>OY282474.1:7537151-17537151 GCA_958295575.1 Leucania comma | reverse complement strand
CCATATTATTTTCCGTAGAATTACTCATACAAAAAATATCAACCGAATGTGTATTATGTCAGTCACCAATACATCGAAACTGATATTATAAATGCGATCGGAACTGTATTTGTTTGTTTGTTTGTGAAAACTTCATGAAATTCCTCCTGTGGCGGCAAGGGCGTGAGGATGTCTGATCCCTCAACTTTGCAGACATCTCCTTCGGTAGCATTACTGCTTGGCAGAAAGAGCCGGCCGCATCCCATTCCCACTCGCTACGGAACCTGTCCTGAACTAGAAGAACAGTTAGACCATATCCTGGAATAGCACATAGGATAACTTTATTATCCCAAGGATAAGTATCCTTGACATAATGTTGTACTTCCACGCGGGTTAACCCGTTGGCAGAACATAATTTATTTTTGTATTGAAAAAGTATTGCGCCTGGGCAAGAAGGACATGGTAATTTTATGTCTAATGCGAAAGACATTTCCAAATCATCTTCAGTACCTATGGAGGTATGAAAGCATACCAGGGCCCTAGAACCAAGGCAAAGGAGGAACGGAGTAGGTTTTTAGTCAGTAAGGTAACACTATCTCCCGCTCCGCCCAAGGGCGGGAATTGGATGATTTTACCTACTTAAAAAAATATTTATTAAATACTTAAGATTTAATAAGAATAAATAAATATTTTCAATATAAACATCACGCCTGTTAACTCGAAAAGGTTGAATAGTAAAATCCCATATTATAGAGTACATAGATTAGAGGACTTCCGAAACCTGCTGCAAAGAAATTCCAGGTAGAAAATCCCAAAAACACTTTGCCTGTCCTGGAAATCAAAACAAGGACGTTATGCTCAGCAGTACCACTTGCCACTACTGCACCAACGAAGCAGCAAGCCTTTACAAAAGTATGTAACATTGAAAACTTGTCGCATGTTGTTATTTATAAGACAAATATTTCTACACAGATAACACGGCGTATCAAGCCACTGCCTATCATTTCTTTATGTGTTGATGATACACAACACATTGATAAGTGTTTTGAAGGTTTCTCCGTATTTTTATGAGACCTACAAGCCTACAAGTGATTCAATTTTGAGTGACTATTACAAATTTTATAATGAGAAAGAACTACTTCACACAAAATACGGGGAATAATTAAGTCAAGTGTTACTTCTTGGTAAGCGCTTCCCATCGTCCACCGCTTACCACCAGATTTGATTGTGAAGAAACGAGCATATTACCAAAAAGTTTTAAAATAAAAGTTACCTGTTGAAGGTAAAGCTCCTCGCCAGCTGCGCCAGAGTCGACCAAGTAGCTATCATCGCATGCTCTCTGGTACAAATAGAAGAACTGCTCGTGCGCCACCACGCTCGACAACACCTTCCCGTTGTACACCGGCGGGCTGAACGGGTTTATAGCACTGGAGTTCGTTTCAGTACACGACCCATTAAAAAATGCACTCCCGCGCTTACAGCACCTGTGTAAACACTTCCTCCCTATGCAAGGACAACCCATCACCAGGGTCGTGCCATTCTCTTCCAACTCGTACCACGTCCCGTCCTTGTACTCCACTCCTTCGAATATCACTGAAGAGTTCGGGTGCTTCACACCATTTGTAATGTCTAAACTTTGCACCTTTGTACAAGGAGTACATTGGACACTCACTAACACCAAAACTTGGGTCACTGCTAATAATGTCTTCATTTTGACTACCACACTAATTCTCGATTTTTCAATGCAACTCTCAGTTTACGTTTAAAGTTCGATTTGCAAACTCATTTCAGTTTCAGTAACAAAATAGTGGGAAACTGAAAAACTCACTGAAAATGTCTTAAACGAATTAAATCGGTGTTGAAGCTGTTATCACGTTTGGAGTGTTCATTATCTGAGTGCTAGTGAGGTAATTTGATGTATCATTTTCGTGATGATAAGAGATAAGCGGTGTTCGCGTCGTCGCGTGGAGGGAGGGAGGCGTGCTGCAGTCGCGCGGTGTGCGTCCCGACTGGTGCCGGGCGCCGGTGGAGCCCCGAGGACGCGAACCTGACGCGTCGCCGGCGGGGGCGTCACATCATGCTACGCTAGCCTCCTGCTTACACCCAGCAAATCAGAGCGTCATCTTGCCTGTTTAATATGACGCATTAAGTGCGGTTGATGATGTAGCGGTACTTCTCCCTTAACAAAATTTATAGAACAGTTATTTACTTATGTAAATGATTTCTCAGAACATATCTATTTATAATAATAATAATAATTTATTTGCCTCAGATACGAAATGATCCATATTTTTGTTAGTAATTTTACCTAAAAATTATGTTAGTAACCTAAAATTAAACTTAAATTACACACATTACTTCATACATTATTTATATACATGGGTTGTTTAATTTCAATTTACCATTATTAATTACTCAATCGACTATTCGATAATTAAAAAAGATAAAAACTCATCTACATTGAAATGTGATGGATATACCATCACATTTCGGAGCCCAACTGCCAGCTTATCTCACTTCTATGTTGACTGCCAGGTGCTTAAAATATTTGCAAAGAATCGCAATTTTATTTTCAAAGAATCCATTTATCAGTTTTCCATGACGACATGAGTAAAATATATTTATCTATCGAAAACACATAAAGGACGATGCATCAAAATGTCCTCCCAACTCTTACATCAACCAACAGATTTAAAATGTATCTCAATTGAAAGATCTTAATAAGGTGAGACATTTTACTACGGTGACATCTCTCAAAAGGGCGGGATATAGCGAGAAAATGGTTTTTAGGGTTCCGTAACCAAAGGGTGAAAACGGAACCCAATTACTAAGATTTAAGTCTGTCCGTCCGTCTGTCCATCTGTCTGTCACCAAGCTTTATCTCAAGAACCGCGATAGCTAGACAGTTGAAATTTTCACAGACGATGTATTTCTGTTACCACTATAACGACAAATACTAAAAACAGAAATAATAGTACATTATGATAAAAGAACGGTAACCATTAATTACTCACGTGTATCATACGAAGTTTTTCAATATTCTTGTGAAGAAAAATATAGCTTACTGATATTACAACGGTAAAGCTAGTAAAATTTTTCATAACATGGCGGTAAAAATTAAATCGGTTTTCATAGGCACGCGCTAAGCTATGGCTATATGGTCTTTTGATCATATTGCCTAGTCGTCGTTTGTTTTCTTGTGTGATAACTTTTTGCGTTAATGTCATTCGTAGTGACAATAGAATACGGATGTAACATTTTCTAATGTTTTTGTAGTATTTGATTTTATTTAATTAATAAAGCCCATAAAGGACATGTCCGGAAATGGTTTTTTATTATTTAATAATTCTAACCAGGGTAATTTAAATATATTTGGATAGACATCTCAAAACCTAGTGCTTCTACCTATATCATACATTTTTAAAGCCCTCCAATTTTGAGAAAAATCATTTTTTATTTTAGTGAGAATTTACTTCTAAAACGAACAAGCCTTTCTAATTATCTAGGTTAATAAAGTGACACACACCCAAAAAAAGTAAACTTATCAAAATTGACACAGGAGAACTGTCATTACTGTCAGTGTCAATCAATATTTGATTTAATATGTCAATACAAACACACTTTTTTTTTGTTTGTCAATATAAACATAACAATAATACAATCGCTATTACATTATTCATCGTCTAAAATGTGTAGCATTATCCATCATAACAAGAAGTGCATGTTTCAGCATATTACACAAGAGCTTATAATCAGCAGAAGATAATAATCAGCAGAGTAATAATGTTAACTACTGATCGAAACCATTGTTCAAATAAATAGGAGAATTCCTTTTATTTGACTGGGAATCGAGATCGGAAATGGTTGAAAAGCCTTTCGAAAATTATGCTATTTAAAAAATGATTAATACCAAGCTATAATGGACACAATGTACGGTTTTGTAATGAATAAAACTTAAGTTTTTAAATAGTATTTATTTATTGATTTTCTTCATTATCAACGTCTTCTCTTATTAAAATATTGTCGAGATACTGAGCAGGTGGAGTTATATTATTTTGATGCCGAGCCCATCCAAGATACCAGACAATTGTCATTATATGAGCACAGCCAACAGTCCTCTTCCCAATTATGCATCTACAACTACAATAATAATCAGAAATACAGTTTTGCCAACTAGTCTCTGCCACTTTCAATAAAATATATGTGTAATACATTCGACTACTAATGTGGCGTGACTTTAGTCGTCCTACTGTCTCATGTGTTGACGAAATGCCCGGAATATTTATATATTGTACATCTACACTTACTTCAACGGTAAAAGTACCGTTTGGAAAGAAAGAAAGAAAAAACATTTATTTGAACGTTTAGCCGAATATGTTCCCCATAATAAGAATGTGCCTGTTTAATTTGATAAATACCCAAGCTAAATAAAACTAAATCGGACATCTCCATGATGGGGAACACATTCAGCTGTGGTATTTGAGCATTTATATGGACGAAACTGGCTCGGCGTCTATTAAGCTGATGCCTAATCACATGGTCGGCTAAATAGTTTTGCATATTCGTTCTCTGATTAGCTCTTTCCAGTATACTTTGAGCATCAGGATGGTCAGTCAAAACGGGATGAAAATTATTTAAAATGGCTCCTGCAATTTTGAAATCATCCATTAGGTTTTGAGACCCTATATTAAAATATTTATTTCGAAAGATTTTAAAATATCGTTTAAACCTTTGGTTTAAACCGACCATTTACAACTCCTACAACCCACGTGCACACTGTATAGGGTCGCGATCTGAAATCAATTAATCGAACAATTGATTTTTCGAGCCAGTAAAATCGATTGATCCTAGAAAATCAACATTTGATTTTTTCTGTTGGAACTTTATGCTGTATTATATATTTTCTAATTTAAAATACATTTAGAAAATAAATGCTTTCATATGGCAATAAAATAAGTATCGAAATCCCGAATCAATTGAATTTTAATTCGAGTTAACTTGACGCGTGTCTTATGCTAAGTTGGCACATCTCTAACTCCAGTGACAGATGAATAATCGTCTGTCAAATATGACATTGTCACAGAGTGGCGAAGCATTTTTAAGGATTGCCAACAAATAATAAAATAGCAATAACATCAATTATTATTTTATGATTTTTCGCTTAAATGGAGGGGTTTAAAAATATTATTTCAGTACATTCAAATTCCTTATTTTTGGCTTATTTAGTTGAGTAGACTTTGATGCTGGTTAGATTTTTCTCGGAATAAAAAACCAACGTCCATACAAAAAGCGGACATCTCCTTTCACTCGAAAAAATCAAGCAAAACAAACCGCGCGCATCTTAAAATGACGGCCATAGACCACAAACAGTTTTTATTCAAAATTTGTTTCGTAAACAAAGAGGTTGAACAAAAAGGTTATAGCTACATTATAGCACTAGTGCGTAATGGTAATCAAAATGTCACAGTTTGGTAACAAGTGCCATTATATACCTAAGTGTAGTGCAATAAGAGCCACTTTCTGAGAAAGTGTATTGAAATAGTACATTTTGATACAAATGGGGAAAGTTTGTCATTGCAGCCGAGGCGAAATTCACCCGAGCCGTACAGGCGAGGGTGTTATGAAGCCGAGTGCTGCAGTGACAAATCTCCACGTGTATCAAACGTCGTTTTTCAATACACTTTCGAAGAAATACGATGAAAAATCCACCAATAATCTATCTTCTATCGGAAAATTACGACGCATTTTTGTTCATTTTGTACTGAAGAAAATTTTCCAAAGCTACCTAATAATTTAGTTTTGATTTGATGGCAGCAGGCTTTTTTACCTCAATCACATAATCTGGTAGCGTAGCATCTAAAGGATTCTCTTCAAATCTTCTTTTTCACAACTATCACAAATGAATAAGTTAGTTAATATTAGGTGTACTTTTTTCCCGCGCATAACCTTTGCAGGTTGAAGAAGAAGCAAAGGTATCAAACTGTATACATCCTAATATTAAAAATATAAAAATTCAAATATTTTTGAATTTAGAACACAGATAATTGTTAATTTGTTGGTATTAACAAATTATTGCTTACGTAATCATGTCAATTTATTTTATTCTGTTCAAATACACAATTTGAATTTTCATTAAATATTAAAACCTTAAGCATATCCGCCTCTTTGCTTTAAAGAAAAAAATAATCACTCTTGAACATGATGAAATAGGAATGAAAAAAGCCCTTGTTTTGATAAATTGAAAAAAAGCACGCGGGTGATAAATATGCTATATCGAACCTAATAGTAGTGCGATAAAAGGCAGTTTTCGAGTAAGTGTATTGAAAAATATATTTAAGTGGGGCTCCCCCACAACAAACGTGATTTTTTGCCGTTTTTTACTACGGACAGTACGTAACCACACTTAGCCGGTTTTTAATATTATTATCACTGCCTCCAGAAAACGGATTTCATACAAATTCGATCATTTTTCTTTAAATTATTTCTTTATAACTCAAAGTTGAGTTTTTGTTATTTACTAAAATTTTTAGTAAGAATCCCCGGGTGTCACCCATTGTGCGGATCGGCCGGAGGTCTGCCAGGACACGGCAGAGGTACGTAGCACGACACGGTGGAGGTCTACCAGGCTTGGGAGAAGCAACGAGCGTCGGCGTCGTGTCCGCGTAGAAGCAATCGGCGACAGCGACCTCTGGCGCCGGGCCGTGGTTCAGGCCGTGGTAAGGAACGAGACGTAATAAAAACCTAAATTCTAAATTTTGATTGAGATTATGGATAAATTCTCAACCATCTCAGCTAGTCGCCTCTTCACGTGACCAGAGTTTTTTCCCTGGGAATAAGCCATTTAACGTGACAATGCTGCCAGCAGTGCCAGCTATCGATGTAAAAAATGCCAGCTGCTGGATACTGGGCACTGTTTTCTGCCCAAGTTTTGATGCCCGCTAAATTCTTTTTCTAACCTGAATAAAGTGGGGTAACTTTGGCCTTGGGCTATAACTTTGACACAAGATTATTAACCAATAGGAGCATGAGAAATTATGTTTTTATCTCATGGCGAAAGTAAGCCTACTTTAAGGTATATTATTTTCAGTTTGTATATACCTTCTTGTGTTGTTTATTAGTTAAGACGTAAACATTGCATTGTAAATATCTCATAACTAAAAACTAAAATCCATCCGTTCTTAGCAAACGTTTGCTAAGAACGGATGGATTTTACGAAACTCCCCCCTAAGGAGGTAAACCAACTTTCGCGCGGGCGAAGCTAGTTAGAAGCGACACGACACGACTACGTGTCGCAGCCATGGAACGCGACGTTCCACCGTGCCTTAGGCCGTGTTTTCGTAGACGCGGCGCGTTGCGCGGCGCGTCAGGCGGCGCGGCCCGCACTAATTTCAAACATATGAAGTTGTATTATGAGAGTGTTTACGGACACGCGTTTTTACGCGCGCTTGCTTGAAATATAGGCGCTGTCCGCGGTGTCGAACGCGGAGGCATGTCCATGTCCATGTCCGTCGCGGAGGCAGCACTATATTTCAATATAACATGCGACAATTCTGCCAGTATCATTTGGAAATCGAACATATTCTACTTATTTTCCTATAAAGAGTTGCATATTCCCAAAACTTCTGATGTTCGATTGCTGTAAACACTGGGCCAATAATTTTTAACAGAGAATTATCTTCTAAAAAAATTTCGATCATGTCATCCTCCATGGCTGTCGGCAAGTCACGTCATTTTGTTCGATTTCCAAAAGACTGGGTTCTCGTTTGAAAATCGAAAAAAAAAGACGTCGCATGCTTTTATTGAAATATAGGCGATGCCCGCGGACACCGCCTATATTTCAAGCAAACGCGCGTAAAAACGCGTGTCCATAAACACTCTCATACAACTTCATATTATGTTTGAATTTAATGCGGGCTGCGCCGCCCGACGCGCCGCACAACGCGACGCGTCTTCGTATACACGGCCTTAGCCAGTCTACACTCAAACGAACAAAGGTTAGCATATGGTAAAAGCGGCTAAGTC
The DNA here is from genome assembly GCA_958295575.1 of Leucania comma. Classification (NCBI taxonomy): domain Eukaryota; kingdom Metazoa; phylum Arthropoda; class Insecta; order Lepidoptera; family Noctuidae; genus Leucania; species Leucania comma. Next base: position 17,529,150 of record OY282474.1, on the reverse strand, counting down.
CTTACTGAAAATCTATAAACATTAAAATTTGATTATCATCTAGGAGTTCAACGCCCGGCTAGCGAGTGCGAATAGCTTAGCGACATCTATATTAACACATAAGAACAAAATACTTTGTGGCAGACTTTGGTGTAGCATTTCTACAGGTATAATTTTACATGTGTCAAAAACTTTAAATGAAGTACCTAAAAAAGTAAAAACCCTTTTCAAAGAATTGTTTTTCAACTATATTTACATTGTTTCGATATTTTATTGCTTTCGATGATACGACATGATTAATATTAGTGTATTGCCTAATTAACAGATGGCGCTATTATAAAAACTACAATATTGTCTATGCTTACAACTTTGTGAGAATGTTCAATGTATCAATTTAATAGAATTTAAATAATCTATTAAATAATGCATACTTAATTACTTACGAAGTATACGATATATTATTAATTTTTAATAAAAACACATCATCGATGTCCGATGAATTTCAATGGTACTGTTATTTTTTTTTATGGTTTGGCAACATTTATTTATTTTAGTTTGTGGTTGGTATATCCCACATAATGTTTTCTTTTCTGATAAGATGGTTCTGCATATACTTACTATTTTATTAATAAGTAATTATTTTAATTTTGATGTTATGCAGTAAATTTATTACGGAGTAGAGAATGCAAATTAATTTTCTCCAAAAATAGACTATTCGAATGAGAAGAATTTATACACCGTTAAATTTTAATCGTTTTAATCCCGAGGAGGGTCGATTCGGTACATGAAACACTATCGATTTGTAAAGATAAAACTAAAAAATAATGTATTTTTTTTAAACTCGAATTAATTTACGCTGGGCGAGTTCAATGGCCTATAGGTAGTTAGTACGCAACGACCGACAACTACCTACAAGATCATTGACTCGTTCACTTAAAGAAATTAATTTCGTTCATGCTTATATTAATTCTAGTTTTAGAAAAAAAGTACAGTTCATGCAGTGACGAATAAATTCACATTTAAGGAAAACAACCATTACCTCCACTCCGGTCTGAGTTTTATCCGAATACCTAGAAAAATATTTATCAAAATTGATATGTTCATCAGAATTAGGCGGCCCATACGCCTACAATAATTTTGCACAATATTAATATTACACAATAAAATTTAAGGACGCTCAAACTTTAGTTAAATCATTGCGCAATGTTTCAATACTATCCCTACACGTTGAATAATATTATACAGTCAGATATATTGCGCAATATTATTGTGTCGTGTATGGGGCGCCTTAAATTAAACTGTTGTGGTAGAATGAATCATTGCAATTCCTCCTTATCTTTATAACATAGTCTGTCATAGTCTATAGATATTGATTTTATATTGTGTCAGGAGATAAATTCATTCTCTATTATGGGCGGGGATTCCCTTTTACGCTCCTGCCTATTTTATCTGTAATCTCACTAATCTCTATAGATCCAATATGAATAATTTTTGCGACGGTTCCGTACATTTTACTTTCAAATAAATCTTTGTATGCACACATATTATAAAATAAATTCCTTCACAGCGTCTCTCTGTCTGTTGCGGTACATTCAAAAACTTCTGAATAACTATTGGTCAGTAATAGGGCACTGAGGTAAAAAAAAAATTAAAAAGGCAGAGAAATTTCAGGCAACAACACCTAATCAAGCCTTCGGATCTGGTGAGATGTGGAAGTAGAAAAGTGGGGGAAAAATGGGGGACACTGAATGCGAATTTAACCTCAAGGTCAATAACTGCTCTCAAGGTTACGCCCCAAGAACAATCCATGACCTCAAGGCCGAATGTATAAAATGTGAAGAAACGTCAGGTCTTTTTCATAGCTTTCTAAAGGATTTTTCTTCAGTGCCCTATTATGTATCTATCCAACCTGTCCTAATGCAACTATTATAATACATGCTGATTATAGTCCAGGCCAAAACCGAGAATTGCTACGAGTATTATAACACGCATGCGAAGCTGGAACCTCGGCTTTGCACAGATGATATATAAATATATTGAAACCGAAGTATATGAAAACGTTATACTTAAACCCAAACAGTTTAGAAGTAAACGGAGAAACAGACAAACACACAGCGAGTTTGTTTAATATTTAAAGATTATATAATAAGATATTGAAGTGTAGTAACTTAAACATTTTTTTTTTACATTTATTGTAAAGAATATAATATGTACCTATCTACGATATTCAACCATACCAATAGAGTGAAAAATAATACAACATCTAAATCCAAAAGTAAGGTGGTAACCACAATTGATTAAAATCTATAGAATCAAAAAAACTCGCGCCTCAACATGAGCACTAGATTTGACACTTACCATACATACGATATAAATATATTAGGCATGCGGAAAAAAAACAAAAAAAAACATCCAAACAAATTGCAAAATAAATTTAATTTCCGAAGCCAGTGTAGGTGGTTTTCTTTTTTTTGACACCAACTTCCGAAGTTTTAGTTAAACACTATTTTGAAATTAAACTATTGAACCCTACTTTTGTTCTTAGCTGAAAACTACAGCTACGTTATGCTAGGGAAATTCCCTACTGGCGTCATAAGTGAGATTTTCTCGCACATATTTCACTCACGTGTAGTCACGAGTTTCATTTCAGTGCTTCAGTCTATGACGCATCGGGTGATTATGGAGTGAAGTGAGTATAGTTCCTTAGTAATCTGTCTATGGAAGTTTATAAAAAGGATGGATCAGACGCGAGCTTCAGTGCATTGCAATTTCGTGACTCGTGTCAAGTGCAAAGCTTTAAATATCCATTCTTATCGGTAAGTTTTTTTTGCACTAAGTTCTTATTTTCATTATTCACGAACCATTTTAGAAAAACAATCAAATTCTTTGTTGTCGACTAAAGTCTCCAAAAACAATTACAATTTATAGTTATAGTGGCGTGGCAATGCCGCCAGTTTTTTGAGGACATTACCAGTCGACAGCGATGTGGGACGCCATATTTTAATTGGTTTTTAGTTTTTAGGTCTTTATTATTATTTTTTGATTTTACTGTAATTACAGCATGTTTAAAATTAAACGTAAATATTTTTTTTTAGTAATTTAGTTAAATTAGAAGGCCACAGAGTACATTGAATAAACAAAGGAATAAACTGAGCTAGGCTACGTCTTCCTAAAATGGCTGCCGATTAAACAGACGCTATATTTCATTATTATGAAATAATGAAAATGGAACCTCATCTTAAATTTTAGTAAACACATTGTGAAACGCAAGAACCTGCAATACTTAATTGGTGTTAATCTTGTCCAAATTCCTTCACGTATGGTTTCATTTTTAGGGTTACCTAGTACTTACCAAGATTATTATTAGATCAGTTCGATAAAAAGCATTGAAGTTAAAATGAATTTGTACTTATTTTGAAAATATGATTATGTAGCTGAATATTTCCAATTTTTAGGTAAATAAGTATTTAATCAAAATCTCATGAACGTGACCGACCCGTTATTTTTTTAGTTTAATAACCCTCAATTTCTGATTTAAGAATTCCACGTTGAGTATTTTTCAAACTCTACTTTAGCCTTAAACCCTGTTCTCCAAAATTAAGTAATCGTGAAAATTTTTCTAAAAAAATATTATATTATAAATGTTTCAGTAAAAAATGGGGCTTCTCGCCGCTCTTGCTGTTAACGTTGTTGGTGGTGCCGTGATCTACGGCACAGGCGGTCTCCTGGCGCCGGTAGTAGCACCGTGGCTGGGCTTCGGCACCGCCGGCATTGCTGCTGGCTCCGCGGCTGCTGCAGCACAGGCCTACTACGGCAATCTTGCCGCCGGCTCCATCATATCGCAGCTGACTGCTGCTGCGATGGTTGCTCCTACTCCGTAACTTCTGAAACCTTCATCTTTACTTCAGTATGTACCTATCTACTACAAATACCCAACCTTCATAGACTGTTTTTCTTTCCGCTACATAGAATTCACCGGGCTATACTATAATTTGTATGACAAACTATTCTCGACAGCGTTGAGTTTATTTTCGACAGTTCGACTTAAAGAAAATAAACAGGTAATGCACATCCTAGGAAATACCTTTTACAGGATTAATGTTAATTCTTGTGTATCGAAATGTCTTATCCATATTTTAAATTAATCCCGAAAAATCAATACATCGAATACTAGTGCACAAACGTGTAAGCGGATAGTATAAACTACCACTATATAAATCATTTACCGTTATTGTGCTCTAAAATAGTAAAAATATGCCACAACAATACAGTGCAATAAAATACACAATGTAGTATTGTATGCATGTTATGCGGCTTAATCCAAAAGATATAAAGCATTATTCGGTCGGTCGTCCTTTCATTGAAAACGAAAACTATGGACGCTGAGAGTGAGGGATAACTACTACCGTTAACCATCGTCCACCGCAGGGGCCCAACAGGGTTAAAGCCTACTGGGGCTATGGGTAATGTAAAAATGTACCACAGGGCCCTGGAAAGCAAAGAAGGAACTGGGGGCTTACTCTCGAGTTTAATTCCAATCGGTCGCATTGGAATTGTGACTTTAGGTACTCTTGAATTTGATGGTAGCGCCAAATTGGTTTAAAATTGCGTGACCACAGGCCAAGACCTATCCCCATTTTACTTAGTTTCCCAAAAAGATCACGCAATTTGGCCCTAAAATCGAATTCAAGAGTACCTAAAGTCACAATTCCAATGCGACCGATTGGAATTAAACTCGAGAGTAAGCCCCCTGTTGTGGGTTTTTAGTCAGTAAAACTTTGACACTATCTCCCGCTCCGCTCAAGGGTGGGAGATGTCATTGGACGATTTTCCCACCTAAAAAAAAACTAAATCAGCGTTGGCCACGTCATCGCTTACCATCCGGTGAGATAGTGGTCAAACGCGACTCGCATTATTACTTACTCGCGCGACCCTATCAACAATATAACTAATCCATATAATGTTATAAATGTGGAAGTAACTCTGTCTATTACGCATTTACGGCTAAACTACTAGATCGGTTTTGATGAAATTTAGTATTTGCGGAGTTACCATTAACCAAGGAGCAGTGGTAGCCCAGCTGCCCAGTGGTAACAGACATACGAATTGCAAGTCGCGGATTCAAACCCAGCCAGGCGCATTAGTTTGTGTGTAATTTATTTCATCAGCAATACTTTTTAGGGTTCCGTATCTCAAAAGGAAAAAGGAAACCCGTATAGGATCACTTTGTTGTCCGTCTGTCTGTCTGTCAAGACCCTTTATTTTAAGAACGCGTGAAGGTATCGAGTTGAAATTAGGTATTTATTAAAAACCATATACTCAAGTCTGCGGTTTCTTAAAGCTGTAAAAAAAACAATTTTTTAGTTAATTGCGAAAAAAGATATCGCACAAAACGTGTAGTTAGACACTCTTAAGTAGTATTTCCCGTTTACCTTGAATCCTGTATGAAACAATGTTTCATAGCACAAGTATAGGAAAAAATCTGAATACAATAAATTTGTAGTTACGTCACAAAAAAAAATTACATTTCGGAAAAATCTTTGCAACTTTGGGAATTGAACTGTAAGAACCCCGGCAGCATGTACAGACGCCAGCACTTCGACCTAAATCTGACAAATTTCTTTAATAGATTTTCAACCTTATCACAACAACGGAAGGTTAATGTTCGATTGGTAAAATTTGACAGATTGGGGTAGATTGAAGTGCTGGCCTCTGTACAATGCTCCCAAAACTGTAAAGAAAAACATCGTGAGGAATCTGGCATGTTCTAAAACTAAAAAATTCGAAAACATGTGACAGCCACCACTTGGCTGCAGATGAGGCTTAAGTATCAGCAGTTAGGACGTTATAAGGCTGATTATGCTGTGCTAGGGTTGAATGCCAAGAAATGACATAAGCTACTTTTCATCTGGCATCGACTACAACTTCGTGATCGTTGGTACCAACATTCATTCGAACGAAGTCGTAGGCAAAAGTTAATAAAAAAAAAATGCACTTTAGAACTTAAGAAGATGCGTGAAATTGTCGTTGTGTTCATTTGAATTTGTATCATGTCCTGATGCGTGCTGAAGGTTAATTTTTTTGTATCTAGATCAAGAACGACCTTGCGTCTCAGCACAGCCGAATATGGGTTCAACCTCAGCACGGACTTGACTTTTATTTTTCTGGTGAAATGGACTATATACTTGTTGGGCGCGCTCAGCACCTTTCTGATCTCATGAATAGGTATGCGAATGATAAAAAAGTAGTAGATAGGGGTACTCTTCATAAACAAAGAAATACGTCTACGGCAAATCCATAATCAACTTTTGAGGTCGAAAAAAATCTACTACACAATCTGTACTGAATCAAATGATAGTCTAACCTTTGCTTTCTTTGTTTCAGGAAATTTCACAACATTGACATTGTAGGAGACAATGCATGTAATGCTGAAATAAAGGTCTTTTAATTTATAGTGATGAAGTTTAATTTTTTATATCCATGGTAGGACCTAGCTACCCACAGTCAGCATTATAATTAGTAAGGTGCACTCTTATTTGGACGTACTTACCTATATTATGTACCTACTTAACGTTCTAGTTTTAATTTTAATTGATATAAACTTAGTGCTTGACTGCACGTGATGGTAAGCAGGTATGCAACCGTTGATGATGAAGCGCACTAGTTATTTAAGAGCATATTCACTCTAGCTAATTATAATCGTATAATTGTTCCGATCCTCAGATGTACGCTCTATAAACGACGAGGTGAAACGCTTTCGTACCGTAGACGTGTCCATGGTTCATTTTTTTTCCAGATACTTGCCAACTAGCCACATCATACAAATACAAGTAATTTATTTTCTTTCACAAACTAAGTAGGTACAACATCTAGTGCTTGAAGTGACCTTTTAGACAAAAAATACCTGTGTTAGGGCACTTCGCTCTTCCGAAACTTATAGTTACCTAATGTACCTACCAACAATTTAATTCAAATCTAAAATCAGAAAGTTTTAATTTGACGAAAAGAAAAGACATTAATCCAAATTAAAAATGAAGAAGATTAGCAAAAGCACAATTTTTACTTTATACTCTACTAGCGACTCGCCCCAACTTCGCACGGGTGCAATTACTCTATCTAATAAAAAAAACCGCATCAAAATCCGTTGCGTAGTTTTAAAGATCTAGATATCCATAGGGACAGACAGCGGGAAGCAACTTTGTTTTATAGTGATTGAATTTTTTGTAGTGATTTAATAAAAATCTTCTATATGTTATGTGCGTGATGTATGTATGTGCATAGGTGAGGGGTGATCATGAAAATTATGAAGTAACCTAATAAATGAACCAGAATGTAATATACCTACAGTCAAGCACGATTATTTAATATTTATGATACAACATGGCTGACCATATCGTAAAATAGTGATGTTGAGAACCGGTAGAGATTTTTTTTTTTATGGTAGGTAAAATCATCCAATGTCAAATCCCGCCCTTGGGTGGAACGGGAAGTAGTGTCAGACTCTTACTGATTAAAAACCCTACCCCGTTCCTTCGTTGCCTATAGTGCCGGGGCTGAGCCTTCCTCTAAGAAGACGGCCCTTGACCCCAGCAGGCTTCGACCCTGCCTGCCTGCAGTTAGCAGGCTGGGCCTCTACGGTTTGCTGACAGCTCCTTGAGGCGCGCGGGAACAGAACGCGCCGTCGACGACTTGGGCTCAGTCCGGTCGGTTACGGCTACCCATTGCACGCCGTCCGCAAACCCGCACCCACGGTGGCCGGAAATTGGGATCGGAATCCCGGCGGCGGCTGGGGCAAGCGCCCCGTTGCCTCTGCCTGATGCGGTCGGCCTCCTCCTTTGCTAGCATTACTGCTTCGCAGAAGGAGGCGACCGCCTGCCATCCCTCCTCACTACGGACCATGGCCTGAACCAAGGCCCGGCGAGAGAGATCGCTGCCGCCGATCGCCCCCACGAGGACACGGCGATGCTCCGCCCAGGCGGGGCACACCTCTACAGTGTGCTCCACCGTGTCCTCCGGGAGTTCCGCACAGTGGCGACACCCGGGCGAATCCTCCGCACGAATCCGGAACAGGTACTTAGCGGACTTTCCGTGTTCGGTAAGCACCTGCGTCGTGCGGAAGTTGAGAGCGCCGTGAGGTCGTCTGCGCATTCGTTATTGTATAGAATACCTGAATTATACAGATTGCCGGTAACATAATATAAATATACATAACTAGCTTTTGCCCGCGGCTTCGCTCCCGCTCCACCCTACTCTACCCTACTATTATTTAACGGGATAAAAATTGTCCTTATCCTGGTTCTAAGCTACCTTCCCACCAATTTTCAGCCAAATCGGTTTAGCCGTTCTCGAGTTATAAATAGAGTAACTAACACGACTTTATTTTATATACATATATAGATTGCATACTACAAGAAGCAAAACGCCCATCACCCAAAAATGTGTCTCTTTTTATCTTGCGATTTTAAGATAAGAACAATAAACGACACTGATTTTTTCAGTATCTATCTAGGTAAATAAATACCCCTTTTATAAAATAAATGACTAATACGATTGCACGTAACATTGCAATAACACTCATCAAGTCTTCTAGTAGATATTAATTTTATCTGTGTGGCAATGATGGCAACATTCTTTATCAGGGGGAGTACCGCTCACTCAGTACATACCTCAACCTTCTAATCTGCGACGGTTCCGTATAATCTTATTTATATTAATCTCTTTTTGCCCTTGTAACACATGTTTTATTTATTTTAGAAATCTATCCTGAAGGCTAGAGTTAGCATAATTTGATCTTACAAGTTAGTGTCCTAAGACTAAGACCATATTTTTATTCTCTTATAACCAGAGGTCGGAGTAGGTAGATTGATTTTATATAAAGTTACGTCAAGATATTATAATATGGACATGCCATTTTATCCATAATGTGCGGGAAGTACCGGAAAATGTTCCGGGATTGGAATTATGGACTAAAATAAAATAAAGCGTCATACTGTCAAGCGTAATTTCTAATTCAACAGTAAGGGACAAAATACGGTGTAACTATTCCAAGGTATTTTTGTATAAAATAAAATATTGATTTCTTTCACCATTAGCTAACACTGGCAGCGTAGATTGATATTATTAATACGTTTTTCACCTTAAACACAAATTCGTGCAAATTTCAAAATTCCAGAACAAATATCACAATAAATATGAAGTTCCGGTATTTTGGAGGCATATCCATATTATTCTCTACGTTTGACGTCAACGATCTTAAATCAATCTACCTACTCCGACCTCTGCTTATAACACACTTCTTAACGTCTGTATGTGTAGGATTGGGCGGACCTTGTAAGATTTATTTGCTCTTATAGTAGTTGTATCATGGTCTCATTGAGTGTTTTTTTTATCTTTCAATAATCTTAATAATGCTGTTTTAAGAACAAATACACTTGCAAGTGCCTTTCATTAGCATGCTGTAAGAATAGAAAACCTTTGAGTGGTCTCACTCACTAATGCCGTATCTATATTGTATATCAATTGCTACAATAGTGCACCTCACTATCAACGATTACATTACTGCTTACCATCAAGTGGGATTGCAGTTAAGCACTAATTTATATTAATCGAAAAAAAAGCAAACTTAAATAGGTAGATTATCTTTTTCAGTTATAATAATATAGAACATTACAAGATATCAATGGCACGTTGATTTTTCAAAGACTCACATAGGACGTATTAAAAGGTTAACCTGTCAATAACTGGCATAAATTCGACAGTTTACTTCGTCTATTTTAGTCACAGAATCAGCAATGTACTTGAATATCCATGACATTGATTAATAACGTGAGGTTAAATATTATATTTTTTTACAAGACTCAGAGTGTAATTTATAAACTACTACTTACTTTTTGGCGGCTGCGGAACCCTTTTGTCTCTGCGTTGGCGGAGTGCATTCATGTATCTACGTTTTTAGTCGGGAATTTACCAGTTTGTATTGTAGCATGAGATCTTCTCGCACAGTTATCACTCTTGTTTTTCAGTACTTGACCTGCTATTGTTTAGTCTATGCCATAAGGCGAATATAAAGTGAGTTGTAGTGAGTTGTAGTCCCTTAGTTGTCTGCATGTTGAAGTCTATATAAAGAGCTCGAAGGCAGAGGGGAACTTTAGTTTAGTTCATTGTGCTGTATTCAGTAAGTGTTCAAAGCGTATATTTACATCCCAAAAGGTGAGTTTTTTCTACCAAATGCATAACACAAACTCGCAACGTAATGATATTTAGGAAATTATGTACTCCTGTCTATAGAAAAAAATTGGTAAACATGAGCTATCTGTACCTAAACGTTTCCTAAAATGGCCGCCAAACAACAGCCTAATTTTAGAATAATGCAAACTTTTTCATTTACATTCTAGTACGAGTAAGTAAATAGTGTCATAAAGGTTTTGTATTTTGGTATTTTTTAAACAGACAAATATCACTAGTGGTCCAGGGGATCTGACGCGTAGGTACGTTTATTAACGGTATTATAAATTCTTTATTGAAAATCGAAACGTGAGTTATTTTTTTTTTTTTTTTTTTAACAGAAATTCCTTCCATGTGTCTAGGTTTGATAAAGAAATGGTTTGAATATTTAAATGTTTTGAAGATCGGCCTATGAATTGAGGTTTTGCTATGGACAAATAGGTATTACAAGTAAGTAGGTACAAAAGTATTTACTTGTAATTCAGTTTGCATGTTCATAATGTAATTTTGAAGAAAACACATCAACATTATGAAAATGCAAACACTTAAGCTAGAACTACATTGGATCGAACGTATACGTAGACCACGCCTTACTTGTTCGTAGAACGACGTCACGTGGCGTGGATCTAATGTACCTAGCTCTTCAAGTCTCGTTGCCATAGAAGATGTACGAAGACTCGCGCCTAGATCGGCGTCCATGGCCCACGTTTGCACAATGTAGTCCTACCTTATACTTCATGTCGTAAAATATTTATTTCACATAGGCCAGCACAAAAACTGCAGGAGCTAGGGCACCGTTCTAATTTATTATTTCCTATGAAGAAGAACTGGCAAGAAAATACACGATTAATCTTTTTAAAAACAATATATTTTTTTTACAATGTTTCTATATTAAATTATTTTACGTACTTTGTAAAAAAAAAAAAAAAAAAAATGCAGTCAACAAACGAGTAAGTACCTAGTACATAGGTAATCAAATAAATTATTTTAAAACTAGCTGTGCCCGCGACTTCGTTCGCGTGGACGACAAAACTTATCAATGAGTTTTTTGTGAAGTGCTTTTTTTATATTTATCAGCACTTAACCTCAATTCTCGATCAACACTGGTTTCGCATGCTCTTGCTTCAGTCATGCTATCCTCTCGCTCCTCAGCTAATTCTTGCGATCTGGCTAGTCTCATTCGCCTAACGTGTCTCGATGTGTCTCTTTCTGGAAGGCATCGTGTTATAAGTAAATCCGTATTAAAAATAAAGAAATCTTAAAGACTATCTTTATAGAAGAACCTAACCTAACACCTAGCGCCTACCTACACTTATATGTATATACCAATAAGGTATATACATATAAGTGTAGGTAGGCGTATAAGCAAAATCCCTAAAAACTAATATCTATAGGAATGACTAATCCTACCTAAGATTACTAAAAATAACCTACGTTACACACTATCAAATATACTACCTATAGTTGAAATTAAAATCTATACGGTCTACGCCTTATAAAAGTAAACCTAAGTACCTAGCTAATTAAAAAAAAAACGCCGTGTGCAGCGACCCCTAGTGAACTCCACTGCGGGTGACGTTACCTACGACAAAGTTATTATTTGCGGTTGGTACAGTAATCGGGTCTAGGGATCGAACCGCAAAATTAAGTTTTTTTTTTTATTGTATATACTTTTCCGGGATAAAAAGAACCCAGTGTGGTGCCCAGGATATTAAAGAACTAGCTTCTGCCCGCGACTTCGTCCGCGGAAAATTTCTTGTTTTAACATAAGTTTACACTCGACATTCCTTCCCATTAGTAAAATATTTTTTTGGAATCGGATCAGTAATTTCGAAGATTACCGAAGTTTTCTTGTCTGCTCAAGGTAAATTATCCCTAAAGCGCAATTTAGACGGTACGAGTTTCTCGCCTCGAACATACGAGAATCGTAAGAGCATAGAAAAAATGTCATCGTCTAAACACATACCCAGGTGGTGCGAGTTTCTCGTCTCGAACGTACGATAATCGTAAGAACAAAAAAGCATCTCCGTCTAAACATTCATACCTAGACGGTTCGAGTTTCTCGACTCGAATTTATTTCTTACCTGTGTCTAAACACTTTGATACGATAATGTCATGGCGATTATTGCTTACGATTATTGCCTACGATTTTCTCGAACAAAACGTTCGAGAAACTCGTACCGTCTAAATTACGCTTTAGTCGCCTTTTACGGCACGAACTTTTACGAAACGAACGAAACAATCGAAACCAATAAGCAACAGACTGACATGCAACAATTTGAACACCAACTAACGAACACCGCGATTCAGAAAAATGACGTATTTGCAGAACGTCACCTATGGGCAAATGGATAAAACGTCCGCACAAAGCATGATAGATCTAGAGGTCTACGAATGAAAGTTGTGCTAGTGGCATTTTGCGTTTTAGTAATTTTATATTATCTCCGAAACTATATGACCAATTGACATACTGTAAATGGCAAATCTTATCTGTATGATGTCCTTGTGATACTGAAATAATTTATTGTGACAAAAATTAATATTTCGCTGCTCAAATAATCAACCAAACGTAAGTATGCCGAAAAAATACTTTTTTAATGCAAATAAAGAAGTATAAAAGATAACATATAAAAGATAGAAATATGGTATCGCGGACTTTTTTGTAGATATAATTAAGACGAATCAGGTTGCCATACATTGTTTTTAATTTTAAGCAACTCTCTAGGCAGCGCACGCAAATAATTCTGTTTTATGAGGTATTTTCTTCCGACTTGCAAGACAAAAATTGTGATAGCTCGGTTAATGTACATGTTATAAAAATAATTTATAGCCTATAGCACTCAGGATTAATGTAGCTTTCCAGCAGTGTAAAAAAATTTAGAATTGGATCATGAGTTCCAGAGATTACCCCCTACATACAAACTTACAAATTTTACCTCTTTATAATATTAGTATAGATAATTATACCAAGTTTCATCGTAATCGAACCGGTAGTTTATGCATGATGCCTGAACAAACAGACCGACAGACAAAAATTTTTTAAATCACATTTTGGGTTCGGTGTCGGTCTAGTAACACCCCCATTGCCATTTATTTTTTTGATATTTTCAGTGTACAGAATTTTTACTTCTACAGATTTGTTATAAGTATAGATTAGCTGGGTACTTACTTCCTACATTTACTGACCTATGATATTATTATTAGTTTGTTTCGTCACAAATCGTAATGCATTTTTGACATTAGACCCAAGAAAACTCTTAAGAGATATTATTATTAAGTAGGTATTTAAACTAGCACATGCATTTTTCACATGATAGGTAGATAAGCCATGATAGGTATACTATATTCCTTGTCACACAAGTTGAACCATCACGGCGGTCGACCTTGATAGCGCAGTAACCGATTTACGGGTCCAAATCGGTGTGGGGGGCGCGTAACCATAACAACAACGGGTTCAACTTATTTGCCGCGTACTATACTGTTCGGCTAAGTAAAATTCAAATTGCAAGAGGACTTAGTTGACTGAAAATGTCGATATCGAAGTTCAATTGTTTATTGTGATCATAGGTTCCTAGTTCCTACCAAAACACGGTTATAGGCAAATAAACAGCAGCGGAATTGTACAAAAGTGTTGTACTGTGGCCCTGCAACCGAGGCAACACAGGTGGGTTTTAGTCAGTAAAAGTCTGAGACTTCCTCTCGCTCCACCCAGAGTGGGAAAAGATATTTTTTACTCCACCTGCTCGATAATGCCCTATTATATGTCATACAACCCTCACTTAAAGCATTTGCCCTCGCATTGCTCGGGAGTTATTTATAATATAAATCCCTCACTAATGTTTGGGATTAAAACTTACCAACCTTCGTTTCATTCCGCCAGACACTGGTTTATCCCTTAGTCACATACTTAATCTACTATTATGATTCCCTACCTCAAAAAAGGCAAATTCTTATAATACAAGTAGGTACCACAGATAAAAGGTTTTAATATTTCTGTGGTAGGTACCCACACTATCATCACCCTAAATAATTAAAAATTCAAACTGATAGAAAAACAAGTAGGTATAATAGATAGGTACTAAAATAAACAATAAAGTGGTTCTGTAAACAAATGTTTCAGTAAAGAATGGTGCTTTTGGCTGCTATTCTCGTCAACGTCGTTGGTGGTGCCGTGATCTACGGCACAGGCGGTCTCCTGGCGCCGGTAGTAGCACCGGTGCTGGGCTTCGGTGGCGCCGGCATCGCCGCGGGCTCCACGGCTGCAGCTGCACAGGCCTACTACGGCCATCTTGTCGCCGGCTCCATCATATCGCAGCTGACCGCTGCTGCGATGGTTGCCCCAACTCCGTAAGTTTCTAAACATTCATCGGTTTTGTTAGGTGTTCCTCAGCTTAAATTTAATGGACCCTATTAGGCTATTAAACACGATCTAGTTTACTGAACGCCCGCGCAAACTGGATCGTGTGTGGCATCCATTAAGGTGAGTCTTCGCTAGAGGAGCCTAGCACGAGCGGAGCACGAGCTGAGCTCAAATTCGTGTAGTGTGAACCAACTCTAGCGGAGCCCATAGATATCGAGGAGCCGTATGGAATCAAGGAGGCTTGTAACCAAACTCAGTTATAAATAAAAAATCAGAACATCATACGAATGTCGAATGGTTTGTACGTAAGCTTCACGCAGGCGTACACTAAGCGTATAATGACAATGTGTAAAAAGTCAGCACGTGTCCGTGAACAGCAGGCCTTAATTCATTATTCCCCGAGAGGACGCCGGCGTCCGCACACCTATTGTCTTTCTATTGTGTCTCTAATTACGGTATTCAACAATTCTTTCTATTGTATCTCTAATTACGGTATATAACGAAATAGAGTCTGTCTAACGAAAGCGCGACCTGAGAAAATGAGGTCAAATCAAAAAATATTGAATATGGTATTACTGTCATACTAGGAAAAAAAAATTTTGATACTTGAGTATTTTTTTGTATTTGCGACAATCGTATAATTCTTTTTGACAAACTATATTCCTAATTTGAGGAACACAAAATGTTTAGAAATAAATATACTCAACCAATACGCTTTTAACAGCATCACACACTCAGAAATATTCAATTCCCTTACAAAACAAAAAATAGAATCCACACATACTTCTTCCAGCAAGTTAGAGAGATTAGATCCTATGTTTCAAACAGAATGAGTCAAACAGGGCGTCCCGTTGTCCCCAAAGATATTCTCCACTTCTTTCAGACATTCGCAGTCGAATGGGAAGAGCGAAGCTAAGCGCATCAGCGAAGCTAAGTTAAGTAATTTGCGTTTCTCTGATGATATTGTCCTGTTCTCTCCTACAGCCACAGGACTAGAGCAAATGCTGGTTGCTCTACATATAAAAATGTTGAAGACCAAAATCATAACCAGCAGCTCCAAAGGAACGTACACGTAGGCGGACAGAATATACAATACGTCTTAAAATATATTATTGTCTACTTGGGCCAAGTAGTGTCTTTCTGGGCCAGATAAGACAAAGAAATAACGCTTTAGTGATATCACTAAAACGTAAGCTTATGGACATGTGTAATCTCCTCATTTGACCTATGGTGTATACAGACTTGGTCTTTGACTAACATCCAAAAGTCTAAACTCAAGGTTTGCCAACCGACCTGGATGTCTTGTGAGTAAGGGACTGAGACCATTAGAAAGAGTGGATGGCTTTTGCACAGCAGTAGAACAATACTGGATAGCTATAATAACCAATACAATACAAAAACGAGTAAAGATTTATTTATTGGTATATTACTATTATATCAAGAAAGTCACGGGAAAGGTGAATAACACAAAATGTTGAATTTTATCATCCTCAAAGTATGCTATTTCATCACATCAATTCGACCGCTTTTGAACGTATAAAGTGCGGTAGTGAAGATATTTCTTCTTAAAGCTTAGTTTTAAGTGTAAAGGTTTTTTCTCCCAAATTCCTTAACGATTCAATGTTTTTTTTTATTTATTTCGCGCAGTCCTTGAATATCTTCAAGATTATCTATAAACATGAGAAAAATTATTATCATATCGTAAAATATATCTAATAGTCAGTCAACAGTGATCAAGATAATAATGTCATACTAACTTAAAAACCCGAGATCAAAAACAACTACTTTCTCTTCTTGTTTTTCTTTAAACTTACTGATCATAGTATTTCACAGCTTTCCTACATAACTTTTTATTGTTTTATCCATGATAAGTAATTATATTTTTAAAATCAATCTTTGTTACAAAATACTGACAATCTTTGACGTGCTTTTGACGGAAACATTATGTTGCCAATTTAATTTAAAAAATAAACTCCAAGTCGCGCTTTCGTTAGACAGACTCTAGCAATTTTTGTTTATGTTGGCGTCTAAAGTTTTCAAAAAATAAAAAGCCCGTTTTGACATTTGATGTTTTTATTATTTACGATAAGTAACCGTCTGTATTACATTATGTAAACACTATGTTTTTTTTTTTTTTTTTTTCTTTATTTATTTAAAAGAGGGTTTGATCAGACATGATCATGCCACCCTCATAGGCCTCACAATAACAAAAAAATACTACTAATAAGTTACTTTCTACGTTTAATTGCTAATTTAACTATTTTGTAAATAATTTTTGCTTCGTCCGATAGAGGACGCGCAAGAACCCAATTACACATGCCCACTTCTCGCAGATTTAAATCATATCCGAGCATTAAGTTGGTCCTCTCAGCCTCATTCCGGGCACATTCGGCCAACACATGGTACACATCCTCTACTACGTCACACTCAGTACAATTTGGTGAGTTCGATTTACCCATCAGAAAAGCGAATTTGTTTAGCGGGATGTGCCCGGAGCGAAGTCTTAGGGCAGTTACAATATCTGTTCTCGACAGAACGGAGTCGGCAAACCACGGTGAACGTGTCAAGCAAGGCTGTATGGTTTTATACCAGATACCTTTTGATAATGACCTCTCGTCAAAATACTCCCTCCACATCTCTGTACACTTATCCCTAACCAAGTACAAGCAATCCGTAAATAAGGGTAAGCAGGTGAATGGTATTCCATTAAAACTAGCTTCCCTGGCCATGCGATCAGCCTCCTCATTTCCTATTATGCCCACATGTGAAGGCACCCATTGTATTTTAACTATTTTATTTGTAGTCCTTAGTTTACGGAGCGACTGCAAAATGTTATAGGCTATCGGTGTGCCTCGAAAATTCGAGTTGCATCGAGCCAGATGTTGAATAGCACTTTTGGAATCTGTCAAAATTACATATTTTCCGGCCATAAATGAGTCAATATAAGAAATTGCCTCTGCTATGGCTATCAACTCCGTATACATAATGGAAATTTTTGCATTAATCATCAATTGGATGGAACCATTTGTTTGGGGATCGTACAGCGCCAAACCACTACTGCTGTCTTGGTTTTTCGAACCGTCCGTGTATAATTGATAAAAATCTGCATAAGTGTCTCTTAAAAACTCATTGCAAATCTGTTGCAACTCGCCAGGTTTGTATTTGTGTTTCGGTTTGCAAATGGTTTTGATATCTGGTTCCAATACTAAAGAAAGATCTATCCCACTAACCCACACGTCCAACGTAAACATTTCTAATGGAGTTGTTGAATAAACTAGGGTATTTTTAAAAGTATCGTGAATTGTAACTAATAGGGGTTTTTTCTTGCACCTCCAATAAACATTACGACAATTATTACTCAGCTTCTCCAAAATATTAATAATTTCGTTACCAGAAAAGGATTTGCATCTAAACCAAAACTTGCCCGCGAGATAATACCTACGAGTGCACAGTGGCTGAAGGTGGAGTTCACATTCCATGACGTGTATTGCGGTGCTTTTAATAAATCCTCCGATAATACGCATGCACTGGTTTTGTATTTTGTCCAGTTTGCCCAAGTGTGTTTTACAACTGCTATCATATAGCGCGCCAGCATAGTCCAACCTACTTCGAATCATAGATATGTAGACCCGTCTCAGAACAATCGGGTGCATTCCCCACCCTGCCCCCGCCACCGCTTTAAAAATATTTAATAATCTCAGACTTTTACCTCTTAATTCATTAATGTGTTTGGCCCATCGCAAGGACCTATCCATCCACAGTCCCAAATATTTCACGTTATCAACTACTTCTAATGTCGTTCCGTTTATAGCAATATTAACATATTCACTACGAAAACCTCTTTTAAAAACGCATATTTTGCTCTTTGTAGATGAAATATCTAACCCTATTTTAGAAAGTAAATCAACAAATTTATTTAGGCCTAACTGAATCTGTTTCTCTCCTTCTCGCACATTGTCACACTTTATGTATATTACGAAATCGTCCGCGTATTGAGAAGTACAAACATTATTAATATTATTGCAAATGTTACTGGTAGCTAAATTAAAAAGCAGTGGCGAGAACGGGTCACCTTGAGCTAAACCACGGCACGTAGATCTACAAAATCAATCTGAGTCTACCTGCATTCTTAAATATCTTTCTTTTAAAAAATTCCACAAATACCTACACATCAAGGGACCAACTCCTACTTGTTGCATAATACTCATTAAGCTTTTTATGTCGACATTATTGTATGCATTATCGATATCTATGAATGCGGCTATAGTCATCTGATTATGAGAGAAACCGGTTTGAATTGTTGACACCAAGCTTGTTAAATTGTCTAAAGTTGAGTGATGTTTCCTAAAACCTGACGTATTGGGTGAAAGGAGGTGGTTCCTCTCAGTGTGCCACTCCAAGCGTTTTATTAAAATGTTATGAAAGGTTTTACAAATGCACGAAATCATTGCTATAGGTCGCAAGGATCCAGGAGACTGAGGATCACGACCTGGTTTTGGAATCGGAATAATAGTAATATCTCGCCACTGAGTAGGGACAAAGCTTCTTGTATAAAAAATGTTATATAATTTTAATAAAATATTTTTCCCACTGTTAGGTAAATTATATATCATAGAATAAGATATTTGGTCACTGCCTGGTGCGGTATCTTTACGGCGTATACAAGTATCTAACTCCTGTTTCGTAATCAAAATATCTAATCTCGTTTTATCGGGAGCAAAGTCAGGGTCATTAGGAAGTACATAGTCAGGTGTTAAACTACCTAACAAGTCATTGGCTCTTTGTTTGTCTACTTGGGAGCGGGGCACATTATAACCTTTTAGCCACTTGAGTTTACGCCACATTTCTTTTTGAGTAATGGTACCATCCAATGACGAACAGAAATCCTGCCAAGATTTATCGCGAGCTTGGCGGATTAATTTTTGAGAGTTTCTTATTTTATCTTGTAATTTAATTAAGTTATTAGGATTAGGGTTTCGTCGAAATTCCGAAAGCGCTAGTCGCCTCTCAGCTACACATTTAGATAGGGATTCGTTCCAATACGGTTTAGGTGAAAATTTATTACTTGGATTACGGTTTATTTTATAATAAGGTATGAAACGATCTGCTGCTATATTCAAACAGTTTACAAATGAGTCATATGTTTTTTGAACGTCACTTTCACAAAATACAAAATCTTTAAACAGGGCTTCTAACAACTTTCGGTAGGATATCCAGACTGCCTTCTTATAATTACGTCGTGAAATTATATATTCTGGATTGCTATTCAAATGTGTAACCACCTTAATAATGAGATGATCGCTGCCCAAGTTTTCATTAGTAGTGGTCCAGTTAAATCTTATCGCGATGTCAGAAGTAGCTAACGTCACGTCGGGTGAAGATGTTTGGAGTTGATTGTTAACTAATTTGATACGTGTGGAACTTTGACAGTCATTTAAAATTACAAAATTGCTTTCCAAAAGGGCATCATGTATTTGAGAGCCTCGCGTGTCCGTTTTGCACGACCAGTTCGTATGGTGAGCGTTAAAATCGCCTAATATGACCGCTTTTTTGTTTACGCTGTTAAAAAGATATTCCCAGTCTGATTGATTGGTGCGAGCTGACGGCGTACAGTAAACAGAGAATACATAATCAATAAATTCACAGTTGTTTATTCTAACCATCAGTACTTCAATATCTGGGTTACTACTCCTCAAGGTATGTAAAGAAGCTTCTAAAGATATATGTATCAATAACGCTACACCGCCATACGAGTCCTGTCTATCTTTGCGGAATATTCTATAGCTACTAATCTTAAAAACACTGTCAGGCTCTAGCCATGTTTCACTCAGTGCCGCAATGTGAATTTTTTCTTGTAATAATAGTTGTTCTAATGCTAATGACTTAGGGCGAACACTTTGTGCATTCCATTGAATAATATTCAGTCTTAAGGGGAAATCAGTCTTACTATCCATTGTAACCAAAATAATCTAATATACACTTCAATATTGGCCAATCAGAGATATTTTCTACTAGTACTAAAATAACCCACTGAACACAACATTTTATGCAGCTATGTATCTTTTGATGTACTGTTTCTCCTTTTAAAAACAAAATCTCTTTCAGCCTACTTAAGAGCTCACTGAATTGTACTTCTCTGGTCTCCTTCTCTTCTTCATTTAATAAATCTTGAATATTCACCGCTTCGGTTTGTTCCTCCATGTCCCCTTCAATAGTTTTCTTAGATTGTTTTTGTTTGTGATGTTTTGTTCTATCTTTCTTAGCACTCACTTGTTGACTGCTCGTCGTGGGCGTCTGTATTGGGATTGCTACATCTGTACGATGTTGTTGTAGACAAGCCGCAAATGACAATTTCCCAGTCTGTGTGGCAGATAAATCTTTCAGTTCAGTTGCTGTTCTGGCCCGTTCAACTGGTTTGGTATCCTTAGCTGGAATGTATAGTGTCAAAGCGCGTCGGTACGTGCAGTTAAATTCAGCCATTAACTCTCTCAACTTCTTCTCTTTTAGGTATGCGGGACAAGAACGAACTAAAGCCATATGTGGACCACTACAGTTGGTGCATTTAAATAAAGTGGTGTCACAATTATCGTGGTTCTCGCTACATTTTGGGCATACGACTTTGGCTGACGAGCATCTTTGTTTAGTATGTCCAAGCTTCCAGCAGCGTGAGCACTGGGTAACTGGAAAGATGTATTGCTCGACTCGTATACGTAGTCCGTCTACGGAAATATATGCTGGACGGAATGAACCCTTAAAACAAAGGCGGACAGACTCACTGGGCTTCCAACCTTCCCCCTCTACGTTTCTGCGCATGAGTCTTTGGGCGGACACAAGTTGTGCGGGTTCCGAACATTTAATGCGGTTCAACATTTCTTCCTCGGTCAGATCTAAGTCCACGTCTCTAATTACACCGTAGGACATATTCACTTCCATAGCCCTTTGAATTCTCCATCCTTTATCATTAACTACCTTACACCTTTCTAGTAACACTGCACTGTTCTCATTATTCATATCGACGCGTATCTTGTAAGGGTTGATATATCTAATTTTTTCGATACTCATTATTCCCTCATTTTTAAATATTTTGGCTAATGCAAACTGTTTCGGCATTTTATCGTTGGATGAAATGTAAATTTCAATTTTTTCTCCTTTATATTTTTTGCCTTTGTTCCTCCCAACCTCCGTCCACCCCTCGTCATCTTCGTCTTCTCTGTCTCTCTTATTTGGTCTTCTCTCTGCACTACTTTCGCTCACTTCCTGTAAAATCTCTTGCTGGTATTCAATCTCCCCCTCCATTTCATGTTCATAGGATACAATCGGGTCACTCATCACATCGACAGGATCTGTTATGTCCAGATCCACAGTAATCTCATCCATATTGTTATCGGCCCGACCGATTTCCATAGGTGAAACCTATCGGTACAAACAGGCGGCCGTCGCTCGACGCGTCGAGCGCGGCGCGGTAAACACCTCGACGTAAACAAACTAATTAGCAAGCGAACGCGATCACCTCGTACGAATGTCGATACGAGACTGAAACACTATGTTATTACATTAAAACACTTTCTGTAATTAATTATTATTTTATTGTTTTTTTCAGTTTCGTTCCAAGTTAGGGTATTTCTCAAATGTCAAAACGGGCCCTTTATTTTTATAGGAGTTTATCCAAATTTACCTAACCTTCGTTTTTTTTTTTTTATTTCAGTTAATTTCACATCATTCGCCTTGAAGCTGAAACAATGTTGAAATAAAGGTTATATGAGAAAAAAATACTTTTTTATTCAAATCGAATTTCCCTAGTGCAGGCAGCAAAGAAATTCACTATCGGTACATCATAACTATTAAACCGATGCGATTATATAATTAGTCTAAGGCCCCAGAACCTGTTATGTTTATATGTTATGTTGTGTATGTGTGTTGTTGTTGTTGTTTATATTCTTATTAACATTATTATGGGATAGATAACTTACCTACTGTTAGAAACTTAGCTAGTATACCTATATACGTACCTATAACCAGTGATAGGAATAGGTAGTGCCTATTAGCCTAAACTTCGAAGAACAGAGACAAAAAACGGAACTTCCTTAGGACTAAATTATTTCCGGGACATCTGTCTTGAAATTTCGAGACAACACTTAAATACATTTAAAAAAATGTGTTATTTGGAATAAGTAATTCGTCTATATTTATCTAAAGTTTGCGATTAGACATAACATTTATAATTTATAACTCCATAATAACAACTTATCCTATATCAGCCTATCCTATATTAGTCTATATATCCCTCTCTTATAGAAGAGGCCTGAGTCCCAGCAGTGGGAACATCATAAGGCTGACGCAATGCAATGCAAGGCTATATCAGCCTAGTGACACACACTGCGTGTGTTTGTATTGTTGTGATCAGCAGGGCTATTGGCTAACTTTTTCAAAGACGGTTGACAATTGGCATTTGATGATAACTAAACTTCGTTGTCAACTAACCATTTCATAACTTTGGTATTACGTATCACATCCAGTGACTATTAAACTACGGTGGATAATTGGTGGATAACAAAATTCACGGTGCTCTTTGGGCCCACTCTAAAATTTTATCGACTATTACACAGCTAAGATGAATATCGCATCATGCGCGTAACAATCTTGCACTTTAGAGAACATTTGATTTTATACGGTTTATAAATTGCTTTTGACATTTTACGTAAATAAAACGAAATGAAAATAATATATATAGGAAAATATCTTCTAATTTGCTTATATCTGCAAATCTAGTGCAAAATAAAGGGTAAAAGACACCACAGAATACATAGATATATAAGAATGAGTTTAAAATATGTAATTTCGTGTACCTAACCTAATTTATTTAATTTCAAGATGCCTGGCCGAAGAAGGGTTCCCGGAAGGCAGTTGAAACTGCTAGTAGAGTTTGTGGAGACCCATTTGTGGATTCCCATTCCAAAGTAGCAATAGGACGCCCTCCGGTAATGCTACAGGCCGTTCGAATCGGAAAGCGTG
This sequence comes from Leucania comma, assembly GCA_958295575.1. Classification (NCBI taxonomy): domain Eukaryota; kingdom Metazoa; phylum Arthropoda; class Insecta; order Lepidoptera; family Noctuidae; genus Leucania; species Leucania comma. The sequence goes on along the minus strand of OY282474.1, from coordinate 17,505,575 downwards.
GAACTCCGTAGCATTCCAATTGAATTCATTTGCAGAAGGAACACCCAAAACCTCAGATATCCGACCAATGTTGAAGGGTAAGTCGGGTTTACACATCTTACTTTCTATCAACTTCAAATTATTCGATTCTTTACTAGAATGAATGTATTATATTCAAATCATGATTTTTCAAGGATTTTTGTCACATAATGTGACAAAAAATGCCATAGCAGGTACTTTACCCCACATAAAGTCTCAATACTTCGACCACTTACAAATATTCATCACTTTAGTAGCCGTTGGATGAAAGTATATTTTCAGTTACAAAAAAAATGTTTTTTTTCTTCTTTCTAGTACACGGGAGTTTGTGTCTGAAACAAAAGACAAAACTGTAGACTCGCAGGGGAGCGCGGCCCTAACTGATGGAGAGTGTACCAAGCTCTCCTCTGAATGAGTTGGAAAACAAAGTGCTGGCAATTATTAGATCGAGCAGCAGAGTAGCGGTGGAGGAAATTGCCTGGAGTGCGCCTACCAAATAATGTTAGTTCAATACTTGTTCATCATTATTAAAATAAAATAAAAATACGAGTAGAAATGTTACACACATTCAGAGGTATATCTAACAAAGAATATTTTTGGTGTGTGGATGGTGTTGTATTTAGGATCTTTTTTAATGTTACAGGTATCATCAGTAGATGACGTTGCATACCCTGTTAATTCTGAAAATGCAGCACTCAATCCTCCAGTACATCAATACTCGTCCCTCAGTTCTGTGCTCCTTTATTCGTGTCTATAGATCCCATAATGAATGTGGAATGGCTTGATGACTGACGTGTTTACATTTATTGATTTATGTAACTAAATCATACCTAAATTCTCTGTAGAAAAGATGTGTTGGTGATGTTCTATCCCCTCAAGTTCTAAGTTTCTCAAAGCTTGTTTTATTGATCTGTTGTATAAGTGTGAAACTAGACATGTAATAGTTTTAAGATTAATTACTGTAATTTTATTGACCGTTAAAGCTGTGATTTTCAAATATAATTTAGGATGTGTTTCAAGTACTGTGATTGTTATTATATCCCGAAGCACTGATTCATTTTATGTTTATATAATAAAAATGTGATAAATAGTCTATATGATGTGTTTATTTACAATTTTTCTGAGCTAAAGAATTACTTGCTGGATGCCTCCTACTCTGCCAAAGATCTTTCTAATTAACTCTTTCTTTCTCCTACAACATTTTTCCCTAGAACTACCTTTTAACTTATTATTTATTCATAACCTAACACAAGTTATAAAGTAGGTACATAATATAAAAAAGCAAGTAAAAAAACCATGGATACTTTATCATATTAAGTTTATTATATCTTTAACAAAAACTATTTCTAGAAAATATTTTAATTATAACTAGTTTCTGCCAGCAGCTTCACCCATGTGATTGTAGAAAATTATTCCAAGGGAACATACTATATATTTATTTTCTTTACTCTTCAAATAAAAAGTATTGGTTGTGCAATTCCAGGACATGGTCTATACATGTACCACGTTTCATCAAAATCCGTCCAGTCATATATTATGACTGTGTAGAAATAATCAACATACAAAATTTTGGCTTTATTGTGATAGCAGTGTGATTTATAAAATGATTTAATACTAAAGTTGTATATAAAATAAACATTGTAAAAAAGTTGTTGGTTATCGGTCTTGCTTGCCACCTCTCTTGAAACTTGGTTCTGTTGGTCCGTTTGCCCACATCAGCACTCGAATCTGGCATTGGAGTGTTTAAGTGTCATTGATTCCATTTATATAGAAATCATTTGAAGCATCAGTATGCACTTTATTTAGATTGGCATCACAAATCTGAAACAAAAGTTTTGTTTTAGGTTTTTGTAGGTAAAACTGTACTATACTGGACAGCGAAATAAGGGGTTTTTTTGGGGAGGGGGGGAGTGGGGGGTGGCCCCACACCCGCCAAACCCCCTCCTGAATCTAGGAAACACATACTTTTGGAGATATTCAAGATTGAAAATTTTGAGGTTAGGAATCAAAAAATCGTAAATTTTATGCATTTTTGGGTCTAACTTGGGGATTTTAGAGGAGGGTGTCACCCTCTACCCCTCGTACCATCCCCCCACAGTAGCAAATGTATACTTTCAGGTATTTAGAAATGAAAAAAGAGAAAAAAAAAATTGTCCGGGAGCGCTCTTCCACTAAATATTTGAGTACTAAATTAATATAGTTTTCTGGGTGGTTTAAAAAAAAATAACCACGAAGGTGATGGCAGGGTCTGTTCGCTCGCTGCGCTTGCTCACTAGACCCTGCCATCCCCTTCTAACCTAAATCTATCCGAGTCGGGGTGCCCTATATTCGGTATGCAAACAAATTGTCTTGAGTACTAAACAGTTTTCTGGGTGGTTTAAAAAAAAATAACCACGAAGGTGATGGCAGGGTCTGTTCGCTCGCTGCGCTTGCTCACTAGACCCTGCCATCCCCTTCTAACCTAAATCTATCCGAGTCGGGGTGCCCTATATTCGGTATGCAAACAAATTGTCTTGAGTACTAAACAGCTTTTTGGGTGGTTTAAAAAAAAATAACCACGAAGGTGATGGCATGGTCTGTTCGCTCGCTTCGCTCGCTCACTAGACCCTGCCATCCCCTTCTAACCTAAATCTATCCGAGTCGGGGTGCCCTAATTATTTGGTACGCAAACAAATTGTCTCATCTCATTTTTATTATTTCTTACTAAAAACTATTTAATAAGAGGTTGGTAAATGAAACACTAATAAATTCATTATCATAGAAACTACAAATAAAATAAAAAGTGAACAAAACCCATCAAAATGGCGTCAAATAATACGAAAATTTTCGATTTTAATTATTTTTTTTTCTCAAAAACTGTATATTTCCTAACATTGAAACTTTGCATAATTACTTTTTAGACATAAACCTTTTCAATAAAAAATTATGAGCTCAAAACTCGCTGTCCAGTATAGTACAGTTTAGCCCTTATGACTTTTAGGGAATCATAACTGCTCCTATTAAATTATCCTTTATCATATTCGATTATGTAGCCCAATTATTCCACCCATAAAAAGTTTAAATTAAATTTTACTTTTTAAGAATACCTATTGGTTTATCAAACACATTCAAAACTTACTCTCTTATAGTATTTTCCCTGCCTTGCCGAGACGAAGGGTACTTTATGTACTTAAGGGTCACTTTCCAGACATTGAGTGACCTTGTAAAGATACTTTATAAGTGTAAGCTGGCACATATGTATTACACAAGAAGCTTCTACATTGTGTTGGTATGACCCATTCCCAAAGAAATTTAACACTTCGATCCACAACTACCCAACTTGTTCATACAAAAGTAGACTTTAAACATCGGAATTAAGGCCTATAGTGGCGTGGATGTGAGAGGACACCGGTGTCCTCTGAGCTAGGACAGATTAAAGCAGCCAGAATCTGTAACAGACAATGAAATAAGTATTAAGTAAGATACTCAGGCATACAAGTTGGTACTGAATACTGTTATATTTTTATAACGAAACAAGAAGGATTTGACTAAGGGTACTTACTTTAACTGTTGGAATCTATCCATAAATAAAGGAAATTTTGCAATGGGTTCCCTGTCTGGCAACTACAAAGAATTATGAAGTACTAGCGTCCCAGCCGTCGTCTCTGAATTCGCAAATTCTTTTGTATTCGCTGTTCTTCAGCAGATGCAAACAATATTAGGCGTGAAATTCTTCACCAACAATACAAATACCACCACATAAATAAGTCAACATTGGGCCAAACTAAACTCAGGCACCGGTGTCTATCACAAGAATTCTTATAAAACACTACCCAAGAGCAGTGTCTAACAAGTTGTATAATGGATATCAATTTGATGTACACTAGAAACTTCAAAAGCTTACACAATCGCAATTTTAAAAGTATCGATACAATAACATCTGTCAAAACGTGTTACGGTGGATATCAAAGACACCGGTGGCTAATGACGTCATATCAGTTGGTCACTAAAGATAGGCAATACGAAACTAGCTGTTTGACAGTTGTTTATGTACACCGTTAGCAAGTGATCTTCATTTGAACTGTCAACAGAGTTACGCAATAGCCCCGCAGAGAGGTCTTCTTAAAATGTGACTTCCGTATTTTTTTCACGCCTTTATCCCGGAGGAGTAGGCAAAGACCACAGACTATGTCATATCTAATACCTATGCAATTACTAATATTATAAATGTGATAGTTTGTATGGATGTCCATTACTCAATTCTACTGAAAATGCTGAATTTGGTAGTGATATAGATTAAGGTGTGGATTAGCACATAGGCTACTTCCTATTAAAAAAAAAGTATAGTTCCCATGGGATACAAAAACAGTAGTACACGCGGGAAAAGCCGCTGGCATTAACTAGTTTAAAAAAAAAACGTAAGGATCCTTTCACACCACCGATATTGTCGGGCGATTCTTAGGAGATTTCCATGAAAAAAAAACCTCATTAATATTAAGATCATACCACTTAGTATACCTACATTCTGGCAAATAAATGAATTATTTATTTATTTTAAGTACCTTTTTTTAATGATAAATTCTTTCTACTATAGATAATGCTAAAATGATAAAAAAATTACCGTTTTGTTATTTGAAAGCCTTTTTTTACACTTGAACTTTAGAAATCTCATTAAACGTAGGCGAGAGTGAGCTAGAAAGAAGATATTTACTACGAAACGTGTACGGCTTCTTAAAAAAACATTGTGATTCATTGTGTATTACGATCGACAAGTCATTTACAAATGTTCTCAAAAAAAAAAATTCAGAAAATTTTATGGTTGTAACGACTGTGTATGTTATTTATTATGATATATCTAGTCGCAAACTTTAGGTAAATATACACGAATTACTTATTCCAAATAACAATTTTTTTAAATGTATTTAAGTGTAGTCTCGAAATTTCGGGATAGATTTCTCGGAAAAAATGTAGTCCTAAGGAAGTCTCCGTTTCTTGTCTCTGTTCTTCGAAGTTTAGGCAAATAGGCACTACCTATTCCTATCACTGCCTATAACGGACATATACAAAGTGCATTACACATACATAGGTAGGGTCATTTTTCTTTTTCTGGACTAGGTATTTCTGTTTTCTATCGTAGTTGCAAACGTGACCGCCGAGTGTGGAGTCCTAGGTCGATATCCCAGGTCAGGCAAAATGGCTATAGGGCTTTCCCTTGGGACATGGGTTCGGGCTACTCTTTAGTAGTCAGAATTTTTTTTAATTGTTGGTGTGATAACGCCCGTGCCTCAGAAAGCACATAATGCCGTTTGGTCCTGCACCTAATCTCTCTCCAGTTTATTCAAATTGAGATTCTGCACTAATTATTTATATATATCCAGACTTGAATACCTACTTGGCTACACAGCTATTACTCATTCTGTGCCCCAGTATGATCTAGCGACCACCCCAGGATTTTGTGCAAAAATAACCCTACATATGCCAATGGGTGTTATAATAATTTATAATTAGGTGTTAAAATACCTACTATTTTTGCTACAATAATAAGTGCATGTTTTTATTTTATATAGAATGTATAGGCTCGCGTTTCACCACTATCTCACCTAATGGCAAATGAACATGGAGTACGCTTACCTAGCCATTCATTCTTTAACAACGTTCTGTGAAACTTATTCAAGGAAAGAATTCTTAAACAAACAACACTTAGGCAAAAGTTTTTTATTTGGCATCGGCGTGTAGGTCGTAGTATAGTCCCTTGAGGTCTAGCAGTTGCTGGTGGGTGCCCGCCTCGGCCACGCGTCCCTTGGCCACGACGCAGATGAGGTCGGCGTCGCGGACCGTGCTCAGCCGGTGCGCGATGGTCACGCACGTGCGCCCGGCCTTCGCAGCATCCAGCGCATCTTGCACTACCTGTCATTTTGACAAGATTTTTTTTTAACTTGCCTATATAATACGTAGGTACAATATGTAGTTCAAAACTGACTACCAGACCTCAAACTTAAAAAAAATAAGAACTCTTATTTTGCGGGTGCGTTCACAAACATTTAAACTCACATACATAAGACACTCTCTCTTACTATCTGCATTCCATACAATTTTTGTTGCAAGCAGGAATCGAACCCGCGACACGCAGCGCAACAGCCAAATCAATCAACCAGTACGATGGCGGACCAATATTTTTTGTTTGCGCCTCCGGATTGTAAAGAGAAAAAGACTGATAACATAAATTTCAGCACGTTTTCGGCTCAGATTTCTCTCTAGACAGTATCGTTTATTTATCGTGAGTCAGCACAAGATGTCACTTATAAACTTCTATTTGCTTTTGTCCGCACTTTTAATATGGGACCAAACCTGAAATCGCGAAAAAATTCTGCCATGTTCAGTACATTTTGACCAGTTAGGCGAAAATAAATGTACTGAAATTGGCGGATTTTTTTTCGCGATTTCAGGTTTGGTTCTATAGTAAAAGTTGTTTGTTATCATGACTACAATCATGTGTTTAAGTATCGTTCACTAATAACCAGTCACCCTATATAATATATCGGCCATGATGAAAGATGAGCCAGCGCGCTTCTTAACTGCACTCATGTGTGAGCTCGAGCCCGCGACTAGTTCAACCTTAAGGGACCATGCAAGTATTACAGGGGGGAGAGGGAGCCTTTGCTTTGCTTATTTTTGATGACATGGAGGAAACGGGTGCCTGGATGATGACTACGTCAGCAGTACCTATTACTGTTAAAGTTTTGATCGTTTTAATCCCGTGAAGAGTCGATCCGGTACATGAAACACTATCGATTCGCAAAGATAAAAAAAAGTATTTTTTTTTTAAACTCGAAGTAATATATGCATGTACGAAATTAATTCCTTCGAAAAAATTCGAAATGTCGATTTTACAAAATCACACATCACTAAGCAACAAACATCCAATGTCATTGAAAACTTAAAGTTATGGATTCGTGTATCATGAACTAAACTGATGTTGATAATTTGAATTAATTTGCCAAAAAAAAACATTATTTTTTTAGTTTCTCTATTTCAGGCCTATTCCTTATTTTTAGACCTGTAACTTTTGCTCATTTTATTAAAAAATGCATGTAGGTAGCAATGTTTACGTAAGCATGAAAGGAGGGGGTGAGATCTTTGCTTACTTTTGCTGACAAGGGGGGAGGGGCATAATATTTGCCAAAAATCAGCTTACGTCATACTTATACGACCCCTTACGTAATACTTGAACAGTCATATATAGGGGTCAATTTTTAATAATTATATATAGCCAATATTACGCTAATGGATGATAGAAGATGACCATATTGCGCTGACCTTTTCACTTTCGGTGTCCAAAGCACTAGTAGCTTCGTCCAGGAGTAGAATCTTGGGATGTCGTATAAGAGCGCGGGCTATCGCCACCCTCTGCTTCTGCCCACCCGATAACTGCATGCCTTTCGTACCAATGTTTGTCTCGTAACCCTGTCAATTAGTAGTAGGTATAAATATAATAACCTGAACATAATGAACAATACTTCTACTAAAGGTTATTTTCCTTAGCCGCATATTTTAAATTAATATAATTTTTTATCAATATTTTCTACTGAAGTTATTTTGATACAAGTGGAGAAACTTTGTCATTACGACCTAGGCAGATTTGTAGTGCTGTAAGAGCCAGTGTTCGAGAGAAAATTATTTTTACAGCAACACTCGGCTCCATAGCACCCTCGCCTGCGGCTCGAGAATTCCACCTTGGTGCAATGAAAACGATTCTCCACTTGTATCAAAATGTAGTGCGCCTCACCATCAACGATTGCATCACTGCTTACCACCAGGTGGGATTGCAGTCAAGCATTAGTTGATAAAAAATAAAAGAAATAAAAATTGTCGTCTTAAGAATTTAAGAATATCAACTAAAGATTGATAGACTAAAAGCCTCATCTTTTTTTGAGATAATACCAAATGACTTTTCCCTCTCTAGGGAATTCGTCTATATATTTATGTTGATCTAGACTATTTGCCTAATAGTTTAATATACAAATTATTTGCATTTTTTATAGTGCTTGGTGTAATTTATTTTAATTTATTGTAACTGAAAATAATTCACAGACAAAAAAGCGGAGATCAGGCAAAAACCATTGGGTATATTTTTATGAAACTTTCACAAACAAATAGATAATATAATTGCCAATCTTTTGATATACGGTATTTATTCATATCGTGTTCAATAAACGAAGGACTATATTATTATTTGAAAAATCTTGATGTGCGGGGAGCTACGCTAGCCCGATCTTTTGTTCGCTCAAGGTCGCTGGCCTTTAGTGTGTTAGAAAAGTACCCTCAAGTGCGTAAAGTCTCACCTCCGGTAAGGACACGATAAAATTGTGTATGTTAGCCTGCTTAGCGGCTTCGACGACCTCGTCGTGCGCCGGGCAGCGTGCGTGGTCGCCGTACGCGATGTTTTCGCCGATACTGTAGTCGAAGAGTACGGGCTCCTGCGACACCAGCCCATAGCAGGAGCGCACCTCCGACATCAACAGCCCCGGCAGCGGGATGCCGTCCAAACGCTGAATTACACGAAAATAGAACATTTTTATACAAGTCGAGAAAGTTTGCTATTGCGACCGAGGCGTAATTCGCCTGAGCCGCAGGCGAGGTGTTATGGTGCCGAGTGCTGCAGTGACAAATTTCCACGTGCGTCAAATGACGTTTTTCAATACACTTACGAAAGCAACGACTCGTGCACTGAATTACGTGCCTAAACGCGATAGGGATCGGATCGGGTTTTCGAGTGTGTTGAAAAAAAAATAGATAACTCAGAAGACAAAGCACCCGCATGTGGGATAGATTCCGCATGTGTTTGAAAGCCCGGAACGTTGGAGAGATGACGAATTAGTTCATAATCTTGAATTGTTTACCTTCAAGTAGGTACTTTAGGGCGAGATAATTATAATATCCTTTTTTTACGTAGAAAATCATCAAATCTCTCGCTCTGCGAGAACCAAGAGGGTTTGTCTGGCCTTTACTGACAAAAAACACACTGCGTTCCTTCAGTTGCCCTTTACGAGAGCCACTATAACTCTTTTGAGCAATCCGTAGCCTTCAAAGCGCCCGCATGTAGAATGAATTCGTCATATAAAAAATCATACAGTGTTCCTTCAATTAATTACCCTTAGCGACGGTCACTGTAACTCTTAAAAAATCCGCAGCCCTGGCGGATTATACCTATGATATCTTCCTAAACATATCATTGCAAATTCACTGTATCATCAATCCTGTAAATCAATCACATCTCAACGGCTAAACAGTTTTGTATGAAATCAACAGGACATGGACAGCTTCGATTAAGACAAACAATTTGATAGACTGTTTGTATAACAGGTACAGGGGCGTGTCCTACCCGCGAGCAGTTAGCAAAGTTGCTATTTGAAATTAGACATTTAACCGTGCAAACAAGTTTGACTTTTATTCCGTAGGCATAAGGATGGCATTAAAAGCAAAAAAGTATGGTTACAATACCAACTATTTACTACAGCCGCTATTTGTCATGTCACCAACGCAATAAAAGTCAAAATCGGTTGAACGTACAGTAAAAAAGGTTTGTTTTAATGTCTAATGCTATTTCAAATGGAGTATAGTTTGCTAAACTGGGTACAGACTACAGACTGTTGAAATGCTTTGTTCGCGGTTCACGCATGCAAGGCGTCCGCACTATGGGAATTCTGTTACATAGGATGATACATTGCGACAATGTGGCTGTCAAATTCTATCATTGCGTGTTACATTGCATGTTATTAGGGTCGGCCCGCCCATACGGCGAACGGAGCGGTTGCTTCAGGCGTCAAATCCTAGAGGGCGCCTAAGTGGTAAAGAAAAATAAAAGAAATTTCTCAATTGTCTATATTTTAAGCGAAGAGATTACTTCTAAAATCCTAGTCGACCGTATACAGTATTGCGGTATAGGTATATATTATTAGGAGCAAACAGGAGAGGCGTCATAATTGGATCTCGCTCAATTCTAAAATTTACTTCGGGCCTACGCTGCATGTTATATGTTATAGCAATCTGTGCCCGGTTTTATAGAACAACAGCTACTAACGACATCTCCGGCGTCGGGGTCGTAGAACCTCTGCATCAGCTGCGTGACGGTGCTCTTCCCGCAGCCGCTGCGACCCACTAACGCGATGGTTTTGCCTGCCTCCACCTACAACAGTAAACTGATCGCATGTCTGTCAAAGCTACAGGAACAGATGCATCCACCCATTATGGCTGCGGAATTTTGATATATTATTATTAGCGTGTAGTGTCCCACAGCAGAGCAAAAGGACTCTCTTCCTTATTTCAATGCTTGTTAATCTTGAGAAATCAGAGCTCAATCCTTTCAATAAGAGCCCAGCAAGACTCACCAGCTCCTAAGTCTACCACGTCGTCCGTACTTTTTTTTTGAGGTGAGACTTCTCCCGCTCAAAGGCAGAGTGAGAGGTTGTGTCACACTTTTACTGATTAAAATACGCGCTTTAGTCGTGGAGTTGCGGACACCAGCCCGAAATACTATACAACACAATTTACTAAATAAAACCGCACATACACGAGTATTCCTACATTTGCCTTGCGTTCTAGGATCACGGGTTTTCCTTTGAAAAGTCGACCCATGGCCCCAGCTGACAGCATGGTCTTCAGCCCTGCTGGGTAGGGGTTACTCTTGCTGCGTGGCTGACTGAGAACTGAATCTTACGTACTTGTAGATCCAAGCCTCGCAGTACTCGTACACCTGGTCTGCTCGGATATCTGAACTGAACTTCTTCTAAGCTTGCCCCGCCTGTCGATCTCTAGGAACCAAGGTAAAATCAACAATTAATAGATAAATAAGGTCTACCAGGAGTACCAGGACCCAGGGCTGTGGAATTGGCAGGAATACGGGTTGGTTCTAGTTAGTAAAAGTCTGACATTATCCTTCTTGCTCCACCCTCATAAAAAAGACCCATCAGGTAAATAAGTGACGTTATAACTGGATAGTTATTTACATGCCATCCCATTAGGTAGTCACAATTTTAAAACTTTTCTGATTCTTCGTCGTATAGATTTGGAAGGTCGTACCTACTTGTTGGGCCGTTGTAGATACTAAAATATAATTGAAAATAGTAAAATTAATTCGTGACAACTTACAAAAGGAGACACAAGCGGTACGATCGGATCATAAATCTCTGGCTTGGAGTTGAGAAGCGCGACTATCCTGGAAGCAGCACTTACACCCTTCTGGAACTCGGGCGCAAAGGTGAACGCGTTCTGCGCTTGGCCCGACGCTATTTGCAACGACTGCGTTGTCCTGGTAACATCATCATATTTATTATTTTCGTACTTTCTATTTTCTGTGACTCTGAAAACTAAAAAATATTTTTGGCAATCTAAATGAACTTGGTTGTGACTTGTGTGGCGCTCAAATCCTGAGACAAAATCAAAGAATTTTTAACTACTGCTGAATATTGTCATGCATCAGTGCATGTTTGGATCCGTACCTTAACAAGAAATTGAAAGATACCTCTGACACTACCGATTTTTACCTGAATCGGTCATTTTTGGTCTCCCATTAGCCTATTATACTAAACCCCTAGTTACTAGCACTCACACTAAAATATCTTCGTAGCGGACACCCTTGGAAACAATGAGATGTCCTCCATACGTCAGTGCAGTGGCGTTGATGAAGTTGAAGATGGAGCGCGAGAGTCCGTTGACGACGCCGCGGCAGTGGGCGGCCTTCTTGGCGCCTGCCAGCGCCGGGGCCAGCTGTCGCACGTACTCCCGCACGAACATCTTTTCCCGGCCCAGACACACCACTGTACGCACGTTGGACACTGCCTCTATGGCTACCTGACAAACCACATAATTTAAATCATCATTCATTCACCAATTAAATTGGGATTAAATTGTTCATCCTGCCTATACACCGTTAAATTTTGGTCGTTTTAATCCCGTGGACGATCAATTCGGTACATGAAACACTATAGATTTATAAAGATAAAATTAAAAAATAAAGTACTTTTTTTTCTAAAACTCGAATTAATATACGCATGTACGAAATTAATCTCTTTAAGTAAACGAGTCAATGACCTTGTAAGGAGTTGTCGATCGTTGCGTACTACCTACCTACAGTACATTGGCCTCGATCAGCTGACGTTTATTTAAAGAAATCAATTTCGTACATGCGTAAATTAATTCGAGTTTAAAAAAAAGTTCTTTATTTTTCATTTTTATCTTTACCAATCGTCAGGGTTTCATGTACCGAATCGACCCTCCGCGGGAATAAAAAGACCAAAATTTTACGGTGTATAGATACCGTTCAAGAGCGAACTATAAACTCAGTCCACTGCAAGAAAGTCAAAGGGATTATTCTTCCCTTCCACTCCGGATCAGGTCTGACACTTTACCTTAAAAAGATGGAGGTTTTTTTGTAAAAGAAAAGTTACATTGTAATTCTATCCTAGCATCTACGCACAGTTAACGATATAATGATAATAAAACCTTTACTCCAAACAATCTTTAACTTAATTTTTACTTGGGATACGCTAATCATGCTCCGCCTTATTCCAAAACGCGATCTAAAATAGTTCCGGGACTATTACAAGTTTTAATTGGCATTAACACTTCGATCCACAACTACCCAACTTGTTCATACAAAAGTAGACTCTAAACATCGGAATTAAGGCCTATAGTGGCGTGGATGTGAGAGGACACCGGTGTCCTCTGAGCTAGGACAGATTAAACCTAATAATAGTGCCGTAAAATATATTTAGATCGCTTTTAATTGGTATTAAATTTAATAATAATCCCGAAAACTACATTTAGATAGCGTTTAATAGGGATTAAACCTAGTAATAATCCCGGAACTATTTTAGATTGCGTTTTGGAATAAGGCGGATTATGTATCTTATGTCTGTAAGGCATACCATACACGGTATGCCTTACAGGCTAGTATAGGCCTCCTCCAACACCTTCGACTGCGGTCTATCCGCTATCCACAGCCCTCTAGGACCTAAGATCATTTTAGTTTTGTCTTTACGGCCTCGGCCCCGTAACCCATCTTTTAGGTACCAGGTTCACTCCATTTTTAAGCTTACAATCAAGCAAATGTCGAGTTCATCTCCATTTCAGCTGGTCCAAGTGTTAAAATGTCTGTCAGTTCTATCAACTGATGTCTGTTCTGACCCTGTCCCCAAGCTTTAGCCCCCGTATGATCCTTTCAGGTCAACGTTACCTTAGTACTATTTTCTAACGCCTTGGCGTTTCCAAAGGATTCTTGTTTGGTGGCTATAACTTGTTGGTACACCACGAAGACGATGAGTGGCAGAAAGCAGAGCGCGACTAGTCCCACGCGGTACTCGTACAGCATGGCCAGTGTTAGGGCCAGACCAATCGAGCCGAATCCCTGCAAGCATATACCTATCCGCTGACCCGTCGCCTGCGAACGAAACACAACTAGATTAAGATATAAACTGAACTAACATCTTTACCAAACTGATTTAGTATCAGCCTGAGATTGCAGACTCACTGCCTGCCAAGCAGTGCCAATAATTATAATTGCATCAAGTTAGGTATCATGTACGGACGGACACTACACCCTGAAAAATAATTCGATTCAGTAAAATGACAGTTCTTCCATACATTTTTGAAATTTTGCTATGCATAGATCTGTTACTTAAATGAATCAAATTATATTTGTCAGAGTTTACCTACATCTACTTCCTAGGTCGTCGAATCGCGCATCGAATCTTTATTTTGTGGGTTGGCAGTCCAAGCTGAATCATCATGGGCATCATCATTATTCTGCTGTAAGATGTCGATTGGTTACTACCAAGAATAACAACTGGTCTTGTGCTTCATCTAGTGGATTTTTGTGAGCATCCCCAGGGTTCCCTTAGGTCCATACGGATCTTTCGTTGCGCAGTCATTACCGAAACATTTTGCCTGTATTCGCCATCCCTCTTCTTATACTCTTCCTGACCTCCGTAATTGTTGGTTCTCTAGTGTACTCACGCCTTGCACATAAGAGGCCTCTGAAGAGAGCTTCGCACACAGCGCACCGGTGGAGTTGCTTCGCTCGTCGAAGAACCCGACATGCTGTCGTAGCAGATGTTCGAACATTCGTGTCCGAAGCCTCTCGGTCATATGCGCGCCCGCCACACCGAAGGATATCGCCTACAGGATTGAACAAAAATTAAGATAACGGTAACGGACGATTTCGAATCGTACAAGATTGAGAATGAAATCTCAAGAACGCGTCAGGTTTGGTACATTTGGTTACATGAAAGAGAATAAAAAGAATTTATTCCTCCTGGACTAATTCCCTCTTATTCTATCATTAAGTAGATATACTTCAATCATATATAAGAATGGTGCTGCACACGCATGTTTCCTTTATTGTATTATAGGACGAATGTGTCCTAATGCGTCAGATAATGTGTTGCATATGAATGTTCTCTAAATGCTCACAAATCATTCTAACATGACGCAGGAAAGAATACTAACTTCGAAAGATAAGTCTTACAATATATTATAAAAATAAACATGATCCAAAAGATGTCAGGAAACGGTAAGAGGAAGGAGTGGCATCATTAGCAATGCACTAAGTAGAACCGTATTCGTGAAACAATAGTCTGTAAAAATTGATCGTGACTTGCAATGATGAACTGATTTCATGCGAATATTTTAATTAAATTGAAGTTGGAAATTTATCAGTTATCGAATAAAAGATATTAAATTTTGCATTTTGTATTTATCAATCTCTCCATTTCATTTAACTTAATTATAATTCTGAATAAACTTCTGGGTATTTAATTAATTTAATTGAAGGTTAATTCCGTTTATTCAATTTCTTAACATACAATTTACATGTTTAAATATTTCTTATACAAAACTGATAAGAAAAAAGGAACCTTTTAGGAAGCGGTACAGGACATAAGGTTAGGTATTATTATTATCAATTTAAAATGTGTATGCTTATAGATTGAGAAAAGAGTATACGTACTTATATCGTTCGAACTGGTAAACGGGTCTTAAAAAGTTTAAAAAATATGTAGAAAGAAATGCTGAACATCGAACCAAAAGCTACTTAAGTCAGGTTAGAACCATCACTGTTAAAAATTAAACTTACTTCTATCAGATTTGAGGTGCCCATAATTAATCCAATAAATAGGCACGTTATGGCTACTTTCTCCACCTTCCCCATTAGTTTATTTGGGTCAGGATCTGACATGGCCTGAAATAAATTTAAAAAAAAACTGAAGTTAAAATTTTTCTGTTTATTATTATTATTTTCGGTTTTCTCTACTAAAAGGGACTGATCTGAAATATCCCTTGTACGCAAACCTACTCTTCTAACTCATAGATAGCAGCATCATTTTTTTTTCTTAGTCATAACTACCCCACTGCTAGGCAAATGCCTTCCAGATATTCTTCTCTCACAATTTCTGCACCAACTATAAGCACCAGATATCACACAGCATCGCTCTTGAAGCCATTTTCACAGGGACAATTTTTTTAAAGAATAATCGCAGAGTTTCTACAATCGAAACCAAACACTAGCTTCTGAAGTTTTTTAGTTAGGAAAAATTTTATTACCGAAATTTAATTTTTCCTACCGATTATTCCTACATCAATTGGGATAAAAAGTAGACTTGTAGTCTGGAGTGACTCACATAACAAGTGATCGCTTTCAGTGAAATACTTTTTGTAATTACATCAGTACTTTCAGAAATTAGCTGCTACATCCAGACCTCTTTAAAAAGTTACGTGTCTTGTAAAGATGAAGGGAGAACTGCTTCTATGTCTCCATTGGAGACATAGCACTTCGCCGGAAGACATACTGTTTTATGAGGAAATATAATAAAAGAGTCACGCACACCGAACAAGTCTCCAAATACTACGATGAACAGCGGCATGGAGAAGCCAATGACGATGGAGCAGAACGTGCCCGCCGCCAGCCACTTCCACTCTTGAGACATCATGACCAGCAACCGCCAGAACGACAGGTGCGGGACTTTCGCTGGGTTGTCATCTTCCAAAGGCTTGAAAATATTAACAAGCGAATTTAAAGCTCATTTTTGTTTGTTTCTAAATTCCTATTAACTTATACCTCCTTAAAAACGTTGATTTTGACAGCAGTAATGAGTACCAAACTGACCAAACTAAAGCCTGAGATAGTTACTCGTATATAACTAGAGTCTCAAGTGTGGATAAGGAAGTCCCTCCCTACTACTTCATATCAGTAGAAGAAACCGAGCAAGTACTATAACAGGTATTTACACCTACCATTGGTAAAACTCCAGCACCGTCGTATTCTGAAACATTAGACTCCTCTCTAAATGGCGTGCGATCTGCAGAAATAGAGTATAATCAAATTATTACACCACATAGGTAAAGTTTTGTAGACAGAGACCTGTGCGTTAGAAGAGGTTAACCTCTTATAAGAGGTTAATCTCTTATTGA
This sequence comes from Leucania comma, assembly GCA_958295575.1. Classification (NCBI taxonomy): domain Eukaryota; kingdom Metazoa; phylum Arthropoda; class Insecta; order Lepidoptera; family Noctuidae; genus Leucania; species Leucania comma. The sequence continues at coordinate 17,489,114 of OY282474.1, read as the reverse complement.
GACAACGCCGTCGGTAACATCTGGCGATAGCATAAACTTCACGATGTATTTTAAAAACTGCAGTGACCATTTTAGAAGTATTTTAGAGGAGACCGCATCGGTAGTCTGGGGGCTACAAACCTGTACGGCCATGATGTTAATGATAGGAGACCAAGGAACCACACCTTCTCTGACCTCAATATTCTGGGGCTCCTGCAACTTCACCATGTTGTAGTAATGACCCTTATTGGCCATGAGCTCTTCATGCTTGCCTGTCTCCACCACCTCACCACCGTCCATAACGTAGATGAGCCCCACCTTTCTGATGGTAGCCAATCGATGTGCCACTATCACTGTTGTTCGACCTTCAGCTGCCTAAGAAAGGACATTATTGCAATTCCATTACAATTTCTGGAAGGGACAAAATAACAATGTTTATACGAAAGAGATGATGTCATATGAGAATAATTATTTTAAACAACGGACAACCTATATTTTATTTCGATCCTATGAATGTATACCTTAATTGTACCTTTATTACATTCGCAATAAATTAAATATTTAAACAAACCTTTTTTACTATCCGTTCGACTACTTTTGACTATAACATCATAACATCCTTATGTCTATAACATAGACATAAGGATGGCATTAAAAACAAAAAAGTGGTTACAATACCAACTATTTACTGCAGCCGCCATTTGTCATGCCAGCAACGCAATAAATGTCAAAATCGGTTAAACGAACAGAAAAAACGTTTGTTTAAATGTCTAATCTTATTGCGAATGCATACTATAGCTCGACGTTTAAAAGGCCTGTGCACACAACGTTTGTAGCGATACAGATGCGATACGCACGAGAATCAAACGCAGTCTGTAGAACTTCTATAAGATAAAAGCGAGCCGTCGACGCACATTTCTAAAACGCGCGTCAACGGTGCATTTAAAAAACGTGGTATACAGCCCTAAGGTATGAATTTATACCTTAGGGCTGTATACCACGTTTTTGGATATTCGAGAGATTCGGATTGAAATAGAATATAGGTTCTCCTCGAGCACGCAACACGTTTGTGCACCTTGAGCAAGAAGATGATGAGGATGATGAATGTCTTTATTTTGCAGTTGCGTATCAGTGCAACTGCAAAATTAAGAGAGAGTAGAGTCACTATTTTCTTAAAGCGAATAAATTATCTATATTTATAAAATGAGAAACTGACTGGCGTATCAATGCACAGCTTAAATTACTGGATCTAAGAGAGTGAAATTTAGTACAATGCGTCTTTTTATGACGTACGTGACCACAAAAGATTTTCTAAAACTCACATCCAAGGGGATGAAACGAGTAACTTACTTTCATGCGGATGAAGTGGATAGAAGATAGTAATTTATCTACTACTTATCGACATTATAGCTACAAACCTTCTCAAGTGCTATCTGCACTCTAGCTTCTGAGGCGGTATCCAGCGCGCTGGTAGCCTCGTCCAGCAGGAGCAGGCGAGGCTTGCGGACCAGTGCACGCGCAATCGCGATGCGCTGCTTCTGCCCGCCCGACAACGCCGCTCCGCGCTCACCTACCAGCGTATCATAGCCCTAAAGGTATAGTTACGTAACGCATCACCTGAATTTAGATATTCTTCTTTTCGCGACGACTGTAGTAAAAAGTGGAGAAACCTTGTTATTGCGACCAAGACGGAATTCGCCCGAGTTGCAAGCGACGGTGTTATGGAAACGAGTGCTGCAGTGACAAAGTTTCTCCACTTGTATCAAAATGTACTATTTGGTGCCTCTTGACGGGGCTGTCTATGACCGCTGGGCGCTACCCTGTGACCAATAACTGGCCATCGCAATTATCTGCGCTAATGCGAAGTACATTGTGTGGCTAGTGGGTTTTGGCAAAAGTAAGGAAGATAAAGGAGGAAAGATTGAAAAATAGATTCGTCTAAATACCTTAGGCAGTTTGCTAATAAAGTAATGAGCGTTGGCTTGCTTAGCCGCAGCCTGTATCTCGGCGTCGGTGGCGTCGTCCCGGCCGTAGCGGATGTTCTCGCGCACCGTGTTGTTGAACAGCACCGGCTCCTGGCGCACCAGCCCTATTTGCGACCGCAGCCATTGGACCGACAGCTCTCGAACGTCTATATTGTCCACACACACCTGGTTTGTACGAACATTGCTGCTTTTATACGAATTTATTAGATAGTAGAAATACTACAAAAAGTCGTATTTTAGTAATAATGAATATTTAGAAGATACTGCTAAATGACAAACCGTGCCCGTGTACACAAAAGTACAGAGGCGGACTCCGATATTCTCCGATGTTTAATAGCAGCCTATTTAAGTTACTAACTAAGAATTTGTTTTATGCGAAGTATTTTTATTTTGTTTTATTACATTTTAATAAGGTGCTATTCGAACATCGACTGCAGGCTGCGGATGCAAGCAGCACATGCGGCGGCTGCACGAAGCCAGCTGCAGCTGCACGACGTTTTCTATGTAGTAGTATGGATTAACTGTGAAAACATTTCGAACACGGCTGTGGCTGCAGGTCGCGGCAGGAAACGCAGCCGAGATTCGGCAGCACAACTGGTTTTCTATGTAGCGGTATGGATTTCTGTGAAAACATTCCGAACCCGTCTGCGGCTGCACGTGCTGTCTATCTGCAACCGCAGCCTGCTACCGAGGTTCGAAAAGCACCATTAAAGAGCATGTAATATTTCAAACTGTAGGTAAAGTTTAAAATCTACAGCTGCCAAGCGAAGAAGCACATAGTGAGTCAATATTTTTGTACCATGACATTGCACTTACCATCGCTCGCAATAACACAAATATGTTTGTGTTTGCGCGAGCGATGACGCGGCCCGCTGCTGCAATGTACGACGAAACGCTCAACGCGCCGCGTCTCCGTAAACACGGCCTTAAATGGGTACATTATCTTTTACCTTCCGTAATTAAGAATATTACATTACATGTAAGTACTTACACTGCCACTAACCACATCATAATACCGGGATATAAGTTGTATGATAGTGGATTTGCCGCAACCGGAGTGCCCGACCAGAGCGACCGACTGACCACGTTTCACGGTCAAACTGACGCCTTTTAAGACCTGTAATTAAGAAAAAATACAGCTTAAGCCTGGTTTTCACAGGCCCAGTTGATGCCTACCCAGTAGTCAGCAACTGTACATTCTGCTATCTGTAGAGTACTGTTATTAGTGCTGGCCTAGTGTTACTGACTCATTACGTTTTCAGGAGGTTAGCAAAATGGCTGATCAGTGCGATATACTCGTAATTCGAAAATATAAACGATTATTGGCCGAAACATATGACTATTACTCCATGGTGAACATTTGATAAAAATTCTTAAAAACTAGAAGACAAAAAGAGAAGAATATGTACAAAGATCTGTCCAGACGTCTATTGTCCTTCGGCACTGACTGGTCACTAACTAGTTGTGTAGTAAAATTTGAACCGGATGCAGTTGTTGAGGAGCCTATCAAGCTTATCTAGCAACACCGCGTTCAGATCAAATTGACACAGAACCATAGTACTTTGTAAGGACGATAAATGTCTACACAATCCTATAGACTTCGACTTTGCTGGCAGAAAATACTTCAATCCTCCCATCCGTATACTTACCGGTACATCAGGTCTAGACGGATACTGGAACACCACATTCTTCAATTCAATAGTTCCTTCAGCTGCAGCCGGTCGAAACCCGCGGTCGAGCAAAGGATTGATCGTGGGCACGTTTTGCAAGAGGTGGAATATCTGGGCTCCAGCGCCTCGGGCCAGACCAAACGAGCGAAATAAAGTACCCACCACACCGAAGTTTCCAAGAGCTGACATTATTCCAAAAAACACCTGACAAATAAAATTTATTTTAGATTCTTTACTTTAATTTTCTTATTTGGAATAATAGATCGTCAATTTCATAAAAATAGCAACATTAAAATTAAAATAAAACTACATTAGAATTAAATTGATTACAACATAATGAAATACAACAATAAGTAGGTACACTTGAAATAAAATTCAATAAGATTAACGGCTGATTTTATTGAGAGTAGAATTTCGAAATCGTCCGAGGATTGTTGGTCACAACAATCCCCGGTATTTTATCTTAATATCCTAAATCTAGTTAATATGTTAACTTGGTATCAACTTACCGAAAACATGACATCAGCATTATAGTTTTCAGGGTCATGGATCACCAGGTATATTCCGAAGTAGAATGACAAGGCATACGAACAGAAAACGCACACAAACAGGCATCCCATTGATAGTCCTGTAAAAAATTCTGTAAAGCAAAGAAAGTGCTTAATGGGATATTGAAACATCGTTTTACATAGGATAAAAAAAAGTTTACCCTACACTATGAATAAATTACTCCTGTATCGTAGATGCGGTCACAATCATGTAAGCTCACATACAGAAGTCACCCAACATCTGTAGGCCATACAAATATTTGTTCCGGGCGGGAATCAAGCCTTCAACACGCAGTGCAGCAGTCAATAAGCTCAATCACTTTATTTTTTTCGGGGTGGAAATCCTCATGGATGTCTTCCGCCCTAGGGTGGAGTGGAGGGGCTGTCAGACTCTTACTTACTAAAACCACCCCGGTGTTCCCTCGTACATTTGTGTCTGGGTGTGCTGGCGCAGTTTGACTTCCGCTGCAATCGCTCAACTACTGCTCGAACCGTGCCAACAGCCGTTAAAATGAAACAATCTCTAACCTTTTTTTATGTAGATCTTCTTAGCCGCAGCCAATGGCTTCTTGTATCGCTCTAACTCTTTCTTCTGGCCATTGAAGGAGTATACGGTTCGTATAGAGCTCAGCACTTCCTGAGCGATCGCACTCGCCCGACCGGTCTCCAGTGCCTCTTTTTTGTACAGGCGATCTGCTATCTAAGTTCAATTAATATGAGGATAAGTAGGCTCTGGCTTTGGTTGGATATCTTTTCTTGAACATTTAAAAATGGGCTGAGTATAAAAAATAAATAATGAACTAAAAAAGTATGAAAATTTATTCAAAAGTATCATCTAGGTACAAACAGTTGAATCAATTGTTCAAATATAATGCCTTAGAAAATGGTGTAACCCTAACCAGTTAATGATTCTGTCCTCCTCATTTTAACTTTCAAAAACTTACACTACATTGTATAGTTTTTTCTTACCATGAAATCTACAATCAAGGATATAGGTAATTCCGTATTCTTAATATAAATACGCAAGCAGTAAATGAATGCGTAACTAAAATAATTGAGTTAGCCAACATAATAATTCGGTAAAATAAAATCGGGTCTATAAGGTTTTTGTGGCATTTATAAAACTACTGCTACTCATTTAGATACTGTACTGTATATAACAAACCACGTACTCGCCCAGTCAAACCGACCAGTAAGAACGTGACGGGAGTCGTGGTCAGACACAGGAGCGCCATCTTCCACCCCTTCAGCATCGCCATGATAATACAACCGACGGCTGTGGTGAAGCTGTTCACGAACGACGTCACCTTGTCGCCAATGCCTTCTTCCAACTTGATTACGTCACTATAATCCATACTTCCATTATATTTATAAACTATGTAAGTAACTCTGTCTGTCTGCTACGCTTTGACGGTTAAACTAGGTACTGAACAGATTTCGGTGAAATTTGGGAATAGTGTACTTATTATCTGTCTTCAACTTTGCCTTCGCGATCGCAATACCCAACATTCATGCGTACGAAGCCGCCGGCAGAAGCTAATAATATACACCGTTAAATTTTGGTCGTTTTAATCCCGTGGAGGATCGATTGGGTCTTAATTTCTATAAGTAAATGAGTCAATGACCTTGTAGGGAGTTGTCGGGCGTTGCGTACTAACTACCTACAGTTCATTGGCTTCGATCAGCTGACGTTTACTTGAAGAAATCAATTTCGTACATGCGTAAATTAATTCGAGTTTAAAAAAAAGTTTTCATGTTTCATGTACCGATTCGACCCTTCGCGAGATTAAAACGACCAAAAATTAACGGTATGTATTATAAACAAGAAAATATCTCTGCCTGTTATGCTTTCACGATTAAACTACTGAATCTTGAAATTGAATACGGAGTAAGCTTGAACCCCAAGGACATAGGTTACTTTTTATCTAGCTTCGACTTAGACTAAGCCAATCCACAATAACCAACATTCTCCCGGACGAAGTCCCGGGAAATAGCTAGTAATTAATAAATTTTAGGCATGTGAGTCGATTGGATTGATTTATATATTTCGTAACTACTTATGGAGTTGAGATTACTAATAAAACTTAGTTTCAAATTAAAAATCACGCCGATAACCTTCTATGCCATGGGAATATTTATTGTAAGAAGTAAGTAATAAGATTGATAAGAATATATTTAAGACATATTGTACAATTGTTTGTTTTACCTAATAAAATAAAATAAATACTTACTCAGCCATTTTAGATGCAAAGTCTCCAGTTTCATTAAGATCAAAATACGCGAAATCTTGATTCAGCACGGCTGTTAAATATTTTTCTCTGATTTTATAAACCTGGAATCGTTGATCTTTTTATGTCATGCATAAAAAGGCCTGCACCTACGATACAGTTGGCACAGACTGGAATTAATATTTAATCATATTAATTTCAGTCTGTGCCATCAATAAAATTAGAATATTGTTTTTTCGAGCTTCGAATGAAGAGCTTCGTCGGGCTTCTCAATCAAAATAACTAATTATGTATATCTAATATATAAAATTTCCATGTCACAATGTTAGTTACCGTACTCCTCCGAAACGGCTTTACCGATTTTTACCAAATTTTATATGCGTATGTAGCGACATCCATGTCGTCACAAAAAGAACTAATCCTGCATCGCGCAAGTAAGATTCGCGGCGCGATTGGAACATATAGAACAAACCCGAAATCATCTATCGGGCAATAGCCCACCAGACATAACACCTGTCTGGTCGGAGGATCCTCCCTTTTCAACGGAGGTATGTGGGACTTTACTCTCTGTCCCAAATACCTCTAAACTGGTGACCCTCGACAAAGAACGTCAGCGCAGCCTTCGTGCAGCTACTACTTCGTGACGTCATCATCACTTCCTCAAGCTTTCGAGCAGCGAGCCATACAGCCAGCACCCACGGCTATATGGGTATCCTGACCACCAGCATGCCTACTTGGTCATACCTGGTCATCACCCTCAGCCTCATCAGCGACCTTGGCTAAACACCTGCACCTTCGGCAAGTCACATGAAGAGCCTTGAAGAACCTCTCCTGGTCGACGACAGCAGTCAAGTCCTACGTCGCACAGCACCGCTCCGACTCACTGGAGCCAGCCGCACTACTCCGACTCACTGGAGCTTGCAGCATCAAATCCCGACTCACTGGGATAGCACCGCCCCGACTCACTGGGGCATCACCGCAGACAGTTCCGACTCACCGAGAACTATGCGGAATCCGGTTCCGACTCACTGGAACCAACCTCCATTGGCCTGGCACGCATCACGACGCCTCAAGAAGCATCAAGAACCATCGATCTCCGATCTCCGGAGGGGAGTGATGTAGCGACATCCATGTCGTCACAAAAAGAACTAATCCTGCATCGCGCAAGTAAGATTCGCGGCGCGATTGGAACGTATAGAACAAACCCGAAATCATCTATCGGGCAATAGCCCACCAGACATAACACCTGTCTGGTCGGAGGATCCTCCCTTTTCAACGGAGGTATGTGGGACTTTACTCTCTGTTCCACTACCCCCAAACGTATTTAGTAGGTCTGAGAATCGGCTACTATCTATTTTATGTTATATAATTTATAAGGCAAAACAACGTTTGCCGGGTCAGCTAGTTTATTTATATAAAAGAAGCTACTGACTGACTAACATACCAATGCACAGCTTAAACTACCGGGACTATGATCGTGAAATTTTGCACAAGGTTTTCTTTTATAAAGAAGTATTCAACTGCTAAAAAGTTGAAACCGGAGTCCAAAGTTTGTATGAAGAAACATATTTCACGCGGACGAAAGTATATACAATACCTATATTATTCAGATACTTCATTCGCCATTTACCTGATTTATAGCCGTAATATTCATAAGTGCGGATCCCAAATAAGCACAAAAAAACAGTATCACACCAATAGAAGAGTAAATGATTCCAAACTTGTGCATGCTCTGTAAGAAGGCTTCATCATCTTGTGTGCCCGATTGCACAGCCTTGTCGTACGTGATCATGCATTGAAACACGTTCGCCACCAGGGTAATGGCATATGGCAACATGGCTCCGCCAATAAACGATGCTATTATTGATACGGTTATCAAAAATCTATCCATCTTTGACGAAAATCTGTACTGGAAATAGATTATAAAGTGTTACGAAAAACTTTTCATTACACACTATTCTTTATTCTACACAATTTTATATTTAACTACTAAAAGAAGAACAATAACCTTTAACACAAAAATAAATTAAAAAAATACAACTTTACCAATGTAAAATATGATATAGATGCCACAGTCGCTTTTGGTTTATTTTCTTTTTCATTGCTGAAAAAAATAAAAGATGTACTTATGAGTAAACACTATGGGGTTTATTAAAAAAAATGTTATCTAATTGTATAAAAAATAATGCCATCTGATTTTATTAAAAAAAAGCCGTCTAATTTTAGTAAGCATAGGAGAGTTATGGAATACCAAAAGACCGCCTCTTGGGGTAGATACCCATTTAATTCCTAATTAGCGACCCACCCCAGCTTCGCACAAACAGCTACAATCTTTGAAATTCTATAATATGAATTTAGTATAGGTACATCGAAACTTTCCCCATGAGTCACTCTATCTATTGGTGAACGCGAAGGGTGAACGCTAGAAAAACCATTCAGTAATTTCTAAGTTTATCGCGAAGAGGCAGACAGACACAGTGAGGGATTTTGTATTTTAAAACAAAATCCTTCACTGTGTCTGTCTGCCTCTTCGCGATAAACTTAGAAATTACTTGTATGTAAGGATTAATTTTGCGGCTTCGCTTGCCTTTCCCACAGAAAACCTTTCTTTTCCGGATGAAAAGTAGGTAACCAGCAATCACGACCATTTTAAGCCTTGCTGAAGTTTAGGTTTTACTGCTGTTGTACCACGACTTACAATTCGGATTTACTGTAAATAAAAACCCGAACCAACTGTAAATTTTAGGGTGTGGCACATTGACAAAAAAACATTGCCATCTTTTCCCCATCTAATCTAAACTAATAGATAATATAATATTAGTGATGCGACACTGAAGTAGGTAGGTACGTTCGATAAACCCACGGATAAACCTATGACCTGCAACTTCTTGACCATCCTTCTGTTCTTAGCTCTGCTACTGTGGAACAGAGCTATTCCCACGATAGAGTTTTTAATGAGAATATTTTCACTAGCCAAATCTTAAATTACTTAATTACAATAATAGACACCTCAGTCTCAGCCTAAGTCAGCATTGTAACAAGAACTTACAGTTTCACGCTAACCCTTTCCTCGGTTTCTTTACTGCGGTGGCGTCCCATTTTAATGAAATTTATTTTATTTCTATACACAGTGACATTTATGTACATCAAACCCATATAATTTGGTTAAACATAATTATGGCCTAAACAATCCTTCTTGTTATTATACAACGACATTTTATAAAACGAGTCGTTGCGGCATTAGAATTACAGTTATGCAGTTATGACATTCAGATGCAGATCTACTCGTATGTCACTTGATGTCACTTATGCGCGAAAGGCTTCAACTTTTGATTAATGGCCTTTGTGGAATGCGCGAAAGGTTGAAGGATTGGGATCAACATATCAGTAATCGTGGATGAGATAACCAATGACGCAAGACGCTAAAAGGTACCTATAAATTATAAACTAGATAAATCAAAATAGTCACTGTAGCTAAAGTGTAGCAGCGTAGCGACGTAGCCAAAGTGTAGCGGAGTAACCACGTAGCCAAAGTGTAGAGGCGTAGCGACGTAGCTATGGCAATTTAGGCTACGGGAAAGTTGTAATGAGTCGACCATGGTCGTAAAACAAGTACCTACATCATGTCTCTCCGGCGGGATCTCATGGCGAAATGGCGTCAGCGACTATCGCAACCTCGTTCGGGGCGCGCCACAAATGGGGCCATAAGGCCCATCCTTGAGGCGTGGCTGGAAAGACCTCACGGCGCTCTCAACTTCCGCACGACGCAGGTGCTTACCGAACTCGGAAAGTTCGCTAAGTACCTGTTCCGGATTCGTGCGGAGGATTCGCCCGGGTGTCGCCACTGTGCGGAACACCCGGAGGACACGGTGGAGCACACTGTAGAGGTGTGCCCCGCCTGGGCGGAGCATCGCCGTGTCCTCGTGGGGGCGATCGGCGGCAGCGATCTCTCTCGCCGGGCCTTGGTTCTGGCCATGGTCCGTAGTGAGGAGGGATGGCAGGCGGTCGCCTCCTTCTGCGAAGCAGTAATGCTAGCAAAGGAGGAGGCCGACCGCATCAGGCAGAGGCAACGGGGCGCTCGCCCCAGCCGCCGCCGGGATTCCGATCCCGATTTCCGGCCACCGTAGGCGCGGGCTTGCGAACGGCGTGCAATGGGTAGCACGCTGTCCGATCGTCTGGTAACCGACCGGACCGAGCCCAAGTCGTCGACGGCGCGTTCTGTTCCCGCGCGCCTCAAGGAGCTGTCAGCACACCGAAGAGACCCAGCCTGCTAACTGCAGCCAGGCAGGGTCGAAGCCTGCTGGGGTCAAGGGCCGTTTTCTGAGAGGAAGGCTCAGCCCCGGCACTATAGGCAACGAAGGAACGGGGTAGGTTTTTAGTCAGTAAGAGTCTGACACTACTTTCCGCTCCACCCAAGGGCGGGATTTGTCATTGGATGATTTTACCTACCATAAAAAAAAAACCTACGTCATGTCTAAAGCCTATATCGAAACCTTAGCTTAGCCCACGGAACTTAGTGCCACGACGCCAGTACATAATATGAGACCACCAGTTTGATAACAACCATAGAATAGTAGCGGCTTCTGCTTCATAGTCACTAGCTAGTTTGTATAAATTTTAGCCCCGCCATAGGTTTAAAAGACAGGGTCGTCCGGACGCGTGCTTATAAGCGTTTTCATTAAAATAGTAACGTTAAAACATAGCTTAAATTTGTCTCGGCCAATATTGTCGAGATTTTAAAGAAAAAAGAAGCGTTTAAAATCATATCAATAGGTAGGTACTACGAGCTTGCGCCGCTTCAAAACTACGTTTGCATCAAAGGCATGGCTTAGCCTGACTTCGTCTAGGCCAAATAACTCGGGCGTACAGCCCTATCCTCCTCCATAATTATCTATGTCAATGTTTCCCGCAGGCCGCAGACAAATTAAGTAGTTATTCTATTTTATACTACATTTTTGTTTAATAAAAATGCAGTATAAAATATTCATAAGTTTATTAAGGTAGATACCAAAATACCTACGGTATCTAGTGAGTAGTAACATAACTAAATTAAATTTCCCGCCATTGATACGAGAATACAGATAAAAAAAAAACAAATTACAGACATGCGATGTAATCTATGGTTAACTACTAAATAATACTCCTTCTAATAGGAGTATTATTTAATATGTAGTGTGTGTTAAGAGTTATTGTAGCTATAAGTACGGAGTACGGTAAACAAATACAAAAAGTAGACTCAGAAATTATTTCAATATTGTTTTACTAACTTTCAAAGTCCCCAGTAATTTTGCAAGTCATCCTAAGAAGAGGTGTTGTCCAAGGCCTCCAAATATTATCAAACAGATAACAAAGTCTGGAGTGTTTATTGGACACATTTTGCAAAACATTTAAAATATACTTTAAATCAAAGTAATAAGGTGCATAATTGTATTTATTCCAAAGATAAAACCGGTACATTAGATATATTTGCAGTTTCACTTCATATACAATATTTTTATCGTTAACCTTACTGATTTAGGTACTTACACTATTTAAATCGTGAAAAAATATTATAAACAATATTCGTTTATAATGGTCGTTGCAAAGAAATTCGTTGTTAAAAATCCTTTTGTAGGAGAACCAAAAAGAAGTGATTTCGAAATTGTCGAAGAAGTTCTTCCTAAATTACAAGAAAATGGTAAGTTACTTGTGAAAATATTATTGATTGTGTTAATGTGGGGAAAGATTTCCTATTTATCATACCTAAAATTTCAGAATTCTTGGCTAAAGCAGCTTTCTTCAGTGTTGATCCTTACCAGCGCGTGAAACTTGGATCCAAGTACCCCTGTGATATGATCGGCGGCCAAGTTGCAAAGTTAGTACTTATTTGTTTACTTTACTGTTGTTTATCTTTAAGTATACTTTTTGTGTATCACCTTAAAACCTGAAGAGTAAGTCTTGTACAATAAGTATTATACCTATTATACCGTTTCGTATGTTAGTACGAAACGGTATAATAGGTACATAGATCTAAACGTTCAATGCAGCTTTCGGCCCAAATACATTCAAGTAAATTTTAAAAAAATCTACATATAGGTACTACGGTAATTAATCTTTATTTTCAGAGTAATAGAAAGCAAAAATCCTGAATTTCCTGTGGGAACATGGGTAATGGGACATTTCGGTTGGAGAACCCACACCGTCACAACTCCTGAAAACGAAAAGTTCAGTGGACAAAAACCGTATCTTTATAAACTACCCGACTTTGGTGATTTGCCTGTATCATTGGCTTTAGGAGTTTGTGGGAGAGTAGGGTGAGCATTTTTTAATTTTGTTGCAGGTACAGTACCTACGTTCGACGGTTCTTGGCGCGCCTGAAGTTAGGCTCTGCGAACTTTAGCGCTCAAAATAAGCGCGTCAAATAAATGATTTATAAAAATAAATGCCAATAACAATTGTTAACAGCAATAACAACTGCTATTGGCATTTATTTTTTCAAACCATTTATTTTTTTACGAGTGCACAAGCGCTAAAGTTCGCAGAGCCTAACTTCAGGCGCGCCAAGAACCGTCGAACGTACTGTAGGTAAGTACTATAATCTATAAACTGTGATTATTTACGTACTTGTCTATTGTTATTACAGGAATACTGCTTACTTTGGCTTTACCGATATCTGCCAACCGAAAGCTAAAGAAACCGTGGTGGTGTCCGGTGCGGCGGGTGCAGTGGGCTCACACGTCGGACAGATAGCCAAGATTCTAGGTAAAAACATTAACCCTAAGTTTTTGCCCTAACATTACGTCATCAAAAACAAATCACCCTGGCGTCGCACTGTATGTACTTTTAATAACTGAATATATGTTTAAAGGATGTCGAGTCATCGGATTCGCTGGCACTGACGAAAAATGCGAATGGCTGGTCAAAGAACTAGGGTTTGACTATGCAGCCAACTATAAAACCACAGACCTAAGTAAATTTCTGAAAGAATCCGCCCCAAATGGCGTCGACTGCTATTTTGACAATGTTGGCGGGGAAATCAGTAGCACAGTGATGGCGCAGATGAACCAACATGGCAGGGTGGCAGTCTGTGGAGCTATTTCTAGTTATAATGAAACCGATCCTGAAAAGCGTAAAGGTGAGATACTTTATTGCGTGTAAGAAAGTATTGTACTACTTAATGATAGTGAATCTACATTTTATTTATATTTTCAGCGACAATAATTCAACCTTTCGTCGTCGGCAAACAGCTAAAAATAGAAGGGTTCCAGGTTAATCGATTTGCTGATCGCACTATTCAAGGTATTAATCAAAACTTGAAATGGGTGAAGGAAGGAAAACTGAAGTACAATGAACATATTACTGAGGGATTTGAATCAGCTGTTGAAGCTTTCATAGGATTGTTTAGAGGAGATAATATTGGTAAAAGTCTGGTAAAAGTGAAATGATGCAGTAAACAAAGCAATTATAAATATATTGTAATTAAAATGTATATTCCCAACTGCATAATCTTATTTAGAACACCATTCATCACCTGCGTTTACGCCGTTTTGGGGAAGAGGAGCCCTTGGGCACTTCCTTTGTATATTTATTTATGAAAAGTTCTTCATATATTAAACTATTTGCCTCCTGACTTAAATATTTAGATAGTTCTTTATAGAGGTGTTTTTTATGCACATCTTCATTAACTGCTGTCTGTGTTTGAGCATTTTTCTTTTTACATGATGGTGCAACTGACTGTTTTAACTCCATAATCCTTTGAGAGTTTTCTCCAATTTTATTAAGTAAATTATCTTCCATCTTTTTCATTCTAGCTTCTAAGTATGCAATAGTATAGTCTTGTACACTAGGTAGCTCAGGATCCTTAGCAAGATAGGAATCAACTTGCTGCTTATTACTTTCTATTATTTTTGTTTTATGTAATACTTTTCTGTTATCAAATTCTGTTTTATCTGGTTCTTCTAATTTGTCAAGACAATCTTCTACAATATCTCTTAATTTCATGTTAAATTTCCTCTTTTCTGCTATTGCAGCCACCCGCTCAGGAGGTATCTTATTCCGTAACAAAGAAATTTTTGGTTTTAACATTTTAGGAGACTTATATATTTCATGAGTTCTAGTTTTTTGAAGAGAAGTATTATTACTAGCTAAAACCTCACTCTGGATTAGATTATTTGCATCATTTCTTTTGTCTTCAAGAGAAACATTATCTCTACCACTAATAGTAATATTCATAGGCTCTATAACAGATTTTTCTAAAATAATCTTGTCTGTGATTGCCTTTTCTTGATGTGTGATCTTGTCTTTTCTTGATGTGTCTGTCACAATATGGCAGGTTTCTGTATTACTATTATTAATTGGCAGTTCTGGAATCTCTACTAATGGAGTTGGGTTGAGATTTTTTCTTTTATTTGGAAAAGTTAATATTCTATTTGGTGAAACTGGTTCAAGTCTTCCAGTTAGTGACACAGGCTCAGAGATCTTTTTCTCAGATATGATTCTGATCTTTTTTCTTTCCTTTATTGAACTTTTGTTAGCATTGTTGTTAGATGGTTTTGGTTCATCCAGTACTTTAATATCAAATGACTGATTGTTTAATATATTTGGTTCACCCAAAACTCTTACATCAAATGATTGTTCATTTAATAGTTTTGGTTCATCAAATACTTTCACATCACACAACTGTTCATTTAAAAGTTTTGTTTCATCTAGAACCGTAACTTCAAATGACTGATCATTTAATAGTCTTGGCCTATCCAGCACTTTTTCATTTATTGACTGATCTTTATTTTCCTGAATTGCATCATTTGGTTTTATGCCTTCAAATTCAATTGGCACATGAGACACTTTTAGTACAAGGTTTAATGAGTTTTGATCTTCTGTCCGTGATGTTTCAATAAGCTTACTGATATCTACGGTGTTATCATGGTTTATCGTAAGATTACCTTGAAGTACTTTATTTTTCACAGTAGAACGTTTGGGTCTAGCTTTACGTATGAGGGGTCGTACACTTTTAACAGGTCTTTTAGATGGAATTAGGGTTTTTGGGGCAAGTGGTTTAGCCGGTAGTGTACAGAGGTTTTTTAGAGCTATCTGGTTGTTGTCATTTATCTGATTTCGTGAATTTAACGAATCTAAGTCCATTAAATCACAGTTAGTTAAAAAATCGCCATATTTCACAGAAAAGTTTGCTTTCTTATCTACTATTGTCAAATATTCATTCTCAATGTCATCAAGAGATATGCTAAACCCTTTTGATTCCTCTTGTTCAGTTTTAGTTTCATTTAACTGACTAGAATCACAGTAAGGCCCATCTTCCGTTGGGACTGCATCAAATGTAAGTTTGTCTTTCTGAAATACAAATTACAACATAAGGTAATAAAGTAAAAAAGGACTTACTTACTAATGAAGAATGCATTAAGATTATATTACTCATAATGCAGTTACTTTAATCAATTTACAATCTGACAGTCCCTATGTAAACTCTCGAATCTGAAAGATCAGCATTTTTTTTTGTTTCAAGCTCATTATGAACTAGTTAGCTTGATAAAAAATATTTCTATTCTTATCTCATAAACCCAATCTTATATGTAACCAAATTTATATATAGATAATAGTCAATAATGACAAAGTTATCCATATAATAAACTTCAAATTACTCTTCTTTAAAGTCAGTTTTTTCACTTACAATACTTTATCTAGGGACAGATAAAACTAAAAATTCAAAAATTCAACAAACCTTAAAGTTCATAAAATTGTCATCTTTAAAATGATGTTGGCATACTACTCTATTTTTTAGCTGAGACACTTTCAAATAGAGAAATTCTAGTTTGCGTGCATTTGTAAGCCATTGGTGGCAACGAACTTTATCGAACACAGGGTAGTGGAACATATGTGTTTTCCCATCTGTTCGCAAAGTGCAGTTACGGTAAGAGCAGCGGCACCCTCCCATGTTACTTGTCTGAAACAAAACTAAAACAATATAAATAAGAATTCAAGGGATATGGAAAACTGGTGAAACCAAATAATGGAACAAATCAATACATAAAAATTACTGGAGTCTTAGTAAAAATAATATTAGGTCACAGGGACATCTTGAGGGTAGTACTTTGATTGCATGACCAACATGGATGCATCAAGAACACAGGACGAATATACCATTTTACTTAGTACTTAGTAACAATTATTGTAGTTTATTATCTAGTTTCGTTTTTACAAATAATGACGCCGTGATCCCATAATATTAAATGTATGAATTAGAGGCACTTCATAAATTAAATGACGCATTTTATGTAATGTAGTTTTTGGAACTATTTTAATATTATTTACAACAATAGTTTACCAACCTTAAGTTTTAATTCATTACTTAAATCCAATCAATATGTCAATTATTATGAGCCTACGTTTAAAAATAACATATCGGTTCTTACTATGTACAATGAAGCTCAAATAAAAGAATAAACTGAATAAATAAAAATGCACAACATCCAAAAGTACAATCTTAGTGAATCAACGACAGCAACTACCATAGACTAAACTAGTGATGGCAAGTCGAGTTATTTTAATCGGTTACTCCAGACAAACCAGAAACGAGTTAACTCAAGTTGTTTTTTCTCTCGACACGAGATGTCTCGCTCGGCAACGACGATATTGACGATAGAAATGTGTATCAAAAGTCAGTAGACGGCTTCACGTTTTTTTCGTTCAATGCAAGCGAAATGGTGACACTTGGCACTCACCGCAGTCACATCACATCTTTTATGATTGCAGCGAACATAATTAGGATAGCAGATTAAGTTAGTTAAGTTTTAATGTGTTTACCGGGCCAACTGATATACCATCTGGAAATAGAAGTATGGAAGGGAGTTTATCTAAGGCGCCCATTAACGGTCATGCAAACATCAATCATTGCCACCAATCATGAATCATCATTCAATGAATTTCATGAATGATGGTTTTCGACAATCAGTACTATGCTATGTCAATCATCCCATTACACGATAGGTTATTCGTCAATCAAAATTTTGACTGTGGCAAAACTCACAGCAAAATCTATCGTGTAATGAGTGCCTAAAAAAAATTACAACAACAGTTTCTTGTAAACTATGTTCTACAAGTCACAAATATATCGGCAATACATCAAATATGAATCGGATATGTTCTGTTCGAGTCTAGTTGATCTGACTTGGGTATTTGATTGACTATCGAAGAGTTGATTCGTTAGCGAGTCGACTCTGCCGACCAAGCTGAGCCTTTTGCCCACCGAGTTGAGTTTTATTTCGAATCAGCTAGCATTCCAACTCGAGTAAATTGAGTTGTTGAAAATGCGAGTCAGCCCTATTGCTACCATAGACAAAGTTTTTTATTTATATCGTTTTCGCTTAGATACTAAAACTTTTAAGCCAGTAATGTTACAGTAATTAATTTATTTGTCATTCTTTATATTATAAGTAATACAGATGTAACACATTCTACCGCCTATTACTACAAAAAGTAGTAATAGGCAGTAAAATTGGTCTCTTAAAACTTCAATAAATAGGTATCCACTTTGACCGAATTTTTTTTTAAGGTCGCCAAGTAATTCTCTCTTAAGTTTTTTTGCATTTTGCAGGTCAGGCCAAGTTGTCTGTTAATTGAAATAAGTGTGGAAGGCGTAATACAAATTTATATAATTGCAATCATTAATACAATCCTCGCAGTTCATGTTACCCTATTATGAATAGCTATTTCATGAAACGTCTTGGAAAATTAATAATCCCAGACTCCAGACTCATCTCGGTGCAGAGATTGCCTTGCCTAGGTTGCATTAACTAACTAGCACAGCCGGCCGGCCAAAGAGGAGATAGATGGATTGTGTGAGTAGTGATATGAAAGAAAAAGGAGTTAGTGATAGCGTGACGAGGAACAGGACAGAATGGAAGAAAAAAGTGTTGCGCCGACCCCAAATAAAACGGGACAAAGGGCAGGAAGATGATGACTCCAGATTCATCTCGGTGCAGAGATCGCCTTGCCTAGGTTGCATTAACTAAATAGCACAGCCGGTTAGATGTAGTCAAGGAATAACAAACACTGGTGCATATAAATTTTACGGAACAGGGTGCAAAATCCATAAATAATTTAAAGTCACGTAAGCACAGATTACTAAATAGTTACACGTAAGTGGGTACACGCATTTAAAAGGGAGAATCCTCCGACCAGACGGATATTATATCTGGTCTTGGCAACTGCCTAATAGTGGTTTTCGAACTTGTATTTCTTCTAATCGCGTAGAGAACTCAAATACTGCGATGATGGATTTTAAGTTAAAATCCATCATCGCAGTATTTGAGTTAAAATTTTTAACTTTTAGTTCCTACATATGGCACCATAGATTCCGCTACATCACTCGCCGTTGCACGATGAGGTGCGTGCTTGGTGCTCCAGTTGCACGAATAGGTGTGATTTCAGTAATTTCCTGCCCCCATGGGCAAAAGGCGTTGAAGTATTATTTTTTGTTAAAAGTTGTTTATGACTGAGGGGTTCTCATTCACCCCCTGGGAGATTGCCAATGAATTAAACCATCTGATATAATGGGTACATATCGCGGAAGGAACGCCCGGGCGGGTGACACCATTGTGCCGATAGCCCGGACGACACGGTGAAACAGTGGAGCATACCTGGAAATCTGCCACGCTTGAGTGGAGCACCACCGTGTTCTCATTTAAGCGATCGGCGGCGGCCATCATTTGCGGTCGGCTCTGGTTCATGGTCCGAAGCGAAAGGAAATAGGAAAGGTCGCTTGCTTCTGCGAAGCAGTAATGAGAGCAAAAAAATCACCGCAACAGTGAGGCAAGGGGAGACGGAAGCTGGTTTCGAGCTCGCAGTAATCGCAGGGCAATTTCCAGCCATCGTAAGCTGCCCAGCCGTCCGGTAAAGACCTAGTCTGTCACGTCTCAAAAACATGTCAGGAAAACTGAAGGGGCCCAGGAGGGTCAATTCCTAGAGTTGCGGGAATATTTGAAAGAGCATATCGGCCCTAAAACGCAAAAGGTGATTTTAAGACACAGGTGGATGTTAATCTGTAAATGTCTAACAGGGCGTGTCTCTCGTTTCAACCTTGACCGGAAAAAGTCATTTGAGGCTTTCCTATATCAACAAAAGATATCCGTGTATGGGGGGGGGGGAGGAGTAGCGAGTGAATGTAGCACAATGGGTTTTTTTTTTTTAAATGTGCAGTGACAATGGGAAAATTAATGTTGCTTCACTTACCTAAGTATAATCAAGTTGCAGTTTAAAATAAACTATTTTTTTTTAAACTGTTTATTTAAGGCCTACCTTACAAAGTACTCACCCTGAATATTATAATTGTTTTTTAATCCTCCTACTTGTAAATCGATCTTGATGTTATGAATGAACTTCAACTAAAAAATGTTCAATTCAATATTTTACTATTTCTGGGTATGACACGGATAATAATTAACACCAATTTATCACAATTTGTGTGACAACAGCGTGGCGAGCTAATCTATATATAATCATCTCGAAATAATGAATGTACAGTCGACAATGAAAGCAAATTATCACATTAAATAGTAATTATCCATAATACGTGTAGATACTATTAGGACGTAGTAAGTGATTCAATACTGAGCACCATAATAATTATGACTATAACAAAAATAAGAAAAAATGCAATTCACCTTTTTTTTTTACTAGTGCTTGACTGTGATCCCACCTGATGGTAAGCAGTGATGCCATCGTAGATGGCGAGGCGCACTAGTTTATTAAGAGCCTATTCACTCTAGCCTTGAAGACACCTAAATTATAATCGGACGGGAAGACTGCAGCATACAAACTGTTCCAGTCCCTCGATGTACGCGGTATAAACGACGAAGCAAAACGCTTAGTCCGGACCGTTATAAGTGAGTATCTGTAGAGTTAAAATGTCATTGTACACCGATATACAGCTTAGAGTGTACAAAAACTCCTTTACGCAGCCGATATACAGCTAATGTGCAGCTAATATATAGCTTTTATTCTCCACTTACACTTAACGCTGTATATAGGCTGTATATGTGGGCCCTTTTTGGAGTTACAAGGGCTGCTTAGAGTGTAAACCTGAACCTATATACAGCCCTTGTACAGCTTGTTGTGCGGCTTGTTGTGCAGCTTGGGAAGCTAACAGTCATTTTATCTTTGACAGCGTTTTTATTTCGTAGTAGGTACTTCAATCCATGGTTTCTACAGTTCGTATAACTTTAACTTTTTTTTTAAGGTGGGATATCATCCAATTATTTCTCCTGGTCTGGGTGGAGCGTAAGGGCATGTCAGACTTTTACTGACTGAGACCGCATCTGTGTCCTTCAATTGGCCTTTGCGTTTTAGGACTACCCCCGCGGTCCTAGAGGGAATTGGACTTGCTGGACCCCTGCAGTTTGCTGACTTCTCTTTGAGGAGCGTGTGGATCACTACGCACCGTCGACGACTGGGGCTCCTATACCGGACTGCCACAAGCCGGCGGCTACTGTGGCTGGCTGGTAGTCGGAGTCGGGTTCTTAGCGGCTGAGGATGTTAACATCCTCACGCAAGCGGCCTCCTCCTTCGTTAGCATTACTGCTTCGCAGAAGGAAGCGATGGCCTGCCGTCCCGTCTCGCTCCGGACCATAGCCTGAACAGCTGCCCCCTATTGCCTCCACGAAGACGCGGCTGTGCTCCGCCAAAGCGGGACACACCACCGTGTCCAACTTGAACGTGTACTGCTGTTGAAAAAATAATGCCGTTCGTGTCACGTGTGTATGAGCTAACAAATAGTTCAACTTATTTGCCGTTTATTTTAAGATAATCATAATCACCCAAGCGTTTTTTAATCATGGAGATCGACTAGGGTTGCCAACCGTACTCTAATATAAATAGTATTGTACTATATTTTGAGTCTGTGTACTATATACTGTTGAGAAAATATATAGTACGCAAAAATACTATATTTTCAACATTTGACTGATGCGGTAGAGTGTATCCGAACGTATCTATCTTACTGCGTTGTGAAACGAATGTTTGATCATTGGTCTGCTGTTTCCGTTCTTTGATTTTGGTAAATATTTTCAAAGAAATATTTCTCTTTCCTTAGGAAGTTAAATTCCCACATAAATATATATGTCTATTTTTTGCTTTTCCGTAAAATACTATTTTTTTTTTTGAAGTGTACTATATTTTTTTATAGCTTAGTTTGAAAAATACTATATTTCGTCGAAGAAATGTTGGCAACCCTAAGATCGACCCTTGCAGCTGTTATTTCTTTAGTCACGCACGAGTTCCTTCAAACCTTCGAAGCCGTCGTATGGAACAGTTTTAGTCAACATTGGATAGATATTATAGATTAAAATACTATTTCCCGACTTATCATCTTGACTGTACCTTCAACGGTATATCGATTTCACGTTATCATTTTTATATCACGAGGCTCTCTGAATAATTAATGAGAATAAGTAGGGACCAACTAACTAAACTAATTATGTTAACCTCATTTAAAAATTCAAGCACGTAAATACAATGTGTTGGGTATAATTCGTTGGGAATCAATTAAGTAGGTACCTACCTACACTCATTAAGTACTTTAGGTACGTATATAATTATTGTACCTACAACAACCTACAATTTAACTTCGGTAGGGACACAAACTTTATTTTAATTACAGCTTAACTTTATTCCGACTATAGGATTATTACAGACTTACATTGAAATGCCTAGTTTAGCCGCGCTTTGGACGCCTCGTGTCTGCTGGTACCGTCGTCAATGTACTAGCTCCTTATCTGTTATAGTTAGCTGTGACTGGCCTGTTGGTCTAGTGGTTAGTGGCCCTGACTGCTATGCCGGAGGTCGTGGGTTCGATTCCCACCCAGGACAAATGTTTGTGTGATAAGCACGATCATTTGTTCTGTGTCTGGGTGTTATTTATCTATAATATGTATGTATTTAGAAATATATAAGTATGTTTATCGGCTGTCTGGTACTCATAACACAAGCTCTGCTTAGCTTGGGACTAGACGGTGTTCTGTGATAGTTGTGGAAAATATTATATTATATTAGTTAGTAGGCACCTACTAAGGTTTTTTAGGGTTCTGTATCTCATGCGGAAAAACGGAACCCTTATAGGATCACTTGGTTGACGATCTATCCGTCTGTCATCATGACCAGTTTTGTCAGGAACGCGTGAATGTATTAAATTGAAAATAATATCAAATACACAATTCTGTGGAGCAGTAAAAAAAAAATTACGAATTTTCAAGATGATATCGACACGTGTTTACCGCGAAAAGATGGGCCGTGTAGAATTAACTATATCAGCACCTACAAAAGGAAAAACAGCTGGCATCTCAGTCTCCAATGTAGATGGTGGCCCTGACGAGTTTTGATTGCAAACCTCGAACGTTATATACTGAGGTCCTCTAAATGAGAGAGATAGTACTGCTGCTACTGCTCAGTTTTTTTTCACCAATTCAGCTGTTCCGTTTTTTTTTCACCATTTAGTGTCACCTGTGTAGCACCACCTAGGCAATACCGGTAGGTACTATGGGTAGGTATTCTCAACGGATGTGGGAGACTCGGCCCCGGTTTGGAAAGTGTGCGAAAGGCTCAATGAATGATCTGCTGGCCTTACAGTTTCATTACCATAATTCATAAACCATGAACCTTAATTTTAAAGACTTACTTCAATCGACACACGACATACAAATTTGAATGCCTGCGACAGTACCTACGATACGCAGAAATATCTCCATTTACATGGGGGCATGACGTGACCGGGCGTCATTTTCTTGACTAGTTTTGTATTCTTCTTTGCTCGCAGTTTTATAACAGGTATTACGTAACTGTTCACCAATTTATTCCTGTTTTCTACTACAAATAATGTCTTTGTTACATCAAAAATACTAATTATTCACTAAAATATGCCCTTTTGGGTAGTTTAAAAAGAATAACTGTGTTCTCCCGCTTCCATAATATCGCTTCACTCGCTCACTAGACCCCGCCAACCCCTTCTAACTTAACCTATTCAATTCGGGGTGCCACAGTTCCCCATTAATATTACTTTGTTGTAAGTACCTAACTACAATTTGTATTTTAGTGCAGAACAAGATATTTGATGTATAGTTAAAATTATAATATAACTTTAATTTTAATAATAGTGTGATAGTTGTGGAATATTATTGTTATTATAATTATATTTCATAAATCGTCAAACTTTCATATACATTAAATTTATGTTTTCTCAAAGTTAAATAGCAGTGGTCAAGGATGCACAAGTAAGATGCGAAATAGTACAGTCTTTTTTTTTTGTATATATTCAAGATTATAAACTTGACGATGTCACAGCTTAGTAGAAACTCGGAATACGGAAGGGACATAAATACGACATAAGGTTCTATCGGCAATCCACAAAACCACTCAAACACACTAACAAACCGAACAGCTATGCTGACTGTACCTAAACATAAAAATTACATAGTACTATGACTATTATTTGAACATGCCACTTCATAAAGTTCATTAATATAATGTAAACGTCGTTCAATCGATTGATGTTTACTTTGTAGAGTAGAGGTAGTTCGCATAAGTCTATATTTATAAGTTGAAACGTTGAAACAGTTGATTCTGCCAGTTAGTATAGCGGTTGTAGTGTGGTAGGCGCGGATATCGGTGGTAGGCTATATGTAGAGGACGAAGAGCTCTTACTTGTTACAAACATGCAAGTCAGTGACGTTACAAAAAATGAATATTTAATTAGTAAAACGTATAGTTCTATGACACCTTTAGCATGGCTCCTAAAAATATTTGCCATTAATGCTAATATTGGGCCAACCCGATCGAAGCCATACGTAATTATAAAAAGTGGTTTGACTTATTCAATACTTGCAACCATAAGTATATTTTCCATTTATTACAAAATAAAGCATGTTTACGACAACCTGGACGTTTCAATCAGACTTACAGATATGACACAAATGATCGCAGACGTTTGCCAATATGCTGTCGATTTAATTTTCGTTTATAAATATGGAAGAAAAATATGTATGGAATACTTTAAGCAGTATGAAAAAATTGATAACTTTTTCAACGCTAGTTACTACACGGTACTGAAAAAAAAACTTTTGAAAATCATGACATTATACATGATTTTTTTGACGGTCAGTGCTTTTGCCGATTTAGGAGCATGGGTCCTTACATTCGGATGGTTGAACCCCGCAACACATGCAATATCATATGTGTTCCTATTTATTAAAATGCTGACTACGTTAGACTTGATAGCTCACATCACGCATGTGGAAGCTCGACTGCGAATGATCACAAAATTTTTACTATGTTGCTATTCTTATATCGAAGTGTGTCCAGTCGGGCAGTTAACAGATTGTGTGCGCAACAAAAACTGGCTGTACCGCGAGGCAGACGGTGCCATACCACACACCCCAAAAGATCGTGCAATCGACAGTTCTGAAATTAAGCGGATTTCAAAGTGTTACCTCTTGTTAATAGAACAAGTGATATTCATCAACAAAATGTATGGATTTAGGGTAAGTTGTTTCCTATCAGTATGTGTGTACCTTATCTTATTTGAATAGGGTTAGCTATCTTCGTTTTCAATCTCGATCAGACATGTCTATTTGTAAGTCGTCAAAACATACAGCTTTATTTGAGCTTTTTTATTATATAAAAGTGGTAGGTAAGGACATTCCAGTGTTACTAGGGTTCTGTCTGTACTTCAAAAAAAAAGAAAAACCCACTACAGGAACACCACTGTCATTGTCCGTTTGTCTGTCAAGACCCTTTTCTAAGGAATGCGTTAAGGTGTCAAATCGAGTACCTAGTGGTGGTTACAAAACCGTAGGAGGGCCAGCAGAGCCGATGCCTACTAGGGCCATGAGGTTTTTTTTTATGCTGGGTAAAATCATCCAATGACATCTCCCGCCCTTGGGCGGTGCGGGAGATAGTGTCAGACTCTTACTGACTAAAAACCCACCCCGTTCTTTCATTGCCTACCTACCAGGGCCCTGGTGTATAGGTACTTTCACATTTACCCAAGGCGCCAGAGTAGGCTTCAACCCTGCTGGGCCCCTACAGTTGCTGACATTAACTCCTTGAGGTGCGCGGGATCAGTACGCGCCGTCGACGACTTGAGCTCAGTCCGCACAGTTACCAGACGGTCGGATAGCGAGCTGCCCATTGCTCGCCGTCCGTAAGCCCGCGCCTACGGTGAAAATCGGGATCGGAATACCTCCTCCTTTGCCAGCTTTACTGCTTCGCAGAAGGAGACGACCGCCTGCCACTCCTCCCCGCTCCAGACCATGGCCTATACTAAGGTCCGGCGAGGACCATGGGGTGGACTTCTGAAAAGGTTATCCGTGGTTAAACCTCAGGTCTGCAATCCCTTTGTCTAATCGCAATCAAACTTCTATGGCAAAGCAAACAAAAGATACGGCCATTTATGCAGCATAATATTTTGAAATTCACAGTCTCGCAAGGGAATGAAACCTATATAGGGTATATAGAAAACGTCCGAAAAACGTTAAATTGTAGTTAGGTACCTACATCTCACAAAAATGTATTTGGAGAATTGACCGTATCGCAAAACGATGTGAGTATCATATTATTTCAGCTACAATTAATTAAGTAGATACTGAAACCCCAAGCGAACGCCGGAACTGTTCGCACACCTATTAATTTTATTTCTATTGTATCTCTAATTATGGTATTCAAAAGATTAACAGAAGAGAAAAATAGAGAGTTTTCCATCAAAAGATGAGTCATATTTTTGTCAGCGTAATATTCTGTGCATTCCTAGCATAAGATAAACTTCACAGATTTAAAAAAACAAGGAGGTTTTGTAGTTATGAGTCGCTTCGTGTGCGAGTCAAGTTAGTCAAGTAGCAATTCGCTGGTTTTATTGCACTTTCTGTCACTTATTGCAACCATCACGGATATGCAACCATAGATATCCAATTGCAACTGTTGCTAAATGCGACTGTGTGCGTTATAATTATTTTTATGTAGGTATTTTATTTTAAATACCTATGCCTCTTTTATAAATAAACAATATTCTATTCTGTTCTGTTCTGTTCTATTCTATTCTACTCTATTCTATTCTACTTATTATCAGGGTGGTCATTAGCACTAGCCAGCGGTTTCGTCCGCGTGAAGATGATTAGTGTGGACGCGAAGTATAAGTAGTCGAAGATGGATAAAAGAAGCTATGCCCATCATTAGAGTTCAAGCTTCCTCCGCACAAAATTTTATCAAAATAGGTTCAGTAGGTACCTAGTTTAACCGTGAAAACGTAGCGTTAGTGCCTAACATTGCGTATTTTATTTTTTCAGATTCTTCTGAACATCTTGAATCTGCTTTTAGATATGGTGAAAATATTGAATTTAGCTATAAGAATAGCCATTGGATCCCAGGTGAATATAATGATCACATTTTCATTAAGCCTTTTTTAGGGTTCCGTAGTCAACTAGGAACCCGTATAGTCCGTCCGTCTGCAGATAATCTCAGTGACCTTTAGCACTAGAAAGCTGAAATTTGGTACCAATATAATACAGGAAAAGTTTTTAACCAGTGCGCAAATTTTGACATAATAAACTTGAATATATTTTAATAAACACGTATTTTTTATTTTGATATGTTTCCATAGTAAAAAATTAAGTTAACGCTTACGAGACTTGTTTACTCAGAAATTTATTTTATGGACGTCGCTTGCCAGTCCGTCGACTGGTCGCCCGATTCACGCCGCGCGTCGACCGCTCGCCTGACGCGCCAGCTGGTATCAGAAGTACTCACGCGCGCTCGCTCTATGCGACGGTACCTACTTACGCGGTGCGATTATTGACCCCAGTTTAGCGCTACAATTTTTTAAGTTTAGACTGTGTAAAGTTATTTGTAAACGTAATTCCAATTTATCCTTCATACTTTCATGGGCTTAGGACCATTAAAATGCAGAAAATAAATCATAATAAAGAAAGTAGGTAATACGTTTTAATCCATTCAAAATAAATCATTTAGGTATGATAGGTATTTAGATATGATACAATTTAGATTGAAACAATTGCATTTTGGCGTATTTAAAAAAATGTGGCGTGATTTAAAAGGCTCGACGTGGTGCTGGGTCTGGGTCATGGAGTTGTTGTACCGGCTGAAAGTGGTATGGATGGAGTCCGGCTGTATTTAGCAGCTTCCATACTGCGCTTTGGCTAACACCAAAACGTCGTTCTGCGTCGTAGGTACTGGCTCTTGGATTGCGTTCAAAAAAATATGACGTCTTCGGCTTCGACTGCCAGTCGAGGTCTGCCAGACCCTTGTGCGTGGCTCGGTGTTCTGAACTGGCCGTGATCAAGCAGCCTTTGGTTAGCTGCTAAAATTGTCCTCTCATTAGGGACCGTGGGATTGAGGATCCCTTGGGCTCGCATACGAGGTACGCTCTCCCTTTCGTATCTTCTTCGTGCTGCTCGTAAATTTTCATTGCTTAACAAATACACTCGCACCATTTCATAACACTCGCGGTGAGTAAAATGAGACATTGTCACTACGCTAATCTAGTACGCGGCACACGCGCAGGGACGGCGAAGGGCGCGAACGTCCGACCTCCACTTCCGCAAGTGACGTACTGCGTGTGCATGTGTTTTGTTTATCAAACGCCGGCGCTGGATGCCCCCGCACCCCCGTCTCGCGCGCTGGGCGTGGTCCAGCGGCCGGCGGCCTTCGCGTTTTCATTCATGCTCATTCATAGTATTACTATTAAATTATATCCATGTCTTGCTTATTTCAAATTGGGACAAAGTGGAAAAATGAGAAAAAAAAAAAGTCATAAACTAAAAATGGAAATGTGTTCTATTGCTTACACTGAGCCACCAAAAAAAATTTACGCAGTGGTTAAAAAATTTTCCTGTATATCAATCACGCCGACAAAGTGGTAAAATAAAAAGTGGAAAAAATTGTTTTATTAGGGTAAGCCCCCCCCCCCCCCCCCCCACCCTACACGTAAAGTGGGGATTGATTTCTATTTAATTTCAACCTTAACGTGTGATATACTGTTGGATAGGTATTTAAAAATGAATAGGGGGTTACCAAAACATTTTTTGATAATGTTAATATTTTCGGAAATAATCGCTGCAAAAGTCAAAAAAATGTGCCCCCCTCCCCATCTAACTTTTGTACCATAGGTTTAGAAAATATGAAAAAAATCTCAAAAGTAGAACTTTATAAATACTTTCTTGGAAAATAATTTTGAACTTGATGGGTTGAACAGCTTTCGAAAAATTGTAAAAAATAATTTCTGAACTATGTTCGTAATTTAACCGTATATTCAAGCATTTTTTAAACTTGGTTTATATATTTTATTATCCAGAACGTATCTTCTTTCAAATAAAAAAAGAATTATTAAAATCGGTTCACCCAATCCAAAAAACCACCGAAAACCCAACATACATAACCCGTCTAGTTTATAACCCAATTTCCCGAGAGATGACGCTGTACTTTGAGCTTATTTAATTAGTTCTTAATTTGTTCGATAGATGGCGTCGTATAATTACGTCATCTTTCTAGAGTCGAAAGATTCTCCGAGCTTTCATGACACTCCGTGATTTATGATTGCTAATATCTTTAACTTGTAAGGGGAAAAAATTGGTTGATAATCATCGTAGTTTAAGGGTTCTGTTACATTGTATTGTGAGAAATTGGGTTTAATTAAATTACATTGCGGGTAAAATTTAACTTCTTGGGGATATTGTTCATATTAATTTGTATGTACCTACGCAGTTATTAGCTATATAATTACGATTTGGAGTAGGCAAGCATAGGCAAGTTTGTTAGAATACATAGTGTTGCCTGTACAGTACCTATATAGTTACATTGAACACTTATGTATAATTACTTATGGCCCGGTATTTAACTCTTAGGTGGGGACAATTATTGTGAGTTGTGACGGACGGACGTGAAACTACAGAACCCTACACAGAGCGTGGCCCGACACGCGTTTGGCCGGTTTTTAATTATTTAAGTAGCTTATATTTTCCCACGGCTGGGCAAGGCCTCCCCCAAATCCGTCCAAGTAAGTATCCTTTTTCTGAGTCACTGCTTCCCGGATCGGCTTCGGCGGTGTTGTTCATACTCAGAAAACCACTCTGGGGAAACAAATAGGTAGTAAAGTATATAAATTACTTTGTTAATTTTAAATTAGTCAGGATTCCATTTTTATCATCGTCATCGTCTTGCCCTGGTCCCATTTCACTCGGAGTCGGCGCAACACGTTCTCGTATTTATTTATACTTCATATACAGTAGTGGCACATAGGCGGACTATTAACACCACAAGGCATTCTCTACCACAGTCGATCTAACCATTTCATGTCCATTCTGTCTTGTCAATGGTCACGCTATCCTATCACTGACTCCCTTTTCATTTACGTAAGTGCACCCATTATTCTACGCTATTTTTTTTTATTAAAGTAAAACCAACAGCTTCTGTGAACCTACAACGTTTCTTTAGTAAGTAATACCTAGGTAATTATTAGCCTAAGTCTTTCACAATTCGCTAAGTTTTACAAAAACTAGAATTTGGGTACCTACTGCAACTTAGTTAATAAAATATATTAGTTAGAAGTAGAATTATAAATATTATAATACAAAACTGCAATAACATGAAAAATAAAAATTATAATAAACATTATCACATAGACACATATTTATGTAGTTTATTTTTAGTTTTAAGTGTAATATAATTTATCTCTTAAGTTTAATGCAATATCCTCAAGTTTTACAATTTCTTTAAGTATATACATTTTTCAAGGTTTGCTGTAAGAAAACCCAATTATGGGTTAAGCTTGCCTGTGTACATCGCCTGTCCTACTTATTGTTAACTCTATAGTCTATGTACAATAAAGAATATAAGAATATAAAGTAATCAAACAAAATAAACAATCATGCTAATCAAAATTAAGTACCTAATTCAAATAAGTAATGGACTCAAAAAGAACGGCCTGGCGACACATATTATGTGACAGACACATTGAGTACCTACCACCTACGTACCTATCTGTGCTTAACCCTAATCATAAGTGTAACGTGGTTCTGTTGTCCCCGACGGTTAATAAAACACATAGTCTTCAACACACTTTAATACTCTCAACCAGGCTCCTACCCAATATATTAGATATTTTATGTTTACAAAATGATAAGAAATAAAAAAATATAAGTTGTGTTGGAAAACGTCGTTTGATACACGTGGACAGTGCAGCACTCGACTCCATAACTTTAGAATTCCGTCTCGATTGGATTGCAATGTCAAAGTTTTTCCATTTGTGTCAAAACTAGCACTTTGCCAGCAACTTCGTTCGCGACAATGTTTTCACAAAAACTTTCAGTTTTGTAAAACTAATAATGACAGTCTTTATTGGGTGCGTGAGTGCGTCTCGTATCACATAAACTTATTTGGTATATTTCCATTACAATAACTAAAATATATATATAAAAAATTATACATTCAGTTGTTATATCTTGTAAATATTAGAGATTTTGTAATTATGTCATATATTACTTACCCGTCTTTATTATGTATTCATTTTGATTAGAATTGGTGCCAAGTTTCAAAATTAACCCAAGAAATAAGAATCGTCCATACAATCTTTAAAATCTCCTAATTAAATTGTTCTATTGAGGGTACCTTTATTAACTTGATTACTATTTGTGGTAACTTTCAAGCATCAGTACATTGAATGTGATTTTACATAAACGAAATTCCCCATTTTCACCCCATTAAAAATTTTATTTTTAAAAACCTCTTCTTAGAGCTCGCTAACGTCATAAATAAAAGCCTTGTAGCGCACTTACGAAGAAATAAAAAACCGGGGCATGACCACCCAAGCAGTACGCAAGTATATCAAACATAAATAAAGCAACACATATACAGCTTAGAGCTGTATAAGTGTTGTAGAAGGGTGTAAAACACAGCTGTAAGGTGCTTAAATGTGTCCGCGTAAGCTTATGGTTATATATCGGAGTATTATAACTCAACTAAACAGCTTTAAGTTTATTGTGACACTTTAAGCTGCGTTTTAAGATTGAAGCTTTATAAAGGCTGTTTAATGCCGGTCACTACTACCTTTATACAGCTCTAAGTGTTATATTAGTGGAACTTTATACTTATTGTTGTATTGGTGTATATGAGCTCCATTATACATCTTATTCGTTTGATGTAATTGCCCACTATTATAACTATTGTTGTGTTATAACTACTGACTATAACGCTGATATACAGCTATAAGACTATGTGATATGAACGCTATAGTACAACGTTAGGCTGTATTAGCAGCGACTAGTGGGGTTGGTTGGTGCCCAGCCTCTCTGTAGTCAATTATGGTAGGGGCGAGCTAACGCATTTTCCGCACTAGCGCGAAAAACAGTAAATTGCGTGCCTAAAAGCGGCAGGGATAGAAGCGGACTTTCGAGTAAGTGTTTTTAAAAACCTAACTAAATTCATACTATTTTTTTTTTCTTACAGCAAACCCTCTATCACAGCGATAGTTATAGTTATTTACCAGGATTATCAGGTTTAATGCGTTTTATAACGTGCGCCTTCATCTTAATATCTTTGGTATACCAATGTGAACAGGCCTATCAACAGAGGGAGCAGGTCATCAATGTCATCGATCATCTTCTAATAAATAAAAACCCTGGTGAGTACCTATTGTTGAATTATTATGCACATATTCGTTAGGAGTTCACAAACTCACAACACGGTGTGGTTTTCCCCACAGAACAGAAGAATACCTTCTGTTTTTGTGTGGTTTGCCCCCCTATTTTTAGGTGGGAAATCATCCAAAGACATGTCCCGCTCTAGGGCGGAGCTGGCGTGTCAGACTTTTACTGTGTAACACCCATTCCTATGTTCCTTCTTCGCCTTCGGTCCAGGACCCAAGGTTTTCGTTTCAGAAGCGAACCCATGGCCCCAGTAGGCTTCATCCCTGCTGGGCTCCTACGGTTTTGCTGACATCGCTTTGCACGTAGATACGTGCCGTTGACGAGTCGGGCTCGGTTTTCACCCTCATGAAACAGTTTAGGTATGAGCGGATATCTATGGGTATGAGAATTATATTATACTAGCTTTTGCCCAAGGCGTCGCTCCGCTCTACCCTACAGCTCCACCCTACCACCCTACCAAAGAACCTTTTCCTACCAATAACAAACACAACAATAGAAGAATTCGATCGGTCCAGCCGTTCTCGAGATTTGCGCTTAGCAACAGATTCAGCGATTCATTTTTATACTGTAGATTAATATATTATTTTCTAACAACTCCTCTATATTTGTATGACCGACACTGACATGACAACCATTATAAGGGATTTTAGTCTACGTATTCAAACTAAACGGCGGTTGTGAGGTGTACTTTTCGCTGGGCAGTACTCCACAGCTCACTACCCTTTTTTTTTCAGTAAGCCTCATCAAACTCTTTCGATCAAAACCGCAACTCTGACAGAATCTGAGGCGCACGTGGAACACAAAGCAGCGGCGTCGACGTAGTCCCGGACTTCGTCCTTATTGGACGGCGAGCTACCCTTTGTTTGCCGTTCGCGTCTAAGCTGGCCTGGAATCGCCCTGCAAATTCCGACGCCCGGGCGGCTGGGGTGCTAGGATGTCCTCTACCTCACACTATCCGCCGTCGCCTTCGCTCGCATAAATGCTTCGCAGCAAGAGGCGACTGCTTCCCATTCCCTCTGCCTACATAGCTACCTGTCACGAGTCGACTCACCAACGCTGTCATATGAATTTGCTACTGCCCATTGGCTTGCCTAGCGATTTGAACCGAATTTCTATACATCGCATTTTATTTTAGCAATTTGCAAATGGCGTAAACCTTTGTCGGACTGGAGGACAACCTAAGGTGTTGTTCTAATGTAAAGGGATTATCGCGCGAATACGCGTCCATGCCAACCGCAAGAAGTCGCACTGACCAAGGGTGCCTTCCGGTTTCGCCGTACAAATTAAAGAACGAGACGATCGCCTACGAATTTCAAATAAAAAAATCGACTTACTTACTTTTTTGTCTACAGATATGGGCCTGCGAACAGCGATAGGAGACTTGCGGACGCTACTACAAGACAGACCCGTTCGCTTCAACATGGAAAACTTCTTCACATTAAACTACCCACTTCTAGTTTCTATATCTTCTGTAGTAGTAACTTACACAATCATATTGTTTCAAAATGTCAAATGAAAAACACATTAAAGTAATATTGATTTTGCATTTTTTTATTTTCTTTTATTAGGCGTCGTCCAATTCGTCCGAATAGAAAGCGATCATCACGTTAACACATGAGTAGATAAACCCTACAAAAATAAAGCTTCCTAAGAACGTGCAATATTTTTATTAATTTTGATAGGGTTGTCACAATATGTGAAAACAAATTAAATAAAACATTTGTTAGTATTCAGTATAAAAACACAAATCTATATATCTATATTATCTACAGCTGGGGCCAAAGGTTATGTGAAAATGAAACCGGACGAAGGCAATGAAAGGAGCAGGGTAGGTTTTTAGTCAGTAAGAGTCTGACACTATCTCTTGCCCCACCCAAGGGCAGGATTTGTCATTTGATGATTTTACCTACCATAAAAAAGGTACATGAAAAAGCAATAATTAAAAATTTATTTATCTATTCTTGAGATCTCTACTCTACCTATACCGACCTACCTACATATATACATTTTTATTTAACTAGTATTGTTTATACACACAGTACAATAAACTACCATTATTAATAATAAAATACCATGTCTTTACAATAAAATATTTAAACTTGTAATTGAACAAAACAAACAACGTGAGTCGCATAGACCCTGATGCTACGTTTGCGACCCAGCCTTGCCCAAACGCCATTGACTTATCGGGGTTTCCCCGTTTAAACAATGGCTATTAAACAATAGCGATTGGCCGAGGCTGGGCCCACATGTAAACATAGCATGAGAGTTAATGTGCCCGCGTTAACCGGTTTTTTTCCAGTTTCGCCGCGTATGCAAAAAGCGGCCAGTGGTCTCGCACACATTCCCCGCGTGCTTGTAGTGGTACAACCGATTCGCGCGATTGTATGAAGCTTTATCTCTGAACCGTTTGTCTACTCGTGTGACGTAAATTTGTTCCAAAAATCCAGAAAGCGTCCACTAAGTCAGCGCACCGATGCGACAGATCGCATAATTGAGCGAAAATCGCTTTGTGCAATGTTTAAATTGCCCTTTATAATAATAATAATAACATTTATTGTCAGACAAGAGTCCATAGCTTATACATAAATTTTACAAAGAAAACAAAACAGGATAAAATTAAATTAAAATAAAAATAAAAAATCAATAATAATGATAATAAACAAAAAAAAACACAATGAAATCATAAATTAAAATTAAAATGTCATAAAATAAATTAAAATTATTCAAAATTAAAAGTTAATGTCAATAAATTAATGAAAATTATTCAAAATTAAAGTTAAAATGTTAATAAATTAATTAAAATTATACAAAATTAAAAGTTAATGTTAGGATGTTTTATGATGTAATAATAACATAATTATTAAAATATGAGCAAAAAATTAAATTTTGTACTTACTCGTACTAAGAATAAAAAGACGCAGGCTATTATCACATACCTGAATGACGGTCTGTGTACCGCCATCCAGTGAAACACCATTAGGCCATCCACCCTGCCGGCTACAGTAGCCACGAGGCTATTGGGGCTGTCTCGCATCCGACGCATCAGCGATGCGACTCACAGCCACGAAGCACGAAGCAGCGAGCCGAAATCTGGAAAAGCGGCAACCCCAGCATTACCCGGAACTCGTTATTATACTGGACTCGTAGAGCGTGCATAACTGACCCACAGGGCACACGTGTCCAGCGACTGGCAGTAGGCCCTGAACAGCGTTATTTTAACTTCTCGCGTACACCGCGCGAACCTGCGAGCCAGCATATTACACCTGACAGCCAACGCCCTACGTTCCCTCTCTAAGTCAGCATCATCCGACAGGCCATCGGTGACCCAGTGTCCCAGATAATTAAAAACGAGTGACTCTTTTCAGCGGAACTCCATCCAAGAAAACCGGTGGAACAGAGTCACATAGTTTATTTTGCCCCCTAAACACTAAGAGCTCACTTTTGGCTGAGTTGTACCTGAGACCATGAGCCACCGCATAGTCTTCACAGATTCGGATAAGCCTTCTTAACGCACTAACCGATGGGGTCAGCAACACCATATTATCTGCGTAACTAGAATATTGATACATGTGTTGCTGAGCTCACAATAAAGATCTTTGTTTAATCCTTGCTATTGTTTGAACTTACCGTAGGTGTTTCATTATAATTATTTAAGGCTCCTTAGTTTGAATATTTGATTATATATATATAATCAAAGGTTTGAATTTATTATGTGACTTTTTTTAAGTATTAGCAACTTAGAATTCCTTGCGCAAGAGAACCAGGGTTGCCGACATAGCACGTAGAATCGCCTAACTTAAGTGGCAATGGGCTGGGCACATTGCACGCAGAACAGATGGGCGTTGGGGCCAAAAGGTTCTGGCGTGGCGGCCGCGTACCGGAAGACGCAGCGTTAGAAGGCCTCCTACAAGGTGAATCGATGACCTGGTTGGGGTCGCTGAAGTCTGATGGATTCGCACTGATTGATTACACTAACCCCCCCAGATAAGTTGTGTCGAATGTGGATTCTTTCTAATCCCGGTCTTGTCTATAATATATCCTAGATAGGATAGGATTTCTTTTTGAAATAAAACTGTCCAACATCACCATTTCAGTAAAAAAAAACGTTTTTACTGAAATGGTGATGATGATGATAAACCTAGAATTCTAGAGTTCTCCACGCTATTAGAACATAAATACTGCCGTCAGTTGCCCGAACCAGACGTGAAATCAGTCTGCTCGGAAGATCCTCCTTTTTAACGGAGATACACCCAGTGTGGGACAACGTGTTCCGTATACCTCTAGTGTAAACTGATGACCCTCGACTATGAACGTCAGCGTCACGCAGCTACATCGATATATATGTACTATGATATAGGTCGATGCGCAGCTACATCATGATGTCATCATCGCTTCCTCAAGCTTCCGAAAAGCGTCATACAGTCAGCACTCACGGCTTCATTAGGTATCCTCACCATCAGAATGGCAACCTCACACCTGGTCAGCACTACTCATCATCCTGAACCTCATCAGCAACCTTGGCTAAACACACTGAACGACTGCAGCTTTGACCAGTGACTTGAAGTGCTATGAAGAATCTCTCCTGGTCAGCAGTCAAAGCACTATGTCGCACAGCACTGCTCCAACCCACTGGAGCCTGCAGCATCATACCTAAGCACTCGCACACCTCATCAAAAACCATCATTCTCCGATCTTCGGAGCGATAGAACGACATATTTGATGCGGCGCAACATATGAACTAAAAGTAGCAATAGTAAGTAATGATTTGGAGTTGAAAGGGTATAATATTATTTTCTATAAGCATCACTTTCATTCCGATATCTCATCATCAACCTCATCAAAACCCAAATGCATAAAATAAAAATATTTTATATTTACTCAAGTCAACTGGTAGAAGAACCAACATAATGTACAACTTATAAACTAGTTATTGTTCACTGTAACACTTATATAAAAATATACGTAATTTTAATGAGGTAGTCAATTACAACTCTATTAATTCTTTAACCGCTTGTGATGAATGTGTCTGACAAGTATTTTACATATTATTATTTTTAACCGACTTCGAAAAGGAGGAGGTTCTATGTTCGGCTGTAAGTATTTTTTTTTTATGTATGTTCGCCGATATCTTGGTCAATTGTGGACCAATTTTTAATTTGTATAAATACCTATTAAGTTTTTATTATTATAGTTAATTAACACTATTTATAAAATATTCACAATGCGATATATATTGATTAGTAAACAATACTTATATTTCACTAGTATTTTTTGTGTCCTATTCACCAGAGTCATGAGTTTGTGACTGGGTGCTCCATTTCGTTTAACTTTTCAATCCCCATTGGTAACAGAAGAGCTGACAAATGGAATCTTAGGTTGTGCATGTATGACCCTGGCGGAATAAACTCGAGAGTGTTTGTCAGATACAACCAATGTAAGCAGTTAAAAGATTAAATTTAAATTCCAAAATTTAAAAATTATTGAAAAGATTTTTCTAGTTCAATAAGTTTACATTTACGGTCTACGCCACTGCTATATCCGCCCTTAGATCCAGATGCAACCAACCGGTGACATGGCACAACTATTGGTAATGAGTTAGCACCACAGGCAGCCCCCACAGCGCGAGAATGGCTTGATGGACGGCCCAAAGCTTTTGCCAAATCACCATATGTTTGAGTAGAGCCATAAGGTAGCTCTAAGAGTTTGTTCCATACATCCTGCAAATAAAACAGTGCATTTTAATGTATTATAATTTTAGTGTATTTAATAAATTATTGTGGTACTTATTGGCAAGTTTCAAAGTCTCTGGATGAGCATAGTTAATTGCAGATGACTAGTTATCATATAGTTAAATAAGTCTGATAAAT
This sequence comes from Leucania comma, assembly GCA_958295575.1. Lineage (NCBI taxonomy): Eukaryota > Metazoa > Arthropoda > Insecta > Lepidoptera > Noctuidae > Leucania > Leucania comma. Next base: position 17,451,140 of record OY282474.1, on the reverse strand, counting down.
AGAAATTTTAAATCAATATCATAAAATATATAACATAAAATAGGACATAAATTATGAACCTTTTGAAAATCTGATCCGAATATTTTTATAGGCACTGTAAACTTTTTCAATTTACCGTTAAAATAATCTGAAAGTTCTGTTTTGAGTTTCTGTAACACCTTGTTCTCACTTTCGATATATTTGCATGATAGCTCTTTAGCGAGACTTTCAAAATGCTTTTCGAAGTTTTTAGAATCCTCGAAAGTTACAATGTACAAAAACTCATCATCTGCTGCAGCAATAGTTTTACCCACGGGAAAATCATACGTATTAACATAAACTAAAGCCCCCGAATTATTTGAGTACTTGGTAATAATTTTTAAAAGAGACATTTTTGAATTCGTCACAACCACCAAAGAGAATATAAGCACTACGTTCAAAGAGAATATAAGCACTACGTTTAAGAGACGGGACTCCCATAGAAAAAAATGGTTCAACACGAAACGTCAAAACGTGTACTAAGATTCAATACCAACTTTGACATAGATGACCATAAACATGACGTAACGGGCTGCCAACATAACGGCCGATATAGTGGTGTATCTAGGTGCTCATGGTAATTTTTTATCGATAGTATTTAAAAAAAAAAAAATATAGGTCCATTTATTGGATCTGAATTAAGGTCTATTTACGCCAACTTTATCCATCAGTTTAACTAAGAATAAGTGGAATATTCCATATCAAAAAACAAAACCCAAGGTTTCATTAATTGATATGGAATATTCCACTTACCAGCGAATTTACGTTGACGCAAATGAGGTTGGGTTTCAAAGGTGGGGTGGGGGTGTGGTTAACGCTAAAGGAAACACCATTATACGGATTTTAATAATAACAGTTTATTTTATTTTTCTTTATGGTTAAACAAATACAGAAACTATAACCTATTCGCCTATTCTCTATAATGCATAAACCTTAAAAGTATCATTATCTTACTTTATTATTTCTGATTCTGATCTTTATTAGATCTGTAATTGTAAATATAACAAAGTTTACATGAATGATGCTCTAATTAAGAATCTTACCTTTGCGTTTAAGAGTCGAATCAGTATCAGTTTTGCCAATGTGTAGAAGAAATCCAATCATCTCCCTAAGGTTCTGCAGTAAGTCCCACAGAAGGAATTGCAGATTTTTTTAGTTGTGTCTTCGTAAAATCCTTGGCAGAAAATGTTTGCTACTAACGTGTTTAATTGGTGGAGCTAAAAAGCTCCACCAATACGTACGAACGTCCAATCCAATGTTTACATCTAGAAGAAAAAAATGTATTGCATTACTTATTAGCATTTCATATTGAGATACCTGAAATATTTATTGTTCGAATAGCATGATCGTTCTATTTGAATTATACTAAATAAAGTTTAAATTATAAGAGTATCGATAGTCGATTAAACATGCCCAGCAGTAGTGATAGATCATTTTTAAAATTGAAGAATTTCATTTTTTATCACGAACTTGTAAATTTTAATAATGAATATTTAAAACTATCGATATAGTCGATAAAAATTCCACTACACAGCACTGTTAATAGGTTATTTTATAGATTTTCGACTGATTTTTATTAAAATTGATTTGTAAATCACCAAATCCTTTTCTGTAACTGAAAATGAACGTTTATTTACGCTTACCTCTCTTAATGTAATGGATATTTAGCCATGAACATTGGCTTTTGACCGTCCGACCGGCTGGCTCGTAAACCACATATTTCACAGATTTTATAGTGCATATCAACAGATTGCTTCACATGGGTACACGTAAACGTCCTTTTATTAGGAATTTTCGCTTAAAATTCACGAAACACATTAAAAACAAAAATTAAACTTTGTTTACAATTCACCTCTTGAGAAGTAAAAGATAAATATGGCGGATGGATGGCTGCGACAGAGTCGAATAGATGTTAGAGCGAGACAGCGATAGCCGCCATTTTGGCCGCCATTAAAATTAGTACGCGTTTCATACATTTTGGACGGATCGTTTTTTTCTTAGGGAGTTGCGCCAGACTGACTACGTTTAACAAAACTGAACAAAACTTACAAAACTCGGACAAAAACAATAACAAAAATATTTGTTTAGTTTTTTTTCGATTTTTTACGGTAGTGATGTGAATGGGTTTGCAAATTCCCCTTAAAATAAAACGGTTTTTTTTTTCCTAAAATCACCAGTCCTCTCGACCAATCACAAAACATAAAAATCTTGGCCCTATTCACGACTTCGGTCTTAACGGCGAGCGGCGGGCGAGTGGGGGCCTTATCGGTACGCGATTAGTCGACGACGCTCATGGCGGCCATAGCGACGCGCACTCGACTAATCGCCTACCGGTATCGCCCCGCTTGCCGCGCCGCTCGCCGCTAAGACCGAAGTCGTGAATAGGCCCTTAAGGATCTATTACACCACTTCTTCTTTTGTCTAGACTTCTTTTGTCGACGTCGCGTAGTGTAATAAGGGTCAGACTGTCTTACATCTTACTCGGAAGTAAACTTTAAGACAGTCTGTGTAATTTATGCGGAATACCGTGTACAATGCGGTCTTGGTCTTAATCACAGATTACAGAGAGATACTACGTATGTCTTAATGAAAATAGGATCGATTGCCATGTTGTGACGTCACGTCGAACTGTCAAATTCAAGAAATTGGGTACGGCGAGCAGAAAACGAAATTTTTAAAATTTAATTTATTTACGAATCGTGAACAAAAAAAGTTTTATCAGAATTTAGTTCTTCAATTTTACTCATCTCTGCGTCACTATGTGAAGTGTCTGATTAGTGGCAAATGGAAGATGAAGGGGAATTGTTCCTTGCAATGAAAATAAGAAAGAAAATAGTTTTTATTTTTAAGTAATTGTGACTTAAAACAATATATTTACCTAATTTATCATAAACAATAATGTTTTTACTTCACCTAGACATAATTAAGACTATGCAATACAAAGCAAAAAAAAAAAGCCTTTACGGCTACGCAAATAAGTTTTTTTTGCAAACCGTACTTTTCACTCAAAATTTGACAGATCGAGGTTATTGGCTTTCCTATTCTTATTTGGATCGCATAGTAGTGTAATAGACGCTTTAGGGCCCTCGCCCACGTCGACTTTTTGTACTAACGAGCGTTAGTCGCATTTGCAACGCGCTACAGCACATTATGAAAATGTATGAAGCACACTACGAGACGCCGCTCATAGCGACGCGCGCTCGCCTACCGATACCACCTTGCTCGCTGCTAAGGCCGAAGTCGTGAATGAACTGTGAACGGGCCTAACTACCAAGCTCTGTAGCTTCGATGCGTATTTTCAAAATGTTCCCCAAAAGAGACTTAAGAGAATTCCCTCATTCACACAAATTGTTATTTAAGGCTCATTCACGGCAACTTTTTGTAGCGATGTAGTCGCAAGCTGTTTGCCCTCGGCCACACTATGATTATCAGTCGCAATGCAAACGCTATACTGTCGTGCTTCTATCACGATGCAAACGCGATTCAGTAATGGAACAAAAATGCCACAGTTGCAAGATGGACTCCGTTGAGGCAACATTAGTCACGTTATCTTTGATGTTGCTTTTACGTAAGAAGCCGAAACGTGACCATGTGACCAACGGAACCAGCGTCAAAATTTAGTGCACCCATTTAATAAAAAAATATTGCTTGGTAGACATTATGTAACAACGTTTAAAATACAAAAAAACTATGAGCACAAAATCAGCAGTTGTTTTATAATGTCTTATTTAACGTTTTGTTAATTGCTTTCCATTGTAAAACCAAATATGACACGCAGAAATACAGTGATGAGACAATGTAGCGCGTTACGCGTTTGCATCGATACAGTCGCGATGCTGTAGCGTGTTCGTAGCGCGTTAGCATCGCTCCTGTAGCGCGTTGAAAATACGACTAGCTAGACATGCGTCCGATATATCAAATTATATTCAAAATCTGATACCAGTCACAAATCGATACGTATCGATATCACGAACTTGAAAATCCGATTTCAAGAAATCCAAACCAAACACAAAACTAAAATCTGAAATCTAGCCGAAATCGCGATATATTCGCCCTGTCCTTTTTGTTTCCACAATGTTTCGCTTAGTTAGAAAGAGAGGAGGCGAATTTCATAACGCATCTGGCAGTTTGCGTCTGGATATCCATACGATTTGGATTTTTGTAGTTTTCTGATATTCAGATACGATTTGAATTTTTGTAGTTTTCTAATATTCAGTTACGATTTGGATTTTTGCAGTTTTCTAATATTCAGTTACGATTTGGATTTTTGTACAGACGCCAGCACGTCAATCTACCCCAATCTACCAATCGAACATTAACCTTCCACTATTCTGATAAGGTTGAAAATCTATTAAAGAAATTTGACAGATTCAGGTAGGTTGATGTGCTGGCGTCTGTACGATTTGGATTTTTGTACGATTTGGATTTTTGCAGTTTTCGATTTTTGAAGTTTGCGTTTGGATTTCCACAGAAATCGTTTAATGATATCCAGATTTTTTGTCAATTTGGATTCGTATGGCTATCGGTTTGTTTGGTTATCGAAATCCAACCAAAATCACACACATGCGATCAATGTCACCCTTATTTTGAGGTAACATAAAAACTAGTTTTCAATGATTATGCGTTGATCTTTTTTAATTTTAAGTATCTAATTTGTCGTTCAGAGATGCAAACTTGACCTTGGTGACAAGTGCGCGCTTCTTCGTATCACCATATCAGTGAAAAGAATTTCTCGACTTTTTGAATGTGTTAGATTAGAGTGAATAAATTATACTTATTAAATGTAAATAGTTAAGTACTTACTAAACTTTTTTGGTTCAGTTTTTTTTTTATTGATTTGTAATGAAATTCACACAAAAGGGTAAATCAAAAGTATACCTATTACGCGGCAAGTAAGTTGAACCAAAATGGCCGTCGTTGCTATGGTTACGCGCAGCCGTCCACTTCGATTTAGTCCAGAAAATCGCTTACTTAGAGCGTATTCAAGGTCGATCGCCATTTTGGTTCGACTTATATGCCGTGTATTGTAAGGAATTAATTGGTGAAGTTAAGTGATACAGGAATCGGATATCTAACATCCGATATTGATATCGATTTCAAAATCAGAAATCGGATATATATCCGCTTGCGTTCAAAACCAAAAACGCCCATGTCTACGTGTTACTAAAACAAGTCGTCGTGGGCGAGGGCCCTAAGATTTTTATGTTTTGTGATTGGTCGAGAGGACCACAGATTACTCATATGTAGCAAGCTAGAGAGGACTGGTGATTTTAAGGTAAAGAAAAATTATTGTTTTTTGCAAACCGTTAGTGATGTCACTGTCGTAAAATTTTGACAAAACTAAACAAAAATACGTTTGTTTGTTATTGTTTCTGTCAGTTTTGTTAAGTGCGACGAATGTCTTTTCCAAAAATTATTACAAAGAATTCAAATGACTCGATTCTCGATAGTATTTATACGTATACGTACGTATAGACTCGCTAGATATGGAAATGTCAATAAAATAAACTCGAGACGCCTAAATACTTGTGACGTACGAAGACTCACTAGATACGGTAACGTCAAAAAACTCGAGACGCCTAAATACTAGTGGACCTAGTTTTTGGAATAAGTATTTCGGCGTACGCGTACTTCGAAGGCCCCATTCACGACCTCACCACTGTGAGCGGCAGATGTGAGTGGTAGCGGTAAGCGGTAAAATCAAAAGTCTGCAAATGTTTGCTGGTGTTGCCGCGGCGGCTGCGGAGAACCTCAAACGGCGGATATATACATAACGACCCCGTCGGCAATTGTATTTTTGAGCCGTTTGGGGTTGAAAATCTTGGGCTGTGGGGTCCGAGTTCCGAGTGCTCATATGATTTTCAAAGAATCATTCAAACGCCAGCCTTTGGGTCACGCGAAGGCTGGCTTCTACCTCGGTCAGAGAAATGCCATACAAAGTGGCATTTATTAATTTGACATGAATATGTAACTGTAGCGCATAGGTGGTGTTTCGTAATGATACTCCAGATGTAATGACAACTTTATATTGATGAATTCAGAAGGGAATGAATTTACAGAAAATATGTACAGAACTTATAACTAAATACATAGGTTCAAGTAGTGGACCGGTTGACTATCTAATTTCCGAGGTATGGTTCCTAGGAAATACGTGCGGGGGCGCACGGATCGCTGTTGTCGAGACGGCTCACTGCTGGATTCAACGCTCGCTCCAAGCGCGGCTAGTGTGTATCGCGTATAAATATTTTCGGGCGGCGCGCGAGGCGCCAGTACACCGATGGCGGCGGCAGCGAACGGATGCGTAACGATGTATTGCAGCTACATAACTAAATAAATAAACTATTTAAAATTCGCGTGTACCAAATAGCAGGCAACATAATATCTACTAGTTTAACATAAAACGATTGAAAAGAAAAATTTCACTTGGTTGTCTGAAGCGTCTATTACACCACTCGATATTCCGCACAAGTTACACAGACTGTCTTAAAGTTTTCTTCAGAGTAAGACCTTCTGACCCTTATTACACTACGCGACGTCGACAAAACTGGTCTGAATGTCGAGTGGTGTAATAGATCCTTTACGAATCAAAAACGTTAAGTACTTAAGTTCCGTCTACAGTCCTACCAACTTATCTGTGAACTGAAAGAGGACGGCACCGTCGATTCAGTGTTGCTAATTAATATAAGGTGCCGAAAATTGTGACCGTCAAAATGAAGGGACCAAGTCTCGAGCTCTCGAATGTCTGTCATACGTATATAAAAGATTAATACCATTAATCTATTATTTGCTACCTTTGCTAAAAAATTTGCTACCTTTTCATTTACATAATTACCTTAATAAAATGTTGGTCCAACATCATGATGTCAAGATGGAGGGACCTTAATTCTACCTTATTCTTATTGATTTTGACTTACCGAAACATAAAATAAATATTAATCCTTCGAAAATTGCGAATAAACTGCCCATTTCTAAACTACACTAAATAATAAAATTGTCAAATTGGAGGGGCCAAATAAATTAGACAATATTTTAAAAATTTCAAATGTTTCAGTAAGTGAACCCATCCAGAAGCATATCTTGTAGTGAACTGGTAAAACAGTATACCTATAGTAAAAAAACTACGATTTCCCGCTTTCTTAATGTTCGAATTAAAGTTTCAGTTTTTCTCGAAATACGACTTTGCTAATGAAAAGAGCAACCAGCTATTTGTGTTTTGGTTTTTTATTAAGAAGATACCTATTTTTTGTTAAAATTTAAATTTTTAATTTTGAAGCTATACACCACTATTTTTTAATTATGGCAAATACTTTAAGGGCTTATTAGAAAAGGTCTTGTTATTATTTAACTAAAGTCTCAATGAATAATATTCATAAACAGCAAAGTTATGAGCGTTTGTTTATATCCCAAAATCTCACTCAATTTATGGAAACATTGTTCAGGTTATTGTTTATGAATGAAAGAATGTCAATAAAAATGGAAAAACACTGCGCTTAGTATTTTCTAGTAGTATTTGTTATGAATGATGATTAAATTATGAATTTACCAATAATAACAAATTTTCTTGGACAATTTTGGGATTTCGTTTTTTGTACTTTTGACTACACCAATATGACCGGTAACGGGTACTGATTGAGCCCCATTTTTTTGTGCACTAATAAAAAAATAAGGGTGTATAAGTCCTTGTGACATTTTCAATCAACGCAGCAAGTCGACAGAGTTGTTTCGGCAGACCGAGTTGAGTCGAGGAGTTCAGTTGATTCGAAATTTCGAATCGCAATTCAAATTAGATTAACTTGAGTTGTCAAAAATTCAAGTTGACCCATCTTTGCAAATAGGTAACATCGCGTTTTTTAAGTGACATAATGACGATAAGGCAAGTCTAGACTTTATACTGGTAACTTTATTGATAATATTCGATTATTTACTATGCGAATATAAATTTGGAAAGTGTATTCTAATAATTCGAATATTTAGTTTTTATTAAAAATAACCATTAAAAAAATCCAATAGCCACTAAAACCTCACCATTAAATAGGGGGTTAAAATCACAAGTTTTAGTCCAAAACCCACTAAGTTGGCAACGCTGATTCCATTACATCTAGTATACTGGATGGCGCACACGATAGTGTGTATGCTACATCCAACAACGTGGCCTTGGCGGGACGTACAGCGGGGATGGAAGGTGCGTAAGGCGCTTAAGGCGCTTTAGTGTCATTGTTTTGAGTAGTAGTATTTTATGGTCCGGCCACACGCTCTGTTTTGCCTGCGAGCATGAGGTGCACAAACCAGTTTGCGTAGGTATGGACGCCAAGACGGTAGCTCGCGCAGTCCCGGAAGCGCGGCTTGTACATTCGTAGACTTAACGAAGATTTGGACTGCGCAAACTTGGCTTGCACTGTTTTACTGGAAACGTGTGGCCGATATTTTCGACAAAGTTTACGTCGCAAATAAAAAAATGAGTGATGTAAGGAGTTATTCCCAGATTTTTTTACTCTGTTCATAGAACTATACAAATCGCTTAGAAAACGACTAGGACTGCAGTATACACGTGTAGCCACTACACAGTGTTCCGTCTTTTTGTACAGTCATGATTACACCAGCCTGCGGGGCTATTACGTAACTCTGTTGACAACTCAAGTGAAGATCACTTGCTAGAATGTACATCGTATAACTGTCAAACAACTAGTTTCGTATTGCCTATCTTAAGTGACCAACTGATATGACGTCATTATCCACTGGTGCCTTTGATATCCACCGTGACACGTTTTGACAGATGTTATTGTATCTATACTTTTAAAATTGTGATTGTGTAAGCTTTAAGCTTAAGATGCGATATTCAACTTAGCTGCATAATACTCGATGAATACTAGAGCTGGGACAATATGCACCGATATTTTTTGTTAACCACCACTTATCCACCGTAGTTTGTTAGCCACTTGATGTCATATACCAAAGTTTTGAAAAAGTTAACCAATAGCCCTGCTGGACTGCGCAAGCAAGACTGAGCATGTAGATGGGTCATTAGCATGTTTTGCAATTTAAAACCATTTCGAAACTTCAGTAGCGATGTACGAGGAACAGTCACGGGTATAACAGTCCTTGCAAATTAGTAAAAATGTGGGAAAAATACAGGTATTATCGGTACTTATGTTACAAAATAAAATAAAATATTTAATAGAACAACGAAATGTGATAGAATTTGTTGATAAAATGAGTGAATAAATTATTTGACTTTAACTTTTAAGACATTTGACATTAATACATTATAAATGTGTTTATGAACCTGTGAACTGTGGTGTTAAATCAAATATACAAAAGCAGATTTATTGTACAGTATATTTAATACAGCTTAACAAAATTTTTATGACAAATCATTTAACCTTTACCACAGCTTTTCCTGTATTTTCTCCCTTTAGCATACCCACGAGAGCTTCCACCATATTATCAAAACCATGATATATTTTTTCTTTATACTTCAATTTGCCCTCACCCAACCATTTAAGATTTGCTTCAACTCCTTCATTCCAACGATCTGTCCAGCGGTTTACTAGAAAACCTTCCATTTTTAATTCCTTAAGAACCATAGTGGGTTGCAATATCGGGACTGAAATATAAAATACATCTAAGTAGGTTACAAGTAAAATTAGGAAAAAAGAAATACCCAGCTGATACTGTATAGTCTTCTAGAATAATTAGATAAAAGTTATAATTACTAGATACCTTTTGGTAGTTTGGACTCGTTATATGACGATATGGAACCACAAACGCCTATCCTTCCATACTTGTTCATGTAATTGATTATAGTCGAGCTTATTTCGCCACCCACCTGTAAACAAATAAGTATAGCAGATATTTATTTATATAATAAAACTTTATGCAACACAAAGGTTCAAAAGCGGGCTTAATACTTTAGGCATTCTCGTCCAGACTCCAGTCAATCAAGGGTGATGAAGAAAAAACAAGGCAGATATATAAAAATAAACAACAAATAATAGCGATAATTTTATCGATACAATAGTATGAAAAATTATATATTAAATTATTATTAAACACGCTTACATTATCAAAGTAGCAGTCAACTCTCTGGGGACACCCTTCTTTGAGGGCAGCCCTGATATCAACGGTTTTATAATTGAAAGCGCGATCAAAGCCCAATTCTTTCTCCAAATATTCACATTTTTCATCTGTTCCAGCAAAACCGACCACATGGCAACCTAGCAAAAGTCAAGTTACGATTACAATTGTACTTCAGATTGATAGAAACTGTTTTTGCCTCCGTTATTGAAGAGCCCAATTTTTCTTTCTTACCTAAAATTTTGCCAATTTGCCCAACATGCGATCCCACTGCGCCAGCTGCACCAGTGATAACAATCGTTTCACCCAGTTTAGGTTGGCATATCTCTTTTAAACCAAAATAAGCGGTGTTGCTGAAAATCAAATAAATAACGCATTAATTACTCTGTCTAGCCTTTTCCTAAATAAGTTACGTTTGGTCTAACCAGTTTCAGTTGAGATCATAATATAAATCTAAGTTCATATTTAAGTTTCTTAAGTCTTAACCCACTAACAGATACTAACCCCGGCATGCCGAGAATTCCTAGAGCAAGTGAGACAGGGTGTGAGCCAAAGTCAGGCAGAATTGTAACTGGCAATAAACCCGCCTGATTATTGGCAGTATCAGGGTTTAAAATAGTATGTGTGCGCCATCCGAAAGATCCAGTTAAGTATTTTCCTACTGCATAATTTTTATTCCGACTCTCTATGATCCTGAAAATATAGGTAGATATATAAACACGGCATTGTATGTCATACAAGAACCAACAGTTGTTTTAGCATGATTACTTTTACTACAGCAAGGATGATCATCCTAACTATAGCGTCTATTACACCACTCGTTATTCCGCACTAGTTACACAGACTGTCTTAAAGTTTACTTCCGAGTAAGACAGTCTGGCCCATATTACACTACGTGACGTCGACAAAACCCGTCTTAAAATCGAGTGGTGTAATAGATCCTTATGGTAAGAATATTATATCATCTTTGGTTGTTTTTTGGTTTAAGAATATTTCAATAAAACTAACTTTGCTACTTGACCTCCGATCATATCAGTGGGCAACTTATAGCCTATCATATAAGCCCTCATATACGGGTCGACACTCAGATATTCAGCTTCAGTTAATACTTCTGAAAATATACACAGTATTGGTTTTATATTCCTGTATATACTATGATTTTTTATTAAATGGACTAAAGTGACAGCTATAACAATGGTTGTTTGACAGTTGGGCATTGTTATTTGACAGTTGGGTATTGTCCACTGCTGTCACTTTGGTTCATCTAATTATAAAATCATAGTATAGTCTTAGCAACTAACACATTGACATATAACAGGTTTTTACACAAATTGGCAGAATAAGTCGGGTACCTCCATCTTTCAACTCGGGTAGTTCCTCTTCAACGATTTTAAAGTCGGTTTTCTTTGGTTCACCTTGAAAATATTTCATTAGCACATATTTTTGTGCTTTAACTTTACCAGTAACCCCTGAATACATTCGTTTGGCCAAATTAAATGATGCGAGTAATTTAACCATTTTTGCGGTGTTATTTAAATAATATCAGCTTGATAAGAAATAAATCTGAAAATAAAATAAAATAAAACTAGATCTTTGTTCTATTTTTGTGTTGAACTTCTTTAGCCCTTTCAATAAAATGCTGGTCATACTGTTGTAGATTGCGTAGCGTTTTAACTATCGATAACACTTTCAAATTGGAACGTGATATGCGGCTCTACTAATATCAACGTACGTTTGATAGTCGATTACTCTAGCGAAGCCCGCCCGAGAGAAGCGAATGAGACAAGAATGAAAGAAAAAGAAATAAGTAAATACAAAATGGCCTACGTATTGTTTGGGTTGAGTATTTTAATTTGTCAATTCGATAAGGTGACCCAAATTTAACAATTACATCACATAAAATCTGGTTTAAACATAATTTTATAGTCATTAGTGCACGGTGTTATTGGTAAAAATAATAAGCGATGGTAGTGGAAGCGTTATAGAGGAATACTGTCTTCTGCAAAGAATTAATTTCAGTAAAAAGACCATGACTACAAAGCAGGAATTCAACTGTGTATTTTGCAAAGATATTTTCGAAAATAAGGAAGAATTGCAAGAACATTTCAGGTAACCTATTTGTGTATGTTGTAAACGTAACGTCAAAAATTGTAATAGTCTCACACTATGTTGACTAAAAATTATTTTATGTTTAGAAAACACGGAGACCCAAATTATAAAAATCGCTTCGAAATAGATCCGCAAGCGCCTGATGAGAAGTCTAAGGATAAGGCGGATTTGGTTAGCTGCGACGTGTGCGCGCAAGTGTTTCCAACGATTTCCAAGGCTATAACTCACAAACACAAGGTGCATCCGGATCACGATGCGAAATATTTCTGTCCGTGGTGTGGGAAACTGTTCACAATGAAGGTAATGCTTGTTTCGGCTGCGAGCCGGCGTTACTCGCGAGTGGTTGTATTTGCAACTCGACCTGTGTACCCTCCCCACCACACGTAGTTTGGCTTATCGTTTATCAATTTGACAGATGTTGACTATTTCTGTTATCATTATCATCAGAACTTAAAATTCTTTAATTTTTGGTGACTATGGAACAGTCACCAAGACTAACCTAATTATGAACTCCAAATTCTTATGTTCATTTAAATTTATGCCATATTTCTCATCACTATTTTGTCATTAACATGTTTTATTGACTGAAACTCATATCTTTACAATCTACAACCCCATGTTAGTGATTACAGAGATACTAATGTTGTAATGTCTGAATATCTTTTGACTTCTATGTTCCAGCACTTATATAATGTCCATGTCCAGTCAAACCATGGCAAACAAGAACAGACTGAAGGCAAACGGTTTCACTGTAACAGCTGCAGTGTAGACTTCTTCATCCCTTCTGCAATGATTAATCATAACAAATTCTTCCATCGCCAAGATACTGACCTTCCAGACATAGGGCAGTCAAAGAAAGTTAAAATTTGGGAGCAGGTAATCCATATTATTGAAATTTAAATTATTTGAAAGATTCAGTATATTATATTAGTTAATGTTTAGCTCATTATATTTTATATCATTCCAGGAAATAATCCCAGTTTACTATTGTGCTTTTTGTGGAGAAGAGTATGAAAACAAAGTTAATTTAATAGTAAGTATTAATTAGTCAAGCCCCAAGCGCACACCTATTGTCTTTCTAATTATGGTATTCAAAGTTGTCAAAAAACTAAAAGGCCCATTTTTGATATTTGTATTTTGACTACCTAGCGGCTTGTCCGGTGTAGTGTAGCTACTACTGAAATAGCTACTACTACATCAGGTCCCTAATTATTATTTTACATATCTTTTTATTTGCATAATATTTGCTTGCTCTTTTTGTAATATTATTTTATGTTTATTATGTATTATTTCTATTTACTGCAATGAAAAATCAATTCTGATAAAATTATTGCACAATTTCTAATTTTTTTTTTTTTACTATAACAATATTCCACAAAGCTCAAAGGTTTACCAAGGACTGCTAGTCCACAAAGGTAAGAAAAGGCATTAAAAAACTAAAAAAATAAAATAAGATGATTGAAATCTTAGGTATTCTCAAGTTATGGAGTGACCAAGGGATATAGAAATTTATTTTTATGTGCATAGATTTTGCAAATATTTTTAAAATTTTCTATGTATAGATTATGCTGGTTTAGTATTGTAAAGTTTATGCATATTTATTTCAGAAACATATAACTGATGATCATGGAGATGAAAACCAGAGTCCTGATGAGGTATTAAAGTGTCCGATGTGTGAGGCAGTCTTTTATCATTTGGATGCTTATGAATTTCACCTCACCTTTCATTCTTCTGAAGATATGTACAGTGTCAAAAATCCTGAGTGAGTAACAAGAAGTCATACTGCATCTTTTTAACCCTTTTAAACATTTTCCTCTTTTTGGGTATTGCCAGTCAGGTTTCTATGAGCTGATTCTGATCTATTAACCTTTTAATTGCCCATACATCCGAAAAACAGTCCCATTTATTCCACCATGGTCGAACATCTAAATAGGCGCGTCCACACAGAGCGAGCATCTTCGCGAGGAATTTGCCGCGCGAGGAAGCTATCCCCTAGAGCGGCCTCAGTATCATTGCGAGGTTGCCGTGAGAGAGAGTTATAAATTTCAAAAACTGTTCTTTATCCATATTTTACTCGTATTATTCTCGACTTAGGCACCTTTGAGCAAAACAGAAAGCCGACACTGGATGGCTCGGACGCTCGGTCGCTCGCACGCTGGCCTCGGCCGAGGCACGTCCACACTAATCAAGCTGATTCGCGCGGCAAATGCCTCGGGAGGCTGCTCGCTCTGTGTGGAGGAACCTAATGACCATATACTCCATCTCTTCTGTCACCTATGGGGATTAAAGAGCTAAACGAAATAAAGTACTCAGTCGCAAACAGATTATCCTGGTGAATAGGACACGAAAACACTTGTCCCGACACAAGCAAGCAGTTAAAGGGTTAATAATTGTCATTATTATATAAATAATTAACTGTTTTATAAACTATTTTAAGTTCGTTAGTAATTTATTTTACTAACATCTTATTGTGTAACTGTTGTAGTGATAGTTGTAATTCTATAAATATAAAAGAAAGTCGTGTTAGTTACACTATTTATAACTCAAGAACGGCTGAACCAATTTCTCTGAAAATTGGTGGGAAGGTAGCTTAGAAACAGACATAGGATATTAGATTATAGATTTGGATTTGTATCCCATTAAATAATAATAAAAAAATAATCCAAAACCTGCTTATTTATTGGTATAGGGTAGTGTAGGATAGTGTAGGGTAGAGCGGGAGCGAAGCTGCAGGCAAAAGCTAGTTATTTATATTTTCTTGTTTTATTTTCATATAGCCTCTTCTTTATAATGTGAATGTGAGAACAGTATAGACTACTTGAATTCTTAGATTACTTCCTATCACAGCTATTTTTTTTTTTTTATATTATTTATTTATTTATTCATGTACACACAAACACTTAAAAACGAGAAGAACAAATACAGATAGAAGAGTACAAAGGTAGTGCTTATTTATATTTATTATGTTTATTTTTATTGTGCTTTTGGATACAATATTGACTGGTCTACACTGTCCTTACATTATTAATACTGTCTATTTCTTATTCTGTGATACTGTAATATGGAAATATTGTAAGACAAACCATTTTTATTAAAAGAGTAACCATGGACCTGTAACCTTTTGTTGGTTCTTCTCCATAGGAAACAACCAATTTCGAACCGTGCACTAGCTTCTGACGTTTTATAAGTGCCCATGTAGGCCTACGTGAAATAAAAACTAGACTTGATTGATTGATTGATAAGTGTGAAGAAAAGTAAGAAAAAAGATGATTTATCTTCTCCCTGACCTTGTCGCATTTATGTTGGGGTTGGCTTCTGGTCTAACCGGAAACATCTGAATATCATTATGTTAGTTGGAGTGACTGTCTATCGGACCTCCACAACCAAGTAGCTGGGCAACACAATACTCCTTTGATACACTGATGGTCAGACTTTCTGGTCTATAAGAACTGTCAAAGGTCTATGAATGACAACCTGGACCAACAACTTTCACATACGCAAGACGTTGTCAGTAATAAGGTGTCAGTAATATTCTTCTATATCCTAGATCTTATATATCCTAGGAAGAAACTGGATTGCCTACGGAGCAATATTACACACTCTAAAGTGTACTTTATTTTCATACAACTTAGGTTCAAATGTTTCATTGACAAACAAAAGGGGAAAAACATTCCGATGCAAGACAACGTGAAAGAGGTGGTGTGTCCCTCTCTTACCCCTATTTTAACTAGGGTAACCATAAATTTACTATTTAGGTAAATTATTATTTCACTAAGTATTTGTCATTGTAGCATTTTAATATTAATTGATGCTGACGAATTATGGTCCGCAAAGTACCAGTAACTCTTATCTGTAAAACCTGAAAAATCGTTTAATTAAACAAAAAGTCAAAAGTAATTAATTGTTATCGTGAGCAATCTAGATAGTTTATAAAATTTGGATTTGATAAGTGTAAATGTCAGAAATATGATACCAGCTTATTGATAAAAGTGATGTCTTCAAATCCGATTTTTCATACCAGTTCTTTAAGTAATACAACCTTTAAGGAAAGTAGAACCAAGATACGATAGTTTTTGTTTATATTAGAGTCTGATACGAATACAAATTAAAAATATTATCATATATTTTTTACACTCCGCCTTTTACTTGCACGCTCTGTAGTCAGTTATACCTGCAGTGGCCTTCAGGCGGTAGAGAAATTTTATGCGAAATCCGAAAACCAATGGATGCATCTATTGATTTTCGGGATTCGCCTTCTTTTTTTAATTCTTCTGTGAAGTAGATAAGTATAACGCAACAATTCTTTTATGGTGTGTGTCCATGGCAGTCTGGAGCTCAATTTATAATTAACCACCCCTCTTGCGATAGTCACCCAGTTTGTAAACAGGTACATAGTAAATACGAATAGAAGACAACGAAGATTACGACCCAGCCTTCAAGACATAACACTTCATACTTTAAAAGAGATAGAAGCCAGATTAACAACTTTAAAAAACTTGTACGAATCCTTACGAAAAAAGATTGAACACAATACTGAAGATTGTCCTCAGGAAATACAAAAGCGGACCATAATTAGTTGCAAACATTTAAAATGATAATTCTTACGATTTTTACGAATGTTTTTCGATCTTTTGTTTAATACCGGTAGCGGCACCTCACTGATTATGAAATGAAAAAAAAACATGCAATATTCGAATTGTCAAATCATTATCTCTAGTGAAAAAAAAAATGAACCATACATAAATTTAGAAAAGTACTAGCTTTTGCCTGCGGCTTCGCTCCCGCTCTACCCTACTCCACCCTATCCTACCCTACTTATGAACCTTCTGACGATAACAAACACAACAAAAACTAAACTTTAACTTTGACTTAAGAAAATTGAATTGAATTTTAATATAATGTGTAATTATGCGAATTATAATGTCTTAATATGTGACTAATTTCCTGACAAATAAATTATTATTATTATTTAAAAAAGAAATAGCGAAATTGGTCCAGCCGTTCTTCAGATTTGCGCTTAGCAACACATTCAGCAATCCATTTTTATATTATAGATATTATATGTATGATATACTTACCACTGAACTATCATGACACATACGTTTATAGAAAACTAAATAAAATTTTAATTTATTTTTGCAGGTACAGTGACTTACTGGATTATTCTCTGGAAACAGTTCCACCTGTAATAGAAAAAGTAGTGAACTTGGAAACGGAAGATCCAATCCAAGACACAGAAGAAGCTGAATCAACTATAAATGCTGTTGGAATTGTGAGTGTTTGTGTTTATATTTACAAACAGGATTTGGTGCTATGTACTCATGATATTTACCAACACGGACAATGTTAATTGAATTGTGTGCTTTGTATATGAAATTCACTTGCAGACCTAGCCAAAGACCAAATCAAAGAAGCACACAATCTTTTTTATTCTTTCCTATCCTAACTATAGTAATTTTGCCATTGCAGGAAAAGTTCTTGGAGTTAGCAATGGACCAATCAGAAGATAGTAATCCTGTTAAAGCAAAAAAACATAAGAAACGTAAAAAATCTAAGAAATCAGCCATTACCCTTGATGAGTTCCTGAGTATGAACCAAGATGTGTTTGGTGAGGGTCTCGATTTTCAGGGTGTAGAAGAAATTCCAACACGAGTAGTTAAAAAACAACTTAAAAATAACAAAAAAACTAGTAACTCTATGGTAACTTCTGCAGAATTAGATAAATTAAAAAGAGCAGGTATTGTTGTAAAGAAACAGGGTAACCGAAATCCAATAGCCAAAAGTCTTAAAGTTACTAATACTACGCCTATTAAAAGTGCTGTTAACAAACCTGTTTTCAAAATAAATAAAATACGGGGAATAGAGACATCAAGTGAAGTGTTGACAAAATTAATGAATCAAAGTAATAATCAAATAAAAATCGTAAAGAAAGTTAATCCTAATATTGCAACAAATGAACCTAAGCAAAACAAACTCAATGAAGAGGCTGAAACAGCCCCTGATGATGTGAATGAACATACAATGGAACCTACTCAATACATTGAAGGTAAAAGCACACTTTTTCCTAAATCAGATAATGTTACAAAGGATTTACCCTCTCCAAAGTGTGAAAAATCTCAAATAATGATGACTACTACAGATAATGCATTTCCAAGTAAATTAAGTAAAATTGATATTAAGTCTAATGACGACACAGCTAAGATCATATCAGATAATAATGAAAACACACAGAAGATATCTGAAATTTCAGATTTTCATCAGTCGTCAAAACCAGTGAACTATAAAATATGTGATGGAATCGTAAGTGAGGAAGAACCCGAGCATGAAAATTTAGAGAAAGATGAATCTGATGAATATCATTCTGATACAGAATTAGTAAGCAGTGTAAATAAATCTGATTCAGTCCATTGCGTAAATAAAGATTCACCTGATGATAATAAAGAGATTACTTATAATAACAGCAACCACAACAGTGAATTTAGTGCATCAGCAAGCTCTTTATCTACTTTAAAACATTTAAGTCATCTGACAGTTAAACCAGTTAGTCAAAATAAGAAAAGTTTATCAACAGATGGTTCTGTCGCTGGTGTAAGTAATAAAAACACTGTAGCTCTGTCTCCTCATTTAAGTCATCTAACAGTTAAATCTGTCAATCAAAATAAGAAAAGCTTGTCAACAGAACCAGCAAATGATAAAAATACTGAAGCTCCGTCTCCTAATTTAAGTCATTTAACAGTTAAACCTGTTAGTCAAAATAAGAAAAGTTTATCAACAGAACCAGCAAGTGATAAAAATACTGAAACTTGGTCTTCTCATTTAAGTCATCTAACAGTTAAACCTGTCAATCAAAATAAAAAAACCTTATCAACAGAACCAGCAACTGAGAGAAATACTGAAGCTCCGTCTCCTAATTTAAGTCATTTAACAGTTAAACCTGTTAGTCAAAATAAGAAAAGTTTATCAACAGAACCAGCAAGTGATAAAAATAATGAAACTTGGTCTTCTCATTTAAGTCATTTAACAGTTAAACCTGTCAGTCAAAATAAGAAAACCTTATCAACAGAACCAGCAACTGAGAAAAATACTGAAGCTCCGTCTCCTAATTTAAGTCATTTAACAGTTAAACCTGTTAGTCAAAATAAGAAAAGTTTATCAACAGAACCAGCAAGTGATAAAAATAATGAAACTTGGTCTTCTCATTTAAGTCATTTAACAGTTAAACCTGTCAGTCAAAATAAGAAAAGTTTATCAATAGAACCAACAAGTGATAAAAATACTGAAGCACAGTTTCCTCAAAATGACGATAAAGAATCTTCGAACGTACCTATTGCTACTGATAGGGCAAGTTTAAACCAACCACAAAATACGATTGAAAAAAACCCAAATATGGACGCCTTAAAGACTTTAGGTAAAAATATTACAATAAAATCTGTGTCAACAAAAAGAAATATTGATGAAAGTGAACCTGACGATGATCAAATTGATACGAAAGAAAAAATAACAAGTGACCTGAAATTACAAAATGACAGTTGCAATAGAAATGTATCTATTAAAAAAACTAAAGTTGAATCAAGCGAACCTAAACCAAATTATAAAATAATGAATTCTTCGAATAATCAAGATAAAAGATATATGCCTGGAAAACAACCGATAACCAAACCACCCATGGGAAAAATTACAGTCGAAAAAGCTGATGATAATAGTATGCCTACATCTAATGCAAATATATTAAGTAGGTTAACAAATATTACAAGCAAACCAATAGGAAACAAGAACAATTGTTTGCCCTCCACTGCCACACAAGCCAATACACCCAAGAAAATCATTGAAACTGAAGAGAAAAAGGAAGAAATAATAGAAATTTTCGATGTAGATGATTCTGAAGATGAAGAAGGAAACAATCAAGCACCTTCGCCTGAAAATACGAAAAGTTCTAAATCCATAGATGCACTCAAAAATCTTAGCAAAAATATAACAATTAAATCTTTTAGTCAACAATCAGCACAAAAAAATATTAAAGTTGAAAATACGATCAAACACATTAAGATTGAAAAAGAAGATAACAATAGCCAGAACACATTTAAAGATGAATCTAACATCGACACTCTCATTAACTTACAAAATAGAAGTGATGCATTTAAAAACGTGCTACAGGGTTTATGTAAAAATATTACAATTAAATCTCGAAACACATCTCCGAGCCAGTTTCCTAAAACGGAAGAATACAATTTAGAAGATAATTATGCAAGTGATTCAGATTCTTGTCCAGGAAATGTTAAAATAACAGAACTTGATGAGGATATGGAACATGACAGCGACAACGAAGGTGACTCGGAAACGACTGAAACATTAAACACGAATTTTAATAATCCAATTGTTGAGTTACCGAATGAGTCCTGCAGGGAAGATGTAGATGAGTATGAACATGACTTCGAAACAAGCTCTAAAGTTACCACTCAGCAAAAGAGTAACCAATCTATGAATTCAACTAGCAAATCTAATGTGTGCTTAAACAATTTAAAGAATATAAACAAAAGTATAACAATAAAATCATTGAATAAAAATTCAATCGACAACGACGAGAGAACGAAACAAGCACAGACATATGACAGCCAAGAAACACCACAGAAAAAACAATTACCGACAAAGCCATCAAACTCAGTAATAAAACAAATTCAAAGTGATAATATGTCTAACAATAGGATATCAAAGAATGTTGATCATACTTCAGCTCAATCTATGAATAAAAAGGTATGTGCTATGAATCAAGTAAACACTGTTAACAAGGAAGTTACAGTAAAAACGATCCAAACCAAAACTGTGATCCAAGAAATAACAACAACTGTTACGAAAACCATAAAAACAGTGAACCAGACCATGAAACAAGAAGTACGAAGCAGTTTTCAGACGAATAGTCCAATGGTCCAACGAATCCAAGGAATAAGACCGAGCCAGTCCAAAAACCTTCAAGGAGTTGTTATCAGACACGCGTCACCTATGGTAGGAGCTAGGCCTAGCAATGCGATAGCTCAAATTAGGCCAGCTAGTAGCATCGTGAGACCTTCAAAGCAAATCGTTCCTATAAGACCCAGTTTAAATGTAGCCAGGCCAAATAATCCAAGAATGACGGTTGCGAAAAAACCACCGCCATCACCTAATCCAAGTCCAAATAAACAAGTAATAGGAAGACCCTTAAAAATTTCACCCTCAGCAATGGCTACGACAAACGCAAAGAGGCCTAACACCGAAGATGTGAGTGGACCTTTCAGTTGTTTTAAGAAACCAAAAGAATCTTTAATTCCTGTATCAGATATTCCAAGTTTTGCTAGTAGCGGGAGTGAGAGCACGGCCCAGTTCACCTCTGCCTCGCAAACCAGCAGTTGTAATTTTACTAGTACTACAAAGGTGGTCAAAGGTAACACTGTGATGACTGCCAAACAAATGAAATCTGAAGTAAACGCTACTTCGCAACAATTAAATAGGCTTAGTAATAACACAGGATTAAAAATAATGACTAGTCAACACAAACAATCTCAAGCAGTGCAAGAACAGAGCGAATCAAGTCCTATGAAACGGACTACTTTAGAAGCTATACAAAGATTACAGCAGCAAGGTCTCTTGGTGAAGAAGCCTCGAGTGGAAGTAACCGAAGCTAGCGAAGATTCCGATCACGCTGACGATAATAATGTAGGTTACAGTTCCGCAGATGAACACTATGACTAATATTGACATGTGTGTAAATATTTAGCTAGAAGTTGACTGATCTAATTAGACTTATTCTTGCACAAAAGCCAAGCCCAGTAATAATAGTTTTGTAAATTTTGCAGATTTGTTTAATTCACTGTTTATAATGCATACAATATTGTATAATGTATTTATTTTGTTAATTAGATTTAAGCATGAAATGTGTTGTAAATATTAAGTATAGTGAATTACAAGAATATTAAGATAATTTAAATATTCTTTTAAATTAATTACACAATCCTTTCTTTATATGTAAATCTCTAAGTGCGCGATTACGAAGACGCGACGCGTTGCGCGGCGCGTCGGGCTGTCCGTCGTACATTGCCATGTTTGTGTTTGCGCGAGCGATGACGCAGCCCGCTGCTGCAATGTACGACGAAAGATCCAACGCGCCGCGTCTCCGTAAAAACGGCCTAAAACTACATGAGAATAGTCTTTGCGGTTATGTTATTAACACTGACCTAAAACTGAAAAGGACATACAGGTATAGCTCTGATGATAGATGTCATAGATTCCCTATTCAAATTATTTTTCGCTCAGAAACCTGCGGCAACGTGCTAAGGGCGCCCGTAAGGGCGATTTTTTTTTAATTACTTAGAACGATGAGTAACGTGGGTTTTTGTTGCGGGAAATCGTCCAATAACTTTTCCCACGTTAGGACGGAGTGAGGGCGTGTTAGAATAGAATAAAACTTTATATTGTACACCAAGAAAGTTACATAATCAGTACTTAAACTTAAATCCATGGGTACAATGGCGGTCTTATCGCTGAAAGCGATATCTACCAGACAACCAGGATGGATCCTAAGAACTTAAAATAATACAGGGGGTAGTCTGCGGTGTACTAATAGGAACCTGCAGCAGTGTTTTCCGACTCACTGGGATAGCACAGCACCACCCCGACTCACTGGGGCATCACCGCAGACCGTTCCGACTCACCGAGAACTATGGGAATCAGGTTCCGACTCACTGGTACCAACCCTCACTGGCCTGGCACGCATTACGACGCATCAAGAACCATCGATATCCGATGTCCGGAGGGGAGTGATGTAGCGACATCTATGTCGTCACAAATGCAATAATCCTGCATCGCGCGGAGAATCTTACTTGCGCGATGCAGGATTAGCTCATTTGTGACGACATAGATGTCGCTAAAGTCACATAAACAAACCTTTTTACTGTCCGTTCAACCGATTTTGACTTCTATTCCGTAGACATAAGGATGACATTAAAAGTAAAAACGTGGTTACAATACCAACTATTTAAGTTCTAGGCAGAGGTCGCCAACGTAATAAAAGTATTATATATATATATATATAATACTTTTATTACGTTGGCGTTCCATTGAAAGTAAGTTTAGACAATATTGTCTAAACTTACTTTCAATGGAAGTATAGGAGCCTTAATTTTCAAAAAAAAAATGAAAATTTTGCAATCATCCCCTTTCACTTTATTTGAACCTTTTGGTGAACGAATACGTAGTTATAGTGCACTGCACTTTTGAAAAATACACCTATGACTTCAAAATATTCATTAGTGATTGTTATCCTTACAAAATACCAGGCTGTGAAAATATAAAATGGTAAACCCCTGTACACCACCAAGAAGATTAATAAAAAGCCAAAAAAGTTATTAAATAACTATATTATTTACATTAGAGAAATAACGCCATTATGGGTACAGTTTTAAACACTAATAAGTTATGAAAATATAAATTGTCCATCAATCAATTTAATACATTCGTTAGTAAACCACATTAAAATATAGGCCAGATAAAGTTATTCTGATTTCGTTTCCACTTTATTCTGTCGCCATTTTTGTTCCTGTAATTGACAAATATGATTTTTTAATTCCATGTTATCCGTTAGGTCACATACAAATGTATACCGCAACAACACAAATGGCATGCAACCAAGTGTAGAGAAAAGAAAGTTAAATAAATTTCATTTAACAGGTAGGTACCAGGATAAACTTTCGGGAATATATCTTTTTTTTCTCTAACCTAGCCAAACGAAAGCGAAACTCCTGCCCCAAAAGTGTTCTGTGCTAGTTTATGATGCTCTGCAATCCGATTGGCCCACACCAACCTCTTGACCAATCGGAGAGCCAAACGCGGTAAACGTTTCGATCGTGTTGTGACGTTTAAACTGGCTCTTACACTAGGTACCCAGAATTTCACCACTGAACTATACTTTTGGGGCATACAATGCGCTGAGTTTCGCTTGTAAACGAGGCATTTCTGTTTCTATTCCTAAGTCGAGCATTCGACCCAAAGCGCACCCGCCACACTATTAGCACACAGAGCATACAGCAAAATAATAAAATAAACAGAAATAGAGTAAAAAGGAAACCAACAACACTAAATAAACCCCACATACACAAATATTTACATAAACTTAACATAGATAATTAAACATAGGTAAGTATGGCTTTTTATTGTTCTAAAAAGAGTAGGTATTCGTACAGTACAAACATTTATCTATGTCGTCAACACTTGCCCAAAACGTTATGTACTTACCAGTAAGCACCTTACTCACATGGACATTTCAAGCTCTTGAACTAACGCCATTACAAGTGAAAAGCTTGTCGTAAGTAATATTTGTATTATGTAGGTACTCACTATAAATATTTTACATGTGGATATATAAAAAGCTGTAACACAATGAACTTAAGTGTTCAGAAGTCGATTTAGTTCTACGACTTCATTAAGTCAAATTATTTAAAGTCCATTGTTTTAATTACCATATGACAAAATTAATGTTGGAATCTACATTTCCATTGTTTACAATGCGACTGGTACTGTTCAAACAAGAAAACGAACAAGACGTGAAAATAACTGACAAACAATATCAAACTTGACTGCAACCTCCTAACCCAAAAGCTCCCACTCTGAAATAATCAGTCGTAATAAGCAAAAAATAAATGCGTTAACATCATAGCCAAATACACTGTGGCCTTGTAGTGTTTGCAATCCGGCAACAAGTCGAATAATTATTAATATAATTGAGACTCATCGCACGATAAAGTAAACACGAGTGATTAGTTCAGAATAGGAAGTTCAAAGTACGCTAATAAGTGATACATCATGCACGTACCAATACGGCGAGCTCATTGGATAGACGGTAGGCAATTGCACGT
The DNA here is from genome assembly GCA_958295575.1 of Leucania comma. Lineage (NCBI taxonomy): Eukaryota > Metazoa > Arthropoda > Insecta > Lepidoptera > Noctuidae > Leucania > Leucania comma. The sequence goes on along the minus strand of OY282474.1, from coordinate 17,426,058 downwards.
AATTTGTACCGTAGCTTCAAACCTCCTTGCATTTTCTTGTGCAAGGTCTGGTATATTGTGTACATGTTGAGAGAGTGCAATGTAAGAAACAAAGCCGCCAGGTAAGATATCTGTCGAATGGTGCAAACAAAATACATATAAAAAATAAATTACAAAATGCAAATATCGCTGAAAATCAAATTTATTCATCAATGCATTCAAATAAATAACATCCATTACAATAAGAGCTAAAACAACCATTATAAATTAATCAAATATACAAAGCATAAGTACGAAATTATCACTAAATTACGAATAGTTTATTGTTTGATCAAGGCACGAAATATTCACTGTTGTGTACATAGCCCGTTCAGGTATTCCACTTCATAATCCGGCATCATAAAACTATTATACTACGATTTTTGTAATAGTTGCTGTTGTATTATTTATACTTGCTGTGATATCAGTGTTTCACAACAAGGCGATAATGTCAATAGGTATTAAGGTGGCACCTTGCATTAATTCCAATATAAAAAGTAACAGGTAATCAGCGATTTTAGAATATGACTAGTCGTGTTACAAGTTTGATAACACACTAATATTATAATAACCATTATTTATTACTTTAGGACGGCTCGTCTAATTATAATCTATATCTATATTTACTTCCAGCTTATATGTATAATATGACCCTAATTTACACGTTTGTTATATTTAACATGAAATTCTTATTTGTCTAGAGACCCTTGCAAAAACTTAAATGGACTAATAGTGTGATGTCGTCGGCTTAATATAACATGAATTCATAACCCACAACAATTTTTCTTGTTTAAAATGAACTATTTGTGCCTTTCACTATATACAATAACTGAATTCACATAAACTATGATCAGATCTATAAAAATAATATAAAAAGCATAGCACAAGTGAGAAATAGCAGTTTTTTACTACCTGCCTTTCTTTTGCCACATCTTCTGCACAAATTATCAACGTGTTACATGGAGTTTAGGAAATGACCTTATAAATAAAGAAATAATTTACATAAATTCTAAGGACACGTCGTCCCCGATAAATATCGATCAGACACAATGACATTCGAAAGGTCTTTGAATTCCTGCTATTTATGAAAAGATAATAACGCTTTGTAGCATTAAATGCGAGATAGTAATGCTGGTAAAGGATTCATTAGGAAACAAATTTTAATTTAGTTGCAGAAATAAAGTAGTGTGCTCGTGTTTCATCGGAGGTGACATGCCTATTGCTTTTCATTCTAAAAAAAATGTTGATTTTCAGTCCTTCAAGTGACAAAATTAAAACTAGCAGTAGCATTCAGACAGAAATTTCAAAACATGCTCAAATTAAATAGTATTTAAGTGACTCATGCAAGCGCTGTAACTATTGTTACTTTTTATGTATAATCGTTGTTTAATTTGATATGTTAACGACCTAGATAAAAGGTTTTATCATAACGTAAACTTAAACGATTTTCTTGAGAACGTATTTCTGTAGAAAGTACTTTTACATGTGTTTGATTTTGACGCAGTTTACCTTAGAGAAGGATATAATGCAATATTTTTCTTTCTACGCTCTCACCATTTTCTTCTTATCTCAGTTTTTTTGGTTAATTGTTTACATTTATTTTCTATTTTATTTCTCTAAGTTTATAATAGACTATGCGAATTATGTATGGAGGTCAGCAGATCATTTACTAGCAACTATATTGAAAGAAGCAAATAAAACAATATCCAGCTTTGAAAACTACAGTCTGCGAAGCTATTAGCGAAAGCTAATATCTATTCATAAAATGCATACTTAAACATTTGGAAGCAAAAACTTAAAAGCAAAACAGAAAATACATTTTTGGCACAAAATTTGTTCGTAATTGAAATTATTACATACCTAAATGATTTAATAAACGCAAAAGTATTGTATTTTAAATATAAATACTTAAATATGTACATACAGATAAACCCTTATTTCTTAATTTATATAATGTGCAGAAATATATACTAAATCCATTTAATACAGACTCCGTATAAAACGAATAGGTACAAAATGAAGTCCAGTTATTTACTGAAAATAGAAAAGTACATAATAAATAATAATAAACTAGCTTTTCATAATATACAAATAAGTATTAATAATTTTGTTAGTTGTGTTAGATAGCATACAGTCAATAAAATTATAAACATTAGTATCTGACGAAAATATTACTATCGTTGTTTCGTACGCACGATCAGAAGAAGATAAGTTAATATGAGCCGATTTTATTTATTCTTCGGATAACTTTTATCTGAAGAATAATATTAATTATGGCAGTGTGACATATTTCCTATTACAAAGTTGTGAATCCGCCTTTTTTATCCCTCACAGGAAAGTTACATCAATATTAGAAAATTTACTTCAGAATTGATGAATTATCATTTTTAGAACGAAGTTTCAAAGAAAGTACATAAAACTTATGACTTGGTTTTTTCAAGTTCACTTCATCCTGTGTCAGTCATTTATGTTCTTTTTCTAAATTAAAAGTAGTATTCGTACATGCTGTTAATCTTTGGGTGTTACTAACTAGTACTTCGATCCTAAACTGATCAACATAATATTAATATGCGGATAATATATAAGAGATGAATATAAAATATTTATAATTCGGAGAACTTTACGAACCACCAGAAAATTAAATAATGATAAAATCTAAGGTTCTACAAACTATGATGGAACATATTGGTCCACGGGTCCAAAACATCCAAACACTAAGAATGCATTCGAGTTTGTTTCCATCTGTAGCTCTGATAAGGAAAACGTGTTATATTTTTATAGCGAGCACTCTAGATTATTAACTTCGTATGTAGTGCGCGATTATAGGAACGTTACTGAATGTAATTATCGATTTACAATACTAATTAACAAGATTGAATCATTCGTTTATAAAGAAAGGTGCAAAATGTCTAAATATGTAAATGGCCAGTTAAAAGATCAGCCTTTTAGAAGTTACGCGTTACTACTCTACAAAACATCTATTAAACGAAATCGAAACTTATCAGAGCCACATTTTTGTTTCTTCTTTCAGACAATCATTCATATTTATTTCTAATTACATAGTTCTAATAATTTAATTTAAGAAACACAATAAATTCCTAACAGCAAGTTGTTGCGAAACGTTCAACAGTCACATGGGAGAAAATAGTTTAAATACTGAAACCAATTAAGATTGTCTGAAAGCGTACTATCCGAAACAGCATTCGATAAGGTCATTCTTGAGCTTAATAGCTAGTATGACACAAACCGAATGCTTTCCGTTATTTAATTATCTACTTACAGCATTTAAACCGAAGCAAGCAAGTCTGGTCAAAATATTGTTCTTCCTGTCATTATTGAAATTAAATTAATGTTATAAATATTTATGAAATGTGCGTTACCATCTGTCAAAGTGACAGTTTTCTTTTTTATTATGTATAGGCTCGCGATTGACCCGTATCTGACCTGATGGTATGCGATATGGCCGACAATAGAGCACGCTTGCCTTGCAGTTAAAGTGTTTTAGGCACAGGCACTGCTGTCTTCAGCGTATATGCTGTAAGGTCTACATTTCTACGTCACTACATCACACAGCGTGCGGCTCGCGTCAGACGCGTTGCGTTGTCCAATCGTTTCAGTTCCACTGTACCTGCTCGTTGAGTTTCTGAGGAATCACGATGAGTGTCGTCGCGAAGTTCCCGATGCCAATCGTCAGGAATGATAAACTTAACGCTGGGATCTGTTGTCGGTTTGTTACAGGACAGGCGTTATATTTATTGTTCTATTACGGTTAGTATGGATCTAATACGTCCTAGATATTCTATGCTTTCGATACAATAATTTTTCGCTAACGTTATGAGTCAAAATATCTAATTTATCTCACAAGATATAAAATAATTATTTATTAAAGTACAGAGAGATTTTGACCGTAAAAAAGCTATTGCCGCTACTAACAATGAAATGTCTTATTGTTTTATTGAGAACGGCTATTTCCTTCAATAGAACATAATTTTATTTTATAACGACATTTACGGCTATTTTTAATTAACCTTTCAATATATGCAACTAATTGGTTCAATTAATGATGTATCAGACTAAGAGGACCCCCGTCAAAAATAATAAACGATGATTTGATATTGCACATTGTAGTTTTAGAGGAAGTCTAAATAATATTTTCCAGTATTCATTATCTCAAGTTTAACTCGTCCTAGTAACCGAGTATGAGACTAGAGTAGAGGTGACAAATATAATCAAGTACATACCTGCCACGTGGCATCCGGGTGATAACTGAGACTGTACAATGTGTAAGCAATGTATAATTGGAACACATATCCACCAAATAAGAAGGGCAGTAGATACGACAATCCTCGCCACATCCATGAGTGGAAACCTTCTATTGTTATGTCCATATTATGTCGTGCCCCTAAAGCCTTTAGCCTGTACAGAACCCCGCTTTGATATCTGAACTGCATGTATTGGACTACACCTGCGGAATAAATAAAAATATTGATAGAATTGTCCATTCTGATTTACCTAAAACCCTATTCCCACTGCTTCGGATTCCGAATAGCTAGCTGAGCTCTCTACAAAGCCACGAGCCCATAATGCGATCTATTTTACGTCCTAAGTCCATACCTCTTTCTCGCTCGCACATTTTAACACGTCGTAATAAGGCTCCTGGTTTCTTTGAGTGTAATTTACAAAAAGTTTTAAGTCTGGGTATCGGGCGAAGCCAAATAAATTTCAAGTTCCATCCGGAGGGGGAAAAATCACGTTGCGTACTCCGACCTTTAGTCTTACGCAATCTTATGCCTGTTAATGTTGGTTGGGCACACGAGACTCGCCTACACATCTCATAATTCTGCGTTACCAATCGGCCTGACAAGTACTACGGTTATGACATTACTTCAGATCATCAGTCATGGTCAAAGAGAGGACAATTTTGTTTGAATTACCTACTTACATACCACGGATATCGTTACATACACATTACGAGTGCTCACGGAAATTACGAGTAGTAATGTAGTAGGTTATCGTATGACATTCAGAACTCAAATTGAAATAATATGTAAATAAGACATCAGTCAATTTTCAAGATTACTACCGTTATCAAGGGTATAATGTAATTTGTACCATAAAAATACCTCGTAACATATCGAGGCTTAGGCAGTTGTCTGTTATCTATTTGTTAATTTAATCGCACTGATATTATTGGTTATTTTTATAATGAAGAAGATAGTGCAGCAAAGGAATGTCGGAAATAGAAAACTTAACGTTTCTTTTTTTAACCTACCACACTAGAAATGACTCCTGAATTGTGAGTCCATTTACAAACATTAAAAACTTACATACAGAAGGCATCCAGACCCGAAACCACTAACTGTAGACCATATAAATTGGACCCGCGACACGCCGCGCAGCAGTCAATTGCTCAACCACTACTCCAACTGTGCCGTGTTATATTATGTATAGAAATTCTATTTCATGACGGCCAGGTAATTTTGGATGTGTAAAAAAGTGCATGCACATATTCTTTCTGTATGCTTATGTAATTTTCTTTATCACCGAAAGCTCCCGAGCTTACGCACAGACAAATAAAGTGTATGTGGAACCTAGACACACATTCAGGAACAACCCACCATGATGAGATAGAACAATTAAAATTACTGACTACCGATAGGTAAAGGTCAAAAAATTATGTCAAACAGAACAAAAATTATATTCAGTTCAAGATAAAAGCTTTATAAAAATAAAGATTTATGTAACATATTTTTTCTATATGAATGATAAATTGTATTTATTTTGCAAATAAGTTTTTAAAAAACTCTTTTACCCGTAATTTTTTTTCGTCAATATAAACTAGATGAGGCTGCCTAGCTGACTATCCCGACAAGAAACACAAAAACTCAGGGGACAAAGTTTCTTTTAAAGTCCATACAGCAAACGTGTAATGGTCAAATATTAAAACCATACAGATTGGTGTCTGAAACGGTCTTTTGAGGAACGAACCACATAATTATATATATTTAAGTTGACCTGTCCAATCAGTGCAAGCATCTGTCAGTATTCGTGTAGCTCAACTCAGGACTACTAAGGAGCTCAACGACTTGATTAATAGAATCACAGGAAGGACATTTGGAAAGGCCGCATAAAGTACTAAAAACTGTCAGACACATCATTATAAAAAAAGAATCCTTGTTATACAAAGCGCATTTCAAATACTTACTGATATAAGCGATGAACCACATAAAAGTGTGACGGAACATGTTCCATGGCTCATTCTGCGGCCAGATGAGCAGTATGCCAGCAACCACCGTTGATATGAAGTGGTGGAGACGCCACCATCCCTTGATCCTGGATCCGTTCACTTTGAGAATACTCTCACGAATCGTCAGCGTGCAGTAATACCATACCAAGAGGAACAACAGTATTAATTGTAATGGCCTAAAACAGAATAAAAAATTATTAAATCAGTCAAATGTAACATTGACTATTCATTACAAGACGACTCAACTTGACACATGTCGATACCGCGTATAGGATATCTGTATGATATTGTTTGGTGATGCCTGGTTTTTAGGCATTTTTCCCTCTCGCGTAGAACATGAAATAAAAGACTCAAACAGTTTTTACCTTCCGCTGTCAAATTAGGTTTATTGTAGATACACACCCTTTACCAATGTATACACGAATTTGAGTTATACCTGATGTTATAGACATCTGCAAAAATTTCGTCATATGTGTCTCATTTATCCACTCGACAAGTCATTAGGCTGACAGATAGGACAATGACATACATTCAGTCTCATAGGCTGTACTATCACTAAAATACACTGTTAAATTTTGGTCATTTTAATCCTGTGGAGGATCGATTCGGTACATGAAACACTATCGAATAATAAAGATAAAATTAAAAAATAAAGCCTTTTTTTCTAAAACTCGAATTAATATACGCATAAGTATATAAGAAATTAATTTCTTTAAGTAAAGGAGTCAATGACCTTGTAGGGAGTTGTCGGTCGTTGCGTACTAACTACCCTACAGTTCATTGGCCTCGATCGGCTGACGTTTACTTAAAGAAATCGATTTCGTACACTTTGCGCAGCATCTATTTTTTATATTTATTATCGGACGTTAAATAAATGTGAAATTTTTAAATACCTGAAATCTATGTACAGATTGGCAACAGCTAACACGAAGGCTATCGCACTGAGGATCAGCTTGAACTTTTCATACTCATCCTTGTATTTAAACCTGTTGAAAAAAATGTGGTTAAAAAAAAAAAAAAAGCTTTATGGATAGTTCTCCATTCGGGGGCACGGTGACCAAATATTCTTAACAATCATATAGATTAATTTCAGATTCATATGAAAAAGAGGATAAAAGAAAAAAGGATCAAGAAGAGAGGCGTTCGAGTTACAATATTTTTGAGTGAGCTGTTTTTTAATCTGTCAGTGTACTCTGAACTCATGCTATAAAAAACTAAAATCCAGCCACATATTCAAATTTAGAACGACCTCGAATAATATTATAGGAGGCGTTTACCGTTTACCAACAACAAAACAGAAACAAAAACAACGTGTACTTTGATATTTAATGAATCATAAGTAGCAGCTGGGCAACATTGTTTAGATTCGGCACGTTTTTTACAGTGAATGCTACTCATTAGCAAGCAGTGACGTCATTAGACACGACAGTTTCTTGACATTTAGCCCCACGACCTCAACCCTAGTCGCTTTTAATGAACCGTTTACACTTTACATCAAGTGATGTTATCTCTTTCCACAAAATGCACTTTCATAATAACGACTATCAGAAATGTAGTAAAAGCGAACCATGAAGATAAACTTCACTTAATAATGCTCACGTGTTTATTTTATGACACGTGCTAAAATACAGCAGACGTTTCTGCGAAACGATCGATTGAAAATTGTGTTCATTATGTTTATTGGTTGTCAGTCAATCATAGACAAAATGTTTTGTTTATTTTTTATTGGCTGTTCCGCTCCCGCCAAATTAGACCCTTCCCCTAAGGAAGTTAGCGCTTAACTTTCCTACGTTGAGCAGTATTTGACACTGAAACTTAGGACTTAGAGCAGGGGCCTTACATGGCTGCAAGTGGAAAAGAGGGTTGGAGCTATACACTCTATATTGGGTGATTGGTAATTAGTGGCCCATACTTAAACATCTCAAATCGCGGAAAAAAATCGGCCAAGTTCAGTACATTTATGTCCGCCTAACAGGTCAAAATGTACTGAACTTGGCCGTTTTTTTTCCGCGATTTCAGGTTTCATTCCATAGTAAAAGTTGTTTGTTATCATGACTACAATCACGTGTTTAAGTATCGGTCACTAATTACCAGTCAGCCCATATAGTTCCATCCCTTTAAAAGATCAGTTTAGGTCGTCAAATAAATCGCGTTAACAGCTCGTGGCAGGGCCCCAGGTTTCTGAATTAAGTAAAAGATAATAATTTGACTTAAGAACGTGTCAAACCCTACCTTACTGCCAAATTTTTAAGCTAAAGACTCAATTCACAAATCGAGGAAATGTCGTCTACTTTTTTTGTGAAACAAAAACAACACCAAAATCTTCATGATCTCGTTTTAGACTATGAATAAAAATGCAGATAAAAATCTGTACACTAATATACATCGTTGCAATCTGTTTGACCGTCCTTGCGACCGTTTTAGAAACACAGATGTAATAATCTTACATAAACCGAGAGCAAATTCTACGATATAACAAATTTTCAGATACTTAATTTTAAGATAGAGAAACTGATTTTTATTTTTAACGTAGAAAATCATCACATGACTTCTCCCACTCTGAGAGCGGCAGCGAGTGTCAGAGTTTTACTGATTAAAATCCAGTGTTCCTTCAGTTGCCCTTCTTGTGAGGGCTGCGGGAAGTCCTTCGAACAATCCGCAGGGCAGGCGTCGGCCCTAACTGACAACGTAAATTTTGCTGACAACTCTTTGAGGCCCGCGTGGAACACAACGCGCCGTCTACCCGGGATTGATCCTTACTGGACGACCAGACGGCGAGCTGGCCATTGCTCGCCGTCCACAAGCCCGCACCAAAGGTGGCCGAAAATCGTCCTGAGACTTCCGACTCCCAGAGCGTCTCCGGTGGGGGTCAGGGCATGTGGCTTGCCTCACGGTTCCGGCCTCCTAATTTGCTCGTATTGCTGCTTTGCAGAAAGAGGTAACCCTAAGCTACCCAATCCTTCTCATTTACTTATCAGATACACTGGCTGTGGTTTATCATTACCCTTCAGTCTTTTGCTGTGGACGGTCTTAGTCTACCGTTGCACCAAGACCTCTCTCCCAAACAGGCTGAGCATATTGAGCAATAATATTCTAAATTAAAACCAATGATGTAGAGGTATGAGGTACCTAATTTTGCTGCCAGTTTGCTTTCGACTATAAAATAGTCGCTATAAGGATGTGGTGGGTGCAGGCTGGACTACGTCGCCTTGGTTTCTCTTCAATATTATAAAGGTGAAAGTTATTGGTATGTTTTGAAGTTTGATAAGTGTGTCACATTTTATTTAATGAATTAAATTAAATATGACACACAGGTAGACCATTTTGACTGGCCTAGTTGTAAGTGGCCCTGACAGCTATCCTGAGCTAGCCTGAGTTCGTGGGTTTGATTCCCACCCAGGACCGGCGGCGACCTAGGTATAGGCCATGCTCCGGAGCGAGGAGGAGTGGCAGGCGATGGGCTCCTTCTGCGAAGTATATAATGCTAGCAAAGGAGAAGGCCGACCGCATCAGCCAACGGCGCACACGCCGCCGCCGCCACCGGGATTCCGATCCCGATTTCCGGCCACCGTAGGCGCGGGCTTGCGGACGGCGGGCAATGGGTAGCTCGCTGTCCGTCCGTCCGGTAACAGACCGGTCCGAGCCCAAGTCATTTACGCGCGGACTATTCCCGCGCGCCTCAAGGAGTTGTCAGCAAACTGTAGGGACCCAGCAGTTTGTTCTGTGTCTGGGTGTAATTAATCTATAGTAAGTATGTTTTTAGAAATATATAAATGTTTATCACTTGTCTCGTGCTTATAACACAAGCTCTGCTTAGTTTGGGACTAGATGGAGTTGTGTAAAAGTTGTTTTTATTTTTTATGGGAAATCACCTTCTTCCGCTTTGGGCGGAGCAAGATGGAGTGTCTGACTTGTACTGACTAAAACCCACCTGTTTTAATTCAGCTGCCCTTTGCGATCCAGGGCTACGGTAAGTAGACTATGTCTTTGAGACAAGTAACTTTTTATTCCGATAGTATAGTACATTGCCGTGGGGTAATATTTGCCTTTCATGCAGGCTAAGTAGAAAAGCTGATAAGTAAAAAGGAACTTTTTAAGGAGGGAAATCATTCAATGTTTTCTCTCGCTCTTTTGTGTCAGACTTTTTCTGACTAAAACCACACGTTCTAGAACCACGGGTTTCGTTTTCAGAAATACTCCGTGGCCTTAGTGGGCAACGGCCCTGCAAGTAAAAAGATACTTACTTGTCGTTTTTGTTGAGAATAGACACGTTGACATTCCCGAGTATGATGCGCAGGTACAGGCTGTTCTGTTTCGGCAGCGTTGCATTTATCTCGCGCAGCATAGCTTTCCTTTTCATAATTTCTTTCTCCAGGTTTGCAACGCGATCATCTTTAGTTACAGCTTTCTTATCTAACCTAAAGGGAAGGTGGAAGATGAGATGTAATAAAACGGTTACAAGAAAATTCCTACGGCCTGATCACACCCGTGCCTTTTTGGTTTGAGTCGAGTCATAATTTCTCCCGCTCTGAGTGGAGCGAGGAGTGTTAGAATTTTACTAGTTTAACCTATATTCCTTTAGTTTCCCTTTGCGTTCCAGAGCCAGGTAACTCTTTCGAAAGATCCCGTATAACCTAACAAGCATCGGTCCTAGTATTTGCTATTTACATTTGCTCTTATCTCTTTTTCTCCCATTTGCGTAGAACACAAACCCGGCTACGGCGTGAGGATACTCTTTCCTTCAAAGCTCCGTCTTGCCGTTAAATTTATTGAAAACGTAAATGTTCCAAGTATTTATCATCAGATTTTATGCTACATTAATTTATACTGTAGTTAGTCAAGGCTTCACATTGCATCTATGCTTTAATAGAAACGGTAATACCTCTTCACATATAGGTACTTTGCCAATACGGAAAATAAATTTTGAATACTGATGACCAATTCTAAATGGGACATTTTTCTTTCTTTACTGACAATCGATAAGTACGAAAAAATGTGACAGGTGCAAAGTAAAATTTTAATACGAAATTGTTATTATTATTATTTTTTGATAATAATACTACGTCTTTTACTAAATAATGAAAATTGAAAAACTTAAGCATTTTAAGTAGAGGATATATTTTACAAATTTTTAGAGGTGTCAAATTATTTTCATTAAAAAAGAAAAACATTTCATATCCTTGTTTTTTTCCCTTTACTTATCAAATTCATACTTAAAGGATTTGTTATTTATCAATTCATCCAGTATAATCTTCTTCATTTATCATTTTATTCTTACATAACATTAATATAAATAACAAGCAATCAATGTGTTAATCAGTAGTTAGTGATACTGATTACAAAACTGATAATATACTGTTTCCTCTTCTGTAATTCATTGATTTAAACTAAAAAAAAAAACTGGGCAAGTGCGAGTCGGATTCAAACACTAAGGGTTCTGTACAAACAAGCTCAAGTGCACTAGTTTATACCAAATAAAAAAAAGTAAATAGTTCAATTCCCGAATCGAGTCTCGAAGATTTTTCCGAATACGTTCTTACAATCTGTATTCAGATTTATTCCTATACGTTCTTGCTTCATGCCTAATTTCAGGGTTCTAGGTCAACGGGAAGTACCCTATGAATTTTGATTCCCTTGTGTGTCGAAATACACATTTTTTGCGACATAAACGGCCGTATTTTTTTTTTCATAGATGTTTGATTTCCTATAGGGTTCCGGTTTTTCCTTTAAAGGTACGAAACCCTAACTAGACATTATTTTATGAAAATAATTTCTAATATTATTGTCCGCACATCATCAAATTTTATGATTATAAAATGTTATGTCAACTTCATTTACCGATGAACTCCTTTGCTAAACAAAAGAATTTGTAAAAAAAAACATGTTATCATGATATTTGTCTATTAAAGATGTTTCTCATATTTGAGTTTATTGTAAAGTAAAATACAACTACCCTGTAGGTGACTTGGCCAAAAACATAACTATTGTGCAAAATTCCTGGAGTTGAAAGCAGTCACAGCCTGATCTTTGTCCAGTTGTTTGGATTGCCATACCATTGGATTATCTACATTAAAAGAACATAGAGTGCACGTATGCCTGGTCACACACTTTTACACTATAAAATTTCTCATGTACTTTACTAATCTTTATTTAGATTGGCCACCATTAACAAAATTTGGTCAGAAGGATTATATTTTATATTATTAAAATTAACCATAATGAAATAAAATAAATAACCTGTTGTTATTATTATTAATTTTTGTATGCTGCTTCATATATTTTTGTTTTTTAAAGATAACAACAACCTTTGTGTTTAGTTTTTATGTACATAGGTTTAGTATAAATATTTAGTTAATATTTATGTTTCTAATGTGAAAATAAATCTCCAGATGTCCTAAACTGGATCTCATAATTTACAACCTTTAGTATCCAATTATTCAATAGAATCATTTAAAATGATCTCATACAGTGTTTTTTTAGCAGGTTGTTTACTGCTATCATACTAAAAATCAACAAAAAATTACCAAATACATTGAAAACAAACAAAAACTGTTTGTTACATAGATATTTGTAAATTATGTTGCAGACACAATGCTTCTCTTACAGACAATAACCCTAGTTTTAGCTGTCTTAATTGGATTTAAAAATCAAATTACTACAGCCATTAGGAGCTGTCAACACTATCATTTGTTTGGATTAATTAGATCAATAATCATTATTATTGATCTTGTTTTATTATTAAGAATACAACAAACAGGAATATATGTTATCAAATGACATCTAGGTTAATGATGTTGACTATTTTGTTCTGACCTTTTCAGAGCGGCCGCTATGATGCCCATGCGGTACTTCTGGTGGTTAATCTCCTTCATGCAGGCCGCCTGCAACTCGCCAACCTCTTCCAATTTCGCGACATAGTCTTTGTTTGTTATCTACAAGAATGCAACAAGAAAACAATGCTCAAGCAATTTTAAAAACCTATTTTATGAATTTATTGTCCAGCGGATAAATGCCTTTTTATCGCAATATTATGAATGCTTATTACAGCTGCATACTACTAAACAAGCTCCTTAAATGTAACGCTCAAACAAGTAAACGATTGTATTTGTTTTTGTTAGCAATGTCGACCATCAACAGGCTACAAATAAAAAAATCGTGAACAACGCATATAAATTCCATGAAAACAGAAGATAAAATTATGTTAACTGTTCAGACAAAAATCATTATTCATACTTTACCTCTAAGCGTTTGTAGTCCACCAGTAGATCCTCCCATTCTTTGAGACACTCCTCCACATCCATATTTGCAGTATTCAATGTTTCAACTAATATTTGCCACACAAAATAGTCACAAGAATTCCACCGAATGCGTGAATCCCATTCCCGTTTTCTGTGACCTTTCGCGTTTGTCGTCTGTCATCTGTCGTACTCGTAGACCAGCCAGCTGTCGTTGCATCAATACAGATAATACAAAACTAGAGAGAATGCAATGCTTCAGTTCACTTTAGTCGATTTTTTAAACTTTTCTTCTAATGTACAACATGGAATTATTGAGTACAGCCTTGTTTGTTAAAAAAAGTTAAAAATTGTTAAAAATTCAAAGCGATTAAGATAACGTATCTTGATCGCTTTGAATTTTTAACAATTGGATGCTCAGTACATTAGAAAAAAAAGAAGTTCAATGTGATATATCAAAATGGCTTTTAGGTCTTACATACAATGATTCAGAAAACCTTCTTGCATCATTCAACTCGGAATCCTATCACAGACACTAACATTTACTCAACACACTTCATACACATTCACACACACACACACACACACATCCACAGCTCATTTTTATCTTTATTTTAATCTTCACTTTTTCTAAGATTTTCTTTTTCTTGAAATTCTTTGGTAAGTCGAGCACAATTTTTAATTTTTAATTAAATTTTTTGTTATTGTATATTTAAAAAAAAATAGGCAACAGCTAGTTTTAATTTAAGGCACCTTGATCTTCAGTCATTGTTAAATTTGTTCATCATGCCCGGCGCTTACATCCCACCCATATAGCTTGCTATATATCAGTAATCTGTGCACCCATACTGAAGAAGACGTTTTGGCAAGAGACAGATCAGGCAGATTTTGCTAAAACTCTTTGCAGTTGGTCTTCTACCAATTTTTATATTGTTTTCACTATTCATATTCTATTTTTGAAAAAATTCTTGGTGCATTTATTTAGATTCATAAAAGAAAAAACTGACTGACTTATTAACACACAGCCGAAACTACTGTGCCTAAAATCGTGAAATTTTGCACAAGGTTTCTTTTTTCGACTAACAGCCCATTCACGACCTTGCCGCTAGCTAAGCGCCACAGCGGCGAGCGGTAAGAACAAAAGTATGAAAATGTTTAAAGCATGCCACGAGACGCCACTCATAGCGGCGCGCGCTCGCACAATCACCTACAGACACCGCCCAGCTCGCCACTAAACGTGCTGACAAAGTGCTTTATCGATAAAAACAAAAACTTTACTGATAAGTGGCTAGCCATCAAATATGTTTTTCATGCAATTCCATAATATGGTATAAATTTATCAGTACGTTTTCCATACTTTGCTGAGTACCTCAGGTAATAGAAGTAATATTAAGACGGAGGAACAATAAAAACACACAGTAAAATAAATTAAATACTTGTTTATTTACATGAAACGCGAACCAAATCTATTTGGGTTTCAGTAATTAATTTTGACAAGTTCAGCAGTAATTATGAGTAACTGCAAAATTCTCCCATTAACACTTCAGTCACATATTCTTAGTGCTATTCTGTATACGGTCGCTAATTTAACATATTTTTCAATAATGTATCAAGAGAATTCTGCAAGTAGGTGAACTTACGTTGATGATATTATTCTTACTGTAATTACATTTTAAAAGTGCAAGATACTTATTTTTAAATTGTAATACAAACGATTTTATGAAGAACTTTATGTTCAGCAGATTATTTATATTAGGCGATTGCCATGTTTCAAAGAGATTATATTTCTATGCCAAGATAATATAGCACGCGTAGTTGTAGAGAGCGCCCTTTGACAAAACAATTCCAGATATTATCTGCAGATACTCTGACCAAATATTTTTAATTAATTTTATTCGTTATTAAAATAACGGGTGTTAAGTACAGTAATTCAAAAAAGCAATGGTAGATTTACTATACCATCCACGTCAAAAATATATATTTTAAAACTGCCATATTATAAACCCGTAAAACAAATGCTTTTCTAGTTTGCTGTATTTATTTAAAATACACTTCGGATGTTTAAAACATGCACTATCTATTATATTATTAAGAAATAAATCTAATAAATGGAAATGATTGCAAATAAAAATGACTAGAAATTGTGTATTTGTGATGTATTAGCGATATAAAGTATAAACGATTATCAAAGAGAAAACTGTTTTTTTTTCCATTAGTATATAATAGGAGTCTATTTGAGCTAACAATGTTTTGAATATCAATCGTACACTAGATGTGTACACTGATGCCTACTAGATGTTAAGTTGAGCGCTCTCTACAGATACGCCACAACACTACTATTACAATCTCCATGGTGTCAGCATATTACTTTACGAATCCACACTGATAAAGCGAATATAATCCTTGTATAAGAATCTAGATACCAAGGTTAGCATCTATATTGACAGCTGCGGCGCACGATACATACATCTCGTTTAGAAATACAAAAGCAATAATGACATATTGTATAAGCGATAACTCCATAAATATCATATATTAGCGTGGTGTTACCGGACGTCACTGTGAAGCAATGTACGCGTCGCATCATGTCATGCACTAAACAGCTGTTTCTAACAGTATGAGCGTACCTACGCAAACTACACTACGAACTAACCTCTACAACACCAGGCAACAAAATTATTCCATATTACAATAAATAACTATTGATAGTAATAATAGATATTTTTAATTAAAAAAACTAAAACCCGACCACGGATAATACACCCTATGACATGCGCATCAATAACAGGAATCCATCGTTACTCTATTTGTCACAATCGGTGCAGCAATTTCGACACAATGGGGGAACTTCCATACATAGTGCGAAAATCATAACCCTTCCTTTTGGCTTCGCCGTAGTCGGGTAAAAAGGCTTCAATTAAGTTTTTTTTTCAATCTAGCTACCTTAAACAGGCCTGTAATTCAAAGTATTAATTAAAGTTTATATCACACATTAATTTACTTAGACATAATTATGATGACATAAATGAAATCGGCTTAACTTTAAAATCAGATATTAATTAATAATGTAAAACGTGAATTGTATTACAATTACCCATTTAGCAATTCAATGCTCTACATTTAACAAAATTGTTGTTTGAGACAAAGAAAATAAAAACTGACAATATAAATAAATAAAATTTTGAAATATAACTTTTCTAACTTATAGTTAAAGTTTTGAATTGCCAAAACTTAAAATAAGTCTCTAGGAAACCGATTGATATAAAATTCTACAAACGTGGCTACAGTACTTCGTTTCGGTTTCGTTGTCTCCATAGATATTCATTAATGTTGTTGGCGGCGGTGCTAACAAACATAATGAACACCATATCGAGCTGAGACAAACAACAAAAGCCTTATTTACACTACAATAGTAAGTTGATGGAGCATTTACGATGAGTTCAAGTGTGTTCATTAATTATTATATTGAATGGTTGTCATGAATAACTATCAATATCAAATTTCATAAAACTAACATTATCAATAAAGAAATCAAGGTACAAAATCTGATTGGCTGGGTAATAAATCAAATTACTTATTTATAACAAATAAAATTTATATCTAAACGTTTTACGAATAAACAATAACTATCAAATAAACAGGACATTGAAAGTTAAATTATAACACACACAGCTAGTCCTCACTCCATCGTTACGAGCGGTACATGACGAATGCTACGTCACTTCTAACTAAAAGTAGGTCCAAATTTTTACAAAATTCGGAAATATCAATTCAACTAAAAATATACAGAAACTATGACCATGAAATGCCATTACACTTTAATGGAATGTGTGAAACTAACCGAAGAAGTTGAACACGAAACGAGAATCGGGGCTAAAAGTTTACGCCAATTTAGATATAGGAGACATAGCATCGTCAGGTGTACGAAAAAAAAAACTACAATGAGCATAAGGCAGAGACGAAAGTATCTCTCCTTTACAAATGATTGACCATAAATGACAGCAGTTTACATCGCTCTCATTGTAGCTACAACGCGAAATAATAATGATAAGGATATCATCGGTGAGTTTAAGTTACTAAAATGGCAACGCTCTTAGCGACACTCCCAAACTTTGACGGTTTGATCGACGCTGCCTGATATCACGAATGGCAAGCTCCTGTGGAAATCTGAAAATATAACAGAGCATTATTGTATAACTGATTTCAGGTTCCCCTATGTCTTGTAGATTACGTGAGTCACCTGACCTCTTCAAATATCTGAGTTTTGTTTGCATGACGTACACAAAATAATACATATACATACTAATTAATTTTACGCCCTTTATATTGGTGCCCTGTAATTTAAAACTTCGTCTATTACATCACTTTGACATTCAAGGGACCAAAATACGACGATTTATAAACACATAGCCATTACTATCCTCCTTCTGCTTTCTCTAGGTAATGCAAAATGGATAAGGCTTAGTTTTAAGCTTCTCACACATGGTACGGGCAGTGGTGTACTAATATCATCAGATTGAGACAGAAAGAGTTTATGTTTGGTGTTCAAATCAGCTGGCTATCATAGAAACTGCACAAGACGGCTTGGTGTGACGTGTGAATTGGTACACGTGACCCGCTAAGGTCAGGTCTTCTAGACATGTGCATAACAGAAGAAAGTTATTATAGTATTTTTTAACTTTGTTAGATTGAAAAATTTACTACATTTTTGGCCGCTCTAAGGATAGCTTGTTATGTATTATACGATCGTTGTAGGAAGCAGTTTCTTTCTTTAGCCAGCTTGTACGTCCTCAAAGCGACCAAGAAGTCGTTATGACAAAATAAAAAAATAATCATCATCGAACCAAGACTGGTGGCGAAGTGTTGGTGCGCGTAGAGCGTCTTGAGGCAGCGCGTGTGCGCGACGTCCCACACGCGCAGCGTCTTGTCGTCGGACGCCGTGAGCAGGTAGCGGCCGCCGGGGTGCCACGCCGCGCCGCGCACCCAGTTGTCGTGCCCCACCAGCGTGGCCAGGCACTGGCCCGTGCTCACGTCCCAGATCTAGCATATACAAAACAGATATTTGTTCATTCTAAATACAGAAACACCGTCAAAATAGCCTTTACTACACTACAACTAAAAGGTATAAGTTCTGCACAATCATTTTGAAGTGGTACTCCAATTGGACTGTTAATATTATAAAGTTTAATGAATGACTCATTTTCATAATTACATCGATATTGCGGCAGAAGAACAATCATATACTCTGAATCTGTATCATAATCTTGCCTTAGCTAAGATAACATTTTAAGACATGGTCTAGAATTCTAGAAGTCTACAATTGGTCAAATCAATAAAGAAGAAGAATCTTCAAGTATTTCACCTGAATGTTTTGTGAACATAATCGCTCCTCTACCGTGGTTTCGTCAGACTATTTAGTAGGACACCTTTACGTTACACGTTTCTTACGGCACTCGGTCAAAGTATCCGGTCACGGTACTTATTGTATTGATGTTTCTGTGACATTGTGATGGACCACTACATGCAAGGAGCAATTATTCTTGTGCGACGAAACATCTTCACAATGTATGTTGGGGAACAAGCACCGTGACAAATGTACTCTATTGCAAAATTTTATTCTCATTACTCATGCTCAGAAAGTAGGTCTGAAGTTGACTGAGGAGCGGGTTGAAAGTTATACTTTTCATCCTTATGGAGAATCACTTTCAACTGACAGCTGTCAAATTATAAAAAAAAAACTAATTCTATTTCCACATTTCTATTGAACCATTTCCTAACTTTCTATACAGCCACTCAATTACAGTGTGATGTACAGAAACATACAGATTAGTACATATATTTTTAAATTACTTAATTATATATTTTTTTAAAGTAACACGCTCGTAGATTTAAGAAAAATAATAACCATTTTTCACTGTTAAAAATGAAAAATGGTGACTGAATAGCCGGTTGACTACAGTAAAAAAAAACAAAATGGCGTGAAAACGGCGATCTGATCTATATTGGCTTTTTCGAGTTGTAGAATATTGTTTAAACTTTACTAACTAAATATCTGCTGTAAGAGATTTTGTAATTACACAATAAGTTTATCAGATTCAGTTAAGGATGGAGGAAACAGTAGTCGGAAACCTTTTACGGCCCAAATCAAAAGAAACATAGTTATATTCATACGACGGCCATTCACGACGACTCAGGTTTTTATTTTCCTTTTATTCATAATGAAAAGCACAGTGTTTACCTCGGGTTAAAGACTTATTTAGTCCCTTGAAAATAGGCAACCTCGCTACTCTCGGACGCCAAACTTCTTCTCGGGACTAAATAAGTTACTTTCACCCCTAGGGTAACAATTGTTGAATCACTAATTCAACATTACTGACTTTATCCACACAGCACTTTTATTTCCTTGACTTGCCCTATCTAAAATCGACAACCGACTACTCTCGTGGGTTCGAACACCCGCTATTAATAAAAGTGAGGACCGGATCTACCGCCATCTTGGCAGAAACAGTTAACTATTTATTCAAGTCAGTGTATGTATAAAAACAACCAGAAAAATCCTTACAAAAATATAAATATCTGAAACATTTGATTTAATGTCACATAAAGTTCAAGAATTATTTAATGCGCCACATTAAATGTAAAATCGTCATTTGACAAAACAAATATCAAAACTAACGCCATCTAGACGACAGTTATTTCTAACTTTAAAATATTAGCTGTCACACACGACAACAAGTGTCATTGTCATTTAAAAACCTTATCCAAACAATAAGATTCCAACACAATGTATATATATAGTACATTGTTACGCTAGGGGGATTGATGTAGTATAAACTGCCATTAAGGTTGTTAACACCACTACCGATATGACAGAATCTGAGAGCAATTTCAGTTAAACAGCTTTTAAACTTTATAATCATTGTTAAATTGCCATTCTAGAGGTTCAACTCATTAAATGTCGGCCTGATATCTTTTCACTCATTGACAGCTGAATGCAACCATACCAAACTTGGCACAGATCATCAGTCATCAGGACATAGGCTAATTTTATTGCAGTAGTGTATGTTTGAAAAATAAAACACTTTTCATGGCGTTAAAACCGCGAGCATTTATACATAAAAACTCTTGGTATATGGAATACCATGAAAACACAGGTCAATGTGGCTTTGAAAGAGCCTAAAAGCCATACAACTAAAACAAAGTAACACAAAGAAGTATAGGTAGTATAGTCATACGCTAAACACCCAGTCGAGCTACTAAAAGCATTTAGCTTATATGACTGACAAATTATTTGAACCTAGGCTGAAGTATAACTTGCAACTTTTTTTACTGAAGAAAAAAATAATTACGTATATTGTTTTTATGTCATATATTTTTAGACCGATTTGGACAATTCATTCTTTATTGGACAGGGAACACTCGAAGTCTAATAATAATACAGTATAGTGAAATTCTACCCTGTAGGTTAGTAAAATAGTTGATGTTCACTCAGTTGTTTATCGATATATCAACTTTTAAGTTATTCGCGTTGGGAAGGTGTTGTTGTGAATAAACCATATCGTATAGTACG
Source organism: Leucania comma (assembly GCA_958295575.1). Classification (NCBI taxonomy): domain Eukaryota; kingdom Metazoa; phylum Arthropoda; class Insecta; order Lepidoptera; family Noctuidae; genus Leucania; species Leucania comma. The sequence goes on along the minus strand of OY282474.1, from coordinate 17,404,988 downwards.
TGGCATATAAGTTGAACTAAAATGGCAATGGCCTTCAATGCACAGTAACAGATTTTCGGGTCTTAATCGAAGTGCGGCACAGCGGGGGGCTGTGCGTAGCCATAGCAATAACAGCCATTTTAGTTCAACTTAGCGTACTATACAATAATTATGATTTATTTTAGAATTTCAGTATAGTATTAGTATGTGAGGTTAGAGTCGTACCTTGACGGACTTGTCGCGCGAGCCGCTGGCGAGGAAGGGGCCGGCGTGGTTGGCGCGGCGGTTGTCGGCGCCGGCGGCCTCGTTGATGGCGGCGGCGGCGGCGGCCGGCGCCCACGAGACGCACTCCACCACGTGCTCGTGCTCGCGGAGCTCCATCTGACGGAACCACATTACTTACTTGTCACATCAAATACTAAACTTGTATGAATTGCGCTGAACATTATCAGCAATATTGAAGACTATTGAAAAGCCAGTGATCTTTTTACCTAAAACTTTTTTTTTTAAGTTAATTAAGCAGAGTAATTGATTTAAGAGGAGATAGTTTACGTGCGCGGGAATTGCATGATTTGATTTGCCTGCAGTTTTCCCGTCGGATTATAATTAAGATGTCTTCAAAGCTAGAGTGAACAGATTCCAGCACTAGTATATAAAATAAAAAAGAAATGGAGGCGAGACTCTCCTTTGAAAGTGTTCAAGTCTTCAAGAGACTAGAGTACTCCTTTTTGCTTAGTAGCCTTTAGGTCTTGATTTGTACCCGTCTGCCCCAGAACGGAAGAATGTCTTCTATTCAATTGATGCATGATAAATGTTTGATACCTTGCACTCGTTGGTGTCAGCGTTCCAGATGCGCACCGTCTGGTCGTTGGAGCAGGAGGCCAGCAGCGTGCCGTCGGGCGACACGCGCACCATGCGCACCCACTCGCGGTGACCCTTGTACGTTTTGATGCAATACCTGGACGATAGGGAATTAGTGTTAGTATTTTAAGTGCACAGTTTGGTGGTTTTGCCTAGTGGTCCTGGCATTATGGAGGGAGGCAGAATTACAGAGGAAAAAAACTATCCCATTTTCGTACTGAAAAAAATACACTTCAATAGTGTTTATAGTGACTGTGATGAAAAGTCCAAGTGTCCCATACGAATCTCATTGCGTCCTTTTGTTTTTATTGATATTTTGTTTTTTTTTTCTAGATTTGCAAAAACAGTAGTAAGTAGAAAGGTTCCTTTCATCAAAGAGCCACAACGTTTTTTCGCGTAACTTGAGAACTTCATTGTTTTCATTGCTGGATAAGTCAGAAAGACATGGTCTCTAGTAAAAGTTTCTGCTTTCTAGTAATATCATCGTAGTTGTAGTATCCCACTAAGGTTCACTCCCGCACATTCAGATTTTCTAAAGTGACAATGTTTATATCCATGTTACGGTGACGTGACACACACACTCACTCACACACACTTTTTTTCTACATCCGCAACTTATGCATAAAAGTGCAGGAAATTATGTAAAAAATACGTCATCCTACAGAAATTATAGTAAGCACCTGGTTCTTTAAATGTCAGAACAAACTTAAGAAAGAAATAGGTAAAACTGACTGAGACGAGATGCTGTAGGCTCGAAGGCCGAATACAAATTTCGATGAGCCTTCGCGTAGTTAGAGAACTATCCCTGCAATAATAGTTTCTAAACAAATATTTATGCTATTGAAAAAATACTTTCTATATCCAACGTGAAGTTGATGTTGCGCTATATTTTCAATTTTGTCATGTTATAATCGACATAATTCACATCAACATACAGTTGGCGCTTTTTAAGCGAAAATAACATAAAATTGGAAATTCCAGATTTTAATATATTATTAATTTTATGATAGTCCTACTTTATCCTAGTAATATAATAGAGTCATTACGTCAACAGCTCTTCAGTTTAAAAAAAACCCTATGGATATAAAAACTTTTTCAGTGAAATTCTAGACGGGTGTAGTCGATAGCCAAAGCTAGTATGTAATCGTTATGAAAACCCTTCCTTACCCAGTGGCGACCTCCCAAGCTTTAATGGTCTTATCTCGACTAGCGGAGTAGACGATGTCGCCGCTCGGTGAGAACGCCACGGACGACACGTTGTGGTCGTGGCCGTGCATCGTCTTCACGCACTCGAACGTTTGGTTGAAGTCCCACAGCTTTATTGACATGTCAGCGCTGCAGGACACTGAAATAGATATTGATGGAGTTGTAAGCACTTGTTTTGTGCAGACGGTGGCTGAACAATACCGACGCAACATTTATTAGTATTTAGAAAGAGACAAAGCGACTGTAGCTAATACCTGTAACATTCTTGCAACACTAGAGTCTGTCTAACGAAAGCGCGACCTGAGAAAATGAGGTCAAATCAAAAAATATTGAATATGGTATTACTGTCATACTAGGAGAAAAATTTTTTGATACTTGAATATTTTTTTTGTATTTGCGACAATCGTATAATTCTTTTTGACGAACTATATTCCTAATATGAGGAACACAAAATGTTTAGAAATAAATATACTCAACCAATACGCTTTTAACAGCATCACACACTCAGAAATATTCAATTCCCTTACAAAACAAAAAATAGAATCCACACATACTTCTTCCAGCAAGTTAGAGAGATTAGATCCTATGTTTCAAACAGAATGAGTCAAACAGGGCGTCCCGTTGTCCCCAAAGATATTCTCCACTTCTTTCAGACATTAGCAGTCGAATGGGAAGAGAAGGGCATTGTCATCAGCGAAGCTAAGTTAAGTAATTTGCGTTTCTCTGATGATATTGTCCTGTTCTCTCCTACAGCCACAGGACTAGAGCAAATGCTGGTTGCTCTACATATAAAAATGTTGAAGACCAAAATCATAACCAGCAGCTCCAAAGGAACGTACACGTAGGCGGACAGAATATACAATACGCCTTAAAATATATTATTGTCTACTTGGGCCAAGTAGTGTCTTTCTGGGCCAGATAAGACAAAGAAATAACGAGTCGAACAGAAAATACCTGAAAAAGTTACTGGTCCATCAAGGAACTATTTAAGGGCACTTTGCCCATATGGGCACGCTTTAGTGATATCACTAAAGCGTAAGCTTATGGACATGTGTAATCTCCTCATTTGACCTATGGTGTATACAGACTTGGTCTTTGACTAACATCCAAAAGTCTAAACTCAAGGTTTGCCAACCGACCTGGATGTCTTGTGAGTAAGGGACTGAGACCATTAGAAAGAGTGGATGGCTTTTGCACAGCAGTAGAACAATACTGGATAGCTATAATAACCAATACAATATAAAAACGAGTAAAGATTTATTTATTGGTATATTACTATTATATCAAGAAAGTCATGGGAAAGGTGAATAACACAAAATGTTGAATTTTATCAACCTCAAAGTATGCTATTTCATCACATAAATTCGACCGCTTTTGAACGTATAAAGTGCGGTAGTGAAGATATTTCTTCTTAAAGCTTAGTTTTAAGTGTAAAGGTTTTTTCTCCCAAATTCCTTAACGATTCAATGTTTTTTTTTTTATTTATTTCGCGCAGTCCTTGAATATCTTCAAGATTATCTATAAACATAAGGAAAATTATTATCATATCGTAAAATATATCTAATAGTCAGTCAACAATGATCAAGATAATAATGTCATACTAACTTAAAAACCCGAGATCAAAAACAACTACTTTCTCTTCTTGTTTTTCTTTAAACTTACTGATCATAGTATTTCACAGCTTTCCTACATAACTTTTTATTGTTTTATCCATGATAAGTAATTATATTTTTAAAATCAATCTTTGTTACAAAATACTGACAATCTTTGACGTGCTTTTGACGGAAACATTATGTTGCCAATTTAATAAAAAAAAAAAACTCCAAGTCGCGCTTTCGTTAGACAGACTCTATGAATGCAACAGCCTGCGTAATAAACCAATCAGAATTCTAGAAATAGAAACTACTGGTCGCACAATTGTTTTGTAGCTTTCACAGGTTTTTTGACCGTGTTCACTTGTCAGCCAGATAGAGAATGTTTGGTCTGTTCCTATCAATCTCTATGATGTAAGTTGATTGACAAAATTTGAATCTTGCTCCTTGTAGCAGTGATTAAGAGGAAAAGAAAGTTTTTTTTAAACCTTTCAAATTCTGATGGAACGGTGAAACTGTAAAGTAACAGAATAGGGATGCACATACTGAAATGTGACGTCACCTCGTTAATTTACGTGTGTACAAAAGAAATATGTTCCCACCACACTTAAACTCTTTCAGTTATCCACATTTGAAATGCTAATTGCTGCTTCATTTATTAAGTAATTTTGATGCTGTTTTCATAAAAAAGATTTTTTAGTATTATTTGTTGTTTAGAATAAAATATTGTACAAAAAATAAATATAGGATAAACACAAACGCGATCATCAAACGTGGTGAATGTCAATATTTGCCACCATGACTTATTATTCAAAAGAGCGAGCATCTAGAATATTATTTAATAGACAAGGCCATTTTATCATAAAGGTTCATTTGTAACAGACTCTACAAAGAAGCTTGCTGAAAAATTACTGATATCATTGCTTTTACGAGTACAAGTGCAAATAGGTAAACTCCAATTTCATGACGCACTTTCACGAATTGAATAATTACGAGTATTATTCAGCAATTCAATAATTATACAAAATGACTAATTAGGTAGAGATATAGAATAACAACGTCATTTTTACTGTAAAAGGAAAACGATGTATGAGGATGACGTTACAGGACAATGGGTCATCGCATATTACAGAGCGGTAAGGAAGGACAAGTGGTACAAATGTGTTCATCACTCTCCTTACGAGCGCATTAGCTGAGACGACCGCTGGCGGTACATCATTATAGTCGGAATTGGTGACGTCAGTTCTCTTTGATCCTTGCTTCTTATAAATTGACTACACTTAAAGGTGTTTTTTTTTTGCTGAAAAATACTTATGGCCAGTTTTTTATTTTTGTATTGGAGTGTCAAACCCTTCTTTAATACCAAAATTTGAACAGGTTCAAATCGATTTCGACAAATACCCAACTTCAGAAAATCTAGGGACATTGATACGAGTAAGTGTGGTGACTTACCGAGTAGTTTTCCATGATGGTCGAATGCAATATCCTGAACGGAATCGGTGTGTCCCTTCAGGGTTCGTTCGTACTCGCCGCTCTCAAAGTCCCACACTTTGATGGTCGCGTCCTCACTTGAGGACACCATCAAACTGAACACCGGGTGAAATATTACCTGGAAAATGATTCAGAAAATTGTGAAACAAGGATTTGGCTAAAATGTAGATTTTCTCTTATGATAGGTATAAGTCTTAAGTAAAGCAAGAAAGAGTTAAGGTAACCCTAGTACGTAAAGGGCAATTGTACTATCACAAGTGGGTTTTAGTCAGTAAAGATATGACTCTCCCTCTCGTCCATCCAGAGCAAATGAGGTAATTGGAAGATTTTCCACCGAAAAAAAAAGTTTGAGTCGTGATGTCCTTGGTTATTAGTTTATTAATACGGGTTTTTGACTATATACAAATATGCAAAATAAATCAGCGATAATTATATTACACGTACAGAATCAGCATAAAAACGTGACCTATGCGCACTTACAGTAAATTCTCACAATTAACAAGAATCGAGCAGTTAATTCGAACAAGTGAACAAAAACGAGCGGAAAGCTATAGATAATAGTCACACCATTCGTTTGATACAATTGCGCATGGTTATGATCACGAGAAATTATACACAAAAACCAAAACAATACATTTTAGACGGCTTTCATTAGATTCGAAAGTTATCATTGCACAAAATTCGTGTTAGATCGTAAACGGCTCTGTAATAATGATAGCTGTAACTAAATAATTCAGTAACTAAGTGTGTAATTAGTAAGATACGAATTCTGTGAACTATTAGAAGAATGTGTTCAAATATCTTTTAGACTTGTGACTTTGAAATGACTAAGAATCCAAATTGTGTTGATGATACAATTTCAGAGAAATCTGAATATCTGGTCGACTTGTTCTGCTTCTGAATATATTCAAATACATAAGATTTGATCTTCAATCATTTTAAATGTCAAGGCTTGGCTTGGAATGGGAAAAGTACTTATGCTAAGTTATAATTGAACGGAACTCGAAAAGGAAATGGATTTTATAAAAGGTGTAATATTAAGAGCTACGAGTATTTATTTCTCTTTCATAGAGAAAATCTCTGTAAGCTTGTAATTTCAGCCTTGCCAAATCTAAGCATGAATGTAGTGAGACCCATGTAGGTTCACACGGTTCTCACCTGACTCGTTAAATTACTAACTCATGTTATCACCTATGTTATTTGTTTTATCCTCTGAACGCTCACTGAAGAGCAATGGCGTTCCTATATTCTTACCGTTCCATCTGGTTTTAGGTAAGCGTGCCAGTCTGTAGGTGTCAAGCTCAGTCCGTCATCTTCGAATGGGTCTACTGCAATGTCGCCGGATATTTTCTAGGACACTGGTTGATTTAGCCCATAATTTGTTCAAGACACGTTTAATGTAACCTACCCAGTAAATAATAAGTAAAAACCTTAGTAATGGTGGCCCGGTGTCCGGTGAGACAGAATTTTTCGGGTGGACGTGGGATCCACTCGGCGGGCGTGCGCTTGGCGCGCGTTGGCGCACCTTCGATGAATTCCTTCTGAGCCTCTGACAGCTTCGATTCTAATTCCATCACCTGTTTAACAAGAATAAAATTGTTAATAAAAATAATAAGGCTTGTTATAATTAATTGAATCATCATTCATCTTAAACAGAACAGAAATGTTATGTACAGTGAAAAAAGTTGGTTATAGCAGGGCTTATCCGGGGCATACTTTTGCTGCGCGTCAAAAGTCTGACTGGCTCAGCATGGCTGCATGATAACAAGATATTAAAAGTATGTCTAAATGTAGATAAAGAAGCAAAACCATATCTTATCCTAATCGGTCATTTATGCAGATTTAGTATTATTTAGGCTTTTTTCGAATTTATTAGTTAAATGTATAAAATTCTCTAGTTATTGCAAAACATTCTTCGCTATAATTAAATCTTGTAAACAATTCCAGCTATTAGTGGATCAAGGTTCTAGATGAAAACAGAGCAGCGACCTGATTACCATTACCTTGCATTTTACATGTTGAGATAGTTGGCTTTATTTCTGGGGAGATAATCAATGGATAAAATGAGTTGTCGTTTAATAAAAGCGTCGGTCGCGGTCGGCATCGACCGCCCGCCCAAGAAAATCGTTCAAGAGTGACCTAGAAACGTCCACCGCACAGATCGATGGAGTCCGCTTCTCGGACCGGATCGTGCTCAGATGTCGTTATAAATTCTTACTCTACACGTTTTAACCATCAATGCGTTCAGTTGCTAGTAGTTGAGCAATTTCTGAACCATTGAAACACCAGGAAAGCAGCTTCCCACTTATGTAACTAACATATTACGTACTCCGGGGACACTAATAGGCGTCATCATTGTTGGTGCTCACAGATCGATTACGTGGAATCAATTATAGAAAGTGTTACACAAGACTTCACTGCAACACGTTAATTTCAAATCTTACTGTTGCTATGAACAAAATTGTTGGCAAACAAGTGGACCTTAAACCATTATTGAGGACGAGTATTTCTAAGAATTACACATACACATGTTATAAGATATCCGATCATGAGAATTGAACTAGCAATAATATCTTATTCTTGTTCATTAATCCACTTAGGGCGAGTTTCTGAATTGACTATTTTGAGTTAAGAACGTCTCACACCATACTAAAATGCCAAATTAAGACAGGTTTACAGGCTAAAGTAGAATTTGAGTAATTCTCAACTTCAAATGCTTAAATCAGAAATCGGGGGTTAATGGAGATTTAAATCACAAAGACGTGCTTACTTTTTTTTGCAACCTGATGACCGAAGTCCATTTCTTCTCGAGGAGGCCGCCGAACTTGCGATCCATCTCGCCAGACATATCGGCCTCCTTCTTAAACGCTTCCAGAGCGTCCGTGTAGCCATTGCTACCTAAATAGTCGGCGATCGCTTTGTTCCTGTAACAATAAAAAATATTTTCATTCAGTATATTTCCATATTAGCTTAAATTTTACGTTTTATCGACGAGTCACGTGACAGTATGTAATAAATTACAAGGAGCTAACGAATATCCTGCATCGCGATTCAAATCTTGTGCTGATGAGAAGTAGAAACAGCAGTAAGAAAGAATGTTGAATAACATCAACTTTTTTGTGCTCTTTGCGAGCGCTACAAAGCCAAATATTGTTTCGATACTATTGTAGATGTAGAAAAAGAAAAAGTATCTCTATGGAATGAGAGTATACCGATAGGATTACATTTCCGTTACACGGTGTAACAATGAGTGATTGTTACATGCTACGTTGTTTGTTAATTCCCAGAAAATAGTAAAACGTTATCGGCTAATTAAAATAATAACATGTGAGAACCGTAAACTAAGACAACGGATGTTGCTACAAGCATGACGGAGATACGAGTATTGTTCGAGGGCAAAAAGTTTTTACAAAAACTAACAGCTGAAGATCTCAAGAACATAGGATTTCCGTAATCACGTTTTTACAAAATTCTAATTTTGTTAAGTAGTTTTAAGTTGCGATGTTTAGGATGTTCAGTTTCATCACAGACACCGATACAGTTATTTAAACAGTTTTTCAAGATTTAGTGTTCTGTCGACAACGATAACAAAAGGCTCGGATCTAGGTTTATTAGCATAGAATTATTGTAGCGGTCTTATTTTTTAACAACAAAGGTGTGTCTAATGTTGAAACAGGAATCATGTCATTGTGATAATAAAATTAATTAAGGAGTCAAACAACGTAGCGCAACAAGGTTACATGGACATTGCAATGTAGGAAACAGTAATGTGAACTTGCAACGTAATCAGTCAATGGAATGTGTTCGTTTTCTGCGGTATAATTACGTAGCTGATTACTTGAGAGGTTGATTAATCAGTTGATGTAACTAAACGATCTCGCTGGTACCGGGGCATAAATCACATGGTTCGCTAGTGAGAGTTTGTTTTCGATTTCGGCCGGTGTTTTGTAAATTCATCACACCTCAATAGAAAACGAGTACAAGGGTAATATTTATTTATTTGTTCGTTTCTCGCATTCGTTTGAGTTTTGGTTGTCAAGCATTATTCATTTCTCGTACTTAGCGTTTTCCATTTCAAGGCTACACAATTTCTTGGTCGATAAGAGCGCTGTTTTTGCTGGCTGCAAGTCGTTAGAGATACCTGATACACGTCTACTTCAGCTCCTTGTTTTAAGTTTCCGGGTTGTGCTGATTGTTCTAAATGTGTGCTTATATCAAATTTCAAGGACAAAATACTCGCTTTATCAATGTTATCGTTTATTTAGACTACAGTTCAGCTACTAATTACATAAAAGTGCTAAATGAAACGAAATGTACGACGTATCTGCCTTTTTGTTAGTCGTCGAAGTTAGCGAAGTCACAATATCCGTTTGGTAGCATACTCGTATATTACATCAGTTCATTCAGGTGTTAAAATCTTCAAAACCATTTTTTTTTGTACAGAGCAATCGTGTTAATGTCACAAAAGACTAGCCAAAACTAAATGATTTTGTTAATTTCGACCACGCACCTTCTTGATAGAGAAACATAACACTGACATCGAACTTGCTCCAATTCGATAAGCTGTCCTTATCGATATGGACCTAACGTCACGAACTCACGTTAGAAGACACTTTTTAACCGACTTCAAAAAGGAGATTTCTCAATTCGACCTATATGCTTTTTTATGTTTGTTCGCGGATAACTCCGTCGTTTATGGACGGATTTGCAAATTTCTCCCCTTAAAGGGTATACTTCCAAATTGGTGCCATTTTTTTCGAAATCTAGTTCTGATGATGGGATCCATGAGGAATCGAGGGATCTCCTCAAATATTATAGGCAACCATAGTGATTTTGGTATTTTTATCGAGCACTTAAGCATTTACAATCAAAAAGTAACATTTGATGGAGTGGAACTGATGATGAAGACCAGAAATGGCCAACGGAACTTCATACTCGCATAGATATCACAATGAAGGCGACTATGACAATACAAATAAATAAATGGTTCTGAACTATCAAACTGATCTGATGATTGAGCCGGAAGGTGGAAGGTAGACACGAGAACTTCATAATAAAACAATTTATCCTAGCAGTGTTTGGGTTTACTGGAATTATCATGAGAAATAGGCACTCTGGTTATAAGTCCACCGCAGCTAAAAAGTGTGAAATAAAAAACTTTTTACAAAAATAAAAAATAACCGACTTCATTAAAAAAAAAACAAAAAGGATTAAAATAACTTTAATTTCGGAAGTCGGTGTTAAATAAGAAACAAACAATACCGAGAAACACCGACTTCCGAAATTAAAGTTACTTTAATCCTTTTTAGTGTTTTTTTTTTAATGAAGTCGGTTATTTTTTGCTGTTTATTTACAGAGTAAATATTAAAAATGCGGTTATAAATACGAAAATATGAAATACATAACTAGCTTCTGCCAGCGGCTTCGCCCGACTTGAATTAAAAAATAGAATAGTCTGTCACTCAGTGTTAAGAAGCATTCTACTGATGAACGAATTTTTAAAATCGGTCCACCTGTTTTGAGTTTATTCATTAGAAAACAAAAATAAATTTCTCTTTATATTATAAAAATAGTATAGAATAGTTAAAATTCTGTATTTGCCGTATTCAATAAACAACAAAAATAACTTTCTCTTTACATTATAATAATAGTATAAAATAGTTAAGATTCTATATTTGCCGTGATTTGAGACACAATCATTCATGACAGTTAACTAAGTTAACAAATATAGTTACATCCACCTGCCTTTTTTTGAACGTAATGTCGTTTACAGCTGGCTTATCCCGAAAAGGAGGTAATGCTCTTAGTTAGAACGCAAGGCTAGCAGGTTAGTGACCGAAGTAAGTACTAGATCTCATATACTTCACATTGTTGTATTGTTTCCCGTCACCGACCGCATCTGTCAACCGTCAGGGCCTCGTTGTTAGGAGCCAGGGTGCATCAGATGCTAGTGCATTTGAAAAACAAGAGTATTTAAGGTCTGAACACGTAGTACAAATTGCGCGTCTTATTTTAGGTTGGAAATCATCAAATGACTGAGGAGAGAGGGTGTTAGATTTTTACTGACCAAGACACATCTGTTTTAAGTTGCCTTTTGAGCTTCAGAGTCACGATAATTCTTTCAAACAATCTCGAGCAAGCATTAACCCTTACGGGCCCTGTCAATTATATTGACATCTCTTTGAAGTACAGGTGAACACGATGCGACATCGACCCGGGCCTAATCCTTATGGTACCTTATCGTCTGTAAACCCGGTCTGCGTTGGCAGATGAACCTCTCCAAACAACTGTTACCGGGGAGGTCCTGCGTCAGAGGGAAAGCGGGGACGCCGAGGTGGTCTACCTACTTCTCAAATAATAGATATACTGCCAAAATTGTGGCGTGCCCACGTCAGAATGTCCTACGTTAGCGCTATACAAATAATTAAGACTTACAAACTTAAGTATGTACAGTACACCCACTGCTGAGTGGAGGCCCCTTGATATGGACATAATACGTTTCTAAAAATATCCTCTCTTCAGTTTATTGATACAATCCCAATTTTATTTGACATCAGTTCAAATCACACGATACAGAATATGTTTTCAATCAATTATGAGGTCATCCTAAAGAATAACAAACTTGTTAGGTAAGGTTACGTTAATAATGGAATAGTCTTGACAATTTATAATTAAGTGAATAAAGAAACTGGAATGTGGATTTCGTAAAATAAACTTCAAATCAAATAAAAGAATGAAATGACAAAACCAGTCTCTTGAGAATATTTTATTTATAACAAAGCAATGTCCATTAATTTTATTGATCAAAAAAGGAATGATAAGATGTTACTTTACACATAATATGACTGCCAAGAATTTCTTTATTGAAAAAAATTAACACTGAACCTAGGATACATCCCTGGAGTAGTCCATGTTCTCTCAGATCCCAAAACCTATGTTTTAAGTACTTATAATACTCCATGTTATAATACAATACTACTATGGATTTAGATGAAGTGTTAAATAGTATTCTCGGTTCAGGTACCTGGTCTTAGAGCTTTAGTTCAAAGGGCTGTGTGTAGTGTACGTGTTACAGACAGTTGCTCCTTCAACTGCGCACATTTTCAGGGATTTGAATATCATAGCAAAAGCGTGGTAATTAAGCCCGTATAATAAATAAAGCCTCAGATACTATATTAGGGGACGAAATGTCCCCCGACAAGACGCGCAACGTTGGCAAATTGTCCAAAAATACATAAATACCGTGTCTCGTGATGCGATGTAAAATGTTGGGGGACAAGTTGCGAGACGCCAGGCAACGTTGCAGCGTCGCGTAGATTGAGCGTTAGGCGTATGTTGAGGGATATTTTGTCCCATATTGTATCTATAGGATTTAAGTCTCCTTGAAGATATCTTAATAATTTTAAATTGAATTTATTGTTATACCAGATTTAAATAAGAAAATTTTAATTTGCATTGTTTGATAAAACGGAGAGAAAACTTGGAAAGTAGAGACACTCAGAATGTATTTAAAGTTGGCAGTTAGTGGCATTTTGTTTACACAGTTATTCTGGGTTATAAATACACCTGCTAATTAAAAAACTTTGAATCAATTCAAGTACTGGGGATTAAACGAACCGCCCACACAAACTTTCTAAGAAAGTTTTGTACCATAGGTTCAATATGACTATAAAGCAGGTACTTTGTAAGTCGTTATTTGCACTGAGCGTATAAATGCAAATTTTATTGAAGGGATTCTGCAGAAAGTAAATTGTTGTATGACGTTAAGGTTTATGAGAGATCTGCTTAATGCATACCTCATTTAAGCGCTGTCTAGTTTTATTCAGCTGTTAAGAAAAGAGAAATTGTTGGCAGTTAATGTAGTGTAACACAATACCACTAATTCTGAATTCGATTAACCATAGACGTTATACATAACCAAAAATCGGAATAGATGAGAGTATATTTACCTATAGATCGTGGAAGTAAATAACATAGAGTTCTTTCCTTCTTTTTTTAGTTGATAATGAATACATCCTCTAAGACATCCACTGTGCGTCTAGCATCCAACGAATTCCCGCGACTCTCACCAAGTCATCAGGTTATTGTGGGAGGCATTCCAAAGTTGCGTCTTTACGTGGTCGCTACTCCAGAACCTTTAGGCCCCATCGACAATCTGTTCTGCGAGCATTGGGCCCTGCCCACTGCCACTTAAGTCTAGTGATTCTTCGGACTATGTCGATAACCTTGGTTCTTCTCCTGATTATCTTCATTTCTAATGCGATCACGCAAGGAAACTCCGAGCATAGCCCTTTCCATTGCCCTTTGGGTAACTTTAAGCCATCTGACGAGACCCATTGTAAGCGACCACGTTTCAGAGCCAAGTCATCATTGGCAACATGCACTAAGCATAAGTATGTTAGACGCGAAAATACCGTGCGGCTTCCCGAACGCTGCCTAGACGAGTAGGATTATCAGCTCATCAACCAAATGTATTCAAAGCGCAGTAAGTAAGTAATTTGCAATCAAATATATTCAAAGCGTGCTAAGAAATTTGCAATTTCATTAATCCCTGGATTTAAGCGTCATGTTTATGACACCGGGATTTTAGAGGGGGTACGTTATTATCATCTCTATGTTACTTACTTCCGCGAACTTTGTGTGAATTATAAATATCTACCTGTTCCGACCTCTGTACATAACAGTCGAAGCAGTGTTTAATACGATTAAAATCAATAACAGCTGCTTTGCGTTTATACATACTATACAATTGTACATATTATACAATTTAAAAATACCATATAAAGTTAAATAATCATGACCAAACAGTGACTCAGTGTTATACAGATAAACCAATAGTCTACATTTCGTTTTGTCTTTTATGTCAGAGAGCATATATTTGTTCAGTGAGTGTGGATGAGGGGAGACCTCGCCTGCGTGGTGGACAAACTCGCTTATGTAGAAAGTGTTACTTGTGTTTGAGTCTTACGTCATTTTACGTGTTCTATAAACAGCACACATTGTATTGCTGACTCAATAACTTCCTATCATCGATGAAGTGCATAATTCGATTATTTCGCTTATGCAACAGATAATCCTGACCATTAAAGCGTCGATTTGCAATACTTTCTTGTTATTGAGTTTGGAATTTGGCGAAAACGTTAAAAAGGCGATACCGAGCGAAGCGTTTCATCTACACGTCTCCGATGAATAGAGTTTATTTCTTGCTTGATTACTATGTCACTTCACTGACTCCGATATCAGCGAGGTGAAACCGAATCGATTCCAAAGACAATCAATCTCGCGGGTGTCCCTATTGTTCGCGTGGGAGCAATCAAGTTACACGTATCGCTTATTCTGCCTAAGTGAAAAGATTAAGCGACACAGGTTAGAACGTTAGCGTAACATAAAAGTATACGAGTCATTCAACATAATCGTTGCCGAAGAATTCGGTTTTACTTTTTCTTAAAAGGGCGTATGATTTAGCAATGGAGTTCAAATGGTTGTAACATTCTTTCGGCCGTTAAGATGATTGATTGATGATAATGCTCCAAAAACTAATTTGATGACCAAACATAGTTAACGCTCGAGGCACGATTGAACATTTCGCCGGTGACTCCACTCTTGTAGAGTTCAGTAGCAATGTTGGGGCACAGCGAAAGTGGTTTCGTGCGTAGAGCTAGAGGCGCGGACCGATCTGGGACTGCCTGAGAAAATAACTTTCACGATATATTTCCGACGTTATTACTCTGATTATAGGGACAAATAATAGGAGACAAGTTTATGCACTATAGGACAATAACTTACTAGAGTTGTAAAAGGGCATTATTTAAACGTATTAGACAGTCAAGCCGCAAAAAGCTCTTGGATGAATGTCATTTTTGTAAAATGACAACAAGCAAGCTTAAGTCGCATTGTGGTCTGATTATGATCAATATTACATGATATTATACTGCCTATTGGTAATCTAAACAGGTATCATTGATTGTAAGGCGCTTTGAATAATAGGCTTGTTCCACATATGCGCATGCTGTTGTACAAGACATTTTTATGGGCGAATAGATTACCATTCGCCCATAAAACTGTCTCATATATACGTAATGTTAATGTGTTATTTGATAGAACAAAAAATAAATATTTACAGAAGCGGATGAGTCCGAGGTACGCTACGTACGACTCGAGTTTGTATTAGAACATGAAACAACGGAACCATCGTAACAAATACGTCACGTCAGTGGATAACAGGAATATTAATGGCCCGTGATAATGTTAATGCAAATCTATGTTCATGATAAAGTGATCGGTACCTATCATGACTTCACACACATAAAAAACATTAAGCAACGTATGCCGTGATTTATAGAACGGAATTGGACAGAATAAATGCTAACTTTAGATGGTATGTTGGAAATTGACCACGATCGAAACCGGTGAATGTGATACAATAATAAAATGTTGGGTTGTTCATTACCAGATTTTTCTCGTAGGTACATTGACCGGAAAAACCGATACTCAACTTAGTCCAACGATTAAATTTGATGTCGCTTCTAACCGATGAGTCAGTAGCCAATAGGTATGAAATAGAATTGTTAACACCAATAACATGGAATTTGAACATATAATAATATGTAATTGGTGAAATAGGGTATAATGTAATATACCACCGCACACTCTACACATCTGCGGCACCTTTCGGAGCATACAGCTGTGATGTTACATGTTATGAAATGGTGTTAACAATAAACAGACATGCGATTGCAGCAATCCCGGAAGATTTGCAATCTTTTATTGAAAAGCTCCATGGTCAAGCAAGTAATTTGCATAGAAAATTTAAGTTTACACCTTGACATTCTCGCCATGGAATGGGGAGCTTGCATTCATGGCGTGGGCCATTTTTACTAAAAAGGTCGTGCCGTTATAAAATGCAAACATTCCAGCGACACATTTTAAGAAGCAAACCTACCCTATATAACCTTCATTGATCTATAGCGGTCATTTTGCCAGAAAGAACAATTATATTTATTTGTATTGAATTGAATAAATTAGACGTAAGTATCTCAATCAGATTAATCCTAATCTTAAAGTATCTGTCAACTAATTGGTAATTTAGTCCCATTGATAGTGACACGTCACACATGGTTTAATTCCAAAGTGCACATGATGCTCTCTTCACACCTTCACACCAATCTTGGTGCAATTTTGCATGTTATTTATGGTAATCGTTGCGTCTTCTTTATAGAACCGTAGACAGAAAATACGTCAAAATCAGGAGCAAGCAAAATTGTTTTTAGAGTCATTCAGTCAAACAAGCTACGGATGATTACATGATCAACAATTGGTTGGTGAACCTTAACAAAATGTGAAATGGGAGCATTCGGCGTAACGGGATCACCAATGATGGAAACAACGGGATGGATGTAACGCAGCGGAACGATGTTAAAAGTGTTGAAGAAACCGCGCTGTGTTCACCGTATCCGTATGAGGAACACGTAACAAGCGACGATTTGCATATGCAGCCGTGACTTGAAATGTAAGCGCCTAAGCTGGTGTATAAGCTGTAGCAAGGCAGATGACGTATTGTAGATACGTTCAATTTCGGTGAAATTTTAAGGCTTTTACTGTACGTGCGTCCTTGTCAATCGAAACTACGACTGTCTGAAACTGGCTGAAAGACATACAAAAGAGAGTTAACCTTTCAGAATGTTAGACACAGCCCGATTCATGGTTCAATGCTTCTGCAAAAGTACGTTGTATATATCGAGCCTTTTACTCTAATAAATCAGTAGTTTTATGAATAGCAATCATGTTTTTTTAGAACAATATTATCACAAATACCTTTAAAGGAGGAAAGAAAATACGTTCCTCCTAAAAAAGCAGGATATTTTTAATAGATTATCATCTCTGTGCCATAATGCGAATGTAAGTTTATGAAGCAGCAAAAACTTAAAAGCAAGCCATCATTTCAGACTTGAATTACTGGACAGTGGCTATTTGTTTGGTTTACTACTATTCTTTTCTATACTGTTCACTTTTTGTCACATCGTGTTCCTTATTCCTCGACGAAACATCTCCCGACTAAGACATTTATCATACAGATTTTTGTATGAATAGTAACAGATGTAGGTAAACAGGCCCATATAGATATTTATGATTCGTTTTAAATAAGATCAACTTAAATTGAGATGGGGTAAACATAGCACCTACGACGAAAATATTTTCTGTGATATCATTTTTTATCTATGCCAAAGAAATTCTTATGTTTATTAGTATAGAACTAAAGTTGATAATAGTTTTTCTCGCAACAGGGATGAAGGGGAGGCCGCCCACGCGACTCGGCATATCGATCGCTATCCGCCCCCACTAGGCGCCGGCTACGTCAGAGCGACACTGCGTCATTGCGAAACCCTTTTCCAAGAGCTCCACAAAATGAACATCCCCAGAGGTTCCGACGGTAAATAATTTTTTCTCGGCTGTTGAATTAAATGCTAAATGTATACAGCTGAAGCGTCATGCTCACATCACGAATGATTTTTAAATATTACATTCATCTCCTCATCTTGTTTAATATCTTATTTCAGTTTAAGTCAGGATAATAATGAAGAGTACTAATTTAGTTAAAAGCATTGTAAGCTTATATCTATTATTTCATATACCTAGAGCAAAACTACACATTTATTGCATTAGAGCCAATTAGAAGCAAAGTTATTTATGACGTTACGCTTTTAAAAGAGAAACATTATGAACTTTATTAAAGTTGGAATATTTCTCAACCCTAGTCAGTCGAGTAATTTTCAAAATGCGTCCAATTTAGCGTTGGTTTCATTACCAGCAGTAAATGAGGGTGGAAGGGTAAATTAAATGCTGGGAAAACCTAAATGTATCAGGGGTGAAAATACTATCTATACATATACCTTGATATTTACCAGGGGGAAAGGTTAGACATGATGGAAAACAACAGGCGCAGTAAATTGCCAAGAAACCATAAAGGAAACCAATGTAAAACAAAAACGTTGACATAGTAAAGTTCCCGAGGAAGTTTCTACATAGTAATTTAATTACATTCGTGACCGGACGTTCAAATCCTTTAGAGTAAGCAGGTGAATGCTCAGCTTAATTAGATTTCAAATTTCTCTATGGATCGTAAAGTCGACATGTCTGAGAACGTCCATTAGAGCACGAATAGAATTAATTGTTAAATAAATTATTTGTATGTATTTCTTGTTTTTGAATAACGGAGGTGCAAGTACCTGTACTGACTGAATGACAATAAAGCACCTGTCGTAATAATTAAGAACGTGTATTCTTCGTTTTAACTTTCCCATTGATTTTATCTCTTCCTTTGGTAATTTGGCATAAACAGTTTCGGAAACAATCATGAGAACTTTATGGTATCTCCTGAAGCTTTTGGGTTTTGAGTTTAATTTGGAAGGTAGAAACTGTAGAAAAAAGTCTCATGACATGGCAGCTTGTTGGCGGCAGAGTATCGACCGGGCGAGGACTGCATTCCTTGCGATCCACAGGCAAGAGTAGTATAGCGGATGGACAACGGGTCTTGAACCTAACAATGGCTTACATTCCCCGATTCCCATTATTATTTCGTTGTATTGAATGATTATTCGACTATTTGCCTACATTACGCAAACCAACTACGATTTCATTATCGATAATAATAATATATTGTCTTTTAAATAGCTTGTTCTATAGATTCTTGTCCGATAAGATACTATTCTGATAACCACCTGATTAAAGAGGAGTTTATTTTACATTGTTTCAATTCTAATGACTAATCAGTCCGGTACAAGGTGGTTATACTTTTAATCAAAACTTTAGTTAATTACATTACGTTGCTTTCAGTTTAAAATGTATTCTTAATCAAAAATCAGAACTGTAATGTTGATTTCAATTTTGATAAGAGTGACGTTAACCTTGGTCTGTTCCAAGATTGCACCAATGAGAGCAGTCAGCAGGGTTGACATTGATGCAGGCGTATCTTGATCACAATAACGTACGATG
The DNA here is from genome assembly GCA_958295575.1 of Leucania comma. Lineage (NCBI taxonomy): Eukaryota > Metazoa > Arthropoda > Insecta > Lepidoptera > Noctuidae > Leucania > Leucania comma. Next base: position 17,385,867 of record OY282474.1, on the reverse strand, counting down.
AGTCACGACCTCTCACAGCCGGCCGGGATACGTTCCGTTGAATGCCATGACGTACGCATACGTGTCGGACGGACATGCCCAACATCCACGAAATACACACTCAAGGCCAGGCTATACTAATTCGAGAAAAGCAGATTATTTTGGGAACAACGCTCACGTGGTGAATGTTTTTTGTTTATGTATCCTCAAGTCTGCCTGTCAACTGTCACAGTATCTGAACCAAATCACTTTTCAGTTATCTACATCCTAAATAACAACTTTCTAACTCATCTAGACATTTATGTAACAGAGATTATGATCTTGATCGATTATGGTAATAACGAGGTATCTATGACGCAAGCTGTTTTTTATTTGGGTGCACAAAATGTAAGGCAACTCTCGATACGACCTCGTTTATACGGAGCCAAAGGAGGTCTTGACTAGCGGGTGTTAAAAGATTCTTATCATTCTCATTTAAATAATATTATAATCGCAGCATGCATTTTATGTTCTGCAAAAGCACTTTCTCTGTTTTAAGTTTCAATTGCCTAGAACTGGAACAAGTTTCTTACTGAAAATTAAGTAGTAGTAGTAGTAGTAGTGTTAATAGATTCATCATAATTAGAATAGAACATGATACACATGTAAAAGGAATTTGGACTTGGCTACATTTTGTCACAGGTTAAGAACACTGGAGATAGAATATTAAGTATCATACATAATATTAACCATATTAAAACAATACACATGATCAAAATCAGGTTGTGAACGTTCGCTCGAACAGCCATCGACCCGAATAGCAGCAACAGCGTAGTTACAGCAAGTGCTACAATCTTCAACGGTAAGAGCATGTCCATTTAGCGAAATATGCCTGCTTGTGTTTTAATTTGTGATCGTTATTTTTAATCAACAGACGCGTTCAATGACCCCGATTCGACGCAGCAGATCCGAACCGAACGCGGAATAGACCATTAAATCACCAATGGCGAAGAAGTCTCACTTTGCAAGTTGTTATTTACAAATCTCGTGTCTCTTGCGATTACGAATTATTTTACTTGTCATTCTGCTCTTTGGGATTGAACTGTAGCTTAATAAAGTTAATCCCATTTGTATAATGAACTTACATAAGACGGACTCTTTGAATTCGGACGTGTTGTTTGCACTTGTATAACAATAGCGTGTGAACAGCATGACCACATCTTTGTGTAGAAGTATCGCGAATTAGATCTCAGCTCGCCTTTCACTTCGTGTGAAGCGAGTTAAAGGGTATAAGGAACGCTAGGGTATTTTAGGTCATTAGTTCACGGCCGCTAGTATATTATCTAGTAACCTATAGACTAAAAGGTTACCCCCTCAGTAGCTGTTGTTCAATAAACTGTTTTAGTCAAGCAACAAGATTGGAATAGCTCGAAATCAGATAGCAGATTGACTTAGATAGATCTACGAGAAGATTAGCCATTGGCGCCAATGGTTAATCCTAGTGGTCGGACTGAGAATTTGTGAAGCTCTAAGGTAATACTAATTAGGGGCCGCCTAATTAAACGAACAAACTAGTCACCATTTTGTTAAAAAGCTTTCTATTCTTTGCTAAGTGCGCCTTCTCTCTCTTCGACAATATAATCGATCATAGAGGAGAGATCCCATTACTCTAGGAATTGAGAATCCGTCAACTGATCATGAGTTACTATGTTTTTTTTCTACGTGGGAAATCATCAAATAACTTTTGACTCTGGGTGTGAACGGAGGGAGTGGCAGACTTTTACTATCTAAAACTCATTATTCCAAAACGCGATCTAAAATAGTTCCGGGACTATTACTAGGTTTAATACCGATTGAACGCTATCTAAATGTAGTTTTCTGGATTATTAGGTACTAAATTTAATCCCAATTAAAAGCGATCTAAATGTATTTCCGGGACTATTATTAGGTTTAATGCCAATTAAAACTAGTAATAGTCCCGGAACTATTTTAGATCGCGTTTTGGAATAAGGCGCAGTGTGATCCTTCAGTTGTCATTTTTGCGAGATTTGAAGTACTCCTTTGAACAATCCGCAGTGCAGCCGTCGATGTTTTTGTCTTTATGCAGAAAAAAAATAAAAAATAAGAGAGTGAGCGCATCACACATTTCCACAGGCTCCCTAACCCTCGGGTGTATTGCACTAATTTGCACCTTAGTAACTACGCCACTGCACATAGGTAGTTTACAGAATAAAGAATCGATCAAGCCATATTATATATTGTTTTGTATGACGGTAATGCAAAATTCTTTAATTACTGCTGCGACAATACGTTAACACTGCACTTGATTGAATATCAAACAACCTGCACATAATCTCATTAAATCTCAGATTGAATACCTATTAGTGTGATAGTTTCTTTGAAAACTGCAATCAGCGTTAGAGCAGGTGAGCCGTTATTTGCAATTGCAACATCAATAATCGTATAATAATGATGGGATTTCTAGGTTCACGATGAAAGCTGCACACCGGCATTAAGACGAGGAAGGCGCCAACGGCGACGCGGGGTCAACGACATTGCGTTATAGGAGCAACTGTCACTTTCAAAGGTCGGCGGGCACGCAGGTCGACTCTGTACCGACAGTGCTCCTTGTATGGGGATCAGGTATTAATGGAGCTTAATTTATAGGTAGGATATATTTTTATTGTTAGGAAAGTATATTATGGGTTCACCTAAATATGAGGTGGAAAGTCATCAAATCATTTCTCCTGCTCTGGTTTTTTTTTTTTTTTTATTAATGGAGCTTAATTTATAGGTAGGATATAGTTTTATTGTTAGGAAAGTATATTATGGGTTCACCTAAATATGAGGTGGAAAGTCATCAAATCATTTCTCCTGCTCTGGGTGGAGTTCCCGTGGGTGTGTCAGACTTTTATTGACTAAAAACCACCTGTTTCCTCAGTTTCTCTTTATTTTCCAAAGCCAAAGTACCTAACCCTTTCGAATATTCCCGCAGCCCACTAGTGAAGGTGCGGTATCTTCTTTTTTTTTAATTTAATTAGTATTATTTTCGATACGATCATAATTTTATAACTGTGAATTTGCAAAAAAATAATTAAGTATGTATATGCGTTAAAATCGATAATAGTTATCCGGTTATGAAGACAACGAACTCAATAATGGGCAACACTCGACAGTTAGCTACACGCGGAAGGAAGTCTATACTTAGTTTAAAGTTAAAAATATGGTTACTCAAACTACGGGTGGATTTTGTTATCAGCAATTGAAATGTTTAAGGAATTGACGAGTTAGCCACTAAGCACTAAGGTAGACTAGACTAAGCATAAGCTAGGGATTCGAGTACTTATAATCTATAGAAATAAAAGCGAAACACTACTCACTGATTAAGTTCGAAATCTCAAAACTATTTAAGCAAACTTAAAATTTGGCAGGTTCCTTATAGGGTGTAGACATCTGCTAAGAATTCTGAAAATCTGCGGATTTTACGAAACTGCACTCCTAAGGGGGTAAAACGGGGGTTGGAAGTTTATATGGAAAAACCGACTTTCACGCAGCCTGTAGCAGCTGGCAAAAGCTAGTATTACTATATACTAGAATATGTTTCAGAACTCGCCTGTCAGTTTCTGCTTGGTCAGATTAAACATCGATTAGATTAACACAATCACTGGATGGATGGAATGGAACTTTATTTATGCAAGAATTCGAAAGATATTTCGAATTCTTGCATATTGACTTACTAGAAAATGAGGAAGTTCTCTGTTCGATTGTATTTTATTTTATTATATTTAATACCTCAGAACGCTGTCATTTATAAAGGCATTTGTATAATACAAGATTTTGAGTTCTAATGATGGGATCCATGAGGAATTGAGGTAGTTCAAAGCCCCGCAACTCCGTAATAACACCACCCTAGACGTGTAACGTGTTAAGGTTTAAAGGAATTGTGATGCAATACAGTTTGGCTATAAAGTACCTTCGAACTAGTCTGATGATGTGCCGGAAGGAAAGCACAGGAACTCCATAATAAAATAATGTGTACTAGCCGTATTTCTAACATTGAGAGATGGCGGGAGATCGTTAAAAAAGCTGTGTCCGCCTCTATCACCAATGTGGACGCCTCAACGTGACCACAACCGCTCTGCCAAGAGCGAAACGACAGAGAAGAAGAAGAAGAAGAGCCGTATTTCGGTTTATTGGTACTGTGGCTTAAATGGTTATATTTTATAGGTAACTTGCTATATTATCATAACCTGCACACTATTGTATAGGTTTAGCTGTGGGTAAGTAACTACATGGCCAAATTTTTTATTACAAACAACCACGAACCAAACGACTTCCATTAAAAAAAAACCACTATAACGAGAGAAGTCGGTTGGATTGAATAACGAAGACTCAAAACCAGAAATACCAACTTCTGAAATTTAAGTATTTTACAACTGTTAGTGTTATTTCTATGGAGAAATTCTCGTAATATCTACAGGATTGTTTACATTTTTAATTATTGTTTTATTCTAAAGCTATTGTGTTGAAAATAGTTGTGTCCGATTATATCATTAGTGTTTAGTCAAGGACTCAATAGTTGCCCCGTTTTAGAAAGAATAGTTGACTAGCGAGTCTTAAGTAGAGGGACGTTACTCGTGTAGAATTCTGTAATAATTATATTGATGTTTTGGTAGGATATTGTAATTAATACCAAATTCAGAAAGTTTCTAGTAGAGTATTGGTAACATTGCGTTAGCTGCGACCTTGTTGCCGCCGCAACTATTTGCTTGACCGAATTCATTGAAACTCAATTCTGCTATTCCGAAACGCAATCGTATATTCTGAAGACAATGCTCCTATTGAGATCACACAACGAAATAATGTATTGATTTCGTAATTATCTGTAAACTAGATCGCCTCACAAATATCAAATATTCGTTTAATAATGAAATGTATCAATGCAATAAGAAAAAAAATATATAAATTTCTAAGTGCAACAGCTTTCTATTCAGGAGTTCTAACCAATTTAAAGATCTATTTTGCGAACAAATTGTTACTTATATGACCTCGACGTGAACCGTGGAAATAATGTTCATTTCTATCTGATGAAAAGTCAGGAGCGAGGCAACAATGTTGGAGCTCGCAGGTGCGTATACTATCTCCATTCTTCGAGCAAGGCGTTATTTATCGCTCAACACAAGTTCTTATGATAAAACTGCAAATATCTGGTATCCGGGATTATTTAATCTTTTCAATAATAAAAATAAACCAGAGATAAGCATTGGTAATTAATGCGAAAACCCATTTAAGATTACTATACTTGTATTATTTTTTCGGTATCGTAGTTTAACCTCTTCTGATTTGTTTTCAAAATCACAGTCGTAATACTCTGTGTTAGCTACATTCCACAAAAAATGTCATTTATGGGAAAAATCATTAGACATGGTCCTAAAAATGTGTATGAATAAGTGACTGTAGCAGACAGAGAGAGGTTGAAAGTGTGTTAAACTCGCGTGAACTGACACATAAACTGTAAATTACAACAGAATACAGAACAAACCAGAGAGCGCGTACGCGCAGAGGAAAGAGACAACTGGCTCATTTTTAAAAGTAGAATAGTTTAATTTTTAAAACAATAATGGATGATGTATGGAGAAAGGAGAAAATATTGTTTATGCTACTCAAAATATGGTTTATGCTATCCATAGAAGAGTAGATAGTTTCCTCACTAGTTTATATCTCCTTCCCACACGCGTAATATTGTTTAGTTTGTTATTGTTATTATCTAGCAACAAGTGCGCGGCGCGGAATTATGATCGTAGGCGTAGGCGCCTTCTGGTTAGCTCTTATTCTGTGGCCATACGTTACAATAATATATTCATTACTCACAGCTCCTCTCGTTGCCGTTGTGACAACACCATTTTCATCGTGGTCGGGTGACGCTTGAGGCGGCGGGCCCGGTTGGTTCACTGCACTAGAGTCTCACTTATTCACGCGGGCGACGGCAGAAACGCCGTTGCCATTATAACACCTGTGTACAAGCACAATAGTTTTGTTTACACACAACAAGCCATACTTCTGAGTTAGTCTTGAGGAAGTTTCATTGACATAACAAATATGACTTGCATCAATGTGGAGGGTTTTAAAAATCACAATAGGCAGTGTTTTCAAATGTTTTCTGACAAGGTTTATTATTAGTATAATGTTATTATTTTCCAACATTCCTTATGAAATGCCAGGCATATTTGCTAGGGACTGAAGATTGTTCTATTTTAAATTTGAATTATGTAGATTAATATCAGAATGAGAGGCTCACATTGCAAAAAATATGCACAGAATTATCTAAAAATATTGCATTAAATAACACATTATGTTTCCTATTAAAATTTATGACCATATTTGCAAAAACTGCTGTTACTAAAATTGGTGCAATCAGCTTAAAAGTGATGAAATAAATTAAGACATGAGGAAGGTAGATTAAAGGTTACATTACATCACTGACAGCATTTACATAAACTTGTGAGTCATCAACATAAATATTATGTATAAGTATCCACATTTGGCACATAACAATCATGCTTTTAGGTTCTTGTAGTGTGTTTTATGTGTTTAACCCTGACAAAATGTTCTTGATAGACAAGGAAAATATGCTGTTCAAGATTAAACTTCATGGTAGTCAGCAGTATAATAAGAAAGGTTTTTAATAATCATTACCAAATTATAGAAGACAGAATAAATTGAATATTGCTTAAAAAAAAACCCTATCTGTGATACAGATGAAGTAATTTAAATACTTTATACAATAGAGTATTAGTATTTAGTTTGTATTTTTGTTTTAATAATTTAATGTTTTTTAACATGTCAAAGGGATGATTATATTATAGATTTCAAGTGAATTAAAAATTCTAATCCTGAAATTTTTCAAATCACTAGAATTCACTTGAATACTTAATATTTTAGATTACAAAACAATAAAAATGAAAGGTTGTTGACTTTAATCATTAATGTCAATGACCTAAACTAAGTATGAAATGCTAGACTAGGTAACAAAGTTCTAGTTTCAATATTGATTATTCAAGGATATCTAGCACATTCACACACATTAGTATGACAATCATTATATTTACAAACACTAAATGGATTAGTAATTAACTTGTAAAGAATAATATTTTATGACTTTGGTTGTAGAGTCATAAGATATGTTTTTGAAGATGAGAAGTTCCTTCTTATTAATAATAATAGATGCAGTCTTTGATCTGAGTAGAGTTTTCCCAATTTTGTTAGTAGGTACTTACTTGGCTTCAAATTTAACTGTATACAATGGTATACCAATATAAATGCTTTTTATTTCTTATTATTGTAAGGTTCAACAACTAACAACAGGTTTTTTTAACACTTATATTGCTGGGAATAAGTAATAATTTTTTTGTGTGCCCACAACCTGCCTCCCAAGTCATAGAATTATAAGTAGCGATTGTCAATGTGTTAATGCTGACTAGCAAGTCTAACTACTAAGTAAGCCTACTAGAAACTTTTAGATTTTTCAATTATTGTATTTTTTTTTTTTTTTATTTATTTAACACAGAAAAAAACAGCAATTACACCATAATACTATTAACATTTAGGCTTAAGAATTATAAAGTCATAAGTATAATAGTTAGGTACTCTGACTCCTAAACTAGGCATGGGCCTGTAACTTAGGAGGCAGTGATTCTTCGTTACAAAACAAAGCCATATACTAAAAAAGGACAATCCAACATTTAGCAAATGGTGGTAAAGAAAATAGAAACTAAATACTATGAAAGAAACAAAATGAGAAAATTAAACTAAATTAAAATTAAAATCCGGTGTATGACCCGGCTCCGGATTACTTGGCACTGAATATGTTAAATCTGCTATCATTTTATCATTAACCTATTCCGCCGTCATAATTAAAAAGGGCACAACTAACATTTTTTAAAGACATTAAGTTACATACAATATTTGGGATCAGAAAAAAACACTGATTCCCGAATATGTATTTAAAAAATATCGAAAAGAAATGTTAGTTGTGCCCTTTTTAATTACGACGGCAGTATTACAGATTATATCAAGTGGGTTGGTTTTAAAATGATTGATTTGTCCAAGAAGGTAGTAACAATTAAGATCCATAATGAATTTTTTGCTAACTTTATTAGTAACTATTATTCCTGTAACTTCATTATTTGTATAACAAACTATCTACAGCAAAAATGTAAACATTTTTTCAAAATGTAATCAATTAATGAAATTTTATTAATTCTAAATAGTTGTCCTGGACTGCCTAATGATAATAAATGTATGTCAAGCTTTATAGGAAAAAAAAAATACCAATGAACTGAATTGACCAGTAAATAAATATAAAATTCCATTTATTATAAATTAGGTAATTAAATTAATATGCTTAATCCAACTTCAAAATCACTTAAAAGGTTTCATTTAAGTACATTTTAAAATGCTAAACTGTGAACATGTAATTTGAGCCTAATCAAAATTAGTTATGGCTTCTATGTCAAGGGCATACCTGTCCTTATTTTGGTGAGTTGCGCAAATGAAGCCATAATGTAGTGTTTAATGAACTTTGTGAGTAGGTGTCCTGGTGTTTTATCGTAGCTTGTAAAACTATCATCTGTTAAATATATAAATCTTACTCCAATTCAAGGTTACAAGGGAATAATATGTTGGTATTACTGTCTTAACCTGGTTTGGATAGTCGGGTTCTCCCAAACACAATGTTGTTGTGGTGTGGTTTAGATCATGTACGTATGATATGATTATGAAAAATCTAGATCATTAGCTTCTCAACATTAAATAAATAAACAACTTTTATCCAAAAATATTCTAATTATTGTTTTTAATACAAGTTTAGAAATGGCAACTTACTGCTTGATAAGCAGTGTACAAGTTTTTGAATCAATTTCTTAGCTAAAAGTTTTAGTACTAGCAGATAACAGATTTACTGTAACTCACACAGTCTTATTTCTATACTGTAACTGACAAAATTATGTGACCAGGAATTCGTAGACGATTTATATAATTTCATAGCAAATGTTGTTTTGCTTATCACCAGTTTAGTTCCGAGTACTTAGCAAATAAATAAAGTTTTTAAGCAGTATATGCTATACTCTAAATTGGGCATGGATGCAGTTACATGAAATTGAATAAAAAAAAAAACAGCCTAAAACGTGAATGCAGTAAAATGACTCAGAAATTAAACGTCAAAACCAACAGGGTTACTGTCATTTTGCCACATCAACGAAATTCACGAATCTTATGAAATTTCAATGTTCTATAGTTAATGTTGTAGTTTGAATTCGTTAGCCTAACTATAGTTGCTAAATTAGGAATAAATATTAGAAGATTATTACAAAAGAACGGCCATATTGAACGTCTACATCGAACAAGCTCTACGCAGGTATTTTTGTTCGGTTTACATTTAGGTCTTCGTATATAAATGAGAAGCAAAGTAAATAATACTTACGGAACACAAAAACACTTAAAATTTCACTTTTGTCAGAAATAAATATCACGCACTCTACAATCACACTTCACTCAAGACCCAAGGCAGAAAACCGTTTTCGTTGCAATGGCTCAAACTCACCCACCAATCCAATACAACATGAAGTTTCGATTTTCTTTCTTCTGTCGACATTTAGTGGCACAGCGCCATCTAGTTTGCAATGTAGCTATTTTAGGAAAATAAAGACAGAAAAATACAAAATTGCTTGTGAGGAAGTGAGAAAGCAAATGTTCCATAGGTAGGTATTACCAGCTTAAAAAACATAAGTTATCATTTTCTGTGTTACTTCGGTAAGACTGTTTTTTTTTTTTTTTTAATAAATACTATCTCATATCTAAATCGGTTTTCTTTATTTTTGTTTTAGTTGTAAAATGTTTGTGATAATAATTGCTGTAATTATTTTTTTTTTGTTATTGAACTTCACACAATAAAGTTGTCATTATCATTTTAATCACTGGCCTCTACTATATTCGGAAAATAACGGTTTTTTTCAAGTAATGATTTACTGCAATAGACTGCAATGCTTTGAGAGACCATATCGTTTATTATCTTTATCTAACCTATGTTTATTTAAAACCATTAGATAGTAATTTCATTAGTTACAAACTAAATGTTAAAAAAAATATTTTCAAAACTTTGACATAACCGTAATTAACCGGATACATTTCATCGCAGCCGTTACATACTTTAGTCGATTTATAGAGGATTTTTAGTCAACTAGTCTTACCTCTAATTCAACAAAACAAATGTCCGAATCGTGCGCCCATTTCGTAAGTTCCTCAAATGATAATTCTGATAGACGCCCTGAAAATATTATATTTCTACAATACTCAACCACGCGAACTCTTTTTAATATACAGTAATAAATTATAGCTGGCATATAATAATAAATTTCTTCCAGATTTTGATTTTTTTGTACATCGTTCGTTGATACCTACGTCGACGAAAGGAATCAAGTTTCATAAATAATGGTGTTTGCATAATTGCCTCGATATTTAGAACATCTAGTCAATTATAAAATTTTGACTCCATTTAGTTTAAAACAGTGTTTGGCCCCAAAAATGGCAGTGATCAGTGCTCACCTTTCACCTTGCAGCAAGTGAATAGATTTTGGTTTCGATCATCGATGTGTTACTCGTTAAATAACGTACGAGGCACGAATGCTGACTCTGAGGAGCAGTGTGTGCGATGGTGATAGCAAAGAGCAAGAAAGTAAAACCAAACATGGCAAACATGAATAATACTATCAAAGGTATGGACTACAACTGGACACCTGGTCCAGAGTCACAGAACAACCAGGATGGAGCACCAAGGGCTATCTTCATTCCTCATTCGAATTCACTGCCGTTCGAAGAACGCCGCGTCACTTTGGAGCAACCTGTCAAGGTAAATAGTTTCCAATAGGATTGCAACAAATATTTGATCAGGCTGACATTTCAAGTTACTAAGCCCCAGGTATTCTGTAGAAAATGTGAGGTAGGTACATGGTCTAAGTAATATTTCTGAGGGCTGTGGGGTATGAGTAAAGTGTTAATTTTGTTCTGTCCAGTAATTAGAGTACTAATGTCAATTGGTGAGACTTGTATTGTATTAGTAGGTAATAGAATAGTAGCATGAACATGCCAGCAGTAGACATAAACATAATATTGGTTTAGCCTATGTACTCTGATATCAACACAAATAGTCTTGTATTGTTCTCTAGTAGGTGGTGTAGGAAAGTTTATTAAAACTGATGTAGGTAATATCTTATGTGATTCAATATTATTTATGAATACCGGGATTCATGGCCTACTTGAATTTGAGAGAAAAATGGGTGAAATTTAATAGTTGATACATTTTATAATATAAAACATATCCATTAGGCAACTGAAAATAAACACCTGTAACACAAAGTATGAATGTTAGTTTCACACATCATTTGGACTGAGTTAGGTGTCAATGACGCTGTTGTAACATTTGCAAGGTTGCTCTATAACCATTAGCATGCTAATATAAAATCTAAACTGAATCAAAATATTATTTCATAAACTTTGTTTCTTTAAAAGTTTCAGGTAGGTAAAATAAAACAGATGTTCTGAAGCAGTAATAAATAATAATATTTTATTATATTTAAGTACTTTATTAATTTTATTTGCTTAAAATGTTATAAATATAAAGATAATTACAGATTTCTTAAGTTCAGGCACATAATGATTTTTTTGTTGCAAAACTTTGATCCCTCTTCATTTTTTGTACAAATAATTAAAAAAGTAGTACACTTTTTAAAGTGTCTGTATTCCTACTGGTGTAATATTAATAATTACTATATTTTTAAATGAAAATGTCTTTGGCTGATTGTAGTGCATATAGTAGGTATTTGTTGTATTTAAAATAGCTTTGCACTATAAAAATAAAGAATTTTAATATGACCAAATGTAATATATACTCATTTTTAATTTGTTCTATTATATTAAAATTAATGTGATTCAAATTCAGTCATTAGTTAAAACAACAAAAAATGTATTAGCAAGGCTAAAAATATAATTTTCTTTTATATGATCATTTCTTAAGTTTTTGGTGACTCCATATAAAATTCTCTGTTATCTTAATCTGTTGCAAAACTAGACACTTTGATAAGAACTTTATCTGGATAACAATTGATATATTTCTTCAATTTATCTCATTCAATGATAGCACTGCCACTTCTTGACCTAATATTATAGGAAAATATTATTAACTTCGCCATTTTATCAAATAACTTTTCCAAATTTGAACTAATTATTTGTATCATCACTTCATATATTCTTCTTTCTACTGAATAATAAATCGCCATGTTGTAGGTACTCCATTTTTCATGCCAGCATAAATACCATGCATTCAATTTGAGTCTGAGAAATAAACAGGTTGTAGGAAATTAACAATAGGCCAATTAAACTCCACAGAAATCTTACCAGTAGCTTTGCAAAAAAGAGCATTAGAAAAATTATAAAAAGTACAAAGATAAAATACTTTTTTTGCTAGCTTACCCACCTGAATGATGAATTTCTGGCACAGAAAAAAAAAACAATCCTTGTACACTGCACTCCTGGGCAAAGGCCTCTCTCCATTCATTAAATCATTAGCAAACCTTTTAGTCCCCTTCAACTTTTGATGGAATTTTCTTTGCTATTTCCTTTACAGAAATCTGCAACAATCAAGTTAAATTGTTTAGAAACATAAAGCCCTAAATTACAATAAAGTCATTGGAATATTGTAAAATTTTAAATCCATTTAATAAGTAAAAGGAGGGACTGACTGACTGACATGATATCCACAGTCGAAACTACTGGGAGTAGAAATGTAAAATGCGTCTTAAACTGTCAAGCCCCAAACGGACACCGGTATCTTTCTATTGTGTCTCTAATTATGGTATTCAAAGGGTTAATGCCTGCCTACATCATAAAAGGAATTTATGATGGAGGCAAGAACTAAGAACGAATTTTTGTAGATTCAAAATATAATCAATATTCGGTTGAATGCAAAATTTTATTTCTTGGTCCGATACTTGAAACTTAGCATAAATAGTAACCCCAAGTAAATAAAAACGTTATCCATTATTCGTTTTTCAAAAGATTTAGGTGGTGATAAGATTTTACCAAACAACCTTCAAGGTTGTTTGGTAGAATCTTATTCTGTAAGTTATTAAGCTTGAAAATGGGCACAAATTCTAATAAAAATGAATATTAAAGACTGCACTGTTATTATTAGATTTACAAAACTACCTTTTTTTTTAAGTATTGGAGCTAGAATGAGTTTCAGACATTTAATGATTAAAACCCACCTGTGTTGTTTTAGCTGCATTTTGCGTTCCTGGGTGGCTTTCGAACACCACACCCTAGAGGCCCTGGTCTATTTTGCTGACATCTCTCGAGATGCCCTTGAAATAACGTGCCGTCGACTCGGGCTTAGTTCTTTCTGGACGGTGAGCTACCCATTACTCGCCGTACGCAAGCCCATACCTACGGTGCCGGGATATGGTCTCTCTCACGCTTTTCGTTACTTTTGCTCACATTACTCTATCCCAGAAGAAAATGACTGCTTCCCATTTCCTCTCGCTCCGTACCATGGTCTGAACCTGGGCCGGACGCAAAAGGTCATCACCGACAATCGCCTTCACGAGGACGTGGCAATGATACTCCCAAGTGCGGTAGATTTCCACCGTAGGTATGCGTTAACGTATCCTCCGAACTATCCATAGAATGGCGAAATCCGTTCGTTTCAACCCTCCGAATCCGGAACCGGCACCTCCTGAAACACCCATTTCTGTAGATGCCCTCCGTCAGGTGGAAAGCGAGGACGTCGTGGAGGCTCTCAAATCACTCCTCAATGGTCACTTATCGCCGCGATTATGGCGTACGCAGTACTGTCCTGTCACACGTCCCCCTGCATTTGGAAAATGAAATATAGGATAAACGTTGATTCAAAAGGCTTCTAATATTATCATATCTCACGCGGTAAATAAGTTGAACAATTTGCTATGGTTTAACGCAGCTCTCCACTTCGATTGAGACCCGAAAATAGATAGCAGAGGGTGGCTGCGCGTAACCATAGCAAATGGTCAACTTATTTGCCGCGTAATACACTCAAGCTTGTAGTTCTATCTCGCTGGGATAACTTTCCGCCTGGTTATCCGATTGTCGGTCTCCCACGTCGAAAAATTACCCACTACCTACAGATTCCAGTACGTTTCCTAATAATTAACGCCAATTTCAATTGTTCTTCTATCATATTAAGTTCTTTCGGTAAATCGGCATCGTAATTTTAATGTTGAAGGGGGCATCGACTGGCATGATATATTCAGACTTCCAGCAAGCACGATCGCAATAGCTTTCGAACGTTCATGTAAGGGCCCATTGATTGTCTATGTCCATTCCTCCATGACGCTTCATTAAGGTCATCATCTCAGATTAGGAGTGCCTGTCTCTGGAATTCGTAAACATCCTAACCTGTAGTGTTTCTGTTTAAGCATCAGAATTTATATTATGATGAAGTCAAGTGTTGCTCTACATAGGAGTACGCCTAGTATTTTTTCCTGTAGAAATATTTTTTATACAGTTATTCCTTTTACTGCGCGATATTATAGTCATCTCTTTCGTCCAAGTCCAATTGAAACATTAAAATAAACTCAATTGACAATCGCGTCACACTCAAATCATTGCATTTATCCATAATTTAGTTTGTATTCAGTCCAGGCGCGTGGTTGTCTGTCGAGGGCCGAGGGTATATGCGCTCGACTACGGCCGGGCACGCCTGACTCAGCCTGACCCGAGGTGCTTGAGACGACCACAATTGTGCATTGGCAATTAAATTTAATGAGATTAAATTGTGCTATTTCTGAGTACACATCTGCTAGCGTGCTTGTAAGGAAGTCGATATTTATCAGCTTTATGTTATTGTACAGGAAGCTTTTGTCCCAAGTTATACTATTATTAAAACAATTAACAATAGCTCATGTTCGTATATCATGTGACTCATTGTGTTTTTTACGCTCTATCTTATCAATAAAATTGATTCATATTGCAGCCGATTGTGAGGTCGCAAGTGTAAGCTCGTGATAGAAGAGAGGAAACCTACCTTGTCCTCAAATAAACACATCAATTTGGCCAAAAAAGGATTGATATAGCGCATAGATGTATGCGAAAGTTTGGCAGGGGAAGCCGTTGGAAATCGCAGAATTATGATAATAAGATTGGGCTGGAAGCTGCCGTTTATGACCCGTAGTAACTACGATATCACTGCAGTAGAGGCTCCAAAATGTTAACCAACGGCTAAACTGTAGATTAATATTGTATCTGCCTACTTAAAGAACATTCAATGGGCTCATTCCACCTTAGTCCGAGTGTAGTAAATCAATAACCTATAAGTAGCGCGTGCATCTGAGTAATTATGTTATGGACGTAATAATGTAAAACATGATTAGAATTAATCACGTATGAATTATGCAAAGCATTCATTTACACATGCGCTTGAATAGAAGGCGAAGGTATTATAATCTTTACATTGCTTGTCCGCAATCAGGTATTATGGACTCGACTAGACTTTGTGGTCGACCGAGTCCAGGAACCTACAAACACGTCACGCTACGTACTTAGTAATAGGAAAAAGGATAAAACTTCAGTCGTAGACAATGAACACGCACTCGGATACTAAAACAAAGGCGGGATCTTGATGTCATATCATCCGAGATAAATAAATCTTGGTTAACGATGCTTGCTTTTTCTCTACGTCGCGTCGTGAGCAAGAGATCCATTGATCTACATAGTACGGTTTTAATTCACATACAAATAACATGTTGATACACAGATCAATCTATTTCGATCTGTCTTGACGTCGGAGCAGTTACAGATAATTAGGTTGCCATTCTTCGCTTACAACCATCGTTGTAACCTGCTTTCTGATACGACTTTGTAGTAACTTTCGAAGGGCAGTAATCTCTCAATGTCTGAGCACAAAAACGTAAATGTTGTATTTTGATTGTGAATTTTAGAAAAAAAAAAAAAAAAATAGTGTGTAATAAAATAAATACTGACTGGAATGTCGAAACAGTGGAATTCTTAAAATATTTTTTGATAATTGAGGAAGCTTATGTTATCTAATGGATCTAACGCTCATATTGCATTCACGGAATGTTTGTAATGTTTCAGATTGGACGCAACGTGTACCGCGCGACTCCGAGCCCGACCAACACAATATTCGAATGCCGAGTGTTGTCTCGACATCACGCCACGCTCTATTACGACAAGGGCCACTTTTACCTTGTGGTGAGTCCCACAAATTGCTGCTATATACGCCGTACCAACTTACGTCCAATTGTTACTCACATTCATGCTATTACTGGCCAGTTGCGTCGAACACTATCATTACAGTACCTACTATACACAGAAACTGCATGTGTGTGCAAATATTATAATATACATATGTACCCGAACTACCTTTTTTTTGAGCTGGGATATCATCGAATGATTTCTCGCGCTCTAGGGAGGAGCGAAAGAGCGTGTCAGAGTTACTGACTAAAACCAACCTGTGTCCTGCAGTTGCCCTTTGCGTTCCAGGGCCACGTTAACTCTTTCAAATGTTCTCGCGGAATAGGTACCTTAACTAGCTAAAGAAACTATACTATACGCCATACACTTATTAGAAAACGATTATACTTCTTAGAAAGAAGACGTAGCTTCATTAATACACACATCACGTCATTAATTACAGTACTGACAAGCTCGTGTAACAATATTGCGCGTGAAACTAAAGAATTTGAGTAATACGTTAATAAGAAACCATTCAAATCGGTTCAGTAGTTGCTGAGATCACCCTGAAACAATAGAACAAAGGAACCACCTCTTTAGTACTGTAGTAGATTGATCAATTGTCGTCAGTCAGGTTTGCGAAGTTCTTTCCATAATAGTACTTAATAATGCAGAGCTGTGACAGACCGAGAGGTCGCTATGGTTATTGCCACTTCTATTGAGTACAACTGTGGGTGTTTGTTACGTTTAAAACGGGGGTTACACCATCAATTTGACGAAAACTTATGTATTTTTTTCAACTCTACCTATCTAATTAATGATTTCAGCGAAACTCGATTACTATGACCAAAGTATTAGATAAAAATTAGGGTCAAATGAATGGCTTTACCTCCTGCTATTAGTTCTATACAAGAAAAAAATATTCTCGAATGATATAGAAGTTATACTTATGGTTACTAAAACGGTAGTATCCTTGTGACAACTTTGTAAAGTTGTATTTGCCCAGCAAGGAAGTTGACGCAAGATCGACAAGATATTGTTCAAGCCTGAATTCCACGACTCGTTAGAAACGGCTACCAATGAATTGACAGTTGCTTTTTGTATTTGTTACGCTCAAAGAGAGCAATCGCTCCTTGAGCGAAAAAATGGTTGATTTTACAAAAAGCCACATCGGTCCACTCAGGGTCCTTAGTATGTCAAAGACACGTAGGTACAAATAATAATAAATAATCCATAGGACACATTTATTTTTGGTGTCCGTCTGTCTGTCTGTCAAGACCCTTTATCTCGGGAACGCGTGGAGGTATCGAATTGAAATTTAAACCGTATACGGTCTGTCATTCCCTTGAAGCTGTGAAAATCAAATTACTAAGTTACATGAAAAAATACAGCTGTTTATGTCGCAAAAAACGTATATTTCTACAATCTCAAGGAAATCAAAATTCTTAGGGTAGGTACTTACTACCTGTTCTACCTGACCTAGATCCTTAAATTTCGTACAACAGCAACGCGAAATTCGCGATATGACTGTTGAAGAAGCCATCGTTACTTCGTCTACGTCTTGTGAGCCATTTTATCGCTCATTGACCGATTTCGGTCTTTGACCGTAACATGATTAAATTAGCACTTGCAGTTTACTTCCGACTTTGGTTGACTTCCAAAGAGATTAGTTATTGTTCAGTACAATTTATTCTAAAATTGACCTTTGTTTTGTGCGGTAGCTTTAGATTTTACTTGTTAAGCAATTTGTATATTTTATTTAAATTAAGAATAAACAACCAATTAAATGATAAAAGAAACAAAATTCACTTAGGCACTTGATTTTCTCAACATCTTGTCCGATGTTGCGTTAGAACGATTTTCCAAGTGGGACAATCCTATTTATGTGACATTAGAGTAGGCCGCGGCTTTGCCCGTTTAAATTTACATACTTTAACCGTATACACAGTCGGATACGATGCTTCGGTCAGTTTTCTCAAGTTCAGTTAAAAGAAGTAAGAAATATCGAAATTAGTAAAAAGACATAAAATATTCCTCATTAAGTGCATAATTAAGATTCAACATAAGAACAGCATCACATTTACATAACTATGTAGAACCGTACATTTCCGACCGAAAATCTCACGACACGATCTCTAAAAACAAAGTCACAATAGCACGGTTATAGCAGTAACGAGTAAAACCAAATTAGTTGTTATGAATATTACGAGCGTTACGAAAAAGTCAACTCATCCCACATTATATTATGAAAGAGCCTTGTGCTGGTTACGTGTTGGAGCCTAGTAATTCGAGCATCGAGCACGGCTCTCACCGTTTCCGCCCACAAGCGATTTCTATGGTCGCTTGTCTTCATGGTAATTCCGTTTACCGAACTGCGTCTCCGGTTATAGAGGTTGTTTGCCTACAAACATCTGAATTGTTCGCGTAACGTTGATCGGTGCCTCGTAAAAATCCACAATGAATTGTGAAGAATGAAGACACTAAGCGTGATCGTGGCTCGATAATACCGCCTATTGATTACCTCGACAATTTGCTGCTCGTTTCTGTTTGCATGGAAATTGATATTTACTGGCAAACTGAATTTTGTAATTTACCGTCAATTAGAGATATGTGTGATGATGAGGAAATTTATTACTACGTGTGTATTCATTTTAATGGACATATGTAATTATAAATCACAATTTTAAATTTTTCAATAAAAAACCAGGCAAGTGCGAATAGGACTAGCGTACTGAGGGTTCTGTACAAACTTATCTATGAAAACAGTTCAATTCCATACTTCCAGAATTGAGTTACCAAGATTTATTAACTCAAATTATCAGTCATCTGTCCATGACATACGAACCCATATGATATTGGATTTTTGCTGCTCAGTATGCTCACTTTCGTGTGGTTTTGAAAAATCAAAATTGTTCTTTTAAAAATACTAAAAAATATATAGGTACTGCTGACGTAATCACAATCCAGACCTCCATCCCCTATGTAATCAAAAATAAGCAAAGCAAATTCCCTCTAATGCTTACGTAATACTTGAATGGCCCCTAGGACTCAGAAGTTTGATTTTTTCACAGCTTCAAGGGACCGCAGACTTGAGTATATATATATATATGGTCTTAATTTCAACTCGATACCTCCACGCTTTCTCGAGATAAAGGGTCTAGACAGACAGACAGTCAGACAGATGGACAACAAAGTGATCCTATTAGGGTTCCGTTTTTTCCTTTTGAGGTATGGAACCCGAAAAGTAATAAAAACGGGGAACAGATTATTTTTATTATGAGCCTGTTGTGACCCAGTGCAAGGCAAAAGCCTCCCTTTCATTCTTCCACTCTTCTCTGTTCCTAGACATTTCTGGCTAATCCTTTAGGGAGTTCAACTAGTCACGACACGTTGAGGAAAATTGACATAAATGATTGTAAATATAGCATAATATATCATTGTTAAATATGACAAAAAGCAAAATTTAAATGAAGCTAACCGTATTTCGATCCAAGCAAGTAAGTATTGTGTTAAATAGGAATATATTGTAACAATTGAATTGCGCCGTGGGCTAGTTAGATAATAACTTACTATTTTTATTTAATACTCTAAACTAATTGTTGATAAGTCTGTTTATTATTGTGTAATGAACATGTAGCATTAATTTATGTTACGTGAAAAGCCTAACAAGCAAGGATTCCTAAGATAAACGATGGCTCTAGGAAACGACGTAAATTATGTATAAGATAAATATGTAATGTATTGATTTATAGGGTTTTTACTCGTATAAATGAGTTTGATAGTTCGATCGACGACCGAGTGAATTACAGCTTTAACGATAGTCTTGGATGTAGTCGATAGCTGATACATTTCTGATTTGTTTCTATGTCATGAATATGAACATATATATTGCTCTTTTGGACGTGCAATTTAGCTTCACTTTTTTTTTGACTGACCGACATTTTGACTATAGAATAGTGCCTGATAATGGTCTATTTGAAATAAATTAGTTCGATTTTGATTCTTTGATTTCTTAATGGTTACTGCTACACCTGACTAAAATAAATCATGTAAATTTCCCAATGTTCATCTTTTACGGTAACGTTCACGTGTTTGTGCAGCTAATTAAAGCTACTGCAATATATAGATCTGCAAATGAACAATATAAACATTAAATATACCACGCGATAAAATTCAGCTTATCGATCGAAAAATGTTTAGAAAAAAGCTTATGTATGTCATAGACATTTGTGGTTCCGTAGTTCATACAATGTAGCTGTTCGAGAAATTCAAATTATATGCCTACCGTTTTCCATTTAGATTTATACAAATTCCTCATTGACCGAGGCCATTGTAGAGGTCAAACAAACGCTAACTAATTAGTAACGAATGCATCTTTTAAGGATAACGTAGAAAACGGAAAGGACAGAACACAAGGAATTCTAAAGTTGAGCGTTCGAATATATTTAAATACGAAATTAGATGAAACAGATTTTGAACTTGTCTTTTAGTATGTAAATTGAAATAAGCAGGTTCTACCTCGTTTGTGACGTTACAATTATATGGACCCAAGATATACTATTTATAGAAAAATGGAACTACGTTTCAGTGCAGACTACGTGAAACTTATTACAGCAAGTACTTATCAAGGCGATACTCCTTTTTTAACTTAACAAAAAATACTTATTAAGACTATACTCCATTTTTACCTTAACAAAAAATACTTATTAAGACTATACTCTATTTTTACCTTAACAAAAAATACTTTTTAAGACTATACTCCATTTTTACCTTAACAAAAAATACTTATTAAGAATATACTCAATTTTTATCATAACACCAATAGAACAAAAATTTTTGTGTCCTTATAAGCAAGCGTACAAATTAAAACATTTCGATCCTGCGAGTTATTTTGGAAGATGCAAACGGCTTCTAAGTCTTTTGTAAACCAGTGCAATATTCAAATCGTAACGCTTATCAACTCTTCATCAGTTTTTATTTAAACTATAAAAATACCATTTAGGTTGCCATCGGAACGATACAGTTATTTAGCATCGTGAAGCATAAATGTGGGTCATTGATCGTGACAACTTTATCTTTTACAGTTCTAGTTAAATACCTGAACATTGAGCCGCGCGAATTTTGGAGAAATCTTTGGTTTAGAGATGAATCTAATTCTAGACTTGCATCAAATAAATCATTCAACTGTTTATAAACAAAGGTTTTGTTGTTGTAAAGAGGTATTTGTTGTATGACGTGTGTGTTGTATTGTTTACAGGACAATCAGAGCAGCAATGGCACGTTCATCAATAACAACCGGTGCTCCATATCGAAGGAGCAAGAACCGCACGAGGTGTTCTCTGGTGACGTGGTACAGTTCGGCATACCAGTCGTGGAGAATGCCGGCAATTCTGAGAAGGTATGTACGTAAACTGAGTAAATAGTGGATGGAGTGATACCGCGCGGATGTAAGATATCAGTGCAGTGATATTGGGCATATCGTAGTTGACAGTTATTTGGAAATGCGTCTAATGGAGCGCCGTAAGCGGTCGTCTAATTATGCACGTTATTTTCGTGTGCTTCGTACTAATTGTGTGAGTGAGATTTTATGAACTAATTATGCACACTTTGTATAGAATCAGTGAAATATGTAACGTTTGTGTAAAGTTTTAAAATATCTTGGGTTATTGCGGATTGTCATGAGTTGTCATCTCTGTAGAAGAGAAGGGACTAGAAGGCAGAAATTGGGCCGAACCTAAATAAATTGCTGAGGGCTAAGGGCAGTAGAATGATGACTTACGCTCGGCTTATCCGAATTTGGTACGAAGTGTGAATATCAAACGCGGCAAGATCTTAGTACTCCATTGGTCAGCATCTCCAGGATACCATTACACATAGAGCGAGTGTTACGGATGGCTCGACAGCAACTCGACCACCTGTTGTTCGCGATGACCACAGAGGTGAATCAATTTATTGTATAAATTATTGCGATCGCTGCATATCGGCTTCCTCATAAGTCAGTCAACCCTGTACCCAGTAGGTTTAACAGCTTCTATGCAGATCGTTGTTATAATGGTATGTTCTTGTTATTTTACCTTTAAAATCTTTACTGTATAAAATAACCCTTACAAATATTTTAAAATGTAAAGTCGTCTAATTAGCAGTCCATTTGTATGCTTAGGTATATCCCGAGAACCATTAAACCATGTTAATCTGGTTAACGTATTTTTTTTTCCTTCATACATTCTCCTGGTTGGAATTAACAAAGGATATTACAACTTAATGTACCTCGCATATCATCTAAATTCTTGTAATAGACCAAAAATTTTGTCTCCCAGTTTAGTATACCTGGCCGTGATATAAAGTTTTAACAAATACATAGAACTTGTATTAGTTGCGCAACCGGTTTGAATTCTTGTGATCTTAGATTAGTTTCTCAGTAACATCGTGTTTTGATTATAAATTAATTAGATGCTCTCAGGATGATTCGTCATCAATTTAACTAAGACCTGTTTAGTGCTTGATATGCTAGATCGTAGTGAAAAGCGATACATCTTCTTCGGCTCGTATAGTTTCACGGTCATGTCACATTTAGGTTTTAGATCCGGGATTGATCCTATTCATTATCTTGCGGTTATCGGAATTTATTTCAGGTTGGCGCGAGAAGTCTTAATTCCATACTAGCTTCTGCCAGAGGCTTTTCCCGTGTGAAAGTATAATATTATCTCAAGGGAATATATTCCCGGAATCAATATGTATTTGTCCATGTCCGGGAATGTCCAATTCCCGTACATGGTCTACCGTGTGCCAAATTACATCCATTGTTTT
This sequence comes from Leucania comma, assembly GCA_958295575.1. Lineage (NCBI taxonomy): Eukaryota > Metazoa > Arthropoda > Insecta > Lepidoptera > Noctuidae > Leucania > Leucania comma. The sequence goes on along the minus strand of OY282474.1, from coordinate 17,362,821 downwards.
TGTGGTATTCTTGCTTTATAGCCGTGTAGTTTAAGCTTTATTCTTCATTCTGTGATCTTATTTTAACAATAAGCTATTTTAATGAACCTACACGAAGGTTCTCCTAATGGGTGTCATCATTGTGCGGATCGCCCGGAGGATACGGAGGAAATCTGCCGCACTTGGGCAGAGCATCACCGTGTCCTCGTGGAAGTGATCTGTGGGAGCTTTCTCGCGCAGATCGAATCGGACACCTTTTGCGAAGCTGTAAGCTACCTTGGGAGAACGGGCCCAGCCCCGTCGAAAGAGAGGCTCCGGGCGTCGAAAGTAGCAGGGTATAAATCCACCGTAAGAGCGCATGCTTACTTCTACGGTGGCCGGAAATTGCCCTGCGACTAACTCGACTAGCAAGAATAGTTCGTCGGCCGGCCGTCGGTAAAGATCTAGTCACGCACGCCTCAAAGAGATATCATCAAACAGAAGGGTCCAGTGGGGCCGATGCCTGCTAGGGCAGCGGGAACGTTAGAAAGAGTGAACATGGCCCTGGAACGCAAAGGGCTATTGACAGACACAGGTTTTAGCCAGTCTAACTCTGACACGTTCTCCCTCTCCACCCTAGAGCGAGAGAAGTTATTTAAGGATTCAGTAAAAATCTAACATGCCCTTTCCGTTTCCACCCTAGAGTGAGAGAAATCATTTGATGATTTACTCAGTACAAAATCTCTCACGCCCTTTCTCTCCACCCTTGAGCGAGAGAAGTCATTTGATGATTTAGTCAGTACAAAATCTGACATGCCCTTTCGCGCCACCCTAGAGCGAGAGAATTTATTTGACGATTCAGTAAAAATCTAACACGCCTTTTCTTTCCACCCTAGAGCGAGAGAAGTCATTTGATGATTTACTCAGTAAAAAATCTAACACGCCCTTTCTCTCCACTCTAGAGCGAGAGAAGCCAATATTTTGATAATTTTCCACCCCAAAAACGGGTTCTCCCCAGTGTCGCCTGAACGAAATGCGCGTCTCGCATGCATCGGAATTCCTCAACATTCACCAGGTCATCAGTCCTCTTCCGTCCTTGTGGGAGACTTTCCAACGTTTCATCTTCCGGTAGGCGGTCACTCCAGTCCCTGTCGGCCCAATCGACGATTTGTTAGCCTATTGTTACTAATTATCGTATGGAAAAAAACACCTGCGAGTGTTTTTTTCCTGATTCGACCTCGCAGGGAAACTCCAAATATAGCTCTCAAAGTAAAAAAGTCGTCTCTGGCTAATTCTTAAACATATCTGGGGATTCAAATCTGGAATATTAGAAGCAGTAGGTGAAGGTTGCGTTATGAGAGGAAACACCGGGCAAGTCATAACAAACTATGAGTTATGGCGCGTTCACCTTCTACCCTTGCCTAAACAATTGAGGATAAAACATAAACGACATGAAAGGTTAACTCACTCAATATGTTGACCCAATATCTATACTAATCTGTTGACATTAATATTATAAAGAACTTTGTATGTGTGTGTGTGTGTATATGTTTGTTAGTCCTTAACTCCCAAACTGGACATCGATCACATCTTAAGAGGCGTATTACAAAAAAACACGAAATTGCAAGTTTTCTACGTTGAAATTTTAGGTTTTATGTTCGTTGTATGAAATAACAATTTCTTGGTTAATATAGTTCGTTTTCTCTACTACAATTACCTCAAAACTGATTTTAGATTAATTATTTAATTATTTAGTAATAAGCTTTCTCCCGATACATGTTTCGGCAAAAATTCACGGAGACATCATTTCTGAGCTCTAATTTTGAGATTCTACTAAATATCAGTCAAAAACAAAAATATTATTAGCTCTCAAATATCCTATACTTCAATCATAACAGGTAATATTTTCGATATATGCCTTTTATGTAAAGAAAAAAAAAACTACGTAATTCAATAATCTACCGAAAAGGCTTCAAAACAAGCCCCAATATCTCCAAAGTTCTACATTATTTAGACTTCAAATTTATACCAAAATAATCATCAACATTTGCTTAAACTATAGTATTATTTTTATTTTTTAAATCGCTACTATTATTTTTTAATAAAATAAATAAAAACACTTTATATTTCACTGCGCCGGTCATCTGCGATTAGTATCGCGCGAGCGCTTGTCGAGGTCGGACCTATGTCAGTTTCTTTCCCGCGCGCTTTCGTTCCGATACTACCGTGACTACCGTCGTGTGCGCCGACTGTCGCGTAGACGCTGCCGCATTGCTATTGTGTGCGTGTGAACTACGAACGCAGTTTTTGATCTTTGTAAATATTTATTTTCGAACGGTATAATATACCGTTATATTGAAGTTATAATAAAGTGTGAACTTTATACTAATTGAAATAATATTTCAATTAGTATAAAGTTCACACTATACTAGTATACCAGATAGTGAACTTATTAAAGTTAGACTAGTTAAAGTCATGACTGGTTCTACCAAATTCAAGGACAGCTTTATATATCCAATAAAAATGTCTGCATACTTGCCATATGGACTGGACCAGACTTTCCTGTAAAAACTATAACAATCTACAAAGACGACGAATTTTGGTCGTTAAAAATGTTACCCAAATTAAAAGCTTTTTATGAAAAATGTGTACTGCCAGAAGTTATCGACTCGAGAAAAGATCGATCAATGCCTTTGCGGGAAATATTTTTCTGATGTAAAAATATGATGTCTGACTGTACCAAATAATAAAATAAATAATACATTTTGTTGTTTCATTTATTCGATAAGATTTCAACCATCCTACTATAAAATTAAGGCTAGACTGAAAATACACTTAATAAACTAGTTATCAACGATTCCATCACTGCTTACCATCAGGTTGGATCACAGTCGAGCACTAATTTATATGAATTAAAAATAAATATATACAACTTTAAAAATCTATTTTTGCTATGAATAGTATATATTACAATCGATTGTTTATCGAATACTGCAGAATATTAAAAATATTTGTTTGAACATATTTAAATTAAAACGACATTTAAAAAAAATATCCATCTTCTAACCTCTTTCTGAATACTTCAATTACGAAAGATTAAGATCGTTTAGCCGCCGTATACACAATATCATAGTGCGAGCGAGACTGCTAGAAGCATGAATGAAAATATCGCTCACGTAGTTCGCCGCCCGCTCGATGCATAAAATACCTAAATTTGCGTAATGCCGAAATGTGAAAGGGCTCTTAAAATGCAGTTTTTACTTTGACGCGGCAGAAGCCGCTTGCAGCAGCTAGTGCACAATATAAATAGCAGTTTTTCGTGGCTTCGTGGTTTCTATCGCAGGAACTTTTTATTTTTCAGAGATAACAGCCTAAAGGCTGATTTCATCATTCAATATAAAAACTTAGTTCAACTAAACTAAGCTCAGCGCAATCTAGTTTAAAGACCCGTGTCGTAAACATGGGCGACAACAAAAGAATTGAAACTGAGTTTAGCGTAAACTAGGTTCAATTCATCGCGGTGAAACGCAAAATGAAGCTATAATCTCGATTAGTCGCTGAAACTGCGTTTTGTTTGAACGAATCGCGATTAGTTTATTGGTGAATTTGGCTCTTAGTCACTTAGTGATAGTGTAGCTTTTTTATTTAATATTCTTAATCAAATTTTCTTAATTGGATCATTCATTCCATACTTACAAACAAACAATGATATATCTATATAATGTGTGTTTGATAAACAAAACACATCCCAAACTTCCGTTCTTCACAACATAGATATGGTTTTGATAAGATAATAATGTGTTTGAGTGCGTTTATTGACAGAATACGTTCCCGCCAGTGGTTGCCCTGCTCAAACTATTTCACCCCGATGGAAAGGAAGCCAAGCTTTCGTTCAACCCCACTATGACCACGCCGCTGCATCTTAAAGAATTGTACCAGCTCAATAATTTTGTTCAGGTAATGTTTTTTAACATTGTTTCTTTTATCTTGTACTAGCGACCCGCCCCAGCTTCGTACGGGTGCAAAGGTGATATTAAATATATTATGCATGTATTATAAGCCTTCCTCTTGAATCACTCTACCTATTTAAAAAACCGCATCAAAAACCGTTGTGTAGTTTTAAAGATCTTAAGCTTACATAGGGACAGACAGCGGGAAGCGACTTTGTTTTATAAACCGTTAAATTTTAGTCGTTTTAAACCCGCGGAGGGTCGATTCGGTAATTCGAGTTTAAAAAAAACGTACTTTATTTTTTAATTTTCTTTTTACAAATCGATCGTATTTCATGTACCGAATCGACCCTCCACGGGATTAATACGACCAAAATTTAACAGTGTAGTAATGGCGGTGTCATAAGAGACAGTGTGTATGCTTTTTTTTCTGTAATTAAGACAAATTTTAAAGGTTTCTTATTGAATTTTCAACGGATCTGAAAAATTCTTTCTATTTTTGATTTAAAAAAGTTATTTTGTCTCATATAAACAATAAAAAAATGGAGAGACCCCAAATTATCAATCGATTGATATTACCGACGACAAGCTTTCGGCTGTTTTTTATGCAAATGCATTTCAATTATCTTTTTAACGTTATTCAGGAAGCTATTCAGCGCGAAGCCTCTTTGGAAGGTCGGCTTCGTACGTTACGTGAGTGCGTGGAGCGCACACGCGCCGAGGCGGCCGCGTCCTGGGAGCTGTTCGTGGGCGAGCAACGCTTGCTCATGCGCGTGCACACGCTGGAGACCATGCTGGCCGTGGGCAAGCAACCCGACCACCACCAGCTAGCACAGTTGTTCAGCGACAAGAGAAATTACCAGGTAACATTGTTAACTGGATATTTAACTAAGAGCAGATTCTTCTTATATCCGATTGATGCGAGACGCGGAGGAAATGATTAATATGATGATGAGATTCTTAAAATCATGTTGTTGAAAGTTGTCTTAGTGCTGAACATAGCCTCCTCCGAAAATAATTTCATCTACTGTTCTCTTGCAAAAGCAAGAGAATACCTATCTAGCAAATTCGGTCCTGTACTCCTCGCATTCAATGGATACGGTTGTGTAGTTCTTGCGATTTATAGAGATCTTTAATAGTTTATCGTTTTAGTTGATAGAGGCCTAGCCTGGTTGCGTAACGGGACGTGGTCACTATTCTAGAAGTTTTTAAGCCCGTCAGCCATACGTCGCTAGAACAATTTCGACCAGTGACACTCCAGTTTTTATCCGTAAAACTTAGCTTAGTTCTGCGGGTTTTGAAGGTTTTTTATGTTCTCTTGATACTGTTCTGTACCTAAATAAGATATATTTCTTTATACATATGTCCTAACAAAAGCCTTGTTACAGGAAGTGGCGCAAGAAAGTCTCCGCGCGGCGCACGAACAAAGACTTGCCTTAGAGGAGACGTTGGAGCGACGCAGCCGCGAGGTGGCCGCGCTGCACCAACACAACTACGCGCTGAGGCTTACTGCCAACAATGCACTCGCCGAGCTACAGGTATGATCACACCACTAAGGTGTGAGGCTGTATACACTTTATCCAACGCATATTAACAAATGTTAGATGGCATAGTACAGGTATTCTAGATTTAATGAATATAGAAAGCGCTCCAGTCCGAGTACTTTCAACTCAAGTATGTCTCTTAAAAAGTCCTTTTGAAATACTATACATTCATAAAATGATTCCGATGCAGATCCACATTACCATTGCTGTGATTATTTATTACTAGCTGTAGCTATCTGCTTCAACCGCATGATTATAGAAAATTATCCCAAGGGAACAAATTTTCTTGATAAAAAGTATCTATGTGCTCCAAGTTATGATCTATTCGTGTGCCAAATTGTTCATCGTCCTGTATACTGTATCGTGAAAGTTTTTTGTGTCGAAAGTTGTCTCTTCTTTGCAGTAAATCGTCAACTTTTTCTGTGTATTAAGGGTAAGTAGTAGGAAATCGTATTACGGGATTTTGATAAATTTATATAGATAACTTAAACTTGTTGGATTGGGGATAAACCTTGTAGATGATTGTTAAAAAGATATTAAAAATCACTAAAAACGTGCAAAAAGCACTGTCGTATTTTAGTAGTTTTATGCGTAATTAAAGAGTCACCTAATTAGTTTAATACTTAAAAAAAGCTACAGAAAATAGAGAATCCAATGCATATCTCAGTTTTTCATAACGCTATTTCTCTTTTGAGTAAAAAAATCGGAAACTGTCTTAATTTTTACGCCCGAATTTCCCATACCAATTACAATGGCCGCGAGCCGCACGGCCGTATTCGAATCGTCGGGTTAACCTAGGCTCAGTCGACGAGAAGTCTTCAAGGAGAAAGCACGTCGCTCTTTAGTAAAAAATGCATTTGTGTGTGTGTGCGCCTGTGAGTACCCGAATCCATCGCACAGTAGTCGGGATTTAGTAAAATTGTAAATTTTTACTCCAGATTCTATAGACATGTTCTTTGTTTATTGTCATTAAATTTTTAACCGACTTCCAAAAAAGGAGGAGGTTCTCAAGTTGCCTGATTGTTTTTTTTGGAATGATTGTATGTATTACAATGCTTGCTGACCGATGTGGATTTGTGGACAGGACCTTGTAAAGGTGGCGGGAATCTAGTGGATGCGAGACGCACAGGACCGTTCATTGTGGCGACATTTGGGGGTGCCTATCTCCAACAGTGGATGTCTTTCGGCTGAAATGATGATGATGACAAGCTTCTTTGTTTGTAACATGGTAACATGATATATCCGGGTTTGAGCTCGAATTTTTTGTCATGGGTCTAGTTTTTATAGATTTCGCTAAAGCAAAATGTCAAAATTAAAATACAATATGGGGGCAGCGAAAATTTTCAAATTTTCCGTCATGGAAAGAAAGAAAAAAAAATAATAATTTCGTATATGCGTATTTTAATTCGGGTTTTTGGAAAGACATTTATTTTTTAATTTTTTCTTTACTAATCGATAATATTTCATGTACCAAATCGAGCCTCCGCGGAATTAAAACGACTAAAATTTATCGGTGTATATTTAAAATAATATATACCAAAATAAATATATTTATATAAAGTAAAAGAAAGTGGCTTTGACGATTCCGCTATTTGTGTGTTAAATGCATACTGACTGGTGGCCGTCCTGATGTCGAGCGGAAGCGCATTCCACAAGAGTATATGAAAGGAAGAATTAATAAAATCGGAAATATGAGAAGCACAAAGAAATAGAAGATTCTTAAAAGAACGCAGATATTGAAATTGTAATATAAGATACACGGTGGGGCACACGGTAGAGGTGTGCCCCGCCTGGGCGTGTCCTCGTGTGGGCGATCGGCAGTGGCGCTCTCTCGCGCTGGGCCTTGGTACTGGCCATTTTCCGCGAGGAGGAATGGCAGGCGGTCGCCTCCTTCTGCCAAGTAGTAATGTTAGTAAAGGAGGAGGCCGACCACATAAGGCAACGGCGCTCACGCCACAGACGTCACCTACAAACAAAGCAAGCTTGTATTAAAATCATTCCAAAAAAAATCAGACAACTTGAGAATCTCCTCCTTTTTTGGAAGTCTGTTAAAAAATAAATGACAATATACAAAGTACATGTACAAAGAATCATATCGATGTAACTACAAAACAGTTTTCAAATTCATTCCGAGATAAAGAGTCTTGACAGACAGACAACAAAGTGATCTAAGGGTTCAAAAAACGGAACCCTTATAGGATCACTTTTGAGGTACGGAACTCTAAAAAAGAATTTAGTAAATCGGGTCAACAAACATAGAAAACGTAGATTCGAATTGAAAACTCTCCGCTTGTGTTTAGCTTAGCATAAATGCAATAAATAAAACATGTACCCCAATAATATTTTATTAAAATATCATTGATGTACACACTTCAGTTTTAAATATTTTGTTTTTACGTTTCGTCGTCGTCATAGATACATTTCTATGGTCGTCGGTATCTCGACGCTCGAACACAATGTAAACATCAATGTGTGCGTGAACGGTGACCGCGCGCGTCTGTCGCTGTGTGAGTAGCGCTTCAATACCTAATTCTGTATAGAGCTCGCGGCGAATACGACCCTTAACGCAACGAATACAGAAAGCGTATGAAAACCGCGTTTGCAATTTTAATACTATGGTTATCGGTGCTATTTCTTTTAGGGTGTTAATAACAATAAAAACCAAGCAACTACACGCTAATTGCTTGTTTACGAAGACGCGGCGTGTTGCGCGGCGCGTTGGGCGTCGTCGTATATAGCAGGAGCGGGCCGCGTCATCGCACGCGCAAACACAAACATATGGCATTGTACGACGACCGCCCAACACGTCGCGTCTCCGTAAACAAGCACTAAGAGGGTACGGACCTCGACTTAGCACGTTGTTGGGTAAGACAGCAGGTTTGATCGGAATTAGTATTCTATAAGTTGTACCTAATATGTTTTACTTGTGTGATTGCAGAAGCTGGCAGCGCGGTGCGAGCGTAAGATGTGCGCGGCGCGCCTCGCCATCGCCAGCGCCGAGGAGCGCGAGCAGGCCGTGCGCAACCATCTGCCGCTCGCTGTCAGTACCTCCACACTGCCTCTTGTTTCTATATTCTCTAACCATGTGCTACTCAGACAGCTTCCTGGTATCTACTTCTGTAGGATGATTCTGTATCGTTTTTGATCAAGTCGTTGACTGACACGCTCGGGAGATTGTGCTTAAGTTTCAATTATTCGCTTGCAGTCTTGTTTCAGTACCCTCAATCTAGCGAGAATCTTTTTACTAAAACCACACTGCTGATGGCACTGGCACCATTAGTACATAGAAAAGGTACCGCGGGACCTTTCCAAAAATCACTCCACAGTCCCTTAAGTTACCTTCCGTAACGAATTCTTTGTATACAACTGATTTATTGAGCAACATTGGACCCTATGGGTTTAGAAATGGATAAGGTTTGCTTGCGACTAACTAAAAACTGTTTGATACTCACAGACATAGTCATAAGTAGTTCAAGAAAGTCGACCATATAATAATTTCTGATTAAAATTTCCAGTATTCAGTACAAAACGGTGAAGCGAAGATGTTGGTGCTGAGTACGGACAGCAACAAGCTGCAGGAGGCCAAGCGCGGCGGATCGCTCGAGGACGCCGTGCGAGCGCTGCCCGATTATATCAAGTTATTGCTGCCGCAACAACTTCTCAATAAGGTACTAATAATATTGTAGGAAAGTCATAGGAAGATTGATAAAAATCTTAAAGTTTACGACAAATGATACGAGAGTTGCCCAACTGATTACCGCTGGGCTGAGCAGGAAATAGACGCGAACCTTTTTTTGCAGCCACCGCAATGTCGCCCTTCAGAATACACTAATGGGGAATTTGTTTTCTATTTACTAAATAACACAGATAAACCATTTATTTGTTACAACACAAGGCATACACGAAAGCGTAATTAAATTATAAAACTGAGCATTTATACAAATATAAAAAACATCAACAAAGAAATATTTATAAAAACATGTAGGTACTTAGAAAAAAAAAAAGAAATACAAAGATAAGAATCATCGTGCAGTGTGCATCCCAGTGTTGCACCAAATGGGAATGCAGTATGTATGAGGCCACAGATATGTCAAACAGTAAAGATATGGTAAGGGGGCGTGGTGCTTGCGAACACATCTGGCCGGTTATGTGCTTCTTGTCGCACCATGTTTCGTTTCGGCCATTAGTTAAATGTCAACATAGCGACGTGTTCTATGCTTATGATGAAATGCCGTGTTGTTCAGTGATTGTTTGCAAAAACAGCTGCATTGTAAATCACACAAAAGATGGCATCTCATTTCACATGTAAGTACTAATATATTATGGTTTTTCTTAGTAAATTCATTAAAAAATTACTTCCTGTACCAAAAACCGCGATGATGTGCCAAATCAATTCTTTGAATTGAGAACAAAATTATCATTGCTTGCTTATTACAGATCGAAAAATTAATCAGCTGGCCTAGTTGCGCAATGGATGAGTATTTAACAGATACTCTCAATCATACGATAGTTTCATGATGCGGCCGCTGTCGTCATTTGTTTGTTAAGGATGTAAAGCGATGTTTGTAGTTATCGATATTTTTCACGATACTACCTAGTATAATATAAAAGATAATGTTAATGATTAACTCTTACATATTATTTTAGATCAGCTCCTCCAAGCGTTTCTATGTCTGTCTATACACGATAAACTCAAAAAGTACTGAACGGGTTTTCATGTGGTTTGGCATTATCATGAGGGGAAACAATATTAAAAAAAGCTAAATTTGTTCTTTTTGTTTGTATGTTCTTCCTCTACATTATCTCTTGTAGGTATTTTATCTCAGTAAATATTCCAAATATTCGACGTCCTGGGCTTTTTAATTTTTTATAATATTTTTCCCAAGGTCAGTGGGCTTGGAATAATATTTACACTACACGACACGAATTACGTAGACTGCAGGCGGAGGTTCGAAAAAAAAAACCCAAAATACTTCTAAACTAATTTATTTTAAATATAGAAATTACAATTAATATTGGTGAAATCTATTCGATGCTAGAATATGGAATGACCACAACACACAACAAATACTTATTGCTAATATGAAGTTTTGCTGCGTCGGCGGCTCGTGGCTTGCGCAAGTGTCGACGATGCGGTTTTCATGTGTCCGGCGTCAATCGAATGGATTGCTGGGTCGGCGATAATCATTAGGGATCTGTATGTAAAACACGACACTACTTAATGTATCACACCATGAATACCGAAACCAAAATAAAAAAATAACGCTAGATAAAAAACCTATAGCAATCTACTAAATAGTCTCCATCTTCGTTTGGTTACGGTCAATTAATTTTGTTTTTTCCTATTGATTTTTCATACATGATGTCCTAGACTTCACTTTTGGCAAAAAGAAAAATAAATTTATGCCAACAATATATGCGAAAAGTTTCATTCCCCTTTCGCTCGTATAGAGTTATGTTTATTTATATATTAGGAACACCAACGACATATTAACAAAATATTTTACATGTGAGTAGTTTTGCATGTTCCTCTCTTAACACAAAATTTATAGCTTTTTTTTTCACAGTGAAGATAATTTTTAGGAAAGACAGGAGACGTTACAGGTGTTCCCCACCTGTGTGTGTGGGTCCCACGAAGGTGGTCTCGATCTTGAATGCGTGTGTAGACTCATGGACATTTTCCTGTGTAAGCGTCAGCTGTTTTCTTTGACCCAGTGTTCCGTGTAAAAACTTAAACTCACGGTATAAAAGGTCATTAAACATACAATACATCAAAAATTGCTTTGGTGAGATAGAACAATTTCATCAATATTTTTTTCTCGGATTACTACTTAACATCACTATTTACATGATTATGTGTGTTTATACTGAGCCCGTAGTTACAAGAAGATGCTCCACCTTCTTTTTTAATGTGTTCCATAAAAGAGTTTATTTGTGGAAGTATCAGTGTCTGTGTATAAGTGAGAGGCATGAGCTAATGTTCTTATAGTTTTTGATTTTGTGTTAGTGAAATAAGTGGGCGTAGTTTGGAGACATCGGAACTTGAATAAAGTGTTGATAACATATCTCTACTGTTTGACATATCTGTGTTTGAGGCAAATATACCTGACGCTCATATTTTGCTAGATCCCTGCACATAAAATTTCCTCCGAATGGAACCTGAACGGACGTGACGCGGACGCCGCTCATAGAGCGCAGGCGTAACGCAGACGGCTCCGCATATGCCGCTACCTTACACTAAATAAGTAGAAATTATTTTGGCTTAACGACGTGGTCTACGGTTGGAGTATGGTAATCGCGCGGTCGCCGTGCGGTCAACATGCTGGGGTGGCGCGTTTATATTCATGTAATTAAGGCGCAAGGATTTGGGAAAATGTGAAATCCCATCGGCCAACGTGGCATGTAACTATAAGTTGAAGTCCCATGAATTAGCGAGTCTAACTAGCTCTTTGCAGCTGCGCGCACAGTCGGTTCGCTATATCTTGAAATATCATGGGACCTGTCCCACTGGACTACACTAAACTAACTAATCCCCCTTTGCATGAACATCGAAAATGACTCTCTCCTTTCCTTCATAGTACTGGAACTAGGGGATTATATTCTTCGTGTTGTTTTGTGTTTCGTTGATGATATATGAAGTAGTGAACTAACATGATTCTTTTATTTGTTCAGGTTGGAATAAAAGCAATATCAGCTGAAGGAAAATCAGCAAAGGAGTTCGAATTAATATTAAAGACAAATAATATTTATAATGCCGAAAGCAAAGGTGAGTTTTAAACAAAAGACTAGTTACACTATGAGATCTTAGTAATGGATAGTCTTATAAGGTTAGCTGAAGCCCAGACACATACCCGTTCATTAAAAACGACCATTGTAGGTGCCATTTTATCTACATTGAAGTAAAACATTGCTCTGAAATATTAATGCGCGTATTACGGGATATTGCTTTTGTATCAGTCTAATGACTTCAGTGCTGGATAAAATCCTCCACTATCTCCTCTATAACGATCTATGTCGGTTCCGTCCGGACCCAGTCTGAGTAATCAACAGCGCGTAATGTTTCATGCGCGCCTTCAAAGAGATTTCAGCAAACTTTCGAAAGGGAAACCCGGAGTTCTGGAACGCAACGTTTTAGTCAGTAAAAGTCTGACACTCCCTCCCGCTCCGCCTTAGGGTGTTTTTAATATCGTGGATTTTCATTTCGTATGCTGATTTTGCTCCGCATGCGTAACCTCTGCAAATGTCCTTTTTATACAAGTATCTATTGTAACGCGTGCAATATGTACGCGGGACGAGTTTTTCTGCGTTTTGAAATTTTCCGCATGCGTAGCCCCCGCAAATGCCCTTTTGGAATACGCACGATGCGGAGATGCAGAGCGTGATATCGGGCAGCAGCCCTTTGAGTGGGGCGATGGCGACTAATAATCAAATATGAAAAAGATATGTCACAGTGATCCCGAACAAATTATGAAAAAGGCAAACTAAATAATGTATCTTTCAAAAAGCCCTTAGAGTGGGAGCAGTCATTGGATGATTTCCCATCTTAAAACAGTCTATTTCCGGTTTGCCAGTTGTTACATCAATAGTGGTCTGTATCTTTACCATAATTTAGCTGTTGGTGCTTACCATGCTTCATTTCTATTGGACGTTCGGATCGTTTTTAAGCTAATCTTATTATAGTGATTAAGTTAAGGTTATTTATTCACAGAAAAGCAAAACAACGAAGAGGGTGGTGTTAGCGGCAGCGGCGAAGAGAAGACTGGTGAGCCTGACTCATGTACTGACGATGAAAAGCAGTCGCGGCTCAACCACGGTAGGCACTATCGTAGTAAAAGGATTTTAAGTTCATGTAGAACCGAAAGGCGTATTCCCTTAAGCACTAGGCTTATTGCGAGAATGATGAAGAGTCCGGAGCTATTACCCGACTATTGGTACCTATATCTCATCAAACTTGAGGAAGGTTTTAAAAGTGTCTGGGTTTCACTCATTGTAACTACTGCGATGGCGACTAATAAAGAAATTTGAAAAGGATATATCATGGTGATCCCGAACAAATTATGGCAAAAGCAAACTAATAATGTATCTTTCACTCATAAGTGTGTGTCTAATAACAGCCGTATACTAACACATCCATGAATGATTCAAAGTAATAGTTGTAGTGAATGATTCTAATTAAATTACATGAGGCAATACTGATAGTTACGCATTTTCCCCGATTATTCTAAAATAGCATTTTATCGTATACATATAAGTACATCTTTTTATGTCTATATCTTCTATGAGTCTTCAAACCCGTTATACACCTTAGACGCAACATATTCGTCCTACAAAATGATCTGTGCATTGTAGATCCTGGTCACGAAGAGTGTCCAAGCCCGTTGGATGGTGAGCTACACGCAGACAATAACGCTAACTCCACCTATAGTGAACCGAGTACTAGAGAAGAATCACCTGTAAGTATTTAGTACATTTTATACTTTTTTTTTTCCATTAAAAGTAGATCAAGACTTCAGAGCACCGAGATGCCTCGGCAGCCTCTGCTAGAAACAGCATTTTTAAAACTTTTTATACTAACTTGCTTTTGCCAGTTGCTTCGCCCGCGTGAAAATCGGTTTCTCCATACATACTGTATACATTCCTGTTTCATCACCTTAGGGGTTTTTTTTATGGTAGGTAAAATCATCCAATGACAAATCCCCCCCTTGGGCGGAGCGGGAAGTAGTGTCAGACTCTTCTGACTATAAACCTACCCCGTTCCTTCGTTGCCTATCGTGCCGGGGCCGGGCTCGGTCCGGTTGGTTACCGGACGATCGGACAGCGAGCTACCCATTGCACGCCGTCCGCAAGCCCGCGCCTACGGTGGCCGGAAATCGGGATCGGAATCCCGGCGGCGGCTGGGGCGAGCGCCCCGTTGCCTTTGCCTGATGCGGTCGGCCTCCTCCTTTGCTAGCATTATTGCTTCGCAGAAGGAGGCGACCGCCTGCCATCCCTCCTTTTAGGGGGTGAATTTTCGGAAATCCTCTTCATCGTAAAATTGTAAATACCGTTGGATTATAATCTATTTCGAGAGATTGTAAACTATCGAAAGATTGTGAACCTTAACAAACATCTCACGATTTAACGCATAATTTATCGAAGTTAAACGTTCAATCATAATCTATCGCACGTTAAATTGTCAACTATCCGAAGGCTGTCCCTGATTGGTCGGTCTTACAGTAGGAAATTATGTGTGTATAGAGTTACGAATGAATCATACTTGATTAACAATAACTGGTATTTTCTGAGTTTTGTTGATGGGAAATACATATTATCAAATGAGATCACATGGGTTCACATGCATAAAAATTATGAAAACATCAAAATCGTAATCGTTTTAGGTCGGCTTGAGTCGGCCGATCAAAGAAGCGTTACATTACGAGCGTGACGGCTCGAGACTCATACAATTCCCACAAAATAAAGCGCTTATCGTGCAACATATTATATTGTCTTCATTTTTTTGTTTACGTGATAAAAGATAAAATCCGTGTCCAATATTTTTTTGATAATCTAACTGATGGAAGAACAGTTTTTATAGGAATCTAATTTAAGTTTGGCTATTGACTGTTGAAAGTTGTACCCAGACAATATTTTGGTAATCTCTAGTTGCTGTCGGTGAGCACAGCGAGTTCTTCCTTTGTGTTCCTCGATGCGTTTTCACATGAGGTTACGCAGGAGTTTGCAATTAGGTTTTCTTGTAGGCTCTGAATTTTAAGTTTAATTAAATAAACCGGTCATGTGCGATACGGACTTGCGCACTGAGGGTTCCGTACAAATTTACCCATGTAAATACATACTTTGATTCCCGAATCATTCCGAATCGCAAAGAGTATTTTTTTTGTGATGTAATATAAATTCACGGTTTTTAGACTTTATCTTTTACTTGTGCTTTGAAACTTTGTTTTTCCCAATTTCAGAGTTCTAGGTAAAAAAATAATAATGCCTAAACAGGGCAAAAACGACCTTATATTAAGATTGCGTTGACTTCGAAGTTGTTAGTTGTTTTTTCACTGCTCTAAGGGATAGCAGATCTAAGTATTATTAGATATTAGCTTGATACCCCCACGTGATCGAAAAAAAAACTGGACAAGTGCAAGGCGGACCCACACACGAAGGGTTCCGTACTATTATTTATACAACATTAGACACTATAATATAACCTATTTTTTAGTTTCACCTGTCTTTATGTTTGTTTGTTGAAAAATCACGTTTTGTATGGGAGTCATTTATTTTATTCCGTTTTTAGTATTTGTTGTAATAGCGGTAGTCAAAATATATCATTCGTGAAAATTAAAACTGTCTAGCTGTCACATTTCATTAGATTCCACAAGACTGTATTGTAGACATTGGAGTCTTAGTAATTGGGTCCCGTTTTTACCTTTTGGGCATAGGATCCTAAAAAGGGTCTTGACAAATGACAGACGGACTAAGTGATCATAATAAACCTTCAACTTTTGTGGACTGAAAATCAAGTAAGGCTAATTCGTGGTAAAAATACTGCTGATAGTAGCTCAGGGGGCGACAAATGATATAGTTACTCGTGAAGGTTATTTTGATGCAAATAAGATCTTAACACTGCGATGTCAATCAATCAAATAATTAAAGTTGCGCTGCGTTTTTGTGCTCATTTGCTACAGTACAGTTCATTCTTAGCAGACTTCTGGCCAATCATTTATTTATGCTATTTTTATCTAACTTCAAAAAGGAGGTTCTATGTTCGACTGTATTATGTACTTTTTTAATAGTTGGTGCCGATTCGATAAAATCGATAAAATATATAAAATAACTGTGTGTGCACCTACGTTTGGCAACCATACTTGCGTGCATCAGTCATTCAATAACTGACCAAGTGACGTTAAGAATCTGCATGTCAGGATTCAATACTTATAGGGCTGCGGATGAGTCGAAAGAGTTGCCGTGGGCCTCGAAAAGTACAACTGAAGGAACATTGGGTTTTAGTAAATAAAAGTTTGCCATTCCCTCTTAGTCCACTCAGAGCGGGAGAAGTCATTTTTTATCACACAAAAAAGCATTTAATACTAGTATGTTAGTATTTTGATGTACAATAAAGTTTATTTGATTCTATTCTTAAAGATACTTACGAAACGTTTTGTTCTGCAGTGTCATTCCAGTTCTCAGTCTCACATTGATATACTGCGTCCCATAAGGACAAACCGCATAGATCATTCAGTACCACACCATATCCGGCACAAGCTAGCATGAATTAGTTCTTATAAAAACGTATTAATTATTGCACATAGTTTGCTTGTTTGGGACCGGCCTCGGAACGTTTGCGTGAATCATCGTTTCAGACGAGACCTCGGATTGGAACGTAAAGCTGCTTGTTTTGACGTTGTAGTTTCAATGTTCGAGAAACGTTTTTTCTGTGTTCAGTGAGAGATTTTTTTGTACTTGTTTGTAGACTGAGAAATAAAGCGATGTTTTCGTTTATTTAAACTAGTTCTCCCCCGCGGTTTCCCGTGGCTTTGGTTAGTGTTCCGATCCCGTGGCTCAAAATTTATTCATATAGCCTTCCTCGACAAAAGGGCTATTAATCACTAAATTTTTCAATATGAACCAGTATTCATCATCATCATCATTTCAGCCGAAAGATATCCGCTGTTGGACATAGACCTCCCCCAAGTATCGCCACAATGAACGGTCCTGTGCGTATCGGATCCATTGGATTCCCGCAACCCTTACCAGGTCATCGGTCCACCTTGTAGGAGGCCTTCCAACGCTACGTCTTCCGGAATTCGAACCAGTAATTCCTGAGACTAGCACGATCATCCAAACATCTTCAGCTTTAAAATTTAATACTAGCCACCCGCTCCATCATCGCACGTTTATTAGAAATGTTGAAATTCTCGGTTTTTCTCTAGTATAATATTCATGTTATTATACACCTAAAACTTCCTCGTGAATCACTGTCTATTAGTCAAAACCGCAAGAAGACTCATTCAGTGGTTTTAACTTTATCGCGTTCATACAGACAGACGTTTGGATTATGATATGTATGGATCAAGTAAATACAGGTAACCTGCTTTGTTGTAGCGGAAGTCGTTTCGTTCCACCTAACGGAAGGCACTTCCTATTAAATACTTCCGTTTATCTGATACCTAGAAAATCTTCAGCAACTTTATTATACTTACTTACCTCCGTTTTTGAGGATTAGGCTAAACAAAAAGTTAATTGAATGTTCATAATTTACTGGCAATATAAGTTATGTCCATCAGAGGTTAAAAACCGTTTGAGTCAGTAGATTTAGGTGTGATTTGTGAGCTGAATTTTTCTGTCTGGATCTGGACGTGTGTTTGTCACCTAACTCCTCATAAAGGGCTGATTTGGATCAAATTGTGTATGTATATTTAAGTAGGTCCGTGGATGGTTCGACAATACAATTGGACCCGGTAGATGGCGCTGTAAGCAGGTTCTCATTTTTTTTTATATAGTAAGCCAGTTTTTAGACAGGACAACATCTGTCAGGGCCGCTTATTATTATTATATTTACCTTCCTACATATTGTGACCACAAGTAGTAAAACCAAATGTTTTCGTCTACTGGACTGACTGATCAACTCCCGCTAAAGATAAGCACCTATAACCTCGAGAGTATTGTTGTAAGTCAGATGATCGGTCGACTCACAGCAGTCAGATATATAATAAGCGGTCGATGTACTCCTTTGTTGTCCTATCTGATACCATCAGACAAATAATGCATCAAGTTGCAGTTTAATGTTTTATTTTTCAACAAAATCCCCAATATCCAAGTAAAGGGCGGTGCACGATACGAGCGTGTTATTATGTATGTTAATGCACAATTTCACGGCGCGGTAGATCGTGTGATGCTTTGTTCTTTATTGCGGAGCGGTGAGTCAGCGGGCGGCGACTGCAGGCAGCGCCTCCCCCCTCGCCCCGCCCATTCCTCATACAACGCTTCCAGTCACTTCATCACCAACAAAGTCCTCTTAACACGTCGTTAAGGTACATTTTACATGGGTGTTCTGTCTCATCAGTGCAATGACTCAAATTACAAAGTCAGGTAAAATAACTGCTGCGCAATAATAATAATTTAACTTACAGATATTACGACGGTTAATTGCCTGTAGCATCGTTAATTAACATTGCAGTTTTTAGTGTTGCACAATTTTTAGTAGATGTAATTGGTATTTAGTTCATAGGTATTACTTCTTTCTGTGAAACCTTGAAAGGTGCGGTAATGATCTAACTGCAAAGTTTTAGGATGGTGATATTTCATAGGCTATACTTCTAAGTATCTGAATGTAATTGAGTATAGTATGGGTCATGGGTAAAGAAATAAGACACACATTGGTTAACTCGTAATATATTTGACAGAGCAAAGCAGGCGTGGAGTACGCGAACATTTTGCGCGTGATGGCGGGACTGAACGAAGAAATCAAGGTGCTGCGTGAGCGCCTGGCCGCGGCGGCGGCTGACAACGAGCAGCTGCGCGCCGCGCGCGACGAGCTGCTGGCCGCGCAGCCCGACGCGCACGAGCCGCCCGCGCTCGAGCCCGACGACGTCGCCAACTACCGCGCGCGCATCTCCGACCTGCAGGTAACACATATTACCTCAGAAGCTTGTTACATCTTTAAAGTCGTGTGAATAAGTACTAGTCTTTCCTTGTGCTGATGGTCATCGCCAATCACCAAGATAGTAAAGCTATCTTGTAGAGGGATGTACTAGTTACATAGTTTAGTAGAGGCAGTGGCGTAGTATAAGTGTGAAATTTCAATTGTAAATTAGAATGTGCTAATTCAGTGATGGAATAGGGTTCAACAATATTTAATTTGAAGGACTATAGTAACGTTTTATTGTTATGATTCTAGACGCAACTCACACGTTCAACGGCTGCTGAAGAGTCGAATCTCGCCGAAATCCAGCGATTGGCGTCGAGCGCGGCTGTCATGCAAGCCGAGCTCGCATTCCGACCCACACGCGCCGACATCGACGATCTCACTGCTGTTGTCGGGCAATTACGCGCCGAAGTACTCGCCAAAGATCAGCAGATCGAGAGACTCCGCACCTCCACCGTCAGGGAGCGCACCACGCAGGACAAGGCTGTGGAGACCGACGCCACGCCAGAAGAGCCGCACGACGCGCCCGAGCGGACCATCGACGCCGGCAAGATCTCCGCGGAGATCGACGAGATGTTCCGCCTCGACTTCGACGACGACGACGAGGAGACCGACTCCGCCGTCACCGAGATCAACCGCGACGAGGATGCCGTGACGTCGGAGGCGGAGACGGCGGAGACGGTGGAGACGGAGGCGGCGGGCGTGGGCGCGTACGTGCGGCTGGACGACGCGGCGCGGCTGCAGGTGACGCTGCACAACGGGTCGCTGCACGCGCTGGAGGAGGAGCTGGTGCGCGCCAAGGAGCGCTGGGCCGAGGTGTGCGGCGAGCGCGCGCGGCTGGCGGCGGCGCTGGCGGCGCTGCAGCGCAAGCCGGGCGTGTCGCTGCGCGCCGCGCTGGCGCTGGCCGTGCCGCTGCTGGCGGCCGCGCTGTACCTGCTGCTGCTGCCGCACGCGTCCTGATGGACGGCCACGTGGGAGCCGCCCGGCTTCGCCTAGCGCCCGCCGCGGCGCGCCGGTTCTCCGATCAATATCGATATTGTATGCGCTGCTTTTTGTTCGCGACCGCCGGGGGTTTCGGTATATTTATGGATTAGAGTAATTATTTAGAATATATATTACATTACGATAGAGTTGGTTTATTGTGCACCCTCGGTCCCGACACTGCGTCGACGGTGTAGAACAAATAGTAGCGGGAGCTTGTATGAAGTGCCATTTGCTAGCGAAGGGGCGTGTTCACGCCGCGAGGGTCGGTGCACGTTGTTATCGCATGAGTGTATATAACTTAGTATTGTTTCTGTAAAAAGTGTCAGTATCGTATCGATATAGTATAAATTGATTGTTGATATCTGCCATAATAAATAACTGTACATTTTAAATTTTAAGGCCTAACGACTGTCCTAAGTTATAGTAATTATTGTTGTATGAGAGCTATCTAAATTCTCAGCCGAGCGACATTTGGTGACTACTCGAATCAGCTGATTTCCCTTGTTGAATATTTTAGGTAATACTGATAGTGTGTTCATCTTTTTATTACGGGATACTTGTGGGCACTGGGCCTAACGGACTCGCGGCCACAGCAGAGCTACTGTCACATCGCTTCGGGAGCTACACATATCATTGTTAGGTAACACGGAGTGGGCATTTATACGTCGGCGGGCACGGATGTTAAGTTTCTTCGAATGGTTTGCATTTTTCTAGTCTTTAGAATCGATGTAGAGTTGATTGCATGACGATTTGAGCTCCTACGTTTTTATGGATTTAGAGCTTATTTACAAGTTAAGTCTTTATGACTCTTCGTCTGTCGTGGACGCATTTACGTGCAGCTCTGATGTTTTGCAGGTTTTGACAATATTACGTAGCAGTGATGCATTTTAGTTGAGAGTCACAGGTCGAGTTGACCCCGTGCTTGTAAGTTTTGTTTTGGTTTTTATGTTATCGTGCCACTATTAGTTTCTCGAAGAGAACAGTTTGAGTTGATTGTACGAGAGAGTATGTTTATGATATAGTTGAGAGACGCGTCTCAGCTGCACTCGAGCATCTCGGCGAGCCAGTTCACGTTATGGTCGACCCTCGAGATCGCTTAGCTCTGTGATGTGAGGCCAATAGATAATTTTGTAACAAACTTGTGTAACTAACGATTGAATAATTATATCCTTAGAATTATTATAACTCTACCACGTTGAAGTCCACTGTCTATAAATATTTATTATTTTATTGTTGCACTGATTTTTGTTATGTTCAATGTTTTATTTTGTGTTTAAACCACCTTATTGTAAATAAATTGTATCTTATATTCGTTCTTATGTTTAGTTCATGCTGTGGAAGACTTTATGTTGTATTTTATTGAGTAAAATTAATATGCATTCAATGTGGATGTACTGATAAATTTATTGGAAATAATATTGATTTGTTTAAAACGTTGGCTTTTTATTTACAGACCTACATTCCTGTCTGAAATTAGACAGAAAAAAGCGCTTTACTGACGTCAATGAATGGTCTGAATTTAAACTATTTCTCACAGTAATAATTGTTCGTAAACAAGTGCACTGTTTGGAAAAAATCTAGTGAATCTACGTGGAGCTAGTATGACGCAGTCGCGAAATAATAGCTGACTAACAAGATACGTTACTCGTCGGTACGACACGCATCATCTATTTATAACGCCTACGAAAGCAATGTTGATTTTGTTACTTTATTTTTACTGTTGGTCGCGTATTCCCCTTTCCGTGTTCAATACGTAAAATCGGTTCACCAATCGCACTTGGGTTGAAATCACCATGTTTTGCCCACTGTAACCATGATCAGTTTTCACCAATTAGACGTATTGTCTGTACATTATTATCTGTAGATAATAAATTTGAGCTGATTTTAAAATCGACGAAGTCGATGATTCGAGACTATGATTCTCTCAAACATTCTGACGAAATGATGAAAAATTCAGTTGTTACTGTGGTTCGTTACTTATACTACAATGTTAGCAACACAATTTCATTCATGCAATAGATATACAAATGAAAGTAATAGTTTACAGTAAAGGTCAGTGAAATAAAATTTATCAGAAGACTTTAAACAAACCAAGATGAGTTGAAACATATAGAAACCTACCTACGAAACAGTGCACACTGTCTATGAAACGTGTTGCGATTGAACAAAGAAAGCGAAATGCGCTTGCCAGTGTAAGTGAACTCGCAGTTTATGATACAGGTTATAAAATTGACAAGACTGCTGAATTATTAATATGCACTCTTTAACAAAAATATTGTCATTTTATTTGCGCGCCTGGGTAACGCGGTATTGCTAGCTATGTACCAAGCCATCGGTCATCATGGCTCATTATTATAATGTAAAATTATCAGTGTGATGGTCAGTAATCATGCCTGCCAAAAAGTATAGTAAATATATGGTGCTACTAGACCAACTAGGGAATTTAAACTTGCCGCACCGTTTTGTTTATGGTTTTATTAAAGTCCGTTGAGCGAGCCCGAGTCGTTGACGACTCGAGCTCGCTCCGGAAGTCCGGACTGCGAGCTAGATTGCACGCCGTCCGCAAGCCTAAGTTATTTTAGTTCCACTTGTCAAATTAACCACTCTTACTCACTTCTTCTTAATCACTTTTTCCGTTCCGTGCGTTGCCTTCATAAAAAAACGCTGACTAATGTCTCAGAGCTATTAATAATTATATACCTAATTAACCTTCAAGTTGAAACCCAGCAACACTAGTTTGCAACAAAAACTATGCGGTGGACCATTTTGATCGCATGCAGTAGTAACAGCCCGTTATGTCATATCTGAGACAACAGAAGACAGATATCTATGGAAAATTATTTATTTCGGATATTCATTTTAGAGAAATCCAATATTAGATTCCTTTCCTCTAATACTGCCTATCTCACCTTCTTCCACACGCATTTTTACCTTAATATGCACTACATTGATGTTTTTCAACCATTGGAAAACAATTGAGAAGCCCTTTTTAAGTCAAGAGATATCCAGCCAAGGCCTTGTGTTTCCAAGCTTGGTAAGCTCTGCCATAGGTAGGCTGCCAACCAAAATGTGGTATGTAAGTGAAATAAGAACATTGAGTATTCACGGGATATGGAGATGTTTTGGCGTTGGTAGTTCAGTAGGTAAATGTTTTTGGTCATGAAGCGCCAATTTACCACTGTCGGCGCCAAGTAGTGTTGTCAGGTCCAGTAATAATAAACTGACTAAGCCTGTCGGAAAGCGAGAGCAGCAAAACTTGATAAGTCACTTCCTCAAAATTAAGTTTTAGCACTTCAACTTAGAATAACTAAGATTTATTTTCACCATTCGTACAGCAGTATGAGACACAGTATACAAGTTTGATAGACAAAAGCGGTGAAATCTGACAGCAAATATAGGTATATTAGACTAGTGAGCCACCCCAGCTTCGCACGGGTGCAATGGTGGTCAAATGCATGTATTATACATATAAACCTTCCTCTTGAATCATTCTATCTATAAAAAAAACCGTATCAAAATCCGTTGCGTAGTTTTATAGATCTAAGCATACATAGGGACAGACAGCGGGAAGCGACTTTGTTTTATACCTACCATGTAGAGATGTACTTATAAACGACGATGACGTTTAACTCTTCAAAATTAGCGATCTAACATGTTAAGGAGGTTAGTGAAAAATCGGGACATTTGGCGTCCCGATCAAAGGTTAATCGGAAAGTGTCACCAGGCCACTGAATATCGGGACACCTGGCAACACTAGAGCCAAAATATGCATATGGGTCGTATAATAATCGCGAAAGCTAAATGTATAAAAGTAGTCACCATACCTATCATACTTAGATTTGGAGTTGCTTGTCGGGTAATACCGACTGGGCATGAACACAAATCAACAGCAGCTATGTTGATTTATCTAATAGCAACTCTATAAAAAATCCATACTTCTATACTATAAATGTGAAAGTAACTAAATCTGTCAGGTCTACAGAAACGATTTAAATAGATGAAATTTGGTACAGAGTAAGCTTGAACTCCAAGGATGGACATATGCTACTTTTTTGTCCGTGTTCGACTTCAAGTCCGCAATAATAAACATTCAAGCGAACGAAGCTGGCAGAAGCTAGTTGATCATAAAAGTGGAAACACACGTTTTAATTTTGTCGAAACAGCAAGTTATTTTACGATGTGCCGCAAATCAGACGGGCTGGAAGTGTAGTTAAATAAATTTGGTAAACGGTAAAACAGCAATGATACTGCAAAATAAGTAAACAGGTCAACAAGTCACTAGCACATATCAAAGCATAACATGTACCTAAAGAGAGATAATCTTTGTCTAAATATAGAACGCTAGATATATGCATAAGACAGTACCCACATTTAAATAATTCTTTTAGTTAAAATAAGAAACACACCTATAGATTTTATAGTTTATATAATATACATACAAGTGGAGAAATCGCTGAAACCGACTTCGAGGCGAGATTGGCCCGAGCCGAGGGTGAGGTTTTATAGAGCTGGTTGCTTCAGTGACAAACCACGTGTATTAAACCTTTTTCAATATACTTCCCCGAAAACTGGCGCTTATCGCACTACTACATGCTATGTATTATCCCCTATTTTTTTTAAATGTATCACATCAATGGTTTTATTTTTTCTGAGTTTGCCACCGTCCAGTGGTAACAAGAAATAGTTTTGATAAAAATATTTCTTTTTTCAAAGCAAAGTGGCGCCTGCCTATTAAGATCGGGTTTATCACATATAAACATGATCATAATCTGTGTTCTAAATACAAAAATATTTTAATTTCTTATTTTTAATATGATCATGTACAGAATTTTTTTACCTTTGATTCTCCTTCAACCTGTGAAGGTTAATCGCGGGGAAAAGTACCTAAATACATCATAGTAACTTAATAATACGACAACACGATTCTGGTACCCGCTTAGCTGATAGCTGAAGTAAAAAGGTAATGAGTCACAGATAAAAAGTTCCTAACATATGGTACCTACTCAGTAGTCTGCGGCTGACGTACTTACACTAAATACTTCCATGACCGCTGGAAGAGGGGTTGGAAGAAGTGCAAGTGTTCAAGTGTGTGAAATAAAAATAAAAAAAAATATTCAGAAATAAGTATATTTTTTTTTATTGAAGTAATGTACCAAACCTAGCTGAGGTGGAATGTGAAATTTTCGAGTTACAAGACGTTCTATTTCTGTATGAACTGACAAAAATCAAATCTTAACCTTCGATATAGAGTGGCATGGCGGACAGAGTTCCGGCATGATCTCATGGCAATATGGTGACAGCGATTATCGGTACTAACACTAGGCACACCACGATTACGGTAACAAGTCGCCTCTTTAAGGAGTGGCTGGAATGAGTAGTGTCACGGCTCTATCGACACCTTCCGCGTGATAGAGGTCCTCACTGGACGTTTGGGCGGTTGCTGTTTCGGATTCAAACGGAAGTAACGCCCGGGTTTCACCATTGTGCGGAGCGCCCGGAGGACTCAGTGCAGTATACGGTGGACCAAGTGGATTATGCACCGCATGGGTGGACAACGCCATGTATTAGTGGAGGTGATCGGCAGTGTTGATCTCTAGCGTTGGGCCCTTGTGCAGGCCATAGTCCTGAGCGAGAGGCAATGGTTGCATCCGCGGTTGCATCCTTCTGTGAAACAATTACTCATGGCTCAGCCACAAGTAGTAGGCGCAGGCTTGCGGACGTAGAGCAATATAATTATGTAACTTGCTGTCCGCTCGTCCTATAAGGACTGAGACCGTGTCGTCGACGGCGAATAGTGTTTCACGCGCCTCAAAGAGATGTAAAAAAAAAAACGCAAGGGCCCAGCAAGGCCGATGCCTGCTATTCACAAATGGTAACTGTAACTGTAGGAACATAGGTGTGGTTTTAGTCAGTAAAAGTCTGACAACGTCATCCCACTCCACCCTAAACCGGGAGAAGTCACTGTAAGATTTCCCACCTCTAAAAATGCATCGATGCGGAACGTAACTCTGCCTGTCGGTTTTCTATCGTTAACATTTCGGGGAGTGTGCCTCGGAGTTGCATAATTTAATTCCGCTAAGTACCTTCCAACTTCAGATTACTAGATGTAGGTACAGAAAGAAAAGGAATAAATCTTTCTTTTGTTTCTTTCTTATTAAAAGTGAATAGATATTAGACTTCTTGGCAAGTGGGCTCCATTGTCGGCCACATCATCGCTTCAGGTTAGTCAAACGTGAGCCTATCAATAATATTAATAGTACATTGTTACCCTAGGGACTAAATAAGTCTTTAACCCGAGGTAAACACTGTGCTTTTCATTACGAATAAATGTAAAACTGAGTCATTTAAAAAATATGTATTTATCTTTATGTTATTTCAATTGTACATCGCATTGTAATTGAGTGACTGTATAGAAGTTACGACACGATTCAATAGAAATATGAAAATAGAACTAGTTTTTTTTTTTTATATAATTTGGCAGCTGTCAGTTAAAAGTGATTCTCAACAGGGATTAAAAGTATTACTTTTACTTTCAACCCGTTCCTCTGGCAACTTCAGACCTACTTTCGGAACATGAGTAATGAAAAATTACTTTTAAAATCTGCATTTGTGGAACAGAAGAAGATAAAAAGGGGGTGTAAAATTGCGTTGTGCTGGTGCTCAATATTATATTTTGATACAAGTGCAGAAAGTTTGTCATTGCAGCCCTCGGCTCCATAACACACTCCCCTTCGGCTCGTGAGAATTCCGGCTCGGTCGCAATGACTTTGCACGTGTATCAAACGAGTTTTTCAATACACTTACGAGTAATACTTTCTCTGAAAATGACAACGTATTTTTGTTCATTTTGTACTGAAGAAAATTTTTCAAAGTTGCCATACATTTTAATTTTGATTTAAATGGCAGAGGGCTATTACAAGTCTTTTTTTACCTTAATCACAATATCTGGCGGCGGCGGCGTATGGTACGCCGCCGCCTAAAGAATTCTCTTCAAATCTTAAATTAATTTTTTTTTTCACAAATTACACAAATAAATAGTTTAGATAATAGTATTTAATAGACTTTTTTCCCGCGTTTAATTTTTGCAGGTTGAAGAAAAGGCAAAGGTATCAAACTTTATTCATCCTTATAATAATAAAAATAGAAATTCAAACATTTTTTAATTTAGAACGCCGATAAATGTTATTTTGTCGGTAATAACAAATTATTGTGTAAGTAATCATGTTTATTTTTTATATTCTGGTCAAAAACACAATTTAAATTTTAATTTAATATTAAAACATTAAAAAATTCCGCCTCTTTGCTTTAAAAAAAAACACCCTTGACCGTGACGAAATAGGAATTAAGAAAGCCCTAGGTGAGATAAATTTAAAAAAAGTCCGCGGGTGATAATATGCCATGTCGAATCTAATTGTAGTGCGATAAGAGGCAGTTTTCGAGTAAGTGTATTGAAAAATATTTCTCCCAGATCCAATTCAATTCAATCCAAAATAAATATTTTTCTTTTACATTGGCCTACATGGGCACGTAAAAAACGCCAGAAGCTAATGCATGGTTCCAATTTATTGTTTCGAATGGAGAAAAACCAGCAAGAAAATCTATGATTAGATACTCTTTTAAAGAAATACAATATTATTAGGTATGAGAGAACAGTGTAGACCGACAGTGTACCCAAAGCACATTCAAAGTAATAAAAATAGAAATACACCTACACCTACCCCACCTATACCTTTGTTATCCATTTTTTTATAAGTTGTTATGGTGTACAATAAAGAATTAAAGAAGAAGAATCTACCTATGAATGCGCGGAGACTACAGTGTTCTCACATTCATGCTACCAATAAAAAAGGAGTTATACAATAATAAAAATACACTTATAAAATCATGATAAAATTACTTGCCCCTTAAACGTAAAATATTTATATATAGATACTTACTTATTTGTATTTACTGGCATTAAAGTAAATTCAACTACGTCGAGACAGTATATAAATTAGCACAAAAAAAGCGTTGCCAAAATAAATAAGAATATGAAATGGCAATTTTAAAATTATTTTAAAAAAGATCGTAATAGTGATAATGATATTTAAAATGTAAATAGGTTTTTAAAAACACTTTTACACGTCAATTTTATTTTCGTCAGTTTAAACTAGATGAGGCCGATGTTTCCTAGCTGACTACCTTGAGAAGAAACACCGAATCAAACTCAGGGGTCAAAGTCTCTTTTCAAGTCCATATAGTAAACAAGTAATGGTCAAATTATATGAGAACCATGCAGATTGGAGTCTGAGATGGTCTTTTGAAGTATGAACGATACAGTTCTGAGTGGATCTGTCCAGTTGGTGTGAGCATTTGTCAGAATTCGTGTAGCTCAACTCAGGACTACTAAGGAACACAATGTCTTGACGCATAATAGCAAAGAAAGGACATTTGAGTAAGCCGCAAAAAGTACTCATAACTGCAAGACATTATGTTAAAATTAAAGAAAAGAAAAAGTAATCCATATAGTCCCCACATTCACAATAATAAAATTTATAAAATGTAATTTTACAAAGTAAATATTGTAAATTGTAAAAAAAATATATATGTGTAAGTAATTGTCAATGTCAAATTGTAAAAATAAACAATATAAAAATTGTAAAAAAAATGTCAGAATTGTAAAATAACAAAAATCGTAAATTTAAAAAATAATAATGAAAAGTGCAAATTAGAAAATAAGAAATGAAATGACAACAAATATAGTGAATACTGGAGTAGGTCAATAGTCGTTTTGTCCTCCAGATACTTACTCTTATAGTATAAAAAGCCTTCTAGCAAAGTTTTCGTTTTACAAATGTTTTGAATTAATTAAGGCAACGTTCCTGAAAAGGACTGGGAAGCTTATTATAAAAGTGTATACATTGGCATCTAAATGAGCCTCCAATTTTTTTGAGCCTGGTTACTGGAACCACGAATTTGTGTTTATTCTAGTATTCATGTTATGAATATCACTGTATTTTTTAAGTTTTTATTAGCATACTAGTACATTATGATACAAGTGTGTAATGTAGGAGGTTACCGTCGAGGCGGTATTAAGACCCGAAACCTTGGCGAGGGTCTTAAGAGAGCCAATAACGGTAACATTCATTACTCGCGTGTATCATACGACGTTTTTCAATACACTTGTAAAAAAAAAAATTAAGTTAACTAATATTACAACGGTAAAACTAGTAAAATTTTTCATAACATGGCGGTAAAAAAATTAAATCTGTTGCCTATGAGCACGCGCTAGGCTATGGCTATATGGTCTTTTGATCATATTGCCTAGTCGTCGTTTGTTTTCTTGTATGAAAAGTTTTTACGTTAATGTCATTCGTAGTGACAATAGAATACGGATGTAACATTTTAAAATGTAGTATTTGATTTTATTTTATTAATACAGACCATGAATTTCACTCAAAAAAATTACGCCAAAAACCACGCGCGTCTTTAAATGACGACCATAGACCACAAACAATTTTTATTTTTTCGTATTCAAAATTTGTTTTGCGAACAAAGAGGTTGCACAAAAAGGTTATAGCTAGATTATAGCACTAGTGCGTAATGGTAATCAAAATGTCACAGTTTGGTAACAGGTGCCATTATATACCTAAGTGTAGAGCAATAAAAGTCACTTTCTGAGCAAGTGTATTGAAAAAAATGTTTTTTTTTCAATGTTAGATATACTGAGATGGCACTGCCAAAATATTAATATTTTCAAATTTATCTCTGAGGCAGCATCTAGGACTTCATAAATGGAACGAATAGCCCTCTTCTGCAAAACAAAAATCGTTTAGATATCGGCAGCATTTCCCCAGAATAGAATACTTTACGACATAAAAATATGAAAATAACTGAAGTAAATTAAACGGGCTATCTCTAAACCAGTTACATTTCGAATTTGTCTAACGGCGTATGCTGCTGAGCTAAGTTTTTTTGACAACTTATATAAAGCTTTATGAACTATTATTTTTACAGCTGAAGTGCGGAATCAAAAACTATAAATAAAATACTGAATGGTACAGGACTTCTATTCGAAATTAGTGAAACAGGTTTCACTAATTTCGAATAGTGGATACTCGTAGGTAATCTAAGAGTTATTCTACTAGTTTCTATTCACGGCTTTGTCTTCTTGAAACGCTTAAAAGTAGAAATAATATATCTACCTATGTTGCTCAGTGATAAGGTAACATGCATTAAAGTGATGAGATGAAAGGAGTTTCAAAATCGGTCCAGTAGTTTCAGAGATTACCCTCTACATATAGACTTACACATTTTACCTCTTATATTCTTTATTGTACACAGATTATAGAGTTAAAAAAAATAGGAGGTTGCTGTTCGGATTCAGGCGGAAGAAAAGGTTTGGTTTTTTTTTACTATTGTGCGGATTGCAAAAAAAGTCTACCCCGCTTGGCTGGAACACCATTGTTTCCTCGTGGAGACAATTGGCGGCGGCGACTTCTCGCGTCCTGTCTTAGTTTAGGAAATGACACAGAGTGAGACGGAAGGGGAAGCCGTCATGAGAGCCTCCTTCTGCGAATAATTAATGCGAGCGTGGGAGATGCCCGCAATCGTGAAGGAATGGATATCTTCACGCCCCAGCCTCTGTCACAGGAGGCGCTTGGGCGTCAGGGGTCACAAGGCGATTCTCGGTCATTGTAGGTGCGGGCTCGTCGTTGTCGGGTAAGGACAGAGTACAAATCGATGGTGCTTAGTGTTTCATGCACGCCTCAAAGAGAAGTCGGCAAAACTAAAGGGGCCCAATGGAATTGATGCGAGCTAGGACTGCGGAAACGTTTAAAGAAGTTGCCGTGGCCGCTAGAACGCAAAGGGTAAGGGTAAGGAACATAGGTGGGTTTTCATCAGTAGGTAAAAGTCCGACTCAGTCTCCCGCTCCACCCTAGAGTGGGAGGAGTCATTTGATTTTATCGTTACTAATATTATAAATAAGTACGTAAGTTTGTTAGTCTGTTATCTCATCGCGCCTAAACCACTGAACCGATCATCATGAAGTTTTGCATATACAGTATCAAAGGTACAGAAAAAGACAGAAAAAATAATATAAAGCTTGTAAAAATATTGTTTCTAAGAGAATGAAAAATAACGTTCCATGGTCATAATTGCTTTAGGACGTTAGATGGAACTACGAGTCTTTCAAGTTGTTGAATCTGAATATTGTCGAAATCTACATCGATGCGAGCGAAGCCGCGGGCAAAAGCAGTATTTAATAATAATAACAGATATTAAATGAAGCCCAGCGAAGTGAATGACCCAGCCAGGCGCATTATTTTGTGTAATTTATTTCATTACCACTGCTTTCAAAAACGGTGAAGGAAAACATCGTGAGGAAACCGGCATGTCCTAGAACCAAAAATTCGAAGATATGTGACATCCACCAATCCGCACTGGGCCCCCGTGGTGGGTTACGGCCCATTCCCTCTCCTAGAGAGGAGGCCTGAGCCCCAGCAGTGGGAACATTATAAGGCTGATGCAATGCAATGCAATGCATTAAATGAAGCTTGATAGCTCAATACATAGGTAGCAGATTGGGATTGTTTATTTTTTTATTAACTTAGAACCTTGATTTTTTACAGCTTCAAGTCTTAAGTTTTTAATTTCGACTCGATACCTCCACGCATTCCCGAGATAAAGTCTTGACGGACAGACAGACAACAAAGTGATCCTATAAGGAATCCGTTTTTTACTTTATAGGTACGAAACCCTAAAAAAATGCCTTACATAGTTGTGTCTTTTAATTTGGTTTCACTACAACAATTACTTACACACATATTTTTGGATGTAATCTATCTGCACATACAGTTAGTTGCTGTATTTTATAACGTCATCAACAATTAAGTTACAAAATAGTAGCTAAAAAACTTACGAAAGTAAAAATAACCATATATAAGATGTAAGTAAAATCAGATTTCTCTCCCAATCTTGTAGTCAGCAGATCGTCTTCAAAATGTGTGGCATATTTTCTTCTTCTACTTGTTTTTGATTCAACGTTGTGCGTAGAACAAAACGTATAAGCGATACAAACGGACGAAGATCCCACCGACCCGTGTATGTCGGCCGAGCTGGGAAGTTCGTCCGGGCGTAGCACTTGATACCGCTCTTCTTTCTTCCTTTTTCTCTCTTCAGTCTTCGGTTCTTCACACTTCCCGTTATATTACAGTTTCATACATTTAAAAAAAAAAACTAACACGTATACACTTGTGAACATAGACTTACTTTTAACTCCAATTTAGGTACAAATAGGTATATGACAGGAAGACTGTACATCAAGTGAGATTATTTAATTAAAATGAAGTCAAAGCATACACATAAAAATAATTTAAAAGATAAAACAAGTTATTCACCTGTAATAAAGAGCGGATGCTAATGGATGTAGATTCGGCGCGGAGTGAAATAAGCGCTCGGCTGCCTTCCGTCGACCTTCGATCGGCGCGAAGCGAGCGAGCGCTGTGGCAGTGTGGCGAATGTCCGGCGAGGAGCGCGCGGCGCCCGGCGTCGGCGGTGAACGAACTCACCTTGACAAATGCACCATTTGGCATTGTTCGCGGGAAAACCGGCGGCCTTGCGCGCGCGCCGCCGCCGCCGCCCGCGCCGACCAATCACGAGCCTTCGCGCCACAGCCTGCGACTGTTTTGGCGGGAACGTGTCGTCTGAACCACGCGAAAGTCGCGCGCACGCCGCAGCGAGGCGCTGTCGTCGCGTCGGCAACACCACGATTTCAGCATGACGACCTTTCGACGTAATCTTGTGAATGACATACGGGCATGTATTTAACTAAATAAGTTCTATTGTTCATACGGTTATGAGCCTTAGTTATTCTGAATAAACATTTTATGAAGTTACATTTTTTTAATCATATTTTTTTCTAAACTTTATTTTGTTTTAATCTTATAAGACAAGCAAAAATCTTTTTAAAACGAATAATAAGTCTATTTACTAAGATTTGTATGTACATTCCCTATAATGAAATGTAACACGAGATGTTAACGCTAATTTCAATTACTCAATTATATAGGTAATAAGAAGCCGTCTGGCGTCTAGCACGAATAGATAGATGCTAATGTGGTCATGCTCGAGCGAGCCCAGGTACCCGCTGTACACAGCGAGTAGCGAGGTAAAGCACTAAGCCTGCTATATTTTGCGCGGTTTAATTGATAGGTAGGTAAATTAAAACAGTATTTTCCTCCCAGTTATGAGATATTCTTAAAATGAAGAGGATAAACCATAGTTTTACAAATGAAATACATTTCATGTGCTGATACAGACACTATTTGAATTAACTATGTACTAAGATAATACCTATTTTGTCACCTTACAAATGAGTCAATGTTCATGACAGAAAATGTTGCCATTGCCATGTGATGAAAAAATATATGTAAGTTATAAGACATGTTGTTAGGAAATCTGTTGTAAAAATATATCGACCGTGACTGGTTAGATAGGTAATTACTATCCATTTTATTATCAAAATGGCGGATGCAACTTGGGTGTCGTGACGTTAGCTGGCGCTGCCGTCGGGCTACGGCCGCGGCGTCGCAGGCGCAGCGAGCTACCAGTCGTTACTATTTCGTGGAAATTAGATATGGCAGCAGTAACCTCGAAAAGTGAAATATTGATATAGATAACAAACATATTAAAACATCAATAGCATTCCTATAAAATATTATAATAAACTAGCTGTTTCCAGCGGCTTCGTTGTTGGTTATTGAGAACGCAAAGTCGCAGACTGATAAAAATAATAGCCTATTAAATATCATCAAAATCGGTTCAGTAGTTTAGCCGTGAAAGCATAACAGACAGACAGGCAGATTTACTTTCACATTTATAATATTAAGTATGGATAAAATTTATTTCTTAGTTGGTGTCGTTTTATATTTTCTGCTTACTCCTATGGGTATATCGTGTCGGTACGAGCATTCTCCAAGCGATATTAAAAAATTTAAAGCAGTTTTTTTACAAGCCTTTATCTTTCTTCGTATGGTTATGTCGTAATGTTTCAATGTTTTATTGCAATTATTCTTCGTACTCGTAGCTAGCCGGCATTAAAAGCGGTTACTTATAACTTTCTATTTCAATTACTTGACATAACTGAAACCTAGTACTAGATTTTAGTACGTACGTTCTGAAAACTACATGACATAAACGTTATTTATTTATCATGTTTATTTTTAGTATGTATTCGATTCTGAGTTATTCTAAAGTATTATTTTTATAGCCACGTTAACTACCTACGAGAATGGGTTAATTTTTACTTAATATATAACACCTTACTTATATTCCTAATTAATCAACCTTGAATAAATCATGAAACACTATTTTATCCAAAGACAACATTACTACTTAATAAAAAATAAATAATTACTTCTGAAAAAAAGAGTCCTTATTCCCGAACCTAAACTTCGTAGCAAAGTGCTACGGCGTAGCAACCGTAGGCCCTTTAACGAAAAAAACATTTATGGTTTAACTAGTGACATTTAGGTGTTACTAACATTTAGTTTCATATCTTACTACTTTATTTGATTGAAAAAATACTTCTATGGGTTCCTAACAGATATTAAACGATGATTGATGTTTTACTTTTGGTAAAATACTTATGTATTAAGCATTCTCCGGTTATCTACGATCATCTTGGCGATGCTATCTGCTTTCGATTTTGCTTGTAAGATTTATATTAATAATAAAGCAATAAGTTTATTATTCTTCTTTATTTTATAATAGTTAGACACAATAGAAATACCTGCGTCTGAAGCGAATGTTATGAAAACAAAGTTTCATAAGGATTCCTTTAATAAAAACTAAAGAAATTCATAATGAAATCAGCACTATCAATGCATAGTATTGCATAATATTATAACAAGCTAATGTTAATACAGCAAACCGATGGTAATATTATAGAAGTAAGTTAAATGTTTAGGTATATTCTGCGGTCATAATAACTGAGGTTCATGAAAAAGGGGCGAAGCGAATTTTATTGCAGTGCATTATTGCAATCGGAAATATAATTCGCTGTCTGCATATTTAAGTTTTTTCAAGACAGAATTAATCAGAAGCGGTCGGGTCCGCGAGACCCTACCTAATATAGTCTGTGGGTGCGATCCAACGCCTGCCTTTGTAAAGCCTGGCCCGTGATTAGGGTCTAATTAATGTAATCATTTTTGAGATCGTATCTAATTTATGGATCCAGATTTTACGAAAGATATTTTTAATGGTATCACTTAATGATTTTTATAAGATTTTCTACAGTTTTTACCAAAATACGTCCGTTTATACGTAAATAAACTATTATGTTGGAATGTACGGCATTAGTTAGTGCTTGTGAATGCAGTGAGTCAAATAGCTGTTGACTAGTAATGGTTTTTTTCAATGTGAGTTTTTAGGGATAAAAACATGGTAATTCTTCGAAGCGATGTTGGACGTGGTGGATTTGTTGACTCACTTATTTACTTGTCGTACAAAGTAATCAAATATAGAAAAGATTGGATTTGTGAAATGGAGTTTCAGTTTGCCTCATTCATTTTTCGCGGTTTTACATAACCGAGAGAGCTTAGTTGATTTAAATCAGCCTCATTCTGAAGTCAACACAAACAAGTAGGGACAAGTTCGTTGTTTATTTGAGATAATAATAAGGATGACCTCTAAAGCGAAAGCTGCAGGGCGAGTTCGGATCTATGACTCATTTCAGCCAACCAGTCTCAACTTTAAAATATAAATAGATCCATAATTTTCCTTATATTTGTCTGTTTAATTATTGGCTATATTTCATAACTGTCTTCAGGTCAGTGCTATGCAAAATGAGGTCGAGTGGTGATTAATATATTTTATGCAGTTCACTTCCGACTACACCTTATTAATTGCAGTGGTCTCTGATTAATTTCTAGTGTATTAACCTTTAATATAATGTGGGATTAATAAAAGAATAACACATAAGAAGTGTATGATTAATATGAATATTATTTCTACATCTTCGATGTTCTTGAAATGCTTGAAGAAACTAATATAAAATAAATGAGATTTTCCGTAAACTGACTGCCTGAAAAAACCAATTCTTCGTATCGACGGCTATTATAAAATTGAGAATATATATTCAAAAACATTTTAAAATGTGAGTAGCTGGTTAAAAGTTAAGTGTATTTCAAATAATATTTCGCTACTTATCATTTACACAGCGAATGTCTTCGGCGAGTGCGGCACAGGACATGAGTCAGGTGTCATTGACCCGGCCACACCGCGTCATCACAATACCTAGCCGCCGCCATTATATTTTACGCCAGTTTTTATCATCTCGCCGCTCAGTTGACCCTCGCTCGTTTTATTTGAGAATGTTGAATGATGCCGATCGACGTCTTATTGACATTCGACTATGATTTGACTTCGGATCGATGAAGAGTGGCGCATGAACTAGATCGTGTATGTCATGTATGTATTCGATCTATTACATTATTTAGCTGCAGAATTAAGCACATGCTTCTTTACTTTTGCACAAACCTTTGTTCAGATTTTGTTTGTAGTTAGTTTGAATAAAACATCCCGAAATTCAGGGTCCAATTAACATTAAGAGTAGTCATTTAAGGGTTAATATTTATTGGAAACTGTAAGTGACATTTTACAGTTTATCCTTACACCTGTGGAAAAATCGTAAACTAGCGGAATTATTCTGTTCAAAACCCTAAAGCATGAATCGTTTTATCCTTACATAGTGTTTTGTTTTTATAAATAAAATGTTCCTTATAACGTAGCTGCTTACTAGTTCCATACTATTATTATTTACAATATCTACAGATTACAAAACCAAGTGGCGCAGACCACGATGGTGCCACTAACTTAGTTTCTGACATTATTATTTATCGCTAGAAGTTGCCTCAAATTAATTAATGAATATTTATTGTGCGTGCATCCGGGACTTATGAATCACTGGCTCCAGTGAAGCTCTATCACAAAGCAGACTAGAAATATTTATCACTTCAATTCTATTAGTGATTGTGAAGGCAATATGGGCCACGCATTTGCAAATTTACTATTAATATTCCTAAAGTCGAGATGGACGTGTTTTATCATGACAGAGTCACGTTATATGTTTTGAGTCAGATAATAATGTTCACGGGTCATTTAGTTTATTAGTTAAATATTTATGCAAATTATCCTAGTCTTGTTATTACTTCCTTAGTTTTCTGTAGTTTTTAATATTCAATATGTTAATTAAATGTCCTAAAAATTACCATATTGAAATGTGGACTAAAAAAAAATTTAAGACAGGAAGATGCTCTGTGTAAATAGAGGTGTGTGGGATGTTAGTGTCAGCATTTCTGGAAACAATTCGCTGTGTTTGAGGCGCGGGCGCAGCGCAGCGGTGGCAGTGGAATCGTTAACCCTGCGACTGCTCGCCCTCATGTTTCCCAGAATTCTGCATAACCTCTGCGTTCATGTCCTTCCGCCCGTCGCTTCTTCATTATTATTCAAAGCATGGATGACTTAAATATAGCATTGTGCTCATTTGGAAGGGCTCCTATCGACTGTTATCATCAGTTTGGTTTTCATTTGCCACTGAAGGCTGATGTCATGCGGGATAAACGTGTCATTTGTTTATATTGGCATCTGCATTCTTACCCGTTTGCAACCTCCGGCAAGGTCATGAAGCCTCGATACTTGGAAAACTGTTATCCAGTAGGGAATCTGAAACAAAGAGCAATGTTTTGTTAAAATCCTGGTAGGTAGTACAAGTAAGTCATCATTTCAATTATATCATTGATGAAAGATTTAGGAAAGTTTGTAAGGTTTCCTGTAAATTAGGTATAGTAGAAATATATTTTTCAACCATTTTAAGAAAAAAATATTAACTTAATTCAGTCTCTACATCCATCACATACCGTTACGAAGATACTTTTCATATTCAGTTTTAAATTCATGAAACCATAAAAAAAGAAATGCGTAGCAACCGTGAATTGTTCAAAGAGTTGATTATAGAGATTACTTATTTTCGGAATTGTATGTTTTGTTTAGAGATTTAATTAGACAATAACTATTCCACAATTAATGTTTCCTTATGAATAATTCGTGTGTCTTCGGGGAAGCGTATGACGGCCGGCGGCGGCGGCAGTGGCGCGGTGTCTTGGCGCGTATTCAACCATGTGTGAATTTTATCACATACACGTAGCTATATATTATGATGTCACCTGTGGGCCTACATTACGTTTGACTCAAGTACCTATAACATGCGTTTTCCTACGGGGTTTTTAACAGTGCAAAATAATTTATGTAATTGTAGTTGGACTTTATCGTCGGTGTTACCCTAATTTTGTAAGGTAAAATTTAAGATGCTAAGCTTCAATGGGGCCCACATATAGACAATTATCGAAAAAACTCGGCTCTGCTGCATACGCTGTTAGAAAAAATCAAAATCTGACTTAGAGACAGCTCGTTTACTATAGTTATTTTCATAGTGTTATGTCATACGGTATTCTATTGTGTGTAAATGCCGCTGATATTCAGCACATTTTTGTTTTACAGAAAAGGGCTATTGAGATAAATTTAAGGACATTAATATAATGACTGTACCTTCTCAGTATAAATACGAGAATATTTTGTATGCCCATAAAAATAAAAACATGTTCAAGAAATACAGTGATATGATATGATTTTAATAATAGTAACAAACATAGCATAGTTCCCAGGCTTAAAAAAATAGGAGGATCATTCAGATGCCAATGTATACACTTTTATAATAAACTTCCTATATATATGTTCAAGAACTAAGCCTTAATAAATTCAAATCATTATATAGCGAAAACTTTTGCAAAAGGCTTTTTACACTGTAAAAGACTGTCTTGAGGATTAAAAGGCTTGGGATTGACCTGCTCCAGGACGCTCTACAATTGTTGTAATTTTTTTCTGTTTATTTTTTTTTCAATTGTGGTTGTTTATATTCTTTTTACAATTTGACATTGATAATTATTTTTTATAATTTGACATTGATAGTTGTTTTTATTTTAAAATATGTTTTTTTTTAAAATTCAATTTTGACATAAATATTAACTTTGTTAAATATTACATTTTTCTACACTTTGTTTGTGTAAAAGTGATTTTAAAAAAATCTATTTGCATAATAAATATCATTTATCATTTAAAATTTTGAGTGAATAAAATGTTTTTTGAAATATTTGTCTCAAGAAACGCTATATTGACTTAAAGTTGGCTCTGTCCATGTGGAAAAGAATTATTGTTAACTAATATATAAAATCTCGTGTCACAGTGTTTGTTATTGAACTCCTCAGAAACAGGTTGATCGATTTTTATGGTTTTAGGTACCCTTATAGAATCACTTTGTTGTCCGTCTGTCTGTCAAGACCTTTTATCTCGGGAACGCGTAGAGATATCGGTTCCTAAGTAAAACCCTAAGGTCTGGTCCCTGAAATTGTGTAAAAATCTAACTTCTAAATTAACGGAAAAAAGATACGGCTACATGCCCAGTTCTTTTTTTGTGTATATTTGTTAGATTTGAGAATAGGACGTAGGCTATTTTTTTACTCTTACCCCCCCGCCAGCCATTTTTTTCTTTGGTGACTTATATGGCAGCCGTGTCAGCTAGTTTATACTTAGTTCATTATTACACAAACCAAGCACCTTTGAATAAAGAATTCGGTATGTATTGAAAGGAAAATATGTGTTCCATCGGTATTCAAATATGTATCATTTTTATTCACGTTCAGATTGAAATAAAATGAAAATTACGCTGAATTAAAATTTAATTATAAGTTTCGTTGACCCCATGAATACCTTAGCTGGCTCATAATATGTTTGTCATGATTTGAGGATATTCATTTCCGGATCTAACCAGTTTAGTATTATTGTTACCTAATTATTATTTTGCTGTCATTGAGGTAAATGTTTCCAAAATTATAATGTTTTTGGTTTCATTCAAAAATGTACCTACTAACACTAAAAATGAAAATCAGACAATTAGGGATCTATACTAATTAATACTAGCTCACCCAACAAACCAAACCACCAAATATACCTACATGAAAAAATTCAGACCTACAAAATATACTAAAAAAGTTCATAAAAATTGGTCAAGCAAGCCGTTTTGGAGGAGTTCAATAACAAACATTGTGATACGAGATATTGTGCATTAGATTATAAAGAGGATGGTTTTGTATTTTTGTTTGTTAAGAATAATCTCCAAAATCACTAGACCGATTTTGAAAATCCTCTCATGTATTGAAGCAATGACACAGTACTGAGTGACAAGGGCATATATTTTACTATCTTCTGCCAGCAGTTCATCTGCGTGAATGTCGGTTTCTTCATACAAACACCCAAAGTTCTAATTACCGTTTTACCCTTTAGGGTTTTTTTTTGAGTTTCGTAAATCCATTCTTAGCGAATTTCGTGATTAACCAGTGAGTGGTATTTCGCTTTTATATATATTATAGACGATGCATTCACGCGGGCGAAGCTGCTGACAGAAGTTGTAGGTAGTTATATTTTATAACTGGCAAAGAACCACGATTTTTTGATAAATTAATTAGAACCACGAAATCTTCAAACAAATAAAAAGCATCAGTAATCAGTGAGATAATGGTCACCATCAAGGCTTTTTGTACTTGACGTAATATTTCTAAGAATATGTTAAGTAAGTAGAATTGTTTTGTATTTGAATGACTGTTTACTAGCGATTGAGTCACCATGGCCACAGGAACC
Source organism: Leucania comma (assembly GCA_958295575.1). Classification (NCBI taxonomy): domain Eukaryota; kingdom Metazoa; phylum Arthropoda; class Insecta; order Lepidoptera; family Noctuidae; genus Leucania; species Leucania comma. The sequence continues at coordinate 17,322,019 of OY282474.1, read as the reverse complement.
TAGGCTGGAATGTGGCTTACATTTCAATGACAGATATTAAAGAAGCTAACTCATTAAATATGAAAAATAAGGTAACAATTAGGTATTTTACAGAAATTGTTGAATGTGACTAAGAGTAACACATATTTTCTTCAGTTTTTATGATATCGCTTGATATTGAAATGGCAAACACACCTAGTGTTTAGAGGTAGGTTAAGTAAGGTACGCATTATTATGAAATACGTGGGTTTATATAAAAGCATAGTTAGAAATGAGTATATTAGGGGAAGTTTGAAAGTGGCGCCAGTGATTGAAAAGTTGTAAGGGAATCGTTTGTTTTGTTATGGTCATGTGAAGAGATGAAACGCATGTTTCTAAAAGAGTTATGAGTTTAAACTCTTTTAGTAACATGCGCCTCCTGTAAAGGTGAATGGATGAAGAGGAAGAGGTAGGTCAAATAAAAGATGGATTGTGTGAGAAGTGATATGAAAGAAAAGGGAGTTAGTGATAACGTCATGAGTGACAGGACAGAATGGAAGAAAAAAACGTGTTGCGCCGACCCCAATAAGGGCAGAAAGATGATGATAGAAAAGCATACCTATGCAATTTCACAGTTCATATACGTAGACTCATTTGCAAGCAAGACGATCTACAGGCTAAGAAGACGCTATGATGATGCACACGGTGAGTTTTTCAAGTTCATCAATATCAAACTCGAGACTCCTACTCACAAGAGTCTCTTTATTTTTCACTACTTCTTTAAGATTCCAATTTAGGCGTCCAGGTCTACTTGAAAAATTCACCCTATGTATTTCAAGGCAAGCATAGATTTAGAGGAACGTGAAATGGAAAAATAACAAATACACACTTTAAAACTGGTTTTGATAAAAATATGGTTAAATATTATGGTGAAGGCAAGCTGTTAGGCCGCCGCCTACGTGGCACCTAACCCTTTTCCTATCGGGTTTATGATCTACGTGGGCGAAAGTAACTGATACGTTTTTATTTCATTGCAAAAACATATGGGAATTTTTCTTTAACTATTTCACCTTAAATCCGTAGATTTCGGCATTTTTAGGGCAAGAGCTACATGATGATAGGAAAATTCATCACTCTGAAATAGGTATAATTTATATAATTTTCTGAAATTTGTGTGAATGTGAACACGCAATCAAACAATGACCAGAATAAATATCTATCATTAACGCGATTTCCTGTCACAACCATTTTTCTATAATAAACGTGTAAGAATCACCTCCAGGCCTACGCGTTTATTTCGAATGATGATGTCTGTTTGATGTTAGCGCAGTTGAATGGCGGGTGGCGCGGGCGCACTCCTACGGACTACCTAGCACACTCGCGTAGCTGCATGTTTGTGTACGCTGAGCTACGTCTGTGTGGGTTATCGTTATGTCAACGAGCCGATAATGTCGTGGACTCGTGTCACGAGTTACGTCAACGTCAGCTGGGACGTGGGCCGCGGTTGGACGAAAGGCCCGAAGCGCTAGAAAAAGAATGCCGGCTATCTTAACCTTATCTGCAGAAATGACAATTAATCACATATTTTGGAATTTATACAGTCCCTGATATCATTGTAATGGTATCAGTAGGCGAAATACTGTTTGATGTAGAGCAGATAAGGAGTAAACAGAAAGCACTTGGGTGTTTATCAAGACACTACGCTAAGACCTTTCTATATCAGTGGACGTGCTAGACTTATCTGGCGGATTATCGTAAATAAATAATTTCCATTGTCCTAGTGAGACTACAGACTAATTTGCAGATAGTGAAAATTTTGCAGATTTGGTGCTGAAACGCAAACAGGCTTAGTTCTTGCGTGTGTGAAGAATAAAATTCAAACAAACTCATCTACCATGGAACTTTCCGTATCGCGATCCACCTTCGTATGTATGACGTACGATGACAAAAATACAAGATAACACAACGGTTATCGTTACATCACGCTCAGCTGTTAAACTAGTTCGGTGCAACATTCCTGAGGGAACGCCAGCGCCGCCCGGCGCGGCGAGCCATCGACCACATAAAAAGATAATTACTTTAAAAGCTCGGACATCGCTGCATAACTAAACATTCCTATATTCTCTTATCTTATTGAGATCGATTTGCAGTAGCCAGTTTTTGTTGGTTTTATGGAAATAAGCGCATGTTTATGAAAGAAATGTGTGAATTATTTTAAGTTACAAGTAAAGTTGCAATTGGAGATTGCAATATTGCCGTGCCTTTCAAATTATAAAAGTAAGATTTCCAATGTAATAATTTCTAACGACTCGAAATGATATAACCATGACGAGAGTCTTCAATTAAAATGTTTGACAAAGGCGTCCACTTCGGAACGTGGTTATGATTTTATGACGCGTGTTATGGTCAACAATTCCAATAACGAGGAGAACCATACTTGGCAGACCATTTGGAACGATTAGACGTAACGTGACATTATCAATGGACAATCTGTGGGAAAGTATTTTATTGCAGTGCCTGGCATTTGAATGGATAATCGCCATCAGCTATTCAAAAAACATCAGTGATCACTATTATGTATGCAGTTAAAATCGATTATTTTATTTAGCATCGAACGTGAAATAAATAATTCATTTAACAACTCCGATACTCGTGTTTCGATTTACATTCGCAAATGAAATACGGTTTATCGACTAAGATAGATTCGTTTGAACTGATTTTGATATAATCCAGCATGTTAACAAATTAATAAGTAAGTGCATGTCAAAGGTCTTTATTATAACAGTTGATTTTTAGTAAGAGATTTTTTAGTAAATATTTTCACACAGACCGAAAGGCTTACTTGCAAAATAGTATTTTTTGTGCAAAAAATTATCAAATAACTCCTACTGCACATAGTCTAGAAGCACAAACTAGGCAGGTATTTCTTGAAAAAAATTGCTGTGTAATAACGTCAAACATTTAATAAAGTATTGTTCGTGACTCGTAAGTTACAAGAAATGTATCACTTGTTACCCATTTAGGTACACTGTCAGACTAGGTGGATTCATAGTGCGAAAGCTAAAATAATTTGGCAAGCCAGTTAAAACAAATAACAAGCAGCAGGTGAGATCTAAAATCAAAATATACCAAAGAGAAAGGTTAAAACCCAAAAATAAAAAAAAATTTTGAGACCCGGTGTCCCTTACCAACCACAACAAGACTTTGATGATGTAATTGTCGGGATGGCAACAGCGTTATTCACTGGAGCGAAAGGGCCGCGACGGTCACTAACCCCTGGTTTAATTTGGACTCAAACTTCTTCAGAAAAGACCTGTCATTGTGACTAGCAGTGGACTTTCAGTAAACAGAAGAAGATGATTAAGACTTGTCAACTTGTGTCTTCAGGTCCACTGTGATCTGAGTACATAGCACGAGCGTATGATATATTGTTTATATTTGTGGGTATCATGCCAGTAGGTGGGAGTCAGTTGGCGCCGCTCCGTACACACTCTAATGTAATTTGGGAACACTCAATGCTATTCTATTATTGTCACTCGCGTGTTATAATAACGTTGTTTACGACACCATTTCGCTGACTTTACGATTAAATTGCAGCTTTAGTTGTGTGCTTTTAGATTGTATGATGCATACTGACGATTTATTGTCTTTTCAATTTATTCTGGACATCAATTTGTCCTTTTTATGGTAAATAATGATCTATATCTATAAAAAGATATACCTACACGTACAAATTGCAAACTGAAAATACAATGTGTGAGGTGTGGAGTGGAGTGTATGTGTTACAATGTGTAGACAACGTGTTGTCAAGTCAAGCCAATGAGGACTGGCTGGACAACAAGTTGAAACAAGTCCGCGCGATGACCAACATGTTGAACAATTTCAGGCCAGGGGACAGACGGTAACGGAAGAGGTAGATAATGAGACACCAGCAAAGATAAATTGTATAAAAGCAGTAAATTTAAAATTAGATTTGCTTGAAATGTTCTAGGTTGATGACAATTAGACGCGGAAGTGTGAAACAGAATGACTTCATACGTACACATTACATCATGAATGGATAATTCATCGCCATGATAATGGCAATGTGCACTAGTCTCTGACATCATAGCATTAGGATTTCAAGTTTTGTCATCGACCTTACACAACACTTCAATATTTATAAAATTTTCTGTATAGGTAATTTGAAATGACTATGTACTTGTACAGATATGTATTTCGTCGTTTTATAATGTCTTAACTTTGCTGTTCCGCAGTAGATTCAATTTAATGTCCTAATCAAGAAATTCTTGACGCCTCTTCGTTACAGTTCGTTAACTGATTAGATAGGTTGAGCGAACCTCGGTGTATTTATAGTGTTCCGTACTGACGTCGGGAAAACAATGAAATAAAATGATCTCGTAGTCCGTCGCTCTTGGCAAACGTCGTCGCCGTCGAGACGTTCCGAAACATTGAATTGATTGCAAAAACCAAAGCAGGAGTTTACATTCAAACCATTTTAGACGTTAACTTTGAAGAATAGTTCTCACTTTTATTAATATTGATTATATTGATACATAACTTTAGCAGGATTCAATATTCGCTTATCTTACGCTGATCGACTTTAGCTCGACAGGTTTGTGATCGGTTTGTTACAATGTTTTATTGACAAAAAAAAAAACAACTTCGAAGACCTATTTACCGATGCAACGAAGGATAATTAGTAAAAAAAAAAGAATTTCTATTACGATACGTGGAATGTAGAGCCGATAAATTGCAGCTAAGTATTTTGGTGTTTTATTTGCTCTACATTTTAAAGAAGTGAATGCCAAAATATGATCAAAACATGAAGCATCAGGTATGATGATAGGTTGATGAAATACCGGTATGCGTAATTTAGAAAGTCCCTGGAATCGCGCCAGCGTGATCCGGAAACTTATAGGCGTAACGGCTGTTTGTATTGAGCATTTTTCCACATTCCGTTCTAAATATATGAGTGACGATGCTGACAGTGGCGTGACGGTGACGTATGCTGACGCAGCACGTCCCACGTCAGCAGCACTGAATCACGCGCTCAGCTTGCCGACATTAACCCATATTGTTCTTCCTTTCTTAAAGTATTTTCCAGATATCATGGTCTTAAAACGAAAGTATTACTTCCAAATAAGAAAGACGTATCTAGGTCCACCACGTGGTCTACTGACGGTACTTTAAATTTTAGAACATACAATCTCCTGAATATGTATAGTCAGGGAATCATAACCTAGGTTAGGGTTTCCTCAAATAATTTTCAGCTTTAACCCATAGAGAAGAACGGAACTCATGAATAATCTAAGAGACTTCATAGCATTAAATTGATTTGAAACCACAGTTTTCACGTTCGTTATCAGAAAATTCCCAGTTTATTTTGTAGGGTACGTATCTTGGTTAAAAAATTCGACACTCAATAGCCAACAGATTTACATTTTAACAGTCAATAAATGGCTCAAATAATGTAGCACAGTGCTATTACAAATTGATAAACTAGTTTGCAATTTGAATCTATACTGCGCACTTTCAGCGAGTGACATTGCGTAAAAACGAAACTCTTTGGCGTCGGTGTCGCCAACACTGTGAGGACGCTATTATTGAGTGCTACAATAACGCATTCGTTTTGGTATTTGGCGGTACCACATTTTTCATTATACTTATGTATATTGCTAGCTGTTGCCAGCGGTTTCACCCGTATGAATGTCAAAAATTGTTCTAAAGAAATGTACTCCCGGAATGAAATGTATTCTATATATCCTATTCCAGGACTTGATCTACCTCTGTGTCAAGCCTCATTCAAATCTGTTAAAATATTGTTGAGACTTCGCTCTGGTAGGCCTCGGTTCCAGGATCGTTGTATAAAATAAAAACAATTCAGGGCGAGGATAACTCTATATATTGATCACTTCATTACACTTTAAAGGTCACAAGCAGACTTCCGAAACAACAAACTATTTTCTTCCTATCAAATCAAACCTATTCTAGAACTGACAACATCCTTCAAAACATCTATCAAGCCGTTAACTAACAAGCAAGTACCTCATGCAACCTCCTTCCGACGTCACAATATGAAAAAATAATAGACCGACACAGTACGGAGTTATGACGTCTTAAGTTCCTGTTCCTAAATAGGTAATTCTGATCTATTGGTTGGGCAGTTGCCCAAATTATTCAGATCTATTCGTTGGGCACTTGTTCCATTACTGAATTTATATGTACCTAATTGATGATTTATGCTGTTCTTTATTGAGACTTACACGTGGACAGTTTAGAATAAAGAGCACTTTATAAAATTGGAAGGCCCATATAATTTGACTAACTTACCTATTTAACAATTGTGTATTAAAAAAACGTAACTAAAATTTATGCAAGTATATTAACTAAAAGATAAAATAAGAATCCTTAACTAATTGTAATGTATAACTTTAAAAATGCAACCAAAAACAATTTAAAATATATAAAGTCGAAACATTTCGCATCGGCGTCGACTGGTAATGTGCCCAAAAGACTGGCTGTATTGCTACGGTGTGTGTGTGGTAATACTTAAACCCTGTCCAAGGTAAAGTCCCAGCCCTTGGGTCGAGCCAAGCAAAGCCAAGCGACTTTTGATTAGCAGGAAAACTGTGATTAAATCGCAAAAGTTCTTAAAACTGACTGCATTGACATAGGATGGTAAATATTGAATAAATTTTCTCTCGACGGTCGGTCAGGTTATAGCAGCAAATTTTATTCTTAACCTGATCTTACTTTCTAGTCACTCAATGCGTCTATAAATAAAATATTATCGATGAATGTGTCTCCACAAAATATGAATAATGTATTTTTTGAGTCATGAAATGCATTAGATCTCTGATCCGAGAGTTCTCATAAAGAAAATGTTTGTTCATATACGATATCTTTTCTAGACCATTAAATACATCAAATGCAACATAATAAGTTTGATATGCGGTCTAGTTGCCAACACATGAAATAGCGAGTGTGTGTCTGTACTCAACCCAGTTGATAAATAATTAGTATAATTTATGTATCCAACTGTATTCCAAGAATTAATTGTAAGGTTAATTTTGTTAATCGTGCGTCATTCCAATTTTTGCTTTTTTTTAGATCAATTTTCGTTTAGACTTTAAACAATTGTTATTGTACAGGTACGCATTTTTTTAGACACTTTATAAACTGCAACAGTTTCAATAACTTTATTTGGACCTCTAATTGAAACGTCTGTTTAAACTTTATGATCTCCAACTTTATAAAGTGATAAAATATCTATGTTAAGTCTACATTTGGTTGTTCTTTTCAAATTGTTTCTAGCACAAAATTTCATTCGTAAACAAAACACTATCTAAGTACCTTGTTAACTCATCAGTAGGCACTGAACAAATTCCAAGGCCATGTGTGAAGCCATCAAACATTTGCAGAATATGTAAAAAGGAAAAACGTTGCGAAAACATGTTTAGTTCCTCACATACCTACTTACTATAAAAATAAAGTACGTTTACCTAATCCATGAAGCTATTTCAATACTATTTATATATTTAATGATGGTGAATTTATATAATCATTTACTATACCTACATTCATATTTTATTGATTTTTTCTACATAAACAATTTGAACTACATGAACAAAGTGACTAAGCACTAGCTGTTCCATTTAGAAAAGGATATAGAAAAAAAGTATTCAGAGTTGACGGCGAATCCCAGCTAATGGGAGAGGCATCAATAGAAAAAGAATAAGAAGAGATTTTAAAGGTGCTATGACATCTTTTGTATTATATATAAAAATAAACAACTGTTCCTTAGTCTCGCAAAAACTCAAGATCGGCTGGGCCGATTGGGCTAATTTTGGTCTTGAAATATTCGTAATAGTCCAGGAAAGGTTTAAACGGTGAGAAAATATGCCTTATTAGGCGGTAGAAAGTTTGCCGGGACAGCTAGTTTTAAGTAAAAGAAAATGCCGTCATGTCCAAATATAGTTACAAAATCAAACGACAAGTTTTAATGATAAAAATCAAAACCAAAATCAAAATATGATGGTGTATAACTACTTTCAGTTATGTATGTAAGCAGTGTGCGAGACACGTAGGTCTAATGTGCACAAGGCAAACGTTGGTCAAAGGCATCGGAACCGGCTGCGGCTGCGTGAGTCATTGTCGAGGGACCAGCCGCAGTCGCACTCGACACACGGCCACAGACAACCCTTCTACGGATAATATTGCACTCAATCGCAACACTTTTATCCACTGTTGCCATGTTCAAATCAAAGATCTTCTTTTTAAATTTAGTTTTGTTGGTACTTAATCTAGGATTAACAGGATCTAGAAATCGTCATATTTTATATAAAGATCAAGTGTTTAGGTATTTTCACACAGAAAGTTATTGTAAAAAAAAATATTGTGTTCAAAATAATTAATATTTTAACTATATATATTTCATGGAAAGTATCTAAAAGAGTTTGTTACCTTTTTGCAATAAAAAAGCACACCTGAACTCAGAATTTCTTTGTTCTGGACAGATGAGTAATTGTTTGGCATTATGCAGCCGCGACAGGTCCCGACTTGAAGCTCGGAGGCAATCGGCCTCCTCCGGGGACCTCGCGATAACCTCCGATGATTTATAAAACTTATAGCTTTTTGTTACTTGCCCAGAAATAACCCGCCAAAATGATCATGGTATTTGTCAAATTATAGACATGAAGAATTCATTCTGTTCTAGATTTTCGTCGTGTTTTACATTTTTGCCAATATTTTAATTCATTTTTACTTCTCACAATTTAACTTATTTTTCGAACCTTTGGACCTTTTATTGTTAACCGGATGCTTGATGTTGGTTGACTTTTCATCATTTGAATAGGTGATACGGTATTAAAAATATGAACATTTTTATGTAATTAAGTAGGTACTCGTATTGATTTGCAAATACATCCTAGAGGAAAACTTCTTTAATTAGTAATTTATCTCTATCCATATTCGGAATTGTCAATAAATTGTCGTTATCAGTGACAATGTCGCAAAGTTCAGCGTTCGGTTCGCGGCGCGGGCGCAATCGTGGTCCTGACGTCACGAGTGTGATAGGTGCTTTATCGTTCACATGTTACACGGCCGATTGTTTCTGTGGAAAATCATAATTTTCGCTGAAGTTTTGTGGCTTTGTCTGACTTTCCTGCGAGAAATACCTATCTCATATGAGAGTCAAATTTCTTTCCACGATTCGTGGTCAAGCATACATATGTGAGTCAAATTACATTCATCGATGAACAGTCAGTGTTCGGCATCGTAAATAAAATAAACCGATAGAATTATGTATGACGGAAGACTCGCTTACGTCAGAGGAAGCGCTTCTTTTAGTGGTTCCAGTAGGCAAGAGAGGCAGATAAAAAGAGAAGCGGAAATGCTCGTCGGTCTGTCAATGCGGCGACAATGTCGTGCTATTTGTGTTAAACGAGCGATTTATTTCAGTCGGTCGCGGCGTGAACGTCCGCGGCGGAATTTCGGCCGCGAGGAATCCGATTCCGTTAGCTTGCAGCGACCGCGAGGCCGAGAGATCGCCGCCACCGGCTCCGGAGCGGAGACGCGGAGACGGCGGCTGCGAGCTGATAGGCGTAGATACCTGTTGCCAGGCGCGGAGCGCGAGGTGGCGCGGTGGCGCGGCCGCTGCAGCGCGCGACGCCGCCGCCAGCGCGTCGACACCCCCTCTATGACAATGCCACTGTTCGTGCACGAGGAAAATTCGAGATGCGGCTGACTCATCACCTCGTCCATCGACGCCGCCACGCTGTTCGTCTGGCTACATACACTTTCCATTCCATAAAATTGGGGCTTATTTCGAAATTTTACTGCCATTTTGCCAAACATCATTCTGACGTCAGATTTGCAGGTGTAATTTATTTTTTGCTTCTTACCTAAGGGGGGAGGGGGATTCAGCATCCACACGGGTCATGTCGGCACAAGCAAGGCGATCCGGCCGGTGTTCACTCACTGCATTGTGCACAGTACTATCCGATCGTAAATCACACTAAAACGACAGCGAACAGGAGCTCGCGTGCCTGGCGGCGCGCACGCACTGACGTCGACCAGCCTTGCGCGCGCTCACGGAACTGACTGCGCCGGCGCTCCATTTGGGTCACTGTCATACGGTGGTGGGTGGTGGGGGACACACGTTCGCCAGTTCGCCTCTGAAAAATTAGCGTCTCGCGAATATGTTTCATCGACGCGGGCGTTTTCCCTTCGACTTGTGCACCAATCGCTCGCGGTGGTGCTGCCACTAGCCGTTCACTCTTTTCGGCGCGAAACTTTGTGAACTTGCGACTTCACCGTCCGAATATCTATCTACAACTGATGAATGTCTCCACACCTGTGGTCTGGCTCTCGTTTGCCACAACCACTGGTTCTTGCGTATGTTACTTATAAAAATTAATAGAATGTTTGTATCACACTGCCTCTACGCCAACCAGACCCGCTTTCTATGACATTTAACGGTGTTAACTCGTAAAGCTTAAGTTTAATTTTATTTCCATTCTTGACGGTAATTACTCTCGGTTATGCCTGTTAAGTATTAACGTCTTATACATTAATTAATTAAAAGGAACATTTATTATAAAAAACTGAATTCACTCAGAATGTCAGCTTCGGGGGTCTTATTGTTATTTACTTCAAATAATTTACTTCTCTTAGAGTTGTTTTTTATTACGCTTCATTGTTAACCACATAACACAATATATAAATGGACATAAAGTTACGATAGCTCAGTGTTAAATGACTGTGGGAAATCGCCTTTTGCAATGAGGATCTCTCATTGCAAAAGACGATTTCTCATTATCTTTCGATGAACTGAAATAAAGCAGAGAGATTCAAATATGAGCAGATTGTCTGTGCTGATGAAACCTTGGTTCACGTTGAGGTTTTTATCAAAATAAAGCCCAGTTCTGGTTTAGTATTTTTAGTAGGTAATAATATTCTACGCTTTTTTCTCACAATAAGAATTTTTCAAACGTATTGAAATCTCAACGTTATCATAATGAATGAAATAACCATAACCGAACTGGTTGAGGAAAGAATAATTGTCTATTCTCATTCATAAATCTGGCGCCAAAGCGTCTACGCTGTCTATGGTCGTCGGAGTGGCTGGCTGGAGAAAGTAACCGACTAAGCACTCAATCAAAATGAGATACGCGTTTAGAATGGAGACCCACCGAGAAAATTTGGTTCCGTTCGATGTTATTGATTGGGTTTAGATACAATGAGAAAATACAAAGTTATGCATGTGTGTCAGACACATTTATGTATATATAACAGAAGGTTACATTAGAGTTTGTAAGACATTTCACACTATCACCGTGCTTTGCTAAAACTCCGAGTAGTATTTTCCAAGTCAAGTATTCCTAATGAATTTTTAATCATCATAAAGTATAGATAATAATTTTTGTTTATTTCTCGAATTAGAAACTTGGGAAAAGAACATAAATAATTCATAAAAAGTAAAAGATATTATACATAGACATTTTAAGTTTAATTGTTGTTGTTGGTTCTGACAGATATTCGAAGGCAGACAGATAGCGACGGCGGCCATTGTTATTGGAACGTTAGGCCTAACAATTGTGACATTTATGTAAAATTAGAAATAGTACTATCATGTAATTAAGAATTTCAGGAAATGAAGGCTTTGTATAATTTTACCTCACACATATGTACTCGTAAATGCGTGTCATCAACATCAACAATTCTTTGTGATAAATAATAAAATTCAGAACCTTATTTAATTACACATGATTAAGACTTTAAATCATCTACAATCTACATAAAGTAATGAAATAGTTTTACGAGTAATAATAATAATCCACAACTATCACACAACGCCGTCTAGTCCCAAGCTAAGCAGAGCTTGTGCATACTTAAGCATACTTATATATTTCTAAATACATACTTATTAAAGATAAATTACACCCAGACACAGAACAAATGATCGTGCTCATCACACAAGCATTTGGCCTGGGTGGGAATCGAACCCACGACCTCCGGTATAACAGTCAGGGCCACTAACCACTAGACCAACAGGCCAGTCGCCAATTTAATCTTTAAATTAAAATATTCTGTACTCAGCAGGGCATTTAAAATCTTGGTATATACCAATTGAAATTTAATAAAATAAATCATACAAAAATTGTAAGATACCATATTATTATATATATGCATCAACAGGTTCAGAGATCTTTTTTATTGCAATTTAATTAAAATGAAAACACGACGTTCGCCCTGATCAAAACAAGTATCAAGTGATCTGTTTGGTTGTTAATTACCATTAGTAATGAAGGCTGGCCTATTGATGCGGCATAACAAATGACTGCACGACACTCGAGCACACGCCCAGGCCATCGAAGGCTCAGTACCTGCTCCTACCACAATCCGGTTTGATGGGCAGGGCTGACACGCAGTCTTATAAAGCAGTGTTCGAAATGCTCTGAAGAAAAAACGCTGAAGAACCGAAGATATTACTAAAGATTATAGCGCTTTTATATATGTTTGTTCTTTTTCCTTCAATAAATAATAAATACAAACTAATAGTACTATTTGATTATGCGCTAGTTAAACTCTCGAGGCAATTTAAGTTTAAGTTAAATTTTCACTGACAGAGAGCCACAGTAGCGTTGACAAGAACAATGTGAGGACCTTAAAGTTACTTAGGAAGTCGCACGACATTCGTATTTAAATAGTCACAAAGTGAGTAGTAAATATACATCGATGGTAACACAGCAGTTGAAAAGACTTAAAAATTAATTAAAAGAAGGAAGAAAATACAGTTAATAAGCACACAGGCACACGCAACGATGAATCAAGTAATTAAATGTAACTTAAATAAATGAAATAAAAAAGTCATCAACAACCAAGTAACTAGTTAATCATTTGAATGCCATAATTAGAGAAACAATAGAAAGACAATAGGTGTGCGGAAGCCGGCGTTCGCTTGGGGCTTGAGTAATCATGATACGAATTCATAAATAAAAACTTTAAAATTGTATGTTTATAAAATTTTATTTGCGAAAAAAAGTGACACATGCACCAAGTACAACGGTTAAAATTTAGCAAGATATTAAAAAAAAAAAACATTTAGCAAGATGATAAAAACACTGGTGATGTTTTTTTTTACAGCATACAAGAGCTAGCCACAAAAAAAAAACTTTACAAAAGTACAAGCAACAGCCCTAAGACGGTTACTGGTCGTACATTGACCACATTCTCTAGTATGACATCGTCTAATCAAAAACTGATTAACTATACATAGGTACGTGTGACTTTTATTTTAAAACAATCAAATGTGGACACGCTCATTGAATTATTTACCTAAGGTTAAACATGGCATCCATGTTAAGATTTAAAAAGTGTTGTGTTGATGAAAAGTGTTTTTGGATAACATTTTGAATATGAAAAAGCTTGATCAATAAATTATATAAAGCAAATGTTAGGCTGATCAGAAATTAATTCAGATATATTAGAATGCACATTCCAATGAATAATCAATTGATTACGCGTAGGAATTTATTACAAAAAATGTTTTAAAATTAACATCACAACGTTTTAATTTCCAAGTCTTTATCTAATTTACATGTTTGGAATATTAATGAACGCCATTTTTGAGTTTGTTTTATTACGTTTACGTCACGTCAATGCAGTTTCATTTAGTCATTTGCATTCGATAACTGGCCAGAAAAAAGTAACTACGACTTCATAGGCTACTTGGTTTATATATATCTATGGTTAATTGATTATATTTATAAAATGTGAAAAATATTGTTTCTTTTAACTATAACTGGCAGGTTCTACTTTTTTTAGAGAATTTCGAATATTTTTTATTTATTTATTTGGGAAACAAACAGGAGTATACTAAGGAAAAACAGTTTGGCCTTAACATTAACATTAACAAATATCATGTGGGATGCCTACAACATTTGTCACAGACTTTTATATTGTGTAATAAAACAAATTTTTAGAAAACGTATTATTTATGTATTTAAATTAATGAAAATAAGTGAAAAGATAAACAAAATTACATCAAAGAGATAACAAACTAAAACTTAAAATAATTCAGATTTAATCGAGCCTATAAATATATAAATTATGCAGAACTTTTCAACATATTTATATGATTTTTTTCAGTTTTGCCAATTTTACCCAAGAGACTGGCGACATTACTACTTTGTATGGCAATGGTTATTTATTTATTCTCTGATCCAGATAAAACCAATCCTTCGATCACGAAAAGTGCCCATAAGGTGTTTAGAAAGGTCTTTAAAATGTATATGAGAATTGGGACCCCACGAATCAAGAGCGTCACCCCAAACTCGAAAATATACTAACTAGCAACGAGCTTGCAAATTTCCGCCGCTTGAGGTTCTCAGTAGCCGTAGCAGTAGAACAGCACAGCACGACCAGCTAGGAAGATGGATGGCGCAAGAGTATCGACAAAAGTGACGGAGACCAGTGGTGCTATTCTCTAAGAAAACCAGCGCTGCCGCAATGACGAATATCCAAATAGGATACATTGAATTAACAATCCTATGTTTAGGTACATTAAGTTGACAATCCAATGTATCCTATTTGGGTGTTCGTCGTTGAGGCAGCGCTGCGTTTTCTTAGAGAATAGCACCACTGCACTTCGACTGCATAACTTACAAACTGACCGACCTGCACCACATTTGAAGGACTTATACGAGGCAAATAACAGGGCAACAAATACTAGTCAGAAAAAAGAATACTTGAGTCCATGGACACGAAAAGAAGTAGAAGACTCAGGCCGCGGTGACCAAAACTATTTTGCTAGACGTTTTTTCGCCCAAGGGGCTATTCAAGTATTACGTGAGCACTACAGGGGATGGGAGGCCTTTGCTTTGCTTATTTTTGATGACATGGGGAACGGGGGGTCTAGATGGTAATTACGTCAGCAGTACCTGTATATTTTTTAGGTTTTTAAGAGTACGATGTCGTTTTTTTTTAAATCACAACAAAGTGAACATACACACAATGTCTTTGAAAACTTAAAGTTATAGATTCGTAAGTCATGGACATAGGACTGATAATTTGAATTATTAATACGTCAAAAAGAAGTTGTTAGACTTTTAGGTTTTGCTCATTAAATTAACTAATAACGAAATCACATTAAAAAGTGCATGTAGGTACCCATGTTTACGTAAGCATGGGAGGAGGTTGAGAGCTTTTCTTACTTTTGCAGATGAGGGTAAAGGGGGGGCTAATATTTGCCAAAAATCGGCTTACGTAATACTTAAACGGCCCCTAGGCTTATTTTTAACATTTATTCCCGTTTACTAATTGTTTGGATGTTTTTCCCAGATGTGGTTAAATACGAGACTAAAATCCCGACTGCTACCAGAGGTGGTAAAGTAGGTGGTAAAAACCGGGAAAAGATGAATGTTAATATCAATATATTTTAAAGAAAGGATTCTACTGTACAGTGATAGGTACCCTTATCTTCTGTTACATTTAGGCCGTGTTTACGGAGACGCGGCGCGTTGGGCGTTTCGTTGTACAGTGCAGCAGCGGGCCACGTCATCGCTCGCGCAAACACAAACACATGGCAATGTACGACGGACCGCCCGACGCGCCGCGCAACGCGCCGCGTCTCCGTAATCGAACACTTAGACATCAATCAGCAGCAATAAGTTAATGATGACATGAATATAAATTAAATAAGTTAGCTTTACTGGACCTTCCCATTATTTTATAGAAAAATAAGAGGAAGTGACAGCCAAAGAAAATTATCAAATGTATTGGTAATTGAGAATATAAGACTTCTTATATTTTGTGGGAAATAGAGCCCCAAAACTATTCAACCCCCAGTAATAGACAAGAAACTAAACCAAAACTCTTGAAACAACAATGAACGTCATTGTTATGTTCCAATTGTGTTCTGTAGTCCCACGGAACAGAAGAATTATATTTATGGTTTATTAGTATATCTATTCTTGTATTCACCTTTTCTCTCTCTTTATTGTACCTAACACTATTTGTCTCTCCATCACCCTAAGGTTGACTGGTAGATAATGCCTAAGGCATTAAGTCCGCCTCTGTACGTTTGTGCATAAAGTGTTAAAATAAAATAAATAAATAAGAATGTAGTCGTCTGTTCTGTGTGTAGTCCAATTGTATTCCAATCAGTTTTAGTGTTACAAACTCACTACATTAATTATCTAGGGTGCATCGTTACTGTGCCAGCCTATGCGTAGGCTTGCGGACAACGAGCAATGGCTAGCTCGCCGTCCAGCTGTCCGAACCGAGTCCAAGTCGTCGACGCGCGCTTCAAAGAGATATTAGCTTACTGAGTCCATGGGTATTCTGAAACTAACTCTGCACAGAGAAGTGGGTTATAGTCAGTAAAAGTCTGACACGCCCTCTAGCTCCGCCCTAAAGCGGGAGAGGCCATTTCATGATTTTCCATATAAAAAACCAAAATGATAACGGTGGTCGTCACGTGTTTGGTCTGACACGCTCATTTGATGATTTCCTGCCTTAGAAAAAAATCAGCAGATAAAAATGCGGCCACAAAAATTCCTAATATTTCAATGAAAATAATATTGATGTCAAAAAATTCAACACATGTTATGGCGTAGCAGCTACGAGAACTCGTAGCCCTAAGGTATTTATAAAATCCTTCCTGTAGGGTTCTATTTTAAACTAAAGTAAGTTAGGGATTGATAAATGGGCTCGTTGGTTAATGTACCTTGTAATGATGGCATTATTGATGGTACATGTTATTTCTTCGTAGCACCTGTAGCACCTGCGTAGCGCTACGTAGCTGTCATTAGGGTCAGTTGTAGTCCCACATAATTATTGCGTGTTTCAGTTTTGTTACATGCGTTGGAATAGTTTGTAACTGGTAAATTATTATTTTGTTTTTTTTTGTTTATTTATTTATTTATTTATACTTATATACTGGCAAACGACACCAGTAAAAGAGAGAATTTTGTGGAATAGGAAAAAGGAGATCTTTGCCTAGAACCGAGTCAAAATAGATAAGATTGACAGGTTATCGAAAAATTTATTTATGGCATTGGTACCTATTTAGATAATTTTGCCAATGTACAGACAACATTACACTCTTATCATACCATTAGGTACATAATAAATTGAATTCTTACCATCATTCGAAAACGCATACTGGTAGTACTAGCCAACTCAAATCTGTGTTGTTAGAGTAGCAAAAAGTTGTTTTTTTTTACTCTAATAACATTGATTTGAGTGTCATTTAGTTTTAAAATACATATTATCTATATTTATTTGACCTGTAAAATTGTTTATTTAAACCAATTTCTAGAAATATATATTTATATTATTATAATTATCGGAATTAAATAGGTAAGTATATTATTTATTAAAAATAAAAATTAATTTATCATTTTCGATATCAACATACATGTGCAGCGTTTTATTGGGTTATAGATTGTGTAACTACGTAGTTATAATACTCGTATATTTATCATTTAATTTCTTTTGTCATTTATTTGTGATTTTGATAGCTTTCACTCGTTTCGCCAAACCTAATAAGCTGCCTACACTATGAATGATTCAAGCAAACCCCAATTTAGGATTCAGCTATACAATTTTAAATATTATTTAATAAGCCTGAGTCCCAGCAGTGAGAACATTATAAGGCTGATGAAATGCAATGCAATGCAATTTAATAGGCTACTTTTGACAGTTATTCGTGATTTTGATAGCTTTCTTGTTTCGCCAATACTTAGTATGTAATTGCATCTAATAAGCTGCTATAGGATGGTTCACGCGAACCCTAATCTAGGAGTCAGCGGTACATTTTTTTTTAAATAATTATTTAATAAACAGATTTTGACAGTTACTTGTAATTTTGATAGCTTGCTCGTTTCACCAATTCTTAAGTAATTGCCTTATTATTGCATCTAATAAGCTGCCTACCTATGGCTGAATCACGTGAGTGGTTTCGAGAGATCTAGGATTTGGCTATTCAAAATTTAGTTTCCTGTCAGCGTATATTAATCATGGCAACCGGTTACAGACTCATCGAAAATATTTACCTTTGAATCAATCCGGTTTCACACACCAACACAACAAACAATCTTATTGAAGGCGATGTCTATTTATTTTATTTATAAAATTGGTTTTTATTTTTTTATGAAGTTGTCAAGTCAATCAAAACTTTCATTATGCGAAGCAAATATTTTACGTAAATGAATTTGAAATTAATAGACTTTAATTAATCGACAGTCAAGTGTAATAAACTGAAATGGTGAAAGATGTTTTCCGGGATATAGTGGAGTTAATAAAATATAGTGGAGTGGATTTAGTGGAGTCGTCTTATTCAATTTGAAATTTGCAATGGAACAAGTCTACGAAACTCTACGACTACGTGAAGAATACTGACCATATTAGACTTTTGTAAGTCATTAACTTTTTTATTGCTTTCACATAATTAGGCAGGTTTAAGACTTTGCTTCATTCCAAATTTCAGGGGTCAACGGGAAGTACCTTATGAATTTTGATTCCTTTGAGAGTGTCAAAATATACTTTTTTTTACGACATAAACGGCCGTATGTTTATTTTCGTTAACTTAGGAGTGTGATTTTTTCACAGCTAAGCAGACTTGAGTACATATATGGTCAATACCTCCATGCATTCCCGAGATAAAGGGTCTTCCCTTTATCTCGGGGACAGACAGCTTCCTTTCAAAAAAGTTTGTTTTTGTGACGTTACAACAAATTTACTGTTTTCAGATTTATTCCTATATCTGTGCTATAAGTCCTTGCTTTGTATCAAATTTCAGGATTATGGGTCAACGGGTATGAATGAGAGTGTCGAAAACGTACTTTTTTTGCGACATAAATGGCCATATTTTTTTTTTCCGGTAACTTAGAAATTTGATTTTTCACAGCTTCAAGGGACGGCAAATCTGACTATAGTATATGGTTTAAATTTCAACTCGATACATTCAGGCGTTACCGAGATAAAGGGCCGTGGCTGCCACATAGAAAGAAGGACTACAAAGTGATCTTATAAGGGTTTTGTTTTTTCCTTTTGAGGTACGGGACCCCAAAAAATCGTATTTATTGCCATCGACAATTTTAGAGTGGGCTTTAGCTCTAAGGCTAATTTTTCCGACCAAAGACCACTTTTTCTAAATAGTTAATAAACTAACTGTCGACAGAAACTTTCACATGTCAATTTTAATTTTAATTTTAAAATAAAATAGATGATGTTATGTGATATTGAAAAAATAACTCTTACTAAATAAACATTTATTTATTTACTGACACTTGATTTTTGTATTTCTTTCTACAGTATGACTATAATCACAATATGAAAGTTCTATAATCCACGATGATACCAAATGCTTCACAGCGAGAGGTGAGCGTATATCGCCGTCCATCGCAGACATAACTGAAACTCTAGCGGTACTCAATTTATTACACGTTTCATATCGCTAACAATGTTCTCTTGCTTCAAACATCGTGAACAAATCCGATACTTATCTCTTTAATAACGAGAGCGAATAGTCTGTGATTAAAGTGATTAACTCAAATTTTTATTCTGTAACTTATGTGAGATGAGTTGGTGGTAGACTTCTTGTGTAAGGGTTAGGTGTTCAGAATAGTCTTCCTAGGGATGTGTCCTGAGAAATGTTACACGGGGAGGGTTCCAGAATGCTCTGAGGGAAATAACTAAAGGTCGAATACTATGTGATTATAGTAATTAACTCGGAATTTTTATTTTGTAACGTATGTAAGATGAGATGGTGGACGTCCTTTTTATGTGAGATTTAAAGTGTTCAAGGTGGTCTTTCTAGGGATGTGCCCTGACAGGAGGTACACAGAGAGGGTTACAGAACTCTCGGAGGGAAATAACAGGGGTGATTTTAGTCTTACTCTTACAGTGCCTGGTTTTTTTTCCAAAAGCCCAGACCTTTGATACCAAAAAAGGTGAGTTTCAGTATATAATGAAACAAAGTAGCCTATGCCAAAGTAGCAAAGTAGTATTAATGGTTTAATTCCTTGTTATTTCAGTTTGCAATCAGAGGTAACATTGAAGAATTGATTTAGGAGAAATACTAGAGTATAATAATTTCCATAGGCTAACTAAAAAGCATCCGAAAGGAAAAGCTCGACCAACTGGTTACTGGAAAATTATTTTATGATGTTGGTGAATTCATTGACTTCGATAACTTCATTTTTTTATTTGTAGTGAATTATGAAATTGACAAGTTATTCATTAAAATTGATGAACTTGACGTCTATTTTAGATAATTTTAAAATTGTTATAATATAATGATGCTTGTCACCAGATGTTATGGCAGAATGCAAGGACCTTTTCAACCAACCTAACGCCATACGACGTTAAAAAACGTAATGACAAATAAACTAATTTTATATCCAATTGTGGACTTGCCCAAGTCCTAAGTATTGTTCTACATGATTTAATTAATGTTAATTTTCCTTGTAGGTTGGTATTGCCTTCCTAAATGATCTTCTTCATTGCTAAAAACCAAATATGATCTAATGTAAACGGTGCCAAGTATGATAGCAGTTTTTGGCATAATTTACTCTTTCCTACTATAAATCTGTCATTATACCTATCATGGTGAGATGACAAATTTTCAACAATATAGATATCGACCCTTGTTAGGAAAAACGTCGTAAGCGAGCAATAGTTAGCATTTTTTTACAGGAATCCGTTTTCTTTTCTTTAGACAAAAACTATTTATAATAAATTTATTCTAAATAAATACTGATAACTTATCTAGATGTATAGAACGAGGAACTGACTGACTGACACAACAACGCACAGCTTAAATTACTGGGACTAAGAACCTGAAATTTTACACAAATCATCCTTTTATAACATATTTAGGCGAGTACTAAGAAGGGATTTTTGAAAATGTAACCTTTATCAAGGGGGCGGAAAGGTTAAATTTTCTATGTATGTAAAATCTCATACATGTGAGTGATAATATACTTAAAATTTAGCACAAATAGTGACCTAAGTTACTATTTGTGCTAACTTTTGTAACTATTTTAAGGGGATTACATCGCCCAAATCCAAAAAAACACCGAAGTTTTTAGGTTATTCCTTATGTACGATTACCATATAAAAAATGAAGGAGATACTTAAGAACCTTACTAATAAATTCTATTGATTAAGTTTCCCAAAAAAATACCCCAACTCTAGAAAAAATATCTGGTAAATAGGCCTTTTTTGAACATTAATTCTATTTTTTCTCGAAAACGGCTCTATATTTATACATTGAATTTATACCAAAATATATGTTACGATAAATTGAATAACTAGTATTGATTTTTTTTTCTAATTTCTTTGAATATCGATAAGTAATCAAGTAAAAACTCGAATCAATACTAACACCCCGCGCGCAGCACCCCCTGCAATGCCTGTGTAGAGGTCAATTCTTCTCTACTAGTGTAGAGGTAAATTCTTTAAGGTCATTGGGCAATGTAATAGCCTTAAGGGCTGCCATTATTATATTGTTTCAAAACTAGGACAGTGATTATTTTTAAATTACGAAAGAGATACCCGTTCTTGTAAAAAACGTAAATTGTCACTTAGTGCCGATGTTCTTTCTAAAAAAATTTGGAATTAAAAAATAAAGTTGCTTCAGTGAAATTAAAACAAAAAAATAAATAAAAAAAGGCTCGATACGTTATATTCAATGTTAATTAATTAGGGATGATGATTCGACAGCATCAATAGACTGACTGTTATGAAAGTAATTTTTAATGTGTTATGTATTTTGATGCCAAGTTAGTGTGATGACTGATTAATGTTTGTGTATTGTTTTGGTACAAGTCATAAACTACAAAAGCATTTATTTAAGGAAAGTATCGCCACGTGTTTTAAAAATTAGGCATTTGACGCACATGATTTATCTTTAGATATTCGCTTACCTAAGTAGCTAAAGCTATGATAAGATTGGGATATGGTAATAAAAAAACTTACAACAACGACTTACTTGAACAAAGACAGCTCATCAAAACTCTTGCGCATCAATATTCCAAAGAGGCAGAATGCACAGTTCTAAGAGCTTGATTTCACAGTTCTCAGTAGAAGACGCGTGAACAGATAAGAAAAAAAATAATACTCCAGACAAATATATAAGTATCACGACTCACGATATTATGATGAATGCTTGTTCGGTGGAGCAAGTCATTGACGTGACTACACCAGTGTTTGGCAACACATTAAGAATGACGCGGACATGACCTGATTGAAAAAAAAAAGCGCGGCAAAATCATGGCTGGCTGGGCGGGGCGCGGGGCGGGACAGGGCGTAGCGCCCTTGGCACCGCCCCCTGAGTCACCGGCGTCGGGTGCGCCCGCGCAGCTAACAAACGATACTCGCCACGAACAACATTATAGCTGAAGCGAAATAGATCAACACTTCTCCTCGCTTGTTCACTTGTTATCTTGAATATTTTATGGGATTAACATCAGAGAGCGAACCTTTGTTCACGTATGTTTATTTGTTTGGAATCCTTTATTCTGGGCCTGATCTCGGTGTTCAGAAATCAGTATAAAGAAATACGACAAAAATAAAATGTTGTTAGACGTCATTCTTGAGGATACCTACGTCCTGAATAGATAAAGAACAGAATTAGTTTAATCTGTGCTAAGTAGAGATACCATATTAGATAGCCTGAATTTTTAGGCATATCATTTTGTTGTATTTATTTCACTAGTTCCTTGTATATCGGAATAAAAACTATTTTTATATAATTTACGACGTTAAAGTATCTGGCTCGCTATTCTAAACTATTCAACGTGGGTGCAGCAGCTAGCCAAAATATGCGACAAAGTGGACAGAGCCAAATAAAATAATTATTTGGTGTACAATCAATATATCGGCGCATGACTCACACCTGCCCACAAATCTGGTTTCACAGCATCCGTGTGTTGTTTTTACATTTCCAACCTTGACATTATTTTGTTAATTCATTTACATTTACCATTCAGTACTGAGTCTAAGAATTATGTTGTAGACAAACCAGCAATGTACTGGGAACATTGCGTTCGTATTTGTGTTAAAAAGAAGTAGTGAATGATCGAATGATTACAAGGTGTCACGTAAGAACTACGGAACTTTCGAAGGAGGATCTAATTTTGACTGTGTGGCCTTGTTCTGATATTGATCATGAGTTATTTAAGTGTTTTCCTGAAAGGATAAACGGACTGACTGACATATCAACGCACAGCCGAAACTGCTGGGGCTAGGAACATGAAATTTTGCACAAGGTTTTGCACAAACTTTATGACATGGGCGAGCACTAAGAAGTAATCTTTGAAAATTCAACCTTCAAGGGGGTGAAAAACGGGAGTTTTATTTGTACGCAAAATTTCATTCCGTATACCTACCAATATATTTAAAAGTTTGCACGAATAGTAACCAAATATTAAATTATCAGAACTACCCCCAATATAATAATTTCAAGAGTTTTTAAAGATTGATAGAGGATTCTTATTAATTGGGCTAATAAACTTGAAATAAAGCAAAAAACGTAATTACAATGAATAATAATGGCTGTCATTATTAGTCTGTCAAAACTACCTTCAAAATACGGTTTAGGGAGTGTTAAAGTTTTTATGAAAACGGTGATTTGATTCGACTTCCATAGAACTTACATCCCTTATTTCAACCCCGCATAGGTCAAAATTTCAAACTCGGTTGAACACATGTTTATTTCTTACATATAAATAAGCATCAATACTCCCTAAATAAGGTTCCTAGTTTTGTCTTCAATAACGATACCTACCTACCATAAACAATATCATTCCCTGTTCCAACTCCTTCCAGCGAAGCTTTTCGCTTTTTGTACAGGCTCTACTATCGCCTTCTCCAAGGTCTCATCTATCTCTGTACTAATTTTACCCTACTCTACCCTACTCTACCCTACTCTACCCTACTCTACTCTACTCTACCCTACTCTACCCTACTCTACCCTACTCTACCCTACTCTACCCTACTCTATCCTACTCTACCCTACTCTATCCTACTCTACCCTACTCTACCCTGCTCTACCTTACTCTACCCTACCGTACTCTACACTATACCAATAAGTGAGCAGGTTTTGGATTTTTTTATTTTTTTTTATTTAACGTGATAAAAGTTATCATGGGTCCGTGTCCTGGTTCTAAGCTACCTTCCCGCCAATTTTAAGCCAAATCGGTTTTGCCGTCCTCGAGTTATAAATAGTGTAAGTAACACGACTTAAAAAAAAAAGATACAATAAAGTAGGAATAGCAAGGATTAGTCATAGATATTTTAGAGAAAATAAATTGACAATATTTCTCAAATTGGAAGTGCACGTTGAAATCTTTTATAGGGACAACGATAGCTACGCTATTTTTCCCCAAAAAGGGTCCCGTAAAATAAAATGTCGGAGAGTGCAAAAATCTAAGTTCAGTATATTAATATAACATTATTAAAAAGGGTTTTTAAGGGTTATAGAATTATAATCTTTATTTTAAAAGGGTTTTAAAGGTTACGTGTTTGTTATGTGAGTAACTGGGTATATTGAAAAAAAAACATTCTTAGTTTTAATAAGAATGTTTTTTGAAACGACATGAATGAAATAAAAAAATGAATAATACTAAAGTATTAATAAAAAAAAAGTATTATTATAAAGTATTATTAGTAGTATTAGTGTGTGTTTATTAGTTAGTTTAGTAAGTTTTTTTTTATTTCGTTCATGTCGTTTACAAGGTCTTATGAGGAAGGCCTATGTCTAAAAGTGAACTTTTTTCGGCTGAAATGATGATGATGATGACAAGGTTTTCTTACATAATATAAGTTCCGTACATAAACCCTATTAGGGCACCGCAACATACATATGTATTTAATTTACTACTTAATTATAATAAAGAATGATAACATAAATAGTAATTGATAATAATGTAATAATATATATTTTATATAATAATATTAAGATATATAAAAATATATTACTATTTATGTTTTTTTGATTTTATTTATCTCAGGACCCTGAGGTCCTGGGACCTTTGGAAGGCGTACGAGGAGCCGAAACCAACTCGCAGAGGCCCTTTAGGTACTTTTAATGGAACGTGATACCAACCGACGATTGTCCTTGTACGCACAATGCTAGTGCATCCAAGGACAACCCCCGGTTGGTGAAAACTATTGTGACATATGGAAAATAAAGACAATAGGGCTATGGTTTTTGGAGTCTATTTATGTTATCATTACATTATTAATTTAATTTATTATTGGGTGTCTTTATTACATTCTTAAATTATAAAATCTTATATATATAAAAATGAATAGCTGTTTGTTAGTCTTGCTAAAACTCGAGAACGGCTGGACCGATTTGGCCAATTATGATCTTGAAATATTCGTGATACTCCAGGGAAGGTTTAAAAGGTGAGAAAATATGTAAAAATCAAGAAAAAAAATCCGCCTATTAGGCAGCACCAAGTTTCCGAGGTCAGCTAGTAAACAATATATATATTACTGTATCAGAAAAAATATTATTATAGCACGTGCTATAATGGTATGCAAATATTAAGCTGTTTTAACCACGCTAAATAAGCATAATTATTTCGTAATAATTTCACTATTTGTTTGCGTCACCTTGCAACTTCACTTTCACAATTTCATAATAATATATATTTTCATAGATCGTGAGATATTAATGATTTAAAATTAATCAATATATTATCAGGCAAACTCCTGTATTACTAAATTATAATCTCACTTAGGTTATAATTTAAACTATTATAAAGTACCTATACGTAAATATTAAAAACTTTGATTAGTCAAATCATCTGTCACAAAGTAAGCATTCCTCGATGTGATAATTCTTTTATAATGCGAAAAAAATAAATAAAAGGTACTACTATCTACTAGTTTAATATTTTTGTGATTTTGCTTTCGAGAAGAGTTATAAAATGTTATTGAAACGATTTTATGTGATTTTCAGGGAAAAGAGAGTTATTCAATACTAGCTGTATATCCTGGCTTCACTCGGACGCATTTTTCTTTCACAAACCTTGTTCTGAGCAATAAGAACATAATAAAAAAGAATAAGGGGTTGTTCCCAGAGGTCCACGAGTGTAATGCTCTCTAAAAATGAGAATTCATACTTTACTTACCAACGGGTCCACGATATTGGAAAATATGAAATATTTTGTTTCCCTACGCGTCCGTGAGAATATTGAGAATGTTAGATAAAAGACGCGAGCCTCGAACTTGGACTTAAGGACGGCCAACCCGAGGTACATTTTTATACAACCGCTCTTACGTGATTATAATGTTATAACACATCTTTCTAGATATTTTGGATACACATATCTTGTGAATATTATCAAGAGTTCTATAGAAATCAAAACATAAATTTGTGTAAAACTAATACGGAAAGTCCTCTGAAAATTTGCTATTTTACGTGAACTTTGGTCCTCCATTACGTACTCATATATTTTAAATATAAAAAAGTACTTCTACAGAAGCCTTGCACATTTACTCTACGAGTAGATTCCAAATGACGATAATTTT
This sequence comes from Leucania comma, assembly GCA_958295575.1. Classification (NCBI taxonomy): domain Eukaryota; kingdom Metazoa; phylum Arthropoda; class Insecta; order Lepidoptera; family Noctuidae; genus Leucania; species Leucania comma. The sequence continues at coordinate 17,295,505 of OY282474.1, read as the reverse complement.
TCTCAAAACCTTTTAAAGGTTTAAAAAAAATTCACGTATTTCCTATAACAAATTTTCTGAAATATTCGAGTAAATCATGGAATTACCGAATGCGAATAGAGTTTTCAGGCGTTATCTCTCTTTTTTCGCGTTGCCTCTTCATCAAACATCGCGATGGATTGCGTTAGATGAAGCAACAAGCTATTAAACCATGCTCGACATCGACGATAGGCGAGTGGGGAAGGCCCCTCTTAAGACAGAAATATGTTGAAGGAAAAGATCATAACCAACAGCTCTACAAGGAACTTATTTAAGTGTATAGAAAGAATCTGTAATATTTCCAAACCCTACTTGGATCAAGTAGTCTCTCTCAAGGCTAGGCAATTCACATTACCCATGGTCCCAGTAGGCTTCGACCCTGTTGTCCCCCTTTGCACGCATGGAACAATACGCGCCGTCGACGAATTGAACCCGGTCCTGACCTGATGGTTACCGGACGTCGAGCTACCCATTGCTAGCCACCCGCAAAAGAACTATTTAAAGGCACTTTACCTGACACTTAAAGCATAAGCTAATAGATATCTGTATTTTACTCAATCTGACCTTCTAAGCACAGAGAAATCCATCCGTAAACATTTTTCATGGACCCAGTGGAAAAAGAAGAACCAAAGAATCATGGATCACTGGGAACAACCCGAAGCAGCCAGATAGCAAACGTACTGAAATTATACGTTTATGTAATCCATCAATTCAGACATACACATGTACACATACTCGTACATTGGCCAATTCATTTTTATTATTTACTCGTTAATGAAATATACATGTCTTATCCACCTATTTACGAATTTCAACTAGGTACAAATTTTATCCTTCTCTCAGGCTCATCTTGGTTATGCTTATTTGAAATATTTTTGAGAAAAAACTAGCTTCTCATTAGTAATTCCAGAAAAAAAAGGTACTCCATAAAAATACTGCTCTTGTAACAAACTCCATCGAGAGGCTTACCAAAAATCAGATTTAGCTTGTCTACTATGTATACCAAAATTGAAAGTCATGGAGATATTACCTTTATATGCCTGGTAAATCGCTAATATTTCTTGTTCTGAACATTGTCATCAATCTAATATTTACTTTATCATCAACTCAACTCTGCGTTAATTGTGGACACTTTCAAATCCTCCGCTGCCGCCGGGCCTGCGCGGTGACTCACTGTCGTGGAGGGCTCTAGTGACGTCATCTGCCCTCGCATTGGCTCTAACTGTTGTTCAACACCCTGCCCCCGTCACATTCCTTCCAAGAAGTCACAAGTTTTTTTTAAATTTATTTTTGTTTGTAAAGATTGACTGAGCTATTTGTCATCGAAGTGTTGTGACGATCTCATATTTTTGTTAGTGATATTATTCAATTTATATTCTAGCTTAAAAATGTTCAGCAAAATTAATTGACAAATTAAACAGAAATTTTTGGCATGTCTTTTCCTAAATTTTGGTTTTGGAAAATAACTTGGTATGAAAGCAGAAAAGTAGATAGGAAAAAGAGAAGGATTATTAGCTAGGGAATTAGGGCGCCTTCAAATTAGCCGCAATGTGCCGCGCGACGGCAGCGCTGCAGCAGCGCCCTTAGAAAGTCAGCATCCAAGTGTACGTTTGCCCACATATCGTGGAAGTACAAGAGAGCAGCTCAGTGTAATACTTTAATACAGGTTTCCGAAGATTGGTTCATTTCATTATTATCAGAATCATTTAATAGTTATCTAGCCGAGTGTAAAAATACCTAATTTAAATGTTATCTGCAAGTTGTCAAAATGTAGCGTTGCGTGGATCCAAGATTCGACCGGGTGCGGGTGAATGACCGCCAAACCGCGCCAAACGGCCATATTGGATTCGTCACGGAGCGCGCGCATTATGTCTTGTGCGCAAACTTGCCATCATTCACCGACTCACCGGCCAGCTTCTCATGTGCACTGTTGACGTCACGTTATTACCTTATTACACGTGCCAAATCTAACATTATATTTAGAACAAACTATTTTTGATTGCACGCAGTAAATATATCGATGCTTACGAATTTGTTTGAAATAAACATTGAGATACGTTTATATTTTAAGACCTGCCACATTGATAGATTTATCTCTACATATTGCCAATATCGCAAATTCAAAGACTAAAGACACTATACTGAACAACATAAGTTATTGTTATTTATTTATATAAACATAATTAATCCATGGGCGCTAGGCGGTGTCAGTTTATCCTCTTGCATCCCGGAAGATAGGATGCACTTGCACCTCTCTGACTTTCGATAAAATATACAAAATATTTCAAAAATCTATGGAAGTTTTATTCATATTTTTATTATTATTACAGAACCAAGGTACCTAATGCGAAAGATTCGAGCACTTTTCGTTTGCTATTGCATCTTTCTTCTGTAGTTCCCAAACTTTTATGCACAAATCGACTGAATTAATTCCACTTCTGTATCAATTAACAAACGAAAACCAATCGTATAGTGGTGGGGTGCTGAAGATGACCCCCATCGAAGTAGTGCTATCAGGACCCATGCCATTAGATGTAATGAATGATTACAAATAGACAAAGCATACATTACAGGAAATAAGTAAGTTACGTTTTGGCTTTCAAAGTCATTAACTAGCTGAATACAATATATCGAAGGCAAAGCGGCTTCGCAACAGCCTGCTGCCGAGATGTTGATTTCTCTCCACAGCACGTGCAAGCTTCGAAGCAGGGGGCTTTGAAGCTGAAACCAGATTGCATTGTCACTGAATATGCCGTCAATCTTTTCACTCTTGTTAAATTGAGAATGCCAACGTTCACGGAAGATATTAACGTCTATAAATATGCAAACGTACTATGGAAAATAACTGTACGTAATATTTCGAAATTATACACTAGACGGCGATGCGAAGAGGCGTTTAGGAGTAATAAATTTAGGGAATTAGCCACAATATATTCTATTACATTACATTTAAAACTTCTTGCATAACCGAATGTTTAATTTAAATAGGGGCTATTGTTATAATTATATTGCCATCAACATGAGTACATTTAATACTCTACAGTATCCGATCATTAACATTCTCTGAACAAAGTGCTTTTACAGACGTGTCCCATTCTTCATGAAATCGTTGATTGGAATTATTTAGGGAAAACCACTAACAAACTTGAAGACTTAGTTAAGGTCTTTACTGTGGAGAAATAAAGGAACTGCATCAGCCTTAGGGCAGAATTTAACAAATAAAATCCCGTAAGATATATAGCATGTAGGTGACATTCCTCGCGCAAAGGAGAAACTAGCCGGACGGCATTCAGGGCTCGCCCTTAACCGCCGCGGAGGCCGGGTACCGTTGCTGCCATTGCTCTGGCAAATACCAGTAGGGCTGGGTCGATATTGTCCAAGTAACTAATGAGAGTACATAAGCTAAGACAATAGACGAGATGGCTTCTTCAAAATGGATATCAATAAAGCGCCCACGGTAAACCAATCTTTTAAACATAGCTTCTCTGTTTTCCCTTGTAAAAGGTGAAGCACAAAAAGGACAAGTAGTAACCTTTGTGCTGAGTTGAGCTTTAAGCACAGTTTTATCCGTTGGACTAAGACCAAAATTCAAACAGATTGCCATAATATAATATAGCACCGCTGTCTAGAAAAAGAGTAATCAACACCCCAGCTTCACGAAAGGTTTAAAAGGACATAAATAAACGCTCATATCTGATACTTTTCCTATACAGTCAGTGAAATCTTATTGACATAATACACACTATGCCTGTGGGTAAATGGGAACGGTAAATACCACGAATTACCATAAATAAGTCTAAAAATAGAAATGATGCTGCTTACCCAAGATCGTGTATAGCTTATTTTTGTAAGGATCACTGGCATTAATTGAGACTGAAAGACCTGTAACTTCTAAATACTACTCACTACATAGAAAACGGTAAGTTCACTTTTTAAGGAGTTGCTAAAGGAGAGGCATCACGGCGTCCTCGCCTTCCACACCTCAGATCCTCACTGGACATCACCAGTTCTGGAGGTTCCTGTTTCATATTCAGGTGAAAGAAATGCCCGGCTGTCACCATTGTGCGGATCCCGCGAAGGACACGGCGAAGCATAAGGTGGAAGCTTACCCCGCTTGAGCAGAGCACTGCCATGTCCTCGTGGAGGCGATCGGTGGCGACGACCTCTCGCATTAAGCTTTGGTACAGGCTATAGACCTGAACGAGAGCGAATGGGTTGCGGTTGCCTTCTTCTATGAAGCAGTAATGCTGGTTGCGTCTTTCTGTCCTTCCGAAGGAGATGGCCGCAATTGTGAAGGAATGGATTTCCACACGTCCCAGCAGTCACCACAGGAGACGCCAAGGTCACCGTAGATGCGAGCTTGTGGACGACGAGCAAAGGGTAGCTCGCCATCCGGTCGTCCAGTAAGGGCCGAGCTGGTGTTAATCGCGTATTGTTTGATACATGCCTCATCAAAGGGATGTTAGCAAAATCGTAGGGGGCCAGTAGGGTATCGGTCTCACGTTCCCTGTAGCACTAGCATCGGCCCGCTAGGACTACAAGAAACGTTCGCAAGAGTTGCCGTGGCTCTGGATCGCAAAGGGTACCGGAAAGACATAGGTGGGTTTTCCTCAGTAAAAGACAGACTAGCCCATTCAGTCAACTATAGCGCACAGTAGATAAAAAGTAAATTGATAAAACCGTACCTCAAGAAAAGAAAACATTATTTCATTACAACGTTTAAATTGTTTATGGTGTAGAATTAAGAGTATTATAACAAAGCTGATGATAACTTGGACACCGGAAAACTTGTTTTTTTTTTCATTTGAATTGTTTCTATGCTTGCGCCGCTTGCGCAATAATACTATCACAATTTCAGTGGCATTACATTAGCCTAATAAGCTATTAACATTTCACAATATTTTAAGGTCATGCAGATAACTTTATCAAAATACAGATCTTTTGCAAGCCTAGCGTGTCAAACGTATATTCGAGTATCTACTTACGAATGTGTGTGTCGATAATATTTATTAGATCATCGGAAGTTTAATAAATGATCACATTGTGAATTGACAATTACGATGTAGGTACCAATATATTTCCAGTTTCATGTCGTATGTGTCATTTGTTCCCCGCTAGTAAATAAGAGAACTTACTTTGCACTGGTTTAAACTCGGATAACAAACAAAGGACCGCTGCGACTATATCTTAAGTCGCAATTTAATATTCTTCTTCTTTTCGAATCGATGGTTTGCTTTTCGTCAACGTATTTGGGCCCAGCAGGTGGCCATGTTTATAGCGGCGTCGGTGGTGTTTTCAAGGTCTTCCAAAGTGCACCTTTAGTTACGCTTTGGGTATGTTGAACTTGTAAATGGGCCATGGTCTGGTCAGGATCCCAGTGCCGCACTCGCACTGGGTGTCGGAGGGGTCTATGTTTGTCAAGTTTTAAACCGACTTGGATAATACTTTGTTCTCAATTAAACAATCACGGTAGATACAGATGGATTGAAGTCTCGGATGCCTTTGGACTAAAAGAGGTTAATTTGATTTATGCAAAGCAAAATTAAAAAAAAATATAGATCAACGAATGTGTTCTAGGCAGCCCTGTATGGCACGATTCACCCAATAGCGTAGCGTTGCATTGGTAGAAGTTGTCCGGGCACGATCTGTCCCATTGGACTGGCTCTAGACATTGGCATGCAGACTAGCTGAGATATTAGATTTACGTCGCTATAAGCACATTGTCTAACCCCTGTAATGTATTGATTTATAGATAATGCAACGGCACGAAGAATTTATATTAACATGCGGATTGAACTTAACACACAATGAACGTTGTCTTATCGTAATTAACAATTACGGAGACTTTATGAAACTCTAAGGCGTTGTAATGGTATTGCTTCTGGTTATAGATATATACCGACTGGTTGTCTCTTGCCATCGAACAACATTAAACATACCTTTAACAGAATACCTAATTATAATCACCATTCTTGGTGACACAGAGAAAGAGAGAGAGGCCTTCTCAAGCATTCTATACTATTTTACGGGAAATTATCGTGTTCGCATAAGTCTATTTACGTAATAAGTTTAATTTGGGTCATCAAAATTCGTTTTATATTAAAGACAGAATAGTGAAAAGATATTTTCGATCCCAAAGAACAATGAAGTAATAATTTAGATTCAATAAGTGTTCGACATAACAACTACGTGATATCTACGAGGAAGGAACGACCGGCCTTGAGGAATGCCGCTGCTTTATATTGTAGGCAAGGTTCTACTGCGATCGTGCGAAATATTACCATTGCATATTCGATGTTCTTACCTTCTCATACATAGCCCGTTTCGAAGGTGGTATATTTGAGATGGCTATAAATAAAATTATCAATGTATTGCGAGTAAAGATGTGAGATTGTGTTTTACCTTTCATAATACAAAGTTAGCTAGATTCGCGGCTAAGCTCTCACGGCGCGATGTGATCGTATCAGGAGTTTCATCTCGACCGACGCTCGACGCAGTGCTCCGACTCTATATTAATTGGCTATTATAGAACGAACTTTGTTGTTTTTTTACACGCTTATACTAACTTCAGTTTTAATTAGAATGTAATTAAACGTGGCATTCATACCGATCACTTTGTAATACAGGTAACAAAGTAGTTCTAGAATTTTTCTGCGTCTTCTTAGGAAAAGTACAGCAAAAATAAAATGATGTCAGACGAGTGTTGTTTGTTATTAATGTCAAACTTAATTTCCCAGTAAGCAGGAAACTGATTAACCTGTCGTTTGATTCATCGCATGTAGTGTTGTCAATTTAGGGAGAGTGACCACGACACGATTCATAACTCTCTGCTCTGTTAGAGATTCCAGTAAAAACGTTTTAACTCAGGATAAATCACCAGAAAAAAAAGAGGAAAAAATGCAACTTTACATAAAAACAGTTATCTATATTTTCTTCGTAGAGCACAGGTTGAAGAAGTGTTTATGCTATACGGGAACTGACCAGTCGTGAAAAGAAAAAGAAATGAAAAATTTACGTAATTTATCTAATAATTTAGTATATTGTACACTAGTGCGGAAAAGTGCGGACACCAGTCTACACCACAATTTATTATTAGGCTCGTCACCGGGCAGCCCCACTAAAACGCATGTAAAAGAAATCCGCGAGCCATTTTTAATCAGAATTAGGTGCTAAATATTACGTTAATGAATTTTAACTTATGATTTTCGAGTAAGAATGTTGAAAAACGTCGTTTGATACACGTGTGCAATAGTCATGCCAATCTCTTGGCCCTGCAGCAACTTCGCCTTCTCTTCGGGCATCTGTTCCGTCACAGTTGCAATGACAAAAATCTCTACTTATGTAATATTAGACGGTCTAAGAATGCCTAAGTCGTATATATGCGTAGGCCTATACCTAATAAATAGCACATCTTTTTCTTTTATATCAGCACATACACGTGTACACCGATAACCCGATATCCTTGAGGCTCTACAAAAAAACACTTGAAACGCCTTCAGGTCCGTGATAAATCCGGTTTTATCCAGAATGATAGTAACCCTAGGTTTGACTCACCTCTGCTCTTTGTGTGGCAGCGAGCAGGCGGCAGGCTATGATTCACAGTGCTTGCGTGATGTTCCCATTTCACTGTGATCACACACAAGGTTGTTTTTATTTCGGTATAATGCTCATTATGTAGTCACAGCATGGCGTTGTCCTACTGTCACATGTGCCATGTGGCGCATGTACGATGTGGCGTGAGTCGCATTTGTTTTCTAGAATTATTGTGTTTCTAAAGGGCTAGTCGATTTCATTGAGTTTTATAGTACGATTCTTTATGATGTCACGGTGTGTCATAAGTTATACACTAAAACATTATCTGAAATACCTTATCTATCGGGATGTGGTAAACAAAGCAGGAAATTCGAGTCGGGAAACGTCCTACCGCAATGTTATGTAAGTTCTAAAAATCTAGTTTATAACTATGCAAATTACTGTTTTGTGTATTTCATATTCGTCGCTAACGCACATCCGTTCTTAGCTACGCAAAGTAATGGATACCATAATGAATATAATATTTACACAATAGTTTATAGACAATATTAGCACAGTATGGTGTTAATATACTCAAAAACAAACACGGCGTTTTAAAACTTAATGTTCAAATAAAGTTGGGTCATAAAATGAAATGAAAACTTAAAGAAATAAAATAAAAGCAGATTGTAGAACGTCGGCGTCCACAGACCGTGACGGGAGCCGACGTTACTTTATAATTTCAAATAATAATTATATTTCGAGGCATGTTCGCTAATTAGACGAGGAATAATTTTCTGGCGGACTATCGCCGTCGCCACGTAAAATATTGAGCTACTAAACTTAAATCTTTATAACGGGCAGCAAATGGAAATATTGTGTCTTCAGATTTGTGGTGCTAGAATTAGAAATGGAATTGTTGAATTCTTTTTGAAGTTCTAATCTAGTATTAGCCATTTTGTATTGTATGTTCAGGATATCTTTGTCTTATCAATTTGGTTTGTCAATAATAATTATACCTGTAAGTGCCAAAGGCAGATAGCTCTGTACCCAACAATGTTAATGTTCACCCCCTTCTGTATCTAGCAGATAGTAATCTAACTCACCATAACCAGTGAAAATGTACCTAACTGTGTTGTCTGTTCTCAAGCAGTTACACCCAGGAACCGACTATCGCTTCTCTAACGGCGTATAAGGGATTAATTAAATAAGTAGAGCATTGACAAGACAGGCTAACATGAGATCAAAGCGCGGCAATGTCGGCTCAGACGGTCGACCAGACACGACGAGGTGGGTGCAGCAGGGGGGAGGCTGTCGCGAAGCGTGCGCGCCCAGGCCGGGGAGGGGGAGGGGAGAGCGAAGGCTGCGTTACGTCATCCGGCCGCATCCGGGTTCGCGGCCGCCGCAGCGCACGCGCCGCTGTCCGCTCCGTATTGTTCCAAACTTCCACTGCAGGTGAACCTCTCACCACTGAATCACAGATAGACTTCTATAATCGCCCTCCAATATCCCATACAGCTTCATTATATTATATGATTAATTAATTCAGATGTAGTGCACATGTTGAAAGCACATCTGCTTTGATCAAAAGATGATAGAAAGAATTGTTTCACCATGAGTCTTGCAGTGCAAGTGAAAATTTTTGGATTATTGAATTCAAAATTTTTCACTATCGCTGCAAGACACTCTTTCAATGCTCTTTCTTTTCTGTTCATTGGAGCACCTTGTTACTATTTTTTTTTCTATTTGGTTATGTTTCTATCAATACACCGACAAAGGTAGTACCTATATGTGATTACCATGTACTCAGAAATAAACGTTTCTATTCTATTTTACATAGTTTACTCTTGGTAGGTATGTCTTGGCAGTCTTGTCAATTTCGGATGTTTTCTTCGTATAGATTCTATTAAACACTTGAAGGACATAATAACTCCTAAATCAGCGAGGTTTTCAATGTTGTATCACGGTCTGCATTGATTAGATAATGTTATCAGAAATTGTATTGTAAAAAAATTGATTGAATGAAACCTACATTATACTGTTATACGTCAGGCATTTTCAAATAAAATTGTTTGTTTCTTCATTTCAATCGACCTTGTGTGAGCTGTAAAGTTTGAAGCTGTAAATTGTCTGTACCGTTAGCTCGTCTGATCCGCGGCGTGGTGGTGCGGTGGAACCACCACCGCTGGCAATAAACCTACGAGGCATGTTTTGAGTTATACATTTTCAGATTAGAGAAGCAGACTATGCAACTATGTACACCACATATTTTTATAACTGGTTCCAACTTGATATCCAAAAATCATCCCTAAATCGTTTACCTTGGTGATCGGATGGCGTGTTGGCATCTTTTTCTTACATATTCTACCATCCTGATTGGGAACGTTAGTTTTTATAATGTGTTTATAGACTCACTTACTAGTTTACAATATTTGCGAAATAAACAAGTTGCGGGGTCAATACAAAGTCAATTTTCCTTGCTAGTAAGCGTGTGCGCCGATCGCGTCTATCTGTTGCTAGGCACTGCTGACGCCGCCTCCCCGCCCGGACCGACCGTGGCAATCGGAAATTGTCTGAATTCTAGGCCAACACGACTATGAACATCGCTATATTCTGTCTCTCTTGCACAACACAAGCCTCCTCGTCGGAATCATACGCGAATACAGCCTTCTTTTAATAAAATGTTAATTAATATTCGCTGCAAAAAATGCATTCTGGAGATCGCGAGTTTTAATCAAAAGACTTGCTCACATTCCACAGAGACATTATTTATATCATTTTATAGGTTCACAATATGTGCTCGATTCAATATATGGACTTTCAATGTAATGTTTTCCTCATGTTCTTGAATGTTAGTTATTTACAGATTTCACAGAAGTTTTATAGATTTATTAATGATTACTCAACTTTGATACATCTTACATGAATAAATATTTACTTTAAAAAGTATATTAATGTTAGAATCCTAATTTCCATTTAATTTATAGTTTCCTTAGGAGAAGCGACAATGCTTAAATTCTACAATTCTACACGCTCGTGTACATAGAGTAGCTATTTTATTAGTCTAAACAGGAAAACGTGAAGAGTTTTGGTTCAAATACGAAGAGATTTTAAAGTATGTTTTCGTTTCCTTTTATTTATTTAAATGAAACTGAATTTGAAATAGAAACGGACAATTTTTGTTAAACTAGTTTAATCTTCATAAACAAAACCTATATTGGGTAGTTGATAATGAGGATCTCCGATGCAATACAATAATGGTATGCATGGCAAAGATGCCATGCTTTTAACATAGTTATAATTTCACCCAGTTGCGAAACTACAGGGTGGCAAGGCTGGCAAAGATGCCATGCTTTTAACATAATTATAAAATTTGACCCAATGGCGGAACTATAGGGTGGCAAGGCTAGCAATTTTAATAAATTTTACAAAATTTATTAAAATTAAATAACAACGTCTCTGGGGCCCCATCCAATGAATTTTACCACGAGCCTCAGATGGTATATTTATGCCACTGATTTCACCCCTAACCACGTCAATAAAGATGTTATTATCCTCTAGCTAATAAGTTCCTGTCATCAACGCAAAATTACCTTTCTTTGAGAATTTCGCAAAAATCCAAGGTCGTTGCAGATTTCATTCATTGACTTGCTTATATCCGTGAAGGTTCAACATGTAATTTGATTGTAAGTATTATCGACATCATCAGGCGAAAGTGCGTTATCGATGTTTAAAACTGTGAGATGACGTATTTTGATGAGCTCTACTCGTTTGGCTTTAGACAAAGTAGGAGTAATAAATGTAAAGGATGAAGCGCTACCGACATGCTTCGTATTCACTCTTATAATTTAGACTTTTGACAACCATTATCTTATCATTGCTTTATTGGCATTTTGTCTAGAGCCTCTTGATGAACTAGGGTCTTGAGAGGTCTTAAAATTGTCAACCTTTGCCTTTCATATATTCATTCCAATGTAAAGAGGATACTTTTAAAATGAGTGTGATAGTTGCTAATTACAACACTAAAATGTTTTGAGAAAGAAAAATGTTGACCGCTAAGAATAGATCGTGTGATTTACGTCAGATTATTGTGCTCTTGCATTTTGCCAATTTTATTGGAGAAAAGACGTTTAAAAATGATAGCTCTGATCCCGAACTAGCTCTCACGTAGATATCGATACAGATGATTTGTTACATTCCGTGTTTTATGTCCACTGCTCTGAAACCTCTAAACTGGCACCGGTCCAAGCTGCTTAGTGCATTTTTTTCGCAAACATCAAACCGGTTACCGAAAGTTGCGCGAGCGCATAACGGCATGGCGGGCGAGAGGCGCGGGATCGGTCCGTGGGAAGAGCGAGTTCCGGCTGTGCCACTTGCGCCACGCCTTTCACCGAGCAAGGTCGCCGCGCGGCCGCGCCACTTTCTTTTATATAACCGCATGCGCCTGCCAACGGAATGTGACACCCGAATTTATAGCGATGACGTCACGCGAGGTGATTCACCGCACTCCGCTCCATCGCAACGCCTAAGCAGCTCCTACTCCAATTATGGATAATCATATTTGTATGTTGTGTGTATATTTCTTGTTGATGAGCGGGCAACTCGATAAACAAATGTATTATCAGACAGACTTGAGAGTTTGTAGATACGGATAGCGCTGATACTCCCTTTTCTAAGATATATATTTTAATGAGAGAGGGGTATCTAATTGATGCAGTTGTCTGTACCTAATTAACAAAAATATGAAAAGGCAGCAGATGTTAAATTTTTGTTAAATCTATGATCTGCTAAAACTACAACGAATCATCGCTTTTTTATATCAATAAACTAACCTATTTCCATTAGGTATTGTAAGTTTTTCGAAATGAGGTAATCTAATATTATCGAGAAATCTAGAAAGATTATGAGTTAATCTAAATTAAAAATACATACAATAAATATAACATAGACCTTATAAACTATAATTACCAATACACTCCTTACTTCTCCCTTGAAATAAAAGCTATGAACTTAATAATATGTACATACTTGCAACAAATAAACTCTATATCAGAGCGTAACTAAAGATTTAAAGCCATCATCGACCTATATTCTTGCGATAGACAAGCACGTTCATATAAACTATTTGTCAAAATACTGAAAAGTTCAAACAATAAATCGCTGCAGCGCTAGATTGCCATTATGTCGTCTAACAAAACTTTTAAAACTTACAGCGCTAAGACAGCTTATAGAGGATACTTTTTCGCGACCAAAAGGTCTAAAGCGCCATGCATTTCCTAGTACTTACGCGTTTCGATCAACTTAGTGTGATGACATGTCATCTATATAGATTTTTATACCGCAGAAGTGACACAGTTTCTTGCCTACAATATTTCATTACAATAATATTCTATTTCAAAATGTAATTATAGTGTATGTAAAAACGAGATCTCAATAACAGTAAAACAAATAAATAAATCAGTAATCACTAATAAGACTACAAATTCAACTGAACCTAATTCAAATTTAATATTAACCTGCACGTAATATGGTACGTAAATTACCTAAGTGCTAACGAATGACAGCATGCTTAACAACAAAACTTACCGATGAAAACTGATACCTCATGATATGCTGACATTTCTGCGTAATTTATTTAAAAAAAAAATCATTGTTATTAATTATACAAAAAAAAGAAAGAGCGTTAAATTAAATATTTAAAAATTTCAAACAGTATAAAAGACCGTGCGAAGTCTGTATTTTGGTAAACTAGCTGTAGGTAAAAACCTAATTCAGCTTTTTGTGGGAGGGAACATCTGCATGTTTTAGTCTATGATTGTAAAATGGGGAAGAGTTTAAATAAAATAATATCTTCTCTAACGTACTATTACGATAGTAGAAGCTATTACATTGCTTGAACAACCAATGGTTTTACTTACTTGACTACAAAATTATTATATATGTCCAAGTTCACTTAAATTTGTATTTATAAGCGTCGCTCTGACACTGCATGAACGTCAAAACTGCACTAATGCCATCAATGTAAAAGTGTTCGGCCTGCAGGTCAATTAAGTGGAGTAAAGTGACTGTACGGTACGCCTCATCTAGTGCTTAGTACATATATATCAATGAAAGCCATTCAGAAGCCGACCCTTGGCCCCGGTAGGCTTCGAATCTGCCTGTCTGTTAGCAGGCTGGGCCTATACGGTTTGCTGACAACTCCTTGCTTTACCTTATGTTTCAGGACTCCAGGTATTCCTTTCAGAACCAAACCCATGGCCCTAGTAGGCTTCGGCCCTGCTGGCCCCTTTGGTTTCACTGACAACTCCTTGAGGCGCGCGTAGAACACTATGCGCTGTCGACGACTCGGGTCACATTGAATGAATGACATAAACTCAACGCCTTTAAGGGATGATCAATGAATACCTGTGTACCTATGACTCATCAGGTGGTAAAATGCAATAGAACGCAAATATCTTAATCAATTAAACGAACGGCAATGTTTGTGGGAGGAAGGAACACTAAAGTATTAGGAAAAAGCCTTACTACCACTGATTAGTCGACCAAAATATCCAAAACCACGTTGTAAAGTTAGAAAGTGACAGGTACATCCGGCATGTTCCGGAACTGCGGCGCGTTCTGCGCGACGGAATGTTGGTTACATCATCCGCGGCCACCGCTACAATTGTCGTCACATAATATAATCTCTAAGCCTGACGACGCACTAAAGACTATCATCTGTTTATTAGCCTATCACCATTTCAACGGAAAGTAAAGTAAAAATTCATTTACTTTCCACACTAATGAAACAAAGTACCAATAGCTATTATTAAAACAAATAGAGTGTACTGGAGCTCAAACTATGGCAACCCTGTATTTCAGGATTTCAGGTCTTCCTCCCGCAGGTCACAATTCATTAATAAATGTCAACTAGAGTAGAGATGTAATCAATATATCTATGATATATACTATGTATGATTGTGTGAATGCGTCCGTGGGTGTGTTGTGTGAAAGACACCAACTGGACATAGGGTTTCCACAAGGATGCCACATTGAGGGATACTGTACTTCTTGCATCCAGGGACTCCTAAAGCAAATACAGATATTTTATTCTATTTTTCAGCTGCCCATTGCATGGTCACCAGGCTATGATTGTAACATTCTTTCCCCCAAGAACACTGTATCTTCAGGATTCACCCTTAACCTTTTATCAGCATCTTAGTTTCCACTTATTAAACATGAGGTATCGTAAACATAATAACTTATTTATTTTTACTTAGCAGCAGGTCTCAGAGCGACCAGTGAAGTGAACCGAACACATTAAACCAACCAGTTATCGACTACAGATGTTTAAGTTTAAACAAAAGTGTAGTGTCGTCTGCAGAAATACACATAACATGGTTATATAATACTAGCTTTAATATAAAATATTAAATAATATAAAACTATAATACTAGCTTCTGCCAGCGGCTTCACCCGCGGAAAATAGAAAATTGTACCAAGGGAACATACTCCCGGGATAAATAGTACGCTATATGCTATTCCACGACATGGACTATCCATATATCAAGTTTCATCAAAATCCGGTCAGTCGTTCGAGTGTTAAGAAGTAACAAACATACACACTCACACTCGCAAACTTTCGGATTTTTGTAATATTTTATAGTGCGCAGAAACAAAAATGGGGCGAGAATTGAGTTCATGGGGGATATTAATTGTTACTATAGACCTGAGAGCCTTTTTTTGTTTACTTCAACTCTCTGAATCTTATCACTCAGATATGAAGTAGGTACGTAAGAAGATCCAAGGAAGATTTGCTAAGGTACAAGCTGGGGCGTAGCTAACGCCGTATCTACCGTATCAAGTATATGGGGCCCCCGCGCTACAGAGGCCCCCACGTGGGCAAAAATTCGCAAAATCGAAACCACAAACGTCTCGTAGGGTAAACCAAACATTTGTAATTTTTTTTTTTTATGGGTATAAAAAAATAAAATGTGGGACTTTTGATACGGGGCCCCTATAGAACAAGCTACGCCCCTGGGTACAAGGTTTTAATTAGGTACCTATATTGGCCCAAGGAATAAAATATGGCATTATATACGAATTGCATATACGGAAAATCAGGGGAAAGCCCTCTTAAAAGTTGAATTTTCATAAAACCCGTGCTCGGCTACATCATCTTGTGCAAAATTACACTTACCCTAAGAAGGCCCAGTAATTTGAAAGTCAGCCAGTATTTTTTTCCTTGTACATACTTAGCCTGGCCATAAATACTGTTTATAACTGAATTTGGAATCTGTCATTCTGATATGAATATAATATTGTTTTCTTAATTTCGCCCCAATCAGTGTTAAATTATTTTAAGATATTGAAAAGAGTAGGGTGATATAGAGAATCGAAATAGCCTTACATAAAGTAGGTATGAAGGCAATTGCAATTGTTGAAACTCTCCATCGACTTGAAGTGGAATGTTTGTGCACCGGACTATTAATAGCTACAATGAAAACTCCTCTGTGACAGAAAAAGATCTGGCCGTTCACGTAGGTATTATTTGTATGAAAAAGGCGATCAAAGCAGTGAAGAAAAGAATTCAGAGGAATCGTGTCCGAAAGCCAAAGATTTTATCTCGGAAAATGAATATAGCATCTAGAACCATTTCGTGTATCTTATTTACTGACGATTTTGTTTTACTATTGAGCAATGTAACAAGCAGAATGACCGCGTTTATGCTGTAAGATCTATAGAAACTTGCTAATTAGTCAGCAGAGGACAATGTCTATCAATGTCAATCTACGTGCCATCTACAGTGATGGTTTGATGGAATACGTTTGCTATCAAGGAGTGACGGAGCTGTATTCTTATGAAAAAAGTGTCAAAACATACACAAGTGTACAAGATAAGATTCTTGAAAAAGTGGTAAAGCCTCATAATAACACCAAGTCAATACTGAAAGACTCTTCACAGGGTCATAAAGCTCGATCAACCCAAGCGTGGTTGCAAAAGAACGTTTCGAACTTCATTAGAGCCGAAGGCTGGACGTCATCTAACCCTGATCTTAATCCGCTGAATTACGGTTTATGGTCAGTTTTTGTGATACCATGATAATTTGGAGTCCCCAAAACAATCCATAAGATTAGCAAAGAAAATTTTTCCTCTGTCTATGGACATACGGACATGTAAGCGTGTTTTTATGTCTTCTGTACGCATGTTTGTTACCTAACTTCTTCTTAACAGCTTGATCGAATTAGATATGTGTGTATATTTAAGTAGATCTTGAGATGGTTTAAAAATACAGTTGAACCCGGTAGGTGGCACTGCAATCGGATTCTTCAATTTTTTTTTTATTTAAGGTTTAAATTGTATCATTTCTTATCTTGGTGTTATTGTACAATAGCTTTTGGACGGGGCAACGTCTGTCTGAACCGCTTATTATTTATATACACACATCAAAAAAAGTTTGAGATCACTTTGATAACACGAAATCGTTTTTGTTACGTTAGAATAAAATGTTTTTTCGTTTTGTCTAAGATTCTTCATTTAAAAAACGAATCTTTTAATAACAAAATAATTAAAATTATCAATTGTTTTTTCTGTATAAAAAGAGATGAAATCCTTGTTTACACTCATTTAGAAATCTGACCAACTTGATTCAAACGTTTTTTCTATCTTTTTGAAGAAGGAGTTCATTCAAAAAGATGCCGAGGGGATTATCAAAAGTTTTACGAGCAAGAATTGTTACTTTGGGCACAGAATAAGAAATAGTATGCTTTGGGGGAAGAAGGACATTCTACGAGAGAAATAGCACGCAGAGTGGCTGTATCCCAATCCTGTGTCGTGAACACGTTACGGAGGTATCGCGGCGTGGCTAACTTTGCTGATCGACCTCGCAGTGGTCGGCCAACTGTTTTTACTGCTGCTCAGAAGCGTTACATCAGATTGCTGACTGCCAGAGAACCAACAATCAATGCCACTAAAATAAAAGCTGAGTTGCGAGCTGCTACTGGACTTGAAATTAGCACTCAGACTGTCAGGAATTGCTTACACCAGGTTGGATTACAAGCGAGGAGATTCTGGCGAGCACCCCTGAACTCACAGTAACGACAGCGACGCAGATTGCAGTTAACTAGACTCCGCCAAAATGAAGAAAACGATGAGGAAAACATTTGGCGGAATTGTCTCTTCGTTGACGAGTCCAGAATTAGCACTCATCCAGACAACCGACGTCTTCGTGTCTGGAGAAGACATGAGGACGCTGAAAGACAAAGAACTGCCACCGGAACCGTTCATCAAGGTGGGAAATCGGTATCCTTTTGGGTCGGTATAATGATTGGTGCTAGAACGCCGTTGATCCCGTATTGTAGCTCGATGACTGCAGTTTTGTACCAAACCATTGCTATTGATGGAATTTTCAGGTCATTTAGATAAATCATGGCGTCCATGGCCCTCGATTCGTAATGATTGACGATAATGCACCCGCACATCGAGCTCAACGAATCAACGCTGCTCTGCGTGAATACGACATTACCAGGTTAGACTGGCCTGCCGGCTCGCCTGACTTAAACCCGATAGAACACGCGTGGGATGCTGTCAAGCGAGCGGTTTGGAACCGTCAGCCACCTCCCCAGTCAGTGCCAGAAATCAGGAAAGCTGTTATGCAATAATGGGACAGGCTACCGGATGAAATGCTGGATAATTCTCAGCATGCCAAGAAGGATTGCCGCATGTGTTCGAGCCAGGGGAGGAGTTATCTTGTACCAAATAAAAACAATTTGATAATAAATGTTGACAATATTATTTAAACCTCTTTATCTTTCAATTATTTATTTATTAGTTGAAATTGCATTAAGACTTTAATTATTATTTTTTTTTATTAAAAATAATTTAATATTTTTATTTTAAAAAGTGTATCTTTTTTATAAAAAAACAGATGTTACGCAACATTCCTACAAAAAGTAAAATTTTAAAAATATTCCATCTTTTGCTAGTGATTTTAAACTTTTTTTGATGTGTGTATGTTACCGACAATCTGTATAATTCAGATACCTATTTTATACAACACCTTGGCAATGTATAGAATTCCTGGGGCGTTCAGGCAATGATGAAAAATATTATGAAAATTATTATGGTCCATTACATACTTACCTAGGTAATGTATCTATACTATACAATTTCTAGGGATTGTATAGAGTACCTGCTGGTCCAACGGCGATGTGTAAAATAACTAGATTTTGGTCTATAGATCAATGTTTACCGACCTACCTATAAAATGACGGTCAAATTAAACATGTTCTTTTACGTAAAATCAATGTGTGTAAAAGACGAGAGCAGGGAAGGAATCGACGTAATTTTAGGGCACCCCGACACAGACAGGTTAGGTTAGAAGGCTAAGTCGAGGGTAGATCAGAGCTCAAGCTATCATGGTTATTTTTTTTTATAACCATTCAAAATTGGAGCCTTTCTTTAAACCCCGAGAACAGAAATAGGACCTGAGTACTCATAATAATAAAACTAAGATTAAATTAAAAATTCTTCTGACTTTAAGTAACATAATGTAATTTGCTGACAAGTGCTCAGGTTTAGATTCAGGCTCTAACCTAACCTGTCCGTGTCGAGGTGCCATAAAATTACTTCACCACCTTCCCTGCTCTCATCTTTTACCACTATCACTATCACTGGCTACACCTTTGGTATTTTATAGAATGCCCAGGCAAAGTATAAAATAAATAATATTTCATACATTACCTATACGTTTTAGGTATTCCATATATTGCTTATGTGTTGTATAGAATACCGAATAAAGTATATAGATTGCCGGTAACAAATTTATGGCAAGTCTAGGTATACGAGTACCTATAGATATATAGATTCTGGCGAATAGGAATGATACCATTTCAGCTGAAATATACTTGCGAAACTTATGATCGGGTTTATATAACATCTAGCTTGTCGGATTGACCTTAGTTGAGATCAAGATTCGATAGCTGGCAGCCTAGCAGCATAATCCAGGATTGAGAGAAGAGATTGTGCGTTTTTGTGCTATCTGGTCTTATTTGGTCATCACCCTTAGCCTCATCAGCGATATAATAGAATAGAATAAACTCGATCTTCGCTAAGCACCCCGTACCTTCGGCCAGTTTTTTTTTTATGGTAGGTAAAATCATCCAATGACAAATCCCGCCCTTGGGCGGAGCGGGAAGTAGTGTCAGACTCTTACTGACTAAAAACCTACCCCGTTCCTTCGTTGCCTATCGTGCCGGGGCCGGGCATTCCTTTCGGAAGCTGACCCATGACCCCAGCAGGCCTTCGACCCTCAAAACGCGCCGTCGACGACTTGGGCTCGGTCCGGTCGGTTACAGGACGATCGGACAGCGTGCTACCCATTGCACGCCGTCCGCAAGCCCGCGCCTACGGTGGCCGGAAATCGGGATCGGAATCCCGGCGGCGGCTGGGGTGAGCGCCCCGTTGCCTCAGCCTGATGCGGTCGGCCTCCTCCTTTGCTAGCATTACTGCTTCGCAGAAGGAGGCGACCACCTGCTGTCCATCCTCACTCCGGACCGAACCAAGGCCCGGCGAGAGAGATCGCTGCCGCCGATCGCCCCCATGAGGACACGGCGGTGTTCCGCACAGTGGTGACACCCGGGCGAATCCTCTGCACGAATTCGGAACAGAAACTTAGCGAACTTGCCGTGTTCGGTAAGGACCTGCGTCGTGCGGAAGTTCAGAACGACGTGAGGTCTTTTCAGCCACGCCTCAAGGATGAACCTTATTATCGCCTCAGTTGTGGCGCGCCCCGAACGAAGTTGCGATAGTCGCTGACGCCATTTCCCCATGAGATCCTGCCGGAGCTCTGTCCACCATGCCTCGACTTGTCGCGGCAGCGGAATTTCGCCCCGGCGTTGCATCTCCATGCGCTTATCGTGCATGTGTGCAAGGACTGTTGCCTCCAGATCCCATTGCGGTTGGCCAGCAAGGAGGATCGCCGCCTCGTGGGAAATCGATCCTTACCCTCGCACAATGCGTATTGCCATGACCCTCTGGCACGCATTCAGCTGGGCCCTCGCCCAACCTCGGTTGCTGTTGCAACGATGGTGCCCACACCGGAGCCCCGTAGAGGGCCATGGACCAAACGATTCCCGCGTAGAGCTTCCGACAGGAGGCGTCTGGTCCCCTGAGGTTAGGCAGGAGATGCCCGAGAGCAGCCCCAGTCCGGTTCAGTTTGGGAGCCAGACGTCGAAAGGGCTCCTTGAACTTCCACCAGCTGTCGAGGACGATTCTCAGGTACTTCATCGTCGAACCGACTCCGATGTGAACCCCTCCTACCGTAAGCTGGGAACACGGTGGTGGCGCACCCCGAGGGCCGTGAAAACACATGGCCTTGGACTTGTGCAGTGCCACCTCAAGTCCCAACTGCTGGATCCTTTCATCGACTATCGCAACCACGCGTGTCGCTACTTTGACCGCTGTCCGGTACGACTCTCCCCGCGCTAGGACCACGGTGTCGTCCGCGTAGACCACGCTGACCCCGTCGGGGAAGTCGCCGCGCAGCACGTAGTCGTACCCGATGTTCCACAAGGGTGGTCCTAGTACCGATCCCTGCGGAACACCGTACGACATCTCTCGATGTTTCCACTCTCCCTGGTGACCGGGGTAGATGATATACATCTCCGACAGGTAGGCTTCGATTACACGACAGAGTCAGGCGAGTCAACGGCACTCCGGTACCACCGGGTGGTGGTACCGGAGTGCCGTTCCAATGCTACTCCAGGGCAGGAAATTAAAGGCGTTGGCAATGTCCAAGGACACTGCCACGACACACTTGTCCTGGGACACCGCATCCCCCGTCGTAAGGGCTCGCACGCGCATGATGGCGTCCACCGTGGAGCGCATCCTGCGAAAACCGAACTGTCCGTCCGAAAGGTCCGGCGTGGGGCCGGACCTTTCTGACGGACAGTTCGGTTTTCGACTCTTTCAAAGAGCTTGCCCACCTCGTCGAGCAGCACAATTGGCCAGTACGCGGACGGAGAGTCCGCAGGGCGCCCCGGCTTCGCTATGAGGACCAGTTTTCCCGTCTTCCAGCGAAGTGGGAACTGGCCCCTCATTTTAAGGTACATAGTAGGTTGGCTATATTTCATGAAAAAGTCATTCAAAGGGGCTAAACTGATATTAAGGTATTGAATTATTGCCTAAATAAATACGTGTTACGATCGAAAAACATGTTTTAATCCACATACAATTTGACACTGACCTGCAAATTGCAAAAAACTTAAGAACATTTGAATTTTGCTGGTTACCTTGGAGTAACGTACCTATCATAAAGTGCGCAGCAAATAAGTTAAACCTGTTGCTATGGGTACGGGTAAACCCCTACCTCGATTGAGAATTTGAGACCTAAAAAGTTACTGTGCGCATTCAAGGCCGATTACCATATTGGTTCAACTTTTATGTCACGTATTTATTGCATACTTTTTATGCCCCTTAGGTAATTGTTTCTTACTCTCTCGACTCTCGTAATTAATTACTAGAACGAAGATACTATCGGAGCCAAGCTATTGCAGTTTTCAGTAATGACAATTCTTACACATATAGCTGGTTTCACCTCTCTTCAAATAGCAATTGGACCCGAGAAGTTAGTAAAAACAAAAGGTAAAGTAAAATAAAACCATTATAATTAAACCCTTTTTCTTCCTTAATCCTATATTATTAATTTAATATATTCCTATTGATTGAAGAAGTAAGGGTGGTCAAACTTAGAGCATTTTAACAGAAGTTAAGTAGGTAACTAAAAGTAAAGAATATCTATCTAAGTAAAAGAATAGATAATAATTATGTAACTGCTATTGTTCCAAAAAAAAAGCGATAAACAAAAATGTAGTCATCGCGTTTTTTTTTTTGGTCACGGGATTTTTGTTTTCACTTTGATAATTCAACTTTCAGCAGTGACATCTATCGGATTTTAATAGAAATGTATTGTTTTACGGTTGCGGTTGCCTACCTACCATGAGTCTAAACTCCTTTGTTTTTATTGATACTAAAGTATTTTTACAAGCTTTTGTTTAATTTCACCTATTTAAGTTATTTAAGAAAGAAAATTTTGTAGAAACATATTAATGATTTATAATTTTGAAGATTAATTTATCAAAAAAATAAAATAAAACTATTTAGTCTAAAACAGTTTTTCTAGAATTCAAATTATTATTATGAGTATTTTGTGTACTACATCTGCAGGAGGATAAAGACCTTTATTTTTTTCTGTTCTTAGGCTTCTTCTCTACATCTAGGCAAAAAATCAAATAAATGTTAAAAAGAAACATTTAAAATACTTTTAATTCATTGGGTGCTAATGTGTGATATTTTTTAGCGTTATTATTTAATATTTACCCATTTATTTACAATTACAAAACTGATTGTGAGTCCAATGAAATTAAAAACTAACAATCTTATTAAAATTACTTAATTAGTAACTGCACCTCACTACACACACATCTCTAACCTCTCGTTCCGAATTGCGTCAAAAGTAATTATAGCGCGAATCAAACCAAGGCGCAACGTCACAATTATTACTTAATAGCTCTTATATTTTGTGGCTATTAAATTTGGTCCGATTCGTAATATAATCGCTTTTGACGCAATTCGGAACGTAGGGTATATCCGTTCGATGTCATAAAAGTGTCAATGTCAAAATTGTCAAACATTCAATCTAATTTTTAGAATATGTCCAGTATTTTGTGCGTCTTTTCTAAAATATAGATAGAATATTAAACAAAAAACATATAAAATTCCCTATTTTCCCTACTTAAATACATACTTTGTTAGTATTGTTGTATAGCAAACTAGATGCTATGACCTCATGTGTTGATCTTGAATCGACGTAAATAACAACCTTCTAATGGTGTTTTATAGGAAGAAGTACGGGAAATAAACATGCAGTCTGCTACAAGTCCTCGTAAAAAATTGAAGAGTCCATTACAGGACGTTATCGTCAATACTAAAACCTCTATCACGTAAGTTATTTAGGTTGTTGACATACCCCTAATCGCAATAACTTAATTGCACTAAAATACACACACATACACAGCACAAAAATACCACGCTAAAAATTTTGAATAAAATGTTTATTATGAATGATAGGCTTAGAATTGATAAAATACCTATTGAATCAGCAAAAGACAATATTCTGTTTTGATAAACTCTTACTCATTTTCAAGGGTTGTTTGGTTATAATGAACATACCTTTTGTTTAGCTTGTTAACTCACTTATATTTAACTAACTTGTAGGTGCTCAAATGTCCCGGACTCTCTATTTGATGCCACTGCTGCTAAAAAGCATTTTAGCAAGTTTGGTCGTGTCCAGAAAATACGTCTGTTTCCTAAGCGACACATGTGTATCATAGAGTATGACCAACCAAGTTCCTCAGAACGGGCCGTACTGAATGCTGGTGCTTATGATGGATTCATGTTTGATGTCACTCGCAGTAAGATGAGAGTGTATGTATTAAATCATTTATTTTCTGTTTATTTTAACACTAAATTACTGTTTTAAATTTTAGTAATAAACATATTTTCTGTTTATTTAAATACAGACGAAGACGCAGTAGCAGAAAAGAAGACGATCCTGACTGGGTGCCTGATTCTGATGTTGAAGAGGAACTATCAGCAATGGGTGGAGCACCTACTTACAGAGTCACTCGTCAAAAATGTATGTGTGATAACAGACAACTTGCAACTTGTTTTGATAGATCTTGTTATCTTATCTGCTTACACATTCTTTACTTTTTGTTCTTAGCTATGGATGTTGAACCGGAGCCTAAAACTCCTCCAACAAAAGTAAGGATACCTGCTAGATCTCAGAAGCAAATGCTTTTAAAGAAGAAACTACCAATTAGAGAAAAAATGCCTGTTGTGTAAGTGTATTTTGTACATATTTAATTGAAATAAATATATAATTGCTTTTTGAATACAAATGTATCGGCACACTGACAATCATTTAAATTGTAATATGTAGTTTGTTCCGTGACAAAGAGTTCTATTTTAATGTCTCCAAAAACTTAAAAGGTTTGTTTCTTGAGTGATGTTGTTTGATAAGCAATAATATCAAGATTAAGTGTTAACAGTGCATTAGTGTACTACTGATGAACTGCTTTGCTTTTCCTGATTGCTCATTATGGCATGATGATATTTAGCACAAGCTTTCCTTGTGTCATCAAATTATTTTATAAATGCATAAATATCAAGTTTGTCATGTTTTTCTGTTTAGTCCTCAACCGGCAAGTGTCATTGAGGCTCCAATGGCAGTTATTACCACACAAACAAGCTTAAGCACCGCAGAGGCTGCTAGTGAACTGTATCAACTACGTTCAAAAGTGTCTGTCACTCCTGATGAACAATGGCGCATTCTTGAAGCAAGGGACAAGTAACTATTTGCTTTGTTTTATAGACTATGTTAATGTATGGTACTATTGTTTCACAGTTAGTGCTCGGTTACGGAGACGCGGCGCGTTACACGGCGCTTCGGGCGGTCCGTCGTACATTGCCATATGTTTGTTTTTGCGCGAGTGATGACGCGGACCGCTGCTGCAATGTACGACGAAACGCCCAACGCGCTGCGCAACGCACCGCGTCTCCGTAAACACGGCCTTAGACAGAAACACTTTAAAAATCTATCATTTTTCTTAGGATTTTAAGAGCTTGGGGTGGTGCTGGATCCCGCATCAAAGTAGGCGGTGCCACTATTGGTACCTGTCAAGATATGTGCCCAGAAAAAGAGCTATTGCATAGACAAGCAGAACATCAGGTGAGATGATCAGTTGTATTGTTGTTTGTGGAGATTTAAGGTGTAGGTCTTCAAGGTTGGCATTGCTAAGGTTGCAGGATTATTTAAAAGAGTTATTGCAGTGCTGTAGCGCAAAGGGTAATTGAAGGAGCACAGGTTGGTCAGTAAGTTTGACACTCCCTCTCGAAATCATCAAATTACCTCTCCTGCTCTGGTCTACCCAGAGCAGGAGAAGTCATTTGATGATTTCCTACCCAAAAAAGGCATGTACTATCCTTATTAAAAGGATAACTAAACCTTTCATTTATAACTTGCGACTCGTCTCAGCTTCACACGAGTGCGATGGTGATATTAAATATATTATGCATGTATTATACATATAAACCCTCCTCTTGAATCACTCTACTTAAAAAAACTGTATCAAAATTCGTTGCGTAGTTTTAAAGATCAAGACAGACAGTGGGAAGCGATTTTTTTTATACTTTTTATTTATGATGTAAAGGGTTTTTTTCATTTCAATCAATATTTTTTTCCAGGTTATGACTCTAGAAACCGTGCAGGATTCTGATGGCGAGCTGGAGCCTTGGCGGGCAGTGAAACAGTACAGCCGTAGCTCCGCCGACCAGGAGATCCCGATGTGCTATGAATTGCGGCCCGCGTCTGTTCTCATGCGCACCTGCTCTTACTTGCTGCATGAAATCGCTGATACTAAACGACAGGTAATTACCATAAAACATATTTTTTTTATACACCGTTAAATTTTGGTCGTTTTAATCCCTCGGAGGGTCGATTCGGTACATGAAACACTATCGATTTGTAAATATAAAATTAAAAATAAAATACTTTTTTTCTAAAACTTGAGTTAATATACGCATGTACGAAATTAATTTCTTTAAGTAAACTCAATGTCTAAATCAATAGTCAATGTTGGTATTAGTCGGTCGTTGCGTACTAACTAACTACAGTTCATTGGCCTCGCTCAGCTGACGTTTTCAAAGTCAAAATTTATTGATTTCGTTAATTTAAAGTCGAAATTGACATTGGGTAATGTCGATACTGACTATCGCGAGTTTATGAAGCATCCTTCTACTTTCAGGTTTCGTTGGCGGATTGGTTCCATTTCATGTGGGATCGATTTCGTGGTATCAGGAAGGACATAACACAGCAGGCTCTGTGTTGTGCAGGTAAGCTTGAAACATACTTTCTCCAACTTACCTTTCATTTCATAACGTTAATTTTATTTTTAATTTTAATTTTCAGAATCCATTTGCTTGGTGGAAATGTGCGCACGATTTCATGCTCACTGCGCAGCGCGACTCGCCGACCTTGAACACACGCAGTTCGACCAGAAGTTAAATACTGATAATCTTACCAAATGTTTACAAACGTTAAAACATATGTATGCTGATGTGGGCCCTGAGCAGAAACCGAGAGAAGCAGAGTTCAGAGGTTATGTCGCTCTACTCAACCTGGGTGACGCTAATTTTTGGTGGGAGGTTAGTTAAATCAAATACGAGTAGAATAATACTTTAAATTAACAGATTCGGAGATCAAAATCTTATATTTTCATTTTTGTCACAGATAAAGCAGCTGCCAATAGAAATACAGAAGTCAGAACCTATAATTTTCGCCATAAAGGTGTTCAACGCCATCGATAACAATAACTACGTTAGATTTTTCCGCCTAGTGAGGGATGAGGCGACCTACCTGCAAGCCTGTATTCTGCTGCGGTACTTCAACGACGTGCGGGCTCGGGCTCTCGCTAGAATAGTCAAAGCGTACGCTCCTAGAGGAGGATCTCGCTACCCTACAGGAGAAATTATGAACACCCTTGCTTTTGAAACGATAGACAATTTAAAATCATTTATCAATCATTATGGACTCAGACTTGCTAGAACTGAGGACTGTGATGAAATAACAATTATATTAGATAGAAATCAGTTTATAGAAGACAGCGATCCTTATCCCACCTCAAGAGCTATACAACTTATTGAATCAAAGAGAAAGCTTACAGTTGGCGAAATTATTGCTGGTGGAAAACTTCCAGATGCTGTGTACAGTCAACACATTCTATACACAAGTTTCAACTCAGATGGCAGATTAAAAGAAAGTGCATTAACTGCTGATGATCAAGGCTACAATACATTGAATGATAGTAATAAAGATATACAATCACTGAAAGCGGAGATTCAAAGATTTTCTCATGGTGGAAAAACAGCGTATGCAATGGAGAAACCACCAGAGAGTAAAATAAATGTTTTTGCAAAGCCTGATATAATATCTTCAAGTCCAAAACAAACTCATAAGTTTAGTGCTCCTGCAATTCCACATCCAACCACCATTTTTAAACCACCAAGTGATAGCAATCAGTTTTTATTCAAACCGGCTATTCCTGTTGCATCAACTGACATCATTAAAAATTCTCCCGAAAAAATTTTCAGTGGTGATACGAAAAAAATATTTTCGTTTTCTAAACCTCAAGAAACAATTGTTCCTAATTTATTTGCTGGAAAAGAAACGATTAAACGCCTATTCGAAAGTACTGCAGTTCCTGAAACTAATAATATATTTGGAAAAATAAATAACGATAAAGGTCAAAACACATCGCTTTTTAAGGGAATAAAGCCAGAAGACAATCTATTCAAGAAACCAGAAGGAAATGCAGTTTTCGGACCACCCTTTCAAACAAATCCTTCCACAAACTTGTTTACAAGTACTAGGCCCGAAAATGTGTTTGCAACAAAAGAAGAAAAAAATGCAGATAAACAGCCATTATTTACTAATAAAAGTATATTTTCCGGGGCTAAAATTGATCCAGTTTCAAAACCAGATAGTACAGTTATATTTGAAAAAGGTGGTAACATATTTGCAAAGCCTGCTCCATCGTCAGGAAGTGACGACAAGCGACCAACCAATATATTTGGTGCTTTTGGAAAACAGCCAGAAACTAACAATGTATTAGCAAAACCCGGAAATGCAGAAGATCAGGTAAAGCCTCAGTCTGTTTTTGCCAATGGTGAAACTACAACAAGCAAATTGTCGCCCGGTAGCCTTTTTAAAAGTGCTATTATTCCGCCTAACGGTTCGGACACTAAAAGCTACTCAATATTTCAAAGCAAAAATAAAGCACAGACAGTGGCTGATAATATATTAAATTCAATAGCAACCACTGAAAGACCTGCCGTTTTCGAGTTTAACCAAAATAAGGACGAGGAGCAAAAGCAGGCTGAAATTCAACGTCTGAATGCTGAAAGAATGAGGAAGGAAGAGGAAAGACAGTTACAAGAAAAAATGAAAAGGGAGGAAGAAATGAGGAAACAAGAAATGCGGCGACAAGAAGAAGAAAGACGAAAAGAAGAAGCACGAATGAAACAAGAAGAAGCGCGAAGAAAACAAGAAGAGTTAAGGAAAAAAATAGAAGAAGAAAAGATAGCTGAACTAAAACGTAAAGCTGATGAAGAAAAGAAATTCAAAGAAAGAGTTGAAAAAGAATCTGCAGACCTTGTTGAAGAACTTGTCAATGAAGTCAATGATTCAACAGTCAAAAGCGTTCTGAAAGAAGAATTGGACAACTTTAATAGTTTGATGCAGTTCGCGAATACAGTTTCTGACGATATATTGTTGAATTTGTCCAATGAGATATCTGAATCTGAATTGAGAGCCGAGATATTTTTAACGCAGCGTATAATGAAAAAATGGTTTAATGTATGGCGGAAACAATATATCAGAAATATTAAGAGGCGCAATCTACTAGAAGATACACCTGTTTGGCTGACTCGTAAAACTCCACTGGAAGAAGCAACTTATTTGAGGAGATTCGTTGAAAATGCTACATTAAAGAATATGAATGCTGTTCACAGGGGCTATAAATTTACAGGGGAACTAAGACAATTACCAACCCCTGAACCATATAACATAATGGATATAATAAGGTCACCTTTGTTGAAGCGCATGAAACAAATAAGCTACCCTTATGACAAGTGCTTCTTTTGGAAAGTTACTTTGGTGTCACCTGGTGCAATGAAATGGTTGCACAAAAAGATTAATATTGAAAAATGGTTATTAGATGTGTTTAGTGATAGAAAGCAACATGAAGTCTCTAACACACTAATACATGTTGGAAGACAGTCTTGGAATCATTTAATGGATTTTGCTATATCTGTAAGCTTGACAGGAAAAGATATGAATGTTAATGAGGCTATCGAAGGTGCTAATGCTGTACTGTTTTATGCAACTGAATGTGACAATGATCTAGTGGAAACAATTAAAGTTACACTCAAACACAAATACCCATACCAGGTGGTACCAGTTGCTATCATCACTCCAAAAATGGAACAAGTTCAACACTGCCTAGATGTCCTATTGTCAAATCTTGTAAAGCAAAATGTTATATCAGGGTATAAGATATTTGCTATAGACTCACAGAATGTTTATGAATCATTAAATGCATGCTCAAAGAGCGCTATAAAGTGGTTGGCTAAAAAATTCCCACAAACTCCACCATTGGAAATAGATCATTTGAAGTCCATATGTCAAAGATACCTTGGAAATGAGATATGGTGTAGATTAAGATTGGAAAATGATAGTCGTATGAATGTGGTTATACGAGATTTGTACAAATTAATCAAATGTTATAACAATGCTGTGGATAAATTAGCCAATGTCATTACAAATGAAGATTTGTTCAATTATTCATTATTTCCATTAGAATTTCAGCCATATTTAGATAGTGCATCTCCATATCCGAAACCTTATGAGTTTATACCAAGTAGCGCGAAGACTTCTGATAATGTGTCGGCAATCAAAAGGATTATGAATCAACTAAAATTGCCTGACCCTTCATCGAATTTTAATCCTATGAATGCTATAAGCATGCAAGAGCAAATGAGTGACTACTGCAATCAAATTGGCTGGTTTGAAAACCCTGAAGAAGTGTTATGTAGGGTTGTAGCTGTGTTGCCAAAGGAGCTTTCAAATATAAGCATGCCTTGTGAGGATTTCAACAAATACTTTGCCCAATATAATCTTGTAGACTTTATGAATATTATTGTTTATGAGAAGATAAATAGACTGAATAATTTTGAAAATAGATTTGCTGTTTATGAAAAATCAGTATTAGAAGATTATCGTAATGCACTCTGGCTGCATGAAGTAAAAGTTATAAATGAAATGAAGCACAAAGCTTTACAATATGAAGATGATATTGATTTTTACATTCAGGCGAAGCGTCGGAAAATAGAAATAGATTCACTAGAATACTTAATGATAGAAGATAAGGATCGCACATTAGTTGATGAAAGTATAAAAGAGAAGGATGTTAACATATCCAAATATAACAACTGTGCAGAAGCTGTCAAACAGCTTGAAAAACAAATTGAAGAAGAGAAGCAGAAATCTATAGAATTTGAAAATTTACTGAGAGATGCTTTGGGTAACATTTAATTGAATTAATTGTGTATTTTTATAAATAATGATCTTGTTGCATGCATGAATTTAATAAATTTTTGATTTTGTATGCAGATTTTTCTTTTAGTTACTTATAATTCCTTAGAAAAATAAGACCTTGTAGGTAGTTGTCGGTCGTTGCGTACTAGCTACCTACAGTTCATTGGCCTCGATCAACTGACGTTCACTTAAAGAAATCAATTTCGTACATACGTAAATTAATTCGAGTTTAAAAAAAAGTACTTTATTTTTCATTTTTATTTTTACAAATTGATAGGGTTTCATGTACCGAATCGACCCTCTGCGGGATTAAAACGACCAAGATTTAACGGTGTATACAATAGGCGTGTCGTTCAAGGGCGTCGCCAGCCGAAGATCAAGGGGGAGGCTATTGGAGGTATAGAGAATAATAAAAGTTAAAAAAAAAAATGTTTTTTTTCTTCACAATATAACTCCTAATTGCTAGCCTTATATCTACGGTAACATATAGGATGGGCATTATATAGTGGGAGACTGGTGCCTAAACTAGGCTCTGAAGCTGTAAAGCAAGCCTCTAGGGGATGGCCGTAGCCCCCCTTGGCGACGCCCATGGTGTCGTTTCTAATGCAAGAATTCTGCCTAGCCTGGCTCGGATTGTTGTTAGCCTCACTTGGGTAAAGATCCAGCATCCTAAGCACGTTAGCTCTTGTGAATCTCCACTCAAGGCCAGCTGGAAATTAAGAACTAGAATACTTCCGGGAGATCGGATCCGGGGCCCAACAGTTCTCAAGGAGTGTATCTCTCCCCCAAGGCATGTTATCAAGCAAATTACCGGGCTTACTGAAGCGCTCAAGTCACACGACGTCAACATACGACGATCACCTTTGATCAAATAGAACTACCAATTTTTTTTGTGATGGGGTGCATCTTATCGCGTCTTGATTTTGTGTAGACCCTTATTCTATTCAATTTGCACTTGTCATATACTTGAATCTTTCAAAGTGAGAATTTCAGATAATATTTGGTCCAACTTTCTATGACATTCTAGACAAACTTTAACTGTCAAGCCCCAAGCGGACACCGGTGTCCGCACACCTATTGTGTCTCTAATTACAGTATTCAAATGGTTAAGTGCTGTTGAATTAAAGTAAACATGTAAAGGAAGTTTCTTAGTGAGGCCACTAGTTGTACTCAGTTATTTTTAAATCAATGGCAGAAAACCAATTGCAGATACATCAATTAATGTGGGTTCACACTTCCTCTCTTTCGTCCAAACCGTTGTCCAGTGCAGACGTGTTGATCAATTTTTCGGTTGATCTGATAGTACTTTTGTTGCGAAAGTAATTCCTAATTACGGCTAAATAAGTAAGATAATTGTAAAAACATTGCGCCGCTTAGTGAGTGAAGACACCGCGTCGGGAGCCCCCCGTACCTCGAGCCGCGAGAAAGAGAGTTGGTCCATAATTGCTATCCCGCTCTCGCGTCGCTGAGATCGTACGGTGCGGCGGCGGACGCTCATCACGCAGCTGAGCTTGTTTATATCCTGCGCCTGCTACGACGAGGTAAACTTACACTTACGTACTTTTAACTATCGCTTGACGTCAACTCCGTGAGCTTTATTTTAAATACAACGCTCGCTGCAGAATAATGAAGCGTACACCACCAAAATGTCTTTCTTCCTCAGACTCCAACTTAAATAGAATGGAGTCTGTACATCCGACGCCCAGCATAAACGTCACTATGAGACCAAACTTCAAAAGGGCATGCCTGGAAGAAGGAGTAGTAACTGACAAATTTGAACAGTTCAAGTCGGATATTACGGAAACGTTTACGTCAATGATAACCCCTTTGATAACACGGCTAGATAGTGTAGAAAAGAGTTTGATTAATATCGTACAGCAAAATACGGATATTATTTCGTCAAACGTTGAGATTGAGAAGACACTCGGCTTCTTGAAAAATCAAGTTATTGATTCTGAAGTTAAAATCTGCAAGCTTGAGAAAGAGATTGTTTCGACACGAATTTGCATTGCCGATATTGAGGAAAAGTCGGAAAACCTAGAGCGTTTCCTTAAGAAAACTTCTGTCGAGATTAGAGGCTATCCTATCGTGAAAAAGGAAAGTAAAGTAGATCTCCTGAACCAAGCGAGCAACCTCATGAAATTAATTAGCATGGATTCAGTCAACGAAATAAGGGATGTATACCGTATCCCTTATAAAGCGAGTGCTACAACATCCACAGTCGTAGTGGAGTTCTCCAATATATTTGCGAAGGAAAAATTTCTAAGGAATACGAAGTTGTACAATTCTGAACATCGCACATGTCGGCTGGATTCCTCTCACTTAGGTATCGCTTGCACATTTTCACCCCTCTATTTCTCTGAACACCTGACGAATAAGTCCAAGCGCTTGCATTTTCTTGCACGAGACTTCGCTGCTACTGAAAAGTATCGTTTTTGCTGGATTGCTAACGGTAGAATTTTTCTACGAAAAGAAGAAGGAGCTAAGTACATACAGGTTAAGAATGAGAATACTCTCGTGCAGTTGCGCTGTAACTAATTGTAGATTTTTGTTGTCTTGCTTATATATTTGTTTTAGTCTTAACTTTTCAAATGTAACTATAACTTGCCAGTGTATTTTAACTTATATTTTGTGTTCTCAACGGTTCCCTAAGGTAACTAGTATAATTGTAATTAACATTGTTTTTATACGTCACTATTCAATTATGTTATTACATTTATGTAACATTATAAACCATATAAAATCAAGAACATACTCACAATTAAACAACTTTAGCACAATATTCTCACGCTTGAAATGCAAACATATATCACACCATATTTTTTTCGCGCTTCCATATGTCTACTCGCATAAATCTAGAACTTACAAAAGAACCTTACATTTAACTAATTTTAAAAATGGCTAATTCAATTGACCTAATTGACGACATTGACAGTACCGAAATTTTTATTAGTACCAAACATAATAAACCAGAACAATGTGCGAATGATTTCGGTGACGTTAAAAACCAGCTTACTATCATTAACCAAAACATACGTAGTATAATGAAAAACTTTGACAACTTCACGATTTTTCTGTCCAGGCTAAACTTTTTACCTGATATTATAGTACTGACCGAATGTAGACTTCATGAACACACTCCTAAAGTTCAACTTCAGGGCTATGAATGCCATTATTCTCAAGTGTATATAAATCAGAACGATGGTCTAGCAATTTTATATAAAACGGAACTTAATGTAACTATATTCGAGCCTTCTTTAAAAGATGCCAACTGCTTAGTTATTAATGTAGGGTCAGAATTTACCATTTTTGCCATTTACCGTTCACCCTCAGTATACAACATAAACCACTTTTGCGAATCTTTGGAAACCCTCCTAAGCTCCTGCAGTGCATCATCCATGGCAATTATAGGGGACATAAACATTGATATAAAAATTGGTACAGAAGATAAACGTGCCAACGAATATCTTGACATTACCGGATACTTTGGTTTCTATCCCGGACACCACTATCCCACACGCGAAAATTCTTGTCTTGACCATGTACTGCTAAAGACAAAAAAAGTCACTAAAATTGTTGTATGCCAATCTTCACTCACTGATCATGACACAGTGCTGATAGGACTAAGTAAAGAATCTTCGAATCAAACATCTATCTCTATGCAAACTAAATATAAGCTAAAACTAGACTATCCTAACATATTAAACGAAATTGAAAATACGGATTGGAATCCCATTTTATACACTGATGACTTGAATGTAGCAGTGAATATATTTACTGATAATTTGCGGAACATCATAAATCGACACACTAAAAAAGAAATTATGCGCAACTCTAAAACCATTAGAAGACCCTGGATGACAAAAAATTTGCTAAAGTGTATACGTAAAAGAGATACACTTCACTTAGAAACAAAAAAAGAAGAAAATAGGGATAATTACGCTCTGCAGCAAAAATATAAAACCTACAGAAATCACTGTAATAATATTATCCAAAATCTCAAAAATACCTATAGTAAAGGACTACTGGACAGTTGTAAAGCAGATAGTAAAAAAACCTGGGCAGCAATTAAAACAATATGTGACCTGAAAAATAAAAAGTCGAATAGCTTAACCCTACTTAACGCAAATCCTGATCCTATAGTATCACTGAATATGGCTAATACATTTTTTGCTGATGTGGGAATACAACTTGCAGAACAGTCTTTGAACCAACTGAAAATAACAGAGATAGAATTAGCTAATTTAGCACTTACATTGGATAAGTCCAACTCTTCACTCTCACAGTCCTTTTTCATGAGTCCAACCGACGAATCGGAAATTAGTGCAATCATTTCCAATCTTAAAACTGATTCTGCTCCTGGCAGGGATGGTATTTCGAATCGTATTCTTAAACTAGCTCAACATTGCCTAGCCGGCCCCATATCACACTTGTGCAATATGAGTATGTCGTCAGGAATAGTTCCGGCACAGTTAAAAACAGCAAATATTTGCCCAATCTACAAAGCTGGAGATGCATCAGTCCCATCTAATTATAGGCCTATATCTCTTCTTACGCCTCTATCCAAAATTTTAGAGAAGGTAGTGAACAAGAGACTATTAGCATACTTGGAAAAGAAACAACTGCTATCGGCCAACCAGTATGGGTTCCGGAATGGCAAGTCTACGGAGGACGCAGTCTCTAATTTGGTGGATCATGTCATTGGCAAACTGGATAAAGGAGAAAAGTGTGTCGGCGTCTTCCTTGACCTTGCCAAAGCCTTTGATACTGTGTCCAGGCCCATACTTATCAAAAAATTGGAACGCTTTGGTATTAGGGGTCTTGCCTTGGAATGGTTTAAATCCTATTTATCTGAACGCAAACAGAAAATTTGTCTGGGTGACTACGAGAGTACCTTTGCGAGTGTTGCATATGGAGTCCCCCAGGGCAGTGTCCTTGGTCCCACCTTGTTCTTGATGTACGTTGACGGCCTCTGCTCACTCAATCTGGACAATGCGCAAGTAATTGCTTACGCTGATGATACAGCAATAGTTTTCCATGGTGACTCTTGGAAGGAAGCCTATAATGCTGCAGAGGTTGGAATGCAGAAAGTTACCAGTTGGCTGCAACACAATCTGCTCACCCTGAATGTTAATAAAACTAAAGTTGTAAATTTCTCTGTGAGCACGAAAACAACAGCCCCTAAACAACTTGTACTAAAATTCCACCGATGCAATTGTAGTCTAAGGGATAGCTGCAGTTGCGCCGTTTTTGAACAAGTCAAGTACATCAAGTATCTCGGTGTTAACATAGACCAACACTTCACATGGAAAACGCAAGTACAATCGGTTACTACACGAGTAAGAAAGCTTTTGTACATATTTAAAAGACTTCGATCAATAGCTGACAAAGACACTCTTAAGATGACTTACCTGGCTTTATGTCAGTCTATACTAAGTTACTGTATAGTATCGTGGGGCATAGCTGGTAAAAGTTGTCTCATTACTGCTGAACGTGCACAAAGAGCAATTCTTAAGGTCTCTTACAGATTAGGAATCCGATACCCTACTGATAAGTTATACCGCGAAACGCGAATGCTTACGGTACGCCAATTGTACATTTTGGCAGTGGTACTAAGATTTCACAAAACTGCAACTGTCACAAAGGTAACTGATCAACGCACGCGTAGAAAGCCTAAGTGGAACAGAGCCCCCTGTAAACTTAAATTTGGCAATAAAGCTTTCTCATGTTTCGGACCATACTTGTATGAAAAAATTAACAAAAAGTTAAAAATCTTCCCCCAGACGAAGTTTGGGTGCAAAAACCAGGTTCAGAATTGGCTGCTCGACCTTAGTTACACTGATACAGAAAAACTGCTATCAATTATTAATTAATTAATTATTAAAACGTTCATAACCACATGCACACCTATACTCATCATAATTATATTTGTTTTTCCTTTTAGTCTTTGTAAAGCTTAGTGAATGGTGCTGAAACTCGTACTGGTTACCTAGTTACCCTTAAGTTATACTTTTGTCGAAAGAGACTGGATCCTGCGACACAGGGTATCCTAGTGCAGGATCCAGTGTCTCATATAAATAATGTTAAACTATACTTAGAACAATAAAGTATATTATTATTATTATTATTATTACTTAAAAGTAATAAAAACTTTGGTTGACGCTTTTGGAAACTTTTTCAGTTGATTTTATTAGGAAGTTAGGTAGACAAAATAGCATAATTTATTATAAAAATGTATCATTTTCATCTTGTGGCTGTACAACTTTTAAACATGCATCAACAAATTCTGTGAAGATGGGTTCTTGCATGTACTCCTTCATTAATTCATCTGGGTATGGTGACTTGTCCAGTAACTCCAATATTTCTCTGACATGGCGGTTCTCTAAACATTTCTTCAAATCTGTTGATTGCTCTGTAAATAATTGGTGTTAAGTAAAATTATGTAACATTATAGGTACACATTGCAAATAATTGCAATTAATATGAAAAGCATTATGTACACTTAAAGATTATGAGAATTTGATTTGATGTAGTATTATTTTTACTTACCTAATTGTTTTAATTTATCAACTGGTACTGTGTCTTCTGTAGGATAGTCGTATTCTCGTTCTTTATCATTTGAATCTTCTATCTGCTTTGGTGGTTCCGGTGGGAGATTGCAAGGATTCTGTTTGTGGGTCTTATAGCACGGCACTGAGCAGCTATAAAAAGTTATTACAACTTTTGTTACGTTGTTGTTTTCCAAATATAAATATTAATGTGAATTTTACTTACTAAGGCTGTCTGCATATAGGACATTTATATTTGGCGATTTGTTCACATTGTATACAACTCATTTTAATTATAAGATTTGTAATAAGATCATAAAATATTATTTGGTTCGTAAAATTTACAAATTGTTTATTTTCTGAAACAAACCATAAGACGTCAAACAAAAAACACGTGTTTTTGACATTTGACGTTGCTTTTAAGCTTTTTTTACCCCAGAGAGAAGGCTACAGTCTTTCAACTATATTGCCTAGTCTTTTACGTTCATGACTTTTCTAAAGAAGTTTTTTATGATAATGTTTTTCGTAGAGATATTAGAATACGGATGTTTTTAGGGTTCCGTACCTCGAAAGAAAAAAACGGCACCCTTATAGGATCACTTTATTGTCCGTCTATCTGTCTGTCGAGTCTCTTTATCTCGGGAACGCGTAGATGTATTGAGTTAAAATTAAACATACCCATACTCAAGTCTGCGGTCCCTTGAAACTTTTAAAAGATCAAACTTCTTAGGGCCAAATTCACCAATATTATTAATCGCGATTATT
This sequence comes from Leucania comma, assembly GCA_958295575.1. NCBI lineage: Eukaryota > Metazoa > Arthropoda > Insecta > Lepidoptera > Noctuidae > Leucania > Leucania comma. The sequence continues at coordinate 17,257,468 of OY282474.1, read as the reverse complement.
AAAAACACAGTTTGTGTTTTGTTTAAAAGAAAACACAGTTTGAGTTTTGTTTTAAATAATCGCGATCAGTTATAATTATTGGTGAACGCAAAATGAAGCCATAATCTCGATTAGACGCTCAAACTTAAAATAATGCGATTAGTTTTATTGGTGAATTTGGCCCTAAGTTAATGACAAAAAAAGATACAGCCGTATATGCCACAAAAACAGTGCCCACATTTCAACACTGTCAAAGGAATCAAAATTCATAGTATACTTCCCCTTGTCCTAGAACCCTTTTTGGCGTAGAGCAAGGTTTCATACTACAAATATAGGAATAAATCTAAAAACTGTTTTGTAGCTACGTCACAAAAAAAGACTACGATTCGGAAAAATCTTCAGACACTCCATTCGGAAATTGAACTATTTATGTTAGTTTGTACCGGAACCGTCGGTGTGTGAGTTCGACTCGCACGTACCCAATTTTTTTTTAGTATTCGGCAGCTAGAATTCTAATAGTTTTCTTGGCAAACTTCGCTGAGGTAGCCAACACTACAATAAAATTTTCAGTTTCATTTTTCCGAGATCGTGCCATGTTTCAATGATTACACAAACTAATTGTGCAGAGCCCTTGATCACAATAATCACTAGAAATCAATTTGCTAATAATTAAAATAGCCCTTACGATTTGATTTTTGTGTGTTAGAGTCTATAGACAATAGAGCTAACGGCTAGCAGATAATATTGCGATAGCTTCCAACTCTTCTTACGGTTTTTGTAATTCTGCTGGCACCACGGGCGCCGCCTGCGTCGTCCTCTATTAGAGCCTATGCCTGCCAAGGCTACAGGATTGTTCGAAAGAGTACCGTGGCCTGGAACGCAAAGGTTTTAGTCAGTGAAAGTCTAGGTGGGTGAATGAAAACATGGCTTATTTGAAGACTTTTCACTAAAAACTTTTCATTAGAACCATGTTCCAAATCACAACAAAATCCCAATGTTTTTGATGTAACTTGTAAACTTCTCTGTTTTAAATAAAATATTAAATACCATCTTAACAAGATGTACCTATTTAAACATATCTGGGTTTGAGGGTGTAGGGTAACTAATTTTATCAGTCCATGTATTTGTTTGCTTAATGCATCACTGTAGACCTAAACAACTGAGCTGGTTTTGATAAAGAGAAACAATCGAGTCGTCCGGTTGACATTTATATGTCCTAGGAAAAAAAGAAGGATGTTAGGTATATCCAAAAAGTGGGGATGCGTTTTTTGTTTTTTTATAAAACTCAATATTATTATTAAATAGTACCTACCTACTAACCTCAAGGTCAGGACTATGTTAATACATATAGAACCTTCTAGCAGATAAAATATAGTCCCTATAATAAATATGGTTAAATTTTCTCTGAAAACCGACCCAGATAGTAGTTATAATTTTTATTTTGTTTTTAAACTAAATAAAGGTTCTCCTTTAAACCCAATCGTATTCTTCCTTCTTTCTAGAAGGAAAGATACATACCGGAATTTAAATAATCTAGTCCCAATGAGTACATAAGTACTAGACCACTGATAAACATACCTACTATATGTATATTTCTAAATACATTATATTTTATCAGTGGTACCTAAACTTTTTGATCTTGTTGTGTTTTAACCAAGGAAATTGAAGTGTGATCTAGATTGCAAAAAAATATAGAGTAAGTTTAAGCTCTTTCAATCACATTACCGGTTTCTATAATGATAATCTTTTTTCAGGGGTTTTTACCCCTGCAGGGGTAATTACCTCCAGGTTAGGAACGGTGGTATTATATTATAGATAGATTTCACCCAGATGCAGGACAAAATGATTGTCTTCATCACACAAACTTTTGTCTTGGGTGGAATTCACGACCTCAGGTATCGCAGTCAGGGTCAAAAGTAGATACAGTTTAAAATGATTTTAGACTGAAAGTGTTTACTGCGTCGCTGCCATTGTGGTATGAATTGGCCCTCAGTTTTTAACTTAATGATACTTCAACGTATTAATCGTAGGTATATATATCTAAATATCGTATGTCAAGTATCAGATACAATGTGGATATGTAACAAGCCGGTGAAGGTTTGTGAACTATATATTTAATTAAGTAAAATAACGATGGCTTTTATTTTGTACTTTATTTGCATTATTACAATAAATATTTACACGTTAATTAATTAATCATTACATTACATTGAATATAAATATAAATAATTACTTAACTAAAGTAGTTTTCATAACAGTGCGTTGTACGTACCTACATTCATTTTTATAACAAAAATACAACAGATTACTAACGTAATGAATCTATTTAGCTTGGCGGGTTTTTGATGAAGTTGACATCACCTGTCCATTATTTCATCTCGATTTTATATATTGTTGCTTATAAGGACTAGTTCGATCTAGTTCAATCTAGATCGAACCATGAGCAGCCCCGATCCGGAGCGTATGTAGCTGCTTTATTTGCTGTACAACATCTTAGAAAAGGACAATATTATCTGGTTTTGGAGGGGTATTGTTGAGTTATGATTTTCGCAGATCCCATCGAATAAAGCCAATTTTTTTTACAATTTACAAACAGAACCAGGGACTAAATATTTTTTTGAGAGAGCGAGCGAAGATGGCTCGAAAATAAGAGCGCTTCGGATCACATAGATTTGATGACTAAACGAAAAGGGCTGCATAAATAAATGTAAAATCGATGAAAAAATCAGGAGAATTTCCTTGTGACTAATGTTATTGTTGCCACTTTGGGTATCTGCCCAGCTTACTCCTCCTTAGACCGGGCTTGCTTTGGACGGTTCGTTTCGGTACAATACTCGGATTATATTTATTTATTTATTGTAGTAGTGACCATTGGTGGGGTTTATCAGTAGACCTATTGATAAAGGCCTCGCTTGGCCAACGAGAGAAAACACTCTTAGACAAAAACAAAATAGAGCATTGGAGTCAATCAACACTCTTTTTTTTTTAATTATTATGGATTAATCGGCCAACCCGCAACTTTTATATAATATCTATGTTGATCCAACATACATAGGTAAGAAGGGTAGGGGTCTTGTACTTTACTATAATAAATTCTATTTACGAACAATGACGCCTGGCCATATCAATACGTCATCATAATTAAGGCATCTAGTAAAAAGTCTACATTTTGGTCGAGTTATCTTACATAATTCATAGGCACTAAGTAACTAAAGTTTAATGTCAATAAGAGCTAAGTGTTCCGCTATTAAGTACCAATGCGTAGTCGCATATTTTGTGGCACATAATTGTGAGAGCAAGCACCTACTAAATTCAGTCACTTGCCCGTTTCATGTGACATTTGAACTAAATTTAAAAACTACGTATACAGAAATGTTTATTTTAGAGATTATTTTGAGGTTAATAGAAGCGTTTTAACTTAAATAAAACGCATAATAAACTACTTACCTTATTAAAAGCTTTTATATTGAGAGATAGCATGTCCTCTTCCGCGGTAACTTAAGTACCTCTTTTTCTACCTAAATACGTGTCTCTATCTCTTTCGAACATCCCCACCTTCGACCTGGCGGGGAGCACTGTTTATATCTTATTAAGATTTATAGTTAACTGCTTTTGCCGATTAGTTAAACGATTATTTAAAGTCTATCTACGTAAAAAAAGCAAAATCGCAAAACTGTCAGTTAGGAGTTCTTGTTACTTCATCGTCGATATATGTATTAAACGCAGGTATCTATAATCATAGTTTGAAGGTATATTTAAATAAAATCGAACGGTAAAACCGTTAAAAATATTTTGTGCGACTTACACGTATAACAATTTTTGTACACATCAGTTTAAATTGTAGTTGTCTTAGTAATAATATGTACAAAGTGCAGTAAGATCACATGTTACACCAACAGAAGATGACAAGCCAATTACAACCAAAGCTGTCGTCGCTATGAACTCGACAGCGCTTCCTGCCAGGTGACAGGTGGGAACGCGAGAAAGAAATTTAGGTAGAAAGAAGTAATATACACGGAAGAAGGCATGCTGTCTCTCAATACAAAAGCTTTTAATAACGGTCAAGTGGTTTAGTTAACGGTTTTCTTTCCTCATAGATGATTTTAATAATGAGATGGGCACCGCTTGTATAGAACCCACAGAAAAATGAAATAAACGTACTAATAATCCATGAAACCTTAATTCCATGGTAAGTTGTTGTAAAACCTATGATAAACAATTTGGTGGTTATTATGGCAGAAATCTAGTGGTTAGAGCTCTCCGTGTTTCGCGGGTAGCTTGTCACTGATGTAGTACGTCGTCTCAGGGAGGGACACTCCGTAGTCAGCTGTCGCGAGCGCGTGGTACCGAGATCTTAGGAGATGTGCGGCTGCCTTCGGTTGCCGGTTGCGGGTGAAAATACCTTTCTTGTTACCACCCACACGGGTTATCGCTGCAAGAGAAAGATGAGATTACAGATTTCAAAATTAGAACATTCAGACAGTTCAGTTTCTATGCAAGTGAAGATGCATCGGCCTTTTTCGATCATGCTTGACTTATCTACTATGGTTCCGAGTCTTCATAAAATTTACTCTAATTACAGAACTTCAGCGAAATCATACATCAATCGATATTGGAATAAATTTGAAGTTGAAAAAGACCAGAGGCCGTATTGTACGAAATAGGTATGATGCTATTATCGTCTTGCTGTGTAGCATCATTTTATTCAGGCAGTAGAACTATGTGATCATGCAAATTCAGTGTAATAGATAACATGCTTTCAGATCACAGGCATTTCAAGTTTCACCGCCACCTAGTCCAGATTCATCATTCATTATCATGTCATTGTTAGGAAGGATCCTTGTCGCTTACAGCGCAACCACTGGAGGTGGTGAATATGAGGCTGCAGGCGGTCTCGACGACGTTGAGGGCCTTTTCCTACCCTCCCTAGTAACAATAAGTCAATCACTATACTGTTCGTTGAGACTTCTGGACTATTTGCGAAACAGTTTCAATACGTGGTAAACTAACATTAATGTTGGGATTTTATGAGCACCAAGTATACACCTTTACTAATATATTTTTTAATTTGCTTTTAGTCTCAGTAGGTAGTTGAAGTAAAAAGGATAGATAGGGGGATACTTAGAGAAAGACCATCCCCAGGAAATTTCACCATTACGTAGTCGACAAGTCGAGGCATGGCGGACAGAGCTCCGGCGGGATCTCATGGTGAAATGGCGTCAGCGACTATCGCAACCTCGTTCGGGGCGCGCCACAATCGAGGCGATAAGGCCCATCCTTGAGGCGTGGCTGGAAAGACCTCACGGCAGTCTTAACTTCCGCACGACGCAGGTCCTAACGGAACACGGAAAGTTTGCCAAGTTCCTGTTCCGGATTCGTGCGGAGGATTCGCCCGGGTGTCGCCACTGTGCGGAACACCCGGAGGACACGGTGGAGCATACTGTAGAGGTGTGCCCCGCCTGGGCGGAGCATCGCCGTGTCCTCGTGGGGGCAATCGGCGGCAGCGATCTCTCTCGCCGGGCCTTGGTTCAGGCCATGGTCCGTAGTGAGGAGGGATGGCAGGCGGTCGCCTCCTTCTGCGAAGCAGTAATGCTAGCAAAGGAGGAGGCCGACCGCATCAGGCAGAGGCAACGGGGCGCTCGCCCCAGCCGCCACCGGGATTCCGATCCCGATTTCCGGCCACCGTAGGCGCGGGCTTGCGGACGGCGTGCAATGGGTAGCACGCTGTCCGATCGTCCGGTAACCGGCCGGACCGAGCCCAAGTCGTCGACGGCGCGTTCTGTTCCCGCGCGCCTCAAGGAGCTGTCAGCAAACCGAAGAGGCCCAGCCTGCTAACTGCAGGCAGGCAGGGTTGAAGCCTGCTGGGGTCAAGGGCCGTTTTCTGAGAGGAAGGCTCAGCCCCGGCAGTATAGGCAACGAAGGAACGGGGTAGGTTTTTAGTCAGTAAAAGTCTGACACTACTTCCCGCTCCGCCCAAGGGCGGGATTTGTCATTGGATGATTTTACCTACCATAAAAAAAAAAAAAAACATTACGTAGTCGAATCTTGAAAATGGTAACTCAGATACCTACCACCTTCAACGTCCCAAACCAGTGTTGTATATATTACTTTATATATAGATCTTGATATATAATAATTGCGTTATACTCACACTGCGGTGTCTTGAAGTCAGCAAAGTTCCAGATGAACTCCCCGGCGAAGAAGCCTGCCTTTCGCAACTGATCAAACGCCTTGAAGTGTTCTGCAATCAGCACGCACTGGTACTCCTCCGACCAGATGTACTCAGGATACTGAAAACAAAAAAATCAGACAAATTGAGAAGCGAGAACCGCTACAATGAATTTCATAACTAAGGCAAACTTTGACTTGGCAATCGACAGCTATCACGTATCGTAACCAAGAGGTAAGTTAAAATGGTTTTGCTCGGCTTTGAGTCTTTACTTAAAATCTAGTGGCTTTGGCCTTTTCTCTAACAGTGTCATTACTGGTTAGGTAACAGGATACTACAGGCTGCGGCTACTTTCTTGAACAATCTGACTTACAGTGATGGCAACAAGAAACCTTTCACCCTTCAGTCGTCGGATATATGAAACATTGTCGCATATATTCCGCCAGGATCGTACATTTACGACAAATACTCCATCTAGTCAGCTCTTCTGTCACCTATAGGTAGGGATTAAAGAGCAAAATGAAATGGAGTACCCAGTCGCAAACACACGACCCTGGCGAATAGGACGCGAAAACACTCGTCGGACAAATAAGAATCCAGTGGCCTAAAATCTTAAATGAACGTGCCTAAAACTAGGTGTAACTATACAATAGCCTTACCAAATGCAGTCCTTCGATGGTGTCAGCTCCGTACTCTGTCATGATGACAGGCTTGTTATGCATGCGGTGCCAGCTGGTGGCCTCCTCCACGACGTTGTTCGTAATCTGCGTCGTCTGGCCCGGGTTCGCGTACCACCCGTTGTAGCGGTTGAAGCTGATCACGTCCAAGTGACGGCCCTGATTAATAGAGTAGAATAATATTTTTCAATACACTAACTCGAAAACCCACTTTTATCCCACCGCTTTTCGGTTTAAAAATATTTTTATTCCCATTTGTTTTTTTTTTTTTTAATATTCCACAAGGACTCCCAGGACTTGGGGGTGGCCTTTGCCCAGCAGTGGGACAGTAAGGGCTAGAAAAAAATATATTCCACAACTATCACACAACGTGGTCTAGTCCCATGTTAAGCAGAGCTTGTTTTATGGGTACTAGACAACTGATAAACAGACTTATTCTAAATACATACTTAATATAGATAAATTACACTCAGACACAGAACAAATGATCGTGCTCATCACACAAACATTTGTCCTGGGTGGGAATCGAACCCACGACCTCCGGCATAGCAGTCAGGGTCACTAACTGCTACACCAACAGGCCAGTGAAATACACCAACAGGCCAGTCATTAAAACATAATTGTCACTTACATGACATTATTAAAAAAAAATTAAATAAAAAGTATTAATATTATCCCAGTGTGGGTACATCAAAAGCACATTCATAGTTGTCGACAAGTTAGAAGAAGCGAATTCACTGCATTCCTGGGATGAGGCGGTTGCCCAAGTTAAAAGATGCTAGTGCATTTTAAGAAAGAAAAAGAAAAGTTGTAAGATAATAAAATTATATTAATATAGTGTATTGTTATATGGTTAATTAATTTGTTTTTAAAACTACTTAATGAAACTCGCTTCTTTTACATTGGCACTTAATTGAATGTTTTCCGCACTAGTGTAGAAAAGTGCACGTGCTCGTCCCATCACAATTTATTGGCGCGCGTCGACCTATATGAGGCGCGTCTCAACCCCCATGAGTCGTAGGAATATTGAAAACGTCGTTTGATATACGTGTAAATTTGTCACTGCAGCTCTCGGCTCCATAACACACTCACTTACGGGTTGTGCAAATTTCGCTGTGGTTGTAATGAAACAAAAAGTGCATATTTTGCATGAAAACAAAAATGTTATATTACACCATATAAAAGATAGTACAAAGATTCAGTGTACTGAGTGCGAGTTGTTTTTAAATTGACACGATTGAAACGTTTACCGCGTTAAGCTCTCTGATTGGTTAAAAGCTTGGAGCGGGCCAATCGGAGCGCCGAACGTCATAAACGTGTTGATCACGTCCGCGTAAAACAAACTCGCACTTGGCACTCTGAACATGGCTACATGTTTTTGCTTAACATTTTAAGCGTGCAAATCTACAATTAAGCCATTGAATTGTTTTGTCAAAAAAAAAACTATTAACCGACAGCCAATCATACAATTTAGTTTTAAATTATGTGGTTATGAAAATTTTTTTGGCAGCTAGGTACCTTATTATCTAAATATTTCCAAACAGATTTTATTATAATTATTTAGGTAGCCTTGGCATGACATCCAGTACGAGCCTGCGAGGGTTGCACCGGGTTCGAGGATGAGTATCGTTTGCTTTTGTAAATACTTATTTATACTTCCACACAAATATGCATATCTCATAATATACTGATATTTAAAAAGACGGTAGCTGGTCAGCAAGAGTCTTCGGATTGAAGCCCGTAGATTGCTCGTATGCTTTTTTTTTGTGCAACAAATGCTCTGTTTTGAGCGGAATCAGGTAATCTATGATAACACCTAAATAAAATACCTAATATCACATTATGTATTCTCAAAGGTTTAGAGATGCACGTATAGTACGTGAATATTTCGAAAACAAAGTATCTGCTTCCAAAATTGTATTTCAATACTTACAGATTTGTCAGTGGTAGCGCCAGTAGAAATAGCGATAGTGACTGGCCTCGAGAGATCCATAGATTTAACGTGTCGCACCACTTCTCTGAAAGGGTTAAATGAAAATGAATCATCAATATTCAAGTAGTAGTTAATAGACACTAGAGTTCGTCCTGCGTCGCTTTGCAATGTAATTTATTTATTTCGTATTTAAATAATGAGTTTTGACCAGCTAGATTTTGCTTAATGATTGTGGATAACACACACGACACGACACATATCGCAGGAAAGTTAATGGTTAGTTTTTGTTATGGTGATGATATTCATCTCTTCCAATACTCACCCAAAGTAATTGTCGGCCAATTTATTGAAAGACCGAGGTTCATTGGAAATCGACCACATGATCACGCTGGGATGGTTCTTGTCTCTTCGGATTAGTTCTGTTAGCGACTGCTTGTGTTTAGCCAACAGCGTATCAGAGAAGATACTGCGAGATAAGAAAAATAGTCTTGTAGAAATATCTTATTTGGTGCCCAACGAGGGATACATTTCTAAACAATTTGTTTTGGCGTCGAACGCGAGACAGTTTTTTGATGATAGCATAGAATCAACTTTATTGAACACCAAAATAGAAACTATTTCAGAAAAAAAAATCTAAGGGTACAATGGTGATAGCTAACACACAACCTTAGGATGGACTATAAGAACTTAAACTAAAAAGGTAGCTAGTCTGCGGTGTACTGTTAGCAAATATAATTCAAACTAATTTGTGTTAGCATCGCATCGGTGACCAACGTGAGACAAGTTTTTCATTTATTTGTTTTGACACCCAACATGAGATACATTTCAATGAAACAATTTATTTTGGCACCGGAATATTATAATTTGTTTTGGCGCTCCATGTTCACGTGGTTTTAATATTAGCAGCATTTATAATACAGGTACAGGCTATTTGTTTCTACCAGAACAAAGCTGTAAGTTAAAGCTAGTTAGCAATATAATGCTAACTGTCCTTTAAACTCGGGTTCCACAATTAGATGTACATACATTTGTATTTGTTTCGTACATTTTCCACTCTTGAAAATCAGGTACGAGTAGTTTCAATTAGGTAACTATTACTTTTAGAACTCATTAGCTGGAACCCTACTTTTAAGTCAATAACATAATATAGCTTACTCAGTATCAACGCTGGGACACTCATCAATAATCATGATGCCGTATTCGTCTGCGAGCTGGTAGATCTCTTCAGCGTAAGGATAGTGAGATGTTCTGAACGCGTTGGCGCCCAACCACTTGATTAGGTTAAAGTTCTTCACCCACAGCACGGGATCCCAGCCCTTGCCTCGGAGCTAGAGAACAGATTCGACAGTTATAAAAACCCCGTTTCAGTTTGTGAAAATAAGAGTCCTATAAAAATTACCTACATATTGCAAATTTTGCTTTATGTAGTACAAAAGAAGATGAGAATAAGAACGCTTTTAATTTAGAGAGACCTTAAAACGACTGCACGACAATGTCCATGATGTTTGCAGTCCTTGAAACATAATTAGGATCTAATTTCAATTTCTGCAGTTTAGTTTTGATACACGAAATAAAGCAAAAAAGGAAGACTGGTGCCACATTTTTTTACTTCTGGGCTCTTGTCATGACATGTGAAAATATCAGGCGCGCGAGCGAGAAAGAGGGATGAAGCTATGCATCCTATATAACTTGATCCCTTTTAACAGTTCAATTTAGGTCGTCAAATGAATCGCGTTAATAGCTCGTGGTAGGGCCTTGGACTACTGATAAAGACTGTCAAAGTTCTACAAATGACAACTGAAATCTACAAGTTAACTTGCCTCACGAGGTATGGCGAAGTCTCGATATGTAATAGGCAGCCACTTTAGCCATGGGCTAAATCAATGGGCTCTTATTGATATGGCTTATTGAGGAAATTTAAATTTATAAAAGCGAAATACCACTCACTGATTAATCACGAAATCTCAGAAACTATGACATCTACAAACTTAAAATTTGGCAGGTAGGTTCCTTATACGATGTAGACGTCTGCTAAGAACGGATTTTATGAAATTCTACCCCTAAGGGGGTAAACCGACTATCACGCGGGCGAAGCCGCTGGCGGAAGCTAGTAGGAACGTATTTATTACTCAAAGCTGACTTACATCAGAATCTTCATGCATACCGAATCCTTTCAGGTAGAGAGGCTTTTCGTTCAGGTAGATGGTGGTGTTGGACCACGTGACTGTCCGGATGCCGATCTTCTGACTGTACGTGTCGATCACTTCGCCCTGGAGACCTATTAGCGATGCCTGAGATGAAAAGAATGTCACTGTTTAGTACTTGCTACACTTTAATAGAGCTAATGTGTCTTTGGGAAGATTGTTAACCTTTTAACCACCTGCGTCAGATATATTCGACAAAAACTCTCGCGTTTTTTACGCCAGGGTCGCACATCCATGTCCAATCCATTTCGTCAGCTCGTCTGTCAACTATGGGGATTGAAGAGCTAAACTAGATTGAGTTTCCAGTCGCAAACACACGATCCCGGCGAATAAGACACGAAAACACTCGTCAGACCAATCCGACGCAAACAAAGGGTTGAAAATGTGAAAAGTACGAGTTACTGTCACGGTATGAACTATTCTCATTATACAGAGATAGTTCGTGCCGGAAACCAAAAATAATTTTAGATGTTGCAATATTTTACCTTCATGGTATACAAGTATCCAGGATCAGGATGCATTAGGTAGGGCCACCAGAAGTTGGCGTTGCCGATCTCCAATAGACCAGCGCATTCGTTGTACGCCGTCACTTGCGTATCGTTCTTGTCGAAGATTTGCACGAGGCACCGAAACTTGTCTGAATCTGAGCCTTTCTGTGTCACGTTGTATACTATGAAACCTAGAATTAAAAAGAGAGTATGAGAAAGAAATCAACATACAGACCTTATTATTCATAGGCGTTTATATCGTAACCATGATGTGGTCGATGATGGAGCACGCTTGCCTAGAAGTAATCTCTCCACTCATTATACTCAGGAGGTTATAGCTATCAAGAAACACCGACGACGTCAGGGAATTCCACACAGTCCGCACAATGAATATCTTGCCCAAAGGTTTTGCGCGTAGGTATGGATGATTTGGTGGCGCATTGTTGTGTGTCTAATAGTCTGATGACTAGTGATGACCGATGGAAAACAGAGAGACTGGCATCGATGTTCGATACGACAGATAAATTATTATGTGCAGTAAGATATCATTCTTTATTCGTATGTATGTACGAGTATCTAAGTATATATTTATTATTGTTCTTTTGTCCTTTCTGTCTGCCTTCTTTTAAGTTGCACCTGCCATGTTATGTCTCTGCACCACCCTGAGGTTGACTGTTAGAAAATGCCTAAGGCATTAAGTCCGCCTTTGCACACTGTATAATTAGTGCATAAAGTTTTAAATAAATAAATAAATAAGATCAATCTTACCACTCGGCAACATTCACAGTCCCTCAGGGGTCCGTACACTCGTACCGACCCTTGATAATTAAGAAACCTTCTGTTACAGAGATTGTCCACGACGACTTTGTGAGTTTTTATTTCAGTCGGGTATTTTGCTAACATGCAACTGCCTCAATATAGTGTGAATCGTGAATCGTGATGTGGTTGAATGAAAAAGATCAGCGCCTTCATCGCGATAGTATGGCAATCGTTTTCTTTACTATACGTTATATACTGATGATGGTTCAAGAATAAAGTACTTGTAACCACCCAAAATTGATAGGTATCTAGTCAAAGTCAGTATTATACACATCCAGACATATCTATGTATTTCAGTACCTAACAAAAGACTATTTATTTATTAACTAGCGACCCGCCCCAGCTACGCGCGGGTGCAATGGTGATATTAAATATATTATGCATGTGTTATAAATCTAAACCTTCCTCTTGAATCACTCTATCTATTAAAAAAACCGCATCAAAATCCGTTGCGCAGTTTTAAAGATCTAAGCATATCTACATAGGGACAGACAGCGGGAAGCGATTTTGTTTTATACTATGTAGTGATGAGGTTCATATATCAAGAGATATCGATCATATTCCCCACCTATCAATCATTTCACTAATTGCATTAACAACGGTCAATCACTTCGTAAACTAGCGAGTGATTGACAAGGACTGGTTGGTGACGAGAAGATCGGGTTCCCACCTGTTAGTCCTTGGATATCAGTATTGACGATGACGTCATCAATGTACACTTGAGGGGTAGAGTAGAGGAACACTGTCCGATGGATGCCAGCGTAGTTGTAGAAGTCAAACGTGTACATTTGCTCTTGACGAATTGTGTTTGGTCTGTCAAAAAACATTATTTTGTTAGTACTTTCAGTTAGTGCTTAGCTACAAAAATAACCTATATTTCTACATGACTTCAGAACCTGAAAATACCTGAAGTTGGTCATTTTTAACCGACTTCGAAAAAAGGAGGAGGTTCTATGTTCGGCTGTATGATTTTTTTTTTTTTTTTTTTTATGTATGTTCACCGATATCTCGGTCAATTGTGGACCGATTTCGAAATTTTTTATTTTGATTGAAAGATTATACTTCCGAATTGGTCCCATAAAAATATATTTTTGATCTGATGATAAACTTCGAAGATATAGGACGAAACTCTTCAAGAAATCATAGCAGAACTGTCGTTTGTATATGTTTGTTCGCCGATATCTCGGTCAATTGTGGACCGATTTTGAAAATTTTTGTTTTGATTGAAAGATTATACTCTCGCGAGTTGGTCTTATAAAAATATTGTTTTGATCTGATGATGAACTACGAAGACATATAACGGAATTCTTCAAAAAACCTTAGCAGAACTGTCGTAACAAGTAAAATTGCTTTGTTTATACATGTAGTTGGTGGCTGACTAAAGGAAAAAGGGGAGGGGTACATAGAACTGACCTGATGATGAAGACGGAAGGTAGGTAAGAGCCGAAACTTTGTAATAAATCAGTGTATCTTAGCCGTGTTTGGTATTATTAGAATTGTCATGATGATTTGATGTTGGAACCGAATGGCGGAAGGTCAATGGTGGGGAATGGTATCTATTTAAGTTTGGCTGAGGGGTACTACTACTAAAAAGTGTGAAATAAAAAACTTTTTACAAAAAAATACAACCGACTTCAAAAACCACCAAAAAATGCAAAATAACTTTCAATTTCGGAAGTCGGTGTTAAATAGCGAAGAGACCAAACTATTATAGAAACACCGACTTCCGAAATTGAAAGTTATTTTGCATTTTTTGATGGTTTTTGAAGTCTGTTGTATGTTTTTTGTAAAAAGTTTTTTATTGTTGGGTAGTAATTCCGTGGCTTTGCATGCCACTGATATAAAACTATAACACTGTTTTGTTGACATGTATGAATTGTAAAAATCTTGGTCAAAAAACATAACCCTCCTTCTGGCGCAGTCGGGTAAAAAGCGGCGGTCCTCTTTTTGGGGTTCCGTAGGCAAATGGCAAAAAACGGAACCTTTATGGATTCGTCATGTGTGTGTGTCTGACCGTCTGTGACATACAGACGTATGTCACAGTCACTTTTTTTCGAAACTATATGAACTATACTGTCGATACTTGATAAGTAGATGTATTCTGTGAACCGCATTAAAATTTTCACACAAAAATAGAAAAAACATTAAATTTTGAGGGTTCCTCATACTTAGAACTAAAGCTAAAAGTTTTTCATCGAACCTATTCATGTGAGGTATCTATGGATAGGTCTTCAAAAATTAGGTTTCTGATATCATTTTTTTCTAAATTGAATAGTTTGCGCGAGAGACAATTCTAAAGCGATAAAATGCACCCCCCTCCCCCCGATATAACTTCTAAAATAAGATAATGATAAAACTAAAAAAAAATATATGATGTAAGTACATTATCGGGCAAACTTCCATCAAAAATTGGTTTGCACTTACCCGTAATCAGGAAACCAGATCCTGAAATATCCAGGATACTTTACTGTTAGCTGTTTTAAGTACGTTATTCTAATCAATCTTTATTGTAATTGCATGAAGGCATATGTTTACAATCTTAATACTTAGGTATCCGGGAACGTATTTTGTGATATTTGCGTTTTCATTTCGGCTGAATACCTAAACTAATGACTGTTCAAGTAAATATTTGTATTCAAAATAAGTATAAGATGATTCTCCCGTAGTGTAAATACTTTTTACATCATCTTATTTCATATGTAAGTGGGTAAAGTAATAGGTAATTTTAGCAACGTATTTATACTATCCTAATTCAATATTAATAAAAATAAATGCGGAAGTGCACAATGTTTGTCTGTCTATCTGTTTGCGCTTTCATTCAACCCAAGCTCCAGCATCAATTTTGATGAATTTTGGTATAAATCAGATTAGGTTTGATTGATTCTTAGAGACGAACATTGAATATTTTTATCTCGGGCATCCTTTAGGCTGATTTGCTAGTTCTTTGAGGTATAGCTCAAAAATGGGATGAAGTGACAGAATGACCACTTACCCAACATAAACACTCTTTAAAATACCCTGAGGCACGGTGTCAACGAGGAGTGTGTTGTCTACCACCACTGTTAGAAGGTTGCTGCTGTTGAAGCTGACCATGTCTGTGATCTCCGTCTCGAACGGCAGGTGGCCGATCTCGTGGTACATTACTGACTTTCCGTTTACGAACTGTAAAAAAATGTTTTGAATGAGAGATATTACACAGATTATGCAAAGAAATGATAGAAGTAAGGTAAAATAACTATTCAAGATTTTTGTTTTTGCGAGGTTTTTTTTAAATAACAAGCTTTAATTATTTTTTTGTAACTTTTAAATATTTCTGTAACGTAATCTCGTTACGTTTCGTTCGTAACGTTTGAAATCGTAAATTAGGGTCAGATACGTGATTTTTTTTATCGAGTCAACTAATTATATCATGTTTTTATTTATGCCCAGCGGTTGGTCATATAGTCAATTTTAATAAAACAAATTTTCATGGTGCTCTCTTCTATATTTGTGGACTTCCAGATGTTTTAAAAGTGCAAAATGGGTAGAACTTGCCCTTAATTCCTCAAGCCCCAAATTGTCACCGGTGTCTGCACACCTATTGTCTTTCTATTATGTCTCTAATTATGGTATTCAAAGGGTTAAAATTCACTTATTAATGGAATTAGTGGACTTTAAGACTGAGTGACATTGACATTATGTTTTCTACTTTCACGAGGATGAATGAGCTGGGAAAATATTGTTTTACTGTTATTTTTAGGGCACCAAGCAAGTAATGTGAAGGGTAGGTCGTACGGTGACAGTTTACAGTTAGTGTGTATACTGATAAATACAGAATCGTATGTCATCCTCGGAATGATCGTAGACCCAACAAGTATCTAATGGGGCAATTTTTAGTATCCTTTGTTTATAATATCCAGCTGTATACTTAGCCATTAATCGAGCGCATCATTTGCAAACCCATTATCATTTCCGCCTTTCCTTATGGTCCTTACTACATCCGTGGGAAGAAGACTTACTCCGAGACTTAACACAATATGTCATTTCAGTTACTAGTGTTGTTCTATTATATTTATAGCAACCAAATAGCAACAGTAAATGATAACGGTACGTAATTGGCAGAATGTTTGCAGCTGACGACTTTTGCAATGGTCATTTGTTTTAACAAAGATAAATGAAGATTGTAGGTTTAAAACTAATGTTGATAGTTACGTTGTATATATTTTTTGTCATGTATGCACTATTATGAAAATTTCATAAGAAAATTAAATAAGTATTGTACTTTATAAATCTACTCACGAAATCAAGTATTTTTTACGTCTGTCTATCTGATTTATTTTTCCTAGAATCGTTTACTTAACACTAAAAACTCTAAGCGCTTTATTTCTAATACAACTATAGATTTAAGATGTTTATATTGACGATATGATAATACTAAGTCAATGTTTACGGATATTGCTCAATACTGCGGTATCTTTAGTGGAATCAAGCTGTGAGCAAGTTTACAACGCAGGTAAATACATTAACGATACAAAGATAAGGACTATTTGGTTGTTACTTTAACAAAATTAAGTTTAGTGGGTTAACTGTTTTCCGATAATATTTTAAAACTATTGTTTGCATATTAAGTTTTAGATATAGAGGTAAGGCTATATTTAAAGGTGCTCATAAACAGCTACCAAATTGAAAATTGCTGTAGTTAGATAGGTACCTATGTTATAATATGGAATACTCTAAGGAGCTATATAGGTACGTATTTAACTATTTATTGG
This sequence comes from Leucania comma, assembly GCA_958295575.1. NCBI lineage: Eukaryota > Metazoa > Arthropoda > Insecta > Lepidoptera > Noctuidae > Leucania > Leucania comma. The sequence continues at coordinate 17,240,448 of OY282474.1, read as the reverse complement.
ATGTGAAATATTTTATGAAAAAATATGATCTGTTTTAGTACCTAAGAGTACTAACACATGTCTGAAATTACCATCTCAAAAAATAAAGATAAGCAAAACATTACCAAGATAAGTATATGGTTAATTTGAACAAAAGCTGGGCGCATTCACCTCACGTGGGTGTCGTAAAAATGTTCCTGCCATACAATGAACTAAGTATAGTTATAACATTATACAGAGAGACTAATTTGAACCTTATTGAGGGGGGATTTTAGGATTCTCTTAAATACACATAGATTTTCACTGCTCTATTATAAGTTAAAGTGAGGTCAATATTCCGATTATAAAAATTAAATCTGATGTTTGCGAGCAGAAGATGGCAACAGTTACGATGGCTTTATTTTAAATTAGGACGACATTGTTCTCGGGTTTGATTCAATTTATATAAAGGTCAATGAAATCAATCGATTACATTGTTCACATATCAAGTCGAACTATATTCTTCCTTTTTTTTTAAATCATGTATAAGAAAATGAATGATGTATTGAGATGACAATAGGTTTCAATAAGGGTCGATATGCGGGCGTCTCTTCGCGGCGTCTAAATGGTTTGCTACGCAGGCCTACGCATCGTCAATGGAGCTGATACAATTGTCTTCGCAGTGCGTAATGATTTACTACGCAGGCCTACGCAGTATTTAATGAGATACTACGCAGGCCTACGCAGTAGTTAATGAGTTACTACGCAGGCCTACGCAGTAGTTAATGAGTTACTACGCAGGCCTACGCAGTTCTTAATGAGTTACTACGCGGGCCTACGCAGTATCAAAGCGAGCCTAGGCAGCGTCTACGTAGCCTCTACGCTTTGCATATGTTAAAAAAATGCCTTTGCTGCTCAGGATGAAGCTCTCTCCCAAAATATGTACGAACAAAGTCCGTTCCTGTCGTGAGCATAAAGTGCAATAAGAAATATTAAAATTAAGACTCTGAAATGACACCGCTGAAAAACTATTGAGTTTTTTATTATTATTAAGGGTGAAGTTTAGTTTTACATTGCGACCATACCTATATGAAAGTCAACCGGATTTCCGAAACAATGGACGGAGATGTTGAGTGGCTATCTATATTCAAACCACTAAAAGGTTTTGCCGTTTTATTCAGTGTCATAGAAATCTAAAAAGCTTTCAACCACGTTAATTTCTTTTTTAAACCCCCGACGGAAAAGAGGGGTGTTCTAAGTTTGACCTGTCTGTCACTTTGTCTGTCCGTGGCATCGTAGCGCCCAAATGGACCGATTTTGATGAGGTTTGAAAGCTGGCTTAATCGAGATGGTTCTTAGCTACAATTTATGAAGATCTGTCCAGGTGTTTAAGGGCACCAGTTTGTTTGTTAGCTGCAGTAGGTATATTAAACACTTATAATGCGTATTTACTTTACTTTCAAACATTTGTGTGTCCTAATATTTGAAATAACCATTGTACATGATGGTGTTACTGAGCTGGTCTGACGATGGAGCTCGAAGGTAGAAGACGTAACTCTGAATTGTTTAATAGTAAGCCCATCGAGGTTGGGCTCATTACATTCGTCTTAACCAGTGCTAAACATTTCCCATGATGTCGAGAACCTAATGTTAGAACTGGGAGGCGGCTGATGGAACCCTGGAATGCCTGATACTAAATTCAGTGAGTTTAGGCTTATATAAATTATGTATATTTTCGGTTATTTAGCACATTATCAAAGCACAAAATTACAGAAAACATTTTATGTCGGGGTTTTTTTTTAATTTAAAATGTTATTATGATCTCCTAACAAGATGTCCTTTTAGTTCTACCATAGAAAATATGTAGATTTGGCAGATTTAATAGTTAGCAAGAAAATAGCCGTATTTAAGTATAATTAAGGATAAATTAGTTTAAAATTAGAATTAACTGGCCTACTGAGAAATAAAATTCTAGACCTTATATTAAGTCTTATAAAATCAAAGTTCCTCTTGTGACTACTTAAATATGAAAACTTATTTCCAAAACTTAAGACATACACCACATAACATTACAGTTAAAGTTTTAATATCGTACTTGGTAAATAGATTTTTTTTTAATCTAAGGTACTCTACAAGCACTATTGTATCAACATACGACAAACATGGGTTCTATAAATCAATGTCATTGTCCTTATAAATCTCTTGCGTTTCCATTTAGTTTAAACGCGTATTTAATCCCGTAGGTGTACTGCTGAATGATTTGTATCTGTTTATATTAGCCAGATTTGTGCTCTGTCGACCCATATTCTAGAGACATTGTCCTGCAAATTGCGCCTTTATACACTTTAAAGCACGTCTTACTAAGTCGTTTCATAGTTGATTTACAAATCATTGTAAACGTAATGAGGTATCGCCTACGGAGCAGTAAATTCGTGTTGCCTGACATTATTTAGGTACCGTATCTACGCTATATCGTATGTAGAATGAATCACCGTGCCACTGATTTACAACTTGACTAGAATTTCTACTCGGAAGGCATTTCATTTGCTTATTTTGACCTAAAGAATTGCTGGGTTGATTAAGTAGGATAGATACTATTTGCAGTAGAGTATTGTTTGAATTGCTTAAACAATCTACTTCGGTTTTCATTAATAAAATTAGATATCATCATCCATATCCCGATTTCGTCTTAGTAGTTCCTGTTCCGCCTTCAAACAGGTTCTATCAGCGATGACAACAATGTCTTTTATCAAACGCAATACTGGACGACCAATATTCCTTCTACAAGTCCTAGGACGCTACTCAGTTACTGCTTTACTCCCACTGCGTCTTGCCATGTATCCTGTCCAACTCTATTTATGTTCCTTAAATCGTTTTCCGATATCCAAGATCTTCGTACGTCTTCGAATCTCGACATTTGGAACTCGGTCTAGTATTCTTATGCCAAGTATAGAACGTTCCATGGCCTCTGCGCAACTCTTAGCTTGTACGCAGCCTCCAACGTGATTGTTCATTTCTCGTCTCAGACGAGCGTAAGTCGTGGTGGGCAGAAAACATTGATTTATAGAGAAAAATGCAAAATTAGATGTACGTACGTAATAACGGATTATTTATTCTCTATGTACTAACCACATTCCTCTTTCGTTTACTAGAGATTGGTCGGAGAAGGCAACTAACCGCTGAGAGTGGAAGGTAATGAAGAAGACCTTTACGAAGCAGTAGAACAAAAAAGAAATTTTATTCATAGGACACGCATAATTGCAGGTTATTGTGACCTGATCTTTAGCCAAAAACAGCAATGCTCACGAATGGTCTCGTCCCAATCCGATCTGGTTTTTAATATCTCTGAGGATCATAGGGCAATGTCTTTTTATCCTTTCCCAGAACAACAGAGGTAGGTATCTGACAAGAACGAGTCCACTAGACAAGTCGGTCGGCAGGAAGCTGATTGAGTAATGTCAGTTAAGTGAGGTCAGTGATTCTTATTGCCCTCTAGTACAATTGGCGTATGCATTACGACCGTCTACATTTAAAGCGAGACTTTGCATAGGTTCTAAGAACCGTAGTTTTAGCCTATATTTTAAATTGCAATTAGCATTAATCTAAGGAAGTAAACTACAGCAATGTCGAAAATAACAAATGGTGAATGCGAAAACGTAGAAAACTATGTTGAAAAATACATTAGTATTGATTATGATTGATTTAGATGCAACACGTAGCCCCAGAAATTATATTACAAACATCAGACGTAGTCGCATTTCGTTCCGTTTCACTGCTACAACTCGTTGCAAAGTCATAATTACCGGAATCAAACGCATTAATCAATTAGATCGCTTGTACAAATGAGTTAGCAACTTAACAGGTGCACGGATTTTGAATGCAAGCATTCTGGGTAGATTAAATATTAATGGCTTGTTGCGATCTCCTTCTGAAACCTCTGCGGCCCGGAAGCGTTTTGCCTCGTCTTTTATACTGCGTATAATGAAGGACTGGAACAAAGCGTTCAAAGCTAGAGTGAATAGGCTCTTAATAAACTAGTGCGCCTCATCATCTACGATTGCATCACTGCTTCCCATCAGGTGAGATCGCAGTCAAGCACTAGTTTGTATCAATACTAAAAAAAAGTGGGTGTGTCGTTTTTATATCTGTTACTGGTCGGCCGCCGCGTCGTCGGGTCAAACGAGAGCGAACTCGCGAGACCGGTGTCGCACGACAAATTGTCCAATTACCGACAGTCGTTAGGCCGCCTCGTGACAACGACACCTCTGGCTGGTTACTACTGAGGCCACTGCTCGGGGGCTAGATGAGGATCTAGCCCCTGAGCAAAGAAAGTGAGGCCTTTTTTGTTGCCAAGGACTTTTATCTTCATCGTTGACTGCATCATCGCTCACCATCACTGATGAGATAGTGGTCAAACGTAAACCTATCAATAAAAAATTGGGCAAGACCGAGTCGGCCTTGCACGCTGAGGGTACCGTACAAACTTACCTATATGCACAGTTCAATTCCCGAACGGAGTCTCAAAGATTTTTCCGAATCGCATTTTTTTTTTGTGGCTTAACAACAAATTTACTGTTTTCAGATTTATTCCTATACCTGTTCCATTACCTCGCTTTATGCCAGGTTTCTGGATTCTGGATCAACGGGAAGTACCCTATGAATTTTGCTTCCCTTGAGAATGTCGAAATTTACGTTTTTTGCGATCTACTAGGCCGTATAGCTTCTTATTGTAAATTTGCAGTCTGATTTTTTTGACAGCTCCAAGGGAATAGAGACCTGAATATATGCTTTTAATTTCAACTCAATAACTTAACGGGTTTCCGAGATAAAGGGTCTTGACAGACATATAGACCGACAGACGGATAACAAAATTATTCTACAAGAGTCCGGTATTTTTTGCTTTTGAGGTACGGAACATCAATCATGGCATTTGTCTATTAAGTATTCATTTGAACTCTCGAGATCCACCTCCATCAAATTATTCATAATGTTAATTAATTATGTTTTACTAATCACCACCATAATTCTATTTTCGATGGAAGTAAGACTGGTCAATCATGTTTTTTATAGAACTCTCTTGACCTGTTTTATAAATACTAAATACCAGCTAAGTGCGTGTCGGGCCACGCGCGGTGTAGGGTTCTGTAGCGGCCCGTTACAAATTGCGAATAGAGAAGGAGGCTTTAATTATTTTTAATATTAATATTTGTTTAGGTTAATGGTTTAACGGCCAATTTTAAAACCGAGCCCACATAGGACGATGGTAACTGAGGAAGGAGTTACGAGGCAAGCTATTACTAGAGTATTACAGTTACTACACTGCAGTTACAGTTCTACTTATTGTTTCGGAGTTAGTATTCGTCAAAATCTCCAAATATATATAGGGTAGAGTAGGGTAGAGTAAGGTAGGGTTGGGTAGAGTAGAATAGAGTAATCAGTTGACGGGAGCGAAGCCGCGGGCAGGAGCTGGTCAATAATAATATGTATGTATTTGTTTATCAATTTATAATTGCAGCTTTTTAGTAATAATACATGCAGTCTTGACGAAACTGTAAGGAGGAACCCTTATAGTGTTAGGATTACCGACCCCTATAAACATTTTCTTGGATTTTTAGTAGTATGAGACATTGCCTAAGTTTCTCAGTTTAAGTACCTAACTACCAAAACCAGATTTATGAAATCTGCAAAGACAAAGAGATTTCAATTTTTATACACGTCCGAAGGTTGTACCAGTAAATGATATCTCTGGGAATATCAGTTTTTATGAAATCTAGATGTAAAGAATGTCCTAATTTCCAAGCTTCCATAAGAAGCGCTCGCACATAAATAAAGTTAAGTGTGCTAACAAATAACTTAGGTCCGTACTCCGTAGCCAACCGTACTCGGAGCTGGGCAACTGTTTAAAATTCAACACTTCTTTGGGCATAGATTTTCTCAAGAAGGATGTGTCTAAAAGATGAAATAGCGAATATATAAGCCATTTATATGATAATCGTGAGAACTGCGGCTCTCCAGTGCGAATCCTTTGAATCAACAATATACACGCTGTATATTTGTTTGTACGATCTTTTACATATGGAAAAGGTACGCGTTAGAAATAATAACAACTACTTTCAAAGTATTATCCTAATTCACCGTAATCTGTTGAACTTGTGTAATACCTTTTGTTTGCCGCTTTTTGTTCGTCGTCAATGGTACAGTTAGTAATACTTTACCTTTAATTCAATTAAGTTGAACTATTTACTACGATAACGTGTAACCCCTACTTCGATTGAGACATCAAAATCGGTTACTGCACATTCAAGGTCGACCGTCATGAACTCATGATAGTTCAACCTATGTGACGAGGATTATGACCAATTTTCGGGTCTCAGTCGTAGCGGGGCGCTACGCGTAACTATAGCAAATGGTTCCACTTATTTGCCGCGTACTATACCTTACTTTTTTGAAACTGAAATTTGAATAATCTGCGTCGTACTCTGGAGCTAACAAATTAATTTTAAATGCAGTTACAGCGGTAAGTAGCTAGAGAGACGCCACTGGACATGGTAAGTTCGGGAGAATCCTGTTCCAGATTAAGGCGGAAGAAATGCCCGGGTGTCACCATTGCGCGGTCCGCCCGGTGGACACGGTGGAGCATAAAGTGGAAGAATGTCCCGCTTGGGTAGAGCGTCGCCGTGTCCTTGTGAAGGCAATTGGCATCGACGACCACTCACGCCAGGCCCTGGTTCAGGACCTGGTCTGGAGCGAGATGGAATAGAAAGAGGTCGCATCCTCCCGCGAAGCAATAATGGTAGCGAAGGAGGCGGCCTCAAGCCTGAGCTGCCGTGACATGGGACGCTCCGGGCGTCGGAAATCGCAAAGCGATCTCCGGCTTCCGTAGGGGCGTGTGGTTTTAGTCAAAATAGTTTGCCACTCCCTCTCGCTCCACCCAATAGCGAGAGAAGTCAAGAGAGAAAGTGTAGCTAAATTGTACGTTCGTGCTAGAAATTCAATTAATTTATGATTAATTCATATTATGAGTTCAAGCGGTGATCTTGGTTACTCATCAGTCAGCCTCACTGATGACTGCCAAATCTTTTTAATAAGCCTCGTCTTTTTTGTTCATAATAGGATTATCATCATTGTATGTTGTTATTGTACATACCACTTCAGTCGCGTAGTGGACGCTGCTGAACCGCAGCCAGATCCGCTGCCCCGTGGATCCCCACCACGAGGGCACGTAGAACCGCCGGTCATACCACACCACTCCCACGTGATCGCGCAACGTGATGTCCTCGCCGACGTCGTTGTATGATGATGGCACTGGCATTGTGATCACTGGACCGGACTACGGGACAAAGATATTAATCATTAGTGGTTGAGCATTTAGAAATATATTAGAATATTAGAAGGCCGTACAATGACTTAAGCAAACGCACTATGAGCCTACGACTAAAGAAATCAGCATGGTTCCATTTTGCGGGAGAGACAGAGCTATTAGCATGAAAGACAAAAAACACAATCCCTTTTTACCAGACTACGGCAAAATTTTATATAATAATATATACTTGTAACTGTAGAGAGCAATGGTGCCCGAGTGAGAGCAGTGGTGGCCGAGTGGTAAGCGGTGAAGGAAAACATCGTGAGAAAACCGGCATGTCCTAGAACCAAAAATTCGAAGACATGTGACATTCACCAATCCGCACTGCGCTTGCGTGGTGGATTTCGGTCCATTCTCTCTACTAGAAAGAAAGCCTGAGTTCCAACAGTGGGAACATTAAAAGGCTGCTAATGCTAAAAAAATACGGCAAAACTAGAAGGAAGCGTTATAATTTTAGCAGTTTATGTATTAGAGTCAAATACATTTTATATTTAAGGCATGTTTTTATATAAAAACGTTGCCCCACACCAGGAATAACTCTTGTATGCAACGAACGAGCGGGAAGGAATTTAATCTTAATCTGAACTCCGTTTTTAGAATTGCATTTATGGGGAAAAAGACAGGCTTGAAACCTGACCTAATTAGCATCGCCCCAACAACCATACGGTCGATGCATCGCTCTATTCAGAGACAGCCTTCAAGGACAAGTTCAAGCGCTCAAATATCGCCAATTCTATGACTGTGGATCGTTGTTTATTTCGTTCTTCATTCAAAATAAACGAAATCTACCTTTCGAAGTTTTGGCGGTAGGTAATAAAAAAAAAACTTGACGAGAATGTAGTTTTGAAAATAAAAGTATATCTACAATATTATTTTCAAATGGCATTTGCGGTAACTATATGATTATTGAAGGAAAAAATCCTTCAATAATAATATAGTTACCTAATATCGACTACTTTTCTAAGAACGAAAGTTTGACGATTGACAAAACAATTCAGTAGGTACATAACGTAAAGAAATATTAGTTGAACAATTGTTGCTAAAACAATTAAGTGTTAAAGGATGTGCCACGATTTCGCACGAGTGCAGGGTCAAACGTCTTGAGCATTGTAAACGAAAAGACGGGCGCACCTACTCCACAAATAATACAGAAAAGAATGAAGGTGATTTATAGTACCTGGATTACAAACCATTTTTCACATGAGTTATCTTTCATACGTCATGGTTGAGTAGATTAATGAAAGTGCAAGAGTGAAGTAATTATTGCAAAAAGTTTCAATATTAAAATAGAACAAAGTGAATAATTTTTATAACAACGTTTTCATCATCGAGATAAACATCCAATAGCTTGCTTGTTTCTTGAGGCTCTTTGAACTTGAATTAATAATGTATCACATCATTATTAATTCAAGTTCCATATGGAATAATAATGAAGCGACATATTAAATAACTAATAACAAAAACGTCGTTGACAAACAAGTTTTTGGACGATTTTATCTAACAAAGTGAGCGACACATTATTGTATTAGTAAATAACGCATAGGCGCCAAGGTCGGCAGGTAAGTATGCAGTAAGAATCTATCACGAATTCACTATATTTAAGTTCTTTAATCTTGTGATATTTAGTTTAGTTAAAGAATTTCGTGATGTAGTACCTCGCTTCTTCTTCTTTTCGAATCGGTATTGATGGTAAAATCGTTAAATTGTTTGGGCCTAGTTGACTACAACTAGGCCCGATATAATCGTGCTGCTGTATCGTGATTATAGCTATCAAATAAAGATAGGTATTATACGGAACACTAAGGACATTCTAATTTATTATCATCATTAGCTAGTCCTTCTTTCAATTTATTTGGGTCTGGCATAATATGTCTTCTATTATTTTTAGCAGCCGACGCATTCTTGACATTCAGTCCTTCACACAATCCATCCATAGTCTCTTTGGTCTTCCCCCGCTCTTATAAAGATACTTTATATTATTAGGTACTCAAAACTAATAATATAATATGCATTTCTGAAGCCTATAGGAATATTAAGCATCCATTGTCGTTGATTCAGTGTAGGTGGATGTAAGGTTTCAATAAATATTGATGATCATCGACTATAATTCCCAAACGAACCTTTACAAAATTTTACGGATATTTAAGAATTTATTTATTTCAAATCTCTTGACTTATATCAAAAGGTTACGTGGGCCGACTGTTATGGAGTCAGAGCAATGACCCTTTGTAAGTGGTTTTAAAGGATGAGTAGGACTGAACTTAAAATGTACATGTACTGTGATGTTGACCCCTTACACACACAGTATACGTCATCCCTTTTTATTAAATACCTACCAAAACATTAAGCCTTTACATTTTACAAACGTGCAACACATTAATATCTGTACCTACATACCAGCACGAGTCTAGTGGTATTGCCCCTTGGGCTCATGATATCATCGAAGTAACTTTTTGTATGCGTAGGTACATTACCTTGTCAAGATCCTTTTCGAACCAGCCGGCTTTATACCCGGTCTCGGGATCCGTAGGAGACTTCCTGAAGTTCCATAGCCCATCTAGCGTCCGTAAGTCCCTGGTTTCTGATGCTCTTGGGTATAGAGGTGCTCCAGTGCTCGTTTGTGCTTTCTTCAGACCTGAGTCGATTTCATTGCCCGTGGCAACATTCTGCACTATCGCACTTACTACACATATTAGTGTTATAAACGGTAACAGAATCTTCTTCCTTGACATTATCTGTAACAAAGAAAAGGTAAGTATTTAAAAACGAAGTAGGCAATAGAGTCTAAGAAGCAATTAGGTAGTGGTCTATTTGTTTTGTGGTCTTGTTATTAGTTTACGATTTAATAATGATACGATAAGTAGGCGAAATTGCACATACAATTTTATCAAACTTGACTTTCACTTTGATTATAGTTATAAAACAATATTAAGCATAACAGTATTTACAATTCCATTAGACATGGAACAGACATGCATTAATTGGCTATTGACACTGGTAGATAATTTAATCAGAGTGGGTAAAAGTGAAACAGCTGTTGAAGATGCAAGACGAGGCGGCATCAGCTACAGCTTGTAATGTTGCATGCCGATGTTATTTTATAGTCTAGTCACTCACCTACCCCAAGAAAGCGTTATTCTATACTAAACGTTTACTGGAAATGTTCATTATAATCTGATTGTAGTAGTAGTAGAAAGATAAATGGCAGTTGTAATAAATGTAGATCGGTTCATAAGATCAGCAGATTCGTTTCTATAAAAAAATATGCTTATTTGTACAGTCTCAATTACGACGTTATTTTTATTTTACTTGAACTTACCCAACATGATATACCTAAATCAAAGTGGCCAAATATTAAGCAAGCCAAAAACAGTGGTTTTGTGTTGCTTATTATTTGACCACTGCGATCCCTATGACTTTTGTGATAAAAATTCCGAAATTGTTCCAGGAAAAACATTTTCGTATTCACATCAGCTGTTGTCCAGTTGTCATAAAAGTGATTTGCTCTATGGTGCTGTCAGACTTTGTTTACGTCTACATAGAAAAGTTTTAATATTCCTTTACTACTTCTACTCTCAATCTTTTTCACGTGTTTTATTATGTTGTACCTTACTCACTTAAATAAAGGTCTTGAAATGAGTGGAAACACAGTTCAATCTTGACTTGGTGCTGATTTCAAATCCAATAAGTTTCGTATTTCTGCGATATCGTCGCGGGCGCATCTAGAATTTCTCTATTCCACAATGCGAGGCCATCGGCCAATGAAAGTGTATCGCACATCGATACCTTGACCGCTGTACCATAACGAGCAGTACAGGTAATTTTTGCACTATAGGTGAGAATTGGGCTGGCAAAGCGGGTTTACTAGCGCAAATGATTGAGCCAGTGTTGGTTTCATGTGGCACTCTTTGGGTTTGACGCGGCTCGGCTTGATAAAGTTTCTTACATTTGGTTTTAATAATAATAATAAACTTTTATTGTCAGGCAACTAGGGCCCATGGATAAAATACACAAATAACCATACAAAATTCAACTAATACATATAAAGAAACCATATCAAATTATTAAAAACTAAGTCACCTATAAGTTGAGCTGATTCTTGTTTGATGAGCTAGAGTAAGTATAGTGTTACGCAACAGGCTGATACTAAGACACTCTTCTGTCTCAAATATAAATGTTCAGTGGTTAATCTTCTAAGAATTCTGTTTGGTTGATTTTGAATTATAAATAGTGCTTCGAATGCGATCTGCTTGATGGAAAAGTAATATTTATTTATATCTAAGTATATATGTTATTAATTAATCACCAAAGGAAAAAACAAAACATTATAAATGTGTTGAAAAACAAACTGGTTTGGAAAAACTAGAGTGCGAGAAAGAAAAAAGGCAACGACTAGCAAATTGAAATGGTACCTGCTCGTACCGGGATATAGGTATCGAAGCATGTAATAAAAATAACAGAAGTAATAAATTATAATATTAATAGATAATTAATAAAATTATAACAAGATGAAACTAGTGATCAACGAATTTCACCTAAGAGGTAGAGACAAACGAATTTAATAAAAAAAACAATTAACAACCATCACAAATTAAGTTTTAAGTGCAAAAAAATAAAGAATTTACCGTTAAATGTATAGAATAGAACATATTATATGCTACCTAATATGTAAATTCAAATAAAATTATGTAAGAAGTGTAGGTTTTACACTAAATATGTAAGTACCAGCACAATGCCTATGTTAATGCCATGAATCGCGCGTTAGTTACAAAACAGTGGCTTTCTAGCGTGTACATGCGCAAAACGTATGCACAGAATTGTTGATCAGAATTCTGTGCAGATTCCACGCACCACCATGTAGGTAACTTGTAGGGCTGGCTTGGCACGCAGCAATATACAGGAGGACATTTTTTGTAACATAACACATAGCTACATAATGATTTATCAATTTGACGGTTCAACAACATTCATTGAGTTATTTACGTCAGACGTTTTTATACATATTTTTGAAACATGTTTAAAAAAAAAATAAGGAAAAAATATAGGTATTCCTAATACCTAAATATTATTATAATTTGAGAAGCACTTTTGTTCGGACTGTAATAGAAAGTAAAATCTGTGATATGGCTGAATTAGAGGATAACATGATTAAATGAAAACTGTTTAGAAACATAATCTGACAATAATTAAGTAATTTGTGTTGATATTGTATCAAATTTTCTCACAAAAGGCATTGTGATACTAGTACTCAATCATTATCTATTAAATCTGGTACGAATCATGATATAGCCAATATTTATAAAGAAGGAATGCACGTATAAGGGATTTGTTAAATTTTTAGAAAACTGAAAAACCAAATCCAAAATGTTGTGCTAGGCTGAAACAATAGATATTTGCACAAAACAATTTTGAAAAATATGAATAGCTGTTTTGTAGTAGACACCCCTATCATTTACATTCACATCATAATGTAGTCATTAAGGTATGCTAGATAAACCAGAGACAAAAATATTCAAAGTACCTGGTATGCCGTCGTACGATTCCGCGGATTGCTGGCTAGCTTATCTCGCAACAGGTACGTACTAGGTATTCCTAATACGTACCTACATAATTAGCATTACTAAATCCTGTTTTGCTAAAACAAAATAATGTAGCCTTGCAATGCCTGGCTTGAGGATGTAGACATTTTCTAAATATCCTGCCTAATTCTTGTAACTCATTTTTACTTTACCTGGTAGGTACTTAGTTTAAAAATATTAACATCTTCGAATAAAAAAGAAACATGTTTTTATTGGATATTTATCATTAGTAAAAACAATTGTTCATCTAACTAGCGGATTTTTTTTTGTTTTCGTGTATATTTAAATAATTTTAGTTATACCTATATAGTAAAGTGTTTTTTTTTTGTATATGTAAATAATATATAGCAACTGTTAATACAGTAAATGTTTCTCTGCTAACTAGCAAACAAAATAATGATAAGTATGCTAATTACCGTTTTATCTAAAACTTGTTACAAATTACTTTGTGTTAGTAGAACAAAATACCTTTTTTATTATCTTTCAAAGTATCAATGACTTTGAAGTCGTTAACCTGCTTCTCTGATAATAATTGCAAACAATATTACTCTTGCATTAGAGAAATTCTTTCAACATTTTATCATTGGGTAGGTACTTATTGCAGAGAATTGCATTGCTTATGGGACTTTTTCAGTGTTTGTCCTGTGTTGACAAATTGATAGACGTTGTCAAGTGGTTTTATCATACTCATTATGAAACTTTTCCCTACCTACCTACCTAGATTGCTCTGCCTATCACTATTTAAGGACAGAGAGTAGGTACTCAACCGATAAAGTTAATAAGATCCTTATTGATTTTGCAAATATCATTAGCTTTTCAAACCATCATTGATTAAACTATATAGGTGTGGAACGAGAGGCTTTGCGATAGTTTGTAGGACAACATAATTAAAGGAGAGTTGTTTCTGTACCGTAGATGGGTGTGTTGAAATAACTACAAACTGGCACAAGTCCCACAAGCACATAAAATCTGTAGGCCATACAAACATTAGTTCCGTGAGGGATCGTATCGAACCTACCACACACATCGTTCGACCAACTCGCCTATCGAGTCGTTAATTAATTGTGTAACAGTATCGCTTGCATTGTTGCTCCTTTGATTAAATGTTATTGCTTTTGATACAACGATCACTTTACCATGGGCCATAGATCAAAGGGCCTGAACTTTTTTTTAGGTTTGATTTGCGCCGAATTGCGCCTGATGGCTCTACCCGGTTACGAAGTTTCTTATGTAAATCTACGATAATTTATTTCTTTACGTTTCGTAGCAACAACAGATCACGATTAACCGCAAATTATAGTTTTTCAATCGTCAGTTGTTACGGATGTGCTTACTGGTTACCTCACCGACATGACACCCGGTATTTTAGTTATGAATTTATGATACGGTAGCTAGATCTATGTTCAATTACAAACACCAATTAAAATTAAGATAAACTATGCTAACAATGGCTTTAATTATTATTTAATTATACAGAATAAAAAATTAAGGATATTATTAAACATGTGTGTTTTAATATTATTTCCATTTAGTCAATATGTCCCTACTATCAAAGATTCAAACTAGAAATATCTAGAGATTATTCACGCATGCCTAGTCACTTGTTTTCTTTAGCCGTGAATTTCATTATGACCTCTCAGTTACCTACTGAGAGGTCATTCCACGAGATGACCTTTTAAGTTAACTCAGTTCAGTTGTCTTAAGGAAAATGTTTTCTATTAAAGAACAAGATTTTTTAATTAATAAGTATTTGGAAAGTAAACATCACGTTTTGCCATAAAGCTGGTTGAATGACCTATGATGTAATCTCGTCATTTGTATAGAAAAGTTGGCATTGCTAATCATAGGTACCTCTCCCTATTTAATAATATGTTAAGTAATCTTTTACGTAAGGTGATTGACCGTTTAATTGACTTTTTTCTAGTTTTATTATTATTGATCTCATGTGAAGGTCATATTCAAATCAATTGTAAATTCGGTTCTCATCGTGTTGATAGTGCAGAATAGAAATGGCGAAACGTAATAAAGGGGGCGTGTACTGTGTCATAATAAGAATAATCTAGGTATAACTTCTAATTATAGTCACCAATATACATAATTACCAACAGATAGTGTCAATCCTTTCTTGTTTTTAAGCAATATAATATTTTACTCAATGCAAATGAGAAAGATAATTTGCATGATTTAAAGTTGTAGAGAAATTATCTTGTTCGTTCAGAAATAAAAATAATTTTGCGTTATTAAGTTTCATATAGCTCCATGAAGCTAATTATGACTTTGAATCACAAGATCATTTTATTGCGAAAATAAAAATCAAATGATTATAGCGCCTGAAAAACTGGCTAGTATTAAATAAGACGAACACAAAACTACATCCAAGAATGCATCGATGAAATGGCATTATCTGTATCTCAATCACTTTAAACATCGTTAAAAAGTTTATTAGCGAAGATGAGACAGTATCAAACAACATAATTGCTAATGATATGTTATTAACATCCGAGGTTGCCGATACCAACATGATGTACGAGTACGTCGTGTTTGTCTGTGCTGTATAGTGCTGCCAGGTCCGATTGGATTATAACCGGACCAGATTTTAAGGGCCGGTTCTAGTCACTGTTTTTTTTGTATGAACTTCGCTCGGGATTATGTCGTCTTCGCGGCCCCAAAACAGCGGTTTTATTTTTATATAAAAAAAACAACAACTATTCAAGATTTTTGTTCTTGCGAAGCGCTTTTAAATAACAAGCCTTATTTTTTTTCTGTAACTTTCAAATAGTTCCGTAACGTAATCTCGTAGATAAATACGATTGAAATCGTAAATTAGGGTTAGATTTGCGATTTCTTTTTTATCGAGTCAACTAATTTATATCGTGTTTTCATTTTTGCCAAGCCCTTGGCCATATAGTAAATTTTAATAAAATATTTTTTTATGGTGTTTTCTTTTATATTTGTGGATTTCCATAGGTTTAGAAAAGGTCAAAATGAGTAGAACCGGGCCTTAAAACAAATCGGGATTTAGGGTTTTAGATCGGGACAAATAAAAAAATCCTGGTGGGAAATCATCCAATGACTGTCAGACTTTTGCTGACTAAAACCAACTTTTGTTTTGTCTTTCAGTTGCTCTTTACATTCTAAGACCACGTTCACTCTTTCAAACGTTCCCCGCAGCACTAGCAGGCATAAGCCTTATGTGATTTTAACACTTTGTCACATTCGGTATAGTGATGCGAATGTAATACATATCATAATGGTTTTTCACAAAATTTATTGATTTTGTGAAATTTTCGTCCCGATCATTCGCAAATCGGGACGCGTCCCCAAGCCCTAAAAATCGGGACGTTTCGCGCAAGTCGGGGCACCTGGCAACGCTAGTGCTGTACTTACTATTTTAAAAATTATTTCCTTAACAAAGCAACTGCTTGTAAGAAGGAGGAAATAATGAGCTTTGTCGTGATTTAATTTGCATAAAGTTTGAAACTGTATGTTGTGCTTAATAAAAACAGTGCTGTCAAAGTGCCTACTTTTATTCATGATTAGTTTTGGTCTGTGGTTTCGCAGCCGCGGCCTTTATCACTAGAATCGTGCTTTAACTATGATACATAGATAATAGTGTAGCTATATATACTAATTAACTTTCTATCAGTGTAAATTACCTATTTACGTAATCTGATCGGTAAATACATAATTCCAAACAGTTTATCATCAACATTGTTAACCGTACGTACCTACAGATTATAAAACAAAATAACCCATCGCGTCTGTCGTTTGTCTTTTTGCGATGAATTCCAAAAACATTGAACGGATTATCATGCGCATTTCGCCGATAGATAGAGTGATTCATGAGGAAGGTTTGGATGTATTATAATACATGCGTATTATAGTAGAGAAATGATGTGATCTTAAATGATTTGTGTTTCCTTGCGAAGCAGGCTGGAAGTCGCTAGTAATAATATATATAAACAAACAAACAGTTCGACCTCATGGTATTATTATAGTTTAGATTTAAGACAATACATCTGTAGGAAATAATACCCGTAGAA
Source organism: Leucania comma (assembly GCA_958295575.1). NCBI lineage: Eukaryota > Metazoa > Arthropoda > Insecta > Lepidoptera > Noctuidae > Leucania > Leucania comma. The sequence goes on along the minus strand of OY282474.1, from coordinate 17,223,505 downwards.
ATTCTACCCGGAGACGAGACCTTAAAGAAAATTAGTCATGCGATCCCTAACCTCATCTTGTTTTACCAATCTTTCTTGTTTGTGGTACGTCTGGGGCTTGTTCGTGGCACAAATATTATTGTGCATTGAAATGCTCTACCCCTTACATACGATCCACTCTCATTGAATAGACTCATTGTGCCCATAGGAACTGTTTATCTTTGATCGCTTGCTGTACAGTCGATGGCGATATACTTTTTCGAAAACGGTTAGGTATTTTAAGCTACTTTGAGAGACATACGTAATAAGTGTACACCTGTCAGGATTTTTATTAAACTCAAGGCCGAATTTATAATGTGCTCTTTTGTTAGGGCATGTAACAGATTTAACCTCTAGACTCAATTCATGTTGTATTTCAATAAAATTAAACAAAACAAAAGTATATGGCGAGTGAGGTCGTGCATATCGCCCTGGACGACCTTGTCCAGTATCCAGTATCACCATATATCATAACTGGTGTAGCTTTTGTTGGCGACTGTACGAGCTGGCATCATTTGGCAAACTTATCAGGGAATCAAGCTCGTCTGTCTGCCGACACCGGCCCTGTTGGAAACCGTGGTAACTCGAGATAAACACAGTAAAGCACTATGTAACTGCATGTGTTTTATGATCAAATCTACGCAAGAGAAGCGATGCGGTTTGCCGATAATCTTAATGTAAAATCACATGTTATGAACTTATAATCGTTAAATCTTTATTTGTCGATTCCGCATTTCTTTGCGAAGCTGGTTAAAGTTCACGCTTACTAATATGTACTTAAGTAGATAGATAATTGTTATAACAGTACTCAGCTACACACATACATGTATAGATTGTATATTATTCTATGTACTACACGTATAACTAAATAATCTTTTAATGGCTTTTACTGCACATGATTGATCCGGGGATAGCAAAATTATTGACATTTGACCAATTTTACAACAATTATGCACAAGTAGTTCGAGGCACGTAGCATATCGCCCACGAGACCGCAATAGCCTAGTTAACGCTTACAATTTGCGCGGGATGACAATCAGATTAGAATGGAAATATGCTTTGTTTGTGCTCCCCCTTGTTTAAAACATGAAGAGTTCAAACGGTCTGTTGAGCCCGTTATTTTAACTTGCATGCAGCATTTAAGTTTTTGTAAACACACCAAAATACGGAAATGTAAACATTAGAGGAGCGGAGCGGCCGCGACCGAGGCAGTCGCGTCTGAGGCCACAGTAAACAGATCAATGTTTGGGCTTAGTATGGTTTGTAGGAGAACTTTTCTTCTACAGACTTCTTTTTTTGAGCTGGGTAATCATCAAATGACTTTTTCCCTTTAAGGATAGGAGGGGCGAGAGGGCATGTCATACTTACTGACAAAAACTTATCTGTGTCCTTTAGTTGTCCGAAGCTTCTATCGACCCCTGAAGTTATTCTTTTGTTTCATATTTAATCTTGTGTACTAATCTTAATACCTAGAATTTTTTTTATTGTTTCATGCCATGGTTTACTTTTATTGAAGCCAAGGACATTGGCGTTTACTGCCTTAAGTGTAACAACCAACTCTAACTCTACCTATGCTTTCTTATCTAATGTAAGCTAGCACAGTAATAGTTAGAGCCCTTTATTATTGCTTGCAAACATTTGTTTTTTTGGCTCTATATTTTTTAATTTCATTTCAATTACAGACACATCCTTATGAGGATGCTACAGTTCAAAGCAGGCAACAAATAAACGTTTAGTTATACAAACTATAACGGATAGACTGTAATGTCCGACTAGACGATATTATACCTAATATGTCATACGATACGATCAAACTGTTTTAAATAATAATACACTAATGAAGTTCCTCATTAGAACTTTTAGTATAATGAAGCAATGATTTCATAATCTTAGTGGTCCGGTAAGTAATTAGTTTAACAATTCGGGTAATAGTGTTACCCATTTGAACAAATTGAAGCCGATTTGAAACGAAAACGAAAATAGGAAGGAAGACCACCTTCAATGATCCGACGTAAACCATATGGATGGGAAAATTCATGTCCATATTCCCATACCAAAAACTGATCACAATTAGGCATAACATTAGAATATTTAAGCCCTCTGACACGCAGCGCTTACGTCGTCAACTATATAAAGGCAGACGTAATTAGTCAAAGTCCTTTGTTCGGCAATGTTCACAAAGTAAGTGCGATTGTGAGTAGAACACTCGTCCGTACAGCCGCTGACCCGGTTCAGTGCAATGTCTCATTAAGCCAATGAGCTTAATTACTTGTCCAATGCTTCCGTAGTTCCTTATAATGGAATTTACATTTTAAACATCTGCCATTTGAGGAAAAAGAAATTTCGAAGAAGCATGTAATGTTTTTTTTACGTTAATAAATAATTCTAGGCACGAAACAATGTAGAGCATGATTGGAATATCTATATGGAAATTTTTAAATGGTTAAAAATTAAGCGAGTTTATTAAATACATGTATGTGAGAGATTGTGTACAATTCCTGTGATGGTAACGAACATTATGAATGTTTTGTAAGGAACTCATTTAATCGTGATTTGAAATATACATGATTAAACTATTTTAGCTCGTAAAAAATAGTGATAAAATCGCTGGACAAAAAGAAATATTCATGAGAGACAGAGAGACAGGGCAAAGCGAGAATACTAATCCTGCGCTGACGGGAAAGTGGATCGTAAAGCCTTCTGTATGGGCAAGTGGTAGAAATCTAAATAGATATTTGCGTGCTGATTACGCGAATCGGAACTTCAGAAGGACCTGAGATATGACAATCAGTTTTGTCCTGTTTTATCGAGCAAAATATTGGTACAGCTGATATGTTTATATTTGCCGTTATGTATGTAAGTCTCTATCTTCCATAGGTCACCATATTTTTCCATCTCGAGGTTGAGATACGTTTATTCGGGTTATTCGTCACCTACTTAATAAACAACAAAATTATTGTATTTACACTGAACAAAGAACACAATATATATTATTATTTAATTTTGTACTGTTGTGTCACATCAAAAATGTTTTAAGTATGGCCGTCACGGAGGTTCACGTGCGTAGAGAATGTTTAAAATATAAAATTACACGAACTTTTCATGTACCTACAACTATGGGATAATATATTATACTTAAGTAGAATAGAGTGACCTAGTTTACCAGAATGGTAAACAAAGTAGGTTTTACAAGCTAAAATGACGCAGTCTCAGTAAAAATATCGTGATAAGTTCTATCACGATATTTTTACGTTCTACGATCATAAATTCTAGAGTCTAGAACAACATTACAAAATATCTATAATAATTTATATTCAATAAATTGTTCATCGTAAAGGCTAGATATTTCTCATCATGAGCAATTAATTGATGATTAAGCCAGCATAAATCACATATCGACTGTGAACTGGCAACCGGTCCTATCTCAATGTTTTGAAGATTTCACTTTTTAAAACCATTTTAAACTATTTTATAGTTTTCGTTTAAATTTAGCGGCGGAATTGACTTCGTTCAACTTCTTTTGTTGATTTAAATGCTGTTCTATCTCGATTTTATATTAAAAGAAAGTATAATAAGCAACTTTTGTTTTTAATAAGAAGTGTAACAAAAATATTTAAAAAACAAGCATTTTTATTCATATGAAATTAAGATAGGACTGGCTGCCAGTTCACAGTCGATATATTGTTTTTATTTATGAATTACTTGTGTGCGTTCCTATCTGTCCGCAACACCTTATTAAAAGTATCTAAGTTCTAGGCCGGTATAAAACGTTTTGGGCACCTATTGAATGTGCGTACCGCTAAGGATTGGAATTCCTTACCAGAGTCTACGTTTCCTTAGTTATAGTTATAACCTTGGGGTCTTTAATTTAAGGCAAGCGTGTTTCATCGTCCACCACATTATCGCTTACAATCAGATGAGATAGTGGTCAAACGCGAGCCTATCTAAATATATTATTTTTTTTGATATTTGCCGCATTTGGTACTATTACAAAATTCCAAGACAAGAATTACATATCATTCCAAATTGCAAAATATATCTCAAGGTTTATGAAGTTAAAAGGTCTTTGTAAAAGGTTGCACCCATTACTTAACAGCGGTTCGCGTTAAAGCATGAAAATTATTAAATCTTGATTTTTAGGGTTCCTTGCCACAAAATAACAAGAGAACCCTTAGTGGCCATACACAATCATGCCAAACTAACAATGTGTGGTGAGAGATTTTAGCATGTCCTTCCAAAATTGTTTGACCCACACGGTTATTTTAACTTGATCAAGTATATTTGATCAAACCACTGGATCAAGCGGCATGATGATGGCCAGTATTATAAAATCACTTCTTTTTTCGGTGTCTACCTGTCAACTTTTTTTTTTCTCATTTAACACGTAGATCCACAACTACCAAACTTGTTCATACAAAAGTAGACTCTAAACATCGGAATTAAGGCCTATAGTGGCGTGGATGTGAGAGGACACCGGTGTCCTCTGAGCTAGGACAGATTAAGACCAAGCTGACATAAAATACTTAGGAAATCTAATTATTAAGGAAAATAAGAGCCCTTTGTTTAAAAACTGAAGCTTAAAGAAAACGTAAAAACCGTTTGTCTGCTATCAAATCAATCGACTGAATGCGTCCGTAATACTCGTAGAAATCGTTGCACTATTTATAAGTCTGCGCGTCGTTGACCGAACACGGCTAAAACGGTTGAATGTAAACAAATAACAAACTCATACATGCGTGATACATCACGAAACTTTATCACTTCATCTCATTGAACATGAACACCATCTGCAGCATATGCCAGCTCCTTTTACTTTTATTATAAAGACCCATGACTCTTCTCGCTATGTCTTTTGTTTCTATAAATTCTTCCATTAAAAATTTTCACATCACGCAACGTGTCTTTGTTCGTAAATGATGTGTTCTGTTTTTGCTTGCTTCCATCTTAATTAGTGAATGTGAAAGTTCATAAAATTGTAATCGACATCTGTATTGCGTATCAATCCGTTTCTTTGTTTTGTGTGACTTTACTTGTATGAGAGAATGAAACAACATGATTACGAATATTTTTTTGCAACATCACAGAGCAAATATGAAACACTCCGTGTGTTTAATTTTGGCTAACTTGATCATGTTGAGTAATTAAATTGTTCTATTAAATGCTTCCTAATTGATAAAATCTAATTATAATTTAAATTACGCGCAAACCTGTTCAAAACAATTCCAATGTCTTCATAAAGCGGATGTTAGTAAATAGCTAGATTAAACTTTTGAAGTTTGAGTTAGACTACTTTTTATGAATGTTGCGGAGTAATAAGTTTAAGTGATAAAAAATTAACGTTAATGAAAAGCTGTGGTCTGGCCAGTTTAAACCATCAACGAGCAGACCATACAATCTGTGCCAAACAGTCGTGGTGTTACAAAATATGATCTCAGAAGAAGTGATTACGAGAAAATTACAAGTAGAGCGTGGGTAAGCAAGTGCTGTCAGTTGCGACGCGTACGAATCACGAGTTTTTGTATGGTTATTTTGTAATAATAGTTTTCCGATATACCGAGCCTGCAAGCTGCAATTACCTATGTTATGTCAGACACGACGATCAGACATTGTCTCCTTTTGTTCTGCTTTACTTACCTAGTCCTAATACAATAGATAATGTTTTTCAAGTATGGTGCCTATGGAGGACATCTTATTGTATTTCAGTTTGATTCGACTGTTCCGTAGATCAGAATAGTTTTTGAAGGAAGCCTTCAATTACGATACAAACACACATTCTATAACTTTAAAAACTTTGCTTGTAGAAATTAAGGTATGGTAGAAAAAACACGCTGCAATGATCTCAAGGCTACGGGCAGGTGGTTGATGAGATTGCACCATAAAGTCAAACACGGATTTTTACTATTGACAATCATTTTAAATGCTAATGAAATAACAATAAAATAAAAATTATAAATATTCTTAGGTATATTAAAATATATTTAACACTTCGTGAGCAAGCTGGGCTCTTACAGAAGCAAAATTATGTTATAATAGTAATTATATTATATTACACCTTATCATGGTAATATGATAAATTCGTGAGTTATGTATCCCTGTGAAATAATTACCTTGGCTTAGGTAGTTGCAGGCTACAATTACAGATGTAAGTACCTAGGTAAAATCAGTAGGTGCAAAATTATTAGGGACTAGTCGGCGTTGTGTGATAGTTGTGAAATATTATATTATATTATATTATATTATATTATATTATATTATATTATTATTATTATTCCCTTTATTTATTGTATCACATATTTTTTTTAAAATTTTTAAATATTTTTAACATACATAAAAAAAAAACATTTAAAAATATAAAAAATAGTGTCCCACCGGTATCGGGAACAGGGTCCAAGCTACCGGCGGTCAGGGCTCCAGAGAAAGGAACCTCCTAACAATACGAGCCGTGTCCAGGAGTACCGCTTTCTGAATCAAGCCCTTGATCCAGCCGCCTAACGAGAGCCTCCTAAGGTGTTGGTCGAGGCTCTTGGCTATTAAGCCATTACCCGACACGACTATCGGTACAATGATCGCCGAATCCACTTCCCACATGTCGACAACCTCGCGAGCCAAGTCAATATACTTGATTTGTTTTTATTATTATTCCATTTATTTAAATTATATATACATATTTCATACATTTTTAAATATTTCTTAACAAAAAAATTATGAAAATAAAAAACATTTAAAAATATAAAAAATAGTAGCCCACCGGCATCGGGAACAGGGTCCAAGCTGCCGGTGGTCAGGGTTCCTGAGAAAGGAACCTCCGGACAATGCGCGCCGTGTCCAAGAGTACTGCTTTCTGAATCAGGCCCTTGATCCAACTGCCTAACGAGAGCTTCCTGAGATGTTGGTCGAAGCTCTTGGCTAATAAGCCATTGGCCGTCACGATTATCGGCACAATGACTGCTGTGTCCACTTCCCACATGTCGACAACCTCGCGAGCCAAGTCCAAATATTTAGTCTGTTTATCCTTCTCAGCTTTTACGAGGTTCTCGTCATGAGGGACCGCTATATCAACAATTATTATTATTATTATTACAGTATCGTGAGAGTAACACGTGATATTGTAACTAGCATACTGTAGTCCTGGAACCTAAATGTAAATAAACTAAGTAACGTTGCCTGATGCGGTCGACCTCCTCCTTTGCTCGCATTATTGCTTCGCACAAGGAGGCGACCGTCTGCCAGTCCTCCTCGCTCCGGCCCTAAGGCCCGTCGCGAGTGATCGCCGCCACCGATCGTCCCCACGAGGACACGGCGATGCTCTTTCCAAGCGGGGCACAACTCTTCCGTGCGACACCCGGGCGTCACCTCCGCACGGATCTTGTACAGGTAAGTCCCGAACTTGTCATGTTCGGTTAGTACCTGCGCCATGCGGAACATGACGACGCCGTGAGGTCTTTCCAGGCACGCCTCAAAGAAGGTCCTTACCGCCTCAATCGTGGCGTGCCCAGCACTGGGTTGCGACAGTCGCTCTCGCTATTTCACTATGAGATCCCGCCGGAACTCTGTCCACCATGCCGCGTCTTGTCGCTGCAGCGGAGTTTCGCCCCGGCATTGCATCTCCACGCGCAGATCGTGCGTGCGTGCAAGGACTATTGCCTCCAGATCCCATGGTGGCAGGCCAGCAAGGAGGCTCGCCGCTTCGCGGGACACCATGCGGTATCCCCGAAAACTTAATATTTGGACAGTTGAGATCTAATTCTTTATGGAAATAAATAGTTCAGGATGTTTTGTTACAGAAATCTCGTGTTTATAATACGATTCGAAAAAAAAAAAAAAATGCGTAAAGGCGGCGTCAGTATCTAGTCATGCTAAATTAAGTCATTTTTGCTAAATTTACTGTCGTATAAATAAATGATAATCCAATTAATTTATTGAATAAACTAGATATTTTATACGATATGTAAAAACCTAGGAATGAATGCGATCGTCTTTCAGTTATAACAAATTTTATCGGTCCAAAAGTATTACAGAAAGTAAAATAATAAACAACAATAATAGTTCACTAGAGTTTTTTAGCAAATCTTAGAGGGTTTTATGAATGAAGAATGATTTTTTTCGAATGTAGGTCAGTGGCTGTTTTAATTATTCGCAAATTGATTCATAGTGGATATAGTGATGTAAAATTGGTGTAGTTTGTATCTCTAGAATCTTCGCAACTGGACAATATTATGTGGAATCATTGAGACAGGCGCGATCTCGGTAAAAGTGAAGCTGAATTTTATCGTAGCATTGCTGCTACATACTACTAGTTCAGCGAAGCTTGCCGAAAATGCTGACTCGAATCTCGATATTACATTTGTTGCCAAAATTGCAAGAATACAGTTCTTGAAGAACTGTAGGATGGTAAACAAAGCGCTTGTATGTTGTATCAATAACGAAAGAGTTTTTAAACTTGACACTGGCTAAATGCAAAAACCGTTCGAAGATAAAAGAAAAAAAATACAGTTAACTAAGCGTGAAATAAAAAGACGTAAGATTTCATTAGTATATCAATAAAGTGACACATATACTGACATTTGGGGTCATGAGTTGTTGTTGATTGTTTACATAATGTTAGGTAATCATTGTGTATGTATCATATTTAACGTAGCGATAGTAGTCAGTACATTACACGTATGAAGTAACTTTTCCTCTGGGAGATAATGTAATTAAACAGTAGTTAGATAAAATAGAACGTTTCAAGTGTTCAAGTTTTTTAAGGCAAATTATGTAGATTTCTGATAAATCACGTGTTTAATTAATATATACTTACTACCTAATGCAAAAAAAATAATATATTTTTATAAATATCTTTCAAAAAAGGCAAACAGAAATTCAGTTATCCTTGAGAATTAGATTTAATTGCAAGGCAAAATAATTTAACTTGGCAGTTTGAACACAACTTTTATTTTGGCGTAAATAAAAGTAGTTATATAAACTTAATTATTTTTGTGATATTAACGGAGTCAATAAAAATTGAGTAAAACTGTTTTAATGACGAGCTACCTAAACAAACATACATATTTACCGCCTACAAATTGATTACGCAATTGAGGAAAGGAACTGATCCCAATTTTTTTACCAATTTCCAGCTAAATAGATAAATATATTTAGCTGGAAATTGGTAATAAAAGTTCGTTATTAGTAACAAGTTAATTTTAAAATGATTGCTTTAGCAATTTTGATTGATTTATGCATTGGATTAAGTTAGGAATAAGGGAATAAGGAATAAATTAATAAAAGTGAGATACAAAGATATGATTGGTATAAATGTTGATAAATGGTAGTTGTATCGTACTAAGTTTATGTAAATAAGTATATGAACGACAACTGAGTAATAAACTTGGATATATACTAATTAATAATTATTAAATAACGTAACTTAATATACCTATTACTTAAACTAAAATATTGACAATAATAATGTACATTAAATAAATAGATAAAACAAAAACACCACATAACGTCAGATTCAAAATTAATGAATAATAAATACAGCCAGGACAATATCTCGCCGAGGAATTTTAGAGTTTTGGCGCCATAACGATATTATAAATTATTGTTTTTGATGTGATTAGCTAAAGTAGTGAATAATACTAAAAAGAATAAGTAATAATTTATAGACTGTATGTCATAAACCATTAATATTATATTGAATTACATTTACACTTTATCGCATGTTTTTGGTGTATACTAAAATACCAGTGAAAAATGGTGTCAAATTTACGTAGTGGGGTAAGAAAAACCTTTTCTGTTTTCCAAATGTATGTATCGCAAAAATAAAAACATCAATTGAATTAAAAATATAGTATTAGTCATTTATTATACTTATAAAGTACCTATTAAAATAATGTATTTCAGATCTTTCACTTTAATGTAAAAGTCTGTTTATCGCCTTCGTGTATTCTTATCATCATTTGAGTTCAAATTATAACGTCAACTGTTGGTGATTTACCCACAGCTGACGTTATGGATGCTGGACTTTTTATTTTGAATAAAAAAAAACATTTTATGCTAGATGAAAATTAAAAGGAATACACGCATTCCATTAAAATAAAAAGGTATAATAAAGTTAATAGTTAGATGACATAAATGATATATTCACATTAAATGGAAAGAAGTAGTTACTATTAGGGATTACTTACATTAATTGTGCATAAAACTTTCTTGGATGTGAAATTATATCAAACTCGACCGGCGATTATCACCCGCCAAAATAAATTATTGAAATAAACTTGCTTTTACAACTAAAAAGTTAACGTAAACTGTTAAAAATAATTCACATAAATTACGAATATATTTTTTTTTAAGCATCTGTCAAAGTATATCGCGTATTTTATTTTTCGAATTTCGAAATTCTAATACAAACGCGTTCTCTGCCTGACGCGTGTCGGCAGACTGGCTGGATGTAAAAATCTGTTGTCACATATTATCGGAACGCACCGGCATAAACCAACCGAATCGGAGTAAACACAATTAATTACTGGTAGCCAAGCCAGAATGGTACAACTTCTTGTGGTCGGCTGTACGCTGTTTCACTTTCTAGCTTTAGCGTAACTGCACTGCTCCAGGCTGGGCGATAAAAACAAAGTGCCCGGCCGATTATGTCAGTCAAACATGCTAATGATAAAACATGATTATTGCCACCCGAGAATGATTTGTCCGTATAAAAGCTTGACTGACAAACTTAAAGACCAATTTAGCACGAAGTCTTCGTATAGATTAAAGGTTCAGGTGGTAATTATGAATTTGATGCGAGTTTGCCCTTTGAGACGTATGAGTTGATAGTTCAAGAATCTGTACCTAAATAAAAAGAGAGGTGTTTGTGTTGCATAAAATTAAAAAGATGAATTATTGTCGAATATGCTATCCATTGATAATTCATCTCTCTTTTTTTCCTTATCGCAGGATATACATATTTTCCATGAAAAATATGTGTACTACTGCAGAAACTATGTTGAAGAGGGCAGGCTGAAGAATACTAGGCTAGCCAACTCAAGTCCTGAAATATTGGCATAGAAAATGAGAACAATCTAACCCTACGAGACTGGGAAAGTCACAGGAGACTCACGAATACTATTCTAAAATCTTACAGGCAGGTAACAATCAAAGACACGAACATAAAAAGAAAAAAAATAAACAACTGTTTGCCACATTTTGTCGATATGGACAACAAAAATGTACAGGGCAGCAGATATTTATATCTTTTTTCATAAGACCAAGCAGTATTGTGGGGGATCCGAGACAGTAAAAAGGTTTATTCACGAGTAAATAATGAATTTCTTACATTATTATAAAAAAATCACTCGCGCTCATCAATTTGACAACTGTTCTATTTTCATCTGACATTCCTTTCAATTTAGCAATAAACATGACCAGAAAAAAAAATGTGCTATTGCCGACGAAAGAGGATCTCTACAATAAAGTTGTGAGTATTATTTTTAAGCCCCGACCAAAAAAGAGGGGTGTGAATTGATATGCTTAAATTGTGGGTCTGCGTTTTTGTCTTTAGTATCGTAAGCGGATAAACCGACTTCGATGTAATTTTTTTGTTGTTTAAAAAACTACTTGATTGAGAATGCTCTTAGCTATGGTTCCAGAAAATCTGTTTAGTATACGAAAATCATCAAAAAGAGAAAAATAGTAAGTTGGTGAAAGATCCTAAGCTTTCTCCAGTTGCCATTTGCATTCTAGGACTACAGAAATTCTTTTCGGAAATTCCCCGCTGTCTTAGCTAGCGGGCATCGGCCCTGCTGGGCCAATGCCCTGCTGGGTTTGCTGCCATATTTTTCAGAAGAGCGTGGATCACTACGCGCTGTCGATGACTAGAGCTCGGTCCGGTCGATTACCGGACGGCCGGACGGCGAGCTACCCATTGCTCGGCGTCCGCAAGCCCACGTGTACCGTGGCTGGTAGTCGGTGTCGGAATCTCGGCGGCTGGTGCGTGAGTACGTTTTTTCCCTCACGCGTGCGGCCTTCTCCTTCGCTAACAGACTGGCCGGAGCGAGGACTATAACCTGAACCAGGGTCCGTCATGAGAGGTTGCTGCCACCGATTGTCTCCATGAGGTCAAGGTGGGGCTCCACCCAAGCGGGGCACACCTCCATCGTATGCGTAATGGTAACACAAGGGCGTTTCTTCAGTTTAAATCCAATGTAGGAACCTCCTGAACTTGAATCTGCGTCATGCGGAAGGTGAAAACGCTGTGTTGCTGTCATCCACTGCTCAGAGTGGACTTACCACCGTGATTATGGCGTGCCCAATCAGGTTTTAAGATAATTTTACTCTTTGAATTAATATGATATTTTTGTATAGGAATGTTGTAGTAGTACAGCTATTAAAATATAAAAAAAAAATATTAAAAAGAATTATTAAATTATAAATTTAAAATACCAAAACACATCGTCCAACTAGCACAACAAAACTTTAGCGTTCCTCAGACAACGACAACTCGACGATTCTCAGATTGTTTTTTTTTTAAAGAGTATTTGTTTGAGTTTGCATACGGTCAATCAGCGGCAGCAGAGATGAAAGGTCGTAAGCCATGACTCATGTTTATTCGTCTTGATACCAATAACGGTATTTTTACGAAAGACTGTTGTAGTATTGAACTGTTGATCATATGCGGATGATAAGAAAAAACTAGTTAAGTTTTAGTAGACACTACCTAACTTATCTTTTGGATGTTATGGCTGTCGCGTAGTAAAGGTAGACGAAAAAGTATTGACAAATCTTGTGGAAGATGGTCAAATATGAAGTTTAACTGCCACACTCACAAGTGCATAACAATTAAGGAAAGAATTAGGGATGAACCGGATTCCTTATCGACTTATCATAAGACTAATACCTTCTCTTAACTTAAGGGTCGCTGTTTTTTTTAATGTAGGTTTCTTACCGCAGAACTTCGTCATTTATGAATTGATTTGAAAAAAATATTTTTCAATACATTTCCTCGAAAACTGACTCTTACCGCACAAATGTTAGGTTTAACATGCAATGTAGGTATGTCATATCACCCTCGTGTTTTTCTTCATTTATCACAATAAGGGTTTTATTTTCTGATTTTGTCACAGGTAAGACTAAGGCCCGTATTACAGAACCTTACTCAAGTACTACTTAAACTGCGTTCAACCGATTACTGCTTGAGCGAAGAATCTCGACTTAAGCGTTCAGTTTATTTTAGAACTATCCTCAAACTCAAATCAAACTAAACTGCGCTTGAGTAGAGATTTTGATCTCTGATTACGTGAGTAAGCTATCATTGTGGTAACCCTGAATAATAGTTTGTTTTCTATTGCAATTTTTTTTTTTTCGCATGATTAAACTGGATCAAAACCGGATGACGAGGCGGACGATCTCAAGTGTTTGCACAACTGGACAATATGTGGGTGGAATCATTGAAACAGGCGCGACCTCGGTAAAATGGAGCTGAGAATTTCATTGGTATTGACTACCACAGCGAAGTTTGTGAGAAGGCTGACTCGTTACGTTTGCTGCTCAATACTGCAAAAAAAAATTAGAATTTGTGTTGAATGAAGAGTGCGGGTGATTCTAATGAAACTCAAAAAAGATAGAAATGAAAATAAGAAGGTCTCAGTTACCAAGTCAAAGAATCGTAAACATATAAGAATTTGCAATTCTGGGGCTACCGGATGCCCACGGTTATGTGGTTTTCTTAAATCGTGGTCAATCATCAGTAAAAATTAATGTTTCACGACATCTTTTGAAAACCTGTAGGTACTTCTCCTTAAAACTTTCAAAATTTTAGGGGTCCTGCGAATCTCGTAAATATCTCAGAGGAACATGCAAATTAAACGGTTGATTTGTATTATCTACTTCTGCAAATATATATCCATTTTGATTAGGTAGGTACTCGATTCACTCCAAATCTACAAAAAAAAATCATGTGAATCTATGCTCAAGCGTGGTCTCGACTACACTTGCGAAAACAAAGATCAAATCTCGCCTCAAGCAGTGATTCTGAGCTGATTGTCATTTTAAAATAAGGACACATTGAGTGGAGATCAGTCAAGCCTCAAGCACTGTTCTAAAATACGTAAAAAATGTCATTTTAAAGTGACATTGCTCAGGTGATTATTGATTGTAGTTTCTCTGCTCAAGTTAAGTTCTAAAATTAAAACTCCAATTGAGACTAGTTTTAAGTAAGGCTTGAGTCTTGATTGTAGTTCTGTAATACGGGCCTAAGAAATTAATGGCGGGATTTCTTTAAGTGAAGGCCAGTGGCTGTTTTAATGATTCGCAAATTGATTTCTAGAGAGAATTAAGACAATTGGTGTAGTATAACTGGTCAATAATAATATATTGTCAATTTATTCATAATATAATATAATAATTGAAACAGGACGACACTTCGGATCGATGGCAATTCTTTGATTTTTAAGATAAATAGAAGGACCAACAATCTTGACGACGAAAATAACGCCCTACTGCCGATCCAAAACTGGTTCACTACTAATAAATCTAGTTCTAAATGAAAAAAAAAAACTAAATGTATCTTACCGAATGTCAAAAGTAGTGAATGTGACATAGTACTGAACAATGAGAAACTAGAATTCGTCGATAAAATGGTTTTCCAGGGAATTCCGCTTGACTCAAGGTTATAGTGGGGTCCTAAATTAATATCTCTTGCAAGACGACTTGGCTCAGCTGCATATGCTGTTAGAAAAATCCGCCAATTTACGAATGTTGATACCGCTAGACTAGTCTATTTTTATTATTTTCATAATGTCATACGGTATCTTACTATGGGGACGGGCTGCAGACGTCGACTGCATTTTTATACTATAGAAAAGAGCCATCAGAGCAATCTACAATTTCCGCGCCGCCACCGCCGGTGCGATTCTCTGGGAACTGTTTAATATCATGACGGTGCCTAGTCAATATATCTATGAAAACATCAAGGCTACAAAAAATCTTCATCTTTTAAAACAAGTGATATACATAAGTATGTTACTACAAGGAATAGGGACCTATTAGTTCAACCAGGTTTCAGACTGGCTAAAGTGGCGTCTTCTTTCATGGGGTTACTGTTTTAAATATTATACTTAATAAAAAACCTCCCCATATATTGGGACTCAATGAAATGAAATTCAAATCATGTACTACACGCACACTAAGTAGACAAGCGTATTATAACTTAGAGGATTATATTCAAGATAAATATGCTCGGCTCAATGCTGGTCCAGCGCCACTACCACCAGGGCGTACAAATTGATTAGTTTGGAAAATACTTTTTCTTTTAAATTTAATATTATGTTATTATTATATAATGTAAAAGCATTTATTTTCAAAGTTTGTAAATGTAAGTACCATGGAGCAATTTATGGTTTTAGATTAATATTGGACTTGTTTGACATAAATGAGCATGGCAATTGAGAGTTTGTCATGCTCACTTAAATGTCTCACTAATAGAGGCGCGTGTGTTGGATCATTCGGTTCCCTTCAAAATGGTTGAGCTGAGTGGTGCTGATATAATACGCGTCATGTCCGTGAACCGGCGCTGTCAGTTGAGACTGGTCATTTCTTAGCTGCCAGTCGTTTATTTTAATGTCTATATATAGAATGTCTTTTTTATCTTTATTTTATTAACATTGTTCTTATATAATAGCAGCGACAAGAAACATGTAACCGAGATATTTGTGATACATAACATGATTGAAAAGAGTGTCCATGGAGTTTCTTGCACATTCTTCTCCATAGAGATCTACGCTTCGGAATGTGCAATTATGATCATTTTTTTTTCTGATAGACTGATTCCTGAACTTGACCTTTCAAAAGTGCCTGTAAATAGTTTATTTGAAATAAATGCTTTCAATCTTTGCAGGCGCAATCTCGCTAAAATGGAGCTGAGAATTTTAATGTAGTGTTAAGTACCTCGGCGAAGTTTGCCGAGAAGGTTGACTTTATACATTTCCTGCCAAATACTATAAAAACATTAGAATGTGTGCATCCATATTCTAATGGTAAACAAATAAACTATTTATACAAAGACATGGCTTAAAGGACTCCAATCCAAGCCAAAAACATTCGCAGAAAAAAAGATAACAATAAACAAAAACAGTTACAACAGTTACTTTTTTTTAAACCAAAGTGGCGCAAATTTTTTAAGGTATATTTAATGACAATTTACATTGTGTTTAAGCAGAATATCATAAATAAACATAGTTATTTATACAATAATTTGCTTTTAACACATTTATCCTAGTCCTAAATTCAAAATATTCGATTTTTTTATTTTTAATGTAAGGATATAGCAATCTATGAGACCGCTACATCCTAAAGAACAAGAAGACCTTTGCTTCTCCTTCAACCTGCAAAGGTCAAGCGCGGGAAAAATATCAAAAAAATATGTAATTAACTTATTTCTTATTATTGAAAAAATGTTGAATTTAAGTTTTGAAGAGAATTATTTCCCAGGTTCACGCCTCATATTGTGTTTTTAGGCAGTAAAAGCTTGCCTGTTATCATGCCAATCAAAACTAAAATGTTACGGCAATATTAAAAATTTTATTCAGTGGAAAATTAACAAAATGCACCGATATTTTCAGAGAAATATAGAAATACATAAGTTTTGTGTACTGAAAAACGTCATTTGATAGATACTTGTGGAAATTGGTCACTGCATCACACGGCTCCATAACGCCCTCGCCTGTGGCTCGAAATCAAAATGTACTATTTTTAAGGGCAATTCTAAGGACAAAATACTTTTGTAAACTATTTTATACTACTATTAATTGCTATTGAAATGTGTCCTTGTGAAATTAAATAAATAGTAAAAATTATGAATCAAAACATAAATTAATGTAAATAAGACGCGAAGCCTAGCCGATCCCAATAGGCATTTTTGTGGGGACAATAAGGAATTGGGCTGGGTCGACCTCCGTCCGGCGGCCTTGCCTCGGATCTGTCCCATTTGCTGTCACAGGTCAACCCAATTATTACATATGACTGTAGTAGATCTCGCTTTGTGTACTGGTGACCGCAGGTACAATGATCTGCTGGGCTATTGAAGAAATTACGACAAGCATGGATCATTGAGAGACGCCTATTTAGATGTAATCGGTCATTCGAACATCGCCGGCGATCAGTTTGGTGTTTGTGTTCTTTTAAGAAAATTGTTAAACGCGTGTTTCAGAACTTTCGGAAATGTCTAGGACAGTACGTATAGCGATGACCTTACGCCACTAAAATTAATATGAATTAGCAATGATGTCGGTAAAAAAATGAAAGCGACGTTTTTCAACAGTATATGTGTATATTTGAGTAGGTGGGATGGCTTGAAAGTAAAATTGTACCCGGTAGATTCCGCTACAATCGGATTCTCATTTTTTTTTTGTCGAAAAGCCAGTTTTCGGGTAGGAGAACGTCTGCCGAGACGGCTAGTATATAATATAGTAATATATTATCCACATTTTATCGTCTATTTCTAAAATCCCTTCCTATCATAAAGAACGTTTTAAGTTCTTCCATGGCACTCATTACTAGTCACTTGAAATCATCGGATAATTTGAAACTTTTGATGTCCTCGCATTCTACTAAGTTCTATGATAAATCCTTCTCGGTCCCGGCGCTTAGGCGGTGCGATTGTAGAACGCGTTGCCGATAGTCAGTTAAGCAAGCCCCAGTCACAGCTTCTGTGTAAATCCAATGTTACACCCTAATTGCTATTCTGCTTCTACCTGAATCCAGTTCTTCCATCACTAACCCACTTTTTGTTCTTTATATGTGTATACTCGTAAATATAATATTCATGTATGTACTGTTTTTTATTTTTTATCTTTTTGTCTATGTATAGTCTCATCATCATCATCTTTCTAGCTGAAAGACGTCTACTGTTGGATATAGGCCTCCGTCAAGAGTCACCACATCGAACAGTGCTGTGCGTTTCGCATCCATCAGATTCCCGGGATTCTCATCAGGGTCATCGATCCACCTTGTGGGCGTGCGGCTGCGTTGGAAGGCCGGCAACGCTGCGTCTTACGACGCGTAGTCGCCACTCTAGAACTTTTCGGCCTCATTGACTCTCTATTCTGCGAGCAATGTACCGTGCCCTCTGCCACTTAAGTTTGCCGATTCTTCAGGCTACCTGAAGATATCTTGTGTTGCTGTGAAAGACCTTGGTGTCCAATTCGACACCAAACTAACTTTCCATACGCACATATTAAGCCTGGCTAAAGAGTCATTTAGGCGTTTAGGATTTGTTTTGCGTAACACTCAATGTTTTAAAAACCAGGCAGTTATAAAGCTTCTCTATAATGCTTTAGTTAGGTGCAAACTCGAAACCAGCGCTTGTGTATGGAACCCTCATGAGGTTACATATACACTTATGCTGGAGAAAGTTCAAAAAGCTTTTCTCAGGTACCTATACAAGCGTGTATTTGGATATTATCCATACATGTATCCTACGAACTTTATCCTTGGATGCTTAAATTGCAACTCATTGAAGGTAAGACGGGTTGTTGACCAAATTACAACAGCCTATAAAATTATCAATGGTTACACTGACGCATCCGACTTACATACGGAGTTGTGTCAATTGTTTGTTCCAAATAATTACAATCGCTCTAGAAAGCATAAATTATTTAATGTCCCATTTTGTCGCACTGTACTCGATCCACCTCTCCTATACCGCCTATGCTAACGATGCTTAACGCGCTCGTGGAGACCAACCCTGGATTGGATTTGTTTGCTGATGAATGGAAGACGATATTACTAGAAAGTTTACGGTTCTGTGAGAAGACAGAGTGAAAGGTTTAATTTAATTTAGTCATCGACCTATATTCTACTTATATATCGATGAATTTAGTATTAATGGCTATTTTGCTGCACTAAATAATAATAATAAATAAAATAAATAAATAAAATAAATCTTCATTACTAATGCGGTCACGCAAGGAAACTCCGAGCATAGCCCTTGCCATTGCTCATTGGGTGACTTTAAACCTCTCATGAGGCCTGTTGTAAGCGACCATGTCTCGGAGCCCTATGTCATCACTGGCAACACGCCCTGGTCAGTTGGCCTGACGGTAAGCAATGATGCATTCAATGATTCGAATACAACGCCATCTCTTATTAAAATGTCATTTGAAATAAATTATGCTGGTTCTGGTAGATGGCGCTTTTCCCATCAGGCGCGTAGGGGGTACGAAGTTTTATTATTACAAAACTAAGACTAATCGAGGATCAGATTGTACATGTACTATAGAAAGACTTTGGTTTCAATAATATCTACAGATTTTCTTTCATTCATTCTTATGGTCTTAATTTGAAGCAAACATTCCGTTTCTTTAAAATATATTTTTGTAGTAAATGATAAAAATAATTATCAAATAATATTAAAATATGTCGTAAATTGTTCTTTGTCTATGTAACAGTATTCTGAATGAGCAAAAATTTTTCTTTTGACGCGCTTTTTATAATCAAGTTTTCATATTTTTAACATTTGCAGACTGGCAAATGTCAGTGACACGCGTCAATTTGGTCAGATGAGATCATTGTTTATAGTTTGCCTTGTTTATACTTTGTCCTTACTAATTAATAATTTACTAATTATTGTGGCTGTTAAGTGTTACATGTTGGTTTGTTTACGTGTAATTTGCGTTTGTTGTGTTGTTGTTGTGTATGTAATTGTAGGTTACAGTAAAAAGTGGAAGGAATGAAAATTGTTATTGACTACGATAGTTATACATTGACAAATGTAATTCCTTACATAAAGTATTAAATTAAAATTTATTGATTAATGATTAATTGAATAGAAGAAAAAAGTGCTTTGTAAAAGAACCACTGTTTTTTCTGAATCTATCAATAATCTATCAAAATATAAAAAACCTTTCTTGAATCTATACTTATATGTAAAACCTTCCTTACTCAATTTCATCAGCACCCCCATGACAACAATGTCTGTAAGATCGCCGAGACGGTTCGAACATTTTCATATCATTGAAATCGATCAATAATGTTAAATGAAATAACACAATGAAAATAATCAAGGCTAACCACAAAAATATTAGTTTTGAAGTTGGTACCTTAAGTTGGTACTAGGGGTTTCGCCGGTCTAAGATAGTTCAGAAACTACCATCCCTGGCCAAATAATTAGGAACAGTTTTCGCAGATATGTAATTTCTGATTGAAACACACTTTTTAAGCAAATCAATAGATTTATATAAGATTTCTTTATTTATTATCACTGGTACCTATCATTATTATTATTTTTATATGTGGCAACACGGTGAGCTCGCAGCATTTTTCTTGGCCTTTTTCCTAACTTTGTTGACTTTTTTCAACATTTGTTGAAAATTGCGATTTGTTTTTTGGTGTAAAAAAAATATATTTTTAGTTTGATTTTACGAGTTTTTCCTGCACAAAATAATAAGTAAGTAATTTTTCTTATTGCGATGTTTTTTAAAAGTTTTATACGTTATTGTTTAGTTGTGGTAATGGTATATGGTGATATTCTTAAAAATTGTTTCGTTTTAGTATGCGCAATAAATTCTGACACGTCTCCAAGACAATGTATACCAATTATAACATTATTGTTGTACTCCAAACATTCCCAGAGAGATAAAGCAACTATTACAGGTATTTCAAAGTCTGTAGTTAACAAAATTAAAAGAAAAACTAATTAGAACAAACATTTAGAATTAGACTGTGTGCGAAAATGTGGCAGGGAAAGGATCACCACTCTTCGTACAGATCGTAAAATTAGGTATATCTCATAAAAATAGTGTTTCCCACCTTATTACAATTATAAACGACGAGGGCGCTGAAATTTACGAATTGTCCTTTCAGACATTTCATCGACGGTTGGACAGTGAGAAGTTGATAGGTCGTCGGCCTACCAATAATTCACGCCTCATCGAGGCCACGAAGAAGAGACGAATACACTGGACTAAAAAACACCAAAACATGACTTGGGCACGCCACGATCGAGGCGGTAAGGCCCCTCTTTGAGGCGTGGCTGGAAAGGCCCCACGGCGTCGTCACCTTCCGTTTGGCGCAGGTGCTGACCGAACACGGCAAGTTCGGTCCGTACCTGTACAAGATTCGTGCGGAGACGACGCCCGGGTGTCGCCACAGTCGAGGTGTGCCCCGCTTGGGAAGAGCAGCGCCGTGTCCTCGTGGGGGCGATCGGCGGCGATCTCTCGCGCCGGGGCTTGGTTCAAGCCATGCTCCGGAGCGAGGAGGAGTGGCAGGCGGTCGCATCCTTCTGCGAAGCAGTAATGCTAGTAAAGGAGGAGGCCGACCGCCTTAGGCAAAGGCGGACACGCCGCCGCCGCCGCCGGGTTTCCGATCCCAATTTCCGGCCACCGTAGGCGCGGGCATGCGGACGGTGGGCAATGGGTAGCTCGCTGTCCGTCCGTCCGGTAACAGACCGGTCCGAGCTCAGGTCGTCTACGGCGCGCACCGTTCCCGCGCGCCTCAAGGAGTTGTCAGCAAACTGTAGGGGTCCAGCAGGGCCGAAGCCTACTGGGGCCAAAGGTTATGTGAGACTGTCACCAAAGGCCCCAGGATAAAGGCAAGGAATGGAAAGGTAGGTTTTTAGTCAGTAAAAGTCTGACACTGTTTCCCGCTCCACCCAAGGGCGGGATTCGTCATTGGATGATTTTACCTACCACAAAAAAAAAAAAAAAAAAAAAACCAAAACATGACTGTTGTAGACTGGAGTCGGGTAAAAATGTAACTTGAAATAGTACAGTACATTGTTGAAAAAAATCAATTATGCTTCTCCGATGAATCGACGTTTCAGGCTTTGATTGAGAAAAGCTCCTTTGCCCTTTCATAAATGCTTCTTTCCGACGACGCCCGGGAGAACAGTTCCACGTAGATCACTTTTCGGAGACGGCGAAACACCCAATTATTATCACGATGTGGTCTTTGATCTCATTCAAGGGTATGAGCGCCTACATGTCGTAGTAGGAACCATGTGGCAAGACCAGTACAAGCTAGTACTAGAAACTGAACTACTACCCCAGCTCGAAAAAAGGTTTCCCAATGACGAAGAGCACATTTTTATGCACGAATTTACACTGTGCTACAAAGGTAGGAGCGTTGCTGCATACCTGGCTCAAAAAAATTATTAATATTTCACCATAGCCAAGTAATTCACCAGACATGAACCCCAATTGATTACTTGCTAAGCGGCCGACTGCTTGGTGAGCTCCTAAATGCTCATCAAGCAGGCGACCGCTTAGCAAGTGATCACCACTAAGTAAATAAATGACTTATTGTTATTATTAAGCACCAATTAATTACAATGGCGTCAGCGACTATCGCAACCTCGTTCGGGGCGCGCCACAATTGGGGCGATAAGGCCCATCCTTAAGGCGTGGTTGGAAAGACCTCACGGCGTTCTCAACTTCCGCACGACGCAGGTGCTTACCGAACACGGAAAGTTCGCTAAGTACCTGTTCCGGATTCGTGCGGAGGATTCGCCCGGGTGTCGCCATTGTGCGGAACACCCGGAGGACACGGTGGAGCACACTGTAGAGGTGTGCCCCGCCTGGGCGGAGCATCGCCGTGTCCTCGTGGAGGTGATCGGCGGCAGCGATCTCTCTCGCCGGGCCTTGGTTCAGGCCATGGTCCGTAGTGAGGAGGGATGGCAGGCGGTCGCCTCCTTCTGCGAAGCAGTAATGCTAGCAAAGGAGGAGGCCGACCGCATCAGGCAGAGGCAACGGGGCGCTCGCCCCAGCCGCCGCCGGGATTCCGATCCCGATTTCCGGCCACCGTAGGCGCGGGCTTGCGGACAGCGTGCAATGGGTAGCACGCTGTCCGATTGTCTGGTAACCGACCGGACCGAGCCCAAGTCGTCGACGGCGCGTTCTGTTCCCGCGCGCCTCAAGGAGCTGTCAGCACACCGAAGAGGCCCAGCCTGCTAACTGCAAGCAGGCAGGGTCGAAGCCTGCTGGGGTCAAGGGCCGTTTTCTGAGAGGAAGGCTCAGCCCCGGCACTATAGGCAACGAAGGAACGGGGTAGGTTTTTAGTCAGTAAGAGTCTGACACTACTTCCCGCTCCACCCAAGGGCGGGACTTGTCATTGGATGATTTTACCTACCACAAAAAAAAAAAAAAAAAAAAAAAAAACCAATTAATTACAGCTCTCATTAAAGAGTAGCATCATAACACTGCACCTGCAACGGAATGCCAGAACTTGCGTAGAAAGCATACCACGACGAATGAAATCTGACACAAAATATTAGTAATATCGTCCATCTTATTAAGTATCATTTTTTTTTTTTCAAAAATAAATAAATTATTTTGCTTTCAAATTTTTTGTTTTGTAGTCTCAATCAATAGTCTTTCTATAAAAAATACCAGCAGGACCTGCGACCAACCACTTGCCTGCAAAATTCAGTTAAAAGTAGACATTATAAAATTTGAGCACTGTAGGTACCTACTGTAGTGTTAAACTTCATTATTTTTAACCGACTTCCAAAAGGAGGAGGTTCTATGTTCGGCTGTATGTTTTTTATTATGTATGTTCACCGATATCTCGGTCAATTGTGGACCGATTTTGAAAATTTTTGTTTTGTTTGAAAGATTATACTCCCGAATTGGTACCATAGAAATATTGTTTTGATCTGATGATGAACTTCGAAGATATAGAACGAAACTCTTCAAAAAAATCATAGCAGAACTGTCGTAACAAGTAAAATTGCTTTGATTATGACTTGACTAATATAGAAACACCAACTTCCGAAATTAAAGCTAATTTGCACATTTTAGTGATTTTTTGAAGTCGGTTGTATTTTTTTTTTGTAATTTTTTTTATAATAATGTTTTCTTTAGTCACGGTATTCAACCCAGCAATAGTCCTGAAACTACACGTAAATCGCATTTTGAAATAAGACAGATAGTGTCGCGACATTTTTTGTAGATAATAATGTGATCTATAAAGTTGTATTACATTACATTTTTCTCTCATCAATAAATATTACAGCGCACGCGAATTTATAGGTAATTTATATACTTTGGGTTACTTTATTGCCGATTTAGTAAGGAACCCTAATGTTTTTTTGTTCTATAAAATGTAACCTATGTTACTCAATACATACAGACGAACATAGAACCTCCTCCTTTTCGAAGTCGGTTAAAAATACAAATCTTTCCTCTTTATATCATGACAGATGACGTCACAGCGAGTCGCTTCATTCTCGGGCGCATTTCTGGAACTAGTACACTAACCGGGTCTTGGTTCAGGCCATGGTCCGGAGAGAGGAGGGATGGCAGGCGGTCGCCTCCTTCTGCGAAGCAGTAATGCTAGCGAAGGAGGAGGCCGACCGCATCAGGTAAAAGCAATGGGGCGCTCGGCTCAGTCATTCCGATCCTGATCTCCGGCCACCGTAGGCGCGGGCTTGCGGACGGCGTGCAATGGGTAGCACGCTGTCCGAACGCCCAGTAACCGACCGGACCGAGCCCAAGTCGTCGACGGCGCGTACTGTTCCCGCGCGCCTCAAGGAGCTTTTAGCAAACCGTAGAGGCCCAGCCTGCTAGCTGCAGGCAGGCAGGGTCGAAGCCTGCTTGCTTGGGTCATGGGTCAGCTTCCGAAAGGAATACCCGGCCCCGGCACGATAGGCAACGAAGGAACGGGGTAGGTTCGGGGAAGAGTCTGACACTACTTCCCGCTCCGCTCAAGGGCGGGATTTGTCATTGGATAATTTTACCTACCATAAAAAAAAAACTAGTACACTAAAACTGCTGTATTTTCGTTATTTTTTTTCCGATTTAAATAGGTAATTTCTTCACAGTATTTACTGTTTTTTTTTTTGACGCTATAAGTCATTATAGGTTAGGTACTCCACAAAAAATCATGACTGATTCTCATTGATGATGGAAGACAGGTTAGGTACGTATTTTTTTTAAATCATTGTTAGTTCTAATGTGTCATAAAAACTCAATAATGTATAAATAACTGTGTCTGTTAATAAATTACTATTATTTTAATTATTATTATTTATTAAATTCATCCCCTAACGAGGTCAAAAAGGGGTAGGAAGTTAATTTGGAGGTGATTTGGTTCGAAGTGGATATTTATACTCCTTAGTGCTTTTGATTTAAATTACATTTTACAGGAAGATTATGAAGAAGAAGATGAAAGATTACAAAATTAATAACGTAAAAAAAACAATTAAAAATCCTATTAGAACCATTCGACTTGTATGCGGGCGACACAAATAGGTACAACCTACCTTTCTGATTACAGAACGGCATTTCCATTTCCTTGAGTATTTCCTTGGGTGTTCAGTATCAGTACGATTGTTATCGCTGTCAATCGTTACAGATAAAATCAGTGACATCGACTCAGACCGCTTCATAATGGACAATTAGTATTTTATCAATTAAACAAACCACATTCGAGCTCAGCACTATTGTAACTGTTAATAACACTATTTATTTACATGAAGTATGCTGCATTTCAGTTACGTCCGTGTTTACTTTTTCCTTACGAAAAGTAGGCAGCCTTTGTAGCGATTCGATCCATTGATCGATAGGTAGGTATGCTCCGGCCAAAATGTTTTGACCGCTCCGAATTTCGAACAATTGCCTGCGCAGTAATTCTTTTCAAAAATCATATGGCGAATGAATATTGTGTATTTATTTGAGTATGCGCAATAGTTCGGAACGCCAACTTCAGAGTGGCCAACATATTTTATTATTTTCTCTAGTACTTATCTGAAAATCAAGTAAATCCATCAATGCCAAAATCACTGTGAACTTTATTTTATTGCTATAAGGTTACTTGTAGGTTGATGCTTGAGTGGGTGTTAGAAGTAAAGCGAATGTGAACAAACATAATAACGCATTCGCTTGTTTCAATCTGCTGATAAGGCAGTTCTTACGTTCTTTTGATAGTTGATTAGGTTACCAGTGTTTCAATGCTCGGCAAATATTTAAAAGGCCCGGAGCGAGACGGAATGGGAAGTGATCACCTCTTTCTGCGATGCAGTATGCGATGAAGATGTCTGTAACCATGAGGGAATGGACATCCTCATGCTCCAGCTGCTGCCGTCAACGGCACGTGCTGTTCACACGCGCCTCAAAGAGATGGTCGGCAAAACTGGTGGGGCCCATAATGACCGACACCTGCTAGGGCTGCGGGACCGTTTGAAACAGTTACCGTAGCTCTGTTTCTATCTGGGTTTTAGCTAATAAAAATCTGACCCGCCCTCTCACACTATAGAAAGTTATAAGTCATTTAACGATTTTCTGTCTCAAAACAGGGAGCATCCCACTGATAATTACAATCAGTCGCCGGGTGTGTAAAATATATTGGCAAGTCGATAATAAAAAACCTAGTTAAGTTTCTTCAATATTAGACATTTAAATAAAATACCTACATATCTTCAATGATATTCTAATAAATCTAATATCATACAATAAATAAATACCTACAATATACACACACCAATTTGTATTTGGAAAAGACGAAATGATTGTTCCGTTACATTTTAATTTTACTTTTAATCAACTACTACTATAATACAAAAACATAAACAAAATTCACTTAGGCGTCAAAGTACTCCTCCACATCACTGTCATCCGGAAATGTTCCCAGAAGGCTGGCAGCATTGCCACGTTGAATGGCAATGCTAATTCTTTGAGCGAAGAAAGATCCATCCCTCTGGTCCCACTGCTCACGTAAAGTGTCTACCAGTCGACGTGATTTCCATGACAAGGAGACGCGCACTCGGACCCCGTGCATGACCCAAGCGTTTCGACCCCAAACGGCTCATAGCTGAAATTACCAATAAGGTTACAGTATTTACGCCGTTTAAGGATCTCAGCAGCCGTAGCAGTAGCGCCAGCAGAACCCGCCGAACTAAGAACATGGGATGGCGCAAGGGTGTCGACACAGGTTGCGTCCCGCACCAGAGGCCTACCCACCTTCCATGGCACCAACGTCATACCATCAGGTCTCTCCCCATCGTCACGCACAAAGGTTCTTATACGGCAGGTACGCCAGCGGTGGCAAGAGCTTGGCGTATATGTCATTGATGCTAGCGTGCCGTGTAATGCGGCTTGGCCGCAGGGCCATGGTGTCCGAGGCTGCCGACAACTTCACCACAGTGACACCGATGTGGAGCAACACAAGGTTGCGTAAGTGTAAACAGGCGAGCCGAAACTAGGCGTCATCTATCATAGTGCCTACAATGGATGACGGGAGTGCCTGAAGCCACAAACCCGACTCCCATTCTCCCATAATCAGCAGACGCGCACGCTCAGCAGCTTATAAACAAATCTTTGTATTTTCTTGAAATAAAGACTTAATTGATCATAGTTATGTTTATGTTCAACAAATATTTTGTTTTATTCTCTTACCTTAAGGCCGCCTCATGACTGAGCGCGGTCATTGGCGGTTATTGTCTGACAGTGGCACAGTGCATGCAATTTGCCGCAAAATATGGCAGGTAAGTAAGAAGTATTTTATCGATTTACTAAAAAAAAATTTAGGTACGATTAGGTACGAGTATGCTAAAAGCTCCAAGTTTTTTAACAAAATAATTATTTTTAATTTTATCAGTGTACGATGGCTTGAAATGGAAAACAATACACCGTTAAATTTTAGTCGTATTAATCTCGCAGAGGGTCGATTCGGTACATGAAATACAATCGATTTGTAAAGAAAAAATTAAAAACAAAGTACTTTTTTTCAAAAACTCGGATTAATATCAAAGTGTCAAAAACGAGTCAATGACTTTGTAGGGAGTTGTCGGTCGTTGCCTACTAACTACCTACAGTTCATTGGCCTCGCTCAGCTGACGTTTACTTAAAGAAATTAATTTCGTACATGCGTAATTTAATTCGAGTTTAAAAAAAAAGTATTTTATTTTTTTATTTTTTCGCGGGATTAAAGCGGTTTAAAATTTAACGGTGTATATCTAATAGTCAGTTTTTACAAGCTTTTATTTAGTTTCACCTGTTCCGATGTTTGTTTGTCTGTAATCAAATCTTAATAAAACAAAAATGATGTTCGTCGACCACATGCTAATTGTGATGTGGTGCAATCAAACATTTATCTGGGACTTGGGAGGCTTAATTACGAACAACTGTGGATGTATCGACGAAGTAAAGAGGTGTATGGCAATCTCTAGGTCTGCAATAAATTGACAAGTTAAGGAAAATATGGAGGAATCGAAACATATATAGAGCTACAAAAATCCGGCTAGTTCTGGCACTTGTATTCCCCATATTTTTGTACGCCGCAGAAATGTGGACCCTGCGGGAAGCGAAGAAGAAGAAGATAGACGCCCTAGAGATGTGTTGGAGGAGAATGCTTGGAGCATCGTAGACTGAATTCCGTACCAACGAATCTATACTTCGAAAACTCGGCATGAAGCAGCGTTTATCGTCTTTGTTACAGTTTCCTCGTATCCTCTCACTTGTTGGTTTCGTATGCCGCCGAGGGGAGGTAGCTACTGAGCGACTTAAGGTCCAGGGAAAGGTTGAGAGGACCACGAGGAAGATCGTCTATGAGGCTGATTGTCCAGATAAAAGCAGTAAATGGCTCATCATCACTGCATGAATGCACGAGGAAGGCAACCATCAAAGAGGAGTGGCGGCGTGTTGTGAAGCTTGCCACCAACACCTGAAGTGAAGACCACGACCACTCTGTCAAGAGTGATACCGACAAAGAAGAAGAATCAAATCACGAGAAAGGAAAAAAACGGAACCCTTACAGGATTACCTTGTTATCCGTCTGTCTGTCAAGACCCTTTATCTCAGGGACGCGTGGAGGTATCGAGTTGAAATTAAAATCATATACTCAAGTCTGCAGTCTCTTGAAGCTGTGAAAAATCAAACTTCTGACTTAACGAAAAAAAAAAGATACGGCCGTTTGTTTCCAAAAAACGTATATTTCGACACTCTCAAGAGTTCCATTGACTTGGAATCCTAAAATTTGGCAATAAGCAAGGCCTTATAGCACAAGTATAGGAAAAATCCGAAAACTGTTATTTACATCTCAAAAAAACATTTTTTTGCGATTCGGAAATATTTTCGTAACTCTTATTATTATTCCATTTATTCAGTTTAAATACACACAATTACATTTTTTTTTTTACACAAAATCAAAAAGAAAAAAACATTTAAAAATATGAAAAATAGTACTAACCCACCGGCATCCAAGCTACCGGCGCGGCGGTCAGGGCTCCTGTGAGAGGAATCTCCGAACATTACGCGCCGTATCCGGAGGCGTTTTTTTTTTTTTTTTTTTTTTTTCGGTAGGTAAAATCATCCAATGACAAATCCCGCCCTTGGGCGGAGCGGGAAGTAGTGTCAGACTCTTACTGACTAAAAACCTACCCCGTTCCTTCGTTGCCTATAGTGCCGGGGCTGAGCCTTCCTCTCAGAAAACGGCCCTTGGCCCCGGCAGGCTTCGACCCTGCCTGCCTGCAGCTAGCAGGCTGGGCCTCTACGGTTTGCTGACAGCTCCTTGAGGCGCGCGGGAACAGAACGCGCCGTCGACGACTTGGGCTCGGTCCGGTCGGTTACCGGACGATCGGACAGCGTGCTACCCATTGCACGCCGTCCGCAAGCCCGCGCCTACGGTGGCCGGAAATCGGGATCGGAATCCCGGCGGCGGCTGGGGCGAGCGCCCCGTTGCCTCTGCCTGATGCGGTCGGCCTCCTCCTTTGCTAGCATTACTGCTTCGCAGAAGGAGGCGACCGCCTGCCATCCCTCCTCGCTACGGACCATGGCCTGAACCAAGGCCCGGCGAGAGAGATCGCTGCCGCCGATCGCCCCCACGAGGACACGGCGATGCTCCGCCCAGGCGGGGCACACCTCAACAGTATGCTCCACCGTGTCCTCCGGGTGTTCCGCACAGTGGCGACACCCGGGCGAATCCTCCGCACGAATCCGGAACAGGAACTTAGCGAACTTGCCGTGTTCGGTAAGAACCTGCGTCGTGCGGAAGTTTAGAACGCCGTGAGGTCTTTCCAGCCACTCCTCAAGGATGGGCCTTATCGCCTCGATTGTGGCGCGCCCCGAACGAGGTTGCGATAGTCGCTGACGCCATTTCGCCATGAGATCCCGCCGAAGATCCAGGAGGCGTACTGTCTTCTGGATCAAGCCCTTGATCCAACTGCCTAACGAGAGCCTCCTCAAATGTTGGTCGAGGCTTTTGGCTATACCATTGGCCGTCACGACCAGCGGCATAATGATTGCTGTGTCCACTTCCCACACGTCGACAATCTCGCGAGCTAAGTCAAGATAATTATTAATTGAACTGTTTTATAGGTAGTTTGTACGGAACCCTCAATGCGCGAGTCTTACTCGCATTTGACCGGCTTTTTTATCTAAAATTTTATTACGAAAAAAATTGAGTTCATAGGTATAATTATCTATTATATATAATTGTCTATTATACCTAAGTATAATTTGTGCACAGCGTCAATCCAAAAAGATTTTGAAAATAAATAAATAAATAAAACCATCAATTGTTAAGTTTTTCACGTCCTCTTAATATCTCGAGGGTCAATGCACAGATTTATCTGTGAATTTCCGAGATCGTTTATAAACTAAGAAACTTGTTTTTATTTTGCTATAATTGCACCGTTTTCGTAGAGTTCAAAACACTATCATGATTATTTTTTTTAGTTTTAAATTGAGATATATAAATAAAGAAAGACCCCACTGCGTCTGTCTGTATGCGATAAACTCAAAGACCTTAACACTGTACCTCAGAGGTCAACAATATTAAATCCATTTTTTTGAAAATAGTTTTTTTTGCACCATTAAAATCGTAAGAACCTGTTCTACATTAAGTCCTATGACTCATAGGAAGAAAAATATCCAATCGTATACGGCATTAAATCCACAAATGTTTATCGTGTATAGAACCTCAAATGATGATAAGATTGTTTACTTCTAAGCTTGCACTTAATGTTTTTTCATTGGAGTTAATATTCTTTACCTCTAAACTGAATTGCCGCTTGCGTCAGGGAGTACGCCATCCTTCCTTCTGTGCGTGCCGTGGCGAAGCTCCGGGCCGAGCTTCGAACCGGGCTCCGAGCCGAGCTTCAGGCCGAGCTCGCGGGGGTCCATGGAGCCGGCAGCCGGAAGCCTGTGGAGGGGGGGTGCGGGCAAGGGCAGGGGCAAAGTCGGCCCCAGCCCCAGCCTCAGCCCCAGCCTCGGCCCCAGCCCCAGCCCCAGCCCCAGGCCGAGTCGGGAACCCAGCTGCTGACGCTGGTGCAGCGGGAGCTGGCTGCTTTCCAGCAGCAGCTGCAAAAGCAGCTGCAGGAACAGCAGCAGCAGTTCCAGCTGCGAATACAGCAGCAGCTGTCCCTGCTGGAGGGCATTGTATTACGCCCCCCGCTCGCGGCCACCGGCCAACGCAACGCGGCGTCTTATGCCGCCGCCGCCGCGGCCACGGCTGCTGCGCCCAGGGCGGGCCCACCCGGCCAAGCCAGGCGCGGGGCCACGGCGTCGGCGCCTGCAAAGCCAGCCCCAGCTGCTACGCAACGGCAGCGGCAGGGGAAGACCGCTCCTTCGACGGCACCGGTGGGACCACCTGCCGCGACGGTGACTGGGCCGCGCCGACGGCCTCCTCCGTCGGAAGAACCCTCGGCTGGCGCCGAATGGACTGTTGTCGGCGCCAAAAGGAAGGCGGGCAAGACCGCAAGGGCGGCCAAGAAACGGGCGAAGCGACAGGAGCGCCGGAAGCGGGCCATGGCGGCCAGACTTCACGCCCCGAACTCCGCGGCTGTAGTCATTACGCTGCAGCCAGAAGCGGAAAAGAGGGGCGTGACGTACGACGACGTCATGGAGAAGGCAAGGCGGGCGGTGTTGCCCCACCTTGACGAGCTCGGAGCCTCTGGGGGCTTCCGTATGCGACGCACTGCAACCGGAGCCCGCATACTGGAGGTCCCTGGCACGGACAACAGTGCTGCAGCGGACGCCCTGGCCGTCAAGATCAGGGCGTCTCTAGACGCCGAAGAGGCACGAGTGTCCAGGCCATCCAGGTGCATAGACATGCGCATAATGGGCCTGGATGACTCAGTCAAGGTGGACGAGGTGGTGGCCGCCATCGTCAGGGCTGGAGGGTGCACGGCCGATCAGGTTCGGGCGGGCACAATCCGCGCTGACAGCACGGGGATGCGAGCCGTAACGGTAAGCTGCCCCGTGTCGGCGGCCAAAACCATCTCCGAGGTGGGCCGACGGCTTCTGGTGGGCTGGGTCTCCGCGCAGGTGAAACTGCTGGAGCCCAGACCTCTGCGGTGCTACCGCTGCCATGTGGGGCACCACGTGGGGGCCTGTTGCGCTGCGGAGGTGGATCGCAGTGACCACTGCTTCCAGTGTGGCAAGCCCGGTCACAAGGCTGCAGAATGCCGTGAGTCGCCGCATTGTTATGCATGTGCGGCGGCTGGCAAGCAGGCCGATCACCGGGCTGGGAGCAGGCCCTGCGACCCCCCCGCCATGGCCAAGGGCAAGGTCCGTAGGCCCACCGCCGCAGCCGCTGCCGTGGCTGCTGTCGCCGCCACAACCACCGCGGCAGTGCCCTCACAGGGGGCTCGGGAGGAGACAATGGACTGCCAATAACGGCACCACTACGTCTCCTCCAGGCGAATATCAACCACTGCGCCCCCGCTCAGGATCTGTTGCTCCAGAGCATGGCGCAGTGGTCGATCAATATCGCCGTGGTCTCCGAGCCGCACTTTGTCCTGCCCAGAGCCGACTGGGTTCAGGACCTGAGCGGCTCGGTGACCTTAATTTCGTCGGCCGCCGCCGGTACCCCGTCCCTCGAGGCCGTCACGAGGGGGCGGGGTTGCGTGGCAGCACGGTTCGGGGACATTGTGGTGGTGGGAGTCTACCTGTCCCCGAACAGATCTCTCGCCGATCTAGACAACTCCCTTATGGAGCTGAATGCCGTCGTCGCTAGGTTTCACTCCTCCCTCCCTGTGGTCGTGTGCGGGGACTTCAACGCCTGGAACGAGGCTTGGGGTTCCCGGTTCACGAACGAGCGGGGTCGGAGGGTGGAGGCCTGGGCCCTGGAGTTGGGCCTGGTCGTCATAAACCGGGGTTCTGTCCCCACGTGTGTGCGGATGCAGGGTGAGTCTGTCGTGGACATAACGTTCGCCAGCCCTGCTCTGTCACCGCGTGTCGTCGACTGGCGCGTCATAGAGGGGGTGGAGACGTATTCGGACCACCGGTACATCCGGTTCGACGTCTCCGCCCAGTCCTCGACCGCGCCGGTCCAACGGACCCCGTGTGGTCCGCGTTGGGCGCTGAGGCAGCTGGACCGGGATCTCTTCCGGCAGGCCGCGGCGGTACAGGCCTGGGTGCAAGCACCGGACAGGCCTGTCGACATTGACGCCGAGGCGGACTGGTTCGGGGAGGCCTTGTCGCAAATTTGCGACGCGGCTATGCCCCGAGTCCGACCAGGACGTGCCCAGCGCCAGGTGCACTGGTGGTCGCCGGAGATTGCGGCACTGCGTGACGCATGCACTGCCGCGCGACGCCGGTACTCCAGACACCGCAGACGCCGCATCCGTCCACCGGATGCAGAGGCCATAGAGGCGGAGCTGTATGAGGGATACAGAGCAGCAAAGCGCACCCTCCGAGCGGAGATAAAGCGGGCCAAACTCGAGGCCCGCAACGTGTGGCTGGGGACTCTCAGCGTGGACCCGTGGGGTCGCCCGTACAAGGCGGTGCGGGATAAACTCCGCCCCTGGGCTCCCCCGCTGACGCAGAGTCTCCGGCCCCAGCTTGTGGAGGGTGTAGTGAACTCTCTGTTCCCTGCGCGGGGGGAACACACCCCCCCGCCCATGGCTCCGCCACCTGCGGTGTCCGACGCGGACCACAATGGCGACGACGGTGACCATATTGCTCCAGAGGTGACCGAGGTAGAGATGAGAGTGGCGGTACAAAGGCTGAATGCCAAAAATACCGCCCCGGGACCCGACGGCTTGCCTGGAAAAGCCTGGGTCCTGGCCATGGAGGCTCTCGGGCCTCGACTCAGAGGGCTCCTCAGCGCATGTATGGAGAGGGGCCAGTTCCCGCTTCGTTGGAAGACGGGGAAACTGGTCCTAATCGCGAAGCCAGGGCGACCTGCGGACTCTCCGTCCGCGTATCGGCCCATTGTGCTGCTCGACGAGGTGGGCAAGCTCTTTGAAAGAGTAGTTGCAAACCGCCTCGTCGCGCACCTAGCACGCGTCGGGCCGAACCTGTCGGATGACCAGTTCGGCTTCCGCAGGATGCGCTCAACGGTGGACGCCATCATGCGCGTGCGAGCCCTCACGACGGGGAATGCAGTGTCCCGGGGCAGGTGTGTCTTGGCGGTGTCTTTGGATATCGCCAACGCCTTCAACTCCCTGCCCTGGAGTAGCATTAGGAGCGCACTCCGGTACCACCGGGTGCCCGACTACCTCTGTCGTGTGATCGAGGCCTACCTGTCGAGCAGGTACATTATCTACCCCGGTCATCAGGGAGAATGGAATCGGCGAGAGATGTCGTGCGGTGTCCCACAGGGATCGGTACTAGGGCCGCCCTTGTGGAACATCGGGTACGACTACGTGCTGCGCGCCGACCTCCCCGACGGGGTCAGCGTGGTCTGCTACGCGGACGACACGATGGTCCTGGCGCGGGGACGGTCGTACCAGGCGGCGGTCGAACTAGCGACGCGCGGGGTTGCGACAGTCGTGGAGAGGATCCAGCAGTTGGGACTCGAGGTGGCATTGCACAAGTCCGAGGCCATGTGCTTTCACGGCCCTCGGTACGCGCCACCACCGGGTTCCCAATTAACGGTAGGAGGAGTTCACATCGGCGTCGGGTCGACGATGAAGTACCTGGGACTCGTCCTCGACAGCCGGTGGAACTTCGAGGCGCACTTCCGACGTTTGGCTCCCCAACTTAATCGGACTTCGGCTGCACTCAAGCGGCTCCTGCCGAACCTGGGGGGTCCAGACGCCTCCTGCCGGAGGCTCTACGCTGGCATCGTTCGGTCCATGGCCCTTTACGGGGCGCCTGTGTGGGCGCCGACGCTGCGAAGGCGACCGGCGGCCCTGCTGAACGCCTGCCAGAGGGTCATGGCCATACGGATGATTCGGGGATACCGCACGGTATCCCGCGAAGCGGCGAGCCTCCTTGCTGGCCTGCCACCATGGGATCTGGAGGCAACAGTCCTTGCACGCATGCACGATCTGCGCGTGGAGATGCAACGCCGGGGCGAATCCCCGCTGCCGCGACAAGTCGCGGCTTGGCGGACAGAGTTCCGGCGAGATCTCATGGTGAAATGGCGAGAACGACTGTCGCAACCCTGTGCTGGGCACGCCACGATTGAGGCGGTAAGGCCCCTCTTTGAGGCGTGGCTGGAAAGGCCTCACGGCGTCATAACCTTCCGCATGGCGCAGGTACTAACCGAACATGGCAAGTTCGGGCCGTACCTGTACAAGATCCGTGCGGAGGTGACGCCCGGGTGTCGTCACTGTGCGGAACGCCCGGTGGACACGGTGGAGCACACGGTAGAGGTGCACACCTCTACCGATGCTCTTCCCGCTTGGGAAGAGCATCGCCGTGTCCTCGTGGGGGCAATCGGAGGCGATCTCTCGCGCCGGGGCTTGGTTCAAGCCATGCTCCGGAGCGAGGAGGAGTGGCAGGCGGTCGCCTCTTTCTGCGAAGCAGTAATGCTAGCAAAGGAGGAGGCTGACCGTATCAGGCAACGGCGCTCACGCCGCAGCCGCCGCCGTAACTCCGATCCAAATTTCCGGCCACCGTAGACGCGGGCTTGCGGACGGCGGGCAATGGGTAGCTCGCTGTCCGTTTGTCCGGTAACAGACCGGACCGAGCCCAAGTCGTTTACGGCGCGCACTGTTCCCGTGCGCCTCAAGGAGTTGTCAGCAAACCGTAGGGGCCCAGTAGGGTCGAGGCTTAGTCTGGGGCTCTGGGAAGGTATGAAAATGCATACCAGGGCCCTGGAACCAAGGCAGGGAAGGAACAGGGTAGGATTTTAGTCAGTAAAAGTCTGACACTATTTCCCGCTCCGCCCAAGGGCGGGATTTGTCATTGGATGATTTTACCTACCGTAAAAAAAAAAAAAAAATCCACGTCGTTCTTAAAAAATTGTATTGACCTTGTGTTTTCACACAGAAAAATACTGTGTGAATACCAAAAATTAACATGATACAACTTCAGAATATAGTATGTTCTTATTTAGTTTTAATAATACTCGTAGTTTAAAAACGTAACGAGACGTGAATAACAGTATCTCTTATCAACATAATATTTAATTATTTCTTGTTGTTAAAATACTTTTTCATTGTCAAAATTGTTAAGAGGTAAGAGTATTCACATTGTTTTGCATGTTTGTAGAATGATAAGTAGTAGATGCTTTTACTAGAGTTTATGACAAAATATTGTAGTAAAACGCTCCGCGTAATGTTTTAAATTCTCTTTGAAGAACTTTTATATAATTTATCTATGTATGACAAAGTGATATTCTATTACTGACAGTGATTGTCGAAAACTCCTCAAAAATATATAGGATTAACATGTGCTGCCAGAATGTCACGTTTTAAATACAAAAAAATATAATATAAAAAAAATACTAAACAGTTACACTTTGACATCAGATTTGTCTACTGTTAATTTTTCAAAGTATTTTTCACAAAGTATTTCGGAGATTTTTTGAGAGAGTTATTGTGGCTCTGAGGCGTGAGATGGGTTTTAATCAGTAAAAGTCTGACAGGTCCTCTTACTTGTATGATTAAGCCAGTGTAGAATGCGGCAAATAAGTTGAACTAAAATGGACGTTGCTACGGTTACGCGCAGACCCTGTACCACACTTCGATTGAGACCTGATAATCTATTAGGTACAGCGCATTGAAGGTCGATCGCCTTTTTGGTTCAACTTATATGCCGAGTACTTTTTATAAAAGCTACCTAGAGTGTACTAGGTATTAATTATTCTGTGACTAAAGTAGGAATTACTCTACTGCAAAACGTAGGGATTTTGAGTAAAATACCTAGTGCTAAAACCTTCTGACAATTTAATTTGCCGAAGTGTCGCGCACTCGTTCGATTATGTAATTTTGCCGCAACATTCCGTGAACCAGGGAATAAAAACTAACGGTCTCCTGCCATAAACCGACTATTGACAGCACTTCAATTCGTGAGCCCACATATAAAAGTTTACGAGACTATATAACTAGCTGCGATTTCGGCGAACGATACCTTTGAGTAGCTCGATTCTTATAATCGGTTGCGAATGTACTTTTTGCTTTGAGACGATCATGTTAAATAAAGTGAATAAAAATAGTAAAATAAAGCGGCGGCATGCGACAAAAAGGTAAAGTTCACTTAACTGATGGGGCGCTTATCAAGGGGGTACAGCCTCCCGCTAGAGAATAGACAAAAAAAATAGTCTTTGTTTTTTTTATCTAGTCTGTCACATTCGTAACATTTGTTAAACATTTGTAAACTTGTCATTTATAAAAAACTCGATTAATTAAAAGGAACATTTCAACAAGTAAAATGCGCCTTCAAGGGCCCCCTTGAAGGCGCGTTTTACTTTGGTTTTGGTTGCTATGACGTTTCACTGGCCGGAACTAAGAAAAGTGGGGGCAGGCAATATGGTGCCACACGCTTCATTTGGGGTTGCGAACTCAGCACTCTCAGGCCCGTATTACAGAACTACAATCAAGACTCAAGCCTTACTTAAAACTAGTCTCAATTGGAGTTTTAATTTTAGAACTTAACTTGAGCAGAGAAACTACAATCAATAATCACCTGAGCAATGTCACTTTAAAATGACATTTTTTACGTATTTTAGAACAGTGCTTGAGGCTTGACTGATCTCCACTCAATGTGTCCTTATTTTAAAATGACAATCAGCTCAGAATCACTGCTTGAGGCGAGATTTGATCTTTGTTTTCGCAAGTGTAGTCGAGACCACGCTTGAGCATAGATTCACATGATTTTTTTTGTAGATTTGGAGTGAATCGAGTACCTACCTAATCAAAATGGATATATATTTGCAGAAGTAGATAATACAAATCAACCGTTTAATTTGCATGTTCCTCTGAGATATTTACGAGATTCGCAGGACCCCTAAAATTTTGAAAGTTTTAAGGAGAAGTACCTACAGGTTTTCAAAAGATGTCGTGAAACATTAATTTTTACTGATGATTGACCACGATTTAAGAAAACCACATAACCGTGGGCATCCGGTAGCCCCAGAATTGCAAATTCTTATATGTTTACGATTCTTTGACTTGGTAACTGAGACCTTCTTATTTTCATTTCTATCTTTTTTGAGTTTCATTAGAATCACCCGCACTCTTCATTCAACACAAATTCTAATTTTTTTTTGCAGTATTGAGCAGCAAACGTAACGAGTCAGCCTTCTCACAAACTTCGCTGTGGTAGTCAATACCAATGAAATTCTCAGCTCCATTTTACCGAGGTCGCGCCTGTTTCAATGATTCCACCCACATATTGTCCAGTTGTGCAAACACTTGAGATCGTCCGCCTCGTCATCCGGTTTTGATCCAGTTTAATCATGCGAAAAAAAAAAAATTGCAATAGAAAACAAACTATTATTCAGGGTTACCACAATGATAGCTTACTCACGTAATCAGAGATCAAAATCTCTACTCAAGCGCAGTTTAGTTTGATTTGAGTTTGAGGATAGTTCTAAAATAAACTGAACGCTTAAGTCGAGATTCTTCGCTCAAGCAGTAATCGGTTGAACGCAGTTTAAGTAGTACTTGAGTAAGGTTCTGTAATACGGGCCTCAGTGCTAGATTTAGCACCATTATGGTTAGAATTGTGGTGGTGACTACTGTCCTTTTTGTCATTTTAGTGGGTATTCCACCAACATTAGCACTAAAATGTTGAAGTTTTCGCTTGCTTTAGCTTCAAAAGCTCTCGACTGTGACTACAATTCATATTTTTGCCATGGTGACCTGAAATACAGGCCTTGAGTCTAGTTTAGGGACCAATCTCCCACAATGTAATGCCCGTCCTATATATTACCGTACAAATATTATAATTTAAAAATTCTCTATACTTCCAATATCCCTTTATCATCGGCTGGCGACGCCCTTGACGCTTATCGAAATTTTAATAAAGTGGATTTTTCTTAAATATGTTTAAAGGGGTAAAATTGAATAAAGAGATACTCAGCAGGCTTAGAAGAAAAGTTTGTTGTTCAATTTAATCTTTATTTTTACAAAAATCATCAAAATTGGTCTAGCCGTTCAACGGTTTAGGCTTAAAACCGGAACAGACAAGAATCAGATAAACAGAGTATCTTTCGCATTTTTTTTTAATACCACCGAGTTCAAAAAATATTATAAATTGCAATCTTTAATGTCGGAAGTCGGGGTTTGCTTGTATTTTAATTTTATGTTTAAATATGGGTAAGTAGTGCCCATGTTTCTGATTTTGGCGTTCTTTGCTTTGCGTACCAGGAGTCCTAGACCCTGTATTCCTTTCAGAAGCGAACCATGGCCTAGTAGGCTTTGGTCCTGCTATTTGAGGCAATTAATAGCTCAATTGCTCGTTGTCCGCAAGCCCGCGCCTACGATGGTGGCTAGAAATCGGGATCGGAGTCCCGGCGGCTGTGGTGTGAAGTACTGTGTTCCCTCAATCCTCATTGCGGTCGCCTCTTTCGCTAGCATTAATACTTTGTAGAAGGAGGCGGCCGCCTGCTGCCATTCCTCCTCGCTCCAGACCATGACCTGTACCTGGGCCCGGCGCGACAGGTCGTTACCGCCAATCACCACCACAAGGACCTTTGTGCCTTTGCGTGGTATGAAGTTTTAATGAATAAATAAATTGCCCCAATAAGTAAATAACAATCAACAAACTTTTGAACATGATTTTTGAGAATTTGAACATGATTGGTGAAATTAGGGTGTACTAGGGTGAACTGTAGGTGTGTACCTACAGTTCACCCTACCCCCGCTCCGTTTAAAACCGCTTATGACCGCTTTAAAGGGTGTAGGTATACATATGTGTATATTTATACCTACACCCTTTAAAGCGGACCTGTGTGATTGTAAATATGTTATAAAATGATGTAATACTCTGTAAACAATAAATAGACATGTGATTGCAGCAATCTAGCAAGATTTGCTATCACTTATTAAGAGTTCCATTTTCTAAGGGCCAAATTCACCAATAAACTATTCGCGATTATATAAAACAAAACGCAGTTTGAGCGCCTAATCGAGTTTATAGCTTCATTTTGCGTTTCACCGCGATGAATAGAACCTAGTTTACGCTAAACTCAGTTTCAATTCTTTTGTTGTCGCCCATGTTTACGACACGGTTCTTTAAACTAGATTACGCTGAGCTCAGTTTAGTTGAACTAAGTTTTTATATTGAATGATGAAATCAGCCCTAAGTATCTCTTAGTTTTTTATCAGATCTTCGTCGTTCTCTATCCCAGATCTTCACGGGACACACACAGATTCTTCAAACTAAAAAACATTTCAAAATTACACAGACAGACAGATCTTTCTGCCAATTGTAGACTAATATTGAACTACCTATTTTGTAATCAAAACTAAATTCATATTACAGTCGAACTTAGAACCATCTTTTTTGAAGTTGCTATATTTAATAGCTAACAGAGTTTGTACTTGTTCTAATACTGCAATCAATACGTCAATAACAGATTTCAGAACGATTAGATAATTTCTATTAATAACATCCATTTAAGTGCATCACTAACAAAAAAGGAAATTCATGTTTAATATTACGGCATACTTCCTGGTTATAAAAGCGATTTTGGAGTAAAAAAACGTATCTAAAAAAGTATTTTAGATATAGTCATTATGGTCTTCTACTCATGCTTTTACGTTTCAAGTACTGAACCGATTTTGATAAAATTTGGTACAGAGTGCCTAAGCTTGAACCATAAAGTCGTTATTTAACTTGTCTACTTTTCATTTTCTTTTCTCTTTTCGTAGGTCCGAAAGAAGAAATTTCTTAAAAATTAAAAAAAACATGCAAAACCTGAAACATACAGACATTTATAATACATTCCATTGTACATAGGCTATTTTTTATTTGGCTTCGACTTCGCGACCCTAATAATCGACATTCACGCAAGCGAAGCCGTTGGCAAAAGCTAGTAGGTACTTGATAAGCGAGTGATGCAGAGGAATGAGGAAAATGTTGAGTAGATATTATAATCTTTTTTAAATATTGATTTAGACTTGGACTTTTGAATGACTTTAGACTGGGGAAATACCAAAGCTACGAAAAATGGACTATATGAAAAATATTGAGTTAAAATAATTCTCACGACCGGATTCCAATCACGGTGGCCGATCTTGACAGAAATTAGCCAAGTACGCAGGAAATGTTACAGTAGGTACAAGACTGTATGTTAATAATAATTCTTTATTTTCAGGCTATTAAGGGTTCTAGTCACTGGGATTCTAGACACTGTTTTTTTTTGTGTGAACTTCGCTCGGGACTATGTCGACTTCGCGGCCCCAAAACAGCGGTTTTATTTTTATAAAAAAAAAAACAATAACTTTTCAAAATTTTTGTTTTTGCGAAGCGCTTTTTAATAACAAGCTTTATTTTTTTGTAACTTTCAAATGTTTCCGTAACGTAATCTCGTAGATAAATAAGTTTGAAATCGTAAATTAGGGTCAGATTCGCGATTTTTTTTTACCGAGCCAACTAATTTATATCATGTTTTCATTTTTGTCAAGCGCTTGGTGATATGGTCAATTTTAATAAAATAATTATTATGGTGTTTTCTTCTATATTTGTGGATTTCCAGAGGTTTAAAAAGTTTAAAATGATTAGAACCTGGCTTTAAGGCTCATAAACACTACATAAACAATCTTAAAAATAACAAACTAATATTAAGCATAAAGTAATAAGTCCATAATCTAAGCTGAGTGAGACACATCGAACCTGTGGAATGCAGGTGCACTCTCTGTTCCTTTAGTTTCACAGTCCGATGGGACGGCAATCCTATACAATCTGAGAGAGGTCAGGCGCAGGAGCAAAATGGCTTTACTTGCTTTTTGATGCAGTAAGTGTCACACTATTAACTGTTCTAAACTCTGGGCTGCTCCTCAGTTATAGAGAAGTATGGAAGAAGCAGTCGTGTGTTGCGGTAACCCTAAGTAAATAATTATGGATAAGGGCAACATAACAATGATAATGATACAGAAAGTTGAAACATACAGGTACTTTACTCAAAAAGCGTTTTTCTTGCATCACAATCTCCTCAGCACAGCCTAATGGATATCAGCCCACCTAGAGAAGTTACAATCGTTTCGCTTTGCGTTAACGCTTGGAGTTAGCCACGCCCTCAACTCCTTTGTTCAAACAAACGAATTAGGGGCGTGGCCAACTCCAAGCGTTAACGCAAAACGAAACGATTATAAGTTGGCTAGGAAGGCTGTTGTAGCAATATGACATTGGCGGCTTCTTTATGTCGTCATTAGCAGTGACTTTGAGTCAATCGAGAAACGAGCCAAGAGGATGACCGGCAGTGGTAAAATGACTAAAAATTAACGGTGTATATTAAATTTTAATTTATACACCGTTAAATTTTGGTCGTTTTAATCTCGCGGAGGGTTGATTCGGTACATGAAACCCTATCGATTTATAAAGATAAAAATGAACAATAATATATTTATTTTTTAAACTCGAATTAATTTACGCATGTACGAAATTGAGTCAGCTGATCGAGGCCAATAAACTTTAGGTGATTAGTATGCAACGACCGACAACTCCCTACAAGGTCATTGACTTGTTTACTTAAAGAAATTAATTTCGTACATGCATATATTAATTCGAGTTTTAGAAAAAAAGAACTTTATTTTTTAATTTTATCTTTATAAATCGATAGTGTTTCATGTACCAAATCAATCCTTCACCTTCAAATTTAACGGTGTATATCGTTCGTTCAAATAAAAATTTTTCTTTCTTTGTCTATGGCGGCGTATTAATTAAATAAAATCAAATATTAAACATAAAAAAAATAGAAAATGTTACATCTGTATTCTATTGTCACTAAAAATGACACTATCGTAAAAACTTTTCACGCAAGAAAACAAACAATGACTAAGCAATTTGATCTATGGCCGCCATTTTAAGGTGCACGCGGTTTTTTCGAGTGAAGTTCATTGACTGTATTAATTAAATTAAATCAAATACTAAAAAAACATTAGCAAATGTTACATCTGTATTCTATTGTCACTAAAAATGACACTATCGTAACAACTTTTCACGCAAGAAAACAAACAATGACTAGGCAATGTGATTAAAAGACTATGTAGCCTTCAGTTATGTATAAATTTAAAAAAAGTTAGTTGCGCGCCTATAAAAAACTGAGTTAATTTTTTACCGCCATATTATGAAAAATCTAACTAGTTTTGCTGTTATTAGGTAATTATTATTTTTCTTCACAAGAGTATTGAAAAACGTCTAAGGATACACGTGAGTAATGTATAGTTACCGCTCTTATCGCGACGGCTCGGGTCTTAATACCGCCTC
The DNA here is from genome assembly GCA_958295575.1 of Leucania comma. Taxonomy (NCBI): domain Eukaryota; kingdom Metazoa; phylum Arthropoda; class Insecta; order Lepidoptera; family Noctuidae; genus Leucania; species Leucania comma. Next base: position 17,179,973 of record OY282474.1, on the reverse strand, counting down.
GACGGTAACCACCTACATTACACACTTGTAACAAATTTACTATTAGTTACTAAGCCATTATAATGAATAGAATTTATAAAGACGCGGGCCCACTGCGGCGCACGGAGAGGCTACGCACGTGTATTAAAGCCGGCCATAAAACGCGATATCTCATGTAACATCGTGTGCGCTAACCAACGCTAACCGCTAGACCAACAGGCCAGTCATTTACATAGCTCAACGCTGTCGACGTGGGTCTGCGTTTCCACTTTAGTACACGAATATGACACGACTATGGGGTCATTCAAGTATTACGTAAGCACTACAGGGGTGGAGGGTCTTTGCTTTGCTTATTTTTCAAGATATGGGGGATGGGGGGTGTAGATGGTGATTACGTCAGCAGTGCATAATTTTGTTAGGATTCTAAGAGAACGATGTCAATTTTTCAAAATCACAAGAAAGTGAGCAGATACACATCATTATGCAGCATGTACTCGTACATCTAATGTCATTGACGACTAACACCCGTATTTTTATACAAGTAATCACTTGTTGCTAAGTAATTTCTTATTAAGTCATTACTTGACATAAGAAAACTTCATACATAATTTTAATTTTTAATACATAGGTAAACAATACAAATTGTTACTTAAGTAAGTATCTAGTTACTTTTACTCAGATAATTAGTTTTACTTGTTTATAAATACGAGTGTTAGAGTCATAGGTTCGTGTGTCATGGACTGAGAACTGTTAATTTGAATTAATCTCTTTTAAATCAAAGCTTTTTTCTTTATTTCAAGTATTCCTTTTTTCTAGACTTACAGCTACTGCTCATAAATTGATAAGCAAAATAACACATTGACAATTGAACGCACCGATGTTTACGTAAGCATAGGGGGAAGGCGGGCTTACTATTTGCAAAAAATCTGATTATTTGAACAGCAAATTACCCACGTTGTCAAACAAATTAATGCACCGCGTGCCTGTGCTCTGCATGCGCCTTTACATAACTGATTAGTGATAAAAGATTTTTGTGTAGAATAAATTCACTTTCATATTGACGTAATGACATTAATTTTTTGAAGTTATCCTCTATTTCACACAAATAGCATAAGCATCGATGGTTCAGTGGTAGAATGCTCGCCTGCCACGCGGGCGGCCCGGGTTCGATTCCCGGTCGATGCAATACTTTTGTTTTCGTTATTGTTGGAACATTTTTTTTAGAATATTGCAATTTAGACTGAATATAATATTGTTTTCTTGACATCTGCGAATACATGACGGAAAAAATACCTACCAGCTGCCGCTTTCCCATTAAGGGCCGATTTTTCAATCATCAGTTAACTTCTATCAGAGGAATAAATATGGCGGTTTGACATATTTTCTATACAAAAGCTGTCAAAACGTCAAATATAATCTTCAGATAAAAGTTATCTGGCGATTGAAAAATCGACCCTTAAAAGAAGACGCCTTCCTAGTTATGCGATGAAACAAAAAGATAGTCTGCCGAAACCCGGGATTGAACCGGGGACCTTTAGATCTTCAGTCTAACGCTCTCCCAACTGAGCTATTTCGGCTATATTTTTTGAGCTCGAAAGTATAAAACACAATTCACTTATCTAATTATTCACCATAAACTTATCATAACTATTGTAAATAAAGAGACGTTTATCACTCTTTAAATATTACAATCATTTTGATGGCTACGAATTAGAATATACCTGCCGTATAATTTGATAATAAAGTTACAAGTGAGCGCCATCTGTCGAATCAGTACATTACCAGAATAGTAAACTTTTCTGTTAATGGTATTGCTACTCGATCCTAGATGGCGCTTTTAACAATTACACCGAATATAAATTATAGTTACAGATTTAATAGGTAGGTGACGCTGTGTCACAAAACCTTAATCGTATAAAGTATAAACTCGTATTTGACGGCATGGTGCACTCCGCCAAGTCTGCTATGGGCACAAATGTGCCATAGGTTATTTGAAAAATTACTTCTAAATGATTATTTTTCAGACGACTACCACGCGATTCTTATGAGCCGGAAAATGATCAAATAACTTCTCCCACTCTGGGTAGACCGAGAGTGAGTCTCAGACTTTTACTGTAAAATATTATAATTCTTTAATTTGGATAAGTGACATCCATATGGGCTAGTAAATTAATAACAATAAACCTATGTTAGTAAAACTTACTAGATATCCATGTATTTATTTTGTAACAAAAGTGGTTGTTCATGATGCATCTGGAGCCAGCCAGCACTCTGCAGAACAAAGAGACAGATTTCTGTCTGACGATGGCGTGGAAGCCATCAATGCGATCTTAAGCGAACATACCTGATGCACTGCAGAGGCATGCACCCATCTGTGCATTTGTGTGTGTGTGTGAGCTAAGTTGCCCATCTGATTTCCTTTAGTTGCCCTTGGCATCTCAGAGCTTTCGAACGTTCCTGCACGCATTGGCTTTGATTGGCTCTTTCGGTTTTGCTAACATCTCTTTGAGGCGTGTGTGGTCCTTTATCCCGAAGCCCTAGCAGGCATTGGCCCTTGTAGACGCCGTCCATTTGACTTGGGAGCCAGAAGATCTCCTACTTATACTAAAAGTGGCTGAGCCAGTGCTGTACGTTGAAATTTTACTTTTTTTTCTCTTCCGCCACATTTTCAAATATTTTGTCAGTTAGGATCAGCTGATCGAAGTTTCTCACTCGTGGAAAAAATACGTGGACAATCCGTGCCTCCGTCCGATTATGCTAATTTTACAAAAGTACAACACAGGATGCCGATCTCATGCAACGGATCATAACCATTGTCACGAAATCCGATTTCCGAGATCCAAAATTAGAGTACAAAGCTGTTGTGGATGTGGATTATAGGATAATTGGACGCAACGTCGCTTAACAAAGCGGCTTTCAGGTATTTATGCCTAAAAAAGGATCAGACTCTCGTGCATACAACCAGCGCTTGTTTGTAATCGCGATCCGAAGGGATTTGTGACTAATCGCTAACAAAAATAGCGGGAGTTAAAAATAATGTTTGGCCGTTTATAGATAAAATAGTCGGTGTTTTCCTGCAGATGATTTCATTTCAGTTTAGGGACTTTATTTTAGCGTTAGGTAGGTTTCCATAATTTTAAAGTATTATAAATAGAGATGAGTTTCTACCCGGTAAATACCGGGTAAATACCCAAAATACCCAAATGCAGGGTTTTTACCCGGGTAAATACCCAAATGGTGGGTATTTTCCTTTTCATTATTGTTTTAAGTCTTTTGTACATTTTAAGCAATAAAAAATGTTTATCAAATGTGTTTTATGCATGAAGTGTAAATGGTGTCAGCAAATAATAGTTTTCTACTAACAAATCATATAAAAATTGTACGTCTGTATTTTTACGTATTATATTAGGTGGTTTATATTACATTTGATTATAGTAGTTTTAAATTAAAGACTATTTGAATATCACAGCATGTCGTAACAAATATTTATTGATAAAATACATTAAATAAACGTGAAACATCAAACTCTTGAGTATATAAGATGAATAACTAAAATCTGGCAAACTCGCGTATATTCTCAGAACTAGTGACGATGAAGATACTTTGTTATTAACTAAAAATCTACTACATTAGCGTATGAGATTGAAATTAATATTAAAAAAATGCTGACGTGGTGCAGCTCACGGCGTTTCAACCTTACGTTAAAGTTTCTAAAGTTGACTTTCAATTGATAAAATAAGTCCGTCAGTAGGCGCATTTAGCTGGCCAGCGGTCCCTCAATCCTTACAAATATGCACATCAACCGTACCCGCTTCTTCGCCGTCTCTCCGCGTATACGTATTATGCTTACTACTTCCACTTGTTTTTGAATTACTAAAGAGTGCGCACGTAGAAGTGATATCTCATACTGTTTCATTTTGGATCAGGATTCAAAATTTTGCTGGTGCTAACGACTAAAACTGGTTTTGGAAATATTAATATATTGTATTCATATATGTTTATTTAATTGAATGCAATACAATTTACGTTAAACCTTAGAAAATATACTCGTACTAAACTACAGTAGATATACCAAAGAAAGTAATTTAAGTATTTTGTAATAGAAGTACGTCATTAACACTTTGAAGCTTTTTTTTTCTCTGGGTCTCATTCTGTAATCATGATGAAAAAATATAGAAATATATTATGTCATATAAAACAATAAAAACACTGAATATTTCTTAGATGTACCTAATCAAGACAAAAAAATATAGAACCGTGTAAATTAAGCAAAAAAAAAAAAACAAATAGCCAGCGATAAAAATCATCTTCGTTTAGTAGTGTTAAAAAATTAAGCAAATTCATATTATTCATTTTTGAGTATTAAAATGCGTGTTTATAAATTGATATAACAACATTGATTACTCTGATACCTATTTACCTGTTATTTTTTAAACCATAAAAAAAAATTAAACTGAAGTTCTAAGTATGAGGAACCCCCAAAATTTATTGTTTTTTTTTTCTATTTTTGTGTGAAAATCCTAATGCTATTTACAGAATACATCTACTTACCAAGTTTCAACAGTATAGTTCTTATAGTTTCGGAAAAAACTGGCTGTGACATACGGACGAATGGACAGACAGACATGACGAATCCATAAAGGTTCCGTTTTTTGGCCATTTTGCTATGGAACCCTAAAAAGGGAGTTCCGATTCCAAATTAAATGAAAGGACATTATATAAGGAGGAAAATCAGCCAAGTTTAGTACATTTTGACCAGTTACGCGAATACAAATGTACTGACCAGCAGATTTTTTTTCACGATTTCAGGTTTGGTCCCGTAGTAAAAGTTGTTTTTTTTGCATGACTACAATCACGTGTTTAAGTGTCGTTCACTAATTACCAGTCACCCTATATTATGTCATTTACTATATAGAAACTTCATCAAATCAGTTAAGATATTTTTCATTTATGCTAAAATTACAGTTATTATCAGTTAATAAAGCAATTTAATCAGGCTATGAAACGAAAAACATATGAAAGTAGCCGAACTTATAACATGGATGTGTTAAAAATATCTAAACGGGCTAAAATTCACCTAAGCTTTATTAAATAAAACGTTCCATAAAGTGTTTATAGTTTATACCCATGCTTTTGGGTATTTACCGGGTAAAAACCCTGTTTATACCCAAATTGGGTATTTACCCGGTAAATACCCGATGGGTATTTACCCACCGCCCATCTCTAATTATAAATAATTATATTTACTTGCATGGTTCACTGTGAATAAGAGTATTTTAGGAAAAAAAATGATTAAAAAGTACTATGACCTAGACCAGACACAGATATTTCAACCAGCTTTCTTCCGTTCCTCAGTCAGTAAAAGTCTGGCAAGCCCTCGGGCTCCACCCTAGAGCGGGAGAAGTCACTGGATGATGTCCAACCAAAAAAAAGTGGTCCTAACTACTAATAATTGAAATCAGTGAACCAATACATTTCAGGCTGGTTGTGTAATGAGTAAGTTCATTTATCAGCACTAGATAGTAAGTTGCAGACAACAATGCGAGCCTGAGTCAGTGGCGCGTTGTGACACATCGTTCGGCAATGTTATTGATTACCTACTGCAAATAAAAAGTCAATGAAACAAGCTCGCTTGCGGAAAAAGTTGTGGGTTCCTTACAACTAGGCTTTTTTTTAGGTGGGAAATCATCCAATGACTTCTCCTGTTCTTGGGCTCGCGATCCCAGAGTGTCAGACTTTTACTGACTAAACCCCGGAGTTCATTTTCACACAACCCATGGACGACTAGGTTAGGATTTGTTTTGCACCGTCGTTTGTTTAATAATAACGAGCTTAAGCTACACCTCCCGTGGTTCATCCGTAGATTTGTAACCATTCACTTTATATTGAGTTTTCTCCGTGCCTCGGAAAACCGTTGGTCCCGGCTGTCATTTTAACCTCTGTAACAGTCGGGTATTGCGTATTACCCTGTTACGAGAGGTCAGATGGCAGTCGCTCCATGTAAAATGCTGGTATTCAGGAGCATCCGATTAGACCGAATAGAAGAATGTATAATAGGATACGTGTCATTTAAGTAAGTTGAACTAAAATGGCGATCGACCTTCAATGCGCAGGAACAAATTTTCGGGTCTCATTTGAAGTACAGCAAGCAGGGGGCTGCACGTACCTAACCTTAGCAACTACGGCCATTTAAGGGTGGCCTTATGCTTAGCTATGCTATGCAGTTCCTAAATGACATTCGAATTTTTTGTATTTTGTTTAACATACATAAATGGGTCAAAAACGTGACTTTGCAATAAATTACCATTCAAAATTAATTTGTTATTAGTCATTGAAAGATGATTCATCGTGTGGTTTTTCCAGCTTCATTACTGAACCCTATGAATTAACTCTGCTCAGAGCATCCCGTTGATAAATGATAAATGTATGACAACCTTTTTATGGCAACTAAGTTGTAATTGCCTATTATTTTTCTACATTTCTGAAAGCTTAATAAAATGAAGATTTACTGTAAATAATTAAAAAAAAAGTTAGTTAAAATACTTTTATTATTTATTCGTTTCAGTAAAATGTAAGTACTGAGCTGTGATTTCGTTTTAGTACTGAGCCGTGATGTTTCAACAATTTGTAGTCAGCAGGACAGGTGACATGATAGTGGTCTTGGTCAAAAAGTTTTGCGCCCAACGTGGGGCTCGAACCCACGACCCTGAGATTAAGAGTCTCATGCTCTACCGACTGAGCTAGCCGGGCTTCGTCAGTGTGTGTCTAAATGAATATTAGGTCTGGCACTGCTTAATTTATTGTAGAGTATGTTTAAAAATCATCAGTAAATTCACACGAGACCGGTCCACAGACTATAAAACTTAAACATCAACCGAGACGCAATAGAGTTCTGAGACCAATGACGAAAATGGCCACGTGTATCAAATGACGTTTTTCAACACTCTGAGCTACATATTTGAAGAAATACCTAAATACAACATTATTTTTTATTAGTTATACATTTTAATATTGTATTTTGAACCAATATATTATGTTAACATGATAGGCACCCATCTAATTTTTTTGTGTCATTTTGACTAGTTGCCAAAAAGCCTAATGTTAAAAATAGGAAAACTGTATATTTTTTATTTAGTAGTTATATTATTGTGTTAAAAATATACAATTTTCCTATTTTTATTATACTATTAGGCTGTTCGGTACAGCCTAATGTTAAAAGTAGGAAAACTGGATATTTTTATATACATTTAGTAGATAATTATATAATTTTTTAATCGCAAGAACTGGTTTGAGACGGCGCCTTAGAAGGAAGTCGTTGCCCAGCAGAGGGACAATAAGGTCAAAATAAAAAAAAATAGTTGATCATCTATCATCACTTTCTTGCCCTTGTCTTGTGTTACTTGGGGTCGGCGCAACACGTTTTTTTCTTTCTGTCACCAAACCGATACGCTAACACTAACTTCCTTTACTTTCCCAATCAGAATACCAGCGCTGCGTTACTTTTTTTTGTTAAAATATCGCAGCATAATACATATGTGCAGAGATAAAAGCCTTTTTGGCCTCGCACAGGTTTTTTTAAATCTTTTAATATTGTTTTCTTTTATTTTTGTTCGAGTTTCAAAAAAAATGTTTTTTCTTTCTTTCTTTCATATCACTTCTCACACGATTCATCCATCTTTTCTTTGGCCTCCCTCTACCGCTCCCTTTTTCCACATGTTACTCATAGGTAACTCTTTTAATAATTATTATTATTGTTGTTTATTAATGGCAACTAGGCCCAAAAAATGTTAGTAACAGAAATCTTTTTCTTTTTTTTAGAATATAATTGTTTATTCTGAACAAAATTAACTTTAAATTACAATATTAATAATAATTAAATCTAGTTCTATATAAAACTTAATAGATATAAGTACTTATATACAAATTAAAAATAATAATATGTACAAACGGGTAGTAAAAGAACTTATTGGACATCAAAAAATTCATCCACATCGATATCAATGGGAAAAGTGCCCAGAACGCTGGCAGTATTGCCACGTTGGACGGCAATGCTGATTCGTTGACCGAAGAAAAGCCCAGCCCTCTGGTCACGCGAAGAGTCGACCAGCTGTTTGCTGATGTCACGAACTACTCGATGAGCGCTCGGACCTCATGGCCCTAGTGGTGTGTAGTAGTTACAAATTGATAGAGTTTCATGTACCGAATCGAGATTAAAACGACCAAAATTTAACGGTGTATAATTTAAGATGTTTACAATGAGTAGTATTAACACTATACATAATGTAAATACTATATAGTGTGAACATCACAGTACAGTGTATGCTTATTTTTAACCGACTTCGAAAAGGAGGAGGTTCTTTGTTCGGCTGTATGATTTTTTTTATGTATGTTCACCGATATCTTGGTCAATTGTGGATCGATTTTTACAATTATTGTTTTGATTAAAAGATTATGCTCCCGAATTGGTCCTATAAAATATTTAAAAAATCATAGTAGAATTGTAGTTTTTTTGATGGAACCGAATGGCGGAAGGTATCTATTTAAGTTTGGCTGAGGGCTGAGGGCTACTGCAACTAAAAAGTTTTTTATTGCTTTACTAGATTATTCGTACTTTATGTCTAGTAGAAACACATGTTTTGTGACCGTGACAGCCACTTATGGTTTTACCGATTTTTTTTAAATAGTTATCAACTGTAAAGTTAGCTTACCTAGGTACATAAGTTAATCGTTGCTTGTTTCGCAACATGCATTGTTAATCAATTTAGTGTAGCAATGACCTAAACAGTTGGCTGTGTAGGTACATGGTGAACTACCTTCCATAGTTTTACTGAACTGGTAAAGCGGTGTTAACGCGATTTTTTTTTCGGCTTTGGTATGACAATATATTACGTGTAAGGTATTTTATAGTTTGAGCAAACAATTTTTTGCCCAAATTATATACCTATACGATTTTAGAAGCTATACATACATCAATAAAAAAATTAGCTTAGTATTTTTGGATATCATAGCAAATGGCTGAAAAATCTGGTCTAAGACCTGTTGTCAACGTAAATATTAATCTTTGTTATTGGTATCAATACAACACATTTGTCATACGCTTTCTGAACTCACACCTCGTCTTCTTTCCTGAAAATCTGTACAAATAAAATAAAATAATGAACATAGATAAATATATAAAAAGTAATTCAACAAGCCGTGTTGCCATAAACACCCATTATTTTAGATGTCCAATATTATGGCAACAGGTATCATATGCATGCATGTTTTTTGAAAACGTCAAGATTTAAAAATCTTCACAAAATATATGGTCAGTGTTAACATTCTGAAATCATTTAACTACTCGCATTAATTCTGCCTTATCTTAAAACAAACCCAACTGTATTAATTAGGTAGTGTTTTTTACACTTATTCATTAACTTTAATGTAAGATTATCAAAATTGTATTATCGTGTAGGTGATTGAATAGTTGGCGCCTCTCGTCGACGGCGCCGGTGGCTAGTAGGTACCTACCGTCGCAAACAAACGTTTTTAAGTTCACATGGAATAGTTTCGAAGAAAAACACAAACAAGCCATTACTTTTCTTCTAGAAACCGTGGGGTAAAGAAATTCGGTTGAAGAAATTGATTATTCTAGACACGAGGTTGTGCATTCGGTATTTTTTTGTAAAATGACCATTTCCATGAGTAGGTTCGAAGTTTTGCGTTACCTGACTGAGTGCCGATTTAGAGGAAGGGGTATGACTTAACTAAGCAAGTACCTAATTATTTCTTAGGTTTTCAAAAAATAAATCTTACCTACTTGATTTTATAGTTGTTATTTCCTGGACAAGTTTTTAAATATTCGAGAGAGCGATTTAAGTCAGTATTCACTAACTTAACACTAAGCCAATCGAACATTCAGGTGCTATCTCTCTTTGTTTCGCGATGCCTCTTTATCAAATATTGACATTGATTGAAACAAGAAGCATTTCAACAATGCTTACGCTGAAGTTAGGTTGATCGGGAATGGTGTCTCAAAGAGAAGTCAGTAAAATCGTAAGGTCTCAGCAGGGCCGAAGCCTACTGAGGCCATCGGTTGACTTTTAAAATGAAAACTGCGGTCCTGGAACTCAAAGAGTAAAGAAAGAACATAATATGTGGGTATGGTTTTAGTCAGTATAAGTCTGAAAAGCTCTCCCGCTCCGCCCTAGAGTTAATTTCCCAGTAGGCATATAAAAAAAAAAACTTAAAAAACCGCTTCCTCAAATCTACTATTCAACAAGAAACTGGTCTTCATCCAATTTCATCGGTAAATTCCTTCATCAAACAAAAGTTAATAAAAAAAAAACATGGCATTAAACTTGTGTGCGCGACGGTCCGCGCTCGCTCAGTATTCCGTCGTCGTCCGTAGGAAGTAGCACGCCTGACAGTTAGCTTTTACTTAGCAACGCCGATGACCTAAGCTCACACGCGATTGCTTATTACGTCGATAACCATCACGGGGTCTATGTGGGTCACTGGACCTCAGATAGCAATTTTTTGCAGGCGCCATTGGAGGCGATGGCGGGCGCTTCGGGGTTCATTTGTTTCTCTAATATAGGTATGTATGTTGTAGTAGGTACTTGGAGGGCTGTAGATATTAAGCCTCCTCTCTAGATGAGGTAATCCACCACGCGGGCCCAGTGCTGGTTGGTGAATGTCGCATGTGATGAAATAAATAACACAAAATAATGCGCCTCCTGAGGCTGGAGTTGAACCCGCCAATTTAACTCGTGAGTTGGTGCTGTTAACTTTCAGCCACCACTACTTATGGCAGTCTCTTCACTACATACTTAGTGTAAATAAAAATATAAAATAAAATAAAAAATATTAAACAAAGTCGCATTCCGCTCTCCGTCCCCATGTATGCTTAGATCTTTAAAACTACGCAACGGATTTTGATGTTTTTTAATAGATATGTAGAGTGATTCAAAAGGAAAGTTTATATGTATATTACATGCATAAAATATTTAATATCACCATTGCACCCGTGCGAAGCTGGGGCGGGTCGCTAGTCATTCTATAAAATAAAATTGTATTGACTATCAGATGAAAAGTGAACTGTTCATCAGTGTGGTTATAACTCAAAAACCACTAAGCAGTTTTATTTTGGTTAATACTAACGACACGCTCTAGATTTTTTTTTATTATAAATTATATACTCAGACTTTTCTTGTTTATTTCTTTATAATAAAGAAAGCAGCATAAAAAAAGTCGTATCGTGTTTTACCAGGAGTTAGCGGATAAAAAGACAGGCGCGGAAAATCGACTTTGTTTTATGTTATGGAAAGATTTGAATATAGAGTGTGATGTATGCTATTTAATAATTAGGTTAAGTGGGTAGCAGGTAAAATAGTATATAGTCATTATTGTGAAGGTGCCCCAGTCTGTGAATATACACCCTGCCATCCAGACGTTGTTTGATTTCGCTTCCTACTATCAAGTACCCGTGCTATATATTTCTCAGTGGCGACGAGTGTGAACAATTCGCGTGCAATATTGCAGTTTAGACAAGATGTCTATCGGGAAGATATCGGAGTTTAATGTGCACAAAGACGATTGGAAGCTATATGTCGAGCGGTTAGAACAATACTTCATCGTTAACAAAATACCCGAAAATTTGCATGTGCCAACGTTAATAACCGTAATGGGTTCAGAAAGCTATGAGTTATTAGTGAATCTGTGTACACCAAATAAACCCAAAACAAAGAGTTTTGAACAGTTGTCGGAAATAATGGGTAAACATTTGCAGCCAAAGCCCAGTGAGCTCGCGGAGAGGTATAAATTCCGACATAGAAAGCAAAAGGAAGGCGAGACGATATCGGGGTACGTGGCGGTACTTAAGAAAATGACAAAATCTTGCGAATTTGGAAGTTGGCTTGAGGAAAGTTTAAGAGATCAGCTAGTATGTGGAATAGCGAGCGAAAATATCAGACAACGGTTATTCGCAGAACCAACATTGGATTTCGCCAAGGCTTATAAGCTTGCCGTCAGCATGGAGTCGGCAGAGAAGGACGCCGCTGCAGTCGAAGGACCTAAAGTACAAGTAGGGACGGGTGCAGCGACAGTTGATTGCCAAGCGATGACCGTGAGACGACAAGCAACGAGCGTGGCGGAGCGCGGCGGGCGGCCGGGCGCGGGAGTCGCGCGGCGGGAGGTGCGCGAGCGGCGAGACGTGCGGGAGCGGCGCGCAGGTCGCGAGTCGGCGATGTCGGTGCCGGCTGAGCGGGCCCGGCTGGCTGAGCCGGCTCGGCCACAGCGGCCGTGTCAAGCGTGCGGTGCAGACCATAACGAGTCGAGGTGCAAGTTCGCGCGTTACGTGTGTAGGGTGTGCAATCGTCAAGGACACCTGCGGCGTATGTGCCCCAATTTAGTAGAACAATATCAGGTAGACGTGCAAAACGCGGGTGATGACGAGGAGACGGACAGTGACGAGGTAATTTTTGTTGATATTTGCCAATTGTCGATAGCAAGTTGTAAACCTATTATTATACCAATGAATGTGCATAACAAAGAAATATCTATGGAATGTGACACGGGTAGCGCAGTGTCATGTATTAGTCAAGAATGTTACAATAAATTGTTTAGCGACCTTCCACTGCAACCCTGTAAATTAACTTTAAGATATTACACTGGTGAGACTGTAAAACCCTTAGGTATAATAAGACCCCTGGTTCGATATAAAGATAGAAGTGAATTTTTAGAGCTACTAGTAATAGAAAAAGGAAAAACCGTGCTTTTGGGGCGACATTGGATAGCGGCATTGAAAGTCCAGCTACCCGATATTAATTATAATGTGTTTAATATGACAGAAAATACTAATTTTGATATATCCTCTTTCAGTACCAAATATTGTAACGTGTTCGCGGACGGTCTCGGGCGCTTCACGGGCGGCGCAGTGAGCATACACGTGCGAGAAAGCGCGCGGCCGGTGTTCATGCGCGCGCGCCCGCTGGCGTATGCGCTGCGCGAGCCGGTGGAGCGCACGCTGGATCAGCTGGTGCGCGACGGAGTTCTCACCCCAGTCGAGCGTTCCGACTGGGCTACGCCGATAGTGCCAGTGGTAAAGAAAGATGGTAGCATTCGTATCTGCGCAGATTATAAACTCACTTTAAACAAAGTCATTGAAATTGATCGTTATCCTTTGCCTAGGGTAGAGGACTTGTTATTTCGTCTCAGAGGGGGCGAATATTACAGTAAAATCGATTTGTCTCAAGCGTACGCACAATTTGAACTCGATGACACGAAGAAGTACACTGTGATAAATACACACAAAGGGTTGTATAGGTATAATAGATTAGTGTATGGCTTGGCATCTAGCCCTGGCATTTTCCAGAGGCGCATTGAGCAACTATTCGCGGACATGCCTCGGGTAGGTGTCTTCCTAGATGACATAATCGTGACGGGAAGTTCGAAATCTGAACATATAAGCAATTTACACAAAGTCTTTCAACGGTTGCAAGACTACGGACTTAGAGTGAGGAAAGAAAAATGCGTTTTCTTTTCAAAATCTGTGTCGTATTTAGGTCACACTATTAGTAAAGATGGAGTGCATACATGCCCAGAGAAAGTTAAGGCAGTGATGGACACGCCAGCGCCTACTAATGTCACGGAATTAAGAGCGTTCATAGGACTAATCATGTATTATGCAAAATTTATTAAAAATATTACAACGGAGCGAGAACAGTACTAACTGTTCTCGCTCCGTTGTACAAACTTCTTAAGTCTGGTGTTAAGTTTACCTGGAGTCAGGATTGTCAGGATGCCTTCGAAAAGGTGAAACGACTTTTGGCGGGAGGCGAAGTACTTATTCATTATAATCCAGAGCTACCGCTGGTTTTGACGACGGATGCGAGTAGTGTGGGCGTTGGCGCGGTCATATCGCACGTAACGGCGGACGGCGAACGCCCAGTGGCGTATGCGTCGCGGTCGCTCACACCGACCGAGCGCGCCTATGCGCAAATAGATAGGGAGGCTCTCGGCATTATATTCGGTGTACGTAAGTTCCACCAGTACCTGTATGGCCGTCACTTTACGTTACGAACTGATCACAAACCTTTAACACACATATTTGGTAATAAAACGAGTATTCCAGTGATGGCTGCTTCGCGACTGCAGCGTTGGGCGGTATTGTTATCGGGATATAATTACAACATTGAGTATATCGCGTCTAGTAAGAACAGTGCGGATGCATTATCACGTCTCCCATGTAGGAATTATAACTCAGGTAGACTAAAAACAGAAAACACGTATGTTAACTTCGTGGAAAATTTTTTACCCATCACTAGCAGTGACGTCAAAAGAACGACATCGAAAGATAAGATACTTAGTAGGGTGATGTTGTACATTCAATCAGGATGGCCACCAGTAGGTCAGAATAATGATGAGATTAAACCATTCCTAGCTAGGCGTAATGAGTTATATGTAGAATGTGGATGTATAATGTGGGGCTATCGTATGGTAATCCCACATTTACTAAGAGGGCATATATTAAATCAACTGCATAGCAGCCACATGGGAATCGTAAAAATGAAAAGTTTAGCTAGGAGTTACGTCTGGTGGCCCAACATCGATAAAGACATTGAGGCTTTATGTAAAAGCTGTGAGACGTGTGCGATGGAAGCGAAGGCACCCCCGCGGGCCGTCATTCAACCCTGGCCGTACAGTACTCAACCGTGGACTAGACTTCACATCGATTTTTTGGGCCCATATCGAGGCATGACATTCCTAGTACTGATAGATTCGTCTTCTAAATGGATAGAAATATTTGAAATGACACGTACTAACGCTTCAAATGTTATTAAAGTTTTACGTTCGACTTTTGCTAGGTTCGGCTTACCGGAACAGTTGGTATCAGATCAAGGACCACCTTTTACTAGTATTGAATTCAAACGATTTCTTGCTAATAACGGTATTAGTCAATGTTTTTCACCTGCTTATCATCCTTCTTCAAACGGAGCCGCAGAAAATGCAGTGAATATTTGTAAACGCACTATTAAAAAAAGCAATTAGGGATCGCGAGGATATAGACACAGCTTTACAAACATTTCTTCTAGCGTACAGGAACACAGTGCACAGCACCACCGGTGAGACGCCCGCGATGTTGTTGCAGAGGCGAACACTGCGTTCTAGATTAGATTTGTTACGAACGGAGCGTTCAGTGAGTGCTCGAGTACAAGATAGGCAGCAAAGACAAATCGATTCAGCTGGTGGGGTTGCGCGAACATTCGACGAGGGCGATCCTGTTTGGATGAGAGATTACAGTTCCTCGGACAAATGGGTTAAAGGTACGATTTCAGACGTAGATAGTGCTCGTAGGTATCTAATAGCAAGGAATAACGGTCAATTTATTAAAAGACATGTCGATCAGATACGACGCAGATCTTGTGCATCTTTCGGTATACCGAACACGGGAGAAGAGGAAACAATAGGGGATGAGAACTCTGTCGAACACGCAGGGAGTCTTATAAAGCCAGGGAAGAATGAGGATAACCGTAGTGATGAGAGCGAGTGTGAAAAAGACGAATCAATAAACCGTGAAGCAGGCGGTGTTGAGCATGGTGAGCCTGTTGATCATGCTCGCGATTTGTCAGATCAGAAAGAGCACCCAAAGCGAACCCGAAAGCCAGTTGTCAGATTCCAATGTACTTAAAATGAATTTGTATATGTTTTATGTTGTAATTTAAGAAGGGAGGTGTGATGTATGCTATTTAATAATTAGGTTAAGTGGGTAGCAGGTAAAATAGTATATAGTCATTATTGTGAAGGTGCCCCAGTCTGTGAATATACACCCTGCCATCCAGACGTTGTTTGATTTCGCTTCCTACTATCAAGTACCCGTGCTATATATTTCTCATAGAGATAGAAATAAAAAGAAGTAGACATAGGTAATAAAATTCCTTAGAGAAGATCCGGGAGGAAAGAAAGTCGAAAATATAGCTTAAAATCAAGAACTTAGGCAAGTCTAAGGCATTACATTTGATTTTATTTATGCATTGAGTTTAAAACTTGCTTGTGCATGGCAGACTTATGGCAGGCTACAAATACAATTAGCGCAAAGTATGATTAAAACTGTCAACTTCAAGCGATTAACAGCCATCCAATAAAGTTTTGAAAGATTTAACGCTGATTGTATTAAGCGAGTTGTCATGTAATTCAACGAAATTTAGGTATCTACTATATCTATTTATTTCTAAGCATCCAACCGTCCAACAGTCACCTAATTCAACATTAGGAACAGGTACCTACAGTAGGCGGTAAATAACTTGACTAGAGATTTTCGTGGTGGGGAAAGCTCGAGCATTTCAAAATGTATGAAATTGTGAGTGGTGGGAGCTACCCTCACCACAAAGTCTCGAGTCAAGTTATTTGCCAATTTCATAGTCATAGTCATAGTCATAGTCATAGTAATTTATTGGTAAGGGATTCTTACAAGTCATAAAAATAATGTTGCATTATAGTCAACAATTAATTACGAATAAGTAAATTACATTCTAATGTCAAATGATAAACCTACTAATAATAAAAATAGAAAAACAAAAAAATTAATTGTAAAACATAAAAGAAAATAAAAAAAAAGAAACAATCGAAGTCAAAACACAAATTAAAATAATTAACAAAGTCACAATAATTTCCAGTCCAATTAATATTTACGTCAAAGCTAAATTAAATTAAATCTTAAATTCGTCATAGGAATAAAAAGCTTGCTCGATAAGTAATTTTTTTAAACGAGCTTTGAAGCTGCCTATAGTTGGGGCACTAGAAATAGCTGCAGGCTATTGCTGTCGGGCCCATAACATGAGTCGTCTTGGAGGATTTGGCAAGCGTTCTCGAGACCGTCGATAATTGACCCCTGCTTCAAGTGGTGCAATATGAATGACGGCTGCCTACCTTTTGGGTATAGGGCGAGGTTCATCCTCACGTATAACGCGACCTGATATAAAAGTATAGCAGGTAACGTGAGGATGCCTAGTCTAATAAAATGGGGTCTAGCAGACATGTCCTGCGGTATCCCGACGATGGTCCGCACGGCTCGCTTCTGCATTCGGAAGGTGCGCTGCCAATCAGCGGCACGCCAGTGTCATTCTGTAGGTACATTAACTTCTGCCAGCAAAAACGGCTTTAGAAACAAAATTACTGAACCGTGGTACTGAAACGCAAAGGGCCATTGAAGGGCCTGTAAAATTCTGATACGCAAGTTGTCGTTGGATGATGCCATCTCAAAAAAATAATCAAACGCTATGCCGACCCTGTCATTTAAATAAGATCGGCTGTTGAGGCCAGATTATTAACAAAACCTAAACATATTATAGGATTCTGAATTTTAAGTTAAAAAAAACTTCAATCTTTTTGTAAAGACGTACATATTTATTGTTTGGAGAATAAAGTTAACGTTAACTTAACTTGCATATTTTAACATTGCACGTGTCAGTCCTATCGAGTCTAGGTAAATTAACGTTAAATATTTACTTACAATATTCTTCTTGAGTAATCTTATCGTCAATGTATGTTTATGACTATTTATTATAGACACAGTACAAATAATGTTTTTCACTACTGTGGGTCTATGATTTGCCATTGCGTGATTGTCACACCTGCTGTATATTGACTGGTAGAGAAAAGTTTATTTTTATTTTTATTGTAGGTTAAATCATAGGGAACGGGAGATAATGTCAGACTCTTACTGATTAAAAACCTACCCCGATTCTTCTTTGCCTAGGTTCCAGGACCCTGGTATACATTTTCACGCTATCCCAAGGCCCCAGAGTGGGCTTCGGCCCTGCTGGGTCACTACAGTTTGCTGACAACTCCATGAGGTGTGCGGGAACAATGCGCGCCGTCGACAACTTGGGCTCCGTCCGGACTGTTACTGGACGGACGGACAGCGAGCTATCCATTGCCCGCCGTCCGCAAGCCCGCGCCTACATTGGGTTCGGAATCCCGGCGACAGCGGCGACGTGTGCGCCGTTGCTTGATGCGGTCGGCCTCCTCCTTTGCTCGTATCTTTGCTTCGCAGAAGGAGGCTGCCGCCTGCCACCCGTCCTCGCTCCGGACCATGGCCTGTACCAAGGCCCGGCACGAGAGATCGCCGCCGCCGATCGCCCCCACAAAGACACGACGATGCTCTTCCCAAACGGGGCACACCTCTACCGTGTGTTCCACCGTATCCTCCGGGCGGTCTACACAGTGGCGACACCCGGGCGTCACCTCCACATAAATCTTGTACAGGTACTTCCCGAACTTGCTATGTTCGGTGAGGACCTGCGTCATGTGGAAGATGTGGCTGTGAGGTCTTTCCAGCCACACCTCAAACAGGGGTCTTACCGCCATATGTAGAGAATAGTACCTTTGTGTTGCATGAAGTTATACTAAGTATATAAATAATATCTATTTCGTAAAATTCGAAACAGTTAGCGCAGCTCTGGAACGCAAAAGGCAACTGAAGAACAGGTGGATTTTAGTCAGTAAAAGACTGACTATCCCTCTCACCCCACCTGGAACAGGAACCCTCCTAATCTTCAAATATTATAAATAATATCTTATTTGAAGATTTCCCACACAAAAAAAAACATAGTTTAATAGTTGTCAGTTTAACATAAAAGACCTTTTCATTCGAGTACCTCCCTAGTAGCCAAGTACCTTTGTAATCCCTAGTACTGTAACAGACTTCTCAAGTAATTCAATATCTTAGAAAATAAACCTGGCGCCTCCTTATGTAGGTTCTTGGTCCATAAAACGTAGGTAACGGAACGTAAGTAAGTTGTACGTAGTAACGTAAGTAGGATTTTGAATGAATAATAGAGTGACGATTGATTGGGGAGAATCAAAGCACTAAATATATTTTTGTAATGTTTATCTTTCGTTTTTCTACGGTTCCGTATCTCAAAAGGAAAAAACGGAACCCTTATATTTATTACCACTTTGTTATCCCTCTGTCTGTCTGTCAAAACCTTTTATATCGGGAACTCATGGAGGTATCGAGTTGAAATTAAAACTATATATTATATTCAGGTCTGCAGTCTCTTGATTGAAGCTGTGAAAAAAAAACAAACTTCTAAGTTACAGAAAAAAAAGATACGATCGTTCGTGTCACAAAAAACGTATATTATAGCAGTCCACAGTGCCGAATCAAGGGATTAAAAATTCATACGGACTTCCCGTTGATCCTGAAATTTGGCATAAAGCAAGAGCTTACATAACACAGGTATAGGAATAATTCTGAATACAATAAAGGACAATGGGCTAATTGGTACACCCCTCCAATAGCAATAAGATATATATCGTTAGATAGGTCTTTTTAACTGGAACAACATTTACTATGACAGCTTTGTTGAAATGTTTGTCCATTCTGAGTTTTAGGTTAAAAACAAAAGTTAGGTTAGGTTAGGTACTAATTGGTACAACCCACCAATAGCAAAGACATATATGTCGTTGGATAGGTCTTTTTAACTGGAACAACATTTACTATGACAGCTTTGTTGAAATGTTTGTCCGTTCTGAGTTTTAGGTTAAAAACAAAAGTTAGGTTAGGTTAGGTACTAATTGGTATAACCCACCAATAGCAAAGACATATATGTCGTTGGATAGATCTTTTTAACTGGAACAACATTTACTATGACAGCTTTGTTGAAATGTTTGTCCGTTCTGAGTTTTAGGTTAAAAACAAAAGTTAGGTTAGGTTAGGTACTAATTGGTTCAACCCAACAATAGCAAAGACATATATGCCGTTGGATAGGTCTTTTTAACTGGAACAACATTTACTATGACAGGTTTGTTGAAAGGTTTGTCCGTTCTGAGTTTTAGGTTAAAAACAAAAGTTAGGTTAGGTTAGATGCTAATTGGTACACAAAACTCAGAACGGACAAACCTTTCAACAAACCTGTCATAGTAAATGTTGTTCCAGTTAAAAAGACCTATCCAACGGCATATATGTCTTTGCTATTGTTGGGTTGAACCAATTAGTAGCTAACCTAACCTAACTTTTGTTTTTAACTTAAAACTCAGAAAGGACAAACATTTCAACAAAGCTGTCATAGTAAATGTTGTACCAGTTTACAGTCTGCGTCGTAGGTACTGGCTCTTGGATTGCGTTCAAAAAAATCAGCTTCGACTGCCAGACCCTTGTGCGTGGCTCGGTGTTCTGAACTGGCCGTGATCAAGCAGCCTTTGGTTAGCTGCTAAAATTGTCCTCTCATTAGGGACCGTAGGATTGAGGATCCCTTGGGCTCGCATACGAGGTACGCTCTCCCTTTCGTATCTTCTTCGTGCTGCTCGTTCATTGCTTAACAAATACACTCGCACCATTTCATAATACTCGCGGTGAGTAAAATGAGACATTGTCACTACGCTAGTCTAGTACGCGGCACACGCGCAGGGACGGCGAAGGGCGCGAATGTCCGACCTCCGCTTCCGCAAGTGACGTACTGCATGTGCATGCGTTTTGTTTATCAAACGCCGGCGCCGCATGCCCCCGCACCCCCGTCTCGTGCGCTGGGCGTGGTCCAGCGGCCGGCGGCCTTCGCGTTTTCATTCATGCTCATTCATAGTATTACTATTAAATTATATCCATGTCTTGCTTATTTCAAATTGGGACAAAGTGGAAAAATGAGAAAAAAAAAGTCATAAACTAAAAATGGAAATGTGTTCTATTGCTTACACTGAGCCACCAAAAAAAATTTACACAGTGGTTAAAAAATTTTCCTGTACATATCTTTGCTATTGGTGAAGTGTACCATATTTTTTTTTATATTACTGATAGGTTTGCGCTTGACCGTTATCTCACCTGATGGAAAGCGACGATACGGTCGACGATGGATTGTGCCTAGAAGAAACCTATTTACTCTTGACTTAAAGGTACCCGGGTTGTAGCCATCAGGAAACACAGACTCTGGCCGTACGTCTGGTAGTCCGATGATGGAACGGGCTAGGCGGAATTAGGCTATGCAATTCCGACGCACACTCCCCGAAATGTAGCCGGTAGAAAACCGACAGGCTAGCAACTCGGCGTCGATGCTCAAGACTTTGAAGCCTCGACTCGACGAGTGCATCATTGCCAATGATCCTCTTGACTCGCCTCTCAATAGTCTCAAGCGCATCAAGCTGGTATCGGGCAGATCCGTCCCAAAGATGAGAGCAGTACTCCATACACGATCGAACTTGCGCTTGATAAAGTTTGAGCAGCTGATCCGGCGTGAAGTACCGTCTGACCTTTGCGAGGATTACTAGCTTTTTTGCAGCCAGTTGAGCCTTTGATTCGATGTATGGCCCAAAGTTGAGAGTAGATGTCAACATTACACCAAGAAGATCAAGATGGTCGGATATCGGCACGGTTACACCCCGGAAAGTTGGCTCAATTGACTCCTTTTAGCGGAAAATAGACACGCCTTGATTTTAGCAGCGTTGAACCTGACCAAATTGGCATCGCCCCATTCCGAGACAGCCTCCAAGGACAAATTCAACCGGTCAACCATAGCCTCTCGAAGAGACCGGATCTGGGACCCACTCGTTTAATTACCTTGTTTTTAACATCTAACCTAACCTAACCTTTGTTTTTCACCTAAAACTCAGAACGGACCAACCTTTCAACAAACCTGTCATAGTAAATGTTGTTCCAGTTAAAAAGACCTATCCAACGGCATATATGTCTTTGCTATTGTTGGGTTGAACCAATTAGTAGCTAACCTAACCTAACTTTTGTTTTTAACTTAAAACTCAGAAAGGACAAACATTTCAACAAAGCTGTCATAGTAAATGTTGTTCCAGTTAAAAAGACCTATCTAACGACATATATGTCTTTGCTATTGGAGGGGTGCACCAATTAGCACCTCACCTAACTTTTATTTGTAACCTAAAACTCAGAACAGACAAACCTTTCAACAAACCTGTCATAGTAAATGTTGTTCCAGTTAAAAAGACGTACCCAACGACATATATGTCTTTGGTATTGGAGGGGTGTACCAATTAGTACCTAACCTAAACTAACTTTTTTTTTCACCTAAAACTCAGAACGGACAAACCTTTCAACAAAGCTGTCATATTAAATGTTGTTCCTGTTAAAAAGACCTATCTGTCGACATATATGTCTTTGTTATTGGTGGCGTATACCAATTACCTTGTTTTTAACATCTAACCTAACCTAACCTTTTTTTTTCACCTAAAACTCAGAACGGACAAACCTTTCAACAAACCTGTCAGAGTAAATGTTGTTCCAGTTAAAAAGACCTATCCAACGACATATATGTCTTTGCTATTGGTGGGTTGTACCAATTAGTACCTAACCTAACCTAACTTTTGTTTTTAACATAAAACTCAGAACGGACAAACATTTCAAAAAAGCTGTCATAGTAAATGTTGTTCCAGTTAAAAAGACCTATCTAACGATATATATCTCATTGCTATTGGAGGGGTGTACCAGCTTCCATACATTTTTGCCCATTGTCCTTTGTTTGTTACGTCACAAATTAAAAAAATTCGAGACTCAGGCTGTTACCTCACGCGTGCGGCCTCCTCCTTTACCAGCATTACTGCTTCGCAAAAGGAAGCGACCGCCTGCCACTCCTTCTCGCTCCGGACCAAGGCCCGGTTAAAAATAAATGATTATCTTTTTATTCTTGTGTTTGATTTTTCTGCAGTCTGTACGTAAAAAACAAGTGTGACGAGTTTACAATACTCAAAAATATTTTAATAAGATAAAATAAATGTGTGACGAGTTTACACATATTTTTTTATGTGGCAAATCGACACTCTGACGTGTTTACATTAATGAGGTGTATAGTAAAGAAAACAATAAAATTGACCTCTTGCAACATGATGGTGATTATGGATAGGAAGAAGATGATTCAGAAAGTGACTTATCTGAAGTTCAACTACAAATTAACTTTACTTTTTGACTCATAGAATCAATTATTATTTACTGACCTACTACTAACAAGCACTTCAGCTTTTATTCTTGTAATTAAGGTGTAGCGTATATTTACTTTGTGGTTCTTTTTTCTATTAAATGAGTTGGCAGTTTGTGGCTGGTTTTCCCAGTGAGTCACCTGTATAATAACGTCAAAGAAATTAGGCAGAATTAACGTGTTTAAAAGGTGCTTCAGTTTTATTTCAGGCTGTATTTTAAGTGCAATGGATTTATAGATGTGTCATTAGGGTTTTTCGCCCTGTATCCTACCTAGTTTGGTATATGTACAAGGAAATATGAGGGAATAAAGTTTTAAAGCTCCTACTGTCATTTCTTATGGTGTACAATAAATAATATATATGTATCATCTATCTATCCAAAACCATAACTTAAAATTAATCTGTCCTAGCTCAGAGGACACCGGTGTCCTCTCACATCCACGCCACTATAGGCCTTAATTCCGATGTTTAGAGTCTACTTTTGTATGAACAAGTTTGGTAGTTGTGGATCTACGTGTTAAGAACGTATATTTGCCTGAAAGATGATTTTTTTAAAACCGGCCAAGTGCGAGTTCGAAGTAATTCTCACCGTCGTACCAAAACACGGCAAAAAAATTACGTTTGTTGTATCGGAGCCCCCATTTAACTATTTATTTTATCCTGATTTCAGTATTTGTTGTTAAAGCAGTAACAAAAATACATCACCTGTGAATATTTCAACTGTCTAGCTATCACGGTTTATGAGTTACAGCCTGGTGACAGACGGACAGACAGACAGACGGATGGACAACAGTCTTAGTAATAGGGTTCCGCTTCGGTTTTACCCTTTGGGAACGGAACCCTAAAAAGGATTTTAGCCCATCAGAATTTAAGGATTATGTGTATTCCCTAAATTCCAGTTGCAAGCAACGAAGTTTCATCAGATATCATATAACGAAACATCAAACAAAGCAACATTTTTGCAGTTTCCCTCGACCCTTTTCATGTATAATTTTAAAGCACTTGAGCTGCAAACAAGACTTCCTTATCCTACCTCGTTTATTCACCTAGACTTCCGGTCCTCGTCTATGTAAATGAGTTCTATATTTTTATTACACAACACTACTAAGTGCTTAACCGCGGTATATAATTAATGCGGTTAATATTCCCGTTACTTCTAAGTAGTAGACTGTGTCAGTCCGTACTTAAATCAAATGATACACCTTTTATGTCTTTATTTACCTACATAAGTATCGTTTGAAGTTTGTAGTAAGTACCTTCGTAGAATTTCGTAGGCGGCACATCATTGTACCAGAAAGGTTTCGATTCAAGTTAAACTTACGAACGGTTTGTAAATCCCATCATATGATAGACAGCCAGTGTATAGGTAGACACTTAGAATAATTACGGGAAACTAATATTCCCATAATAATTCCCTGTAATTTAATTTACCACTAACAGCAACAATAAATGCAGTTGCGCACCTATGTATTTACATTTTAATTTATTTGTGATTTTCCTGTTTCAGGTGAACATCAAAAGAATACTTATAGAGAATATAATGCTTACAAACTTTGGTTTCAGAAATATTTGTTCACAAAAATATTTAAGTAGTCTATGGACTGAATTGACGGGTAAAAGTGTATTTTAACACTTCGATCCACAACTACCCAACTTGTTCATACAAAAGTAGACTCTAAACATCGGAATTAAGGCCTATAGTGGCGTGGATGTGAGAGGACACCGGTGTCCTCTGAGCTAGGACAGATTAAAACCTATTAGCAAAATAAATATCATTTATCATTTGTGATTCAATGCCAGAAAAAAAGTAGACTAGAGCATGGCACAAACGTGTGGATTTACTCAGTAGTGGGAAGAGATACAGCTGACAATGACGATAACAAAAAATTCCTAAACTATCGAAGAAAGTGATTGAAACTAATAGAAAATTTTCACATCGGGACAGAAACACCTATTCAAAAAGCTTGGTTCTTAGTTACTACCAACCTAAGACGGTCCATTGCTGGACAGACGCCTCCGGACCAAGTATCGCCACAACGACTGGTCCTGTGTGTTTCGCATCCGTTGTAATCCTGTGACCCTAAACAGGTTGTCAGTCCGCCTTGCGGCAGGTCTTCTGTTGCTGCTTGCTGTCTCGTCCGGTACGCGGTCACCACTCCAGAACCTTGCGGCCCCAATGATCGTCTGCTTTGCAAACAAAGTCCCTGCCCACTATCAGTCAAGTTTGGCAATTCTTCGAGCAATATCGGTAACTTTGGTTCTCCTGCTAGCGGATATCTTGATTCCCGGATTGATCAATTAAGAAAACTCAAAGTGTTCGATTACGGAGACGCTGCGCGTCTAAGTTAACGTAAACAAGTTGCGCGGCGCGTTGGGCGGTCCGTCGTACATTGCCAGTTATTTGTGTTTGCGCGAGCGATGATGCGGCCCGCTGCTGCAATGTACGACGAAACGCCCAACGCTCCGCGCAACGCGCCGCGTCTCCGTAAACACGGCCAAAGAATAGCCCCCTCCAGGCTTCTGATGAACATTATAACCTACCATATCTTCATAATAAAGGTTAATTTGGTTGTCATTTACATTCATTTCTCGGTACCATGACAATATGCTAACATATCGAATCATTCACCCCGTTTACGAGCGAGACCCGACCGACGGTTTTATGCGCGACTCATGTCCTAATGAGCGAGATGCAAGTTTGCTTATAATTAATTTAGTAGGTACGTTATGTGCAATGAAATCAGTGCATTCTTTTGAGTAGTTTTTCTTAGCAATTGTACCGTTATTTGTGTGGGATGATGAAGGTCGAGGGACGTAATCAAACGGTACAGTAATTGACGTTGTTTCTTGTGAAAAGGATATTCATTCTTGGTTGAAAGGTGTTATTTTGTGGTGTCATCAAACTGCAATAACTCATTACAAATATGTAATTGCAGCTACGTACAAGTTTATCAAAAACGAGTGTGACTGACTACTGAGAAGACAGCTACTAATATAAGGGAGGATAAGGGCAGGAGGTTGAAGATGATGATGATGATGAGTAGGCATTACAAGATAGATTGAAATGTAAATTAAAGAAATAGGTACTTATGATTTCACGTTATCTTTTCCCCTAATAACTCACAGTGGCCGGTAATGAATACCGACTTCTTACGAAAATTATCACCAGCCAGATACCCTAATTAACCATATTAAGATGTATTGTACCTTTTGTTTCGAAACATGTTTACGCCCTTTTCGTAAACAGTGAAGTGCAGACGCACGCTTGCATCGTGACTCAGTGCTTAGTGTCGTAAACATAGTCAAACGTTACTCGTAAATATATCACAACGTGAAAGGTGATGATCGATCGCTACTATGAAATTCTGTGCAAAGGCAGTTATTAATTCTAACAAAGGAAATTGTACTAAAACAAAGCGTGACTTCTTACTTATGTATGTACCGAAAGGATGTATTTGCTATGGGGTTTAAACCATATGCAAATGACGGTTGCTACTTAGTTTAATTTATTTCAGTTCCTATTACTTCCTTATTCCGTAATGGAGGTATTTTATTGAACGTAATTTAGGTAACTGTTAACTGTTGGAAATGATTTAATGAATAATATTGGTTGCCTAATTTGTAGCAATGCAACCTTTTTGGACGTGCATCAGCGCAACCTTTTTTGTTGCCGCTAAGGCAGTGGTCAATTTGATGAATCACGTCACTAAACGTTTCTTTTTGTTCGAATTGTATCGCGTTTTCGTCATCAATTTTTCGCTGGTAACATTGAATTTTTTCTTTTATTATAGCAACGGTTTTTATTCCCTGCCAGTTATTTTTAAATACCGAAACGAAATACTCAAAGCACTGGTCTATTTCGC
This sequence comes from Leucania comma, assembly GCA_958295575.1. Taxonomy (NCBI): domain Eukaryota; kingdom Metazoa; phylum Arthropoda; class Insecta; order Lepidoptera; family Noctuidae; genus Leucania; species Leucania comma. The sequence continues at coordinate 17,153,214 of OY282474.1, read as the reverse complement.
GAGCAAAGCCACAGCCCGGCTAGCTCAGTCGGTAGAGCATGAGACTCTTAATCTCAGGGTCGTGGGTTCGAGCCCCACGTTGGGCGCAGACTTTTTGGTAATAGTTACGTCAAATGATATTGTTTGCCTGAAAACTATGTAGTATTGTAGTCCTCTTGTAAATGAGAACAGTGAAGATCCAATAGGTGGTCTTTTTATATCTCGTTAAGTTACTAGTAACAAGTTTAGTTTAGGTACAAGTGAAGTTGCGTAAATGAAGGGTTTTCCATTGTTAGGAAAAAGTTCGCATAGTTTACGTACATAACACAAGTAAAAGTATATTTTTCCTCAATGTATTCTTTCCGTTCCTGGTTTTGCGTTGGCCTATTTAGTCCAGGTGACAATACATTGACGCGCGTTCCAACGAATGTTCGTATCACGGTTCCAATGGCAAGGTTGAATCACTGACGTTTGACGTCAAATTAAATGACACTTCAGAACTAAATACCGCTGTGCGGTTTTGGTGATGTGTGGTCGAGTACCGTTTATTTACATGCATAACAATTTTCCTCATTCAGTATAATGACTCCAAAATATTTAACTTATTGCAATAATTCCTGTGGGTTTTTTAACCTTTTTAATTACGTTTTAGTTAGGTACCTAAAAATAGTTACCTACCCACCTATTAGAAAGGGCAGTAAGTAAATGCGGCTTCTCTATAATGCTATGAAATGCGACACGTGGTAGACGTTATCTTCTTTACATATCTAAACTTCTAATCTAATATTATTAAGGGGAAAGATTATATTTTTTGTTTGTTTTTATGTAACGATTTAACTAGTTGAGTTAAATTTATGTACGTAGATTTTAAAAATATGTACGAAATTAATTTCTTTAAGTAAACGTCAGCTGAGCGAGGTCAATGAACTGTAGATAGTTTTTAGTACGCAACGACCGACAACTACCTACAAGGTCATTGACTCGTTTACTTAAAGAAATTAGTTTCGTACATGCGTATATTAATTCAAGTTTTTGAAAAAAAGCACTTTATTTTTTAATTTTTTCTGTACAATTCGACAGTATTTCATGTACTTACCGAATCGATCCTCCACGGGATTAAAACGACTAAAATTTAACGGCTTATAAATATAAGTATTTGTTGGAGTTCAAATAGTCAAGTCTGACTATAATACTGGTTTACCAACTTTCAGTACGTAGATTAGGTATATACTGTAATAGATTCGAAATGAGTACAGGAATTATGGTAGGTCAACAGGAAATTATGATTACAAAAATATTTTATTATACAATAAGTGATCTAACACAGTTTTCATTGTACTGTTTCAGAATTTACCTTCTTTCAGCCAAATAAGGTTTTAATTTATATATTCTAACTAATTAAATACATAATGATTCAATATTTATGTACCTTGGACCTGTCATTGGATGATTTTACCTACCATAAAAAAAACCTATACCTACATATGTACGAGTATATGTGAACCCAGAAGAATTCCAACCCAACCTTTTTTTGTTGTGTCCTTGTGGTGGCGATCGGCGGCGGCGATCTGTCGCGCCGGCCCTTGGTACAGGCCATGCTCCGGAGGGGCAGGCGGTCGCCTCCTTCTGCGAAGCAGTAATGCTAGCTTGGGAGGAGGCCGACCGTATTAGGCAACGGCGCTCACGCCCCAGCCGCCGCCCGGGATTCCGATCCCGATTTTCGACCACCGTAGGCGCGGGCTTGCGGACGGCGAGTAATGGGTAGCTCGATGTCCGTCCGTCCGGTAACCGTCCGGACCAAGCCCAAGTCGTCGACGGCGCGCACTGTTCCCGCGTGACTCAAGGAGTTGTCAGCAAACCTGATGTCATATATCTTTAAAATGTTTGGTTCTAGGACATAGGTTCCTTTACGATGTTTTCCTTCATCGATGGTGGTACAAGCTGGATGAAAAGAACCAGTGGCCTACATACTATGGATTGAATAAACTGGATTTTAGAGGGAAGAGGCGTTTGCCCAGTGGTAGGCTAACAGTAATCAGTAAACTGATATTCATAATTACTGAAGTAGTAGCTTCTTCCTGCGTCTTCGTTCCCTAGTCTAGGGGGGGGATTAAAAAAAAACTGTACAGTTCCTTACAAATCGATAGTGTTTCATGTACCGAATCGTCCCTCTACGGAATTAAAACGACCAAAATTTAACGGTGTACAGTTAGATTAGATTGTTAAAAGAAAGAAAATGGGTCAGGAGAAGGGCGACGCCATCGAAGTTGACTGCGGAAAAGGTGGTGTGACGATCTGATTTTGTTTGCGGGGAAAACTTGGCTAGTGATCGCCCAAGACAGAAAGGTTTGGAAGGAGAAGAAGGCCTTTACCAAGGTGTGGTACACAATGTAGAATAAACAAAATGGTAAATTATCGGGAAAAATATAAAATTGACGGTGGCAATTATCATTAGGTATCCTTTTATGTTAATTAAAGCCGAATATAGACTCAATATTCGTCATTATAAATCATCAACTAAACATTCATATAACCACAAACTGGTATGTGGTTTTGTATTTAATTCGTATAGAGAAATAACGATGCATTTTTTTTAGATTCCTGACGATATATTTTGAATCATTCACAAGGATATCATGTTGAAATTACCATATTTGTGTATGTTTCTGATTGGCTTACTATTAATAACTGGTTGTCATTTTGGTCGTGTCATCGTCATTAAACTATTGAAAAAGGTGTTAAACAATTTCAAGGAAAATCCCACATTGGAACTTCCATCGGAACTTAGGTTGTTCCACATATCTAGTATCTGTGGTCTTGTTTTCTGTTATTTTATTTTAAAATCAACTACATAAATAACCTTAGATATCAATGACATCTTAGCACAGCAATGAGAGGAGAAAAGGGAGAAAATATAGATGCTTGATGATATACACATAAAACTTAGTCACAAAAATGATTAAAAACTTGTAAGCCAATTAGAAATCCCATCAACTACTACATTTTAATAATTATGAATGCGTCAGCGTCCTAGGTTGACCGCGTGACATATATACACATACATAGGTATGTCATATTTTAACAGGTAGTTTCCCGCTACCCACTGTGACTGACAAATTGTATATTCTTCGTATATTATTCAGACTGTCTCGTTCGTCTTCTGGCCACAAGAGCCTGGCCCAAGTAAATTTTTTGGATCTGTTTTCCAGTGGCGTAGCTAGTCTAGTGGCCCAGCTGTATCAAAAACGACTGTGAGCCTTTTCTTTTATTTTTCAAATTAAGTCCTTCTAGAACTGAACTGGCAACTGGCAACATACGAGTAATCAGTGATACGGAGTCACGATAGTGGAGATGGCCATTGGATAACTTGTTACGCTAGGAGTGGGCTTATGGATAACGAGCAAATGGGTTACTCACTGTCCGGTCGTCCGCTTATCATCCGGACTGAGCCCGAGTAGTTGACAGCGCGTAGTGTTACACGCGCGCGTCAAAGAGATGTCAGCAAAACCGAAGCCTACAGGGACCATAGGTTGTTCGAAAGAGAACCCCAGAGTCCTGGCACGCAAGGTAAAGAAGAAATATAGGAGTAGGTTTTTGTCGTTTGCGTTAACGTTAATTTTCAATACAATACCTCTACGCGATCATCATGTTTATGTCGCTGGGGACTCCGTTCACACTTTAAGATTCCCACCACTCAGAGAGCCAAACGCGGTCAACGCGACGATCGCGTTAACGTAAAAACAAAACGCACTCAGTGCACTGATCACTATAATTATAAAGTAGTTCCCATAGAAATATAAAAAAAAAAACTCCTTTCATAGATATACATATCTACAGTTTTTTTTTTTATTATAGCAACCTGTACGAAGGAGCTTGCAGATAGGACACAATGTGCGAAAGCTTCTTACATTTGCATTTTGAAATCCTCCTTCATGAATATACGACTCAGCAGAAATTCCTTTACACTTTACATAGTCACCCATATACTGTTTCGCTGATATTTAAATTTCCCAGATTCGAGCATTTTGTGGTGTGAAAACAAATGGGCGGACATACTTAGGCGGCTAAATAGCAGCCGTGGTCTTTGACCGAATTTTCTATTTTCGTCTCTGTACGAAACATTTCCGATTATCGGACCGAATTCTTTTCTTAGACATAATACTAGGCGGTTAGTCTACCTTTTTAAAGTAAATATTTTTATAGTTTCTTTGTTTTAGAACATTTCAGTTGCCTGCAAGTGAAAGCTAAGCGACTATGTTCTCCATATGACTGTGTTTCATTGCTTGTAGATCGAGGGACTGAACAACTTAAAAAAAAAAAAACCCTTCATAAAAATGTCGTCGATACAAAGTATGATAGACTCGCTAATAGCTTCTTATTGGCGAGTCTATCACGAAGAACTCACAATATTTCAAATATGTATTGTATCTATTTATCATTTAACAAAAATGGGTGTCGTTGCATCACTGCTTACCATCAGGTGGGACTGCAGTCAAGCACTAGTTTATAACAAATAATAAAAAAATCCGCGGGTTATGTACCTAAATGGATTCTAAAAATGCCAAAGCTTTGATTACTGATTACACAGTCTAAACTACTGTTGTCTTGCTACCACGAGTTCTTCACAGTCGAGGTGTGCCCCGCTTGGGAAGAGCATCGCTCGATGTCCTCGTGGGGGCAATCGGCGGCGGTGATCTTTCGCGCCGGGGCTTGGTTGCCCCGAGCTCCGAGCCCCGAGCTCCTCGCTCCGAGCCATGCTCCGGAGCGAGGAGGAGAGGTAGGCGGTCGCCTCCTGCTGCGGAGCAGTAATGCTAGCAAAGGAGGAGGCCGACTGTATCAGGTAACGGCGCACGCGCCGCCGCCGGGATTCCGATCTCGATTTCCGGCCACCGTAGGCGCGAGCTCGTGGACGGCGGGCAATGAGTAGCTCGCTGTCCGTCCGTCCGGTAACAGACCGGTCCAAGCTCAAGTCGTTTACGGCGCGCACTGTTCCCGCGTGCCTCAAGGAGTAGTCAGCAAACTGTAGGGGCCCAGCAGGGCCGAAGCCTACTGGGGCTAAAGGTTATGTGAAAATGTCACCCGGCGACGACGAAGCCAATGAATGGAACAGGGTAGGTTTTAGTCAGTAAGAGTCTGACACTATTTCCCGCCCCACCCAAGAGCGGGGTTTGTCATTGGATGATTTTACCTACCATAAATAAAAACCCATTTTACGAAGTAAACTGTTAAAGGGATGGTCGATTTTAACCCGATATGGTAAGTTTCAGTACTCAGATATTTAATCACTCTACCTATGAGTTCACTCATCATTTGCTCTTCTAGTGTTGTGCGTCCATAATCTTAGTGAATTTGATTTTCATAATTTATTCAAAGCTGATGTTATGATAAGATTAAATATATTCAAAACACACACTCATTAATCCATAATTCATCAGAACTTTTGTGCAAATGTTTATGACGGGCCAAAGTTTAACTTTGGACAATAAAAAATAATTGTTGCCAATGTTTTTATAAAATCTAATTTGCAACATTTATTTTTCAATAAATCTGTGTCAAACTTTAACTCTTTTGTTTTACAGCGAATTTTAAAATGTAAAACAAAATACAGTCGGCTGATAAGGTTTCAACTGCTTCGGCACTCCGGGAGGGAGAGTGATGATTTATTTTGTGCTTGTTGTAGCCAACAACAAGATGCCAAAATGGCTTTCTTCACATAATCCTATTTTTCTTTAAGTAATAGTATCCTTAGTTACTCCTTATAACATCAGCTATCAGCAAGTGAAAGTGACATTAATATCAATCGAGCCGTTTCAGAGATTAGCCGAACAAACAAACGAACCGACTAAAGTATTTAATAGTGGTTTTGTTATATACTTATACCGTATATAGGTATTAGGTAGATACTTTACTATACTTCACATAAGGTCGTCATAATTATGATTTACCCTTTATGCACACAGTTATTACTCTGTAACTGTTTTAATCTGATTAAGGATTATTAACTGTGGCTTAATGAGGTGTAGTCATAATATAGGTAGGCATATACATACATGTGTGTGAACCTATGAAGACCATTTTCGTACAGTGGACTTTTGGAATTTTAGATGCCATGGACATTTTGACACAGTGGACATTTTGCTATAGTACACTACGTGACAAAAGGATAATTATTATCATCATCTTCATTTCAGCCGAAAGACGTCCACAGCTGGACATAGCCCTCCCCCAAGTATCGCCACAACAAACGGTCCTGTGCATCTCATATCCATCAGATTCTTCAAACCCTCACCAGGTCATCTGAAGGCCTTCCAACGCTGCAAGGATATTCATGCATTTAGTAAAAACTTTTGTTTTGACACTACAAACGACACTTTAAGTATTTATACAACTTTAGTTGTAGTATATGCGAAATCCGAAAAACGTGTCTAGTATTTTTATATAAATAATCTATGTACAGTCAGGCGCATTACTTTGTGTAATTTATTTCTTAACCACTGCTTGAGAGCAATCATGGTGAAGAAATATTTTGAAGGAAAACCGGCATGTCCTAGAACAAAAAAAATCGAAGACATGTGACATCCACCAATGCGCACTGTCAGCGTGGTCTGTTACGCAGACGACACGCTGGTGTGAAATGGCGAGAGCGATTGTCGCAACCTCGTGCTGGGCACGCCACGATCGAGGCGGTAAGGCCCCTCTTTGAGGCGTGGCTGGAAAGGCCCCACGGCGTCGTCACCTTCCGTTTGGCGCAGGTGCTGACCGAGCACGGCAAGTTCGGTCCGTACCTGTACAAGATTCGTGCGGAGACGACGCCCGGGTGTCGCCACTGTGCGGACCGCCCGGTGGACACGGTGGAGCACACAGTCGAGGTGTGCCCCGCTTGGGAAGAGCAGCGCCGTGTCCTCGTGGGGGCGATCGGCGGCGATCTCTCGCGCCGGGGCTTGGTTCAAGCCATGCTCCGGAGCGAGGAGGAGTGGCAGGCGGTCGCCTCCTTCTGCGAAGCAGTAATGCTAGTAAAGGAGGAGGCCGACCGCCTTAGGCAAAGGCGGACACGCCGCCGCCGCCGCCGGGTTTCCGATCCCAATTTCCGGCCACCGTAGGCGCGGGCTCGCGGACGGTGGGCAATGGGTAGCTCGCTGTCCGTCCGTCCGGTAACAGACCGGTCCGAGCTCAGGTCGTCTACGGTGCGCACCGTTCCCGCGCGCCTCAAGGAGTTGTCAGCATACTGTAGGGGTCCAGCAGGGCCGAAGCCTACTGGGGCCAAAGGTTATGTGAGACTGTCACCAAAGGCCCCAGGATAAAGGCAAGGAATGGAAAGGTAGGTTTTTTAGTCAGTAAAAGTCTGACACTGTTTCCCGCCCCACCCAAGGGCGGGATTCGTCATTGGATGATTTTTACCTACCACAAAAAAAAAAAAAAAAAAAAAAACCAATGCGCACTGGGCCCGTGTGGTGGATTATGGTTCATTTTCATTAGAGAGGACGCTTGAGTCCCAGCCGTGGGAACATTATAAGGCCGATGCTATACTATGCTAATGTACGAAAGTTCCTTAACTGTATCATGAAAAATCACAAAGTTATAAGTTTGTTACCTGGTTGTTCGCACAAATACGTGGTCACCGAACCATCCGGGCGATTGAGGGCTTGTTTTGCTCCTGCACGCACCTGCTGGCACCTAATGGCTGCTATGACCTGCTGAGACCTGTGTTTTACTTGTTGTTGGTGTCCAACTTGTGACCTTTTTTAAATATTTTTGGGAAAAAATTATAATAATATGGTGTAAAAGTAACAAACTATATTCAGGTTTTGCATATAATAACGTTGTATAGATGATACCAATAAAGATGCTGTTGTTTTATGAGAGTGAACGTATAGGATGATGTTGTACGTTGTGTGCTAGTTAAGTTATGTGGTGGATCGGTACGTTATCGTGTCGCAGGATGTCGGGCTCGGCGGGTCGACGTTCTGTCAGCGCGCAACTAATTGTTATAATTTGTGTTGCCATATATTACGCAGCGATAATGTTTGTTCGCTAAATATTGTGATCTCTTGTTACGAAACTTTTTGTTACAGTCGTGCCCGTTTTCTTTTTTTTCCGTGTCCACTCTCGTTCTGTGTCAGACTTTTCCGGACTAAAACTCACCTGTCTTCCTTCAATTGCCCTTCTGCGTTTCAGGGCCACGGTAACTCATTCGAACACTCTCCTTTTAGAGTTCTGAACCTCGAAAGGAAAAATCGGAAATCTTATAGGCTCATTTTGTTGTCAGACATTACATCGGATGGAGCGAAAGGTAGACTATTACTGACTAAAAACCACTGCGTTATTTCAGTAGCCCTTTGCGAGGGCCACTGTAATTCTTTCAATGATTATAATAACGTCCAATTTTTTTTAATCATAACGGTACCTGTTAGGCAAAGTTACGTTATTCTCAAAGCACCTCGAAAATAAATAGTTGAAGAATTTAATCTGACCTCAAACTTTTCTTCAGTATTACTTGAAGAATGCGTCCAATAACTTTCTTTGTTTGAATTGAACATTTTGTAGTCTCGCTTATTTTCGGCATTGTGTATTTTATGTGATCTTAAAATGAAAATTTTTACTCTAAATAAATGCTAGCAAGTAAATTATTCTAGCGCCACCTGAGAGAAGGTCAAGCTGGAATTGATTTCTGACCCTAGTACAATATTGTGATAGATTGTAGCTACATATTTTACCTACTACTTACTGTGAATAATATCTTTAATTTACTGTCGACGGGTAGTTAACGTCATTATCTAGAAGTCTAAGGACCTTTGGGTATAAATGCTTGTGTATGCAAACTCATTCATGAGAACTCATGACGTACTAAGAAAACGTCTTTTCTGAAATCACAAATTACCGACTATTTTTTTTATAAATCTAAACAAAAATAAAGAACCATTTTATTTTTAATTAAAAGGATAAGAATAAAATTTAAAGTAAGTAGAACCCGCATTTCTTTTTCATACATATTTTATTTCATCAGGTGTCCTTGCTTCGCAAAGTGAATGGTGACACTGTGGCAGCGGTTGCTATGCCCATGTCATCAGATTGTTGCAAAGTTTGTAATAAATCTTGTGAGATAATAAGCTCTCAATATATTGTAAAGACACTTCTACCAGCGGCTACTCTTGGGATAAAAACTGAAAAAATCCTACATCTTATTTCAGGACATGGCCTACCTAAGTGCCAAATTTCTTCCAAATCCAAACATACTAGATAAAGGTGTTTGAAATTTTATATCCAACAAAAATTTAGATAAATAGATTGAATTATAGCCTCTTAATAACTTAGTGATCTTCACCATCAACGACTGCATCACTGCTTATCATTAGGTAGGATGGAAGTCAAGCCTTAAATCAAAACAGCAGAAGATAAGTGACTCGCCTCTAGCGCGTGGACCGCTGAAATCAGGTCCGTCGCCTAATTTCGCTAACGCGATTTCGCTCGCACGACTGCGCCGGCTCTCATCTCTGTCCTATCTATTAGTGACTGTAGGTTTGCGACTGTGATGATACTGATCAAAGATGTGTGAGTTTCGAGTCCAGGTTTTATGATTGTGATGTTAACGCGTAACGTATCACCCCTTGAGTCAAGCACAAGCACATAATTTTTAAAAAATACACTCACTTTCACCTTTATCATATTTATTCATGTACAAGTCCTATCAAAATCCAATATTTTATAGTATATTTGTGTGTTATTGTGAAAAAACAGGTTTATCATCTCACGAGCTTTAAAATAAACCTACTAATTAACCCAGAGGCACCCATAACAAAATTCCTCTCTAAATTTTTAATACAATCGATTAGAAAATCGGCCATCGTGGAAATGTATCGACGGATTCATTGGAATAGGCTACAGGAAATATTCAAAGCGCTTAAAACCAGTCAAGTAAGCACCACAGATTATCCTCCTGACCTAATAACACATCGTTACATTTAACAGTAAGCGGTCAAAATATTCCAAAGACGTTTTTTAAATGAATCATTGCGGCATCCATGGCATCTGACGTCCCCAGCATCATTAATCAAGCAAGGATCACAAATTAAGAAATATTAATTTTGTTCCCAATTCGCGGAACTTAACGCGAACCCAGGACAAAAGGTCGCACTTATTTATTTTTAATAATATGTTGGTTAAATATTTTGTCTTAAAGCTATAAAAAAATCGGCCAAGTGCGAGTCGGACTTGCGTATGATGGGTCGAGTACCGGCCGTAGCAAAAAATGGCAAAAAAATAACGTTTATTGTATGGGAGCCCATACAATAAACGTTATTTTTGTTAATGTTTTTGAATTTATTTCAGAAATACATTATGTGTGAAAATTTCAATGGTCTTACTATAACGGTTCATGCGATACAGCCTGATGACAGACGGACGGACAGACAGCGGAGTCTTTGTAATAGGGTCACGTTTATCCTTTGGTTACGGAACCCTAACAAACTTAATAAAATATGTTATCTCTTTATTTTCGAAATTGTAAATCATCAAATAACTTGAGCGAGAGAGCGTCACACTTTTACTGACTAAAACGCACTAGTGTGTTCCTTCAGTTGCTTTTTGCATTCCAGGAACACGGTAATTTTTTCGCCTACATTTCCGCAGTTCAATGTTTTATCTATATGGTATATTTTGATGGGAATAACCCGTCATACTAATCCAAACAACTGTAATTCCTGAAAGACCGGAACAACAGCGATGACTACCAGAAAACGCTGCGATAATGAATCTCTGAAGTTCGAATCAATGTATCCCGGAAAAATGATAGTCAAAGTCAAAGTCAAAATGTTTTCATTTCATATAGGCCAACATGGGCACTTATAAAACGTGAGAAGCTAGTGCACGGTTCCAAATGGGTCGTTTCCTATGGAGAAGAACCGGCAAGAAACTCCATGGTTACTCAACATTGCCTTACCTTAGATTCCGTAATAAAATTAATCAGAAGAGACAACTGAAGATGACAGAACTTACAAAAAAAAATATATCGTCAGGATACTTATACTCGTATAGAAATATAATTCTACTGTAAGTGTGTTTGGCTTGAACGGCCGGATCATGGAAATTGATCACTTCATGATATGACCAAGTTAAACTGGCCAGAACATTTTAAACGTTAAAGTTTGATGATATTCCACTCTTCGTTTGGCCTACTTTCTTTAGACCTTTTATTATATTAGGTATCATAGAAATCCTATAAAAAGGCTCGCACAACACACAAATGAGCTGACTCTAGCATTGAGTGGAACAAGAGGACAACAGCACAAACGGACTAAAAGTCGATTAACCCAATGGCTTATTGTTCTAGGACAGATTGCCATGGTGTAGAAAAGAACAAAAAAAAAATGGAAATCCTACATCAATGATAAAAAAAAAGCCAAACGAGGATTGACATATCATCCGATGTGGCCAGTTTTTGCTGGCCATATCATGAAGTGATCAATTTCTATAATCTGGCCACTACATAGATATACACCGTTAAATTTTAGTTGTTTTAATCCTGTGTGGAGGGTCGATTCGGTACATGAAATATTATCGCTTTGTAAAGAAAAAAATAAAAAATAATGAACTTTTTTTTCAAAGACTCGAATTAATATACGCATATACGAACGTAAACGAGTCATTGACCTTGTAGGTAGTTGTCGGTCGTTGCGTACTAACTACCTACAGTTCATTGGCCTCGCTCAACTGAACATAAAGAAATTAATTTCGTACATGCAAAATTTAAATCCAGTTTAAAAAAAAGTACTTTATTTTTAAATTTTCTCTTTACAAATCGATAGTATTTCATGTACCGAATCAACCCTTCGCGGGATTAAACGACCAAAATTTAACGGTGTCTAATTGAGTAAGTCCCTGGATGGTTTGAAAATACAATCGTACTCGCTAGGTGGCGCTGCATTCGGATTTCCATATTATTTTTTGACGAATAGCCAGCAGACAGGGCAACGTCTGTCGGGTCGACTAGTATTAGTATACAACCTTATTTTTAGTATGTGTATGCGATTGTGAAACCCGAAACACGTGTCTAGTATTTTTATGTAAAGAATCTATGTACAAAATGTTATTACTGTATCATAAAAAATCACAAAGTTATAAGCTTATGTTACCTGGTTATTCACACAAACACAATATTGTCACCAGGCCATCCGGGTGACTGGGAGGTTGTTTTGCTCCCGCACCCAGCTGTGCGCTAGCGCGTCATGCCCGCTATGACCTGCTGTGATCTGGGTTGTACTTAGTATCAGTGGTGTCCAAATTGTGACCTTGTTTAAATATTAATGGGAAAAAATATAACATGGTGTAAAAAATATTGGAATCGACTCAGTTACTGATTCTGATCAAACTATATTCAGATTTCGCATTATATACTAAATATAATGATGAATATTTTCAGTAAGTTATAAATTATACGTCAATTTCGTATGTTTTTCAATATAGAAACTTGCTGATGTGCATGCAAAATACCTATAGGTGCAATACGAAACTGGCATAATAAGACTATTTGAACTACAGATTTCGATTCGTACCTATCTTTTTTATCGAATTCAAATATTCACAAACCAATCTTAGAATTGAACTGGGCATATTTTAATAGATACAATTTTTATATGCGTCAATAGCGCACTAGTGACAGCACGTAAAGCTGGGGAGATAGAGGTCGTGAGTTCGAACTTTGTTGGTACTCTTGAGTTGAACTCATTCTCAGTACAAACATACTCGTAGGTAAGTCTGAAGGATTTATAAAGAATAGGATTGTAACTATATATAACTTATAGCTATTCATGTTGTCTGTGATAATCATACCTCCCACGTGATAGGCATTGATCCGAGCAGCCTAGACAAAGGACGTTAGGGTCGTATTCACCCTCGACATACCTACGCACCTGGCCTGGTCACATGTTTTAACACGAACTGAATCTGAGACTACATTCATTAAGTTTCACTAAAAATTCTCAGAATTTTGATCTTCTGTTTCTATAAATAAAAATAGCAGATTAAAAAAATCAATGTTCGGCTTGTAGTCAGAATTGTAGAAAACAGACAGTTTTGTATAGAAACTTGTAGGTATAAACTTTTGTTTTGAAATGTTTTGCATAGTGTATCTAGTAACGTGTTACGTCAGCGAAGACTACCTGTTGTTGAGCAAACCTGACCTACCACACCTGCCTAACAACAGTACCTATACGAGACACGAGTACATGTAATGCCTGTGATGACACGACGCAACAGCAGCGTCCAGTTACGAAGTTGATTACTGCTTATAAGTATGATAATATCTACAGGAGAATTTGTAACTGATAGCAATACAAAATTCCAAAACCTTCCGTTATTATTTATTGTACACAAAAAACTTAATATAGCACTTAGTAGTTTTTTTTTTATGGTAGGTAAAATCATCCAATGACAAATCCCGCCCTTGGGTGGAGCGGGAAGTAGTGTCAGACTCTTACTGACTAAAAACCTACCCCGTTCCTTCGTTGCCTATAGTGCCGGGGCTGAGCCTTCCTCTCAGAAAACGGCCCTTGACCCCAGCAGGCTTCGACCCTGCCTGCCTGCAGTTAGCAGGCTGGGCCTCTTCGGTATGCTGACAGCTCCTTGAGGCGCGCGGGAACAGAACGCGCCGTCGACGACTTGGGCTCGGTCCGGTCGGTTACCAGACAATCGGACAGCGTGCTACCCATTGCACACCGTCCGCAAGCCCGCGCCTACGGTGGCCGGAAATCGGGATCGGAATCCCGGCGGCGGCTGGGGCGAGCGCCCCGTTGCCTCTGCCTGATTCGGTCGGCCTCCTCCTTTGCTAGCATTACTGCTTCGCAGAAGGAGGCGACCGCCTGCCATCCCTCCTCACTACGGACCATGGCCTGAACCAAGGCCTGGCGAGAGAGATCGCTGCCGCCTATCGCCCCCACGAGGACACGGCGATGCTCCGCCCAGGCCGGGCACACCTCTACAGTGTGCTCCACCGTGTCCTCCGGGCGTTCCGCACAATGGCGACACCCGGGCGAATCCTCCGCACGAATCCGGAACAGGTACTTAGCGAACTTTCCGTGTTCGGTAAGCACCTGCGTCGTGCGGAAGTTGAGAACGCCGTGAGGTCTTTCCAACCACGCCTCAAGGATGGGCCTTATCGCCCCAATTGTGAGCACTTAGTAGTTTGATAATTCGTGTACAAATGCGAGCTTAACAATGAGTTTTCTCCCAGCAGACCTTTGACTAACAGAGAGAGATAACACTCAAGCGTAGCATCCAGTATACATACAAACATACATAAATAAGTCTATTATATAAAAATATACGTACATACTAATAAATATAAATATTATGCCACTTGTGAAAGGAAGTGCTTTTTAATTTTCCACTTGAAGACCTCCAGAGATGGGCCGTCACGATTTTACGAAGGGAATGTGGGAAACAATTCCAAAGACGCATTGAAGTTACAGAAAAGGAGCCATTGCAGCGGCTTATGACGCGGAGATTTATCCGATAGATTGGTGCGACAGGATTTATCCCACAGAATGAAATACTCAAAGCGTTCACAAAGGTATTGAGGAGTATTGAGAACCTTATATTCATCCTCATCATTATCAGCCTTTTAATGTTACCACTGCTGGGACTCAGGCCTCCTCTATAGGAGAAGGAATGGGCCGTAATCCACCACGCGAGCCCAGTGCGGATTGGAGGATATCACATGTTTTCGAATTTTTTGGTTCTAGGACATGCTGGTTTCCTCACGATGTTTTCCTTCACCGTTTTGAGAGCAGTGGTGATGATATCAATTATACAAAGTAATGCGCCTGGCTGGGTTTGAACCCGCGACCTAAAATTCGTAAGTCGGGGCCGTTACCACTCGGCCACCACTGCTCTCTTATCTTACTCACAAGGTAAAATGGTTTTTCCGAACATTTGTGTATCATCGTGAACGATGAATTAATTATATTTATTGTACTTCTAACTTATATAACACATAATCGCAAGTGAGATGAGTGGTCGAGGACGAACCCATCAATAATAATAAAAAAAAACTATCTTTGTGAAAGCCAAAAGTGGTCGTAGCACAGATAGCAACACTCGTTCGTAGCTACACGTAGCGTGTGGCTGGAAAGGCCCCACGGCGTCGTCACCTTCCGTTTGGCGCAGGTGCTGACCGAACACGGCAAGTTCGGTCCGTACCTGTACAAGATTCGTGCGGAGACGACGCCCGGATGTCGCCACTGTGCGGAGCGTCCGGAGGACACGGTGGAGCACACAGTCGAGGTGTGCCCCGCTTGGGAAGAGCATAGCCGTGTCCTTGTGGGGGCGATCGGCGGCAGCGATCTCTCGCGCCGGGGTTTGGTTCAAGCCATGCTCCGGAGCGAGGAGGAGTGGCAGGCGGTCGCCTCCTTCTGCGAAGCAGTAATGCTAGCAAAGGAGGAGGCCGACCGCATCAGGCAACGGCGTACACGCCGCCGCCGCCGCCGGGTTTCCGATCCCGATTTCCGGCCACCGTAGGCGCGTGCTCGCGGACGGCGGGCAATGGGTAGCTCGCTGTCCGTCCGTCCGGTAACAGACCGGTCCGAGCTCAAGTCGTTTACGGCACGCACTGTTCCCGCGCGCCTCAAGGAGTTGTCAGCAAACTGAAGGGGCCCGACAGGGCCGAAGCCTACTGGGGTCAAAGGGTATGTGAAAATGGCACCCGGGGCCCTGGGACCAAGGCGAAGAATGGAACGGGGTAGGTTTTTAGTCAGTAAGAGTCTGACACTACTTCCCGCTCCTCCCAAGGGCGGGATTTGTCATTGGATGATTTTACCTACAGAAAAAAAAAAAAAAAAAAACGTAGCGTAACTATGCTACGATACCTTATTGTTACGAACCGTGTTGCTGCTACGCCCGCTTTGTTACAGCCGGTTGGCTGTTAAGAAACATCGCGCATATAGGGGTTTTTTTTTGGTGTTGGGTAAAATCATCCAATGACATCCCGCCCTTGGGCGAAGCGGGAGATAGTGTCAGACTCATACTGACTAAAAACCCACCCCATTCCTTCGTGGCCTTATACCAGGGCCGGGCTTTCCTTTCGGAAGCAAACCCTTGGCCCCAGTAGGCTTCCACCCTGCCTGCCTGCAGCTAGCAGGCTGGGTCTCTACGATTTCCTGACCACTCCATGAGGCGCGCGGGAACAGTGCGCGCCGTTGACGACCTGGGCTTGATCCGGATGGTTACCGGACGGCCGGACAGCAAGCTACCCATAGCTCTCCGTCCGCAAGCCCGATCGCGCAAATAGGGGTCGTAGCGGTTAGCTTCAAGTGTGAACTCTTTTGAATTATTATCAGACCCTGGTATAAATAAATTAAATAAATAAAATTGAAGTACCTGTTTATACATACATATTATGTAGTTCATATGAAAAATTAAACGGAATTTATAACAACAAAAGGCAGCCTCAACCTCTTTTTTTGTTGGAAGTCGGTTAGGATTCAGAAGTTGGGGTAGCATTTTTGTCTGTTTGTACTATTAATCTCCACTAAAGTTTACAGATTTGTACACAGTACAGGATTATCAGTGACAAATTGATGAAGCTTGTGATTTAAGCAGGTTAGGCACGCTTACCGTTAGGTGAGAATGTGATCAATAAGAACGCTAAAAAAAACATGAAATTAATGTTTTTTTTTTAAACTAGCAACATTTTTTAGAACAAACTATTACCTTTTTTGTAGACTACAGCACAACTCTTAATTTCTGATTTACTTCGAAAAGAAAAGAACATATCGGTTTAAATATAAATTATTTTAAACGACACTCAAAGGCTTCTATTGTATTCAGAATATAGTAAGAAGATATCAATAACGTTTGTTTAACAATGCAAGTCACCGACGTGATTCAAGATTGTCCTCGGTCCCTTTCTATTAAGGAGGCTGGTTTTATCAAGCGATCCCCTAAAGAAAATCCCACGCACCGAAGGCATATATTATTCAAAAGTTAAGAAGAAATAAAACAGCTTTAAATTTGTTGAGAATGCAATGCTGATGTGCCCTCGAGACCTGACTATAAAGTCGCGAGCTCGACAACATAAATTTGGCTAGAGATGCTGTAAACGAAGAACATGTGCGTCGCTGAGGCTGACTCTATCAAAAAATGTTGTAATATTATTTTTTCAATACGCTTGCTCAGAATGTGGCTCACTTAGGTATATAATGGCACCTGTTACCAAACTGTAACATTTTGATTACGCACTAGTGCTGTAATGTAACTATAACCTTTTTGTTCAGCTCTTTGTTTGCGATTCAAATATTGTTCAGCTCTTTGTTTGCGATTAAAATAAAAAAAAATTGTGGTCTATGGCCGTTTTTGTCGTGATTTTTTTCGAGTGAAGTTCATGGGCTGTTTTAATTAAATAAAATTAAATACTAGAAAAACATTATAAAATGTTACATCCATATTCTATTGTCACTACGAATGACATTAACGTAAAATCTTTTCACACAAGAAAACAAACGACGACTAGGTAATATGATCAAAAGACCATATAGCCATAGCCTAGCGCGTGTTTATGAAAACAGATTTAATTTTTTATCGCCATGTTATGAAAAATTTTACTAATTTTACCGTTGTAATATTACTTAGCTAAATTATTTTTCTTCACAACTGTATTGAAAAACGTCGTATGATACACGTGAGTAATGAGTGCTTACCGTTCTTGGCTCTGTTAAGACCCTCGCCAAGGCTCGGGTCTTAATACCGCCTCGACAGTAACCTCCTACATTACACACTTACTTATATCATAATGTACTATTATCTCACTGAGAGCATAGCGATCGCGCACTGTACGGTTGCTAATTTGATGGTACGATCCTGATATGCGTTAAGAAATACCCAGGATATAACCTAATAGTGGTCTAGTCTCTTTCATCGAATTCTGCTCTCTGATTATAATCAAATCCAAATGGTTAGGTAGATAATATGCATTTAGGGGTAAAAGAGGATTGTCGGTAATGATGGCCACGTTGAGTCGAAGTTTGAATGACTTGAGTATCGACGCCGAGTTGCCAGTTTTCTACCGGTTGATTTTTGGGGAGAGTTCGTCGAAAATGCATAACCTTATTCTGTAAAGTCCGTTCCATCATTGGACCACTAGACATAATATAAATATGCGCCACCGGTAGATGCGTGGCGAACATCCACCAATACCCAAAAAACGTTTTGGAAACACGTTCATTGTGCTTACAACTATGGAGTGGAACTCCCTGCCAGATTTTGTGTCCTGATAGCTACTACTTGTGGAACTTTAAGTCAAGAGTGAATAAGTTACTTCTTGACAAGTGTTTCCATCAACGTGCTCCATCGTCAACCACATCGTCGCTTTCCATCAGGTGCAATAGTGGTCAAGCGCGAGCCTAGCGTCCGAGGGTGGAAAAGAGGTAATATACTACTTTACCGGAAACACGATCTATTCCGAGAACGATGATTAATATGCACTCAAACCTTCATTTCCTTTGATTGACTCATTTAATGATATGAATGATCGGAAATCCGGAAGACTCATATTTTTATTGTATATAATTTCGGAAGTTTCTGGAATTACTAAAGTAATTGTTTTTTGGTAAAATTGTTTTATCTCACCAAGGGGGTTCCAAAGTTGAAAAAAAAATGATTTACGCACACAATCACACAATCAACGAGCACGTATATTTTACACGCACACAACCATCACGAACCCGTCTTCATGAAATAGTATAATATATCTATCTACACTGGATGTTATCCGGTGAGATATACTATTATTAAAGGTAGAAAGAACTACACTGGGAACATATGGACCACGTTCGCCGATCTGGGCGTGTCGGTCTCCATCTCCATACATTACAGTATTAGAGCTACATTAGATCCACGCAACACGACGAGACTCTCCGTAAAAATTAGGCGTGGCCCGTAGCCCACGTGTACGTCGGTCTAATGTAGTTCCCGCTCAATTAAAATGACATCCGACCAGCAGTGGGCCTTTGTGGTGAATAGCGACCTAGTGTAGCATGTGATTGACGTACTTAATGTAAGTTGTAACCATGTAGGCATGTGTACTGTTGGCAATTTTATCATGAAGCTCTTTGGACTGCCCTGTTGGTCTAGTGGTTAGTGGCCCTGACTACTGTGCCAGAGGACGTGGATTCGATTCCTACCAAAGAAAAATGTTTGTGTGATGAGCACGATCATTTGTTTTCACTGGTATCATTTCCGACTCATACACAGTCCTAGAGCGTAAGCCTGTGCTTTAGTAGCGGGTATATTATAGTCTAATTATGCGAATGCTACAAACCTTAAACTTGTCCTGGACACTGACCAAACTAGGCTATGGAAAAATACATTATTAAAATCTTATTTCCATCAAAAATACCTGCTTTAAACAGAACCGTCACTTAATTTAATCGTCTGGCCCACGTCAAGTAACCGCGTTTCCAGAAAATGGCAACTCGAGCATAGTTACTGTTTGAATTATGACAAAAGATTTACCTGGTAAATTAACTATATTACTACGGCTTCGTTTAAACTTTTCCAAAAGGTTTAAACCCCTCTTAATGTTAGCTTTCATAAATCCTATTAGTCAACTTATATGGCGGCTCGCATGTGGGTCAAGTACTTAGAAATTGGTGAACAAACTCGCGTTACTGTATTAGTCATCACCGCTCAGTGCAAGGACAAAATTATAACTGTTATTGAAAGTGTTGCATATTTTTCTACAAATTTAGGAACAATAGAATGTGATGTTTGGTGCATTTTAAAATTTTCTGACTAAGAAGAGCCTCTTCTAAGTCTCACTATGACACATAATAGAGCACCTTCCGTTCTCTTTTTTACAGGTTGTCAAATAGATTCTGGGTCCGATTTTTTGCGGTTGTGATGAGTTTGTCAGATCTAACTCTTATTGTTTTTAACTCTTATGTTCCCATTTCTTTAGTAAAAGTCTCTCAGTTAGTTAATGTTTAAAGGTATATAATTATATATTTTTATTTATTTATGGTTGATTGACCGACACTGCAACGGTGCTATTATTATTAGTGCAGGTTTACCTAGTTTCGGAATCAAGATTTTAATTTTTATGTGTGGCCAAGTTTATCCCGCGAACACGATCAGATCGTCACATCAACTTCGCTCGGATCTAGGGCTATAGGTTATGTGAAAGTGAATCCCGGGACCCTGAAAACAAGGCAAAGAAGGAGCAGTAGTGGGTTTTAGTCAGTAAATGCCTGACACTTCTTCTGGCTCAACCCAAAAGCGGGAAGTCATTAGATTATTTCCCACCTAAAAAAACGTTTACCTCGGTCGTCCTGAGAGGGGTCGACGCCGTATAATTATTTTATTTTGAAACTATAATATTAAACAAAAAATATGTGGCAAAGAAATCCTAGCAGATTTCTTTGTGTATATAATTATCGAATTAAAAGTTTTTCATTTAAATTAGGCTGAGATACTGCACTATTTAAACGATAAAATTTACAAAAAGGCAGTCGCAAAACATAGCCCTACACCATTTTCGCTCTAACTACGTTTAAGTTTTGTACTCTCAAGATAAGTAGCATGTGTTCTTTTGAATACCGTAATTAGAGACACAATAGAAAGACAATAGGTGTGCGGACACCGGTGTCCTCTTGGAGCTTGACAGTTTAATATAAAAAAAATTGGACTTGAATCTAAATACAAGGTAGGTAATATAATTAATAATAACACTATGTTAGGATTGTCTATTCTAACAAATTTCATGGAGGCCAAAAGTTTTAGTCATTTACAACAGTACATTCTGACAGCTTTGATGTTAGAATGATTTCTGACATCAATGCTGTCACATTTTCTATGATTCTTTATTGTTTTCCAAACAGAAACTGTTATGTTTATATTGTGTATTTTTTTCCTTATAGACTGCTTGATCAGCTTTCTAAAATCATAACATACGACTGATATCCTGTTTTCTTCCGTACCTACAACAGACTATACAAACATGCATTCGATAAATGTTTGAAAAACATGTGTGGCGTTGTGATTAGTAGGCATAATAACAAACCAGTCGTGGGTCAAAGTCACGTTGCGCCGGCGCCTCCGCCATCAGCCCTAGGCACGTACTATTCCATTTATGAAAACTACATCGGATACACTCGCTATTTTTAAATGTGTGAGTGTGATTTGAAACGTTCGATATCAATTAGGGAGAGTCGAAGTAGTTTCACAAAAGTTTTGTCTTTGAGATAAGAGTTGGAATCATATCAGCTTTAGCCTGCCGTATATCGTAGGTGCATGCAAAAAACGTTTTTGAGAAATTGCGTTAATCAACTGATCAATCAGCAGTGGCTGCAGTAAGGTATACTGCTCATACTTATCAAACATGAGTAAAAGGAAAAAATCAAAATTCAAAGGTCAATCACAGGGTCATGGGCAATGCAACACTTGCTATCTCATAAGGAAGCTTTGTTCTTTTTAAGCACGCACCTTCCTAATTAAGACAGACTTCCTAAGTAAGTCATCAATTTGAGCAAGGAAATGCACCTTTATTAAAAACGGTAAGGAAACAACGCTACCTTGTTTATCATTGCGATGTGCTGATGTGTGCATGAGCAAAACTGTCTATCTATCGCATATGCAAAGCACGTGTCGCCGATATAATCTTGTACTTTTTTTGACGATCACTTCCTTTGACACTACCGTCAACTTGGCTGCGTACTACGGGTACTTAAAGAACATAATAAAATTGTTGATCTTAAGATCTTTGACGCGACTGTCACGAGTTTTCAGAAGAAGGAGAGTAACCTGACAGATACCTTGGCAACTCTTATAACTCTTGGTAACCAAGGAACTTAGGTTGTGGATGACAGATATTCTGTCGCTCCATATAAAATAGGACCGGTATCCGATACTGACTGCATCCGATTAGGCTGCAAGCTAAAAGGATTCATGTTGACAAGAGACCTCTTCAATCGAATACCATTTTTGTCATAGAGTAGTAAGTTCTGTGTCTATGATAACCAGGTTATTACAAGTCCAGCTAGGTTAGGCATTTTGTGGATGATGCTGACCAAATTCGATTTGTCTGAGAGACTCCAATCAGTTCCTCTAATATAGATACTACTATATTACTATACCATTCTTATCCATATACATATTATAAAACTAAGTCCCCAGCGTGTCTGTTCGCGATAAACTCAAAAACAAATGAATCAATTTTCATGCGGTTTTCACTAATCGACAGAGCGTTTCATGAGTAAGGTTTAAATGTATAATACATCATATTACTTATATTAAAAAAGTTGAAAATTTCAAAGACTTCAAACACCCGTGCGAAGCTGGGAATGCTCGTTTGTTTATGTTTAGTAAGTTTTCCGATTAATAAATAACCAAGAAAATCGTTTTCCAACAATGTGACAACGCAATTCTATTGAAACGTAAGAAACATTCATATGTATAACCGTGAATACAATGTGCAGGCTTAAGGCCTTTTATTAACATCCGATTTTAGAATGAGTCCATATACGTAATGAAACATTGTCAATTGTCGCGCTGCTACCTGTCTGTCCTAACTCAGTGCGTATGTTAAACTACCGCATTATAGCACCTTACCATGAACTTGCCCGTTTCCTTTAACCACTGGTTTTCCTGTTTCAGGGTTTTTTTTTAATACGAGTAGTAGATAAAATCATCCAATGACAAATCTCTCTTACTCTTACTGACTAAAAACCTACGCCCGCTCTTTCGTTGCCTATCATACCGGGGCCGTGCCTTCTTTACAGAAAGCGGCCCTTGGCCCCGGTAGGCTTCGACCCTGCCTGCCTGCAGCTCCTCTATGGTTTGCTGACAGCTCCTTGAGGCGCGCGGGAACAGTACGCGCCATCGACGACTTTGGTTCGGTCCGGTCGGTTACCGGATTGTCGGACAGCGAGCTACCCATTGCTCGCCATCCGCAAGCCCACGCCTACAGTGGCCGGAAATCGGGATCGGAATCCCGGCGGCGGCTGGGACGTAAGCCCCGTTGCCTGATGCGGTTGGCCTTCTCCTTTGCTAGCATTTCTGCTTCGCAGGAGGCGGCCGCCTGCCACCCCTCCTCACTCCGAACCATGGTCCTGTTGCAGGGGTGACATTCAGACTAGATTGGGTTTAATTTTTAAGTACCTATATGATTTCTATTTGCTTTGAATTATTGCCTTCATTCATCACCATATCAAATTTATCTACTGCTGATGACGTTTTCGCTAAATTAAATAACATTAAAACCGGTAAAATGCAAGTCCGGACCCGTGCACCAAGGGTTTTGTACAAAAATCAAGTAAATACATAGTTATTTTTCCGAATTGAGTCTCGAAGATTTTACTGAACGGGAACAACCCTACAATTTTTTATTCTCTTACGTGTATCAATATGTGCGACATAAACGGCCTTATCTTTAAATTGCCTTGACTTAGAAGTTTGATTTTGTTTTTCCGAGGGGTAGCAGACTTGAATATTTGATATTAATTTCAGCTTAACACTTCTACGCGTTCTTAAGTAAAAATGGCCTTACCAGATGAACAGGCGGACTACAAAGTGACACCCTAAAAGGATTAATTTTTGACGACTGACATACCGAACCCTAAAAATATAATGTCCCACCGTCACAATTTTATACTTTTCTAAGGCCAGAATTATCTTTTGAGTACTCATGTGTAATATTTTTAATTTAATGCTAGTTTGCATGTGATAATATTATCATGCGGGG
This sequence comes from Leucania comma, assembly GCA_958295575.1. Classification (NCBI taxonomy): domain Eukaryota; kingdom Metazoa; phylum Arthropoda; class Insecta; order Lepidoptera; family Noctuidae; genus Leucania; species Leucania comma. The sequence continues at coordinate 17,129,510 of OY282474.1, read as the reverse complement.
GCCAAGAAGCACTCATGTTTTTTTTTAGTTCTGGCTGATGGCTAACTTTATTCAGCCTATCATAATGTTATGTACTTAAATTCAATATTAAGAATAAGTATAACTGGCAGATGTTATGAAAGAATGAAAATAAAAGTTTAATACGTCTGTCATCATTAATGGTATCTGTAATGGTAATATTACTTTTTACTGACTTCAGCCAAGACATCTTTTCATTTCAGTTTTGAAAATTCCACTTTATTGGCTGCTTTGTACTGCTGGAAAAGTAAAGTTCGACCTTTTAATTCAAAGAAAAGTTTTTCTTTTTTTTTATTAATTTAATGGTGTCTGTCAATATTTTGTGATTTTCAGTTATTCTCAATATTTTTAGGTCTTAAATACTTCTATAAACGTTATATTATCTAGGTCCTCTAAAATACTCTTTGATAGCCGGCTTGCATTTTGTATTTATACAAAATCGAAAGTTATATAAAAAGAAAAAGGTTATTTTCAAATTTTATTTTTCTATAGCCCTTCTGTAATTTTTCAGATGGTTTCAGCCAGTTTCAATATTTCAGGTACAGAAATAGCAACGCTTTATGTAAGAAGGTGTCTAATACCCTACCTAACTGAAATGAGCATTTTACTTTGAGGAACGGAAGTAGCAAACTTTAGAATCGCGCACCGTAAATCGGCCAATTATAGTGCTCGAAATCTCCACTCCGCATCAGTGGAAATAATGTAAGTAGAGTGAAGTAGAGCTGAGCGAACTTTCAAATAAAATAAATGAACACGAGGCTTCGAGCCGCACAGAACGACTTACTGGCGATTCGGACACAACACATTCGTACACAGAATCCGAATCGTCACATTATATTTTCAATACTTTTTCACTGACGATTCGGATTGAAGTTGTTTAGTAGTTAGATAAATAATCCAGCCTAAAATAGTTTTGGTAACGCTTTTTCTTTAACATTTTTAAACTTTTTACTTTACTGTACTAAACAGCGTGTTTCCAAATCGTCTGTGAAAAAAAAAAATGTCAATTGGGACACTGTGTCCGAATGTATTATGTCTGAATCGATAGTAAGTCGACAGAACGAAGTCAGATACCACGCGGAGAACACAAAGCGGATGGCAGCTCAAATCCACTCTACCCCGCTCTGCATCAATGGAAACTTGCCACTTGCACAGCTCTTCTCCGCTCCGCTACGAGGCATTCTCTAAGATATTCTCTAAGAAAACGCAGCGCTGCCGCAACAACGAACATCCGAATAGGATACATTGAATTAACAATCCAATGTATAGGTAAATTAGGTTGACAATCCAATGATTCCTATTAGGACGTTCGTAGTTGAGGCAACGCTGCGTTTTCTTAGAGAATAGCACCATTGAACGGGGTGGCCGTCCCGCTTCAATAGACACGTACCCTAAACGTTGTTGACTTAGAAAAACCTTCTTTTTATGAAGCACTGATTCATTCACACTGAATGTTTTGTTTACATTTTATTACTCACTATCGAGTATCGATTCCGCTTGTTAGTAATATGTTAGCCAACATAAATCTTCACAATGTCCATACGAGTATTACACTATCGTAAATGATCATCGTCGCACCGTCATGTCTTAGGTATCAGAAGATTAGCAACATTGCGAAAGGAAATGAGATTATAATTGTGAGAAATATATTATTATGTGGTTTATAAGTACATTGCGCACGAGTAATTTCTGAATAGAATTGATTATGTCATTGCATTTCTATTTCATTTATCGAAACTAAAGAAGTTGTACAGTTTTTCCTCTATCCAGGACTAAAACAAATGATTATTACTGATAAACTCGTATGTATAAATTTTTGAAATATTTAATCATGTGAGGACGATCGACGATTACAACGATTTAATGTAATTATAGTTAGATAATTAAATGTGAGTTTTCAAAATTATTAATACATATTAGAAAACTGAAGGGTTTGTTTGTTTATTGGACCGCGCTAATCTCAGGAACTGCTGGTTCCAATTGTAAAAAATCTGTTGTATTTAGTGTTGGATAGTCCATATATCGATGAAGGAGGACTACATGACATCAAGCTACGTCCCACAGGAGCGGAGCAGTAACTAAAGACGCGAGTAAAACTGCAGGGGACAATTAGTGGTCCTAAGAAAATTCTTTTGCTGAATTTGGTCACTTTACCGTCTCACATAAATTTTATACCTCCATCAAGATGAGAATAATGCCTGGAATGATGACCCATAAAAATGTGGCCCTACTTTTAACTTTAATGATTCAATGAGTAATTTCATTCGTCAGAAAAATAGGTTACGGTCTATTTTGGACACGCAAATAAGACCATTGTTTACATTATGTGTTAGTAGCATTATTGTGTCAATATCTACCGTCTCATGTCTAGACCAGATGTTATGTTCCAAAAACTAGTCGCGTCTGGAGCTTACTTAGTTACAGCAGCTACTGCTTGTCTAGACGACGCGCGACGCCCCAACACTGGGATCTTTATAGGAAGCTCGTTTCGGTAATGTGTGACCGTGGATCACATTGCTCCATGTGTGTGACAGAGGTGTATTTCGTCCACTCTGTTACGCAGAATAAAAAAAAACGTGAAGAATTTTTTTTTTTTTTTTTGTATATTTATTTATTATTAATTATAGATTGCGCATGGGGTTGCCAACCTAGTCACTGTATTACTCGCTATTAATGGTGACGGGGGAAGCATGCCCTTTGTGTCGGATGCTGTGTCAGCTTGGTTGACTCTCAACTCGGGGGCAGTAATCCCGGAATCAGATCATGTTCAGCGGGCTTGGGATGACATAGGGGTAAAGCTGCTTCAAGAGAAATTGTTAGAGGGTGCGGTGGGAGTCGACAAGGCCAGACTACGAGCAGTGTCGCAACCTGAGTCTGGGGCGTGGTTACAGGCGATTCCTTCACCTCACATGGGCACTCTACTTGACGATGACTCTTTGCGTGTGGCGGTGGCTCTCCGCCTGGGCTGTAAGGTGTGCGAACTTCATACATGCACCTGCGGTTCCATGGTGGAGGCCGATGGCCATCACGCATTGAGTTGTCGGCGCTGCACAGGAAGGTTTCCGCGTCACCATGCACTGAACGACATAGTCCGTAGAGCCCTTATATCAGCAAACATTCCCTGCGTGCTTGAGCCTTCAGGTCTTAGCAGATCTGATGGGAAGAGGCCGGATGGGCTAACTCTGGTGCCATGGCAAAACGGGAAGTGCTTGATCTGGGACGCAACTTGCGTCAGCACCGTCGCCGCCAGTCATCTGAGTCGCACTATGCACACTGCCTCTGCCGCTGCTGAAGACGCCTGCTCAAAAAAAAAGCTAAGTATGCTTCCTTGGAGCGGCTTTATCATTTCGTGCCGGTAGCTGTGGAAACTCTGGGCAGTTGGAGTACGGAGGCAAAGTGTTTTATAAGGGATTTGGGCCGTAAGCTCGAAGAGGCAACGGGTGACTCCCGGTCTAGGTTGTTCTTGGTGCAAAGGTTGGCTATCGCTATTCAGCGAGGTAATGCGGCGAGTGTTATGGGAACTTTTGCACCGGGAACGATCAGGGGCGGATTATTCATTGACGTTTGACATTTTATTTAATTTGTCTATTTGTAAATTGATAATTTTTAATTTGAAAATTGTTTATATTTATATTATTGACTTTTATAAAAAATAAAAAATTTAATTTTAGATTTGATTGATTTATTATAATTTTACTGGTTTTTATTTTGTTTTTTTTTTTTATGTGCTTGTAATTTTAATTCTCATTTTGTTTTCTTTTAATAATTTTGATTTTCTGTACTGGCTATGGACAATATCTGATGATCTAAGGACTCTAAATGATTTGTTTTATATCCCAATTTAAATCCCTTAGGAATATAAAATTAAACCTAAAAAAACCTGAATCTTAAAATATCGAGCGTAAATACGATATTTACTTTAATTTCCAAAGGGTCGAGGGGAGCATACTCCCCCGCCTATGGCTCCGCCACCAGCAGCGGTGTCCGATGCGGACCACGACGGCAACGACGGCAACAATGCTCCAGAGGTGACCGAGGTGGAGATGAGAGTGGCGGTGCGAAGGCTAAGTGCCAAGAACACCGCCCCAGGACCCGATGGCTTGCCTGGAAAAGCCTGGGCCCTGGCCATGGAGGAACTCGGGTCTCGACTGAGAGGGCTCTTCAGCGCATGCATGGAGAGGGGCCAGTTCCCGCTTCGCTGGAAGACGGGGAAACTGGTCCTTATCGCGAAGCCGGGGCGCCCCGCGGTATCTCCGTCCGCGTATCGGCCCATTGTGCTGCTCGACGAGGTGGGCAAGCTCTTTGAAAGAGTAATTGCAGACCGCCTCGTCGTGCATCTGGCACGGAAGGGGCCGGATCTTGCGGACGGCCAGTTCGGATTTCGCAGGAGGCGCTCCACTGTGGACGCCATCATGCGCGTGCGTGCCCTCACGACGGGGGATGCGGTGTCCCGGGGCAGGTGTGTCTTGGCGGTGTCTCTGGACATCGCCAACGCCTTCAACTCCCTGCCCTGGAGTTGCATTGGTAGGGCACTCCGGTACCACCGGGTGCCCGACTACCTCTGTCGGGTGATCGAGGCCTACCTGTCGGACAGGTTCATCATCTACCCCGGTCATCAGGGGGAGTTGAAACGGCGAGAGATGTCGTGCGGTGTTCCGCAGGGATCGGTACTAGGGCCGCCCTTGTGGAACATCGGGTACGACTACGTGCTGCGCGCCGACCTCCCCGACGGGGTCAGCGTGGTCTGTTACGCAGACGACACGCTGGTCCTGGCGCGGGGACGGTCATACCAGGCGGCGGTCGAACTAGCGACGCGCGGGGTTGCGACAGTCGTGGAGAGGATACAGCAGTTGGGACTCGAGGTGGCATTGCACAAGTCCGAGGCCATGTGTTTTCACAGCCCTCGGAGCGCGCCACCTCCGGGCTCCCAATTAACGGTAGGAGGAGTTCACATCGGCGTCGGGTCGACGATGAAGTACCTGGGACTCGTCCTCGACAGCCGGTGGAACTTCAAGGAGCATTTCCGACGTCTGGCTCCCAGATTGAATGCGACTGGGGCTACGCTCAAGCGGCTCCTGCCGAACCTGGGGGGTCCGGACGCCTCCTGCCGGAGGCTCTACGCAGGCATCGTTCGGTCCATGGCCCTTTACGGTGCGCCGGTGTGGGCGCCATCGCTACGAAAGCGAGTGGCGGCCCGGCTAACCGCCTGCCAGAGGGTCATGGCCATCCGTATGATTCGCGGATACCGTACGGTGTCCTGTGAAGCGGCGAGCCTCCTTGCTGGCCTACCACCGTGGGATTTGGAGGCAACAGTCCTTGCACACATGCATGATTTACGCGTGGAGATGCAATGTCGGGGCGAAACTCCGCTGCCGCGACAAATCGTGGCATGGCGGACAGAGCTCCGGCGGGATCTCATGGTGAAATGGCGAGAGCGACTGTCGCAACCTCGTGCTGGGCACGCCACGATCGAGGCCCCTCTTTGAGGCCCCACGGCGTCGTCACCTTCCGTTTGGCGCAGGTGCTGACCGAACACGGCAAGTTCGGTCCGTACCTGTACAAGATTCGTGCGGAGACGACGCCCGGGTGTCGCCACAGTGCGGACCGCCCGGTGGACACGGTGGAGCACACAGTCGAGGTGTGCCCCGCTTGGGAAGAGCATCGCCGTGTCCTCGTGGGGGCGATCGGCGGCGATCTCTCGCGCCGGGGCTTGGTTCAAGCCATGCTCCGGAGCGAGGAGGAGTGGCAGGCGGTCGCCTCCTTTTGCGAAGCAGTAATGCTAGCAAAGGAGGAGGCCGACCGCATTAGGCAAAGGCGCACACGCCGCCGCCGCCGCCGGGTTTCCGATCCCGATTTCCGGCCACCGTAGGCGCGGGCTCGCGGACGGTGGGCAATGGGTAGCTCGCTGTCCGTCCGTCCGGTAACAGACCGGTCCGAGCTCAGGTCGTCTACGGCGCGCACCGTTCCCGCGCGCCTCAAGGAGTTGTCAGCAAACTGTAGGGGTCCAACAGGGCCGAAGCCTACTGGGGCAAAAGGTTATGTGAGACTGTCACCACGGGCCCCGGGATAAAGGCAAGGAACGGAAAGGTAGATTTTTAGTCAGTAAAAGTCTGACACTATTTCCCGCCCCACCCAAGGGCGGGATTTGTCATTGGATGATTTTACCTACCCAAAAAAAAAAAAAAAAGGTCAAGCGATTTAAATATGGGTAAAAAGAAGAACGTCCCTAATTCAAGCGAGATTTGACCCGCAACATTTACTACAAAACACCTGTCCTTTATTTATTTAATTTAAAGAACTTGAACATCACAGTTCACAAGTCAGTCTTTTTTTTAATGGTAAACTGTGTTAATTAAACGCATTGAACTGCAGACTAATAAGTTCCCCTAAGCTGACGTACAAAGACCCTACAGAAGCTGCGTATGGGCACAAAACAAAAAAAAAACGGCCAAGTCTGAATGGAACTGGGGTTCAGCGTTCCGCAATAAAAATGTTATGATTATGGTCCGCCTTGGTTAATTTGCTAATCATATTATGCATTTATATAATTATATTAAACTTTATATTTTAGTTTATGCAATGCCAAAATTATTGCTGTGTGTAGAAGTAATTTAAAAAGGGTTGCCAATACAATACCAAAAATTAGGCGAGACCCACGATAATTGACAGACACACGTAAATGTTGGTAAAAAAAAATCACTAATTTACCATCATAATAAAGAATATTAAATCGATCAGTCGTTGGGTATTTAGGGCACAATTAAAGATTACGGTCGTGTTTGGTCATTTGTTTATCATATTATGCATTTTTAAGGATAGTTTGATAAATTGCATAGACTAAAGTTAGACATAGCTAATTAAAAAAAAAATCAAGAAAAGAAATTAAATAAAAAGTAACTAAAAAGCAAGCAAGTAGTAAGTACCTAGTAACAAAGTTTTATTCTATTCTATTCTATTAATATTTTAGTTTATGCAACACAACAATTACTGTGTGTAGCGGTAATCTAAAAAAAGGGTTGCCAATACAATACCATAAAAACGGTGAGTCCCACGATAATTGACAGACACACATTTGTCTTTTAAAAAAAAAAACGCAAATATACCACCATAAAGAACACAAAATCAATCAATCATTGGGTATTTAGGGCATGAATTTAGGAAGTGTCTGATGGGAATTTGTTTGACAGATTTTCGAGGCAGACGGTGACGTGACAACCCTAAGGCCGAGCCGCCACACGCCGCTACGTCCGAACCCCAATTCAAAAGTTTTAGTCAGTACGCGCGTGGCCGCGGCGGTAGACGCGAGAGACAAGCGTTGTGCTCAAGGACACTATTTTTTTTTTCATTTACGATCAACACCAATTAAATTTGAATTTCCATGGAAACAGTGCGTTAGTTCAATTAAATACTACATCGTTTGTACGTATGAAATAATAATAGTGTATATTTTTTATGTTCTATAAATCGATATTTGGCAACTCCTTAAAGAATTAGCTAGCTTCATCATTTTTGAGTACAAGTTCATTGGATGTAAAGTCTGAGTGTGAATTCGACAAAGTTATTAGTGCTTTCAGTGTCAGCTGTGTAAGCTTATTTGCTATCCCTCTCAGTTCAGTAGAAAGGGAAAGGAAGGCCGAGAGTTAAGCAAGCGTTGTTTTGTTTTCATGATTTTCTTTGCTGTTTGTAAATGTAGAGCGGATTAAGAAAATGTAAGTGTTGTGAATTGAGCTTTTTATTTTTAAATTTGTGTGATGATTTGTTTGACCGATTGTTTTTATTTTGTTGTTGACAAAGTCTTATCTGTCAACAATGTCATATTTGACAATAACAAAGCAATGTGCTTTTTTTCTGCATAGGAACTGTCATCAGCTGCTTATGATGTGCTTACTGTATTAATTGTGTGTAGTGTTATGATTTATTTGTAGATCACTCTCGGTCATGTGGCGGCTCCAATTAGACTTGAGTTCGTTTATAAATAGTCTCCACTTAGGATCCCTTGAACGTTACTTGTGCCAACGACTAACTAAGCTTCGCATTATTACATTATGGTTCAAAACTTTTGTCGTAAGGTTTCCATATCTTGTCAAATGTACGGTTAACTGCAAATTGTGTTAACCGTTATCATAACATTTCGCAATACATAGGTACAGACTTGCCTAAAGCATTATTTGTTCAAACTGAACATTGGTAGGTACCTAAATTTACTTTCTTACATTATCTTTTGTTAGGTAGGTACCAATATTGTTATTAAGTACGAGTTTTTTGACCATGTAAGATGTCTCTCTCAGCTCTTCGTGGTTCTTGCACAAACTGCAGATATAATGAAAACAATCTAACCAGGCACGAATTTAATTTCCAAGGTTATTTTTAAATTCAAAACAATTCATCAATGGCATTTCTACAATTATATTCATAAGATATTCGGGTTAATGACCCAAATAGTCTGAAAGGTGTGCATCACTACAAATATCATCAAATTAATGTTCTACGTGAATGTAGTTTATTGTATACAAGACATTAAATAAACTAACTTCTGATAAGTTGTAAATCTATTGCTATTTAAATTCAATAAAGCTGAACGTAGCCATAACTTTATGTAACGATGACATTTGATATGACAGTTCACTTATGACAGATGAGATGCATTTGACAAAATGGCGCCCTTTTCATAGTGATGTGATTAATCTGTAAAGAGATAAATTGTGCAACAATGCCACAAATTACAAATCGAATAAACTTAGCATAAGCTCAATTTATTTTAGATTTGGTAGGAACCACAGATTTGGCACACGAATAGACCAGGGCATGGATTTAGTTGGTACTACGTTACACTCGTAGTCCCTACGTCCTCTTTAGATAATCCGACTTCAGGCGGGTGAGGTAAAGCCGCTGGCTCAAACTAGTTTCGATTAAAAGTCAATACTAACACCAAACCGTAGGGGCCTAGCAGGGCCAATGCTTGCTAGGGCCATGAGGAAAACTATGAAAGGGATTCTCGTGGTCCTAAAACGTAAAAGGCAATTGAAGAAACATAGATATGGTCTGTACAACTATATTTTTAGTACATGCGAACATGAATACCTATAGTTTGTTCAGAATCAGTAACTGAATCCATTCCAATATTTTTTACACCATTTTATATTTTTCACAAAAATATTTAAAAAAGGTCACAAGTTGGACACCACCGACACTAAGTACAAAATAGGTCACTGCAAAACATAGCGGGCATTAGGTGCCAGCGCAAAGCTCGATGCGGGAGCAAAACAACCCTTCAGTCGCCCGGGTGGCCTGGTGACCGTGAATTTATGTCACCAACCAAGGGTCCAAGTCTGCTATTTTTGTAAATTCGATATTCCAACACAATCCCATTGTCATTTTGATAAAAGTTCTTTATCTGCTAAATCATAATGATCGATCATTGGTCGTTTATTGGTCTCGTAAACGAATGGTGGTAGAATGACTTTGTCGTATTGATAATGGTAAGTCACTAATCAAAGGAACTGACAAAATTTTAGCAGATTACCCAATAAGTCAGAAATTCATTTGTCATTATGTACAAGATTACCATTTCTTTCAATGGTGTGTCAGTGATTGACTGTTGGAAAATCATAGTGACGCCATTATATTTGTAGATTACAAAACTTGTCAAAATCAACCATGATGAAATCAACGATAGACGATTCTGACACTATTTTAATAGCAGACTTGAGGCCCAGGTACCATAACTGGCTTATAATTTTGTGATTTTTCATAAAACAGTTTTGAAATTTTGTTCATAGATTCTTTACATAAAAATACGAGACACGTGTTTCAGGTTTTGAATAAACTAAAAATAAGGTTCTATAAGGTCAGTAAAAGTGATTCGCCCTCTCACTCATCACTAAAGCGGTAGAAGTCATTAGATGATTTCCCACCAAAAAACACCATACCACAGTAGTTTATGGGCTTATTACCTTTCCAATATGACCATCAAAAATATATTTGAGAAGTTGCAGGAATATAAAATTCGATGTTGACAAATAATGCACCAATGCATGCTGATGCCTGCTACCTGGATGCCACTGAGGAGCTATTAAAGAAACTTGAGCGCTTGCAAAACTTGTGCATTCGTTTTGTTTTTGACCATGTTTCTCAATTTCGCAAGGATCTCAAGTGGCTCCCTATCCGTCTTCGTAGGAACACCCGGGTTTTATGTGTCTTGTACAACATTATTTTCAACCCTGCTTACTCTGGCTACTTGCGTGGTCCCACCTTAAATACAATCTCAATTTCCCACCCCATAAAACTCATTTCTATTCCAAATCCTTCTCTTTTCGTGCAGTAAAAGCAAAAATCCGTGACGCAAAAAACATATCTGTTTTCAAAAAGTTAGTCAAAGAACATGTCCTCTCTACTGTCTCGTAAATTTATATATTATAGATTATGTATTATTATAATTTAATTTATGTATTGTTATATTATATATATGTGTATAAGAACTAAAAAACAATCTAAAGAATGGCGTAGAGAAACTCCTCCGCATCGCTGTCGACTGGTAATGTACCCAAAAGACTGGAGGCATTGCTATACGGTATGGCCCTTTGTCCAAGGTAAAAAAGATGTACTTAATAAAGTTGTTCTCATTCTTCTTCTTTTCGAGTTGATGATAAATTCGCTAAACTTTTGGGGCCCAGTAGATGGCTACGTTAACTGCAGCATCGGTGGCACTCATTAAGTCCTCCATAGTGCAGGTGTATGGGCACTCAGAGCACTTAATCATACGGCTCATGTTTTGAAAGTAGTTGAAGTTAGAGAATATTATACATATTTATATGACTGAAAACATCAATTAATAAAAACGAATATATAACATAATATTATAGGTAAACAGTGATTTCCCTGTTAATTGTTATTATTCAGTAAATTTTTCCTTGTTAAGTTATTGGGAATCACGCTGAGACACTTAAATTGCAATACACTTATTGTAAGGGAAACATTTATTAATTACCATATAGAGTAGTTGGCTTATTATCCTGATTGAACAATGTTTGACAAGGTTTTAATTTAATTGCTGTATCGACCGTCATACAGTTATCTCTTTGTCCCACCATGATAAAATAGTTATTCTTTCTTATTTCCACGTAAATACACATCTTTGTCTCATTAGCCTATTCTCATTAAAACAGCTTTGAATGATTGCAAACCAGTTTATAAACCTTTTCTACGATCCTCCCTCCGTTTATTCATACAAAGTGTACAAACAACCTATTTGTTATTTATAATTTAAACGAAGATTTATGCTAAGGGCGCAGGTGTTATCTCAGAAGTATAATGAAATACTTACTTTCCCTCGTGTTATCAACGCACAATGTACTGACCACGACCAGCGATATCAGTCAATATTAAGTCACTCCATGAGAGCTTCCCTTATCTGGATTTCCTGTTTTCAATGCTACTACTCTTGAGATTTACGAGTTCATGATCTCATATGGTCCTACATGCGTTTATTTAATACCTGAGTACGATGCTAAGGAATCTAATTAATTTACAATGTCAACAACATTACTAATGTAAAAATAAAACAAACTTACTTGGTACATAACGCACGAAGAATTTCTTTGTGTTGTAACTTATCTCTGAATATATCGTTAATATAAACAATTACCTGTAAGTACGATACGTTTCTTTTGTTTCAGAAATCGCTTCTCTGTCTTGTGGTCTACAAGAATATTATATGTACAAAATATGGTTAGCTGACATCTGTGACTCGACGCAAACCGAACTCCTCCGACATCATGGATCACAGCGACAAAGCAACTGCACGCAGCTCCACGAATACTCACTCGCAAACTTCATGTTTGGTAGCTAACACCGACAGAGTGGCACACGACAATCATTCCAATGATAATTTAGAACATGTTCATAAATTGACTGACTTAGATAGATGTAGAATACATAATAAAGAACAAATTGAATGCCAACATGAGTCTGAAAGACGATGCAATGCCACAGTTCGTCCCTGCCACAGAGCTTCCGAACGATGTGTATTGCATAACAAAGAAGACGTATACGGAAAAGAATCGATTACCAGAAAGAGGGTTGAGGTTGACGAATGCGGCGGTTCAAGGCGGGCCGCTGATTTGAAATTTAAATGTAGTCGGGATGCACAGGAGTGGACGGGTGCGATCGGGAGGACAATAGGCATCCGTGTTCACGTGCGCGCCATAGCCGTCGTGGGGCTGTTCCTCACCGCGCTGGCGACGAGTGCGGCGGCGCCCGCTCCGGCCAGGTCCCGGCCCACGCGCAGTGCACACGAGAAATCTGCGGTAAGTTTTTAAACATTACCATGAATTTAAATTATCATGATTCACAGCGGCCGCACAATTTGCAGAGATACAAATAACGACAATGGGTCCTATGATTTATAAATTATAATAAGTAGGAACATGTGGCGCATCCTAGCTCATGCATACTAAAGAGTAAGTAAGATACGTGTATCCTGAGCACTTGTAAACTTCAATCCCGTCTCGAGCGCGCCGGAAACGTACTGCTTATTATGTGTGTTATCTGAATCTGTCTGTTTTACCAGACAATGTCTTTCTTTACAACCATTTTTGAGCACCCGCAGAGATTTGTGCGAGGTCTTTTATACAAAAAAAAAGCAGTAGTTAGTACAGTCGTTTTAAAGTGGGCTTTGTTTACGCGAACAATTATAATATCTACGGCTGAGCTTATATTCTATAACATGAAAATTGTAGCTATAGTTAACATGACGAGGATTCCATTACCTATGGTATCGTAGAATGTGGGCGTAGGTAGGACATACCTATCATTAGTTTCATAATTCGCAAATAGTTAGTCGGATCAATATCACAATCGTGATGTTATGCCCATATTCGACGCGGCCGTAATGATCGAAATGAAGGTCTCCCTTTTACTCGGAGAATGTTAGATTCTCCCTTAGAAGGGACCGTTATCCACTGACGGATTAACGACCATTTTAAGGCGTATTTCTACTGAGTGCAAGTAATATGGGGACAAAAAGCTGGCGTGTCGTATTAGATTACTGGCAGTGACAGACGGACGGACCGTTTGGGAGGAGATTAATGGGCTAAGTGACGAGTGGGAGGCGAGCCTGTAGTCTCCGCGACTCGGGAAGACATCCCGCTCATTTATTTCGTGGACCGTTACAAATAGTGAAAAATTCGACTAATTTTATTGGGGGCACGCGACAACTAGTCCTGTGGGAGACACGGGTTTTCTATTCGACTTAATGTTTATTAATATCGTGAATTTTTCTGTTTTCGATACAAGATTTTTCTCTTCACCTACACGAGGCTTATTTCTTCCTTTGTAACATAAGTACCTGAACGCCAACATAAAATCTAAAAGTAAACTTGGTTAGATGAATTTAGCTGCTACGCTAATTAAATTTACCGTCTATTACGACGCCCGAAATTTCTTAATCCAAACACAAAAATAGATTACAACGAGATAAATGAGTTTGGTCGAACGGGATGAGTTGAATCAGATTTGAACCCGATTTAATTACAGTTTAAACACGGCGTGACCGCGATGTTAACGGCTTCCTGCGCAAGCGCATATAGGCCGTGTTTGTGTTAAACTTAGTTATGTAAGTGATAACTGATCCATTGCGAGCCCGGAGAAGTAAGAAAACGGGGTAATATTATGAAGGTGATCAATGAAAAAACCTGTTATTGGAACTTTAACAGATGTTTGTCATCTCCACTTCTCATGGAACGCGGTGGGTTTTTAGTCAGTAAGAGTCTGACACTATCTCCCGCTCCGCCCAAGGGCAGGAGATGTCATTGGATGATTTTAACCACGACCAAAAAAAAAAAATCTCCTCTTCTCATACCTACGTTTGGTAGATGGAAACAGTACAAAATATCTTTGTTTCCATTCATAATATTCTGTGGTAACGTGAGCTACACGATGCCCTTACTTACTCAACTCGAATTTAGTATTAGTAATCAAGTTAGTTTATTTCGTGTAGTGCAGGAAAACAGGTGTAGTACGCAATGCTATGGATATTTCCATACCTTGTTATTATGCAGTTGATATTATGTCATTAGTTTTACCTAGTCACCCACCGGGTAATTTCACAATTATATCATTCTCAACTGAAGAAATGCAGTTGGGAAAATTTAAAACTCATCATTGTTTATGTTTTATTCGGTATTAATAATAATCAATTAAGGCAGCATATTGCAGACTTTACTGGGTTCTTTGATCAAATAAAAACATTTCAATACATATTGGAAAGTTAGATGAGCAAATCCAGAGGACGTGTATTGTTGTAAAAGTGAGACTGTCAGACGAACACAAAGACAAATTGAAAAGTTTCATCAGCAATCTTATGTTCCTTTATAGCCTAATATTATGCGCATTGCTTTGGCAAAATACTGATAACATTTTTTATGGGAAACCCCATAAAAAAAAATCTAGAGAAAGAGTAAGTAATCTCTAGAGAAAGAGTAAGACTTTTTCTGACTAAAATCCATCTGCGTTTCTTCAGTTGCCCTTGGCGTTCTAGAATCATGTTAACTGTTTCACGTAATCCCGCAGAATACTTCACGGGCTCACCTGCCTCTTTCTTATGCTTAGACACCACCACCAGTAGAGCTGCTTCCTTATTCGCATCTCTGTCCGTTTTCGTCAACAGTCAGCATCACTCTTTTTCCTTCATCACAATACATTTTGGGGTCATCATAACAAATCATCTCTCTTAGTCACCCCTTTCTAGTTACGACCAGGTATGTTTACTATAATTATCTTTCACATTGTCTATTCATCGTTTCTTTGCCCTTCCTGCACTTTTATAGTCTTATTGTTATTTACTCAAGCCCCAAGCGGACACCGGTCCGCACTCCTATTGGTATTCTATTGTGTCTCTAATTACGCTATTCAAAGGATTAAAAATAAAACAAAATAATTTGATAAAAACCTTACCATCATTCAAAATTGCTAGAACTTCACGTAGTATTCACACATTTCACACCAACACCGATCCAGTGCAATAAAGGTGCAATCACACCACGTTTACTTTCCTTCTCAGAGTTTATTATCGGCGTAGGAGGAGCAGGTATTGTATTTGCAATCTGCTAACTGGCCAGCATAACTTGGTCGCCGGCGTTTAACGGAACTACATTCAAGTATACTAGTTTTGACATATTTTTGACAGTACCTTTGCTAATGGCGACGCTATGATGTGTCAAAATATACCGGGCATCTAGCATCCAATTATGTGTATACCTTCTTAATTTACTCATAGTTTCTACTGCATCGATATATCCTGTTGAATACCGTAATTAGAGACACAATAGAAAGACAATAGGTGTGCGGACGCCGGCGTCTTTTAATTAATTAGTCAATCCACTGTGTGAATAATTTTAAACATAGGCATTTTTTGTAGGATAAAATTATTACAAAAACTGGGGAAAACATTGCAAACAAGCATCTGTCATTGTGATTCAAAAACAAATGAATACTTATTATTAATGTGAGCAGTTGCAATATTATCTGTTAATAGGTACATACATACTCGTACGTACATAACTGGACTACAGATTTATAATTATATCGAAGAAATCATAGAAATGGATTGAGTAAGAAATATGCCTGCATTGCAAAGCCACGCTCAAAAAAGGTTCAGTAATTTTGGAAAGAACTTGAAAGCAAAAACAATGTAGAATGTGGTATCGTCTTCATTCTTAACATTGGTCTGGAGTCTCGAAAGTCTGGCACTTTCCTGAACAGATTCATTTTATGCAGTGAGATACCGCGGCTATGTGTGGGTGACGTACTATGAACAAAAGGTGTCTGGGCCGGGTTGGTATACAGCAAGTAAATACCTTGCAAACTGCACGGGATATGCATTGTCTACCGCCTTCCCTTACGGCGGACCACTTAGCTTGCCTGTCTACACCTGGCTATAGTGGCTTATAATATTCATGAATATTTTGGTGCAGAAACATTGATCTTGCGTAATTTTGAAATAAGGAAAAGGATGCTTTGTTTTAGTTTTACGTTTTTAGCTAAATCTACGACGCATTACACTAACACACTAATTTTAAAGGCAAAAGCTTTTATGTACGTGTTTGTTGTCCATTCACGCTCAAACATCTGAACACATTGCGATAAAATTTAGTACCAGGATAGCTTACGTCCTAAATTAAAACATACGCTATAATTTCTATAAGTACTAATTCCACGCGGGTGAGATCACTGATAGAAGTAAGTAGTTCAATATTTTCTTACACCACGGTCCGAAGAGATATCAAATAAGTGGCAAGTTATATAATTTTATTTGCCAATATTTGCCTTTATTCGGACGTAAATAATTAACACCATGTAAAGTGCGTTATGGAATAAAAGGATATAGAATTGATAACATGGTTAGCGCAATGGCTTATGCAGTGACTGCTACGCTGCGTGGCGCGGGTTCGATTCCTGCACGGAATAAATATTTGTATGGCTTACAGATAGTTGTTCCAGGTCTGTGTGCCTTGTGTATGTAAGTTTACACGTTTGTGAACGCACCCACGATTCAGGAGTAGGTATCTTATTCCTATTGTGTGGCAACATTTTAAATTAAAAATAAAATACTTGGTTTATAGAGGCTTTTAAGGACAGTCGTTTAAGACGAAATTGACCTTTTCCGTAAAACTAGGTTACTTATCACTTTCCGTGGCTCGCATAATGTAGTCATTATACCTATAGGTGTAATTAGGGTTGTCACGTATCATCTTATTTTTTTATTTAATAATCGAATAATTTTAAAAGCATTTTAATGCGGGACAGTGAGAAATAAAAAAGCAAAGAAAATTAAGGTAAAAGTTTTGTTTTAGTACCAGTGTTATTATATTATATTTTTTTAAATTTTTAACGTAGTTAATTTATCCGTTTTCAAATTAGATGATAAAACGTAAATTCGTAATTTTTTGTTCTGTTTCGATGTGCTGATAAATACAAACCTGTATCGCGCGACTTGATACCTGGCAACCCTAGGTAACTGACGTATGTAAGTGACCGACATTGTATGATGTGTATAATTCTCTTTAGCCGAAATGAGGTCACATCTGACTGTAGCATGCGGCGCTAACATTGATCTAAGTGATAAATGGACACAAATTCACACATCTCTTGAGTTACCGCCTTGCAGCAATCCCAATAAAATTATGAAATATGTTCTACTGGATAAATGTAAAATAATATACCTTATAATATTCATTGTAGATTTTCTGTTTAAATATGGAATACTTCAACAAAAAGAGTTTGCGCCCAACGTGGGGCTCGAACCCACGACCCTGAGATTAAGAGTCTCATGCTCTACCGACTGAGCTAGCCGGGCTTGTGAGTCCTGTTCCAAATAGTACATTAGTTTCTACATACAATCTAACATCAGAATCATCTAAAGTAATGTCGATAACAAATAATAAAAAATTTCAAACTATCTTATTTACCGTTATCTATAATTTTATGGGATTTGGTATGTTACTCTAAAATGTTAATTTCACTGACAATACAAAATTAACGTGAGTCATATAATTAAATTGAAACTGCGCTGGAGGCCATCGGTATTGACCCAAATATTCATTACGCTATCTATAGCATCCTATTCGACACATCATTTTAACAAAATCTCGCGCGAGATTTATTGTATTTGGTCTATAATGTTAGTTTACGAGTCGTGCCAAGTTTAGCTAAGTTTACCTAATATGTAGGTAAATAATTAGCTATGATCAATGTTTGTGTATTTTTTTTTAGTTTGTAGATTATTAGTTTGCGCTTTGGTGCGTACTGTACGTATAGCAAGCAAATAATAAATAAACAAATAATATAAGTACATACATATGTGCGCGCATCACATAAAATGATCGAAATCGATCTAAATAACTTCTATACATTAAAATTGTGTGTAGCTTGATGTATTACTTAGGCTTTGTTTCATCGCAATCAGGCTTTGTTTCATCGCAATCGGTTGACTGTATCGAAAGATAATATGAATTAGGTATTCAAGAAGTAAAATAGTTAAGCGCTATGAAGTTCCCTGGGTCAGCTAGGTAGTAATAAATAAAAATTTAGAATATGTTTTGTCATAACATGTAATAAAAAAGAGGACCTTCTTAGCACTTTGAAATCACGTAAAATAAAATTTAATTAGAACTTTAACATCGAAGGACTGCAAAAGTGTGCCTGCTGCGGTCTTCCCATCCGATTATAATTTAGGAGTCTTCAAGGCGATCTAACGATTGCATAACTGCTTACAATCAGGTGGGATTGCACTACTTTATCATCATCATCATCTTTCTGCCCTTGTCCTACACTACTACTTGTTTTATACCAATCAATTTAAAAAAAAAAACTTTAAAACTTAAACTAGAAAATTTAGTCAAGAGTCATGCGTTAAAAAGATAGCTTTATTTTTCGTCTATCCACATGAATGCGTTGCCAATCAGAATTTGCATATTAGACGAAACCCGTGCCTAACGGCTGAAGTACACGTTAGATAATCATCCTGTCAGCTTCATCAAAGTAATTAATATACTAATCTAGTTTTTAGATTCGTGCCAATATTTGCATACTTGGTCCCGATGTCCGATCACTGGTCATCTTTCGCGCCATGTTCGGTTAAACCTAGATTTCCAGGAAACGCTGATAACCTAGATATTAAATATGTTATAATTTAAATGAGCTCTCTGCGTTGATTAGAAATGAATGTGCTGTAGTAGGCGCCATTCCTTTTTGTGCTAAACCAGTTCTTTTTTATGGAGCCCATGTGTTTTTTTTTTTGAGAAAGCTTGTTTTAATTTGCTACACATTCCACGCCAAGCTTTTAATTGCCATTTCCACTCCCATACATTTAAATATTTTTTGTGGGTACCTAAATAAAATTTTCCAATTATTTGGCTGTTGGAAAATTCTAACAAAACTGTAAAATTTACCACCAATATTCGTGAGTTATATTCAGATGGTAAACCTTGAATATCGAATTTCTTTTACATTGAACATATTTAAGTACTTAAGTATTATAAGTAGGTTAGTCAACTGCTGTAGATTGCAGACGACGATATTGAATGTATTTCCACGAAAATGATACTCATTATACATTTGTTCGTACATAAAACTGCAGAATTATTGTCCCATGTGTAAAAAAATAATTAATGTACGATGACTGGTCAAATTCTGCTTAAAGCTGATACTTTTAATCCAACCAATTAAACTTCATTGCAATCGCTGACTTAATAAAACCACTAAAATCTATAATATAAAAGGAGAAACTGACTGACTGACATATCAACGTACAGCCGAAACTACTGGGACTTGTAGTGTCAAATTTTGCACTAGGCTTTCTTTTATGATGTAGGCGAACACTAAGAGAGAAATTTCCAAAATTGTTATGGAGAAAACTGCTTTCAAGCGTGCGAAGCCGCTGGCAGAAGCAAGTATGCTATACTAATGCCAGAGAAAAACCAACAGTCAACAATGTAAAAAACTGGATCATTCATTACTAAAAATACATCTCTGTATCCTAAAATACAAAATTGTCTCTTGTTACACGCCCGCAGAGATAAGTCAAACTGATAAGAAGGCCGAAAGTTGATAACGATGACATAAGACTACAGTCATTATCTGCAGCAAGGTGCAGTAAACAAAATTGTGCCACACGTTGCTGTATATACTCGTATTTTTTTTTTTAATTTAGTTGGTTCTATCTTCCCTACTTTATTATCTGATAAAACATTTACTTCCGGCAACAAGACGCATGATCTGACAGTATGAACTGTGTAATTTACTGTTAAAATAATGAATTTACTGTTTTCTGTCTTCTTGCTCCTAAATAAACTTTAGTTCAATTTAATGCGACTCGAAACAAAGCGAAACGCCTGTCATACATTTAAAGTTCAGGAAGTGCATGACTTTCACAAACTCATTCAAATCGAGTGCAATGCAACTCTGGGAGCCTGCCGAATGGCATGTGCTGACCGGAAACCGCTTCTCACAGATAAATTTAGCCGCAAAGAGGACGGACATACAAAAATAACACCCATACAAACCAGTTAGACAAGGACAGATGCATTTCAGTTGTTCAGCTGCTGAATAGGCCTGCACTATTTACATGTGAATCAACGATAATTGGGTTATTCATACGATGCTGATAGCAGCTGAGTTTTTGATCAAGTCTAATGAATTTGTGTAGCTAATTGCGTTTGCCTTGATTAGTTTGCCAAAAACATTTATTGATCTTTTTGTGGTTAGTTGCGTATCAAATGGACTTGCGTTAACTATATAATTAAATAAAACATTGTTAAAACAAACAAAAAAAAACATATACCTAGGGTCTTAAAATACTATATAGTATATTCGCTCACGAAGCTTAAGCTTTCGACCGTCAAGTTTAATAAAAAATAGACACAAACCTCAAGGTAGCTAACTCCAAGATTGTACTGGTGAAAAAAAAGGAAAATTATAAGGACCATAAGGTGCTGAAAAGGGGTACGGGAACGATTGAGAGAGTTCCCGTGGTCCTAGAAGGCAAAGAGCATATTAAACATAGGTAGGGTAAAATTTTGACATGCCTTGACATCAGGCAGCGAGAGAAGTCATTTGATGATTTACCGCATGAAAAAAACGGGGCCCAAAAGGGCAATACTTATAGGAGAGGATCGATAGAAAAACATCTCCATCATAATATTGTGGCAAAGATATAATGACTGAGTAAACCAGTATGTTTTTGTTTGCTATGTCAATTTTGCACGGTATTTTTACAAACAGATTTTACAATTCCAATATTCCAAACGTAATAAATACATTTTTAAAACAAAAATGCATTGATATATTATGAGGATACTTACTGCTTTTTTTATTTAATCTAAGTAAAAATAAGAACTTTTTCAGTAGCGAGGTGGTACAAAATGACAATATAGGCTTAACAATGTGTTATTTCTTTATCCACTGGCAACAATGAATAAATAACGACTGCTAATGAAGATTCTTATGATAAGGAAGCACAGCCGCTTAACTAAACTGGCATAAATCAAGATCTGCTAAACGATAACACACTATAGCATGCAAAAATGTATTATGTATCCTAATTTCAATTCAGAACGAGTCGCTGTTCGAAAAATTAACAATGTAAATTGTAACAATTAATTGAGGGTATGTTTGAGCAGTGTGGCACCAACTATTCACAGATTCGTCAATTAGTATTCATTGCTTGTTCGCCGCCGACTCCCAGGTGAGTCCGGACACTATTCAGCGCAATGTTCCGGTGAGTCACGCTGCATCCGTCCAAATTTACAACTCCCCAAACAATTTTAAACTCTACTGCATTCTAATAAGCTTCGACGCAAATGCAAATGATTAATTTTGTTAGTAATTTAGCTCTATACCGCTTTCCTATTGTTATTCCAAATGTGTTTCTGTATCGTATTTTTAGCCTATTCTTTAAACTTTATTTCTATGACGTCGTTGGCCTATATCTTCTTTAGTATCATCTAAATAGTTTAACGCCATAATGGAATAGGAAATCTTAAATTCGGCATAGGGTTCCATATTTTCTTAGATAATATTTTCGTGGGTAAGAGCTTTTTGCTTTCAATGTGGATTACTCATTCGCGTGCGACTCAAAATTTTTGTTGGATGTAATAAAAATGGTTCGGCTTCTTAGAATCAGCGCATTTAATTTGTTAGTCTTAATTCTGCTAATAATTGCCGATGATGAAGATAAAAATTTATGTTTGAAGTTCAATGAGTAATTTTACTCTTGGTTACAGTTTTCTTTGTAAAAATAAGGCTGTTCAAGCAAGCTGTCACTATATTTTGAATTCTAATATTCTCGCAATTTAATCATAATTATCTTTATACAGACACATGGGTGTAGTTTGTATAAGGTTTAGTGTTAGTACGACTAGAGCTTCATAATCTTATGTGTGAATAAACTGTGGCTAGATTTTTACATTTTACTTACAAACTCTTTAAAAACAACAGCTAACAGAAATACCTTCAAAAAGCAGTACCTAATAATGAAAACTTTCTCACACTTCGGACATAATGCAATGCATAAAAGAATGCAGCAGACTTCATTCGTAACATTTTTCGTAGACTAGTGTAGTATATTGTTTTCTTAGCACCCAGACAAGGCTCATAAAACAGCATCCATACCGGATGATACATTGACTGTACTTTCATCAAACATTGTATATTTTCCTTGTATTTCTGCTAGTTGATAGCGTAACATTTCACCATTTCACGCATCCTCCTTATGTCACAGCGCTCATCAGGTTTCACTAGAACTAGGTACAGCTGACCGAGAAGCTAGCGACTCCTTGTCATAAACTTTATGGCAAAATAGTCTAACCGACCTTGGTAGAAAGAGTATTTCGGCGTGCACTGTTTTTGAGGCGTGTCGCCTGTGTGACCAAGTGTACTCTTGTCGTAGTTGCTTTGTAACCTTAAAAGTGCATACTGCATTCTCGTTACCCGTCGTTTTTATATGGTCAAGTTTATTTCTTGGACTTGTTACGTGTCTCCCTTGCTTTATACCAGTTTGTTACTTTTAATGTTCCCCTTATTCACATTTTGCATCAACAAATTGAATTACATTGCTGTTCGATTCTTGAAATTGTGTCCTTTGATAGATATTGCAGTACCTAGAAGGTATTTTTTATGTGCTTAATTTTATCTGTAATCAAATTATGTATTTATACTAATCAAAACTTTATCACCCTCATATCTTACAGTTCCAATTAAAAAATCAAAATTAAGATGAGAAAAAGATTTTTGGCATTTTATTTATGAACTTTCAAATTGTATTTTTTATGAGATTAGATAGCGTATTGTATGATACTGCGCATAATAAGATACTAAAAATATTCTTGTGGTGCTATTAATAATAATCCACCTGCAGATCGGCTTATATTTAAATCTACCCTTATAGATATTTCAATATGTTTAATGTATATTGCATTATAAATATTTGTACGCCTTAGTATGGCAGGATATGTTGGAACCAAAAATGTTTATCATCTATTGTACCGTATTCTTACAAATAAATAAATATTATATTATATTATATTAATAACGTTTTCTATGTGACAATGTCATAAACTACTATTATTGTATACTCATCATTATATCACAACATAAACATTTATAAAAAAAAGTGTACAAAAGGCGGTCTTATCGCGCAGGGCCTTGTCTTACAAACGACCTTTAGATGACTTGAATGAAAGTAGATAGATTTAGGGCTGTCAATATACAACGACATAAATAATATAATTTACTCGTAGATATCATAAATTAGAGTGCAAATATACAATACAAAATAATATACCAATACATATAAATAATTGAGTAAGGAAAAATATGTTGTGTTTGGAATTATATCTCACGTATTCTAGTTAATCACTAGACCTACGCTAAACACTAAGAATAAATGCAAAGTAATCATAATTCCAATATATTACCAATTTCAATGCTATAGAATATCTAATAAAATAAACATACGGACAGCAAGTTAAACAACTAATTAGCACAAACAATAATACTTTGGCAGTAGTCCCAAATGTTTGCCATTGATTTTAAGAAAAGCTAATGTAGACTAGATACTCGAAAGCCATTTGGTAACGTCTACCGACAATCTTGGCTGTCTGGCAAGAATCCGGCGTCCCGAAACGAATAGAATACCTATTGGATATGCTCCTTATTTCTTCTTTATAAACTTGTTGGAGTGGACCAACTTCTGGTAAAAGAAAAGTTAGAAAATCATAAACGGTGGGCTGATGAAATAATAAAGAATGCATGATTAGACTGGATGACTAAAGAGAAATAAAAAAAGAAACTATGGAACACCCAGAGGAGGTCCTCAAAGTGAGAATCGTGTAGTGATTATAGGCAAATAATATGGTCATCGAAGCAATACATTGATAGCGCATTGGTATTGCTACAATTAAGATTTATATTTTATCCTACAATTATTATTTTTAGTCTAAAACGACTCTATACCAATTTTGAAAATAGCTAAAATCAATTTTGTAGCCGATTCTGAATATCTACTACTTTCAGGATGTGTTGTTATTATCTGAAATTTTGTATCTAACTATACTAACAATAACTAGTTTAAGTGAACCTACTAATACTACTAAGTTAACAACATTTGAAGTGTATGATAAGGAAAGGTATGAAAATAATAAGGCTTTATTATATTATTCTCTTCATAGTAAGAATGGACCCCATATTTGTGTTGCTGGCGTTACATTTGTGTATACATACATATTTAATTGTGTATAGTCATACTAACTGGAAGCTATAGGCTATAGCTATAACATGCCTAGTCGACGACATATAGGGGAAACCGGGCTATATGCAAAAAACTTGGTTTACAAAAACAAGAATATTGCGATAGGGGAAATTAATGTAGAAGCTGTAAAGTCGCAGTCTCTAATATCTTAATAGACGTTATATACACTAGCTACACCAGTATTAGGCACATTGGTTTGTTGCACAAGTTTTACACTAGTTACTAAGAAGCAGTATTAATTGACTTTGTATGTGTTGTACATATAATATGTCATGCCCATTTCCTAATGTTTGCAGACCACATTTAGCCATATGATTTGCAAATAAACTTTTTAGCGTTGCCATCATTGCCATCTATCATATCTAATTAATCACCTACTGCAACCATTCTTACCTCACCAGATAAATAGAAATAATGGCCATAGTCGGTTTCTATCGAAGGCGTTTTAGATACCCTCACTTTCTAATGTCCATCATTGCTATTGCTACAATTGCATTTCCACATGCATAAAAGCTTGGAATTAACATTTGATTCTCAATCAATCAGTCAATCATTCATTTTTCTTATAAGTTTTCTTAACCACGGTTAGTCTCAATATCTGATATCGATTGACCGCTTCCGCTTATGCCCTGGCTAACGTCCTATAAGGCTCTACGTGACTAGAGTGCACATGCAAAGGAGCTTTTTGCATAATTTATTAATACCAGTGTGAAGTGACCGTATAATTTATTATTTACACGCTGGCTATAAAGCGTTTAAGTAATTGAGCGAGGCTTTATTGTATGTGTAACACGTTAGGTTGAATTGGTGTTCTAGGGAGTGGGGCCAGGACAAAACTAAAATTTTATTTATTTAAACTTAATGTACAGTAGTGGTACATAGGCGGACTTAATGAAATAAAGCATTCTCTACCAGGCAACCTTTGTGTTAAAAAAGACAACACTGTGGTAGATGTGCACAATAAATAATAGATATTTCAAATATAATGTAGAATAAATTAAATTACTTATAATAATAAAAGTACGTATATATGCTAATATTATAAACGAATAAATACTACGTCTATGAAGTTCGAGTGCACAATAAATACACATTATGAAATAAGTAACTAAATTGACTACTCGTTGTAGTACAGCTTCTTTTTTCTTTTACAAGCCAAACAAACAGCTTCAAACAACTTTTAATGAGTTTATCCCAACCCTAATTCATATGCACGTCGAGATGCATATTTCGAAAGATGAGTTCGCTTCCGTCTCGATCATATTTCAGTCGATTGACGCCTGCTGGCTGCTGTGCACAGGCTTCATAAGCTATGCGGAGTCAATACAGTTAAATACAAATATGTATTAATGCACGCAGACAGTGAGGGCGCGCGGGCGGCCGGCGCGTGCGCGGCCTAATATTATCTCTAGCTGCGGACACAGTGGAGAAGAGATGGCGATTTTTTCAGCAAATTAACTATTGATACGATAATTATTTTTCAATCCACTAACTCGAAAAACCGCTCATATCCCACCGCTTTTAGGCACACATTTGACTGTTTTTCGCACTAGTGCACAAAAGTGCACGTGCTCACCCCCGCCACAATTTTGTTAGATACGTTTATCGTATCAGGCAGGGCGCACGTCGTCCCCTACGAGGCGCGCGTTATCCCCCACGAGTCGTAAATGTATTGAAAAACGTCGTTTGATACACTTGCAAATTTGTTACTGCCGCCCTAGGCTCCATTACACACTCGCCTATGGCTTGAGCGAAATCCGCCTCGGTCGCAATGACAAACTTTCTACACTTGTATCTAAATAAGTTTACATTATTTTTGTTTGTAACATTAATAAGCTTACATCTAAAATCCCTACCTTAGATTGTTAAAAGATGTAGCATTTAATATTATTCAAACGACTTTGTCCATGAATAGTCCCACCTAATAACCGAATCTCCTTATCCCAATACTTTTTATTACTCTATTTGTCACCCAAGAATGTTGGTCGCCGCCCATGCACTGCGTCTGCAGTCTTAGGCTAAGTTTAGACTGACGCAGCGAGGGGGGCTACCTGTGCATGCGCCCAACTATAAATGTAGCCACTTTCACCGCTCGCCCGCGAGGGCGTGACCCGGTCCACAGCTGATATATTGGCAAATTGGAACAACAGATCACTGGTCTAGCAATAAACATTAAAACACATGCTTAACAGCCATATATCATAACGTTAACAATGTCTATCATAATGTTCTGTTCTGTTGTATCTTACTTCAAGTCACCTTCAAGTGTTTTTTGTATGTTTCTCTTTAAATAATTGCTACATCTCCTTGCTCGTAAAAGCCGTTCTGAGGTGAGGATACTGTTCAAGTAGCTCGTATTGCCCACTTGACATAATCGTCCAATTCGTTTATCAAACGACACGATCTCTCACTATCATGGAATGACGCGTGAGTTTGGTTGGTAAGGATAAAGTTATTTCGCTCTGGTACATCAAACTATTACAGTATTCTATAGGTATACATACTTATAGAAAAAGAAGACCAGACTCACTGACTCATCCACACCTAGCCTAGACCCTTGGACTTAGCAGCTGAATTTTGTACAAGTGTTGTTTTTAAGAAGTAAACGAGGAATAAGAACGCATCTCTACAATTGTTGTTTTTAAGACGTAGACGAGGAATAAGAATGTATTTTTCGAAATTTAACCCTTACTGAGGTGAAAAGGGAGCTGAAAGTTTGATGTGAACGAAGCCACGGATGAAAGCTACTTCAAAATACTCCTTTTTATTTTTAAATGAATAAGTTCATTTAAAATAAAGAATAATCTATTACAGTTCCGCAATTCAGTTCCCATGTTTATAGTTCCCTTTATAGAGCATAAGTTGTTTACATAAGTCGAAAGCTTGTGCCACGTAGCTGTAACTACGAACGAAAATATGTACCTGACTACTGATTAACACACCGGTGTCTGCCATCCAGCCAGCAGGAAGCACTAAGGCAAAACTAGATCACAACCGATTCTAGGCCTGTTAACAATAGATTCCAAGAAATAATATATGTAATAGAGCAGAAATGATTTTAATATATATTTTCGGAATGTTTGTTAGTTTAGCAGTACACTTTGTTCCTGAGCTTTGATGTGCTTTCAGAACTGTAATATAAACAAACTTGTGGTTCCCATGTGTGTCACAAAACTTACAAAAGAAATGACACAGCATTAGTTGTCTGAGTTTATTATGTATTGTCTTGTAGGCACTAAAGTGGCTCAGAAATATAGAGTTTGAGTCATCAAAATTCATCAATTTCCGCTTCATCAATTCCCGCACGGAACATACATATTTGTATGGCATACAGATAGGTTCCGGGTCTAGATGTCTTGTGTAATGGCCACGATACAGGAGTTATTCCTAACGATATAAAAAAAAACAATTATTTTATTAGGCTTCCTGTCCCAAGTTTCAAAATAGAAGCTACATTATAAGAACCCAATACACGATGTATTGTACAATTCGCGGTAAGGTTCCTTGAGGGACCATGCGGTACTTTTCCGCGTAAGCAACACGACAGCGTCCCTCACGGCACGTCATTCATTTACTTTCATCGAACACGCTTTTATGACAGAGGTTTGTAGAGCATATCGGTTAGAGCTGTATTTGTAAAGGTCGTGGGGTAGCCCCGTACCCCACGCCCTTATAAATAGATAGGCACCCTTGGGGGTTATAAAAATGCGCCGGAGACTCCCCAGTAATATATCAAGATATCGGATTCCGTACGTGCCCACTTCCTGTAAAGATAGTGCAAGAAAAGAAGGTATTTCTAATTATCTCCGTACATTATCTCGAAGTAGTCTGCGTTTACCGATGCGATAGAATGCTGGCTCCTTTATCTGCGGACTTTACGCGTTTCTGTTGTTTGTATTCAGCCAGTACGCGAATAACGAAAGAATTGCATTTGTATAATGTTCACCAAGTATTTGCATTACCTACAGGTTGCACAGCATTTCCATTAGTTTAAAGTAGAAACTTGTGATTTAAAATGTAAAACAGGTTTAACTTTCATTGCGTTGTAAATATATTTTTTAATTAATTTCTATGGGACATGGTTTGTGAAAGGATAAAGAAGGTTGAATTTGAATATATTCATCATCACGTACAGACGACACGCAATATTCATAGTCGCGTCAAAGCGTAATGAATGCTACATGTGCCAGTATTCAGACTGAGTTCTGGAATGAGATTTCCAGTTCTGTAAATATGAGCCAAATATTCTTGTTATGGTTTTTTGGTCCTTAGTTAAATCAAACCTTAAGTTTCATAGGTCAAATAACACTACCACCTGCAGATATATGGAAATTGCTGTTAAGTAGATACAATTCGTACTTTAATATACTTAATTAAACCTACTATTTAGCCCAAAAATGTGTTCAGAATGAAAGTATGTATAAATAGTAGGTATTTTCGATACAAATATTTCTTCAAGTGTAAGGCGAATGACGATGAATGAGAAGATTACCTTGAGCGAGTTTTAATGAATCGTAATAACGTTAGTTCGTGTGAGTAGTTGAATATTATTCAATGGGCATGCCAACAATACGCCATGGCGGGAAGCGCAATCGATTGCCGGGAGAGGTCAACGCACGCTAGCTGACCTTTGAACCAGCTGATCGAACGTTATTTGTATTCGAAAAATGAACTACGCACATATTTTTTTTTTATTTATGAAAGAAAGATTTTTAATTATTAACAATTAAAATTATTAACAAACAAACACCATCAATGATCCCTTTAGTATCTTTAACTGTAAAAAAATACTAGGGACACTTTTATCCGATGATACGAAAAAATAAAGCAATTTATTTCGGATAACCGAAGATCTGTCACTGGAAAGTGAAAACAGATGTTATTGTCGCGATTCGCAAGTAAGTGCCTATACTTACATACTTGCTTAATTTCAAAGTCTCAATTATTTCAGTTCAGTTGTTTTATGTCTGAACAAGATGTTGAAACAGTGACAGATGTCAGTTATATGCAGTACTCTTAAATTAGCTGCCCAAACGATGAAGCAGGAATGCTAAGCTGTAATTTGCAAGTGAATGTTAATTTTGAAATAAAAAAGTAATGGAAATGTTAGCTGAAAAATAATAGAGAGAGTCAACAATAGTTCATTTACGCAGAAGTGACATTTTTGATGGTCGAAATGCTCGAGAGTGACATAGTCACGCATATATTGCTTATATCGCGGTGAGTCACCCCGGACGAAATCGCGTGGCGTCTCTTGTTTACTAATAAATCGTTTTGCGTCCCTGACACTGAGGAAATTCAGTTTATGTCCAACTCGTAGGGGGGTGAGGGGCTCACTCGAAAGAATTAAATGCAGAGCTTTGGCTGGTCGCCAGTGACGCGGAAAATGAACTATCGAGAGCTCCTTTTGTTGTCATCCCAACCGGCTGAACAAGCTTATTTGCTCCATTATTTAGCTAACATATATTGTCAGTAATTGCGGCTGTGAATAAACTGTTCATCCAGTCTTTCATGTTAGGCTGGTTGATGGGGCTGGGAGTATCAATTAATAACCACCCACACTGTGTAGGGGAATGATGATGGAAACTTGTTGTAAACTATAATGTAGACCAGATTGTCTGGATAGCGTCGATGCTTA
Organism: Leucania comma; assembly: GCA_958295575.1. Lineage (NCBI taxonomy): Eukaryota > Metazoa > Arthropoda > Insecta > Lepidoptera > Noctuidae > Leucania > Leucania comma. The sequence goes on along the minus strand of OY282474.1, from coordinate 17,099,550 downwards.
AAACAACTTTAAAGGAGATATGAGAGAGAGAAAGAGAGCATGTCAACACGTGCCAGCTTTGGATATCTTCCTAATATGGATGTTTTAATATATCCTTTTCTACATATTCAAATTCACAGAATGTGTCCTTAACTTTACTCATACTCACTTCCATTTTAAGCATGTCTTATGGGTCATACATTGTTCATAAAATTACCACTTAGCACGTATTTGTAAATATGAACAAACTATAGACAGGCATTACAAAGTTCATCGCCTACCACTTCCTATCATTATTAATACACGTAGCTGTACGGTCAATCGCAAGTCATTGGTAACATTTGAACAGCGAAAACTGCCCTTATTGCTAAGACATACAGGCTCCGTAGATTTGTTGTGACGTACGTGTGGTTCACTATACGTCTTATGAGCTCGATAAAAGGTAGTGGAGTAACGATGATTCATCTTAAAGAGGTACTGTTACATAAAATGTAGGTCGATGAAAGTTCATGCCTGAGATTTATCGATTTTTATATCAAACATTATGCATTAAGTACGTTTAATGTAATTAATTTATGCATTTTTGAGTTCAGGATATAAATAATAATCTGTATATGTAATTATATTGCTAAACATGGTTTTATCTCTCAGAAGTGAGTAATTCCGAGCTCGATATGTCACTGAGATGCTTTGTAAATCTCGTAGATATTCCCTTTTTTCTATGGGTGTCTTAAATAATTGTTGAAGACACAAAATAGCAACATATACTACTTATCCAATAATATCATCGTTTATACCACGTACATCGAAGGACTGGAACAATTTGCCTGCTGCGGTCTTCCCGTCCGATTATAATTTAGGTGTCTTCAAGACTAGAGTGAATGGGCTCTTAATGAACTATAATAATGCACCTCTCCACTCTCAACAATTGCGTCAATGCTTAACGTCGGGTATGATCGCAGTCAAGCACTAGTTTACAGTATTAAAAAAAAAATTGCCACATGTATTCCCACTGTTTCACAGAATTATGAGTTTATGAGGAGGCAAAGATTCCTAAGAAAAGGCCAGTCTTAGGATTGACATGACATCAATTTGTAAGGCAGCATCGTTATTACTTCCTTACAAGACCTAGCGCCATAAGCAAGTGATTGGATGGTCCATTAACAGCTGACCCAGGACATCTGACATGGTGCTATATCTTCATTCTCAATTGATTGCCTTGTCAGATGGCAAGCGATTATCATATCTTGCCCAATGCTTTCCGCATAGATACGTAAATGCAAATCGCTGGTTTATTGCGAAAACTTACTTGAATCAGGAACGACCACACCTTGCACGGTTCTATTATTTTGTTTTACTTCAATCAAAAAGCTTTTTACTTCATTTCTTTCTTCTATTCTTTTTTGGCGAGCATTGTCTTTTTCAACTTTCACTGAAAGACCGTTCTCCATATAAAGTTTGAACTATACGAGATCTCCCTTCCAAATCTCAACAAAAGAGTTAAAACACAATTGTGTCACAGTATTTACTGTAAATAAATAACTGTGTGTTTCAATATTTCCTGCTCCTCTCTAAATCTAACTGAGCCGTAAATAAAGCTGTAGTGTGAACCAGGCTTCAGACTGCCAGGCGTTTGTTTTAGGGATGATTGATGCTGACAAATATCGATACTCTGACGAGTTTTCGAGCTGTTCCCAATTCGAATTGTATGTTTTGTACGTATAGCAAATGTAGAATTCGCGCATGCACTGGACGGTCATTGACCGTACTAAGTATGGTGTCGACATTCAATTTTTTGGTATTGTGTTGTTAGCAGTTCCAAAAGCTTGTCGCAGTCTACTAAACACAAGCCTTTTCTAATTCTTTGATAACATGCGCTTTATCCACTTCCGCATCATAATTCTCTCGTTGGGATTGCAAATTTGAATAAAAGGTTGATTGTCAGTAATTTGGTCAGTGTATTCATGAGTTCCTATCAGTTTTGTAATACAAGCAGGAGTCGGTACCTCTGTATTCAGCCCACATTCACCCACTGATCCTAAGTCCTTCGCATCCAAAGAGCTTAATTCTAATGTTACGTAATACTTCAGTGCAGGGTTGTCCAACGTTATTAATCACTATGAACGAATAAGAGCTCGTTTTGAATAAAGTCATCGATCACGGAAATGATCACACGACTGGACGAATCAATGGTGGGCATTGGGCCAGCACATGGACGAGCTACGAATGGGGAGCTAATGTGAGTGATTCAGTGCTCTTGACTCGCGACGGTCTTACCTTGAAGATTTTAAGACAGCTTAATTGATTTTTTTTGTTTCTAAATATTTGAGGGCCCCTAATTTCCCCGCTTTTTTAAATTGAATTTTAGGTTTGACCAGTTTCCAATTAAATTAATATAATACCAAGATATAACCTAAAATCAAATTACCAGAACTACAATGTAGTCATCGATGCTGTTGGAAAACTCCTATAGCATTGCTATCAAAACCTGTGCATTATTTATCCCGAGTAAATAATAGTACTTAAATAAATGAATATCACCCAGATGACGCATATTGACTCCATTTTCTAACATCTCCGCACATATGTTTTCATTTCACTGCGATAGGTGAACGACTGCTTTATTAAATTGACATTACGTTATTTAATCGATTCGTACAATACTGGAACTGAACGTAATGATGCGCGTAATTAATTTTAATTTTACTCATCATCGTCAACCGTCACGGGGCCACTGACAATACTGTTTGTTGTTCAAATTATTCCCAGGGGACACTGCCGTGTAATTTGTATTTGATCAACGACAATCAGTATTCGAAAACCAATAGTTTGGTAAGTTCGAACAAAAGAGTTTTTCTCAAAAGAAGCGTCTTCCCAGTAACTGAGAACTCGAAAATATAACTGCCTACATTAGTATTCGCGAAGAGAGCTTCCCCCTTCGAGAGCGCAAATGAAAAAGAATAAATAAAATCTTATCTGTATGAAGTGTTACCTTACACTGAGATCTTACAAAGAAATCGAAATGAACGAATAAAATGTTTACTTACAAACGGAGCTCTTGAAACGCCATCCATCATGCGCAGGTCTGTACCAAGCTTTATATCACTGTAAATATTTTCTCGTGGAAGTTTTTATCGCAGGCATCAAGTACACACATTGGAGTTTATTAAGGATAATTTGATCAGTGGTTGGTGTGTAAGCGACTTTACTACCGTTTTATTGGCCGGAGTGGGCACGTGTGCTCGATCTTAATCATAACTGGCGCCGGAGTTTGCGGAACAGATCTGTCTTAGCTTGACACACATAATGTGTTTCTACTCAAGCTTCTTCTAAATGATCGCTAATTATTCACAGCTAACAATGATAAACATAAACATTACATGTACAGTCAGAAACAACAGCACTTGATCAGTGTAAATCTAAATTCAACAAACGCAGAAGAATGATAAATCAAATTGATCTGTATATTGCTAATTCAATTACAATGGTTTACGAAATTACATTTCGGAGAACGTATTCTGTATAAAAACCTATGAATATCTTATCAAAAAACGAATATTGAAAGTTTATAAAAAAACAATAAACCACGTTGACATTCAGTTGAAATTTAAATCACATGTGTAGTAAAATATTGAAGTATGGGTGGACGCTCCGTTGTGAATAAAATATTGTCATCATGCGGCTTTTGACATGTTGCAGAAGGCTTAAGCTTTAGCTGGAGGGACGGCCGAGTCGAATCCCAGTCACTCATAATTTAGTGTATAATAAAATTTCATATTGTCTTCATAAAGCCGTGTATAATATAATCTATAAATAGCTTTATTGGGACGTTCAGATTTTACTGTCATTGATTTTTGTCCGTGGGTGTACCCAGTTCATTTACACAAAGCACTTTAAGTAAAATACATAATCACCAGTATTGTTAAACAAAAGTATAAGTATAAGTTATTTATGTTTATAAATTAATTCTTGTTGAGATATTTTTTGGAACGTATAAAACGAGCACAGAAAATTGTAAAAATACTAAAAACACTAGTACGCTATATCTGTACTCCTGTAAAATATTATTTAACCGACTTACAAAAAAAAAATGTGATTTGAATATTTTCTCTAAGTATTTTATAGTTCGTCGCTCTCTGCGCAAACATTTGACATAGAGTCATCGGAATGTCAATAAAATTGACAAGGGATCCACCAACATTTCTAACCAATTTTTTAAAACAACACAAGAAAACACTTTCTGTGATACTCGTACAATGTCATAAATATTGATAATAATGGCAGAACATTATTTAGTAGAGGACGGTCTATGGATACAATTTGGAAAAGTCGTAGAAATGTTACTTTTGACGAAGCTCCTTCTAAGGTCATCTTCAAATATTGACCCATTGAACTGAATATTTAATAATAATGAATTAGTTAAAAAGGTTACTCTTATAACATCACTCGTGCGTAAAAGAGTAAAGGTAAAGGTCTTACAATGTGAACGGCAGAGTTATTCTGTAAAATTCACTATCGATCTTGTTTCAGAAAAAATGCAGAATAAACAGAAGCGAATTTTTACAGAATAACCCAACTTGTCCATCTCATTCATAGCGCCAGACGCAATCCCAACCCTTTAGGATCGCGAACAAAACGCACATTGTTTAAAAAACTCCCTTACTTTTTTGTAGGGAGCACGAGACAAAGATGGCTTTCTGTTCAACAATGATTCTAAACACGTGTATTTTACTACCGTCTGTCGTCGGCGCCTGCAGTTAGCTTTTTGCTATTGCTATTGGTTCACTAGTGGCACGACAAACCGTTCAAAATACCTGTTACATGAATCACAGTTATTGTCCCTGTTAAATTGGTAACTGTTTTACGTACTTGACGTTTAATTTTGGTTGCACCGATAATGGGTTTGTTGCTATAAATGACCATTGTTTAAATTCTTGAACTGGATTTGAAGTTAGAAATACGTTTGTGTCCAGTAATATTTTTGATATTATAATTATTTACGTTGTTGGAATTTGTTAGGGATTAAATCATTTATGTCCCTACTATACAAGCAAATTGCGGATTATTTATCTACGCTACGCCCATTGAGCTTGTTTATCTAAATCAACCGCATTCGTATCAATAAACTATAAATTGCACTTTCAATGTAATTGAAACCGCAGGATGTATCCTATCACATCCATTGAGGAGCTTTTCTGAACTTGCCACGGAAACATAAACCTCAAACCTGTTTTACACTCTATGGCACAGATATTAGGGTACAAGTTAGAGTGACGGTGATCCAGAGTGGAGTAGCAATGACCTTACAAGTCATTATTATATTGAATGGACAGACTGTAGGGTTAAAAGCCGTTATTAGAGACGATTATGTTAATTTGCATCATAACCCAAGTGATAAATAAATAAACATCACATTTATGTAATTATAATGTCCTGTATAATGTAAATAACTACTGTTCCAACCTAGTTATTATACTGACATAGTACCGCTTGAATATTATAGGGGTGAATATTTGATTAAATTAAATACTGCCTGCGAGCCTTCGAGCGTACGCTACCGGCTACAGCTTTTATTTGAACATAAATCTATTTATTTTATGCCTTCCACTAAAATAATTAGAATTTGAACACTGAAATACGCATATACTAGCTTTTGCCAGTGGTTTTACCCTGAAAGTAGATCTCTCCATACAAAACTATGGAACCCCGTGTCATCCCTTTAGATTATGTGGAAGCGACACCCGGGTATCACCACTGTGCGGACTGCCCGGAGGACAGAGTGGAGCACACGGTACAGGTGTGCCCCGCTTGGCTAGAGCACCGCCGTGTCCTCGTGGGGGCGATCGGCGTCAGTTAACTCTCGCACCGGGCCTTGGTACAGGCCATGGTCCGAAGCGAGGGGGAGTGGCAGGCGGTCACTTCCATCTGCGAAGCAGTAATGCTAATCTCGTAGTGTTGCGTGTGCGTTGATACGTCAGTCAGTCAGAATGTTCTCTTATATATTAGTTATGACGTCTATATTAATTTGAGTAATGCATTGCTCTATTAACTAAAGTTGTTTTACTTTCGGTCATTCTTATTGTCAGTGTGGTACGCTTTAAGTTCCACAAGGGAGTGATTGCATGTCAGAACAATAAACATTAAAGTTTCGACGATGGAAACCAAACGATCACCCATAAAAACGCCATCCTACTCTTTTAATATAAAATCAAGAGTCCGATGCACTTAGCAGCCATGCTGGTGAGTCCACAGAGACTGACTCTCTACTGCTTTATTCATTAACTTTATTATTTTTTTAAAACGTTGCTCGACGTTAAGAATTACTCCTGTATAGTGGGCTTTTGTTTAAAGGTGGGAAATCATCTAATGACTTCTTACGCTCTAGGGCGGTGCAGGAGGTTGTGGCAGACTTTTACTGACAAAAACCACACCTAAGTTCCTTCAATTACCCTTTGCGTCCCAGGACCATGCATGGGTAACTGCTGGGCTTCTATCGTTTTGCTACAAGCCGCCGACGACTCGGATGTTTACCGGACGGCCGCACGGCAATCTATCCACTTGGGCCAGTATCTTGGGTGCGTTCACAAACATGTAAACTCATATACAATAAGACACCCAGACCCGGAACAGCTACTTACTATATTTGTAAACCAAACAAATAATAATTTGTTTCGTGCCGGAATCGAACCCGCGGCATGCAGCGCCACAACCAATCGCTTAACCACTACGCCAATCTTGCCGTCAAATTAATGAATCAATTTATCAAAATACGATGCCATCTTTAGGTTTATTGTTCCGTTTGAGGATAAAAGATGGCTCATTTGTGTTTTCACAATCAGACTAGGCACTGACCGATAAATAGTTCAAGGATATTCTTGTGTACAATTGTACATAGAGTACATAACCGACTGCCTGATAAAACAAATAATAAACTAGAACAAAAAACTATACTTTAATTTTAGAAAAGCTAATTAAACGCGAGGTTAGATTTAACATTTTAAATTGAAAACATGGACCATTAAAATGCCTTGCAAGACTTACTAGTCTTCTTCAAACCACGACTTTTTCATAACATTTTTCTCACGTTTTGATTAAAGATGAGAAAAAACTATTTACTTGCAAATTATTATTGCAGACTGTCTACAGAGCTAATGAGAAAATGTGCTCGAGTGAAATGAACCTTCAGCAGTAAGCAATGATAGCAAAATAGTAACAAATACTCGTTAATTTTTCCTTTTACTTTGAAGAGGGACTCGAGGCGCGGGTCAGACACATTCATTTATCTGGTTCACTTAACATTTACATGCTAGACAGGTGACGGCCGCCCTCACTACACTCCAGCCTCCCATACATCGATGTATACAATTTAATCGATTCTATAGACCACTACGTATTGTCGCACTTGCAGAATAGCAAATATATCACACTCCAAATTGATAGGTCACCGGCAAAGTCAATGGTAACATTAATAACAATATTATTGACAAAACGCTATGCAGTGTGCGTCGAAATACATCCATGGAGTATTTTTTTGAAGGTTCAAAGAACTTTTTATAGTCTCCATGAATCCGTCAATCAATGCATTTCAGTTTTAACTGCTTTGTGTAACGCACGTGCGGTGGCTCTCTTCAGTGTTCAGGGCTGCTTTTAAGCACGACAATAGACTGTTTGACACGACCCCCTATACAGTTCACGGCATGTTCTAACACTTCAATATGCAGTTAGTATTTGGGTAATCACTGAATAAAAGTAGAGTGAGGAAAATTTACAACAACAATTTTTTTTAAATTCTATTCAGTTTTAAGTAGATTTAATTTGAGAAAAAAAAACTGATAATAAACGATGTGCTGTAAAAGCCACCTTAATTCATATTCAAAGCGCAAGAAAGTAAAGATGCTTTTAAAAAATATTTTCGACATTATCAGTTACCAACCAGTCAGCCCTATCTCGTAGGCACATAACTTTAAAAGGTATTGAAATGTCGTTATACTTTATGGCAGGATTTATATAGCCAGATTACACAGGGGTAGCACTCTCATTCCTTTAGGGTTCTGCGCTTTGTGTGAGGCTCATTCATCTGCCTCATTTAAATGGGCTTACTCATAGGCATTGCAATTCAACTTATTAGTCTCCGTTTAACATAGGTTCATAGCAGATGGAGGAACATGAATCATTGTGACACAGTTCTTAATTAATCTTAATGCTGATCGAGGAATAAGGGTCAGATACAATCAGAAACACTACATTCTTTAAATTTTTCTTCAAACTACAAAACAACCGCAAGAATCGTTAAAAGAAGACAAACTTAAACTTCCACTATCAAGTTTTTATTTACAAAAAATTCAACGTTTGTTGGCGGAGGAAGTTCCTAAAAGGATCTAAGTCGTGATAATCTTGCTATTTATCAATGTCTCCTTTACGTTCGTAGTAAAGTTTATGGGACCTCAGTGGCTCTACGGGTTATCTGTAGCGGAGTTGATCATGATTTTGGGTAGTTTAGTTTATCTAAGTTCACGCTCGGAAGTCTTCGGCACAAGCTGATACTGCCGATCTGTCACGAGAATCGTACCTTCTGCATATATACGTATATAGGTACTATCAGGGACAATTAACTGTAGAAATAACAATGAATTCGCGCGTTTGAATGCCATAAACGTTCTTTATATAGACAAAAGTTATTGTTCGGTACTATCACATGTGTTCCTAGAATAATCGAAATAAATCCTTTGTGAATGCACGTTACTCATATCTTTTGACAGTCCGCATCATTTTCCACGACGTATTTTATAGAAGTGCGTAATAGTAAGCTTTAGCGAGCCTTCACTGCACTTTATGCATCTAGTAATTATAGACCATTGACTCAGAATAATGCAATAAACAGAAAAACACAGCTTCGTGGTAGGTTGACTTACAGCAACATGTAACAAAATTATAATAATTTTAAACTTTTAATTAATTATGATGAGTTTTCAATTAAGAAGGCATGTGCTTGAAATAAATGCAATTATTTACCCGTTAAACTTAACCACAGTGAACACTTAACCTTCGTAGTTATAATGAATAAGGTTACCTCAACACTGAAATTCATAATTTGATTTCATTTGGTTCTAAACTTTTTGAATCTAAAGTTACAAGAAGATAAAGTAATAATAAAATTATTATTTTAGACTTCAAAACACTTTGTGCTGAATTTGCATGATTAAGATCTTTGTTTTTACAATCATGTAGTTTTCTAAGACAACTTCATTGTCTGGCGCCTGCCTTCCGTACATCGGCGACATAATGCGTTTACTGTTAGGCATGAATCAATCAAAGGATACTGGGCCGTAGCTCCGTTGAAATAAGGTATTTATTATCCTGATATGATGGGGTCTGTGGTGATTAATTGTGCTTAGTGGAGGATGTTCGCCAGACATTACGTTGGTGCAGTGACGTGGCCGCATGGCTGGACGACCATTGTGCAGGACCTTAATTATAATAACATTTTAATGGAATAAGTTTAGATTACGTGGAAGAACCTTTTCCTGTAATACTGCAAGGTTTGTGGTCAGGTAATTGATAGCTCTAGGTAATATATGCCCTACCAATCTACATCGATACCTATGGTCTTAAAGGGCGTATACATTTTGGACATAAACCTGGACGCCCTTTAAGCCACAAAAGCCAAGAGAAGCCTAGAGATATCGATATTTGTCAGGAAGGTCATAGATTTTATTGTTTCGAATCAGCAGCTGTCGCCTATGTCATGACATAAATCAAGTTCTTCTGATCTTGACAGTGTCAAGACTCGGCAGTAAGGATCATTTGGCATGAACGCTTTTAATTAAGCTTCATTATTCTAACTAAGTGCGCATCAAGTGTAATGTAATCTTACTGGGAACTATCATAGTGGTTTTCTTACTGAATGCAGTTTAGCAAAATGGCAGCAAAATAATATAGAATACTTTGCTCTTTTAACACTCTCTAAGTATTTGTATAAACTTGTCAGTTTATAAAAAATTTCACATACATTTTGGCAATTTAATTTGCATTCATACACCACAGCAAAGCAATAATGACGTCATAAAAAAATACCAAAACAATTATTATGGAAACAGTAAATAATTTTAAAGTGACCGTTTGCCGGGATTTTGGTGACAGATTTGCTGGGCGTGACGTAAAAGTTTAATTTATTGTGCGACTTGCATGCCACATTTAAAACTGCCGTTATAAATTATATGTAATCACCGATTTTCGCAATCGAATATATTGGAAAGTATCGATACCTGCGTGAGTCATCCCTACGATACGTGGGGAATAATAAATGGGGCTTGATATCGATACAATACATCATTACATAACAGACGCTAATAAAAGAGACGAACGTCAAAAGGACGTCAAACACGTATGCCAATCATGACAGATTTTGTGAGTAATATCCGTGGTGTTTCAGCTGGTCACACGTTTCTAATGAAATTAGTGTTCTCATAGATGCACCGTTTCGCTGCATGTGCATTTTTTCCAAGAACAATGAAGAATTTGTGACTAATATGAAGTAAATTACTTAATTAGATTTTATGCTAAGTACTCTACTGATCACTCTTAAAATGGAATCATATTATAAGTCTTTAGCGTTTTGCTACACATGCATTTTTTCAGGAACAATGAATAAACATAAATTATTGTATTATGCAAGTATATATTATAATTATTGTGTTATATATATACAACTTCCGTAGTCCGTAGTATTTGTGAACTTTGGTCTTCGACAAATCTGATTTATTTTATAATAATATATATTTCATATTAATTGTACTTCAAAATTAAAATACCTACAACATATTGTAAAATGGAATATTAATTATGAGGCAATCGCGTCGCAGGGAGCATCTCGATGTTCCAAGGAATAAATGCATTTGAGGAAAATAAACAATATGGTTTATTAGAACTGTAAACTGACATTAGTATTGTATATTGACATTTTTGTATTGTAAATTGACATTTTGTATGTATATTGACACCATCATCATCGCCTTGACATTGATTTCTGTCGCTATTTATGATTAATCAATACGTACTATGGAATCTTTTAAAATTGTTTTGTGCTGTCCAGGCTGATTGAGGTCTATATGAGATATATGATATAAATTTTATAATACTATGCAAGATTTCTTGAACGATAGTATATTTTTTTTTTGTAATATCTTTAGATTCTTTACATTGTACTAAATTTGCATTCTTTAAAAGACAGTATGTACACGGGTCCTATTATATTATCAACAACTTATTTTTATGTACCTATATTCTAAGCAAATAAAAAATATTCTATTTTATTCTATTCTATACAAATAAAAAAACTTGTTTCCAAAAGTTTATGTCAAAATAATATTTTAATCACAATCAAATATAGCCTAAGTCATATATGAATAATGCAGCTTTCTACTTGTATAGTAAGTAATAACTCAGAAATTATTTTCTAAGTCAGAAACATTGGTATTAGAAAATTTAATCAAAAGATAAAAATTGGAAGAGCACTATGTACGTTTCGAAATTTAAAAAATAATCTAATTCAAAAAAATATGTCTATGTTGGTAGGTACTAGGCACATACATTATTTCACTTAAAACCAAAATATTCCATTCTCTTTTGTTGTTAGGTACGTACTCTTTTTTATTACAAGCATTAAACATCTATCACGAAAAAAAACATGTAACTTTGAATTATATTTATTATACTTTTTATGTCATAACACGCATTTGAAATGATTCCATCTTTATAATGTTATAAAAGTTGATGCGTGGTTTATTGTAAGTCATCTGAAATTATTATGAAATAGAACAAATAGGTACTAGAAAAAACATCATACCAGAGCTTTTAACAAAATTGCAAAGCTTAAATGTACTAACTATATAGTATCAAACTTATTAATGTTACAGCGACAATGTTTGAAATGACTCATCACACCTTGGCACAATATTATGAATTTAATTACTTTATCAAAATATTTGACGCTTCTACTTATTAAAATATTGACCCATCTTCACAAATATTCTTAGTTTAAAACCTCTTCAATATTAAGATCACGAATTTAAATTATAACGGGGGCTTAAATTCTTAGCACAGTGTACTTAATAAAAATTAATAATATTAATTAGTAAAGTTGGCGTAACACGACATAACTACAGATTAAGGCGTTATCCACACAACGCGACTGTACCTATAAAGCGTGGCGCCGCTTTTGTTCGGATTTCGTTAAAATCTGCATAATTAATTCATCAACACGCTACGTAACTTCACAGTGAATAAATTAATTAAGTCTTATTTGCGAGAAGATTCTGTCACCCTATTGTATCACATAATAAGTGCTACGTATAACATTGTTACTTAAGCTCTTGTCACCGTCGCGCGTCGTGACGTCGACGGCGGCGGACAGATAACGCTGTTATTTCACCATTTCATCTAATTTTGATAGATTTTGACGATTATAACTGGGAGATGGCCGGAACAGGATTTTCAGGATTATGATTACGATTAGCTCTTAGCTACATTATAATTAATATGTTAATATAGAAAATAAAAGAGAAGAAGAGCAGTGGCGGTGGATACATCCCCGTCTTACGCATTACAAACCCAAGCGGGCGCATTACTTTGTGTTGTTATCTATTTCATCACCATAGCTCACAAAACGGTGAAGGAAAACATCGTGAGGAAACTGGTATGTCCTAGAACCAAAAAGAAAACATGTGACATCCACCAATCAGCACTGGAACCGCGTGATGCATTACGGCCCATTCCCTCTTCTAGAGAGGAGGCCTAAGTCCCAAAACTGGGAACGTTAAAAAGCTGTGCTATAATGAAAATGTAAACTAATTCTAATGGAAGGAAATAAATTCAATCCATTTTCGAGCTAACTTTATTTTTATAGGGAAAATGTGTTCCACGTGTATCTATCTGATTCTGTCTTTTTCTGATTATCCACATGTACCTATTGTCTTGTCTAATTTATTTTCTACGTGTGCGTATTATTTCCGCAATGTTACTAGAAAAGCTTTGCAGTAGTCAGTATAGCTACAACAAAAAAGTTATGATCACATTGCCTATTTCAACGATGACTTCGCCATCGTCTATTTTGCGATAAAAATCACAACAACAACATTTCTATCATCAGTGCGCCATATTACCTTTTAAATACATAACTCGGAGATAAAAGAGTGTGTAACATATAATTTTCTAGGCTGACGGACACAGATTTTCACATCAAACGAATGAAAATAGATTACTCGGTTCCCTGGGGTAGACGGGTTCGGGTTTGTTGGGAAGATGTGGGATAGCGAAATCGCGTGGCGCCGGGATGACGATCGTGAATCATGCGACCTCGTTAGTGATGCGACGACGCATGTCGCGGGAATCTCAACCCTATCGCATCGATAACAATAACATCGATAGTTGCACCGCACTAACACCACCGATGTTTATCTCAGCACAGTTGCAATAAATTATTGCCTGGCGTGACTGCCATGTAAATTGTACAAAATCTTAATGTTATATTTACGATTAGTACAATTTGTACGCAATACTGTAGTTAAAATTAAGGTTTTATGAAAAAAGAATTAGGTACTAAAAACTTACACTTATCGTAAAGTTTCGCATAAATAATTCTAGACATTTATAGGTTTCTTTCATTATACCTAATATTAATATATTGGACCTATGTTTGCCCTTAATATGCGGCGCAAGTTAAAAGTTATTAAATTATTTTTAATATACCTAAGTAGATTTAACGTACAAAATACAAGATTATTAATTTTCTACATGATATCGTAATATACAGAATTTATGAATTTATTACACGAAGCCTTCGTATGTAAAACATAAAATGAAGATATAAAATGAATAACTATGAACTTAGAAAAAAACTTTTTTAAAACCTGAACTAAGTACAGTTTGAACAAATTGATAACCTACACGCAACATAATACGAATATAGGATGCTAGCGAATTTGCTAGTCTCAGCGAGTATCTTCATATAATTTTTTTAGAAAAGCGTTCGTGAAAATTCCTATTGTTGTTGAGCACTACAATAGGAATTCATACCTATATGTAATTACACAAACACGCCTAGACAACAAACAATAATCTGTTGACCAAACAAATGTTTGTTCCATGGGGAAATCCAACCCGCGACACGTAGCACTGCAGCTAATCGCTCAACCACTGCTCCAACCGTGCCATTAAATTAATGAAACACACCTTCAAATACTTACAGAAAAGGATAATAAACAGAGTGTTTCCTATTGCTTCAAACTATTAGCCCTTGCTCTTACTTTACCTCACTGGACCGCCATGACAGTGCTGCTACTTCGCTCAGCCAAGAATTTGTATGTATTTCTATGGTGTGTACCCCACCTGACGACTGTTGTTCACGCAGACAACCATACATTTTTTGGAGTCATGACCTGACTACGCCACTATGGCGTCCCAATGAGGCACGGCCCTAACAATATACCAAAATATGATCATCATACCCACCAGTATCAACAAAGAAAAGAGCGTGATACTCACTATAAACTTGTGGGTACCGTAATACAGCAAAATGAAAGAAACTGTACCGTAAATTGATACCAGGAAATTATAGACATCTCTACTAAAACTGGACTGGTATTTCCAATACTTACACTTGTGTCTAGTGTGTTCTCATTCCCCATAGCACATTCTCTTCGCCTCTTATCATAATGACGCGCGATAGTGAATGGCAACAAACTGCCTTTCTACTAAGATACCAAGCGATACTACCATACTTATGTAGGTATTTTGATACCGATAAAGTAAAATCGGTATGGGTATCGGTACGCAAACCCACTAAAGGGTCACAAGCTTCGTTCTATTAAAATAATTAAGAATATATATCCAATGATTTCCACAAGTTGTTGGTACCGGTTTGCGGTTGTCACTAGTAAATCTTTGATAGTGTTACAGGTAGTCAGACGCCAGAAAGTCTGACCATCAGTCTATTCAAGGAGTATTGGGTCGCCCTGTAACTGGGTTGTGGAGGTCTAAGGCAGTCGCTTCCAGTTTGACTGGAAGTCAGAAAAGGCTAGGGAGATGAGATGTTTCTAAAATGTGTTCTTGAAAATAAAAATATTTTGTTTTATATATCATCTTATATAGTGGTGTGTATGTTTGATATAGTGTAATAATGCATAAATGATTGTAATATGTTATTTCACTGCTCTACGTGTGTGGGCTGCCCAACAGTTTTGACAACACTGTCGGCGGGCGCCCAGCATATCAAACCTAAACCACATGTGAATGCTTACATATTTATTTGATTGCTGTGTCTTATCTCTTCCGAACTAATTTCATACGTAATAAATGCCATATTGGAATGGCTTAACTGCATTGATAATGTGGTGTAATGGCTTGATCGACGTTTACACGGGTAGTTAATTATAACATATCACGTAGATACAAACGTTTCTTAAAACAGTGGGTCAAGTGCCTGTTGCTGT
This sequence comes from Leucania comma, assembly GCA_958295575.1. Classification (NCBI taxonomy): domain Eukaryota; kingdom Metazoa; phylum Arthropoda; class Insecta; order Lepidoptera; family Noctuidae; genus Leucania; species Leucania comma. The sequence goes on along the minus strand of OY282474.1, from coordinate 17,084,083 downwards.
TGTAATCTTACACTGATTTATTATGGGTATGGGTTTTTTATGGGATTTCCTCCTTGCTAATACCATAATTTACTGGGGGTTTAACAAGTTAGAAGCCTTATCTTTTTATCCCGAAAAAAGATTACAAACCTGTGATTAACGCTTTTCCGGGTACGAAAGTTTAATGTAAAGACAGCATGATGTAAGGTTATTATTTTTTATTTAACCCCCGGCCCCGGGTAGAATAAAAAAATGTGAATGTTTATGTAAACATTATCAAAACTTATAATATGAACATCTATATCTTTTATCGCACGCAACCATAGAGATGAGATTTTATAAATTTCCCGTGGGGGCAGCAAACACGAGATAAAGAAAACAGTTTTGAACACGAATAGAGTCGTGAAACTGCTCGCAGGACGTAACATAATGTAAATAAAATATACAATCTTGACACTTTTTGCATCGAGGTGATGTGAACGTGACTTGTAAAGGTTTGGCACATGGAAGTAATATTTATATTGCCATAGTTTGGTACTAGTTATTGACTTAGTAGCATAATAAAGCAGGATCTACAGGTCGAACTACTAATTGGTTCCGTACTCTGTATTTCAGTAACGGTGTTCAAATAAAAGCAAGAACGATATTTTATTTACTACTTTCTACAACCCATTTAATTAAAATCCATGAAATATTTTATAAAAAGTCACAAAAAGGTAGCAGCTAGCGGAGCGTAATAACATTGCTTATTACTATCGCGACGTCAATAAAACACAGCTATTAAACGACTATAATAATTATACTTAGATACTATAAAAACACTTCAACAGTAATTTATTTAATTGGTTACGAGAATTTTACAGCTATTGCGATCATAAGCTGATCATGGACAATTATCGAAATTGATGTGGCACACGCCAATAAGCATATTGAAGTTACGAGTCATTTTAAATATCGAATTAAACCATAATCGCTTTCTTTTATTTTTTGGCGGGATATTTTTTCGAGTGAATTTCGGTGGCCGTTTTGATTATTGGCAAATTGATTCCTGGTAGATATTGTGATGTAAACTTGGGATAGTTTACATATACGTAGAATCATTGAATCACGGTAAAATGCAGCCGAAAATTGTATTATAGTTGTTATTGACTACCTAAGCAAAGTTTGCCGTGAAGGCTGACTCGATACATTTGCTACCAAATAAAATAAAAAAAAACATTAGAATGTGTTAAGTACCACCCGCATTCGTATGGAGCTCCAGCGAGTAACTCAATGACTATAGGCCGTATAAAACGTGCGAAGCCAAAAGAAAAAAACCGCCTTCTTAATAAATGTCGAGTAAAGTGACAGTCAGTGTTATCTCCATAGTGGTGCTTACAGTGAAAATTACACCGTGAAAACTTAGATGAAGTGACTATCAATTCGTTTCAGATGGAGTGACAGCTCACTTCACCAAGTTTTCACGCTTATATTTTTAGAAAATAGGCCATTAATTTTTCGAGGTTTTTGTTTGACATAACATTACCACGCTTTCGTTATAACAATTAAATACATACATCATTTCTAAATACATACATAAAGGATATAAAACTCTTAAATATAAATAAACGCGGAAGCTCGTCGAGACCCTACGGTAGATAATTCGTAAGGGTTTTTTCCATCTTTTACGAAACCCTAAACATCAATGTCCAACTCACCTTCATTGTATACAAAGGTGTTGCATTTGTATAAATCACGCCAAACCTTACCTAATACCTACGTGTCAGTGTAGGGCCGATGACTGTACGAAATGTCAGTTTATATGCATTCAATGCACGACAGCCGTCGACAGCTTTCCACATCAAGTCAGTGAACTACGTTTACCCGAATTGGGTGACCGTCTGTGTGTATCGCCCGACATAATTAATCACTCTCATTGCCAACCAAGGGACGTTAATATGTCCAAGGACCAGTCCAATTTATCACAATACCGTGCCAAAGTCCACTGGACAATTAATAGTTAGGACTAAACTGCAGTTTGCCAACTTTACGGACGTCTCTCTTGTCTTGGATAGTTGTGAGTCTGGTGAGCCCTTTATTGATGACAATCTCTTCTAGTAAGCGAACGTTTAAGTTGACGGGAGATTACGTGAGAAGCTTTTTGTCTTAAGCGTTTCACGGTCTTGTTAAAACTTTCTTTGTAACTATTGAAAGTCAATATCTTAACCTAATCTAATTTTGCCCATGAATTTTGCCACGACTCAAGCCACGGATATCTTTGACTCAAGCTGAGTTGCCTGTGTTAAGTGCAAGCTTCCTATTTTATTATTGCCCGATCGTCCGGGAGTAACCCCTCGCTGTTGACCGGTAAAATTAATTCCACACAGAATAAATTTCTTTGTTTATATGCTACACTTATGTGAATCGATGAAGATGTGACTAAACTCAACACTGATGTTGGAAATTAGTCACCATACGTATCCGTAGCGCATTTGAAAATAGTCCGATTTGTAAAAAATAATAATTTAATGATTTACTGGCTTATTCACGCAACGAGAAAACATGAATGACTGGCTAAAAGCAACTACATTATAATTACTTTACTCATAAATACAGTAAATTAGAAAACAAACAAAAACCAGCTAATAACCTTTATCTGAAATTGTGAACCCACAGCACTGCTAACGCATTTAAACGATCAGGCAAAAAATAAACAACATAGAACAAAAAACCTGCCTGACCAGCTCTAATTGCGAAACGAAAATTGCAAATTCAATAGCCAAGCAATCATTCTGCACTTAGTATAAATGCAGTACATCATGTCTTGGCGTTTGTATTGCTGCAACAGTAACTACAGAACATTGTAAGCACGTCGAACACCTGTGCGAATGGAGTAAACTTCGCAAGTCGCCAGTCGCACTCACAACTAACATCTCACCGTTCGGAGGTGGTCGTCGGTTTCGCAACGACCTTGCTATTGCCATTTCAGTTTGCCGACCTCGCGCCATATGATACACGAATTTGCAAACGGTCATTGACTCATAAGTTTGTATAATAAGATCGAGTGTAACAAGACGACGACCTAATTCGTTATTGGCGGACTTTTGATCTCGGCTGGATGCGAGATTGTCGTGATTATGCTCCGGGGACGCTGAATGATGTGGGAAATATTATATTACGAGAATTATGTGATATATGGTAGCTATAAACCATGCTGTCTACAGTTTCGGTTTCTCAAATAGTTGTTCAAATTCAAAATTGTTATCTCAATTTCGCCTCAAGTCTCTTGCGATATAGTAATAGTAGTCCCAAATGGTGCATAGCAAAAAATACATTTAAGAAAAACAAAAGTTTCCAACAAATGTAAAACTTAGTTATCTCGGCCATAATTTTGTTTAAAATACCTGTTTCAAAAACAGCTCTGCGAATTGCTCAAAAAAAACAATGGAATAAACTTTGGCAACTATTTTTATGACGCATAAAGAATGTGGGAGATATGGTAACGTAGTGTATGTAGCCTGCGGTTAACCGTACGATTAGTTTAAAAAAATGTTTTAAGAAAGTTGTACGGTGCAGTGAAGTGTTTGTTTTGATTCGCGGGTGATTCATTCACGCTTATTGCTCTTAGTGTAACGAGAGAAGCGTATGCGCACTACAGAGCGGCTCCAGACTTTAGTTCAATGACTGACGCGACGTGCGATCATTAAATAGACACAATATAGGCTGCCAAGAATGCTGTTATAATAACAAAGATATATACAATATACAGCCATATTTTAAGTAAACTTACACATAACTAAGCTATCGTAAATACTTCATAAACTAACAAACGTTTTAACGACATCTCCTGACGAGTGACACTAATAACCGTAGCTTTTTATGCTCCAATGCGCCTCCCTAATGTTTTTGTTAGTTTCGGAGTAAAATAAAAATATTTCGGTAACTGAGGGTTTACGATGCACTATAACGTTGTTGTTAGAAGCGCACATATCGTGTGTAATTGTCTACGTGAGTATATCATGCACTTAAAAGTAGCGGACTTAGGGTTGACTGCACAGAAATCTTAATATTATTAAGATTTCTGTGAAAATCTTAATATTATTAAGATTTCTGTGAAAATCTTAATATTATTAAGATTTCTGTGGTTGACTGACACGGATAATTATATTTTTTATATGTAATTTATTGTTCATCAAGATAATAAGTAACACAATGGGAACCTTAAATTAAAACTATACAATTACCGCAATCCGCGATCACTACTAGGCAACCAGGAATGGATAGAGATTGTCTGGACAAAAAATGGTACAACCACCTGATGCAATTACGAAATACAAGTAAAATAATAATTATATTTTACAATTAAAAAAAAAAGATTTTTTTTACACAAAATCTGTTATAGTTGCAACTTGCAAAAAAGCTTTTAATCGACTTGGATTTTCAATGAAAGACGTAGTTTTGAAGGCTTTCCTTGACAAAGCTTTTCAGAACCAACTTCTTGAAAAGATTGTTGGAATACCTTGTAACCTACTGACCTCTCACTTTTATCTTAATTTAAAAATTATAGTAATTATATCACAACATATTCTTATCTCATCTCTATGCTGTCTGCCAGCCCTACCAGTCGTGTTGGTTCCCGCGGCTGCCGGCGCCCTATTTGGCGTCTCCCGATAAAGTGAACCACCGGTGTGACGTGTTCGACTTCCAATCTTGTCGTACCGCGTGACCGGCTACACTCTCCACTCTCCTACAGTTGGAAAAATCCCAGTACCCTAATAAGGTATCCACATCTATAGAATTATTGTGTACATGTCTTTCTTCGGCACTTTTGTGTTTCTATCAAGTGTCTTTTAAATGGTTGTTGTAGACTTTGTAAGGCGTCCCTTAAACTGGATCAAGTACCACTTGTGTGGTTATTCTTGACAGGTAAGAAATTTAAGTGGATTAAACGCTCGTTAAAATATTATTCGTGGTGTGTTCGTTCTATAAGTATTATAATATCCGGCATTGAAAAGCACACAAGAGATGTGGCTAAAAAGTTAAAGGAGGCTATGACTTATTTCGCATAACTGGAGCAGCTTTTCATTCCAACTTTGTACGTAATTTCGTTGACATTGCGTTTTAAAACCAAAGTTGGTTGTGACGTCAACAAAGCCGTTTGCGAACTTTTGCAGCTTTAAGCTTATTTCGAAATTAATGTTAATTAAGAGGCCCTTAAGTTTCGCCATACTCCGTTAAATATTTTAGCGCCCACTTACATGGGAGGCTACTTCGCGAGGGCTCATGTAACTTCTGCTTTAGTATTCATTAGTTCAAATTTAGCTTACATTTGCACTTCGGACCATTCCGTAACTTTAACATTATGCTTAAATCTACCTTTCTCAGAATCAATTTCAATGTACTTACCTTGTTTTAATTTTACACAAAGCAATTTCGTATTTCGAGAATCCTGTAAATCTCTGGCTGAATAATGTTCTCTTATAAATCGTAAATAATGTTTAAATATTTATTACTGGCCAGACATAGACATGGGCTAATGAGGTTTTAATATACTCTTTGTGCAAGTTGTCTAGTAAGTTACCATAAGAGTAACAGCGAGCTTGCATTATACGCAGCTGTCCACTGAATCACCGCGTTATTAGCTGTTAGTACCGGGTTTGATCATAACACGTATGTGGATATTATCGTTATTGCTTATTATTATAAGTAATGATTTATAAGCTAAAGAAGTGTAAAAGTAAAGTTGAGTATGAAGCGAAGTTTTACGTATGGTTTTCTTAATTTAATTAGACCGGTAGTAGTAAGATTTTTTTATTAATACTTAAGTACTATACCTACAAAGGATTATCCTAAATGTTTTTACTAAGATGTATTTGCTATAATATTGATGTAGTTTTTATGATTGAAGTTAATGCATTACTTTAATCCACTAAAATAGGGATTACATTTGTATGTTGGATTTCGCCCTACCCGTACCCATATATAGGTCTTGATTAATAATGTCATAAAATATCGTTTTTTATAGTCCCCCATGCCTATAAACAAGTACATATTCACCGGCACGTTCTCGAAGATAATATTATATCAATTTCATAAATGTAGCATAAGTGTTGTAGTAAAACTCGGAACGTGTCTTCAGGAACTCGTAAAAGCTGTAAAAAAGTGTCCATATAATGTTGGGCAATATCACAAGTTTATAGCGCGGCCGCGGCCAGCCGATATTAGTATTTACTTTGCGGCAATAACTGAAACTTGGTGGAGTTAGCCCTGGGCTATTTGGCCGCTCTCAGCTCTGCCAGGGATTTTCACCTTGATATTACTGAGAAACTTTCAAACTCTCTGTTTACAAAACAAACCACATTTACATAACTAATCTTGGTACACACCGCACTTGAAAAGCTCTCTTACGAATGTTTGGATAATATACACATTCGCAAACATGTATTGTGATTTTGAGTTTAATTCGTGTTTTCAAAGTCTTGAATTTAATGAAGTAACAACAAAAGATATTTGAGAAGACAACTACAGTGCTAAGTGACTGTTACGCTTTACATAAAGATTTCACTCGAAATACATATATATAATATTATAAGTCAACTTAACCCAAAAGTATGACATTTAAGCCAGATGGGTCAGTATTTACACTTACGTCAGACAGAGGTCAGTTTCCTTTACGGTGCCTTACCCAGTTGTGACTAATGGGACACGATAGCATCACTTCAGCACTCCATCCAAACGTCACGCCATTTCTGGTTGTTCTCACGCACCTAACAAATGGCATGCGCAAGAGCATCCGCGGCTCAACGGGTTTATTCAAACGGCGTATCGGCGACGTCTCACGAACACTCACGAGTGCATTAAACATTGTACTGTCGCATGTCGCCCCCATTTACGACTTAACGTACCAAATGAAGCTATAAAATGTTATGCACTTTGTTAATTAAAAATTACATTTTGATTAAACTTTATATATTTTTTCTCATTCATCAAAACAGGCAATTCATTTTTCATTCAATCAACTTTATTAAACTATAGGTTTTTTTTTTTTTTTTTTTTTTGGTGGTGGGTAAAATCATCCAATGACATCTCCCGCCCTTGGGCGGAGCGGGAGATAGTGTGAGACTCTTACTGACTAAAAACCCACCCCGTTCCTTCGTGGCCTTAGATACCAGGGCCGGGCTTTCCTTTCGGAAGCAAACCCTTGGCCCCAGTAGGCTTCGACCCTGCCTGCCTGCAGCTAGCAGCCTGCCTGCCTGCAGCTAGCAGATTAAACTATAGGTGCTAATAAAACAAAGATTAGATTCTTATAAGAACAACAGTTAGGTAGTTATGTTTATGAGCTTGAGCAGAGAGTTTTCACGAGAGGAAGACAAGTAACGAAGCCAGTTAGCTTTAGTTGGAGTTTGGAGCGTTCTATGCGAATGACTGTACGAAGCCTTATAGAAAGTTTACTCACGATAAGCTCACCAGTCTCCACTTGCAAATTAGTGTTCATTCAAGTGTCTGAATTTTTCCAAATAGATTCTTTAAATAGCTGAATAAAAAAAGTTCCTAGCCTTAGTATAGATCCGTCAAATCACATTTATAATGAAACATTGCAATTTTTTTTTCGTATTTGGTAAACTAGGCACATGCTTTGAATAAAACCAAAGGTAAATGGAACTTTATATTTTAGTTGAATTATGCAATATTTTGTATTCAACATGCGTGTTGTTAATAATCCTGAAAATAATTAGGTCACGTTTACAGTTTTCTAAGTTTTATTAGATTAGTATCACGTGATACTAATTTTATGTAACTTAGAAAACAAATTCGAGGCTATGTATGCATTCTATATTTCGTTACTAATGGAATTCATCTCTCAGAATATTGATAATTTTATTTAATACTAGCTTTTGCCCAAGGCTTCGCTCCCACTATACCCTACTTTACCCTACCCTACCCTATAGGTACCAATAAATGAGCAGGTTTTGATTTTTTTAATTTAATTAACGGCATAAAAATATTCTATTCTTTTAGTTTTAAGCTACCTAGTACCTTCCCACCAATTTTCAGCCAAATCGGTTCAGCCTTTCTTAAGTTATAAGTATTGTAACTACCGCGACTTTCTTTTATATATAGGGTCTTTCAACAAGGACGGGTCGATGTTGAAATTAAATAAAACAAGCTGTATGTGAGATATTAAAGAAATTATTTTTTTTATTTGAAAGGCCCATTTATCCGAGAGGTCCAATTTTCAATTACTCTACTGCATAGATCCGGCTGAATCTGAGCGATGACCTGCGTTATGTTGACTTTTAGGGCATCGGTTGATTGCGGATTATTGGCATAGACCTGCGACTTGAGAAAACCCCATAAGAAAAAGTCTAGCGGGGTCAAATCACTCGATCTTGGTGGCCAATTCACGTCACCTCTGCGAGAGATAACCCTACCCTCAAACCGGTCATGCAGAATGTCCATTGTGTCGCTTGCTGTTTGGCACGTAGCGCCGTCTTGTTGAAACCACATGTTGTCCACGTCCATATCGTTCAATTCAGGCCAAAAAAAAATTGTTAATCATACTCGCCGTTGACAGTAATGGCCTCGCCATCATCGTTTTCGAAGAAGTACGGACCAAAGACATATTTCATAAATAATGGCATAAATGGGCCTTTCAAATAAAATAAAAAAATTCTTTAATATCTCACATACAGCTTGTTTTATTTAATTTCAACATCGACCCGTCCTTGTTGCAAGACCCTTTATATAGATTTATAAAGTAATCGTTAAGTTTAATTTTAAATTTCCAACATGATTTTATCAGTATAAAAAGTGTCCTTTTTATGAAGTGCATGCGGTTGTAGTTAAGGGCCGATGTAACTGAATCGGTTTAATTCTCAGCAGTGAGCGTCGAGTTACTTAAGAATGCCTGTCAGTCACAGTTCGATGGAAACGCGATTGTAATCTGATTCCAATTGCGACCCTCTTCGCGAATTGACATTACTGCTGTCACGCTTACTGGTACCCCGCACCTCGTGCTTTCTCATGCTGTTGATTTTTTTATACTATTCACTTACCCGACAGATGTACAGACGTTGTCCTATCTTAGCTATGAACTGTCACTGGGACCAAGAATTGACTTCCGAAAGAGAAACCCTTGGTCCAGGACCGCAAAGGCAAAGAAGGAACGCGGATGACGAGAATGAGTAGCTCGCCGTCCGCCCATCCGGACCGAATCCGAATCGTTGACGTGACAAAACGTAGTGGTCCCGAGCACGCCTCAAAAAGATGTGAGCAAAATGAAAAGGTCACCCAGGGTCCTGGAACGTAAGACAAAGAAGGCACATAGTTGTGGTTTTAATCAGTAAAAGTATGATATGTCTCGCTCCGCCCTAGTGCGGAAGAAGTCATTGGATGATTTCCCACTTAAAAAAAAGCTATGAACAGCCAAACGCGCGCAGAGTAAATAGTCGTAGTTTTCTGCAATTTTCTGATTTTCTGCACAGTATTCTGTTTTTTTTTCTTTCATAAGAACCTTCTCCTGACTATAACAATGGGCATGGATGTAACTCAAAACTTTTGTTCTGCAAATGATTTTTTGATGCAAATTATTCGGATATCTTCAGTAGCTTTCAGATAGTCGCTATTTAATTAATACGATGCATATTTCCAGTGTAGAAGACGAAGATTTTCGTTACCTCATGATAAAAAGGATCTCTTTAAATACACTAAGTCCTCTGGCTAGAAGCCAAAGATCAGGTGTGAACAAAGGAAATCTCAGAACACATCACAGAAATCTGCTGAAACTCAACAAACCGGAAAATCAAAGGAAAATATTCTTATTATTCATTGTAACGGTCATGGCAAACTTTTAACGCAACAATTAAACTGTTATTTTATAAAGCATTTTAGCTGGAATTTTGTAAAATTTCTTTAAATCATATGACATTGATCTGGTTTATGTGCCAACAAAAGTTCATTGTCAGTCGAATGGTAATAAAATAAAGGTTTTACTTAATGTACGCGCATGAGTCGTACCCAAAAAGTATCGTTTAACACGTAAGTATAGCCACACACGCATAAAACTACAGTATGCTACATTTTTTAACAGGATCGTCTTCAGTTGGTTTGAAAACAAAAAAAAATCTAAATCCCACCACAGGATTGAACTAAAAAGTTATATCTAAGTTATTTATGAAAGCTCAACGCGAAAAGTTTGTGCGGCTCGTCTAGACTTCAGTTAGGAGTACCCTTTACATTCATTAATATATAAAGGTCAAGAGGGAATTGGCAAATACATATTTGCTTGAATCTTTCTACCAGAGCTAACTGGCTTATTTTAACTGAATAAAAGAGTTGTAAAACTCTGAACAGAATAAATAATATTTTACCCTAAGGAGATTAAATCAAAATACAATATTATTGTTAGCAGGTGTTTTGCTTTCAATATCTCCTTTATGTACCTTGAATAATTATTCGTAGTAAGTACCTACGATATTGATGCTAACGCCTACGGGTTCCTCTTCATCACTGCACATACAATGATACTAAATTAATAAACAATATAAGTATTTATAATCCTTATTGGTAACTTTTCACTCACATTAAATTAATTGATTGAAACAATTTGCTTGCTGCGGTCTTCCCGTCCGATTATAATTTAGGTGTCTATAAAGCTAGAGTGAATAGGCTCTTAATAAACTAGTGCGCCTCACCATCAACGAGTGTATCACTACTTACTTACCATCAGGTGGGAACATAATCAATCACTGATTTGTATGATTTAAACACAAGGCCTTTTGTTTCTCCTATTCCAGTAAATTTAAATGAAACTAACTGTAAATGATATCACGAATATTAGTAACTGTAATCACCAGTTCATCACTCACAAAGGTAATATTCCTCACATGGAATATACAGCTACCTGTCTAAGTAGGTACGTTCCAATAGAGAGAAAACTAAGAAGCGCAATTTATAGATTACAATGCCAGTGCGGAACTACGCAATTACAGATTGTTACCATTGCATCGCCTACGGACACCAGAATATCCCACCACCTGCGCCTGCGAACCGCAGGCCACGAGAATAGACCCCGCATTATCTACCAACGATATGAACAAGCACCTTAAATCGAATCACACTTTAAATGTTTTATTTTAATTTTACTTTTCCTTTTCGTTTTAATAAATATGATCAAAAATATGATCTAAACTAGTATTATAAAAGAGCAAAGGTTTGATTTTGTAAAACTACTGAACCGATTTTCAAAATTCTTTCACCAGTAGAAAGCTACGGTATCCTCTGAGTAACATAGGCCTATATTTTACCTTATAAAAACTAGTAACTTATAAAAACTTAATAAAAAAATAACTTACGCTAGGTTTTCAACATTATTATACAGATGATATAATGTTTTTGATTGCTGCTTACCCTGTAAAGAGGAGTCCATGGTGTCGTAAAATACAAGGTACGGCTTTAGGCACCGGTCTCCCACAAATTATCATTATTTATCACGTCGATATTTTTAGTTTCCTGTCGTTATTGTAATTTGGGAAAGATAATAAGATAAATAAACATGATTATTATTATATTTTTGTAACATATAAGACATTTTATTGGTAAACAATGTTTTGTTCTTAAAATAGAATCTAGAATATTCCGGAGCTTTCATAAATACAGCTTCGACGACAAGAAACTAAAGTGATAAGAATTAGGTAATATTTTCGCGAAAATAACGGACATTTTGTCCCCCATCACGCCGTCTTTTGCTGTCGAAATAGTGACGGCTTGATTAGCAAAAATTCCACTAGCTCACAAAGGTAACCACACCTCTACATTATAATGAGCAGGCAATAGTAAAATAGTCATAAAACTGACTCGGCGTGACCGCCATAAAACGTCTGTCGTACTGCTCCAAGAGAGAGTGACGCCGCATACAGTTTGTTGAATAACTTATCAATAAAAGTTAAACAGTTATCCATGACGTTCTGCAAACGTCACGTTTTCATTGTTTCCGAATATAAATAAAGTTGAACTTTAAAAGGACGACTGACTGACTGACCATGTCATGTCAACGCCCTGGACACCTGTTTAAAGTCAGTATCTTTATGAACGGAAGCATCCGCGATCTTTGTGAATTATACAAAGTCATTGACATCATCCATTCAAATGACACGAAAGCCATCATAAAGTATACATAATTTCAACTTTATGAGAACTCCAAATGATTTCATAAATTACCTATGCGAATTAAACCTAACTACGTACTTATATCAAGTAATGTCGTCATAATTGCTAACATTATCTTTCCCTACAAGGAAACAGGACATATTATTCACAGCTTCTAAACAAACTCCACGCGTCATCAAACCCTAACATGTTAGGCTGTACACACAACAGGAAAATACTACCTTAAATTGTTAACCGTCTCAAGAAACGGAGGAGGTTCTCATTTCGGTTGTTTCTTTTTTTTTTTACATGAAAAGATTTACTTCCCGATTGTTCCCATTTTTATGATATTCTAGTTCTGATTAATATAGGATCCTTGACAAATTGAGATAACTCCTTAAACATTATAGGGATATACTTAATAGAGCGATTGTAATATTTTTATCAATATAAAAAACTTTCCAAACGATTAGTTGACACTTCGCGTGACCCAAGGGCTGGCTTTTACCTCGGTCAGAGATTAAGCATTGCCATACAACGTGGCAATGCCGCCAGCCTTTTGGGCACACTTCCAGTCGACAGCGATGCGGAGGAGTTTTTTGACGCTATATTCTAGTTAGGAGTAGCCTTTAGTGTATATATTTATGTTTTTGTGTAATGTTGTAGGTTTAAGTGTATATATAGTTTTAATATAAAAAAATATAAATATCATCAATCTATCATCAATCTATATTTATACAAAATACAACTGACTTCAAATTAAAAATTCATCATCTTCCTGCCCATGTTCCATGGTAGTAAGTAAGTTATGATCGACGCAGACCGTTTTTATTTTCCATTCTATCTAAATTCCATCACGCTATCACTGATTCCTACCTCTTGCTATCCATCCATCTACATGTACACCTAGTCATGACATAACTCTTTTAGTAACATGCGTTTTATCCCCCTCTTCACATAACTGCACCAAGACAAACGATTTCCTTTCAACTTTTCAGTCGGTGCCGCCACTTTTAAACTTCCTCTAATATAGTCAATGCTTACTTTATCCATTTTCGTCACACCACAAATCCATCTCAACATTCTCAGCCCCGCCACGTGTAATTTATTTTTCATCCGTACTTTTCGCAGCCCAACATTCTAATTCATATACTTACAGGTCTTATCATGAACTTTAAAATGTACCTTTTGAATTAAGGGGCTTCTGAGAGTCGTAACCTGTCGCCATTTCATCTATGCTGAATTGTTCTGGTGTGATACATCATCTAGGTACCTCGCCATTCGCTTTGACTATCAAACCGAGGTACTGAAAGTCGGAGTAGATAGGCGTACCAGTGAGAGCTTCAGATCAGAAATACCGAAACCACAATAGTTCTCTTTGGGTACCGCTTAATTTCAGGCCTACACTCTCCAGTCTCAGTATATAAAAAAAAAAAAAAAAGTGAAAAGTAAAAATCTTTTTACAGAAAAAAAAATAAGGAAGTCTGTATTAAATACACAGGCTTCATACATGAATACGTTGAAATCGTTTGTATTTTTTTATTGAATGGATATGATGCACTCACGTAAGTACAAAAGCCGGAACAAACATTAAAGAATCAACTTAGCGCCATTGTTTCACATATTATCCATTCAATTTCATGTGTCACTGACGCCATTTGAATTTCAAATTCATCCCTCATTGTCCCCTAAACTCGAATTAGTGTTTTGATTCGAGTTACCCCGTGGCACGTTATGGAACCTGCGCATTAGATGACGTCAATGAATACGACGAACGGGTTTAATGTGATTGGATGCATTCAATGTACGGGTTATTACATCCGTCCATTCGTTGCGTCTCTAATTCAAGAGCTTTTAAATTACAACTCATCATATTAAAAGAAATAATTACTAAAGAAAGCACGTGTTATACTTTCGACATATTGCACTTAAGTTTAAACATTTTATTGTTCTTCTGAAATCGATTTTAAAATTTAAAAGTTTTTCATTTTGATTCGCATATTTTTGTAAAGTGCACCTGCAGGCTGGTTGCAGTCAGTTGCATTGAAAATAAAAAATTTAAACAGATTTCACGCCCGTCATTAATTTGTGCACTTTACTGTTTTGGTACATTATATTGAACAAATAGTCAATTCTAAATGAAGTCGACATCATGTTTAACGTTATGTACTACGGTGGAATAACATATTTTTAAAAAGAAGAAAACAAATGGAGTAAGTTCGATCTTTTATATACCGCTAGTGGAGAGTTTATTTTTTAATAATATTTAAAAGTAGTGCTTGACTGCAATCCCACCTGATGGTGTGTGTCTGATGCAATCGTTGATGGTACAGCGCGCTAGATTTTTTTTTTATCTAAGGTCGCCAGAATAATATTCGAATTCAAAATATTTTAACTTCACACGTGCACGGCGGTTTCAATTGGTCGTTTGAAGAACCGGCAAGAAACTCCATGGTTACTCTTCGTCCGGGTTGATTGAAATGTTAACTCAGATAACTTGTCTGTGCTTCACTTTTACGTCGTCTCCAATAAAACATGGTGTTGAAAATCAAACGCAAGTTAATATCGTCGTAGCTATTATTAGCAGTCCATAATGCACAAACATTTCGCCGGAGGGCAGGCTGCAATAAAATACAGTTTAATTTTACTCCGCACTCCCTTCTGGGAACGCCATGTTTTACGTTAGCAGGAAACGACCATCGATGCCAACAAAATAAGCAACTTATTTAATTCGGCAGTTAATAATGCAACATTATCTGTACATTAATCATTTCCGTGAAAATGAATCGTTTGTGATGAAAAGTGGGTTGCCTGAAGCTTTTTGTTATCTTGCGAAACTGTGTAGCCATCTCATCATCATCATCGTCATTTCAGCCAAAAGACGTCCACTGTTGGACATAAGCCTCCCCCAAGCGTCGCCACAATGGCCTGTCCTGTGCATCTCGCATCCATCATAGCCATCTAGGTACGAATAAAGGTAGAACTACATTGGGCACACGTGAGTCACATACGCTGATCTGGGCGCGTCGGTCTCCATACATTTTGTATGGTAACTATATTTGTAGAGCTACATTAGATCCACAACTCTCCGTACAAATCAGAGATGGCCCACATGTGCGTCGGTCTAATGTAGTTCCCGCGTAAATGATAGATGCAGTAACCTATGCTTCGTAAGTGTACTGAAATATGCAGAAAACACCTTAACTAGACTACCTCTATCATAGCTCTCTTGGCTGGAAAGGCCCCACGGCGTCGTCACCTTCCGTTTGGCGCAGGTGCTGACCGAACACGGCAAGTTCGGTCCGTACCTGTACAAGATCCGTGCGGAGACGACGCCCGGGTGTCGCCACTGTGCGGACCGCCCGGTGGACACGGTGGAGCACACAGTCGAGGTGTGCCCCGCTTGGGAAGAGCAGCGCCGTGTCCTCGTGGGGGCGATCGGCAGCGATCTCTCGCGCCGGGGCTTGGTTCAAGCCATGCTCCGGAGCGAGGAGGAGTGGCAGGCGGTCGCCTCCTTCTGCGAAGCAGTAATGCTAGTAAAGGAGGAGGCCGACCGCCTTAGGCAAAGGCGGACACGCCGCCGCCGCCGCCGGGTTTCCGATCCCAATTTCCGGCCACCGTAGGCGCGGGCTCGCGGACGGTGGGCAATGGGTAGCTCGCTGTCCGTCCGTCCGGTAACAGACCGGTCCGAGCTCAGGTCGTCTACGGCGCGCACCGTTCCCGCGCGCCTCAAGGAGTTGTCAGCATACTGTAGGGGTCCAGCAGGGCCGAAGCCTACTGGGGCCAAAGGTTATGTGAGACTGTCACCAAAGGCCCCAGGATAAAGGCAAGGAATGGAAAGGTAGGTTTTTTAGTCAGTAAAAGTCTGACACTGTTTCCCGCCCCACCCAAGGGCGGGATTCGTCATTGGATGATTTTTACCTACCACTAAAAAAAAAAAAAAAAAAAATCATAGCTCTCTTGAGACAAGCAAGATTCCACAGATTTCCAACTCTATCTAACAAAGTAGCACAAAAGGTGAAAATCCCCATTAGCTAGGTATATTAAATACACGTCTAGTTTATTACAACATGTATGTGTATATGTACTAATGTATAGCGCCGTATAGACGCGTGCATCGCTCTATTGTTGGAAGTAGGAAGCGCTTTTAACTAAAATAACACATGAAGACTCCCACGCCTGCGACAAATTGTTATCATTATTATCTAGTGAGCAGATGTTCGCTACGATAAACGTGAACCAAACGAAGTCAACGCGAACGAGATTCCATTCAAGAATGTGTGTACATTTGCATTCATTCATCTCTGAACAAATTCCTACGCACGACGTAAACCACAGTCCATGCTATGCATATGTATGCTTTAGCACCTTAGTGCGTTCTGCACTGCGTGAGGTATTGTGATAAAGCCTAAGTGTTCGTAATCATTGTCGACAATCTTTAGACACCTTTGACGCAGTGATTGAGCGTATGTCTGCTGCACTTCGCGGGTTCGATTTCCGAAACAAATATTAGTATGGCCTATAGATAGTTGTTCCGGAATAGTTGTCCTAAAAAAAAATATTGTGAAGAATCTTCCGCTCCCAGCATGACTTCACCTTTGCCAGACTTTAACAACATTTTCGCACTTCGAAATCAATTTTCGTTCCCTGAAAACTTTAATTTACGAACAGACAGACTGCATAAATTAAAACTTAACTACGAAGCGGTAGTGGTGTGAGTAATTTATAATCATTTCGTGTGGGGGCCGCCGGGCCCCTGAGTGACAGCGAGTGTCAATCAATGGGGTGCAACATGCGGCGGGGCCCCGCCAAAGCAGTCACCCTCGCACCGCCGTTGATTAGCTCCCGATGACAACCACACACGATGACACGATGCATTCTATAATCTATGCCCTGGCCACTATGGCGCTGCGCCCGTTGTCTATGGTGCGCGCTGACGGCCGCATAGTAATCACTATGGTAATTATCCCCGTATAATTTAATGGATATTGATGAAGTTTGTATTTATATTTTAATGAAGCTCATATTTTGCGGTGGCGACATGATAATATCAACGTATGGGTGGCAGTAACGTAATTTTATATTGCATGGTAGACTAATGTAGTAAGTATATAGTACACACTATATGACTTTTCTATTTTATTCCCTATTTTATTAATTGATAACAACGTGTTAGAAAAGCACTGTTTTTTTATAGGCTCGTGCTTGACCGCAATCTCACCTGATTGAAAGCGACGATGTTGCCGACTCACTCACACACACATTCACTCTTGACTTAAAGATCCACAGGTTGTAGTTATTAGGAAACAAAGACTCCTGCAGGGAATTCCACTCCTTAGCTGTACGCACAATGAATGTGTTCCCAAAACGATTGTTGCTTATTTACCTAAACTGAATGGCGGCAACAACGACACGGATCAGAATCGGTCAACATAACGACACACATTATACTAATCGACCTAAATAAAGATTTTTGACTCGTTTCCGCAACACCGAAGGAACTGGCACAGGTTGATGGCAGAGATTTGTTAATTAATTAGGGGACAAAATAGGCGGCGTCACGCGACGCACTTAGTGATTCAGGGTACTTAACTTACCTACCGCGTCCTACATTAGGAATCTTCGACCCCTATTTTGGGGTACTTAAGTAGGGACCCGTTAATCAATATGTTTTCATCCTTGATAGCTATTAATTAAATTTGCCAAAATTGATTTTATTTGCATTAATCGTTATGTTTCTATCATAACGATTAATATTCAGTTAAATAATGTTAAACAAAAAAATATGTTTAATCATTAGTATAGATTAATTTAAAAAATCAAGATTCAGATTAATTATTTATTTTACGGCAAGAAGGCGCAGTGGTTGAGCGATTGGTGGCCGCGAAACGTGTCGCAGATTCGATTGCCGCACGGAACAAAGATTTGTATGGCCTACATATAGGTGTTCTGAGTCTCATACACAAGACACCCGTCTTGTGTAGGTATATGAGTTTACATGTTTATGAACTCACCTACGATACAGGCATTATTCCCAAAGGAGAGTATCGTTTTTTGAAGAAAAAAAAAGCAAAATAAAATTTGCACGTCAAAGTCTAAAATTCCTAAGAGGCAAAATTTAGTAATATTTTTTTACCTAACAAGGTACCTATTGGCAGAATTTTACTAAATAATTAAATGATATGAATAAAGGGTGAGTGGTAATTGTATGTAATTGAATGATGAATAAAGGGTGACTGGTAATTACTGACCGATACTTAAACACGTGATTGTAGTCATAATAACAAACAACTTTTACTATGGAACCAAACGCGAAAAAAATCAGCAAGTTCAGTGCATTTTTTCCAGTTAGGCGAACATAAATGTGTGTAATAAGTAGATTTTTTTTCGATTTCTGGTTTTGGTCCCATGGTAAGAGTTGTTTGTTATAATGACTACAATCAAGTGTTTAAGTATCGGTTACTAATTACCTGTTACCGTATATACGAGCAGTCATATAAATAAATTAGTGATACAATAAAATTAATGTCTCATAATTTTTACCGGGGAAATAATATAATAAAGGTATGCTTACTGATACAGCAAAAAATTCCATCGCACCAAAGGTTAGGTGATGTAGTTCCAAGAAAATTGCTTGTCTTTATATCTTTGTTCTCTCTTGTTCTTATATTTTAATTTTAGTCATCTTTTTTCTTTTGATTCAGTTGATGGTAAGAAATATCTTTGAAAAACGTAATAAAATATTGTAACTTAGGGCTGATTTCATCATTCAATATAAAAACTTAGTTCAACTAAACTGAGATCAGCGTAATTTAGTTTAAAGACCCGTGTAGTAAATATGGGCGACAACAAAAGAATTGAAACTGAGTTTACCATAAACTAGGTTCAATTCACAGCGGTGAGACGCAACATGAAGTTATAATCTCGATTAGGCGCTTAAACTGAGTTTTGTTTGAACGAATCGCGATTAGTTTATTGGTGAATTTGGCCCTTAACCGCCAAAGATCTAAACTTAATCGGGGTTAATTCTGTTTTTCTCCATAATTAGTTCTATCGCGAACTCTGCACGACTACCTCCTAATTTACTCAAATGGAATGAAGTATTTTATCAAACTATGCCATAAAATGCTACGGTTTGATAAAATACTCATAGGTGAAGGGCGTGTACTCACTAATTATTCGAAGTAAAAAAACTACCTTTAGAAAAAAAACAGAATTTTTCCTGTTGACCTGTGTCGACTGTGGGCTAGTAAAAAACCGGTCAAGTGCGTGTCGGGTTCGCAAATAAAGGGTTCTGTATCATCGTAATTTTATTTTGTATTTATTACTCGCTGTTACCCGCGACTTCGTTCACATAAAGTTTAAAAACATTACTCTCTTTTTTTTGGGAAAATCGTGTCAAAAATGTTACTTTGTTTCGCAGAGTGACTTATCATATACATTTGTTGTTAAAGTGGCAATAGAAATATACACTATGAAAATTTCATCTGTCTATAGTACGTGGCAAATAAGTTTAACCATTTGCTATGGTTACACGCAGCTCAATCGAAGTGGACTTCGCTTAACCATAGCAAGTGGCTCAACTTATTTGCCGTGTACTATACTAGAGTACATGAGATGCAGCCTGCTGACAGACAGATGAACAGACAGGCGAACAGCAGAGGCCTAATTATAGGATGGTTACCCTTTGGCAAGGGAACCCTAAGAACAACGTTCAAATCAATAACCTCGAATCGCTACAGGAAAACAAATGTCTTTATTTATGTCGATGCCAATTTTCGATAACAACAACTGAGGACAAAAGTAATTCCGATAAATAAAAAATAAGACCATAAGCTTTTTCAAATTAATAGCAATCTATTCCGATCGTTCCGGGCGGCAACGATATTAACCTAATTGAGGAAATATTTGCATTGTTTTATGGGTTTCTTATGGCTCTCCAAATGTACGTCACTGGCAACTGGGGGCGTCCTACCCGCTGACCTGACACAGAAACGATGGTAAATTTATCGCTGGCCATCTGATTTACGTGTTGCACTCTAGAAATTAAGAAATATGGAGCTACTATCACGGAATCCTATGATTGTAATTCATGCACGACCAATGTATTAAATAGGATAGAATTTGACTAAGTGGATCTACCAGAAACATAGAAAAGAAAGACCTATAATATAAAGACAAATTACACATACAATATCTCTTGTTAGAATATCCTTTTTTTTTAATCTTCATATCTACCCTCCTTTCGCGAGATTTCACTTTGATAAAATCTGTAATAGCAGATAATACAGCCATTCTATCGCCGAACATAAAAGGAATGATTGCCTTAATTTGAGTCAAATTGTTCAACTTCAAAGCAAGTTACTTTAGGTCCTTTTCAAACACAGGTATATGTAAATAAACAAAGCCCCACAGAATCGTTTAGGAGCTAACTTAGATAAGTTAAGGGAGTGAATAATAGACGGCAGATTGCTTTACAAAGTCTTTATTGTTAGTCGTAAAGTCGGGGGCATCCTCGGTTAAAGCAAACTTTGCGCTCACCGCAGGCTGCGAGCGAAAAGCCACGGCACTCCGCTACTAATGCACAATATCTGTTTGTTAGTTTTCGATAACGAATTCAACATATTCGGGACTTCCTATTCAGAAACATTGGAAGGTAAAGACGATTTATTTAATCTTTGTTCCGATGTTTCGACAAAATCGGAAGGGCTTTATCAAGCTTTACGTTAAAGAGCTCCAGACAGGCGTGTCCAGTATACCTGAACATGAACACTACTAGCCTTGATATAACGGCTTCAGACATTTCAGACATAATCGAGCGTAGCAGACGACCTGACAGGCGACGCTATCTGCATCTTGGTATCATCGCACAACTTTAAATACAACCTCGTGTCCCTAAAAAATATACAAAGGCAGCCAAAAGGGAAGTCTCAAAAAAATACAAAGGGATTCGTTTAACCACCATTGTCAAGCCACAAGTGTGGTTTTAATTAAAAGTAAAAAAGAAGGATGTTTGATGAAGAAAATAAAGTTGGTTTAGGATTAATGAGGGTGTTTTAAAATGTAGATCACAAACTTTATATTCTGGGCTCGTTTGCTAAGTATTAATAGCTGAGTATCTCGTTACTAATTGCCAAAATAAACCGGCGATGTTTCATTTACATTCATTTATAACGACGTTTATATACTCGCTCCTATTTGTTTCTACTTCATCATCTGTTCCGATATCGTTACGTCGACAATCGGAACAGCTGCGGTTGGTACAATGCCATTACTTCCTGCTGAAGGATTGTTTTGTAGACCCTCGACTTGGTGTACTTGATTAAGAGTTAAATATTCACCGCGCTTGCCAGATTGATTGAGGAATTGAGCGTTGTCTGTTCAAGTCTGAATCAATCATTCGTGGTACTCTCTTAGCTTACTTTGAACATGCCAAGGGGAGATATGTGTGATTATGTATTACGTACCTACAAAAAAACGTACGTATTTGACCGCTCGACCCTAGATACATTTCCATACAACCGCTCTTACGTGATTATAACGTTGTAACATATCTTTCTTTAGATATTATAAAAACAGATATATTGTGGATAATATCCAGGTTTCAATTGAAATCAAAACATAAATTTGCGTGAAACTTATCCACTGGGGAAACTGAAAATCTGCTATTTTACGTAAAGTTTAGCCCTTCATAATGGATTCATAAATTAGAAATATAAAAACATAAATATTAATATACTTAAAACCATTTTATCGAGATTCTGAATGACGAATTTTTTTTCCGAAAACTTTTAAAGTTTCAAAAAATCATATTCGTCGAACAAGAGTAGTGAAATATTCGAGTAGGTAAGTGACGGCGTTACCTCTCTTTTTTCGTGTTGCTTCTTTAGGTGGTTTGAATTGAATCAAACAACAAACTTTTAAACCATGTTCACATTGACGATACGGATCGGGAAGAGCCCTCTGATGTTAGGACTGTATTATTACGACTTTATAAAAAATAGGAAATTGCCATCTACGAAAGTTATCACGAAATCCCCTACCTCATAATCCCTAACTTTAGCGAACACCTTTTGCGCTACCTTAGCGAAAAGGGTGACGTATTCATACAACAAATAATTACAATTACATGTCTAGTTTGTAAGACAACTTCAAGAGATAAGGGTAGGGCCGTATGTCCGGTAGGGGGCGCTAATGGAGGCTTAATATCAGCCGTACTTTGAGGTTTCGCAATTCGGAAAGTAAAAGGAATCCTTAATGGGCTAAGTACACTGTAAATCCGTTTAGCCGTTTCGTGTGTTTCACGTGAATATTATGACATAGTACCGACTCATGTTCGCAGGTACTCGTCCCTACTTGTACTTTTGTCATTGAATTTACTTAAGTGAGTCTATTTATGAAAGAACGTCACTAATAGAATGGGTTTTACATATTTTATGTTTATCTATGTTTGAAATGAAACAGATTAATTAAATAAAGCTGTCTTGCTGGTGTACCTGGGTGTTCGGTTACTGCTCCGATCTTTTTGGTCATAGCGTGATGTTATTTTGCCTATTGCCCTTTTCAATAATTGTACTATCTTTAAAAAAAAACTACAAGTTTTTTGCAACTTGAACCAGTTATTCCTGATATTACCACCACGTTCAAACAAACTGTTCAGCTTTATATTATTAAATTTTATTGTAGAAAATACTTCCCTCATAATTACTCATCGTTTAAAGATAAGACTACTACAGTAAAAAATAACATATCCACCTTATAGCAGTTTTGTCTCGAAGGAACTTAAACTCACAGAAGGAAAACTAAACGCATGAATTAAATATTTTGAATTTTATAAATTTAGTGTAACAATATCATACTTCATTGTAATAAAGCTTTAATTACATCTATGTATATTGCTTCACATTTAAATTTAATATTTACTACGAATAGGTATAATTCTATGCAGATTCTATCTTCAAATCTACCTTCCTAAGGCATCCGTACACAAGCTAAGCTACGTAAGTTTAGCTAAGTTTTTTTTATTAAATGTGTAGACATATGCAAGGTCTGGAATGTCTTTCTTTTTCTTAATAATAATAGGTCAGTATTAATCTCCTTTTTCTATGTGTAACGTATTCATCATCAGAACTTTCATCATTGATTATATTCATAGTGAGCGACGTCCGTCGAACTGAATTTCGCTTCGTTTAGTTCTTAGTGTGCACGGGACATATTTTTAGCTTATTTTAGCTTAGCTAAGTTAAGCTGCCTTTGTTTACCTTCGGAATAGCTTAGTTTTCAGTCTGCAACCGGCCATAAGAGTCCCAATTGGTACGTAAAACGAAGGACCCATGTTACCACGCCTCTGCTAAGCCCACTTGAGTAAACAGAAGTGCCTTCTGTGTACCAACTTAAAACGACTCAATTTTTTCTTATCTTATCTTATCCATATCGACTGGCCTGTTGGTCTAGTAGTTAGTGGCCCTGACTGCTATGCCGGAGGTCGTGGCTTCGATTCCCACCTAGGACAAATGTTTGTGTGATGAGCACGATCATTTGTTCTGTGTCTGGGTGTTATTTATCTATAACATGTATGTATTTAGAAATATATAAGTATGTTTATCAGCTGTCTGGTACCCATAACACAAGCTCTGCTTAGCTTGGGACTAGACGGCGTTGTGTGATAGTTGTGGAATATTATATTATATTATATTATATATCTTTAATTATCCCAAAAAAAACTTAAAACTTCCTGTCAATTCCTGATGTAGTTATGTTCACTCTCAATACTTACTAATATTTTTATTCGTTTACTTTCAGAGGAGTTACCTGGAGACGTTCGGGTACCTCAAGAAGGGCAGGCCGGAGGTTGGCAACCTGCAGGTCATGGGCCACCACAACCAGGAGTACGAGGATGACTTTAGGATCGCCATCAGAACTTTACAAGTAAGTTTTTTAATACTAGGTACTCAAATTGAAAACAATAATGAAGATTTACTTAAACAATAAAGAATGATAGCGGCCATATTTTTATTATTAGCGCAATTATCCAGATCTTAGAAACTTTTGGAAAATTATTTTTTATAAATTGTATAATTATCAAAAGCGCGCCAACTTCTGTGATTTTATTTAAGTAGGTATTAACTGGTCGCCGTATTTTTCCTTCATCTTAACAACGATAAAACCAGTAAAAAAAAATTAAGCATTTTGTAACAGTCTCCTTTACCTCTAACTCATTACCGTCATTCCAGCAATTCGGCGGCATACCAGTGACGGGGAAGATAGACAGAGCGACAGCGATGCTGATGAAGCAGAAGCGATGCGGCAGACCAGACCGGGAAGATGGCGACAACGAACATATAAGGAAGAAACGGTTTGCGGTGCAGGGCGAGAAGTGGAAGTACACCAACTTGACTTGGAGGTAAGTGTTACTGAATAATAATGATTTGTGAGGCCCCTGTCAAAGATCGTAAGTGCGCAAAATTACAAATGGACTGATCCTAAATCAGGAGACACGTATTATTCGTTAGATTGACTCTAAATATACCGAAATTGAAGACAACACGCACAAGTTACCCGTGTTTATATCATCTACATATGTACATAAGTAGAAATTAATTAACTTATAAAAAAAATCTCGACTAATGTGTTTAGGCTAAAGTACGTACGTTACTACTGCCCTACTAATCCAGTAAGCTAACCTTCAATTTGTTACCTATTTTCATCATGTTGACATAAAACAGTATCCACCACAAAAAAAAAAACTTAAAATAACATCAGTAAATAAATAACTACAGCACGTACAATAAACAACCACAATAAACAACTTGAAGAAAGAATAGACAGCGCCATCTACCTTAGGCAACAAGAAACAGGTTCAATAACAGCGCCATCTCGTAACGAATAGCAAACCAAGAATAATAAGAGTCATCTGTTATCTATATGCTATACTATTTAGACAACCAGTAATCAAATGGTTGTTAAATTTTTACTACTTGCCGTTAGATGTCGCTATAATAGTATTTGCTAGTTTTAGAAATAACTTTTTTGCAATCGGATAAGAAAACGATGCATAATTAACGATAATAATATACGATACATATTATAGAGTAAAAACGGTTTACTACATGAGCTATTTTGAAATAAAATTTTAAAATAAGACAATTTAAAATAGACTGGCAATAATAGTAGGTGGCCGTATCCATATCCCATTACATGATCTTAAAAGAACTATTCGGACAATCAACCGCTAATAAGCATTTGAATTTATAATATTGTTATCTAGGAACTGACTAAGAGTGATTCAATTACATAATAAGCGTGCAAATTACGAGCTATAACGATATTAGAAAAAGAATAAGGTGGAACCTTAATGTCCCATTTTATGTCGAACAGTTTCGACTGTACTATTTGCTTTAAGACCACATAAAATTGATGACAAATAATAGTTAAATCACGGACCTCGTAAAAGTTACGACGCTTTCCGCGTGGCTTAATTAAAAGAATATGTCCTTTTGACGCCTGACGACGACGGATATTTGGAGCTTCAAATAAACAGAGAAAGCTCTTAACTTTATCCTGACATCACTCTGATTACGACGTTTCTTATTGATATAATGTAGGTATCACCTACTTGACATGGGTGCGAAGAGAAGGTGACGTGTAATTCGCAGTAGATTTCACTTGTAGACCTAATGTCGAATAATGCTTATGTAGGTTACCTATATTTTTTTTAAGTAGGATAAGTATATAGATAAGGTTGTAGGTAGGTACTTTTTTTTTAGAAGAATGGCACCTTTGGCAACATTCTCGTAGGCTCTCGAGCAGGCTAATAACAAGGTAAAGGTAGAGATACTAAAACCACCTAAGTTAATAAAAGTTTGAGCATACTTAGGTTACCTTTTACGTCTTTAAATAATAGTGAGTTCTACAAAAAAAAAAATGTTCCTTTCTTTTCTCTATGGAGTTACTTGGCGTGAAAATTGAGAGCTAACTCAGGGGAAGCTACCTATAACCTACCTATAACCAGATTTTAAGATCCCAGTACCAAATTGCATCTAAATCTGTTTAGTCTTCGTTAGGTACGAAGACTAAACAAAAAAATCAGACTTTTAGTTTATGTATAAAAATATTTTGAGAATATTTTTTTAACAAACAATGTTTGATTTATTCTCGTTGCTTGTACAAAAATCTCTTTTTTCATTTCGTGCCAATTTAGTTCTGTTTTTTCCTAGTCTAGTTACTACGGCAGATCAGATTCAGATACACTTTTGATGTCATCGAGGTCTGTGCCATTACCAAGTGTGCTCCTGTTGGAAGTGAAGAGAAAATAACAGGCACGGGTTTTCATAAAAAAAAGTCATTGAAGTCCATTAACTTGGAATTTATAAACACATTTTCTAAAACGATAGGAAGGTAACGAAAACTTAAAATCGCGTTCATCTAAGTAACAATTCCTTTAATTTTCTAAATTTTACACTAGATATACCTACTAGCTAGTCATCCAAAGAGAATTAAAGCCACTGTACCCACCCCAGCTTCGCACGGGTGTTAGGTATAAATCCTTGAAATTCTCGGTTTTTCGCTGCTATAGTAAGCCTGTATTATAAACCTGAATCTTCCTCATGAATCACTCTGTCTATTGACGTAATCCACATGAAAATTGGTTTTTGAGTTAGACGCGTACAGACAGACAGACGCCATGCGTGGGGGGCTTTTGTCTCGTAATTTAAAGTAAAGATGACATACTGTATCGTGTAAATGCTCCTTCTACTCGTACAAGTTATCTCCTCCAAGACTAGGCGTCCTTCCATTGACCTGACTCGCATGTAAATATTCTTACCTTGCTCCGTTGAGGACTGTTGCCAACTGTGTTTCAAGAGCTCACCTGATCCTACGCTTGCTATGCATTTCCCATTATGGTCAATTTGAAGCAAGACGTTGGCCGCATGCCCGTATGTTTTACAATGTAACTAGAAATGTTACATACGTCTACTCGATATAAATATAATACTTGCATAATTATGTTTTATCCTGTGCCTGTGGAAGGACATAGCGCAGCACCTATGTATTAATGTCTACTTACAGGTAGGACATGTTCGAGAAAAATCGATAGCGAGACATTTATATAAACGTGTCGTGTTCGTGCCGCTGTTACGTTGCCGGTTGCCCACTAGGCTGTAGCTTGCAGAGTTTATTCAACTTGCTATCCCAGGAGTGAAAAGCCAGACTTACTCGTTCGCTGTTTGAAGTAGAAACAACCACGGAACACGCAGATAATTTGAAAAGTTCACAATCACCTGCCGCGGCTTCAGCACAATTTCCTGTCGAATTAATGGTCTGTCAATATTGTAGTCCTCCATTACAGCTTGTTGTGCAAACAAGCAATAAAACTAGCAGCGCCATCTCGCGGTGGGTTTACGAGAGCGCGGCGCCGCCGGCGACGGGTCAGCACAGACCCACGTCACGGGATTATTTAGCCCTATGAGGTATTTCTGGAATAGAATAGTGATATTTTTACATCGAGTGTGAGATATTATAAGAAAACGCCTCCACCTGTAGACGCTTTGATGTGGGTATTACTTCTTTTTTCTTAGAAACTTGTCTAATTCCAGGTACTTATTTACCGTAGCTATAAGATAGTCCCCCACCCAACTAAGTATTTGTAATCTATTTTAGTAAGGTGTCTTTTGTAGGTTTACGCAAAAGTATCGAATTAAACTGGGTCAAAACAATTTTTATGTATCACGCGACTACTCGACTAGGTCTATAGCTAGCCCATCTACTATTATCATCATTACAACCGAAAGATGTCCACACTGTTAGACATAGGCCTCCCCCAAGTGTCGCCACAACGAATAGTCCTGTGCGTCTCGCATCTGTCGGAATCTCGGGACCCTCAGTATGTCATCGGTCCACCATACGTAACCTACTATTGTAACCAACGAAAATGATCTGAAAGTTGATGTCATGTTTTATTTAAAATTTCAACATTTACATTTGCATAAAATACTAGCTTCTGCCGGCGGCTTCGCCCGCGTGAAATTAAAAATTTATTATAGCCGATAGCACTCAGGGATAGAGCAACTACATACAAAAAATTATTTTCAGAATCGGTTCTGTTGTTTCAGAGATTACCACTTACATACAAACTTACAAATTTTACCTCTTTATAATATTACTATACTTATATAAATAAACTTTTAAGAACAAACTTCACATGCATGCATGCTAGGTAAACTTCGTGTTCAAGGCAGCGTAAAGTAATTGCTTCTACACAACTGGAGTTAGTTATTGCAATGGATACGATGAAAAGTAAACAAACGTCGTTATGTTTTAGACGTCCGATAACGATAGAGTTATTACATGGAAATAACGGTATTGTTTTCGCCATGTCGCTGACAGGGAAGTGACAGGCGCGTTTCGCCTCCCGCCGCATGGGGCGCTGTCATCGCCACTCAGCTCAACACTACGAATAATATTATTATTTTATGAAATCCATACTACCTATGTAATGCAAAGCTTATTGTTTAAATGGTCGGAAATATTCACCATTCTAACATACTTTTATGCTGGAAGTAAAACTTGGTACAAAATATATCATGCAATACAATTTGGTTAAATAGAGTGAAGGCACTTTAATGGTCGTCATGTTTTTAATAATTGACGTGACGACTTCGGCATTGAATAAGATCTTTACATTAATATTCTTATGTCTTACGCTTCTTGTTTTTGACTTCAAATTATTTTACAACTATGCCGATGTACTTACTAGGTTCAAACTTGATCAAGAAAAGTTAAAAACTGAACATAAACTCTTTGCACACTATTTACCTGTTTATATTTTTATGTATAACCTATGTAGAATATGAATATTGAAAACTTCCAGATGAACTATTTATATAGGTATTATAAATTACTCTAGCAAATGAACCTAGCTTGCAATGAGTAACGACTTGTATGAAATAACTGTAACTCTGCAAGCGGATGGTTTGTCGTACCTTCCTGAGCTCATGTCACGATCATCAGCATCCAAATTTTCCATAACATGGCCCTATGCATTGCGCACACGTGGGCCACGTTCGCCGATCTGGGCGCCTCGTTCTCCATACAGTTTATATGGCAACTAGACTTGTAGAGCTACTTAGATCAACGCCAAGCGAACTCGACGTCGCGTCGTTCTAAGTACTAATCAGGCGTGGCACACGTTTGCTTCGGTTTAATGTAGCTTTAATATCATAGATTCGCGGTTGCATCTACATAGGTACATCAGGTGCAAATAGAATCAATCCCCTTTTACCTATAAAGTTAGACTTCACAAAGCGAAAATAATAAAAGCGAAGAATAAAAAATGACTGAAAAAGTTGGAGACCCAGGGTTCTATAAGTAAAGTTTAGTTTTCTAACGGAATTCTTTCATTTCAAATATTAAGTAGTAATGAAACAGGATACACAGCAACTCATCAGCCTTAAAAGGTAATTAAGTGTCTGTACTACCTACGTATCGAATTTGCGCATTTCCCATAACTTTATTTTTTTACCGATAAAATAGATGAGGACTATGACGAGCCATTATTAATTGTAGTGACGTAGTCAGTGCCCTGCCCCTCGTCCTCGCAACACCGCCCCCCCCCCCCGTTGTCCGCCTACCCCTCCCCCGCACCGCCGACCGCGCCCCGCAGGCTCCCCGTGGCCACGCGAAGTAGGTCGACATTTCAATATTGAAGGCATTTCACAATTTCTATTGCTCTTTATTGCGACTGTACGACGTAATAAAGAGCTTATTATGCGTATATTGAATGTAGTAAACCAACGTGGAATCTCAGAATAATTTTATTAAAATTAAGCTAAAAATTTAACTTGGACATCATATAAAATTTATGGTAAACATAACTTCCTTCTATAGATTTTGTGCTAAAATGTAAAGTGCAAGTTCTGTCGGCAAAGATACTCGTAACACTCCAATATTATAATGCTTGCAGAACACGGGTGTAAAAGTGCTTTAAAAGTATCCAGTAACATTTTCTAAACTCAGACTGGACAGGAGAACCTCGTAAAATTTAATAAGGCGTGAATTTTCGCCCACCTGTATTTAGTTGTGCAGTGAATGAACGTGAGTATGCAACATCTCAGAACGTTCACGCCATCTGGCAGGAATAAGAATGTTAACCTATGAAATTATCAAGAGAAAAAAACAATAAAAATGTAACAAACAAAATAAATATTGCAAAAAGTTAAACGTATGAGTAAAATAAAAATAAATAAAGGAGACTCAAAAAAGTTAAATGTACCCCTGGTGGGACTCGAACCCACAATCCCCGGCTTAGGAGGCCGATGCCTTATCCATTAGGCCACAGGGGCTTGCCAAGGAGAGTTGAAATTATATATTATGTGACGATAGGTGTTTCGATAATTGTACATTTCGATTTTTACGCTTGTTTCATTTACGGAGTAAACAAAATGTATATGATAAGATTTCATTATGAAGTCCCGCGTAGTTGTTTTTTAGCTCGTTTTTTAGTCTTTGACAGACAGAATTAACTGACGTTATTAAAATGAACTTTGAATAATAAATAAATTTTAAATTGGTTTTTTAAGTATAAAACCACAGTAACTAAAAGAAGTATTCGTTATTGACACAAATAAATTGCAGTAATATACAAATAAAATATCAAATTAACAGACAATAAATCAGTTTATTTGTTACTTTCAAAAACGATGTTCAGTAAAAAAAATCCACAACAAACTACAAAAAGTGAGCCGCCCGAACAGGGACTTGAACCCTGGACCCTTGGATTAAAAGTCCAATGCTCTACCGACTGAGCTATCCGGGCTCGTGAAAGTGTAGTCGAAATAACGCACCGCGTTCAAAGCGGCGCTTACTACATTTGAATCATGAGTAATTTTCATCTACACTTGAAATTATTCTCTTTGAAGATCGTAACTGCGTTACTTTTTAGGTTTTAATATTTACGTAGCGATGAGATTTGTTATCGTAATTCATTATACTCGTAGAATTATGATAAAATATTTTCGATTATGGAATCTAGATTTTTACAGCCAAATACCTCGTACCTACTCGTACTAAGCGTGTATTGACTTTTATTTTTCCAATGGATAATTATCATATGACTTCTTCTGCTCTGGGTGGAGCGAGAGGGAGTATCTAACTTTTTCTGACTAAAACTCACCTGCAAGAGGCGTAGCTAATCACAAAGGGATCTTGTAAAAAAAATTAAGGCTTTTCTTTTGTACAAAGAATCTAAGATGTACAAAGAATCTAAAGTGAATAACAAGTTAAGAATTTTTTCACATGACGGGGCCCCTGTAGCCCGGGGGCTCTGTGCCCATTGATACAGTTGATACGGCGGTAGCTACGGCCCTACCACCTGTGTTCCTTCAGTTGTACTTTCCGTCCTGGAGCTTCGGTAACTCTTTCGAACAATCTCGCAAGAATACCTATTAATAATTCTAAAGGCTACCATTGGACCACAGGCAGAGTTTTAAGTAAAAGTTTAATTTTGCCTTGATTACGCTGGGAGATTCCCAGATACGTAATAAAAGGCTGATTCACGCTACATATGCGTATTCCAGAGCCAAGGCAAACGTGAATCACCCTTGAGCCGTCACCTTCCGGTGTCATCAAAAAGACAAGCTAAAAAGAAGCAAGTTGGTTAGTTGACACATCGTTATCAGCCTTTTTAATGTTTCCACTGTTGGGACTCAGCTCTCCTCTCTAGGAGAGGGACACATAACATAATATAATATAAAGCTGAATCTAAATAAATAAAACAAAAAAAAATGTTTCTAAACTCTAAAGTAGGTATACTTATCAATGGCCGCACGCGCGTTTCTTTTTTTTTAATAATACTTTTAACGATTTTTGAACTAACATAGCTAATTCTAAAAATCTATTATGTGCGTGTACCTACTAGGTCACACATACACAGATTTTCAGATACAAATCTTTCTCAGTTTCGTTTAGCTGAACTTAGTTGGATATCTATGATTGTACCTAATTAAGGCGCGGGCCCACCGCGGCGCATGTTGTGCACGGGCACGTATCGCATTTTAGATGCGTGTGTTAGTTCGTTTGATAACGTGGTCTACGTTTCCACTGGAGTACACGAAAACCCACGACTATGTATACTATACGTAGACTATGTAGACTATGTACGTGGCATGGCGCACGGAGAGGCCACTACAATCACGTTGCTGTGAAACTGCGCTGCAATAAGCGAGCTGTACATAGTTGGTCATATTCGTGTACTCCAGTGAAAAAGGTAGACAATGACGTCAATTCATGCGTAGCTTCTCCGTGGGTTGCAGTGGACACAACCACATACATTTTCTTACAAAGAGAAACTTAATGAGCGTGCGTAGCCACTCCGTGCTCCGAGGTGGGCCCGCGCCTTTATTGTAACATGAAAAGATCATCATCATCATCATCAGCCTTTTAATTTCCCCTCTGCTGGGACACAGGCCACCTCTCTAAGAGAGGGAATGGGCCGTAATCCACCACGCGGGCCCAGTGCGGGTTGGTGAATGTCACATGTGTTCGAATTTTTGATTCTAGGACATGCCGGTTTCCTCACTATGTTTTCCTTTACCGTTTTGAGAGCAGTGGTGATAAAAAGATATCGCATGAAAAATAACTCTTTATAACGTACAGGCTGGTTAGCAAAATAGATTTTTAAAGGGTTATTCAAATTTAGAATACATTTTGAATTTGATAGCTACAAGAATTGGATTGTTTTTTATGTCAGTTGATTTTTGGATAGGGATGTAATCGCATTACTAAGAAATATAAAGTACTAAAACAGCGAGCTCGAGTTTATTTTCTTGAACAACACGTCGCCGGACCCTGTACCGAAAGTACCGAGTACAGTATCATACCTACTAGGGTAGTCATGGGTACTCCACCTAACAAGACCTGCACATGTCGTACCTACCTGTGTATATATACCTAGGTACCTTGGTATACCTAACGCTATGTATTCCCATTCCATATCCAACAGGTCGGCCGTTGTTCACATGACATCGTAACGCGATTAAATTAACATTATCGATGCCAAAGCGGCTCGGAACAGCTACGATTTAATACGGTCTTTGATTTTCTCTGTCAGCCTCATTAGGTATCTGCCTAACAACGCTGCTTGCCTGTATGAAACAAACCCATGTAGGAATATAGGTTGTTTGAATGCGTTCAAAGAAGCCTGAAGCATTTATTTATTTCTTATTTTGTATGTATTTAATACTGTAGCGACATCTATTGTGTCATATATGAACTAAAGTAAATCCTGCATGCAATTGCAATTCTCCGCGATTTGAACATATACAACAGTCCGAAATCATCTATCGGGTCCGAGATAAAGGGTCTTGACGGACAGACGGCCAACAAACTGATTCTATAAGGGTTCCGTTTTTCCCTCTTGTGTTGCAGAACCCTAGAAACCGCAATATTGGGGGTGTTATAGACGTAATGCCTTAGGCATTTTCTACCAGACAACCTGTGGGTGGTGCACAGAAAAATAGTGGAAGGTGCAATAAAGGACGAATAAATGCGAACACAAAGAAAAGATCTAAAAATAAACCATAAACACACTAGCTGATACCAGCAGCTTTGCGCGCTTGACAGTCGATAATTCTTCGACGGGCAAATATTCTGGGATAAACGTATCCTATGTGCTATTCCAGGACATGGTCTGCTCGTGTGCCAAATTTCATTTGAATCCCTTCAGCCGTTCGTGCGTGAAGTAGTAACAAATATACAAACACACTCACATACTTTAGCCTTTGTTATATTAGTGTGATATATTCAAATAACACCAAAAAAAACAAAAATATTCAAATTCAAATCAATTGTTTGAGTACTTATGTACTCAAACAATTAATTTGATTTCCTCGTTGCTTACCAGCCGGTAAAGGAGCAACTATAAAAAGATAAAGAAATTAATAGGCCTTTGGAAAAAAATCAATTCAACAGTATTTTATTTCACTATACAGTGATATAAAGGCACATAAAAAACGTCAGAAGTTCCAATTGGTCGTTTCCTATGTAGAAGAACTGGCAAAAAACTCCATGGTTCTCTCTTAAAAAAACAATTAGTATGACCCCTTCATCCCTTAACGAGTGAAAACATTTCATTTCGTTACCAATAGCGGTAGTGAGATCAGCTTAGGTACCTATATGAGTGTATGATACCTATCCATGAAGGTAAATGAAAATTAACTGTCGAATGTATGCGTACGTAAGAACATCACTTCAGAACGGTGGTACTAATTTGGTTTATTAATTATTTTTTGTTGTGTTCGTAATTATCAGGACAGGTCTTGTTGGAAAGAAGTAGTAAGATACTGAATTAAAAAAAAACCGGCCTAGTGCGATTCGGATTTCGCACGAAGGGTTCCGAACCATTATCTACCAAAGCGGTAAAAAAAGCATGTTTGTATGCGAGCCACCTCACTGTTCAGTACTGTACTAATTTCTAAAAAAAAAACAGACACATTATTCGTTGTAATCTAATATTTTTCGTTTACCCTTCCTCCATCGTCGTTTCTCCGTCACTAGATTTTCAACGATATCTCATATCACAGTTTTCATTATTAAAGTTAATGATTCTAGAAAGGCGGAGTTAATTTTACCCAGAGAGATAGTGTCTAGTTCTCTGAATAGTGGAATAAAGTGCTGGCTTCTACAGCACTAGGTATGTGAGAACCGACCTAGTATGTTATGTATGTTGGTAGGTACGGTTTAGTCACTGTTGCTAGGGTATTTCAACAAAATTGAATTGTCCACCTCCTCCATCTACTGCTTAACCTCTGCATCTACTTACTTATATTGAGTTAATATACTCTTATTATGGAAATACGTTTTGTTCTTCTTTTTTAACCTTTATTCAGTCGCCAAAGTCCAGGTATAAAAACCCCTCCTATCATATTTAGTCACATTCAACATAAAGATACATATCGTTTTTTGAAAAAGTGTTTCTTTTTTTTTTTTGTAAAAATCACTGAAATGCCGCGAAACAATACAATCAAAATCACATATAGTCTTCAAGGCTAGGCTAGGCTAGGCTTAGTAGTTACTAAAACCTACCTACATTATGCACAGTCAGTGACTTTTCTTATGAACCCGAACGCCGGCTACACAAGAACCTCGAAAGATACAAAAGAATTTCCCTGAAATATCAGAGACATCTTACACTTATAAACAGACAGCGGTAGCCTGATATTCTGCAGTACCCGTAGGTAAGTATTGTCCCTCTCCGAGCTGCGAGTTGTCGCCGGTATATTTGCGCGATGACGTCACGCCGGCCGCAATCAGCTTTTCTTCGAGCCTGAAGGGTTCAAGTTACTACTAGCAGTAACGAAGTGATTAACTCCGTTACTGCCCACACAGATCCATTTGCTTTTTTCTATTAGTTGTCGTAGTTCTTACAGCGGTGTCTGGTTTTTGTATTGCGTGCAGAAGGTTTTGTTATGCCACTCTTATGTAGGTAGTAAGGGTTAGCTTTTCAAAGTTTACAGAAATGCTGCATGTGAGTTTGTTTCAGATACTTAGTTTTCTTTCTTAGCTGTGGAGGACTTAGTGCCGACTAAGGACTCGATGGCTTAAACTTATACTGATTCGTAAGTTAATCGCTTTAAGAATGAGAATGTTTTGATGTCTCACCTTTGCACTTTAAAGTGTCGATTTTCATTAAAGTCAGGTACTGCAATATATCCTCATCCTGTGCACAAATTGAGACATTGTTAGACATGAGGTTGTCCAAGAGGACGACATAAATCAAGTTCAATCTCGAGCTCGGCTCGTTCCGCGCCACGTTTGGAGACTCCGCAGCACCGTACGAGTGCTCGTAAATCCTGGACTGAAAAACAATCCGTGCCTCGGCCAAGTATCCGGTGGGTCTGAAATTCCAATTAAGAGGAAGCTCTAGACGAGTTCGCAGGTCGGCTGCACGCGGGCGATCACTCACTTGCACTTTTAATTAATTTATTTATCGAGTTCGCGAATCGACGGCGCAACTCGCGCCGACGCCCCGCCCCGCCGCCGCCTATATAACCCGACGAGGACCGGCGACGTCCGTCAGTTTTCTCAGGGACGTCATGGGCGCCAGTCGCCCTCACCCGGGAAAATGTGCCGGAAGGACGAGGGATACTTTAAATTTTTGAAGTGGGTAGTCGTAATGTAAGGAGGGTGGCTTGGCGGGGTCGCGTAGGGCTCGGGCGGCGGCGCGGCGCGGCGCGGCGACCTTGAGGTGAGTGCTGCACGCGCGGGCGAGCGAGGCGCGAGTCGATAGGCACCCGCCCGCCCACGCGCCGCAACTACAGCTGTTTGCCTGCTTCACTTGATAACGTGGCGTTTTGTCACTTTTTCTTATATTTTGAAGCTTTAATTCCTTCGGAGCGTTACCGTCGCCGAAAGCCGTCGGAAAGTTGGCCGCAGTTCCAGGTTCCAGGCAATACTCAAGAACGTTTACAAACTTTTCAATTAGACTTATTTCAAACTTGTTAAGTTATCTTTTTGCAGGAAGTTACTATAGATAGAGTCTTCACACTTACATTTATTTTTATGATACGTTGCATAAGTTTTGTGTGTTTTAGTCGATATTGGAGTTTATAAATAACTTCAATCGATTAAGACGCGACCGCATCCGACGGTAAAAATATTTGATACTTAACTTACTTATCGGTACCGTCGATCGTTGCAG
Organism: Leucania comma; assembly: GCA_958295575.1. Taxonomy (NCBI): domain Eukaryota; kingdom Metazoa; phylum Arthropoda; class Insecta; order Lepidoptera; family Noctuidae; genus Leucania; species Leucania comma. The sequence continues at coordinate 17,047,284 of OY282474.1, read as the reverse complement.
TTCACTGCTTCGCTGGGATAATCTCTTTATTAAAGGTATAATCTCATTTAAAATCGTGAAACCTAAGCCGCAGTCGAGACCGAGATTGTTGAGCTCGGTGCAACTCGCGTACGATAACGTTCATAATCCACGGGAGCCCATGGGGTTCGAAGTATTCGAGTTACATTGGAAAATCGAGAAAATCGAGTCGTTAATAAATCGAGCAGGATGTAGTATAAGTAGGCACTAGGCAGGGTACTTGGTCGGTGGCCAAATACAGACGCGCAGTAATTACTGTCTCAGGAGCGAGCTCTTAATTTGCTTAATTTACCCGAACCCGCTCTTCGCAGCTAAATCGCACGATTTAATGGGATATTTGAATGATGCGCATTGTTTTAAAACGTCTCGCGTCTGTTCCGAACGATCTTATTTCCGCTAAAACACTTATTCGTTAAACTGAGTCATTAATGAATTAGCAACTCCTGCCTTCTGATTAGGCTTATCGCCCTGTTTCGGAAAAGTTTTCAACTCATTTTACGCGTCAGCTCTCGCCTATCGTATCATATTAATGGGATTGTTTATAATAAGTTATTATATTGAGTCACATTTGAAACTGACTTAATATTTAACTTTTAACTCAAACTGCAATTCATGTAAAAGAATATATGCACGGGGTAACATGAAAAGAAAATCTAAAAACGTAGACACTCAAACCAACACGGGCGATATTTGGCATTTTGATATTTTAACGTACATTTTTGGGCAAGGAATTCGAAAAAACTAAAAAGGGGTGGAACACACCGTGTTCAAGATTGCTTTCGTGTGGTTGGCAATAAAAGACCAGCAAGTGTGTACTGAACCGCGCGCCCTGTATTTAGAGCATGAATTTTAGATACGTGTAACCAAGGACAATATAGGTGTACATAAAAGAACTGTGTATCATGTGCCGAGTGGGTTCATACTCCGCTATTATTCATAATCCGACTGTGCCACGTTTTGTACCTTAAGCCCAAAAATACAACGGCGGCACTCCGGGAAATGTTCACAGTTATTTTCACAACTAAGTATTTTATTGCTACGGATTTGTAAAGTTAGTACGTACCAAAGAGAGTTGTATAGTCATTGGTACGTACTAATGTAGATAACATTATAAATGGGACGTAACTTTCATGCTTTGAATGAACAAACCCGTGTTTACCGTAATTACTCCCAGTAGCAATAAAAATATTGTTTTCCGAGAATATTTCATATTAAACACAAAAAGTAAGGGTTTACTTTTAAAAAAGGCTGAGATAAAAATTCAATGCTCGAAATATTATTTAGGAAGCGTTGTAAATGTCGGGATATATGAGGACAGTACGCTACACATACGTGATGTATCCGCCACATTTTAAAATGTGCGGAAAGCTCAACTTTTCCGCTGAGATCGGAGGAGGCCGCATTTGAATTATAGAGGAAACGTTGGCAAGCCGTCAGTACCCTTGCAGCGTCTTACACTCGTTACGAATATTATGATTTATGCGGGGCCCGCCCGCCGTCCGGGCTGCCGCGCGCCGGCTCCGGTAAACAACGATGCTTTGACACCATTTAGCGAGCATGTTTTTTGTACAATAAGTAATTCTGGCTTACCGCTTACCGCAGAGCTTCAGACGCGCACGAATAATTTAAAAGGCGTGCTCCTGCGTATTGTCATTGTAATAAAATTGCGATAAGGAAAGAAAGCAGCCGCCGTAATTAAAGGTGGAGGATCCGTTTCACTTTTAATGTTCTATTTAATTGCCGCTTTGATACTGAATGTTGTTGGCGTTCGCGAATTATCTCAAACAGATGTACGTCGTTTGAACGAACATTACATTTTTAGCAAATTGAATACGAACAATGAAATTTGTTAGGTATCAATTTAAATTGTACGTGAACTTGTGTTTCGTGCAGTCCAACTGTCAATTTGACGTAACGGGCTCGGCTAACAATTTAATAACAACTATTAAAACAGTACAAAATCACGGACCGCTATCCCTAAATAACTAATGGAAATTCCTTTCAATTATGAAAATTACCTCGGTATTGTAATACCGCGTCTGATTTTGTTGCTGCTGGGAATTGTCTATTAACTTTATGTGGATTCAAAGCTAATGCAATGCAGATGTACTTAATTGTACAATAATACCTATCCCTATTATTTTAAAACAATATACATATAATGTATTATGTGTATACGTAGTAACGACATCGTTTAGGTCTTATTCTTTTAATTAATGAGTATCTGAGTCAAAATATGAATCTTATCAGTCTCCTGTGTTTTATATCATAGGGCATTGAATGCTTCAGGTATGCCTACCTGAAACTTTAAATGCCCTATGACGTGAGAGACTTCCATAAGTACCTATTTTTCATTAATAAATTTTATAAGCTTTGACTTTTCATTATACGAAAAAGCACTCCAATACAACCGATCACCCTGTACTACCTTTCTGTACGAATAAATAACCACATCAGTTCCTTAAACGGTTGCGTCTCCATTAAGTTAAACACAATACGTGTCTGTAAACCACACATGCCATGCGTCATAGCACCCTATGCTAGTGCCCCTCTAAAATTTAATCGATTCAACCCTATTTTTCCTACCAAAAGGTAAATGCAAATGCGGAGGAATTCTTTCAACGATTCCGAAGAAAATGTTGCTGGTGCCTGGCTCAATCAAAAATGTTTACCTACGGACGGAGCTGAGCTGTGAGCTACTGGCTCGCCCAATATCTCAGCCCCTACCATGCTTCCATTACACATTCCCGTCGGCGAGTGAGTGCACCTCACTTTAACGCAATTGAGTTTAACGTTAACGCAAACGTGACGTTTTATAGGGATAAGTGGTTTGGTAATAGAATTCACGTGTCTCGCGACCTTTCTCTAACAAGCTAAATTAGTGTTCAATGAAAGACGCGGCTTACACGGCTATTTGTTCAATTTGACAGTCTCTTAATTTCCCCTTAAGGCAACCTCTAGAAGAAACGTATTCTTTATGTAACTGATTCACTGCTAAACCACGTAGGTTCGGATTTAGAATCAGAATTACTTAGTTTCAATCTCATCGTCAATACCAATAGTTTCCATAGTACGACAAATAAACTTCAATAACGGAGTCCGCCTGTAAATCCATTGTTTTCGGAGCAAAAAAATACAAGTATTTGAAGAGAGTAGTATTTCGCAGCCCCTAGTCAGGTAGAAGCTGTCGGTTCACAAAAAGACGAGCACGTTACATACACAGTGGATCGGGAGAATTTTTTGCTGACCGCACGGGGATTGAAACCAGCGAAACTTTTAGCGGGACATTCACAGACTTTTAGTAACACATAAATTACATACTTCTAACTGCTCTTCCTTAGTTCGATAAAAATCTAAAGTACACATGCAAACAAATGATTTTATGAAAAGAACAATCTAAATTGAACTGATGAAGTTGCCCTAACCAAAGCAAATCGTTAGCATTTCCACGCGCTTCCTCAACAGCTATTAAATCAAAACAAATGTTATAGAACAACGTTAATTAAGATAGGTCGTATCAATAAATCCAGACGAGTGATTCCTTGCTAATTGCCAGGTTGCAATGAAGTGCGGAATCAGATGCAAGCGGGTGCGACTCGGTGCAAAATGCAAATTCGGTGCCGCTGCCGCCCTAACAACAGCGAACAGGCGGACGTAAAAATGTTTACGGAGAACGCTTGACCGCTTTTAATTGTTCTATTTAAATACAGAGAGCTGACATAAAGGCTAAAATGCTTCGTTGGCAGATCAAATTACATTCATTTTCATCCGCTCCGTGATAATTAAAAACACATTTATATCGGAGCTTTACATGCAATTTGTTTCATGAATCGTCATCGTCTTTTATCGCGTCGAGTTGAAAAGTCGTAGTCGTCACAATAGACTATAATCATTTAGGTTTAACTTGTTTTCTGATTATACAAACTGTTTGAGCTGGTTCCTTTTACATCCAGCATAACTTATTTTGCTGAGCTGACATTTTTCAAACATTGTGGTCACGTTCGCGTACATTAAAATATTATCTTGCTGACATAATAGTATTCTGTGAAGTATGTAGTCCCTGTAATGTTGCTGCACATAGGACGTAACATGTTACTCGTATGTTTACAGAACCTGCACTTACAAATTCCGCATACCTATTCCGCAATGTACAAGTTATGTTTTCCCGTGATTCGGGGTCGTGATTGAGGCTACGCAGATATTGTGAATATTTCTACCGCATTCCGCGTGCAGATACTACGGTGTAACGGTGCATATTGAGAGTCAAGCATGTAGTATAATTAAACGCTTCCTCTGCTATTTTGGTGCTTCGAATTCGTAAATGTGCGCTGTTTACAACTGACATCGGATCGGGTCGTACGGTCGCTGACGATCTGTATTCGTGAGCGGGTCGCGCCGAGGGCTAGGTACGTCGTGCGAACGGGGTGCGAATGCAATCCGGATTCAGTTCAATCAATGCATCCACTCGCCGTGTTTACGTAAAATTGAGCAGAATCAATTTTCGTCAGCTCACTTAAAATTGGAACACATTCGCCGATATCCGGCGGCACATGGTACATTTCCTGCTGTCTAGTCAGCAGTGGACTGCACCCCTGCGCGCCGGCCGTCGAGCCGTCCACCACGGTAGCGGCACCCGCACATTTTGTGTGCCATTTTTATTTCATCATAATTCCGTTTTCAATTTCTAGCGGGAACGTCGGTGGCGAGATTGGTGCGTAAAACTCGCGTAAACATTCGAGCGGTTGCGGAACGGTTACTCCCGACTGTAACCGGTTTATGCCAGTGTAGAATGTAAAGAGATAAGGTTCTTTATGTGTGTAATCATTTTGTGTTACGACGGACTTCGTCATCCGTGAGTGTTATTAAGGCGCGCCTGTCCTTCCGCTGAGCTTTATGCTCCGCGATTTGAAGAGTTCAAAAACATGTCATATCTTTGTCATCTTTTGTCTGCCGTTTTCTTCCGCTTTCCTGTAAGCCTACAATTTTTCACGGAAGTTTTCTAAGTCGTATCATGAAATCTTCCTAAAAAAACCGGGTCTAAAAAACCACAAGGTTTTTTTGGAGGTTTTCGCCTTTAACCCAGAACTATAAGCCATTGCATAGGCACATGTCTGTCCGTCGCTGTCGGCGCTTTTTGCGATCGCCCCTCTGAAATCTGAAATCACGGGTTTCAGTCTCGGCATCCGATAATCCCTTCAGAAATAATATTGTCCCGCCGAAACGTTGTAACATAATGGATACCAATTTTATTCTGAAGTAACGACCCGCAGTATAGCACATCGCTTTCTTCTCACTTCGAGCTCAATTTTATCAACGTCGGTATTTACTTTTTACTGGCAGCGCTTACTTTTTCCTATTTTCATCACAGTTATGCCGCGCAAAAGCCATGAATTGGCACAGTGTGATTACAAATTTAAGCCGTCGCAGCTAATATGAATGACAACGGGTCGCCCTACTCGACATTCATTTCCCTCGGCGCACCTCTCTTATAATAACTTACACGGTAACTTCGCCTTGAGGTATCGATGTGTGCCGCTGCCGACACACATGGCGCCGTCACGCAGGGAGCAGCACCACGCCCACTTGGACTCCTGAATGCGAGCTAATACGTGATGCCCTGTCATTTTTATTTGTATAGCGCATTTTACAATTTAACTTCTTTTTCAAGGATCAAAAATAAAAAGATCGTCGACGTTTCAATCACGCCAGCGCATTACGCCGAGCACCCTCACAATAAACCTTATGATAAGGTAATATAATCCCATACCCGTTTTTATTTTAGACGTTGAATGGAGCAAAATTACAGACTGTCTACAATTTTCGGCGATTGCTGATCTGCAAACAAATTTATACATATCTGATGAAGGTGCAGACTTTGGCGCCTTATAATCCGGATTCGACCCTTGAATGCGAGCGAACGAGCGGGTGGTCGAGGTTTTAGAGTGGCCCTTCAATCAGCCCTTCCTCGCGGGCGTGCGCGGGGCGGCATCGCGGTGCCGCTCGGTCGGGGGGGCAGGCACGAGGACCTTTGAGCTACAGGCTCTTTGACACGAGCCACTGGCGCACTCTTCAAGTAATGATTCATTCTGCTGATGACTGACGCGGCTAATGCGCCAGTTTCCCCCTCCGCGATGTTTGGTTAAGGATTAAGGATTCGCTCGCTGTAAATTAGATTTTACCGCGTCGTCTCTTTTTAAATTACTTTGTTCGCATTAAATTTACGTCGTATATAAAGTGCAAACATTACACTTCATCCCCGCTATCTGCTAAGTGTCGGCTTTGAATCAACAATGTAATTAAGATCGTTTTCCAGTTATTCAAGTTCAGCAAATAGTGTCCCGTTCTGGTAAAGCTTCGCACTTACAGGAAGAATACTCGTACATCACAATCATGATAACAATTACACTCCAAAAAACTGGAACCTTTGGATGATTTCAAAAAATGTCAAAATTGCACAGCTTTTAAAAAAACATTAGCTTAGTGATGAAATAGTTTGAGAGTGACGTAACACGTTCAACAAAATATACTCTGAACGAATGGTAGCGATGTACGCACCGCTGCGCCACGACAAAGTGTTCATTGTTGGCAGAATCCACCAGCTCCGAAAGACAATAGCGATCCTCCAGCGACAGGATGCGCTCATAGTTTTAATCCCTAATCGATATTCAGATATAATTTAATCCGTCGCTCAAAAGCTCATTGATATCGATAATCGACTGAAAAACAGGGAACGAAAAATGCCGTTTTCTGTAATTGTTCAGTTAAGTAGCTGAAAGAGTTTTAATTATGACAAACTTCGCTATCTCATGCCACCCTGGTGTTTCCACGCCGATGAGATTTCTAAAACATGAATTGTAAAGAAGAGGAATGTATCTAATTCAACATATTTTTCTTCAACGTTACTTTTTGACAAACTCTTCAGTAATAATTGTTTTAATCTACAAAAAATTCCAATTAAAAGTTTTTTATCTCTCTAAAGCTTAGGCTCGGTTTGCAGGCCGACCGAGTTGACTCGGATTACATTTTGTTTTTATTTTATTTTCATATTTTATTTACTGACCTCTGACGCTCTATTGTTGATCTTTTTGTCGTTGTAAATGAACATTTTTGTAACACGGGTACTTTAACTGTTTGACTAAATCAATGGCAGCTTTATATTTTCAAAATTTCCTGCTTGCCTGAACAGTGGCAGTGAGGGTGCACGTCAATAGAATATAATGTATTCGGTTGATATGAGCCGGGAAGGCGGGTCGTTATCATGTCAAAGAAACTATCGCATTACCGGACTCAAAAGACTGCGGTTTGTTTGATGTCAGTCATGCACGATACAACCTACTCAATAAACTGTAATTCTATCATGTTTACCTAAAAATATTAAAAAGAAAACAGCTGTTCTTATAATATTGTTTTGCAAATTTCATAATTTGAAGATTAATATTCTAATAATTTAATGTTAAACTTCTGGAGAAAAGATAACATTTCAAAAAGTTTTCCTGAATAATTCCTGCTCAGATATTCGGACGCCACATTGATTCTCGGTTTGCTATCATTCTCGCTTTATTAATTAATAGTAACTCAAGAAGTTCTCTCATAACTTTAAAATACAAAGTTAAAATACACAAGTTATATTCTTCAGCGAAACACAAAGCAGCTTCACACGTAATATCCCACACAAAACCGGAATAATGGTATATTCCACGCCATTCTACTTTATTCGGTACACACGAGTCCGTTGCATCGCCACCGCATATCAAAGCATAAAATGTCATTCTCCTTAATACATCTCGAATGACGTTGGAGTTTATGTAAATTGTGATACACGCTCGGAATATTTCGGTTCGTGTGAAACTCCGCGGTAATGCAAAAGGCAACTTTTTACGCATTCACACCGTGTACCTATTAACGGGCAGTCTCCTTTAAAGATATTCCGAGAAGGAAAATAATATCAACTGCGAGTCGATGAACAGATTTCTGAATAGAGAGAGCTTTCACTTGTTGTTATTCTGTTACCGCGTGACTTACGGAATGCTTATTTTCTTTCAAAGTTCTTTAATAACGTGACGGAAAAGTCGTCGCGTTTCGATTTAAACCTGGCTACGCTCATAATAAATTAAATCCATAATGTTATTTAAATGTGTCATGATGAAATGTGATCAGATAAAATCGGGGCGCTCGTCGTGTTTCCCTATATTACATTAAGAGTACATTCGGTTTCCTGTGGAAAGTATCATGTTTCGCGTGTCAATGAACACTGGATTTCATATTCCTAGCTATATAAATGTAATTAAAACATCAGCGTTACAAATTCACCAGTAAATATAAAGCTCTTAATTAACAAAGCGGTCAAAGTATTAATTTCACCATTAATTTTGAGTAATTGCGCTCCGTTATAATTTAGACAGATATTACGCAGCTTAAATTATATTTATGTTGTTTTTTTATACTTTTCTAACCACATGTATCTTCGTCTGCCTTAATTGGTATAAACGCGAGTAATATTATGATGTATGGATATGAAAATGAATAGGGTAGCGCAATTTATAATTATTATTTTGATATATTAACGCGGAATTCGTTTCTCTATGTAAACCCGCCTTAATTGCAAATTAGTGTAAATTGTTCCTCTTAATGTAGGTAAATTGTGAATAGTATCGAAATATGTTTTTAACTAAGCTGTGTTATTTTCAGGTACGTACTTGTTTCCGCTACCCGCAGTCTACTGGTCTGGTAAGCTAAAACCCTAAAACACTCGCTAATAATGCAATTAATAACTGTCGTGAAAACCTGGAGAAACTCGAGAACCGCCTAATAAAAGCTTAAAAAGTTGACATCGTATTTAATTGTTTATTACGACATAATAAAGAGCGATCAGTGTGAGGATGTAATTAATCCTTTGAGCCACACAGCACACGGTCCTGCTTGCGCACAATGGCGGCCGATAGCCAAGGGATGAGAATGATCAAACTTTGTTAACCATTGACATACGTTCCATTGATACCAAGGGATCTACAAGGGTAATCTGTCCTTATTATTTCATTCTTTTAGAGCAGTTAAATTTGTAAAAGGTTGCAGTGTTGGATATTTGTATGAATTATTCTTTAAAGTTTATATCTTTTGAGTTCAAAACTTCAAGCTTAAATTATACTTCGATTACATGCTCAGAAATATGTATAAGAAAGTTTAGGTCAGACGCACTTTTTAATACTTAGTTCGTCGTAATCTACTGTTAGATGTAACTGGTAGAAGAAGTATAGGAACAGTTGTCACCATCGGGTCGGGCCATCGGGCGGAAACCGTGCATCCGGCCCTCAGGGACGCCCGGATTTTCTTACAACTCCAACACGCCCGCAGGACACTACCGAAAATACTTTATAAAGGTCCCTCTCACACTTGATATATTGTTACCGGATGTTTTATATCGATTTGTGCTCCATGAATGGGGATAAAATGTAAGAGGAAATATAAAAAGGTAATATTTTAAAGTAAATAAAACGATACTGGTCCTCCGTTCCGAACGTAGGTACTCTGGATTTATGTGCGTTTGATACAACTAAAATATATTATTTTTACGATACTCATCGTAAATCTGGTACTTAGTGTTGTTATAACATTTTAGAGCCATCAAATACATTATAAAACAAACTTATAACCATAAAAGTGCTTGCCGACAATGTTCACGTAACTCTGCACAGGTTCTTACAAAGTTGTCGAGTACTAAGAGCACTAAAGAGCGGCAACGCGTTAATCCGACCGGCGATATCGGAAACGCGTTCTCTCTCCTCCAAATATAATATAAATAAGAATCACGTATGTAATAAGGCGGAGCCGGGCGCATTCCTCACACGTCCGGGGGCTTCCCGGGGCTTAGCCGAACTTGGGCCATTACCCACGACCACCGCCGGCGATTTCTTACACGACCTGACGCTCGTCCCGACGTCTACAACATTTTTAAGTTTAGAAACCAACAAATAAAAATATGTTTTATTAAAAAAGTAAACTCATAAATTATTAAAAAGTTTAGCTGTCGCAAATTTAAAGTTCTTTCTATACTCTTAAATTATATTTTAAAATAAAATAAACTAAGCTGTAGGTACAATTACATTTTTAAGTTAACATGGGTAGACAATTTCGCAGAGTTGGCCACTTAGTAGAGAGCGTATGGGCTCGTTATTTTATGTGGAAGCGTATACGACCGACCCAATTAGATTGTTTAAGTATAACGTGAGCCGAACAAGACCATGGTCAACCTGCCTGGCGCGACAAAAATGTATTGAACCTTTTATACCTATGTATAGTAACGACAATGTAAAATTGTGTATACATTTAGGGACTGAGACCTAGTTAACTACCTAAGTTATTCATTATCACGTTTAACGACCTCACTGATTATTATTATGTTGTTAGTGCATCAGACAACATGATTAAAGGCTGCCTATAAACCATATTAGTTTACTTCACAGTTGAATGCAGAATTTACGTATATACGCGGATCGTGCCCTCTCGTGTGTGACATTTTCATCGAGGATCCACGAAATCCCATTGGCGTATGTTCGAGAGTTTTGCCTAATCAATAAAACGAAATGTGACCTAAAATAGAGGCGAGAATCCTATCAGTATCACTGAGCTTTATTAATAAAATAAACCTGTTTTAAAATATAAAGGCGGCATTAACTTTGCTGTAAACGTCGACAGCGTTCCTGAAAACGATTGTAAGTTTTCCTCTAAAACAAGTTAAGTCGGCTCATAAAATCGCTTGCTTTACAATGGACGAAGAAACCATCAAAAAGTGTGAAACATATCCGTTGAATTGGCGTTCAAATAAAAGCTTTATCGGTTGCTGGTACATGGCAATCAGTGCAGTTTTAGTAGCACGTGCTCCCGGGAACACGGTTTATGGAAATCGTGTGCGGTGGAACAGTCTCAATTGACGGTATTATGCGATAATATTGGAACACTGCCCCCACTGCGGGCTACAACCTAATAGACAATATGCGAGCAGATAGCATCTTACTCGTGAACATCAACGGTTAGCTTAGCTTATTAATCCTACTATAATATTCTGAATACATAAGTCTGTGTTTTGATGTTTATTAAACAATCACAGCCCAATAGTTTAACGGATAAGGATGAAATTTAAACGCGATTTTAGGAGTAGGACACTCTCATCGCGTTCATAAGTTCCTGTCGAATATTTTTTAATAATTACACGACCGAAGTCGCTGGCAAAAGCTAATAACAAATAAGTCAATGTACTCACACTAGCTCAGATTTCAATAACCTTCCACATTAAATCAGCCATTTTTCACGATAACTAGTTGCCAACAAATATTAATCAAACACTTATGTTATGTAACTCGCAATCTGAACCGAACCTATAAGTTTCAAACATAATTGGGTTTTAAATGCATTGGTTAATTTTCCGATTCCAAACAATAATGTTAGAATATCTGCTGAAAGTATTAACTTCAGTTTATAAAATACTTTTAACCACAGATATGTCAACTTTTAACCATACTTTTAACATCGCATCGTAACAAGCACACAGACATCGTAGTTTTAGCACAGCAGGCGAATACTGAGATGATGTAGACAGTATCTTCTAAAAGCAACCTTATACGAAAGCTTCCAGCACAAAAATATTTTCACGGAGGTAACATTTAAAAAATAAAACATGTTTCAATTTCACTCCGCTTACAGAAAATACTATTTCGTAGATGGTCTACGCAGCGACCCGTGACAATCGCTGTACAAACTTGCTTCTTGCTCGACAAAATATATGGCCCCGTATAATATTTTACAATAATATTTATGATAACCATAAATATTTCATTAATAATTCTACATGACAGTCTTTATTTTATCCTCATGTGTGTTACAGCTACGGCGCTACGGCGTAGCATTTTGCTACGCGCTCTTGTGTTTGCGTAGACCTTGAGCTTATTTGAATATAACTGGGGTAAATAACGAAGTAGTGGATATTACACTTAAGGTTGATTCCACGATTCGATGTAGCTCGTGAAAAGAATACCTGGAATGGTGTGAGGGAGGCATTTGCCCAGCTGTGGGATAATATGGGTAAAATAAAAAATATATAAATAAAATACGGTATTTACTCGTACTGTAAGTAGTTAAAAAAGTGTTTTTTTGTTAAACGTAGCCGTGTTTCATAGTTCTAATGCGGGGCAAGTTTGAGTGCAATAATTCGGAGTTTATTTGCGATCTGGCCATTAGTGAGTTAATTATTCAGTGGCGGACAAACTTCGTGCACAACGGAGCGCGTATGTGCCTCGCTGATACTGCGCTCTTATTCACATTCACATTAATTTTCGGAACATATTTCCAGCGTCAACTTACAAGTTATTACGCTGTTAGGGAACTTGTCCAAATTCCTCTAGATGTTTTTTCATATGAGTTATTATTATTCAGGGATATCGTATAAAAGAAGCAATCAATGGCTTTTCTTTTTGGTATAGTATTCCTTCTTCACGTTACCCGATAAACGCGAAAAGTTGATAGTACAGGGTGATGTGGACACATCCTTTGAAAAAATGACTTTTATTACTTTTGTTGATCAATTGACCACATAGGCTTCCTATGCAGTAATTCCTTGCTCGAATCTGTGCCCGTATGAAGTGTCGTACAGGCAATATAGGGGCCTGCTCTCAAACAGATAAGATAACGCAGTTTGAATTGGCTATTATCAAATCAGGGATAGTAAATAAGGCTGTTGGCACACTGGCTAACACTGCTCGATCTCGAGTTAGTATGAGTCGAGTGGAGTGGAGGAACTACATTTCAAAAAGACTTAGATGAAAGGTTTACTGTTACTGATAAGTTTTAACAGCCCTGTCAAGACATACGCGTGGTACATAATCCATATTCTTCAAGGATAAATCTTGAAAGGGTTAGCGAATACTTAAACAGACTCTAGAGAATATTTTCTTTTAACAGCTGCGTCAGTTTGGATAGGACTTACATATATCTTTTAATATCTAAAGTTGTCTTATGTTTTTTTTTGCGAGGTAGAAAATCATCATTTAGAGAGAGTATCAGACTTTTATTGACTAAATCCAACACACAAACTTGACACACACAGACTTTGCGTTCCCGTAAGTCCAATGTTGAGGTAGAGGTTTTTTGACACTCTTTTCTAAACTTACTAACTATCCTAGACAAGGTAAGTCTTGTCTTCGTCTGCGGAACAGGTATCAACTAAACTGATTGAATATTGCGTCTGCTAACCAAATCCGCCCCCGCCTCAGTTACGATATTGCACTAAATGGAACCTAACTGCACTGGCAACACGAATTCGAGACATTCCGTGCATTGAGTTTACGGCCTTCCCGAGGTTTCACACCAACTCTGCCGACTGCAAGATAATAATTTATTCACATGTAAACTCGTCCTCTCACACAACTTAGATTGGACTTAAACGAGTATGTTGTGCGCTCGTATTATGCTTAATGAAGTTAAACATGTCCCGACCAGGGAACTTGACGACTAGTCTCGGGTAAATTACAATGCCTCACTAAAATTATTGTTGAGCCCTCCGACCAACAACGTTAACATTAATAATTGATAGCTTTAAGTTATGATGGCGTAGCATGCGCCAGTGCGCCTAGTGGGACAAACCGCCTCACTTAAATATGGACGACTCTAAAATATTCTGAATGAATTTCTGACGTAGGTATAATACATTTTTCGTGAATTACTCAAAGGCTTTTTATCATATATTAAATAGTCCCTCGTACGAAGTTCTCTTTTAACTTGTATTAAAGTAAGCTTTTTGTCCAATATTTCGTACAAACACATATCTTAATAAAAGATCCTTTGCAAAGACAAAAAACCCTGCGTCGCGCCGCCTGCTCCGAATCTTTGCACACATCTTTTGCGTCCTCCACTCCTTTTTATTAGTATAAAGTTTTTTTTATTTTTATCTTAACTTTTCCTACTCTAATACCAGACTTTGCTTTGCTTGAAATATATGCTAGCCCTTCAAACCTTCCTTGTACCTATACCTAGTACCTAGAGTAAGTCTTTTTATCAATGAAAATGCCGAGATGACACTGCAAAAAATCTTGAATTTGTCTGCAACCTTCAACCATTAATCACTACAAAAATTCTACATGGCTAAAATGCGAACTAAATAGTAATTTTTTCACTTGTTTCCGAACTGCCAGGAGCAACATGTGATACACTCAAATTGAAGGTTTTAGTGGCTACTATAATAGCAATAGTTGGTACCACATCTACGTAACTACATTTGAAGTTAGACGGCCAGCTAAAAGGCCATTACTAGACGGGTCGTATGAATTATTTGTAGTGGTAGCGAGCACGCGACGCGGGTAATCGAGTAAATTATTGTGGTAGCGATACGCTCCCTGCCCGCCCAGCTGCCCCGGCCTGCCCAATGCCCAGCGCCCTGTGCCCGGGCAAACTGACATTACCACATTTCTGCTACAACTTAAACTTCGATATTAGCAGAGTACACTTTTAAATCTATTAAATTGTTATCACGAATAGTTAAGCGTTAATTCTCTGTAGCTGCAGTTACATACAAATAGTTTCAGAAATAGAATTTTTAGAATTGATACTTTCAATAATTTACCTGTTAGCCTGTTCTACATTTTCAAGCTCTTCAATGAATACGAGGAATCGAAATGTTACATAATTGCAAAGTATTCTATGAAAAGAAACTAGAAAACAGTGAAGCTCATCGGAAAATGGTTTAACGAATAAAACGAGTTCATAGTAATTAAACATAAACGTAAGGTGATATCGCGCCAGACCAAGACGAAGTTGGAGGGATGAACTTGACTCTTACCGGAGGGACTGGCTCGCAACGGCAGAAGACAGACGTGAGTAGAAAAAGGACAGGAAGGCCTTCGTCCAGTAGGGGCGCTTAATGGGCTAATTAGATTAGATTAATAAATTAAAGATTTATTAAGGATAAATGTCTTCCTAATTTACGTTTACCTACATAATTACTTAACTTTCCAAAAAAATATCTAAATTTTTATCCAAAATATATGTATGTTTATGGCTCATGCAACTAATTCCACCAATACGCTTTTGAATAACTTTTTAAAACATTTGCAACCTGGTTTTTCCTATTAAAAAAAGTATGGCACCCCCTTCCATGTCGCGATACAAGTTACAAGCTAAACATGTTTGAACTATCGTCACCGGGAAGCAGTTCCGGTCATATAAACGTGTGGTAATTAAAGATTTAAAGCGCGAGGCGCCGGCGCGCCTGGCTCGCTGGCTCGCTGGCCTGGCGTGCCACGTTCTATTTAAACAACACAAAAAGTATACTAGGTACTAGGAATACTCGAATGAATGATAATACGCGTCACTTGTCAACGTCGTACGAATATGTCTTACCGGGAAACAGTTACATTTTAAAGTAGGAACGTAATATTGTAGCGGCAAGCATTTGTTATGTCGCCAAAGGATGTGACAGGAAAATTAGTTTAACTTCGTGAAAACAAAAAAAGGAAAAACAATAATACCGAATGTTGATGAGACCTGCAAGATTTATGTCCAATTTTCATTCATTTTCTAAATATAGTTAAATCACTGTAGGAGTAATTTCATATGTATCGAGAAACAATAGTTGAGGTACTGTCGACAAGTACACCGGGTTGCTATGACGCTACCCCATATATCAAACTTCACATGAATAGTTACTACAATGCTACACACGCCGTACTGTATTCCACACACGAGCCTGTGTGTCAAAGACCTCAGTAGCATTATGAACCTCACTTTTTACAAACTGTAACGCGCCGAGTAGTTGCTAAGGCCTTTCGCCGCCCGGTTTCAATTAATTTACTTAAGGTACATTAAAACCATTATCTGTAGTAAGCGTGGGAGAGCCACGCAAATTACGTTAATTGTATAGGCATTACTAGTAGGTAAGCAATTTTGATTAAATTTGACAAAGTGCTAGCCAAAATCTGTACAACATAAACTTTATTATTGGACTGTTAAAGTCGCATATAACGAAAAAGATTTTTATTTAAATTCGAATTTATTGTGCTGCCACTGAACATACGTTGTCTCCACATAAACCCAACTGAAAAAACGGCTCAATAAAACCCCGAAATTTACTGCAGAGTCTGTGTAGTGGAAGTTCACAGTTTGTTATAGGCTTAATACACGCGAAACCTTTCTTGAGGTGACTCGACTAAAGCAAGTTCGTGTCTAGTTGCGGTTGCGACCGTGGCGCCGGGAGGAACTGGGACACTCTCCGCTTTCCTACGCTTTTTCCAACGTGCTTCAAACAATGATACTGTGGAGATGAAGCTTTACTCTTTACTTACGTTGAGAACTTGACAGAACACTCTGAAGTTAAACTTTGTATTGCGCTCAAGCTATAAATGTTTAAGGGAGTCTATTTCAGCGCTGTGTTATTATTTTTCCTTCTTGTTTTAGCTGTTTCCTAGTACGTGTCTGATACCCACGCCTATTATATAAAAGTAACTTTACCTCTTTACTTTAGAAGCTATATTTATAGTTACAAAAATAGCATTTCCGAAACCTTCCTTCATTCTAAAATACATATACTTTAGACGTAACTGGAGTGTGAAGTTTTATGATTATGTCAAAGAGTTTAAAAGCATTTAATTGAGAGGAAATCAAGCGTTGTTAATATTATCCCGTAAGAACCGTTTTGTTTACACACATGAAAAGTATTTGAACGTTAAGGTGCTGCGACGCCCAGCCGAGCGTGACATACCGTGCGCATCCCGTACTCCCGCGCCGCCGCCGCGCCCCGTGTAGACCGGTGCTCCCGAGCCGCGCTTTCAGCCCAAAACGACCTAACAACACTTTCATTCACGTTACACAACTCTCGGCTATTTGCTTAATAAACGCTCGTTAAATTAACATACCCACCGAATAGAGGTTCTTTGAGACCCACTTAGGCTCGTTGAGCTTTGACTTTTTGTAACACTTATAAGCTTGCGAGCTACTTTTATTATTCATTGAGCGAGGATTAAAATTGTTCCAACCAATTTTCTCTATTTAAATATACGTAAAAACATACTCAAAGATAGATGTCATTACACACCACTATCTCCATATTTGTGTATAGGGAGGTGAGCACAAAATACCTACTTAACCCTAAACTTTCACTGTGTCGTGGCATGTGTACATACAAAGAAACAAGATGAGTTGGAAACAGCCGGTAGACGCGGGAGACGTAACGCATCCGGTACACAAGCACCGGCGAGCGGAAGCCGACTCACCGCGACAATCACGCCAACACGCCATCTTGCCGTATTCACCACAAACCTTTGGCATTTAATGGACTTTGGGGACAACGTTAAAAAGTATTTACCGAGTACTATTTTAATACGGATAAAAGCCCCCAAATAGCCGTTCCAAAGCGACCCCAGATAAACCAGTCCGCGCCTATCTAAATCGGACTAACAAGAAAAAATTGCCCTTTTTTCGAAGCACCAATACACAGAATATTTGATACGAAAACTGCGTAACACAATGTTCTAAGCCAATTAGTTGGTCATTTTTGCAGTGGCACGGCTGTGTTTACGCGGAACCGGCCTAAGCTGGAATAAGCCGGTTATGCCCGGTTCGAATCTAATTAAAGGGCACCGTTTCGTCCAAAATGCTGACATTTGCCATTTGACGCGATTTTTATTTTATACAGCCATACCAATCAGGAGGTTAATTGGTTTGTTTTTGGTGTATCGTTCTGCGGGTGATATTCTTGTAACACTCAACAAAAATACTGTAAGAAGCAAAGAGAAAAGAAAAAAGTAGGAATGAATAATTTGATCAAGTAATGCAGCAACCGCAGTCGCTCAAAATGAATACAATTGTTTTGTTTTCCCTCTGTAAATTTATTCGTTGTTTAGAATAATGAAACGGGCGTATTTGCTCAAGGAAATCCATTCTCTTACAATTTAAGACGGGGCCGCCTAATGTGTTGCAATTTTTCGTCTATAATAACAGTATGCAAATTGTATACGGACTCCGCGTTTACGAAGAAAACGCGGCCCTGAGAAACCATTAGCTGAAGCTGTTATTATCTCCAAATCATATTTCTACCTTTCATAAACGGATTCTGTACTGAGACATGCTTAACATTTTAAATAGAGCATTCTGTTTCCGTCGTTATCCATTCGATACGAATAGAATTAAACACCATACTAACATATTGTATTTTAGTCCACGTTGCGTATTGTTATCGTCTGTAGTATGATGTACACACGGGCACGCTCCAGTCAACGTACGACATTAAGTAAAAGAGTTTCGTGAGCTGTAATTTAGTAGAAAGCATTGAAATATTCGTGTATAATCTGAATAACATGCCGATATGAACAACGGGGGAATACGGAGGAACGTTAGGGTGTATTTTATCCAATATTAAACGTTCAGGGAACTGCGAGTGGAATATTTTACGAATTACGCAAGGGCTTTTACAATATTCAATAAGATAATAGATGGAAAGAGTCTTCATCAAAATATATGTTTATGATTTAGTAATAAAGTGGCTACACGTGTCCCCTTGAATTTTTTATGATTGACTCTGACAGATTTCGTGTCTGAATTTATTGAATTTAATCTTTGGGCGTCAGTATTTTTATGTTGCCGTTTTAAGGTTAATTTTTATCACAGTTTTTATAATTGTGCCCTGATGGCCCAGTGGTTAAGGCACTCGCCTCTCATGCGTGAGGTTGCAGGTCCGAATCTGAACAAGTACCTACCAATGTTGATTTTTGAATTCATATGTACTTTTCAAGTTTATCTAGGAGATTATTGACACCCCGTGCTTTGGAAAGTACGTAGAGCCGTTAAAGCCGGTTGTCATTCATAGATAGTAAAAATCTCACCATCAGTCTACCCAAGGAGTATCGTGCTGCCTAGTAACTGGGTTGTGCAGGTCTGCTCGGCAGTCGCTCTGAGCAAACACGGGTATTCAACCCGGACTGACCGACTGTAAGACCGACCCCCAGTAAGGAGATGATGAGTTGCTGTCCATCCTATATGTTACCGTAGATATAAGGCTAGCAATTAGGAGTTATATTGTGGAGAAAATAAACTTTCATTTATTAAATTTAAAAAAAAAACTTTTAAATTATTCTCTATACTTCTAATATCAACGGCCCCCTTGATTATCGGCTGGCGACGCCCTTGATCCAAAGTACTTTATTTTGCCCCAAGAGCTCCAAGTACGGATGCAACCTTAAACGTATCCACTATATCACAATTT
The DNA here is from genome assembly GCA_958295575.1 of Leucania comma. Classification (NCBI taxonomy): domain Eukaryota; kingdom Metazoa; phylum Arthropoda; class Insecta; order Lepidoptera; family Noctuidae; genus Leucania; species Leucania comma. The sequence continues at coordinate 17,028,026 of OY282474.1, read as the reverse complement.
GTGCTGGACATGTCGAAATGAAAGTCGTCTTAGCGATTTTATTCATGTAATAACTCAATGTGGACGCACCGCACGACATATTCTCATGCCTATATATCTATCTGCTAAGTATATGTTCGTCTGATAAGACAGCCTCAATATCTCCTAGACCTTCGTAATGTAATTTTTCGCCTCTCCATTTTCTCATGCCCAAAACTTGGAGCTTTATTGAAATATTGGATATCAAGTACGGTAGAGTTGTTTTTATTATTCAAAAGTTTGCCGAATTCTTGGTCCGGTCGGCCAAACTATGTATAAAAGACACATTGAGTTTATTTTGATTTTTACCCTGAACGAAATTGGTTTAACATAAAAGAAAAAGATAGGGTAATATTGACTGTGTCACGGAGAACGGAAAATTCTGTCACGCCTCGCGACGTGCGATATGAAATGCTTTTTATTTCCCATTGCTTTAGTTTACAAGTCAACGTTCACCTGTACATTACACTATTTATTCGATGATTTTTCTTTCCATTTAAACAAAAAAAAAAGTTTTTTTTAATACAGAAGAATAACAATAAATACTGTATAAACCAGATTTATGAAACGAAATCCTGAAACAATCTATTTTAATTACAACAGACTAAAACTATTAGACAATAAGTCATCAACAAGTCTTCCTAAACCAGTTGTCTCAATATATTTCCATACTTTACGAAATAGGCCGTGAACAGACAAGTATTCAAATCAAACTCTATTAATAATGATGATAAAATAACAAAACAGGTACTTAGGTATATTACTTACTATAGACAGGGACCATTAATATTGTAAGTCCTGTGCGAACCACTCCTTAGAGTCGCGTGAGGGAAATGCATGAAACATTTGCAAACACATACAATGTAATGACACCGGCTGCCCTTTACTTAGACTAATATCTACTACATTATCATTAGTCACATTATGCAATCACTTAATAAGAAATGAATACATACACTATGCTGATCTAGAAGATTCTGTTTTAAACATTACTTTTGAAGAATTAGGCAGCCTGAAAAACGCCATAATGGTATAGTGTATAGAATCAGATACTTAAATAGTCTTTCTTATTCTGATTATGTTTCTCTCTTTTCTACTGATCTTTATCATGATTTTCTACATTCAACTCCACAGCGATTTCTGCCCGTAGAACTTCGTACTTATCTACTGTAATACTCTCAAGACATCAAGGGTATTAACTACACGTATAAGTAGCGACAAATTCCCGTGTGTGTTGATTTGTAACAGTAATATGTACTGGGAATGCATAACTTGCGGCTAACATGCAACCGCGTGAAACTCAACGCCGGCGCGCGTATCGATATCCTTTCCCATCGCTAATGCAGCTAGACTTGATTTAGTAATCTATACTAATATAATAAAACTAAGTGCCTGTCTGTACCCTTGTACAGATTTTACTGTAGCAGGTTTGTGTAAACTCTTGTTTATGTTGAAAGAACGTTGCGCAACTTGATGGATCTATTTTCGAATTTAAATTGGAAGTAAGAACAACTGAATAACTTTAAGGACTTCAAACTGTTGCGTTAAACAGTGTTGCGTAGAAGCCGCACAAATGTGATTGTTCTGAAATAAACTGTGTGAACAGTTGCGTAAAGTACCTATTTAAATGCCACTGAAGTCGCAAAAATACTCGAATATTAAAAATGTTTAAAAGTTGAACAATAAACCGTTTACCGTTTACCTTAGCCACCCTAACTAATCATGGCGTAACTAAGGCTTTAAAACAAAACAGATTTCGTCAGCAAGTGAGCGGTAGGGTAGCAAACGCAGGAGTGAAGAAGATTATGTAACTAAAGTACAACATTAAATATTTTACACAAACGCAGATAAACAACGTACCAAGTTGTTAAGTAACCGAGTCTCCGAATTAGAAGACAAAACATAAACAACAAGTAAGTGGGTAGTGGGTAGCAGACGAGACAAATTTCGCCGCATGCCTCGGAGTAAACCACTCAACTAGTGAAAAATTTTCTTGCTTTTATTTCTAGACGGGTGACACTCGATCGCTTACGGCGCGCGGTGTCACTTCGCCGCCCGCTTGATTTATGCGACCAATATGGCCGCCGCTGTCACTCGCCGCCTGATATCGAACCGCTCGTATCATCTAACGCAATATACTTGACCAGATTTTGATATAAAAAGAAAATTACAAAAGTAAATTGTCTTGCTGAGCTCTCAATTTACCAACTCAATAGATGTGGATGTTTTATTTACAAAAGGAGGGAAATATTCAAGCAGAGGCAATCCTGGTTAATCTTGGCATTAGGAGCTATCCCGTAATTCACTCGACTGAATTTTTCAATTCGTTTTCGTTGAAGCCTTATTTTCTTACGTTTAATATTATACCCTCCGTATACATGTAAGTAGATAGAGCTCGCTGCTGTGTTACACGTAACGTTTTATAACTTGTATTGTGACTTACGTTTATTAGGCACTTTCTTTTACCGCATTCTTTATTCTGACACCGCAGATGGGAAAATGTGAAAATAACGGAATAAAATAACACAAAGCGTCATCACTTTTCAATTGATGTTGAAGAACTTTAGAACGGCTATCAGGATTTTTATAATTTCGTGGCGCTTACAAAAGGATCATAAAAATCCTCGTAGATCTCAACAGGGAGTCGTCCACGAGCACGACAATATCAAGTAGGCGGCTCCGGGCGACACCTCGGGCGCGTCGTCGGTACCGCTAAGTAGGTCGAATAATGTGCCGGCTCGCCAGGAGTGCACTCCGGACCCTTCGACCGCTTCAAGTGCTCTCCTCCGCGATCCTCCATACTAAAATCGCTTGATTTGACATGATTTTAAATACCGATACCAAATTACACGCAGGAAACCACTCGCGTTATCAAAAAATACACCGTAAGATTCAAAGCGGATCGGTGCCGTAGCCAAATCATATATTACTTTAAAACATTTCAATAGCAATGTTTGTTCCGTGACTGTGGTTAGTCTACGATGACAGAGGTTGAGAAGCGATTTGATCGCGTGCTATTATTTTCATAAATTCATAAGCACGGAACTGCTGCATTGAAAAATCAACTTGTAAAACTAATCTCAATAAGAAGTTAACGTACCTGCTACCTACAGGTACATTATTGATTCGTAGAAAAGAAATCTGAGTAAATGGATTTTTCTACGTAAGCTTTCCCAAATCTCTATGACTAAATAATAATGTAGCAGCTCGATTTATAGGAAACTAATCTAATAAAGTATTGAAGAAGATATAATAAACACATCTGATTAGGAACAATTATACGCTGGCTGGAAAGCCAGTATATTATTGTTACGCTAATAACAGTCTTTTAAAACTCAGAAAAGCGTGCTGTAACAAAAAGACAATGTAGTTGAACACCAGCCACCCCGCCACCAGGGGCCTGTCGCGCCAGTTCGACGTGCGCATCGCTCACGCGCTCCGACGGACCGACTCAATTGAGAAATTGAAACGCGTATCTAATCATAAAAACCTCGCCAATATCAATGTTGATCGTTTCAAATGTAAGTCGCTTCTTGTATATCATAAAGCTACGAGCGTATGCTCGCGCTGTACTAGTCTTCAGAATCAAATCAGGATTCCACCTTAATAACATTTTAAAGGAACACGTACCCACTTAGAGCTCACACCCTCTGAATTTAATTGTCGCTCGCTCCTGGAACGACATGCGGTAAGAATGTTAAAATAATTTTAGCCATTTTTGATGTTCCTCTCAATTTCACAGACACGGCTCGCCTAAGAAGAGTATTTAGAAAGCTTGATAAATTGGACCCGAAATCGATTTATTGCAAAGTCGCGTTTTAACGAAAATGAAAAATTCGGAAAATCTGGTGGAATCTCATAACAGCCTTTTCATCAATCAATACAATGAATTCGAAACTGACAGGGAGCGGCCTCTATTATTTTCGAATCATGGCATATTTTTTACGCGATAAATACTTTTTCGTTCGAGTCATCGTAGAAGCTTTGCAGAAATATGTCGGAGGCTTTCGTCTTTTTCATTGTTCAGCAAATAAGCCTAGTGGGTGGACAAAGGCGGCGTGTCGTGACGACAAGCACGTAAGGGCGCGCTTCCGCCGCGCCAGCGCTCTCAGCGCTCGAGCCACCTCGAGCCTCGAGCGCGAGCCTCGAACCCGGCTCGAGCCGCCTCGAGTGCTGTCGAGCCGAGCGCTGACGAAGCCCACCGAATAGCTGAGATTATTACGCTATGCAGCCGCTACAAAATAGGATGCTGCGGATTATGCAGTCGTATTGCCGAAATAACTGCATCTGTACGTGCGTTGAACACATTAATATTGTGCACTTACGTTATATGATTCGTCCAACCAGATCGCATATACTTACAATGTATTGCATAGGGCACATCAGGATCTGTCCTGTCCTGCTTTGGTTGGATTACAGCCGTAGTTGTCATTTTATTCTGTGCATAAAATTTTATATTCTGTACGGAACTGCAGGTACGCAGAAACCTCGCTGTAAAATTAGAGTGTGCAGTAAAAACAATCCAAATAACTGCACAGCTAACGAATTTAAAAATTCCTCGTATTGCAATGGAAATTTAATATTCAATTTGAAGTGAATATAACTCGGTGGCGCGACAATCTGGTCGAACAAAAAGTTTCATTCAACATTTGTAATTAGACGCCACACAGTCGGAAACAGAAACTCGTGGATCTTATGTGTGCGCTAGAAATTTACAGAACCCTCTCATTATGACGATTTTTACGTTATATTTTGTAATCACAGGTTTTTTGTTTCGTTGTGTTGATTAAAAACGCAAATAAGACGTGTGTGTACAACTAATTTCGTATTCCTAAAGAAACTTCTAGAGCTCAGTTATGTTGTTGAAATACTTAATCAGCGAAAATAATATCACCATTACCAAAAATTCTATGTAAGCCATTACTGCCAACAAAAAGCTTTTAAGGACTCGACCCAATATTATGCGATTAAAATTCAAAATGAGTTCTATTCCAAACTTTATTCGTCGCAGTAAAGTTCTTAATCTAGCAGACACTGGCACCTTGTGAATACAATTCTTTGAGCATGAAAATCCATCTTCTTATGCATTTTTGCATTAAGTCACCGTCCGCCTCCTGAGCTACACGCCATTGAAACCGTGCCTTGATAGTGATACCGATTCTTCTTCTTCAGTTATTTTCCCAGGGCTTTGAATAGTATCATAGGATTATATCTAATATAAAAATAACGAAATCTCCGTTAACGTTATGGGAACACCTCTCCAGCTTTATATCACTAGAATTTTCAGAAAAAGTAGAATATAGAATTAACAAAAACGGCAAAGAACAAAATATTAATATTAATAATTGTTCTGTTTTTAGAATTTTTTGTTATAGCGGTAACATAAATACATCATCTGGGAAAATTTCAACAGTCTACCTGTCACGGTTCATGAGATACAGCCTGGTAACAGACAGACGGACAGCGCAGTCGTAATCTTAGGGTCCTGTTATTACCCGTTGGGTACGGAATCCTAAAAAATGAATTCTTGCGTCAGTTCCTGTTAGTTAAATCTACGAAATGTTAGGGGTATATAGTATATAAGTTCTTTGACTATATTACACAACTACATCGTTGTTCAGTTGTTTAATTATTTTAGTTGTAAACAGAGTTCGTTGGTTCTTTTTGACTTTTTAATATCCTGTAGATATTAGTTCGTTGCAGGTAGACTAGTACACGTGTCAGGACGAACAAGCCGCTGGAGAAAATAACTCAATTAAGTTTAACATTCAAGAGTTCCGGGCGCGAATAAATGCGGTTATCACAATTATCCCATGTCCGTGGACACTAACGACGCTCGGGAACTGGCCCTTTTTGTAATTTTACGATGACTGTTATTAGCTTTTCCAGATTTTGTCAACAACTAACCGGTTTTCATTTCAATTGAGCCTTTCATTATAGAGACTCTAAGAATAGGGACCTGATTCTACAAAATGAAGCACATTTCTGAGTACTCAGCGGTCTATTACTCACACAAAATATGCAATTTTGTTCCCTTTAGAAGCTGATTACATTAATTTGCGATGACTGTCTTTGAAAAATAGAGTGGTTGTAGTGGTGGGCAGTGCGGCGGCACGCTGCGCGTCGCAGGGTTCCGCAGCCGACACGCTCGCTAATGGAGGGCCGCCAGCGCGCCGGGGCGCCGGGGCTATTACACACGCCTCTTATCGAACATCGACTTTCTTAATAACGAAGAATTAAGCCTTCTCTCTCATACACCAGGACACAATTTTAGAAAAGATTCTCGGACTTTTTGCTGCAGACGGGACTTATAACTCTTAGTAGAAGTCTTAATCCTAGCTTTAATAGATTAAGGCTGAGTCCGTCTGCTAGAACTGGTAATATCTTTGATAAGCGCTGAACTCTAATATGTTTTTAAATAAGTATAGCTCAATGTTAGAGTTCCGTAGCAAAATAAAGAGTTTAAAAGATATTGCTATTGATTTCTAAAGTTGAATGTTATTGCTCTATACATTTTACGAAGAGAACTCTTCAAGTGACATCGGGTCAAAAGTTCGGATCAAATCAAAACTTATGGCAATAGTGTCTACAACTTTCTTTTCTGTAGAGGAAGGCCGTCCTAATTCTATTAAAGTTAGTTTAACCCGATCCGCGACAAGTACAAACATCTACATTCCGTCAAGTGAAATACACTCGATTCACCACAACCTGACGGCGAAACTTCAGAGATCGACGTGTCGACTAACAAATGTTCGCGAACAAACTACACACAATTATACACCCTACGTTGCAACTTTAAAGCATCAAATCGTTTAAAGCAAGTAGTTATTTAATTCTTTGACAACGATGTTTCACAGCCACTTAAAACTTTTGAGTGAATAACAAATCTCCTCCGAAAAGTCTATTCGACGAAGTTATACTGTTAAATTGTTTGTCGGTAGACAGAGAAGGTCTTTTAAAAAGTTAAAGGTTGAGAGAGCATATAAAGGGATCAGGTGGAGCGCCGGGCGTCGGGTGCCCGTCGCCGGGTGCCGGGTGCCCGTAGCCGGGTGCCGGGTGCCGGGTGTTGGGTGCCCGCGCTGCATTATCACGCTTTGTTTGCGTAAACGATTAAAAAGCCACGATGAAGTTGATCGGTTTTATTATTACAGTTCGTCTAATTTTATAAACTCTCCTCAAAATATCATTTAAAATATGTTATTCTTGGAATAATTTTAAGGTTTCCTCAGTGTTTGTTCTTCCTTTACCAGAATCGCGCAACCCAGTTTTATTTGAAATTATACTTATACCTAAACACTTAATAGCAGAGTCTTCAAATGTAACAAAAATGAAATATCTTCTTAACAAATATATCAGTTCAACCCTTAACATCAAAAGCTCGAACTCCGCCAACTTGAATTAACCATAACATTGGGGAAACGTGTCGAAGTGGCAACTTGACAAAAAGGTTTCAGTGATTGATGTCCTTCCCCCTTCTCCCCTGACTAACCAACTATAATACACGCCGCACAAATATACGTGGGCACGTAATGCCGAAAAATTTTTGTATGGTAGACTAGACATATCGAAAAATATTAAACGTTTTATTTAATTGCGTCAAGATCTAATAAATGTTATCAAACGTGATTTGTAGACGAGAGAGCAAAAGTAAAACAGGCTTTTATACGTTTTCCTGTTCTTTATTGTAAATATTGAGGGGAAAGGTTAATTAATCACCAGTTTTCCGCGAACGAAACCGATTATAAACATCACACCGATCACAATAAATGCGATTACTTTGCTTTCACTGGCTTCTGTTGGCGGTTATGCCCGCGTGAAAATTGATAATTATCTCAAGGGAACATATTTCCGGGATAAAAGTATCCTATGTGCAATTCATGGTTTATCGGTGTGCCAAATTTCATCTAAATCCTTTCAACAGTTTTATTGTGAAGGAACAAACTTTCGCCTTTATAATATTTAGTATAGTGGATGCGAGAAAGTAATTTGCGTTTGTAGTCACTGAGTATTTTGTATGAACTCCGCCCGGGTCTATGTCGACGTCGCGGCCGCGTAACAGTGGTTTTATTTTTATAAAAAAAAAAGTTTAGAACCTGTTCAAAATGAGTAGAACCTGGCCTTAAATATGTGTAGGTTATTCTTCTGTACGTGTGTTTGTCATCTAACTCTTCCTAAACGACTTGACTGATTTGGATGAAATTTTGTGTGTGTATTTGAATGAGTCCCAGGATAGTTAGAAAATGTAATTGAACACTTGAATAACTTTTTTTTTCCTGATGAAAAGAAAATCTATCTTTCGGGCAGGACAACGTTTCTCAGAAACACTAGTTTATTATAAGTGGATTTAATGTAACTGAATTTGAACTGTAAGCATCACAGTTGCAGCATACAAGTTGACAAGCTCCTACTTATCTATTTGAAAAACAAGAATTTCAGTCTTGTAAACTACCTAACTTAATTCGATATAGCTCTCTAGTTTTTCTATACCTTTTCCTAACAATTAGAACTCGCAAATTACTTCCCTTGACAAAAGCCATGCGGTCTCTGATAAAACTTGTCAGCATGTAAACGAACCGTACACGAGAAAAGAAACAAATAGTGTATTTATTTAATTACTAGCGCAGCAGTTGACAAATCCATTTACCACGAGACTCGGTATTATCTTTTGTTGTCTGCGTCTGAGACCAATCAATTACTCTGCAGTCGCCAGTGGGGAGTTGATTACTGCTCCACTACTGATGTAGCCTTAACGATATTGTCCAAACGCATCAGTGTACGGTATCATTGCGATTACGTCTTTAGTATTCACCGAGCGGCTGTTTCGCATACGAGTGTAGATTATCAATGCTACTCCGCTCAGTAGGGCACGTATTTATCTGATGCTATTTGTATCACGAAATGTAATCGATAAGGAAATGATACAAATGCCTTTTTATTGATTTAGGTTGTTTTTATTCGTAACGATTAGTGGAAATGCTTCACGAGTACTTTACCAAATTATCATTTTATGCCTCTGCATAGATTGTCTTGGGAAGCTTTTTGAATAAACCCTCCTCCATAGTTTGTCGTCCTTTATTAGACCACGTCGTATCATGTTCGTTTCTGCAGTATTATACACAGATTAAAACCATTTCCAAAAAGTATTTCATAAATAAATATTACTTAATTTTATTTATACATGTTTAGGAACAAATTTATCTCCTTGTCACAGTTCATAAAATAAACTTCCATTGAAAAGGCGCCAAAAGATCCCTTATCTTGGTTACAGCCGCTTTGAATAACGATCCAAAGTGTAACCCCATCGCGGCGGTTCTTTGATGTCCTTTAATTATAAAAGTTTTTCTCGTAAAGGAAAGCTTTTACAAGTCGCGCAGAAACTCTGCACACAACCCGACGACGAGAAACCACCGACTTATGATTCTATTACTAAACTCGCGCACGACACAATGCCTTTCTTAGGACTCGTACTTTAGAAATATATTTTTCTTTAAACGCTGTATTTGAACACGTTATTGTAACTTAACTCTATATTATACAGTTTAGAATGTAATATCCCCAAAATGGCCTCAAACTATTTATAAATAAAAAAGACAAAAAGGTTTAATGTTTGTCTGTTGCTTTTCAGGAAGTAAATTTTCCATTAGCGTAGCTACCATACGTGTTTTCACATTCACTTCTGTTTCCCAACCAGTTAAAGGGAGCACCGAATGTATGTAGCTGATCTATTTTACATTCGCATTGTCTTTGGTGTCACGTCCCGTCGAACTGCGTAAAGTTCATTTGTCAGGGTCTTACATTTTACCATAAATTCTCGAACGACACTTTCTAGACTGGTTGTCGCAAGTATGCCAAAAATGCGGGCGATTCGTACCTACTTTCCAGTTTACAAAGCGAATGGTTCATAGTAGCTACTTAATAATGTCCGCGCCAAGCTTTGCTACTATTATTTGTAATTAGCTGTTGAGCTCGGCATTACAGCGCTGACTTCTGTCACTTTGTTTTTAGCGTATAAAATTGTGGTCGGCTTCCCTTTTTTCTACTTTCCCTGGTTTATTCTTTTTTTTAAATCAAGACGAATCCCAACGTAAAAAATCCTAATAGAACGAGTAGAAAGGAAGAATTATACATACATCAACATTCTTCGACGCTCAATTTCTTTTACTCCTATTTCCAGAACGTACAATTGGAATTTTATCGGGCGATTCCTATTCCTTTTGCAAACGTTGAATTATTTATTGGACATTATATCTAGCATTACTATTTGTTTCAACTACACAGAATATATGAGGTACGTAATCGCAATGGATTTGTTCATAATACATTCATCGTTGTATTCAAATAAAGGGCAAAAGAAAATAGAGTTGTGGCCAGCAAAGTAGGGCGCGGTGGGCCGGGCGTATCGATCAGCCGCTCAAACAAGCCCGACGCCGACGTCTGTCTAGCCATTGCCTAGCACACCCCATACAAAACCTACATCACCTGCGACTCTCTGTGTTCCTGGTACAATGACCCAGTAAAACGATTCCGCGACATGTTGATTGAAACTTGAAATAGCACTGTGTTTTATGGAATTGGATTGGAAAGGGCAGAGTTACGAGTGGACGCGGTTGAGTAGTTACGTTCGGATCCAATAGTTATTCATTATTGTTTAAATAAAAGCTTGTGGGAATTAAATCACTTGACTGTTTGATTTAGGGGATATTGGTTAGGATTTCATTAGCATTTTCATTTCAACGTAAAAAAGGGTCGTTTAGGTATTTGACAGTCAAAATAGAAGAGGATTGTGTTCTTGAAATTTGTTCACATTTTACGAAACAATGGTAAGGGTAACAGGAAGGTAATAGTCATTATGCCACCTCCAGCATATATGAATACCTACGAGGGTACAACGTTACATTAATTTCTAAAATCGTGGAAAACTGCAAAATAAAACTCCTTCGTAATGAATAATAATTTATTTTACAATGAAAACCACTTTATGGAAACATGATCGTGCTTCATAACTATTAGATTCTCATTTGCCGTCGGTAGATGGAAAATGGAATAAACCCCAAAGTCTCGAATTACTAATCGATGACGTCGATTTGTTTTACTTCCGAACTGAATCTCCCTCATTATTGTCCAATATGATGAATCACTCTATAAACGGTTCAACACAAAGTAAATCAAATGTCGAGTCGAGAGCAACGCGTCGAAAGCTTTTATTTAACACACTATTTACTCAGCGTTTTATTTCCGTTCATAATGTACATGTTAAGCGAGCGGTAATCGCTCATTTTGTTTACAAAATCGCGACTCATCTAATTTAATGTAACTATTCAGCTATAACTAATGTGGTGTAGTCAATTCGAACGCGCCTATAAAGTCAGCAAGTCAAGTAATATTGGTCACCGGTACTTTGTGCAGTTTTATCAGAGATAGGTACTGGCCCCGGTATCTCGTTCCCGTCTCCCAACAAAAGTGACAATACTATCAATGACAGTTTCGTCGCGGGCCGCTCGTCATTGTTACAAACATTCCGTCAACCGCGGTCACGTTTATTTCTCTTTAATGAACTGTTAGTGGTATAACCATTCGTATTGCAAGCGTTTTCTTATAGCTTTACCGCTGTCATGAATGTCCCTATGCACTTAGGTCGTCCATTAAGGCCAATGCAACGTTCACTGACGGAACGCGATCGTAAAACCTTTATAACATCCTTCCAGCACTTGTAAAGCGTTTTGAGAGTCTTCGTCGTTTTATGCGACCTCGTATTACCCCGCACTATCTCCACTTTTTTGGTGTCTCGGTGTGATCATACAGTCGTCGCTAAGTAGACAAGTTTGTACATAAAGACGTCTGTACTGGATATCGCGAGCGCTCGCTATAAATGAAAGTATTTTAAAGTTACGCCTCGTTAGTCTACCCGCTTAGAAGACGATCTTATCTTTGACTCTAACCGAGCACTTGCTACTTTATATTTGCTGGTGGAACTTAAAACCTTTTCCTATACGTCTGTAAGACTGAAATGTACGAATGCAAATTGTGTTTCATCAGCAAGTTGACACTCAAAAAGCATGGTAATGAATCAAATAATAAGGCAATACAATACAGTTGCAGTAGTGGGGTACAAACCGCACAATTTATAGAGCATCCTAAAGCATTTAGTGTTGCTATTTGCGCGATGCACAAGTAAACGTATTAGGACAACAAACCAATGTCGGCTGGCGCGTGCCGGCGGGCGCCGCGCCAAGAAGCCATAGCTCCTCACTTGACATATTCCTCCGGAATCCTCGGTTTATAGCGTTTTGAGACTATGCAACTAATAAAAAGTGCAGGGTTTTGTGAATGAGCGCTTATTAGAGGTCGTGATTTGCCAGCCCCAGAGATAAGTTTAATCAGAGTGCCATTAAGTTTTACTGCCTCGCCGGGTGCATACGGTTTATGGCGGGTTGGGGCGACATTGTCAACAGATCTTGCGACGCTCTTTACGGCTGCTGAAACGTTGCTTTAACGGTTTTATAGTTTTCGTCGTTTCGTCTCGCTGGCGGTCACAGCGCCCTTAATAGCCGAAGCTAAGTGCCCGCTCGAGGCTCCGTTGCCCTCAACAATATCTGTTTTTCTTTCATACATACTGAGATTTCCATCTTGAGCACCGTAAAGAATTTTATTTTTTACTTTTATACTTCTAGCACTCTTGCTGTGTTTCGATATTGACTTTTAAATACTTCGTGACTAGAAATTTTCATTATTTTTTCCTTAAATATTTAAATTCAGACATCAACGGCTACCCACTGATATATTTCGTAGGAGAGTTACTGATTGAAATTGCTTCGAAAACTACATAATTACACGAGTAATTATTGACAACCACGTTCTGAACGTATCGCTATCAAACGGTACATTTCTGAGGATTCCGTCTCCATCGCCTCGCTATTAGTTACATGTGCATAGCCAAACTGTAAGTCTTCTTTAATTAAACGGCGGTGCAGTGACGCAAAGCGCAATCACGCGGTGACGCATGTCGGCGACGGCGACGCCGGCCTGCAGCCTCACGTCAACTGCAAACCTCACAATATTAATTTGTAGCAACTAATTAATTAATAACATGTGAACATTTCGCCATTAATCAGAACGGTCACGTTGGTTGCGAGGCGCACGGACTCACGACATACTTGAAAGAATCTGATTGGAGCTTCGACGACGCAAATTGGTTTTATTTACTTGACTTGTAGTTCATTTACTTGCTTCTACATACAAGAGCGTCGAACGGCTTCTCGACTCGACTTGCCTTATTAAATTTAAAAAACTTTGAGCTTTTTCTCTATGAAGCAGACGCTTTTCTTTTTCAACATGACTAATGTATCAGCATGTCATTCGAAAAGACTTTCATAATGACAACGATAAAATATCACTAAAATAGCGAACTTTAACAATATATTGAGTACCTCCGCAGCCTTAAAGTTAACCGAACTTTGTAATTACTTTGGAAATCTGTCTTAGTTTACATAAAGCAACTGGTCGATTGTTTAGCTATTCATTTATGCGGCAATCCTTTTCATAAACCATTGTTGGTGGAGCTCAATGTTAAACATAGTCTTATACCTACGTGAATCAGTAAGACATCCATGCATTCCTGCGAAATGCAGTTACTCGAGGAATCACAAATTCCATTTGCACGATTGTTCTTAAACTTCGTTTTGAACTTTAGCTTTCAAAGCGAGTAGATACGATGCTACCACTATCTTCGTGTTTTATAGTAGTTCACATTTTAAACACGTTAGTCTGAATCAGTATCAAACCTAACTTTTGGTCAGGCAACAAATACTTACAATATTTATTCATTGATTGTCGTCAGAAACCGTAAGCTAACAACAACTTATCATTGGTAACTGCATGAATGTCAGCATTACGACAGTATTTATAGCTTTTCCAACAGCAAGGGTTCCACGTATCTATAATGTAGATAGTGCTTGATAAGTCGGACGCAAATAAAACAAACTATCGCATAATGTTCTCACGTAAGGGTAGTTATGACGTTTGGCAACGCAACAAGTAGAGGCGCCAGCCAGCCGCCGACGTGGGGTTACGAAAGGAATTTCAATCTGGTCGTGATGAGCTGAGCAAAGGCGCAAATTACACACGAGCGACCGTCTTTTATTACCCTTAACGTGCTTTCTCGAATATTCGAGAAGTTCGTTTGCGGGTGGACCGCGCCAATTCACTGCAGCACACCAACTTCCGAAGAAATAAGGTTTTTGAAAACATGCCATCCTTGAAGCTCTTAATAGTTTATTACTTTAAAGAGTTGTGCCGACTTTACTTTTGAAGGACTGCTGTTACAAAACACGCTTTAATTCAGAATCTAATAAAAGTCTCAATAATTGATATTACAAATCTAAACTACTTAATTAAACCAAAGGAAAACTGCCAAGGCTTAGAGTCAGCCGAGATATTTATAACAACAAAGCTTGTGAAAACTGATAGTCTCGACGTGTTTAACGACATTATCTCTTATATGTAGATAGAGACATAACAATCGGGCGTGCTTAGCGAAAGAGTCGATATTGTCTGGTCGGAACGTAAATACTGAGCGGCGTGCGGCGTGGTGCGCAACAAGTAGGGCGACGCGTCGGCGCCATCACATATTGGAATTAGTGAACCAACCTTCACGATGAAGGAAATTCAAATAGTGACGGAAACTTTTTGGATGAAAATACTACGTAGTTTGATATACTAGATATAGATAATCGCCAATCGTATACAAAAGCAAGTCATTATTTGAGTGATTTTGAGCTTTGATATGATTGACGTTTCTCAATAATGTCATGATTTTTGACATGATTATTAAGAAAAGGTATTTTAAATGAACAAAATTGTAAGGGCGCAACACATATTGGAATACTCCTGGAATTGCCCACAGAATTAGCGATCTGTGTGAATTTCGGTACAGCGGGTACCGAAATTCACACAGACCCTATGTACATTGTTGTTTCTGGACAAAGAGATAGAGTGGACTTCAGAAGAAATGTCTTAGAAAAACTGTCATCCTATGTCATCTAGCTTTCAATAGTAAATATGCGAATTAACGTCTTTGTTTCTGGACAAAGTATTTGGAATTAAGAACGTGTGAATTATTTCTTTGAGGACTAAATTTGACATGCATATATTAATTCGAGTTTTAGAAAAAAAGTACTTTAGTTTTTATCTTTATAAATCAATAGTGTTTCATGTACCGAATCGACCCTCCACGGGATTATAACGACCAAAATTTAACGGTGTATAGACCTACGATTGTATGGTGCTACGTACAGAAAAGATATTGTCTTTCGTGGTGCTACGAATGCTACGAGCGCTACGAAACTGCGACCGAGCTTCTTGAAGATAGAGGTTTATATTACAAACTATATTACATTTTTATTATTCAAAGAAAAATTACCGTTATTGTTTATTAAAAAAAAAATACAATAAATCTATATTCCATAAAATATATTAACAAAAGTATATGAAACTAATATTATAAGGTCTTCAAATAGGACACGATGTATTCGTCCACGTCTATGAATATATATGAAAACAACATTACGTTAATAGAAAAAAGGATCTATCCTCGATTTATTTATTCTTCTTTTCGTCTAAGATTATGCCATAATATAAACTAAACATAGGCAGATTTCCATGAATATCTGGGAAAATCTCCTTAACATGTTATTCCATCCCTTAAGCTATAAAATAATATTTCCTGGGATTTATAAAAGAGGAATCGGTCAGTGAATACAATGAAAGACTAGCGCTCCTTTGCTCCTCACGCCTTTGATACACATCATCACTTCAGACAAATTCTAAGAATTTATGCTACTAGGTATTTTCGCGAGTTCAGTTCGAATTTAATTTAATATTCAAAGTGTCTAGATGATCTATATTATATACACATTGGTGATGTTAAATAGCAGAAGTCGAGTGTTTACCAGTCTGATCCCAAAAGAAAATTTTCCTTTCTTAGAACGAATTAATCCGAATTAGTGAAACTACCAATAAATAACCATTATTGCGTTCAATAACTTTGATCAAATCTAACTTTAATAGCCCTGCACAGCATGACACGCCATCTTTTATCACCAAACAACACACAGCGTTTAATCCGTTATCTACCATATTTTACAAATTAAATAAAGTACGAACTAAACAATAACGTTTCCGCTGACAATATTTATCTTGACGCCGATATCCGACACGTTCAGCGGCGACCAGCGGCTCGCCTCGCAACTAAATAAATATGAATTACCATTACGGGCATAACAGCATAACAAGGCCGCATACGACGCCTCCGAACACCTACGACGTCGTCCGAAGTGCCGCGGACTCAGGGGCGCGCCCTAATAGCAGTTCACTTCCGCTTTATTAAATTTCTTCGCAAATACACTTTTATTGGCGACGGCCAACGATCTTTGTAAAGGACATCGTTCTTGAAACGAGTGAAGACTCGTTTGTATCGCATGCAAACAGTGGAACAAATGGGGGCCGCCCTTTACTCCGTTTTATGATTTTTATAGACGAGACGAAGTATTCGCATAAAATACAATGCAAAGGATCTCTCCCAAGCAAAATATTCATGACGGCACAGTCAGTTCGCAAATGCAGTCAAATGTTTTTGTTTCATAAAAAATGCATAAATATTGAAGCAGCATTAAACATTAATGGTAATTTTACGCTCCATTTTATAACGTGTAATGAGATGTAAAACTGTAACAATATTGTCACAATTAATTATGAATACAATATTTTATCTGCAAGCGTATAAAGTGACACATTATGTATTAAAATAATTGTTCCATGCAGCGTGCTGTGTTTCAATACAGTCAAATGAAGCGGGTACACAAAATTGATAAAGCCCTACTGTTTGTAACGCAGCGAAGTAGGCAAAATAATTAGTTTGATCGTGTACATAAGTTAGTAGAGTCAACAATTTACTATGTACATAAGTCTATCGTGCGATGCCTCTTCACGCCAACTTATGGCTTCCTAATGAAGTTGTCGCCGCTCGAATGTGTGCGTGGATGACGTCAACACAATACGTGTGTGTGTGTGTGCGTTATATTATCGGTCTCGGTAGAAGTGCAGGTTTTAAGCTAAAGGTCTTACCGATCTATAATTACTTTGCGCGCGATTTCCTTCGATAACGCAAGCGTAAACTTGATGTAGGGCTGGCAAACGCCGAAATTGTTTAACATTTGAAGAAAAGTTATCTTTTACGTAGGTCTAAGCACCTTTACAAAACCAAAAATAGGATTACTGTGTGTATTATTTTGGATGATTTCTTTTGATAATCACAATAATGTTATAAATTATTATATTATTATTAATATATTGGTATGTGAGTATGTGTATGTTTATTACATCTTTACGCTCAAACGCCGCACAGATTTCGATGAAACTTGGGAAACGAGTAGACCATGTCCTAGAATAGCACGAAGATTCTTTTTACCCCGGGAATATGTTCCCTTGGGATAATTTTCTAATAACACGCGGGCGATACTGCTGGCAACAGCTAGTATACTATAAATTACGCACCATCCTGTTTTTTATACCTCGGTTTAGCTATTAATATAATATTAGGTACACACAATACAGGCGGTCGAAAATAAAGTATTTAGAAAAATATCAGCGTGAAAGTAGATAAAAGTCGGTTTACGAGTGGTTCCAAATCTCTGTATCATGACAACACGAAGAGGTTATCTAATAGGCGGCAACCCTGATATTGCCGGCACTCAGGCAGACTGGAGGTTCATCTCGAACAAATTGCCGTGATGCCCCCGCCATATTAAGTTAACATCCCCCACCCCCACTTTTACTTCACTTCAACTCACTAAATTCACTATTTCAGTGTCATAATTTACTTAAGGCGGTAATAAAGGTGATTAGGCCCGAATAACGTGAGTACAGACCTTCCATTACATTTTCAGTGCGAAAACTTTGTGAATCCTTTAATATGTCTGACTGCCAGGGATGTGCGATTGAGCGGCCAAATTGTTAACCGCAGAAGTTCTTTTCTCGAAACTAGTAAAAGGTAAAAATTACACTGCCATACTAAAATTATATAAAAATAAAATGTATTAATAAAGATTATAATGTGAACATATCGCGCACTTAGCCTTTTTCTGCTTAAAATTTTAATTGCGATACTTTCCCTGTGTTGCGTTAGATTTACTCTGAAATATTTCACTGTAGTAAACACGGGTAGAAACTATAATCAATATCCCGAGCCCTACATTTTTCATTAACGGAGGTAAGGGTGTGGGGAATAAATGCCAGTGCTTCAGTAGGGAAAGTTAGGGTGGCGCGGCAGCTCAAGGGGTGAGGGAGGTACTGTAGAACAATGGCCACCATGACATTTAGCATGGAAGCGATTGTCACGGCCCGTTAGAGTCGCGAGCCACTGGGCGTACAGCCGTTCTCCGCATAGGTACCCTCAAATACGGTACGTCATAGATTGTCGTCTTCCTTTTTTCAAATTCTCAGCCGCTGTAAAAGACTCCACTTTATCCGTAAGCTTAAAATTAATACGAGAACTTTTACGACAGACGCTCCAGAACAATCAAATAAAATAGCAACATTTTTGTGGGTGGTTTCTGCAAACAAAGTTTTCAGATTATTTACATACCGTTTCGTGATTCTGGTTACGCAACTTAGATGGGCACGAACGGCATTAAGAGTTTGCGAACGGTATCAACGAGTAATACTGAGCTCATAAGCAGTAACATAAGGATGTGAACGAAAACATAAACTGTTTAAATATTTTAGGCACATTTTCCGTGCAAAAAGCAAAGCGGAAAAGTTTATTGGAAGAATAAATTGGGACTAAAAAGCAGGGCGCGCTTGCTCGAGTTTCTCTCGAGGGTGGGAAAAAACAAATTGTTGCTAGATGGTAAGTAATGCCAGGGACGTGCCGCAACGACTCGAATTACTTCATTTTACTTGGACCTGCAGGTGGAGCCGCCCGCACTCCCGCAGGCGCGCAGCCGCAATCAAATTAAATTTTAATTGTCAAATTAAGTACATTAACGGCGGTTTTTTTCTGCTGGTCCGCAAACAAGTTAATTAAATTTCGGCACTGCACGGAAACTTGCATACAAAAAGAAAAGTTGAATTTGTGAGTCATCAGTAAAAAGAAAAGAGAAACGCAGACTATCTGACGTGGTAGAAAATGTATTCAGTAAGTAGTTTGGCACGGGCGCTGACTCATGGATACTGAGCATTCTTAGAGCTCACCTGGTGCCAGACAGCTGCGGTGCGCCGCTCATGTAACTAGCCCAGCAGGCCAACCCAACAACACTATCCAAATGTTTCATTCATACACTTTCTACTTTTTATAGCCTTTATATAATTTAACAATATGACTTAAAATAACCTCATTTTGGACCACAAATCTAACAGATTGCTTTATTTTATATCTCGTTGAAATATTACCGCGCCATTAGTCAGTGATTCGAAAGGTCTGTAACGTTATTGAAAATGAAAAATTACTGTCGTGGAAAATTTTCAGTCTGAGCCATCTAACGAGGCAATTAAAGTTGAGTGAACTCTATACCTCCGTTTGAAACTATTGAAGTATTGTTTAAGTATTATATCATATCATATTTTATACTCCTTTATATTCAGAACATTTTTAATAACCAATTGCCAAGCTAGTAATTTAACTGACTACCGGGTATTTAACCTTTTCACCACCACAGTCATGTATGTCGTGGCCAGATTTTAGAATTGATCAAATGATCATACATGATATGGCGAACTTCACTGGCCATATCGATTAAACGTTAACGTTTGATGATATGTATATCCATGTTTGGGCATTTTTTTTATGGTAGGTAAAATCATCCAATGACAAATCCCACCCTTAGGTGGAGCAGGAAGTAGTGTCAGACTCTTACTGACTAAAAACCTACCCCGTTCCTTCCTTGCCTATCGTGCCGGGGCCGGGCCTTATTTTCGGAAGCTGACTCATGACCCAAGCAGGCTTCGACCCTGCCTGCCTGCAGCTAGCAGGCTGGGCCTCTACGGTTTGCTGACAGCTCCTTGAAATGCGCGGGAACAGTACGCGCCGTCGACGACTTGGGCTCGATCCGGTCGGTTACCGGACGATCGGACAGCGTGCTACCCATTGCACGCGGTCCGCAAGCCCGCGCCTGCGGTGGTTCGAAATCGGGATCGGAATCCCGGTGGCGGCTGGGGCGAGCGCCCCGTTGCCTCTGCCTTATGCGGTCGGCCTCCTCCTTTGCTAGCATTACTGCTTCGCAGAAGGAGCCTACCGCCTGCCATCGATCCTCACTCCGGACCATGGCCTGAACCAAGGCCCGGCGAGAGAGATCGCTGCCGCCGAACGCCCTCACGAGGACAAGGCGATGCTCTGCCCAGGCGGGGCACACCTCTACAGTGTGCTTCACCGTGTCCTCCGGGTGTTCCGCACAGTGGCGACACCCGGGCGACTCCATGTTTGGGCATATCATTAATATGGAATTTCTGTACATCAAAAATATTATTTTTCACGAAAAATACCCAAACGCGTCTGCTAAGCCTGGGTCCTGGGCTCAATTTCCTTAGCGAGCAAAAAGTACTATTGGGTCTTTTAATTAGGAATTACTACTTGTGTAGTTGCCCGGACTTTACAAGTTGGTGTTGTAATGCCACCGTGCCTCGGATAGCACTTAAGCCGTTGCTCCTGCGCCTGAACTGTCCGGGTCGTGTCGGATTGCTGTTCCATCGGACTATTTGAGTAACGAAACAGAAAGGGCACCTGTCATTGCACACACGCGTGAGCACTATAATATCTCGTGCGTATCACCTGACTAATATCCGTTGAGATTGGCCTCCATGATCAAAATTCGGTCTGAAGGATTATATGTAATTTAGCTGACTTTTCAAACGTAACACAAAACGTTTAATTCAAACAATTTATGCTACTATTATTATAGGTAGCCCTTATTATGCCCTTATTTCCTATGATCGCGGTTCCTCGCTTCTTCATTCCAATTCTCAAGGAAGTCATTGCGCCATCTCCTTCGTGGTCTGCCACAACCCCGTGTCGCTGTGTCCGGGCACCAATCCTGTATTTTATGGACCCACAGCTTCTTAGAAATGCGGTAGATATGTCCTGCCCAGTCCCATTTAAGTTAGGCAGCCTGTTGAGCCACATCAACAATTTGCGTTCTGAAGCGCAGTGTAGTGTTTCGAACGAATTTAACACATAGTATGTTGCGCTCCATGGCAGCGTGGCAAATCTTGAGTTTGGACTTTAATTTATTTTGCTGTTTTAGAAAGTATATTACTTGGTAGTAGGTTACAATAATATTAAATCTAAACAGGTACTGAATCTAATCGACAGACAGAATAATTAAATACTTCTGTTCAGTCATCTTCAGTCGACAATGAAATATCACAATTCATCAGCAATGTGTTAGCAACATCTTATAGATGTTCTATATTAAGGAGAATACCTTTTAATCCCCACTATCAGCCACTAACTATACAAATGGCAGGGATGACAAACATTTAAGTTTAATATTGACGTGGACAATTAAGTGCGGCCGGCGGACGGGCGGACGGGCGGACGGACGGGCGGCGGGACTCGTTTACATATTACAATAACTCGGAGACCGATGCTGCTGACAACCATTCACTAGATAATCGCCTGCATTGTTTGCTGAACCCCTAATGCTTTTAAACCCGCCTAATCTTGCTTGTAAAGGATCTTTATTTTGGATATTAAAACGTAATTAAGCTGTCTGTTTGGCTAAGATTTTTTCATTTCAATCACTGAAACGAGTAATATAAACAGAGTTATGTAAATCACTTGCTTACCTTTAAGCAGCCTCATAAATTATCGAGATGTTATTTTGACCTCCCGCCATATATCCGACGTCACGTTTCCGTTGAAAGCCTTACTGGTTCCGTAAAGGAAACGCGTAGCATAAACATAATAAATAGTTGAAGACGCATAGGTTTATTGATCGTTTCATATGAAGCGAAAATACTCGTACGTGTACTAATACAGTAAATAAAGTATTAACGAATTTTTATTACAAGTACCTCCCGAGCACGCCGTATGCCCCCCCTCCTCTGCCCCCCCCCCTCCCCGCAACACCGCACGGTAAGGGGTGGCTGTTATGTAGGTATTTTTATTTTATGCGGTGACACTCTGAACCCCAATAGGGAAATTGGACTGATACTACTTTTAAGGGTTTTTTAGACATCAACTGCGGTTTTATGTTTAAACCAATATTGCATCTTTATGTATTTTATGGTTTACGATATTGCCCGTTATTATATTTATTACTTATACGCAAACAAGAAACGTTCCACTAAAACTAGGAAAAAATATAGTCATTACAATGGAACAGATTTAGAAAATTTTAATTACATATTCCTTAAATAAGTAGCTTGCAATCTTAGATCAATTCTTAAAGTGCAAGTAGATTTAGATTGGAATTGAATTAAACAAATGTTTATGTCGAGTTAGTAGTCCACAGATAGGCAGTAAAAGAACAAGAACGAACTACATTTATCGCGCTTAGGTGTGAAATAAAACTAAGTAGCTGAAAGTTTAACATGGCTACGCGCGAGGCGGCGGGTCTACGAGCTACGAACCTACGCGCGTAGCGGCGTAGCGCGAACTTGTGCTCGTAGCGGCCCGCGGCTACGACGGACAACTTCTTTCGTGTGCCGGTTTTGTATTCCACCAACTGATGTTTCCGTCTCAGATTTTTCAATACTTCTCAGTTGTATATCGCTGTTTTAATATTGTTCAGGAAACAAAACTCAAATACAAAACTTTCTGCGGTTGTTTCTTATTGTATAATAAATCTTATAAAACTTATGGAGTATACCCAACTTATGAGATTTGTAATGTCATAATAATGTCCAAACAAGAATAATATAAAGTAAAGATACTAAAGAAAGCGAAGGTAACCTTAGCGTACCTTTCGTGAAAAATATAAGATGTTTGCCACATTACATTATTCAGGCGTTCATAAAAAAAAAACAGAACGGCCTTGGAACCCTTGTGTTTGGAACAAATTATAAGAATCGTTGGTAAGTATTGCGCAGGACTCGTGGACTTCATATTTCCTTTGTAGTTTGTTGCACGCGGAGATTTTGGCAGCTGTCACTCCAAAAGTCAATTTGATCAAATGACGACGTACATATATGTACGCGAAGTTGTCGGCAGCGCGGGGCAAACGAGCCTGCCGAAATAAAACAAACAAGTGTGATCAGCGACAACTCCTCCGCCATCACACCACCGTCTAGTATTGATTCCGCGGTACTGTGGCTCAGATTGCCACGAAATCCATTTAGGTAGTGGACCTCAGTTACCCCCGAGACATCACTAAACCGCCCGACGCAAAAAAAAACTGCGAACGAATTTTTAATACTTTAGTTTGAATACGCTGAAATCCAAGACTTAAATTGAAAAGTCAACAACCAAAAAAGCTTATTCGTTGTTTTGTGTACTATACACAAAAAGCTCCTAAAAATAAAAGTGTAATCATAGTATACAGCGCTTTAACGAGTGAGTGAAATAAAGTTTAAATCTAGGGTTGTGCGATATAAAAGTGAGTAAGAAATGTTGGCTTGATAAATGATGCGCAGCTTCAATGAATCTCCATCAGCGCGTCGTGGCGCTGCAATTTGAAAAAGGAATTACATTTATCTGCTCCCTGCTCTATGGACTTGCTGTTACAAAATTCCTTGAATCTAAATGTATGTTTGTGAGATCGTTTACACTTTACGTTATAGTATGTTGAAAATATAAAATTCGCGTATACATATTCTATTTCATGAAGACGGGGTTGGTTTTGGTTGTGTGCGTAGATACACGTGCTCGTTATTTCTGTGTACGTAATCTGTTGTCTATGACAACATGCGTTCCAACATTAAGCACACGAAAAATGTAGAACAACTAACCTAACCTAACCTAACAGTACCTTCCGACATATTAGTACAAAATATGAGTTTCCTTGAGAATATTCACAGCAATTGCAACCTAAAATGTATATAGAAGTTATCCCATAACTTATAAAGTATGATATATGACGTACATAACCGACGTATCTTAGTACTATCAGTATTTTCCGTGACGCGGGGCGGCGAAGTAAAAAGTGTCACTTATGTATATAACAAGGTTATTGTATCGGAACTTTGAACCCGCGATGATAAATGCGCTCCGGTGGAGCGCTTGCATGCTTATCAACTAGCATGCAGCTTATGTGGGTATATTTTTAAACTTTTATTCTTTACTTAGTGTTGTTATGCTTTACCTCTCTTATTTTGCTGCTAACGGTATCTAATACAACTACTACTATACTTGCATACTTGATCTAGTACAACTTATAAAAACAACCAATCGATCTTTTTGTAGCACCTAATAGGGCCACTAAGCTGTCCAATAATCTTATTTACGGCTACGAATTTTAATAGGAAAAACAATAGAAAATTACAAAGTCTAAGAAAAACCATGAAAATAAGTTATACTCAACATAACCTCCACACCGACTCATTTACGTTACTTCAGTTCGCATCTACGAACCAATTACTAAAACTAATACTAACTATAACATGTTAAAGTAGGCATGCACAAAGCGGCATTGCAAAGCGTGCACAAACATGAATCAGGTGAAAACCACTTCAAAGCGCTGCCGCACAACGTACAGCACGCAAATTGAACGCGTTGAACGCGTCACAAGTTCTATTGATACAAAATAGCAACAAGCGTGCCGCGCGGCTCCGCTCGACACATGAGCGTTCGCACGCGTGTTTGCCGCCGCTGTTGACCGTCCGAGGCTCAGACGCAAATATCCCCGCCCTTCGACATCTGTCCCAAACGATATTGCTCACGCACGATATTCGCGACCCACGTTTGTTCAACAACGGTTTTAATGTTTATACCTATCTCGGAACCATTTCCTGGACTATCAAAGACCTTTGAACGAGCCATAAGTGTTCAACGTGCAGTCACGATAATAGCGGCGACACAGGAAAACTAGCTATACTAAAAGTGTTAGATTTTTTTCAGTATTCCTACACCAATAATCTACAGCAAACATAACAGTATAGTTTTATTCCAGAATGTAACACAACAATATACGAAATGGATTCCGGAAAAGCGCACAAGCAACTTTATGTGAACGCACTTACGAGGTTTGCTTGCGATAAGAGTGAAAAATGTAAAGGCAGCACAGGGATAAAAATGTAGATATGAAATAGCCACATGTAGATAGATATAAAATCGAATTCTAACTAGAAATCTGAAACCTCATTAGAGAAGATATTCGTTCCAAATGTTGGGAAGTGTCGCAACGTTGACATAAAACTTGAATGTTCCTTCGTGCAGTTGGAAATCAAATAAAGAGGAGCAGCTGTCGTCGGTGTGGGTGCAGTCGCGAAGTGCTCGCTACTCGCTACATGCTCGTCTTCGTCACAGACGTAATATCATCCAATCCCACGCGACTTCAACAAATGACACAAGAAAAATGTCTCGTTTGCTGCAAGTTCTTGAGCTGTGTAGATACTGTCTAACACAATTTAAGAAAAAAAGCTAAACTCTCATAAGCTTCAAACGTTACACGTGATCCAATGTCTATTCATTAAAATGTAACGGCGCGGGGCGTCTCCTCGCCTGTTGGCATGGCGTGTTGATCCTCACAATAAAGGTTGTATAGCAGCGCAAATATTGAGTCCTGAGAGCGCGCTCTGACCCCGACTCATTTCATCTATGCTAACCCCTGTTATCGCCGACCCATATGGACTCAATTGTCTTGTGGCAGAGCCCAATGAGCGCTTACAATGTCTTTAGCAATATTTTGATCGATCGGTTCGTGGCGGTGGTCTGAAATATAAAACGTAAAAGTGACAATCGACGCAAGCTTTCAGTAATTAAAAACTGTGTTCAGATTTTTGTGTTTTAACCGAGCTTTGAAATGAATATCAAAAGGTTTTTCTAGTAGAAACAATAGAGGAATATTATACGTGAATGCTGGAATAACAGCACAAACGCACAACTGGGACTAATCCCGGGCGGGTCGGAGCGAGCACGCGCCACCACACTTCCTCTGGATAATTTACAATTTGCGTTTATATTTAGAAATTCTCTCAATATCTCGACTATTAAAATGATTAAACCTAAATTAGTATAATAATTTAAAAGCAAAGGCTTTGACGCTGATTCCTATAAACCCAAGTTCTTTTATTTAAAGTTTCTTATAATGTGCATCTTCGATACGGTACTCCAGTGATTACACTCGACGTAAGTTGAATGTGCTCGAGGCAAGCGATGGTGTTACAAAGTGCTATTTCGAGCAGTCCTTACAGTTAGACCCTTATTTAAACAGCGGCTTTCATGGGTCCCAAGACAGCTCTCGGGAGGCTCACGTTGCGTACTGACTCGAGTTGCGGCGCCGATCTACTTCCAATAAAATGATATCTATTGATTTTTATATACATATTATATTACACTCGATATTTGGAGTTCAAGATTTCTATGTAAAATCATATCGCCAATTAGATTTCTAAACGAGATCCTACCTGTGTTAATTACACTAGGCCGATAAAATCCCGGCTCACTAATAAAAAGTATGATAGTTTCTTAAATACATAAGATATATTAGTGAAACTATAGTGTGATGTAGGCAACTAATTAATCATATAACCTTATGTGCCTATTTAAGAAACTATCATAATTTTTAATTATAAATTCAGAATTTTGCGGCCTAGTGTATTTCTGAAAGGTTCCCAGCCCTACCAATCCCAACACATTCCGAATAGGGATTACAACATACTTTATAAATGCGTGTTTATGCCTCCCAATAGAATCGATTCTGAACATTGTCGATGAATATCTCAAATCCAACGAATAAATCGTGCGATTGAAATGTAAATAGGTACGAACGAGCTGCGTTGTGGAATTAATATTTTGATTGGATTAATCTATTAACACAATATCGGAGTGCACAATGGCTCCACTCGCGGTGGTCGCATACGTGCCTACTGGGTTAGTGCCCGCAGTGCACTCGCCTATGTACTTAGGTATAATGAACATCAGGCGGATGGCGCATAGGAAATGATAGCAATGTGAATCGTTTAATCATATCAGCCACACATGCCTAAACAGTTTTATTGTTATGAGCGCCTGCTCTCGTCGATAACTGTAAGTAGGTATGTTTGTTACAAACCAGGCAAGGAAATACTTGAGTATAGCATATGTTATGCTAGTGAATTCATAAGTCATCATATTCCAAAAGACATTATATTGACCCGCGCCCCGACCAAGTGAACGCACCTGAGAATCCGAATGATAGCCGGGTTTAGCGGAAATATGCGAGTATTACCGAGTTGATGTACTTTTCGGACATTATTACTGGGCAATACACGAGCGGTTAATGTCTTTGAGACGCTTTAAACTGCGGAATGTGCGTGACACGCGATTTTATGTTAATAGTAGGGCAGTAAGCACTGAGGATATCTGGACATCTACCGGCCAGAGTTAATTTCGTTTTTATAACACCACAAACCCGAATGATCTGTTTACTAGCGGGTCAGTAATAAAAAAGGGGCCGTGGTAGCCATTATGGAGCGAGTAGTCGCGTCGCCCGGTGTCGCCCCCTATCGGGTTGCAAGTGAAACGGATCGTAGGGGGCGGTGACAGATAACGGCCAATATGGCCGTTGGTAAATGTCAACTCGATGATATCAACTGATCTACCTCGGTGAATTTCAGTGCTCATGTCCCAATTTTCTGAAGAACATAAAATTCTATTCTACGACTAAGCTCCTTCAAACGGAATTGTTTAAGTTAGGATCGGGCTGAATGTAGCACATTCTAAGATTTTATATCTTTCCTTCTTCTACAAAGGTTGATATAATACATTTTTATAATTTATTTGAAATAAAAACATAACTTAATCACAGTAAAATAAAAAATAACCCTACACTAAGTACAACTAATTAAAAACAAACTAATACTTTTTATAATTATTTATTTATTTTATCATATTTCTTAGCGACTTACAATTTTTGCGGCTCAGTGTATTTCTCAAAGGTTTCCAGCCTTAACAGTTCCAACACATTCCGAATGGGAATTCATATAATAAGGAAAGATATTGATAGAATAATAGTTTAAAAAAATATACAATATTTGGAACATATCTACTTAAAAAATTTCAGAAATTAATTGGTATGATGCTTAATTGATTGCTAAAAATGCAATAGATATTATTTATCGGACTTAGATAAATAATATCTATTGCATTTTACAAACTTCCAGTTCTTTTTAGTGTTCTCAATTTTCAAAGAGAATCCAAGACTATTGACAGACATCTATCTCCATCTTTAATCACATTTCGTTTCCATCATCCATCACGATCGGACATGTTTTCTGAACCGTATTTATTGACTATCATACTGAGCCATCACATTCATTATTCTGATTACAGGAGAACATTGCTTTAACATTCCAAACTGCATTTTGATTTCATAGGTCAGATAGGTATACTTCGCTCGCATATTCAAATAAACACTAAAAAAGAAACATATTATATATTATGATCGTAGTACAATATAAAACGTGTCATCAGTGTCGATTTAGAAGCCAATACGAATTTTAAATTAACAGCGAAAGTTGATGCTATCTGTGCCTGGATAAAAAGAGACTTATTTGTTTTGTTCTAAATAAAACAACTGTCAGCTAGGCAGTCCGTACAACCCCGTTTTCCATCTGCGGTTGTTTGTTACCCGTAGGTATTAAAATTTTCATCAAATCTGGTATTACTTAATCCACAGGGAGTGTATCTGAGGCCGTGCATGCCAACGGGTCGCGTTATGCCACGATGCCGGTGACACATCCATTATAGTGACATTTTCCCGCCCTTTTTCCTGTCACATTTGACAGGTTTGAAAGCGACTCCTCCTCGCCAATGTTTTCGGCTTGATCCTCATCCTCTCCATCCTCATACGTGATATATTGATGATTGAAAAATATCGTTGTTTCGTAATGGCGCAGAGAGGAGGTTTTACTGAAAAGATAAAACTTTTTACGTGACTTCAGCTTTACGCTTACAAGCACTTATTTTTACAAAAAACAATATCGAACGCAATATGGACGTTGGAGGTTCTTTGAAAAATTCAACAGTTGTATTAAACTCAACCTAATAAATAATATTAGTTCAATGTTTTAAGGGTATGAGATAATCATTTCCTTCCTATTGAAAACACTTTTACCTCTACACTACACACACATATGTCAAGTCGTCCCCTAATAAAATATATATCTGTCCGCACTATTTTATAAGAGTTACCAACTTGATTAATTACTTAATCAACGCCACCTATCGGTCGCTCCTTGCTTTCCGGGCAATCAGTCAGAGACCTTCCAGCAGAGTGGACGTCCTGTCCCATCTCACTACTGCAGTTATTTATAGACGCAATCTTCGCATTGTTGCTGTGGGAAAAAATCACCACCTGTGTAGCGACACTTCACGATTTATTACTTTTATTGGTTACGGATTTACGCTGACGTGAACACCGTCCTTTTGGTCCACCTCAAGTTGTATCGGCCTTTAATTTTTATTAGAGTAACAATGTAATGTTCAACCGCGCTCTCTCCCAAAGTTTGACTTTAATTACCAACTAATTTTCATCTTTTTGTTACAGGTAAGCTTCTGACAGTTATGAACGACACCAACAGTAAGTTAAATTTAATTGAACGCCAAATAAGTCTGAACAAATTTAGAAAAGTTAACCGAAAGCCATAAAACACTAATCTAGTTAACTGCTAGAAAAACAAAACTCAAACTTAATTTCAAAGCTAAGCTCGGCCCCAGCAGCAATGTCGAGAACTCGGGACATTGCATCCTCGCGGGCGTTGGCCTGCAGGACGCCGCGAAAATGAATTTCCAAATGTGAAATAGCAGTACGTTTGCGGAGACGTGAGGCGCCAATGAACTGTCCGTAATAAATGTCATTAGAGCACGTGACGTCACTCTGGGAACATGGCTGCCGACTCTCCGCATCCAATTATGTCTCAAAACTGCCGGACATAAATTTCAATAACACAATTTGTCACAATTTGCGGTAGCGTCCAAAATGCCGTCGGCTCTTTGTTTTTTGTATGCGAGCAATATCGTAACAGTTCCATGTCCCTCCCTTAATACGCCTCTAACAAGTTACAGCAGTTTGCACATCGTGTATGAACACAATCGAATTTGCCTGCAATAGCTTTCGACCGTAGCCATTCTGTCGTCAAGCTTTATTCCAAACACCTTAGATTCAAATATAGAGATCTAATTATAACTTCTTATGAATAATTAAAGAAAACAATAAGAAATATGATGTATGTAGCCTAGTAACCAGTGTGAGCTTTGTTTCGTTCTATTTATAACCGACTTAACCGCAATGTGTAAAGTTATATAAGTACTTTTATATTAACAACACGATTTAATATCTATTATAATTCATTATTCTGCTACTGAAAATAGTATTAACAGAAATAGCTGATATATATTATAGTAACCGAATAAATAAATTATTCCATTAGAAATTATAAGATGAGGACGATAAAAAATTGTATGAGAAAATCAAAAACGTAGAACCCTTGCTTTTAACGAGGGCGCGAAACAAAAAGCGAACGGGTAGGATTTAAATAAAGCTACCAACTCACAGAAGGGAAACAAAAACAAATTAATTGTTATGATACAGTTGACATCGGGAGCCGAATAATGCCGTAAGCGACATGCTAAGAGCGCCCCACACCAGAGGCGTCTACTCCGCGAACTAAAATCACGAATTAATCGCCAATGAAATTTCGTCGAGCCGTGAAATTACAATTTAAGCGACGCCTGTTTATATGACGTATACGTTACTCATTGCCCTCCACCTGTATTTTATTTACGGTACATAAAGAAACGTGTGATTTACAAAAATAAAAATTTTGAAACAAATATGTCTAAGTATAGTCAAAATAGGTAGGCTTTCGGGAACCGATGTACGCAACCAGTACTAGTATTTTTTTTTCAATTTGTGGGTAATTCCAGCCATATTAATAATAGTGATATTTAAATTACCAACCGATTTCTACGCTTAGGGACCGACTCAATCTGGATAAAAATATTTTTGCTTTTAGTTCAAAATTCCGAATTTAGGTTTCTCATTTTCAAGCAAGCTTTAAAATACAATCCATCTAACTAAGTAACTTTAATAGACGGTAATTTTTCTACCTCTAAATATCAAAAACTAAATGTATTTAAAGCTACGTATCCGTTTACAAGACGTATAATTAGATATCGGGTATATCCCACCGCAATCATTAGATTATCGTCGCCCGGACATGAAGCCACAATTCGGCGCTACTTATACTGAAGCCTTGCGACGCCCTTACTCGATACTGACTCACACATTTATTACCTTATACGTTATAGGATTATCATATCGGCATTTTACTCGCTTCTACATACATTGTTTGTGATAAGTAATTCTCCTATGAGAGTTGTAGACGAATGATTCAAGTTTTTAACTGTTTTTTTTTTGTATTTAAACTATGTGTTGTTTGTATTTAACCAAACAAAATTTAAATTAACGGACATAGAATGCGTAGCGCACAAAGCTATAGATAAGAACATTACGAAATATCCAAAAACTATTTAGTGAGAGAGAACTGATAAGAGCCAGTCCCTTTAACACATGTTAATAGTTATGTTAAGTGCAGCTTTTAATAGGTATGTAATGCGATATTATCGTGTAATTTATCGATGCCGCCCCGCTGTCCGCGCTTATAACCGCCCGCCCGGCACGGCGCAGGCCCTGTGTACTCCCGGCACAGCACGCGCGAGCCGCCAGAGTCGCGCGTCGTGCCCACGTCACGCGGGCCCGTGCGCCCGTGCCGCTCCTGCCATATCACTTCCAACCTCCGCGGACCGCGGACGCACTCCGAGCCGCGACCAAGCAAAACAATTCAAATCAAACATTCCATTAATTGTACGTCTCGCGGCGATAACGCGCGCCGTTTTATTACTCCGTCTTTTATTTTCGTTTTTATTTCGCATCTCCTAATGCAATTGCACTCGAGCAGCGCGGACTGTATTATTTTTTACGTTGTTATTCTTGTTTTTATTGGTTTTGTGCGTAAGTGAAAATGGAGGCGGGCTATGAAATGGTGAGTTGTAGCATTTATAAATTTTATTTGATTTACTTTTTATTACTTCCGTTTTCTTTACTCGGTTTTTGTTTAAGCTGTTTTTTAATTTACTTTCAATACGTTTAAGTTAGCACACATTTTTTATCAGGCAAAACTAAATAAATTATCTCAATCTGACAGTTCGTGAGACGAAGAAAACATAAATCAATTTCAATCTTAACCACACCATACCATTACACAATCGTACATACAAATATGTAAGTAACAACAATTTGACTTGCGATCCCGAGCACTCGCCACTCAGGCGCATTGTCAACCAATCAGTGACAACATCCATTCCATTAGAGCATTTAAACTTGTCACAGAAAGCGACGTTAAGCGTACAATAAATTTATATTCTCGGATGTATCACTAATCTACACAATTAGGCATGCTTTTGTAAAATAATCTTCTCTGATTCAAATCTACATGAATAGGGTTGACACGCGTGTTAACTTAACAATTCACTGAAACTACATGTACAAGTACATAATACAAGCTTCTGCTAATATCAAATATGTAATATTTGATATTAGTAACAATAATTATCTAGGGAATTATTATTATTATACATTAGAAATTTGTTAAATGTATTACTAAATGTTAAGTCTTCAGAACTTCTAAATTTTAGACTAAATCGCTTGAACACTTTGGATACCACGTAACATATCCACCCGAACCCGCATATAAAAAATAAAATTCACATTAAACTCCATTTCATAAACATCGATTATCCTTCCGAACAATCCTAATAGCTCTTCGCATTATGTTCCCATAATACACAAGTATTTGATTCAGCTATCGATTGAGTGGCTTCCCTTTGGCCAGATAGCAGATGATAAGATACTTTATCTCGTCCGGCCCGCCCCCTGCCTGTCACTCTCACCCTGATATCAGAAAAAACCATAGCGCTTAATTAAGATGCGCAATACAAGCAAGCGAGCAACGCTTCTATAATCTGAACGTTAACACTTTAAAAAGATACCAAATTTTTGAAGAAAACGTCTTATGTAGATGTCTAACAATTGTAGCGTTGTAGCACGTATTCCTGATAAAACAAGGTACGATATTACAAGCGTATGGTTGTTACGACCTTGTAGAACCATAAAACATGGAGGAGATTTAACTGCCCTTATCGAGAGAAGAATGATTGTGAACACATCATCCACATGCATTCTTATTTAATGGAGACGTGTATTGAGACAAACTGATTTCAATAAAGAGCGGTACACCACATTTCTCGTTGATAAATTCACTCATTGCGTCCATAATTAATTATGATGTAATCTTAAATAATTTTACTACTGTGAAGCGGTCGAAATAATAACACCCAACAACAGTCCCATAGAATTTATAATCCTCCTAACTAAGTGATGAATTCTTATTGTAATGTTCATGGCCACTCGGGGACTCTAAATTCTCAAGTTAGCATCAAATTAATTCGAATCACGTAACTTTGGACCGATATCCTAAAAAATTTCGTCAACAATTATTATATAGCGGAATCATTACCTGCTATTTTCCTGGTAGATGGTGGTAGATGGTCCGCACTGCACGTGAGTGCAATGCCGACTTCAGAACAATAGACCACTAGGCACGAGGAGCCGCCTAGCTCTTTAATAGACCATTATTTTCATAGTCTCTCAATACGCAATGCAAGACCAAGAAACGCGGCTGTTTTGTTTTATAAACACGCGCCTTTGTGTGGCCACATTCATACCTACTCATAACTTACTCGATTTACTCATATCGTAGGGAATTGTAATTTCTTATTATTACACTCTGGAAACAAGAATGATTCAACGCAAGAAATTGAAACACATTTGAATTTCAAATGGTTCATAATGTTGCCTTCATAATATTTCTGCCGTAGATTAATTTAAAGATAGACTAAACATAATTTGCCATGTAGAATTGTTGTGACGTAAGAATGTCTCGATCAATTAAGAACAGTCATGTGAGCGGCTAACTCTCTAATTATCTCTAGTGGTTTCCTCAAAACTACGCCATCCATTAGGAAAGTTAGTCCGTGGCCACCGGAACACCTCAGGCCACGTTACAACGTCATCCGATATTAGTCATCAGAGCTAGTTGAGGAAAATACAAAACTAAATGTAATATCGGACGAAAACATTCACATTTGTATGACGTTACGATTGGTTACTCACTCGTTACCGATAGGTATTTTTAATAAAACAAAAGAACAAAGAAACTAATCAACGCCACATTCTTCAACAACAGCTTTATGATAGATATAACTTTCAACATTAAAAATACTTCATACTAAAATTTGAAACTGTTTTACAGAGCATTATTCACTAATAGGTAAACGTATTTCTACAATATCATGCGCAGCACGTATGTATGTAATATATTACTATATGACAACGTATTATGATCTGAGCATATACCATTTCCCGCCGCCATCTATTTTTCCCAATACATATTGCTGTGTAAACAAGACATTAGTTATACCTGGATTTGCGGCGGCATCCCTTTTCACAAAACGTATAGAGAGAAGGTGAACGTCACTAGTCGGTATAGTGGGGAATACGATCCTGGCACAAATTGATTGAGAGCGACATTTGATATAAAATTGTGTTGTGATTGATGCGACCCCGCCTCAGCTCGGCTCCGCTAAGTGCTCTGTCGTGGTGTCGCCTATATGTACGCACCTATACCATACTCGTATGTAAGACCATTAGATACATGCCGAAAGTATATGTACGTACGTAATGTAACAACTAGATACATCTCATATTATGTACTGATACACGACCAAGCGGGTTTGCCGAGTAATCTTTTTTATACATTCATATCACCACATTGTCCCTTCACGGCTGAGTAAACGATAGGTGATCGACCTCATCATTAACCTGCCTTCTTGTCGATACGATCTGCCAAAGGCGCGCGGCTGAATTTTCCTCTCGTAGCGTGCCATCGCAGCATTATAATCAACTGGCTCATTTCCTCCTCGTTGACAACACGATATCTAAAATTATGTAAACGTGAACAGTATCAGAGTCAAGTTTTGAGAATCTACGATGTTGTAGAGGCTCTTGCTTTATTTGTGAGACAGTATGTTTATGTTTATGATAACGTTGTGTTTTTGTTACCTTCCTTTATTATAAACACTTTATTATCTAGCAAAATCCTGATGGTCTCTGTCGAATGCGCTTATAAATCGTAAGAAATATCAAATAAAACGTAATTAAATTATGGTTTTTCTGAATATTTCCAACTCTACGTCAGTTTTACGTGAAACTGACAGCTTGTCTTAAAACTTTACTTCATCTCGCGGCCATTCAGAGAGAGATTGAGGTTATTTTTCTAGGTCATTCAACGCAAAAGGGTGAGCCGAAACGTTCGACAAATTACTCGACTGGTACGCTTAATTTACTTTACAAATGCTTTTAAAGTTTTCAGCTGAATATCTAATTGGTTAGAGAAATTCTCTATTCAATACGATTTTGCGATAATGTTTTAGAGAGCTGTGGTAACTTTTTGTAGCTGCATAACAGTATAGGAATATCGAGCCTATTCTTGCTTAATATTATTGTGGTTGTATTAACATTGACATACAACCACATAGATTTGTTATAAACGACATATAATCGACTATGCATGGCTCTGCTCCGACCGATCCATCCATCACTCTCTGGATTCATAAGGCTGCGTGCAGATGGCCCGTGTACGTTTATAACAGACGCGTTATATGTATGTTCGCTGTGATACAATACATGCTAGTGTACACTCGGCTTAGTTGGCGACACTGCCAGTATTAATTTAGGGTTACGGTTAATTATTGTATGGTATATACATGTATAACCTAGTACCTACGCACATGATAAAGTCTGAACTGAACTGGACTGTGACCAATAAAAGTACAGAACACCTAAATATTTAGCTAATTTAATTGTTTCATGATATGATCATACTAAATTCTTCGCTTCAAACATTACCTTCTTCTGCAAAATATTACACTATACAATTTTAAAGTTTTGCGATGACATGATACCGGTGCGGTGTACCGGTGAAATAGCGCATATCTACCGGTAGCTTTATACTCACTTTCCGCAAGTTCTCGCTGAACGCCACACCACGCCCTGGTAGAAAGTGAAAGATGACGTGATTCCAGAGATACATCGCCTGCACGCTGATATTGTATCACCCGACCAACTGATAGCCCCGGCCCTTCGGCAAAAAATAAGGTCGCCCGTTTACACGAGAGCAAAGGCTTTAAGTGACAGATACTAGATAAATGTTACGACGCATGAGATAAGGGCGGAGCGCATAAAAAGGTCGGGAAAATCTCGTGTAAAAACTGCACTTAACATTTTAATTCTTAGAATATTGAACGGTGACATGAAGGAGCATAAAATATTTGTAAGTAATTATTGAGTATCGGGTAACTTTGTGAATTCTAGGACAGTCCCCCATTTCATTATGCAGGGGTGTAGCGGACAGGCGACGCTCGGGACAAAGTTAGATTGAAGGCGGCGACGCGACGCGCCGACGCGAGCGCGTGCTTAAACTGTATCCCGGCTCACTTAGACCAAGATTTACACCAACTTTGCACTGTTCCCGACGCCTAGCCGCCTGCTGCCTGACACTATGTCATACAGCGTGTTTTACTTACGAACACTCGCTTATCTACGTAAGTACCTACCTAAACAAAGCTGTTTAATATAAAAATATAAGTCTCTTCTTATAAATAGAAAATAGATATAATTTTCTTTTCCTTGAATAGAAATGAAGTAGACTACCTAATACGTATCGAAGGTCGAACATTGATACAAGAGTCAATTATATCCCCGCGTAGGTTTCAAGAACCAATTTCATAAAAATATTACGAGTGGGTGCATATACGTTAGAGTTTCAAAATAACATCTCATTAGAAAAACTATTTTAAGGTTTATTGCTTTTATATTTCCATCACAGCTTAAGTACCAATTATTAAACTTTTTGTAAGTATTTATACCTTTACTTTATCCAAAGAGATAGTTAACTAGATACTAAATCATCATCAACTATGTGGGACATCAACAGCTCATGTGCTTGTATCATACTAATATCATAAAGGCGTAATTTTCTATGTGTGAGTGTGTAAGTTTCGTCACGCTCGAACGGCTGACTCCAAATGCGGATGTCGATGAAACTTGGTACACGGGTAGATCATATCCTGGAATAGCACATGAGATACGTATTTTTTATCCCGGGAGTGTTCCCTTGAGATAATTTTCCACTATCACGGAGGCGAAACGCTGGCAGCAGCTAATATTATTTATATATATTTTATTATAATTAATTATATTTTAACTCAGGCGTAATCTTTTGTCCAGGAAGCCTTATCATATCAGTCGATGACAGATGTCAGGCGGATGTATCGCGGACGGAAGTGCGCTGGTGGGCGGCTTCCGTCGGCGCGCGCGCAAGTCCGTCGTCCGGCGACACACGATACCGACAGCGACCCGGCTCGGGTTGCACTCCTCCAGCTCGCTTTACATGTACCGCAAAACACCGCTGACTAAGTAGGTAATACCTACCTACCAAAGTAAATGTTGTTTTCTCAAACCTCTCGTTTCCTCAAAAACAAAGTGTTAATACAAAGTTACAGCGATATCAAACATTAAGCTAATTCTAGGCACATTCAAAATAACCGCGCGAGGTAATAAACAGTTAAAAACAAATGGAGAAACCTCACAATTGCTCTAATTACCGCCTCCGTTACCAAATCACGAGAAAATTCACGCCCTCAGCCCTCCACGTCACAATGAGGGAATGGAAGAAGCCTGTGAAAAAGCAAATTAAATTAATTGTGATGTAAACGAGGGTAGGCCGAGCACAGTGCGTACAGTAAATAATAGATGGCGTTGCCTTCGAACCGCACCCCTTTACAATACAATTTTATTTGCCGTATAAAACGTTGGCCGCGTGTGGCATTACTTACGTACTTAATAAATAAATCGAATCTGTCGCTGTGTTACATAAAACTGTTTGTGTTTTATTGCTGAACAAAGATGTTATAAATAAAGCCATGTATTTTATTTCTTTATTTCACGTGTGTATTTGTTCGTCTTTCTTTTTAGCATTTTACTTTTCCATAAATTTTAAACTAGCATGTTGAAGAAGAATGTTGAAACGGTAATGTTGAACGGTATAAAGTTGAGAGCGGTTTGCATAAGAGAAGATAATAAATGAATATGTAGCTAATTAATTGCAAGTAGCGGTCAAGACTCGAAGGCTATAAGAGTGTTTCTTATGAAAACATCGTGTTCCCGCGCTGAGGCCGAAATAGTCGGAGTAAGACGTTCGATCGGTTTACAAGCGCGCTATTTTGGGCGCTCCATCAAACAAGCGTCGATATCGCTCTTATGGATTTATACAATGATTTGAACATAATTCTTGTTGCGGTGTCGGAGTTTTAGGAAAAAATATTGGCTGGGTCTTTTCCTGTTGCCGGACTTGATCGTATAGCTAATTCAATTTATTACGCCATTTGTAACTAATGCTTACCATATGAACAATATCTTGTAAAAATATATACTCACTACCAATTGCACGTAAACTGTTAAAAATGGTCGCCCTCCTATCATATGTTCTTATACATATATTACAACTGTGTAACACCAGCCTCAAGAAAGAAGCCAGCATCACCAATAAAGAAGATCGGAAGACCTCTTAACCTCGTTCCCGGTTACTCACTCAACCTGGGTGTGATGTGTGCACTCGTTGCTCGGCCCATCACAACCTCCTTGAGTGAGCGATCGTGGACGAGACATACAACAGCTCTAGAGAAGAAGCCACATGAAGCTCTACAAACTTACAATCAGCGCAGACACAACGCACCAGCTAACTGCTCGAGCAGTTTCATTGATTCAATAGTTATAAATTAAATGACAACTAGAACAGAGTTCAAAATGTAAGTGATCACTTTCTGCAGTATGCGACAAATCACCTATCCGACACATATACTATGCAGTATGTTATACATACCCTATTGTTCTTTATTCATTTTCTTTTTATCAATGGAAACTGATCAAAAAATGTTTAACTGTATCTGCGCTGACCCTTATTTTAAATTAACTGTCTTTTGTTACTGTTCATTTAATTTAAAGTGTTACGGACTTTTATATGTTTTCGATTTCTGGTTGTTTTCTCTTTAATGTGTTCACACCTCACCATGTTTGGAGATTAACTAACCGTTGATAAATGAATACTGGAGTATAGCAAACAACGCGCTAGCGGCCTGTAGTAAAATTCAATGAGGTGTATCAATACGCGTCTTGTCGAAATTTTCATAGAAAAACGATTGGCCTGCCCGTCGGCAAAAATAGCATCACGGACATACAGAAAACAGGCGCGCATCGATCACGTGATTTATGCGTTATTGGCTACCGATTTGGCGGTTTACGACATACAGATCGAGGGTCATAAGTAGAGCACAAGACGGTTATGTCAAATGAAGGATAGATAATAATATATTGCATGTGTTGTGGCACAATGCACCTGCAAAGCATTGTGCTCGCGTTACAGAAGATTCGCAAACATCGTTACCGGAGAGCCGTGCTCTGTTTACGTCAAGTAGTGCTTTTATCCTTTCCTCTATTCCATTTGGCGCAGTTATTGTTGAGCACAAACCGCTTAGCGAAATAACTACAAACTAGATATTATTCTGGAAACTCAATACGGATTATTTGTTATTTTTCCTTTGGGAGTAAAGCCTGTATGAGAACTGCAAAAAATCACGAAATGTTTTATATATAATTTCAATCGTGTCTTTCGTTCTGTGTGTTCGAAACTTTGAATTTTCTCAGAAAGTACTGTAAAGAATTTGGTATGCTTTACATAATCATGTAAAGCATTTTCCGGGAAAGTTATCGTGCATATTGTGCGGAGTCGGTTCTTTACCGCTTATTAAGATATGGGAAGAACCGGATTACTTATTGTAATTAAAACATAGATGTAATAATTACGAATCATGCAATTTAGGTACCGTAAGCCGCCCCTAGTTTCTGCACAATCTCTAATAATTTCCAACGCTTTTAAAATTATAGTTATGGCAGTGCTTGCCATATCAGGTGTCATGTACAGTCATCAAGTTCGCAATAGTTAGCCGCCATTATCTGACTGTTACACCTGGCCGCATTGATATGCGCTTACTGTGCGCCTGATTAACCATGCAATGTTTCACATTTAGACACCGATTGTATCCGCTTTACACCTGTCCGATTGCATCTGCCATCAGTTATTATAATTACATGTTTGTCTTGACATACACATGCAGCGACATAATAAGATTATAATGCCCGTATATGTCGTTCAAACATTCATATTAAATTACTCAGTTCATTCTGAATGAGAGACTATAATGCTTGGGCACGCCATAATTATGGTGATAAGTCCCCTCTTTGAGGAGTGGTTGGAAAGACTGCACAGCATCCTCACCTTCCGCACCTTCCTCACCGGATATAATCAACTGACCATCACTAGATAACTGAGTTGTCCGTCCAGGTATCACCACTGTGTGGACCGCCCGGAGGACACGGTGGAGCATACGGTAAAGGTGTGCCCCGCTTGGGTAGAGCACCGCCGTGTTCGCGCGGGGTTGATCGGCGGGAACGATCTCTCTCGCCGGGCCTGGGTACAGGCCATGGTCAGAAGCGAATCAGTAATGCTAGCAAAGGAGGCGGCTGCACGCGCGAATTGACGGCCCCCACACCCCAGCCACCGGGATCCTGATCCCGGTTTCCCGCCACCGTTGAAGCGGGCTTGCGAACGGCGAGCAATGAATAGCTCGCCGTCCGACCGTCCGGTAACAGTCCGGACCTAGCCCAAGTCGTCGACGGCACGTAGTATTCCTTTATTTAACATCTTCTTGAGGCGCGCATGGAGCTCACCTCAAGAAGATGTAATCAAACCGTAGGGACCCAGAAGGTTCGAAGCCTATTGGGGATGGATGTAGGGTTTGCTTCTGAAAGAAAAACCCGGCCCTGGAATGAAAGGGAACGAAGGAACTAGGAGTGGGTTTTAGTCAGTAAATTCTGATACCCGCACCACCCAAGGGCGGAAGATGTCATTTGATGATTTTCTACCTAAAAAAAAAGACTATAATGACTATAACGGTTGATGGAAAATTTCAGTACTTTTTTTTTACTCACATTTTCAACAACCCACCTGTTTTTATAATCTAAACCGCTGATACATTTATTATAAGCTCCTTGTAATGCATGCGTGTACAGTGTTTTATGGTTCATGAAATAATTTTCCGCCTATTAAGAACGTAACTCAACCCAACTACTGGATAGATCGATGGTGTACAGTCGATGTATATGACGACTGTACGTTATAATTTGTGAATACAATGTGCTGGTAATCTGGTATACAGCCGTTTCTTGCCATGTGTGTAACTGGTGGGCTTATCCGGCAGGCGTTGCTGGCAACTCGCGCATTCGTAGCAGTTGCCAACTAACAGGCCTACGCGGCTAAGCCGATATCAGCTGTCGTCGCGCTACGCGTCGGCGTCGCCCCGTAGCAAGCCGACTACGAGAATTACACTTTCGTTACCCCGATAGGTATTCAACGTATATTTATTGCGCTATTTGCTTGATGTAGCTTTGTTGTATGTTATAAAGATAATTTTTTTTTTTTTAGTAATAGCGGAATCTAACGCTTATCGTAAACTTGTGGTAAACGTACATACTGTGCGAACAAGTATTATACACGTCCGCTTAAGTAAACGTGACCAGACATATTTTGGCAGCTAATTAGACCAGTTTCGATAAATTAATAAAAAATGTAAAATACATAGAAACCATTACAAGCTACCTTCTTCTATTGGTACAAGAGTATTGTCAGTAATAACAATAAAAGTTAATACAAAAACATCAGGTTATTACAACGACGAAACATTAAAGGCCAGTGGTGTAATTGTAAGGGCGGTTCCACACACGCCGGTAATTTGGCAGCGGCGACGTCGCGTCTATTGCAACACCAATTTCATACCGACAACGTGTAGCTGGAATTGCTTTTATTATACACGCTAACATCGACTGTACTGCAGTCGTTGTACACATTATCATTAGCTAGCGATACACTTGGAAATTCGAAATAAACAAAAAATTGGAAATTGTCCCTAAACAGTTCGTATGGTCTACTTAACGAATTAGAGGATGTGTAAAAAATACAGCGCCAGTGCGAGTCGGATTCGCGCACTGAGGTCTCCGTACAAACTTACCTAAATAGTTAATTCCCTAATGAAGTCTCGAAGATTTTTCTGAATCAGAAAAAGGTTTTTTTTGTGACGTAATAACAAATTTACTGATTTCAGATTTATTCCTGTATACCTGTGCTATAAGACTTTTCTTTATGCCAAATTTCAGGATTCTGGGTCAACGGGAAGCCCTATGAATTTTGATTCTCTTTAGTGTTGAAATATACGGGTTTTGCGACATAAGTGGCAGTCTATTTTTTCGTTAACTTAGAAGTTTGATTTTTTTTCACAGCTTCAATCGATCGCAGACCTATAGGACTAAGGGACTTGCTTGACTGACGGACAACAGAGTGATCCTATAGGGTGCCGTATTTTCCTTTTGAGGTACGGAACCCTAAAGATAATATACCTAAACTCGTGTAGTAACAAAAGTGATGATTAGAAATGTTGCACCTCAAACACGAGAAAACTTTCTCATATACTGCCAACGCTTTCCTTATAGTTGAGGC
Organism: Leucania comma; assembly: GCA_958295575.1. Taxonomy (NCBI): domain Eukaryota; kingdom Metazoa; phylum Arthropoda; class Insecta; order Lepidoptera; family Noctuidae; genus Leucania; species Leucania comma. The sequence continues at coordinate 16,985,090 of OY282474.1, read as the reverse complement.
AGAGTTAATTTCAACATTCGTTTGTTATGTACTAGTGATGGCAAGATAACAATATAATTTGCACGTGACTCCGTCTAGTTCCACACTTGACAATAGAACTTTGTTAGCGGCGCGCTGTCCAGTAATTAATCAACTTGTTTAGTAGCGATTGAGGGTTATCAAAGCAGGCTGCAAGGTGCCACTAATTGTCAAACTTTGCCGACGTCCGTCATATCTAAATATTTATTCCAAATTTAACTTTTATATTCAATCCATCACAGAACTTTAACCTCAGAACCCTAAGAAAATCTTTTCATAAAATTCTCGCGTTATTCTAGACGTTTATACAAGATAGTGTTCTTTAAACAAGCCAGAACAATTTCACTTTGCAGTTTAAATAAAAAAGCCCCCTAAGTCACTTACGGCGAGAAGAAACGAGAGTCGAGTGCAATTTTAGGGCCGACACTACCCCTCTAAGAAATTGAAGGTGTTTGAGAACATCTGCATAGGGTTGAGTTGTTTACCTTCGCCGGCCGGTCTCAAGACAATTTATTTGAAAGGTGTCGTCGTGCAATCCACTCAGCGATCACAGCCGATACAAATATCCGACCTAGAATAACCTGGGTATAAATCACTCCGAGGAAATAAGTTGCTCGACCCATTTACCTAGCTGGACATGTGGTTAAACAACGTCCCGCGGTACCGATACCGATACCGGCGCCGCCACTCACGGTGACGATATTGTGAAAGCTTCTCTATTGATGTTGTTCAATTGAATGGTTACGTCGAAAACGCTTTGCATATCTGTTTTGTTTGTCCCCACTTAACTTCAGAAAGTTGTAGCGTTGTTTATGACAAACATTTACCTGATCGCGAAAACTTATGATATTATTCAACTTGTTTACGTAAGCAAATGATAAAGTCATTTGTCAAATAAGTATCTACCTTTTTGCATTAAAGTATAACATAAATGATATTAGGTTTAATTCTTAAGCTGTTGAAAGTAAATGCACTTATTTGTACCTACTTAAAAATCTTAAATTTCGGAAAATAAAGTCAAAGTTCAGAATCGATAAATTAATCGTTTGCAAATTTTGATTCTAATATTTCACGGAAAACGTGATACGTAGAGTGATTTCGTTAGTCACAACGAAATTCCTAATTACAGGAGATGGCAAAATAAGAGAAAATTGTATTAAATCGCGGGTTATCTAAGCTCTCACTCTTATTATTTCGGAGATGGAGCGCGACGACTTCGAAATTTACTTAATTATGTTATAAAGATACTGATCTGAATAAAGCGGAGCGCCGAAAGCCGAGGGAATAATCGTCTGGACCGACAGACAATTGGTCTCTCATCGCCGCGGCTTCACACTGCGACAAGTTCCATTTTATTATTTATTGCTTTCGTCACAAACGAGACCTTCTTTGCTACGTTTCAGATGCAAAAGAAAGTACAACAATCCACTTTCTTTGATAAACATTTAATCTGGATGAGATCAATCACTCGTGATCGTCTCAACTTCGATTTTCTCATTTATTAGTGTTGTAGGAAGTAGTGAAGACTGCTGTCATAACAGTACACACGATGCAGTCTCAATTTCGTTAGTGGCGGCACGTATAGCCGTCGCACGTCGCCTGCTGAAATAGAAAACGGCTGGTGATTAATTGGCAATTACTCCAACTGGCGAGTAATTCCCGCGCCCACTTGTCGCCCAGCTAAGCTCGCGTATTATTTTTCCATCGAGTAAATAAATTGATCGTGTGTGCTGTGAACAAAATACAATCAAACACTTAAGGCGCGGGTAATCAATATTTTTGTAATTGCATATACGAACAATCAATATTGAATCACGGTTTTGGTTTTGTTTTACAACAATCATGTTCAACGTACGTTCTTACGTACTTATGACTTAGTTGCTGCCTGAAAACCGAGTTCTTACTGGCATACTTTTAAACTGCAGCATAACTATCCCTTTTCAAACATTCTATAAGTGTCAGTAATACCAAAACTGCAAATATATATATATCTTTTATAAAGTATCCGAACGGGTCTATTCATCTTTCTAACATAAATTTTGATAATTCGCTCAGAGTATAGTGTTACCCCGATGCAAAATTGTAATTTGCTGTGATATAATTCAATATTTAGCGAGATGTAATTGAATATTTTTCCAATTTGTCGCGCGTAATGGGGCAAGATTGAGTTGACGGTCCCCACGGCGAGCAGGCGGGCCTAGCCGGGCGACGGACGCCGGCGTCGACGCGACCGACACGCGCGTCGCGACACCGCGACACCCGGTGTCGAGTGTCGCCGCATCTCATCGCGCGACATCACATTTACATACCTACAGCCTTTTTCATTATTTAAAGCAACATTTCTGGGTTAAAATATGCAATCGGTTTTCTTATATATTGGTATTTACTTTGAAATCGCATCGGCTGATTTCGCATATGCAGATAGAGTTAAATATATATGTACTAACCAGTATTAGCTTAAATGCAGTCAACAAGTTATTAAAATATTAAGTACGATATAATTGATGTAAAGTGTGATTTTTTTACCGCTCATTAATTTTAAGTTCCTACTTATTTTTTATGGTGTACAATAAAGAGTATATTTATCTATTTATTGAATGTAAGGTTAAGTTGTGTTGTGCATAAGTTTTGCGTACAATAAAGAATATGTAAGAACCAGTCTCAATTATTTTGTAAATCATTATCAGGCTGAGATATTACATAGTAAACACTGCCTGTATTTAGTATGTAATTTCCCAGCATTAAGTGGACAGGGGATGCGCACCATGTCTCCGTCAATACGTCGGGATTACGCGGAAAACTCGCACATACTTCATGCACGTCACGCGCTATGTTTTGAGCAACCGACAAAAACGCCTCATCTTTCATCGCGCGATTTCCTTCCAAATAGCTTTACGGTCCCCCTAATAATACTCAATCATTATTTAGATACCATATAAGGACTTCAGGTACGTGTTATATTGAGTAAAGCCGTTTTAAATAAATTGCCGTCTGCTCAAAGGGCTTCTATCATGTTGTTTTAATATGACATCAAACACGATTAGAGGATTGAATTTCATATTTATTCAAAAGCTTCTTTTTATATAAAGCTATCGTTGAAATAAATCGTAATATATCCAGAAACATATAGGTATATACGTCTTAGAATATTTACTGCATTATACACCACCTTTTCTCCTAGTTTAAGATATTCCTGTTATTGCACTTTGACGTAGCGACGAGGAAGATGCCGGCTACGTCACGTCGACTCATTCCAGCGGCGATCGCTCCTGGCATACTAATATTCTCTGCGAGCGATTCCATGTAATTCCAGTCGGTACTCCGCCTCCGATTGTGCGCCAGCCAGTATCTTGAATATGTTACTAGGATCTACCGAACGCTCCATCGGATGCCTCCGAAATGCCGATACTCAAATCTGTCCAGTCACGTAATCACAACTGCGTGTGTTACATAACTCCTTTACTAATTATTTTTAGTTTTAACAATTCATTAACTTAAAAACCATTACAATCAATAAGAACGTCTGCCTTAGGTATAACAGCTAAACTAGCAATGGAAATCTATAAAAAATTACCACAAACCCACGAAACTAGTGTCCAACCGAACGTTCGATATCGGTTCCGGTTTATTACGGTCAAAAAGCTGGTTTAGGCTGAAGTTTCAGTTTAAACCGCGTAGTTTCGACTTGACCGAAACTAGCGTTTCTGAGCTGAAGGTAGTGAGTAGACCTCAAATCTGACTGTCTCATTCGTCTATATAAGTAATGTTGTAATCATCGTTTTATCAACTTATACCTATGCACTTCATGAAAATTAAGGCTGATTTTACGATGGTCATATAACTTTTTCATGACATTCTCAAGTTTTGATAGTTTCTCTGTTACCACGCGAGTTTCGGTTTCAGTGGAAACCCGAAGAGAAGCCAGACATCCGGCTACAGTATCAGTTTCGGCAAAATATCGTGTTCTAGTCGAACATTACACAAAAACCCTTTAGTTTTTATTACGATCAACCATTAAACGCTTTGAGTTCTTTGTAAGTTAATAGCTCCATAATATTTTTTCTATCTACAATGTCGTCCACCCTAGCTACACCCTAGCTGGAAGCCTACAGCGTTATGGCTTGACGTGATTCAGCACTCGTAATTCGTCTCAGCCTCGGGCTAAACAAACTCAGCTTATCGCATAACATAAATTGGCAACACGTCGTTAAGGCGACCCGCACACTGCGAGCCGCGCAGCTTTATCAGCGGCCTCTCGTAAACCAATGCCGTCTGTTATTGCAGCTCGGTTGCGACATTTCCCGAGACTTTTTTCATATCGCAAAACGGCTGCCGATAGTAACGCTAACCGACGACCGGCGACCGGGACGCGGCACTCGAACCGCGTAAACGATTTGGCTTGTACCGATAAATATATCCATTTGGCAATGCGCGCCCACTCCATGCTCATATCAACTGAAAAAGCGCGCCGCCTTGAGCGCTGCTGTAATTAGAGGCCAATCGTAAAACGAAAGGGTTGCGCCGGAACGTCCCATCTGATAATGAGCGCGACTGGCGGCACTGGCGCGGCTCCAGCCACCGCGCCGCTCATATTAGGCGCTCTCTCCGCCGCTATCGTTACGACTTTTACACTTTTACGAGTTGTTTAGTTTACAGAGCCGGCTGTGTACGAGCGCGTGCATTGCCAAATGCTAGTTCGCGGCTCACCGCGCGCGACCGCTCCCTAAATATCGCCACCGCTACGTGTTAATGAGACGTACGTTTCGGCCTCGTTTGGCATAGCGCGGAGCCTGCCGTCGCCCGCCACATTACCTAAATATCCTTATGCCACTTCATATTACGCTCCTCTTTAGTTTTATTGTTCGTAAACTGTGATTTTTGCCCCGATACGAAAGCAAACATTGTGGCTTTTAGATAAAATAAAAGAATATTTTCCTTGGTTGCTATAACGATCTGTAGGCATCCGTTTACAATAACAGCAAAAGCTTCATTCCCGACGATATCAATTTTGTTCAGTGGCTCTTAATTAACATTTTCTTTTCTTTCGTTTCCAGGTGAGTGAGGGAGCGAATACAAAACCAGCCAGGCTATGTGCGGCGCGCGCGGCGCCCGCTACAGACAAAAAAGAATATTACACCGCTTTCAATTCGAACACACAGAAGAAAAAATATGATCTGCACTTTTGTAAACGCAAATGAGGTTCGCTTTGTAATATGGGACTTAATTTAAATAACGTTTCAGGTCAACCGAACTGAAACAGGTGGGTAATTTCGCAACAATTGGTTTAGTTCCATTAATGGGCAATCGCTAAAACCTGTTAGGTGTTAATGTTAACGTGTTTTTTTAAAGCAACAAATAGTAGCAAAACTATACCTACATATTCCCACAATGGTTGAAACTTTCATATAACATACACGTACCATTTATTCTGAGGAGCATGATAAACTCCAGCGTGTTGATATACGAGCGACCTGATGGCAGACAGAGATTATCTCAATGTTCTTTGCTATACAAACGGGCTTCACCTTCGCTGGAACACGAAATCTAGTTTCCACGAACTACTAGTCGCAGACCGCCAAAATGATTTAATGCTTAGGTGCCAACACTGGAACCTTTCGAAGTCTGCAAGACATTATTTATGTAAAATATGAGTTGAATTCTTTTATTGCTCAGAGAAACAACAATGCTATGAAATTGCTTTACCGAAATGTTTATATAAGCATAGATAGATACTCGTATAAGCACCTCTTTGCATTAAATAAGTTTCATAAAATAACTCAAAAAAGCAGAACTTAAATAAAGGAATCTACGAGTAGTTACGTAGATAGGTACTCACATACCAAACGAATATGACATCTCCCCACTGAACAACGGCGGAAAAAGGTAAGCTTTTCTTGCTAACTTTTCATCAATGAGGAAAATACTGATCATCGCCAACTTTTTCGTTACACATAATCATAAACCTATTTCTAATGCTCGAGCCGCCAAAGCGAATTACACCGCCAAATTATTCGCTGAATTTATATAAAATTCTTAAAAATGGCAAAATGGGTTATAAAAATGGCATCCGAAAGTACATTTAATGCAGAAGTTAGATAAGCTCACATAGTTGCGTTACATCACAAAGACACTTCGAGCGGACTCCGACCTTCGAACCCAGGAGCGGTTGAACTCTGAACATGTTCAGTAACCTCGCGGTCGATGGCTCCTCAAATAAAATTATATTGCAGTGATGCAATGTACTACAGAATACACAAAATCACAAGCGGCAACGAAAATTGAAACCAGTTCAAGTACCCACCACCTCTCTCAGTTTGTAAAACTACTATTTTCAAAATCGAATTTCCACGGTACATAAAGTACCTACGCGAAAATATTTCATGTTCAGCACTAGGATAATTTTCACATATTTTCAAAAGCTTCCTTTCTGTACCGAAGTCATTTCCTGTATTTTCGAATATGAAAGATGTTATACCTGAAAGCAATGCATTGTATATTCTTCTTGTAAAATATGCTAATGTATGTCAACTGCAGCAAACATAATATCACTGAAATTGCTGAAGCATTATTTTTATGGTTCATTTGACAAGTTGTTTACGTGTCCCCGTCCCCATCCATTATGTGGTTTGGCTTACTGGCATGATTCAGAGATACGCGGTCACCTGCGTGACGCAAGCATAAAGACAAAAGGTGCTAGCGCGGCCATGCACCCCGGCCCCATAGGGCGCCGCCCTCGAGGACCTTGCACCCTCGCTCTATCTCTATGCTACTCTACTTAAAATAATGCACTTTTACGTAACTTTGTTCGTTTCCTAACAGCTCCATGAAACAATAAAAGGGTCATAGCTCCTTTTGAAATGAAGATTATTACTTTATAATACTGTTTTATTATTTGGAGTTTACTATTTTAGAATACTTGTATGAAAATATTATAAAATACGAATTGCAATTTTAATGTAAACCTGCATAAATCTAAGGTTCTAAGAAACTTCCGTAAATCAGTCGTCATATTAATGAGGGATGTACCATATTTCCGGCAGCCCCTGCATTGTGTCGCACAGTCACATGAGTGCCAGCGACCTCGCGGTCTTCGACTCCTCGCTCCTATAATATTCCATCTCCTCACTTCCTCTCAAGAGCGCATCGACCGGTACAAGGAAACTATTTTCATATCATTTCTCCGTGCTTTATTATCAGGAGTATCCGTACAGTCTTGTATTACAGCAATTGCTGTTGGAACTGCTTTCGTATTCATATTAAGAATTAAAATATTTCAACGATAAAATATGTTCATTGAATTTTACTTTACCTGCATGTTTATAAGAAATTCAAATGGGATCAAGACACGAAGAGATTACATCACTAGCGGGAGTATTAATGTGCAGGGTAAACAAAGCAGAACAACTTTATTTAATACGAGCTTCGTCCCTTTATTACATTTAATTTTGTAACTAATTATTTATATAACTAAGAGGGTACTTTTTGAGTTATTAACAAGTTAATTATGACTCTTTTAACTCTCCACGTAATTTGGTTTAATATAGTTGGTAGATGTGTTAGTAGATACGGTGTTTCGGAGAGCGCAAGAAGGCAACAGCCTGCTTCCAATCCGGAAGTTATAAATTTGCTTAAACTTGTTTGAGTTGCGAATTCCCGCGATGTTTGTCCGGACGTGCGGGTCCATTTAGTCCCTAAACCAACGGCTAACTTCTGAGCAAGCACCAATAACCAACAAAGATTATAATGATAAAATTATCTTAGTTGAGCATAACATTAGAATTACACATCTATTGATTTGTTTATACACAGTTACACACGTACGTAGATATAAATGAGACCCGAGGGGACACTTCGCTCCTGGGTATTTCCAAAGTCATCAATATCCGGAACACACTTTTAAAAACTGAATTCGAACGGTTATCCTCCCTTGCTTACGGTAAATAGAGTTACACAAGCACGAAAAGGGTCACTTCGCCCTAGCCCATACGTGAGCTGCTATACCTACCTACGCTCTTCTACGCTTTGGGGTTACAAACATAATACAATATCACAAAAAGAATTTGTCTTCTTATCTCAACGGAGGAGGAAATTGATTCTTGACGAATATTGATCATTTCTGCAGACTAAAAACACGATTATCCAGAAGCCCTTTAAGCGTTATTAATAAACATAAATTAACGTTAGCCGGATAAGATCTCAAACTCTGCTTAAAATCATTTAACACTAAATGCCTAAATTATAAATAAATCTATACACCGTTAGATTTTAGTCGTTTTAAGCCCGCGGATGGTCGATTCGGTACATGAAATACTATCGATTTGTAAAGAAAAAATTAAAAAATAAAGTTTTTTTTTTAAACTCGAATTATTTTACGCATGTTCGAAATTAATTTCCGTAGGTAAACGTCAGCTGAGCAAGGCCAATGAACTGTAGGTAGTTGGTATGCAACGACCGACAACTACCTACAAGGTCATTGACTCGTTTACTTAAAGAAATTAATTTCGTATATGCGTATATTAATTCGAGTTTTTGAAAAAAAGTACTTTGATTTTTAATTTTTTCTTTACAAATCGATAGTATTTCATGTACCGAATCAACCTTCCGCGGGATTAAAGCGACTAAAATTTAACGGTGTATACCTACCTACCTACATAGGTACTTACAAATTACCATCACAACTTCAAAACAGAAAACACGAATTAATAGACAATGTAAGATAAAAGAAAACCCAGGGAAATTCCTGCTTACAACTTATTTGAAACTCCCCTAAACGGCTACAAAGTCGATCACTTTTGAAAATGAATCAGTAATTATCCACGCGAGCAGTATAAAAAGCGACAGAGCCGCCCGTACAAAGTAAGGACGTAATATTAACTTCCAACGAAATGTAGTTCAGAATCTACATTGATACCTGGGATTACGTTTTACCCTCTTTCATGGCGACGTAATAAAATTCAGCTTAAAAATACCCATTACGTACCTGCCTACAAACCGTTGATCGCAGCTTTGGTACATATTCCTTTTAGAATATGAAAATATTTTAAAGCTGGGTGCGATCATCTGTCTGTGCTTAGGTAAATCTTACAAGATCTTACGGGTTGAAATTGTTATCTACAGTGTCGGCAATATTTACAGACATGACAATGTCTGTAGAAAGAGATCTTAAGTAATCTCATGAAACATTAGAGTGTACAGTTGACGCGGGAGAGGAGAGGCCGCGCTGAAGTCGCGACTCATTGTAAATGTATCAAGACTTCGCTCCAACTATGTAGTGCTGCGCCGGCTCCGAGCGTCTGAAAACAATCCCAACTGCGTTAATCACTTATTTACGTCCGGGGTCCACTGCCGCCAGAGTATTTCTAACGAACGCTGAGAATTCTGGGGAATCCTAATGAACCGTGGGAATTTCGATTGTAATGAAGCGAGCGAGTTGGAACTTTACAAGTGGACGTAGAGGGGACTTTTCGCTGGTGGTTCGTTCTTAAATCGAATTGCGCAGTTTGGTTGGACATTGTTGCGGTGCATCGGGAGCTACGCGGGAAGTAATTTCGCTCAGTTCCGCCGGATATATCTCTCCCAGGACGCAGAGACCTGCAACTAATCGGTTTGTCATTTCCGCAATCGACCGCCACGACGCCATTGTGAATACTTGATATTTGTCCTTTGTTTACAATACTGCACGAAGATTCAATATCTTCTTCAATTCCTCAAACCTATTTCTTAATAGACGTATCATGAAACTAACGAGGCAACGTACACCAAGGGCCGAATTAATTTTCCTATAGATAGGTATGTACCTATCAACAAAAATTAACTTTGTTGTTCGGTACTTTCGTAATTAAACAGTCCATATTTTAGCATTAAACTTTCGTATCGCTAAGTTAACCCGAGCCTACGTTTGCCGCCCGTAAAAGTTCAATTGATACTTTAAAAATTCAAGACAAACGCTTTTAGTGCACTAAGGTGAGGGGACGGTAAAAATAACTTGAGACACTTGCTGCTCTGAGAGCATAGAGTTAGAACATCAAATGGCACCCGTTGTTTTAGCCGATGGCGTTATTGGATAGGTACACTGAGGCTCACTTAGACACACAACTTCAAGCATAGACGACTGAAGTGCTAGTATAATCTTGTGAAACTTAAGAATAATATTGAAAAACAGGGACGAATTTTAAGTTCGAACATCATTTGACTGTTCTTTTAATAATTAAGTTTTTAATAGAAACATTTTGCTCATAATCTCAACTTCAACCACTTGTGAAAGAAGGTTGTTATTTTTGGTAAGAACCGAAACGCTTTTTTTGCTACTAACCAACACTGGATAAACGTAGAATAGACCTGAACAGTCCCGTATACAAGGCTATTGTTACGTGAAAATGCATGTAGATAACAAACGCTAACTCGACGTACTGTAGATAACAAACGCTAACTCGGTGTACTGTAGATAACAAACGCTAACTCGGCGTAGGTACTCAAAAAAGCATCATCGTACATTGCAGGATATGTGTTGCACATTCGGCAACCGTGCGCAGTGCCCTCTAATCTCGCCGAGTCCCGGAGTCTCGCAGTCCCGGAGCTACAGAAAGCTTGCGGGAATATTCATAAAGCTCGTTCACATCCGTCCGTTATCGGGCGGAACCCGCCGCACACCGCCGCAAACACTATACACGAAGGAGATACGCGAAATTACACTTTCATATGCCTCTTTAACGCCCTTTTAATTCGCATTTTAATATTTAAAAGGCCAAGACGTTTTCTGTGGAAAACAGAGGGTACAGTTACAGCTTGCAGGCTTCGAGTTTGTAGGTACAACAATAAAAACACAACTTGACGTTTCGCAACCTATTATATTATTGTTGAAAATCAAATTACACAGCAGAGTTTTTCTTCTGCGCACAAACCTTGTACCTACCTTCCTAAATTGCTTCGCTTTAGAAACAGTTCGCAAGTTTTTTCAAAGACTTTACCTCATGTTTTTTACCACACAATAACAAATTGTTTTGAAACAAAATTTCATTATATTAATTAAGTACTTACCCCACGATGTAGTTAACATAAAACATCATATGATATTCTAAAGTATAGATAAGCTAAAATTGCTGTGCCATGTAATTTCAACTCTTCAAAACTAAATGAACCGATTATCTCTAGAAAAACTGCGCTTTCATAGCTAAAATTAAGGTCGTAACTAGAGCCAGTACAGCGGTGGTATTGCAAGCCGTCTCAACTTTCCAATTACATCCCTCCCAGTTCAGTTAACTCATATAAAAGTTCTAACAACGCGTGTCTTTAGCTAGGTCTTAGTTTTGACACTGTTATGACTTTAATCATACTTGTATGAGCTATGAACTAAGATAACATATCTACATCTTAAATTGCGCCTCTACCACAACAAATACCATCTATTTACTTTAGAATTACCTCAATATAATAAAACAACACACTCAGAACCAATGTTCTTTACACTGAAATGCTTTCTGAAGCTTCCTCCTTCGTTATCTACAATTACATCATATTTATTCGGTCGAAATATTTAAGTCTGTAACAAGATTGAAAGCGATCCCACCAAGTCACGTCATCTATATTCAACGTGAATTGTGAAGTGCACGCTCACTGATTACCGATGCAATCGTATCACTGAAAAATCGTTTCAATTTTGTATCTGTGCTCGTGCGGAAAATGTCCGCACGGAGCGCACAGTAATATGCCATTACCAGCATAACAACGTTACTCTCGACTTAATTCCGCTGCCGGCGCTCTGCCGGCCGGCCGGCATCACTAATTTCTCTTATGCGCACCGCCCACCGTCAAAACCCAATCTAAGCGCCAATCGAACACTACAGATGTTTGTTTATAACACATACAACTTCTACGAAGCCTAACACAATGTAAACGAAAATTTAAGTCTCTAAGACAGCCACTATAATCTTATGTAAACATGTAAACGTCTACACAATGGAGGCAGAACTAGCGTTTAAACCGACGTCTATAGAGAGACTGTAAAGCGTTGTCTAGAAATCCTCTGAAATCCCTAAGGAGCGTCAATGCTTCCTCCACAATAGCGCACGTGAGAGCTGCCGGCCGACAGCCGACATTCAAAGGAGCTATTATTAAAGGAATACGCTGATGGAGGTCAATTAGGAATCGACGTCAACAACGATGGATCGTTGCACCAGCGCTAGGCTAACCGCTATTGAGTCACTAATTTACTACAAAATATATGCGATGAAAACGGACCAAAATATTGAACAAAAATATACTTTTCGATTATTTTTACACATTCTTTTCGATTTTTATAACCAAAAACCTATGTGTATTGCAATGACGGTTAAAAAATCGCATAACAGGACGCATCGACTTTAGATTGAAGATTCCTCACGTTGTAGAGTATCTTTAAATCCCTTTATATGTACATCAAAGAATTCAAGCGGTAGACTGCTATTGAAATCCCCAGTGAGCATCAATGCCTATTGCCACGTCGCTTATCTACAATGTACGGCATGAGAGCTGAAGGCGCAGGCAGCGCGCCACGGAGGGGAAGACATTTCAAAGGAGTGCCTTACTGCATCGGGTGAACAATTAAAGAAATCGGCAGGCATATTTAACATTTCTAAACGTACACTATTGATGATTTATTTAAGTCTACTATTTACTTATTACAAAATGATTAAATACCAATAGAAACAATTGACTAATGTCAATGCGTTTAACATAGAGACGTAGAATTCAAAGGTCGAGACTTACTGTCCACGATGCGGGCATCGTTTAGCTTTGTTTTTATCGAACTCTACCGACTGTTATGTTTATGATCGCCTATTGATAGCGTTCAATTTAGCGATGTTAACTATAATCGAGATAACGGCTCCATGTCTCACAGTCGGAGGTGACCTGACAGTCGTAGTGACAGGCAGACGGTGGCAGGGCGCGCCTGGCACCCCACGGGGAACCTTATCCCACTGACATTTTATTATTTTTATGCTAATTCACCCTTTCGATTAAAGTAATTTGGCATCTCTGTCCTTGTTGAAATATTCCGCTGTGATATACATCGGTCCCTTTATGTACCGATCAATTTTGCACTACTCATATTTTTTCAATATGGTTAAGGCTCATGAACAAGTTAAGTTTATAAAAAATTAAAGGAAAGAAGAGTTTTCACGAAGTGAGACAATTTTATGCACATTTCCGAGGAACTTTATGACGCTGTCGTAGAACAACTTCTTGGGCAGATTTTTATTGCGAAAATCACAAAAGACTGCGGTACACATTCTGAGAGTAAAGGAGTCTAATATGATACAACAGAAAATATACACGGTAATAAAACAATACTCGGCCAACAAAGTTGGTCGCTTTGTCCTGTTCGTAACATCTTTTGCAGCAATAAAGTGTAACGTCTGTAGGACAGTACACGGACGAATAATTTTAATAGCTCACTGACAGATTATTTCAGAAAATTAAATTTTAGCTCGTTGGACACAGCCCATAAAATTCGTGCTTACAAATCTGTTTGTTATGACATCGTAACGAGATTATGTCCGCTTCGCAGTGAAGACGTCTCACGTCGCCATGTCGTCACAATATCGAATGTTTTATTATTTCACGCAATAAACGCAGTGTCGCTGCCATCGCCCGCCTGCGCTAAATTATACAGAAACATTTTAATGTGAGTATCGAACGCGCATCATGACAGTTTATTACCAATAAATATAACAATGGAACTTATTTATAGGGAATAAAGATTTCATGAACTCATGCGGGTGTCAATCTCCTATAGATACGTGCATACGATAAACGGGCATGACAATAAAATGCTTTCATTGTAAGTTTCCCATTGATGACAAAATTAACAGTCACTGAAAATATACTGTAAATTTCGATGCCTACAGGCAGAATTACTGTCTGATATATATTTATGTGTAGGTACCTACTTATTTGCAGTGATAAAAAATTGACTTTTTCATTTGAACAACTTTAGAGGAAGCTTTAAGATAAAAGATATATATATAAACACCGTTAAATTTTAGTCGGCTAGATTCGGTACATGAAACACTATCGATTTGTAAAGAAAAAAATAAAAAATGAAGTACTTTTTTTCAAAAACTCGAATTAATACACGCATGTACGAAATTAGTTTCTTCAAGTAAACGAGTCAATGACCTTATAGGTAGTTGTCGGTCGTTGCGTACTAACTACCTACAGTTAATTGGCCTCGCTCAGCTGACGTTTACTTAAGGAAATTAATTTCACACATGCGTAAATTAGTTCGAGTTTAAAAGAAAAGTACTTTATTTTTTAATTTTCTCTTAACTAATCGATAGGGTTTCATGTACCGAATCGACCCTACGCGGGATTAAAACGACCAAAATTTAACGGTGTTTAAATAGAATAGTCGCGACAGGCTCAATTAAGTAGGTACAGTAACTGTAAAAAAATACCTTCCTAAAATACATTTAATGGGTAGTAGTAATAGTAGTTGATTAAGATCGATTTCTTTAAACCTTAGAAACTTTTGCATCACGTTGCTAACAAAGGTCGGTACAAAATGTGAGATTATTCCATCAAAATAGCTGGAATTTTCCCGGCAATGGTATGAAAAAGTGTCGCCAAAGCGATGAGGTTTCGTAGTGTAGGCGTGACCCAAGGCATTGTAATGTGAAGGCGAGCACGTGAGCACGTGCCCTAGCCAGCTCCCGCCTGTCACGTGTCCCCTTCTCCCTCGACTCAGACTGTAGGCTTCTGTTTACTCTCAACTCCTTCAAACTGACCCACCAATAAACAACGTGCCGCGAAGTCCTTCAAAACCACTACTAACTTATTTGCGAACTCACGTGTTTCATTTAAATGAAAATTATTAAGGAGGCGACCTCGTTTCGTAAAAAAATGGGCATTTTTCGGCTTCAGCCTCGATAACTTTGTTACCGAGTGAAGACTAAACAATTCTTAGTCCAGCAACAAGGAGAAAGTTTAACCTCATTATTTTTATAAATCCGAATGTTTAGCACAGAAATAAATTATACGACTTAATAAATCAATACGACTTACCTGACTACTTGCCTAGGTATAGAGTTAATTAAAATTCATGTGCGTACACGAGGTCTAAGTGTGTGTAAAGCTTGTCCCCTAACATACGCAGCTGCGGACGTGTGTGGATTTGATTATCAGATAATTAGCTTAATGGGGTGTAAAGATACATGACACGCGTGACGTGACCGCTCCAGGAGGCCGCGTCGATAACCGATGTTACACAAACCGCACTATGCGACAATTTAATCAAACAGATGAACATTTCGATCAGGTACCTATATGTGTCCAATTAATATCAAACGCTATCCAATTTTGAATGTTGTCACCAAGATTATATTAATCTATAGCAGCGCGGCTACGTTAAATTCCCTCATGCAGTTTGACCACACTCATTATTTTGGGCTGACATAACAACATTAACTTCGAAATGCGGTTGCGAGTTTCATCCAAGGCTTGCAATTAACTAGTTGGCTGATATAGTGCGTGCACGAGCGGCGGCCCATGTTAATATGGCAATAATAAATTTGGAGCGGTTTCCATCCGCCGCCCGCCTGTCCTGGGGCAGCCGACACATTAAAAAGACTCGATGAATTATTTTGCACATATCAATTCATTAGTGCTGCACGTCGCGCTGCTGCCTAGAGACGAGCAGCCTGCCGCTCAAATGAGTAACCCTGACTTCGAAACATTAGTTCGTCTTATTCCGCTTCATGTCTCTAATTTACCCGGTGTCCCTAAATAATGATGTTAAAATAATTGTTAACAACAGCAGTTGTGGGCGGTGGCCGCGTTGGTTAATTTTAATTACCCGCGGATACCATATTTTATCCGGCAAAATGTGTTGTACAAATATAGACTGAAAGCTGACCACAACACTAGCGGTTTGGTGCACTTGCCGATACATCGATATTAAATAATACGAGCCGCTACAGCTCATCAATAACAGTTTTAATAACCTCGTGACAAATATCCGCTTAGTGGTATTAAGCTCGGACTAGATCTCTAATTAAAACCTGTGCGGACCTAATAAGGTCTGTGTTGTACATGACAACGCATAAATCCCGTGTAATGAACGCAGCGAGCGTTAAATAGAGCCGAGTCATTCAAATTGTCCACAATGCGATTATTCCATTACTCGAAAGCTGTCCGGCCGCAGCACAACACAGCTCTGAAATGGGGTACGTCGAGCCCCGTGCCACTCACACACGAGCACAATCCCTATGTAACGCCACCACCGCGTCCCTTTACGTAATGACCACTCTCGTCAACTACTATTAAGCAAAGGCTCACTATTTAATTATTAGGACTTACAGAATTTTGCTCTCTTAAAAGTTGAACAAACAAAGATGGATGGCCACAGTTGTTGAACAAAGCATGGGTGTTAGATTACTGTGTCCAAAGTTGGGCTACTTTACAAGTTTACAGTAACTTTTACTAGCTAGTCATCTAAAGTTATAGCTGTTTTATGCTTTCAAGTTCATTGTTTTTAACGCATAAGAAGTGTTAGATGCATTTATGTAGTGTTTAGTGTTCCCAGAACTTTTATAGGAAACACTAATAATTTCGCAAATATTAAGTATACCAATTTAAGACGTTAAGACAAGAAAACCTTGAAATGTACTATGGTCATAAAAAAAAATTATCTGTTCTTTATTTAGTTCATGTGTGGTACATTTTTAATACGATGTTATTTTGTCTACAGCTTGTCGTCTACCCGGCGGCCATCCCAGCTGGACCCGTACATGACCCGAGCCGTACTGGCGCGAGCACTCGACGTCTGGGCCCAAGCATCTCGCCTCATCTTCAAAGAAGTCAACTCGGATGAAGCTGATATCGTAGTTTCCTTTGCCAAGTAAGTTGAAATAAGTACTTTTTGAAAAGAAACTACTGCCGAAGGCTCTATCCTTCCTCCTTGAAAATTTGGTTCTGTACCAGTAGTAGTTCTAGTACATGTACATTTATGAGAATCTAGCAAAGCAATGTGGTACCTGTCCACTTCAATGATGATGTTAAACGTTACTGATAGTAACATTTATTTTTAAAAGAGAAATATAGAAGAATAAGTATGAAGATAAGAATTTTCTAGTAACGATGTGAGTATACAAAATTCAAATAAGTTGCCTAGATAAAAATCTGTAAATCAAAAGCAGGCAACAGTATCGAGTTTGGTCATTTTAGCACATATCTGTTAGTCCTCAAGGTCTCTTTTTGCATAAATGCAAAGAAAATATCTATCTTGGCAACAAATAAAAATTGGCAGACTTCTTTAAATATCCCCAAGCTTGATTTATTGCGTTGATAATAAATAATAATCAACTGAGGATTTACAGAAACGTCCTATCCATTTTAAGGGGATTTGCGATCTCGTCGTGCGGGGCATAAGAATAGGGTCGGACACTGTTCAAGCCGAACTGAACACTATAGCGTTTACTTAACGTATAGAATAACTACAGTATAAAATAACATGACTAAACCCGTTTTTTCTTAAAACCAAATATGATTTTGTTAAAATATGAAAATTATCTTGACTTGCCAGGAAAAATCACTGCAAAGTCAAGGAGATCAAGATATAGGTGTACATATTAATATTCTATACTCGTAATTACCAACTCGTTCAATAAAAATCTGAAGAATTGTTTCAATAGCTGAACTGAACTTCCAAGTTAAAGAACGTATGGGGTCCCATGTAAACGTGTAAAGTTGCCGTCACGGCCATTCACGACTCATTTTAATTCAAAAGATGAGAGGTGACGCTAAATCCATTTCTTTTCTAAGTTAGCTTTCATTTTTATTTTACCTGATCCAAATAAATTTCTTAAAAAGTAGAGGTACTGTCAAATAAGCTATGAATATTCTTTTAGATTTTATTCTAAGTTTAGATTTTTTTCATGGTAAAACAATTTTATATGCCCAAATAATAAAAGTATGATAGTAAACAGATACGACACCGATGAACGAAGCTAACCCTGACAAATGACGCAAAGTTCGCGACAGGAGCCTCATATTGAATGAGAGTAGGGCGAAGTTTCACTTATTAGATCACCGTAAACGACGATATGAGAAAGTAGCGGCGACAAAAACCTCAACACTGGACATATTGCTGCCACCATATTGCGGCGAACGCTGCAAACTTGCAACCGCAGCCGACAACTTCACCGCACTCTGCATAAAATTTTCTTTTTTCTCTCCGAGCTCCGGGAGCGTCTCATTTTGTGAGTTGAGGCGACCGTGGTCACGTCACACGTGGTCTTGCTGTCGAATCAATAAGAAGTTTGCTCACGACTTCCGATATATTATTCGATAATGCTTCACGATTTGCGATACATTCTGAATATGCTTCAGCTTGCTGTTTAAATATTTACACTTTGAACACTTCACATATTTGAAATGAAATTCCACGCGTTTCCCTCACCTATTCGTTTAGACATTATTATTTTACTTGAAGAATAAGTTACTAACAACAGATGTAAATAATGTAGGTTTATATTAACGCACGAGGCTTTAGATTATTAAAGTCGTCTATACGATAGAGAAGGAGTATCAAATGCTACGGTGTAGGTACCTGCCTCGGATTTTATGCGTGCCGTTAACTTATATTACACTCTATAAAAGTCTTCCGTTTCCTACTATATCTAGGGAAAAGTTGTCTTCCAATGGTATAGAATCCGATATAACGATACTTGTAGGTACGGCGTAAATAGAAAATGTTTTTTCAAAAAGTAATATATAATAATACCTACTTATTTCACTGTATTTTTAGACGAATATGAATCCCAATAAATAAATGTTTTTTTTTTTTACTACAACAACGTTTTTGTCTGCGATGTAACAATGTGGTGATCTGATAAATAAAGATACAGCTCCCTGATGTTCGTCGACACTTGGGTAGGAGGAAATTCCCGCACTCTTTGTATTTTGCAGTGAATGTTTATAAATAAAATCGTAGTAAACGCATGTAAAACAATATCAGTTGCAATTAATTATTATTGTCATTGACCGTTTTCTTTAATAGTCTTTTATTGTATAGTTTGGTAACAATGAAAATGGAAAACAATTTCTACAATATTCAGGGAAGATAACCCAGCAAAGACAAGTATTCAAATTAATTTATTTATAGATAGATTCTTTTTTATATAACGCTATTTCCATATTATTCAAATAAAATCAACTTTAGCACATACGTATGCATACAAAGAGGTACCAAAATCAATAAATGTATGGATTGCGTGAAAAGCTTTGGTTTTCATGGCTATAATAACGATTCGCAACATAAACTCGTAGGTACTCGAAGGTTGATAGAAATTCTGTGCGATATTTTATTATTTAATATGAAACGATTCTATCATCACTTCATTGGGCTAGAACGTCGAGAGTGATTGCACATAGCGCAGTACCCTACACTATGCGTCTACCAGATTTATTACGCTCATAAACTGTAATATTGCCCAAGTAATAAAGGATACGTACAACTTAACTGCGTTCTCCAACTCACGAATGATATAAGTGCAATCACTGGCTGCTATCATACGCTTATATACAATACTTTAGTTCTCATGCATTTAGACATGTAATGTATATTTTATGGACCAATTTCAAGATACGAACTTTATTTCTTTTATACTTGGCTTTATGCCTGTAAGTTTTGATTTAATTGCATCTTGATATAAAAATAAAGGATCATTTGAAATGTGTTAAGCAATGACCCGTTTCATATCCGCACACATTGGGTACAGGCGCGGTTACTAAGGGCAGATACCAACACGGCAATAAATCATCCCTCAAACTCGGAAACTTTCCATTCCAAACCCATTATATTTGACGGCGTATGTCAGCGAGACACTTCCTCATTCCACTACCTTACCTTTGTGAAAGCACTCAATAAAAGTGCTGTCATTACGAGCAAGGTAATGTAGATTTTAAAACACAGAATGCATTTCTCTAACGCTTTTCAAATTATCACAAAACAGGTGAATAAAACAAAAATGAAAGTCCCGTTTCTTATGCTACCTATACGGAGGCGGTTAAATCGCACTGGGAATATTCCAGTGCAGTTCTTACTACCGGTGCCTAAGCGACTCAGCAACCGAGCGAGCATAATAATAGCCGTACTAAGTATAGGAATATTTTCCCTATTAGCGCACCCCGCCCATATCGGTTAATGGCAGAACTTTCACATGGAAACTCAATAACGCAACGGTCAGCTAATATCGCGTGAAATATGCATGGGCGAGGTCTTTCCGTTGTTTTGTTGGCGCGAAAAATGATTAGGTGGGTAGTAGCCGAGCGTGGGACCCCTGGGACGCAAGTTTGATTGCACTGCAGACTCCATCCACTCCATACACGTTGTTGTTTGTTGCGAAATGAATACATTACTTCAGTATGACTGTTTTCATCACTAAAACCCTAATGTAGCTTTTTCATTATACGTTGTTATTTTATCAGTGCTTAATCTCCTTTTTTTATTGTTTGAATCAGGCGTTTCCATGACGACGCCTATCCGTTTGACGGGCGCGGCTCGATCCTTGCGCACGCGTTCTTCCCCGGCACTGGTCGCGGTGGTGATGCACACTTTGACGATGACGAACTATGGCTGCTACAACCAAGGGACGACGATGAAGAAGGTAAAGGCTTGTGCTTATCCCTATATTCAGGACTATGACAATACCTCCGTAGGGTCATCGGTCTTCGCACACACTTTGAGCTGGTAAGAAACGCCCGGGTGTCACCATTGTGTGGACCGCCCGGAGGACATAGCGGAACATACCGTATACCCTACTGGGGCAGAGCACCGCTTCGTGGGGGCGATCGGCAGCAACGACTTTTCGTACCGAGCTCTGGTACGGACCATGGTCCGGAGCGAGGATGCATGGCAGGCGGTCGACTCCTACGAAACAGTAATGCTAGCGAAGGAGGCGGCCGCACGCGTGAGGGTACGGCCCGCTCGCCCCAGCCACTGGGATCCCGATCCCGATTTCGAGCCACCGTAAACGTGGATTTGCGAACGGCGAGCAACCGTCCGGACCGAGCCCAAGCCGTCGACATCGACTTCGACGCGTAGTGTTCCGAGCCTACTGGGGCCAGGGTTTTGCGAAAGAGAACCCCGGGTTATACCCAGAGTAGTTTATAGTCAGTAACAGTTTGACACATCCTCTCGCACCGCCCATAAACGCGAGAAATTATTGGATGATTGGCCAGCTAAATAGACACATTGAGCTGGCATATTAAACTCATGTCAATGCCATGCCATGCCTTATTTTCTTGGTTTAGGACTTTTAATAGGTTTATTTTCAGTAACGGTATCGAAACACAAAGTTTGTGGTAATTATTCATGGATACTTATTACTCATATGGTATTCCGGTAGGTGAATTGGATCCCTTCTTTTTATTTCAACTTCAACATAATGTAATTAAAATTTGAAACAAAATTCAGTAGCTTTCATTAAAGGGTATCTACCTACCTACTTGGAAAAATATACTTAGTTGCACATACGTAATTAACAGATTTCCGATGAATTTGCAGAGCTGCCGTGAAAAGTTCACGTGTAGCTCGGAAATGAGCTTGTTGCGGTCAGCCATGTTTTGACATGCAAATGTCGAAAGTGCCGGAATACGTTGTTCACCTTCGTTGTTACACACGCCCACGTTTTACCTTTTGTAGGCTCACTGGGAAATATACGGTTAAAAACGATATTATTCCTAAATTACAAATGTCTGGCTTAAATAACTTACTATTAGAATGTTATTTAAGCCAGACATCTGGCAGGTACTAGGTTGCTCCCAATTAGGTAAAGGCTTTTATGTGGCTACTTCATTCAACAAGATTCTTTATAAACTTTTTTATCTAGCTCTTAATTAGAACATGCGTCAACTTTATGTAATTTTGGAGGCTTTTGGCAATTCTCGCAGCGCAGCGTTACTGAACGTTCATAGAGCTATCAAAATTACGTCACAGAATTAATGCACATACGATAGGGAGCACTGCAGAGCGAGCCAAGTGTGGTCGTCGCATGTATAGTGTAAACACGGCAACAGCCGATAGGTGGCGACCGCAGGCGCGGCGAGGACGCCGCTACGATTACCGCGCACTCTGCACTGTGCACACGTGATAATTTACACGGACAACGGACGGTTACAACGCCACTTCGAATTGTATTCGGCTAGCCATGTGTAAATATCAACTTTATTCAACTGAATCCATATGTGAATACAATAGACTGCCATGCTAACTGGTGATGACATGACGAATTTGACTAACGTGGACTTCTTCAAGAAAAAATCGACCTTCCTTGTTGACGGTGTCTTTATTATTTATTTCAGGAACTTCGCTTTTTGCGGTGGCTGCACACGAGTTTGGTCACTCACTGGGTCTCAGTCATAGTTCGGTGAAAGGCGCGCTTATGTATCCGTGGTATCAAGGCATTCAACCAAACTTTGTATTACCCGAAGACGACCGCAATGGTATTCAACAAATGTATGGTAAGCATCGGCGTTACTCAGCAGTCATGATCAATTTATCATTTCATTTCTAAGTTTAATTCATCGTCGTCATTCATAAGTATCTTAGTAAATTCTAAATCCTTTATTGCTTAATTTTCAGGACCCAAAAAGAGTACAAAGTGGGCCAAAATACCATATTACCGTCCAGTAGAACCACCACCGACTACTACAACGACAACTTCAACTACTACCACCACGACAACCAGGCGGCCGACCTACAGGCATCCCAACGAACGAATCCCCAATCGAAGATATACTCCCTCTTACCCACGTACTCCTGTTAAATACCCTACATTTTACCCCGAACCACACTACCCCGGCCGCCGTCATCACAACGCTAGTGAAGATCATCCCCGGCGCACACATCATCACACCTACCGCCCCCCCACTGAAACTTCGCCTCATCCCACCACCTACCGCCCGCGCTACCCCTACGTGCCGCCTGAGTATCCGACCAATCCTAGACCGCGCTACCCAAATGATCCCAGACAAGATAACCCGAGGAAGCCTGTCAAGTACTACCCCGAGAAGACGACGCAGCGAACGACGACAACGATGCCTTCGGACAAACCTGACACGTGTGACACGAGTTACGACGCGGTAGCGCTCATACGCGGCGAACTGTTTATATTTAAGAATAGAGTAAGTGTTCAGATGCTTTCCAATTTTCATCCTCATAGACCGCTACAATGAACGGAAAATTAAATAAATAAAATGCAACTTTACCTAAACATACAATTTATTTTTCAGTACCATTGGAGGATAGGAGCTCAAGGGCGTTACTCTGGATATCCTATGGAAATAACTCGAATGTGGGCTAGTCTACCAAAGAATCTTACGCACGTAGACGCAGTTTATGAAAGACCTGATCGTAAAATTGCAATTTTCATAGGTACGAACCTTTTGTCACCAAACTGCACCCGGACTATTGAAAATACACCGTTAAATTCTGATCTTTTTAACCCGTCGATTCGTACATGAAACCCTACAAATTACACAAATTAATTTCTTTAAGTAAACGTCAGCTAGGCGAGTTCAATGACCTGTAGGTAGTTAGTGCACAACTACCGACAACTACCCACAAGGTCATTGACTTGTTTACTTAAAGAAATTAATTTCGTACATGCGTATATTAATTCGAGTTTAAAAAAAAAAAACTTTATTATTTTTATTTTTAAAAATCGATAGTGTCTCATGTACCGGATCGACCCTCCGCGGGATTAAAACGACCAAAATTTAACGGTGTATAACCTTCATATTTGTTCAATTCATGTAGATAGAAGATACAAGACTAACCTTACTTGTTTATTAATTTCAGGTAAAAAGCTATACTTGTTCGATACCCAATATTTGTTGCCGGGTTACCCGAAACCATTATCAACGTTTGGTCTTCCTGAAAGTTTGGAGAAACTAGATGCTGCTATGGTATGGGGTCACAACGGTAATACGTATTTCTACAGCGGCACTATGTACTGGAAGTGAGTACATTTTGTTTTCTACATTACATTATAGGCCTGTACATATTCCTACTGTTAAGTAGGCATTGGATGAAATATATAGTAAACTCTCATTGATTCAATGGCAAAAAAACTGGTGCAAACTTCATCACTTATTTTTGTCAACGACTTTTATATTTTTATGGTCAAATTGTACCTAAAACACTCAATCCATTACAGGTATGATGAAGAAAAAGGTCGCGTCGACTACGATTACCCTCGTAACATGGCCATGTGGAAAGGCGTGGGATACCATATCGACAGCGTGTTCCAATGGAAAGATGGTAAGATCAATGCTTTTTTTGAGTGCTTGCACCACGAAAAAGAAACACTAACTTTTTGAACTTTTGGAATGACGTAACCCTATTGTCTCTTTCTACCTTTACAGGTAAAACATATTTCTTCAAAGGCAAAGGTTTTTGGAAGTTCAACGATCTCTACATGCGCGTTGAAACTGAAGAGCAGTTACCATCAGCCACATTCTGGATGGGATGCCAGCGCTCGGACCGTCGAGCTGGATACAAGACTCCGCCCGCGCCCGGCTCAACACTTCGCTCACCCAGTGCTGCAACTACTATTACTATCAATTTACTACCATTCTTATACTCTACACTTTTATTATTGACAACTTATATTAGGTACTGTTAATGATAATTATTTTAACCTTACGTAATTTATTTCTATGACTGCAGCATTAAACTAAACGAGCGGTGACGAGGGTCATAGACTGAGCATATCTACTTCTAAACTAGGTATATGAAATGTATACCTACTTAGTAACAGAAGTATGTATACTAAGTTTATGGTGTTAGTACGTTAATCAGGTTACCTACGTAATAATGCATTTGGGAACATTATAAAATACCTAACGACGGCTAAAAGTTTGACTTTACTTAATCTACCTAAACCAAACACCTTTGTATATTTTTGCACAACGGAAGGGAAAGGATTTCTTTCAAATAAACCGGTCATAATGAAGCTGCTTTACATTGAGTTCCACAGTCTAAAGATTATTATTAACTGATAATTCGTATACATGTACACAGTCACGTACCAAAGTCGAACGGACATAACAAGTACATATCGGAAATGTCTGAATTAAAACTAGTTTAAGTAACTATTGCGCAAAAATTTCACTGCCTGTGTGTAGTATTAACAAAATAATATCTACAACATGTTATACTATTATTTAAATATAGGTAATTATAATGTAATTAGATACTAAGAATTGATAAGATATATTATTTCTATTATATTTGTACATTTTGATCTCAAAACGATCGTATGCTTGGTTTGTTAATGTCATGTAAGGTATAAAACACCATCCATTTAGCTTCTGTACAGTTTGTATTGTACTTCGATGTTTAATTGTTAATGTGAAAATCAGAAATAATCAAGTATATTGTATTTATGTACTACAGTTTATAAGTAACAAACACTTTGTACCATAGGTACTAGGTACCAACAACACCAACTGCCTTAGTTATCTGATATTCTAAGAATATGCATTTGTAGTTTAATGTTGTAAAAATTATACTCGTTTACTTTTATCCTTTATATGTATGTCATCTATATAATAGTTGAGTAAATTATTTATAATATCTCATATGCTGGTTAATAGAGGTACACTTTAACTGTAACTTGTAAATGAAATAAGTGAAATAAAATAAGTAAATATTATAGATGCCATTATTAATCAATGCTAACTATAGCTATACAATATGATATTTACATATATTTTTAACAAATGGCCTTATGTGTACTGTGAAAAGCTAAGGCGGATGTCGTATTATGAATTGTATAATCTGATTGTATTGCCAACGTGGAAAAGAAAAAGTAAAACTTGGTAGAATGAAAATGGTGCTTATTATAGTTAGTCATTGTACAGAATAAATTCTCTTTGGATATTTTTGTATGTTGCTGTTGTGTCTTGAATCAATGTTTACCATAAATGTCAATGATATACCTCTCCTTCTCCTGTAAATCCTTGGATCAAGAAATGTATGTGAAACAATTACGTGTTGAATCTTGTCAACCAGCAGTAAGTTCATATTGAAGGGGCTAGAATAATATTACTGCCAAGGGGCCCCAAGCCAGAGTGACTTGTACATAAATCAATATTATACCTCTCGAGCCACTCAAGATTTTAGTGTAATATAGGCTACATTAGACTTTTATAATTTCTTTGGTCACAAAATACATTTTAATAATAACTGTGATATTTACTTTTATAAAAAATGCCATGAAACACTGGCGATAAAAAGGAATAAAAATTTCTAAAGTCTTTCTAAAATAATTACTCAATGAATAATTTTAGTTTAATGGATTACCTTTTAAGTAATATTATATGTTTAATAAAGAATATTTCTATGATATTTTGTTTATAATTATTTTCCTTATCCCACCGCAATAGTGGATGCCGGGGCGAGCTACCGCCGTATCTGCCGTATCAATTATACGGGGCCCCCACCCAACAGGGGCCCCAAAATATGCAAAAATTCGCAACATATTGTTCACAACCGTCTCGTAGGGTAAACCAAGCATTTGTAAAACAACAGCATTTTTTTATACGGGGCCCTTGTGGGACCAGCTACGCCACTGGTGGATGCCAATCGTAACGGGTTTGATTCTATGACCTCTGAAACTTATTTTGTTTCTTAAGTTGCATGCTACTATAATGTTTACCACTTTCTCAAAAACAAAATGAAAACAATGAATTCATTTTTAAATTAGTAATCCAAGTGAAGATTCGACGAAACTCACAAAAGAAATACTGATCGAATCGAAGCCTCGGCGCGAATAACTTCTCCTAAACCACTGCAAAATGCTGGCACGATTAATTACGTCATAGATTTGTCTAAACCAAAGCGAACATCAATTTTTAGTAAGTAGCAAAAAAAAACCGCTTTTGAACCGCTTTACCCTGCAGAGGTAACGCCTGCATTCATACAGCAACAAGAATGGCGGTAGAGTGAGTGACCCCGGCGCCAACAGAAATAAGGCAAATAGCAATAGTGAGCAGCAGGAATGGTGGTAGAACTACTACAGGCATTAGGCAAACTCTTCCAATAGAAGCGGAGTATCAACGAAAAATGTTGCAGACGGGGGAAAATTATTCTTTTTGAGAGCAACAAAATAATGATCAGGTACGCGCGATCGTTGTGTCGCAGGTGGCTGGTGGACGCACCGCTCATTCAACTTTTAAAATGCCTCTGAGTATTTCTTTGCAGAATGATAACACTGCACTATGATTCATAGAGCTCATGTAAAGACTTTAGATAGAATCATAGGTGGAATCAATTTCAAGCTTGTTAATGATTTTCGCCAAAGATTGCCAGCGATCATGGCCGGGGGAGGCAGCGCCCCCTCCCCTGTATTTTGTTTAAGTAAAATCTTTTTATCCGAAGATGGAGATAGCATACAATCGAAAAAACATTCAGCACTAGGCGCGTAAAAACGTTGCTAAGATCGACTATGACCGAAGATAGATTAAATGGGCTTTGTACATAAAAAAATGGTCAACAGTATAGGTGATTTCTTCACGGAAGACGTATAATTAATTAAATTTCTATTTAATTAATACTCATCTACAAGCTGTTGTCCAGAGTCATCACGAACCGTCTCGCGCGCAGGTTCGACGACTTCCAGCCTCCCGAACAAGTCAAATTCCGAAAAGATTTCAGTACCGTAGACCACATAGATACGCTACGGCAGGTTATACAGAAGACCGAGGCGTATAATCTGCCTCTCTGCCTAGCGTTTGTGGACTACGAGAAAGCCTTGATTCCATCGAGACTTGGACTGTGCTGCAGTCTCTCCAACTGTGCCAGATTGGCAATTGGTACATCGAAGTGCTGCAGTGTTTGTACAAAAACGCCACTATGTCAGTCCAACTTCAAGACCAGACCTCGAAGCATAGCTCATCTCACATCTGAGATGGCTCAGAAGTGAGATGGGCCGGTAATTCTTGGGCAGGGCTTTGTTGCCATTCTTAAAGAACAGTACCACCACACCTCTGCCCCATACCCAGTGCCCTGCGACAAAGGCAATGAATGGAACAGGGTAGGTTTTTAGTTAGTAAGAGTCTGACAGTCTGACATTATTTCCCGCCCCACCCAAGGGCGGGATCTGTCATTGGATGATTTTACCTACCATAAAAAAACCTCTGCCCCATGCCTGTGTCGTATTTCCTTCACGAATGACGGAATCAAACAGCTCCTGAAGGGCCCTAAGGATCGGTTTCCCACCCGCCTTCAGAAGTTCGGCCGTAATTCCGTCATCACCGGCGCCTTGTTGTTATTAAGCTGCTTCAGGGCCATCCTAATTTCGTACAGGCTGACTTCCGGGAGATCTTCTGTATAGTGTCGGGTCAATCGAGCTCTTGGGTCGTTTGCTAGATTCACAGTAGGTTTGGCAATTGACGTGTTACAACCGTCCATAAAAAGCCTCGATCTCTCCCAAAAGCTCCGATCTGGATGTGACTTTGCCATCTTCGGTCTTCAGGTTCCGAGCCGGCTCTGTCCAATAGACAGATCTCTCGCAAACACCTTGGAGCCCTTATTTCCCTCAATCGCGTCTTTAATTTTTCCGGTGTTATAGTGACGGATATTGCGTTTTAAGAACTTAGAAATCCGTTTATTGAGCTGCCGATACATAAGCGCATCGTCTGAAGACTGTAGAATCATCTAACGCCTCTCCTTCATAAGCTTAAGGGTTTGATCGGAGAGCCTCTTGTTCTTATTTGTACGAGTCTTAAAGAACTTAGACCCGGCCGTATGGACAACTTCCACGGACCAATCGTTGTATTCGTCCATGGAGCTTCCTAAGCACTCGAAATGATTTTGAAGTTCGAGCTGAAAGCTCTCGGAGTTTTGGATTTGGATCTGTGCTGGACGGAGCGTAGACTTCATCAGTCCAGATTTTTCAAGCTTGACATTGATATTCAATGTGCCTCTTACCTAGGGTTGCCAACATTTTTTCGACAAAATATAGTATTTTTCAAACTAAGCTATAAAAAATACACTTCAAAAAAATATAGTATTTTATGGAAAAAGCAAAAAGTAGACAAAGATATTATTTCTTATTTAGATTTTTTTTAACTATTTTTGTTTCACTTGTAATTTTTTTTACTATTTAAATTCTAAAATAAAAGTTTCATAATTTATCACAATATTTTTTTTTAATTAATATAAATCAAAAGAACTATATTTTTGTTACTTCCAGGTTTATATTTTTAAGCTGGTTTTGGTTTTTCCTTTTTGCGAAACATTTTTGCTATTTTTTATAACTTATTTGTTTAGGACTCTTTAACTTCTTATAGAAAAGAACAATTTTTAATTGAAAATAATTACCAAAATCAATGAACATAAACATAGCAGACCAATGACCAAACATTCGTTCGACATAGATAAGTTTAAAACGCAATAAGATATATGTTACCACATCGGTCAAATGTTGAAAATATAGTATTTTTGCGTACTACATATATATTTTTCTAACAGTATATAGTACACAGAACCAACATAGTACAATACTATATATTACAGTACGGTTGGCAACCCTACTCTTACCACATGGTGAAGACTCCCGGTTTTCATCGCATTGATCACAGACATGATGAAGTCAATCTCATTTTTAGTTGCATCATCAGGGCTTTGCCACTTCCTGTGCTCACGCTTTCTAAAGGAGTTCATCATGTAGATGCCCTATTTCTTCATAAAAGTAGCCAGTAGGTGTCCCCGATGGTCCCTATGTCCAAATCCAAAATTCCCTACTCGTAGCTTGTCAGTCTCGTTTGCTTAGTTTCGCGTTAAAGTCCCCCATGACCACGTTGAAGTTAGTCGTACAACCATGCATGGCAGAATTCGGATAATTTCACAATAAGTTCGGTGATCTTCTCGTCAGACCGGACGGTACGCGTGTCGTAAGTTGCCAGGTGCAGTCGTCGTTCATTAAGTGGTGCGTCAGAATCCTATATGTAATCAGACATGGTTGTATGACCGTTAATCGACCTCAACCAGAGATTTTTATCTCGTCAGACCCCAGGGCTGTGCCAATGCCTATCCAGCCAGCACAACCTCTGGAGTCGCCGGGCACTTGCGGCCTGTTTTTTGTCGTTGTGTTAATTGGGAAGTTTGGACCATAACCGGCCACGCTGGTCCAGTGCGTGTTGGCAGGTGGTCTCGTTCATTTGTTAGCAGGGTGCACAATGTGCAGGTGAGGTTGGCTTGAGTCCCAAAAGGTGTTGATTGGGACCCCGTAAAAATATTAATTTATGGCATAAGAACTTCTGAAGTCACTAAAACCGAGCAGCCTTTCCCCCAGGATTCACTCAAATTAAAAACTAGTACACCAATTATTTTACTAAGAAACCTTAAACCACTGGCTAACACTTTCGGCTGAAATGATAATAATGAAAAAGTCATTATCTATAGACTTCTTTACTTTTATCGGGGTCACAATGAGGAAACAATGGGATGCTATTCCTAAAATTTATTAAATACAACAATTTTCTTACCTAAATATAAAAATACAATATCATTTCTTAGCTTCAGTAGGAGTTTCAGCTGGAGCTTCAATGTTAAATCCTAATTTCTTCCAATCTTCTTTAGCCATAAGGTTATTTTCCATTCGACAACTAAGGTAATCTTTTGCTTCATCTCGGCACATGGAGTTATTACCGTTGTGGTTTAATAAGCACTTCATGTATTTCCTCATACTTTCTTTGCAAACTCCGTCGTGATCCAAAGGAAAGCTGCCCTTATCAGGTGGAGTCGGTATAAATTGTTTTTGTCCAAACGTCATAGCAGTCGACATTTTTCAGTATTACAGCAAATATCTAATTTGAAAACAATGATGTTAAAGATATTACTGGTAAATTTTATTTACTGAAACTTATTTTTTCTTTAGATTTTCAATATTTATATTTATTTTTTTGTACCTTTTCGCAAGCAGCTGACACTGACATTGACACATGACGGTGACACAGCCCAGATTACAGAGAGGAGAGATACGCCCCTCGTTCCGAATTGCGTCAAAAGTGATTATAACACGAATCCAACCAACGCGCAACGTCACAATTATTCTTGATAGCCCTCATATTTTATGACTATTTTTGGTAGGATTCGCGCTATCATCGCTTTTGACGCAATTCGGAACGCGGGGAAGGTGACAGCAAGTTTTCAATTTTCGTTCAGAATTGGAATTATGTATATAAACATAATTCCTTTTGTTAATGATAAACTTGATTGTGATGATAAATTGGATTCTTTTTTTCTATTCAATTTACTTTCGAAATTGGCAGAATAGTTGACATCAACTCTATTCTCCAATACAAATGGAATATTTTTACTTCTAACTCTAAGTAGATGAGTAAAAATAGTTTTATTTTCAGAACACAGCATTTATAGCGATATTTTTTGTTACAATTAATTGACTCCCCTTATTCTAATTTCTCTTGTGAAATTAGATTTCATATTTCGTTTAGTTATGTTATCTCTTTGATTATATACCTGTCTGTTATCTATTCATACGAAGACAGAATCAGAAACTTTTGTCTTCAACGTCAAAATAACACAGAAAACAGTGTTGCCAATTAAGTTACTTATTGGTTAAATAGCTAAATGTTTAAAAATAGAGTGGGTAAGTATATTTATTCCCATAAGTTATTGGATTCTTAATAACGACAGAAAATTAGTGATTAGTTGAAAGCTAAAACATGTAAGAAAATAAGTTAGTAATTTAATTGTATAATTTAATGTAGTTAGTAATTACAGTTTTGAGCCGTTTGGGGTTGAAACACTTGGGTCATGGGGTCGGAGTGCGCGTCTCCTTTTTAAGGAAATTTCTCGCCGTCTGATCGACACTTTGCGTGACCAGAGGGCTGACTCGTTCATCGCCATTCAACGTGCCAATGCTGCCAGTCTTCTGGGTACATTTCCGGATTACAGCGATGTGGAGGAGTACTTCGACGCCTGAGTGTACTGTGTTTTTGTATTATATGTACATAGGTAGGTTTTAGTATAATTAGTTTAGTTAATATTTAAGGTTTTGTACATGTGTAGATATAATTTAAATAGTTATTTATGTATTTTAATCGCTAAACGCTCTAATAAAATATTTCATTGTATAATACATATAATCCTTCCTCATGAATAATTCTTTCTATTCATGAAAACTTCATAAGAATCTGGTGATCAGTAGTTTTTGAGTTTATAGCAGGCACACACAAAGATGCCATGAGGGACTTTGTTTTTTATTAAAAATTTAATCTTTAAAATGAATAATTTTCCTTTTTAAAATGAAAATATTAAGTTTTACTTACCTACCACTATTATTGTGTTTAGAGTCTGGATTACCAGGGCTTCTAAATTTAACATATCAATCGCCTGTGTTTATTTCCCAGATCAAGCAGCGATTTGTTTTTTTTATCTGCAATTAGACCTTGAGTGTCGCTACTAACGCGAATCCATAGACCAAATATATAAATTCAACACTACCAACATCCCAAGGGCTATCTTGAATAACTATGGTAAGCATAGATAATAAACTTTACAAATGTTAGTTGGCGCGAACAATGCAACCACATACCGCTATTTCCAAAGGTTGCTAACTAAGTTGCAAGTGTAGTGTGATAACTTGTATACCGAGCGTGAATTATGTTAATTAATGACTTTTCATGCCGTGTCTGGAAGAGGGACATGTATCCAGACTTCGAAGGCATGAAAGATAAGTATTACTTATGTTAATATCTTAGTCAAGCTCTGTGTGGTTATTTGGTGTCTCAACGCAATTGATTCCTAAATATGTTAATGTTAAAGGTGAAAGCCTAAAATAAATTCTAATCCTATGATAAATTCGCTCGGAGTAAATATACCTCTGGGGATCAATAGCTAGTTTGTGATATCGATACGTATCGATTTGTGACTGGTATCAGATTTTGAATACGATTTGATATATCGGACGCATGTCTATGAATTTATATGTTGGTCTATAGATTCGCGTTCGTCGCGACAGAAAGGGCTGTATCCGCAGGAGAACCAAAGATACCGACATAGCACGAAGAATCGCCAAACTTAAGTATAAATGGACAGGACACATTGCTCGCAGAATAGATGGCCAAAAGGTTTCTGAAAACCTCCTACAAGGTGGACCGATGACGTGGTAAGGGTTACGAGAATCCGATGGATGCGAGACGCATAGGACCGTTTATTGTGGCGACACTTGGGGAGGCCTATGTCCAATAGTGGATGTCTTTCGACTGAAACGATGAATTTAGTTACTAAACAGAAGGTCTATTCTTTTCCGAAACGATAATTCGTACACGAACGATATTTTTTACCTAATTAAATTATGGTTGTTGTATCGAATTATAATTTAATTAGGCACTTACAATTATTTTTTTAGATTTGCTTTAAGTAGAATCAGTTGGCGAATTTCTAGCGACTCTTCATATTGAGTTTAGCTGGCGATTTCAAACTTTTGGAGTTGGCAGCACTTATGTCACATGTCACTTTTGTCACTGTCAAAGTGAAATGTGTGTCGCACGTGCTAGTTGCTACGGATTTATTTACAAATACATTCGAAAAATATGTACTTAATTAAACTATAACATGTCTCGACTTATAGTAAAGAATTTACCAAATAAGGTGTGTATATCTTGTAAATTATTCAAATATATTTACGGGTCAATTATTCAATAGACTTGTTTAAGTTTCGTTGCTTATTTTGCGACTTTATTTAGAGAGAAACACCTATTTATTCATCATTGTTAGAAGAAAACCTGCCGCACAGATTTTGCCTTAGGGCACGCCACACGGAAAGGTTACGTTCACAAGAAATGGGGGTGCTAGAGCTATAGAGTGAGCGACCGAAGTCCCCGTGATTTCCTCTTTGAGTACATTTAGTAAAAAGACTAAGTTGAATGTCGAATAAAGTTAATAGGCTACAATATAAAGACACCACTATTATTCAGCCGGAATAACATTGCTCAATTGTAAAAAAAAATACCACATTAACTGTATTTCTTTATATGTTAATATATAAATAATTTAAATATATATTTTAGGTAACTGTTGAAAAGCTAAAAGATATCTTCGGAGAAAAGGGTGAGGTAACTGATGTACAGTTGAAATATACTAAAGATGGAAAGTTCAGGAACTTTGGCTTCATCGGATACCGAACAGAAGAGCAGGCAATACAGGCAAAGGAGTATTTTGATGGCACATGCATAAATTCTATGCAAATACAAGTGCTGACATGTGCAAACTTGGGAGATGAGAAGAAACCTAAAGCATGGAGCAAATATGCTCCAGATAGTACTGCTTACAAAAAACTTCATAAAGATGAAATAGAAGACAAAAAAAAATCAGAAAAGAAAGTTAAAAAAATTGAGAAGAATAAAATTAAAATTAAAGAGCTGCTAAAAAAGGTAAATTCTCAAAAAAAAAAACACTATTATGGAACAAAAGACTCTACAATATCTGTTACTCAAGCCCTAAGCGGACACCGGTGTCCACACACCTATTGTCTTTCTATTGTGTTTCTTATTATGGAATTCAAAGGGTTATAGAACTTATTTCTATGTTAGTTCTAAAGTATAAATAAATGTAATATTAAATTAAGCTACTGTGTACTGCAGCCAAGGGTCTGCTTCTGAAAGGAAGGCTCAGCCGTGGTATAAAAGGCAATGAAGGAACGGGGTGAGTTTTTAGTCAGTAAAAGTTGGACACTATCTCCTGCTCTGCCCAAGGACGGGAGATTTCATTGGATAATTTTCCTCACCAAAAAAAAACAATGTAAGGATAAAAAATTTAGCTGTTAGAAATCTAGTTTTTTTATCTAACTTCAATATTATTTGATTACAGCATAAAGATGATCCACTATTTGCAGAATTCATTGAAGCCCATGTCAATGACAAAACATCCTGGATAAAAGAAGCTCTAGAGTCAGCATGTAAAAGTGATGATGATGATGCTGATGAAGAAAAAAAGGAAGACCAAAATGAAGATCTAGAAAAACAAGAAGCTCCAGAAGAAAAAAGTCAGAGTACTGAAAAAGAAAAAAGTGTTAAAGTGAAGGAGAACAAAGAAAAAAAGGTTGCTAATAAACCTATCAGTGATTTAGAGGTAAGATGTTCCAATTAATTAAAATAATATGAAAACACACAAGCTCTTTGACAGTACCAAATAAAAAGTTCTGCTTTTTAACCAAATTCACGAAAAGTAGGTTCTGTATTTGACCTGTATGTACCCATTGCATGTTCACTTTTTTTTACTGAACCCATTTTCATTATTGAAATGTATTTTTTTTTAATGAAGGTTTTGGTAAATAATAATTATATAAAAATGTGTTGAAGATCTTGAAAGATAGATTATAGATCTCTTTATAATATAATAATAAGCTCTTTATTCTGAACTGGGTAACATAGTTAAAGCTTAGATAGGATCCCGGTTATATTATATCTCATAGTTCAGTGTGCATCTTGGAATGAGTCTCATGTAACATTTTCCTCTGGATAATTTTTTCCAATAACATTCAGCCATGAATCATCTTCTCATTGAATACTGTGAGTTAGTGTCTTCTGTGGCGTGGCCCATCTCTGGGGTGCCAAGCAGAGATAGTTTGACACTGTCACTTTAATAAATAACAGCAAATGATCCACAATTGTAAAGATCATGCAGATCTTTATATTGTTTACATCTTTTGACAAAAAACAAAACAACACAAAAAAAAACCGAAGAAAATAAACCAACAACATCTAAATTTTTTTATGTCTTGATATTTTGACCACTATTTCACCTAATAGAACATATGAAATAAACATACAAACACACTTGAAATGAAAATGCTCACTCAAACAAAGTGTGAACTCTAATTGTAGACATTGACTGACCTGTTGGTGGTTATTGTTATTGTTAGGTGGGGTAGGGTAGAGTAGAGTAGGATAAAGTAGGGTAGAGTGGGAGCGAAAAAAAACAATATCTAGTACTCATAACACAAGCTCTGCTTAGCTTGGGACTAGACGGCGTTGTGTGATAGTTGTGGAATATATATATTATATTAAAAATATTAATGCCCGACCGTAACCAATCCTTCGGTATCTGTCTCAGTTTTGGCTAAAAACTATTGTATTTACTGAAATTAGGCTTCTTTTTTCGACATTTCACGAACGCAGTTTTGATACCTACCAAAATGGATGCCGAAACTTGCCAAAACCGAAACCTAAGTTTCGACCTATCACCAATAATTTTTTTTTTAATCTAGTACTTGAAAAAATATTTTTCGTTATTTCAGTACATGAAATTACTAATGAAGAAAGTAGGAGATCCCCCCGTTGAAAATAAAACAGAAGAAATAAGCGATACTGTACAAGAAGAAAAGCAGCCAAAGAAAATCAGGAACAGACCTTTGTTCCATGTCAAAGTAAGTCTATGAAATTAAAATGATTAAAAATTGGAACTCATAAATATGGTCAGTAAAATATGAACTGTAAAGGCCTGAGCACACCACGTTTTTTAAAAGCGCCATTGACGCGCGTTTGTAGCGATACAGACGCGATACGCTACGCACGCCAGTCAGACACAACCTTTAATAAGATAAAAACGCGCCGACGACGGACGTTTCTAAAACGCACGTCAACGGCGTTTTTAAAAAACATGGTGTGTACAGGCCCTTAAATAAACTAGTGACCCGCCCTGTACCTCTACCATGAGTTTTAAACAATAGTATTCGTCGCTACTCGATATCGACGCCGTAAATATTTTGTATGGCAAATTTTGGTTCTGCAAGTGACCGCTAGAGGCGCTGCAAAATTTGCCAAACAAAATATTTACGCCGTCGATATCGAGTACCGACGAATACTATTGCTTAAAACTCATGGTAGAGGTACAGCTCCGCACAGGTTCAAATTATATTCTTAAACTAGTAGTTAGTCCCGACAGACGCTGTCGGCAATTTTTTTAAAAAGTATTTGACAGCCCGATTGCGCGCCACCTACCGGGTTCAATTGTATTTTTAAACGTTCTGCTTAAATTTTGGAGAAGTTAGTTGACAAACACACGTACAGAGGAATTATATATATAAAGATAAACGTTCCTGGTTAATAGCTCTTTCTGTTAGTAAAAACTGCATCAAAATCCGTTACGTGGTTTAGATGGGAGTTAACAGATAAGTAACCAGACATGTGGAAACTAACATTACTTTATAGTACGTAATACCGTGACAAACTACTACTACTATAATTTGCGGTCATTGTTAACATGTCTGGGGGTCGTTCAAGTATTACGAAAGCAGATTTATGGCAAATATTTACGCCCCCTTCCCCCTCATCAGCAAAAGTAAGCAAAGGTATCACCCCCCTCCCCCATGCTTACGTAAACATTGGTACCTACATACTTTTTTCAATGTACTCTGGTTTCGTTATTAGTTTAATGAGCCAAAGTTACAGGTCCAAAAAAAAGGAATAGGCCTGAAATAGAGAAAAACAACTTTTGGCTTATTAATTTAAATTATCAGCATCAGTCTATGACACACGAATCCATAACTTTAAGTTTTCAATGACATTGGATGTTTGCTACTCAGTGATGTGTGTATGCTCACTTACGTGTGATTATGAAAAATGAGCATCGTTCTCAAAAAACTAAAAAATATATAGGTACTGCTGACGTAATCACCATCCAGACCCCCACACCCCATGTCATCAAAAATAAGCAAAGCAAAGGAACCCACCCCCCTGTATTGCCTATGTAATACTTGAATGGCCCCCTACAAACTTATTTAAAAATTGACACATTAAGATTTAGTTACTATAGTATGGCTTCTTTCAATTAGTATCCTTCTAATTCCATTCAATCAATTCAATAATCACTACACATTTTCTGTTTCAGATAATGGGCCTTCCATACAAATGCAAGAAAAAGGATATAAAAGAGTTCTTCAGGCCATTAGTTCCATTTTCAATAAGACTGCCCTTTGGAAAAGGAAAAAAAGTCACTGGCTTCTGCTATGTCGGATTTAGAACAGAGAAAGAACTGAAAAAGGCATTGGGGAAAGACAAGTTATTTTTAGGTAACTGTACGATTTGGGCTATACTTCATGGACGGTACTCACCACAAGCATTCGCTTCACAAATTGTTACGCAACGAACATTCTTTCGCAAAACGAACGTTCGATTGTGAGCATAATAAAAAAAAAAACTAACAATAACGATTTTTATGTCTAGGCAATCATCGAGTTCACATACATAAATATGAGGATAAATCAAAGATGGCCGCCGAGGAGGAGGAACAAACTAGTAAAAAGAGGAGGGAAGAGGTAATGTCTTTTTCAAAACATGTTCAATTCTAACAAAAATCTGTAATGGCAACACAGGTACGGACGGAATCGGACGGCCCTAATCACTTAAATGACAACGACATTTTGCCAAAACAGACAACACACAGACAGAGTTCAGAGTTCGATTGGATTATTATACACTTTCAATTCCGATAAATTTTAATCTGAACTACAAACAAGTTTAACCTAAGGGAGGTACCTGTACCTTCGGTGAATTATTCTTTGTTTTTGTTTTGTTTCGTAATTAACATTTGTGAGTTCACGCAGCATTAATACTTACCCGAGTTTTGCTTTATTCATTTTAGTAGTAAGTGTATAATTTAACGCTTCTACATCCGATTCAGATAAAACAACATTTGAAAACTCCGCTTTGGAATTCGGTTCCGATTTAATCACATCCGTTACATCCCTAATTAAGTCCTTTTTTTAATGTAAGGAGGGCAAAAATCCAGCCTGAGAGAGTAACTGAAGGAACGCAGGTGGAACTCAGTCAGTAAAAGTCTGGTACTCCTCGTTCCACCCAAACCGGGAGAAGGTATGTGATGAAAAAATCACAGGCTTCTAAGACCTATTTTGTGGTAATCCAATAGTAGATAGGTACTACCTGACACATCACCCGGGAGCGTACCTATCAAGGACTTTTTTGTAGTGTTTAGAACGACGACGTGGCAATCATTTTGGTTTTCTCGCACCGGTTTTTTAACCGGCAATCAATTTGGTTTTTCTTGTAGCGTTTAGAACGACGCGGCAATCAACTTGTTTTTCTTGCAGTGTTTAGAACAACGCAATTATCAACTGACTTAATGATGTCACTTTGAAAAAAAAATAAAAAAATAGTATGAAGTCTCTGAGCTCTATCACGCATCCGGTAAAGTCCAACAGTCTATTTGATTATATAAATATTGTAGCCCCAGCTACAATGGACTCCTATCAAATCAAAATAGAATAGTCAACGCCAACCCATATCTAGTCCCGCGTGGGTAGGTGACGCTAGTTTGATGCATTCCGTATTGTATTAGATTTCACGAAACATTCATGTCGATAAATACGATATGATAATAATGTATAATTGTATTATTCTGTATATATATAAAAGAACACACTGATTGACTGATCAACGCAGAGCCTCAACTGCTGGGTTTAGGAACGTGAAATTTTGTACATGGCGTCCTTAGATCACGTAGCCGAGCAGCCATAAGAAGGGCTTTTGAAAATTCAACTTTTAAGGGTAAACAGGCGGGAACTTCGTTTGTATGCAAATATTTCATTCTGTTCACCAATATACTTAGAGATTAGAACAAATAATAACCTAAGTAAGTACGAGTATTAAAGGTTGACATAACCATATGTTTTTTCAAAACTCCCCCAATAGATTAATAAAATAGAGTTTAATAAAAATGTATATAGGGTTCTTATTTCTCGGGGTCTTGAAACTTGATACAAATTCTTACCAAAATGAATAATAGAAAATTAAAGACTTATTTTCAAAACTACTATCAAAATACGGTTTAAGGGGTGGTTTTTATGTAAACATTCTCGCGAAAGAAGTCGCGGGCATATAGTGGTAGTACATATCCATATACATATTATTAATTAAAAAGAAGACTGAGCTCTATATGGCAGTCAAGCCGGCATGCAAGTGACAAAACTGCATTCAACCGGGCAAGCAAGGAGCTTACAGAGCTGATTAGAGAGCATGAATACATTACGTTTCAGGAACATATGGAGACCCTTTCAACACTTGCCAAAGACAATCACTCTTTGTGGAAAGCTACAAAAAAACTCAAAAGAGCTCAACAATCCAAACCTCCCATAAAAAAATGGACAATGACAGGTGGGCACGCACTGACGAACAAAAAGCGGAACGTTCGCATTAGACTTGTCCCGCATCTTTTAACCTAATGAAAGCGTTTCCCAGGACGAGCACGAGATAGATGAAGTTCTAAATCAACCCTTTCAATTAGAGTTACCTCTGAAGCCAATCAGCCCTGGAAAAGTACATTCTGAAAGAAAAAAACTGAATCACCCCAAAGATCCTAAAGGAATTGCCGAGAAAAGCTATCATTTTCATCCCAGTTGTTTAGTCAAGCCAGGCAAGCCCAGCCATTCAGTTACGTCTTACAGACCTATAAGTCTACTACCGGTACTGTCCAAACTTGAAAATTGACATTATGACAAGTGGACATTCTGAGAAGTTGACATTGTGGACGTAGACGAAGTCGAAGAAGTAGACGTTTTGCGACTGGTTGTAATTTTGAGAAGTGGACAATTCCGGACATTACGCAAAAAACGCCGCGGGCGCCGCCGCGTTCGACGCCGCGGACACCGCGTATATTTCAAGCAAACGCGCGTAAAAACGCGTGTTCGTAAACACTCGTACAACTTCATATGTTTGAATTTAGTGCGGGCCGCGCCGCTCAACGCGCCGCGTCTCCGTAGACATGGCCTTGGGTTACGCGCGACCGCTGTTGGTTCAATAGTCGCGCGCCCGCTTGAAGGTTAATAATTATTTACTTAAATATTACATACATGTGTGTTATATTGTACTTAAATATTTACTTTTTAGTATTACATTTTTTTTATTATTTATCATCAGTAGTAATTCTTTACAATTCAATATTTTTTCTAGAGTTTCTAGAATAAATTAATATCGGATTGGGAACGGCCCTCTTAAATGACAAAAAGAGGGCCTTTCCTGATCCGTCTATTATCAACGAAAACATGCTTTAAAAGCTTGTATGGATGATGAATGAAACATTCCAAAATGGAAAAAAATGAAGGAGCTACCCGATAAAAGAGAGATAACGCTGGAACTGGAACGCTTTTTTTTAAAGGTTTTTAATCATCTAATGACTTGGCGTTTTAGGGTTTTACTGGACTAAAATGAAACCCACGTTCGTTCAGTTGCTTTTTCGTTCTATAACAACGGCACCTTTTCAGAAGTCGACCCATGGCCTTAATAGGCTTCAGCCCTGCTGTGCCCCTACGGTTGCTGACATCTGTTTGAGGTGCGCGTGGAACACTACGCGCCTTCGACGAACCGGGCGGTTACCGGACAGCCGGACGGCGAGCTATCCATTGCACGTCACACGCAATCCCACGACTACGGTGACTGGTAGTTGGGGTCGGAGTTTAGCCGGCTGGGGTGTGAGGATGTCTATTCCCTTGTGCGACCGTCTAGCATGCTAGCATTACTGCTTTGCTAAAGGAGGCGGCCGCCGCCCATTCCCCCTTGCTCACCATGGCCTGTACCAGGGCCCGGCACAAGAGTTCGTCCTGGTCAAGCGGGGCACATCTCCACCGGACGGTCCGCATGATGCTGACACTAAATCTAAATCAGGTGCCGTCCGATTTTGCCATGTCCGGTGAGGACCTGCGTCATGCAGAACTCACCGTTTATTAGGGTTCCGTATCCAAAGGGTTAAAACGGGACTCTATTACTAAGACTTAGCTGTCTGTCACCAGGCTGTATCTCAAGAACCGCGATAACTAGACAGTTGAAATTTTCAAAAAATTTATGTATTTCTGTTGCCGTTATAACAACAAATACTAAAAATAAAATAAATATTTAAGGGGCCTTTGCTCGATATTAATAATGGCAACAGGTACCTAGGCACTAGAAATATTCAAAATACTCAGTTATATTTTTACTTTAATAATAACATTAAAATAAAATTAATATTTAAGGGGGGCTCCCATACAAAAAACGCCTTTTATGCAGATTTTATTGTAGTTTTGTGGTTTAGTCAATGGTACGGAACCCTTCGTGCGCGAGTTCGACTCGCACTTGGTCGGTTTTATTTATTGACATTTTTCCTTGTCATGCTTTTTTTTATGGTAGGTAAAATCATCCGATGACATCTCCCGCCCTTGGGGGGAGCGGGAGATAGTGTCAGACTCTTACTGACTAAAAACCTACCCTTTTCCTTCATTGCCTTGGTTCCAGGGCCCTGTTATGCATTTTCATACTTTTCCAAAGCCCCAGAGTAGGCTTCGACCCTGTTGGGCCCCTACTGTTTGCTAAAGGAGTTGTCCTTGAAGCGCGCGGGAACAGTGCGCGCCTTCGACGAAATGGGCTCGGTCCGGACTGTTACCGGACGGACGGACAGCGAGCTACGCATTGGTCGCCGTCCGCAAGCCCGCGCCTGCGGTGGCAGGAAATCTCGATCGGAATTACGGCGGCGGCTGCGGCTGCGGCGTGAGCGCCGTTGCCTGATGCGGTCGGCCTCCTCCTTTGCTAGCATTACTATTTCGCAAAAGAAGGCGATCGCCTGCCACTCCTCCTCGCTCCGAACCATGGCCTGTACCAAGGCCCGGCGCGGGAGATCGCCGCCGCCGATGGCCCCCACAAGGACACGGCGATGCTCTTCCCAAGCGGGGCACACCATTACCGTGTGCTCCACCGTGTCCTCCGGGCGGGCCACAGAGTGGCAACACCCGGGCGTCACTTCCGCACGAATCTGGTACAGATATCTCCCGAACTTACCATATCCGGTGAGAACCTGCGTCATGCGGAAGGTGAAGAGACCTAATGCTGTTTTCGGAGAAAGATTAAAAAAAAAATAGGAAAGTACCCAATTGTTAACCGGCTGTACAATAGAGTGTCTCTACTTGTTCCATCGAGGACAACACTATATCTGTGCGCGGTATTAATCTCTTGATTATATAATGTCGTAATGGACAGATATACATCAAAGATTACAATCTGTATTTTAACAAAATTACTTCAATTGAAATTCCATAAGCAAGCTAGCTTATCATTTCTCGTTAATTGTTTCTATTATACTGCTTGATAAAGATGACAAAACAAAGATAATTTTAACTATCTGCGAAGTACTATTAAAGTGAAGGACTACAATAAAGGGTTTCTCATTCATTTACGTTAACTTCTAGAACATTTTATACCATTTCTACAAAAAAAATAAGTATTCAACTCTTGGCTCTGAGCCGAACGTATTCAAAGGCACGCTCATGCAGTTCTAGTGAAAAGGGCATGTCTAAAACCAAGAGATAACCCCTATTCCTGAAATAACTCTTGTACCAAAACCTGATTTTGATTTACTCATCATAACCAACCACATGTCTAGATAATTTATACTTTTGAATAAATTAAACTTAATTATTTTAAATAACGCCAAAAGAGGGGTGTTATAAGTTTAACCGCTATGTGTGGGTGTCTGTCTGTCTATGGTGTGACACACACTGGTGAAGCAATTTAAATACTGTATTTTTTTTTTAAAGCTGGTTTTCAAGCGGTGTTCATAAGGTCAAGTGGGGTGGTATGCGAAGTAGTAATAAAAATAGCAAAAGAGGAGGCCCTCACGCCCCAGCCGCCGCCAGGCTAAGGGCACCGTAGCTTAGGCGCGGGCTTCCGGACGGCGTGCAACGGGTAGCTCGCCGTCCGACCTTCCGGTAACCGTCCGGACCGAGCCCAAGTTTTCGATGACGCGTAGGGTTCCCTGTGCGCCTCAAGGAGCTGACAGTAAACCGTTGGAGTCCAGCAGGGTCGAAGCTTACTGGGGTCAAGGATCGTTTTCTGAAAAGAAGGTTCGGCCCCGGTATAAAAGGCAAAGAAAGAACAGGAGTGGGTTTTTAGTCAGTAGCAGCAGTAGATGTCATTATTTACCAATAAAAAAAAATGGGGTGTCAAATTAAAGGGTATACTACAAAACTGTAACTCGGTTTTAGGATTCCGTACCTCTTCTAAAGGAAAATACTTGAACCCTTATAGGATCACTTTGTTGTCCGTCTGTCTTTCAATCTGTCAAAACCCTTTATCTCGGGAATGCGTGGATTTATCAAATAAAAACTATATATATAACTCTATATATGTAAAAGCCAAACTGTTAAGATAACGAAAAAAAAAGTACGGCTGTTTATGTCGTAAAAAACGTATATTTCGACATTCTCAAGGGAATCAAATTTCATAGGGTACTA
Organism: Leucania comma; assembly: GCA_958295575.1. NCBI lineage: Eukaryota > Metazoa > Arthropoda > Insecta > Lepidoptera > Noctuidae > Leucania > Leucania comma. The sequence goes on along the minus strand of OY282474.1, from coordinate 16,940,784 downwards.
CTTCCCGTTGACCGAAATTTTCTTTAAATTGAATTTCAGGGTACCCTGTTTCAGGGTACCGGATACCCTGAAATTTGGCACAAAGTAAGATCTTACAGCACAAGTATAGGAATAAATCTGAAAACTGTAACTTTGTAGTTACTTCACAAAAAAAATACTTTTATCTATTCACAAAAATCATCAAAACTCGATTCGGGAATTGAACTCTAAACAACTTAGTTTTTACGGAACCCTCTGTCTGCGAGTCCGCCTCGCATTTGCCCAGCTTTTTTTTTTTCGGTTAGTTTTTAAACTGAATTTTTATGTTAGGGAAGGAAGATTTATAACAAAATGGTTTTTCACAGACATCCCAAAATGAAGAAAGCATCGGTGAAAGTGGAAGTATATTTGTAAGGAACTTAGCGTATGTGGTGTCTGAGGAAGAAATAACATCCTTATTCGAAAAATATGGTAAGTAGCATAAACGAATTGTCCTATTTCTAGATGATTTACTATCCTCTATTGATTCTGTGCTTTCCCCATCTTGCCCAACGGCATTGAGTGTTAAGGTATTCCACAAAACAAAGTCGACACAAGACTTACAACCCGTATTTATAAACAAGTAAAACTAATTACTTGAGTAAAAGTAACTACTTAAGTAACACTTTGTATTCAAAGTATAGGTAAGAAAAATTGAAGTTTTGGATGAAGATTTCTAACCTCGAGTAACGACTTAATAATAAATTAGTTAGCAACAAGTAAAATTATTATCTAAACACGTGGCAGCGTGTCAGCCAAGCTCGCAAAGCAAAAGGGATCGTGTAATCCACGAAGGGTTACAGGATCCATTTCGAGCAACATTCGACCCCTATAACTTTAAATCTATTACACCCTTAAAAATTTTCCAAATTTCTGTAAACAAACCTCTGACCATTCATTTGATAATGACATCTGAAAATCATTATTTTTATTTATAAATATAGACAACTTCCAGGCGACGTAGGAAGTACAAACGCAATGAAAACATCTGAAGAACGTTGTGCATAAAACTTCGATGAAACATGTACATAAAAGGAACTTTGATATTGATATAATAGTTAGATCTTATTTATTTTATAAAACATGGCATTCTTTTGATATTTAAGCTTTTGGTGGGTTTACTTTTCTTTAAAACTTTACGTGTCGCATACATTCTGTCTGTACAAGAGCACTAGTTATACCTTATAACTTTCACAGGACCACTGACCGAAGTAAACTTGCCAATAGACCCTATCTCGCGCTTGCCCAAGGGTTTCGCCACAGTAACATTCATGATGCCCGAACATGCAGTGAAAGCGTATACTGAGCTGGACGGCACTGCTTTTTGCGGCAGAATGCTCCATCTTTTGCCCGCCAAAACTGAGAAGCTTGAAAATGATGACGACGATGGTATGTACAAATAGGTTCCCTACCTACTGTATTGCAGGTAATAAATTTAAAGTAGTTAAATAACTAGTAAGGTATACTACCAATAGAAAGACTGTTACAAACTGCGGTTTTATTACTATTTTGTCTGAATTTAATTTTGTGGCCAGGCCATTTACTATATTACTTTTTTTTCTACTTTTGAATTACATTCAAATTATTCATTTCAAACTACGGTCTAGTACGTAGATACAGTCAACCGCACATAAATGGTATCATTTTTACACTACAAATAACACCCTGACTGTTCTGACATGTAGACATGGGCAATGTCACTGATGTGTGATGAATGAATCGACCAGCCAGAATTGCTGGATTGTTCGAAAGATTCACCGCGGCCCTGGAACGCAAGGGGTAACTGAAAGAACACATGAGTTTAGCCAGTAAGAGCTAGCGCGCAGTGGTGATTTTTGTCACCGTGCTTATGAACCCAACAAATAGTGCGCGCACTTGAACACGTGACAGTTGGGTAAAAATGGGTAAAATAGTACATTATGATATAAGTGTGTAATGTAGGAGGTTACCGTTGAGGCGGTATTAAGACCCGAGCCGTGGCGAGGGTCTTAAGAGAGCCAAGAACGACGTTTTTCAATACACTTGTGAAGAAAAATCTAACTAATATTACATCAGTAAAACTAGTAACATTTTTCATAACATGGCGGCAAAAAAATAAATCTATTTTCATAGGCACGCGCTAGGCTATGGTTATATGGTCTTTTGATCATATTGCCTAGTCGTTTATTTTCTTATGTGAAAAGTTAATGTCATTCGTAGTGATAATGTTTTTGTTGTATTTGATTTTATTTAATTAATACAGCCCATAAATTTCACTCGAAAAAATCACGCCTAAAACCGCGCGCATCTTAAAATGACGACCATAGACCACAAACAATTTTTATTTTTTCGTATTCAAAATTTGAACAATAAGGTTATAGCTCATTACAGCACTAGTGCGTAATGATAATCAAAATGTCACAGTTTGGTAACATGTGCCATTATGTACCTAAGTGTAGTGCAATAAGAGCCTCTTTCTAAACAAGTGTATTGAAAAATTTATTGTCACCCTGACAAAATTCAGCAGTGCGCGCTAGCTATAAAAGTCAGACACTTTATCCCTCTCGTTCGGTAGAACGCATAATGGAGAATCATTTTATGAAAAATAAAAAATTTAGGTAGTAGATATCTAAGAAGTCGCCTTGTCTTCTTCGAGTCGCAGATTAGATTGTCTTACTGTTATACATGTATGTCGTTATTGTGGACGAGACAGGCTTTTGGCACAATTGTGTTTAATGGACCTCGGTTGAATACCCAAAGCAAATGTATAAGTTGAGTGCCATAAAATACTTAAGTGCCACAAGTTGCACCATTCGAGGATTTATCAAGTGACTACCTACTTAGCCTTATACTACCTAGAGTCAAGGGCGTTTCCAGCCGATAATCAGGGGGGGGGGGCTATTGGAAGTATAGGGAATAATAATAAAAGTTTTTTTCTCCTCAATATAACTCCTAATTACTAGCTTTATATATACGTTAACATACAGGATGGGCATTATATTGTAGGAGACTCGTGCCTAAACTAGGCTCTGAAGCTGAAAAGCAAGCCCCTTGGCGTCGCCCTTGCCTAGAGTGTTAGGCCGTGTTTATGGAAAAGCGGCGCGTTGGGCGTTTCGTCGTACATTGCAGCAGCGGGCCGCGTCATCGTTCGCGCAAACATGAACATAATAGCAATGTACGACGGACCGCGCAACGCGCCGCGTCAAAATTCATGTTAGGTTTGAACTGTCTTAGATAACTATGAATGATAACTGTCTTTGGGTTGTAAATAAAAGTGTTACGGTTTATAAATCTATACTAAACTACAAGTATAGGTACATACTTAAATGAAATTGAAGTGTCTATTTGTAATATCAAAATAACATTTTTACCGTTCCGGCTATTCTTCCAAAATGGCTGGACCGATTTTGATGAAGTAATTTAGACTACTTTTATTTAAAACAAGAATTAAGATTTCGCATAAAAATCTTCTTTATGTAAATTGTAACCAGCTAGCACGTTAATAAAGTCATATAGGATTATTTATTAGAGTAGATATTTTAGGTGGAAACTGAAATTATATGCACATTGCAGAGGGTCTAACGTTCAAGGAAAAGAAGGCAAAGAAGCTGAAAGCTCAAGCGAAGTCGTCCCATAACTGGAACGTGCTATTCCTGGGCACCAACGCAGTAGCTGACGTCATCGCGTCCACATATAACACCACGAAGGAACAGCTACTCAATGATAATAATAAAAGTGAGTACAACTGCACTTGGTATGACTGTTTTAACCCTGAACATCGACTTTATATTGTCTAGTTATTGTGCAACTGCTTAGGTAAGTTGACATGTTTTATAAGACATCACGTATGTTTAATGTAAATACAAATATGGGTATTGTAAAAACAATACGCATATTTGTATTAACTTCTATATATATTTTCATCATTAAATGAATAAAGAAATTAATTACCTATTAATGGAACAGATACAAGCGCTGCTGTGAGGCTGGCACTCGGTGAAACGCAGCTAGTTGCTGAAACCAGAAATTTCCTTGAAACTAACGGAGTATATTTGGATGCATTCAATAAAGTGAGTACCTAATGATAAACAATAACAAAATCATCTTCGTGATACTAAAAATCTTCTAATAATTTTGATTACTTAAAACTTATCTTACAGCCTGCAAAAAAGAGATCAAAGACATGCATACTCGTCAAAAATTTACCTGCAAACACTGAGAAAGAAGAAATAAAGGCTTTGTTTGCAAAACATGGACAAATAGCGAGATTCTTAATGCCACAACATGGCATAACAGCCCTTGTTGACTTTATTGAACCATTCGAAGCCAAAAAAGCATTTACTAAGTTAGCATATTCACAATTCAAGAGTGCGCCACTATACTTAGAATGGGCACCGGAAAATGTATTTGTAAAATCTGCCGAGAGAACGGAATCCGATAAAAACACAGTAGAAGAGGAATCTGATGAGAATCTAAATAAAGTTGAATCGAAAACATCGGTTGTATCATCTCGTGAGCCTGAGAAGAACAAGGAAGATTTTAAAAAAGACGACGAAACGGAGTTGGACGAACCCGAGAATGATACGACATTGTTCGTGAAAAACCTTAATTTCAGAACAACTGAAGAAACTCTTAAAACGGTTCGTAGTAATGTGGATCAGTAGTGCTATTCTCTAAGAAAACGTAGCGCTGCCTCAACGACGAACACCCAAATAGGATATATTGGATTATCAACCTTATACCTACATTAGATTTTTAATTCAATGAATCTTATTTGGAGTTCGTTGCGGTAGCGCTGCGTTTTCTTAAGGGGATTACATCGCCCAAATCCAAAAAAACACCTAGGTTGACTGAAGTTTATAGATTATTCCTTATGTACGATTACCATATAAAAAAATGAAGGGGATACTTAAGGACATTACTAATAAATTGTATTGATTACGTTTCTCAAAAAAATACCCTAACTCTAGGAAAAAATTCTGGTAAATAGGCCTTTTTTGAACATTAATTCCATATTTTCTCGAAAACGGCTCTATATTTATACATTGAATTTATACGAAAATATATGTAACGATAAATTGAATAACTTGTATTGATTTTTTTTCGAATTTCATTGAATATCGATAAGTAATCAAGAAAATACTCGAATCAGTACTAACACCCCGCGCGCAGCACCCCCTGCAATGCCTGTTTAGAGGTCAATTCTTCTCTACTAATGTAGAGGTAAATTCTTGAAGGTCATTGAGCGATGTAATACCCTTAAGAGAATAACACCACTGATTTAATTACAAACATTAGACTAGTTACATCTCACACTTGACTCAATAACTATTGTTGTTACAGCATTTTTCTGCAGCTGGAAAAGTGCACAGTGTGTCAATTGCAAGAAAGAAAGACCCAAAAAATCCCGGACAGCTTCTTTCAATGGGTTACGGTTTTGTGCAATATTATAAAAAGGAACACGCCAACGAAGCACTCAAAAATCTTCAAGTTACTACTCTTGATGGAAAGTCGTTGGAATTAAAAAGATCGGAAAGAGGAAATACGTTAGTGCTTTGATTGATTGCGTAAATTTTTTTCTGTGCTCTTTTTTTTAGCTAACAAAATCTCACATAAAATTTATATTTACAGAAATGAAATACGAACATCAAAGAAGTCAAATAAAGAAACGACCCAAAACGGCACCAAAATCCTCGTTCGAAATGTACCGTTCCAAGCGAACAGAAACGAATTACACGAAATATTTAGGTAAAGTATTTGAGTCAGTCGTTAACTGTAAATTTTACTCTACTATGAATTTGCATTTTTATCTTTTGTATTATGTTTAAGTCCTAGAATATCATCAGACCTAATAGGTGCATGCGCATTTAAGACATTTGACGGCGCAGTGGTTGAGCGATTAAATGCTACGCTGCGTGTTGTAGGTGCGATTCCCGCACGGGCATAGGTGTTTCAAGTTTGGGTGTCTTGTGTACGTGAGTTTACATGTTTGTGAACGAACCCACGATACAGGAGTAATTCTTAGTGAGGGGTAAAGTTAAAAAAAAGATTGTACGTTAAAGTGTGTACCTAAAGCATCATTCGGGCAAAATCAAGAATTTTCTGCATGGAAATGGATGTGTAGAATGGATTATTATCTGTACAGTTAGTAGTTTCATTTGTACAATAGTGTAAGGCTCCCTTGTCGCATACAATAAAATCGATGGCAAGCCTAGCTGTATGATAGCGTGGCTACTCTATCTACTCCTGCAGTAACAGGCATCATACTCTCAGGGTACGCATTTGCGACCTACATACCATCAACTTAGTTTCTATCTGACAAATAACTAATTAAATATTTGTACCAAAACATTTTTAGCCATTGCATTGTCTAAATGAAAATACTTTTCTAATAAGTAGAAACTTCACATAAAACACGAAGGCCACAACTCGCTTTATATTTCGTTGTTGTAATGTTAATGAACTGATACGGAGTTACTGGTAATTAATGTGCTATCGTAGCCAATTTTAGATTAACCACAATTTAAATTTCTTATCTATCGACTACAATGGATTAAATAACAAATTTTAAAGTGTAATACGTTTTTACAGGGCTTTTGGTGAAATTAAGACTTTACGATTACCTAAAAAACTATCTCCTGGAGCAGATCAACATAGGGGGTTTGCGTTTGTAGACTATCACTCCAAAGCAGACGCGAAGGTAGTTTAATATTTTATTATAACTATTAAAACATAAAAAAAAAATGTATAATAATACTTTAATCTTATTTCAGTCTGCATTTATAGCTCTGTCTCAATCTACACATCTTTACGGAAGAAGATTAGTGTTAGAATGGGCAGAACAAGGCGATGAAACGGAAGACATCAATATGTTAAGAAAAAGGACCGCTCAAGCTTTTAATGCTCAAACTCCAGGAGGCAAAAAATCTAGAAAGGGTGCTGTTGACGTCGAAAAGTTCGTTGAAGGCGACAATGATGCTATGTGAATAAAGAAATAATTTAAGACCAGTTTTTTTTTTTTATCAAAATAATTAAAAATTTAATATTGGTTTGTATACTTTGGTATACAATGCCTAATTGTAAGCCAGGAAAAAAACATCCTTTAAATTAAACAACAGTGGATATCGTAATCCGCCTTTATTTTTATGCCAAAATAGTTACAAGAGTGATGGATGGCATACATTGTTATAAATTTACTGTGTCACAAATGATGACAAACCAAAATGATCTATAATCGCACAATCGAATGTCTCTGAACTTGCTCATTTTATAATAATGCCCCTAGTATTTACAAAGTTTAAGACAACTATTAGATCTCAACATTACAAGAGAGTCAAGTTTTCAGTGAGTGACCTTTCTTTTAACCCTTTAACCGACCGCGTCGCAGCGTCGGATTGGTCCGAAGAGTGTTTTCGCGTCCTATTCGCCAGGGTCGTGTTATTGTGACTGGGTACTCCATCTCGTATCGTTCTTTTATCCTCACAGGTAACAGAAGAGCTGGCTATTAGTACGCGGATGTGCGACCCTGGTGGAATAAACGTGTCTGTCGGATAGATCCGACGTAGGCGGTTAGAAGGTTAATGCTTCCATTAACTATAAAGAAATATAATAAATTATATTTCACACTTAAACATACACAACTTATAATAGTGTAATGATTTATAAAATACCAGCAGTCATTGCACTATCAGTGAAGTTTGATAGTCAGCCACAAAAGTCATTTCAGAATTTCGATTATTTAATATGTACGAACCTAATTATTGCTCTAACTAAAGTATCTTCTAGTACTCAATAATGTAACATACAACTAAAACAATTAATAATTTAGCAAGATCTAATTCAATAATCTGTTATGGATCTTTATATGGTATTAATTTACTTTTGTTGCTGACTGTACAGTTATAACACTAAAGACATTATATTAATTACCACTAGAAAGACTGGGAAAATATTTACATACCATTAGAATAGCATGAAAGTAAATTAGGGATATAATAATTACATAATTGTGTCAAACAATAATAAAACAAGCATTGTTTAACAGATTGGCCAGGAGTTCTAACTAAGTCTACATAATAGTGTTTATAATAGTATTTTATTATCACTAAAACTTACGCCATAATACATACTTGAAATATCTCATGCACCTTTTTTCAGAACTCTTAGTTAATACTTTCAGCATGTTTTGATTAGCTTTGTTATCAATCTACATGACTTCTATTCATTGAAGCTATTTTAATTATACATTCAATTTTAATGCTACATTTTATAATTGGTTTTAACACTTTAGTGTATATTGTATAGGATTCTGCCAATAATAATGAAGAAGTGAATGTAAAGTAGATACTTACATATATAGTATATATTACGGATAGATATTTAAATAATGATAAAACATATTTATATTATTACGGCAGTGCTAAATTATGGATTTAAGGGTGAGATCTAAAATTTACAATATTTTCCAAAGTATTAGAAGAATAGTAATTCTTATTATAGTTAATTAATTTACACTCAGTGAAAAGGTAAGTGCCTAATAATTACGAGTATGTCATCTAAAATGCTGGCCACATACTTTAATTTTATTTTGGGGAATGTTTTTTCACTTTTACAAAAGTATGTTTAACTTTGATTTTTACTTAGATTTAGACATATTTGAACCAATATTAAATGCTATTTGTTAATAAACCTGATTGCATTATGTCATTTTATTCCAAATAAGTTGATACTATGCAATCATCTCTAACCAAACCATCAAATGACATAATCATGAATAACACAAATCACTAAATTTCAATCAATCTTCACAGTTGAATAAATTTTCCTGACAAATATGCTAGTACCAATGTATCCCACAGTTCCACAAATAATACCCAGAGCTAAGCTGAACAAAGCCATATAGCCAAAGTAAAAGGTAGTCTGGAACAGGCCGTACATTTTCGTTTTGAAAAGGAAGTAATAGAAAGAGTACAGGTACACATAGATGGCAGTGCTGCCTGCAGAAAGAAAACTGGTCCATTGCCAACGGTAGTCTTCAGCATTCAGCAAAAAATAAGTGCAAACAATTGTCACACAGATGGTTACAATCATCAAGATTAGAAATACCAGTAACATAAATCCATACACATAGTAAATTTTGTATGCCCAAAAAGAGGTAAAGATGAAATACATTTCAATAAATATAGAACCAAATGGTAATATTCCTCCTACTATAATGATTATAAATGGTTCCATAAACCATTTCTTTTCTGGTATAGGTCTAGGAACTGCATTGATGCGACAGGGATAGTCAGGTTGTCCTGCTAAATTGCGACCAAGAACCGTCCCCACTAGAGTTAGAGGCAATATCACAAAAGTGCAAATGGACATGACAGCTATCATACTACCAAAGGGAATGGCTCTTGATGCATGATAATACATAGCAATGAAGTTGATAAAGAATGCTGTACCACAAACAAGTACAGGCAATAAAAATGCTGAAAGCAGCATCTGTTTTATCCAAAGCTTACCACCCATCCTGGCATAAAGAGAACCACCAAAGTATCCATTGACAGGAGATGTAGCAGCATAGATGAATATTGCTGTGGACAGTAAAGATCCCCTTTCCGTGTAAAGTTCACCAAAGATAGTAAATATTATAACTGCCAATGTCACTACAGTGAGCTGGTACCCAGCTCCAATCAGTGCTGAAAATACTGGTAAATGAGGAACTGGCCTGAACACATCACCATGTACTTGTTTCCACCCATATTCATCTCCCAAGTCTTTTTCTAAATCATCAAGATCATCATCCTTTGAGTACCTTGCATAATCCTTACGGAGTGTTCTCATAAGGATCATGGAAACAAGTCCCACTAAAAATATCACCATCATGAAACTGTTAAAAATACTGAACCAATGAATACGGTGCTGAAAGAAATTTGGGTCTAAATATTTATCGAATCGATCTTCAAAGTGGATGTCGCTTTTCTTCCAGTTTACTTCATAAGTGAATGGAATTTTGGCGTCGGCTGACAGTCGCTCCTTATTCTCAGCTGTTAGATTCACTTCCACAATTCTGTTACCATTGTATCCAATGTCGAATTTCTTGTGAGTCCAAATGTAATAATGGTCCCCGTCGATTTCGCCTACTGTGCCCCATATCGGTAGGTCATCTATGTACATTTGGTACCAATAGTGATTTTTCACAGCATACACAAGTGCTTTATAGGATTGGTCATTCAGTTCGATGGCACAAAATTGCTGCGCCGGTACATTATCCCGGTAGGTGATATCGAGACCACTGAATTCTAGCTCGACTCCCTGAAGCGCTTCAGACAGAGTCTCATGGTAATGTCCAATCGTCACTTTAGTGCCTACGCAGAAAGGTAGTGAAAAGTATGCATACGTTTCTTGGCGATTGTGATACGGACCTACTGTATTCATCCACAGCACAACTTGTTCTCCATCTTTATATGTATGGGTATGTTCATCACAGTTAACTATAGTCCAAAAAATAAACAATAAATACAAATATTTCATTTTTAAGCAGAGTTCACTTTCTAACACCAATTTATAGTACAAATAAAATAAACATAACACGTATGTGAAATGCCGATGTCGGACATCTATGGAATAATATTGCCAACGCACAAAAATATTTCATTTTTATAAGATTTGAAATGTCATTTTCCAATTGGGAACATCTAAAGCTGCATTTACACAATCGCGTGAGTAGTGAGTGGCGAGCACGGTTACGGTTACTACCTTACTACTACGGAAAAAAAGAGAACTATACAATTCATTTCAAGATTTGCGTTACCGAAAGTTAAAAGTAATAACTCCGACATAGTATTGAACAAGGAGAAAGTTAAATTCATCGAGAACACGGTTTTCCTGAGGATCACGCTTGACTCGAGGCTACAATGGGGTCCTCATTTAACATCTCTGGCAAGTCGGCTTAGTTCAGCCGGGTAGGCTGTTAGAAAAATCCGTCAATTTACTGATGTCGATACCGCGACACTAGTCTAGTTTTAGTTACTTCCATAGCATAATGTCTTACGGTATTTTACTATGGGGACGAGCTGTATACATAGAGTCTATTTTTATTCTACAGAAAAGAACTATCAGAGCCATATATAATCTTCGCAGGCGCGATTCTCTTAGGGAACTATTTAAGGTTTGAAAAGAAAAAAAGTGCGGGAAACTTTGAGCGGATCGGTGCATTTTTTCTTGTTAAAAATTTAATTTTTTTTTTTCTATTTAAGGATCAGTTTTATATTATATTGTAAATTATATTAATATTTAGTGTACATATATTAGTTTTAGTGTATAGTTTGCCGGATTCGGTAAGTTTTTTGATATTTTTCAATGAACAAGCCGCTTGACTTGGCGGACCCGGGTGTCTTTGTACCCCCGGCTACAAATTTTGTAACAGTTCCTTCGTCAACTTTATCGAATGAATCTGGAATGGAGTCGGATAGTTCTAATGCTCAACGTGGTCGTAAAAAGAATAGACAGCATAAAATATGCAGAGTCTGTAACAAAAAAAAAGAAAGCACAGTCAGGCGGTTGAGACAAGATGTTGTTGTGCTAGTACAGAGAGTGAAAATAGTGATTCTGCCCCTGTTGTTAACACCTCACTCAACACTGTCACACCGAGTAGTGGTCCGAGTCCTAAGGTTTCAGAATCTGGTATCGCTAGAAATAAATATGAGGTCTCTGACGTCGGCACTTTTATAGTACACGTGTTAAAAGAGATTTAATCACCTAACGACAATACTACCTTACACACGGTCACAATTGGCAATTTTTTAAAGAGTCATGCCATTCAAAACATTGTAGATGGAGCTCTTAAGAGGATAGGCAGGAATAGAATTTGTTTAGCATTCTCAAACTAATTCTCAATGCTAATTCATTTATTTACAATCCTGAGTTACCAAAAAGCAATTTAAAAGCATTTATACCGAGTTTTCACATAACAAGAATGGGCCTTATACGTGGTGTTCCATCTGATTGGTCGCCTGAAGAAATAATTAAAAATGCTTCAGTGCCGGATAATTGTGGAAAAATACTTCAAAGTTAGCAGAATAAATTACAAAACTGTTGTAGAAGGTTCACTTGTCTGGAAACCAACGCAGAACGTTGTGGTAACGATTGACGGTCAGGTTCTTCCTCCACGAATATTTATGTGTTACAACTCATTACCTGTAGAGCTGTGTGTTTCCCAATATCATAATTCAATGTAGATCCAAACCTAAATGTTACAATTGTGGCCAGGAACATACTGGTGATACTTGTAATGTTGAAGACGAAAATTTATCTTGCTGTCTTTGCTCTGACAAACATTTCGCTACCTCAAAAATTTGCCCTGAATTTTTACAGCAAAAGGAGATTAAAACTGTTATGGCTGAAAAATGTATTTCATATGGTGAAGTTACTAAATTGATTGCACCTATTTCTAAATCTTATGCCAATGTAACTAGCTCTCCTGTTACTACTCACGCTCATACAAACTCTTCTAATACACAACATTCTCTTTCACATAGCTCTAATAAAAAAAACAGTTTAAAATATACAACGTCGTACGACCGAGAAAAACACCAAAAGATTGTTAATGAATATAACTTACCGAGTCCACAAAACGGCTGTGCCTTAAATACAAATACAATACCTACAATGACGTCAATGTCAGAAATAATACAAACTCTCATTCAAACGCTTACTCAATATAACATAGAAATACCGTCCAACCTTTGCATCCAACGCTGCCCCTTTAGTCAATTTGTATAATACATATTTCTTGGGGGTGGACTCTTTCATCATATTGTGGTAACATATTATTAGATATATTTGAAAACTTTAGTGCAATAGATCTTTCCATCTGTACTCCTAATTTAGCTTCATCTTTATTATGATGTACTTACTTACTTCTTATGGAAGCGACCACTTTCCAATTCTTATATCTCCCACACATCCTTGCAGGTCTCCTAGTCTGTCGAGGCAACCACGGTTAAAATATAAACTTGGTGAGGATGGGTTATGGGATAAATTTAAAACTCTTGTAGAAAGTAAGCTTTCTTCTAATTACAAAATAATTTATTAGAGGATCCTATCGATTGTAATAATACTTTTACAAACGCAATTATACAAGCTGCAGATAAAACTTTCCCTTTCCTTGGTGGGATAAAGAATGTTCCCAAGTAGTTATGTTATTTAGAAGTTATGTTAGAAAGTCAGGAAGAAAGCCGAAAAAATTACAAAAATAACATGTCAAAAAGTAGGTTCCCTATCCATTTGCATAAAATTTTAAGACCTAATATAACTTAACATAATTTTGTTTGGCATAATTATATTTTCGCATAATATAATTACGCATAACAGCTTACGCATAATTTTTTTAAGCATATAATTTATCTTACCATAATAATGATTAAGCAAAATATTCTAAAGCATAAATTTATTAAGCATAAAGTTCTAAAGCATAACTTTTTTAAGCATAATATCCTAAAGCATAAATTTATTTACGCATAATGATAATAAAACATATTTTTATAGATATAACAATGAAATAATTATTGCTTGCTTCATCCTAGCATCAAGCAAGCAAGCATACAGCATGCAAGCAAGCATACAGCATACAAGCAAGCATGCAAGCAGGCATGCAGCAAACAAGCAAGCATGCAGCATGCACGCAAGCATGCAGCATGCAGCATGCAGCATTCATGCAGCAGGCAGGCTTGATGCGCTTGAGACTATTGAGAGGCGAGCCAAGAGGATCATTGGCAATGATACACTCTTTGAGTCGAGGCTTCAAAGTCTTGAGCATCGACGCTGAGTTGCTAGCCTGTCGGTTTTCTACAGGTTACATTTCGGGGAGTGTGCGTCGGAATTGCATAGCCTAATTCCGCCTAGCCCGTTCCATCATCGGACTACCAGACGTACGGCGTTGCGCCACCGGTACATGGTGGACATCCCACCTATACGCACAAAGCGTTTTGGGAACACTTTTGTTATGCTTACAGCTAAAGAGTGCAATTCCCTGTCGGAGTCTGTGTTTCCTGATGGCTACAACCCGGGAATCTTTAAGTCAAGAGTGAATAGGTTTCTTCTAGGTAAGCGCGATCCATCGTCGACCATATCGTCGCTTTCCATCAGGTGAGATAGCGGTCAAGCGCGAACCTATCAATAATAATAAAAAAAAGGCAGGGTTTCTGTCACGGCTCCGGCGCTGCGAAAATCGTTATGCCGAAGTATATTAGGACAAAGACTTTATGCAAAAAGAAGGGATCCCCAAAAAATAATTTCAAAATTTTATGTGATGCTATAGAGAAAGCACGTAAATAATACAAAGAAAAAAAAATTGAAGGATGGAAAAAAAAATGCCTTTCGATTCTCCTAATCGCTGACGCGCTTCTATTGTATGGCAAAATATCAGAAAATTTAGAAACGAAGTTATACTTTCTAATGTTTCTAGCATTCCACCAAATTTAAGCAACTCTTTTCTTAATCGCCTAGCTCCACAATCGGTTCCAGAGCAAGATATTATTTATGATAACATATTCCTCCTTCTATCTCTCATAACCAAAGTCTACTAAATTCTCCTTTCACAATGCAAGAGTTACAGGTCGTTCTATCCTCAGTTAAAGATTCCGCTCTAGGTGAAGACGGTTGCGATGTGGGGTGAGAAGGACGGGTTAATTAAACAACGTGATGTGCACTATTCCTTACTCATTCCTGGCTAATTTAAATAAATCTTCACTTGAACTGTACTTGGACTTAATTAACAAAGTTATGTTATCAGGTAATATTCATCCATCATGGAAATCTCAAACTGTTTTTCCCAATTTGAAACCAGGTAATAAATATCATTTAAGGTTTTAATGGTGCTTCCATTAAAACCTTAAATGATATTTATTTTTCAAATAGGTTTTACAAAAACAATTTTACACGTATTTTTTTTTTGTCAGTTTAAACTAGATGAGGCCGGTGTTTCCTAGCTGACCACCCTGAGAATAAACACCGAAACAAACACAGGGGTCAAAGTTTCTTTTAAAGTCCATACAGCAAACTTACATGTAATGGTCAACTCGTTTAAGAACCATGCAGATTAGTGTCTGAGATGGTCTCTTGAGGAAAGAACCATACAGATTTGAGTGGACCTGTCCAGTCAGTGCAAGCATTCGTCAGTATTCGTATAGCTCAACTTAGGACTACTAAGGAGCTCAACGATCCGACGAACAATACCAATGAAAGGCCATTTGGGTAGGCCGCAGAAATACTCAAATTTCGCAGACATACCTACGTGAAAAAAAAAAAACAATGATCGACATAGTCAGAAAATATATAAAATAAAATGTAATATTTAACAAAGTAAATATTTGTGTCAAAGATGAATTTAAAAAACAAATAAATTCATATCGTAAAATAAAAACAAATATTAATGTCAAATTGCAAAAAAAAACATTAACAATGTCAAGTTGTAAAAAGAATATAAAAAAGCACAATTGAAATATATATTGTAGAGCGTACTGGAGCAGGTCAATCCATTTCATAACACTAAGAAATCTTTGACGTGATTGAGCATTTTAATATTAATTAAAAGAAGGCAGTTTATCAATCGTCCCGTTTTAGAAAACAAACCGTATGTTAATGCGTGCAGAGTTATTTGTTCTTTAACCTTTAACATATTACCTCGCATGGAATAATTTTATGAACAATTTCCTCTACTCGCTGCTAAATGTCTCTTATAATATATGCAATCAATTTAGAGCTTTATTTTGCTGCAATTAGATTCAAAGAGTATGTAAGCACTACGAATAGATTGATACACAGAACAGAAGAATGTAGTTAGAAGTCGTAAGTAGGCGGGTCGCGCGTACGCTGCTACGTGCTTGCTACGCGCATGCGCCACGCACGTCAGTCTTGTTACCATATTATATGTATTATCTATGCTTGTTACCAAAGAGAATATAAGCACTACGTTTAAGAGACGGGACTCCCATAGAAAAAAAACGCTCAGTATGGAGTTTGCGCTACGCTTCAATACCAACTTTCACGTACATGACCAAATGAGGGCTGCCAACATAACAACCGAAATAGTGGTGTGTAACTAGGTGCTCATAGTAATTTTTTATCGATAGTCGATATTTATATAAAAAAAATGTAGGCTCTTTTTTTGGATCTAAATTAAGGTCTATTTAAGCCAACGTTATTCACCAGTTAAACGAATAAGTGGAATATTTCATATGAAAAAATTAAACCAAATGTAACCTGCGAATTTACGTTGGCGCAAATGAGGCTTACCCTTATTTGCGTCAACGTAAACGCACAGGTAAATTGTGAGGTTCCAAAGGTTAAAATAAAAAAATCTATGTGAATAACAACATAAACACTTCTATAGATCAATGTTTCCTTAATTTATACTAAATGAAGCCAGTGTTTCTTGGCTGACTACAAATTCGCTTCCATACAGATTTGAATAGATCTGTAATATCTTGATCTTTTTTCAGACTACTAGGGTTCGGCCGGTGTAACAAGATTTTTCAGATAATGAATACAGAACAATACAGTTTTGGCACTGTTCTGTCGGTATGGTATGTCATTCCGTTTTAATTAAACAATCTGCTCTTTCAAAGTGATTAGAACAAATTATGCTAGTTTTTTCAGGAAACTTTTGCCTTCCAGTTACATCGATGCATTTTTCTTTGCTAACTTGATCTTTAGGAAATATGAAGTTACAAGATAACACGAAAGATACATTTCGAACCCTTCGGATGTTTAACCCTGTTTAACGTTTATTTTTAAGTGATTTAGCTAAAATAAAAAATTGTATACATTTATAATTTTGTCGACGCACTAGGGTATTTTTTTCCGATACAAAAAAGAATACTATAATTTTACAATATCGATAACTCACTATTGATAGTGGTAATCTCTAATTGAGCAGCTGACAGTGACATTTGTTGAATGTTCTAGAGTATTTTTTGAAAGTAGACCTTATAGATCACAAAACAAAGTAAACTTCTATTTGCTTTTTTATTAAGATCTTGTTTTTCAAAAATAATCAAAATAAAATAAATCCGGACTAACCGATGATAGGATATACCACCATTTGATAAATTCTTGGTTCTGCTATCGTTTTTGCACTCTAAAACAACACAGTAGGGCATTTTTATATTTTTTATCTAGTTACTATGACCGTGGCGACCGTAACAAGACTGACGTGCGCGGCGCATGCGCGTAGCAAGCACTTAGCAGCATACGCGGGACATCGCAAAGCTCGGGGTACGCGCGCCCACAGAACACAGAAAGACACTAGAATTAGCTTGAGAAAATGTTTGTACCAGAACCGGTGTCGCCAAACTCACACATTTACGATTTACTCTTACTGCAAACTGGAAGATACGATTGGCTACAAAAACAAAAACAACAAAAATTGGGCGTAAACAAATTAAAAAAAAAAATGTTATACGAAATGCAACTTTAATGTCAACGATCTATAAATCAAATTGACAAAAACAAGAAAGAAATACATCTTGGACTACCAAGTACCGCCACTCGTCGCTGGATGGCATTGTTCAGTATGAACTGTAACTTTATAAAAATAAGGGTGGTATTTGAATGGCGTATCACTGACACAAATGCAGATCGCTACTCATACGTACCCTAATTCGATTGCAATAATATCGATAGTATGAAAACAAACATAAAATATAATGCGAAAAAATATCGTATGCGATAGTATTAAAAAAAAGGAAATTAATATGTAGTAGGGTAATTTCTAAACGTAGTAAAAAGGGTATTTATTTGCATGTAAATCAAATACCTTTTTGTTTGTATTTGTTCATTTTCTAATGGGTAAATGAAAAAAAAATGCTGAGAACCTCGCAATGTTTTATTATTACATTGCTATTTGAGTTAAAACAGTGAAAAGATTATTATATTTGTATAATAATCTTTTCACTGTTTTATATTGTTTGATTTTGATCAAAGAATTTAATTAAAATATTAACGGGCACTTTTAAATTGGCACTTTTAAGTTAGTTGCCCGTTCTAAGAAGTTGAACACTTTTAAAATTTAGGTTATGTTAATTATGTTGAATACTACGGACATATAGGTGTAACAATGTAACAAGTATTGCAATTTCACAAATAAGAACTTAGTATAAATACGTAGTGAAAAAGGCAATTTATTTTCATTGTGTGTTTAATATTGAAAATACAAAAAAAAAACTCTATTACAAAAAAATACAACTGACTTCAAAAAAACTAAATAATGGAAAATAACTTTGATTGCGGAAGTCGGTGTTTACGGTTTGGTTTCTTCATTTTTTGACATTGACTTCCGAAATTAGAGTTACGAAAAGTGTGATCGGACGAAGCCGGCGACGACTAAACATAAGGTTGGAACAACATAGGGCGTTTGAATTATTCAAACGCCCTATGTTGTTCCAAGCTCTTTAGCTAGATTTATTTAAAATTGCATCACGAATATCATCCTTCAATATTTATTTTATTAATTTTATTAATTTAATAATTATCTGTATTTTAATACTAATACTCTCAAGTATAAATACGTTTATGTTAAAAAGGCAATGCAATACATGTCGATTGATTTTATCGATAAAGTCACGCACTATTTGGATAGCGTCAAAAGTATAGGTAGAGATGCGAATATTCCAGAAAGGCTAATAACCGGGAAAAGAAAATCAACTTTGTTTGCATGAAGTTAAGGAAAATTTTTGTTTGTATATCTTGTGCAATGCTTGACGAAATTTTATTTTTTCATTTTATTAAAATAAATTCGAAAATAATACTTACCGGTGGTATGATACACCTCCATGAGTTAGATTTTTAGTGCGACTATGGTTTTTACAGTCCAGAATGGCACAATAAGGCATTTTAATATTATTTTATGTAAATTGTATGTTGACGTAGTCTAGTTTGCGAATGAGAGCGCTTGAACAGCAAGTGCGTATTGCAGTACTGCCACGCCTGCTTACTATTTCCAGGTTCTTTCTGTGTTCTGTGCTAGCAAGCGCCCCGCGCCAACAGTCTCGTTCCATTATACTCTTTGCTCGTTCCGAAATACCGTAACCGTAACGCGTTAACGATTTGTAGACTGACGCGTTTATATCGTAATTCGGAACGCAAGGACTGTATTTTGAGGTTATGACCAGTCTGGCGCAACTCCCTAAGAAAAAAATGATCTTCGTCAAATGTATGAAACGCGTACTAATTTTAATGGCGGCCAAAATGGCGGCTATCGCTGTCTCGCTTTAACATCTATTCGACTCTGTCGCAGCTATCCATCCGCCATATTTATCTTCTACTTCTCAAGAGGTGAATTGTAAACAAAGTTTAATTTTTGTTTTTAATATGTGCTTCGTGAATTTTAAGCGAAAATTCCTATTAATAGGACGTTTACGTGTACCCATGTGAAGCAATCTGTTGATATGCACTATAAAATCTGTGAAATATGTGGTTTACGAGCCAGCCGGTCGGACGGTCAAAAGCCAATGTTCATGGCTAAATATCCATTACATTAAGAGAGGTAAGCGTAAATAAACGTTCATTTTCAGTTACAGAAAAGGATTTGGTGATTTACAAATCAATTTTAATAAAAATCAGTCGAAAATCTATAAAATAACCTATTAACAGTGCTGTGTAGTGGAATTTTTATCGACTATATCGATAGTTTTATATATTCATTATAAAAATTTACAAGTTCGTGATAAAAAATGAAATTCTTCAATTTTAAAAATGATCTATCACTACTGCTGGGCATGTTTAATCGACTATCGATACTCTTATAATTTAAACTTTATTTAGTATAATTCAAATAGAACAATCATGCTAATCGAACAATAAATATTTCAGGTATCTCAATATGAAATGCTAATAAGTAATGTAATACATTTTTTTCTTCTAGATGTAAACATTGGATTGGACGTTCGTACGTATTGGTGGAGCTTTTTAGCTCCACCAATTAAACACGTTTGTAGCAAACATTTTCTGCCAAGGATTTTACGAAGACACATCTCAAAAAATCTGCAATTCCTTCTGTGGGACTTACTGCAGAACCTTAGGGAGATGATTGGATTTCTTCTACACATTGGCAAAACTGATACTGATTCGACTCTTAAACGCAAAGGGAAGATTCTTAATTAGAGCATCATTCATGTAAACTTTGTTATATTTACAATTACAGATCTTATAAAGATCAGAATCAGAAATAATAAAGTAAGATAATGATACTTTTAAGGTTTATGCATTATAGAGAATAGGCAAATAGGTTATAGTTTCTGTATTTGTTTAACCATAAAGAAAAATAAAATAAACTGTTATTATTAAAATCCGTAAAATAGTGTTTCCTTTAGTGTTAACCACACCCCCACCCCACCTTTGAAACCCAACCTCATTTGCGTCAACGTAAATTCGCTGGTAAGTGGAATATTCCATATCAATTAATGAAACCTTGGGTTTTATTTTTTGATATGAAATATTCCACTTATTCTTAGTTAAACTGATGGATATAGTTGGCGTAAATAGACCTTAATTCAGATCCAATAAATGGACCTATAATTTTTTTTTTTAAATACTATCGATAAAAAATTACCATGAGCACCTAGGTACACCACTATATCGGCCGTTATGTTGGCAGCCCCTTGCGTCATGTATATGGTCATCTATGTCAAAGTTGGTATTGAATCTTAGTACACGTTTTGACGTTTCGTGTTGAACCATTTTTTTCTATGGGAGTCCCGTCTCTTAAACGTAGTGCTTATATTCTCTTTGGTTATGACATATGATGTGCATGTATATTTTTTTATACTATTTTAGGTGAACTAACGAAACTAATATTATAAATCAAAAATGGAAGTGGACTTACCTAGTTGTGTCCAAGCTAGACTGAAATCAGACACAGGAGAAGAGACAGGAAGTCCTCTAGATTTACCACTCAACATAACTAGAGATCAACTTCAGCTTATATGCAATGCTCTGTTACAAGAAGTAAGTCCATTATTACCGTTTCCTGTACATTACTTATTGATGCTCGCAAGTCAGCCAGTTTTTTATAGGCCCACATTTGAAGAACTACGAACTAGTTTAAAGAACTGCAACCGCTAACTAGCTTTTATTTAAAATTCCTAACATTTCTCAGATAATATATTGTTGGAAATAATCTTTTTCAAAATGATATGTAAAAAGATTCAAGTTGCACAAGATATTAATCAATCTTTAACTCTTTTCGTTAGTTACTTTCTTCTTCTTGTTCATATTTCAGGAAGACAAGCCGTTCCTATTTTTCGTTAAAGATGTTGAAATAACAAACAGCCTGAAAGATGCTCTTGATATAAAAAGTTTAAATTCAGAAGAAGTTGTTGAAATCATATACCAACAACAAGCTGTGTTCAGAGTAAGACCTGTTACCAGGTGTACCAGGTTAGTATCAATCTTAGTGATATTTTTTCTATTTTACAATATAATTGACGGTGTAGGTATTCTCATCTTTCATGATGTTTTAGTTCAATCCCAGGCCATGCAGAAGCAGTAATATCAACATCTTTCAGTCCATCTGGGAAACAGTTGGCTAGTGGTTCAGGAGATACTACTGTCAGGTTTTGGGACCTCAGTACACAAACACCATTACATGTATGTAAAGGTAAAATAAATCAAATCATATCCTAAAAATCTATCCATATTAATAAAATTGAAATGATATTATTACTAAATGCATAAAATATGTAAGTGTATTTCAAGTACTACAAAAATGCTATTTTATCATTTTCGTCTGTATGTTTGTTCGGGCTAATCTCCAAAACGGCTGGAATGATTTAGACTAGACCTTCACTGGTAGATAGGTAATGTTATAATGAGTAACATGAACTTCTTTGATTTTAGAAAAAGAATTAGGGTTCTGCAAAACACAAAGCTACAGCAAATTTATAACAAAATGTTATGAATAAATTTTTCAGGTCACACCAATTGGGTTCTTTGCATAAGCTGGTCTCCAGATGGATTAATGTTGGCATCAGCATGCAAGCAAGGCAGAATAATAATATGGGACCCAAATACAGGGAATCAGATAGGAAAAAGTATGGTAGGGCACAAGCAATGGGTCACAGCACTTGCTTGGGAACCTTATCACAGGTATGTTATATAAGAAACAAAAGGACTAAATTGTGAAACTGTCCCTTTAGTAAAAAATATACTACACCTGGAGTTCCCAAATTGCCAATTGCTAGAGAATTCATCTATTTCATTGTGTTCTTCATAATCACATCTCACTAATGATAAAATGATCATGACACATAATTAGAATTTTAAATATCACATCCACATCCAAACATTCCATCATGACAGTTCTTCTGTGACCTATGGGGATTGAAAATTTAAAATCGAGATTAATTACACAGTCGCAATCAAATGACCCCTGGCAAATAAGACACGAAAACACTCGTTTGACGCGGATGATAGCAGGGTTTTTCAGGGAAGTTTGTATGTTTGTTACTCCTTCTGCAATAAAGAATTTGAATTGAATTGAATTCACATCTGCATTATGGTTAGATCACATATTGTAATAACTCGCTGGCTACTTTTTATCTTGGGAGTAAGCCAACAGAAGATGGCATAATTTTCTACTTTCACGTGGATGAGGAGTGGCCTCAACCACAGAAACTAATAATAATATTTTTTAAGAATTTTAAGTAATTTGTATAGTTGTAATTATTTTTTATTAAACATACAATATAAAAAAGTATGGGAACCCCAGTAAGTACTACACAATAATAATACATCTAGAAGTAACTTACTTGCTACAGGTGTTTCTTTAATGTTTTAGGAACCCAGAGTGTAGAAAACTGGCAAGTTCATCTAAAGATGGTGATGTCAGAATATGGGACACAGTCACATGCCTCACAGTCTTGAGTCTAACAGGTCATGCAAAAGCAGTCACATCTGTGAAATGGGGTGGCAATGGACTTATCTACACATGTTCTCAAGATAGAACAATAAAGGTTTGTCTTCTTTCTGTATTCCGTGTTTGTATCTAAACTGTCAGAACTGTTTGAAACATTTATATTTAGTTTTGTATCCAAGCAATGTCAGAATTTTTTGAAACATTCATATTTACTTGTTTATTTCAGGGACCGTTTTCGGTTAAGGTATATGGTTACGCTACCGGTATTAAAATACGGTACCGCTTTATTTTAAAGGTAGACCGAAACCGGTTAAGATTTGCGGTTACGCTACCGGTATAAAACAACAATAGCGCTGTTTTTTTTTGGTACCGCTATACCTTTATTTAACATTTACTTAACTGAAATAATTCCGGTACCAAAATCATATCTCGTGCGAGTACCTACGATAAATGCGACGTTGCCAGCTATCGCGACAAGTGTATTGCGATTGGCACGTCGAAAAAGCGCGGGAGTAGGGGTTTCAAAGGATACCTTAATGTTAGTGGTTTAGGTACTGTAAAAAATAACGGTATCGTAATTTTTCGGTAGTAAAAAATAACGGTACCGTTATTTTTTTTTTTTTTTTTTTTCTCCAATCCATCGACAGGAGATTATGGCTGGCACTCTTGTGCATCCGCCAGTGTCAAGTTGTTTTGATGTTTATTTTGGACGGGGTTTGAAGAGGAAGGTAGGGAAACATAATTATAATGCGAAAATTAACGGAATTTGGAATAACATGGATATAGGATCAGGAATGTGTAAAAAACCTATTGTATATTTAGTTATTAAAAATATTACGTAAATAAAAGGGACAAAAATCTATTAAAATACTAATAAATATTTATACATTTTACAGACGGATATTGTTGTCATAAATATAATCAGAAAGAACACTATATATGGAGGGGTTGAAAGAAAAAAGAAGAGTTTTCACTGATGTAGGGAAAGGGACACGGAGGGATATCAAACAATTTAAAAAGGAAGTACGGTCATGAATCGGGCAGGAAAAGAATATATGGTTCAGATCCCCAAAGTCATGTCCACATTCACATTGAGGACTATCTATAATACGGAAGCGTGCAAGGTGCGCTGGGCAAGTAGTATGACCTAAACGCATTCTTATTAAAATGGTTGTCGCAATTTTGCCAAGTTTGAGGACAGAGAACCAAGGTTTACATGGAATTTCTGACTGTATGCTAAAGTAGTATTTTCCTTTTGAACGGCTACTTTCTGCCCAAACTCTATCCCAGGAATCCCTAAGATAATGTCTAGGAAGAGTAGCCAAGTCTTGAGTATAATTTTTGAATGGAACAGTATCCCCACACACCACAGCCTCATTAGCAAGTCTATCAGCTTTTTCGTTACCTTTTATACCACAATGGCTCGGTATCCAGACAAAAACAACAGAAAAGCCCTTCACAACACAGTCAAAAAGTTTTCTCCTAATATGTGTTATAAGAGGAGACGGTGTTTTAGACTTAAAAGGATATCTTAAGAGCGCCTGAAGGGCACTCATGGAATCAGTTAAAATTAAACTATTTCTAAGCTTTAAAAGTAAAATATATTCTACAGCTTTAAGGATACCAAGACATTCACCAGTAAAAACAGTTGCTTCAGGTGGGCACTTTACTTTCTGGACAATATTGTACTGCGCGTGATATATTCCTACCCCCACACAATCATCAGATTTATGTTTGGAAGCATCAGTGAAAATATGATGCCGCTCAGGCCAATTTTGTTGAACGATAGAATTAAAATGTGTATTAGCGTTATTTTTATCAATATCTGCAATGTACTTAACAGATGGAGTGTTAGTCAAGGCTTCGTATTCAATGTTAAACAAATCAAGTTTTGGAGACCGGTGTGTCGGTGCATTAAATGATTTAAATCGGATATAACTTTTAACTAAACAAGGAATAGATTTGTGATTCCAATAATTTGACGAGTCAATGAGATCAGCAAGCATTTGAAGTTTTTGAATTAAAAGGCTATTTGTAAACTGTAAAACACGGAAGAAGAATCGGTCCGCTAAAAATTGACGTCTTAGACTAAGTGGAGGTTCATTACACTCAATTTGTAATGCGTTAATGGGACTAGATTTCATGGCTCCTGTGATTATTCTCAAGGCCCTTGATTGGATGGAATCCAGTTTCCCAAGGGCAGCTACGTTACAAGGCTCCAATAAGAAGATTCCATAATCAAGAACACTTCGAACTAAAGCATTGTAAAGAAGCTTTAAGGAAAACGGATGCGCACCCCACCAAACACCTGATAGACATCTCATCAAATTTAGAAGTTTTTGACATTTGTTTAGAACATAATCGCAGTGAGGAATACCTGAAAGTTTAGAATCCAAAACGATTCCCAAAAACTTGGCTTGATTTTTAACTGGTATTTTATTATTGTCATACTCTACAGATATCGGAGGTTGAATACGTTGGCGAGTAAATAAGACTAAAGAACTCTTACTCGCTGATATGTTCAGGCCATTTTTGTCCATCCAAATTCTTAAACCAACAAGAGAGTTAGATAGCAGAGTACAAAGAGAATTTGATGAACTTCCCGTAGCGTACAAAACTAAGTCATCTGCATATTGTAGGATGCTTGTTGAATTTTGAAGTGAGGAAGCCAAATCAAACGTATACAAATTAAATAATATAGGGCTGAGTACTGAACCCTGTGGGAGTCCTTTCCATACCAGCCTACTGTCATCCTGTGTTTGATCTAAGTTAATTTTCCTGCCTGAGAGGAGGTTAATTATAAAACGACACAACATTTCAGGAATGTGAAGCATCTCTAATTTTTTTTTAAGAACATTCAGGAGGACACTGTCATACGCTGATTCGAGATCTAAAAATACTGCAAGTACCGATTGATTTCGTGAAAACGCAACTCTTATATCTGTTACCAATGTAGCCACACTATCCAATGTACTTTTGCCTTTCCTAAATCCAAACTGAGACTCTGGTATAATTCCACGGTTTTCAATAATCCATTCAAGGCGGTTTTTAACTAAATTTTCAGCTACTTTTGCAATTACGGGCGACAAAGCTATTGGGCGGTAAGATGAAGGTTCTAATGGTGTTTTACCTGGTTTCAAAATAGGAATAATAGATTGAGATTTCCATGATGGAGGGATATTACCTGATAACATAACTTTGTTAATTAGGTCCAAGTACAGTTCAAGTGAAGATTTATTTAAATTAGCTAGGAATGAGTAAGGAATACCGTCTTCACCTGGAGCGGAATCTTTAACTGAGGATAGAACGCCCTGTAACTCCTGCATTGTGAAAGGAGAATTTAGTAGACTTTGGTTATGAGAGATAGAAGGAGGAATGTTATCATAAATAATATCTTGCTCTGGAACCGATGGTGGAGCTAGGCGATTAAGGAAAGAGTTTCTTAAATTTGGTGGAATGCTAGAAACATTAGAAAGTGTAACTCCGTTTCTAAATTTTCTGATATTTTGCCAGACAATAGACGCGCTGACATTAGGAGAGATCGAAAGGCAAAACTTTTTCCATCCTTCAATTTTTTTTTCTTTGAATAATTTTCGTGCTTTCTCCATAGCATCACATAAAATTTTGAAATTACTTTCTGACATGTTATTTTTGTAATTTTTTTCGGCTTTCTTTCTGACTTTCACTACTTGGGAACATTCCTTATCCCACCAAGGAGGGGAAGGAATACGACCATTGGCTGAATTCTTTAAAGGAAAAGTTTCATCTGCAGCTTGTATAAGTGCGTTTGTGAAATTATTATTACAATCAATAGGATCCTCTAATAAATTATTTTGTAAATTAGAAAGCTTACTTTCTACAAGAGTTTTAAATTTATCCCATAACCCATCCTCACCAAGTTTATATTTTAACCGTGGTTGCCTCGGCAGACTAGGAGACCTGCAAGGATGTGTAGGAAATATATGAATTGGAAAGTGGTCGCTTCCATAAGAAGATGGCAAAGTGCACCATAAAAGAGATGAAGATAAATTAGGAGTACAGATGGAAAGATCTATTGCGCTTAAGTTTTCTTTTGGCCCTGTATGTCGAGTGGGAGACCCGGAATTTAATAGACAAATATTATGTTGGTCAAATATATCTAATAATATGTTACCACAATATGATGAAATAGTACACCCCCAAGAAATATGGTGACAATTGAAGTCACCTAAAATTAAGAAAGGACGAGGAAGAATAGATACAAGATTGTTGAATTGTTGAAGAGTTGACAAAGAAGGAGAAGGAATGTATATAGAGACAACACAAGTATTATTAATCTGTGCAGCTACCACAGAAAAATCATTATATACAGGAAGGGATAGAGGACAGTAAGAGACAGTATTTCTGATGAGTATAGCGGCCCCACCGTACCCATCAGACCTATCATCTCTGAGGCAAGAAAAGCCATTGATTTTGAAAATCGAGTCTGGTTTTAACCAGGTTTCCGAAATTGCAAACAAAGAAGCATTATACTTATTTAACAAGTAAATGATTTCATTTTTTTTTGAAACTGCACTTCTACAGTTCCATTGTAGTATGTTCTGAATTTGTACTGACATTATTAACAGCAGGTTTTTTATAGATATTGACTAAAGGGGCAACGTTGGACGGTATTTCTATGTTATATTGAGTAAGGGTTTGAATGAGAGTTTGTATTATTTCTGACATTGACATCATTGTAGTTGTTGTATTTGTATTTAAGGCACAGCCGTTTTGTGGGCTCGGTAAGTTATATTCATTAACAATCTTTTGGTGTTTTTCTCGGTCGTACCCTTTACCTGGTTTAGAAGGAGGCCGACGTTGTATGTAAACTGTTTTTTTATTAGAGCTTTGTGAAAGAGAATATTGTGTATTAGAAGAGTTTGGATGAGCATGAGTAGTAACAGGAGAGCTAGTTACATTTGCGTACGATTTAGAAATAGGTGCAATCAATTTAGTAACTTCACCATATGAAATACATTTTTCAGCCATAACAGTTTTAATCTCCTTTTGCCGTAAAAATTCAGGGCATATTTTTGAGGTAGCGAAATGTTTGCCAGAGCAATGACAGCAAGATAGATTTTCGTCTTCAACATTACAAGTATCACCAGTATGTTCCTGGCCACACTTGTAACATTTAGGTTTGGACCTACATTGAATTTTGGTATGCCCAAAACGACAGCAATTGTAACACTGGATAGTGGGAAACACATACAGCTCTACAGGTAGTGAGTTGTAACACATAAATATTCGTGGAGGAAGAACCTGACCGTCAATCGTTACCACAACGTTCTGCGTTGGTTTCCAGACAGGTGAACCTTCTACAACAGTTTTGTAATTTATTCTCCTAACTTTAAGTATTTTTCCACAATTATCCGGCACTGAAGCATTTTCAATTATTTCTTCAGGCGACCAATCAGCTGGAACACCACGTATAAGGCCCATTCTTGTTATGTGGAAACTCGGTATAAATGCTTTTAAATTGCTTTTTGGTAACTCTGGATTGTAAATAAATGAATTAGCATTGTTAAAGTTTGAGAATGCTAAACAAATTCTATTCCTGCCTATCCTCTTAAGAGATCCATCTACAATGTTTTGAATGGCATGGCTCTTTAAAAACTTGCCAAATGTGACCGGGTGTAAGGTGGTATTATCGTTGGGTGATTTAATCTCTTTAATGATGTGTACTATATAAGGGCCGATGTCAGAGACCTCATATTTATTTCTAGCGATACCAGATTCTGAAACCTTGGGACTCGGACCACTAGTCGGTGTGACAGTGTTGAGTGAGGTGTTAACAACAGGGGCAGAGTCACTATTTTCACTCTCTGTACTAGCACAACAACATCCTGTCTTACCATCAACCGCCTGACTGTGCTTCCTTTTTTTTTTATTACAGACTCTGCATATTTTATGCAGTCTATTCCTTTTAAGACCACGTTGAACATTAGAACCATCCGTCTCCATTCCAGATTCATTCGATAACGTTGACGAAGGAACTGTTACAAAATTTGTAGCCGGGGGTACAAAGACCCCCGGGTCCGCCAAGTCAGGCGGCTCGTTCATTGAAAAATATCAAAAAACTTACCGAATCCGGCAAACTATACACTAAAACTAATATATATACACTAAATATTAATATAATTTACAATATAATACAAAACTGATCCTTAAATAGAAAAAAAATAAAATTGAAATTTTTAACAAGAAAAAATGCACCGATCCGCTCAAAGTTTCCCGCGCTTTTTTTTCTACCGTTATTTTGAGGTATTGAAATAAAAAGGTATGACGTCATACCGTTAACCCTTATAACCGATATCTTTTCAGTATGCAGTTCCTGGTTTATTTTTATAGTTTTTTTTTTTTTTTTTAAGGTGTGGAGAGCAGATGATGGGATCCTTTGCAGGACTTTAGAAGGACACGCACACTGGGTCAATACATTGGCCCTAAGCACAGATTATGTGCTCAGAACTGGACCTTTTCATCCCATCACTGAACAGCAATCCAGCATTAATGATAGTGAGTATCTACCTATACCCATGATTTCTTCAACATGCTTTGTTATGAAAACAATCATTCAAAACTGAGAGGCCAAATTTTATTAAAGGAAGGAGTATTTGATCATGGAAATAATCTTTTTCAGAAAATGTTCTCCAACAGCGGGCCTTAGAAAGATATGAAGCTGTATGTGGAAAAAGCGAAGAACGTCTTGTATCAGGATCTGATGATTTCACATTATTTCTTTGGCTGCCTGAGAAGGAAAAACGTCCTTTAGCCCGAATGACAGGGCATCAGCAACTCATAAATGATGTCAAATTTTCACCAGACACAAGGTACTGCATCTACTTATGTGGATAACTATTAATTTATATTAACTGTCTTCCATGCAATGTTATAGAATATAACAGGATTGCCACAAACAATGATTTAAATTACTTTTTCCTTTGTTCCTCTTTTGCAGAATAATAGCGTCAGCTTCATTTGACAAATCAGTAAAGCTGTGGGATGCAGCTACAGGCAAGTTTATAACCACTCTCAGAGGACATGTGCAAGCAGTATACATGGTAGCTTGGTCAGCGGACTCCAGACTTCTACTGAGCTCCAGTGCAGACTCTACCTTGAAAGGTTTGTCAGTCATAATTTGGCATTTGATTTTGGACTAAAGCATAGAAATGAAACTGAAGTAATATTTATTTTTTTTAGTTTGGAATATGAAAATTAAAAAATTAGAACTAGATCTACCAGGCCATGCTGATGAAGTTTTTGCTGTAGACTGGTCACCAGATGGAGCTTATGTAGCTTCAGGGGGGAAAGACAAAGTTTTAAAATTGTAAGTTTGAAATTGAACTATACAACAGAGTATTTTGATATTTTTATTGATACTTAATGTTGATAATTGTGTTTTCAGATGGCAACACTAAAAGATGAAGAATACTAATCAGTGACTTACAACTTTATTACAGAATAACTGTTACAATATTATTATAATAAATAAACATGTTTCACTTAATTTTAATGCTTTTCTTGACATTTGCCTTTATTCCTGATGCTTCTCCAGCATATCTAGTCAACTCAGTTCTAGGTTCACGGACAGCTCCCTTCCTCCTGATCTTTGCTTTCCTATATTTGAGCTTATGTTTAACTCTTGGATTTCTTTGATCCTTCTTTCTATGAGGAGTCAAGCCTTTGTTTTTGGCAATTTGGTAAGTAATCTCTCGTTTTTCGCCAACATCTTCTGGAACAATATTCTGTGATGAGGTAGAAGGTTTATTGTCTTCAGTCTCAATATCATTAGGAGCAGTATCATTGTCAGAGAATCCACTCTCTTCAGATTCATCATTGTTTCTTTGAACATCAACACCACTGTCTGGCTTGAAGAAGTCATTGCCTTCATATTCATCTTCATCATCAGACACACCAGTATCTTCGCCTTCATCTTTTTCCATTGCATTTATAAGTTTTAACTTCTTAGGTGTTGATTCAGGTGACTGTCTTCCAGATTTGCGTTTCTTATCTTTCTTTAGCTGTTTAATTTCAGTTACATGTAGCTCCAAATTATTACTCACTGCTAGTAATATTTTGTCTATTTGAGGTTTTACAACTTCCAAATAAATTGGTTCCATTTTGTTTAACATTTGCCTGTACTGGTATAACCTTTTTATTACAGGATGATTCTGAATGTTGACTCTTTGACTTTTAAGAAGTACATAAAAACTAATATTCGTACAATAGTTCAAAATAAGATCATAATTTGTTTTAACAAATTTTGCAGCAGGACATGTTGGGAGTTTGCCATCTTTGACGAGCTCCAGGACAGGATGTAAATCATCTTTTGCAACTGTTAATTTTGTTTTAAAGTCATCAATTAGGCCTGCAAATTCTGGACTTTCTTTTTCAAGTAACTGTAACTTTTGCCTTTTTGACATCTGACTTAAATCACTTTTTATCACAGTTTCTTTTTCTTCAACGTCTGCAACCTGCTTTGACAAAAAATCCAGTGTAAAATCTTCTTCTCCTAGCTGCTCTAAAAGTCTTTTTTGAATATCTTTTGCCTCTTTTTCTTCCATAAGTGCAATTTCTTCATCATTGCCAAAGCCTCCATAGTCCTCATCCACATAATCTGTTGCATAATATGATTTTTTCTTTTTACCCCAAGCTTTGGAATCAGGTAAATCATCATCTGACTGTTCTTGACCTTCTACGTCACTATCAGCTATCCCTAAATCATCTTTTTCTTTTTCTGACTCATCTGATTCAGAGAAAGCATACATTTCTTCTTCACTCTCAGAATCATGGTGTTTTCTCTTCCGTACCTTTTCCAGTAATCTTTTTTCTTTAGGTGTATATTCATCTTCTGAATCTGAAGGCTCATAGTTACCTTTTTGATCAAAGTTGGATTTGACTCTGTAATAACAAACATAAAAATTTATAAAAAAAAAATCCTTGAAACACAAGTTTTACCATTATGGTGGACCTTGAATGCACAGTAGCTGATTTTTGGGTCTGAATCGAAATGGGGAGGCTGTGAGTAACTACAGCAATGGGTTCAACTTATTTGTTATGTACTATATGATATATTGCC
The DNA here is from genome assembly GCA_958295575.1 of Leucania comma. Classification (NCBI taxonomy): domain Eukaryota; kingdom Metazoa; phylum Arthropoda; class Insecta; order Lepidoptera; family Noctuidae; genus Leucania; species Leucania comma. Next base: position 16,908,784 of record OY282474.1, on the reverse strand, counting down.
AAATAAATCCTTCTAACATTATAAACGAAAGTTAGTATTTATGGATGTTTGTTACTCTTTCATGTAAAAATGATGAAAATGAAAAATGATGAATGATGTAAATTTTGATGAAACTTGGTATATAGGTAGACCACATCCTGGAACAGCTTTCGGGATACTTTTTTATCCTGAGAGTATGTTCCCTTGGGATTATTTGTTACTATCACGCAGGCGAAGCCACTGGTAGCATCTAGTATAATCATAATGTTGGCTGGTAAGGAACGCTTTGGGGTCTGCTTTTATCATTCATGTACATGAAATAATATTAAAACAATACCTAATTGTTTTTAATGAAAAATCTGAACATATCATGGTTAGTAAGATGTTAAAATATACAACTGGCAGCTGCAGTTAATTTTATATTTCTAGCACATAAAGAAATTATAAATTGCTGTCGATTTGATGATCAGACTTCAAAACTTCGATTCTGCCTATATACACAACATAATATATGGATGATAGCTGTCGCGTGACACAGGCAAATATAAGAAAGAACACTATGAATATTGGGACGATTGCCATCTTTGATTCTGGCGATCGGTATGGTTGAAACGTTTGATTTTCAGGTACAGAAGACAAAGGTATAAATTACGTAACAATCTTATGAAACCCCTTAAAAATCATGAAAACTTACTTTATTTTATCTGCCATTTTCAACGCGAATCGTGTGAAGATAGAAATAAATCGCAGCAAGTCTAAGGTTACTGGTTAGTCCATTTGTCACAATCTTGCACCGTAGCCACAGATAACTATATACTAGTCAGACCGTAGCTAAGCTGCTTGTGGACGACAAAATAAATAACGTATAATTAATTTCGCCGTAATTGCGTCTAAAAATTGTTTATAGTAATAGTATAATGCACTCAGTCTCAGTGCATAAAATAACCCCGTGCCTCGTTGTTACAATGCACAAATGACACTTTCTTTTTTTTATGTTTTTAAAAATACTAGAATTGACTGCTTGAATATCGGGTTTTTGAGTAAACCACTTAAGGCAGAAACAGATTAATTGAAACGCGACGTGACACCACGTGTAGAAATGGGCAGTAAAAACCCATTGGGTATTTCCCCGTAAACACCCAATTTGGGTATAAACAGGTTTTTTACCGGGAAAATAAACAAAAGCATGGGTAAAAATAATAAAGACTAAGGGCTGATTTCATCATTCAATATAAAAACTTAGTTCAACTAAACTGAGCTTAGCGTTATCTAGTTTAAAGACCCGTGTCGTAAATATGAGCGACAACAAAAGAATTGAAACTGAGTTTAGCATAAATTAGGTCCAATTCATAGCGGTGAAACGCAAAATTAAGCTATAATGTCGATTAGGCGCTCAAACTGCGTTTTGTTTTATATAATCGCGATTAGTTTATTGGTGAATTTGGCCCTTATAGATTTAATTCTAAACACTGAATAACGTTTTATTTAAAAAGATTTAGTCGAATATAGAAAACTATCTATAATATTTTTTTTTTTGAATATACCTACTCGGAGTTGCGGTCCTAACTCCTACCCGCTTTAAGGCCCTTTACTGTTTATCGTACTAATACCTACGGAAAAGTGTTGGTGCTCCCCTGCGCCACATATCATTTATCATACATTTATCACTTGACACACCTCATCTCTTGGCACTTGGCATTTTGCACTTTGCAGTCACTTTGCACAGTGAGGCACTTGGCACTTAGTAATTAGCCCTTGGCATTTTGCTCTTGGCACTTTATTTTTGCAATTAGCACTTCGCTCTTGTGCACTTGGTACTTAGCAGTTAGCACTTGGCACTTTGCTCTTGGCACTTAGCATTTGGAACTTGGCATTTGAAACTTGTTATTTGGCACTTGGCATTTTGCCCTTGGCACTTGGCACTGTGCAATTATCACTTGGTAGTTGGCATTTGGAACTTGGCACTTGGCACTTTGCTCATGGTACTTGGCATTTGGCCCTTTTTTTTTGGCTTTTGGACAGTATATCGCCGAGAGGTTTATGTAGCCAGAGCTGTCTTCTACTGTAGTGGCTTGCAAGTAATTGGTTGCGATGGTAATAGACAGTGCTTCAAGTTGTTTTTAATAGCAACCGCTGAGTCTGCGTGGGCACCTCCGTCAGGATGTGACGTGAAGTACACACTGTATCCCGGCATGGATATTCGACTTATTGAGGTTGTATGTGCCTGGGATATGAGGCATGCATCAAGCTTGTTAGATAGAATTGAGAAAAAATGCCAGTTCAAGAGTGTTTGGAGCAAGACCATTGTTCAAGTTGCCACATGCAGCATGGTCATTTTGACAGTTTAGAGACTAGTGTGGTGATAAGATCCAGCATGGAGCTTATTTGTTGAATTAGAAGATAAATCTTATCGCTTTGTTTTAAAAGTATGTTTTTTATGGCAGGATTCAAACGATAATGTTCAAAATTATCATAGGTTAATGTAGATGTTTTAGAATTTTCAGCTACAGCTTGAGCATAAGTTTTGTGGTGTGGGTTTTGTTCTTCGACGGCTTGATGTGGCAATCGTGATTCTGGAGCGACGACTGAAGTAACTGGTAATTGGGTGATAGGCTGGTTTGTTTGTCTTGACCTTGGATTAGGGTTTGTCTCCGAGCAACAAACCCCTTATAAATTTGACAACCTTTATAATTTGCTGGATGATCACAAGAGCATAAGACGCATTTTGAAGGTATGTTTCAAACTTTGTTATCGCAATCAGATGTTTTCTGATTTTCTCCGCACTTAACACATCTAGGGCCTCATACAGTTGTTCTTCGAGTGACCACATTGAACAACACTTCGATTTGCGAGGATCTTCTATGTTTACTTTTTGATTGTAAATAAAAAGGATGTTCTTAACTGTTGGGTTGTCATTACCTGGTTCCAGGTTGACGAAGAATGTGGAAGTGGGTTTTTTGTCCGGCCCAAAGCGCGCGTTAATTATTTCACCCCTCACTTTGTGTGGGGACGGCTCGGTTGTAATCTTGCTGGTTTATATTGATTTCTTATAATAAAGGTTCATTAATCAGGGAGATGTAGCTCTGATTACACCCGATAGTCCCCAAGGTTATTATAATTAATAAATCTTGTACCTGGATTCCTCCTTGGGTATATCTTGTCACTGGTTATGAAGAGTTCTGCTTCGATTATGATTCCTGTTGTATTCTCCTTTCTCCACCTGTGTTAATTATAGCAACATGAGTACATCTGGGCAACCAAGCAGCCACCGAGTGACGCCCGCCTTACGTCACCTTCGTATCCCTTTTCCGTCATAACTGAAAATGATAAACACACATATATAGCTTCTCTACTTATATAAATCATCAAGTCTAACCTCTCCTCTGAGAGTCACAGGAGAACATCTCCATTACAGGTTCCTACCCTCCCTCCGAGAGGATCCACGGAACAGTCATCCAGCATCAATGAGCCCATCAAACCCAACGCCATCGCGTCGGGACCATTACATGACCGGACCCATAGATGCCAATCTAACCCAGCCACTCTGGTTAGATCATGACTTGGTGATCACCATAAGAACCCACACCTGGCCTTACCGCGAGGATCATTACGTGGGATTTACTTCTAGAACTTACGGACGATACTAATAGTCAACGAAGACGCCAGCTACACCCGGCGGCCCCGGTAAACCCATATATACTCAACTTAGGTGACTGCTGATGATGCTGATGAAGTGGTTGCTCGATCCTTGTTTTAGCCAACAAGTCACGACACGTGAGAACTCAACTTTTTTGGCGGTTGCGGAACTATAGAGTAAACTAGAAGGACAATCTATGGCATCTCTCTTGAGTGTTGCCACATAAAAGTAACAGATAACATTACTCACGTAATTAATTCGTGCTTGTCACGACACTCCCGGGCGGCGAAGCTTTGGAGTGAAGTAGTGCCGTAGTCAAGTTACGTGTCCATTCCTTGATCTTTTCTGTCGCCTTGACAGCTGCAGCGCGCTTAGTTCTCGCGACTGTTTCTACTTCTTTATCGTTTGTCTCGGTTGTGTTAGGTAGCAGTTCTCCCTTTTCTGTCAATGAATATTCTTTGTCTTCGTCCGGTATATCAGTTTCGCGTTCTTCAATATTAACGTCACGATTCTCAGTCCCTTCTTTGAGTGGGGTGTCATTCGGTTTGATCATATGGTTTGACCTCTGCTCTGGTATAATTGGTGTATCCACTTGGTTGATTTTCTCTGTACCTTGGAAGCTTATCTTGTTAATATCTGATGGGTAAGTTTGTTTTTCCTGCTCATAGGTAGGTTCTACTGTATCCTCTACTTCTAGCGGGTAGAGGTGAGCGATGGATCGCGTATATTCCGTTTTTCCTACTTGGACTTTCGCGGCTCTGTACTGTCCATCGGCACTTGGAATTAGAGATATGATTTTTCCCACTTTCCAATCATTCCTATTTTTTGAGTCGCCTTTGATCTGTACAACTTGACCAAGGCTAGGTGAAAGTTTTGATGTTACTCGTGGTTCTCGAGGTAAATGAGCATATCTCTCACGAAGACTAAGCAAATATCTGTTTGAGAACATATCTTTAAACTCTCCCAGTATAGTCAGCGCTCTCTTCCATCCTTTTACGAGGTCTGTTTTTGTAACGGATGTGCTCGGAAATTCACGACCATCTTCGTTTCCTTCTAACGAGATCACTCTTCCTACTGTTAGAAAATCTGACGGTTTTAGGATATAGTCTATTTCCGAATCGACGCTAGTGAGTGGTCGAGAGTTAACTACGGCTTCTATTTCCTTGATAATTGTCGAAAGTTGTTTATCATTTAACATATGTTTTTGTAGAGTCTTCTTCAGACAATTTTTTACTATGCCAACCAGTCGTTCATAGAATCCACCTGCCCATGGTGATAAAGGGTTAATAAATTTCCATTGTATTTTCTTCTGTATGCAATATTGACTTGATATTATCTCTGCTATCAGTTTGAAGTTTTGGGCGTTGTCTGATATTACTACTGATGGCACACCCCTTGTGGAGATCATTCGTCGTAATGCTGATAGACCTTCCTCAGCCGTGAGATCTTGCACAACCTCAAGGTGTACAGCTCTGATCACAAGACAGGTGAATAGACAGATCCATCTCTTCTTGTTACCGTCTTCATTGTTTACCAAAAGTGGTCCCATGTAGTCTACACCTGTATATGTGAATGGTGCTGTATAGTTTATTCTCTCAGCGGGTAATGCTGGTGCTGGAGGTAGCTTGAATGGACCTCCGCTGTGCTTAGTGCATTCAGGACATTTCTTCAGTAATCTTTGAACATAGCCTTTTCCCTTTGGGATCCAAAATGACTCCCTTACTTTACTCAGAGTGTGGTTTGCTCCTACGTGATAGTTTTCTTTATGTGTTCTGAGGATGAGATTGCTGGTGAATTCACACTCTCTAGGTATCAGTATTGGGTGTCGTTTGTCGAACGGCCATTCCGCGTTCTTCATACGACCACCGCATCTCAATATTCCATCTATATCTTTAAATAGGTCCAAGTTGATTGCTAGGCTTGTTTTCTTACCGTCACTTTCTTGCGGGAAATATTCCTTTTGTAAATTCTTAATTTTTTGCATAGTTCTATCTAGAACTGTATTCTCTTCTCTAAATGTCTTGTCTGGTATTCTTTCTTCGGTTTTCATAAAGTTAACTACATCCGAAGGACCCTGCCCCAACGACGGACAGGAAAAGTCTAGCAATGAGTGGACTGGCCAATGTCTCTTATCTTGGTGCAAAAATTCAGGGCCATTAAGCCACATACTCTTTTTCTTCTTCCATAGATCCGGTCGAGTCGCTAGATCCGCAGGGTTTATTTCTGTATTCACATAACGTACTTTCAGCTGTTTATTCTCTTTTATAGTGTTCACTCTTCTATTAATAAAAGGAGGTAACAATTTATTAGAATGTATCCAGCTTAAAACTATTTGACTATCTGTCCATAGATATTCTTCCTCTATCGGGACACCAATAACACTTTTGACATATGCTATTAGTTTACTACACAAGTAACATCCTAGTAGTTCTAGTCTAGGTATACGTAGGTTCTCTCTCTCTCCCTTTGGAGTAACCTTTGACTTTGCCATAATGAAAGAAATATTTCTGTTATTTTTGTTTTCGGCTGTTATATAAATTACAGCAGCATATGCATGCTTAGATGCGTCACTAAAGCCGTGTAGTCTATATGTTACTGTGTTTGTTGGCTCTGTGAGCCCCATGTAGCGTGGTATTTCTATACTCTTTATTGCTTCTAAATTCTGAATTATTTCTTCCCACTGTCTTTGGAGTTCGTCTGGTAGGACAGTATCCCATTTCACTTTCAGCTCCCACAACTGTTGAAGTAGTAGTTTTATAGGTAGTATTAATGGAGAACCTAGTCCACATGGGTCATACATAGAGGCTATAGTGCTCAATATCTTCCTTTTACTCTGCGGTTCTTTTATGTTGTCTGCTTTGAAAAGTTCATTCTTAATATTCAAACGTATTGTGTCATTCTTAATGTTCCATATTAGTCCTAATATTTTTGTCTGTTCGGTTTCTTTAGCTTTGAATTCTGTAGGGATAGTTCGTAGAAAAGCTTCATCGTTGGACATCCAATCTCTAATATTCATAGCGATCTCTCCGAAAGTTCTTCGAGTTGTATCGTATATCAGAAATCAGAAATCAGAAATCAGAAGCGTTTATTTCAAATAAACCAATTACAGGCACTTTTGAATTGTCAAAATGTCGGTCAGTCCAAAAAAAAAAAAGGTGAAGCTAAATTGCACGTTCCAAAGCGTAGATCTCTATGGAGAAGAACGTGCAAGAAACTCCATGGACACTCTTTTAAATCATATTATTAGTTACATAATTCTTGGTTACATAATTCATGTTGCTTCTACTATGTGAGCACAATGTAGATAAATAATGAAAGAAAATACTAAATGCAAATATTTTAACAGAAATTGAAATAAGCCACTGGCAGCTAAGAGATGACCAGTCTCAAATGACGGCGCCCGTTCACGAGCATGACGCGTGCACCAGCCCCACTCAGCTCAACCATAATGAAGGGAACTGAATGACCCAATTACACGTGCCACCATCAGCGAGACATTTAAGTGAGCATGACAAACTCTCAACTGCCATACTCGTAAATTCAAATATATTTGTAACCAATTAAAAATAAAAATGCTCCATGGTACTTCACATTCACAAAATTTGAAAAAGTGCTTCTACATTATACAATGCTATTGGTTCCAAATACAATAAGTAATCAATTGTCAAAAGCTTCATTAAAATAAATAAATTAAAAAAAAAAAACATCTCGAAAATAACAATACAAAAAGGGTCATCTCATCTTGTATATTTATATATTTAAAAAAACTAATTAGGCAAAAATGGCTGTGCACGTGGAGCCGGACAGGCATTTAGCCAAGCATTTTTATCTAGTAGATAATCTTCCAATTTATAATACGCTTGTCTACATAGTGTGCGTTTAATGCATGTTTTAAATTTTGACTCATTGAGATTGAGAATCTCAAGTGGTATTTTATTATAAAATTTTACACAGTACCCCATAAAAGAACTATGTACTTTAGCCAATCTGAATCGTGGTTGATCTAATTTGTCCCTATTTCTAGTATTAAAATTGTGCCTGTCACTTATCTTAGTAAAAAGATGAATATTTTTCCGAACATACAAAATATTCTCATAGATATATTGACAAGGGACCGTCATAATGTTTATTTCCTTAAATAGTTCCCTAAGAGAATCGCGTCTGCGAAGTCTATATATGGCTCTGATGGCTCTCTTCTGCAGAACAAAAATAGACTCTATGTCTGCAGCCCTTCCCCATAGCAAAATACCGTAAGACATGACACTATGAAAGTAACTAAAATAGACTACCCTCGCAGTATCTACATCAGTAAATTGACGGATTTTTCTAACAGCATATGCTGCTGAACTAAGCCGACCTGCTAGAGATGTTAAATGAGGACCCCATTGTAGCCTCTAGTCAAGCGTGATTCCCAAGAAAACCGTGTTCTCGACGAATTCGAGTTTTTCTTTGTTTAATACTATTTCGGAGCTATTGCTTTTAACATTCGGTAACGCAAATCTCATGCACTTGGTTTTTTTTCCATTTAATACTAAATTATTAACAGTAAACCAATTATGGACCTGTTGCAAAGCGTTGTTTACATCATCAAGGTTTGTGGAACGTCTATTGATCTTAAAGATTAATGAAGTATCATCAGCAAACAAAACAATATGTGGTTGTTTTTTTAATAGATGCGGCAAATCATTTATATATACCAAAAAGAGAAAAGGACCCAATATTGAGCCTTGTGGTACACCCATTTTGACTTTCAAACCCTGGGAATTGACACCGTTTATTTGAACATGTTGTTGTCTGTCATTTAAATAAGATTTCACTAAGCTCAGTGCAAGTTTACCTAGTCCATAATGTTCCAGCTTTAAAAGCAAGGTTTCGTGATTAACGCAATCAAAAGCCTTTGAGAGATCACAAAAAATACCTATCGCATCTTGGGCTTCTTCCCACGCTGCAAATATGTGTTTTAATAAAGTGACACCAGCGTCAGTCGTACAACGTCCTTTGGTGAAACCATACTGTTGATCATGTAAGATTTTATTGGTGTTAAAATGGTAAAGCATTTGATTAAGCATAACTTTTTCAAACACCTTACTGAAAACTGGCAACACTGATACAGGTCTGTAATTATTAGTTTCACTATGTTCGCCAGACTTAAAAAGTGGTATAACCTTACTGTATTTCATTAAATCGGGAAAAACTCCTTGGTCTACACACAAATTAAATATTAAAGCCAAATATGGTGCTATGGTCTCGATTATGGACGTGCATACTTTAATAGACATACCCCATAGATCTTCGGTTAATTTTATTTTGATTTGCCGGAAAGCCTTTATGACTGTCATAGGGTTTATATGTTTGAATTGAAACTCAACCGGACAGTCTGGCAAATTTGATTTCAATAGAGCAATTGAGGCTGCAGGGGAGGAATTTAAAGCTTCCGTTGTCCTAAGAGGTATATCGGTGAAATAATTAACAAACTCTTGGGCTACTTCTGAATTAGAGCTTATGGGACCATGTGAAGTCTCCAATAAAAAATCCGTGTTGCGTACTTTATTTCTACCAGTTTCACTGTTAATAACTTTCCATACAGTCTTTATTTTATTATCTGCCGATTTTATTTTTTTGCTAATATAAAGGGCCTTTGCTGCCTTGCAAATCTTTCTGAATAATTTGGAATATTTATTTACATACTTATTAAAGGCTTCGGTGTTGAAGAATGGCTTAAGGCCGTATAACTCATATAGTCTTTCCCTACTTATCCTAATACCATTAGTCGCCCAATCACTAAATACAAACTTAGGGAAAATAGTTTTCGATTTCTTTTCAAAGACAGTATTAAATTCATTGAGTACCAATGAAAAGAAATTATCATAAAATTTATTAGAATCTTCAATATTATGGCCCAGAACATTTAACTTATTTTGTATATTACAATTAAATTCTGTTAATTTGCCACTCGTAATTGACCTAAATTGAATTTGAGTTTTTTCCAATATTGCTTGAGACTTAAAAGTTACCGTTTGTCCACTATGATCAGATGGAAGATAATTTACTATAGTTTTATCTAAATAATCACAATTGCAGAAAACATTATCAATACAAGTTGCAGAGGTTGGAGTTATTCTAGTTGGTTCTGTGAAAACATTAAACAAATTAAAGGATTTAAAAAGGCTTAAAAATCTACTGCTATTTGAATTATTTTCCAAAATATTAATATTAAAATCTCCACAAATAATTAAGGATTTATTACTATCTGCAAGTCTTGCTATAATATCTTCCATTGTCGATTCAAATAGACTAAAGTTTTGAGGGTTCGGGGGTCTGTACACACACACTATAACATGCTCATCTAGCTCTACACATGACAGTTCAATGCAATGTTCAATAGACAAGTTAACTATGTCTTTACGTTGCTTAAATTTTAAGCATTTTTTTACTAAAATTAAGGACCCACCACGCAACATAGATTTACGGTTAAAACAACTACCCACACTATAATTTTCATAACTGAGTAGCACCTGGTAATCCTTCAACCAATGTTCACTAAAACATACAACATCAAACATTGTTTTCTCTAGAAACATTTCAATTTCCAATAATTTAGAAGATATACCTTGAATATTTTGATGAAATAGTTTCAAGGCGTGCTGCTTAGACCCTTTTTGTTGTTTAATTACTTGAGAGCAAGAAGATACCCTGTTGTTGGTTGGTATAACAATGGTATTACTGGTACCCTCCATTGTCTTATGAATTAGTTTAAATGACTATCCGGAGTTTGTCCCAAATCTATAATATTATCACCTGGCAGCGAGTTACAACTAGATTTGGCCTCAACATTTGCAAAAGAACTTTCCAAAGTGATACATGGAACCTCCTTCGTACAATTTATAAAAGTAGTCATAGCAATTTTGCTACGGTCAACTTGACCCACTACATGATTATTAGTACTGTTACTAAACATAGTGGTATTAATTATACATGACTTCGACATACTACTTATGTCTGAGTATAGCTTTATTGATTCCTCAGTAGAGTCTGTACCTGTCACGAAGTTGTCTACATAACATTTATCCACTATCTTAGGAATTAGTTCTGGTGCTTTCTGTGAAATATGGTACTTTACAACAGCTGTCAATAGAAATGGACTTGAAATAATGCCAAATGGCACTCGGCAAAAACGCATGTGTAAAATATTATCCATATCTAGGGGTTTATTTTCGTCTTTTATCCAAATGAATCTGGTAACATCTCTGTCCTCGGCTTGTAATCCTAGTTGTAGGAAAGCTTTCTCCACATCCGCTGTAATTGCGACTCTATTTGTCCTGAACTGGATGAGCAATGCTACTAAATCTCCAATCATTGATGGGCCTCTATACAGGTACTCGTTTAAGCTCTTATTATCTTTTAATTTTCCCGTTGCATCGTAAACAATGCGGCCTTTCTTTCCTTCTTGATGCACCATGTGATGTGGAAGATAATGTATTGGAGGGACTCTTTGATTGTATACATTATCCTCGGGGTTAACAACTTCTATGGTACCGTTCTTCAGTTGTTCTTTCAGTATGTCTTGATATTCCTTCATTAAGGCTTTGCTCATTCGTTGTAGTAGGCCTTTTAATCTTCCATACGCTAGTCCGAAATTGGTAGGCATTTCTGGAGGGAAGTGAATCCATGGCCATTTAACCCAATATCTCCCCTCTTTGTATACTATAGTATCATTGAGATGTTTAATGGCTTCTTCTTCTCTGGTTGTTTTCGGGTTGTCTGTTATTCCTATACTTTCTAGAGTCCATAAGAAAGATATATCCATGTTTCTGAGAGGTAAGTCTGGTTCTGTAAAATAAATACAGTTCGGATCATGATTCTGGCAATATGTAATGACTGATAAAGTATATTCCTTTTCTTCAGTATTCAATTTCCCACTAAGTATCCATCCAAATTCTGAGTTCACCAGGTATAGGTCTCTTCCTATATGTATTTTTCCTGTAGACATCAAACTAAAGTAGTAGTCATTTCCAATAAGAATATCTACTCTTTCTCCAAGAGAACCATCGTCGGCTAGGATTGTATCCCTTTTCTTTTCGATTCTAATATCAGGTAATGCTACACCTCTTGTAATCATTGGTACTTCGTTAGCATATAGTGTTATTAATTTGTTCGTTCTTGTCGCCATCTTCAGTTTGACTCGTGGGCTACTATATTCTTGCGGTGCCTCGCTGGCAAAAGTAAAGATAGATAACTTATTTTCTTCTCTAGCTGATAGATTAAGTTCTTTGGAAATCCTTTTCGTAACATATGATCTTTGAGATCCTGAGTCTAATAGTACTCTGCATTTGATGGATCGGTTAGGTTTGTTTTCATTCTCTAGTGTTACTATAGCGGTTTGCAATACCGTGAAGCCACTGTTATCTGATGTGGTTAAAGTCGATTCCTTTTTTACCTTGAATTTTTCTGGACATAAAGCTTGATGGTGTTTCCCCACCTCTTTGCAATAGTAACAATTTTTCTTGTTTGGGCATGACTTGATCATGTGTTCTTCTGAAAAGCAGTTGAAGCAGCGGTTTTTCAGGCGTGTCCTTCTATCTTCTATATTCTTGTATTCTTGGCACTGATCAGAATAATGCCCTTGGTTACAAAATATACAGCTCGGTTTCCTTTTCTTGCTAACTACATGGCCTTTTGTTTTCCTCCTTCTCTCTCGGTCGCTGCTACCTTCTTTACAATAAATTTCAGCTTGCTGTCTATGTTCGTTTATTCTTTTAATTATTTGATAAAGTCGCAACTTGATTGTAACCTCCAACGAGGAATCCTCCTCTTCATGCTCCATCTTGTCTCGAATTTCCTGGAATTGTTTTATTGGTCCATAAGTTTTCCAAATATTATAACTCATTATCATTTATAATATGAGACGAGAGCGAGGTAGTAATCACTTTGTTCTGTGTTGATATATTATTATTAAATTATTATAATTATATATAGTATATATTTCCTCTATATACCTATTGTTTTTCAAATAAATGAAAGTTTAAAAATCTTAAGTCCAGTTAGGTAAAATAGTGATAATAATCCTTAGTCATAAGGCAACTTAGTCCTGTACACATATAATCATTATAATATCAACATAACATATGTTGAAACTTTCCCTTGGCATTACCATACATCAAGCCTTTAATATCCTATTTGAGTTTCATAAATATCAGAACTTGGCCTTCGGACTGCCACGCACCATGATTCTAGTATTATGATGATATTTGTCTCTATCCATTTGAATATAATTTCTGAACTCTATTGTTGGATGCTATAAAGTAGTTTTCCCATAATATTAATTGAATATTAATAAAACTCAAGTGAGCAATTAGTTACACCGCACAACTATTTCTGTGTATTTATTTATTTATTTAAAACTTTATGCACTATCAGTGTATACTTGAAAGGAAAATTTTCTATTTTGTGCTTACTGTAAAATGTGGGTCAAGGTGCCCAAATTATCTTGAATAATTAGGCAAATCCCCTTTTGTTTCACTTACAGAGAAACATAGTATTAATCCATTGATAAAGGTAAGAATATTCATTTTAATTCTACTATTCATTTATTTAAGTTTAATTGTTTTATTAATTTTATATTTTTCTTTCTAGAATAACCATATTAAAATGAATAACTTATGTATTTACAATCTATTCATATACTTCACTTAGCCTTTATGATAATGACTAATGTCTAATACTTATTTTGTTTATAAGAATAAGCAAATTTATTTTATCTTGAAGTCATAACTATTTTGGAGAGACTTTGTGTATTTAATTTCATGTAGGATTAGTTAACCTTTCACATGGTATAGTCATTAATCTATGAATTAATTTATGAAATGATTTTTGGTAAGTCTTGACTTTCAAACATTACTTCAACTGAATCCTAGACTTTACTAGGTCTGAGTAAATTGTATGTAGGTATAATTTATAGTGTGGAGGCTATTCTTTGTTTTATCTATAAATTATTGTAAATGGAACTAAATATTTTAGTTTGAGAAACCTTGTTCCTTCATATTTTATTTTTTATTACTGAGTTAACTTTTAGGTTATACCATTATCTTTATCTCGAATGTTATCTTATCTCGGGGGATTTCCCCGCACGATTATGACCGCTCTTTTAGGGCGTGGTCGTGGTCTCGATAATACTTTTGGTCTTACAAGAAAGTGCAAACCTTTCTATAGTGGTGAATAGCTGATATTAGTACTTACTATCGTAGGTATACTCAATACATAAAGTATCTCAAATTATCCGGCGAAGTACCGAGTGCAAGGTACCTACTTGCATTCTTCTATTTAAATCATTTGTATCGGTCTTACGGATTACCCTTTCCGAGTCTCATCGTATTTAATCATAAACCCTGTAATTTTTATGATAAATTAACAAGACGTTCATTTGTTTTATCACATTTAGACTTCTTACTGCTAATAACTTTATTGCGTAATTTAGAAAACTTACCACGTTTTCCTCGAAATCACTCTTTGATAAAGTATGGGCCAAAAATATATATTACACTATTAAACTTCGTTTTAAACTTCAAGTTTTTAATTGCTTTTACGATTTTATCTCTAGTTTTACAATTTATAATTATGATCGTTTCTTGCCGTCGATGTCCTTTGAAGAAAATAAACATGGCGTACTAATTCAGGACTTATTGAAATACTCATTATATTTTATCGTTAAGTTTATCCTATATTTCCCGTCCTCCGAATGTGTATAATTACTTTTAAATTATGTACTACTTAATTAATATTTAAGTTTGTAAAATAGCTTACGTTTAGATTATATTTCAAACTTTTCCAAAGAAGAATTTTATTCGGATTGATACTCCCAACGCCATCTGTCATCGAGTAGCGGAAGTTAAAAAACGAGCTTTCTAGAATCACCGCGGGAATTTCAATCTTGACACACTATTGACATGCTCTTGTTCCTAAGTTAAGCTAATGCCACAGAATTACATCTTTTAGTAAATACAAGAGTTAGGAACCCAATTAAGAACAATAGTCTTGTCCACCGTGTCACTTAAGGTCGTTTTCACTAGTTTCATGCACAATTTAGTTCATCTCTTGCGTCATAGATGTCCTTAGTAGTTTAGTTGTACCCAGTTGTACCAAAACTTGCTTTCATCTTAATCTTATTAAACAAACTTTATTAAGGTGTTAACTCAAGAATTACAATCACATTGATTACATATATGTGTAATCAATACACAAGCAATACTATGCCTGCAGACAGCTTTACATCCTTACAGGACCCTCCGGAACAGGCGAAAAATGCGTATAGCATAAATTGACCACATATTGAGTGCATTATCACTCCACGTTCCAATATATCTAGTTACCAATCAACAGGTAATCGATACCTATCACTGCTATATACATTTTCATATTTAAACCAGTCTTTATACCCGTGACCTTTTCATAGCATCACTGCCATGTTGTCCAGGTTTCATGGAATATTTTCTTCCATATCTTGGCGCACTCCAGACTATGGGGTCTGTCTGGCCAGCATTGTCACCATGCTGGTGACGCATTTTCATTTTTGTAAACCAGCATCTTCATCATGCCGGTGATGCTTGTTCATTTGTAAACCAGCATATCCACCATGCCGGTGACGCTTATTTGTATACCAGTATCTTCACCATGTCGGTGACACATGTTCATTTTGTAAACCAGCATCTTCATCATGTGGGTGACACATGTTCGTTTTGTAAACCAGCATCTCCACCATGTGGGGACGGCTCGGTTGTAATCTTGCTGGTTTATATTGATTTCTTATAATAAAGGTTCATTATTTATTTATTTATTTATTTATATATT
This sequence comes from Leucania comma, assembly GCA_958295575.1. Lineage (NCBI taxonomy): Eukaryota > Metazoa > Arthropoda > Insecta > Lepidoptera > Noctuidae > Leucania > Leucania comma. The sequence continues at coordinate 16,893,324 of OY282474.1, read as the reverse complement.
CTTTATTGTACACCGCATAAACAACAAATATAGGACACATTATTATAAATAAGGGTACAATGGGCGGTCTTATCGCACAGGATAGTCCCCAAGGTTATTATAATTAATAAATCTTGTACCTGGATTCCTCCTTGGGTATATCTTGTCACTGGTTATGAAGAGTTCTGCTTCGATTATGATTCCTGTTGTATTCTCCTTTCTCCACCTGTGTTAATTATAGCAACATGAGTACATCTGGGCAACCAAGCAGCCACCGAGTGACGCCCGCCTTACGTCACCTTCGTATCCCTTTTCCGTCATAACTGAAAATGATAAACACACATATATAGCTTCTCTACTTATATAAATCATCAAGTTCCTACCCTCCCTCCACGAGGATCTACGGAACAGTCATCCAGCATCAATGAGCCCATCAAACCCAACGCCATCGCGTCGGGACCATTACATGACCGGACCCATAGATGATAATCTAACCTCTCCTCTGAGAGTCACAGGAGAACATCTCCATTACAGGTTCCTACCCTCCCTCCGAGAGGATCCACGGAACAGTCATCCAGCATCAATGAGCCCATCAAACCCAACGCCATCGCGTCGGGACCATTACATGACCGGACCCATAGATGCCAATCTAACCCAGCCACTCTGGTTAGATCATGACTTTGTGATCACCATAAGAACCCACACCTGGCCTTACCGCGAGGATCATTACGTGGGATTTACTTCTAGAACTTACGGACGATACTAATAGTCAACGAAGACGCCAGCTACACCCGGCGGCCCCGGTAAACCCAAATATACTCAACTTAGGTGACTGCTGATGATGCTGATGAAGTGGTTGCTCGATCCTTGTTTTAGCCAACAAGTCACGACACGTGAGAACTCAACTTTTTTGGCGGTTGCGGAACTATAGAGTAAACTAGAAGGACAATCTATGGCATCTCTCTTGAGTGTTGCCACATAAAAGTAACAGATAACATTACTCACGTAATTAATTCGTGCTTGTCACGACACTTTGTTTCCAGAAGCGACAATAGCGTCAATGATGGCTTCGTGTAGTGTAGTGTGATGAAGGTTTTTGATGACTATACGGTAGCTTTTGGTATCCTTAGGAGTAAATGTATAGCCAATAAGTCCATTTGCTCGAATAACTGAAATATATTTTTTGTATTCTTCCACATTACGTGGGAGTTGTCGCGACGAACGTGAATCCATAGACCAAACCTATAAATTCAACACTAGCAACATCCCGAGGGCTATCTTGAATAACTATGGTAAGCATAGATAATAGACTTTACAATAGCGTGATATTAGTTGGCGCGAACAATGCTAGTAACCACATACCGCCATTTCTAAAGGTTGCTAACTAAGTTTCTAGTGTAGTGTGATAACTTGTGTACTGAGCGTGAATTATGTTAATTAAAGACTTCGTGCCGTGTCTGGAAGACGGACAAGTATCCAGACTTCGAAGGCATGAAAGCTAAGTATTACTTATGATAATATCTTAGTCAAGCTCTGTGTGGTTTATTTATTTATTTTATAATTTATGTACACACATATAAATGAAAAGGACAAAAGTATTATGAAAAAAAAAATGTACAAAGGTATTTGGTGGTTATTTGGTCTCAGTGCAATTGATTCCTTTATATGTTAATGTTAAAGGTGAAAGTATTTTGTGCTACAAAATTTAGTGACAGAAACGACTCGCTGCGAATCCGACTTCACACAGTCTTGTCTGCTCTACCCCTAGAGTGTAATTTAAACCCGCGAAGGCGCGGAGGGGTAGGGCGGTCCGCGAGCTGAGGAGCAGGTGATTCGAAGGCAAGCCGAAGCTGCGGTGGTGAGCGTTGAAACCATCTGCGACAATAAGCTCGCGTGGGACCGCTCAAACCCTGCAGCGCTGGAGCAAATACAGAAAACCTTCCATAGTGGTAATCTCATCGCATTTTGAATGTTCGGAAACATAAAACTTCGAACAAATGATAGTTCCGCTAATTGTAATACCGGTGAAAAGTTTTTCGACCAAATGAAACTTTGGTGTAACGAAAAAATAACCCATCTTTGCATTGAACTGACTAGTCATGCATGCGTCGATGCGTCCGACATATCAAATCGTATTCAAAATTTGATACCAGTCACAAATCGATACGTATCGTTATCACAAACTTGAAAATCAGATTTCAAGAAATCTAAACTAAACACAAACCTAAAATCTGAAATCTAACCGAAATCGCAAAATATTCGCCCTGTCCTTTTTATTTTCACAACGTTCCGCTTAGTTAGAAAGAGAGGAGGCGAATATCATATCGCATCGGTCAGTTTGCGTTTGGATATCCACACAAATAGTTTTGTAATATCCAGATACGATTTGGATTTTTTTAGTTTTTTAATATTCAGATACCTCTACAAAAATCTACTGCACATTATGCGATCATTGTCACCCTTATTTTGAGGGAACGTAAAAACTAGTTTTCTGTGATTATGCGTTGATTTATTTTGGTTCTAATCAAGTGTATGGTATCGAATGTTTTCGTTCAGAGATGCAAACTTGAACTTGGTGACAAGTGCCGAAGTGCGCGCGTCTTGGTATCACCATATCAGTGAAAATAATTTCCCGACTTTTTGTACGTGTTAGTTTAGAGTGGATTAATAAAATAGTTAAGTACTTATTAAGATTTTTTTGTTCAGACTTTTTTAAATTGATTTGTAATGAAATTCAAACAACAGGGTAAATCAAAAAAGTATACCTACTACGCGGCAAGTAAGTTGAACCAAAATGGCCGTCGTTGCTATGGTTATGTGCTCCCGTCCACTTCGATTTAGTCCATAAAATCGGTTACTTAGAGCGCATTCAAGGTCGATCGCCATTTTGGTTCAACTTATATGCCGTGTATTGTAAGTATATAATTGAAATCGATTTTAAAATCATAAATCGGAGATATATCCGTTTGCGTTCAAAACCAAAAACGCCCATGTCGCAATACGCATACGCAAGAATAAAAACCTCGCGGTGAAATACCGCTGTGCGGACAGGCCCTCTGGTAACGTCAAATAAAACGCATAAAAATTGATAAAGTTCAATATATGACTGTGTAAGTTGATGTTAAGTAGAGAGAAAAAGTTTAATGGGAAGGAGATGGATATTCTGTTGTGCAAAAAAGATAATTTTGTTTAAAATTACAGAAAAGAGTGGAAGAACGATCGGAAGTCCAAAAAATAGCTTTGACCTGTGCTCAAACTAACTCGAAATCAATATGTACATTTTGTAAAACGGAACTGAATGCGGCAATATTTGAAATATAGCGTCATTCGGAATAAAAAAAAACATGGAAAAACTTAAACTATTTATCGGGTGATCGGGTCTGGCAAAACTTTTTTTGGTTTATGAACTTTTTCTTTAGAAAAAGTACATAAACCAAAAGTTTATTTTAGCTTTGCTCCAATAAAAGGTTTGTTTGCGGCGTAACCCACCGCAGTCTTATCGATTGATCATCTAAACCCATTGTGCATAAAAGCCTTAGTAGGCTCAAAAGCTGTTCGTAATATGAAGCTACATCGTACAAAATTGGTTTAATACTCAAAGTTCAAAATGCGATGAGATTATCAAAAATGTTATGGCAACACTTTTTGGAAATCCATAAAAGTCTAGCAATTTTTGAGATGTTTTTAGCACCCACTCGTGGTATCGAGTTCGCAACACTGATTATCACTGTCATGTCAGTGCTTACATTATTTTTGGGTAGTATCTCTATTTACTGTACTCTTTGATCTCTCTCTCTCTCTGTAATCTGTGGTCAATTGGTCATAAAAAAACTTAGAGAATAGAATATAAAGAGATGCCCTTAATATACTATAAATTCCTTGATTATACAAATATCTATTGAGGGTTATTATTATACATTGCTCAATGACCTTGAAGAATTGACCTCTACACTAGTATTTCTAACTTGGGCGCCATCTACCGATATACACAATTATTAAAGTAAAAGACACTTAAAGATTATGGAGGTATAGAATAGTTTCGTAATGGAGTCATCGTTTTTGCCTAATTTATGCTTTCTCTCAGAGGTCCACATTTTAACACTTCGATCCACAACTACCCAACTTGTTCATACAAAAGTAGACTCTAAACATCGGAATTAAGGCCTATAGTGGCGTGGATGTGAGAGGACACCGGTGTCCTCTGAGCTAGGACAGATTAATACATTTTGTTCATGGTAGGCATTGTGATTGTGTCATAATTCAGATTTAGGAAAACCTAGCATTCGACGTTTATCTTATTTAGCCTGAAAACATAACAACATGTAAAGAATGATGCTGATGTACATAGTCTTTAAGCCTCACTACACAACCAAAGATTATTTGAACAAGTGCAATTTATTTGTGTAGAACCATCACTGAGATGCTATACCCACCTTCAAAGTCCGCTTACAGGAGAGTAGAATCATCACAATCGCTCAGGTCTCAACAAGTCCTTTTAAATGGCCCCAAACACAATAGATTGGCTAAAGTACATAGTTCTTTTATGGGGTACTGTGTAAAATTTTATAATAAAATACCACTTGAGATTCTCAATCTCAATGAGTCAAAATTTAAAACATGCATTAAACGCACACTATGTAGACAAGCATATTATAAATTGGAAGATTATCTCCTAGATAAAAATGCTTGGCTAAATCCCTGTCCGGCTCCACGTGCACAGCCATTTTTGCCTAATTAGTTTTTTAAATATATAAATATACAAGATGAGATGACCCTTTTTGTTTTGACCTTTATTGTCGAGATGTTTTTTTTTTAATTGGTTTATTTTAATAAAGCTTTTGACAATTGATTACTTATTGTATTTGGAACCAATAGCATTGTATAATGTAGAAGCACTTTTTCAAATTTTGTGAATGTGAAGTACCATGGAGCATTTTTATTTTTAATTGGTTACAAACATATTTGAATTTACGAGTATGGCAGTTGAGAGTTTGTCATGCTCACTCAAATGTCTCGCTGATGGTGGCACGTGTAATTGGGTCACTCGGTTCCCTTCATTATGGTTGAGCTGAGTGGGGCTGGTGCACGCGTCATGCTCGTGAACGGGCGCCGTCAGTAGAGACTGGTCATCTCTTAGCTGCCAGTGGCTTATTTCAATTTCTGTTTAAATTTTTTCATTTAGTATTTTCTTTCATTATTTATCTACTGAGCACAAGCTCACATAATAGAAGCGACATGAAATATGTAACCAAGAATTATGTAACTAATAATATGATTTAAAAGAGTGTCCATGGAGTTTCTTGCACGTTCTTCTCCATAGAGATCTACGCTTTGGAACGTGCAATTTACCTTCACTTTTTTTTTTTGGACTGACCGACATTTTGACAATTCAAAAGTGCCTGTAATTGGTCTATTTGAAATAAACGCTTCTGATTTCTGATTTAGGTAGAACGGTCACCGAGATGCTATACCCACCATCAGAGTCCACCTATATAAAAGTAGAATCATAAAAGTCACCCTGGTCTTCACGAGCCCTTTCAAATGAGGCTAAACACGGTGGATTTAGGCAGCGCCGTAACCGATATGCTATACCCACGTTCAGAGTCCACCTTCAGGAGGGTGAAGTCATCCTAGTCACCCAGATCTAAAAAAGCTCTTTTAAATGAGCCCAAACACGATAGATTTAGGTAGAACGGTCACAGAGGTGCTATACCCACCTTCAAAGTCCACCTTCAGAAGGGTGAAGCCATCATAGTCACCCAGATCTCAAAAAGCTCTTATAAATGAGCCCAAACACGATAGATTTAGGTAGAACGGTCACAGAGGTGCTATACCCACCTTCAGAGTCCACCTTCAGGAGGGTGAAGTCATCATAGTCACCCAGATCTCAAAAAGCTCTTTTAAATGAGCCCAAACACGATAAATTTAGGTAGAACGGTCACAGAGGTGCTATACTCACCTTCAGAGTCCACCTTCAGGAGGGTGAAGTCATCATAGTCACCCAGATCTCAACAAGCCCTTTTAAATGAGCCCAAACACGATAGATTTTGGTAGACCGGTCACTGAGGTGCTATACCCACCTTCATAGTCCACACACTACCTTCAACCACCCACCACCACCACCTTCTTTGATGCGTTCAAAAAATGAAACTAAATTATGAACTGTTTTACACTTTTCAACTTTAATGATATAAAATGTTTAAGTCCGTACTGTTTAAAATCTGGTTTAATTTATAAACCATTCATATTATTTACTTTTCGAATTTATTTGCAAAAAAAAAAAAAACGCACGTATAGTCTACCCGTCACTAGAGTCGTCATGACACTCACAGAGCATGAAACCTTTTAATGACAGTGAAGTCAATCGAACGTAGTGCTTACGTATTCTTTGGTCAATCGTTGGAAGTATGCGTCATAGGCATTACAGGGTTTGCTGCGCGCGGGGTGTTAGTACTGATTCGATATTCAATGAAATTAGCAAAAAAAACTATACAAGTTATTCAATTTTTCGTAACATATTTTGGTATAAATTCTATGTACAAATATGGAGCCGTTTTCGAGAAAAAATAGAATTAATGTTCAAAAAAGGCCTATTTACCAGATTTTTTTTCTAGGGTTAGGGTATTTTTTTGAGAAACTTAATCAATAGAATTTATTAGTAAGGTCCTTAAGTATCCCCTTCATTTTTTATATGGTAATCGTACATAAGGAATAATCTAAAAACTTCAATCAACCTAGGTGTTTTTTGGATTTGGGCGATGTAATCCCCTTAAATCGATGTAGATATAAAAAACTGCATTTTGTCTCTTTTTAACACGTGTGTAATGTTGTTTGAAGAAAGAGATGTCATGCTGTTTGTTTTTCTCTCTCTGGCAACATTTTTACATTTCCGTCAACATACCTACCTCGCGTGCCATCCGCCATCTTTAGTGCCCGTGGTTTTGTACAGTGTTTCCACAATGAGGGGAAATTGCCCTTTTGAGTAAGTACCGAATTTTAAAACATGAACAACATGGGTTCCAAAAAAGGAAACGACAACCACAGCGGCATTTAACTTAATTAACCTAGTTACTAAAAATATTGACCAGAAAATCCCGATCACTATTGTATTTTTTGACATGTCAAAATCCTTTGAATTTGTATCTCATGAGGTATTACTAAAAAAATGTGACAAATATGGAATACGCGGTAAAGCAAATGAATGGTTGAAAAGTTACCTTGCAAATAGATCGCAAATTGTAGAAATAACAGTGGACAAACAAAATCTAAAAGGTGAAATGAAATTTAAGTCCGAATTGGGTTACAATTTTACAGGCGTTCCACAGGGTAGTATTTTGGGACCCCCACTTTTCCTTCTATATATCAATGACCTGACAGAAGTGACTGACTATCCTTGCATACTCTTTGCAGACGATGTGTCCGTAATTATCCCTAAAACTAAAGAAAACTACAATGAAGAAATAAATAGTACAGTAAGCAAAATTATATCTTGGATGGAAAAGAATAATCTTAACCTAACATAGATAAAACCAAATATGTGCAATTTCTCAACAAAAACTGGAATAAAATTAATTTAAACATCGCTTATAAAGATAAACAAATACAAAAATCAGATAGCATGACTTTTCTTGGGATAATTCTGGATGAGAAGTGTTACTGGATTGGTCACATTGATATAATATGTGGAAAACTCAGTAAGTTTGCTTTTGTTCTATGGCGTCTATCTAACCTAACAAATAGACAAGCCACATCACAGGCTTATCATGCATATGTTGGTTCAATACTAAGTTATGGTATACTAGTATAGGGAAACTCGGTGCATGTCACTAGAGCTTTTATCGCACAAAAGAGGTGTATACGTGCGATTTGTAATGTAGACCCACTCACATCCTGTAAACCAATGTTCAAAAAACTTAAGATACTTACATTAACTGGTATTTATATTGAGTTAATATGTAAATTTACCAAATCTCATCCTGAGATGTTTGAAAAACTGGGTGATAAATGTAAGTTCAAAACTAGATTTCCTAATAGGTTGATTAATCCTAAAATGAAAACGGTTCCTCCAGTTCAAATTTAATTAATTTAATATAATAAAATAATAATATCAATTTATTTCGGACTCTGATCCATATGAGTGTTAGTATATAGTAATATGCACGGAACACAGAAAGAACCTGGAAACAGTAAGTAGGCGTGACACTGTCGCCCCTAGTGAGTACTGCAATACGCACTTGCTGTTCAAGCGCTCTCATTCGCAAACTGACTACGTCAACATACAATTTACATAAAATAATATTAAAATGCCTTATTGTGCCATTCTGGACTGTAAAAACCATAGTCGCACTAAAAATCTAACTCATGGAGGTGTATCATACCACCGGTAAGTATTATTTTCGAATTTATTTTAATAAAATGAAAAAATAAAATTTCATCAAGCATTGCACAAGATATACAAACAAAAATTGTCCTTAACTTCATGCTAACAAAGTTGATTTTCTTTTCCCGGTTATTAGCCTTTCTGGAATATTCGCATCTCTACCTATACTTTTGACGCTATCCAAATAGTGCGTGACTTTATCGATAAAATCAATCGACATGTATTGCATTGCCTTTTTAAAATAAAAGTATTTATACTTGAGAGCATGAGTATTAAAATACAGATAATTATTAAATTAATAAAGTTATTAAAATAAATATTGTAGGATGATATTCGTGATGCAATTTTAAATAAATCTAGCTAAAGAGCTTGGAACAACATAGGGCGTTTGAATTATACCTTATGTTTAGTCGTCGCCGGCTTCGTCCGATCACACTTTTCGTAACGAATGCATAATAACTTTAATTTCGGAAGTCAATGTTAAAAAAGGAAGAAACCAAACCGTAAACACCGACTTCCGCTGGCAATCAAAGTTATTTTACATTATTTAGTTTTTTTGAAGTCAGTTGTATTTTTTTTGTAAAAGAGTTTTTTTTTTTGTATTTTCAATATTCAAAATTCAAAATTCAAAATTCATTTATTAGTGTGATTTTTGGTACATTTTACATGAGATCTTAATATTAGATAAATTAGTTCCTCAAAAATCTACCTTGAAGGTGTACACTCTTTCACTTAACTAGATTAAAGAAGAATAAACAAATTTTTTAAAATAAAATAATTTCAACATGCAAAATAACTCAATGAATAGAAATAAAAAATAGACGTTCTACGGCACCATTGGATAAAGGCGCTGTTATAAAATAGTTTACCAAAATTGACAGTTGTATGAATTGGTGTCTGCCCTAATTTTTATTTTTAACTTTTTTTTCCAATAGCCTACAATAACGGTGGAATCGTAAACAGAAACCAAATCGGAAAGGAGATTTTGATTTCTCCATAGTTCTGTTAAATCCAGAGTAATGTATGAAGAAACCGTTGAGCAGATTTTTACTACTAGCGAAAAAACAACCGCAAAATATTTTTTGAGGGGAAAAAGTCCCGAGAAGTGGAAATCTCAATTGATGAGTGGGGAAAGGAAATCATTAAAGTGGAAACACTTGTTTTGTAGTACGTCAGGTGTCAAGTAGGTAAACAACAACAATGGATTTGGATTGCGATTTTTAGGACTAAAAACGCTCTCAACTAAGTTGTTTTGTGCTGTGAGTGTCAAGGGATAAAAATTGGATATGCTTTCGTGTTCCATAATTCAGTGTGGTGCAAGGAAAAACACCAATCAACCTCAGTTAACCTTGCATAGGTTAGTAGCCGTATTTTATGAAAAACTTTATCATACTGTTATTTTTTCCGTATAAGTGTCCTTGTTTTATTTATATAATAATAATATATTTATTTATATGGAACAAGAAACACATACAGATATAATCAAATTGAAACGATGATAACAGCAGTAGTATACAACTGTGTCGCTATAATGAAAGTTACTAAAAGTACATACAAATTATTTCTGATCTAAATCTCTATTTGCTAAATTTATATTATGTTTTGTTTACAATATTATTGACAATTTAAAATAGTTATGTCTTTTATTTAATAAGCTATCGATAAAGAACTATGATTTTTTTTAGTTTGTGTTTAGGGTCCAGTAAAATATGTTGAAATGACGATTCTGAAAATAAAACTCTAACAGAAATTAAAATAGCGAGACCTAGTACTTACCAAAACAATACAGTGTCATTCGTCATGCAGTAGGTGGTGGTTATTTAATTCAGTCTGTGATTTGTTTTACTCCTCAATCCAACTGTATAATTTGACTGACATCCAACTGAAATAATTTTCATGTTTTTTATTTGAACAGGTTTTTTTTTTTTTTTGCACAGGTTCCCTAAAAGTTAAGTGCTGCGCCAGAAGTGGCTTGAAGTCATTGGGATGGCAAATATCAAACCTGAAATTAAAGCACTGTGTGTCTGTTCATTCTACTTTACAGAACCATCGTTCAATAAAACCGAAAATAATAATAAACTAAAAACAATTAATTTCATATTTTTTAAATTTTCCTACCGATTTTATTCTTCCTTATGGTACATCAAATACTTTACTATTGTCGTTTACTTAAATTTAATATTATTAAATAACTGTAAACAATGTCCAATTCCAAAACCAATTCCCATTGTTATAAATATAAAAAGTCTGGTATCGATATCGATACATTTTGGTTTTGATTATCTAATATGTGCTTCCCTAGCAATGGCCGCCATCCGCCATCTTTAGTGCCCGGCTATTAGTAGGTATGCACGCTTATTTTGTAGGTATTTCTAGTCCATAGTTTACTAAGGTCTTTGTAAAAAAACAATTTTAACAATTTGATGGTTATATTCAGTCTGGCGAAACTCCCTAAGAAAAAAATGATCTTCGCCAAATGTATGAAACGCGTACTAATTTTAATGGCGGCCAAAATGGCAGCTATCGCTGTCTCGCTTTAACATCTATTCGACTCTGTCGCAGCTATCCATCCGCCATATTTATCTTTTACTTCTCAAGAGGTGAATTGTAAACAAAGTTTAATTTTTGTTTTTAATATGTGTTTCGTGAATTTTAAGCGAAAATTCCTATTAATAGGACGTTTACGTGTACCCATGTGAAGCAATCTGTTGATATGCACTATAAATTCTGTGAAATATGTGGTTTACGAGCCAGCCGGTCGGACGGTCAAAAGCCAATGTTCATGGCTAAATATCCATTACATTAAGAAAGGTAAGCGTAAATAAACGTTCATTTTCAGTTACAGGAAAGGATTTGGTGATTTACAAATCAATTTTAATAAAAATCAGTCGAAAATCTATAAAATAACCTATTAACAGTGCTGTGTAATGGAATTTTTATCGACTATATCGATAGTTTTAATATTCATTATTAAAATTTACAAGTTCGTGATAAAAAATGAAATTCTTCAATTTTAAAAATGATCTATCACTACTGCTGGGCATGTTTAATCGACTATCGATACTCTTATAATTTAAAATTTATTTAGTATAATTCAAATAGAACAATCATGCTATTCGAACAATAAATAGTTCAGGTATCTCAATATGAAATGCTAATAAGTAATGCAATACATTTTTTTCTTCTAGATGTAAACACTGGATTGGACGTTCGTACGTATTGGTGGAGCTTTTTAGCTCCACCAATTAAACACGTTTGTAGCAAACATTTTCTGCCAAGGATTTTACGAAGACAACTAAAAAAATCTGCAATTCCTTCTGTGGGACTTACTGCAGAACCTTAGGGAGATGATTGGATTTCTTCTACACATTGGCAAAACTGATACTGATTCGACTCTTAAACGCAAAGGGAAGATTCTTAATTAGAGCATCATTCATGTAAACTTTGTTATATTTACAATTACAGATCTAATAAAGATCAGAATCAGGAATAATAAAGCAAGATAATGCTACTTTTAAGGTTTATGCATTATAGAGAATAGGCAAATAGGTTATAGTTTCTGTATTTGTTTAACCATAAAGAAAATAAAATCTGTAAAATGGTGTTTCCTTTAGCGTTAACCACACCCCCACCCCACCTTTGAAACTCAACCTCATTTGCGTCAACGTAAATTCGCTGGTAAGTGGAATATTCCATATCAATTAATGAAACCTTGGGTTTTATTTTTTGATATGAAATATTCCATTTATTCTTAGTTAAACTGATGGATAAAGTTGGCGTAAATAGACCTTAATTCAGATCCAATAAATGGACCTATATTGTTTTTTTTAAATACTATCGATAAAAAGTTATCATGAGCACCTAGATACACCACCATATCGGCCGTTATGTTGGCAGCCCCTTACGTCATGTATATGGTCATCTATGTCAAAGTTGGTATTGAATCTTAGTACACGTTTTGACGTTTCGTGTTGAGCCATTTTTTTCTATGGGAGTCCCGTCTCTTAAACGTAGTGCTTATATTCTCTTTGGTTATATTTTTTTAGGTTAGACTTGTTATTATTTACGAAATATTTTATAATAACATAAATAACTTCCATTAACACTGAAATCATTTATTGTTTCTAAAAGTTTTACTATAATTATAATTATGGAGATTGTTGGAATTCCTAAAATATCTTTTTTATTATTATTTTTGTTTTGTGAATTCATAGGTAGTAAAAAACTAAATACTCCTGATGGGGCTAACAAATTGTCTGAATGTCGACGCTGTAAGGTATTAACGGATTCTTTTAATTTCTGGTTAGACCAAACTTCTAGAGGAAAATATGAAGGTGGAGATGCAGCTTGGGAGGAAGCTAAATTAAAATCGTATTCTCGCAGTGAGATCCGTTTAGTGGAAATACAAGAAGGTTTATGTTCAGAGTTGAAAGCACATCAAGATGCATGTTATGGCATTGCTGAAGAATCTGAACAAGTTCTAGAGAAGTGGTGGTTCAACAAAGATTCAGTTTCACTAGATTTATATACATGGCTGTGCATTGAGACCCTTCAACATTGTTGTCCTAGTAATCATTATGGTGATACATGCTCTGCCTGTCCCCAGGATGTGAACAATAGAGTTTGTTCTGGACATGGCCGATGTGACGGTGAAGGCACTCGCAAAGGAAATGGTACATGTATATGTAAGAAGGGTTACACAGGAAGGCTGTGTGATGAATGTGCTAAGAGCTTCTACAAAACAGGTGTTGACTCTTGTAAAGTATGCCACAAAGCTTGTGATGGATGTAGTGGTGATGGTGCAGCTGCTTGTGAGGCTTGCAACTTGGGCTGGCAATTACAATCAGGTGTGTGTGTAGATATAGATGAGTGTGCATCAACTGTTTGTGAACCTTATCAATATTGCAGTAACACAGAAGGTTCTTATAGTTGTAACAAATGTGATTCCTCATGCAAAACATGTTCAGGTGAAGGGACCTCTAACTGTACCTCATGTGAGACAACTAATGTACTATGGTTTGGCATGTGTGTTGACAATGAACTGAAACAAAATATTTTAACAAATACTTTTAAAAGAATAGTATTGTATGCTGGTTTAATTATCATAACATTGTATATAGACCGTATCTCGAGATCAGTAGCTTCAATTGTAGTATTAGTTCTAGCACTGTTGATTTATTTCTCTGAGAGAAATTTGAGAATGAATACATTGAATGTTCTTTGGCAGACATTGTATGCAAGTTAAATGTAAAAAGTTATCTGTGTATCAGTATGAAGTATTTTACTTTTACAACTGGTTAAATAGAAAAATAAAAAATTAAGCAAAGCAAAACCAAAACATTTAACTTTAAAACCGGACCCTATGGTTGTAAGAATGTGTGAAAAATATTAAGATTAATCCTCAGCATAAGTAATCTATTTATAAGATCTACATCCTTGTAAGTAAATGCCTTCTGTAGTAATGTGAGTACAATAAAATTTCATGAATTAAAAAAAGGACTTTTATTTACATACCGCTCTGAATTGTCAAAAGCGATTAAAGCGCAAATCCGACCAAATTTAATCATCACAAATTATTAAGTAATAATTTATTGTGACGTTGTACGTTGGATTGGTGCATTCGCGCTATAATCACTTTTGACGAAATTCGAAACGAGGGGATAGGTTTAAGCATCATTAACAAAATTATTGAAAAGGAGCATCATTAACAAAATAAATTAAATGGAGTTGGGGAGTGTTAAGCCTTTTTTTTGTACATTTTTTGTTGTTTATCTAAATTTGTTTTCTAGTAGCTTGTCCCGACCGGGCGACCCCAAATAACATGGAAAAAGGGTAGGAAGATGATGATCTAAATTTGATTTCTGTCTGTCTAAAATAGAGATAGGTAATTTTTCCAAGGTACCTACACCAGTGTGCCGCGGCATACCTACCCTTTGCGTTTCATTACGTTACCGATGTTCAACTGCAGCGGCCCCAGATTCAATCCTTGTGGCATACTACACGACGTTATAATACAACTACATTACTTTATAATTACTTACTCCCCGCCTGCTCGGTGACCGGGGCAGATGATGGCCCTGTCCCTCAAATAGGCCTCGGATCATACGATAGAGGTAGGTTCGGCATCTGGTGATACCGAAGCGCCTTTCTAATGCAACTCCAGGGCTAGGTAGTAGAGGTATTGGCGGTGTCAAAACACATGGCCAAGACGACCTCATCTCGAGACACAGCATCCCTTGTCGTGAGGGCTCGCACGCGCTTGTTGGCGACCACTGCAGAGCGCCTCTGCGTCAAATAAACTGGTTCTCCGCCCTGTGACCATGCGTGTTATTTTGATGAACTCCTTCCCCCAGCCTGAACGATTCGCGTAGTATGGGTGTATTCCTATGTACTTATGTAATTCCAAACTTATTAATATATAAACTCGATTGTAATTATGTTACGTTTCCAATTTCAATTGCAACGCAGGCGCACTGATCAACTTCTGTACGTTGCGATAGAAAAGGACATAGGGTGCTTTTCGTCTAGAAAAATAGTACTAATCCAGAGAAATAGAATTTGACACGAGCAAAGCCACAGAATAAAATCCAGCTAATAAAATAAAAATAAAAAATTATATGCAGACTTTGCTCTGTATTTAGTTGATTTTGGTTGTAATAATTAAAATGCTTTGAAAAGGTGTATTAAAAATACATTTTATTGCAAAATTTATGTAACTACATTTTAGTGTCATTTATATACAAAAATTAAATACAAAGTTTAGGTATTATACCCAAGATGTGGAATACTATATAATACAGCTGCTGGTGCAGAGATTTTTCACACAAACTGGAAAGCAAATAGAGCAAAATATTAAAATAGGCCAGGTAGAGCTAAATTAAGTTTAGTATAGGTATAAGATTATCTTTGCTCCAGCGTTCATCTCAGATTATATGTAAAATCCCTAGTCCATAAACAAGTATGTAGGTCGGTAATAACTATACTATAAAGTAATTAAATAGCAAACTAATATTTATTGTAAAACAGATTACAAGGTAACATGTATTAAACTAAAGTTTAAACTCACATGTCTTACATTAGCAGATTACTAAAACTGACTGCATTTTGTGAAGAAGGTCAAGTCATTATAACGACACGTATTTGAGACTAACTATTAATTATTATCAATTGTGAGAGAATATTTAAATGTTACTCTATCATTATCAAGAATAAAAATTGGCAACAGTTAATTTGGCAACAGCAAGCACAGGTATACATTCTCAGTCTGACAAAAAGATAATTCTTATTAGTAATAAAATATAATGACTTACTGACAAATCAAAGTGCTTAAGTGCCTAATTTGTTCATATAAGCAGTGTCTTCTGCCGATATATAGCAACTGGTATTTGCATAATGTTATTAATGAAATCTTAAGTGTAGTCATTTATTTTAAATACAAGGGTAGAAAGACAAAACCCACTGACTAACATCAATCAACTTAAAGTACTTCTACAGATTATATTATATTGAAAAAGTAATAAGTTTTCAAATAAAATCACTCAAATATATCATGTGCATCAAACTAATCAGTAACACGAGTATAAAATGTGTTTTACATTTAATACAAAGTAAAAATAGAAGTATATTACAGTGTATGTATTTCGTGACAATCACTTTACTGTGATAAATAAATGAGTACAAGCTACACCTTCCTACGAAAATAAAGAAGTACCTAAACATTTGTGAACTGTGATTCATTTGAAGAAATTACGTGATAAGCTGTGGTCTTTGGTGAAGAATAAACATTGTATTCCAAAACGACAAAAACAAAAACAAGGTGTCACTTAACTAAATTCTTGAATATATTACTCAACTACATAAACTATCGTAAATTAATGGTTAATTAATGTATCTCAACAAATAAACACAAATTAATATAAATGAAAATAATATTGTTCTAAGAATTTTTATTTTTGGTAAAATTTCCATTTAAGTACTAATATAACACCATTCATCTAAGCCTATTTGTGAAATAGAACGCCTATATTATTTAAACTAGTCATCATAGTCGATTTTATGTGACACCTAATGTAACAGGGAACTTACAAAAGTACTAGAAAGTGGTGCTGATATAACAAAAAGCTTTTAATAATTAAATACACACGACTAGCATATAAAATGCTATAAGTGGACCAACTGTTATTTATTACGTCCATGTTTATTAATTTTGTATGCAATATACCTAACATTGACTCAGAAATAACACAACCCGACTTAAAACGTTTTATCTGCCAAGTCAAAAAATGTGTATAAATAGGTCAATAAAAATTTGATGTTGAATTTTTAACTGTTAATCGTCTTACTATGGAGTAATTTTTTTTCATATCTCTCTTTGTTTTCAAGTAAAATGTAAGTAATCAATCTAATTTTTCAGTACCACAAACAATACAACTGTGCAATGTCATAATTTCCCAACAAAATTAAAAAAGTAGTTGCAATTTTGATTTAAAAAATACTTGTTTGAATTCTGAATGTGTCTCAAAGCTGAAAATAAACGCTACTGCTCACAATTTTATTAGTATCAGTCTGCCTCAATTTATGCTAATGATTTTATTACCATAAATTATTACATTTATTTCGGTCCCTCATCATAATACTTTCTTAAAATCATTAATCTTTCTGAATCAATCATTACTTTAAGTTCATAAAGCTGAACAAGCCGTGCGGCTCCTGAGCCGGTGTCAGCTGCACACGTCACAACCGTGTTCTCATTTAGAACCACATAACACACGGCATCTGATAAAGCCGTTTTCAGTGTTATCCACTTCATCATATTATACATGCTAATTTTTGTAAATGTTATATCTTCTATGATACATCTATGATCAGTCTGTTGTCGTAATTAATGGAATGTATTCAGTTGAATAAGTAGGGTGTTGTATAAATAGGTTAATTGTCACAATGGAAATATGAAAGTTGCATCAATTAGCGGCATAATAACTTATTTTACCAATCTCATTCTCATTAATGCTATTACTTATTTTTATTAATTTAATACATTTTGTAAACAATTTATTTCATTTCACTTTGGAGTGCATTATAACAATATGGGCGTAGTAATTTCGACCTTAAACGTAAATAATAAATAAATCCCGAGAAATTCATGGTTTTTGTTGGATATTTAATATGTGCGGCAATAGTATACTAAATACAGAAAAAATATATATATATATATATAGGCGGGCAATTTTAATACGAAGACCAGATGACAAGCCATTGAGCGAGTTAACGATCTTTTTGTGAACTACTACAGTAATCGCACTTTAACTCTTATAACAAACAATCTTAAAACAATGCAGTTCAGTGAGAGTTGCAGTAGTATTTGAATCTTAGAAAAATTGTTGTCCCTAATGATGCTTTAGTGCTCGGCCACACTGACAGCGCGGGTGCGGGGCTTTAGTTTTTAGTAGATAGAGTGATTCAAGAGGAAGGTTTATATGTCTAATACATGCATAATATAGTAATAGAAACACTGATAATTTTAGAGGTTTGTAATGTGGTGTCGTAAATAAAAACCTTTTTTTGCGCTTACATTGCAAACCCTACGAGATAGATCAAAATAATGTACTTTAGTATTGAACAACTTATAAAAGTCTTCAAAAAAGTAGGACAAGACTGGACGGCCGCGCCGCTCACTGCAACGCGCTGCCAGTGTGGCCGAACACTTACAACTTGAATTCAGAATCTTAAATAAATAGTTTCGGAATACATGACAAAGTTCGATTTCCATTGCTATTATTTGTTAAGACCTTTTTAAATGCAAAAAATAGAACTAAACGCTAATGTAGGCAGTTAAGTAATTGGATATATTATATATCTAAGGTTGTCAATTCAAGTTGAATTACATAGACGAATGAGATGAAAACGTGGATCGACGAGATGGCATAAGTTGAAATGCTTGTCATAAACTCATTGAACAACGACGCCGTAGAAATTACGTTGAAAGTTACATTAAGAAATTTGAGAATTCGCCTGAAAATGGGTGATCAGTTTGACACAATATTTAATTTGGACGAATTCCCTGCTGTGTGAATAATACGTTTGTGATCTAGTCGAGCAGGTTATGCGGCGCGCGGTGGTGGCTGGACAGCTGCGCGGCCAGCTGGCGCTGCTGCAGCAGGCAGTACAGGATGCCGGCCTGCGCCATGGCGTCCACCGTGCCGGCCGCCAGCTGGTCCGTGCGCGCCTTGCTGCCCGCGCCCAAGCCGCCCGGCCGCAGCAGCGTCGGCCCAAACACTGTCGCCAGGTTGTGCATCGACATCTTGTTTTCGCTTTCGTGTTGATTCACTCTGTATACACCAAAACTTATGAGTACAGTACGATCGACGGATCATGGCGCGCCTGAAGTTAGGCTGTGCACTCGTAAAAAAATAAATAGTTTGAAAAAATAAATGCCAATAGCAGTTGTTATTGCTGTTAACAACTGTTATTGGCATTTATTTTTATAAATCATTTATTTGACGCGCTTATTTTGAGCGCTAAAGTTCGCAGAGCCTAACTTCAGACGCGCCAAGATCCGTCGTCCGTACTGTACAAATGTATATTGGAGTCGATTGTATGTTTTACACAGCGTCGATCATAGAATCACAAAAAAATCGAGTCAAAAATTAAAATATGACGTGCGACACATCATGTTTATTTGCAAACAACTTTATATCATCGTATTTGCAATGAAACAGCACATATTTTGATATAAAGTTGATTTATTAATCAAATGAGTGAAGATACCTAGTATCGACATACCTGTTTATACCTGGGAACCCAGAGCTATGCAAGGAAATAAGCAACCCAACGTTTGTATGTTCTATAGGCTCCATACTTTCGGTTAGTATTTTTTTTTAATTACACAATGTCAATTTTCAATTAATGATAGTCTGGCTAGGATTTTTTTAGCCAACCCACCCGCGTTATAATTATTTAATACTTGACATAAAATACTTTTTATCCAATAAACAGCTGGATGAAGGTCAGCCTTCATCGTATCCTCTACTATACACCGTTAAATTTTGGTCGTTTTAATCCCGCGGAGGTTCGATTAGGTACATGAAACACTATCGATATGTAAAGAGAAAATGAAAACTAAAGTACTTTTTTTAAAACTCGAATTAATTTACGCATGTACGAAATTAATTTCTTTAATTAAACGTCTGCTGACCGAGGCCAATGAACTGTAGGTAGTTAGTACGCATCGACCGATAACTACCTACAAGGTCATTGACTCGTTTACTTAAAAAAAATAATAATTCGTAAATGCGTATATTAATTAAAAATAATTGCGAAAAAATGCAAGCTAAATTATTGCATTACCCCATATGGCTTTATTCATCAAGACAGTGAAAAACAAAGATTAATCTATATATATATACACTAGTAGCGACATCTATGTCGTCACAAATGAGCTAATCCTGCATCGCACAAGTAGAAGTCTCCGTGCGATTTGAACATTTAGAACAGCCCGAAATGATCTATTGAGCAATAGCCCACCAGACATAACATCCGTCTAGTCGGAGGATCCTCCCTTTTCAACGGAGTTATATGGGACTTGACTTTCTGTTCCACCACATGTACGAAATTAACGTACAACATAACGTAAGTCATTATCTCGTTAACTTAAAGAAATTAATTTCATACATGCGTATATTAATTCGACTTTTAGAAAAAAAGTACTTTATTTTTTAATTGTATCTTTACATATCGAAAGTGTTTCATGTACCGAATTGACCCTCCACGGGATTAAAACGACCAAAATTTAACGGTGTATAGGTAATTTAAGAGCCCAGCATATTACACTCGCAACTTCAAGTTGACGCGGGTTCAAACTTTGTTCGCGGACTATTGCTATCTCTGTTTGACAAAAACAAGTAAGGCGCATCTGTGTGTGTTTATGTGAACGTAACACAATTGTTAATAAAATTATATAATGTGAGTATATTGTACACATTTTATTTATGATTATAAGTACTTAATAACTTGTGTTATAACACTGATTTTCTTCATGTTTCAGCAACAATAGTGTCACCAAGAAAACATCAAGACAAGACCTGCTGCCCCAGTTACACATCGGAAGCGAAAGTTAGGGCGCTTTCAAATTAGTCGCAAAGTAGCGTGGATGTCGCCCTTTTTAATTATATGGAATAACAAAGCAAGCGAACAGAGCGCAAAGCAAAGCGCAGCGACAGCGCTGTAAACGCACTGCCGTCGCGCGGCACTTTGTTTCTAATTTGAAGGCGTCCATAATTAAGAAACTTAGATCGAACTATTATAAAAAACCTCCAACATGAAGTTGTTAAGATATAAAATACTACATCACCTGTCTTGAAAAGTGCAATCATCAGTGCAAGTTTCATTAAAATTGGTTCAGTAGTTTTTGAGATAAGTTAAATGTATCAGTCATAAAAAAACATGTTGTTGACTCAAGTTATTATTTATTGTCATTTTTGTGATACTGTTTGTTTTCCCAAGCTTACTATATAAATAAATAACTTGGTAATTTATTTAATTTGTTGAATAAATATGTAATAAAACAATCGAATTTCGATTTTTTTATTTCCTGAAAATAAAAGGAAATCCCGTTAAGAAAATTTTTCGATATCGATAAGTTTTCGTACAACCCAGTTCATCACTAATATTGTCTATATGTTGGTATGTAGTATGTAATCAGCCATAGTTCTTTAATTCTGTTAGGTTGGTATTGATCGAGCATGCACGTTTCATACATCGCTTTTTTTCTTCTAAGTCCCGCCCTTAATTTATATACTCTTTGGGGACCATGGGTTCGCTTTAGAAAAGAAAACCTATAAATTTGCATGTGTTCCGTAATACTAAAAATGATGAATGAAAACTTAATGTTTTTCAATATTTTTGCTATAATTTGTAACTTGATTATCAATGCTATGTTAAAAACAACAATATTAAAAATATAGTTGTTCTTAATATAGAAAAAACAAAATGAAAACATGTCATTTACGCTGTAAAAATGTGCGAAATGTAATTCGCTTAAATTTCATTTTAAGTAAGTTTTATTAAAAAAGAAAGACATTACCTAGATAAAAATTGTCTGAATCCGAATATCATATAATTTGGTGTAAATATGCTCTAACTGCAAATGATTGTAGTATTACGTTTTGTATGGATAATTCATCCGTCGCCGTGCTCTTAAGGTTACACTTACTTGACAAAATGGTTTAACAGAAAGTCGATACAGTTCTTGTTGAGATCAGGCAGCTGTGCGTAACACTTGAGCAGTGCGTGGCGTCTGGTATGCGCAGGACCCGAGTCTACAGATGTACCCGCACCCTGATGTAAAATCAAGTGTTAGAAGTTCGACTTTGTAAAACTATCTCTCTCACTCACACTCACTACGTTTTAGTTACCCAGTTAACTTAAGCAATACAGACGTCGGACCCATCCAATACCAAAGCCAGAAACTTTTCCACCCCAAATATAGACTAATTTGAAATATTTCATAAGCATTTAAAATTAAGGCCTCTTATGAGTTTGTGCAAGCCACTATTGTTTACTGTGGGGTGCCATGACAGAAAACCTCCACGAGTGCCCGCAGGCTATAGTTCCCTTGCGGATACGTTCGGAGCGAAGGCTAGTCTGCAGGACGGTGCACCCTGGGAGGCGGCCAACCACCCCCTTGGGCACTCCTGCCTAAGGGGCCTCGATGGCCGTCTGCGAATGTTCTGTCGGGAGTACGCTTCAACGCGTGTCCCTCTGCTCTAGCAGAGGGCACAGTGGCGAAGCAAGAGCGGGCTCGGCGTGCACTCACCCTGCCACCGGGCAGGCAGGAGGAAGGCTTTCTCCTCCTTCTGCCACCGTTGTTCTCGTAGCCCCAGAGATTGTCCAAGGTCATGTTTCTGACTTTTGATGGGGGTCGAGGGTCTTGGCTTAACCGCCCGGGCCGCGAGGAAGACAACCTCTATAAAAAATTACCCCAAACCTCCAAGCGGCGGCGCACCGTGAGGGAGGTTGTTAGCTTGACTAATGGGTAGCTAAATTAGTCTCTAGTGCGGACCACGTTTTTGAGCAAGTACCCGAAGTTTTTACTCGTGGGAACTCTATGGAAAATTCTAAATTTTTTAAAAAAACCACAACGGAGAGTGATGCGCGGTCGGAGTCCGACGCGGCATCCGGAAGGAGCTCAGGCTCGGAGGTGGAAGAAGAGGTGGAGTCGGGAGGCGACACCGGAAGAAACGCAAGTTTCTTCCGGAAACGCTCCCTGTCGAGGGACAAGTCGTCCTCCGACGGTGGAAAGGGCTCGGCCCGAAAAATCCCTACCAGTGGTCGGGGAGCGGGCCGAGCACCGGGAAGAGGACGGGGAGACACCTCCCAGGAAGCGGCTGAGCGAGCCGAGAGGCTCGCCGCGGAAGGGCGACACCCCGCTGCGGCCAACGCTGCGATGGACCTCTCGGGACCATCTGGCAGTGAGCGCGAAGACTCCGCCGAGGAGTCGCGCAGGACCTTCGGCGAGCTCGTGGTCGCCGCGCTGCGGGATATGGGCCGCAAGCGCGAACGAACGTCGAAGGAGAGGACGGTCCTCCGCCATGCCGCCTCTATGCAGGAGGCCTTCGACGTTGCCCTGCGAAAGAGCGTGGCGAAGCTCCGGGCCGAGCTTCGAACCGGGCTCCGAGCCGAGCTTCAGGCCGAGCTCGCAGGGGTCCACGGAGCCAGCAGCCGGAAGCCTGTGGAAGGGGGGTGCAAGCAAGGGCAGGGGCAAAGTCGGCCCCAGCCCCAGCCTCAGCCCCAGCCCCAGCCCCAGGCCGAGTCGGGAAGTCAGCTGCTGACAGTGGTGCAGCGGGAGCTGGCTGCTTTCCAGCAGCAGCTGCAGAAGCAGCTGCAGGAACAGCAGCAGCAGTTCCAGCTGCGGATCCAGCAGCAGCTGTCCCTGCTGGAGGGCATCGTCTTGCGCCCTCCACTAGCGGCCTCCGGCCAGCGAAAGGCGGCGTCTTACGCCGCTGCCGCAGCCTCGGCGGCTGGACCCACGGTGGGCCCGTCAGGGCAGACTAGGCGTGGGGCCGCGGTGTCGAACCCCGCTGTGTCGGCCCCGCAGGGCAAAAAACAGCAGCAGGGGAAGCCAACCCCTGCGGCTCCCCTCAAGAAGGGCAAGGCGGCACCGGCCCCTAAGGCGGCGGGAGCCCCTGCTGTGGCGGCAAGCAGGCGGCCGAGGCCGCCTCCCCAACCCGCAGATCCTCCGGCCGAAGCCGGTTGGCAAGTGGCTGGAGCCAAAAAACAGGCTGGCAAGGCGGCTCGGGCTGCCAGGAGGCGTGAGCGGCAAAAGCTGCGCAAGCGGACGGCCCTCGCGGCCAGGATTCGCACCCCGCGCTCTACGGCTGTAGTAATTACGCTGCAGCCGGAAGCGGTGAAAAAGGGTGCGACCTATGGCGAGGTCCTCCGTAAGGCGAAGCAGGAGGTGAACCTCACCGACCTTGGAATCACCGGGGGCTTCCAGATGCGGCATACCGCAACTGGTGCCCTGATGTTGGAGGTCCCCGGAGCCAACAGCGGCCCCACCGCAGACGCCCTGGCTGACAAGATCAGGGCGATCTTGGACGCGGAGGAGGCCCGGGTGTCCAGGCCCACAAGATGCGTCGACATGCGCATTATGGGCCTGGACGATTCCGTCGAGGTCGAGGAGGTCGTGGCCGCTGTCGCCAGGACGGGTGGGTGCCCTGCCGATCAGGTCCGGGCAGGCACCATCCGTGTTGACACTTTGGCACTGGCATGGGGGCGGTTACAGTGAACTGCCCCCTGTCAGCGGCCAGGAGCATCACCGGGGAGGGTAAGCGACTCCTGGTGGGCTGGGTCTCCGCGCGAGTCAAGCTGCTGGAGCCCAGACCGCTGCGCTGCTATCGCTGCCACGTGGGCCACCACGTGGGGGTCTGTTGCGCAGCGGAGGAAGATCGCAGCGACCGCTGCTTCCAGTGCGGTCAGCCCGGCCACAAGGCCGATACCTGCAGTGCAGCGCCGCACTGCTACGCATGTGCGGCGGCAGGCAAGTCGGCCGACCACCGGGCTGGGAGCAGGACCTGCGATCCCCCCGCCAAGGCCAAGGGCAAGGTCCCAAGGCCCATCCCCGCGAAGGTGCTCACCGCCGCGGCTGCCCCGTTGGCTGCCGCCGCCATCGCCTCCGCAGACGCCGCCGCCGCTACCACCGCGGCAGGACCCTCACGGAGGGCCCGGGAGGAGACTGTAATGGACTGCCAATAACGGCTCCATTACGTCTCCTCCAGGCGAATATCAACCACTGCGCCCCCGCTCAGGATCTGTTGCTCCAGAGCATGGCGCAGTGGTCGATCAACATCGCCGTTGTCTCCGAGCCGCACTTTGTCCTGCCCAGAGCCGACTGGGTTCAGGACCTGAGCGGCTCGGTGACACTCATTTCGTCGGCCGCTGCCGGTACCCCGGCACTCGAGGCCGTCAAGAAAGGCCGGGGTTGCGTGGCAGCACGGTTCGGGGACATAGTGGTGGTAGGCGTCTACCTGTCCCCGAACAGATCTCTCGCCGAATTGGATAGCTCCCTTTTGGAGCTGGATGCCGTCGTTGCTGGGTTTGACTCCAGCCTCCCCGTGGTCGTTTGCGGGGACTTCAACGCCTGGAACGAGGCTTGGGGTTCCCGGTTCACGAACCAACGAGGTCGCAGGGTGGAGGAATGGGCCCTAGGACAGGGCCTAGTCGTACAAAACCGGGGTTCTGTCCCCACGTGTGTGCGGATGCAGGGCGAGTCGGTGGTGGACGTTACGTTCGCCAGCCCTGCACTGGCACCGCGCGTCGTCGACTGGCGCGTCATAGAGGAGGTGGAGACGTTCTCCGACCACCGGTACATCCGGTTTGACGTCTCCGCCCAGACCTCGACCGCGCCGGTCCGACAGACCCCGTGTGGTCCGCGTTGGGCGCTGAGGCAGCTGGACAGGGACCTGCTCCAGGAAGCCGCGATAGTACAGGCCTGGGTGCAAGCACCGGACAGGCCTGTCGACATCGACGTCGAGGCGGACTGGTTCCAGGTGGCCATGTCGCAAATCTGCGACACGGCCATGTCCCGAGTCCGGCCAGGACGTGCCCGGCGCCAAGTACACTGGTGGTCGCCAGAGATTGCGGCACTGCGCGATGCGTGCAATGCTGCGCGACGCCGGTATACTAGACACCGCAGGCGCCGCACCCGTCCACCGGGTGCGGAGGCCATAGAGGCGGAGCTGTATGAGGGATACAGGGCGGCAAAGCGCACCCTCCGAGCGGAGATAAAGCGGGCCAAACTCGAGGCCCGCAACGTGTGGCTGGAGTCTCTGAACGTCGATCCGTGGGGACGCCCATACAAAATGGTGATGGAGAAACTCCGCCCATGGGCTCCCCCGCTGACTCAGAGTCTCCGGCCCCAGCTCGTGGAGGGTGTGGTGAGCGCTCTGTTCCCTACGCGAGGGGAGCATACTCCCCCGCCTATGGCTCCGCCACCAGCAGCGGTGTCCGACGCGGACCACGACGGCAACGACGGCAACAATGCTCCAGAGGTGACCGAGGTGGAGATGAGAGTGGCGGTGCGAAGGCTGAGTGCCAAGAACACCGCCCCAGGACCCGATGGCTTGCCTGGAAAAGCCTGGGTCCTGGCCATGGAGGAACTCGGGTCTCGTCTGAGAGGGCTCTTCAGCGCATGCATGGAGAGGGGCCAGTTCCCGCTTCGCTGGAAGACGGGGAAACTGGTCCTTATCGCGAAGCCGGGGCGCCCCGCGGACTCTCCGTCCGCGTATCGGCCCATTGTGCTGCTCGACGAGGTGGGCAAGCTCTTTGAAAGAGTAATTGCAGACCGCCTCGTCGTGCATCTGGCACGGAAGGGGCCGGATCTTGCGGACGGTCAGTTCGGATTTCGCAGGAGGCGCTCCACTGTGGACGCCATCATGCGCGTGCGAGCCCTCACGACGGGGGATGCGGTGTCCCGGGGCAGGTGTGTCTTGGCGGTGTCTCTGAACATCGCCAACGCCTTCAACTCCCTGCCCTGGAGCTGCATGGGTAGGGCACTCCGGTACCACCGGGTGCCCGACTACCTCTGTCGGGTGATCGAGGCCTACCTGTCGGACAGGTTCATCATCTACCCCGGTCATCAGGGGGAGTTGAAACGGCGAGAGATGTCGTGCGGTGTTCCGCAGGGATCGGTACTAGGGCCGCCCTTGTGGAACATCGGGTACGACTACGTGCTGCGCGCCGACCTCCCCGACGGGGTCAGCGTGGTCTGTTACGCAGACGACACGCTGGTCCTGGCGCGGGGACGGTCGTACCAGGCGGCGGTCGAACTAGCGACGCGCGGGGTTGCGACAGTCGTGGAGAGGATACAGCAGTTGGGACTCGAGGTGGCATTGCACAAGTCCGAGGCCATGTGTTTTCACGGCCCTCGGAGCGCGCCACCTCCGGGCTCCCAATTAACGGTAGGAGGAGTTCACATCGGCGTCGGGTCGACGATGAAGTACCTGGGACTCGTCCTCGACAGCCGGTGGAACTTCAAGGAGCACTTCCGACGTCTGGCTCCCAGGTTGAATGCGACTGGGGCTGCGCTCAAGCGGCTCCTGCCGAACCTAGGGGGTCCAGACGCCTCCTGCCGGAGGCTCTACGCAGGCATCGTTCGGTCCATGGCCCTTTACGGTGCGCCGGTGTGGGCGCCATCGCTACGGAAGCGAGTGGCGGCCCGGCTAACCGCCTGCCAGAGGGTCATGGCCATCCGGATGATCCGCGGATACCGTACGGTGTCCTGCGAAGCGGCGAGCCTCCTTGCTGGCCTACCACCGTGGGATTTGGAGGCAACAGTCCTTGCACACATGCATGACTTACGCGTGGAGATGCAACGTCGGGGCGAAACTCCGCTGCCGCGACAAGTCGCGGCATGGCGGACAGAGCTCCGGCGGGATCTCATGGTGAAATGGCGAGAGCGATTGTCGCAACCTCGTGCTGGGCACGCCACGATCGAGGCGGCGTCGTCACCTTCCGTTTGGCGCAGGTGCTGACCGAGCACGGCAAGTTCGGTCCGTACCTGTACAAGATTCGTGCGGAGACGACGCCCGGGTGTCGCCACTGTGCGGACCGCCCGGTGGACACGGTGGAGCACACAGTCGAGGTGTGCCCCGCTTGGGAAGAGCAGCGCCGTGTCCTCGTGGGGGCGATCGGCGGCGATCTCTCGCGCCGGGGCTTGGTTCAAGCCATGCTCCGGAGCGAGGAGGAGTGGCAGGCGGTCGCCTCCTTCTGCGAAGCAGTAATGCTAGTAAAGGAGGAGGCCGACCGCCTTAGGCAAAGGCGGACACGCCGCCGCCGCCGCCGGGTTTCCGATCCCAATTTCCGGCCACCGTAGGCGCGGGCTCGCGGACGGTGGGCAATGGGTAGCTCGCTGTCCGTCCGTCCGGTAACAGACCGGTCCGAGCTCAGGTCGTCTACGGCGCGCACCGTTCCCGCGCGCATCAAGGAGTTGTCAGCAAACTGTAGGGGTCCAGCAGGGCCGAAGCCTACTGGGGCCAAAGGTTATGTGAGACTGTCACCAAAGGCCCCAGGATAAAGGCAAGGAATGGAAAGGTAGGTTTTTAGTCAGTAAAAGTCTGACACTGTTTCCCGCTCCACCCAAGGGCGGGATTCGTCATTGGATGATTTTACCTACCACAAAAAAAAAAAAAAAAACTATTGTTTACTGTTCCTGTACTACATTACAATGATTCATTCAAAGTACCTGATTATACGCACACATTCTTTTCGAAATAATGTGTGTCGAAGTATCAGACAAAATATCTGTGAAAGGACTGTATGCGAAAATCAAAATAAAGTAATACATACTTGTGTGGCTCCCCAAGCTTTCAATAGTTCGGGGTAGAGCGCGTCAGTGAACAGTGCCTCGGGTAATTCTCGCAGATACAACTTCAACACACCAGTGACTGAGTGAATGTCCACCTCTTTCAGCAACTGCTCTGCTTCGTAGGCATCTGGGAAAATATAACGCAATGTAATTTACATCAGAAAACTATTATTTAGCACAGTAAATATTAGTACTGGGTAGGATATCTGACAAATCTTTACATGAAAACCTGTAATCAATGGATCTATAATTATAAAAGGTAGTCAAAAGCCAGAACGATTGACAACTTGTCTTTGAAAAGGATATCATGTTACTCAGCAATAGAATGTGGAGGTAGGATAGGAAAACTCTAAATTTAAAACGCTAGTATACGGCTGCAACTTGTTAGACTGGATTCCAATCATTGGAAACCGACACCGACGTAGTAGGGAAAAAGCTAGGCAAACGATGATGGATGTAAGGTATGCCTCTGTAGTACGGTAGCTCTGCAGTTGCCGCGTCACCACTAACAGCATCTAGGTGCTAGTTGCTAATATTTTTTGCCGTATAGGACCTATATTGACGGAAATAAATATAATGTAATTTATAAATGAAATACTCACTGGTCTCAAAGCTCTTTTTGAGTCGATTGAGGTCGGAGGCGCTGCCTGACACACGGTAAACGCCCACCTCGTGGATGCCGCGCCGCTCTACCTCGCGGACGCACGCGCTAATTATAAACGGGATGTTGCGTTTCTCACGTCTGTGGACAAAACAATGAAAAAATCATTGCCGATATAGTTTTTGTTACTTTTTAGGAGACACATCATGAAAAAGGTCAGTACCATAAAGGACACTTGCTAAATGTATGCATTTATTGCAAATATCCTTTATGATACACACTTTAAGCCCCATAGGGCTTCCGCCTAAAATAATTAAAAAATTGAACCACACTCTGATTTAAACAGGTTGAGAGAGTGTAATTATTTTGATTGTTTTGTGTTGTAGTTACTGGCTAATCACTGTTGTGCAGACCTATTTGTTAGTTTATTTTATTAACCGACTTCGAAAAGGAGAGGGAGGTTCTATGTTCGGCTGCATCTATTTTTTTTTTTTATGTATTTTCACCGATATCTCGGTCAATTATGGACCGATTTCGAAATTTTTTGTTTTGATTGAAAGTTTAGAGTCTGTCAGATTTTGATGATATTGAACTGTACATCAATGCAGTTATGATAACCGCTCAGTATCTTGCGGATATTGACAAGGTCATAGAATCAATTGCAACTATACTTTTGGGAGGACTCACCCCAAAATATGAACCCACTCATAATGGCGTTAGAAAATTGCAATATAGACATAACGACCGATTTAGTTAAGGCAAAACTGCTAATTTAGATATCCAAAGATGAAGTAACACCAATAGACTCAGTTTATAGCGCTAAATCGAAACTATAAACCAAAGAAGAAGAACGTAATATGTTATGAATGCAAAGCACCCGAGCATAAAAGACCAGACTGTCCACTGAGGAACAAGAAGGAAAAAAAAAGAAAGCTACAGCGGTTAAAAATGATGATACCTTTTTGATATCCCTCAATCTTTTTGGTGCCTCAAACAAGGACGTTTGGTACGTAGATTCCGGTTGTACGAAACAAATGACTTCTTGACGCGATTGGTATCAGAATATGGCTAAGATAGATAAAGGCAGCGTTACCGTTGCAAACGGAGAACAAACAAAATGCTGTGGAGTTGGTAATGTTTCGATAAATACCCCAGAAGATGTAATCAACAGGATCAGTGATGTGGTTTTGTACCTGAATTAAAAGCCAATCTGTTATCTGTACAAAAGGCTGCTGATAAGGGTTTTGTTTCTGTTTTTGATAGAGGTTTTAATTTTTATAAAAATACTTCTTTTCGTTTTACATGTGATTCAGTTTTTCATGCCTCGCCCTATGATGGACTGTATGTACTTGATGGTACTATGAATGTTTCCGATTACGCGGCAAGTAATTATTTGACACAAATGAGCGCTCTGGTTGTCAGAATAGTTACCAACTTTGGCACAAAAGGTTAGGACGCTTGTGTCGTATATGCATGAATCAACTGAAGAATCATTAGGGTAGGCGTAGAGTTTAAGGTAGTATATAAAAGTAACTGCATCGCTTGCATAGAAGGAAAATAAGCAAGGATACCGTTTAAGAAAGTAGCATTTAACAAGACTACGTCTCCTTTGGAATTGGTCACAACTTCCTTTCAAGGAAATAAGTATATGTTGACTTTAGTGGACGATTGTATAAAGAAGGTATTTGCTTATTTTATTTCTTCGAAGACAGAAGTTCAAGCAGGCCTGTCTCACTTCCATACAAGCGGCGCAAAATCGTCGAGATATTTACCTACTGTTCTGGAAAACAACCTAATTTCAACCTTTTGCATTGCATATAGCGTTCATAGTACAATAACTGTGTGCCGTCTCGCTTCAATCTGCCAGGGCTGTCAGAGGTACTCCTTTATCTGTGAAAGTAATACACGCGAAGCGAGACAGATGGCGACACATGTTGATACGATTTCCAAACGGGCAATAGTCTAGGACCTAGACAACCGAGATTGGTACTTAAATAATATGAAATGCCTACCTGTAAAATAATAATAAAAATAGGGATATAATGATAAACAAAGACCAAATTATGCAGTAATTATGTAGGTAGGTACTAAAATATATAACAACAGACAATACGTTTTCTTATTTTTTTAATTTTATAGTTGTTTTACTTTTAAATACTGTTTTATTGATTTTCTTCCTGATTTAAAGCAACGATTGTTAAATTTTAATGTAGCATAAATGCGTAATCTTACAAAAAGCTTCAAGAAGTAATCTGTTGTTCTGGCTCCTCGACTATTATTCAAGCGAGCGGCGGCGCGGGCCGGGCGGCGCCGGCGAGCGCGCGAGTCGCTTAGCCATTGACATATGATAGGTTCGTTCAGTATAAACAGACACTCAACGCCATATTACAACCAATGCAGTTAGAGACCAATTTATGATGGATTGTTTATTTTTTCATTCACGATAATTTTGTTTATATCATAGCGTTTATTTAAGTAAGTTTATGACCTGTTATATAAATGAAGTACCTTTCAGGGTCCTTGGGAAGAGCAAACAGTGACAAACTGGGTATTTTAATTGTGGAGTTCAAACATCCATTTGCAATACTATGTCTTTTTGTCTTTTTTGTTTTATGTGCCTCCATCACTCACGAGTACGACACAGAACTGATTAGATTTCCAACAGAATATACAATACCTAGTACCTTACGGTATTAACAGTTTACTTTAAAATTTGTTTCGCGGATGCGTGCGCTGCGTGTGCGACAAGTCGAGCGAGTGCCAGCCTATTGAGACTAGTCCGGTGACCGGACGCTTGCGTTTATCATACCTAAACTCGGGAGTGAAACTTCTGTACCGGTAAGGTACTATTATATATTCTGTGGTTCAAGACAAATTTTGTCTCTTTCAAAGTTTTGTAGAAAATCAAACTGATTTAAAGTTTAAAGCAATTAGGACAGATGGTGGCACAGTTTGTCAATAAAGAATTTGTTGACTATCTTGTTTCAAAAGGTATTAATTGCCCGACGACAACACCGTACAGTCCACAACAGAACGGAGTTGCTGAACGAACTCACCGTTCAATAACAGAAAAGGCGAGGACGTTGTTAGCTGAAAGCTTATTGCCTAAAGAATACTGAGAAGACGCTTTTCGAGTTGCCGTATATCTATAAAATAGGTCACCTCACCGAGCGTTAGGTGGACAAATTCCATATGACAGGTGGTGTACAAGATTTGAGCGAGGACGACGCCCGGGTGTCGCCGCTGTGCCGACCGCCCAGAGGACACGGTGGAGCACACAGTCGAGGTGTGCTCCGATTGGGAAGAGCATCGCCGTGTCCTTGTGGGGTCGATCGGCGGCGGCGATCTCTCGCGCCGGGCCTTGGTACAGGCCATGCTCCGGAGCGAGGAGGAGTGGCAGGCGGTCGCCTCCTTTTGCAAAGCAGTAATGCTAACAAAGGAGGAGGCCGACCATATCAGGCAACGGCGCACACGCCGCCGGGATTCCAATCACGATTTCCGGCCACCGTAGGCGCGGGCTCGCGAACGGCGGGCAGTGGGTAGCTCGCTGTCCGACTGTCCGGTAACAGACCGATCCAAGCCCAAGCGGTCTACGGCGCGCACTTTTCCCGCGCGCCTCAAGGATTTGTCAGCAAACTGTAGGGGCCCAGCAGGGCCGAAGCCTACTGGGCTAAGGATTAGGTGAAAATGAACCTCGGGGCCCTGGGTCGAAGGCAATGATTGGAACAGGGTAGGTTTTTTTACTCAGTAAGGGTCTGACACTATCTCCCACCCTACCCAAGGGCGGGATTTGTCATTTGATGATTTTACCTACCATAAAAAAGGTGGTGTGCTAGTAGAAGCGATCTTAGTCATATAAAAGTATTTGGATGCAGAGCACTAGTCCACATATCTTCATGTCACAGGAAGAAGTTAGATTTAAAGGCAAAGGAATCAATTTTTGTTGGTTATTCTGAAAATCCCAATACTTACATTTTTAGGGATCCGTCTAATCCAAGAAAAGTGTTTATGCCCAGAGATGCAACTTATTTTGAAAATAGTTTTACAGTGCTGAAGCAGAAGCAAGCTGAGCCTGTGGTATTTATTATTTGAAAAAAAAAGAGCCTGAAAAAGAAGATTGTCAATTGTTTGACTGTGTTGAGAGTAGTGGTCCTGCGACTGAATCACCTACATCAGAATCTCAGAAAGTCCAGAATTAACGGTAGCTATAGAAGAGCAGAAAAATTTTCATGATAATGTTTTCTAGAGCCGACAGAGAGTCAACAAGTTTAGAGGAGGAACAGCCTAGCCGTGAGCAGAGCTACCTCTCAAGATATAAGAACCCAACTGATTTTCTGACTTATAATGTTTCAGCAGTGGATTCTAATGAACCAACAACATATTATGAAGCTACTCATGCCGATGATGCCGAAAAGTGGAACTGTGCAATGGCTGAAGAGTACAAGTCCCTGATTAAACTACATACATGGGATCTAGTTGATAGACCTAACAAGAAGGTGGCCATGCAAATTGATTTATAAAATTGAAAGGGATGGTTATGGAAACCTCACTGAATATAAATCAAGATTGGTTGTCAAAGATTTTAATCAAGTCAAAGGAGTTGATTATGACGAGACTTTTGCACCTGTGACTCGTCACTCTTCGCTGCGCAAATAGGGTTATTTGCATTAGCAGCAGAGATGGGCTGAATGACGCATTTGGATGTTGATACTACATTTCTAAATGGAGATTTAGATGAAGAAGTTTTCGTGGAGCAGCCCCTTGGTTTTACAGAAAAAAGGAAGGAAAATAAGGTTTGCCTGCTGAAGAAGACACTATACGGCCTTAAACTGGCACCACGAGCTTGGAACAAAAAGTTGAACTAAACGCTGTTAAAAATAGGTCTCATTGGAACTCTTTCTGAGTCTTCTGTCTATACTAAACTCTTTGAGGAAGAACTCGTGTTATTGAGTATTTTTGTCGATGACATAATTGTTTTTTTTTTAATGAGACTTTTCAAAATATTTTTCTTTTCACTGAACGATCTCGGAATATTGAAAGATTTGTCAAAAAGGTTTTTCACTGAACGATATCGGAATATTGAAAGATTTGTCAAAAAGGTTTTTCACTGAAAGATCTCGGAATATTGAAATCATATTAAGGATTTCAAATTCGTTATGATTCCGAATATTAAAATAAAACAGTAAAAATACATATTATATTTGATGGATAAGTTCAATATGAGAGAATTTAAGACAGTGAAAACTCCCTTAGTTAAAAATGTACGGAGAGAAGTACTGATGACCAAGTTGGTGAGTCTTATCCCTACTAATATTTAATAGGGTGCCTGATGTATCTCAGTGTTAATACTCACCCAGATATTGCTTTTACATCAAGCTATTCGAGTTAATTTAACACATGTTTTACTAAGGAACATTGGAATGCTGCCAAAAGGGTTCTACAGTACCTGAAGGGTACTCTAAACTATTCTTTGGTTTACAGGAAAAGTGGAGAACTCTTAAAAGGTTTTTGCGATGCTGATTGGGCAAACTGTCTATTCTATCTATCTATCACTAACACTGTCCAATTGATAGGGAGTCATACACTGGGTATGTCTTCCAGTTGAGTGGAGGACCGGTACCGTGGGAGTCAAAGAAACAACCCACTACTGCTTTATCGTCCGCGGAAAGTGAATACATGGCGCTATCGTCTGCCACGAAGGAAGCTTGTTACTTATGTCGTTTTATTTATGAGATAACAGGTAAACTATCGTCAGTTAACTTAGCTTCTGACAGCCAGAGTGCCATCAATCTCGTTCGAAATCCAATACATCACAATAGGCCGAAGCATATGTGACCGTCCATAAGAAAAGGGCCCTTATGGCAGTTTCTAGTTTCGGAGCAATACCTCCGTTTGTAAAATCCTTCAAAATTATATTTTTTTTTTGTTTTATGCAAAATAGTAAAATATACAAATAGAGGTATATTTCTACCTTGGTGTCAGTTGTGTACGTTAATTCTTTCTTCATTAAAATTGAGTTCAAAGTTTAGAAAAAAGGGCCCTTATGGGAAATCGCATACAAAAATGACAAAGCTCAACGGATAAAATTGTTTACAAGTATTTATTTGCAATTTTTGCTTATTAATTTGTATACTATGTTGGCGCTGGCAAACAAGGATACGGCCGTCCTGATGGTAAGCAGTCACTGCAGCCTATAAATGCGTGCAGCTCCATGGGACTCATATTTGATATTATAAGTAAGTTTAAGTTTATATATACATAGGTGTAATCACAAAAAGTGCCTTAGGTACCTGAGTACCTACGGTCATTATAAATTTACCGCTCGTATAAGGCTTACAAACTGTATACCACGGCTATATCCCTCTTTAGATTTCTTCCATATTCCAACTATCGTAAAATCATAATCCAGCAACTTACAATAATTGGAATGTGAAATAAGGGGTCTGACAGTGATTTTTGACCCTCCCCCCCTTATACCTTACACACCCCTACCCGGGACGGCGAGGTGGATCAAAAATCACCTAAAATGTCCTTATGTGATTTATGAATGGTTCCTCAGTGGTAACGGACTGTTAACAGTACAGATATTGTGTTCTCTTTCGGGATCACTAGGTAGGTACTATGTGAATTATTTAACGTTAACTTCAAATGAGAATTACTCATTACTGGTCAATATTTTAGAAAATTTATAATAAAATTTTTTCTTCGGATTGCTGTTTTGATACAAGATTAGCAAATAAATCATGTTAATATTTTGCCATATTGTAGTTATCAATATGTTTTGTCTGTGATTGGTCATAAGGGCCCTTTTCCCAAATGTATGGGAGTCAAATTGTGATTTTTACGTAACTTTAATCGTGTATAAATAAAAAAGTGTGACTTCTAGAATAATAATAAGACTTTTGTGATACTCCTGTAGACTGATTAAATATAATTTAGAACTTACTTTACCAAATTTGTTATTGTTCTAGGGAAAATGTAACTGATAATAATTATCACATTTTAATTAAAATAAAGATATTTCGTTAACTATGTGATTTTATTTCTATCCTAAAATGTAAGTTCAATTAATGTTCTACTATATACAATGGTTCAGATTACAACATATTAAAGAAAAAAAAAAAAAAAAATTTTTATTAATTTCGTTCATATGAGCGTGTTGCTCTTTCCAAAGGCTGTTTTTTCAGGATCTGGAAGTCGCATTAAAAAAACCATGACTGAGTTCCAAAGATAAACACCATGAGATACAAAATCAATCATAATCTATGTAACTTTCAATGGGAACATACTTAAAATTAGTTTCAAACTTCTTTTGACGATATCTCAAAAGTGCAATTTTAGCATGTGTAAATTCGATGTTTTTTTTTTAAAAAGTATGGGACTTAGGGTCATGATTTTTTTTGTATTAGATAGCTTATTTAAAGTAGATTTAGGATCTGTGCTTAACTCAATACCTGCCATAAGGGCCCTATAGCCATGGACGGTCACATATTGATACCAAGTTTAACTTTATTAGGGAAAAGTTATATAATAATATTGTTACTTTAGAATAATTATGTTAAAAGTAGTGATATGTCGGCAGATGTCCTAACTAAGCCACTCGGGCCTTAAGTACACAAAAGGTGTACAACTAGTTTAAGACTAGAAACTTAAGTTGTTTTTTTTTGTGTTAGGCACAGCATCGATTAAGAGCGGCTGTTGTAGTTACTGGCTAATCATTGTTCTGCAGACCTATTTTATGTTATTTTATTTTTACTAGGTAAGTCATTTAAAATGTTCTAATTTTTAAATCGAAGTATTGCCTAGTTAATTGCTTATAAACAGTCTTGACAACAACATGTATTATCTGTCTCTTATTTATAATATTCTAACATTTTGAACAGTAAATAATATTTTACAGACACCTTTCTAGGGTTCCATAGTCAACTAGGAACCCTTATAGTTTCGCCATGTTTGTCTGTCCGTCCGTCCGTCTGCGGATAAACTCAGTGACCGTTAGCACTAGAAAGCTGAAATTTGGTACCAATATGTATATCAATCATGCCGACAAAGTGATAAAATAAAAGATGAAAAAAAAAAATGTTTTATTAGGGTACCCACCGCCACACGTAAAAGTGGGGAGTGATTTTTTAAATACGAGTATATTATGTATAATAAATAGGAGTTAACTCAAAATTATTTTTCGATAATGTTAATATTTTCGGAAATAATCGTTCCAAAAGTACAAAAAAATGTCCCCCCCCCATAACTTTTGAACCATAAAGCGTAATTTAGACGGTACGAGTTTCTCGAACGTCTTGTTCGAGAAAATCGTACGCAATAATCGTAAGCAATAATCGCCATGACATTATCGTATCTAAGTGTTTACACACAGGTAAGAAACAAATTCTCACCTACGATTATGTCATACGAGACTCGTAAGCAATAATCACTAGGTGATAATGTCCTGCGTCTGTTTAGACGGCAAAAATATAATGAGAAGATTCTTGCTTTCAGTGTTGCCAACTCTATACAACCAGTGAGTGCTAAAAAACTTCCCAAAAAGCGCCAGATTGCTATGGATTTCCAAAAATAGTGCTATATGAAATAAAATTATATAAGTAAAATTGTTTAACTTTTCTTTGACATACTTAAAAACTGTTACAACTATTATTTTAATACTATAACCACTCATATTTACTGTCAATGTCAATATCTATTTCTGCAGTTGTTTTTATCGTTTTCTCCTTGTACCTACTACCGTCGCCGTTGATGTGGATGATTGTAAAATTTCAGCCGCCTTTTTCAACATAATATGTTGAAAAAGGCGGCTGAAATTTTACAACATTATTAAAACCATAGTCAAGAAAGATATTATCTTTCTTGACTATGTTTTTAATAATGTCTTAGGGAATTTCATACGATTGGCAAGTTTTGTTACCATTTTTAAGTCCTGTTCGAATATAAATAATTGATATACGTAATTAATTTATATACTTATATTTATATTTATTTATTCCAATTTATTGCTATGTGAAACTACACTAATTTTACATCACAATATCCGCTAGGAATCAATTTGCAAAGAATTAAAACACCCACTGAACATCACCCGAAGTTATCCCGCCAAAAACTCATAAACTTATTAAATATCTATGTGTAATTCCAAAGGTAATAAATCTATGTGAAATACGAATGCATATATATACATGGCGTGTCTTCGTTTTATTATCTGGAATTAGAAAATTTCGCTTGACTATTAAATAGTGCTACATTCAGTGCTAGGTGCTGTATGTTAGATTTCAGTGCTGGCCTTGTGAAAATAGTGCCAAATCTAGCACTGAAAGTGCTAAGTTGGCACCACTGCTTGCTTTCGAGAATCTCGACTTGTCTATACCTACCAAAGATCTTGTATATTTTGGGGACAATCTGGATTGATTACGGAGCAATATTACACACTCTAAAGTGTACTATATTTTCATGTCCATAAAGCGTAATTTAGACGGTACGAGTTTCTCGAACGTTTTGTTCGAGAAAATCGTACGCAATAATCGTACGCAATAATCGTAAGCAATAATCGCCATGACATTATCGTATCAAAGTGTTTAGACACAGGTAAGAAATAAATTCTCACCTACGATTATGTCATAGGAGAATCGTAAGCAATAATCACTAGGCGATAATGTCCTGCGTCTGTTTAGACAGCAAAAATATAATGAGAAGATTCTTGCTTTCGAGAATCTCGACTTGTCTATACCTACCAAAGATCTTATATATTTTAGGGACAATCTGGATTGATTACGGAGCAATATTA
This sequence comes from Leucania comma, assembly GCA_958295575.1. NCBI lineage: Eukaryota > Metazoa > Arthropoda > Insecta > Lepidoptera > Noctuidae > Leucania > Leucania comma. The sequence goes on along the minus strand of OY282474.1, from coordinate 16,854,710 downwards.
CACACTCTAAAGTGTACTATATTTTCATGTGTATTAGGTTCATATGTTTCATTGACAAGTAAAAGAAGAAAAAACGTTCCAAGCAAGACAACGAGAAAGAGTTTTTTAGGTATAAAGAGAGTTTTAGTAATCTTACTTGAGACGCGCCAGTTTAGAACAATTTCGTCAAATTATCATCATCATTTCAGTCCAAACACGTCCACGGTTGGACACAGGCCTTTCCCAAATGTCGCCACAATGAGCGGTTCTAAGCGTTTCGCATCCATCGGATTTCCGCAACCTTTACCAGGTCATCGGTCCACCTTGTAGGCCTTCCGCGTTTCACACTGTCACCACTCCAAAACCTTTCGGCCCCAACGGCCATTTGATCTGCGAGCAATGTGCCCAATTGGGACAATTCTATTCTAAAGAAGTTCAAGATATTGTTATAGTACGTTGCAAATAAGCTCTAAACATATCAATACAATTAATAAATACCTACATGTGTTTTTTTTTGTTTTTAACTGCATATTAATTTTGCTCCGAAATCAATCCAGTTTGTCCCTAGGATATTATATGATCCTTGTTCTCGCCAGAGTGGACGAGCGAGAGGTAAGTCATAGTACCTCTCGCTCGTCCACTCTAGCGAGAATCGTATGTTCGAGTCGAGAAACTCGAACCGTCTAGGTATGAATGTTTAGACGGAGATGCTTTTTTGTTCTTACGATTATCGAACGTTCGAGACGAGAAACTCGCACCACCTAGGTATGTGTTTAGACGATGACATTTTTTCTATGCTCTTACGATTCTCGTATGTTCGAGGCGAGAAACTCGTACCGTCTAAATTGCGCTTAAGTTTAGAAAATATGAAAAAAATCTCAAAAGTAGAACTTTATAAAAACTCTCTAGGAAAATTATTTTGAACTTGATGGGTTGAACAGTTTTTGAAAAGTTGTACAAAATAGTTTCTGAACTAAGTTTGTAATTTAATCGCATATGCAAGCTTTTTTTTAACTTGGTTTACATATTTTATCATCCTGAACATATCTGAACGATGTTAAGATTCTCCGAGTTTTCATGAACCTCAGTGATATAATAGTTAAGTCCGCGCCCCACGCTCGCCCTGAACGGTCGTGCCGCCCCGTGCTCCGCACCCGCTCCGTGCCGTGTCTGCGCTCCGCCCCACCACTCCTGCCAGCAGTGACTTCATCAGTGGTCGCCGACCGTAACGCCGATCCAGAGATAGGGATCTCTATCCCTTCGCGCCAGGTACTAGTAGGGCTCGATCGCACAATAAGACTGGCGATCGGTTATAAGCCTCTCAGTCTGCACAACCCTTACTGGGAGGGTCACTCACCCCCGGGCCAGTCCACCCGGGGACATAGGGTTTGTTAGGAACTCACTCGTGCACCTTATTCCAGGGAGAATATGTGACCTAGGCGTTTTCCCCCACCCCAATCATGTCGAACGACAATCCACTTTTGTCGTTCTTCAAGGATGTCCTCCTCAAGGACAATAAGGTCCTTAAAAAGTATGGCGGGATAATCGCCATGCTTTTCCCCTCCGTACCGGCAAGCGTCACTGATTCCAGTGACGTGCTATCGCCGGCTCCGTCAGTGCCGGTTTTAACCGCCGATGACATCCTCGATCCGTCCCTACCGAATCGAGGAAAGCCACCCACGCCAGCGTCACTAGCAGCGTTTACTGGTGCTAGCGAAGCCATGGATACTTCGGTACCCATGAATTCTCCGGAGTCCGACGCAAGGTCCGCTTGCTCACGACTCCGAATCCGATTCTACCACCTCCTCTGAAAACGACTTTCAAGTCGTCCTAGGAGGTAAACGTAAAGGCAAGGGTAAACCCGCCCAAGCCAGCAAGGCCAAGAAGACCGTAGCGTCTTCTCCTGCTGTCCCAGCTGCCGCGCCCGTCTCACCGCCCCACAGAAATATCAAAAACAGAGAAGCGGCAAGGAGGCGTGTTTGCGTCCGCGGTGCTTGCTCAACTAGGGCATATACCGGCAAACAGCCGCTTGACGGCCGTCAGTTACATTGCGAACGTGATCGTAAATAAATTTAAAATACCGCGTTGTTCAGTGGTTTTATGCAAAAACTAAAGCGAAAAGAAAAGCCTGGGTCATCAAGGAATCTCTTACCATAAATAAGTACAATGTTAATAGTATATTTATCTTTAAAATTAGGCAAAACAACAAATCTAATAATATCCCTTGCTTTTACTACTTTATTTTTGTTTTCAAATATCAAAGCGACTTTATTATTCATAGAATAAATACATTGCTCTTTAACCATTACGTAACTTTGACACTCAATAACTGAACAAGCAATGTAAAAATAACATAACGGTACTTTATCAGTGCGGTGTATTTCTTATTACGGCCGCAGTCAGTTGAGCCGAGTTAGGGTTGCGCCTGTACACATCCACCAATATAGACTATCGACCACAATATCGATTGGTTGGATATCCGAAGTGAAATAATGTATTTTTATTTATTTTGGAGTAGTAGACAAATACGTAAGCAACTTTCGTAAAGTAAGTTGGTAAAATTGTAGGTCAAAAGTCGGTGAACAAATGGGAATAAATAATAATTAGTGTTTTTATTTTTATGATAAATATTTTACTGTTCTATTATAAATAAATTATTTTCTAGACATATTTATTTTTATTTAATTAGTTTTTGGAAACTAAAAAAATATCATTATAAAAATTAAAAAATCGATAACTTTTCTATTTAGTCAATAACTAGCGTAAATGTAAAATAAATTGCTTTTGCACAGCACATCGATTTTTATGTGTGCGTAAGTTATATGGTGCATGAAAAATATACGCTGTATTTAGGAAGATAAGGTTTATAATTTACTGTGTAGTATGATCTGATTTATAATTTGCGGGTGTGTGCGGGACTGCTTAAAAATAGCTGCATATGTAGTAGAGTCAGTGATGGTAGGGATAACTGGAGACATGGTGTTCCGGTACATTTTTCACTGCGTAACGTATCTTGTTCTTTCCTTTATCTGTGCACCGCCCCCAACCCCCGCTCCCGCTACCTCAACCTCGCAGGCTAGCCGCCCCGCCTCCGCTTCTGTCGCTCAGACTAAGAAGCAACGACCTCCACCACCCATGTACAGGCGAAGTAGACCAATGTGTCCATGATGTGTATATATCCGTGTCAAAGTCCCGACAGCCAACGACTATCGGGAATTGTCACGATCTCTTCGTGAAAGGTGTATCGCCTTTCACACCTATTCCTTACCAGAGGACACGCCAACTCGCGTAGTCATAAGACACGTCCCTAAGGAAATCCTGACGGATGAGGTCAAGCGGCAACACACGCATGCGTAGAGTCAGCGAGCCGCCGCCCACGCACACCGTGCACCCCACGCCTCCACCCGCACTTTCCACCACCCACTGTAAGTGTATACTCACTTGGCGACATGGGTGATCTTGTTCCCGAAGAGCGCGCCGGGCTTGGCGGAGGGCACCCGGCGAGCGGTCGCTCGGGCAGCAACACACGCCGGCGTAGAGTCAGCGAGCCGCCGCCCACGCACACCGTGCGCCCCACGCCTTCACCCTCACTCTCCGCCACCCACTGTAAGTGTATACTCACTTGGCGACATGGGTGATCTTGTTCCCGAAGAGCGCGCCGGGCTTGGCGGAGGGCACCCGGCGAGCGGAGCGCTCGGGCGGCAACACACGCAGGCGTAGAGTCAGCGAGCCGCCGCCCACGCACACCGTGCGCCCCACGCCTCCACCCGCACTCTCTGCCACCCACTCACGAGAAAGCTGTCAAGTAAACACAGTTTATGATATTTGCATATAATCCGCAGTGGCCCCACTCGCCTCAGGTAAAGTCCCTGTCCGAGAGACCACTACTGGTCGAGGGCCATACGGCTACGTTAGTCGGTATATAGTAACACGTGCTAGTAAAATGCGTATACGTCACAACGAGATATGAAATATTCTTAGTGCAAGATGAAAAGTGTCCCAAAGAAATATTTCGCTTCAGTCAGTTGCAGGCTTGTCCACATTTATAAACCCAAAATATTGTTTTAGAAAACTTCAATAATCATTATAAAATGGACATTTGTTCTTCGATACCAAGTTTGTTTTTTTGTAAAATTTTCTAGAAAAAAACGCAAGCAAAATTATTGCCTCACCCTATATGGCTTTATTCATCAAGACATCTATGTCGTCACAAATTAACTAACCCTGCATCGCGCAAGTAGAAGTCTCCGTGCGATTTGAACATATAGAACAGCCCGAAATGATCTATTGAGCAATAGCCCACCAGACATAACACCCGTCTAGTCGGAGGATCCTCCCTTTTCAACGGCTTTACTTTCTGTTCCACCACATGTACGAAATTAATTTACAACGTAACGTAAGTCATTGTCTCGTTTACTTAAAGAAATTAATTTCGTACATGCGTATATTAATTGGAGTATTTGAAAAAAAAGTACTTTATTTTTTAATTTTTTCTTTATAAATCGATAGTTTTTCATGTACCGAATCTACCCTCCGTGGGACTAAAACGACCAAAATTTAACGGTTTATATCTTCGATCAAACATGCACTAGATAAAGGATTATGAACAAAATCATAACGCTTATGTGGCCCAGAATTGCTACATTTATATTTCTTGGAGAAAGAAGTTATAAAGTAAGTAATAAGAAGTTCAGTCAATTATAAACCTTAACGCACAAACATAAACTATAATATTGTTTGCATTATATTTGTATTCAAGACCTCCTATCATTAGATAGTACGTAAATACATTTTTAGACACATTTTAATACAAAAATTAGACCAAACTTGTAAGCAATGAGGTTTAATACAAAATGTTATCTTTAAAATAAGGAACTTTATTTTGTTAAAGATGCAATTAATGCTAAAGACCGGTTTAGACAATAGGTGGATTTTAAAATCTTAATGGTTTTTTAATTGGTTTATAAAATTGAAGTGTTTTTGTAATATTGACGGCATGGTTGGCGCAGTGGTTGAGCGATTGACTGCTACGCTACGGGTCGTGGGTTCGATTCCCGCACGGAACAAACATGTATTTGTATGGCCTACAGACACGTGTTCCCGGTCTAAGTGTCTTGTGTTTGTGAGTTTACTTTTTTGTGAACGCACCCACGATACAGGAGTTATTCGTAGTGTGGGGAATTGTTAAAAAAGACAATATCAAAATTTCTGTTCCAGCTAATTACCTATCGAAACGGCTGGACTAAAATTGATGGTAATTACACTAGTAGATAGCTGAAATGTTATAAGGAGTACTTAAGCTAGGAAAAAAAAAATAGAATAAATTAGGGTAGCGCCCAAAAAACAGCTTGAAATTGTGACCAAATAACAACCATGAATTGTTATATTCTTCGTCCTCTCTCCTAACTTTGCTGTGGCCGACAGTGTCCATATTGATCGTGACAATATTTATACCACCTATATGTACTATGGAATGCAATAAAGTATTGAGTATAACATTGTGCTGTGTTATGAGCTTGACGCGGACAAAGTGGCGGGGCTCAGCTTGTTCATAATATCAGCTAACCTTTAAAACATACTTGTTTCTGTATCCGACTGAACCAGAGAGAGAAAATTGTCATCATTTAGAATTTCGATAAAGGCCTAGATAATATCCACAAGATATCTGTGTATCCAAAATATATGGAGAAAGATAATAATAATAATAATAAAGAGCAAGTGGGTATATAGAGCTTGGGAGCGACCTACACAAAATGTGACTGACGTGACTCGCCCAGATCCTGTTGCCACTAAAGCTTTCTGGCGCAATATTTGGTCGGTGCCCGTTTGTCACACTGAGGATGGCTGGATGCGTGAAGTCGAGCGCGTGTGTGAAGCTATACCAGAAATGGAAAAAGTACATATTAACCCAACTGATGTGGCCAGAGCAGTCCGTCCGTTGCCGAATTGGAAGTCTCCAGGACCGGACGGACTGCACAACTTCTGGCTTAAATGGTATAGCAGCTCACACGCGCTTCTAGCATCTCAATTCCAGTCATCCTTAGAGTCTGGGTCGCTACCTCAGTTTCTAACTACTGGCGTCACCCATCTGCTCCATAAGACAGGTAGTACTGCGGAACCCAAGAACTATAGACCGATAACATGTTTGTCGACGGTCTATAAACTTCTTACATCCATCCTGAGAACAAAAATTAACCAACACGTTGATAGCAACTCAATTATGTCTGTCTCTCAGAATGGATGTAGGAACGGGTCTCGTGGTACTAAGGAGCTACTCCTCATAGACATGACCATAAGCCAACAGGTTCGTCGATCTCGTAAGGATTTGTCAACATGCTGGATAGATTATAAGAAGGCCTATGACTCTGTGCCACATACATGGCTCATGAGGGTGTTGGAGTTGTATAAAATAGATGCAACTCTACGCACCTTCCTTGAGTCATGTATGGGACAATGGAACACAGTCCTTCGCTATCCAGGATGTCGATCGATCCAGAGGGACGATGAGCCTATTTGGATTAAACGGGGAATATTCCAGGGCGACAGTCTGAGTCCACTTTGGTTCTGCTTAGCTCTGAATCCTCTAAGCACATTGCTAGAGGAATCAAGCTTGGGCTACCGGTTGAGAAGAGGTGGTCAGGTTCTATCTCACCTTCTTTACATGGATGATCTGAAACTCATTGCCCCCAACAAGTTGCGACTAATGGACCTACTCAAGGTAACTGAAACTTTCAGTAGTGCCATTAGGATGGAATTTGGTGTGGATAAATGTGCAGTCATGCATGTAAAGCGAGGGGAGATTATGGAATCTGAGGGGATCCAACTCTCAGATTCCATACACCTCAGAACCCTCTCCTCAACCGAAACCTATAAGTATTTGGGTATGTCGGAAGCGTTAGGCATTAACGTTGCTGACATGAAGCAATCGTTGAAGGAGCGCTTCTTTGGCCGCCTGAAGAAGGTATTAAACAGCCTTCTGTCAGGTGGAAATAAGGTGCGTGCCTTCAATGGTTGGGTCATGCCGGTCTTAATGTACTCTTTCGGCATACTCAAATGGACTCAGACCGAACTAGACGCTCTGGATAGGAGGATCCGTACACTACTGACCGCAAACCGTATGCATCACCCACGGTCGTCGGTGATGAGACTGTACATCCCGCGGAAGTGTGGAGGTCGAGGTTTTTTAAACGCGAAGACCCTGCACAACCGCGAGGTGTGCAGCCTCAGAGAATACTTTCTCAAAACCGACGTGGGTATGCACCGCGATGTGGTCGCAGTGGACAAGGGACTCACCCCGTTGTCCATGGCTAAAGAGAACTGGCGCAAACCTGTGGTACTTACTACTGAGGACCGCAAGGAAGTATGGAAAGGCAAGGAGCTCCACGGGCGCTTTTTCCGGGCTCTTCACGAGCCCGATGTAGATTTCGAGGCATCCGTGGCCTGGTTACGTTTCAGCGACCTCTTTGGGGAAACTGAAGGTTTTGTATGTGCGATTATGGACGAAGTTATCCTAACGAACAACTACCGGAGACATATTATAAAGGACGGGACGGTTGACGTGTGTCGGGCATGCCATCGTCCGGGTGAGTCCATCAGACATATTATCTCTGGTTGTTCTCGTCTGGCTAACGGCGAGTACTTGCACAGGCATAACCAAGTAGCCAGGATTATTCACCAGCAACTTGCCTTGAAGTACAACCTAGTGGATTCTGAGGTACCGTATTACAGGTATGTGCCCGACCCAGTTCTCGAAAATGGCCATGCCACGTTGTACTGGGATCGGTCTATCATCACTGACCGGACTATTGTAGCCAATAAGCCGGATATAGTGGTGATTGACCGATTAGCGCGCCGCGCAATGATAGTCGATGTCACCATCCCACATGACGAGAATCTCGTGAAAGCTGAGAAAGAGAAACAAATCAAATATCTCGACTTAGCACACGAGGTTGTCGACATGTGGAATGTGGACTCGGCTGTCATTGTGCCGATCGTCGTGACCGCTAATGGCCTTATAGCCAAAAGCTTCGACGACCATCTGTCGAAGCTGTCGTTGCGCGGTTGGATCAAGGGCCTGGTGCAGAAGGCAGTACTCCTCGATACGGCTCGCATTGTGAGGAGGTTCCTGTCTCTGGAGCCCTAACCACCGGTAGCTTGGACCCTGCTCCCGACACCGGCGGACTACTATTTTTTGTATTTTTAAATGTTTTTTTTTTTTTTTATATTTGTATTAAGAAATGTTTAGAAATATAAAAAATATGTACAAATAATAAATAAAGAGACATAATAATAATGGCTTAATAGCCAAGAGCCTCGACCAACACCTTAGGAGGCTCTCGTTAGGCGGCTGGATCAAGGGCTTGATTCAGAAAGCGGTACTCCTGGACACGGCTCGTATTGTTAGGAGGTTTCTTTCTCTGGAGCCCTGACCGCCGGTAGCTTGGACCCTGTTCCCGATACCGGTGGGACACTATATTTTATATTTTTAAATGTTTTTTTTTTTTTATATATTATATGTTAAAAATATTTAAAAATGTAAAAAATATGTAAAACAAGAAATAAAGGAAATAATAATAACTGCCCATCGCTGTATCTCTTCGTTGACGTCGTGGTGGGGCTTGCGCGATCCAATAAACCCTAGGTCGTAACATGCCTAGGGTGAGGGGCCAGACTAAGAGAGATACAATCCGCAGGGCAGTTTTGTGGCGAACTGTTGGGCATTAGCGACCCCACAGACCCGATCTCCCGGGAGAATTCTCGTTCTTCATCTCCGGCTTGCCTTTATTAGCCGGCCGTGGTGAACACTGACGAGGAACAGAGCTCCCACCTCTCTCTTGCCTTTATTGGCTGGTTTGAGCGGATATTCGCAAGAGCTATAGTGCTCGGGAGAAGGATGTATAATCCAGTAAGGTGCTGGTAGGGATCTTGACCGCACTTCCGGGATTGTCCTGATAATCGTGGTATACCTCTCCACTCCTCAAGCACCTCAGGATATGTTGCCCTCTTGTAGCTACGTCACTTCGTGCTAGCGGCCGTTTTTGGCCCATTTATTGAGTGTGCAAAGTGCAAGTCACCCCCTGCCTGTTTACCGATGGATATTAATAACATTGTTTAGACAGGGGCCATAGTTTTCACATAGTTCTTGGTAAACAGTCCACTTAAGACTCCAAAAACCATAGCCCTATTGTCTTTATTTTTCATATGTCACAATACTTAGTTTTCACCAACCGAGGGTTGTCCTTGGATGCACTAGCATTGCGCGTACAGGGACAATCGTCGGTTGGCATCACGTTCCATTAAAAGTACCCAAAGGGCCTCTGCGAGTTGGTTTCGGCTCCTCGTACGCCTTCTAAAGGTCCAGGACCTCAGGGTCCTGAGATAAATAAATTCATTATAATAAGTTTGTGCATGGGCCAACCGTATTCGACGGTATAAGCGACGAGTCGACCGGTACTTGCAGAATCGCATGTTTCAGAATGATGAGAGATGGGTATATAGAGCTTGGGAGCGACCTAAACCAAATTTGACTGACGTGACCCACCCAGATCCTGTTGCCACGAAAGCTTTCTGGCGCAATATTTGGTCGGTGCCCGTTTGTCACACTGAGGATGGCTGGATGCGTGAAGTCGAGCACGTGTGTGAGGCTATACCAGGAATGGAAAAGTAACTATTACCCCAACTGATGTGGCCAGAGCAGTCCGTCCATTGCCGAATTGGAAGTCTCCAGGACCGGACGAACTGCACAACTTCTGGCTAAAATGGTATAGCAGCTCACACGCGCTCCTAGCATCTCAATTCCAGTCATCCTTAGAGTCTGGGTCGCTACCTCAGTTTCCACCAACTGGCGTCACCCATCTGCTCCATAAGACAGGTAGTACTGCGGAACCCAAGAACTATAGAACGATAACATGTTTGTCGACGGTCTATAAACTTCTTACATCCATCCTGAGAACAAAAATTAACCAACACGTTGATAGCAACTCAATTATGTCTGCCTCTCAGAATGGATGTAGGAACGGGTCTCGCGGTACTAAGGAGCTACTCCTCATAGACATGACCATAAGCCAACAGGTTCGTCGATCCCGTAAGGATTTGACAACATGCTGGATAGATTATAAGAAGGGCTATGACTCTGTGCCACAAACATGGCTCATGAGGGGGTTGGAGTTGTATAAAATAGATGCAAATCTACGCACCTTCCTTGAGTCATGTATGGGACATTGGAACACAGTCCTTTGCTATCCAGGATGTCGATCGATCCAGAGGGACGATGAGCCTATTTGGATTAAACGGGGAATATTCCAGGGCGACAGTCTGAGTTCGCTTTAGTTCTGCTTAGCTCTGAATCCTCTAAGCACATTGCTAGAGGAATCAAGCTTGGGCTACCGGTTGAGAAGAGGTGGTCAGGTTCTATCCCACCTTCTTTACATGGATGATCTGAAACTCATTGCCCCAACAAGTTGCGACTAATGGACCTACTCAAGGTAACTGAAACTGTCAGTAGTGCCATCAGGATGGAATTTGGTGTGGGTAAATGTGCAGTCATGCATGTAAGGCCAGGGGAGATCATGGAATCTGAGGGGATCCAAGTCTCGGATTCCATACACCTAAGAACCCTCTCCTCAACCGAAACCTATAAGTATTTGGGTAAGTCGAAAGCGTTAGGCATTAATGTTGCTGACATGAAGCAATCGTTGAAGGAGCGCTTCTTTGGCCACCTGAAGAAGATATTAAACAGCCTTCTGTCAGGTGGAAATAAGGTGCGTGCCTTCAATGGTTTGGTCATGCCGGTCTTAATGTACTCTTTCGGCATACTCAAATGGACTCAGACCGAACTAGACGCTCTGGATAGGAGGATCCGTACATTACTGACCGCAAACCGGATGCATCACCCACGGTCGTCGGTGATGAGACTGTATATCCCGCGGAAGTGTGGAGGTCGAGGTTTTTTAAACGCGAAGACCCTGAACAACCGCGAGGTGTGCAGCCTCAGAGAATACTTCCTCAAAACCGACGTGGGAATGCACCGCGATGTGGTCGCAGTGGACAAAGGACTCACCCCGTTGTCTATGGCTAAAGAGAACTGGCGCAAACCTGTGGTACTTACTACTGAGGACCGCAAGGAAGTATGGAAAGGCAAGTAGCTCCACGGGCCCTTTTACCGGGCTCTTCACGAGCCCGATGTAGATTTAGCGGCATCCGTGGCCTGGTTACGTTTCAGCGACCTTTTTGGGGAAACTGAAGGTTTTGTCTGTGCGATTATGGACACGAAGTTATCCTAACGAACAACTACCGGAGACATATTATGAAGGACGGGACGGATTGGATTCTGAGGTACCGTATTACAGATACGAGTATGTGCCCGACCCAGTTCTCGAAAATGAACATGCCACGTTGTACTGGGATCGGTTTATCAACGCTGACCGGACTATTGTTGCCAATAAGCCGGATATAGTGGTGATAGACCGATTAGCGCGCCGCGCAATGATAGTCGATGTCGCCATCCCAAATCATGAGAATCTCGTGAAAGCTGAGAAAGAGAAACAAATCAAATATCTCGACTTAGCACACGAGATTGTCGACATGTGGAATGTAGACCCGGCTATCATTGTGCCGATTGTCGTGACTGCCAACGGCCTTATAGCCAAAAGCTTCGACGATCATCTGTCGAAGCTGTCGTTGTGCGGTTAGATCAATGGCCTGATACAGAAGGCAGTACTTCTCGATACGGCTCGCATTGTGAGGAGGTTCCTGTCTCTGGAGCCCTAACCACCGGTAGCTTGGACCCTGCTCCCGACACCGGCGGACTACTGTTTTTTTATATTTTTAAATGTTTTTTATACGTTTTTAGGAAATATTTAAAAATGTTAAAAACATGTTTAAGAAATAAATAAAGGAAATAATAATAAGCCTGACAAATAAACTCTTCTGATGTTTAGTAGGACAGGTTATGTACTAATCAAGAACCTATTTTTTTTACTTTCATCCAACTATTATAGGCACAATACTTTATACCTACTATAATACCTTAGTTTTGTATTTATCTGTAATTTGGAAATAGCTGTTTTTAGTAATATACTCCTTTTCGGGTTTATCCTTATGTCAAATTAGTAAAAATGAATGGAAAATATCGTGGAAGTTTTACAAGGCTTGTAAAATTATTCTCCTCTTTCCTGTGCAACACTGGATAATCCATTCTGCACAGCGAAATGAATCAGTAGGGAAATCTACAAAAACAAATAAAAATAGGTAGCAAAAAATAAGTCTTAGGTACTCCCTTCAATCCGTAATCTCAAAAAAAACCACGACGAAAATTTTGGCGCGTTATACCAAACATTGGTGCAAATACTAAAATTGATAAAATTATTTAAATCGCACAATTAGTTACATTTTTCAATGAAAATAAACTTTAGCATAAAATTACGGAAAAAAGATATTCCTTCCGAAATTTGAGTATTGCGCTGATTATTTGTACAATTTTTGAACGCGGAGTGCGGGATTTTCGCGTGCTAATGTTAGCTATTATTGGACCACACTGACTTCAAATATCACCCCACATTTATTTGTTGTGATATCTGTCGAGCCGTTTTCAAAACAGTGATCAGTAATCTAGTACATGTTTGATCGAAGGTGTATATATATGTTGACGCTCACGTCAATTTGTCATCACCTGCGCCACTAGTCATTTAAGTTAGCAATAATTGTTAGATTATAAGTTTAGCTATAAGAATTTTAGCAGGCGTTAATAATTTTATAACCTCCATGATTTTTTAAATGTCATGTCTGACAATTATACGAGTCCACTGCAAGCTACGATCCTGATTTTTTAATTTCCAAAATTCCCTAGAAGTTCCCACAATTTTATACAATATATATGTATAGCACCGTAACCGAACACGGCAAGTTCGCTAAGTTCCTGTTCCGGATTCGTGCGGAGGATTCGCCCAGGTGTCGCCACTGTTCGGAACACCCGGAGGACACAGTGGAGCACACTGTAGAGGTGTGCCCCCCCTGGGCGGAGCATCGCCGTGTCCTCGTGGGGGCGATCGGCGGCAGCGATCTCTCTCGCTGGGCCTTGGTTCAGGCCATGGTCCAGAGTGAGGAGGGATGGCAGGCGGTCGCCTCCTTCTGCGAAGCAGTAATGCTAGCAAAGGAGGAGGCCGACCGCATCAGGCAGAGGCAACGGGGCGCTCGCCCCAGCCGCCGCCGGGTTTCCGATCCCGATTTCCGGCCACCGTAGGCGCGGGCTTGCGGACGGCGTGCAATGGGTAGCACGCTGTCCGATCGTTCGGTAATTGACCGGACCGAGCCGTCGACGGCGCGTACTGTTCCCGCGCGCCTCAAGGAGCTGTCGGCAAACCGTAGAGGCCCATCTTGCTAGCTGCAGGCAGGCAGGGTCAAAGCCTGCTGGGGTCATGGGTCAGCTTCCGAAAGAAAGGTAAGTTTTTAGTCAGTAAGAGTCTGACACTACTTCCCGCTCCGCCCAAGGGCGGGATTTGTCATTGGATGATTTTACCTACCATAAAAAAAAAACTTGCTTCTCAATAGACTAGTGTATCAAGTTGGGATTTGGCAGAACTATCCCAAATATGAGAAGAGTGTCCATACTCAAAGTTACTGAGTCGCCGATAGCAGACGTCATCCCGGGCGTACATATATATACCCGCGCGTGGTTTAAAGTTGTGCTCCAAGGTAAATCCTGGGTAAGAAAAATACGATACGTTGGACTGACCTCTGATCTGCGCCTCTGAGAGCTGGTTTTTTAGTCTCCAGGTGGTGGTGGATTGCGACGAGATTAGAGTGCAGACCTCGTATGTTAGTGAGGTGCATAATTGGCTATGCTTTTTTTATTCGCTGTTACCTATGTATAAAATTTACGCTAACAATGTCGCGGGAAAAGTGGTTATAAACAATATTTACCTTGATAGTACATTTTCCTCGTAGCACCGGCCTAGCCGCGTCCTCATATAGCAGCAGCCGCAAGTTCTGCGAGCCCTCCAAGTCCAGCGTGAAGCTCTCGTTCCACCGCGGCTGCGCGCTGCGACACACCAGCTTCGACTTCGCCTTGCGGAAGTAGTGTCCGTAGGAGTCTACCTCCACCACTATGTAATAATCTGTAATCAAACAACTTTTTAGTTACTAAAAAAACAAGCCTTTGCCTGTTTAAAATCTTAGTGCTAGGTAAGTATTTGCAGTGTGTCGCCGGGTTCTCTGGTGTCACACCACACCACCGAGCTTGTGGACCGGCGGCCGCTGAATCTGGCAGAGATGGCATTGTTAACATCAAGCGTATTCACTCGTTCCGTCCATGTTTCACCTACATTAATAACTAGATTTTGCCATCAGATGAGATAACAGTAAAACGCAATTCTATCAACAATAAAAAAAGATTAAACATACTCCCAGGACAATAAGTATTAATTTCAGGTCATGGTCTACCCGTGTGCCCAATTTCATCTAAACCTATTCTGCCGTTTGAGCATAAAGCAGTAACAAACAAAATGTGTGTACATTTACATAAAAACTTTCTTGGTTTATAAAATTAATGTGAAGTGTGAGCGAATTTGTAATGTCATGAAATTGATTGATGTTCTCAACTGTGCTATTATCTATTACAGGCATGGGAAGTACCACGAGCAAAGTTTTATAGATATAACTAACCGGCAGCAGTATCGAGCGGCGCCGTCATGCCGCCCACGTGCAGCTGCAGGTCCCCCAGCAGCAGCGAGTCGTCGCGGCCGCTGCGCAGCAGGTACGAACCCATGTCCGTCTGCAGATAGCTGCGGCACGCCGTCACCCACGCCTGCAGCTCCAACATCGAGATCGAACTTGAACCCGCCGGTGGGGCTGACGAAGCCTGACATAGAAATAAAAATTTCATCATGTGTTTTGTAATTTTAGCATAATTTACTTTTTTATATAGCAGGTTAACGAATGTCGAACGTTTTAACTAGGGTCTGGTCTCAGTCGAAAGAAATTAAAAATATTTTCATATCTGAAAAATATTGGATAGAACTGATCCTGACGGTGAACCAGGTCATTAGCACCATAAAAGTATTTTCCCTCAGGACACCAACCTGCAACGCATGAATAGAGTCGATCCACTGCGTGCGCTCATACTCTGAGCTGAGGAAGAAGATGTGTTGTCTCTGCAGCGCAGAAGACGAGCCCGGCGCCCGCGCTCCCACGCGGAACACAAGATTGGGCGACGCTAGCACCAACTGAGCCTCGAGTTCTGCTAGTTTCTTGCGTTGCTTTTCCGCTGCGCCACGCCCACCGATACGGATTTTCTGTTAGAGATAGAATTTCCTATTAGGACTTTGTCATTATCAATCTTTTTACTGTAATGTAATCCTCATGGATGCTCAGTGTGAGATAACCTGACCTAACTGTTCCTGCCACTATCATGTGCGCGCATGCGAAATATTGCGATAATTCAATATAATGGAATGGTTGACTGGCAGAAAATGCCTTAAGGCATTAAGTCCGCCTTTGTACTGTTTGTGTGCATAAAGAATAAATAAATAAATAAATAAATAAATAAAAATATGTCCAAAGACATTTTCAAGTGTTTTGAATTATAAATCAAGTGTTCATCAAGTGGGTTCAATCCACCGAACACGAATCGCTATCAATTTAAATATCCCCATTTTAATATTCCCATTCTAGAAGGATACACTTCCCATAAGTCATCAAAAACATTCAATCAGAATGACGGAGTGGTCGTATATATCAATAATTCGTTGATGAATGTGATAGTTAAATAACCTGTTATGTCCGAAGCAAACTGTCTGACAGTCACGGTTGGATCTGATATAGCCATAATTGCTGTCTACAGACCTTATGCATTTAAAGATATTTCGAAATTCATACAATCTTTGGACAGAGTTCTTTGTGAAGTGAAATCATTTAGAAACATTGTAATCATGGGAGACATAAATATTAATATTACCTATAATAATAAAGATGCGTACTCACTAGACTATTTAGATTTACTGTCTCACCACGGACTTATTCCTGGACACACGTTGCCTACTCACGGGTCTACTTGTCTCGACCATGCCAATATAAAAGCAACTTTCGCTAGCACAGTCTTGGTGCTGGAATCTACTGTCACAGATCACTATGCAGTTGTACTTTCTTTGTCATTCAATGGAATAAAGAAATCAAACTCTAACCAAAGCACGAAGATAAATGACGATGAGCTGGCTAATGACATTTGCAACATTAATTTCGATTCTGTCTATGCAACGAGGGACCCTAATTTAGCCGCTGAATATCTAATTCAACCAATCCGCCTGGCTATATCGAGGAACACTAAAACTATCAATATCTCACGTAGACGCAGGCCGATTAAGCCCTGGATAACTCAGGGACTACTGAAATGTATGCGCCACAGAGACAACCTGTATAAGAAGTTAAAAAAAGATCCATCAAACGAAGTCCTCATGGTGTCCTACAGAAGGTATCGTAGTTTCTGTACTAATCTACTGCGAAAAGCAAAAAGAGACTATGAGAGATTAGAATTTGAAAAAGCAGGACGAAATTCTAAACAGCTTTGGCGTGTAATTAAGAATGTAACAAGCATAGGTCAATTAAAATCATCAGCCCACGATCTCTTGGCGGATAGTAACAATAAGCAAAGCACTGTAAATAAAATTAACTACTATTTTGCAAATGTAGGGAAACGCCTAGCTGATAAAATACACAGAGACCCACAGTCTTTCTCACTGCCCAGTGCCCAGAAGGAATCGTTAGTCCTGCTTAAGACAAATGAGCTGGAAGTGGAACGCTTAATCGTTTCACTCAAGAATGATTGTGCAGTCGGCTGGGATGGTATTTCGTCTAGTTTTTTAAAACGTCATAAAAATGTTATTATACCTCCGCTGACATATGTATGTAACCTGTGCCTTGACACTGGTGTCTTCCCTGACTTATTTAAAAAGGCTCTTCTTCACCCTATTTTTAAATCTGGAGACCGTGACCGAGTCGAAAATTATAGACCCATATCGGTACTACCTGCAATGTCCAAGATATTGGAGAGGATAATAAATTCAAGGCTGGTATCATATCTAGAGGCTCGCAAACTATTGTCGATCAACCAATTTGGCTTTCGAAAAAATCTGTCTACTGCCGATGCGGTACATAAACTGGTTAATCATATAGCTCAAAAACTTGACAATGGTAAGAAATGCGTTGCGTTGTTCCTAGATCTCGCGAAGGCATTCGACACGGTCTCGATTCCCATTTTAATTTCCAAGCTTGAGTGTCTAGGTATACGAGGTACCCAACTTTCACTGTTTCAGAGCTATCTTACGAATAGAACACAATGTGTAAAAATTGGAAACTGTTTTAGCTCCGAGTTAAATCTTAATTTCGGTGTACCGCAAGGCAGTATCCTTGGTCCCAGTCTATTTTTAATTTACATGAATGACCTGTGTTGCCTTAGTCTAGAAAGCGGTTCAATATTCTCGTATGCGGACGATACGGCGCTAGTATTTGCCTCGGATAGTTGGGAGGATACATATCGGTATGCACAGAAGGGTTTTAACATAGTTAGTGAATGGCTTAGTAATAACTTGCTCACAATGAATATCGCGAAAACGAAGATGTTGGATTTTTCTATTCGCTGTACCAGTGTTCCATCAGCAAGTTCACTGTATGTTGCTGCCCAGCAGAATGAGGACGAAAGCGACCGAAATGGCACTGACGATCACAACATCTGCAGGGTTGAACGAGTTCCATCGGTTAAGTATCTTGGGATTGTAATTGACTGCAACCTTACTTTTAAGGAACACATATTACACCTCTCGAACAGAGTGCGCAAATTGATCTACATTTTTAAACAGCTGCGCGAATCGGCGGGTGCTGCTATAATGAAAATGACCTATCAAGCATTGTGCCAATCAGTTCTGGTTTATTGTATCACTTCCTGGGGTGGTGCAGCGAAGTCTCATTGTATTCTGATAGAACGTGCTCAGAGAGCCGTCCTTAAGGTTTGCTGTTTCAAGCCAAGACTTTATCCCACTATTAAGCTTTATGAATATTGTCAAGTTCTTACGGTTAGGCAATTGTTCGTATTGGCCACTGCTATTAAACAACACGATATTACCAACTATTCACAGAAAATAAATCGCCGCAATCATCTTGTAGCTAGAGCTACTCCTCTTAAAACGTATTTTAGTCATAGATTCTTTGTTTTCCTTGGTCCACATCTTTATAATAAATTACACCGAATTCTTTCCTTGAATTCACTAAACAAACATAATTTTAAAATCACTCTACAAGCCTGGCTCCAAAACCAAACTTACGCTACCACAGAAGCTCTCTTAGACGTATTAGTCTAATAATTACACAAATTCCAAAACATCTTCTCTATCACACATACACTCACACCATAACACCATCATACACAAACATATTTACATTAAAACTCCATCCCATACAGACCTACGCATGCTTTTATTATCATTATTATTATTATTTTTTCTACCTTTTTTAGTAATTGATTCCTGTGGCTATTAAACTCACTGATTATTTGTAATTTGTTTCACTGGCTGTGTCTATATGTAGGCTTGTAATTAAGTAACTCGGAACTGGTGGGGACCTGGTGACCTGTATTACAGGTGTTACTACCTACCACAGGCACCAGCGATCCACAACCAAAAATTGTTAGCCAATGGTTCTTAGTATAAGATTGTCTGTATTTTTTGGCTTGTGGTGAGAAATAAACGTTATTTATTATTTATTATTATCAATCTTTTTACTGTAATGTAATCCTCATGGATGCTCAGTGTGAGATAACCTGACCTAACTGTTCCTGCCACTATCATGTGCGCGCATGCGAAATATTGCGATAATTCAATATAATATATTACAAAAATATGTCCAAAGACATTTTCAAGTGTTTTGAATTATAAATCAAGTGTTCATCAAGTGGGTTCAATCCACCGAACACGAATCGCTATCAATTTAAATATCGATTTCAGTAATGTGCTTTATTTCAACTTTGTCATTCATGCATGACTGTTGTTCCAATTATAAATACGAGGGGCGTTCAAAAAGTAATGAGAATGATATATTTACTGAAGGTACTTGGCCAAAATGATTATTGTTTCGTAAAGATTAAGTCTTCGTCACAATACTCACAAATAATTAAATTTCTATCTTGCCGGCGTCAGTTGTTAAAAGAATTTGTTTGTATAAAGTCGATACGTTTTTGTGAAAATGGATTAAAGAATAGAATAGATGTTTATTTTGCAAATATGGGTACAAAAACGGTGACATAAAAAATACAATAAGCATCAGCCATATTTAGCCAGAAGGCATGCAAAAGTACAAAACTACACTGAAGATTCTGAGTGTCTGGTAAATGCGAGGAATTAAATAAAATTTTAACGAAACAAAAAATTAAAGATATCATAAAAATTACATAAAGCAAAAAATGAAATATTAAAATGTCATAAAAATTAAAATAATAATAAAAATGTCATAAGAATTAAATTAAAAATTTGCATAAAACATGTCATAAAAAAAACAAAATAAATAAAATTTAAAATGTAACAAAAATTAAATTTAGAGTTAATGTGTTTTTATTAAAAAATTAGAAATTGTCTAATGTCATAGATAATAAAATTAAATTACAAAACAAATAAGAATTAAAGAAAATAAATGTACTTATTTCTAAATTCTTGTAATTAGAAAAGGTAATAAAGAAATTCCTTTCTCCAACAAAAATTCTGTCACACTATAATACGCTTTATCCACTAAAAAGTTTAAATACAGTCAAATTTAAATCTTTCCAACTCTTTGGTAATTTATTATAAATGACCGGCGCCATGTAGCAGACACTTTTGCGCATTAAAGTCGTTCTCGCACTAGGGAGACATAGCCTACTATTATCACGCCTATTGCGTGGAAATACGTTTGCTATGCGCTGAAAACGATCTGGGTTCAACTTTACAAACACTGCCATTTCTAAAATATATATACATGGTAAAGTTAAAATCTTATGCTGTTTAAAATATGGCACGCAACTATCTATAGTTTGCAGTTTTAAAAAGGACCGTATGCGTCTTTTCTGTGCTTTGAATGCCGCATCTCTTTCAGTGGAGTTGCCCCAAAATATAACACCATATCTTAGGTGGCATTCGACTAAACCGTGGTAAGCTGTTAGAAGTGCATTTAGATTTACAACCGATGACAAAGTATGCAAAGCGTAAGCAGACGTGCTTAGTTTCTTGCAGAGCGTGTCTATATGTTGCTTCCAACTAAGCTTTTTGTCTATTTCTAGCCCTAGAAATTTAGTACTTACTACCTCGTTAATATTATCATTATTATATTGCACATGCAGATTGCTCTTATCTGGCATGCGTTGATTAAAATGCATTACCTTGGTTTTGTTTATATTTATTCTTAAATTATTTTCGTCTAACCATTCTATTATAGATTTTAAAGAAATATTAATGTCACTTTCGTAGGTATCTACACTTTTTGAAGGTATTGTCACAGTACTGTCATCTGCAAATAGAGTCAATGGATGTTTTATGTATTCCGGTAAGTCATTGATATATAATATAAATAGCAAAGGGCCCAAGACACTTCCCTGTGGTACTCCGTATCTAACTATTCGCTCGTGTGATCTGTATGTTTCGTCTTGTTTATTAGCTAAATTAATTCTACTAATTTCAGTTACTTGTCGTCTATTATGTAGATAAGACTGAAACAAATGAAGAACATTACCCCTTATGCCATAAGCTTCGAGCTTCTTTAGAAGTGTCGGATGATCGCCATAATCGAATGCCTGCGTCATGTCACAAAAAATAGCGCAGACTGGGTTACGTTTATCTACATTATTAATGACATTTTGTAAAAAATCAAAAATCGCCATATTTATAGTTCTGCTCGGTCTAAATCCTTTTTGTTGTTCACACAAAATATTGTTTTTTCCAAGTATTTGTATAATTCCTTGTAAATGAACTTCTCAAAAATTTTTGAAATAATCGGAATCAGCGAGATTGGTCTGTAATTTTCTATTAACTCTCTATTTTCCTTCTTAAAGATTGGTTTTACAATGGATGTTTTTAAAGCATCTGGATATATGCCAGCACTTATACTAAGATTAAGTATGTAACTTAAATGAACACGTATCTCATTAGCTACAGATTTAAGAATCTTTGTAGAGAGGCCATTGATATCCTACGCTATTTGTGTTTTTTAATGACATTATTATTCTATGTATATCAACTGGTACGCTAGGTGCCATGAACATTGATTTCATTTTTATGTCTATTTTCCTACTTGCTTTAGATTGACTGCTGTCCATTAATTTAGGCTGTATTTTATCAACAAAATAATTATTAAATTCATTAGAAATGTCCTTTGGATTTGTTATAATTTTATTATTAGATTTAGATTTAATTTGATCAATACGCTGGCTGGGAATATTGCTTTTTTTTTGGTTTATGATTTGCCAGGTAGTTTTTGCCATATTTTTGGCTACCGTTATTTTATAATTGTTTTGTGCCTTTTGAGTCTGGTTTATGATTTTTTTATACAACTTACAATAGATTTTAAACTTGGTTTTATTGACCTGAGTAGGGTTAAGCCTCAGTTGCCACAGAAGGTGTCGTTTCCTTTTGCTGCATTGTTTAACACCTTTGGACAACCATTTAGGCTTTTTTGTAATATTAACTTTGACGCGGGTAAGCGGGAAACACAAGTCATAAAACAACTTAAAAGTGTCAATGAATGCATTGTAGGCTATATTGGGATCATTTGTCTCGTAAATCTCCGAAAAAGAAAATTTTTTAGACAGGCTTTGAACTTAGCTATGTTCTCTGCACTATAGTCTCTTCTGGATGTGTACCAGTGGTTGATAGAACACACGTTTTTTACGGGACATTGAAGCAACTGCGCTGTGTGGTCTGATAAAGCAAACTCTATTACGTTGCCTTTACATGACTTATTATAATTGTGCGCAAAATTGTCTATACATGTCTGGCCGGCCATTCGTGTCGGTTGTTTAAATTGAAGTTTTAAATTAAAGCTCAGCAGTAGACATTCAAGCGTAGCAGAAATCCTATTCGACTTAAGAACATCAATGTTAAAATCTCCAGCGATTACAATATTCTTACAGCTAGATTTTGATATCTCTTGTAGAAGTACCTCAAGCTTATTCAGGCATTCATTTAAATTATTTACGTCGAAATCCGTCCGGTGATAAAATATTTTTTCTTGAAAAATTTTACCACGGAAGAAGTTTTGTCTGCTACACCATATTCTACAATGGCCCTTTGACGGCAATCACCCAGGAAATGGTCGAAAAATTGAAAAATTTGTTTTGGATGATCGCCGTGTAACAGTCCTTTTTATAGAAGAAGAGTTGAACTTATTGAAAAACGACGAGGAAAACTCGCAAAAAAAGTTTTGGTGCACCAAGACAATGTGCCGGGCACACAAGTCTGCAGTTGCAATGGCAGCAATCCAAGATGCAGGCTTTGAGATTCTCCATCATCCACCGTATTCAGCGGACTTGGCCTCCAGTGATTTCTAAATCTTTCCGCGTTTGAAAGAACACTTGAGAGACTCAAAATTTGAAGATGACGAAGAAGGTAAACGATTTTTTAAGTACTCTAAATGAAGATTTTTAAAAAAAGGGAATTTTGGCTCTAGAAAATACTCGTAGATATACTAAATATACTCGTATTAACCTAAAAGGTGATTACGTCGAAAAATAAAATAATATTAAATATAATAATTTTCTAACCTAGCTACTCTCATTACTTTTTGAACGCCCCTCGTATAGTGAATGCGCGTTAAGAAAATAGTGACTCATCGTTGTCACTCAGCTGAGCTATGCCTTTGATCAGTCAGATCATAGTAAATTAACATTTACTAGTAAATGTAAACTGTTCAGACAGTACAGATGCGTCTATTGTCAATTTTAAAAATTAATACCTCACGTATTCGTAAAGATTTAAGTGTAAATTCTGACGATTTCGGTTATTTATTTATTTTATTTAAAACTTTATGCCCTAATGAAACATTGTACAAAGGCGGACTTAATGCCTTAGGCATTTTCTAACGGTTGACATTAGGGTGGTGCAGAGACATAAGAAAGGTTACATTTTAAAATAATAATAATATTCCACAACTTTCACACAGTACCACCTAGTGCCAAACTAAGCAGAGTTTGTGCTATGAGCACTAAATAACTGGTAAACATACTTATATATTTTTAAATATACAATGCTGCCGGACAGTAGGTTGAACCACTCCAGCTCGAACGTAAACTTGTCGCGCCCAGATGCCTGTGCCAATATAGTGTACCTTATCGTCGGCAGCAGCTCGTTCCTCCGCCAATATCTGGACGCGCACGGTGGAGGCCTGCGACTTGAGCGCCACGATGTTGGCGGGCGACGTCTCGCGCGCGTCGCCGGCGCCCGCGGCCTCGTCCTCCACCACCACAATGTCCGGCAGCGGGATGAACCACTTCAGCTCGAACGTAAACTTGTCGCGCCCAGATGCCTGTGCCAATATAGTGTACCTTATCGTCGGCAGCAGCTCGTTCCTCCGCCAATATCTGGTCGCGCACGGTGGAGGCCTGCGACTTGAGCGCCACGATGTTGGCGGGCGACGTCTCGCGCGCGTCGCCGGCGCCCGCGGCCTCGTCCTCCACCACCACAATGTCCGGCAGCGGGATGAACCACTTCAGCTCGAACGTAAACTTGTCGCGCCCAGATGCCTGTGCCAATATTTAAAACACATAATCATGAACAGAATTTAAACAAAACTGTAATTGTAATTAAAAAAAAAACACGGAGTAGATCGCAGAGGGAGTGCTAACTACGTAAGTACAGCGGCCGTTATCATTAATACGTCGGAATTGTAATAATTCAAACAGCACATCAGTTCAGAGGTTGCAATCGAATATTCGAATACTCTTCCCAAATTTATATTCGAATACTAAATAAATATACGAGGGTGGATTGAAAAATTCGCGGCCTAACACATAAATACTTAAACTATTTTAATGTAACTGACCTCATTCGATAAGTTTACTCTCTGGTTGTCAAATTGTAAAATTCTATCGCAATAGCATTAACTGTATTTAAATTAGACTGAATTTTGTGAGCCTTTGTGTTTTAAAGAATGGAGAAAATTGAGCATCGTGCGGTCATCAAATACCTGTTATCAAAAACTAACTCCAAAAGAGATTTACGAAGATATGTCAACAACATTGGGGGAAGCTGCTCCGTCGTATACGACTGTGAAAAAGTGGGTTGCTGATATTAAACGCGGACGAGAGAGTATTGAAGATGACCCTCGCTATGACGTCTACGACTGAAGAAAACATCGGGAAAATCTGTGATCTGATATTGACAGATCGGAGATTGACTATCAGGGAGATTGCAGACACTATTGGCATCTCGTATGAACGAACACAAAACATCATAGTCTATGAACTTGGATTTTCTAAGGTTTCTGCGGTGGGTACCCCGGGCTTTCAGTCGAACAAAAACGAATACGCCTCACGATTTCTCGCGACTGTTTGGATGTTGTTTGAGGCTGATCCACAAGATTTTTTGGCCAGGTTTGTAACAATGGATTAAACTTGGGTACACCACTACACCCCAGAGTCAAAACAGCAATCCAAGCAGTGGAAAAAACCTGATGAACCGACTCCAAAAAAAGTCAAAACAATTTTGTCAGCTGGCAAGGTGATGGCGTCAGTTTTTTGGGATGCTAAGGGTGTCATCATGGTGGACTACCTTGCAAAAGGTGAAACTATAAACTCTGCTTATTACTGCACCCTCTTACGTCGCTTGCGTGAAACAATCAAAGAGAAAAGGCCAGGATTACTCAGCAAGAAAGTGTTGTTCCATCAGGATAATGCACGCGTTCACACGTCTGTTGAATCTATGGCTCAAATTCGTGATTGTGGCTTTGAATTACTGCCCCATTCCGCCTATTCCCCTGATTTGGCACCTTCAGACTTTCATTTATTTCCAAACCTAAAAAAACACCTTGGAGGTCAAAAATTTTCATCAAATGAGGAGGTCGAAGCTGCGGTGGATGACTTTTTTAAAGGCCTTGAAGAAACTTTTTTTATGACCGGCATACAGGCGTTGGAAACCAGATGGAAGAAGTGCATAGAGTTAAGTGGAGATTACGTGGAAAAATAAAATTACTTTTGCTTATATTTTATATTGTTTTCTTGCTGAGGCCGCGAAGTTTTCAATCAACCCTCATATATTCGAATATTACAAAAAAAAAAACTAGTCTAAACTTGACTTGACGCCATTTTCTCGCCACTTACAGAACGCGTTGTTATTTATTTGCAAATTAGCGATGGGCCAATTCGCATTTTTGACTCGTGTTAATCGTATTGGAATAGTGGCTGATTCGATTTTCGATTCAAATCTATTCGTTCCACTGAGTCAACTCGATCCGTCAACTCAACTCGGTCGTGTGTGTATTCCAAGCGGAAAAGTGTCGAATTTCTAAATTTCAGTTTAGCAGATATTTAGTGTATGACGTACCTAACTCTTTCCGCAGAGTCAACTCAGTCCGCCGAGTCAATTGGATAACCAGTTAATGAGCGTCAATCAAACACTTGTTGAATCAGATCAACTGGACTTAGACGGTACTTAATGTAACTTATGTACTTAATGTTTTTGATTCGTAAGACTACCAAGTTTTACGAATCAAAAACGTTAAGTACAACCATCCCTACCAAGGGCAGGAAGATGATGATTTTCCTGCCCTTGTCCAATTTTATTTGGGGTCGACGCAATACTTTTTTTCTTCCATTCTGTCCTGACATCCTTTACATTATCACTAACTCCTTTTTCTTTCATATCACTTTTCACACAATCCATCAATCTTTTCTTTGGCCTCCCTCTCCCTCTCTATCCATACACAAGTATATTCATAATTCTTCTAGTAACATGCGTTTGGAGGAGTGTGGAACAAAGAGCAAAGTCCCACACACCTACGTTGAAAAGGGAGGTTCCTCCGACCAGACGGGTGTTATGTCTGGTGGGCTATTATTACCCGATAGATGATTTCGGGCTGTTCTAAAAGTCAGCCCGAAATCATCTATCAGTCAGTCAAATCGCGCAGAGAATTTGACTTGCGCGATGCAGGATTAGTTCTTATGTGACGCCAGAGATGTCGCTACATCACTCCCCTCCGGAGATCGGAGATCGATGGTTCTTGATACTTCATGATGCGTCGTGATGCGTGCCAGGCCAGTAGAGATTGGTTCCAGTGAGTTGGAACCGGAATCCGCATAGTTCTCGGAGTCGGAACTGTCTGCGGTGAAGCCTTAGTGAGTCGGGGTGGTGCTATCCCAGTGAGTCAGGATAAGATCTCGCAGGCTCCAGTGAGTCGGGAGTAGTGCAGCTGGCTCCATTGAGTCGGAGCGGTGCTGTACGACGCAGGGCTTGACTGCTGTCGTCGACCAGGAGAGGTTCTTCAAGGCTCTTCAAGTGACTAGCCGCAGGTGCAGGTGGTTACCCAAGGTCGCTGGTGAGGCTGAGGGTGAAGACCAGGTATGACCAGGTAGGCATGCTGGTGGTCAGGATACCCTTTATAGCCGTGGGTGCTGGATGTATGGCTCGCAGCTCGAAAGCTTGAGGAAGTGATGACGTCACCAATATATTACCAATAATATTCCAATATATTGTTGAAATCTTAAGTGACGCCCTCTAGCGGACAAAAAGTCATGTGTTAAAAAGTCGTTAGTATAAATACACTGTATTTGATATCATTTGAAAGGGTTTCACTTGTGCTTATCAAAAATATTATCATCGAAATTCAATGTGGCGCCCTCAAGCAGTCAAAAAATTCGATGTCAAAGACAGTGTAGAAGCACAGTGTTTTAACACCAAAATAGTTTAAATTAAAAAAAAGTAAAAAACTAAAACCCGACTATGACAAAAAAGAACGCTAAAAAAGTATGAAACAAGATTTTTGGGATACTGAAATAAACAAGGTTACTGGAGAAACAAGAACAAAACGAAAAGAAAAGTCGTAGTCACACGTTATATCCGTCAGGTACCAACCATAACACTTTAATAGTCGTTGTCGTAGTCACACGTTATTAAAGTATTATGGTTGGTACCTGACGGATATAACGTGTGACTACGACTATTCTCTTCGTTTTGTTCTTGTTTCTCCAAAAATCTTGTTTCATACTTTTTTGTCGTAGTCGGGTTTTAGTAGTATACTTTTTATTTTTCATCCGTGTTTTTCACAACCCAACATTCTGATCCACAAAGTATACCAGGAAGATTAGAGACGGCGAGAGATGTCGTGCGGCGTTCCGCAGGGATCGGTACTGAGGCCACCCTTGTGGAACGTCGGATACGACTACGTGCTGCGCGGCGACCTCCCTGGCGGGGTCAGCGTGGTCTGCTACGCAGACGACACGCTGGTCCTGGCACCGGGACGACTGGCCGAAGTCTGGCCGCCAAACTGAATCGGACCGGGGCTGCCCTCAAGCGGCTCCTGCCGAATCTGGGGGTCCAGACGCCTCCTGCCGGAGGCTCTACGCAGGCATCGTTCGGTCCATGGTCCTTTATGGAGCACCGGTATGGGTGCCCACGCTGAGGAAAAAGCCGAAGAACCAGCTGAACGCGTGCCAGAGGGTCATAGCCATACGGATGGTGCGGGGATACCGCACGGTTTCCTGCGTAGCGGCGAGTCTCCTAGCTGGCCTGCCACCATGGGATCTGGAGGCAACAGTCTTTGCACACATGCACGATAAGCGCGTGGAGATACAACGCCGGGGCGAAAGTCTCCTGCCACGACAAGTCGAGGTATAGCGGAAAGAGTTCCGGCGGGATCTCATGGTGAAATGGCGACTGCGACTGTCGCAACCCAGTGCTGGGCACGCCTTTAATATGGCGGTAAGGCCTCTCTTTGAGGCGTGGCTGGAAAGACCTCACGGCGTCCTAACCTTCCGCATGACCCAGGTTCTCACCGGACACGGTAAATTCGGGAGATTCCTGTTCCGGATTCGTGCGGAACCGACGCCCGGGTGCCACCACTGCGTGGACTGCCCTGAGGACACGGTGGAGCACACGGTCGAAGTGTGCCCCGCTTGGGCAGAGCATCGCCGTGTTCTCGTGAAGGCGATCGGCAGCGGGGATCTCTCGCACCAGGCCCTGGTATGGGCCATGGTCCGGAGCGAGGTGGGATGACAGGTGGTCGCCTCCTTCTGCGAAGCAGTAATGCTAGCAACGAGCACGCGAGAGGCAACGGCCCTCACGGCCCAGCCGCCGCGGGGATTCCGATTCAGATCCTGATTTCCAGCCAACGTAGACGCGGGCTTGCGGACGGCGAGCTATGGGTAGGCTCACTGTCCGACCGTCCGGTAACCATCCGGACCAAGCCCAGGTCGTCAACGGCGCGCACTGTCCCCGCGCGCCTCAAGGAGTTGTCAGCAAACCTTAGAGTCCCAGCCTGCTAGCTGCAGGCAGGCAGGGTCGAAGTCTACTGGGGCCAAGGGTTTGCTTCCGAAAGGAAAGCCCGGCCCTGGTATCTAAGGCCACGAAGGAACGGGGTGAGTTTTTAGTCAGTAAGAGTCTGACACTATCTCCCGCTCCGCCCAAGGGCGGGAGGTGTCATTGGATGATTTTACCCACTACCAAAAAAAATGTCATTGGATGATTTTACGCACCACCAAAAAAAAAAAAAACTGGTCCACACAGTATCACAGGCCTTATCACGGACTGCTAGATTTTACCCTTCAACTTGAGGGGCATCCGTGGGTCACAAGTTGTTTCAGTGACCTATCGCCATTTCCTCCATCCTGAATTGATCCGATATGCCACATCTCGGTCTACCTCACCATCCCCTTGGATAAGTGACCCGAGGTACCGACTACGGGAAAGATTGATATGGGCGTTCCAGCGAGAGTTATGGGTACAGGACTAGAGAGACTACCGAAGTAGCAGAACAGGTACTTCGATTCTGCCCAATTTTAAGCCAACACTCTCCAGTCTTTGCCACCACACTTCCAATCTGCTCTGGAACTCTGTGCCACTCTCGGCAATTAGCACAATGTCATCGGCTAACAGCATACACCTGGGAACCTATACCTGGATGTCCAACGTCAGAGCGTCCATTATCATCAGGAAGAGGTAAGGGCTATGAGCCAACCCTTGATGTAAGCCGACAGCCACATTGAAGCTGCTGGTGGTGCCCAAAGTAGACCGGACTTAGGTACTGCAGCGACTATAAATCGCTCGGATCAAGTGCATAACTTCCAGGCACACCTTTCTCCTTTAGGGCCCACCACAGAAATACAAAGAATCTCCAAATACAAGTAATAAGATTATTTTATTAAAAACTTTCCCTAAATAATTCCCGTTGGGGCGTCGACTTGCGAATCAATTCTAATTGAAGGAAAAAGCAACTCGAATTGATTCCTTAGTTGTTTGAACACTTGAATAAATTCAAATCATTTGTAAAGCGAAAACTTTGCCTTCTGTCGTTGTTGTCTTCTGTTGTTCGTTGAGGACGAAAAGGCCTGGGATTGACCTGCTCCAGTACGCTCTGCAATTCTTTTGTGCAATTATTTTCATTTTTATTTCCTTTTATTCTTTGTATATACATATAAATTACATATCTAATTTTTTTTTTTTATAGAAGGTAATACAAAAAAAAAAACATTTAAAAATATAAAAAATAGTAGCCCACCGGCATCGGGAACAGGGTCCAAGCTACCGGTGGTCAGGGCTCCTGGGAGAGAAACCTCCGGACAATACGCGCCGTGTCCAAGAGTACTGCTTTCTGAATCAGACCCTTGATCCAACTGCCTAACGAGAGCCTCTGCAGGTGTTGGTCGAGGCTCTTGCCTATTAAGCCATTGGCCGTCACTACTATCGGCACAATGACTGCTGTGTCCACTTCCCACATGTCGACAACCTCGCGAGCCAAGTCAAGATATTTAGTTTTTTTATCCTTCTCAGCTTTCACGAGGTTCTCGTCATGAGGGACCGTCAATAATCATTGTGCGACGCTCTAGTCGATCTATGACCACTATATCAGGCTTATTGGCAACAATAGTCCTGTCAGTGATTATTGATCGATCCCAATACAATGAGATATTACCATTGTCGAGAACTGGGTCGGGCACATACCTATAGTACGGTACTTCTGTTTCCACAAGATTGTATTTAAGAGCAAGTTGCTGGTGGATAATCCTGGCTACGAGGTTGTGCCTATGCAAATAGTCTCCGTTAGCTAGATGAGAACATCCAGAAATAATATGTCGGATTGATTCCCCGGGCCGGTGGCACGCCCGACAGATGTCAACCGTACCGTCCTTCACAATATATTTCCGGTAGTTGTTCGTCATCATAACTTCGTCCATTATCGCACAGACAAAACCTTCGGTTTTCCCGAAGAGGTCACCAAAACGGAGCCAAGATACGGACGCTAAAAGGTCTACAGAGGGCCCATGTAAGGCCCGGTAAAAGCGTCCGTGAAGCTCCTTGCTCTGCCATACTTCCCTGCGGTCGTTAGTGTCCAGTATTATAGGTATGCGCCAGTTCTCGTTAGCCAAGGAGAGCGGAGTGAGGCCCTTGTCCACCGCTACCACATCTCGGTGCATGCCCACGTCGGTTTCCAGGAAGTATTCCCTGAGACTGCACACCTCGCGGTTGTGTAGGGTCTTAGCATTTAAAAAGCCGCGACCCCCGCACTTCCGCGGGATATACAGTCTCAGCACCGAAGACCGTGGGTGATGCATCCGATTTGCGGTAAGCAGTGTGCGGACCCTCCTATCCAAGGCGTCAAGTTCTGTCTGAGTCCATTTGAGTATGCCAAAAGAGTACATCAACACCGGCATGACCCAACCGTTGAAAGCGCGCACCTTGTTCCCGCCTGATAAAAGACTATTCAGTACTTTATTCAGGCGGCCGAAGAAGCGCTCCTTCAACGACCGTTTCACGTCATCAGCATTGATGCCTAACGCTTCCGACATACCCAAATACTTGTAAGTTTCAGTTGAGCAGAGGGATCTAAGCTGTATGGAATCCGTAAGTTGAATTCCCACGGATTCCATAATCTCTCCTCGCTTTACATGCATGACTGCACATTTGTCCACACCAAATTCCATCCTGATGGCACTACTAAAGGTTTATTTTTATTATTATTATATATATATATATTTTTACCATTTGATATTTATGTTCATCTTTTACAATTTGACATTGTAGATTATTTTAATTTTACAATTAGATGTATAATGTATATATATATATATATATTTTGTTTTAAATAATGTTTGACATTATAAATACTATGCTAAGTATTACATTTTGTATTGTGAACGTAAGGACAATGTTGATTAGTTTTTATTATTATTATTTTTTCTCTTCTCTTCTCTCTTTTCTTTTCAGTAATTTTTAGCATATGTCTGGCAATTTGAGTATTTTCTGCGGCCTACCCAAATGTCCTTTCCTTGGTATTATTCGTCAAATCGTTGAGCTCCTTAGTGTCCTGAGTTGAGCTTTGCAAATACTGACAAATGCTTGCACTGACTGGACAGGTCCACTCAAATCTGTATGGTTCTTTCTTCAAAAGGCCATTTCAGATAAATCTGCATGGTCCTCATGTGATTTGACCAATACATATTTACTGTATGGACTTTAAAAGAGACTTTGACCCCTGAGTTTGTTTCGGTGTTTTTTCTCAGGGTAGTCAGCTAGGAAACACCGGCCTCATCTAGTTTAAAATGACAAAAAAAAATTTGACGTGTAAAAGTGTTTTTAAAAACCTACTTACAAAAAATAAATATCATCATTCATTTGATTCGAGTAACTCAATTATTATAAGTCGACTCGCCCATCGCTATTGCAAAGTGGTGCATTTTGACTTTTTTGTGAAGTGATTTTATTCTAGTGTTTTATATAAAAGTGTTCAAGAATTGTATTTATGTAAGTATTGGGCACTAGCTGTTCCCGCGGTTTCAACCGCGGCTTTAGTTACTGCTCCGCTCCCGTGTGTTGTTGCGTAATGTTTGTAGCATATAGCCTTTGTCGATAAATGGGTTATCGAACACTTTTGAGTTTTCATTGACAATTTTTTGTTTATTTTTAATATCAGTAATTGTGTTTTTTAATAGACGAACTTTAAGACGACGCAATTTGTATAAGAATTTTATTATTGTTTTGAATTTTGTTTAGTAAGTAAATAATTAGGTTTACTTATCTGCACAAAAATATGGTTTCATTGCGAATACGATGACATAGGGTTGTTTACAAATAAATCTGGATTGAATAACTGTACAGCTTGAATCCTGGCACGAGATGCGGACTTGGCTCGGACCTCTTTATCGCAAATTTCCATTCGCATCAAAACACTTTTCCAAACTCAACAAAAGTTATTCAAGTTAGATTTATTTGCAAAAAAAACCTATATTACGGTATTCGCAATATAACAGCACATATTTTGATATAAAATTGATTTATTAAACAATGGGTGAAGATAACTAGTATCGACATAACTGTTTATACCTGGCAACCCAGAGATATGCCAGGAAACAAGTAGGCAACCCAACATTTTTCTATTATATCGGCTTCATACTTTCGGTTAGGATTAAATTTAAATTTGTTAAACACATGGGGGCATTTAAAAAAAAAAGTCAATTTTAATTTTTAATTAATGATAGTTTGGCTAGGATTTTTTTTTGCAACCCACCCGCGATATATTATTTAATACATTAAAATTGATATAAAATACTTTTCATCTAATGAACAGAAAGGTCGTTTTTAAATGTATCCCCATTGCGACACCCTATTAATTTTAAGTTCTTTATGTAATTTTATTTTTGGTGTACAATAAAGAATACATCTATCTATCTATCTATGATGACAGTGACTGATGTGCGTGAAAGCATTACGTATCGTGTGGGGTCTATGTCCTACTTGTACGAAATTATTTACCAATTTTTTGTTACATGACTGTTCGTTTTGGCGTGCCGTTAACGCAAATAACGCCTAATGCGTTCCTGCCTGCTAGCACTTCATCTGCGATCACTGCAGTGTTAAAAATACAAAATCTTATTACCGTAGTTACCTTATACTTGGCACAAGCAATGACGTCGTTGAAGAGAAAGAGATGCCTTAGTTTTCTGTGTCCATCTGACAGTTCTACGATAAATGAGTTTTTGACTAATCTTCTTTGAGCACGATCGGCGTTCTACGGAGACATTAAAACATTAGCAATCGAAATGTTATTCATATTATTACTTTATAGTTAAAAATTATACTTACAGGAAACATGGATTTTGTTTGTATAATATTGAATTCGTCTAGAAAATGTTGTGTCATATTCAGCGCCTCTGTCAACATCGCGTGATCAGGGTGACTGGCTGGAGTATATTTTATAAGATCCTGCAAAATAAAATAAATAATGTCAAGTTTACAATAAAAAAAACAGGGCAATTGCGAGTCGGACTCGCGTACGGAAGTTTGTATGGAACCCTCACCATACAAACTTACCTATTTATATAGTTCTCTTCACGAATGGAGTGAACGCAAAAAATTGTTTCTTTTTTTTGTAACATAACAACAAATTTATTGGTTTAGGATTTATTCCTATACCTGTGCTATAAGACCTTGTTTTAAGCCATTTGTCAGAATTTTGATTCACTTGAGAAGTTGAGTGTCGAAATTTTCGTTTTTTGGGACATAAATGACTGTATCTTCTTTTTTCGTTAGTTTAGACGTTTGATTTTTTCACAGCTTCAAGAAACCGCAGACCTGAGTATATGGTTTTAATTCCAACTCGATATCTCAACGCGTTCCTGAGATAAAGGGTCTTGACAGACAGACAGAAAACAAAGTAATCCTATAAGTATTCCGATTTTTTCCTTTTGAGGTATAGAATCATAAAAATCTAAAAAATACAAATTAATTTGGAATAAGACAGTTGGTTCAGACAAAATACCTGTTTAAGTAGAAGTTATTGTAGATAAATATAGAAAGACGTGGTTAGGAAACCAATCAGTATCTGAAATGCGGGATTACTCATGCGGGATCCCGCATATTTTGGGAAAGGTTCAGTTTTTTTACTTTTGAGATACGAAACCCTAAAAATATCACGTGATTAAAATTTCAACAACAATAGAGCAACCAACTGATATCATGGGTTTAGTCAACCAAATAAAATCTCGGTAAACTAAAAAAAAACCGTTCAGAGAACCATTGTGAACCGTGTAATTTTTAACTGATTACGATTTTTTTTTTTTACTGATAACAAATATTTTTACGATTCTGTCATAGGCTCTTTACCCCGAAAAAATACATAAGAGTGTTTGTGATAATTTTAGTAGGCCACAGAAGATAAGCAGGCAAAGACTAGTCGAACAATAAATAGACTGACATGCAAGACTAGCGCGTTCTTCTGAACCCTGGCGACGGGTTTATGCAACAGGTCGTCGAGCGACATGGGCTGGCCGTGGCATGCGATCTGGCGCGTCAGGTGCGCGAAGCTCTGCGACGTGGCGCAGCGCCGCCGCACCGCGTCCGTGGCGCGCCCGTAGTTGTGCAGGAACGCGCCGTAGATGTTTATGTTCTCAGCCTAAAACATAACATAAAAAAGAACATGGTCATTTCCCCGCGAACGAACACTAAGCTTGGCCGGACACGGGCCGCCGACCACAATCACAAAACGCCGCTACAATACGCGGTATATAAGTTAAAAAAAACTAACAGATATTCGGGTCACAATTGAAGTACGGCGCCAAGTACGTAACCATAGCAACGTGTTCAACTTATTTGCAGCGTACTATTCCGATCCTTTCCTTTAGTTTTCATACATTTTATATGGAGTCGCCGCACACGATGATGACAGTGGTCGCCACACACTACAAATCGTCGCTGCTCGCTTCTTGTGACACTCAACTCTATAAGCCAACACAAAACACCGACACACGGTACTCGCACTATTCCCCACGCCTCCTTCCCTTGACTTCAGTTAACCATTTTAAGTCAAAGGCAACATTTTTTAACGTTTGTAGGAATAATGGATATAGAATTATTTTTAATAATAAATAAATTCAATTCCGCCAAAAATGGGTTAAAAAAAAAGCGGCCAGCGACGTCAAGTATCTTCCACCACACAAATGGCTGTCGCGCGCGTCAAATATCTTTGCAACCGTTTCTAGTTTCAGGTGGTGGCATTTGTGGCAAATAAATTAAATGAATTATATAATTATTATGGAGGACTGGTGTAAAGTAATAATTATAATGCTTACCATTTTCTTGAAATGTATTCCTACCGATAGAGGCTCTTCCCAACTAGCGACAGCTGCTTTCAATCCCTCGAGAAAGTTTTTGTGTAACTCATGCAGCTCAGATATTTTGTAGAAAATAGTATTAAATTCTTCTTCAGTTATAACCGGTTGTGATGTCGACAGCGTCGCTTTTATTGCGTTCATATACTGTAAGGCAACCAATATAAATTAAAGATTGGTACAAGGGTAAGCAAAATAAAGTCATTAGGATTCCGTATTTAAAGGGTAAAAACGGCACCCAGTTACTAAGAACACAGAACAGAAGAATGTAGTTAGAAATCGCATAGCACTTCATTTGTATTGGAAACAGCGTACCCAAACTCACACAATGACAGGTATATCATTATTTCATAACACTAAAAAATCTTTGAGGTGATTGAGAATTTTAATATTAATTAAAAGAAGGTAGTTTATCAATCATTCCGTTTTAGAAAATAAACCGTATGTTAATAAGTGCAGAGTTATTTGTTCTCTACCCTTTAACATATTACCTCGCATGGAATATGGAATAATTTTATGAACAATTTCCTCTACTCGCTACTAGATGTCTCTATAATATATGCAATCAATTTAGAGCTTTATTTTGCTGCAATTAGATTGATATTTCCCATAAAAAGTCGACGTCACGTCACTAAACGTCATTTTCTAGAGATGTACCATAGGCGATGCCTTATTTTATCGATATTGTGTTTTATTTTCAAATAAAATAATTTCAACAGCTGGAGTCGATAAATTATTATCAAAACGAAATACTTACGTATTTTTTAAATTTTATTTATTAAGGGGCTTATAGCTATTACATTAACCATGCATTTACATATAATTGAAATTAAGACTTTCTTTTAATGCTGTAATAAAAAAAAATAGTGAATAACAACATAAACACTTCTTCTACAGATCAATGTTTTCCTTAATTTAAACTAAATAAAGCCAGTGTTTCTTGGCTGACTACAAATTCGCTTCCATACAGATTTGAATAGATCTGTAACATATTTTAAAAAGTTTTTCTTTCTTTCTTCTTCATATTGATCTTTTTTGAGACTACTAGGGTTCGGTGTAACCAGATTTTTCAGATTATGAATGCAGTATAATACAGAACTCAAGTTTTGGCACTGTTGTGTCGGTATGGTATTTCATTCTATTTTAATTAATAATCTGGTCTTTCAAAGTGATTTCAACAAATTATGCTAGTTTTTTCAGGAAACTAATTTTGCCTTCCAGTTACATCGATGCATTTTTCTTTGCTAACTGAAAACCTACTCCTCCTCCTCCTCCTACTCCTTTCTGCTCTGATCTTTAGGAAATATGAAGTTACAAGATAACACGAAAGATACATTTTGAACCCATCGGATGTTTTACCCTGTTTAACTTTTATTTTTGAGTTATTTAGCTAAAATAAAAAATAGTGTACATCAATAATTTTGTCAACGCACTTGGGTATTTTTTTCCGATACAAAAAATAACATTATAATTTTACAATTTCGATAAGTCACTATTGATAGTGGTAATCTCTAATTGAGCAGCTGATTCATTTGTTGAATGTTCTAGAGTATTTTTTGAAAGTAAACCTTATGTATTACAAAATAAAGTAAACTTCTATTTGTTTTTTTATTAAGGTCTTGTTTTTCAAAAATAATCAACATAAAATAAATCCGGACTAACCGATCTTACGACTTCTAACTACATTCTTCTGTTCTGTGACTAAGAATCTACTGTCCGTCTGTCTATCTGTCACCAGGCTGTATCTCATGAGTCGTGATAGCTAGATTGTTGCAATTTTCACAGTTTATGTAATACTAAAAACAGAATAAAATGAATATTTAAGTAAGGCTCCCATACAACAAACGTAATACAACGTAACATATTATATATGTATATAATATAGATACGGAACCCTTCGTGTGCGACTTTGACTCGCACTTGAAGGGAAGAACCAAATTAAAAAAATATATGGTTCTGTACTAACTGTTCAAATCCGATTTCAGAAGGGGTATTATCCACTATATGTAAGTTATATCTTCAAAGTTTAGGTGAATACTAGCGGATACCCGGTGTGTGCTACCACGCTAAATTTTAAATGCACAGTTTTATTGGTCTAAAAGCACCATCACATTTATTTCTTTTCTAATGAAACCAGTTTGGGGCACATCACTTGGACGGTTTCAAAGTCTACAACGGATACAGACTGAAATAATTTTTGTGTTTAATATCAGAGCAGTGGTGGCCGAGTGGTAATGGCCCCGACTTACGAGTTGTAGGTCGCAGGTTGAAACCCAGCTAGGCGCATTACTTTGTGTAATTTATTTCATCACCACTGCTCTCAAAACGGTGAAGGAAAACATCGTGAGGAAACCGGCATGTCCTAGAACCAAAAATTCGAAGACATGTGACATCCACCAACCCGCACTGGGCCCGCGTGGTGAATAACGGCCCATTCCCTCTCTTAGAGAGGAGGCCTGTGTCCCAGCAGTAGGAACATTAAAAAGGCTGATGATGATGATAATGATATTATAGTTTATATAATAATATATAGGGTGACTGGTTTTTTTTATGGTAGGTAAAATCATCCAATGACAAATCCCGCCCTTGGGCGAAGCGGGAAATAGTTTCAGACTCTTACTGACTAAAAACCTACCCCGTTACCCCGTTCCTTCGTTGCCTGTCGTGCCGGGGCCGGGTATTCCACACTGGATTGTAGTCATAATAACAAACAATTTTTACTATGGGACCAAACATGAAATCGCGAAAAAAATCTGCCAAATTCAGTTCATTTATGTTCGCCTAAAACTCAACATAAACTGAACTTGGCAGATTTTTTTTTCGCGATTTCAGGTTTGTTCCCATAGTAAAAGTTGTTTGTTATCATGACTACAATCAAGTCTTTAAGTATCGTTCACTAATTACCAGTCACCCTATATATAGCTTCCGCTAGCGGCTTCGCCCGCATGAAAGTAGAAAAGTATCCCAAGGAAACATATACGGGATCAAAGAATATCCTATGTGCTCATAGTGCTTTTCGAGGACATGGTCTACCCGTCTTTTGTTGCTTTATAATTGTACAAAAAAGTTCACAGATACATGTCTCAAGCGGATAGTACTCCCTCGCGTACTGTTCGCATTGCATTGCTTTCAAACGATTCGAGATATCGTGTCCATAAGCGGTGTGGAGCAAAAACAACTTAGCGAAATGGGGGGTTTATAGACCCGTCAGATACTCAATGTGAGTGCGGTGCTGTTCAAAACATGAGCCACACGTTGGAATATCACAGGTGCCCTAACACCTGCACTTTAAAGGATTTAATGAGCGCCACCGATGCTGCAATTAACGCAACCACTTACTAAACAATTCAACAAGTTTACCATCGATTCGAAAAGAAGAAGACGCGGTGTTTACGAGTATGTGTGCATAGCTAGAGCGTGCTTTGTATGTAGACTGACTTATGTACCTATTTCTCTTTTGTGTCATTACAGGTACCTAAACTATACATGAAAAAATGCGGGAAAAGAATTGCAATTCAAGGCGTTGTGGACTATCGTAATATATTTTGTTGGTACATTTGATGTACAACGAGGACTTAATTCACGTTTTGCATCGCATCCTGTTGACTGTTGTGTTATCGATGTATTAAGATGTATATATCGATGTATACGTGATTATTCACATCAAATGAAAATTTTATGAATACAAAATATTGTAGGTGTGTACAGTCATTTCTTGCATAGTCTCCGGTCCGTAACGATTAAGAACGACCTTCACCTGTTTATTGGATGAAAAGTATTTTATATCAATTTTATTGTTTTAAATAATATATTATCTTGGTTGGGTTACCTAAAAAAATCCTGCGCAGACTATTATTAATTAAAAATTGACTTTTTTTAGGGTTCCGTAGTCAACTAGGAACCCTTATAGTGTCGCCATGTCTGTCTGTCCGGACGGACGGATAGACAGACATCACCGCGGATAATCTCAGTGACCGTTAGCACTAAAAAGCTGAAATTTGGTACCAATATGTTTATCAATCACGCCAACAAAGTGATAAAATAAAAAGTGAAAAATATGTTTTGTTAGGGTACCCTACACGTAAAGTGGGGAGTGTTTTTTTTTTATTTCAACCCTAACGTGTGATATATTGTTGGATAGATATTTAAAAATGAATAGGATTTTAAAAAAACATTTTTTGATAGTGTTAATATTTTCAGAAATAATCGCTCCAAAAGTAAAAAAAATGTCTCCCTCTAACTTTTGAACCATAAGTTTACAAAATATGAAAAAATCTCAAAACTAGAACTTTATAAAAAACTTTCTAGGAAAATTATTTTGAACTTGATGGGTTGCACAGTTTTTGAAAAGTTGTACAAAATAATTTCTGAACTAAGTTTGTAATTTAACCGTATATGCAAGCATTTTTTTTAACTTGGTTTACATATTTCATTACGCTGAACGTATTTTCTTTCAAATAAAACAAGAATGATTAAAAATCGGTTCCCCCATCCAAAATTACCACCGAAAACCCAACATATGTACATAACCCGTCTAGTTTGTAACCCAATTTTTCCGAGAGATGGCGCTGCACTTTGGGCTTGTTCAATTAGGACTTAATTTTTTCGATAGATGGCGTTGTGCAATTACGTCATCATTTTAGAAGTCGATGTTAAGATACTCTGAGGTTCATGACCCTCCGTGATATGATCGTTAATTTCTTTTCAATACACTTACTCGAAAACTGTCTCTTATCTAACTAAGATAAGGTTCAACATGGCATGTTTATCACCCGCGTGCTGTTTTTTTAATTTATCAAAACACCCTTGTTTTGATAAATTAAAAAAACTACACGCGCGGCATTTTTTCATTCCTATTTCGTCTCAGTCAAGGGTGATCATATTTTTTTTTTTAATCAAAGAAATTAACAATTATCTGTGTTCTAAATTCAAAAATATTAGAATTTTTAAATTTTTAATATTAGGATGTTTTGATACCTTCAATCTGCAAAGGTTATACGCGGGAAAAAAGTACACCTAATATTAACTAACTTATTCATTTGTGATAGTTGTGAAAAAGAAGATTTGAAGAGAATCCTTTAGATGCTATGCCGCCAGTATAGTATAATGTGATTGAGGTAAAAAATACTTGCGATAGCCAACTGCCATTAAATCAAAACTAATTGTAAGGAAACTTTGGAAAATTTTCTTTCTTCAGTACAAAATGAAAAATATGCGTCATAATTTTCATAAGATCGATTATTGGTGGATTTTTCATCGTATTTCTTCGCAAGTGTATTGAAAAACGTCGTTTGATACACGTGAAGATTTGTCACTGCAGCACTCGGCTCTATAGCACCCTCGCCTGTACGGCTCAGGTGAATTTCACCTCGGCTGCAATAACAAACTTTGCCCCATCGATATACACCGTTAAATTTTGGTCGTTTTAATCCCGCGGAGGGTCGATTCGGTACATGAAACCCTATCGATTTGTAAAGATAAAAATGAAAAATAAAGCACATTTTTAAACTCTGAATTTATTTACGCATGTACGAAATTGATTTCTTTAAGTAAACGTCAGCTGATCGAGGTCAATGTGTAGGTAGTTAGTACGCATCGACCGACAGCTACCTACAAGGTCATTGACTCGTTTACCTATAGATATTAGTTTCGTACATGCGTATATTAATTCGAGTTCTAGAAAAAAGTACTTTATTTTCTTTAATTTTATCTTTATAAGTCTATAGTATTTCATGTACCGAATCGATCCTCCACGGGATTGAAAGGCCAAAATTTAAAGGTGTATATACTACGCACTAGATGACGCGTGACGTACATTCACTTTTTTCTAATCAGCTGAACTGCAGACAATACAGTCCGCGCTCAGCTGACGTTAGTGCAATTTTGACGTTCATGCAGTGTGGGAGCGGCGCTACTAAATTCGAATCAAAGTAAACCCATATCATCATCATCATCATCTTCCTGCCCTTATCCCGTTTTATTTGGGGTCGGCGCAAAACGCTTTTTTCTTCCATTCTTTCCTGTCACTCGTCACGCTATCACTAACTCCCTTTTCTTTCATATCACTTCTCACACAATCCATCCATCTCTTCTTTGGCCTCCCTCTCCCTCTCCATCCATACACATGTAAACTCATAACTCTTTTAGTAACATGCGTTTCATCCCTCCTCTTCACATGACCATACCAAGACAAACGATTTCCTTTCAACTTTTCAGTCAGTGGTGCCACTTTCAAACTTCCCCTAATATACTCATTTCTCACTTTATCCATTCCCGTCACACCACACATCCATCTCAACATTCTCATCTCCGCTCCGTGCAATCTTTTTTCTTCCGTCTTTTTCAAAGCCCAACATTCAAAGTAAACCTATCTATCATAAATAATAATTCTGTAGTTAAAGAAATAAAACCACTGGTAATCCAAGCGATGTAATAGCTTCTAATGTCTTAATAATATACTAGAAAAGATAATATTCCAAAAAAAGCGCCCTCCATTTTACAATCATAGACTAAAACATACAGACGTTCACCCGTATGAAAACGAATTGTAAGTTTTTACCTACAACTGTTTTACAGATCACAGACTTCATGCGGTGTTTTATAACCAGTTCGATATTTTTGAATATTTTTAAGGGTTCTGTACCTCAAAAGGAAGCTGGAAAGACCTCACGGCACTCTTAACTTCCGCACGACGCAGGTCCTAACGGAACACGGAAAGTTTGCCAAGTTCCTGTTCCGGATTCGTGCGGAGTATTCGCCCGGGTGTCGCCACTGTGCGGAACACCCGGAGGACACGGTGGAGCATACTGTAGAGGTGTGCCCCGCCTGGGCGGAGCATCGCCGTGTCCTCGTGGGGGCAATCGGCGGCAGCGATCTCTCTCGCCGGGCCTTGGTTCAGGCCATGGTCCGGAGTGAGGAGGGATGGCAGGCGGTCGCCTCCTTCTGCGAAGCAGTAATGCTAGCAAAGGAGGAGGCCGACCGCATCAGGCAGCGGCAACGGGGCGCTCGCCCCAGCCGCCGCCGGGATTCCGATCCCGATTTCCGGCCACCGTAGGCGCGGGCTTGCGGACGGCGTGCAGTGGGTAGCAAGCTGTCCGATCGTCCGGTAACATACCGGACCGAGCCCAAGTCGTCGACGGCGCGTTCTGTTCCCGCGCGCCTCAAGGAGCTGTCAGCAAACCGTAGAGGCCCAGCCTGCTAGCTGCGGGCAGGCAGGGTCGAAGCCTGCTGGGGTTAAGGGCTGTTTTCTGAGAGGAAGGCTCAGCCCCGGCATGATAGGCAACGAAGGAACGGGGTAGGTTTTTAGTCAGTAAGTGTCTGACACTACTTCCCGCTCCACCCAAGGGCGGGACTTGTCATTGGATGATTTTACCTACCATAAAAAAAAAACTCAAAAGGAAAAATCGGAACCCTTATAGGATCATTTTGTAGTCTGTCTGTCTATCAAGACCCTTTATCTCGAGATCGCGTGGAGGTATCGAGTTGAAATTAAAACCATATACTCAAATCTGTGGTGGTAAAATTTTATAATAAAATACCACTTGAGATAATCCATTATCCAATTGAATGAATCCAAATTTAAAATAATGTATAAAACGCACACTATGTAAACAAGCATATATTATAAAGTAGAAGATTATATCCCCGATAAAAATGCTTGGCTAAATGCTGCTCCACTGCCACAAAATCAAATTACTAAATTAAAAAAAATAATGAAGAAGATGATGATGATGATGTTTTGGTGTCGCAAAAAACGCATGTTTCGACACTCTCAAGGGTATCAAAATTCATAGGGTACTTCCCGTTGACCTAGAATCCTGAAATATGGCACAAAGTAAGGGCTTATAGTACAGATATAGGAATAAATCTGAAAACTGAAAATTTGTTGTCACTTCATAAAAAAAAAAAACTGTTTTGCGATTCAGAAAAATCTTCAAGACTCCATTCGGGATTTGAAATATGAACCCTCAGAGCGCGAATCCGACTCTCACTTGCCGAGTTTTTGTCTTCTTTCTTTTCTTGTATGAATAATATATTAACATATATTTATCGAAATTAAAAATTACGATGACGTTTTTTTGATACCCAATAAAAACTCATCAAGAAATGTCAGCGAAGAGAATTTATACTAACGAAGACTATGATTACATTTTGAAATAGAGTATTATTGTAATGAAGTATTGTAGACAAGAAACTGTGCCACTTCTGCGGTATAATAATCTATATGGACGACATGTCATTACACTATGTTGAACAAAACGCGTAAGTACTAGGATATTTAGGCAATCTAGCGCAGCAGCGAACTTTTGTTTGAACTTTTCAGTATTTTGACAAATAGTTTATATGAACATGCTTGTCTATCGCAAGAATATAGGTCGATGCTTTCCCCACTTGTATCAAAATGTACAATTAACTTGTACGGGGAAAAAAATGGTTAACAGTCGTCTTAGTTTAAGGGTTCTTACATTGTGAGAAATTGGGTTTAATAAATGTAATAAATTACATTGTGGGTAAAATTTAACTTCTATGGGATATTGTTCATAATTCATAATCATAATAATATTATATAGAGGAAAGATTTGTATTTTTGTGTGTATGTTTGTAATGAATACACTCAAAAACTACTGTGCCAATTTACAAAATTCTTTCACCATTAAAAAGCTACATTCACCCTGAGTAACATAGGCTATATTTATTGCTAGAAAAGATAAGGGATCCTTACTAAAACTTTAGTAACGTAACCCAAGGTGTAAAAAAATGCCATAAAACATCTT
The DNA here is from genome assembly GCA_958295575.1 of Leucania comma. Taxonomy (NCBI): domain Eukaryota; kingdom Metazoa; phylum Arthropoda; class Insecta; order Lepidoptera; family Noctuidae; genus Leucania; species Leucania comma. The sequence goes on along the minus strand of OY282474.1, from coordinate 16,810,640 downwards.
TCGTCGCATGCGCTGCGGAAACTATTGATGATAGAAAAAAAGTATGTTCTATAATATTAAAGAACATATCAATTACTACAAAAAACTTCGCGATACTATATGTCCAACTACTATCGTTATGTCACAATAACCACTTTTTACATTTTAAAAGTTGATAGAAATACCGACCAAAATTAGACCATACTTCTGTTTAAATCCTTATCCAAATAGATCATATTGTTTTCAAGACTAGTTTTTAAATTGTTACTATTAGTTCTACTTTTTAGATTACTTTTTAAATTGTTCAAATCGGCTTTTCCATTCAATAGATATTACGAATTTAAAAAGTCATAGATACAGAAAAGGCGCCGCCGCGCCGTGTCGTTTTTTTTTATGGTTGGTAAAATCATCCAATGACAAATCCCGCTAATGGGCGGAGCGGGAAATAGTGTCAGACTCTTACTGACTAAAAACCTACCCTGTTCCTTCCCTGCCTTGGATCCGGGGCCCTGGTATGAATTTTCATACCTCCTCAGAGCCCCAGACTAGGCCTCGACCCTACTGGGCCCCTACGGTTTGCTGACAACTCCTTGAGGCGCACGGGAACAATGCGCGCCGCAAACGCCTTGGGCTCGGTCCGGTCTGTTACCGGACAAACGGCAGCGAGCTACCCATTACATTCAACAAAAAAATAGATAAATGAAAGGTAAAAATATAAAAAATATCATGTCCACCCGTGCGAAGCCGGGACGGGCCGCTAGTTGTTCATAATTTCATATTAATTTGTATGTACGCAGTTACTTGATACGAACAACTACTAGCTAATTACGATTTAAGTAGGCAAGTTTGTTACGAGTACATAGTGTTGCCTGTACAGTATATAGTTACATTGAACACTTGTGTATAATTACTTATTGTCCGGTATTTAACTCTTGGGGACACTTGTTGTGACGGACGGGAAACTACGGAACCCTACACTGAGCGTGGCCCGACACGCTCTTGACCGGTTTTTTTAAATGTATGAACAGGTATGGCGATACATATTTTGATATAAAATTGATTTATTAAACAATGGGTGAATAAAGGTGGTTAAACTAGTATCGACATACCTTTTTATACCTGGCAACCCAGAGCGATGCCAGAAATCCAGTAGGCAACCCAACGTTTATATATTCTATAGGCTTCATACTTTCGGTTAGTATTGAATTTATTCGTTAAACACATGGGTAAATATGTCTAAAAAATTGTCAATTTTTAAATAATGATAGTCTGACTGGATTTTTTAGACAACCTAACCAAGATATATTATTTAATACATTAAATTTGATATAAAATACTTTTCATCCAATAAACTAATAGGTCAAAGTCGTTCTTGCATAAGAGACATTAGACAGTCGAAAACATGTGACGAGCAACGTTGACCGGTGCGACCTGCACTAAATTCAAACTATGACGTTGGTTCTGAGAGTTAACGAAGAAGCCTTTTTACACGCGTTTGTTTGAAATACAGGTTTTGCCTGAGTTTGGCACCGCCACACCGCACGCGACGTTCTCCGTTCAGGGTAAAGGTATCCCCACACACCCGTGCAGTGTTAGGGACGGGGCAGGAAAGTGTTTCATCAGGAATCTAAAAAAAATATCCGTGCATATATTTTCTATGATCACGATCACACACGTCCGAGGCCGAGCAGGCAACGTAGCGTCACTGTCAGCACCGACACCGTGTCTTGTGCAAGCGTTCTGATTCCACGTCATGCCGTGCCCGTGTTGATAATTTTTGCTTGCAGTTTGTCGACTTTATTGATGGTAAAAATGAATGACGAGTTATTAATAGAGACTGTACGCTTATATAGCGTATTTTGTACTTGTATTTGTAATCTTTTTTACCACACAACACTCAGGTTACCTATACTCGGGCAAGGAAACAGAATGAAATAAGGGAAGGCGTCGGCCGATCCCTGATGGGGCACGGATGCCCGGTCTCGGCACGCGCACGTTCCTGCCCGGTCACTGACACGGCATTGATGTGTGGGTAGATATAGACCTATAAAAGCTACATCCCCGGCAGGACCCGCGGCGTCGCACGCCCCAATACGAGCGTACGGCTATACCTGCTACGTGCTAGAAGTTGCGCCACGGAGGGCACCGCTACTCTGCACACCCCGCATCTCCATACATAATATCGTACATTACCATGATGTTTTTGTTTGTGCGTGCTCTGTAAACAATAAAAACGCCCGACGCGCCGCGAGGCCCACGCTGCATGCGACGCACAATGCCCCGCGTCTCCGTAAACAAGCACTTAGTCAATATCTTATCGTATTATTATGCAATTTATTATTAGTTGCTTATTTTAATTAATACTTATATATACTATCCATATCTATAAAAATGTAAAGTTGTTCGTTAGTCTGCTCGTTATTTGGCTAATTTTGGTCTTGAAATATTCGCAATAGTCCATAAACGGTAAGAAAATATTGAGTAAATCGCTAAAAAAAAAAACGAATATAACGCCATGCCATCTCAAATGGAAATGTCATTTTGAAATTAATTTTGCTGGGGGCTTATTCTCGAGTTTAATTCCGATCGGTCGACATTGGAATTGTGACGTTAAGTACTCTTGAATTCGATGCTAGCGCCAAATTTGGTTTAAAATTACGTGACCACACGCCAAGCCCAATCCCTATTTTACTTAGTTTTCCAAAAAGGTCACGCAATTTGGCCCTAGCATCGAATTCAAGAGTACCTGACATCACAATTCCAATGTCGACCGATCGGAATTAAACTCGAGAGTAAGCCCCTGGTCCTGGTAATGACAGTACAGGGGCCATTCAAGTATTACGTAAGCACTACAGGGGGGTTAGGGGGCCTTTGCTTCGCTTATTTTTGATGACATGGGAGGTTTGAATGATGAAAAATTACACGAAAGTGAGCATACACACATCACTGAGCAACAAACATCGAATGAAAACTTGATCATGACCGATATAATTTGAATTAATATGGCTTCGACGCTGCTGGGCCCCTACAGATTGCTAAGAACTCCTTGAGGCGCGCGGGAAAAGTACGCGCCGTCGACGACTTGGACTCGGTCCGGACATTTACCGAACGGTCGGACAGCAAGCTACCCATTGCTCGCAGTCTGCAAGCCCGCGCCTACGGTGGCTACGGTAAATCGGGATCGGAATCCCGGCGGCGGCTGCGGCGTGAGCGCCGTTGCCTCATGCGGTCGGCCTCCTCCTTTGCTCTTCTGCTTCGCAGAAGGAGGCGACCGCCTATCACTCCGCCTCGCTCCGGATCATAGCCTGTACCAAAGTCCAGCGCGAGAGATCGCCGCCGCCGATGGCCCCTACAAGGACACGGCGATGCTCTACCCAAAGCGGGGCTTACGTAATACATGAACGGCCCTTAGATCGCGTTATCCTTTGACAGTTTAGCTAAAAGTTATCATGACATTCATTGACTATTAGGCGGTAAGAAATTTGCCGGGTCAGCTAATATAAATAGAAAACACAACAAAAAAAATGTATACCTATGTCCATTATCTTCGAAACCATCCAACCGATGTGCCTTTTTTCAACATATACACAAAATGTATTTCTTTATTTAGCGTAGTCACACACGCCGTGTCTTTATTTCGCCGTGTTTCATTATTCTTAGTATAAAGCTACTGGCTCGAATAAAAAAAAAAAGGTGTAACCGCGGGGGCGAGCTAGTTCAATACAAAAACTGTCTGTCTTTAAACATTAGGATAAAATTCTGAATATATGATTAACTGTTTTACTGCTATCAGATAAGGACAAATCATAACAATACAAGTAAAGATAGTGAAGACAATTGCAAATGATAGTACCTTCTCCATAACGTAAAGGCATTCAACATAAACGGTTTCACTCTCGATGATACTCGTTATGATACAGCGGTGCATAGTCAGACGTTCCGCTTCCGCATTGTTGCCACTCGACTCCTGAAAGTAATTACATTAAATTATTGAAGTCCATGAATACCTAAATAATTATTATAGGAACAACGTAATCAGGTAAGTTGTATAACAACTTTCGTAACAGTGCACAATAGCCATTTAAACTTTTGTTTGGAGTAACAATCAACTAGAAAGGTAAACATATAACGAGTACCACTCGTACTAGCTCATTTTCAGTCATTCTTTTGGAATCCTGCATGGTATACGAATCATGAAAATTATATTAGTTTTCAGTTCTGTGTTTATTTTAAGTGCCATTTACTGTTATGATTCAGAAAGTAAGTAAATGCTTTGTGGTAAATAATGTTACTCAAAGGCTTGATTAATTTTAATGAATTTCGTTTACTTTCTAGGTTCCGAATCTAATCGAATTGAAGTGAGTCCGTTTTATGATACTATTATCTACAGCGATATCGCTGATATAATAAATGACTTTGGAAAAAATGGTGTAAGTATTAATTTATTATTATTTAGTGGCAGGGCTGCCAGGTCCAAAAAAGGTGTGATCGTACGCAAACTTCAAAAAAATCGTATGCCAAGGAAATTTTGAAATGAAAAGATCGTACAACTAATTAAAAATAACTAAAATTCGTTGAATATTAGAAAAAAAAGCAATAAAACTATTTATTACGCATACACAAATTTTGTATGGTCAGATTGTTTATCATTTTTTTTGTTGGCTCAAACTTCGTATAATTTTCGGGTTTTTCTATTGTTTGGCTAATAAGTTCACTTCAGTGTTTCATTTGATAAACTGTTTCTAAGTTTTGTTTTGATGAAATTTATTTGAAGAAGAGACGTGACTGACGAGAAAAACAGGTTTTTGACAAGTTCAAGTTACCGAAAGAAAAATAAATAAGTTCCGTAAAAATGCAAGCAAATACAGCCTTTAAATGACTATTAGAAAAGTCTGTATTCAAGTAAAAGATCTAGGTATGCGTTAGATTGTTGGGGAATTCTCCGAAACACATTCGTTTGTTATGAAATGTTGCTAGACTTGTTAGGTATATAAAAATCGTACGATCTTGGTCTAACGATCTTACATGAGTAAAAATGCCAAAAAATCGTACGAGTACGATTTAAATCGTACATCTGGCAGCCCTGTTTAGTGGTGTCATTCTTATCAAGATATGCTTTATAAATTGCATTTGTAACGTTTTCAGGTTTCACCATTCGATATGTTTGCCAGTATATCGAACAGCGAGAGTCAAAGTGACGAAGCCATAGAAAATTTGCTCTCTGAGTATCAGCACTACTTAGATAAAGCATACAAACAGAGAAAAAAATACATAGATAAACCTAAAACAAAAAACAAAGTACCACTTTTACCACACCACGATCAATATACAAAGGCGAAATCGGGTGTAGTAGGCATTAAACATGACGGATACTTGTATTCTAACGGGTTCTACAATCCCGGTTCATATAAATTCCCTCCAACTTCGTACGGTAGTCCTTTAGATGTGTTCATCCCGGTTAATTCGAAAGGAAAATATATTATAAATAAACCAGACACGACAACTAAAATCCCAAAAGAAAATCGCGAAGAATTTCTACCACTTGAAAAAATTATGTTCAATGATAAGAAAATAATGGACTTGTCTCCTGTTATGCATAAATCGTCTTTTGAGTCGATGCAATCACCGTGCTATTGTAAAAGCAACCACATGCCTTGCGATTGTGGCTGCAAGCAGTGTTTTGTGAGTTTTGAGCCCATGTCCCAAGATCCTATGGCGCTAATAAAAACACGTTCCCTAGATGATCAGAAAAAGAACGTATTGCATTCTTCACTGTATGAAAATTCCATTAAAAAGTCAGAGTATTCCATTGACGACAATTTGAAAGATGTTTTTAAGGATAATACGCTAAACATACGTATTAAAATTGATCTTGAGTTACCAAAACCTCAAGATATTTTAGGAAAATATTTTAATATTAACAATCGCGATAGACTGTTTGAACAGAATGACGCAGTGTCTAAAGAAGTTACAACTGGGTTGAATATACCATTTCCATATTTTAATTTCCCTATTCCCATGGAACTTTTTGGATACAAAAAAACCCCTAAGTACGGTAAAGACGATTCTACCTCATTACACAAAATAAGTATCCATAAAAAAAAGAAATCTCGAACTAACAATAATAATAAGAAACACCGAAAAAAAGTTATAACTTTCCATAATATCAAGGTGCAGCAGCAACCGTTGTTTCCAATTAACCTTAAAGATAAAACCAGTAATACATTTAATAACGAAACTAATAACATTAGTAATAATACAAATCTTCAATCTTCGAATTTGTTACAATTTGAAATTAATTCTTTGATAAATAAAACTGATGATATTCTTAACGAAACTCAGACCGAAGAAAGTCTTTATTTGATGGTAAATATAACAAATAATTCTTATAACGGAACTGAAGATATTCACAAAATTGAAAATAGCATTGAAACTGATTTACCAAGAAAGATCACAAATGTGACAACTATTCGTGAAAAACGCGATATATCGAATATAACAAAAAAAAAATTGAAAAACACTGACAAAAACCTACTGAGCGATGAAGAATTATTGTATTGGCCAAATGTAACTAGGAACATAGAACATGTCAAATCTAAAAATATCACAACTATGATACTGGAAAATGAACACAAGAAGACCAAGTTAAACATGAGTAAAGATACAATTCGTCAGAACCATACCAGGGCATTAGAGCAGGCTATATTTGGTGACGTTGATTGGGACGATGTTGATACGGTCGCTCCAGCATTCATGTCATTTGTGGGCAAATATATCCATGGAGTTTTAACATTTTGCTCTCAAAAAGTTTGCCATTCGATGAACTGTGCAAATAAGACATGCCTACATAGAGTTTGCGTGCCCTCGGATCGATTGAACAACAGAGGCCATTGCGCCGGGACCAACACTACAGGTATTCAATCTTACCACATTTATTTCTAGAATCTAACAAATATCTTCACGTAAAACTTTTCGTATGATTATTCGTTTCAGATAGCATAGCGTCGATGGAGTCCATTATGGATTTACCTTCAAATGTCGCATTTGAAATAGTAGACATCTTGCAAAACAAAATGTTGGGGAAAATATTTGGGAAGGCAACGTTTTGCATTAATGCCAAATGTGTCACGCTCGTCGCATCAAAGAAAATCTTTGCCAAATCTCGATGTTCTATCAAAGAGTTAAACACATCAGGCCATTGTTCAAATGTTAAACCCGTGAGAGTTATGTAAGTTCTTGTTTAGTAAATAAACCGATTTCAATCATTGTTTGTTTAGAAAATGCACGCGTTTATCTACCTATAGTTTAGTGCTGTGAAAGGGGCCATTCACGTATTACATAAGAACTACATGGTGGTGGGGAGGGGTGCGTCTTTACTTTGCTTATTTTTGATGACATGGGGGGTCTGGATGGTGATTACGTCAGCAGTACGTATATATTTTTTAGTGTCTTTATAAGAATGATGTCGATTTTCCAAAATCACACAAAACACTGCATACACAGTAACACACATCAGAAATTTAGCAGAAAACATCTAATGTCATTGACTGATGACTGATATTATGCCAAAATAAAAGTGTTTTTTTTTTTAGTTTCTCTATTTCAAGCCTATACCTTATTTTTAAGCTTGTAACTTTTGCTCATTAAATTAACTAATAACGAAACCAGAGTACATTGAAAAATGCATGTAGGTACCATGTTTACGAATGCATGTGGTGGGGCAAGCTTTGTTTACTTGACGGGGAGAGGGGGTTAATATTTGCCAAAATCTGCTTACGTAATACTTGAACGGCCCCAAAAGTGTGAGTTGTAACACAATTTTTATTTATTTACATTTCAATTAAATGGTGCTACAACATTGAACACTTTGTTTCGGTTTACTATTCCGACAATACTATTAGTATTAAATACAGTTACTACATTTTCGGTAAATATTAACGTTCCATCTCCAGAAAATATTTTTTGTGTGATAATTCGGTTTTTATTTATTTTATGTTTGCGTCATTTTACAAATAAGTCTATATATATTTATTTGTATTTTTAAGTGGTTAATAGCAACGGAATCGTGTTTTTTTTTTTCACCAAAATCTCATAGATTTATATTAGTATCCTAATTAGTATCCTCTGTACGTTTGTGCATAAAGTGTTAAAATAAATAAATAAATAATACTACTAGTGCGGACTTGTCAAATAACACTATAATCTCCACTTCAATTTAGTGTGGAGTCATCGACTAAGAACACTGGGTAGAATGAGTATTAATAAATATCATCCAAGCAACCAATAATCTCTTGTTTAGATTGTGTACTTCTTTTTTTTCTAAAGGAGTGCCTTTCTGCTGTTACATAACACTAGTTATTGTCGTATTACGTTAAAAATATGTATGTGTATGCCAAATATTCCATCCAAGTTTAATTGTATTCGTATGTAATAGATTGGAGAAGGAAACGTATTTGAATCCTTGGAAAACAATAAAAAATCAGAAAGTTCTGGAATTTGATTCTAATGGTGACTTAAAATTAAAGGACATTTCGGATGATCGCATTTTAAGCGTGGTACCAATAATAGAAGCATTGAGATCTGAGAAAAACCCTTCTTCGGTGATAGTAGGGGATGATGAGTTCAAAATGAAGAAGTGGGATAATACATCTTCCAAACTTTTAGAAGACCTTATGAAGGAAGTAAGATCGCTCGTAACAAAAAAGAAGAAAAGACTTAAAATTCTAACCCGATGCAATACAACCAGAACAAAATGTCGCTTTTTGGCATGCCCAAATATAAAAAAAAGTTGTATCCTATGTCAAATTCACATGCGCGAGCGTGATCATATCATTGGAAACTCTACACACTGTGAAGTACACGACACTTCGTCTCTGTCAAAGTAAAGGATTTGTTTTTAATAGAATATAAATATTTCAGTATGTAAAATAAAAATATTATTTCCCATGTTATTTAATTTTATTTACATCTTAAACCATTACTAAAATCATGGTAAACTTTTAACTTTTGAAGGCTTTAAGTGTGGTCGTTTCTCGCGCATTAAGTAAACATTCCCTAGGGTCTTATCTCTACAAAGATAATAAAGTACTTAGTTGAGGTAAGTATAAAAAGGCGAGACTTGGTTCTTTAAACATTTATTCCTGACAAGAATACCCTTACCAGCCGTCGCCATGATAGTACCTAAGACCTTTATCGTGTTATTTTTCTTGTGTTTCGTGCATCATTGCATAAGCAAACCGGCGACAGAAAGTAAGTATAACTCGATCATCTTTTTTTGTTGTTTATTTCATAAATAATATGCACTACATTTTTATTGCAATTGGTTGCAGATGAGTTAACAGAGGAACGCAGTGTCATGACCTTTATATGGGAATTGATAAAATATCCTTTTATTTGGTTGGGTTCATGGGTATCCGGAAAACCTGTGACAGGACAACTTTTAGGATCCTCAGCAAACGTCACAAACGACAGTGTAGACATTAGAGGCCACAATATTACTATTTGGTGTAACGATCAAACTTGTTATACGAGGAAATGCGATGAGACACAATGTCGGAACGTGAGCTGTAATATTTACGATACAGATTTAAAAGGAGAATGCAGAGAATATAACATCCTATCCGATTCTGAGGATCTCCCAATGCCAAAGACAACAGAGACGATCCCAAAAGTAACTTCTTTGGTTAATAACACTCAAGAAAAAGACAACAACACAGCGAATGAAGAGCGTGCTCTAGTACTAGAGAAAGTTTTATCCTCAACTTTACAAAATCCATAGAACCATTCTGAAAGCACAGTAGATCCAGCTATTCATAAAACTAAGGTAATCAATAGCAATAATCATTTTATGTTGCAATTATTTGCTTTGTTTCGGATGTTTTTTCGTTTCACTGAAAAAAAAATGTACCATGTTTGTGAAACAGTTTAATATAAGAATAATTGAACCTTATCACAGACGTTGTTACATAAACCCTTGACAAGGAGAATACTGTTGTTGTCTATTTTATTTCAATAATTCAAATACATCTTAAAAGGTCATAATACATCTTATGAGGTCATAGTTATTCATGAAATAACCAGAGGTATACCGCCCGGAACGAAGATCTATGTGAGTCATGATGGAAATTTTATTGTGTCAAGGATTGCGGTATACGAAAAATATGACAGAGTGTTTATAATATAAATATTTTTTGCAGGTCCAGGTTTACCTGCAAAGACAATGAATAATGGCAAAAATGGAACGGGTCGCTGTATCGCGTTTATATTATAATGCGATTCGACGACCAGCTCTATTTCCTAACACAACAAAAAAAGACAATAGGATGCCCGCGATTATCACAACCGACGAGACGGCGAAGTACGTGTAAATTCTACGAAGCTTTCTTATCATCTGTGTCATTTCTAGATAAGGGACTTAAGTCAAGTTCTTGTATTGTGTTTGTGTTAACTTAGAGCATAAAGATAATCTAATAAAAACTATTAAGACATGTGGTGCAGATGATTTCATTTACATTTTTATATCCATTATTAAAAGTTATTCGTTTTTGCTTGAGTATAATATTTCTCTCGAGTATAACTTTTCACTCATGCTCAGAAAGTAGGTCTGAAGTTGCCAGAGGAGCGGGTCAGAAGTAATACATTTCTTCCCTAGGGAAAATTACTTTCAACTGATAGCTGTCAAATTATTTAAAAAAAAAACTCTATTTTCACAATTTTGTTGAACCATGTCCCTATTTCACTCAATTACAGCGGGATGTACAATTAAAATACCAAAGTTTGAAGAATATTTTTAATGACTTTATTATAATTGTCTTTCACCAATTTCTTTAAAATAACATTAATTTGATTTTTGTGGTACTGCAATATGGGTATCAAATTAAAGGGTTCATCATGAGGATTTAAAAAAAAAATATGACATGAGTATATTATAAATAGACAATTGGAAATATATTAATTATTATCTACTAGCTCTTACTGTTGATTTCGTTACTCCCCTTTTTTGGGGCAATCGTGTAAAAAAAAATGTTATCCATTTCAGAGATATATCTCCCGTTCCGGTGAGAAAATGAAAAGTAGCCTAGGTTACCCCTTGTGACATCAACTGCCAGTCATTTGGGGACGCCATAATTATGGCGGTACGCTCCCTCTTTAAGGAGTGGCTGGAAAGGCGTCACTGAGTTCTTAGCTTCCGCATGTCGCAGATCCGCACCATACACAGTAAGTTTGAGAGATTCCTGCACTGGATTCAAGCCGAAGAAACGCTCGGAAGTGCCGCCACTCGCCGCCATGAGGAGACAGGGGAGCTTACAGTGGAGGTGAGCCCAAATGGGCGGAGCACCACCGTGTCCTCGTGGGGGCAATCGGCTGCAGTGACCTTTCGCGCCGGGCCCTGGTCCAGGTCGTGTTCCGGAGCGAGGGGGAATGAGTGGGAGTCGCTTTCTTCTATGAGGAAATAATGCTAGTGAGGATCTGGACATTCTTACGCCCCAGCCCCTGACACCCCGACCCCGACTACCAGCCACCGTAGACGCGGGCTTTCGGACGATGTGCAATATGTAGCTCGCAGCTCGGCCGTCCGGCTATTGTCCGGACTGAGCCCAAATCGTCGACAGCGCGTCATGTACTACGCGTTCCTCAAAGAGATGTAAGTAAAACCGTAGGGGCCCAGCAGGGCCGATGCCTACTAGGACTAAGAGAGGACTTCTGAAAAGGTAAGCCGTGATCCTAGATCGCAAAATGCAACTGCCGGACACAGGTGTTCAGTTTTGAATCAGTAAAAGGCATTAGATGATTGCCCACCTCAAAAAATAAACTATATCCCAATGAAAGTACCGTTAAATTTTGTTTAAAGACTTATCCCATATTTTGAAACGACTTAAAGAATTTAATTTCGTACATGCTTAAATTAATTCAAGTTTAAAAAAAAGTACTTTATTTTTTAATTTTCCTTTTACAAATCGATATTATTTCGTGTACCGAATCGACCCTCCAGCGAGATTTAAACGACCAAAATTTAACAGTGTGCCTATTTATATATATATTTTTTTTTATTTTTACTAACCAGTGCTTGACAGCAATCCCACCTGATGGCTTGCAGTGAAATCAACTGTTGTACTTAAATGAATTCATTTGATCTATTCATCTTCTAAATTTATAAGTAAAAACTAAATAATTTATGTAATTAAAACATCTTCTTCTTCTTTTCGAATCAATGATAAACCCGTTAAATTGTTTAGTTAATTGTTTCAATAAAAAATGTATTTTTTTTTAAATAAAGTTATGTTTATTTATAAAAATCCATTTCATTTACCTATCTAAGTGTTTAGTACTCCTACAATAATCAAATTTATCTGAGTAGGTAATGTTACAATTTTATATTGAAATCATTATTTATTAAAATTGTTTGAATTTATCTCGAAACATAAATGTTGTGCACACCTGCTACTATGAGCCTCTTTTGTCTAATGCAGAAGGGAATTGAGTATAGTAAACAATAGTACATTGTTACCCTAGGGGTGAAAGTAACTTATTTAGTCCCGAGAAGAAATTTGGCGTCCGAGCGAAGCGAGGTCGCTAATATTCGAGGGACTAAATAAGCCTTTCATCCGAGGTAAACACTGTGTTTTTCATTACGAATAAAAGGAAAATAAAAATAAAAACCTGAATCGTCGTCAAAGGTCGTCGTATGATTTTAGGTATGTTTCTTTTGATTTAGGCCGTAAAAAGTTTCCGACTACTGCTTTAACCTCTTCTCTCAGGAATCAAGCATTGAATCCTTAACTGAATCTGATTATTGTGTAATTACAAAATTTCTTAGAGCAAAGATTTAGTAAATTACCTATAAACAAAATTTACAATAAGTTTCCCGCCATTTTGTTTTTTTTTCTGTGGTCAATCGGCTATTCAGCCATCATTTTTCATTTTTATCAGTGAAAAATGGTACTTAACTATTTCTCATGTCTATGTTAAGTTTTAAAGAATTAAAGAATTAATTGAAAGTAAATTATAAATAATAATAATAATAATATGTGCCCGACCCAGTTCTCGAAAGTGACCATGCCACGTTGTACTGGGATCGGTCTATCATCACTGACCGGACTATTGTAGCCAATAAGCCGGATATAGTTGTGATACGACCGATTAGCGCGCCGCGCAATGATAGTCGATGTCACCATCCCACATGACGAGAATCTCGTGAAAGCTGAGAAAGAGAAACAAATCAAATATCTCGACTTAGCACACGAGGTTGTCGACATGTGGAATGTGGACTCGGCTGTCATTGTGCCGATTGTTGTAACTGCCAACGGCCTTATAGCCAAAAGCTTCGACGACCATCTGTCGAAGCTTTCGTTGCGCGGTTGGATCAAGGGCCTGATACAGAAGGCAGTACTCCTCGACACGGCTCGCATTGTGAGGAGGTTCCTTTCTCTGGAGCCCTAACCACCGGTAGCTTGGACCCTGCTCCCGACACCGGCGGACTACTGTTTTTATATTTTTAAATGTTTTTTTTATATACATTTGTATTCATAAATATTTAAAAATAGAAAAATATGTATAGAAAAAAAATAAAGGAAATAATAATAATAATATTTCCACAACTACCACACAACACCGTCTAGTCCCAAGCTAAGCAGAGCTTGTGTTATGGGTACCAGACAGCTGATAAACATACTTATATATTTCTAAATACATACATATTATAGATAAATAACACCCAGACACAGGACAAATGATCGTGCTCATCACACAAACATTTGTCCTGGGTGGGAATCGCACCCACGACCTCCGGCATAGCAGTCAGGGCCACTAACTAACCACTAAACCAACAGGCCAGTCAAAATAATAAAATAATTCAAATAAATATGTAATTTTAAAAAAAATATATAGATACTTATCTCTTAATTTCAATTTTACATCACGCTGTAAATAACTGGCTGTATAGAAAGTTGAGACATATGTATATCAATAGAAATGGGAAGATAGAACTAGTTTTTTTTTTTAAATAATTGGCAGCTGTCAGTTGAAAGTGATTCTCCCTAGGGACGAAAAGTATTACTTTCAACCTGCTTCTCAGGCAACTTTAGACCTACTTTCAGCGTATGAGTAACGAAAATATTATTTTTTAATAGTACAAACAGACACTTCATTTTATTTATGACACATGAATAAGGGAAGAGGATTACTAGGTGTCTACTAAGTTTGTGAACTTTTTAAAGTGATAAATGGATACCTACAATAGAGTAAATAAATAGTATTTTTCACAGATATAGATAGACATAGATAACGCAAGCATCACGATCTGTATGAAAACCAAGCGTGCCATTTTTTGACTACCTATTATGACGTCACAAGCATTATTTAGTGAAGACGCCACCGCGTACGGCGTCCCCCTCGCTCCACCCCCACACCAACAGCATTTTTATATTTTTAACTGCCGTCCGACTAGGGCTGTACTCCGATGCAGACTGAACGCGAAAGTGACCACTTACGATTTTTGTACGTAAGCTAGGCACGCGAAGTAGTTGCTCTTGCGTTATCTAGGTATATCTATATCTGTGGTATTATTAGATTATAATAACTAAAAAGTGTAAAATAAAACTAATAAAATAAAACAAATAATAGATTCTAAATGATGGACCACTAAAATATATACTAATATAATTCTTTCTAATATGACAGATTGCAACAGTCGGGGGTCTGTTACAGTCTACATGTATGTTCCGTATTAGTTTTTTTTTTATGTGCAAATCAAAGCAATTAAATTGGTTTTTATGTTACTCAACTGGACTTGTTTACTTCTTTTCAGTTTTTATTTGAAGTTTTTTTTACGCAATCGGGTTTTTTTTTTTATTTAATAGCTCTAGGGATTTTTTTCTGCTCTTAAAAATTAATCTCGGTAATTCAGGCATATCCACTATATTAATTCGCTATACAAAAACAGTATAAGTACATAAATAACTCTACCTAATTCCGACCTCTTTTAATCTCTCTTACGATGCTTATGCTCATCCATGAGCAATGCGAATAAACAAGTTATTCACATTGTTTTTTAAATTGATATAAACTAATGCTTAACTGCGATCCCACCTTATGGTAAGCAGTGATGCAATCGTTGATGGTGAGGCGCACTAGTTTATTAAAAGCCTATTCACTCTAACCTTGAAGACACCTAAATTATGCACGCGTAGTCCTTTGATTTTCGCGGTATAAACGACGAGGCGAAACGGTTACGGAACGGGTTAGTCCGGACCGTAGAAGTCTCAACAACGTAAGGATGGATATTCGCCGTAGGTCGGGATGGCGGAATCAAGTAAACACTCTCCAAAATGCATCTTGTAAAATACCGAAAGGTTGTCTACTCTACGCCTGTGCTCAAGGCTTTGTAGATTGCACTTAACCAAATCTGGATCACCAATTAGCCTCTTCGCACGTCTTTAATAATTAATAATAATAATAATAAAAATATTAACATGACGAATAACTACCGGAGATTTATTGTGAAGGACGGCACGGTTGACATCTGTCGGGCGTGTCACCGTCCGGGAGAATCAATTCGTCACATTATCTCCGGTTGTTCTCGTCTGGCTAACGGCGAGTATTTGCATAGGCACAACCTTGTAGCCAAGATTATCCATCAGCAACTTGCTTTGAAATACTCTCTTGTGGGATCGGAAGTGCCGTACTACAGGTATGAGCCCGACCCAGTTCTTGATAATGGTCATATCACGTTGTACTGGGATCGGTCCATCATCACTGACAGGACTATTGTAGCCAATAAGCCTGATATAGTGGTGGTGGACCGAAACGAGAGGCGTGCAATGATTGTTGACATATCCGTTCCGCATGACGAGAACCTCGTGAAAGTCGAGAAAGATAAACAAATCAAGTATATTGACTTGGCTCGCGAGGTTGTCGACATGTGGGAAGTGGATTCGGCGATCATTGTACCGATAGTCGTGTCGGGTAATGGCTTAATAGCCAAGAGCCTCGACCAACACCTTAGGAGGCTCTCGTTAGGCGGCTGGATCAAGGGCTTGATTCAGAAAGCGGTACTCCTGGACACGGCTCGTATTGTTAGGAGGTTCCTTTCTCTGGAGCCCTGACCGCCGGTAGCTTGGACCCTGTTCCCGATACCGGTGGGACACTATTTTTTATATTTTTAAATGTTTGTTTTTATGTGTTTTTTTTAAAGAAATATTTAAAAATATAATTTATAAGTTTATTGATGAATAAAGAGAAAAATAATAATATTCCACAGACAGCTGGACCTGTGCTTTGTATAACATTAGAAGCTATCCCGGTGTGAAATACCGATGGACCTTTGGCGAAAAAAACGCAGAGTTTCCTTCGGACTCAATGAACCGCTCAAAGCTGAGGTCTAAGGAAATTTCAACTCCTAAGACAGCTCTTAGAAGTTGAATTTACCTTTCACATATCTTTTTTTCACACTAGATTAGTTCTTTACTAGCCCGAGCACTTGGTAGGTATCTCTCTACAACTGTGCTATCATCTGCATACCCATAGATACCGGACATCAGCAGATCGTTGATATGCAGGAGGTAGAGAGTTCCAGAGAGAACAGAGCCCTGAGGAACTCCGGCATTAGTCGTCATGGGCTCTGATGATCAACCGTCAACAACAACTCGGAGAGACTGTTCACTCAGCAAGTCTTTTACCCAGTAATTCAGACCAGGGGAAATGCCGTACGCTGGAAGCATACCCAAAAGGCCAGCGTACCATACCCTGTCAAAGGCCTTCGGGACCTCTAAGGAGACAGCAATAGCTTCCCCATTCTTCTCGAGGTCCTCGCTCACAGGTGGGTGGCATAAACTAGTAACTCCCCAGAAGACCAATTGCGGCGAAACCCATACCGTCAGTCACCGAGGAGATCGTTACCTTAGGTATGCCATGAGGCGCGAATTCAATACACGCTCCATAATCTTGCAGAGAATAATCCGCTATGAGCCAATGTTCCATCAGGTTTAACCAGCGGAGGCAGTGTCGGCCGATAGAAGTTCGATTCGACCGCCTAGGCAAGGGAACAAAATGCTCTGCTACCGAACAGCTGTGCAGATTTTTGTGCCGATATGGGTAATGCGGTCGAAGCGAGCCTTCCTTAGTGCCTTTTTGTAAGACTTGGCAGCACGGTTGAAGGCTCTTTTCTTTGAGCTCAGATCCGGAGCTTTGCGGTCACCAAGCGTCAACTCAGGTGAGCAACGCCGAATGCTTACGCTCTTTAGCTTGGACGCAAATTGACTGGAACTAAGTTACAGAGGTCATCAGTTATGATAAGATCAGGTCTTTATATTCCATTCGCCTTAAGATAAGACATTTCAACAGGCCTTTTCTACCGTCCATTCAACCGGTTTTCACTTTTATTGCGTTGGTGACGTCATAAATGGCAGCTGCAGTAAATAGTTGGTAATATAACCACTTTTTTTGTTTTTAATGCCATCCTTATGGTTACTAGTAGTCAAAATCGCTTGAACAGATAATAAAAAATGTTTGTTTAAATTTCTAATCTTAACGCGAATGGATTATAATTATATACTATCGAGGTAAATTGAAAATATTTATTTCAGACCAGCACACGTTAAATTAATACAAAGTCGATATAATGTTAGTAGGTATAAAATCTATACAAAAAAGCATAAAAGGTCAAAATGTCTAACTCTAGTTGGGGTTTTTAATAATATTAGTGGTGTTGGTGTAGTCTCAGAATAAACCAAGTGGTTATGATTTTGTTTTAGTATTACTCTTATATTTTTGTCGAGTGACAACTGGTAAACGCGAATTAAAGCAATTTGAGACCTAAATGTTGTTTATATAAAAAAGAGAAATTTATGTGCCCTATAGTGGTTAAAATGAAGTTATGGATCTTTATGAAATCTTACCTGAGTGTGCAGTTTCCTCAGCGCCGGAGGTGTGGCACTAGCTTCTGTATCCGAAGATATTGTTCTCAGGAGAAGAGGAGTGTCGCTTGAATCTGCCAGCTCGGACACCGTGTCACTTTGCTCAGTACCATCACCTCCACCCCTTTAAAAAAAAAAAATATGTTAATGTAATATTTTATTCTTTCAATTTTTATCATCTTTTTCGTTTATGCAATTTTATCTTAATTTTAATTTCATATCGTAGAGTTTTTTTTTTAATCTCTTTTTTTTGCTACCTTTTTTGCTGCCTCAAATTAGTTTATTTTAAGATTACTCTAAGATATATCTCATCAATTGTATGTATTTTTTATTTATGTTTAAGCTGTGTACTCCTATAAGTGACAAGTTCACCATAATACTATAAATTAAGTTACATTTTTTTGTAAGCTTAATTGGTGAATAAGTCGTTGGAGTACCTTAATATAAAAAAATAAAATAAATAAATAAACTTTGTCTATTGCTTGTGTGTTTGGTGTGTAGAGTGAGTCTAATGAAAGCGCGACCTGGAGTTATTTTTTTTTTTTTAATTAAATTAGCAACATTATGTAGTCGTTATTTTGTAGCAAAGATTATATTTTAGAAAATAATTGCTTTATGATGGGTAAAACAATAAAAAGTTATGTGGGAAAGCTGCTACATACTATGATCAGTAAGTTTGAAGAAAGACAAGAAAAGAAAGAAGTTGTTTTCAAAGAAAACAACTATTTTTTTATACAATCTCGAGATTTAAGTTAGTATGACATTATAATAATCTTGATCATTGTTGACTGGCTATTAGATATATTTTACGATATGATGATACTTTTTCTCATGTTTATAGATAATCTTGAAGTTATTCAAAGATTGCGAAATAAATAAGAAAAATAATGAATCGTTAAGGAATTTGGAGAAAAAGTCACTTAAAACTAAGCTCTAAGAAGAAATATCTTCACTACCGTGCTTTATACGTACAAAAGCAGTCGAATTGATGTAATGAAAAATTTACCTCAGTTTGGTAGACCGACGACTTCAACTGCAGCTAACATTGCAAAAGCGAAGAAAACAGTGACTGAAAATCCTCAAGTCTTTAAAGTTTGAAAGAGATAGCTGCTGAACTTTCTGTCTCACTAGTCGACCCGTACCGTTTGAAACATGTCGTCGCCCCAGAAAACCTGAATTTTCTCTAAAAACTTAATCGCATATAAACCGGGCTGAGAACGAGTCGATTCCAACCTTGAGAGAGCATACTTTGAGGGTGATAAAATATATTTGAAAGAATAACTAACATTTTGTGTATTATTGACCTTTTCCCGTGACTTTCTTGACAGAGTAGTAATATACCAATAAATAAATCTTTAGTCGTTCTTGTAATAATGGTTATTATAGCTATCCCGTATTGTTCTACTGCTGGGCAAAAGCTTCCCTCCACTCTTTCTAATGGTCCCAGTTCCTTATTCACATTCCATTATCTACATCTTAAGGAAGACATTTGAGTCGGTTGGCAAACCTTGAGTTTAGACTTTTGGATGTTAATGAAAGACACAGGCTGTGTGCACCTCATGTTAAATGAGAAGAATACACATGTCCATAAGATTATGCTTCAATGACAAGGGAAAAGTGCCCTTAAACGGTTGGGACACACCTTAAACACATGGACCAGTAACTTTTTCAGGCCCGAAAGGGACTTCTTGGCTCAAGAAGATACTAATATATTCTTGGACGTGTTGTATATTCAGTCAGCCTACGTGTATATTCCTTTTGAAGCTTTTGGTTACGATTTTGGTCTTCGACATGTTTATCTTTAGTCCAACCAGAAGAATCGCAAAGTAGTTAACTGCTAATGTCTGAAGGACTTGACTTTAAACATAGGATCTAACCTCTCTAACTTGCTGGAAGCTGAGCTATGAGTGTATATTTTGTAGTGTGGTTTGTGTATTTGTGTGGATTCTATTTGTTGTTTTGTACGGGAATTGAATATTACTGAGTGTGTGATGCTGTTAAAGCATATTGGTTGAGTATATTTAAAATTTCTAAACTTTTTGTGTTCTTTAAATTAAGAATATAGTTCGTAAAGAAGAATTATACGATTGTCGCAAATACAAAAAAAATAAAAATCAAGTATCAAAATGTTTTTCTCCTAGTGTGACAGTAATACCATATTCATTTTTTTTTTATTTGACCTCATTTTCTCAGGTCGCGCTTTCGTTAGACAGACTATACTTACTGTCAAATACTGGATCGATTTCGCTAGTTCTTTTTTTGTTGTGTTTATTATTGTCAGAAGAAGGTTCTTAGGTAGGGTAGGGAAGGGTAGGGTAGGGTAGAGTAGGGTAGAGTAAGTTAGACTGGGGTAGGTTACAGTAGGGTAGAGTAGGAGCGAAGCCGCGGGCCAAAACTATATATATTATAAAAGCGAAAGTTAGCGAGTGTATGTGTGTGTATGTTTGTTACTTCTTCATGCTCGAACGGCTTTGAATGATTTGAATGAATTTTCTTCTTATTTCATATTCTGGAATAGCATATAGGATTACCTTTTTATCCCGGGAATATGTTGCCTTGTCATAATTTTCTAATTAATCACGGGCGAGGCAGCTAGCAGAAACTAGTTTTCTATGAAATTCTGCCGACAGAATTTCGGTCACGATGGTCAATCTCAACTGAGATTGCAAAGTAAGCAGGAGATATTATAACTACACAATATCAGTTTTTACTCGACCTAGAAATCAAACACAGAACCCTGCCGAAGGGCTGCAGATTGTTCGAAAGAGTTACTGTGGCCCTGGCAAAGGGCAACTGAAGGAACACTATAGGGCTTAGTCAGTAAAAGTCTGTCACTTTCTCCCGCTCATCCCAGAACGATAGAAGTAATTTGATGATGTTCCACGTAAAAAAGGGAAAGTCGTACTTGCAACCACGAGGCAAATGGGGCAGTTCCATATTGGCAACCGGCTACTAGATATTTATAATTAAAAAAGATCTAAAAAGTGCTTTATTAATTGGAATGGTAAGGCAATTATTTCGGAGAAAATACCAGTTGAAGTGTAGTAGTTATTGTGGATAAATATGAATAGGCGTGGTTAGTACAGCAGCGGGAATACCTGATGAATGGTGCACCCATACTTGATAAAAGACGCAAAGTTCAATGCTACCCATCTTTTAAAACAAAGGTGATGTGCTTGATTGCAACAACTATATCTATACTAATATCTGCTACCTGCGGCTTTACTCGTGTGAAAGTATGAAATTATCCTGAGGGAACATACTCTCGGAATAAAAAGTATCCTATGTGCTATTCCAGGACATGGTCTACTTGTGTACCAAAGTTCCTTTAAAGTCTGTTGAGCCATTCGACTGTAAAGAAGTAACAAATATACACACACACATACATTCACAAACTTTCACCTTTATACACACACCGGCACAATTAGGGGAACACAAAAAAAGACTGTTTATTTTTTTATTATTAGCTATATATGTATATTTTCAGCTTAATTTGGGCGTGGTTATTCAATATAAACATGACACAACATAAACTAGGGTTAAACATTGTTTATTTATAGATAATTACAAAAAATAAAAAATTTGAGACATTTTTGCATTTTTTGAACCATTTTAAAAATTAAAACTTATCTTTGAAAAGGTTATTAAATCACAAAATTAATATCTTGTATTGCCTCCGCGGGCTCTAATTAGGGCTTGAATACGTCTACCCATGCTTCTAATGACACTTTCAATCATTTCCTGGGGCAAATTGACCCACTCTTCAATCAGGGCCAATTTTAACTCCTCAACATTCCTAGGAGGTGGAATTCTGTCCCGTACTTTCCGTCCAATCATGTCCCAGACATGCTCTATCGGGTTCATGTCTGGGGATCGTGCTGGCCAGTCCATTTGAGTAATTCCGATTTCAGTTAGGTAATCGCGAACCACACGAGCAGTGTGAGGCCGAGCGTTATCGTGCATAAAAACAAAATCTGGGCCTATAAACGGGGCAAAAGGCATTACATGGGGTTCCAAGATTTCGGTTATGTACCTGTGTGCAGTCAGAGAACCGCCATCAATGATGACCAAAGCGGTGCGGGCTGTTAAAGTTATGCCACCCCACACCATAACGGACCCTCCACCATATGACACCGTTTCGGTAAAATTGGCTTGATGGTACCTTTCTCCTCGATACCTCCACATCCTCTCCCTCCCGTCGATGAAATTTACACAAAATCGGCTTTCGTCAGAGAATAAAACACGACCCCATTCATCGGACCAATTTTGGTGCTGACGAGCGAACGCTAATCTTGCAACTCGATGACTTACCTCAAGTTTAGGCGCTTTAGCTGGTACGTATGACTTTAAACCAACTTCGTTTAACCTTCTTCTTACTGTTCGTTCACTTACACGCACGTTACGCACTTCTTCCAAGAGATTTCGGGTCTGGACAGCTGTTTGACGACGGTTTCTCAACGTTTGCACCCTTATAAAACGATCATCTACGGCGCTGGTTGCACGATTTCTGCCTTGTCCTCGCCTCCGCACGTAAGATCCTGTCTGTCTGTATCGTTTCACATTACGGTGGTTCACAGATACTGATACTCCTAAGGTTCGACTCACTGAACGGTATGAGTGACCTTCTTCGATCATTGTCACAGCTCTGGCGACTTCAGTTGCTGGCAAATCACTCATTTTGTATGCAATACAATGTTAACTCTTCAAAGAACAACAACAAAATAAGCTAGGGCCACTATTGACTGCACAAACAAAATTCTTATCAAAAACACTTAAAAGCGCTGACTGTTAAAAAATCACTTAAGAGGGTATAATTTCTGTTAGATTATTGAAAGGTGTCAAGATGTGTCAAAATGTTATGTTATACAAGAGTAATACCTTAAAAAAATAAACCACTTGACAAATTACCCACGAGTTACAAAAAAATTAATCTTTTTTTTTGTGTTCCCCTAATTGTGCCGGTGTGTGTATTATAGTGTAATGATAATGATGTTAATATTATAAAGCAGAAGAGTTTTTTTGTTACGTGTCAAATTGATAATTAATTTTATTAAAATTCTTTTAAAAATTCACACACTTCACTTCGATCGCTCGTTGGAGCGTGATAGGTCGGACTTACTCATTTAGTCTGTATTGCGACCTATAAAACTTTACTGAAAAAAAAAAAAAACAGAAAAGCTATTGGGAAAAAAGGCGATAATCATTGAATTAAAAAAGTACGAGTATTTATAAACTTCGGCGCACAAGTTGAAAAACTATCATGGCGGTCGACCAATAATGAGCAGTAATCGATTTACGGGTCTCAATCGAAGTGGGGGCTGCGCGTAACCTTAGAAACGGGTTCAACTTATTTGCCGCGTACTACACCTACTTTGTTATCCGATTTTTCTTTTTTTTTTTAATTTGTATTTGCAATCAGCCCTAAGGCTATGAGCAAATTTGTTCTATGATGTTGTCATGCGGAGTGGCTTCCCATTGGAGGCATCTACTCGTCTGCTATCCAGAGCTACTGCCTGTCTTCTAGGTCGAGGATGTGATGACGTTTTAGTCGTCTCACATAATGATTCATGGTGACCCGCCGAGCGAGTTCGTTAGGGTGACGGATTAGTCGCTCTTTGTATTTAGCTGCCAAGCTTCGAATTTCCTCTTTGATTGTACTCATTTCAAGGTGCTCGTGGACTTCATTGTTAGTTATGTACCATGGTACATTTGCGATTGTTCTGAGGATCTTGTTCTGCTGGCGCTGGAGCATGTTTATGTTAGAATCGCTTGCGCTGCCCCATAGTTGTAACTCATATGCCCAAATAGGCTTTAGGATGACTTTATATATAAGCAGTTTGTTATCATTAGAAAGTCTCGAGTTTCTTCCTAGCATCCAGTATAGGCTGTTGTACTTAAGCTGTAGTTCCTGCTTTTTACATTTGATGTGATGCCTCCAGGTTAGTCTACGATCAATGTGTAAGCCAAGATATCTTACATGGTCACTGTGGGGTAGAATACACTGGCCCAACTTAACAGGTGGGCAGTCTCCTGTTCTAAGAGTGAATGTCACCTGCACTGATTTCGCGGCACTAGCCTTTATTTTCCATCTTTGGAGCCATTCGTTAACTTTATTAAGACCCTTCTGCAGGTTTTCTGATGCTAGTTTTGGATCTTTATTACTAGCCAATATAGCAGTGTCGTCTGCAAATGTAGCTGTGGTTATCCCTGGTGCTAGCGGTAGATCAGCGGTGTACAACGTGTACAACATAGGGCCCAGAACAGATCCTTGTGGCACCCCAGCGTCAATTTCTTTGAACTCAGAAGTAGCGTCGCCTTCTTTCACATAAAATATGCGCTCCTCGAGGTAAGATTTGAATATTGGAAAATATGAGTGGGAAATATTGTTTGATCTTACATAGTAGGCCTTTGTGCCAGACCTTGTCAAACACCTGCTGGATATCCAAAAACGCTGACGAGCAGTATTCTTTTTGTTCTAAAGATTTCCTTATGGCATCACATACTCTGTGCGCTTGTTCCACTGTGCCATGGCATTCTCTGAAGCCGAATTGGTGGTCTGGTATCACTTTGCGTTCCAAGAGGTTAGGCATAATTCTGCGAAGTATTATCTTTTCCAGTACCTTAGATAGAGTAGGCAACAGGCTGATTGGTCGATAGGATATTTTTCGGTCATTAATTTACCAGCCTTGTAAATCATGATTATTTCCGAAACTTACCATGCATTCGTAACATAGCATTGAAGATGGTGGTTATGGACACAATAGCTTTCCTAGGTAGTTCCAGCAATACTTCTTTGGTTATCAGGTCATAACCCGGTGCCTTTTTACTGTCCAGTCGTTTGATCGTTCTTATGACTTCCGCGGGCGACACAGGTTTAGGGGGAAGGCCCATTTGAAGGTCTTGTTTCAAAACGAGATCAACATATTCCTCTGACGAGTTGTCTAATGATACATTCGATTTGAAAACATTTTTTAGATGATCCGCAAACAAGTTCGCTTTGTCTTGACTAGTTCTAGCCCAACCGTTTTCCATTTTTATTGGTGTTTTAGGTATGTTATGTCTGTCACAAGAACGGGTGATTTTCCAGAGCGAGTAGTTGCTGGCTTTCGTAGCAGTTAGAGACTCCAATTGTGCTTGCATTGTTAACTCATTGACATTCTTTATAGTTTGCTTCAATTCTACAATGGCTTTATTAAGGGCGGCCTTGTCTTGGGGATGACGGCTCAGCTGCCAAACTCTGCGTAGCTGCGTAGCCTGCGTTTCTCCTGGATCATAGTCTTTATTTCCAATGGTATGTTTGTGGGCTGGTTTCTATATTCAGTAGTAGGCATGCTTAAAATAGAAGTCATATTTATCCCTAACTCATGGTTGTCACTATATTCGAACTGTGACGAGATGAATGCTATCAGAGCGAAGCAATTTGCCTTCTGCATAATAAAAAGCAGCTAGTGTTTGTAAACGGACGGTGCCTTCTGTACGAGTAGGTATAATAGCGAATCATCGAACTATCTGGTTACAACATTTCCACTGTTATCAGTTTCCGTGATTTTCGATACTCCGAAAACTTTAATTTTACTAGACAGTCTCGTCCCATCACGGTCTCCAGCTCTCTCTAATGGTAGGCTCTCGTAATTTTGTGTAAGTTTCATATTTGGTTTGCGCAAACATTACCATATATTCGAATCCCGTGAGAATCTCAAGTGGTTGACAATTCACCTTCACCGGAATGCTCATATTTATCCTTTCCCTTTCGAAAAGGAGGAGGTTCTATGTTCGGCTGTATGTATTTTTATTTTTTATATGTATGTTCACCAATATCTCGGTCAATTGAGGACCGTCGAAATTTTTTGTTTTTTTTTAAAGATTTTACTTCCGAATTGGTCCCATAAAAATATCTTTTTGATCTGATGATGAACTTCGAAGATACATATACAACGAAACTCTTCGAAAAATCAGAGCAGAACTGTCGTTTTAATACGTATGCTCGATATCTCGGTCAATTGTGGACCGATTTTGACAATTTTTGTTTTGTTTGAAAGATTATACTCCCAAGTTGATCCCATAGAAATATTGTTTTGATCTGATGATAAACTACGAAGATATAGAACGGAATTCTTCAAAAAACCATAGCAGAACTGTCGTAACAAGTAAAATTGCTTTGTTTATACATGTCAGTCGGTGGCTGACTAAAGGAAGAAGGGGAGGGGATACATAGAACTGATCTGATGATAAGGAAGGTAGATAAGAGCCGGAACTTTGTAATAAATCAGTGTATCCTAGCCGTGTTTGGTATTATTAGAATTGTCATGATGATTTGATGATGGAACCGAATGGCGGAAGGTACTTGTCTATTTAAGTTTCGCTGAGGGGTACTACAACTAAAAAGTGTGAAATAAAAACTTTTTACAAAAAAAATACAACCAACTTCAATGTAAAAACAAAAAAGTGCCAAATAACTTTAATTTCGGAAGTCGGTGTTAAACAACGAAGAGATCAAACTATTATAGAAACACCGACTTCCGAAATTAAAGTTATTTTGCACTTTTTGTTTTTTTTTTTTAAATTGTTTTTTTTTTTTAAGTTTTTTATATATAATGTGACTTTTTACATCCAGATCGGTTTTCAGTTGAGATTCCGGCACGAAATTTTTACTGTAATTAGATAACGTAAGATTTAAATGCAAATGCGTTCCACATCTTTTGTATTTCGGGCTGATATCCGCAACTCCACGGCTAAAGCGCGTATTTTGCGTATGGGTTCCACATATTTCTAGGATAAATCTTCTACTGTCCTTGTATTGCTGCTTCCAGCAGCTTGTTGCTTGTATTTAAAAAACTCGTGAAGGAATATTACAATAACTACACACAACCTCGGTGGCAGATGACAACGCTCCCTAATGAATGTAGAATGGACGAGGATCACATAGAGGCACGGGTCTTGAGCGCTGGTTTCCACTTGCGCAGAAGCGAAATATCGGGATATGCGCAAAGTGATCCCCGATCTTTCAGCGAGCGCTCAAGCGCTCAAGATCAGTGCCGGTATCTGTAGTGCAGAGAACTTACTGCAGGAAGTAGTGTATGTTGACGTAGTTGGGCGCGGTGGCACAGGGCGGCGAGTCGGGCGCGCGCGGCGCGGACGGCGGCGCGGGCAGCGCCGGCGTGCCCAGGGGCAGCGTGCTCGTACCACTCGACCCATCTTCTGTACTTGACCCAGTACCACCTTATGAAAAGAACATTATATTATAATTACTATTATTAATAGTAATTATTACGTGGTGACCCATACGCTAGTGTAGGTAAGGTAAGGTAGGGCAGTGCAGGTTGGCGAATTTCTTATTATTATTTTTAATTACTATTATTTATTAGTTAATGTTTGACCACTATCTCACCTAATGGTAAGCGATGATATGATTTTTTTCATCATCTTTTCACTCACACGACTGATAGGGAATTCCACGGCTAAAAGCCAAACCAATCTGAAATGTCTTTTTTTTAATATCAAAATAATATTTTTATGCTCAGTGAATTTAAAGTATATTTGATACATAATAACAAAAATGTACTTTTTTTAATTTTGTCTACGTGTTTCTTTCGGCTAAGCTCCGAAATAGCTAGACCGATAGCTGATTTTACGAGAAGTAAGTTAGAGTAACGGGATTTCAAACTACGGAATAGGTTTTCGAATCGCTTGAAGATCTTGACTTTCACTGGGGTATAGCTGGTATTAGAGTAGTAAGCTACTATATATTCTCGCTGGAACAAGACTTACTTCCTGGGTGTAGAGTAGTAATCCCTAGGAGAGTATAAAATATTTTTATTAAATCTTTTCTTATACATAAAAACATTTTTCGCAAAACTTTCTGAGTGGGCTGGTATACGAAATATATGAGGATTTAAATTTACTTCTTACGTTTTCCTTTATTGTTTCATAAAGCGACATTATTTTTTTATTATTATGAGGCGAAGGCTCGCTTTTAACCACTATCTCACCTGCATGCATGCTTGCTTAGAAGTTACCCATTAACACTTGACTTTAAGAACCCTAGGTTATAGCATCTATAAACACAGACTGCAGCAGGAAATTCAACTCCTTTGCTGTATGAATAATGAATGTGTTACCAAAAAGCTTTGTACAATATTATGGGTGGGATGTCCACCAAGTCATATAAAGTGAATTTTGCAAAGTTAACTGTACTTAAACCTGCTGGCCTTAATCTACTTATCTCATGGTATGACAATATGGAGAGATCCATTGGTAACTCCAATGGATCTCTCCAGATTGTCATTTTTCAACATTAATTATCTATATTGGTGCAGTTGTATTCTGTCATAAAATCATAACAAATTAGGACCAAGGTTAACATGTCACAAGGGAATAAGTAGCTAAATTCCATTTTTGCCGAACTATGCAGTTACGTCACGTTTGTGAAACTATTGCTCACCTGCTTGTATATAGACGTATTCGCCATCATTGATGTCAACGGGAACTTGATCATAGTACGGCTCGTCTTCAGAGCCGGGCATGGCAGCCGGAATGCTTTCTAACGATATCGGCGCAGACTTATCAGCGTCCGTGGCGTCGCCCAAATCCGGCGTAGTGGACGTGCCTTCTTCATCGATGGACCGTGGCGTCGCCGCTCCACCCGAACGCTTTCGCTCCGAAGATAGCGAGTTGATCGATTCATAACTTTTTACCTGTAAATAATAGAGTAATGCTTATACATGTATGAATTTTTAAATACCATGTAATATTCAATTACCAAAAAAGTTCAAGTTTCAATAAGTTCTAGGACTAAGGATTATTGAAAACACTCACTCTCTCACTAATGGAGGGCGTCGACGCTCTACTTGCAATGGACTCGCGTGATTCCGCGTTATGGATTCTACGCCCCAGTGATGATGGCGGACTGTCTTCTGCTAGACCGGTCTCCGGTAACGAAGCACCACGCTTACTAAACACTTTTGGTGGAGGCCTGAATATTAACAAAAAAAATATTATTTGAAAAACATAAAAACAAATACTGGTAGATTGGATCATATAGAAACCAAAAGAAAAGGACATTCCGACCGTCTAACTGAGTCCTCGCCTGCGCGGTACAGGGGCGCGGGGGTATGACGACCAAGGGGACTGAGACAGGTGCGGGCGGTGGGTGAATTTTTGTAATAGCTCATTTCGATCGCTACACGGGTAGCGATCGCACGTGTTAATTGTTGCGGACGCCTTGTGAGAAGTACACATGTAATAACAATCTCAAGATGAATCGAAAGATATTCGGACATAAAGTGAATAGTCAGTGCAAGCAAATGGCTTTTAACGTATACGAATATTTTAGAAAAAAGAAACTGGACCCGAATTCTATGGAATATCAACAAGACATACATTTAAACAAAACCGTAGCAGAAGTTACTGGACTATCGGAAAAGTCTGTACCTAGAATCGTAAATCAAGGGAAATTATTGAAAGACAACGAAAGCTTCAAATCACCGAAAAAATCCAAACTGGTTCGCAAAAAAAGAGTGGAAATAGACGATTTCACAAAAGGA
Source organism: Leucania comma (assembly GCA_958295575.1). Classification (NCBI taxonomy): domain Eukaryota; kingdom Metazoa; phylum Arthropoda; class Insecta; order Lepidoptera; family Noctuidae; genus Leucania; species Leucania comma. The sequence goes on along the minus strand of OY282474.1, from coordinate 16,781,206 downwards.
GTGGTAAGAAGAAAGATCACTCCGTTTTATGCAGTTGATAAAAAATACTTACTCTGAAAACGTTGAATGCTGTACTTAGAGAAGAGAATATATTACACTGCGGAAGGGAATATTTAAGGCTGTTGCTACATGAACTAGGTTTTAAATTTAAGAAATGTGGTTCTAAAAGGAAACTCCTTATTGAACAGCCAAATATAACATCGTGGAGATGGAAATACTTAAGGACTATAAAAAAATATCGTAGAGAAGGAAGACATATTTTATATCTTGACGAAACTTATGTAAATGAGTCTCATAATGTTTCAAAATGCTGGCAATCCAAGGATGTACATGGCGTGCTATCTCACATCGGAAAAGTGAACCGTTTGATTATCGTACATTGTGGAGGTCAAACTGGATTTGTAAACGGAGCACTTGTGATATTTAAATCCAAATGTAAGACGGGTGATTATCACGATTCTATGAATTTCGAGAATTTTAGTAAATGGATTAACGAAAAGCTAATGCCTAATATACCACCAAATTCCATCATCGTGATGGATAACATAGCTTACCATTCGGTTCGAGAAGAAAAAAGCCAACTATGGCTTCTACCAAGACAGTAATGCAAACATGGTTACGAAGACATGACGTGGTTTTTGATAATAAGCTTAGAAAGGACGATTTATTTAAATTGATTAGAAAGACAGACACTGAAGATATTTATAAAATTGACGAGTTATTGAAAAGAAACTGACATGAAGTGTTGCGTTTGCCTCCATACCACCCAGACCTGAACCCTATTGAGTTGGTCTGGGGTGACATTAAGGGACAATTAGAACTAAAAAGTGTGGACTCTAATTTAGACCAAAAAAAACTACGTTAGAGGGATTATTTGCTAAATATTCCCTACAGAAATGGGAGCATTGTGTTAATCATGTTATTAATATCTGGATGAGTACTGCAAACATGATGGAATTCGGGATGATGCTGTTGATTTTATTATTAACACTCAGGGCGACTCTGATGAATCCGATGATGACTCCGTCGAAATTTAAGAATCAAGTTCCACCGACATTGATATGGACCTGTCTGATTGATTTATTTTCATGATTATTCTATATAATAAATAGTACAATAGTTTATTACCAAATATTTTATTTACGTACCTAAGTTCATTAAAATTTTGTATCTTCATTAATTAATTATTTTTCATTAAATAAATCTCTATTTCTTTCCTATGACGTCACATATCTTAGGAACTATCTTGGCGCATTTCATCTCGTATGTATCTTACTAAGCGCCCCCACCGCCCTCACCTGTCTGTCCCCTTAGTCCTCATACCCCCGCGCCCCTGTACCGCGCAGGCGAGGACTCAGTTAGACGGTCGGCCTATAATTATGGTATTTTACCTACTTTCTTTGTCTACCTTTTTTATTCACTTTTTGCTTTAAGCAGAAAAGCTATGTCTAATAATACTTACTTAGGTGGAACTTTCTTCTTTGCAACTGCCACAGGATCAACAGGACTGCCTTCTGATGACTGCTGGGACTCTTCAGACTTCTTGGAAGCTTCTGCTAATTTCAGACCATTTACTTCGATGACTGTTACAAAATCACCAGTTTGTGATGTTGGACGGTTTTTGGCTTGATTTGGACTTGTTTGTTCTACAGCTACTGCAATAATTTATTTATTACAGCTTTATTTCTCACATTAAATAAAATTTGCATTTCTAAAATTTAGTAATTTTATTAAGGTGATCCCTTGCAGGAAAAATACCTTCTTCAGTTTCAATTAGTCTGTGGCCATATTGATTGAATGGGATCACTTTGTAAATTACTAGTGACCTGCCCCAGTGTAGTTACTCAAGCCCCAAGCAAACGCCGGCGTTCGCACACCTATTGTCTTTCTATTGTGTCTCTAATACGGTATTCAAAAGTCAAAGCTTTGCATTTATGTTACAAATCATTTAAATTGATGAGTTTTCTGTACAATATGTGTATAATATGCATTATTCTACACCCTACTCTTCCTAAATAATCACTCTATTTGTATTTCGGGCTGGTATCTGCAAGTCTACGACTAAAGCGCGTATTTTGCGTACAGATCACTCTTATCTACTGGTGAAAATTGCATGAAAACCCATTCAGTAGTTTTCAAGTTTATCGCAAAAAAATATTTGATTTTTCTGACTCGTTTGGAGTGAAGTGTGATATTTACCACACAAAATTGAGAACATAACAGTCCAGGCCATATAGTATATTTTAAACAAATAAAATATATTCAAAAATGTTTAAAATTATAATTAAAATATTACCATTATCACGATTAATGTCAGTTCTCTGGACTATTTCACTATTACATCTTCTCCGTGCAGCCTCTGCTGCAAGGTTTGATAACTCATTGATACATTGATTCACTGAACTCCTCTCAGTTACACGGACCGGCTTATTTCTGAGCTGCACTGGTTCACTTTCAGCCTTTTCAGGTGTGGAGTCTTCACTTTTATTGCTGCTTGGACTTATTTCACTTTTTTGCAGTAATAAATCAGTGTTGGGACCCTAAAAAATACCTCTAATTAAGCATACTTTAATTAAAAATAATGGAATGCTAAATAAAACATAATTCAGCCTTGAATAGCAATGCTTTCATACTGTTAACTAAGAGGATGTAAAAACGCCAATCTAAATAACTGTAATAAGCGAGTAAATAATTAAGTTTTTATGAATGCCAATGTTCCCATTTACCTCATACTCTACTAATTAACACAATGACATGCCTTCATCTAAATTAGTTCATGATGCAACAGAACACACAAGAGATATTGTTTGAATGAGTAACTTTAGTATACAAAAGTAAATAGTAGTTAGTTTTTGGTCTTGTTCAGTTTTGGCTGAACATATTGTCACAATGATAAGAATAGCATTATCCATAGGATGTATTAAACACCTTGGTGTATGTATGTCTTAGCACTTCGATCCACAACTACCCAACTTGTTCATACAAAAGTAGACTCTAAACATCGGAATTAAGGCCTATAGTGGCGTGGATGTGAGAGGACACCGGTGTCCTCTGAGCTAGGACAGATTAATATAGGAACTTATTTGTATTCAAAGCCTTATAACAGCCATCACATTTACATCCTCATTGATGATTCATCACACCTTGATGTAGTTGTATAACCATTTGTAGACACTCTCATGTTGCAAGATATTAAACAACCATGAAGCAGGTCAATAATACTGTTACTTTCACACGCTTCACAAATCAATTAACAGCTAGCATTAAATATTAATTAATTGGCAGTCATGTGTGGATAATGTTTCCTTGACATTAATATTTATCTCACAGTTATGAATTCATACAGCATGTATAATGCTGAAATACATTTACAAGGTATATAACATACTACTAATGTAGGTAACATAAGAAAAATAAATTTAACACAATGATCTTTCTGTGACTAATTGATTGTTTTGTATTATTACTCATCAAAGTATTAATAAACAAAGCAAAAATCTGGAAGGTGGGATAATTTATAATTATTTTTATACTATACAGTTACTATGAAAAGTAAACACTCTCATGAGGTTTGCATTCATGTAACAGATATTTTGTTCTATGTCTATTACATCAATAGAGGGAAATGCATAAATAATTCTTCATATTCTCCTCTAAGGTTAATCTTTATGATTGTACTTTACAATGAATTGTCAGATATACATTTTGATAAGGCTTTAAATAGGCATATTGAATATAGACTACTTTGACTACTTCACTCTATGTCTAGCTAAAATAATGTTTGTTTTTTTTATCATTTATTTTTAAATCAGATTTTATTTAAAACTTATTAGAAAGTTTCTTATTTACATAATTGGTTTATTTATCTTATATGAGAATTCAAGTATCAATTAATAAGATAATTAAGTCTCCACATATTAGAGAGTGACAATTGCATCACAAGGTTGGATTGATTTACTTAAAATTTAGATTTTGTCAGTAATAGAGGTTTATTATTTAAAAACAGGAACATCAGCAATTATGTTTGAACTGCACAAGGCCACATCTATGAATCATCCCAAGTACATAAATTAAGCTAAAGAGGAAAAAACAAATTGATCCAGTTCTAGAGATGGAGTTTTTACATTTGATTATTTTACAGTATGCTGCAGACACTACCTACCACATAGAATATTAAATCTTATTCAATAAATAAAATAATTTAAGTAGTAAATATAGTACCTACTTTTGACGTGTTTAGTGTAAAAAAATGAATAAATATTCATATTGTTAACTATTAAAACGAGTGTTAGATAAAGTAAAGACCTTTTTCGTATACAATAAAAATGAGAAAAGATATTTGAGACAGCAAATGTTTAGGAAAATAGTTGAAAATAACACAATCCACCCGCTTCGTGCGTATATTACATATGTTACTGTAAACTGTGTTAAGTAAATATGATCATAATGATTTACCTGCTTGCTATCAGAAGCCTTATCGTTGAGATCGTTCACGTCACCCCCCGAGGGCGGAGTCGTCCGGTTCCCTTGTGCGGCAGCTTTATGTTTCTCCACATCTGAGAGTAATGTTTCTAAATACTCCACGTAAAACTCTTCTTTCTCTAATTCTTCTCTCAATATAGCAACTTTTTGTTTGTGTTTAGCCAAATTGGCCCTGACATCTTCTTCCCAAGCTGCTGGTAATGCACTCTCTGGAAAACGTTGCACCCACACGCGTTGAAAATCTCCGAAGACACTCATCTCTCAGAAAACGATGTCATGACAAATTTATGTTACAATACAATCAAATAGTAATTAATTCTGTAATTTTATCAGTGTAAAAAATGTATAACAAATTCTGTCATCGCTTTGCAAATTCTTCATTTTTATTTACCACAGACGAACACGAAGAACACAGATGTCACAAAAACTTCAATTATTTTCCTCTATGCTTCATATTCAATATATCAACAACCATAGACATTTTGATTTTTAAATTCAGTAAAATAATAGAGAATATCTGCCGTGTCAGCTCACTACTGCTGAGAATCAGGGTGTAAAAAATTCCTAATTAACGTGGTCATGGAAGTTGTCAAATTTTTGACCAACGAAACGTAATCGGTCTTACGACCGAAACGGTTATTAAAAACGGTCCTCATTGCGAATGGTTTGAAGACGAAACTATCGTTGAGTAAAGTAGTTGCTGAAAACGTCATTAAACGTCGTTGTCGTTATTAGTCGTTATCGCAACTAGTTTGAGTAAAAATAAAATTTGTGCTGTATTTCAAATACACAAAGTTCATTTTTCATCGCAATAATTGGTTTTGAAACGACGACGTGACGAGTGTGATAGTTGAATTAATTCATTCTCAACCTTATTTTTTTAGCGATAGATAACAATTCGCATAAAGTAACTCGAAGACTGGTTTGTGCAACGAAAGGTGTTTGGTCGCAGGATAAAAAACTGTCGTTCCATTAAAGAACATAAAACGGTCTTTGGAAGCTGTTCGTTATTGAAACGCCACCGCTAGTCATAGGCAAAATCAGCTGGATATTAGAGAAAGAAAATGTCAAAACTTTTGTTATTAAAATTGTAAAATCCTAATTTTTCATGAAAATGGATCCAAATTATGTCAAATCCATTATTGAAGGGCTGAAATCTTCATCTTCGAGCCGTGTTCAAGAAACCCTGTTAAAAATAAGAGGCAAAATCATTTCCAACGACAGTGGAATTAAGCTTTTTAGGGAATGTGGTGGCTTAGAGTGTTTATTGCCTCATTTGCGCAAACCAAATGAAAGAATACTTGATGTTACTTTAAGCATACTTGGGAATTGCTGCCTCGAAGAAGAAAGCAGCTTAGCGGTATGTATAATGAACACTCAAGAAGTCGTAAGAAGTATTATTATATTGTGTACAAACACTATAAATAAGGTAATATTTGAGTTTAATGATTTATTGAAATCATAATTTCAGGTTGGTAAATTATACATCTTTGGACCTTTGGTAAACATTATAAAGACAGTATGCCGTGATAGCATAGTGGGTAGAGCATGCCGTGTGATAGGTAATCTGGCACAAAGAAATTCAAATGCAGATGGTTTGCACAATCATGGTGCAGTGACTGCATTGGTAACACTCATCGAAAACAGAGACAAGAACACATCTTACCCTACTCTTACAATGGCTGTGCGGGCAATCAGGTAACTTTAAACTTTTACTACTTTACACACTTTGCTCTTGGAGATGGGATTTGGTCCACTGAAGCAAATAAAAGCTGATCTTTCTGGGTTAGATAGAGCTCTTTCAAAAGAAAATTTGTAGTAAATAAAGTTCTAAAAAAAAAAATTAATGGAAAAGAAGCTCTGTAATTGCTGGAGATCATAAAAAGTAAACTATGTAGTAGATTGAGCAAGAGACAGAGAGAGAGAGAACTATGATATAGAGTTTTACATTAAAAAATAATTAGAAATGAAAACGTAATACTTAGATAGTATAAAAAAATCTGTAGTTTTTACAAAAAAAAAAACATTTTTTGTTCTTTTTTTTTTATATATTTTATAAACTAGCACTTGACTGCAATCCTACCTGATGGTAAGCAGTGATGCAATCGTCGATGGTAAAGCGCACTAGTTTATTAAGAGCCTATTCACTCTAGCCTTGAAGACGCCCAAATTATAATTGGCCGGGAAAACCGCAGCAGGCAAATTGTTCCAGTCCCTCGATGTACGCTGTATAAACGACGAGGCAAAACGCTTAGTCCGGACCGTGGAAGTTTCAACAACGTAAGGGTGGATATTCGCCGTACGCCGGGGCTGTTCGATGGTAGAAAGGAGATGGCGGTATCAAGTCATGCAATTCCCGCGCACACTCTCCAAAATGCATCCCGTAAAACACCGAAAGGCTGGCTACTCTACGCCTGTGCTCGAGGCTTTGTAGATTGGACTTAACCAAGTCTGGATCACCAATTAGCCTCTTCGCACGCCTTTCCACCGAGTCCAAAGCTGCTAGGTGGCATTTTGCAGCACCAGCCCATATGTGGCTGCAGTACTCCACACACGAACGGACTTGTGCTTTGTATAAGATTAGAAGCTGTTCCGGTGTGAAGTACCGCCGGCCTTTTGCTAGAACGCCGAGTTTCCTAGCAGCTACCTTAGCTTTGGACTCAATGAACCGCCCAAAGTTGAGGTCTGAGGAAATTTCTACCCCCAAGAGCTGAAGGCGGTCGGTGCACTCCAGGGATACATTCTGGAAAGCAGGAGCCAAGGTGAACGGGCTCCTTTTGGCGGTGAACAGACACGCTTGTGTTTTGGCGGCGTTGAATCCCACAATATTGGCTTCGCCCCATTTGGAGACTGCCTGAAGTGAAGCATTCGTCCGCTCCACCATAGCCTCCCTTTCAGACTGGATTAGCTCTTTACTAGCCCGAGGAGTTGGCAGGTATCTGTCTACAACTGTGCTATCATCTGCATACCCATAGATACCGGGCATCAGCAGATCGTTGATATGCAGGAGGAAGAGAGTTGCAGAGAGAACAGACCCCTGAGGAACTCCGGCATTAGTCGTCATGGGCTCTGATGAGCATCCGTCGACAACAACTCGGAGAGACCGTTCACTCAGGAAGTCTTTTACCCAACTAATCAGGCCAGGGGAAATGCCGTACGCTGGAAGCTTACTCAAAAGGCTAGCGTGCCATACCCTGTCGAAGGCCTTCGAGACGTCTAGAGAAACCGCAATCGCTTCCCCATTCCTCTCGAGGGCCTCGCCCCACAAGTGGGTGGCATAAACTAGTAGATCCCCAGTAGATCGATTGTGGCGAAACCCGTACTGTCGGTCACTGAGGAGATCGTTACCTTCCAGGTATGCCATGAGGCGCGAGTTCAATACACGCTCCATAATCTTGCAGAGTATGGAGGTTACCGAAATCGGCCGATAGTTGTTAGGATCGGCACGACTGCCCTTTTTGGGCACGGGTTGTACATTGGCAAGGACTTGGGCACTATTCCAGTCCTAAATGAGAGGCGATACAAGCGAGTCAATACAGGAGACAACTCGGGCGCACAAGCCTTGAGAACTAACGCTGGTATACCATCTGGTCCACTAGCTTTATTCACGTCTAGACGACACAGTGCTCTCAGAACTTCTTTGTTCCTTATGCGAATTTCGGGCATCGAGGTGTCGCAGAAAGGCAGAGTCGGTGGAGTAGCACCACAAGTGTCAAGACGAGAATTATGGGCGAAGAGAGATGCAAAGAGACCTGCTTTCTCTCTCGCGGTGTGAGCCAGTGTTCCATCAGGCTTAACCAGCGGAGGCAGTGTGGGCCGACAGAAGTTCGCTTCGACCGACTTGGCAAGGGACCAAAAAGCTCTGCTACCGGATGGCTGTGCAGAGAGCTTTGTGCCAATATGAGTAATGCGGTCAAAGCGAGCCTTCCTTAGTGCCTTTTTGTAAGACTTGGCAGCTTGGTTGAAGGCTCTCTTCTTTGAACTCAGATCCGGAGCTTTGCGGTCACGAGCATCAACCCAGGTGAGAAACGCCGAATGCTTAAGCTCTTCAGCTTTTATGCAATCGGCGTTGAACCATGGGTGAACTGAGCCACCGATGGGTACGTCGCTATAAGGGATGAAATACTCCATAGCTTGACGTATCACATCGGATACGGCATCTGCACAGCTCGACGGATTTTCAGAAGAGAAGCAAACCTGCTGCCAAGGATAAGACGCAAAGAATTGCCGCATCTCATCCCAATCTGCCGACTTGTAACGCCACATCCGCCGTTCACCGCGAGACTCACAGTCAGGTGGGGAGAAGGACGATACAGACTTCACCAGACAGTGATCTGATGTTCCAAGTGGTGAAGAAACTGTTACGATACATCTGTCCGGATCGGTGGTCAGCAGAAGGTCCAGACAATTGGCAGTATGACCAACTACATCAGGCACCCTGGTCGCTTGCTTCACCAGCTGGGAAAGGCCCAACGATACCGCAAAGTTTCGCGCTTCTCTTCCAGCGTGGTCGGTCCTCTGGTATGGGAAAAGCCAGTCTTGGACTTGTTCACTTTTATTTTATGTGTATAATGGAAAAAAAAATAGTTTTTAATTATTTATTGTTTCTGTAGGCAACTCTGGATGGTAACAGAGAAAAGAGATGAGATGCTTAGCTTGAACTCAGTGCGCTGCATAGCAATACTATTGACTACTGAATGTGAAACAGCTGGTATTATCAAGTCAACAACCCCAGGCCGTGAAACTGAAGGCCTGAGGAAGAGCCAGGAGGAGTTGATCACTGGCATACTGAAGTGCTTGGGGTACTTTACTACACATTCTACTGCACAGTGCTGTGAACAGGTAAGCCTAAATGGAAGGAGAGTGTAGTGACATCTATGTCGTCACATAAGAACTAATCCTGCATTGCGCAAGAAAGATTCTCTGCGCAATTTGAACATATAGAACAGCCCAAAATCATCTATTGGGCATTAGCCCACCAGACATTATACCAGTCTGGTCGGAGGATCCTCCCTTGTCAACGTAGGTATGTGGGACTTTACTCTCTGTTCCGCATGCTTTCAAACTGGTGACCCTCGATAAAAGAACGTCAGCGCAGCTTTCGTGCAGCTACTACTTCGTGACGTCATCATCACTTCCTCACGCTTTCGAGCAGCAACCCATACAGCCAGCACCCACGGCTATATGGGTATCCTGACCACCAGCATGCCTACTTGGTCATACCTGGTCATCACCCTCAGCCTCATCAGCCACCTTGGCTAAGCACCTGCACCTTCGGCCAGTCACATGAAGAGCCTTGAAGAACCTCTCCTCGACGACAGTAGTCAAGCCCTACGTCGCACAGCACTGCTCCGACTCACTGGAGCCAGCAGCACTACTCCGACTCACTGGAACTGGAGCCTACAGCATCATATCCCGACTCACTGGGATAGGAACACCCCGACCCACTGGGGCATCACCGCAGACAGTTTCGACTCACCGAGAACTATGCGGAATCCGGTTCCGACTCACTGAAACCAACCACCACTGGCCTGGCACACATCAATAAGCATCAAGAACCATCGATCTCCGATCTCCGGAGGGGAGTGATGGAGCGACATCTATGTCGCCACAAATTAACTAATCCTACATCGCGCAAGTAACATTCTTTGCGCGATTTGAACACATAGAATAGCCTGCAATCATATAGTGGGCAGTAGCCCACCAGATATAACACCTGTCTGGTCGGAAGATCCTCCCTTTTCAATGGAGGTTAGCGGGACTTTACTCTCTATTCCGCTTACCTCGAAAAGAATATAAAAAAATTTAGTAAATATGCATTGATTTTAACTGTACATACCATGAAATACATAGATTTTGACTACAATTCCGTGCTTCCAACTACATTCCACCTTTTACTTACACATGCTATCAACATTAACTTATCCTAATTACTTTCCAGATTCAAGGAGATGGTCGGGGTTATCAATGCCTAGTGGCTCTAACAAAAAAGTTTGAATCTCTTGCAATGAAGTGCCTCATGAATCTATGTTACTTATCCAGCTGTCGCCCTCTGTTAGGCATTGCGGGATTTGTAGAATGCTTAGTTAGCATACTGCAGAAAATATCAGGTATTCTACTTTTTTATTATATTTATAATTTCAACACAAAAAAATCTATTGCAGTATGTTCCCCAAAAACTTTACTTGCCAGAGTTCACTATATTAGGCAACCAAATTCTGGATTGCCCTCTTTAGGCTTCTTGCCTGCCTACCACTCTTGCATGTTCCTGGGTCATAAGAGACATAAATGTTTAAAAATAATTATAATCATGTCCTACTACAGTGTGAGATTACATAATGCTGTAAATCCCACTGAGAAGACATTGGTATTTGTATTGCAGATGTGTTTGTATGGCCGGAAGGCGCGGCTGCGGCGCTGGCGCAGCTGAGCGGCGAGGCGGTGAACCGCTCGCGCCTGCGCCACTGCGGCGGCCTGCGGCTGTTGGTGGCGGCCGCACGCGTCAACCCCCATGCCATGCACGCTCTTCTGCAATACGTTTTTGATGATACATGTAAGTGTTCTTTATAGCTATAAGCAAACCTTCACAAGTTGATCCAAGGGAAAACCACGATTGTAGCGAAAATTTGATATTTTCCTGCGTACATTTTGGAAGGGGTAGCTGTCAAATAACAGAAAAAGAACGTACAATCTGAACTGTTAAGCCATTTGGTTACGTGCATACAAAAGAGAGCGAGATGTCGCACCTTACTCCCACTCTTTCTCATTGCTACTTCAATTCATTACCAATATTGATGCTGTTTTCAAGAAAAGATTTATTTTTTATTTGTAGTTTTAAATGGTAAAATACCCAAGTAATTATGTACATAATAATATACCTATTGCATTTTCATTTGCAGCATTCCAGATCTTAGTTAACGAAGGTCTTGTAAGCTTACTTACTGATGAACTGACTAATTATCTAACAACTATGGATTATGAACATACCAATCTGGAACACACGTCAATGATATGCGAAGCTGTGGAAAAAGTCAAGGAAACTCCGAAAGATAGTAAACCTGATCTAGAATTGCCAGCCACTGAAGGCTCAAGTAATGCTGAAGGAAAAGTTAGTTTGTTTGCACGCCGTAAAGGTCCATTGTCTTCTCAAAATGAAGACGAATTAAAGGTGGTAATAGAGAGAGATAACATGATCGTCGGGTTTGTTGATGCTGTCGATAGTGATGCAACTGAAGATAGCCAGAGTGAAGATGAGGCGGTACCACTTCGACGTAAGTGCCTCAAAAGAGCTCGGTCTCAAAGCCCAAAGGCTATAAAAAAGGTAATTATGGATCTATTTAATTTTTCATTTATGACTTATATACAAGAACTTTTTTTATTTACCTTTACTCTCTCACTTCTGAATTAAAGCCTATTCCATTCTTCTCTACAGGATTTATAATATAACTATGTTATTTTTTTCAGAAATCGCAACTTATCAAAATGGCTAGCAAGGATTGGTCTGCTGGTGTTTATTGGGAACCTAAAAGTCCTGAGTGGCCCACGAATCCGCAAGCATCGGGATCTCGCGTTTCCATGAGTCCAGATAGAGGAGACCATGGTCCATTATCTCCATATTCAGATGGCTATCAGTCTGGGTTTAGTCCTGAGTACAGAGGGTTTTCTTCTAACAAACGGGCCAGATGGGATTGGAGTCCAGAGTCAGGAGTCAGTTCAGGAGAAGCTAGTTCAATGTCTCCTTACTTTACTGACTATCAATGGAGTCCAAGTAGTTCTGGTGGCCCTACTTCACCATTTAGTATTAAAGATGGTAAGACTTAGCCTTTTTGATAATAATATCCCGCGGCTTCGCGCTCGTAGTTTGACCCATAACTGGGCGATTTACTAAGATTACAAGCCGCGACAAATGAGAGTTTTCGTAATTAGATCAAATAATTTTTCTATATTATTTTTATGTTTATTAAAAATTTAGATAGCAAGTAATGATAAAAAAAAAATCATCTAAAATTATGTTGACTTCTATGTTATTCAATTTTTGTGCACTTAATAATACGATTGATTTTAAAACTTTCGGTTACGTTTTCAGACAGTTCCGACTCTGAGATTTCGGGTCGTTACTCGCCAGTGTGCAGTGACAACGAGGGCGAGGCGGTGGACCTGGCGGCGGTGAGCAGTGCGGCCGCGGAACTGGACGCGGCGCAAATGGTGCACGACTTGGACGAGCTCATCATGGAAGACGACGAGAGTGTCGAGGAAGAAGCTCCTTTAGAAGGTTTTCATATATAATTATTTATTATTTTATAATTGAACCGTAATCATCAGAATTTTCACATTTATTTTTACGAATAGATGTGTCCTTACTGTCTGAAGGGTGTAATGTGAAGTACATTGCTTTCAAAATTACTGTAATCTAAATCAGCTATACTCAACCTGCGGCCCGCGAGCCGCATGTGGCCCACCCACAAGCATTTCTAAATTAAATATACATAATACTAGCGACCCGCCCAAGCTTCGCACGAGTGCAATGGTGATATTAAAAATATTATGCATTTATTATACATATAAAACTTCCTCTTGAATCACTTTATCTTTTAAAAAAACCGCATCAAAATCCGTTGCGTAGTTTTAAAGATATAAGCATGCATAGGGACAGACTGCGGGAAGCGACTTTGTTTCATACTATGTAGTGATGGTAGCATCCTTTTATATTTAATGTCTCAGTAGCAGTTTTACTGTACGGAAATCTGCTTACTAGTGCACTCCTTGGCGATGTATTTATCAATTATAGTCCTGCTAACAAAACGAAAAAATAGCACTATATATATAAAAAAAAAAAAAACAAAAATCCATAGAAAATATGAAATGTAGAATTTTATTTCACTAAAAGTAATTGTGGCCCATCATTGGAACAGTAGAAGCACTATGTGGCCCAAAAAGAAAAATGTTGAATATGACTGATCTAATTGGTCAATGGGCGTGGCTAATCCGGGTGACAACGATGAGTCACTATTTTAACGCTATTTTATATATTTAGATGTGTCGAAGCTCGTCACGAACACCAAATCATCTCGCATAGCGTGCGTGTTAGTCTTACTATTCCGAGTGTCCCATGGAGCTTGCAACTCGTTCGGCGCCCTCCGTGAAGAACCGGTGCCGAACCAAACACTCGAGCTGTTGACTGGTCGCGAGTGTCTGAACGCATTGTTGGACTATGTGGAGAGGTGCAAGCGGCCCTTAGGACGAGCGGCTCGTATTCTTGCCAGAGTATTGAGGTAATTTTAAAATTCTAATAATGTTAAGAAATCCTTCAGTAAGCCTACTCAAGAGAATATTCTTAAGCCATTGTACTTTGGGTCGAGTTATTGCCACATTGTTGGTCAACTGGTTGAGTCTAAAATGACTTCAGTGAAGTACAAGATGCGGTTTGTGGCCTTAAAATGAGTAAACCACTGATGTTATTTTTCTAATTCCTTCACTAATGTACCAATTATTTCATTTTCAGCAATGCTCTCTGCCTAATGAGTATATTGAAACATAGATTAGCACTAAGGCTACACAACATGTCGGTCAGTTCCAAGCATCCACCTACTAAATGTCAACAGTGCAAACAAGTGAGTCTATTTTTAAAAGCTTTTGTAATGTCGTACTTATAGGCAAGAATGTAAGACTAAAATTAGAATTATTCTACCATGCAAGATGAAATTTGTAATCCTTTGCAGATTTTAAGGCTGAGTACAAAACTATTGAGCCAATTAACAATATTAGCAGAGTCAAGTTACGGAATCGGTGAAATTAGTTATCAGCTACTAAAGGGCAGCTCATCTATGAAACAAACACTGTCTCTGACATTACCCTACATCGTGAGGTAAGCCAACTACAATTCGTAAAATTACTAGCTTCCGTCTGTGTTATGTTAGTAGTTTTCACCTTTATTAGTCACGACTTTATTTTAGAAACATTCTCCCAGGATTTTTATCCTGGGAGAATCTTATGTGCCAATCTAGGACATGGGCTACCAAGAATCATCGATATCCATACAGCCGTTCGTGTGTAAAGAAGTAACAAATATATACACTGCACACAGTCTTTCACTTTTATAATATTTAGCCGGGTACAGACTGCTGTAATTTATCATGCAATGTAACAGAATGCCCATAGCGTGGAAGCCTTGCGCGCGCGAACAGTACACACTACGCGAACTGAGCATGTCAACTATATGAGCAGGTATACATGCACGGTACGTGCGCGCGCTCGAACACACTTACGAAATGCTCCTTTCATTTTACGTTACAACAGTCTGTACCAGGGTTTAGTGTGAAATTTGGTAACCTACATGTCAATTCAGGATACAGGATATAACTATTCTAGCAGTACCAAATTGCATCTAAATTCGATCAGCCATTTGAGCGTGTAGGAATAATAAGCATACATACCCATAACTACATACAAAATTACGTTATAACAAGTTACTTTCATGATTATAATGACTTGCAATGTTTACAGAACCGAAAAACCGCTCAAGAAATATCTGATAGACTGCAGTGCACTAAACTCGTTGTTCACAATAATAACTGAGTCTAAGGAAGACATACAAGACTGCGTAACTGCTTTAGCAAAACTAGCCAACAATGTTCACATAAAGGATCCGAAAGTACTTGAAAATCGATTTACGAGCCAAATACATGTTAGCTACGACCCTATACTTGATAACTTATCCCTCGATGAAATAGTCACTTTTGAACTAGATGATTTGACAACAGTTAAAGCTAACAGAGTATTTCTGTGTCAAAACTCTGAAGTTTTCAGCGCCATGCTAATGGGGTGTTTCAAGGAGTCTGAAGAAAAATGTGTAAGGTTAAAGAATGTCACCAAACCTGCACTAGAATACCTTTTTACTTTGTTGCACTTTGGGTTGAACAATCCCAGATGTCCTGATATCCTTGTCTTTCCAATGGCTGAGAAACTAGAAACTAATTTGGAAGTCCTATTGTTAGCAGATAGATTTTTATTTGATAAACTGAAAGGATTGCTGAGCAGTGCTATCCTACAGTTTCAATTGAATCCGGATTCTGCCGATAAAATATATGTATGGTCGCTAAGCGAGGGGATGGGTTTCTTGTGTGTTGAGTCAGTTGCTTACTTGCTAACGGGTAAAATGGGAGAATCAGACCGTACAAACGCTTTTAGAAATATACTCAACCTGGAGTATAAGGAACAATGGCTTGAAGATATCAAGTCTATGATACTGAGACAGCTGGTAAAGTGATAATATGATGTAGCAAGGAGCCCTTGATGAGATGCTTCCTGTTTCATTGTGCTAGTAGCTTAAATATACTATGATATAAAAAAAAAACAGCTAAAACTGCCAGTTATAGCAATATTTTATAGTGATGTATTTAAATAGTTATATGGTTTTTAATATTTGTGAATATTGCATTTATTTAAATGTTATATCATAATGATTTATACACCTCGTATTTTTTTAGGTCATTTTACGGTTATTTTCGGCATGGAGCACTCTATGCCCAAAATAAAGAATGACCAAATGAAAGAGCATGAACCGAAAATAAAATAATGAATTCTCTTTCTGTGAGTTTATGATAGTTGTTTTATATAAATAACAGCATAAATGTAAATTAAACATATATTTACTCTAAGGTATTGTGTATCAATAGCTCACCTTACAATTTCAAAACACTAAGTTATCAATAAAATGAATAAAGAAAACTTACAGCCAAAGGCAAACTCAATACTTTACAACTTGTGACTTAGTGTACAGACCCTTTTGTATATAAAAAGCCTATTGTTTCATTTCTGGTTTTCGTAATGAAAAGGCCAACTTAATATCTTTGCTGGGCACAAGAACTTGTGAAGTCTTTGCATCTATCTCATCTTCATTTAAACACTTAAAATCAAAGTTTTCCACAATCTGTAACAAAAAAACCAGAGTTTAAAAAAGGAAAATGCTTCTAAACTCATAAATCAAACAGGACCCCAAGGCATAAAAAGTTTTTGAATATTATTGAATAAAACATGAAATCCCTACCCAGAATAATTGGCACATAAGATTAGAACCTTGTTTAAAAAATGTCTAGAGCTGTTTAGCAACTGATTTGCAGAATAAATTTAAATCAATGAATAAAATTTAAAAAATTAAATGCATTATGCATCTGCTAATCAGTCACTAATCAACATTGAATAAAATAAACTTCATTGTACACTAAAATAGTAACATAAATCTATAGGTACAAGAAGTGTATGTATGCTTACTTGACTTATAAGCTCTGTCATCTGCAGCATTGCTAACTTTTTTCCTATGCAAGATCTGGCCCCAAGTGCAAAGGGTAGTGATGCAGAAGACACATGATTCAACAGATCTTTTCTCCTCACATCATTGCGATCCCAGCGGTAAGGAAGATATTCATCTGCTTTACTGAAGTTCCGTTCATCTCTTCCTGATGTATAAATTGAAGCTATGATTGGAGTCTGTAATCCATAATTTATGCACAAAATAGTTATACCCATTTCTACTCAAAACAGTATATGAAATCTTTAAAAACCTAGGCAACAGACACAGTACAGTATTATTCTAATTTAGGTATTTATAAAAGTTTTAGATACAAGTTTAAAACTTCCCGAAGTGCTTGGTTACATACATAAGAATAATAATAGCTTTGGGCAAAGACATAATTAAAACAAAAAACATTATGATTCTTTAGGTATATTTCTTTTCAAAATTCTTGTATATGAGTGTTTTAATTCCTCTTTTATGTGTCTGTACGGTTCTTCTAGTTCACTTGGAGCCAATGGTATCTTCAGTTTTCTTCTCAATGATGGGGACAGTAACACCAAGTTGTGCACCAGGCCAATACTACTTGAAGTCATCCAATATAAACACATACATGAAGGCACATTGGCAGCTACAGGTATCATGATTATTGTAAAGACTCTAAACACATTTGTGAAAACGTTGTACAGCTTAGAAGGTTGTCTCAGCTTAGATAACCTTTGTATTTCAATAATTGATAAGTTTGTCATTCCAAATGCCACTGGCAGAATCCAAGAGTGGTCTGGCTCTGTTAAATTAGGAATCCATCCTATGCCCCCAGTAGATAGCTCCATAAATGTAACTAATGCTGCAGGGTCAGCATCAGACATGTAAACTAGATTCCTCAGTGCAAATGACATACACACCCACACTGGAAGTTGGAACCATATAAGCAAACTGGCTTTGAAAGGGTGACAGTTGTCTCTCACTATTAAATTGTTCCATTGTTTTTTCAACGATCTCTTGTACAATATAACAGCTTGTTTATCTGTTAAGTTGTAAGCTTTCTTTGCTATTGCTGTTTCCTTTTTTAATTCATTAACCAGGTCCTTTAGTTCTAAGCTAATATTTTCAACTTTAGCTAATATGTAGTTTTGATAAACTGATAATGGTAGAGTCATGAATGTTCTTATAAGTACCGTAGCTGTTACAATTGTGGCCCACCAAGTCATGCCGGTTACGTCGTGATAATAAAGTAACGTGTCTTGCATGAAATGCACAGGAGTGCTATTTGATATGCTTGCGTATGTTTCTCCCTGCCATTTAACAAAACCTTCCATTGATATATGTCTTCTTAGAGAGTAATCTATCGAATTAAACTTATCTTGATTTAGTGCACTGCATTTAAACACATTGTTTCCAATATTTCCTCTAAAAGTATGGTTACAACAAATTGCACTGAAAGTCCGATACGCTTTAATTGTAGGGTTCATTTTTAACTTAGAAATATGTTTGTAGATAAACATAACGAGGTGAATTATTGCAAAAAAGTGCACAGCAACTCAATTTTCAAGAGTTAATAACCTAACCCTATCATTCGTTATGTCAAATGTCATAATAGTTGTGACATTTACGTTTTGTTTTATCTATTTAAAGACCTAAGAGTTTTTCTACCATATTGCCTAGTTTTACGTCCACGTTTTCTTGCGTGATAAGTTTTTAGAATAAATAATGTCTTTCGTAGGGACATTAGCCCACATATTAATGAAATTATTTTCTGATTATAATAATGCAAGGCGATATTTGTTTAAAAAAAATAAAACATGGCGTTTAGATCCAACACTCTATTTATTTGTGGCGGTAGGTCGGTAGTAACCAATTTCCCTCGATCACGCGTGAACGACTGGACCGATTACACAAATTCTTTTTTTGTTGTCTTTGTTATTGTCAGCAGAAGGTTCATTATAAAGAAAAATATAGGGTAGATTAGTCAGTTGACTACAAAAGCTAATATTATAATACTTTTTTAGTATTTGGCAGCAAAAGTTTCAAGTCAGCCTTTTTGACAAACTTTATTGAGGTCAAGGTACATACCTAGTCAACACAACCATAAATTTCTCAGGTCCATTTTACCGAGATCGCGCCTGTTTCAATGATTCCACTTATTATCCACTAGTGCAGACAATTGAGATACAAAACTACACCAATTTTACATCAGATTATCCACTATAGGAATCCAATTGCGAATAATTAAAATAATCACTAAACTTCACTCAAAAGTATTCCGCCAAAAATCTATACTATTTTCCCGTACCTATGCCAAAACCTCATGAAGATCCTTCGTAAGGGCTTATTACACCTTCCTAAATCAAGGGACGTTTATTCACATTTAGGATAGAAGAATCCGATTCAGAAAGAGAAGGTCTCCAACGTTCGAGTTCTGAATCTATTCTTCTAGGATCCTAACTGGGAAGGGTATAAGAATCACATTTATGATCTCAGTAGGAGTGGGTCGTTGTCGAATTTTTGACCGACGAAACGTAACTGGTCTTGCGACGACCGAAACGGTTATTAAAAACGGTCCTCGTCCTCGTGACTAGTTTAAAGACGAAACAATCGTGAAGTAGTTGCAGAAAACGTCATTAAACGTAGTCGTCCTTCTTCGTCGTTATCGCAACTAGTTTGAGGACGGTTTAAGCGTGGAATTAAAATTTGTGCTGTGTTTCCTAGCCATAAAGTTCATTTTTCATTGCAATAACTGGTTTTGAAACGACGACGTGACGAGTGTGATAGTTGAATTAATGCATTCTCACCTTATTTTTTTAGCTTTAAGATAACAATTCGCATAAAGTAACTCGAAGACTGGTTTGTGCAACGAAGACTGTATGGTTCCAGGACGGAATGACTTTTCACCGTCGCGTCGCAAAGTGTTTTTGAAACGATAACGACGACGCGACGAGTGTGATAGTTGTATCGATGGATTCTCGAATTCATTTCCTTAAAAGTAAGATAACAATTCGCGTAATTCGAAGAATGGTTTGTGCAACGAAGACTGTTTGGTCGCAGGATAGAAAAAGTCGTTCCGTTCTTTGGAATTGGAAGCTGTTCGTTATTGAAACACCCACCGCTAGGTCTCAATCGCCGCTCGCC
Organism: Leucania comma; assembly: GCA_958295575.1. NCBI lineage: Eukaryota > Metazoa > Arthropoda > Insecta > Lepidoptera > Noctuidae > Leucania > Leucania comma. Next base: position 16,761,306 of record OY282474.1, on the reverse strand, counting down.
TCCTATCGCGAGCGCATGTGTTTTCTTTGATTGCATGCATTGCGCAAAATGCAATGCAATGCAATATGAATAATGATAATAAATAAACAGAATATCTAATAATATTCCACAACTATCACACAACGCCCCGTCTAAACATACTTACATATTTATTTCTAAATACATACATATTATAGATAATTTACACCCAGAGACTGAACAAATGATCACGTTCATCACAAAGACTTTTGTCCTGAACTTTTAAACCCACAACCTCTGGCATAGCAGTCAGGGCCACTAAGCACTAGACCAACAACCCCATCTAAAAAAATCTCAAAAATAATGTCTTTTTCTGTTCTCTATTTTTTATTCAATAAAAATATCTCAATAATACATTTTTTTTTTGTTTTTCGATAATATTCGGGCCATTTTGTCATATTTCGGTTCACTCGACACGTCTGTCACTAGTCATTCGTCCATACAGGGCTGTAGCTAGGGTCAAATTTGAGGTAGGGCAGCATTGGTTGTAGATAGGGCGGAAGTAAAATAAATATTATAATTAATCTGCCCACAAAAGACGGGCTTCTAAATCAATCACCATGTAATCAATCTCTATTATACTGGGTTTCATCATCATGATCATAATAATCTTTTTTGTAAACAAAGGTCACACACCGAAATATTTTTTACGCCTATTAGGTTTGCCAATTTGTACGAATAATGTATAATAAAATAGACTCATCGGTTCATGTGATGGCGTTTTAAATGTCATCTATACACAGAACAAAATAATATTATAATATAAAAACTGTGGTATGTTCGGAAAAGTTTAGTTTAGTCAAACTATGAACAAACCATTTAATTATAATAAGTTATCTTAGTTTTTGGTATTTTTAGGTAGGGCATTGTGCTTTCAAGGTAGGGCATTGCCCCACATTGCCCCTAGCTACTGCCGTGCATCCATAAGGACTGATTCAATGCCCTGAATCAGGGAACGACCTCCGGCGACTGAATTTCTTTTCCTACCTCGGATTTGAATATCGAATCCTAAAAGGAAGGTGTATTATGATCTTAAAAGAAAGTAAAGGTTTCACACACGATAGTGAAATTTTCTTTTTCCCAGTGTTTAGTGGAGTTGCTAACAATTATATTTGTATTTTTTAAGTTGTTTTAGCCACGATGTGTCGTTCTCAGTTAATCAGTCTTAGAGCATTTACGTAAAAATTGATTAGTGCGACAATAAAATCAAGTTGAACCAGTAAATAGATGTGCCCATTCTTATCAAATCGCATTTACACATTCGCGCAAGTGGCGAGGCGAAATGGCGAGCTCCTGCCTGTGAACGCGCGTGTGTAAAGTGCGCTCACTATTCATCTTGCACTCTTTATATCTAAACAAATGTTTATTCGAATGAAGAGGCAAGTGGCGCGCAGTATCAAAGAGTTATTTCAACTCAGATAATTTATTACAATCTTAGGCTAACCTGTATTTTGTTTATCTGGCAGTTTTTAGAGTTCTGTTTCCTAACTAATGAAAAAACAGTCCTCTTTATTTTTAGATTACTCGTATGTCAGTTTGTCTGTCATAATCATAACCGATTTGCTATGAATCTTCTGGACAAAGGCCCTGAAGATTCAATTTAAAGGTACATATATAAACTTCTATACCCTGACCCGGATACGTAACGTAATAGGTACATACATTTTCGAGATGTTGATTTTAGAATTTGATGATGATGTCCGAACCCTTTTTTAACATTCATTTAGAAAAGGGTATTTTCCCTTATTTACTATACTCTTTAGTATTTTCTCAAAAGGCGACACGCACTTGGCCTGTTTTTCTAATATGGAGATAATTCCGTTAATACTGTCGTACCTACTAACTACTTAGTTGTTTTATGTTGACTAGGATTTAAAATATCACACTTCTTTTAGGCGCTCGCGTCGACATTTCCTAATTAATTTTGTATTTTAGTGGTTATTTAGTAGTTTAGTATCGGTTCTATCAAGAAGCAAATACTTACGCCTTTATCGAGTCTGTATGAACCGAACATGCATTCTTTAGGCAAAATCCTTGTTAGAAATGGAGCCACAGGATATAACCTCATAGATTCTTTGATCACATAGTTTATATAGGACTTTCTTGAAGATAATTCTTGTTTTACATTTTCATTTTTTGAAAGCAGGAATAATGTCCAAATTGATGTATATGAAGTCTGAAAAGAAACTTAACTCAAAAACCCATAATCACAAAAAAATAAAAGGGATATTAATTATAAACATTAAATAGGTACCGTGTCTCCAGCCGCAATAACGAAATCAGCGATTATTCTTTTAATATCTTCGGGCTTCATATTTTCTTCAGATAGCACATTTATCAACCCGTTACTGTCTTTACTATGTAATAACATTTCATTAACAATTTTATGAGCTGAAAAGTGTTAAATCCTACAATTAGTAAAAAACCAATAATACAGATTATACTTATTATCCATTTACTGTTATAATTACCTAGTGATAAAGAAATGTCGACGGATTCTTTAAAATCTCTCCATACTTTTAAATCCAACTTTTGGCACACGTTAACTGGTAACCCGTACAACTTTGTGGTGGTTTGAAAAATCTTTTTGACCGCTTCAGTAAACATGGTCAGCAGACTTTCGTAATGTTTATTTGGTTTGAATGATGAAGAGCTTCCTGACATTACTGCTATTATAACTGAAACGTTACGAATAATGTAAATATTATACGCAACTACCTGATTCGCTCATTCGAACAAATGATCTGTAGAGCTATGTATTTTATAAAATAACATGACGGCTTTGGAGGAGTGAGCTTTCACGATCTATACCCAATCTCCCGCCCCATACACCTATGTGAAAAATTGAACTGAATTAAAAACATACCGTCTATAGAAAATCTGTATAACTCAGATTCTAAATTCGGCACGAAAGTGCCTTTCTCCATTTCCATTTTCCACCTTTGGATTAAATTATTTACAGTATTTCTTACTGGTATTTTAAAGCACGTTTCAGAGAGTTCTTTAAGTAAATGCTTGTTCATAACTCTACGATTTTCTAGCCATTCATCGCCGTTCATGAAGAATAAACCCCTTTTAGACCCATACAGTTTCTCGTATAATACCCAAGGCTCAGGTAAAATATGTATGGGATACTTTCCTTCAAGATTCAATAATAGTGTTCTTATAAGCATGGGATCACTAACGAATACCAGATCTGTATTGCCACCTAACTTCTCACAGTATATGGGACCTAACTGCTTGTGACGAGAATCGGCATATTCGTGTAATCTGTAACATAAAACAAATCTGTAACAAAAACTCAAACACCTCGGTTTGATATAAAATAAAAAATAAGATAAAACCTTACTTGGTTCCGCTTCCTGCCGCAATAAATTGTAACTTTGTACCTAGAAGAGGTAGTGATTTTGGACGAGGCATATGTTCAATAGACAAAGGCAGTTTCGACGCATCATTTGAAAAAAATTTGTTGAATTTTAGAACTCTAAAAAGTGGTACAGCGTGGTTACGATGCATAGTAGCTGAAAAAAAAATGCTAAATAAAAAACAGCAATATCACAAATGTGAGAGAATGTTGAAACTATGACAAGCGCAACGGCATTTGAGTATAGGCAGGTACCTAATGATGCACTATCTGAAAATGGGACTTTTATAGGATCATTTTGCTGTCCGTTAGTCCGTCAGCTCAAGAACGCGTGGAGGTATGAAGGTAGAACTACACACGTGTGCCACACTCGCCGATCTGGGCGCTTCGGTCTCCATATTTTTTTTACGGAAACTAGATTTGTTGAGCTACACTTGATCCACGCCACGCGACGTCGCGTCGTTCTACGTACTAATCAAGCGTGTTATACATGTGCTTCGGACAAATGTACTTCTAGCTTTAAGCTGAATTAACACTCACTAAGAAATCAAAACCTACTATCTTTGCATGGTACTTTTCGTTATATCCTGAAATTTGGCAGGAAGCAAGGTCTTCACAGAATTAAAAAAAAATCTGCAGATCGGTAACTTACGTTACAAAATAATTGCTACAAAATAGTTCCGTACCCAAAGGGTAAAAACAGGACCCAATTACTAAGACTTAGCTGTCTGTTCGTCCGTCTGTCTGTCACCAGGCTGTATCTCAAGAACCGCGATAGCAAGACGGTTGAAATTTTCACAGATGATGGTATTTCTGTTGCCCGTATAACGACAAATACTAAAAATATTTAAGTGGGGCTCACCTACAACAAACGTGTTTTTTTTTTTGCCGTTTTTTGGTACGAACGGTACGGAACCTTTCGTGCGCGAGTCTGAATCGCACTTGGCCGGGTTTTTTTTTAGTATTTGTCGTTATAGCGGCAACAAAAATAAATCATCTGTGAAAACTTTCAACTGTCTAACTATCGCGGTGCTTGAGATACAGCCTGGTGACAGACAGACGGGCAGATTGCGAAGTCTTAGTAATAGGGTTCCGTTTTTAGCCTTTAGGTACGGAACCTTAAAAATCGGCGCATGCCTTCAAACGGTTATTCAAGGATTTTTGATATTCGGCTTGGTCGAAGCTTCGGCTGGTTTATGGCCAAAAACGAAAATATAGCCGATAATCAATTTTTTGGCCGAAAATGAAAACGAATTTTCAGTCGGTCACTAATAACAGGAAAGCTTGTGCAAAATTTCATGTTTCTAGTCCCAGTAGTTTCGACTGTGCGTTGATGTCAGTCAGTCAGTTTTCCTTTTATATACAACCTTATTTTTAGTATAATTATGCGAAACCTGAAACATCTGTCTAGTATTTTTATGTAAAGAATCTACAAACTAAATTTTAAAACTGTATTATGAAAAATCACAAACTTGTACATGCGTATATTAATTCGACTTTAAAAAAAAGTACTTTATTTTTTTTATTTTAAGTTTGATAGTGTTTCATGTACCGAATCGACCCTCCACGGGATTAAAAGGACCAAAATTTAACGGTGTATAGATTAGGAGAAGAAAAGTGGTTTTGAAGGGTCTTTCTTAAAAAAATCACAATCGATTTGAAATGTAGCTGTTTCTTTGATTTCCACTAAAATCCACAACAACAACTCTTCGATCGCTACATAATGAGCAATCTTTGCACTCCGATCATTATAAACAATATTTTAAACTTACTTGGTCATAATCCTTCTCTACGCTCTGGTTTAATTCTAATCCTTACGCTCTCTATCACAAGTTTCTGGTTCTCCGCTTTTAGATATGAGATGCAATTAAAATCGCTACAGTTTTGTTTAATATGTTAACCAAATTATAAAATAACTAGTACTTTTGCCAGCGGTTTCGCCGGTGTGAACGTAATTAAACCATATAGCTCCCAGGGATACCTAGTGCAGCTAATATATTAGTGACGGAATTTTTAGAATGGGTTCAGTAGTTTCAGAGATTATCCCTACATACAAACTAATTGACCTCTTTATAATTTTATTACAGTTTTAACTTTAATCAGAGTGTAATATAAGAGTTTGTTTTAAGTTAACGCGATCAACACACACAAAACTTGTTAAACATTAATGCTTTCCATAAAGTTATCATTCAAACTTCAAATGTTTGAGTGGGGTGAATAAATTATACGAGATCTAGTGGTTGTTCGTTATCTTCATAACTATAGCGCTCTTTCAAATACATTGCTATTTCTCTGTACCATTACAAACCTACCACTAGTTTTACCGCTATTCAAGTGAGACCTTTGACTGAATATAGAATTTGAAAACGTCATGAAAATACAACAATTTTTTTCAAGAATTAAGTACAGAAAAATATCACTGACCTTCTTGTGGGTGTTGTTAAAGAATACCTATTGAAATGAATACGTTATCTTGAACAGGATATAGGTATTCAAAGACTGCCTCGCAATCAAACTTGATCCGACCACTTCTCCAAACGAACTGAACAATCCTCAATTTGGGACCGCTACCTGATCTTTCTTTTGTTCCAGAAAAACTTCATTGAATTGGTAAATTTTCAGTGAATTATGTATGTTGCTGACCACGTCAATTCTGTATTTTACATGATTATAGGTGTGTATCATTTAATACTTAGGTACCTACTATTGTTCGCGCCGCATCATATTACTCCGAGAGGAAAGAAGGTATCTAATTATTGTAACGTATTACCTACTGCATTTGTAATGAAGATAAAAAGTGACTGGCAATTAGTGAACGATACTTAAACACGTGATTGTAGTCATGATAACAAACAACTTTTACTAAAGGACCAAACCTGAAATCATGAAAAAAAATCTGCTGGTCAGTACATTTATGTGCGTCTAAGGGAGAGAACTCACGACGCGGTTTTCTCCCGCTGCCGCCGCGGTAGCGGGCCGCTTCTTCTTCTTCTCCTACTCCTTCAGGGATATCAGTGTGATGCTCTTTTATGTTATCTACTTGTTGTAAAAACCTGTTTTTCTTAACTGAACCACTGAAAGGAACCGTTTCATACACAACAATAAATAATAATATTTCGTCTGTTTTACTTAAACTATCAATTAAAAATTATTTATACAGCTATTTTTTAAATCTTTATTGTTTTATATAATCTATATTTGATTGAATAACGTACTTCATACTGCCATTTTTAACTAAAATACTAAAATGAACCACCTATTCATACATAAAAATAAATAATAATATTTCGACGATTTAAAAAAAAAAATCTGCCGCTATAACCGTTATATGGAGTATGTCAAAAAATCATGAATAATTAGTCCTATAACCACCTGTCGATTTTTTCATACTATCTTCATACAAATTTATCGTAAAAAATTATAATTGTTTCAATTTTGTTCAAAATTAGCTCTAGTAGGTATCATTTTTCTATATAACCTAGCTAATAGAAACAATATCCGGCAAAAAAACCGGCACTTGTAAATTGAAATTCCTAAGTCTATGAAAGCCATAGATATCCGTGATGAAAGCCGATTTTCAGCCTCCCGTGCGGCGCCGGCCCCGGGCGCCCGCCGCCGTAAGGGAGAGTGTGCAAAACACAGTTATCTGTGCACACAACACACAAGTTGACAATCTGCCGTATTATTATGCATTTATCTTCCTTTGTTAACCGACTTCTAAAAAAGGTGGTTATCAATTCAGTTGTATTTTTTTTTTTCGTTACCTCTGAACTCACGTCGTTTATGAACCGATTTGCAAATATTTTTTTTGTTCTTGAAAGGGTATGCTTCCAGATTGGTTCCATTTTTGTCAATATCCATATCTAATGATGGGATCCATGAGGAATCGAAGGAACTCCTCAAATATCATAGTCAACTATATGGTGATTTATTTATTTTCATCGAGAACTTAAGCATTTTCAGTCAAAAAGAAACATTTGATGAAGTGGAACTGATGAAGAAGACCAGAAATGGCTAACGGAACTTCATACTCACATAGACATCACAATGAAGAAAGTTAAGCGACTATGACAATACTAATAAATAAATGGTTGTGAATAGTTATGTAGAAAATAGTATCATCGAAGTGACTTGAATCATCAAGTCACTTCGTTGATACTATTTTCTGATTTGGATCCGGAAGATAGGCGAGATTATGGAGCCGGAAGATAGGCACCGGAACTCCATAATTAATCAATATATCCTAGCCGTGTTTGGGCTTATTAGAATCGTCATGAGATGCACTTTGGCTATAAGGTACCATCAAACTAATTTGATGATGGAGCCGGAAGGTGGAAGGGAGACACGGGAACTTCATAATAAAACGACGTATCCTAGCAGTGTTTGGGTTAATTGAAATGTCATGAGAAATAGGCAATCTGGTAATAATCGTATTGCAACTTAAAAATGTGAAAAAAAAAACACTTAAAAAAAAATAAACGACTTCATTAAAAAAAACACACTAAAAGTATTAAAAAAACTTTAATTTCGGAAGTAGGTGTTAAATAAGAAACAAACAATACCGAGGAACAGCGACTTCCGAAATTAAAGTTGTTTTAATCGTTTTAGTGTCTTTTTTTAATGAATTTATTTTTGTAAAAAGTGTTTTATTTTAAATATTAGATTAAAATAAAATTAAGATTAAAATATTATTTTAGATTTTTAAATAGGTCCAGTAGTTTTTGAGTTAAATCATAACAAACAAAAAAAAAAAAACAAATCTGTCTCTTTATAAAATTCGTTTAGATAATTACTAATTTATCGCAGAACAGGGTAGCCATTGTGGCCAAAAGGAATGGCGGGCACGTACCGGAAGACGTAAGATAAGATAAGATATTCTTTATTTGTGTAAACATGGTATACATACAATAGCATGAAAGATTGAAATGAATGTCTGAGTCCAGTCATGTTTAGCCGTAAGTGTCGGCGTACAAATATTTATAAAATTGAAAACTAAATTATTATAATAAATCTATACACAAAATATTTGCCTAGAATTTCAATAACATTAAATTTATAACTTAGAGACCATTTAATTCGAAGTTATTATCTTATCATGTCAATATTCAAATATTAATTGAAAACAAATACGAGAACAATGTCAAAGCTATGAAAATATAATTATGTCATAATTAGAGGATTTATATCAAAGTTGGACTATAAGTCAAAATATATTAAATTTACAGTATGGATGTCAATATTACAAGATGTCAAAATATTAGATTAATATGTCAAACTTACAAAATAATAGTTAAAATAACAATACATATGTCAAAATATCAATATAACCGTCAAAATTTCAATATAAATGTCAAAATTATAATATAAATGTCATAATTACAATATAAATGTCACAATTACAATATAAATGTCAAAATTACAATACATGCCAAAATTACAGTATATGTCAAAATTTTACAATATAAACGTCAAATTTACAATATAAATGTCAAAATTACAATATAAATGTCAAAATTACAATATAAATGTCAAAATTACAATATAAATGTCAAAATTACAATAAATGTCAAAATTATAATAAATGTCAAAATTACAGGATTCAACAAAAACTTTTTTCGGCTAGAAATTCAGAGACACTACAATATGTTTTTTGCAAAAGGAACGCCTTCAACTGACGCTTGAATGCACTACTATCCAACTCTTTCCATCGTTTAGGCAATGTGTTAAATATCATAGGAGCCATGCAAACGATACTCTTGCGCATGAGGGCCGTTTTAGCTGGATATATGCGAAGAATAGTCATATCTCTTCTGTTACGCGATACGACGTCTTCTAGACGTGGAAACAGTTTTGGGTTTGTTTTAACAAACATTGCGATTTCAAGAATGTACATACAAGGAAGAGTTAATATTTTATACTTTTTAAAATATGGTTTGCATGTATCAACCGTTTTTAACTCAAACATTGATCTAATGCATCTCTTTTGGGCCTTGAATGCCGTAGGACTGGAAGCCCTCCTACAAGGTGGACCAATCCAACCTGCTTAGGATTGCGCGAATCCGATGGATGCTAGACACACAGGTCATTTATTGTGGCGACACTTGGGGGAGGCCTATATCCAACCGTGGCTATATTTCAGCTGATATGAATCATCGTTTCGCGGTAAATTATCTCATTATTATCTGATAATGAGATAATTTACCGTGTGTAAATTGTATGTTTTTAAAAACTGACTCTTTCATACACTCTCTCCCCTACAAAAATCTAACCCCATTTTGTCATTACATGTGGTATCGCACTGTGATTGGTTGTTAATATGCGAGCTGAAGCGAAGCCTCTAGTCACATCCCCAAGTGTTGCTCCCAAGAATTGTTTTGGGCTAATGTCGACTACTGGTCAGGTAATGAGGAGGGTATGAGAAGAAATGGTTTAAAAAAATACTGTTTATTGTAGATATGAGTTTATTTTTTTTAAGTATTCCCATGATTTTTTTTATTCCGTGAAAATATTTGAAATTAAGCATCTTTTTCTTAATTTTAAATATTTTCGCATTCAATTACTAAGTGTACGTACACATTGATTTTGAGTTAGTTTCGAGCACAGGTCTAAACTATTTTTTGTATTTCGAATCATTCTTCCACTCTTTTCTGTAATTTTAAACAAAATTACCTTTTTTTGCTCAAAGGAATGTCCATTTCTTTAGTTTATTTTATTTCAGTGCTGGCTGTGTGAAAATAGTACCAAATCTAGTACTTTCAGTGCTGAGTTGGCAACATCGCATTTTACCGCCCGTCTTGTAACTGTTTGTTTTGTGGTAATCAACCGTTGGGCTTGGGGTCGAAAATCGCAGCTGTCGCGGCGGCCGCGGCGGCGGAAATTAACCGCCTCGTGAGTTCTGAAATAAAATAGCCCATTCGTCTGCCGCGGCGGCCGCGGTAGAAAACCGCTTCGTGAGTTTTCTCCCTAACTGGTCAAAATGTACTGAACTTGGCTGATTTTTTTCGCGATTTCCGGTTTGGTTATCATTTACTAATTACCAGTCACCCTATATAAACGGTACCTATATTTTTAGCTTTAGCACAAGAAACGGCACTTGAAATCTACATTTTTGGTCTGAGTTTGCAAAACAATCACAATTATATTATGTATTTCATGTATATAACATTATTTTTAAGTATATGCGAAACCTGAATATAGTTCTTATCAATAGGCTGGATACATTTGGGTCCCACGAATCGTTCATTTGTCCTCCTGATAAATGCTATCAGATTTTGGGAAACCCAAGTAAATCAATGAATGTGCTACATTTAAACATACGTAGTATTGCTAAGAATTTCAGTAGCGTCCTGATATTATTGTCTTCTCTAAAAATTAGATGTGACGTCATAATTTTTTCAGAATGTTGGCTGAACAATAACACTGTAATTCCAATTTTGCCTGGATACTCAGCCTATTCGTCAGCCGTTAGCTTAAATAAAAATGATGGATTAGTTATCTATGTTCTTTCAGATTTACAACATGAGATTATAGAGCCGGAATTTGATGACGCTAACTGCCTAATCTGCAAACTCTCTGACATCGTAATTATTGCTATTTACAGACCTCCATCTTTTCGCAAAATAGATAACTTTTTAACTAGTCTTAATACTATTTTGTCCTCCTTATCCTGTAGAAACCTATTTCTGGTAGGAGACATGAACATCAACATTAGCCCAACAACTAATGATTCAAATTACAGTGAATACATGATCTTAGCTGCTTCGCACGGACTCTTACCTGCCTATACCTCACCCACCAGAGAAAAAAGTTGTTTGGACCATGTCATGATTAGAGTGCAGAGGTCTGTTGTATCTTTTATTATAGACAGTCATATTACCGACCATGTCCCGGTACTTGTTAGTATTAAAAACACGACAAAACGTCAAACGACGAAATTCCTCTCGAAAGTAGATCTTCCTAAAGTTGTTTCGGAAATTGCGGAAACTGACTTTAGTTCCATTTTGTTGTCCAGCAATGCTAATTGGGCTACTGAGTTTCTCATCGATACTATTGTGTCCATCATACGTAATAATACTGTAACTATAAGCGTTCCCTCCAAATTGCGTATAATCAAGCCCTGGATCACTCCAGGACTACTAAGATGCATTAGGAACAGAGATAGCTTGCATAGAGAACACAAAAAAGCTCCGGATAACTATACCCTTAAATTAACATATTTACGCTATCGTAATTTCTGCAACAAACTTCTACACAGACTTAAAAATAATCATGAGAAAAATGAATTGGAGAAGGCCAAAAACAACCCTAAAAAAACCTGGAACGCAATAAACGGCATAATTAACAAACAAACTTCAAGATCCTCTCCGAGGGAGTTGTTGTCTATATCCAATCAAGATTGCAAGGCTTCATTGAATCTGGTCAACGATTTCTTTGCAAATATTGGCAAGGAGCATGCAGCTAGGCATACAATTGTTGATCCGAAATACGTGTCATATACAAGAGAGGATCCACAGGTGAACACAATGGTCCTACTTGCTCCCGATCATGTCGAAATCGAATCTATTATTATGGGTCTTCGTGCTGATTCTGCCCCGGGATGGGATGGAATTAGTTCAAAACTTCTAAAATTGAGCAGACTGACTCTCGTACCTCTTGTCACGCATATATGTGATCTCTGTTTCTCTGAGGGTGTATTCCCGAAAGTTTTAAAAAGAGCGGTCGTACATCCTATCCACAAAGGAGGGGATAGAGGCAGTGTCAACAATTATAGACCGATATCAGTCCTGCCAGCTCTATCAAAGGTTTTTGAAAGAGTCCTTAACAATCGGCTTACGTCCTTTTTAGAAGATCATAACATTATTTCCAACAATCAATTTGGTTTTCGCAGAGGAAAGTCATGTGAAGATGCGATCTCGGCCCTAGTTGATGATATTGTTGAGACTCTAGATAAAAAGTCTAAGTGCTTAGGATTATTCCTAGACCTCTCCAAGGCATTTGACACTGTTTCTGTCCCCATCCTTCTAAGAAAGCTGGAGCACGTGGGAGTTAGAGGTCCTGCACTTGCAGTCTTTTCTAGCTACTTAACGGAACGAACGCAATGCGTCAAAATCGACACATGTGTTAGTAACGAGTGTGAATTGTCATATGGGGTGCCTCAAGGCTCAATCTTGGGGCCTACACTTTTCTTAGTGTACGTAAATAGCCTATGTAATTTAGAACTTCCAAATTGTTCCATTTATTCTTACGCTGATGATACAGCCCTACTTGTACATGCTGAAGATTGGGATGAAGCTCAGAAAAGAGGAGAATCTATTCTTCGCATTGTTATGTCTTGGCTGACAGCAAATAGTCTGACTCTAAATGTGGAAAAAACCAATTATATCACATTCGCATTAAAATCTTCTTCGCAACCGGATAACTCATTTTTACTTAAAGCGCATATTTGTAATGCTTACCCGAACCAATGCTCTTGTCTCTCTCTAACAAGAGCAACCAATGTTAGATACTTGGGCGTGCTGATAGACAGTCTCATCTCATGGAGTGCCCAAGTTGGGGTTTTGTCTGGCAGAGTCAGAAAACTGATCACCGTGTTTAAAAACCTGCGGTATAGTGCTGATGCGGATACCTTACGTATGGTATATTTCTCTCTTTGCCAGTCAATACTAACTTTTGGCATTACGGTCTGGGGTGGTGCTTCAAAGACATGTATGATACAACTGGAGAGGGCTCAGAGAGCTGTTCTCAAGGTCATGACTTTTAAGAACTATCGGTATAGTACCGCACTATTATACAAGGAGTGCCGAGTCTTGACTGTGAGACAACTCTTTGTGCTTGACTGCGCGTTGCGAAAACACTCTTCTCTGCAGTTGGATCAGGAGCGCTTGTCAAAACGTAGGATTTCTAACGTGTGTCCTATAGTGAGGCACAGAACCATACTCGCTAAACGTCATTTTCAAGTTCTTGGTAGTCGTATTTACAACTTTATCAACAGTCATTGTAACATTTACAAACTCAATAAATATAACTGCAAATCTCAAATAATTAAATGGATTTTCACTCTTAGTTATGATGAAGTCGAAAAAATTATCAACTCGTAAATATCCTCTGTTTTCTCCACACTTTCCCCCGTCTCATATGACGACACACATTTCTACACTAAACATTTTACAATATACACAAATGGTTTGTCCTATAATTGTTTTTTTTTTTTTTTCCTCAATCCAGTTTTTATCTTATTTCTATATAGCTAAATATTTTTAACCTTTGTTGTTTTTACTCGCAATATTAATAAAGAAACATGTGATGTAACTCCGAACTCTGTTGTATTATCTTAGTCAACTTAGAGAGTCCTGATACCCATAATACAAGTTTAATCTTAGCTTGGGTATCAGTGGTGTTATTTGTGTGTTAATTTACAATTTTCTCCATGTATGTATTGCAAACCACATATGAATACTATCTGGACTGTATAATTGTAAACCTGGAAATAAAGATTTATTATTATTATTATTATTAGTTTGTCCCAATAATTTTTACACCATGTTATATTTTTTCTGAAAAATATTTAAAATAGGACACAAGTTGGACACCACCGAGACTTAGTACAATACAGGTCACGGCAGATCATAGCGAGCATTAGTGACCATCGCACCAGCTGGGTGCGGGAGCAAAACAACCCCTCAGTGGCCCGGTGACCATGTGTTTGTGTGGACAACCAGGTAACATAACAAGCTTATAATTTTGTGATTTTTCAGCTGATGTTTAATTGTTTTGTACATAGATTCTTTACATAAAAATAATAGATCCGTGTTTCGGGATTCGCATATTACGAGTATACTAATAATAAGGTTGTATACAACCTTATTTTTAGTATATGCTGTGCAATATATCGCAGCCGTATTGTATAGAAATTCTAACACGCCATAATACAAGTTTTGATAACTTTGACGGGTTAACCTGCAAACCATGAGCCTCACTCCATTCACAAATTGAAGCCATTTCCTAGTTGATGATATTAATAGCAGCATCCAAGTCAGTATGAAGAGATTGTCCTTACACTTGCAAATCATCAGCATAAAGGTATTTTTTTGGAGATGGAATTAATGAATATTGAGAAGAGCAAAGGAGATAAAACGCTACCCTGAGGAACACCAGCAGAAGTATAACAGCAAGAAGAGTAGGACTCTAATATACATTGCCGGCGGCCATACAGGTAACTACGAAACCAGTCAATCACTGTTGGAGATACATAAATGTTTTGAGCGTTCGCTGTCTTAACATATATATTGTTACGCCGTAAAACTTAACACGCCGTATCTTGAATAAATTCACGAGTAGCACCAAATAATTAAAACGCATTGCTGTGAGAAGCTTCCAGAATAGAAGTATGTACTGGCCTGGCAAGTTCTAGAAAAGTCCGCCATAAAGTAGTAGGTAGGTACTAAATTATTATTAAAAAGTTGGAGTACGTACTTAAGTAGTTGATAAGGGAATTTGTACCTTCCGCTTTAGACGATAGAGTCGAAATTTGCATGTGTCGTAAGTCAAAAGGTTTCTAATAATTATGTTTTTATTGCTCCGCGATGCGACTCTATTTTTCTGGAATGGCGTTGAAACGTCTTTATCTAGAATTTTCCTGGCTCCGCATATAAATACCTGCCCCCGACTTAAAGCCAGTCTCATCTTGCGGCCGACGCTCGCCCCGAACGGTCGTGCCGCTCTGTGCTCCGCGCCCGCTCTGTGCCGTGTCTGCACCGCTCCTGCCAGCAGTGACGTCATCAGTGGTCGCCAACCGCATCGCCGATCCGAAGCCGTCTTTTTCAAGACAGTGGAGGGTAAACATTTCCATAGCGGAAAAAAGTCGAAAACGTAGTGCTCCTTCAGGGAAAATCGACGCGACGAGGACCGTGAAACGCGGGTATCGGCTGACCGAGAGCGTCACGCCCTCTCACGTGAATCTGAGACTTTCACCGAAAGGGAGTCGCGCTTAAATTCGCAAAGAATTCTGACTGCGACTTTGCGCTCCCAAGAAAGCAACGAGCATAAAATAGTTTTAAAAATCGGTTTACCAATAATTCTCCTCAGAAATTGATGTCCTCCCAAACTTTGTAACGGCACTCGGCTCAAAATCATAAATCTGCAGCAAAACATAATCGAAGCTGAAATATTAACTGGTTGTGGCGCCGGTGATCATAACTAACATAACTACAAAATCCGTCATCATGATGACTAGAATTTAGGGCAATGGATTATATGCTTTTTTTATATGACTAGGAAGTAAGCAGGCATTGTATTTTACTCTGAATACCAACTACATATATAAAATCTCTTTTTTTTAAGCGAATTAGAATTATGATCCGATAAGAATTTCGAAATTCCTACTTGATTTCCAATAACTCTACTCTAGAAGGATTAGCAAGTGCAAGTGCCCCATCGCATCTCCGTATCTCTAGTTGACGTTGTGGTGGGGTTTGCACGCCCCAATAAACCCTTAGGCCTATATCGGTAGCGTTTGCTTTGCCTTGCCGGATTGTCCTGATAGCCGTGGTATTATACCTCTCCATTCCTATAGCACCTCAAGATATGTTGCGCTCTTTTTGATTCGTCACTTCGTGCTAGCGGCCGTTTTTGAGGGCCCATTTGCCCGTAGCCCATTGAGTGTGCAAGTGCAAGTCACCCCCTGTCTTTTTATTGATGGGTATTAAAATAACATTGTTTAGGCAGGGGGCCACAGTCTTAATATAATTCCTGGTAACCATTGCAGTACACTTAAGACTCCTAAAACCATAGCCCATCTTTGTTGTCCATTGTCGCAATAGATTTTCATCAACCCGGGGTTGTCCATGTGGGTGCACTAGCGCACAGTGCGCTATGTATACAGGGATAATCGTAATTCCTATAAATTGTCGAAGGGCCTCTTCGAGTTGGTTTCGGCTCCTCATACGCCTTCCAAAGGTCCAGTACTTCAGGGTTCTGAGATATAGGTATTGAAATATAAATAATAACTCGAACTAATCGAATAAAAAGTAGTACCTGAGTAGTATCCGGGAAAGGCGCTTTGTTATGTGGTAGTCGGCAGGATCACCTAGAACGACGAAAAAGAGTATAAAAAACGTTAGGTCAGGTTAGGTTAGGTTACTATCAGGTCATCATTTTAAACCGTTTAGTAGATGTTTACTCGTTCACATACATTTATGGGTGTCATAACAGTATTATTAACAGTTAAAATTTACAAATATACACCTAAAACCCACAAACTATGGAAAAAACTATACTATGCATGAAGGATACAAGTTGTACAGTGAATTTGCTAAAAACCTCAAAGAATCACTAACAATTAAAAAAAAAACACAAACACATAAGAAAAAAATACAATAATATTGATCCACATCTACGCTGATGTCCCGCATACGTTAACTGGTTTACTTACTTCTGTATCGAATACACTCTTGTTCATATTTTTAATCTACCCTCAAGAGTTCAAAACATCTAAAATCGACGTCGTGTAAGGCACCCCATACACCTACAATAATATTGCACAATAAAATTGAAGCTCACTTAAACTTTTGTTAAATCATTATGCAAATGTTTCATTACTATCCTAACACGTTGAATAATATTGTTTAATCAGATATATCACGCAATATTATTGTAGGTTGTATGGGGCGCCTAAGTAGTTCTTTAATTTTCTAATATTAAGTTCTCATGTGAGACCAATGAAATGCGCCTCACCATCAACGATTCCATCACTACTTACCATTGTAGGTAGTTTGCTACATATCAGTAATCTGTGATTAAGTAGGATTGCAGTCAAGCACTAGGTAGATCTTTATTGTCACACCAAAAATAAAATAAAAAGTAAAGTAAAAGTATGTAGTTTATATCAATAAAAAAAAAACTAATCTCAAACCTCAACAGTTTAATATATTTGTATTTTTTATACCAACTGTGTATAAATCAAGAAAAAAAATAATTATACCCTAAATAACTTAATTTACCCAGGAGATTTAGAATGGAAAAAATCATTTAAGGGTATTACATCGCTCAATGACCTTCAAGAATTTACCTCTATATTAGTAGAGAAGAATTGACCTCTAAACAGGCATTGCAGGGGGTGCTGCGCGCGGGGTGTTAGTACTGATTCGAGTTTTTTCTTGATTACTTATCGATATTCAATGAAAATCGAAAAAAAATCAATACAAGTTATTCAATTTATCGTAACATATATTTTGGTATAAATTCAATGTATAAATATAGAGCCGTTTTCGAGAAAATATGGAATTAATGTTCAAAAAAGGCCTATTTACCAGATTTTTTTTCTAGAGTTAGGGTATTTTTTTGAGAAACGTAATCAATACAATTTATTAGTAATGTCCTTAAGTATCGCCTTAATTTTTTATATGGTAATCGTACATAAGGAAACTTCAAACAACCTAGGTGTTTTTTTGGATTTGGGCGATGTAATCCCCTTAAGCTAAACTCGTTAAAAAATAAAAGGCCGGAATTGATAAATAAAGTGTTTTAAATAGATACATAAATTTTTTTAGGCGTTAATAATATGATTGAATATACCTATTGCGTGTAATTTTTTTTGCGCTTACTTTAGAAAAGCGCAAATGTCAAAACAGGTCTTATATTTTTTGACAACTTTGATAAAATGAAAGTGGTCGCGGACGTCACTGTGCGTCAGTGCTCGGCCGAGCGCTTTTCTCAACAAATTACAAATGGCTTACAGTACGGCCGACGGATCTTGGCGCGTCTAAAGTTAGGCTCTGCGAACTTTAGTGCTTGTGCACTCGTAAAAAAATAAATGGTTTGAAAAAGGAAATGCCAATAGCAGTTGTTATTGTTGCCAACAACTGTTATTGGCATTTATTTTTATAAATCATTTATTTGGCGTGCTTATTTTGAGTGTTACAGTTCGCAGAGCCTAAGCCTACTTTAGAAAAGCGCAAATGTCAAAACAGGTCTTATATTTTTTGACAACTTTGATAAAATGACAGTGGTCGCGGACGTCACTGTGCGTCAGTGCTCGGCCGAGCGCTTTTCTCAACAAATTACAAATGGCTTACAGTACGGCCGACGGATCTTGGCGCGTCTGAAGTTAGGCTCTGCGAACTGTAAAACTCAAAATAAGCGCGCCAAATAAATGATTTATAAAAATAAATGCCAATAACAGTTGTTGGCAACAATAACAACTGCTATTGGCATTTCCTTTTTCAAACCATTTATTTTTTTACGAGTGCACAAGCACTAAAGTTCGCAGAGCCTAACTTCAGACGCGCCAAGATCCGTCGGCCGTACTGTACATCACTGTCTCAGCCATGTCTCAGCCAAATAACATTTTACTTTCCCGGCGCATGTTACTGCGCATTCAAGGTCCACTGTCACAATGATTCAACTGGTGTGACGAGGATTATAACCGATTTTCGAGTCTCAATCGAAGTGGGGTACTGCGCGTAACCATAGCAAATGGTTCAACTTATTTTCTTTGTACCGTATCTTAAAGTAGTTTGTATTTTAAATTCTTTGATATTTTTTAGTCCCATGCGGGTAATAATAAATATGTGCGATTTTAGTGCGTCTTAAAATTAACTGCAAAGTGCCGCGCGACTGTAGCGCGGTCGTAGCGCGGCAGTCGCACGTTTTTATTTAATAATTTTAACAAAGCGGCGGCGACTTGTGGCGTGCTTGAAACATTTTCATACATTTGATTTTACCGCTCGCAGCGATCACGCGCCGCTGCCGCTCAGCGGCAAGATCGTGAATGGGCCGTTACTTGCCGTTAGCTGTGCAATTTCCATAGACAGCATATTATATTTTATTATTTTTCATAAGATATTTTAATCTTATTTTTAAACTGGCGGCCTGTACCAGCTTCACACGGGTAGACATATATTTTTTATATTTTTACCTTTCATTTATATTTTTTTGTTGTTTCATTTCTATATTTTTCTAAACGCAGTATCACTCCCGCACCGCTGCAATGCCTGGCTAAACACGGCACGGCGCGCCGGCCGGCGCCTTTAATGTATCTATGACTTTTTAAATTCGTAATATCTATTGAATGGAATAGTAGATTTGAACAATTCAAAAAGTAATCTACATGAATTGAAACAATCTTGAAAACAATATGATTTATTTGGATAAGAATTTAAGCAGAAGTATGAATAACATGGTCTGATTTTGGTCGGTATTTCTATCAATTTTTAAAATGTAAAAACTGGTTATTAAATTGTGACATAACGATAATAGTTGGGTTGGCATATAGTATCGCAAAGTTTTTGCAGTAATTGATATGTTCTTTAATATTGTAGAACATACTTTTGTTCTATCATCAATGGTTTCCGCAGCGCATGCGACGATAGATATTTTATGGCATTTTTTTACACCTTAGGTTACGTTAGTAAGTTTTAGTAAGGATCCCTAATCTTTTCTAGCAATAAATATAGCTAATGTTACTCAGAGTGAATGTAGCTTTCTAATGGTGAAAGAATTTTTTAAATCAGCACAGTGGTTTTTGAGTTTTTTCATTACAAACGTACACACCCACATAAATACAAATCTTTCCTCAATATCTTCATATAATCTTTCATAATCTTTCTATAATATTAGTGTAGATTGGTAGAATTTTTTATTTTTCCAGTAGGTATCCCGATGCTACAGTGACGGTGACTTGTCAAAATTTTGTAAAATCACCGAAAGCAGAGAATCATTGAGATTGTTTTATTTCTAAAGTAATAAGCTTAAATAGAAACAAAATGACGGTGAAAAATAAAATTGAGGAGCCGAAAAAAGAAAAAGCGGAACCAGCAGTCGCTCCAAATGATGACTTAGTAAGTAATTTATTTTATGAAATATAATTAATCTATCATCAATCCACAATATTCATTGTTTGATTGTTTGTTTCAGTCTGAAGAAGACAAACGTTTACAAGAAGAACTTAACATGTTAGTTGAGAAGCTGCTGGTGTGTATATCTATATTATTTCGTAAAATGTTTAGGAGATGACTGGTGAGAATCAAACAGTTCTAACCTAATTTCGTATTTTATCGACAGGGAGATGATGTTGATTTATATCTACCGGCTCTGCAAATGTTAAGTAAACTTATTAGGACATCGACAACTTCGATGACATCAGTTCCGAAACCCTTGAAGTTTCTGAGGGAACACTATCCTTCACTCAAGATAGTTTATGAAAAAATTCAAGATCCTCAGACAAAGAAGTTCTGTGCTGATGTTGTCTCAGTCCTTGCTATGGGTGTAAGTGGTTCTACTGTGAGTATTGACTGTTATATTTGATCTCTTTTATGTTTTGTTTGTAAAGCTTTAACTAATGGCAATTAATTGTGGTTTATAGGATGCTGCTGAGAAAAGAGAATGTCTCAAATACTGCCTTCTTGGAACTATGTCTAATGTAGGTGATTGGGGACATGAATATGTCAGGTATGTTTACAAACACTTCTATTGATCTATTCTAGTAATAACAAAATTACATTTTTTTAAATATTCTACTCCTTTTTTAATCTAAAAATATTATTTGTAAAACCAGACAATTGGAGGGAGAAATAGCTGAAGAATGGAACATTGAGAATATGGATTCCCTGCTAAACCTTGTGCGAGATGTGATCTCCTTTGACATGAAGCATTCTGCTGAGATCCAAGCCTGTGACTTGCTGATGGAAATTGACAGACTTGACCTGTTGACTCAGCACATGGATCAAAGCAACTACCCTAGAGTGTGCCTATATTTGATTGGGTAAGTCATGAAAAGATTGTGAACCTACAAATTTATTTACTAAAATAGCATCAGTCAGACCCCTCTTCTTAGAAGTAAGAAGCAGATGTAAGCACATCTGCCTCTATCTCGTTAGTATACTTCAGTGACTAGATGGCTTCATCTACTTACTAAAGTGTACTTCTTCTTTTTATCGTATCAATGGTTTTCTTTTCCCTCAAAGTTTTTGTGAAAGTAAGTACACTAAAGTGTACTAAAATCCTATCATGTTTAGTTACATCTTTTATTTTGAGGTAGGAAATGATCAAATAACTTATCCTGCTCTTGGTGGAGCGAGAAGTCTCAGAATTCCACTGTCTAAAATCTGCAGTGTTCCTTCAGCTGGCCTTTGAAATAGCTGCAGTAACACTTCCCATCACTTTATAGCACCGGCAGGATTCTTTTACATCCAAAGGGTTTCTAATGCATATAAAAAATTACATATGTCATTTATTTCAGATGTGCCAGCTATGTTGTGGAGCCAGAATCCACTCAGATCCTGCAAGGAGTTCTTGACACATACATACGCTTTGGCGAATACCCCCGTGCTATGCTGGTGTCAATGCAGCTACATGATAAGGCCAAATGTGAAGAAGTGTTCAATTCTTGCACTGATCCGTAAGTATTGCTACAATCAATTATTTTAGTTATTGTTTGTCTGACTTATATTTGTAGTTAGATAATACATGTACATAAATGAAATAACAAATAATAACAATTTTGTTTGCCATGTTTAAAGATCATGGAGAATTTTCTGGCTCATAATTTTCTTTTTACCAGCCAACTTAAAAAAAAAGTGGACATTCTTAATTTGGTTCTATTTTTAAGCCTTTTTTACTGGCATATTTAATTTGTTATAATGATTACTTTTGGCAGGTTGATTAAGAAGCAGCTCTGCTATATGTTGGCGCGTCAATACATACCTTTGGAGGTTGACGATGAAGACCTCCGCACAATACTTCTGAATGCACACATTAATGATCACTTCCTTAGCCTGGCGAGAGAGGTAGGTCTTGTTAATACCAGAGATGTTACTGAAATCCAATTACAAAAAGTCTGAACTTCTGATTGACTTTGAATTTCATTTCCAATTTTGTTTCTAATAATTTTAATTTGAACTTATATCAAAGGCACAAACAAGTTTATACTTACTGATCGCGAGAGGAACCTCCAATTTTCATGGCAATCGACCTTGTTTCTAATAACAATAAAAAAAATCTTGGGACCAATTTATTCTCTACTAGCTTTTGCCCACTGACCTAGTTCGCATAAATGTCGATTATAGCAGACGCGAAGTCGAAGCCAGATAAAAAGTAGCCTCAGATCGTGCTTGGGTATCTAGCTTACTCTGTACTAAATTTCATCAAAATCAGTTCTGTTGTTTAACTGTAAAATTGTAACAAACAGATAAAGTTACTTTCACATCTATAATATTGGTATGGATTGTACACAAAATTTTAGAATCAATTTTAAACAAGAAACAGGATAAATGATATTTATTTTGCAAATAGGTTTTAAAAAACACTTTTACACGTCAATATTTTTTTTCGTCAGTTTAAACTAGATGAGACCGGTGTTTCCTAGCTGACTACCCTGAGAAGAAACACCGAAACAGGGGTCACAGTCTCTTTTAAAGTCCATACAGTAATTTTGTAATGGTGAAATTACATGAGAACTATACAGATAGTCAATTTACACAGGCAATTAGGTTTGACGGTAATGCAGGCATGCTGGATGGTAGAATATTTTGGAACCTTCTCCTATTTAACACCATATTTCTGCACCTATATTAGCAAATTTATTATTTAGCAAATAAATTCCATTTCATTTGAGAACCTTCAAAAAATGCTGAGTAGATTGTGGTATTTTCGTTAACTATTACAAAAAAAAAAAACAACAACAAAATATATTCATTATAATCCATACCTATATTATAATTTTTATAATTGATGATTTAAAATCCGACGGATGCAAGACGCGTAGGATCTGTCATTATGGCGACAATTGCCTATGTCCAACAGTCAGTGGATATCTTTTGGCTGAAATGTTGATAATAGTTTATAATTAACACTGTCATTTTCTTTTAAAGTACTTATTGCCCTGGAGAACATGCTAAGAGTGGTTCATTCAAGTATCTTTTTCTTACATCTATAGTCAAACTCTAGTAGTCAGAAAATTGTTCTATTTAAAGCTCGACATCATGGAGCCCAAAACTCCGGAGGAAGTATACAAGACGTGGTTGGAGTCTGCTGGCTCGGCTCTGCGCCCGTCTCTACTGACTGAGCACCCTGTCGACTCGGCCAGGCAAAACTTGTCAGCTACATTCGTGAACGCATTCGTAAACGCTGGCTTTGGACGCGACAAGCTCGTCACCACTGAAGATGGTAACAAGTGGATGTACAAGAACAAAGATCATGGTAAGATGTTCCCCACATGTTATACAACCTTATTTTTAGTATATGTGAAACCCGAAACACGGGTCTAGTATTTTTATACAAAGAATCTATGTACAAAATTTTATACTTGTATCATGAAAAATCACAAAGCTGTTACCTGGTTATCCACACAAACACATGGTCACTGGGCCATATATACGCTGGCACCTAAATCCCGCAGTGACCTGTGTTGTACTTAGTGTCGGTGGTGTCTAACTTGTGACCTTTTTTAAATATATTTGGGAAAAAATATGACGGCTCCTTCAGGATGGTTCGAGCTCTGATCATCTACCAGGTGGGACTACGTGGGTATCGTGCAATGAATAAAAACGGTTAGGAACTGAATCAGTTTACTTCTCAATACATTTCGGTACAGTGCACTGTTATTAGGTAGGTACAAACAACAAAACGGACAGTTTCAGAACGTCTTGACTCTGCGACGGTCTGGCTGAGAGTCTCCGCTGTACTCTGCGGATTCTCCCTCCCTAAGCTCGTAGCCAAAGCGGAAACTTCTGACTCTGTCTAGGTGCGCCACCTCTATTTCTTCTAATTGCCACTAGATGGCGTGCCTTGTTTTGTTGTCAACAAATCAACGCCGGATCCGACACGGCCATCCTGCGAGACACACGTCCCCGTGTGTTAGTCATCATCACCACCTCAGCTGGAAGATGTCCACTGACGAGAAGTTCCAACAAGGCGTCCATCTTTGTGTGTTACTCATCGACCTATATTCTTGCGATAGACAAGCACGTTCATATAAACTATTTGGCAAAATACTGAAAAGTTCAAACAAAAAATCGCTGCAGCGCTAGATTGGCATTATGTCGTCTAACAAAACTTTTAAAACTTACAGCGCTAAGACAGCTTATAGAGGATACTTTTTCGCGACCAAAAGGTCTAAAGCGCCATGAATTTCCTAGTACTTACGCGTTTCGTTCAACTTATTGCAATGACATGTCATCTATATAGATTTTTATACCGCAGAAGTGACACAGTTTCTTGCCTACAATACTTCATTACAATAATACTCTATTTCAAAATGTAATTATAGTGTATGTAAAAACGAGATCTCAATAACAGTAAAACAAATAAATAAATCAGTAATCACTAATAAGACTACAAGTTCAACTGAACCTAATTCAAATTTTAATATTAACCTGCACGTAATATGGTACTTAAATTACCTAAGTGCTAACGAATGACAGCATGATTAACGACAAAACTTACCGATGAAAACTGATACCTCATGATTTGCTGACATTTCGTCGTAATTTATTTAAAAAAAAAATCATTATTATTAATTATACAAAAAAAGAAAGAGAATAAAATATTTAAAAATTTCAAACAGTATAAAAGACCGTGCGAAGTCTGTATTTGGTAAACTAGCTGTAGGTAAAAACCTAATTCTGCTTTTTGTGGGAGGGAACATCTGCATGTTTTAGTCTATGATTGTAAAATGGGGAAGAGTTTAAATAAAATAATATCTTCTCTAACGTACTATTACGATAGTAGAAGCTATTACATTGCTGGAACAACCAATGGTTTTACTTACTTGACTACAAAATTATTATAAATGTCCCAGTTCACTTAAATTTGTATTTATAAGCGTCGCTCTGACACTGCATGAACGTCAAAACTGCACTAATGCCATCAATGTAAAAGTGTTCGGCCTGCAGGTCAATTAAGTGAAGTAAAGTGACTGTACGGCACGCCTCATCTAGTGCGTAGTACATATATATCAATGGTGTTACTCTGAAACAAAATACATCTCGCAGTATCATATAGCTTGGTCACTCCTGACAAACACTAGGAACCACTCTCGCATCGTGAGTGCGCTCCCAAGCACGCAAACTCACACACATAAAACCATCAATTCACATCTTGACCATGAGTGACCATCTACAGGTCACACAAACGTCTACTCCGTTCGGTAATCGAACACGTAACACGCAGTCAATCGTTCAATGTTAGAACAATTCACACTTTACTCAATAAACCAAAATAAAAAGAACTCGGTTAATAGAAATTGTCATCCAGTCATGTACCAACGTTAAATGTACTCATCATAAAGCCTTAGGGGCCCCCCACAAGTAAACCACTACAACGGCACGGCACTCATTGCCGAACAGCAATCACAATTGCTCTCTCACATGTGCATCCACCACCGGCCAACGCCGTGGATCACATTGAGTATCACTCATTGACTTCAGTCAGAGCTAAACGCGCACGTAATAGCTACTAGAACCGTCCTGTTGACCACGTCAACTACTCACAACGGTCTCTACAGACCATGACTTCCATCAGAGCTAAGCATAGCTACTGGAACCATCAACTTTACTACGCCCGATAAAGAAACTTACTCGCGTGCTCCATACAACTTAGGCTCGCTCATCACCACTGTGATCACTATCTACTTCGACTGGTACATAACTTTCTGGCATCTTTCTTAACCTATCGTGGTAGGTACCTTTACAATACACACAACCGATCAAACTAATCCAAAACATTAATCATTTAGCTTTACATGTGATTTCTGGCTGCTCATAGCCCAGTAACCTCTAGTTACTCAACCATACCTGCGCATAGCTCCAGATCGCCAAGTCACTGATTTAATCGCAATACTGCGTACTCACAGACTAATCTGACCACTAGATATTGATTTCTATTAAGCTACGGCTATAAATCAAATCCCCTAAAGTCTAATCATCGTGTGAACTTAATATCTCATAATGTCGACTACTTTACCCCAATTTTATCACTTATGCGCTGATTTTCCTCCTGTCTTTATTACTTCGAACTAATCTTTAAATGGATCTAACTTAGTTTAATTGCTCTCTTCGTCTCTAATCTAAACAAAGGCCCTTAACGAAAATGTATCTACTTTTACCTTCGTCAAATCAAACCTACCCTTTTAATAGGATACTACACATTTTAAATTGCACATAATCTCTCACGATATTTAAATATACCTAGGGGTCTACATCATGTTTCGTCACCAACGGTAGAGAACGCGCGACTAAAATCAATGAGAAATGATTTTGTGACAAGAGGTCGCATGTGGCACTATTACAGGGCTTCATCCGCTTTGGATCCAGCCATATCCCATGGTCTCACCCGCCTAGGATCTAGTCTCCTTACTTGGCGTCACCAGTCGAAAATCTAGTCACACAGTGACATCACACGTATAGGATCTAGCCACGCCCAGTGGCATCACCCGCTAGGACCTAGCCACACCCAGTGGCATCACCCACCTTGGATCTAGCCTCGTAACCTGACATCACCCGCCTAGGATCCAACCATAGCGAATGGCATCATCCGCCACGGATCAAGCCTCGCAACTTCAATTTCAATATCAAAAACAAAGTTTCACTTTTTCAAATCTAACGTTAATCCGGCTTTAGTCGACGTTCTCAAAACTACTTCAAGTCTCCCGACGCGATCGCGATCTCAACAGTTTCCAAAATAATCAAAATATCGACAACTCAAATTATGACGTAGGTATTTACCGATTAGCTTAGGACAATAACAATTGTCCGTTAGAAAACTCAGATCGCATTTCTAAACTTCAAATGTTTGTACTGGCCGTCCGCCGTCATAAGCACTACTAAAAAAATGAGCCTGATACACAATCTAATTTTGTAAAATAAGGCGCATTATGTAAACGAGTTATTTTGTCTAAGATAATTGGTAAAGAATACCGGTTAGGCACGATTTTACTTAGTTTACAGCCATCTTTGCGCATTATATCTGACCCGTCGTTTTTTTCTAAATCAAAAGAACTAAACTAACAAACACCGAATTACTTAACCGAATAATCTTTGCACCCATTAATTCATCACCCATTTTAATTTATCTACCCCCTTACGCATTCCTTCACACTAAATCGCGGTGGTCGTCTTTATACAGTCATAGATGAGCCAATTAAACGAATAGGTTCACTTTTTGTTACACGCGTTTAACGCCTACAGGTTATAAAATTAATCCAAATAACCGACGATTCAACACCGAAACAACCTCAGATTTATTTTCTACGACACGTAGAAGTCAATAACGTCACGGACTATCACGTTTATTTTTAACCGAAAGAGCTGGACTAGCAAACACCATATTACTTGGTCAAATAATATTCACACACAAATAATTGGCCTACCCGCTCACTCATTACTTTTTTTTCTTCCACGAGCAACTGAGGGTTGTTTTGATTATAATTGTTAACGTCGTGAACTTAGCAATTTTAAAATGTGTCGCGGTCACACTACTGGAACTAAATCCTTGCGACAATATTTCACGGCCTAAGATAATAATTATCATTTCACAAATGGATGTTGGGCAAAACGCGCAATAAAATCTCGATTAAGCTATTATCAATTTCAACTACACAATTAATGAACGGTACCGAGTACCTACACTACACTGGCATATGTTATCTAAATCTATCAATGTTGCCACCCTTTGTTCTACCCCTAAATTTATGTGACTGAATTCAACGCAAACATTGATTCGTCATACAGTATACGAGCGAGTAGGTGATTGTGTGAGATCAAAGCTAGACAAAGATAACAATATAGTTTTGTTCTCTTCAAATTTGTGTTCACACTGAGGCGATCCAAAGTAAAGCTCAAATTTAAAGTTATAGTTATTAGTTCTTGTGGCTAAGTGCAAAAACGCGTGACTTACGATCAAGTGGCTGTCGGTTCGAATCCCACGATTGGCTAGATCGATTTTCTATTATTTTTACTTTTTTTAAACATAACCATTTTTTATGTTTAAATTAATGTTATATTCATTAGTAATATTTAAATACTTTATATATAAATATTGTTTTTTTTTTATTTTTTACGGATATTACAAAAAGAAATTGATTACTCTTTTTGTAATTTAATTAAAGGGGGGGCCGTTCAAGTATTACGTAAGCAGATTTTTTTGCAAATATTTTCTGTTATATGTTCTCTTAAAAAAAAAATTGCTGACGTAATCACCATCCAGACCACCCCATCCCCCATGTCATCAAAAATAAGCAACGCAAAAACCCCTACCCCCCGGTAGTGCTTACGTAATACTTGAAAGGCCCCAAAGGGATAATATATTTTGTAAGTAAATTCAACGCAAACATTAATTCGTCATACAGTATACGAGCAAGTAAGTGACTGTGTGAGTTCAATACTAGACAAAGATAACAAAATATTTTTTTTTTATAATATGTAATAGTTCATGTGGCTAAGTGCAAAAACGTGTGACTTGTAATCTTCTTGCAATCAAGTGGCCGTCGGTTCGAATCCCACCCAATAGGCTAGATCGATTTTCTATTATTTTTACTTTTTTTTTAATATAACCATTTTTTATGTTTAAATAAATGTTATATTAATTAGTAATATTTAAATATATAATTATATATAAATATTTATATTTTATATTTTTTAACCAAAAATTACAAAAAGAAATTGATTACTCTTTTTGTAATTTTATTAAAGGATTAATAGATTTAAGGTAAAAATAAAATAATAGGAGGTAATTACAAAAATATTTAATAAGTTAGGAAACCTAAATTTTTATCAAGTTTGTTGCTATGAAAGTAAAATCGTTCCTATGCTTTAACTTTATTGAGGAAATAGCTTAATTTTTCATTTTCTCATAGAGAAAAGAAGATTGAAGCTTAACCTCAAAATTACAAACATAATCTAAATTACATATTACTATATTACGACCATCACATATGTAAAAAAATAGCCTGTTAATTAATTCATATTTCGTATGATCTGCATTAATGTTAATGCACAGCTAAGTAAACGGTGTCGCATGGAGGTGAGAATGTTGGCACATATATCCACAGTGCCACAGTGCAAAAAAAATAAGCTCACTAAAGTCTTCAGAGGGATAAACATTATTAAACATTCCGAGGGTAGCATTATGTCATTTAAAACTTCGACGTAATTATAGCTATTACTTGGCACGCGTAGGTTATGAATTCCAACTTGCACGGCTGGTTGATCTGGATACATTTCATTTGGAATTTTCCACTTCTCACACGATTCTTTAAACTACCTACATCCTCAAATCTCTTTACCCAAAGGAGTAGGCAATTCTCTAAAAAAAACAAAAATATTTTATTACACACTTGCAACTTGCTATTTACACACTATTAAAAACAATACACTACAACTATGTATCATCATACCTAGTATTTTTTAAAAATAACTTACACGTTTCAATTGAAATTTGAGAAATATTAAGCCCATTATTATGCTAAGCGACAATATTTGCCCTGGCATCAATAGGAATATTTGCTTGCATCTCGAATCAGATAGTGAAACAACACACTAATCGCAATAATAACACAAGCACTCCTAACAAAGTTCGCCAACTAACAATATCGTAATTACTTATTCAATCCGGTAAGTTTACTTTGTTTCACATTCACCCTCATCTTTTTTCTTTTTTACAAATAACAAGTTTAACTAATAGATATGGAAACATTTCATCGAGTCTAACTTATCGTAGATAGTAATATATTATTTAGGATTCGCAATTAAAACACAAAAAGAGTGTTTTGTTGCTGGTGTTCGAAAGCAGGCTTGCACGTATAAGTTTTATATACCAATGTATTAACCATTAAGCCAGACAGACACATTACTTAATGATCATTACCTCGCACTCTTTCTCACTAGATAGTGATGAAAGAGTGCAATGTACGAGATTGTGAATGTGTGCAAAATGTTTTTTATAGTAAAAGGTCGTAAGTGCGACTCGCTTTGATGCGATAGATTTGTAAAACTACTAATGGATTTATGACCGGTTACTGTACAATACACTTTATTTCCACATATTGCCAATTTATATTAGCTAAAGCTATGTAAAATTACATTATTTCAATATTATAACAACATCAAAACAATTTTTCGTTATCTTCAAACTTAATAGTTAAAACCAATGCACAATACATAATTTAATGTTATGTGTTGTACATTACTTAAATTATTTAAAAAAAAATCAGCTAGGTGCATAATGACTCGCGTTTTAAATAATTATTTTTTTTCTTGTTTTTGGTAGAGCAAAAAACTTAATCAATCTTTTTTCTCCTAGGCATGTTATCAGCTGCAGCATCTCTGGGTATGATCCATTTGTGGGACGTGGACGGTGGTTTGACACCCATAGACAAGTACCTCTACACTGCTGACGAACATATCAAAGCGGGCGCGTTACTCGCCCTAGGATTGGTCAACTGTGGCGTTCGCAATGAGTGTGACCCCGCGCTTGCGCTTTTGTCAGATTATGTGCTGCATTCAAGCTCTAATCTCAGGATTGGCAGCGTTTTGGGTAAGGTTTTTTTTTGTGTTTTGTGATTATTTTATTTTCATTATATTATACCACTGCTGACAATAAACACCATCCTACAAACATACTTCTTTTTGCGGCTGTTTGCTGTGACAGTCGGCATCAATCCACCATTAAGCATCTCTTTACAAACTTATCATAATAAAAGTCGATTTACTTTAATAAGTTTAGGGAGCACCAATTTCTAACCGTAAAAGTTACTGAGACAGTTCACTACCTAGTATCTTGTTGAACTGTGAATAAAAGTTCATACTCTTCTCTAACCAAACTATTGTTTTCCTGCAGGCTTGGGTATCGCATACGCAGGCACTCAACGCGAGGATGTGCTGTCACACCTACTACCCGTACTGAGTGACACGGCTGCCCCCGCTGAGATCTGTGCACTTGCTGCCGTGTCCTGTGGATTGATAGCGGTCGGCTCCTGTAACGGTGATGTTAGTAATTTTAAAGCAACTGTTTTTATTTAAATTCGTGTCGTATTTCATTATACTACTATGTGGTTGACCCAGTTGTAGCACGTGGGAGTAAGACAACGACAATATTTTTCGTATAACAGTTGGACACAGCTGCCTCATTTGCGATTAGCATAATCAAGAAACTTATCACTTCTTTTATTTGTATTAACTCAACTATATTAATTCATATCCACAGGTCACATGCGCGATCATTCAACGCCTAATTGATGACAATAAGGACCTACATTCATCTACATACGCTAGGTTCTTGCATTTGGGTCTGGGATTATGCTTTTTGGGTAAGAAAACAACTGTTCCTTCTTTCTTTTTTATCTCTAAATTCTGCTTTTTAAATTCTTTACTTTTAAAAGTGCAATTGACTCGATGATTGATGATGATAAATCGTCATCCATAATCATTTATCCCCTATTCCTAATGTCCAGGTTGCAAGGAGCGAACCGAAGCCACAATGGCTGCACTAGAGGTATTGCCGGAGCCGCAGCAGTCGCTGTGCCAGACCACGCTGTCGATGTGCGCGTACGCGGGCACCGGCGACGTGCTCGTCGTGCAACAGATGCTGCACATCTGTTCCAAGCATTACGAGACTGATGTAAGGATCCGTGATACCGTAATCATATTGTACCTTAGTCGTGATGAGCAAATATTTTATTAAGTTTTAGAAAAAAGTTCGGCTTTCTAGAGTGAATGAGTGGAAGTTCTTCATCACTCACTCTTGTATCTATGCTCTAAACACTAGCAGCTCATGTGCTTCTAAACTGTTCGAAGATCGCATATTGCTTCAGTAACCTAGGTACTTGATGAGGTGGTTAGAACTCGGAAGTATCAAAACATTGTTTGTGACCTTTCATGAAGATTTGGAATTGGTCGAAATTATGTTTTCCTATCCGCACGTAAAACAAGTTCTTTTATGTATTATGTAGTTATGCAAACCAACGAAAATATACTCTCCGAATTAGTGCGCTTGTAGACGTTTGTATTTTTCAACGGACAACGGACCGTCGTCCGTAGTCCGTTTCGCAGTGGCGTACAATGCGGCGGGTTACAATGAATGTGTGTACACGCACCGGACTAAGGTCCGGAGAAAAATTTGCGCCCGATAAACCACCGCGCGACGGATATCGGTCCGGCGTAAGAAAAAGTGGTCATCAACGCCAGTCCGAGACTGGCGTTGCTTGTAGACGCGCCGGACTTATAGCCGGTTTTCTGCAAATGGAGTGCCGTCTACCTACGTTTTTAAAAATGGATGACAAATTAAAGAAAAAAATAATTATTTTGATCCTTTTGTTGATTTTTTTTTTAGTGATATCGGTTATTATTATCCGACTTCAAAAAGGAGGAGATTATAGGTTCGGCTGTATGTATTTGTATACACACATCGGAACTTTAAGTACAGAAAGTAATGCGGCCCATTTCTTTTTATTGCCTATAATTTTAGTATGTATGTATTTATGTATCTATTATATAGCATATTAGCAGTTGTGTTTCTTATAAGTGCCAACAATATAATGTATAATAAATAAATAAATAAATAATCAGTTTAAAACTAGAATTTATAGACCGCACTTAAAGCTGACATTTATCCGGCGAAAAAATTATACGTGTACAGAGATATCCGTTTTTTGGCGGTCCGTTGTGCGTTGAAAAAAAGCGGACGTCTACAAGCGCACTCACGACTCTT
Source organism: Leucania comma (assembly GCA_958295575.1). Lineage (NCBI taxonomy): Eukaryota > Metazoa > Arthropoda > Insecta > Lepidoptera > Noctuidae > Leucania > Leucania comma. The sequence goes on along the minus strand of OY282474.1, from coordinate 16,728,227 downwards.
ATTATAACAGTATGTTTCACATTTGCTTATCATTAATTTCAGAAGATAGAGTACTGAGTCTGTTACGTAATACATTATTGGTACTCTAAATGTGTGTGTTGCTGCTAATATGCAAGGATACGTTTTTTTACTCGTATAAAGCGTATTTTACTATTTATACTTCATAAAGTTACCACTATACATAAATACATTGTAGAGATAATAAGAAGTTTGTTTCAATTTAGAATGAACAACAGTCAACTGAAGACACCGCTTTCAAGAAGCAAGACAAGAAGGATGCAAAGGAAACCACCACAGCCAGTTCATCAAGTGCAGCCGGCAGTTCAAAGGATGATAAAAGCTCAAAAGGTAAAGTTTTTACGTTTAGATCTGTAAGTTCATACAATCCACTGATGGATATAATATTATATATGGTGGCTTGAAATCCACCATAGGTTTTCTCACTTTTAAAGAGTGACTTCCTTCCTCGGTTTTAGGTATACCTAGTAATAGCGTAAGGTTGATTTCGTTTGAAGTTACCCTGTTATTTTACTTATATCTTGCCACATTCTGATTCCCTCTACTTTATCAGGCAAATCATCCAAGGACAGCAAGAACAAGGAGAAAGAAAAGGAGAAGGAGGCTAACAAGGAGCTGTCGTCCGTACAAGCGGTCGCTACACTGGGCGTCGCTGTCATCGCGCTTGCCGAGGAGACTGGCGCAGAGATGTGCACTAGAATATTTGGCCAACTGGTGAGTTGAGCATCAACATTATTTTAGCTTATTCTTTATTTGGTTCCCAAGGTTAGAAACCTCTTCAATTCTTTTTCATTTTTATCTGTTTGTTTAAAAAATTATCCAGTTTTTGCCTGCAACCTTTCTTGTTTTCCTGCTGGGGCATTACCCATTTTATTGTTTGGAGGGCCCACCTTTTATTAGGGTTCCGTACCCAAAGGGTAAAAACGGGACCTTATTACTAGGACGCGCAGTCTTGTCTGTCCGTCTGTCTATCGCCAGGCTGTATCTTAAGAACCGCGATAGCTAAAGAGTTGAAATTTTCACTAATTATGTGTTTTTGTTGCCTCTATAACAATAACAACTAATACTAATTGCCCTTTTTTGCTCGATATCTATAATGGCAACGGGTATACACTTGAAATATTCACAAAATACTCGGTAAATTAATATTTGGACAAATGTTTGTGTGATGAGGACGATCATTTGTTCTGTGTCTGGGTGTTATTTATCTATAATATGTATGTATTTAGAAATATATAAGTATGTTTATCAGCTGTCTGGTCTACCCATAACACAAGCTCTGCTTAGCTTGGGACTAGACGGTGTTGTGTGATAGTTGTGGAAAATATTATATATTATATTATTATATATTTAAGGGGGCTCCCAATGCTCCCATACAAAAACGCAATTTTTTGCCTATTTTGTTGTTGTTCTGTTGTTTACCTAGTCAATGGTGTGGAACCCTACGTGCGCGAGTCCGACTCGCACTTGGCCGGTTTTCTTTGTACCCCACTCAATGACCTGCCCGTCTCCACTTCTGTTCTATTTAAAATTATACCATCACTAACATTATGAATAAGAAAGGATCTGTTGTAGCATATTTCTCGAAGGGTGCTGTTGTCATTTCAGTTTGGTCTATTATTAATATTAGATCTGTTCTCAAAATTGATCTAATATTGCAGATGTTGAACAGAGGCGACAGCGCATAGTGAGACCGTCATCTGTTTGCGTTTGGTGGGCAATTGCGGTGCGAAAGCCTAGTTAAAACCGCCTTCTACTCTTATCTCTAGGTATAGTGGCGATTATTCTTTTTAAATTGTATTGTATTCGTAGGGTCGTTATGGCGAGCCGGCAGTGCGTCGCGCAGTACCGCTGGCCATCGCGCTATGTTCCATCTCGAACCCACAGCTGGCCGTCATCGACGTACTCAACAAGTACTCTCACGACTCAGATAATGACGTGGCCTACAACGCCATCTTCGCTATGGGACTTGTAGGAGCTGGTACTAACAACGCCAGGTGAGATTTTAATATAACTCTGTTTTACAGTACTTAATTATACTTATATGTTGTGTAAAGAATAGCATCATCCCATCTCTTCCTGTAGGTGTAGTAATAGGCGACTATGGGACACACCAGATAATGAGCAGCAGCATTCTCTGTGCGTTACAACAACTACACTACGATCGCTAACCCGCTTGCCAAGAGTGGAGATTATGTGGCAAACCCTCCCAAAATGAAAAGCAAAACCAAAAACTGGCCCCTAGTGCGCTGCTACCCGTCCACCCACGACTCCGGTAGCGGTCAATCTCTAGAAGAGGTCCTGCTACCCCATTATTATTATTATTAAAAAATGAGGACTAGACATCGCGAAAAATTTGCGATACATGCCGACCGGACCGATGAAAAGCTCACTAAACTTGAGGCAGCTTAGAGCGAGTTACGCCGGAATATTTTAGGATTGTCTGAAGTCCAAAGACAGGGGAGATAATTCTCAAACCTGATAACCTGCTCTATATCCGGGAACCCGGTGACCGGCACTCCCAGGGTGGTGTCGGGTTTATGGTACACAAGTCCCTTGTGAACAAAGATGTGTCGACCAGGCCTCAGAATATACGTATTATCTCAGGATATTTGCTGAAGTTCATATAGTTTTACGCCCCTACCTCGACACACCCCGACGACGATGTAGACACTATGTGTCATGTATACATAATACACACAAAACTAAAGTCATGATATACAACCATGTAACACCTTATCAAAATCTCGAAGACTGATACTCGAAGTTGCTGATTAAATACGTTACCCGTTACGTTACCTGGGACAGACGGTCCAGTTAGATAACTTCTAGAAAGATGTCAATTGTAAAATCTGGCTGGACAGCGTTTGAAAAGCTGCGCGGTATGTTCTCGTCCAACATACCACAGCGTCTTAAGACGAAAGTACAAGAACAGTGCGCGTTGCCAGAGATGACATATGGCTCTGAGTTTTTGTTGCAATAGTAATATTTTGTACCAGCTAATTCTAAAAACATTACTATAGGCATCTCTGCTTCTCGTCTATTCGAGTTGTCTACATTCACAGATTGGAGTACATGCCTTTCTGTCTAACAATCTATTGACATAAAGTACAAAAACATTGTGTATTTGGGGGCAGACTGGCCACCATGCTGCGCGCGCTGGCGCTGTACCACGGCAAGTCGCCGGTGCACCTGTTCATGGTGCGGCTGGCGCAGGGGCTGTGCCACGCCGGCAAGGGCACGGTGACGCTGTGCCCCACGCACGCCGACCGCCGCCTCGTGAGCCAGCCCGCGCTCGCCGGCCTGCTCGTCGTGCTCACCGCCTTCTTGGATTGTAAGAACAGTAAGTACACTACTTTTCTGTTCACACTTACACAATGAAGAAAACAAAGGCAAGTTCAGTGCCAAAACGAGGTTGCTGCCCTTTTTATTGTCACCTTGTTATTCACAATAACCACTTTTTACATTTTAAAAGTTGATAGAAATACCGACCAAAATTAGACCATGTTATTCATAGTCATAGTACTTTATTGGTAAGGGATTCTTACACGTCATATACAGAATTTTACATTTAGGTCAACAAATGAATACAACTAAGTTCCATTACAATTTCAATTAATAAAAAATTACAATGTCAAACAAAAAAGAAAATACAAGAAAACAAATAAATAAAAAGTCAAGTTACAATAAAAGAAGTCCAAATTAATATTCAAAGTCAAATTAAATTAAATCATAAATTCGTCAAAAGAATAAAAAGCTTGCTCGATAAGCCATTTTTTCAAACGAGCTTTGAAGCTGCCTATCGTCGGGGCACCAGAGATAGCCTCAGGTAGTTTACTATACACGGTCGGGCCCATAACATGAGTCGTCTTGGAGGATTTGGCAAGCGTTCTCGAGACCGTCGATAATTGACCCCTTCTTCTGGTACAATATAAATGACGGCTGCCTACTTTTGGGTAAAAGTCCAAGTTAATCCTCACGTACAATGCGACCTGATATGTAAGTATAGCAGGTAACGTAAGGATGCCTAGCCTAATAAAGTTCATACTTCATACTTCTGTTTAAATCCTTATCCAAATAAATCATATTGTTTTCAAGACTGTTTCAATTTATGTAGATTACTTTTTGAATTGTTCAAATCGGCTATTCCATTCAATAGATATTACGAATTTATAAAGTCATAAATACAGAAAAGGCGCCGCCGCGCCGTGTCGTGGCTAGCCAGGCATTGCAGCGGTGCGGGAGTAATACTGCGTTTAAAAAAATATAGAAATTTAACAACAAAAAAATATTAATGAACGGCAAAAATATAAAAAAAATAATCATGTACACACGTGCGAAGCCGGAACGGGCCGCTAGTTCAAGACAAAAATGCTTGGCTCAATGCTGGTCCAGCTCCACTACCACTGGGGCGTCTTCTTCTTCTTTTCGAATCGATGGTAAACTCGTTAAATTATTTGGGCCCAGTAAGTTGCCACGTTAACTGCAGCATCGGTGGCACCCATTAAGTCCTCTAAAGTGCAGGTAAGGGCACCTGGGACATTCCAACATGTGGGTCATGTTTTGAACAGCACCGCACTCGCATTGAGTATCCGACGGGTCTATAAACCCCCATTTCGCCAAGTTGTGTTTGCAGCGGCCTACCTGGGTGCGCAGCCGATTTAGTGCTTTCCACACAGACCACTGCAATTCACGTCCAGGCGGGAGACGTTCCTGCGGTTTCAAGGAGTGGGATGGTGGCAGGTTATGTTCTTCCCAAAGCTTGATTCTATCTTTAGGTGGTGGGTCAAAAAAGGCTTGTGTGCTTCGAAGAAAGCTCTTTCGGCTCTTAAGCCTAGTTGGGGCTGCTTTGTGTTCGAAAAGGGGATGTTGGGAATCGGATTCTTGGTTTTTCTTTTCGATCGCGCATGCGACATCCCTGCGAATGGCTGGTGGAGCAATACCAGCCAACGGGTAGATCTTATTAAGTGGGGTCGGTTTAAGGCATCCTGATATAATTCGACACGTCTCCGACGACCTGCTTTGCATGCACTGATCGGTGCCGCATATATATATACTGCATTTATTTATAATATATAATAATATTATATTGTTTTTGAAAAGTTGTTTTCTACTCGGGTTTTTCCCGGTGGTTTTTCCTTGCTCCCGCTCTGAGACCCTCAGAGAAAAGGAGTTTCCGATCCCCTGTTACAAATACTGTATCCCCCAGTACTTTGCTTAAAATGGTAACTGTATGAATCGCTGCTTGTTTTTGTATTATATGGATGTTTATGCCTGAATCTAATTTATCACAATATATATGTATGCTTTTTGCTACTATTCCTGTCGCTCCTATTACTATCGGTATGACTTCTGTAGGTGTGTTCCACAACCGCGTTATCTCAGTTTTAAGCAGATGATATTTGCTTAACTTCTCAATCTCTTTAGGTCCTATGTTATAATCTGATGGTACTGTAATATCTATTAAATATGTTTTATTTTCTGTTTTATTTACATATATTATATCCGGTCTATTATGAGTTACTGTGACATCTGTCTGAACTGGGATCTCCCACATTAACTTTGCTGTATCGTTTTCTTTTATTTGTGGCTGTGTAAGTTTTTCTTGCCACCAAAGGCTAGCCACTTCAAATTTATGTTTTTTAGCTAATGTCCAGAAAATATACTGTACAATGTTATTGTGACGTATGGTATAGTAAGTGCCGGCTAACTTCTCACACCCAGAGATGATATGTTGTGTGGTCTCATCTTTCGCCAGACATAGCCGACATTTGCCGTCAATAGGCCTCTTCAAGATATCTCTTTCGAACTGTTTAGTCATGATAGCTTGATCTTGTATTGCAAAAATTGAAGACTCTAATGTTGATGATATCGGTTGTTTTTTAAGCCAGTTAAAAGAGTATTTCCTATCTATATTTCCTTTTTCCAATACTGCTTTACAAAACTGCCCATGTAGCGGCTTGGCCTTCCATTTTTCTATCGCTTTTTGTATAGCTGCCGCTTTTATTTGTTTATCTGTGTACCTATTGTTTTGCGCTAATCCTATCTCTAGTGTATTCGTTCTAAATTCTTTATATATTGAAAATTTATCTTTATCTCTATCATGCCTAACTATCACTTTAACTATATCATCTTGCTCATTATCAGTGATAGGAATAGGTAGTGCCTATTAGCCTAAACTTCGAAGAACAGAGACAAAAAACGGAGACTTCCTTAGGACTAAATTATTTCCGGGACATCGGTCTCGAAATTTCGAGACAACACTTAAACACATTTAAAAAAATGTGTTATTTGGAATAAGTAATTCGTCTATATTTATCTAAAGTTTGCGATTAGACATAACATTTATAATTTATAACTCCATAATAACAACTTATCCTATATCAGCCTATCCTATATTAGTCTATATATCCCTCTCCTAGAGAAGAGGCCTGAGTCCCAGCAGTGGGAAAATTATAAGGCTGATGCAATCACAGATATAGATATACCTAGATAACGCAAGAGCAACTAATTCGCGTGCCTAGCTTACGTACAAAAATCGTAAGTGGTCACTTTCGCGCTCAGTCTGCATCGGAGTACAGCTAAAAATGTACACAGTTAAAAATATAAAAATGGTTAATTGTGCTGTTGGTGTGGGGGTGGAGCGAGGGGGACGCCGTACGCGGCGGCGTCTTCACTAAATAGTGCTTGTGACGTCATAATAGGTAGTCAAAAAATGGCACGCTTGGTTTTCATACAGATCGTGATGCTTGCGTTATCTATGTCTATCTATATCTGTGGATGCAATGCAATGCAAGGCTATATCAGCCTAGTGACACACACTGCGTGTGTTTGTATTGTTGTGATCAGAGAGGTCTTCTTAAAATGTGCATGATATAGATGACTTCCGTATTTTTTTCACGCCTTTATCCCGGAGGAGTAGGCAGAGACCACAGAATATGTTATATCATACATCATGTTATAATACCTTTGCTATGCACTAATATTATAAATGTGATAGTTTGTATGGATGTCCATTATACAATTCCACTGAAAATGCTGAATTTGGTAGTGATATAGATTAAGGTGTGGATTAGCACATAGGCTACTTCCTATTAAAAAAAAAAGTATAGTTCCCATGGGATACAAAAACAGTAGTACACGCGGGAAAAGCCGCGGGCATTAACTAGTTAAAAAAAAAAACGTAAGGGTCCTTTCACACCACCGATATTGTCTGGCGATTCTTAGGAGATTTCCATGCAAAAAAAGCCCCATTAATATTAAGATCATACCACTTTGTATACCTACATTCTGGCAAATAAATGAATTATTTATTTATTTTAAGTACCTTTTTTTAATGATAAATTTTTTCTACTATAGAGAATGCTAAAATGATAAAAAAATACCGTTTTATTATTTGAAAGCCTTTTTTTTACACTTAAACTTTAGAAATCTCATTAAACGTAGCCGAGAGTGAGCTGGAAAGAAGATATTTACTTCGAAACGTGTACGACTTCTTATAAAAACATTGTGTATTACGATCAACAAGTCATTTACAAAATGTTCTCCAAAAAAAAATTCAGAAAATTTTATGGTTGTGACTGTGTATGTTATTTTCTTATCTATATCACTACTATCTATATTACTACCTATTCCTATCACTGCTCATTATCTAAGTATTGCTTATATTTTATTATTTGTGTTTTATATAATGATTCTATATTTGTTAGGCCTCTTCCACCTTCTTCTATCGGTAGATATAATCTAATTATATCTGCTTTTTGTTTCTGTGCTTTGTTAATTGCTAAAAGTTTCCTAGTTTTAACATCTATATTCTTTAAATCGCTATTTTTGTAGTTAATTACACCAAACGAGTAGAGTAGAACCGGCACCGCATATGTATTTATTGCTTTTATTTGATTCCTAGCATTTAATTGTGTAGTTACTATTGATTTTATACGTTTAAAGTATTCTTTTTTTAGTTGTTCTCTTATTTTGTTATGATCTATTTTGCCAGCCTCATTAATACCTAAATATTTATACGCCTCGTCTTTTTTCAGATGCTCGAACTTCAATCCGCTTAGTAGTGTATGTCCGTCTCCATGCTGTTCACTTACTCTACCGGCTGTTATATGTAGAACATTGCATTTATTTAATCCAAACTGCATTCCTATGTCTCGCGTAAATATCTCGGTACTATCTAACAAAATTTTTAAACTATTTTTATTATTTGCATAAACCTTGAGATCATCCATATATATTAAGTGATTGACAGATAAATTACTCTTGAGTTTATAACCTTTTAATATATGTATATTTGTTAAGTAAAGTTGAAATTGGGTTTATACCTAAACAAAAAAGTAACGGTGATAATGAATCTCCTTGGAATATTCCTCGGCGAATAACTATGGGATCAGTGGTTACACAAGCGTTCGCGCCACGGGCTGTCATGATGACATTCCATGTAGGCATGACCATCTCCAGAAAGTCTACGATAGCACTCGAACACTTGTACAACCTCAACACCTGGAGAAGCCATTCGTGCGAGATGCTATCAAAGGCCTACCGATAGTCTACCCATCCCATACTTAAGTTTTTCTGGCACTGATGTGCGTCTTCTAGTATGGCTTTGTTAATCATAAGGTGGTCTTTGCAACCCCTGGCGCGTCGCCTGCATCCTCTCTGTTCTGGAGCGATAATGTCGTTAACTTCACAATGTTTGTATAGTTCGTTTGATAACACGGACGTCAAAAGTTTATACATAGTCGGTAAGCATGCTATTGGACGCCAGTTTTGTGGTTCTTTTGTGTCTCCACCTTTAGGAATCAGAATTACTTGTCCTGTTGTAAACCAATTTTCTACCGACTCTGTTTTGTTAAGAATTCCATTAAATAGTTTTGCTAAAGGTTCATGTATACTTGTGAGATATTTTAAATAGTAATTTTGTATTTTATCTATTCCAGGTGTCTTCCAATTGTGTGTTTTCCTTAAAGCTTCCTTAACCATCTCTATATCTATCTCTTCAAACCTATGCTCTTGTATGTTTTCTGCCTCATTTCGAATCTCTTGAGATCCATGCCGCATCTTTATTATATGCGACAGGTTGCGACAGTATCGACGACCAGAAATTGTGGATCGTGTCCTTGTTAGGGATTTCTGTCGGAGCTTGTTGTTGACAGTTATTAAGAGACCTATAAAAAGAATGCTGATTTTCGCTAAATCTTTGGTTTTGGAGCTTTCTATTATTCATATCGTCGTACCTTTTTATCCTACCTGCGAATGCTTTTACTTTTTGATTTAATATTTCTACCGTATTATCGAGATCTTGCTCGGTGAAAATGTTGTATTTATGGAATAGATTATCTCTAATATGTATCATTCTTCTAGTGTTAACTCCTCTTTTTATTTCTAATAGTCTACCTAACTCTTTTCTAATGCCTTCAATTTTATTCTTTATTCTCAACTTCCAAGGTGGTTCTTTTTTAGGTTTTATTGTGGACGGCGGAGTATATGGTTTTTGCCCATTAGCTATTATCAGGGTCTTGGCTGCCGCGTATACTATGTCATTTATTTCGCGGCGAGTATTATGAGTTATAAGTAGTGTTTTTATGTAATTATTTATCAATTTAAAATTAATTATAAATTGTTTGTTAAATTTCGGTATTGGCAATAATTTTCTATCAGTAATCAAAATTTCTTTTGTTTCTGCTAGAGTTTGAAGGAACTGAAGAATGACAGGGTCTAGGTTATCATCTACTTCTACATGTTGCGATAGCAAATCAGAATCAAGAGCCGCTTCTGGTATTATGAGCATATCATGAGATATTGGTGTGCTAGGATTTTCGATGTTCAAATCTAAGTTAGGTGTGATAATTAAAGTTGGTATTTGTTGATTTGTTACTACAGTATCATTGCTAATATCCAAGTTTGTATTAGTGTTTGTCTGTACTAAGGACTGTTCGGCTTTTAATTTAATTTCATCTAAAAGTTGAGTGGATATGAATTTACGGGTTACAACACTACGAGCTTGATTTGAAAGGGTGTTTCCGGTGAATCTACTTACTTTAGAATTGTGTTGGTTCCTATCTTTAAATAATTTCTCAAATCTTTTTATGTAACCTGGACCTTCAGCTTTTGCTCTGTAGTAACAGAACATTAATTCGTGTAACTCCTCTTGTGACCACTTTCTTCTTGAATCACCATTATGTGAACTTGTCGTGGTTGCATCCGACGCACCGGCAGGACTCTTAGGACCATTTGTGTCCCCGTCCCGCAAGGTATCGTCGGTATAACTGATAATTTCGGCTGTGACCTCTTCGGTTTCCCCGACTCTCGCCCGCCTGCTCAGCGAAGAGCCACTGACGGTCCGCATGCTGTCACGTCCAGCGTCAGCTCCAGACATTAAACGTATATTTTCATTACTATTCTCCATATTGTTTGGGGTTTGCCAGAGCCCCGTTGGTCACCTGCTTAGAAACTTTGTTGCAGGTGTCCGCCTCTCACGTGAGCTAAGATGTTATACTCGGACGTGGGGTTGGCCTTCTGAGAGGCATATTATTATATTATATATATATTATATTATTATATTATAGTTGTGCGAAGAACGTCAGGTGCTGCTCCCCACTTGGTAGATATAAGGCGACGCAGCAGGTTGTTTCAGGACCCAACTTTCTGCTTCGTGTTGAGGCAGTGCACTTTATACGACAACGATCTATCCAGCGCCACACCCAGATACTTTGGGTTTCTACAGTGCTCTACGTCAGTACCCCGCCACATGACGTTCAGTTTTCTATTTGAAGAATGATTGCGGAGATGGAACACGCATGATTGAGTTTTGGACGGATTTGGACGAAGAGCATTACTCTCATAGTACTTATCGAGTGCCAAATAGCCAGATCTTTTATAATAATAATTTAATATTTTTGTATAGCGAATACAAAATATTGTAACTTTTGACCAAAAATAATAACTATATAAAGTTATATTTGTTTATTATGCTACTTATCAAAACGTACTATAAACTTTGTTCATCTCAATCTTTAGGTATAACGACAATTTAAGTTCACGAGTATTGAACTAACAATATCTTAATTTGGTTCAAACAACATTAAATTAATAACTAATTTAACTCTTTTACTATACATGTTATACGACAATATCCATTGAAATGTAAATAAAATATTGAACTGCAATAATACGCATATCGATAAAATCAGCCACACGCACTCGATTGCACCTCTCTAAATTTTGAACGGTCATTACGTTCGGGAAGATTCGGGCTAGTTCCTCTCGTTCCGAACGTAAGTTAGTATAATATTTAAAAATTGATTTAAAATATAAAACAGTGAATTAATTGTTTAGTTACCGGTGGTAGAACACGCCATTTGTCTTCAGGTTGATGGTATTTGGTCTATTTTTGCATATAATTACTTCACAACTCGGCATTTTGGTTTTTTACGCATCTATGGTAAATTGTACGCAATTCCAAAGCAACTGAATGAAGCGTACAAGCGCCTTTCGATTATATGACGAATTTGATCTTGTCGAGGCGGCACGTGCCACGCCCCTAAGAAATATCCCTCGATATCCCTGAATAGAACACTCTTATTCCAGAAAATACAATTTGGAATTTATTCTATGAAAAAATACCCATGTCCATGTTAACCTACCCTTGTTTTACAGTAATCCTGGGCAAATCTCACTACTTGCTGTACGTGCTGGCGACGGCTATGCAGCCCCGTTGGCTCGTCACCCTCGACGAGAACCTGCAGCCCTTGAACGTCAGCGTTCGCGTTGGACAGGTAAGAATTTTGACTATCAAGTAAATGAAATATGTTCATAATTATAGATGAAATAGTGTGTTGATTTTAACTGAAATGCTATTAAACTATGATACACTGTCTTACCACAAATATTTAGATAGGTAGGTACAGAACTCAATCTCATGTCCATGTACTTCACTTTTGAGGGCTCTCGCCCACGGAGACTTATGTAGCGAAGCTTTTCGTAAACGCACGACAGCATCGCTACTAACACGCGATAGTTGCATTTGCAATGAGCTACAGACGCGATGCTAACGCGCTACAGCATCGCGACTGTATCGATGCAAACGGAAAAAAGATATATGAAACGGACGTCCTTTTTAATGGACGTGACTAATGTACTAGTCATCGGAGTCCATCTCGCAACTGTGGCATTATTTTTCCGTTACTGAATCGCGACTGTATCGATGCTAACGCGCGATAGCATCGCTACAAAAAGTCGCCGTGGCCCGTGGGCGAGGGCCCTTGTACTTACGCTCGGCGGTCGCTAGAAAAAGTACTCTGTGATCTAGCACTGGTTTAGCATGGTTTAGTCACGTACAAGATATCGTGTCTGTGAGTGGTGTCTGGTGTGTGGTGTACTACTTCTTTTTGCTATTGTATTACTAAGTCTTAGTTAATTCTTGGTGTAGTATACTCAGATACCTGCCAACTCCTCGGGCTAGTAAAGAGCTAATCCAGGCTGAAAGGGAGGCTATGGTGGAGCGGACGAATGCTTCACTTCAGGCAGTCTCCAAATGGGGCGAAGCCAATATTGTGGGATTCAACGCCACCAAAACACAAGCGTGTCTGTTCACCGCCAAAAGGAGCCCGTTCACCTTGGCTCCTGCTTTCCGGAATGTATCCCTGGAGTGCACCGACCGCCTTCAGCTCTTGGGGGTAGAAATTTCCTCAGACCTCAACTTTGGGCGGTTCATTGAGTCCAAAGCTAAGGTAGCTGCTAGGAAACTCGGCGTTCTAGCAAAAGTCCGGCGGTACTTCACACCGGAACAGCTTCTAATCTTATACAAAGCACAAGTCCGTTCGTGTGTGGAGTACTGCAGCCACATATGGGCTGGTGCTGCAAAATGCCACCTGGCAGCTTTGGACTCGGTGGAAAGGCGTGCGAAGAGGCTAATTGGTGATCCAGACTTGGTTAAGTCCAATCTACAAAGCCTCGAGCACAGGCGTAGAGTAGCCAGCCTTTCGGTGTTTTACAGGATGCATTTTGGAGAGTGTGCGCGGGAATTGCATGACTTGATACCGCCATCTCCTTTCTACCATCGAACAACCCGGCGTACGGCGAATATCCACCCTTACGTTGTTGAAACTTCCACGGTCCGGACTAAGCGTTTTGCCTCGTCGTTTATACCGCGTACATCGAGGGACTGGAACAATTTGCCTGCTGCGGTTTTCCCGGCCAATTATAATTTAGGCGTCTTCAAGGCTAGAGTGAATAGGCTCTTAATAAACTAGTGCGCTTTACCATCGACGATTGCATCACTGCTTACCATCAGGTAGGATTGCAGTCAAGTGCTAGTTTATAAAATAAAAAAATAAAAAAAGTAAAAACGTTATTGTATAATCTTTTGAATACCGTAATTAGAGAGACAATAGAAACACGTGTGCCGAACGCTGGCGTTCGCTTGGGGCTTGAGTAATTAATATAAATTAGCTAAATAAATTGTTATTAAGGAATCTTTTTTTTTGTTCACTCTACCCAAGTTCTTCGATTTGACAATATGACGTGACGTCACAACATGGTAATCGATCCTATTTTCACTTGGAACGCATTGTATATTTTTCAAAACCCGTCGATTTTCATAATTAATGAAAAAAAAAATAGTGTAAAGACTGGATAACTAACTTATTTTATCTTGGAAAGCTACTTTAAAATAAGATATTTGTGATACATGCAAGAAATATGTAATTAGGACAAGTCATTCAGGTCACTCTCCTTCTCCTAGAGAGGAGGCCTGAGTCCCAGTAGTGGGAACATTATAAGGCTGATGCTATGCTGTACTATTCAGGTCATTTCGAAAGTGTGTTTAACATCAGTTACATTGTATAACTATTTTTCAGGCTGTGGACGTTATCGGTAAGGCAGGAACACCCAAAACTATCGCTGGTTCGCACACTCACACGACGCCCGTACTGTTGTCGTTCGGCGAGCGCGCTGAACTTGCAACCGACGAGTACATCCCCTTGTCACCCGTCATGGAAGGATTCGTCATACTCAAGAAGAATGAGGATAGCGTTATGGCTTCTGTCCAATAAAATTAGAAACCTTGGACTTAATTAACATTTATCTGTATTAATTTCAGTTCTAATAAAATTGTAAGAAGTATTTCATGTTTAATTTCATTAGTTACTTCTACACTTCTGGTAATCACAAAGTACTAATGCGACTCGACTTTAAGAGTGAGGAGACTTTTGGAGTTTCTTGCTTGTTCTTCTCCATAGGAAACTACCAATTTGGAACCGTGCACTAGCTTCTGACTTTTTATAAGTGCCCATGTAGGCTTATAATAAAATAAATAATAATATTTATTTAATTCAGACATCGTCCATAATTACATAAAATTAAAGTCAATTAAATCAAAAAATAAATAAAAACATTAAACAAAAATCAATATTAAAATCACAATAACAAATTTTGATTTTGATTGATCGCTTACAATCTTAATAGTGTCGACATGACACTACGGAAAAGTTCAAACTTGGTACGATCGGACGTGCGTAGTACATACATATATATCGATGGATCGGACCGCGAATTTAGTTCCCTTCCAAGCCGAGTTAGTCGATCGGTTGGTTAGGCTGATTTTAGTGCTCGACCGACCATCGTCGGGGTGCGTACCTACGTCGGTCGCGCTTATCATTTGTATTTAAGGGGATTACATCGTCGCCCAAATCCAAAAAATTACCTAGGTTGACTGAAGTTTATAGATTATTCCTTATTTACGATTACCATATAAAAAATGAAGGGGATACTTAAGGACATTACTAATAAATTGTATTGATTACGTTTCTCAAAAAAATACCCTAACTCTAGGAAAAAAATCTGGTAAATAGGCCTTTTTTGAACATTAATTCCATATTTTCTCGAAAACGGCTCTATATTTATACATTGAATTTATACCAAAATATATGTTACGATAAATTGAATAACTTGTATTGATTTTTTTTTCGAATTTCATTGAATATCGATAAGTAATCAAGAAAAAACTCGAATCAGTACTAACACCCCGCGCGCAGCACCCCCTGCAATGCCTGTGTAGAGGTCAATTCTTCTCTACTAGTGTAGAGGTAAATTCTTGAAGGTTATTGAGCGATGTAATACCCTTAAATTCATAAGTCGTGACAGCGCTCGACCGACCGTACGGCGTACGCACGTGTATATTGCTACGCACTCGCTGCGTTTGAGGACCTTCGGTCAAGCGCGTCCGCATGCGTGTCGTCGGTCTACCGACGCGCTATGGAAATATATTAACGTGTTCAGTGCTACACCGACTGCGTCCATTTCGTGTACGTGTTTGTGACTGTACCAGTCCGGCCAGTTTGTGTGGTTTAATTATTTTGTTCTCGATTCGACCTATTTTATGTTCCTTGTTCGGTCCATATTTTTTTTTGTATAGACCATTTTTAGTTTTGTACACTCGGCCAAAAAAAAAACATTACTATTTTATGAGTACGAATTATACTAACTTCTGCCATCGATTTCGCTCGTGTGATATCTATAAATATTTGCCTATATCACAATATATAATGAAGTAGGATTTTAGTGGTTAAATTGTTATTACAACTGCTGCTTTGCTATTTAATATCAATAAAGACGTACAACTGTGGGGTGCGGGCGTCATTTATTTAAATGAAATTAAAAAGCGGCAGCGCTGCAACCACGCTGCCGTCATGCACTCACGTATTCACGACTAATTTAAAGGCGCCCTAAAGTTATACAAAAATAGAATGTTGAAGAAGCATATTGTTTTGTGTTCATCATTAGCTTTGCTTCCATCAGAACTCAAACGTACCGGTTCGCTATACCTTATGGAGGATTGTCCCAGATTATTTTGTATTTGCTTGGTTTGAAAATGAATATTTTAATGGGAAATAAGATTTTCATGGTGACATATACGGAACTAATAAACCAATAGAAGGTGGTAATGACAAATTGAATAGATCATTTTCTGACAAACTGAATATGACTAATTTTTTTTTGGATACAATTAAAAATGACGCTCAATTTCGACTATAAAGTCAAAGTAGACTACGACATAACGACAATGTAATGTATGACAAAATCATTAAAGATTCAATAGCAACAATGCTAAATGAATCTATATTTCTTTAGAACAATGTTTGGTAAAAATATGTCCATTTGTATTTTAATTGCAGTGAGTTGAATTTGATTTTTACCTAGTTATTTGATTTTTAGGGTTCCGTACCTCAAAAGGAAAAAATAGAACCCTCATAGGATAACTTTGTTGTCCGTCTGTCTGTCAAGACCCTTTATCTCGGGAACGCGTAGAGGTATCAAGTTTAAATTGTATTAAAACCATATACTGTGAGAATAATCAAACATGTAAGTTAACGAAAAAAAATACGGCCGCTTATGTTGTAAAAAACACAACACTCTCACGGGATTCAAAATGACCTAGAATCCTGAAATTTTGTATGAAGCAAGGTCTCATAGCGTATACAGGGAAAAACCTGAAAACTGTTTATTGTAGTTACGACACAAAAAATAAACTTTTTTGAGATTCGTAAAAATCTTTTAGACTCGATTTGGGAATTGAACTGTTTTCATAGGGAAGTTTGTAAGGAACCCTCAGTGCGCGAATCTGACTTGCACTTGCCTGGTTTTTTTTTAAACATATATCACTGTTTATCCAATTAATATAATATAGATCTAACTGTTGTGTATATTTGAACTGTTGTAATGTAATGATAAGATGATTATTATTAAATTACTTCTGCGATTTTGATTATGATACTTGATAGTAAAGATGATATAAACATATTATTTTTTTTAGAATTGTTTTTTTACTAGAAATTTACAATTTAAAAATACTTAGGCAACTATAATTGCAGCAAAACCAGCAAATAGGTAATAACAAAAACTCTAAACTAATTCAAACTGACTAAAGACAAACTAAAATAGGATGATTATTTTCAGTTAGTTTGAATTAGTTCAGATTTTTTTTATTATTATAAGTATTTTAATTTTTTGAAATATTATTAAAAATTTCAAACAAGTACTTACATACTTTTTGTTGACTGTACTTTTAAAGTACTTGTAATGTGGGACGAAACACAACTTCAATAGTGATCTGGGACGAACAAAGAATTTTTTGGAATGTGGGCTAAAACTTCGGGACGAACGAAGAACAAACCTCTGACGGTCGGTCGAGCACTAAAACCGACCTACATAATGCCGACCTAATATATCGACCTACACCACAGACAAAAACGAAAATACCACCACGGCCCTCAAAGAGACCTTACTTCTTTGAAAATGAAATTAATTATGATGAGCTGATTACATTATCTACGTACTATCTCTGCGCATCCCCAAAATAGAACATTCTTGTATTTCATAGGGTGTCTCATTCGGAAGTACCTAAGTGAACGTAAACAAATCAATATTTTTGATTAATAGGTAATAATATAATTCCATACCATCATCGTATTCCGTTTTGTTTGCTTTATTACGACTATTCGTTTGCCAATTTGAATTGGTACCTAAATAGTATATTATCCCACCAGCTTTCACTGAAATGTTAGGTCGTGTCATGCAAAGAGAATATAAGCACTATGTTTAGTGTCATGCTCTGCCGCAGAGCTACCATTTTAGAAGTCGATCAATTATATCTTAAAATGATGTACAGACGCCAGCACGTCAATCTACCCCTAACTGTCAAATTTTACCAATCCAACATTAACCGGCAGACAGTAAAATAAAGACTGTGTGGAAAATTATTAATAGTGAAACTGGTAGGAATAAAGTACACAACACGGATTTTTTACTGGAGACGTCACATGGTCCCATAAGCTCTAACATAGTTCAGAAGTAGCCCAAGAGTTTGTGCATTATTTTACTGATATACCTCTTAGAACAACGGAAGCTCTAAATTCCTCCCCTGAAGCCTCAATTGCTTTATTGAAAGCAAACTTGCCAGGCTGTCCGGTTGAAATTCAATTCAAACATATAAACCCTATGACGGTCATAACACTATGCAACAAAATAGAAAAAAACACAAATTCACTGGGTTCACAGTACGTAATTACGATTCTCCACCCTAAGCCTAATTTAAATATATAAATAATTTTTTTACATCACGTCAAGTTTAGTAGTGAAAAGCATTTAGTGATTTTACTAAAAATTATATGAAATAGGAACATAAATTGTTATTCTACATGAAACAAACCTTTTTTTTTCGTACGATTGGCTTTCCTCTTATAGTCATTAGTGGCAGTGTCCCTCTGAAGGATCCTACGGTAGTCCACAAGCATGACTGGCAACCATCTACCTTGATAACGCTTTTTATACCCTGAAATTTTTTGATGAAATCTTTCACCGTGTTCATCACTTATTACACCCATGTATCCGGAAAGAAACTTAAATGGAAGTGTAAAAAATGGATTTTCAAAGACATTTTGCATCTTCGCTTATGATACGCATTTAAAAACATGTTAAGTTTTTCATAGAAGTCTCGTAACTTGTGATTCTCAAGGATTTTTTTTGTAATGTCAGCTAATTAAACTGACCATGCATTTTTTCAATGGAACTGAGGCTAGATAATAAAGTGGGATCTTTGATTAGTGCTCATATGCCAGGAGCAATGAAATTGTCATTGATTTTTGCCTCACTTAGTGTTTGAGAAACAAAAATTCAGATCTGTCTTTGGAGAGTGCTTTTACAATAATTTTTTTTATCAAACCAACTTATGTGTCTGGAGAATCTTCATTCCCATTGATGACATATTACGAGTAGCATACTTCACTGAAAGTTTCGAGTTTTTGAAAAACCTTTCACAGTTGTTATGTAGTTATAGACGTAAACATGATTTTTAGGTTTACAGCACTGCATTAGTCCACCAAAAAGTATCTGTTTTTTAAATATTACCCATAGGACAACTCATGGTGAAATGGCGAGAGCGACTGTCGCAACCCCGTGCTGGGCACGCCACGATCGAGGCGGTAAGGCCCCTCTTTGAGGCGTGGCTGGAAAGGCCCCACGGCGTCGTCACCTTCCGTTTGGCGCAGGTGCTGACCGAACACGGCAAGTTCGGTCCGTACCTGTACAAGATTCGTGCGGAGACGACGCCCGGGTGTCGCCACTGTGCGGACCGCCCGGTGGACACGGTGGAGCACACAGTCGAGGTGTGCCCCGCTTGGGAAGAGCATCGCCGTGTCCTCGTGGGGGCGATCGGCGGCGATCTCTCGCGCCGGGACTTGGTTCAAGCCATGCTCCGGAGCGAGGAGGAGTGGCAGGCGGTCGCCTCCTTTTGCGAAGCAGTAATGCTAGCAAAGGAGGAGGCCGACCGCATTAGGCAAAGGCGCACACGCCGCCGCCGCCGCCGGGTTTCCGATCCCGATTTCCGGCCACCGTAGGCGCGGGCTCGCGGACGGTGGGCAATGGGTAGCTCGCTGTCCGTCCGTCCGGTAACAGACCGGTCCGAGCTCAGGTCGTCTACGGCGTGCACTGTTCCCGCGCGCCTCAAGGAGTTGTCAGCAAACTGTAGGGGTTCAGCAGGGCCGAAGCCTACTGGGCCCAAAGGTTATGCGAGAGTGTCACCACGGGCCCCGGGACAAAGGCAAGGAACGGAAAGGTAGGTTTTTAGTCAGTAAAAGTCTGACACTATTTCCCGCCCCACCCAAGGGCGGGATTTGTCATTGGATGATTTTACCTACCAAAAAAAAAAACCCTATGACAACTCGTCAAATATTTATACCATTATAAACAACATACTATTAACCCACAATTAGTGCTAGATTATTGCTTTATACACATTTATGATCTAATCGAACATATATACGCTCGAACAAAGTGTTGCGCAAAGTAAACAAAGTGAGATTTCGGTTTTGGGATGTGATATCTAAATATAAATGTGTACTCTATCGTTTATAAGGTATACATAATACGAATCACCATCCGGAATATCGGTGATTTTTTCGGTGTTGCATAGTGTAATAGTACATTATGATACAAGTGTGTAATGTACATGGTTACCGTCGAGGCGGTGTTAAGACCCGAGCCTTGGCGAGGGTCTTAAGAGAGCCAAGAACGGTAACCATACATTACTCACGTGTATCATACGACGTTTTTCAATACACTTGTGTAGAAACACTATTATTACAACAGCAAAACTAGGAAAAAATTTCATAATATGGCGGTAACATTCATAGGCACGCAGCAATTTTTTTTTAACTGACCCATAGTTGAAGGCTATGGCTACATAGTCTTTTGATCAAATTGCCTAGTCGTTGTTTGTTTTCTTGCGTGAAAAGATTTCACGATAATGTCATTTTAAGTGACAATAGGATATAACGTTTTCTAATGTTTTTTGTAGTATTTGATTTTATTTAATTAATATGGACAATGAACTTCACTCGAAAAAATCACACCAAAAACCGCGCGCATTTTAAAATGGCGACCATAAACCACAAAGAAAAAACAATTTTTATTTGAACGAACGATTTATCCATTATATGTTTTGTTATTAAATAAATCGTTTTTACAAGTCAAAATGGCCGAAATTGCATGAAATAAGAAAGTAAGACACTAATTTACATATACTATTGAACGAACGCAATAACCTAACATGAATTTTTTTCGTATTTGATTTGCGAACAAAGAGGTTGAACAAAAAGGTTATAGCTACATTACAGCACTAGTGCGTAATGGTAATCAAAATGTCACAGTTTGGTAATAGGTGCCATTATGTACATAAGAGTAGTGCAATAAGATCCACTTTCTGAGCAAGTGTATTGAAAAGGCTTTTAGGCAAATTAAAATCAAATTAACTGAAGACCTATGGGGAATGTCTGTTAAGGTATGTACATCCATAATTGAGACTATAGCACCATACTTAGCTTCAAAGGTTATGTGAGAATGTCACCACGGGCCCCGGGACAAAGGCAAGGAATGGAAAGGTAGGTTTTTAGTCAGTAAAAGTCTGACACTATTTCCCGCCCCACCCAAGGGCGGGATTTGTCATTGGATGATTTTACCTACGTTAAAAAAAAAAACCATACTTAGCTTTAATATTTAATTTATGTGTGGACCAAGGAGTCTTTCCAGATATAATGAAATACAGTAAGGTTACACCACTTTAAATCCGGTGACCATAATGACACTAATAGTTATAGACCTGTATCGGTATTGCCAGTTTTTAGTAAGGTGTTTGAAAAAGTTATGCTGAATCAAATGCTCTAAACAGCAATAAAATCTTTCACGATCAGCAGTATGGCTTCACCAAAGGTCGTTGTACGACAGACGATTTCCGGCCACCGTAGGCGCGGGCTCGCGGACGGTGGGCAATGGGTAGCTCGCTGTCCGTCCGTCCGGTAACAGACCGGTCCGAGCTCAGGTCGTCTACGGCGTGCACTGTTCCCGCGCGCCTCAAGGAGTTGTCAGCAAACTGTAGGGGTTCAGCAGGGCCGAAGCCTACTGGGCCCAAAGGTTATGCGAGAGTGTCACCACGGGCCCCGGGACAAAGGCAAGGAACGGAAAGGTAGGTTTTTAGTCAGTAAAAGTCTGACACTATTTCCCGCCCCACCCAAGGGCGGGATTTGTCATTGGATGATTTTACCTACCAAAAAAAAAAACCCTATGACAACTCGTCAAATATTTATACCATTATAAACAACATACTATTAACCCACAATTAGTGCTAGATTATTGCTTTATACACATTTATGATCTAATCGAACATATATACGCTCGAACAAAGTGTTGCGCAAAGTAAACAAAGTGAGATTTCGGTTTTGGGATGTGATATCTAAATATAAATGTGTACTCTATCGTTTATAAGGTATACATAATACGAATCACCATCCGGAATATCGGTGATTTTTTCGGTGTTGCATAGTGTAATAGTACATTATGATACAAGTGTGTAATGTACATGGTTACCGTCGAGGCGGTGTTAAGACCCGAGCCTTGGCGAGGGTCTTAAGAGAGCCAAGAACGGTAACCATACATTACTCACGTGTATCATACGACGTTTTTCAATACACTTGTGTAGAAACACTATTATTACAACAGCAAAACTAGGAAAAAATTTCATAATATGGCGGTAACATTCATAGGCAGGCAGCAATTTTTTTTTAACTGACCCATAGTTGAAGGCTATGGCTACATAGTCTTTTGATCAAATTGCCTAGTCGTTGTTTGTTTTCTTGCGTGAAAAGATTTCACGATAATGTCATTTTAAGTGACAATAGGATATAACGTTTTCTAATGTTTTTTGTAGTATTTGATTTTATTTAATTAATATGGACAATGAACTTCACTCGAAAAAATCACACCAAAAACCGCGCGCATTTTAAAATGGCGACCATAAACCACAAAGAAAAAACAATTTTTATTTGAACGAACGATTTATCCATTATATGTTTTGTTATTAAATAAATCGTTTTTACAAGTCAAAATGGCCGAAATTGCATGAAATAAGAAAGTAAGACACTAATTTACATATACTATTGAACGAACGCAATAACCTAACATGAATTTTTTTCGTATTTGATTTGCGAACAAAGAGGTTGAACAAAAAGGTTATAGCTACATTACAGCACTAGTGCGTAATGGTAATCAAAATGTCACAGTTTGGTAATAGGTGCCATTATGTACATAAGAGTAGTGCAATAAGACCCACTTTCTGAGCAAGTGTATTGAAAAGGCTTTTAGGCAAATTAAAATCAAATTAACTGAAGACCTATGGGGAATGTCTGTTAAGGTATGTACATCCATAATTGAGACTATAGCACCATACTTAGCTTCAAAGGTTATGTGAGAATGTCACCACGGGCCCCGGGACAAAGGCAAGGAATGGAAAGGTAGGTTTTTAGTCAGTAAAAGTCTGACACTATTTCCCGCCCCACCCAAGGGCGGGATTTGTCATTGGATGATTTTACCTACGTTAAAAAAAAAAACCATACTTAGCTTTAATATTTAATTTATGTGTGGACCAAGGAGTCTTTCCAGATATAATGAAATACAGTAAGGTTACACCACTTTAAATCCGGTGACCATAATGACACTAATAGTTATAGACCTGTATCGGTATTGCCAGTTTTTAGTAAGGTGTTTGAAAAAGTTATGCTGAATCAAATGCTCTAAACAGCAATAAAATCTTTCACGATCAGCAGTATGGCTTCACCAAAGGTCGTTGTACGACAGACGCTGGTGTCGCTCTATTAAAACATATATTTGCTGCGTGGGAGGAAGCCCAAGATGCGATAGGGATTTTTTGTGACCTCTCAAAGGCTTTCGATTGCGTTAATCACGAAACCTTGCTTTTAAAATTAGAACATTATGGGCTAGGCAACAGCAAGTTCAAATAAATTGTATAAATTCTCAAGGTTTGAGAGTCAAAGTGGGTGTCCCACAAGGCTCAATATTGGGTCCTTTTCTCTTTTTACTGTATATTAATCTGTCCTAGCTCAGAGGACACCGGTGTCCTCTCACATCCACGCCACTATAGGCCTTAATTCCGATGTTTAGAGTCTACTTTTGTATGAACAAGTTGGGTAGTTGTGGATCGAAGTGTTAATGATCTACCGCATCTATTAAAAAAACAACCACACATTGTATTGTTTGCTGACGATACGTCTATTTTAGTTACTTCCATAGCATAATGTCTTACGGTATATTACTATGGAGACGAGCTGCAGACATGGAGTCTATTTTTATTCTGCAGAAAAGAGCTATCAGAGCCATATATCTATAATCTTCGCAGGCGCGATTCTCTTAGAGAACTATTTAAGGAAATAAACATCATGACGGTCTCTTGTCAATACATTTATGAAAACATTATGTATGTTCGGAAAAATATTCATCTTTTTACTAAGATAAGTGACAGGCACAATTTTAATACTAGAAATAGGAACCAATTAGATCAACCTCGACTCAGATTGGCTAAAGTACATAGTTCTTTTATGGGGTACTGTGTAAAATTTTATAACAAAATACCACTTCAGATTCTCCATCTAAATGAGTCAAAATTTAAAACATGCATTAAACGCACGCTATGTAGACAAGCATATTATAGATTGGATGATTACATCCTTAATAAAAATGCTTGGCTAAATGCCGGTCCTGCTCCACAGCCACAGCCACATTTGCCTACAAATTAGTTCTACATTTTATTTTATGTATTTTATTACTATTTAATATGCTGGGACCCTTTTTGAATCGTGGTTTTCGAAATGTTTTGTTTTTCTTTTTCAGTATATATATTATAATTGATTAGTTTATTTTAATAGAACTTGTGATCAGTTATTACTTTTTTTAATTGGGAACAATAACATTGTATAACGTAGAAGCACTTTCTTTTCTAATTTGTGAATGTGAAGTACCATGGAGCATTTTTATTTTATTAGGTAACAATTTGTTTGACGTTACGAGCATGGCAGTTGAGAGTTTGTCATGCTCACTCAAATGTTTCGCTGATGGTGGCACGTGTTATTGGGTCATTCGGTTCCCTTCAAAATGGTTGAGCTGAGTGGGGCTGAGGCACGTGTCATGCTCGTGAACGGGCGCCGTCAGTTGGGTCATCTCTTAGCTGCCAGTGGCTTAATTCAATTACTATTTTTTTATTAGTTTATTGTATTATAATTTCTGGAGACTTCAATATAAACTTTTTACGCAAGGACAAAAATAGTACAAAAATCAAAGAGCTCATTTCAAATTACGGTATGCGGTGCCACATTCAAGAAGCCACCAGATTAAATACTTGTATCGATAACATTATTAGTAATTTGGGGATAGTGGTTGTTGAGTGAAATGATCTTGTGACTCCAAAACAGAATGTATATTATTTGTACCCAGCACCTCCTTATATATAGATTTACATTGCTACGGACTAAAAACTTAACCAATAGGAAAACACTAGCTTAATGTCTACTAAACTCTTAACCAATAATGTAATACTACGTTTGTACAGAAATGTCCCGCTAAAACTAATTGACCACTTATAACACTACACTGCGTCTTTGTGCGTTACGTTAAAACTAATGTCCAATAATTATACACTGTTCCCACTTTCTGGCGACATTACTGTTGTCCAATCACAGCGCTGGTTACTGGTGTTCTATACGGCCACTAGCGAGGCGACGCGCACGCAGATCCAATCGCTGCGCGGTAACTGTTTGATGCGCGTCCCGTTTGGTGTCGCTAGCAACGTTATGCTGTTCCTGGCGGGAACAGTACCGTTACGTCTATTGTAACCTTTTCCTTGAGCAGCTGTGGTGTGGTAAGGACGCTCGCTGCTACGCTCGCGCGCGGCGACCTTGGAACACAATGGTTGCGTGTTACCTGTTTCTATTTCTAAAAAGGTTGTCGAAAACGTTACCAAAAGTTCTTTTCAGAACTGTCGGCTTTGATATTTCTTGGCGGAATCGAAACGTGTTAATTGTGCTGTGCGGTGTGGTGGCTACAGTAACATCCCGAATATTGTAGGCACAACTCATAATGTCTGTTTATCTGACCATAATACAGCACAGGTAGTAAAATTGGAATATGATCGAAACCTTAGATCAGGTTACTATTTCACAAAGATAATGTCGACAAATTTATTGACCATATTAGTAATTTATCTTTTTCCGAAATTTATGACATTTCTGACACAGATAAGGCCTTTGAATGCTTTCACGACACAATATTACACTATTCTATAAGTTGTGTTTTCCGCTCATCAAAGTAAAAAAGCAATGTAAATACAGTAAATTAAAATGGATAACTTCTTCTTCCTTCTTCCTGCCCTTGTCCCTTCTTCCTGCCCTTGTCCCATATTACTTGGGGTCGGCGCAACACGTTTTTTTTCTTCCACTCTATCCTGTCAGCCGTCACACTATCACTAACTTCCTTTTCTTTCATATCACTCCTCACACAATCCATCCATCTCTTCAATTAAAATGGATAACAAAGAGGATTAAAATGAGTAGTAAAACTAAAAGACTATTAAGATACAAATATTATTTAAATAAAACATGTGACAATAAAACTCGATTTAAGATATACTCTAATTTGTTAAAAAAAATATTAATAACCTACAGTATATAAAAACTCGTTGCCTTAGCGGTCACAATTCTTAAGGGAAGACTATTTCAATTGGGAGGACTGTATAAAGACAAACTCAAACTGTTCACTTACTTTTATTAATTACATTAAGAACAAACAACTATGTGATACTTAATTATTACAGTACTCAAAGCTACTATTCCTATCGACTCTCCCAATCGTCCCTCCGGGAACGAATGCCCTTGCGCGCTCAAGTTCTTAGCCAAAAACCCCCGTGCGTTCCGCTCTCTCATTGGCCCACGATATCAGGTGATCCCAGAGTCGTGGTCCAATCGTTAAGTCACTTATTACCCCATTCATTCTAACGATCAATATTAGATCAAGGGTTAACATTTCCAAACAGCAGAAATAAATAACTTATATAATATAGCTTAGGTATTACTTAAAACATTATTGTTTATATAAAACAAGAATCCTTAAAATTTTAACTCATTTTAACAATTATCTTTAAAAACATAAGGCACTATTTATTATCAAGAACAAAACCTAACAATCGTCCGTCCTGACATCGTGTGCGGCCCTGCACACGGCTCCAGGTGGAAACCTAACAATCGGACTTTTAATTGGTTGTTGAATTTATAACAATAATAATTAGTATCTATTACTAGTTGTTTGAACTTAATACAATAATGTCAAAGTCAAAATGTTTTTATTTCATATAGGCCTACATGGGCACTTATAAAACGTCAGAAGCTAGTGCACGGTTCCAAATTGGTCGTTTCCTATGGAGAAGAACCGGCAAGAAACTCCATGGTTACTCTTTTAAAAAAAAGGTTTATATTACAATATTTTCATATTACAGTATTCATCAATAAATTATGTTAGGACAATGTAGACCAGTCAATATTGTACCAGAAAGCACAACAAAAATAATCATAAAAAAGTGAGTCATGATAAGAATTAATCTAAGAATTTGCGGAGTCTACAGTGTTCTCACATTTACATTATAGGTAGAAAGAGACATTAACAAACTTTTTTTTTTTTTTTTTTTAACTTTCAATTTCAACCAGCAATCGATTTGCTGGATCGAAACAATTTGTACGAGCCACGCTGTACCTTGAACCAATACTCTCACTGTTGGGCATTATAACCCCAACACAAAGTGAACCCAAACGATCGATTAATTGGGTCACAAAACATCTAAGAGTAAGTTCACGACCGATCGATTTATGTCGTGAACAAACCAAATCCCTGAACGATCGATTAATCAGGGTGCCCTACTATCCTGAACGATCGATTAATCAGGATGCCACGCGGCGCCCGCACGAGCCGATCGATTTATGCTCGTGATGGCAGCCGGAAGGACTTACTTTATCACTTTATTCATCACCTAACGACGCCCGCACGAGCCGATCGATTTATGCTCGTGATGGCAGCCGGAAGGACTTACTTTATCACTTTATTCATCACCTAACGACGCCCGCACGAGCCGATCGATTTGTGCCCGAGATGGCAGCCGTAAGGCCACTTTTACATCAAGTCACGAACCGATCGATTCTCGCGTACTTGATCTGTAACAACGGATAAAATTCTGTACATAATAAATGGTCTATTATATTAAAACAAAACATTAAAAAAAAAAACAACAACAAAACACAACATAATAAGTAAGGTACTCGTATTCTAACTGGAATTACTCCCGCATTATTATCGTCACTATTGTAACTATCATCTACGTCTTTTCTGTCGATGCGATCTCTAGAGCGGTTACGTGGAACCACGGCTTCATGCGATCTGCAGCAACCCTTGTCGAACGTCTACTCTCTGTATCAACTAGCCCCGGTATTGGTGCCACAATACGGGTGTAACAGTCCATATCTAGAAATTTGCTAACACGTTACGGTCCTACAAAGGAAGGCATAAGTTTTTTGCTGTTTCCGTCTTTTACTGAAACCAGTCTTTATTATTGTATTAAACCCTATTAATTTTAAGTTCTTTATGTAATTTTATTTTTGGTGTACAATAAAGAATACATCTATCTATCTATCGAATGCTTAACGCTCTCAATGAATCGAGAATGGTGGGATTGTACCGCTCGACTTGGAGCTGGCTACCGCATTTAAAACATGTTTTATGCCTTTGTTTAGGCCAAATCGCTTGTATGTATGCGAGGCAAAACAAATACCACAAGCGCTCATGAGACGTTCAGGGTTTCTAAACGTACTAAAGATGTCTTCTGGAATCCTAGTTACATTTTGGGTGTTCGTGTTTATAACGGGTCTTAGGAAGCAAAATGTTGTAAAACCGTCCACAACTACAAACAGGTGAGTCAAACCTTTATTTGGCTTCACAAAGGGTCCAAGGTGGTCCACATGAAGCGTATGGAATGAAATCTCTACATTAGTGATAGGGTGCAGTAAATCTTCGCGAGTTTTGGTACAACCCATCTGATCTTCTCTACCTCACCATCCAAATAGCGAAGTAACCTAATGACATAATTTTGACTAATGTACTGTAGGCATTTTTCACCTAGTTAACTATTTTGAACGTCTGTTATCCTACGTAGCTTGGAGTCACGTAACTGTAGCGTATGAAACCAACTTCACTACTAATTGTCATTATTACTGGAAACTGATCTTCGAGTGATTCTGACGATCTGACAAGATTTCGAGACAATGCACTAACATGACTCATTTTAGTTCTAGCTCTTTATTCGACAGTACAGTCGAATTCCTGTAATGTCAGCCACCACCATGCTATCCTTGGTATCGAGTCCCGCTTTGAAAGTGTAGAACACAGAAAGCCGCAATCAGTGATAACTTTGAACTCATTTCATAATTAATATAATCTAAACTTATGAAGGTAGCAAACCATTGCTAGGGTTTCTAACTCATAATGGTGGAAATTCTTTTCTTCCGGAGAAGTCTGCCGACTATAGTAT
The DNA here is from genome assembly GCA_958295575.1 of Leucania comma. Classification (NCBI taxonomy): domain Eukaryota; kingdom Metazoa; phylum Arthropoda; class Insecta; order Lepidoptera; family Noctuidae; genus Leucania; species Leucania comma. The sequence continues at coordinate 16,699,240 of OY282474.1, read as the reverse complement.
GATACAGAATGAAAATTCTCGAAGTCTTGCTTTCGTTGAAGAACAATTCCACTGATTCCTAACCTAATTGTATTTGTGTGTAATTCTATTTCAGCAGCAGGGTCATATGTCTATTGTATTAGCAGCAAAAACTCAATAAGCTATCACTGTTAACAACAAGTTCGGGACAAGGCAATTCATCCCTAATATTATACAATTGCAATTTACTTTTATCTTTGTAGACTGCTATGTAAGATTGCTCTGTGAATAATTGTACTATAAGCACAGGGACCTCTATTAGATATTTGGGCACTACTTAACAAGCAGCTCTAGCCTCCACCTCATAGACAATCATGTCAAGAGTCAGATTTCCTAGCGACTGGACTACGTTGTTGCCAAATCCTTTCAATAGTGTAGATACATTATCGCGAGTTACTCCTAGTTGGCTGACAATAGTTTCCCTAATCAGAGTAACGTCACTCCTAAAATCTATAAAAGTTCTAACTATTACTTACTCGAACAACTATTTACTTTTACCTCTTTTATGAACTTAGAACCAGGATAATTGCCTATATGTGCGTTTTTTTGTCGTTTATAAAATCGTTTTCTGCGCTGTACCACTAACGTTTGTCAATCTATCATCTGATTATCTGTAACATTTTTTCCGCGATGTGGCCAATCTTATTTATTTATTTACTTGCATTCATGTCGTTTACAAGGTCTTGTTATATAATATAAGTTTCGTACATGAACCCTGCTAGGGCACCGCAACATTTTATGTATCTTAATTTGTATTGCATGCATTATTGTAAAAGTTATTTAGTTAAATATTATTATCACATTATCAATTACTATGCTATCATTTCATTATTAATTTATTTATTTTGAACATTTTATTACATTTCTACATTTTTACATTGCGTCAAATTTCAAATATTGATAATTTTTTTTGAATGTCAATTTTTCAAATAATATCGTCAAATAGTGTAATCAATATATTAGCGTAATTTCAATTTAGAAACTCATTAAGGCTATAATAACACTTTTGTATTAAGTGCATTTTAAGTGTGTTTATAAATTTATTGTCAAATTCTATGTCTTTAATTTCACTGGGTAATTTATTGTAAATTTTTATGCACATTACAAGAGGTCCTGAGTGATACATAGCTAGTTTTGAGCTCGGTACTGCTAATTCATTTTTTTTACTCTTAAGGAGCGTTGTTGCCTTTGATTCTTAGCTAAAGGGAATAACGACACATGCTTTTTTACAAACTTGCTTACTTCCAAAATGTATATGCTTGTTAGGGTGAGCATTTTATATTTAATGAAATGAGGTTTACAGCTCTGCATTTGGTCTATGTTCGCAAGAATTCTCACACATTTTTTTTTTGTAAAATGAAGAGTTTTTCAACGTCTACGCTATTTCCCCACAATTGTAACATCCATTAGTGTGGCTTGGTCGGTTACCAGAACTACTGCTCGCTGTTTTGGAAAATTTAAGATTATCCAAATTTCTATTATTAGCGTAAAAACGGTCCCGACCAGATTGATTATAGTCCCTATTGCTGAGTAAATACTGTAACAGCTGATCGGGTTGGGTACAACTCAGTGCTAAAGCTCCTGATTTGAGTGTTTTATTTGCATTCTGCCGCGCGGGTACCTACTATATCGCATTGATTCACTAGACTAAGTTTTTCATAGTAATAAACCTCAATGGATTCGTTATATCTGCTCTTTCTCCTAATCATATCTTCCAAGGTCTCACCGTAATTCTGTTCACACGGAAACGCGCTTAGTAACTTCTCTTGCCATTCTTGCCAAGTAAATAGGATGGTATGTAGACTTTCGTACCACGACTTGGCCAGACCTTGCAACTTTTGCATTGCAAAATGAGCGGTGGTGCTTTCATCCCAACCGTATACCGAAGCGCACTCATTAACTTTTCTTAACCACACGTCTATTCGCTGGTTTTTGGACGAGGGATCAAAGTTCGACAATATATTTTCGTGGTTAATTTTCTGTAGTGGTTGGGCTGCGTCTTGGTTTACCGGTGGAGATGTGAGAGCACTTTTCAAGTCCCTAATAATATTAAACAAATCTCTTTTCGAAAAAGAAAGACTACGTGACCTTTCAATCCATTCCACGCGGTTGTGCTGCCGTGGTCCGCGCTCCGTACGTTGCTCAGCACGTGGCTCAGCATCCCGGCCGTATCGATGCCATGGAGATGCTGCGGGGACGGTTGTTCGCTTGGGGCTCGTCGCTACGACGCGATGCGTGGTGCAGATCTTCGTTGGCGCGTACACGGTCGCACTCCTGCCGTACTTCGTTCTGTAGTCTGCGCTCCGCGCGTTGCTCTGCACGTGGCTCGGCGTCCCGGCGCCGTGTCGATGCCGTGGAAGCGCTGCGGAGACGGTTGTCCTCACGCGGCTCGTCGCTGCGACGTGTTGCGAGGTGCAGGTCTTCGGCGGCGCGTACACGGTCGCGCTCACGCCGTACTTCATTCTCCAGCACCCGAAGCCGCTCTCGGCTCAGCTCGATGTCTGGCACGGGGCTTCGACTTCGCAGCCGACTCCGGCTCCTCGTGGCGGAGTGCAGCTCTCGGTGACCCGGAGTCACAAGCCTTCGTTGACCCGATGACTGTAGCATTGTCTGAAACTCACGGTAAAGAAACTTGAGAGCCGTATAATGAAGTTGTGAATAAGAAGTTACTAATTGCCGATGGTCTGAAATTGTTTATCCTTTCTTTTAATACCATTGGAAAATTAAAAAGTCGAGCATGTGTGCTGAGCAAGTCGCCTTTATTTTCGGAATCAAGATTGGTATTTCTTAAATAAAGAATGAAGTTTAATTCGTCCTATTCTAAAAATAGAACATAGGTACCTGTGTCCCAAATGTAAACGCTTAAATCCAATAAGCGATAGATGCGGTATGCGGCGTCAAGTGTCTCATAAGTGCCTCGCTCGCCACGGTCGAACTTATCGTGGGAAGGGTCGGGTGACGCTCTTGGTAGGTAAGCGCCGTTATAACCCAATATCAACCTTATTGTAAAAACTTAAAAAGTTCTCTAACGAAAAATACAAAACACCTCTATCGTTGAATATTTTTAGCTTTGTTTAGAAGGGTTTCTTGACACCCACCTCAATCATTCGATTTTAAGCTTGCGATTTGGTTACTAACGGAAATTCTAACATGGAGTTCCATTGTTTGCTAGCTATTACGTCTTCCATAGTGAGAGCACGGAATAGTGTTAACGGGTAATCACTCGCTAAAATACTGTCTTACAAAAATATTAAACAAAATGTAATTACAGCTTTTAGCAAGAAAACTTTCAACTATGGTACTAATGGACTTGTACTATTACTTACTCTGTGCTAATGATTTATTTATTTATTTAATCTTCATGTACAATAGTGGTACATAGGCGGACTTAATGCAACAAGGCATTCTCTTCCAGTCAACCTTTGGGTTAAAAAGACAAAACTGTGGTAGGTGTGCACAATAAATAAATAACAGTAATTTCAAATATAATATAGTATCAATAAAATTAGTTACAAAAACAAGATTAAAAAAAAACTAAATCTTATTGGTGCCTAACTAACACACTGTATGACTTATCTTAAGACTGACTCAGGTTAATTTAAAGGCAAAACCCGTAATTATAATCACATCAAACAAAGAAAATATAAAATTTGGGCGCATACTTACGTTTTGGGTGCACATCCCACTTCTGAAGTATAAAAACTCGTTGCCTTAGCGGTCACAATTCTTAAGGGAAGACTATTTCAATTGGGAGGACTGTATAAAGACAAACTCAAACTGTTCACTTACTTTTATTAATTACATTAAGAACAAACAACTATGTGATACTTAATTATTACAGTACTCAAAGCTACTATTCCTATCGACTCTCCCAATCGTCCCTCCGGGAACGAATGCCCTTGCGCGCTCAAGTTCTTAGCCAAAAACCCCCGTGCGTTCCGCTCTCTCATTGGCCCACGATATCAGGTGATCCCAGAGTCGTGGTCCAATCGTTAAGTCACTTATTACCCCATTCATTCTAACGATCAATATTAGATCAAGGGTTAACATTTCCAAACAGCAGAAATAAATAACTTATATAATATAGCTTAGGTATTACTTAAAACATTATTGTTTATATAAAACAAGAATCCTTAAAATTTTAACTCATTTTAACAATTATCTTTAAAAACATAAGGCACTATTTATTATCAAGAACAAAACCTAACAAGTAGTTATGTAATCTTAAACATATTTCATGTTCAAAAAATAAAGGTAAAGCTTCATGGGATATTATCAAACGAAGTACGGGTAACGAAACATCTCATGAATACATTAACAGTCTAGTTGATAATGATATTACAGCTACCTCAGGCTCTGATATTGCGAATATTTAGTAAGTAAGTAAGTAAGTAAAAATTTATTTGTTTAAACATGGTGGACATGATACATTTCATGCAAGATAATAATGATTTTGAATTAAGCTCTAACATGTTCAGCCGCATATCGAGGCGTACAAATTTTTATTAAGAGATGTATGGTGCAGAAACCGAGACATTCAAAATTATATAATTATGTACTTATTAAATTTAGTTTAGGCATCATTACATTTCATCAGCATAGTTTTAGATATAATTAAATGTCAAGGTAGTCGTTATATAAATTGTAGCGACATCTATGTCGTCACAAAAAGAACTAATCCTGCATCGCGCAAGTAAGATTTGCGGCGCGATTGGAACATATAGAACAAACCCGAAATCATCTATCGGCACAGAATATATAATAGTACCTTACCGGTACAGAAATTTCACTCCCGAGTTTAGGTATGATAAACGCAAGCGTCCGGTCACCGGACTAGTCTCAATAGGCTGGCACTCGCTCGACTTGTCGCACACGCAGCGCACGCATCCGCGAAACAAATTTTAAAGTAAACTGTTAATACCGTAAGGTACTAGGTATTGTATATTCTGTTGGAAATCTAATCAGTTCTGTGTCGTGAGTGATGGAGGCACATAAAACAAAAAAGACAAAAAGATATTGTATTGCAAATGGATGTTTGACTCCACAATTAAAAGACCCAGTTTGTCACTGTTTGCTCTTCCCAAGGACCCTGAAAGGTACGTCATTTATATAACAGGTCATACACTTACTTAAATAAACGCTATGATATAAACAAAATTATCGTGATGAAAAAATAAACAATCCATCATAAATTGGTCTCTAACTGCATTGGTTATAATATGGCGGTGAGTGTCTGTTTATACTGAACGAACCTATCATAATTATGTCAATGGCTAAGCGACTCGCGCGCTCGCCGGCGCCGCCCGGCCCGCGCTGCCGCTCGCTTGAATAATAGTCGACAACTATAAAATTAAAAAAATAAGAAAACGTATTGTCTGTTGTTATATATTTTAGTACCTACCTACTTAATTAAACATAATTACTGCATAATTTGGTCTTGGTTTATCATTATATCCCTATTTTTATTATTATTTTACAGGTAGGCATTTCATATTATTTAAGTACCAATCTCGGTTGTCTAGCTCCTAGACTATTGCCCGTTTGGAAATCGTATCAACATGTGTCGCCATCTGTCTCGCTTCGCGTGTATTACTTTCACAGATAAAGTAGTACCTCTGACAGCCCTGGCAGATTGAAGGGAGACGGCACACAGTTGTTGTACTATGAACGCTATATGCAATGCAAAAGGTTGAAATTAGGTTGTTTTCCAGAACAGTAGGTAAATATCTCGACGATTTTGCGCCGCTTGTATGGAAGTGAGACAGGCCTGCTATCGGGCAGTAGCCCACCAGACACAACACCCGTCTGGTCGGAGGATCCTCCCTTTTCAACGGAGGTATGTGGGACTTTACTCTCTGTCCCAAATACCTCCAAACTGGTGACCCTCGACAAAGAACGTCAGCGCAGCCTTCGTGCAGCTACTACTTCGTGACGTCATCATCACTTCTTCAAGCTTTCGAGCAGCGAGCCATACAGCCAGCACCCACGGCTACATGGGTATCCTGACCACCAGCATGCCTACTTGGTCATACCTGGTCATCACCCTCAGCCTCATCAGCGACCACCTGCACCTTCGGCCAGTCATATGAAGAGCTTTCTCCTGGTCGACGACAGCAGTGAAGCCCTACGTCGCACAGCACCGCTTCGACTCACTGGAGCCAGCCGCACTACTCCGACTCACTGGAGCCTGCAGCATCGTATCCCGACTCACTGGGATAGCACCACCCCGACTCACTGGGGCATCACCGCAGACAGTTCAGACTCACCGAGAACTATGCGGAATCCGGTTCCGACTCACTGGAATCAACCTCCATTGGCCTGGCACGCTCACACGACGCATCAAGAAGCATCAAGAACTATCGATCTCCGATCTCCGGAGGGGAGTGATGTAGCGACATCTATGTCGTCACAAAAAGAACTAATCCTGCATCGCGCAAGTAAGATTTGCGGCGCGATTGGAACATATAGAACAAACCCGAAATTATCTATCGGGCAGTAGCCCAGCAGACACAACACCCGTCTGGTCGGAGGATCCTCCCTTTTCAACGGAGGTATGTGGGACTTTACTCTCTGTCCCAAATACCTCCAAATAAAAAATTTAGTTACTATCATTAAAAAAGTCAATTTAAAATTACAATCATCACAAATAAAAATAAAAAATACAGTGCATAGGTATCAAAAGCATAGTTTTAGATAAAATTCAATGTCAAAATAGTCAATAAATAAATTAGTCAATAAAATTATGAAATAAAGTCATTAAAATTTCAATTTAAAATTACAATTATTTAATATACGCCAAATAATGAAAATAATATATGTCAAAATTAAAACAAAATACAATATTATTACATCACAAACACAACATTGTCATCTCGAAAACAAAGAAAAATCGTCCTCTTTCATAAACTCTGTTATACTGTAATATGCTCTTTCAGTTATTTAATGTTTTCCATGACTTGGGCAATTTATTAAAAATGGTGGGAGCCATGCAAAAGATGCTCTTACGCATAAGAGTTGTTTTAGCGGCGTGACCACAAAGTTTGAAGTTATCCCTTCTATTCCTAGGGAAAGCGTTAGATAAACGCTGAAATAAATGAGGATTGGATTTAATGAACATCACTGTTTCCAGTATATATAATGAAGGCAATGTCAATATTTTATGTTTTATAAAAAAAGATTTCAGCTGTCCGTTGTTTGCAGTCTAAACATCGATCTAATGCAGCTTTTTTGTGCTCGAAACGCTATTTCATTATCTGTGCTATTCCCCCAAAAGATGATTCCATATCTAAGACTCGATTCGGCTAGTCCATAGTAAGCAGTAATTAGTGCATCTGTGCTGAGAATCGCAGCAAGTTGTTGCAGAGCGTAGGCTGCACTACTTAATTTTTTGCTAAGTGCCTCTATTTGAGGTTTCCAGGTCAATTTAGAATCTATTACTAGTCCTAGAAATTTTGTTGTGTCAACTTCATTGATATTTATATTGTTAAATTGAATGTCGAGATTGTTGATTGTTTGCATACGTTGTCTAAAGTGCATTACGTTAGTCTTTTTTAAATTAATTTTTAAATTATTATCATTTAACCAATTTATAATAGATATTAGAGAATTATTAATGTCTAGTTCATATTTGTTTATGTCATTACAAGCTATTGTCATAGAATCGTCAGCAAAAAGTGTCATCGGTTGATCAGTTACTTTAGGCAAATCGTTTATATACAACGTAAAAAACGGAGACCCCAATACACTACCTTGGGGTACTCCATATATAACTTTGCGTTCTTCTGATCTTGAAGTTTCTTCCTGATTGTTTTTTTTATTTATTTTACATATTTCTGTAATTTGTGTACGGTTATGAAGATAAGATTGAATTAGTTTTAAAACATTGCCTCTAAAACCATAAGCTTCAAGTTTCTCTGCTAGGGAGTCATAATGGACACAGTCAAAGGCCTGTGTCATGTCGCAAAATAATGCACAGACTGGTTTTCTCTTATCTACATTTAGCATGATTATGTAAAAATTCAAAAATAGCCAAATTTATACTTTTATTTTTTCGAAATCCCTTTTGTTCGTCACTTAGTATATTAAATTTTTCTAAATTAGTATTAATTTCACCATATATATATTTTTCGAATACTTTAGAAATAACGCGTATAAGTGCGATCGGTCTGTAATTTATCATTAATTCATGATTGTCTTTCTTATATAGCGGTTTCACTATAGACATCTTTAATGCTTCAGGAAATATACCTGCACTTATACAAAGATTAATAATGAAACTCAAATGAGTACATACTTCAAATGCAACTGTTTTCAATATTTTCGTTGCAATACCATCGTAGCCAACGCTGTTCGTATTTTTTAGCTTCTTAATAATGTTTAATATGTCATAGGGCGTAGATGGAGCCATAAACATTGACTGTGGTCTGCTAAGAATTAATGACGTCGAGTTTGTCCCCGCGTTAGTCGTTGGTTGTATTTTATCTATAAAATAATTATTAAATGCATTGGCAATGTCCTTTGGGTCTGTGACGTCTTTGCTTTCAAATTTAATGCAAGATATTGAGTTTTTTGGGGCGTTATATTTACTCTTATTAATTATTTGCCACGTAGTCTTAGACTTGTTATTGGACGTTTTAATTTTATAATTGTTTTGAGCTTTTTGCGTTAGATTCATAATTTTTTTGAGTAATTTTGAATATCTTTTGAATTTATCTTTATTAGCATGAGTTGGTTTTAACCTATATTCCCATAAAAGTTTCCGTTTGTTTTTACAACATAACTTTATTCCACGTGATACCCAAGTAGGTTTTTTAGTAGTCTTAACGGTAATCATTTTGATGGGAAAACACAGATCGTAGAATAATAGGAATGTTTCAATAAAACGGTTGTATGCTGCATTAGGATCATCCGTCTCGTACACATCTGAGAAGGATAGACTATTTAGACTAGTCTTGAATTTTTCTATATTGTCCTGACTGTAGTCTCGTATATTTTTGCGGTAGTACTTAAGAACATCCTTTTTTTTAACGGGGCACTTTAACAGTTGTGCTGTGTGATCAGATAGCGCGAACTCTAAAACTTCTGTTTTACAACGACGCTTATAAAAATTATGCGCAAAATTATCTATGCAAGTTTGGCTCGCAGCCCGAGTAGGTTGTCGTAAAGCAAGTTGTAAATTAAAATTTAAAAGAATACACTCAAATTCGGCCGACAATTTACTTCTCTTCAAAATGTCAATGTTGTAATCTCCAGCTAAAACTACATTTGGCCCCACGGCGTCGTCACCTTCCGTTTGGCGCAGGTGCTGACCGAACACGGCAAGTTCGGTCCGTACCTGTACAAGATTCGTGCGGAGACGACGTCCGGGTGTCGCCACTGTGCGGACCGCCCGGTGGACACGGTGGAGCACACAGTCGAGGTGTGCCCCGCTTGGGAAGAGCATCACCGTGTCCTCGTGGGGGCGATCGGCGGCGATCTCTCGCGCCGGGGCTTGGTTCAAGCCATGCTCCGGAGCGAGGAGGAGTGGCAGGCGGTCGCCTCCTTTTGCGAAGCAGTAATGCTAACAAAGGAGGAGGCCGACCGCATTAGGCAAAGGCGCACACGCCGCCGCCGCCGCCGGGTTTCTGATCCCGATTTCCGGCCACCGTAGGCGCGGGCTCGCGGACGGTGGGCAATGGGTAGCTCGCTGTCCGTCCGTCCGGTAACAGACCGGTCCGAGCTCAGGTCGTCTACGGCGCGCACTGTTTCCGCGCGCCTCAAGGAGTTGTCAGCAAACTGTAGGGGTCCAGCAGGGCCGAATCCTACTGGGGCCAAAGGTTATGTGAGACTGTCACCACGGGCCCCGGGATAAAGGCAAGGAACGGAAAGGTAGGTTTTTAGTCAGTAAAAGTCTGACACTATTTCCCGCCCCACCCAAGGGCGGGATTTGTCATTAGATAATTTTACCTACGTTAAAAAAAAAAAAGCTAAAACTACTATAAATACTAGCTATAAATAGCTCGCTGTTTGGAAAAATATTTTAAAAGAGTTTCCAATTTATCAAAAAAATCATTATATTATGTGAGTTAGGTACTCTATAAATACACATACAATGTTATAGTCCGTCAGTTTAATTGCACAACACTCGAATACACCTAGCGAGGACATGCTTCTTACATTGATCAATTCCTTCCATTGAATACCATGTCTAACAAGTATACATGCACCGCCGCGTTTATTTTTCTGTCTACTATAACAAGCAGCTAAACTATAATTAGGTAGGTGTAGCTGATTCTCACAGCCAGCTATCATAAAATGCTCTGAAATGCATATTACATCCACATTCACATTTCACTCTGAAAGTTCAAGTAGATGGACTGTCAGTAGGTCAACCTTATTTAAAAGACCAGCAATGTTTTGGTGCAAGATATATAAGCTATTATAAGCGAAAAAAACAATTTGGGTGGGACAAATCATTTATCTCAGTAAGTGGGGTTTTTGGTCGATTATTATTAGAATCAGTGTCGACGCTGTCAGATCTTTCATCGCTGTACCTTCCACTTATATATCTCACGAGAACCAATTAGTTGAACAAGTACGTAAAATAAAATTTCTTAGAATAACATTGGATGAACACTTAACCTGGAAAGATCACATTGATGAAACATATGCACGAAAATCAACAGATTTGTTTTTGCCTTGAAAAAGTTAAAGAAGAAACATCTAAACCAACTACTATGATGGTGTATCACGCCTATATATGTTCCATTATTCGATATGGTATCATTGTTTGGGGGAATTCCTCTGAGATGTCTAGAATACTGATATCACAAAAAAAATGTATTCGCGCTATCCTTAACATGGACTGGACCGAATCATGCAGACCAGTATTTATATCTCACAAGCTTCTTACTGCTCCATGTATTTATATCTACGAAATTGCAAAATTTGTTAAAACTAATCTCTCTCTATTTGAATTAAAGAATAATTTTAACAAGCGAAAAGCTACTCAGCACTTACTTAAGATCCCTGTGCCTAGAATAGAAATGTACAGACGTAGCTGCGTGTATATGGCGCCACTTATATTTATTTCGTTACCTAGCTGGATGTCTAAATTACCTTACAAAAAATTCTATGTAGTTCTGAAATGGTTGACTTCATATTGTTTTTACTCAATAGGCGAATTCTTAAATAAAAAAACATGCCAATCCTATCACTTCAGAAATGCTTTGTAGTCAGTGTTGAAGTAAATGTTTTATTTTTATTATTTACCTAATTCTCTGGAAAATTGATTACCTTAATGTGTGTTTCTTATTTAATTTAAATAATTTAGGTATAGATCTATTTATAATTCTATTTGCTTAATTTATACAAATTTTGATAGTGGTAAGTTATTTTAAGTCCCTAAAACCCTATCGACTAAATATTTGCATGCCATCACTAAATGGCGGAATGAGTCTTTGTACCTACTCTCCCATAATAAGATCTTTGTACCCACCACATTTTACGCAAATAAATGATATTATTGTTCTCTTTAGATTTAAAAAAATATAATTTATATGTATATTGGTTTAATAACCAATATACATATAAATTATATTTTAAAATATTTCTTTAAAAAAAAAAACATTAAAAAAACATTTAAAAATATAAAAAATAGTGTCCCACCGGTATCGGGAACAGGGTCCAAGCTACCGGCGGTCAGGGCTCCAGAGAAAGGAACCTCCTAACAATACGAGCCGTGTCCAGGAGTACCGCTTTCTGAATCAAGCCCTTGATCCAGCCGCCTAACGAGAGCCTCCTAAGGTGTTGGTCGAGGCTCTTGGCTATTAAGCCATTACCCGACACGACTATCGGTACAATGATCGCCGAATCCACTTCCCACATGTCGATATACATATAAATATATTTTAAAATATTTCTTAAAAAAAAAAACATTTAAAAATATGTCGTGGAAAACGAATTCTAGTTACTAAGTGTTTATGTTCTTTTTACTGTAGTACTAAGTAGTAAGCGAGTAGGGTAACGCCGTGACGTCACTTATTATGGCGTCAAGTGGTCAGAGTCGGCATTGGAGGGATGGGACCCCGGGAGCGCAAGGCATTAAGGTCTGCGCGGGCGCGGGTGTAACACCTCTCTGATACGAAACTGTCGGTTGCCCAAACATTCGTTATTACTTAGCATTGCTACCTGTGTTTCTATTTAGAACACTACTTGTGAACTGTGAAAGAGACATTATAATTAATTGAAAATCAAGTGCGTAGTTATTTAAACTCCGTTCGGTATTAAACCCAGTACCACTGAACCAAGATGATGACGGCTATATCGCTCAGCCATTCCTGGCGCCGTCATCAGAAGTGGGATCTGGATCTGCTCCCACTGGCGCGCAATATTTCAGGTGCGACAGAGAAATATGATGCCATAAGAACGAAACCATAAGAACGCCGATGTTGGTGCGTTTGAAATTACGCTACCAGTAATCAACCCAGAACAGCCCGATTCTAAACCGCGCGTTTTGTGTGCTACAGTGACAGTGATATCGGTCTCAACGAACCCTGAAAGACAGTGCTTCATCATGGTTGTCACAAATATCAAAAGTGGGCATGATGTGAGCGCAAGTTCGTGACGTATTTTACGGAGTGTTCAAATATCAGCAAGCTGGCTGTCACCGTGGGACGAGTACGGGAAGCACGGTGTCGAAGAAGCGTGCTCTACAGCAGCGCAGGCGCAGGCTTCACGGTTGCAGAGCAACGTGACGAGTCAATGGTGGTCAAATATGGTGGTATATGCAGACAGTTGGAGCAATCTGGTCAGTCGTTCAATTTTTATTTTGTATCCTGTGCTGAATGGTCTTTTGTTAAGCTGTCTATCAGTCCTAATTTCGAGGGGCAACGTAAGTACGCGATTGTTTATATTAACAGTGTCGATCGGTCGGTTATCATAAATCGTAGAAAAATCTTAGGTGACGATTTTATTCATAGGCACTGCTTACGGCATATTTCAAGTGGTGCCAGACGATTGTTTGAAATATGGTGTGATGATTGAGCGTAAAATCTTTAAAGATTTCATAATACACCAAAGACTTATTCTTCTTTGATTATTTCATAACAAAATTGGTAGCTAAGTGTAATTCTAAATCTAATACATTGCATTCTCGAGTTAAGTCCGGTGAGTTTTAAATCAGACTTCAAGACTCGTGGTCCATAATTAACCATGTGCATGAGTCACTAATGAACTTTGAGTGAAAGAAAAGGCTCTTGAAAAGGTATACGGCCATTAGTTATTGGTTCGAACATGTAGCTTAATAAGTCCATAACAGGGCTGCCGGGTCCAAAAAAGTTATGATCGTACGCCAACTTCAAAAAAATCATATGCCGAGGAAATTTTGACATAAAAAGATCGTAGAACTAAGAAGTACAAAGTTTTTTTTTTTTAAATAACTAAAATTCGTTCAATATTAAAAAAAAATGCTATAAAAGTATTTTTACGTTTATACAATTTTTCTGTGGTCAGATTGTTTAAAAAAAAAATTATTGGCTTAAACTTCGTGAAATTTTCGTTTTTTTTCTATTGTTTGGCTAGTAAGTTCACTTCAGTGTTTCATCTGATGAACTGATTCTAAGTTTTGTTTTGATAAAATTTATTTAAAGATAAGAGACGAGACTGACGGGAAAAACAGGTGTTTGACAAGTCACAAATATTACCGAAAGAAAAAAATAATAGTACGTAAAAATGCAAGCAAATGTAGCATTTAAATGACTATTGAAAGAATCTTCATGCAAGTAAAAGATCTAGGTATGCGTTAGATTGTTGGAGAATTCCTTAAACTCATACTTGCCAGTAGAGCACATTCGTTTGTTATGAAATGTAGCCAGACTTGTAAGGTATAAAAAAAATCGTACATTTTCGTACATATCGTACATGAGTAAAAATGCCAAAAAATCGTACGAGTACGATTTAAATCGTACATCTGGCAGCGCTGGTCCATAAGTTCGTTGATGGATGTATGACCTGTAAAGTAGTTAAGTCTAATTCTGGTCGTATACAATCGGAACCCAACCCGAGTCCTGAGTATTCATTGGCAAATCTGTTCATGTTGACATAAGGAGCATTATCAGTGCCATAAACGATGCTAATACGCCATAGTTTTTATTGAAGCTCTATTAAATTTACACTTTTTGTAATAACTCAGCCAGCAACATTGAGTCACTAAAAGTGTGTATATTACGATGTCACAGCGTGTTATTGAGTTTAAAGAATAACAAAAAAAAAACTCTAGAAACCTCTTAGAAACACATTTGGTCCATGTTTTGTGTGAAGCAACACTCAGTAAAAAGCAATAATTTACGTCAATAGACATGTCATATCGTCTAACAAATTATGTGAAACGAATTCAGGATATCGGAGCGTAATGCACTTCAGTGCAGCAAAACAAAAAAAGAAGGCAAAAGAAACATTTGGTTAGCTAAACGTGGTCGACCCTTAACGACAGTGGAGAATTAATTGCGTAATAGAAAAAAAGGGGTGTGTTAAAGTTTCCTAAATTTAAGTGGCCAATGAAGCTGAGCACAAGATTGCTCAGTTTAAGATTTTAAGTGGAACTACGTGAAAAAGTGTTGATAATAGACTACGAGAGCAAACAGCTCACTGAGTTTATTTAATTTAAACAGGACGACCGAAGCCAAGAGTTATGATAGAGTGAAAACTTAGTAATTTTGATGGACTATAGGTTGAAATAGGTTTAGCAGTTGTGGAACAACCTGTGGTTGTTCTAGCTACACATTGTCAAATAATAGCCGACATCCTATCTTACAGAAATAAATATAGCCGGCGTCCCATCTTACTGGAACTATTATAATGATTGAATTCTTGTAACATACTGGATGGGTATGGCTCTATAGGACTTTGTATTTGTTTTATTACAATGCAAAGTTTCAGATTATTTAAATTCATCAGTCATACTTCTGATTTCGAATTGTTACTTTGGATGTTAATCTTGCTTTATAATGGCATGTGGGGCTAGAGTATAAACAATAATAATAATAATAATAAAAACCATAGCCTTATTGTCTTTATTTTCCATATGTCACAATAGTTTTCACCAACCGGGGGTTGTCCTTGGATGCGCTAGCATTGCGCGTACAGGGACAATCGTCGGTTGGCATCACGTTCCATTAAAAGTACCTAAAGGGCCTCTGCGAGTTGGTTTCGGCTCCTCGTGTGCCTTCCAAAGGTCCAGGACCTCAGGGTCCTGAGATAAATAAAAACATAATAATAATAATAATAAGGAGGAGGTTCCTTTCTCTGGAGCCCTGACCGCCGGTAGCTTGGACCCTGTTCCCGATACCGGTGGGACACTATTTTTTATATTTTTAAATGTTTTTTTTTATATGTAGATATGTTAAAAATATTTAAAAATTTTAAAAATATGTAATACAATAAATAAAGGGAATAATAATAATAATAACGGGTCAACCCAACGACTGTCGGATCAGGTACGGGTTATCCAGCGTAATCATATGTTGGATGATACTGTGCTTGATCGCCTCCGTATGGAAATGAGTAGCCGTGTCATTGCTCCTCCGTCGCAGTCTGTGGTACCAGATGAGGTACCACCATCCAACCAAATTCCCAGCCACGCTGACGAAAGGAGTACTGACACGGTTGCTAACGTAAGTACCCAGTACAATAGCGAACTGAGGAGTGCTTTGGAGTGTGCAATTCGGGAATATCGCAACATGTCACCCGAACTTAGGCCCCGCTTACCTCGTTTGCCCATGCATAACAAGAATAGGGCGCTGGTGGCTGCTCTGGATTCGCAGTTGTCTGACTACTTTGATGACTGCGAAGATCTCACCGATACACACTCGATGCTTTACTGCACGGCCGTAGCGGCGTGTCGTGTAGCTCACGTCTAATTCCCAACCAGTGACGTAGCTACACGACCCAAACCAGCTGTGCCGGCCTGGCAGTGCAGGATCGAGCGTCGTATCGCTGGGGCCAGAGCACTCATCGGAAAACTTTTCTGCTTCAGGGAGGGCAACACTCGCCCAAGAGTGATGCGCTTTGTGAGACGGGCATTTTCGGGGACTGATATCAATCCCCGAGACTATATGTCACGAGTCACAGAGCGCATCGACTTCCTGAAGCAGAAGGTGTATGCATGGGCAAACCGTATCCGAAGGTATAAGCGGCGAGTGGAGCGATACACCCAGAATCGCACATTCCGAAGTAACGAAAAGTGGGTGTATAGGACTTGGGAGCGACCGGAACAAAGTGTGACTGATACGCGCCTCCCAGATGATGACGCCATGACTTCGTTTTGGCGCAACATCTGGTCGGTGCCTGTCAGTCATACTGAAGGTGGTTGGATTCGAGAGGTCGAGCGGGCGTGCGAATCAATACTAGAAATGGGGGCAGTCACAATCAGCCCCCAAGATGTAGCCCGTGCAGTCCGTCCGTTGCCTAATTGGAAGTTTCCAGGGCCGGACGGACTGCACAACTTTTGGATAAAGTGGCTCACTAGGTCGCACGCTCGTTTAGCATCTCAATATCAGACCGCCTTGGAGTCTGGTTTGCTACCCGAGTTTTTTACAACAGGAGTTACCCACTTGCTCCACAAATCTGGTAGCACCGTGGAACCCAAAAACTATCGGCCAATTACATGTTTACCGACTGTTTATAAAGTTCTTACATCCATTTTGAGAGGTAAGATCAACTGCCACGTAATCAATAACGCTATTATGTCTGCCTCTCAAAATGGATGTAGGAATGGGTCCCGCGGTACTAAGGAGCTACTCCTCATCGATATGGCCATTAGCCAACAGGTTCGGCGTTCCCGAAAGGATCTGTCGACATGTTGGATAGACTATAAGAAGGCCTACGACTCAGTTCCTCATACATGGCTCATGAGGGTGCTAGAATTGTACAAAATTGATGCAATACTACGCACCTTCCTGATGTCATGCATGAGGCAATGGAGGACGGTCCTTCGCTATCCAGGATGTCGACATATTCGAAGGAATAGCGAACCGGTAAGGATCGAGCGAGGTATATTCCAGGGTGTCAGTTTGAGTCCGCTTTGGTTTTGCCTAGCCTTGAATCCTCTGAGCACACTGCTGGAGAATTCAGGTCTAGGCTACCGGTTGAAGAGAGGTGGTCAGGTTATATCTCACCTCCTTTACATGGATGACTTGAAGCTTTTTGCCCCCAACAATCTGCAACTGATGGAGCTACTGAAGGTAACTGAAACCTTCAGTAGTGCCATCAGGATGGAGTTTGGTGTGGACAAATGTGCAGTCATGCATGTAAAGCGAGGGGAGGTTGTGGAATCCGTGGGTATTCAACTCACGGATTCCATTGGCCTGAGATCCCTCTCTCCAACCGAAACTTATAAGTATTTGGGTATGTCGGAAGCCCTAGGCATCAATATCACTGACATGAAGCAATCGTTGAAGGAGCGCTTCTTTGGACGCCTGAAGAAGGTTTTCAATAGCCTTCTTTCAGGCGGAAACAAGGTGCGCGCCTTCAACGGTTGGGTCATGCCGGTATTGATGTACTCTTTCGGCGTACTCAAATGGACTCAAACGGAACTTGACGCCCTGGATAGGCGAGTCCGAACATTGCTGACTGCATACCGAATGCATCACCCACGATCGTCGGTGATGAGACTGTATATCCCGCGGAAGTGTGGCGGTCGAGGTTTTTTAAATGCCAAGACCCTTCACAACCGCGAGGTATGCAGTCTCAGGGAGTATTTCCTAGCTGCCGACGTGGGTATGCATCGAGATGTAGTGGCAGTGGACAAGGGACTCACCCCGCTCTCCTTGGCTAAGAAGAACTGGCGCAAACCGGTAGTACTTGACTTTAACGATTGCAGGGAAGTATGGCAGAGCAAGGAACTTCACGGACGCTTTTTCCGGGCCCTTCACGGGCCCGATGTAGACCAATTGGCGTCCGTAGCTTGGCTGCGTTTCGGTGACCTCTTTGGGGAAACCGAAGGTTTTATCTGTGCAATTATGGACGAAGTTATCATGACGAATAACTACCGGAGATTTATTGTGAAGGACGGCACGGTTGACATCTGTCGGGCGTGTCACCGTCCGGGAGAATCAATTCGTCACATTATCTCCGGTTGTTCTCGTCTGGCTAACGGCGAGTATTTGCATAGGCACAACCTTGTAGCCAAGATTATCCATCAGCAACTTGCTTTGAATTACTCTCTTGTGGGATCGGAAGTGCCGTACTACAGGTATGAGCCCGACCCAGTTCTTGATAATGGTCATATCACGTTGTACTGGGATCGGTCCATCATCACTGACAGGACTATTGTAGCCAATAAGCCTAATATAGTGGTGGTGGACCGAAACGAGAGGCGTGCAATGATTGTTAACATATCCGTTCCGCATGACGAGAACCTCGTGAAAGTCGAGAAAGATAAACAAATCAAATATATTGACTTGGCTCGCGAGGTTGTCGACATGTGGGAAGTGGATTCGGCGATCATTGTACCGATAGTCGTGTCGGGTAATGGCTTAATAGCCAAGAGCCTCGACCAACACCTTAGGAGGCTCTCGGTAGGCGGCTGGATCAAGGGCTTGATTCAGAAAGCGGTACTCCTGGACACGGCTCGTATTGTTAGGAGGTTCCTTTCTCTGGAGCCCTGACCGCCGGTAGCTTGGACCCTGTTCCCGATACCGGTGGGACACAATTTTTTATATTTTTAAATGTTTTTTTTTTATATATGTATGTTAAAAATATTTAAAAATTTTAAAAATATGTGATACAATAAATAAAGGGAATAATAATAAATTTATTTGGAACAACTTAAGTTTACAAAACATTAAAAACGAAGATAGCGACAAAAGTAAAATACTGTAGCGCAGCTATCAACGCCCAACTTAAGACAAAGACACTCATAGACATTGTTCCTCGTAAAATCGTAACACAATTTGAAAAATAGATAAAATTAAGAACAGCACACTATAATACTACCAAGTATATTATACACTATATGCTTAGTATGTTGTATATGTATAGAGTGGAGGTGGGGATGAGGATGGGGTGTGTATTTGTGTGTGTGTGATGTGAGGTGTGTGTTTGTGTTTCAACCGCATTTATGACACCATAAGTTGCTCTGTCTCATCATAGGTCAAGCACTTAAGCCAGCCGATCACTTTTTTCTTCAGTCCAGTTCTAGTCATCGGGTATATTTTAATTTTTATATTTATGGCATTATATAGTTTAGAGCTGGTGTGAGTGAAGTGACGGCTGACTAACGCTAACCTACAGCGTTCAGTCTTACAGATTCTGTCAGCACGACGAATCTTGGCGAGGGGCTGCGGGTCGTAAGGAAGAAGAAGGTGCTTCCTAAGGACTGTTTGCAGCACAAACAATTGTCGCACTGAGAGGACCTCACAAAGTGCATATAGCTCTGTAGTTGGAAATCTAATAGGTTTCGAACTGCTCTCTGAGCCCTCTCTAGCCGCAGCATGGTTGTCTTGTGCGTTCCCCCCCACGTGGTTATGCAGTAACCGAGAACTGACTGAGCAAGGGCAAAGTAGACCATTCTAAGGCTATGGAAATCAGCAGCCGCCCGAAGTTTTTTAAATAAGTATATCAATCTTCTGACTCGAACCACAACTGAGTTAACCTGTTTTTTCCATGTCAAGAGATTGTCTAATATTACTCCAAGGTATTTTATGCTATCAGCCCGTTCGATTTGGGCACAGTTACAATTTCCACTTGGATTCACTGGGTTAATACACACATGGGTCTTTATGTCAAAAGACAAAGGCGGTTGGCTAAGAATACCCGGGGTGAAGGGGATGAACTTAGTCTTGGAGATGTTGAGCGTGAGCAGATTCGAGGTTAACCACCTCATAACCATCCTCAGTGCCAATTCTGCTCTTTCTCGAGTCTCAGCCCAATCCTTGCCGTGGATTATAAGAGCTGTGTCATCCGCATAAGTAATAATTTTTGTGTTCGGAAGAGATAATTGACACAGCTCATTTACATAAATGAGGAAGAGGGTTGGACCCAGGACACTGCCCTGGGGGACCCCATAAAACAAGTTTTCTTCATCACTTATATATGATCCAACCTTGACCACCTGTTTACGTCCCGATAAATACATAGCTACTTGTCTTGTAATTTAATTTTATAATGTGTCAAGGGTGCTTTAACTTAAAATTCCTATAGGGTAAAATAGGATCAGTGGTTGTGTATTAACACAACATGCTCCTATGAGAAGTTAGGAAGTTACAGCAGTTAGCACCTGCATTTATCTTGTTGGACGTATGTGCCAGTTAGAATAGAATTTTAGCAGGATAACACTTGCAGTTATCTTATTGGACTTATGTGCCAGTTAAAATAGAATTTTACCAGGCTAATGCTTGTAAGTATCTTATTGGACATGTATGCCAGTTGGAATAGAATTATGGCAGGCTGATGCTTGCAGTTATCTTATTGGACTTTTGTGCCAGTTAGAATGGAATTATAGCAAGCTAAAGCTAGATTATTAGATTCTTTTATCTTAACGGATTATTAAAAAAAAGTAGTGTTTTAAAGGGACAAGGCCCTTGAACTGTTGACAGGACGTGTAACTAGACCGTTAAATCTTATAACTGATCGTCAAACGAAACATAAATGTTTGCATGAGAAGAGAAAACGGCAAAGAACATGAAAAAAAAAGTAAGCGGTAAGTACGAAAATTTAAATTTCATAAGGATAAAGCTTACTTATTTAAAATTGATATTGGTGATTTAGTTTTGATTCCAAAATAAAGAGAGAAACCAGACTAAATTGGATCCTAAATACAAAGGATCTTTCAAATTATTAGAGTTACTTGATGTCGATTGTTATCTTTGAAGCCTTTGATTAGTAAACGAACCTATGAGTATACTCACAACTGTATACGAAAGATGCCTCTAAGTAGTGCTCATGATGAGCTATATTTATTTGATGTAGAAGATGAAGAGGATTATACCTCCACAGAAAAATAGACACATACCATGGCTATTTGGTCGCACTGCATGCACCAATCTGTAGCCGTAACTGCAATAAACTGTGAGTTGTTCAGGGCGCGGTGGGCAGTTGGTGATGTGGCCGGGGCCTGGGTTTCTGAGGAAACTATTTTTGTGTTGGTCATTTGATGACCTGAGTTTGGTCGCACTGCACGCACTTATCTGTAGTCGTGACTGCAATTCAATGGCGAGTTGTTCAGGGTGCGATGACCAGTAAGTGATGTGGCGAGGGCCTGGGTTTCTGCGGAAACTATTTTGTGTTGGTCATGTGATGGCCTGGGAGTCGTGGACTCTAGAGAAGTGACAAGGTTTGTCATATGTTGCTGAGACAGCTGGGCCATGAGCGTTGTATGTGATCTGATTAAGTTTGGTTATTGTGTTTAAATGTTAACTTTTTGATATTTTTGAGATTTAGAGGTACCTTTTGCTCTGATTTTGGTTCTAAAAAAAAATGTTGACGTTAAATTATTGATTGCTATTGTACTTGTTCTTGGTCAGGTTGGCCGAGGATGTACTGTTATTCCAAATCTGAATTTTGGTTACAGGTGCACACGAGGACGTGTAATTTGTCAGGTTGGCCGTGTCGTGGAAAACGAATTCTAATTACTAAGTGTTTATGTTCTTTTTACTGTAGTACTAAGTAGTAAGCGAGTAGGGTGACGCCGTGACGTCACTTATTATGGCGTCAAGTGGTCAGAGTCGGCATTGGAGGGATGGGACCCCGGGAGCGCAAGGCATTAAGGTCTGCGCGGGCGCGGGTGTAACACCTCTCTGATACGAAACTGTCGGTTGCCCAAACATTCGTTATTACTTAGCATTGCTACCTGTGTTTCTATTTAGAACACTACTTGTGAACTGTGAAAGAGACATTATAATTAATTGAAAATCAAGTGCGTAGTTATTTAAACTCCGTTCGGTATTAAACCCAGTACCACTGAACCAAGATGATGACGGCTATATCGCTCAGCCATTCCTGGCGCCGTCAAATATAAATAATAGTGTCCCACCGGTATCGGGAACAGGGTCCAAGCTACCAGCGGTCAGGGCTCCAGAGAAAGGAACCTCCTAACAATACGAGCCGTGTCCAGGAGTACCGCTTTCTGAATCAAGCCCTTGATCCAGCCGCCTAACGAGAGCCTCCTAAGGTGTTGGTCGAGGCTCTTGGCTATTAAGCCATTACCCGACACGACTATCGGTACAATGATCGCCGAATCCACTTCCCACATGTCGACAACCTCGCGAGCCAAGTCAATATACTTAATTTGTTTATCTTTCTCGGCTTTCACAAGGTTCTCGTCATGCGGAACGGATATGTCAACAATCATTGCACGCCTCTCGTTTCGGTCCACCACCACTATATCAGGCTTATTGGCTACAATAGTCCTGTCAAGCACAGTATCATCCAACATATGATTACGTTGGATAACCCGTACCTGATCTGACAGTCGTTGGGTTGACACGTTGACGGCTGGCTCAAGCACCTAAAACAGAGAGAGCATCCGAACACGGTACGCGGTCAGGTTGTTTCCTCCCTCTGTAGCCCCATAGTATGAGCGCATGACGTTCTCGTTGATGGATTGCGTCCATCGCATGCGCTGCACAGTTCCGCCGGGAGCTGGGACCCTATCAGAGACCGGTGGGCCTCGAGGCCCTAAGCCGCTCGGCAGCCGGCGTCCTATTCGTCGACGCGCAGGTGGTGGTGTCGTCGGCGGAGAGTAGAACTCGTCGCTGGAGCTCGACGCAACTGCCGCGGCCGGTGTCACAGCACTCACAGTGAGGCTAGGTTCCGGCGGCGGCGAGGCGGAGCTGAGCGACGAGGCCGGAGGTGACGGGCGTGCACGGCGTGCTGCAGCTCTCGTCAACATCGTTGTATTTACATTCTGTCTATTGACTTCAACTTCAACTCTTCATTAATGGCCTTTGTGGAAGAGACACCACAATTTTGCCAATAACACGTACGAACTATTAATATGCCGTCAAACGCTGGATAGTATTTAGCGAGAATTAACAGTAAAATGAATATAAATATATTTTTAAATTAAAGAACAAAATAAAAGAATTTCTTCGCAGACAGAAACCGTCCGTCAGTCAGTCAATCTTATGACCACAGATTATGAGTAAGTAAATTATAAACAAGACAAAAACTCTAAAGACTGGGAAAAAAAAAGTATTTACAATAGTTACAATTTAATTTTGTTAACTTCAATGAATTTACATAGTTTAAATATAAAACGTGTAAACACAAAAGGAAGAAGACATTTGATCGAGGTGGGACGAGGGATATGTGAAGGAATGATATCATGAAAAGAGAAGCGCAATTTAGGACAGGAGAAAAATAAATGGTCCACGTTTCCTTCATCCAAACCGCATTCACAAAGAGAGTTATCCTTAATCCTAAGTTTGGCCAAGAAATGAGGAGAGCAACAATGATTTAAACGTAAACGACAGATAATTGAGGTAGTGATTTTTTTTTGCAATTGATATTTGAAAAACCACGGTTTGTGGGGAATCTCGGGTTGAATATCTCCATAAAATTTACCCTTTACGGATTTAGAGATTTGCCATACCTTGGACCAAGATTTAAATAAATTTAGAGGAAGGGTAGTACAAATATCATGGGAATAAATTGTAGAGTGGGCAAGAGAACCAGTGAGAACAGCATTTTTGGCGCATGAATCAGCTGACTCATTACCAAGAATACCGACATGACCAGGAATCCAAGCTATGACAACATTAATACCAAGTTCATGACATTGAAATAGTAAATCTCTAATTTTTAAAATTATAGGGAATCTTGACTTAGATCTGAAAGGATTAGATAAAATGGCTTGAAGGCAACTTTTTGAGTCAGAGAAAATTATGGAGTTATTTAATTTATGAGACATAACAAATGAAATGGCTTCAAATATGGCAATTGATTCACCTGTAAAAACAGATGTAACAGAAGGGCACTTATAATTTAAAATAATTTTTGTATGAGGGATCCAAACAGCAACTCCTACAGGGCTATCATCCGAGACTTTGGAAGCATCAGTGAATATAGTAGTCCAATTATTATAATTAGAGGAAACTTTTTGGACAAACATCTTATTTGGTTCTAAGGTATTTTTGTGAATTCCAAAATCCAAAAGGATCTCCGGTTGAAATACCAGAGCATTATAAGGCACCGAGTACAAATATAAAATGGGGTTTTGAAAAAGTGGGCTAGAAAGACGAGTGAATTGAAGGTAGGCACGAAGAAGACAAGGAAGTTCAATATTAGAACGACGACTACAAGAGTCAAAGATTGATGATAATTGATCCAGCTTACCAAGAAGGGGATGCTCAGAATTTTGCACAAGTTTAAAAATAAATCTATTTGCCAGAAATTGTCTTCGAATCGAAAGGGGAGGCTCAACACACTCAACTTGCATGGCATTAATTGGGGACGACTTCATCGCCCCGAGAATAATTCGTAAACATTTTGATTGTATTTTATCAAGTTTTTGCAGGCCAGATTTGTTACAAGGATCTAATAGGAACATACCATAATCAAAATGACTACGAACTATAGCATTGTAGATCAGTTTTTGAGTATATGGGTGAGCACCCCACCAAACACCAGAAAGAGATCGAAGAACATTAACGTTTCTTTCGCATTTTTGAGAAATAAAGTCTGTGTGAGCAATACCTGATAATTTTGTATCTAACCAAACTCCTAAAAATTTAACATTGTTCACCGGAGAGATA
The DNA here is from genome assembly GCA_958295575.1 of Leucania comma. Taxonomy (NCBI): domain Eukaryota; kingdom Metazoa; phylum Arthropoda; class Insecta; order Lepidoptera; family Noctuidae; genus Leucania; species Leucania comma. The sequence goes on along the minus strand of OY282474.1, from coordinate 16,674,491 downwards.
TTTTCACCGTTAACTTTTATATCAATAGGAGGAACAATCTTTTTTTTTGTAAACACAACTACAGAACTCTTAGAGGCTGATAAGGATAAACCGTGTTGTAGAAGCCAATCAGACAGATATCCAAGGGCGGAATTTAGACGATTACTAGCCTCATCTAGAAATTTTCCAGAACAGTATAAAGCTAAATCATCAGCATACTGTAATATTTGACAAAATGAATCTGTAGAAAAATGTAAATCATAAGTATAAAGGCTAAATAGGAGCGGACTTAAAACTGAACCTTGTGGTAAGCCTTTCCAGATAGTCTTAGGGGGAACAGAGGAGTCTTGAGTTTTAATGGAGATGGTTCTCTCCATTAATAGATTACATATGAAACGGACTAATTTTTTGGGAACATTCAACTGATGCACAAGTTTATCCCTGAGCACCGGCAGTAAAACATTATCGTAAGCTGAGGCAATATCCAAAAAAGCTCCTACTAAAAACTGCTTACTTAATAAAGAAATACGAATATCAGAAATTAATATACTAAGACTATCCATTGTGCTCATACCTTTACGGAAACCAAACTGGGAAGCGGGCAACAAGTTCCTATTTTCCACAAACCACTCAAGTCGATGCTTCATCATATGCTCTGCAACCTTGCACAAAACAGATGACAAAGCAATAGGCCTGTAGCTATTTGGGTCTGATGGGTTTTTGCCAGGCTTAATAACCGGAATTATTTTTTGATGTTTCCACGGTTGAGGAACCAAACCGCACTCAAAAAAGTTATTAACAAGAACTAGGTAATATTGCTTAGTACTTCTTGAGGCGTTTTTTAAAAATGAGTAAGGGATTCCATCTGCACCAGGAGAGGAATCAACGAGACCATCAAGTGCCAATCGAAGTTCAGAAAAAGAGAATGGGGCATCAAAATTATTTTCGGAAGGAAGAAAAGTCGGAGAAGAGGGAAAACAGTCCAAAGTTGGAACTGAGGGAGGAGCCAGTTTATCAGAGAAAGATTCAATCCAAGAAGAAGGATCGTTAGCTGAAATAGTAACAGAATTACAGGATCCTCTATATCTTTTGATTTGCTTCCACACTAGTGAAGAAGGCGAACAGGGGGATAAGCTCTGACAGTAGCGTAGCCAACCATCTTTTTTCTTTTTAGAAAGAAGTCTCTTAGCAAGGGCTGCTTTTCTTTGGTAGACTAAAAAATTTTGAAGAGTCATTGAATTAGAATAATTATTCTCAGCTAGTTTTCTTTCCTTGACAGCTGAAGTGCATTCTTTATCCCACCAAGGAGTTGAAGCTTTGAACCTGTAGGGTTTTTTAAGAGGAAAATTATCATCAGCACTACAAATAATGGTGTCTACAAATTTAGAATAGCAATCAACCAGATTGTTACTGTCGGGAACGGCAAGAGAGACCAACTTATTTTCAAGAGAATCAGAATAAGAAGACCATCTTGCATCATTTAATCTATATTTAAGGGAGGGATTAAAATTGCGCATTGGTACTACTCTATCAGAGATAGAGATAATAATAGGAAAGTGATCACTACCATAAGAATGAGACAAAATATTCCAGAAAAGAATGGAAGCAAGAGAGGCTGAGCAAGCTGTAATATCCACAGCTGAACTAGGGTTTTGAGTAGGGTGAACTCTCCTCGTAGGGGAACCGTTGTTAATAACACACAGATCAGCTTCATCAAAAATTTCAAGGAGGGCACGACCAAAGTAATCATCATGGCTCGAACCCCATGAGCGATGGTGAGCATTTAAATCTCCCATAAAAATTATTGGAGAGGGAACTGAGGAAAATATACATAAAAGGTCTGGAATTAACCTAGAATGAGGATGGGGAATGTATGCAGAAATGAAAGTTATATTAAAAGCCCTAACAGCAACGATATTAATGTCAGGAGAAGTAGGGGGAAGAGGTATAATAGAGAAAGGAAGGGAGCGCCTAACAAAAAGGGCACTACCTGCATACCCATCAGCCCTATCATTCCGAAGACAGGAGTAACCTGAGACCCTAAAGTGAGAACCAGGCACCAACCAAGTCTCCGAAATGGCAATGACTGAGGGGTGAAATTTGTTTATAAGAAATAATAATTCAGGCTTCTTCGGCCTAATGCTTTGAGTGTTCCATTGAAGTGTCGAGACTGGGTCCATTATTAATATTAGAGAGAATAAAGGAAAGTTTATGGGCAACGTGGGGCGGTAAAGAGGAATTATTACGAGAAACTAGACTAATGATTAGAGATAAAAGTAGTTCTAAGAGGTTATCCTCTTGAGGGGACTTAGGAGATGAATTTTGAGAAAGAAGAGAGAAGCCATTGGGAAAAGATGAAGAATCCTCAGCAATGATGGATCTATGGGCAGCTTTGTCATAAGACTTGCCAAGAGGAGCTCTAGGCTTAGGAGATAAAAATACAGTTTTTTTATATGAAGAAGCCTGAGTAAGGCTAGAAGATTGGGAAGAGGAGTTAGAAGATTGAGACGGTAAATTTTGAGTGACTTCGGAATATAGTTTTTTAACACTAGGAAGGGAACGAGAAGCCTCATCGTAGGAGAGATTTTCCTGAGACATTAATATTTTTATAGATTTTTGTCTCCCTTGCTCGGGACAGTTACCATAAATGGCAAAGTGACGGCCCAAGCAATGGATACAAGAGGCTTTGGCCTCTACCACATCACAGCTGTCACCAGAGTGAGGTTGTGAGCACCTAAAGCACCTTGCCTTGGACCGACACTGTGCCTTAACGTGCCCAAAGCGGCAACAATTTAAGCATTGAATAGTGGGGTATTGATATACCTCCACAGGAAGAGATGTGTGGTACAAAAAAACCCTTTGAGGAAGAGTTTGCCCCTTAAATGTGATGACAATTGTCTGCGTTGGGATCCACGAGATCTTGCCGTCCTGTTTGTTTTTTCGGTTTAGTCTCCGAGCTTTTAAGATCATTCCACACCCGTCGGGAAGAATCACAGAATCAACGAATTCGTCCATTGACATGTCGACCGGCACTTGACGGACGATGCCCATTTTGGTGATATTATATGATGGAATCGTTGCTAAATATTTGGTTCCTAAGACTGCGTTACATAGAAACAAATTAGCCGCCTCACCAGAGGTGAATTCGACGGAGATTTTGTTTCTGCCCACTTTTTTAATACCATCCCTGCAGATGTTGTTTATTTTATTTTGAATTAATAATTGACCAAACTTAACTGGGCGAATGGATGTCCCAGCAGACGGATCCGGTTCGGATCGAGAAACGTGAACTATGAACGGGCCCTTTTCTAAAGTACTGTAAGACTTGATGCCCTCCTTCAGAGAAGGGTGAATAAATATTGTCTGAATGGCCGCAACAGCCATGTCTTTGTCGATTATGGTTTTTTTTGAAACAACCTCAATTGTTTCTGCGTCAATTTTATGTCGTCGCTTACCAAAGGTAGAGGACGATACAGCGTCAGGAGGGTCAGGAGGAGCTGGAGGGGGAGGCGGATGGTCCATATCTAAATAAATAAATTAAAAAAAAACACTAAGATCTGCGAAGAAAACTAACAATTATTCTAACCGTTACTTTTTAAAATAAGTAGATTTGAAAAAAATTGAACTATCCAGCAAGGCTGACAGCTATCAAATCCTTCTGTCTATTGATTTTGTATTATTCATTGTGGTGACATATGTCATCTGTCTGCTGTGTTCATTTTTTCCCTTATATTATGGTATTCTCTTGGTTGATTTTGGATTTTATTATGTTGTAAATATTTTTATTATACAATTTGGGTTGATATGGGTCCAGAAATCAATATTTTAAAACTTAAATCTTGAAATGAAAATAACACCTTTTGTTGACATCGAGTGTTGCCAGTTATTATATTATTATTTTCTTTATTAAACCAATATACATATAAATTATATTTTAAAATATTTCTTTAAAAAAAAAACATTAAAAAAGCATTTAAAAATATAAAAAATAGTGTCCCACCGGTATCGGGAACAGGGTCCAAGCTACCGGCGGTCAGGGCTCCAGAGAAAGGAACCTCCTAACAATACGAGCCGTGTCCAGGAGTACCGCTTTCTGAATCAAGCCCTTGATCCAGCCGCCTAACGAGAGCCTCCTAAGGTGTTGGTCGAGGCTCTTGGCTATTAAGCCATTACCCGACACGACTATCGGTACAATGATCGCCGAATCCACTTCCCACATGTCGACAACCTCACGAGCCAAGTCAATATACTTAATTTGTTTATCTTTCTCGGCTTTCACAAGGTTCTCGTCATGCGGAACGGATATGTCAACAAGGTGATATATTATTATTATCTGCTTTATTAGTTATTTATACATATCTTTTATAATTTTTATATATTTCCTAAAAAACGTATAAAAAACATTTAAAAATATAAAAAACAGTAGTCCGCCGGTGTCGGGAGCAGGGTCCAAGCTACCGGTGGTTAGGGCTACAGAGAAAGAAACCTCCTCACAATGCGAGCCGTATTGAGGAGTACTGCCTTCTGTATCAGGCCCTTGATCCAACCGCGCAACAATATTATTATTATTACCTACCCTCAATCATAGTATTAACAGTTATTGACTATATTTACGTAAAAATTTATAATCACCTGCGAGCATTGATATAATCAAAATAGCGGAAGATAGGTGACTGCATGCCCTCCAGTGCGTGGACCTCTGAAATCACGATAGTTTGTGCTAATTTCACTCAGTCGCAATCGGCGTTAATCGGTCACGACGATCACACACATTTGGCGACTAACGCTATTGCGCTCGCACGACAGCGCCGGCTCTTATCTCTGTCTTTGTCTATCAGTGATAATAGGTAGTGTAGATCTGTGAGTTTCGTGTACAGGTTTTCTGATTGCGATGAAGCGCGAACCGTATCTTCCTAATAAATCAAAGCCCGCAGGGCCTCAAATAGCTATTATATGTCGCTTTACAATTAAAAGTACCTTCGTATCTGCGAGTGTGACGTTCTACACAAAAAGTGATAACAGTGGGTAACATCTGAACAGCTAAATCACCACCTACCTACTCAAAAATAATAATCCGTCATTTACTTTGTGAAAGAATCATCGTTGACTACGTCTAAAGAAAAAAAAAAATCGTTGAAATGACTGATTCGTCTTTTTGGTTTCTTATTTTTGCGATTCTTACATTTACTTTCACGCTGGTGTTGTTCGCGTAAGTACCTACAAACAATAAATAACTAGTAAACTTCTATCGCCTTATTCCAAAACGCGTTCTAAAATAGTTCCGGGACTATTACTAGTTTTAATTGGCATTAAACCTAATAATAGTCTCGGAAATACATTTAGATCGCTTTTAATTGGTATTAAATTTAGTAGTAATCCCGAAAATTACATTTAGATAGCGTTTAATTTCGTTTTGGATGATTTTGGGGATCGTCAAAATGCCAAATGTTGTCAGTCGCTTTTTTGTCGATCCTTTTCTGAAAACGGAAGTTTTCAGACGCATCTTCAAACGGAAATTCGGTATTAAACCTAGTAATAGTCCCGGAACTATTTTAGATCGCGTTTTGGAATAAGGCGGCTAGCGTCTATTACACCACTCGATATTCCGACCAAGTTACACAGACTGTCTTAAAGTTTACTTCCGAGTAAAACAGTCTGGCCCTTATTACACTACGCGACGTCCACAAAACCGGTCTGAGTATCGAGTGGTGTAATAGATCCTTTAGTCATGACTCATGACACTTCTCGTACAATGCAGGCTAATAAAGTTATATAGTGAATGTTTTGATAGAGTACCTAGTCTCTATCAAAACATTCACTATAAAACTTTTTTGTGACGCCAGTGTATGCAAGTCAAGATATCTGAGAACTTATTAACGAAGTTAAATCTTTTTGTTGCAGAATAAGAGAAAACATGATTGTATACGCGCACGTGCCCGAGGAGCTGCGCGGCCCGCGCGACCCGCGAGACCCGCGCGACCCGCGCGGGCACCGGTCGCGTGACTAAGCGCCTGTGAGTGTCGTAGCGGCGGTCCCCGTAGCGAGCGGCAAGCGGCGAGCCGCGATGGTACACTTTCGTATGGGACCGCGCGGGTAACCGCGTAACGCAGTTTCGGCCCTAAGTATAGTTCCATGGTGTGCTGGTAAAGGGATTCAGTGTCCGAAACGGCTATGCCGCAATATGACAGCTAGTGTATCGCCACTACCACCTTACTTATTTCAAAGCAATGTTAATTATCATGATTTTACATAAATTTTTGTGTCACTTTCATTTATTCTCATAAGTAACTGATTTTATAATAATTGAATGTATTCTTGTTCTATTATGAAATATTATTAATTACTAAGTTTTGAAATAAAAGGAGTAAGTAATAATTAAAAGCATTGTAATGTTTGAAATTATTATCTTTATCCATTTAGTAGTTGTAGAACACATTTTATTACAAGCTCTTTTCTTTGTCCGCTGAAGTTATTTCTCTTTTTTCTATAAGTTCTGTTTCATCTTCATTGCTGGAATCTGACTGTGATGATGCATTTTGCTTGTTTTCTGTCTTAGGTTTCTTTTCTTTCAATTTAGCATTTTTCTTTTTCTTTAGCCTCTTAGCTCTTTTCTTTGCTGTTTTCTCGGCAGCTGCTTGTCGATTTTGTTCTATTCTGTTATGATATTCATCATCCAGTTTTTCCTGAAACATTTCAAAAGCATAATTATTCCTGTTTGTGACTTGACTTATAACTAACTAATATAAATTTATTAATAATTATATTTACTAGCAATACACTGCTGACCCTTTTTATTTTTAGATCTTTCAGTCCATCTAAAGGTTGTCTTTTATACATCACTGTAGGCAATAAGACTGCCTGCGAGCAATTGTCTCCATGAAATGATGTACATTACTGTTTTTATTCTATTCTAGAGGATGATGGTCCAATCTTTGGTTGGTTTATGCCTAATAAGGCCATAAATATCAACTTTTTCTTTCCAAATTTAAATTTTGATTAAGGCTTATTCATTCAAATACCATTTATTAAATTAAAATGGAGTAGGGAATTAAAGAATACAGAATTGCTCTACAAATAGGAATTGATTTTATGAAACTCCACCCTTTAAGGGGATGAAACGGGGGTCCAAAGTTTGTATAAAGAAACCTATTTTCACACCATTGAACCTGCTGGTAGTAAATTATATAGCCATACTGGGTAATAAGGTCAAAAAGTTTACTGACAAACTACTGTCCATATCTAAGAGGCTTTATAGCAATTTTATTAATCTCATAGAGCCCAACAACCTAATTTAATAATAAAAATATTTAGACATTCTGGCCTAAGATACTTTTACAAACCTACACTACTATAACATTTAATAAATAAATACACATAGTTAAACATTATTTAAAGCTGCTTTTATGGACATGAATAAAAAAGGGGAAATGTAAAATGATTAGCTTGAATACCTTTTCACTTTTCTCTTGGATGAACTTCTGTCTCGCGTATTCTTTTCGCCTGAGATGACGGTACACGTGAAATTCTCCCGATCCCGCCCCAGCACTCGAACCCATCACATTGCGGACAAAGTCAGGTGGAGCAGCTAATGATTTAGATTTCGGCGGCTCTGGGATCACCACTGGCTTATCCTAATAATTATTAGAAGAAAATCTGTCTGTAGTCTGTAATATTTGGTAAGGTTTCGGTTCATAGTTTGCGTCTTTGATTATATACCTGGTACATAATCAAAGGTCGTACTTACTGGATTTTTCATAAGTTTTTCTAATTTTAGCCTTTGTAAATCAGTTGCATTTTTAATAACTATGGGTTTCTTTTCCGATTTATTTTCGGTATCACTCATCTTTGAATCAGAAATATTAAGTAATTGCAAGGAATTATGAAAATACGAAACGTAAACAAGAGTGAACAAGAGCACAGATTACAGAGAGATACTACCTACGTACTCTGTGGATACTGCCAATTCTCTTTGGATACTGCCAAAGAGAATATAAGCACTACGTTTAGATACTGCGTATAACAAGAGCTTGAGGGCTGCGTTCGAGATTAGAGTTAATTTTGACTAATGATGTCTTCAGCTCCTCGTTCCGAATTGCGTCAAAAGTGATTATATTGTGAATACAACCAACGCGCAATGTCATAATTATTACTAAATAGCCCTCCTATATTTCGTGCACAGATTACAGAGAGATACTACTTCGTGACTAGAGTCTGTCTAACGAAAGCGCGACCTGGAGAATTCTTTTTAAATTTTTTTTTTTTTTTCTTCTTTGGCAACTGAGCCGGTGTCGACTATTCTGCCAGTGTCATGTGGTGACAGCAGCGCCGTGAGGTGAGCTGTCGAACTTTGCACTTTGTGGTAGATCTAACGTGTTAGTAGCTGTAAGGACAACACAATTTTTGGTTAGTTAACATAGATTTAAAATAATATAATATGACAGCACAAATAAACATTGATATTTACAAACTAAAAAATCATTACACCTCAGGCTACATTTTAATACTATTATCATTTAAAAATTTGGTGAGCGTAGTTCAAGCGTAAAAGTGTGGAATGTCTTAATTTCAGTTTAGCAGATATTTAGTGTATGACGTCCTGTAAATGTGTATGGTAAGTTCAGATTTGTGCATCCAGCCATTCAGCAGATATTCAACAAAAACTGTTTCCGCCAGGACTACGTATTCTGAGCGTAACTTTTTTTTTTCTATGGACATACAAGAAAACAAATACATACAATAATTAGTGTGTAACGAGATGTAAATGTGTATGTATAAATGAAATTTGTGTGTCTTATAATTACGAAGATATCCGAGTTTCCGCTGCGGTGACGTTTGCCAATTTGATGAAAATCATATAAAACGGTTTAGTAGAAAGTTATAATTTTTTATGCACGTTACTTTGGATTTGTGTGTAATGTGTGTAAAAGCAGAATTTGAAAAAAACATACCGTTCAGAAGATATAAAAGTAAACGTAAAATAAGGTTAATAGGTCAAAGCTCTTAAAATAGGAACTCTAGAGTCTAACTTTTTACATGTATCTATAACTTGTAAGGCTCTACAATGTCCTGCAAAGTTTCATGTATGTGCGCTAAGTAATTAATGAGCAATCGCATAATTACTACGACTGGACCACTATATTTTATGACATCCGATTATAGGACTTTTTAATGGAAAAAGCAAAATAAAATATATACCAATCATTAGTGTATTAATGCAACTAATCCTATTTGAAATTTCAGCTCATTACACTAAATAATTAAAGAGATATAATAAAAAGACCAGAACAACTACAAAACATGGATAAACCGACCAAGTTTGAATGGGTACGAAAAAGCGGCCGTGCAGTACTTAGACCTAACGTTCTAAAATTTCCAGTGTAATATAGTATAATAGCTTCGTACAGATGCGTACACAATTCTTGACGAATTTGTGATAAAAAATAGTACCTACAAATTTGTAGTAGTGATTACGTGATTGTTTACTGACGACGTTTACTTACGAAATTATTACAATTTAATAAATGCATCTGTACCTATTAACAAATGTGCCTCGCTTGGGAAGAGCATCGCCTGTCCTTGTGGGGGCGATCGGCGGCAGCGATCTCTCGCGCCGGGGTTTGGTTCAAGCCATGCTCCGGAGCGAGGAGGAGTGGCAGGCGGTCGCCTCCTTCTGCGAAGCAGTAATGCTAGCAAAGGAGGAGGCTGACCGCATCAGGCTACGGCGTACACGCCGCCGCCGTCGCCGGGATTCCGATCCCGATTTTCGGCCACCGTAGGCGCGAGCTCGCGGACGGCGGGCAATGAGTAGCTCGCTGTCCGTCCGTCCAGTAACATACCGGTCCGAGCTCAAGTCGTTTACGGCGCGCACTGTTCCCGTGCGCCTCAAGCAGTTGTCAGCAAACTGTAGGGGCCCAATAGGGCCGAAGCCTACTGGGGGTCAAAGGGTATGTGAAAATGGCACCCGGGGCCCTGGGACCAAGGCAAAGAATGGAACGGGGTAGGTTTTTAGTCAGTAAGAGTCTGACACTACTTCCCGCTCCACCCAAGGGCGGGATTTGTCATTGGATGATTTTACCTACCATAAAAAAAAACCTATTAACAAATGCATTTATTTGGCAGACGTAATATTTACAAAAAATTGATATAGTAGGTACATATTTACTAACGCCGCGCCGCCAGTTTAAAAAATCATAACTCGTAAATAATACAAAATGTGGTTTGTAAAAATGCTAGAAAAGGCAATAAAGTATTTGTATAGCACATTGTGTTTATCTAAGTGCTCGATTACGGATACGCGGCGCGTCGGGCGGTCCATCGTACATTGCCATATGTCTGTGTTTGCGCGAGCGATGACGCGGCTCGCTGCTGCAATGTACGATGAAACGCCCAACGCGCCGCACAACGCGCCGAGTCTCCGTAAACACGGCCTAAAAGTGCGTTAAAAACAAAACCAGCGCGGCGGTTTTAATTTCAATTAAGGCGCTAGTGGTCCTTGAAGGTAGAGTTACCAACTTTTTTTACTAGAAATAAAGTGTATTGAGGTTTAGAAGGAAAATGAACAGTATTTAAAAAAAGAAAGTATTCCATTTTTAAACGTTTCAAAAAATATTTTTTTGTGACCGCACGGTTTCTTGCCCGTGTTACTACCAATGTTACTACCAGTAGTAATACTGTTAATTTGATTTCCTTTCTTACTACTGCAGTAGTAAGTTGTTAGAAGGGTGATTACAATTTGCCTTTGTTACTACCTCCACTTGAAAGTAAAACTTCTTTGTTAAATAGTGCACTTGATACTCAGATAAAACGAAAAGAAATAGGAAATATCTTAAATAAAAAGAATTCTTTATTTTAAATGGAAAATGTCACAAGGACTTAATAGATTCAAACTAAAAAATTTAACTTATAATAAAAAATAGGCGAGTATCTTCTTAATAAAACACTAAAACACAAATAGCTGGTTGCATTCCGAGAGTAGCATTTCGAGAAAAGCTGAAACTTTAATGGGGACATCAAGAAAGCGGGTAATCATATTTTTTCACTATATACTGTTTTACTACTTCACCTCTAAGATATTCTTGCCTGTGGAATTTTGAGGAGCACTTCCAACGTCTGGGCGTCAAAATTCCACCAAAATTCCCAGACTGAATAGGACTGGGGCTGCTCTCAAGCCGCTCCTGCCTAAGGGTTCTGACGCCTCCTACCGGAGGCTCTATGCAGGCATCGTTCTTTCCATTGCCCTTTACAGCGGCCCAGCGGAACGCCTGCGGTCTACGCACGGAGCGAGGAGGAGTGGCAGGCGGTCGCCTCCTTCTGCGAAGCAGTAATGCTAGCGAAAGGAGCCCGACCGCATCAGACAACGGCGAAAACACACCGCCGTCGTCGAAGTGCTCCTCAAAATTCCACAGGCAAGCAATCAACTCAAATACAAAAATAGACAAAAACTGGGCAAGTGCGAGTCGGGCTCACACATTTACGTAAGTTTGTTTTGTGCGGAACCCTCAGTGTGCGAGTCCGACACGCACTTGCCCAGTTTTTTATGCTTAACATTTTCTAGACTTCATTGTAGACTTTACTACTTCTTATTTACGTTCTTGGATAAGTAGGTACCCTACAAATAGAACACTCAATATTTTATAATCTACGCGGATCCCGCAATTCTAGCATTCGCTTGGAGTTTGACAGACAGAATGGCGGGAATCCTGCGCAAACCGGCATGCGGCATTCGCTTCGACTTCATGTTTGAATAGTAGGCAAGTATCTTCTGAGCGCGCGCTTCCTTCCGTTTTGTTTAGTAACAGTCACAAATGTGCAGTCAAGGACAACGTGCGTATGCACTGTTTATTTTGCCATCAACGTAATATTATGTAGGTACTTACTGGATTCGGATATTGACGTAGCTAGTGTAAGTGACTGTGAACCATACTTATTGATACTTATTGAGCCAGTAGTGAGAATGATTGGAAGATAAACAAGGTAAGATCATAAATCACGTACTTAGATACTTACTGTTAGTTCCTATTTTATTATTTTTTATTAATGTCGTTTATTTGTTTTAGTTAAATCGTTACCTAATAAATACTTTTATTAATAGAAAGTTATTTTATTTCCTGCAAAACAATTGTGTACGCACCTGTACGAAATCATTCAACACAATAACAACATTATACTGGAAATTTTAGAACGTTAGGTCTAAGTACTGCACGGCCGCTTTTTCGTACCCATTCAAACTTGGTCGGTTTATCCATGTTTTGTAGTTGTTCTGGTCTTTTTATTATATCTCTTTAATTATTTAGTGTAATGAGCTGAAATTTCAAATAGGATTAGTTGCATTAATACACTAATGATTGGTATATATTTTATTTTGCTTTTTCCATTAAAAAGTCCTATAATCGGATGTCATAAAATATAGTGGTCCAGTCGTAGTAATTATGCGATTGCTCATTAATTACTTAGCGCACATACATGAAACTTTGCAGGACATTGTAGAGCCTTACAAGTTATAGATACATGTAAAAAGTTAGACTCTAGAGTTCCTATTTTAAGAGCTTTGACCTATTAACCTTATTTTACGTTTACTTTTATATCTTCTGAACGGTATGTTTTTTTCAAATTCTGCTTTTACACACATTACACACAAATCCAAAGTAACGTGCATAAAAAATTATAACTTTCTACTAAACCGTTTTATATGATTTTCATCAAATTGGCAAACGTCACCGCAGCGGAAACTCGGATATCTTCGTAATTATAAGACACACAAATTTCATTTATACATACACATTTACATCTCGTTACACACTAATTATTGTATGCATTTGTTTTCTTGTATGTCCATAGAAAAAAAAAAGTTTCGCTCAGAATACGTAGTCCTGGCGGAAACAGTTTTTGTTGAATATCTGCTGAATGGCTGGATGCACAAATCTGAACTTACCATACACATTTACAGGACGTCATACACTAAATATCTGCTAAACTGAAAGTAAGACATTCCACACTTTTACGCTTGAACTACGCTTACAAAAATTTGGATAAGATTTGAATCACTTTAGGAGAGAGGAAAGTCAGAAGGGAATGGAAATTAGTAGGGAGAGGAATTTTAATTTTTGGAAGTATTTGGTACAAGTCGAAGGAATGGGAGTTTGAAGGACAGGAAAAGAAGATATGATCCAATGTGCCATCATCGAGACCACACTCGCACAAAGAGCTGTCACGAACATGAATTTTGTGAAGAAATACCGGACTACAGCAGTGACCGAGTCTCAGTCTGCACAAGGATGAGACCGTTCTTTTGGATAGTTTGGGACATTTGAAAAACCAAGGTTTCCGCTGGATATCAGGCTGGATACTGGCGTAGTATGCTCCCTTGAGCTTCGAGCTTACCTGCCATGCCGCTGACCACGAGTTGTACAACTTATGTTTGGTGTCCGAGCGTAAGTCGTAGCTATGCAGCATGTAATGCTTTCGGTCCACAGGGTTGGAGGTAGCATATTTTGCCAGTGAATCGGCACATTCATTACCACATATACCAGAGTGGCTGGGAACCCAAGCTATTTCAATGTTCAAACTATTATTATGGCAAATTAAAAGCAGGTTAAGTATGTCCATGATAATTTTACTGTGTAATTTCGATTTTAATTGGTTTTGACCTAGAGCCTGAATACTACTACGGGAATCTGAGAAAATTACTGAATTTTTAATATTATGTGCTAAAATAAAATTGATGGCTTCTAGTATACCAATGCATTCCCCTGTAAATACAGAGGTCTCTGGAGGGCATTGGAATAATAGGGCTATTCTGGAGTTCTGGAAATATGTCGAGACACCTGTACAACCAGTTGACGATAATTTAGATGCGTCTGTGTAAAACAAGTTCCAACCCTGCCAATATCTCTCAATAGCCCGATCAAAGTCGCCTTTTACGTCCTGTGAGTTTTTAGAGATACCAAGTCCCAGAATGATGTTTGGCTTAAAATGGACCACCTCATACGAGGAGGCAAAGACAGGAAGGGTAGGATATTGACAAACAGGCGAAGAGAGGTGTTTAAGCTCTCTGTACTTATTCATCAATGGAATATTTTTATTGTTCCAATAGGAAGAGGCATTAAGAGATAGGAAGATTTGCTCCAATATAGGGATTAAAGGATGGGATGAAAGGGAGAGGACTTTCGACAAAAAACGATCTGCTAAGTATTGTCTACGAAGGGTAAGAGGAGGATCTGCGCATTCTACCTGGAGAGCATTTATGGGAGAGGATTTCATGGCGCCGATTACGATTCTTATACTTAAACATTTGGACTGGACAGAATCTAGTCTACGCAGAGCTTCTTTATTACATGGCTCAATTAGATAGCTGCAGTAATCTAAGACGCTTCTGACTATCGCATTATAGACAAGTTTTAAGGTATATGGGTGAGCACCCCACCAGACACCTGCCAAAGCTCTAAGAACCGAGATCGAGCGTTCACATTTTTTAACCGTGTTGTTAATGTGGTCCACTCCCGACAGTTTGGAATCGAGGGTAACCCCCAGGAATCTGGCGCTCTCCTTAATAGGGATTGCTTGGCCGTCAATGTTGATATCAACCTGTGGGACAAGACGTCTGCGAGTAAAGACAACTGCTGTACTCTTTGGAGCGCTTAGAGATAACCCATGATCTAGTAGCCAATGGTTTAATGAGGACAAAGATACGTTCATCGATTGAGTAGCATCCTCGATGGATTTGCCACAGACCAGTAATGCAATATCATCCGCGTACTGAAGAATTTTACAGTTGTAATTTAGACAAGAGGGAAGATCTGAAGTATAGATATTATATAGAGGGGGGCTAAGAACGGACCCCTGAGGTAGGCCCCGCCAAGCTAACCTTGGTTCAGAGTCCTCCCCGGGTATCCTTAGTTTAAGAGTACGATCTGAGAAGATACTGGGTATGATCTGACATATCCTAGCCGGGATTCTCAGCTGTTGCATCTTCTACCTGAGAATTGGGAGGAGGACAGAGTCATAGGCAGCCGAAACATCCAAGAAAACAGCTACCACAGACTCATTCTTGCTAAGGGCCAGTCGGATCTCTGACGTGAGGGTTCCCACACTATCAGATGTACCCAATCCTTTCCTAAAGCCAAATTGAGTCGTTGGTAGTATCCTCCTGTTCTCCACAAACCATTCTAGACGGTTTTTAACCAGGTTTTCCAAAAGCTTCATCAGTATGGACGATAGAGCAATCGGTCTGTAGGAAGAGTGAACACTAGGATCTTTCCCAGGTTTTAGTAAGGGGATAATGACTTGAACCTTCCAATCAGGAGGAATAAATCCGGAGGAGAAACAATAATTGGCCAAATCCAGGTAATACTGGTGAGTCCTATCCCCGGCTTTAGATATGAAGGAGTACGGGAATCCATCCACTCCAGGGGCAGAATCCCTTACGTGAGCGAGTACCGATTTCAGCTCCCCCAAAGTGAATGGTTCATCCAGAGGATCATCTGATGCCGTCTGGGGTTCAGAAGAAACACATTCATCTTTGTTCGGAGCATAAGCTGGAGCTAGCTTAGAGAAGAATTGGTGACCCAGATCTTTAGATGTCATGCACCCAGAGGGAGGTCGCATGCTGTTTCTAAAGGATTTCAATTTACGCCACACTATTGAAGCTGGTGTGGATGGGCTTAGCGAGTCACAATACTTCCGCCAACCTTCTCTTTTCTTTTTCTTGAGTAATTTCCTGGATTTAGCCAACACATGTTGAAAATTTATGAGGTTTTCCAGGTTCATATCCGTGTTAAGCTTTCTTTCGGCCTCATTCCTGGCTCTGATCGAAGTGGAGCATTCTCTATCCCACCATGGCGGAGAAGGAATTTTGCCAGTTGGCGGCTTTTTGGAGGGGAAACAGTCATCCGCTGTAGCGGATATGACATTCGAAAATGCCGCAAAACATTCCTGAGCATTTGCGTTGTTGATGGGAGGGAGGGAGAAGACTCGTAAATCTAAAATTTTTGAATACAGATCCCAATCGACTGCATTCAGTTGGAACTTTAATAGGGGGGGGGGGGGGGGATATGTTGTTGGGAATGGATTTAGATGGGATTTCGACCATGATGGGGTAGTGGTCACTCCCATAAGTTATATCCAAGCGTTTCCAATTGAAAAGGCTGGCTATATTGGACGAGCAAAATGTTAGATCAACACAACTATTGTTTTGTCCTGTCGAGCCCCGACGTGTGGCACAGCCATTGTTGATCACACATAAGTCAAGCTCATCCATCATATCCACCAGACCCGAACCAAAGCTGTCGCAGGTATCTGACCCCCACCTATCGTGATGGCCGTTAAAATCTCCCATAACAAGTAATGGACCTTGTACATTATTCAGCAAATTTTTAATGGTATCAAGGTCTTCCATCTGTGGGTGTGCAATGTAAAAACTAAAAATATTTATATCCTCAGCCTTAACAGCAACAACATTGATGTTATTACCTACAAAGGGTAGAGGAATTGGGGAGAATGTAACTTTGTTATTGATGAACAAAGCACATCCCCCATATCCATCTAATCTGTCATGTCGGACACTACCGAAACATGGAATCCTGAAATTGCTCTCAGGACGAAGCCACGTCTCAGCAATGCTGCAGATTGATGGTTTGTGTTTATTTATTAAATAGAGAAGGTCAGTCTTCCTGGGTGAAACACTCCTGACGTTCCATTGATGGAATATCTGGGGATGGAACGTTATGTATGTAACGGACAATTGAGGACAATTTGTTGGCAACGTGGTCAGGTAGGGATTGAGAAGGGTTGGCTAAAACTGTCATTAACATACTAGAAATGATATTTAGGATATTATCAGAGCTTATGGGACTGCATGCACCCTCCCTAGGGATGGCACAGCCATTTTGGGAAGAAGAGAAGGAGTAATCATGGATAAGGGCTTGATGAGCCTGCTTATCATAGCTAGAAAGAAAGAAAGAAAGAAAAACATGTTTATTTGGCACACCATGATAATAAACAAAAGTGATTGCAAATTTTAATTAAACATAAAAAGAAAAAATAGAAATATAAACTAATAAAAAATAACAATAATAAGTTGCACGGCTGC
Source organism: Leucania comma (assembly GCA_958295575.1). Taxonomy (NCBI): domain Eukaryota; kingdom Metazoa; phylum Arthropoda; class Insecta; order Lepidoptera; family Noctuidae; genus Leucania; species Leucania comma. Next base: position 16,657,426 of record OY282474.1, on the reverse strand, counting down.
GCCAAAAAGGTTCAGTTCAGCATATGTCAGACAACTGCGGCTACGCAGCAGTTGCCTGACGCTGGTTTTCAACGGAACCTTTTGAGTGTAGGTACGGATGAAAATCAGTTTTGTCATGTGTGAAATAAATAAATTTTAATAAATATGTAAGTATATATATAATGTTAATAAAATGATAAATCATAAAAGATGTTAAGTGTCAGTTGTGTAGATATGTAATATGAATAAATTGTAATGCTTAGTAGTAAAACCAGGCTCGAGCCACCACTGAAATTGCAGGTTACTTATTATTTATTATGTATGTGGCGGTTGAGCGCAGTAGACGAACATCAAACCAGCGAAAAAATTTTGTATTTAACAAAAAGTGATTGACTAAGGGTACTTGAGAAAAAAAAAAAAAAAAAAAACGAAATCCATTACGATCAGATTATTATCTATAGTTTAACCTTTGTCGGTAAAGTGAAACTAAAATTGTGAAATATGTGTAGATATAAATGGCAAAAGGTAAGTGTCGCTTATCCCTTATAATTTTTTATCTGTGCTTCGAATCAAGAATGTAAATTTATTTCGAAATAAGTAAGTGTATGTATGCTTTTGCTTTTGCAGTTGCGAGTCATAATGTCACCAAAAAACAGAATACCCATTTATGGAGATTTGTGCTAGGAGATAAAGGGACATGGGTTTTGGGTTTTAGAAAGACAGTTTTTCGGTGTGATCTGGGTATTTGGGGAGTTTGGCTGGGGTATTGGGGAGAGCTAGGGGGATTCGGTTTAAGCGGCGCTCTAGACACTTCAGCATATGATCTCGAAACCCGGGGAAATACCTGACTTGCCTCCACATAAGATATCGATTTCTCAGCCATAAGGGCTTTTATGCCTTTCTGACGACCTAGTTCAGGGCAGGCTTTGTCGTTTGCATAATTATTGCCAGAACAATTGACACAAACACCATACTCATGGGGGACTTCGCATCCGTCACCTGGGTGGTCTCCGCTCCATTTAAAAAACCGTGGTTTTGAACGGCATACTGTACGAGTATGCCCAAAACGGCAGCAGTGAAAGCATTGGATAGTGGGGTACGTATATTTTTCCACTGAGAGAGCCGAGTAGAAACAAAAAACACGCCTTGGCAGAATTTGCCCATCGAAGGTGAGGACAACTGTTTGAGTGGGTTTCCATTCAGTGACACCGAGAGCACTTACCTTTCGATTTAATCTCCTTGCCTTTATGACCGAGCCACATCCAGCAGGAACCTTGATGTTCTCAATAATTTCCTCTTCGGTCCATTCAGTTGGAACATCTCTAACAAGACCCATACGAGTAATGTTATATTGAGGAATAGATGCTATGTAATTATGCTGGGCTAATATTCGGCTGATTAGAAAGCTGTTTGCATCCTGGTGAGACTGGAACTCCACCGACACGCGATTTCTTCCTATTTGTTTGACACTGCCAAGGACTACGTTGCTGAAATTTTTTTGATGTAAAAACATCCCAAATTTCACTTTGTGGAGTGTAGTACCCGAAGTCTGGCCATCATTTAATGAGACATGCACTACATATGGGGCACTGTCCCTAGCCGTGTATATTTGTCTGCCTAATTCCTTTTTCTGAAATTTGGGAGGGTTTGTAACAGAAGTTGGGGGAGAGGTAGCCAATCTTTTCCTGCTTGCAGATTCAGATTCCGTTTTATCGTGAGCATTGTAGTCAGGGAGGGAAACAGTTAACACTGGGGTGTAATCAAAAGGGTCCGGAGGATCGGGGGGTTTTTTATTATCCATGAATGATACTAGAAAAAATTACTAAAATTAAGTTAAAACTTATTCTATACTAACCTTACGACACAAAATACACACAAATATAAGTTTCGATTGAAGTTCACTCTGGTAAAATTCACTAAAATCGAAATAAATAAAAAAACACACGAAAGCACGTGTTAGACCCTTCACCTCTACCAAACAAAGTCCTTTTTAAATTAAATTGGCAACATAATGTTGCCGTCAAATGCACGTCAAAGTCTGTGATTGCATTGTGTAACAAAGAATAATTTTTGAAAATATAATTGTTTATCATGGGTAAAACAAAAAAAAGTTATGTAGGAAAGCTATGAAATACTATGATCAGTTTAAAGAAAAACAAGAAGAGAAAGTAGTTGTTTTCAAAGAAAAACAACAATTTATATAAACGATCTCGGGTTTTTACGTTAGTATGACATTATAATCTTGATCATTGTTGACTGACTATTAGATATATTTTACGAAATGATTCTTTATTCATTCTTTATTCTTTATTGTACATACAATTCCACACATAAAAAAAATTAATAGGACAGTTAAAATAATAATAAATTTTTCTTATGTTTATAGATAATCTTGAAGATATTCAAGGACTGCGCGAAATAAATAAAAAAACATTGAATCGTTAAGGAATTTGGAGAAAAAACCTTTACACTTAAAACTAAGCTTTAAGAAGAAATATCTTCACTACCGTGCTTTATACGTTCAAAAGTGGTCGAATTGATGTGATGAAATAGCATTCTTTGAGGATGATAAAATTCAACATTTTGTGTTATTGACCTTTTCCCGTGACTTTCTTGATAGAATAGTAATATACCAATAAAGAAATCTTTACTCGTTTTTTTATTGTATTGGTTATTATAGCTATCCAGTATTGTTCTACTGCTGTGCATAAGCCATCCACTCTTTCTAATGGTCTCAGTCCCTTACACACATTCCATTTCTTAAGCCCCACATCCAGGTCGGTTGGCAAACCTTGAGTTTAGACTTTTGGATGTTATTCAAAGACCAAGTCTGTATACACCATAGGTCAAATGAGGAGATTACACATGTCCATAAGCTTACGCTTAGTGATATGGGCAAAGTGCCCTTAAATAGTTCTTTGATGGACCAGTAACTTTTTTAGGTATTTTTTCTGTTCGACACGTTATTTCTTTGTCTTACCTGGCCCAGAAAGAGACTACTTGGCCCATAATATATTTTAAGACGTATTGTATATTCTGTTCACCTACATGTACGTTCCTTTTGGAGCTGCTGGTTATAATTTTGGTCTTCAAAATTTTTATATGTAGACCAACCAGCATTTGCTCTAGTCCTGTGGCTGTAGGAGAGAACAGGACAATATTATCAGAGAAACGCAAATTACTTAACTTAGCTTCGCTGATGACAATGCCCTTCTCTTCCCATTCGACTGCTAATGTCTGAAAGAAGTGGTGAATAACTTTGGGGACAACGGGACGCCCTGTTTGACTCCCTTAAGAGTTTTAAACATAGGATCTAATCTCTCTAACTTGCTGGAAAAAGTATGTGTGGATTCTATTTTTCGAGAGTATTTTGTTTTGTAAGGGAATTGAATATTTCTGAGTGTGTGATGCTGTTAAAAGCGTATTGGTTGAGTATATTTATTTCTAAACATGTTGTGTGCCTCATATTAGGAATATAGTTCGTCAAAAAGAATTATACGATTGTCGCAAATACAAAAAAATACTCAAGTATCAAAATTTTTTTCTCCTAGTATGACAGTAATACCATATTCAATATTTTTTGATTTGACCTCATTTTCTCAGGTCGCGCTTTCGTTAGACATACTCTATTAAATTTGGTTGGATTCGCGCTAAAATCGCTTTTTGCGAAAGTTCGGAATGCGGGCTTCTAGATACTCTATACTCGCATTTTTGAACGCGAACTGTCAATGTCATTTATTGCCGCTTACCAAAGACCTTAGAATAATAACAAAGACCTTGGAAAACTATGGACCAGAAATACCTACAAAATAAACGTGCATACCTACTAATAGCTGGGCACTAAAGATGGCGGCCATTGCTAGGGAAGCACTTAGAAAATCATGTTTATAGATATTTAATAATATTAAATTTAAGTAAACGACAACAGTAAAGTATTTGATCAACCATAAGGAAGAATAAAATCGGTAGGAAAACTAAAAAAATATGAAATTAATAATTGTTCTTATTTTCGGTTTTATTGAACGACGATTCTGTAAAGTGTAATGAACAGACACACGGTGCTTTCATTCCAGGTTTGATGTTTTCCATCCCATTGACTTCAAGCCACTTCTGGCGTAGCACTTCACTTTTAAGGAACCTGTGCAAATAAAAAACATGCAAAATTATTTCAGTTGGATGTAGGTAGGTAGGAGTACAACAAATCACAGACTGAACTAAATAACCATCACCTACTGCTTGACGAATGACACTGTATTGTTTTGGTAAGTACTAGGGCTCGCTATTTTAATTTCTGTTAGTGTTTTATTTTCAGAATCGTCTCTTCAACATATTTTACGGGACCCTAAACACAAACTAAAATACTAATTCTTTATCGATAGCTTAGTAAATAAAAGACATCACTATTTTAAACTGTCAATAACATTGTAAACAAAACATTTTATAAATGTAGCAAATAGAGGTTTAGATCAGAAATGAGTCTGTCTAACGAAAGCGCGACCTGAGAAAATGAGGTCAAATCAAAAAATATTGAATATGGTATTACTGTCATACTAGGAGAAGAAAATTTTGATACTTGAGTATTTTTTTGTATTTGCGACAATCGTATAATTCTTTTTGACGAACTATATTCCTAATATGAGGAACACAAAATGTTTAGAAATAAATATACTCAACCAATACGCTTTTAACAGCATCACACACTCAGAAATATTCAATTCCCTTACAAAACTAAAAATAGAATCCACACATACTTCTTCCAGCAAGTTAGAGAGATTAGATCCTATGTTTCAAACAGAATGAGTCAAACAGGGCGTCCCGTTGTCCCCAAAGATATTCTCCACTTCTTTCAGACATTCGCAGTCGAATGGGAAGAGAAGGGCATTGTCATCAGCGAAGCTAAGTTAGTAATTTGCGTTTCTCTGATGATATTGTCCTGTTCTCTCCTACAGCCATAGGACTAGAGCAAATGCTGGTTGCTCTACATATAAAAATGTTGAAGACCAAAATCATAACCAGCAGCTCCAAAGGAACGTACACGTAGGCGGACAGAATATATAATACGTCTTAAAATATATTATTGTCTACTTGGGCCAAGTAGTGTCTTTCTGGGCCAGATAAGACAAAGAAATAACGTGTCGAACAGAAAATACCTGAAAAAGTTACTGGTCCATCAAGGAACTATTTAAGGGCACTTTGCCCATATGGGCACGCTTTAGTGATATCACTAAAGCGTAAGCTTATGGACATGTGTAATCTCCTCATTTGACCTATGCTGTATACAGACTTGGTCTTTGACTAACATCCAAAAGTCTAAACTCAAGGTTTGCCAACCGACCTGGATGTCTTGTGAGTAAGGGACTGAGACCATTAGAAAGAGTGGATGGCTTTTGCACAGCAGTAGAACAATACTGGATAGCTATAATAACCAATACAATACAAAAACGAGTAAAGATTTATTTATTGGTATATTACTATTATATCAAGAAAGTCACGGGAAAGGTGAATAACACAAAATGTTGAATTTTATCATCCTCAAAGTATGCTATTTCATCACATCAATTCGACCGCTTTTGAACGTATAAAGTGCGGTAGTGAAGATATTTCTTCTTAAAGCTTAGTTTTAAGTGTAAAGGTTTTTTCTCCCAAATTCCTTAACGATTCAATGTTTTTTTTTATTTATTTCGCGCAGTCCTTGAATATCTTCAAGATTATCTATAAACATAAGAAAAATTATTATCATATCGTAAAATATATCTAATAGTCAGTCAACAATGATCAAGATAATAATGTTATATTAACTTAAAAACCCGAGATCAAAAACAACTACTTTCTCTTCTTGTTTTTCTTTAAACTTACTTATCATAGTATTTCACAGCTTTCCTACATAACTTTTTATTGTTTTATCCATGATAAGTAATTATATTTTTAAAATCAATCTTTGTTACAAAATACTGACAATCTTTGACGTGCTTTTGACGGAAACATTATGTTGCCAATTTAATTAAAAAAAAAAACTCCAAGTCGCGCTTTCGTTAGACAGACTCTATGTACTTTTAGGAACTTTCATTATATATTATAAATAAAACAAGGACACTTATACGGAAAAAATAACAGTATGATAAAGTTTTTCATACAATACGGCTACTAACGTATGCATGGTTAAATGACGTTGATTGGTGTTTTTTCTTGCACCACACTGAATTATTGAACTCGAAGGAATATTCAATTTGTATCCCTTGACACTCACTGCACTAAACAACTTCGTTGAGAGCGTTTTTAGTCCTAAAAATCGCAATCCAAATCCAATGTTGTTGTTTACTTGACACGTGACGTACTCAAAGTACTCTGTGGACATTTTCATTCTATTGATTTTACCGCTCACCGCCACCGCGCGCCGCTGCCACTGAGAAAGCGGGAAAAAAAGCGAGCTGAGTACTTAATTCGCACACCACTAAATATACCCACCGCCTGTGTTCCAACGTTGTCGTCGTGGTGGGGCTTGCGTGTCTCTGTGATCTTGAGGGCTATTCCGGTAGAGCTACTCATGGCGGAAGGCCTGAAGGGAGAGACCAGACCAAGAGGAACACACCCAGGCGGAGTCCAGTCGGACCGCCACGGAGGGTGCGCTGCCCGGGAGTATCGGCACAACCAGCTGTTGGTGATCTTGGGCGGCGATTTGGGAGAAGTGGGTTCGAAACGAATGAAAGGAACGAATTCCTCCGAAAGCGCCCCAAGTCGGGGGGTGGTCGGGGGTCGTCCTCCAACGAAGCGTCGGCCCGCAAGATCTCCACCACTGGGCGGGGGGCAGGCCGCAAATCAGGCAGGGGAAGGGAGCTCTCTGCCCAGGAGATAGCCACCCAGCGATCCCTGGAAATCGCCAGGGAGGCGCGACCCCTCGGGGTGACCAGCGGCCAAGTTGGCCGATTGGCGCCTGAGCCGTCTGACAGCGAGTCAGACGGCATGAAGGAGGCGCTCGCCAGATTTGGCGAGATTGGCCACCTTAACGGCCGTGTCAAAGAAGCGAAAGTGGGCCACGAAGAAGAAAGCCATCTCCCAGGGGGCCGTCTCCATTACGGAGGGGCTGGCGATAGTGTTCGAGCCGCTCAAAAAAGCCTTCAATCCAAGGATTGAGCGGCTCGAGGCGGACCTAGCCTGTCGCCAGGGAGGTGGACCCAATGTGGCCCCAGAAAGGGGACGCAAGCGGGGGCAAGGCGAGTCCCCGTCCCTGCCCGGGCCAGAGAGCAAGCTGCTGACCCTGCTGCGGCAGGAGTTAGGTGCCTTCCAGCAGCAGCAGCAGTTTCAGGAGAGGGTGCAGCGACAGCTCTCTGTCTTGGAGGGCATTGTACTGCGCCCCCCGCTGGTGGCCTCCGGCCCAAAAAGGGTGGCCTCCTACGCTGCCGCAGCCGCGGCCACGGCTGCTGCGCCCAAGGTGGGCCCGTCGGGGCAAGCCGGGCGCTGGGCCGTGCCATCAGACCTTGCGAGGCCGGCTCCGGCGGCCAAGCAACAGCGGCAGCAGCAGGGAAGGGCTGTCCATCCCCCGAGGGGCAAGGCAAAGCCTGCCCCCGGTGCTAATCCTGCTCGATCGTCTGCCGGGACGGTTACCAGGCTGCCTCCCCTGCTCGCAGAACCTTTGGATGACACCGATGGGACGGTGGTCGGTGCCAAGAGAAAGGCGGGCAAGGCGGCCAGGGCCATCAAAAAGCGCGAGTGGCGGCGGCAACGAAAAAAGCGGTCCATGGAGGCTAGACTTCGCGCCCCGACTTCCGCAGCTGTAGTAATTACACTACAGCCAGCTGCGGAAAAGAAAGGCGTGACGTACGATGCCGTCATGGAAAAGTCGAAGAAAGTGGTGATGGGCCACCTCGACAAGTTCGAGGCCTCCGGCAGCTTCAGGATGAGGCGCACCGCAACCGGGGCCCGAATTGTGGAGGTCCCTGGGGCGGACAGCGGTCCTGCCGCGGACGCCCTAGCCGAGGAGATTAGGGCGTCCCTAAGCGTCGAGGAGGCCCGAGTGTCCAGGCCCACCAAGTGCATAGATATGCGCATTATGGGCCTGGACGACTCCGTCAGTGTGGACGAGATGGTGGCCGCCATCATCAGGACGGGAGGGTGCGCCGCAGACCAAGTGCGGGCAGGCACCATCCGTGTTGACAGCACGGGCATGCGAGCCGTTACGGTGAGCTGCCCTGTGTCGCGGGCCAAGGCCATCACGGGCGTGGGCCGAAGGCTTTTTGAGGGCTAGGTTTCCGCCCAGGTCAAGCTGTTGGAGCCTAGACCTCTGCGGTGCTACCGTTGCCGCGTGGGACACCACGTGGGGGCCTGCTGCGCCGCACTGCTACGCATGTACGGCGGCAGGCAAGTCGGCCGACCACCAGGCTGGGAGCAGGTCCTGTGACCCCCCAGCCAAGGCCAAGGGTAAGCCCCGAAAGAACGTCCACCCGGACGTTCTCACCGCCGCAGCCACCTCCGTGGCCGCCACCGCTATCGCCGCCACAACCACCGCGGCAGAGCCCCCAAGTAGGGCTCCAGAGGAGATCGTAATGCAATGTCAATAACAGCTCCATTACGTCTCCTCCAGGCGAACATCAACCACTGCGCCCCCGCTCAGGATCTGTTGCTCCAGAACATGGCGCAGTGGTCGACTTCTAATTCGACCGCCGTCCGGTACGACTCTCCCCGCGCTAGGACCAACGTGTCGTCCGCGTAGCAGACCACGCTGACCCCGTCGGGAAAGTCGCCGCGCAGCACGTAGTCGTACCCGATGTTCCACAAGGGTGGTCCTAGTACCGAAAACAGGTTTCTGAAATTGCAAACAAGGAAGCATTATACTTATTTGCAAGTGAATGATTTCGTTTTTTTTTTTGAAACTGCACTTCTACAGTTCCATTGTAATATGTTCTGAATTTGTACTGACATTATAAAAAGCCGACTTTTTTTACATATAGGCTAAAGGGGCAACGTTGGACGGTATTTCTATTTTATATTATTGAGTAAGCGTTTGAATGAGAGTTTGTGATATTGACATCATTGTTTCTGATATTCATCATTATTTCTGATATTGACATCATTGTAGGGACTGTATTTGTATTTAAAACACGTGAGCGTATTTCAAGTGGAAAAGTGTCGAATGTCTTAATTTCAGTTTAGCAGATATTTAATGTATGACGTTCTGTAAATGTGTATGGTAAGTGCAAATTTGTGTATCCAGCCATTCAGCAGATATTCAACAAAAACTGTTTCCGCCAGGACTACGTATTTCCAGCGGCACTTTTTTTTTCTATGGACATACAAGAAAACAAATACATATAACAATTAGTGTGTAACGAGAGGTAAGTAAATGTGTATGTATAAATGAAATTTGTGTGTCTTATAATTACGAAGATTTCCAAGTTTCCGCTGCGGTGACCTTTGCCAATTTGATGAAAATGATATAAAACGATTTAAAGTTATAATTTTTTACGCACGTTACTTTGGATTCGTATGTAATGTGTGTAAAAACAGAATTTGAAAAAAACATACCGTTCAGAAGATATAAAAGTAAACGTAAAATAAGGTTATTAGGTCAAAGCTCTTAAAATAGGAACTCTAGAGTCTAACTTTTTGCATGTATCTATAACTTGTAAGGCTCTACAATGTCCTGCAAAGTTTCATGTATGTGCGCTAAGTAATTACTGAGCAATGACATTATTTACTATGACTATACCACTATATTTTATGACATCCAGTTATAGGACTTTTTACTGGAAAAGCAAAATTAAGCAAACCTATTTCAATAATTAGTGTATTAATACAACTACGCATATATGAAATTTCAGCTCATTACACTTAATAATTAAAGAGATAAAAATAAAAATACCACAACAACTACAGAACATGGATAAACCGACCAAGTTGGAAAGGGTACAAAAAAGCGGCCATGCAGTACATAGACCTAGGGCGGGTTTCTGAATTGAGTATTTTGAGTTAAGAACGTCTCAAACCACACTTAAATGTCAAATTTTGACAGTTTTACAGGCTAAAGTAGAGTTTGAGTAAATCTCAACTTCAAATGCTCAAATCAGAAATCGGGGGTTAGTGTTCTAAAATTTCCAGTATAATATTATGTAATAGCTTCGTACAGATGCGTGCACAATTCTTAGTGGTCACTTGTTTTGTTCTTATACTTACTAAATTATCAAAAAATAATAAAAGCATCTGTAGTAACAAATGCATTATTTGTCAGAATATTACAAAAAGTTGCTACAGTAGGTATTTACTATGTCTTCAAGAGCCCCTGCTAGGTCCAGTAGCGCCTCCAGTTGAAAACAAATCATAACTCATAAATACAAAGAAAATATAAGCACTACGTTTACGTAAATAGAAGAATAGAAATGTTGCTATTTAGCTAAATTTTACATTTGAAATACAAAAATACGGTAATTTAAAAAACTAAAACCCCGACTGCTTTTCTGAGCATTCATGAAAAAGCCCTAAAACAAGAAAGTCGTTGTACCCGATTGCACTTATCTATATAATATTTCAAAAAAAGTCAGCCGTCTAGTCAATAGATTGGAGTAATCTGCAATGTAATATAGGTATTTGCTCTCAATTCTAGAATAGGTCCCGACTGCCAGTATTTAAAATATTATATAGATAAGTGCAATCGGGTAAAACGACTTTCTTGTTTTAGGGCTTTTTCATGAATGCTCAGAAAAGCAGTCGGGTTTTTAGTTTTTTAAATTACCGTTTTTTATTTTTTGTTTTTTTTTTTTTATTACGATATCACTTTCAAAGTAATTACAAATCTAAAGACACCTCTTAAACTAAAATCCATCGAGCCGTTCAGGTCGTAGAGCGTGCCAAACATTTGAATTTGGCGCTAAAAATCCGCCATTTTGTTTTTTTTTATTTTGATATACCCGGTGTCACTCTCACAGTAAATACGAATCTAACAACACCTCTCAAGCTAAAATCCATCGAGCCGTTCAGGCTGCAGAGCGTGCCAAACAATTATACATACATACATAAGTACATACATACATACATACATACTCTCGAAAAACATAACCCTCCTTCTGGCGCAGTCGGGTAAAAACTTCCCTATTTGCTTCAAATGCAAAATGAAGCTAATTTAAAGTGTTGCTAATTTAAATCAACACGATTTTAAGTGTTGTAAAACATTCTTTATTCTCATAAATACTTTATTGCCTTTTTTAGTATATAAAGTATAGTCTGGCAAATAAGAGTAGAAAATAATGGAGGCGCCACTGTGCTGTTCGTATGGCAACCCGCTGCAACCGAATAGCGTACCGACCTAATCTTGATACTTAGCTGATATTTTTTTTATGCATTATTATTTTTTCAAATCAGTAAGTATTATTTGACGTGTTCTCGTTAAGCAACTGATTACTTATTACCTAAAAGTATATGTTTAGGGAAAATCTCCTGAGATCACATTTTTTAGGAATTATAGAAAAAAAGATTCCATTGTAAAACATCATTCTATTTTATTCCAACATATCTTCATCTAAATATTCCACCCCCACCATATCCATATCTTGGCTAGAGCTAGCCGCAAACTCATCTGAATCGTGTTCCGATTCAGAGGTGCTGCTGCTATCATCTTCCAGGTTTATGACTAAACGTTCTATATTCTCGTAGAGGGTTAATTCCCTTTCACAATACTCCTTTTCTATTTTTATAACGTGCTGGCACGAGTTCTTCCAATCCTCCTCAGTAATAGCTTGGAATGCACGTTCAGCTGCTTCCTGTAAAGACGAAATATGTCATAAAGGTACCTCTATCCATATTAAAAGTAAAACATTTTTTATCATATCTATCTATATACATATATAAAAGAAAGTCGTGTTAGTTACACTATTTACAACTCAAGATCGGCTAAATCGATACCTTTATGTCGATCGATCCTACATTTTGGGCGGCAATCTTCCAGCACGATTATTATTATTTTGGGAAAACGTGTAGTTTTTCTTAGTTCTAGGCTAGTTTTTAGCTACATTAACGGGCCAAGCCAAGTTAATGTAGCGTGTTGTGAGCAAATTTAAGGTTAAGAGTGAGTATTATGTGGAGAAATTTCATTTTCCTCGATCTTTATTAATTTCTTCTATATTTCAAATACAAATGCTATAAACAATACATCATTATCTTGTAGTCTCATTCATAGTATACATAAATTAAATAGAAATAGAGTTTTCATTTACTTAAAGTTTAATTCACTAAAGGATCAATTAATCTAGGCGAGGTATATCTGAGTTATGCAAACTAAATGTAAACATAACCTATGAGCTCGATGTTTATTACTTCAAATTCTACTTATTCCGTATGCAAGCAAATTAAAGCAGCTTTGGATTCATCAATTAACACTTGATTAAACTAAAAAGACCAAAACAAACTCTTACATACCTGTCATTTCAGCGGTTTTTTGGAAAACATTGTTAAGGTCGGAAAGAATTGTTTGGGCCCAAAGACCTTAGAATATAAGGACCAGAAATACCTACAAAATAAGCGTGCATACCTACTAATAGCCGGGCACTAAAAATGGCGGCCAATGCTAGGGAAGCACTTAGACAATCAAAACCAAAATGTATCGATATCGATACCAGACTTTTTATATTTATAACATGGGAATTGGTTACGTATGTAACAATACTTTTAAAATTTGGATACTTAATTAGGTTTTACTTCTTTTTTTAAAATTATTTTTTACCTACTTTTGAAATAACTGTACCAAGTCCTTTATTTCTTTTTCAATACACTTACTCGAAAACTGCCTCTTATCGCACTACGATTAGATCCGACATGGCATGTACATCACCCGCGTGCTTTCTTTAAATTTATCACACCAAGGGCTTTTTCATTCCTATTTCGTCACGGTCAAAGGTGATTATTTTCTTTTTTTAAGCAGAGGCGGATGTTTTGGAACAAAATGTAATAAATAAACATGATTTTACTTACACAATAATTTGTTATTACCAACAAATTAACATTTATCGACGTTCTAAATTCAAAAATATTTAAATTTCTATTTTTATTAATATTAGGATGTATAACAGTTTGATACCTTTGCTTCTCCTTCAACCTGCAAAGGTTAAACGCGGGAAAAAAGTCTATCTAATAAATAAATAACAAATAAAATAAAAAGCCTTTTATTTCTTGCTAAATATTAACAATGATAACAAATAAAAAACGGTAATTTAAAAAACTAAAAAACCCGACTGCTTTTCTGAGCATTCATGAAAAAGTCCTAAAACAAGAAAGTCGTTGTACCCCATTGCACTTAACTATATAATATTTTAAATATTGGCAGTCGGGACCCATTCTAGAATTGAGAGCACATACCTATATTAAATTGCAGATTACTCCAATCTATTAACTAGACGGCTGACTTTCAAACCCAAATCCCAAATTAATTAATTAACTTACTACAAGGTGGATTGATGGTACTGCATCATCACGCAGCCTAATTACATCAAGGGTATTACTGAACGATGATTCAGTAAAATGTAATGAACAGACACACGGTGCTTTCATTCCAGGTTTAAGATTTTCTATCCCAATGACTTCAAGCCACTTCTGGCGCAGTACTTCTTTTTTGGGGAACCTGTGCAAATAAAAATCATACAAAATTATTTCAGTTGGATGTAGGTAGGTAGGAGTAAAACAAATCACAGACTGAACTAAATAACCAACACCTACTGTATGACGAATGACACTGTATTGTTTTGGTAAGTACTAGGTCTCGCTATTTTAATATCTGTTAGTTTTATTTTCAAAATCGTCTCTTCAACATATTTTACTGAACCCCAAACACAAACTAAAAAAATGATAAATCTTTATCGATAGCTTATTAAATAAAGGACATCACTATTTTAAATCGTCAATAATATCGTAAACAAAACATGTTATACATTTAGCAAATAGAGGTATTTAACAGAAATAATTTGTATGTACTTTTAGGAACTTTCATTATATTTATATAACAAGGACACTTATACGGAAAAAATAATAGTATGATAAAGTTTTTCATAAAATACGGCTACTAACCTATGCAAGGTTATTTGAGGTTGATTGGTGTTTTTCCTTGCACCACACTGAATTATGGAACACGAAGGCATATCCAATTTTTATCCCTTGACACTCACAGCACAAAACCACTTGGTTGGGAGCGTTTTTAGTCCTAAAAATCGCAATATAAATCCAATGTTGTTGTTTACTTGACACCTGACGTACTACAACACCGCGGGCCTCAAAAATGGCGGATGGCACGTGAGTTAGGTATGTTGACGGAAATGTAAAAATGTTGCCAGAGAGAGAAAAAACAAACAGCATGACATCTCTTTCTTCAAACGACATTACACATTAGTTAAAAAGAGACAAAATGTAGTTTTTTATATCTACATCGATTTAATAGATATTTGTATAAGCAAGGAATGTATAGCATACTAAGGGCGCCTCCTTATATATTCTATTCTCTAAGTTTGGGCCTCATATTCCGCCAGACATCGCCTGTACACTTTATAAATAACCTCAATGCCAGCACTTCGAATTGTTTTATTCATTATTATTCACTTTTTACCTATATTAAACACTGTTTAGAGGTCAAAATAAAAATTTTACTTAATCGCGAACTTTATCACAGATTACAGAGAGATACTACGTATAACTTTATTTATCAAGAAACGTCAACTTTTTGGGAATGTTGCCAACAGGCAAAAACTTAGTTCCGTTTCTAGACTTTTTTCGAATCACATTTTGCATTTTTGATTCTATTTACAAATTATGATTTTTTTCAATTGGCGGCGCTGATGAACTTGTTAAGGACTTATAAAAGAAGAACTAGTATTTTTTTCTTTTTTAAACAAGTTGATTTTATAAGTAGGTGCAATTTATTGAGTGTCCATTATAATTATAGTTGACTGTGCTTTAGCTTTGAGTAAGCCTATATTTTGTTACATATAAGTATTTATCAGGATGATCTTTGTAATTCTAGTGCATGTTACCATTTTTAACACTATAGTACATTGTTACCCTAGGGGTGAAAGTAACTTATTTAGTCCCGAGAAGAAATTTGGCGTCCGAGCGGAGCGAGGTCGGTAATATTCAAGGGACTAAATAAGTCTTTAACCCGAAGTAAACACTGTGCTTTTCATTACGAATAAAAGGAAAATAAAAATAAAAACCTGATTCGTCATCAAAGGACGTCGTATGATTTTAGATATGTTTCTTTTGATTTAGACCGTAAAAGGTTTCCGACTGTAGTGACCTACATAATTATTATTAAAGCTACGGCTAAATAATTGTAAAAACAAAATGATTTATTTATATTTGTACTAACAACTAGTATTATATAGAATCAGGAATCATAATAAACAAACACTGTCCTAACATTCAACAAACAAACAGCCCCGGATCTAAGGGGGGGCATTTTGACAATTCAAAAGTGCCTGTAATTGGTCTATTTGAAATAAACGCTTCTGATTTCTGATTTCTGATTTCAACTGGGGGCACTTGCCCCGGGCGGCAGTTTCAAGGGGCGTCAAATCCTTGTGACAAGAATTCGAAACATCGAACAAGTGAAGCTTCTTTTCCTTTAATCTCATAGGTTTTTTATCAAGTAGGTAATCGAATCTTAATATTATATCTTTGAAAAACAAAATTTTGTGTTTTCATACGCCCAGTTAGTTTTTAAACACATACAAAGATCACAATCTTCGATCAAGTCAATTTTTTTTAACGCTTGCGTAGTGTGCGTGATCCTTCTGCCAAGGGAATCCCCGTGACTGTGGACCCCACGCGACTAATTAAAGATTAAGAATTTATTGCACATTACCAATAACCTCTGCAAGGTGTGAGCGAAGCTTCAGAAAATAAGTAAAACTTATGTACGTTCAACAATGAGTCAGGAGCGTCTATCTGGCCTCGCGATCCTAGCCATTGAAAACAAAACTTCCTGTGCGACGGACTTTGAGGAGCCAATAGATTTTTTCGCAGAAAAGAAAGTACACCCCGCCACGTAAAGTTCTAGTCTTTTTTGGTTATAATTTTTTTCTGTTTCTGTTTTATGTCACAAATTAAAGTTATTATCTAATAGATAATAAAACGTTTAAACTTATTACAGGATTATTTTTTTCACAAATGGTGCCCGTTTGTCAATTTTAACAGTTTTTCTCAAACACTTGAGGCGCCACTATCAAGTTTTTGCCCCGGTTCGAAAAAATCGTAGATCCGGGGCTGCAAACAAACATAGTTCTCACTATCAAGTGTTAGTAGTAATTAGTTATCAGTTGTCCGGCCGTAGCTATACGATACATCTATCGTGCAGCGGCCGACAGGTCCGCTACGGCACACGACCCGCGCGCGTGAGCGAGACAGTGCTAAACGTAGTGCTTATATTCTCTTTGGACAGTGCTATCATAGTGTTGCCGCGTCAGCATGACCGGCAGTACGCTTTGCCGAGCCTACCGCCAACGTATGCTTTCGTATATTTCGCCGCGCGTAATTAATATTGTATGTTCGCTTACTTTTGCCTATCTGCTTTCCTATATTTCTACCACTCCTTCGTGGAACTCTTGTGTGAACCTGTGTCTCTGTGTATAATAAACTTTCATTCTTCCTCTTCTTGTGCACTTTGGACTTTTACTCATCTCTTCACACTACCTACCTCTTCACATATCATCAACATTCTTCGTATTACACGACTACTGCTTTAGCCTCTTCTCAGAATCAGGCGTTGAATCCTTAACTGAATCAGGCCTGTCTCACTTCCATACAAGCGGCGCAAAATCGTCGAGATATTTACCTACTGTTCTGGAAAACAACCTAATTTCAACCTTTTGCATTGCATATAGCGTTCATAGTACAATAACTGTGTGCCGTCTCCCTTCAATCTGCCAGGGCTGTCAGAGGTACTACTTTATCTGTGAAAGTAATACACGCGAAGCGAGACAGATGGCGACACATGTTGATACGATTTCCAAACGGGCAATAGTCTAGGAGCTAGACAACCGAGATTGGTACTTAAATAATATGAAATGCCTACCTGTAAAATAATAATAAAAATAGGGATATAATGATAAACCAAGACCAAATTATGCAGTAATTATGTTTAATTAAGTAGGTAGGTACTAAAATATATAACAACAGACAATACGTTTTCTTATTTTTTTAATTTTATAGTTGTCGACTATTATTCAAGCGAGCGGTAGCGCGGGCCGGGCGGCGCCGGCGAGCGCGCGAGTCGCTTAGCCATTGACATAATTATGATAGGTTCGTTCAGTATAAACAGACACTCACCGCCATATTATAACCAATGCAGTTAGAGACCAATTTATGATGGATTGTTTATTTTTTCATCACGATAATTTTGTTTATATCATAGCGTTTATTTAAGTAAGTGTATGACCTGTTATATAAATGACGTACCTTTCAGGGTCCTTGGGAAGAGCAAACAGTGACAAACTGGGTCTTTTAATTGTGGAGTCAAACATCCATTTGCAATACAATATCTTTTTGTCTTTTTTGTTTTATGTGCCTCCATCACTCACGACACAGAACTGATTAGATTTCCAACAGAATATACAATACCTAGTACCTTACGGTATTAACAGTTTACTTTAAAATTTGTTTCTCGGATGCGTGCGCTGCGTGTGCGACAAGTCGAGCGAGTGCCAGCCTATTGAGATTGAGACTAGTCCGGTGACCGGACGCTTGCGTTTATCATACCTAAACTCGGGAGTGAAATTTCTGTACCGGTAAGGTACTATTATATATTCTGTGACTGAATCTAATTATTGTGTATTTACAAAATCTCTTACAGTAGAGATTTAGTAAAGTATAAACAAAATTCTACAAGAATTTTCCCGCCATTTTGTTTTTTTTTTCTGTGGTCAATCGGCTATTCAGACATCATTTTTCATTTTAATTAGTGAAACATGGTAAATATTTCTCATATATATGTTATGAGGGGTACTTGTCTCAGGGGGGACAGTCTGTATTAAAACCACAAATACGAATCACTGTATATAATTTAAGTTCAACTGGTTCACACTTACAATGGGTACGTAACCTAAAATTAACAATAATGCTTCGGTAACAACTCGCAACGTACTCGTTAGAGATCTCTACCAAAGAGAATATCAAAGAGAATATAAGCACTACGTTTAATCTCTACGCGACTGCCCATCCGCCTGTGCGGAAGCGGAGGTCATGAGTCGGTCACGCCCATGTGTGCGAGTGAGATGCACAATTCAAATATTTAAATATCTTGGCGGGACCCGACCGCGAGACGTTCTTACTGGTCGTAACACGGATATAATTTCTATTCCAACTCCTTCTGTTTTTATGCAGTACGACTGTGTAACTCACTTCCAGCAAAGATTTGTGATGAAAAAAATATCTTTTTTTGCGATTCGGAAAAGTCTTTGAGAAATTTTGGAATTGAACCATTTACATAGGTAAATTTATACGGAATCATTGGTGCGCGAGTCGGATTCACACTTGACCAGTATTTTTTTGTTAGATGTATTTATTTTGAGTAGTTAGTGTGAGTTATTTCATCATAACGAATTCGATCCTGTCAGCATCAACTACCTACAATTTGTTTAAAATGAAAACGAGTTTGCTAGATGACGCTATTTTGATTCCATAGAAATTTATGTTAACGCTAGCGAGTTTGAATACGTGTATAAAATTTACCTAAATGTTTAAACCAACTCTGAATGTAGGTAGTCACATAAGATTAAAATCATATAGTTAAGATTAAGTAATATATTGTTTAATAATAACAGCATGATATTTAACAGAGAACGTTTCCTTGAACCGGTAATACGATATAAAAAACTAATTCCTATTTTATTTTATAATCATTACTCACTTTTCGGATAAGTATATAAAAAAGAAATTATTTAAAGAAAATTAGACGAAGTAATTATATTACAAGAATATGCTGAAATTAAATATCGATAACAATTATCGACAATCGGTTCGATGCTCTAATTGCATCGTGTGCATTGAATGTTTCCGTGCTTACAAGCGAATGCCCCGCCCATTCTATTTATGTGTGCTATTAGAAATTGATTTAGTGTAGCTGCTTTCTTCTTAGTGTGCGTGTACAAATTTTGAGTGTGTGTCGTAAATACACTATTTGTGAATGTTGTAATTATTTTGGTGGGAGATAAGCGGTTGCGCAAGGATTTCTTATTACTTTGCATTGAAGGCATATCTCCGGATATCTATGGGTCGTAAGGACGTATGTGTTGCTATAATGTTAATTTTAAAGAATTAATTGAAAGTAAATTATAAATAAGTATGTAATTTAAAAAAAAATGTAGGTTCTTATCTCTTAATTTCAATTTTACATCGCGCTGTAATTGACTGGCTGTATAGAAAGTTGAGACATAGTTTAATAGAAATGCGAAGAGAACTAGTTTTTTTTTAATAATTTGACAGTTGTCAGTTGAAAGTGATTCTCCCTAGGGATGAAAAGTATTACTTTCAACCCGCTCCTCAGGCAACTTCAGACCTACTTTCAGCGTATGAGTAATGAAATAGTACATTGTTACCCTAGGGGTGAAACTACCTTACCTACCTATCCGAGAAGGAGTTTGGCGGCCGAGCGAAGCGAGATCGCTAATAGTTCGAGGGACTAAATAAGTCGAGGTAAACATTGTGCTTTTCATTACGAATAAAAGTAAAATAAAAACCTGAGTCGGCGTCAAAGGTCGTCGTATGATATCAAGTATGTTTCTTTTGATTTATTCCGGTAAAAGGTTTTCCACCACTGCTTTACCCACTTCTCTTAAGAATCAGGTGTTAAATTCTTTTTTGTTGAATATCTGCTGAATGGCTGGATACACAAATTTGCACTTACCATACACATTTACAGGACGTCATACACTAAATATCTGCTAAACTGAAATTAAGACATTCCACACTTTCCCGCTTGAAATACGCTCACTTAAAGCACAGCCGTTTTGTGGGTTTGGTAAGTTATATTCATTAATAATGTTTTGGTGTTTTTCTCGGTCGTACCCTTTACCTGGTTTGGAAGGAGGCCGACATTGTATATAAACTGTTTTTTTATTAGAACTATGTGAAAGAGAATGTTGTGTATAAGAAGCGTTTAGATGAGCGTGAGAAGTAATAGGAGAGCTAGTTACATTGGCATAAGATTTAGAAATAGCTGGTGCAATCAATTTAGTAACTTCACCATTATGAAATACATTTTTCTGCCTTATCAGTCTTAATCTCTTTTTTTGCCGTAAAAAAAATCAGGGCATAGTTTAGAGGTAGTTAAATGTTTGCCAGAGCAATGACATCAAGAAAAATTTTCTCCCTCAACATTACAAGTATTACCAGTATGTTCCTGGCCACACTTGTAACATTTAGGCCGTGTTTACGGAGACGCGGTGCGTTGGGCGTTTCGTCGTACATTGCAGCAGCGGGCCGCGTCATCGCTCAAGCAAACACAAACATATGGCAATGAACGACGGACCGCCCAACGCGCCGCGCAACGCACTGCGTCTCCGTAATCGAGCACTTAGGTTTGGACCTACATTGAGGTATGCCAAAGCGACAGCAATTGTAACACTGGATAGTGAGATACACATACAGCTCTACAGATAATGAGTTGTAGCACATAAATATACGTGGAGGAAGAACCTGACCGTCAATCGTTACCACAACGTTCTGCGTTTGTTTCCACACAGGTGATCTTTCTATAACAGTTTTGTAATTTATTCTCCTAACTTTAAGTATTTTTCCACAATTATCCGGCACTGAAGCATTTTCAATTATTTCTTCAGGCGACCAATCAGATGGAACACCACGTATAAGGCAGTGGCGTAGCTACTAAGGGGCTAGGCGGGGCAGTGCCCCGGGGCCCACAAGCTCAGGGGGCCACCGAAGCCTGATTAACAAACCGCATACGCAACGTACCTATTGTTTCTGGCCGACTTACTTGCGACGAACGCGCGGTATCGGGATGGCGCCTCTTGATCCCATTTTACAGGGAACTTGGCAGTGTATGAGCCTCAGGGTGAACTATCAGACATTGCTGTAAATTCAAACAGACAATTAGAAAATGTACCACAAAATTAAATGACATCGTTCCTCAATACATTATTCTATATGATTATACTACACCGATTATTAAATTTGCGCTTACCTGCCGTACTTGTTATCCTCCTTTATCGATAAAATACTTTGTGGACAACTCTGCATAAACTTTTATATTATAGTTTTGTATAATTATATTTATTGCACCTTCATTGTAACTAGCACTAAGATAATTGATAAGGTGAGGAACCTCGTTCATAAAATCGTTCCGTCATGCACAGTTGCATTCAACGCACTGGTGTGGGGGTAGTCAGTGATCACACTGATTGCATCCTAACTCGTTCGAAATTTACCTACCCACATTTTATATCTTTATTCTACCGTTATTACTCTTTTTATTCTTTCGCTATTGTTTTATTCGTCTTTTATTTATTTATTTTCACACATTAAACAAATACACTGTCTTACACCATTTTAGTGTTAACATTTTTCGTATATTATTAAAACCCTATTTTGTAGTTTTACATTATTTTAGTACATAGTATACACACACTCCAAACGGTTTTACGTCCGTTGCGTCACAACAACAGGTCAGTTGAAAACCAGCGTCAGGCACTAGTTATCTGGTATTCATGCTGAACTGGACCTATTTTGGTGCAGCCATGAGGCACACAATTATTTTTATTTTACTTTTTTGTTTTTGTTAATTTATTATTTTTTGTGTTACCTAATTGATGTGTTCATGCCTTATGCTCTACCAAATAAATTCTTTTTCTTTCTTTCTTTCATATTGAACAAGTGAAAAATTTTATTGAAAGTTTTAGTGAATCAGATAATATTGTGACCACTGCAGTTGGTTGAAAAGTCTACTCAAGAAGATTCGGTAATTAAGCAGTGAAAGATACTGTCGTCTATAAAATTAATGACGATGTCTGTGGTTGATCGTTGTGTGATGTGAGCGATCAATGTTCTTATAACTTAGAACGTCTTTAAAGATAAAGTTGCTTTGCATTTTTAAAATCTATCTATACTTATAATAAATCTGTAGATGTAAAAATTCTGTACATTGAAAATATCAAAAAAATAATTAGCAGGGGGTGTTACTAGACCGACACCGAACCCAAAAATGTGATTAAAAAAAAATGTTGTCTGTCTGTCTGTTTGTTCAGGCATCACGCAAAAACTACCTGTTCGATTACGATGAAACTTGGTATAATTATTCTTTAATATCCTGGGCACCACACTGGGTACTTTTTATCCCGGTAAATTATATACAATAAAAAACAAACTTAATTTTGCAGTTCGATCCCTAGACCTGATTAATGTACCAACCGCAAATAATAAGTTTGTCGTAGGCTACGTCACCCGCAGTGGAGTTCACTAAGGGGCGCTGCATACGGCTAAGATACTATAATTTTTATCTTAAGATACAATTAATTTAAGTCCTCCTAAACTGTGCAATGGTCCGCGACGAACAAAATTGAGGCAGAATTTTTAACCGGTGGTGGTGCCGGGGAAAGTGTTTTGATGCCTAGAATTCCTTTGATTCCGAACAATTTCCCATTTCAGTATAAGAGAGTACAGTTTCCAGTAGCTTCATGTTACGCTATGACAATAAATAAGGCACAAGGTCAGAATCTAGGCGTTGCTGGCGTCGATCTTAGCGTAAGTTGTTTTTCACATGGTCAACTTTACGTCGTTATTTCCCGAGTGAGTAGTCTAAGGAACCTTTATGCTCATATTCTGGACAGGCTCACTGACATGTCGTGTATGCTGAAGCTCTCAATTGATGTCGTACGGTGACTATCGGTCGTTGCCAATATCTTTGTGAGTATTCATTGCAATGAACATCAGCTTCGCTATCGGTTATCCTGCTAAACTGGTACTTAAGTAAAAATCTACTACAAAAAACTTATAGAACGCGAGCGATGCCGCGAGCAAAGATATAGAATACCCTTTTAATCACCGTTAATGAGACACAATTGGTTTTCTATTGTAATTAGCCACAAGGGCCCGGGCCGGGTCAGAAGTATTAATACCGGTATGCTCGATAGATAACGTTCTACACAAATAACACTTTACACAAAAAAACTCATTGATAAGTTTCGTCGTCCACGCGAACGAAGTCGCGGGCACAGTTAGTATGTATAATATAATTATAGTATATTAATAAAGCCTAAACAGTTTAGGGGCCCCAAGTTGGTGTTTGCCCCAGGGCCCTTGGTCACCTAGCTACGCCACTGGTATAAGGCCCATACTTGTTTGGAAACTCGGTACCTATAAATGCTTTCAAATTGCTTTTTGGTAACTCAGGATTGTAAATAAATGAATTAGCATTGTTAAAGTCGGAGAATGCTAAACAAATTCTATTCCTGCTTATCCTCTTAAGAGACCCATCTACAATGTTTTGAATGGCATGGCTCTTTAGAAACTTGCCAAATGTGACCGGGTGTAAGGTGGTATTATCGTTAGGTGATTTAATCTCTTTTTGGACTTGTACTATAAAAGGGCCGATATCAGAGACCTCATATTTATTTCTAGCGATACTAGATTCTGAAACCTTGGGAATCGGACCACTACTTGGTGTGACAGTTTTGAGTGAAGAGTGTTAACAACCGGGGCAGAGTCACTATTTTCACTCTCAACTTCAACTTCAACTTCAACTCTTCATTAATGGCCTTTGTGGAAGAGACACCACAATTTTGCCAATAACACGTACTGTCAATTCCTGTCTTACTATCAACCGCCTGACTGTGCTTCCTATTTTTTTGTTGCAGATTCTGCATATTTTATGCAGTCTATTCCATTTACGCCCACGTTGAGCATTAGAACCATCCGTCTCCATTCCAGAATCATTCGATAAAGTTGACGAAGGAACTGTATACTGTAACATCATAATATAAATATAATAGCACATATCAAACACGGCTTGGATACACTGATTTATTACGTAATTCCAGTACCACAGAGTACTCTGTAATATGTCCAGTACCTTCCTACCGGTTCTACCCGCAATAGATTTAAATAAATTTAATGATAATTTCGCAGACAAAGATACAGATCAAACTGGGAGCCTCCTATTTTTTTAAGTTGATTAAAAATGCAGAGATATGGAGCGAACTGGTTGCCATTGGATTTACGATCACAGATTCACGATCAGTATGGCGCGACGTGCCGGGTCGAATTATGGTGGCCACTGGCCACGGAAAATTTCCAGGAGATCTGGGCGCATCATCATCAGTTAAAACTCTCGAGTAATGATTCGACACTGCTTACGATCAAATTTTTGATGGACGTCAGTTCAACTAATGCGAAAAATTTACCGTCAATATTCAGCAGTGCAATCTGGTGTAATCATAGCTTTAAAGTTTTTGCGGAACGGTACGGTTTTTAACCTCTAGTTTCACCTTGTGAAGGACAAAATCAGCTATACTGAAGGTACTTTCCGGGCGATCCGGCGAAAATTGTGCAATAACAGTTTCATTTGTGTGCTGAATTTACGGAACTATAATCAAGTAAGTAGTCTTTTTCATCTTAAAATGTATATAAATGGCCTTCATTTTGTGGGTTTGCTATGATGTGCCAATGTTTTATGTAAAATAAATATGAAAATGCCAATTTTATGTAACTGCTTCAGTTTGTGCATACGTCAATTGTTTTACTAATTAATTAATTAGTTAACAGTTGTTATGGAATATATACGTTTATTAAAATTATGTTTTACTCGATTGTATTGATTCATAAACCGGCTGTTCGAAACTAATGTATTCAACCTATAACTGACCTTGCCACCTTTTCAATGAATGGGGTGGGTAATGATATCTTAGTATTATTTTTAGTATGACACAACCAAAGGACAACAATATATTATTATGCTTTAATCAGAAACTTTTTGGTTTTATGTCCAGAATGCCCATCAAGTCCATCAAAGCTCGTCAAATCTTTGACTCCCGTGGTAATCCCACTGTGGAGGTTGATCTGGTATGTATTATTATGTTTACAGTCCCGCTTTACCTTGTTTTATAGTGTTGAAATTATTTGTTTGTTTCCTTTTCATGAAGTCTGTCACATAATATTTCTATGCACTAATTGTGGGTAGGTGACATCTATTAACACGAAAAAATATGCCTCTAATTAAAATCCAATAAGATTATCATCCTTTTTTAATGATCGGTCAGTGGGCCTGATCTGAGCAAAACCACTTTATCTGAACCTAAAATGAAAAAATATATGCCTCTAAGTAAAATCCAATAAGAATACCATCCTTTTTTAATTATCGGTCAGTGGGTCTGATCTGTCATTGTTCAGACAAACCACTTTAACTGAACCCAAATTAATGAACAGGAATAATCAAAGTTATTTGATCTAGGTGACTGAGTTGGGTCTTTTCCGTGCGGCTGTCCCCTCAGGTGCCTCCACTGGTGTCCATGAGGCTCTGGAGCTGAGAGACAACGTCAAGGGCCAGTACCATGGAAAGGGTGTCCTCACCGCCATCAAGAATATCAATGACATCATTGCTCCCGAACTGCTGAAACAGAGCCTTGAAGTCACACAGCAGAAAGAGGTATGTGACAAGGATAATATATTTTAACCTTCACTTTGACCTCAAAAGTTTGAAATACACAAGTCACCCAAGGCTACTTATTTACAAGGTATTTTTTCAGTCTTTCGAATTTCTGTCTTGTTTATAATTTACTTAGTCATAAACTGTGGTCATAAAATTGACTGACTGACGGATGGTTTCTGTCTGCGAAGAAATTCTTTTATTTTGTTCTTTAATTTAGAAATTTATATTCATTTTACTGTTAATTCTCGCTAAATACTCTCCAGTGTTTGATGGTATATTAATAGTTCGTACGTGTTATTGGAAAAATTGTGGTGTCTCTTCCACAAAGGTCATTAATGAAGAGTTGAAGTTAATTTAGAAATATATTTATATTCATTTTACTGTTAATTCTCGCTAAATACTCTCCATCGTTTGATGGTATATTAATAGTTGTACGTGTTATTGGCAAAATTGTGGTGTCTCTTCCAAAAAGGCCATTAATGAAGAGTTGAAATTGAGGTACTTGATACTGATAAAAGGTACTCTACACTATTTATGCCACTATGTTTTATTGATTATTTTTTTAAAGGTCAATTAAATTATTCACTTAACTTTTTTGTCACTAAAATCTTAAGTTTTTGTAGAGCCACAGTCCTATTCCTATGCATTCCAACTAAAAATATGATAGAATAGATATACATATAATTATTGTACTCTTTGCAATAACTATTGAGATTGATCTGTCAAATGTTGATTGAAAAGTATGGTTTACTATGAAAACTTATTTGTAAGTTGTATTAGTTACTACAACTTAGCTTGCTACATATCAGTAATCTGTGCTACAACTAAAAAGTATGAGATAAAAAGTTTTTGGTTTTTTTTTTTTTTGTAAAAAGTTTTTCATACCTACGCTCGGCGGCTGCGCTAAGGTCACGGCGAGCACCGCTCTGTCCGAGCGCGCCCTGGCATGGTGATAATACCTACTTATTAAGGTTGCTACGCAAGGGTATATACTCTTTAGCTATTAGCTCTTCCGGCAGTTTTACCGAGCCGGTAAATCTGCCGGTCCGGTATAGTGAGTACCCGGCCTTAGATTTTATCTTAGGCGCCCATTACACGATAGGTTTTGCTGTCAGTTTTGCCAAGTGTAATGGGCGTATTAAGATTTTAAATTAATATAAACACATCAAAAAATTTTGAATGTTGCTTACGTAACATTATTTTTATGAAAAAGATACACTTTTTGAAATAAAATATAAACCTATAATATTTTTTTATTAACAAAAATTTTCAAAAAAAAAAACTCAAACTTAAAATCGTTTATTTTTCATAGGCCCTACATGGGCACTTATAAAACTTCAAAAGCTAGCGCACGGTTCCGATTTGTCGCTTTCTATGGAGATGAACCGGCATGAAACTCCATGATTACTCTTTTAAAAAAGTGATTGTTTCTACAATAATTTCATACTACAATATTAATAGATATGAGAGGACAATATAGACCGGTCAGCTTTGTACCCAAAACCACGATAAAAATATAGTAATCCTTGAATCTACGGAGTCTAAGGTGTTCTCACATTCACATTATAAAAGAAGCTATACAAAAATAAACCTGTCAATAAATTAAAGATGTATACAATAATAAATTACTAGTAAAATTGGTAGGCTAGGTTTTATAAAATATAAAAAACATTGCAAAAACAATGTCACAGGAGAGTAAGAGGGGAAAAAAAAGTATCAATATACATTATGAAGTTAAAACAAAACATGGAGCAGTTAATAGACAAGTATCATCATCATCATCATATTTCAGCCGAAAGACATCCACTGTCCCCACATTAAATAATTTGCAGACAAATCTTCTATTTTTTTTTTGTTTTTTTTTTTTTTTAAATTATACTCGCCTTTCTCTTTGTTTACATTTAGTTAAGTATACCAAATTTTTGTAGGCAGTAAGATACATTATGTACGTTATTAGTAAATTCACATAATTTTTGTAAGCCACGGGGGATCGGAACTGACACTCCTACTTACAGGTTATACTGTAACCTAGTTGGGAGATCAGAACTGCACCCAATACAATTGTAGCAAATGTGTAATTTTACCATGCACATATCAAATACCCATGTACTGCAATACTTATAAACGATCAATAAAGATTATTATTATTATACTGTTGGAGATCGGCCTCCCCCAAGTGTCGCCACAATGAACGGTCCTGTGCTTCTTGCATCCACCGGATTCCCGCAACCTTTACTAGGTCATCGGTCCATCTTGTAGGAGGCCTTCCAACGCTCCGTCTTCCGGTACGCGGTCGCCATTCCAGAACCTTCTGGCTCCAACGGCCATCCGTTCTGCGAGCAATGTGCCCTGTCCATTGCCACTTAAGTTTGGCAATTCTTCGTGCTATGCCGGTAACCTTGGTTCTCCTGCGGATATCCTCATTCCTGATTCGATCACGGAAACTCCGAGCATAGCCCTTTCCATTGCCCTTTGGGTGACTTTAAGTCTTCTGATGAGGCCCATTGTAAGCGACCACGTTTCGGAGCCATATGTCATCACTGACAACACGCACTGGTCATAGACTTTCGTCTTGAGACACTGTGGTATATTGGTCGAGAAGATACCGTGCAGCTTCCCGAACGCTGCCCAGCCGAGTCGGATTCGACGATTGATCTCTTTCTCGAAATTAGACCTACCTAACTGGACCGTCTGTCCCAGGTAAACATAGTCGTCCACAACTTCGAGTGCAGAGTTTCCGATCTTGATAGGAGTGGGTGCTACATGGCTGTTTACTATAACTTTGGTTTTATCCATGTTAGGCTGAGGAGTATATCCTCAGTCTTCTGTATAACCTGCCGTAGCGTATGTATGTGGTCCACGGTGCTGAAGCCTTTCCGGAATCCGGCTTGTTCGTGAGCTTGCTTTGCCCGATAGACAGATCCCGTGCAAACACTTTAAGAGCCCTTATTCCGCTGAATCGCATCTTCAATCCTTGCGGTATTAAAGCGGCGAAGGTCGCGTTTCAGAGATTTCGAGATTTGTCTATTGAGCTGTCGGTATTTGCACGAATCGTCTGAAGACTGCAGAATCATCTCACACCTCTTCTTCATTAGCTGTAGTGTCGGATCAGAGAGCCTTTTGCCCTTATGTATACAGTGAGTCTTGAAAAACTTAGACCCGACTGTATGGACAGTTTTCACGAACCTATCGTTAAATTCGTCCACGGAGCTTCCTAAGCACTCGAAATGATTGTAAAGTTCGAGCTGAAAGCTCTCGGGGTTTTGGATTTGAATCTGTGCTGGACGGAGCGTAGACTTCATCAGGCGAGACCATTCAAGCTTAATATTAATATTCAATGTGCTTCTCACTATACGGTGGTCACTTCCAGTTTTCACCGCATTGATCACAGAGACATCATTGAATATTTGCTTTTTCGTCGACAAGATAAAGTCGATCTCATTTCTAGTTGCACCGTCAGGACTTTGCCAGGTCCACTTCCTATGCTCACGTTTCCTGAAGAAGGAGTTCATCATGTAGAGGCCCTCCTTCTCCATAAAACTAGCCAGTAGGTGTCCCCGGTGGTTCCGACTGTCTTCGGACTTCAGATAATCCCACAATACTCCATCTTAACCTGCTCAATTCCTCCTCAAGTTCAGTGATCCTCTCGTCAGACCTAAGTGTACGCGTGTTAACTATACTATATACGCGTGTAGACAAGTATACAATAATGCAATTAAAGAGCTGCCAGGCAAGCCACACGTGCAGAAATAGTCATTGCCAAACCAGCGTGTCTTCGACGTTGTCTTTAACCTTGTAATACGCCTTCTTGACAAGGACACGCTTAATATGGGTCTTGAACTTTTCCTCACTAAGTTCCGTAACCGACTACTATTTAATTTAAAAGTCCTAATGCAATTTCGACTAATAAATAATTGAAAGAAAAAGAGGTTAACTAAATTATTGTCAATATTTACTATGAAATTGTTTTTATTTAGTACAAGATAACTCCTCCCCTGGCTCGAACACATGCGGCAATCCTTCTTGGCAGGCTGAGAATTAAGTTATCCAGCATATCTTGCGGCAACCTGTCCCATTCTTGAATAAGGGCTTCCATGTCTGGCCCTGTCTGGGGAGGTGGCAGACGGTTCCTAAAGCTAAGCTGCAGTCATCGAACCACGATACGGGATCAAGGGCGTTCTAGCACCAATCATTATACCGCCCCAAAAGGATACCCATTTCCCGCCTTGTTGAACCGTTCCGGTGGCAGTTCTTTGTCTTTCAGCGTCCCTACGTCTACTCCAGACACGAAGACGTCGGTTGTCTGGATGAGTGCTAATTCTGGACTCGTCAACGAAGAGACAATTCCGCCAAATGTTTTCCTCGTCGTTTTCTTCATTTTGGCGGAGTCTAGCTCACTGCAGTCTGCGTCGTTGTCGTTGCTGTGAATTCAGGGGTGCTCGCCAGGATCTCCTCGCTCATAATCCAACGCAAGCAATTCCTGATGGTCTGAGTGCTAATTTCTAGTCTAGTAGCAGCCCGCAACTCAGCTTTTAGTTTAGTGGAATTGATTGTTGGGTCTCGGGCAGTCAGCAATCGGATGTAACGCTTCTGAGCAGCAGTAAAAACAGTAGGCCGACCTCAGCGAGGTCGATCAGCAAAGTTATGACACAGGATTGGGATACAGCCACTCTGCGTGCTATTTCTCTCGTAGAATGTCCTTCTTCCCCCAAAGTAACAATTCTTGCTCGTAAAACTTCTGATTATCCCCTCGGCATCTTTTTGAATGAACTCCTTCTTCGAAAAGTCTGAAAAAATGCTTGAACCAAGTTGGTCAGATTTCTGAATGAGTGTAAACAATTTAGTCTCTTTTTATACAGAAAAACAATTGATTTTTAAAATTCTTTTGTTATTAAAAGACTTGATTTTTAAATGAAGACTCTTAGAAAATAAAAACGTTTTATTCTAACGCAACAAAAACTATTTCGTATTATCTAAGTGATCTCAAACTTTTTTTGATGTGTGTACATATATTAGGCCATCACAGACGATGAAGATTCAAGATACGATAATATATTGTAAGCTTTCGTGGCGACCGTACGTGTCCAATGTTGAACTAATATACAGAGTGATTTAATAACATGTTACGATAAATTTTCATATCGGTCTCTATCTTACGATACGAAAATTTATTACGATACGTTATCTTTGTCGTGTGTAATGGTCGATTGAATTGTATGGCGAGCGAAATTGTATCTTAAGATAAAATATTATAGTATCTTAGCCGTGTGTAGCGCCCTTTATAAAAATAATTGTAAAAATATTTTATGGCTACAAAGTCATGTTCGCTTTCTCATAGGCCCACCGGGGTACTTACCTGCCTAACTGTTCTTCGTTACGTTAAAACCAACCATCAAAATACTAGCAAATACCCACTTTCCTCTTTCAAACAACTCATAGCTTAAAAATCGATAATTTACCATTTCATTTTGAATTTAAACAACCGTCGAAAATTAATTGTATGTGTATGTAATTTTTGAAACTACTTTTCATGTTATTGTGCACCATATAGAGAGAACAGTAATAATTACTTGTAAAAAGCTACTTATTTTGTTGACCTTACCTTATCAAACGCCTATTATATCTACTATTATGATTATTTTGTATGTAAAATAAAATGTAGAAAACTAAAAAAAAAATGGTAATAGTGAAGAAATAAAAGGTACAGACGCCAGCACATCAACCTACCTGAATCTGTCAAATTTCTGTAATAGATTTTCAACCTTATCATAAAGGTGGAAGGTTAATGTTCGATTGGTAAAATTTGACACATTGTGGTAGATTGACGTGCTGGCCTCTGTACATTGGTAGTGCATAACAATGGTCTGCTTTTTAGGGTTCCGTAGTCAACTAGGAAACCTTATAGTTTCGCCATGTCTGTCTGTCCGTCTGTACGTCCGCGGATAATCTTAGTGACCGTTAGCACTAGAAAGCTGAAATTTGGTACCAATATGTACATATATCAATCACGTCGACAAACTCGTAAATTAAAAGTGGAAAAAAATGTTTTAGGGTGAAGTGGGGAGTGATTTTTTTTTTTTCATTTCAACCCTAACGTGTGATTAATTGTTGGATAGGTATTTAAAAATGAAAAGGGGTTTAAAAATCATTTTTGATAATGTTAATATTTTAGGAAATAATCGCTCCAAAAGTAAAAAAAAATGTGTCCTCTAAATTTTGAACCATAAGTTCAGAAAATATGACAAAGTAGAACTTTATAAAAACTTTCTAGGAAAATTATTTTGAACTTTAAGGGTTGAACCGTTGAACCATTTTTGAAAGTTGTACAAAATGGAAACTACGGAACCCTACACTGAGCATTTTTTTTTTATGGTAGGTAAAATCATCCAATGACAAATCCCGCCCTTGGGCGGAGCGGGAAATAGTGTCAGACTCGTACTGACTAAAAACCTACCCTGTTCCCTGCCTTGGATCCAGGGCCGTGGTATGCATTTTCATACCTCCCCAGAGCCCCAGACTACGCCTCGACCCTACTGGGCCCCTATGGTTTGCTGACAACTCCTTGAGGCGCACGGGAACAGTGCGTGCCGTAAACGACTTGGGCTCGGTCTGGTCTGTTACCAGATAAACGGACAGCGAGCTACCCATTGCCCGCCGTACGCAAGCCCGCGCCTACGGTGGCCGGAAATTTGCTAGCTACGGCGGGCGCTTCCTTCTGCGAAGCAGTAATTGCTTCGCAGAAGGAAGCGCCCGCCTGCCACTCCTCCTCATCCTACACTGAGCGTAGCCCGACACGCACTTGGCCAGTTTTTTTGCATGTATGAACTCGGATTACAAAAGGCCCCGCTGGGTAGACAATTTTTTCCTGCTGAATTTCTCCTCTTCTTTTAAAGATCCCTAGAAGTTAATACATGAATCGAGAGGAGAGACTTTTATGTACTCCGTGCGTAATATACCCGAAAGTGTGAAGTAATGTTTTCAACCCATCTAAAAGTAGACTATATAATGGATATTACTGATATTTTTTTAAATGTTATAAATCTTTTGTAGTTTTGTGTAAAACAGCCAAACATCACTCGCTCGTTCCTTATTTATTTATTTATTTATTTATTATATGCTTTATTGTTGAATAAGGGTAATTTCCATTAATACTTACATTATTTCAAAAAAATACTCAAACCATCTGAGAGAATAAGAATTTGACTTTTATTATATAAAAAGGTTCAAATTCTTCTTAGCTATCTCACAAACTATGATCAAAAATGTCCAAAATGAGTTGATGTCGTGCACGGCCTCTTAACAGATTGACGCCTTCATGCTGAACTTGGATGGCACCGAGAACAAGTCAAAGCTGGGTGCCAATGCCATCCTCGGCGTCTCTTTGGCAGTGGCCAAAGCCGGAGCTGCTAAGAAGGGCATACCTCTGTACAAGCACTTGGCTGACTTGGCTGGAAATGCTGAGATTGTGCTGCCAGTACCTGCCTTCAACGTCATTAACGGTGGCTCTCACGCCGGCAACAAGTTGGCTATGCAAGAGTTCATGATCCTGCCTACAGGTTATTATTTCTTTATTGATCCTACTTTGAAAAAAGGCAATTTCGCAAATATTAAATTTGAAAAACTGTGCCAACATTGAAAACAAAATAAATTCACCAAAAATTGTAAACGAAACATGTTGGGTTAACAATTTTTTCTTATACTTAGGTGCTACGTCCTTCAGCGAGGCGATGCGCATGGGTTCCGAAGTGTACCACCACTTGAAGAAGATCATCAAGGATAAGTTTGGTCTGGATTCCACTGCTGTCGGAGACGAGGGTGGTTTCGCTCCCAACATCCAGAACAACAAGGATGCTCTCTTCCTCATTCAGGATGCTATCCAGCAGGCTGGTTACACTGGCAAAGTTAGTATTAGGACCCATTATGAGGTCCTATTGCTTGGCAGTCTTTCCTACATTTGTTCTACTTTAGTTAGTCTATTTTGACATCTCCTCACTAATATTCAAGAACTCTTTTATGTGGTAATCTTCACTGTCACCTTGATAGATCAATAACAGACTGCTATGCTGCATTAACGAATTGTGTATGACTCATACAAAGAGCACTTTGTAGTATATAACTTAATGTCTTTGGACTCATATAAATCACACCTTGTATAGGTATCATGCAGAAGTCTCTTTAATGTAGATGTTGAACTACAATAAGAACTACTAAAGTTAAATAATCAAAACTTTGATTTTGGAAGATAATAATCATCTAATAATATTTGTTGTTTTAGATTGAAATCGGAATGGATGTTGCTGCTTCTGAATTCTTCAAGAATGGTACCTATGACCTCGATTTCAAGAACCCCAAATCCAACCCTGCTGACTACCTGTCTTCCGAGAAGTTGGCCGAGGTGTACCTGGACTTCATCAAGGACTTCCCAATGGTGTCCATCGAAGATCCCTTCGACCAAGATGACTGGGCGGCATGGGCTAGCCTCACCTCCCGCACACCCATCCAGATCGTCGGAGATGATCTTACAGTGCGTATTTGATTTTTAGATTCACCTAATTGTCATCCAATTTATTGTTTCTCATTAAGAGCCAGGTCGTAGGCTAACTGAAAAGGGAAAACCCTTTACCATGTAATCTATCATTACTAAGATTTTTATGTGATTTTTAGGTAACAAACCCAAAGCGTATTGCCACGGCTGTTGAGAAAAAAGCTTGCAATTGCTTGCTTTTGAAAGTTAACCAAATCGGAAGTGTCACTGAATCCATTGATGCTCACTTGCTGGCCAAGAAGAATGGATGGGGCACCATGGTTTCTCACAGGTCTGAATGATTTTTCATCTATACTAATATTATAAAGCTGAATAGTTTGTTTTATTGAACACGCCAATCTCAAGAACTACCGGTCCGATTTGATAAATTATTTCTGTGTAGGATAGTTCATTTATCGAGGAAAGCTATATATTTAACATCAAATTTTTCTTCAAAGTTGCTTTACTAATAGTAAATCAAAGCGATGGGGAAGTAACTTTTTGTGAAAATTAAAACAAAATCGAAATTGATCGTGATTTAGGTGAGAAAGTTACCAGGGGGGCGACCACAAGCTCTTAAAGCAGTATTGTTTTAATCTTACTTATGTTTTTCGTACCATGTGGCCTTCAAAACAATCTTATTACAATATTAAAACAAGAATGTTTTCTTAGCGATTTTGTGACGTCAATGTTATAAAACTTCACTCATTGTGTACTATGAGGCGATTTTTGACCGCTAGCAGTATTGTTTTTACGTCAAATTAGCAGGCTTAAAAAAGTTGCTCGGACGAAGCGGATTTATTATTGTTTTCCAAATATATACTATTTAAAGCTACTACTACACTACCCGCATTCAATGCGTCACGGTAACATTGAGCTCCATAATAAATTTACTTTAAAAATAAATAAACGCAGTGAAACCATTCAGAACAGTGATAATAACGAAGTCTGCATTGTGTAATACTAGTAAAAGTGTTATCCAAGCTTAAGAATAATATCCGACGAAGTTTAAAGTGAAATAGAATCTAGACTCACAACAACAATTCAGTGACAAATGGTGCATTGGGTATGTTTTCTGTACTCGAAAACATCCACATACATGTGAAAATCTTCATATAATCCTAATCTGTATATAAACTAATATTGTGGAATAAAAATAAATTAACAAATAAAACAAACAAAAGAAAAAAATATAAGCAAACAAAAACTTCACCCAACTACAATAAAGAATAACGAACTCTCGATAGAAGCTTACATATCCTTATTTCGGCTAAGAAATTATCTGACCAAATAACAGATTGGTTTGGGAGCCGACTTGGGTGCAACGTGACTCGAGTTCGATCCCCACGAGTTGTGTTACTTTTTGTGTTTTCATTAATACAAATACAATTGTTGAACACAAGTTATGAAGACATCGTAGATTTATAACAGAAAATAAATTCGAATGAATCATGAACTTTCTAGAGAACATTACGTTACGTGTTCGAGACACTCGTCGTACTCGTTCAATGTCCGATTCACATACCTGTAGTAATATAAGTCAAATTGAAAACGAAACACTGGATGACACCGCTACCAGTCTCCCCGAAAGATGTAACGACGACACATACGATTACGAATTAATATCCAAATTAAGGGAACAAGTTGAGAAACTAACTCTTCAATTAAGTAGTGCAGAAGAAGAAATTGAAATACATACATGTGAAAATAGTAACCTTAAACAATTAAACCAGGAATTAGAAAAGAGAAATGAACTTTACAAAAAAATCACCATTACTCCTACTAAGAAAACCAAACAAAAATCTTCTACTCCAAAAATAAAAGGAAGCATTAATTAGTAAAAACACTCAAACAGAACTAGTCAATACATTTGACAAGAAGAAAAATAGTAAGGGCACTCAAACAATCACAATGGATACTAAGGGGTCATCTAAGCGAGAATCTGCGATATCACCAACAATCCTTGATACAAAAAGACCTAATGAAAAACAGGAGAAAAAAGCTAGTAAAATCCGTATTATAAGCGAAAATAAATATAATAAAATACGTACAATTGCAGAAAATAAGTTTGAAAACTGTGAATTGTGTTATTACCTAACACCATACTCGGGAATAAATAATATGTTTCGCGATTTGGAACCAAAGCTAAAAAATTTTACCATGGATGACTTCTGTATTATCTTAATTGGTGAAACAGACTTCAAATCTACTAAGGAATATCCCAGCATCATTCACTATATAAGAAAAATACTCGAAAAAATTCAACATACAAATGTTATTCTCTGCATGCCAACCTATTGTCAATGTATCAGTAATGTTACTTTGTATAACATGAGAGTAGAAAATTTTAATAATCTGCTATACCAAGACATTTTAGCATACGAACATGCCTATTTTATTGACTCAAATAAGAACCTTACGTGGGACTACAAAATGTACAGACAAAAGACAGGATCAGTAAATAATTATGGCATGCACATCATTTTCCAAGACATCGCCGCACTTGTGAACTATATACGTGAAAATACCTCTGCGAATACAGAAAGCGAGAACATTGACAATATGGATGAACAGCAAGCGACAGAGCAGTTTTTTCGATTATAACTACCTAAACGTGATACATCAAAACATTGCGGGTTTACTGAACAAAAGTAGTGAACTAATTGTATGTCTTGAAGAGATGGCAGAGAAAAATACCGAAAGTGACATAATCTGTTAATCAGAACACTTCATGATAGCTGGCCATGAACAGTTATTACATATTCCTAATTACACTTTGGCGGCATGCTACTCCAGAAAAGACAGTAAGAGAGGTGGCACATGTATCCTTGCAAAGAAGGGTCACTAGTTTATAGAGCTTCAAGATATAGCAAAATTTTCCATTAATGGAATTTTCGAATGTTGCGCTATTGATCTGCCTGTGTATAATACAATTATTGTTTGTGTATATAGAGTTCCAAAGTCCAATAACTTACCTGTATTTTTTGAGCAATTAGAGAAAGTTTTATGTACTATTTGTAACAGGAATTTAAAAAAAAATGTCGTAATTGCCGGTGACTATAATATCGACTGTCTTAAACGTAGTAATACTCTGATAGATCTAGAATGTTTACTCTTAAGTTATAATTTAAAGTTAGAAATACATCAGCCAACTCGACTCGCAAGCGGCACTTGCATAGATAACTTTGCACACAATGTGGGGAAAAAGTGTAAATCTTATGTGATTGACTTCGGCCTGTCAGACCACACAGCGCAAGTACTAAAATTACCGGTTAATAAAAAAATCTTAATAAATTATTGGCGAACAAATAGACGAGATTATAGTAAAGAAAATATGCAAAAATTCAAAAATTATATAAAAACTTTTTCTTTTTCTGAAGTCTATAATACAAATAATCCTAGTACAGCATATAGTGCATTTTTTGAATCTTTCATGATGCTGTATAACTTATGCTTTCCTTTCCAAAACGTTACAATAAGAACCAAAGTAAAGCCTCGGTGGGTATCACGTGGCATTAAAATCTGTAGTAAAAAAAAGAGAGAGCTTATGTGGAACTATAGGTTAAATCGTAATGAAGTAAATAAAACTAAATTTAAAAAATACTCTAAACTATATAAAAACATAATTAATTTAACGCAACGTGCACAAAACAATCATAAAATAAAATCATCTTCTAATAAATCTAAAGCCACATGGGCGATCATAAATAGGTCTAAACTGAATTTACCAAAGGATAGTATCACTTCCATAGAAACAAATCACAAAACTATAAGCAAGCCACGCGAAATTGCGAATGCTTTTAACAATTTCTTCATAGAAAAAATAGAACCAATACCAGACGCTGGTAAGGATGTAACCGTAAATATTCCTAAATCAA
The DNA here is from genome assembly GCA_958295575.1 of Leucania comma. Classification (NCBI taxonomy): domain Eukaryota; kingdom Metazoa; phylum Arthropoda; class Insecta; order Lepidoptera; family Noctuidae; genus Leucania; species Leucania comma. Next base: position 16,619,424 of record OY282474.1, on the reverse strand, counting down.
GCCAGTCTATATTTATGGCACCAAGTACTCCATATGACATACTTCAAATTATAAGATCGCTTAAAAATACTACAAGTGTTGGATATGATGGGATCTCTACTAAAGTCCTTAAGTATGTCGCTTATTATATCTGTGACCACCTAAGCCATATTATTAATATGTGTATTACCACTAGATCATACCCGGAAAGTCTAAAAACTTCGATCATTAAACCCATCTTAAAAAAAGACAACAAGCGGAGTATGAACTGCTACAGACCTATTGCACTTATTCCTATAATTTCGAAAATTTTTGAGAAACACATATATAATCAAATTTATAATTATTTGGAAAAATTCAATATTCTTTCAGAAAAGCAGAAAGGGTTTCGCAAAAATAAAACAATAAACATGGCTGTTTTTGATTTTATAAATAACGTCATGGGTAATGTGGATAAAAGGACGCCGGTATGTACCATTTACTGTGATATGACCCAGGCTTTCGATTATGTTAATCATAACATTATCCTTCGTAAACTGGAAGCTTATGGCATTAGAGGCAATATTTTAAATCTCATAAAATCATATCTGGAGGATCGAAAACAATATACAGAAATATCTAAAGTCAACATTAATACCAAAAAAGAAGAAACTTATTCTTCAAAAAAACGTATAGTTAAATATGGAGTCCCACAAGGGAGCGTATTGGGTCCTTTATTATTCATAATCTATATAAATGACTTGCCATTAGTAACTAATTATCCACTGTCACTTTTTGCCGATGACAGTACAGTCACTATTAATTGTATAAATGAAGATACGTATGAACAGGAAATCAATAATACAATCAGTTCAACAATTAACTGGTTAGATAACAATAATTTAAAGATCAATCTTGAGAAAACAAAAATTATGTTCTTCAGTCAACGTCTAGAAGCACCAAATGTTAATGTTCAATACAAATCAACTGTAATTAAAAAGGTAGATACAGCTAAATTTTTGGGTCTAACCATTGACAATCATCTGAACTGGAAGGCACATACAGAAGAATTAAACAAAAAACTATGTTCTTCTGCCTATGCTCTCTATAAACTAAAACCTATTATAAGTACCAATGCGCTTATAACAGCCTACCATGGTATAGTCGGCTCGATATTGAGGTTTGGAATTTTATTTTGGGGAAACTCTACTAATAGAGAAATTATTTTTAAGTTACAAAAAAGATGTATTAGGGCTATGTTTGGTTTAAAAATAACTGATAGTTGCAAACAGTATTTTATAAAGTATAATATTTTAAGTCTGCCGTCCTTATTTATTTATGAAACAGCTAATTTTGTACTAACTAATCCCAACCTATTCAAGAAACTATCAGACGTATCTATTCGTAATCGACGGGATAATAATAAATTATGCGTACCAAGGTCAACCACGGCATTGATGCGCAAAAGTATTTTTTGCTTAGCACCAATAATCTATAATAAAATCCCAAAACCTATTAGACAAATGCCTACTGCTCTATTTAAAATACATTTAAAAAAATATCTCATAAATAAATGCTATTATACCATATCGGAATTCTTAAATGAACGCAATTAATTAAATATATTTCTGTAATTGCGACATTTTTTCACAATTTGAGGCTTTAATCTGCAAAACCTAATCTGTAATTATTATTATTTTTTATTTTATTTTTATTAAGAATTACGATGGAAAATATTATTGTTTGTTGTCTGGACTCAAATCTTTTGTGGTTTATTCTAAACCTAATATGTTGTTTTTGTACACCATAAATGGCAAAACATGCAGATCTACCTGTTAATTTAAGACCTTGCACATGTTATGATGTATACTCATGTTTTACAATAAAAATATATTCTATTCTATTCTAAAGTGTTTTTCGTGACATACAAAGTGCTTAAAAATTATTTCGATGCCTAAACGTGTCAAGTTAATTGTTTTTAGAATAACCCCACTTATGTGGGTTATTAATGTATTATTGTATTCTAGATGGGGAACATATATGAATTTTTTGAGTTTTTGGAAGCAGATAACACTGAATTCAATAGTGCACGAAAAACAATACGAACAACCAGTTACGTATTTCACTGGAATACACTGTTTAATTTTACCTTAATTCCATGATGTCAATGTACAATAAGTTTCAAGCATAGTTCATTATCCGCTTCGAACACCAAACACTTAAAGACAGCTAGATTACTCTAAATTTAAGCACTTGAAAACTATTTTAATTCAAAAAATCAAACTTCGTTCGCCGGTTCGCACTATACAAATAAACACTGATAAGAATTTTGTTAATGTAAACAAACGTTCCGAATTCCGAATGTTGTAATTCACACTAACGTGCAACTAAATGTCGACGTTGTCGCTCGCAGCTTTTTTGGTTTTTCTACTTTATTAATGCAAAATCTTGAAAGTTATTACGTCCTTTTTTATAAAAGTTACATAGATCCTTTTAAAAGTATATTTTAACGAGGCATCTTTTGAGTTAAATGTATTCTATTAGTTCACGATCAACTTTAATGTAGCGATTCGAACAACAAACATCTGAAAGAGACAACGCAATACAAATCAGTATAGCGCGTATCTTTTCTGTCTTAGCAGGGAATAGACAAAATCTTTAGAATCGTTCATTCTTTCCCCGCCCTTAGCAGGAATACAATCATGCTGAGCGATTAAGCTTATGGTACAAAATGAAGTAATATTACTTAAGATTGAAACAAAACTCTCCTGCAATAAGATTGTTTTCTCAAAGTTTATGGTCGGCCCCTAGGATTGAAGATCTAATCTCCAAAGTCTATCCAGATGTAGTTTAAATCGAAAATAAAGACTACCAGTGGACAAATCACCTGGTAATCTGACAAATCAAAGGGCAATATTCGCGGCTAACTTGGGGAACCAGACTCAGTTAAATGTCTTTGCAACCACTGACACAGTTTTGACTGGTTCAGCAGGGCCAATGTTAATAGCGTGATGATAATAATAATAACCCGGCCCGTTTGTAAGGTCTATTAATCTCTCTTATATGGGAAGAACGAAAAAGAACTAAACATAATAATAATAATAATCTTTATTTCATAAAAATTCTTACAAACTAATGAAGTCCTGACTCCAGAGTTAGGTATGAATACCTGTATTTCAGGAGTCAGTTTCTTCTCACTAAAAACATGCTGCGATATAGTAATTAAAACAGTAAGATTATTGGAACAAAATAAATTGACAATTAATTGAGATTATAAATAAAATTATCAAATAATGAGAATTAAAATAAGTATGTCAATTTTAGATTTCAATTTTAAATACTAACACAACAACACACAAACTAAACAAACAACAAACAAATACTAACAGCCTTTTAATGTACTTACACTTTACAAATATTTCCAATTTCAACGCGAACGAAGGTGCTAACAAGAGCTATTAATTATAATAGAAAAAACAATAAAAAAATCTAATAGAGAAAATTTCGACTTCTACGCGGACAAAGTCGCCGGCAAAAGCTAGTATAAACCAAATTAAAAAGATAAACTGAAAAATATTATTGACAAACTTACAAAGCCTTATTTTTTATGGTCTGTGTTGTGAAAAAGTATTGACTGATTGATGTGTCAATTGTCATCAGGTCCGGAGAGACGGAAGACACATTCATTGCTGACCTTGTCGTGGGTCTGTCGACCGGTCAGATTAAGACTGGCGCCCCGTGCCGTTCTGAACGTCTCGCCAAGTACAACCAGATTCTCCGCATTGAAGAGGAACTCGGAGCTGGCGCCAAATACGCAGGCAAGAACTTCCGCAGGCCTGTTTGATTGTATAAAGACGTAAAAGAGCATATTCCACAAAGAACACAGTTGCAATGACCCACAATGACTGAAATTAGTATGCTCTTGTAATGTTATACAGCATTTTAATCCTATGTAGTGTGATATGTAACTAGCCGAAAATTACAGCACATTGTTTTCTAAAAAATGTACCTTATTTTTAAGAGATTACTGGCTGTAGTGTATGTACTAGTGTCGAATGTATGATGCTATTTATTTAAATTTTAAGATTTATTTTTATGTTTTAAATTAATTGATATCAAGTGCGTAAGATCAATAAATGATGTTATTATATATAATTGGGTATTTATTTTATCGTGCGGATTTTGATAAGCAAAATACGCGCTATAGCTATGTATTATTTTACACCAGTCCAAAACAGGGAGAAAGCTATACTATAGACTAGCCCATTATACTTTAGGATTCAATCGGTTCATTTAAAATAAATAAAAAATAGGTTTTTTAAAAACAAGCTTTAAATTAAATGCGCTAAAAAGAAGAAAATAAACTATTCCTTTAAAACTTTTACTATAAATTTATAACGTCACTAGCTTTCGCCCGCGGCTTCGCTCCCGCTCTACCCTACTCTACCCTACTCTACCTTACTGTACCCTACTCTACTCTACTCTACCCTGAATTTTCTTTGCTATAAACCTCACGGAGCCCGAGACCTTTCCAACGAATGCAAAACCGTGGAAATCGGTTCGTGCGTTCTGGAGTTATAGCGTCAGGAAGGAAAACCCGACTTATTTTTATATAGTAGATTTCACAAACTCTAGAACCTTGTCGCGAGATTTAGCTGTACACAATTAAATACTTCATGTAGGTATTGATTTTAATATTTTCAAAATCTCGCGACAAGCTTTTATATCATATAATTGTGAAATGACGTTATAAATTGATAAAAGTTTTAAAGGAAAAGTTTATTTTCTTCTTTTTAGCGCATAGCTTGTTTTTAAAAAAAAAAAGCTTTTTTTACTTTTAAGTTATACCTTTTTTATACCGCAGTCGTATTCTTAGCAAGTTCTTTCATTTGATACCCGTATTATAAAGAAGAAACTTAATCTGCTATCTTTAGAAGCACGCCATATTGGAATTAGAGTAATGTCATTTTATTTTTCGAGTTACTGTCTGCAAACCCTTTCAATTGATATCCATGTTGTAGGAGTGTATTTAAAATAACTAGTTCAGTTTCTTGGATGAATTTAAAATTAAAAACTTATTACACAGAAAAAAACCGACTTCATTAATAAAAACATGAAAAGGATTAAAATAACTTTTTCAATACACTTGCTCAGAAAGTGGCTCTTATTGCACTATACTTAGGTACATAATGGCACCCGATACCAAACTGTGACATTTTGATTACCATTACGCACTAGTGCTGTAATGTAGCTATAACCTTTTTGTTCAACCTCTTTGTTCTCAAAACAAATTTTGAATATGAAAAAATAAAAATTGTTTGTGTCATTTTAAGATGCGCGCGGTTTTAGGCGTGATTTTTTCGAATGAAGTTTATTGGCTGTATTTATTAAATAAAATAAATTCAACAAAAACATTATAAAATGTTACATCCATATTCTATTATCACTACGAATGACATTAGCGTAAAAAAATTTCAAACAAGAAAACAAACGACTAGGCAATATGATCAAAAGACCATATAGCCATAGCCTAGCGCGTGCCTATGAAAACAGATTTATTTTTTTACCGCCATGTTATGAAAAAATTTACTAGTTTTACCGATGTTATATTAGTTAGCTAAAATATTTTTCTTCACTAGTGTATTGAAAAACGTTGTATGATACACGTGAGTAATGAATGGTTACCGTTCTTGGCTCTCTTAAGACCCTCGCCACGACTCTGGTCTTAATACCGCCTCGACGGTAACCTCCTACATTACACACTCTTATATCATAATGTATAAAATTATACTATAATTTCGGAAGTCGGTGTTTCTCGGTATTTTTTGTTTCTTATTTAACACCGACTGCTAACACTGCTAGGATACATTGTTTTACTATGAAGTTCTCGTGTTTACCTTCTACCTTCCAGCTCCATCACCAGATCAGTTTAATAGTACCTTATAGACAAAGTGCATCTCATGATAATTCTAACAAGCCCAAACACGGCTAGGATACATGGATTCATTACGGACTTCCGGTGCCTATCCTCCGGCTCCATCATCATCATCAAGTCACTTTGAAGATACCATTTTCAACATAGCTATTCAGAACCATTTATTTATTTGTATTGTCACAGTCGCATAACTATCTTCATTGTGATATCTAATGCAAGTATGAAGTTCCGTTGGTCATTTCTGGTCTTCTTCATCAGTCACGTCATCGAATGTTACTTTTTGACGTCCTCGATAAAAATACCAAAATTACTATATGGGTTGCCTATAATATTTGAAGAGTTCCCTCGATTCCTCATGGATCCCATCATCAGAACTGGATTTTCAAAAATATGGGACCCATCTGGAAGCATATTCTTTACGAGGAAAATAAATATATGCAAATCGGTCCATAAACGACGGAGATATGCGCGAATAAACATAAAAATATATGGTCGAATTGAGAATCCTCCGTTTTTGAAGTCGGTTAATGACTTCACATAGTTAACTCAATAAATAATCATGTAAATTTAATTTGTATCAAAATTTCAGCTCAATTGGTTGAAGAATGCTTGAAGCTGCTTCCACTACTTCAAAATTGAGTTGCAAGATTTCACCCTACATCACTTTACATTCATAGCTAAATACATTGCCAGTTAAAAGCTTTTAAAAATCAAACTTCTGAGTGAACACAATCTAAAGTCGTTTATGCATATATTTTAATACTAATTAGGAAATCCAAACCTTTAGAATACTTCCCGTTAAGCTAGAATTCTAAAATTTTGCATGAAGCGATGTCTCATAGCATAAATAAAATCTGAAGTCTGTAAACTGTTCGTTGTTACGTCACAAAAAAATCCTTGTCACATCGCAATTGAAATATTTATGTGACTCAGGTTGGCTGGACAAATCTTCAAAATAGCTTGCATTTAACTAGGTCAATAGATCACTTTATGTGACGGCTAAACACCCTTATTTCAGAATTTGGGACGCTATAGAATCTTAGATAATCGATCGAAAACGTGTCCAGCCATCTTGAAAAACCACTTTTCGCTGGTCTCTCAATCTCGGGCATCACATAAATTTGTGACGGGCACCGAGCTAAAAGTTTTGTGATAAGTACAGTGGTTTAGTAGAAAAATGCAAAAATCTGTGTCCAGCCATCTTGAATTTACGTATAAAACTTATGGCTGGCACTTCCGAATCTCAATAACGGGGGCGTTTTCGAATATGGTTCCTTTACTAATACTTGGTGACGCAATGTGTGACAGTAATAACGTTTGATTTATGGCGTCACATGTAAGGGTTTACGAGAAATCAATAAAAACTTAATGTCCAGCCAACCTGAGTTCAAGATGGCTGGACACATGTATCTCCACTGCCTGATGATCTACGACATTCGAAATGTGTTCAAAATGTTGTGACGGGGACGATAATGATAACCTGAAATTGTGACGGAGAAACTTTGCGTAGTTTCAAAGATATTGATCATTTAAATTTCCCCATACAAACACTGCAGTAGGGTAACCAATATTGTAGCTTTTATGTAGGACAAGTATATTTTAAGGTGTTTTCTTTAAGGGACGAAAATCCGTGTATTGGTGATACTAATACGAACAACTGTAGATATTTAAATCAATAGAAGACAAAAATGTAGAAGTGAGGAAGGGGGGGTGTAATTTTTAAATGTTATTGATTATTTACGTGCAGATATCTATTCTTTTTAGTAGGTATATATTATATCAGGAGAACTAAACTAATGCTCTGAAGGTATTTAAATGAAAAAATAATGTTTGCTGTAAATAAAATCACATTTATTTATTTGTACTTATACAGCGTTTCAAATGGCGAAAAAGACGATGATCAACTCGCATTTGCACTTCCGTAACCCCTGCCTTGTACCACAACGTTGTTTTACCGCCGTCCTAAGGCCGCGTACCGGACTCGTAAACCCTTACATGTGACGCCATAAATCAAACGTTATTACTGTCACACTTTGCGTCACCAAGTATTAGTAAAGGAACCATACCTATTCGAAAACGCCCCCGTTATTGAGATTCGGAAGTGCCAGCCATAAGTTTTATACGTAAATTCAAGATGGCTGGACACAGATTTTTGCATTTTTCTATTAAACCACTGTACTTGTCACAAAACTTTTAGCTCGGTGCCCGTCACAAATTTATGTGACGCCCGTTGATATGCAAAAAGTCGTCAAAATCACTTCCGTTACCGAGATTGAGAGACCAGCGAAAAGTGGTTTTTCAAGATGGCTGGACACGTTTTCGATCGATTATCTAAGATTCTGTAGCGTCACAAATTCTGAAATAAGGGTGTTTAGCCGTCACATAAAGTGACCTATTGACCTAGTTAAATGCAAGCTATTTTGAAGATTTGTCCAGCCAACCTGAGTCACATAAATATTTACTTACGTAAATTTGTACAGAACCCTCCATGTGTGAGTGCCAGTCTCATATATCACCGGTAAGAATTAGAACTTATTTTATTCAATCCGAAACTCGATAGGGTTGGGTCGTTTTATGACGGAATTCCTATAGCCACCTTCCAGCTCTATCATCAGTCCCTGGCTACCATTTATAGGATCAAAGTACTCGTCATAACGAATCAAACGAGCCTAAACTCGATAGGGTTGTGTCATTTTCTTGCAAAATTTCTATGGCTACCTTCCAGTTCCATCATCAGTATTCATCAGATCCTGCATGGGTACCAAATGAGATCAAAGTACTTGTCAATACGAATTAAACGATCCCAAACTCGATGGGGTTGTGTCGCTCAGTTGCGGATTTCTATGACCACCTTCCAGCTCCATCATGAGACCCTGGCTACCATACCTATAGGCTCAAAGTGTGTACTCGTCGTTACGAATAAAATGAGCCCAATCCTGGGTTGAACGGGAGGAAATTTCAAAATTTAACTGACTAAAACCCACTCTTGTTCCTTCGATGCCTTCGTTTCGGGGTTCACTTTTGCACAAGCCGTAACCCCAGTAGGCTTCGACACTGCTGGGCCCCTACGGTTTGCTGACATCTCCTTGAACACTATGCGCCGTCGACAACTTGGACTTGGTCCGGACGGTTACCAGAAGGTCGGACGGTGAGCTATGCATTGCAAGCCATCCGCAAGTCCACGCCTAGATTGGCCGGACATCGGGATTGGGATCCCGGCGGCTGGGGCGTGAGGGCCGCTCACTCGCGCGTGCACGTACGGCTTCCTCCTTTGCTGGCATTGCTGCTTCGCATAAGAAAGCTACCGCCTGCCAAACCCCCTCGCTTCGGACCATGGCCTGTACCAAGGCCCGGTGCGAGAGACGGCGGTGGTCCAAGCAGCACACAAGCGTATCAAACATCAATAAAGCAGCCGATATACAGCTTAGAGCTGTACAAGGGTGTAAAACACAGCTTTAGGCTGCATAAAGGTATCCGCGTACGCTTATGGTTATATATCAGAGTATTTTTACTCAATTAAACAGCTTTAAGAGTTTTTTGACACTTAAGGCTGCGTTTTACACTTAAAGCTGTATATAGGCTGTATATTGCACGTCACCACTTCCTTTATACAGGTCTAAGTGTTATATTAGTGTAAAATGATACTTATTGCTGTATATTGGTGTAAACGAACTCCATTATACCTCTTATTCGTTTGGTGTAATTGTACACTCTTATAACTATTGTGGTGTTATAACTACTGCCTACAACGGTGATATACAGCTATAAGAGTAAATGAACGCTATTGTACAGCGTTACGCTGTATTACTAATGGAATCACTCGGATTGTGTTTTTGTGAACATCAATATGGAGGAAAAGGACTGGTCAAGTGCGAGTTGGACTCGCGCACCAAGGATTCCGTAAAAACTTAGTCACACCGCGTGCTATGGGCCCTAAGATTAAAAAAAAAGAAATTCAATATCTCGAAAACGGTGCGTCCTTGGTAAAAAATAACCAAAATTTTAACGCCCCTGTGATACGCCCGTGAAAGCACAAATAAAACAAATAAAGTAAAAAAAAAAAACTTTTTTTTTTCGCTAATTTCTTTTCGTAGTTTTCGATCAGAGCAAGAATTCATTACAGAAAAAAAATACTCGAGCGATTGGGGAATATGTTTATTTTCCCCTGCCGGGGGGGGGCACCTTGGTCATCGGCTGGCAACGCCCTTGTACGATGCTACATCATCATCATCATCAGCCTTTTTAATGTTTCACTGCTGGGACACAGGCCTCCTCTCTAAGAGAGGGAATGGGCCGTAATCCTCCACGCGGGCCCAGTGCGGGTTGGTGAATGTGACATGTCTTCGAATTTTTGGTTCTAGGACATGCCGGTTTCCTCACGATGTTTTCCTTCACCGTTTTGAGAGCAGTGGTAATAAAATAAATTACACAAAGTAATGCGCCTGGCTGGGTTTGAACCCGCGACCTACAACTCGTAAGTCGGGGCCGTTACCACTCTGCCACCACTGCTCTCATGCTATCTCATGCGATGCTAGAACATCGCGAATTTGCGATGCACGTCACCGCAAAACCACCCAATGTCGATGCACGTTATCGCGATAGAACTTTACTGAGATACAAATTGACGGAGATGGTTTTGAAGTACAATTTGTCGGTATTAATTTGTTTTGTGTGCGATAAAGTGCATCGCGATGTTGTAGCATCGTACTAGCAGTCGACTCGAATCTCATTTGACTCGCCAAGTTAGAACGGCCGTATTGTAGTCGTCGTGGAAGTAATGTACCTAGGTACTATATGAGTTATCTACTAATACTAAAATTATATAGGTACATAATTAAAATTGTTGTGCTGCTATCCTAGAACATGCTCTTCTAAATTAGAAACCCGCCCTAAGTCAGGCCCCCCCCGGGCAGGGGAAAATAAAAATATTCCCCAATCGCTCGAGTATTTTTTTTTCTGTAATGAATTCTTGCTCTGATCGAAAACTACGAAAAGAAATTAGCGAAAAAAAAAAGTTTTTTTTTTTTTACTTTTTTGTTTTATTGGTGCTTTCATGGGCGTATCACAGGGGCGTTAAAATTTTGGTTATTTTTTAACAAGGACGCACCGTTTTCGAGATATTGAATTTCTTTTTTTTAATGTTAGGGCCCATAGCACGCGGTGTGACTAAGTTTTTACGGAATCCTTGGTGCGCGAGTCCAACTCGCACTTGACCAGTCCTTTTCCTCCATATTGATGTTCACAAAAATAATCCGAGTGACTCCATTAGTAATACAGCCTAACGCTGTACTACAGCGTTCATTTACTCTTATAGCTGTATATTGCCGTTGTAGTCAGTAGTTATAACACCATAATAGTTATAAGAGTGTACAATTACACTAAACGAATAAGAGCTATAATGGAGTTCGTTTACACCAATATACAGCAATAAGTATCATTTTACACTAATATGACACTTAGACCTGTATAAAAGAGGTAGTGACGTGCATTATACAGCCCATTTACAGCTTTAAGTGTAAAATGCAGCTTATATGTAAAAAATTCTTAAAGCTGTTGAACCATAAGCTTACGCGGATACCTTTATGCAGCCTAAAGCTGTGTTTTACACCCTCGTACAGCCTTTATACAGCTTTAAGCTGTAAATCGGCTGCTTTATTGATGTTTGATACGCTTGCGTGCTGCTTGGGATATGGGTCTAAAACATGGTCGCTCATAATTGGCCTCTCCAGAAGGCTTAAAGTCACCCAAAGGATAAAGGAGAGGGCTATGTTCGGAGTTTCCTTTCATTGTCGAATCAAGAATAAAACATCCACAGGAGAACCAACATAGCCGGCAGACCCAAGTAGCACAAAACTGCATTATAAGATGTCATAAAGGGTAATATCGATAACTTTAACATTTATAAAGAATTATTACAGTACACTTGGCCTGCAATAGGTGAAAACTGCGGTTTCGCCTGTATAAGAACGTTATTATGCGTCACGGAGGTCAGAATGTAACGCTTGCAGCGTTAATATAGGTTCAGTATTTTACAGCTTTTAGCAATTAATTTTAATGTAAGCTGCAATGAAGGATTTTTGTGAACTAAAGCTAAGCTATATTCAGAATTGAAGACACAAGTTTAGAGTATCCTTAGACGGCTTGCATTTTAAGAAAGAACACGGGGGCTGCTGTAATGTTATCAGTTATTCTGTAGCTTCTATTAACAATGATATAATGTGTTTTGCTGCACACAGTGGAATTTGTGTAATGTTAATCAGCTTGTTACACGCAATCTTATAATAGCTCTTATAAAGACCACCATGTTCACCCATAGTGCTCGATTATCGAGACGCGGTGCGTTGCGCGGCGCGTCGGGCGGTCCGCCGTAAGTACATTGTGTCACACGAGAACTACTCATATCAGCTCCTTACTGATGAATTATGTACCACGAGTGGATACTTAAGCAGCCCATTGTGGTTAATAAAGTATACTTTTCTTGTCTGCCATTTTTTAAGTGCTAACCTATGTAATACAATTTATTAACAATTTGTTTTTGGTTAGTCAACGAAAATAACAACAGGATTTAAATTGAAAATTCAATGATTTTATACGTAAACAGCGGTTTACGTATAAAATCAAATTACAAAGGAAAAATATATTTTTTTTTATAATTCGTCATCAACCTTTTTACACTATAGTTTTCAAGTAAATAGTGATATTTTGGGAACGTGTGAAAATTTGCAGTGTATAATCATATGGCATTTGACAACAAAATCTCTGTCCCATTTTTTTTATGGTAGGTAAAATCATCCAATAACAAATCCCGCCCTTGGGCGGAGCGGGAAGTAGTGTCAGACTCTTACTAACTAAAAATCTACCCCGTTCCTTCGTAGCCTATCGACCAGGGGCCGGGTATTCCTAGCCGGGGCCGGGTATTCCTAAATCTCTTTCCCATTCGAATTTCATACACATGGAGGAAAAAACAAAGTTTTGCCCGTTTAACCACAAATAATTTACAAAATGGTTCACACAAAACACCATAATAATATGAAAATAATAAAGTATTAGGGTAAAAATTATTCATAACTCTGCCACATGTGAATTGTTACCCTCCATAAAAGTGTTAAAAATATCCTTGAGTGTATTTTGTGCTCACACATACACATACACAATTACACTAGTACACATGCATGCAACCACTCTTCCATCCACACAAATACATTTTACTTTACTTACCGTAGACTACTTTTAAATGTGATTCATTAATTAATAATAATAATTCACGTCAGCATTTCTGGTTATAAAGCAACTGGAACAATTTACTTCCTTACCTGGAGAGGGGCGTTGATAACCGCGACACGACACAGTTTTATACTACTGCTGTTATAATCGTTTCAATTTGATTATATCTGTATGTTTCTTGTTCCATATAAATAAATTTATTATTATTATTAAAAAATAGGTAACAAGGACTCTTTTATTCAGCCCTTGTGTTGTATAAAGGTAACACATACTCTAATAATCAGTCATTATTCAGCTCTTGGGGCGACTAACGCTCAAATAACGATGATATAGAGCAAACAGCTACATTATTCAGCTAACAGCTGATTAATTTGTGCCCAAATCAGAGTTATATCAGCTGAGTAGGCGCCTCTAACACTCTCTTATTCAGTAAGTTTGTTCAGCTTAAAATTCCATTGCGGACAGTGATTCAGGTATTATTCAGCGTTTCTGTGCTACTTGGGGAGGCAGGGTAAATTGCTTGTAGAACAGAGGGTCGATAAAGTTGACCGTTTCTGGTGTGGCTACCGTATACTGGAATACACAGAGTTGGTAGGCCTCCTACAAGGTGGACCGATGACTTGATGAGGGTCACAGGAATCCGATGGATGCGAGATTTACAGAACCGGTCGTTCTGGCGACACTTGGGGAGGCTTTATGTCCAACAGAGGACGTCTTTCGACTAAAATGATGATGATGTATTTTTATATTATATTGTATTAAACAGGTAACAATATGATTGTTAGATCAGCTTAGAATGATTAGGTAAGAGATTAAAGGCTTTTACTTTTATTTAATTTTGTCTAAGTTTAAAACAGATTTGGATGCAGAAAACTTATGTTTATTATTTTGACGAGGACCCTCGTATCTATTTTGTTATTTTTTAAAATTCAGAATACCTAAGTATCTAATGTTTAAGCTATAACTTGTGCATGTTTGATTCAATGACCTGTTGGTTATATTGACTGATTATTGCTAAAACACCGTCAGCGCTATCGGTTGCATATGCGTCTGCCACGGGCGGGACAGGCGACATCACGGTAGTGACACGACTCAGAATCGTGAAGTTGTACAGTCAATGGTTTAAGGATTGTAACCGAAACCGAAACATTGCCTATCACCTATTCGCTTATGACGGAAGTGTAAAGTCTCTTAGTTCATGCTAAATATAGCCTGTACCTAAATGTATAAGTGGTCATTGCTATACTTAATTAATGTAATTAGGTACCTATACCTATCTATAGTAAGGAAGAGTTGATTAATAGCATTCGGCTTACTACGGTAAGCCCAATTTGGTGTTATAAACAGCACTTATTTACTTAGTAACTGCTACTGCTACAAACTACAATAACATACCGCTTGGCTATCAAATAACCGGTAAACACGCGCCCCATGCATGCGTGTGACGTCATGCCGTCTGTGCCGTAGCAGGTTTACCTACCAAAGAATCTGTAATAGACAGTACATGATCGAAGCGTGCACCGTTTATCGTGTATTTACGATAGTAAATAAGCAAACTGTTCACAAACAAAGCGAGCTCATTATAATCGCTTTATTAAGTTGCATGAGTTGAAAGTGTTTAGTCTAGATATTACATTGGTTTGGAATACTACTTTCAACAATGGCTTCAAAAAAAGAAGATCTTCGCATTGTGACATATATGTGTCCATCTCATCCGGTACAGTTATACGAGTTGATATTGGAGTTGCTAGAAGATGCGTTGGGTTGCTTTGCTACGTTACAATATGAAAGCAGAAGTCCTGGACCATTACCGGATCGTCCTGATCCTTTTTCTACTGACAAGGCGGATTTGGGTAAGAGAATAAGTAAAAATATTCTTATAAAATGGAGGTAGTTGCTACTTCCACTTCCTACAAATTAGTGATGTAACGAATATTCCTACATTTTTTGACATTCGCATTCGCTTTATTCAACTTTCAGCGTTCATGACAGCTTCTGCATTTATGAAACTACGCGGAAAGAAAAATCCGTATATTGAACTTCTTCCGGTAACACCTGTTTTCGCTCATCAAATGAACGTGGAAAATAAACCAGGATATTTCTCAGATATAATCATTCACCGTGATAAAAAGTAAGTTAAATATCCTTCAATCTGTAGGTAGGTAGATGCAATGGCATCACGTAGCGAGGTGCAGCACGAATTACTTATTATCCTCCCTACTAACTACGCCGTTGCAACTACAAGTATTATAAAAAACCGGACAAGTGCGAGTCGAACTCGCGCACTGAGGGTTCCTGATATTAGAAACCTCAATATCATTTTTGGAGACCTATCATATATATATATGATAAAAAAAATAGAGTTTCAGTTCTAACTTTCTAAGTATGGGGAAACTCTAAAGTTTTTTTTCTATTTTTGTGTGAAAATCTTAATGCGGTTCACAGAATACATCTACCTACCAAGTTTCAACAGTATAGGTCTTATAGTTTCGGAAAAAATTGGCTGTGACATACGGACGGACAGACAAACAGACATGACGAATCCCTATGGGATCCGTTTTTTGCCATTTGGCTATGGAACCCTAATAAAAATGATTATAGTTACCGTAGTAGTACTTATGGTGCCTACCTGCCTACAGATCTTCTATCTATCTACAGTGAAAATGAACACCGACCACGAATAAGATAGTAGGTAAGTTAGTAGGTACTAGGTACCTACTTGGTCTCTTGGTTACATTCCACAATATTAGGTAATTTAATGACAATTTAAAGCTACCGACCTACCTACTATACTTACATCGATATTGTATATAAGTTTTCGTACAATGTTTCCAATGAAATAAATACACACACAATAGATAAAAATGTTATCAACATGTCATTGACTTGTGATAAGAAAGAGTCTTCTATTATTCTACAATTAACTTCCAGTTTGCTAATATTGTTTTATCGAGTTATACATAATGTAATAAAGTTATTTGATTGCAGAGCTCATAATGTGAATACTTTACTAGATCTCCGTGGTTGTACATTTGCATACTGTGACGAGGAATCTCTAAGTGGAAGCAAAATAGTTTTGAAAACCTTGAAAGAAAAGGGTGAAAACGCATCTTTTTTTGGATCTCTGCTAAGTACTGTGATTTTTTTAAAATATATTGTGATAGTGTGGATCACAGTAATCTTAATAAGGCAATGCCATATATTAAGATTTCTGTGGTGTAGATGTAGGAGCTCGGGCCTAAAATACTCGTAATATTAGCGGCACGAGTTGACATCCATGGGTAAGCAATGCTTGCAGAAGTCGGTATGTGGATGTACGGTACCGAGATTCCTCCGTACCTACCTCGGAAAACACATTAGGACAGTAGTGCCTGTTTGTCATTTGTAGACCTTTGTTAGTCCTAACCAAGTCAGGATATTTGATCATAGTCCTCAAATACTTGGCTGTGGAGGACGTCAGATAGGTAGTTGCTTCATGTAAAGTACTGGTATTCTGCCCCATCTGATTAGAATAGAAGCCCAACATAGTTAGGGAAAAAGTTAAGCAGATAGATTGAGTGTAGATCTGTCTATAACGAAATAACTGATCGTCACAGTCTGTTCGCGATTCTCTCTTTTAGACTCATACCGAATTGTAGACATTGAAACCAATTTTTATCAATAAACGGTCAACTGATCGTTTTTACTGCTACAACAATTAATGTTGAATTGCTACCGTGGAGGCCAGGCATGGTTGAAAGTTTAATTTATGTAACCGCGGGCAACAGCCTGATTTTTAGAATTGTCGTTGTGCACACTGCACACTCATCTATGTTCATGTACCTATTTTTTATTTCAGGATCTGGATCACACTTATCGTCAGCTCAGATGGTGCTATCTAAACAAGCAGAATGGGCTGCAGTTGACTCTACTACTCTTCTATTTACAAAAAAGTTTATGTACGATGGTGGAAAAGATATAGAGACCTTGGAAACATTGGGTCGCTTGCCGCCGTACCCTATCGTAGTAAACGCTAACCTAAAGGGTAGGTGCAACTTACAGTATCGGACCATAGATATACTTCTTCTCTTCTCAATTTAATTAAACGTATCAGCCAACAATTAAATTATAAAAATTATCCTTATTTTTACAAAATAAAAGGGTTGGAAAGTCATCGTTACCGCCAAGGGGAAGGGGAAGCTACTGAGAGCACGGCTCAACGGATTTCGATGAAACTCGGTACACAATATGTAGACTATGTCCTGACTTTTTATCACGGAAAAGTGGTCCCTTGGGATAGTTTTTTAATCTCACGTGGGCAAAACCGCTGGTATTACATAAAAATAAATAAGAAAGTGTTCAAGAGAGCACACACACTTGTTTTGAAGAAAAAATGTCAAGGCTTGAACTATAAAGATAGGTAGGTACACCATGAACCCTTTTTTTCAGCATTGCTCTATCCTTTGTTTGTCAAAGTTGATGTAGCTACAGCCTACCTATCTTCGGTACCCTGAATAGATGCCATCATCCTTGTAATAACATCTATGTTACATTCGTTCCAGCCGAGACGAAAAAGGCGATATCAAATGCACTACTTAATCTATCTCAGACTCTACAGTGGAAAAATAAATTTGCTAGATTTGGTATAATCAAATTCGAGGTCAACAGTGATGTCGCTTACGATGGGCCGGCTGCACAGATGTGGGCCATCCAAAACGAAAAACTCAATGTTCGGTATTATTAGAGCATTTCTCATAATTTCATTACTGTATATTATTTATATTTTATATACTGACTACACTCCAAAATAAAAAATAAATAAAACTTAATGGACTATATTTGTAAATTTTTTATTTTTATCCAATTAGGTATTACGCTTCTAACTTTTAGTAAGATTGATTTATTACATATATCACATGGTAAATACCTAGACACCATTCAAAATCCACTTAGGTGTTCTGTCATTTTTTCTGACATCTTTGCAACACAATGTTTAAAGATACTACTTCTTTTTTCTTGTTGCCACAGTCAATAAGAACACCACGCGGTACTTTTATAACTCCCATTGTCTGTATTTGAGCCCCTTCAGACTGGGATTTTGAAGATTCTGTCTGCAAAATTGATGCAAAGTGTGAATTTGAGTTGGTAACAAACAGCAAAAATGATTAATAATATTTTATTATATATAATTAAAACTGCACTAAATAATAAGTATTGGATTTTGACCCTATCCTAACTAAAGAATGCAGTTTCATAGTTGTAAAACCTGATTGTCAATACATTGTTTTCTCCTGTACCTACCATGACATAATCAAACAATAAGCATGTTTGTTATGTTGAAGTATAGAAATTTTAGTACCTGAATACTATTATAGTAGGGTTGTATCAACATTTGATAAGTCAAATGGTATTTGAGTGAGAGCATATTCTTAAGACATGCATTTTCTAGTTAGTGCACAGTCCATTTGTGACATCATAATAAGAATCTTTTTATATTATGATCTACATTAGAGGTAACAGACCGTTTATACAATATTGTTAAATTCCAGGCAAAATATTTAAATTAACAACTTCAAAAAACAAACTAACTTACTATAAAATATAGTTAATAAATATCTAGTTACTAATTATATAATTAACCAAAATCTACTTTAGAAAACTGCATCTACTATAATGTAAGTTGAGGGACTAAACAATTCCACCGCCATTGATGTGTGCAATTTCTTCCTCTGACAGAGGTGCTCTTCTGTAGCGGAGTGGTAGGTCAATGTCAGGGATGCTAGATGTGCTCATTGGTGCATTTCCTTGCACTTGCTGAAAAAGAAAATATTTTTTTTATTAATATACATCAATCAGGCTTTTAAAACTCCAGCAAGCCCATGTGTGATCTGATACAATCTCAAAACAGACATTTTTATTTGCTGCACTTATACAGTACATTAATAAACCAGTTGAAGTTATGCCATATGTGTGGATTAAAGTACTTACAGAAAATAACCGATTTTTAGAATTTCACCACAATAGGTAAATCAAGTTCAATATATAATCTCTAATGTCAATTGAGTTTCGCTCGTTTCTGACATGTGACGGAACGCTTTTATTGAAAACATAGTTATATAATACAAAAAATAATGGGTAAACAAAATATCAGGTGTGTTACGTACTGCTGCAGCAGTAGCAGCTGGCGGAGGAGCACCACGAGCGGCCGGGGTGGCAGATCCGACTGAACTCAATCCGCCCTTCCGAAATTTAATAACTGGAATACGAGCAAGAACCGGAGTCACCCGCACCATTGTGATAATAAATTTTCCGATGAGTGTTCGCCAAAAATATTAAAATCTATTTTTTATTTTATTGGCTGAGATTTGACACTGACAGTTGAAAGACATATGTTTATTGCATTTTTTTTTTTGTGTTATTGCATTGGAGTTACTTGACCAAGAAGTAGGTTTTTGTCTCGGGGTAAATTGCAAACTGCTTAATTGCGTAATATGATTGTAATAAATCTTTATTAGATTATAATTTGTCGATAAAATAATAAAAACCGTGTTGTATACGATAAACCACATCCAACTTCATTAGTTTCTAATATATCCGCATCTTACTTAGATATAATATTTTAAAATTTTCGCGATATTTTATAATATTACAGCGTTAGCCTCATTTGCGCCAATCTAAATTCGCAAGTACATACTATGCGATCCAAATAAGAATAGGAAAGCCAATAACCTCGATCTGTCAAATGTTGAGTAAAAAGTACGGTTTGCAAAAAAAAGGTATTTGCGTATCAGTAAAGGGTTTTTTTTTGCTTTGTTTTACATAGTCTTAGTTAAGTCTAGGTGACGTAAAAAAATTATTGTTTATTATAAATTAGCTAAATATATTGTTTTAAGTCATAGTTAGTTAAAAATAAAAACTATTTTCTTTCTTATTTCCATTGTAAGGGACAATTCGCCTCCTTCTTCCATTAGGCACTAATCAGACACTTTTCACAATGACGCAGAGATGAGTAAAATGAGATGAATAAAAACCTAATAAACATCACTATTTCGGTCGTTATGTTGGTTGGTATCCCCTTTACGTCATGTATTTGGTCAAAGAGTATAATCAGTGATGCCAGATTGGGGGGATTCCCCCCAAAACTGGAGGTATTTTATGGTTATGGAGGGAAAATTGGAGGGACAGTATTTTTGAGGGGATACGTGGAGGTAAAAATCTGGGATAGGAGGGAATTAGAGGGTTTTATGAACAATTTTTTTCCATATTTTTTCATGTTTTATATAAATATTCATGAATTTTAGCCCAAAACATAACAAAAAAAGCAATCCTACGCACGATGATATCTGAGTATCTTCGAAGTTGCCATACCGCGCCCCCTCACCCCAAGACGTGCATCGTTCAACGTTCTCGTCCAAAGTACTCTGTGTTCTCGTCAGAAAGTAGTCGTATTATATTCTTTGGTTCAACGTTTGCAAGTTCGCAAAGCTTCCAAACTTCGCATCCGTGTTTGTCTTGTCTCTTATATTGCAGTATAATATACTTATTTTTAGCAGAGTACAAAAAAATCCTCCACGACTTGAAAAAAAAGAAGGTTCTCAGTTTGACCTGTATGTATGATTGTCCGCAATTATTTCGCTTTCGGCTGAACCGATTTTGATGCGATTTTCAGAAAAATATTTTTCACATTTCGGAAAGGGGTTTTGGTATTCTAACCGACTTCAAAAAAAGAAGTTCTGTTTTTATAATTGTCATGATGATTTGAAAAATGGAACCGAATGGCGGAAGGTATCTATTTACGTTTGGTTGAGAGTACCTCTCAACCAAACGTAAATACAACTAAAAAGTGTGAAATAAATTTTGTTTAAAAAAATGCACAAAATTGCAAAATAACTTTAATTTTGGAAGCCGGTGGTTAATAACGAAGAGTAAGTAGAGACAAACTATTGAAACACCGACTTCCGAAATTAAAGTTATTTTGCACTTTTTTGTGTCTTTTTTAGAATGTTTTTTTTTTTTAATTTTTTATTTATGAAATTCATAGTTACGAAAAATATTTGTGGAGGATTTTTTCTTCAAAACTTGAATTTTGGAGGGATTTTGGGAAAGGTTTGGGGGGAATTAGTGACGGTCGTCTGGCAACACTGAGTATAATCAATGTACTATGCGTTCCAAATAAGAATAGGAAAGCCAATAACCTCGATCTGTCAAATGTTGAGTGAAAAGTACGGTTTGCAAAAAAATCTTATTTGCGTATCAATAAAGGGTTATTTTTTGCTTTGCATTACGTAGTCTTAGTTAAGTCTAGGTGAAGTAAAAACGTTATTGTTTAATATAAATTAGCTAATTATATTGTTTTAAGTCATAATTAGTTAAAAATAAAAACTATTTTCTTTCTTATTTCCATTGTTAGGAATAATTCGCCTTCTTCTTCCATTTGCCACTAATCAGACACTTCACACAGTGACGCTGTGATGAGAAAAATTGAAGAACTGAATTCTGATTAAAAAAATTTCGTTAACGATTCGTAAATAAATTAAATTTAAAAAAAACTTTTTTTGCTCTCCGTACCCAATTTCTTCAATTTGACAGTTCGACGTGACGTCACAACATGGCAATCGATCCTATTCTCATTTGGACCGCATAGTAATAGTGTACTTCTATCCAAGTACCAGTGGTGCCAACTTAGCACTTTTAGTGCTAGATTTGGCACTATTTTCACAAGGCTAGCACTGAAATCTAACATACAGCACCAAGCACTGAATCTAGCACTATTTAATAGTCAAGCGACATTTTTTAATTCCAGATAATAAAACGAAGACACGCCATGTGCATTCGTATTTCACATAGATTTATTACCAATGGAATTACACATAATAATTAATAAGTTTATGAGTTTTATGTTAAGGCGGGATAACTTCGAGTGATGTTCAGTGGGTGTTTTAATTCTTTGCAAATTGATTCCTAGCGGATATTGTGATGTAAAATTAGTGTAGTTTCACATAGCAATAAATCGGAATAAATAAATATAAATATAAGTATATGAATTAATTACGTATATCAATTATATATATTCAAACAGGACTTAAAAATGTTAACAAAACTTGCCACTCGTATGAAATTCCCCAGGAACATTATTAAAAACATAGTCAAGAAGGATATGTTGAAAAAGGCGGTTGAAATTTTACAACCATCCACATCTACGGCGACGGTAGTAGGTACAAGGAGAAAACGATAAAAACAACTGCAGAAATAGATATTGACATTGACAGTAAATATGAGTGGTTATAGTATTAAAATAATAGTTGTAACCGTTTTTAAGTATTACAAAGAAAAATTAAACAATTTTACTTATGTAATTTTATTATTTTATTTCATATAGCACTATTTTTGGAAATCCATAGCAATCTGGCACTTTTTGGGAAGTTTTTTAGCACTCACTGGTGGTATAGAGTTGGCAACACTGCCAAGTGCTTATAAACGTAGTGCTTACATACTCTCTGGTGCTTATATTCTCTTTGCTTCTATCACACGTAGTATCTCTAGTGCTTATATTCTCTTTGGTATCTCTCTGTAATCTGTGCAAACGAAGTGCTTATATTGTCTTTGATCTGTGCTTCTATCTGTGCAAGCATTTGTACTTAGTGCATTGTATTTTATTTTTGATCTAATATAATATCTGTAAAATCAAATCCATTAAGTTTACAAGGAATTTAAAAAAAGGAAAATGGGAAAAGAAGATGTGTCTGCAAAAAAACGACGTAAAATAAACACCAGCACAGCAAGTGAAACTTCCAAACAAGTGCCTGTCGATGTTTATAAGGTTAGAATTTTATTTATTTTCGCACTGATGTATGTTAAAAGTCCCAAGTCCTATGAAATCAAATTTAAACAACTTTTCCTATCACCATGGACCTGTAAATTATCATTGTCGAAAACAATTAGGAATTGTAAAGTTCAGTGTTTTACACTGAACCAAAAAAAATACCACTCATAATACAAAAGTTGTGGAAAGACTACTTATAAATTATAGTTAGAGCTAACTTAGCTGCTTTCAAATACTAACTTTTAAACTTTCATACAGCGTGTAGTAGAATTCGAAGAGTCTGAAGCCCAATTACGTCCAGCTGAGAAAGATGCCACATTTTTCAAGAAGATTTGTCAAGATATCAGATTATTATTTGCTGAAATAGCTGAACTAAAAGCTAAAGACACTGAAGAGGTTTGTACCATAGCAATCAATATTAGTATTAGTTTCAATATAATGTAATAATTATATTTTTTACTGTTTGTTGAAATAAAAAAAAGGTATAATAATAATACACCATAATCAAGAGATTATTTATAAATTTTGTTTTTATTGTTTGTTATGAGGTTATGTTTGTAAGTGTTATGAGGTTATGAGCATAATAAACTAACCAATTTATTATGCTCATAACCTCATAATACTTTTTAAAGAATGATCCCAACTCAGGGCTCACTGCATAACCCAAGGGCTAGCTTTTACCTCGGTCAGAGATTAAGCATTGCCATACAATGTGGCAATACCACCAGTCTTTTTCGCATAAATGTCGACTGAAAAAGTTCTATGATGACCAGAGGTTGGAGTAGGTAGATTGATTTAACAAAAATCAGAGATAATATAGATAAGAAAAATATTGTTGTTGGTGTTTTCATTGATTTGAAAAAAGCTTTCGATACCGTAAGTCACAAACTGCTATTACTGAAACTAGAAAACGTTGGAATTAAGGGAAAAGCGCTTAAAATGATCAAATCCTACCTAACAAATAGATTCCAAATAGTCAAGATAGATAATGGTGAAAGTAAAGCTTCACCTATCACATACGGAGTACCACAAGGATCCATATTAGGACCATTATTGTTTTTGATATACATTAATAGTATAGTAGAACTAGGGCTGCATGGTCATTTAACTTTATATGCAGATGACACATGCTTATTTTACTTTGGAACTAATGTTCAAGACGCTATTTCACGAGCCCAACAAGATTTGAATATTCTGTTTGAGTGGTTCCAACATAATTTGCTAACTATAAACATTTCGAAGACATGTTACATTATTTTTAAAGCCAAAAATAAAATAATTGCACAGCATGATCCTCTAACTATAGATAACATTCCATTAGAACAAAAATCTTACGAAAAATATCTAGGCCTTAGAATTGAAAACTCCTTAACATGGAACAAACAAATTGACTACATTAGAAATAAAATTTCCTCACTTATTGGATCCCTCCGCAATATAAGCCAATGTATTCCCAAGAAACTACGTTTTAGCATTTACAATTCTCTTATTAAATCACATTTACTATATCTGATAGAAATTTGGGGTAGCGCCGGTAAAACTAAGCTACAAGAACTGCAAAGAATGCAAAACAAGATCATAAAAACGTTGTTTCGCTACCCATACTATACACCAACTTACAAAATTTTTGAAGACACAAAATTAATGAATATAAAACAAATGTACATGTATAACACCTGCATTTTGATCAGAAAGATTATAGATGGGACCATTCACTCTACCATAACTTTTATCAAAAAGTGTCAAATTTCTACTCGCAGTCTTCGTCGACCTAGCTTACTTGTCCTACCAAGGACAAGAACAAACTATGCCAAAAAAAACATAACTTATGAAGGAGCACAATTTTATAATTTTTTTTTTTTTTTTTTTTCCTTTTTCATTCTGCATCATGGCAATCTGTTTAATTAACAATAAGCCTTGCTTCTGGCTGATATTTTCATCTGAAGTGTCTTTAGTAACAGTGAGCCTCGCCAATTTGTGGGAGGCTTTCACTTCATGTGGCAGAATCTATCCAGAAGCGTAGGAACACTATGCCTTTTTAGACGTTTGTGCTGTAGTGATCCACATCCACTGAGCTTTATAGCTAGTGTATTCTTATGTCCAGATAGTCTCTCTTGATATTTAACACTATAGTTAGTGATCTCTTCTTTAATAGTATTAATTTTTAAATCGTTGTAAATATGTTTATTGCTTATGTAATGCGGTATGTTGAAGATTAATCTCAATGTTTTGTTTTGGAATCTTTCAAGGATTTCAATGTTACTTTTACTGGCTGTACCCCACAGTTGAATGCCGTAAGTCCAAATTGGTTTCAAGATGGCTTTGTACACGATAATTTTGCTCTCCGCTTTGAGACGTGAATGCCGACCTATTAACCAGTACATGTTGCGTAGCCTGGTATCTAGTTGTTTGCGTTTAGTCCAGATGTGCTTTTGCCATGTTAGTCTCCTGTCCAAGTGCATGCCTAGATATTTAGCATGTTCTTCTTGTGGAATATCTTCACAATTTAGCGTCACTACGGGGCAGGTTTCTCTTCTGAGAGTGAATGTGACATGGGACGATTTATTTTGATTAACCTTAATTCGCCAGATTTTCAGCCATTTTTCTATTTCATAGAGGTGCAGTTGGAGTTGAGCGGATGCTGTTGCTGGGTTAGTGTGTGTGGACAGTATTGCAGTGTCATCTGCGTATGTCGCAACTATGGTTTGATCCATGGTTGGTAGGTCAGCCGTATATATCGTATACAATACTGGTCCAAGTATACTACCTTGTGGCACACCTGATTTTATTTCATACAAGGCTGAGAGATCAGTGTTTAGCTTGACTTCGAAGCATCTGTATTGGAGGTATGACTCTATAATATGATAAAATGAGTTTGGTAACATTTTTTTTATTTTATATAGTAAACCCTCATGCCAGACTTTGTCAAAAGCTTGGCTTACGTCAAGGAAGACAGCGGAACAGTACTGTTTGCTATCTAGCGCTCGGTTTATTGTATCCACAATACGGTGTACCTGTTCTACAGTACCATGATGCTCTCGGAACCCAAATTGGTGGTTCGGAATTATGTCCTCGAGATGAATTTTTATTCTGTTGAGCAGGATTCTCTCAAAGAGTTTCCCAATGACCGGTAAGAGACTGATGGGTCTATACGAGGTAACATCTTGTGGTGGTTTTCCAGGTTTGGGTACCATTACGACTTGTGCTATCTTCCAGTGTGCAGGGAAATACGAGAGTCTAAGACAAGCGTTAAATATTTTGACTATATGCATAATTCCCTTTTTTGGTAATCTTTTTAGTAGGGTTGCGTCTATTAAGTCATAACCAGGAGATTTTCCGTCTCTCAGATTTTTTATTTCTTTTGATACTTCCCGAGGACTTGTCCATTTTATCGGTAGGCACATTTGTAGTGGACTTTTAAGATATTCTTTTACTTGAGTAGTATGTTCAGGAGTTGTGTCAGGATGTGGTTGAAACACTCTGGAAAGGTGTTCTGCGAAAACTGTAGCTTTTTCTGGATCTGATCTAGCCCAGTCTCCAGAGTTATTTTTGATCGGAGGTATCTGTGTTTTCGGACGATCTAGGTTTTTTGTAGCCTTCCATAGTGAGTAATTCGTATCGTTAGATGGGGTCAAGCTCGACAGGAATGTTTGTAAATTCTCGTTTTGAAAGTCTACTATTAACTTTTTTAACGCTTCAGAGGATTTATTGAAGGCTGTTCTATCTGGTGGATATCTAGACCTGTGCCATATTTTTCTGAGGTATCTCCTTTCTGCTATAAGTTCCTTGATTCGTTTGGGATACTCGTTATGTTTCTGTGGTAGTCTTTTCTTTGTTTTGGTTGCCATTTTAGCTGCACTGTGTATAACTTTATTCAGTTTGTCAATTTCCGTCTCTATGTCATCTGTCGTCTGTATTGGTTTATATATGTCTAACTCGGAGGTTATCACTTCTTGAAAAGTTTCCCAATTTGTGTTTTTGTTATAGATTCTTATAGGAGGATCTATAAGTACAACTGTTAAGTTGACATTCAGTATGACTGGTGTGTGGTCAGAAGATAAGTCAGTACAATGGTCAATAGTCATATAATTTCGGCTGATGTTTTTGGTTAGATAGAAGTCAAGAAGATCCGGTACCTTGTTTCGGTCTGTTGGCCAGTAAGTTGGTTTACAGTGTGTCATAAATTCTAGTCGAAGCGTTTGTACTACTTTGTGTAGTTGTCTTCCTCTGGGAGTAATTAGCCGAGATCCCCAATGGGTATGTTTGGCGTTCCAATCCCCTCCGCATATGTATTTGGACCCAAGAGTTGAGAAATATGCTTTATACTCGACTTCAGTTATTGTGTGTCTAGGTGGACAGTATACTGCGGATATTGTTATGTCTGATTTGTCTCTAAGCTGTATTTTGATAGAAGTTGCTTGAATTTTGTCAGTTTGATATACCTCCTGTACATGATGCTTTAAATTCTCTTTGACAATTATTGCAGTACCTCCATGGCTGTTACCCGATGGGTGATTTGTTGTATAGACATTGAAGTTTTTTAATGTTATGTGTGATTTGGCAGTGAATCTAGTTTCTGATATCAATGCTACGTCAATTTTTTCCGTTATTAGGAATGTATGGAGTTCTTGACGACGCTCCGTCAAGCCATTGGCATTCCATGTCATAATTTTCAAATTACAAATCATTTTGATACCAGACTTGCGATCAGTTGGACCATACGATCCATCATTTTGTCCATCATGGATATCATGACTTGTTGTAGGTTAGCGAACATACTTTCCAGTATTTCTGTGATGTTGTTAGGGCTTGTTTGACCTTCTGTTTGGTTTGTCTCGTTTATGTTAGATTTTAACACTTCCGCATAGGTAGCGTTTTGCGTATGGTATTCTTTATGTTCTATAGTAGCCCTGTTTCCAGATCGGAGCGTTCTTTGTGTCATTTTAGGTGCATGCACTTTTTGTGTTATTTCTGGTTCCTGAATTTGCTGTGTCATTTGTTTTTGTTTTGTATTTGACTTTGTAATTTTGTCTTTGAATTGTTTATACTTTATGCATCCTTTATAGCTAGCCGGGTGTTTTTCGTGGCAGTTTGCACAGGTGGCTTCAGTCTCAGGTTTTTTAGTGCATGATGAAGTGGGATGGTCGTTACCACATTTGACGCACCGATAGGGTCTGCAACATTGATTTTTTGAGTGTCCAAATCTCTGGCATCTCTTACACTGGAGTATTTCTGTTTTTTTATAAGGAGCCTCTACTGTCACTTTACACTGACATAGATATTTTAAGTTGAAGATATCTTTATTGTTACTTTTGGGTTCTAGGTCAACATAATATACTGGTAGAGCTTCTTTAGTGGTTCTATGTCTTACATTAACAATCTGCCTAACGTCATGCTGGTGTTCCTTAAGTTCGATTTTTATTTGATCAATGTTTTCTGTAGCATGTAGACCTCTAAGGACAACGCGATACGCTCTCTCACTCTTGAGCTGGTAGGTGTAATGAGAGATATTGTTAGTTGTAAAGTTATCCCTTATAATTTTATATGTTGGTATGTCAACAGGCATTAGTTTAATTATGTGACCGGATCGTAAGGTAGTCATAGTATAGGACTTGTTGTCAATAATTTTGTGCAGTTTCTCTTTGAGGGCAGTTACGTCTATTACCCCAGTCACAAAGATTGGCTCAGGTTTGGGTGTATACACCTTTTCTGTGATGTTTGCGTCTTCGGTTTCAAGAACTTCAAACTGATTGCTTGTGGGTATGGTGTAAATAGCTGCGCTTTTTGCTTTTTTTTGGAAGTCACGTTGTATTGGACTTGTTTCTTTTCTTTTTCGTCTTTGTTGGGGGACTACGTCTCTTTGCCATGTATTCTCTGTGCTTCTATCAATTTGTTTCTCTTGGGTAGTTGATCCCTTTCCTTTTTCTTTCTTTTCAGGTGATTTGTCCTCATAGGTTTCTGTCGTCGCTGCAGTTGATAGGGACGGTACGCTGTTGCAACGATTTCTTATAAACATACTTTTATGAAATGTTTGCTGAATCATGTTATTTTGATTATTTGTAGTTTTATTATTTTCATTCATATTGTTCCCACGAGTCAGGACGAACTATAAGGTCACTTAAGGGGTGACGCCTATTCCCTTAAGAAGGCTATATACAACGACGTTTGCCTGGTTCGTCGAGTTTGGCGCTATTGACTTAACTCCCTATAAGCCATGCATCCCTTCGGCACGTTGCCCACCTTAGGATTAGGGAAAATTTTTATAGAGGCTTTCTACCTCATGACACGGACGATGAAGTCAATGCCCCCGCTTCCGTCAATCACTCGACGGATTTACGGGTTGTGAAGATCATTTCCTATCTTCAACAAGAGCCACCTTGTTAGGGTAGCTGGGTCGGGTTAATTAACCGCCGCCCAAGACCCGGCGTTGTTGCTCGTTTTGCACCACCCGGGGGACACGTGTAGGGTGGGCCTAGGAATAGGTGGTAAATCCTACGGACGCGAGCAGTGCCATCCCCCTATCCCCCATCCCCTAATTTTATAATAACTTACCGTCTTATATAAAAAATATACGCTCTTTCAGCAGTTTTAAATCCCAACTATCAAATTACATTTTAGGAACTCCTTGTTAACTTTGTAATCTTGCTAGTCAAGAAATAGAATGACCAATACGTGACCCATTATGTAATACCAAATTTTTTTTTAATTGTTTTGTATCGGTGACCTTAGAATAAGTTTATTAGATTATCTTGTATTCTCATGTAAGTGGCTTTTGTGTCTTTATGAGAATAAAATATTTTAAACCTAAACTTTAAACCTATTTAAGGTCGTTGACGTCAAACGTAGAGGATGATATGGATATGCCTCCAAAACACCGGAACTTCATATTTATTGTGATATTTGTTCCGGAATTTTGAAATTAGCACGAATTTGTGTTTAAGGTGAAAAACGTATTAATAATATCAATCTACGCTGCCAGTGTTAGCTAATGGTGAAAGAAATCAGTATTTTATTTTATACAAAAATATCTTGGAATAGTTACACCGTATTTTGTCCCTTACTGTTGAATTAGGAATGACGCTTGACAGTATGACGCTTTATTTTATTTTAGTCCATAATTCCAATCCCGGAACTTTTTCCGGTACTTCCCGCACATTATGGATAAAATGGCATGTCCATATTATAATATCTTGATGCAAGTATATAAAATCAATCTACCTACTCCAACCTCTGATGATGACTTATTTTAGCTAGGAGTTTTAGAGTCTTTAGTGTATAATATAGTTTTAATTTGACTGGCCTGTTGATCTAGTGTTTAGTGGCCTTGACTGCTATGCTGGAGGTTGTGTGTTCGATTCCCACCTAGGACAAATGTTTGTGTGATGAGCATGATCATTTGTTCTGTGTCTGGGTGTAGTTGTATCTATAATATGTATGTATTAAAAAAAAAGTATGTTTATCAGTTGTCTAGTACTCATAACACAAGTCCTGCTTAGCTTGAGATAAGACGGTGTTGTGTCATAATTGTGGATTAATATGATTGTTAATTAGCTAAGCATTTTTATTTTTCTTGTTTTAGTACTCAATTTATTAACAACTCATCATAAAAAATACTAAATCCTTTTTTATCTACTACTATTTGGCAAGTATATAAAGCTAATAGCTGCTGACCGTGTGATAGAAGAAAGTTATCTCAAGGGAACATACTCATAGGACAGAAAGTATCCTTATGTGCTATTCCAGGGCATGGTCTACCTGTGCACTAAGTTTCATCTAAACCCATTTAGTAGTTTTTGCATGAAAGAGTAACAAACATACAAACTACACAAACAACATACTAATATTAGTAGGATTTCATCAGGCTTTTAAGAGTAGATCTTTGTCAAACATGATGGGTTATCAGAAGCTGAAACTCAAACTGTCAGTCTCACCCAAAGGTTTATTGTATTACCCAATAATTGGGTTGAAGATGTAAAATTTTACCTATTATCATATTTATCATAGTATATCCAACTAAATAAAATAAAAAAAAATCAGGCAGATGATGATAAAAATAAAACAATTTTCAATTGCATGAATGGATGAATTTTTAAAATTTTAATTATCGCAAGCAGTGGGAAGCTATGTTACATTTATATTATATTTTCTTTACAGGCTAGAGAAAAACTTAATGCAAAGAGAATAGAGGCTTCATTGAACCTGGTTGCTTTAAAGAAATTAAACCGTCTAGAGAAAGTTCGTACAAGAGCTGGACGTGATGCATTACACAAGGAAAAGCAGAGGGTTGATTCAACACACTTGCTCTTGCAAAACTTATTGTATGAAGCTGATCATCTTAATAAAGAAGTAACTAAGTGCTTGCAATTCAAGTCTAAAGATGAAGAAATAGAACTTGTACCTCTTGAAGACTTTTACAAGGATGCACCTGCTGAAATATCTCGACCAGTGAGTGTTCATACTTTAATTTGAAATCAAATCGACAGTTGGTGCAGTAGTTGAGCGAATGGCTGCTGTACTGCATGTTGTGGATTTCTCGATTCCTGACTGGAACAAATATTTGTTTAGTGGTTTGTTTGAT
This sequence comes from Leucania comma, assembly GCA_958295575.1. NCBI lineage: Eukaryota > Metazoa > Arthropoda > Insecta > Lepidoptera > Noctuidae > Leucania > Leucania comma. The sequence continues at coordinate 16,587,927 of OY282474.1, read as the reverse complement.
TTGTGTTCCCGGTCTGGATGTCTTGCGAGTTGTGGGTGTTATTCCTAGAGTGAGGCACCTTTTCTTTTTGTAAAAAAAAGATCATTTAAATTTATATGAAATGTTGCTGAGAATATGTAATGCAACTATCATAGTTACAAGTTAAGATTGACATTGTACAGCTAAGATACACTTTTGTTATATGGGAAATTCTATAGGTATATATAATAGGGAAAAAATGCTAACTATACATTCACAAGTTAAACAGGCAAACACAAAAAAAAATGTGGTAGTTTATAACGGAAATGGTTTCAAAATTTAACTTCATCTTCGAGTTTCACCAACATTATGTGAAATTTTTTACAGAATGTGTATTTCTACAACAACAAATAATGAAATTATAATAAAACTAAAAATTAAAGGGGTTCACACACATGAAACATTATATTGTTGGTGTTTATCTTTGTGGTTGATTTTAATATTATAGTGTGGACCGTTTTGGTGCAACTCGCACTTGATTTAGTTTTTTTAGTTCTTTCAAATTTATACAGTTTTTGTACGTAATGGTAAATAGTTCGGATCGTGGTCAGTGAAATTTTATAACATTGTCACGAAATGTCATCAGCAGTGGATACCCTGAAAAGTAGAAATAACTAAAATAAAAATTTATTTATTTAAGGAACTTACTAAAAACGACGAACACCAGCTTCAATTGGCGAGACTGGAGTGGGAACTGCGCCAGCGTCGTGAGTTGTCTGCAGCCTGCAATGAACTGGTCTCGTCCAAAGAGCGCGTCGCCGCGGCTATAGCGGCCGCACGTTCAAGGCTAGACGCGTTGGTACCGCATTTACGAGATGTACTCAAATCTACGAAACCTTTACAAGAATGTTTAGCTCTCAGGCTTGATGATAAGAGAGATGAAGCTAGAGCTGCTTCTTTACTGCCATCGCCATTATTTCTTCTGTTTGCAAACGCTAGTGCATATTCCGATGCACTTGGCGCTAAGACTATCACAGTTGGTAAGTGTCTGAATCTATCAAATTACTAACTTAGAAATTTATTTACGATTATTTAACAACTCCTTAATAGATGAAATGTTGCAGGCATATCCGGTGATGAAGATGAAGCAAAACGATTGGAGCAACTTAATAATGTGGATAGTGAACTAGTTGCGTCAAACGATTCGGATTCTGACCAAGAAAATAATGATGATGATCAGAGAGAGAAAAAGAAGCGTCACCATAGAAATGCCAAGGTATCGAAGGAAGAAAAGGCTGAAGCTAAGAAGAAGGAAGTTTTAAAGAAACATCCACTAAGTGTGCAAGTATCGGTCAAAGTGCAAGATGGAACTGCTTTAAATTTGATCTTCTCATATCTCCTTCACTTGAAAATAATTGTGGTCAAGTTTACTGTTTCATTACCAAAACCCATCACAGGTGTGTCAGCAGCAGATGTGTTGAATGGCCATTGTATATTGAATGAGTTATACCCTGGAGATACAGGCAGTGACTCTCCACACCCTGCCACTTCTTACTTGTTGAATGCTGCAGGCATCACTGAAGACTTCCAGCATTTTATTTCTGAACTTGGAAAGCCCTACATATGGGCTCAACGAATGTGTGGTTTAGATTTTATGGCTACAATAACAGAAGATCAGAAGTTTAATAAAAATATTCACCTCTGCCCTAGTCTAAGTGTCAGTACAGTTGAAAACTTCATTTTGACTTTAAAGAAGAGGTTGAAATCTCGAGTTGAGTTGATGAAAGAGTTGCAGGACTTGGAATCTGGAAAGATATTACCAGATAAAGGAGATTTGCCTTCTCCAGTAAGATTGTCAGGTTCATTGACACAGTGGCAGTCAGTTGGTTGGCCGGAATATAGCCAGTCACCTTCAACAGCATTTTTAATTTCAGAGGGATTGGTTAATCCCAATGATATGTTGTACAGAGCGATTATAACTCGCCAGTCTGCAAAATTGGTCGCATTGGTAGCTCTTCGGAGTGACTATCCTAGAAAGGCGCCGATGTTTTCACTGACTCTACATTGGAATGGAACACATCATGCGGGTATCAATAATGATATCAGAGATATTGAAAGAGTTATCAATACAGATTGGGGTTCAGAAGATATTTGTTATCTTCTGAACCCCAATCTGTATACTCTTTCCATACAGATAATGAAGTTGTTAACTTGTCTGGATATACTGCTGGAGACAACTGGCTCTTCAGAGTTTCCTCCAGATAAAGTAATGTTTTGTCCAGTGCGCGGGCGCAACAGAGTGAAACCCTACAAATTTCTCAAACAAGGCACTGGAGTTTTCGTGCAGTATTGATTGATTTTATTAAAGTAATAAAGATCTTTTAGATGCTTATTTTATATTTCTTTCATTCAAGACCTTCGCTAGACCACCTTCAGAGGTCGGTTCAGTTTTCAGACAAGTAGCACAGGCTGGGTTGGCTGGGCTGGGCTGTGCTGGGCTGGTGGGTGGTTAACCTACCCAGAGGCCTCTGTAGGCCTCTGGGTAGGTTAACCACCCACAAATAAAAATTTTGCTTCATTATGATAAAGCGCCCCCACAGATCGGTAACATCGCTGCAAAAAGGTGAGGCAGTGAGTTGCAAAAAAATTCTTGTCTTTTTGACCTGTCTCCTACCACACCCACCCCACCCTGACTAACCTTGTATTTCACGCAGGTGCAGACCTGTGTGAACATATAGCTGCGAGCGCAGCTCGGGCAGTCGTCAGCGTAATGGAAAACGCTGATGCCGCTAGGGAGTTTATTTATTTATTTAAGGACGCTTTCACGACTCGCGACAAAAACTTCATGTTTTTGAAGTTTTTCGAGATCAAAATCGTAATGATGTGAGCAGATTATTTCACAGAATATTACGGATTTAGAAAGAATAAGTCTTAATGTAGTGCAGTTCAACGTAAAATTATAATTTTTATTATCAGTTTTTTAAAGACAAGGCAATCCCTTCACAGCGTTTTACGAAAATAGACGTCAGAGTTATCTTTCAGGACGAATACAACCATTGTAATGTGCTAAAACGTCTTATTTTATACGTTTGTCCGATAGGATATATAAGGTGTTAAAAAATTAACTGCAAGAATTTTGTCCACTTACTCGACATCGAAAAACGAACACATCAAAAAAAAAAAAAAATTGTTTTTTTTTGAGCTTTTTTATATTTTCGCATAAATAAAATAATTTAGTATAATATTTTTTTGTGCGCTGTACCCAGGGCTGCGCTTGCGGCTTGGGCCGCCATCGTACCGCGCGCGAGCGGCTTGCTAGCGGTTCCCCCGCCGCCCGCTACTCTTCCCGCAGCTCTCTCTACCCCTTCCCGACCCTTAGTTGTCCGAAATCCGTCGCGCGGTAAGGGTGTTTTCTTGTGTCATTACGGCGAATACGTGCGTTCGTGCAGTTTCGTGCTTTTAATAAAGCCGTTTACGTATTCCAATCGAGAGTACTCGTAGATGTGGTAGTGTGCAACATTACGACTGGTCAAAGTTTAGCTGCGGGCACGTAACCGTTACCGTGAACTGTATGGTGAGCAACGACGAGTGCCTGCTGTCCAAACAATCCTAAGAGTCTACAGCGCTTATTAGACTAGTTAACTTAATTTAAATAGTCCTATAGGTATAATAAAATATGCTATTTGTAAGTAAGCTCGATAATTTGCCAGTCCAAAGTCTGCGAAATGTGATGGAAAAATTAGAATCAGCTGTTTACGAATTTGCGCCGTCGCGTGTCGTGTCACAGGGGTGAACGACTCACGCGTACCTACGGCGGGGCGGCCGCGCCGGCGCACGTGCGGTGTACAGTCCGCATATTCAATAATTTTGTGTGAAGTGAAAATATTGCATATCTCCGAAACGGGTTGTTATTTAAAAATCTTTTTTTCGCCAAATTTTTTTATTTGTAATTCTAAACCAGTTCTTACTTTTTGCAGTTAATTTTTTAACACCTTATATAGTCTCAAAGTGCAGTACAGAGCCTAACTATGAAAATATGGCTAATAAATATTTAACCTTTTCACCGCCAAGCACTTCTATAGAAGTTCGGGATTTTCGTGCCACCAGCGCCACAACTTCTATAGAAGTTGTTCATTTTAACTATCTTATTAAAATAAATTTACTGTGATTAAAAGCTTTGTTTCATTTTATTATTTAAGATAGCACTGTCTACTACCCTGTTTTTTATTTTTCTCCACAAAGAAAGCCCTAGTTTGTCCTAAAATCGGCAAAAACAGAAACTCCGAATTTTGTTACTTTCCTCAGAACGCCAATCACTTCATATCAAGTTGGCCAGTGATGTGCCGTGAAAGGTTGATTTCACCATTGAAATATTTATAAATACAGTAAGTTACGAATATCGAAAACAATTTGAGGTCAATAAAATATGAACTTAGTTATCTACTTCATTACAAAGGATAGTAGATGAATTTCGACCTTCAGGTAGATGCCGATACGTAATTATAAAGTTATTACCAATTCTTGTCGATAGTTATTTTCCCATCTCTACAAAACAATTGGTTGTCTATGCCCCTGTGCGCCACCGAGTGCCACGAACTACCTACTATAGAAGTTGGTCAGTGACGTCATAGGCGTGCGGCTGTCAAGGTCACTTTGGCATAGTGCAGCACAAAATCGGATTCGCGCGCACGCATCTTTCTTTCTTTCACTTAATAACAAATAGAAAAATGAGTGAAGAACTTGATTCGGACGAACTTCTTAAAATTTTGCAAGGTGTGGAATCGGACTCGGAGTATTTTGTGGAGAACATTGAACCAGAAGATAATTCTGAGGTATGTCTAACTGGATGATAAAATAATCGTGTAAAATGAATACATAAAAATGACTGAAAAAAAAAAACAGGATATTTAACGATACGTATGTTTTCTTAAAATAAATATAATATAAATGTTTTTTATTAAAACACAGTTAAAAAAATTTTTAAAGTTAACCGATTTTGCATTTTTAACCTTTTCGCCGCCAACCACAGATTACAGAGAGATGCGTACACAAAACGCAATGCCTCGCCGAGCGCCAAGCTATAAATGTATAACTAAATATACAGTAAACAGTAGTGATGGGGATATCGTCATATCGATGAATAAGATTTGTACGTGTAAAGTTAAGATTTAAAGTGATTTTACGAATATAAATAAAAACTGATTAAATATTTCCAGATTTGTTTTATTTCACAGTATCCTTAAATAAGAAAAAACAGTATAAATTATGAGTATCAAAGAAACTAATACATAACTCAATTAAAACTATATGGAATGGGGTACATCTCTATTTGTTTCATGATATTGTGTATGGACTTTAAAAGAGACTTTGATCCCTGTGTTTGTTTCGGTGTTTCTTCTCAGGGTAGTCAGCTAGGAAACACCGGTCTCACCTAATAGGTATAAACTGACAAAAAAAATTGTTTTGTTGTAAAAGTGTTTTTAAAAACCTATTTGCAAAATAAATATCATTTATCATAAAAATTTGCTAAATAAGCCGTGTTTGGTATCATATGAAAGGGCTTGTACATTTCCAAAATATTCTTCGAATTCAAAGTCACGCCCTCGAGCGGGCAAAAAGTTATGTGTTAAAAAAATGTTTACATACTATACGACCGATTACCGACTATGACAGAAAAAATTTAAAATGAAAAGCCGTAGTCACACGTTAGTCAAGTGTTACGGGTGGTGCTTACATAACATGTGTTTACGACTTTTTATTTTGTTTATTGGTTCTTTTTTCTCCAGTAGGTAACTTTGTATATTTTAGCATCCTGAAAATATTGTTTCATACTTTTTTAGCGTCAGTTTTTTGTTTTAGTCGTAGTCGGGTTTTAGTTTTTTTACTTTTAATTATTCTGAAATGGATAATTAACGAAAGCTATTTGGAAGTCAAATGAACTGGGCAAGTGCGAGTCAGACTCGCACACTGAGAGTTCCGTTCAAACTAACTTATGTAAATAGGTTAATTCCTGAATCGAGTCTTGACGATTTTTCTGAATCCAAAAAAGTATTTGTTTTTTTTTAACGTACTACAAATTTACCGTTTTTAGATTTATTCCTATACTTTAAACCAAATTTCAGGGTTCTAAGTCAACGGGAAGTATCCTTTGATTTTTCATTCTCTTGAGAGTGCCGAAATATACCTACGTTTTTTGTGACATAAACGGCCGTACCTTTTCCGTTAACTTAGAAGTTTGATTTTTCATAAGTGTAAGTGACCACAGACCTGTGTAAATGGTTTTAATAGCACTAACTCGATACCTCCACGTGATAAAGGATCTAGACAGGCAGAGAGACGGACAACAAAGTGATCTTATAAGGGTTTCGTTTTTTCCTCTTGACTAAAAACGTAAAAATATAAAACTTTGATTTTTGCTAGGCAAGTAAAAAGCAGAGTTATACCTTTATGTACTTTTTAAACGACTTTCAAAAAAGAAGTAGGTTCGGTTGGGGAGTAATTTTGATGGCAGGTGCGGTTTTCCAACATTAGTTTAGACCACAGTGACTAATTTCCAAACATGTTGGTGCGAGAATTCGATATATGTAGCCATAACACAATTCATGAACGCAAAATAAGCTCCCACCCTTTGATATAAACACACAATGACACAATGGCATAGTATCAAATTTACGTTGATTTATTCATTTCCCTATTGCATACATTAAAATTATACAGTGCCATACAGTCGATTACAATTCAATTTAATTTTACTCAATCAATACTAGAAAAAATAAAATAATAAATTCAAGTATCAAGATATGTTTGGTGTAAGTATAAAACTGAGCGAACAATGGAGTCTGTGTGCGTGAGTTTAATGTTTATGTGTGGTGACTAGAATACCTAAATTTGAACGAATGAAAAATGTGAAAGCGTCCTTAATCTTCATGTACAGTAGTGGTACATAGGCGGACTTAATGCAACAAGGCATTCCCTACCAATCAACCATTGGGTTAAAAAAGACGACATTGTTGTAGGTGTGCACAATAAATGAATAACAGATATTTCAAATAGAACGTAGTATCATTGAAATAAGTTGCTTATAGTAATAAAATTCATTTAAATGCTAATATTTTGCTGTTGCTGATTACAAATATATAAGTAGATTTTTTTTTATCAGCTCTAGTTTACGAGTTTCAGGTAAACATAAAAAACACTAGTACTTATTTACTAAGTTTTTTTTTATCAATCATTGTGATCCAAAAAACTTTTCTTTAAAGCTCTTCTTTTATGTGTGGACTTAGAGGAATAGAGTATAAGGCTCCAGCATTAGTCAGATATAATATTCCTATCCCAGAAACCCTGATAACACTCTTCTATATCACGCGTAGATCTTGATGCATACGCTCTCTCTGCTCGTCGCTCATGTCTCTTATATTTTCTGGAAGCCTATCTAGGTGACTATGAAGAAAGAGGAGTTTTATGCTCATATTACATCCCAGACTTCTTAATTGTAATAGGAGATCTTCCACAAGTTCTGTATAATTTTCTGAGTTTCTGTTTCCGATTAAGTTTAACATCACCGATACGAATGCTGTCCATACTTTTAATTCAAGCTCTGTCATATAATTTCTAAATTCAGTATCTTTCGTAAGTTCTCTGGGGTCCGTCAAAAATACCGACTTTAATCTTTTCCATAGTGAGCTGAGGAAACTTTTGGCAAATTTAGTAAAAGCAATTACCGTTTCTATCGAGTGGTTTAAAAAACTATTTCATAATTCCTACCATTTTATAATTATGTAGTAACGACCAAATAATTCTATCACGAATTACTAGAGAATTCCGGATTATATTTTGCTGCCCAGAAGTCATTTTCTCTCAAAGGCCAGTCTTCAAAAGTAAGAGTCATATAAGGTACTTGTGATTTCGTGGTTCTCGCCAAATGTTCGATATTTTAATTTAAAGCTACTTCCTCTACCACCTTTCCATAAGCTTAAATATTCAACACACGATTTACAAACACAATCGGAGCCTAAGATTTGTCATTTAAAGATATCCTAAAGTACAGTAAATAGGTGCCTTTAACGCACACGTGATATAGCTTTTCTATACTCTTTTAATACATAGACATCGCATTTGTAGCAAAAATAGTTACGATTACTTAAACGACATCTTCTTTAACCACTTATATCACAAAAACTTATGAATTTTAATTACACGTTACTAACGAATAAATACGCCAAAATGATGAAAATCAATAACAAAAAAACTCGAGCTGTACAAAAACTTTTGAGGGTAGATTTGTTAAGATCATGTCGTATGTAAACAATATCACCTACAAAATTCACAGCAACAGACAAAAAGTTGAATTTTGTAAACTAGTGTTATTAAATATTTATTATTTGAATTTGGATTATAAATACATAGATAAAAAATATACTTTCATACGGAAAATTATCAATAACTCTCGGTTTTACGGAATTATTTTTGGTGTTTTACTTTATGAAATTGAACATTCTATAGTAGAAGATACATTTGTTTGTACCATGGACATTATTATAAATGACTAAATTATCCAAAGCATCAAAAGATTCCCTAAAGTGAAATTTTATGAAACTTCCATTGCAGAGATTATAATGATTTTATTTATGTACTTGAACAAATTAAAATAGTTATTTAGAACACTCTCAACATAAATTACCATACTTTCTCAGGCATTTTTTTTTTGGGCCTGTATCTTAAGCCTAATCACCAAAGTTCGCTCAAATTCAAGAAAAATTGTGATAGCCCTCGCGTAGATCAAGTGTAACTTTACAAGTCTAGTTTCAAAATGTATGGAGACCGACGCGCCCCACGTGTGCGCAATGTAGTTCTAGCTTGTTGTTCCAACCACGTGACTGAGCGTTGAGATGACGGCAGAACAAAGGAATTGGGAGTTTGGTCAACTCTAAGCGTTCACGATTAACGAAACGATCGTAACTTGGCTAGTAGGGCTGTTTATCTTTTCATACTGCTTAGGCTTTTAGGCTTTTTATACTGTAAAAGAGTATCTCGAGGACAATACGGCTTGGGATTGACCTGCTCCAGTACTCACTATATTTGTTGTTATTTCACTTTTTTATTTTCTAAATTGCCATTTTCTTCTTTATTATTTTGTTTTATTTATTTTTTAAATTGACGATTATTGTTATTTTACAATTATGACATTGTTATTTTTTTATTCTTATTTATAAAAATTTATGAAAGTTTATTTTTACAATTTGACATTAACAATTACTTTTATAATTTTTTTTTTTTTACAATTTGCAATATTAACTCTATAAAATTACATGTTTGTGTATTTTATTATTTTGAATTTGGAAACTATGTGGATTATTTTTCCTTTTCTCTAATTTTAATTAATGTCTGACAGTTATGAGTACTTTTTGCGGCCTACCCAAATGTCCTTTCTTTGGTATTGTTCGTAAAGTCGTTGAGCTCCTTAGTAGTCCTGAGTTGAGTTATACGAATACTGACAAATGCTTGCACTGACTGGACAGGTCCACTCAGAACTGTGTGGTTCTTTCTTCAAAAGACCATCCCAGACACCAATCTGCATGGCTCTCATATGTTTTGACCATTACATGTTTGCTGTATGGACTTTAAAAGAGACTTTGACCCCTGAGTTTGTTTCGGTGTTTCTTCTTAGGGTAGTCAGCAAGGAAACACCGGCCTCATCTAGTTAAAATTGAAGAAAAAAAAATGACTTGTAAAAGTGTTTTTAAGAACCTATTTGCAAAATAAATATCATTTAGGTATCATAGAATTGAGGCGTGATATTTTTTTTTATTCTGGGTTGTCTTAGCTTTTGTTGCTAACGCAACATTTGAGTGATCTCAATATACCATCGATACATGGCAAAAATATATGAATGTAGTATTAAAGTGACGGGACATACCAGAGAATGGGCAGCAGCATTCTCTGTGAATTTTAACAACCACACTGCGACCGCCAACCCGTCTGCCAAGCGTGGCGATTATGGCAACCCGGGGGGGGGGGGGGGGAGTTAATAGGGCCAAAATATGAACAGCACAACGGAAAGATATATATGGCCCCTAGTGCCCGGCAGCCCCCTTACTCTTTATTCCGGTAGCGGTCAAGGCCACGGCGAGGCAAGGGGTGCGAAGAATCTCCGGATGGGATCCGGCTACCCATTTATAAAACAACTAGACCTTTAACACACGTACACTGAGGTCTGACGAGAGGATCACCGAACTTGCGGAAGAATTAAGCAGGTTACGATGGAGTAATGTGGGATTATCTGAGGTCCGAAGACAGGGGGAGGACACGATTCTCAAACCTGCTCTATTTCCGGAAGGGTGACAAGCAGTCCCAGGGTGGTGTCGGATTTCTCGTCCACAAGTCCCTTGTAAGCAATGTGGTGAAGATCGAAAGTGTGTCGAACTGGGTGACGTACAAAAGACTCACGAGTATTATCAAGATATTCGTTGAAGGTCATACAGGTTTACGCCCCGACCTCGACACACCCCGACGAGGAGGTAGAGACCATGTATAAGGATGTATCCAGAGCCATGCATGATTATAAGACTCACTTCACCGTGGTCATGGGGGACTTTAACGCAAAACTGGGCAAACGAAGCGGTTACGAGCTGCGAGTGGGGCTATTTGGATTTGGACTTCGGAACCACCGGGGACACCTACTGGCTAGTTTTATGGAGAAGATGACATGATGAACTCCTTTAGGAAACGTGAGCATAAGAATGTGGACCTGGCAAAGTCCTGACGGTGCAACTAGAAATGAGATCGACTTTATCTTGTCTAGGTACAAGCTGTTTTCCAAGGTCATCACGAATCGTCTCGCGCGCAGGTTCGACGACTTCCAGCCTCCCGAACAAGCCGGATTCCGAAAGGCTTCAGTACCGTGGACCACATACATACGCTGCGGCAGGTTATACAGAAGACTGAGGAGTATAATCAGCTTCTCTGCTTAGCGTTTGTGATTTACAAGAAAGACTTTGTTTCGATCGAGACTTGGGCCGTACTGCAGTCTCTCCAACTGTGCCAAATTGACTATCGGTACATCGAAGTGATGAAGTGTTTGTACAAAAACGCCACCATGACAGTCCGACTACAAGACCAGACCTCGAAACCTATCCTCCTGCAGCGGGGTGTGAGGCAGGGAGACGTTATTTCTCCAAAACTGTTCACACGGTAGCAATGGAGAATGTCTTCAAGGTTCCGGAATGGAGAGGGCTAGGCATTAATGTCAATGGCGAGTACATCACTCACCTTCGGTTTGCCGAAGACATAGTAGTCATGGCTGAGACTACGGAAGAGCTCAGTACAATGCTCGGTGACCTCAGTAGAACTTCCGAAAGAGTGGAACTTAAAATGAACATGGACAAAACCAAAGTTATGGTGTATACAGCCATGTAGCACTCACTCCTATCAAGATCGGAAACTCTGGGCAGGGTACATTGCTCGCAGAACGGATGGCCGTTGGGGCCGGAAGGTTCTGGAATGGCGGCCACGTACCGGAAGACGTAGCGTTGGAAGGCTTCCTACAAGGTGGACCGATGACCTGGGAAAGGTTGCGGGAATCCGGTGGATGCAAGACGCACAGGACCGTTCATTGTGACAACACTTCGAGGAGACCTATCTCCAAAGTCCAACAGTGGATGTCTTTCGGCTGAAATGATTGAAGTGACAAATAATAAGACCCAGAAAACGCCTGAAGAGAAAACTATAAATTGTACTTATTTGTTTAATCTTAAATAATAATTAATAGTACTTTCAAAGTTATTGTATCGCATGTCGCTTTTCATTCTAGAAAATAAGAATTAGCGAGCGCAATATGTATTCAAATCTTGCCAGGAGCCCTTAAAGCTCTAGTGAAAGCACTGCCTCGTACATTTAATTGTTTGACTATTCCTTGCTAGTTCAATATTTGTTAAATAATAATTGGTAGTGGTGTTACTTAAAAATATTTATTAAAACAAAATAATTTTATAATACAACAGTCTTTATTCTTATTTCAGTAAAGCAGTAGACATTTTCAGAGCAGAAAACACATATTTCAGGATCACAATGTGGGCAAATAAGTATGATGAGAGTAAAATAAACTAGAATTCATTCAATCATACATCTTCTTTTTAAGGAAAATACTTTAAAATCATATTTCAGAGCTTAGCCTAAAAATGCCATAATATTGTTATTGGTCGTCAATGAGATCTCTATAGCATTATATTTATACCGAGACATAATTTATTACTTCATAATTTTCATTCACATGATCAACTACAAGTTGGTAATAATAAAATGTTAATGAGACTTACTTTGAAACAATACTACGTTTTCTAACCTATATTTTAGTATTTTACGCCTATTTATTTCACTAAAATGTAGATGACTGGAAAAAAATAACTCGTATATTTATTATTTCTTAATCTTATTATTCATAATTATGTTTATGTAGAACAGTTTGCTACTTTAAGTGAACATGTGCTTAATACTAAAAATTTCAAACTCACTAAATGATACAACCATTTTTATTTAAAAGGACTTCTAGACACACATATATTATATTTATATTCATTTCAAAGCGAGTACTGAATTTTGTTCAGCATTATAAAATACTGTATACCTCATTCAGGTAAGCACAGATATGTCCTAACTAAAGAATTATTTGAACGGGACAGTTGCTTGTTACCTTCAGTTGTACAGACTGCTTCGCTCAATAAGGTATAGAATATAATTCTATAAATACTACCAAGATCTTCTTTTCGTAATGTACTGAATATAAAAAAATATAATTCACTATTGCCATTTCTTGTTTTGCGTTTTTATTCATCGCTAAACGATTGTATACAATGATTTTAATTGATATCATTCACTTTATATTTTTATACATTTTTATTAGATTATATGTTTTATATTTTGTGTCTCACTAATTCATTTTTTTTGAGAACAAAATAAAATCACTTTTCATCTTGCGTCACGTCCACTTACTCCTATGTGGCTGGTTGCGTATTGCATTATGAGATCCCTGCCTCTAGTTTGACATCCATTATTTTGCGCGGCCCTTTGAGGCAGTTGAGCCGTCGTTGCACTGCGTCTCGATCTAAAAATAAAATAAGTTGATATAGTTAACTATCTGTACCTGTATAATATTGCAAATATCAACTTTAGTTATGTCTATATTATATAATTTGATTTCATATTAACACTAATGATTAAATAGTTTATGCGTATTGTAAGCAAGTGAGAATTAAATTTTATGTGTAGGTAATGGAAAGTTTTCTAGAGTGACATGTATGGCTTTTTTTTTTTGGTGGTGGGTAAAATCATCCAATGACATCTCCCGCCCTTGGGCGGATAAGGAGATAGTGTCAGACTCTTACTGACTAAAAACCCACCCCGCCTTTGAAACCAGGGCCGAGCTTTCCTTTCAGAAGCAGACCCTTGGCCCCAGTAGGCTTCGACCCTGCCAGCCTGCAGCTAGCAGGCTGGGCCTCTACGGTTTGCTGACAACTCCTTGAGACAGAACAGTACGCGCCGTCGACGACATGGGCTTGGTCCGCATGGTTACCGGACGGTCGGACAACGAGCTACCCATAGCTCGCCGTCCGCATGCCCGTGCCTACGTTGGCTGGAAATCAGGATCGAAATCGGAATCCCCGCGGCGGCTGGGGCGTGAGGGCAGTTGCCTCTCGCGTGCGGCCTCCTCCTTTGCTAGCATTACTGCTTCGCAGAAGGAGGCGACCGCCTGCCATCCTTCCTCGCTTCGGAGCATGGCCCGTCACCAGGGCCCGGCGCGAGAGATCGCCGCTGCCGATCGCCCTCACGAGAACACGGCGATGCTCTGCCCAAGCGGGGCACACTTCGACCGTGTGCTCCACCGTGTCCTCCGGGCGGTCCACACAGTGCTGACACCCGGGCGTCAGTTCCGCACGAATCCGGAACAGGAATCTCCCGAACTTGCCATGTCCGGTGAGAACCTGCGTCATGCGGAAGGTTAGGACGCCGTGAGGTCTTTCCAGCCACGGCTCAAAGAGGGGCCTTCCTTAACATGTATGGCTTCAGACAGTATAGTTACATTTGGAGAGCGTGGTGCGGTGTTGCGGGTGCAGCGGGTGTCGCTGCACGAGCGAGTGCAGCAGCACTTGCGCCGACATGTAGCGTCGCTCGCACTCCTTCATGTCGCCGAACAACTCCTCGATGGCCGCCATTTGACACTGTAACAAAACAAGATGCAATATATACCTACTATAATGTTGCATGCAATAATGTTTATTATTAGACTTGTGGTGAGCTAAGATTCTGAAGCCGAGACTGAGTAACATATTTGCGTTGAATTTTTATTCACTTGCGCTTTTAAAGGTTTGGTAATTATTAAACTAACGTACGTACCAATTCAATAGCATGCTCGTAAAGGATTTTGTCGCAGACTGCGGGCGTTACACCGGCTTCATGAAGCCTCCTCGACTCATTCACAATCCACTTGTACTTTCCGTTCATCAGGGACACAACTACAACACAATAAAACAATAAATTAATAATAAAAAATAATTAATATTATAGACGCAAAAAGTTTTCTTTTGTACTAATGCAATCTGTTTTGTGAACATTCAGCATACAGTTAGAAATTGTTCCTTTAACTTGGAGGGTATTTAGTCCTGACACTGACATCCTTTTGTGTAGGATTCTCTATACATCTCTAGGGACCTTTCTTTTTAGTCTTTTAAATGATGAACTATTCACTATTAATTAAGTGCGTGGCTAGTACGTTTAGGTTTTCTAGTCTGATTCAGTAGGATTTCATTGAGTGCTTAATCTCTTCTTGAATGCAAAACATTAATTGAATGAAAAATGCCTGCGATACGGAATCTGGAAAATCCTAGGCTTTGGAAATACTGATCTGATTACAAAGTTTAATTTTATTTATGTGCCTGCATGGTGTGTGAGTGTGTATGTGCTTACCGTTGCGCACTTGCGGCGTGGGCTGCAGCGTGCGCTCGCGGTAATGTGCCGCAGCAAGACGAAGGCCGGCCGCCAGCGCTTGCATGGCCTGAACCAGCAGGCCAAGGCGCACACTGTCGTTGCAACGTTCTGTAGAGGAATAATATTTATTTACTATGCACTCATAAAACAAATAGGCTTATTTGTTTATGTGATAGATTCAGATAGATTCTATTTATACATAATAGTCCATATTGTGTCCCACTGCTGGGTAAAGGTCCCTTCCCTTTCACCTTCCAAACCTCCCTCCCTGAGCAATGTCTGGTCATGTTTAGCCCGCGAACTTGATCAGATCGTCACATCATTTTCAACGCGATCGACCACGACAGCTACGACCTCCCTCATATGTCCAGTTAATGACGATCTTTGCCCATCTGTCTGAGTGAATTCGTGCGACGTGGCCAGCCCGCTGCCACTTCAGCTTTTTTTCTTAACCGACCGCGCGACGCTAGGTAGGGTTTTGAGTTTTTATTAGTTTATGTAAGTATGTTTGTTCCTTTGTGGCGCTCTATAGAACAAACGCATAGGTCGTTTTTGTTTAACTTTACGTTAATCGATTTGCCTTAGTTGCGCTTGGGGTCACTAAAGACATGACAGTTTCAATATGTTGCATTTTGATTACTATCATGCCTCTATGGCAGCTATTAGACGCCATATTGTGAAAAAGAAAAAAATAAAGTCAACGAACTGTGTCAAGTGGGATTAGTTATTTGAAAATCTTTATAATGCTACATTTACACGCTTGGCAAACCTCGGCAAGCGTCCACAAACACAAGCGTGTAAACGGAGTTTTTGGAATGGTTTGGTTTAGTTTGCGTGAGCTCGTCACCGATCCGGGCACGTGTCGATTTTTGAACATTGCTGCTGATCAAAAGAAGCTTGCAGCAAGCGTTCGCGACGTATTTACAACTGAGTGCGCGTTTCGTGTCGCTCACGAGCACGCGCCGAAAGGGGGTGTCTTTACGCTGCGCTGAAAACAAAACCAAATTGAGGTCCTGTTCAATTAAATGGCGTGGAAAATTGTCTAGAACATCCAGCTCTAAAAAAAGTATAAGTTTCCATCGGTAAGTATTAAAACTGGTGGTTTACGAAAAAACACAATAATATACCTCGTTAATGTCTTTTGAAAACTTTCACTAGAATATTAGACAAGTCTATACAATTCTATCTGTAGTACCACCACTACCTTTCCTAACTAATCGGCTGTTCTACGGAAAAACACAGTAACTAGCTTTAATACCATAATTAGAGACACAATAGAAAACAGTAAGTGTGCGTTCGCTTGGGGCTTGAGTAATTATGTAAATTTTGAAGGAGAAGGAAAAAAATGGAAAAATCTTTGCTTCAAATGTGGTTTTGATTATTCAATCATTTTTTAAATGTAATTATGCGTGAAATAGTTGCTCTACAATTGTATAATATCTTTTAAATTTTAAAAAATGTTTTTCGGTAGACAATGTTTTTTTTTTTTAATTTACTTTTTCATAATATAATTTAAAAATATATTATGTCTATAGTTTGTATAGTAATGTTTATAGTTTAGATTTCCGGAACTGAAAGAAAAGAGGATGGAACTGAAAAAATCAGCTCACAGGAAAAGGTGTTTCAAAAAAAAAATATAGCGTTGTTTTGTTCAAAGTATTTCACAGCTGATTGTTTTAAAACTATTCAGTTTAGCGACGCTGAGCCAGTTTAGGTATGTTTTTATTACTTTTTTGCCGTCTCGTATGTTTTATTATACATACAGTATGCAAATTAATCGAGGATGTTCCCGCTTACCAGTAAACTATGTTCGCATAACTCAACAAAATGTATGGGAGAGCAGCTGTTATTTTTTATTTTATGTTTTATTGCATAGAATAAGGATATTGTTACCGAATATAGACCGATCTCTAAATTATGTGTTCTGGGTAAAATATTGGAAAAAATGGTAACCTCTCAAATTTCACTAGCTGTTCGTAGTCACATTTCGCAGCATCAGCACGGTTTCCTTAAACATCGCAGCGTAGATAGTAATATGTTGAATTTTTCGGAGTATCTTGTGCAAGCCATGGACAAGAATCTACAGGTGGATGTCGTGTACACCGACTTCTCGAAGGTGTTCGATAAAATTAACCATGATATGCTTATTGAAAAACTAGCGGGGGCCGGAGTGCACGGCAACTTACTGCGGTGGATTCAATCTTATATAAAAAATCGAAGTCAAGCGGTCTGTGCTGTGTATATCCCAATTCCTCCCTGTTCCCTCCGGAGTTCCCCAAGGTTCCCATATTGGACCCTTACTCTTCAACCTTTACATTAATGACATAGGATCTATATTTGATCACAGTAATCACTTACTTTACGCTGATGATACGAAAATATTTAAAGTTGTTAATTCCATTGAAGATTGCTCTAATTTACAAAGTGATTTATTAAAACTGCATAATTACTGTACAACAAATCAACTCTATCTCAATATAGATAAATGTTTCATAATGTCATATACGCGGAAAACTCACCCACTTAATTTTGACTACACCATTAATGACTTAATTCTCAAAAGAGTTTCTACCATTAGGGACCTGGGTATAATTATGGACTCCAAATTAACATTTACCCATCACATAGACCGCATAGTCAGCTCCGCATTTCGCAGCCTAGGATTTATTTTGCGAATCAGTAAACCTTTTAAAAATATTACGACTCTAAAAATTCTTTATTTTTCATTTGTTCGTTCTATTCTAGATTTTTGTAGCGCTGTATGGAGCCCATGTTTTGATATACATATAAATAGAATAGAAAGAATACAAAAAAAGTTTCTAAAGCCACTTAATTATCGCAATAATACTCACGATTCTACATATGACGATGCATTGCGTAGGCATAAACTGGTAAGTCTTCGTAACAGACGTAATATGTTCGACATTATTCAATTGTTCAAAATTTTAAACTCGTTGACCGATTCTCCTTCATTACTTGGCAAAATATCACTAAAAGCACACGCTCGCCTACCCGTACGCCCCTCACGTACAAAACCATTATTTGTTCTTCCTCGTCTAAATAAAACATATACCCGTAATTCATTTTTATACCGTTCCACTAACAATTATAACAGAGAATTTACAGACATAGATCTTTTTAACATTTCTCTTAACAACTTGAAAAAAAAAAGCTAAAAAGTATTATTTCACTAAGTTTTAAACATTTGCTCTTCAGTGAACTTAAAACTAAAATTATATTCCTAACGCGTCCTCCATTAAGAGTTTATAAATTGTACTAAATTTTTCCATTACTTTTGTGGCACTATAGGTCTTTTGTAAGTAAACTAATAGCTTAAGAATTATATTTTTTGTAATATGACTGTTTGATGCCAAAATAAAAAAAAATAAATAAATAAAAATAAATACCTAAGAAAAGTATAAATTTTCATACATTGCCTGAAATTAAAATCGTGTAAAATAAAAACCTTATAATTTAATCACTATCTTCGTTTTTCTAAGTTATTATGACGAATAACTATTTGAGATTAATTGTGAAGGAGTGCATAGTTGACATCTATCGGGTATGTCAATATTAGAGAAAATCAATTCACACACAGTCACATTATTTCAGGTTCTCGTCTAGCTAACGGAGAGTACTTGCACAGGCACAATTTTGTCAGCAACTTACTCTGAAATACCCTCTTGCAGAATCGGAAGTGCCATACTACAAATATGTGCTCGACCCATTTCTGGATAATGATCATAATAAGGGCTTTGTACTGGGATCAGCCCAACATCAATAACAGGACTATTGTAGCCAATAAGTCTACATCAGTACAGGACGAGGGGTGAATTAAGATCGCTCGGCAAAAGTAGAAGGGGTATTGCGCAGTATTAAATTTTAAGGTGTATTCGGTAACGCGCGGAGCGATGGCGACACGTCATTGGTAGATCGCCGCGGATGACGCTAACGGCAACACGTCATTGGTAGATCAGTCGCTCACGCCTCTTGGGTACTGTTGCGTACAGCTTGTGTTATCGTATTAGTAATATGTAGTGGTAAGGGGTCCAGCAGGGCCGAAGCCTACTGGGGCCAAAGGTTATGCGAGAGTGTCACCACGGGCCCCGGGACAAAGGCAAGGAACGGAAAGGTAGGTTTTTAGTCAGTAAAAGTCTGACACTATTTCCCGCCCCATCCAAGGGCGGGATTTATCATTGGATGATTTTACCTACCAAAAAAATAAATAAAAAAAATATGTAGTGGTAAAAAAAATGCTAAAAATAAAATATTAAAACGGCAAGCCAGAAAAATGGTTTACGACGATAACGTTAAGAAAGAAACTAATGAAATCGTTTTTAAGTTAAAGTAGGTTAAAAATACATAAAATTTACTTTTGTTTTTAATTTTCTGAATTGACCTACTTGTAAGATAAATTACAAGCAAAAACTAGCGAGCGATCTTAATTCACCGCTCGACCTGTAGTGGTAGTGGTCGTAGTGGACCTAAACGAGAGGCATGTAATGATAGTTGATATAACCCTCCTGTATGATCAGAACCTCGTGAAAGCCGAGAAAAATAAGCAAATCAAGTATCTTGACTTAGCCTACGAGGTTGCGGACATGTGCGATGTTAATACAGCGGTCGTTGTACCACAGAATATATAATAGTACCTTACCGGTACAGAAGTTTCACTCCCGAGTTTAGGTATGATAAACGCAAGCGTCCGGTCACCGGACTAGTCTCAATAGGCTGGCACTCGCTCGACTTGTCGCACACGCAGCGCACGCATCCGCGAAACAAATTTTAAATTAAACTGCTAATACCGTAAGGTACTAGGTATTGTATATATTCTGTTGGAAATCTAATCAGTTCTGTGTCGTGAGTGATGGAGGCACATAAAACAAAAAAGACAAAAAGATATTGTATTGCAAATGGATGTTTGAACTCCACAATTAAAATACCCAGTTTGTCACTGTTTGCTCTTCCCAAGGACCCTGAAAGGTACTTCATTTATATAACAGGTCATACACTTACTTAAATAAACGCTATGATATAAACAAAATTATCGTGAATGAAAAAATAAACAATCCATCATAAATTGGTCTCTAACTGCATTGGTTGTAATATGGCGGTGAGTGTCTGTTTATACTGAACGAACCTATCATATGTCAATGGCTAAGCGACTCGCGCGCTCGCCGGCGCCGCCTGGCCCGCGCCGCCGCTCGCTTGAATAATAGTCGAGCCAGAACAACAGATTACTTCTTGAAGCTTTTTGTAAGATCACGCATTTATGCTACATTAAAATTTAACAATCGTTGCTTTAAATCAGGAAGAAAATCAATAAAACAGTATTTAAAAGTAAAACAACTATAAAATTAAAAAAATAAGAAAACGTTTTGTCTGTTGTTATATATTTTAGTACCTACCTACTTAATTAAACATAATTACTGCATAATTTGGTCTTTGTTTATCATTATATCCCTATTTTTATTATTATTTTACAGGTAGGCATTTCATATTATTTAAGTACCAATCTCGGTTGTCTAGGTCCTAGACTATTGCCCGTTTGGAAATCGTATCAACATGTGTCGCCATCTGTCTCGCTTCGCGTGTATTACTTTCACAGATAAAGTAGTACCTCTGACAGCCCTGGCAGATTGAAGCGAGACGGCACACAGTTATTGTACTATGAACGCTATATGCAATGCAAAAGGTTGAAATTAGGTTGTTTTCCAGAACAGTAGGTAAATATCTCGACGATTTTGCGCCGCTTGTATGGAAGTGAGACAGGCCTGGTTGTACCGATAATCATGTCAGCCATTAACTTTAATAGCCACGAGCCTCGAGCAAACACTTAGGAGGCTCTCGTTAGGCGGCTGGATCAAGGGCTTTATTCAGAAAGCGCTAATGCTGAACAGTGGCGGCTGGTGGGTCATAGAAGTGGTGGTGCGCCTTGCAAGCTTACAGTACGTACACGACAAATAAGTTGAACTAAAATAGCCTTCAAACTATAGTTACATGCAGCCCCCCGCTGTGCCGCTGACCCGAATACCTGTTACTAAGCATTGAAGGTCGATCGCCATTTTGGTTCAACTTATATGCCGCGTATTGTACTAAGAATTTGAATTTACAGTTGAAAAAAAAAATCGGTTATTCAACTCTGACATAAAATTACACCCATCATCATCATAATCAGCCTTTTATGTTCCTACTGCTGGGACACAGGCCGCCTCTCTAAGAGAGGGAATGGGCCGTAATTCACCACGAGGGCCCAGTGTGGTTTGGTGAATGTCTTCGAATTTTTGGTTCTACGACATGTCGGTTGCCTCACGATGTTTTCCTTCATCGTTTTGAGAGCAGTGGAGATGAAATAAATTACACAAAGTAATGGGCCTGCATGCATGCGCATTACTTTGTGTAATTTATTTCATATCTGGTAGTGCGGCGCACGAGAGCACTTAAGGTACAGTCGCCTCTGATGCTGAACACGGAACCTATAGTTAGAAGGTTCTTTTCTCAGGAGCCTTGACAGCTCCTTATACCAGTGGGCTACATTTTTTTTTGTAAATCACTACATAGTATAAAGCAAAGTCGCTTCCCGCTCTCTGTCCCTATGTATACATTCAAAATTACGCAGCGGATTTTGATGCGGTTTTTTTTTAATAGTGTTTAAGAGGAAAGATTAATTGCAAAACACTAATTGCAGATGTAGGATATTCAGCCGCTAAACTAAAATGGGACTGGGCAGGCCACATCTGCCGCATGTCGCAAGAGAATTGGGCGAAAGCAACCAACGTCTGGATCCCGAACAGCAGGAGCCGGCGACGCGGTAGGCCCAGAAGGAGATGGCGTGACGATTTGGACTCCTTTCTAAAGGATTGGCCGGAAGTGGCAAAAGATAGAGAAGAGTGGAAGAATGGAAGGGAGGCCTTTGCCCAGCAGTGGGACACTACAGGCTCATAAATAATAATAAGAGGAAAGATTATATGTATAACACATGCATAATATATTTAATATCATCATTGCACTCGTGCGAAGCTGGGGCGGGTCGCTAGTAATAAATAAATGATATAATATGAATATATATGAATATGATGATGAATGTGTGAATATTGCACAACTATCACACAACGCAACGCCGCAACGCTATAATGTTTGTTTATTTATCCTCAAAAAACAAAACCTTTCATAGAATAAAGTTAAATCTGAAGTGTTTCGTCGGTGTTTTAATTGCACTCAGTTAACACATCAAGTTTAAAAAAATGCAGAATTAATCGACGTCGATTTTATCGATATCGATATTATCGTTACGAAATTGACTTGTGCATCGTTATGTATGCTGACATTGTTGCATCGGCCAATCACAATTGCAGTATTTTCCCCCCTCCTTCGCCCGCAAAGGTGTCCCCAGATAAAATCGGTCTATCAGCTCAAAAGTGTTTAATTCGCTTTTTTTTAAACATAGATAGATAGGTTACATCGTTTTATTACGAAGTACCGATGCCTATTCCCCATCATTCTGCTCTATCATCAGATCAGTTGGATAGTAACTTATACTTTATAGCTAAAGAGCATCTCGTGACAATTCTAATCAACTCAAACAACGCTACGATACAATGATTTATTACATAGTTCCGATGTCTACCTTCTGGCTTCATCATCAGATCAGTTTAATGTAACCTCTCCCCTTCTTCGTCATCGACTACACGTATAAACAAAGCATTTTTTTTTTGTATACAACAGTTTTGCTTGCAGTCTTGAGGAGGTCCGTTCCACATCCTCGAAGGTCATTATCAGATCACGAAAATATATCTATGGAATCATTTCGAAAGCATACAAACATTCAAACAAACAAAAAAAAACACTTTAAATTCGCTCCACAATTGACCGAGAAATCGGTGTAGTCGAACATAATAACCTCCTCCTTTTTAAAATCGGTTAAAAATAAGTCAAGTCAAAAGTAAAAGTCGATACAACTTGAATGCTCATCTGCCATGGTTGCCTCTCCGAAACATACTGACGCACTCGTAAGTGGGTAAATAGCATCCAAGCGTTTGTAAAAACTAAGCTTGTGGGCGCGTTTTAAGCCTCGGCAAGCGTAAACATAGCATAAGGTTTCGTTCACCATTTTTGATTTAAAATTACTGTTATGATTTAGTTGGTTAGCATCCATTTTCACTTTTTTTGTTTGTGTAATCATGTGGGGTAACAAAATAAGGACGCTAGGAGACGATTCCAAAATCTGCACATCACAAAAATTTAGGAAATAAAAAAGTTTTCAAAAACACCCGACTGCAAGAAAAACTAAAAAGTTCCAAACAAGTCACTTCACTTTTAAAGCAGTCTAATGTAGTTGGTGTTATCAAATCTGTGATTAAACTCGTCTACCTCGTATGTTCATCAAATCTCTTTTTTCTTTATGGACAATAAAAAAACAGGTAGCAAAGATAATTACATACATTGGATATAAATCTTCGTTTTTGACTTTTCAATAAAGGCTTTTCTATACCCTGTTTAGTTTGTTCTCGATGGTCAAGCTCATATCAATGTCTTTACCGTAACATAAATATCACACTAAGATTTCATAACTACTCACCATCCGAGACGTCCATGAGCGCGGCGATGGGCGCTCCGCACGAGACAGCTAGGTCAGACAGGAGCTCCGCTAACATCAGCACGAAGTTTAGCTGAGAGAATACTTTGCTGTGCTCCTCCTGCAAGGAATATAAGGACAACGTTTTAGGCAAAGGTTTACAAAGACTTGCAAGCAGGGCGAAACGACCGCAGTGAATGCTTAGACTGGACAAGTTGATCAAGTGGGTCAAGACGTTTACCCTCGCGGCCGAAAGAAATTAACTTGGCTATCCATCGCGACATAATAAAACCATGTCGTGCGCATATGATTTTGTACGGATTACTCGTAAATGGACTTGATAAATGGAATGAATTTTTGTATGATCATTATTTTTGCGCTCAGTTCGCTCGAAGCCTTCAGCAGCAATATACAGCGTGTAATTGATAGGTTGGCAAAAACGAAAATTATGAATTCAGACTGGTATTGTTAATATTTTGATAGTGAAATATTTTCCCGGAAATGATAGGTGAACGTTTTTCAATTTTCAATTTTATTTCGGCTACGCAATGTATAACGAATATTGCGATACGCGCGCGACCCTGTACCTCACGCGTTGTTCATTCATACTAATAGGTAGGTACTTCGGGACGTGGACCTTGTTTGGAATAAATACATAGTACACTACACACACAAACACACCTATTAAAAAATTTAAACACAAATTCAACACCTAACAAAAATTAAAATAGTCACTTACCTAAATTAAAGTCTCTCGGGTCGTTCACCCGTGAAACGAATTATCGATTTAGCTGCTGCCGATGTATCAGCCATCTGCAGTACGCCAGTCTACGCGTTGAGTCACCAGGTACCAGAGCCTGCACTTTATGGATCCGATATGGACGTTGCTTGTACTTTCGAAGGACTTTGTGCACAGCCCAATGTGAAACACGGGGTCCGTTATTACGCCTTACAAGTTTTGCAGCAGTACGGGTTCCCAAACGCGGATTTCGACGGACAACATCTAAAATCGCCTGCTCAGAACGAGCACGGATTGTCCTTCCAGCACCTTCCTGACGCGGCACAATAGGTAAATTTTCTAAAACACGCTGATATGCACGTGATAGTGCATATCAGCGTGAGCGTGATACGCGTGATAGTACGACTATTAGCTGGATTTCGTTCATTTGGGTGTCTTTGAACATAGAGCCTTAATGCCAACGACGCGTTTTCTCTAGCTTCACCCAAGCAAATTAACATCTGGCCATATTCGCGAGCACTAAACGTTCCATTACGCCGATTCATGACGATACCACACAACACAAAAACACACAACTCAACTGAACGCAATACACAGTCCCGAACTCTCGACAGTTGAAAGAAAACGAAATAGACGTCCAGAACGCACCAGCAATCGCGGCAAACTCAAATGGCGGCTCAGCGCCTCAGCGGCTGACGGCTTCGTTTGTCGGCAAACCTTTGAGAGTATGTGTGACACGTGTAGCAATTAGGGCTGCCCACATGGTATGAAATTAAACATTTTTATTTCGGTAATAGTAAGTACGTTAGTCGAGGTGCCCATGGCGCAGTAGTTACAGTGGTCGGCCTGCGATTGAGACAAAGATGAAGAACTAGGTATTGAAAAATAATCGTATCGTAATCGTATGATAAACATTGTTATTAACCGCTATCTTTTGTAACTTCTACTCATGGTTCTGCTTCCAAATTTAAACCTGATAAAGAATGTGAATCTGGCAATATTGACACGATGTTTTTATGTTTTATGTCCCACAAAATTGTCTAAAGCAAACAATTTACATTACTGTAATGCAACGCGTGTGTACAGTTGGGGCAGCTTCGTAATTGATACTGTAGATCATTAACGATTTAAAATAAGGTTTTTGGAATTAAGAAATAATAAAGTAATCATACTCCTGAGTATGTAATTATTATTAATCTGTCCTAGCTCAGAGGACACCGGTGTCCTCTCACATCCACGCCACTATAGGCCTTAATTCCGATGTTTAGAGTCTACTTTTGTATGAACAAGTTGGGTAGTTGTGGATCGAAGTGTTAAAGCATTTGACATAAAGAAAATAAAATTACAAGTATTAAATTCCGTACGCGGTACAACCCTAGCAGTGTCGGCGCGTAAGCAAAGGCGCACCACACAAAAGGAGCGAGCGAGCGAGCGGTATGCTGTCTCTGTCTGTTGTAGGCACTACGAGGCCAGTAAACTTTTACAGCTAACAGCTGATTCCGCGCGGGTCGTATGAATTTTCTTTTACGATTACATTGCCGAATTTAAGTTTTTTTGCTTTTTTTCACTAAAATTGTGTTTTTAGGGCTGGATTTTGTTGTAACAAATGAATAGAACACAAATCTAGTTGAAAAACGGTCGGAAAATTCGACAATTTTCCTGAAGAAAATTCCAACGTTTTTCAGTCATAATCATGGTCATGAAGCTACTGTTTCAGTTTTTGCCAACCTGTCAATTACACGGTGTATAGTAGTATTAATAGTAGGGGTGTGAGTGGCTCACCGCGAGGATGGTCTCCTCCTGCAGGTTGGGGATGTAGACGGGCGGCTCGGGCGCGTGCAGCTTGATGCCGCGCAGCAGCGCGTCGGGCAGCGTGCCGCGCTTGGGCGACCCCGCCCCGCCGCCCAGTTCGCCCGAAGCCTTTAGCGCCAGCGATACCGGCGGGGAGGACCCTGCAAAAGTGGAAAACGTATTTATAATAGTGGCTAACATTACACTTAAACTCGAAAAAAAAATCCCGGTCTAACCAATATAGAATTCAAAGAAAATCTTCTACGAATACTTCTACTATGGGATCAACTCTGAAAGAATCACTTTGAAACCGAGAGAATACGACTCATTCATCAGGCCTATATTTTTCGTACCTATCTATTTTGAGTCGTAAACCACTCAATGGGCGCAAATGAGTGCCTTTTATAATGTTATTACATTAAGGGCCAAATTCACCAAGAAAGTAATCGCGATTATATAAAACAAAACTCAGTTTGAGCGCCTAATCGAGATTATAGCTTCATTTTGCGTTTCACCGCTATGAATTAAACCTAGTTTACGCTAAACTCAGTTTCAATTCTTTGTTGTCGGCCATGTTACGACACGGTTCTTTAAACTAGATTACCCTGAGCTCAGTTTAGTTGAACTGAGTTTTTATATTGAATGGTGAAATCAGCCCTTAGTGACTAGGAAAAACTAATAGGCAAATAAAAATATCAAATTGTAAAAACTCACATACATACATGAACCCTGAAAATATAACACTCCTTTTTTGGGGCAGTCGTGTAAAAAAAATAAGCCATATGAATGTGTCAATATTTCTTCGGTTTCAAAGAATCACCCGAAAATGCGAATAAAATCAACGGTTTAGTTCGACAAGATTAAGTTTCAATAATAAAAGAGCAGTAACCTGATCGGCGCAGTGGGCTGGCGTTGGTGGGAGACACCTGCCACAGCGACGGCGGCGGCGAGCTGCCCGAGTTGCTGCTGCGGCGGCGCGTCGACGGCGGCGTCATCGTGAACGGCACCTGACGATGCAACGTGACGGTTATTTAACTTACATTTGAATTCAAACCTCTCGAAACAATAACTACATTTACTGCAAAACATACTGCTGTCTCAGTAAACTTAAAATGATTGATAGAACTATGTATATTGATTTTTTATAGTACTAATTGTATTGATTATGGTGCTCCAGGGCTTAATTTTTATTTATTTCGATTCGATTCCGAACATAGGTTCAGAGCGTACCAGATGAATTCAGTTTTGCATAATACGTATGATATTTCATTTATGCAAAACTGGAAGCAAATAGCAACTGACAAGGTATTTACTTTACACATTGAAACACTTGAATGCATACATATTGAGTTACTATCTCATACATCTTACCCTACCTACGCATGTTATAGGTGGTAACTACTGAACTGAAACTTTACAGTAATAGCGCTTAAGTATTAATGCAATGCGGGCGGATCCGCTGGCAGAAGTTAGTAATATATTACATTCTGCTTTACCCGCTTGAAAGTAGAAAATTATCCGAAGGGAATATACACCCGGAGTAATCCCGGAAAAATCACGTGTGTTCTTCCAAGGCATTTTATCTACATGTGTGCCAATTTTCATCCAAATTCTTACAGAAATAACAGAGGCGTAAAAGAGTAAATTACATTATACATTTTCGCCTTTATATATTTTTTTTTATCTGTACTTTCCCATTGCTGGGCAAAGGCCTCCCCCAAATCCTTCCAGGTATTTTTCTCTCGGGCCACCTCGAACTAGCCCTTGCGGTAGGCGTCCAGGTCTTCTCGCCACCTCCTCCCAGGTCGACCTCGGCGACGTCATCCATCTTGAGGTACCCATCTTGTGAAGACTGTTGCCCAACGGTCAGTGTGCTTGCGGTTGATGTGACCCGCCCAATTCCACTTTAGCATGACAGCCTTTTGTCCCACATCTATGGTCCCCGTCTTTAAGCGCAGCGTGGTGTTCCTCATACTGTCGGCTCTTTTGACACCCAGAATGCTGCGCTTCATTGCTCGTTGGCAAATCCCAAGGCGAAACTTCTGCGAGTCGGTGAGCGACCATGTCTGAGCACCGTAGGTTAGGATGGACAATATACACATATCGATGAGTTTTCGCTTCAGGGATATCGGTAGATCTCCCTTAATTAAAGTCTTCATGGACCAGTAGCTTTTCCAGGCGTTTTCTATCCTGCGATCGATTTCCTTCTCCTGCCTGTTTTCGAAAGAAACTAACTGGCCCAAGTAGATATACTCATCGACATAATTTATATCTTGCCCATCTACCTTGACCCTACGTTTAGTGCTGTTGGTCATACATTTTGTTTTAGACCGATTCATCGCGAGCCCTACCCTGAGGCTAGCAGTGCTTAGGTCTTGAAGCAAGGACTGTAGTTCCAGAGCAGAAGGGGTAAAAAGGACAATGTGTTCGGCAAACCGGAGGTTTGTCAGCCTCTTACTACCGACTTCGATGCCTTTGGTGGCCCATGAGGCTCCCAGTGTTTTAAAGATCCCCTCGGGAGTGCTCGTAAATAGTTTTGGAGAGAGCGGGTCACCCTATTTAACACCTTTTTGTATTTTAAACGAAGGTTCAGTAAAATTTAATTGTGCTGAGTGCTTTGTGCACTTCATAACCGCTAATTGTGGGAATAGAACCTGAAGAGTTGTATTCGGTGTTGATATCGGAAAGTGAATGGTCTGAGTATAAGGATTTATAAAATTTTGTTGCAGTTCCCATTATTTTTTTCTCTATTGTAATGTTTTTTTATTGTCATTCGTGTCCGGACATTATAGGTGAGGATATTTAGTATATCGGAATCCTTCACGTAATTTGCCAAGGTCGTTTGACGGTCCATCGATCTCGCCCGGAGATTTTTAGCTCTCCAGACCCCAGGGTTGCGCCCGCGCCCGTCCACGGCAGCACAACCGCTGGAGTCGCCGGACACTAGAGGCCTGCCTCTTATCCTTCTATCCATTGAGGGGTTTAGACAATAACCCGCCACGCTGGTCCAGTGCGTGTTGGCTGGTCGTCATAGCATCGTCTCTAGTCAGCAGGGTGCACCACGTGCAGTGGTGCTATTCTCTAAGAAAACGCAGCACTGCCGCAAGGACGAACATCCAAATAGGATACTTTGAATTAAGAATCCTATCTATATGTACATTAGGTTGACAATCCAATGTATCCTATTTGGGTGTTCATCGTTGAGGCGGCGCTGCGTTTTCTTAGAGAATAGCACCACTGGTGAGGTAGGCTTGGGTCCCGAAAGATGTTGATTGTGACCCCATATACACCCCTTTATAATATTAGTGATAATAAGCTACATAATAATACTATATCACTAACAGTATTACATAACGGAGTGAACTTGGAACAAAAGATAACACGACGCAGATGTTACAATTGCTCCTAATTGTTTGCAAAAACGCGTCTCGCACATTATGAAATTGTCATAATTAGTAAATAAAAGTAAAGTGTACCTTTATTAAGTTATTAAAGTATACTATGTTCAGAGTTTAAATTAATAGTATGAGAACGTTCATGCAAAAAGTCTTGCATTGATTTTGCAGTATCGTCTATTTAGGAAACAAACTTTTATCAAAGGAGATGATTTGATCTATTTTACATATGAAATGAAACCTATCTCGAAAACACCATGGAAAAATTAAAAACAAACAAATCCCCTTTAATTATTCAAATCAGTTGCATCGAGGATTGAAACAAAAATATTTTAATTGCCTAGGTATGTTTTTCGGGCGGTTAATATTAGAGATTTCGCGAGTACACCCTAATTTGGCATACGTACACTGAAGAATAGAATGGAATAGAACTTTATTGTACACCAAAAAAGTTTCACAATCTATACATAAATCTAAATCTATGGGTACCATGGCAGTCTTAACGCTGATAGCGATACCTTCCAGACAACCTTAGGATGGATCGTAACAACTTTATATACACAAATATATAAAATATTTATAAAAATAATATATATATAGAAATAGAGTCTGTCTAACGAAAGCGCGACCTGAGAAAATGAGGTCAAATCAAAAAATATTGAATATGGTATTACTGTCATAATAGGAGAAAAAATTTTTGATACTTGAGTATTTTTTTGTATAAAATCTGCGACAATCGTATAATTCTTTTTGACGAACTATATGAGGAACACAAAATGTTTAGAAATAAATATACTCAACCAATACGCTTTTAACAGCATCACACACTCAGAAATATTCAATTCCCTTACAAAACAAAAAATAGAATCCACACATACTTCTTCCAGCAAGTTAGAGAGATTAGATCCTATGTTTCAAAGAGAAATGAGTCAAACAGGGCGTCCCGTTGTCCCCAAAGATATTCACCACGTCTTCATTAGCAGTCGAATGGGAAGAGAAGGGCATTGTCATCAGCGAAGCTAAGTTAAGTAATTTGCGTTTCTCTGATAATATTGTCCTGTTCTCTCCTACAGCCACAGGACTAGAGCAAATACTGGTTGGTCTACATATAAAAATGTTGAAGACCAAAATCATAACCAGCAGCTCCAAAAGGAACGTACACGTAGGCGGACAGAATATACAATACGTCTTAAAATATATTATTGTCTACTTGGGCCAGGTAAGACAAAGAAATAACGTGTCGAACAGAACATACCTGAAAAAGTTACTGGTCCATCAAGGAACTATTTAAAGGCACTTTGCCCATATCACTAAAGCGTAAGCTTATTTATGGACATATGTAATCTCCTCATTTGACCTATGGTGTATACAGACTTGGTCTTTGACTAACATCCAAAAGTCTAAACTCAAGGTTTGCCAACCGACCTGGATGTCTTTCTTAAGAAATGGAATGTGAGTAAGGGACTGAGACCATTAGAAAGAGTGGATGGCTTTTGCACAGCAGTAGAACAATACTGGATAGCTATAATAACTAATACAATCCAAAAACGAGTAAAGATTTATTTATTGGTATATTACTATTATATCAAGAAAGTCACGGGAAAAGGTGAATAACACAAAATATGGAATTTTATCATCCTCAAAGTATGCTATTTCATCACATCAATTCGACCGCTTTTGAACGTATAAAGTGCGGTAGTGAAGATATTTCTTCTTAAAGCTTAGTTTTAAGTGTAAAGGTTTTTTCTCTAAATTCCTTAACGATTCAATGTTTTTTTATTTATTTCGCGCAGTCCTTGAATATCTTCAAGATTATCTATAAACATAAGAAAAAATATTATCATATCATAAAATATATCTAATAGTCAGTCAACAATGATCAAGATTATAATGTCATACTAACTTAAAAACCCGAGATCAAAAACAACTACTTTCTCTTCTTGTTTTTCTTTAAACTTACTGATCATAGTATTTCACAGCTTTCCTACATCACTTTTTATTGTTTTACCCATGATAAGCAATTATATTTTTAAAATCAATCTTTGTTACAAAATATTGACAATTGCAATCATAGACTTTGACGTGCTTTTGACGGCAATATTATGTTGCCAATTTAATTTAAAAAAAAAGCTCCAGGTCACGCTTTCGTTACACAGACTCTAGTACATATTTCTATATATATATATATATTAGTTACATACATATTTATTAAAAGTGAAGATCAGGGCCTTTACAATGACGTGTTAAAATGTCAGGCGTGCGAGCGAGAAAGAGGAATAAAGCTATGTAGAGTGTATAACAGATCTACATAGTCTTTAAAAGTTCAGTTTAGGTCATAAAATAAATTACGGTCACAGCTGCTGTTCCGCCTCTGAATACAGAAGCTGGTGGAATATGTCGACGGAAGCAGGTGGATACTCACGGTCGGAGGCGATAGGGAGCCGAGGTTGGTTGCGTTACGGCTGTAATTCGATCGGAGCACGTCGATGGGTTGTGATCGTGGTACGTTATTGTTAGATGTTACGGCGAGGGGGTTCTGCAATGAACACGTCAGTAAGTAACAGTGTAACAGTTATTTACGAAAAACTGCCGAGAAAATATACATAATGAACTTGAACGGATGTTATGCTCAAACAATGGAGTGGTTTAAATATTCATCACCAATGAGGGCCTAAAACACATAATCGCGTTGCGGCGCTGCGCCGCTAAAATCGGCGGCTAAGACTTATCTCTTTAAAAAGTTAATGTTAATATTTTCAATTTTAAGTAACTTTTAATTGGAAATCCATTTATAAGAGTATCTTTTCAAATACCTTTTAAATTACCTCGTTCTTTTTTAATATGCTAATCTATGATATAGCTCTCTGCGGAGCAAAAATTTTTGCCCAATATAGATTGCTTGCAAAAAATATAACTCTATGTTTGTTATTCTGTAGGGCCGCAGGGGGTACAATAGTACAAAAGCCCTCACTCTGTTGACAGCTAGGCGTTGCAGCGCCTGACAATGCGCGCGAGCACTCCGCCGACCCGACTACACACTTACTCTGTTGACGGCAAGCTGCCGCGGCGCCGCCTCGAAGCCCGACGACGCACCCGAGCACTCCGCCGACCCAACTACACACTTACTCTGTTGACGGCAAGCTGCCGCGGCGCCGCCTCGAAGCCCGACGACGCACCCGAGCACTCCGCCGACCCAACTACACACTTACTCTGTTGACGGCAAGCTGCCGCGGCGCCGCCTCGAAGCCCGACGACGCACCCGAGCACTCCGCCGACCCAACTACACACTTACTCTGTTGACGGCAAGCTGCTGCGGCGCTTGGTGCGCGTGCGGCTGTGGCGCGGGCGCGGGCGCGCGCGGCGCGGCGGCGGCGGGCGGCAGCGCCAGCGAGCGTGGCCGCGGCGCCGCTTCGGAGCCCGACGACGCGCCCGAGCACTCCGCCGACCCGCTCTCCGTCGCCTCCACCAGCACGAAGTCGTCCTCGCCCGCCCAAGTCGTGTCAGACGACGAGGCTACATGAATACACATTTTACATCTTTTATCCAATAAAAAACTAATTTTACGGGAACAATTTTATCGTAAATTTGGACAAGAAATATAATACTCATTAAAATTGTATATTGTAGTGTAAAGCCCGGACGCGGAGCAGGAAGAATTTCGTACGTTGACCTATTATTACCTATCCCTGTCACTCCCGCGTAAATATAATGCGTCTCGCTCGCACAGATGCAATGGCCTCCGTCGTCAGGGATTGTAAACCCTTTACTGTTATTTTAAGTTTTGTTCTTTCTTTAATGTGGTTTTTTTTTGGTTAGCATTTAGTCACTACAAAAAATTCTTGACGAAATTCATAAATTTAAATAATGAATGACAATGATGATTTTTACTTTTATTATCATATTTCTGCCGAATTCGTAATTTTAATTCGATTTTTAAATTGTTATAATATAAAATGTAAATAAATAATTTATATATTTAATAACAATAATTTATTCAATAAATTAGTAATTTTTTTTCTCCTTCAAATATTTAATGTAAAACGCACTTAATATAAAAATGTTTGTGACCACTGTCAGTAGGCCCAATGTCATTGTACGAAATTCTTCCTGCTCCGCGACCGGGCTTTAGTAATATGCTAACCTAATAGCATACAGAAGGAGTAAAACTTTCCATAAGTATTCAGTATGTTTCCCTGGCTGAAAACAAATGAAGAAATGCTGACCAATATAACGTCGATCTTTTACACGTGGCACTTTAATCACAGTAACTCTGTGATTAAGGAACCATGTGCCGCGCATAAAGACCCGGACTTTGTGTAGCCTTAGATTTAATTAGACGCTAAGTTAGCCCAGTGAACCACTGACCCTGTTGTTATTTATGCGAACTACTAGTGAGTAATATATTAGTAATCTGTTCGGTGATAACTAATTAGATATATCTTTACTAGCACTATGCTAGTGACTTTGTTTGCAAGAGTGTTTTTATAAAAACTTAAAAATCTCTTAAACCTTAAGTTTAAGAGATTTTAAACTTTAGTTTAAGCTTAAGTTTTGAAAACGAATAATAACTGTTTATATTATTTATTTAGGCAAGTATTTCCACAAAATTTTAATTTTTTTAAGCTACGGAAAAAGCAGAATTTTCAAAAATCTCTTCTTAGTGCTCACCTACATCATAAAAAGAAGCTTTGTGCTAAAGTTCACCTTCGTACTCACAGTAGTTTCAGCTGGGCTATGTCTGTCAGTTTCTCCTTATATATATATATATAGAAAACTGCATAATTAAAATTTGTCTTTGCAGTTTTTGGTCATTTAATGATATGTCTAGCGCCCAATCTTGTGTTACCATTATGCTAAACCTACAAACCCAAATTCAAAATAGTTCTAGAAGAGTCATAATAAAATAAACTGTTACCAAGCTTGTTTACAGACAATGTGCAATCAAAATGTGGGACGATTGATATCTGCAGCATCCACATATAGATAATTTCATAGTAACAAGTAAATGGGTGCATTAACTCATATAAATGGCGGAACAGACAATAAATTATTGCAGTTTACAACAATAGTCTTGATACCGGCTGGAGGTGCCCAAGGGCAGGTTAGTAAAGGTTATCGAATTTGTTTACTCTGAACAATGATATATTTTATTAATATTTGAACTATTGTTGAACTGTTTTCTAAGTACCTTTTAGTGTTTGATCAAGTGTGATGGGCCTGTTTTTTTTTTTTTATAAAAGTCTTTCGTAACATTATTGCTACTAAAAGTGGATCGAGCCACGTGACATCTAGGACCGCTTGTGTTCTATAAATAAACATCATGAGTTCTTTCGTCAATTTGTGCGAATAATACACGTAATGGCGTATGCATCAAAAAGCGCCCAGTAGCAAATTCGTATTGATAAACGATCACCTTCAATATAATGTAATCATCAACACAGAGATAACGATAAGTCCTAATGAACAGAATGTTCTTTGTAAATATTAACTTACATAATACGTAAGTAACAATTGTGACAAACTGTTTATTCTTAAATACATTTCTGACGGAATTAAATGTAGTTTATTATTTTATTATCAAAGTAGTATTAAATTTATATGCTTCGGCTATAATAATGTTGTTCTTCTGAATAAATGATACTATCCTGACCTTATCAAACCCATCTGTGTAGCTTTTTATTTAAATATTGATAGCAGATAATTTTTAGTCATATTACTGCACATATTATTCAGTACCTAATCGATGATCTTGAAGTAGCCTGAATCATTATTATGAATATGAATTCTGAAAACACTGGGTAATGAGCAAACGACATAATCAATAAAGTACATTCATTGAAGATAATAAATGATATTAAAGTTCCTAGGAAACGATAGGCGTTTACTTCCTTTTCAGAACTATTTACTTTAACCTATATATTATATGTTACCATAGTAAAATGTATTATAATCAGTCGATTCAATGAATATTTGATTTATTAATGAATTAAAATGTTATTTGTTCTTTCTTCTTCCGCAATTGTTAACCTGTTGGGTTAAGGCTAAATAATCATACGATAAGCGTGTTATGTAAAATAGTTTATTTATTAAGTGCTCTTTTGCTGTTATTTTTTTTTTATTGAAGGTAAAGCAAACACTGCGACAACAGCTGCATAGAAATATCCGTAGCGGGTTATCGCGCTACAATACATCGTGAATAGGTGAAGTACCTCGCCACATTTGGAAGATGAAATTCGCCGTGGCCGATGTAGCCACGGTATAACAGCTGTTAAAGATCACACAAGATTAAAATAATATGTAAATCCTCCTTTAATCCTTTTAGTATTGTATGCATAGGAAATCATACAAGTGCGTCCACTTATTCGCTTCGTACGGGCCATGCATGCGGTCCTTCCGTTTTATGCGGATGCAATACTTGCACTAATATTGCCCGCTTGATCCCATCCAACTGACGTGTACGACGCGGAATTGTGTATCTGAGTTTTAAAACCAAATTGTGTGTTGTCGCAACCCTATTTGTTTTTAAAGGCAACTTTAATTACGGCGCAATATATTCAAATTTCAGAATAGTTTTACTAATTTATCTTTCCATTTGTTTCAGTAAATGTAGCTATTCGAATTTGCAAAGCAAGTGACTTAAAACGCACATACAAAGGCAGGCACAAACACATATTCTTTGTTTCTTGAAAAACAGTTTATCTTCTTTAAATATAAAAATGAATAGCTGTTCGTTAGTCTCGCTAAAACTCGAGAACGGCTGGATCGATTTGGCCAATTTTGGTCTTGAAATATTTATGATACTCCAGTGAGGGTTTAAATTAACGACGATATACACTTTTCTATCAATATATAACATACTCGTAACAATAGTCAGGCCAGTTGCGAATAAGACCAGTAGTACGTAAGGCTGATGGCGTCGCGCTGCCGAGGTTGTCGCGGCGCCATGAATTGGTCGGGTGGTGCTTACCGGAGGATGTCGGCTGTGACTTCTTGTAGGCTTGCAGCGTGGGCAGCGCCTGCGGCTGCGGGTTGGAGCTGCGCGGCGCCGACGAGGGCCGCGCGGCCGCGCCGCCGGGCCCGCCCGACCCTCCGGCTCCGCCTGCGCCCGCCACGGTAGAAGGATTTACGCTCGCTCCTGTTAAAGCATCATGTTTACAAGCCATACTACATCTACTCTCAAAACGAAACTCATGCAGAACTGAGCAGTTTCCATTTATAGATATTCGATCAAATTATAATATAAAACGCAAGCGACAAATAATAAGTAGCAAGCGATGAAATGATTGATTGCGTGTGAAATCGCAGTCCTTGAAATTTTTGAACCCTGCCAGAAGTTCTGTTCGGTTACGGTCGCCAATAGTCCTCCCGTGATACTCAATATTTAAGAATGAGTGTATGTGCAAAATTCGTTTCGTTCGATGTCAGGCTTTTAAGTGGCATTGTTGTTCGATTAGAGAACTATTGACGACACCACCAGATCCGACACAGTTATACATATCCGGATTATAAAAATATGCGCCACCCCCACCCCATGCACAACCAAAGCGAATTTAATAAGTGAGGATGTACCCTGACTGTCCCATGACTCCTCTAGGTAACAGTTAGTATCGGGCGGACCCTCGAGATTGCTCTCCAAAATGTCGGGCAGATCCGAGTCCAAACCTGAACAATATGCATAACTTCACACACCGTGACTGAGGGTACTGTAGTGTAGCTTTAATGTGTATTTATAAATATATACACAACGAAATATATAAATACAATGTTCAAAAATCCATGGACTAGAAGCTAGATAACGGTAATGTCATTAAAACTAAATGAAGAGGTGATAATTCTAACGATGTTTGCTGAGAGTATATCAACTTGGACATAATGAGTTAAATACAATAAACTAGATCAATTTAATAATTTAGATAATATTGTAGCTATAATAAATCACATTGTTGAAAAATGATTTTATTGTAAATAAATGAGTTACTCTGTTATTAATAGTGATAAAACAGTTATATCAATACAATTAATGTCTGTCGAGTATATGTTATATTTTTTTAATAGCTAGATTGTGAGAAATATCGTAGAATGATACGATTCTGTTAATGAATTGAAGCTATATTTTACATTTGTATTTGTTCATAGGAACATAAAAATTGTATTCTGTAAAAGTAGCAAGGAAAGTAAGTAGTATTATAAATATAGGACATATTATACAGGTGTAGCGCGTGGGGATTTCGAAAGGTTATAAACAATGGAACGGGTCAGCGATGATTAGTCACTCGTTCTGATTACAGTTTTATGTATTCAGCGTTCAATGTTAGTTACTTTGTATTCTTGTTAATGACTCAGTGTGGTTTATTCACAAAAGCGATCTTAACTGTCTTATTATGTACTAGATGCTGTTAAATTAGTATCTTTATAAATTATAGCTTAAATTCAGGTTTTAAGCTATTCTGGTACCAAATTTCATCTAAGTAAGTTCAATCGTTTAGCGTGAAGGACTAACGCATACACATATTAAGTTTCTCCTTTGTACCTAATATTAGCTAAAGCGTGATTTTACAATCAGTAATTTTTGTGTGGTTTTGACAAATGTAGTAGGCGTGGAAAAAGCTGGTGGGTTAGTATGGGCATTTGGGTCAAACGGACGTACTTTTGTTTATTTGTTTCCACTGTACCGAAACTACTTTGAATTGTAGCACCATGTCTCTTTACCCCGAATGACCTTAAAGCATACTAATAAGACATTACTGTATAAACTTACTATTAATGGAGGTCGTCCGTGGGCGCTGTAGGAAGGGATGGTTGAAGAAAGCTTCGAAGGGCATGCGCTCGCGAGGGTTTCGTCGCAGCAGCCCAATGAGCAAACTACACAGTTCAGGACTTGTGCCTGCTGGCATTCTGAAACACATCAAATAAGTTTATATATTTTTATTTAGAACGTTTTTGCAAGGAACACCCCTTGAAAATTAAAATATTTGACAATATTCACTTTTCATTGAATTCTTAGACACCAGATTATGTAATCATATATGTATGCACGATACATAATGTATCGTGCTTGGTCTTTCAAATAAACATTATGATAGAACGCGAAATACTCTCATTATGTAGAATAATATGCAGATAGCACCGGACGCTTCCACTGTTTACAAATATTTGGCGGCTTGGGACGCTTTCCGTACGTATTTTATAATAACACCGAAGAGCTAATATGTCACTGAATTGTCCCAGTGCCAAATTCATTCTTGAATAGACCTTGAACGCTAGAGCCGATTGTTTGAGGGTTAGTAAAAAAAAACTAGTTACAAAAACTGTCCGAGTTAAGATGTGAATTGAAATGTTCCAGATATTTCTTTGGCATAACTGAAGTTAAATTTGTACCTTCAGTCAAATGTGAATGTGATGTTTAAGGTGTCTTACGTTACATAAGATCGGGCTAAAGTATTCATAGTAATTACTCACTTGGGTTGCAAGTCAACGCTGTTCTCGTAGAAGGCCTTCAGTTCGTGTGGCGTGGTGGCCTGGAAAGGTGCCTTGCCCGTGAGGCACTGGTACACTATCGTGCCAAGACTCCAGAGATCCGCTTTAGCGTCGTACTTTAGTGACATTATCACTTCTGGTGCCTATAACAATTATCGTAATGTAAAATTGTTGAACTTTTAGTACCTATCTAATTACAATTTGTACTATAGTTCTATCTATCTAACGTTGAGGCTGAAGATTTTCTTTTATAAGTTGAAAATATAACATGTCAACAGTGTATTTTATTATGTGTGCACGAATACACTTTTGAAAGTGCTGATCTCAATCATTTCTAGATATAGAAGTAATATTACCATATACATCGGGGAGCCGCAAAGCGTGACGGCCATGTTTCCTTCTTCGAGGAACCTTGCGAAGCCAAAGTCAGCTGCAAAAAAATAAATGAATTGAACACTACGTATAACATAATATTACGACCTAATTTTCTGATCTTTACCTTGTTTTGATACTATAATATCGATTCTAAATAATGTCCCATGACTACAGTATTTGAAATTTACGTTGAAATTGATGAGTCAGATGCAGTGGTCAACAAGACGAAGGATATGATAACGATATATTTATTTCTTCCGATAGATACAATCAGCTACGAGGGTCATTCAATAAATACTTAGCCTACAAAAAGTAAACGAAAATTTTGGAAAAGTGGCAATTTATTTTTCAACATAGTCTCCTTTTAGTTCGATACACTTAGCCCAGCGATGCTCCAACTTTTTTAACCCGTCCGAAAAATAGTTTTTGTCAAACTCTGCAAAATAGGCCTCCGTGGCGGCGATGACCTCCTCATTTGATCCATATCTATTCCCGGCGAGTGATTTTTTCAGATTAGGAAACAGAAAGAAGTCACAAGGGGCCAAATCTGGAGAATACGGTGGATGGGGCAGCAATTCGTAGCGTAATTCGACCAATTTGGCCATGGCAACGGCAGACGTGTGAACCGGTGCGTTGTCGTGGTGAAACAGCACTTTTTTCTTCGCCAGATGGGGTCGTTTTTTCTTTAATTCGGCGTCGAATCGGCCCAATAAATCGGCATAGTAAAGCCCTGTAATTGTTTTACCCTTCTCGAGGTAATCGATGTAGATCACACCTTGTGAATCCCAGAAAACGGTGGCCATAACTTTTCCGGCAGATTTTACAGTTTTCGCCTTCTTTGGAGCACGTTCCCCGGTCTGGATCCATTGTTTTGATTGCTCCTTGGTCTCTGGTGTGTACCAGTGGATCCAAGTTTCATCGACGGTCACAAAACGACGCAAAAACTCCGCTGGATTCCGCTTAAACAGAGCCAAACACGTCTCCGATGTGGTCTCACGGTTGCGC
Source organism: Leucania comma (assembly GCA_958295575.1). NCBI lineage: Eukaryota > Metazoa > Arthropoda > Insecta > Lepidoptera > Noctuidae > Leucania > Leucania comma. Next base: position 16,547,633 of record OY282474.1, on the reverse strand, counting down.
TTGTTTTCCGGTGTGAGTAAACGCGGCACCCATCGCGCCGACAGCTTTCTCATGCCGAGTTCCTCGTGAAGAATATGATGCACTGTTCCTTCTGAAATGCCTACAGTCTCAGCTAGCTCCCGAACCTTCAATCGGCGATCTGCCAATACGAGATCATGGATTTTTTTAATGTTTTCCTCCGTAGCAGCTGTTTTCGGTGCACCTGGACGTGGTTCATCAAAAACCGACGTACGGCCACGTGCAAACTCGTTGAACCAATTCTTGACGGTGGCCATCGATGGAGAAGAGTCACCGTACACAGCATCCAAGCGCTCTTTGATTTCGATGCGCGTTTTCCCTTCCAAAAATAGAAATCGAATTACCGAACGATATTGCTCTTTTTCCATTTTTGTAAAACCGATCGACACGTTCGCTTCCTTAAGTTGTCAAATTAAAACAAATGAAGGGATTGGAATGAAAATTTGAAAAAAGAATTAAAAAAGAATGTGCTACACTGTGGTAAAACTCTTTTGAAACTACAGCGCCCTCTGGCGATGAGGCTAGGTACTTATTGAATGCCCCTCGTACGTTAAAAAATATTATTATGAAAGGAAATACGAACCAATTTTGAGTGTTATTTCAGAGGCATGGGGCGTGCGGGGCGGCGCCACATTGTGGGTGAGCAGGATGTTCTGCGGCTTCAGGTCCCGGTGCACGATTCCCTTGGCGTGAATGGCGCGCATCGCCTCAGCTAGCTGCCTCAGGAACAGTCGGATAGTGCTTTCACTGAGCAGACGGTTCGCTTGTAAATAGTCCGCTAAGTCGCCCCCGTTGCAGTACTGAACAAATGAAACAAACAATCACCGTTAGTGATTTTTTGGCTAATGGAGCCATTGGACAGAATCCAGGGACTGTTTTTTAATTACGCCAATAGACGTCAAAGGAGAAAAATAATATAATCCAAAAGAAAGTATTACGCACAATATTCATAATTATAATAAACTTATTCGAATTCAATGCAATATTTTTTTACAATATGGGCTTCCTTAGTATCCACAAAATTGAACGATTTTAGACCTATTTTCATTTGTTAGTCGTACAGCTTCAAGCAAGACACCAACCAATAAGGGATACTTTTGTACGCTTACCGTTTTATTACAAAAAAAATACTTTAGCACTGGTTTGATCTAAGACCAACAGGGTGATATAACCATAATAACTGTAGTTTCGGGTCTGTTACTAGGTGTAGTACCATGACTAAAGAAAACATTATTATAAAATGAAGTTTATCACCAGTTTCTGAACTATCTACATTAGTAAAGTTATACCGCCGAAACTCCTAGTTTAACTATTATACTAGCTTCAGTGAATAGCTGTTCGTTAGACTCGCTAAAACTCGTGTACAGCTGGACCGATTTGGCCAATTTTAGTCTTGGAATATTCGCAATAGTTTAGGGCAGGTTTAAACGGTCAGAAAAGATGGAAAAAATCACGATAAAAAAATCTAATACAACGCCATCTCTTATTAAAATGTCATTTTGAAATGTATTGTGCTGGTTCTGGTAGATCGCGTTATCCTCATCAGGCGCGTAGGTGGTACGAAGTTTGCCGGGTCAGATAACAATAATATATTTGTTAATTTAAAAATCGTTAAAAATGGATATTAATACGATTGATCTGATTAGGTTGGTACTAGGGGTTTCGGCGGTCTAAGATAGTTCAAATAAAGAAGAAGTAGAGAAATAGAGAAGAAACTAGTGAAAATAAATAGTAAACTTCATTTTATAATGTTTTCTTTAGTCTTGGTATTAAACCCAGTAATAGTCCCGGAACTACGCTTAGATCGCGTTTTGGAATAAGACGGTTAACGTTTTGCATACTACCATATGTAAAACGTTATACTACTTTCCAACTTTTCGTCTCGATTCTAGCACAAAACTAGTCGTCCAAGCAGAGCTCGTTGTTCCAATCAGTGTGCTGTACAAAATTAATGGCATGGGAGGTACTTTTCTTCCATGGAGTAATAAAACTCCGACGTTTACGTTTCATCCCATGTTCTCGGTTAAACTTATTACAGCCACGCGCGGATTAGCAAAAATAGGGCAATCTATTAACGGATCGACCTTGACCAGATCGTAAAATATGAATTTAACAGAATGCTATTTATTATTTTAACTAAACCAGAACAATAACGATTTAAATCAAAGTGCAGTTACTGGCAAACCGACGTAAGAATCATGTCATATTTGTTGTTTACACGTCACAAGCAAAACCAACAGCTGAGTTGTATAGCATTTAACTTTACAGAATAAAGCAATTTATAGCCATGGAGCATCAGCAAAGCACCAGTAGTACCAGTAACATCAGTGGAGGAGAGATTACATAGTGAACGCTTGCGTTTTTGTGTGAAGTTCGATAATTATTTAGTATTTGCTTTTTATTTCCGTTATTATGATGAATCATTGTTCTTAAAAGTGAAATCGTCTGACTTGTGGTAGTAATAGAATTATTTGAAGGACTACATGAGGATTTTTGTGCAACTCAACGACAAACCAATATATAATTAACATGGGCGGTTTTGTGTATTTGTAGCATTAGCAACTGGCAGTTAATGAAGACCATCGTGGCGATTCGGCCGCGATCATTTACACGTATAACTGTGTAAATAAAGCGTACACTTCACACATTGCGTGCTATTTGTCAGTCGAAGGATATTGAAAATCGGCCACCTAATATTTTCTCGTTTATGCAGAGCGTCGTTATCGTGGTTGATTTGCGATAAGCTGCCATGCCGTTAGTAATCTTATCATTGAGTGATAATAGTTATAAGTGTCAGTGAGTTATGCGCTGTTCGCTACGCTGGTACTTGTACCACGACAGGTAACTCCTGAAGTCAGTTGGCACAGCTCTATCTTGTAGTGTTCGCATATGAGAGTGACTATGACGTCGAAACATCTTTTCGTGATATTGTTGGCACTATTTGCGTAAGTACACAGGTTTTATTTAACAGTAGCTGGTCGATTTTGTTTCATGTAATACTTACCTATAGGTAATCATATTCTTATCTACCAACTATTACATACTTCACTCTACAGTTTAATAAATTGCAATAAATATTACCTCCGTCAATAGTCGTACATTTTTTACATGATATTGAAAATGTGTTTCATAGTTTCATTTGCCTACTTACGTATTCTGTATCCAATGTCGGTATATTAATTAACAGCACTCAGCATTTTAAATAAAATGTAGTTCTATTTGCTTAATAACTAGTTATATGACATTTCTTCAGGTACTTAATGAAATTATTGTCAATTAATATCAGTAAATATCAACTAATTAAAACATCATCTGTGGTAGCTGGTCAAACCATAGTCAATAAAGGTGTGATGGCAAGTGTTAATTGTGTCAGATTCATAATTATTAATGATTTTATCAAAAACCTTTTAAATATGTTTTAACTACTCCAACGATAGCAACAATATCTAATATACGAATCTAAAATATAAATCTACGTGTATTTTGTTCTATCAATCAAAACTTAAGACAGTGTGCTAGTTATGCCCTTGTAGTACATACACTTATCGCGATTTTTATCGCCTCCTTATTTATAACAATTTTGCGTCACCTAACGATAAACTCGATAAAGTCACATGTCATTACTGCATCAATATCAATTTTCAGGACTGCATTGGCTCAAAATGTGGATGAATTACCCATACCCGTTGAAAATGATAACCAATTCCCGCCTGACAATCATCCAGAATCTGATGGGAGCGTAATAGAGGGCAGCGGGGCGGGCGCCATAGACGAGCCGCTGGAAGTGGCCACTGAAACTGAAACACCGGCACCGTTGCTTGACGACGTACACTTAAAGTCCTTCATAGATAACATATCCATTGCCGCGGCTGATGAACATTCCTGTCCAAAGCCTTGTGTTTGTAATATTGAAGGAGACCCAAACAAATACATTGTAGATTGCTCTGGATACGAATTAACAGAACTTCCAAAACCTTTGGATCCCAAAACTACGGAATTAAACTTACAGAATAACAAGTTAACTGAAATACCAAAAGAAATATCTAATTTGAAGGATTTAAAAACATTGAATGCTGAGAACAATGAAATCATGGAGATCGTTCCAGGTGTAAGTAATACATTTGAATAACAAATATATGTTCTTATGTTACTTTGAAGAACAGTAATGTTTAATTCATAAAACCTATGGGCATGCCAATGGTAATATTATTATACATAGGTATTATATAACAAACACAATTAAGAAAAGCAATGGTGTGCGACGATATTAAGACTATGCATTAGTTGAACCATGTCGGCATTGTGTGTCAATATTGGCGGAGTCAAAGCCATCTCTATAACCAGTTTTACTTCCAACGACGCCAGTCATAAGAATTAAATGATTTTTCTTTTAGGGTACCAATTAATACATCGTTACATGTAGTACTAGGTACAATAGAGACACAAACCAACTAATTGCTTTATCGTAATATAGTTGGCATGGTTTACGGCCTCGATAAAATAAAACAATTAGATTTCATTGACTTGCACGGTTTACACGAGCTCTCAACTCAGATAAACACGCTAAAAATCTAATGAAACTAACAAATTTCTATTATAATTTCAGTCCATAAGTGAACTACCTGAACTGGTAAATTTAAAGCTCGGAAACAACCGCCTGATAGAGTTTCCGCAAGACTTAAAAAATGCTTTCGGCCTAACTAAATTGGAAGAGCTTGATTTGGGAGGAAACGATATGAGAACGGTGAGTACTAAGTTTCTAGCTTAGCTTATTGTCCATCTGAAAACTACAACAAAAATATTTAATACCTGGTATCAAAAAGGTATTTGAATTTATCTTTATAATCGCTTAATTCTTTAAAACTGATATAGGCAGGATTAGTGGCGTCAATTAAGTACAGAAAATCTGAATAAAAAAATGACTTTTCTGCCTAGCCTTTTCCCAACTATGTTAAAGTCGGTTTCAGTAACTGCCTACCTGACCTCTACAACCTAGTAATTGGGTAACACGATATCCCTTGGCACCGGAAAACGCAATAGTGGCAGGCCAAGGCGGGAATACGGTGGATGGGAGACGCACAGGACCGTTCGTTGTGGCACTTGAGGGAGGCCTATGTCCAATAGTGGACGTAATACGGCTGGAATGATGATGATATACCTTGGAAAGTCTGAGTATTCGTAACGACTGTCAAAGGTCTACAAATGACAGCCAGAACCAATTCTTAACGTTCTTTCCGAAGCACGAAAGAGTCTCGATATTTTAGAATGATCGACTCATCAATAGACCGACCTAAGCAAGAGTTGGCGGTCTGGAGATCGACCCGCGCGGGCGTTATTAATCTAGCCACGAGCTCGTTCAAGTTAATCAAACCATTTAATTAATTATTTTTTTTTTTTTTTCAGGATCTTAAGCCAGAAACGTTCTCCAATTTCAAAGCTCTGCGCTCACTCACATTGCCTACTGCTGCAGCTGGTATAGTGGAAGATTTATGTACATCATTCAAAGAATCTTTGGTAACTGTATGTACAGGAGCATGTAACTTAAAGTCTTTTGAATGCCCAGAAGCGCCACAACCAAAAGGCATAGAGGACGAACTATTAGATGCCGTGTTACCAGGACTAATTGCCTTAGGATCTGCGGCTGAAGATAATGTCGACCCAGTCGTAAATTCTGCGACTGAAGCAAATAATGATACAAAGAAAAATGAACAAGAGTCACCAGTAACCAAAGTGGAAACCACCGAGACAGGAACTTTGGCTAATATTGATACTAAGAAAACAGTCGGAGATCCCTCTCTTCTTTCAAAAATTTTAAAAGCACCGGAGGAACCTAAACCTACTAATGTAGAAAATGCATCAACAGTTAAGCCAGAAAGTGAAGTCATTGGAGCAACCACTTCAGGAACAAAAACTGGAGGTGTCGATAAAAGTATTATTGGAATGATTGTAGCTGGGATGGTTCTTGTAGTAGCTGGTATTACAATTAAGAAAAACTGGAGTTCTATCAAAAATCGGTTTAGTTCAACTCCACGAAATGCCAGTGAACGAACAAACGCTACTGCAAATGGAAACACGCCTGAGGAAGTACCGCTTCAGGAGAAATCTCCTGTGTAAAAAAAAAAATATTAATTTTGTATGTGGTATAATAATTTGTTGAGATATAATTTGTTTCGATCTGAATGTTATAATTTATTGACGAAATAATTAATGCCATCCTTTACCAGGCCCAAAATGTGTGAATGAGTTAGTGTTTAAGTAAAAATATGATATGGACATAGATTAAGGTTTTTAGACGTCGCAGTATTTTTGTAAATAATTTAATATCTTACGTACCTACAATACGAAAGCAACATGCATAACTTGTTTTTTACTTTGACATAATTAAGAATAATTTCGCAATAAACCAGGTGTTTATTTAAAATTTCTTTTACTTTTCTTTTTTTCCGAACTAATTTATTTCCAACTATTCTTAACTAGTTGATACTGTTTTTGTAGAATACTCACTACTAGCTAGCACAATGACATTTGAATTACTGTTTATTTTTTTGTACAGTCAGGTGCATATATTAATCACACTACTGTTCTATATGTATATATTCCAGAAAATTGTAAGTTATAGGGTAATAAGAAATTTTGTTTTTGGGTTCTTTGGTACTACTTAAATTAAAAAAAAAACGAGGGCACAAATTGAATTAGATTTTGAAAAGGGACTTCAGGCCGTCAGACTACGCTAGACTTTGTAGAAAACTAACACAGAACTGGATTCTTTCTTATTTTTTCTAACAAGCTCCTCGTTATGTAATGTTGCGCTATTGTTTCTCTTGTTTTTTAGTATTGGTATCTGAAGGTATTTTTTAGTTAGTTGACATCAAATGAAGTTACCGTGTAGTTTACGTAATACAGAAATGACACAGCCTTCGGCGCACACACAAAAAGTGCGTATTATTTTAAGTAACTTCGATTTTCAATAAGTTTTTGATTTTGAAAGCGTTAGGTTAGTTGGCGAAATTAAAATTTTCAATAGGTACAACCCTATCAGCATCCCCCTTAACTTCTGTTCTGTTTTAACGGCCCAGAAAAAGTTGGGCAGGTGACCATGACGCTTTCTGCGAGGGCTATTTGAGAAAGCATGAGAGAAGAGTACATGGAAGGACTTGGGGGACACCTTCGCCCAGCTAATGGATGTCCATTAGTTGCAAAGGCAGTGCCGGATCAAGGAAGTGCGGGGCCTGTAGCAAATTCAAAAAAAAAAAAAAAACCCAAGAGGCCTACTATTTTTTTTTTAATTCATATAAACTAGTGGTTGACTGCGATCCCACCTGATGGTAATTACTGATGCAAAAATCTTTTTAAAATGAAATTATTTTTCTTACAAGCTATAGCCCAGGCAGTTGCTTACATTGTCTTTATTCTTTATGGATAATTCGGAGTTGATTCGATTTTATGGTATAGACAAAAATAAAACAGGGTGTTTTATTTTTGTCCCTATAAGCGAAGTCCCCTGATGCGCGAGGCCTGTAGCATTTGCTACTCTTGCTATGAGACTAATCCGGCACTATGCAAAGGCGTCTTTTGGCTAATTACAAAAATAAAAACTCAACCCGTGTTGGAAAAGTTTGGGATGGGTGTTGATGAGTCAGTGAGTGAGTCAGGTTTTTGCTCATTATAAATTCTACAGATCTGCACGCATATTTCTTAAAATAAACTATTTTTTTTTCTGCATTATGTGTAAACGACTGCACGCATCCATTTCAATGAGACTCTTCTATAACTTGTAGCAGGACGGTGCTATTATTAAGCTTAGCTACTGGATAAATAAGAATGTTTCTTCATGCTTGTTGATTGAATGGGATTTAAGATACAGCGACCCAAATTCAATCCGAGAATTATATAAAGAAAGGGTGTATGACCATGTGATTATGCGTCTTGAATGTTGGTTGTAGAACTAACGCTAACGTTTACTTAAGTTGCTACTAGATGGCGTTAATCGTTAAATTAAGTGATCATAGAGTAGACCTGTCATTTCAATTCTTACAATAGGCGCCGGTTTTTAATAAGTAATTAATACTTAAATTAATTCTATGGTACTATTTTAATGCCCGATTTTCCTACCTTTTATCTGAATAATAAAAATTGCGGTTCGACAGTTTTTGGATGGTTTTTATTTTAAATCGTTCTAATTCTCTTTATTATAAGATAGCGTTGGTTGGAACTACAATTTTTTTTCGCTAATCACATGTCAACATTATTTTCAACATCCGCGCACCACGACTCAGTTATAAGTTAATAGCCGACTCGGTAAACGTCGTCCTGCCATAAATTGCCAAAGAAAAAATTGCATGTTGGGGTAGGAGGGTAAAAAATAACCTATTCCTATTAGATAAAAATCGGTCGAGCCGTTTCGAAGGAGTTCAAAACAGACACAGTGATGCGAGATTTTTATACATTATTTTTAGTATATGCGAAACCAGAATATAGTTTGAATCGATTCAGTTACTGATACTTCAGTATCTGTAACTGAATCGATTCCAATATTTTTTACACCATGTTTATTTTTCCCAGAAATATTTTAAAAGCTCACAAGTTAGACACCACCAACACTAAGTACCTACAAAACAGGTCACGGTAAATCATAGCGGGCATTAGGCGCCAGCGCACAGCTGTATGCGGGAGCAAAGCAAAACCCTTAGTCGCCAAGGTGGCCCGGTGACCGTGTATTATGTCGCCAATCAGGTACCATAACTGGCTTTATAACTTTGTGATTTTTCATAATACACTTTTGAATTTTTGTACATAGATTCTTTACATAAAACTACTAGACAGATGTGTTAGGTTTCGCATAATACTAAAATTAATGTCGTATATTAAAAAATAGATTTACAGAATTAGTCACACTGTCTTCCAAATTTTTCATATGCAGCCTATTGTGCAGCTATTTAAAAATAAATGACCCTGAGATCTAGACAAACAGGATTTATTTCTGATATCTCGATTTGAATGCATTGATGATAAGATAAGTACAAACATTTAATTTAGACGCCTGTAAAATGCTGAACACAGACGACGAACCGTAGGCTCAGGCATTTAACCGTCAACTTCTATAGCATACTAAGTGCCTATATAATGTACATTTTCTATCAGTAGCAAGAAATATACATAATGTACGAATTTAGTGACTGGGTAGTGACTAATTTACTTTTATTTTCAGTTCACATTTCGTTGACCACTACGTAGGTATTGCAGGCATGTTTTCAAGTAAACGTTAATGAACGATAAAAGTGATGCGCAGTTCAATTGTTTGTTTATTTAGCGAAAATTCAGATGCGCATTATAACAAAAACATGGCGTGATAGATAAGTTTCGTTTTTGATAAACTGAAAGGAAATTGGCCCAATTTCTACAAGATGATGCGCAATACAGAAATAGAATTTTCGCACTTAGGTTGGTTTAAGGTCGGCTACTGGTCACACACAAAACAACAATGAAATTGTAGATGAAAGTTGATGTGAAAAGAAATGCTACACTAAAGAGCGGGTCACGGCACAAGACGCAACGCAGGCGGATGTGCGGCTCACTGCCTGCCTACCTGACCGACAACCTGTACTGTACTATGTTATGTCCCGTTACACTCCGTTATAGAACAACAATACTTAATAATGGCGTGTGCTTTATTCTTTTAAAGCATGTATACCAGCGACTTGATAATAATTTACTTAAAAAAAGAAGTATAAAGAAACTACTTTAGTTAATTGGGAGGGTCGTTGACATTCAGTGGATCATCATAAGGTCTGTGCGCGTGGTGCAAAACCTAAATAAACTGCGTAGCTACATACATATGTACAATGCCGTGTGGCATACATGTACATATACGTACGTATGTCTAATGTCCACCAATGTCCGTGTTTTGATCAACGACACGCAAGAAATACATTTATATAAAATTACTTATGTAGAGATACGAAAACTTTGAAGTTATTTAGGTATGGTATGACTCAGTGCAGTGCCCTCATTTCATATTTTGTTTTAAACGATTCTGGGAATCATTGACCCTGTTTAAATTCGAACATTTTTTTTTATTATTATAGGTTTTAATTAATTTTAGATTTTTATTAAGATTTATATTTGGCATTTCTTTAGTTATATGTACATAATTTAGAATTGGAATATAACGCAGGGCTTCTTAAATGTATTGAAGATAGCTATGATGTACATGGAGGCAGTTTGATATATATTTAAAAAAAAGTTGTTCCGTACTAGGAATCATTCCTATATCGTAGGTGCGCTCACAAACATGTAAATTCACATACACAAGACACATAGACCTGGAATACCTGATAAGGCATGTAGGCTGTGTAAATATTTATTCCATGCGGGAATCGAACCCGCGACACATAACGCAACCGCCAATCGCTTAACTACTGCACCAACCATGCCAACCTTTGAATGCTTTGGTTCGTTAGTACCTATAGATTCCTAAATAAAGAAATAACATACCTACCATGAATCAGTTCAGTCAGACACCGTAAGACGCGCCGGGAAGTAAACTAACTACATCAGATCGCTAGACCTTGTCTTTGTAAGTCGATGTATCATGTAAATTCATGAATAACCAGTATAGCAAACGTAGGTGTGTGTTCTTATACAAACCGGTTCTACTTTATGAAACGATTTCATCATCAACACGTGATTTGTGACATCAAAACATTAACTTTAAAGCTCGATTTAGATACGATATAATAATGGTACCTTTAGGTATAGCACATCAAGCTAAACTAACTATGCTTATCTATGTTTTTGTACTGCTTACTCATATTTTATTTAAATTTAATTAAAATATTACTTAGGTACTGAAGTGAATGTGAATAAGCAACGGCATTTACAAAGGAAATTAAAAACATGCGGTGCAATAACAAGGGCAGACTGCGGCTGAAAACTATTACTTCATGACGTTCGAAAGTGTTTAGTGGTAGTATTTTAAGCGACAAGTGCATTAAGCGTATAGATAGAAAGCTGTGGTTTCCGGCACGACACTTTCCAGCTCTTGCCGACGCGTTGTAGCTGAGAGAAACCAGTCTGACGCAATCGACCATGCCGATTTGTCTAGATCAGATCGTGTCAGTAATACAGCATGCGTGTATACGTGCTTTTAACTCGCTGGCCACTAGAGCATCTAACTACTGTCTATCTGAGCGCAATTTGTATAAGAGTGTTATATCTTCTAACTTTGTCACAGGGCTGCGGGATCGTTCAAGAGTCACCGTGGCCCTAAAACGCAAAGGATAAGGGAAGAAACACGGCTGGGTTAAGTCACAAAACATCGATCATTAAGGTATTCCCTTAAGGTATTTGATTTCCCACCCCAATGAAAAAGATCTACCCAAAAAAGAAGAGACATCCACTTAATACCTGCCTTCTTGGAAATATATTTTTAAATTACATACTTATTTTCACGTAAACTACATAGCACATACATAGCTTTATACAAGACTTGACGTGTATTGAAAATAATTATTAGTAAGTCAAAGGTGTATTGAGTACAAACATCACTTAGTAACTATCAAAGCTTATTGAGAGAAGGCCCAAGGTAGCCCATTGTACCGTAGCCCGCACCCAGCCACGTGCGAGATCTAGGGCCCGCGAGAACCAGTCGTATATTAATGCGAGCACGAGGTCACCACCTGACTCTAACGCTACATCTCTTTGTGTTTATATTATTATTATTATCAGTACCCTGCTATAATATTCAAACATATTTGGATAGTTTAGTTGAACTATAACTAACTAATGTGCTTATTATGGGTGACTTGAAAATAATTTAACTTGAACTACTTGTTGCTAATTGTATACCTGTATAAATGCGAAATATTTATTTTCTGGGTTATTTTGGATGTACTATACCAAAATTATTACTTTATTGTTACACGTCTTATTTTATTGATAGAACATAACGAGTACCATTAGGTAATTAGTTAACATTATTAACTAATTTGATTACAAAACTTGTGTCGAATATTACAATGATCTAAATAATAACCATATACCTATTGGTATAATTTAAAATATAAAAGACATGTTCAATGTTCACGTGTGTATCCGTAGAACGAAGAACCGAAACGAGCTTATCATTGTAGGCGGCTGTCTTTGTTCAGTGTTCACAGTTCATTGTACATTGTGAAATGTGAAATCACACTCGCTAAGCGAAGAGAGACATGTTTTTATATGATGAAAGTTGAGACAATATAAAACTGTTCCATTGTGGCCGTAATTATACAATTACTATTCGGATAAAAGTTAAATCAACGGTCTAAATAAATGGTATTCAACTATTCACGCACACTCAGGTTAGTCCTACGTAATACTGAAGCGGAAACGATCTAAGCCAGGTGACGTACAAACATCACGTAATAATGGGTTCTGAATGTAGAAATTGTGGAATAAAATATATCTTGGGGTTTTATTCAACTAGCACGTAATGAGAGAGCGTCAGGAAATTCTATCACCATATATCATCACCGCGCTTGGCAAACAAATCGGCAGCTGCAGGTGTTGGTAAACTATAAACGGACGCAAACTACGATAATGTTCTTTCTGTTGGAAATAGTTGTCGCTTTTAATAAATAATACCAAAAAATATATATTTTTGATTTAATCCAAGGTCTGAAAGCATCTATAGCAGAACCTCCATAGGCAATTAGATTTTGTTCTAAACAGAAAGCTAAAATCTAAACATTGTTAACATTATCTTTATCATACAACATATGTATTTCTATGTGTGTTGTGATTCAGTTCCATCCGGCATGAAATCAGACGCGCATGCAATGCATTTGATCGGCAGATGACCTTAGTACATTGTTAATTCTGCGTGCACACTGTGTGCAGTGCTTGTGCTTTTTTCGCAATAGCTTGAAGACAGTTTCACAATTCTACTCTTATTCATAGAACTTGATTTATAATTGTATAACGGTAAACTGCCGAATTGTATGAAAACTGCGTTGGCAATTATACTTCTGTTAAAAGAACGAAATGTGATGATAGATAATACCAGTGGTACAAAAGTGCAAAGCTTAGATATGGCTTTTCTGTCGCCGGCCTCTCCAAGTCCTTGAGAGGTTCATATTTAGAGATTATACGATGATACTGATTAAAATACAAAGTATATTTATTCAATCATAAGTATAATCGTAAGCTACATATTTTATGGAGTTTGCAAAACTTAAATGTAAAAATAGAGCCTTTAAAATAAAGACAAAAACGTAATGAAGGACGAATTGAATATCGTAGCTTAGCTATTCGTAAAGTGTAATGTTTGTACGAATATGGAACATTGGCAAGCCACACGTGCTCTGTCCCAATCTCGACGACAGCACGTGACTAGTTTAAATTGGGTAGCAAGTACATACTGTGTGTACAGTCTGCAGACCGTGTCTAGATAATGAGCTACGATTTTGAGATATGAAAATCAACACAACACTGCTAAAGCAAGCGTTTGCTTCTTTTAATTAGTTTCAATGAGGAAGCAGTTATCAATTATGTATACTGTTCCTAAGGAAGTAACATCCCTTTAATTTGTAGTTTTAAGAAATAAAAAGCTCCTAAACTGGTTTAGAACTAGGGTTGCCAATATTTCTTCGACGAAATATAGTATTTTCTATAAAAATATTAATGATTTTCTATAAGAAATATAGTATTTTCTATAAAAAAAAATTAAATTATTAATGGAAAAAGCAAAAAATAGACAAAGCACTTCTTGCAATTTTTAACTATTTAAATCCTAATTTTTAATTATTTTTTTTTAATTAAAGGGATGTTTCGTACTTTATCACATTAAACTTTTAAATTAATATTAATCAAACAATCTATATTTTTGTTACAGGTTTATTTATTTTTTTCCTTTTTGCGACACACTTTCGTTATCGCTACTATTTTCTATACCTAATTTATTTAGAACTTTATCTTCATAAAGAAAATAACAATTTTTAATTGAAAATAATCACCAAAATCAAAGAACATAAACATAGCAGACCAATGACCAAATATTCGTTTAACATAGATAAGTTCAAAACGCATGCATCGATCAAATCTTGAAAATATAGTACGGTTGGCTATCCTATTCAGAACTAACTTTGAGGTTCTTAGATGTTGGATTTCTGTTGGATTTTTTTTATTCTTCTGTTTGTTACTTTATAATAAACAGAAAAAAGAACCATAATACAACATGGGTTAGTTCCGAAAGGAATGCTCGGCCCCGGCACGATAGGCTACGAAGGAACGGAGTAGGTTTTTAGTCAGTAAGAGTCTGACACTACTTCCCGCTCCGCCCAAGGGCGGGATTTGTCATTGGATGATTTTACCTACCATAAAAAAAAAAACCATAATACAACCGAATTGAGAACCTTTTCTTTTTTTTAAAGTCGTTAAAAAATTACGGCGCAGTAGCTACGATTTTGGTCCTTCCGGGCTGTTTTTTACTTTGCTTCTAAATCATTTCGAACGTAGTTAAATTGCAAATAATGTATAACAATGTGCCACTTTGTATTTTTGTTTAAAAAAATAAAATAAGTAAATATAAAATTACTTCTGAGAGATTTCTTCTTGCCTTTTTTTAATGGAAATAACATAATAATATTATTGTTTACAATTTACTTTATTGACGTTATAGTTTTCAAAAGGTACAGAGCTATAGATGATCTAAGAGTGAAGTTATAAATATCCATCCGAAACGTAGGCGATGCCAATTAGTAGAGTCATGGTCCATAGCAGCCATGGCGACTATCCACGTACCTCAACTAAAAGGAAATCGTGCCAATGAACTTGAGTTTGGCTTTATATCGCGATGAGGGCATTGCTGTTTTAGTTTTTTTACGCAATGAAAACAAGTGTACGTAATATCATACACGAATAGCATCGCAGGTATACTTGGCTTTGCCGCGTCGACTGTGACCTGCTGCGTCCACTTGACTCGTGTGCCCTTGAAGTTTATTTATAATTACAAACACACATACATTTGGAAAGAAACAGAAATAATTCTAACTATGCTCCCCGCCAAGTCCACCAAAGAGACGACCAATAACGCAATACAAAACTGAGCAATTGCAATGATAATGTCAGCAACTAATATAGAAGCAAGTTGAACCCATGCAGTCTATCAGACAAATTAACGACACATACACAATAATTACGGAAAAATACATAAAATAAATAAAATTCATTATCACCGTGTGGATGATCTAACTGGTCTAGGTATTATTAGTGTTGACATTTTGTGTCTAGCTAGCACATACATGGGAATCATGATTTTGTTATTATCTAACCGAGTTTGTTTTGGCAAACGTACATATTTGATATAATTAATTGTAGGATTATTACAGTATAATATGGCAATGTTATTATATATTTTTTTATTATTTTCATGTCGTAAATATACAACTTACTGCTGAAAATGTTACTGGTCTTCGAAATACTCATTTCAAGTGTCTGTCATGTTTATTTTTTTTTTGTACTATAATCCGCTATATGTTTGGACCGAGTCTCCATACAATATGTAAATTTCTGAAATTATGGCATAGTTACTGTGTGTGAATTTTGTTTGTTTTATAGTTTTCTACATAACGTAGTAGTATTTACCTACGCATCGGTGTCGTTGTAGATACGTAGGTAATGACGGTCGTCATTTCTGCGCAATATGTAATCTATTTATCAGTAAAGAACGGTAGACAATATAGTTTTATTTATACATGTATCTCTCCACGAGGCAGAGACACGTACAGAGGCGACACGTGTGGGATCCTAACAGACACTATGTCGCCATTATCTAATACAGTAATACATTGCATCATAGATCTTTCTCTTAATGTCTTAATCAACATAATAAGTATGTGCTTAATTGATATTAGAGACAGAATGAAGTTTAATTTGACAGGTGCTGATGTCCAAAATATTAATATATAAATGTAAAATAACTAGTTATAAGGTACAATGTTGATAAATGGAATGAAATTAAAACTTACTATATGTATAGTATAAAACAATGTCGCTTCTCACTGTCAGTCCCTATGTATGCTGTATTTAAAACAATGCAACGGATTTTGATGCGGTTTTTTTTAATAGATAAAGTGATTCAAGAGGAAGGGTTATATATATATATATATATGTATAATACATCCATAATATATATTAACTATTGCACCCGTGCGAAGCTGGGCGTGTCGCTAGTATTAATTAAATTCCCATAATCAATGTGAACTGAATCCTGAAAATCAGACTTTTGACTAGCTTAATTTTTTTTATATAATTTGTTGAATAAAATTCGCCAAGTGGTTTAAGTCACATGACGAGGTAAGCAACTGAGCACGTGACTAACGAAAAAACTAATAAAATTTTAAAAAATATGCTTCATTTTGGCACTGAATCACATTAAGCGATGCGCGCACTGGTGACTTTTGTCACCGTGACTTTTTTGTCACCCTTATCAAGTCCATGGATATGTATGGAGGTGCGCGCACGTAGCGACGTGACAACTGGGTGACATTTTTGTTCGCTGACCATGGAGCGGACAAGCCCGTGACATTTTTGTCACCGCGCTGCAATCAGTGGCGTAGCATGGGGGGGCGGTGGGGGGCATGGCCCCAGGCGCCATACGAAAGGGGGCGGCAGGAAGCGCCAATTTAATAATTTGAAAAATGTAAAAATATGAGTATTTATTTATTTATTTATATATACTTTATTGTACACCAAGATAAAAAGATTATACAATTTTGAGACTTAAATTAAAACATACAATGGGCGGCCTTATCGCTATCTGCGAACTCTTCCTGGCAACCTGGGATGGAAAGAGATTGTATGGACATAAAGTGGGGTTGCACTTGGTGCGTAACAAAACAAGTTAAACAAACGAAAAAACAAAGTACATCATCATCATCATCAAACTAAATAGATACATAAATACATACATACTAAAATATAGGCAAGAAACAAGTGACGACTACAATTGATACAGATAGAAACGAAACATAACTACAAAGACAAGTAATATTCCTTCACAAGCGTTTTGAAAATATGAAGTGATTGCGCGCGTTTAATTGAGACAGACAATGCATTCTACAGACGAGAAGCTTGGACAGCAAAGGATTTATCTAAAAACGTAGTGGAATGCATCGGCACTTTGAGCCGATTTTGAGAAGCAGTGGTATATCTTGACTTTCAATAAGTGGTACTAATTACTGATTACGTCTATTAAACCAAATGTTTAATCGATTAATAACAAAAAACAAAGGGCGGCCCCATGCAGCGAAAACCCACGCTACGCCACTAACACAAATGACGCTTCGATTTAGAGTTGTGACTGATATATTAGTATTCGCTAAGATATTAGTGATATTCAATGGATTCATGTATTACTTAGTAATCCGACTAAATCTGATATGCTAATATTTAATATTCACATAATTATGTCAGGGCCATTCAACACAGGTCGAATAATATTAAGTATAATGAAAAAATATTTTGTGAATATAATATCACTCGGGATTCATTCGATAACCGCGGATCATATTCACTCACTAATATGGCAACAAATGTACGAATGAAAATAAATGTATCACTCATAGGCATTAACATTAATATCTACGTAGCAATATCAAATAGTACCTAAATACTATCTCAAAAATAATATCGGTTTATTGAATACAAATACAGCAGTAATATCTATGTATTCCATCATACGCAGATATCACTAATACTCAAATATTAGTTTTAATATTACGATATTACTAGACGAATATATTCATATTAGCTAATACTGACAAATATCGGTCCCATCTTTACTTCAATTTCAAGAAAGTTTCGTCACTGTCGCTCGTCGTGCGCGCACTCCACCTTGGATACGTGACGTGACAGTGACAAACACATAAAAGTCACCGTGACTAAAGTCACCGGTGCGCGCATCGCTTTATTAGTACAGGAAACCGTCTAATTATAACAAATTGAACAGATAACAATTGTTTATCAATATTCTTTTGTTTACTTTATATGCCAGTAATTTTGAATGTATAATTAAGGATAAGTAATTTTAGATAAATAGGTTATTAGGGCATCGCAGCTTCATCGGCTGAACACGATGGCACGTTGCTATGGTGACCGCTTTAAAGTTTGTCTTATAAAAATTCATTACATTGTTAGTTTTATATTCGTTTAGGTATCTAATCTAAATGTTGATATCCCTTGACCTTTTACGGGTATAAACTGCGCAATACAAAAAAGCATCGTATTCGGGGCAACAGATCAAAGGAATGTAGGTAATCTGCGACGACAACGGACAGCGAGCCGCGTGCGACACGCCCTGCCTGCGTGGTCGTGGTGAAGCCGACTACTATTTATCTAATGCGTAGTGACCTTGCTGCGAATCCACATGCGCGCATGTCATGCGGAAGCCGGCATGGATGTCGACACACCAATAAAAAATTCTCATCGATAAATGTGATTTCAAACTACCTAGGTATACCATCCATGTCGAATCCTTTCGATAGGGATATTTGAGAGACAAATATTAAAATTCTGTCTT
This sequence comes from Leucania comma, assembly GCA_958295575.1. NCBI lineage: Eukaryota > Metazoa > Arthropoda > Insecta > Lepidoptera > Noctuidae > Leucania > Leucania comma. Next base: position 16,529,056 of record OY282474.1, on the reverse strand, counting down.
GGTAGGTATATCAGAATTTTATGAATTCACGTGTGAATTCAATGAGACATAAGCATTTTGTAAATACTTTGTGTAATAAAACAGTGAACACCGAATTGAACCACATGTAATTAAATTATTAAATGATATATGAAATGAAACATATTAATTAACAATATACTGTAGGTACTTTAACTTACTTACTTTTCGGTAACTTTTTCTTTATACGCAATCCCGGAATCATTCAATGATTACTTAATTAACAAACAATGCATCGATTTGACATATTTGATCTACTACGTTGCATGAATAATATCAGGATATTATTGTAAAATGGCTACAAACTGTCCGTAACCTTACCCTTAATCCATATACGATAAAAATGACAAGCCACTCGTCTTTGATTACATTTTATACTACGTTGATTTAATTACATTTTACTGGACTAATTAAATACTTAATTGACAAAACTTAAATTGTGGTTACTTATATGTAAAAAAATGCCTTTAAAAATGTCAACGTAACATTATATAAAGCTTGCTGAAAACATTAATTCAAAGGTGAATAAATATGGGATTGTGTTAGTGTTTATTAAACCGCAGAACAACCAACATCCTGGATTTGTAAAGATACCCATATTGTTTAGATTGCAAGTTCAAATAAAAAACATGTATAATAGCCTAGGTAATGTCGGCCAGGGTTGTAGCTACCGCCGTATCTGCCGTATACGCCGATACGGGGCCCCCGCTCTACAGGGGCTCCTATGTTGACAAAAATTTGCAACATGTTATCCACAACCGTCTCGTAGGATAAATCAAGCATTTGTAAAAAGCACCATTTTTTTTATACGTGGCCCCTGGGGACTAGCTACACCACTGATACCAGTTTCAGTCACGTGTCGACCTAGTTGTATTTGCACAAATATCAGCACTTAAGTATACATTATGGATATTATCGAAGGGAACAATATCCGATCATTTATTTGATTGCGATAGCAAAGTCGGTTTATGGTTAGATGATTGCTGTCATTAATTCGTAGCTACGATTTTATGCAATTTTTTAGCCAAATTGTAAAAAACGTGTTTTTGTTTCACTTCGGAATTTAAAACACAAAATTTAAAGTGAACAAAACTTGTGTTTCAATGTACAAATGCCGTCGCCTCTTTGGGGTTAGGCTGCTCTAAAACGGAAAGCCGAAACGCATGTTTGTAAATAGAAACACTTCTGCAAACGTTACTGCTCTTTGACGGGTTTATTTTAGCCACTGCTTGAGAAATATCGCTACGAAATTCCTGTTTACAAAACGGTGAATGGCAATATTTGATAAATACTTACTGCGCCCACTGAACACAAACTTAGCAAGGCTTCAAAATGGACAATCATTGCGAGGCTGTCGTTTACCCCAAATGTCTGACTGACCAAAAGGCAATAAACTTTACCGGATGAGTCACATTGAATAACAACTCGAGCACACAGAAATATACATACTTGCAATGATATTCCAAGCTTGATTGAACTGTTGCTTGATTAGTTAGTTTTTGCTGGACATAATTTTTTGTCTTACAAAGACAACCGCACAGCTGGCTAGCAAAATAATATAATTTAAAGTACATAATTTAAAATTATGTTTGTTAAAATGAACTCACCTCCATGACGACATAGACGTAGGCGGGGCTATCCATACAGTCGTGCATGGCTACCAAGTTTGTGTGGTGGAGGGCAGTGAGTTCGCGAAGGATCTTTATCTCCTTCACCAGGATCTCTGAAGCTTTCTGTATACCTTTCTTCGTGACCACTTTTACAGCTACTGATTGTGACGGATTCTGTAACAAAAAATATACGTTGAACAGTGAATTTTTTACCAGTTCTTTTGAGCATAATTTCAATTTTATTAATTAGCATTTTACATTATTGTAGGTCAACAGAGCAGAGTCAGCAACAAAATTAGGTTGTCAGCACAATGTCACTTTGTAGAGTGCTAGTATAAGATTTTTTGAATGAAAACATTTTAATTACACATGGCTTAACATTAAATTCCTGATCAAAATTTTCGAAACATCGTTGACTTTTAGCGCTGACATGATCAAAAACTATCATATTTTCTTTTCTGAAACTGATTTTTTGAATTTATCATATAAAAGAATACAAAATCTATAAAATTGTAAAATATAAACTGGCATTATTATGTTAATATACGTATGATGAAAGACGCCTTGATATTAGTTTTAATTACGAGTTGTTCTGTAAAATGATAGTTAACGCAAGTGCAGTGAGCGTTGCATAAGAACGCCGCGTTGCAGGTGGGCGAGTCTTATGTCTGCATAGATTGTCGCTATGGCAATTAGGCTACTGTACTTCATACGTCCGGCTACATAATGTCTGCGAATACTTCTAATAATTATATTTTTTTTATAGACAATAATGGCTTTGAGTAGAATACGAGGGCAAAGAACTAAATATTGTGGAACAATTTGGGTGTTACATGCTCAAATATAAGTATGGGGAAAAAGATACGACAAATAGGTCTCTATTTGTCGTATTTTTTCCCCATACATATATGTCTATATTGCAAGTAATGGACATACTGTGTAGTGTGCATAGTAAGCGAAATTCTAGAAAATTTTACTTATCACATCTATACAGATTAGTTTCAGTTTTGCTGCAGTACATTTACATGGCGAACATAACTGAATAATATATCAATTGAAGCAAGCAGTAAACGTCATCGTATCACATTTCTGTTATCCACTGTACCTAAGCGTTTGTGCTCATGCTGTTTGACAATTCAGATAACAAGATTATCAACAGAGAGTTTTAATGTTTTATAGGCAGACTCCATTTGTGACATAATATGTCGCTGAAATGATGAACTGAATGTACACGTGTACCTTAACAAGAATAGTGTGATATTTCACAAGATATTGACAGCGGTAGGCAACTTTTTAATAATATTGACCTATGACCAGCTTAGGCACAGCACTGAACAGCTTATGGCATGTTCAAGCATACATTCATGAATGCACAAATTCATTTATAATTAAATTTTAGTAATATTGCAGCATTGTGGTCTTGTTGAAAAGCAAATGTTAGTCACGAAAGATCTGATCAGCCTCTGAGCGCGGCATGATAGTCGTATTTTAGTATTTGTTTATTCCACAATACAGGAGAGTTTAACATAAATTGAAACGTGCAAGGATTTATTTTAAACCTTCGATGCGATTTGGTTTAATTTTGCTTTTTATCCAGAGGGTGGTGCGCCGACGCAGATCTAACATTAGCCCGCCCTACATTCCGTAGGCTCGTGGAGCGATTACAATTTGACCTGATTTCATCACAAGCACCGTGCGAGATCGTAGTTAGACCAATTCCATCGCAGTTACATCTTATATGGCAACACGAAGTACATATATCGATTAAAATTTTTGGAAGTAAGTAGGTTCATTCTAAAGAAATTGAAATGTGCGATTTAAAATACATTTATATTGAGCAAATTACAATTGCCTACACCTTAATAAAGTGGGTATTGATACTGCGGTGTCTGAAGTACGGTCACGGTCACCGTTCGTGGTGCACTTCAAACTTGCCAGCGTCATTCGTTTGCCAACACAATTACATTGTTACATCATTAAATGTCATGTCAAGAAAATTATACTAGCCTACTCTAGTGATTAGTTGAAAAACCTTGGGAAATTCATTAAAAGTGGTATATGGAAATGGCAATATCGTGCTGACGCAAACGTTTAAATAACGAGCAGGTATTATTAGCCTTTAGGTATCAGGCAAGATACATTTCTAAAAAGCAATCAGTTATTTTTTGGCTGTTGAGTTGTTCAGGTCATTTACAGTCATATCACATATGTGACTGTAAATGACCTGTAATGGCCAGTTTTACACGATATCAAAAAACAAAATAATTTAACAGAAAAAAAAAACAAGAAAGGCCCAAGAGAGGACTTTTCGGTTCACAGGATGACTCCTGTTTGCACGAGGACCAGATACAAAGAGAGGGGTGTTCAAGTATTACGTAAGCAGATTTTCGATAAAAGCTCTCAACCCCCCCCCTTACGTAAACATTGGTACCATGAATTTTTCAATGTACTCTGGTTTCGTTATTAGTTAATTTAATGAGCAAAAGTTACAATTCTAAAAATAAGGAATAGGCTTGAATTGGCATATTAATACTAATTATCTGTCATCACTATCAGTCTTCAATGACACTGTATGTTTGCTGCTCAGTTATGTGTGTATTCTCACTTTCATGTGATTTTGAAAAATCAACATCATTCTCTCATAAAATCTAGAAAATATAGGTACTGCTGACGTAATCACCATCCAGACACCCCCATAACACATATCATCAAAAATAAGCAAAGCAAAGCCACACACCTGTAGTGCTTACGTAATACTTGAATGGCCCCAAAACAGTTTTTCTAGCGAGGGCTGTTAGACATATTTTATCAAAATCGGTTCAGTCAAGTACAAGTTCCGGGTAGTGCAAGGGGAAATGAACAACCGAATGTCTGCAAATATGTAATGTTTGTGTTTGCATAACATCTGTTTGAGATATGAAAATCGGTTTAATAACTGTTTAAAAGTTACGGGTGGTGAAAGGGCTAATTCTTTGTTTTAAAAACCGGAGGGGATTTTAATTTAAGTTTTATCTTAGGAACAAAAGCTTCTTTGATTTCATTATACTGTGATTTGGTGTTGCATAGATGTAGCTACAGAAGACTGATTTCACAAATGCGATTATTCTTGGAATGTTCATATACCTATTATGAGCGCAACAAAGTATGTATTATGAAAGATAAGGTCACTAACTCTTTATCTACTTTGTCCGCCTGCAGGTTTTCCTACAAATGTCTTTATTATGGTTTCTACTATCTACTGATTATATTTTTAAATACATTGAATACAGGAAGGATCAGCAAATATCTTGATGTACAGAAAATGGTTTAGATGGTGTCCTGCGAGTGTATGTACGTGCCTAGTGTGTAACGCCCTTGAGGCGTAGGATCGGTGCGCATGTTGCGTATCGCATTGTACGGAGATCTATTGTCCGGTGGCATAAAACAAAGACGAGAAACCTAACGCGCCGACCGGCAAAACATGGAACTTAACCGGTAGGCTCGTCCATGACGTCAGATCAGGTCACCGCGTTTTTTTTATAGACTTCTGCAGATATAACTAACTACAGTACGATCGACGGATCTTGGCGCGCCTGAAGTTAGGCTCGAACTTTAGCCCTTGTGCACTCGTAAAAAAATAAATGGTTTGAAAAAAATAAATGCCAATAGCAGTTGTTATTGCTGTTAACAACTGTTATTGGCATTTATTTTTATAAATCATTTATTTGACGCGCTTATTTTGAGCGCTAAAGTTCGCAGAGCTAACTTCAGACGCGCCAAGATCCGTCGTCCGTACTGTACCTATTGTCCAGGTGTGTTTGTAGGTTTATACAGAAACGTTAGTATCTCTTAATTCATTAATTACTCAAGCCCCAAGCGAACGCTCGCACGTTCACACACCTATTGTCTTTGTATTGTGTCTTTAATTATGGTATTCAAATAATTATATAAAACAGCCATTTATTTCTCAACTTTGCGGTAGTGCATTTCCAACTATAATAGTAAATAAAGTATGTCTCTCACTTCAGTGTGCCTTTTGGCATAGGTCTCCTCCAACTGCCTTAGTACCTATACGGGTTTCATAAATAAGTAGTGTGTATTTTTAAGTACCCACACGTGTAAAGTAACCTAGTTAGGCCAGCTGCAAGCAGAAACCGGAATAGTCGAGCAGCTGCCTAGGAGCCAGGCGAAACGAGAGATGACGCCAAGATGTTATGAGATATAGTCGCAGGCACTGCAATAACAAAATCTGGACCAAACCGAAAAAATAAAAAACGTCATCATCAGATAAGTTTTCAGTTCAATTTCAAGTTTCAATTCAGCTATATTTGCATGCGTAAAGACAATAAATCAAAATAAACGAACACTTTTAAATTAAGCCGTACCACCATTATTCTCACTATTTCTTAACAGTTTCATTCTCTGTTCTGTGATTTCATTCCTTTCATATCTATGGTTTCATCAGATTTCAGGCCACTTTTTGCTTCGAAAATGAATGCTGCTATTTAGCTTAACACCAGTGTAATTACATAGAATGTATCTATGTAATAAGAATGTTTTTGATATACACAACATTTATGACCCTATTATCTATACTTATTAATATTATAAAGCTGAAGAGTCGGTTTCTTTGGTTGAACGAACTAAAAAAAAAACATTTCGTACCTACCAGTCCCTGAGGAACTACTGGTTCAAATTAAAAAAATATTTTAGTGTTGGAAAGTTTATTCATCGTGAAAGGCTACAGGCTAGATATAAAATGATACGACCAATAGGAGTGAAGGAGTAAGCACAAATGCGAGTGAAACCGCGGGAACAGCCAGTATTATAAACCTTATTAAAGAAGACGTGCAATAAATAATGGGGCTTGGGTCTAAAATTATTAAGAGCGTAATTGTTTTCATTTTTTGAGTATTAAATTGTATTTTAGAGAACCCCGGTTTTTTTTTTAAGTGGTGAAAATATGTGTCATTTAAAAAAAACGCATTTGACGTGATATGTGTGTGTAACTGTGTATTTTAATCTAACCATGATGCAAACCAACAGTTGTATCTGTTATTTTGAAAGAAAAAACAGTTTTTTTTTTTCAAAATAACAGATATTTAACGCGCTTACAGGGACGTTATCGTGCAAGAAGCACAGTGATGGTTTATTTATACGTCAAGTCGACAAATCGTCAGCGTCAACATTTTTGGATTAAACTTTTTTTTAACACATTTTGACATTACATCATCATGGTAATAAAATATTATGTTTTGTCTTAACTGCATAAAGCTGCAGCTGAAATTATAATAAAAACTTAAGGTTTTAAATAGAAACGGCTATTTTACCAACATTATAAAAATAATCTTAGTGCATTCTTCTTCTTCCTGCCCTTGTCCCATATTACTTGGGGTCGGCGCAACACGTTTTTTTCTTCCACTCTATCCTGTCAGCCGTCACACTATCACTAACTTCCTTTTCTTTCATATCACTCCTCACACAATCCATCCATCTCTTCTTCGGCCTCCCTCTTCCTCTCCATCCATGTACTTGTTATTTATATTATAAACCTGTAGTGTCCCACTGCAGGGCAAAGGCCTCCCTTCCATTCTTCCACTCGAGTGTTTTGCTACTTCTAAGTCTAAAATCGTCACGCAATCTCCTGGGTCTACCGCGTCGCCGGCTCCTGCTGTGCATAGACAAAAAAAAATCGGGCAAGTGCGAGTAGGACTCGTGCAGGGACTAGGGGTCCGTACAAACTTACCTATGAAAACAGTCCTATTCCTGAATTGAGTTACGAAGATTAATAACACACATTTACTGTTTTCAGATTTATTCCTTTATTGATTGTACTACATGGCCTTGCTTTATGCCAAATTTCAGGATTCTGGATAACGGGAAGTACTCTATGAATTTTGATACCCAGGAAGTGTCGAAATATACGTTTTTTGTGACATAAATGGCCATATTTTTTTTTTCGTTAACTTAGAAATGTGATTTTTTTCATAGCTTTAAGTGATCATAGCTTGTAGTATATTGTTTAAATTTCAACTTGATCATCTCCACGCATTCCCGAGATAAAGGGTCTTAATTGACAGACAGACGACTTCTCTTCACAAAATGTTTTTTTTTGTGACGACTTTACTGTTTTTAGGTTTATTCCTATATCTGTGCTATAACACCATGCTTTGTGCTTAATTTCAGGATTCTGGGTCAACAGGAAATACCCTATGAATTTTTATTCCTTGAGAGTATTAAAAAGGTATTTTTTATCGACATATAAACGGTCATATCTCTTTTTCCGTTAACTAACGCCCGTTTCCAATAATCAACCGAAGTTCATAGATAGATAGCTATCCCCGATAAGCGGTAAGATTCTATCTATCCATAGTCTGCGTTTCACAATCAAAGATAAGTGCTATCTATCTTCAACCAACAACAGATAGCTTTTTCCCTCTCATCTATCTAAGCCGTACCAAACGTTTCGTTCTATGGTAACCATTAAAAAAAATCACGCTCAAAATGAAATATTGTTAATTTGTTTAACATTGATAAACGTATTAAATTTGTTAACAGTATAATTTAATTTAAAAAAAAAGAATAATTAAAGCATTTTATCGGTCTTTTCGCTTTAATTATTGTGCTTTTAGTAAAACTGATACCTAAAACGAAACGTTTTGCCACGGACAGACAATCGGCACCTTTCACCATTTTTTTGCATGTCAAATTAAGTATAATTGTTGTATTCATGTAGAAAAGGAAATAGAATTGAACTTGGGTTTCTTTATATGTTAAATTAAGTGTAGTTGCACTATCATTACTGTCATCACTACTAAAATATTCCATTATTACAATAAAACAAACACTTCTACAACGCAACAAATAATAATTTTCAAACGGTTATCCCCGTTACCGGTCGACAATGACGGATAGCCAGATGTCGTTACTGGAGTTAGCTCCGCCTACCGGAGAGTAACTTCAAACTTTTATTGAAATGCAAGTAAGAACGAATTGTATGAGCGGTCCTATCTCTAGTAGACTATCCAACCTCCCGACGATAGATTGATAACTTTGGTTGGAAATGCTATCCGTCGGTAGGATATAGGAAAGCAAGTAAGGACAAAAGGATAGATTTGTTTATCTTTAGTAGCAACAACTGTAGATAGATAGCTTATTGAAAACAGGCGTTAGAAGTTAGAAGCAGACCTGAATATATGGTTTTAATTTCAACTTGATATCTGCACGAGTTCTCGAGATAAAGGGTCGTGACAGACATACAGACAGATAATATAGTGATCCTATAAGGGTTCCGTTTTTTCTTTCGAGATAAGTACGGAACTCTAAAAATGTGCGTTTTGTTTTTACTGAAAATGTTTTTTTTTTAGGGGCCTGATAAGTTCATACTTAATTTAAAAAAGAACTAGCCAAGTGCGAGTCCGACGGATTATATATTATTAAAGTAAACATACAACTGAGTATTTTGTATATATTTCAAGTGCTTACTCGCGTTTTTTGTATGGGAGCCCCTCTTAAATATTTATTTTATTTTGTTTTTAGTATTTGTTGTTATAGAGGCAACAGAAATACATATATTGTAAAAATGTCAACTGTCTAGTTATCGCGGTTCTTGAGATACAGCCTGGTGACAGACAGATGGACAGACAGCGAAGTCTTAGTTATAGGGTCCCGTTTTTACCCTTTGGGTATGGAACCCTAAAAAATATATCACATTGGTGTTCAAATTTCTTCAGAATAAAGGCCCATTTTGTCCTCGTTTTTAATGTATTGTCTATTAAAGGGGTATGCCAAATATATTAGCTTTTTCATCAAGTTTTTTTTTTTGTTACTGCTTTGCAAAAGCATTAAATAGTCAATCAAATAGTGATAAGATTAGAGAATATAGTCACACATTCTAATGTCTTTGTAGTGTTTGGCAGCAAATGTATTGTGTCGGCCTTCTTGGCAAGCTCTGCTGAGGTAGTCAATACTATAATAAAATTCTCAGCACCATTTTACTGAGATTGCACTTGTTTCAATCATTCCATATATTGTCCACACATTGTACAGTTGTACAGGGATTTGAGATACAAAACCACATCTGTGTTGCATTACAATGTACACTAGGAATCAATGAATAATTAAAATGAACTTGGCTCAAAAAACGACACCAAACCTATCTTGATGGCTTAGATCAAGGATATTTTAACGAATTGAAATGAAAAAGCTATTTCCCAGATGAATTTGATTAAATACCAAGCAGCATGGTAAAGAAAAAAGCAAGTTAAAATGATAAAACCACCATAATAGGTACAATAGCTTGTAATACTATAGAATGGAGAAGTGGTGTGGCAAAACATGAATGGTGATCAAACTTTCACATTGTATAAAAATCATACACACATAGGAGGAATTTTTATGTTTAGATATCTAGTCTGTGTTATAGTGAATTGGGACATGAGTTCTACTTTCTAAAGTGTAATACCAGATTTTACTTATTTTTTTTGCACTGATTTTGAAAACAAATAAGCTTTAACAATATTTATTTATTTGATAACATATAATATTTATCTTGAATTAATCTGTTGCTGTACCATTGAGGTTGTGTTTTAGTTATAACTAGTATAGATAATTATTTAAAACTTCTAATATACCTAGTATAATAAGTTGTTTATATTTGTATGATCCCTTTTTGTTGCAGTCTTCTAGAAATTTAATTTTAATTGTCGTTATTCTTAAAGAAATTTTAAGTTAAAAATGTTGTTGATCAAGAATTGTTTTATAAATCAAAAATTGTTTCTAAAATAAAACAAAAACTATTATAAGTATGATAAGAAATAATAAAAAAAAAAACTTTTGGTGTAATATGAATCCATTATGATATTATTTATACGCAAAAGTGTTTTTGTCTGTCTGTTACATGTTCTTATCAGTTATAAATATGTTGCACATGTTTTTATGAAATTAACACATGAATAACCGGTAACCTGGATGAGGGTATGTTTTTGTGTGGGCAGAAGAAAGTACCTATCTTAATTTGTAACTAAACCTCTCTATTCTTATATTTTTTCTCTAATATTGTCTTTGTTAATGCCCCTAAAAAGATGCAGCTACATGTTAAACAAATCTGGCTTTCTAGAACCACTTGTATCATTGATCACAAAAATAAATTTAGAGCTAATCAATTCATTTTTATACTTCTGTTAATCTTTATTAAGACAATAGGGATATAAAGTATTGACAAATAAATATTACTTATTAGTTTTTATTGTTATTTATAAAACCAATAAAAAATAATCAAATGATTAATTAAAGTTCTAATTAGTTAATTCTAAATACAAATTATCTATAGAAATTTTGAATTTAGAATCCAGTAATTAATGTTTAAACTAAATGGTTAGAATTTCTGTTCTATTTATGCTGTTTTGATGAATGTAAACTTGTATACAAACTGTTTTGAAATTAGAGCAAAGCAGTATGCATTGATTAAGTATTCTCAAGTGTCACAGATACAATAGGTACATCAAATTATAATAATAGTATTTAATAAGTTCATTAATTTATTTGTTCATTATTAGAAGGTAGTTAAAATTGTACTTTGAACAGATAAGTACAGTACAGACGACGGATCTAGGTTCAATAAAAGATTACTTAAATATAGTACGGCTAACGGATTTTGGTACATCTGAATTTAGGCTCTACAAACTTTAGGGTTTGTGCACTCGTAAAAAATAAATGTTTTGAAAAAATAAATGCCAATAGCAGTTGCAACAGCATTAGCTGTTAACAACAGTTATTGGCATTTATTTTTATAAATCATTTATTTGGCACACTTATTTTGAGTGCTAAAGTTCACATAGCCTAACTTCAGATGTACCAAAATCCGTTAGCCATATTATATTTAAGTAATCTTTTATTGTACAAAAAAATATAAACCTATAAGTAACATCAGCGATGAACCCTAAAAATAAGAGTCTTCACAGAGAGATTGCACATAATTGAGATCACGACAGTGTGACTAAAATGGGTTGAGAGAGTTGTATGAAATAAAGTTTTTCTTATTTTTTGTATTTTACAGGTCAGTGTCTAATTGTATGTTGATTATGACTTGATTTGCATATCATTAATACTACCCTCTCAGTACAGCCAACACTATTGACTGACTATGACCTTTTTCATAAAATAATTAGGAGTTGTGGTGTGTCTATTAAGTCTACCATGCACCACAATTACAAATTATGAACTACAAATATAGGATATGTACCTAATTTAACTGTCACATTGATGTTATTGTTTTAGTCACTACAATAAAACATTTATTTTGCCAATGCAATGCAAGGTCAAAAAACTGTTAGAATTTAAATTATTATTGTAGTTGTAGTTTATTCTGAATATTCAATTTTATTAAGTACTTCATTACAAGAATTAGAGGCTAACCATCTTTATAATTCTGTAAAAGAGCTCGAAATATTTGGCCATAAATCAATTAAATAACGGCACGGATTTCAATTAACAAAGTAGACAGGACGTAAAGATAATAATGTTTACAAGTTTTATAGGTTACTTATTATCAGCTGATTATTTTCACGCACTTACTCAAAACAAAATATTATTATTTGTTTTTATCATTCTAGTTATATGTATCAATATTGGTCTGCAAAGCACCAAAAAAAAATTGTGATACGGAACATAAATACCACGAAATGCCACCACCCACGTTCGAAACAAATCAATACAAGTTACATAGAATAAGAAAAATATTTTATTTTTCTTAACCAAGATTCTGTAGGTTTAAAGATTTAATCAAGATTAGTAGTGAAGGCAAGTTAAAACAAAAGCGCGTCATGGAACTTGAGATCATACACAATACCTTTCTCTTCCTTCCTTTGTATACCATAGCGAAGGCTCCATGCCCAATAATGTCTTGTTTGGTGAATTCGTATTCGCCCACTTGGATTACTTCCATTTTCACAAGTTTTCCCTTGACCACAGACATGATTCTTAGAGTTTATATTTATTTACAGTCTCAAAGAATAAAAAGATCAATAATTTTTATGGATAATGGATTTCGGAACTTGACTGACCGCTACATTATGATCACAACTAGCTGCTAATCACTTCCATGATTCCATTAAAAGTAAAAATTTCACTTTGTTTTACACTAACGTATCATCATTATTGTTAAACCAAAACACAACACACAACGAATGCAAAATGAGTAAAGTGATTTTATTTTGTGTTGTTTTGCGAAGTAGAAGACGATGTTGCCCATAAGCTTATAAAAAAAAACTACCACAGAGAAGAAAGTTTTGTTCCACGAAATCATCGTTTGTTTTTTTGGGTTACGGTTAAACTTTTAAATATTTAAATCTAATAATGCTCAAGTTTCATTAAAAAATGAACGCTAAAAAAGTATGAAACAAGATTTTTGGGATACTGAAATAAACAAGGTTACTGGAGAAACAAGAACAAAACAAAAAGAAAAGCCGTAGTCACACGTTATTAAAGTGTTATGGTTGGTACGTATACCTATATAACGTGTGACTACGGCTTTTCTTTTTGTTTTGTTCTTGTTTCTCCAGTAACCTTGTTTATTTCAGTATCCCAAAAATCTTGTTACCTACATACTTTTTTAGCGATCTTTTTTGTCGTAGTCGGGTTTTAGTTTTTTTTATTTAAGCTATTTTGGTGTTAAAACACTGTGCTTCTACACTGTCTTTGACATTGAAGGTTTAGACCGCTTGAGGGCGCCACATTGAATTTTGATGATAATATTTTTGATAAGCACAAGTGAAGCCCTTTCACTGATATCAAATACGGTGTATTTATACTAACGTTTTTTTAACACATGACTTTCTGTCCGCTAGAGGGCGTCGCTTTAGATTTGAACAATATATTGGAAATCTACAAGTGAAGTCCTTTCAAATGATAACAAACACGACGTGTTTATCTTAATTTTTTTAGTAACACAATACTTTTTGGCCACTAGAGGGCGCCACATTCAAGTTTGATGATATTTTTTTTATAAGTACAAGAGAAGCCTTTTCAAATGATATCAAACACGGTGTATTTATCTTAAAAAAAAATGAACACATGACTTTTGTCCGCTAGAGGGCGTTATTTTAAATTTGAATTTTATATTTTGGAAATTTACGAGTCAAGCCCCAATGATACCAAACAAGGCATATTTATCTCATTTTTATTTTTTAACGCATTACTTTTTGTCCGCTAGAGGGCGCCACATGGATTTTTGTGACACGTTTTGTAGCCTATGTTCAGCGGACGAATAAGACGGTTCTTACGATACTTCATAAGTCGAGTTCTGATAAGTAGATTAGGAGCTATGCGGTAACAGATGAACATACTCACATACATACATACATACATAGCCAGTCAAAATCATAACCCTCCTTTGGCTTTGCCGTAGTCGGGTAAAAATGGGCAGAGTTTAAACGTCTAAAATGCTCAGCGAGCCAATGCTCTGGATATTAAAAAAACAGACTATAGAACTTTTAAAATTCGACGCCCCCGGGCAATAAGTCGGTAATAGCAAACATTTGATTTTCGATTACCGACTATTGTCAGGACAATAGAGTAGGTAATCGAAAGATAAATTTTGCGATTACCGTCTTAATGCCCGGGGGAGTCGAATTGTATTCTATTCCTTAAAAATGCCAGTGTTTACGGTACCAGAGTGAGTTATCTGGGACGTTACCACGCGATGTACAAAATTTCCTTAGTGATTTTGCCATAAGATTACATTTTATATCACCAATTCACCAGCCAGAGCCGTATGAACCAAAGAGAATATAAGCACTACGTTACGTAGTATGAACGATGAACATACTACGTCTAAAAGTTGTCAAAAAATAAAAGGCCGTTTTGACATTTGTCACCTCGACGAGAATATTAGATAAATAATAATAAAGAATGAATCACATTTTAACGCGCAAAAAATTTCATGTATTTAAAATAAAAAAAACACTTAATGGAATCATTTATTATTTCTTTCAACTTCGTTCCAAGTAAAGTCTAAGTGCAAATATTTTTATGGAAAACTTCTTAGTGCCCGTTTACGGACACGCTGCGCGTTGGGCGGCGCGTCATGCGTTTTTACTGTTTACATAGAAGCGGCGCGTGCAGCGGCCCGCGCCATCCCACGCGCAAACACAAACGTATGGCAATCTTCGATAATGTTTAGGTACGGAGAATCACTTTTTAAAACAAAATTTTCTTCTAAGAAAATGTCGTCGATCATGTCATCCTCCATGGCTATCGGCAAATCACATGGAGACTGGCAGAATCGCCGCTTGCTTGTATTGAAATATAGGCGGTGCCTGCGGCGGCGCACGCGGCGGGCGAAGCGGCGGGCATGTTTCAATATAACATGTGGCGATTCTGCCAGTCTCATTTGGAAATCGAACATATTCTACTTATTTTCCTATAAAGAGTTGCATATTTCCGAGAAACATCTGATGTTCGGTTGCTGTAAACACTGGGCCAATAATATTTAAAACAGAATTATTTTCTAAAAAAATGTCGATCATGAGGACCATGGCTGTCGGCAAGACACGTCTTTTTTGTTCGATTTCCAAACGAGACTGGGTTTTCGTTTGAAAATCGAAAAAAGAATATGTCGCATGCTTGTATTGAAATATAGGCGGTGCCCGCTGCTTTAGTTTTAACCTGAACAAAAACGCCGCGGACACAGCCTATATTTCAAGAAAACGCGCGTAAAAACGCGTGTCCGTAAACACTCTCATTAAACTTCATATGTTTGAATTTAGTGCGGGCCGCGCCGCGTCTACGTAAACACGGCCTTAATCTGTCCTAGCTCAGAGGACACCGGTGTCCTCTCACATCCACGCCACTATAGGCCTTAATTCCGATGTTTAGAGTCTACTTTTGTATGAACAAGTTGGGTAGTTGTGGATATAAATGCTCCTCTACTACAGCAGTGTTGCTAGATTATGTACTTAAATCCTACTATGGAGTTAAGGTTTTATTATCTGTCTCAAATTATAAAACAGGGTTGCGTTTCAAACCAACCACGTAATATACAGGGGTTCCGTAGGATATAATATATTAATTTAAGATTGTACCTTCCATACAAATAACGACCGAAAACCAACTGATCGTCTTTATGAGCGCAATTTTGCATCACAAAGTTTGTGAATTTAATCTATGAGCATGGCAAGCGACGTTCACACCTTTCCTGTATGAAAAGAGGCTTTTATTTTGCTTGTCCTACTGCAGTACCATAATAAGCTCTTTATTACTACTTATTCTTTTGGTATCGAGAAAACTAAATTAAATTTCGTCTGACCAATTGCCTATTGTATTTAATCATGTTACATGCTTATAGCTGTCATTGGTTTCATAAAATCATGGAGGGTCCTGGTAGTTGCTCTTTTTAGGAGCCTAGCTAGTATAGAAAAGATATACATAAGCAGTTGAAAAAATATGCTAATGAGACCCCAATAAGCCAAAAGGACCTCTTTAATGTAAATATCACAATCATAATAAAATATGTCTATTTTCATGATGCAGGGCTTGAAGTTTTCTACATGATTCAATAAACTTTCTATTTATATTCTTTAGCACTAAGATAGTGCAAATGAATATATTTAGAGTTTGCTAGCTTGTGAATTTCTAATGATAAAATACAAATTGCAACAATTATTCCACATCTTTATTCAAATTATGAAGCTCATAAAATAAATAAGAACTTTGATAATGCTTCAATTCTTAACATGTTTATGTGACAAATGATAGTGACCTATATTTAGTTAATAATATAATCAATTATAATAGAGGGTGCTGTTCTAAAAAAAAATAAGACTGAAAAATGGTTGTCTTTTAAATTTTAATTGACCATATAAGAAATAGTTAAAAAATAAAGCATTATCAATTAATATCAATTCACTAGAGTTGTGACTATCTTTTTTGATCTCCCAAGTCTTCAATACTATCTTCATCAATCTGGAACAAAGGATGCCACATGAAAATCTACATCATTTAGATAAATACAAATTAACAGCTTGTGATACTTCACTGTAAAGTATCATGATAATATATTTAATATGTATTACCAAATGTACAATAATAATACTAGTTATTCAATATGAAAATAGATGTCTATGTACCATTGGGAACTACATATTTGTGTTTCATTACTTGACAATGTGAATTAAAAAAAATGCATAAATTACCTCAGGCCATTTTTCTGGAATAATATCAAAAAGATCATCTTTCACATCTCCCTGAATTACTATCTCATCATCACCAGTAACTGAAGAGCCGCAAGCAAACTTTGTACCAAAGAATTTTGCTGCCACCTTTAAATCAATATCTGAAAACAAAAACTAAGTTCAGATATAGCAAATAGGCATGTTTATTTTATGCTTTGAGAATTTCTTGTGTTATAAATTTCCAGATGAGATTCTAATGGATGTTGTTCTTCTGAGGTATGGCAAACAAAACATATAATAACAAAAGAATAAAAATATAACACAAATATTAACCAAAAGTACTCAGTCCAGATACAACAGTAACAGATTTCTTCTTGCCACGAGGAGCCCTAGACACTTGCACTAGCTTGGGAACATCTTCCTTTTTCTTTGACTTCAACATGCCCTTGCCACCACGCTTCTGACGCTTCTTTTCTTCTTCGCCACCTGCATTCTCTTCTTCATCTGGAATGAGAGTAAAATAAATGGAGACTGTGATAGTGGTTTTCTCTGTATGTATATTTCGTTAACAGTTTGGCCAATTTAACAGGACCTTGCTAACCAATAAACAATACTTTACATATACCTAGTTGTATATTAAAACCAAAAATCTATCATAATTCCATGAATAAACTTAACCTAGCTATGTCAAAATTTTCACAAAGAACTCACCGATTTTCACTTTCTCAAATTCTGTTGGCAGGTTTTTTTCGAGCCATTGTTTACATTTATCGTATTCAGGATAGTATTCACAATATTCTATCGGCATAGAACAATTACCACAATACTGGACCTTTATTGGATAGGTTACACCTTGTCGGGGACCCATAGAAAGGTCTCTGTCACCCATTTTGAATTCCTATTTAATTACAAAAAAATACTATGGCATACTCTAATCTAATGGACTCAACTTTACACTTATCAAAATGCTTATATAAATTATAAATGTTTAATTTTCACTCACAGCAATGAATTCATAAAATCGCTATAGATTCATTTGACAATTATGACAACACAATGACACAATGATTTGACTAGTGGTGGGCATTTCGACTAAGAACCGTTTCAGGTTTTGCGACTGTGAAACCATTTGCACTTGGGCCCAAATGGTCTTCGTTTCACAAACTATT
Source organism: Leucania comma (assembly GCA_958295575.1). Classification (NCBI taxonomy): domain Eukaryota; kingdom Metazoa; phylum Arthropoda; class Insecta; order Lepidoptera; family Noctuidae; genus Leucania; species Leucania comma. Next base: position 16,511,110 of record OY282474.1, on the reverse strand, counting down.
CTTCGCATTACTTGATGCGATTTTTTATTATATTTCTTTAAAATTACAGTTGAAAACTCATTGAAATCATACTCGTTCGTCGCAGTCGTCGTCGTTCGTAGGGTTTCCAAAACAGTTCTACCAATTAAATATGTTTTTGTCAACAAAATAGGTACAGATGAAATTTTATTATCACTCGTCAGCGTTGTCGTTCATGACGCGTTGGTCGAACTGAAAGTGTATTCAAACTTCGTAAGTAAAATGGGCATGGCATGTACATACAACGTTTAATATGTGTTTAGAGTAAAGACATTTTGTTTCAGCCAATTGGAGACCTTATTGAAGCAATTTTGAGCCAGCATAAAAGTGTTTTCCTATGTGTCAGCGAAAAACAGAAACACAGTGTGACGGCGACCGTTTTTCTGCAGCAGTGGTATCGTCACAGAAACTGTTGCATTTCGTCGGCCAAAAATTCGACAGAACAGCTATTCACCACTATTTTGTAGGTATATCACTAGCGTTTTTCTGTAGCTTTTTATGTTGTGGAGGAAACGTGCTAGTTTTTTAAGGCTAGTTTAGAATAATTATATAGAGCACAGTACAATACAGTGCAGTAGACAGAAATACAAAACTATCCTTACTCTTTTCTACGTTTGTTGTGCTTTTTATTTCATTATAAAGCCTTGAAGGATGAAATGTTACATTGTACTCATATTTTCAATAGATCACATTTTCAATAGTTATCTACTGTGATTTCTTCTTTCAACATACCATATTTACCTTTCGTAAGAACGGCGTCTCTCGCGCCAGGCCTTGGTCCGGGGACCGAGGAGGAGTGACAGGCGGTCGCCTCCTTCTGCGAAGCAGTAATGCTAGCAAAGGAGGAGACCGATCGCATTAGGCAACGGCGCACAAGCCGCCGCTGCCGCCGGGATTCTGATTCCGATTTCCGGCTACCGTAGGCGCGGGCTTGCGGACGGCGGGCAATGGGTAGCTCGCTGTCCGTCCGTCCGGTGACAATCCGGACCGAGCCCAAGTCGTGGACGGCGCGCACTGTTCCCGCACGCCTCAAGGAGTTGTCAGAAAACTGTAGGGGCCCAGCAGGGTCGAAGCCTACTGGGGCCAAGGATTATGCGAAAGTGAACCCCGGGGCCCTGGAACGAAGGCAATGTAGGAACAGGTTAGGTTTTTAGTCAGTAAGAGTCTGACACTATCTCCCGCCCCGCCCAAGGGCGGATAAAGTCCAAATCTACGGCAGTTGAAAAAGATAATGTCTGTCACTCTCATACGTACGGATCATTCGTACCTAACTGTCTTTTAAGAGAAGAAATGGATCCAATATTAAACCCTTGAAAACGCCGATTGACTTCGTTTTGATCCAAGTGAGGTTTTTCCGATTTTTTTTTTTTGGTGGGAAGTTTTTGTTAAGGCCGTGTCAATTTTTTATTCACTAAAACCACATCTATGTTTCTTCAGTTACCCTTTGCGTTCTAGGACCACGGGTAACCTATTCAGGCCTAGTCTCAGTAGGCTTCAGCCTTACCGGGCCCCTATAACTGTCCTGATATCTCTTTGAGGCGCGCGTGGAACACGGTCGGAATGGTTCGTGGATGGCGAGCTACTCATTGCTCCTCGTCCGCAAGTTCGCGCCTACGGTGGCTGGTAGTTAAGGCCGGGGTCCCGGCGGTTGGTGCGTGAGGAAGTCCATTCGCTCATGCGTGCAGCATTACTGCTTCACAGAAGGGTGAGACCGCCGCCCATTCCCCCTCGCTCCAGACTTTAGCAGTATTTAGAAATAATTGTGAAGTCTCACATACGCCTGTCTGATTTGGGAGGATTCTTCTACGAGACAGGCGTTAAATGTGATGTGTGCATCCGGGCTGTCGTGTTTGTTCAAATCGCGCGGAGAACTTTGATTTTCTCATATAGTTCTTATGTTGCGCCGTAGCGATGTCGCTACATAACTCGTAACTAGTGCGTAATGGTAATCAAAATGATGATCTACCCTTAGTTGACTGGTAGAGAATGCTTCAGGCATTAAGTCCGCCTTTGTACCTTTGTGTTGCATGAAGTTTTAATAAATAAATAAAATGTCACAGTTTGATAACAGGTGCCATTATATACCTGCCCAATTAAGTTTATGATATTTACTTAACCTACTTTTTACTCTGGTAGGTACTACTACTAGGTACAGAATAAGTAGTAGTACGTACAGACTATCTACTATAACTATATTTTTAACAATTTTAACCCCCGACGGAAAAGGGGGGTTTTTTATTTTATTTTTTACGATTGGTAAAATCATCCAATGACAAATCCCGCCTTTGGGCAGGGCGGGAGATAGTGTCAGAGTCTTAATGACTAAAAACCTACCCTGCTCCTTCATTGCCTTCGTTCCAGAGCCTCGGGGTTCACTTTCGCACAACCCTTGCCCCAGTAGGCTTCGACCTTGCTGGGCCCATACAGTTTGCTGACAACTCCTTGAGGTGCGCGCCGTCCGCAAGTCCGCACCTACGGTGGCCGGAAATCGGGATCGGAATACCGGCGGCGGTGTCGGCGTGTGCGCCGTTGCCTGTTGCGGTCGGCCTCCTCCTTTGCTAGCATTACTGCTTCGCAGAAGGAGGCGACCGCCCGCCACTCCTCTTCGCTCCGGACTATGGCCTGTACCAAGGCCCGGTGCGACAGATCGCCGCCGCCGATCGCCCCCACAAGGACACGATGTTCTTCCCAAGCGGGGCACACCTCTACCGTGTGCTCCACCTTGTCCTCTAGGCGGTCCACACAGTGGCGATGGAAAAGAGGGGTGTTATAAGTTTGACGTGTCTGTTCGTGGCATCGTAGCTCCTACACGAATAACCCGATTTCCCGATTTTCGGTTTTTTTATTTGAAAGCTGACGTAATCGAGATAGTTCTTAGCTACAATTTACGAAGATCTGTGCAAGTGTTCAAGGTCATCAGCTCGTTTGTTAACTGTGGTAGGATTTTTAAACATTTTATAGGTATTTACTTTACTTTAAGACATATGCGTGACCTAATATTTGAAATTTGCACATGTATCAAATAACGTTTTTCAATACACTTATGACTCGTGGGGGTTTACCCGCGCCTCGTCGGGGTCGACGCGCACCTGATGCAATAAACAATTTTATTACAATACAATTGTGGCGGGGACGAGCATATTTTACTTTTCCGCACTAGTGCGGACACCAGTCCATTACGTGCCTAAACGCAATTGGATAAGAGCGGATTTTCGAGTTAGTGTATTGAAAATTATTTTGTAACGCCGACTTGGGGTGGGTTCTACAGTAAAAGGTAAGCGTAGGTAAAGTATCAACTTACTCTTTAATTTCAATAATATCGATACAAAATTCATATTATAATAAACGCTTTGGTATGGCTAGACAATGAAATTAGTGTTTGGTGTTTTTTTATCTAATTGGTAGTTTCAAATGTTATATTCATTTAAGTGCAAAACAACCTTTTTACGTAATAAAACAATCGCGTAAAAACTAATAACTGCCTTATTAAGTGTCGATTGTCGTGATTTTTAACTGTAAGCTTACATAAAGTATTATTGATAGGTACATTATGAGTTGCGCTATCTGTGTAAATTACATAGTATTGTGATATTTTTTGAAGTGCCTAAAACAATATCTTTTAACATTGTAACAGATCTTTTTGTAACAGATCTTTCTCGGTGACAAAAAAATGACTCAAAAATCTTTTATAACATTTACACTCATACAATTTCAGAACATCTGCCACTCAATATGACCATTCTTGCAAATACAGTGAGTTTATAATTAATCTCGAATACCTACAGACATCGACAAGTTTAGGGACAAGGTACATACTTGTATCTAACATGAACTAATATGAAGGTTCATGAAATGTCCTATTCACAAATCATCTAAATTGTAAACTCACGGTATTTGCAATAATCCGACAAAATATACAGTTATTTGAAAATGCGCTATGAAATGATTTTGTTTTATAGAGGATCTCCTTCGTGAAGTAGATATTGCTCGACGTAAAATTACGTAAATAACAACTATACAAAACATAAAACGAGTTGATTTTGGTATCTACTAATAATATATCTACTATGTATGTCTATGTATAATCTTATTGAAGAGGTAAAAATATAACTACTACTGAACATAGGTTAGGTGCATTATAATGCAGGTAAGATATAATTTTGTCTAAATTGTGGGTACCTATTTATTGATAGGCAGATAGTTGATAGTCCGATTGATCGCGGTAAAAAAATAACTAATTTTGTTCTATGCAAACTGGCTCCGTGAGTTCCGGAAGTACCGTGGTAGGCCGATGTGGGTGTCTACCGCGCGTTCCAATTTAGTGCACATCAATATTAGAGACGGCGCGGCACATCGGACGCAACAGTTCTGCTGCTTCCTCGTCGCGGCCGGCCCCGCCGCCCCGGCTGGCGGCTCGCGTCGGGTTTGGAGCGAGGAACTCCATATCTTCTGCGCATACATTACTTTTGTGTTTCTTGTTCATTGCTAGTTATTTACAAACGAGGCTTTCCTACTGAACTACATAGGTACCTATAAAAACAGGTCAAATTTTCTTTAAAATTTACTGTAAAATTATTCCATCGTATATTTAACTATTATATTTATAAAATCTAAATTCATTTGAATTTTCTAAAGAGGTTCTCATTTTATTATATCTATGTGAGTAGGTAATTTTTAATGCTACGCTACCTACATACGTTGCAGTCTATGTTCTATACATCTATAATACTGTCATGTTTTTTATCGGAAGCTTTGAGTTTTTCTTGCATTTGAGTCAACATGTCTTGCATACGTCGGATCTGTAAAAGAAGCAAAAAATAATTTAATTAGTAAAAAACTTTCACAAGGAACCGAATTAGTCCCTCAATCTAATTGCAGAGGCTAGTTGCATGCAACAAGACTGGATAAGTAGATGGACAACATTAATGCATCGAATAGTGATGCACTGTTGCATTAACTATGAAATAGTTAACTGCTCCGTTTGTATAACCTTCACTCTGATTGGTTATGGTCACACAGAGACGGTTACGGCCGTAGGTATCGGTTTTAGCAATCGCCTAACACGTTTTGAATTCATAATTATCTAGTAATTTGAAAAATAGTCGGCAGGCTAATTGCATAAGGTGCAAACCCGACAGTGACTTCGGACCCAATTGTATACAATGCCTCATGGGTTGCAAATGACTAGAAATAAAAGATTAGCGGAGTGTTAAATAACACACAGAAGGTAATTCGAATCAGTTAAGAAGCATAATATTATGTTACCTCTTCGTCTTTCTGCAGCAACAGGCGGTCGGTGTCCGTGATAACTACGTCGTTGTTGTTCCCCATCGAGTCTCTCTTCAGTTTTCTGTGAAAAATATATACAATAAAACAGGTAAAAAGCTCATGTCTTAGGTGAATGTGAAATGGATTTGAACCAGAAACCGCCTTTAAACCTGGTTAATGTAAAAAATTCGCATAAGTTCGAATCTGTGGAGGTGGCACATCTTATAATAAACATAGGCAGGTGAACCGGTAACCGTTGTTTTGCCATAATATACTTTAATTAAAAGTGCTAGAGAGACCCTTATCCCCTTGGGATATAGAACGCCTACGACCTATTCTAAATATGCACAAAAAAAAATTGGTCAAACCGTTTCGGAGGAGTTCGTTAACAGAGGAGAGGAGGAGTTCGGTGACATGACTGTGAGTCTGTGACACAAGGTTTTTATATTATATTAGATTATGGCAGTGGACATACTTTAATTGTACTATTTTAAACCGGGAGACATAAATATGTTCCAAGTACAATTGACTCTGAACTTATGCCACTGAAGTACTAAGAAGAACTACAAAAATTTACGACATCTTTAATTCTATCTACTTTACTAATTTAACGCTAGTAATAGTAGCTCACGGGTTCAGGACCAGACTCATGGTATATTGAGGTGAACCCTCTTTTATTTAGCACGGGCAATTTAGCTTTGTTAGTGAGGTCATCGTTACCGTTACTGTAAGTATTGTAGGCGGTTTGGGCTCTTGCGTCTCCCTAATACATGACGAAACTGAGTAGAACACGGTTTAATGAAACACTTGTGAGCTTCAATGTTAATAAACAGCAAAGATAGAATACTCTTTGTTATGAACAGTTACAGATAAGTAACACAATTTTTGACACCATTCCACCATGTTAAATTGTAGATAAGAAATAATAGACAGAAATTATTTAGCGGTAGCTATAGGAATTCCTAATCTTCTCTAGTTGAAGAGGAACAAAAATAGATCGCCGCTTTGCTGTGACAATGTGATAAAACCAAATAATTTGCCGTGTCAAAGTGATAATATCTATGGATAAGTCCCATAATAATATTATTGAACTTATGACTTTGTCGAAGTAAAGAGGCGTTGTGGTCTAATTCTGGTTATATCGTTCGGCTGTGTGTGATTATGATGATGAAGTAGAAGAAAAGATAAAAGGTAATATTTACAAACCCTCTCTCCCGCATAGCGTGTTGCGATATCTGCGAGATGCACTGTGCGCGGAAGTTCTCGTAGTGCACGTCTTGCGTTACGTCCTTCAGGTCTTGCATGTGCGTGGAGATCAGCATTGTGCGCAGCTTTGTGAAGTCTGAGTGTCGAGGGTTCTCCACTGTTCACATAACAAACGAATATAGTTTAAAAAATTCAGTTACTATTTGTTTGAACCTAGATCAGCAATATTTACAAGCAATCATTCAAGATGTGGTAGGTATACATCTGTAAGGTAGTCAATAAAACTATAAGTTCTAAATCAAAACTATTGGTAGTCAATAAAATTGTTACTGTTAATATCCATAGACAATAACCATAACCCCTAAGCGTCTATTACACCACTTGATATTCCGCACAAGTTAAATCTATACACCACTCGATATTCAGACCGGTTTTGTCGACTTCACGTAATGTAATAAGGGCAGACCATCTTACTGGGAAGTACACTTTAAGACAGTCTGTGTAACTTATGCGGAATATCGAGTGGTGTTATAGATGTTTTTCACAGACTGTCTTAAAGTTTACTTCCGAGTAAGACAGTCTGACCCTTATTACACTACGCGACGCGACGTCGACAAAAACGATCTGAATATCGAGTGGTGTAATAGATCCTTTAGAATAATAACGTACTACTATGCGCTATTATTCTAAGATAGAACCTATGAATGTATAGAATCTCAGTAGGTCTAACCATCTTGGGATGTTATAATTTATTACAAAAAAAGACCAATCATTTTAGTTCCCATGTTATTTAGTCCGTGGCGTAGTTCAAGTCCTTGGTATTAAAACACCGAATGCCAAATAGATTATGATTTACGTTTATTTAGAAGCAAAGCTTTGTGGACAGATAGTTCATAAATAGTAATAGTTCAAGTGCCTAGTTTTGCAAGTAGTGTGGGAAACGGATGAGATGATGTTAAGATGACGTTTGTTTGTTGCTCTCATCTTTATGTTTAAACACATTGTCCCCGATGACTAAACTGTTGTTGTGTTATTAATCTGAATCTACATTATTTACTAGACCGCCGTCGTCGGATGTGCAAGAGAGTTATCATTTGATTATTGTTTTAGAATGCAGTTTGTGTGTTTACTAAGTCTCAATATTATGCGCGTTGATTGATGTTTTGTTGGGGAACCGACCACTTGACCGATTTTTTTTTGGTAGAGTTTCATTTCACCAAAAATTATTGGACGACGTCTTTTTTGCTATATGCACTATTTGACATATTTTTAGATCATCCAAGTATCATGTGTCATAGGTACCTATTATTTTACCGAATTATGTTTGGCCGATTTTCAAAATAACTTTTTGCTATTGGCCGAAGTCTCGTTTCAACTTTTTCATTTGCCATAGTGTCTCCAAACCAATCAACATTTTACAGAATTTTGACACAAATATATAGACGGTTACTAATAGTACGCGGCAAATAAGTTCGACCAGTCCTCCATATCGATTGAGACCCAAAAATCGGTTACATCACGTTCTAGGTCGACCGCCATGATGGTTCAACTTGTGTGACGAGGATTATAACCGTTTTTCGGGTGTCAATCGAAGTGGGCCGGGGCTGCGACTGCGCGTATCCATAGCAAATATTTTAACTTATTTGACGCGTACACACTATACTTGGTAGCATTTTCAGTATTTAAATTAAAATGGTGCCATAAAGTCAATATGTTGGGCTACAAAATTTAATGACAGAAACCTATCGCTCCAAAACCGTCTTTACACAGTCTTGCCTGCTCTACCCCTAGAGTGTAATTCAAGCCCGCGGAGTGGTAAGGCGGCCCGCGCGTTGACGAGTAGGTAGTTTGAAGGCTCGCGCCGCGGCTGAGGCTGGCCAGCGAAGCCGGCCAACAAGCCCAAGTTACGGTGCTGAGCGTTAAAGCCACCTGCGACGATAAGCTTACGACGGGCCGCCCAAACCCCGCAGCGCCGGAGCCGTGACAGAAAGAATGCTTGCTGCAGGTTACATGCCTACTTCTATTGTGCATGCCTGCTTGAAATCAGTGGTATAATGAATGTTCGGAAACATAATACTTTGAATTAATGTTATTTGGGCTTAGTGTAACATCGGTAAAGGTTTTTCGATCAAATGAAATGTCGGAGTAACGGAAAAAATCGAATTCATAATATAATAGGTCAAATGATACAGTGGCAGACGTGATTCCATTAAATGAAAAAAGAAACGAAATAGTCGAAGTTTTAGGTGAAATGAAATTCGGACAAATATTTTTCGAACTTATGATAGGTAACCATTTTGACGATAAAGACAACCATGTAGCAAGAGTGCATATGCTATGGGACCCACGCATTGAAGTGGGCCCCGCTTGAACGTACCTTATAAAAACAAGTCATAATATGAAATATAATCAATTCCGCATTTTCTATAAAGACAATGGGCTGATCCCGCATAGGGATACGTTGCTATAAAAGGACCCCGAGGCCTGTTAGAAAAACTAAGTTGAATAAATTTTAATTTGTTATCAATTATAAAGATTTAGTAAAATTTGCAACAGGCACCGCACTAGCTCAATCCGGCACTGCATGTATCTATCTATATTCACTTGCGAACTGTGTTAATTATACATAATGTAAAATCGGAGATAAAGAAGGAAGTATAAGTGAAATCTTTAAGTACCAACAGCTAATCTATTTGCTTAACTATGTTGGGATCGATGATGCGGATGCAACCGAATATCAGGATTTTACGTGCATAGAGCGACGTCCTAACTGACATTTATATAGCCCGGTAATTATACGGTGCGTGATATTCTTTGGTAATACTAGGTTCAATTTTCTAGCTTCTGACCCGTAATGGCTGTCATAGATGTACAAATGAAAGAGTCGGTACCAATGGCTTAATATACATATATTCTTCCCTTTATGAGAAAGGCATAATATACCTTTCTTCTCTTGTCGGTCGTTGCGTATTAACTACCTATGGGTCATTGAATTCGCCCAGCCGACGCGACGTTTACTTAAATTAATTTCGTGCATGCGTATATGTATTAATAAGAGTTTTAGAAAAAAAGTACTTTTTTGTTTTATCTTTACAAATCGGTAGTGTTTCATGTAGCGGATCGACCCTCCACGGGATTAAAACGATCATATAGAATTATATTACTATCATATATATTTATATTTTTTTTTTCTGTAGAATTGTTATTGACAAAAGAGAAATTGAAGTATTATCCAATAAACTTACCATCAACGATTCCCCAAGGGTACTGCCGCCCACGCACTCGTTTGCCTCCCACCTCTAGTACTACATCTGAGGCCACCACCGCGAATGGGGCCGCCGCTTTCAACTCGCGGTCTTGTTGCTTGAAATCCTCATCTTCGTCGCTATCGCATTCAGGGAACTGATAAACCTGGTAAATAATTCATAGAATTTATTACCAAATTTTGATATTTATAGAGAGCATAGATAATATTACATCATGCTTGAATAACCCGATGCAGCCGCTGAAATTGGAGGTGTACCTAATTTTATTACATCATCAATTCACCAGTTATGTTTACGTCCCATGTAAGAGGGCTCCTGAACCAACGCACATTGCCATCTATCGGGTACAAATCCAAACGCCACGAAGTTTGTGTGATGGATGGATTTATAAAAAAAAAAACCTATTAATAAAGCCTTCCCAACCTGGATAACTCAGAAACTTAGCAGTAGCGCGACCACAATGCCAAATTTAAGAATAAAGTATTGAAAAATTTCTTAAATAAAGCTGTCATACTTGTATTTGATGTTCCTCCAAATCGTTGAGTATGCGCGTCTTGAGCCGCTTCACCTCTGCCGCTGTGAGAGAGTCCGCTTTCGCTATCACTATCACGATGTTCACTTTACGGTGCAGTCGTCTCATCATCTCCAAGTCTACGTGACGTAAGCTGTAATGAGCCGTTGTATTATGTAGAGTGCTTTGCATATATTTCTGTAATAATACGTTGCTAAATTGAGAGGGTGTCCGTAAAGCAATATTGGGGACAGAATTTGCCGTCGACACTTCTACCTATAGGTAAGTGTAGAGCATTTAGCATAAGGACAAACAATGTACCTTATCAAAAAAGAATCAAATATTTGTAAACTGTTTAGTCGAGGGTATGGTTATGCGCTCCAGACGAGTCAACCTTTCCATTTACTTATAACGAAATTGTTACACTATACCAATCAATAGAACAAGAGCTTTAATAGAAAGTGTCAGTAAATCAAAATTCACTCAATGGGTTTTTTAACGACCATGATTGGATGTCAATGTATGTTGAGAAATATCTCGAAGGGGAAATGGCTGGCATAGCCATCATAAGAGTTTTAATAGCTGGACTCCATCAAGTCGTTATTGATCTGTTTATTGCTAGCGATCAAATAAAGTGAAGTTACGGCTGTATGAGATGCGCTAAATAAATCATGCCATTTGTTGACGATAGGTACCTAATTACCGGATCGAATGTACATCAATACTAATATGTAAATATATAAAACTGTTAATGTAAGATTGTAGGACATTAGATTAATTATCCTGCGATATGAATTCGCTATATGGTGTTGATAACATTCATTATTTAAATATGCACACGTTCTTTTTAACTTCCTGTTGGATATCGCTGTCCAATTATATGTTTAAAAAATTGCTGTTTGAATTTCAGATGGGTACCTACTACATATTGAGATTTTGAGATATTTGTAGGACGTAGGCAGTTTGTACTGTACTTTACTACATATTAATATGTATCTAGGACCTAGGTATGTTTTATAATATAGACGTTATTTTAAATACTAATTGATCTGTTTTTTCTTTGTTGTGTGATCTCTTTTCTAGTATAGCATTACGGGCACGTGTGCTTCCTCATCGGTGCTCCTATCACTACGGCCCTGACCATAATTGACCTCATAAAATAATACACTCCTTCGGACACGTACAGCCGCACACTGCACAGGGGAGATAGTAATATTTATGAGATGGGCTATTTAAAGCGGAATTGGATTGATGTGTATTTTCTCCATGGAAAGAATTTCTTAGCAAAGACACAGACCAACAGCAATTGTTCATATCAAATTATTCGCCTCATTACACACAGTGTTCGTACTCTATAATTTTCTAAGTGTGTATTATAGATTTGTTTGACAACACAATAGCGTCTGAAACAACGCAAGCACAAAAGAACAAAAGAGAAAGTTATCTTAGAGTAAAATGTCGCGTTTTCATATTGTGATATAAAATGTGTTACCTACCTATGAGCCCAGGGTGGAACGAAATAGAGGCAACAGTGCACTCGATTGTCTTGCATGTGACGCCGATTTAATCCACTTTCATCTGTGAAATATTGTCTGAACTGTTCGTCAATGTACGCAGAACAAACCCTCCATGAGTCTTCGCAGTTAATAGCGTCTCCAAACCCTGGTGTATCTACAATAGTCAACCTCAACTTTACTCCGCGTTCTTCGATTTCCATTGTTTTCTTTTCGACTGTTGTTGTTTTTTCTATTCTGTCTGCAAAGTAAACAATCAATATTGAAACATCTTGCTTTCTTTTAGTCTAGTAGCATACTGCTTGGTCGATCTTTTTTATGTCTTACCTTGAGCATCAGGTATTTTTCTGTTTCTATACAGGTCTCCTAAGAATAAGCTGTTGATGAGTGTCGACTTGCCCAGCCCCGACTCACCGACTACCATGAGTGTGAAGTCGAAACCTCTCTTCACCGACTTGCGGTGCACTTGCTCCGGTAGGGTCGCGAACCCGATGTAGTCACGTTCACCACGATCACGTTCTGTCAACAACATTAAATCGTTTATATTATCCTTAGTTTTATAAAAACTAACCAATACACCACACACACTACCAGACACAATTCCACACTGTTGTTTGTTTTTGAATGATTATAAGGAATAATGGTGAATTCTTTACTACATCATGTAGCCGTAGTTTAGTAAGACTGTCGGAAAGCCTGATTTATTATCTACATATATACTTATATATATTATAATATTAACATTACACGGTCAATCCGAATAAGTACTTGAATACGTTGTTTCATTCATAAGTTATGCAGTAATCGATACTATACCGACATACATTGGTTTAAAAATTATGTACTTATTTAGTAAACAACGTTTCCTGTACACATTTCATCGATAGATATATATCTTCATTTATTTAATCGATGGTTAAATGAGTGACCTTTCAGAAATCTAACTACTGTGAAACGCTCAAGTTCTTGTCATGACTTATTTTTCCTAATCTGTCATAATCCGTTGACATGGGTCTTGGGTAGAAGACATGGATGTTGACAAGCTTGACACACTATTAATTACGCACGTTATGCGATTAACATTAATTAGTTGACTGCAGGAGGCCGTTTATTATTCTCTTTGTGTACCTACGATTAAGCTAAGTTTGTTCAGCTTATAGGAAGCAGGGCATTGCAACGCGCGCGCAGCGGAGTGGAACATGACTGGTTCCATCAGAGCCTCGGCGTACTCGCCGTGTCGTCCAGGGACTGCGCGTGCCACCTGATATCGAGGACAATGAGGACGACTAGCGGAAGCGACAAACGTGCCTCTCAGCTACAATACGCACACAAATTCTTGTTCTTATCTATTATGAAGAGAAACTAAAGGCACCGCATGACCTAATTATCAACTTTGTTACTTACTATTTTTAATTCCGTTAATGTAATCTAACTACTGAGAAAATACCTACTGAATAGGTAGAATATTTTAGACCGTTTGAGGATGTGTTTTTTTAACCATTGTATGATTACACAGAATAGGTTTATCGATTATAGCTCTACGATCTAGATTCCTCCCACGATCTTATACAGTGAGATGATGGTGTTCTTACAGCAATTAGTTTTTGTCAAGTGTGCTGTGTGAACATAAAATGCTATTGTTGCTGTAAAAGAATTGCGAGTAATTTGAGATTTTTTGAAATAATCACAAGTGGTTGGAGGAACCACGGGGTAACATAATTAATCATTGGCATAAACAGACTACGAGGTTTCACTGTAAGGTCAGAAGTAGGTACGTTTTTGAACCTGCCTTCCTAATTAATAACAAATTATTAATTAGGAAGGCATTAATAAATTTATTTATGATTTTATATAATTGGTGTTTTTAATTTAAACCAAATAAAAAGTGCCTCTTGGTTTTTGCACTTGTTTCTTGTTTTGGTCTTGGATCGTGGTGGGCAAGTAAATATGTAGTAAACTTACGAATTTTTATGACAGTGGTAAAGGGATTCTTTTTCTTAGCAACATCGTTGTTGTTGGTTTTCTCCGCGTCTGCATCTTTCTTATCGCCAATGTTGATATCCACGATAGCAAATGAGTCAGAGTTTTCCATGATAAGTTTTGTTTATGAAATTTAAGTTTTAGAGATTTGTGCTATGCTATTAGGTAACGGTGGGTTTATCGGCTTTGTGAATGGTGAGAAAAACGCGGGAATTTTCGTCACGCACGTTTGAGTTCAATTGTAGCGTGTATAATGTTACGGTGTTGGAGTGAAGCGGCGGCGGCGTAAAGCGAGGACATGGGAGTACTTGAGGTACAGTCGTGGACAGTCACAGCGTAAACACTGGAGGACAGTCGCGAGCGCAGGAAGGCGCGGCACGACTCACGCGCACAGTTCCGCTGCGGGGCGCACGTTCGCACTGCGCGCGCCGCTAAACAAACTGACTCCACTCAGATTCAGGCAGGTTAGATGGAACGTCAAAATTGCGTCACTTATTAACAAACAAATTAACGTTCTAAATTAAGCGACCTATTAAATTTGGTCAACTTTGTATAATTCCCTACATTTTTACCGATGTGATGTGGAGAAAAATATTTGAAGTGAACAATTATTATCATTATAACATCATCAGTTAGAAGGCGTGGGAAAATATTAGGGTTTACGAGGCAGTAGGTATTTCACTCTTTGATTTTATTTCTATCTGTGTATATCTATACCTACATAGAGAGAGACAATATCTTTTGTAACTGGGACGGACGTTTCTTAGTACAAAACAGTGTTGCGGAGGTTTCTTCCACACTGACACGAAAAAAAATCGTATAGGTATGTAATAGAATATTACCAATACGATTTTATCTTATTACCTTCGCTTATTACCAAATTTAAAGCCAATAATGGAAAATAAAACAATATTTTTACTTAAACCTTGTATGTATTTTATTAGATTTTTAAAATAAAAGAATTGAACTAAGAGAATTGAATACCATAAAAATTTCAAGTATAAATACGATATTGACGCAATTTTTTTATAGACAAGCGATATAAAAGAAGTAGATAGGTATGAGGTTCATAAAAAGATTCTGACAAATTCATCGAATTTTTCAATACGAGTACATAACGTACTAAGGTTACAGTACCTAATCAGCCTTAACCTCACTTTGCATAAAGACGTAGGTGTACCAAACAGAAACCGGGGTGTGGCGCCAGCTTACATAACGGCATTCGAAAAGCAAAGAAAATTTGATGGCAAAATTGAAGACGTTAAAAGCTCAAATTTTTTAAAGAAGTCTCATTGTTACAGATGCTCGTTATTATTATCTTGAAACTATCAATACGTACCTGTTGTATATAACAAAAATAAATATACCTAATAAACATGTACCTACATACCTTATCCCAGATATTTTTTTATAACTAAAGTAAGCTGATATTTCTGATCTTTTGTTATGTTTATGTCATAATATCCTGCCTCGTTTAATGACCACCTTTCTTCATCGTCCAGGTGTCTGTCCTCATAGTGACTGACTCTATCTGAATTGAGAGACGTCGCGAATTAGCCGCGACGCTCATCCGGTGAGGCAATGCATCTTGTACCTATTGTTGTGTCTGCTTGGAATAGGATCGTTAGTGGGCTAGTATTATAAACACGAGTTGCATCTTTGCTGTAGGTACCTACATGCAATGAGGCAACATATTCACATGTATACCTACACGTGGGTATATAGGTACAGGTTGTTAGTTCATACACACCTGCTTCCATATCAATACGACGTGAATAAGCCAAATAAATTAATAAGAGGGAATTGTTTCTGAAAATTATTTTCATATTCCTTTACTCTCCAAGTGAGATTATAAGCAGTAAAGAGGATCGGATCCTCTCAAAATTAGTAGATAACAAATACTCCTTAGTAGGTACTTGTATGATATCCCAACAATAAAGACAACTACTTAAGTATCTAGTAACCTGAGCGCAGCTAAGTTTTCAATCTTCAAAAAATTCATGCCGTGCTTGTGCTTGACTTCATCATTTTTAACAGAGTAAATAAAAAAAATACAATTGAATTATATTTTGTTGTAGACATTATTTATAAATCTTTGATTTTATCTACTTGACATTAAACAATGATTGTTATCTAGTAGCCAGACCTTTGTATATTAAAAAAAAACATAATATTGTATCTTTTGAATGTCGGACTGTGTCTGACTGATCAGTGGAGTAGCTCTCAAGTCAACACATAGATACCTTGACGCGATAATTTCCTCGGGGTTCCTTTGTCAGTTACTTGTAAAAAGAATCGATAAACGTGTACAGTAAAATTCCTAGGAACCTAAATCCAATATATTTTTTATTTCTACTCATAATATAAGAATATATACGGTGCAATACAGATCAAGAGCAAATATCACATAATATAGAAAAATATAATGGAAAACTTACCCATAGTCATCTTGATATAATGAATATCAGCACGACATAAGACTTGTAAAAATACTTCTTTCTTAGCGAAATGAATTATTCCGTATTTTCACATTTAGTGCAATACTATTATTCATTTGTCTTGAAAACGTTTTCATTAGGTATCCTTATTACTACTTACTTATGATTAATTAAATATTCCTAAACCGATCGATCGATTTTTGTTTTTAAATTTGGTTATAAATGATCACTTTTCTGAAATTGTTCACTGTTATTTCACCAACAACATTCAAAATATATATTTTTTCTAAAAAAAATCTTTGTTTCTATTATTTTTCGCAACATATTTGGTGTAAAGTAGATGTGCACAATATCACAGTGCTAAAATTATAATGCTTTAAATGGAACTCAAATATTTGTTCGCGAATTAACATAATATCACGATACTAATCCTAAAAATTGTATAAGTAATCAAAAACAGTAGAAAAATTTAAGATAAAATAAAATCACATTGTTTGTGCGCCGTCCTGTGCGTTTAAAGTTACGTAATGTGAGGGTCCCGGGCCGAGCTCGCGCCCTCGGAGGAACCCCTCCCTTCGCCCCTTTGTTTGGCCTTGCGCGCAGCTATGCGCCGTTTTACTGCGCGGGAAAACCTCAAGCCCTCGTTGGCCAGATACGAACCCTGCCTCTTGCGCGCGCACTGGCGGTAACTTGCAGTCACCGATCGATACTCCCTCGGCACATCACGCCTGCGCCGCCGCCCTCTCCCAATAATCTACCTACTCCAAGCTTTTTGCTGCCCCAGATGCACAAGTATTGGCATTGTACGTGCTCTATTACAATTCAAGGTCGTGGACGTCACTACTTTATAAGGGGCTGCTTAATAATTACTTACAATTATTTTATAAATGATGCTTTATCCCTGAGAGAGCAACCCCCTATGCCTCAGGATGGCACCTATCTAAATAGTCAATATTGCAGTTATCGTTAGGCGGCACGTTTTAATTTGAAAACAAGGTTGGTCCCAGAATGCTGCCTAAAGGAACTCCAAAACTTTTTGATCATTTAATATGCACAACCCTACTAATCTATGTAAAAGATCGTTGTAGAGGATTATAACAGATATGACAAAACTCCCGATTAATCTGACGAATAAATAGAAAAGTCGATTAGAAAAGTTAATGAAAGAAAACTGATCAATTATATTTTTCAATACACTTACTCGAAAACTACTTTTTATCGCACTACAATTAGGTTTGACATGGCATGTACTAGTATATCACCCGCGTGTTTTTTTTAAATTTATCAAACCAAGGGCTTTTTTCATTCCTATTTCGTCACGGCCAAAGGTGATTTTTTTTAAAGCAAAGAGGCGGATAATTTTAAAGTTTTTAAATATTTGAATTTCTATTTTTATTAATTTTAGGATAATAACGGTTTGATACCTTTGCCTCTTCTTCAACCTGCTAAGATGAAACGCGAGATAAAAATCTATTAAACACTATTATTAAAAAAATGTTAAATTTAAGATTTGAAGAGAATTCTTTAGATGATACGCCGCCGCCACCAGATATTGTGGTTAGGGTACACTACATAAATACGAAAAACTTTATTCCGACAGTCACAAATACGAATTTCAAAATACCGATCTTCATAATTCCGAATGGTTCAAAATTCCGAATATAACAACTCCGACTTATCATTACTCCTATTTTTATAATTCCTAAATTTCAATTTTCCTAACGTTTAAAATTACTATTCTCAAAATACCGAGTTTCAATAGATCGAATAACAAAAAGTCCGACTCAATGATAATTCGAAAAATCAAAAATACGAATTCCCATTATTAAAATACCGATTAATACAATTCTGAAATAAAAACTCCCTGTAAAACTGAATAGCAAGACAAACACATAAGTGTGCAAGCATACATGCAACATGCAAGCAGGCATGCAACATGCAAGCAGGCATGCAGCATGCATGCAGGCAAGCAGCAAGCAAGCAGACAAGCAGCAAGCAAGCAGGCATGCAACATGCAAGCATGCATGCAGCATGCAAGCGGGCATGCAACATGAACAAAATCAGAAGTATGAGAAGGACAAAACAGTAGAAGATTGTTAGAAGATCGCAGATTCTTAGCATTTGAAGAACATAGATATTGAAAGTGTGATGTAAGATAAGAAGGAGGGGTGGGAGAGTTGAGCAAAGAGGAAAGTGTAATCAGTGCGCGCAAACTTCTGATCAGGCGAATGGGCATCCATTTGAGCTATGTGTAACTCGAAATATGGTCATATTGGATGCAGTTGTTGAGGAGCCTGTTAAGTTTGTACGGCAATACCGCGTTCAGATCCAAAGCAGCACACGTCATCATAGACATCATAGTCGATTAAAGGGAAAATTAAAGTCTGCACAAGCCTTGTCTTCGTCTTCGCAGGGTCGATACGTAAATAGCATTTGGGTTCCTGAAATCATGTTTGACACCTCACGTAAACATTTAAAAAATTAAATTCTCAGACTTTATTGGATTTGGATCCATCTCCGAGACTCCGACAAATTAAAGGTAAACCGAGACCAATTTTACTGAACTCATAAGAATTGATTAACTGATAGGTATCTACTTTGACGTAGGAACCTATCTACCAGGAGCATAAAAGAAAGATTCTGCGCCATAATGTAATTATTTAATACGAGTAGATATACCAGCACTCAAGCGTTTTAAACATAAGCTCATTTAGAACTTGAGTTCTATTTCTATTAGAGATTAAGAGTGTTCAATTCATCTTTTGTCATTATAACGGCGATTAACGAGTTATTTATCTTCTATCTACATATCTATATTTTTATATTTAAAGTATAAAAATGAATCGCTGAATGTGTTGATAAGCGCAAATCACGAGAACAGCTGGACCGATTTCGTAGGGTATTATAGTATTAGGGTAGAGTAGAGCAGGGTAGAGTAGGGCAAAGTAGGGTAGAATAGGGTAGAACGGGAACGAAGCCGCGGGCAAAAGCTAGTTACACATATAAAAGGGAAAACTTACGGAACTAAAGTCTAAGATCGTGATTTATTGCAAAAGTCCTTTCATGATGTAGGCGAGCAGTAAGAAGGAGATTTTGAAATTCAATTTTTAAGGGGGCGAAAACGGGGACATTCGGTTGTATATAAAATTTTATTCCTTAGAGCCAAGTAATTGAATCTTAGTACGAATTAACCCCCCTGTAAAACGATTTCAGAGGGTGTTGAAAATCGTATGGGAGAATTTTATTCCTTGGGTTAATAAACTTGAAACATAACACAAATATAAAATTAAATTAAAACCTAACACAAATATAAAATTAAACTAATTAAATTAAAAAGATAGGCATTATTAGTTTTTCAAAACTACCCTCAATGTACGGTTTACTAAGTGTTGAAAGTTTTTATGTAAACATTCTCGCAAACGAAGTCGCTGGCAAAGTGCTAGTTAATTTATAACACTTCAATATACAGTCATACAGTCATATACAGCTTGGTAGGAAAAGATTCACACAGTTAGTAGGTACAATGTGTAATTCGTACATGACATAAGTCCTAAAGTGAATCAGTAATCTTACTTTACGGCAAGTCACTAGTCGTCAGACGATAGCAGCTGGCAATACCGTAATAGCTCATGCCTCTCAAACTCCGAGAAGCCATTAATAGAAAACTATTAATTTAACCTCAAACAATAATATTTTACGACCTTGGACGAAAGATCACAGCAGGGGTAGGTACTTTTTGGAAAACAAGCAAATAATATAGGTCACGTGAAGTGACATTCGCAAAATACCAATGAAAATGAGGTCAACGTAAGACTACGGTAACAAAGATGAAAGAAAATTCAGGCCACGGTCATCTATTCAATTTTGAGAGTAGACCTGTGCGTCATGTGAATTTAGAATGAATTGAACATAGGTAATTCGTTTTAGGTATGTATAATATAGGGATTTTAATGAAACTTTGTAAGCAAGCTATACAAGTAATTCTTTAAGGGAAAACCACGCAAGTTTTATCGGGGATTAAACCCCGGGTGGCTATGTGTTCTGCAGACCAACATTTCTGATAGTATGCGCGACTATTTCTGATAGTATGCGCGACTATTAGACTTGGGATCCTGGTTTCGATAAAAGATATTTATTTTGCGAATAGGTTTTAAAAAAACACTTTTACACGTCAATATTTTTTTTCATCAGTTTAAACTAGATGAGGCCGGTGTTTCCTAGCTGACTACCCTGAGAAGAAACACCGAAACAAGGGGTCAGTCTCTTTTAAAGTCCATACAGTAAACATTTAATGGTCAAATAATATGAGAATCATGCAGATTAGTGTCTGAAATGGTCTTTTGAAGAAAGAACCACACAGATTTGAGTGGACCTGTCCAGTCAGTGCAAGCATTTGTCAGTATTCGTGTAGCTCAAACTTAGGACTACTAAGGAGCTCAACGACATGACGAACAATACCAAAGAAAGGACATTTGGGTAGGCCGCATCAAAAACTCAAAACTGCCAGACATCATGTTAAAAATTACGCCATAATTATGGCGGTAAGTCCCCTCTTTGCGGCGTGGCTGGAAAGACCTCACTGCGTCCACACCTTCCGCATATCGCTGGTTCTCAACGGACGCGGTCAGTTCGGGAAGTTCCTGCACTGGATTTGTGCGGAAGCGACGCCCGGGTGTCTCCACTGGACTGCCCGGAGGACACGGTGGAGCACACGGTACGGCGATTGGCGGTGGCGATCTCTCGCACCGGGCCTTGTTATAGGCCAAGAGGAGGAGTGGCAGGCGGTCACCTCTTTCTGCGAAGCAGTAATGCTAACAAAGGAGGAGACCGCACGCGTGAGGCAACGGCGCTCACGTCCCAGCCGCTGCCGGGATTCTGATCCCGATTTTCGGCCACCGTAGGCGCGGGCTTGCGGACGGCGAGCAATGGGTAGCTCGCCGTCCGACCGTCCGAACCGAGCCCAAGTCGTCGACGGCACGTAGTGTTTGACGCGCGTCTTATGGAGTTGTAAGTAAACCGTATGGGCCCAGCAGGGTGTGGCCAAGAATCGTTTACTGAAAGAAAGGTATGAAAGGCAAAGAAGGAACAGGAGTGGGTTTTTTAATTAGTAAAAGTCTGAGACTATCTCCCGCCCCGCCCAAGGGAGCGGAGATGCCTTTTGATGAATATCCTACCAAAAAAAGGACTAATCGAAAGAGGTATCGCGGCCCTAGAAAGTAAAAGGCAACAGCAACAGTCAGTAAATATCAGCCAAGCTATTCATATAAAGCAAGCAAAAAACAAAGTAGGTACATACTTAGATTTTGCCCAGTGAAATATTTAAATTACACTCAGACACAGAACATATGATCGTGCTCATCACACAAACATTTGTCCTGAATGGGAATCGAACCCACGACCTCCGGCATAGCAGTCAGTGCCACTAATCACTAGACCAACAGGTCAGTCGTTTTGATCCCGCGAAGGGTCGATTCGGTACGTGAAACACTATCGATTTATACAGATAAAATTAAAAAATAATAGGTACATTGTGACACAAGTGTGTAATGTAAGTGGTTACCGTCGAGGCGGTATAAGACCCGAGAATTTACCCATAGCTGAAGGCTATGGCTCTATATAGTCTTTTGATCAAATCAAATTGCAAAGTCATTGTTTGTTTTCTTGCGTGTAAAGTTTCTATGATAATGTAATTTTTAGTGACAATAGAAAACGGATATAACATTTTCTAATGTTTTTGTAGTATTTGATTTTATTTTATTATAAATACAGCCAATGACCTTCACTCGAAAAAATCACACCAAAAACCGCGCGCATCGCGGCCTTAGACCACAAACAAAAAACGATTTTTATTTGAACGAACGCAATAATCTAATAAATAAATATGACCTTTTTTTCGTATGCAAAATTTGATTTGCGAACAAAGAGGTTATATAAAAAGGTTAGAGCTACATTACAGCACTAGTGCGTAATGGTAATCAAAATGTCACAGTTTGGTAACAGGTGCCATTATATACCTAAGTGTAGTGCAATAAGAGTCACTTTCTGAGCAAGTGTATTGAAAAGTACTTTTTTCTAAAACTCAAATTAATATACGCATGTACGAAATCAATTTCTTTAACGTAATAGTTGTCGCTCGTTGCGTACTAACTACCTACAGTTCATTAGCCTCGCTCAGCTGACGTTTACTTAAAAAAAAATAATTTCGTACATGCGTAAATTAATTCGAGTTTAAAAAAAGTACTTTATTTGTTAATTTTCTCTTTACAAATCGATAGTCTTTCATATACCGGATTGACCCTCCGCGGGATTAAAACGACTAAAATTTAACGGTGTATACGACAAGGTACGGCTACTAAATATTAAGGTAAGTAAATTTCATTTTCTCATCATCAAGTTTAAATAAATTGCATTAGTCACATCGAAAGTTTGAGATAAGTATTTACTTGTGTATTTTGTATTTTATTTTTTTTATTATTACGAGCAGGTCACTTGTAAATAACTCATAGCAACTGCTTTACCGCCGATTACGAACAGTATTATTCACAAAGGAGCTTTCTGCAGTCCTGCTACAGTTAAACAATATTACAGTATCCATGGTCGGATCTACCTAATGGCTAAATGGGCGGCAGCTCAGGGCCCCATGGATATAAAGCCCCCAGTCCTCTTTGAAAACTCGAATTTATACTTTTTAGAAAAAATATAGTACTACTGTTTAATTAGTACTGTTATATACACAGTTTTTTAGTTATTTTAATCCCGCCAAGGGTCGATTCGGTACATGAAATACTATCGATTTGTAAAGAAAAATTAAAAAATAAAGTACTTTTTTTAACACTCGAATTAATTTACGCATGTTCGAAATTAATTTCTTTGGTACCGAAAACTTGTTAACACCGTTAATTTGACTGACAAATCGCATTCAATAAAGCACTGTTCCCCTCAGCCATCCTACTCTTTTATCATTGCTCATTATGCCCGCTAATATATTCGCTCCACAAGCACACAATCACAATCTTATTCCCTTCTACACAAGCATTACTCCACTCCACAAGCTCAACCCAAGCAGCACAAAAGGCTGTACAAGGGCTGTATATAGGTTCAGTTTTACACTCTAAGCTGTATAGTAAGCTGTATATAGGCTGTATAAGCCTATATACAGCCCTTGTAACTCCAAAAAGGGCCCACACATACAGCCTATATACAGCGTTAAGTGTAAGTGGAGAATAAAAGCTGTATATTGGCTGCATGTTGGCTGTATATCGGCTGCATAAAGGCGTTTTTGTACACTCTAAGCTGTATATCGGTGTACAATTACACTTTAACTCTACAGATATTCAGTTATAACTATCTTATACAGCAAAATGCTGTTAATTGGTGTAAGAATACGAAAGAATCCAAACTTAAAGATATACTTTTTATAATATTTTACTAAATGGCGACTACGCCATATGCATTTAATTGTAAATATAATATGTTAAATTGGACTTGTTGACCTTAGTAATATTGTGAATATATAGTGCCGATATAATTTCATTGTAAAAGTGTGTATATTTTCGGTGAAAATATTAACGCGCCAGCGAAATAATCAATTTTAAGTTCAAGGAAAATAGTAAATACGGTAAGTAATGTTATTATTTTTAAGGTTATATTAAAAAAATGTGTTGAAATAATAGGCATAAGTGCAAATCAACCGTAATTCAATCTGATAATCATGATACGACTTTTTTTTTATTGTAGGTAAAATCATCCAATGACAAATCCCGCCCTTGGGTGGAGCGGGAAGTAGTGTCAGACTCTTACTGACTAAAAACCTACCGTTCTTTCGTTGCCTATAGTGCCGGGGCTGAACCTTCCTCTCAGAAAGCGGCCTTTGACCCCAGCAGGCTTCGACCCTGCCTGACAGCTCATTGAGGCGCGCGGGAACAGAACGCGCCGTCGACGACTTGGGATGATACGACTTTAGGCTTTTGCCAATAATAAGCCTTGTATTATGTTTATAAAATCATTATACATTGGAAAATGGCGACAGCTTGCATAATAGAGTATTTTTACGACCTAGGCTGTATAATAGAGTATTTTTACGACTTAGGCTGTATAATAGAGTATTTTTACGACTTAGGCTGTATAATAGAGTATTTTTACTCCATAATCTGTGTAATTGTTCATAACAAGTACGTACATTTCTAACCATCTTTAGAGATACTTATAAGGAATAAAAAATCCTCAGCTACCTACGACTAAATCTCATATGTCCGAATACAATTTATATACTTATTGTGAAGTAGTGAGTAAGATTTGTAACCGATCTTTCATCTATTTTTCAGAAAAAGTACAATAAGGGCTTTGACTTGGCCTAATATCAAGGTCACGAGAATCAAAAGGCGATCTAAAATGAATAAGCAAGTGATTAGACGTCGGACGCATTAGTGAAGGATGACAGTTCTAACCCTCCAGATCATCATAGGGTTACATCAAAATGCTGCGTATAAAGGCTATTATTATCATCATTGAAGAAGCAGATTGTGATCAGTATTAAATAACTGTTAAAAGTTTTCATAACAGAACTCTGTTCATTGGACGTCAGTTACTTTATCTTCCCCAATAAATTATACTTTACTATCTCTACTGTTTGTGGTATTTAAATAAATTATCTGTATTTGTAATATTTAAATATTTCCTTCTGACCTTCCTCTTAATTCCATGTTTTCTCTTTACCACCCTTAGTTGATTGGTACAGAATACCTAAAGCGTTTTGGTTATTTTTTACCTAAGACGCACCGTTTCTGAGATAATTGAATTTCTTTTGTTTTTAATCGTAGGGCCCATAGCACGGACACAGTGCGGAATCCTTGGTGCGCGAGTCCAACTCGCACTTGACCGGTCTTTTTCCTCCATATTGATGTTCATAAAAACACAATCCGAGTGATTCCATTAGTAATACAGCCTAACGCTGTACTATAGCGTTCATTTACTCTTATAGCTGTAAATCACCGTTGCAGGCAGTAGTTATAACACCACAATAGTTATAAGAGTGTACAATTACACCAAACGAATAAAAAGGTATAATGGAGTTCGTTTACACCAATATACAGCAATAAGTATCATTTTACACTAATATAACACTTAGACCTGTATAAAGGAAGTGGTGACGTGCAATATACAGCCTACATACAGCTTTAAGTGTAAAACGCAGCTTAAAGTGTCAAAAAACTCTTAAAGCTGTTTAATTGAGTAAAAATACTCTGATATATAGCCATAAGCGTACGCGGATACCTTTATGCAGCCTAAAGCTGTGTTTTACACCCTTGTACAGCCCCTATACAGCTCTAAACTGTATACATATAGGCTGCTTTATTGAGGTTTGATACGAACACATCAGCACTATAATAAATCTTTTCTCCTCGCACTCCCTGGACCTCAAGTCTGCTATTACAATAGTGTCAGAATGGTCTATCATTGATTTCATAATTGTTTATTTTGACAAGTTTGGTAATCTACTAATAAAATGGCGTCAATATTACTTTCCAATTATCAACCACCGACACTCCATTGAGAGAGGTGTCATAGAATGGTAATCTCGTACTTATCTACATAATGACAAATTAATGTATGCCTTATATCATAGACCTTAGAAAAGTGGTGACCGAGTGGTAATGGCCCCGACTTACGAGTTGGAGGTTGCGGGTTCAAACCCAGCCAGGCGTATTACTTTTGTGTAATTTATTTCATCACCACTGTTCTCAAAACGGTGAAGGAACACATCGTGAGGAAACCAGCATGTCCTAGAACCAAAAATTCGAAGACATGTGACATCCATCAACCCGCACTTGGCCCGCGTGGTGGATTACGGCCCATTCGCTCTCCTAGAGAGGAGGCCTGAGTCCCAGCAGTGTGAACATTATAAGGCTGATACTACTACTTATATCATAACAAAAACTTAACAAAAACCAAACACTGTTACAATAACAAAAACAAAACACTGAAAACGCCGACCGGCGGCCACTCTAAATAAACAGTAAGCAGTAATGTCACTTTGACTTTGACAGCTAATAGACCACTGACAAACCAATGATCGGACAATATGAATTTTGCAGATTACGAACTTTTAGCAAAATGACAATGGAATCGTGTTGGAATGACGACTTTATAAAAATAGCAGACTTGGGCCCCTGTTGCTCACGTAATCTTTTCTATTTCCCTATTTATTTTAACATTTTTTTTTCTTTTATCGTGTTTATCGTTATTTATGTTTTATATTATTTATAACCTTGAAACATTTCTCCAAGCTGTGAAACAATGTATAACATTTATAATCTGGTTTGTAGCTGCGGTCTGGTTTTATAGCTGCGGGAGGGACCTGGGGCCCAAGTCTGCTATTTTTGTAAATTTGACATTCCAACACAATCCCATTGTCATTTTGGTAAAAGGTCTTAATCTGCTAAATCATAATGATCGATCATTGGTCGGTTATTAATCTCGTAAACGAATGGTGTTAGAATGACTTTTTCGTATTCAGACAAATCTAATGGTAAGTCACTAATCAAAGGAGCTGACAAAATTTTAGCATAAGTCAAAAATTGATTAGTCATTATGTACGAGATTACCATTTCATTCAATGGTGTGTCAGTGATTGACCGTTGGAAAGTAATAGTGACGCCATTATTTTAGTAGATTACCAAACTTGTCAAAATCAACCATGATGAATTCAGTGATAGACGATTCTATCAACCATGATGAAATCAATGATAGACAATTCTGACACTATTGTAATAGCAGACTTGAGGCCCTGGTGACCGGTCACCAGGTAATACAGGTTCTCAAGGAAACCTAATTCAGGCACCAGTCTCTCACTTAGTTAACTCTGGTGTCTATATTGTAAAGTTTTAGCATTTAACTTTGTGATGAGAAAATAAATGTTTTATATTATTATCACCTATAGGGAGTACTCCTTGACTCAAAGCTATTATGTCGAGTCACTACAATAGTTTACACTCAACGTTGGTGTTCAAGTTTAACCTGTGATCAACGTATAGGTATTATTCAAAGTTTTACAAGTTAGCCATAGTAACTCATGGCCAGTTGAAGGATTCTCGGGTAATGATTCAAAGATTCAAAGCAGCTGTAAATGGTTTATTTGAAAATTTATTTCACATAAACTATTTAAAGGCACTTTTTAAAAGTCGAGAAGTATTGCTGTCAGAAAAGATGCTAATTGCACATTCCAAAGCGTAGATCTTTATGGAGAAGAATGTGCAAGAAAAATGAGACGACATTTCTCTTTTTTGATTTATCATTGTCGAACAAAAGGGCAAAAAAAAAAACACAAAAATGTGCAAAATAACTTTAATTTCGGATGATGGTGTTTCTATAATAGTTCAGACTCTTCCTAACACCGACTTTCGAAATTAATGTTAGTAATTTTTTTTTTATTTCGCACTATAAAATTCACATTTCGTAAATTTTTAGTACACCTCAGCCAAACTTAAATAGACACCTTCCGCCATTTGGTTCCATCATCAAATCATCATGACAATTCTAATGATACCAGACACGGCTAGGATACATTGATTTATTACAGAATTCCCGTTCTTACCTACCTTC
The DNA here is from genome assembly GCA_958295575.1 of Leucania comma. Taxonomy (NCBI): domain Eukaryota; kingdom Metazoa; phylum Arthropoda; class Insecta; order Lepidoptera; family Noctuidae; genus Leucania; species Leucania comma. Next base: position 16,483,308 of record OY282474.1, on the reverse strand, counting down.
CGGCTTCATCATCAGATCAGTTATATGTATCATCACCAGGTACATGTATAAACAAAGCAATTATAATTGTTACGACAGTTCTGCTATGATTCTATGAAAAGTTCCGTTCTATATCTTCGAAGCTCATCATCAGATCAAAACAATATTGCTATGGGACCATCATCAAAACAAAAATTTTCAAAATCGGTCTACAATTGACCGAGATATCGGTGAACATACATAAAAAAATACATACAGCCGAACATCGTCGGTTAAAAATAGAAAAACTAATTTTTGACAAAATATTAGTTAGCTTCATTATTTAGGTAGAACCCCAAGTACTGCTAGCCCAGAGTCCAACAATTTCTACTAACGATCACGACACTACCACGATCCAATTCTGACTAACCTAACCCACCCCGTTCCTTCGTGGCCTTAGATACCAGGGCCGGGCTTTCTTTTCGGAAGCAAATCCTTGGCCCCAGTAGGCTTCGACACTGCCTGCCTGCAGCTAGCAGGCTGGGTCTCTACGGTTTGCTGACAACTCCTTGAGGTGCGCGGGAACAGTGCATCCACTTCTGTCTATATCACACCCAATAGTTGGTTTCATTTTCAGGGAAAACATGAAAGATGTGTCATAGGTATCATCTGATATCAGAACGATGTAGGACCAAAAAATGAATTTGATAGAAATGGCTGATGAAATTATAGTTGGTGAAGCACTGCAAGCTTTAACATCCTAGCAAATCGACAAAAACTTGCTTCCCTGTTCGCGTCCACGAATGAGTGCTGGAAATACAAGACCAGTCATTGTGGCACCCGTCTACTTTTGAAAGAGTAGAGGGGCCCGAAATAATTTGTCGACTTATGAACAAGACCGAAAATTGCAATGTGTCCTCGTTAGAATACTTTGTTTTGAACATTCTTATAGGTACAGGACTTGTTGAAACCTATCGACAATTTTTTTTCAAGGATCCCATCCAGATTTTTTTTTTTTTGCGGGAGGACGAACGTGCCCAGAAGTTTTTTTAATAAATCAAATAGGTCTGTAGGTGTCTAGACATCTATGACTTTTGGGGTGGTAAATCATCAATAAGTGCATGGACACCCAATTGCACGTCGTACTACATGATGCCCAGAAACGACACAGTTGACAAGACACCAACAGTAAGAAACTAATCCAACAGGACCTTCACGACCCTCAGTAATGAGTATCACGAATTTACGACGCGAGGAGTAGAGAATTAGAGAATCATCATACAACTTCTCTCGCTCTGGGTGGTAAACCAATCAAACGCGCACCTCTTTTTCAAATTGCTACAACTTCCGATTTACTTTTAATGTTATACTCGATATCCGTGATTATACTACTTTATTTAACCACTGTTACAAGTATTTTCTTCTTATCCTAGATAGAACAAGAAAAATAAAAACACATAACTAATTAAAACTGTAGGTATCTATAAGTTACTCCTAAGCTAGGATATGGAGTTCTTTAATAATAGATAACTGAAAATGCTGATGATTTCCTATTTTTAGAACTGATAGAAATATCAGAAAAAGACTGAACATGAAAATTCCGAGTTTGCCTAAAAAGATTTATCTCTAGACATCGCTAACTACGAGCCACATTTGGGAAAGGAATCAATTTATCATTTGAAAGGTCATGGCCATGTTGGGATCGGATCTCCAAGAGCCTATCCAGTAATTTCCCAAAAGGCCAATATTTGAGAAAAGCCTAACATGTAGTCGTGTTGACGTCAGAAGCCGAAACTCATTTTTGTTTGAGTTATTAATACTCCTCTTAAAGTCGATAACTAAACTTAGAACTAACGTATCTAGGTCGTCAACCAATTATTGAAATTTAAAATCAAATTCCATTGCCATTCAAAGGTTATTGAGGATTTTAGTTTAGTAAGACCAAGTTAGACAATTAAAATTACAAATGAGGTGTAGGTAGATTGATACCACAACCCAGTAAATATATTAAGGGAGTCGATGTGATAAATTAAATCGGTTTTGTTTCATCCACATTAGGTACTCCCTGTACCCTCTAATATACGCGCATACTACATTACAGCGTTCGCTGTGCCGCTGCAGTGTGCGCATATACGACAATATTTAAGGATATTAAATATCCAGAGGCTGTTGAACTCGACCGTAAGCTTCATAACCTTCTATAGTCTTAGAATGTTACTTTGTTATAATTACATAGGTAAACAAGTACGACAATATTAAATTTCTTTAGGAATTTTCTCGCTAAGTACTGCATATTAAATATCGGGTAGCATAGAAATTCTATCCGCGGGAAAAGTGCCAGATGAGACGAGAGTTGGGAATACTAAGTCTACGTCACTGAGAGACTAACTAACTTTTATAAACTCGCTTCTATACTGTGACCACTAGAGTGGAAAGTACAACTTCTACTCGTGCTGAACACATTGGCGATTCCCACGGACACGAATTAGACCTTATTGCGGGGAATTAGAAGCAGTTTTACAAACTTTGTTGTGAGAGAAAGCACTTTCCGGTTGTGTGTCGTGTTGGATGACGCAGATGACGGCGTGACACGGCGAGCACCAACCCACCAACGGCTGCCAGCCTTGCCAGTCGAGCGGAGTCCGCTCGTCTGCTAGCACTGGGACGTGACGTCTCTACATTGCATACTGTTTTCCGCGAGTACTTACTAAGTTACCGTGTGACAAGAACCAAACCAAATAAATGACATCCAGATAGCAAACACAGAACAACAACGCAGTGTGTACAAGGTATGTGTTTTTAATTAATTAATAGATATGATGCGCTTTTATGTCAACATTTTACAAAGTTTAATTAATTAATTGTGAATTATTGAAACTTCAGTGAGAACTAAGCTAAGTTTGGTTAATTTAATAATCGTTACACTTAATATTTCAATTGTTACGACCAGTACCGGTATTTTGATCCAGCACATTTTAAGGGATTACATATTGGATATCGTTTATCAAATTTAAAACTAGAAAAACTCATTGTTTTTCAAAAGTAGATTGGTTTGCAAGAACCGGTTAATTTGACAAAGTATGTACATATGAGTGTACATAATAATTTTCAATTCGTAGATATGTAGTTTAATAATAAATAAATAGCGTCGCGTTCGTAAGGATCTAAATAGTAAAACTTAAATATTCGCATCGAGTCAGTGATTCAAGTGTTTGCAGTGTTATTTTCTTATTTAGTTAAGTATGTTTAAAAAACAATAGCTAGCATGTCTAAATGAAATCAATTATTATTCTTATCAAGAAGTCTCATATGGCATCCCTATTGAAATCGAACTAGATTCAAACTTTCACATGCTTTACAAAAAAGTGTGCTGCATTGTTTGTTGATTAACGATGCAAGGGGCATCAACGTAGTTTCACATTTGAAAAATTCTTGCAGTGACAGAATTAAGATATTTTATTAATTAGTTATTATTATTGAGCTCTACGACTGTGATACTCGTAACATAACATTTAATACGCTACTTATTGGTTTATTTCTAAAAAACGATCCGGTTTACTAAGTAGGACAAAGTACCGCAAGGAAGCCTTGTAGCAAAAGAATTTAAGCAATATGTAAATTAAAACAGAAGGCATGCAAAAATATCAGCAAACTTACTAGAAATATATTCCTCTGACTGTAACTGGGTCAAAGTAATTAAGCTTGTAGTCTTTAACTGTGCAGGTATAACTTGAATCCTAGTATCAGGTATACTAGGATCTAACTTAATACATAAATAGTTTACAAAGTAAGTAATCGTAACAAATAATAAACTAAATAATATAACATGGAAAACACCAGCTACGGTCTTTTGAAAACGAAAGTTTTTTTCTTTCATTTAGCGGGACTACGACAACAGGGTTAATGTGCCGATGCCAACAACGGAAGGAAAGCTGACGAAAACTGTTGACATAAGCACACATGAGTGGCGAACAAAAACATGAGACCATCTGAGTGCAGAGATACAAAAAGGCACTTAATAAATTAATCTAGAATCAAAACAATGCCGTAGACGTAGAATTTAGAGCAATTTGGCTTAATTAGTACACAACTGGGGCTCCGACTTGTCAGCTTGCTTAATGAGCTACTAAGTACTAAGTACATTTACCTAATACCTAACTGTAATTTATCTAGACAAAACACTGACATTATGCAAAACCTAAATTAAATCTTACTATTTTTAGTTTTATTTCGTATTCGTAACCATATTTATGTATTACATTTGGTGTTAGAAAAACAGGTTTTATTTACATCTACCTGAGCAAAACTTAGCACTTCAAAGTAGCTGAGATAATACTCAGATCGCTTGAATAGGTTGCACGCTATCTCTGTAAATCTCACAGTCCGTCAAAGATCTCGTGAGCATTTTATCTTCATCACTATGCTGAATATATTATCTACTGATCGAGATAGATAGGTAGACACTTTTAGCAGATTTAATATAATAGCCTGTTGGAAAAAGGATACAATAAAAATTCATCCACTTAGAGGATGAATATTATTTTATTCTGTTTATTGTGTCGATATCGACAACTTTTTTGAGAATAACTTAGCTTTGGTAAACCGAAGAAGTTTAGCCCTGATGCTGTAGTTACACACAATCCAACAGTAGAGTTTATAATTTATTTATTTTTTAACTCGAGTGATGACGCGATCTCGAAATTTAATGGGATTGATCGAAGTGCCATTATTGTCAACTATACTCAATGATTTAATTAATAGTCGTATCTAACTTTTCACGAATTGTGTTAAGTTTCTCAATGCCCGTGTATAATCACAATTATTAACATACTGCGATTTCTCTAGCAGACTGTACCTAATCGTGCGTGTTTGGGGATTTATTAATAAAAAGCAATCATTGTTGCTTGTCGAAGTGGGTGATGAATGTTTACTTTTACTATTTTTACAAGAGGTGTTTTGTAGTTCAATGGACGCCTGAAAAGGCATGGCCAATTTTGTATCTAGAATGCCTCTTAAAATAATGGAACTAATTTATACGTTTATGTCCTGCAACATAATTATGGTGTAATAATAAAGAATTGGTATTTTATCTACCTATCATACCTCGGGCTTGCGGAAGGCGTGCAATGGGTAGCACGCTGTCCGATCGTCCGGTAACCAACCGGACCGAGCCCAAGTCGTCGACGGCGCGTTCTGTTCCCGCACGCCTCAAGGAGCTGTCAGCACACCGAAGAGGGCCTTTTCGGAGCCTGCTAACTGCAGGCAGACAAGGTCGAAGCCTACTGGGGTCATGGGTTAACTTCCGAAAGGAATACCCGGCCCCAGCACGATAGGCTACGAAGGAACGGGGTAGGTTTTTAGTCAGTAAGAGTCTGACACTACTTCCTGCTCCGCCCAAGGGCGGGATTTGTCAATGGATGATTTTACCTACCATAAAAAAAAACCTATCATACCTCTAAACAATAAAAACACTAGGTGAGAATCGCTTGAACGTAGAGATCATAAGATAGGTACGTGTTATACTATAAAACAATGTCAGACAGCCAGTGTTGAATTCTGTCGTGCAAATAAATCAGGCGATCTGGTACGTGATATTATGGCAATACAATGATGGCCTACTCCGCAGGGGACGGGCGGACATGACATGACCGTGGCTTGACATGACTAATACAAAATACCCAGTAATAACACATGTCACACTTCGAGTAAGTAAATAAAAGAAAGTTGTCAAATACCAAAAGAGACGCAACACCGCTTAACATTTGCAGATATTTTGCAGTAGGTGGTGGGGGGAGTAACAGTATCGAAGTAATATAAATTTCTTACAATTTTAGTTCAATTAAATAAATGAATTGATTCTGTTAAAATCTTAATTAATTCTAATGTTTTATATTTATCTTTCAGTGATATTTCTTTGTAAATTTAGCTTTTTTATAAGATACACATTAAGTACTTATATATCCTCACAGTGTCATTACATTATATAACACAAGACATAATGTAATGTGTCGCTGCAATTATTTGTGTAAAACGTCGATGGAGATTCTAGTAGGAACCGGCGTTAATTACAAACATTATGTCGAGTTTATTTGTTCTACATACGGTGATATACCTACATATATGGTCAATGTTTTATTAGTCTTATTGTTTGGATTATAAGTATTAATATTATTCAAGACAGTTTGAAATTCATTTCTTTGAAAGATTAGTCTTCCTCTTACATCTCTCATAACGATAGTTCTCAAACGCGCGGCGCCCGCCCTAGCCTCGCGCGTCACAGGGCGGGTGGGAAGTTTTACTGGGACTGCATAATGCAAAAATAGAACAGAACCCGGCGTTATAACTAGGCAAATAAATTAATAACATTAATTACTTATGTACTTTAAACAACCATTTTTTTTTACAATCGTGGGGTATTACTGAAATATATTTTTATAAATCCATTTCAAAGTCATGCATTGTTGTGCCTGAAATTCTATTAGTATGATAAAGCTGCAGAGTTCGTTTTTGTTTGAACGCGCTAATCTCTGACCACGATCAGATGAATTTGTTTTTCTTTTCCCTTTTGGATTCAAAATTTTGAGGGAGGGTATATTTTAATATACTAAATAGGCGATTTAAGATCACGCTACAACGCTGCAGTCCTTAGAAGCTGGATAAATATAAAAAAGTCAGGTAGAATGCAGAACGCGAGGGTAAATTATAAAATAGTAACATAACATTTATGTAAGTCCCTTAATTATTATATTACATTTAAACCCTGCTATGGTTGGGACCCAGGTCTCCCCTGCTCCTCTCTGTTAAGGTGTGGGTTGAATGATTATCCAGCATGTGACACGTGCCCTGTTATTAATGAATTAAATAAGTGGAACAGTAAACAGTAACACACTGGTGAAATGTGAGTGTATCTACTTATTTACTGTTTACAGATGATGCTAAGGTGGAAGGTACCTATCTTGTGAAACAGTATGTAATATTATTTCAGGTCACGCACTTCACATCAGACTTCTACGAAAATATTTCAATTTTAAAAATTTATCTTTGTTTAATCCGGCTCGAAGGACCAATGTTTGGGGTTGGGATAAGATAGAGATAAGAGATGAAAGTCAGTTTAGGATTAATAAATTCACTGTATTGTCTGTTTCCACAAATATAGGATGAAGATTAATTTATACTAGGATGGATGGTGATCGATATGAGACTATGAGTCACGGGCACGGTATGTTGCCGAACTACGAACTGTCTTATTACGGTGTAAGAGCAATAATAAAAATTATGGAAACATACTGGGCGGGTGGCGCAATAATGATGACCCAGGTAACCGTACTGTACGGTGGTTGACCCGTACAAATAAGTTTACGCGAAAAAAAAAACATGTAAAAGTAGTTTAAATAAACAGATTGATCAAGAGTAGTTTTGTCAGAAAATCATGTACAGTGATTTTGACTGACTAATAGATACTTTAACCACTAGGGCATCACTTAAAGGCACATTTAGCGAATCAGATTGTAAAAAAAATATTTAGATTTTAGGAATTTGATTGATATGAAGTTTTAATAATAGTATCAATAAAAAAATTAAGGATTACACGTCAAAAAAAGAATCAATAATAATCGAAAAACGATTAAATTGTTTTTTTTTTTTAAATTAATATATATTTGTTCAGCAGAAACTTATTCTCTGATCTGCAAAAAAATATTATTTTGGTAGCAGGATTAGAGACTTACGGTACCTCGACACGGACAGATTAGGTTCATAGCTTCCGTTATTTCCTTCATTTCCCAGATTTCCATAATTATATTCTATAAGATCCCAGAAATAGATGCTCCGCTAGCGTGGCTCCGACAACTTACAAAAACTGTCGCCGCCAAAATACCGGCAAAAAATCGATTGTATAGAATTACTTAATTAGCATATCATGATAAAATAAAAAATGAACTCAAGCCCATAGGTACTTGATAAATCCGAATCAGGATTTGCTGCTCTATCACTAGGTATTTTTGCTGATGAACGATATATGTTATTTCCTATGACATTAATTTAAAGGCTGCAAAATCACGTTGTCAGAAAAATCTTTTATTGACAGATTCTGCTGGTTATAAGTACGTATATATATTGGTATTATAAGTACTTTTGTGTGATTAAAGGTTTTGTCTCAGATACAAATCGTTAATCTACTCGACATAACTAAATCAAAAGATGCGGTTGCCTGCTGTGTTTATGGTCGGTCTACTAACCCAGTGACCTTGAACCAGCGACCGGTTACGCCGCATAACTGGTGCGCTCGCCCAAACATTATTATAATAATATTCAAAAGAAAGCTCTAAGTACTACCCATCACAAGTTCACAACGCAGCAACAGCATGTACGATACAGCTCACGAACTGAATCGTCAAGGAAACCTATTGTTTAGCTCCAACCAGGCCGGTTTCGACCTGCAGGGGTAAAAATGAATGCAGTAGGTAATGGCAGGATGTTATTATTACAGAGTTCTATTTTCTTTTTCTTTGTTGTCGTTCCTCTTTTTCTAAGTTAGTGATAAACTTTTTAGTCACGTTGATCCTGCGGTTGACCACGTAATTCCAATCGCGATCAGGGTTCTCAAAAAGGTTTTTGTGTTTATTATTAGAACTCAATCACTCTCTCTTTCAAAACCTGCATTTTATGTTTTATACTTGTAGTACGACTTTATAACGCATAGGCTTTCTCTGTAAAGACAATAATATTAAAGATCTTGGGCACAGAGCGCACTCGTTAGCCATAATAAAGTACTTATAAGTCCGTCGCAAATTATACTTAGGTACCCGAAGCGACTCTTTAAATAAAACCTGTGATGTTCACGATTAAATTAGTGTGTGATCAATCCAATCTGCCCATACAAGGAAAATCGACGATGTCATCTATTTATAATATTTTATTGTTTTGCAGATGGCTAGCAGTGCAAAAGCGATTTTAGCTCGCATTTTCCTTTTGCTTACCTTTCTGGGGGCGACGCGTTCGCAGTCACTCTCTAATCCCACGTTTAATCCAGGTATGGTTAACACATTCATCATGAAAAATCATAATAAGCTGATCTTTACATCGTTATATAAAGGGTGACTGGTAATTAGTGACCGATACTTAAACACGTGATTGTAGTCATGATAACAAACAACTTTTACTAAGGGACCAAAACTGAAATCACAAAAAAAATATCGGCAAGTTCAGTACATTTTGCCCAGTTAGGCGAATATACGGATGTCCTGAATATCTGATTGGGGGATATTGTTCCACTCCTCAATCGCTGCCGTTTTGAGCTCCCTGATGGTAGTGGGGGGCGATGTTCGTGCCCGAATACGCCTTTTCAAGTTGTCCCAGACGTGTTCTATAGGGTTGAGGTCTGGGCTGCGAGCTGGCCACGGTAATGTTTCGATACCGACTTCTCTTAGGTATTGAGTAACAATGCGGGCGACATGGGTTCTAGCATTGTCATGCATGAGAAGGAAATCTTCTCCAATAAATGGAGCAAATGGTACCACATGTTCTTCCAGGACCTCTTCCACGTATCGGGCTGCAGTTAAACTGCCTCTTTCAATAATGACGAGGGCCGTGCGAGCCTCGTAAGAAATACCGCCCCAAACCATTATTGAGCCACCTTGGTAGCCAACAGTTTTAACAATGGCACAGGGAGCAAACCTCTCGTTTTGGCGTCGGTAAACACGCTGACGTCCATCTGGTCCTCTCAAAGCAATTCTGCTCTCGTCAGAGAACAAAACATTTTTCCACTGATCAACAGTCCATCTTGCATATTCACGTGCAAAGCGGAGCCTTGCTGTTTTGTGCTGTCGGAGAAGTTCAGGGACGCGGGCTGGTCGATATGCCCGCAGGTTTTGTTCCGCCAACCTTCTTCTCACTGTCCCTTCACTAACACTAACGTTTCTCACTTCAAAGAGTCGGTTACGGGCCTCAGTAGCTGTGCAGGAGCGATTTCTTAAAACATTGGTGACAATGAAACGGTCGTCCCGAGCTGAAGTGCAGCGATGCCGTCCTTGACCTGGTCGCCGGGTATACGACCCAGTCTCTCTGAAGCGTCTGATGGCGTCTCGTACAGTTGTACGAGGTACTCCCAGTGTACGAGCGATGCGACGTTGGCTGTACCCAGCGTCAGCTAAAGCCACAGCCCTAGCGGCTCCAACTGCATCTAACGGCATTTTTTTTCTTTAAATTAATGAGCACTTGTTTATGAACTCAATAACACTGTTTGAAATGTTCAGAAACGCGAAAAACAGTACAAAGAATCACGGAAATCCGATCTCTACCAAAGCTGTATTTCGACTAAATCACTGAATAGACGTCAAAACCAAATTTAAAAACAATAAAACAAGGGTAAAAGTGTTTAATTTATTGTAAACATGCCCACTTAACAAATAACATTTAATACTGTAAGCATTCCATAACGTAAACAAACGGTATGCCACTTGAGAAGGGTGGGCGGTTAATTGTGCCGCTGAGTGTATATAAATGTACTGACCAGCAGGTTTTTTTTTCGCGATTTCAGGTTTTGGTCCCATAGTAAAAGTTGTTTGTTATCATGACTACAATCACGTGTTTAAGTATCGGTCACTAATTACCAGTCACCCCATATACTGGAAAACATTGTAATATATTATGTAACACAGAGTCATAATAAGCACCTACTGTAATTTTGATTATGAATCACAATCATCTTTTATCCTAGATTTTTGATAAGTGCCTCCACAAGTATTAAATCAATTGGCACTCCGAATCCGAACGGAGTCAACGTTTAAAACTTAGTTTATCTGTTCTTATCTCAGTTTTGGATTATTGATGCTAACTACATTCAATTGAGTTTTCAAATATAGTCAGGCACTTACATAAGCACGTATTCTATAAACCGGCTAGCACAAGGATAAATGAGGTTTTAATCTTATTTCTTTCGAAGATGTCTCCATCTAAAAGATTGGGGTTTTTCCAACACACACAGATTTTTTTTCTGTTGTTGATCTCGTTTAATAACACCGGTTACAAACTGCCTAACTTGAGTTTCATCATATTATTATACAGATGAAGTGTCTACCAACTTAGGCGAAGTCGAGTCCAGGGAGAATGGCCCCGATTTGGAGTTCCGGTACCACGACCACGATCAAATGACCAGATACTTGCGGTCTGTGTCAGCCAAGTATCCGGCCTTGACTGCACTCTATTCGGTCGGGAAATCTGTGCAAGGTAAGAAAATGTGCCATAATATTATACCTACACTAAGTACCCAAAAGTGCTCAAAAGTATTTGACGACCCAGAAACTCATTTTTATTTAAGTTTGAATAAATTAAACTAGGTAGGTACTTAATTTATTTTTTTAAATCTTTAGACAAAAAAATAATACTGGGCAAAAAAAAAAACATGACGAGATAGACATAGATAGGCATAGATGTCGAGTTTATGTCACCACTGTTGTTTATTTATGACGGCCTCACATAGCTGCAGCAACCGAGCAACTAATTTGTTGTAGTTGTGGTTAGGTATTTTCTGTTATTCGTCTTGCAGTTTTCCAAAAATTTTCCCAAGATATGTGAAACAGCATTTTGCCTATAAAGCTGATCCCATAATAATTTAATTGCGGACGCCATGTCATAATTTTCAATACCTGTTGACGTCTGTTGTTTTTTTTTACCTAAAAAACTCTTAGAAAGTTTGCATGTGTTTTAATTCATTATCTTGTTGAATAATTCCGAACCAATTAAAGGGTTCCCAGAGTGTACTGCATTGGTCTTTAATGTTTTTGTAACGTTCTTCATTTAAAATGCCTCAAGTTATGCGAACAACAAATCAGCCTCAAACTGTCACAGACCCTCTACCGTGTTTAACTGGCCACGTTACATGCCTAAATCTCTTAGTTTTGACAAATAAAAAAATTAGATTCGCTGGTCCAAAAAACGTTTTCTCAGTCGGCAGTTGTCCAATTCTTATATTCTTTAGCCCAAAAAAATTAAATCTCTTCTTTATTAATTTTATTTTAAGAAATGCCTTTGAGACCGCTAAGCAGCCCTCAAGACTTGCGTCAAGAAGTTTCCTCTCCTTTTAATTCTGGATATACTAACAGGTTTTTCGCGGTTTACTTTGACCTATGCTGTTAGTTATTTCTTATGCAGTTAAACGTCTATCAGATTTGCTTGCAACCACTATTTTCAAAACTTCCCTAGAAGTGGTTACTTTATCCACTATGCTCAAAACTTCGCTAAAAATATATTGCTTTTAGTCTGCCTGGACGTCGAATCGTTGCAAATTTATAGTGCCTTGAGTCGCAATATTTGCAATTTTTCAGTTTGCCTTGGTCTTGATATCTTTTGCAGTCTTGAAAAGTTCTTTTGGGCTCTTACCGGATTTATGAAGACTGAAAATTATGTTTCTAGTCTTTTGTAAATTGTGTATTCCGTTGTTTTATCCAATTAGTTCAAAAATCAAACTATTTAAACAAAAAAGGTACCTAATAATTGTGAGACTGGTGTGTTTTCTGGTCAAATAATATCAAATAATATACGCAAAATGTTTTGGATTCAATATATTATTATTAATGTGTAATCAACGAGTTTATCAAGACAGAAATGCATATTTAAAGTTAATCTTTAAAAAAAAAATCGGACGATAGCGCTATTTTGGTTTTATTACCAAACAACAATTAGATGTTTACATTTTCAATACTGTAGTTAGCTAGATACTGTTTTTAAAAAAAATGACCGTTGACGGAGCGATACAGGTTGGCATTATTGGTCAGAAAAAAAATAATTTTAGTTCATCGACACGCAATGAAGAAAAATAAATAAATTGCTTGTAATATAAAGAAATGCAGGTGAATCGTGTCCTACGTTCAGAATTGTTATGATCTGACCAACATTCCTTCTGTGAACGGAATAGGGCTGTAACTTTCAAGATCGATCGCCCACGATTATGACTATAAAGCCAGCTTTGGTGGTATGTGCACTTGCACATGCATCTTGTCAGACAAATCTAGCGCATATTCATCTGTTTCTTTACTAGGCATTTCATTCCAGAGACCAATTATCCATATCTTCTTTATTTTTTATTAAAATCATCATTCATTGTCATCATCTTCCTGCCCTTGTACCGTGATTTTTTTCGTTCGGTGCAACATGATTGTTCTTCCATTCTCTTTCACCCGTCGATGTATCACTAACTCTCTTAGCTTTCATATTACTCCTCACATAATTTATTCACCTTTTCTTTGGCCTCCCTGTCCCTGTCAATTCACTAATTTTATTAAAATCTCATAAAGAGCGAAATATATCTATTGAGCAATTTTGGTACTAAGACATTTTTCGTCACCGTAACTTTTCTCTTCCCAGGTCGAGATCTATGGGTGATGGTAGTATCAGCGTCGCCGTACGAGCACATGATCGGCAAGCCCGACGTCAAGTACGTGGGCAACATTCACGGAAACGAAGCTGTCGGGCGCGAGCTACTTCTGCACCTCATTCAAGTTAGTTGCCACAACCGGTGCTTAGCGGCAACGAGCACTTCCTTGTCATAATCAGCGACTAACTGTTTACATTGATAGTTAGCTCTACATTGTACCTACAAGAGAAATGTTTTAGTTTAAATATTCACTTTATCTCGTTTTCTAGTAAGATACCTAATAATTGGAGCTAGACTAATTAATGTTTAAACCTACTAGACTGATCTCGTATACTAACGTGTTTTAAAAGTTTAATTCCCAACCTAACTATTCGACTCTAAAGTATGATTTTAAAGAGACAGAAATGCTTTGATCAAATCTAAGCATTTTCAAATATATAATCATGTTGCAAGTACTTAAGTATCAAAATTCTGCTGGAATAAATGTCCACGTCAGAGCTTTTAATTTGTACTTGTATGTATGTGGAAAATTATGCCTACTTTAAATATTTCCAGCACCTCGTGACATCATATGATACCGATCCCTACATAAAATGGTTGCTGGACAACACTAGGATCCATTTGATGCCCTCCATGAATCCAGACGGTTTCTCCATTTCGAAAGAGGGACAGTGTGACAACACATATGGCAGGTACGGGGTCATACATCATTACCTACTTACATTATTTGAACGTAACATCATCGGTAACCCATAATAGGTAATCGTCATCATAAAGTAAAAACGAGTAAAAATAGATAAATAACTGAACAATACATTTGAACGAATAACCTACATATTCACTAGCATGGATATACAACTTCAATGAAAGAGGAATTTGATTATAAATCACACTAAAATTTTGTAAAATTAGAGCAGTGATTTTCTGAATAGTGTACAACTATTTTCAATGCCATATTGCAACTCGTCTACGCCTGTTTTCAATGTTCAATAAATCTTGATGATGGACAAATTAACACCAATTGATTGTACAAGTGGCACTTCTTAATTTGTAGGCACAACGCTCGTCGCTACGATTTGAACAGGAACTTCCCTGACTTCTTCAAGGCTAACACGAAGCAGCCGCAGCCAGAGACGGAAGCCATCAAGGAGTGGATCAGCAAGATTCAGTTCGTGCTCTCTGGGTCACTGCACGGCGGTGCGCTCGTGGCGTCATACCCCTTCGACAACACGCCTAGTGCCAGTAACTGTCAATAACACTTTTATTGTTCTCTAACCATGTTCAATGGTCAGTTTCGTCACGCGCTTCCGGTCACATGTCATACTAATAGGCCACAACCGCAATTGCCGGAATTTGACTATTGCATTAGCGATTATGATTGCGCTTCATGGGCAACTGATGCAAATTTTCCTCATGAATACTTTTGAATAGGTCTGCTTTCTCACAACTTCCTCGTGTCGCTTTAGAGTTCAGACTTAATAAGATGCATAAAGTAAATCTGAAGTCTTTATTTTTGACCCAGACAGAAATAACAGAAATGTGTTCTCTTTTATTTTCACGCAAATCAGGAATATGCAGATCATCAGTTTTGTGTTCCGGTGAGGTATTTCGTTAATTTTGCCTTCTAACGCAATGCCAATTTATTTGATAATGTTTATTTTTGTCCAACATGTGGCCTGAACGCAGTGTTCCAGAGCTACGCGCACTCGCCGTCGATCGCGCCGGACGACGACGTGTTCCGGCACCTGTCGCTGGTGTACTCCAACAACCACGCCAAGATGTCGCGCGGCGTGTCCTGCAAGTCCGGCTCGCCCAGGTTCGAGAAGGGCATCACCAATGGCGCGGCTTGGTACCCTCTCACAGGTATAATTTTGTTCGATTAGCAGGTCTCATTGAGGATGCAAGTTTAATTACAAAAAATATATTATTAAACTAGCGACTCGATGCACGGATGGGTACTAGAAATCTGTGATGTAGCATGTATTATACATAATGACTGTCTATTGGTGAAAACCGCACGTAAATCCGTTCAGACTAGATACGTAGGTACCTAGATTTTGAGTTTATCGTGAATAGATAGACCTTTAGATAGACAGATGCAATGAGGAAATTTGTTTTTTTTTTATATATAAGGAAGTATGTAAGGAAAACATAGGCAGAGGACAAAAGACAATATTGGGTAATTTACAGATGGTAATAAAATTAATTGTCATTGACATCAATGACGACTGTGACGTAATAACGTCAGCCGCAGTACCATATAAGTATGCTATACCAAATTCAAATTGTTATTCAAAAGCAATGATGTCCAATTCCAGGCGGCATGCAAGATTATAACTACCTGTGGCACGGATGTATGGAGGTAACGTTGGAGATCTCTTGCTGCAAGTATCCTCCTGCGCATGAACTGGCCAAGTATTGGCAAGACAACAAACAGGTAACTAAATAGTTCGAAATCTATTGCTTATTAGGTTAGAACAGACTATAAGAAGGAAATTTTTGGTTTTTATCATTTATCATCAGTAGATATTTTATGCAAATAAATTATCAATTAGTTAGTATAAAGAAAACCTTACTGGCTAAATCGTTACTTCCTTTATATTTATGTAATTTTAAGTCAAGACCTAAATAGTAAAAGCCACATTAGATTCACAAACACACTTTTTGTCACAAATAGATATAATTTAAAAAATATCTATTATAAAAATGCGGAACTGAATACAACTGCTGCTGCTACAAGAAACAGAAGCACCGACGGAGTCGTAGAGGCGGCGGAGTTCCATCCCGATTGGATTCCAATCACACCGCACGCTACTCGTGGGCCTGCGTTACCAGTAACCAAGGAACTCGCGTCTCCTCCCAGCCCTAGGTCATCTTTCTGTTCGTGGAGGACCAGAGTACGCCCCAAGATATTGTTTCGTCCCCGAAGCGAAATGACGCTGTCCACAAAGTCTATAATAGCAATCGTAACGCCGTTTCCTACGAACACAACATTCCCGAGGTCGCCAACATGACGCACTGAGTGATCCCTGCCGCCGTGATTGTTGTCGTCCGGATTGAAATGCGGGCCTGCCGCGTCGCAATTAGTCGTATCGCCAAGTTCATGTACATGAAACCCGTAGTGGCCGGGGTCTAAACCAGTAATGTTTCCAGTGACTCTCAGCCCATTTGTTGTCTCCGTGAAAACGATTTTCCCCGTCACCTTTTCCGATCTTAGGAGTGCTACAGCAGCTCTAGTTTCACACTCAACGTTGATTACAGTAACAGCAAAAATTGCGATAAAACATAACCAATGGAAAAACATCTTGAGGTAAAAAAAACGTGTGTTCGAATAAGTAAACAAAAGACCTTTGGCTGAATTGACTATATAATACATATATACATATCTAAGTACTTAGGTACCTACTATCAATCATAAGTAAGAGCTGATATAGATAAGATATAATCAGGTACTTTGATTACTATAATTATTTACAAGAAACAAAGTTCCTATACAATGTCTGTTCGTGTGATGAAAATCCGACCATTGATTTACTTATTTTTGAGCTGTTAAAAATAAGAAATGGCGACAAATTAATAATAGGTAGAGTAACTTCCACAATTGTAACTCCAAAGAAAAATAAAAAAGACTTGGGGAATTATGGCAAACTTGCCAAAGACACAAACTTTGATAACCTCCTAGTGTAAGTTAGTTAGTCGTAACGTTGGTTCTTTTAATAAAATCGGTAAGAATTTTATAAAATTACTAACAAGAAGTACGTATAAAAGGTGCTGCTATAAGAAGTGGTATAAACCTAGATGAACCTTACTGATTACTACTAAAATCTGATTTGATCAGTACTAACCTTTTCTCAAGGCCTGTTAGCCCATCCTTTATTTTTTTTTTCGCTGGAATCCTTAAAAAGACGCCTTAGGTTTAGCAGAAAACGCTAGGAGTGTAGGATTCTGACATTTCATCTTGCGAGTACTAAGGCCACCTCGGTGATATTACCCTAGAATTCCCTCGATGCAACGCCTTTTTAGGGACAACTGAAAAATAGAATAAAAAAATACACAAAGACTCCCGCTTGCGTCAACTACGCAGGCGAGGTTTCGGCGTTTTAGGCGTATGCCTCACGACCCCACTCAGCCTTTTTTTGGAACAACACGATCTCACAGAAGGAGGCCATATTTTCTCTCCAGTAAACAGTCTCTGCCAGTATACCGGTCACCAGTGCTGAAAAAGACAGGTTTCGTCCAATCTTGGCTACTAAAATCCGCCGCTCAGACGTCCATGCAAGACACTCCTTCAGCGTGTGTTGTATCAAGATCGCCTCCGCAGGCCTCTACGACCCTAGTAGATGCCGTAGGGTGTGTAGTGATCGATTATGAGATTTTTCAACTATTTCATCCGCCAAACGCGGATCAGGCAGTGTTAGCGCCTTGTCGGAAAAGCTAGTGCTAAATAGGTACTTGCACGCGCGTGGCCGATAAGATAGACATAATTATTATTTTATGTTAACATTTTCATCCTTATCTTCAATTAAAAACAGATTAAATGCAAACGTTTGTTATATTACAGATATTGAGTGGTCATACCTAGGTGTCTACTTAATTTCTATGTTAGGCTCACATTTCTATCCTGCGTTCGCAATTTAGTTTACAAAATTCCAGACTTCAGTTAGCTTCAACATTTCTAATGGAGTTTTCAATATGATTAACAGTCATTCAGAAATCAACGCAATTTACACGAAATTAAAGTTGATTTTTTTTTGGAAGCAAAATCATTCCAAAGCAAGTATTCAAATATGAAAAAGCAAATTAGCACAGCTCAACATTTCAATGACGGTCATGGACAGCTACGGCCATCTTTATAGATTGTACCTATCAATGATTCACAAGGTACCAGACTTGAAGGACTTTATAAGTTACGAAGTAGGTACTTACCAAAATATATTTTCCTAGTCCCTCATCAAATACTTGGCCGAGGCACACCGTGGAGCTCACGGCTTCGTGATGGACGAGAATGGCAACCCCGTGGAGCGCGCCGCCGTCAAAGTGAAAGGACGTGACGTCACCTACCACACCACCAAGTACGGCGAGTTCTGGCGCATACTGCTGCCCGGGACCTATAGGATTGATGTAAGGATCAAAGTTAAATTATATTCAGGGAATATTAACGAAGATTAATCAAAACACGGCTGCTCTCTGCTCTAAAAGAGCAATCGTGTTTTGATTGATCTTCGTTTGACATTACATCCACTTTAATTCAGCACGTAACACTTCTCAACACTTAAAAGTCTTAAAAGTCTAAGTGCATACCATTAAAACTTGTGTCACTGTGAGTGCAGGTAAGTAGGTACCTACGCTACTGAGTAGTAACATGCATGAAGTGTTGGATAGATACTTAGGCACTTACTTGACCTATTTAGTTGTCATAGATCATGTCTAGATCAGAATACGACTGTTGAGTAATCGACACATTTTTAACCGTAGGTTAGAAATCGTTATATTTATTATTGACAAGCTTCTGTCAGCAGTTTCGCCCGCGTGTGAGTACAAAATAAATAAGTACCTTATGTCACTCAGTGACAGTATTTTGTTTTGTGAGTTTATTCGTTACAAACCAAAATAAAAATCTTTCCACTTTATAATATTATTATTGTCTCTTTATTTATCTAAATCATATATTTTTGGCATTTAAATATTTCTTTAAACAAATATAAAAAAAAAAAACAATAAAAAATATAAAAATCACCCAAGCAGCACGCAAACGTATCAAACATCAATAAAACAGCCGATTTACAGCTGAGAGCTGTACAAGGGTGTAAAACACAGCTTTAGGCTGGTATCCGTGTACGCTAAAGAGTATTATAACTCAAACAAACACCTTTTAGAGTTTTTTGACACTCTATTATAAGCTGCGTTTTACCTGTGTTTTGCTACCGGTGGTTAGGGCTCCAGAGACAGGAACCTCCTCACAATGCGAGCCGTATCGAGGAGTACTGGCTTATGTATCAGTACCTCTACCATGAGTTTTAAGCAATAGTATTCGTCGCTACTCGATATCGACGCCGTAAATATTTTGTATGGCAAATTTTGGTTCTGCAAGTGACCGCTAGAGGCGCTGCAAAATTTGCCATACAAAATATTTACGGCGTAGTAGCGACGAATACTATTGCTTAAAACTCATGGTAGAGGTACAGGCCCTTGATCCTACCGCGCAACGACAGCTTCGACAGATGGTCGTCGAAGGTTTTGGCTATAAGGCCATTTACTATTATTAATATAGATATACAATATTCTTCCCAGACTATTCTTAAATCATGTTGTAAGAATCAATTATTAGGTTCCGGAAGTGTAATTTTGATTTATCCTTATTATCCGCTTACAGGTATCAGCAGAAGGCTATCTGCCGCAAGAAGTAGAGTTCATTGTTATAGAAAGTCATCCCACTCTATTGAATGTTACTCTACACTCAGCTAAAGTGAGTACATGAATTTAAAAACTATACCTTACATTAAATCAAGGATCCTGGTTGATAAGCAAATGGTCTGATAAATTAACTTAAAATAATTAGTTGTCAGTTTTGACAGCAGTATCTGGCTCTAAGAAAATTTGCTCAACAATCAATGTCCCTGACTGTACATTATCTCCTGTTTAAACGCGGACGCCTTCCAATTCCCCGTTATAAAAAAATACTCTACAAGATCTGTAAATATACCTGATTCACTTGCTTGCTAATCGTTGCACTAATGGTGTGGTTACAAAAACTTCTTATGCCTCCCTAGGGTTACATTCCGAAAGCGGCAGGCGCGCTGCCGGTGGCCACAGTGAAGACTACCTCCCACCCCACAGCACGTACCACAGCTACGTCGGCCCCCTTTACTGATGATACAATTGTGTTCCCCGAAGACTGATTCCAAACGATTTCTTTGTAAATGTGAAAAAAAAATCTCACTTTAAATTACTGTTTTGTTACACTTACGTGGTTTGCTCAACACCGCTTAGATTTTTGATCTCTTCTAGATTTTGATGTTGTTCGTTTTGATGTGAGGAAATCTCTTTACATGGAAAAACGAAGGATTGCGTTTGCATTATAGTACCAAGTAGCCAGCGCTGGTGTGCAAGCTACGTGAAATTGCAATTTATTTGTCGCGAAGTACCTGTCTTTTTAATAGTAATCAAGTAATGCTCTTATTTTTTATATAGCAGACTGTTGTTTTCCACGAGTATATTGTATCATAAACTTGCCTGCTTAGTATCTAGTGTTATTCCAATTATACATAAGTACAAATGTGTGTACAATATTGTGTGTCATAGAAAATACCTACATTATAATATATTAATTATACCTATTAACCTTGTACATAAATACCCTTATTAAGTTAACATTTTTTTAGATTCCTATAAAGTTTTTAGTCTGAACAAATTACAAATGGTGAAGGAACGGTGAGTAACTTAAAATGTACAAATAGTAACAATAACTGGATGTGGTTTCAAAATAAGTTATTTAGCATGCTCTTATGATATTGTACCACTGGAAAGCGAAAGGTTTTTATATGCCTTTTAAATCCAATTTGAGAGGAATGGGCGTAGCGACATCTGTGATGCTCAAAGGAACTAAAACCTATAGAACCTACATCGCGTATTAGAGTTCTCCGCGCGTTTAGAATATAGAACAGCCCGAAATTAACCATCGCGTAGTTGTCCGGATCACAGACATAACACCCGTCTGGTCTGGGTATCACCCCCTTTTTCAATGTATGTAAGACTTTACACCCTTTTACGCATACCTCTGTGTTAAATTTCCGTAAACATTTTATTCGTCGAGCGTACGTACACAAAAAAAAAAACTCAATTTTTATCTTTTAGTCAAATATGTTTGTGAGCGATTTACATAGGTGTTATAACATTCAACGATATTGCAGCGCATCGACGGCGGGCCGTACTACCGGCCGGTGGCGCTGCCTCCCCGAGCGCCCCACTCGCCGCCCGCGCCGCCCGGCATCTTCGCCTCGCTCACCAACTCCTTCAACAGCATTGTCTCTAACATCTTCGGATAAACTGACCTTTTAAAACTAATAGGGACCATTACTGCCACTTCTTCCGCTGTACTGTGCAAGGATGTAAGCAAAACTGTCTGTAGTTAGTTGGGGAATTGTTTACCTACTCTTATTTTGAGGTGTCTCTATCTGCGAGCTCAGTTTTACGTCAAGTTTCCTAATGAGCCGAATTATAAAGTGTTAATTAAATCAATAATCCCGTCTTTTTTGCTTTGAAATGAAGATGGTTTTTTAAGCTATAACACGGGGCCATACTTGTGTTCGCTGGGAAAGCAAGGATTGACGCAATTGTACAATCTAAAGCTTATGAGTAGATACAGGGACATTCTACAAGTTACACTTCATAATTTTTAGTAAATGCAGCGAATAATTTTATTGAGAAAAAAAAATCAGCGGGATCATCGTAAAACTGAAAATATGTTCGTGGAAATTCTGAAAATCCCTAATTTAGAAACTAAAATATCAGATAATTTAATAGACAGTCAAGACATCTTGAGCAGTAAGTAAGTAAGACTAATTTATTAATAGGTAGGAATTCAATAAAAATCTTAATATTTAAATAGATGTTTTAAGAGTAGTATAATATATAATGAATAAGCGACCACGCAGCATAGTAGCCGTATTGTAAGATAAAGAAATACTGCCGCATTTATATTCTAAGAAAAAGTATACTCAAAATACCAAATTACGCAGTAATGCCAATAGTATATTATATCGCAAGGATCTCGGTCCGAATAGCAATGATCTCTTACAAAAAGATCAAAATATTTTTAATGAGTTTGTAAATATACATTAGTGGATAAGATTAGATGCTTTAATGTTGAAATAAAAACGAATTTATTTTATCATGCTTGTGTTGTTTATTTTCCTTATTCACAAATGACTGAAAATGAAACTGATATACAACATTGCATTATATCTACAATTAAAACCTATTGTCTAAGTTCAAAGATAGTTCTTCATATTTTTTTTTTTAAATTACAAAACCCATCGATATATATGTACTGCGCACTAGATGACGCGTGCCGTACATTCACTTTTTTCTAATTAGTTGTTAGGCATGCAGTACAATCCGCGCTCAGCTGACGTTAGTGCAATTTTGACGTTCATGCAGTGTAGGAGAGCCGCTAATAAATTCGAATCAAAGTAAACTAGGACATAAACAATAATTCTGTGGCTAAATAAATAAAGCTACTGGTTATCCAAGCGATGTAATAGCTTCTAATATCGTAATAATATAATAGAAAAGATAATATTCCAAAAAAGCGCCCTCCATTTTACAATCATAGACTAAAACATACAGATGCTCCCCCCTATGAAAACGAATTGTAGGTTTTTACCTACAACTGTTTTACAGAACACAGACTTTATGCGGTGTTTTATAACCAGTTCGATATTTTTGAATATTTTTTAGGGTTCCGTACCTCAAAAGGAAAAATTGGAACCTTTATAAGATAACTTTGTAGTTCGTCTGTCCGTCTGTCAAGACCCTTTATCTCGAGAACGCGTGGAGGTATCAAATTGAAGCTAAATACTCGAATCGATTTATTTTATCACCACTGCTCTCAAAAACGGTTAAGGAAAACATCGTGAGGAAACCGAAATGTCCTAGAACCAAAAATTCGAAGACATGTGACATCCACCAATCCGTATCGGGCCCGCGTGGTGGATTATGGCCCATTCCTTTTCCTAGAGAGGAGGCCTGAGTCCCAGCAGTGGGAATATTAAAAGGCTGATGTAATGCAATGCAACTCAAATCTGTGTTGGTACAGCCTGCTAGCTGCAGGCAGGCAGGGTCCAAGCCTGCTTGGGTCATGGGTCAGCTTCTGAAAGGAAGGCCCGGCCCCGGCACGATAGGCAACGAAGGAACAGGATAGGTTTTTAGTCAGTAAGAGTCTGACACTATTTCCCGCTCCGCTCAAGGGCGGGATTTGACATTAGATGATTTTACCTACAATAAAAAAAACTGTGCTGGTAAAATTTTATAATAAAATACCACTTTAGATTATCTATCCAATAGAATGAATCCAAATTGCAAAACATGTATAAAACGCATAGTGTGCATTATAAATTGGAAGATTAGATACTTTATAAAAATGCTTGGCTAAATGCTGTTCCGGCTCTACTGCCACAAAATCAAACTAAGTTAAAAAAAAAGATGACGATAATGATGTTTTGATGTCGCTAAAAACGCATGTTTTGACATTCTCAGGGTACTTCCCGTTGACCTAGAATCTTGAAATATGGCACGAAGTAAGGTCTTATAGTCAGATATAGGAATAAATCTGAAAATTTGTTGTTACGTCATAAAAAAAACTCTTTTGCGATTCAGAAAAATCTTCAAGACTCTATTCGGGATTTGAAGTACGAACGCTCAGAGCGCGAGTCCGACTCTCACTTGCCGAGTTTTGTGTTCTTTCTTTTCTTGTATTAATATTAGACATCGTTAAATTTTAGTCGTTTCAATCCCGCGGAGGGTCGTTTCGGTACATGAAATACTATCGATTTGTAAAGAAAAAAATAAAAAATAAACTACTTTTTTTCAAAAACTCGAATAATTTAACGGTATATTAACATATTTGTATCAAATTTTAAAAATTCCGACGACACTTTTTGATACCCAATAAAAACTCATCAAGAAATGTCAACGAAGAGAATTTATACCAACGAAGACTATTATTACATTTTGAAATAGAGTATTATTGTAATGAAGTATTGTAGGCAAGAAACTGTGTCACGTCTGCGGTATAAAAATCTATATAGATGTCATGTCATTATACTAAGTTGAAAGCAACGCGTAAGTACTAGGATATTCATGGCGTTTTAGACCTTTTGGTCGCGAAAAAGTATCCTCTATAAGCTATCTTAGCGCTGTAAGTTTTAAAAGTTTTGTTAGACGACATAATGGCAATCTAGCGCTGCAGCGATTTATTGTTTGATTTTTTCAGTATTTTGACAAAGAGTTTATATGAACGTGCTTGTCTATCGCAAGAATATAGGTCGATGACAAAACCCCACGACGTAATGGACATAAACAAAGATTTGTTTTCATATGGAACATCCCAATTTATTATTTGTTACTGGAATTTTGCAGAAACATAACGGCATATCTAATTATTTGAATTTTTAGTTTGTATTAGGTACACTTGAAACTGAAACACTGGTTTCTATGATCACAACGTGCCTGACTGCACTAAGTCTCCGTTGTGTCCACCTTGACTTGGTCCCTGGCGATTTGGAAGGCCGCGATAAGTGCCGCGAGCTCGATACGTTCGCTACAACCCGATGCCAGGCGCGCCTCGGCGTCAGCCATCTTTATGAGCAACGATATCAGAACATCGGGTGGAAGTTTCGCTGTAATGAAAATGTTTCTGTAGTTAATTGTTGTTTTTGTTAGCACAAAAAGACAGATCTTAGCCATACTCAAATTAAGTGAACCGAGGCCCTACCATGAGCTCTTAACGCTATCCATTTAACGGCCTAAACCGAACTGTTACAGGGATGGCTATATAGGGTGTTTTATACCTTGCGGTCACTACCTTGTTTTCATTTCTTGATTCACCTAACACCCCTAGTTATTTATTTTCAATACATTTGCGCTAACCACAATAGAAATCTGCGCTCATCTTTTAACCGCCTACTTCAATTTCCCACACATCGTACTGACTTTTTTCACTGTTCTTTCTTCATACAAGCTATTTCTTTGTGGAATGCGCTTCCCCAGGAGATTAGGATGACAACAAACCGATTGACATTTAAAGCCAAAGTTCGCGAGTTTATTCGTAGGAAGTTGGCAGTGGTTTCATCACAGCGTTAATATTTTCTAGTTGCCGATTTGAACCATTGGTATGACTTTATTTATTTATTTCAACTTTATGCAACACAAAGGTACACAGGCGGACTTAATGCCTTAGGCATTCTCTACCAGTCAACCAAGGGTGGTGAAGAGAAAACATGGCAGGTGCATAAAAAAAAACAAAAGATTATTAAGAAAAACAAGGATTCAAATATATATAAATAAAATATACATGTTAAGAAGTCTGTCTAGTTTGTCCAGCAACACTGCGTTCAGGTCAAAGTAGCACACGTCACCATAGTCGACTACAGGGAAAATTAAAGTTTGCACAAGCATAGTCTTCGTTATTATGTAGTTTATAAATTAGTGTTTATTTATATTATATAATTGTATTATATTTATGGTTTATTAGTATATCTATTCTTGTATTCACCTTTTCTCTCTCTTTATTGCACCTACCACTATTTGTCTCTCCATCACCCTAAGGTTGACTGGTAGAGAATGCCTAAGGCATTAAGTCCGCCTCTGCACTTTTGTGCATAAAGTGTTAAATAAATAAATAAATACCTCATCCTTCTCGCTCGCACGCTTGACATTTTAACACGCCCTGGTAAGGACCCAGGGGGGCCAGTGACAGAGCTAAAGCAATCAGATGTATAGCAAGTTGCCCGAAAGTCTTTATATGAATGTTCTTAGATGACCACTCATTATGAAGTGTCATTAGAGGAATGCCATTTTAAATAAGACATTAAATATATCCCTGTTTTATTATACCTACAGTAAGTAAACAATGTATTAATAATGCAAAGAAAATGTTTTACCTCTCTGTATGATCGTGTGAACTTCAGTCAATATGTCGCCGAGTGCCAAACCTTTTGCTAGTTTGAGATCTTGAATGTCTGTACACATGTTATTAAGAATATTATAGTTCGTATAGAATAAAATAGAACGATACAATATAAAATCAATCTAATCACCAGAGGCAATCACTCTTCACCAATCACAATTTTTTACGATATTCCAGGCGGTATAGGCCCGTAATTTTGTAAAAAATTGTTTGAATACAACCGGGACTATCTTTTATAAATCTTTTTCATTCCAAAGCATTGATATATTATAAGGGAAGATACGTTACGCTCTAAAATCACAATCAGAAAACCTGGACTCGAAATTCACATATCTATGATCAGTGTCATCACAGTCGCAAATCTATAGTCACTGTTAAACAAGGACAAAGATAAGAGCCGGCGCTGTCGTGCGAGCGAAATAGTGTTGGCCAAAAAATGTGTTTGATCGTCGCGACCGATGTGAAATCGTGCCATATAGGCAAAATTTCAGCGGTCCACGCGCTTAAACGTGACTCTCCTAGTCACGTTTAATCTAAGTTTCAAGTATCATCCTAGTCACGTTTAATCTAAGTTTCAATTATCAATATAAGATCTCTAAATAAAAAGGATACTCTTGAAACAAACAGCAAAGTCGTTTTCATTTAATAACCAGTTGAGTATGTTGTTGATGTCGGAGCGCAGCGGGTGTCCCACGCATGTATACACGTTGTCTTCGGTGACGTCACGGTAGGCCAGCCAGGTGCTCTGTAAGGTGTTCAGCACCTTCCGCATGTCGCCACCCGACAAAGCCAGCAGAGCTTTTATACCGTCTTCTGATATCTTTACACTGTAAATCAAGATTTTCTTAGGGTTATGGGGGATTGAAGATCATCTTCTGACAATTATGACATGGGTATCTGAACAGGAAAGATGGAACGCATGTCATTAAAAAGTGTGTGGAAAATCATTTAATGACTTCTCCCGCTATAGGGTGGCTCTGGAGGGCGTGTCAAACTTATACTGACTAAAACCACATATATCCCGTTTATTCATTTTGCCATGACCCTAGCAGGCATCGGTCCTGCTCGTTCTCTGCAGTTTGCTGACAGCTCTTTGAGGCGTGCGCGGAACACTACGCGACGTCGAAAACTCGGGCTTAGTCCTTATAGGACAAGCGGACGGAGAGCTATTTATTGCTCGTCGTCGCAAGCCTAGCCTACGCTAGCCAGAAATCGCTCTGCGATTCCTGACGCCTGAAGCGTCTCCTATAGAAGCGGCTGGGGCGTGAGGATGTATGTTCCCTCACTTTTACTGCCGCCTCCTTCGCTAGCATTACTGCTTCGCAGATATTCCCTCCCATTCCGGTCCGTGGCCTGAACCAGGATGCTGCCGATCGCCTCTAGGACATGGCGGTGCTCTGTCAAAGCAGGGCACAGCTACAAAGTGTCCTTTAGGTGGTCCTCCTGAGCTCAGGCGTTTCTTCCACCTGAATCTGGAACCTCACGAACTTACCACGAACTAATCGTGTTGTGCCGACCCCAACTAACATGGGATAAGGGTGTTTGGGATACGGTCATAGTCGGCGGCTCTGTAAAGAACCTGCCGACTTATGCAGCCACTGTGGGGGCCAGCACCTCCGAGCACAATGTGACCAGTGGCTAAAGGCTGAAACACCGAAATGCCACAACTGTGTCCTGGCGAGGATGGGGAAGATCGATCACAATGCGTTCAACCCCGAGTGTCCTGTTCGAGTCAGGTGGGACCGGCTGGCACGTGCATCCGTCGCCTATTGCTAAGGTGGTCCCAGCAAACACGAAGCCGCACAAGATCCTCCAGGCAAATCTGCAGAAGAAGAAATTAGCAACCCAGGAGCTTATGCTTGAGGCCGAGAAGCGCAAAGCCATTGTAGCGCTGATCCAGGAGCCCTATGTAGGCAGTGCAAAGAGAATGAGCGGGACCAGAGGTGTCCGCATCTTCCAGAGCACCAGGCAAGGAGAAGGAACTGTCAAAGCGGCAATAGCTGTTTTTGATCCAAGCCTTGCCGTTAGACAGTACCCGGAACTCACCACGAACAACATCGTCGTGGTGGGGATCCAAACCGGTGCCTGGAGACTAACTCTGGTCTCGTTCTACTTTGAGCCTGATCAGCCCTTAGGGCCATACCTGGACAGCCTCAGAAAGGTGGAAAGCGAGGCCGGCCCGCATAAGCTCATCATGGGAGGAGATGCGAACGCCTGGAGTATCTGGTGGGGCAGCAGCGAGACCAACGGCAGAGGCGACGAGATGCTGGGAGCTCTCGACCAGCTTGGACTGCAGGTACTGAACAGAGGGGAAACTCCAACCTTCGACGTAGTTCGTGGTAACAGGCGTTACACGAGCTGCGTCGATGTCACAGCCTGCACGGCGGATATGCTGACGGTGACCGACGGCTGGCGAGTCGTTGATGACTTGACGGGGTCGGACCACAACGGCATAGAATTCAGCGTTCACCTCCAGAAGTCTTTGGGCATCACGGTTAACCGGACTACCAGGATCTACAGCACTAAGAAAGCTAATTGGGCGCAGTTTCGTAAGAAACTGCGTCAAATTATTCCTGTAAGCCTGCACGATGCAATCGACAGCAAGGAAAAACTAGACCTGGTAGTCGAGGGACTTACAACGGCAGTACAGAACGCCTGTACATCCGTGATGCCCAAGAAAAAGAGTGTAGAGAAGCTGACCGTGCCGTGGTGGTCTGATGAACTCGCCAGTCTGAAGAGGCAAGTGGTCACCAAGAAGCGGAGAATTCGCTGTGCAGCGCCAGTTCGTAGACCAAAGGTTGTCGAGGAGTACCTGAAACAGAAAGAAGAGTACGAGCGTGCGGTAGTCCAAGCAAAAGTCGAGAGCTGGAAGGGGTTCTGCGCGAAGCAAGATAGGGAAGGCCTGTGGGAGGGCATATACCGGGTGATCCGTAGAACGGAGAAAAGAGAGGAGGATTTGCCGATGGTGAGGGATGGCAAGACTCTGGACCCGGAGTCCTCGGCGAGGTATCTGGCACAGACGTTCTACCCAGAAGACCGTTCGGAGGGGGATAACGAGGAGCACAGAAGGGTACGGCAAAAAGCCGAAGAGGTGAACGGGGGCAACCAAGATGAACCTTGGGACCCTCCCTTCACACTCGACGAGCTGGAGCGAGCTGTCTCCTCGTTTAACCCCAAAAAAGCCCCCGGTTCCGACGGTCTGACGGCGGACATATGGGGCCACACGATCCGTCAAGACCCAGACTTAGTTCTGCGCTTGATGAACAAGTGCCTGGCGCATGGATACTTTCCACGGTCCTGGAAAGAGGCAACCGTCGTCGTGCTCCGCAAGCCCGCTAAAGACGACTACACCACCCCAAAGTCGTACAGGCCGATTGGGCTTTTGCCTGTCCTCGGCAAGATCTTTGAGAAGATGTTCGTGACCCGACTCAAGTTTTATATCTTGCCCAGGATGAGTACTCGCCAGTACGGCTTCATGCCCCAGCGAAGCACCGAGGATTCCCTCTATACTCTGATGGGACACATTCGTGACAAACTTAATGCAAAAAGACTTGTCACGGTTGTGTCCTTGGATATAGAGGGAGCCTTCGACAGCGCCTGGTGGCCGGCTATACGAGTCCGTCTGGCTGAGGGAAAGTGTCCTGTAAACTTGAGACGGGTCATGGACAGCTACTTGTCCGAGAGGGTGGTGAAAGTCAGGTATGCGGGAGTGGAGTACGAATCCAGGACCGAGAAGGGATGCGTCCAGGGGTCTATCGGCGGTCCCATAGTTTGAAACGTTCTGCTGGATCCTCTGCTGAGGGGTCTGGAGTCGATGGGCGTTTATTGCCAGGCGTTTGCAGACGACATTGTCCTTGTGTTTGATGGGGAGACTGCACTTCAAGTCCAGCGGGATGCCAATGTCGCCCTCGAGTACGTGCGAGCGTGGGGTGTTACGAATAAGCTTCGGTTTGCGCCGCATAAGACGAAAGCAATGCTGGTCACGCGCAAACTGAAGCACGACACCCCACGTCTCAAGATGGGCGGGGTAGACATTGGCATGTCGGACGAAATCAAGTTGCTCGGTCTCACCATCGACTACAAGTTGACATTTAACACCCACGTCGCAAACGTCTGTTCCAGAGCCATCGGCATATACAAGCAGCTGTCGCGGGCTGCTAGGGTCGGTTGGGGTATCCATCCAGAGGTCATCCGCTGCATATATACGGCTGCAGTGGAGCCCATCATCCTGTACGCAGCGAGCGCGTGGTCGCCGGCCGCAAAGAAAGTCGGGGTGCAGAAGAAGCTGAACGCCGTCCAGAGGAGCGGCGCAGAAGCTGTGCCGGGCCTACCGCACGGTCTCCCTAAACTCAGCACTGGTGCTGGCTGGGATACTCCCTCTTGATCTCCGGATTCAGGAGGCAGCCTCGCTCTACGAGGCCAAGAGAGGGGTACCCCATCCAGCGCTAGGAGGCCGGGAGATCGAGCGAGTGGTGTCGGCGCTGCAGATGCCACATCCGGCTGAGCAGAGGGCTATTGCACTGCGACGCCTGGTAGACGAGGAACAATACAATGAGCACCGCGATTACGCGGTGCGTATCTTTACGGACGGCAGCAAGATTGAGGGCTGCGTACAGGACGGTGCGGAAGATGGAGATCACCAAAGAGCTGACCCAAGCATTAACAGGACACGGCGGGTTCTCCGAATACCTTACTCGCTTCAAGTGTAAGGAGAACCCGGCGTGCGCCTGCGACCCGGACCAGCAGGAGACAATCCTCCACCTCCTCACGGATTGCCCGGTGTATGCCTCCCACAGGCACGATACAGAGATGATGACCGAAATGGTAATAAAAAAGGAAAACCTAAGCTCACTTATAGGACATCGGAAAACCAGACAGAACTTCATAGAATTTGTTACCCAAATCGTAAGGTCCGTCAATAGACGGAATAAATAGCTGACATTCATACTACATTAGTAATAAAAACAAAATTTTACTATAAATTATTTTAAATTATTTATAACAAATATCAAGTATTTATGAATTAATTATAATGATAACAATACGAAAATTGTAAAATGTACAAAATGACAAAATGATCCTGTTATTATATTTAATTACTTATTATTATTCTCATGGCTATTTGAAATCTAACAAGAAATAAATAAATATACAGCCCATAACAAATCCCTGCGAAACTTGACGGCAGGGGGCCTTTCGCATGGCAGGAGTGGTTTTTAGCCGGTAGGAGTCCGGCACTACCCAGACTGCCTTTATTGCGAGGTAGTCTGGGTGTCCATGATGGATTTCCCACTCCTGCCACCATAAAAAAAAAAAAAAAAAACATGGGATAAGGGCAGGAAGATGATGATTTTGACAAGAGTTATTTTAAGTGTCTTAAATGTAAGATTGTAACCTTCCTGCTCCCTACAAACCGATCACCGGAGAGAAAATTAATAAGCCAGCCTAAACGATTATCGATTTAGAAAGATATAATCAGGTTTCAGACACTGAAATATTAAAGGAGAGTGAATGGACATCATGAGCGCCCAAGGCGGACCGGTCGATCGCATATCTATTTCTTTCATCGTTTTGAGAGCATAGATAATGATAAACTAACACCACGTAAAACGCCGCACGGTAGACTGAAAATCAATTTTCATAGAGTTTTTAATTTTTAAGGATCTTTTTTGGATAGTAATAGATTCTGCTGATCATTACTATGCCATAAAATTCCGTATGACGCAATTGCTTACACAAATGAAAATGTTATTATTTTTTTAAGAAAGATTTTCAGCGTACTTACTGTACGCCGAACTGCGACGACTCACAAATCGTATATAAAAGTGGACGTACCCTTCGGCAGTAGCGATCTCTTTCAGGCGCGGCACTATCTGGCTCTGCTGCAAAGGTGCAAAGCGGAATCGCGTACATCTTGATTGCAACGCTGGTATTATTTTGCCCAAGTAGTTACATATTATGCAAAACCTCACATTTTCTGTATATTTTTCTATAACTGAAACAAGTCGTTTGAGAAAAGAAAAATAAATAATGATTGAATTAAACATGTCACATTTATGCTAGACTAACCAGCGGTTTCGTTCGCGTGAATGTCAATTATTGCAGACGCGAAGTTAAAGTCGAAGCCAGATAATAAAAAGTAGCTTATATGGTTGGTTTATTGGTACGCAGTAAGCTTGGACCAAGCAGTGGGAACATTAAAAAAAAAGGCTGATGCCGCTGCTGCTGAAGCTTGGACTCCAAAGAAGGACTACACATAGCAACAAAATCAGCTCCGTAGTTTAACGGTGAAAGCATAACAGAGCGTTACGTGGATGTACTTAGTATAAATAAAAAACCGATTACTTAGTAACAGACTTTATTATTGTACGGAACATATGGCCGACGATGCTTTTCGCTGCTCTCTCCTCAGAGCTTTCCTATTCATGATCAATGATTGCGTAGGTTCCGACTGCATCGAGGGCGCGTGCCCGTTCTGCTCCGGGTCCCTGGGCACCACAGAGCGGCCGTCTACGATGGCAGGCGGCAGGCGATGCACCTTCACACCCAACACGCGAGCCACTAGGCTTGTGAAAGCGTTGCTCACCTGAAATCATGCGAAGTTTTATTCATTTCATGAGTCGATATAAATCGCCAAATATGCGAAATGCAATATTCTTCGCACATTTCATGTTTTGGTGGTATAAACAAAAATTTAATTATTGTTTTGTTTCAACTACCGCTTCAAAAAGATGGCAAAGATAAGGTAGTAGGTTCTACCTTAAAAATATATACTTAAAGCTTATTACCATCTCCCCAGTCCTTGCTGATCCCTTGAAGTTCTCCAACATATGTTCAGACGCAAATTTTTGCACACAAGACAGTCTTACAGCCCTCTGATGTTCCAAATCAGATTTATTGCCAAACAGAGCCATCAAGGGTTTCGTCAATTCATTTTCGAATATCTCCTTCACTTTCTGAATCCATTCGGTCAATTTATCAAAACTTTGCAGATTTGTGAGGTCATAGACAAACAAAACTATCTAGAACAGAAGAACAAACTTTAATGCTTTAGCGTTATAAACACGATCATCAATATAAATAATCGAACTTCGACGGATTTGGTCCGTCTGTACCAAAATCGAGCGTGTATTAACTCTATTAGCTATGAAATCCGCCCTTGCGGGGACAAAATTAGGTTAAATTTTCATTTATAACCACTCTTGATAACTTACATCAGATGCATACAGATAGTTAGCGAGCATGTGCGTTTGCAGCGCGTTACCGGCGACATCACACAGTTGCAAGGGTACGGCAGGGCGCAGTCCTATGCACAGACCGGCCATCACTTCAGCGCCCTGCGTGCCGCCAACCGGAGCAACGCTGTTCCCGCCCAAGTAGCGATGGCATAGACAGCTCTATAAAAATGTTTACCAAGTTTAAACATAAATAGATCTATGAGAAAGCCATCCCACGTTACGCTGTCCGACATGAGGTATAAATCTTGCCAATGTTGTCTACAATTACCATACCATAAAACGTGAAAATACAGATCGTGTTATGATCCGAAGAAATGCATCAATAAAATGAAATGCATAATAATAGGAACTGCTAGAAAATATGTTACTCGTATTTTATTGCAAAATAACACTCACCTTTCCAGTTTTAGGTTCACCAAGTACAGCAATCTGAATGGTCCTAGTCTCAACCACGTCGTCTTCACTGTACATCATAAATAACTTAACATTGCACATTGGCCCGATTAAAGTTTCAACGAATTGTTAGAATTAAAACCTCAAAGTTATCTAACATCGTTAATAAATACCATAAATTCTTAAAATTAAATGTCAACATTATAAAGAAATTAACCATGATATTTGCGAAATGTTTGTGTTCATTAAATAACCATGGCAACTTATTAGGTATGTATGTTCAAATTGCACGGCAGAGAAAATGGAGTGATTGAATACCACGAACAACAATAACATAATTAAGAAAACTGGTTACAAATATGGTATAGGTACCTATTATAATATTTGGTAGAAAATCGAATTTCAACTTTATGTGGCCATAAATAAGCAATTCAAAAATTCCGTGACATTTTCTATAAAACCTCCCACCCGTACGCACAAAACGTTTAGGAAACACATTGTGTGGACAGCTAAGGAGTGGAATTCCCTGCCGGAGCCTGTTTTTCCTGATAGCTACGACCTCGGGATCTTTAAGTCAAGAGTGAATAGGTTACTTTTAGACAAGCGTAAGTACAAGCCTATCAACAAATAAAAAAATACGAACACATGGCTCCAGTCGAATAATGTCTGTCAGTCAGAGTCGATCTTGTCTAAAACTATTAAACACATGAGCTAAAAACATGGGTGTATCAGAAATAAGGGTATTTTAGGTGTGTGGTAACCTCAGACACACTAAAATAAATTTAAAAAAATTACAACTATTAAAAATAAACTAGTTCAAAAACCTAAAACAAAACAATTATAAAAACACACACATATCAATGTGAGGGTCTTTATAACGTCCACATTAACCTTTAATTAGTCGCGTGGGAAGTGGGATTAATTGAACCTCAAGCAACTTCGCTTTGGTCATATTCAACTGTACTTTTAAGTATACTCCTTTCTTCACATAGCTCTGGAAGCAACACCTATTTGCCTTGTCCAAGGATAGAAAATCGAGACCCAAATTGGTGATTTTTTGAAACCAAGAGGGTGTCTCATTCTTCAGGCCTAGTTTTTAACCGACTTCGAAAAGGAGGAGGTTCTATGTCCGGCTGTTTTTTTATGTTTGTTCACCGATATCTCGATCAATAGGGAATATGCACGTGACCCCAAATTGAATAAAATATTTTTATTCGTATTCTTTACAACTAAAAAAACATACCTACACAACTATTTTTAATTTTTTTCATAATTTAATAGTAAAATTTAATCATCAAAAAGTAGCCTTTTTGTAATTCCCTCGCCAAAACGGAACGCTATTGGCAGACAAAGTTGTGACGACATCTTACACTCAGACGTGGTCTGTCAACAAATTGTTTAGATGGTTTCTGGTGAATAATTATATTGTTTCATGGTTTTTGCATATTATTCTGAGTTAAAAGTATTAAATCTTTATGAAGAAAGATTTAGCACAATGACTGAAGCCGGTTTTGTCAAAGCGCAATCAGACAATCTGCCTAGAATAGACGTGTTCATGATGTCCACGTATTTTGCAACTAATTTAGATTTTACATCTGCTGAACTCAGAGGAGTAAAAGCTGCGAGGTAAATAAGTAACTATATCACTTAATACATGATTATTTTCATAGTTTTGTAAATATAACAAACATAACCTAAAATATGCAGCTATTTTTATTGTTTTTGTCAGATCTGAACGAGAATCATATGGAGATTCAGCCATTGGATACGTGCAAGTAAAACGTATGTTTTCGTCAAAGTATGTAAACAAAACAAGTACACTAAGTAAAAATGATTCTTAGAGTTACCTATATCACTTTTTTAATCTCTTTACTTACGTTAAAATGATCTTCACAACAGTATAAACGGCTCAAAGATGATACATTGTTTCTTCTCATTGCACTACACCACTTTTTCCTCATATCTTCATCTTTCGGCATAAGGAAATATATTTTTTCAGATGCCGTTTTGTTGTTATTTTCGCACACAATATTTATAGTAATCTTTTCTGTGCTTTTCCATGGTAATCGATTGATTTAATCAGTCACTTTTTTAACTTTAAGAGCGAAACGCTTTGTTGTTGATAACAAACTCGTGTAATCTGACGTCACAGAATAAGCGCGCCAAAATGGCCACGTTTCAATCGCGCGAAAATGATAATGATTTTAATTTTTTTTTCTAGCTCAATGGATTATATTTTGAATGTGTTATATTTATTTTTGGTAATGTAATAACTAGTAGTAAAGTTTAAAAAAATAAAAAAAGTGCATGCATATTCCCGAACGCCATAGAACTGCTTTTGCCAAACGCCAATATTATGTTATAAGCACTAAAATGTACAACTGCTTAAACAAAAATCTAAAAATATATTCTTGCCTTAAATATCAGTGCAAAACCTTACTCAGAGATTATCTTCAGACTCTGAATTATGAAAAGACTGAGGATCTACTGCTGGGTATCTCACGGTGTTGATGCTCTTAGTCAAATTGTTCCATAGATTGACTTACCTACATTTATTCACTACAAACTCACACACACTACACTTACACCTACACGCTACACTTACACCTACACACTACACTTACACACACTCACCACATACATAGTTTAATTTTAATTTTAATTTAGTTTAATTTTCTCATTTTGTTTCTTTCATAGTATTTAGTTTCTATTTTCTTTACCACCATTTGCTAAATGTTGGATTGTCCTTTTTTAGTATATGGCTTTGTTTTGTAACGAAGAATCACTGCCTCCTAAGTTACAGGCCCATGCCTAGTTTAGGAGTCAGAGTACCTAACTATTATACTTATGACTTTATAATTCTTAAGCCTAAATGTTCATAGTATTATGGTGTAATTGCTGTTTTTTTCTGTGTTAAATAAATAAATAAAAATAAAAAATTGTGGACCGATTTCGAAAATTTTTGTTTTATCTTATGATGAACTTCGAAGATATAGACCAAAACTCCTCAAAAAATAAAAGCAGAACTGTCGTTTTTATATGTATATCTCGGTCAATGTGGACCGATTTTAAGAGCTTTTGCTTTGATTGAAAGATTATACTCCCGAGCTGCTCCCATAGAAACATTGTTTTGATCTGATAATGAACCTCGAAGATATTTTTTTTTTTTTTAATTTTCTTTTGTCCTGCAATCTGTCTCTTCGACATTGAGCTGGATTTTAAATATTTGTAGTTTAGGGCGTGAATGGCACAGTATCCAGTGATATGTCCAAATTGGTGCTAGCTCCTCATGCAATCAGGTCTTGAGGAGCACGTCTTTTTAGCCTTTTAAAGGTAGAGTTTGGCTCTATGCTCATCAGCTCTCTAGCCAGAAGGTTTGGGTGGTAATTTAGTCTCTCTGAGTACTTCTGTAGACAGAGTTTTATTTCCTCCTTGACAGACTCAACTTTCAAGTCTTTGTGGAGACGCTTGTTTGTTATGAACCAGGGTGCTCCAGTTATCATTCGCAGCGTCATTGACTGGAACCGCTGCAAAATCTCTATGTTAGATGAAGATGCTGTTCCCCATAGCTGAATGCCGTAGGTCCAAATAGGCTTTAAGATGCTTTTATAGAGAAGAAGCTTGTTTTCCAGACTAAGTTGTGACTTTCGACCCATGAGTCAATGCAGATTATGGAGTTTCAGATCGAGTGCTTTTCTTTTTGTTTGTATGTGCTTTCTCCATGTCAGTCTTCGGTCAAGGTATACGCCCAAGTATCGTACATCATCAACTTGTGGTATTTTGACATGATTGAGCTCGACTTCAGGACAAGTATCGCGCCGCAAACTAAATGTAACATGCACTGATTTAGTTTCGTTGGCTTTTATTCGCCAATCTTTTAGCCAGCTAGATAGCTCGTCTAGGTTTCTTTGAAGCTTGGCAGATGCTCCAGTAGCTGTTTCATACCGCTAACACCGCGGTATCGTCGGCATATGTCCCAGTCAGAACGTGTTCTGTATTCGGTAGGTCGGATGTATATATCAGGTAAAGTATTGGACCCATTACACTTCCCTGAGGGACCCCGGCCTTTATTTCATACAGTTTTGTGATGCTGTCACCATGTTTAACGTAGAAATGTCGATCATGGAGGTAAGACTTTATAAAAAGGTAATAATTTAATGGTAGGTTCTTCAGGATTTTAAATAAAAGTCCGTCGTACCAAACCCGGTCGAAGGCCTGTGAGATGTCCAGGAAGACAGCAGAGCACCACCACTTATTTTCAAATGTGTGGTTAATTTTTTCTACTATTCTGTGCACCTGTTCTATCGTGCTGTGGGAGGGTCTGAAGTCAAACTAGTGTTCTGGGATTAATTTGGCTTCCGCAATAACTGGGGCCAGGCGGTTCAGAAACAGGATTTCTAGTAGTTTGGATGTTGTAGGGAGAAGACTGATTGGCCGGTATGATTTAACATCAGCGGGTTCTTTGCCAGGTTTAGGAATCAGAATGATTTCGGCTACCTTCCATTGTGGTGGTATAAAATTTCTCCAAAGGCAGGCATTGAACAGTTGAGTAAGATATTTGTATCCTGTATCTGGCAATTCTTTTAAGATTTTGGCCGTGATCAAGTCATATCCTGGAGCTTTGTGAATATCAAGTTTCTTGATGGCTTGAATTACTTCCCCTTTAGAGATCTTCTTAATGGGTGGGTCCATTTGATGAGTTTGGGTAAGCACATTTGAAACTTGGTTTAGCTTCGAGGATCCGCAGTCATTGTTTGGAGTAAATACTTTTGCTAGATGTTCCGTAAATATTTCGGCTTTGTCATTGTCACTTTTTGCCCAAGTACCATCTGGTTTTTTAATAGCTGACCGGTGAAATGTCGGCCTTTTCAATTTTTTTGTTGCTTTCCAAAGTGAATAGTCAGTAGCTGATGTGGCGTCGAGGTTTCTGAGGTAATTTTCTGTACTAATTTGCTTCTGCTCTGTTAGTAATTTTTTGAGCTTCCTAGCAAGTCCGTTAAATTTGGTTTTATGTTCAGGATATTTTGTGGTCTGCCAGAGTTTTCTGGCCTCTCGCTTTTCTTTCAACAAATCTAAAGTGGCTTTGGGATAATTGTTTGCATTTTGACTGGTCTCACTTTGGATGGGAGTTGCTGCCCATGCTGCTTCCTGAATCGTGTTGTTAAAATGTTCCACAGCCTCAATCACATCCTCGTCTGATTTCAAGGGTATTCTATTATTCAGATTGGTGTTAATGAGTTCCCGAAAATATGACCAGTTAGTTTTGTTATTATGCAGTCTACAGCACCTTTCTATATTTTCCACCCGAAGAGTTAACTTGGGCTATTACTGGCGAATGATCAGAAGAGAGTTCAAAGCAAGAGCTGCATTTGATTGAAGAGGAGGGCAGTCCTTTGCTAATGAAGAAGTCCACAAGGTCTGGTTTCTTTTTTGTGTCAGTTGGCTAATATGTTGGTTCTCCAGTAGTGGTAACTATTAATCCAAGAGATTGCACTGATTTTAAAAGTTGTCTACCCTTGGGAGTAATAACTCGAGCACCCCAGTCTTTGTGTTTTGCGTTGAAGTCTCCACCGGCTATAAACCGGTGTCCCAAAGTGACAAAGAAGGCAGAGTAATCCTCATATTTCATGTTATGCTTAGGAGGGATATACAGTGCTGATATAGGACGAAACTCTTCAAAAAATCATAGCAGAACTGTCGTAACATGTAAAATTGCCTGGTTTATACATGCAGTCGGGTGACTGACTGAAGGAAAAAGGGTACGATACATAGAACTAATGATGAAGCGAGAAGGTAGGTAAGAACCGAAATTCTGTAATAAATCAGTGTATCTTAGCCGTGATTGCTATTATTAGAACTGTTATGATGATTTGATGATGGAACCGAATGGCGGAAGGTATCTATCTGTTTAAGTTTGTCTGAGGGGTATTACAACTAAAAATTGTGAAATAAAAAACTTAAAAAAAAAACTACCGACTTCAATGTAAAGAAAAACAAAAAAGTGTCGGAAAGAAGTCGGAGTTTCTATAATAGTTTAGTCTCTTCGTTGTTAAACACCGACTTCCGAAATTTAAGTTATTTTGCACTTTTTTTGTTTTTTTTACATTGAAGTCGTTTGAATTTTTTTTACCCGACTGCGCCAGAAGGAAGGTTATGTTTTATAATTGTTTGGCACGCTCTGCAGCCTGAACGGCTCGATGGATTTTGGCTTGAGAGGTGTCGTTAGATTCGTATTCACTGTGAGAGTGACACTGGGTATATCAAAATAAAAAAAGAAACAAAAGTCAGTCGTCTAGTCAGTAGATTGGAGTAATCTGCAATGAAATATAGGTATGTGCCCTCAATATACTAAGCCTCCATTTCTAGAATGGGTCCCGACTGCTACAATTTGTCTTGTATTTAAAATATTATATAGTTAAGTGCAATCGGGTACAACGACTTCCTTGTTTTAGGGCTTTTTCATGTATACTCAGAAAAGCAGTCGGGTTTTTTAATTTTTTAAATAACCGTTTTTTTTTTTGTTGTAAATATTGTTTTTATTTCTTTACAATTTGATATTTTTATTGCCATATTAGTTTTCTCCGATCACTAAATGTATCACAAGCTTACGACACCAAATGGTTAGGTACGAAAGCTAGCCCAAGTGAATGAGACGTACTCTCGAATTTAAAGAATCACCCAAATGTGGTAAACGCAATAAATTCAAGTGCGACACCAAACCGAAAGTTTGTGATCTTTGAAGTCTTTTTTAAAAGATCGAGTAATTTTTGAAAGTTACACGTATCCATATTTTTTTTTTTTATCATCTTCAAAAAAAAGATT
This sequence comes from Leucania comma, assembly GCA_958295575.1. Classification (NCBI taxonomy): domain Eukaryota; kingdom Metazoa; phylum Arthropoda; class Insecta; order Lepidoptera; family Noctuidae; genus Leucania; species Leucania comma. Next base: position 16,442,837 of record OY282474.1, on the reverse strand, counting down.
AAAAAACATATAACTGAATTGATAACTTCCTCCTTTTTTTGAAGTTAACTTTAGTTCTCCTGCAGACAACTTCATCTCATTCCTGATATGATCACGCAAGGAAGCTCTAATCATAACCCTTTCCATTTCCTTTTAGGTGACTAACTGGTGGTAATCTTTATATATAATAAAAGTGAAATACCACTCACTGATTAATCATGACATATTAGAAACTATAACACTCACAAACTTAAAATTTGGTAGGTAGGTTCCTTATAGAGTGTAGACATCCGCTAAGAACGGAATTTACGCAACTCTACCCTTAAGGAGGCGACCGAGGTAGAGATGAGAGTGGCGGTACAAAGGCTGAGTGCCAAAAATACCGCCCCGGGACCCGACGGCTTGCCTGGAAAAGCCTGGGTCCTGGCCATGGAGGCTCTCGGGCCTCGACTCAGAGGGCTCTTCAGCGCATGTATGGAGAGGGGCCAGTTCCCGCTTCATTGGAAGACGGGGAAACTGGTCCTAATCGCGAAGCCAGGGCACCCTGCAGCCTCTCCGTCCGCGTATCGGCCCATTGTGCTGCTCGACGAGGTGGGCAAGCTCTTTGAAAGAGTAGTTGCAAACCGCCTCGTCGCGCACCTAGCACGGGTGGGGCCGAACCTGTCGGATGACCAGTTCGGCTTCCGCAGGATGCGTTCAACGGTGGACGCTATCATGCGCGTGCGAGCCCTCACGACGGGGGATGCAGTGTCCCGGGGCAGGTGTGTCTTGGCGGTGTCTTTGGATATCGCCAACGCCTTCAACTCCCTGCCCTGGAGTAGCATTAGAAGCGCACTCCGGTACCACCGGGTGCCCGACTACCTCTGTCGTGTGATCGAGGCCTACCTGTCGAACAGGTACATTATGTACCCCGGTCATCAGGGAGAATGGAATCGGCGAGAGATGTCGTGCGTTGTCCCACAGGGATCGGTACTAGGGCCGCCCTTGTGGAACATCGGGTACGACTACGTACTGCGCGCCGACCTCCCCGACGGGGTCAGCGTGGTCTGTTACGCAGACGTCACGCTGGTCCTGGCGCGGGGACGGTCGTACCAGGCGGCGGTCGAACTAGCGACGCGCGGGGTTGCGACAGTCGTGGAGAGGATCGTGCAGTTGGGACTCGAGGTGGCATTGCACAAGTCCGAGGCCATGTGCTTTCACGGCCCTCGGAACGCGCCACCACCGGGTTCCCAATTAACGGTAGGAGGAGTTCACATCGGCGTCGGGTCGACGATAAAGTACCTGCCAGGGACTCGTCATCGACAGCCGGTGGAATTTCGAGGCGCACTTCCGACGTTTGGCTCCCCAACTTAATCGGACTTCGGCTGCACTCAAGCGGCTCCTGCCGAACCTGGGGGGTCCAGCCGCCTCCTGCCGGAGGCTCTACGCTGGCATCGTTCGGTCCATGGCCCTTTACGGGGCGCCGGTGTGGGCGCCGACGCTGCGAAGGCGTTCGGCGGCCCTGCTGAACGCCTGCCAGAGGGTCATGGCCATACGGATAATTCGGGGATACCGCACGGTATCCCGCGAAGCGGCGAGCCGCCTTGCTGGCCTCCAGATCCCATGGTGGCACCATGGGATCTGGAGGCAACAGTCCTTGCACGCATGCACAATCTGCGCGTGGAGGTGCAGCGCCGGGGCGATTCCCCGCTGCCGCAACAAGTCGCGGCATGGCGGAGAGAGTTCCGGCGGGATCTCATGGTGAAATGGCGAGAGCGACTGTCGCAACCCTCTTCTGGGCACGCCACGATTGAGGCGGTAAGGCCCCTCTTTGAGGCGTAGCTGGAAAGACCTCACGGCGTCGTGACCTTCCGCATGGCGCAGGTACTAACCGAACATGGTAAGTTCGGGCCGTACCTGTACAAGATCCGTGCGGAGGTGACGCCCGGGTGTCGCCACTGTGCGGAACGCCCGGTGGACACGGTGGAGCACACGGTAGAGGTGTGTCCCGCTTGGGAAGAGCATCGCCGTGTCCTCATGAGGGCGATCGGTAGCGATGATCTCTCGCGATGGGCCTTGGTTCAAGCCATGCTTCGGAGCGAGGAGTGGCAGGCGGTCGCCTCCTTCTGCGAAGCAGTAATGCTAGCAAAGGAGGAGGCTGACCGTATCAGGCAACGGCGCTCACGCCGCAGCCGCCGCCATAATTTCGATCCAAATTTCCGGCCACCGTAGGCGCGGGCTTGCGGACGGCAGGCAATGGGTAGCTCGCTGTCCGTTTGTCCAGTAACAGACCGGACCGAGCCCAAGTCGGTTACGGCGCGCACTGTTCCCGTGCGCCTCAAGGAGTTGTCAGCAAACCGTAGGGGCCCAGTAGGATCGAGGCCTATTCTGGGGCTCTGGGAAGGTATGAAAATGCATACCAGGGCCCTGGAACCAAGGCAGGGAAGAACAGGGTAGGTTTTTAGTCAGTAAGAGTCTGACACTATTTCCCGCTCCGCCCAAGTGCGGGATTTGTCATTGGATGATTTTACCTACCATAAAAAAACCCTTAAGGAGAACGGGTGTTGGAAGTTTGTATGGAGAAACCTACTTTCGCGCGAGCTAAGCCACTGACAGAAGCTAGTCTATAACTATTTATAAAAGTGAAATACCACTCAGTGATTAATCACGAAATCTAAGAAACTATAACACCTACAAACTTAAAATTTGGCAAGTAGATTCTTTATAGGGTGTAGATGTCCGCTATGAACGGATTTTACGAAACTCTTTCCTGAAGGGGGTAAACCGACTTTTACACGGGCGAATCTGCTGGCAGAAGCTAGTATGGCATAATTTAAATACACATCTCATTCAAGCTGGTTCATCAATCTAAATGACTAAATAACTAATATCCAAATATGCAAAAATAAATAGCCAATTTATAAAATAACAGCTACTGCCAGTAGCATTGTCTGCATGAATATTAGTTGTTGCAAACACAAAATTGAATTCAGAGATGTATAAAAAGTGGCCTCTGCTCTTGAAGTATCCTTGAAGTTCAAACTTGCTCCGTACCAAATTTCATCAAAATCAGTTCAGTACTTTAACTGTGAAAGTGTAACAGACAGACTGACACAGTTATTTTCACATTTATAATATTAGTATGGATTTTTTAACTATTAACATTAAACTTACTTCTTCTAAGAGCATTCTGTGCATCATTAGTCATAGCATCCGCTTCATCTAATATAATTAGCTTGGGGCCAGCTTTGAATATTGTCCTGGTTGATGCAAAGCTAAGTATCTGACCTCTTACAATGCCTATGCCTCGATCATCAGATGCATTTAATTCTAAGACCTGTGGAAGTGAAAACAGAAATTTGTTTATTTATTAATTTTATTAATTAAACAGTTCATATGCTGACACCTATTATAAACAGGCAATGTGTATAGTTTAGGCTTAATTATAAAGAAACGTCTTTCAGACATATTATTATAGACTTTAGATACCATAACTAGAACTTACCATTGAGTTGAACTGCTGTGATGTGTACATTTGCCTTGCACAAGCTAATATTGTTGATGTCTTGCCAGTTCCAGGAGGTCCATAAAAAAGCAAATGAGGCAATTGGTTCTCTTTCATAAACTGGTTTACTAAAATGTTCAGAAATAAATTAATAACATAAATAAACAATACAAAATTGTTTACTACTTTCAATGTTGTAGTAATAAAGTTACCTACTTGTTTTAATAATATCATCATGAGAAATTAAATCATCTAACTTTGAAGGACGATATTTTTCGACCCTGAAACATAAAATGAAGTAATGAGTTAAAATAATAGCTATAGCTAATCAGAAACAGCAAAATCAAAATTGTGGTTAGAAAACACCGGCTGAAACTAACCAAGGTAGATTTTTGCTCATTTCACCCACAGTCATTTTAAACTATGAACCTGCTGCGCACTATTATCTAATCAAATGTGTATAAGATTTAACAAAAAAAAACTGAAAATCCTGAAATTCCAACAAGTACAAAATTGAAATTCGGTTCAACAACAACGTATCTGCTGAACGTATCAAGTCAACCATAGATTATACACTTAGTCAACTGTCAAACCACAATGTCAAAATAGCAAAATAACCGCGAAACTTCGTTTCCAAACGTTTTGATGAATTTGGACACGCATCTTTTTGGTAAGCTTAACCCCCCGTTCACGACCTTGCCGCTATGAGCGGCCGCGGCGCGCGGCGGTGGAGAGCGGTATAGTCAAATGTTTGAACTGAAGCACGCCACAAGTCGCCGCGGCGCGCCACGAGATTCGTGGCGTGCTTCAAACGTTTTCATAGATACTTATGTACTTTTGATTTTACCGCTCGCCGCCACCGCTCACAGCGGCAATGTCGTCACAGAGTACTTTGTAAATACTGAAAATGTTGTGAATGCGCCGTTACAGAACTCTACCTACAGAACCACCTCGACCTATCATTTGATTAATTTGTCTTCCAGTTTGTTCGCGCCTACTCCTACATCGCTTCTTAAAATTATTCCGTTTTATGATAACTACAACATATGTAACAAAAGCTGAGAGTAATCTTTCCTTCAGTCGTAAAATCCGGCACTATTACCTAAATTTTTCAAAAACTTAATATTTGAAACGCAGTAATCACAATATTTATTAGTCTAGCATTTTTAAAAGTATTTTTATTATTAGGTATAATTTTATACCAATAAAGTACGTGGCCAATAAATTGAACCAAAATAGCTGAGGTTGCTATGGTTACGGGCAAACCCCACTTCGATAGAGACCCGAAAATCTGTACTGCGCATTCAAGGTGAATCGTCATTATGATTCAACTTATATGCCGTACTTTGAACCGATATTTACCTTCCCATGTAACCCTGTCCTCCTCTTGCAATCTTGTAACTCCGCAAAATTGTACATTTTGATACACGTGCAGAAAGTTTGTCATTGTGATCGAGGCGGAATTCTCACGAGCCGAAGGCGAGGGTGGAGCCGAGAGCTGCAGTGACAATTTTGCTCGTGTATCAAACGACATTTTTCAATACACTTACCATCGACCTATATTCTTGCGATAGACAAGCACGTTCATATAAACTATTCGTCAAAATACTGAAAAGTTCAAACAATAAATCGCTGCAGCACTAGATTGCCATTATGTCGTCTAACAAAACTTTTAAAACTTACAGCGCTAAGACAGCTTATAGAGGATACTTTTTCGCGACCAAAAGGTCTAAAGCGCCATGCATTTCCTAGTACTTACGCGTTTCGTTCAACTTAGTGTGATGACATGTCATCTATATAGATTTTTATACCGCAGAAGTGACACAGTTTCTTGCCTACAATACTTCATTACAATAATATTCTATTTCAAAATGTAATTATAGTGTATGTAAAAACGAGATCTCAATAACAGTAAAACAAATAAATAAATCAGTAATCACTAATAAGACTACATATTCAACTGAACCTAATTCAAATTTAATATTAACCTGCACGTAATATGGTACGTAAATTACCTAAGTGCTAACGAATGACAGCATGCTTAACAACAAAACTTACCGATGAAAACTGATACCTCATGATTTGCTGACATTTCGTCGTAATTTATTTAAAAAAAAAACATTGTTATTAATTATACAAAAAAAGAAGGAGCGTTAAATAAAATATTTAAAAATTTCAAACAGTATAAAAGACCGTGCGAAGTCTGTATTTGGTAAACTAGCTGTAGGTAAAAACCTAATTCAGCTTTTTGTGGGAGGGAACATCTGCATGTTTTAGTCTATGATTGTAAAATGGGGAAGAGTTTAAATAAAATAATATCTTCTCTAACGTACTATTACGATAGTAGAAGCTATTACATTGCTTGAACAACCAATGGTTTTACTTACTTGACTACAAAATTATTATATATGTCCAAGTTCACTTAAATTTGTATTTATAAGCGTCGCGCTGACACTGCATGAACGTCAAAACTGCACTAATGCCATCAATAATAATAATAATAATAATCTTTATTTAATCTGTTTTACACATAGTTACATAAAATAGCCACAAATAAATCTTATATAAATAATTATGCTAATGCCCTAGAAATAACTTTATGTTTATCTAAATAATCAAGACTTCAAAGCTTGCGAAAACGTACTTTATGTATAATTAGCGACTTTCCTGAGCTAGGTTTACAAAAACCTGTGTTTCAGGTCATCACTTAAACAAGACTAATCATAACGGGTGCATGTATACAGAACTATAGAATAACAACTTACAAACTAAACCTTAATCATAGTAAAACTTCCAAAAGGTTCTCTGTGTCTGTGTAATTGAGTTTCAATAAATACTCTGATACCAATGTGCTACATTTAATGTAACATAAGCTATATATATCTAATAATTTGTTGAGATTGTTGTACAAAAAAGGTCCTAAAAATAGTTTAAAATCTATGCGCAAATGCATGTCTCGTCTGTGGTTTTCTGCAAACCAAATCTTTCCTCCTTCTGGTTGAAGGTACAGGGTCAAAAGGAAGCTCAGAGTGCTGATAAAGTATGATGTGCAATATATATAGTTGACGTACTGTTAGTATTTTACATGAAGTGTATAGCTGGTGTGTGGAAAATCTAAAAGGTCGGAAGGTTGCAACCTTTAGAATTGCTCTTTGAGCACGTTCTAGAGGAAGTAAGATAGTCTTTGCGGTACCACCCCATGAAGTAATACAGTAGGTTAGTACAGATTGACACAGAGCCCAATAAACCTGTTTAATTAACTTATAATCGGCTATGTGACGTAAGTTCTTAAAAATATAATTTAATTTACGCACTCTTGTGCACAGTAACTCGATATGTTTACGGAAATTTAGATTTGTGTCAATCGTTACACCTAGGTATTTTATGTGATCAGCTTTAAGTAAAGTAGGGCAACTACAAGCAAAGATAGCATGCTTGCAATTATGTGCACATGTGTTTAGGTTAGTAAGCGGTGGATTAACGTTTCTCATTGAGAATAGAATGTATTTAGTTTTATCTATGTTTAATGATAGAAGATTTTGATGAAGCCAATTTGACACGATATTAAAGCCGTTTTGGGCATGTACATAAGCTTCAACCCGGGATTCAGCGGAAAACAATAAAGCCGTGTCATCCGCGTATGATAATATTAGTCCATTACGGAGAACTTCAAAGGTCATTAATAGAAATTAAAAATAATGTGGGTCCCAAAAATACTACCTTGTGGTATTCCGATTACAACAAGTAATTTAAGTAACAAAAGATAAACTAAATCTAAGTAAGTATAACTAAGTGCTATGTGCTAGTAAATAAACTATTTGTGGGCGCTCTCAGGCGCCTTCATAGTCTATTGAATTTATGTAATTAACCTCGGCGTATTTACGTGCCGGACAGTCTACATCACCAGTCTGATGGTCACACTTCCTCTTGAAACGCTTACACGTCGCACATTGAGGCGGAGAAGATTTACTGCTGCACTCCTTGTGGGAATGCCCAGTCTCTCCACAGTGGTTGCAAGTAGGACTGGTTTCTCGGCAAAACTTGGCTGCGTGACCGAACTGCTGGCAATTGAAACATCTTGTAACGATTGTGAAATCTTTCACGGGGCATGATGTCCAATTTATAAAAATCCGGCCTTGGTTAATTAGGACTTTCCTAACGGTAGCGGGTAGTTCCAAAATATAATTGCAGGTAGGAAGACCCTTCTTACCCGACTTATGGCTCAATTTGACAGTAGCAAGGAAGGACTCGCGAGTAGTGTTCGCCAATTTATCTGCAAGGTTCTGCTCATAAATGCAGTCAAATATTTCCTTTTCAGTCAGTGCTACTGGAACTCCAACGACAGCAATCCTAGGTCGACGTTTAGGGGCTTCTTCTACTGTAAGGCCTGACGATACCAGCTTTGTGGAATTCTTAAGCTTATCGATATCGCCTTTGCTTTCAGTGCTAATAAGAACACCCCCGTTTTTAACTTTCTTTAGGCTACGGACATGAAGTTTCAGTTCTTCCGGGGATATTATTTGCTGAACAAGTGACTTCGTGTCCTCGCTAGTTTTATTCTTGTCGCAGGGATAGATGGTCACAGAACTCAAATTTGCTGGACGGATGAAAGTTTCGGAACTCTTTTTCACCATGCTAGCGTAGGAACAGGAGGTAATGTCAGAAGGTGTTAATTTATTAATTACCGCCTCTTTGATCACCTTCACAGTTTCCGTGAGGTCCATTTGTTCCCTTAAGTGCAGTATTGTGCTGTGCGCTTGTATAGTTTTTTGCTTAAGCGCCTGGTAGAGGACGGCCATCTGAGATGACCCACTGGAAACTTTGTGACAAAGAGCGTTGACACGGAGCTTTTGCTCGCTGTTCATTTTCCCGTCTGAAATGATGGTGCAAACCTCCTTGAGAATGGTGTTTGTTGACTCCAACCATTTCTGGACCTCTGACGTTGAAATTACTTCTTCTGGTAGCTCGCCAGCCGACATGGAAGGAGCTCGAGGTGGTGTTTGCACCCGGGGTTGAACTGGTTCTGGTTGGGTTGGAGTCGGCGGAGGGCTTCGACGTAATAGTTGGCTTCGCCCGAATGGGCTAGCTCCTTGGTTAGACATAACTAACACAGATATACTACGACTAAAAAATAATTAGATCATCATGCACAATCTAGTACAATCACACACGCGACACACTTTACTTTTGAACTGACACCGCAAATAATTTAATAGTATTAATTGTTCTACTTAAGTTGTTTTCAAATAATACATAATTATTAAATGCAAAGTACACGTCTACTAGGTCTCGCGTCTCGTAAGCGAAATGTTCTAATGTAATCAATGTAAAAGTGTTCGGCCTGCAGGTCAATTAAGTGAAGTAAAGTGACTGTACGGCACGCCTCATCTAGTGCGTAGTACATATATATCAATGACACTTACGAAGAAATACTTTCTCTGAAACTTACAACGCATTTTTGTTCATTTTGTAGTGTAGAAATTTTTTAAAAGTTGTAATACATTTTAGTTTTGATTTAGATGGCAGCAGGCTATCACAAGTATTTGTTTATCTTAATCACAATATCAAGAATTCTCTTCAAATCTTAAATTCAATTTTTTTTTCACAAATAACACAAATAAATAGATTAGATAATACCTAGTATTTAATAGACTTTTTTTCCCGCGTTTAATCTTTGCACGTCAGGGTGCGTCCACATCTAGCGAATGTGCCGCGAATGTAAAGCTCGCGAGCCGTTTGCGAGCTGCCCGCGAGCACTTTTGTTCGTGCGTTGCTCCTGCGCCGCCCGCGCGCGCTAGCGACTCGCGTCTTCCTTCCGCCCGCGCAATCTTGAAACTAACCAGGTGTAGTAGATTTTGATATAACTGTGGGGACAATTAAAAAAAAATTGCACAGTATCTATTCTGATTTCTTTTAAAAATAGGATTTTGCCACCAACGCCGTTGTCTCTTTTTTTTTCCTTTTATCAGTAATATAATAGCTAATGATGCAACAATTATATTAAAAGCACTTGTGTCGTCCGACATCTTCGAAAGTACTGAGCCAATAAACGGAACTGTAAGTGCGAGAATTGAGTGCGCACAGATCGCGCGCCGCGCGCACGTCTTATACGAGCCTTGCATGAGTTGCGCTAAAGAGGCGCACCAAACCATTGCCGTAACTGCACGCGCGCAGCTCACAAACGGCTCGCGAGCTGCAAATTCGCGGCACATTCCCCAGATGTGGACGCATACTTAAAGAAGAGGCAAAGGTCTTAAACCGTTATACATATATATACCGTTGTATATCCTAATATTTAAAAAAAAAAATCAAATATATTTGAATTTAGAACGCCGATGAATGTTAATTATTGTGTAAGGCACTGTCCGCACAGCGATATTTCGATATTTCACCGCGAGGTTTTTTTTTCGTCATTCTGTAACACATTGAATCTTATGGAAGTATCCGCACAGGCGATAAAAAATCCGCGCGAAAAAAAACCTGTGATTTCATGCAGGTTTGACGCGATGCGGTGCAAAACTAAATCCGCGCGAAGGTTTTGTGCAGTATATAGTTCGCACTGCGAAATAAAATTCGCGCGATTTACTCAGTTCTCGATATTTTATGTAAAAAAAAACTGGGCAAGTACGAGTTGCACTCGGACACAGAGGGTTCCGTACAAACAAATTTATGTAAGAAGTTCAATTACCGAAACGAATCTCATTTTTTTTTTGGGACGTAACTAAAAATTTACAGTTTCCAGATTTGTCAAAATACTTGTTCTATAAGACCTTGCTTCGTGCCAAATTTCTGGGTTCTAGATCGATGGGAGGTACTCTATGAATTTTGGTTCCCTTGAGAGTGTCGAAATATACATTTTTGCGCCAAAAATGGTCGTATCTTCTTTTTTTCGTTAACTTAGAAGTTTTAGTTTTTCCTCAGCTTCAAGGGATTGCAGACATGTGTATATGGTTCTAATTTCAACTCGATACCTCCACGAGTTCCCGAGATAAAAGACAGACAGACGGACAACAAACAGATCCTATAACTCTTAGATTACTTCTTATCATGACTCACTTTTTTATGATTATTTTTGTTGTGCTTTCTGGTACAATATTGACTGGTCTACATTGTCCTTACATAATTTATTAATGAATACTGTAATATGAAAATATTGTAATATAAACCTTTTTTTAAAAGAGTAACCATGGAGTTTCTTGCCGGTTCTTCTCCATAGGAAACGACCAATTTGGAACCGTGCACATTATTAAATTGTATTTGTTAGTTCATTAGAGTCATTTCCGTAATTACCTACTTTTTTAAATAACTTTATCAGTTTTTGACGTTCGCTATTAAGTCTTCTACGACGCCATTTCGATCCATCGTGCACCTTAGGCGCGGGCTTGCGGACGGCGAGCAATGGGTAGCTCGCCGTCCGACCGTCCGGACCGAGCCCATGTTGTCGACGGCGCGCACTGCTGTTCCCGCGTGCCTCAAGGAGTTGTCAGCAAACCGTGGAGGCCCAGTAGGGCCCAAGCCTACTGGGGCCATGGAGTGATTTCTGAAAAGAATGTCCGGCCCCGGTATAAAAAGCTAAGAAGGTACGGGGTACGTTTTTAGTCAGTAAGAGTCTGACACTATATCCCGTTACGCCCAAGGGCGGGAGATGTCATTGGATGATTTTAATTACCATTAAAAAAAAAACTGGGCAAAACTGACTTAGGTCGCGGACACATATGTCTACGGCACGGCAACGCCACCGTGGAACGTCACGACCCCGAACACGACACGGCGTCGTGCCGCGGCAGTGTCGACAACGGTCCAAAAGCTATCTATTGTGCATATGGGTTATATTTTCCTTTGTTTGATAGATTTTAATAGTTATTTGTTTACTAAAAATTGTAAATCTTGTGATAAAATAAAAATAGCTTTATAATTCAATAATTTTAGGGAAAAGGTAATAAAAATAATGTGTATTACGCCTATACAAAATTATTTTAGCTTGAAAAGTGTTAAACGTCACGGTATTTCTTAGTGGTTCGCCGTATGCCACCACGGTGAATCGTACTCGCTACCGTATCGCGACACCACGCCGTACCGTGGCACGACGCCGTGCCACGGCATGACGTCTCACGGCATCGTGCCGTGGCACGGTGCCGTCTCACGGTGACAGCGTCGTGACGTTGCACAGTGGCGGTGCCGTGTCGTATACATGTGCCACGCCCTTACTGTTAAGAGAAATTTGACGAGGAGACAAAAAAACAGTCGTCCAACGACAAGCGTTTGTTGACGATCCACCAACGGAATGCAGGAAGGCCAATCCAAGCAGTAACCACGAAATAACAATTCGCTGGGAATTATTAATTGAATTCAGTCAAAAAACAAGCGCAGTAAGGAAAATATTGAAGCAACATTAGACTACGAACCCCACTATCCTCAAATTACTTTTTTTAGACGGGAAATCATCCCATGCTTTCTCTCGCTCTAGGGTGGAGTGAGAGGACGTGTCAGACTTTAACGGACTTAAACCTACTGCTATGTTCGTTCTTTGCCTTGCGTTCCAGGACCCTTGGGTTTCCCCACAGAGTAGGTACATTTTAATGTTTCCCATTCGGAAACCAACCATGGCCCTCTGCTAAGCCCCTAAGATTTTGCTGAAATCTCTTTGAGGCGTGCGTGGAACACTACGCGCCATCGCCGACTCGGGCTTGATCCGGTCGGTTATACATGTGGCCGAACAGCGAGCTACGCATTGCTCACGTCCGCAAAGCTCGCAAGACACCTTCGGTGGCTGGAAATCAGAGTCGGGTTCCTTTTAAAACCCACATTGGGTATTTACCGGGTAAATAACCGGTGGGTTTTTCCCCCTGTATTTATTATTATACTCTTTGGTTTTTACCCACCGCCTATTATAGGCCTACCAATATTGACAGGTCTGTCGGTCTAGTGCTCCCGAGTGTCCCCTACTGCTATGCCGGACGTCGTGGATTCGATAGCCACCCAAGACAAATGTTTGTGTAAAAAGCATAATCATTTGTTTCTGGGTGAAATTTTTCAATAATTTGCACGTATGTATTTAGAAATATATAAGTATTTTATTGGTCGGTGATTTTATCAGTTGTGTAGTACTCATAGCACAAGTTCTTCTTAGTTTGACACTATTTAGCGTTGTGCGAAAGTTGTGGAACATAATAAATGTGTAAACGAATGAAACTTGGGACCATTCTCCACACATGGTTAAAACAATTGCACTAGGTACTGAAAATAAAACACATTATTTTTTCGAAGATTTCCTTGCTATCGAAATATCAACAACATTCACAAATCAATTCCTCGAAGGGTTTAAATAGAGGTGTCTTCACCCACTTTTCACCAGTTCAACAATATAACAGTGATTTCCTTAGCTAATTTTAATATTACAGGTACATAACATAATTATGTATTCATTGTCTATCTAATATTTCCATTATTTTAAGTCAGTTTAAAAAAATATTTTATTAGTTTTTGAGGGTACATTTAGCCTAATTTTACTGTTCTTAGTTGATGTATGTATTTACAGTTATATCCTTTACTTTAAAACAACTATTTATTCAACACACTAGCAATATATACTTCCATGTCTGCGCGCGTTACACTTTCTCTCGTTTGGCTGTCAAATATAGCACTAGCTGATGGCTCCCAGGGCCACATGACGCGTCGTGTGTGTGCACTTAACATATCCATTTTAGCGTCTGATGGAATATGGTACTCGCTCTTCGGCTTGCCATCTCTGCCCATGCTGAAGTAATATTTCATTCCACTGCTCTTCGATATGGCTGTGATCCAAGGATCTGAAATAATTTGGAATAGTCAGTAATGCACATTATAATATTTATTTTTTACCCAACAAAAAAATGAGGATGGCTTTGCATTCTCAGTTCACCCTTTGCTAGAGAAAATCGGCATGTACTTAAATATATTTTTCTTGGGTTAATTTCTAATCTTATTTCACTTTATGTCTCTTGATGATATCTTTAAGTGATCACATAGATAAGTATACCCCCACTCGAATAAACACATTTTTGTATAAAGGACATCACCCACGGTCCATACATTTTTGTTAAAAAATACAATATTCTGTTAGAACTTGTTCTTACGAACATTTTTTATTATGGCAAGAATGCTGTGGCAGCATTAGCCTCGGTATTATTTAAGTTCAAAAATGATTGGTTTTCAAAGAAAATTGCTCTCAAAAAATGAAATATCCTATACATAACAATACTTTTAAAAAAATGCAACAAAAAAAAAAAAAACAGCCAGTCTGTAGCTGTCTTTATTGCGTTAATTAAAAAAAAAAAAAAATGTATTTGTTGAGATTTTCGAAGAATAAAAATACCGGTATATGTAATGCTCAATGCTTTAATTGTTTAGAAAAGTCATAACAAGTACTCATACAGTTATCTTTTAAAACCACATAAAAAAAGCATATGACGGCGAATTTCAAAAAGCACTCATTTTAGACGGTCAATATCAGAAGGTGGGGTTGCGGTTTCTAATAGTAGTGTTAAGAAAATGTTGGAAAGCGTTACATGAAATGCTGGATGATGGAGATTTTATGATCTCCCCTAAAAATCCCCTTTTGTGGTCAAAAAGAACTCTCATTTTAGATATGATAGGCTCCGAGGATTTTTAGGGATCGCTTTTGAAGTATTTGCCTTATATGGAGATGGCGGGGCTTTCCATGTGCAAAGACGGAGTAATATTAAAAATGCGACCATACCAACAGGTTGGCAGAATTTAGTGGAGCCTTCTTTGTGCGAAAGCGGCACGCATACGTACAAGTTTCCTTTATGTACTCAGGTAAGGTCAAATGCTGATCTAGGATCACACCGAGCGTGCTTCTCCCAAGGGATCGGATTGGTATAGGTATGTGGTGATCAAAGGGAGACCCTTGAAGAACTCCTGCTCGTATGGGAGGTGAGGAGATCTCCTCACTATCGCATAGAGGGAGCGCTACCATCTGGTAGTCAATAGTGGAAGGTCCTCCTCCTTTTTCGCTCACTCTTGACAGAGTGGTCGTGGTTGACGATGTTGTATTTTCGTTGGCGAGTGAGGCTACCGCGATGTGTCTCCACTTATCCCGGCTAACGGCGTCTTGGGAACACTGGACTATGGAAGTTTGTGTTGCAGCTCTGATGAGGTCTGTCCAACGCGTAGGTGAGCACCCGCGTGACCGCTTCCCTTCCACTTGTCCCTGGATAACGAGTCGCTCCATGGAATCTTCGTTGCGAACAATGTGACCGAAATATTTAAGGATTCGTACTTGCACAGTCGACGATAATCTTTTAACTCCTCCAGGATCGAGACGTTAGTCCTCCGCGCTGTCCAAGGGATCCGCAGCAGTCGCCGCTAACACCACATCTCGAGTGCATCGATTTTGCGTCGGTCTTTGAGGCGAACCGTCCACGTTTCTGCGCCATAAAGAAATATTGGGAAGACCAAGCTTCTCATGAGGCGGACTTTCGTGGCTTTAGTGATGTTACGGTTGCACCAGATCCTTTTGAGCCTGTCAACAGCAGATCGTGTGATAGCACATATCCTTCGAATCTCATCTTCACATCCTCCAGTGTTCGTGACGGTGGAACCAAGATATACATACGATTGAACAATTTCACAGTTGGCAATCACAGTGATATCAGGATGATTCAGTACAGCTCGATCCACTATCAGCATCTTGGTTTTGTCTCTGTTGAGCGTAAGACCGAAGGAGAGGCTTTTTGTCTCTAAAAATGTCAGCAGGTGTTCCATATCTTCCTTCGATTGTGCTAGAAGGGTAGTGTCATCGGCATATCTCAAGTTAGACACCTTTCTACCTCCCACTGAGATCCCTTTGTCCCACTGTTCCAACACGATTCTCATTATATACTCTGTATAAATGTTGAACAGGAGTGGAGACAATATACAACCCTGTCGAACACCAGCGTGGGTGTAAAAGCTTTTTGAGTCAACGTCGTCTATACGAACAGCCGCAGTTCCGTCCTCATAAAGTCGGCGTATGAGACTAACTAGGTGGAGCGGTACTCCCATTTGAATTAGCACGTCCCATAGAATATGCCATTTCACGGTATCGAAGGCCTTGCGGAAGTCGACGAAGCAGATATAGAGTGGGATGTTAAACTCTCTAGACTTTTCGATTATTTGTCGAAGAATTAGTATCTGCTCTCTTGTTCCTCTACCCTTGACAAATCCCGCTTGCTCAATAGCTATAGTGGGAGGTACGATTCAATAAAAAGTTCCGCAAGATGAGTACTAGACAATCTGGCACACCGAGTTGATATAGCTTAAATGATAAACCATTATGTTACACTTTGTCAAAAGCTTTCGTTGAATCAAAAAACTAGACGTCCATCATCGCGTTCTGATGGAAACCAGCGCATTGGTGTACAACGAATCGCTGGACTTGTTCGATTCGTAAACCAAACTACCGTTGGGAATAACAGTCTTATCTTCAGCATAATCTCTGCGCTGCTTGTAAATAAGCCTCTCGTAGATTTTATCGAGGACATTGAATGGACTGATGAAAAGGTAGCTGGAGGGGCAAACTTGACTTGGACTTGCATAGTTTAGGAATATAGTGACCTTTTTCCACGCTTGGGGGAACATGTTATTCCTTAATGCACCATTGAAGACGACGCTCATTAGTATTATGAGTTGGGATGGGAAGAGTTTAAACACCTTGTTGATGACACCGTCAGAGCCGAGGTCTTTCCGGGGCTAAAGCTTTTTGATGATATTCCCCACCTCCTCTAAGATAAAGAGGGACAAAGGATCATTAGGATCTTCGATGAGTGCTAGGGTAGCTCTACGTTCAACTTTAGCGTCTCTCATATCAAGGTGAGTTTTGTCTATTGGTTGACTAGAGAAACAATGGAACTGTAGGCTGTTATTGTAACTGTAGAAAATACAGCATTTCGCTTTGTCACAATTATCGGGGCGAATAAGAACAGACATGGAAGCCTCTACTTCCTCTGAAGGTGCTAGAAGGCGAGGTGAGCGGGTTCTAGCTCACATTTTATCCCAGCGCGGCACGCTGCTCTGTTGCTTGAGTTTTGTTTACTTCGCCGGGAGCTGCATTCTTTTCGGTTTTCAGACCACATACATCGCCCAGGAATTTCAAGCGATGGTCATCAGTCACTGTGATCGCCCCTGAAAAATCATTCAGGACGGATCGTTCGTGGTCCATATGTGAATCGAACGCTGCTGTCGTGTCAGCGACTGAGACTCAAGAAATCGGGGATAAAATCTAACTGATTCGATATGGTAGATTTTGGTCTTCCCATCCATGATCAATTGGGACGGGAGTGATACAATATCATACGCGTTGCTTCAGGTACCTACTAAAGTAACAGATAAGATATTCGAGGTGGGGTGAGCGTACAATGGCTAGGGGAGGGGAAGTCACCAAATTGTGTGATGGTAAACGGCAGCTACCTGGAACTTTCTATTCAAGCTCTAACTCTTTGTTTTTACAATTCATGTTACCAAAAAAGTACGGAAAATGATTTTTTAAAACTTAAATAAAACCCAGGGCAACGGTCCTACAGTTTTGGTGTAGCAATAAAAAATGCTCAAGGGGTCAAGCTCTAACAGATTGCTATATTTTTTTTTCTTGGCCGGCACTTTTGAATTTGGAACAAAATAAATGATCTCCTTTGAGCAGCATGTTTAATACTTTTACCACTATCAATTAACGGCAAAAGTATAACAACAACAACCTACAAACTTAAGTTGTTTTTCACAATTTGAATGGTTTTTAAAAGACGAATTTAGAATGTCAAAATGAAATTACTAGGAAGAGGAGTGTGAATACTCGCTTACACCCTAGTGCAACAAAATATTACCTTTAATTTCTTTCAAAAACAGGACAGATCCAACAACATAGAACATATCATTTCTATTTATCCTATCTGGAGTATTGATTGTAACTGCTCTCTTCACTCGTTTCATGGCACGATATTCTAAATTGCTGACAGCCGATTCAAATTGTTCCATACTGTATAACCTCTTGGTCCTTATTGGGAGAGCTTGGTTATCAAAAGGTTTATTCAATGCAGAACAAAACAAGTTACATTGATTAATTCTGAAAAATAAAGACAAAATTCAAACATTTAAGTAGCTAAATATATAATAAAACTCGGCACAGCTCTTGTTTATAGCGTTGGGCCAACTCGCGTTTTCGACAACTCTAGTTATTTGAGTTGGAATAGTGGCTGACTCAACTCGACTCGGTGTGCAAAAGCCTAGTTTGGCGGACTGAGTTGATTCAGCGGACTGAGTTGATTCCGCGTACCGAGTTTATTCGGCAGACCGAGTTGACTCGACCGACCGAGCTTATCTTTTGCACACCGAGTCGAGTTGACTCAATTGCAACTCGAAGCAGCCACCATCCCAACTCGAGTAACTCGAGTGGTCGAAAATACGAGTTGGTACACGTATCGTAATCCTTTCATTCAACCGTCTGGCGAACTATTACCGAGTTATCGACCGAGTCAATTAGAGTTAAAGGATAAAGCGACTCGAGATACCTCGATTAAAATAACTCGACTCGCCCATCGCTACATGTTTATCTTGCTCTTCAGGGTATAAGTGTTGTAAAATACATTTCGTAAGCAATGCAAGACGGGAATGGCTTGGAAGACCTCAAAAATAACTAACCTGTCGCTGAGAGAATCGCCAGAGATGTCGATGCCACCCAACATCAACGCGTCTATAATGTGCAGCGCTTTGCTATAGATTTGATTGTTGCCTTGTCCACGATATTCTTTTACAACCTAAAGAACAATAACATACAGTTTTCCATTGTGAACAGTTGCATAGGAGTAAAAATCTATTCTGCTATTGTATATGCGCGTGACTATGTGCAAAACAAAAAATTAGAATGTAAGGTGTTGTTGTGAATACCTCTCCATATATCAGTGTTTTAGCCGGCAATGTCACGTGTAAATCTACGACTGTTCTCCACGAATTCGATTCCAATTGAAAAACTTGCTTCCCTCCACAACCTAAAACGATTAAAATCAGCATTAGTATACTTCTACATTAAGAAAACTATTAAAATGAGTGATTTAGCATTTACGCGAATCACTCTTTTTAACCGACTTCGAAAAAGAGGAGGTTCTATGTTCGGCTGTTTTTTTTTATGTATGTTCACAGATATCTCGGTTCAATTGTGGACCGATTTCTAAAATTTTTGTTTTGATTGAAAGATTATACTTCCGAATTAGTCCCATAAAAATATCTTTTTGATATGATAATAAACTTGGAAGATATAGGACGAAACTCTTCAAAAAATCATAGCAGAACTGTCGTTTTTATATGTATGTTCATCGATATCTCGGTCAATTGTGGACCGATTATGAATTTTTTTGTTTTGATTGAAAGATTATATAGTCCCAAGTTGGTCCCATAGAAATATTGTTTTGATCTGATGATGAACTTCGAAGATATAGAACGGAACTATTAAAAAAATCATAGCAGAACTGTCGTAACAAATAACATTGCTTTGTTTATACATGCAGTCGGTGACTGACTGAAGGAAGAAGGGGAGGGGATACATAGAACTGCTGTGATGATGAAGTAGATTAAAACCGGAATTCTGTAATAAATCAGTGTATCCTAGCTGTGTTTGGTATTATTAGAACTGTCGTGATGATTTCATGATTGAACCGAATGGCGGAAGATGTCTATTTGAGTTTGGCTGAGGGGTACTTCAACTAAAAAACGAAAAATAAAAAACTTTTTACAAAAAAATACAACCGACTTCAATGTAAAAAAAAAACACAAAATAGTACAAAATAACTTTAATTTCGGAAGTCAGTGTTTAACAACGAAGAGACCGAACGAAAATAAAGGGTCTTTGAACAAGGACGGGTCGATGTTGAAATTAAATAAAACAAGCTGCATGTGAGATATTAAAGAATAAGTACATTATGATACAAGTGTGTAATGTACATGGTTACCATCGAGGCGGTATTAAGACCCGAGCCTTGGCGAGGGTCTTAAGAGAGCCAAGAACGGTAACCATACATTACTCACGTGTATCATACGACGTTTTTCAATACACTTGTGAAGAAAAATAATTTAGCTAACTATTATCATAAAAACAAAACAAGGAAAAAATTGCATATTATGGCGGTAACATTCATAGGCACGCATCAATTTTTTTTTAATTGAACCATAGCTGAAGGCTATAGCTACATAGTCTTTTGATCAAATTGCCTAGTCGTTGTTTGTTTTCTTGAGGGAAAAGATTTCACGATAATGTCATTTTTAGTGACAATAGGATGTAACATTTTCTAATGTTTTTGTAGTATTTGATTTTATTTAATTAATATAGACAATGAACTTCACTCGAAAAAATCACAACAAAAACCACGCGCATTTTAAAATGGCGTAAAATGGCGCTTAAATGGCGACCATAAACCACAAAGAAAAAACCATTTTTATTTGAACTATTGATTTATACATTATATGTTTTGTTATTAAATAAATCGTTTTTATGAGTTAAAATGGCCAAAATTGCATGAAATAAATAAGTAAGACACTAATTTACCTATACTATTGAACGAACGCAATAACCTAACATGATTTATTTCGTATTCAAAATTTGATTTGCGAACAAAGAGGTTGAACAAAAAGGTTATAGCTACATTACAGCACTAGTACGTAATGGTAATCAAAATGTCACAGTTTGGTAACAGGTGCCATTATATACCTGTGTAGTGCAATAAGAGCCACTTTCTGAGCAAGTGTATTGAAAATTATTTTTTTATTTGAAAGGCCCATTTATGCCATTATATATGATATATGACATCGTTTAAATGTTCACCGCGGCTTCGAACGGTAGCACAGATCTAAGAGGTCCAATTTTCAATTACTCTACTGCATAGATCCGGCTGAATCTGAGCGATGGCCTGCGTTATGTTGACTTTTAGGGCATCGGTTGATTGCGGATTATTGGCATAGACCTGCAACTTGAGAAAACCCCACAAGAAAAAGTCTAGCGGGGTCAAATCGCACGATCTTGGAGGCCTATTCACGTCACCTCTGCGAGAGATAACCCTACCCTCGAACCGTTCATGCAGAATGTCCATTGTGTCGCTTGCTGTGTGGCACGTAGCGCCATCTTGTTGGAATCACATGTTGTCCACGTCCATATCGTTCAATTCAGGCCGGACCAAAATCCGCACCAAACAGTAACTTTTTGTGGATGCATTACCACCTGGTGAACCTCATGTGGGTTGTGGTCGTCCCATATACGGCAATTTTGCCTATTAACAAAACCATTCATCCAAAAATGAGCCTCGTCGCTTAAGATGATTTTCGGCTAAAATCGGGGTCCTTTTCAAAACGTTCTGTAGCCCAGTCAGCGAACAAGCGTCGTTGTCTATGGTCATTCACTTTGAGCGCCTGGGTCAGTTGGATCTTGTACGGGTATAGGGCCAAGTCCCGACGCAAAATTCACCAAGTTGAAGTCTGCGAAAGGCCGAATTCTTGTGCACGGCGAGAAATCGACTGCCTCGGAGTCACCTGCACAATCTCACGGACAGCAGCGATGTTCTCGGCAGATCTGGCATTCCTTTGATGTAAGGGTATTGGTTGGTTGTTTACCGAACCAGTTGTCTCGAATTTGGTCACCAAACGGTGGAGAGTCGACTTTGCAGGGCCACCGCGTCTGCCATAAAACGGACGTAATGCGCGCAAAGTTTGCACTAACGAACACTCATTTTGATAATAAAGTTTTATCATTTGGGCGTGCTGCTCAATCGTGTGACTTGCCATGGTGATGTGGCATCAGTAACTAAAGAAAAAAAAGCATTTGACAGATGCCTCCAAAACAACATGGCCGCCACAAACTGTCAACATCGACCCGCCCTATTTGAAAGACCCTTTAGAAACACTGACTTCCGAAAATAAAGTTTTGTACTTTTTTGTTTTTTTTTTTACATTGAAATCAGTTGTATTTTTCTTTTTTCAAAAGTTGTTTATTTCTAACTTTTTAGTTGAAGTACCCTCAGCCAAACTTAAATAGACACCTTCCGCCATTCGGTTCAATCATCAAATCATCACGACAATTCTAATAATACCAAACACGGCTAGTATACACTGGGTTTTTTTATGCTATAGTCGATTTGCTCGACTATAGCATAAATAAAAAACAAATAAATACTAAACATATGTTACCTATAAATATTCGTAAGTCCGGGCTATTTTTCCCACTGCTTAAAAACACGAAATTCCAGTCTAGTACATTTTTAAAATACGTCTTAAGAGCAGAGCAGTTCTCCAAGTAATTGGGCTGCTTGTTCAATATATTCGTTTTAAAAGAATACAAGCTGTCTGCGTCAGATGCTGGCTTCTTTATCATCGATCTGATAGCCGCTAATGTGTCGTCATGGCCTCGACGTTCTGGCTGTGTTCTCACGGCATCCGGTAACTAAAAAATTAATATCATTTTTGTCAAGTTCTTTGGAATTGCCATAAGTTAGTATAGCAATGGTGACGGTAGAGCAGTGGTGGTCGAGTGGTAACGGGCCCGACTTACGATTAGTAGGTCGCGGGTTCAAGCCCGACCAGGCGCATTACTTTGTGTAATTTATTTCATCACCACTGCTCTCAAAACGGTGAAGAAAAACATCGTGAGGAAACCGGCAAGTCCTAGAACCAAAAATTCGAAGACATGTGACATCCACTAACCCGCACTGGACCCGCGTAGTGGATTACGGCCCATTCCCTCTTAGAGAGGAGGCCTGTGTCCCAGCAGTGGGAACATTAAAAGGCTGATGATGATGATGATGCTAAGTATAGCAAGGTCTGGAGTCAAAATTAAAAACTTACTTTCCACAAAGCTAAACACTGCTCTTTCATTTCTGCTTGTGTAGTTTCTTTCAAATTTTTATCTTTGCTGTATCTGGCTATCTTAAGTAAATTTTGAATTTGTCTTTCTCCAAGTCTGTAAATACGATTTAGATGTCAAGGTATATCTTTATGTTGTGAAAAATATTTGTGAGCTTAATGGCCTGCCTCACCACCCGAGATAATCAGCTGTTTTAACTTGTCTGGCAAAAACATTCAAGTTCTGTCTCATTTGTATTATTATCAGTTAGATTGCGTCTATCCGGACGTTGCGGAATAGGCCATAATTTATGCAATAAAGTTATAACTGCATACATACAGGCAGTTGCTTTTATAAATGTATTCGAAAAAGTTTTTATCTTCTTCAATGACTTTTAAAGGTACAAGTTGTGTGACATCTCCACCGCGTTCGACGTCACTCCATAGTATCGAGTTTACAGAGGCGAGGTGTTGTTCCGCTGGTTCAGTTCCCAGTCTCTTCCACAAACATACAAGGTATCGCTCAGAATTAGCCGGCCTTGAAGTCACTGGCTTATGAATACAAACTGAAAAAAATAACTACAATAAATTAATATGGCAGGTGTGAAATCCGTCCAATATTATATGACTTCGTCCCAAAACAGATTTTATTTTATTACCGAAACCGAAATTAGAGGCCGATGGTGTGATTTTACCTTTATCAAAACATCTGTATAGGATATAAATCAACCCAACACTGAAAAGTGTGAAAACATCAAAGAGTTTCACAACAAAGTGGCCTCCAGTTCTCACAAGCATCAATGCAGCAAGACATTGACATAGGTACAGCTGTTTTGACAGTATTTCTTGTATGTTTTCTTGACCTTCCACAGAGAAGCCCTGAAATAATCAAAATATCGAATGAAAAATATGGGCTTATATATATTTTGTACCGTTGGTAGGTACAAAATATATAGCCTTCCTATATGCGAGTATGTCATTCAGTGATAAAGTAGCATTCTACAGGTGAAAGATTTTTTACATTCGGTTCAGAAGATGTTGAGTTTATTCATTCAAAAATATAAAACTACGAAGCTAAAAATCTTTCCTTTTTATAATATTAGTATCGATAGTTTAGACTATTAATTAATCTGTGTGCCAAAATCCATCAAAAATCCGAATTGCGACACACGAAAAACGTATTGCCTAGTTATTTTAGTTTACATTGTAACGTTTTTAGACGTTAACAAGAGTGAGAATATGAGGTAAGAGTGTAGAGTTATGGGAGGTAAGAGTGTAGAGTTATGGGAGGTAAGAGTGTATAGTTATGGGAGGTAATAGTGTAGAGTTATAGGAGGTAATAGTGTAGAGTTATGGGAGGTAAGAGTGTAGAGATATGAGAGGTAAGAGTGTAGAGACATAAGAGGTAAGAGTGTAGAGTTAAGTTAAAAGAGGAAAGAGGAATAGCGAATCAAAGATAATATGCTTCCTTGTGAGATAATATATATAAAAATAAATATTATAAAAAAGAAAAGTAAGTATAAAAGTTGATGGTCAAGTCCGAAGGAAGAGGTCGCGGCCCTCCGCTGTCAAGCCGGCAGAGGCCGCGTGAATAACAACGGGCAGCAGGCCAGCCTTCCCAGGCCAGCAGGTAGCAGAAGATATGCAGCAGGCAGCAAGCACCAGGCAGTAAGAGCAGCAGTCAGCAGGCCAGCCTTCCAAGGACAACAGGTAGCAGAAGATACGCAGCAGGTAGCAAGCTCCAGGCAGTAGGCCAGCCTTCCAGAGCCGGCAGATATAAGATAGGTGAGGTCCTCCGCCATCAGAGCCGGCAGAGGCCGGGAGACGGAGGTGCAGCAGAAGAGAGGCCCTCTGCCACCAGAGCCAACAGAGGACGAGTGGCGGAGGTACGACAGTGAGGCGAGACTCTCCGCCAGAAAACTTTTTCGGGCTTATTGACTTCTTCAGAACTTCTTCAGACTTCAAATACTTTCCAAAACTGACCAAACTAGCAAAATGGACCGGTATTCATAGTAGGTTTTGACAATAATGCTGGATCTATCAAACCGAAAGAAAGACGCCAGCCAGCATGTTTGTCTTACAATAAAGCAAAGGTTACAATAATTTAAGAAGAATTAGTAAAATTAGAAAGAAAGTGTAAACCTGGTCTATAAATTAATAATAGTATATTAAACTCCACACAACCACAAGCTATATCTGATAGATGAAAAAGAAAACTAATTAACTGACAGAGTGACAACGTAAAAAAACCGTGAAAAATTGACTTTTAACCGAAAGACTACCGATTTTTAAAAATATGGTCAAGGATCACTACCTCTCCTCTTGAACGTCATTAAGTACGCTACTTCTCTGCTTTCATATATATTATCTATATAAATATATATATTATATTGCTTGTATTATATGTATTTTATTAGTTATGTATTGTATATATATAAATAGTACACCATAAACTACCTGAGTATCTTTTTCTCCTTATCTGTGTAATCCATCCAAAGGTTGTCTGTAAGAGACTGCTTTTAGCGATAAGACCGCTCATTGTGACACCCTATTAATTTGAAGTTCTTTATGTAATTTTATTTTTGGTGTACAATAAAGAATACATCTATCTATCTATAATACAATATTTTAAAAGGAATGAGAACGAAAAACCAACGAGTATAAATAATACTACAGCATGTGGGCCCAGCCTCGGCCAATCGCTATTGTGTAGCCATTGTGTAATCGGGGAAACCCCTTTTATACAATGGCGATTGGCCGGGGCTGGGCCCACATGTAAACTAGGCCATGGTCCGGAGTGAGGAGGGATGGCAGGCGGTCGCCTCCTTTTGCGAAGCAGTAATGCTAGCAAAGGAGGAGGCCGCACGCGAGAGGCAACGGCCCTCACGGCCCAGCCGCCGCGGGGATTCCGATTCCGATCCTGATTTCCAGCCAACGTAGGTGCGGGCCTGCGGACGGCGAGCTATGGGTAGCTCGCTGTCCGACCGTCCGGTAACCATCCGGACCAAGCCCAGGTCGTCAACGGCGCGCACTGTTCCCGCGCGCCTCAAGGAGTTGTCAGCAAACTGTAGAGACCCAGCCTGCTAGCTGCAGGCAGGCCGGGTCGAAGCCTACTGGGGCCAAGGGTTTGCTTCCGAAAGGAAAGCCCGGCCCTGGTATCTATGGCCACGAAGGAACGGGGTGGGTTTTTAGTCAGTAAGAGTCTGACACTATCTCCCGCTCCGCCCAAAGGCGGGAGATGTCATTGGATGATTTTACCCACCACCAAAAACAAAAAAAACGTGTAAACTAGGCATAACACACAGACAATCTGCATTTCTAATATAATTATGGATAATATTGTTCATTCAATTAATGCTCATATACCAAGTAGTATCTTATCTATGCCTTATATTTTAAAAAGCTGAGGAGCTTGTAAGTCTCAATGCACTAATCTCAGTAAGTAACATTCAGACAAAAAAAAAATGTTTTTGTTGATCGGAAGCAAAGAAAGAACAGTAATAACACTGGGTTTTAGTCGGTAAAAGTCTGACACACCCTCCCACTCCACACAAGGGCAAAAGAATCATTGGATGATTTCCCACCCAAAAAAACCTCTTCTATAGCTATTACATAAAATTGTTATCACGCCAATTACCACAAGATTATAGAAAAACGAAAAAAAAAGTCAGAAGGAAAACTACCTATACGAAAACGAATTATTAACGCGTGTGAGTGAATCCAAGAGGCACAGCTATTTGGTATACGCCGTTAAATTTTAGTCCTTTAATCCCGCGGAGGGTCGATTCGGTACATGAAAAAGTAGGTATTTTTTTTCAAAAACTCGAATTAACATACGCATGTACTATGCGTTCCAAATAAGGAAAGGAAAGCCAATAACCTCGATCTGTCAAATGTTGAGTGAAAAGTACGGTTTGCAAAAAAAAACTTATTTGCATATCAATAAAGGATATTTTTTTGCTTTGTATATCGAAGTCTTAGTTAAATTGTAAACTTCACCTAGTGAAGTAAGAACGTTATTGTTTAATTTAAATTAGCTGAATATATTGTTTTAAGCCATAATTAGTTTTGAAAAAAACTATTTTCTTTCTTATTTTTGTTGTTAGGAACAATTCGCCTTTTTCTTCCATTAGCCACTAATCAGATACTTCAAACAGTCACGCAGATGAGCAAAATTAAAGAACTACATTCTGATAAAACTTTTTTCGTTCACGATTCGTAAATAAATTAAGTTTAAAGAATATCATTTTTTGGTCACCATACTAAATTTCTTCAATTTGACAGTTCGACGTGACGTCACAACATGGTAATCGATCCTATTCTCATTTGGACCACATTGTACGAAATTAATTTCTTTGAGTAAACGAGTCAATGACCTTGTAGGTAGTTGTCGGTCGTTGCGTACTAACCATCTACAGTTCATTGGTCTCACTCAGCTGTTTACTTAAAGAAATTAATTATTGTACATGCGTAAATTAATGCGAGTTCAAAAAAATAAATACTTTATTTTTTAAATTTCTCTTTACAAATCGATAGTATTTCATGTACTGAATCGACCCTTCGCAGGATTAAAACGACCAAAATTTAACGGTGTATATGTGAGAAAATACTTACACCATCTGCCATAAGAAAATGTACTCCTTTATCTTCTGTTTGTTTCAGAACATGCTCTTTCAATGATATAAGATTTGCAGGATTAAAGATATCCCCGTCGTCTTTTACTCCATAGAATGGATTAAAGGTTTCAGGTGATCCAGCGTAGAAATCCGATAGTTTAAAATCGTTGGGTCCTCTAAGTGTGAAACCAAAACCTGGAATAATTCATCACTTAGTTAAAAAATATTCATGTAAGGTAGCACAATAAGTAGCTTGTATTGTATGTTGGCCATTATATGTAATATGTTTGATAAACAATGTTTGTAAATGATAAAAAAATAATATATTAATACTTCATATCCTGGTATGACATCATATATAAGTAAAATCTACTCCAATATCACTCGCCAGTTTCCAATGATGTAATACTACAAATACAAGTATTACAGTTGGTGGTTGACTATAGTATTACTGGTGGTTGACTATAGTATAGTTCACTGAAAGAGTTGAAAAATTGTTGAAGTTTTAACAGAAACTAAACTCTGTACAAAGAAGATAAAGTTGTTTTCCAAAATCTTTTTTTTTAAATAATATAACAGTTTACATATTTTGAAAAAATACAATTTAATTACCTTTGGCCCTCCAGCCCTTTCGATATAGAACATATTCAGAAAAACCTCCGGGACCAGCACATACATCAGCAAAATATAATATTTCTTTCTTATCTACAGCATCTTCTCCATTTTGTTTCTTAGGGTTTGTGAAATTAAAGTCAAATACAGCATCTATATTGGCCATCTTCACAGCAGCTCTGTTTAGGAATATCACTGAACCAATTGTTTCATAGGGGTTACTACGAAACCTCGCATGTCGTAGATCTTCATCATCCAAACTATCGAAAATAGACTGAAAATAATAGTTTTCATGCATTTCGTGATGCAGAAATCAATGTAGAATTTTTTAATTACCAATAAACAGTCTGGCAGTTTAATTTTAAGAACAAAAGATAATAATTAGAAATACATACTTTGGAATCTAACACGCCTTTTAATATTGCTGGGTCGACAAAATGGGTTTCATCATCAATAGTTGTTTTTTTTGGACCTCTTCGTAACCATTTCTCTAAAATATCACCAGAAGGCGGTTCTTCTGGCGCAGGATCAAGCCATAGCTGAAAATCAAACCATTGAGTTCTTAATCACGAATATCATAAATTAATTTGATTTTCTGTAAGTTGACCTTACACATTTACTTTAAGTTCCAAAACGAAATGTTACTTACAACTTCCTCCCTTGCTTCAGGCTTTGCTTCTTCAGTGAATTCCTTTATATCTTCAGGCAAAGCTCCCACAGCTGATGGCTTGGCTCCCAATCCTCTGCGACCTTTTTGTGCAGACGCTTCAACAGGTTGTGTTCTGCCATGTTCAAATTTACCCAAACCTTTACCTGGTTTGAAACCCATATTCATCATCATCCTTTTGGATTTTTCTGAATATTCCCCACTGTATGTTTCCTCAAAATTTTTTTTTTGGTCTGGATTTTTGTTATAAAATGAGTCTCCTGAATCTTGAAAGCTAGGGCGTCCAGATCCTTCTCCATCGTCTGGGTCATCAAACACTGGCCGATAATCATCATATTGATCATTGGGTGAAGAACAATTTTCACTTAAACTACTCCTGCTTAACCTAAGGTTCTCTTCTGGACTTCGATCTCCATAGCTTGGTCTTAATTTCCCTGGTTGCTGAAAATCACTTCCATAATTGTCAGCAATTGGTGTGTCTGGGCTGTCTTTATCTGATTCTTGCAGAGCTAAATAAATCAATAAGAAAAAAGCGTTAGCCACATAATTAACATAATTATAAAAGATATATTTAAACAGCATGGCATATTTATTTATCCAGGTGATGAAAGATAGTACTAGAGATGAAACGGATAGTGGTTGGGCCTGATACCGGATATTGGGCAAGCTACTAGGCCAGAGCGCCGGATATTGTATCCCGGATAATGGGTAAATTTCGAGGCCGGAGAGCCGGATACCCGTCTACCAGGTATTCAGCCCTTTAAACTGTTTGCTTTTACAGCACCCGGCAGTGTCTTTTACAGCAAAAGGGTATTTTCAGAAGTTTGTTTGGTACACAAAGCCAAGCGGAGTCGTCTCTTACAAAAATATATGGAAAATTCGTTCATTCACTACAATTTGCCAATTGTTAATTTTGAATACTTAACTAATTAATAAAATATATATTTTTAGATGCGCTATTATAAAATAAAGTGTCCATGTCCATAATCTATTGTGATATATTTTTCCATGTGTGAAATAATAAGTATTTTTTAATTTAGCTATCCAGTATCTGAATTACTAGCCGGATACTGAATTACTAACCGGTATCCGGCTGTATAGTTAAAACTAGTTTGGAGAGGCCGGATAATGGAGATTTAGTGGATATCTGTTTCATCTCTATATAGTGAATCAGAATTATTTATACATAAACTTAGATAACAATTATACACAAGATCTTAAAAATTAGTTAGTGCACTATGTTTTGCCAATTGACAACAACACTTTCCCTCACAGATGAACCACTTTGTAGTTCTGACCGATTATTTCACTGTGCCTGCTTTGAGGGCAGATAAACTGCTAATATTGTTTTAACATGTAAATCTGTGTGGCACAAATGTTGTTGAAAGTGTGTTTGAACCATATAATATTGCATACTCACCAGAACCATGTGATGTGGTAGATGATGCTCCATATGTATCAGCTCGGGAACGTTTAGCAGGTACAGTTAAACTCTCATCACTGCTGCTGTCATCATCAGAAGGGTCTGTTGAAAATTAACTATCAATAAAGTGTGTTTTGACTATTTAACTTGAAGAATAAAGAAAATGATTGTGAATTTTACAGATGAATTTATCAAAAACAGATATAGTTTGTGTGTTTAGAAGAAAAAAAAATATCAATTGTACTGCACAATCACCCAAGATATTCATAAGTAGCTTTGAGGTTAAACGCCGACAATAACAAAAGCGTTATTATCAAAGTAATAAATAATGCAAATGTTTAAAACAACCAGCTTATAATATAATAGATTTAGGGAGTAACCTTACCTGAAAGATTCATAATTAGCCTTAGTTTAGAAGATACACAAGCTGATAATAGTAAGAGACGAATTAATAACCCGCCGACAAATAGGAATCAATCAACTTAGTGAACGGAATTTTGTATTTATTTAAGTACAATTATTTAGATGGTTAATTGCCACTTTGGTTTACACATCTTATCTTTATTATATAAATTATTATCTATCATTTATGAAAAATATTGTTTGCAAAAGAACCAAGTAATAAACTACAACATGATTGTTTTTTTTTACCATGGATACAAAGTCTTTTAGTCAAAATAATAAATAAACATTTTTTTTTTTCTAAACTTTGAGGCTTAACCACAGATTACTGATAATGTAGCAAGCTAACTAAAGGCGGAATCATACTTACGTGTCGTGAATTCGTGATACTTACAGTCGTGACGCTGTGTGTGCAAACATGGAAAAATTTAAATGGTCAATATCTTTGAAACTACGCAAAGTTTCTCCGTCACAATTTCAGGTTATCATTATCGTCCCCGTCACAACATTTTGAACACTTTTCGAAGGTCGTAGATCATCAGGCAGTGGAGATACATGTGTCCAGCCATCTTGAACTCAGGTTGGCTGGACATTAAGTTTTTATTGATTTCTCGTAAACCGTTACATGTGACGCCATAAATCAAACGTTATTACTGTCACACATTGCGTCACCAAGTATTAGTAAAGGAACCATATTCGAAAACGCCCCCGTTATTGAGATTCGGAAGTGCCAGCCATAAGTTTTATACGTAAATTCAAGATGGCTGGACACAGATTTTTGCATTTTTCTACTAAACCACTGTACTTATCACAAAACTTTTAGCTCGGTGCCCGTCACAAATTTATGTGACGCCCGTTGATATGCAAAAAGTCGTCAAAATCACTTCCGTTACCGACATTGAGAGACCAGCGAAAAGTGGTTTTTCAAAATGGCTGGACACGTTTTCGATCGATTATCTAAGATTCTGTAGCGTCACAAATTCTGAAATAAGGGTGTTTAGCCGTCACATAAAGTGACCTATTGACCTAGTTAAATGCAAGCTATTTTGAAGATTTGTCCAGCCAACCTGAGTCACATAAAATTTCTGCAATTTCTTCCCAAGCAGCATTTCTGATCAAATTGCTTGCGGGAGTGCACATCTGCATCATCGTGTGAATTTTTTTTACGCTCTCATGCACGTAGGTGCATTTTGTGGATACACGGTGGCTCTGACTAATTTCATGGCACTGTGAGACTCGGTATGCGTCTCGCCCTGCACCCACGCGTGAATGCGCATGTTTCTCCGCTTGTAGGCGCGTGATCTGAATGAACGCACGTGGATGCATTTTCTGTGTGTTGGACTGTGCGTTTTCTATACAAACGGAGATACTTACAAGCAACGTTAAAACGCGCCGTGCCCTCATGGAAGAATCGGCGGCAGCGACCTTTCGCGCCGGGCCCTGGATTGGGCTATGGTCCGGAGCGAGATGGAATGGCAGGCGGTAGCCTCTTTCTGTAAAACAATGATGCTAGCGAAGGAGGAGGCCACACGAGTGAGGGTACCAACCACAGATAAAGGAAAGAACAAGATACGTTACGCAGTGAAAAATGTACCGGAACACCATGTCTCCAGTTATCCCTACCATCACTGACTCTACTACATATGCAGCTATTTTTAAGCAGTCCCGCACACACCCGCAAATTATAAATCAGATCATACTACACAGTAAATTATAAACCTTATCTTCCTAAATACAGCGTATATTTTTCATGCACCATATAACTTACGCACACATAAACATCGATGTGCTGTGCAAAAGCAATTTATTTTACATTTACGCTAGTTATTGACTAAATAGAAAAGTTATCGATTTTTTAATTTTTATAATGATATTTTTTTAGTTTCCAAAAACTAATTAAATAAAAATAAATATGTCTAGAAAATAATTTATTTATAATAGAACAGTAAAATTTTTATCATAAAAATAAAAACACTAATTATTATTTATTCCCATTTGTTCACCGACTTTTGACCTACAATTTTACCAACTTACTTTACGAAAGTTGCTTACGTATTTGTCTACTACTCCAAAATAAATAAAAATACATTATTTCACTTCGGATATCCAACCAATCGATATTGTGGTCGATAGTCTATATTGGTGGATGTGTACAGGCGCAACCCTAACTCGGCTCAACTGACTGCGGCCGTAATAAGAAATACACCGCACTGATAAAGTATCGTTATGTTATTTTTACATTGCTTGTTCAGTTACTGAGCGTCAAAGTTACGTAATGGTTAAAGAGCAATGTATTTATTCTATGAATAATAAAGTCGCTTTGATATTTGAAAACAAAAATAAAGTAGTAAAAGCAAGGGATATTATTAGATTTGTTGTTTTGCCTAATTTTAAAGATAAATATACTATTAACATTGTACTTATTTATGGTAAGAGATTCCTTGATGACCCAGGCTTTTCTTTTCGCTTTAGTTTTTGCATAAAACCACTGAACAACGCGGTATTTTAAATTTATTTACGATCACGTTCGCAATGTAACTGACGGCCGTCAAGCGGCTGTTTGCCGATATATGCCCTAGCTGAGCAAGCACCGCGGACGCAAACACGCCTCCTTGCCGCTTCTCTGTTTTTGATATTTCTGTGGTACCAACGTAAGGACGTTGGTTGGGCGACTGGGGTATAAGGATACCCCAGTCGCGACGGATTCCGAGCCCGACTACAACAAGCCACGGTAGACGCGGGCTTGTGGACGTCGAGCATTGGGTAGCTTGCAGTTTAGCCGTCCGGTAACCGCAACGCGTAGTGATCCACGCGCTTCTCAAAGAGATGTCAGCAAACCGTAGGGGACCAGAGCAGGCCCGCTAGCAAGGACCGCAAGTAAGTAAGGAAAGCCGTAGTCCCAGCATGCAAAGGGCAACTGAAGGACACAGGTGTGGTTTGTCAGTAAGTCTGACACACCCTCAGGCTCTAGCCAAAGCGGAAGATGTCATTGGATGATTTCCACCCTTAAAAAAAGGTAATCTGTGAGACCAAAACAATTCAATTTTATTTACCAAATTTGGAAACAATTGGCGGTAGTGGTCCTGCAGTAGACAGACATTCGTTTTATTCCTAGTACGGACTCCAGTCTCTCGCAAAGGAGCTTGTTACTCAATTATAATAGACTACTTTTAAGTAAACCTTTGTGAAGAGAGAACAATTTTTTTTTTTATTATTATTCCTATAAAAGTAGGCATTGTGAGATTTTATGTAATGAGGACATAATTTGAGTGTTAGGTGTTCTTTTCAAACACTACCATGTTTACTTATTGGATCACACATTGGATGTGCCTTGGTGTGTAAAGCTGATGTCCAATTATTTATTCAACTAAAGGATTCCATTTATTTTTATTATTGTAATATCTAGGCATTATTTGGGCAGTTTTTATTTACTATATATAACATATCCTGAATTAAAAGTGTAAACTGGAAAACAGCTTGGTAGACATATGTGTAAACAGCTGTCTTTATGTAACAAGCAACAAAATCAAGGCACCCTTGTAATACTTGAATAGACAAGTAACACAATACCTATCAACTTCACCAAGGGAGTTGTGTACCTATTGTGTCACCACTGTGGTGTTTAAATATTTTTTTGGATACAACACCACTGCAGACTAGTGATTATATTAGAAAACAATTTATTATGATAATGCTGAAATTGGCCAAGGTCAGAAAGGTTTCATAAAACAATAAAAGAACTACTATAGTTTTTAAAAACTTGACCTGTTATATAACATCTATTACTTTTCAGTAATTACAATAAATAAAATACATTTCCACAGGGGAAAAATGTAAAATATGAAATGGTACATTTTGTATTGGAACTTTATTATAGTAGTGTTGTAACCAAAAAGAAAAAATAAAGAGAATATTATATGTAGCAAGGCTACAAAGTAGGGTAATTGAAGAACTTAAATTAACAATTTGACAATGGGTACCAAAGTCGTGTGTTTATTTGAATTGTTAACATTGAATTAAAACCAGTTTCACAATTTTATTGTTATCAGTTATCTGATACTTGTATTCAACCATTATTGTGTCAGACCGTAAAGTGTCTGCTGTCATTATTATCCTAAACTTAATTAAATTAGTGTCTTTTGCACTACACTTATATAAATCATTCACTTAATTTCTTTAACATATGCATCCAGCTCTGCATCCAATTGTTCAGCAGTGGGCACGGGACGCTTGCCACGGCCTGCCCCGGCTCCTCCACGGCCGCCGCCTCCACCACGACGTGCATTACCACGTGAGCCCCCTCCACCTTGGTTTCTGTTTGCAGCACCTGAACAAACAAGTATTCAGTGTTAAGATTGAACAATAGATTTGTCTTTAATGTAATTTTTATTATTTGTAGTTTTATGCTTTAAGGGTCCAATGAACAGCTTGACAGATGTTGCCCTAAGGGAAAATATCCCCATTTTTCACAAGAAAACAAATGTCAATATTTTGTTTGATTAAAAAATTATGGGCTATTTATCAGTGGTAAGAAATTTTTTAACCTTATAAAGAAGTTATTTAACTATTGACTTGTCTGGGTACTTTTGACTAAATCGATTACCTCTATTTATGTTTCTCCTAACTGGTCCACCACCACTGTTGCCACCACCAATACGGCTTCTTTCTTCAGTTCTAAAGGTGCTGATTTCGGAAGTTGCTAGTTGTATGTTCATTGCTCTTCCATCTAATGGCACTCCATTATATTGCTTCATGGCTTTCAAAGCATCAGCTCTTCTCTCAAATACTACATCAGCAGTACCTAAAAGATTTCATGTTACTTTATATTGTGTTTTAAGCTTTTAAAATAAATAAGACAATAATGAGTAATGCTTACCTAAAGATCGTCCAGATCTATCATAATGTACAGCTGCACTTTTGAGAATGCCAAATTCTGAAAACAGCTCCTGTATGTCTGAATCGGAGACTCCAAAGTCCAGATTGGATACTAACAACTTAGTAGGACCAGTTGTAATAGCCGGCATGGCATTTCTTTGTATCTTCCTTTCACCAAAGTCATTGAACATGTCATGTTTCCATGCGCTGTTTACATCGCCCTGAAATAGGTGGTCCTTCAAAGAGCTTGCCCATTGGCTACTCAATGCCTCATTGAACATGATTACACCCAAGTGTAATAGTGTGGCATACAAATTAGTTACAGTAAACTGCTACATTTTTGAAACAATAAAGAAATCTTACAATGTGATAACAAACAATATTGACAAAATAAACAAATGTATTTTTTAAATTGCTCAAAACATTACAACTGGATTAATTAGTCCCACAATTTTAATGTAAGTTCTTATTTTAGCACTGACTGGCACACACTCGCGTTGATTTTTATACTGCATCTTGCAAATTGATCAAGTCAGGAATGAACACCACAGCAAACTTCCTTGTCTCCGTTGCCTGCAGCTTAGAGCCATAAAGGCTCCATGACGAAGACAACACGGTGACAAAATCCCACCAGTTTATCTTGGCACTTCCACTAAATCAATATATAACGTTGAATTGCAGGGATCCCAAAAAGATGACATCTGAAGTGTTGACTTTGTTTGTTGCATTCCGTTAGCTTTTGATGCCAAACATCTGGAGTGTTATTTTGCTGATGAAAATATTCCAGTCTAAACTTTGCAGAATATGACAAATGCGTATTTAAACACGAGAGTGCCTCCTCGAAGCCAAATTTAGATCTTATGATCAAGATAAACAAGAGTGAAAATACGATATGCAGTAATAATGCTGCTATAAACAAGATGGCCAAACATAATTGAGTCATCAATGCAACTTGATCGTCCATACATTTGAGCGTAATATTTAACAAGATGCGTCATTTCACCACGTTTGTCCGCCATTTGTAATTTGTACAACCTTTTAAGTAATAATTTACCCTTGTGTAATTTGCTGATTTAGATATACCGCCACGGTTTCTTCCGCGTAATACACCTCCCGTGCGACCATTTCTAAATCCAGCACCAGCACCAGATCCTCCACGGCCGCCACCAGGTTTTCTGTTTGCATTGAATTTTCTTCCTGCACCTCCTCCACCTCGGGGTGTTTTCTTGTTAGCTTTTATAATATCATCTAAAGCCATTTCAATTTGGTCAACCATCATGGATAACTTATTTACTTAAATTAAAATCTTGAGAATTGTATTTATCCTATCCGTAGACGCGCGTCGATGACACAAAAAAAGAAGACAAAGAAAGAAGAAACCAAAGAGCAAAGTTTACCAAAGATTATAGAGTTAGTTTCATAGAGGAAAACAATTTTCGTTTAAGCCTTATTACACTATCCGATTTTTAGGAAACCAATTTAGGAAATCGGAAGATGTAATCACTGTTAGAAGAGATTGGATCTAATTAAGTGTAAAATTGGAGACCCGATCACTCTTCTTCCCAAATTGTGTACAATACGTTGCGATTTAGTAGACATGGGAGTTTTTGGTTTTGAATGCAAACGGATATATATCCGATTTCACATTCTAATGAAATTAACAAAAGGGCAATAAAAAAATGCGGCAAATAAGTTGAACCAAAATGGCCGTCGTTGCTGGGGTTACGCGCAGCCCTCCACTTCGATTTAGACCCAAAAATCGGTTTCTTACTGAGCATTCAAGGTTGATCGCCATTGTGGTTTAACTTATATGCCACGTGTGTTGAGGAACAAATTGATGAAGCTAAGGGCTACAGAAATCAGATATTGAAATCAATAAAATCCGAAATTGGATATATATCCGCTTGCGTTTAAAACCAAAACCGCCCATGTCTAAACGTCGCTACGACTGGCTACGATTTAGGATTTAATGTAGGATAGTGTGATCACTCGCTATCAATTTTGCTTCTTAAATGTTCCTAAATTGGTTTCCTACAAATCGGAAAGTGTAATAAGCCTTTTAGTTGTAGGGTTGCCGGGGTTTCATGATAACTTTTTCGATAGACCAAAAGAAAACTAATTACTTTATGGTTATTATAATTACAAATTAAGAGCCATTACATCTTTCTAAATTCAGGTTTCAACATTCATGTGCTGATTTATGAAAAATAAGTCAGTCACCGGAGCTCTTGATTGCACGTTCACTAGGTTATTGAATCAGTAGCCACAGAGTACTTAGCCTATTACACCTTTTCTAAATTCAGGTTCCGATATTTAGGCATCTCTAAATTCAGAGAAGTATAATTGCTTTAAGGAAGGAAGGATCCGATAAAGAATCCGATTTAGGAAGAGAATGGTTTCCTGCGTCCTTCGAATCCTAGCTTAGTCGCCGCTCGCCTACTGTCGCGAGCGCGCGTATTTTCTTTGATTGTATGCATACGCAAAACAAAATGACGAAACGAAAATAAAATATGTTGTTATCTTTGGAACAAAAGTGACCCAAACTATTTTATTTTATTTATTAGGTTTAAAAAAATCGTTACATGTTAAAGTGAAACAAATAATTATTAGATAAATAGGTTTACATAATATATTTACCTATTTAATTATTCTTAGTTTTATATTTTATACGAATAATGATAATAAATAAACGGAATACCTAATAATATACCACAACAATCATGCAACGCCCCATCTAGACCCGTCTAAACATACTTATATATTTCTAAATACATACATAAATAAATTAAAGACAAATTACACCTAGACACTAAACCAATGATCCTGCTCATCACAAAAACATTTGTTTTGGGTGAGAATCGATCCCTGTGGCATAGCAGTCAGGGGGCCACTATAACCACTAGATCAACAGTCCCATCTCTAAACGAATTTTTCCTTTTTTTTCTTTCGCTTTTTTTTTAGAATAAAAATATCTCTTTTTAATTATAAAGAAGTAGTATTTATCCATGAGGAGCCAAAGATTGCGGTCGCTGTGTCCGAAATCGGCTAGATGGCATCATCATCATCATTTATCGAAAGAGAAATCTCTCTTGGGCCAACCGCAAAGGTTACGTCATTTTTTTTTGTTTTTCGATAATTAATATTGAGGCCATTTTGACATACTTCTTTTCACTCGACACGTCCTTCACTAGTCGCTCACCCTTGGCAACTGACATACTACAAAGTACCTACTCTATGGCGACTGATTCAGTAACCTGAATCAGTGAACGTGTAATCAAGAGCTCCGGCGACTGACTTGCTTTTCATCGGTCGGCACCTGAATATCCTACCTATAATACCTGAAAAAAAAAACCTGAATTTAGGAAGATGTAATAGGCTCTTTTTTCAAAGTCAAGAATTGGATCCTTGCAAGACGGACTTGCAAGATTGTCCTTACGATCCATCCTAAGGTTGTGTGGAAGATACCGCTAGCAGCGATAAGACCGCCTTTGTACCCGTAGATTTAGATTTATGTACAGCTTGTGTAACTTTTTTGGTGTACAATAAAGTTTTATTCTATTCTATAGTAGTGTTTACTACGTTATCTAAGCTTGCCAAGAAGGCTGACTCGATATAAATCATGTTTCATCGAAGATATAAATGTATTAATCAAGTCAGCCTTCTTGGCTGCCAAATACACCAAAAACCTTATTACATCCGTATTCCAAATATGTTAAACAAAGCAACCGTAGACAGTAGTAAATACGAAGACATGGCTTATAATAGCGACGTCCCCGGGCAATTATTCGGTATTCTCACTTTTTTCGATTATGGACTTCATTACCGGACAAAAAGTCGGTAAATCCAAAAACAATTTTTTGCAATTACTGACTTATTATTACCCAAGGACGTCGAATAGAGCTAAGCTAAAACCATAAGTTCTTAAAAGTCTCTATTCTATCCTATTTTTTGTTAATGGCAAATAAGCCGATGTCGACTATTCTGCCAATGTCGGAAGTCTCTTAAAAGTCTCAGTTACTAGATAAAATTACAACAAAAAAAAAAAACTGACACTGTCACTGTCTGTAAGTGTAATCTGTGGTCACTATACGTAGTATCTCTGGTCACTTACGTCACTTAGCTGTCAACTTTGTAACACGTTTTGTTTGTGTTGTTGATAAACTTTTTTTGAGATTCAAAGGAGTTAGTTAATTTCAGAATTCCTAATAACGTATATTTATTGTTATAGTTTCATAGTAGAAGTGACTAAGCAGCAATGGCACTAAATAAATATATGCACCCTCGTAACATTTATAGAACACCACCTGATTTCGGAAAACTTTCACAAATATATTCCGAGTTTTCTGCCATTTCAAAAGTGGTAAGTCTACTAAATCCATCTTAGAACTAGTGAACAGGATTATCATGAAATGTGAATCGTTTAAAGTAGTAACTAAGTGGCACCATTTTAGCATCTAATAAAAATAACAAAACAAATTATGCTTTAGCCGTTATGCACCAGTCTCGGGCGCTGTTAACTACTATTCTGTAATCAGATTACAAATTACTATTGAAAGTAGTTAATTACATGTAGTTAGATTCCATGTAGTTATGATTACATGTAACTTAACTACTGTAATAAAACTACAGAAAGTAGTTGTTATTTTGATTGCTGTAATCTAGTAGTCATAATTACTGATTATTTGAGTACTGAGAACTTATATTTTGAAATTAAATAAACATGAAAAGTGATGAAATTATTGATTTGTTACAACTGAATGTAGCTTTATAATTAATTTAAAAAATAAAATCTGAATCTGAATGTATAAATATTCATGTATGTTTACTTTCACGAATAATTGAATACAGGACTTGAAGTCGTAGATGACTAATTATGTCCATAATATATTACATAATATTATTATTGTTTTGATTGACAATTAACCTGTTGAATACCGTAATTGGAGACACAATAGAAAGACATAATGAATTAATAATGAATAATGCATTAATCAAAAAATCGACCTTTAAATGTGTAGTTATAAAAAGTAGTCTCGTAATCGTGATTGCAACTACAATCAAAATGTTTAACTACTTTTTTCGATTATTTAGTTTGTAGTTTTGATTACTAACTACAATATGTAATCGTAGTTATTAATCAGTAGTTAGATTACATATTGCCCAACACTGTTATGACACAGTTAAAATTGTAGGTCATCATATTTCATTTGAGAGTTGTAATAATTAAACCATTTTAATTAAAGTGCAATTAAGATGTTTTTTATCAGGCAAGCATAAAATCATATTCCATCACTAATAAAAACCAATGCCTCATAATTAGAAAAACAGCACTTATTTATATTAGTGAGGAATGAGTCTATTAGAGAAAGTATAAAAGTGGCATCAGTGTCTGAAAAGTTGAAAGGGAAATAATTGTTTTAAGGTCATATGAAGAGAAGGGATGAAACACATGTAAGGACAAGGTTTTTGGATGGAGAGAGAGAGGGAGGCCCAAAAAAACATAGATGGATTGCGTGAGGAGTGATATGAAAGAAAAGAGTGATAGGGTAATGGTTGACAGGATGGAATCAAAGAATAAAAACATGTTACATGATTTCAAGTAAAATGAGACAAGGATGATGAGCTCGAATTAATTTTTTTAGCTTCTAGTTATTTCACTATATTATTGTTTTCTTGCAAACTAATCAATTAATAACTACATATTGCAATAAACCAGTTAATAATTTTCTCTTTTGTTAATTCTTGTTGCAGATTCTTGTGGGAGATTCACTTGTCTTTCAAATGGTCTCATTGTTATAATGATTTTGACTTTGAATAAACTTTATTAATTAATATTACAGGATGTCACAGGCAAGATAACAATTGATTTCAAAGATCCACATTCACTGAGGGTTTTAACAAAATGTCTTCTTAAATCTGATTTCAATCTTGATGTGGATATTCCTAAAGACAGATTAGTCCCAACCCTTCCTTTAAGGCTTAATTACATATTATGGCTGGAAGATTTACTGGATGCAATCCAAAGAAAAGATGAAATATGGGGATTAGATATTGGTAAGTAATTCAAATTTTCCCTTGGTAAAAATGAGTCTGTTCTTTAAATTATAATGGTTTAGAGTATTTGCACCTTAATTTTATAGGAACAGGAGCCTGTGCCATTTACCCCTTGTTAGCAGCAGTCCAAAATAATTGGAATATGGTTGGAACAGAAACTGATGCAGAAAGTTTTTCTAAGGCTGCAGAAAATATACAAAATAACAACTTACAAGAACTTATAAAATGTGAGAATATAATTGCGAACTGCTTTAAGTTGTTGCTACATACAAAAAAATCTTTTTATACATCTTTTTTGTAATTAAATTTTTTGGTTTTAATTTCAGTGAAAAGAAACTTAACCAAATCAATTATTTCACATGTATTTACACAAGACAATAAGCAAGATTTTGATTTTTGTATGTGTAACCCACCTTTCTACAGCACCTTACAGGAATTGTGTGAATCGAGGAGCCCAGCCAGGTATGTCCTCTGCTAAAATAATATTAATACTTCATTGTCTTTTACTGATGATGAAATATTGTTTTGTAAAAATTGAGACATAATTTTATGTATGGTGAAGTGGGGTATTAACAAAATCATTATATTGTTAATACAACATATACTACAGTAGTGTAGATAATGTTATTATTATTTATTTATTATGTTATTTCACACCTTAGCCTTACAGGACAAACATTTATAAAAAATAGGTGTACAATAGGCGGTCTTATAGCACAGGGCTACTTCTACCAGACAACCTTTGGATGGACAGGACGAAAGGAAAAGATTTGGGGTTGTCAGTGAACAACAACATAAATAATGGAAATATATATAAATAATACAATAGAAAAAAATATATAATACATAAAAAAATATCAAATAATAAACTAATAAATATTAAAATATACAATAGCGAAGGGAGAAGACAAATTAAAGTGACAGGTAGTGCTCCTTCACCATTATGTTACTTTACAGATTACCACCAAAGAATGGTTTCACAGGGTCACCACAGGAGCTGATCACGGAAGGTGGTGAGCTGGCATTTTGTAGGCAACTCATTACAGAGAGCAAAGAGCACAAAAATAATGTGCTGTAAGTTTTTTTTTTATTTGATATAAACTAATGCTTGACCAAACCCCGCGGCCGCCAGAAGGGTATTATTATTACCTACGTAATTTAACGCTTTTTAGAAAAACATGTAAAAAATAAAATAAAAAACAAAAAAAAAACTTTTCGGGGATTTTTCCAAAAAAAAACTAAGATATTGAAACCTAAATTTTCGGCCGAATGAAATTCGTACCCCCTTGTGCGACAATTAGCGTTTTTTCAAGGTCATACAAGTTGTATAATCGGCACGTGAGGGTATACAATAATCAGAAGAATTTAACTATGTAATTTTTATGTTGTAATGTAATTGATTGTTTTACATTTTCAGAATATTTACTACAATGATAGGCCATAAGTATAACTTAAATGTGTTAATACAAGTCTTAAAATCAGAGCAAATTAAACACACTCACACTGAATTTTGTCAAGGCCGTGTTACGAGATGGGGGCTGGCATGGACTTTTAAAGATTATAATTTATATAATCTAGGTATGGTTTTTAATTTATTTATATTGCACACAAACACAGTTACAGTGTTTAACAAACTATAATTGTACTGTAACAAGAATAATAATATTACAACATTAATAGTAACACTAGTCACTAGCTTAGTTTTTTCGCCTTCGCTAAGTCAGGGGCAAGAACAAATAAGTCATAAATAAGTCGCGACTCGAGGTGGCAATACACAAGTCTGAGGCCATGTGTTTTCATGGCCCTCGGAACGCGCGACCGCCAGGTTTCCAAATAAAGGTAGTAAGGATTAACGGGATCTCATCTCTCATTTGGCTGTCAAACTGGCTGGCAGGGTTGCCCTCAAGCAGCTCCTGCCCAAACCCCAGACCCCTCCTGCCGAAACTCCAGACGCCTCCTGCCAGAGGCTGTACGCGGTGATAGTTCGGTCCATAACCCTTAACGGAGCGCCGGTGTGTGCGCCGACGTTGCGAAAGCGACTGGCGGCCAAACTTAACGCGTCTCAGAAGGTCATGGCCTTGCGAGGATATCGCACGGTCAACCACGAAGCGGCGGGCCTTCTTACTGGCCTTCCGCCATGGGACCTAGAGCAAGGCAATAGTTCTTGTACGCATGCACGAACTGCGCATGGAGATGCAACACTGCTGCCTTGGCAAAACTCCGCTGCCTCGACAAGTCACGGCATGGCGGACAGAGTTCCGGTGGCATCTCTTGGCAATATGATGACAGCGACTCTCGTAACCCAGTGCTGGGTACGCCATAATCATGGCGTTGAGTCTCCTCTTTAAGGACTGGATAGAAAGACGTCACGGCGGCAGCGTTCTAACCTTACACATGTATTCACCTGACATGGTATGTTCGGGAGGTTCCTGCATCTGATTCGTGCTTAAGAACCGCCCAGTGCCGTTCGAGGTATGCCCCGCTCGGCCTGAGCACTGCCGTGTCCTCGTGGACCGGAGGCAGTGACCTCACGCTATTAGGCTTTCGTTCACGCCATGGAGCGTGGAGGAATGGCTGGTGGCCCTGTAAAGCAGTAATGCTAGCGAAGAAGCGGCCTCACGCGTGAATAAACGGACTTGGACTTCCTCATACCCCACCACAACCTCAATTCCCAGCCACCTAAGACGTAGGTTTGCGGACGACGAGCAATCTATAGCTCACCATCCGGCCGTCCAGTGTCCATTCGTTCCATGCGCGCCTAAAAGTTAATGTCAGCAAAACCGGAAAGACTCAATAGAGCCGGAGCCATGGATACTCCGAAAGGGTACACCCCGGGGTTCTCGTTTGTGGAACGCTAGGCAAAGAAGAAACATAGATGCGGTCTTCTTCTTATCTTATCGATGGTTTTGTTTTCCATCAAAGTTTTTGGGCCCAGTAGGTTGCCACGTTTATAGCGGCATTATAGTCAGTTGATTTAAAAGAAACCAGGCAAATGCGAGTCACACTCGCGCACTGAGGGTTCCGTACAAACTAACGTATGTAAATAATTCAATTCCCGAATGAAGATCTCAAAGATTTTTCCGAATCGCAATTTTTTTTTGTGAAATAACAACAAATTTATTGTTTTCAGATTTATTACTTTAACTGTGCCTGCAAGGTCCACACTACTACTTGCACTTGCTTGGTACTTTGCTTTCTGCTAAAGATTCTGATGATCCAGGATTCTGGGCAACGGGCAAATTCATAGGGTACAATGAATTTTGATTCCCTTGAGAGTGTCCAAATATACATTTTTTGCGATATATACGACCGTATCTTTTTTTTTCGTTAACTTATAAGTTTGATGTTTTTTCACAGTTTCAAGGGACTGACAGACCTGAGTATGTTGTTTTAATTTCAACTCGGTATCTCTATGCGCTCCCGAGATAAAGGGTTTTGACAGACAGACAGACGAACAAGAAA
This sequence comes from Leucania comma, assembly GCA_958295575.1. Lineage (NCBI taxonomy): Eukaryota > Metazoa > Arthropoda > Insecta > Lepidoptera > Noctuidae > Leucania > Leucania comma. Next base: position 16,398,411 of record OY282474.1, on the reverse strand, counting down.
GTGATCCTATAAGCGTTTCATTTTTTCCTTTTGAGGTACGGAACCCTAAAAATTACAAATACTTCGCCAAAATTATGTGATTACTTCTCAAAAACTGACCCTTATTTATACCCTTATCAAATTTTGTACCTAATAAAACAGCGTGTTTTTTTTTAAATCAGCTAATTCCTGGTAGATAATGATTTTTATGAACCATTGCAACCAGTTTTAGTTTTCACTAAAATCGCCGCCCAAACTTCTTTCACTCTTTTAGTTCAGACATGGATGTAGGCTCACTTGAAAGATTCACTTGTATAATGTCAAAATTATTTTAACATAAAATTAAGTAATTATACTTGTTATGTTACAGTACCCCCAAGAGACAAACCAAGGAAAAAACCTACACCTACAATATACTTGTTACCTGAATTAGCAAATTGTGATAACACGACAGAAGAAGCACTAAACAAAATAAACGAGATGCTTGATAAGTTAAGTATCAGTCATAAACTACTAGATAAGCGAGGTAACAATGTAACGCTTCATATAGTTGCAAATACTAATACTTGGTCTAATCAAAGGCGTAAGAGAAGACTGCAAAAGAGGATCGAACTTCATACCAAAGTTCCTAAATTAGATCCAGACGTAGACATCACTGAGAAAACTTTTGTCAATGGTGACCAAGTAGACGGAGTATCAAATAGCTCTGATATACCAGTGTTACCAAAAGTAAGCGAAGGTCAAGAAGAATTGTTTAAACATAACTGTTACGAACATGTAGATGGTTCTGCACATACCAGTAACAACCAGCCATTAGTACATGCCTTTTTAAAATTAGTAAAGAAAGAAAACAATATTCTTCTGGAAATAGAATACCTGGGTGGAACTGCGGGAAAAGAAGGATTGCATCAAATAGTACAATATATTAAAAATAATTGGAAGTGAAATGGTGTCTTATTTTCTATAAATTGCCCTAATTGTTACATATATGAAAGTTTCCAAATAACAGCAACGTAGACACCGGGAGCGGTGCCCTGGGTTTCATTAAAATGTACAGAAACAAACTGCAAGCAAACATTCACTACTAAGGGCCGAAACTACGTCATACGGGCACACGTGATGGGCAACCGTCGCGTGACTAATCGCGGTATCGGTAGGCGACTGGCCGACGCCGCTCATAGCGGCGCGAGCTCGATCAATCGTCTACCGATACCGCCCAGCTCGCCACTAAGATCGATCACAGAGTATGAGACCGATGTCGTGAATGGGCTGTAAGCGCGTGTCGTGTGCAACGGGCGGTGTCTATAGATGTAAAACAACCGATTTAAAACGTTTTAAACAAAATTATGCCGGTTTTAAACCCCAAATAAATCGTTTTAAACTGTTGAAATGTTGTCTACAAAGTGTGCATGTGTGTAGTATAGGGTAGGCGAGCTGGCAATGTTGCGTCGAGTCACGTGTAGAGATGGGTTTCTACCCGGTAAATACCCAATCTACCCAAATACAAAGTTTTTACCCGGGTAAATACTCAAATGATGGGTATTTACTTTTTACACTTTAAGGACAACGTAAACATTTACATTTTTTAGTAAGGCGCCAGGTCTTACAATATGTTATAGTATGAACAATAGCAAGTCCGCTTGCACAAGTTACCAAATTTCTTAAAAAAATAAAACATTTTGTACAGAATTGAATATCATTTAAAGATGTTTTACAATTAAACACAAAAATTACAATTATGCGATATCATCATCATTTCAGCCTAAAGACGTCCACTGTTGGACATAGGCCTCCCCCAAATGTCAACATCATGAACGGTCCTGGGCTTCTCGCATCCATAGGATTCCCGCAGTCTTTATTAGGTCATAAGTCCACCTTGTCTAAAGGGTTTCCAACGCTGCGTCTTCCGGTACGCGAGCAATGTGCCCTGCGCATTGCCACATTAGGTCTTCGATTCTTCGTGCTATGTCGGCAACCTTGGTTCTCCTGCGGATGTCTTCATTTCTCATTCGATCACACAGGGAAAACGAACCCCGAGCAAAGTGCTTTCCATTGTCCTTTGAGTGACTTTAAGCTTTCTAATGAGGCCCATTATAAGCGACCACGTTTCAGAGCTATATGCCATCATTGGCAAAACGCACTGGTCATAGACTTTTGACTTGAGACACTGTTATGTTTCAAACTCAAACTCAAAATCGTTTATTTTACATAGGCCTACATGGGCACTTATAAAACGTCAGAAGCTAGCGCACGGTTACAATTAGTCGTTTCCTATGGAGTAGAACCGGAAGCCGGAAGTGATTGTTTCTACAATATTTTCATAAGCCGCCCAGCTGAGTCGGATTCGACGGTTGACTTCATACGATTATACGACAAGTATAAAATAATTAAATGATATATGATAACGACAAGTAAGTACCTAGTGCCATTTTTATTTATTTATAACTTTATGCACTAATGAAACATTGTATAAAAAGACGGACCTAATGCCTAAAGGATATTGCCAAATGTGCCAAGTAGCATAGGATAGCATCAGCCGTATACTGTTCCCACTGCCTGAGTCCCACTCAGGCCTCCTCTCCAGAAGAGGGAATAGGCCGTAATCCACCACGCAGGCCCAGTGCGGGTTGATGAATGTCTTGATAAAGTTTCATTTCTTCGTTATTAAACACCGATTTCCGAAATTAAAGTTATTTTGCAAATTTTTGGGTTTATTTTTACATTGAATTCGATTGTATTTTTTTTGTAAAAACTTTTTTTCAAAAACAATAAGACATTGCCAAACCCCCAGCCTCCCTCCACCCCTAAGGTACTCATTTTAGGCGCCCAATACACGGTCATGCAAGCGTCAATCATTACCATCAATTGATGGCAATGATTGACCGTGTAATGGGTGCCATACGGTCAATCATAAAAAAAAATCATTGCCAAGTTAGGTGGGTGGGTGGTTTTTTTTTTTTTTATTTGGCCTGAAAAAGGGATGGTGCGAACAGACGGGGTTCTCAAACCCTGCTCGCATCATCTCTTTTTCATTCAGACTCTGGTTGGTTTGATCTACCTTTGATAGAATCGGTTATAATACTCAGCAAATAAGTTGAACCAGAATAGCGATGGACCTTCAATGCGCAGTAACAGATTTTCAGGTCTCAATCGAAGTTCGGCACAGCGGGATGCTGCGCGTAATCATAGCAACGCCGGCCATTTTAATTCAACTTATTTTTAGCGACTTAGAACTTTGTGAGTGGCTTGGCAACACTGCACGTCACTGTTACATACTCTTTGGTCACTGTCAACTGTACCTCTACCATGAGTTTTAAGCAATAGCATTCGTCGCTACTCGATATCGACGCCGTAAATATTTTGTATGGTAAATTTTGGTTCTGCAAGTGACCGCTAGAGGCGCTGCCAAATTTGCCATACAAAAAATTTACGGCGTCGATATCGAGTAGCGAGGAATACTATTGCTTAAAACTCATGGTAGAGGTACTGTTAATCAAGTCTGGCCTCTATAGTAATCAAGTAGTGCTTGTGCTTACATACAAAGAGAATATAAGCACTTGCTTACATACTCTTTGAATTGGATGTTAAAAAATGTTTGGTTCGATCCACAGATTTACTGAAATGTAGTGCTTATATTCTCTTTGATTTACTGTACACTTTGTCCCAGAGACCTGGATTTCATGAGTTGTTACGCTACGAACTCGGGAGTTGGTTATTTATTAAAAAAGTAGGCCAATTTGTGTATTTTGCTATAAAATTTGCAGTGGGTTTGATTGTGTGTGCCAGTGAAAATGGACTCGGAACCACCACCAACTGAAACGACAACAGATTCGCCACTTACGCAAAATGAAGAGGAACCAACCAAAGATCAGAATTCTGGTACTAATACTGTGATACCTGCCGCAGCGACTGCTGGCGAGTTAGCTGCTCCACCTGTACCTTCACTTATTAAGGACACACAGAAGTCTAACTCCAAAAAGCCAAAAAAGAGGAAACCTAAAGTACCCCGCGATGTAACTGCACCTCGGCAACCCTTGACCGGTAATACAAATTTTACTAAAGTGAACTCAATTACTTATCCCATTTTATGAGTATTCTGTGGCCTAATGGATATTTTTTGGTTCTATTATCTAAATTCCCTCATTCTTATAATTATGTTATAAATTAAAAGCATGTCTTGCACTTGTATCAAACAGCTCTCATTTCACAAAATTCTAAACAATGTGTAGGGTATGTCCGATATTTGAATGAGCGAAGAGATCAACTGCGTGCTGAACAACCAGACCTAGGATTTGCTGAGTTGACACGCCAACTAGCTAGTGAGTGGAGTAAACTGGGGACTGAAGAGAAGAAACAATACTTGGATGCTGCTGACCAAGATAAAGAAAGGTTTAAATAATATATTTTTATTTAGACAATTATTATTTAATTTAAAGTTTTCTACCTGTACTTAAAATAATGCATAACTGTAAAATAATGTTAATAAAGTTTTTATTATTCATTTTGGTAGATACATAAGAGAATGGGCTGAATACAAAAAGACAGATGCATATAAAGAATTCAGGAAACAACAGATGGAGCAAAAAGATGCAATCTTGTCAAAGAAAGTGAAACATAATCCACCAGAAAATTCTGTACCTGCAGGTTATTACTTTTAACATTGTTGTTATTAAACTGTGTAACCGACAATTCATAATCAAAGTTTTGTACTTTACCAGGGACTGCACAAGCTACTACAGATCAAAATGCCACAGCACATACAAACATTACTGTAGCCCCTCCACCAGTTAATGTGCCACGACAGCCTACCCCACCACGTCCTAGGCCTTGTATAACACCAGCATCAGTAAGCATATTCATTTGATAGTGTGTATTGTTTTACCAAACAGGAAAGAGAAGAGGGCACAAAATAAACTTTCAATTTTGTACTTTAGTTTGTTTCTAATCTGGAAAATATTTGGTTAATAGGGTGAAGAATTGACTGCTGGGGACACTGATATACCAATATTCACTGATCAGTTTCTTCAACATAATAAACTTAGAGAGTCTGAACTACGACAACTACGGAAAGCAAATTCAGATTATGAGCAGCAGGTTTGTAAATTATGTTTATAACAAAAAAGATTAGTAAGTAGTTAAATAAATCGTATTATTTATTTGTCATATGAAACTTACTACAAAATTTTCATGAAAACTGATAATTTTTCAGAATGCGATACTGCAAAGACATGCTGAAGAAGTTAGTGGTGCTACGTCGAAACTTCGAGCTGAGACTGCGGCCGCAGCAGAGCGAACCGCAGCACTTTTGACGCATCGTCGTACACTTGTTGCTGCACTAGTGCAAGCATTGCAGTTATTAGCTATTCCAGGTATAGCAGTTACCAGTTTACTTCTAGATACCCATTTTTGTTTTGGATATCCAATACTTTCGGTTATGAAGCTTTATGACCACACTATCATAACTGTCATAACCAGCCAGATTCTGCTTAGTACAAACAAGCCCACCATCATGAAAGAATTTTTAAAATTAGCTGAGTAGTTTTGAGTTAAATCGTCGCATAGAAACAATAAAAAAATCAAATCTTTCCACTCTATAAAATCTTAGTTTAAATAAACTTACACACATTACATTACAGTAGTAAATATTTTTAGCCAAAAAAAAGTAGTAGGTATTCCAAGTAACAATATTCACTGTAACCAAGTAATAATATTTATGGTATAATTATTACTAGCGGCTTCGCGCGCGTGATAATAAAAAATTATCCCAAGGACACATATTCCCGATATTAAAAATATTCTATGTGCTATTCCAGGGCATAGTCTACCTGTGTACAAAGTTTCATCGAAAGCTATTCAGTCGTTTTGTCGTGAAAGAATAACAGTACCTCTACCATGAGTTTTAAGCAATAGTATTCGTCGCTACTCGATATCGACGCCGTAAATATTTTGTATGGCAAATTTTGCAGCGGTCACTTGCAGAACCAAAATTTGCCATACAAAATATTTACGACTTCGATATCGAGTAGCGACGAATACTATTGCTTAAAACTCATGGTAGAGATACAGATCCGTACATACATACTTTAGCGTTTATAATATTAGAAGGATATTTGTCAAATAATTATGCTTGTCCCTAGAAAAGCATAATTATTTGCGAGTAACATGAATGAGACTAAAATTACTATTTTTGATTTATTTTAGATTCGCCATGTCGGACATCTTATTGATTATTTTTTATTGTTTTGACATAGGTGGACCAACTGGAGCTACAGAGCAAAACATAGAAGAATACTTGGAGAAATTACAAGGTCTTGCAGCCGAAGGCAAGAACAGTGCAGTGGTAAAACAAGCCAGAGATATTCTCAATAAGATTGAATTGCCAATGAACTAATTTCAATAGCACTCGAGCAACTATTGTATTTTTTGCTGCAAGTGTGTATTCAGGATACATTTGAATTTTAAAAATAAATCAAGTGTTATCATTATAACCAGTTCTTTTATTTATCTTAACATTTGTGTTGATCACAACATATCTCTGAAATTATGTTATTTACTAAACTGTGGTCGGGGACACCATACTCTGTATTTTGATAATGAGAAGTACATAAAGAATAGTAAAATCTACAACTCATCAGAGTTAGTAGATTTTCTATCTAAATTACTAGATATTGCAGCATTTAAAGTATAAAATATGACATACAGACACATGATGATGACAACAGTAATAAGATTAAAAGTAGGTTCTTGTTCGGTCGGAGCGATAAGCGCACGTCGCATTAGCGAAAACGTTCGCGAAAGCGACAAAGCATACCCGCATGCATGTCTGTGAAGCACAGTACAATTGATAATTGAGTAAAAGTTTTACTTCGAAGTAACATGATCAACCTGCACAAACCTTCACTGAGTGTTACGCTAAGCCCAGAGCGACCAAGAAGCCTGCCTCTACACTCTTCAGTTTGTAGAAAACAATACATAGGTAATGTTGTAAACTAGGCAAATAGTATACAAATATATATGTCAACTTTCCACACACCATACTTTAACCACTTGTTGTTTGGAAACTTGACTATCCTTACAGCGAAAGTCAAGTCAAGGTTAGACATACATATAAACCCAAAACATAACTTGCTATATTAATTATGATTGTATGATTATTAGATAAGTGTTTTTGCAATCTACATAAAACTGTTGCTTAGATCCCACATAGTAGTCATGGGGTTGTTTTCCTTAATTATATCTTGACATAATATTATAATTAAAGTCATCTAACATCAATAATCCAATCACTGAATTAAAATCATCTAATTATAAGCTTTTACACTTACAGCTACTTTAATACTAAATGTTTATACTGGTCAAAGTTTTTATTTTATTTTCACATGTAAATAAATAGTTTAGTCCAATTTATTGTCACTATCTTCTGCATCTTCATTATCATCACGGTCAGAAGTGGCATTTGTGTCATACTCATGTAGTTTTTTTCTCCACAGTTTAATGAGAGTATCCCATGACCTTCTGCTGTATTTGGCAAACTTATCAGGTGTTTTTGGGTGTTCTTTTGTGCGTTCATCACTGTAAAAGGCAACAAAAATAAAAGTCAAAATCACAATACTGATGGATAGTGATGGATCAAAAAATTAATTAAACTTACAATTTTACATGGCTAATATAGTTGTGATATCCAACTGTATTTTTTCCATAATCTATCTGTTTTTGTCGTCTCTGTAGTATGAGAGGGTCTGTCTCTAATTCCAATGGTTTTCTAGGTGGGCTGGAAAATGACAGAATAAAAATGAATAGCTGTTCATTAGTCTCGCTAAAACTCGACTCTTATGCAAATAACAAAAAATAAGATAATTCTTACATTATCACTAAAACTAAAAAAAATAATCATTAATACCATGGTTTAGAATCCAAGTCATTCTTATTATTAGGCTTTGACTTTTTCCTGCTGTTTGAACTTTCCCTGCTGCCACTAGCTTTTCCCTTTGAGGATTTATCATCTGAAATAACTGATGATAAATTGAATATGAAATATTTATTTTATAGTAATTTATACACCATTAAATTTTGGTCCTTTTAATCCCGCGGAGGGTCAATTCGTTACATGAAATACTATGGATTTGTAAAGACAAAATAAAAAATAGTTGTCGGTAGTTGTGTACTAACTACCTACAGGTCATTGAACTCGCCCAGCTGACGTTTACTTAATGATATTAATTTCGTACATTCGTAATTTAATTCAAGTTTTAAAAAAAATACTTTATTTTTTCTTTACAAATCTGCAGGATTAAAACTACTAAAATTTAATGGTGTATTAATAAATAAAATAAATTATTAATCTATTAACTTGTTATGGAAAAATCAAACAATTGTAAATCTAATAAAAACAACAAATTAAACCATCATTTGACATTTTCATTTTTTATCAACATAAAAATAGAATGGTGGATTTTTATGACTGGTACATGTAGAATGCCTTAGGCCTTACATGGGCAATCATTTCCAGCAATCACCATCCATCATAAATGATTTAATGACTGTGAGTACTGTCATTCAAATATCATTCATGATTTGTCATGATTAATGGAAATGATTGATGCCTGCATGACCGTGTAATGGACACCTTACGTATTAACACTATGGGCAGTGCAGAGATAACATGGCAGATGCATAAAAAAAGTATTTAAATTCAAAAATATATCTGTAGTTAAAATAAATACAAACATATTTATTGAATATACATAATATATTTAATATTATAAATGTCAATGTTTTATTGTTATTTATATTAAACTAATAATAGTGGAAAGAGGTTTTTGAGATAATTCTACTACTTATCTGTTTGGAAAATAATTCCACAACTTTCCTGAACCTGATCAAGAGGAAGGTATTTCTACAGAAAGATGGACTATTTGTGAAAGGAATGAAGTTCAGAAATTCCAATTATACTCACTTTCTCGAGCTTCGTTCATATCACCAGGCCAACTTCTCTTAGAGGTTATCGCATTCATATTCAAAAACACGGAAACGATAAAATAACTGGAATGCAAAAAAATTAACGTTTTTCAGTTCTCTACTTTTCATTTTTTCCAATGTATGCTGTTTACATTGCATATATATATTGGAAGAAGTATAAAGTCCATATGCAATTTCAATACGTGCTGTATTATAACAACCGAAGCAGTACCGATAACAAAAGCATCTATAATAAGAGCTAAGCATTCCTTGGAAATTGGAAAACAAAGCTTTGCCAAATGGTAGTCGCCAAAACCTATCGAGAATGGAAATCTTCACTCTGACAGTATGTATTTAATTAGATGTGTAAAATACTTACAACTAAATATTTAACGAGGAAAAATCATAGAAAACAAAAATACATAGTACATGTACAACAAACAGCGTAACCGCGTGACAAGAAACGAAAAAGCGCGAAAAAGTAAATACACAAAAGTAACTGACAGAAACAGAAGTGACAGACAAGAAAAAAAAATACAAATCAAAGACAATGGTCTCAACTCACAATAATAAAGTCGGTTTCACACCTTGTTCTATTTAAGGGATTTAACAAACTTAAGCTACTCTTGAAAGCTGTTAAAGCCTTATTACACTATCCGATTTTTAGAAACCAATTTAGGAAATCGGAAGATGTAATCGCTGTTAGGAGAGATTGGATCCAATTTAGTGTAAAATTGGAGACCCGATCACTCTACTTCCCAAATTGTGTACAATACATTACGATTTAGTAAACATGGGCGTTTTTGGTTTTGAATTCAAACGCATATATATCCGATTTCTGATTGTAAAATAGATTTCAATATCCTATTTTAGATATCCGATTCCCGTGTCACTTAACTTCACCAATTCGTTCCTTACAATACTCGGCATATAAGTTGAACCAAAATGGCGATCGACCTTGAATGCGCTCTTAGTAACCGATTTTCGGGACTAAATCGAAGTGGACGGCTGCGCGTAACCATACCAACGACGGCCATTTTGGTTCAACTTACTTACCGCGTAGTATAATCATTTTTGATTTACCCTGTTGTTTGAATTTCATTACAAATCAATTAAAATAAAGTCTGAACCAAAAAACTTAATAAGTACTTAACTATTTACATGTAAAAAGTCGGAAAATTCTTTTCACTGATATGGTGATACGAAGACGCGCGTACTTATCACCAAGTTCAAGTTTGCATCTCTAAACGAAAAAATTTGATATTATATACTAGATTAAAACCAAAATAAATCAACGCATAATCACTGAAAACTTGGTTTTACGTTCCCTCAAAATAAGGGTGACATTGATCGCATAATGTGCAATAGATTTTGGTTGAAGCACCCACATTCTAATGAAATTCACAAACAAGGCAATAAAAAAAGCGGCAAATAAGTTGAACCAAAATGGCCGTCGTTGCTGGGGTTACGCGCCGCTCCCACTTCGATTTAGACCCAAAAATCGTTTTTTTTACTGCGTATTCAAGGTTGATCGCCATTTTGGTTTAACTTATATGCCTGAGTTGTAAGGAACAAATTGATGAAGCTAAGGGTTACAGAAATCAGATATTGAAATCAATTTCAAAATCCAAAATCGGATATATATCCGTTTGCGTTTAAAACCAAAATCGCCCATGTCTAGTCGTCGGTACGATTGGCTGCGATTTAGGAATTAGAATTCAATGTAGGATAGTGTGTTCACTAGCTATCAATTTTGCTTCCTAAAAGGCTTATTACACTTTCCGATTTGTAGGAAACCAATTTAGGAACAGTATGGTGTCACCATAATCATGGTGTGAGCATAATCATTGGATTTTTACAAAGGATTGATATATACTACGTTGCTTATCGCTCGCCCTTAGAAGGTATTTAATCAGCGCTCGCCCTAGTTAGAATTAGAACCGTAATGCCAAAGAGAATATAAGCACTACGTAATGCCATGGACCTCTACTCTCCTACTAAGCGTAGTGCTTATATACTCTTTGGTTCTTAGATAATATGGTTAGAACCACAGATAACTCAATTATTTCCGTAATGTCAAAAACGAAAGAGTGGTTAACAAAAATGTCATATGTTTGATACCTATTTTTTGTTTTAGAATTGCTTAGAATCTATATGAATTACATTTGCTATGATCTCATAAAAACTTTCTAATAGTTGTGCTGGCTATCATCCATTCCTGTTAGATAGTGCTTTATGTAATTTTAACATATAAAGGTTATTTCTGAAATATTATGTAAAAAAAAAATACTTACAAAATGATGGTGAGTGCAACCAAATAAAGTACATCAAAGAGAATATAAGCACTAAGTACATAATATTGATACAGTAGTAACAACCTTATCTGTATGAATAAATATAATTGAGTGTTTTTTTCAGGCTGATAATGAGACAGATGAGGCCTTAGCCTCATTAGATGTACTTATGTCCGAGTTCTTTGCACCAGCAACTAGTAACTTCAGAAAAAGAGAGATTGAGAGTATGCTTGAGAATTTCTCTAATCGAAGTGATTCCTGGAAACATTGTTTGTTGTTCTTACAAAAATCACAAAATCAATATGTTTTGATGTTCACTTTGACTACATTAGAGGTAACACAATGTTTAAATTTCACTATTGTGTATAATATATTATTATGTAGGATGATTCCTTTTTATTGACTTTCCTGCCTTTTTCCTTTCCTCAATGTTTAATTATACATATAAATAGTTTGGCTTCCTTAAAAACAATGTCAACACAACTTTGGAGAACACTAAGGAATGTTATTAATTTTTTATAAACAAGAAATAATTTAACTCTATAAATACCATTATAACTTGCAGAATATAATCAATCGGCAGTGGGTCAGTCTGTCAGACAATGAAAAGACAGAAGTTCGACTGACATTGTGGAATGAGTTGTTGGCTAAACATGAAGTTATGGCGTATTTCATCAGAAACAAGTTAGCAGCACTAATGGTGTCCATTGCCCGCTATGACTGGCCACATTTGTATGATGACTTCTTCAGTAATATTGTGGAGGTAAACATGTTAAATAACCTTATTTTCTTCTGTGATACCTATCACAGAAGAAAAAAAGTATAGTAGCAATTGATTTGGGCAATCATAGTCCACAAGTGCTGGGTAAACACAGCCCAGTGGCACTCGCTTACTCTCATAGTCAATCTTTACTTGACGGCAACCTAATACGTATAGTAACACAGTATGCCTTGCCTTCAAATTAGTTCATAATGTTATTTTTTCTCTACTAATATTATAATGTTGAATAGATTGTTTGTATGTTTACATCAATGTGTTAATTTCCGGACTACAGGTTGAAATTGCATAATTTGTTTAGTGTTGGTTAACCCATTTACTTAGAAAGAATATATGTTACATTACGACATCATACCATGGCTAATAACGGTACAGCAAGCGGCATTGTATTGTATTTCAGGCCAGAGTCTGTAACTCAACAACTAAAGTACTTATTTTGCATACAGATGGAACAAGACTGCCATTCGATTCACTCCAGCTCCTCAAGGAAGGCTAGCAGCGCTTTGTTGTTACTAACCATTTTACAGAGGGGATTTTACGCAGTATATAAGTTGAACTAAAATGGCGATTGACTCCATTCGAGTATTACTTAAGAACTACAAGGGGTGGGGGGGGCCTTTACTTTGCATATATTTGATGATTCAAAATCACACGAAAGTGAGCATACACACATCACTGAGCATCAAATATCCAATGTCATTGAAAACTTAAAGTTTAAGACACACAAATCCATTGTCATTGACTGATGACTGATAATTTGAATTAATATGCCAAAATGTAAATTGTTTTTTTTTGTTCCTCTATTTCAAGCCTATTCCATATTTTTAGACATTTGCTCATTAAATTAACTAATAACAAAACCAGACCACATTGAAACATGCATGTAGGTACAAATGTTTACGTAAGCATGAGAGCTTTGCTTATTTTCGCTGATGAGGGGGAGGTGTGGTTAATATTTGCCAAAAATCTGCTCACGTAATACTTAAACGGCCCCCAATGCACAGTGACGATTTTCGGGTCCCAATCAAAGTACAGCACAGAGGGGGATTGCGTGTAACCATAGCAAATATAATTATTATTAATATAATTATTGTTTGTAACTTAAAGTTCTATTTAATTTTAGTTTCATCACAATCGGCTCTCATGCTTTTAAAAAATATATGAATTGAAAGTATTCAAGAAGTAAAACATCACATTATCATGACACGCAATTCAGATACTCTCTGCTCCATCTAAATACTCAAAATAGAACTAATATTGACAGTTAAACACCATATTCAATAGATGGCATTGTGCATTTGTTCCTACGCTTGTCAAACTCGGTCAGTGGATCGCTGCCCATCCTCCCCACCGAGACTTTCTGTGCCTCGGAAAACAAATTAAGCTGTTTGAGCAGCCAGACTAAAGCGCTATCCACACATTTCCGGTTTTTTTTTTTTATGGTAGGTAAAACACATTAACACATTTCCGGGTCAGGGGTATCCGCCATCCGGGACATGCAATCCGTTTACCGTGTGCACACATATCAGGTAAATCGGAATCAGTGTAAAAATGTTTTACCATCACACTTTAATTCTTTTCCTATATTATCCCATAGGTATTACATTTTTTTTCTTAGAATTCAAATAATGTGGATTAGAAAGATCGTAAAGTCCACACATCAAAAAAGTTTGAGATCACTAGCAAAAGATTGAATATTTTTTAAATTTTACTTTTTAAAGAAATGTGGCTTACGTAACATCTTTTTTTGTAAAAAAGATACACTTTTTGAAATAAAAAAAATAATATTTATTTTTATTTTTTATTAACAAATATATCCTCCTAATGCAATTTCGATAATAAATAATTGAAAGAAAAAGAGATTTAACTAAATATTGTCAACATTTATTATAGAATTGTTTTTATGTACAAGATATCAACCCCTGGCTCGAACACATGCGGCAATCCTTGGCATGCTGAGAATTAAGTTATCCGGCATTTTTTGCGGTAACCTGTCCCATTCTTGAATAACGGCTTCCGTGATCTCTTTTGTTCTTACCTACCTTCCGGCTTCATCATCAGATCAGTTCTATGTATCCCCTCCCCTTTTTTCTTCAGTCAGTCACGACTGCATGTATAAACAAAGCAATTTTACTTGTTACGACAGTTCTGCTATGATTTTTTGAAGAGTTCCTTTCTGTATCTTTGAAGTTCATCATCAGATCAAAACGGGACCAACTCGAAAGTATAATCTTTCAATCAAAACAAAAAAAAAAAAATCAAAATCGGTCCAACAATTGACCGAGATATCGGTAAATATACATATCAAAACGACAGTTCTGCTATGATTTTTTGAAGTGTTTCGTTTTAAGTTTTCGAATTCATCATCAGATCAAAACGATATTTTTATGGGACCAATTCGGAAGTATTGTTATGTCGTAAAACTTAACACGCCGTATCTTCAATAAAATCACGAGTAGTACCAAATAAGTAAAACGCATTACTGTGAGAAGCTTCCAGAATAGAAGTATGTCGCAGGCATCGTTCGGTCCATGGCCCTTTACGGTGCGCCGGTGTGGGCGCCATCGCTACGGAAGCGAGTGGCGGCCCGGCTAACCGCCTGCCAGAGGGTCATGGCCATCCGGATGATCCGCGGATACCGTACGGTGTCCTGCGAAGCGGCGAGCCTCCTTGCTGGCCTACCACCGTGGGATTTGGAGGCAACAGTCCTTGCACACATGCATGACTTACGCGTGGAGATGCAACGTCGGGGCGAAACTCCGCTGCCGCGACAAGTCGCGGCATGGCGGACAGAGCTCCGGCGGGATCTCATGGTGAAATGGCGAGAGCGATTGTCGCAACCTCGTGCTGGGCACGCCACGATCGAGGCGGTAAGGCCCCTCTTTGAGGCGTGGCTGGAAAGGCCCCACGGCGTCGTCACCTTCCGTTTGGCGCAGGTGCTGACCGAACACGGCAAGTTCGGTCCGTACCTGTACAAGATTCGTGCGGAGACGACGCCCGGGTGTCGCCACTGTGCGGACCGCCCGGTGGACACGGTGGAGCACACAGTCGAGGTGTGCCCCGCTTGGGAAGAGCAGCGCCGTGTCCTCGTGGGGGCGATCGGCGGCGATCTCTCGCGCCGGGGCTTGGTTCAAGCCATGCTCCGGAGCGAGGAGGAGTGGCAGGCGGTCGCCTCCTTCTGCGAAGCAGTAATGCTAGTAAAGGAGGAGGCCGACCGCCTTAGGCAAAGGCGCACACGCCGCCGCCGCCGCCGGGTTTCCGACCCCAATTTCCGGCCACCGTAGGCGCGGGCTCGAGGACGGTGGGCAATGGGTAGCTCGCTGTCCGTCCGTCCGGTAACAGACCGGTCCGAGCTCAGGTCGTCTACGGCGCGCACCGTTCCCGCGCGCCTCAAGGAGTTGTCAGCAAACTGTAGGGGTCCAGCAGGGCCGAAGCCTACTGGGGCCAAAGGTTATGTGAGACTGTCACCAAAGGCCCCAGGATAAAGGCAAGGAATGGAAAGGTAGGTTTTTTAGTCAGTAAAAGTCTGACACTGTTTCCCGCCCCACCCAAGGGCGGGATTCGTCATTGGATGATTTTTACCTACCACAAAAAAAAAAAAAAAAAAAAAGAATAGAAGTATGTACCTAGGCCAGGCAAGTTCTAGAAAAGTCCGCCATGAAGTAGTAGGTACGTCCAAATGAGAATAGGATCGATTGCCATGTTGTGACGTCACTTCGAACTGTCAAATTGAAGAAATTGGGTACGGCGAGCAAAAAAAGCAATTTATAAAATTTAATTTATTTACGAATCTTGAACAAAAATAGTTTTATCAGAATTCAGTTCTTCAATTTTACTCATCTCTGCGTCATTGTGTGAAGTGTGTAATTAGTGGCAAATGGAAAAAGAAGTTGAATTGTTCCTAACAATGAAATTAAGAAAGAAAATAGTTTTTATTTTTAACTAATTATGACTTAAAAGAATATATTTAGCTAATTTATAATAAACAATAACGTTTTTACTTCACCTAGACTTAACTAAGACTACGTAATAAAAAGCGAAAAAAAAGCCTTTATTGAAACGCAAATAAGTTTTTTTTGCAAACTGTACTTTTCACTCAACATTTGACAGATCGAGGTTATTGGCTTTCCTATTCTTATTTGGAACGCATAGTACTGATTAATTATTAGAAAGTTTGAATAGGTACTTAGGGACTGGATAAGGGAATTTGTACCTTCCGCCTTATACGATAGAGTCGAAATTTGCATGTGTCGTAAACTATAAGTTTTCTAATAATAATGTTTTTATTGCTCCGCGATGCGACTCTATTGTTCTGGAATGGCCTTGAAAAGTCTTTATCTAGAATTTTCCTGGCTCCGCATATAAAAAGGCGGCCCCGACTTCGAGCCAGTCACTCTCGGACGCCCGCCGGGTCGCGGCCGGTGTACCGCAGGGTAGCTGCGTTTCACCGGTCTACTACTCTTGCTACACCGACGACATCCCTACGACAGAAGAAACCATGCTCGCGCTGTACGCTGACGACGCCGCGTACATTGGCTCCTCGCTCAATGCGAGGCACGCGGCTGTCAAAGTGCAGCGTGTACTCGATCTGCTGTCCGACTGGCTGTTGAAGTGGAGGTTGTCGGTGAACGTGGGCAAGACCCAGACGTTGCTCGTCGGGTCTGCTAGCCACCCACCACCTCTTCGGTTGCAAGGAGCCGACATCGCCTGGTCGCCCCACGTGAAATACCTAGGGGTAACCATTGATCGTCGGCTCTCCATGCGAGGTCACGTCCGACAGGTCACCGTCAAAAGCAGGACAGCCCGCGCGCTGCTCCGCCCAGTGCTCTCCTCCCGCCTCCCGCTACGTACCAAGCTGGACGTATACAAGACGTACATCCGCCCATTAATTACGTATGCCGCCCCAGCTTGGCTCGCCCTCACCAGCGAGACCAGCAAAATCCGTCTCCGGGCGCAGCAAAACGCTCCGGACCATCGTAGGCGCACCCCCGCTGGTTAGGAACAATGTCATTCAGCGGGACCTCCATATGGAGAGTCTGGACCTGTTCTGTGCCCGCCTCGCGTCCAATAGTTCGCGCGTGCCGACGCTTCTGCTCGGCCACACGTCAAGCACATAGCGCCCTCGCACGCGCGGCCTCCTGACGCGAGGCGCCTCCCACGTGACCTCCTACCGGACGTGACCGGCCCCCCGGACTTGACGCTTGAGTGAGCCGCTCTTCACGTACACGCGACTCACTCATACAAGGCAAACTATACAACAGCACACGCACCCGGTAAACGTTGTGTGCTAAGTTAATATAGGCATGGCGTGCACCAGCCCAAAGACAAACATGACTCCACATTCATCATACCCACGCAGAGGACGCGCAGCGCGGATGCGCGTCTGCATGCCCGCATGAGCGGTGTCACACACCTCAATACCGCTCACACTCCCAGTATGGCCCCTGAGTCTGTAGCGTAACCGGCTCGATTTGGAAGCGTGTCAGACGGGGGCCAACATTCTCAGTAGGGAGCGCCCCTAAAGTCGGCATTCTCGTCGCAGGTCGTCTCTCGCCGGGCTTGCTCCAGGTAACCGGTGGTCTCACCTGGCGGGGACTGACCGCCGAGATACCGTGAAGAAAGTGGCACTGCAAGAGCGGTGCCAAGGCGCTCCTACTGTACACATATCAGACTGACCGCCGAGATACCGTGAAGAAAGTGGCACTGCAAGTACTCATTCACGTTGACTCGCGGGCGCGGTAGCGGGAGCGGTCACGAAATATCAAACAAATGGAGTAATACCCAAGTGTTCACGTACACAACGCACGTGCGGTCTAAGTAGCGGGCAAGCTAGCGACAGGCGCGCGCGGCGGGCTCGCGGCAATATCAAACGCTTGATATGTTGGTGCGTGTTCACATCAAACTAGCGGCGGAGCGCACGATTCACTCGCGACGTCAGGTAAGTTCAACCAGTATGAACTTATCGCTAGAAACGGTAGCACGTTTTCATCATGCCTTATAATACTGAAGAGTTCATTAGTGCTGTTCAGGCTAGAACTCCGATTTGGCAAAGTAAACACAGGTATATCCAAAAATTCTTGAAGGATGTTCTCTCAAATTACTATATAAAGTATAAATTACACCATACCGTTCTCTTTCCTTATTAATTTCGTGCATACCAATTCAAATTTTTATCATCTCCCACTTTAGGTATGAATTTTCGGTTCACAATAAAAAATCGTCGTCCATGTTTTCAATCTCTGACAATACGAGACACTCGCGCAAACGCCTGGCGGTCAATGTGAACACGAACTCGCCACGTCTTTGCAACCGCATCCGCCACCGCGCCCGCGCCTTTCTATGTGAACAAGTACCAAGAGCGGTGCCAAGGCGCTCCTACTGTACACATATCAGTTACTCCTAGGCAACCTGCGCACGCGCACTTGCCATGAGCTCGTCACCTATATGGTACCCAACGCAGGGTCCGTATTTACGGGCCTCTACCCTGCTACCGCGGGAGAAAGGCATAGCCAGTACCCCGCCCGCCGCGCCCCCTTACGGGAACGTAGCGACTGCCCGGAGCGAGCCAGTCAGTTTGAATTCGTCTGCGATTCGAGTGCGATCGACAAGTACCTAAGTGAAGTGATTAGTGATTCTATCTGACAACCCAAGCGATACAGAAACGGAACTCTAGTGTTGAAAATTGTTGTTTGGACCAAGTTGATTGGAACAATTTGTTATTGTTTGTGGTTATTAAAGTTTTAGTAAACTGGCATTTTAATTACTCACGTTCGTAACAGTATAATCTTTCAATCAAAACCAAAATTTTCGAAATCGGTCCACAATTGACCGAGATATCGGTGAAAATACATTAAAAAAAATACATACCTACAGCCGAACTTAGAACCTCCTCCTTTTCGAATTCGGTTAAAAATAAAATAACTAGAGTATCTACTCTCCGCTTCTATGTAAAGTTTTATAACTTTTAATCTAATTGATAAGAGATATCTTAACATTCATTCTACATACATTTGTGTGTTTGATGAAAAGCTAGTAATAATACCATTCTTTGGCTTTGCAGTTGATCAGAAGTGACGGACCACGTTGTCTGTTGGGCCTGGTTCTAGCGCAAGCTGCGAGCGAGGAGCTCGGCGCGGCGCGTGACACCGGCGTCCTCCTGCCTTCTGCGCGAAGGAACCAGCTCGAACGTCTCATGCTTAAAGGGATGCCGCAACTGTTAATTGCTCTTAGTGGTAAGATTACTCATTAATATAATACAGATATTATGTTAAAAAATATCCGGTTTAACCAACTGGCTTGCAGACTTTCCACTATTAAACTGAGTTCCATAACTCACAGGTTGAAAGGTGAGCTGTACCCTTAGTGTGTAGTAGGTTTAATATTTGGCCCTGGCTGTAGGCTCACTGCGAGAAAGTTCTGTTAATCACGCGCGATTGCGACCGATCGTACAACGGGACGAATTCTTAATTTGGTTTATATTATGGCTATATATACAAATACTTTCAGTATGCCTCCAACATTTTTATTTCAGATATTTTGGAAAAGAATGCCCAGAAGGAAGGACAGTCCAATCCGCCACCCTCACCAACTAACGGTGTTCCACAAACATCTGCATTGCCAGACCTTTTGGCAAATGCACATGATGTCAGTAATACAGACAAGTAAGTTAATACAACCTACTTGAGAAATACCTTGGAGCTTCAGGCAATTTACATGATTAACAAGTAATTACTTAACTATTAAAAAAATATTTGAATATTTTGGTATATTTTCTGCTTTTCATTACCTGTTATTGTAATTTAAACCTTACGCCACTGACGTAAAAGTCACATAATCAGAATTAGCGACATATAAAAACAAATACATAATTCATTGCTACTTCTTTCAGAGCTCTGAACATGGAGATAGTGGTAAAGTGTTTGATGACCCTCCAACACCTATTCTCGTGGTTGCCATTATCTTCTCACGTGCCGCCTTCATTGGTCACCACAGTGTTCTATTGGGGCAGTATAGCAACGCAATCTCAGGTATGTCATGTTGTGCTGTAAGTGTAACCTTAATCTTATTTCTAAAAAGGGTTATTTTCAATTTTGGATAAATTTAACTCCTCGCCTCGTCATACTAAAGAGTATTTGAGTACAATCAAAATGTAAATGAACAAATTGATACGAAGGCACTATAGCTTAATCATTGTGTGTCGTCAGGTGAGTGTAGTCGAAAAATAAAAATCACTCAAATACAGAGAGTATTTGGTTCAGTGTCAAGGCAAATTAGCACCATCCTGAACTTACTTGGTGTAAATTGGATTGTAAAGTGTTATGTTATGGGGCGATGGTCGTTCGGGGTCAGTTGTGATGTTCGGTCTGTGGGCGCAGAGCGTGGAGGCGGCGCTGTGCGGGCTGGGCGGCGTGTGCGAGCTGCTGTACCGGCGGTACGCGCCGCCGTCGTCGGCCGCCACGGCGCTGCGCCTGCAGCACTGCGCGCTGCGCCTGCTGCGCCACCTCACGCACACGCCGCACGCCATCATGCATGCTCACCACGAGTTAGTATCCACTCAGATCATACTAATGTACCAACGCGTAAGGCGTTAAATTGCCAATCACCATGAACAACTAATATTAGTCTGCACCGTGTGTGCGTTTTACTTATTCTGGCTCCTAAAATACAGGCACCTAACTTAGCTCAGAAGGCAGGATTTTACTTCTATGTTTACGTGTTTGCAACAATTTTTTTTTTTTATTGTTGATAAATACGTTTTAAGCGCCGAGGTAATGTGTTTTCCTTTTTATAGATTGATTTGTGTTACTGTTAGTGTTTTTGTCTCTTACAGCATCTCTGTTTTTATTTTCATGACTTATGAAAATGCACATGCAAATGACGCTCAGGTAATTTAGAAGATTAAGACAGCATTGGCAGAAATTTTTACTTTAGTCAACAGCACTTCAAAATACCCTCTATCACTAAAAGGCTTGAGAGAAAAATAAAAATACCGTCTAACAACATAATTATAATTCTTTTGGTTTGTTTAATTTACTTTCTTTCTGAGTTACTAATCATCATTATAAATTTTCATTAGTGATCATTGAACACTGTGTCCATTTCAGTTACCTTAACAAGCTAGCCGAGTTCCTAAAACTGTTTGTATCATTGCATTTCAAGAGGTTGGAGGCGGAACCAGAATTTGATGCCATTGAATTTTTGTCATATCTATTCCAATATACATTCCAGGTATGTTTTAATCTTGAAAACTATGAAAATGTTTAGTAATATTGTTTATACAGCGTAATTTATTATTTACTTAAATAATGTTTTCAGGTGCCCACGTGTGCTATTTTTGTAAACTGTTTAGATATATGGATACAATTTATCGATATTTTGAAGCCAGAAGACACACCAAAGTATGTATCTAAATATTTATATTTCGCTCTGGCAATGAAATTATTAGCAGTCGTATCAGTATTTGTTTATTATTTTCAGATATTGGGAAGCGTTACAGGCGCTCGTGAATGGTGTGTTGAACAAAATACAGTTTCAACACAATAAAGCGCAGTTACAGCATCTCGACAACGATATTCGTGATGATGACGTTAGTGAATATTTTGTTATGGCACAGTCTAAAATAAGTAAAACATTAATATTAAGATCAGATAATATCTTGTTGATTATAAAATTATTAATTTTTGTAAATAAAATCCTATATTATATTGCATGAGGATAATGAAAATAGCTGCTGCCAGCTTTGAATCACTGGATGAACGGCATGGTTATGAATGTGTTCCAGGGCCAGACTGAGTGGCACACATTCCTGAAACATTGCATAGAATGCATAGCGCGCGTCGCAGAGTTAGCGCCGCTTGACGTTTTCACTGCAGTGGTAAGTTGACAAAAGTACTCCCTGTTCCCAATACAATCAGCAATACAAAGAGAACGATGATCATTTTTGTGCAATATTGTAATATTGGTATAAGTCAGAATGGCGTGTGATTGAAACTATACCGAAGAAATATACGATTTGTACTGAAATAATTATATAATGTAGTTTCAATCATTTTGGTAACTACTCATATACCACTCTGACTCATAAGGATACCGTAGTGCATCAGTGAAACATTTTAGTAAAAGATAAAACACAAAACACTTGTCTTACTTATCTTGTTTTATGACTTCCATTGAAGTTTTGTGTCTTTTTGTGTTGCAGTGATAGGAATAGGTAGTGCCTATTTGCCTAAACTTCGAAGAACAGAGACAAGAAAAGGAGACTTCCTTAGGACTAAATTTTTTCCGAAACATCTGTCCCGAAATTTCAAGACAACACTTAAATACATTTAAAAAAATTGTTATTTGGAATAAGTAATTCGTCTATATTTACCTAAAGTTTGCGATTAGACATAACATTTATAATTTATAACTCCATAATAACAACTTATCCTATATCAGCCTATCCTATATTAGTCTATATATCCCTCTCCTAGAGAGGAGGCCTGAGTCCCAGCCAGTGGGAACATTATAAGGCTGAAGTGTCTTCGAATTTTTGGTTCTAGGACATATCGGATTCCTCACGATGTTTTCCTTCACCTTTTTGAGACCAGTGGTGATGAAATAAACTACACAAAGTAATGCGCCTGGCTGGGTTTGAACCCGCGAACTATAACTTATAAATCGGGGCAGTTACCACTGGGCCACCACTGCTCGCATTGTATACGTAACAGGAACCTCTCGCACTCCGCATGAGAGCGCGGCCAATAAAAATGAGTGTCGTTCGATTCAGAAATGTGTATGTTTTGGCAGCTGGAGCGCTGGCAGTGCCTGGCGGGCGTGCACGCGCGCGCGGCCACGCGCGGCGGCGAGGGCGAGCGTCTGCTGGCCGCGCTGCTCGACCTCGCCACGCTCACGCGCGTTCTGGGCCGTCTCGCGCCTGCCTTACTGGCCGGTACACATCCTAATGTTTATACGTGGGTGATTTGGAAAGTTTCCGACCTCAATGTGAACATAGCAGCATTCGTTGATATGTATCTTTTGATAGTTACTCAGCAAAGTTTCAGCCATTTTGGACATACAGTTGTTATTTGACAGTCATTTGAGTGAGTCGATATGAGAAGCAGGAAAAGAAAATCTTTTTCACCAGACATGACGTGCCATCTCTCACCTCAGTGGTTGCCACGACAAAAAAATACGAATTACGGTTTGAACTATTTGATCATCCGCCTTACTCACCAGATTTGGCCTCAAGCAACTACTTTTTGTTCCCTCATCTAAAAATTGCGCTCGGAGGGTGGAGTTTTTCATCAAAGGCGGAGGCAAATTTTGTTAACAATTATTTTGCAGAGGGAAACGCAAACTACTATTTGACCAGTTTAGAGAAAATGGGGGCATCGCTGGGAGAAGTGTGTAGACAGAACAAAGAGACAATGTAAAAAAAGTAAAATAAATTGTAAAAAAATGTCGTGTAACTTTATTAGGCCGGAAACTTTTCAAAAACCACTTGTGTACAACAATAAACCAATACTTTTTTATACAATTTTTTAATGAGGCTTGCCGTAGATGTGATTTAATAAAACATAATTGTAACGTTTTCTTTTTCTCTCAGAATCTCTTTCCATTAATGTTTAAATACGCTAACTGCGCGTACTCTCTTTCATGTGTGAGCTATCTTGTTTCTGCTAGGTTATAAACAAAAAAAAAAAAAAACAAACTAATTGATGTTATTATTTTCTTAATATTCTCTAATAGGAAAATATAATATGCGTTTTACATGATATTTATTTTGGTGTTGTACAGAGACTGAGAGCAGTCGGCGTGCGACGGGCTGGGCGTTGGGCGCGACGTTAGTAGAACGCATGGCGAGCGCACTGGCGGGCGCCGCGCTCACGCGGCCGCACCGCGCCGCGCCGCTCGCGCATCTCGCGCACGCGCATGTGCAGGTGTAAGTATTGGTGTTGTACAGAGACTGAAAGTAGTCGGCGTGCGACGGGCTGGGTGTTGGGCGCGACGTTAGTAGAACGCATGGCGAGTGCACTGGCGGGCGCCGCGCCGCTTGCGCATCCCGCACTCGCGCATGTGCAGGTGTAAGTATTGGTGTTGTACAGAGACTGAAAGTAGTCGGCGTGCGACGGGCTGGGCGTTGGGCGCGACGTTAGTAGAACGCATGGCGAGCGCACTGGCGGGCGCCGCGCTCACGCGGCCGCACCGCGCCGCGCCGCTCGCGCATCTCGCGCACGCGCATGTGCAGGTGTAAGTATTGGTGTTGTACAGAGACTGAAAGTAGTCGGCGTGCGACGGGCTGGGTGTTGGGCGCGACGTTAGTAGAACGCATGGCGAGTGCACTGGCGGGCGCCGCGCCGCTTGCGCATCCCGCACTCGCGCATGTGCAGGTGTAAGTATTGGTGTTGTACAGAGACTGAAAGTAGTCGGCGTGCGACGGGCTGGGCGTTGGGCGCGACGTTAGTAGAACGCATGGCGAGCGCACTGGCGGGCGCCGCGCTCACGCGGCCGCACCGCGCCGCGCCGCTCGCGCATCTCGCGCACGCGCATGTGCAGGTGTAAGTATTGGTGTTGTACAGAGACTGAAAGTAGTCGGCGTGCGACGGGCTGGGCGTTGGGCGCGACGTTAGTAGAACGCATGGCGAGCGCACTGGCGGGCGCCGCGCTCACGCGGCCGCACCGCGCCGCGCCGCTCGCGCATCTCGCGCACGCGCATGTGCAGGTGTAAGTATTGGTGTTGTACAGAGACTGAAAGTAGTCGGCGTGCGACGGGCTGGGTGTTGGGCGCGACGTTAGTAGAACGCATGGCGAGTGCACTGGCGGGCGCCGCGCCGCTTGCGCATCCCGCACTCGCGCATGTGCAGGTGTAAGTATTGGTGTTGTACAGAGACTGAAAGTAGTCGGCGTGCGACGGGCTGGGCGTTGGGCGCGACGTTAGTAGAACGCATGGCGAGCGCACTGGCGGGCGCCGCGCCGCTCGCGCATCTCGCGCACGCGCATGTGCAGGTATAAGTATTGGTGTTGTACAGAGACTGAAAGTAGTCGGCGTGCGACGGGCTGGGCATTGGGCGCGACGTTAGTAGAACGCATGGCGAGTGCACTGGCGGGCGCCGCGCCGCTTGCGCATCCCGTGCTCGCGCATGTGCAGGTGTAAGTATTGGTGTTGTACAGAGACTGAGAGCAGTCGGCGTACGACGGGCTGGGCGTAGGGCGCGACGTTAGTAGAACACATGGCGAGCGCACAGGCGGGCGCCGCGCCGCTTGCGCATATCGCGCACGCGCATGTGCAGGTGTAAATATTGGACGTTACATACTGCAATGTTGCACTCAGCTTTCAAACTGCCAGAAAATACTAGATATTTTTGAGCTTATATCATTTAAAATAAAAACTGGGCAAGTGCGAGCCGGACTCGCACACTGAGGATTCCGTACAAACTAACTTATGTAAATAATTAAATTTTAGAATCGAGTCTCAAAGATTTTTCCGAATCGAAAAAAGTATTTGTTTTTTTGTGACGTAACTACAAATTAAAATATAAATATTTTCATCCTTTTTATTTTTGGTATAATTATCATAAAACATAAAATTGGTTTATTCAAAGTTTTGTAATTGTCAGTTAATAAGTAAGTGTCAACCGACAATATATATGTGAAACTTTGAATAAAGCCACTTTTAGTAATTAAAAAGTAGCTTTATTCAAAGTTTTCTATTATTTTCTCAGTTAATGATAAGTACAAAAAAAAGCAAAAACATGTTAAGAATTATGAACAGTTCGGAAACCTGTGCTTACATGTATCATGTTCCCCAGACACGCGGAGATGTTCGCGTGTATGGGCGCGTGGTGTTGCTACGCGAACGAGTGCGGAGTGCCGGTGCAAACGATGGAGGGACTGTTCTCTTCTGCGATACCCTTCTTACTTCCGCACGAGATACCGGTCAGTATTGATCTTTGTTTATTATGACCTTCATTTTTGTGCTTACGTTTACAAGTATAGTTCCTCTCTATTATTTTTTATTTTTATTTTCTAGGAGCCACCGTTATTGTGCCATGCTGCAGCGCACCTACTGTTGAGTCTCGCGAAAAACGTGAAATTTAATTGCGACCCCGTAGTGCTCTCCGGGGACTTGTATGAACATGCACAAAGATCTCTTCACTACCTTCCGTCTAAGGTAGGATTGTCCCATAAAATATATTGTTTTTCCACATACTATTTTTGTTCTGAGAATAGATGTATATTCTATTTCTAACTGATAATATAATCAATGTAGGTTCATCTAAGTGAAATATTTTGTTAACTAGAAAAAAAGTCGATTACACGTGTACTCTACTGAACTAGCCACTTCAAAGTGGTCGGGTGGCGTAGGTATAGATTTATGCTTACAGTGACCAAGTGCACCAGGCCTGCTACTGCTAAGATCCTCCACACACAATTCGATACTTATTTTCTTCCCTTCTAAAGTTGTATTATCTTGGTCAGACAGCAGTAGTAGTCCGCGAGGCGCTAATATCGTTGGCGCTGCGCGGTGGTGCGGGCGGCACCGGGCAGGCGGGCGGCGCCACGCGCGCGCTGCTGGCGGCGTGGGGCGGCGCGCTGCCCGAGCGCGGCCCCGCGCAGGCGCTGCCGCCGCTCACGGCGCTGCTGCACGCCTTCTCCGACGCGCCCACACAAGCTAAGAAGGTAAGTGTCACTAATGTCGCGGCGGTGCGGGCGGCACCGGGCAGGCGGGCGGCGCCACGCGCGCGCTGCTGGCGGCGTGGGGCGGCGCGCTGCCCGAGCGCGGCCCCGCGCAGGCGCTGCCGCCGCTCACGGCGCTGCTGCACGCCTTCTCCGACGCGCCCACACAAGCTAAGAAGGTAAGTGTCACTAATGTCGCGGCGGTGCGGGCGGCACCGGGCAGGCGGGCGGCGCCACGCGCGCGCTGCTGGCGGCGTGGGGCGGCGCGCTGCCCGAGCGCGGCCCCGCGCAGGCGCTGCCGCCGCTCACGGCGCTGCTGCACGCCTTCTCCGACGCGCCCACACAAGCTAAGAAGGTAAGTGTCACTAATGTCGCGGCGGTGCGGGCGGCACCGGGCAGGCGGGCGGCGCCACGCGCGCGCTGCTGGCGGCGTGGGGCGGCGCGCTGCCCGAGCGCGGCCCCGCGCAGGCGCTGCCGCCGCTCACGGCGCTGCTGCACGCCTTCTCCGACGCGCCCACACAAGCTAAGAAGGTAAGTGTCACTAATGTCGCGGCGGTGCGGGCGGCACCGGGCAGGCGGGCGGCGCCACGCGCGCGCTGCTGGCGGCGTGGGGCGACGCGCTGCCCGAGCGCGGCCCCGCGCAGGCGCTGCCGCCGCTCACGGCGCTGCTGCACGCCTTCTCCGACGCGCCCACACAAGCTAAGAAGGTAAGTGTCACTAATGTCGCGGCGGTGCGGGCGGCACCGGGCAGGCGGGCGGCGCCACGCGCGCGCTGCTGGCGGCGTGGGGCGGCGCGCTGCCCGAGCGCGGCCCCGCGCAGGCGCTGCCGCCGCTCACGGCGCTGCTGCACGCCTTCTCCGACGCGCCCACACAAGCTAAGAAGGTAAGTGTCACTAATGTCGCGGCGGTGCGGGCGGCACCGGGCAGGCGGGCGGCGCCACGCGCGCGCTGCTGGCGGCGTGGGGCGGCGCGCTGCCCGAGCGCGGCCCCGCGCAGGCGCTGCCGCCGCTCACGGCGCTGCTGCACGCCTTCTCCGACGCGCCCACACAAGCTAAGAAGGTAAGTGTCACTAATGTCGCGGCGGTGCGGGCGGCACCGGGCAGGCGGGCGGCGCCACGCGCGCGCTGCTGGCGGCGTGGGGCGGCGCGCTGCCCGAGCGCGGCCCCGCGCAGGCGCTGCCGCCGCTCACGGCGCTGCTGCACGCCTTCTCCGACGCGCCCACACAAGCTAAGAAGGTAAGTGTCACTAATGTCGCGGCGGTGCGGGCGGCACCGGGCAGGCGGGCGGCGCCACGCGCGCGCTGCTGGCGGCGTGGGGCGGCGCGCTGCCCGAGCGCGGCCCCGCGCAGGCGCTGCCGCCGCTCACGGCGCTGCTGCACGCCTTCTCCGACGCGCCCACACAAGCTAAGAAGGTAAGTGTCACTAATGTCGCTGCGGTGCGGGCGGCACCGGGCAGGCAGGCGGCCCCGCGCAGATCCAGATGTTCATGACCTTCTGACATGCGTTCTGCTTGGCTGCCGATCGCTTTCGCAGCGACGGCACCCATACTGGCGCTCCATAAAGGGCCATGGACCGAACGATACCTGTGTAAACCCTCAGGCGTCTGGACCCCTTAAATTTGGCAGGAGCCCCTTGAGCAGCCCCAGTCCGATCCAGTTTGGGAGCCAGACGAACGTCTGCCTCTTAAAAAGTGCTACTTAAAATTCCATTCGCTGTCGAGGACGAGTCCCAGATACTTCATCGTCGACTCGACGCCGATGTGACCCACTACTAGTACTAGCTCACATGCCGACTACATGCTATCGGTTTCACTCGCACTTATGTGTACGTCGGTTCTATTGTACTACTCACTCACCTAATGTGGCTATATAGACTGAAAATTCATATTGAATGCAAATTACGACACACTGATGTTAGCGCATAGTAGTTCGAAGTACCTAACGTATAAAATCGTAAAGATTTCGAATATGCGTGAATAACTTTACCAAGGATTTCAGTACTTTAAATCGAATATTTTCTTTCTCACACTAGCTACAAAGTTACCCCCATCCCACAAATAAATATATTTTTAAAGACCTTTCTCTAGACCCATGTTCTTTCACGCGCCTCAGGTAAATGAAGATTCGTTCGACGAGTTGGTTTTTGTACCTGGCTTATGTCTGCTATCTCTATTTTCCCTATAAAATCAGTAATAGTTTTAAATGTGAAAATGAAACATGAATGATGGCCCTGGAACGAAGGCAAAGCAGGAACAGGAGTGTGTTTTTAGTTATTAGAAGTCTGAAAAGTCTCTTGCCCCGCCCAAGGGCGCAAAGATGGCATTGGATGATTGTCCCACAAAAAAAAAATTACAGTGTGAGTGAGCACTCATTCAGCAGGTTGTTCTAATATGCTTGGCTTTGGAAAATGTGGAATGAAATGAATGGTTCGTGTGTGTAAGTTTATGAAAATGTTCGCTATGACAGGCGCAGTGAAGTTGTACAAACTGGTTGTTCTTTGTTTTTAGCACCTACTGTTGCGTGTAATTGTTTTGTTAGTTTTTTATTATTTTCAGTCATTTTAAGTTTTGTTATTGTTATTACTGTAACTTACTTGGTTTTGGAGTGATCTTTATTCTTTATTGTACATACATACAGTTTCAACAAAACAATAAAAGGTTAGTGGATGTACATAGGCGAGCTTAACCCATAATTGGGTTTTCTACCAGCAAACCGAATACATAAAAGAAAAATGAGAAATAAACCTTACATTTGAGGATATACAATCATGCACAATAAAACTTAATTACATAAATGATTACATCTTAATCTTACATCATCAACTTAAAACTAAAAGTATACTAAATAGATATCTGTACAGCATACTATACATAAACATAATATATACAACATATATATAAATAATAATAAATAGTGATAAAAGTTTATTATTTTTGAAATGAATTATACTATAGTATTTGTTTTCCCTTGCATCATAAATATGTCCTAAAAGTTCAACACCAGCATCGGTTGTTGAACGACCCCTTGTAAAACCAAACTGTTTGGTATGTAACAATTTATGTTTGTTAAAAAATCTTTGTAATTGCTCTAAAATAAGTTTTTCAAATATTTTACTAAAAGTGGGTAGAACTGAAATGGGTCTGTAATTCGTGGGGTCAGATTGGATTGTTCAAAACGGGTAGTACTACCCGTTTTGAACAATGGTATTACTTTACTATTCTTCATTAAGTCAGGAAACTCACCGCGACCGATACAATTATTAAAAATAAAAGCTAAAGAAGGAACTACAATGTGAATTATAGACTTAACAACGCCCGCAGAATTACCCCATAAATCTGCAGTCTTCTTTACATTTAAGGAATTAAATGTCTTAATGATATCTACACAAGTCACATGTTCGAAATTAAAATCAGAATCACAAACTTTAACATTTTCTTTAAGCAGAGCCTCTGCAGCACGGGGTGATGAGTTCAGAGATTTTGTTGTTGATATGGGAATCTCTGAAAAGAATTTCTCAAAAGCCGCGGCAACCTGTGAGTCCGATGTGACCACATTGTCATCAATTACAAGTTTATAGTCATTAGATTGTCTTGTAGACCTGCCAGTTTCACTATTTATGACATTCCACGTAGTTTTCATTACTGTTTTTAATTTTGGAACTCAAGTAGCGCGATTTCGCTGCAGAACAAATTTTTTTGAATAATTTCTCACATATAAACTAAATTCACCAGTATTAACAAGAACCCTTTCACCATACAATTCATAAAGCAGAGTTCTACTTTTGTGAATACCAGTGGTTTCCCATACACTGAACGACACGTTACTATTAACCGAAATAGTCTTGGGTATAAAAGTAGAATTAAATTGATTACAGTATGTGTTAAACATTGATGATTAAACATACACATTATATTATATATATATTCCACAAACGATTTGCAGTTTTAGGGTTAACAGTGATATTCTTTTTAGCCACTATGCTGTTTTGGTTTTGAAAAGTAATTAATTGCCCACAATTATTCAATTACAAAGAATTACAAATCAATTTTATAGAACTCTTCGGTAATTGAGCTTTGTCGGTACCGACTTCGTTTCATTTTTGTTACTTTTTTACACTGAAAGTTGCATTAAAATCATCAAGAAAAACGAAAGTTTGTTGGCTCATAACTTTTTAATGGCATTTTTTTTTTCTTTTCTGTTTCCGTACAGACAAAAATAGTAATAAGATAAAACAATATCAAGTTTAAATTTAAATGAATGTCAAACTGTGGAGTAATACCCCCCCAAAATTGTATGGAAAAAATATCGGCTAGTGTAACCTTAAAGACATCTGGCACACCGCTGCAAAATATGTGATGTTAGTCGTATGCGTGTGTATACAGAAAGATCTTGTCTTTGAAGATACTCAATGAGCTTTCCCGATCTAAACTTTATTTTCCCAAAAATAAAAACCTGCACATTGACCGCCAGCGTCGTTGCGTTATATGGCGGCACTATTATCATAAAAAACCCAAGCTTTACTTTAACCTTTTCTCACCCTTACCAGGCGTTAGCAGAAGGTATCCAGAGCTCTGCAGAGACCGCCCTACGAATGCTATGCGAGCCTTCCTTCGCGTCCGCTGAGGCGGAGATCACGGACTTCTTCCTCGCACTGTTCACCGCGCTGCTGCCTCAACTCGGCAACTTTGCCTACAACGCCATCGATGTGTTCTTAGAGGTAGCGCAGAGGTATGTACTATCATTATTTGTAAAAGTAGATTTCTTCTTGCTAAGTTGCTACCGTGTTTCGCTTAAAAGATATAACCATAACATACAAACTCGCAAGCGAATTTAGACCCATGCTTTGTCGCAGATAGTGTTTGAAACAAGAATGTTCGGGATAACGAATGTGGCTAAAGAAGATATTTGTTAACAATCATATACGTACTTTCTATCTATTATGAGGGTTTGCGATTTGTAACTTTGTAATGTTTCAACAACAATTTGTATAATATACACTTTTTTAAATTCATTACAAACAGACTGAACCAGTATTGGCAAATATATATTTTAAAAAAATGTAGGTATATTGGCCATTTTCATAACTAATCATATAGCTAAGATCCAAGCAATGATGGCAAGACGAACTAAACAACTTCACGAAGGATTGGGCCGTAGCAGTAGGACGATATGTTCTGATACAATAATAATACAGTAGTAAATGGATGGTCTTGATACAAACAACCATTCGGTATCAGTTACACTGGTAGGTATATAAAATTAAAAATAAATATATATCGTTAAATGAATGTCCAGGGGCGGCGGTGAGAGCGGCCTGGAGCGCCTAGTAGAGTGCGTTCGCCTGGGCATCGAGGCGGGCGGAGGCGGCATGCTGGTGCGCTCCGTGCTCACGCTGCTGCAGCGCCACGTGCTGCCGCGCGCCACGGTCGACGCGCCCGACCTGGCGCGCGCCGCCTACCGACTACTCGCCAGGTAAGCGATGTTCGCCTGGGCATCGAGGCGGGCGGAGGCGGCATGCTGGTGCGCTCCGTGCTCACGCTGCTGCAGCGCCACGTGCTGCCGCGCGCCACGGTCGACGCGCCCGACCTGGCGCGCGCCGCCTACCGACTACTCGCCAGGTAAGCGATGTTCGCCTGGGCATCGAGGCGGGCGGAGGCGGCATGCTGGTGCGCTCCGTGCTCACGCTGCTGCAGCGCCACGTGCTGCCGCGCGCCACGGTCGACGCGCCCGACCTGGCGCGCGCCGCCTACCGACTACTCGCCAGGTAAGCGATGTTCGCCTGGGCATCGAGGCGGGCGGAGGCGGCATGCTGGTGCGCTCCGTGCTCACGCTGCTGCAGCGCCACGTGCTGCCGCGCGCCACGGTCGACGCGCCCGACCTGGCGCGCGCCGCCTACCGACTACTCGCCAGGTAAGCGATGTTCGCCTGGGCATCGAGGCGGGCGGAGGCGGCATGCTGGTGCGCTCCGTGCTCACGCTGCTGCAGCGCCACGTGCTGCCGCGCGCCACGGTCGACGCGCCCGACCTGGCGCGCGCCGCCTACCGACTACTCGCCAGGTAAGCGATGTTCGCCTGGGCATCGAGGCGGGCGGAGGCGGCATGCTGGTGCGCTCCGTGCTCACGCTGCTGCAGCGCCACGTGCTGCCGCGCGCCACGGTCGACGCGCCCGACCTGGCGCGCGCCGCCTACCGACTACTCGCCAGGTAAGCGATGTTCGCCTGGGCATCGAGGCGGGCGGAGGCGGCATGCTGGTGCGCTCCGTGCTCACGCTGCTGCAGCGCCACGTGCTGCCGCGCGCCACGGTCGACGCGCCCGACCTGGCGCGCGCCGCCTACCGACTACTCGCCAGGTAAGCGATGTTCGCCTGGGCATCGAGGCGGGCGGAGGCGGCATGCTGGTGCGCTCCCGTTTTTTGTCAGAAACGAAGTTCCTCTGAGATACTATGAGAAAGAGAAAGATGTATGCATAGAGTATAATGAATTACGCCTAAGTATACCACATCTAAAATCGCACCAAAATTTACGATGCGTGAGAAGTCAATGTTCATTGGGTCCACGACAGCGGATACCATGTAGGTGAGGCATCACCTAAACTAACCAACTTTATCTTTACATAACAGCGTGCTAATCCATCGCTGGCGCTACTTCTTCCCAAACAAATGCGACGAATCGGAGAGTAACGCCCGCACGGACGAGCTGCGCGGCGCGCTGTCGGCCCTGGGCCGCGCGCTGCTGCAGCCGGACATCGAGCTGCTGCGGCTGAACATAGACACGCTCGACGCGCTCAACACCAAGTGCAAGCTCTATCACAAGGTAACTCTAGAATAGAATTACACGACAGCAAAACTGCTGAGCTGTTCGGTTGTATTGCTCCGAACAGTGAGTCACAGTAATTAATAGCAGTAAGAGCAGCTTTGTAGTTCTAATACTAAAACTTATATTAGATCAATAGATCGATTCGTTTTCTAAAGAGTCGTTCAACTACAGATGTTGAACTTTTACGACGCGTTTATATTCCTGGCATGGATAAATGAGATGTTTCGTGCATATTTTGCGATTTTTCCAAGGCATTCAATTGAGTTCTCCATAACTAATAAGGCAACACAACACCTTTGCTTTTTTAGATCTATTTACTGCTTACTTATGTCATAAGATTTAAAGAGTTGATAGATGAATAGATGACAAAGAAGATATCGCTAATCGGTGAATAGGTTTTATCTAGTGTTTAGAGAATAGTGATCCCCCAGAGCTCAATTCTTGGTCTAGTTTTGTTTCGGAGACTGGAGTCTCGATAGCCTAACAATAAATGCTTTGTCCAGGTAATGTTCCGCACGGAGTTTCTGGGCGAGTTCCTATCGGTCCTCTTACTGGGGCTGGCGGAGGGTGGTTGGCGAGCCCTCGCGCGCGACGAGGTGACTGCCGCGGTGCACGCCATGGCGCTGGTGGACTTCCCCGCTTTTCGCGCTGCCTTTCTACCACACTTCTTGGCCTCGCTGCCCGGCCTTACGCCCGAGCATCAGCACCATCTGGCGCAGTTCCCGCCTGACACGGTAATCTCTAATAACTTTAGCGCATTAGACCCACCAAATCTTTGAAGTTTCGTCAGTAATTAATTAAGTCCTGTCAATCTTTAAGATCAATTATTGGTCGCTATTTTGGTGGATTGATGACTGGAGAAGGTAGGGGGAAACAGTGAAGCCAAAAGGCTTCAATGATAATGACGCAACTTTCACCTGTTTCAAATGAACTAACAGCTCAAAAACCCAAGACAGACCTAGATTGTTGGGTGCGTAGCAATGTTCAGTTTATCACACGGGTTTATTGATGCATGAAAATACAAAACAGCAATGATTATTCACAGGACTTACCATCATTTACGCAGAACATCCAGCGCTTGATGAACGACGTGAACTGTTACCGCGCGTACAGCTCGCTGGCGCCCGTGGGGATGGCCTCCTAGCATCTCCTCGACTTTCATGTGCCGCTGTGATATTGGACCGTTTGTGATAATTAACTTAACATTAATTTGTAGCTCTACGGACATTTGCAAATCGTGCATATAATAGTGGATATGCAATAATAAGAATAATTTGACAAAATAACTTTAGCAAGAGTGACATTGCGAAGCTCGAATAAACAGCAGTGAAATCAGTTTGAATTTTCAGTTAAGAAATATTCTTATTTTGCAATGCGATGTAGTATTATATGGGTTCATCATAATCAAGACATATTGACAATCAAAATTGTATGTTGTATTTTTTTATTGTATTCAAGTTAAGGTTGCTGCCATTGGATTCGACATCGAACTGGCTTAGGCCTGCCGCTTCTTTATAAGAAAATTAATAGCGCATTTCGACATTTTTTTTTTTTTATCGTAGGTAAAATCAACCAATGACAAATCCCTCCCTTGGGTGGGGCGGGAAATAGTGTCAGACTTTTACTGACTAAAAACCTACCCTTCCATTCATTGCGTTTGTCCCGGGGCCCGTGATGACATTCTCACATAACCTTTGGCCCTAGTAGGCCCTGCTGGACCCCTACAGTTTGCTGACAACTCCTTGAGACGCGCGGGAACAGTGCGCGCCGTAGACGACCTGAGCTCGGACCGGTCTGTTACCGGACGGACGGACAGCGAGCTACCCATTGCCCACCGTCCGAGCGCATTTCGACATGCTAAACGTACGTTCCGAATACTCGGACCAATTAATTTTATCGTGTGAATACTTTGTAGGAAGATTGGTTTCCTGTTACAAACATATAGTTAATCTTTGTGTATAAACCCAGATATCGTATGTTTTGAAATAAAATTGTGACTATTGAGGTCTGTTGAAATAAAATGTGAACATAAACATTGTAATGTAAGTTGTATGTTACGTTTATACTTAGATATTTAAGGCCAGTCTTTCTCATAAGCTCGAATAAGCATTTGCTTTAAAGTATTCTCATAAACATTTTATGATCGTGGATTCCCACGATCATAAAATGTTTATGAGAATATTTTGCAAAAATTGAGAATATTGCTGAACATAGTTTTCCCATATTTTATGTGTACAAGTCTTAGTGCATATGTGGATGACGCGGATTAGTAATAATATTTTTGTACTGATGTGTTGTAGAAAAACTGGATGAGTTGTTTTATTTTTTCCAACATATGAATTAAATGGAGGGTAGAGGGGAATGGGAAATCTTAGTATCCATTAGGGTAAGGTTAGGCTTGTTTTTGTTTCTTTATATTTGACAAGCAATATTGCTCGTGGCTTAGAACTGGATTAACATATTCCGCCTTATTCCAAAACGCGATCTAAAATAGTTCCGGGACTATTACTAGGTTTAATCCCGATTAAACGCTATCTATGCATGTAGTTTTCGGGATTATTACTAATTTTAATACCAATTAATAGCTATCTAAACGTATTTCCGGGCTATTATTAGGTTTAATGCCAATTAAAACTAGTAATAGTCCCGGAACTATTTTAGATCGTGTTTTGGAATAAGGCGGATTAGGTGTGTTTATTTTTGTTAATAGGTTTAGGGCACTTTTCCTATTAGGTATGGTGTAGTGGATGACCAATCGTTAATTTAGAATTATTAATACATAAATATAGCGTTTATATTTCGTTTCTATCACTAGGCAGTAATATACTAATACAAGTCAAGTTCTTGAACCGAATTTGGCATAAAAGACTGTACATATATTCATTCGAGTTTATTACAGGTATCATAAAACCTGTTTTTATTTTATAGTCTCGTCGAACTATACAGGGTGCAATAAAATCGTGGGCATTATTGTACACCAAGACTACTCACGAAACTAATTGCATTAGGTCTACTGATACGCAAATCAAAAATGTTATTAATAATGCAAGTATGGAAAACCTTAAAAATTTTGTAAGTCATACAACGTATCAAATAGTTGCGACTTGCGCATAGCGTTAACGAATGCTACTGTAGGTACCTACGCCATACCATTATTGTGCGTGAACTTTTTGAACCCGCGCGACTCACGTGTCATAGGTAGCTTACGAATTTGCCTAATACATTCTAAGTTTCACTTCATACTTTGCTGACTTAGAACGGTCAAAAGTTCAAAACTACGTCAACTAATGCACATTAAAACAAAAACAAAATGTTTACCTAAGTAAAATTAATTTCTTTTAGATAGTTTTGGAGTATTTAAGTACTTACCTAACTTACTAACTAGCATTTTAAAAGATGCTCAAAATGTCCGCGTGCGATCATAAATTAAAATCATTATTAATATATTGTTGGTTTGTGTGCTAAGCCTTCACATTATTTTACCGAGGCATTGTGAAACAAATCGTCCACCACTTACATTTAATACACTGACAATTAGTCCACAAACAATGAACTGCAAGTTCTGCAAATGCGATGCGCGTACGGCGATTACGTCACGGGATCGATCGTAGAAAAACACCTCAATGCGCAATCGTTATGACACTGATTCGGAGAGGCCAGCCTCGGATACACGTATTTCTGCGAGTGAGGGAGCAGGATGGAGAAGTTCGGGGCGGGCGGCATGCCTTTTAGCCTATTGTTATTGCTACTTGTAAGGAAATTTCGGCTCGCCGCAAGAACTAGTTATTAGTATTATTTGATATTTTGTTTATTTTTAGTTCCGCGCTGTACTGCTCTTTAAGAGATTTTGATACTTCACGACTTTTGGCGTTTAAGAATTTTTTTAAATACTTTCAGTGTTTATTTGCAATAATAAGCGTTTTACAATATGACTTACTACAATTTGAAGGTTTTCCATACTTGCATTAATAACATTTTTGATTTGCGTAATAGTAGGCCTAATGCAATTAGTATCGCGAGTAGTGTTGGGTAAAAACGATGCTCACGACTTCAATTCCACTCTGTAGAATAATTTATTTGCTATGTGATTTTTGAAAAGAAATCATATATCTGCATTTATAAAATTAGATTATTGTGTCAGCACAAAGCAATCTTCGAAAATAAATGAAACTAGTCATTGAAAGATTTTGTATGTAAAGAAGAATGGTGTGTGTAGATTCATTTGCACAGAAACAGTATGGACAGCTTTTTCAATTTTGGTACTACTTCAGTAGCCACAGGAAAAACTTATACCTATGTATAATACAACACTTAGCTGTGTATATTTACTACGCAAATCATTGCATAGTCCAGTCAGTTTCTGATCACTGCAACAGGTACAATATGTGTAAGTTGAACCAAAATGGCAATTAACTTTCAATGCGCAGTAGCAGATTTTCGGGTCTTAATCGAAGTGCTGCAGAGCGGCGGGCTGTGCGTAACCATAGCAACGACGGCCATTTTAGTTCAACTTTTTTCCCGCGTACTGTGCAGTTGGTCACTAAAAAAAATTAGATGGCGATTTCTTTTGTCAGATTTAATTGCTGAAGTACAATGCGGTCCAAATGAGAATAGGATCGATTTCCATGTTGTGACGTCACTTCGAACTGTCAAATTGAAGAAATTAGGT
Organism: Leucania comma; assembly: GCA_958295575.1. Taxonomy (NCBI): domain Eukaryota; kingdom Metazoa; phylum Arthropoda; class Insecta; order Lepidoptera; family Noctuidae; genus Leucania; species Leucania comma. The sequence continues at coordinate 16,360,263 of OY282474.1, read as the reverse complement.
ACGGCTAGCAAAAAAAATTTTTTTTTTAAATTCAATTTATTAACGAATCGTGAACGAAAAAAGTTTTACCAGAATCCAGTTCCATCTCTACGTGACTGTGTGAAGTGTCTGATTAGTAGTAATTGGAAAAAGAAGGCGAATTGTTCTTAGACCTTGTCCAGAAGAAGCGAATTCATTCGCGCGCTATTGAGATACTAGGCACGAATACATCGCGTCCACAAGCATCGCGCGAATTCAAAATACGCGCGTAAATCACGTGCATAACGCCAGACCCTCGACTCGCGCGTGATTCGCCCTTTCTGGACAAGCCCTTAACAATGAAAATAAAAAAGAAAATAGTTATTTTTTTACGTAATTATGACTTAAAACAATATATTTAGCTAATTTATATTAAACAATAACGTTTTTACTTCACCCAGACTTAACTAAGACTTCGTAATACAAAGCAAAAAAAACCCTTTATTGATACGCAAGTAAGGTTTTTTTGCAAACCGTACTTTTGATTCAACAATTGACAGATCGAGGTTATTGGTTTTCCTATTCTTATTTGGCACGCATAGTAAATTAATAAACAATATTGTCGTAAATATTTATTGCATTTAAGTTTTAGTTGCTTGGGGGTGCAATAGGTCATAAGATAATGTTCAAATAATATTATTAGTTGGTTCGAGAGTAATACAAAATTTATCATTTCTGTATGCTTATTGACATGAAAAATAAAGAAAATCTAGTTGTTTTCATATATCACAGTTTTATTCATAATTTCCTGCATCACAATAACAATAGAATGGGACAATTAACAGTAACACATTAGAGAGTGCAACAATGAAATAATTAATTACACAGTGACAATAAACACTCTATGGCTTCATTGGTGAAACTTGGACAAACATTTGTTGAACACAGCCATCACAACATCTTTGTGGCTTGCATATAACTGTATGTCAGGAGTGATGTCTACCCAGCGCACCCCAACTGCATCATCACCAGCATTTAATTTTAATGCACCAACAGTAGAGCCATTGTTGTCATGGAAATTATATGCTATACTTTCCATCCAAGCATTGTCCGTATTACGACGGTCATCAATGTATCCTTTATATACTTCATCTCCCTCTTGGAAGAATTTTTTAAACCTTTGGTTCAAATGTAATTTTTCATCTGGAAATAAAATTTCAATAAGTAATAGGTGTTTTAAACTTTGATTTATCTTATGTTTACATAATATTTAGTTAATATTACTAACCTTCACTCAATTCCAAAGAGTTCATGGCTTCTTCCTGAAATTCTCTGATCGCAGTAGCACTTACTTTTTCACCAGGGTCTACCATTCCACCTGGTAGTGCCCAATCTCCAGTATCCCTTCTTTTTACCACAACACATTGCAAAATGGGCCTGAAACACATATTTAATGGAACACAAAGTTTTTACTGGTTAACCAAAAAAATGTAAGTAAAACTGTTTACTTATTACTAGATTGGTCCTTTTCAACTTCACCATCCGCAAGTCTCTTCCAGCGAGTGACTACTGGGTCAGCAGCATGGTTTGGTCCCCATCTCCCAAGAACCCCTCGACCAGATATACCTGTTCTTCCTATGGGATTGAGGGGGTATCCATTCACTATGTTGTATTGGCCCATATAGCTGACTCTGCTCACTTTACCATCTGCTTTGTTCCATTGTGGTTTGAAACCGGGGTCACCTGAGCAAGAAAAATTAAAAGCTTTTCCTTATTGGGTAGGTATGAATAAAATACGGCGTAGTATTAATATATTACAATTACCAATATTAGGATCAGCCCATGGTTGTCCATGAATAGATGATGCAGTATGATTATGTGGTTGATATTCTTTATATTCTGAAGACCAGCTGACCTTGTCGTCAGGAACAGGAAATCTTTTGATGTTAGAACGGGGGTAAAGCCCTCCACGACATTGAATGTGAGTGGTTATCATCATTACACTAGATCGGATCATTAAAATACTTATAACTATTAAAAAAACTGCTCTTATCCTAATACCGGTGAAATTATTTTCATAATAATAACTCATGCTTTATCAGTAAACAACAGTCATTGTCAGTGTCAGTTATGACACCTAACCACAAAGAGTATGTAAGTACTACGTTTCCTAACCAAAGACCTTATAACTTAGAGAATAGAATATATAGAGACGCCTTTAATATTCTATACATGCCTTGCTTATACAAATATCTATTCAATCGATGTCGATATAAAAACCTACATTTTGTTTCTTTTTAACTAATGTGTAATGTCGTTTGAAGAAAGAGATGTCATGCTGTTTGTTTTTACTCTCTCTGGCAACATTTTTACATTTCCGTCAAGTAAACATACCTACTTCGCGTGCCATCCGCCATCTTTAGTGCCCGTGGTTTTGTAGTACGTCAGGTGTCAAGTAAACAAAAACATTGGATTTGGATTGCGATTTTTAGGACTAAAAACGCTCTCAACTAAGTTGTTTTGTGCTGTGAATGTCAAGGGATACAAATTGAATATGCCTTCGTGTTCAATAATTCAGTGTGGTGCGAGGAAAAACACCAATTAACCTCATTTAACCATGCATAGATTAGTAGCCGTATTTTATGAAAAACTTTATCATACTGTTATTTTTCCGTATAAGTGTCCTTGTTTTATTTATATAATGAAAGTTCCTAAAATTACATACAAATTATTTCTGATCTAAACCTCTATTTGCTAAATTTATAACATGTTTTGTTTACAATATTATTGACAATTTAAAATAGTGATGTCTTTTATTTAATAAGCTGTCGATAAAGAAATATTATTTTTTTAGTTTGTGTTTAGGGTCCAGTAAAATATGTTGAAGAGACGATTCTGAAAATAAAACTAACGGAAATTAAAATAGCGAGAACTAGTACTTACCAAAACAATACAGTGTCATTCGTCATGCAGTAGGTCAGTTGCGTGCCTGATACCTTTATAGGGGACAAGCCGAGGAAACCTTGACTAATCTTTACCTAATATTCCGAATTAAAAGAAAAACTCGAGCTAAAATCCGCCGTCATGTATCATCATCATCAGTGAAGAATTTCTTGAATGCGTGCCAGAGGGTCATGGCAATACGCATGGTGCGAGGGTACCGAACGATCTCCCGCGAGGCGGCGACCCTCCTTGCTGGCCAACCGCCGTGGGATCTGGAGGCAACAGTCCTTGCACACATGCACGACAAGCGCATGGAGATGCAACGCCGGGGCGAAATTCCGCTGCCACGACAAGTCGAGGCATGGCGGACAGAGCTCCGGCGGGATCTCATGGCGAAATGGCGTCAACGACTATCGCAACCTCGTTCGGGGCGCGCCACAATTGGGGCGATAAGGCCCATCCTTGGGGCGTGGCTGGAAAGACCTCACGGCGTTCTCAACTTCCGCACGACGTAGGTGCTTACCGAACACGGAAAGTTCGCTAAGTACCTGTTCCGGATTCGTGCGGAGGATTCGCCCGGGTGTCGCCACTGTGCGGAACATCCGGAGGACACGGTGGAGCACACTGTAGAGGTGTGCCCCGCCTGGGCGGAGCATCGCCGTGTCCTCGTGGGGGCGATCGGCGGCAGCGATCTCTCTCGCCGGGCCTTGGTTCAGGCCATGGTCCGTAGTGAGGAGGGATGGCAGGCGGTCGCCTCCTTCTGCGAAGCAGTAATGCTAGCGAAGGAGGAGGCCGACCGCATCAGGCAGAGGCAACGGGGCGCTCGCCCCAGCCGCCGCCGGGATTCCGATCCCGATTTCCGGCCACCGTAGGCGCGGGCTTGCGGACGGCGTGCAATGGGTAGCACGCTGTCCGATCGTCCGGTAACCGACCGGACCGAGCCCAAGTCGTCGACGGCGCGTTCTGTTCCCGCGCGCCTCAAGGAGCTGTCAGCACACCGAAGAGGCCCAGCCTGCTAACTGCAGGCAGGCAGGGTCGAAGCCTACTGGGGTCATGGGTTAGTTCCGAAAGGAATGCTCGACCCCGGCACGATAGGCTACGAAGGAACGGGGTAGGTTTTTAGTCAGTAAGAGTCTGACACTACTTCCCGCTCCGCCCAAGGGCGGGATTTGTCATTGGATGATTTTACCTACCATAAAAAAAAAAAAAAAAAAAAAAAAGTGGAGAATTTCTTGCTGCTGTAATCCCGATTTTTAAGTGAATGTATTAATCTGTCCTAGCTCCGAGGACACCGGTGTCCTCTCACATCCACGCCACTATAGGCCTTAATTCCGATGTTTAGAGTCTACTTTTGTATGAAAAAGTTTGGTAGTTGTGGATCTACGTGTTTGTACGACAGTCCGCGGAACGACTATTCCCAGAACGAGATCACGTTGGGCCAACGTGATCTCAATACCAAGGATAAAAAAAGAAATAAAAACGTTAACAGTATAAATAATATTGACGGAAAATCTTAACACCGCGATGTAGGAAGTACATCTTAACTAACAACGCCATCTAGTTGTAAAATTGGAACTAATTCTTAAAACAAGCTTTCTTTGTACAAATTGATTGTGAACATTTTCATTTGTTGACATTATGATAGAAATTAATTATGTAAACATCATACCTATATCATAAATGACTTAAACGTAGCAATCTATCGATATTTTTGGGCAATTCTTGTCCGCTCTCGATTCTGATCAATGAAAAACGAAATTTCTAAGTAGAAATTTCGTCACTTATTGTCAAAAGAGAAAAGTTTCTATTCTCATTTTACCAAAACTACAGAACGAAATAACATCACTCAATTGCTTTTGAGAATTCTGATGTATTTTCATGGCACCAGCGTAGTTATTTATGTCATTATAACCTGATGTAGGTATTCTTATCGTTTGAGAAAAAATAAGCAACACCAAATATCAGGGGTAGGTTTAAAGGTGAAGATACGAGCTCATATTTATCGTATTACTTATACTATACCTATATACATTATAATGACTTACCTGGCCAAGTATCGCCCACACATTTTAATCCATCACAAGGAAAAGTTATTGTATGTTTCCGAATTCATTTCAAAAATACTTTAATCACTTCATATCTAAGTAAAACTACAATAACTAATCACATAACACAACAATAACTAATCATAAAACTTTAAACTCTAAATGGCATAAAGAGAAAACTAAAAAAATCTAATAAAACAATTAGGTACGTACAAAACGATACCTAACCGCTCAAAGCAATTTACACAACTTTTTACGCATCATAGGGGGCGCCTCGTAATTTGCGTAAAAAAAACATCCATTCATACTTTTCGAGAAGCCGTGCTTTTTATCCATAGTAAATATTCGATGAGTACTTGCACACAGTTTCAAATTTTACCCACTCAGACACAATTTTTTGTGTTTTTATAGGGAAAAATGAAATGCCAGATAACCCGAATGGAGAAGCCTGTGACGACAGAAAGAGACGACAAAACACTAGTGTTCATCTCTTTTTTTGTTACGTGTTAAAGCGAGATCGCAGTTTGCTGGGTGTTGCATTATCTTATGAATGAACTTAAGTCACCCGCGTTCCGAAGCGATAGCGCGAAACCGTCCGAAATAGTGACATTGCGCGTTGGTTGAATTCGTGTTAGAATCACTTTTGATGCAATTCGGAACGGGGGGTTCGCGCGACGTAAGACGCGCGAAGTTTGAGTTTTTATTTTATTTATTTAATTATTATAGATGCATGCAAATTATTATTTTATTAGGTGGTGTGATGGCGGTGGTGGTAGGTAAAAGCCGGGCTTATTTGCTTCTATGGTGCGCACGTCCCTGCAGTAGGTGGTGGTTATTTAGTTCAGTCTGTGATTTGTTTTACTCCTATCTACCTACATCCAACTGTAATAATTTTGCATGTTTTTTATTTGCACAGGTTCCCTAAAAGTGCTGCGCCAGAAGTGGCTTGAAGTCATTGGGATGGAAAATATCAAACCTGGAATTAAAGCATTGAATGTCTGTTCATTACACTTAACAGAATCATCGTTCTATAAAACCGAAAATAAAAAAAATAAAAACAATTAATTAATTTCATTTTTTTTTTTCCTACCGATTTTATTCTTCCTTATGGTTCATCAAATACTTTACTATTGTCGTTTACTTAAATTTAACATAATTAAATACCTGTAAACAATGTCTAATTCCAAAACCAATTCCCATGTTATAAATATAAAAAGTCTGGTATCGATATCGATACATTTTGGTTTTGATTGTCTAAGTGCTTCCCTAGCAATGGCCGCCATCTTTAGTGCCCGGCTATTAGTAGGTATGCACGCTTATTTTGTAGGTGTTTCTGGTCCTCCCGCTCTACCCTATTCAGACCTACTCTACCTTATTCCAATAAATGAGCAGATTTTGGGTTTTGTTTTGCTCAACGGGATAAACATTATCCTATGTCCTTTTCCTGATTCTGAGCTACCTTTCCTCTAATTTTCTACCAAATCGGTTCAGCCGTTCCTGAGTTATAAATAGTGTAACTAACACGATTTTCTTTTAAATATATAGATTTTATAGTACACACATAAAATGCATAGAAAACTTAATTATTAACTAAATAGGATATTTTCGATGTTAGCGCGCCAAGTCGTTCCGAATTACCGTAAACCATATAAGTATCAGGCGATTTGCAGGGATACATTTAAAAAGCTAGGGTAACATTAAATTTACTTTATGTAAATTATTATTGATATATTTTTTCTTTTTTAATGTCGCTACATGAACGGTCCTGTGCGTCTCGCATCCATCGGATTTCCGCAACTTTTACCGGATTACAGGTCCACCTTGTAGGAGGCCTTCCAACGCTACGTCTTCCGGTACGCGGCTGCCCACTTTAGTTTGGAGATTCTTCGTGCTATGTCGGCAACCTTGGTTCTCCTGCGGATATCTTCGTCCAATTAATATGCAGTTAAATACAAAAAACATGTAGGTATTAAGTAATGGGTATAAATGTATTTTATAATAATTATTTTGAATAAAATACGTAGAAAACTTAAAATATAAAATAAACTACAAATATGTACTTTAATACTAAACTAATTTAGTAATTGTGTTAACTTGTTTAATTCAAATTATTTGCTGCGAACTACATCCGTAAAATTTTGGTCGTTTTAAACTCGTGCAGGTTCGATTTGGTACATGAAACACTATCAATTTGTAAAGAGAAAATTAAAAAATAAAGTGCTTTTTTAACTCGAATTAATTTACGCTTTTAAGAAATTAATTTCTTTAAATAAACGTCAGCTGTGCGAAGTCAATGAACTGTAGGTAGTTAGTACGCAACGACCGACAACTACCACAAGGTCATTGACTCGTTTACTTAAAGAAATTAATTTCGTACTTGCGTATATTAATTCGAGTTTTAGTTTAATTTTATCTTTGCAAATCTATAGTGTTTCATGTACCGCATCGTCCCTCCACGGGATTAAAACGATCAAAATTTAACGGTGTATAATAACATCTTGAACTTCTTTAGAATATAATTGTACCGTAAAAACTAGTCTATGGACAAACTAGTAGAAAGAGATAACATACCGTTTTGTATCATACTCTTCGGAACGTTTTTGAGGTTTTCGTAAGCAATCTAGATAGTGTATAAAATCTTTGTAAAATAAAATTAAAAAGATGACATGACAGATGACAAGAAGTCCTAAAGCATTAAGTCCGCCTCTGTACCTTTATGTGCATGAAGTGTAAAAATAAATAAATAAAGTCCGATTATAATAAGATCCCAGTCTATTGAGTACACAGATATAGATAGACATAGATAACTCAAGCATCACGATCTGTATGAAAACCAAGCGTGCCATTTTTTGACTACCTATTATGACGTCACAAGCACTATTTAGTGAAGACGCCGCCGCGTACGGCGTCCCCCTCGCTCCACCCCCACACCAACAGCACAATTAACCATTTTTATATTTTTAACTGCACCCGACTAGCGCTGTACTCCGATGCAGACTGAGCGCGAAAGTGACCACTTAAGATTTTTGTACGTAAGCTAGGCACGCGAAGTAGTTGCTCTTGCGTTATCTAGGTATATCTATATCTGTGATATAGTACTTGACCGGACCTACACGAAGTCTGTACGTAAAGACAAGTCGCTGGTGCGCCGCGGCCTCAGCTACCGCTTACCGGCAATGCGCTGTTGCGTCCTTCTACGCCGTGAGGCATCTCGAGGCGCAGCACTGGTGGTGCAGCGCATACTGAATTCTCACAACACACACACAAACATACATTTTTGAGTCGCTTTTTTTAAATGTGCGCACAGTATTGCATGAGGCCGTTCAGGTATTACGTAAGCAAGTTTTTGCAAATATTAACCCCCTCCCCCTCGTCAGCAAAAGTAAGCAAAGCTCTCCCCCCCCCTATGCTTACGTAAACATTGGTACGTACATTGGTCAATGTGTTAGTTTGGTTATTAATTTATGTAAGTCTAGAAAAAGGAATAAGTACTTGAAATAAAGGTGAAAAATAAATTTAATTTAAAATTTTGACATTATTAATTCAAAATAACAGTTCTCAGTCCATGACACATAAATTCATGAATCTTCAATGACATTAGATGTACGATGTGTGTCGCCTCACTTTCTTGTGATTTTAAAACATCGACATTTCTCTTAAAAGACTAAACAAAAATACGCACTGCTGACGTAGACCCCCAATGTCATTAAAAATAAGCAAAGCAAAGACCCCCCATCCCCTATAGTGGTAACGTAACACTTGAAAGGCCCCCATCAAGTCTCGACGTAAACGGATCCTAAATAGACAAAAAAAAACCGAATCTTGTCGTAACAAGGGGTATCTTATTACTCAGTTACTCCATACAAAATACTAGTATTCAACTGCATCCTTTAAGCTGGAGTACAACCCCAACATAATTGGAAAGTCTAGGCAGATTGATTAAAACATTTAAAAAATTAAATTCAATGATTATATATGAAAAATAGTGTTATTAAGTTATTACACATTTTGCTAATTCATTGCTATTATAATTTTCTTCTTCTTGTGGTTTTCTTAACTGTTGGTTTTTTGAATACTTCATCGTCGTCCTTTTTCTGAAAATCTTCATCTGTAACAAATAAATTGCAAACATTGGCTTTAACACCTTATAAATGATGAGAATTCACTGTTCTGCTTTAATATTGTATTAAAGCTTACCAGAGTCATCAGAAGCGACCGCAGCTGTTTTATTGGCCCTCGTCGCAGCTCTACGATTCGACTTTCTCACGCTTTGAGGAGTCTTTTCGTTACTTGGCGGTTCATTCTGTAATGGTAGAATAATATTAACATCATACACATGTATAGTATTTATATATAAAATTGAAGTGTCCGTTTGTAATATCAAAATACTTTTTTTTTACAAAATGCTAAAGTTTATTCAATAAAATATTGTTTGTGGCTTGCTGTTTGATCCGGCGAATCTCTGAAATGGCTGAACCGATGTTATAAAAAGGAACTTAGGTTTCTTTCAATGTTAAGGGTTTCTTGCAAACAAAAAATTCTTTAAAATTGATATCAAGTGGCATTTTGCTGTTTTCCGAATCTAAGGCAAACACAGTCTCGGGCACCAGCTAGTTTTAAAATATATATGAAAACTGTACATTTACATAATTTATATAAAAGGAGAAATTGACTGACATATCAACGCTCAGTCGAAACTACTGGGTTAGGGTCGTGAAATTTTGCACATAGTTTCCTTTTATGACGTAGGTGAGCACTCGTATTTTTCATCCAATATCATCCCATAAGGTGTCCAAACCGATATGGTAGTCCAAAGTTTGAATGGGGAACCTACTTTCACGCGGGCGAAGCTGCTTGCAGAAGCTAGTAATTCATACTTCAGTTGACTGGAAAAATGGAATGTAAAGTAGAATCTACAAACAAAAAGTTAGGGATTACTCTACCTCGTCAGGGCTGGAAGAAGATCGCCTCCTGTTCCGTCGGGGCGCGGCCTTGCGGCGCGGCGTGGCGCGCGGCGGCGGCGGGCCGCTCTCCGGCGGCGGGCCGCGCGCCGGCGGCGGGCCGCGCGCCGCCGGCGACCCACTCGCGGCGCCGCCAGAGCTATTCTCTTCAGTGTTACCTTCCTCAGCGTCGCGAACGGCGAAACATTCTTCTATTTTGTCACCCAACTCCGTGACAAGGGTCTGAAATCATTTTGATTTTATGTTTATGCAGGAAAATATAAAGAATGTACCTTTCCTATTTTACAAACAACCATCAGAAAAGAAATTACAATCGAAATTTTATTTTTTCGACCTACCTTTATTTCATTTTTAGCCATCTTAGACGTGTTATTCATAATAGTATTAAAGCAGTCCATGACTCCATTACAGTGGAGTTTATCTTTGTAACAGTCGAGGTTCTCTATGAGCTTGCGAAGAGACCTCTCGTTATAAGTAAACAGGGACAGACAGTACGCCAGGTCGCGCCACTGACGCTCTTCTGTCGACAGCTTAAATCTTTGACAAAGTTTCTCTACCAAGGCTTCCATTTGACGGTCTTTTTGTATGAGTGATGTTATATACCTAGAAAGAGAATAATGTTATTGTTGTAAATTAGACTGCTTCAGAGTTTACTCTTAAGTGCTTACTTATACTTACTTCATAATAATTCTATATTGCTCTTCAGCCACATTTAACTCAGGGTCGCTGAGCCTCGATATAATATCTGGCATGACGTTATACAGCGCGTTGCCTTTCTGCGACAGTTGTTTGAAGAACAGTTTTGTCATGGAAGCGACGCGCGCGTCTTTGTCCGCACAACATAGTGCCATGTCGGCAATTTGGCCTTTCACTCGGACCATCTCGTGGAGAACTAGGAAGGAGAGCATTTTAACTGCGCATTGACGGACTTCTAACTCTTCGTCGCTTAGTCTGAAATGTTACAGTATTGTTATAAGGTGGTTTTGCCTGGATTTAGGGCCATAGTGTGTTCGTGTTAAGAAAATAGTAATTCATCGTAACGTCCTTTGAACAAAATAAATTAGAAAGCCGTGTTCATAATGACCAGTTGCAGTAAACTTTTTTGACAGTAGGAACGTGCTTTCGTCAACTTTAAATATGAATACCTCATTTATTCGTAAAAATAAAAATTGACAATTCTGATTAAATTTTAAAATAATTACTTAATATAATTATTTTAAAATATTATGTTGTGAAAAGTTTAATATTAATAATCTAATTTTTACCCCAATATGAATACACCTGTACTTTGCAGTTGCACTGATGAGTCCTATCCTCTTAAGGTAAATTTACTAGTGTGACATATATGAACAGGCACCAAAAACTGTAGTTTTTAAAGATTCCTGAATTCATGAGGAAGTGCTGTAATAACGCTGTTACACTTTTGCCAAATATTATTTATATTTCTGATTTCAACAGTATTTAATATACTCACATGTGGTAAATATGATGAGTCCAGGGTTGTGTAAGATTGGGGAATCGCAAGGTAAGGTCAGCGAAAGCAATAGTCAAGTTGGTTCGCAGCGACACATTCTTAGACTTCTTCAGTACTGTCACCATCAGTTGAAGACCGTCTTCACACACTGCGTTTGAAACTAACATGAATCTGAAATTTAAATTATATTATGCAATACATTAAAAAGTGATGTTATGTTGTGATCATTACATTGAGTGATGATGGGCTCCCAGGGAGAAATGTTCCTCTAACACTCTCATGTATTTTAGTCGTATCCACAGATATGTCAAACAGTAAAGATATGGTAAGGGGGCGTGGTGCTTGCGAACACATCTGGCGGTTACGTGCTTCTTATCGCGCCATGTTTCACTTCGGCCATTAGTCAAATGTAAACTAGCGACGTCTTCAATGCTTATGATTTTTGACAAAATGTCGAAATATCATTGCTTGCTTAGTACAGATCGAACAATTAATCAGCTGGCCTAGTTGCGCAATGAATGAGTATTTAACAGATACTCTCACTCATACGATAGTTTTATGATGCGGCCGCTGTCGTCATTTGTTTGTTAAGGGTGTGAAGCGATGTTTGTAGTTATCGATATTTTTCACGAACCTACATAGAGATATAAAAGGTAATGTTAATGATTAATTCTTACATATTATTTTAGATCAGTTCCTCCACGCATCTGTCTGTCTATTTGCGATAAACTCAAAAATTACTGAACGAGTTTTCATGTGGTTTGGCATTATCATGAGGAGAAAAAATATTAAAAAAAAGCTAAAATTGTTCTTTTTGTTTGTATGTACTTCCTCTACATTATCTCTTGTAGGTATTTTATCTCAGTAAATATTCCAAATATTCGACGTCCTGGGCTTTTTATTTTTTTATAATTTTTTTTACCAAGGTCAGTAGGCTTGAAATAATATTTTGAAAACTAGTCTGGTCCAAACTGGTTTCCTACAAAAACCACTACAATATGCTCTTCTCACTTTAAACCCAATTGCTTCCAACCCATGATGAAAGTTCGACGACTCTTCGATTGGGTGGTTCCGACAATGAAGTTGCGGAACATTTTGAGAAATTATGTATGTGGAACCATTTAAATCCCAAGTGTGGTTTTATTCTGAATTGAATATGAACTCCTTCCAACGCTGCGTCTTCCGGTACGCCGTCGCTATTCCAAAACTTTTCGGCCCTATCGGCCTCTGTTCTGCGAGCAGAACAGATCCTACAAGGTAGACTGATGACTTGGTAAGGGTTGTTAGAATCCGATGGATACGAGACGCACAAGACCGTTAATTGTGGCGATCCTTGGAGGAGGCCCATCTCCAACAGTTAACGTTTTCGACTGAAATGATGATGTGAATAAAAATGATCCTTATTTGGTAAGTTAAGCGATAATACGAAACCTAGGTTTTATATTATAAAGAAAGAAAAAATATTTATTTGTACCATACACATACAATACCGTGCATATTAAAGGACAACACGAGAAATCAATATTAAAAAAACAGGTCCATAAACCGTAACCGAACGAAGATACGTGTATTTTGCTTTGCAAGTGTAATACGTAATATTTTGAAGTTTCTAATGATGAAATAGATTAAGTTGGTTAGTATAGGTATATTTTTTCGATCGTACTCGCAGTTTTCATCACTAAAACTAGTCAAAAAAATAAGTGTTACACGAATTGAAAGGATACGCGTTAATATTGCGATGGTGATTGACACTATTCAATGCGTACACACCATAAATACCGAAAACAAAATAAAAAAAAATAACGCGTGATAAAAAACCTACAGCAATCTACTAAATAGTCTCTATCTTCGTTTGGTTACGGTTAATTCAAAATTCTTTTTCCTATTGATTTCTAATACAGTCCTTTAAAAAATGGCTTAAGCTTCAATTTTGGCAAAATTAAAAATAAGTTTATGTCAGCAATGTATGGGAAAAGTTTCATTCCCCTTTCGCTCGTATAGAGTTATTTTTATTTTTTTATTAGGAACACCAATACCATATTAACAAAATATTTTGCATGTGAGTATACCTGTGTGTGTGGGTCCCACGACGGTGGTCTCGATCTTGAATGCGTGTGTAGACTCATGGACATTTTCTTGTGTAAGCGTCAACTGTTTTCTTTGACCCAGCGTTCCGTGTTTAAGCTCACGGTACAAAAAGTCATCAATGATACAATACATCAAAGATTGCCTTGGTGAGATAGAACAATTGCAACTCTGAATTTCATCGATATTTTTTTCTCGGATTACTACTTGACATCACAATTTACATATGTGAGTTTATACTGAGCCCGTAGTCACAAGAAGATGCTCCACCTTCTTTTTGAATGTGTTATACAAAAAAAATTATTTGTGGAAGTATCAGTGTCTGTGTATAAGTGAGAGGCACGAGCTAGTGTGTCGTTCTAATAGTTTTTGATTTTGTGTTAGTAAAATAAGTGGGCGTAGTTTGGAGACATCGGAACTCGAATAAATTTGTGTTGATAACATATCTCTACTGTTTGACATATCTGTGGTCGTAACCTACTGATTGTGGACATTATTGGACGATTATGGTGTGCTATAACATACATGATAATATTATGTGCAGCGCAGCAGCGGCACGTAGCGCGCCAGACTAGTGCCGGCGCCGACGATGTCTCGCTCGCACACTATACCCGTCCTGCTCGCTCACATTACCTAGTGAAGCTGAGCGCGGCGGCGGCCTGCAGCGGCGGCGTGGCGCGCGCGGGGTTGGACAGTACCCAGCGCAGCAGCGGCACGTAGCGCGCCAGACTAGTGCCGGCGCCGACGATGTCTCGCTCGCACACTATACCCGTCCTGCTCGCTCACATTACCTAGTGAAGCTGAGCGCGGCGGCGGCCTGCAGCGGCGGCGTGGCGCGCGCGGGGTTGGACAGTACCCAGCGCAGCAGCGGCACGTAGCGCGCCAGACTAGTGCCGGCGCCGACGATGTCTCGCTCGCACACTATACCCGTCCTGCTCGCTCACATTACCTAGTGAAGCTGAGCGCGGCGGCGGCCTGCAGCGGCGGCGTGGCGCGCGCGGGGTTGGACAGTACCCAGCGCAGCAGCGGCACGTAGCGCGCCAGACTAGTGCCGGCGCCGACGATGTCTCGCTCGCACACTCCGCGCACGTACTCAGCATCAGCATCGTCGGCTACGGCACCTTCGAGACCCACTTCTTCTTCTGTCATTGTTGTGTTTACCTGTTCGTAATAATGTTTAACTAATTAACCTTACGGCGAATATAGCAAGAACTCTAGTTCTCGAGTCCTAGAGAATTAACTGGCCCAATGGCCCAACTGGTATAAGATCAGTTTAATTTCTTTTTTATGTTCAGATCGATTTTCATCCTCAATCAATATTAGTCACACTATCTCAGTAATAAATTACACGATTACAATTCACATTTATGTTCCCGAAAACGTTTTAAAAGAAAAGCCGTCAACATACCGAGGGTCCCTTGTTAGAAGTGACGCTAGCAGAGCGCTGCTGGCGGCTGGAGGCGCTGGCGTTGCTGAGGTTCATGAGCGTCTGGCGCCGCAGGTCGTCCATGCGCCCGCGCTTGCCGGGGGTCGCGAAAGCACCAGCTTTCTTCTTGCGTTTTTCTTCCAATTTGCGGTCTTCGCGAACCTAAGGGAGAAAGAAATTTTAATTCCGGCGTTGAACATTAACACTAGCTAATGTTTTAATAATTACGAATCTACCAAGGACTAAAAATATTTTTTAGGGAATAACTTGAGATTAGTACGACTTAGCCCACGTCCTAAATGATTTATTATCCCAATGGGACCGCTAACTGGCCAGAATTATACAGGTCATGGTGCACCTGACTATTAAATTTTATAAGTCGAATTCATTTAGTCGTTAAGGCTTGAAAAGTTAACAGACAGATAGTTACTTTCGCATTTAATATTAAGTTGTTTTATGCTTCGAGAAAATCAAAAACAGTATTATTTTTTTTTAGTCTATATGATTAAAGATGATTTAAGATGTACCTGGTTCCTCCTTCTAAGCTCGCTGTACACATTTATATCAAGGTATATGAGCTGCTGTAGCGCCACTTGCCCTAGCACGAACACGAACCTCGTCAGCAGCTCCACAGGTAAACTGATGTCTTCCTCATTGCCAGTATCATTCACCATCGTCGTCTCCACCCTTCTGTACATCTCCGCGAGAATCTTCGCACACACAACCTCGGGAGTGTCACAGATGGCGTATATGAGATCTATGGAGTTAGCTGCGAATGCAGTGAATCTATCGAACTTAGAGAATGTTTCCATAAGACTGTCGAAAACAGAGGTGAAAATCGCGTGGTCGGCAGGATATCTTTGAATCTTTTTCGTCAGTGGCAACAAAAGTTGCACACTCAAATTCCTTGAGTTGTAGTCTGCAGTTAATCCGTGGGATTGAATGACGTCAAGGTTTGCCAGGGCTACGGAGGGCTTCGCCTTAGCAACCATCACTAGAAGCGTGAGTGCAGCGTAGCTGTCCATGTCTGTAGTTCCGTCAATCTTCTTTAGAAACATCTCCCAGAAAACCTGTGATTAAAAAAATAAAGTTTTTTTCATCTTTGAGTGAAGTGACTAGTGAGACCAATATAGTATATGTATTAAGTAAATGGAAGAAAAGAAGTAAATTATTTTTACCCATCATTCGTAATAAGGTAGCACTTACCTGTATAATAGCCGGACTGATGTCTCCTTTTTCGACCCACTTCTCTACAAGGTGTTCGAGGGCTAGAGCACTGCCGCGGTCGATGTGCATCATCAAGGAGACTAGCTTCTTAGCGATGGCGAAGGAACGCGCGCGTTCAGCCTTGTTGTCGCATTCCAGGTACATGTCACGGTACGCACGCTCTACAGCTTCGCGTTTTTCCTGAGTGCATATGCGAAAATAGATAACTGTCATTCTACAGTGAAATTACGGACACTGCTCTCTGAATAAACTCTTCTTCACAATGAGTGTCACGGATAGTCGTCGGCATCGCTGTGTAGAGCATGCATGGAGTCGGAGGAGACGTAAGGCATGTGCTCCTCGAGTGCACAGCCGTTAGTGTAATAAGAACGAACGAACCTTGGGAGTACCGAATTCACTCATAGACGGCCTTAGCAAACTGAAAGGACTCTTTAGCTTTTGAAGAGGTGGGCTGGTTGGAATGAAGGCCACCATGGCCCCCGCACAATTGTCCACCAAGGACTAAGTGCGGAAACCAGATCGCAAAGATAGAAAGAAGATAGACAGTAAAATTAAATACTGGGTATAAGTGAAAGATTTATGTTGGCCATGTTTGGACTCATGCTTCTTTTCACTAACCATCCCTAAACCATCACCTGAGTATCGTATAATTTCATTCTCACCAATATAAGGGACATCTTTCCTATTTATTTTATTTATTATTATTGATAGGTTCGCGCTTGGCCGCTATCTCATCTTATGGAAAGCGACGATGCGGTCGACGATGGAGCGCGCTTACCTAGAAGAAACCTATTCACTCTTGACTTAAAGAATCCCGGGTTGTAGCCATCAGGAAACACAGACTCCGGCAGGGAATTCCACTCCTTAGCTGTACGCATAATGAAAGTGTTCCCAAAACGCTTTGTACGTATAGGTGGGATGTCCACCATGTACCGGTGGCGCAACGCCGTACGTCTGGTAGTCCGATGATGGAACGGGCTAGGCGGAATTAGGCTATGCAATTCCGACGCACACTCCCCGAAACGTAATCGGTAGAAAACCGACAGGCTAGCAACTCGGCGTTGATGCTCAAGACTTTGAAGCCTCGACTCGACGAGTGCATCATTACCAATGATCCTCTTGGCTCGCCTCTCAATAGTCTCAAGCGCATCAAGCTGGTATCGGGCAGATCCGTCCCAAAGATGAGAGCAGTACTCCATACACGATCGAACTTGCGCTTGATAAAGTTTGACCAGCTGTTCCGGCGTGAAGTACTGTCTGACCTTTGCGAGGATTTCCAGGGTAACCCTATGTTTAAGGGAAGTGTTTTATAGTTTTTATTTATCAGTACAGACTGAAACCGATTTCTAAATTAGTGCAGTGATTTTTTAAGAAAAAAAAAATATAAATTTTGTAGACATATTTTTTTTTGTTTAAAACTTGTGGGTAAAAAACAAGGCCATTTTAAACATGGAAATATTACCAAAAATATAATCGTCTTCACAAACAATTCAGTATTTTTTTCAAATTAATTCCTAGATTTTGATTAAAAAATATTTCAATAAATAGCCAAATAAATTTAATGAAAAAACATTACAATAATTAAAACACAATTAAATAAAAATTTAATCAAACATTAATTCTGTGGCAGGATAATTAGATTTCTTCAGAAAAGATGGTTGTTATATGACCTAGAAGATAATCTACAATATAGTGTAATCACATAAAGAAAATAGTGAATCATCGTCGTCACTTAGCTTAGCCACATGCCTAACAATTAGCTCATAGTAAATTAGAAAGCCGTTTTGACATTGACCAGTTGAAGTAAGACTTACAGGCAGTACGAGCGAACGTTTGTCCATTTTAAAAATGAATACCATACTTATTTACAAAAATAAATCTGAGAATTCTGAAGGTTCTGATTAAAGAACATAATTACTATTAAAATCCGCGCACTCCTTGTACACTTGAACTGCATCAATAAATACTTCCAGCACCTCCGGCTCACGGGAAGCACCATTCAACTTCGCGATGCATTTCGCGAAGTTTCCAGAGGTAGAACCAGTGCTGTCGGCGTTGACGCCTGCAGCGGCGATTGCCATAGGCCGCTGATGTGAGGTAGCGATCTCAGCGTTTCCGCCAATCTCCTGTTGGTTTCTACCTACATCTTGGCAAACGATTCCATCATGTTGGCAAGGAATGTTTCGGTATCCATTCTTGCGAAGGCGCCGGCAAGTTCAGGCGCTAGGACGGGTTCGGAGGCCCGTTCAGGACTCTGCTCCGAAGCCTCGTCGCGATCGCTTGACTGGTTATCCGCGTCCAAAGCAGCGTTGGCAGCTCGTGTAGCTCACGTGTTTGGCATAGTAACGGTTAGTTTTCGTTTTACACTTTTCGCATGAGTACCTAAGTAGGTACTAATAATCACAGCCACGGCCTTATTAGTGGCGGGTTTAAGTATTACCAAAGTATGATTAATGAACCTTTTACTTTGCAGTTGCTCTGATGAGTCACTGTTTTCTTAACGTGAATGGAATATAGTAGCACCCTCTAAATCCAATATTAACATTTTATTTCTGTTTTATTTTAAGATACTTTTTTTAGGGGTTAGCTAGGGGTTCAAAATTCGGGCCTACCGATTTTGTGGGCCACCTTAGCATTTAGGAATACAATACCTTAACAGTTGGTGAAACCGAAACTAACGTCAACGGTTACTAAACTTGTTTTAAATGGGGATTAATATTTTGTCACATTTTTAATGTTACCTTTTGCAATATACAAAGTTATAAATATGATTCGGTAAGCAAATAGAATCTATTTTCTAAAATCAATCAATCAATCTTTTTGGTGTACAATAAAGTTTTATTCTATTCCATTCTATCAATATATGCAAGAAGAAGAAAATAATAGGCAAGTCAGAAATTAGGTTTCAAAACAATATTATCAAAAATTAGACTTTGTTTTTTTTAAACCTTACCTGATCCGGCGACCACACAAGCAGTAACATGTTCGCGACGCCCATCTTAGCAGACTCAATATTAAAATGATGCGCCGTCGTAAAGAAGTCGATCGCCTCGCTGACATCGCCGGCTTGTTTGGACATCAGCAAAGCGTTTATAAGCGGTACAGCCTCAGAGACCATACGACTGAAGTGAACAGATTCTTGGAGAAATGCTACAATATTTTCTTTTTCTTCTAATCGTTTGTACATGGCCAGTTCTTGTTCGCATTGCTGTGTTAGAGATATAGTTCGTTCTGGTATTATAAATATGTTTCTGAGTAGAGCTACAAAGTATGCAATCTGAAATAAATTGTTTTGTTTTTAGTTTTTATGCAATAGATAATATAGATATGTATTTGCAAGCTACTCACATAGATTTGTTATTTATTTAACTTCAATCAACCAGAAACAGCTCTAATAGTTTCGATATATATTTTTTTAAATTATGAGTGTGTGTATGTTTGTTACTTCTTCACACTCGAACGGCTGAACGGATTTGGATGAAATTTGGCACGTCTGTAGACCATGTACTGGAATAGCGCATAGAGTATATATTTTTTTATCCAGCGGTATTTTTTCTTGGCATGATTATCTACTATAACGGGGACGAAGCCACTGGCAGCAGCTAGTATATCAACAATATAAAATAATCATGGAAATATCCTAAAAAATCAAAGCTTTATGGAACTTTAAACTTGAACTTGCAAGAATAATTTCGTAGGTGACGTCACTGGAGCCTTATCTTGACTTGTTAAAAGTGTCAGCCGTGCGACTGAGAAAGAAGGAAGTAGCTATGCACCCTATATAGCTCCATGGCTTAACAATTCGGTTTAGGTCGTAAAATGGATCGCATTAAGAGATCGTGGTACGGTCTCTGTACTATTGTGGTGAAATAAAAACTACACCAATAAATAAAAAAAATAAACAGTCATACGTTAAATAACGAGGGACGGCGCGAAAACTCACGAGCAACTTAGGATATTTTATTCTAAGTTGTTCGTGAGTTTTTACGTTTATGTTGCGACGATCTCATCTAGGTCAAATGACGAGTCTGCAGTCCAGTCTCCAAAGACACAATCGTTGAACGTAAACTTAAATAATTAATTTCTCTGCCATTTATTGATAGATTTTAAAACTATTTACACTGATTTATTAATGTTCATTAATATTTTAATTCCCTATCGTTAGATATGATATTGTTCGGGTGCCTTCGGCAATCTTCGGCTGCTATCGTGAGACATTGAAAAGCAGCGAACGGCGGCAAGAGGTGCGGTGTGCGGGACTTCATTTCGCTACCGATCTCTGAAGACGACGCGCGCACGCTCCAAACGCTTACCAATATCGAATATTAATATTGTACCTATTCGGGTGTTATAATCTTTTTAAATTACAGTCCATTTGCCTTTGAATTCAGTCTCTAACTTTGGTATGCTCCTTCGAGCCGGATCACAGCACAGCAACGTCATGAAACTTCTAAATTGACAAATGTAGTATAATATTTACCTGGTCACTTTTCTCCATGTCACACCTAAGTAACTTAGCTTCAGGGTATTGTCTTTCAGTGTGTTTAACAATAAGGTAAGCCTTGTAGTAGTTCTTCTCACGTAAATGTTTGCGGATCGCATCATACAAGTTCTCCAGTGATGCTTGTGACAATGCTGGCTCATCTTGAGTAAGGATATCCATCCCTTTCTTTATCGCCGTGACGATATCATCCTCTATACTTTCCCATTTTTTGATTAACTCAGGATCAGGTCCAGGGTTCAACTTCTTTTGTAGATCTTCCATAATTTCTGTCTCTGTCTTCAACTGTTCTTCTAGAACTTCGAGTTTCAATTGTGCGGAAAATGGATTGCATTCTAAGAATATCTGAAAATAAATTAAACAATGAGAAATAAGTATTTTTGCATTTATTTTGTAGTCTCGGAATCTCGAATATCTCTCGTTTTTGGGACGAATGATTAATTGCGATGATTGAATTGATTGATTGATTTGATTGGTTGATTGGTTGGTTGATTTTTTTTTTTTTTGTTGATTGATTGTGATTTTGATTTATTGCGACTACATTTGTTACATTGGGTACGCCTGCAATTGTAAGTGTTAATAGATAAATAAATTAATAAATAATAATAAATAATTTGCATACCTTCAGAAGTTGTATGGCGGCTTTCCTAACGAGCGCGGCCTTGTCCCGCAGGCGACCGATGGAACGCTCCAGTACAGTTCGCTGTCGACTCACCGGCACACAGTTCTCTCTCTGCAGTCGACACCAGAACTGAAGCACCTGTTTTAATATTACATAAATTCATTATTAGGAATATGCGTAAGATATGTAAGGAACAGCTGAAAAATGCGAGCGCGACTATAATCGTGCCACCAAGACATTTATTGAACTGGAAGTTTATCTGTAGATAGAAATTTTTAAAATACTGGAAAAATGCGAGCGCGACTATAAAATTAGCGTAGACAAGAGTTAAAGCGTGCCACCAAGACATTTATTGAACTGGAAGTTTATCTGTAGATAGAAATTTTTAAAATACTGGAAAAATGCGAGCGCGACTATAAAATTAGCGTAGACAAGAGTTAAAGCGTGCCACCAAGACATTTATTGAACTGGAAGTTTATCTGTAGATAGAAATTTTTAAAATACTGGAAAAATGCGAGCGTGACTATAATCGTGCCACCAAGACATTTATTGAACTGGAAGTTTATCTGTATATAGAAATTTTTAAAATACTGGAAAAATGCGAGCGCGACTATAAAATTAGCGTAGACAAGAGTTAAAGCGTGCCACCAAGACATTTATTGAACTGGAAGTTTATCTGTAGATAGAAATTTTTAAAATACTGGAAAAATGCGAGCGCGACTATAATCGTGCCACCAAGACATTTATTGAACTGGAAGTTTATCTGTAGATAGAAATTTTTAAAATACTGGAAAAATGCGAGCGCGACTATAAAATTAGCGTAGACAAGAGTTAAAGCGTGCCACCAAGACATTTATTGAACTGGAAGTTTATCTGTAGATAGAAATTTTTAAAATACTGGAAAAATGCGAGCGCGACTATAAAATTAGCGTAGACAAGAGTTAAAGCGTGCCACCAAGACATTTATTGAACTGGAAGTTTATCTGTAGATAGAAATTTTTAAAATACTGGAAAAATGCGAGCGCGACTATAAAATTAGCGTAGACAAGAGTTAAAGCGTGCCACCAAGACATTTATTGAACTGGAAGTTTATCTGTAGATAGAAATTTTTAAAATACTGGAAAAATGCGAGCGCGACTATAAAATTAGCGAAGACAAGAGTTAAAGCGTGCCACCAAGACATTTATTGAACTGGAAGTTTATCTGTAGATAGAAATTTTTAAAATACTGGAAAAATGCGAGCGCGACTATAATCGTGCCACCAAGACATTTATTGAACTGGAAGTTTATCTGATAGTTTATCTGTAAACAGAAATTTTTAAAACACTAGAAAAATGCGAGCGCGACTATAAAATTAGCGTAGACAAGACTCAAAGCGTGCCACCAAGAAATTTATTTAATTGGAAGTTTTTCTGATAGTTTATCTGTAGATAGAAATTTTTAAAACACCGAACCAGGCCACCAATACTTTATTACTCAACTCTATCTCCTTTTGTCTCTAACGGCACGTTCACGACCGTAACGCTGTAAGCGGCAGCTAAGCGCGGGGCGGCAGCTAAGCGCGGGGCGGCAGCTAAGCGCGGGGCGGCAGCTAAGCGCGGGGCGGCAGCTAAGCGCGGGGCGGCGGGGCGGCGAGCGGTACGAACAAAAGTATGAAAATTTTTGAAGCACGCCACGTGACGCCGCTCATAGCGCCATACGCCCGTTTACCGATAAAACTGAAGTCGTGAACGGACCATAAGAACAAAATTCTCTGGAACGAATTATTTTGCTCCCAAGCACTTGTGCTCTTTGGTGTTAATTAAAAAAGTTGATTTTCTTTTTAGGTCTGGCATACAGGGTTTGCAGACTAAATGTGTTGAACTCAATATAATTAGATGTACCGTAGAAAGAGAAGAATATATTACCTTGTGTCGCACATACGCGGACAAATCGTGCAAGTGTTCGTAAAGGTCATCTAGAAAGTCGTCTCGCTGCGTGCGCTGTTCGTCTGTTAATCCTTCCCCACGAAGTTCCACGCTCAGTACCTCACACATCATGCCCAAAACGCTTATGCGAAGGGTGTACGACTGCAATAATAATAAAGTTATTGAAATACAACTACTGAAGCTTTTGTAAAATGGTTCAAACATTATACAAAAACTTGTTTTTTGTTTTAAGTTTGATCAAAAAATAAAAGAAAATTATTTACTACTGCTCTTGAGAACAGTAGTAAATAAGATTACAGGCATGTTATCTTAACTCTGATACCTAGTAGATAAAATTCAAAATCATTTGAGCTGCAGCCAAAACACTGTTCTGAAAAATATACCTCATCACTCTCCAAATATGGTTGTATGGTTGCAATTGCATTGGTCATCTCTTTAGGCAGTTCCTTAGTAAGCTCCAGTAAGAATGCGCCACAATTTCTCGCAGCTCCCTGCTCAGTGCCAGCACCGGCATTCTCGTCCTCTGACGACGCTAATGCTTCTGCTATTTCACGCACCTACAAAACATCAAATCTGAGTATTTTTGAGGTATTTACCAAGAACAGATATTTGAAAATCGAAGTAGAAAATAGATGCAATAAGAAAAAGAAATTGACATTATTACCATTTGTGGTCCAAATGTGCCAAGCGAAAATTCTTTGGTCAGTTGTACTACTCCTGCGCATATTGGCGAGACTGCATGTTCCATCATTTGAAGGACCTGAATTACAGATACCATTACACCAAACAATAATTAAGGCAACTAATTTATTGTCACCCTGTCTTATGTGCGACTAACTGTAAAGGCCGATATATATGACTGAAGCTGGCTTTAAAGCATGCAAGTAGCATACATGTTATTGTGACATCCAGCAATCAGAACATGTTAAGGCTCACTGGCATACAAGCTACTTGGATACTTTTGTGCTAGTTATAGGAAAAATGGAATTAATAATAATAGAATTGAATTATATTATATATAACATTAATTAGGAAACAAATTATTTTGTAATACAAAAAGCTTTCGCAGAAGGCAATGTTTTCTGTTAACTCTTACCACACTCCTTCACTTCTCTTATTTTTAAGTTAATACGTGGACATTGGAGTGGGTTACATGTTTGTGCATCTAGTTTTAAGGATTTTCTTGTATTTTCTCTAGCATGTAACTGTTTTTTGTCCCTAATAAAATAAAATAAAATAAAATAGGCAAATAACTAGCACAAAAGTATAAAGATAGCGGCGACACACATACCTGTTGGTATAAAAATATGCAAGTAGCTGGCATAGTGGCATGCCATCCACCAATTAAAACTTGTCATGGCTCCCTGGCATGCAAGGTTTGGTGGATTTAAGGCTAGAAAATACTTGGGAGTAACTATGGTATGCAAGTAACTTGCTTATTTTGGCCCTAACATTTTGAAGGAAAATAATATGAGAAAACCTGGAAAACTTAAATATCACCCCAGAAAAGTCAGCTGTGTCACTGTATCAATTTCAGATTAAAATGATTGCATACCTAAATAGTGATTTTATAATTTACCTGGACCAACTTTATAAGGCAGGAGGTGCCATGGTTATACTTTTTGATTAGTACACCAAGCACTTGGAAGACAGTCTCTCTCACAGACTTGTTTTTTATTATTTGTTCTTCTAATGCTTTATAGCAGGGGTCTGCCACCATTCTGGAAATAGGACACAGAACTTATAACTACATTCATTACTTTACTATATTACTTCTTTATTTCTGCCAGTGTCTTCACCCACGTTGAGAAAATATATAGCCTACGTCAGTCACTGCAAAGGTAGTATAAGGCCCGGTTTCCACCAAAGCGGAGAGGAGAGGAGATGTGTTTGAATAAACCGATCCGATTTCGTTATTTTCTCTTCTCCGCTCAGCTTTGGTGGAAATGAATAGAATAGAATAGAATATAACTTTATTGTACACCAAGAAAGTTACTTAATCAATACTAAACTTAAATCTATGGGTACAATGGCAGTCTTATTGCTGAAAGCGATTTCTACCAGACAACCTTAGGATGGATCGTAAGAACTAAAATAAATACAGGGGGTAGTCTGCGGTGTACTAATAAGAAAATAAATAAATAATTATAAAACGAATATATATATATATATATATACATACGTATTATAAAATGTTACACAATTTCATAAAAAAAAAAGAAAAGAAATAAGGTAGAGTTGGTGGAGAGCGGAGAAGTGTCTAGTCAGGCGGGCGGGCGGTGCACGCACTCGCGCACCCTGCTGCCTTCTCCCCACGCCTTTTCTCTCACAGCTCACGTCTCCGCTACACAAAGCTTACATCTCCTCTCCGCTACACTTCTCCTCTCCGCTTTGGTGGAAATAACCAGCCAGGTCCGCAGTACATCTCCTCTCTTCTCCGCTTTGGTGGAAACCAGGACATATACTGGTGTAGGGATTTTTCAAATCGGTCTAGTAGTTTTTCAAGTTTATTCATTACAAGCAAACATACAAAAATAAAAATCTTTCCTCTTTATAATATTAGTATAGATGAACTATACTCATAAATTGTATTTTGTTTAAACAAAACTAGATGAACAGAAAATAATGTGACTGAGAAAATAAGATTTCTTAAAAATGCAAAAAAAAATAGAAGTCCAACTGTTGGAAAAGGTGAATTACTGACCATAATTACAGTCAATCTGCCTAGCTATTTCTCAAATATATATTTTGAGTTTGGCTTCTAGTCTTATGCAGCTGAGTTTCAGAGTTCTACAAAAAGCTTCCTATATGACCTCAAAAACCCAGTTACACATTGCACAGTACACAAGCATAAATTATATGTAACTAGAAAAAAGTGTGACCACTTACGAAACAAAGTTATCTTCAGCCAAGGGAGGGTCCCACAACTTAGACAAGGGTTGTTGGAGCACCAAGTTCAGTGTTACCAAGGCAGCTTGTTTGTCCGACTCTGTCCAACCACAGAACTCTTCATCATCTGTCGCCTTCTTTCCTTTTTTGCCTAGGGTTAGCTTTGTTGAGTTCTGCGAGTTATAAATGGGTTATTTAGTTTATTTTAGCAAAGATAAAGTATTTGAATGGTGTAACATTTGCTGCCGACTGATTAGTAGTTCAAAACATTTTATCACAGGGTTATATTTGGTGCATACATAATATATTGTACTATCATGCTTCTAGTTCCTAAAGAGTTTGGCAGAGTTAATGATGAATTGATTAATGATGAACAATGAAACATCACTTTTTCCATACTAGGAATTGAATCTAGAACTTGTTCAGTGGTATAATTTATTATAATTATAAGAAAAAAATATCTTGTTAGGATAAAAGATATTTATGTAGGATAAAATATCTGTATAGGATTGATTAAAAAGTTCTTTCAATGTATTATTGTAGCTGTAACACGGATCACTCACATCAGCAGCAAGTTTAGTGTCCTTAGTCTTCATAATTTGAGTGAAGAGATACATTATCATTTTCAAAATGTTTAAATTTTTGGTTCTGACTTCACTATCTATTTCTTGCTCTTGTACTATTGGTTCTAGGTGGTTACAGAGACTCTTGCTTGCTCGTATGATATGTTCAAAACCTAAAAAATTGTTTAAAACTTGAAGTAACAGGTTGTTGTTCATTCATTTACAAAAATAAAATGAAAAATATGTGAAACGAGATATTGAGGTAGTGTTAGGGCAAGTTTACCTTTATTTATAACATTCCATTCTAGTTTGTTTCCATGAACTATGATGGAAAAGTATGTATCAAAGTGTTCCAAAATATATTCGACTCCTTCAGTATTAAAAGCTCGTGCAGCATCTATAATCAAGACGATATGTTTTTATCAAGTCTCTATGGATAAACAAAAACACGTTATTTCCAAATTACCTTGTAATTTAGACAAAATTACGCGCGGTTGTACGACGTCTTCAACATGATATTGTCCTGCGTGAGATTCTAGTAATTCGTCCTTTTGCAATGGTATGACAAATTCAAAGTGACTCATTTTGAATCAGAGTCTTTAATCCATTCAATGAATATTGTCTGATGTTTAACCAAAAGTTTTATTTCCACAACAAGCGTATGGCGCCATGAAACGTTTATTTTTGAAATTTAAAACGTCAGTGACAGTGACTGTCAAACTAACCCCGCGTTCCAACTCTTTTTTTTTTGTTAATATTCTTGGCTTGGATACTAAGTTCTTTAAGCCATGTCTTCGTGTAAAAACTTTGGTTTATCATTAGAATATGGATGTACACATTCTAATGTTTTTTTGTTTTGTAGTGTTTAGCAGCAAATGTATCAAGTCAACCTTCTCGGCAAACTTCGCTGAGGTAGGTAATCAACACTACAATAAAATTCTTAGCTCCATTTTACCAAGATCGCGCCTGTTTCAATGATTCCACATATTGTCCAGTTGCGCAGACACTTGAGATACAAAACTACACCAATTTTACATCACAATATCCACTAACGCAAAGTGCTGCGTATGCGTGTCGGCACTAGTCGGCAGCACGGCTGCAGCGCTGCCGAGGCGCTTTGTAAAAGCCTTATCACACTATCCGATTTTTAGGAAACCAATTTAGGAAATCGGAAGATGTAATCGCTGTTAGAAGATATTGGATCCAATTTAGTGTAAAATGGGAGACCCGATCACTCTTCTTCCCAAATTGTGTACAATACGTTACGATTTAGTAGACATGGGCGTTTTTGGTTTTGAATGCAAACGGATATATATCCGATTTCTGATTTTAAAATCGATTTCAATATCCGATGTTAGATAACCGATTCCCGTGGCCCTTACTTAACTTCACCAATTCGTTCCTTACAATACTCGGCATATAAGTTGAACCAAAATGGAGATTGACCTTGAATGCGCTCTAAGTAACCGATTTTCGGGACTAAATCGAAGTGGATGGCTGCGTGTAACCATAGCAACGACGGCCATTTTAGTTCAACTTACTTACCGCGTAGTAGTCATACATTTTTTATTTACCCTGTTGTTTGAATTTCATTACAAATCAATTAAAATAAAGTCTGAACCAAAAAATCTTAATGAGTACTTAACTATTTACATTTATTAATCTTCTTTAATAAATCCACTCTAAACTAACACATACAAAAAGTCGGGAAATTCTTTTCACTGATATGGTGATACGAAGACGCGCGCACTTGTCACCAAGTTCGAGTTTGCATCTCTGAACGAAAAAATTAAATATTATACACTAGATTAAAACCAAAATAAATCAACGCATAATCACTGAAAACTAGTTTTTACGTTCTCTCAAAATAAGGGTGACATTGCATAATGCGCAATAGATTTTGGTTGAACCACCCACATTCTAATGAAATTCACAAACAGGGCAATAAAAAATGCGGCAAATAAGTTGAACCAAAATGGCCGTCGTTGCTGGTGTTACTCGCAGCCCCCCACTTGGATTTAGACCCAGAAATCGGTTTCTTACAGCGTATTCAAGGTGATCGCCATTGTGGTTTAACTTATATGCCGCGTGTTGTAAGGAACAAATTGATGAAGCTAAGGGCTACAGAAATCGGTTATTGAAATCAATTTCAAAATCCGAAATCGGATATAAATTCGTTTGCGATTAAAACGAAAACCACCCATGTCTAGTCATCGGTACGATTGGCTACGATTTAGGATTCAATGTAGAATAGTGTGATCACTCGCTATCAATTTTGCTTCCTAACTGTTCCTAAATTGGTTTCCTACAAATCGGAAAGTGTAATAAGCTTTTTATAAAGAGTATAAAAACTTTTTTTATTTTATATAAATAAAACAGGCACAACGTAGCTGTAGCGCGGTGGTTGCTATCAAAGAGTATGTAAGCACTACGTTTGTCGCTATTTTTGATTATTCCGCAGCGCAGCGGCAGCACACCGCAGCCGTGCTGTTGATGTTGCCAATGTCGTTTATAGTGCGGGGCAAATAAGTTAAACCATTTGCTTTAGTTACATTGGTTACTGCGCATTCAAGGTCGACCAATATGATGGTTCAATTTATGTGATGAGGATTATTTAAGCGGTTTTACTTAATGAATTTCCGCAGTGACAAATCGAGATAATTATTATATAATGTACCCAAATGTATCGATCGATGCATTGTATAGTGGCAGCCGTAGCAGACGCGTAAACAACTAGAATATTTTTAATTTTTCTCCTCATTATACTTTTAACTGACTGCCTCATTTATTTTACATTTTTATTTGTTTTTTATTTTTTTTATTATATTAGTAGACAGCGATGCGGAGGAGTTTTTTGACGCTATACTTATTTAAGTTAGGAGTAGCCTTTAGTGTATATATTTATGTTTTTGTGTAATGTACTTTTTAACACCAAAATGTTAATGTGAACGTGAGATAAAATGAATAAATAATTATATTATTACAGTATTTTTGAATGATGGTAATATTTTTGACACGTTGCTTACATGTCATTTGACGTTTGACTTTCGCTCGCCAGCACACAAGCCAGCTGAAGTGGTGGCATAATATCGAGCTAACTTTGTATATTTGCTACGCGTAGTTCGTGCTAAATAATAACTAAATCAAGATCAATATTAAATAAACAATCATGTCGGGCAAGGCAAACAAGGCTTTTACTAAAGAGGAAGAATTACTGCTTCAAGATTTTAGCCGGAATGTGTCGACAAAATCTTCAGCCCTCTTTTACGGGAATGCTTTCATCGTATCTGCTATTCCCATATGTGAGTATTGATTTAAGAGTTTAATCGAGATCACTATGTTGCTAAAAGATGCAGTTTTATACATAAATCGACGATTATCGGTCAGTGAAAGTACTGGTAGGCATTTATGTGTGTCACTCTTTCAGGGTTGTTCTGGAGGGTGCATGCCCTGGAGGTGAGCTCGTCCCTGGCGTGGTTCGCGATGGTTACAACAGCGAGCACCTGGCTGCTGGCCTTGGCCTACAGGAACACTAAGTTCCAGCTGAAGCACCGTGTGGCCGTACGCAGAGAAGACGCAGTCGCGCGCGAGATGGCCCGTAAGCTGGCTGACGACAAGAAGATGAGCAGAAAGGAGAAGGATGAGAGGTAATCTGCACACTGCTGTTTTAGTTCAGATAGACTTATTGTGATTAATCAGCTCTCTTTCTGGTCCATATAAGTTTTTTTCAGAAGTTATTTTTCAACATATCTAATTATTAGTTTTAATATGTTTATTTCCAAACTAGCTGCAATAATTATGTTGATATTAAATAAACTAATATACTTTTCTTTAATCTAAACAAGTTTAAATGGTTGTAATTAAAATCTATGTAATTTAGCCAAATTGATTCTAATTAGACTATTTCATAATGAGGTTGATTCCCATTGTTGTTGACTTTGAGAAATTATGAATCTGTGTTCTAACTATATGTTACTTTTTAAATAATTTTATCCTACCAAACCAAACCAAATGTTTTCCTGCCAAATGTTTTATAACAAAAGTTTACCTACCTGATGTGATCAAAAACAAAAACAGCCATAAAATGAAAGTTTCAAAAGAAGTCAGTCTAAACTTTACTATTTTTCATATTTTCAGGATCCTATGGAAAAAGAATGAAGTGGCTGACTATGAGGCTACCACTTACTCCATCTTTTACAACAATGCTCTGTTCCTGACCATCGTCATCCTCAGCAGTTTCTACATCCTGCGCTCATTCACACCCACAGTGTATCCTTTTACAAACTACAAAGAACAACAAACTTGCCCCTACTATGATTGGCCAATGATTCTGCTGGGATAGAGAGACTACTATGCAAGACACATAGCACTGTCTTTTTTGCACAGCGGATTCATGATGGCAATGATATGTCATATTAAGATTATGATATATTTTTTTAATCGACGTAATCTAATGCTTGACTGCCATCCCACCTGATGGTAGCAGTGATACAATTGTTGATTGTGAGGTGCACTCACTATCTTATTAACACTTCGATCCACAACTACCCAACTTGTTCATACAAAAGTAGACTCTAAACATCGGAATTAAGGCCTATAGTGGCGTGGATGTGAGAGGACACCGGTGTCCTCTGAGCTAGGACAGATTAAGAGCCTATTCACTCTAGCCTTGAAAACACCTAAATTATATTGATGTGTTGAAATACATCATCAAATTGTTTGTGAAAAAAAAAACTAATAGATGAAATCATAGCACTTTCAAGATTCACTATGGTTAGCCATTAATTTCTTTTTATAAAATAATCAAGTCCAGTTATTGTGAATAAGGGACTAATTCATTGTTTCAGTTCAGTGTTTTTAAACATGTACAGACGCCAGCAAATCAACCTACCTCAATCTGTCAAATTTCTTTAATAGATTTTCAACCTTATCACAATATTGGAAGGTTTATGTTCGATTGGTAAAATTTGACAGATTGGGGTAGATTGACGTGCTGGCGTCTGTACATGTATCAGTGGCAAACATCGATATATATGTACTACGCACTAGATGACGCGTGCCGTACATTCACTTTTTTCTAATTAGTTGTTCGGCAGACAGTACAATCCGCGCTCAGCTGACGTTAGTGCAATTTTGACGTTCATGCAGTGTAGGAGAGCCGCTAATAAATTCGAATCAAAGTAAACCTGGACATAAACAATAATTCTGTAGTTTAAAGAAATAAAACTACTGGTTATCCAAGCGATGTAATAGCTTCTAATATCGTAATAATATAATAGAAAAGATAATATTCCAAAAAATCGCCCTCCATTTTACAATCAAAGACTTACATACAGATGCTCCCCCCTATGAAAACGAATTGTAGGTTTTTACCTACAACTGTTTTACAGAACACAGACTTCATGCGGTGTTTTATAACCAGTTCGATATTTTTGAATATGTTTTAGGGTTCCGTACCTCAAAAGGAAAAATCGGAACCTTTATAAGATCACTTTGTAGTCCGTCTGTCTGTCTGTCTGTCTGTCAAGACCCTTTATCTCAAGAACGCGTAAAGGTATCGAGTTGAGATTAAAGACTCAAATCTGTGTTGGTTTTTTTTTATGGTAGGTAAAATCATCCAATGACAAATCCCGCCCTTGGGTGGTGCGGGCAATACTTTCAGACTCTTACTGACTAAAAACCTACCCTGTTCTTTACAAATTGACAGTATTTCATGTACCGAATCGACCGGATTAAAACGACCAAAATTTAACGGTGTATTAACATATTTTTATCAAAGTTTAAAAATTACGACGACGATTTTTTGATACCCAATAAAAACGCATCAAGAAATGTCAGCGAAGAGAATTTATACTAACGAAGATTATTATTACATTTTGAAATAGAGTATTATTGTAATTAAGTATTGTAGGCAAGAAACTGTGTCACCTCTGTGGTATAAAAATCTATATGGATGACATGTCATTAAACTAAGTTGAAAGCAACGCGTAAGTACTAGGAAATTCATGGCGCTTTAGACCTTTTGGTCGCGAGAAAATATCCTCTATAAGCTATCTTAGCGCTGTAAATTTTTATAGTTTTGTTAGACGACATAATGGCAATCTAGCGCTGCAGCGATTTATTGTTTGAATTTTTCAGTATTTCGACAAATTGTTTATATGAACATGCTTGTCTATTGCAAGAATATAGGTCGATGGTGGCAAAGCTACTGTCACAATAAAACTTCATTCACTAATAGTGAGTTATACCATCAAGATCAGTAGCAGTGGTGGCCCAGTGGTAACATCCTGAGATATGATGAGTTTAAACCCAGGCAAGAGTTTTACTTTGTATAAATTAATACATCATCACTGCTCTCAAAACCGTGAAGGAAAACATCATTTAGAAATTAGCATGTCCTAGAAGTAAAAATTCTATGACTGGGCCCCCATGGCAGATTTATGGCCCGTTCCCTCTCTTAGATAGGTCTGAATTGAAGCAGTGGATGATTATATTATGCTTCAGCTATAAGTCAACAAAATATGCCATATAACCCAAATACATACTTTAGTGTGCCAGAAGTACCTGTGTTTGAAATATTTATTTGATAGTTTAAGTATAGTTTATTTTTCATTTTAGCCAATGAGTTTCCTTGACTCTCAGTTCTCAGTAATTACATTGTGTCCCTATCAGTAGCCTCAGGACTCCTGGCCTTGCTGTCCACCGGAACCAAGTAATGAACTGCATGTGTAAGTGTTGCCAACAGAACAAAATGAACTACATCTAGTTTTGTTGAAGAACTGAAAGTGGCAACATTGTGAGCGAGTGAGATTGTTACTAAAGTTGAGCATAACTGTCTCTGTTTTGATGAGGCATGTGTTAAACTTTGCACAGTTATTTATGTGTTTACATTGAATAAATATAGAATAATTTTATAATTTAAAAATAAAATAACTGAAAACAGTCTTTAGTTTTATTTACAAATTTGCATAAGGAAAACTTATATTTATATGGTTTTCTTAGTAGTAAGTTATTCTAACAGCTGTTCTTCATATTCTTCAGGGTGGGTTTAGTATAGTATAAA
The DNA here is from genome assembly GCA_958295575.1 of Leucania comma. Taxonomy (NCBI): domain Eukaryota; kingdom Metazoa; phylum Arthropoda; class Insecta; order Lepidoptera; family Noctuidae; genus Leucania; species Leucania comma. The sequence goes on along the minus strand of OY282474.1, from coordinate 16,326,578 downwards.
ATCACAAACAGCTTTCGTTCCACACAAAGTTCAAGCTTTTTCACTTTGTCCATAATGTCACATATCAGTTGCTACCACTACTGTATAAAGCACATACAAGTTTAGACTGAATGAAGAAAAAGTAGTCATTTGTCTACTATGCTTTAATTTATCTGATTGTTTGACTAGAAAATAATTGTGTTCACGTAAGTTGGGTTATAAAACCGGTCCTTCATTAATGAAACCGGTAATTTGCTTGTCATATTGAATTTTGAAATAATTTAATTGATTAAATTATATAATTCTGTGATCTATTTGAAATATGTGCAGAAGTGCTTTAGGCAGCATTGGGAACGTGTCATCACAATATTCGTAGTGTGTCACAGGTTACCGGTTGGCAAGTGACAATGGCGTCGCGCTGCAAATCCCAGTGTTCGCTTCGGAACTTGTGGTTTGTCAGGGGCTCAGTACATCATGCCGACGTGCAACGGCTCCGTGCGCTGGAAGTACACGTTGGGGTTGCTGCTGAAGGTGGGCTCCACGCTCGTGTACACGTTGCCCTCCTCCGGACGCACCATCACGCCTGCACAGAACACACTACAATCAGTATATTTAGCTTACCTGCAGCACTGTCAGTGTAGTCTCGTACACGAGGACCTGAATTTGGGCAAAGTGAAACTGACAACTTGAAAGTATTCTCGGAAGAAAATTATAATTAATGTTATCTAACAGATCTGTCGTATCTAGTTTGCCATGGAAAAAATACGTGTAAAGTTAGAGTGCATTTATAATAAGCGAGTGTAGGTAGATAATAGTTACCTGGCGGCAGCAGGTAAGGATAGGGCGGGTAATTGTAGTGATAGTTTAGCATAAGGGGGTGCATGGTGTAGTGCGGCGGGGTGTACAGGACGCGTGAGTGCGGGTGCGACGAGTTCGCGAACAGGCCTCCGTACGGATCTGCGAAAAGAACGTCGCGATCTGCGGTCAATCTGTGCTTGGAAGCGCTAGTCCTCACTAGTAGCGCGCTTTAGATACTTAACTAACCGGCTGGCTGAGCGGGCGGCTCCTTACGGTCCAGAACGGGGGGCGGTCCGGGTGCTGGCGCCGCCGCTGACACCATGCCGTACTTGACCGGCTTGAAGTGGAAGAAAGAGGGTGAGTAGCCGGAGCCACCAGCGCCAAGTGAGCTGAGTCCTTCGTCGCGGTCCGCGTCCCAGCGACCCTCACGGCCCAAAGCGGCCAGGCGTCGGCCCTTGGGGGCGAACATGAGCGCGAACACCACAGCGCATGTGGCCAGAAGCCCTGCCGCCACACACGCGTCGCGGTGCCGCTCGGGTGCGCCTAGCGCTGCTGCCACCCAGCACACCCACACGGCGGCCGTGGCGCCCCCGGCGCCTGCGATATGCGTTGCCTCGCGGTAGTTGTCCCGGATGCCGCGCGATCGTAGCGCCACCCCGCACACCACCGCGATCAGGAAAGCTGCGTAGCACAGCGACAGCAGCATGTCGGACATGTGCACGTCGCAGCGCCCACCGCCGCTTATCACTCGCGGAGGGGACCCTCCGAGCCACTGTGCACCGATGGCTACTTGTATCATCACAGCGAAAAATAATAGGAGTCCTTGATACGCTGCAGGTAAGTATACTCCGCCATTCAAACTTAGCAAAAAAACACACTTCACTAGGAGTGAAGCGAATACGATTACATACGCGACACCCGTTCCGAATCGGACAGCACCACAAGTGAACGCAGTCGGCGTAGTCGCAAACAATGCTGCTGTAGCAGCGCATGAGAACAATCCGAACAGGAGCGTCTGTCCCAAGAGCAGATGGCGATGGCTCGGCGCCTTGCGACTCGCTCCCCATATCACAAACGCTTCAAATCCTCCGAGAGTCACCATGCTAACACAAGCGAGAGCTAATATAGGGACTGCCCAAGATTCTGGTCTCAATGCGCCCAAAATTTGCGGAACCGGTGCTAGTACAATAGTCAAATTTGGTTGTGGTTCTGGTGTGACTATTGTAGATGTCGAAGGTGGCGGTGGCGATGACAGTTTTTCCGGTATGACGAAGTACTCAGTGCTCATTTCCAGTCGATGAGCCTCAGTGCGCGCGGGGCGGCGCAGTGGAGGCGCCGGCTCCGGCGGTTCCTCTTCCTCGACGGAGAGATTCTGTTCCTCGTAGTCCTGCTCGTACATTTCGTCGTATTCACTCTCAACGTAGTGGTGCGCGGAGGGGGCGTTGCGTGGCGAGTACTGCGCAGGCACGCGCGGCGCGAGGCGGTCTCCAAAGCGCGCAGCCCGCGCCCCAGAAAACGTCAACGCCGCCAGCGCGGCTGCGAGCAGCAGCGCGCGCGCCGCCATCAGGCCGCCGGGGCCCTCAGCTGCCCGAGTCTCGCTGCAGACACATCCGCTCTCGTCCTCTTATCTCTGCAACAGATTAATTGCGGCGTCAGTCAGGCAGCGATGTATCCGTCTCGACTCAAGTCGCGACGTTTGGGCTCTGAGATAACCAAACAAAGAATCACCCGGCAAAACCGGTTCGACACTCGCCTTGCACCTCCTAGGAGCCCTAACGTAAACCGATTTGGTATTCTTTGTCGTTTTATTTTAGGTCGTTAAGATTGAAAAAGCCGAGGTAACGCTTACATTCTGAATGCCCACTTGCATATACAGGGAGAACGTGATCACGAATGTCTAGACCCTTATTATGTTATTGTTCTGTTTTAGTTGCAACTTTATGTCGCTCTTTTTATTATTTTTCAAAAGAGCTTTTTCCTTATGTGGTGAACATTCATGATGTTTATTTCTATTAACCTTTTCTGTCAAGCGTTTATGTAAGCTAGGTTACTTACATAAATACTTGATAGAAAAGGTTTGTACCTTTTATTAAGCTTGGGATTATCACAAGAGTTTAACAAGAAAAGACAAAAGATTTAAAACGGAATATATCGGTTGCATCATGAGTTTTGTGCAAAACTTTAAGTATATACCTATAGGTATCTATGCTACCTCTACAAAACAGAAAGTTGAAGCGGGTAGCACTGTTTTGGGAGCACTCCCTTCACCTTGGCATGGCACGACCAACTAGATTACGTATGTTAATTATATATGGGCTGAATGTGGGCTGAATTGTGGGGCTGCGGACATAGCACTCATGTCCTTATCAAATTACAAAACAAAATCTTATAAATTAGCTAACTGGGTATGTTTAGTGTGCATTCTCCTTTAATTGTTTTGGTGATAAAATAATTACAAAAAGTGGAGGCACCTAGGTTCGATATTCGAACTCACGACCACCACCCGCATCACCACTCGTTATTCACGGCCGTTACCATTGTGCTACCACTTGCACTGCTCCATAAAAATAGAGCTGTTATTTTGCCACATTTGAGTTGGTTATCAACCAACCAAACATTGAGCTTAAAGTTTCCACTCTGTACACTTACATTATACATCACACCTGCCTGGGGCTGTGTTAGTACATCGGTGCATTCTCACTTTTTTGCTTATTGTGCTAAACTCGGATCTTTAGGGTGGTCAGTATAATGTACCACGTCGCCAGCCATCGCTTTGCTATCTCGTTGGTCTATTCCTCACGTCATGTGTGCTACTCTTAGAGCAAAGGCTCTACTATATATACTGTGCGCGATAATTAATAAAAAAATAAAAAATATATTTTTGACCACCATCTCACCTGATGGCAAGCGATGATGTGGTTGACGCTTGGAGCACGCTTGCCTAGAAGTAACCTATTCACTCTTGACTTAAAAACCCCTAAGATTTATCTATCAGGAAACACAAACTCCGGCAGGGACTTCCACTCTTTAGCTGTACGCGCAATAAATGTGTTCCCAAAACGCTTTGTATGTATGGATGTCCACCACCCAAGCAGCACGCAAGCGTATCAAACATCAATAAAGCAGCCGATATACAGCTTAGAGCTGTATAAGGGCTGTACAAGGGTGTAAAACACAGCTTTAGGCTGCATAAAGGTATCCGCGTACGCTTATGGTTCTATATCAGAGTATTTTTACTCAATTAAACAGCTTTAAGAGTTTGTTGGCACTTAAGGCTGCGTTTTACACTTAAAGCTGTATATAGGCTGTATATTGCACGTCACCACTTCCTTTATACAGGTCTAAGTGTTATATTAGTGTAAAATGATACTTATTGCTGTATATTGGTGTAAACGAACTCCATTATACCTCTTATTCGTTTGGTGTAATTGTACACTCTTATAACTATTGTGGTGTTATAACTACTGCCTACAAGGGTGATATACAGCTATAAGAGTAAATGAACGCTATAGTACAGCGTTAGGCTGTATTACTAATGGAATCACTCGGATTGTGTTTTTGTGAACATCAATATGGAGGAAAAGACCGGTCAAGTGCGAGTTGGACTCGCGCACCAAGGATTCCGTAAAAACTTACTCGCACCGTGTCCGTTCTATGGGCCCTATGATTAAAAAAAAAGAAATTCAATTATCTCGAAAACGCGTGCATCGCCGTACGTCTAGTGGTTCGATGATGGAACGGACTTGCCGGAATTAAATTGTGCAATTCCAATGCACACTCCCCGAATTGTAATCTCTATTTATGTATTTATGTTTTATGAAACCGATCGATGATGATGGTCGGTGATGAAGCGATCTTACTTACGAGCTCAGTGAGCGAGCACTTTCAAGACCACTGTGGGTTTACTTACGAGCCCAGCGAGTCCTCACTCTATTGGAAAACAGCGAACCGTCTCACCGAGTCGAGCAAGCCTAACCACAAGACCTAGACTAGGACTAGACCTAGTTGACCTAGGAAGAAGTGTACATTCACATCCCGCTCGAGTCTAATTACAAGCCAAGCAAGTGGTGCAAGTTAACTTCTCTGGACGTGTTGGTAGTTTAGGATCATTAGATTCGCCTTAACCAGTGCTATACATTTCTCATGATGACGAGGACCTGATGCTAGAACTGCGAGGTGGCTAATGGAACCCTGGAATGCCTAGTAGGCATTCCAAGTTTGGGCTCATTAGATTCGTCTTGACCAGTTTTGTACATTTCTCATATTGACGAAGACCTGATCCTAGAACTGGGATGTGCCTGATGTAACCCTGGAATGCCTACTGGTAAACTCATCGAGTTGGGACTTTTTAAATTCGTCTTAACCAGTTTTATACATTTCTCATGATAACAATTACCTGATGTTAGAATTGGGAGGAGGTTTGTTTATATAATATTAATTACGTAGGTGCCGCGCGAATTTGGGGCGTATCGCTAGTTGATAATATTTAAGTAGTTACCACAATAATGGGTTCCGCAGATAATTTAAAGTGTGAAATAAAAATAAAATTAAATATTTTAAAGACGCCCGACGAAGTAAAAAATAAGTTAATAAATTACTCTTTCAGCCTTTTAACTTTATTAAAAGAACCTATACATATTGTAAAGATGAGCGTTACTTCGGGTCGGGGTATCGCGCTAAGTTAGGAGCCTTGGTAGGCTTAGCTTATCGATTGATATACAAAAAAAACTAAGGTATTTTCTATTCATCATCGTTAACCCCATGATTAAAGCATAATAAACTTCTGCATATTGCGGTCCCCCGACTCAGTGACGCTCATCTTTAAAATATTTATAGGAAGTTATAAGGTTGAAAGAGTAATTTATTTTTTACTTCGTGGGGCGTTTTTGAAATTTTTAATTTTATTTTTATTTATAAAGTTAGTTGTTATTGCTGTTTACAACTGATATTGGTATTTTTTTTTTACGAGTGCGCAAGCGCTAAATTTCGCAGAGCCTAAGGCCGTGTTTACGTAGATGCGCCGCGTCGGGCGGCGCGGCCCGCACTAAATTCAAACATATAAAGTTGTATGAGAGTGTTTACGGACACGCGTTTTAACGCGCGTTTGCTTGAAATATAGGCGGTGTCAGCGGCGTCGAACGCGGCGGTGCCCGCGGCGGCGCCCTCTGCGTTTTTTGTTTAGGTTAAAACTACAGCGGTGGAGCCCGCCGCGTTCGCCGCCGCATGCGCCGCCGCGGGCACCGTTTATATTTCAACTAGCTTTTGCCCGCGGCTTCGCTCGCGTAGAATTTGGTCTGCCACATTAAGTTACGCGACATTTTTTTTTTAAATACTGATATTTTTTTAATGTACCTTCACATCGTACATCCCAGATTTCTAACTTCAAAATTAGTTTCCATACAATCTTTGAACTCCTATACCTAATATTTAGAGGGTATCTCTTGAGGGTGGAATTATCTGAATTCCTTTCTAAGTGCTCATTATTTTAAGCTATAATAGAACTCTGCAAATTTCAAAATGCTAAGTCCAGTGGCTTCTTCATCAATCTTTACCTGTATGGTGTGTTTATAAAAAGTAGGCTTGAGATTATCCTATCCAGCACAAACGGATTACTAAACACTGACAACTAAACAGGTCGGACCAATGTTACTTGCATTTAATCACTACATAGTATAAAACAAAGAAGCTTTCTTTTTCCCTATGAATGCTTAAATTTTTTAAAACTACGCAACGGATTTTGCTGCGGTTTTTAGGGTTCCGTACCCAAAGGGTAAAACGGGACCCTATTACTAAGCCTCCGTCGTCTGTCTGTCTGTCTCCAGGCTGTATCTCATAAACCGTGATAGCTAGAAAGCTGAAATTTTCACAAATGATGTATTTCTGTTGCCGCTATAACAACAAATACGAATAAGAATTAAGTACATATTAAGGGGGGCTCCCATACAATAAACGTGTTATTTTCGCCGTTTTTTATAGACAATGGTACGGAACCCTTCGTGCGCGAGTCCGACTCGCACTATGAAGGTATGTAACGAATTGAACATTAATGCTATCAAAAAGCGAATTAGTTAGGTAGGTACCTATACGTTAAACTTGTAACAAAATTATAAGTAGTAATCAAACGAAAATTAAAAGTAGGTAAGTACTTAATATTTTTATTTGCTACTTATAAAAACTATATATCTAAATAACGAAATCCTATATTTAAACAAACAATAAAGAACAATTCTTATACGACTGAATTAAAAATAAAAGTAATTAATCGCTATCTAGGATAAACGACGAAGAATAAATGACATGACAATAAAAATGCATATAGATCACAACCATCAATGATGTCAATCATATCGTGATAACTTTTAAACTATTCGGCCAAATTACTTAGTTTGAAAGACAAAGTTTATCTACATTAAATACTTAATGCGAGAAATGTATTCATTTTGATAAGAGTTTGATAATTATATACTAAATGTGCATTGTAAAATAGTACCAAATTTAATTAGATTTATGGTTCACAATTTTGGTTGTACTGGCTTGCACATAAAAGGTAGATATATGCTGTCGCGGACTTTTATTTAGATCTACTTAAGACAAACAATCCTGCGGTACATCATCTTTATGTAACTCCATTGGTTTAGGCAGCGCACGCCAAGATAGCTCTCAGATGGAAGATTTTTTTCCGACTTAATTGACACGTATCGTTATATTATGACCAAAACTACATAAAATCATTATAAATTGTAGCCTATGTGTTATTCTGATGAATAACCTATATTACTGTAAAGTTTCATCCAAATCCGTTCAGTAGTTTTTTCGTGAAAGAGTAACAAACATACATCCATCCTCACAAACTTTCGCATTTATAATATTAGTAGGATACAAGCATGCGACGTCCTTTTTATTTTGATTTTCAAACGAGAACCCAGTCTCGTTTGGAAATCGAACAAAGACGACGTGACTTGCCGACAGCCATGGAGGATGACATGATCGACATCTTTTTAGAAGATAATTCTGTTTTAAAAATTTATTGGCCCAATGTTTGCGGCAACCGAACATCAGGAGTTTGGTGAATAATTACGCAACTCTGTATAGGATAATAAGTTGAATATGTTCGATTTTCAAACGTGACTGGCAGAATTGCCGCTTGCTTGTATTGTAATATGATGCCAGTCCCGATGTGATTGGTCGACATGGAGGATGACATGATCGACGTCATTTTTTTAGAAGATTCTATTTTAAAAAGTTAATCTCCTTAAACATTATCAAACATTGCCATATGCTTGTGTTTGCGCGAGCGATGACGCGGCCCGCTGCTGCAATGGGTGACGAACGTCCAACGTAAACACGGCCTAACTTCAGACTCGCCAAGATCGTACTGTACCAACTGCCGTAGATTTTTTCTGCAATCACCACCGCTGAACTTTTTACCTAAATGTAAGGGTTATTGATTTATTGCATTCCTTATATTAGATGCTTGACTACAGTAATCAGACAAGAAAAAAGTTTCTTTTTTAATTTCGATTCAGTCCCCCTGATGGAGCGCCCTAGGCCGTCGTCTAGTTAGGTATAAACGGGCCGGCCCTAACGGCCTTTCTTACATCGTTTTTCTCAGATAACAGGCTAGTAACATTCAGTATAACTATCATTTAAGGTGGTATTTATAAGCAATTCCAGTACCTATATTTTATTACTGTGTGATGAGCATTATCATGTGGCGTCTATTGTAACGTCTATTGTTTCAGTGGGAGCTCGTCTTGACGCTAGTGAAAGCGTGAATGATTAATATTGTTGAATTTATCGGTATATGTTAAGCATGAAAATCTGTATGCAAAGTGGCATTAGTCTAGCAACTAAAACAAATTACGATCATAAATCCGGTCATTTAAGAGGTAGGTATATATTCTGTAAAAACTTACGAAGTTATGACAAAATGTAGATAATATGTTCATAAACCAATTTACCTCGATCCCAAAGAGTCTATTTATAAACATAATTGTCGTTTATTAATGGTAACTAGGTCCAAAAATTGTTAGTAATTAATGCAATTCTAAAAACTATGTTAGTAAATAAATAAAAAATAAACTATTTAAACATAGCTTTTAATTAAATGCGCAAAAAAGAAGAAAATAAACTTTTCCTTTAAAACTTTTACTATCAATTTATAATGTACACAATTTATATGATTTATAATGTTAAGGGTTTATGTGATTTATAATTATTACATTGCTCAATGACCTTGAAGAATTTACCTCAACACTAGTAGAGAAGAATTGACCTCTACACAGGCATTGCAAGGGGTGCTGCACGCGGGGTGTTAGTACTGTACCTCTACCATGAGTTTTAAGCAATAGTATTCGTCGCTACTCGATATCGACGCCGTAAATATTTTGTATGGCAAATTTTGGTTCTGCAAGTGACCGCTAGAGGCGCTGCAAAATTTGCCATACAAAATTTTTACGGAGTCGATATCGAGTAGCGACAAATACTATTGCTTAAAACTCATGGTAGAGGTACTTATTAGATTTTTTTCTTGATTACGTATCGATATTCAATTAAATTAGAAAAAAAACAATACAAGTTATTCAATTTATCGTAACATATATTTTGGTATAAATTCAATATATAAATATAGAGTTGTTTTCGAGAAAATATGGAATTAATGTTCAAAAAAGGCCTATTTACCAGATTTTTTTTTTAGAGTTAGGAAATTATTTTGGGAAACGTAATCAATACAATTTATTAGTAATGTCCTTAAGTATCCCCTTCATTTTTTATATGGTAATCGTACATAAGGAATAATCTATAAACTTAAATCAACTTACCTAGGTGTTTTTTTGGATTTGGGCGATGTAATCCCCTTAATAAGCTTGTCGCGCGATTTAACTATGTATCTTAGAATCTCATCTCACGAGCAGGAGATTGATTCTGCAACTTAGTTGAAGCTCTGTTCAGTTCAAACTGGTTCAAACGCTAACGCCTTCTATACAAGTGTAAAGTAGACAATAGCTCCGTGATCTGGAACTACAATAACAGTATTATCTCCTAACATGCACCCTAACGAAATAAATCCACGGTGACCGCAATTCGTCTCCGCGATAGCTGCAATATAAAATATGCATCTCTCCCTACAAGGAAGCCTCTAATTCAGCCGAGAGATTACGTAGACAGCTTCACGAACCGGATCGTGACTTTAAACTTATTATCCGAATCAAAGTACACTGAACAACGTATTGTAGGCAGATTTGGTGCGAAAGTAACGGTGTGTGGACTCGGCACTCTCGGCCCATCCGACAATCGTAGGAGCAAACGATCTCTGCCAACGGGACTCCGTAGTGTTATCTTAAATCACCTCCAAATCTCCGCGCGAACCGTGTCCAATGATATTGCTTCATATTTTGTTTTATTCAGCCAGTGTGAACGTACCGTGAGCGGTTTCGTAATCGATGTGTCTCGTCAAGTAAGGATAGTCATCTAAATGAGTTAGTATTAGCGCATAAGATAAACTAAACATAGATACTGCACTGATTATGGTTCAAAATAATGCATCATGTAGTATGTTTTGATGTTTACAATGTATCGTTTGTTAGCCTCCGCATTGTTCTTTTGTTTAATTAGGAACATACTTTTGAATTAAGTCAGTTCCATCGTGGTTCCACGGTAATTACATCACAAGTAGGTGACTATGTAAATTGGCTTAATTGTATCACCGCTGTTGACGATGACACAGTGGAAAGTCAAAGTTTTCCTTTGACAGTGCGCAAAGTAGAAACAATGAGACTTAGGGAAACAGAGCGTTCGTGTGCGGCAGCGCGTTGTAAAAGTAACAGCACGAATACTCGGAGTGAAACTCGCCTGAACTGATTGTGTGGCGGAGACACACTGCTGAGTGCTGCGAGCATCTGCCACGTCACATTCCTCCGTTACAGACAATTATTTAACTGATATTTCACTTGCATCGCTCATTCACTGTGATGTGATGACTGGATGATACAACGCCTATTAGCTCAACGCCTATTTCAAGTGTTAAACTGAAAACCTGTTCATTCTTTTCGGGTCTCTTTAATCTTTATTAACGAGAACAATTTTAACGAAGTAAACGTAATGTCTTATTTAGGAACAACGAAACAGCTTGTTTATATTAAAATTTTCAGCAAGTTAGACGTCACGGTCATCAGAAACCAAAACCCACTTGCTCAGCGCGGCGATTATTGTGCTGCTTTTGGTATAGTTCCATGCTCTTAGTTCTTGTACATCGTGTAGTGGTGGTTTTGAGTTTACTTTATCATAATGCTCTTGACAACTGTTTTCATCGAAAACCGGTTAGCACGCCACATGGACTTTTCTAGCCTCAAGTCATTGAAACTTCATATATGCTCATAAATCATATGAAACATATACGAAACTACAAGCGTGATTAAAGCACTTTGTGGAATTAAAAAACATTTCTGCGTACATTCCTACACTGTACATTTCGATATAATTGATTGACTACACTTTATTGTAGTTTTTATGAATTACAAGGCACGGATAATAATTAAGTTGCTTCTTTCGCGTCATGAGCACTTTCTGTCTGCTATTATCTTTCAATTACATGAAACGTAATTGTATTGTACGGTAACCTTAAATTACAGCATATGAATTTTGTTATGCACGTATCTGTAACAAATGTGAGGCATGTGAGCGCGTTGTAACGAGGTGCGGGAATGAGGTAGTAACTACTGTCTACGCTCTGGGTGAAATTGAAGAGCAGAAACCGTTGCAGTTGCACAGTGCGTGCATACAATGATTGAAATGTGAGCACATGGTAATACTCGTTATATGCTATGTACCTGTCAGTACATATGAGTGATGCTCTATTGGAGTGATTAATAATAAATATTTTTAAATTACATAATTACTAAAAATTGGCAATTCGCGAGCAAATTTCAGTTACGTTGAGGGTGACGGCGATTGCCGTCGAAGACGCGACACTTCACGCTTGTGGTAATTGAGCTGTTGTGATCAAATAGATCTTAACACACACAGTTCATTCTGTGGGTCAGTTGGTAGAGACCACCTCATAAGGTGGATGGGTTGCTGGAAGCCGCTGGGTATGGGTTGCGTAAAACAATTCCAATCTCGTTCTGGCTCTGATACGGAAACTAACTTATTTAACGTCTCACGGTCTCAGAAGCATTACATTCTGAAATAAAGGCCATATTCATGATTTCTGATTCATTGGTCAGCGGCCCTCCGTACCAATTATGATGACTATTAACTATACTACCGCCTTTAGCAAGTCAAAGTCAATTGGCATTTATTTTGTTATTTTTAGAAACACTGCCTTCAATGTTTACCCACTGTTTTATGTAAAGCGCCCCATACGCCTACAATAATATATTGCACAATAAAATTGAAACTCACTTAAACTTTTGTTAAATCATTGCGCAAATGTTTCAATACTATCCCTACACGTTGAATAATATTGTACAATCAGATATATTATGCAATATTATTGTGTGGTGTATTTGGCGCCTAATAATTTTTACGTTACATTACACATTCTATAAATAGCGATTATTAATAATTCTTTATGTATCTAAAAAGAGGATGTGTATTAACCTTGCTCGACATTACCTGCCGAGTGTCGAGTTTGAGCAGTCAAGGTGAGCAGGGCATCCCTTTTTTTACATCTTCATCTTATTTCAGACTTGCTGATTTATTATTAGATATATTAAGGTGATGGGGAGATGATGACGAAAATAGAGTTTTAATTATATTTTTTCGATTTTTGTCAGCTAAATATTTAATACTTTGCTATTACTTAAGAATATCGTGCAAACGTCGCTCGAGTAGGTACATCCTCACTCCTTTAATTTTATAAACCACTCGAGAGTAAATTGTTTAATGCCTGAAGGATTATATTGAACTACTAATAGGAATGCCAGAACAGTTGGATCTCTTTATTTCAGAGCCATTTAATTAAATCAACGGTCGGAGAAATGGTTATACTGTTGACACATTAAAAAATAACTACAACTTTGAATTTTTAAAAAGGGGTCTACAGGCCTGTATTTTGTGTCCCATCCTGGCGGCAATAAAGTCTCACTTATAAAGACAGAGTTATTATAAGAATTGTCAATAGGGAGGACGAAGTTACAGATAGTAGGACGTACTTAATTGCTTATTTAACCATTATTCATTGCAATGAAGATATGATAGTGTGTAGAAGAATATATGTTAACATCAGAATTGAATATTCATACTAGTACACAGGGATTTCTCTTTGATATATACACTTATCTCGTGACAGTTCGCTGTTAAAAATTTAGGTACTCGCACGAACCTAAATTCATTGAGTGACACCATCGACGGTATGATTGACGCGTGTTCGAACAACGATAGATACTAACTAGTCGATATATGTTCGTGATTGTTGTCCCATACCATACTCCAGTTTAATATGAATGTCGAAAAAAGCAAGTTATGAACCTCACCAAATCGATTTAATGCCTCACTGTGCGGCAGTAAAAACTAAATGAAAGCGAGACTTTATTAGAACACTTCAGATCCAATATATAAAAATTCCGCAGTTACTATGACAGGAATATCATGCGAAACAGATTTTATTTGTAAAAGAAATCCTCAAAATCGAAAAGAAATTCCTTTACTCGACTCAAACTGAAGAGAGATATGTATATCATACGAATGTCTTACCACCACATATGGGCTGGTGCTGCAAAATGCCACCTAGCAGCTTTGGACTCGGTGGGAAGGCGTGCGAAGAGGTTAATTGGTGATCCAGGTCTAACTCCCATCTGCAAAGCCTTGAGCACAGGTAGCCAGACTTTTGATATTTTGCAAGATGCACTTAGGAGAGTGTGCGCTGAATACCATTATTTCATTTCTGCCATCGGACCACCTGACGAACGGTGAGCCTTACGTTGTTGAAACCTCTACGGTCCGGACCAAGCGTTTCACCTCGTCATTTATACCGCGTAGTTACATCGAGGGACTGGAACAACTTGCCTGCTGCAATTTTCCCGTCCGATTATAACTAAGGTGTCTTTAAAGCAGTGGCGTAACTATATCATCGCAAGCTCGTGGTAAATTCATTAGATGGGGCCCCAGAAAAAATCAATTTTAATCAATTTAATTTGTATAATATAGGGGTTTACTTCTTCTGAATTCGTGAGGTCTAGGACCGCGGACCCCGAAGGACGGGTGCCCCTTGGTACTGGGGGGCCCATCGAACAGGGGCCCGTGGCATTTTGCCAGCCTTGCTATCCTTTAGTTTTCGTGCTGCTGCTAATAAACTAGTGCGCCTCACCATCAACGATTGCATCACTACTTACCATCAGGTGGGATCGTAGTCAAGGAATAGTTTATATCATTAAAAAAAAACTTCGTCAGGTCGAAATTTCCTCATAGCCTCTACAAAGAGGAACCCATTTCCCCCTTACACAAGCGCAAGCTAGGAGGAATGGGTTCTTTAGACAAGTATGCTCCATCGTCGATCACTTATCGCTTACCATCATGTGCAAAGAGTATAATAATAAGGGCCGATCAAGTGAAATAATGGTCAAACCGAGTTTATCAAAAACTAAAAAAAGTTATAGTTTGTTATTAAGAGATTTCGTGGTCATGGTGTAGTCGCCTGCCTCAGTAGTCGAGAGTAGGTAGTGGAAGAAGTTTCATCCTAAAAGAGTCTTTGAATATACAACATTATTTTTAGTACATGCGAAATCTGAATATAGTTTGTTCAGATTCAGTAACTGAATCGATTTCAATCATTTTTACACCATGTTATATTTTTTACAAAAAATATTTTAAAAAAGATCGCAAATTGGACACCACCGACACTAAGCACAACACATGTCACGGCAGGTCATAGCAGGCGTTAGTGACAGCGCACAGCTAGGTGCGGGAGCAAAAAATCCCCTCAGTAGGAGAGACCATGTGTCATGACCATTATGTGGACAAGCCGGTAACATATAGCTATATAACTTTGTGATTTTTCATGTTACAATTATGAAATTTAGTGCATAATTTCTTTGCTTAAAAGTACTAGACCCGTGTTTCGGATTTCGCATATACTAAAAATAATGTGAGCTTGCCACATACCGCAGGAACCCAATACCCGGAAAACTTGAACGACTCAACACTAAAGGTTAAAAAGCCATTGAAACATCTGTCTAAGTAACGCCTACCAGCTATTGGTTTTTTTCTGTTCTTTCCTCTAAGTTGAAGATGCTCGTAAAAACTACACATAAAAGCTTTAATTACTCGAACTGAATTAACATGCAGTCTCTTTTAAATTTTCCATGATTTAAAACAATCTTATCGTCTGAATTTTTATTTAAAAAGAACTCCTCGAATGGTCAGTACAATTCCTATTAATATTTGAATGATTTTCTAATTGGCTGTCTTCTATCTAAGAGTTATAGGTAATATAACTAAGCTCTAAATTACTATGATTTATATCTCCATGAGGGCATTATTTTTCTCAGCCCATTATGGAAGGCACATTTTGCGTGTCGGGGATACCCAAAGGTTGAGCTACATAATTATAGTAGGACCGAATCACTTTCCTATGCTTATATCGTATTCTGTGCCTTATAACCGTCAATTACTATGCGTGTTGTCGAGCTTCTCGTCGATTCTGCCGTGTCCGGTCGCACTCGTACTCTTTATCGTTCTAGTAATAGTAAATGACGGTTCTAGCTAGTGTTAACAGATCCAGTAACTCAAATTTTGTGTTGAAAGATAATCGGGACAACTGCTATAAAAGGCCACAAAAACAAACAATAAACTGTCTAAGCCTGTCGGGGATCGGTGGTGGCTAAAATAAACGAGGCCTCTCCTACAAAATAAAAAAAATAAAATAACACTCAACCTCAGAAAGGCAAAGCAGCAGTAATGCTTCCGAAGGAGCCGGCCACACGCGTGAGGAAATAGGCATCCTCACGCACGCCACAGTCGCCGAGACCCCAATTCTGAGTACCACCAGCCACCGCAGGCACGAGCTTGCGGACACCAAGTGACGGGTAAGTCGCCGTCCAATAACCATCCGGACCGTGCCCGAGTTGTCGACGACGCATAGTGGTGTCCACGTGCACCTCAAAGAGATGCTAGCTCACTGTACCGGCCCAGCAGGGCCGAAGCCTACTGGGAACATGGATTAACTTCTGAAAGGGAAATCTGTGGTCCTAGACTAGAACGCAAAGGGCAAGTGAAGAAACATAGGAGTGGTTTTAGTCAGTAGAAATCTGACCTAGCAACACTAATTCTAAGTGACAGAAAAGGATATAAGCATAATTATATAGAAGTGTGATTCGGTGCGATCAAGTAGAACTACATTGGGCATACTTGGGAGACGTACACTGATCCTGGGCGCGTCGGTATCTATACATTTTATATGGCAACCAGACTTGTAGAGTTACATTAGACCTTTGACATATCTGTGCATTAGACCCACGCCACGCGACGCGACTTTATGTACAAATCAGGCGTGGTCCACGTGTGCGTCGGTCTAATGTAGTTCCCGCTTTAGCTTTTCTTTGCCAGATGTAGCTCAACCCTTACCAGGCGAGGTGTCGCGTCGTCGTAAACATTTTGATTTATGACCGCCGAGCTATTTTGTGGCTGGACATTTATTTTGATTTTCATTGCCCGAAGCCTTCGCGAGCGCTATTACGAGATCGTTTTGCGGACAAGGAAGTCTCAGGAGATATGCTTTTCTTGTAAAGAGGTTGTGACCCCATAATATATAATTTCTTACGTAATTTATGTAACTACCAGATGAAGATAATTTACATGCTGTCTAGAGCCTTACTATTGAGTTGCGAATAAGAAATAATGAACACTTTAAGTCACTTCGCTACGATGGGTTTAACAGCCTACCAAGATTAATGCTTTGCGTTCGAATAGAAGACAGATATACCTACGTAATACTTAGCTGTTTTTATATCATTTTGATTGCGTCCCTTTGCGGAAAAAAGAGCGTGACGAGGAATAATTATATATGGATGCAGAAGCAATGAGAGAGATTGGGCCATCGGACATAAACGTGATGAAGTCGCTAGCTGAAGTTAATCCCGTGATGTGTGTGTATATTAGTTGTGCAATTATAGCAACAATATGCCTATTTTATTTATTTTTATAATTTTTAAATTAAATAAATATTAATACGTGAGAGAAACGCGATATAAAAAGAAGTGAGTAGGTACAGGAGGAGTATCTTAGAAATAATTCACTTATTTAGATACGTAAAAATATTGCAAATATGTAATAGTACATTATGATATAAGTGTGTAATGTAGGCGGTTACCGTCGAGGCGGTATTAAGACCCGAGCCTTGGCGAGGGTCTTAATATTACAACGGTAAAACTACAAAAAAATTTCATAACATGGCGGTAAAAAAATTAAATCTGTTTTATAAACACGCGCTAGGCTATGGCTATATGGTCTTTTGATCATATTGCCTAGTTGTCGTTTGTTTTCTTCTGTAAAATTTTTTTACGTTAATAACATTCGTAGTGACAGTAGAATATGGATGTAACATTTTGTAATGCTTTTGTAGTATTTAATTTTATTTAATTAAAAAAACACGCCAAAAACCGCGGGCGTCTTTAAATGACGACCATAGACCACAAACAATTTTTATTTTTTCGTATTCAAAATTTGTTTTGTGAACAAAGAGGTTGAACAAAAAGGTTATAGCTACATTACAGCACTAGTGCGTAATGATAATCAAAATGTCACAGTTTAGTAACAGGTACCATTATATACCTAAGTGTAGTGCAATAAGAGCCACTTTCTGAGCAAGTGCATTGAAAAAAATATAATGCCCGCCAGGGCTACCGTGTTTTTCTGAACTGGAAACTCGTGGTCCTAGAACGCTAAGGGTAATTGAAGGACACAGGTTTGGTTTTAGTCAGTAAAAGTCTGACACGCTCTTCCACTCTACCGTAGAGCGCAAAGGGATCGAGCCAAGTCGTTTACGGCGCGCAATGTTACCGCGCGCCTCAAGGAGTTGTCAGCAAACTGTAGCCTAAACGGGTCGAGGCCTAGTCTGGGGCTCTGGGGAGGTATGAAAATGCATATCAGGGCCCTGGAACCACGGCAAGGAAGGAACAGGGTAGGTTTTTAGTCAGTAAGAGTCATTGGATGATTTTACCTTCTAAAAAAAAGGTCCGAGTGGATAAAAATCGAGACAGATGGTAAAACAAATCGAGATTTCGGGTTTTAGATCGAGAATTTTTTTTTTAATAAAGGTTTTTTTTGAGGTGGTAAATCATCCAATAACTTCTCCCGCTTTAGGGTGGAACGAAGGTGCGTGTCCGACTATTACTGACTAAAATCCAGTCCTCTTCAGTTCCCTTTGCGATCCAGGGCCTCGGTTACTGTTTCAAATGTTCCCGCAGCCCTAGCAGGCATCGACCCTAGTGGGCCACTTCAATTTTGCTGGTATCTCTTTGAGGAGCGTGCAGTGTAACAAGACGCGCCATCGACTCAGGTCTGGCCAGTATGGAAATGCGAACGACGAGTAACCCATTGCTCGTCTTTTGCAAATCCATGCCTACTGTGGCCGAAAATCGATGTAAGACTCCTGACGCCCGGGACATCTTTGTCTGAAACGACTGGGCCGTGAGGGTGTCCATTCCTTCTCGCTCCGGATCCGGACCATGGTTCTAAACCAGGGCACGACGTGAGAAGTCACCGCAGCCATATGACTCCTCGAGGACACGGCGGTACTCCGCCCAAGTTGGGCACACTTCTACCGAAAACTCCACCGTGTTATTAAAGAAAAAAACTTAAAAAAAATGAAATTTTGACTGATTATCACTTTTTTTAAAGTTTAAATAGTTTTTATATTAAATTGTATTGTCGGTTACATTTTACTGCTTAGGTATATGAACGAAATGGATGAACGAAGATCAATTAATTGAGTCACAGATTACTTATAATTATGTAGATTGAATGAAGCTGAAGACATATGGTCGCGTGTGACGGGTGAAGACGACACGGCTTTCAGCGAGAGAGAGACTACTAACCCGTGATGCTCCGTGTGTCATTTTGAACATGCTTGACATAGTGATGCGAATGCGATACAGGTTAATCTATAGATAATGCTGGCTTTAATATTTTTTTTATTTAGTTTTCCGATCAGCGCAAATTGCGTCCCCAGACACCGATAAATCGGGACGTCCCGCGCAAATCGGGACGCTTGCCAACACTAAGCGCGAGGGTGTCAGTCTTTTACTGATTAAAACTCAGTTGTCTTCCTTCAGCTGCCCTTTGCATTCCAGGACTATTGTATTAACTCTTTCAAACTATCCCACATTCCTGGCAGGCATCTCTTAGAGCGAGCTACCGATTACTCTATTGAAGTGTAATAGTAGATTATATTATGTGACTAGGGGAAAAAGGCATGTTGAATTCCGAACGAAACGAAGGTTTTGATGTTTTAATCCCGAACGTTAGTGAGGGATTTATATAATTAACGTCCGAACAACGCGAGGGATATAATGTAGAAACTTGAGTGGAGTGAGGAGTTCAAGCCGCCCAAGACAAAGGTAGTTTTATCCCCGTGTTGGGTACTCTAATTTTTACACCATCTGTGAGATAATTAAAAGACAATTTACGACAACAACCTACAAACTAGGTAATATTTACAAGCTAATCTTTTAAAACTCGACATTCAATAAATTCAGTATTCTAAGATTCTATAGTTTTAATTTTCTATAACATCATTACTTTTTGTAGAGACTCGTCAGTAACATTTTATTCATTTTTTTTTATTAATGGCCAGTTTGATTTTTGAATAAACTTATTTGATGTAAGTAATGAATATTTCAGAGGTATTATAGAATCACATGTGTCGGTAGCGGAGCATGAAACGACGCCTGGTGTGTTCGGGGAGACGCGCACAATAGGAATGATAAAATTAAGCCAGCATAAAGAGGCAATAATAGACCAACCAAAACCAAAGATTTAAAATAAGAAAACTAGGTAAAACATAACTTAAGAAGATTACATCAAGTAAGTAGGTAATGTTTTGTAATTTGTGTGTGATCTAGTTAATCTTCTTACGTCATGAAATTAGCAAACAACTAACTACAGTATGTAATAAGTATTTTAACATCGACTTATGTAGTCAAGTTTATTTAAAGGTCACCTTAATTAACCATTATTGTATTGATGGATGGATGGATTGAACATGTACCCGATCTTCCGGTCCATCCTAGAGAGGGAGAAGTCATTGAATGAGTACCCAATTAAAAAAAAGGGACCCATAAACTATTATCAGCTAAAAAATTCGCTACTAGCATTACTCTTTTCTATTCCAAGTTAGCTAAGCTCCTCACCTACTGATCGATTCAGCGTCATCTATTCACAAGTCACACGGTTTGATTTCATGCCACAACAAAAAGTTGTGGCTCTGTAAATTTTGTTACAGGAAGATGCTACAACAGAACTTATGGTAAAAAATTATAAAGGGGCCAATAAATTCTTACGAATCTTACAAAATCACAATTATTCTTTTCGAAATGGAATCGAATAGTTGTTTAAAGATAATATTTTGAAAAATTATATTTGTTTTTCAATACAATTACCCTAGGTTTAGTGCAGAAAAGTACGGAGTTAGGTTCCCCCGCCATTATTTACTTTTATATTTGCTTTTCGCCGGGTATCTTCCTCTGGGCGACGCCGTATAAAGGCGTGTACGCCTTTAGAAAAAAACCGCGAGCCATTTATTCCAATATTTCTTTTACAAAATATTATATTAGTCATGATTTGATAATCATTTCGAGTATCTGTGTAGAAAAAGCCATTAAATACATTGCAGTCTCTTGGCTCAGAAATGGCCTCGCTTTCGGTTCGGGGTGTGTCCCGCTTAGGGTGCAATGACAGTTTGCCAACTTGCGTCAAATTAAATTTAAATAATCATAAAGTATAAGTATTTTTTTTTTAAACATAAATATTTAGTAAATTTTCTAGTCAACGTACGAATATTTAGTAAGAAACAAGCCGAAGCCAATCCTCTTTTTATACGTAGGTTTCTAATAACTGAAGTCGTAGATATTTTCCTAGAAATTTATATATCCTGTGAACCTGTGAAACAACTTCGACAGCAGTCTATTGCTTAATAAATACACTTGCTCAAAGATTTAGTTTACTTACCTATTTGAAAAAGTCTATAACTAGAAATACTTTTCATACATATTTGGGGGCAGCTTTTAGCAAATCATAACGAACATAGATTTGTATGTGCATAAAATACGAAGCTTTGACCTCATTTTCTTATTTCATATTCATAAAGCATGGTTTAATTGCAATTTTTCGCACGCATCATAAAATATAGCTCGCAAACCGATAATATATAATCGTCCGCATTATGTAAATGAAAGTAAAGTTGTTCAGCTAGCAACTGTGCGTTTATGGACAACGGATGCACCACCGGCTCGGGCCGGGATACTGTCGATTGCATACATAATGTAACATACAACATAATGATCCTTCTTTCCACATTACGTTTTTATAAAAGTTTTACCTTGAATTAATTCCAAGCAATTGTGGGCCCATAAAGCAAAATGACGAGCTCGTCCAGGCGAAAGCATTCAGGTAATTGTCTATCAAAATAAAATACAACACGAAAATAGTATCTTGCATGTTGACGATAAATAACATCCAGTAGAACCCGTTTCGATCAGTATTAAACATTTATAGACAGTCTACCTATTTA
This sequence comes from Leucania comma, assembly GCA_958295575.1. Classification (NCBI taxonomy): domain Eukaryota; kingdom Metazoa; phylum Arthropoda; class Insecta; order Lepidoptera; family Noctuidae; genus Leucania; species Leucania comma. Next base: position 16,305,073 of record OY282474.1, on the reverse strand, counting down.
ATTCTGTAGATATTTGTTTATGTACCTATCTAGTCGATAAAAACTGCAACGAGAAGGTATTTTTAGTATACTATTGAAAAAAATTGTTACAATCATACATCACGAAAAGCATATATTATGTGGATTAATGATATTGAATAAACAACAGATAGCACTATCCGAAATAAATGAGATAAGTTTCATAATAGAGATAGTCTCGTAACAATCGTTATCAAGTTCAGACTTAACATTGTTAACGGACAAAAAATTCAAAGTGCAAATCATTCCAGCAAAAGAAGTTCGTCGATCTTAACAAGGTGAACAACAGGTTCAGTATAGATCGACTTAACTCTTTTAGCCCCGAGGAACCGATGCGCCGGCGACGGTCAAAGCCCTAAGCGGCCCTTAAGAGAAGATACTCACGAAAATATTTCTTCAGTGCTGCTGCCTCTTATTAGATCTGCTATCGAGAACACAACGGCCAGGCCCACGTCATAAATATCAGGTTGCTTTTTCATAGTCACTTGCGCGGGAAAAGCACCGGGCCTCCATGCGTGCGAGTGGCATGGAGTCTCAGGACAAACTAAGCGAATTTCTGGGTGTCCGTGATGCGTGACGGGTGCACGTGCTCGATGCGCAGACGCATCTTTACCGGAGGCTATACACTGTCTTGTGCAGAGGTGCGCGGAGTGGTGCGCCGCGGCCGTGCTGGTGCTTTCATACGCCCATTCGTAGAATTTTGCTTAGAGCAAGACTGTTTAGAAACAAATTACTAATAAATTCATGGCAGCAATAAGAGCTGTCATAGTTTTAAAAGGAATTCAGCTTATTTTTTTTATTGTTTAAGCTGTTCTATGACAAATTGAAGTGATTCGCTTGCATACGCGTGAGTCACGCGTTCGTTCCTCACGCATGAAGTTTGTGTACGTTCCCTAATCAAGTGGTCGGACAGGTAGCGCGTGTCGCCGTCATTAGACGTTTCGCCGATTTGACGCTTATTTTGACGACAAGCTTTTAAGTTGCGTCATAAGATGTGAATAAATAAATGATTACTGTAACACCTACAAGCAGAATGAGCATTTAGAGGGCTAAAACGTACCTGACTCTACCATAACGCCAACTGACGGGTAGATGTTTTATTCATGGCAACTGTATTATTTCATGAAAGTCTTTATATATTCCGAGTTTCGCTCAGTATTTTCCGGATGAGAGACTCTTTTAATATTTTTAATTATACCCTGTGTACATATGAGAATTATTTAACGAAGTAAGTACCTCAATATTCATTCACTTGGCCGGCCATTAGAATGGAAAATGTGTGTCATCATAGTGGCGTACCACTAACAATGCTGGAGACATCTACGTATGAGTAATGTGACTTTCTTTAGCGTGTTACAAGATCATTTGAAAGTAATTGTTATAGTATATAATTGTATTTAATATTTATTAAAACTAACTCAGTGCCTGCAGGCTAAAATGTTCCACTACCTAGTGAAACATTTATATTCAACAATAAATTCCACGAATGTTTAAAAAATTTCAAGTTATGTGAGTATGATACGTACTAATTTGTTAAGTTAATGAGTCTTATGAATACAAATTGTTGGTTATACTAGGCTGACCAGTGACCAGATTATTATGCGCATTTCATTGAAACAATACTTTTGGCTACGGCCGCGGCCGGTGGGATGGACCACTGTGAGCGACGGTACATGTACGCACTTTTGTTTTTTCGAACTTGAGTGAGTCATTACTTGCTCTTCCTTCGGGCGTTGACTTTAGAAACCATTACAAAAGTAAACAAAAGAAATGCTCTCCTTTTAGTATTCAGTTTTTTTCTCGAAATGTTCTATCCCAATCTGGAAACATAGAATGCTGCCCGACTACGATTACGCAGCATTCCATATATGCAGATCAGTGAATTTCGATTAGATAGGTATGCTAGGCACCCGAATCATTAGCGGTCTGAGAGTGGTGCCTAGCGAATTCCAAACTCGATGTACGCGAAATTTCAATTTTCCTTTCAGTTTCGAGCTATAACAAAACATCGGCTGTTAGGTTCAGATATATTTATAGTATTGGCTATTTGAGGGATGTACGTAGGAGACAAAGCCACACCTAAAAGTGTATGTTCCGTGACTCTTGGAAGTTATGGACAAGCTAGTAATTAATAATATTGCCAGTAGTGAAAATATTTTTTTGAGGATAGGCCGTAATATTTAGTTATTACTAGGTTACTTTCGTAGACAACATAATTATTATCATTTATATTCAGAACATTTTGCTCATCAAAAACCAGCAGTAGGCAGTAGATATGGGGTGGGTACAGCGTGGCACGTAACGGAACACGAATATATTGTGCTGAATGTCTAGATGAAATCATTGAAACCAGTAATTTTAGCATAGACATCCTGTAAATATCTCTACTAGGTACTTTAAACAACTTTACTTTGGAAAGTACCTAGTTTTAGTAACTATTAATTCATAAAAAAAATAAAAGCTTAATGATTTTAGTGAAATTAAGGGAATAATTCCCGAATAATTATTATTATTATACAAGTAAATATATCACAGAACCCTGAAGTCCTGGTCCTTTGGAAGTTGTACGAGGAGCCGAAACCAACTCGCAGACGCCCTTTAGATATTTTTAATGGAACGTGATGCCAACCGACGATTGTCCCTGTACGCGGAATGCTAGTGCATCCAAGGACAACCCCCGGTTTGTGAAAACTATTGTGACATATAGAAAACAAAGACAATAGGGCTATGGGTTTTAAAGTCTTAAGTGATTTGGTTACTAGGAACTATGTTAAAACTATGGCTCCTGCCTAAACAATGTTATTAATATTCACCGGTAAAAAGGCAGGGGGTGACTTGCACACTCAACAAATGGGCCCCCAAAAACGGCCGCTAGCACGGAGTGACGTAGCAACAAGAGGGCAACATATCCTGAGGTGCTTGAGGAGTGGAGAGGTATACCACGGCTATCAGGACAATCCCGGAAGTACGGTCAAGATCCCTACCAGCACCTTACTGGATTATACATCTTTCTCCCGAGCACGTTTGCTCTTGCGAATCTCCACTCAAACCAGCCAATAAAGGCAAGAGAGAGAGAGGTGGGAGCTCTGTTCCTCGTCAATGTTTACTACGGCCGGCCAATAAAGGAAAACCGGAGATGAAGAACAAGAATTCTCCCGGGAGATCGGGTCCATGGGACCGCTTATGCCCAACAGTTCACCACAAAACTGCCCTGCAGATTGTATCTCTCTTAGTCTGGCCCCTCACCCAAGGCATGTTACGGCGAAGCAAACGCCACCGATACAGACCTAGGGTCTATTGCAGCGCGCAAGCCCCAATACGATGTCAACGTAGAGATACGGCGATGGGGTTATACATATTATTATTATTTCGTCAAATCGTACCTCATTGATTTGAAATGATACAAAAGAATGCTCATCTCTATATTCTGAAAGAAATCAAATTTACAATGATTTTTTTGTTTCCGTCTTCACTGCTCTCGTCTTAGCGGTAGTCCAAATTAGCTTAGACCAATTAATTTAGCAAGTAAAACTTAATATTATTAATTTTGCTACTTTCGTCGTATCTGTCCATCGCATGCACGTCGTTCAATCGTCTCAATGCTTACGACTTTCCCGTTCTGCTTCGTCGAAGTATTTGATGACTGTTGATATGCGCCGGGCGGCGCAGGCGCGGCGTCGATCGTGTGTAAACCGCGCCATGATTTGGTACCTTGGTACTCTAATACCATAGAAATTATTGTGAGCTAATTGTGGGTGCTTAGTTAGCATAAGTGCAATGCAACGTGTTTAACTATCTGTATTACAGGATGGAGAATGAGGATTATTAACTCAATCCTCAATAATTCTTCAATCTATGGCACATTTAACCGTTAGATGACAAGGCGTTTTCTTTAGAAGGCATATTATCTCCTCTATTATTAAATAAGGAAATTAACAAGGGATAGACGATCGCTGGTTACTGCCAAAACATCTTTGTGATTTCAGAAGTGAACTTTTGAAATCAGAAATAACTTTGGATTACCAACACTGTAAGAACTTTTACAATAGTTAATAAATTATAATGGAAAGTAATTTAATGGTTTTTTTATATTCATTCAGAAAGTGTATCTGATTTATTTAGCTAAAAAGCTATTTTGATAACATAATATATAATGTTTAGACGGCTGTAAAGAAAACGGCAGTCACCTAGTATCAGGCAACGGCGCTCACGCCGCAGCCGCCGCCGTAATTCCGATCCAAATTTCCGGCCACCGTAGGCGCGGGCTTGCGGACGGCGGGCAATGGGTAGCTCGCTGTCCGTTTGTCCGGTAACAGACCGGACCGAGCCCAAGTCGTTTACGGCGCGCACTGTTCCCGTGCGCCTCAAGGAGTTGTCAGCAAACCGTAGGGGCCCAGTAGGGTCGAGGCCTAGTCTGGGGCCTCTGGGAAGGTATGAAAATGCATACCAGGGCCCTGGAACCAAGGCAGGGAAGGAACAGGGTAGGTTTTTAGTCAGTAAGAGTCTGACACTATTTCCTGCCCCACCCAAGGGCGGGATTTGTCTTTGGATGATTTTACCTACCAAAAAAAAACCCTAGTCAGCAACTAAACCAAGGATTTTTATTAGAAAAATACAACCGACTTCAAAAAAACACTAAAAAGTGAAAAATAACTTTAATTTCGGAAGTCGGTGTTTCTATAATAGTAGTTTGGTCTCCATTGCATTTTTTAGTGTATTTTTAAAGTCGGTCGTATTTTTTTGTAAAAAGTTTTTTGTTTCACACTTTTTAGTTGTAGTACCCTTCAGCCAAACTTAAATAGATACCTTCCGCCATTCGGTTCCATCATTAAACCATCACGACAATTCTAATAATATCAAACACAGCTAGCAAATCTAAACTGATTTATAACAGCATTCCTTACCTACCTTCCGGCTTCATCATCAGATCAATGCTATGTATCCCCTCCCCTTCTTCTTTCAGTCAGTCACCGACTACATGTATAAACAAAGCAATTTTACTTGTTACGACAGTTCTGCTATGATTTTTTGAAGAGTTTCGTTCCATATCTTCGAAGTTCATCATCAGATCAAAACAATATTTAATGGTACCAACTCGGGAGTATAATTTTTCAAACAAAACAAACATTTTCAAAATCGGTTCACAACTGACCGCTATATCGGTGAACATACAAAAAAAAAATACATACAGCCGAACATAGAACCTCCTCCTTTTCGAAGTCGGTTAATTAGAAGTTTTTGCAAAATAAATATGAGTCCAAACACAAAATTATTATTTGATCAGCTGGATTATTATTACCTGCGAACTCCGTCCGAGTGGACGGATATAGATTAGGTTCGAAGGGGATGACGTGGAGGGATCCTCATCCCCTTCACAGTTATAGGCGCCTCCCGTGCAGCACAACTCTTTTGGTTAATCTTGCTTCAGACCGCCGTCAACACGTTGTTATAGCTGAACATTTGGTTTACTTGGTCCTTACGAGTCGGACGATAAATCGGTTGATTGAAGGTGAACCACGCAGCGGCATATCCAATACAGGAAACAGTATCGGACGGAGAGCGATTTTGGACCCTATTTCAGTGAAGTATAAAGTGGAAAAACTGTGAGTACTCTTTGCAATATTGAGTTAGAGAAAATTCAAGCAAATTAGAACCTTCAATACAAGAAGAAATGTTTACTTAAGAATGCCTAGGTTTTCAAAATAAATTATCTATAGGTGCAGCTTGCCAAAATTTAATAAAATTTGAATCACGTTTTTTCCCTGTTAATAATTAATTTTCTATAGACCTTAGGGGCGGTCCAATCAATTTTTTTATTATACATAAAAATGAATACTTAGCTGTTCGTTAGTCTCGCTAAAACTCGAGAACGGCTGGACCGATTTGGCTAATTTTGGTCTTGAAATATTCGTATTCCATAGTCCAGGGAAGGTTTAAACAGGGATAAAATATGGAAAAATTTACGAAAAAAATTGACTATTAGGCGGTACAAAGTTTGCCGGGTCAGCTAGTACTTAATTATATAAAAATAAATTTGTAGGGAAGGAAAATTTGTATTTTTGTATGTACCTAATAATGTAATGAATAAACTCGAAAATTACTTAATCGATTAAATTTTTTGTTTCCAGTAAAGTATTACTTTATCATTTAGGCCGTGTTTATGGAGACGCGGCGCGTTGGGCGTTTTGTCGTACATTGCAGCAGCGGGCCGCGTTATCGCTCGCGCAAACACAAACATATGGCAATGTACGACGGACCGCCCGACGCGCCGCGCAACGCGCCGCGTGTCCGTAATCGAGTACTTAGCGACATAGGCAGATATTCATCATGTTTAATAGAAAACAGAACTAACTCATAAAAGAGGGTATTTGAAAATTAAACCTTATTATTGAAACCACGGAATATTGAAACATAATTTTTAAGATTCAAATAACTTCTTTTTTGAGTTAGGCCCACGGATATATGGTTAGGCCTCTTTTCGAGACCACTGGCAGAAGCTCAAATTATACTTAGGTATGCTTGCTCCCCAGTTTGTTTGATTTTTGCGGACTACTGGAAGCAGCTTTATTTTCCATTGCTTTTGTTTGCTAACATGCACCGGATCTGGGTGTCTTGTGTACGTGGGATTAAATGTTTGTGAGCGCACCCACGATAGAGGAGTAATTCCTAGTATAGGTATGGGGCAAGATTTATTAACAAACAAGGTCGGTATGTGCTAGTATTGTTGTAATAATTTTTGAGCCTTTGTTAGTCCCGCTACGACACTGCAGCTCTTATCAAATGAGGGTCATTATTTCTTGTGTCATGTCGATTATATTCACAACTGTTAGGAAATCAGGTAGTATTAATAAAGTTGCTCTAAACTTATTTATTGCAATGGCTATCCACTATTTCTATACTACGGGTCCTTGCACTGATATAGCGTGAGCGATCAAAATAAAGCTTAAACACAAATTCAATTTATAAATAATTTATTTTATAGTAGCATAAGAAATCAATATATAACTTTGTGTCTGAAAGATACATAAAGGTAGCAATAGATATCTACATAGGGTAGGGCAACTGCACTTTCCCAACTCGTGTAACTCTTGTAGACACCAAAGCTCTATCATGTAGAATGGAGAGTTATGTGTTATTCTCATAGTACACAAAGTGCCTTTTGTAGTTTGTATTGATTACGATACGTTTTGTTGCTGTTTACCCATAGATACACTGCAGTTCACAATTAAGTAGGTATAGTAAGCTCAAAGTAAATTACGAAGCGGAACTTCGCAGACGCGAGTATCGATCGAATACAAAATGGTACAAAAAAAATTGCGACTGCTGGGTCAATAGTTGCTGGTAGTGTAGAGAAATATATTTTTTTTCTGGATATTGCTATCCATTGGAAGGATTGGAAGCCTTTTCGGAGTTTCGCTACGTAATGGTATCTGACTGTGTGAGTTATCCTACAGCCCGCGTTCTACTAAGGGCTGATTTCACCATTCAATATAAAAACTCAGTTCACCTAAACTGAGCTCAGGGTAATCTAGTTTAAAGAACCGTGTCGTAACATGGGCGACAACAAAAGAATTGAAACTGAGTTTAGCGTAAACTAGGTTTAATTCATAGCGGTGAAACGCAAAATGAAGCTATAATCTCGATTAGGCGCTCAAACTGCGTTTTGTTTTATATAATCGCGATTAGTTTCTTGGTGAATTTGGCCCTAAGTTAGTCAAGACAGGTCAAGACCATTTAAATTCCTGTTACAATACTTCAACAACTAATTTACATTTTAAACTGCAAATATGAATACCAAGAATTTCTTTCTAGTTAGCTAGAAGACATTTTTTAAAATCTGTTTTGAAGTCATTTGAGTCATTTCAGTAATGTGCCTACTAAACATATTTAGTAGGCACATTACTGAAATGACTGCAGCAGTTTTTTTTTTAAAATTCCAACGTAACATAAAAACTAGACCTAAATACTCTCATTTTACATATGAAAAAAAATTACAAATCATGGCTCATCAAAATACACAGATACTGTTGTCGCGTTGATGTAGTTGCTATCATCAAAATATTACGTCTTGTCAAAAACCTCAATTTATTTTGTTACATTTGTTGTGAATTATATTCTAAACTAGCTGTTGCCCGCGACTACGTTCACGTGGAGTTTAAGAACATTATTCTCTTTCTCTGGGGTAAATTATTAGTTCTAATAACGTCCTGTCAAAATATGTCCAGTCGTTTCGGAAATTAAAGACCTATACATAAAAATGTATCTATCTTTGGTACAGAAATTATTACAAACAAACAGTTATGTATAGACTAGACTATATATATACATGTATAGATTAGCGACCCGGTTCAGCTTTGCACGGATGCAATTTCCGACCCTTCCGGTCGCTTGAATATATAATTGATACCTACATACCTGTCTGCATAAATAATTTTAACACAAAAAAAATACTAGTCGAGTCTTTCTCAAGTGAAGAAAAGTTCACTTGTCGATAGACTGCCATTTTTTGAAGGAAACACTTTATGATGACTTAACCAACAGACGTATCTCTTGAGTCTCTGTGTAAAAAAAGAGCCAGTAAGTCCTACTAAAACTTACTCTTCATAATTTAATATTAATATTTTACTTGCACGTTTTATCAGAAAATAAGATGTTATGGGCTACCATCGATAACGAATAATGGAAAAAATTATTAAGTATTGTAATTACGGAAACTACAATTGAAAAGGTGGATTAATAAAAAATACAAAATATACCATGTAGGACCATATAGGTAGGTACGAGTATGCATACAGGTAACACAACATTGTAATCAGGAAATCGTAAATTCGTAATAAAGAACAGTGTTTCAAACTATACGTAAGTATTTTATTATTTTTTACGAGTCTATTTTGTGAAGACATATTTTTATTTTTAATAGTAGTACAAATAATATAATAGTAGTGTGGTGACGGCGCAGATTCGTGAGAAAATGTGAAATAATGAAATGACGACATGTGACATGTCAACTATACTATACGTTTATACCGCGTACATCGAGGGACTGGAACAATTTGCCTGCTGCGGTTTTCCCGGCCAATTATAATTTAGGCGTCTTCAAGGCTAGAGTGAATAGGCTCTTAATAAACTAGTGCGCTTTACCATCGACGATTGCATCACTGCTTACCATCAGGTAGGATTGCAGTCAAGTGCTAGTTTATAAAATATAAAAAAAAAAAAAAAAAAAAAAACTATCCAGAACAAATCTGGATGTCACTACAAAAGCTACATAACTTAAGCTTAAATGTAATATTACGTTATTTGATTCCTCTTTTTCTGCAATCACGACTTGGCCATACATTCCCTAAGGATGGCAGATATACAAAGCTCGCTTCTATGGAATGAATGCGCAGTACAGGCACCTATTATTCAGGTTCCAGTAAAACCGCATTGTCATGGTCAATCGTGCAGGCAAAAGTACAGTCAGTGCATTATCTAACGACCTATCATCTTACAGATTTCGATCAAGGAGATGACCTGAACAAAATGAGCAAATCTAACGGCACTAAAATTCGTGGATCGAAACGAAGCAGACTACTTATCTAATAGAACAGTTATTTACATTACGTAGCTATGAAGTGGGTCGTTTATTATTTACTTAACATGACATTTGTTTCTTTTATCAGCCTTTCTTTGAAAACGTATCCATGCACAGGATTATTTATTAAATCCTCCCATACGGACGCTTACTGAATAATAATACCAAAGAGTCGAGCGCTAATAATTATGTTATCGTGCCTGTACAAATTGACCCTCTTATGAATGCCATATTTATATACACGTATATTCTAGCTTTGGGAGTTTTGTCTTGCTGATGGTGGCACATGTGCTGGAACAACTGGAACATTCGATTCCCTTCAAAATTGTTGAGTCATGAACGCGTGCCATCAGTTGGGACTGGTCATCTCTCAACTGCCACGGTTAGTTTTAATCATCTGTTCTTTGACTTATATTTTTTTACTTCACACGTTTTTAACGTGCTTAAATTGCCCTATCGCTAATTATATGGCTAATTTCTGTATTCATCGTTCTCACAAATATGGTTAATTTCTGTATTACTGATGTAACCATGATTTTGCAACAATCGAGAGACTAAAACGAATGTCCGTAGAGTTTCTTGCACGTTCTTCTTAGAGTTCTACGTTTTGGAACGTGCTAATAGCTTCAGCTATTTTATTTGACATACCTTCATAATTTAAAAGTTTCTGTAAATGGTTTAATTGAAATAAATGCTTGTTTTGAGTTTTATACCATTACTGTACAGATAGGTGCATCAATTGGGTATCTCACTCACATTAAAACAATCTTAGTAGAGAGGTAACCAGTTGATGACGCTGTCCGTACATGACTTTCATGGCACTATTGGAAGATGTACAAATGTGAAAATATTTTAGTTCTAAGTATATGAGAGATGTCATAAGAATAGGTTCCTAGTATTTCTATAAAGCTTTCTGATAAAGGCCAGAGCTGTCTAACCTACAGTTGGGTACGGAACTTCGTGTATCATGCCCGATAAAGACGCTTTCCGTGAATTCTGCTATATGCAGGATATAGATAGGTAGGTATTGAGGAATGTAGAATTTATTTAAGTTAGTTTCTCATCAAAAGCTACATTTGATGAGAATTTCATCGAAAATTTGCTTTCCCTAGCCTTTTAACATGAGAGAAAACAGCCCTTCTATTCAAGCGGACCCTAATGTACCTATTTACAATTTGACGGATGCAGTAAAAGCCATGAACTATTTACTTATATTTTACATAATTATTGCAATTTTTTTAACAATTTTGTCTCGATTTTGCTTCGACGACATCCGATCCTTGAAAGACGTTAACTGTTAGTGCTGGCTGATCTCAAAGTGCTTATACATAAAAATATCAATCGTTTTCCTTTCCTAAATATACAAAACAGACCCAGTCTTATCCGTAACCTTGTAACTTCCTTTAAGGCTCTCTCTTCATTTAAAGCTGTACCTCGCAGGTAGTGGAGTACAGGTTGTGGTTATATCTTTACGTGGTGCTGTGGGCGATCGTCGTCGTCGCTGTGTTCCTCCTGGAGGAGCAGGCTGTCGGGCGGGCCGCGCGGCGGGGCGCGAGCGCTGCCGGAGCGCCGCGACCCTCCTCTGCTGAACATCTTCGACAGCTGGGCAAACTTTTTGCGAGACGCTGCGAAATGAATCCGAAATTAAGATGTAATTTTAATCATACTTAAAGGCAATTCAAATAATCAATAGAAACTTACACAATGGGCAAGAGGACATAATAGTCAATCACACACACTATTATCACACAATTAGCCTAACGACATCCAGAGTTCGGGTTGCGAGTGTTGAAACTGGAAATGCTCCAGCAATTTGCTGAACGCTGGCCGTTTTGCGCGGATGTAGCGCACTCGCATATCTCGCACTATTATATTAAATAATAAAATTGTTTTTGTCTTATTTTTTAGTACTTTTGGCGTAAATAAACTCTGATCCTATACCCATGAGCAGGCGAACTGTCCTTAGAGAACTGCACCGCTAGGGCCGATTGATTCAAGTAGGTATGTAGGACAGGAAAAGGTAATCAAAATGCTAAGCAACTGTATGTATCATATTTTATAAATGACTATAAGTTTAGGTTCCATTTTAACGACGAATAACTCTAGTCTATTCTTTCATTCCCATAAGCCATAAGGAAGCTAAAGATATCTTCAGCAGCGACTAATGAAAGATTTTAAGAAACTTTGAGAATGTTTTAGATACTAGTTATTATATCCATGGGTTACCTAGGGAGAGAGTCTAGAAAGTTTAGTACTCACTTATTAGAGGTAGTGATGCGAGTGACTGCATCGTAAAATAACGTTTCTACGGTTTCAGGAAAAATTGATCGTAACTCGATTATCGCATAAAAAATGAAGTCTTAATTTTAATTGAATCTAAAAATCAACTCAACTCTCAACTGTATATTTGTCAATAATCATTTATATGCATTAATTAACAGTTGTCAAGTTCACTCACATTTGCCCATATTCTTCAGTCTCTCCTTGAACGCAGCCTCATCATCATGGCACTTTGTCTTCTGCCCCTGTTCGCTGTCTAGTGCTGCGATAAACTCCTGGTTCCACCGCAGCTCCGCCATGAACTCCTCGTTTTGAAGGAAGGTGGCGATGCGGTCGTCATCCATCTCTAGACTTAGATCTATACGCGCGTCTGTGCCAGGTGGTATTCGCAAAAACATTGGAGGTAGAGGGCCCAACATTCTTGGCACCCATTTTCTTCTTACAGCTAAAGGAATCGATTCATCGTCAACGTCTCTGAAATAAGAAAATAAAAATAAGATTTGTTGGTAAATAGTCTAAAAGCTGGTTTCAAATGTCGTTGTCTATAAACACCTAGTGATGTCCAATGAAGACCTGAATGAGACTACCATATGGTAGGATTAACGAAAACAAAGAACAAGTGGACCCAGCAGTAGGCCAAGGAGGATTAAATTGTGGAATTGTGGATGATCATGATAATAAGTACAAGTAAATAAATCAGCAACAGCAATCAGCAAAATGACTCTCCAGATTTGGATTTCTCTAGATTTGGTATTGCTGAGATTTGGTTACGGTACGTAGCCTAAGAGATGAATTTTTGGCCCTAGCACACTGACCTCCTAAGTAAAGTTCGACTTGGCAATGAGCCAAGTGGAGTTGTAAGATGGCCAGAAAGACAATCACAAAACCTACGATATCTACTGATAGGAATAGTAACTAAATCTATCTACAGCCTGCAGTCGCCATCCACCTACGTTAGGTAGGTACGGTTCCTTTCTTATTCTGGAATTGGTTATTTATAATATACTGTTGGTACTTTCAATAATAAGTACAGGGTATTATCATTCATTAATTTATCCTAAAAATAAACCTCTTAACCTATTATAATTATGGCAATTCAATGGGCAAGTCAGCGTTCGTAACACCATGGGATGCTCTATATTTTGTACTAAAATATGCCCACCGAAATCAGCCCCGATGAACATTCTGCTAGTCATGCTAACCTGTTGCCTCTCAATTGTCAGTTGACCTACCGGTGTAGATAACAACATCACTAGTTTACTACTACGAATACGAACGGAAGACGTAATCGTTTTGACGGACACACAATAACCTGACGCGGATTGTTTGTTTCACGTTTCACAGCGAGGAGAGGATTTTTTGTAATTTAGGTACTCACTGGGCATTCGTGTTCATTATTTTCTGAACAAATATAATTGTTTGTTTTTAATTTACTTACACAAGTGCTGTTGTGTCGTTGTCATCGCCATTGTCTGTCGGTCTGCAGCCCGATCGGCGATCTTTGCGACGTGATGGTGTGCTACCTTCCACGCGCTCCATTTCGAGCCGCAAACGTTCATTCTGGTTATCAGTGCTCATAGCAAGAAGTTGGTCAATGGTCGCATCAACCGCACCCTGGTTAGCACGTAGTACGGCTTCAATAACATCGTCGTCCATATCCGGGAACATCGTCTTGAAGTCGGTCATTGCCTGCGTGAACTCGAGCTGCATGGTGGACGCCATCGCGCCGGCGGCCTACGGCACGCGACTCGCCAGAAACGTCACGAGCGCGCGTCCCTCGCCGGTGAAACAGCTGACATGTGACGCAGAAGTGCCGCAGTGCTGATGAGGTCCGTCGCCGTGCGCCTAGCGGCCATCCTCGCGGCGCACTACACGCCGCCGAGCTCCGTCTCCTTGACTCACTAATTAGCAGTTCGCTTGCTGCAATAGTCCTGTAAGCGGCGCGGTGCACCGGTCGTAATCATGATGTGCAATTTTCACTTTCGTAGTTTTCAGATGCGTTTTGCGCAGGCGCGAAGTGAGGCGGGGGGTGAATCGTCGATATAAATAGAGAATGCAGGCGACGGCGCGCGTCCCGACGGCCGGCGTCGTCCGAGCGCGACCCTCGCTATCACTGAAACCTGCCGGCGGAGCGCGGCGGCGTGCTGCGCGCGCAGATGCAGCCCATTGTTTGTAAATCATGTTTGTCCCTCAATGTGACCTTTAAAGCTGCCGAGGAAGTTTCGAGGATCTATCCTTCTTACGTAACACTGAAATTACGTAATACTCGTACCTATTTGACTAGGGAGAGTTTTGAGACAACTTGTATTCGACACTTGTACAAGCTTAGGTGAACTGTTTTGATTCTACATATATCTTACGAGTTTCCCGATAATGTAAATTAAATACAAGTGGAGCCAGATGGATCTCCCTCCCCTCATCTAAAGCTTTACCAATTCGTAGTCTTTGGGTGTTAGCTACTCGTATATATATTTGTCGCAGCCAACTAGCTTAGAAGCCAAGCCAGACAACTAAACGGCGCCGTTCAATTAGCGGCCTGAATGATTTTCAGCCGATGCGCCTAATACATTTAATAAACTGGCTGGCTAATGCTTAAATTAATTAATTAATTTGACTGTATGACCATACGTAACGAAAAAAAAAAGTCTGACAAGGACAGATTAGGTACGAAGGAGTAATCGAAAGACATGTAGTCTCCTTCATGCTAAGGTCCTTTTAAACGTGCAAACAGGATGGAGCCCCGTCTGGTCAGAACATTTACGTATGAATGTACTTAATAAAAAATAATTTTATGGCTCCTTGAGGCGCGCATGGAACAGTACGCACCGTCGACGACTTATGCTCTGTCCGGACGGTTGGGCCGCGAGCTGCCCATTGTTCTCCGTCCGCAAGCCCGCGCCTTGCTTGACTTGCCACAGCCTCTCAAACGTCTGGGCTAGGCAATAATACGATCCAAGTCCTTTGTATAGCTGTTTGGTGAATATTATTCGGGCGGCTAAGCTGTTTTTTTTGGGCGGCGAATTAGTTTAACTGCTGTGTTCATCATTTCAGAACGATACCTACCGGGTTCAAGCCCGACACACACACTACCTGTGTGTGGAGTTCTTTATGCACAAAATCAATTTACTAAACGCTTTATAGCAATAAATAACACTAGTGTGAACTTAGATAAACCTGGGTTCTGAACGAAAGTTAATTAACGGCGTATCAAAATAAACTTTTATCAGGCGAGTGGCCTATAAAAGTTTATTATATAACGTCTCTGGAGCGGCTATGTAGTGGAAAACGTATTATTGGAAGGCCTTCCAAGATGGAGCGATGACCTAGAAAAGGTTCCAGGATTCCGTTGGATACGCGAAACCCAGGACCGGTCAACATTTTGGCGACGCTTGGAGAAGATTATGTTCAGCTGTGGACTTCTATTCAATTGTGATAATTCATCATAACATTTTATCGATGTTTGACACACCTAGAGGATGTTTTTTCGTTCCAGAATCTATTTTTAAATCAGTCTAGGTATACACAGTGAATTCTAAATTTGTATTTTCTCTTCCGCTAATTATTTGTAAGCAAAAAACTATGGACAAGACTTCGTTCACATAAATAAGGTTAAAAGGATTGTTTTCCACAAGTTTAAAAATAAAAGAATTTTCTCTTCATTTCATGTATGATTTATTTCAAGAATATTTTACATTAAGTATAATTTAGTAAGTTAAACACGTCAATTTATCGTTAGTGCATTTACAAATTACGGTAAGTTCTTACTAAAAATAGACAAAATAACGAAAAATTTCATAAACAAACCAGTGTTATGAACTGAGCAAATGACAAAAAATTTATTACTTACTTATACATCTCGCCCTGCATCGCAATTTTTTTTTAATCTACTCGACATATACACGCATATATACTTATGCAACATATATAATGTAGGTACATACTGATTATTGGGCGAGATTCAAATACTTACTGAAGTAAATACATAAAAGCAAAATACTAGGACACACTGACGACATTTTTTTTTACAATTTAGGCCAATACGAAACTACTTACGGTGTCTTACCAAGTTACCACGCAAAGCGACGACGGGAATAGCAACCTACGACGTCACATCGAACCCTATCTAGGTACTACAGTTATATTTAATTCATAATTTGTACCTAATTTATTTAAAATGATCGTTAAGAAGGTACTACAACATTCGCCGGCGATATGATAAGGCACCAATGAGTGGTATGCATTTTCTGCCTAACTTTTTATTCAACGATTGCACTAAAATTAACACGCGTCAGTTATAAAGTTTTGAAAAATAACGCAACGTGAATAATACTATTACTTATGAATGAACTCTGGTAATATACTAATTAGGTATAATTATAGTTCTCATGAAGGCTATTGCAAGCTCAAATTACTATTAACCCTGAGTAGTTACAAACCACACGTATGTAAGTTTCTGCTATTATTCTCAAGTGTAGACAAACAGGTCTAATTTTTCTACCTACTTCAATATAAACAACTTTTATGTATTTAATTTAATGATTGCTATTAAATAGACAAATTATTTAACTACAGTATACCGCATCAGCTAACTGCTTCTTATCATTATGCGAGTGATTTAAATAGTTTAATAGGTTAATGTCAGGATTTGAGTCCATACCTACCGTCAACCCAGAATGGACGGCGTAGTGTCGCCAATTGACGCCATACGTAATAAAAGATTTTAGAATGCAATATTCAGGAATGTTAGTAATATGCTCCGTATGCTAATGCCCATCTATCTGCATACTCTTGGCATCAAGCCAGACATTCAAGAAGGCGCAATTAAAATAAAATTATCACAAAATAAAATCAACATAGTAAAATAAACTAAGTACAGTACAGCAAACTGTTTAACGCAAATGGGGGACCTCGCCAGGTGCCTCGACAAGTGTACTTAATGATTGGATAGGGAATATAATTCTAATGATTTCATGAAGTACAAAAATAAAATTTATTACAATCAACGCAATGGCACTATACTCATGGTATGACAAATCTAGATTTAGACACGAGGCATTAAGGACGATGCAAACTTATCGCCCCAAATCTAAGAAGTCCACAAAGAGTCAAGCACAAGAATTACAATAACAAGTTTTTACAAAATAAAAATAAATAATACGAAAATCATCTCAGTGACTTGTCTAAACAAAAATACAACTACGTTTATGTGAAAGACGAAGAGTTTAGAAATAATTTTACACAAAGTTTTTTTTTTACATGAAAGCAACGAGGATTATGAAATTAATTAATTATAAGGATGAGGGCCATTTTATTTGCACTTGTAAATATTAATTGTTCTTGGAAGATATTTACTGACTGACTGACTGACAGTTCCTTCCGTATTGAGCGTTTAATATGATTGGTGCACAATAATAATAAGGGCGCCTACAATTCAAGCGGTTGTATGACGTCAGAGCAACTTAGGGCCGATATACATAAACGCGTTGCGGCGCCGCGCCGCTAAAATCGGCAGTACCTGCCTCTACCTAGTGGCAAGGGCGTCGCCAAGGGGGGCCATAGACCCCCTAGAGAATAGAGAAAAAAAAAATAGTTTTTATTTTTTTTACCTAATCTGCCACTTCGTAACATTTGTTAACTACTTGTAAACTTGTCATTTATAAAAACACGATTAATTAAAAGGAACATTTAAACAATTAAAACGCGCCTTCAAGGGGGGCTACTTTGGTACACACACACACAAACACACACACACACACTAAGGAAGGTGGGGGCAGGCAATATGGCGCCATACGCTTCGTTTGGTGTTGCGAACTCAGTACTTTCTGTGCTAGATTTAGCGCTATTAAGGTAAAAATTTTGGTGGTGACTACAGTCCCATTGGACATTTTAGTGGGTATTCCACCAACTTTAGCACTAAAATGTTGAAGTTTTCACTTGCTTTACAGCTTCAAAAGCGCTCGACTGTAACTACAATTCATACTTTTGCCATGGTGACCTGAAATACAGGCTTTGAGCCTAGTTTAGGCACCAGTCTCCCACAATATGATGCCCATTCTATATACCGTAGAAATAAGGCTAGCAATTAGGAGTTATATTGTGGAGAAAAAAAAACTTTCATTATTAGTCTCTATGCTTCCATCCAATAGCCCCCTTCTTGATCATCGGCTGGCGACGCCCTTGCCTAGCGGCCCATCGTGTATTGGTTGACGTAACGTATTGCAACGTGAGAACATCTGTGTATGAAATCTGACGTCGTGTTTGCAAACAGTGTGTTTAGAACAGACATCTTAGTTAATTTTGCAGCGTTTCTTTAAGACACATAATTCCTACACTATTCGAAGATTTATCTAGTGTAGAATTTAGAGTGTGTTAATAGACACGTATATATATAGGTTGATAACTTCAAACAATCTCTTAAATTAGGAGTGCTAGCCCTTATGTGGTGAGCAGAATCCTCGGTGCTGACAGTTTATATGAGATTCAGACGCTAGCCTGCGTGCCGCTCTGTGGCAGCATCACCATGGTGTCAGTCGTCTGCGGCTTTGGCGGGACTTGCTCGTTCTGTGCCCTCTCCTGCTGTTGAAACACACCAGTCAATTATTGGGAACATTTGGCTAAAGTACATTGATATGTCTAAAAGTTTTACAAAGTTCATAGGCATCAGACATGTTTTACACTTCTGAGTTGAACATTAACAGTGATCTCAACGTAGTAACACTGACTTATCTAGTTATTATCATCGGTATCAGCTAGGGATTACAAAATCCGGATTTTTTAATCCGAATATCTGTATTCCCGTGCGATAAAAATCCGGATTATCCGGATTTTTCGAAGTTTTGAGCTGATTTGATAAAACTAAAATAAAATAGAAAAAAAGTATTTATTCGCTTATTAGCAACTCGACAGAATATAATCAACAAAACTTTTGGTCATCAGTCATTTTTCTCAATATAAATTCAGATAAATATAACGTAAACTTTTGATAGTTAGTGTAACAACATAAACTTGGTTCTGGACACGTCATAATTATGGCGGTGAGTCCCCTCTTTGAGGAGTGGCTGGAAAGACCCCACGGCGTCCTCACCTGGCATGACGCAGGTCCTCTTCGGACACAAGTTCGGTAGGTTCTTGTACCGGACTTGTACGGAAGAAACGCCCGGGTGTCACCATTGCCTGGCCCGCCCGGAGGACACGGTAGAGCACACAGTAGAGTTGGGCCCCGTGTAGGCAGAGCACTCGCAAGGGAACGGCCCTCTCGCCCCAGCTGCCGGGATCCCGATCCCGATTTTCAGCTACCGCAGGCGCGGGCTTGCGGACAGCGAGCAACGGCTAGCTCGCCGTCCGGCCGTCTGTGTCAGACGTCAACAGGGTCGAAGCCTACTGGGGCCATGGGTAATGTGAAAGTGACACCCGGGGCTTTGGAACGAAGGCAAAGAAAGAGTGGATTTAGTAAAAGTCTGGCACTATACCCCGCTCGAGATGTCATTGATCATTCAATTTCCCTCCAAAAAAATGACAATTAAGGTATCTTTTTTTTTTTTAATAAAAATGTAGTCTCAAGAAAAAAGTTTAACGTAAGTCAGTTACAAATAAAAAAAAAACAACTCAATAAATTCTACTTCTATTCTATGTAATCAGCCAGTCAAATAACAGTAGTAATTAATCGGTCTTCTTTAAAAAACGAGATCTTACAAACATGAAGTCGCGCTGCATGGTTTTGTGGGTATAACTATATATTAATCATTCACAGATCTTACACCAAATTCGCAAATATACTACACTACACCTAATCCTCCCAACTAAAATATTTTTTGGACTACTTTTAATGGAAATCTGTGGATAAATACAAATATTATTCGTTAAAATCAGTTTTGACTGAAATCCGAAAAAACCGAATTTGAGTCTTAAAACCCGGATTTCAAAAAGTCAATAAAATCTAGATTTTTCAATTATTTTTGAATTTCGAAGAATCTGGATTGCAATCCTTAGTATCAACCCAGTGGATTTAGTTTTCATTCATCACACACTATTTTTTTTTTTTTATTTTTTTTTTTTGTTGTAGGTAAAATCATCCAATGACGAATCCCGCCCTTGGGTGGGGCGGGAAACAGTGTCAGACTTTAACTGACTAAAAACCTACCTTTCCATTCCTTTATCCTGGGGCCTTTGGTGACAGTCTCACATAACCTTTGGCCCCAGTAGGCTTCGGCCCTGCTGGACCCCTACAGTTATCACACACTATTGCGAAAGCGACTTTGTATGTTTGATGCAAAGTGAAATTTTAACGGATGAGCATAAAGTGTTCATATAGACGTTAAATAAATGTATGGGTGTTGGGCCTAAAATAACAGTCGCGCCAACAGTCGTTCCTTCCTAGTGACCGTTTTAATAACGCGCTAACAGCGACGTGACTCCAAACGCGGGGATGGTTTATTTCAACGTCAAACGTGGATGATTTGACCGTTTTTCGACACGTTTATCATGATAATAAATATGTTTTGTCTTAATTGTATAAAGCTGGAGCTAAAATTATAATAACAACTTAAGGTATTTAATAGATACGTCAATTTCAGTTACATTTTAAATAATTCTACTGCATAGAAACAGATAAATAAAAAAATTGCGTTTTGTTTTTACTGAAACATTTTTCAGATTTATAGAAAAATGGGTGCCTAAAAAATCACATTTAATTATAATCGAGTAGCGTAATAAATATGCTTTCTTATGAGGTATATTACAATGATGTTCAAATTTCTTTAGAATAAAGAAACCATTTTGACCTCTCTTTTATCTAGGATAGTTAAAGTGTAGTCAACAGTTCTCTATGATAAACAGTATAGAACAAACTTGCTTGTCATTAAAAAAATATAAAATTTACACAAATAGCATTTCAATTTGTAGGGACACATGTAAGTATGTAAGGCAGAGTGCAAGGTTAGCAAATTGTATGCGAGCGTGATGTATGCTTTGGAACGATCAGTTACTGCACACTGATTCGGGCGAATTGTTCTCTCTGGGATCACGCGAAATATATTAGGTCAACGCAACCCGATTTTCATTGATTCCAGAACCCCGATCCAGAAACAGTACTCAAAGTAGGGATTACCGTGAATATTCAAACCTGTTGCATAATCCCTAAATATTTTTACATTTTAACATGTCACCATTCTACTAATAGTAGACCGTACTGCCGCCAAGTAGAATGGCATTTCTAGACTTGTTTTAGTATAGCATAATGAAAATACTCACAACGGTTGTAAGGTCGGGATCAGCAGCAGCCATCATGGTGGCCGCACGGTAGGACGGCGGCGGAGTCTGCTTGACCGCCTCCTCGTAGTCCGGCAGCAGGCTGGAGTAGTCGGGCGCGGGCGCGGCCGCGTACGGCGCTAGTTGCCCGCTCGTCACCACGTCTTCGCTCGAGATCACGAATGGAGACTGTAGAGCGTGCGCGCGCATCGTCAGGTACTTGTAGCAGCGCCATACTATGCTGATGCAGTAGCCCTGTCGGTAGATTTTTAATATTTTAATTTTGAAATAATTGAAAAAGTTAAGCAGAGAAGGGGTGGCTAAATATTAGGATCCTACCTATAAAATACCGTTTTTTTTTAATGGGTTACTTTGAACTCGTCTTCGGATCAAATAGTATACAAAGAATAGAAGTTCAAATAAACTTTCTATTGGTATGTTATTAAACGTGTGTTATTCATTTTTCGTTATTTATTTGTTTCTTTGTGTTTTGTATGTCGAAAAAAGAATAATATACGTTTTATATAAAGTTTATTTGAACCTATATTTCTAAGTTAATCCAAAGATATCACGGTCCAAAGGAACCCAACTGCGCGGATTGGCTTTCATTCAACGTTCAGCGTCGCTTACAGAGGTCGTTCTGCGGTTGGCTGACCGTCCATTACATACAAAGACTTCTGTATATCTCGGAAAAAACTTTTAAGCCGTTCTTTAGCAGGACTAAGTAGCCAGATCTGACAAATTCTGTTGGGCGGATCTAGTTTGTGGGAGTTAGATTCTCGTATTAAGTTTGACCCCAACATAGTAGAAAAAAAATTTGACTGATGATGACAAAGTTAGGCTGCCCCAGTTATGGTTTTACTTGAGAATTGTGCAAAAAAGGTTGTACTATAAATGAGTTTGGAGTAAAGGACCAGATAGCTTTTAATATAAACATTAAACGTCATTTAGCTTATAAATTAGCGTCAGAGTAATGTGTTTCAGAACGCAAAAACGCTTTGAATCCAAGGTCTCTACTACCTGCAGCTATTTTAGTTAGGTATTACGTACCCACCTTAACCTGGAGATAAACCAAACACATAGTTTTAACAGTGTGAATTGAGCTCATTATTTTTCTAAAGAATAACAAGTTTACGTAGCTTTGACGCACTTTGCATTAATTAATATTTTCCTAAACCATGAAACCAGTTTGTTTTAGTTTACTGATAAGGTCACTCATACCACAATACATAATAATATTACGTAACAAACACATTAAGGCAGGACAGATTTGCCTTATTTGTTTCTCTCTAACTATAGTATAAGTTTTTAACATATTCTGAATTGTATTTACAAATTTTGGAAAAATTTACCATCAGCAAAAAAATGCTAAAATACCAAAAAAAAAAGCATATATTATGCCTATTTTATGTAAGGATCAAAAGACTCTATTTAAGGTGATTTAAGGTATGAATACTAGAAACGACAGAAATAAACAATTTGTTATCCTTACTTTTATCTACCCTTACGGACTCCTTTTAAAAATCCACTTGTATTTCGCAATAATATAGCTATTACGTCATGGTACTAAAACATAAATTGCGTCAATGGTATTTTTTGTATCAATTATTATTTACAGTTTAATAAGTAGAAAGAAAAACACACACAGGAATAACCTAAAGGCTGCAGTTACGAAATATAAAAAATTGGTACAAAATACAGCCTCTTTTATAATTGATGTCGTTTAAAAAGTGTTGTCATTTAGTTGTCATGTTTTAAAGTAAGTTATGGCACATTACCTTGAGCAGTACGGCGACTAGGAATGCTGAAAGTACGACGAGCGCTAAGGCAGGCGCCGGTAGCTGTAGCAGCTCCGCTCTCCACGGCACGCGGCGCGTCTCGGCGACCAGCCGGTGGATGGAGCGCAGGTAGCAGAGGTATCCAGTTGCGGTCAGACTAGTGGAAAAACGGTCAAATGGAATTCTTATCATTATCATTTCTGCTGAAAGACGTCCACTACTGGACATAGATTTTCCCAAGTGTCGCCACAACGAACAGTCCTGTGCGTCGGACTTTTCGGGCTATGTGAGAACCTTGGATCTTCTGCGGATATCTTCATTTTTGATCCGATCTGATTTTAAACCTTCTGATGAAGCCACAATGGGCCTCATCAATAGTTTTAGTAAGGTATAATGATTGGACGTATCTAATGAATCTACTTTTAAAAAAGAGTACTACTTATTTTCATAGACATTTTAACTACGAATATCTCAGAATACCGAGTCTAAAAGGCTATTTATAATCAAACTAGCTGAGCTTTCAGAACTAAATCAGATGTAACTTTCATATCACGCATAAGGTCACGCGCCGTGAAAAACTGTACAACACTAATGAGTCGGTACTAATAAATTAATTATGTGTAATTTGCATTTACTGCTTCATTAAAGTACCGAGGAAACTCGGAAAATTGAAAAAAAGAGCTATGTAAATATAACAACCTACAAACTTAAAATTTGGTAGGTAGGTTCCATAGAGGGTGTAGACATCTAAGGGGATCCAACTTCCAACCCTCATTTTAACCCCTTAGGGGGGCTAAGGGGTTAAAATGAGGGTTGGAAGTTTGTATGGAGAAACCGACTTTTACGCGGGCGAAATCGCTGGCTTTCTTATGAAAGATATTTTTTTCAATTTTAGGAGTGGAAATTAAAAAAAGAAAACATGTCTATCAGACTTTGTTTCAGTTCAATCAGTGCCACATCAGACCAATTCGAAGGCAGCAAGTAGAAACGGACATCTAGGTACATATTTTTCGAAAATGCATTTTTTTACAAGTCTGCATTAAAATTATTTTAAATTTCAAAATAATGAAGAAAATCTGACACGTAAATGGAGACATCTAAACTGGATTTTTTAAAATCATCGCAGTATACTCCATCTATTTAGGTACTTAGCTAAATGTAAACAATCTTCATATTAATTTCACTTAAAAATTTACTAAAAATGTTATCCAAAAATGTTTACAATTAGCTATTTACTTAAACTGATGTAAGGTACCTATATAATCCTTGTATATCTTCTATACGATTTTTTTTTAAATAAGAAGAGCAAGATTGTTAACGTTTAGTAATTACATAAACAGATGCCATTTGAATTCGTCCGCTTTTACTTCGGAGCTTTGACTGATGAATGAAACGTGAACAAAGACATCAGTCACATGTCCTAGTATATACCGGTTATGTTTTCGTGCCTTTTTTTTGTTTATGGCTTTCTATTTTATCTTCTATCACTTAGTCCTTGGTGGACCATTGTGCGTGAGCCATGGCGGCCTTCATTCCAACCAGCCCACCTCTCTCCAGAAGCAGACGAGTCCTTTCAGTTTATTCAGTGCGTCTATGAGTGAATTAATTGCTCCTAAAGTTCATGATCTTATTTTACTGACGGTTGTGCACTCAGGAAACACGTGCGTGACAGTTTCCTCCGACTCTATGCATGCTCTGCACAGAGGACTATCTGTGATACTCGTGACGAAGAAGTGTTTGTTCAGTGACCAGAATCTAGTGATGGTCCCCACCACCAGGCGCAGACTGCTTCTGTCCAATCGCTGAAAGTTACTGGTTAGGGTATAGAACCCTAACCAGTAACTTTCAGCGATTGGTGTGGTATGGCATCTTTAGCCTGCCTGTAGCCCGGTGCCAGAAACCACCACCTTCTCGCTTGTGTGTTGGTGTGTTTCCGTAACCAACCACGCAGCTGACCAAATGGTATTGGCACGATGAGTTCTGGTCCAAAAACCGTCGTGTCCGACCCTCACCTGTGCAGCTCATCAGCTGCGTTATTGCCCAGAAAATCGTTATATCTTTTAATCTACTGCAGCGTCACAATGTTTTTGCTTATCACTGTGTGTGACGCGTGAAGAATGGCATTCTAGTACGAGATTTTTTTCCAGTAATCGCAGTACTGAGGCATTATCTGAGCTCCTGGCTTCTATGGCGTAGGCCACTAGAATGGTGCCAACACATTCTGCCTGGTAGACAGGGTTAAATGTTCCTAGCGGTCTGGATACGTAGAAGTTAAAAAATATTGTTTTATTTTTCTTTTTCATCTTATGTCAGTCGGATATTTACCTATTTGCTAATGGTTTGGGAACTAAATAAATGAGTTGACACAGATGTAATTTAGTTTGCATGTTGCTTAGATTTCCTTTAAATATCCATAAAAAGTATTACTGGAGATTAGTTTATTTGATCTTAGTTTATTCGACATTTTAAATGAAAAGGGGCACTTTTCATTACAACGTATAAACGGATATCAGGTACCTAGATGTGTTCTTCTACGTCAAAGAATTATCAGATTAAAAAAAAGAAAAGACATCTACATTATTTCAGTACAACAACGATCGATATAATGATAAAACCTGTTACACCATTCATAAAGAAGGTTATTTTAAAGCATCAAAGAAAATTTCATGTTAATCGATCCATAACTCTCAAAATGACCACTAGTTTTAACTAAATCTACTATCCTGTAAAGTTGCGATTTTGTAGATGCGTGTTTCTACTTTGCTGCCATCGAATTAGCACATGTAGAGAAAATACAAGCACAAATGACCGAGTAACATCACGTATGAGTTATGAATGTTATGATCGTCGTGAATGTGACTCAAATGTTGCATTCAACAAATTAATTTTTATTAGAAGATCATCTGAATTTAGAACCCTTTATGTGACGTTAGAGTACAGTACCTCTACCATGAGTTTTAAGCAATAGTATTCGTCGCTACTCGATATCGACGCCGTAAATATTTTGTATGGCAAATTTTGCAGCGCCTCTAGCGGTCACTTGCAGAACCAAAATGTGCCATACAAAATATTTACGGCGTCGATATCGAGTAGCGACGAATACTATTGCTTAAAACTCATGGTAGAGGTACAGAAATTATATTGTTTTGCGGAATAATATTATATAGTGTCACCATCAGAAGTAGATGGGCATTCTGGTAAAAACTTACACTGTGATCGCGAAGTCGAATATCTGGAGGCAGAAGAATGGCAAGAGATGAGCAGGCTTGCCGAGCGCGGCTCCGTAGATCAGCATGAAGGTGATAGCCAGAGTGCACACTGTAACCAGCGCGCCCACATCCACATCATCTAGCACACACAATTGAAATCCATTAGATTTATTGTTCATTCAGTTCGTGCCCCGTTTCCGGCGCTCTCGTGATGCTAATTTCAATCTCAATAAAAGATAATAAAGCTGCTTTTAATAGGTATAACAGTCCAACAGTTGTATGTAGGTATTGTAATTCAATTTTGTTTTTCTATGCTGAAATAAAATCAAGAGTAAATCGATAACATTTCTTATTTTCCTTTTATGCGGGACAATAAATTATATGGTATCTTTATGTAGAATTTTCTAATCTTAGACTTGTTTTATAATTCATATTAATGATTGTGGCTAAACATTAAATGCTTCAGTAAATACATATTCACATGAGTCAGTAACTATATTATCGATGTTCTGTTGAAAAAGGCGTGCAACTTTGCATATTTTATACCATTGTTTTGTATTTCCGCAAGGTCACTGCTGTTTCACACAATTGGAGGCGGGTTATCTTATGTCAAAAATCTCCACCTCCGAACAGCTTTTATGCCCTATATTTTAGTGTGTGATGTAAGTAGTGAAAGTAAGTTTTTGGCAAACAAACCAAGATCAATACTCCCATAAGCAAGAACAGTAAGCTAACGTCGTTTTGAATTTCTAAAAGAGAGTGATCTTTCGTCTTATGTTTACTTTCTAATCTGTTAAAACCAATAGTCCACTTACGATAAATGAGGCTATGATCTCGATCTCTTCCGGGAGGTCCGTCATGTTGCGGGAAGGAGCTTGGTGGCGCCTCTACGTTGGACAGAGGCGTGGGGATGGCCTCATTGCCACTCCAGTTCGGGACTGGAGCCGAGTCGCGCTCCATATCCTCGAGTAGTCGGGGATCGCGAACAATTGCCGCTAAGAAGCCTAACGCTATGAGGTGCAGCATCTATGGAGAATATGATTTAAGTCAAGTTTGAAATGTATTTAATTTTATTGTATTTTTTTTGCAGTGCTCTTACAGGGTGCATAGTTGACACTTTAAATTTTGATCCCAAACTCTGTACAACATGCTTGCAATAAACCGATTTGATTGATTGATCATATTGGTATTTCATACTACGGTACCCGAGCGTAACATGTTTCCATTTTTTTTTTTTTGGGTTGGGTAATTATCAATTACTTTGCTTGTCCCAGGGCAACGATAAGTCTTTCAAACAATCTCACAGTGGGTGTTTCCCCCTGACTACTATTAGTATTAAATAATGAGTTTGTTGCTATGAACTAAGTTCTTAACTGCAAACCCGTGTTATGGATATGAAATGATCTCGGATTATCTGTTAGATTCGGATAGTTTCTGTTATGGATATTAGATAATTAATATTTAAAATACAATAGCAAGATTTGATTTTTATTTCTGGTTTAGATATCATTTGTTCTGCGGGGCAAAAAACAAAAATCTGTCGTAACCTGTGATTTAGACTCCGCCTTTATCCGAAATTTTTATATTAGTTTCCGTTTCGATTACGGATATTTTCTTTTTTCACATATCCGATAGTTTAGATTACGGTTCTCCATAACATATCTGCTACATATCTATTATTTCATTTGAATAATGGATAGATCAATCATCGACAAATATATTGCGGGCATGACTGCTAGCTGCCTAACCTGTCAGTAATTAGAAATGTTGTTTTGTTTCATTGAAGTAATATTTTATGATTAAAATAGGTAGTACGTAAGCATAATAGCTGTAACTTTATTTAGTCACACACCACACTGCGGTAAAGGCCGTACGTAATAGTCATTACCAGTGAGTGTGCGTGTTGTTTTTATTTAGGTATTGTTCTCTTTATTCATTTTACAAAATATGTTCAGCTGTCTTCTATCTAAACAATGGCCCAATAAATTGTTTTGAGTGTATTGGACAATATGATGTCTCTATTATTCAATAGTATAAACACTTCCGACACGAAGGAATAGGTAGACGTCAGCTCACAGTACTTTCTGTGTCCCATGGGAAAAGGGATAAGTTGATTGTTTATTAAAAGATTAGCTATCTCATACAATCTTTAAGGAACTTAGGGAGCATTCAAGTATTACGTAACGCAATTTGGGGGGAGGGGGGGTCTTGTAAAACGTTACAGTGCGTTACAAGGGCGGGGGGGAGTATTTAAACAACGCGTTACGTAAATTTTTTTTATTTTAATAAAAATGCTAGGGAATTAGAATCTTCCAACTCGGAGCTAGGGAATTAGAATCTTCCAACTCTCCTACCCTTTTCGTTTATGTTACTTTCTTGCCGCCACCCTGCCCAATCCTTCAAACCTCAAGCAAGCTCGTGGTACCTAGTCAGCAAGACAAAGGATCATGCAAGTTCTCACCACTTCTTGTTAGGTTGTCCGTTGATCTGTCGCCTCCTCTAGAAGGGTTTAAGCAAATGCCTTACGATTTTTATTGTCCATCAGTACAATCAGATCTCAAGAACAGAATATGTGCAATCTGTGGGATCTATTTCTCAACCCAAAATAGTGTGCAAACACACAGTCGTTACGTGCATGGCAAGACTGCCCAAAACTCTCTTGAAAGTAGAGTACGGCCACAGCGACTTGCTGCCAAAAGGGCAAATGAGCTGCTCTGCATTGTGCGCCATAGTGAAGCATTGTCTGAGGATGCCGATTGGCTTGATGAAGACGAAGTTGATGCAAGTAGTTTAACAATACCGGAACCATCTTCGTCTGCTCTCCGAATACCAGTAATGAAAGAGTCTGAGTGGTTGGCAAACCCATGGACAGAGGAGCAGTAATTGCAATTGAATTGCGTTTTTACGTACCTACATTTATTTGATTTATGGCTAAATAAAAACATATCTTCTTTTGTTTACTACTGCAAACGCAATTAATACAATAACAAAGGTATTATACTTTGTTCAACATAATTGTGACTTTAATGGTCACTTAAATGTTACGTAACGTTTAGGGAGGGGGAGGGGGGGGGGTACAGAAAAACGTTACGGTGCGTTACATGGGGGGGAGGGAGGGTCTAAAATCTTCAAAAATTGCGTTACGTAATACTTGAACGCTCCCTTACATACAAATTACGGTTTCGCGCCAAGTTGTAGAATCGCCGAAATAATATTACATACTTAAATGAAATAACGTACTGGGTAAACAGTAGGTAGGTAAATAATTAATAATAATGAGTCATGGTTTTCTGTATTATTCATTAAGAAAAAATAAGGAAAAATCTAATTAACTCCTGCAACCACCTCCTACAATCATAAAAAAAAAAAAACGTGTTTTGTAGGTGAGTATCGATTCAAACTACTTATCTATTTGCGTATTAGTTACGTATTAGGTCCAGTTAAGGGTTGAAAGTGGAGTCACACTCTAGTAGGTAGCAAAACAAATATGTAGATTTCATCATACTCACTAGGTGCCATGTTCCCAGTAGAATGGTCCCCGTGCGCACATGGAGACAGAAGCAACAGCGCCATTCGCTGTTGCGCTCGCTCCCCAGCTTGGGACGAAACCTTAACATTTTTCCTGTATGGATAGAAAAAATAAACAATAAAGTAATTGATTATTCATTATTAGAGATGCGCCGAATAGTGGTTTCGCCGAATAACCGAATAATATTCGGTTAAGTTCATACCGAACCGAATATACTGTATGCTGCCGGATAATCCGTTTCCCCGTGCCAAAGTTTAGCCGCACTAGCAAGTTTCATTATACATAAGTAAACCTTTCCTACGACAATACATATAATTGTAATTTGCTAGTGGGATTATTGCAATTAAAAATTACTGCTCTTTTGAAATAATTGATTTTATGCAACTATTTGATTACCTGTGTTTATCTAAATCTTTGTTTAAGTAATAATAATAATAATAATAAATTTATTGTTTCCAAAAATAATACAAATCATTAAATTATTGAAAAACTTTGTTGCTGTTTGTACATAAGATTATGTGTCTATGAGGAACATCTGTGTCTGAACTAGATAAAATAATCTGTATTTCAGACATCAGCGCTCTTCCCTAGATCTGTGCACCACTTAAATATAGGATGTAATAACAATAGATTCAAACTTATAATATTTAAAAAGACAACACAAAGAAAAAAAATGGCATTTAAAATTTGAACAAATTCATGCATTACAAAAAAAAATTAAAATTGAAATTAAAATACCTACATTAAGAATTAAATTAAATGATTAAACTAAATGAATAAATTATCAAAAAAGAAATCAAATTATTAAATTAAATAAAATTAGGAACATTAAGAAATGAAATAAAATAAATTACTAAGTGAAGAGTAAATTAAACGTCCTCCTGTGTGTAACGTGTGGCTGAGTGAGTGTGTGAGGGAGGGTGAGTAAAGAAAACTACTGTGCTATTGTAAATAGGTTTTCAGTTTTTTCATAATTTAGCTTTTGAATATAGCTAGTTAGAGTAGTTTTACAATTTTTTCTATTTAAGGAATATATATCTGTTTTCTTATTTATTTTCTCATACAGAAAAGGACCCAAAAAACAAAAGAACTTGCGAGTGTATGGATGTTTAAATGACGGTGGTTTATTTGATGCGATAATATTTTGTCTACGCTTAGATACATAAATGGACCTGTCATAATATGTGTGAGTATGCTGACGCATGACTGCTAGGAGTATAAAAAGCTGCCGGACCGTGAGAACTTCACAGGACTGATATAGAAGATACGTCGGAAACCGATACGGCTGAAACGTGCAAACTTTCAATATTGCTCGTTGAGCAACCTCTAACGGTTTTAAAATGGTCTTTGACGCACCGCCCCACACAGTAATACAATACAGAATTACTGACTGAGCAAGCGCTAGGTAGACTCGCTTAATCAGTTTTGGCTCGGCTGCCTGTCTTAATTTTTTAAAAATGTATATTAATTTCCGCACCCTGGTAGCAATCATATCTATGTGATAACGAAAAGATAGATTATTATCAATAAGAATACCTAAGTATTTTACTTTATTTGTATTAATGATGGTAGGACAGGAACATATATTATTATTACAGCAATTGTGAGCTGTTATGGTTAGAGATGAAGATGGTGGATTTTTGTTATTCATGGAGAAGTTGACGTACTGAGTTTTGCTAGAATTGAGGGTTAAACAGTTTCTTTGTAGCCAGTGATTTACTATATTAAAGCCATTTTGAGCAATTTTAAACACATTCTCCCAAGTATCTGCCGAGAACAAGAGCACCGTATCATCCGCATAAGAAATAATTTTACCACCGGTTAAATTTAGGCCGCAGAGTTCATTAAGGTAGATAAGAAAGAGTGTAGGACCCAGGATACTACCTTGAGGCACACCGAAGGAAATGGGAAGGTCAGAGCTAAGGTTCTCATTTATTTGGATACATTGGGAGCGATTTGTGAGGTAATCTTTAAATATTTTGTGTTGGTTTCCTCTAATGCCAAGTCGTTTTAATTTTTGTAAAAGCAGAGACACTGAGACAGTGTCGAACGCTTTGGCCAAGTCCAGGAATATACCTATGGTTTTCCTTCCCGCATCCAATTGTTTTACCACGTAATCCACGAGCTCATGGGCAGCATCACTTGTCGACATACCAGCTCTGAAACCAAATTGATTTCTAGAGAGATGTTCATTCGTATCTAGATAACTTGTCAGTCTTTTATTGAGGATACGTTCCAAGAGCTTGGAGACCGATGGCAAGATTGAGATGGGTCTGTAGTTGGTGACGAGGCTTTTATCACCAGATTTATGAATCGGGTGCACCACTGACTTTTTTAAAACAGTAGGAAATATTCCCTGCGTTAAACAAGCATTGAAAATATATGTAAGTGGTGCAGCAAGGGAGCGTCTATTATCTTTAAGTAAATCATTAGGTATAGAATCCCACCCAACAGAACAGGTATTTTTTAGTCCCATGATCAAACACTGAATTTCGGTTTCATCTGTTTCCAGTAAAACGAATGATACGTAAGAGCTCCTAGATTCTTTAGTTTTGAAGCGAAGATGGTCCGGATTTGAACAGACTATGGATTTATCTGCCAAATCTTTGCCTACACTAACAAAGAAATGATTCACCTTATCCAACGATTCCCTTTCGCACCCCGTATTTATTAATTCAGTCGCACATTCTTTTACCTTTCTGGTGTTTGTAATAGTTTTGATTGCATCCCATATTTTTTTGTTATTATTGCCCGCTGTTTCCAAAAGTTGCTTATCATATGAAATTTTGACTTTTTTCAATAAACTGTTGCAGAAATTTCGGTATCTTGTGTAAATAATTTTGAGTGTGTCATCATTTGGTGACTTTCGTAACTTTAAGTGTAATCTGTCCCTATGTTTCATGCAACGGATCAGCCCTGGAGTTATCCATGGTTTAATAATTCTTTTACGTTTGGGTAATTTAAGAACCATGGTATTAGCCGCAATCTCACGTTGAATTGATGTAATAAAATACTCAATGGCAGAATTGGGTTCGGGATTGGAATAGACTGACTGCCAGTCAATTTGAGATATTCCCAGATTTAACTTTTCAACATTCACTTTATTGATGGAGACATGTGAAAAAGTTCTTGCTTGCCTACGATGAAGACACAACAAAACAGCCTGATGATCAGTGATTGTTGTGTGCAAAACTACAGTGATTGCCTGAAATTGGGTTTTAAGCATCACATGATCGAGACATGTTTTGCCATCTCTTGTAGGAAGGGTGTGTGCAGACAAAATACCATGATATGCACATAAGTTTAAGTACTCTAAAGTTTTGGGACAAAGAGGTTCACGACAAATATCTATGTTAATGTCTCCAGTGACACATATATTTTTAAAAGAAGAGAGATTACCTAGGATGTTATTAAGAGAACCAAAGAATCCTTCGGTATTTCTATTTGAGGGAGATCGGTAAATTGCCACTATTGCAGTTTCATTACCGATTTTTAAAATTAGGCAATTACAATCCTGACAAGGTGGCTCCTCGCAAGTAACATGAAGACTTGTTTTATAAAAAACTGTTACTCCATCATTTTGATTATTAATATTTCTTGTCGAAAGATGACTGTAACCGTTAATATTTGGTATAAAAGGGTTGCAAGATAACCAGCACTCGGTCAAAACAATAACGTCACACTCAAAACCAAGTCTAGTAAGAAATAACTCAAATGCATCGAAATTACGAGCTATACTGCGTATATTTTGAGTGACAACAGTCAAACAATCTTTGGGGTGTGGGATGAGGCTTATGCAATCCTCAACGTCACACGTAACGGATCTAGACACCGATACTTTATCAATTTCTTCAAATACGGTATCAAGCATTTTTATTGAAATATAAAAGCAATTGGGTCAATTCCATGTGATCCATACAGATTATAGAGATACGGCATACTGATGACAGATAAATAACGGTGGAGGTGAGATATTCTCTTATAATGTATAGGGATGCAACCATTTTTAAGCTAAAGATCTTGTAAAGGGATGTTAGAGAAATTACAATTATATACGAGTATATTATATCAATTAGTATATTTAGATAGTGGCTATGTATTTGTGTACAGTGTGTTTGTGTACTGTAAGACAAGGTGTTCTTATGGCAAAATAAATTATTTAAGAAATTAAAATGCAATAATGAAAATTGAATACACGGTAAATAAAAAGGTAAAGAAAATAAATTAATAACGTAATGATGAACAAATAGTCATACTGTGGACGGCTCTTCGTTTTTAAGCTTCGTAAGGTCCCGCTCTTCGTTTATGCGAATATGCGGCATGCCCTCCTTCTTCCGTAGATATATTTTGCCATACGAGGTCCAACAATAAATATATTTATAGGTAGAAGCAAAATCACGTGCTAGGAAAAATAAGCGCCTGCCCTTGGGTGTTAGACAGTCCGATATGAAAATCGGCTTTTGAGGACTATCTGGGCTGATTAGCTTAGTATTTAACTTATCTGTCTTTTCTGTGAGAGTAAGTTTCTTGACACTATTTAACACACTTTCTTTAGTTAGCACTGAGGTGAATTCAACAACAACTGGTTTCAACACGTTAGGTTTTGCATGGGGCCGGTATACATCTTTTATGTCCGATGTTTGTAATTGAATACTCAAAGCTTTGCTTATCTTCTTCACCACAGTGCATAAAACTTCTTTCGTTTCATTTTGTAATTTAGGGATATTCCTCAGATCTATCTTAGCTGAACAAGACTGCTTTTCCAGATTTTCTATTTTATTTTCTAAGGAATAAATATAAGATAGGTGTTCTTTGCGTTCAAGCTTGAGGCTTTCTAATTCCTTGAAGATGACGTCATAGTTAGTGGACAAAGACTGCATAGATATGTTAATACTTTCATTCTGGCTTTTTATTTCTGCTAGAGATGATTCCAAACACTGTAATTTAGTGTTTTGTTCCCTTCTAAATTTTTCGAAAGACTCGCGAACTTCCTGCATAAAACTATTTAGTTCCGTCTCTTGTTCTTTACGCTTCATACGTCTCATATTTATGTTACTCTGGTAAGTAGTACTTCGCACAACTGGTACGTTTCCTTCAATGCTCTCAGTATCAGTTTCCGATAAAGTTGGCTGTGGCGGCGGGGTTCTTTTCAGCGGCATATTTGTATTATTCTGAGCAAGAGTACTAGGATAACAGCAATGTATAAGATGACAACCAATCAGAGCAGCGAAGCTATTGAGCAAAGCGAGACAGTAATAGCAGTATACCAGGAGCTCTGATACGTACCTCCCAGAATTACAGTGACGCAGAGCTGTGGTCTTGCGCGAGCGCAGGTTAGTGGACGATCTTCGTCACGCCCCAGGAGGCGGGCAGTAGGCAGTAGTGGGCGGAAGCTGCCGAGGTGGACCTGGGTGTAGTCTTCGCTGTGCGTCACTTGGATGGGTAACTAACAACGATCTCCTCGAAACTTATGCACTCCTATTTTTACGTCGCGATTTAATTTAATTCTTTTTAAATTAATTATTAAATAAAATTATACAGCGGGTCTCCTTAAAAGCGTCTGAACTCCTCAGAGGTCCGGGGGAAGAGGGAAGTACCTTACAATAAACGATTTCTAATTAATATGATTGTTAAAATATGGGATTCCTTTATTTTTCCCTAAAGGCTGATTTAAAATGATCCATTAATCAGAATTCATTCGGCATTTCAACCGAATGATTCGGCCGAATACGAATACCTCAAAATTCTAACGAATACGCCGAATAGCGAATATAAAACGAATATTCGGCGCATCTCTATTCATTATGAATTATTGACATTTTCAAAAATGTACCTATGTAAGAAATTGCTCGGCATTGTAAATGTTTTTTGTTAACAACTTGAGCTAAATTTACTTTATTAAGAGAGCCTTCAAATTAGCCCCGCGGCCGCAGCGCGCGGGTGTAGCGCGACAGACGTGCTGCCATCGCGTTTTTTTATTTATATGGAATAATAACATGACATGCAATTTCAAGGCGCCCTTAAACTGGATATAGTATATTACCTATGTAGGTATGTCTGTCCCTTAAACACATAACATCATTTTCATTTCATGCCATGCTTTTGGGGGCTGAGTCACCCACATCCGTAAGAGAATACCCTAAGTTAGGCTTTACATGTGTTCACCGGGTGTTACCAATCAGGTGACATTTACTGGTGGTAGCTTTCAACCGACGGCTTGTGACCACCCACTGGGCAAAGACGTACCTCCAAGTGGCCTTGCTGTGTTCCGGCACCATGCGTAGTTTAGCCAATTTACAGAAGTTGGGTCGAAGTGGCGATTTTAATGCAGACCAGCTAAACTCGAGTTGGTATTGACATACAGGGAGAATAGTCGTGGAGGGTAGCGGGATCTAAGGTACGGTGCACCGCTGGCCGACCGCAATTGGTTGGGGACCCAAGTAATGTGCACACCAAAAATTCAAAATTTTTCAAAATTCAAAAAAATTCAAAATTCAAAAGCATTTATTTCAAATAAACCATTTACAGGCACTTTTGAAAGGTCAAGGTGTCAGTCTGTCAGAAAAAAAATGATGCTAATTGCACATTCCAAAGCGTAGATCTCTATGGAGAAGAATGTGCAAGAAACTCCATGGACACTCTTTTCAATCATTTTATGTATAACAAATATCTCTGTTACATGTTTCTTGTCGCTGCTATTATGTGAGAACAATGTCAATAAAATAAAGTAAAGACAAAAAAAAGGCA
The DNA here is from genome assembly GCA_958295575.1 of Leucania comma. Taxonomy (NCBI): domain Eukaryota; kingdom Metazoa; phylum Arthropoda; class Insecta; order Lepidoptera; family Noctuidae; genus Leucania; species Leucania comma. The sequence goes on along the minus strand of OY282474.1, from coordinate 16,268,689 downwards.
TTCTAAATAAAGATATTAAAATAAATCACTGGCAGCTAAGAGATGACCAGTCTCAACTGACAGCGCCCGTTCACGGACATGACGCGCATATCAGCACCACTCAGCTCAACCATTTTGAAGGGAACCGAATGATCCAACAAACGCGCCACCATCAGTGAGACATTTGAGTGAGCATGACAAACTCTCAACCACCATGCTCATTTATGTCAAACAAGTCCAATATCCAAAAACCGTAAATTGCTCCATGGTACTCACATTTACAAACTTTGAAAATAAATGCTTCTACATTATAAAATAATAATTTAATATTAAATAAAAAGATAAAAAAGTATTTTCCAAACTAATCAATTTGTACACCCTGCTGGTAGTGGAGCTGGACCAGCATTAACCCAAGCATTTTTATCTTGAATATAATCATCCAAGCTATAATATGCCCGTGTACATAGTGTGCGTTTAATACAAGATTTAAATTTTGTTTCATTGAGTTCTAATATGTGAGGAGGTATTTTATTGTAACAAAACCTGAAAGGCTGCCCTGCCAACTGACGAAAAATCCCGGAATGCATCATCGTGCTGGTTGGCGACCAGGTGAAAGGGCCCAATGGTCATTTCTGGGGGGCTCAGGCGTCCCCGCAGTTTCCAGAGTGAACGTTAGCAACATAGGACCAGTGCGTGACTGAAGGTTTGCAGCATGAGACTCCATTCCACTTCCTTCTCCTGGTACTTCACTCTCAATATGCCAAGGTGGAAAAAGAGAAATGAACAGCTGTTGGACTTCCTCTAACTTAAAGTTCACCTCAGCAACATTTGAGGTCTGCACTCTTATCTCGCAGCAGTCCATCACCTGGAGACTGAAAAACCTTTCCCCTTTTTTTCTTTCGAAGACGCAGATTAGAAGTCCGTCAGACGTGTCGTTCCTGTCTTACCCAGGTTTTACCCTGGAGCACAATTTTAAACCACACGCTGGTGTGTGTTTGTACGCCCGGGACAACATCTGCTATCGACGTCTCCGCAACCATAAGGATTCCTTAAGGTTATAAACGCTTTGAGCTCTGGTGGACACAGACATGAATAAAATTATCTATACTTGGGTCTGCCGTTCGCACAGTAGTGATCAGGAGGCGACCAGGCTCACATAGTAACTTAGTCAGGCGGCGGATACGGTTCAGCAGAGGATTTTTAATGCCCACCATCAAGAGTGGCTCTCTCCATACCAGTGCCCAGACCATACTTGTCGAGAGTCGCGAAAGCTTGCGCTAGCGTTAAATCTCACCCAGCTGGTCTAGGGAGCTACGAGGGTGCCGGATGTTGATTCGCACACAGCCTATTGCTTGGACCTTCTCCTGTAGATAACATCACCGTTAGGTAGTTCCGACCGCTGTCTGGTTAAAACTGTATCAGTCTTCTCTCCTCCCGATCCCTGCCCTAGAGGCATCAGGCGGGTTTGGCGATAAAGGTAAGCAGATTGAGATGGCATGCGATCTTTTTCGCATGTTATCCTTGGCAGCCTATTGCTTTTCTTATTGCTCCATCGTCGTGGGCAGGTGCTGTGATGACTTTGTTGCGGCGAGACATGGGTAACAATGTCTGGCCAAACACGCCCTTGATTTGGTATGGAGTGTGATCGTGCTAACGCTGTTAAGAATGCGACATACCTGGCATGGGCCGACGCTCGTATGCACAAGGTTAATGAAGTGAGCCTTCAACAGAGTTGCCAAGTCTTGCAAGAAGGTGATGCGAAGATCTCGGTTCGACCACATTAGCCGCATCGATAACAAACTCGCTTCATACTGTGCTTGTAGTAAGGCATTTTGGTCTCTGGCTAAGTCGGCTAAAACGAATTTCTGCCGTCCCTCACTATCGCCGCTGCTGAAACCCGACGGGTCGCTGGCCCATACCGCTGAGGAGAAAGCAAATTTATTTGCCTCTCTAATCACGGAATATTCGAGTCTAGATCCTGGTGATTCCGACTTCGATATCCTGATGGTTGCGAGTCGAGTATGTCTTATATTCGTATCCATCAGAAGGACGTCCGTAGCCGGACGGTGCTGCGTAGCCTTGACGTGAACAAGGTTAGCGGTCCAGATGAGATACCGACAATTATTTTAAGAACGTATGCGCCTGAACTGTGTCCGATTCTGACACGCCTATTTAGACTTTCATGTGGCTAGAAAAGTGCCCATTGCATGGAAGCAAGCTAAGGTACAGCCCGTGCTCAAAAAGGGTTGTTGGACTGACCTAACAACTACAGATCAATCTCAGTAACGTCTCGGCTTTCGCGGAAATCGGTCAACTCGGTAATCTTCTAGCGTATGCCATCTACTGCTTTCATCTATGGGACGGATCTGCCCCATACCAGCTTGATAAAATCGACGCGATGCGCCACCGGTTCATGGTAGACATCCCACCTATGCGCACAAAAAGTTTTAGGAACACACTCATTGTGCGTACAGCTAAGGAGCGGAATTCCGTGCGGGAGTCGTGTGTTTTCTGATGGCTACAACCCCGAAATATTTAAATCAAGAGTAAATAGGTTACTTCTACGTAAGCGCGCTCCATCGTCGACCGCATCGTTGCTTTCCATCAGGTGAGATAGCGGCTGCTATAAAAAAATCCCGAAGGGATATTCAACCTTAATGTAGTACAGGTAGGTCAATAACCATACTACCAACAACTATAATAGAGGTAGGTAATCGATTTTCTCCATAAACAATGATTATTTGTATGTATGTTTTTAATATTGTATTTATTTCTTTTCTGTGGTGTGGTAGATAATTCTTAAGGCCGCATCCACCTCTGTACAATGATTTTTTTCGAGTGCATAAATAAATAAATCATGAGGTTGACTAAACATGATGTTGAACCCTTTATTTTAGTATAATACTGAAATAAAGGGTTTGGTAGGGCAGTTTTCGTTGTGCAAGTATAGGAACCTAGATGTAGTAGAATTATCATCTACATAGATACCTATAAAAAGACATATTTAAATAAAAATATCTGCAGTTTTTATGCCTACAGCTATTTTCTATAATCATAACAAGTGTGAAGATAAAACTCATGACCACACATTAATGTTCAATAGTTTAAATTGTTAATTAATATTGCCTTGGTGAAGCTCAAAACATTGTCATGCTAGCAAATCTTTTAATTAGTCCTTGTGTGAGTGTCCAATGTATATAACATTTAACACTCAACACTGTTACAGTTATATTATTATAAAGAAGCCTAAAACGCATTAATATTTTTGTTTCACACAAATGTGATAAAAATATTCTTCTTCATAAAAAAGGTTCCACTTCATATGTGTGAACCAGTTTTTGATTTGAACAGCCTAAAAATTTTGCTAAATAATATTAAATGAAATAAAGGTTGATGTGAGAGGCCCCAATGCAATTGCAACATTTCAAATTTTGATCTGCATTTATTATTAGTTAATAATAATTAAAATGAATGACTGCATTTGCTGATTAACAATTTTATCAAAACATATTTACATGTTCATGATCACTACCATTCAGGATGTATGTTTGTACCTGGTTATACATAGTAAACTGATCCTCTCTAAGTACCTTTTATACCACAAACTAGGTATACAAGGAAAGAGGCTACAGTTTGCAACAACAACAATATTTCAAGTCAGAGAAATCTCGATGATTTTATCTACCATAAAAAAATCTATATATATATAAAAGAAAGTTGTCTTAGTTACACTGTTTATGACTCAGAAACGGCTAACCCAATTTGACTGAAAATTTGTGGGAAGGTATTTATTTATTTATTTTATTTATTATACTCTACATACATATTAAAATAAACAAAGGAAAACCATTTAATTAAAGCACATACAATGGGTGGCCTTATCACATTCCACAATCTCTTACAGGCAGGAATGGAAAGTAATTTTTGGGACATGATATGGGGCTGTCACAATAAGCACCAACAATTATTACAAAATATACAATAAGTAGTTTAGAACCAGGAGAAGGAATAATTTTTATCCCATTAACCTGTTGAATACCGTAATTAGAGACCCAATAGAAAGACAATAGGTGTGCGGACGCTCTCGGGAATAATGAATTAAACAATAAAAAAAAAAAACAATATCTGCTGATTTATTAGTATAGGGTAGACTAGCTTAGACTAGAGTAGAGTGGGAGTGAAGCCATGGGAAAAAGCTAGTTCTAAATATAATATAGGAAAATAAGGTTTGTTTTTTCCAAAACATAAAAAGTAGGTTTATATTATAAATATAGCAGTAATCAATGTGATATCAAATACAGTTACAGCATGTAAGCAATAAAAGGCTATACTAAGATTAATCATGCTTTTTGTTTTAAATTAGATTATTGGTTTAGTTGTATTTATTAAATTGGTCTGTAGTTTTGTAACCATAAATCAAAATGTTTTGTTAATATTCCTTTTTAAGTTATGTTAAGATAGGTCGTAAGAAAACACAACTAATACTTTGAAGGATCTGTACACTTCTCTAGGCATGATGGTACAAAATAGTTGCTTTTAGTCCAGACTAAAAGCGACTATTTTGTTATAACTAAAAACTACTAAAGCCAATTACTCAGCCACTGAACTAATCAGCCATCAATGATGACGACAATATTTGTTGTAACATTTTTCATGTCATAGATAAGATAATGTAAATAAACTAATCCATAATAGGTATTTTGATTACCACACCAGAGTATTAAAAATGAAGAAATACAAAAATTTTTTTTACTTATATATTACATTGATGACAAAACCAAGGAATTACAGATTTCTATAGAAAAGCTTTTTTTATATATATTTAGATGAAGCTGACAAATCATGCAAAAGAACACTCAATATATAGGAAAGTCTCAGACAATGCCTTAATTTCCCGACGTCAAATAAAAATTTTTTCATAGCGAGGCTAGCAAATATTACCAATTGTAATACTACAGCTGCAAAATATTACTTTACAGCGCATATGTTTATGTACGTAACAAATTCTGCCCATCCTAATTAAATTACGCAGAGGCTCTTAAATTTAGAAGAGTACTTGCCTGTTGTACTGTGAATCTATTATTTATCAAATTTTTCCACAAAAACTTCGAGAAAAACGCCTAGCACGGAAACAAATACGTATTTTCTTTACAACTATGTTTAATTCTATTATTTTATTCGTTCATTTTCACATCAATAGTTCAATACAACGTGAATGAAACGAACGAACACGAATGAAGAATTTTAGTTAACTTTTTATGTAATATTTTTGGCCTGGATACTAAGTTCTTTAAGCTATGTCTTTGTATGAATAGTTTATTTGTTTACCATTATACAACATTATTTTTATTTTTTAGTATATGAGAAACCGGAATATAGATTGTTCAGAATCAGTATCTGAATGATTCCAATATTTTTTATACCATATTACATTTTTTCCCAAAAATATTGACACTAAGAACAACAAAACTCACGTTAGGTCACATGGCGGGCATTAAGCGCCAGGGCACAGAAAAATCAGCAATAAACGAGGTAAACAGGTTCTTTGCAACTGTTGGCAAAAACCTTGCAGATAGGCATACAAATGTGCAAAATCAAAAGCACATTCCATATCTCCGGGATGACTCACAATTGAATTCTCTCGTGCTCCTTGCGCCGGATCATGCTGAAGTGGAGTGAATCATTATGTGTCTTCGTACGGGTTCTGCTGCAGGATGGGATGGAATCACAACCGGAATGCTAAAACAAAACCGACAATTCCTGGTACCCTCTATAACACACATATGCGATCTGTGTATCACTAAGGGAGTATTTCCAAGGTCCCTGAAGAAGGCGATAGTGCATCCCATTCACAAGGGTGGGGACAGAGACAGTGTCAATAATTACAGACCTATATCAGTTCTTCCGGCGTTGTCAAAGATTTTGGAAAAAGTGCTAAACACTAGTTTGGTCAACTTTATGGAAGCACATGGTATTTTGTCAGAAAACCAATATGGTTTTCGTAAGAAAATATCATGCGAGGATGCAGTTGCTGCTCTTGTTGACAGTGCTGTGAGGATTCTAGATGAGGGTTCTAAATGCCTTGGTATTTTCTTGGACTTATCTAAGGCATTCGATACTGTCTCTGTCCCCATATTGCTAAGTAAACTGCAAAGAATGGGAGTGAGGGGTACTGCGCTAAATATTTTCGAAAGTTACCTTTCTGAGCGGACCCAACGCGTCAAAATTAGTTTAGACGAAAGCGACGAACACTCATTGTCATTCGGAGTTCCACAAGGCTCAATTTTGGGTCCTACCCTATTCTTGGTATACGTTAATGGCCTATGTAACCTATCCATCCCACACTGTAGCATATATACTTATGCGGACGATACGGCGTTGCTCGTACATGGTCTTGACTGGGATGAGGTCCGTTTGCGAGCAGAGTTAGCGCTCAATATTGTGATGTCTTGGTTAGGATGCAATATTCTTACACTAAATGTAGATAAAACGAAATATATCCCATTTTCTATTAAGTCTTCTACTCAGCCGAATGACTCGTATATTATCAGAGCTCATAATTGCGTTGACCAGGTGAACCATTGTCTCTGCCCTCCTTTAGTCAGTTCAAATCAGGTAAGGTACCTCGGCATTATGATAGATAACTTAATATCTTGGAAAGTGCAAATCGATGGCACGTCTGGCAGAGTGAGGAAACTCATAGCAATTTTTAAAAATCTACGTCATAGTGCTGACTTAGATACACTTCGGATGGTCTATTTCTCACTCTGCCAGTCGTTGCTTTCTTTTGGAATAACGACTTGGGGTGGTGCTCCTAAAACCTACATGATTCAGCTGGAGAGGGCGCAACGAGCTGTTCTTAAAGTCATGACTTTTAAGCATTTCCGATACAGCACTATACAATTATATCAAGACTGTAAGGTCATGACAGTCAGACAGCTCTTTGTGCTCAACACCATACTGCGCCAGCATGGTTCACTGGATTTTAGCGCGGGTCGTCTGTTTAGTAGACGGTCTAAGTAAGTGTCCTGCAGTACGTTGCAGAACTAAACTGGCTGAGAGACACTTCCGAGTCATGGGTAGTCGAATGTATAATGCAGTAAATAAACACTGCAATATATATGGAACAAATAAATACGAGTGTAAAAAGAAACTGAACCAGTGGCTCTCAACACTTACTTATGAGGAGATTGAAAAGCTATTGGGAAAGTTATTCTAATTTCTACACACAACACAAACAACACATACACATATACACACACACAACACAAACACATATACACACACACAACACTCACACACACACACACACACATCCCGCATCCACAGTAAAGAGTGGCTATGTATTCCTCTTGCTTGTTTTATTTATTTTATTTTACATTTACTTGCAAAATTTATTTTTTTATTTCTTTATTTAATTAATTGAATTGAGTAATTATTTTAATTTAACTGAAGTAAATAATTAATTTATATCAAATCGCATCCTAATAAAGATTGAATTAATTGAAGACTCGTATTTTAGTAATTGAATTGGTGAATTGTATTAATTAATTGTATTGAATTTAATAGTTTGATTGTATATTTGTTATTTTAATTCAATATTTGATTTGATAATATTGATGGTTTGTAATGGAAAATTGTATTGCATAAAAAACATGTTCACACAAATTGGAATATATTAATGGAGTGAGCCCTGGCACCCATAACACAAGTTTAATCTTAGCTTGGGTGCCAGAGGTCGTTAATCTGTGATAGACTACAATTTTTAATGGAAACAATATTTCAATATTAATTCATTGTATAAAAACTGTATATTTGGATAATAATTTTTTTTTAATTATTATTATTATATTATTATTACAGCTAGCTGAGGGAGCTAAACCACCCCTCAGTCAACCGAATGGCTTGGTGACCATGTATTTTTGCGGACAACCAGGCAACATAACAAGCTTATATTTTTGTGATTTTTCATGATACGGTTATGAAATTTTGTAAATAGATTCTTTACATAAAAATACTAGACACGTGTTTCGGGTTTCGCATACTTGCACTAAAACTAATGTTGTATTTTATAGAGTGTAGAAAACTCGCTTGATTCGTCCGGAACTCGAACCAACCCATACAACCATTTTCGGTCGCAAAATTCTCAAATAGTCGCAAATTAGCAAGATAATGTAACAGTGTCGTAACTTTTACTAAACTTAATAACTGTGCGAATTTTGGTTACAGCGTGTAGGAACGATATCAACACTTTGTACTGAAAAATGTTACAGTAAATAAGTGTTGTATCCGTGTCGACAATTTACGACATAGTTTTTTCTTAATTCATTTACGACACATTGTGTTTACTTTGAGTTCCTGTGTAAATATTAAAATTAAATTGTCGACACATTGTCGAAACTAAATTACAGTATCTTTTGGAGTTACACAAATGTAGTAACGGTTACGACAATTTAGTGTTGGATTTGACCAAAAAAAAACAACAGGGGTTCTCAAAGTGTGCTAGTGTATTTAATAAAAATTATTGACCTTTTATTTTATAACTATGAGTCATAAGCAACCAAAGCGTTTTCGTCTATCTTTGAACTTTTACAGAAAAGTAAAGATGAGAACAAGTTCAGAAAATAGACAACCAGGTTAGAATTTTTCATTGATAAAATAATTATTCGTATGCATTCCACATCCTTTTTTGACAAGTCGTTTACTGTTCAAGCAGCTCGTCTGTGGAATGCATTACCCATTGAAGTAAGGCGCGCTCAAACGCTATCAGCCTTTAAAGCAATGGTAAAGGAACATTACCTCTCACTTTAAAAAAATATATTCTCCTTTCTCGATTTTATATTTGTATATTATTAGTATATTAATTGATATTGTATATGTATATGTATTTAATATTATTTATGATTTTTGAACACTGATCGCCCCAAATCTATCTCCTCTTGTTTCAGTTCATCCTAAGGTTGTCTGTAAGAGATTGCCCTGTGCGATAAGACCGCCCATTGTACACTTAGTTTAATATTTAGTAGTAATATTTATCCTGTCCGCATTATGAGGTATACAATAAAGTATATAATAAATAAATAAATAATACAACGTATCAATATTCATTGTTGCGACACTTGGGGGAGGCCTATCTCCAACAGTGTATGTCCTTCGGCTGAAATGACGATGATGATGAAAATAATACGATAAAGGTACAGGGTTATTTGACAAACACTAATTACATCGCATGACTATATTTCTGACATCATAAACTACGACTTGAAAATTCAACAAAAAAAAAATCGTTTTGTGAACAAAATCAGCAATATCGTCTAGCGAGGTTAGGTATTAGTGTTTTTCAAATAGCCCTGTATAAAGAAACGTAGAATATTACTACCTCACACCCAAAAACTGGAAATATCAATCTTAAATTCACTGCACTGGATTTTATGACAATTCAGCGTAGTACCGCAGAACTATGTGACACGTCCAGACATTCGGCTACTGTAGTTGACAATTCACTGAGTGAAATAAACTCAAACTATGATGATAACGAATCATCAAATTCGGATATCGCTGATCTGGATGAAAATATAAAACTTTCTTTTAAATTTAATATAAAAACATTGCACTCATACTTTCACAAAACGCAAGGGCGGGGGATGTCATTGGATGATTTTACCTAACATAAAAAAAAGAAAAAAAATACGCTCAAAACTATATTAAAATACAACTTTACATTTAGGTATTACATACTACAGTAAATTAAAGAAAAGTAATAGGTATAGGCATAATAGTGTATAATAAATTAAATGAAGGTGGTGGTATGGTACATCCAATATGGGGTAGCTCATGTTGGATATACCATGACTAACCTAAAGTCCGTGTAAATAAATATAAAGGATTTTGTAAATAATTTTTCCTCAACTTTATAATGAATTAATAATAAAATATACAATTACAATTTTATAAACATTTAGATTTCGTCATCTTCTGTGCCCTGAAATTTAGAATATAAATCTTCTAAACGGAGAAATTCTTTAAATGAAGAAATATCACCTAATTTTATTCTGCGTTTTATTTATTTCCACGATTTGTCGGCTATGCTGTTTTCTTCACTTTTCAGCGATTCAATCTCACTTTTTTGAGTGATCGAGGCCAGTATAAGTATGTTCCCACCACCCATCCTTCCGGCACCGCAGTTGCTCCTCACTAGTTCCATTTTTTGATAAAACTAACTTGTACGGCATGTTGAGAACCACTGCAAACATAAAATAATAAAACTCCATTTTGGTAAAACAGTCGCACTGTAACGTAACTTAACACAATGCCGACACATGTAAATACAGTTACGAAACATTGTGTTGGGTTTCATCTCTCAAGTAGATACATAATTATCCACATAATTTTACACAATTTATATTATTATTATAGTATTCTAGAATATAACTAAGTTAAATATAAGTAAGCAAAAGATTTTATTGATAATAAAATCTTTTGCGTTGCTCGGAAATACGATGCGTTGTAAATTTTTATTGAAAACAACTACAATAACAAAAAATATTTTAAGTATTTTATTAAATCAGAAGGGCGCATCGGTTAATTTACTATCGTGACATAAAACTACACGATAAATTTAAAATCGCAAAGGATTTTCGATCGAGAAAGATGCAAGTATCACAGAGAATTATATTTAAATAGGTACTTACATTTTTTTCTGATGGCGGCGAAGACATCCACAAAAAAGAACGAATTACAATAAAAATTGACAAGTATAGAATGAACAAAACAAAAAATGAACGATTGAATGTGCGATAGAAGTGAGCGCATAAAAGTCACGACGTGTCGACACGGCGAAGTCACAATGCGACTGAAAGTTACTGTTAAGCGATGCGCGCACTGGTGACTTTTGTCACCGTGACTTTTTTGTCACCCTTATCAAGTCCATGGATATGTATGGAGGTGCGCGCACGTAGCGACGTGACAACTGGGTGACATTTTTGTACGCTGACCATGGAGCGGACAAGCCCGTGACATTTTTGTCACCGCGCCGCAATCAGTGGCGTAGCATGGGTGGGGGCGGTGGGGGGCATGGCCCCAGGAGCCATACGAAAGGGGGCGGTAGGAAGCGCCAATTTAATAATTTGGAAAATGTAAAAATATGATTATGAGTAATTATTTATTTATTTATATGTACTTTACTGTACACCAAGATAAAAAGATTATAAAATTTTGAGACTTAGTGCCCGTTTACGGACACGCGTCGCCTTGCGCGGCGCGTCGGGCGGCCCGTCGTACATTGAAATAGGTGTGTGTTTGCGCGAGCGATGTCGCGGCCCGCTGCTGCAATATACGACGAAACGCCCAACGCGCCGCCCGACACGCCGCGTCTACGTAAACACGGCCTTAAATAAAAACATACAATGAGCGGCGAATCTGCGAACTCTTCCAGGCAACCTGGTATGGAAAGAGATTGCATGGACATAAAGTGGGGTTGCACTTGGAGCGTAACAAAACAGGTTAAACAAATAGGCGAAAAAACAAAGTACATACTAAAAACTTAAGGGCGGCCCCATGCTGCGAAAACGCACGCTACGCCACTGCGACAAATGACGCTTCGATTTAAAAAAGTTTCGTCCAAAGATATTAGAAAGGAGAAGATACGTTACGCAGTGAAAAATGTACCAGAACACCATGTCTCCAGTTATCCCTACTATCACTGACTCTACTACATATGCAGCTATTATTACACAGTCCTGCACACACTCGCAAATTATAAATCAGACCATACACAGTATATTATAAACCTTATCTTCCTATACACAGCGTATATTTTTCATGCACTATATAACTGACGCACACATAAATGTCGATGTGCTGTGCAAAAGCAATTTATTTTAAATTTACGCTAGTGATTGACTAAATAGAAAAGTTATCGATTTTTTCATTTTTATAATGATATTTTTTTAGGTTCCAAAAACAATTTTTTTTTTTTTTTTAGCCCTTACTGTCCCACTGCTGGGCAAAGGCCTCCCCCAAATTCTTCCAAACCTTCTTCTCCCGCGCAGTCTCAAACCAGTCCTCGCGGTACGCGTCCAGATCATCCCGCCACCACTTTCTAGGCCAGCCTTGACGACGCTTTCTTCCATCAGGTACCCACTGTGTGGCGAGCCTTGCCCAGCGGTCTCCGTGCATGCGACTGACATGACCCGCCCAATCCCATTTAAGCCTAGCAGCCTTACTGCCTACGTCTATTATGCCCGTCATGGAACGCAACGTGTCATTCCGTACTCGGTCTGTTCGTTTTACGCCCAGAATGCTGCGCTCCATAGCTCTCTGGCAAACCCCAAGGCGGAACTTTTATAGTTCTGTAAGTGACCAAGTCTGAGCACCGTAGGTTAGGATGGGCAGAATACACACGTCGATGAGTTTTCGCTTCAGGGAAATCGGCAGATCACCCTTCATTAGCATCTTCATGGACCAGTAGCTTTTCCAGACGTTCTGGATGCGTCGATCGATCTCCTTTTCCTGCCTGTTTTCGAAAGATACTAACTGGCCCAAGTAGATATACTCATCGACATAATGTATTTCCTGCGCATCTACCTCGACCCTACGTTTGATGCTGTTGGTCATCACTTTCGTTTTTGATCGGTTCATTGCGAGTCCCACCTTGCCGCTAGCCGTGCTCAGTTCTTGGAGCATTGTTTGTAGCTCCTGGGCTGTAGGGGCAAAAAGGACTATGTCATCGGCAAATCGAAGATTTGTTAACCTTTTATTACCGATGTCAATGCCTTTGGTGTTCCACGAGGATGCCAGTGACTTAAATACCTCCTCCAATGTGCTTGTAAACAATTTGGGAGAGAGCGGGTCACCTTGTTTTACACCTCTTTCAATTTTGAAAGATGGTCCTGAGGTATTTAATTTAATGTTTGCAGAGCTATTGTAGTAAATTTAATAATAAAAACTAATTAAATAAAAATAAATATGTCTAGAAAATCATTAATTTTTTAGAACAGTAAATTTTTTATAATAAAATTAAAAACTGTAATTATTATTTATTCCCATTTGTCCACCGACTTTTGACCTACTCTTTACCAACTTACTTTACGAAAGTTGCTTACGTATTTCTCTACTACTCCAAAATAAATAAAAATACATTATTTCACTTCGGATATCCAACCAATCGATATTGTGGTCGACAGTCTATATTGGCGGATGTGTACAGGCGCATCCCTAGCTCGGCTCAACTGACTGCAGCCGTAATAAGAAATACACCGCACTGATAAAGTATCGTTATGTTATTTTTACATTACTTGTTCAGTTACTGAGCGTCAAAGTTAGGTAGTGGTTAAAGAGCAATATATTTACTGTATGAGTAATAAAGTTGCTTTGATATTTGAAAACAAAAATAACGTAGTAAAAGCAAGGGATATTATAAGATTTGTTCTTTTTTCTGATTTTAAAGATAAATATACTATTAACATTATACTTATTTATGGTGAGAGATTCTTTGATGACCCAGGCTTGTCTTTTCGCTTTAGTTTTTGCATGAAACCACTGAACAACACGGTATTTTAAATTTATTTACGATCACGTTTGCGATGTAACTGACGGCCGTCAAACGGCTGTTTGCCGGTATGTGCCCTTGTTTAGCAAGTACCGCGGACGCAAACACGCCCCCTTGCCACTTCTCCTATTTTTTATATTTCTGTGGTTTTGTCACTGTCACTGTCGCTCGTCGTGCGCGCACTCCACATTGGATACGTGACGTGACAGTGACAAACACTTAAAAGTCACCGTGACAAAAGTCACCGGTGCGCGCAGGGCCTTAGTCTGTTACGATTATTCCCCTCTTTACGACACGGTGTCGAAACACAAGTCGACACGGTGACGTTATGCTACGGAACAATGTTACAAATAAATTCCGTTACGACACAGTAAATGTCGACCTAAGTAGTAACCGCTACTTCATATGGCTGTATGGGAACTAAACTAAAACCAACTAAAATATAAATAAAAATCAAACACTCGCTAGTTTAGAGTTTATTATACTAATCGATAAGATTATTATTCAGGATATTTCTCTAACAAATATTTGTCAGAAAAATAATCATAAAATTAACTAATTTTATTTTATTTTCAATTTTTTACACTTAAATTATTTTATTGATTGCGGTTCCGCATCGCAAACAAAGTCAAATATTCTATTTATAAACTAAAACAGAACGCCTCGTATCATGTAAGAAGGAAATGTGCACAGAGGACCAATACACGATTCTCTTATCGAAGATTTCAACAAGGGCAAACTGGGTTACTCAGTTTAATAATGTTTTTCTGATTTGTATGAAGGTACTTAGAGATAAATTGGGGAAATAAGAACAGTATGTAGTTATGTACTATAGACGTTCATTGAAGAACTTGTGTACTAAATAGGTATTCTTCATGGATATCGACAGACGAGAGTGATATCAAATGTTTGTTTTTGTTAGAGTTCTATCTGAATAATAATCTTATCATAACAATTAGTATATTATAATAGCGAGTGTTCGGCTCTACGAAAAAAACAAAGTAATTAAAATTAAATAAAACAGTAGAGAGAAAAACGAAAAAATCTTTACTTAAAACGTGGTTTTAATCGTTCTATCATTTTTAAGTGTAAAATAGTTTGCTCTACATATTGTGTTGTATAACAATTGTGTTTATTATCTTTTAAATAATTAAAAAATGTTTTTCGATTGATAATTTTTGTTTATGTACTTTCTTTTCATTTTCTTTTTTTAAATGCAATTTACTTTTTTACAATACAGCATCTAAGTAGCGCAGTTTCCTTTGTTTTTAACTGCATGTAGTCTCAATAAAAACATTTTTACAAAAAATCTCAGTGATTCAATTTACAATTTACGACTAATACCGGAGTTCCTCAGGGGTCTGTTCTCTATGAAACTCTCTTATTCCTGCATATCAACGATCTGCTGATGCCCGTTATCTATGGGTATGCAGATGATAGCACAGTTGTAGACAGATACCTGCTAACCCCTCGGGCTAGTAAAGAGCTAATCCGGTCTGAAAGAAAGGTTATGGTAGAGCGGACGAATGTTTCACTTCAGGCAGTCTCCAAGTGGGGCAAAGCCAATCTGGTGACATTCAACGCCGCCAAAACACAAGCGTGTTTGTTCACCGCCAAAAGGACCCCATTCATCTTGGCTCCTACTTTCCAGAATGTATCCCTCCGCCTTCAGCTCTTGAGGGTAGAAATTTCCTCAGACCTCAACTTTGGGCGGTTCATTGAGTCCAAAGCTAAGGTAGCTGCTAGGAAACTCGGCGTTCTTGCAAAAGTCCGGCGGTACTTCACACCTGAACGGCTTCTAATCTTATACAAAGCTCAGGTCTGATCGTGTGTGGAGTACTGCAGCCACATATGAGCTGGTGCTGCAAAATGCCACCTAGCAGCTTTGGACTCGGTGGAAAGGCATGCGAAGAGGCTAATTGGTGATCCAGATTTGGTTAAGTCCAATCTATAAAGCCTTGAGCACAGGCATAGAGTAGCCAGCCTTTTCGGTATTTTACAGGATGCATTTTGGAGAGTGTGCGCGGGAATTGCATGACTTGATACCACCATTTCATTTCTACCATCGGACAACCGGCGTACGGCGAGTATCCACCCTTACGTTGTTAAAACTTCCGTCCGGACAAAGCGTTTTGCCTCGTAGTTTATACCGCGTACATCGAGGGATTGGAACAATTTGCCTACTGCAGTCTTCCTGTCCGATTACAATTTAAGTGTCTTCAAGGCTAGAATGAATAGGCTCTTAATAAACTAGTGCGCTTCACCATCAACGATTACTGCTTACCATCAGGTAGGATTGCAGTCAAATACTAGTTTATAAAATAAAAAATAAAACAATTTAAAAACAAAGTAACTGACATGCTACTTGGCTGCTCTACGAAAAAACAAAATAAATAACATTTTTTCATAAATCATTTTCTTTTACATTTTAGGTATTTACATTTAAACATAACAGATGTGACTACATTCTCAGACTCATAGAAAAAAGCTCTAGTTTTAAAGAAAAAAATCGACAAACTAAGTAACTACAGGCAAAAAAGGCAAAACGTCAAATAATCTACCGAAAAACAAAGCAAACACACAAATAGCACACAAGTACTTTAGTTCAATTACTGGGATTGTTTGTTTAGTAGAACTGCTTTTTATTGAGATTATAATTCAGTTAAAAAGAAAGGAAACAGCGCTATTTGTTTATTGTATTGTAAAAAAGTAAATTATATTATAAAAAGAAAATGTGAAAAGTAAAAAAAAAATCTACGTTTTTTAAATTTGAAAGACACAATTTGCCTGCCAAAAAATTGTTACACAATAGGTAAAGCAAACTATTTCACGCCGTATTACATTTAAAAAATGATGAAACGATCAAAACTACTTTTTAAGTAAAGATTTTTCCGTTTTTTTGTTCTCCTGTAAACTTTTCCGTAGAGCAGCCTAAGTAAGCAGCCGATCTTTTTCTGAACAGAATTCTAATCTCTATTATTTCTGTTGAAGGACTCTATAATTATCTAATGGGCAAGAAATAAATTAAAAAAAAAGATGTCAATTTGATTGTCAAATCTGATTTATGACACCATGACTTTACCCGCGTTCTGAATTGTGCCTAAAGCGAATATAGCGCGAAACCGACCAAATTTAATAGTCACAAAATATAAAGGCTATTATGTAATAATTGTGTGATTAGTTTAGTTAATATTTAAGGTTTCGTACATGTGTAGATATAATTTAATTAGTTATTTATGTATTTGTAAAATAAATTGTTTATAATTGTGACTTTGCTTGTTGGTTGGATTCGCGCTATAATCACTTTTGACGCAATTCGGAACGAAGGGCTAGATTGACTTTTGTGATCTGTCTGTTTGATTTACTCTCTGTCATTCTTGGATCATCTGTTAAACGTCTGAGGTAAATTAAAACAATTCCAAGTCATCTTTCTGTAATATTTAGATATTTTCATCAAATTGTGTTGATATTGCAGTTATAATGGAAAAGATTCCTGATCAGATCGGTTACTTGGTTTTAACAGAGGACGGCGCTGTCCTTGAATCTGGCGGAGAATTAGAAAACGACGAACGTGTTGCTACAATAATAACTGATCTCATCTCCTTATCAAACAAGTAAGTACATTTTAATTACGTTACGTGTGATTTATCCGATCTGACTCATACTTAGTAGCAAAAAGACGCAACGTCGTTCTAGTTTGTTGATCTTTTATATCGAAATTGACTGGTTTTCTTCCTCATTTCAGAGTCGACCCATTAGCCTTCGGTCCAAATGAACAGTTCAAGAAAATATCAATAACATACGATGACCATTGGTTTGTGATATGTCTTTCCAATAAGAAGATATATGTGGTGAAGCGCAGTATACAGCCTAGCATAAGTGAAGGGAATGCAGTTAATGTTTGAGATTAACAACTAAATTACCATGGGACGAAACTTGTTAATGAGTAGCCTTGAGAATGCATCATTTAACATTATATTTCAAATTCTATTTAGATGTGTAACATTTGTGATTAATGCATGGGTTATCAGGAATGTTGGACATGAAGTTCTGGGTATTATGAATGTAAGGTTATTGCTCTTGGAGAGTACTATACTATTCCTTAGCCGAGAACCATTCAATAGAGCTTGTCTAGGACAAAAAGAAGAGTTCAGCTGGATGCAACTAATAAATCAAATCTGGCTGTCTGTGCCTGTGAGTTGTATTCTATCCATAGTTTTTGTCTATATCTGGTTAAATTGGCTACCCCTAGGTCATCCAGAACATTCATTCCAATATACATTTGGTTGCTGGAGTGTTGCACTATCATGTATATTGGAATTATGTTCTGCTAATGTGGCATTAGTGGCACAACTATACTGTTTTATCAAATTTAAAGTTGCCTTAGATACTTTGCATATTTTTACAAGGACTTTGATATTCTTGTCTATTGTAATATATGATAGGTCTCTTGCACTCATTGCATTTTCTGTGGCTCAAGTTGGTAGTATTGGAACTATAGTGGTTTGTTACTATCTATTCTTTTATTGGTATATTAAAAATAAGCCACTCTATGCAAAAGGAGCTCTTAAAAGTAAAATAGTTCCTGAATCAGTTTTATATAGTTTGTATGATAACATGGATGACTTTCAATTTACATCTCTAAAGGACTTCTTACCTAAATATGTTGGGTCTGTAAACACAACATTTAATAAGAAATTAAGCACACTCACACTTAGTTTCGCTAAACAAGGTGTTGTCAAACAACTTCTAACTGAAGGAGAAAAATATGTGATGTCAGTCAGCCCTGTTATGACCTTCAGTGAGCAGGCCACTTATGATGTTGTTAACAACTTGGGTAGTCTGGCAGCAAGGTTTGTTTTTAGGCCTATCGAAGACAGTAGCTACTTCTATTTTACTCAAATGGTGAGCAGAGAATTGCCCCTTCAAAAACAAGATCAAGCTAAAATTCAAGAATCATGTACAGTATTATCGCAAGTTTGCAAAACAGTCACTTCTATTGGTTTAATAGTTTTAGTATTCGGACAAAGTTATGCAAGGACCTTGCTTTGGTTATATGGGGGTGAGTCATTTGTAGCAAGTGGATTGCCAGTTCAGTTATTGAGAAGCCATTGTTTAGCTATAGTCCTGTTAGCAATCAATGGCGTCACTGAATGTTATGCGTTTGCAACAATGACTAGCACCCAGTTAAACAGTTACAATTATTTAATGGTACTATTTTCAATAAGTTTTCTTTTACTATCATATATTTTAACATATATTTTTGGACCAGTAGGTTTTATTATATCTAATTGTATTAACATGTTTGCTAGAATAATTCACAGTGTTCATTTCATTAGTAACAAATACAAAAATACAGATTACAAGCCTCTGGATGGACTTTATGTTGGTAAATTCTTTCTGATTTCTTTATTTGTTGCTGGTTGTGTTTGTAAACTCTCAGAAAATAAAGTATCACGAGATTCAGTTATCTTGCATATATTTATTGGAGCTATTTCATTATTTTGTGTCCTGTTAGCATGGGGATATGAAAATAGAGATCTTGTTTTAAAAATGTATAAAAAAGTTTGGAAAAAAGAAGATAAAGTTTCTCTTGATTAGCATTCGATTATTGTTAAGTTATTATGAGTATTCATTACCAGTGTTGATAAGTAAAATAATATAGACATGTTATAATATGATATAGTTGTTTTATTTTAATAACAAAAAAGTAATAATGTAACATCATATACATTGTTTTTGTTCATTTAGTAGGTATAACGCGCGCTGTGCTGTTGCCAGTTTAAGATAGTGCATAATAAATCCATTATTGATTTCCAACAAAATAATAATATGCTAATGTTTACATTGGGTAAAAGAATATACCCTTCATTTGAGCTTCACATATCCGTCTTACTTCATCTGTAAAAAAAAAATATAAGGTAAAGATTTAGATATTGGCTAATTATGTGAATGTGGCTATAGTAAATATAATCAAACAAAGTGGATATAATTCAATGGAAAGTTGATATTTAACAGGGAAAAATGCGGCGCCCGCGCCGATATCAGCGAAGTGTATCAAGGCCACGTGTACTTGACGCCTGCCGCCTCGCCAACATAATTATCTATAGGCATGCCTAGGTACTATTTAGCTTTAGTTAATCGTATGTACTACTGATTCCATGAATATGTAATTCTCAATATTTTTATGAATTATAGCCTACTACTAGCTTTAGCCCGCGACTTCGTCGGTTATTGCGGACACGAAGGCGAAGTCAGATAAAAAGTAGCCTTTATCCGTTCTTGGGTTTTAAAGCTTATTCCGTACACAATTTTGTCAAAATTGGTCCAGTAGTTTAGTGGTTAAAGTATTTCAGATAAAAAGAGCTACTTTTACATTTGTAATATAATTCTGGATGTGTTATTCTAAGGGCCAACGCTGCGTTGAACGGGCGCCCGCTCGGGCACGAGTCGCGTGACCATGCGCGTGTGTCGTCTGTGGCGGTCCCCGTAGTGGAAACCGGATTATTACCTGTGCAGTGTCGCTAGTTCAACTTTAACAGTGTGCATGTAGTCGTGTCTATGGAGAACTTGAATGTATTACTACGTAGCAGGCGCGGGGCACGGCTGCCCGCGCGGCGTGCTGAGACAGCACTTTTGAATGGGACTGCGCGTGCGTCTGCTTTACGCAGCGTTGGCCGTTATGTATTAACTATATTACTGTTAAGTTTCATCAAAATCCGTTCAGTAACTCCCTTGTTTATAGATACTAGTGGAATTTAAAACATACCTGCTATTTCTTTGAGATTGGCATTTTTCTCTTGGATGATAACATAAAACTCT
This sequence comes from Leucania comma, assembly GCA_958295575.1. Taxonomy (NCBI): domain Eukaryota; kingdom Metazoa; phylum Arthropoda; class Insecta; order Lepidoptera; family Noctuidae; genus Leucania; species Leucania comma. Next base: position 16,248,339 of record OY282474.1, on the reverse strand, counting down.
CTTTCATTTGAAGACTTCCCTGTAATCCAGTATTCATCTGGTGTTTTGATTATGATTTCTCCATAATTTCCAAGGCTGCTGATAAAAAGAATCAGTATAAATGTCATATAACTATTTAGGCTTCACTGGTATGCAATAATATATCTATTTGATGTGATCCTTACCTCTTTTTATCAGAATGTATACTTGCTATTATACTTAAAACTTCAGGCTTTATAGCCGTAGAAGGATGTAGTTTGTTCATTGTTGGCTGAAACAGTAACCATTACAAATTAGTTATAATTAACGGTCGGAATTAGGTAGTTATTTTTTTACTTGCATCGAAATGTTGATGTTAATATGGATCTTCCTACGATTTCTAATGAAAAATTCCGTGTGGCCAACAATATTACAAATAATAATAAAAACCTCAGATAAAACAGAGATAATTAATATACAATCTTTATTAGTATTTTTCATTATAAAAGACATCTCTATATCAACTGAGGTGAGGATAACAAACTTATACACTTCCTCCTCCTTGTTATTAATGTAGGAAGATTTTTAGACCAAGTTTCGTCGAAATCCATTCAGTAGTTTAGCGTGAAAGAGTAACAAACATTCATACATCCACACATTTAAACATACAGACTTTCGCGTCTAGAAACAGTCTAAATCTTATTTAAATAAACATTTTATTACTGTCCGGTCAACCAATTTTGAGTTCTATCCCGTAGGCATAAAGTTTCCTTTAAAAGTAAAAATAGTGGTTAGAATACCAACTATTTACTGCAGCATTTAAAAGCAAGTAAACTCATGGTACTTACAGAGGTTTTAAATGCTAAATTCAATCTATTGAAGTACACAAACTTATGTTCTGACGCGGCGAGCTGTGCAGTGTGCAGGGCATGCAATGTGCATTGTTCACTGATGGTCGACGCGATGGTTGATAGTTGAGGACCAATAAATGCATCCAACGATCTGAACATCTCGAATTCAAGATCCACATTTTCTGTGAAAAAAAAATAAATAAATTAGGAACAATCTGTAACACCGAGAGAGAAACGATGTTACTTGAAGAGATTGTTATGGTGGTGATGCCGCGAAACGTATAGATCACGGCACGGGCTTAGTATCTTTGGATTCCCCTACTGAAATCAGTGGCGGATTAAGCTAATGCGGGGCCTGTAGCAATTCGATAAGGGGGCCCTCTAGGTAGACCTTTTTTTTATTAAGATTGATTAAATAAAATATTTTATGTGTAATCAGCTGTATTTAGATTTCATGTAATTTAAATACATTAACTAATTTTTGTAACGATCAGGTGGCGCGGGGCTCTGAAGGCGCGGCGCCTCCGAATGTGCGGGGCCCGTAGCATTTGCTACTTTTACTATATAGCTAATCCGCCACTGACTGAAATGTGTACCTTTTTAAAGATCTATATTATACCGCTGCCGCGCTGTTTTGAAATATGTACAAACGCAGCGTCGTGTCTTGGGTTTGCTGTCCACGGATGCGTATTCGTAACGATACACCTACTATGAAACTGCATTGTGGGACTAGAACGGTTTGCCTGCTGCGATCTTTCCGTGCGATTATAATTTAGGTGTCTTCAAGGCTACAGTGAATAGGCTCTTAATAAAGTAGTGCGCCTCACCATCAACGATTGCATTACTGCTTACCATTAGGTGGGATCGCAATCAAGCACTGGTATATCAATAAAAAAATACTGTCGACGACGGCACGACGTTGCTGCTTCGTCGACAGTTTCATAGTTTTGTATGTAAGCTGTGAGGAGGCGTACACCAAGCGTATAATGACAAATACGCGACTATAAAGCTACTCGTCCGTCAATAGCAGGCCTTAGTCTAGTCTTTGACTGGCCTGTTGGTCTAATGGTTAGTGGTCCTGACTGCTATGCCGGAGGTCGCGGGTTCGATTCCCACCCAGGACAAATGTTTTTGTGATGAGCACGATCATTTGTTCCGTGTCTGGGTGTAATTTATCTATTATATGTATGTATTTAGAAATATATAAGTATGTTTATCGGTTGTTTAGTACCCATAACACAAGCTCTGCTTAGCTTGGGACTAGACGACGTTCTGTGATAGTTGTGGAATATTATATTATATTATGTATTACTAGTTGTTTGATGCGCGCGTGGAACACAATGTGTCGTCTGGTGCTATTGGGCCGACAAAACCTTAGCAGTGACTATTTTTCTGTTATTCACTTAATAGACTTATAATTACTAATAGCTTACCATCTACAGTGAAACAGACAGTGGCACTCATAGTTCTATAAACAACTAAATAATACTGTTTTGTTTCCTTATCATCTTCTCTCATGAGATGTACTTTGACTAATTTTTGTAAGTCTGCCTGGTTGTGAATGCCTTCAGGAGGATGTATAAAGCGTCCGTGCCTTTGGGCAGCTGCTACTGCACCTCCCTGGATCTCCTTTTCTACTTGTTTTGGTAGAAGTGATTGTACTAAATACTGGTATAATGTCAACATGTCTGGAGTAGAGAGGCCATTCCTGTGGACGAACATAAAATTGTATCTAGCTTCATAATTGGGTATTTTCTATTTTCTCAAAATATTTTATTCTGAACAATTAGTAACACTAAGAAGTTTCATCGAAGACTAAGAATAAATCTATTTCTGAAAACAGTATCAAAATTGGTTTTAATACAAAAATATATATTGCATCTAAAACATTGTAAGCTTAAATAAATTGAGGCAGCCCCTGTAAGTTACAGTATTACTTGTGTTGGGGGTATCAAATTTTAACTAAGCACCAATAAGCATTTCAAATATTGGTATGAAGAAGAGTGTAGGTGTGGAGACACCTCGCTACGTCTTTTTTACGCGCGTAACTAAAAAGTGGCATTTCTTTTTATTTTTGTGGTGGGTAAAATCATCCAATGACATCTCCCGCCCTTGGGCGGAGCGGGAGATAGTGTCAGACTCTTACTGACTAAAAACCCACCCCGTTCCTTCGTGGCCTTCGATACCAGGGCCGGGCTTTCCTTTCAGAAGCAAACCCTTGGCTCCAGTAGGCTTCGACCCTGCCTGCCTGCAGCTAGCAGGCTGGGTCTCTACGGTTTGCTGACAACTCCATGAGGCGCGCGGGAACAGTGCGCGCCGTTGACGACCTGGGCTTGGTCCGGATGGTTACCGGACGGTCGGACAGCAAACTACCCATAGCTCGCCGTCCGCAAGCCCGCGAACTTAATAGTGGTGTCGTCATATTTCAGTTTATGCATCCTTTTTCTGTTATTTGACAGTTTCCCCTTCCCAATTAACTGATTTTAAAATTCTACAAATTTGGCTTACATACTTACCAAATAAGCTGTTCATTGTAGATAAAGGAAATACATTTGAAGTGTGGATAGTTTACTTCTAATAAATCAATGAAACATAGCACTTTGAAGAACGAATTCTTATCCAGTGGCAAATAGTTGATGCCTTGAATAACATCTGTGATGTCATTTGAGAGATTTCTTGAAGATATGTACTGAAAAATAAGTAATAGTTAATTTGTTTTTTGGATTTATTACATAAAGCAAAAAAAAAAAAAAATTAAGAATCTTACTGGTGTGAAGAACTGGTCACAAATTGTGTATATTTCTTCTATTGGGTAGTTTTTAAAGGGTCCTCTGAACATTTTGAACATATTGTATGCTGACTTTAATAAATCATACATCACAGATGGATTTATCTGGAAAAATATATTTGAAATAAAACATAAGAGGAAAAACAGAGCAAAAGTACCCAAAGAGACCATGAGCCTGAATAGCTGATAATGTATTTTTATCATAGATAAAAGCCTACATTATTGTGGTAAATAAATAAATTAAAAAAAATCTTACAATATCTGCAGCTCCTCGACTTTCTCCAATAGCTGACAAAGCTTTTGTTGTATAAGGTATTCTGACAACCTGAAAAATGAGGTTTTAATGTGAATTAATAGGCATGTGTGTGGGTTCAGGAATTCTATATTATCTTAGGATGACAACCATAATATATCTACTAAGCTGTTTATTTTACTATAGATTTATAAAAATAAAGTATACAATGGGTGCTCTTATTGCACAGGATTATTTCTTACAAATAACCTTGAGTGTTCCTTTACTAAAATTGTATTGATACATAATTGGAGTGTATTCTAGCAACCTTATTACTTAAATAAAAATTTCTGAGTTAAGTTATATTACCAATACCATCCAATATCCTTTTTCTGGTTGATAGAAAATATATCTTTTTGTCTGTGTTTGTAAAGCTTCACATGGCTCTGATGAGAATGTTCTGCACAAGAAAGAAACAGGTTTAAATAAAACATGTGAAGAATGAATTCTTATCTACTGGCAAATAGTTGATGCCTTGAATAACATCTGTAATGTCATTTGGAAGATTCCTTGAAGATAATTAACAATGAATTTGTTAATGATATCCTGTATTCAAAGCAAGCATTACTTTATTGTTTTTTTTCTATTTGAATTTCTTAAAATTATAGATTAGGTACATATTAAAACCACAGACATAGAATAAAAACTTACGACATGAATTTGACAACAGCCTCACATAAGCCTACTTGCATCTTTTGAGCATCAGCACTCGTTTGACTAGGGTGATAGAATAATATCCTTTGCAGCTCCTGAAAACCAATATTAATTATTGAGGATAATAACAGCTAAATAACAGAGAAACCGATGACAACAACAGATATAGACAAAATAATACTGATAACAGGCTGAATATTATATTATTCTTTTCGTTTATATCACTTTTTAGTTTTGAGTAAATTTAACTAAAAATTTAAAAATAATTATTGTCAGCATATTGAATTTGTGTTCCAAGTAGTATTTATACTACCTCCTACTACATATTGGACAGGGTTTAAGTGGTTCTGAGCATTTTGGAGGAATCCTTTTCAAAGATAACAAAGGAGAAACAGCAACATAAAGACTGGTTCAAACACACGACCAGTGATAAACATTACATAATACAAGTAAAAAAAATAGTTTCTATTGTTTTAAATCGTGTAGATTACGAGTTTTAATACGAAAAGTGCAGTGAATAGGGAGTAAAGTCATTCAATACTTACATCACCTTCCTTGGGACCAAAACTAGAATTGAAGATAAAGAAAGAATTAATTTTAGCCTTTACATCAATCATTGTATAGAATGTAGATGTCCTCAAAGAATTTATCATTTAATTTGATAACAAACAATATAAATAAAATATTGTGTGTTGACCACAAAATTGTCAAAGTCAAGTTTGTCAATGTCATTGTCAAACAGTGGTTGATGTTAACAGACTATACAACAGTGTCGCGTTTCGCTTTTCCTAATAATTGAAAGTAAAAAAATATGATCTACATAACTTTCTAATAACTTTTTTATTATATTACTCAGAAGTTATAAATGTGAATACGATTTAGAAATACCCAATTAAGTATCGATGGAGAAAATAAGACAATATTTTTCTGGTTACAAACTCTGTGAGCACACCGCGAGGTGCACAGCAACAGTAAAACACGTTACCATGGTTGGGACTGATTGTTATTATTTCAAATTGTTTTCATTTTGAAGTAATTGTACTGAAGTTTATTAAATTACGATAATATTACATTGAGTGTTTTGATTTTAATTTTAATCATGTCGATCCGAAATCCAAGGCTACCGCTTTTGCCAGGATATAGTCCAAATACGATGGTAAGTTAGTAGAAACAAGACAAACGTGGTTTTCATTTTAATATAATATTCATTCATATTTCATAAAGTAAATTCAGGTCACTATCCTATATGTCAAATTTCATCTAAAGCCGTTTAGCTATTAAGACGTGATTTAAGATACTTGGATGTTCTTCGTTGTTGAAGGTTGTCTTGGAAAGCTTTGACAGATTTATTGACGAGCTGCTTCCAGACCACTCTGTCTTCAGGTCTGGGCTCTCAGGGCATATTGAGACCTATGATTGCCTTGATCCGCCGCACGGTTCTTTTGCGAACAATTTTCCCAATATAATGTGGTTATATCCGGTGTCTCTGAGCGATACGGCAAAAGTAACCTATGACTGGTTGCGAAACGTGGAGAGTTGGATGTTCAGTTGGTTGAGAATGCATGTATTAGTACTTTTGGGAAGAGCATCGCCGTGTCCTCGTGGGGGCGATCGGCGGCGGCGATCTCTCGCGCTGGGGCTTGGTTCAAGCCATGCTCCGGAGCGAGGAGCACTGGCAGGCGGTCGCCTCCTTTTGCGAAGCAGTAATGCTATCAAAGGAGGAGGCCGACCGCATCAGGCAACGGCGCACACGCCACTGCCGCCACCGGGATTCCGATCCCGATTTCCGGCCACCGTAGGCGCGGGCTCGCTGTCCGACCTTCTGGTAACAGACCGGTCCGAGCTCAAGTCGTTTACGACGCGAACTGTTCCCGCGCGCCTCAAGGAGTTGTCAGCAAACTGTACTGCCCCAGCAGGGCCGAAGCCTGCTGGGGCCAAAGGTTATGTGAAAATGTCACCCGGGGCCCTGGGACGAAGGCAATGAATGGAACAGGGTAGGTTTTTAGTCAGTAAGAGTCTGACACTATATCCCGCCCCACTTAAGGGCGGGATACCATAAAAAAATAATTTAAATCAGTACCTAAGTTTTGCTGCCCATGGTATACGCAACAAGAATGATCGATTAGAAAATCCCAGGCCACATCGAGACCACACAACATTTCAAAAGTCTAAACCTTTTTTCGATCCATCTTGCGAATTGCTCAGAATTTATGACTTGACCGTAAATAAATATCTAGAATACCAGAGTTCTAACGAGCCACTTCTTGATGATATTGTTAATACATATTTCTGTTTTGATATCTTCAACATCCTGTTCTTAGCAGCGTTGGCTTTTGCAACTGTATATACCATGAAACTTCCCTATCGCAGCCTTTTGATCGTTTGTTCAGGGATTTATGGAGCCCTGGTACGCAAAATCTTTCATGAACTCCAGATCTACGAAATACGTGCCTGCTATTTGTTTAGCCCGATCAATGGTGATGATTTTGGTCTCTGACTTATTGATAGACAGTTCTACTTTTGGTCTCGCATTCAAACTTTATCCTAACAAAAAGTTAAGCAAGTTCGTGGTCTGGAGACACAAGCAAACATAATGCGTCGACACACGGCTGATGTCTCTCTTATTTCTTTTAAGGCGGTGCCGGATTAGCCATGTAGCATGATTAAGGCCCCGCGCATTAAGGGCTCGTGATATAAAATCTATCCAATACCGTATTATGCATAAAAGAGAATTGCGAAAATGTTGCCTACATTGGTTCGTGTGGAAGCGACACTGTAGAAGTGTGCCCCGCTTAGGCAGAGCACCGCCGTGTCCTCGTGGGGGCGATCAGCGGCAGTGATCTCTCGCGCTGGACCTTGGCGCAGGCCATGGTCCGGAGCGAGGAGGAGTGGCAGGTGGTCACCTCCTTCTGCGAAGCAGTAATGCTAGCAAAGGAGGAGACCGCCTCAAGGAGTTGTCAGCAAAGCGTAGGGGCCCAGTAAGTTCGAAGCCTACTGCGGCCAAGGATCGATTTCTGAAAGGAAAGTTCGGCCCCGTTTCGTATGAAAGGAAACGAAGGATCAGGAGTGGGTTTTTAGTCAGTAAAAGTCTGACTTTATCTTCCGCCCCGCCCAAGGGCGCGGAGATGTCATTGGATGATGTTTTCCACCGAAAAAAAAGGGCAACATTGCCTATCTTATCATGGGATTTTTTGAATGAGTAACCTTGGAAAAGAGCTACTGAAGGAACACTGGTGGTTTATAGTCAATAAAAGTCTGACACTACCTCTGCCTCCAGTGCCTCTAATTTCACTCCACCAAGACCGCAAGGAGGTATTTGATGAATGCCCACCTAGGCCACCTCAAAAAAGCCTTTTGCCGATGGGTCTATCGCTACCCAAGGGCCTCCGGCCAGTGAGAAAAATAAGTAAAAAAAGTTATCATTTTACATAGGTTTATCGTAGGCATCGATTCAGTTATTTCCCTAAATAAATTCCTGAATTCAGTTTCTGATATAGATAGATAGATATAGGAAGATCTATTTTAAAAGGCTGTTACTTGCATGAGCAAAATGTTGATAAATAGATAAATCATTTTTCCTCATCTTATCAACCGAATTATTTCTGTTTTGAATGTGTTACTATGATATTACTTTTCTATTTTAGATAGGGAAGAAGAACTTTGGAGTCCGGCCTATCTTTACATCGATCGACAAAATCAACATGTTAGTCGATAAGGCGGAGGAAGGCAACAGAGTGCCTTCGTTGTATTGTCGCAAGCAAGCACCTGATCTGCCGACATGGATTATGTATGACAAGCACGTAAGATCTTTGCTTTGATAACATTATTTAGGATAGATGGAGTGGCTTTCAAAACTGAAATTAGGAATGTGAAGTCGGTGGACCGGAATTCAGATGGGCGTATTTGTTATCACGGACTTAATCTGAATGGGACTTACGGTGAGAAGACTGGCAAGGATACAGAGGCCTAAACTCAGTTGGCAGTAGTAGGTGGAGCGGCTTATAGTGTTGACGATGTAAGTATAGTTTATATAAATTTAAGTCGTAATCATTTAATTATCAGTAAATATTTTTTGTATGTTTAGATTTTGCGGTTTCAAGGTTTTTTCCAACAAACGTTGCACGAATTCCGTTCTGGGCCTAGCATACTACGGAAGGTGGAGATTTTCTTCTATTTGGAAGATGGCACTATTAAGGTGATAGAGCCGAAGACGGAAAACAGTGGATTGTCACAAGGTAACTATTTTTCTTTAAACTTTCACATAATCTCGTAGGTCTAATAGTCACTAGTCACTGCTGAGCATGAGCTTTCGATACCCAGGTCAAGCAAGCAGATCTGAGATTTCTCTTCAGCAGCCATAGCCTAAAGTTGTGTATATTTGGCTGGTGTCTGGAACTCCACGTCTAAAGCACGTATATTGCGTACGATTGAGACTAGTATGTCATTCGATTCGTCCTGGTGATACTGATGATCTCGCTGAGTGTACCTGTTTTTTCGAAGTATTTGTCTTGTATCCAGCAACTACTATAGGATAGTTAAAAGCAGATGAATGGCTCTCGCCTCTCCTCCTCCTGTCTGCTGTGTCCTCCTTAATGCAGGCTTTGCAGAGTGGGCGGTCTGTAACTTCTTCGACAGAGAGCCGACTGAATGTGACTTGCGCACTTAAGACTGAACTTAAGTCAGTTGTAGCGTCTATTTCGTAAAGCTGCCATCAATGGCGGGAAGTGTACTTGGTCTGCCTACTCTCTCTTTTAATGTTTGTCTCTCTCAGATTGCGTAGGTATCCAAAGGAGAACGGTGCAATGGGTTCAGGCTCCGTCGTTGCTTTATTCGAACCTCATTTAGCGAGTTTGTTAGCTGCTTATTTGCCTTAGAAATTGTTGTACCCTTTGATTGATTGAATGGTTACTGTATTATGTTTACAAATCTGGTTACGGCATTGATGCCACTCGTATATCAGCCCAGAGTTAATTAAGCTCTTTAGCACTTGCAGAATGGTCATGATGTCGCGACTAGTCGTGAGAATATGAGTAATGAGTGATCCTTATCCTTCTCGGCTGTGATGGCCGAAGAAACCAGGGTAATGCTCAAATAATATTCGGCCTAGAACACTATAATAAAGACTTTCAAGTGCGAGGTTATGTGAATGTATAGTCTAATCTTCCGAGAAGTTTCCGCACCTGTGTCTGTACCTGATTTTATTCCATCAGCCAGAGTAGAATAGGCTAGTCTCTTATTTCATGGAATTTAAACATAACTATGAAACGTCGATGTAGGCACGCCTCTGCACCTTCGAGAAAAATAAATGTGATGAAATGTTATTTTGGTTGTAGGAAAATAATGGTTGTCATGCAATGTGTTTTTTTTTGTTTGTTTAGGGACAATGATCAGTCGCCAAAGAATCCGCCTTCCGTTTAGCTATGATCTGTATTACGATGTATTGGATCTCAATATTGGGAAGGAAGTTACATTCTTTGGGAAAAACTTTAAGGTATAACGTTATAATATTTCCTTTCGATAAGTAGCAATAGTTTTTAATTGATCAGCCTTTTTTAATATCTATGTGTACTACAATATAATATGGTTTCTGTTACAGATCTTGAATTGCGATAACTTTACGAGAGTGTTTCTAAATCGCCTGGGGATCAATGTGCCAGATCCTATACCATATCCAGATGCTATTGAAGTAAGTGGTGCCTTACTTTCTTATGTATATGTAGATACTGATTCAATTAAACATAACATAGGTAGGTAGGGGAAGTACGTACAAAATGACATACACGGACAAAACGACACATCAGTGATATTTCAAATTCTGCCGTGTTTAGCCCACAGTAGACAACTATATCACGTGACCCTACCGGCTCACACCAACCTGTCAAAAAGTGAAGTCGCGCCAGTCTTTCGTTCGAGTGCTATGACCGAACACAAATATTGGTAAGTTTCGAGTTTTTTTCTTATATGAAGGAGTTTCTTGTTTTAACGTTAGATTTTTCATGGCTTTACCTTGCGTATACATTTATTGCACCCCTTAACTATTTATTGTTCCATTTAAATAACTTTTACATTAAATAATATTGATTTTACATTTATGGTTGAATTTTGATTTTTTATATCGCTTTCTGGACAAAATGACATACATAGGTAACGGACAAAATGACATAGGTGTCGTTTGGTCCATAAGATAAGATTCAATGAATTTATTGTACCTACCTTTATTCAACGCTGTTACTTTCATTACAGATATACCAAAATACTGCGTAATTATAAGCGTAAGACTGATCGCCAATCTTGGAGTGAGAAATCTATTCTTTAAGCTATAGAAACAGTTCTCAGTAATAAAATAGCTGGCTTTTGGCGTCTAATACATTTAGAGTGCCACAAGCAACTCTCAGAAGACATGCTTTGAATAGTAACAAAACTTTGGAGTCCAGTGCAAAGGGTCTAGGATCTTGGAAAGCTAATTTTCCATCTGATATCTTCAAACAGCTTTGATTTTGACTTCAACTCCAAACATGAATGAAATCAAGTCAAAAAATTAACCTAAAGACACACATACGTCAAAGCTCCTCCAGAGAAGAAGAGATGAAAAGTTACCAAATCTCTATTCGAAGAAGACAGTAAAGAAGAAAATTTGCCAAGTAATACTCAAGATGAATAAGAGGATTGCGCTTGCATATATTGCAACGATCTTTTTTCCCGGTCAAGACCTGGCGAAGACTGGTTCCGGTGTTCAAATTTTTTGCATTAGGCCCGCGGACGTTTCTAAATGAACCAAGCGATTCATTTGCGAGATTTACCTTTAATTTTATAGTTTCGTCGTGTATGTCATTTGGTCCATATGTGTTATGCCATTTTGTCCATATGGTATGGACAAAATGGATTTTCGTTGACCTCTGTTTAACATTTTTTTATATTTTTTCTAGTTTATTTATCTTTCAAACGCCTAATATAATGCATAGGTATAAAACCAAAGACTACTGGAGTACAATATGAACGTGCTGTGATTTGATAATAAAGAGTTATGATTCAAAAACAAAACCATATGTCATTTTGTACGTACTTCCCCTACGTATTTTACGATAGCAGTGGTGGCCGAGTGATAACGGCCCCGACTCGCCACTGACAATTCAAGACATGTAACATCCACCAACCGGCACTGGGCCCGCGTGGTAATTTACTGCCCATTCCGTTTCCTAGAGAGGAGGCCTGAGTCCCAACAGTTGGAAAATATAAGGCTGATTATGCTTATTGTTATATTGTACGTAATTTACATAGAAATATATATATTTTTTTAATATTTACAGAGAACTCCGGACCGAAGAAAGCCACCAAAACATAGACCTTTCAAACAATTTTTGGAATTTGACAGACAAGTCTTGAGGTAGGTAAAGATGAATTGTCCCCCAGCCATCCTATACCTGCTTAGGTGCACCTATGTTTTTTTGTGAAGAGAGTTTATTACTATAGAATTAAAGATTATGTAACCCGACTCTTTATAGTGAGATATAGACGGCTTGGGCTTTTTTGCCACAAAGTCTTTCATAAAATCTAGTCAACAGCCGTTTTCCGTTATGAATGTTTTTTAATACACTTCTTCAAAAAAACTACAATTCAAAATGCAATGTATATCACCCTCGTGTTTTATTTTCCTTTATCACAACAGGATTTTGTTTTTTTGACTCGTCACGGATAGAGAAGTGATTTTTTTTTCACAGCGAAGATGCCTTTTTTAAGTCCTTAATATCTAATGAAAATTTCAATTGTGTTTATGAACGAAATATTATAAATAAACATGTTTGTTTATAGAATAATTTGCTTTTAAAAACAAATGAACATTTATCTGTGTTCTAAATTCTAAAGTATGTGAATTTCTCCTTTTTAATATTATTAGGATGTATAGCAGCTTCATACCTTTGCTTCTCCTTCAACCTGCATAGATTAAGCGCGGGAAACATTGATGTATTGTATGTAGGGTTTTTTAATACATCAATGGCGGAAAAACAGCAAATAAAATCGTATTTTTTTCTCTCAATCCACTGATAGATTATGGTTATCTAGCATTCTTGTGCATCCGATAGCGTCTAGTTGTTTATACATAATTAATAGGTAGGTAGGTGGTAGGTGGAATTTATTTTGGGTGGGTTTTGAAGAGAAAGGTAGGAGAACATTTATCGCAAAAAGGAAAAGTAACGGAAAAATCGTACCTAGTAACTTATTAATTTATGTGTGCAAAATATAGTACTTATCTCTTTAAATCTCTTTGGCAAAATATTTTTCGTTCAATTGTAATTTTTCGTAAGTGTATAATTTTTTTTTTGTGTTTTACATAAATACAATTCTGTATTTAAATTAAGCTGTTATTGCGGTTAATGCAGGTAAGGTTAATGTTACTTTTAATTTTATCTGTTTTAGGTTTTATGGTTACTGGGATGATCGTGATACAGAATTTGGTACATTGCATCACCTGGAGATACACTATTTTTTGGCAGACGATACTATTGAGATCAAGGAAACGTTAGGTTCCAATTCTGGCATGGAGGCCGGACCGATGTTTTTGAAAAGAATGCGCCTGCCTCGCGTAAGTTAGTTGCATTGGTTTTTGTGGTACCCTACTCGAAATCTTTACTTCTTCTATTTCTGTAAGCTTTTTTTTTTACTTCTCTTTAACTCTGAATGAAGCTAGGTAGAAGGCGTAGCAGACTTTTTAATTGAAAATCCAACTGTGCACTGTGTTGCTTCAGTTGCTCTATGTGTTCCAATCCAGGGTCTAGGAGACTCTTTCGAACAATCCCACAGGTCAAAACGGTAGCTCTCAGCATCAAAGGCTCTTCAGCCTAATTTAAATGATGGACTTTTATTTCGGATTTTGAATTTCGTAATACTAATGGAATTTACCGATTAGCTTTTATGTAGGTAGTTGAAGTAGTTTTGAATTCTTATGGGGTACTTATTTTCTTATCAATTTTGATGACGTCCTAGAAAATACCACCAAAGATAGAAATGACTGGCGGTCCGCCGACACCGTCGTATTCTCCCGCGGACCTGAGCATTGGAGCCATCCTCAATGTGTTCGGACGCAATGTGGTCCTAACCGACTGTGATCCTTATACTAAGGAGTATTACCGTGTTACGTACGGATTTGGTAAGTTGATAAAAAAATTAACTATTTTTTTTTTTTGCAAAGATATGTGAAGGGACTAAATACAGAAATTCCGATGAACTACATATTGAAAACAATCTTTACACTCTTTTATTGGACAAAAATTCGAAAATTTAAATTCAAAGGATGACGCAAAGGTTTCTACGAGATCTGGGCCCACCTTCCAATATCCTTTCAATATCCTCTCGGCAAAAGTAGAAGTGCGATGCGATGAATTCAGCGTTTGTACACATGCGCCACCACACCACACACACTACACCACTTTTACATCGAGCGATCATACACGACAGCGTGACCTTTATATATGTGTTATATATCATTAGAGGCACCAATTTCCAAATCTTAGTCCATTCAGAGTTATGCAGTGATAGCTTGATATTTAGATACATAATATTTTTAGACACGTTCACGACGTTGGCGCCACCCCACGACGATAGCAAGGAATGTATCAGTGCTGAAATGTCTGACCGTGAGCTGCCGCCCTGGAACGGATACGGTAGCTATGAAGACTCTGCTGAAAACTGTCGCACTGTGGAACCTAAAGCACCGCATAGAGACTTTATCAAATTCTTAAATAAGGACAGGTAACATTTCTTGAATGTCTCTACTCTACGCCTGCGTATCAACCGTTGCTTGACATCATTTTTGCTTGCACTCGAAACGAAAACTTCAAAGGGTTTGGTTTGGAGCGCCGCAGGATTTAAGCGCATTTTTTTTAAGTTGTCAGGCAGAAATGACCGTGATCTTACGTTGGACAAACAGTCACCGAAGATATTTTATTTATTAGGGAACTGTTAAAAAAAAAATTACTATTAATCGTCCCTTTAATCGTCTCGGCCAGAATCGAATCGAATCGTGTCCTGTTTGCCAGGGTCGTGTGTTTGCGACTGGGTACTCCATCTCGTTTGGCTTTTCAATCCCCATAGGCGACAGAAAAGCTGACGAGATGGAGTATTTGGTCGTGGATGTGCGACCCTGGCGGAATAAACGCGAGAGTGTTTGTCGGATATATCGAAATTAATCTAAACAATGTTTGTGACATTTTGCAGGGTTGGGTTTGATTCGCACGTGCTGCGTTTTGCAGCTCGTATGATTACGGACAACCCCGATGATCTCCGACGCTATTTTATCGTCAAATATTTCTTGTGTGATGATACCATTGGCGTTGCTGAACTTGGCGAGCGTAATTCTGGATATCTGGTAAGAAATTATTATAAATCAAAATCATGGGTTCCTCCTTTGGTTTTGCCGTAGTCGGGTAAAAATTGCAGCATTATTTGTCCACCGTAGACGATCAGAATGCTTTGCAATCAGGCAGCATTTACTAGCACCTATGAATGCTACGCGGTGTTTCAGCATTCAGTATGGCCGCCTGTTGTACGCATAAAAGTTGAACCATTTGCTGTGGTTGCATGCGGCCTCCCGTTTCGATTGAGACCCGAAAATCGGTTACTGCGCATTCAAGGTCGACCGCCATGATGGTTCAACTGGTGTGATGAGGATTATAACCGATTTTCGGGTCGCGGTCGAGGTGGAGGGCTGCGTGTAGCCGTGGCGGATAGTTCAACTTATTTGCCGCGTACTATACTTACACGACTTATATACTAGCACTTACGACTGAGGCCTTGTTAACGGAGACGCGGCGCGTTGTGCGGCGCGTTGGGCGTTCGTCGTACATTGCAGCAGTGGGCCACGTCATCGCTCGCGCAAACACAAACATAATATCAACGGACCACCCAACGCGTCGCGCAACGCGCCGCGTCTCCGTAATCGAGCACTGAGACGTGCTGTTTGAGTACCTTCTACGAGCGCCTACGCTGCTGCTACGAGCGCGCTTCAAATAAGACGCGGCGTTTTAGCACCGTCTACGATCGTTTACGCGGCCTTTACGAACATGCCTTTGAAGCTTCTATGCGCGTGAAGTGATGGTATTTGAGCATCTTTTACGAGTGTCTAGACAGTTTCTTTATCCCGTCTACGTGTCTTCTACGAACGCTAATGTTATGACATAAGCGGCTTCTACAACCGTTATTGTTATTCTTTATTGTACATACAATTTAAACAAACAATAAAAACCGGGCAAGTGCGAGTCGGACTCGCGCACTGAGGGTTCCGTACAAATTGCGGTTTACGATTTATGACGTATTAAAAAAAGACTACTTATTAGATCTCGTTCAAACCAATTTTCGGTGGCAGTTTGCATGGTGATGTACATCATATATTTTTTTTTAGTTTTATCATTCTCTTATTTTAGAAGTTACAGGGGGCATTTACCACTTTGGAAGTGTCCCTCGCGCAAACTATTCAGTTTAGAAAAAAGTGATGTTAGAAACCTCAATATCATTGTTGAAGACTTATCCATAGATAGTATATACCCCACACGAATGGGTTAGAAGAAAAAAAAAATCAGTTCTAAGAGAGAGTTTTAGTTTTAAGTACGGGGAACCCCAAATTTTTTTGTTTTTTTTTCTTCTATTTTTGTGTGAAAATCTTAATGCGGTTCACAGAATACATCTACTTAACAAGTTTCAACAATATAGTTCTTGTAGTTTCGGAAAAAAGTGGCTGTGACATACGGACGGACAGACAGATATGACGAATCTATAAGGGTTCTGTTTTTTGCCATTTGGCTACGGAACCCTAAAAACCATGCTATGAATTCTACGAGCGTTTTGCTGTACTTAATATTCAGGTCAAAGCACAAGTGCTCAGTGCTTGAACACTAGTTTTGATCATAAAAACCAATGTTTATAAGAATTACTAACTGTATGTTTAGTTTAAACACTCATTTGCTTATTCTAAATTTACAAGAATTAAGAGCCGTTAATCAGTGTCTAAACTTATGACATTGGTATCTTTTTATATGTATGTAGCACATCTATGGCATCACCTACGAAATTCTTCATGATTTGAATCAATAGCGCGAAATCATTTAGCGGGCAGTTGCCCAGATCAGATATTATCAGTCTGGTCAGAGGATCCTCCCTTTTCAACTGTTCCGCAAACCTCCACAGGGTGGCACATTCTTCAGGCGTGAAAAAATGTATTTGCCCGACGTTAATTTCTTTGTGCCTAAAGAGCCTCCGGCGTATACGGACAAAGACATGTGGATTGGTAACGAGCTGGTCATCAACAAGCATCAGTTCCGACTCATTGGCGCTGATGAATATGCTCTACGATACATGGAGCTTAACGCTGAACAGGTGAGCAGTTTTGTATAAATCTCTTTGCGACCAAGGCGGAATTGGTCGATGTTTATTATGCAACACGACCAAAAACAATAAAATTGTCATTTTCTATATTTAGTTGACCATATTAAAAAAAATGCCTGTATTACACGAGGCTACATTTTGGAGTTGGTTATTCAGATTGTAACAGATAAAGAAATATTTTGTACTTGTATGAGCTACAGCAATAAGCCAGCATGTAGTGACCGAATGAAGCTCTATTTCTGGCCGTAGCCTACCTACTAACACAACCTTCAGTCGAAGTCAAAGCCGAGGGCCTAATGACCCTAAAAAATAAACACTGACAAAAAATGAGTATTATAATGTATTTTAAAGTTGTAGAAAACTTAAAAAAAAATATTATTTAAACTTACTAGCGAATTACCAAACTTCTATACAGCTGCTAGCTGGAAACTGTCGGATTTGGCCAAACTTTCGGCCTATTTTGGCCAAAACATCTGCTAATAATCATTTTGATAAAAAATTTAGCCTAGCAGCTGAAGTCGAAGGTTTGGTCGGAGGTCAAAGCTTCGGTCAGAAACTACATGCATGCAAACCTATTTTAAAAATTAGGCCTCATGTAATACGGGCATGAGATTAACCAACTTTTTAACCTTATCTTTATGATCATATTCACTAGTATCCAATGGCGAACATAGCTTTAATAATGGACAAAATTCGTCGCGTACTGGCTTCACAAGAAAACGGCTATAAGAATTTTGTAGCAAAATATATGGAAGCCGTAACACCGCAAAATAAAGATCTTATGTCTGTTAGATGTTTCAAGTAAGTACAGCGCGAGCGTATCATATGTCCTTATTACTTGTAGAATAAGATCGTTATTCGTAGCAATAAAGCTTTAGTAGTTAGGTAGTTTTTTTTTAAATTATAGACTTGTGCTTGATTGCATTTAGAGCGTGCTTAGCTTATCCGAGAAAGTACTAGTACCACGTGATACCTATTTCTGCTACCAAGCAGCACTCTGTGGCGTTTAGGTTGACCGCTTTGGCTCTAGTACAGTTGGCAGTATTTTACTTTAGGTGGGCTTTCGACTTATTTTCTCGGTAATTACATAATAATGCCAATGAAATATTTAAAAATCATTAGTTTACTAGATTGTACTCAAAGAGAATTGTTTCTGGTCCTGTCGACAGTCCTTGTCTTTGTATTTTCTTGGGTTACACAAAATAGTTTTCGTGCAGGTTAAACTAGAAGCGATGGTTTGTTGATGTTAAGTGAATAGAGATCTTTTTACAGACAAGCGATGAAAGAGATAATGTGTGAGAAGATGTCAGAGCACGAGTTTGTGACTCTGATTCGATTCTTTAGAGGTGATCCTGGGAAGGAACAGTCTCCGCGCAGGGAAATGGTCAGGTACGTCGTGATTGTGAAATGTATTGAAGTCATTCTCTGTTTGTGAAGACGTCAGACAGGCTTGGTGGAGTTTTACCGCTAAGCAGCTTTACTTAAGGCCGTGTTTACGTAGACGCGGCGCGTTGGTCGTTTCGTCGTACATTGCAGCAGCGGGCCGCGTCATCGCACGCACAAACACAAACATTATGGCAATGTACGACGGACTGACCGACGCGCCGCGCAACGCGCCGCGTCTTCGTAATCGAGCACTTAGGCTGCGGGAACGGTTAAAAGAGTTTCTGTGCTCCTAGACCGTAAAGGGCAACTGAAGGACAAAGGTAGGTTTAAAATCAGTAAAATTCTGACGCGCCCTCTCGTTTCACCCTAGACCGAAAAAGTCATTTGATGAATTCATAACAAAAAAAAAAAACATTTTGAAATGTAACAGTATAACTACAGGCACATGAGATATTTCAGGTTTAACGTAGTAACGCACCTATGATATCCCTGGAGCCTTACCATGATGTGTTAAAAATGAGTAATGATGATATAATGATGATAAAGTGATGTGAGAAAGAGGCATGGAGCTACGCTATTCATCCTGTAACTCAACAGATCAGTTTAGGTCGTCAAGGACCTCAGCCAAGTTATGATCGTTTCGTTAAGCGTGGACGCTTGGAGTTGGCCACGCCTACAATTCCTTTGTTCTGACGTCATCTCAACTCTCAGTCAAATGGTCAGAACAAAGGAATTGAAGGCGTGGCCAACTTCAAGCGTTCACGCTTAACGAAACGACCGTAACTTAGCTAGGGGGGGGTTGGTATTGCAGATCTATATATCATCAGCACCAATTTGTATCTTTCGTTTTGTATGCCTCTTTAAAACATACATCACTACACGAATGAAATAGTCTTGAGAATAAAAATGCTTGTTAACCAGGTCCCTTGTGTTCACGGAGCTGACGCGTGGTCTATGGGATGACCGGGACCGCCTGCGCGAGGGTCTGATGCATGCTGATGAGACCGGCTCTGGCGTGTTGTCCGTGGACCGTATGCGTCAGTTGCTGCGTGCGCACCGCCTGCCCATCAACACCGATCTCTTGGACTGCATGCTGCAAGTGTAAGTCATGTACTGTATAGTTGACTGTTAGCGATGAAATCAATTGTTCCTTAAAATTTGTTTTTAGTCCGTCCCTCTAAAGGAAAAAACGGAACCCTAACGTGTTTACGGAGACGCGGCGCATAGCGCGGCGCGTTGCGCGGCGCGTTGGGATTTCGTTGTACATTGCAGCAGCAGGCCGCGTCATCGCTCGCGCATACACAAACATATGGCAATGTACGACGGACCGTCCAACGTGCCGCGCAACGCGACGCGTTTCCGTAATCGAGCACTAAGGAAGAGAACTCACGAAGCGGTTTTCTCCCGCTGCGCCACGGTAGAAGGCCTGCAGCTTCTTTAGAATGCAAATATTTACGTAAAAAATTAAATCAATTTTCACGACGCGGTTTACGGCCGCGGTGTGCGCGGTTGTTCGCGGCTGCCGCTGACAGGCGCTGCGGGCGCCCGCCGCTGCCTCGGCGGTTTGCATCCCGCACGCTCTGCGGTCGGTTGGCGGCGACCGCGCCCTATCGGCCGGCGGCTTGTTTTCGAAAATCGCAGCCGTCGTGGCGACGGCGGCGGCGGCGAATCAACCGCCTCGTGATTATACTATGTGTTATACCTACATTGTTTTCATTTATGCACTAGTTCTAGCTGCCGTAATGTAGCTTTAATTCGATTATAATTAACCATCATACAATCAATCATCAACATACGAGTATATTATTTTAAGGTTTTTTTTTTTTTTTTTTTTTTTTTGGTAGGTAAAATCATCCAATGACAAATCCCGCCCTTGGGTGGGACGGGAAGTAGTGTCAGACTTTTACTGACTAAAAACCTACCTTTCCGTTCCTTGCCTTTGTCCTGGGGCCCGTGGTGACAGTCTCACATAACCTTTGGCCCCAGTAGGCTTAAGGGTTGACATATCCTTGAGGATAAAAACCCCAAAAAATAATAAAGAATTTTAAAAAAAATCATAGGAATTCTGTATGCCCATTCTATTTTTGTGGCAGGTTGCACAAAGACGAAAACTGCAACATCCAGTACGAGGACCTGATGGCCTTCCTGGACTTCAAGACTCGGCCGGTGTTCAACCTCACTGAGGCTGACTACGACAAGGTCGTGCGCCATGCACCGCCCCTGAAGTATACCGAGGTAAAATTAAAAAGAGATATCCATAGATGAGAGAATTTTATAATAGTAATCCTTATCTTTTCCTTTATTTTAAAGTCCTTAAGGTATTATGTCCCAAGCTTCTACCTATATTGCAGTTTAACGTTGAGAATGTTTTCTTTGCTGTTTTTGTCTGCTTAACTAGAATTGCGTGGCGACCTTAATAAAATTAAAGGCTTTACTTTAAGACTCTGGAACCGCTCTAAATACGGGAACGGGTCGTGAGATGGGGTCGGCCCGAAAAATCCTCACCAGCAGCCGCGGTGTGGACGGTAAAGGCACTTTAGGCAACGAACTGGCTTAGAGCGTCGCTGGGGAGAGTGCAAGGAATGGGCTAGTTCGAACATTGATATTCGAGGACCAAGGCAAGCTCGAGCAAGAGATAGTTTGAAGTTATAGATTATACAACCGCGTTTGTTCTACTACTTCCTACTACCTACTACTTAACTACTGCTTCCTTCAAATAAGTTAAGAGGGGAAAAAGGGAAGGAGCGGGAAGGGAATAGGTGATTAAAAAAACTTCTATGACATGAGATTAGGGCAATAGGTTGTATAAGATACTGAGTTGTCTATGAAACGTACAAATTTAGTGTTACGCTAATTATATTGTAGAAAATTACACAGAAATCTTTCGCATATCGTGTCTATTATTTAATTCATGCCAATACAAGAGAAGAACCAAGAATTTATTCTTCTTTGATATTTTATAGTGTAAGTTGTGGGGCGATGCGGAGTTAGAGATTCAAGTGGGCTACGTGAACTGGAGCGCGTTCCTCTGTCAGCTGAATCTGGAACACCTCGTCAAGGAACAGGCGTAGACGATCTGATTTGGTAAAATATATCTAGTGTGTAAAAAACGTAGCCAAATTCTATTTTTATTTAATTAGTTAAATTCTATTTTTTTAGGATTTCTTGATGTCAAGGATTTTTTATAATACTGTCTATTAATGGAAATAGACACAAATATACTCAATATTTTTTTCATATATTTACATAGGCACTGATTAGATTTTTTTTTAATCGTTCTCATCAATTGTCACAACCTAGCCTAACCCAAGCAGGGGTCTACCGGTATCTTTTTAATATGTTTTTTTTTATTCAGGCGGTTCCATTAGCTAGTCTATGGTAATTATTCCAAAGGTTTCATAAAAGACGAGGCCGAAATGTAAGTATTTGAAAACAGAATAACTCCAGGTATTAAAAAATCTAAATACATAATGCTCTCGTCAAACCGAATCGCTTAGAATAGCTAGAAATATTGTATCGCCTTTGGAACATAATGTCAAAACGTCGAAGAAGTCATTAACTTCTATGAGAGCGAAGATGTTGGATATCTAATTGTCATAGAACTTTCACAATTGAGTGTTCTAAAACTATATAGTTATTTTTTATAGCTACAGAAATAGACACGATACATTGAGTTCCTTAATTACAATAGAAAAATAGTCTAAGTTCCATTAAGAGGTGGTGAGATGACCTGGACGCGTACCATAAGGACTGGTTCGAGACTGCGCGGGATAAGAATGTCTGGAAGGATTTGGGGGAGGCCTTTGCCCAGCAATGGGATAATAATGGCTAGAAAAAAAAGTTCCATTATGTAGGCACATCTTCGGAATTCCTAGTCCCTACATATATAAAAGTTAATTTAATATAATACTACTGTGCCAGTAGTTACCTATTCTGTATTTTCAACAATTCTGTATGATCATGTATTTTGTGTCTATTATAAAGAGATAATAAATGTATTTTGTGATTCAATTTTGTCATTTCAATCGTAACATAAGGATGTAGCTTGATCATTAATGTAGGGTTTTTTAATATATCAATGGTCTCGACAGACCAAAAAGAAGTGGTAATTTTGTAATGCTCTGTTTGTTCAATGCTTCTTTATTTACGAGTACTTGCTTTTCTCCTGTTCTATTAACAGATCCCTTAGAATTAGTAAATAAATCGAGAGGTATGTAAGTATGTTGGTACAAGTTACGATCAGTATCATTTTTATGTATTCAGATCATAGCACAACCGCAGGCCCCGTTGGATGGTTTCTTAAGTTGCCTTTTGCGTTCCAAGGCCACGGTAAAGGCCCATTTAGACGGAGAGAGTTTATGATATTATTGGGTGATGTCCAAAATTTCTCATAAATCTTGTACGCCTCTGGATTTTCAACTCCGACTAGCTTCGAGAGTTGAGATTTTCTATTCAAGTGTAAGTGAAAACGGGCATCGATTTCGCAAATAAATACACAGCGAACCTGTTTCAAATTTGTTTAATTATTTTTTCGATCACAATAAATACGATTTAAATCATTCACTCTGTATTCTCACTATAGTTACAATTAAAATACATATCGTAGGTACAATACACGTTCACTGTTGCGAACATATCCTCGCAGCATTGAGCGTGTCACGTGATGCAGGTAGTTAGGACTAAAGTGACGTAGAAATAATTGTGATTGTTATACAAATGGCTACACACAACATTCACGCATCCAACTCGAACTGAAAATAAGAAATAAATAACTTAAAACTAAACATATATCTAAATGACTTCGTTCTAGTAATAGAATACCGAATTATTTTAATTGATTCGATGTCATTTATTTTAATTGATATGTTGCTATTAACCTCTACAATTCTACATTCTTGTCTGTGGCTGTCGGTTTTTTTTTATAATTTTGAATTCAATGTCATTTCAAGGAACTCTAGCTTTGAAATTCTGAGAATATTGATTTGTTTGATATTTTATCTTCTTCTATAAATGTTTACATATTTAACACGTATTTTTTAGTTACATGGCACAAAGCATTCACTTGTGTCGATGCAGTCATACATTTACTCAACATACAAATCTTACAAGAGGTACCTACACAACATTACTTCCTAGGCATTTAATTTATGACACTGGACGGATTCGTTATACATAATTTAGATACCTACCTAACTATAATATACATATTTACAATTTTCTTTTAATTTTAAACAGTATTGTCCATTGGTTTCAAAGTTCGTTGGTTTCCTTTAAAAATATGAAACATGAAGTTTAGAGTCAGGTATTTTAGTTAATTAAAACTTTTTACAAGACGTTTCATATTTTCATAGTAGCCGGTAACCAATTCTTAGGTACAATAAGGGTCTGTTTCACCATCAATGATTAAGTTTCCGCTAACTTAGACCTATTGT
The DNA here is from genome assembly GCA_958295575.1 of Leucania comma. Taxonomy (NCBI): domain Eukaryota; kingdom Metazoa; phylum Arthropoda; class Insecta; order Lepidoptera; family Noctuidae; genus Leucania; species Leucania comma. Next base: position 16,224,603 of record OY282474.1, on the reverse strand, counting down.
ACACGGACGAGTAGCTTTATAGACGCGTATTCGACATTATACGCTTGGTGTACGACTGCTTACAGCTTACTTACAAAACTATGAAACTCTGTCGACGAGGCTGCAATGGCAACGACACAACGGCATGACGTTGCCGCTTCATCGACAAAGTTTCATAATTTTGCGCCTTTGGACAGTAGGCTTTACTTGGCAGTTAATTTGGCAGAAATTCTGTTCCATTTTTTAATTTATTCAGGTAGTAGTGGCTATTCAGTCTCGTGAAACAGGCCCTAAATATCGTACACTTATATGATTTATTTGTGAAATTTCTACATAATTTCCTACGTCTATATCACTAAACAATTTGTTTTAACTCGTGGGTTTGTCTATTCACCGTGTATGAAGGTCCTTAGAGATCAGTAACTTTAGATGACGTACCGCCAACAACACCTATTATTATTTGCGTGTAATTAAATTATGCTATTATTACACTAATCACCACATGTCCTTCACTCGCTCTGCCGCTGGTATTTGAGGTCGGTATCTGGAAAACAAAGAAATCGCAAGTTAAGATGTACATATTCTGTTTGTCATTAGCAAATACTTTCAGGATAGAAAATAAAATTGAATTTGTTTTATAAAAAAAAAAGTAATTATCGAAAGTAGAGTTCTTTTTTTAAAGTTGACCGTTATAACACTTTGTTCTTTTTTTAAAAGTTTGATAATTCTTACTTCTATGAATATTTCAAACGAAATGGCGACGCCCTTGATTCTCAACTGGATTTTACACTTCTGCATCAATACTCACTTTACAAAGTAATGTCAGCAAGCAGCGGTTATTTAACATAGCGACAAGACTGAGAAGTACTCGTAATGTACCTATGCGCAGGGATGGAGGGCGTCGACGCCGGGAGCGCCCCCTTGGCCAGTGGCGACATCTTGATACCGGAACTGTTACCGTTTATACTTGAACCCAGGCTTGACGCCGAGTCCGCCCTGAAACATTTGATATCACACTTAATATTATAAAGGCCAAAATTTTAGAGTTTTATAGTGTATATTTGTTACTTCTATACGCCTAAACGGCTAAACAGATCTGTATGAAATTTGGCCCACACTACACACAAAACTACAAGCATACTTTCTACAAACTTTCTACGTTCAAGCGAGCGAAGCTGCTGGCATCAGCTTTTGTTATACTTCACAATTATTAACAGTAGGTAGTTTTTCTAATGCTGAACATATTGTGTCCTATATCGGCAGTGCTGAAACTGAAGAGAAGAACGCCTGAATAATCTCATGAACACTCATAGACACACCTAATAAGCTACAACTAGTCCTATCCTTCTTATTACTGTTACGTACGGTGTCTACATCTCTCTTTATTCTACTCTCCTTACGCAAGAACGCTGGAAGAGATTTCGTAGAAATGAGCATCACCTTTGTGCATTTCAATTCATTCTTTTTCATTTTTTTTTGGATGTTTCTGTTTCTTTCTTCTAGTCTTTTTATTGTGTACATGATTTTTTAATTAATAGATAAATATTCTTCTCGTGTCCCATCAAAGTTTAAACATGATGATCTTAAAACGGTTTTGACGATCGCAGGATGTGAATGAATATTCAGATTTTCGTCACTCATTTGATTTACCTGTCAATCTGTCTCCTGAAGAGCGGGTACCTCCACGGTGAGTTGGGTTTCCTCTGCTCGTGCTGGTAGGCGGGGTTGTCCCGACCCCTCTCGTTCTCACTAACCACTGTCATTGAGACCTGCGTCTCCTCACGAGTCTTTGATGATAGTCTTCTGCAATGTTCAGAGGCGCTACGTATTAGGGACAGAAAAATTGTTTTTTTTTTATGCAGGTAGCAGTTTTTTGTAGTCTACCTACATCTATGTACGATAGGGCTTAGCAAATTCAACATAAAAGAAGAGTCACCATCATGATAATCATCATTTCAGCCGAAAGAAGTCCACTGTTGGACGTAGGCCTCCCCCAAGCGTCACCAGACGATCGGTCCTGTGCGTCTCCCGTCCATTGGAGTCAGGCTGTATGATGTTCCTTGAGCTGATGTCAGGAGTCCTCCAAATCGAAAAAGCTACCTCAAACATTAAATTGAGGAGTTGAGAATCAAAGAACTTATACTCAGCAGCCTATCTTGAAGCCACTTAATCACTGAAATGAACAGGTTTCAGGATTTTAGTGCCTGACGCTGGTTTATGTGGAATAATTGTATTGAATTCGTGAAACCTATTCACAAATATTCAATTAATTTTAACGTACGTAATGAGCATAATATCTTCATCATCATCATCATCATCAGCCTTTTTATGTTCCCACTGCTGGGACTCAGGCCTCTACTCTAAGAGAGGGAATGGCCTACGCGGGCCCAGTGCGGGTTGGTGGATGTTACATGTCATCGAATAATATCTTGTATGATATAAATTATCTTCACACTATCAGATAAAAGTTGACTTCTATATTCCTTTTCTATTATTAAATAAATAAAAAAAGCTTACGACCAACAGTTTTGTAATGCAATTTGATTGTAAATTGATCCTTTAATTTGATACCCTACTTGGCCATATTGCATGTTCGTTCGGTTGTTCATTACCCCGTATAACCCCCCTTTCTCCTTAACTTTTAGGAAATGGTTTAACCGATGAAGATCAAACTTGTCTAAGAACCCAAAAAAGAGCTAAAATACTGATTTAACACAATAAAGCGCCCAATTTAGCGCAATAATTTGGGTCAATTTTAGCAGCCTAAGTCTTATTTCTTATAACTTCCACGGATCTCATTGACCAACCTTAGTATCCTAGTAGGTAACGACGCTTGTATCTGCGGCCTGGCTCGCTGCCGACTGTCGACGATGAGCACGTGTCTGTCGTACGGCGTGTCGTAGTCCACCTCCAGCACCGTGGAGAACCGGTGAGGCCACACCAGGTCGAGGATTGCTATTATCAGACCTACAGCCACGCATACACAGCCTGGAATGAATGACGTTATCATAAGTACGGAATCAATGCAGTATAATATAAATAATATACACAATAAACCCATAGTACTCGACCCTATAGCATATTTTAATAAGATGTGCCCGGATTTCTGGAATCAATCGCGCTGAACACAAATTGGCGTGCATAACATAAACGTGACGAACCCAGTATCAGAAATATAATCCCAATCTATATATTATTATATTATATTATATCTAGCCTATACTGTCCTACTTCTGGGCAAAGGCCTCCCTTCATTCCAGTGTTCCCGTCTTTTGAGCCACTTCCTGCCAATTTCCAAGGATGGTATCTAAGTCTGCCCACTATCTCCTTCTTGGTCTGCTGTGACCCTTTCATGCGATTTCTAGGCACCAACTCTGTGTTTTACGGGCCCACCGCTAGGTCCAGCCCAGTCCCACTTAAGCTGGGCAATCTATGTATATAAAAGCGAAATACCACTCACTGATTAATCACGAAATATCAGAAACCATAACACTTACAAACTTAAAATTTATTTATTTATTTAAAACTTCTTGCACAAGTAAAAAAACTGTACAAAGGCGGACTTAATGCCACAGGCATTTTCTACCAGTCGACCTTAGGGTGGTGCAGAAACATAATATAGTAGGTGCAACTTAATGTTAAACAAAACAAATAGAAAACTAACACAGTAATAAATACATACATACATACATACATACATACATCAATACATATAAATAACGAAAATTACTCTGAGAAACAAATCCAATTAATCAACGATGTGATGATTCTACCAACTTCTTGCGAATGTGTTCACGTGCCATTAAAAAATAATAATAATAAAATAATAATTAGATTCCATATAAAGTGTAGACATTCGCTAACGGATTTAACGATACTAAGGGGGTAAAACGGGGGTTGGAAGTCTCTATGGAGAAACAGAGTTTCACGCGAGCAATGCCGCTGGCAGAAGCTATTAATAAATAAGTTAAGTTCCCTTTAAAGAACCGACTCAGAATCTAGCTGTATTTTTTTATTTTATTGTTAAGCAAACAGTTATATTTATTTAATTCCTTTTTGTATACCTACAGAATGTCGCACTAGCGGAAAAGCTCTTTAAACAGAAATTATATAATGCAGTACAACAAAAAATCTCAAATACTTTTCTGATACAATTATCAGAAGAAGTTGGTATAGATGATTAGTTAAATCAACATCATTGACACAGTTTTGCTTCGCTAACTTTCTTGTAGTTTTTTGGCAATAGTTTTGAGAAACACTTTTACGAAATTACAAAATAGATAAAAAATATCTCAATGAGCAAGACAGAATCCCTGTAGGACCGGTTTCAGGCTATGGTCTGGACCGAGAGGGAATGGGAGGCAGTCGCCTCTTTCTGCGAAGCAGTAATGCTACCAGCCACGGCAGGCGCGGGCTTGTAGACGACGAACAATGGATAGCTCCGTCCAGTAACCGACCGTCCGGACCGAGTCCAAGTCATCGACAGCGCGTAATGAGTAGTGTTCCACGCACGCCTCGGAGAGATGTCAGTAAAACTTAAGGGCCCCAGCAAAGCCGATGCCCGCTGGGCCCGCGGGTGATTTTTGAAAAGGGAACGCAAGGTCAGCTGAAGGATAAAGATTTGGTTTTATTATAGTCAGTAACAGTCTTACACACCCTCCCGATCCACCCTAGAGTGGAAGTCACTAGAAGAAGTCCAACCTCAAAAAAAATCCCCTGTGGGATTGTTGTGGGCAACTTTGAAAATACAGTGGTGTTATGACAACCGTAAGTATTAATACAGCTTCACAAACCTTACCTGCTATCAACACAAGCCAGAAGCACCATCCTAGCGAGAAGAACAGCATGGCTCCGTCGAGCCGCACAACGAGAGGGGTGTGGGGCAGCGACGCCCAGTAGCCCCCCGCGGCAGCACACAGCGTCACGCCTAGCGTGGCCATGGCGTACGCGCCGTAGCGTGGCACCACCACCAGGAGCAGGTTCATCAGTAACCAAAGAGCTAGCGCCGTCCTGAAACATGATTCGAACTAGGAGTTAATGAATGAATGAAAATGTATATTTTCAAGAATAGGTAGCTAACAAGTTCTTAAGATATATGGTGTTTCACTATATTCGGCATTTCAGCTGTAAAAATATTTAGATTTTAAATGTTAGAGTCGGTTTCATGAGCAGAGTTTTAGAAAGATATGGGTTTTGACCGATTTCCTTAAATTATTAAAATTGGGTCATACATATACTATATTGTTTATACATATTGTTTCTACTATATCTATAATATCACAAAAAATGTTTCCACCTATGTCTATTTTAGATTTGAAACCATCCAACCGGCCAATGAAACCGGCTTTGCCCCAAAAGCGTATCCTTTGTGGCAGGGCTGGCTTTATTAAGAAGGTCGCTTGCCATATTTAGAATTGAATGGCTGCCTTAATTCTTGGTAAGTTTAGGTAGGATAATATCTGTATAGTATAGCTAGTGCGTAGATATAGTACACCCATATTACGCCAGCTATTGATGAATCCCATAAAGGTAAAAAGTAGACCAGGAAGTAGGCTAATAATATACATACCATAGCAACGTCGAAGTCGTGTATCCCGCAGCGCGGTACTTAGCACCCCAGTCGAAGCCCTCATGCTGCACGGCGAAGTGTTCGGCGACGGATAACAGAGGGAAGGGCAGGCCTCGCGCCAGCCCGTCTCGGTAGAACTCTTGGATGGCACCAGCCTCCTCCCAGCGGAACTGCTCGTTGTAGTCCACGCCCGGGTCGCCCACACTCGTGTTGCCCCAGGATAGGGCTGGAATTAGACAATTACACAAACAATTTAAAAGTTCTTGTAAAAGGACCAATGTTTTCAGATCACACAGTGATATTCATTTCTACAAAATTTTTATTTGGCTCAAACTTAACAAAACAACATAGATGGAAAAGAAAACTTTGAGACTTTTAAAATAACACTAAATGCTATATAAACAAACGACTACCTAAGTTATGAAATTGGTTAGCTGCGTTACCCACCGAATCCAGATTATGGATCCCTGTAAATCAGACACAGCGTAAATAGACTTGTCATTAAAGTAAATGACTTAAATTCGCGGATGTCACAAATCATACCAGTGAGCGTGACGTTGACATGGCCGAGCCCGACGTGCACGGCCAGCCAGCAGTCCAGGCGCTCAGCAGAGAAGGCGCGGTATGCGGCGCGAGCCACGCGAGCTCCTGACACGTGCCACGACGAGCCATGCTTACAAACTGGAACCAACACAACAAAAAAATTAGTAAATAAAAACTACTAGGCTCGATGACAAAGGAACTGATAGTAATAGTCTAAAAATAGAAGAAAAAACTGAGATTGATCTTTGACCTACAGCGCGTGCCTTCAAATCTATAGTCCTGTATGAAAGAACTTGTCAAAGTTCACGATTGCAGACAATCGAAACTTTCTAGCTAACATTATTCAGTCTAGTTCCAGTAATGGGAATTGTAAACTTTGCATACAACACGGTTTTGCCTTGTACCGTTATTAAATTATCGCAACCGGAATATCAGAACTTGCATTGAATTTATAATGAATTGGTGTCGGTATGAGTAGCTTACTCGTAAGTAATCTGGAACAGTCAAATTGGCATTTCACTTTGGTACTGGATTCTTAAATGAACGCATTCATATGGCATCAGGAGATGAATACTTAAATGAATGTATTCATATGGCATCAGGAGATGAAGACGTGTACGCACGAGGTGCGCAGCAAAATTGCGTTTGACACACGAAAATCGCGGTCAATGGCAAAAGGCAAGTTGATTTCACCACTCGAGCGGCCACCCGAAACAATGGCAGATTCATTACGAAAAAATTTACAAAATCTTTACTAAGCAAATCTTAATTTGATTGTGGAGAGGAAACAGAATATGAAGGGTTCTGCCAGCATTGAGATCTATCTACAGACGTGATTTCTAACTCATCTAACCTGCGTTCTTTTAATCGTTGCCTTGGAATGTTTTTTCCTCATCTTCATACATCATTAACCTTTTCTCAATGGACTTGTTATGGTCGGCTTCCAGTCAAACCAGATATTGCTTTTCCTGATTAAGTGCTGCGGTTTACCCTGTTATTATTATCATTATCATGAAATCTGCCATGTGATGTTCAACATATTATGTTCTCAAAATATCACTTTGTATATATTTTAAAGTCTGACTGCATTGTGTGTTTTTAACGCACATCAAGGATGATTTAGAAATAAGCATCCCAATCTTCTTGTCAATTATTGTAAAGTATCTATCAACAATTATTTTCGTCATCTATAGTAAGTCTCTATAAATCGTACGATAATTTATATTTCCTCACTATTTCGCAGACATTTGCGAAACACGATTATTAGTTTTTATCTTAGTAACTAAAACTTAGTGAATTTAATAAATAATCTTGCTTCTTGTTGTTTTTAAGCAACGTACTTGCATTTTAATTAAGTGTCCATTAGGATTTTCATGGCAAATGAGAGTAATTAAGTCGTTAAAATCGTTGCCAAGGCTGTTGCGTCTGCTGCAATGATTGACGCTTTAAATGTGCTGTTAAAATTGTAGACTTGAAGTGCAAAAACTGTGCGGTTACGTCTCACTAATTATGAACAAAGAAAGTGGAAAGTTGGATATTCCATAATGCTTACCTAGAATGACGGTGCCGACGAAAAGACTAAGTGTGACTATCGTGAACGTTGAGAATCTCTGTAACAAACAATGGATAGGTCTTAATGTAGCTGTTATGAGATACACCTAGTCATCATCGTGATGGCTGCAGACGTTTCGTAAATAACGCACTTCATAGTACGATCAGGTGGAAATAATAATATGTTAGGTGTAATATTAAACTAAACAATGGCCATTACATTGTCAAGAATGTTCATAGATATAGTGAGGTAATAAGGTTTTATTATTTTATTGTTTATAGGTCAACTATTATGTATTGTACGACGAAAGGTGTAAAAGAATGTTAACAAAGCCATCAAACCTTGATTATATGATTGACTGTTGATTTGAAAACGTCAGCTGATCGAGGTCAATGAACTGTAGGTAGTTAGTACGTAACGACCGACAACTCCCTACAAGGTAATTGACCCGTTTAATTAAAGAAATAAATTCGTACTTGCGTATATTATTTCGAGTTTTAGAAAAAAAGTACTTAATTTTTTAATTTTATCTTTATAAATCGATAGTGTTTCATGTACCGAATCGATCCTCCACGGGATTAAAATTACCAAAATTTAACGGTGTATAGATAGATTATTGTGTACCTACATACTAATCAATTCAAGAACTTACGAGTACCTGTACAGTCCGGTAGCTACACAAACATTAGTAGTGTCGACAGTGACATCATGATGATATCGTTTAACTTTATCTAAAGTGGTGTGTGGGTAAGAAAATACTATCATAATGTCAATCTTTAGGAAGGTGAAGGTTTGACATTTCTAGTGTTCATATCTTAGTCTAGCCATAATTAAATATTAGACCGGGCACTGTATGGAGTTGAGTGTTCAAAATAAAGGTTACAGATTATGATTTTGGAAATGTGGATGTAGATGGAAACTTTGTTTTTTCCACTTTTAGGGTTTCGTATCTATAGGGTAAAAACGGGATTCTGTTGCTAAGACTATGTTGTGCGTTCGTCTGTGATCAGGCTGTATCTCATGAATCATGACAGCTATACTGTTGAAATTTTCTCAGATGATGTATTTCTATTGCTCCTTTAACAAAAATATACTAAAAACAGTATAAAATCAATATTTAAGGTGGGGGCTCGCATACAACAAACGTGATTTTTTGGCGATATTAAATTGATTGAATAAATACTTTTCATTACTCATACGCTGAAAGTAGGTCCGAAGTTGCCTGAGAAGCGGGTTGAAAGTAATACTTTTCATCCCTAGGGAGAATCACTTTCAACTGACAGCTGCCAAATTATTAAAAAAAAAACTGGTTCTATTTTCGCTTTTCTATTGATCTATGTCTCAACTTTTTATACAGCCAGTCAATTACAGCGCGATGTAAAATTGAAATTAAGAGATAAGTATCTATATTTTTTTTTAAATAACATAATTATCTATAATTTACTTACAATTAATTCTTAAAACTAACATAGATATGAGAAATATTTACCATTTTTCACTGATATAAATAAAAAATGATGGCTGAATAGCCGATTGACCACAGAAAAAAAAACAAAATGGCGGGAAGCTTGTTGTAGAATTTTGTTTATAGGTACTTTACTAAATCTCTGCTGTAAGATTTTTTTTAAATTACACAATCATCAGATTCAGTTAAGGATTCAACGCCTGATTTTTAAGAGAAGAGGTTAAAGCAGTAGTCGGAAACTTTTTACGGCCTGAATCAAAAGAAACATACCTAAAATCATACGACGACACAGGTTTTTATTTTTATTTTCCTTTTATTCGTAATGAAAAGCAAAGTGTTTACCTCGGGTGAAAGGCTTATTTAGTCACTCGAATATTAGCGACCTTGCTTCGCTCGGACGCCAAACTTCTTCTCGGGACTAAATAAGTTACTTTCACCCCTAGGGTAACAATGTACTATTGAAGCCATTTTAATAATTGTTTTAGTGGCAATATCAATTTTATTTCAGGTACTGAAACCAAAAAGAATCAGAAATAGAAACAATCTTTTTCGTTATTTTTACTCTTCAACAATCCCCCCGTACCATACCGTTTATATTTTTTTTTTATAAAAAAGCAAAAAAAAAACATTGCATGAATTTCAGTATTTTCGTCCCCATCTGTCCCTGTCACTATTTTTTATAAACAAAAAATGTTACGGGTTATTTCGTTATGCTCTTGAGCAATCCCTCTTGCTTACGACCCTGGTTTTCAACATAAAATCGTTCCGACTGTTTTGTAGCATGAACTTTGTGAAAATTCAATAGGAGTAACACAGGAGAAGGCTAAAAAACATTGCACCGAATATCGATATGTTTTATGTGAAAAATCTGGTGCTTAGTTGAATCATCTGGCAGATGGCGGTTCGCATATTTTGCTTACACGACTCCATCCAGTACCTACACTATATGTTTAAACGGCTCACTAAGCCCAGTTCCCCTCCAAAACTGTGCTTAGTCACAGTCACCTTATAAGGGAAAGGGGTCTAGTCTGTAGGAGAAATCAATTATCTGTTTAGAAGTTGTCGATGTTAGTCACAGGACCGTAAAGACCACAAGATATTAGTAACTTCAACAGGTCAATAAAAAACAAACAAACGAACAGTTTGCTTGCCGCGGTCTTCCCGTCCTATTATAATTTAGGTGCTTTCAAGGCTGGAATGAATAGGCTTTTAATAAACTAGCGCGCCACACCATTAACAATTGTATCACATCTTACCATCAGGTGGGATCGCAGTCAAGCACTAGTTTATATTATTAAAAGGGTATTTTATTATGGCTTGTATATGGCTGTTCCGAGTTTGATGTGTCTTGTGTATATGACTTTATATGTATGTGAATGAACCCACGATATAGGAGTAATTCCTAGTGCAGGGCAAAGATTTATTAAAAAAAAAAGGAATGCGATATATGTAAGAACAGCTAAATTGTCATCAACTAAACACAAATACAGACTCAGGGCTGTTACTAAGAAGTTTCTTATAGAAAAATTCAACAACACTTTTTCCAAATCGAATTTAGGGCCTCAACAGTAGACCTTGAGACCACTTTGCCAACGCGAACGAGGCAGTCTACCTCGGAAATCGATGCTTTTGTTTATCGACTCGTCTGTATTAGTCAGAGAAGCCTTTATCTTTAGACGTAAAGAGATTGATTTAATGTAATGTAACATATGAAGAATACAACCTCTTTCCTGATCCCGGGGAAAACAGCGAGGAAGGCGACGTAGAGCGTGAGAGCGGCGATGAGCAGCGCAAGCGCAGGCACATCCGCCGCTACTGCTGTGCGGTTATGGTAGGCGTACAGGGTCGGCCCGCCTTCCTCGCGGAACGCGTCGAACCACCCCTTCATCGCTCACCCAGCCTGGAACAAGGAAGGTGGAACTTTATTAATGTGCCTTTTGGTAAAAAACCATGCTGGTGATATTTTGAACCACTTTGCAGTTAAGCTCTCACTCATATAAACAAAGCGTTTTGCGAATATATATATATACATATGCTACGCGTACAGCTAAGGAGTAGAATTCTCTGCCGGATTTGGTGTTTCCTGATAGCTACAACTTTAGGTCTTTAAGCCAAGATTGAAAAGATTACTTCTAGGCAAACGTGTCTCATTGTCAGCCACATCGTCACTTACCATCAGGTAACTGTGTTCAAACACGAGCCTATCCATAATAAAAAAAATACATGCGTATCAATTTGGCATATATTTTTTTGCAGTATTATATTTTTTTTTATTAGCATATTTAAGTATCTATGTATTAGCTATAAGTTTAAAAATATATATTAGCCTGGTGTTATAAATATTATCTGCATAACGAGGCCAGAGTGGTAATTTGGAACGTTAAGCAAATCATGGAAGAAGAGAAAAAAAAGAAGCGGACATAATTTTGTACCTTGTGGGACTCCCACTCTTATGGAATTTGAGATTTGAAAACTTTTTCTATGTTTCCATTATTAGCAATATTTGTAACCATTTAAATATCAACAAAAATAGTTTGTAAGTAGTAATAGACTTTTAAGACATTAATGAGCTTTAAAATGCAAAGAACAGAAATCGAATTGTATTGAAAATACAAACGAATACTTTCGATGGATTCCTTTACCTAGTTTAGTTCCCCTTAAATGATTACTCCATATTGTGGGCCTCGTCACCACGTCTACGCTTTGTAAAATAAACGATGAGAAAGAAGGCAATTAGGCTTTAACTAAATTACACACTTCGCTTTATTATCCTTGGTTTCATAAAATATAAGCAGAGCAACTGTTACACTAGTTATCATAAATATTAAAGTTGCTAAAACTGTTCCGGCTGAGTATTTTTTATTAACGAATTTTGATGAAACCTGATGAAATAATTTACAAATTCTGAAATATTGTGCCTCTTACATCTGCTTCAGAAATAATTTTTGTATTAAAATTTGTTCAGCAATATTGCAGCTCAATTTCAAGACAATACGTAATCTGTGTGACAATTTATGCCACTCTTGAATTATAGACGTTCTATTATAAAATTCTGATAGTAATTTGTTTAGAGTAAGAATGTTAGATTAAAAATGTAGATTATCGACATGAAATTGAAATGAGATGTACTCAGATGTTTTTTTTTTTTTTTTTTTTTTTTATGGTAGGTAAAATCATCCAATGACAAATCCCGCCCTTGGGCGGAGCGGGAAGTAGTGTCAGACTCTTACTGACTAAAAACCTACCCCGTTCCTTCGTAGCCTATCGTGCCGGGGTCGAGCATTCCTTTCGGAACTAACCCATGACCCCAGTAGGCTTCGACCCTGCCTGCCTGCAGTTAGCAGGCTGGGCCTCTTCGGTGTGCTGACAGCTCCTTGAGGCGCGCGGGAACAGAACGCGCCGTCGACGACTTGGGCTCGGTCCGGTCGGTTACCGGACGATCGGACAGCGTGCTACCCATTGCACGCCGTCCGCAAGCCCGCGCCTACGGTGGCCGGAAATCGGGATCGGAATCCCGGCGGCGGCTGGGGCGAGCGCCCCGTTGCCTCTGCCTGATGCGGTCGGCCTCCTCCTTTGCTAGCATTACTGCTTCGCAGAAGGAGGCGACCGCCTATGTACTCAGATGTTATAAGGTAAATTAGATATCTTGGTTTAATTTCTGTAGGTTCTCTAGGCTTATCATATTAATTTGTAATTAAACTTCTCATAAACATTCCAATTTAATAATTGGTTACGCAAATACAAATGGAATTTAAGTAATTAAAGTCAAACATAACCTACAAAGCGGCTCATTGAACGGCATTTTAGCTATACATTCCATGTGATCATGAATGTTAAATAAGTAAATATCAGTTGATACAACTTGAAGACAAATTAAGGGTAGGTGCGAATTACTTAGTATCAGGCCTAAATTCATATTGTATTCTTGTGTTCATTTACGCACATTTTTGTTACACACGTAACTATTTATAGATACAGAGGCAGACATATGTCAGCCATTGTGCCTTATTGAAAATAGCTTTAAATCGAAGTAAGGTAGGTACAACATTATTTAGTGTGGGGCTTAAACAAGCCATTGAATACTAACTGTTATATGTTAATAAAACGAGTTCTGTACTTGACACAAATATTCAGTGCAGCAGATTTATGTTATGCTACTGTAGACGTTTATACTGTAATAGCATTAAAATCTATAAGAAAATCAAGTTCCGTTTTATATGTCTCTAATAAAATTATCATTACGGCTGTACCAGCCTAAATAGGGTAGGCTAGCACATCACTTCCCTTTTTAGTGATGGGTCTTGTAGCAAGATTTACGAGATGGATGGCATCCATCTGTGTGGACAGACAGCTGTGGCTACAGCTAATGATTAATAAACAGCATGATGTAGGCAGGCACAATATCAGACTACTAATGTATTAAACAGGTGTTGTCATTAAGGCCATGGATTTACATGGTAGTTAACTCCGACCCTTTTTGGAAGGTCATCATTAGGCGGTTCGCAATAGGCGCACAAAAAGAAACAATTAGCAGTTGAACCAAAATCTTCTTCTTTTCGAATCGATGGTTTTCTTAAAGTTTTTGGGCCCAGTAGGTTGCCACCTTTATAGTAGTGTCAGTGGCGTTTTTTAGAAACAAAATTAATTGAATCAAAATGAAATCCTTAAATCTAATAGTTATCTAGGACCACGGGGAATTAATACGGCCCCGGAGAATTTTTACAGCTACGGAAAATTTCTAGAACCACAGTGAATATTTGGGGCCACGGTGAAAGTCTGAAAGAACGAAAAGGGTAAATGAAGGACACGAGTGGGTTTTAGGTAGTAAATGTGTGACTCGCTCCGCCTAAGAACGTGAGCAGTCATTAGAGATTGCCCACTTAAAAAAGAAAAGCCATCTAGTAGTTTTGATGAAAGTTTGCTAATTTCAAATAATCCAAAGGCATTTATGGCTAGCTGCAATAAATAATGCTTTAATATCAGTTCTCAGTTACATGAAACTTAAATAAAACCTTTTTATAATTATACAGAAAACAATACAGTGTCGCAAAGAGTATCGTATCTCGGCGGGTGGCGTGGCCAGAGCGCGTAGGAGTTGCGACACCCTCGCGCCGCGTCGCCTTCGGGAAACGGATGTAGTTGCTTTACGCCTTATGGTGCACACAGAACTGCCTCTAATTAAATAATAAACTGCTCGCGATACCCCGAGATTGTGCAGCTTGCGTAACAAACCCACTCAGTGTGAAATACGGAGCAAATCGCGTTTAGTAAAAGCTGCAAGGACTACGATTGTGTGATTCGTATGCAGATAGACGTTGCAGCAATGTATCTGCATTTTGTTAAACAGTTGCATCAAACAGTTTGTGTTTGGATTTTCCTCTGTGTCTACCAACCGTTCTTTTTGAGGGAAGAATTCATGAAATTAATTCATCTGCTCTAGGGTGGAGCGAGAGTGCGTGCCTGATTTTTACTGATTAAAATCCACCTATGTTCTTTCACTTAGTGTTCTTGTAGCTCTAGCAAGCATCGGCTCAGGCTTGGTCCTTACTAGATCACCAAACGGCAAGCTGCAAATTGCTTCTCATGCGCAAGCCTGTGGCCCGATATATCCGGGGCGTCTTCTGCACCGGTGGCTGGGCTCTTCCGCTCACATTACTGCTTCGCAGAAAGGTGCAACCACTTCCCGTTCACTCTCACACCGAAACATGACCTGAACTAAGGTCAGACGTGAGAGGTCACTTACACCGAGTGTCTACTTACCTACTGTTGTCATTTAGGCATACTGGGTTGATAAGGAGATAAATAAATCAGTGATAGTGCCGCCGAAAATTTTCTAACACGCAATAAGCAATACCTACTGCAAACTTAAACCCCCATCGACTGCTTTTACTTATGTGTCGTTAGGGATATACTTGGCTTCGGTCAGTATTTCAACCGAAGTCGGGTTGAATGACACATTGCGGCTCGAGTCCCCCTCACAAGAACACACATCTACATTCGTAATCCTTTTTATTTTTAGATACAAGATTCTATAAATAGACACAAAGATATAAGCCAGCCATTGTACCTTAAAGATCTTCAGGACCTTGAACCCAACGTGTTGGAAAATTCTCAAAAACTTAATTCATATTGGATGAAAACAGTTTAAAATTGAATACAATCAATATAACGATCATAACAAATTTATTGACCTTTATCGAGATAAAGTTCTTGACATAAATTAAGATATATGGAATGCTTTGCCGGAAGTGTTGAGATGTCTGACGATAAGAACAAATCGCCAGTGGGTGCGCTACCGGAAGAAATGTCTCCGAAGTATTCCATCGAGGTTGGTTCACTCTATACAGAACATATTTAACCTTCGTGGAGGAGAACTGGTTGCGATTAAGGCCCTATTTGCCAACTTCTCTGCCACATACTTAAGCAATGTGAAATTATATTTAAGTCTACAGAGGCCGTACATGATGACAACGAATTTATTATAGTTACAATTGATTAATAGTCCATCTAGCTACATTCACACATGAATAAATAGACATAAATGTCTGTAGATAGAACGTTATCTTTTAACGGAAAATAAAGAAGTTCAAGTACGAATTTAACACGATACTATTAACTTCGTGCTTTGTGAATACAGTTTGATTACTATGTGTTAGGTTTATTTCTTTTAGAACCATTTTGGGACCTTCATGCCTGATGAAAAATAGTGTGGAAAAATTACTCAAGTCATATATCACTGTAACTTACTTTGAAGCTAAACTAACAAACATTGTCTAGTTGTATAGTATGTTGTCATTCAGAAGGTCTATATTCTTAATAACAATTGGATAGCGGAACTCTATTGTTTTAATGCTTAAATAGTTATCTATTTAAAACAGTTCGTTTTTAAAACGAGGCCGAATATGAAAGATCTATTAAATAGCCCAGTACACCGTACCATGACCGTATCAAGTACGGATAAAACACGACGTGGTCTACTATGCCCATTAGAACATATCAACAGCGTGTCATACCCGTTCATAACGGTCATCATACGCGGGTATTGCCCGTTTTTTCACCGTTTCACTAGCATCTGACCACAATGGTTTGGTATGTAGAACGCGGCAAATAAGTTGAACTAAAATGGCCGTCGTTACTATGGTTACGCGCAGCCCCCCCCCTGTTCTGCACTTCGATTGCGACCCGAAAAACTGGTACTGCGCATTGGCGGTTGATCGCCATTTTGGTTCAACTTATGCGCCACGTATTTATATTTACCAGTGCTAATAAGTTCTGTTCATGGCTCGAGACGTTGTTGATTGGTGACAGAACAGAAATGGACATCGTCTGACATTTTTTAATACAAAGAATATACATATTTTAGCCTGACATTTTCTCAGCACGGCCATGGTATGTTAGTGTAATGGACAGACATCTTTATTTAGCATAATGTACTACATTTTTATGTTAATTGATTCGTTAAGGATTTATTTGCAGCTGTTTACTGTTGTAAATTACTCGTAGAATATCGGTTACGGCACCAGTAATATTAAAGTAATAGTAATAGTAAAATAGACTTTTTCAATAGTCTAAAGATTAAAGATTCAAACTCGAAAACCCGCTCTTATCCCACCGCTTATAGGCATGCAACCAACTGTTTTCCACATTAGTGCAGAAAAGTGCGCGTGCTCTCCTCCACCATAATTCTACATTTATCGTACCAGACTGGGCGCGTGTCGACTCCCACGAGGCTCAGTTCAATCCTCGATTATTCGTAAGAATATTGAAAAACGTCGTTTAAAACTCGTGCTTTGTCACTGCAGTTCTCGCTCCATAACACACTCGCCTACGGCTCGTGCGAATTTTGCCTCCCTCGCAATGACAAACTTGTGTCAAAATGTAGATACTGTAATGTCGGAGTAATGAGTTTGCATGACTTTATATGCGAACTCATGTGTATGCGCTATCATGCTGGTTAGTTAGGTCATGTTGGTTCTGGTTGGTGGAAGGATGTTAGTATTCTAGAAGTATTTAAATATTTATAAGAAAAGAATATTTTATTGTTTTAGAGTGAGTGCTTTTTGAAGTGTAAGGAACTAAATTGTAATATATTGTTGAGTAAAAGTTTAAAGTCGTTTATTTATAATTATCAATCCCGGAAGTCGAGCCCGCAGCAGCAAGAGTTCGACAGTACTATATGCACACAAGAGAAGACTATTTTCAGATGAAAAATCTGCAGCGGAATAAAGCATTGGGTTCGGAGGTGAGTCACATTCACATTTATTTGGAAAACCCATTATCGTCACTTCATCTGCTTGATCCATCACAGAAAATCCCGGTTTCATCATACAACATTAAATCAAATCTTGCAGTTTTTCCAAACACTAAAAAAATAAGCACAAGGAAATATACAATAGATAGATATATGTTGTGTTGTATTACTGTTCTGTCTGTGCATACTGGTCCTAATGTAAAAAAGTAGTTTACAAAGATCAAGGGTGAACACTTGAACACTAAATTACATATATTATTTAGCTTTTTTACATAAATTGTTCTTTAATTCTTGTTAATAACCTGTCAGCCTATAAATGGGATAATAATATTCTTGTGTTCAAATAAAAAAACCTCTTTACCGCCTTGGCAATTGTGCTAAGACTATGCGTAATTGTCTGTGGTTATTTATCGTTACATAGTTCCAAGTTTTATTGTACCGCAAACGGCTATTTCTTTAGTGATTAAATACAGCAGTTTGTGTATAATGTGGACTGTTTCATGGATATTGGCAGAATGATATGTTACCAACAGTTACGTGTACTATGGCTTGGCTTTCTCTTTGTGTAGACGAGTGATGTACGATGTAAACTCGAGTACGAGCAGATTGACACAGTATCTCTTACACCTTATTGTCCATGTTGGTCCATTGTTTGTCCCCTGTTGGTGTACCGTTTTCCAATAATTTTACCAAGAAGTCATGTTTTTAAAATAAGCAATTATTGCAATTTTCATTGCAGCATAATGCTGAGAAAGGAGCCTTTTTCGCCATTTTGAATCTTTTCAATTTTTTTTTTTTTTTTTTTTTTTTAAGTTATGTTTATAGAGATTAGTTACCCTTTGTTGTTTGTCCTGTGCGAGTCACAGATAAATGTTTTTTTTCTTTCTTTCTTATTGAGTTTAAATACTTAGTTTGATGCCTGCTCAGTTGTATCTTATGTTAATCTGTTTATAATATTGATGATCGTTTTCTTCATACAGTTTTCAACGCGTAGGTCAATTGCTTCAAGTAACCTACGAGAATTATATAATGTAATGGTAATGTATGGTAATTTAAAAAAAAAAGTCGTAATATTAGTGCAATCTCAGTTATTAGTTCCTTTTTAAAAATATTTTAACCATCATGACATATTATTATATAAGTATTTTTTGAAATAAAACTAAAATAGTGGTAAAGAGTTCACTTCCATGGTCAAGTTTAAAATTAAAGCTATTTTTGTATCACCTTGGTAACGTTTCGTTAAAAGCATATCATGCGGTAAGTAAATGATATTTACCAAAATAGATCTGTATGAGAATTCTGGCCATATGAAACATTTATCTCTTTTTATTGAATATCTACTCAAACGTATTATGAGAAACGAACTCTTATTGTTTGGATTGAGCAGTAAAAATATTTAAACGAAGACTGAGTGATGGCCGTTCAGACATCATCTGAAAAGAATATCTATCAGGCTAAATAAAAGTGATCACCGTCACGTACAAGCGAACGTCTAAACTTCACATGTCCGCCCACAAGCTGCACAAAGCAAATGCCATCATTAGTAACACCAATTTATTAAGAATTAAGCTTCTATTACAGAATAAACCTTGCCCTGTACCTCCCGGAAGCCAAACTTGGGTCATTGTGCTCGGAGGAAGGCCGCCCCGATAACCTTGGCTGTCCATCGGTGATAGCAAGGGCGATCACAACCGTCAGATTACGCGAACGAAGACATTATATTAAATTAGTGACTATAACTAACAATTAATGCATGTGTGGAACTGCCAATTTGCAAATGTTACGTTTATTTTGCAGAGCCTATGTTGGGTTATGTTTATAATTAATAAATCTGATTGCGAAGTTGCAACCAATTGATTTATTTTCAATCGTTAGGTCACGGTACCTAATCGTTTTCAAATATTGCGTATATACCCGCATAATTTAACAGTTGAACTGGTATTAGACGCTAAGAGAAACAATCTAAGGGAAAAGGTGTTACCTTGATGTATACTGAAATTGTATACAGTGTTATATTTGTATAGTACAAAGCAATTAGCAGTGCACCACCTTTTTATTTTTAGTTCGTACAGTCCATACAAAGTTTGCTAGATATCGCTGTCAACGATAAGACCATTATGATTATACCATTAATAATATTGTAAAAGAGTTTTGTAATAATTTTAGTGTAATATAACAATAAAATATATGTATCTACTATCTGAACTGTAAGATCACTGAACAAACCAGGGTTGCGGGATTGTTTCAAAGAGTTATTGCGGCCTTGGTGGCAACTGAAGGAACACAGGTATTTAGTAAGTAGAAGTCTGAAGCTCCCTCTCACTTCACTCAGAGCGGGAGAGAAATCATCGAATCACTATTCGATGATAAACCTCCCGAATTTCGATCACGGAGGCCAATCTCAACAAGATTAGCCAAGTAGATAATATAGCCACAAGAGATAATATAGTGCATTAGTGTTTGTGCAAACACTGGTGCACTCTTTGTTCCTTTACCTTTACTGTCGTAGTCAGGAGGGCAATCCAACACGACCGGAGAGACATCAGACATAGGACCAACGAGTCTACGTGCTTTCCAAGACACGTGGTGTGTCACACCACCAACTTCAAAACTCCGGGCGGCTATAGAGTAATTCCTAATGGAAAAACTCTTTTGCCCAGCCTGGGGATCGAACCCAGGACGCTCAGCAGGAACGAGGCAATGAAATTCGATGATATTTCACCTCAAAAAACCAGGCAAGTGCGCCTCGGACTCGCGCACTGAGGGTTCCGTACAAACAACCTTTGAAAAAGATTCTTTCAAATCGTAGTTTTTTTTTGTGACGTTACTACAAAATACTCGTAGTTTTCAGATTTCTTCCTATACTTCTGCTACGAGACCTTGCTTTATGCAAAATTTCAGGATTCTAGGTCAACGAGAAGAAACCCTATGAATTTTGATTCCCTTGAGTATCGAAATGTACGTCATAAACGGCCGTATATATTTTTTGTTTCGTTAACCGTGAAGTTTGATTTTTTCACAAGTTCAAGGGACCACAAACTTTAGTATATGTTGTAAATTTCAACTAGATACCTATACGCGTTCCCAAGTCAAAAGGTCTTGACAGACAGACAGACGGACAACAAAGCGATTCTATAAGGGTTCCGTTCTTTTCCTTTTGAGGTACAGAACCCTAAAAAGGATTGCTGAACAAACTAACATTTTTCCATTGCTTATTTATTGTTTCTAATTTAAATAAAAACTCTATTTTCCTTGGAGCATACAGCATTGTTCTGAGAGTAAATCAAACCAAGGAACAATACGTGATCACATCAATCTTATGCTCTCGGATCAGGAAAATGCTTCTTCGTCCATATCTGATGACTTCCAAGTGTGGTCATGGACCTTTCACGGTCGTTCGAAGTCGAGGGCGTCGGGGACGAAGCACCTTGACTCCATCGGTGACTCAGCCTTGTTCCTTTAGAAGTTTATGAGCCCATAGCTGATGCGTGTCACGTATCCTCATATTATTATGTTTTAACAAAGGTACGGTAAAACATAAGTTAAATTTTTCATTAAGAGGTCTACAGTCCCTAAAGCGCGGTCAATCTCGGACTGCATACAAAAGCAAATGATGCGCAAAGACACGGTGCATCCAACTCCATTTTAACAATTTACTAAAAATCTACAGATTCGATTATAGAATGAATACACCATAATGGTACAAATGATTGCTAGTAGATTATTTTGAAACAATCAGAATGATTGCATGTAGGTATGTTAGTTCGGTTTTTAATCATAATAGAGATCAGTGAAAAGTAGGGGCCTCATTTTTAGAGGCATCTTCGTGATTTTTTTCTATCGTAGTAAATTAATGTATTATATTTTGCATGCACTATCTTTTTTTGATTCTATTTACTGCAATGGATCATATACTTTTACGCGTAATAAGGCCACGATTAGCCTATAGTCCCCTTAAGGAATGAATAGTTCAAATTAGGTCTTTCCTTGAGGTCTAACCATACTTGACTGAAAGTTATTCGACTGAAGTCGGATTAGGTCGGAAACAATCGTGTTTGCCGAATATTGCTGGTGACACGTTTTTATTTGTGACATACCTATGTGCTCAGTTTTTGTCTAAGTTAGTTCCAGGGCATCGCCTCTTCGTACCTTTGTGTTCGACTGCTGTCGTTGACCCTCTTGATGATCGTTTTTTGAGTATCTTAATGTGGTACATTAAACACTTTAATGTGTTCTGTCGTACAATTTATTACGGGTTTGCGAAACGTGTGATGTTAGTTATTATTGTGGCAATAAAGGGCAGAGGCGGTCTTACGACTCGCAATCTTTGTGATTTTGACATTTCACGCGGTATAAAAAGTAGTTCAACCGGAAAATTAAAGTGCTCTGCACTTTTTAAACGGCTTTTAAAGTTCGTTATTACACTTGGGTATTCCCATTTTTCAGTTATTTATTTCAAGAACGTAGTATTTTTAAAAATCTCGACATTACAGATTTCTGTTCGTTCATTGATTTTACATTTACAACTCAATACATAGCACAAAAAAATAGCTACATACATGAGCCAAGTGGAGAGCTTCAAGTGGCAGCTACACAATGTGTAGTTATTAGTTTCGAAGTGATAACCTTGCGACGACACGTGGTACCTTGATTGTACTGACAGCTAATTGTTATTTACCAATATTCTTTGTAAAACTATAATGGTTAGGCAAATACATAGCTTACACAAGTTCCCATACAAGTGGGCATAGGGACAATGTCGTAACACATTCTTTAGGCTCTTAAATATTTTTTGGGATAGGTAATGAGCAGTACTTATTCATACTTGAGTATTATTTTGAAATATAATATTTGAAGTACCTATGCATTATGTATAAAATAATATTTAAAGTTGTTTTGAACAAACAAAGGCCAAGTTTAAAGATTACCAACATAAGGCTGTTCTACGAAAAATTATAATATTATAACTTTATGTATGGTATCAGTGAAAAACATGTAACATAAAAGAATCAGCCAAATAATGGTCCCACTGTTGGAACTTAGGTTCCCTGTTTACATGTCTTCGAACTATTTTGTTCACCCTTTCAGGAGCAATGGTGACGTAATAAATATTGCAAGCCTGGCTGAATTTGAACCCATAATGGTTAATCGGATGAATGTTCTCGGTGATGTGTGCAAAATGTGTAAAATTACTGAATTCAATTTCACTGTGACTAAATCATGATTGTACGAACAATGAGTTACGTCACTCAGGTTTTGTGCACTCGCATGCTAATTTGGACAGCTCACATCATTTTAAAAGTAGTGAAAAGATCCTCAGTTACTTATGCTTAAATGTTATTTCATTTCCATTAATCTGCTATTAATTAACTTCTACTTAGCATAAGAAAATGTACTTCTAGTAGGTACCTAGTTCAAGAGAACACGCGATCACCTCCTTTCAGCTTCTAAATGGGCATTGTATTCGAAAGGTCGCAGATCATTATCAGTAGCCAGTTAACATTTCCTATTAGGCGAAACAGCCTGTTGGTGGAACAAAGACCAATCTACTAAAGTTTAGCTCGTGTCTGACAGGGCCCTTTAGCTGGTGCCCGATTGGGTCCATAATATAATTCAATAAAATAAGAAAATGGTTTCCAGCATGAAATCTTAACATATTTTTTGTTTTTATTATTTGTGTTGTTAAAATATGAGATCGCCAAATTGTTCCTTGGTGCTTAAAGCACGCTTTGTTTGTCCAAGTGTTTAAAATTTGAGATTTAGGTATAGTTGAAGATTT
Source organism: Leucania comma (assembly GCA_958295575.1). Lineage (NCBI taxonomy): Eukaryota > Metazoa > Arthropoda > Insecta > Lepidoptera > Noctuidae > Leucania > Leucania comma. The sequence continues at coordinate 16,201,465 of OY282474.1, read as the reverse complement.
ATAAGACTGATCGGTGGATCAACAAACGGCGACTATTGAATGTGTTATTGAAACCTTAAGGTTCATCAACAGTTCAAGTTCTAGTTCGAACCACCTATTCAGAAACTGTACAAATGTGTAGAAGCTACGGCCTTAAAATCGACAAGTGAGTCACAAAGTACGGAGACGCTTGACTACTTGAGACGGCACTTCTACTGTTTAGTACTTCCCACACAAACTAAGTGTATCACTGCACCATTTGTTCGTAGAAACTGATGTGTCGTAAATTATAGAGATAGAGATGATCAGAAAACAACTGACAACAGATGAACTGATACCGATAATTTAGTTATTTATGTACAGTCCAATGACCTGTAGGTAGTTGTCGGTCGTTGCGTACTAACTACCTATAGGTCATTGCACTCGATCAGCTGATTTTTACTTAAAGAAACTCATTTCATACGTACGTATATTAATTAAAGTTTAAGAAAAAAAGCACTTTATTTCTTATTTTTTTCTTTACTAATCGATAGTGTTTCATGTACTCCGGTACGTCGACTCTCTATGGTATTAAAACGATTAAAATTTAGCCGTGTATATATTTAAGAAAGAAAATGGAGTCAATACGGTTGTCTTTCATATCATGTAGACTTTATAATGACTTTAATGAGCCTGTTGTGTCCTACTGTAGGGCAAAAGACTTTCCTTCCATTCTTTCACTCTTCTCTGCATTGGCTACTTCTTGTCTGACCAATCCTTCCAATCCTTAGGTAGGAGTCCAAGTTATCTATAAGTCAAAATAAAAAATTAACATTGTTTTGCCATAGCTATATAAAAAAAGTCGACTTGAGTTGATGGCGACGGATGAAATTGTCTCGAATAATTTATTCAAGTAATGTCGCTTCCGTGTTCTGTGGTGTATGTAGACTCAGTCTATGCGGCCATTCTGATGCCTCTTCATTTTGGCCTCTACATGTAAGTGGTATAGACAGGTGACTTCAAAGATTATCGTTTTGCATTACGAGTATTTCTACACTAGGCGGTCTTATGCATGTCTGCAGTTAATGGTTAATCCACTACAATGTACTACCTTAATGTACTATATTCGTCCTTGCGTATAGAATATTAACCGCCAGAATAAACTACGGATAATTTTATTGTAGCTTAACGCTGATCTGCCATTTGAAGGTTTAAATATTTTAGAATGGAACATTTAATGGACTCGATATACTTTACGAAGAATTCATGTAAGTATCGTACTAAATAAAATATTATTTCCGGTGCGTTTAAGTTAAAGTTACGATGGGTAAGAAGGTGGGAAATAATAATCATATGCAGTACACCATAGACTACCCCCTTTTTATTTTAAGTCTCACAGTCTATCCTCAGTTTGTCTGGTATATATCACTGTCAGCGATAACAACGCCATCATTGTACCCATAGATTTAAGTTTGTGTAAGTTCTGTTACTATTTTGGTGTTCAATAGACTTTATTCTATTCTATCATCCAATGATTTCTCCAGCTCTTGGGTGGAGCAAGAGGGTGTATCAGACTTGTTCTGATTAAAACTAATCCTATGCTACATTAGTTGCCTTTAGCGTTTTAGGACCACGGGTATCATATTTGTACTTTTCCTTATGGTCCTAGCAGGTATTGGCCCTACTGAGTAGCCACGGTTTGCTGAAATCTTTTTGAGGCCCGCGTGGAATACTACTTGCCGTCGTCGACTCGGGCTCGGCCCTTACAATCCTTACAGGATGAGTGGACAGCGAGCTACGCATTATTCATCGTCCGCAAGCCCGCGTCTACGTTGGCCGGAAATCGGTCTACGATGCGAGACGAGCACTTCGGTTAGAAATTAATTGGCAAATAAGTTAATTTTATAATAGCAGGAAAACGCACAAAAAACAAATAACCATCAGTAGGTTATATTGAAACTATATAATATATAATGTTATATATACGAGTATACCTATATGATAATAATAATGTGTTTAATAATGTAATTTAAATAATTTGTTTGGTATATTTTGCAACAGCTTAATAGTGATTCTTATTATGTTTGATTATCTATTTATGGTTTTTAGCCAAACCGCCGTAGGTGTGTACGTGAATTAGTCTGTCGGGTACGTGACCGCAGGCTTAGCACGCATGCGTGACTTTTGGCACGCTCGGAAGATCGTGCACGCACGGCCCTTTAATCAGGGTACTATGACGGCAGTCGGCACATCCTCAAAACGTTTCGTAATACATAGAAATACCTATGTATTACGAAATATATCGGGTGTCATACTTTTACTGACTCTTATGTTTGGAACGTTAAGGATATATGTAGGTAGATACTTATATATTGCATACAATTTGAATTCGCGTGGTTTTAGTCACGTTTGATTCCTCGATCGCAAACGTAGAAGGTGAAATATCTATTTCCTGTATCTAGTAAAGGTAAACTGTGATGTTTATCTCAGTTTACAACTGAAAGTCCATTGAAGCTAACGTTTTTTCGTTTTCCTTTTTTTTTAAGTGAGAAACTATTATATAGCTGACTGGGCTGTTGGTCTGGTGGTCCTGACTGCTATGCTGGAGGTCGTGGGTTAGATTCGCCACAGAAATATTTCTCGGGTTTAACAGCAACATTATTTTTTCTGTGTCTGGGTGTAAGTTATAGATATATATATGTATGTATTTAGAAATATATAATTATGTTAATCAGTTGTCTAGCACTCATAGTAAAAGCTTTGCTTAGTTTGGGACTAAATGGCGTTGTGTGATAGTTGTGGAATCTTATTATTACTATAAATAAATACTATCTTATTATTACTGCGTCTACATCTCTCATCCAACTCTCCTGTCGCAGGTCTGCTGGAAGAAATTTCGCTAGAAATAAACAGTACCTTTGTACTCTTTTATCTGTATTTGTTTTTCTTGTTGTTAAGTGTTTGTGTGTACATAAATAAATAAATTCTTCCGCTCTTGTTATAGTGAGAGGAAGTGTCAGACTTTTACTGACTAAAACCTACATATCAGTTCCGTCAGTAGCCCTTTGGGTCCACAGTAACTCTTTCGGACGTTCCTGCAGCATTGAAACCACTGTGAGGTAGGATTTTAAATAATTTGACGTTTAGATATTCGAGGCACAATCCTTTAGAAGTTTTTTGTGTTAAAACTCCTTCCAACAATATACTTTTAACATACACCTCTTCGCTATTTGGCTATTCATAATGTCATCTACTTTAGACATTACTTAGCCTTTGAAAACTATTTACTTAGTAAATAGTGACCGACCATCACGTTCAAGTGTTCCATCCATGAGTCGTGATTCAATCAGTTATGGACATAAGATTTTCAAAAGTCAAAGTCAAGAAATAGATTTTTTGTATCTTTTTTGAGCACACTTTATGCAAGTGTTTATCAGAAATATCAGCAGAATCGATCAATCAAAATTTTTGTGTGCAAAAATGTTGAACAAGCCTATTCATATTTTTAGTGGTCATAGAGAAAGGTGATAATGTTTTTTGCAATGAAATGTCATCGGAACTGGTATTAGATAATTTGATTGATACTGCGGTTTTTCGCATTTTTTACTTCGTTTCTGCTTTTTACGGCAATGAGGTAACCAAATAAGCGAATATTGCGATATTACAGCTTTAGTGCGTGATTTTTCTAGTCTGCTGGAAACCACAAGCAAACACGTTTCTGTGGTTCTTCAGGAACGTGTTATGAGATGTGGCGATGGTTTCTTATACTTTCAAATACCTAGCTACCTAACTGTAACCATATTTACTTGAAACAAAAGACTTCTCTCCTCTTTCCTTCGTTTTTTGTCGTGTTTCTTCAGACGAGACCAAACCAACTACTAAGTAATCGTCGGTTGTTAATTGTTTTAAATTATACCCTTTGTGATCACAATATTCTTATTGTTGTCTGTGTACACGGTGAATACTCTCACTCAACATAAAAACAACCGAAGAACACCAGTTTTTCTTGACCCTTTAGGGGGTCGTCACTTGCTAGGCAATTTATAAAATTACTGTACACAAAATTAGTTCTATTCTTCTCCGACCGCCAAGTTATACTGGCCATGTTGTTGAAGTTTTTTTGGTTTTTTATAGTCAGTTAAAAGTAGATCAATCAACGGCTGTTAGTACGTGGGTGCTGGTCGGCCGGTTGTGTTACATAACCCGACGTGTGGCCACCGGCCAGAGCCAAGTGCTCAGAACTTGACCTTGACTTGTTCTACAAACAATTTACTGCCCATCATTACGATCGACATAGTTGTGGCGAAGAGGTCATCTAAGCTGATGACCTCTTCGCCTTCTGTAATCATCACAGCATGTGTAGTCTACATTTCTGCATGAGAGTACCGGCCAGGGAGAATTTGTAGTTTAGGGGACATTTTTAAGGTTAGGACAGCGCCAAAGTATAGAGTTAACGAGATCTATGCCTTGTCAAGCCATATATGAACGATCATATATGGCTTAGAAAATAAGTAAGTATTTTTAAACTAAATTACCTGCCAACTCAGCAGATTGCACAACGCATTCAAAAACAGTCGCAAAGCGTCGTCGTCGTCATGTTTTCAAGTCACAGACCTACTAATCTGTAAAAACTGTTAATTTGAACATCAAATAAGAAGTGCAAGAGGTTAAACGTTTTGACATTTTCGGAGCCTTAATTTTCCGAAGTTGAACTGAAATCGGCGTTTGGAATAAATTAGTTCGAGATGCTAATATTTGACAACCTTGATGACGTGGCGACCGACGTTGTTTGAATGCTAGAATCAGATGTTAATTTGCTTCTTGTCTACATTTTAAGTATAACAGAGTACTTAGATGGTATCTGCTCGCTCTGAGACTATTTACCTCTCAATCAGTTTGTTTTCGTTATTTAGCAATTTGCGTAAACGTGACGCAGTTAGGATTTAATAGTCAGTTGCAACGTCTGGCGGCCTCCACCGACATCTAATGCGCGATGCATTATATATCGCACGTAGTTAAAAACAAATGCAACAACCATTTATTGTACATGAGTAACAATTCGTTGCTTTTTGTTGCTATCTATATCAAAGATCAATGCAACATTATAAATTTATCAGCTTAGTGCGATCAAAAAATAGTTTCAAGGTGTATGGGCGTTCAAGACCTGGTGATAAATTATTCGAACAAATATCCGAGTCCATAATTAATTTTGATTAATAATGTGCAGACTGCAAAGACATAAATAGTTCATCTACCCGCTGAGAGTGATTTTTCAAGTGACGGGTGCGAACACGAGTGGCGTGCATCGAACGACACCTCGACATGTTTGCATTGAGTTCTGCTCGCGGCTCGCCTGCCCCAACTCCGGTACAACCTTCTCAAATGACAGCGCCGTATAAAAACAACGGACAGTTGGTATTCGAGCCAAGGTCCTGTAATGAGATATGTTGGTAGATAGCTGTGCTAAGAGAATTAAGACAATTCCGCTCGCGAGCAGATAAAGCTTCGCTGGGTTTAATAATTAATATTGTGCGGCGGGTGTTATTAGCGAGATGCGTGAGTGACGCCGCGTGAACAGCTTTGTGTCGGTTGTGAAGGAGCCTCAGACACTACTGCTCATTACAATGAATGGTAAAGGCCGCAGCTTAATGACGGGATTAATATCAGTGTTTTATTATTATATGTATAGGTACCAGTATACCTCTTTGTTTTTTGTAGCCACAATAAAAGACTGTTGAATTAATGTTTAATTAACCTTTTAGTGGCAGGTATCGTAATGATTGATATCGCTATAAATTGGATATATTAATAGATTAATATTAATTCATTGTATAATTCGAGGTTGATGCTTGTTGAAGATAGGTTTACCAGGTTTTGTCTGTTCCGAAACAATAAGCGAGGATGTCCACGAGCAACTTAGATCTCCAACAACTTATTCTGGTCTCTATCGCATTTTCATACAAACCAGTAATTTTATTTATTTATTTATTTTATCATTTATGTACACACATATACAGCAGAAGATACATTAAACAGATACATTTAACATTTTTTTTTTAATGTGAGAGGCAAATTGGTTACGGACACAAAAGTTGCTCGTCTGGGCTATCTCTAAAGTGATTGCGACAGGCAGTCGGGCGCGGACCGCGATGCACTCAGCAACTTGAAGTGAGACAAAAATCAGTTGCTGAGACAAAAGTCGCTCGTCTGGGCTATCTCTAAAGTGATTGCGACAGGTAGCCGAGCGTGGACCGCAGTGCACTCAATTAACGTGGGAAATTATTATTTTTATCTCATCCGTCGATCGCAGGCAGTGAGGCGGCGTGTCCAATGAAACTGCGAGGAACAATGTTACCGACTAATTCCTTTGTTGTTATTTAATTTTATGTAGGAATTATACACTCTTGTTTTACAACCGCGCTCCAATTATGTTTATTACGTTTAGGATACAATCAAATTGTTGAAGACGTTGTGTAAATGGTTTCTGTTTCCTGAGAGATGAATATATTTTGGTAATATTATGACAGCCAGCGTTAATGACCAGTAAAAGAACTTTATTAACATCTTTTTTAAGGCGTGTAAGAAAATTAAACGCTTACTTCTCAGTAATATGTGGAGGAATGTGGTATTTATAGCATGCATGTTTAATATGCGATGGTTAGAATAATTTTCCTCTTCCTACTTGGTCAGTTCTGCGGTGTGATGCTGCGTCATGGCCGCCGAGGTCGCGGGGAGGTCGCTTGCTTACTTGGTGCTTCACTAAACTATAAAGATTTGCATATCCTACTTAACTGACCATTGTGTTGGAATGTTGTCTTATAAAGGAGTTTTACAAGTTCTTTTTTTTCTCTATGACATAACACTCGTAACTGTTATTTCATATTCTCACAATAAATGCATAACGAATGGTTTTATGAAGTAGTTTTTTTTTATGTATCCGTTTGTAGTAATTTTTAGTTCTAGTGGGATACTTATTTTAATGTTCTTATGTTTTGGTAACTTGTGGGATATCCCGTCATTAATGAGGTAAATAATGAATACGTTCAATGGACGTGTTTTGCAAGTTACAATTAGCTGCCCTAGATCTATGTAGTAAGCAACCTATGGACGATTTCCTAATTATTATTGTTATATTTTTACGGTTGGAATTTCTCTTGTTCACAAACATGTAAACTCATACACATAAGACATCCAGACCCGGAATAATGATCTGTAGACTAGGAGCGTCGTAGCCAATAAATAGCTCAACCACTGCGCTGAATTGTAACCAATCTTGTTTGTTTGAGGTTGAAGGATGGTTATTTGCTGCATTTGCTGTTTGCACAACTCCATATAATTATTTAGCAGCCTTATTATATCCCCACTGCTGGGAATCAGGCCCTCACCACGTAATCCTAATCCACCACGTGGGCTCAGTGCGGATTTGTTGGTGTCACATATGTATCTTTGAATTTTTGGTCCTAGGGTATACCGGTTTCCTCACGATGTTTTCTTTTACCGTTTTGAGAGAAATGGTGATGAAATAAAGTAGTCTGGTTGGGTTTGAACCAAGTTTGAACCCTCGACCAAAAAGTGAACTTGTAAGTCAGTGCGTGGTCAGGGCTGTTACTACGGGCTCAACACTGTTCTGCTGCATTTACAACTGCAGTACTGACTAAGTAGTTTGAGTAGATAGGTTAATTCATCTAATAATCTATAATTCAGAATACTTGGGAAAAGTATAGTCAAAACCTGCTGATACAGCTTTTAATGAAGCTGGTGCAGAATTTCCACAGTAACTGGTTCTTAATAATATGTTTGGAGTAGCGGATTCGACTGGTGCCCTGTTAGTCATCTATAGGTCATCTTACTGAATATGCACATACTAAATACTAAACGTTATTTCATAATGAAATGGGCGAATGTTAAAGGAATTAAGAATTGAAATCCGATGGTGTTGTTATCGGTAAAGTGAAGTATTGAACCCTTTTGAAAAGGTGAGATTTTATGAGTAAGGAAGTGTAGACATGCGACACCAGTATCGTCAATTGAACGGTTTAGAAACAAAAGGCCTAATTCTCAAAACGGCAACCGAGTTGCATTGCGGTTTACGATTTATGACGTATTAAAAAAAAAACTACTTACTAGATCTCATTCAAACCTATTTGGTGGAAGTTTGCATGATAATGTACATCATATATTTCTTTTCGTTTTATCATTCTCTTATTTTAGAAGTTGTAAGGGGGGGGGGACACATTTTACCACTTTAGAAGTGTTTCTCGCGCAAACTATTACGTTTAGAAAAAAATATATTAGAAGCCTCAATATCATTTTTGAAGACCTATGTATTTATGTTGTCGCTAAAACAACAAATACCAATAGAAAAATAAAATTAATTGTTAGTTAGTTGTTATTTGTATAGATTATGGGATTCACACTTAGCTGTTTTTTTGAGGTTGCGGTCAAAAGGCCAAATAAAATTGTATCAATATGGTTGCCTTGTATTCGTGACAACTAGGAACTATTCGAGCGTAGCTATAATGAGCACTGTAATATCTATATATGCGTTTTAACTCGCTAAAAGGGCAATATTTTACTGTACTTATTGCAACTAAATGGCACAATTTAGAGTCAATTTGGAATCAAATATATGGAGACAGTACACTATACATCTAAATGTAAGTAGACTGTTCTTGTTCAATAAGTATACTAAAGATATGCGTTCGACAGTTTAGTGTTAGTGGGTTTTTTTATGGTAGGTAGTGTCAGACTCTTACTGACTAAAAACCTACCCCGTTCCTTCGTTGCCTATCATGCCGGGGCTGAGCCTTCCCCTCAGAAAACGGCCCTTAACCCCAGCAGAGTGTTAGTGGGTTTAGAATTTTAGACTTCTTATGTAGTGTAAAAGAGATTTACATAGTATTTTCTTGGTATAGATTAGAGAAGTTTTTCTCTTTGAACAGAGAGAAGTTATAGGGGAGGATCTTGGTCTAGGAGGAGCGAGAGATAGAGACTTTTATAGACTAAAACGCATCCTTCGACTGTAAAAGACGTTACCCTCTGTCACACTGTCTGAAAACGTTCCATATTTACTTCTTTTATCGGGCATGAAACAAAGTGTGATTAAGCAAATAAAATTAATTGTATCTAGGTCCTGCTTGTGCGACAATAGTAAGTATGTATGTCGTATGTACACCCACACAATAGATGAACCTCATTTGCAAATGACATAGCAGTACATTATTAACTAAACCATCGATCACGTCTATAGTTGAACTAACTTGTGCTAGCGACTTCGCTCGTTTTTCATTAAAAATCTTAGAATCCAGTTTCTCCCCTTAGGCGGAGAATTTTGAAAAATCCTACCTCAGCGCTCGCCTACATCATAAAGGGCAACCTTGTGCAAAATATCACACTCCTAAGACTTGTAGTTTTGGCTGTGTGTTGATATGTCAGTCAGTCAGTTCCTTTTATACAACCATATTTTTAGTATATGCGAAACCCGAAACACGTGTCTAGTATTTATATGTCAAGAATCTATGTAAAAAGTTTCATAATTGTATCTTGAAAAATCACAAGTTCAAAGTTCGCACAAACACATGGTCTCCGGGCCAACCGGTCGACTGAGGGGTTGTTTTGCTCCCACATCCAACTGAGCGCTGGCGCCTAATGAACTTAGTGTTGGTGGTGTTCAACTTGTAACAGTTGTATTCTTCTTTATATATTTTTAAAATAAAACATGGTGTAAAAATGATTTGAATCTTTCGCATATACTAAAAATAATTTTGTATATAAAGATATAGACTATAATATGAAGGTCGTGGAGACGTCTTCTAATTAAATATAATACAAACCGGGTTCAATGCTTCTTGCTAATGATCAATTGGGCTAAGTTTACGTTGATTTGGCAATCAATAACGATTTTTTGGTCGTGAGGTGACGTATTACATCAATCACCATACCTACCTCTTTTATTGCAAGGGCAAAAAATTTACCAATGTCTTCTCCGAAATAATTTAGACGAGTTAAAATGCTTAATTATGGCTCGGCTATTATTTATATGAGTAAAAATGTCAATAATATGGAGATATTGGTCAAGAAAATGACTCACGATTAAAATATTTATGAGATATTCCTGGAAGTTAGTCATGTTGTATAAATAGTTTTTTACGGAACTACACAGAAGTGTGAATTTGAGTGAATTTTTGCTTACAATTTAAAGTCGATCTAACATTAAAATTGCTACTTTGTATTCAATCGAGAATGATATCCGTTGGCGGTGGCGTCAATCAAAATGGCGAACTATTATAATAATAACCGCATTCATCTGAAAGTTCCGGGATCCTCGTCAAGTTTTTTGCTTATATCGTAGGTAGGTAACTATCAAAGTTTTCCATTACGATTAGGTATATTAATTACTGACATAAGCTGTGTTTTAATTTTTGTTTTATGGATCAATATCGATCGTGATACCTACCAATCTTAGTTATTTTTTGCAATCGATAGAACACGTTTTAAAGTTACTTTTGAGACAATGTTTGTTTTCCAACCCGTTTTTTTATTAATTAACTAGCTTCTGTCAGCGACTTCGCCTGCGCAAATGTACGTGTCTCCATACAAACTTTAAACCGCCGTTTCTTGCATCTAGAGGGCGAATTTTTAAAAATTCTTCTAGTGTTAGCCTACGTCATAGGAAACCTTGTGCATAATTTCACACTTCTGGTCCTAGCAGTTACGGTTGTTCGTATGTGTGTGCATGTGAGTCAGCAAGTTTCTCCATTTATACATTGTTGAATTAAAAAGTCGATGAATGAGCGCATCACTACTGACGTCACGTATCATCGCCCCCACAATAGCATCTTTAAAAGTCGAACAGAGAATTACGCGCTCTTTTCACGACGGTGTCATAATTTTTTAATAGTTAAAGTTCTAATCAAATGTATTATGCGTTAAAACTGCGTATATCTTAAATCATATATTATATTTTTTAAAGAAGATCTCTTCAGCAACATACATTTATTAGTATAAAATTTTAACAGTTTCATCAATGTTGGTTTATCAGTGTCGAAACATGTAATAAAAGGAAGTTGATTTCTTCATCCATTAGCCCTAAGTAAAGTTAAATTAACAGCAAAGCGGGAAAAGTAGTGATAATTGAGATTTGATCACACGATAACTCCTCGGAATTAGCATAAAACCACGAAATGTAAGACGTTGGTTTGAGTAATTGGACTTGACGCAATCATAAGTTCGTTAATTGTAAGTTCTGTGTGAACTTGATGTACTGTTGGAGCTTTAGTGCAATTCGAAGGGATTCAAATTAGGAAGAGTTGTCGCAACGAGAACAATGGTTGGGAATGGTTGTGATGTCAGCTGATTGCAGATTACTTGTTACAGATAAATGTATTATAATTACCGATCTAAATCGTGAATAGGGGACGGTAAGAGAAAGTTCTAAGTGTGTAAAAAAGTCTTCAATATAGTTTGAGAAAAATATATTTTTATAAATAGTGCTTTATTGTGTAAATATAAATGATAGTAGACTATGTGACTAGGGGGTAAAGCAGTGTCTTCAAGTCGCAGGCGGCAAGTTGAATTCCGAACGAAATTAGGTTGCTAAGTTTTAATCTCGAACGCCAGTGAGGGATGTATGTATATAGTGTATTAATGAATTCATGCCGCTCAAGATAAAGTCATGTTGGATAATCTACTTTTAACACCATCTGTGAGATAAAACAATATAATAAAACTAATTACATATTGTAAAGGGTCATTTTCAACAAGGACGGGTCGATGTTGAAATTAAATAAAACAAGCTGTATGTGAGATTTTACAGAATTTTTTTTTTGAAAGGCCCATTTATGCCATTATTTATGAAATACGTCATTGGTTCGTACTTCTTCGAAAACGATGATGGTGAGGCCATTACTGTAAACGGCGAGTCAATGATTAATATTTTTTTTTTGGCCTGAATTGAACGATATGGACGTGGACAACATGTGGTTCCAACAAGACGGCAATACGTGCCATACAGCAAGAGACATAATGGACATTCTGCATGAACGGTTCGAGGGTATGGTTATCTCTCGCAGAGGTGACGTGAATTGGCCACCAAGATCGTGCGATTTGACCCCGCTAGACTTTTTCTTGTGGGGTTTTCTCAAGTCGCAAGTCTATGCCTATAATCCGCAATCAACCGATGCCCTAAAAGTCAACATAACGCAGGCCATCGCTCAGATTCATCCGGATCTATGCAGTAGAGTAATTGAAAATTGGTCCTCTCGGATCCGTGCCACCGTTTGAAGCCGCGGTGGACATTTAAACGATGTCATATTTCATAAATAATGGCATAAATGGGCCTTTCAAATAAAAAAATAATCTCTTAAATATCTCACATACAGCTTTTTTATTTAATTTCAACATCGACCCGTCCTTGTTGAAAGACCCTTTAGTAATATAAATATTATTTACGAGTTAATGTTAACTGAAATTCGACATGTTTTGAGATTTGAAACAAACGAAATTCTTTATTCTAAAATTGAACTATAATTTTAATTTTCTGTAACGCATAATGTTCTATCATATTTTTTTTATCTAGTAAAACATTTTATTATTTTTTTTATAGTGGCCAGTTTGATATTTGAATAAACTTGTTTGATGCATGTACATTTTAATACACGTACTTAATGTTTTTTTTTCTAAATAATAAAAAAAAAGTTTTTGTTACTATTTTGGTGTACAATAAAGTTTATTCTATTCTATTCTATTCTAATGGTTTTTGACGTTTCAAATTCAAATCTCATTATTCCTTAGGGATCGCCCATACTACATTAAATCCCTAGAGACAGAATTACTTGCATTAGGTGACGGTTATATGACATATGAAAAGACCTAGGCCTAGGTTACCTAGGTAAATATTTATCAAGGTTTTTGATTTGGAGAAAGAGAACATGACCAGTGTCTATATAACTAGGTTGTTGCTATGTCATGAATTGCTAATTATAATTGAGATACAAGTAGGTACATATAATATTCGTGGATTATATAAAGATAAACACTTCATTTAATTATGACAAGTAAGTATTTAGTTAACGTAGGTAAGTGCGACTACTACTTGTGTAATATTCATTAAAATCTCAATTTGTTTTTTGCATTAATTGATGTTCAAACATAAATCATACGAGATGCCTTTGGAGATAATCGATTAGATACAATATTAGTTCAAGGAAATGAAGCCGGAAGTCACCAAACTACTGGTCTGTGTATTTCCCCGTATAAACCGGAACTCGTGTTATAAGCATCTAATTACCTTTATGTTTTTTATATTTTACTATAAATAATTTGGCCTTGGATAGTAATAATAATAAAGCGAAGGAAAGTGTTCATAACGCTCACTTTAATAAACTACGTTTTTCAAAAATCTATACTTTCTGTTGGTAATATCAAAATATTTTTTGATTTAGTAAAGGCATATTATATTAATGTACATATACATATACTCGTATATAAAGCAATTTCTTTTTTAATTTTCTGTCTATCGATCTTTCTGTCTGTTACGGCTAATCTTCGAAACGGTTTGACTGATTTTTACGGGACTTTCACTGGTATAGCTGATTTTATATGGAGTAACTTAGGCTACATTTATTTTAGAAAGATTGCATTTGCGTCATCTTTGCGTGGGTCGTCACAAAATTGCTCAGATTGGTCACAAATCACAATATCCGGATAATTGTTCATATTCACGTAATTTAAATATATATATATATATATTATATTATAAAATAAACAATGGGAGCGGTCAGAATGCCTACCCAGAGCAGCCAGCCCGCTAGTAATAATAGATCGGTTTGGAAACAATCCGGAATTACCGAGCACTTTCATGTTTTACCAACAGACCAGTTTTATTACACCGGTAAATTGTTGAGGCCGGTGCAAGCTTATCATACAATAAGATTTATAACTTAAATTGACATTCAAATGGTGTAAACTTAAATTGACATTGAAATGGTCTACACGATAAGGAAAATAATAAAACAAAAAAAAAAATATAATTGTGAAATCTTCGAGTGTATAAAACCGATTATATCCATTTAGGAAGACCTTCGAAAGAATAGTGTACAGGGGTCACTGAACTAAAGTGACATTGGAGATTAGTCTTACGAATAGTCGCATGGGACGACACTGGTATGAGTGAATACTGACTACCTACGACTTTATTATACGCTGGGCTTTGATTACATTTTTTTATTTTAATGAAGCTTTTTGTGAAGGATTATTCTTTTAGCCTCTATATACGGTTCTGTACCCAAAGGGTAAAAACTCCATTATCCGTCTGTCTGTCACCAGTCTGTAGTTCAAATTTTTGCAAATGATGATGTTGTTGCCGCTTAATAACAAATACTATAAAAAGAATAAAATGAAACATTTAAGTGGGACTCCCTACAATAAACGTGATTTTTTTGCCGTTTCTTGCTACAAACGGTACTGAACCCTTTTCGCGCGAGTCTGTTTCGCACTTGGCTGTTTTTTGAAATAAGTACGTAGTTCTTTCAAGAGTCATTACTACGATATTGTGCAGAAGTTAAAGACAAAAATTACAATCGTTTAGCAAATCTTACTTAATTATGCTAACTTAATTGTTAACCTTAATACTTCAAACGTTGCGGAATTAAACAATGCGTATTCAGTAAAGTAAACTAGATTTTGAATGGCCTAACATGTCTACGGACAAAGTGCTAACAATTAAAGCAATTAAGTATTTGCCAACCATTTAGCAAAACTTTGAAATTAATGCCATGTTGTTTTTCCTGAAATAGTAGGCAGAGGTGATTAGTTAGCTCGGACAACATTTTGCCACTTAGGCTTGTAAAAACTGGTAGCTGCTATGTTAAAAGAGGCGATTTTTAAAATGGGACCACGGGTCGCTTCTGAAAATATTCTTGACTCTTTAAGAAAAACTAGAAAGATTTAATAACACCTAGTCAGTCCCAGGAGACGGACGTATGACCCTAGACGGTTACTAGACGTCGCAGTCGCATTTGGGATCTTTGGACTAAAAAATCTGTAGTGGAGATCGTGGAGTACATCAAAATGAGGACCAACTTCACCCTGAGAATTATAAATAATTAAACTTCAAATCTTGTGTGGTACAGTTACCAACTATCTGGAGACTTCCATGAAGGAGGAAATTTGACTGATGGGTGTCGTGTATCGGCATTTTCGCGGAAGGAACGTGAGAACACGACTCGGCGTAGCTAATAGATTAGTTATTACTTTTTTAACAAGTATTGGTTTATTATTTTGAAAGATAATTTGACAGTTTTGTCTATGGGTATAAAAAAACCAAAGAATCTACCATATTATTATTACCCACAATGAAATCAGTTTTGACTTTGACTATTACTTTTACTTTGACTATTACTTTACTTTGACTATTACTTTACTATTAAAATTAGTTTTGATATATAGTTTTGACTTTTGAATTTGTGGGAATATAAATCGTCTAAAAAGAAAGCAGCTTATTGGATACGGTGTCACCATCAGGTAAACATTGACAATAATCACATACATATTAAGTTTCCTCATGAAACATGATTAATCACACGTAGAATAATCTTAAGGCTGCTCATTACGAAACACAAATAGTTGATTAGAGTTACATAATTTATGAAAATATTGTACGTTGTGATTGATTACCATGCGTATCGAAAGAATTCTGAGTAGGTTGTGAAAACTATTGTCATCAATATTGTCATTTTATAGACTTGTTACAAAACTAACAATTGTAACTAAGTAGCAACGTCTTATGTCTTCCGGCACATTCCTACGATGGGCCGAAGTTATATTGTGTTCATCTTTTGTGAAATTTCTTTATCATTGACCCGATTGGAATAGTGCCACATGAGGCAATGCTCCACCCCTTGCCGAATGAAACATAACAAATTGACACTGACTGGTATGTCAGTTTACTGTGGGTGTGTCATACTATTATAATCTTTGAAATTCTGGTGTAATGGTTACGTGATGACATTTGAGCTGCATGTACAGCTGCATTGGCCTGTAATGAATGCTGGAGAATATTAAAAAAAAAAATGATTGAATAGAAAAGAATAGAATAAGCTTTAATGATCCCTCATACTTTTGTTATGAAGGCACATAGTCGTTATAGTCTGTTTTTGACACATACCCCGTAAAATGCAATATGTCTATATTTGTGTTTGTGTTGTTGATTAATTGATATGCTGTAGATAAATAAAAATGGAAAAAAAACCGAAATAAATAAAGTATCAAGTAATCTTGTCTTTTGTGATCTGGTTTCCGCATTTAGACCTTGGTGGACCATTGTACGTGATGTGTTAATGTAGAATGATTTTATTTTATCCTTTTTACAAAAAGAAAGTGTAGAGAGTACATTTTACAAACAATTATGCATTGGTAGTACATTAGTAGAAACGGTCGCTAACCCGTGTTGCCAGCGTGTTGCTTGTTGAATGATTCAACAACCTTTGTTTGGTCTACGCTATCTATATCAACTGTAAACTATGTGATCCTGACACAATGTGCACGACAGACGATACAATATAATAGATATTTAATGTTATTGTACTATATTATATCAATAGAAAAACGTTGTCCCAATACAACAATGATTGCAATTTTATAAGAATTGGTTCAATATAGGCTGAAATAAGATTGATTACATAATAAGAAATACTATTTGTGGTTATTTAATTGTATTTATATAGAAAACTAATGGTTAAATGTGTTGAACTAGATCAATTTGCGTGATCTTTTTTTAAACTCTTTGCCAAAGTCTCAGAAAGGTTCTTGTGAAGTAAAAATGGCACGGTAAACCGTATAAAACACATTTTGCTTTATTACATTTGAACTGTTCTCAGCTGTGGTTTTCAATAAAGGTGTAACTAATTTAATTCAACCGTAGATTTGACACTTTTTTACGACATAATGTTTGACCACGATAGATACTGCGTAAGTTTTTCTTGACTTCGCTGTCTTTCTTGTATTTTGTGTGTTTCATTTATACTTGGTTCATGATTCATGGCTCCTATAGTCACTCGAACTCAACATAAAGGATAAGTTGGTGGGACCATCGGATCGTTTAACTGAATAACATTTGTCGGGTCCGCCAATTGTCAATAAAGAAGGTATTGCACTAACAATGTTTCATGTGTTCACACGACAGTTATTTCAGTTTCCGTCAATGCTATAATATCGAACTGAAATAACGATTGTCTATTTATTAAATTTAGACATCATTAAAACGTTTAACAACTACTATCTCTTTAAAAAATGCAAGTTATAATGCCAGTAATTTATAATTATGTACATCAGTTGTTGTTGGTCGAGGTAATTTTCCAGTTAAATATTCAAGTTAAGATCTTAACAGAACATAAAAACTGATATGTGGTTAAACGATAAATCACAAGACACCACAATAACTTTGCTCGTATCTCATCACTTAAACTAAACTTAGATTTAAGCAAAGATGCAAATATCACTTAAAGCGATAGCACATCTCGCTTCGTAATTACAGATACCCACTTACCTAATACAACTGCACTTGTGAACACAATTAACACCTCCTAATATGGCACAAGGAGCGTTGGCACAAAACATCACAATATACACTATTCGTATACTAGTTGTGTCACTAACAACGGGGGTGCACTGGGGTAAGTTTATCACTAGGGTTCGAGATCGGAGAGAAGTAGTCGGAAGAATTGACACAAATATCGGTCGTGTTGTATCGTTAAAGGCTCGGGCCGGACTGAGCAGTTTATTATTATATCGCGGCAAGGAGCGCGGTTGTATTCAAGGTTCCGGCCGCGGCTGCGCGGGCGCACGCAGCACGTCGCGACGCTTATCCGCCGTCGCACGACTTGTTCACGACTCGCTCGTCTCGTTACGTTTACGTATCGCGATGAGATCTTCACGTTGTGGGTTGGTACTGAGTATTTTGGCAATCCACTGTTTCGTGACAGGAGATCAGATGGGTTTGTGATCTTTATCAACCATTTGGGATGAACTAGTGCTGTTCAGGTTTGATGAACGCATTTTGGATGTAAAAAAATGAATGCTTTAATCGACATCTAAATCTCCGAAACGTCCGATTTCATAAACGAATGTAGAACAATTTATTTTTTTAAATGTTTTGTATGAAATACTATCGCAGAAAAATAATAATTTTAATTCCCCGAAGGCTTTGTTTAAGCCATTCTTAAACAAAGTCTAGCCTAACCTAAAGCAAACTTTAGATTTTTGAGAATTTCCTAATGGAAAATTTCTCGTTCGTTACATACCTTCATAATAACACCTCTCGATAGTATATCACACATATATATATTATCACACTAATATTAAGACGGCGCGTTTCTACTTCTTTACGCTCTAACAGCTCACATGGGTTAACTAAGTCCTGGAATAGCACATTTAATCCACCTTTTATCATAGAAATATGTTCATTTGGGATAATTTTCCACTTTGGCACGGGCGAAGCCGTTGGCGGAAGCTAGTCATAACAGAATAAAGTAATTGACAGATATGTAGGTTTATTTACTGTCAATTCATGTGTTACTGAAGTCATAATTAGTTGCTCGACCCCGGTACGATAGGCTACGAAGGAACGGGGTAGGTTTTTAGTCAGTAAGAGTCTGACACTACTTCCCGCTCCGCCCAAGGGCGGGATTTGTCATTGGATGATTTTACCTACCAAAAAAAAAAGTCATAATTAGTTAGGAATGTTTGTCACTATTATATCGAATTGGATTCATTTATTCTTTGAATGTAATATTTAAGTATACAGATACGTAAAATAAATTACAACTTACAGTCTATCATAATATAAAGCACTTTGATTGTAAGTAAAGTGAGTAAATGCCATTTATCCAGATAACAATTAGTTACAAACACAGGTTTAAAGCACATTGTTTTAAATATATGTAAATCAATCTTAATTTCCGATTACAATTCGAAGCACAAATAAATTTACAAAAAAATAAGTAGCCTTATAAAATAACCGTTTGGTTTGTTTTAATATCAATATGTTTGCATAAAAGATTTCTGCAAACTCAATAGTGAACATTATTTTCAATCCCTATCCCGATTTCGTAGCACACCGTAGCTTGTAGCCGTAGCACAGGGGCGTAGACTCGTGCTACGAAAACAAGGGTAGCTACGCGGAAATACTATATTAGCAAAGAAGTATCTAAATAGTCGTAGGTATTTATTACTGTTATTTTTGTCATATCGTGAGCGCTCTTACAAAAGGACGTGTAAATTAAATCGACAAACAAACGTACAAACCGACACAGAAGTTTAATGGTACAATATTTGCTGTTGCTATGTTCCGTCAATATTTTTTTCTAGATACATTAGATAATATATCATTATTATTGATTTAACTGCTGAGATAATAAGCCGGTAGTAGAGTTGAGATAGCGAGTATCGGAAATGAATTATAACAGGCTGGTTGACCTTTCTATTTGGCATATTCAATAGCGACTTGTAGAGAAGTAAATAGGAATCAGAAATCACTTCCTACTCACTCAAGGTTACTAATATTATTTCCTCTATGTATTCGTTTGTATTTATTAATCGAACAACAAAATATGTAGATGTGTTCACAGATAATGACGAGAGCTATTAGTGAGAATAGTTTGCTGTTTTATGTTTCGTTTCTGTTTCAAATGAATCGTTTTACTTGCTAATGGAAATGTTAGCAATCTAGGTATGTTGAATTGCAATATTAGCAAAAAGCGATTTAGTATGGTTTTTCATCTGTTATAGATGTTTTTTCAGCAACAAAAATCGGTGTAATGACACCGGGTTGTGGATTGTTCGAAAAAGTTATGGTGGCCTTGAAAGCAACTGAAGGAACACGGTTGGGTTTAGTCGCACTGTGCTTAATCATCAGACGACGAGCAATGACCGAAACCTACTGGGTTGACTTTCGAAAGGGTACCCTGGGGTCCTGGAAATTAAGGCAAAGAAAAAACATAGGTGTGGTTTAAGTCAATAAAAGTCTGACATGCCCTCTCGCTCCGTCCTAAAGCCGGAGACGCCTTTGGATGATTTCACACACTAAAAAAAAAACAAAAGTCGGTGTAATGACACCGGGTTGTGGATTGTTCGAAAAAGTTATGGTGGCCTTGAAAGCAACTGAAGGAACACGGTTGGGTTTGGTCATTGTAACTCTTTCCTTCACCCAGAGCGGAAGGAATTATTTGATGACTTCTCATCCCAAAAAAATAAATGTTTGCTTCTCTCTTTTTCGAACGGATTTCGATAAAACTAGGTACACGGGTAGAACGTATCCTTTAATAGCACATAGGATACAGTCTACTTTTATCCAAGGAGTGTGTTCGTTTGGGATAATTTTCTACTATCTACTACTACTGGTAGTAGCAGCGGTTAGTAGTTTATATTTTGAACGGTAATTTTTTATTTATTTAACACAGAAAAACAGCAATTACACCATAACACTATGAACATTTAGGCTTAAGAATTATAAAGTCATAAGTATAATAGGTAGGTACTCTGACTCCTAAAATAATAAGTAATAATCGCACTGTAGGTAATCGATCCCGCTACTATTGCGCTGCCTGGCCAGAATGTTCTATTCTTAAAAAGTCCGATTGCTTCCGAGATAAGAAGAAGGTTACCAAACACAAATCAAACTAATTCTTAAGCAGAAACCAGTCAGGAGGCTATAAGAACAGGGAGTTCAATAGAATACCTTACCTTACCTCATATTAAATTACCCCAGTACAATGAAGGCTAAATTAGTATGTAGAAACAGTGATACATGTGTCATTCGCCATGTCTTAAAATGAAATTAGACGCGGTATTGTGATGCTAATATGAGAGGTATTCTTTTGAAATTTATATTAACAAACATTCTGACTGCATGCATCGCGAGCTTCTTTGTTAGGCGTTCTTAGTTTTGCATAATATTCCAATGTTTATTGGGTACAGTCGGAGAAATAAATAAGTGTTTAGGCTTATACTAGGAATGGAATTATTGTAAGCACAAAGATTAAGAAACTTCTACTAAAACCTTAGATAAAATCAAAATAGCAGAAGATAGGTGACTCGCCTTTAGCAGGTGGACCGCTTTAATCAGGTCCCCTAATTTCTCTCTGTGCTTTTTTCTCGTTATACAAGTCATTAAAAAAAAAAAAATCAAATGGAATCAGATTTCACTTTATCATAAGAAACCTCTTATGACATTTGTAATTTCACTTATTGATTTGGACGCCATTTTCGAACCGAGATAGATAGAGCGGTTTTTCGTAAACATTCGGCAGTTAACGCGATTTCACTCGCACGACAGTGCCGGCTCTTATCTCTATCCTTGTCCTTCAGTGACTGTAGGTTTGCGACTGTGATGACACTGATCTTAGATGTGTGAGTTTCGGTGCATGTAGTCGGGCACAGAGGTGTTTTGATTGCGATGTTAACGCGTAATGTATCTTCTCCATATAATATATCAATAGCTAAAATTGTATCTCACAAAAACACAAATGTAAAATACATTTCAGAGACATCATGCTGCTGTTTCAATATTTATTTTAACAAAACAAAAGTCAAAGTAGTTTCACTTCAATTAATTCGTTACGCAAAGGTCATGCACCCTCAATCTTAACCTGCATAGTAATCTCTTTAGCTGTCAGTACCTCGTACCGAAAATATGCTTATGTAATGCGCGAACTAATAGTATTTCGGCTGGTGTCACAGCCACCATGTCTAATTTAATTTAGCGTCCCAGTTACAGTGAGAATTGTTACGCGTTCTCCTACTGGTACTTACTATGAACGTTGTGTTGTAGATTTCATAATTTTCTTTTTGCACCACCTACTCGATAATGGCCTTCATATATCCCTAGGGATTTAATGTAGTGTTTTTAACTCCTTTGGGAGTAAAAAGATTTCAATATAGAACGTCAAAACCATTATTGTGAAAAAAAAAATACAGCAAGGGATTTCAAATGTACGTGCACATGACATTGGAACACACAAACCGTGCGAAGCCAAAAAGAAGAGAAAAAAAATATACGTGCATCAAACAAGTTTATTCATAAATCAAACTGGCCACTATAAAAAATTAAATAAAGCTGCTGTCTCTAAAAAAAAGAAAATGAAAGAGTGGGAGCGTTATAGAAAATTAAAACTATAGTTCAATTTAGTAGAGAATTTTGTTTGTTTTAAATTCCAAAACATGTCGAGTGATTGTTAACAACTTGTAAATAATACTTATATGTCTAACATAATAATTGGTTTCAGTATATTATTTTTTAATTATCTCACAGAAAGTGTAAAGGGTAGAGTATCCAACACGAGGATTAAGTTCTTGTTTAGTCTTGGGCAGCTTGAATTCCTCAATTCAGTCAGGTTCCTATATTAACTCTCTAGCAGTGCTCGGGAGTTAATTGTATAAGCCTTTCACTGCGTTCATTATTAAAACTTAGCGACCTACGTTTAGATTAGAATTCAACATGACACCCGATAATTCACGGCACTGAATTGAAGAAGAGACGGCTATACTACAGATTTGGTTTACGATCAAGTATACCGAATTTAAAATTTACCATTGTAAAATTATGCATTACCTATGCACCTATTTTTCTGTTTCCTTCTTCTTTTCTTTTATCTTAATATTTGTGTGTACATCAAATTTTAAATAAATAAATAATACATAAATAAGACCTACGGAACTGTAATCTTAAAACAAAACTTAGAAACATTGTTTTAGCTAATAATTTTAATATCGAAACCCATAAATATTTTTGAGTGATGAGAAATAAATTTAATTTAGAAATAAATTTTTCTTATAGAAACTCAAAAGTAACGTTATCTATCCGGAAATCTAGTTGTATAATGATATATATTGACATAAATAAATCATATAAACCACAAGAACCAGAGCGGTCGTTATGCATATTTTAATCGAAACGTTGAGGTTACGAAAGTTATTTCAACCGTGATACCGTTAGATGTTGCATTTGGTCTTCGGATCCAGTCTGCTGTGGTCCGGTTTACCTCACAAGTTGCGCGTCAACATACCTCGAACCGAGCCCGAGATATTGACGGCGTGTAGTGATTTCACGTGCGTCTCAAAGAGATGTCAGCAAAACTGTAGTGGCCCAGCAGGGCCGAAGCCTACTAGGGCTATGTGTTGACTTCCCAAAGGGAACATGGGGTCCTGGATAGCAAAGTTAAGAAGGAACAGTGGTGTGGTTTTAGTCAGTACAAGTCTGATAAGCCCTCTCGCTCCACCATAGAGCTGGAGAGGTCATTGGAGGATTTTCCCCTTAAAAACACACTTCGAAGAATGTCAAAGTGTCTACCTGCCGATCTAGATTCCGTTTATGGAGAACTAAGATTGTAATAGAATGCGAAGATCGATCATTGTCAATACTAAATTAACGGAATTTATTGGAATTATATTTATAGATGAACTAGTTGCTACCGGCGGTATCGCCCGCGTAGAAGTACAAAATTGTCCCAAGGGACCGTAATCCTAAGATAAAAAGTATCCTATGTTTTTATTATGGTAGGTAAAATCATCCAATGACAAATCCCGCCCTTGGGCGGAACGGGAAATAGTGTCAGACTCTTACTGACTAAAAACTTACTGGCTATGAAGGAACGGGGTAGCCGTTCCTTCATAGCCTATCGTGCCGGGGCCGGGTATTCCTTTCGGAAGTTAACCCATGACCCCAGTAGGCTTCGACCCTGCCTGCAGTTAGCAGGCTGGGCCTCTTCGGTGTGCTGACAGCTCCTTGAAAAAGTATCCTATGTGCTATTCCATGACATGGTCTAACCGTATGACATTTCAATCAAATCCGTTCACTCGTTCGAGCGTGAAGAATTAACAAACTTACAAATATACACACAAATTTTGGCCTTTATAAACTAGCTGCTGCCAGCGGCTTCGCTCGCGTTAAAATAGAAAAATATTTGCAGGGAACATACTCACGGTATATAAAAATGTGTTGTATACACCGTTAAATTTTAGTCGTTTTAATCCCGCGGAGGGTCGATTCGGTACATAAAATACTATCGATTTCTAAGAAAAAAAAAAAAAAGTACTGTTTTTCAAAAACTCGAATTAATATATGCATGTACGAAATTCATTTCTTTAAGTAAACTAGTCAATGAGCTTGTAGGTAGTTGTCGTTCGTTGCGTACTAACTACTTACAGTTCATTGGCCTCGCTCAGCTGACGTTTACTTAAAGTAATAATTTCGTACATGCGTAAATTAATTCGAGTTTAAAAAAAATATTGCCGTTTTTGTAAAATCTACAAACACACAAAATTTCGCTTTTATTTTGTGTGAAAACCGGATATTGAGGAAAGCGTAACTTATTCAGCTTAGTTGCAGTTGAGAAGGAAATCAAACATTTGCTTCGCAGAATCTCACGGTTATAACAGGTATTTTCTATTTCCAGTCTCACGGCATTAGTAAGTTATTATATTCAAAGCAATACGTGTCAATGAACATTGGTTTGTAAACCAATAAACGTCTCATCATCGATAGCGCATAAAAACATCGGAGGCCAAACTAAACATTAGCCGGTACAAATGATATTTTCATTGAATGCACAATGGCCTTTAGACGAGTAAAGTGCATTACAATTATATGAATTCTCAATTATAAAATACTTAGTCAATCGTCAAGGTATTCAGTGATTTCAGTTATCTTTTGTTTTTATTCTGTTCGTGTCGCATAAGTTGAAGAGTAGCTGCAAGCAGTGCCGGATTAGCCACGTAGCAAGAGTAGCAAATGCTACAGGCCCCGCGCTTCTGGGGGCCCCCGTCCGACGTACAAAAACAGGTCAGGTTACTTATTGTATCATAATTATGATATTTAATAAATTCCGGAATGTTCATAAAATAAAACACATTCATTGTGCGTACAGCTAAGGAGTGGAATTCCCTGCAGGAATCTGTGTTTTCCAATGGCTAAACCCCGGGAATATTTAAGTCAAGAGTGAATAGGTTACTTCTAGGTAAGCGCGCTCCATCGTCGCTTTCCTTCAGTTGAGATAGCGGTCAAGCGCGAATCTATAAAAAAAAATGTAAGCAAATACAATGGGGCTGCCGTTACTTAAGGGTCCTGCGGCTTGTGAGAAAAATAAGTTGGCCCCTTGGTAGAATTTGCTACAGGCCCCGCGCTGGCTTAATCCGGCACTGGTTGCAAGTAATAGACCAATTAACTTGAAGGATCTCGCGGTACTTTACTCCGGCGACGACGAGTACTTTGAAGAGTCATTACGTAAGTACCTACATAGTAACTTAGGCCTCTATAATATTGAATCTAACACTAAAACGAGCCATCACAAGTTATAAAATACAGTTTGTTTTTTTTTTTATAAACAGTCACTACGGTTTTTATTGAGGTCAATCATTCAATGGCTCTAGGTTGGAGCAGGAGGGCGTGTCAGACTTTTACTGACTAAAACCACACCTGCGTCTTTTAGTTGCGTTCTAGAACCGTTTCCGTTTCAGAAATTCTCTACGGTTTTGCTGGCATCTCTTTGAGGCGACGTGAATACTACGTGGCATTAACGTTTTGAGCTCGGTCCGGGCAGTTACCGGGCAGCCGGATGGTGAGCTACCCATCGCTCGCCGTCTGCAAGCCTGCGCCTACCGTGGCCCGTAGTTGCGATCAGAGCCATGGCGGCTGAAGCTTGAGGAAGTCCGTTTCCTCACGCTTGTGACCGTTTCCTTCGCTAACACTACTGCTTCGCAGAAGGAGGCGACCGCCTACCATTATCTCTTCGCTCTGTACCATGGCCTGAACCGTTTTGCTAATTACAAATTTAAATAAATGTTGTTTGTGTAATTTTCTTAGTTTACGCATTTTAAATCACCACTACGAAAATCCTGTCAAGTACAGACCTACATTAATTGCACCATTAAAACTACGTCAATAACTTTTCAATGATCTCATTGCATCGCCCTTAACACGGAAAACTGACTAAATTCATTACAATGCTCCCGCATATCGGAAGGCGTCGAACAATCGAGTGTTAAACAGCATATCGTTACGTTGACTCACTGTACCGACTCCCGAGGTTGCTCTTGTGAAACCTCGAGCAAACTCAGCCTCTAGCTAAAAATAAGATAATGCGAGCATTAAAATATATTGAGCAGCTGTAAATAGCACCTCGTCAACATTGTTGTTACGAGTATGTTGCTTTCAATTTTGATTTTAAAGCCGTTTGGTTCAGTGTGATATCTAGGACGACGTGAGAATCTTAGAGAGCTACTGTGACCCTGGGACGCAAAGGGCAACTAAAGGAAAACGGGTGGGCTTTAAGGGTGGTGCGGGAGGGTGTGTCAGACTTTAACTGACTGACTGCGCCTGTCGCCTGAAGAATAGATATCGCTTTAGTGCACGCGTTACCTTCGGCGATGTGCCCCATCCCTATTGTGGTGCGCCGGCCGGCACCGCCATCATGGGACGTGCAATGCCATTCCATTATCAAAATTGTTCCGAATATCCCACATCTTTTTCGACTAAGAACAAAAATTACCTTGTAAAATTAACGAAATATAATGTCAGATGAATATCACTGGTTTCGTTTTCAGAAATTGTCTACGGTTTTGCTGACATCTTTTTGAGGCACGCGTGGAATACTACGGCAACGTTTTGGGCACCTTCCCGTCACCTACTAGTTCAGTTATGCTCGTCATCCGCAAGCCTGCGCCTACCGTGGCTGGTAGTTGAGATCAGGGTTATACGTCGGCTGGGGGTTGATTAAGTCAGTTCTCTGACGCTTGCAGCCATCTTGCTATATTGATTTTAAAACCTTTTGATCCAAAGTGATATCTAGGCCGTGAGAACGCTCGAAAGAATTACTGCGACCCTGAAACGCAAAGGGCAACTAAAGGAACATAGGTGGGCTTTCGCATCAATGAAATTTTGACACACCCCACTCGTTCCATCCAGAGAATTATTGGAGAATTATTGGGAGAATTTATTTGTTGTTCCACTAACAAAAAAGAAGATACTTAATTTTTTTTTTCTCCCTTTGTTGAGCATAGGCCTCTTCGAATAAGTCCATCCAGGATATTTTTTATTGCAACACTTCGGAAAAAAAGGTCTAGGTCTAGATAGGACTGTTTGAAAAAGTATAAGTCTGACACTCGCTCGAGAAGTTATTTGGGGATTACCCACCTCTAAAAAAAGTGTTCTGTAATGGGTTTTTCCAAGATTATAAGTCCTTGTAGCGGACTGGGTTTATTGTGTCAATGGGCCACCCACCATCACATTTTACCATATCTGTGTCTGTTATGTGTTGTTGTTTACTTTTTCAACAATAACCGGCTTGTATAAAGTTTAATATTCATGAAATACCTTTCATGGTACAAAAAATTCCTTCAAGCGTAAAATTCTGAACTACATACTTGCTACGTAAAGTCCTTTCAAAGTTAGTTGTAATTATTTAATTTTGAGTTTTCATAATCATGATGTTTTGATATTTATCTTAGTATAATTTATTAGTTCTATTAGCATAAAGGCTATAATGGAGCGACATAGTCAATTTAGTGACAAAGCTCCCTAATGAAGATTAAAAAGATTAGATTAGTCTGTTTAAGATTATTGAATGTATTTTATCTATGGGCTTCCGTTACCTGAAAATAAAATTGTTATTTTTATTATACCTACCTACATAATCTTAATGATACTTGATTCTACTTGGTTTATTGCGCTCACCTATCACAGTGTAGTCTTGTTTAGCCCAATGGTTGGTTGGAATGCCTTGTTGCTTTAAGTCGGTTTATGCATCACTGCTAAAATTAAACTTTGAATAAATAAATATCCTTTCAAAGCAAAGACATATTTCACTTGTAGTTGAATAGTAAGTATCGTAATAGTATACAGTTGATATTACTTCACAAGTTTTATTTGATTAGACTCAAGAATATGATTAAACGCTATCATTTATTATATTAATGAGGCATATTTTGTAGTTCTAAGGTACCTAAGTTTGAGAATTCGTTACTCAATGTTTTTACACTCTCTTGGATACAATGCTCGGTGCTGATACAATGTCTTTAAATAAAATGAATGATTTATTTGCTGGTAGTGTGCCCAATTTTATTTCGAGAATGTTGTCTGCTAATTTAAATACAATACCTATGTTAAAAGTCGATGTAAGCGTCAATCTTAACATTGATTGCCATGCTTTTGACACTACTTACCTACACGGCACTGTATTTTTGAATTTGTCGATTTCATGACATCAAAGACATGACATACATACGTCATGATATTAAAATATTTCGCAAGTCGTGCAAAACGCGGTACATACTCTCAGATGAAGTAAATGCTACGCCTATCTATATATGTACTGATTGCTATTTATTATGCATGTTATATGTAAATTTTCGCCAACTACCGAGAAATTCACCTCGGTAGAAATTTCATTGGAATTTTTATGGCAATTTTAAATGTACACATAGTTGTCTGTTAATTTATCGGGGATTCTAGTTGCAGGATTACCTTGAGATAGCAACATTTCATAATTATTTCCAACTCTTAATATGGAAAATAAAATGCAAAGATGTTATAAAGCTTTTTAAGACTCTTTTGACTATAGTTTTCTCATTAGCAGCAAATGACTTGATATTGCAGAAATAATTACTTAAGGACATAACCTAACTAAGACAGAAATAAAATTAGTGAAACTACGAGTATTCTCGGTAGATTTAATTTTCAAAGTTAGCCTTTCTAATCACTGATAATGTTTTATTTCTGAATCTAGAAATTATCAAGATTTAAGTTAGATAGAATTTTGCAGATAGGTACAAATACCTAATTAAAATCGCGAAAAAAATCAGCAAGTTCAGTACATTTTGACCAGTTAGGCGAAATTAAATGTACTAATAAGTAGATTTTTTTCACGATTTTAAGTTTGGTCCCATAGTAAAAGTTGTTTGTTATAATGACTATAATCACGTGTTTAAGTATTGGTTACTAATTACCAGTCACCCTATATATACAGTAATACAAAACTGAGTGGATATTTCTACTAAAAGTAACATAACTCACACAATGTATGAGTGAGTGTATGCATGTCATGCAAACGCTATTTACACGGATTCTCAGGTAACTTTGGGTGACAAAGTTAGTATTTAAAAGTTGGAGGTCGGTGCTTGTCGAGATTACCGCCGATCTCAATTTGTCCATGGATGGGATTTATGACTACAAATTTTAGTTTGAGGTACACACGGAAGTTCAGAAGAGCGTTTTTCTTTTAGTTTATATTGAAATATTTTTGTTAGTATGGTATGCTCCGTACCTTTCCGAGTGCTGGGGATTCACTAACGGTTTCATCTCTGCCTTACGTTTTGGCAATATAAAAATAATCTAACTACTAAATTAGTTGTATTTATAATAATTTGAAGGCATACAAAATATGAAGAAGAACCGCCCATTGTGACACCCTATTAATTTTAAGTTCTTAATGTAATTTTATTTTTGGTGTACAATAAAGAATACATCTATCTATCTATCTATCTACCGACGACTGTTAAGGATATTACTATCACGAATGATTTTATTTATCTTCTTTGAATATTTATTTTATCCTATATTTAAAAAGGTTGTTTAGCAACAAATAAACGAGTATGTTAATATATTAAACGGATATAAGAAATTGATGAAGTTTCTGTGAGAACAACACTGAATTAATTGGCGGGTTTTAATTAGTTTTAAGTGGTATCACTATATATTATGTTATTTTTTTACTTTCTAGGGACATGTGGCTCACTGCTAAGGAACACCTTTTGAAAATTCTATTATAAGCATAACCCCAATTATCGTATCACGAAGCTATGCAATTATTATTGCGAATAGGGTAAAACAAGCGATGAGTGTACGTTTGATTACAGTTTTAAATTACCCATTGTTTAATTACGTGTACGTATTTAATATCCATTTGTTTTTCAATTATTTTATTTTATAGTAATAAAAAAAGAATATCCGAATGTCCTTCAAGATTCTATTTATATTTTCTGCACAATAGTTTATTACAAACAATAAAATAAAACATGCTGGTAAGATATGGTTTTATTTTTTAACTTTCTAGACAGTTACACAATTGCACACAAAGTAATAACGTGTTCTAATAGTAACAACTATTTAATATTCAATAAAAAACAGGACATATCAATCGCATATAATAGTCAAGTTAAAACATTTTTCTGTAATTGTCACACGTATTCTATGTAGGTGTAATTATCTCGACAGGCAATTAAAATTCCGCGTCCGGTGGACATTTATAAATTATACATTATGCACGTGTAATAGTAAACATAAAGGCCAGAGGGATAAACGAGAATTATTGACACATGTCGAGAACAGCCATCATTTTATGAGTTTTTTTTAGGTGGGAAATCGTCCAATGATTTCTCCCACTCTAGGTCGGAGCGTGAGGGCGTGTCAAACTTTTATTGACTAAAACCCACTCTTAAGTTACTTCTTAACCTTCGTTTCAGGACTCCAGGGTTCTCTTTCGCACAACCCATTTAGTTAATCGACGGCGAGTTACCCATTGCTTGCCGTCTGCAAGCCCACGCCTACGGTGGCTGACAATCGGGATCACTGTACTTGGACAGCTGGAGATAGAAAAATAAGACGAACGAGAATAAATGACACATGCCGTAAACAGCCATCATTCTATGAATATGATGAGTTATGCTGCAAGCTAAAGGTTGCAAATACCATGCATGAGTGATGTGAGGCAGAAAACTTACAAAATTGACCATACGAAACATACATGAATGTAACATTTAAGACTGGACGTTGCCAGTACATCTAAGATCAGGGAAGGTAAACCTTTTAATAATTATAACTTTTATTAGGGGTAAACGCTAGCAAATTGACATCAACGTACGTAGAGTTGGTCTATCTCACGAAAGTGGTCTTAGATATGTATCATCTGGGACTAACAAGCGCGTGATAGGTAGCTTGTCATCCAGCTGTCTTTCATACTCTTGTATGATATACGCGCCTCTAAAAGATCGGCGAAGTTAAAGGCGCCTAGAAGGGCCGATGCCTGCAACGGCTGCAGAAATATAGAAAAAACGTGGCCGTGGTTCTGATACCTAAAGGATAACTAAAAAACCCTGGTAGGTCAGTAAATTTCAGACACTCAAAGTAGAAGAAGATATTTGATAAATTTCCCACCTTAAAAAAAGGGTCTGCCTATTTTTCTATGGGTTGGATCTATAGAAGCTACTCTCTCGGTTCACCAGTTATGTTTATGCAAAAGTATCCTGCTCATTACGTACGTATGGTGTCAAGAATTTTCTGTCGTTTACTATTAGAAGGTTTACCATCCCTGTCTTAGATCGTTTGCCTTGAGTGCGCGGGCGCAGGGCGGCCTCCGCGCGACCGCGGTGACCTCACACACCATAACGTACAGGAAAATATGTACGCTTCCGTACACCTGAAACATTTTGTCTAACGACCGTCACTAATGTGTTTAGTCATTTACTTTTCCCTTGAGTTTATGAGACAGACTTCTTTGAAATAAGTGTGTACAGGACTACCAATATTAAAAAGCTGAAGTCTTCTTTTGTTTTTTATTTGAACGCGCTAATCTCAGGTTTGTATTGAAATAGTATATTTTGATATAAGTGCAGAAAGTTTGTTATTGCGACCGAGGCGGCGGTATTCGCACGAGCCGTAGACGAGTGTGTTATGGAGCCGTGGGATGAAGTGACAAATTTGCACGCGTGTCAAACGACGTTTTTCAATACACTTACGAATCTTGGAGCTAACCCGCGCCTCGTGGGGGTCGACCGATAGCCTGATACGATAAAATTGTGTTGGAGGCGAGCACGCGCACTTTTCTGCACTAGTGCGGAAAACAGTCGATTGCGTGCCTAAAAGCGGTGGGTTGAGAGCAGGTTTTCGAGTAAGTATATTGAAAAATCTTTGTAGTTTTGGTTAGACCAGTTATATCGAAGAAGACTATAGGCTATATATATAACATCAAACTACGACCCATGAAAACGGGGCAGTACCTATACAAAAAGGCGAGTGAAACCGCGGGAACAGCTAGCCAGTAATAAATAAAACTAGATAACTATATTATTGAAATGGCCTAGTTGGGTATCGTTGCCCAGGTGTGTATTTATAGAATTAATTCATGCCCATTTTGTGTGTTTTACGAGTCTTAAAGTTTAAATGTAACGGTAAAAACTTCGGTCTTGTCTGTTAAATAGCAGTATTTGATTGAAGTCATTAACAAAATTACAATATTAAAACGATGAAATGTATTTCCTTAAACACTAAAAAATAACGGTAACTAAATAACAGCCATTACATCGAAAATACTTTTTATAAAATGAATCCTTCTTTCCCTTAGTCGTCACCATCATCACGCGTGAACGGCTGAATCAATTTCGCTAATTCTTTATTATTTTTTTTTGTGTTTTTTTTTTATTGTTACGAAAAGGTTAAAGAAAATTTTTTTGAAAATTTGAGGAAACTGCGACGTTCAATTATTTATTTAACAGTCGCGCGTTTGACAGTTCATAGCTAAGATATAATATATATATGTATATATATATATATAATAGCATTACCACGAACTCTACGCGATTTATTTGACGACCTAAACTGAACTGTTAAAGGGATGGAGCTTCAGGGTGTTTTTTTTTGTTTTTCCTTCTTTATTATTTATTTCAGCCTGCTTATTAAAAAACATATGCACTAACATAGACAATTAGACATACAGCTAATTATAGAGTCACTTAAGTAATGTAATTAACATGGAGTAATACATATTATGCACTACACAGAATAGGACAGGGACAATATTCTCTAACTGCACTATTGTAATGGTGGACCGCCGACTACCCAAGATACGGGCTGTGCTCAGTTTGGGAGTCGTTGAGTCACTTTTTGAAATAACTTGTATAATGTGATGATATCTTGTCTTTGTGTTATCTGTACTTTTTGGAAGAATAAATTACTATTATTATATTATTATTGTATCCCTTCCCATCCCTTTTTCTTGCTCGCGCGCTTGATATTTTAACAAGTCATGGTAAGTTCCCAGGACAACGTTTATCAGGTCAACATAAATACACCGTGAAATTTTAGTGTTTTTTTATTAGTGAAGTCGGCAATTTTTTTTTTTTGAAAATAGTTGTTTTATTTTTACTTTTACTTTGTGCTTCGAAAAAACTCCTTATGGCAAATCGTTCTGCCGCGGGAAAACAACCATTAAAGTTTCACGGTTTATAATAAAAACTTGAAGCCTTACAGAACAAATGAGGTCACACAGTACTAGGGTTGTCAAGCGTACTCTAGAATAGAGTATTGTACTCTACATCATGTAGGTGAATTCTATAATTTATAAACACTAATAGAGGACGTTAAAATACTTTTTTTTTACACACATTATATGATGCGTACTTATTATCTTGACCAAAATACGTCGACTATTTTCATGACTGTGAAGTGGTGGGAAGAGAGGAACAAGGCTTCATTGAAATTGATTACACTTTGATCTTAGCCAAAAGGCCGAGAAGCGATAAAATTGATTAAAAATTAGTGATCTATGTAAGCTTAGAATGTTTGGAGTAATACGAACTCTTTATTTACCTCTTTTGAAATCAAATATGTTATACTCTCTTTTAATGAAAGTTGGCAACCCTACACAGTGCATAGATACTGTTCCTCGAATTGCTTAATCATTATCGAACATTATAATATAAATATCTTTTTTTATTCGATAGTATTTCTTCGAATTCCTTCAGCAGAAGGACGGACCTTCGTTGTGCAGTCACGCACAATGATATCATACGTCTAATAATGATGCATGTGCCTCGCAGCTGTTAAAGATCTAACTCGTTAATCAATAATAAATATTATAAACAGGTAGCAGTCTGTAAGCTAATTCCTTTTTAGGGTTCCGTATCTCAAAAGGAAAAAACGGAACCCTTATAGGATCACTTGGTTGTACGTCTATCTATCAAGACCCTTTATATCAGGAACGCGTCTCTACACGTTTCTGATATAACGGATCAAATTTCGGGAAAAATTTCAACTCAATAACAGAGGTATTGAGTTGAAATTAAAATCATGTACTTACTCCGGTCTACGGTCTTTTGAATATACATATATAGACGGCCATTTATGTTGCAAACTTATAGATATTTCGATACTCTCAAGGGAATCAAAATTCCTAGGGTACTTCCCGTTGACCTAGAATCCTGAAATTTTGTATGAAGCCAGGTCTCATAGCACAAGTATAGGAAAAAATCAGAAAACTGTAAATTTTTAGTTACGTCACAAAAAAGAAATTGTGATTCGGAAAAATCTTCGTAACTCAATTCGGGAATTGAACTTTTTTCTTTGGTAAGTTCTTATGGAACCTTTAGTGAGCGAGTCCGACTCCCACTTGCCGGTTTTTTTAACATTGGGAATACAGCAAATGAGTTCTCCCGCTCAGGATGGAGCGAGAGGGTGTGTCAGACTTTTAATGACTAAAACACACCTGCATTCCTTTAGTCGCTCAGCTGCTGGAGGGAATCTCTACAAGTAGGTACTTTACTAATCAGGAAAATTCTTTTCCTAATAGACAACTTAGTGAGTGCTATCATAAACTCCATTTTTTAAGGAATTGCAAGGTTACTGGCGCACAGGGCACATTAGTCACTAATAAGAAGAATATTTTCCTGATTCAAATGCCATGCGTGACTATGATCACGATAGTCAGTTGTGTGTGACACAGCAGTGATTGATTATATTATGAGCGATCGGGCGTCAAAGTTCGCGATGTCGCCGCTATCTCGGGGAAAATCATTTGGAAGGGCATAGTTTGCCGAGGAAATAAACTGACTATGCCCTTTTTGCTATTTGCTAAAATATCTCAACTCCCCGGTCAACACATTTTTCGTGTTCACGTGTGACTTTTTCGCTGTCTAAAATTAACCTTTTTTTATTTGTTATAAACTAGTATGTACTTGACTGCGATTACACCTGATGGTAAATTGGTAATGCAGTGATGCAATCGTTGATGGTGATGCGCACTAGTTTATTAAGAGCCTAATCACTCTAGCCTTGAAGACACTCAAATTATAATCGGATGGGAAGACCGCAGCAGGCAAATTGTTCCAGTTCTTTGATGTATGTGGTATAAAATAAACGACGAGGCGAAACGCCTAGTCCAGACCGTAGATGTTTCAACAACGTAAGCCATACGTCGGGTTGTCCGATGGTAGAATGTAGATGATGGAATGAAGTCATGCAATTCCTGTGCGCACTCTCCAAAATGCAATCTCTAAAAAAACGTCTGGCAGTATCTTCCGCTCTATCCCGTAAATACTTGTTCAAAAATTGCCCATCAGCACATAGGCCGGTAGGAATATAGCAAGTTTAATCGATGTATAAAGTACATCTGAATGTTAAAAGACGAAAGACGCTAAAAGTAGATAGGCATTTTACCTACACTACTGACGAAAAACCTGGGTTTTTCGATTAAATCAATATTACATTTTCCTAAGGTTAGAATTACAGATGAAAAGATTATTCGAAACAAGATGATGATGACATATTCAAGTTTTTTCAAATTACCGAAATTTCTAGAAGAGGGGAGGTGATAAAATTAAAATAAATAATCAAAAAGACAGGTTTTAAAAACAATTTTTTACGAAATATTTACAGGTTCTCAATGTTAAAGGGCATGTTAGGAAAGATTATTTACATATGGGTAGGTACATATGTCATTCATAGGAGGGTCACTCAAGCTATCGTTTACGAAACTTTCATCTTACGAAATTGACATTATAGTGAAACATGGTGTTTTATTGTTTTACTATCCACGCTGTCCAGTTCATTAAACAGCCATAAATTGTGTCTTCTGATGAATGGAAAAATATTTGTGGTTCTACGTAAACACATTCGTTTTACACGGTTGTGTGTTGGTTTATTTGGCTTTAGACGCTCTACGGATCCAGTAAAATATTGGGCTCAGGGTTTTTTTTTTTTTTTTGTGGTAGGTAAAATCATCCAATGACAAATCCCGCCCTTGGGCGGAGCGGGAAGTAGTGTCAGACTCTTACTGACTAAAAACCTACCCCGTTCCTTCGTAGCCTATCGTGCCGGGGTCGAGCATTCCTTTCGGAACTAACCCATGACCCCAGTAGGCTTCGACCCTGCCTGCCTGCAGTTAGCAGGCTGGGCCTCTTCGGTGTGCTGACAGCTCCTTGAGGCGCGCGGGAACAGAACGCGCCGTCGACGACTTGGGCTCGGTCCGGTCGGTTACCGGACGATCGGACAGCGTGCTACCCATTGCACGCCGTCCGCAAGCCCGCGCCTACGGTGGCCGGAAATCGGGATCGGAACCCCGGCGGCGGCTGGGGCGAGCGCCCCGTTGCCTCTGCCTGATGCGGTCGGCCTCCTCCTTTGCTAGCATTACTGCTTCGCAGAAGGAGGCGACCGCCTGCCATCCCTCCTCACTACGGACCATGGCCTGAACCAAGGCCCGGCGAGAGAGATCGCTGCCGCCGATCGCCCCCACGAGGACACGGCGATGGCCCAGGCGGGGCACACCTCTACAGTGTGCTTCACCGTGTCCTCCGGATGTTCCGCACAGTGGCGACACCCGGGCGAATCCTCCGCACGAATCCGGAACAGGTACTTAGCGAACTTTCCGTGTTCGGTAAGCACCTGCGTCGTGCGGAAGTTGAGAACGCCGTGAGGTCTTTCCAGCCACGCCATTGGGTTCAGGGTGCTGTCCGAGCTGCCTAGATATTGCAATGCATCGGGCATGTTCTCTTTAGCGCGTGTCAAAGAAGGCTGCCTGATTACTAAGCAGATCTGGGAACAGCCACAATGGCATTCGTTGTACCTTAGCTAATGAACAGGATGTGATGGTGGATCAATCGTTGGTTGCGGTTGATGGTGCGGCAGTTTTTTTAAGTTTTTAGGTTTTTTAAGTATTACTAACCCTTCAGTTTATAAGTTGTTACTAACCATTGGACCAATTTTATCTTTTAAATGAATATTATTTATTATTATAAGTAAATTGTCTATTATAAATTAATCACAATGTTGCTCACTGTTACGTACCTCTTCTATAGTAATAAATTATTGCAGATCCTACAGTACATCGCATGCAATGAACATTGCACGCATATACATAAGTCACCTGCGACTACCTAGATATGCAAAGACATGATCTTTAACCTCCTTCTACCACAAGCCTAGGTTACAGGCTTACGTATATGGTCAAAATTACATGAGCATTACGAAAAGGAAGACAAAGTTACGAACGATCAAAAATAGATATGGGAAAATTAAGCTCATTCGTGAATAGATGCCATAGATCATAGAATCAACTAAGTTATGCTAACCGTATAATCACAACAAGAAGGACTAAGAGCAACACATAATACATTATAAAATGTTAAGGTCTAAAAGTATCATGCACACATCGAATGTCTCTACGTAAACTCTCGAATCTGAAGTATTAGCATTTATTTTTTGTTACTGTTTCAAGCTTGATAAAAAATAGGTATCCTAATATTTTTTTTTTTTTGTGTAATGATTCTTAAACCCAAACTTATATTTAACCAAATTTATATATTAGTCAATAATGACCAAGTTAACCACAAAATAAACTTCAAATTGCTCTCCTGTAAATTAAGTTTTTTTCACTTTCGATAGTTTACCTAGGGACAGTCGACATATTAGTAATCAAGTATCTACATACAAAGTAAACTTATTTATGACCCCTTGTCTTCTTGATCTGGCCCCAAGTGGCTTCCAGCAGTTAGCTAACAAGATGTGGTTAAACCTCTAACGGGGAGCAACTGTCATGACCTCCGTAACCTAACGAGCGGGAATGCCAATATAATAGACTGAAGCCTTTCATAGAATAGCCAGCGTCTGCATAAAGAAAGTGCAACACAATCGAACGCACGGACTGCGCTTGCGCAAGTGCGCGAGTTTCTCCGACCAACATCAGATTCGCAGACTACCAAGTAATCACGGGGTGCAGTTGTAAATTACTTGTTTGCTCACTAAATCACTGTATTCAGATCATTTCGTTGCTTACATATAATTTGAATACGTTTTACATAACGTATTGAAAAAGGAAGAGTAAATCGGAAAGGAAGTTGTTCGAATTGGTTGGGAAGATAGCCCCAAACCAAATTGGGTTAATTAAGGTAAAAAAGAAACTTCTTACTCGACGGTGATTACGTAATAAGCCACAAACCAGTTCAATATTTATGAAATTTCTTCAAAATCGCGTTCATGCTGAGTCACATATCAAATATGCATAAGAAAAAGTCGTCAAAAATTACTATTATATGTGTCATCATTTTTCACAAATCGCAAGTACTTACTAACTGTGTTGAAACTTAGTTTGGTATTTTGTCAATTCATTTATCCATAAAATCTGTGGTTAAATCGCTACTTGAAGGAATAGCGACAGAATAACTGTTATTTGTAGGAAATAGGTAAAACCTTGAAACTTAATATGTAAGGAAGATTGCCTAAAGGTAGAGTCATTGAATAGTAATTGGTTTCGAGAATTTCTTCCGGATACAAAGGTGTTTCCAATCGATAAGTTGGAATGTTGATGCACTAGTAAATGCCATGCATTTAATACGTAAAAGCAGTTTGTTTCTGGTTTCCCACGTACATAATTTCAAAGCGGACATATTGAAGTGTTCCGTCCGTTGCCACCGTGTCACGCTGATCTGAGTTTAAAATTATACCGATATTAAGCCATTAATAAATCTGGCTTTGAAATGTTTTCGTTTAAAAGATGAATGCCGCATAAATAAACACTTTAGCCAGTGGATACAGTTAAATATGATGGTGGTGACATAATAAATATCACATGATCATTGGATTAGCTGTCACATTATTCATTTACCGCGAGGTGTCTATATGACAGAAGCCCGCAGTCATTACACCTGACCTTTGACTAAACAGGTCCCACATGAACTGGCTGAGCCGCATATATGTATAATAATATAATTTATTGAGTACGCGTTTAATAATCTCGCTGATCTTGCTAACCGTGCGTGGGAGCACCTTGTCAGCTCTAAAGTTGTGCATTCAGTAAACTTGTGGGATAATAATAATAAACTATATTTTTTTGTTATATTTGTTTGTATAAATTATTTAAAAATATAATATTGATAAACTAAGTTAATAAATGGAAATATTAATTAAATAATTTTTTCAAAATTTCAATGCTAACTTAAATTTAATGAGTAATGTGGCTCATGGTTTAGCGGTTCTGTCATGTAGATATAGATAATTTTACTCTGATTAAGTAACTTTAGTAAGACTATAAAATAAATAAAATAGCATTGGCAAGTTCAAGAGACGATCTATGACGCCACTCGAATGTTGCAAGTTACAATTACTGCATATTTTATAAAGATGCATGTTTCAAAGACGTCTAAATTGCCACAGAAAACGGATTATCTTAGAAAGAATCACAAAACGCGTTTTAATAAAAACTAATGAAATCAGACCATATCTCCGCAGCGATTTATCTTGATCTAGTTTTAAAAGTCAATCGGAGGAAATGCATAACTTAAGTTGATTGACGGCATTGAACAAGCCGTCGCCGGTAGACTGTCATTACTCACTATTGCACATAATCAATTAAATTCAATCCTAAAAAAACTTGAGAATTATGATTCAGTCGTGGAAAGTTTTTGACCAAAAAAATAAGAAATAAATCATATTTTTTGTCGAACTCAATAACGCATTGCTCATTGGTCAAATCTTGGTATTTTTTTATAAGACAGCAGACAGCAGGGCTAACTCCTACAAGGGCCGTAGGACGAGGACGTCTGAAAAGGTAACTGTGAAATGCAATAGGCAACTGAAAGAACATAGGTTTGGTTTCAGTCAGTAAAAGTCTGATACAACCTTCCGCTCAGTCCTTGAGCGGGGTCACTGCGGGTGCTGAGACCATTAAACGGCGCGAATACTGTAATCGTATTGGTAATTAATTATAGTTTTGAGCCGTTTGGGGTTGAAATACTTGGGTCATGGGTTCCGAGTGCGCGTATCCTTTTTAAGGAAATTTCACGCCGAATAATCGACACTGCGTGACTAGAGGGCTGGCTCGTTCTTCGCCCAAAGAATTAGCATTGCCATTCAATGTGGCAATGCTGCCAGTCTTCTGGATATATTTCCGGATGATAGCAATGTGGACGAGTACTTCGACGCCTGAGTGTACTGTGTTTTCTATTATATGTGCCTATGTAGATTTATGTATAAATAGTTTAGTTAATATTTAAGGTTTTATACATGTATAGATATCATTTGTAATAAATAATAAACACCTGAAAATGCGAGATGTTTCATGTAGAATCATCTTGATGCAATACAATAAAATATAAGTGGGTACCGGTTATAATATTGCTTTCGTTTGAATCCTTCGCTTTTATAGTGCACATTCTAAACCAGAGTCACGATAGCGTGACCGTTTCAAAATTTTCAGATAAATTGCTCTACGTGGATGAGCAGTGAGCACATCGCTTGCAACTATGTGAATAGATAGAGATATCCGGAGTTTCAAGTAACCTATTGTAAAGTATATAAGGATAAATCGTGACTACACATGCTCAAGAATACATGATTTAAATTGAAACATCTTTTATGATATTGTGTACCATATACATGTCTATTTATACACCGTTAAATTTTGGTCGTTTTAATCCCGCGGAGGGTCAATTCGGCACATGAAACACTATCGATTTGTCGAAATTGATTTCTTTAAGTGTATATTATGTGTTCTTTATGTGTACGCAGCGTTAGAAGGCCTCCTACAAGGCGGTCTAATGACCTGGTAAGGGTTGCGGTAATCCGATGGATGCGAGACGCTAAGGACCGTTCATTGTGGTGACACTTGGGGAGGCCTATGTTTAACAGTGGATGTCTTTCAGATGAAATTTTGATGATAATGAGGTGTATATGTAAATAAATTGTTATAAAGTTATGTATTGTATTTTTTTGCATTTCAAGTGTTTGAATAATTTTGGTTGATATCGCTGTTAGCGATAAGACCGCTATTGTACCCATAGATTTAAGTTTATGTATAAGTGGTAGGTATTACTTTTTTGGTGTACCAAAGTTTACTATATTCTTTTTTTTTGTGTTAAAATCATTGAATGACATCTCCCGCCCTTGGGTGGAGCGGGAGATAGTGTCAGACTTTTACTGACTAAAAAACCCACCCCGTTCCTAAGAAATTGTTCGATTAACAAGAACAAGGCTTGAGCACAGGCGTAGAGTAGCCAGCCTTTCGGTGAAATTTACAGGATTCATTTTGGAGAGTGTGCGCGGGAATTACATGACTTGATTCCGCCATCTCAGTTTTACCATCGGCCAACCTGACGTACGGCGATTTTCCACTCTTATGTTGTTGAAACTTCTACTGTACGGACTAAGCGTTGTGCTTCGTTGTTTATACCGCGTACATCCAGGGACTGGATCAGTTTGCCTGCTGCGGTCTTCCCATCCGATTAAAATTTAGGTGTCTTCAAGGCTCGAGTGAATAGGCTCTTTATAAACTAGTGCGCCTCACCATCAACGATTGCATCACTGCTTAACATCAGGTGGGATTGCAGTCAAGCACTAGTTTATATCAATAAAAAAAAAAGTGTGCACATAAGGAAAATCAATTATGAAAAGATCGGAACCAATCGGCATAACATTTGAAACACAAGATCGATTGCCCACGCGCAAGAATGTGCGTTTTTGATTGTGTATACGCGATCTTCGCAGGTTAATCGACGTTCAACCTGAACATTATCGCTGGTGTCATGCATTATATAAGATATTGCTATGTTGTAAACTTTCTATATGGCTGTACTTGACTTGTCCGCTTAGTGTTTCTGCGTCTGGGAGAAGCTTACATTCAAAATACTTTACTTTAGGGGGAAATTGATTTGTGTTAAGTACTGTACGAAACTGCTGGATGGTTCAACAGAGTAAAGGGTAATTGAAGGAACATAGGTGGGTTTTAGTCAGTAAAAGTCTGTTTTAGTCAGTAAAAGCAAGTCTGCCCTATCGTTCCACTCAGAGCGGGAGATTTTCCGCTTCAAAAGAAAAGTGAAAATTGATTGTTGCATCATCTTTAGTGGACAGGTTATTTTTTAGAGCAAAAAATACAGAATCTATGAGGAAAATATTGGAATATTATAAATGATATATTAATTCAACTTTGCCTACCACGAAATCAAAACTAAAGTATTCCATAATATAAATATTGCAGTCGACGCAGCAGAAAGAACAGCATGATGAAATCCAGCCACTCTAGCCAAGTTACAATCGTTTCGTTTAACGTGAACGCTTGGAGTTAGCCACGCCCCAATCAAATGGTTCTAACCACGTGGCTAAGCATTGAAATGACGTCAGAACCAAGGAATTGGGGGCGTGGTCAATTCCAAGCGTCCACGTTAAACGAAACGATTGTAACTTGGCTGTGCTAAGTCTTTATACACATAATTATTTATGCAGTAGTTAAGTTACTTTCTTCTCGCATCCTCGACTCAGTATGATAACTATTCTAAATGAAGCCGTCATGTAATGCCGGTATGTGGTCGCCGGTACTGTACGAGTCGGCACGTTGACAACACTTTCTTCGTAAATGCTTCATTATATAAACGCGAGGATGCCGGCGGCATTCCGACTTGTATCGTATGGCCAATACTGAATAGACATTACAATTACTCGTATCATGGCATGGATTGTTTTGATATTGGAAGTATGTTTTATAGAGAAAGTAATCAGTAGGCTTAGCCATGTTAGAAAGAAAGATAAAAGTAAGAAAAAATATTTTATTTGGCACGCATGGATACACACACTGTAAAACCAAATTTATAAAACTTAAGATAAGTTAAGATACAGACACAATGTGTGCCTCACGGCGACGCCAAATAGGTCCAGTTCAGCATAAATGCCAGACAACTACATGATAGTCAGTGGTAGTTGCCTGACGCTGGTTTTCAACTGAACCTTGCTGAGAGTGAACGGTAGTTGATTACTTATTATGTACTTGGTAAATAAATATAATAATAATAATAATCTTTATTTAATCTTTTTTACACATAGTTAAAAAAAATATATATATATAGTCGTTAACACTAGTAGAAAATGAATCAAATGTATGGGATTGACATCATCTCAACGATAAGTCACGTGATCAGAACAAACGAATAGAAAATTCGTAGCCATATTTAAATTGTTCAAAATGATAGAATGAAGTAGTGTATGTAATTATTATTATTTCTACAATGTCTATCGCTACATCCTGTAGTTTTACGGTATAAATGGTGCCAAATTAATTTTTTTTTGTTGCGCGTTAACATGGCTGCCAACTTATCATTTATTAAAATACTTTCGCTTACGCACCAAGGCGTTGCCGATTGTAGAAACGTTTAGACACGAAACAGGTGTAACTTGGCTAGGCCTTCAGGAATCACGACTATCCGAGCAACTGACTAGGCATAAATTATATTTGTGTATATCATGCGATTTTTTCATGTTTTGATCAAATCACCTTCCTACCCTTATCTCATTTTGCCTGGATTCCATACCTCATTTTTTTCTTCAATTCTGTTCTATTAACCATCTTTCATATCACTTC
Source organism: Leucania comma (assembly GCA_958295575.1). Lineage (NCBI taxonomy): Eukaryota > Metazoa > Arthropoda > Insecta > Lepidoptera > Noctuidae > Leucania > Leucania comma. Next base: position 16,157,849 of record OY282474.1, on the reverse strand, counting down.
TCATAGAAGCCATTATTATATACGTAGGTATTAGCTTTGTCAGTGGCTTTTGTTCGCTCGCGTGAAATTAGGTTTCACCTTATAAAGTTTGGGCCCCCATTTTACCCCACTAGGGGGTAAAAGGAAATCTTGTGAAAAATTTCATTATCTCAAGATTTCCTTAGCCAGATTCCCACTAGTTTCGGCCATGTTTTGATATGGCAGTCAGTTTTTCCTTTTTATATAGGTATAGTCTATAATACAATCTTTCTGTGAATGCTCATCAGTTCTATAAAATAAAATTTAATTCTGAATATATCTTTGAAATAACACTTTTTTGTTTTAAAAATCCAATATTACAAATTTATTTAAAGCCAGCCTCCTAGTTAGTAAAATTAGTTTTGGGGATTTCGACGAATTATAATAATGTTGTGTTTACGACATTATAATAAATTACACGCTTGTCAAACTTTGTATGACATTTTGGTGCTGACATTCAAACACGAAAGGTGACCTGCAACTTTGTTTAGAGGCTGAGGGACTACTGACAGGTTGGGTTTCACTAACAAAAAATATAATCCCTCTAATGGATCTCTTAGATGTTAATTCACATACATACAAAACAATTTACGTCATGAATGTCATTAATGTTTTACGACATAATCGTCAAATGGAATTAGCATCGGTAATGTAAAGACATCAAGACTTAATACATCTTAATGTGTCCGATGGTTGTTTCCATTACAGCTGAAATCAAATCTAAACAATAGAACGTAAACACATAACCTCAAACATAATAGTTGTCAGTGATTATGGTGTGGTCGCAGGATGCTCAATTGTTTTGGCTGCGCGTCCGTGTTCGTTGATGAATGTTAATGTCAGTAAGCAGCTCGATGATTATCTGTGATTGCTTCCTGCGCGGCGTGCGCGGCGCGGCGGCTCACTGCGCATCGAGGCGAGCCTCCCAAGGAGGCCTGCGCGCACGCAGCGCCCACGGCCGCAGCGCTCGTGTGAAGCACTCCTAATGACCAGTCTTCCGGATCCGGCAGGCAAAACCCAACTAATAACAATAATGAGCCTCATTTCAACCGAAGACGGATCAAATTAGGATGTAATCTGTTCCGTGTGTTTTTTGTGGTGCCAAGAGACTTGGTTCCAAACAGGATACTAAATGAATGGCGGTGGTAAAACCATCTTTGATGTACCTGTACGTAAGTATTTTCCTCGAGTTTATATCGAATGACATTGGATAGACATTAGATATAATGCGTTCCGTTCAGTGATTAAAACGGTCACGACTGATGTGGGTCTGGTGCGAATCATCGCAAAAGTTCACTTTCGAATCATTATTTCTATCTGCTTTCAGATGATACAGTCAAAATATTATATAACACTACAGTGATAATCATAAAATAGTATGCAAATGAATACCATAGCATTAAAAAACAGCAGCGTATTCAATTGGCTTCGCTGTGAATAAAATATTCTTATTTCTAAATTCTAAGTTTGAGGTTGAAGTATAATTTAGTTATGGTCATGACCACTCAGCTGCGGCTCGGCGCAATTCGCAGCAAAAATAAAACAAAGGTGCGTCAACAATGACGACCTTGTCGCGCCTGCAGCCGAGCCGCGCCGAGCCGCTCCGAACCACAGCTAACCACGGCGTCGTCGTCGACGGGCGGTTGTGCAACACTGCTTCACTAGAAAGCACACTTTCTTTCACGTACATAGCAAGGACTTGTGTCGGCGTTTCCAAAATTGCCATTCGTATTTTCGATAAAGCTTCAAAAGGTCACGTCTGGCTCACTTTGAATTCCGACTTTAAACTTCCGCGTCGTGGTTGGTTTCTCGATTAAACTCTTTGGCGTATTCGATCCCAAATGATCGAATGTTGATCATTAATGGCATGTGCAAGCGCAGTAATATGATATGGAGTCAAGTGCTGGCGGTGTCAGGGTTCCGAGGTGGCGGTTCGTGGCTATTTACACTTTCACCTCACTCCGGGCTTTACCAGAATTTACGTCACCGCTGCGCTGCGCCGGCGCAATTATATCATCACGAAATCAGCTGCTGAGTAAGTGGCACAGTGGCACACTGGGCTTTGAACCCAAGTCTCACTTTTTGTATAGTTATTGTATTTTCGAGAGTTGCGATGTTCGTTATCGGTCATTAAGTTTCATAATGAATAGGAAAGCGATTTGCATTTTCAATTACGTTTTAATTCTAAGGTTCGTGTGCAATGTTGAAAAGTAGAATTTATTATGAAACCTATTCTACTATTATCTAAATGATCTCTCATCACAAACATAAAGGAAAATAGGGATTTTTTATACGAAATATAAACAGACAAATAGATATTTTGTTTGCCCGAAAATTATTTCAAGTTAGTCTCTATTTTCAGAAGTAGGTAACTAACTTCCTTTTTATGTAACTAAGTACTTATTTGTCTTCATTCATTGTAATGACCTTTTGCACGCAATTCTTTTAATGTTGCTTTGTCGTGTGGATAGACATTTCATTGAAGACATGCGGAGTAAAATGTTTGGCAAAACAATTCTGCTGCCGTGGTCAAAATCTGTTCGAATAATATATCAATATATAGAATAATATATCGTTCATATCCGTAACCTAGAACCGTAATGTCTTATGACATTCACGTGAACAGGCACTGCCTCTTCAATAACCTTACCATTTGCGTTTGTTATTTCAAGTTATTTGCTGGTCGGCTTGACATTAGTAATTACAGAACTCCTTAATGGCTGGCTGAGTATAAACGAATATAATAATTATCAATATTTTATCGTTAATGAATGTTAAATATCCTATTCTTGTTATGGCCATGAGCGGCACTGGTCACGGTCAGTCTAAAGGGCTTCTAGCATTTGAAAATATTTAAACGATATGCGTCAAACAATAGTAAAGTTAGCTGAATATATTTCAATACCGTAATGTTGCTTGTACACACAGATCTTTGCGTTGCGCTCAGAGCCATTGTTTTTTAGCGGTTTCTCTTTACCTAGTCGTGCGCTACCTCTTGTCGCGGACCCGTGGACTATATCGTAAGCTCTGGGTGATTACGAGCTGTTACGTCACTTCACAAATCCATTACGTTATAGGCTCCTAAACAATGTGTGGTTTTGCAATAATTACGCTACAAACATGAAACATAATAAATTTTGATTCACTGAATATTACGCACATTATTTAATACTGGCTTTTCTTTATTGTCTGGCGGCGGTGTGACCCAGAATATAACAATTAACTGTAACTTCGACGTAAGTTAATATGAGTTCCTAGTTATAGAGACAGCTTTAGGAATCTCGGTTCTGTAACCTCGTTAATGCTAGAATGAGTCAGTGCTGAACTTACCCGAGTTCCGGAATAGTGTTCTTGTACTTTTCTCTTTTCATTTCCACGTGTTTGTTCAGAGTGGGCGCGCTTCACTGTTCATGTCACAACACTCACGGCACTCACTGTACAGTTCATTACATAAACACTGCTTATTATCACTTTGTCAGATTCACTGTTTTCGCCAGTCCCATGACTTCGCGACCTGCAACAAAGATATCGGACATTAGTGACGCGTGAACACATCGCCACTTCGACTGTGGGAGTCGGCTCGCGAAAGTGGGGGCTATGAACAAAAGATTTTTGGTAGAACATCCAAAAATTGCGTATATTATGTTCTCTTCTATTATGTTATTGCTGATAGCGCAACGTATCGCAGTCATGTTTAAAGTAGTTGGGTAATATTGTACTAAAATGGATATCTTAGAGCATTATCCTCTGTTACAAACAGAGATAATTCAGTAGTTTATACATTTGATGGAGGTAAATGTGATCATCATAAATCTATATCGTAGTTGGAAGATGTTGAATCTAAAAGTTTATGTAATGGTCTAATTTCAAAATCGTATGCTTATTGCAGTTTGGAACTATTATTATGTCTGATGACATGTCTCCAATCAACTCGTACACTATCAGGTTGATCGATTGCTCTCGGATAGCAAATTAATCGATTATCTTATTATATTTAGGTATTCGAGAGGTTGTTAACGTAGATCATTGTCGTGCATTTTGCAATGGCTTAGTTTTTCGCAACCGACAACTATTATTTAGAAGGGTGATAAATTGCGAGACTGTCCTGTGTAATTAAGTTTACATTATAAAATCAAATAATAACTTAGTTTGTAACTAAGCTTTTTGCTTTTATTTTTAAATAAGCAGCACCTTTGTTCTAAGTGTTTATAATGAATTATCTTTTTCTCTTTTTATGTGTACATAAATAAAGACACGACATGGTAAATAAATCAAGCTAATGATATTTAGGATATCCGATATTCTACTTTCTTGTAATATTTATTTTTAATAATAACCGGCCTATTGTTAGTACTGGTAGTTTAATGCATGACTGTGTGTATTGGAAGTTTTTATCGATCATTCTAGATCACGACGAGCAAAACACGTCGCGCCTGACGTTCGAGACTAGATCGTGAGAAATGTGCGCATGTCACACTGTTTCACAGGCAACAGGCATTCCTTGTAGCTTTAGTTATAGTATTATGAATATGGTAAACTAGCTGCCCACCCCGGCTTCGCTCGGGTGCAATTACGACAAAAATAATTGCTTTTATAGGCAATATTTTGATACCTTAGGTTAAATTGTTGCAATTTAGGTAGGGATCTCTAATTTTTTTGGAAATATAAAAGCCTGTATTACTCAGTAAACATGTAGCTTTCTTATAGTGACAGGATTTTTAAAATCGGTTTTGTAGTTTCTGAGTTAAATCGTAACACAAACAGAAAAATCAAATCTTTCCTGTTTATAATATTAGTTTAGATAAAGGGAGGTAAATGCAGTTGATCAAGTTTGTAGAACTAACACATTTTAGCTCGATAATGTTGTATTTGATGCAAACAATCATGCAACCACAGAAGCGATGTCTTCGAATTATCAGAAATCGTCGGACTAAACAAGTGTCCCCATTGTCCTAAAGATACGAATACACTACGACACTTTATACGGTAGACTCAGTGTCTCTAATTGCACACTCGTGTATATACAGAGACACTCGATGTATACACTGAGTGTACCGTATAAGGTGTTCAAGTCTAAAAGTACCTTTACAATTAGCAGCGTCTTCTCATAGAATCGTGCTTTTAAATAAAATATAAATTAAATGTTTTATGGCTCATTAAATAAACCTGCCGCATTTATATAACCCAGCATTAATTAACAAAATAATTAGCTAAACATATTATCAGTATTGTATGTACATATTTTACGTTCTAATCCTTGACGCGTACCTAGATATATCCTTTATCCTAATTGCCGGAGTTATTTATAGCTCAAATGTTATCTGCGGTGTTGCAAGCGGCCTTCGGAGCTTCGGTTCGAGTCCTGCTGTGGACAATCACTCTATAATTACTCATTACGCTAATGGATGTTCGATCGAGGCATTACGTGCTTTGTCACGACTCGATCACACGACCAAGGCGTCATCGAATCATCGCTCTGGTTTGCGTGTGATTTACTGAGGGAACTGGCGTTTGTATGGAGGCTTGATTTATTTATTTGTATGTGATATGTAGGAGAGTGGTGGCCAAGTGGTAACGGCCCCGACTTACGAGTTGTAAGTCGCGGATTCAAACCCAGCCAGGCGCATTATTTTGTGTAATTTATATATCATCACCATTGCTCTTAAAACGGTGGAGGAAATCATCGTGAGGAAACCGTCATGTCCTAGAATCAAAAATTCGAAGACATGTGACATCCACCAACCCGCACTGGGCGTGCGTACGGCCCCTTCCCTCTCCTAGAGAGGAGGCCTGAGTCCCAGCAGTGGGAACATTATAAGGCTGATCAGGCTAAGGCTAAGGATATGTAGAATATAATGATCATGGCTGATATTATACTGGTTCAGGAAAAAATCAATCAGGAAGTTTGATGGTACGGTTGGCGTGCAGAAGTTGAGCGATTGTCTGCCAAGCTGTGTGTCAGTTGCGGTAGCACTTATCAACATACAAGCTGCTCCCAAGGTTCAATCTGCTACAAACTTCGTTGGTAAGCCCTTCTCAGTCTACCTATCATCAATGTGAGCATCCAACGCAATGACGCCGCCGATTCCGATCCCGATTTCCGGTCACCGTAGGCACGGGTTTGCGAATGGCGAGCAATGGGTAGCTCGCTGTCCAACCGTCCGACAACTATCCAAACCGAGCCCAAGTCGTCGGCGGCGCGCACTGTTCCCGCGTGCCTCAAGGAGTTGTCAGGGTTACTGGAGCCATGGGTAAATGTGACAGTGAACACCAGGGCCCTGGTACGAAGGTAAAGAAGGAACAGGGTGGGTATCTTAGTCAGTAAAAGCCTGACACTATCTCCCGCTCTGCCCAAGAGCGGGAGATGTCATTGGATGATTTTTACCCACAGAAAAAAAAAACGCAATGTTTGATAAATAATCGTTTGGCATTTGCAACTTCCGTTGCTTACTCTAACATTTCATAAAACTTGTTCCAAAAAAAGTAATAGTTCTTTTTTAAAACATTAAAAATTTAAGCGGTTGTATGGGAAATACCTATCAAGGGTTGGGCCCTCTTAATTTGGCACTGGTTAGGTAGGTACAGCCACAAACTAGTTGTCTAGAAAGGAAACTGTACTATCCTAATGGTGTAATTTATGTCTGGAAGAGATCTAAGAGCCTTAGCGCCGGCTTAAGTGTCTTGGTAAATGACATTTCTAAATTATGTTATGCGAGCCAGTAAATTGCAGTAATAGCTTCAGAATAAATTACTATGTGCCGTCTGTCTGTATGATTAAATGTAGCTCTTTGAATGGTAAATGAGTACAAATATAATAGCTTCGCAAGAGTTTGCTGTGAATTTAATGATCATGTTGAATGTGAAGTAGTGTTTTAGTTTGATCAGACCTCTACAAATGATAATTATGAAACATTCGAATTTAGTCTGGAATAAGAAGAGGTTACCACTACTGACCATAATAAAGCCGCTGTTGGCGGTCCATTGAACGAGTGCGCCCGAATGACTGCCAGAAGGCAAAAGTGGCGGGAAGTTGTGCGGCGTATCCGCAGCTTCTGAAGAGATTTCTTCGTGCTGTGCGTTGAGTGTAAGTTGGTTTTACGTTAATGCGATCGAAAAGTTTGCCGCGTTTGGCTCTCTGATTGGTTAAGAGCTTGGAGCGGGCCAATCGGAGGCTCGAACGTCATAAACGTGTCGATCGCGTAAAACAAACTCACATTAGGCACTCTGATCACGACCACTCTGACAAGAGTGAAACGACCAAGAAGAGAAAAAGAAGAGGTAATAAAAGGATCAAACTGACATCAAAATAATTTCCTACCCTACAATTGCTATAGGATGGTGCAGGTGACAGCTGTTGGATTCATACACTGCAGCTACATTTTACTCATATTTTATTTTATTTTATTTAGGTAACTTTCTAAAGGATTGGCCGGAAGTGGCAAAAGATAGAGAAGAGTGGAAGAATGGAAGGGAGGCCTTTGCCCTGCAGTGGGACACTACAGGCTCATAATAAATAATAAATAATAATAATAATATTTAGGTAACCAACAGGGTCTGAGTCCCAGCAGTGGGAAAATTATAAGGATGATGATAGCATCATCTATAATGCTATGCTATGCTAACCAACAGCGATAAACATGTTGCAGAGTACAGAGTATGTTACAGAGTAAGTGCTTTATATTAAACTATGGCTAATGACAGGTTTCCCTTTCTGACTGGGATAATTATTAAATTGCATGCGAACGGACTAATGAGAAAAATTCAATATAAATATAGGTAAAGTTACAATATTGTTTGAAGTTAATAAAATTTTGGAATCATTTGCCATAAAAATTAGAAAAAGTAGTTTACAAAATAAATTAAAAATATGGAAGATTAATTGCCAGTCAATTCTATTATAGTATTAATAATTAGTTTTTTTTTTTAAGTTGGCTTATTGCAGTTCAATGCATATATCTAGTTGCAAGAAATCTGTGTTAGAAATTCGAGCAATGCGAGTCAATACAGATTTATTTGCAAACTACATATTATCCTTTTCTCTAATTTTAACCTTTTGAATACCGTAATTAGAGACACAATAGAAAGACAATAGGTGGCGAACACCGGTGTCCTCTTGGAGCTTCACAGTTTAAAGATGCATTATTTTCGTCTTGCTGTCATCCTACCCATGCTATGTAATAAAGACCGTAATAACAAAAAATAATCCTTGACTTACGACTCTTAATCAAATTCTAAGCTTTACACGAGATAAACATTTATGGAGCTGACGACTGCGGAATAAATTACGAATCTTTCGAAACACCTAACTACATCACATTTTAAGTAGGGTTACTTACTTTAAACAAGCTCTATGTGGAGAAGGACGTTGAAATTAACATGTATTTAATGTAAATACGAGGAAAATGAAAATGTAAACATGGTGACAGTGACATCTTCTGCGCCCGCGCCGCGCTCCGCGAGATATTTGCGCAAGAGTAGTCACAGACATCCATCAGGCGACCTTGCCCGAAATTCTTCTTTGACCATTGGCGTCACCCTTTCCATTAGGCAGTAGGTAGGCTCTATTGAAGTAAAACCACATTCCGTTGAGTACGTAGGTATGTGGATAGTCTCGTCATCAGAGATTTGTGTTACTTTTTAGATTAAATAAGCGTTATAAATCCTTAGGAAACCGGCATGTCCTAGAACCAAAAATTCGAAGACATGTTAGATCCACCAACCCGCACTGGGCCCGCGTGTTGGACTACGGCCCATTCCTTGTCCTAGAGAGGCCTGAGTCCCAACAGTGGGAACATTATAAGGCTGATGCTGTGCTATAAATCCTTAATAAAAATATCATAAAACCCAAGATTTTACTGCCATCGACTTCGTCCGCGTGAAAGTAGAAAATTGTCCCAACGATAAAAAGTATCCTATGTGTTAAAAACTGATTACCAAAAAGTTTCGTCAAAATCCGTTCAGCTGTTTGATTGTAAAAAAGAATAAACACTCATAACAACTTTCGCCTTAATAATATTCGTGCGATTTTCTTATTAGTTTAGATTTTTGGTTTGGGAGATTTAAATTTTTTACTGTATAGTAAGATCGTGCCCTTTCACCTGTCTTTTGAATAGTTACAATGACTGTACCCTCTTATTTGATATCCCGCTTGGAACAAAAACATTCGGTTTTTCAATCCCACTTCCACCTCCTCATAGTTTGTGAAAATGGCTGAACCGATATCAATAAAACATGACTAACCACCATTGGTGAAAAACCTACTTTAAAATAAATAAAAAAAATGAATTCAAATCGGTTCATCCGTTTATGTTACAACACAGACGAACACACACACATAGCTGTAATACTTACAAAAAAAAAATTGTATGTGTGTCAATAAAGAATAAAAGAGTACAATAAAGAATAAAGGATATAAAAACTTGATTCTATTAATTTCTATAATAGTTTTTTTTTTATAATATAAATTAGTGTTTGAGTATGATCCCAAATGTCCCACGATGGTATACTTCTGATGCAATCGTTGATGGTAAATCGCACTAGTTTATTAAGAACCTATTCACTCTAGCCTTGAATATACCTAAATTATAATCTAATTAAATAAATAATTAGGGTATTTGAGATATGGGTAAGAATTAATAGTTTTAATATGCGAACATGTTTATTAATTAGAGAATTCGATAACGTCACGCAGGCTGACGATAGTATCCAGCTGACGTAAATAGACGGTGATATGAAGACTTATTTATATAAATACATTGACTTTGTGCAAAACCCGACCTCGACCGGTGACATTGCTGTTATATCCTTAGAATTATTGTTATTAGAACTTGCATGAGTTTTTGTGCATATAAATCTTGTAAAGGTGAAATTCTAGTTAACTCGGTTACTAGGTCAAATGTTGTTTATGTCTAAACCATATCTGAATCGTAACTGGCAAATGTTACATCAGACATAAAATGTGAAGCACTTTTTGACTTTTGTCTAGTATTAATTCAGTCATAAGGCTGATTTTCCAGTTGCCAGATATTATTTAAAATGGCGGTTTAACAGTATTTGTATAGAAAATATGTCAAACCGCCATATTTATTTCTATCTGACTATTGAAACATGAGGATTGGCCTCTTTTATCAATTCGGGGCAAGATTAGAGATTTTCTGTATTTTTCATTTATGGACGCACATATAACAAATTCTGCTGGGTAAACGTCTTTCTCAAATCTACCCGTTGTTCCCGGCTCTGAGCCACTTCTTGTCAATTCCTAAGGAAATTTTCTAAGTCATTCCGCCAACAGTGGGACAGTATAGGCTATATATTTATTTAAACTTCATGTACACTAGTAGTAAATATACTTATTGCAACAAGGTATTCTATTCTAGTCTAGTCCTTAATATATAACAGAAAAAGGAAGGAGCAGAAAATAGGTAGGTACCTATTGCTTTACTAGTATTACGAATCTATTGCTCTTTCTTGCAAAAAATAGTTATATTACCTATAAGCGCCTCTACAATATCCAATGTTGATGCAACAGCCCAAGCCTGTCAAATTTCTGTACATAAGTTTTGCCTAAAATTTCATAACAGCTGAATATTTTGCCAACATTGTTGTGTATAGTGTTAATCAGTTCCGCACACAGTGTTTTATTTCATTCGTAGATGGGTGTAATAGTTGGTTTTGATAGGCGACACTTGTTGCAGTGATTCGTGATGATAATGTGGGCACGTGGGTGAATGAAAACAATTGGATTTACGCCACAAGTACTTATATGTAAATGACTCAGGCACCTTCGTAGATATTCGTCGCGAAGCGCGTACGTGTGAAACTGTACCACAATGTGTATAAAACTAAGTAGGTACAAGTGTCGGTCTATGTATGTAGAGGTTCTGTGTGAACAGTCTGCGCTCGCGCCTGCACAATAGCTAGCTAGAGTCACGCGCTACTCTCCACACTATTGTTAAGGAGATTTGATCATAAAAACAATTTACAATCAGCTGTCGAGGACGTCTATATATCGTTGTAAAGTTACTGTTGACTTTATAACCGACTGCCTTGCCCCGTGACTACGTCCGTGTTTTTAAAACATGACCTCCATTTGAGATTTTATTGTTGTATTAGAGTTGAGAAAATACGTTTAAATGACGTGGCATTTAATTCGAAGTAGACGAAGATAGAAATCTCATAACAGAAGTTTTCTACACTGACTTATACCCAAATGTATTCTAAATCCAGTAAGTACTTATGAATTAAAATAAAATAAAAGCTAGTCTATTGTTTTCTGTTATAAAGTTGCGTGGCGCAAATCTAAGATCACAATCATTCAGATATCAAATTTATCCGTAGGCAATACTGGTTTCGTGACAAAAACTAAACTCCCTCAGCATCTACCACGCACTAGTCGTCAAGACTAGTTGCATTTTCAAATTGCTATATAGCATAATGTTCCCTCTGCTGAGACTTGGGCCTCCTATCCAGGAGTGGGAATTGCTATATATGTATATAAAAAAAATGAGCCTGTTGTATCCATGCAAAGGCCTCACTTCTTTTCTTCCACTTTTCTCTTATTATTATATGGACACTGCATGACCGAAGGCCTGGCTTTTACCTCGGTCAGAGATTAAACATTGCCATACAACGTGGCAATATGTTTTACTATAGTTAGGAATTTTGATACGAGCTTACTTGCCATACAACGTGGCAATGCCGCCATATTTTAGTTACGAGTTATTGCCTTTAGTGTATAAAATATACAGTTTAAACCAGTTAAGTGTTTTTATTTTTCTTGTTTTAGTATTATTAGTTACATAATAAATGTGACAAATTACTATAATGTTACATTTTTGGCCAAAGACCTGTACTAAAGAAAAATTGAAGGACATCACTAAAACAAAACACTTCCATAGGCATTTAACTTGTTAATGGATACTATTATAAGAACAAAAAGTTGTTCAAATCGTTTTTCTTTGGCACAGCCATGGACAGTGGGCGGACAGCTGATTTGTCAAGTCACCAAAGAGTTTAAAAATGCTTATCTATTAATTTAGTGTGCGGGCGTTCTTAATGTTACTTATAGAACGATTATATTATGAAATCTGTAATGGACCTAGCAATACTAACATAGCAATTACTGATTGGTGATAAGGAAGGTATTTGGTGATTAACCAATATCAAATTCAATAACGGACGAATTGGTGGGATTCAAAAAGGTGTTAAAGCTACCTGTTCCTATGCCCTGTGCCCTGGTTCAGGCCATGGTACGGGGTGAGAGGTAAGGGGAGGCTGTCAACTCTTCCTACAAAGCAATAATGCAAGTAAAGGAGGCGGCCGAAACTGTGAATCGGAGACAATCCTGCCCTTCGTCCGACATGACCTCGTTTTGGAGTAGCAGGACGACTACCGGTCACAGAAGGCACGGCTATGTGTGTGAGGCGAGTAACCCACGCCTCGCCATCCGGCTGTCCGGTAATGACAAACCCCTAGTCGACAGCTCGTTGTGCTTCCTGCGCACATGAAAGAGATGTCAGCAAAATTGATGGGGCCTGTTTGGACCGATGCCTGCAAGGACTGCACGTTGTTTGAAGGAGTGGCCCTTGCAACAAAGGGAAACTGAAGAAACACTCTGTATTTTAGTGTTAGTTAGTAAAAGTCTGAGACTGTTCCCCATACCACTCAAAGCGGAAGGAGTTTTTTTTTTTGTAATTTGGAAATATTGTAGAAACAATCATTTTTTTTTAAAGTAACCATGGAGTTTCTTACCGGTTCTTCTCCATAAGAAACGGTCAAATGGAACCGTGCGCTAGCTTCTGACGTTTTTAAATACCCATGTAAAATAAATGATTTTGATTTTGAAGGGTTCGAGGGTTTGAATGATTTCCCACGTATAAATAAGTAGGACATTTAGAGAAATTTAAACCGATGAAATTTTATGACCAAGGGCACTTGTCATAATAATACGTTCCTTGGTTGCTGTCATGGTTATTTCCTTTATGGCGCGGGAAGATGCGTAGCGCATACTAAGTAGTTAGTGGTAATGATATAATACTGTACTTAAGCGTGAAGTTGAAAACGGTTTTTTGTTGTTTTTATATTTCTAAAAGCTTTATGAATGATATTTGATAATATCTCTAAAATTTCCTTAGCGATTTTGACGTTTTTATTTAACAACTTTTTTTTTAAGTTTAGCCCTACACTAGTAATTACTCCTGTATCAGCCTAATCAGCTTTGCTGTCAAAACAATTTAGAAAGTTGTCAATTACCAGACAGCTACAGACTATTAGCGAAGATCTTTTTCTTTATTCACTTTATAAGTACTAAAGACAAAGCAAGACAGCCTCGAGGTTTTAATCAACAGAGCAACGCTGCGGTATCTTTTGTATCACACCAAAATTACCATAGAACACTCGTAACCACGAATTAAGATTATGATTCTTCCCACGTTTAGATCTCGGTCAGTGATTGATTCAAAGAAAGGCTAGAATTACTAATAGTCGCGCTGATTTTCAATTTAGTCGTATAGAAAGGTGTACGCATTTAATGATAGCTTAAGATTCACTTTCACACGTTAAAAACTTATGCTACTATGTGTATGAAACATTATTTAGTAAAATCATACTAATTTGCACATATGTGAAAGCAATTTTGGTGGTTACCACAAACTTATGAAGTGATTTCGAACTCGTCTTCAAATTTCAAACTGAGTTGGTTTTTTTATGTATGGTCGAGATCCAGTATTTGCATAAATTTTGAGGAAACTAATCAAAATATATAATGAAGTATGTGATTATCATTTTTAATTTTTGGAAATTATAAATATATGTGCATAGTTTTTTTTTTTTTTTTATCTAAATTAGGGAGCTTGGTCACTATAATGACTATGACGCTCCATCAAAGCCAGACTTTGTGCATAGTTACGTCTATGTAAATGCAAAAACAAATACACTTCGTTGGTGGCGTCGAACTACTCATCTACACCGCTGTAATCAGGGCACGTCAAAAAAAAAATCCGGCGCGTATCGAGATCAGCTTGACATACTACCAAGTAAGATGCTTTTCATGCACAATAATAGTTTTCGTTCGGAAGCTTAGGTCTTGACTTACTTATATGGTTAGTTACTGAAATAAAAATATTTGAAAAGAAACGTACATTTTATATGAACTGTTTGCTATCACTCAATAAAAGACTTCTTTGCCGACAAATCACTGAATACAATCCTGGGTCATGAAATCAAAATTCGTTTAGTATTGGTACATAATGTATGTCTCGAATACGATGAACAACTCTGTGTTTATATGATTATGTTACTTGTGTTTTTCTGGGCCTGAAAATAGGTCGTAAGCTATTTTATATCCTATTTAGGCTATGTTTTTTGCCGTCGTAGGCGATTCATAAAAATCGATCGAGTTTAATGAAACTAACATTGTGACACAAGATTTTTATATAGCATAGCATAGTATCAGCCTTATAATGTTTCCACTGCTGGGAATCAGGCCTCCTCTCTAGGAGAGGGAATGGGCCGTAATCCACCATGCGGGCTCAGTGCAGTTTGGTGGACATCACATGTCTTCGCATTTTTTGGTTCTAGGACATGCCAGTTTCCTCACGATGTTTTATTTGATGTTTATATATTAGGTGAATATTGTACGCGCTAAGGTTAGGACATACCTGTGTTGTTATCTGCATTTGAACTAATACTTTCCATTCCAACGTAAAAAATATTCCCATGTAACATATATCCGTATGTACACGAATATGATTTAGTAAACAATGCATCGTATGTTTTAGCAATGTTTACATTTTATACGTGTGTAGTATCCATTATCCGCCTCAAATATCGTTTGCGTGAGGAAACGCCGCGAAAACGGCTCACTCGCTTCAATAACGGTTTTTGTGTTATTACTGTTACGTGTTGTTATATAATTTTAATATAAATATACTGTTTGTGCATGCTATGTAAGAGTTATATGAAGCGAACTGTGGTTTAGATGTGTTAAGAACTTTTGAAATCGGCTGTGATCGGCTTTGTAATCCTTTAATCTGTTTTGTAGCGCAAGGAACTTCTTGTTTTTGTTACGTAGGAAATCTTGAAATAACTTTTCCGCTCTGGGTAGAGAGAAAAGGAGTGTCAGATTTTTACTGACTAAAATACACAGTGTTTCTTCATTTGCCCTTTAGCCGCGGCACGGCTAGAGCGTGGCAGTCGCTGTAGCCGCGCTGCCGTCGCGTGACACTTTGCGGCTAATTTGAACGCGCCCTTAATTTCAAGCTCTGGCAGGTGTCGGTCCTAACTATCCCCATCAATTTTATTGTCATCTCTTTGGGGCACGTGTAGAACATAAGACGCCGTAGCCCTGGGCCGGACCACTCCTTACGGGACGGCCGGACAGCGAGCTACCCGTGGCTCGCTGTCCGAGCAGAATGTAATGTATATATTGGCGGCTCACAATTTTTTTTGAGTTTTCGGCCGTGCAGAAGCAGGTCAGTATCATGTCAGATTCTATGTTAATTGCTATTTTATGAAAACTCATTCAACACGGTTAGTAGAACTACGAGTAAGAGGGTTGTATTGATGATTTTAATGATTATAATTCCAATTTTTTTTTATGCGTCTGTAGAACGTCAACATTGAACCAGATAATGACCTGCAAAATCCAAGAAACTGTCGAAAATTTGAATTACTTTAAGAGTTGTTTTTAACTGTGTAGTGCTTGGTATTTTCTCAAATATGTTAGAATCTAACTGTAGTCTAAACGGGTGCAGCTAAGCGTCAGTATTTTATATGGAGCGTACGCCTATCTGACCTTCACAACCCTATAACTAGATAACACGGTGCCCCTTGGCAAGACCAGTGTTAGATCTCTTGACTTCACGTAACCATGATCAAGATCTACAAATGATAGCCGAGACTAAGGGCTTGAAAACTCAATATATGTATTCATTCGAATATACCGAGTTTTCTACATTCTACCTTTTCAGTTTTCTTTACAACTACCAAGTCACTCATCCACAAATTGATCACAGCAAGCCTTGCTAACCTCGCTTAACCTAAGATCGGTCCACACGGCTGCTGTTATTGCCTCAAACTTCTTTTTAGTATTATTTATATAGCTATGCATATGATAACCCGTATGTCGTTGTTACGAACAGATGCCTACCTATTTTGCTACTTAATTACCAAGTTACCACAAGTTACAGTATTTTTACCTATGCAACTAAAACAATGTAGTTATTACTTTGTAAACGTGTTTCACTATATTTACCCTATTTCTATTATTACTGAACATGATCATCATGTACAGCTGATGAGTATTATACATGGTGATTATGAACAGTCGTTATCATAACGTTTCGTAAGTGGATTGATGATGGCATTGGTTGATGGAGGATGCTTTTTCTTTCATCATCAGCATTCAGGCGTAAGACGTCCATTGCAAGACGTTATCTACAATATTACTTTTCTTTTAACTTAGACAATTTCGTAGTATCTTTGGCAGAGAAAAGGGTGAAGTTTACTGAAGCAACCCGTTCTGTGAAAATTACATTATTATCTGTTTCCCACATTTTGGTCAGTTGGCGAATCTAGGTACATTCGCCCGTTAATGTTATAAAGAGGTAAAGTTTGTAATTTTGTTTATAAGAAGTAATCTCAGGAACTACGGAACCGATTTTGAAAATCTTCGCCAGTATCAAGCTATATTATTCGCGAGTGACATAGGTCATATTTGATTGTAATTAATGACATTTGTTTTTACCCCAAAAATATTTTACGCGCGGCGAAGCGGTTGCGGGTCAGCTAGTGTATCTAATATTGTATTGTATCTGTATTTTGTGTAAATATTACACATGATCTAAATATCGTTTGTAAAAAATGGCTTTCAGCAATAAAACTACTCATAGTTGCACTCTATTAATTTAAAATCTGTTGTATCTTTTTATGAGTACAACAAAGTGTATATGCTTTCATAAACAGGAGATTTATTCATAATTCAAAATTTATTCCTATTGTTAAAAATGTTTATTATATTTATGAGTTATCTCAACAAAGATTGGCAGAAAATTATTAGTATGAACCTTTTAGCTCACTAGCAGTTCAAATATTTTGTATTTATCTAGTCAAACTATTCTCTCTTATCTAACTTATGTGACAATATCGCAACTTGTGTAAAATATGTATAGGTATTGTCCCAACATATTTTCATGTAGATATTTCCACATCGCTGGTTACGACTGACATTTGTATGTTATCTACAATTAGCTGTTCCAAGGTGCATTGAGTAACCTATTGGGCTTATGAACTTCACTTAATTCTGGAATTTTCTTTATCTTTTATCGTCCCATCATTACTTAAATTGAATACATAGAGTAGTATCTATCTACCATCATCAAAATCACGCTTGGAATATGACGAATAAAAATACTTTTAAGTTTCAAGGATCGTATTGTTCCAACTTGTTTTTAGCAAGTAACTGGTTAGTTTTTTGGACACATAATGTTCTCGTAAGTTGTCTAGTAGATTACCGGAAGGCTAGACTCGTTTAGCAAACCCAGTAGCAAGTATTAAGAAATCAACACTGTTGAGACTAGGTGATTCATTCAAAGCCTTCCTTAGTAAAGCTAGCAGCTTACGACTGCTAATTTCTTTCCTAAACATGAGGTGTTTTAGCAAAAAGTTGAAAAATTGCTAATAATTCAGAGTCACGTTTGGCGTGCCGTGGTTGATCAATTCTAATAAGTGGACACAGAACATGATATTTAAAGTTGAATATCAACTGTGTGTAAATAATGTAGACATACCTACATACTTGGCTACTACCGGTTGTCCTCGCTTTTTCTAGTCAAAATATGTTCTAAGTAAGTGACTTTTAAACGAAATCCTTTCCGTGATCTAATCTTAGAGTTTTGCAGGCTTTGTTTAACAAATAGGAACTTGTCTATAGAGTAATTTATGCAGCTAGAAAAATAATACTTTCCGTTTTATATTGCTGCAAATATTTTGTTCCAACAACTTGATGGAAAAGGTGGAAGAAGTCAAGGGTATTGTATTAAGAGATTACTTTTTTTTTTGGAATATCTCGTAACTTAGTAGTTGAATGTGAAGGTATTCATATTCAGCAATGTTTTGCTGTAATTTTAGTAGCAACTTGCAAAATTCAGAGTTCTATTTAACGGCTATCTTTGAGTGTTTTTTTTTATGGTAGGTAAAATCGTTCAATGACAAATCCCGCCCTTGGGTGGAGCGGGAAATAGTGTCAGACTCTTACTGACTAAAAACCTACCCTGTTCCTTCCCTGCCTTGGATCCAGGGCCCTGGTATGCATTTTCATACCTCCCCAGAGCCCCAGATCTTGACTGTTGGAGTTAGCGCTTGCACGCATTTCTCCCTGAATTTACTGGTTGCGTATACTTCAGCCCGTGGGCCCATTACGACAGTGCCGAACTGATAGCATTCTTACAAAACAAACCACTGAGTAGATCTAATCTCGAGTCCGTCGCATAAGTTACAACATTACACTTCGATTAAATCATATTAGCTTCGGTTGCGGTCAGTTGGACTGACACGGTGCTGATGCGAACTAAATTGGATGTCGCCTCACACCGTGCGCAATCTCGATTGATTTATTTGCATGTAACTACCCTCGCATACCAATATTTCTGAGACGAATTGAATTGCTTTATCTCAATTCTCATTATGTACTTTGCGTAACTACGTTCGAACGATCACACTCTAATTCATATAATTAAAATTGTTACACTTATTCTCTTTGTACTAATAAGGCACGTTGACCTTAAATAAATTGATAGTCATAGTTATCATAATCTACAACTTTCCAAATCACTTCGACTACTCGTTAAACGAATGCTCTTAAGCACTTCACAATTACTATAATTATCTCCTTTTATAGATTTTAGTGCAGTGCAATGGATCAAAAATAGTTGTAACTTGCTTCAAGTACAAGTAATCGTAAATTACGAGCTTATTGCCACAATAATATGAATCGAGACAACAATTGTAAAATTCAAACAAGAACTGCCGTAAATTGTTTTAATTGAGGACAAGGATGTCGAGCTGGGGCCGAGGCGTGCGACTGCGGTCGCAGGCTCCATCCACAGTTTTAATTGATCGTATTCACCTGCCGAGATCGGCGAACCGATGCCCTTGCGGAGTCTCCCGGTGACGTCACTGCGGCACACGTTATGTGGACTTCCGACCGGATTAGTTTAGCACATCACTAGCACTAGGAAATGTGTCGAGTTGCGAAACTTCGGAGGTCGCCGGCAGAGAGCGCCTTCGCCGCGCGATCACTGAAAACTAAACCCGCGCTCACTACCGCACAGCACGCTGCGCCGCGTCGCCCGGCCCGGCGCCGGCGCAGCGACGAAAGCGCGTTAGAAAGGGACGAATAGTCATTTCTTTCGTTTTAGTTGGGTATCGATAAATGAATAGCAGCTTTCATATTGATGTTTGATAACCAATGAATCGGCGAGCACCTGCAAGCTGGTTTTACATGTTTTTTTTTAAATAATATTTAATTTGGGGAAGTCGACAAATTATTAACTCCATTGAGAAATAACAATTTATAAAGAAGCATTATACATCCCCAGTTTGAAACGACTGGTGAGCACTAAAAAAAGAATTATTTTGGATTTTCCTTCATGACGTATTCACTGGAAGCATTAATAACTGTCTAGTGAACAGTAATCAGCAATTTTCAATTAGCTTCCTCGCGAGAGAGTGTATAATCAGGAAGCAGGCGAGGTTTATCAGCGCAGGCGCATGCGCACCCGTGCGGAACACGCCGTTGATTTTCCGCTAACTTTTCACCAACACGTAACGGGTCGCGGTCTCGCGGATGTCAGACTTCGGTGCAGTCTGCCAACATTGTGCCGGTTATGTAAATAAACGATTTAATATGGATTGCGTCATTTTAATCTGGTTGTTTGAATTTTTAATCTAATTTGAATTTAAAAAAAATCGATGTTTCGATTGAATGAAGATTAAGTTTTAAACAGACTGTAAAAAAAAAACAACACATAAGTAAGTTTTAAATCGTTACATTCACAGTATCAATACTTAGCAGGCTAAGTATTTAAATAAGTCACTATCATTAAGAACTTGACAGTAAAATATTAATTAGTTACTACAGAATCAAATAATAAATGTGTCTGAGATCATAATTCTTAATTTCCGTCAAAGGTCACAGCAATAGCTTCTTGTTAATTGACCCGTATTAATTTACATAAAACACAAATGAGACTAAATTATGTAAGTTTATATATGAGTGAAACAGAGCGTGTGTCTTATGAGAAGACACGGACCGTTGACTTTGTTTGAACATTACATTAACCGAGTAAATTGTACCTCAGACTGATTCCGAGGATAAAAGTGAGTGATTAAGTGATGATTATTACTTTGGCATAAAATAATACATTGTGAAACGGCGTAGAATTGAGAGCTGTTTTTGGAAAAGTCTGTGTCCGGTTACATTTATTACTGGTCGTTTCAAAAACAACAAAAATACATTAAATTTAATCAACAGAAATCTCGTTTGTGTCAAGATTTAATGTACGAGTATCAATCAAGTTTAAGTGCTTAAATATATGGCAAAATTCAGACAAAGGAAAACGTGAAAGGAAACTGTTTTTTTTTCAACTTTCGTGTCATTTGTTATCCTCGTCGTTTATTTGTTTGCTCTTGTTCACTTATGGCGCAACCCGAAGCACATTTACGTGTTCACTATATTATTATGATTGATGTGAAACTAGCTTACTCAAACAAATAGTAAAGTACGTTGGGAAACTGTTCTGTGGCATTGATATATTAAACCTGGCTGTCGGCGTCGTTCTCTGTATGAAGCATGAAAAATCGTGGATGTAGCTGTCTCAGCTGCCTAAAATTCGGATGTTCTCGTCGATTTAGACTGACAGTTCCAATTATTGCCAACATGTTCTGATTCTATACATAGCGAGCATTTTAATAGGTTATGGGTCAAGCTATTTATTGTTAAGATCAAGAACCTTGTGTTTGATTAGTTTTATTACTAACCTTTTGTGTGAGCAGCCCGTAGGCTGTGAAAGTATGTTAATTCATGCAACAATCATGGTTGTGGTCATGATAGATGAAGTTACTGAGCCCCTCCAGGTGTGCTGTCAGGTTTATGGTGCGCTGTGTCAGCGAGGTGGTTAGGTAACTGCTGGAGCGCGGTACGTGACTCCGGCCGTAATTAACAAGAATTATGTAGATATCGTCTGCATAACGCACCGCTGACAACCTCCACCACTATAAATAATGAAGCAACGAGAATGAGATTGTGCATGTCACGTTGTTATTTTGTATTCTTGAGAATTTTTAAAGAGAAATCTTCGTCCGAATACCTTTGTGTGCCTCTGTTGTACCGGATAGTCGCTCAGACGTGCGACAAATGTAGTATCTAATTATTTCGGCAGTGTCTACTACACTATTTAAAGTATCTTTTTAGTTTTAACCGAGTTTTAAATCGTTAATCATTTCTAAAGAATCGTAACATATATTTGTCATATGTGCAATGTGTCCTACTGTTGGCTTTACAATACCATTACCAAATGAGCCGCAAATAAAAAAACGAAGTATATTTATATTGCTGTGTCAAAAGACACTATTATTACGTACTTCCTGGCAAATTCGCCTGCAAATACGGTCGTGATTAATTACTTAAAAGTAAACCTTTAGATATTTACTTGCTATTTTATTACCACACTAGATAGTGTTGTAATGAATATCATAAACAGCCACACTAATATTGTTATGTAAATAGCAAGATAGTATACCTAAATAGTTACAATCCTTCATTAAATTAATATTAACTATTGGATTTTATTGCTATATGAATTTACCTGAGACTCTACTGATCTTGTCCTGTCTTAGTTATGAATTGTAGTGCGAACTGTAAAACGCGCGAAATTAAAATAAATGTACTTTTCGACGTTTCCAATTCTCTGCACAATCTTCTTGATTGCATATTTTTATTTCCGTAAGAATTTTTTATAAAACATTAGAAAATTAAAAAAAATATAACAGGAAAGTCGATCTCAAGTTCTGGTGTGGCCAAGCAGAATAGGCATTTATTTTTATATATAACTAGCTGCCATCCTCGACTCCGCTCTGAAATTACTCGCCGCCTTTTAATTAACCAAGCGAACGCCGGCGTTCGCACACATATTGTCTTTATATTGTGTTTGTAATTACGGTATTCAAAAGATTAAATTATAATATGCACAATAATATGCAAAATGATCATGCATAATAAGCATGTTCATTTTGCGTATTATTGTGTTAATATTATTAAAGTCGATATAATAATAGAACAAGAGTTTGTATATATTAATGTAGGTAATAATATATTATGAATACAACAACAACACGGAAGAGTGCAGATAGAATTTGAGACATAAGAACAATTTAAAATATTCAGACGCACGCGACGGCCTGAACGCGGAGGAGGTTTTGTGGTGTCAGCCAATCACACATTTGACTGAAACCGCAAGTAATTTGTGTTAAATTAAAATTACTCCAGTCTTTTAGTAACTTAAAGCGGCCAACCCGAGATACATTTCCATACCACCGCTCTCACGTTATTTACAAATCTTTCTTTAGATATTTTGAAAACACATATTATCTTTTTAATTTTATTTATGAACTTTTTCCCTTCATAATGGGCTTATAAATTAAAAAAATAAATAAACGGAATAGAAACCTTGCATATTTAATAACATAACTACAACAATAACTGAAAAAAAAGATTATTTCCAAAAACTTTTAAGGTGTTTTAAATAGCACGTATTTTTTGGAATAAGTTTTGTGAAATATTCGAGTGAGTAATGGAATTACCGAATGCTAACAGAGTATTTAGACATTCATTGCGTTGGATGACATCTGGAGCTTTTAAACATTTGAACACCGTAATTAGAGACACAATAGAAAGACAATAGGTGTGCGAACGCAGGCGTTCGCTTGGGGCTTGAGTTATTAAACCACGCTCACGATGACAACAGGCGGCTTTGAAAGGACCCTCTTAAGTGACATAAATCATATAAGTGCATTTATTTTCGTAACGAAATACTTAAGTAACTGTGAAACCGCAACAGAACAGGTGCAGCAATACTATAACTCACATAAATACAGAACGTACAATCGCGATACTCAATAGAAGCATTATAAATTATAGTTCAAATAGGTGAAGATGATTGCCACTTTATTCCGAAGGCAACAATTTACGTTTAGAACTTTATTCCATTTACAATAATTTGAAAACTACTCAAACTACTTAATTTTGCTTTTATGTGAAGTGCAGTTTGAAACGAACGCAGGGAATGAAGGCTACGTATTGAGCATAGTGATGGTGTACTTAGTGCAATATTTCGATTAAACAGACGTTCAAGCATAGAGTGACAAAAGCCTGTAGTCCCATCATCTCGTATAGAAATGAGACTTGAAAATATTTTCCGAATAATCACGTCTCGTTTCAGAACGAAAGTGCGAGGAAATAGATACATTTTAATACAAGTGGCCAAACGTTGTCAATGCAGCCGAGTTCGAATATACACCCGAGCCAAAGGTGAGGTCGTTTTGGATCTGAGAGACTCCTGAAACCTTGCCTGCGGCTCGGATAAATTTCACGTCGGTTGCAATGACAAAGTTTCTCCATTTGTATCACAATGCACTTAATCGCGCGCATTATGGGTGAACTAAAGTCGGACATTCAGAAACTGTGCAATATATGATAGGTACTGTGAGCTAAGTTATGGCCTTAATTGCCGGACCTAGTGATTTGTTCGCACGCGCCATTCCATATCAGACGACATACAGAGTAGCGCGTTGGCCAACGTTTAAGGCCGATAATGGAAACTTGTGGTGTCATCATACAACTATTTCAGTCCAGATCTATAAGCAGTTTTCCAGTAATACGAGAACACTATAAAAATGCAAAGGTGAGACGGTAGTTCACACCGGAACTCTTGCTCAACTAATTGCGTTCACTTCTCTTCCTCAACAAATTCACTCGTGTATGGAGTATTGTTGTTATATTAAGAATGGCTTATTTTGCCATATGCAAGCTTTAGGTATGTGCTTGAGCGGATTTAAAGATGCGTTCAACGAATTAAAACTACAATGTCTTGAACATCAAAAGTTGTTAGCTTTTTGGTTTTGTGTCGATTAAATTTCGAGAAATGTGTCTCTGAATTTCACAATTTAATGCCGTTAAGCCCGTTTCATTATTGGACCACAAATCGAACCACAAAGCACTATGGGAGATGCATTCTGAACAGGTAGCTAAGGATTGGAATTCCGTGCCGGTGTGTGTTTCCTGATAGCTACTACCTAGGTAAGTGAGCTCCATTGACCACATCGTCGCTTGAGATAGGTAAAATGTGAGCAAAAACAATATTAATAAAAACAATTTTGTTGAGTGTATTTTATATTATACATCTAAGTGCAGTTTCCAAATGTGACTTGCTAACAGCAGCAACTATGTACTTTCATTTTTTTGCAACGTCAGGCACTGAGAGTCTGATCTTTATTCCATATCTGATTTCTGCATCAAATGCTGTATCATCATAATCAATCATTAGAAACCTCATTCTATTGTAAGGTCGAAACAGATCAGCTACAAAATAAGTAATCTAAACTACTTCTGAAATACGAAATTAGGTAATCGAAGATGTCAATATAAATTTGATACCGTGTACTGGCTTTATGAAAACTAGTGCACGATCAATGTTCAGCGCGCTCGTGTGTCACGAACGTGCAAGGCTATTGTCTGCACCTTTTACTTTGAATTAAGAGCGAGGAGCCTCGAATTACAATCCATAAATAATCCAAGAACGACTCTTAAGGTCTGGGAGTAATCATACAGTGGAACTGTTATTAAATATTGTAACGCACTACTGTTCACTCAAGCATTTACAGCGGTTCTATGTCAGTTAATGCTTTTGATATTTGGGATAATTTGCAGTTTGTTTACGGCAGCTTACTGAGATTGCTTAAAACCTAATTATTGTTCATTTTCGACAAGAATCAGGGCATTTTTGTGTTTTCATTTCATAAATCTATGGAGTTGATTTGAAGTAGCTTACTGATATATATTTTTTTGTAAAATCTATCTTCTTTCATTCACTCTATCTAAGGTTGTCTGTAAGAGATTGCCCTGTGCGATAAGACCGCCCATTGTACATTTAGTTTTTGTAAATGTTTATCCTGTCCGAATTATGTATGAGTACAATAAAGTATATAATAAATAAATAAATAATACAGGCTGTTCTGAAATCTAAAATCTTTTGAACACAACGTTCAAGTTAAACTAACAAATATTCTGTGAATTCACTAAGTTCAACTTCATAGTTGACAAAGAGAAAGCAACAAAAAATAAAATGCAATACAAATCTGTATTTAAATAGGTATTTATTTACAATCAATTCAACGTAAAAATACAATTATACTAAAGCCAATACAATTTATACATTATTTACAGTACAGCTCTCCGGAGCTCCGTGGTTTAAATAATATATTTCAGATCGCAATGAGTATTATAATTTCTAAAATTACTACTATTTAATGATCTTTTGTACATTGAAATGCGCGATTGATGTTTTTGTACTACATCGTTGTTAACTGATCCATAAAAGCATAAAAAACTAAAAATAAATAAGTTATGTTAATCTAAGTTACAAAGGAATGTTAAATATCCGTATTTGGTAGCATTTCTATTGGTTTCCAAATATCAAATTTGTATTTGAAATCAATAGGAATGCATTTGCGCACACGGATTAAGTTTCACAAGCGATTTTGTATTTAAACACGATGTAGGATGAAACAGCCAATTAATTGATTGACAAAAGTATGTCATTCATATATATTACATAAATAAATAAACGCTTCAAAACTTTAAAGCTGTTATGTACTTTTTGGAAAAAAAAATTGAAAACATTTTGAAAGATATGAATTTTTAAGAAAAGCAGATTTTATAGTTTGTTTCAGAGTGAAATCAATGGTTAAAATACCATTTTTGTATTATTAACTTTTGACTCAGCTCAGCGTATCTATGCCTTGATCACACGTAGCGAGTAAAAGGGCGAGGCAGTAAAATGTTGCTCGGCTGAGACAGTGATGTAAGCGAGTTGTAGAGATAAGTGCTCGGCCGTGCACTACGCGCTATGTTTATACGTACCGAGTATTCGGTCGAGAGCACTGTCTCGCCTGTTTGCTCGGTACGTGTGATCTAGGCATGACCTTCATCTAACTTTGGTGCAACACCTACTACCCCCATGACTCATTAAACTACTCTGAAAATAAATATTAGCAGACTACTAATTGGATAATGTTATACTTGTAGGTATAGTACGCGGCAAGTAAGTTGAACCAATTGCTATGGTTACGCGCTGCCCTCCACTTCGATCGGTTACTGCACATTCAAGGTCGACCGTCATGATGGTTCAACTTGTGTGACGAGGATTATAACTGATTTTCGAGTCTCAAAGTGGGGGGCTGTGCGTAACCATAGCAAATGGTTCAACTTATTTGCCGCATACTATACTCGTTAGTTCTAGGCCGATACTTACAATTAGATTGCCATTGATATAGTAAACAAAATTGCCTACGTACAATATATTGGTTAATTTCATCCTACATTGACTTGAATGAGTCCAAGTCATCTCACAAGGTACATAATAAACGGTGAAGGTGAAGGTACATTTATCCGAAGTTCTCGAAGTGGTGTATGAAGTACGGCAGAC
The DNA here is from genome assembly GCA_958295575.1 of Leucania comma. Classification (NCBI taxonomy): domain Eukaryota; kingdom Metazoa; phylum Arthropoda; class Insecta; order Lepidoptera; family Noctuidae; genus Leucania; species Leucania comma. Next base: position 16,131,072 of record OY282474.1, on the reverse strand, counting down.
GTCTCGTCCTGTTGACTTGTTCGCACGCGGACATCACTGACTTAGTGAGTGGCCGAGGACCGCACGAGAACACGCCGATCTTAGACACCTAGTGGAGCAAAATGTTTATTATAAACTAGATGACCTCACACATTTTCATCTTTGTGATTTTTTTTATTCCAAAACTATCACAAAACGCCGTCTAGTCCCAAGCTAAGCAGAGCTTGTGTTATGAGTACTAGACGACTGATAAACTTATATATTTCTAAATACATACATATTATAGATATATTACACCCAGACACAGAACAAATGATAGTGCTCATCGCACCAACATTTGTCGGATGGGACTTGAACCCACGACTTCTGGTGTAGCAGTCAGGGTCACTAACCGCTAGACCAACAAGCCAGTCTTGAAAGCTTTCTCTTCATAAGAACCTTCCAGAGACTTCAAAATTAGTTTAAAACAGGCTCATCTAATTTGGTCCCATCGATTTCAAGTGTTGTGCTAAAATGTGTTGCTAACATTTTACCAAGGCTTTGATGAAGCTCATTTGATGGCTACAATCAAATTATGAATAGGCTTCGACTCTAGAAGACTCACCTCAGACTATAGAAGACATAAGTGGATGAAGATGCTATCTCGGCCTAGATGTCTATAGGATTTAAAGTTTTAAGGTTGGAGGATGGAGATTCAAATCTCCAAGTCCCTTTCTTTAATATCGACGACGAGAGCTAAAGTTCTAAACTTAAGAATATGAGTACTTGTCGCCGAAAAAATCAGGTTTGAAAATGGATCAACTTTTTGGAGTCTACTGTGAAAGCATCATTTATTTTTTGGACGTTATTGAATTTTATTGATAGCGTTATATCAGCCAAGGATTTTGTCCCTTATTCAAAGCATATTTTGTAAATCTAGTCTCATGTTCCTGATACTCACATAGCTATGTTTCTTCTGCACGAACTTGAGGAAAGAAGACATGTCGGGCCTTCCGAAGTGGTTGACTGCCTTCAAGCCCGTGAACATCGACGTGCGCGATAGACGCTGGAAGTGATTCTCGCAGATGTACTGTGGGCGAAATAGGAGGTTACATTGGCCGTAGGTATTGTATTTTTTGTGAGAAAAAATATACAAAGATTTTATTTCCAAGCTACAATAATATAACACTTCTGCATACAAACTTTGGACCCCTGTTTCATCCATAAAAGGGGTGAATTTTGGAAATCGTTCATTATTTTATGTATACATTATAAAAGGAACTTCTGTTCAATATTCAGCGTCGCTCGGTCCAAGGATTTGAGCTATGAATCGAGTGAGTCAGGACTCTGCTTTTTATTTTTTTTTGCGGCACTTAAGTTGATCTTCAATACGCAGTAAAAGATATTCGGGTCTCAATCAAAGTATGGCACCGCGGAGGGCTCACCAGTTCAACTTATTTGCCGCTTACTATAGAGTTTTTAAAAATAAGAACAGATTAAGAATCCGGTTCAGATACAACCCTTTTCATTAACGTACCAGCATGGTGGTCCTGAGATCGAACTTGTGGAAGAACTGCGTGATGAAGATGTGTATCTCGAGCACGTTGGTGACGTCCTTGCGCTCCACGTCGCGCAGCACGTCGATGAACCACTCGAAGTGCTTGTGCGACGGACATATCCACAGGAAGTACACCTGCTCGACATATATAGGAGGCTCAGTACAATTCTAGTTAGTAGTTTTAACTTTTAGAAACCTGCTGAATATAAATAGAGAAATAAATGTAGGGAAGATGCTCTCTGACGATAAGGTTTAATATGGTAGACGCCAGATAAATTTTGAATAAAGTACATTAATCTTAAAGTACATTGATTTTCTAGTAATTAATTGTTTTTCATTACTTACTAAAAAACTATAAAGGATCATGATAAATGTCGATTCAAGATTTTATGTTCTTGACGAGCAAAAAGACGCAAATAGATTTTTATACCTTTATTTCCATTTTGAAACTAAGAATGTCATTAAATGTAGGAGGGTCAATGACTGTTATTCCAAAATCTGGCGCCTAACTTTGAATGTTAACAAAACTTTTACATCGACAGTTTAAAGTTACTTTGTTCGTGGAATTTCTACTACAAAGGGAAACTATACCTACGTTTCACATTGATATGATTTAACTTGGTGGTGGAGTTATCTTTGTATAATTTTGTCAAGTAAAGGAACGATGGAAAAGAGATGTCAGTCAGCAAGACAGACGGGGCCAACTAAGGCCGATGCCTGCTAGGGTTACATGAATGTTCGAAAGAGTTACCGCGGCCCTGGAATGCAAAGAGCACCTGAATGTACAGAGGGTTTGTCTACCCAGAGCGAGAGAAGTTTTTTGATTCCTACCACAAAAAAAGGCAAAGGAACTGCTAAGTAGTACCTAGTACTACCCACACTACCCCCCTCTGCCCTAGTAGTGTGTAGACACTAAGTGTTATGCAGTATTAATATGTGGTAACCGCAAACCAAATGTTATGTCAGAGAAAGTTTTCTTCGAAAGGTGTTGCTTTGTAAAAGATTGCTTAAAAAGTAAACCACACTTGCATTCCGTGTGAGCTCTTAAACTCTGGCTTAAAAGATGTGCAAGCTAGCCTAACATTTTAAAACTTCACAGAAATTGGATGCTAATTTCGTAATCACTTAATGTAGTTTCCATTAAAATGCACTTAAGGAAACTTGTATTGACACTTAAAGTAATAGTGTACCTACATAAAAACACTTGTGTAGTTTCTAGACTTCAGTACATAAGGCTGACTGTTAGGCAATTGGTTCGTCACGAAGTATTTATATATTACACAAAAGATACAAATCCCCAGTTAAAGTCTATGTCATCACTTTACATAAGAACTAAACAACCATTGTAGGTCATTGGTCAATGTTGTAAACGGTAAACCACATGCTAAGTCACGGTAAATCGTGAGCAAGTGTCAATCGTTCCCAATTCCCAAGTATTATTTTCTACTTGACGAAATCGTGAATTTATTCAATGAAATAATTTCATTTGATATTCATGGTTATTAGAAAGAATGACATGGCTATGAAATGCTCGAACAAAGATTTTATTGTTAAATAAAACAATCTTTTCTCTCTATTTCACGGTTTTACTGCTGACAAAAGGATTTCGGTAGCTGTTGAAATCAAATCGTACCAAAATGGCCGAACCGATCATTTCTTGAAATGGTCGTGGTTTGCTAAGTTTTCTTCCCTAATTTTACGTGCTCTAGTTTTCTCATATCCTCCATCGAGTGGCAAATCCAATTACCTACTTATTTCTTGCTAAGATGCGGTTAATTGATGCATGGCAGTATTGGTAGCTGTTGTCATTCGATGTCGACAGACGGCTAGTAATTTTCTACATGATTAACACTTGTATTTATAAAAACGTAATTACTTGTTGCTAAGTAATTTCTTATTAAGTTATTACTTAAGGTTAGTCATCATAATGAAAAAAAATATTTTTTCTTAACCATACAATACAAATTGTTACTTAAGTATTACTCCTCAAGTAATTTCCTCAAACTTGTTTATAAATACAAATGTAAGTATTACTGATACAAGATAACGAATATTATATTTTGAGGCGATCTATATTGATTACTTTACGTCAATGTGATATTGAACGTTACAGAAACTCCATATAAAAAATTACTACCGACTTCAATATAAAAAAAAAAACACTAGAAAGTGCAAACTAACGAAGAAATAAAACCATTTTTGTGTTTTTTATATTGAAGTGGGTTATATCTTTTTGTAATAAGCAATCAATTGACTTTTTTAGTCATGGTTCCCCTCAGATAAACCCAATTAGTAAGTTCAGTAAGGTACCTATAAAATATAATTTTATTAAAACCACTAAGAGTCAGCCTATATCTCATGATATTACCCATAAGCACGGCTAGATGCATTACATTATTACGGAGTTCCTGTGCTTACCTACCTTTCGGCTCCATAATCAGATCAAATTGAGGTTTCTTATAACAAAGTACATCATATGATAACACTCGGGCTTACTAGAGCTATAAGTTTTTTTTGAGATGGGTAAATCATCTAATAACTTCTTTCGCACTAAGGTGAAGCGAAAGGGCATGGCGTGTCAATTTTTTACTGCCTAAAACCAGACCTATGTTCCTTTAGTTGCCCTATGCGTTTTAGGACAAAAGACATTCTTTATAGAAGTCAAACCATGGTCCTAGTAAAACATACACGAAAAAAATATTTGCTAATTAACCAGTTTACCAATGAATCATACAAAAATAGAATAACAATAGTGCAAACAATATAAAAATTGGTAGAAAAGTAACCAGATAAAACAATTTTAAATAAATACGAGTATATCTCTTTCGTCAAAACGCCGTTTTCTATGGCGATAATACGGGTCTGATGAACTTTGACGTCAAAGACCACGTCGCACTTCTCTTTAAAAAATATTTTATATTTGCTTATTAAACCTAAAAATGATTTAATTTAACAAATAATTGCAAGCACCCTACTAGCTTTTGCCCGCGGCTTCGCCCGCGTATTTAAAATATAGCTTATATCACCTATGATTATAGCAACTTTCTATCGGTGCAAAAAAATTAGTATTCGGACCAGTACTTTCAGAGATTACCTCCTACAACCAAAAAACGAAGTTGACCTCTTTATAATCTTTAGTGTGGTTTAGTCTAGATGTTATGCAAGAGTTTTTTAACAAAGTTGATTCCGATGATTTTCAAGGTACAGAATGTTAGTAAAGTCCTACATTACTAACATTCTGTACCTTGGAAAGCACGTAAAGCCGTGGCTCCCGATAATTGTCATTAGTAGATCTTTAACATTTGTTACAGGTAATCTCACACCAGAAAGTCTGACTATTGAGTACCGTGTTGCCCAAAAACCAACAACGGGTTGTGAAGGTCTGACAGTCGTTTCATGTAAAATACGGGTATTCACTATTTAAGTTAGTTGACAAAAGGCTACGGTGATGGTGATTCCCATTCCTTTTATTTTTTTATTATATCTACTTGATGTACAGTAGTGGTAGGTACAAAGGCGGACCGGACTTAATGCAACTATCAGTCAACCTTTGGGTTGCCTTGGGATAGTGTGAAAATGCATACCAGGGACCAAGGCAATGAAGGAACGGGGTAGGCTTTTAGTCAGTAAAAGTCTGACACTATCTCCCTCTCCACCCAAGGGTGGGGGATGTCATTGGATGATTTTACCTACCAAAAAAAAATCAACCTTTAGGTTAAAAAAGACAATACTTTTATAATGGCATTAAGACCTTATTGTAGGGGGACTCTACTTTACCTTCTTGCAGGCGACCCCGGAGTACCGGTTGGTGGAGGTGCCGAACACGAGGTCGTTGAGTATGGAGGCATAAGGCGTCACGCCGATGCCGCCGCCCACCATCACCGCCACCTCGAACTTGTACCAGTCCTGGTTGCCGCCGCCGAATGGACCCTGGATCCTGAGAGTACGTGGAAAAATTGGTTTGAAACTCTAAAACCGCTCTAATATTGTCCTAAATGATAAATTTGTAACAAGTAAATACTTGTTTGTAACAAATAAATACTTGTTCCTTACAAGTAAACCAGTAAAAAATACCACGAACTGTAAATTACAGTTGGTAATATTTTTTGCTTGTTGATGTTAAGTGCTTATTCTTTTTTTTGAGATTTCATTGTGCTTTGTTGTGTGTTTTATGTTGCAACAATTAATAAATGTTTTATACATCTATTTATTTACGTTTGTAGAATTCGATAAAATGTAGATACGGAACTGCTATTTTTTTAGCTCTTTCAATCCGGTAAACTTTGTATTGTCTATATAGCCTATGGCAACTGCGTTCTGCCTATTGTCTATGGTGCAACACAGTAATGCCTGGTTCACACATGGCTGGAAGTTTGTTATATTTTGTGCGTCTATTTGGGCAAAATAAACATAAGTATTTTCTTTCTTTCTTTTTTCTCTAAAGTCCAAACAAAGATTCAACATCAAAGATTTTCTGAAGACAGAAATAAAGAAAAGTGGTAATGCCAACTGTCCTCAATTTTTTACATATTATTATTACATACACATGTTGTGATTTGCTTTATCAAAACTACAACAGATAGTGCAATATTGATTACAGATTTTATTAAATGCAACTTATTTTTCTATTTATATTTTCATTTTCAAATATAATTGGACTGGATTTTTTTAATGAATTAACCATTTAATGGGTTAAGATGAACTGAAAAAGCTGTTTTGACGATTTTAATAATTATAATTCCGTAAATAAATACGTGTCATGCCTACCTGTACAATGCAAAAAAGCTACCTTTGAATAACTGTCTTAAGATACCTTATTTTAGGACGATCCTCAGTATTATAGTTGCAGGGATCGAAGTAGTTCCTGAGCTTCCACGTCCAGGGTCCCTGCGCCTTGATGTGACACGACAGGAAGTTCTCGTGGGGAGCTGATGTTAGAGTGAAAGAGTGGAACTCTTCTTTTTTGAACGCCGTACATGAGAGGCGTACCCATTGACCTGAGAGAAAGGAAATAGATTTCATTGAAGAAGTAGCTGCTACTAGCGGCATAATAGAATATAATCCCAATGGAATATACTTCCGGGATAAAAAGTGTCCGGAGTACAATTCCAGGACATGGTCAACCCGTGTTCCAAGTTTCATCATCCGAGCTTGAAAAAGTAAAAAACATGCACACACGCTCCTACGAACTTTCGGCTTTATAACTGTGATTTGAATTCGTTACTTTTCGCCAATCGATAGGATTTCTTTTTAATAATAATAATAAATTTTATTTTGGACTATCAGATTCCATAAAATCAATTAACACAATACTATTACAATTAATACACAACAAATTGCACATAAAGAAACAAAATACACAGACACACATACAAAATATATATACAGTAATCACATTTCCACAAACATGTTGCGCATACAAACAAATTAAATATACAATAATATAATTTGGGTATCTTCAAGGCTAGAGTGAACGTCTTCACTCTTAATAAGCTAGTGCGCCTCACCATCAACGATTGCATCACTGCTTACCATCAGGTGGGATCGCAGTCAAGCACTAGTAAGTTTACATCAAATAAAAAAGAAATACATAATTAATTCTTGATTTGATGGTGAAATAACTTTTGGAATAGAGGATGCAATTATTATTCCTTTTATTGAATTGTTAATGGTTTTGTATAATTACCTGATAAGTATTTCAGATTAGGAGGTCTGTAGAATTTAATTTTGATTACATCCGATGGCAACATTTCCGTTTCCAATACATCCAGCGCTAAGTACTTTGTTCGTAGAGACACCACCTGGAGGATAACAAACATTTTTATACTCACTCTGCACTCATCATGATACTCGTAATTATAACAGATAATGGTAGAATAAGGATAGAAGTGTGAAAAATACTAATAAAAATAGGATAGATTGATACAGACAACTTGTCCAGAAATACTGGAACTGGTCGTAGATGTCATAAAATAGTTAATACAATGACTTTCTATCTCCATCCGATGATGAGGGAGAAGGAAATCAAAGAGAAAATGGATATATTATGTGAGGAGTGATACGAAAGAATAAGGAGTTAGTGATAGTGTGAAGGTGATTGGACAGAATGGAAGAAAAAAACGTGGTGCGCCGACCCCAAACAACATAAGACTAGGGCAGGAGGTGCTGATGATCAAGAGTATAAATGACAGCAGGCTCTAGGAAGAATATTTATAACCTGGGCACTCCAGTGAACCCAGACAGTACGCGCACAAGACAGAATGCAAGCAGTGAAATGTACAACTAGTGTGTAGCAGTGAGTGTGATAAAACAGTTCTTCCAATGCCTTACCTTATCAAGGGTATAAATGATGGCAGGTCCTAGAAAGAAGATCCAGAACCTGGGCGCCCCGGTGAGCCTCGCCAGGCCGTGCACGAGACACAGCGCGTAGAGCAGCACGTGCAGCGAGTGCGCGCGCCAGAACCACGGGTACGCGCGCTTGCGGATCACCGGGTGAGCGAACACGAAGATTATGCACATTATTATGAAGAGGAGAACGCCGCTTACACCTACGATAAAATTATATATGTAGATAGCTACTAATTTTGCTTTCCACTACAATCTGATTTTAGTCAAATAGCCATAGTTTAAGGGGGAGGCTAAATCTACCAAGTAGGCTTGGGTCGCCATGAGCGCATGATAGTGGACGCAAACTGTTGGTTCAGCTTCATAGTAGTTTTAGTACCGATTGTTTACAATAAAATTACTGATTAGTATTAAAAAATTCGAAATTCAAAAGCTCCTTTCGTAACCCAATATTTAAGAGTTACCCATAGTTTGGCCCTTCTCGGTCCGTATATTGTCAACGTGTGCATTGTTGAAAAGCGTGTTGTTTTCGAATAAAGAGAAACAGCACCTGAATGCTCAGTTGCTATTTGGTAACTTCCGTCACTCATTCGAATAATTTACAAATATTTTCTTGAAAATACGTCTTTTTTGTAAAACTTTAAAAGATTTAAAAAAATTACCTCATTTAAAATCTTACTTAATGTGGTAAGTTTTCAAAAGTATATTTTTTTAGTTTTTAAACTGATTTTACATTATGAAGGGCTAAAGTTCATGTAAAAGTGCAAAATGGAAAATTTTCATAGGGTTTTAATGGATTATTTTTACAAAAATATTTTGTTTTCAATAGAAACCCACAAGATATTTGTGTATTTACCTGTAACAGTCTGGAACACCCAGTAGGTGATGCCAGGTCTGAAGTCAGAAGTAAAATGAACCTCCTTAGTGAGACAGCGTAGATTTTCTACAGGCTGCGTCGATACGTGGTAGAAGTTGACCATGTGACCCGCCGTGTGGAGGAGGGAGAAGAATAGCGCGGTGCAGGCCACGATCTTGTGGAACTGAATGCTCGAGTCTAGAGGGATGTATTGTTGGATGCTGAATTCCTGTAAACAATAATAACAATAAAAATCTTTATTGATTTTAATCTTTTTTTCTTTTTTTTTTCCTTTTTTAAACTTTTTTTCTTTTGGTTTTTTTTTACAATAAAAATCTTTATTGATTTTAACCTTTTTTTCTTTTTTTTTTTTTAAATAAAATTCCCTGGCTGCTGTACTAGTTATAAACTGTATTACAAAAGCCAAATTTGGCATAAGTGGAAAAACGTTATTTGTGTGATTCGAGATTTTAAGTATGTTGGGACTCACAAACTGAGAGAGTTAAATTTTGAGGACTCTAATGGCAATTATATCCGATTCAAAATCAATTATAATAAGTTTACTGTTTGCAAAACTGACACAATATTTAATCAAGCACTGAAAAACGGTAAAACCGAGAGAAAGGCAAAAAGGATTGAACGAGTGAAAGAAAAGAGAAAAACGATACTTACTTTTAATTTGGTCAAAAGATTCCTCGACATGGTTAATAGCAGCAGACTGTAGCAGAAAGACAAAGAAGCAGCGGAGCCCCTGGTGATGGCGATGCCGACGCCCATGATGTGCCTGAGATCCAGGTGCTCCGACATGAACGAGTAGTGCGCGAATCTTTCCACGAACAGTCCGATGGTCACCACGTAGAAGACGAACAGGTAGAATATGTTCTGTCTGTTCTCCTCTAGGAAAGTTGTTAGGTAGTCCCATTTTAGTAGGAGGCAGTGCCTGAAAATATTAAAAACGATATTATGGACATCAACTTTATTGATTGCCTCATCTTTGAAGGTATTTTAATGCGAGAGGGGTACAAAATTGGTGCAGCTGTCTGTACAAATTATTTTTTTATTGGCATCATCATCATTTCAGTCTCATAGGCCTCCCCCAAATGACACCTTAACGAACGATCCTGTGCGTCTCGCATCCATCGAATTTCCGCGGTCCTCATCAGGTCATCGTTCACCTCGTGGTAGGCTTCCGGTACGCGGTCGCCACTCCAGAACTTTCGTCCCCATCGACACATCGGTTCTGCGAGCAAGATGGCTGTCCACTGCCTCTTAAGTCTGGCGAGTCTTCGGGCTATGTTAGTAACCTTGATTTTCTGTTGTATTTTTGTTTTTAATTTTAATTATTTTTCTTCGCTGATAACTCTAATTATAAGAAATTGATAGTAAACAGATAAAATGTTGTGTAGGATGATATGGCTAGGAAAGAAATGCAAACTGAGAAATAAAAAAGATTCAAGACAGGTGCTGGAGGTTCATGTGAATATAGACATTGTTCAGTGTTCACGGCCCGCGTGGGTTTCATAATGTACAGACAACAAACGAGATAGCAATTAGGGAGTTCAAAATAAAATTCATTCATATCCATATATCCGTCAGTTTTCATGAAAACTTCAACTTATGATCCTATTTACTTGTCTTGTATATTGATTGTACCAATTTTTTGTTTTGATAAACAAAAAACTCTTTTATTGCGAAATCCTCAGTTTTTCTTACTTGTGATCTTATTACACACTAGCTTACTACATTTTAAGTGGCACATACCTGGACTGCTCCATAGAAGGCTCGATATGGAAGCTGGTCATCCTCGCAACATTAGTAGAAGTATCGAGGAAGTTTTGTTTAGCCCCCTTGCAGTCCAAGCCGATGGCTACAAATTCACCTTTGTACTCTTTCATCATTACTTTGAAGTCTGAGTATGTCAGGTGATCTTTGTGTTGGAGACCGGCATCCTAAAACATAACAATAAATAAAAGAGCTTCAATAGCCTACAAGGAAGTCTGTATTCGACTAGTTGATCTTAATTGGAAAAAAGTCTCTAAAATGCACTTTAACTTTATTGTAATTATCCAATTTCACACGGTCAAATCAATATTCTTTTTTTAGCATTTGGTTACGTTTTAAATAGCTAATGATTCCAAAAATAATTGCTGTTTTTAAAGCTTTTTTTATTACTAATATTAAAGACAACAACTCGCACTTACGAATAAGATGTTTGATGTTTTCAATTAGATATCACCTGTACCCAATTAGAATATACTCACAGAAAACATTCCATCAATGAGTTCAGTGACGTGCTCGTCCCGCAGCGACGTGGTGCGCGCGATCTCGACGAGCGAGCGCAGCATCTCGCTGAGCTCGCCCTTGTCGATGACGCCGTTGCGGTCGTCGTCGCACATGTCGAAGATGATGCGCAGCTTGTCTTCTGTCGCCCCGCGGGAGAATAGGACTACCGTGTCCAGAAATTCCTGGGAGACAAAGAAAACATTGAGGAACTAACAGTAATGCCTCATCATCATCATCATATCAGCCGAAAGACGTCCACTGTTGGACATAGGCCTTCCCCAAGTGTCGCCACATGAACGGTACCGTGCATCTCGCATCCATCGGATTCCCGGACTCTTGCCAGGTCATCGGTCCACCTTGTAGGAGGTTTTCCAACACTGCATCTTTCGGCCCCAACGGCCATCCGTTCTGCGAGTAATGCTTAATAAAGTTGATTAAGAACTAAATAAGATACATTGATTCGTGAAAATATGTGGCTTATAGACTTTGACATAAGGTTGAAAAAAGAAATTGACTTATTGCACAAAGACTACTGTGACTTATTGATATTACGCATTAGATAGGTACGTATACGCAATTAGTTTTAAGAACGCTACTCCTTTTTACAATATGTGGCGTCCCTTTTTATAACTTCTCCGGTTCAGGGTGGAGCGGGTCTCTGAATTTTACTGGTGTTCCTTTACATGCTTACTACTACTACTTTATATTACGAGGGCTACGGTATCTCTTTCGAACAATCCGCACCCCTGGCACCGACCCTACAATTTAGCTGATATTTAGTTGACTCTTTGAAGCGCGCGTGTAACACAACGCACCATCCTTACCAAACCACCGGATAGCGAGCAACCGCAACCTACAGATTGAAAAACACTGACTTAAATTATATCAAAATGCAGTTCTACCTGGAAAGAGATTCTACCATCTCCGTCTTTGTCGACAATGTTGAACATTTTCTTTACAAATACAGCATCAGCCTTCATTCCCAGCGCACTTGCAAATTCACTTTTTGATAGTGACGTCCTCATCACAATAGACTGAAACAACGTATTGGTTGTTAATATCTTATTCTTTATAATTATAGATGCAGGTATCTCGTTTTATTGGTGGTTTACTTACTTCCGGGTCAGCTTCTTCATTTTTCCGGTGTCTTTTCTCGCCGGGAGCTAGACCAAATGTAATGGCATAAGCTTCTCTGAAGAAATGTTCCAGTTTACGTTGACGACGTTCTCTTGTTTCGGCTGTAGCCAAAATTTGTTCTCGATGACCCTGTAAGAAATAAAATATTTTGTAATTCCAGGTTTATGCCATTGATGGCCAATACCTTCGAGTAACTACCCACTCATGATAAACACCAAATTAGTTTTTCCTCTTAAATTATCATTATCATCATTATTTCTGCCGAAAGACTTCTCCTGTTGGACATTAGCCTCCCCCAAGTGTCGCCACAATGACCGGTCCTATGCGTCTGGCATCCATTAAATTCCCGCAACCCTCACCAAGGTTCACCTTTTTTTCTCTTCGACAAACTGAAGGTTGGTCACTGACTAGATTTAAACCCGAACTGCTTGTAGAACATTTTTGCTAATTAAAGGTAAACGATAACTAAAAGACTTACCTGAGTCAGATTAAGTGCTTTTTTATGGTTAGCTAGAAAAGTGTCCAGTTTGACTAAGAACTTGCGTCGTGACGCAGCCGAGTCCATTTCTAGAACTAGATCGTGTTCTCGGGGCGCTCGAATCAAGACTAGCGGACGCTTGTTTTGTCTGCTTTCCTGGAACGATTAGAGACGTTTTGAAACATTGACTAAGATTGAGCATAGGAAAAACAACGTGAACTTAGGCGTCCCTCAGGGGACTGTTCTGGTACCACCGTTATTGTTTAAATTACACATTACTAAGTTATTTGGAAATAGAATTGTATTTACCTGACTTTCGAGAACTGTTAATTGATCTGTATGGTCCAGAGGCAGTGTTCTAAGTTTGTCTCCTTTGCGATCTGTCACATGAAGTGCAGGTTCAGGTCCCAGGCGCAGCTTTACTAGACGTTTGTGTGATGCGTGCACCCATTCACGACACACCATTTTATCTACTGAACCTTTAATAAAAACAAATGCGTTGGTAATAAAAATCATTTAAAATCATTGACTGGCCTGTTGGTCTAGTGGTTAGTGACCCTGACTGCTATACCGGAGGTCGTGGGTTCGATTCCCACCCAGGACAAATGTTTGTGTGATGAGCACAATCATTTGTCCTGGGTCTGGGTGTTATTTATCTATAATATGTATGTATTTAGAAATATATAAGTATGTATATCAGCTGTCTGGTACCCATAACACAAGCTCTGCTTAGCTTGGGACTAGACGGTGTTGTGTGATAGTTGTGCAAATATTATTATTATTTATTTAAATTTGCCCTTAGGAAAAGTGTCTTTCGCTCTCGTCTGTTACCTGATTGGTATTTACTTGGATTAGATCAGGTAGTTCCTTCAAAAGTTGTATTCTAACCTTTATACTGAGCATTCTTTAGATGCTCTTGTTGAATCTTGAGTTTCCTTCTTCGACTGTTCTGCAACTTCACTACTCCATACCCGGCGCCCGCGCAAAGTATGGGAACAAAAGCTAGTATCAGGCAGGTGTAGATGTATGCGAATTCGTTTCCCTGAAACAAAGTGAAAGTCGATTAGTAATTTGGTTTTTTTATTCATGTAGTTTATTATGCTATTCATCACATACGATCATTATGCTAGTATGGCAACCATCAAAAACTAAGTAATAGCTAGGCGGGGATTTAAGAGGTAACAGGTTCAGACTCAGGCCCTTTGAGTGAATTCACTCATCAAGTGATACGATTAAGTGGAACATTAAGATCAGGATCTATAGCAGAAGAAAGGCTACTGTCTCTTAAGGTGAAAACTATCGAGCGTGGTTTCGCTAGATGGGGCCGAACTCAACTTTTAATTTGTTTTGTTTTAGTGCATGAGAGCATTATTAAGTCAAGCTAAAATCAGACATTCTACTTTATTGACAATTGGCTCCAAATCTACCTAATTATGTTAGAATCATGAACAGTCAGTTCACCGTCATTTAGTCAGCTGGCTACGCTCGGGCCCATAGCTTAACCTTAAGGAGGAAGAACCCAATAAATATGACACTGTCTTACACCTTGACACTGACCTGTGTTTTTACCAATTTTCCCAAACTTAAAAAAAAATGCGGTGTACCTTGGAAAACCCCCTTATGGGGCGGTGTATTATTCAAGTCATGCTTTCTACATAGCGTTTACCTCGAAGTAGTCGTATCCTCTGAGATACTTGCAGGGCGGCAGTTTAGACGCATTGAGCTGGTAGGGCTGCGGACAGGGGTCGCCGGAGCGCCAGTGGAACACGTCGCGCTGCAGGTCGCGAGGGCCCAACGATGTACTGTTTACTATGATGTCCCACATTGTGATCTGACGCAGCTCAGCGATCTCTTCTTTGGTGAAGATTCTGGATGAGAAAACCTTATATTGGAACTCCTTATTTTTCGTTATAAATACAAGTAAGAAAAAAAAATCGGTTTGTTAGCTAGAACTCATCTGCAGTAACGTTTGAAAAAGTTACGATAACCCTGGAACGCAAAGTACCACTGCAGGATACCGGTGGGTTTTAGTCAGTCAAAGTTAGATACGCCTTCTCTCTCCACTCGGCGGAAGGTCATTTGATGATTTCCCAACTCAAAAAAGCAAGACTTATCCATGAAAGAATTCACTGTCATGGATATTGTTAATAACTGAACCGAAATGAGATTACTACTAAACCACTAAACAATGGATGAAAAGGTTATTGCCAATACTAAAGGTAATAGATAAAATTATGATCGCGAACTTACCCGTTTTGTTCATTTTCAAACCAAAATCTATCAGCGTCTCTTATCCTGGTGAACTGGTCTATTATGATAGCTCTGAACAAATCTCCAGGATGTCCCGTTGATTCTAACATACCGCCTGAAAATACATAATTAATTTAGTTCACTTTTCATAATAAACCTTGTTCATAATAGACAATTTTTATAATATACCATTTTCATAAGACCCCATTTTCTAGATACAGAATGCATACTTTTACAGAACTTACCAATGTAAACATCTATGTTGTCAAGTCTTCCATTGTAAGCTTGAATCAACTTTTGCAGTAGATCCGGATTGTTCTCAAAAAGTTCAGGGTTGATTTCATTAAATGTTTTGATTTTCTTGAGTCCAAAATATTCTCTGAAATAGATAATTGTCTCAGTTTAAATACGCCTTAAAACATGTCAAACTTATGTTATTTCGTTAGTATTTCGGTCATACATTGAGGAAGCCACTTGAAAGATTGAGGGTTATGTTTAGGGGCGGTCTATTTCCGAGTCTCATGGACGGGATGCATGAATTTTGAGCTTAAACACAATTCAACTATTTTATAATTATGCAGCAATATCACCTCCACTAGAACACGGTGGTGCTCAGCCCAAGCGAGGCACACCTCCTCCGTATGCTCCACCGTCATTATATAATAATCAAAGTCCCCACCGTGCCCTCCAGGCAGACCACACTGCAGTGGCACCTACGCCAGACGGAAACTGAGGACGCGGTGGCACCTCTCCAAACACTCCTCAAACAACTAATTATCCAGTAGCATATCCTCCATTTATCCAATTAGGATCTTGTGTTGCATTACCTGGCAGTGTTATAATCGGGTAAGCCGTTATCCCTTCCTCGCATGATGTTGAGCGCTCCGAGGTCTCTTCGAGAGAACTCCATGGGTCCAAACAAGTTGTCTCGAACATCAGAACAGAGCAGTGCGTCCTCTCTCTCTGACACTTGTGACGCCATCCCTAGAAGGACTTCTTCGATTGGCACTTGAGACATTACGTCCTGAAAATGTAGATTAACATAGTTTAGGTTTAGTCTGTAGTTTAAGTACTAACATAAAACTTGTTTTTTGATAAAATTTTCGGTATCAGCTGAGATATTTGTATTGTAGGGTTATTTGTATGATTTACCGTAGCTCGGAATACAAAGGGCGATTGAAAGAAAACTGGTGGACTTTAGTCAGTAAAAATCTATCTCCCTCTTGTTCCACCTATAGCCGAAGGCGTTATTTGATGATAAGTGTTTGTTAAACAAAACCATGGCGGTTTGAGGGCAATGTTAAACATTCACATCTTTAATAATATGGTGGATATCCCACCACTACCACTGGTACTAAAAGATTTGGGAACACATTTATTGTGCGTACAGCTAAGGTGAAGAATTCCATGCAGCTGAGAGCTTCAATCTAGGGACGTTCTTTTCTATGAGTCAAGATCGAATAAGTTAGTTTTAAGCCAGCGTACTCCATCGCCGACCACATCATGGCTTACCGTTAGGTAAGATAGTGGCCTAACGTCAGGCTTAACAATAAAATGTTCTAGTGATGATTGCTGGGAGATTGGATTGCCCTTATAGTGGTTGTTGGTTATGTTCGATAGTGTATTATACACTAGAAAAAAAAACTTTTTGTGTGTGTTCTGTTTTGTGATTACTATATGGGTGCTATTTAGTTGCCTGAAATAAATATTTTTTATTTTTATGCATCCATAAATTGTGTCTTCATCAGTTTTAGTTGCCGTTGATTTCGTTATATCACTAATCTTTCTCCTTACCACTTCAGTAAAACAATTTCTTACTCACATTCCCATCCCACCAAGTCTGACATAGACGAATAGCGTCATGTCCTCCGGGCGCCCTTCCATATTTGCAGTGTCGATCTCTGAGCAGTATGGCGGGCGGCACGAGCGTGTGTCCGAAGCGGAAGGCGGCCACCGCAAACGAGTGCGTGACGCCGGGCGCCACGTCCGCGCGGTAGCCGCGGTACGGGGGGAGGGGGATGCCCAGGAACGCTGGCACGTACTCATACAGGATTATGTTCTGGAAACAACAAATGGTTATGGTACGCGGCAAATAAGTTGAACAATTTGCTGTGGATGCTGTGGGATCCGAAAATCGGTTTTTGCGCAAGGTCGACTTGTGCGACGAGAATTATAATTGATTATCGGGTCTCAATCGAGATAGGAGGCTGAGCGTAGCCATGGTGGATGGTTCAACTTATCTGGCGCGTTCTATATGTAACGAAACGTTGCCATTGTAGACGAAGTGGAATAGACGCCCAAAGTCGAGCTCGTTATGGAGCCGAAAGACTGCAATGATAAATCCCCACGCGTATCGAACGATGTTTTTCAAAAAAATCATAAATATATAATACCTACTGTTCCCAATGGAACCTTTTTTGATAAAACTTTATTTAGTTTTGTAGTTAAGTAATAAAACAATACAGTGTTGGTTGTCATTTTCCCTCATCCTCAAGTTCCTGAACTCATAACGCCATCCAGTAACAGATACTATTAGTTGTAAATTATTGTGAGAAATAGTTCGCGGATTTTCGCGGGGCCAGTGACCGACCAATGTGGGGACTGCTTGGCGACCAATCTGATGTTATAATATAATATGTATTGGATAGGCGTATACATTGCCTAGGCGCAGGGGCTAATCGGAGCATTTTTCCGCACTAGTGCCAAAATATACTTCACTGCGTGCCTAAAAGCAGTGACAGAGAAGCTAATTTTAGAATAAGTGTGTTGAAATAAGCTATTTGTTTTCAACTCTCCAATTACACGGGAGAATTTGCTGATACGAGTTGAATGGGGTAATCTAGAAATAATAAACCATGTTAAAGAATATTTTGAAGAGCCATCTCATGGACATCAATATAGCTACCGTGGTTAACGTTATACTACTGTATTTTACTGAATGGTTTCATACACTATAACTGATTGCCATTGATTAGTTTCAGTTTGTTTGCTCAAATCATCACACTAATAGTATAAAGGCGAAACTTTCTGTGTATATTTGTTACTTCTTCATGCTTGAATAGCTCAACGAATTTCAATGAAACTTGTTACTATACGGGTAGACCATATTCTGGAATGGCATATACTACTTATTCCAGCCCCGCCCCAATTCTTTTGTTCTGGCCACGTGACTGAGTTTTGAGATGATGGCAGAACAAGGAATTTGGGCGTGGCCAACTCCAAGCGTTCACGCTAAACGAAAACGATTGGAACTTGGTTAGGGGGGCAGGAGTACATTTGCTTGGGATAATTTTCTACCAAAAATACGAAATTATTATCTCTGAGTAAAATCGTATAGGAGATGAGACTCACTTGCAAGCTAGCGATGACAATCCTCCTAGCGCGCTGGAACAGCTGCTCGTCACTCCACTCAGGATGCTGCCGGTGCACACGAGCTGCTACTACGTTGTGCCAGCGCAGGAGTAGGATTCCGAACGTCACCATCGCTGGGTTTTGGTTCGTACGTGGGTCTCCCAATACTGAGAAAAAATAGAAGAAAATAGAGGCAGTTATTATATGGATCTCTTTCTATCATTCAATTATAGAAAGAGATCCTATTTATACTCGTAATACCACTTCTTTTTCCTATTTTGCTTTATTTTATTGTTGCTCTTTATCTATATTTTTGTTATAGTTTTATTATGGTCTTAGTTTAATGTAGCGATACTCTCTTAATATGTACTCTCTAACTGAACTTTATGGCTGAACGACGGACCACTATAATACAGGCCCTCGGCCTTGTTTAGTACCTCGTTACATCATCATCATTACTGTGAAACATTGTACTTGCTACATGTGACTCTTTAAATACTGTATAATGTTAATTGTGTCAAATAAACGTTTTTGTTTTTATTTATTTTTTAATTTGCTGGAGGAAAACTCAAGTTTGAGTTAAACTCGACGTGTAATATTTATTTATTTTACTTTAACATGAACACGGCCAAAGGCCAATTACCTAATTAATTAGGATCATGGCATGACTAATTTGACTTTGTGTTCCAGATAATTATTATGGTAGTTTGCTATGGGACAAGCAAACCTCACACCAAAAAAGTCAACTTAGTAGTCAAATGATACTAGGAAAATGTCTAGAATGGGCTTGGAAGCCAAAAAATTGCAAGACGTTAAATGGTAGAGGCCCAGCCTGCTAGCTGCAGGCAGGCAGGGTCGAATCCTGCAGGGGTCAAGGGCCATTTTCTGAGAGGAAGGCTCAGCCCCGTTATGATAGGCAACGAAGGAACGGGGTAGGTTTTTAGTCAGTAAGAGTCTGACACTATTTCCCACTCCGGCCAAGGGCTGGATTTGTCATTGGATGATTTTACCTACCATAAAAAAAAGATGTTAAATGGTCATCGATAGTGAGTCTATTTTGCTAAAAAAAACTGGAACATAGGTTTTAGTTACTAAAAGTCTGACACTCGTTCTAGTTTCATCCAGAGCGCCTTAGTAATTACGTTATTTGATGATTTCCCACCTCAAAAAAGGCCTCTTTGGATTGAAGGATAATTAATTTTTGAACCTGCCCCCAATATTTGCATTAATTACTTGTTTCTATAAAGTTACAAAACAAAATAAAGTCAAACAAAACATGTAAAAACTTACAAAATAGCCTTTCAGGACTAAGCATCCTCATATAGTGTGGCACGGGGTTGTTGAAGAGAGGCACTCGCTTTGTGTTGCGCAGAGGCATCCCTCCTTCACTCGCTAGGCTTCCGTTCTGTTCGCGAAATTGTATAAAGTTAATTGAAATGTAGCTTGAGGGCAGTTGCATTTAACTGTATTGTTCATTGTATTGTGTGAGTAAATTAAACATTCAATTTTATAAGGGTTCTTGTCTGTCGTAAGGCTAGATTATATGACTATACTAGAACAGTAAAAGTTATTTCAATTTCAAACAAATCTTATGTTGAACAGGGAATAAAATGGTGAGTAGTGTAGTGTGACTGACTCAGTGTGAGAAAAGTGAATATTCAATTTTATAAGCTTCGTGTTCTTATCGTAACGCTAGATTGTGTGACTGTACTAGAGTAGTGAATTTATATTTCAAAGAGATCTTCGTATATTGAAGGGAGAAAAGTGAATAGTGTGTTTGAGAATTAGCTAGTGGTAACTGAATTAAAGTCTCTAAGGAGTTATTTGTCAGACGTGCGATTGGACAGGCTTTTGAGCTATAAAAAAACCGACCCTAAGAGGTTGATGAAAATGTGTCTAAATTGCAATTTTTTTTTTTAAAAATAATGAATCAGTACGTTCACAATAATGTACGAGTAATCTCACATACACTAAATATCTAGAACCGGGAATCACCAAATCGAACCTGCGACACGCAGTGTAGCAGAAAATTGCTCAGTCATTGCGCTAATCGAGCCATCAAGTAGGTTGCTTACTACCTCCTTATCAAATTTCGATTACGGTAGCCAACTCTAACAGAAATTAGCCATGCACGCGGCGGAGCCATGCACGCAGGAAATATTATAGTGTACAAGTGTGTGCGCAAACACAGATGCACTATCTGTTCCTTTACTCTAATAGTTCGAAAGGATAGCGGCATCCGACGCGACCGGAAAGACTAGCCGTAGGACCAGCGGCTTTATGTGTTTTCTTAACCACAGGGGTGTTTTGACACACCCACCAACTTCCAAAACTCCGAGCTGCTACAGATTAATTGTTAATAGAAACACATACCAGGACTTTTTGTACTATTAGTAATTGGGTGCTAATTAAACAGTATTCTTTTTAATATCAGCATTCACCTCTAAAAACCTTCATTACCTTCTAAATTACTAAGTCAGCTATAATTAACCAGCGTCTGAACATAATAAATCCTAGACACTATTTCTGGCTGGTTATAAAAAATACCACGAAAGCTAAAGCGGGAGCTTCGCTCTGCTTCCGCCTTAGGGCCAAATTCACCAATAAACTAAACGCGATTATTTAAAACAAAACACAGTTAGAGCGTCTAATCGAGATTATAGCTTCATTTTCCGTTTCACCGCTATGAATTGAATCTAGTTTACGCTAAACTCAGTTTTAATTCTTTTGTTTTCGTATGTTTTTGACAAATGTGTTTAAACTAGGTTACGCTGAGCTCAGTTTAGTTGAACTAAGTTTTTATAGTGAATGATGAAATCAGCCCTAAGTGTTCGATTACGGAGACGCGGCGCGTTGCGTGCCGCGTCGGGCGGTCCGTCGTACATTGCCATATTATGTTTGTGTTTGCGCGAGCGATGACGCAGCTCGCTGCTGCAATGTACGACGAAATGTCCAACGTGCCGCGCAACGCGCCGCGTCTCCGAAAACACGGCCTTAGACTTCTAACCAGATCTGTTCGTGTGGGAGTGCCCTAAAATTCCGAGCTCGCTTCGCGCCCTCTCGGACTAAGAACATTTAGTTGGTATTGTTATTGTAAAATAGACGAATTAGTTTATTGGAGGCTATTTCATTTCCCGTTTTTTGTTATAAAATGAGAAGTCACGTGGCTAATAAAGAAATGTGTGGCTTGACTTATAATTTCTCATCGTTAATTAAATATGATTTATTTATCACAATCTTTACCAAGATCTAATAAGGAAACAATGAATTAAGAACGCTAATTTATCAATGAAGCTTAAAATTCTGTATACGCATTACATGCTTGAGTTACGTGACCTTTGGCACATAGACCCAGCCCGCTGGTAATGGAGAAACATGACTGATCGCGCACAAATACTTGTTTCAATTATATTGACCAATATGATAAATTATTCAGTGTTTTAAAGTTACAATAATTGATTGATGCAAATGAGAATATTGCTGATAGTGTTAGATATATGAATACATATGTGTTTATTAGAATTTAGAGGTATGTAGAACAGGATGTAAAGTCCCATATACCTCCTTTGAAATCGGAGAATTCTCCCATCCTCCGTCCACGGATGTTATGTCTGGTGAGGGCAACTGCCTAATAGATGATTTCGGGTTGTTTTGCATGTACAAATCGCGCAGAGATCTTTAATTGCTAGATGCAGGATTTCGAAGTTTAGTTCTTATGTAACGCCATAGATGTCGCTACGGTCTGATGCAGTGTTTGAAGTAGTCTATGGTTTCGTTGCCAAGATATGCGATAGATCGTTGGGTTCTCAGTGCCAACTACGTATTGAACCCTGCCAATAAATGCTAAGTGAAAAGTAACTGATAAGTTTTCTTCAAATACAATAGAGCATTTTATTCTACTGCCTACCTATAAAATTACAAGTGTGGTAATTACCATAGTTTGGTTAATTAGATACTGATATTATTTCTGTCTACGAGGAGTGTCGTGTTCCAGCGAAAGTATACGGGCTGATAAAGTGAAAGTTGCTGTTGTATAGATACTTAAACATAGATGAGGGTACATGATAGTATATTTAGTTATAGGAAAGTACGTAAAGAGGCAGGCGTGGCTGCTGGGTGGCACCTGAAATGACCTCATTGCATTCACCCACGCCTCGCTCGTACTGTACACGAAGCTGCCGTCGATCCACGAAGTTATTTGGTTTATCTGCAACAACAAATAAAATGTCATACACGCTATACTCAGGGTCAAACGCAGCATGTTTGCATTTTTAGACGTAATCAAGTCGGTCCAAGTAACAAATACAAATTATTTTGTATCGAGTAATTGGGTCAAATGTGTTTACTCTGTCAGAGCCACATGTCTGGTTTGACATACAGATTATTCAAGTTATTTTAATGAATTGATGTCCAGAGGTATATTGACATATTAATGTGCTAGTACGCATAGCCAGGTCCACTGAATACTACGATGACTTATACTTAAAATTCCAGAGAGCTGCATTCATTTGAGGTATAGTACACAGAATTGACTGCTGAATAATGCAACAAGTATGGGGTTACTGCTAATTTATTCATCGATACATTTTATGGTTCAACTCAAATAGTTGTTATTGGAATCAGGCTTATTTTGTAAGCTAATGTCTTCGGGATATCAAGCAACCTCTACCGAATTATGTTTGTGATTACATGTGTATGGCTGATCGATCTTACTGCAATTAAACGCCAATTAACATTCCTATTGCGGCTTGTAGATTTAAGGTAAGGTCCGCTCGTAGGGACATATTTGTAGGTTGCCGCTGCATTCATGTGATGGGTGTATCTGGGTTATACTACCATTAAGTTTTATTGCCTGGAATTCGGCCTTCGATGAGCACGGCTTGTCGGAGGTTAGGCCGAGTTTACATTACTCGAAAAATATATGGTTTCGTAATTAGAATTTGTTATGCAAACAGTGTAAATGTTTGTTTTGAAAACAATGCCTGAATTGGTGAGTTTAGTTTTTTGTATGCAAATAAATGCGTCAGTATCGGTGATGTACCTACTTATTGATTTATTTAAAAAAAAATAAACAAAATAACTTACTAGGAGTTTTTCATTTATTTATTGCATGAAATTACTTTAAATTAAAGTTACTGTAGTCGTGTCTCAACAGAAAAGTTCAAATTGAAATATTTCTCTTTGAATTATTGAGACAAAACGCATTCATCAATTATATTCGATGACTTTGGAAGCTTTGAACGAAACGAGTTATGTGTAGGTGGACGAACTCTAACATAAAGATGATGTAGCGATCAATACTATCGATTACCACTGAATACTAATGGTATAACTGAACATACTAAGCTGACATCATGATTTCGGTACATTTGGACAGGTTCTATGTGGTCATCGCTTTGTAACTAATGAATCAGCTACAGTTATTCCAATATTACGTTTGGGAAAATAACTAAAACGTGTCTCTCTTCAATAAATGCATCGTAAACCATTCCCCAGTTCTAATTCCTCCGTAGCCATTTGAGGATGATGATAGATACATGGATCTGTCAAGTTAGTTTTTTTTAAAGAAGCGTTTTACAGTGTGGGGCAACGTTTGAAAAACTCATCTAGCTATAATTGGAACTACATATTTTAAATGCTGTCATGACACAAATTACTTAATCAGAGAACCTAAAAAGGTAAGACGTCACTCATTAAACTGTACGTACTAAAGGTATATAGTGGATTATAAGTACGTAACACGTGTACTCCTATCCTTATGATGTGCATAGGATACTCATGTTTGTCTATTTATAGGCACATCAGGTCACCAATTGTTAGGTTTTCGTTCAAGGCTTTGATAAGTTCGTCTGTTTCTAGGTACGAGTAGATAGGTAGATATGCTATTTATTGTACACCATAAGAAATTACATTAGGAGTTTCTAATGAATAAGGTGTAATAATGCGGGGTGTTATCGCTAAAACTCTAGCTCTAGTATCTAACTGTTGCCTTCTTCTTCTTCTTTTCGAGTCGATTGCAAACCCGCTAAACTGTCGGGGCCTAGTAGTTGGCTACGTTAACTGCAGCATCGGTGGCACTCATTAAATCCTCGATACTGCAGGTGTTTGGGCACTTAGGGCACTGTTGCCTTATTACCAATTCTTTCATTTTCGCATTGCAATTTCTATCCAAAGATTGCCCTCTTAACAAGCTTTATTTGTCTACAATAAAAAAAAAATCATTCGGTACCTGTTCTCTAGGACTATTCGGACTTTGCCCAGTATTCCGATCATATGCTGCCCTTAGGAATGGCATGTATTTGGCACCATTGCACTCAGGGTCGTACATGTGGTCACATTTGTCGACTGGTATGCGATGGTGCTCGATTGGACAGCCTGACTCGGATGCCATCACGATCTCACCGGTTACGACCTGGCCTGCAACAATTAAACTGATTAAAGATAGAAACCAAGTTTCAAAGATGATGGTTAAATTTTATTTGCGGCTGTTTTGGTAGGGTTTTTTTTATTTTATTTTTTACGTGAGAAACCATAAAATGACGAATGAATTTTCACTTTCTGTGTAAAGCGCGAGGGAGTGGCTGCCTTGTACTGATTACAACCCATAATGTTTCTACAGTTGCCATTGATTAGTGATCAATTTAATAAGCAAATAATTATGATAAAAGATTTTTTGAATGAAAAAAATTAGTTTATTTTTGCCGATGTTTTTTTTTTTTGGTTGTGGGTAAAGACATCCAATGAGATCTCCCGCCCTTGGGCGGAGCGGGAGATAGTGTCAGACTCTTACTGACTAAAAACCTACCCCGTTCCTTCGTGGCCTTAGATACCAGGGCCGGGCTTTCCTTTCGGAAGCAAAACCTTGGCCCCAATAGGCTTCGACCCTGCCTGCCTGCAGCTAGCAGGCTGGATTTTTGCCAATGTCAAAAAACACAGAATTATTAAGACTCCTAATACTCTCAATATTCATAAAAGTCAGAAGATCGTGAGTGTATTACCAAAGAAAGCGAGCAACGCTGTCCTGTTTGCTAGTGAAGGCAATCCATCTTGTCCCCTCATAAAGAGTTTGGAGAGTGTTCTGGCACCAGGCCGGTCGACGCCAGCCATCATGTAGACTCCATCAGCGTATGATGCTGGTGTCTTGCGTGTGAGACGGCTACCTGTAAATAAGGGAACGTGTCATTGATAATAATTTGAATGTTAGACTATGGATTTGAAGTCTAGAGTTAGGTACTACTATTATGAAGCTGAATAGTTTCTTTGTTTACTTGAACGCGCTATTTCAGGAACGAATTCAAAAATTATATAATTAATTTATCGTGGAAGGTTATAGGCTATCAAACATCACGGTATGATCAATAGGAGCGGAGCAGTAACCAAACACGCAGATGAAACTAATGGTATTGTTGAAGGATATCGGCAAATGGGAAGAGAAGTGCTGGGCCAGCCTAATAATGTTAAGATTGAGCTAGATTAGCTTCTTTTATGCAATTGTCATAGTAACATATTTTGTGAGAACAGTTTTTCATTTCAATGTGAGCTCTGTAGACGGTAATTTGGTAAATGTTCTCAGTAAATTTATAAGCTACTAAGATGAACCCGAATAACCAGATACTACTAAATAAAGTGTAGGGTCGAAGCTGAAGCCAAGGATCGATTTCTGAAAGAAAGGTTCGGCAGACTCTCAGTAACGGCACCATTACGTCTCCTCCAGGCGAACATCAACCACTGCGCCGCAGCTCAAAATCTGTTGCTCCAGAGCATGGCACAGTGGTCGAGCACAATCAAGAAAGAATGAAAATATTATCGGATCTTAAAGTCCTCTCAACTTTAGTTTTAGTCTTCGTCATAATTGTCATATTTTAAGTTTTCTTAATCATAATAATTTTATATATATCATAGTATTTATTAGTTTATAATATTAGCTTATATAAGTATTTTATTATTATAAGGTACTTAATTTATTTAACATTCTATTTGTAATATTTGTTATTTGTTTATTGTGCAAACCTACCACAGTGTTTTCTTTTTTAACTCAAAGGTTGACTGGAAGAGAATGCCTTGTTGCATTAAGTCCGCCTATGTGCCACTACTGTACATGAAGTTTAAATAAATAAATACATTATCAACAGTAACAGTATATCTGACTGGTTTTATAAAACTCATTTTACTACTGTAGTTAGTGATAATTGCGGCAATTTAAGAGGATTTGTTACATATGAATAATAAAATCATTAATGAAGATGATTGCCGATGCATGTTGCGCGTATTAGTGGGCGGCTTTTATTTTAGCGATAGGTGAAGAAAACGGTAGCTTCTTAGAATATTGGGTTAACTTTAAAAATACACCTTGTTGTGACCACATTAAGCTAAAATTATGAATACACGAGTATGCTCGAGTGAAATACCTATTTAAAATAATATTTAAAAATATTCTTTCACTCGCAATGTGGTGTCGAAATGAAAGTTGTTTACAATATATCATAATTTGAAACATTCTTATAAGACATTGATTTATTTAAGAACTTTGATAGTGCAAAAACAGCGGTTCTCGTATTTGTCAAAAATGGCATTGCCGTATTTGTTAGTGGTGTTTGAGTTGTACTCATGAGTTATTTATTGCGTGTGTAATTGTAATTAGGTTTTGGATAAATATGGAACAGTTTGCTACTAGTTTCAATAGACATGAATATTCTACTCTATTTTTTGTTAATGGCAAGTAGAGCCGATGTCGACTATTCTGCCAATGCTTTGCATTGCATCAGCCTTTTAATGTTCCCACTGCTGGGACTCAGGCCTCCTCTCAATGAGAGGGAATGTGCCGAAATCCACCACACGGGCCCGGTGCAGATTGGTTGAAGTCACCTGTCTTCGAATGTCTAAAGTAAATTGGAAAAGCAAGTGTGTAATATAATCAATTTCAGAAAATGGAAAGAGGTGGTAACTGTAGACCGAAAATTCTTCGACTGATACAGTTGAACTTGTATGAGTTACGAGTAGTATTGGAGTTAGTATTGGACTGAAACAAACAAAAAATTAAAAGTACATAAATATTATAATTGTTAAAACATTAAACATAGACGTAAACTACAACTATACAGACAGAATATTTGGAGCTAGGACTCATAATTTTATAGTATTGTGACGGATGAAAATCATCATCGCCAAAAGCAGTTCTGGAGAAGGGTAGACATGAATAATATTTGTCAAATTACTAAATTGATGGTTACGTGAAAGAAAGTGGAGATTACTTGGAAAGTTACAGCGTGACGATTTCAGATAAATTCCATAATTGGACAGACTCAGCTACCAGAAGTGAATGTAGCCGTTCACTCTCAAAAGTTCTCGGAGAATGCTTAATATTGGGTAATATCCTCTCAATTTAATTCCTGTGAACATTCACTGTGGTGCATTTATCTGGCCTTTGTATTGTTCTTGTACATTATCTATCGATTCAATCACAACTGTTTCTTAATTTATGGTGGATTTACCGATTTAATATCTTTGTGACTATAATACTGATATTATGATTATTATATGATATTCATCCTAATTTAGATAATGGAGTATACAGTAATATTGCTTTAAGTCTAATATCCAAGTCGACTTTTATTTAGATAAGGTGTAATACTATGCTGGTGAACTTATTTCACTATTAAATTTTAATAAATAGATATTGTGACTCAACCTTAAGGGCTTGTTTAAGGAGACGCGGCGCGTTGAGCGGTCGTCGTACTTTGATATATGTTTGTGTTTGCGCGTGCGATGACGTGGCCCGCTGTAATATACGACGAACGCCCAACGCGCCGCGTCTCCGTAAACAAGCACTAAGAGGTAAGACATTATACCTACATACTATTACTAACTTTTTGAGAATCATTTTTGCGCAATTTTTTTTTGATGTGCGTAATCATCTTATTACTTCTCTCGCTCTTGGGTCGAGTGGGAGGGCGTGTCAGACTTTTACTGACTAAAATCACATTTATTTCTTCAGTTGTCTTTTGCGTTCCAGGACCACGGGTACCCCTTTTAGAAGTCAACGTGGCCCCAGTAGTTTTCGGCCCTGCTAGACCCGTCACTTGAACTATTTATGAAGCGAACGCCATGGAAGCTCTAAACACGCTCATCTTGTTCCGACATATATGACAAAAATCGTCATAACTTTTAGCTTTGTATGTATATTTACATAATATGTAGCCTATGATCATTTGGAATTGATATTTTTTTATTTGTGAAATTTGAAATAGGTTGGTATAACAGGCCGAAAATATTTTTGCAATACACTTACTTAAAAAGGAGCAGGACATAGTTCACCCGCATTGTTATCTACCGTTCAGCTCACTGATTTGTCAAACAGTACAAATCTATGGTACAGTCAGCCGATTGAGTGTGAAGGAGTAAAAAATATACACACATACGCATGAACGTCGTACATAGAAACTTTTGCCTTAATAATATTAGAACGACTATCGAGTGCTAAATAGTCATGTATATGTTTTCTTTGATTTGTAAGTCAATATATTTCACATTTTGGTATCGGTTACAGATTGCATTTATCATTCTGTATAATACAGTGTTTATTGCCTTTCCATAGTCGTTAGTTCAACATTATGGTCCAACTGAATACTGTTATTTGTGACAAATAAGGAAGGACTACCACATTAAAGTTTCAAACACAGTTCATGACACATTTGCGATGCGAGTATCAAGTGTACAGTATGTTTACTAAAGTTTGCCGAGCATGAAAGACCCAGCCTTTTTAGAAATGTAAAATGCAGTTTCGTAAGAAAAAATAAATTGTAAGAAAAAGTTCGGTTATGTAGAGATTCTAGTTCTCTTCATATGCCTTAAGGCTCTCTGTAAAGCTCATTTTGTTTTTTTTTTTTTAATATAATCTCGTACACCGTGTTTGAATACCGTGTAGCGACATCCATGTCGTCACAAAAAGAACTAATCCTGCATCGCGCAAGTAAGATTCGCGTCGCGATTGGAACATATAGAACAAACCCGAAATCATCTATCGGGCAGTAGCCCACCAGATATAACAACTGTCTGGTCGGAGGATCCTCCCCTTTCAACGGAGGTATGTGGGACTTTACTCTCTGTTCCACTACCCCCAAACTGGTGACCCCTCGACAAAGAACGTCAGCGCAGCCTTCGTGCAGTAACTACCTCGTGACGTCATCATCACTTCCTCAAGCTTTCGAGCAGCGAGCCATACAGCCAGCACCCACGGCTATATGGGTATCCTGACCACCAGCATGCCTACTTGGTCATACCTGGTCATCACCCTCAGCCTCATCAGCGACTTTGGCTAAGCACCTGCACCTTCGGCCAGTCACATGAAGAGCCTTGAAGAACCTCTCCTGGTCGACGACAGCAGCCAAGCCCTACGTCGCACAGCACCGCTCCGACTCACTGGAGCCAGCCGCAGTACTCCGACTCACTGGAGCCTGCAGCATCCTATCCCGACTCACTGGGATAGCACCACCCCGACTCACTGGGGCATCACCGCAGACAGTTCCGACTCACCGAGAACTATGCGGAATCCGGTTCCGACTCACTGGAACCAACCTCCATTGGCTTGGCACGCATCACGACGCATCAAGAACCATCGATCTCCGATCTCCGGAGGGGAGTGATGTAGCGACATCCATGTCGTCACAAAAAGAACTAATCCTGCATCGCGCAAGTAAGATTCGCGTCGCGATTGGAACATATAGAACAAACCCGAAATCATCTATCGGGCAGTAGCCCACCAGATATAACACCTGTCTGGTCGGAGGATCCTCCCTTTTCAAAGGAGGTTAGCGGGACTTTACTCTCTGTTCCGCTACCTCCAAAACCGTAATTAGAGACACAATAGAAAGATAATAAGTGTGCGGATTCGGTGTCCGCTTGGGGCTTGAGTAACTACCACTCTTGCCTTAAAGATGATCGAACTGGTGTCTAATAAAGTTTGAGCAACTGTTCCGGCGTCTCATCTTCACTAGGCTTCTTCTCAACTTTTTGGCCGTCAACTGAGATTTATTATATGAGTGTTTATTTAATTGGGGTTCTTTTTAAGTTCTGTGAATCTAGCCATTACCGTCTCACTGCTGGGCAAAGGCCCAAGTCCTTCTAGACATTCTTCTCTCGCGCCGTCTCGAACCAGTACTTATGGTACGCGTCCACATCATTTCGCCACCTCTTTCTAGGCCGGCCTCGACGGCGCTTACTCTCTGCAGGAACCCACCGCGTGGCGACACTTTATGAATACTTACTTCTCCATTGTAGCAAATCACTAAAATTGCTGTTTACTTAATAATCATTGACGGCATGTGATATTTAAATTAATGATCACAATTAAATTAATTTTGCCCAAAATCAAGTGTGTCTTGTTTGGCAGGTCATTGAAAACAACACTTTTAACTTTGTTCTGATTTATTTACGTGTCATTCTGTTTTTTTTTTAAGAGCACTACTTGGTTAATAGTAATGAAAAGATGATTTGAAGTGCCTCTCATATTCTAAAATAAATTGTACGTTCGATCACGATAAAATTTTTGTTTGGCACAATTTTTTGGGGGATAAATAGGTAGATTGTATTTAAACAAAATATATTAATAAATAAATCTTGAAAATGTTAAGGTTGACTCAATAATGCATAACTTATATTTTGATACAGGAAAATATGTGGACAAATTGGCTATGAGTATTTTTGAAATACCGGTTGAAGATGTGATTGATAGTTAATCAATATTTTTTCCAACTTTCACATTACTTTATTAAAACAAAGTTGTTTTGCATCAGTAACAATTTACAAAATGTCAATACGAATTTTATTAGTAATATGTGTCAACGTTTATTGGCAAGACATTAAGATCAGATGAGGCATGAAATTAATTAGAACCTAATTATTATGCGCATGTTAATCATAATTAATTATACAGGGTAAATAAATTAGCGTTAGATTACGTAGGTGTCTAGATGTTAGGAGGATATTGAAAATAAAAACCTAGTTACAATAACTACAGGTGTAAAAAAACTCGCTTTGGTTTTGGACTCAGTTTCTCAGTTCGGACAGAGACTTTCATATAAAGTGATGGTCAATATAGTCGACATGTGATTAGCATCAGTCTTATAATGTTCCCACTACTGGGACTCAGGCTTCCTGTCTAGGAGACGGAATGGGCCGTAATACACCACGCGGGCTCGGTGCGGATTGGTGGATGTCACATGTCTTCGAATTTTTGGTTCTAGGTTATGCCGGTTTCCTCACGATGTTTTCCTTCACCGTTTTGAGAGCAGTGGTGATGAAATCAATTACACAAAGTAATCTGCTAGTAGGCACGTTACTTTGTTATTAAAACCCAACCGGGTTTGAGCCCGCGACCTACAGATCGTAAGTCAGGGCCGTTACCACTCGGCCACCACTGCTTTCGTCGACATGTGATTATAAAAAATTAAATGTTTATATGTATTAGTGAACACTGAAAGCCCTAAACCTGTCGCCTTTGCAAAAGGTGTCTGTATGAAATTACATTCAAGATCAAGAGAAAAAAACTGGGCAAGTGCGAGTCGGATTCGCACACTGAGGGTTTCGTACACAGGTTCCGTACAAACTGACTTATGTAAAGAGTTCAATTCCCGAATTAAGTCTAGAAGATTTTTCAGATTTATTCCTATAAGTTTGCTATAAGATCCTGCTTCATGCCAAATTTCATGGTCCAAGGTCAACGGAAAGTACTCTATGTATTTTGATTGTCTTGATAGTGCCAAAATATACGTTTTTTGCAACATAAACCGCCGTATTTTTTTTTACATCAGCCTAGCAGTTTGAAGTTTTCACAACTGCAAAGGACCGCAGACCTGAGTATATGGTTTTAATTTCAACTCGATACCTCCACGGTTTCCCGAGATAAAAAATCTTGAGAAATAGACAGACGGAAAACAAAGACGATCTGATCCTATAAGGGTCCCGTTTTTTCGTTTTGAGGTACAGAACCCTAAAAAGATTTTAATTTATTTTTAAATCCCATATAATATTATATCATTCAGTTTGATATTTGGGGCACAACACCAAACTTTAATCATTTACCTAATAAAATAAGATGTACTATTAAAGGTCCGATTGCAGTATGAAACATCTCGAATTCAGTTTCAATTTCGGCCGGATGGCAGCCGAAACTAGTCCGGAACTGAATTTTCAGTTAAATAATAATAATACACCATAACACACCACACGCTGCATTTATTTGGCTTCGGCTCGTAAATGTAGTTAAAGATTAGCCAAAGAGCTGAGAAGAAAATATTTTTCTTTCTTTCTTTCTTTTCTTTCTTTCAAAAAATAATAATAATACGAGTATTTCCACAACTATCGCACAACACCGTCTAGTCCCAAGCTAAGCAGAACTTGTGTTATGGGTACCAGACAGCTGATAAACGTACTTATATATTTCTAAATACATACATATTATAGATAAATAACACCCAGACACAGAACAAATCACACAAACATTTGTCCAGGGTGGGAATCGAACCTACGACCTCCGGCATAGCAGTCAGGGTCACTAAGCACTAGACCATCAGGCCAGTCTTATACCAAAAGTAAAGTAAATACTAGCAAGTTAAATAAATATATGAAATTACAAAGTGTAGCATTAAGCTGGGTCTTTAACTCGATTCTGGTTCCATGTAGAATGACTTTATTGAACGCCATATAAATTACAATTAGAAACTTAGAAAGTAACAAAACAATGGACGATTTAGTTCTTGAAGTACAATAAGCTAAGTTCATGATTAATTTTACTGAAGGTCTTTCTTTCTCCTGACGGTTTGTTGTGGCAAGTAAGTAAAGTTAAATACATATAATAATTTTAACAAAATCAACTGGAAACTGCAAGAAATCAGAAGAAATCTGTTAAATAACTAAATTTGGTAATACTGTGCTTATTTTACGAGTATCTGTGACATGTGCGTATGGAGTTTGATTAGAATCCTGAATCAGAATCTGAAAAACATAAAATACATAGTATAAATAGAGAGAAATCGAAGAGATTGCTGTATAAATGTGCGATTTATTCGAATAAATCGTTCGTTGTTACGTTTATTGTTTATATTGATTTCTTAACATTTAATAGCTACCAAGAAGCCTGCGGCTTGATAGGGTAATTAAAATATAATCGTAAAATTAAAATCACATTAAGTTTATGTCATGATTTAAATTAATTTATGTAAACTTGCACATACTTTGTAATCGAAAGTGTTTTTAGTTGTTTTATACGGCGTTCATCGTCATTAATTTTATATTGTTTGAACGCTTATAAACTTATATGTTGAATATAATTCTGTCTAAATTATACGCTACATGTTAAAATAACGGTAAAGATTTATTTTGCAATGTGAGAACAGTCTTCACATCAGTATATTAGTTTTATCTTATTGCAGGTTACCAAATTGAGAATGTGTCATGTTCTACTTGTACAAGTTTTGGGGCTCAAGTAACATTTGACAAATAAGTACATGGCGCGATAACACGCGCGAACCGGTGTTTACTTGGGGATGGACTGGTCTTCAGATTCTTACTTCAGAAACAATAGAATTTATTTTCTTTATTATTATACAAACAAAGATTAACTGTGAACAAAAATGCTTTACCAATTCGTGAAACCAGTTAGACAAGGGATCGAATGCGCGCGTGACGCTGGGTGGCGCAACTTCACGTCTATTTGCATGAGCCACGAATTAGGGACGAGGAGGTTTCGTCTCGCACAAATTACACCGAGCCTTCGTAAACTTTGCTTATCATTGACTATGATTATCGTTCGGTAATCGATAGACGATAATATAAATTGCTCACGATACGCTAAAAAATGGACATTGAGACGGCTATTTTATTATATCTTCAAAATCCTATAATCATATGTTTTATCATATGCTTAATTGAAATGAAATTGTTTTTAACTCCGTAGTGTTTCTCCATATATTTTAAATATGAAGAATTTATTTTATCACGTTAATATAGTGTGTGTTTGTTTTTATGGCAATGATTATTATGAATGTTTATTTATTTATTAAAACTTTATGCACTAGTAATAAACACTATTCAAAGGTGAACAGACATTTTACCAGTTGACCTCAGGGTGGTGCAGTAACAGAACATAATAGGTGCAACTAAATATAATAATTAATATATACATCGATAAATTATTATCAATTAATAATATTATTTTGAAAAACGAATCCAATAATTCTAATCAACGCTGTTATGATTCCAAAATTTTTTTTGCGAATTTTTTCACGTGCCTCACCAACTAGCAGAGCAAAGGATTTGAATTACAGAAATCAGATAAGAAGGAGAAGAAGGTTTACTCTGATAAGAAAACCTGGTTGTCGAGGCCTTTAGCATAAATGTGGTTGCATTTTAAGAAAGAATTTCAGTGGTCTCATAAAAAATTTAATTGAAAGAAAGCGTGTGAACTGAGTAAAGGTAATCTTTAATCACGGATATTTTGATAAGAATTATACACATTTTTGCATGCAAAATATTTTGAACTTTAATCACATGAAGCTATATTTTAAACTCAATTGCATATTATTTTCATTTCAATTCATAGTAATTGTATAGACAGCAATGTCTTTGCCCTCCGGGTTAGTCTTGAATCTAGATAGGTCGACAGAACAAATGAATAAACTAATCCACCTAGACATAGAAATAGACTGATAGATTAACGATTTAATTTAATTTATTATCTTACAACGGACCATTAATTGTAATTGAAATGAAAGGCAATATGTCGGACAATCGATGTCTGATGTAGATAGGAGTGAGTGAGCCGATGTGTCCTGTCGATAAATATCGTTTCGAAACTTCGGGTGACAAATCAATCAGGCTTGTATGTCTTCATACACATATGCACGTTTAATTATGTCACCAATTAAAACTGCCTTACCTGTCATAGCAGGTAAAATGTGGTTACTGACGAGTCTTAAAAAATAAATGAGACTGCAGTTAAATCTTAGAGTGAATAGTGAATTTTTTTTCAAAACGTGTCGGGTGTTATTTAACATTAACTTGTAAATAATACTTATATTTCTCTAATATATAATTTGTTTCAGTATATGGTTTCTATCTCATGTGTCGTTATCCCATAGATGTAAAAATTTGAGTATCCAACACGGGGCTAAAGTTGTCTTTGTCTTGGGCGGCTTGAATTCCTTATTTCACTCAGGTTGCTATATTAACTCTCGAGTGTTAATTGTATAAATCCCTCACTGTGTTCGGGATCATAACTTACCAACGTTTATGTCATTTGGAATTCAACATGGCCACCCTCGACTTTAAGATACTGCTTTATTTCCTAGTGAAATAATCTAGAATTGCTTTATTTTTAGACGAAATACGTGCTTGTTAATCGTGCGAAGTTTGAAAAACAGAAAATTGGCACGGTTAGATCTGACAGTCAAAAATCTTAAAAAATGCCAGTCACTATCTACGTGCCTAATTATACATTTCAGCAGCTGACCAGTAATGGATACCCCATGATATATTTCAGTTTATGTTCAGCCAACGGTTGCGCTCTCGTAGAATTAGTACTTCACCCGATAAGCCGTTTTAGAGTAAAGGAGTACGTAATATAACACACACCAGAAGCAGTAAACTAAACCATTTAGGGGTTTCTAGCTCCAGTAAAATTACGACAGGGATACCATACGATTTGATCCCAGCAAGATTACATAATAGTTTACTGATCTAAAAGGGAAGAAATGTGTAAAATATTTAAAATGAAACCAATTAACGTAATTATTGTTGTAAAAATTTACTCACACCCATATACATACATCCACACGCAGGCACCTGTTCATTATTACATACCTGTTATTAGACTGTTAGATATTTCATTAGATTTAAGAAATCTTTTTGTTATTTCTCTCATGAGTCAGTATGTTAATATTCTTTGGAGAAATAAATTCTAAAATTTGTATTTGTATTGTAGTCTTAGTTTGATGGTCTGTTAAATATTTTTATCCCTAATTATTACGATTTAAGTTCAACTGTTTTACGAGTACATTATATTTAATTACACTCAATTATTTTAATTTTATTTATTTTATTATATTTATTTTTATGTCGCTTCTTAATGCTTAAGAATTGTTAATATAGCATTTTATCTGCTGCCTCATAAACATATAGTAGAGTTAGTTTAATTTATTAGATACGTTTTATGAATCGATCAGTTTAGTTTCCTCATAATAATATACTTCTTACAGATTTTTTGGGCTTTAATAAGTATTCTGTTTGTAGAATTGCCCCAAAAAGAATGCCATATTTGTGTATGGAACCCATCAACTTATGAATAGGACATAGAAAGACTATTTTTGGTCGAACCAGATTTAATATGAATATCAAAAAAAAAAAAAAATATCATTAACTTCTTTTGATATTTAGTACTATTTGTTAATGTGAACTTTTTATTGTGCCTTTATGTTCGAGAAAGTCTTCTTTAATACAACTATGTAACTAATCTTATTAATATTTATTTTAAGAATATTGACATACCTTATTTAATAATATGTAATCATATCTATCTTCTGGCTTCTACGAGGTGTGCCTAATGAAAATATGTGTTGTCAGAACGCATAATTTTCGCAACAGTGGATGACAAATTAATAAGGCATCTATAGAGCGTTATCTCGGTGTTAGTAGATTACGAGTTGACCGCGTGACGCAAGAGGTCACCGCCGCTACTGAGCATCGTGACTATACGCGACCTCTTTTACAGTTTCAGTAGGTCAACCACTAACCTAAACATTTTTCAATCTGTATAGGATATTTCAAATAATAAAAATTAATACCTTATGCCTAAAGCTAAACAACGGTCGTACTAAGGATTTTGGATTACTTATGTACTGTGCAATTGATCAGTGTACAATAAAAAATATGTAATTACAGAAAAATGGATACCTATCAACCGCAATTAAGTTTTTAAAAGCATAGACCAGCTCTAAGTTTACCTATACAAATGCCGAAATGTATTTAACATAAAAACACAACAATCCATAAAATGACTTTAATTTATGTAGTAATCTAGTGTTTTATTATTGCATCATTATTTCTTACAGAAAGTTTTAGAAGAGCCAATAATAAAGCTACATTAATCTCAACACCAGTCACGACTCCAAGATGAGTCGATAAAATGGTTCAATAAATATCAGGATTGATGAAGTAATCTCAAGTCTTACTAAAACAAACATAAAACTATAGTTTTAGCTCTTCTTATTCTCGAATTGATTGGTTTTCCTTCCCTCAAAGGTTTGCGTTGATTAGGTTGCCACGTTTATAGCGGCGCAAGTGATGTTTTTTAGATCCTCCAAAGTGTAGATTTAGGGACACTGGATTTTTTAATAAGTGGGCCATAATCTGGCCAGGAGTATCACACTCGAACTGGGTGTCGGAGGGGTCTACTCCCATTTTGCCAGTTTGTGTTTACAACAGCCTACATAGATACAGTCTATTGATCGCTTTCCATATAGGGCATTGCAGATCGCGTCCGAGTGGCAGATGTTTCTGGTGTTCCTTCCACCTCTTACAGTTTACTGTAGATAGTCAGTCTCGAAAGCTATACACCGTTAAATTTTGTTCGTTTTAATCCTGTCGAGGGTCGATCCGTTACATGAAATACTATCGATTTTTAAGATAAAATTAAAAAATTAAGTTTTTTTTAAACTCGAACTAATTTATGCATGTACGAAATTAATTTTTTTGCCTTTAAAGTCAGCTACTAACTACCTACAGTTCAATGAACTGTAAGTAGGTAGTACGCAACGACCGACAACTACCTACAAGGTCATTGACTTATTTTTGTATAAGCGTATTTAGTTTTAGAAAATACGCTTGTACGAAAATAAGTAGTTTTAGAAAAAAAGTATTTTATTTTTTTATTTTGCCTTAACAAATCAATAGTGTTTCATGTACCGAATCCTTTTTTAATGAATTTAACACCCTTCGTGGGATTAAAACGACAAAAATTTAACGGTGTATACTGTGTATGGTTATAGTTATCTATATTAAAATATATATATTTTACTAATATTATAGACAAGAAGCGCGCGTTGATATCTTTTACTAGAGAGCTTTCCACTTAGTAACATTTTTGTTTATATCATTGAAATTTATTTATAGTGATTCAATTGAATGTAAATATAATGTGCGTTAATATCATATACACGAACTGTATATTTAATATAAGGCAATAATAAATCTTACAAAATCTCTATTCAATGTAAAATAAATTGAAAAGATATAATCTGTTCGCTAAGCTCAAAGACGTATTGATTCTTACATTGAATTGATTATGTATGAACATGAACTCGAAAGACAGTGGTCAAATATAATTGGAATTATTCGACGGACAAGTTATTTGATGGATGAATGGTATCTGTTTCAATGCTTCGCTGAGCAACTCCAAAAGAAGCTGGCAAATTAGCTTAAGATCTTATACAATACCTAATTGAGAAAAAATGATTTTATAATGTCATACTAAAATATGAATTATATTCTTCAACCTAATTAGCTGTATACCACCCAGGGACTGATTTAACGGGTGATTTACGAATATGTTAATAAATTATATATTTTATTTTATGTTTAATTAATAAAGCATTCGTCTCGCGTTCCACCGGACGAATGGCATGCTTGCCTCTATATGGGAACTTAAATTAATCAGATTGTGCTTCAGATAATTCAATTTTGAAGTTTATTTTGGTTTACATCCTTTCAATGGTATTTATTATTTCCAAGATTTGCCATAATATATCTTCGATGGTGAATTGTTGATGTCAAAAGCAGGTAGATGCTTAATTTATGTTGTGTAATATTTTTGTTTAGAAATACTTGCATTTAGCAAACACGTCTAACTGTGTCTATTTTAATCAAGTGCTTTACCACGACGTGTTTAAATTTCATTCGTGCGAGTCGGAAAAAGGGATGGTGCTGTACACCCTATACAGCTCCACCCCTTTAGCAATTCAGTTTAGGTCGGCAAAAATATCACGTTAAGAGCTCGTGGTGGGTCCTCATCATCATTTCAGCCGAAAGACGTCCACTGTCAGATATAGGCCTCCCCAAGAGTCGCCACAATGAACGGTCCTGTGCGTCTCGCATCTATCGGATTCCCGCAACCCTTACCAGATAATAGGTCCATCTTGTAGGGCAAGGTTAAGGTTTAAATTAAAACGACACCATCGTTAAAAGATAAATGTATAAAAAAAACACCTATACTATGATTTTTAATTAGATGAACCAAAGTGACAGCAGTGGACAATGCCCAACTGTTAGACAACCATTGTTATAGCTGTCACTTTAGTTCATCTAATAAAAAATCATAGTATAATATATTCTAAAGTTGCATACGCTGCATATTCCAAAAGGTAGGTGATAAATGTTGAAGTCATACTCAACAATACCATTTACGTAATTCAGCTCCATTATTGACACACAAAAAATATAAAGCAGTTCCCACTCACATTGAAGACAAGTTTCCATAAATTGTGTTACAAATATGATCATATCGAAAGTGGTTCAGGGACCACAAACTGCTACTGTCATCTGATAAACAGTCATTGGCTTATAAATAAATTGGATAATTTACTCATGTAATTATAGTGCGATTGTTTCGAAATAACCATCGATTTATTCTAAGAAATAACTTACTCGTAATATGGAAGCTAGGTAACACTAACAAGGGAGTGGTTTTTTTATAAGATTAAACTGTCACAGCAAACTAGAAAATTTTCAGACTCATTACATCTTCCTTTGATCCCGAGAAAGTAAAAAAAAAAAACGGGCAGCCTATGAAAATACTTTTCGAATAGCAATTTTTTTTTTGTGACGTAACTACATATTTACTCTTTTCAGATTTTTTTCTTATACTTGTGCCATGAGGTCTTGCTTCATGCCAAATTTCAGGATTCTAGGTCAACGGAAAGTATCCTATGAATTTTGATTCCCTTGAGATTGTTGAAATGTACGTTTTTTGCGACATAAATGGCCGAATCGTTTTTGTCGTTAACTTAGAAATTTTGTTTTTTTCACAGCTTTAAGGGACGGTATACTTTAGTTCATGGTTTTAATTTCAACTCGATATCTCCACGCGTTCCCGAGATATACCTAGGATCTTGACAGACAGACAAACAGACGGACAACAAAGTGATCTTAAAAGGTTAAATTTTTCCTTTTGAGGTCCAGAACCCTGAAAATGGAGCTGAGCATTCCACATCTGCTACATGTCGCAACGAAATTGGGCGAAGGCAACCACT
Organism: Leucania comma; assembly: GCA_958295575.1. Taxonomy (NCBI): domain Eukaryota; kingdom Metazoa; phylum Arthropoda; class Insecta; order Lepidoptera; family Noctuidae; genus Leucania; species Leucania comma. Next base: position 16,090,558 of record OY282474.1, on the reverse strand, counting down.
GACTGGATCACCAAGAGCAGAAGCCGGCGGCGCGGTAGACTCAGAAGGAGATAGCGTGACGTTTTGGACTCCTAATCAAAGGATTGGCCGAAAGTAGCTAAAGACAGAGAAGAGTGGCAGAATGGAAGGGCCATCGCCCTGCAGTGGGACACAACTGGCTTATAATAATTTCTTTGAATTATGAATGTTTTAATTAGGTTTTTTCAGCTGTAACGTTGTTACCCTCGGCTTTTCCCAACTAGCTTTGGGGTTAGCTTCGAATCTAACTGGATGCGACTTAAACCCTTGTTTTATATGGAGCGACTAGCTGTTAGACCTCTATAACCTAGTCACTGGGAAAAACCTTCCTCCTTGGACAGACTGTTCGTCAGATTTTCTGGAATCTGACTACCTGTAATGACTATCAAAGATGTACGAATGACAACCAGAATCAATGGCTTTACGTGGTTTCAGATGGGCTGGGTGGCAGTTATGTCCTAGATAAACATAAACAAGTAGGTACATATGAATTGAAAAATTCACATAGGTACTTTTTTAAGGTGATTTATTATGCACCTTTGAATTATATCGGCTTTCTAACCGTTCGTTCAATTGTTTTCAGACGATTATTTGAACTAGGATCATCTTGATACAATATCTCCCAGGGACATATGTTTCAATGCGGATGCAATTAAAGATACGCATAACATAAAATTTTACGAGAACCATTTAAAAGGATCACATTTTTTATTCCAGCTTTATCAATAATATTATATTCGTTTAAGAATATGCGAAACATTCAAAGTTATGATCACTCTGAATAAAAAGCTTCAAGTAATAAAATGTGTTTAATACCTGTATTACGTTCAGAGAAACGTGGACTGATACCATAATATGCAATAATAACTATATTTAAGTGGTAAATGTGCACATAGTACATAAATTAAGAACGTTATAAATATTAAACGAGAGACCAAAAGATAAGTATTGTTGTTAATTTTAGTATCTGATCAGTGCACTAAAAGCTCTTAATGGCATTCTGATAAATATTCTCCTTATCGGTTTCTTAATAATACAGACTGATTGTGATAATAGGTACGTTGTGGACCAAAACGACAAAGTATGGGTTCTGAATCATTCTTGGCACCTACTATTAAGAGAACGCTAATGCCTTGATCACACGTACCGAGCAAACGGGCGAGACAGTGCTCGGTACGTGTGAACATAGCGTAGAGTGCTCGGCCGACCACTAATCTCCACACCTCGCTTACATCACTGTCTCGGCCGAGCGACATTTTACTGTCTCGCTCTTATACTCGGTACGTGTGATCAAGGCATTAGTAGGTAGGTGGCAAATATGATTCAGAATCCTATGAAATCGAGACTAGTCGCAATTTAGTTCCAATAAAAAATAGGTCCTAGGGCCCAAGGTCGACAATACATTCAGTTATTGACAAAACATAGTCATTTTAATTACAGATTTGACAGCATTATTTTTAAGTTGCTTTTTAACTCGATATAATAAAAATCAGCCAAGTGCAAGTCGATCTCGCGGTCGAAGGGTTCCATACCGCTCGTAGCAAAAACCTTACTAAAATATTTATTTTATTCTGTTTTCCAGTATCCGTTATTATAGCGGCTACAGAAATAATCTGTGAAAAATTCAACTGTCTAGCTATCACGGTTCATGAGATGCAGCCTGGTGACAGTCAGACGGACAGCGGAGTTTTAGGGTTCCTTTTACTAAGATTCCACTATTTGCCCTTTGATTACGAAACCCTAAAAGGGAACGTAAAGTAATTTTAACATTAAAAGGAATTAAAGGTGGACCTGTGTATAACGACCAATTAGCTATGTGGTAGAGAGATTAGAGCAAGGTCAAATCGATAAATCAAACGGCTTAAGCAAACCGTACTTGATTAACGTCAGTTCAAACAATGACAGCTGACAAAGAGGTCGAATTTGACCGTGTGTATTACTCGATATACCTATAACACTTGTGTGTTACAACACTACTCGGGTTTCTATGTACACTTGCATGTTTGGACATACTATTGTTTGATATTTAACTTCAATTTGATTACTGTTTTGTAAGCCTTTTTGTCTGTTGTGAGTGACTTATATAGGTTTTTGATTGAGACAGTCATTATTCTTAAATAAGGAGGTAATTATAAAGTTTTTTACTTGCGTAATTAGTACTTGCGAGTAATTAGCATTAGCCAAACTCCAGACCATTATTGATGTTATACAATAATTACCTATTAATCTTGTTTTAATTTTAAGCTAAAAGATATCTTTAGGCGTTTATCGACTATGTTATCTTCAGGGTATAAAATTTTTAATTAATAAGACACCAGCTGTCCCCTGCGAATTCACCAGCACCTTTGGTTACTACTTCTCTTCCATCGGTCGTAGCGTGATGTTATATAGCCTATATTATTTGTCATAAATCTGGCTATTCCACAAATAAAATATTTAATCCAATTTGATTGGTAGTTCCAGATATTAACGCGTTTAATCGAACAAAAAACTCTTCCGCCTTATTATATTAGTGTAGATGTACTATCAAAGACATTTCCGCCTGACCAACGCTAAGTTCATTTTTGCTTGCACTCGATACGAAAAATTCAAAGGGTTTGGTTTGGCGCCACGCCGCAGGATTCAAACGAAAATTTTAGGTGTACACGGCAGAAATGACCGCGATGGTACATACCCTGTCTTTGGAGAAAAGAGGCGTGAAATTATGTTATTAAACTTTGGTACTCACCAACCGAACCCCAGTCTGGGTAAGCTCTATTGTTGAACCAGCCATCGTAACGCTGCTTCTCATAGTACACCTCTGAAAAAAGACAAAATGTTTGATTAACTTAGTTTATAATGTACGCCAATGTTCAAGTAGGGTGTAGATCAGGGATAGCAAACCTTTATTGAAGAACTTGCCACAAAAATATATAAAAAAAAAATGTTTTCATGCCGTGCTGCCAAAAAAATTTGACTTTGCGATATAATGAACAAAAATTATAGTAGATTTTGATTTAAGTACTCTTAATTTACAACTTGAAATTACACAATTGAATATTATACAATATAATGTTCACAGTCATTTGTTTATTTAATGAAATTTAATAAAAGAGAAAGTAAGTCCGATTACAAATGTTTTACAACCTTGATTTTAAAATTCGTATACTCCGAATTATTTTCCTGCGTGCCACCTCTGGCACGCGTGTCATAGGTTCACCATCCCTGGTGTAGGTATAAATGACGGTTCTAATCGCGACGTTTTTTCCTTTCTTTATCGGAATCTTCCCATTAAACGCTAGGCAACATCGCAGCAGATCAAGACGAAGATGAAGAGATGAACTTGGCTCTTACTATGTTACGTGTGTGAAAATAAGGGAGAGTGATGCCGGTGCCCGGGAGTAGAAAATAACGAGCTAATTTGGAATCATATTCATATCGATGTTACCCCACTTCTAAGGTTAGTCCAAAAGAGAATCCTCGGGTCCTAGAACTTAATGTGGTTTTAGCCAGTAAAAGTCTGACACAACCTGCCACTCCGTCTTAGAGCAGGAGACGTCAAGAGATGATTTCCCGCCATAAAAAAAAACCAGCTTGCTGCCATTTGAATCCCTTAAATAATATATACGCCCCTATTTTTTAATTAGTGCACAAAAAAATGGGGCTCAATCAGTACCTGTTACTGATCATATTTGTGTAGTCAAAATTACAAAAAACGAAATCCCAAAATTGTCCATGAAAATTTGTCATTATTGGTAAATTCATAATTGAACCATCATTCATAGCAACTACTACTAGAAAATAGTAAGCGCAGTGTTTTTCCATTTTTAGTGACATTCTTTCATTCATAAACAATAACCTGTACAGTTTTTTTTCATAAATTGAGTGAGATTTTGGGATATAAACAAACGTTCATAACTGCTGTTTATGAATATTATTTATTGAGACTAATTAAATAATAACAAGACCTTTTCTAATAAGCCCTTTAAGTATTTGCACTAATTAAAAAATAGACCCACTTATTTTCAACCTGTGTGGCGAACCAATCTCATGTAATGAATGGCGTAGAATGTTTATTGGTAAGCATAGTTAATCAAGACGCATTGCGTCAGGTGCATGTTTTTGCGGATTGTACGCCGCCGCCGTGCTAGATGCGTGCTCGAGCGTTCCTATCGAGGCCTTGCTCTGTCCGCTAACCGAGATGCATCGCAATGAGCTCCTCGTTAGCGTTACGCATTTATTGAGCTTAAAAGTTGGAAATAAACGTTGGATTATCTGCATTTGACAGTAAACATGTTTTAGTGTATTTGTAGGGTTCAGAATCAAGTGGAATGAACATTTAAGTTATTTATTTTGGTTTTGTTAAGAGAAATCGGAAAAATGTATTTTGTACAATACTTTTGTCAAAACTGGGAAATTTCGCCTAAAGTTTGCGAAAAAAAAAAATTATGATGCAAACAACAAGTACTTACGGTGAAACAGTCTATCAAAGATCGATAAAATTCAACATTTGGATATATATTTAAAGATTTGATGGGCTTGATTGTAGACCTTCTTGCTATCAATAATCTAATTGCCCTTATTTATAGTCGATATATCACTATTTCGGAGATGCGGCCCTCAAGTAATACATAAATCGTGCCATAATAACTCTTTGATTTAAGCATCTACATAGATTATGTTAACCTACAGAGTGTCATATTCGCATCAGCGAAAAAGCTCTTTAAATAAAGATAAAAAAAATAAAATATAAATAGCTCGTTTGTAAAGTGTTTTATTTAATTTATCGAATAGAGATTATTTGAATAAGTAGTAATTCTTACTCATTGATTAAGATATAAGATACTACAAATCAGAGGTTGTTATTAAGATGGCACCTTATAAATAATCTCAGCAGCGGCAACCTCTCACGCCGCCACCACTCTGGTCCATGACCTGAACCAGGTTATGGACCAGAGTGAGAAGAAGTGGAACAAGTAGTGCTAGCAAAGGATAGTCGCATGTGAGAGGGAACAGACATCCTCACTACCTAACTGCTGCTACTGGAGACGCCCCGGGTATCAAGAGTCGAAGAGCGATCTCCAGTTACTGTAGGCGCTGCTTGCGGACGACGAGCAATGGCTAGCTTGCCGTACGACCGTCCGGTAACCGATCGAACCCATCCCAGTCGAAGACAGTGCGTATTGTTCCACGCGCGCCTTCAAAGAAATGTCAGCAAAACCGTAGGGTCCAGTATGGCCGATACCAGCTAGGGCCATGGGAAATTTCTTAACAAAAGCCTATAGTCCTAGAACGCAAATGGTAACTGAAGAACGCAGGTGTGGTTTTAATCAGTAAAAGTGTGACACGCCCGCTCGCTTTACACTGGAGCGGAAAATTAAATTGGATGATTTACCACCTGAAAAAAAATACCTCTCAAATAATATGCCACAAATTACGTTCAGCATTAACACAAATTGTTTCTTTTTCCCATTTCCTATAATTAATCATTTTCATAAAACAATTAATCAGTGCCGTCTTTATTCTTATTGTTTATTTAATCAAGTGTGCAGACAAAAAGCACAAAAGCTCAAATCATTTATATAAATCTGAATAGGATCAAGCTATATCTAATGATTATTGAGGCCGATTACTAAATTGACTACCAACTGTAATGTAGTATAAAAATCTCAATAAAATTTAAAGGACTTAATGAATTATCGTCGGTTGACATTATAAATAACTGCAAGCTGTCACAAGGAGATACATTATCTTATTAAATCTAGAGCTGTTGCGAGGACATACTGCCATCACACCCACACCTACGAGACATTCGGAAAATTAATGGGTAATCTACGACTACGTAATTGCTAATAATCATTTATTTAATTGATTAATGATTTTTTGTGCTCAAATTATTATCCAGCCACAAAAGTCTGCTTTGAGAAGTTGTTAGAATAATAGGATTAAGGCTCGTAAATATAAAAGACTAGCTTCTGCCAGCGGCTTCGCATGCAAAAAAACCTGTTTCTCCATACAAATTTCCAATCTCTGTTTTACCCCCTAAGGGATGGAGTTACGTAAAATCCGTTTTTAGCGGATGTCTACACCCTATAAAGAACCTACCTGTCAAATTTTAAGTCTGTAGATGTTATAGTTTCTGAGATTTCGTGATTAATCAGTGAGTGGTATATCGTTTTTATAAATATAGATTTGTAAATAAATGAGACAAATTATTAAGGTTATGAATGTTTATAAACAAGTAACTAAGCAATACAAATATTTTAAAACTAGTTGACCCAGCAAACTTCGTACCGCCTAATAGACGATTTATGTTCGTGAATTTTTCCATATTTTACTACCATTTAAACCTTCTCTGGAGTGTCATTATTATATCAAGGCCAAATTTGACCAAAATTATCCAGCCGTTCTCGAGTTTTAGCGAGACTAACGAACAGCTATTCATTTTTATTTATACGAAGAAAAATAAATGAATAAGCAGTAAAAAAGGTAGATACAGTAGTTGATTAGGTTTAGGATTTTAAATGAATAAGCTAGTAAACGCAAATAAACTAAGAAATAGTTCTACACAGCAGATTTGTTATATCAGAAGTCTCAAACGAATAGCATCGTCAGCAAAAATTAGTTTTCACTTTTAGACAGTCACAAGATGTTTGATTGACTCACTATAGCCAATAAATAAATAAAATTATATCTACCTATTTAACGATTGCATAATAGAAACAGATATTGTACAGACCGCTTGTTGCCGGGACACCTGCGTGTGCGCATTTTTTACCACATAATATGTTTCATAAATAATTACGGTCGCAATAATCGATTGAAAATTGTTTTAAAATGTCAATAGAATAACTGTGATATTATTAGAATTGCGACATGACATAGTTTATTATGAGCTAATAATTCATCACGGTTAAAATGGTGAGCCGATTACCCATATCGGCTATATCGTGTCGAGAAAAAATGAATTCTGTAATATAATAGTTATTTTTATTTGGTGGCCACCTGCGGTGTATTGGTACTTTGGGAACGTTTGCATGCACTGTAACATGATATATTAGGCTTCTAATTATCATAATTCGTACTGGTATTAACGCAAATTGGAAATGTTTGGCATTTAAATAATGACTCACTAAATGTAGATTCTGTATTCGAAGTCGATTACAAGTTAAATACAGCCTGTCGCAACAGTAAGAGAACCAAGTCGTTGAGAGATTGGATTTGCTTAGTAAATGAGCTTTTGTCTTTTTAGGGTCCCGTACCTCAAAAGAAAAAAATGAAACCCTCATAGGAGCACTTTGTTGTCCGTATGTCTGTCTATCTGTTCGTCAAGACCCTTTGTCTCGGTAACGCGTGGAGGTATCGAGTTGAAATTTAAAACATATCAGGTTTGCAGTCCCTTGAAATTGTGAAATACCAAATTTCTAAGTTAACGACAAAAAAGATACGGCGGTTTATGTCGCAAAAAAACGTATGTACCGAAACTCTCAACGGAATCAAAAGTCATAGGATACTTTCCGTTGACCTAGAACCCTGCAATTTGGCATAAAGCAAGGCCTCATAGCACAAGTGCAGGAATTAAATCCGAAAACTGTAAATTTGTAGTAACGTCACAAAAAAATACTTTTTTCGATTCGGAAAAATCTTCGAGACTCGATTCGGGAATTTAACTATTTATATAATTTAGTTTGTACGGAACCCTCAGTGTGCTAGTCTGACTCGCACTTGCCTAGTTTTTTATTTTTTTAAACTTGGAAATCATCCAATGACTTTTTCCTCTCTATCGTGTCAGACTTTTACTGACTAAAACCACACCTATGTTCCTTCTTTACAGTTTGCGTTCCAGGATCACAGGATTCTCCATGGGTCTCGTAGGTTACGGCCCTGCTGAACCCCTACGGCTTTGCTGACATTTTTTTAAGGCGAGCGTAGAACATTACGCGCCGTCGAAGACTCGGACTCAGTCAGGACGACCGGACGGAGACCTATCCATTGCTCGTCGTCTGTGGGCCCACGTTAAGGTGGCTGGATATCGGGGTCGAAATGCCATCAGCTGAGGCGTGAGGACATCCGCTCCTTTACGCGAGAGTCTGTCTCCTTCGGTAGCGTTACTGCTTCGCAGAAAGAAGCGAACTGAGTCTTTGTCTACATCCCAAAACTGGTGACACTATTAAATTAAACGATTTATTAATAACTGACCATTAATCAAGAACCTCTGCAAGTGTGTTATTCGTTGATTAGATAAGCTAAAGATAAGTGAATTATAAATTGAGATTGATCGAAGTATACATGCAAACACAAGGCGCAATAACATTTGATTAAACACTATATTTGCTAAGCCAAAAGCGGTGTACCTACCACATGTGTGTACGTGGTCATAAAAAATAATTTATAGGCTGTTGCATTCTAATTCGTGCATATAACTTAAAGCTATCAAGTTAAGATCTGGACAGCGAAAGGCTACACACACAAAAGGCAACGTAGATAATTAAGATAATGGCAAACGAGGCTGTCAATGGCAGTCTTTGATGGACTGTGGGTGTGACATGTACATCAGAGATCTCTATTCGTACTCGTATGCTCTAGTTTCGTAACATGTATCAGGAATGCGGCGTCACAATCAAACGCTGACAATGTCGATAGTGCTGTCATGTTGAAAGCTTTGGAGAGAGCATGTGCAAGTGTAAACAGGGCTAGGCATAGACCGGTTACACGATGACATTGATCGATCAAATATCGAATGATGGAAACAAGTCTTTGATTTTATTAGCTTCGTCGAACAAAATTGATTGTAATCGCTAAACCGCGATTTCGAAAGTCACCATATGAATTACATATCTGCTAGTAGAAGTAGATTCATACGAACATACCAGAGAAGTTGGTATGGTGAAAAAATCCACATTCTTCAGTTGTCAATTACAATTTATTTGACTGGCCTGTTGGTCTAGTAGTTTGTGGCCCTGACTGCTACACGAGGTCGTGGGTTCGTTTTCAACCCAGGACAAACGTTTGTGTGATGTGCACGATCATTTGTTCTGTGTCTGGGTTTAATTTATCTATAATATATATGTACTTCGTAATATATAAGTATGTTTATCAGTTATCTAGTACTCATAGCAAAGAATCTCATAAAAAGAATTTTTCAAAAATTCACCCCCTAGGGGAACAAAACGGCGTCCAAAATTTGTATTTGGAAACCTACTTCCACACAAGTGAAGTCGCTGGCAGGAGCTAGTATGCACTAAATCAATTCATACTAGGCAATATTGCTAATAGATGCACCATTATTAAGTACTAACCCAACCTATTCAACCTAAACCAGTTTAACTCGGTGGTTTTTGTTCTTACAAATATTAATTTTCTAACATAAATTATACACTTGAAATAAGGACTTTATTCGTAATCATGTGGGACATAATAATTTGCAGTAACAGGCTAGTTTAGCTAGTCTCGACCGCTGACAGCTGATCTAAGTGGGTTAGTTAGGACACACGTGCATATGTTACTGGCAATCTGTATAATCCGGCGTTTTATAAAATTTCAAAACGTCATAAGTAAGATAAACTGACAAAGCAGAGCGGGGCTCCTATTTTCTTTTGCAGGATTTAAGGACTTTACACGAAGAGGATGACATGACGTTTCGTTTGTTCGTATGGTCACGTACTTTATCTACCTGAGTAATCCCCTTCAAACCTAACCTCTCCGTGTCGGGGTGCCTTAAATTACTAATTAGTTTAGGGGTTGTTGGGGTTGAATGGCCACTCACTCACTACTTTTACTCCTCCTACACTTTGCCAAAGATGTCTTATTTGACCTTTATTTAACTACTTAGGTTATTTAATGACTAGGGATTTAATATAATGCCAGAATTTAATACTTTGCCGGTAACTCATGTAAACTAGGGATTAATAAATGCCGCTGATTTAGTTGTATTGACTAAAGTTATAAATCTCTCGTATAAAAGTAACTATGTAAGTTAATGTATATGTTCGGTACATTTCGTTTCATTTCATTTTTTTTTATTCGTATTCCGTTCTGTTTTGGTGTTTATTCAAATTATTGTCGAATGGTCCAATTGTTATAATATTATTAGCTGTTAATGCGTGTAGTGCTCTTCTTTAAGTGATGGGGCACTTAGAATTAAGGCCCGGTTCTACTCATTTTGACCTTTTTTAAACCTATGGAAATCCACAAATATAAAAGAAAACACCATGAAAATTTATTTTATTAAAATTGACCATATGGCCAAGGGCTTGGCAAAAATGGAAATACGATATAAATTAGTTGGTTCGATAAAAAAAAATCGCGAATCTGACCCTAATTTACGATTTTTAACGTATTTATCTACTAGATTAAGTTACTGAACTATTTGAAAATTACAAAAAAAAAGCTTGTTATTTAAAAGCGCTTCGCAAGAACAAAAATCTTGAATAGCTGTTGTTTTCTTTTTATATAAAAATAAAACCGATGTTTTGGGGCCGCGAAGACGACATAATCCCGAGCGAAGTTCATACAAAAAAACAGTGACTAGAACCGGCCCTTAAGATCGAATTGTTTTCCTTAACATTTATTAGTATACTCATTGTTGAAGAGCCAAAAAAAATAAATAATAAATAAATAAATGTTCGTGGTATCTTATTCTTAAAGTTTAAAAACCGTTCAGAGAGTCCGTGACTCTTGCAGTCTTGTGGTTAAAATAATCGTGTATGAAAAAACCGTGACTTGTTGAATTCAATTTAAAACTACTTTTTATTCGTATGCACATATATGTGCAAGTATATATGTAGTGTCAGAACCACTCATAATTTCACTGTCTCAAGTGGCAGTGTACACAATAACGAATATAATATTTTATCTATGCGATGATATGTAAGATCGTAGATATATTTATTAACTGCTGCCCGCGGCTTCACTCGCGCATTAGTAAAAAAAATATAACAAGGGAATATACTCCCGGGATAAAAATTATCCTATTCCAGAACATGGTGTGCACGTGTTCTATTTCTTTATTTCGATTTTATCTAAATCGGTTCAGGCGTTCGAGTGTAAAGACCAAACATACACACTGACGAACTTTCGCCTTTATAATAATACTAGCGACCCGCCCCAGCTTCGCACGGGTACAACGATGATATTAAATATATTATGCATCTATTATACATATAAACCTTCCTTGAATCGCTCTATCTATTAAAAAAAAATCGCATCAAAATCCGTTGCGTAGTTTTAAAGCTCTAAGCATACATAGGGACAAACAGTGGGAAGTGAATTTGTTTTATACTATGTAGTAATTAGTGTAAAAATATTTTAAATAACAGATTTTAATGTTTATCACGATTCGTATCGTTAGGTATTGCTAATCAACTTATTAAAGTAAATTAGTCGAGACGGCCTAACTATTTTTTTTTACTAATTATGTAGTATTTGTTTGTACTGCTCGTATCCTAGCGGTAATTGGTTGACATAACGTAACAATGTCATTATATATTCACGTTTTTGTCTTACGCCAGGTTATACACATAGATATTTGGACCAGAATAAGTCATTAACTCTTAATGGTCCTATTAGACGATATTAGTACAAAAACTAACAATTTGCGAATCGTGATGACCGCAGGTTCCTTTTAAACATAAAAAGTAAATCCGGTACACAGAGGTAATTAATTTAATAGTTTCATGTGCCATGTTTTTGCACTAATAAAACTTTTTACAATGAAATGAGATCATGGATCACGGAACACATCAGCTCATCACAATCTATATATATATAAAAGCGAAATATTTTTTGGTGGTGGGTAGTTAATCACGAAATATCGGAAACTATAACACCTACAAATTTTCTGGGCTGGTTTCTGAGAGGGAGGCTCAGCCCCGGCACTATAGGAAACGAAGGAACGGGGTAGATTTTTAGTCAGTAAGATAAGAGTCTGACATTACTTCCCGCTCCGCCCAAGGGCGGGATTTGTCATTGGATGATTTTACCTATCATAAAAAAAAACCTACAAATTTAAAATTTGACAGGTAGATTCCTTATATGTGTAGACATACGATAAGAATGGATTTTAAGAAACTCCACCCCTAAGGGGGTCGGTTTTAACACCCTGGGTTTTTTTTTAAAGTAGGTAAAATCATCCAATGACATCCCCTGTCCTTAGGCGGAGCGGGAGATAGTGTCAGACTCTTACTGACTAAAAACCTACACTGTTCCTCCTTTGCCTTGGTTCCAGGGCCCTGGTATGCATTTTCATACCTCCCCAAAGCCCCGGATTAGGCTTCGACCCTACTGGGCCCCTACAGTTTGCTGACGACTGCTTGAGGCGCGCGGGAACAGTGCGCGCCGTAAGCGACTTGGGCTCGGTCTGGTCTGTTACCGGACGGACGGACAGCGAGCTACCCATTGCCCGCCGTCCGCAAGCCCGCGCCTACGGTGGTCGGAAATCGGGATCGGAATTACGGCGGCGGCTGCGGTGTGAGCGCCGTTGCCTGATGCGGTCAGCCTCCTCCTTTGCTAGCAATACTGCTTCGCAGAAGGAGGCGACCGCCTGCCACTCCTCCTCGCTCCGGACCATGGCTTGAACTAAGGCCTGGTACGAGAGATCATCGCTACCGATCGCCCCCACGAGGACACGGCGATGCTCTTCCTAAGCGGGGCACACCTCTACTGTGTGCTCCACCGTGTCCTCCAAGTGGTCCGCACAGTGGCGATACCCGGGCGTCGTTTCTTCACGGATCTTGTACAGGTATGTTCCAAACGGAAGTTCACGACGCCGTGAGGCCTTTCCAGCCACGTCTTAAAGATGGGCCTTACCGCCTCAAACCTCCACCCACTAAGTTTGTATGGAGAAACCGACTTTACTTTTTATTACTTACCTTATATTTTTACAGTCACGTATTACAGCTAAACTGTATTTCCAATTGACTGGGTTTTTAAACAAATCTGGGTATTTATTTGATTGTTGCACGGTTATTCAGAACACTAATGCAAAAAAATACTGTAAAAACTTGTCAATAGAACAAAGTTAAATGTGTTTAAAAAATTCACGTTCATTGAGTCTTTTAAAGCAGCTCATGTTTAAGATTAGTAGTTTTCACATTAAACTGGACTGTGAAAAATCCGGGTCTCTAATAAAAAGTGTGATAGTTTCTTAAATACATAAGATATCGATTTCATGAAACTAAAGCATGTTGTAGATATTGATTAATACTCTTATATACATATAAGAAAATACAGTTATTAGCATTAGCATTATCGGCAGTGTAATGTTCCCACTATTGGGACTCAGGCTCCTCTCCTCTCTCTTTACTTATGTTACATCACCTAATTTAAAAAAAATATGAATGAAAACATCATTCATAATATTTTAAAGTTTTGTGATGTCTTCTAGTTATTACGGAAAGAATAATAATTTGAGAAGATTGCACACAAAATTGGAAAATTTTAGATGACTTAACGACTATTTTTAGTATAGTAGTGATAGAACGATTAGCGCGCCATACGATGGTAGTTGATGTCACCATTCCACATGACGTGAACCTTGGGAAAGTTGAGAAAGGGAAAAAAATCAAATATCTTGACGTGCTCGAAACTGAATGTGGACTCGACTGTCATTGTGGCATGGTGACATCAACTATCATCGTACTCAAACACCCTGATGGCCATAAGCCTTGATGACGAAGAGATTAATACAGAAGGCAGCTCCTCGATACAAGCTGTGATTTTGAGGGGTCTCTTGTATCAGGAGCTCTTACAACGGTAATTTGGACCCTACAGTAGATTCCGGCCGACTACATTTTTTTAATATTTTAAAATATTTTATATTTTATAAAATTAAAAATACATAATAAACATTACGTTAATATACAAGTGCATGTTTTGAGTAGTTTAATAAGGACGAGTCAACTAAAAATAGTTATATATGCTTTTGTTTACTAAGCTACAACCGGTCAAGTGATGTGACTACTGTTTATGACTATGTCAATAAATATAACCAGGAAGCAATACACACATTAATTAATAAAATAATCAGCAACAAGTATGAGCACATACCTTGTAATTGCACTAATAACTTGTGTAAATACCATTTCATAATTATTTATTTATCTATTAAAGCATGGAATGTTCAGCCTTAACTTGTTTCAAGTATGTCGGATGAGTACATTTACATACTCTGGTTATAATTCTATGATTAAGCATACTAAGTCATTATCATCTTGTGACACTTAAAGGAAAAAACAAAACAAGTGTTGGTTATTTATTGTATTTATTCCGTTATTCAAAGGTGTTGATCGATGTATATTCTCTAACAAAACGCCCACTCACTGGTACCAATGTTATGTCATTTTGTCGACATATTGTTAGTTTGACACGATCTAGAAGACCTAATAAATGGAGTTTTGCTTCCTCTTACCTTATTAGGAAGTCAGATTTCATTTTGGTTGATGGTAAAGCAAAAATATTGTTAAATGCAAAATAACGTGTTTAAATATTGAAGATAACGATGTCCGTCAAAGTCAAATGACTTCTGAGATTTTACTTTGTCATAATGTGCAGATTCTATAGGCGGATGACCACACAGATTGCATTCAGTTTCTTGCGTTTACATATAAGTATGGCAAGTAAACCTCGATTGCATGATGCGTCGCCATTAATGGGCGTTGTCTTCAGGGTCAAATAAACTATTAATGTCATGGTCAAAAATTAAACACTAGGAAGAGATGAATGTGAAAACATGAATGGAATTTAAGTTATGTAGTTCAGTTTATAAACGGGTTAATACTGAGAAGGATTAAAGCAAAACTGGTAATCGAAGATCCTGTTTAATTCTGAGGCAGATGTATACTTTGGGGTTTTTCGATTGGGAAATCCTCAATTACAATCCTCGCATTGGAATTCGCTTAGTAGCTGCGGGTCCGCCCACTATTGTTTGGAAGTATCCGCCATCGGCTACGTATTTGTGTCGACACTCCTCGTGGTAAAGCTTAATCCTTCACGTGATTAGCATGTAACACGTGTGACGGTTATCTTTACTCGTGTATAATTAGTTGATAGTAAACGAGAAACTCTTCGAGCGTGCTTTGCCGTTGTAGAGTGATTTACTCGTATCTAAATAGCGGTTGTTGACGGAGGAGTTACGTTAGTCAGCGGCCTTCAGCTTTCACTATCGCGACATGTAGACGCGACGCGACGCGCGCTGCATGCGCTCGGCGTGTGCGCACGCGGCACGGTTTACGTGATCTCACGATTATTTGCATTGTTTTCATCTTTAATTTGATAACAGTCATCCAAATTGTGGGAGATTGCACTTTCACACACCAATAAGGCATCAAATGATTATGTTATGAATTTGGATTTAAATTAAAACAATCTAAGCATACGACATTTAAGAGATCCGAGAAAGTTATACATTCAAATTATACCAGCACTCCTATAGATTAACGAAAAATCTACCTTCACTTTCTACATGGAGTATGGAGTATACGCTTTCATGTAGGTACGTCTAGGATCATAGGTCGTCTCCTGAAAGAGAGACCCGTGGTTCTGGTACGCAAAGGGCTACTGTTTGTTTGACATGCCCTCGCGCTCTACCCTAGAACGAGAGAACTCATTAGATGATTTCCCACTTTCTTTATGTACGGGAAGCCAGGTTATCAATTAATTACCCATTATATTGTAAAACCCACCTGCAAATCCCACATGGAAATATTAGCCTTCATGTATAGGAAGCTAGGTTATCTATTAATTATTTAACATTACTTGAGCAGTTGCGGTGTGCAATGACATTTAAATGTCAAAAATTGTTCCGGAATTAAACGATTGATGTGTTAGCGGAGCAAGATTTAAAGATCAGGTAATACGATTTACGCGCGCATTGGTAATTTGTCTTTATTATCCTTTCTCTTTAAGATTGAGCATTTAGGGTGATGTTATATCTGCCATGCTTCTGCAGTGCTTCAAGCATGTTTACTGAATTGCACACGGATAGCTTTGATACCACGTGTTGCAAGAAGACAGCATCACTAACCAGACTGCGTGTCAGCAGCAATAGAATTATAAAAATGATAGCCTGTAAGTTTGACAGCCTTCTAGTGTGGAACTTTACCTAGAGGACTAACTGAAAGGAGATCAGTTATTGATAACTAACATAGTGTTTTAATGCAATGCATATTGATATATGATGCCTGAATAAATAAATACATTATTATTATATTATTACACGATTAAATTTTGGTCGTTTTAATCCCGTGGAGGTTCGATCCGATACATGAAACACTATCAAGCGCGTTTAATGATCTGTAGGTAGTTAGTATGCAACGACCGACAGCTACCTACAGGACATTGAACTCGCTCAGCTGACGTTTACTTTTTTTTTTAATTAGCCTATACTTTCCCACTGCTGGGCTAACGCCTCCCCTGGTTCGAGGTGGCCCGAGAGAAAAATACCTGGAAGGAATTGACGTTTACTTATAAAAAATAATTTCGTACATCCGTATATTAATTGGAATTTTAGAAAAAAAGTACTTTATTTTTTAATTTTATCTTTGGAAATCGATAGTGTCTCATGTACCAGATCGACCCTCCACGGGATTCAAATGATCAGAATTTAATGGTATATTATGTTGTTTTGCCTTTGTAGTCTTTAGAAAATCATGGATTAGTTTCATAATTTGCGTTAATCATTCTACATTACTATTATAAATGTATCAACACTCATCTTTATGCAGTCACTGTTAGCATATGAACATGACCAAGGTCCGTCTTGTTCTGGAACTAATCATCTACTTATCAGGCAATTCTTTTATTATTGACTTGTGGAGTAATCAAGATCACAGCTTATATTTAAGAACTTATTAATTTTATAATTAAATAGGTCAATAAGCACTAGACTTTTGATATAATGACTGACATAATAATTTACTTGCAAATAATACACTTTTTTTTTCAATTCGATTTAATATCCGAATGTAAAATCTATGATTAAAGCCGTTATAATAAACACACCTATAAAAAAGAAAACATTATTGGCTATATTGTAGCTTAGCAAATTACATGGTCTTAGCTTTATTTAGTTTTTGCTAGGTGATGTAAACTTTTTTTATTCGGGAGCACTGGTAAAGAAACCGGAAAATGCCAGTCGAACTCGCGCACGAAAGGTTCCGTATATAAACTAACTCATATATACTATGATTTTTTATTAGACGAAGTAAAGTGACAGCAGTGGACAGTGCCCAACTGTCAAATAACAATGCCCAACTATCAAACAACCATTTTTATAGTTGTCACTTTACACCGTCTAATAAAAAATCATAGTATAAATAGTTAAATTCCCGCATCGAGTACTTATAGATTATTTAGAATCAAAAAGCTTTTTTTTTGTGACGGAAAAATTTTAGAAGTTTGATTTTTTCACAGCCACAAGGAACCGCAGACTTAAGTATATGGTTTTAATTTCAACTCAGTACTTCCATGCGTTCCCGAGATAAAGGGTCTTGACAGACAGACAGATGGATAACGAAATGATCATATAAGGGTTCCATTTTTTCTTTTTAAGTTTATTTATTTATTTAAGGAGCACCAACGAGTGTTACAAAATAAAAACTTAAAAATAAACGTTATGGAATCTTAAGACCGGCAAAAAAGCACGTTTTTTGTATGGAAGCCCCGCTCAAATATTTATTTTATTTAGTTTTTAATACATCATTGTCATCATCTATTACAATTTCAACTGTCTAGCTATTACGGTTATTGAGATGCAGACTGGTGACAAACAGACGGACAGCAGAGTCATAGCTATAGGGTCCAGTTTTATCTTTTGGGTACGGAACCCTAAATAGCAATTCTTCCTCTAAAATAGCGTACATAGTTATGTAGGTATGCGTGTGAGGTTAAGTTTTTACGCGAGTTCAGTGTAAGTCAAGGGCTCTGAGTGCAATTATCAAATTATAACTGACGTCATCTTATAAAGCCAGCCTTAACCTTACCTCTTGGAGGATTCGAAAGCGGTTTTATTAATTGTTTCTATAAAAAATATTAATTTAAAACGATTTTGTCTATATTATATTTATATTACTTTATCTGTTGGCTCACTACCTTCTTCTTCTTTTCTTTCTTCTTTCTTTCATAAGCATAATCATCCTTTTTAATGTTCCCACCGCTGAGACTCAGGCCTACTCTCTAGGAGAGGGAATGGGCCGTAATCCACCACGCAGGCCCATTTCGGGTTGGTGGATGTCACATGTCTTCGAAGTTTTGGTTCTAGGATATGCCGGTGATGAAATAAATTACACAAAGTAATGCGCCTGCCTGAGTTTGAACTTATTACTTGTAAGGCACTGAACTCACGAAGTGACCGCAAGCCCGTCGGCCGATGGGGCGCGGTCACCGCCAATCGACCGCAGAGCGTGCGGGCGAAAAACCGCGCCGAGCCGGCGGCGAGCGACCGCGGCACCGGTGAGCGGCAGCCGGGAACAATCGCGCACTCCGCGGCCGCATATTAGTATATATTTGCATTCTACAGAAGCTTCGGGCCCGCAACCGTAGCGGCAACGAGAGAAAACCGCTTCGTAAGTTCTCTCCCTTAGTCAGCCAGTTACTACTGGGCCACCACTACTCATAGCACCAGGTACTCCCGACATCGTCTACACATACTTCAAGTGGCATTTAAACAAAGAGGTTCAGAAACCGTTTGAGCTTGAAGCAGAAACAAAGATACACACACACACACTCTATTACTTAACCTTTATATTATTAGCGTGACTTATTATAAAGTGCCTTAGAAAAATAAATATTAAGTAGTATAGTACGCTAAAGTTGAACCCGTTGCTATGGTTACGCCACTTCAATCGAGAACCGAAAATAGATTACTGCGCATTTAAATTCGACCGCCATGATGGTTAAACTAGTGTGCCGAGGATTACATTTTCAATTGTCGCTGTCCATCAGGTGAAATAAGTAAGCACGAGCATAATCATCAATAAAAAAATATATACAACATTATTTTTAGTATATGCGAAACCTGAATATAGTTTGTTCAGAATCAGTAACTGAATTGATTCCAATCATTTTTACACCTCTTTCACATCTTTAAATATTTAAAGGAGGTCACAAGTTGGACACCACCGAAACTAAGCACAAATATAGGTCACGTTAGTTCATTGCGGGCTTTGGGCGCCAGCGCACAGATGGGTGCGGGAGCAAAACAACCCCTCAGTTGCCCAAATGGCCCGGGGACCATGTGTTAGTGTGAACAACCAGGTAACATAACAAGCTAATAACTTTGTGATTTTTCATGATACAGTTATGAAATTTTTAACATAAACTCTTTACATAAAAATACTACGCACGTATTTCGGAAGTCGCAAAAACTAAAGATTAAGTTGTATAATTTCCCGTACTTATATTATTCTACGATCAGGCCGGCAAGAGCTTGGTATAGTTAAAAATAGACAACATTAACACCAATTTATTGATTGATATGTACGAAGCCAGCAATTATTGATCAGCAACAACTTTAAATTAAAAAATTACGAAACACTGTTATAATTCAATTAACCGTATTATACCGAGAAAACCGATAATTAATTCTTAACCACGTAAAACGATTGAGCCTTGACCTGTAGGAAACGGAAGTGCAGTCAAGGTCGTGGGGAAATGTTCGGCCTATGTCGGCGGGTGTCGTGAGTGCTCCGTTGCGCACGCGCCGAAAATGTCAAGATCTCGGCGTCACTACAATGAGTTCAAGCGCTAATGATCGTGATATCAAAGTGGTTCACTTTAAAGTGGAGCTGTTACTAACGCCTACGTGTATTCGTGAATCAGGTTGTGTTTCCGTGTATTCTTATTGTTTGGTATTTGGTTCAGATTAATCGTTTTGAGTGAATATAAAGTATGAGGATATATTGAGCTTTAGTATAAATAAAAGCTATAATAAAATGTAGGTATAAGAATTCCAAGATATAATGATATTTTTTCAATTAAAAACTAGCGTAGAAAATTATCCCAGGAGAACATATTCTTGGGACCTATTCAGGACATGGTCTACGTGAATACCAAATTTCATCCTAGTTCATTCAGAATTTGAGTGAAAAAAATACTTACATACAACCGTTTGCCTTTATTATATTTTTTTTTTTTTTTTTTTTTTGTGGTAGGTAAAAATCATCCAATGACGAATCCCGCCCTTGGGTGGGGCGGGAAACAGTGTCAGACTTTTACTGACTAAAAAACCTACCTTTCCATTCCTTGCCTTTATCCTGGGGCCTTTGGTGACAGTCTCACATAACCTTTGGCCCCAGTAGGCTTCGGCCCTGCTGGACCCCTACAGTATGCTGACAACTCCTTGAGGCGCGCGGGAACGGTGCGCGCCGTAGACGACCTGAGCTCGGACCGGTCTGTACTACCGGACGGACGGACAGCGAGCTACCCATTGCCCACCGTCCGCGAGCCCGCGCCTACGGTGGCCGGAAATTGGGATCGGAAACCCGGCGGCGGCGGCGGCGTGTCCGCCTTTGCCTAAGGCGGTCGGCCTCCTCCTTTACTAGCATTACTGCTTCGCAGAAGGAGGCGACCGCCTGCCACTCCTCCTCGCTCCGGAGCATGGCTTGAACCAAGCCCCGGCGCGAGAGATCGCCGCCGATCGCCCCCACGAGGACACGGCGCTGCTCTTCCCATTTATTATATTAGTATCATTATATTATCTCATTAAACCAACCGTTTAATGTCTATTTACATAAAACAAAGTAGTGTTAGTTACTTACAGCATCTGTAACTCACGAATGGCTGGACCGATTGTCTGGTCCATCCCTACCCTGAATGGCGGAATAACTATTAAAATATCGAAAATAATTACAATCTAGAAAGTATCAAAATTCATCGAAAGATGACTGCAACTGTCAAATGGTTGGCAATGTCAATGATTGAATGGTTTCAATCATTCCATCATTCGTTCGATCTTTTCAAGATCTAATGTGATTCACGTGTGATGCTCAAAGGGAAATTCAATGGTGAGGATGTCTCATTCTGAGGATTCCGATTAAAATTGAATTGAGCTAAAATGTATAACTACATTCATTGACTGTTTGGCGGTACGAAGTTCGAAGGTCAGCTAAGCTTCCCTATTCTTACGTTCAATTTTATTTATTTATTTTATAATTTATATACACACATATACAGCAGAAGATACATTAATAAAAAAAAATCTTGTTAACAATAATGATGCATTATTTCAAAGACATCGATTGTATCTAAACCTTCTTCATATAGTAAGGTACTTGTGAATCACGGATTATTCTATATTCTTCATATAGAATAATCCGTGATTCACAAGTACCACACCACAGGGCATCGCGCACGATTGTTGTGAAATGCATTTCAAGGATCTCTAAGTAAATGATCATTACATTAGCTTGACTATCTTATACCTTGATCAATAGGTTGTGATTTGAAGAAAAAAATTAGGCTTCTATGTTACGAAACTAGCCTCTGCCAACAGCTCAAACTTGGAACCCCATTTCCTTTAGGGTTTTTTTTTATGATAGGTAAAATCATCTAATGACATATCCCGCTCTTGGGCGGAGCGGGAGTTAGTGTCAGTCTCTTACTGACTAGAAACCTACCCTGTTCCTTCTCTGCCTTGGTTCCAGGGCCCTGGTATGCACTTTCATACTTGCCCAAAGCCCCAGATCCCTTTAGGTGGTGGATTTCGGAAAATTCTCTCTTAGTCCTCGCCAACATCATAAAAGGAGGTCTTGTGCAAAATTTCACCTTTCTAGGCCTAGTAGTTTTGACTGTGCGTTGATATGTCAGTCAGTTAATTTCTCCTTATATGTAGGTACTAGCGACCCGCCCCAACTTTGCACGGGTGCAATAGTGATATTAAATATATTATACATGTATTATACATATCGACTCGCTCTATCAATTAAAATAATCGCATCAAAATCCGTTGCGAAGTTTTAAAGATCTAGGCATACATAGGGACAGACAGCGGGAAGCGACTTTGTTTTATACTGTGTAGAGATATGTTACCGGTAATCTGTATAATTGAATCATGAATTCTATACAATACCGAATGCGCAGCCGGTAATGTGTGTAAATAAAAGACGAGAGCAGGGAAGGTGGTGATGTAATTTTAGGGCACCCCGACACGGGCAGGTTAGGTTAGGGTTAATTTTTTTATCACCTCCTGAAAATAAAAGCCTTACTTTATACCGTATTCTATACATTGCCTAGGTATTGTATAGAATACCGGATTATATAGATTGTCGGTAACATACATACGTAAATGTAGGTATGGCGTGTATTTTGCGGATAATCAGTTACTGCCAAGCAGGCTAAGTTTAGACTTTAAACGAACACTGAGAATCCTGTTCATGTTCTTTGAACATTAACGCTAAAGTATAGCCAGCTCGTAATCGCAATTCGTGACTGATCGACACGCGGGATGTACTTGGTGACAATAAAAACACATAGTAACCAGTACACATCCTTGTTACACAGTTTCACTATTATTCCACCGGATTCTTACGTGTATGGTAATGAAGACCTTGAGTTGTTAAGTGAAGGACTAGAATCCTTTGTATAAATATGATAGATAGGATAAATTGTATTGCCAACTGTGTTTATATACTCGTATGCACGCGTGTTTTACACATCCGCCTGTTGTGTCTTTTGAGTAATAATATTATCGTTACCTTCATTAGCTGAAATCAATTGAAGTTGTTTAGTAAACTTACACAATTTAATTTCATCTGCATATTGCTAGTGTTTTCTTCAAGATAAATAAAATATGATAAACTAGTTTTTGCTAGCGACTTTGCCCGTGTAAACTATCATAAAACTATCAATATACCTGATCAAAAAGTATCCTATGTCCTATATCAGGACACTCGTTTTGAGTGAACGCTTGGAGTTGGCCACGCCCCCAATTCGTTTGTTCATTCGAAGGTGCGAAGGAAAAAGAAATTCGTGTTCGTAAATTATGTTTGTTATTACAGCCCTATTATACACACACATTCATACATACTTTTGCCTTTATAATAATAGTGTTAAGTGTGTGATTACGTAAAATAATACTTTAATTAATTATTATATAATATTTAAATGATGTAAATTCTTTACGATAATCGTTAATATGTTCCATTCAATGGTTGATGATTTTACTGAAAATAAATAAATTATGAGAAAAAAAAAATGGATTCTTACTTTATCATCAGAAAATACATTTCCATTTATTATTTGAAATAAACCCTAAATAACTGGACATTGAAAATTTTTACGTTGAAAAATATACCTACGAAAGGCCTTACCTATATATTTATTATACAACTAGTTGTGCCCGCAACTTCGTTCGCGTGAACGACGAAACTTATCAATGAGTTTTTTGTGGAAAGTGCAAATAGCACTTTCCACAAAAAACTCATTGATAAGTGTAGAACGTTATCTATCGAGCATACTTACCGGTATTAATACTTCTGTCTCGGCGCAGACCCTTTGTGACTAATTACAATAGAAACGGGTGACGTAACCTGCGACAAACTTATTATTTGCGGTTGGTACAGTAATCGGGCTTAGGGACCGAACCGCAAAATTAAGTTTGTTTTTTATTGTATATACTTTTCCGGGATAAAAAGTACCCAGTGTGGTGCCCAGGATATTAAGGAATATTTATACCAAGTTTCATCGTTATCGAACCGGTAGTTTTTGCGTGATGCCTGAACAAACAGACAGACAGACAGAAAGACAAAAAATTTTTTAATCACTATTTTGGGTTCGGTGTCGGTCTAGTAACACCCCCTGCTATTTATATTTTTGATATTTTCAATGTACAGAATTTTTACTTCTACAGATTTATTATATATAAGTATAGATAATTACCGTCTATTATATTATTTGAAAGTATTCGTTAAACACTTTTTCTCATGATAATATAATTTCTGAGATATTATCCTTAAACATATTCACTGCAACTATGTTTAGTTATATCTGGGTCGGGCTGCGATCACCAAAAAATCAACTTTCGCATTTTACATACTCAAAATTAATATAAGAATTCGGTGTATTTATTAGTGGCTACTAAGAGAACTTACTAAAACGTAATATCACATTTTTCGATAATTACTCAATAAATCAACGGATTTGACAGGTTTATAGAGTAAACTATAATATACATATTATTTAGTAGCTACCGGGTTTCTAGTCTGCGTTATAATCGTAAATTTAGCTATTAAGATTTTTTTTTAGGTTTAAAAAAATGTCTTTTCCCGCTCTAGGGGGCAGAGCGGGAGGGCGTGTCAGACTTTTTTATTCGGTCCCGGACTTTCCTTCCAAAAGCGATCCCATGGCCCCAGTAGGCTTCGGCCCTCGCTCCAACGATTTTGCTGACAAAATATTGCTGTAGAGGTAAATATAAAAAAAATAATCAAAAACATACCAGGATCACAGAGGCCTTGTGTAATAACCTGTAGTACCGGGACCAGCATCAGCAGCAGCAACGTACGACTCCGCACAGTATCCGGCGCGGCCATCTTGTTTGCTTAGAATCTGAAAGAAGACAACACAACTGAAAACAACTGAAACTGAATTAAGAAATACTTGTCACTATAAATTACATATGCACATTAACTTCTACGGTTTATACACGGAACCCATACAGTAAAACTCATACAGTTTTACACTTCATCATCATCTTCCTAGCCTTTTTAGGGCTCCGTAACCAAAGGGTTAAATGGGACGCTATTACTGAGACTCCGCTTTCCATACGTCTGTCTGTAGCGGTGATTGCTAGACAGTTGCAATTTTCCAATATGATGTAGCTATTTTTGTTGCCACTACAACAACAAATACTAAAAATAGAATAAAATAAAATATTTGTGACGACAAATAATTGGGGTCCCCATAAAACAAACGAGTTTTATTTGCTGATTTTTTATACGGTCGGTACGGAACTTTTCGTGCGCAGGTCCGACTCGCACTTAGCTGGTACTTAACACTGTTCCGTTGACAAAAAAACTACACACAGACTGAGGAATGGTAAACTTTAAGTACCTACAACACGTTCTTTACGATAAGTGTAGGTAATGTAATAATGTACCATGTATGTAGCATCTCTTTGTAATATCGCCGCAGATTTGAAGGTAGCCTTTCATAAGACGTCGGTTCCCAATATGGTTATACTAAATTGATACAAAATCTTTAACTGTGTTGTCTTTACGGCCTGCCTACTTTATGTTCCTGAGAAATACCTAACTAGTTTCTTTGTTATATT
This sequence comes from Leucania comma, assembly GCA_958295575.1. Taxonomy (NCBI): domain Eukaryota; kingdom Metazoa; phylum Arthropoda; class Insecta; order Lepidoptera; family Noctuidae; genus Leucania; species Leucania comma. The sequence continues at coordinate 16,065,300 of OY282474.1, read as the reverse complement.
TAATGTTAGGCTCTAACAACGGTAGCATTAAACGAATGCATTTGTTAATAACCTTTTATAATCTAGCTAAACAGCTTTTAGAATTTGATTTATAGACCAACCTTGGCATTTCTTGTCCGTCACCACTGTAGCAGCTTCATATTTAATCCGTGATTATGTTTCATTACACATTCAGGTTTATTGAATATTTGTCTTTCATCAAAAGTTCAAATATATTGTTGAAATTGTCTAAAATGTAATCCCATTCTTATAAAAATCAATGAAAACATTATGGTTATGGCTTCATAAAAGCATTTACTCGATCAAACGGATATAATCACTTTTATTACACGACTGCCCCAAAAAAGGAGTGTTATGTTTTCAGGGTTCATGTATGTATGTATGTGAGTTTCTTTATTCCACCGTAACTTCTAAATGACTGAACCGATTTACACGTATGATGTATCGTTAGAATCCATGCATCATCCCGAGTAACATAGGCTATTGAAAAAATATGGAGTATTTCAATGTTGGGCAAGATAAATAAATGAACACCCACACATTTTTTTTAAAAATTTTATTCTCTTAATGCATGTGATTGTCGTCTAGGATTTGAAGAGTGGATTTCAAAAATATATATGTGTTACACTATTAATCGAAACTGTAGAGTAAAAAAAATTTTTTTTTCTTTACCAGAAGTTGTAGGACTAATTTTGGCTATGGTGACCCCCGTAGTCAAAACTCATTTATAAACTTTACAAGTCTTTGTTTGAGTAACAAAAAGACATTAAAACCAAATTTCAACCACCAAAACGGCATATAGGTTCAAAGAAAATTGGGTGTTACATTTTATATTTATGACTCGTCTTCTTCTTCCTGCCTTTTTTCCCATGTTATTTGTGATCGGCGCTACACGTTTTCTTCTTCCATTCTGCCCTGTCACCCGTCGTGCTATCACTAACTTCCTTCTCTTTCATATTACTGTTTACACAATCCATCTATCTTTCTTTTAGCCTCATATGTATACTCATAACCCTTTTAGTAACATGTATTTCATCCTTCCTCTTTACATGACCATACCAAGACAAACGATTCAAACTTCTCTCCTTTTTTGTCACCCCACACATCCATCTCAACATTTTCATCTCCACTACATGCTATCTTTTTTCATCTGTCTTTTTCACAGCCAAACATTCTGATCCATAAGTTATGACAGGTCTTATCACGGACTTGTCGATTTTACTTTTCAACTTGAGGGGCTTCCGTGGGTCACAAGTTGTTCCAGTGGCCTTTTGCCATTTTATCCATCCTGAGTTGATCCGATGTGTTACGTCTCGGTCTACCTCGCCATTTCCTTGGATAAGCGATCCGAGATACCGAAAGTCGGAGCAGATCTGTATGGGCGTTCCGGCAAGAGCTAAGAGCACAGGACCGGAGAGAACGCCGAAATTACAAAACAAGTACTCCGTTTTCATTCTACTCAATTTCAGGTCAACACTCTTAAGTGCACTACACCTACAATCTATTCTGGACCTCTAGAGGTCCAGAATAGTGGCCTAGGCCACTTTCGGCAACCAACACAATATCGTCACCAAACAGCATCCACCAGGGGGCCTCTTCCTGAATATCCGACGTCAGAGCGTCCATTATCATCAGGAAGAGGTAAGGGCTGAGAGCCGACCCCTGATGTAAGCCGACAGCCACATTGAAGCTGAGAGTGTTGCCCACTGTAGACCGGACTTGGGTACTGCACTAACTGAACATCGCTCGGATCTACTGTACATACTTCCTTGGCACACCTTTCTCTTTAAGGGCCCACCATAGAACCTCACGAGGTACCCGGTCGTATGCCTTCTCGAGGTCAATGAACACCATGTGCAAGTTTTTATGCGCACCTCTGTATTTCTGGCACAGCTGGCGTAAAGCAAAAATGATATCCGTTGTACCCCGATCAGGCATAAAACCGAATAGGTTCTGTGAAATTACACTCTCTTCTCTTAGCCGCCTTTCAATAACTTTCTCCCAGATTTTCATATTATGTGACATTAACTTTATTCCTCTATAATTGTTGTACTCAAGCACATCGCCCTTGTTCTTAAAGATGGGCAACAATGAACTGTTACACTAATCATCAGATATGGCTTCTTTCCGCGAGAACTTGTTGAAGAACAAAGCTGATCACGTCCATCCATCCACTCGCAGTAACTACCACACTTCAACTGGCATTCCATCTGGACCAATGACCTTACCATTCTTCATATCATTAACTGCTATTCTGACTTAATCTATATTAACCATTCTCACTGTCTTAAAGTTTCGTGACATATCACTAAAAGGATTAAAATAAAATAAAATAATTAAAAAAAATTAAAAAACACGACTGCCGTGTCAAAAAAAAATAAACTAAAAATCAAAAAAACAAGATGTTTCGATGATGATTCAAGATGATTAGAAAAGTGAAGAAAGTAGTCACTCGTTGATAAGGCACGGAATCTCGGAAACTACTTGATCTACAAAACTGAAATTTTCATCGCAGTCGGGGGACTTTTTATACTACTTATAAGAAAGTATTTCAGAGTGGTCCCCCGACTGGGATGAAAATTTCAGTTTTGTAGATCAAGTAGTTTCCGAGATTCCGTGCCTACACACCGAAATAGTTTCAACTGATTCACTGACCAACTTCTTAAAACCCACTCTTGTCCCTTCATTGCCTTTCTGGGCCGAATCTTCCTTTCAGAAGCAGATCCTTGGCCCCAGTAGGCTTCGACCCTGCTGGGCCCCTACGGAACCCGACATTTAAGAAGACGGCAGGTCAGTGCTTTGGATATGCCGCTATAAGATCTTTTGTCTACATATTCAGCAGTGTTTATTATGTAACATCAGGTTTGATTTAACACATTCTATTAACAAGACATGAGGTAGGTACCAAATAAGTTGCTTTTTATTCTCAACTAGCGACCCGTCTCAACTTTAATAATAATTATATCTAATAATATTTCACAACTATCACACAACGCTGTCTAGTCCCAGGCTAAGCAGAGCTTGTGTTATGAGTAGTCAGTCAGGGGCACTAACCACTAAACCAACAGGTCAGGCAAAACTTTGCACGGGTGTTTATTAAAGGCACTGATGGCGCAGTGGTTGAGCGATTGACTGCTGAGCTGCGTGTCGCGGGTTTGAGTCCCACACTGAACAAATATTTATATGGCCTAAAGATAGGTGTCGGGTCTGGATATCTTGTGTATGTAACTTTACACTAGCAGGAGTAATTCTTAGTGAGGGACAACGTATTAAAAAAATCAGTTCAGCATTTTTTAAGTATATCGCGTTCATGCAGACCGACAGAAGTGGTTGGGGATTTAGTTTTATATGTTTTATAATATGCAAGGATGCTTGTTTTACAGGTATTACTGCTATTTCAAACCAGCGTCTTTATTGCTTTAAAACTTGCTATAATCTATTTATAAAATATACCTATCGAACGTTTCGACACCTGTATATACGTGATCACTGCCTACATTATTCCATTTAGTCAAATCCTACGCGACTCGTAAATTGTGCTGTTCATGATAATACAATGCTTGTTTACTAATAATAAACACGGAATTTTATGAGGTCAACCAAGCAATGTTTAAAACACTGCGTTTTGACCAGTTTTACCTACTCGTAATAGTAGAGGTTGTATCTAAGCAGGGACGTTCACTTGCCTCTCGAGATATGAATATTAATAAATCTTGAGGTCGATTCACATTTCGCTGTGAATAATACTGCAAAAGTTAAAAACTGTACTTTGCAGTAATGCTAGCGAAGGAGGAGGCCGCACGCGTGAGAGTTGAGACAACGGCTCTCAAGCCCCAGCTGCCGCCGGGATTTTGATCCCCATTTCCAGCCACCCCGGGCTTGCTGACAGTGAGCAATAGTAACTTGCCGTCCGACCGTCCGGTAACCGTTCAGACCGAGCCCAAGTTATCGACGGCGCATATTGTTCCACGCGCGCCTCAAGGAGTGGTCAGCAAAGTGTAGGGGTCCAGCAGGGTCGAAGCCTACTGAGGTTCGGCCCTTAGTATGAAAGGCAACGAAGGAACAGGAGTGCGTTTTAAGTCAGTAAAAGTCTGACACTATCTCCTGCCCCGCCTAAGTACGGAGACGTGGCGCGTTGCGCGGCGCGTCGGGCGGTCCGTCGTACATTGCCATATGTTTGTGTTTGCGCGAGCGAGACGCGGCCCGCGATGATTTTCCCACCGAAAAGAATAAAAATGTTTTTTTTTAAAACAACGACCAACAGCTTTAACTTGTGGCACAAAGTCCCAAGAAAACCTACTCCCGGGTTCATTCATTCAATGCCAAGTTTCATCGAAATCCCTTCAGTCTATCGAGTCTGAAGAAGTAACAAACATACGAACACACAAACTTATACCTTTATAATATTGATTCGAAGTATGTAAACGAGTAACCAACTACACGCAAAATAAGTACACGAAGTACCTATCTTCTCGCTTAAATTAGCTTTTCACGTCAGTCTGTTTATCCGCTAAATTCTAAACCACGCAACACGTTTTAAAAGTGATTTTCACTAATAGGAAAAACATTAATGATGAAGGTTTTCTGTATAATTTGCACTCGTGCGAAGCCGAAGCGGGTCACTAGTGTTGAATAAATAGAGATATTCCAACCACTCAGCGTCAGAGTGCCAAGTGCGAATTGTTTTTACGTTCACACGGTAGAAACGTTTACCGCTTTTGGCTCTGTGTGTGCCTAACGTGAGTTTATTTTATATTAACGCTCCGATTTGCCCCCTCCAAGCTCTTAGGACTGGTTTACGGTGACGCGGCGCGTTGCACGGCGCGGTGGGCGGTCGTCGTACATTGCCATATATTTGTGTTTGCGCGTGCGATGACGCAGACCGCTGCTGCAATGTACGAAGAACGCCCAACGCGCCGCGCAACGCGACTCGTCTACGTAAACAAGGACTTAACAAATTAGAGAACCAAACGAGGTAAAAAATGACTCGCAGTCGGCACTTTAATGCCTTGATTACACGTAAGCGAGTGTTCACATATATTTTGAATTTCTCACTGTCAGTTCAGTTCTATTGAGGCTACTTTCGCTCAGCCGAGCACTCGGCGCTATGTTTATACGTACCGAGTATTCACTTTAGAGCACTGTCTCGCCCGTGTGATCAAGGCATAAGAGCTAGGAGCCGGCCAATCGGAGCGTTGAACGGAATCCGAGTGTCGATCGAGTTAGTAAAACTAATTCGCACTAGGCAGTCTGGACACGTCAGTGGGTAATTTCGCAATGTGTATATCCGCCTTTATTGCGGATCCATATAATACTTGTGCTATATAATTTTATTACATAAAACTATTATTAATAGAACTGGACGAGTGGCTAATAATAATAATAATACAAAAATATACAGATACAAGTTATTTGTCATTCAACCTTTGACCTTCTCTGCCAATATTTCTCCGCTATTTTAGTACAGTTATTTTCAGACCTCTTGACCGCCATTGTTATGTATCATAACGGAAAAGACAACTTTCTTCTAGGATGTTATAATCTATTATCAAATTATGATTTTTATTAGCTATTAATAATTTTGTTTTGGAAAACTAATTAGTTTTCTTAAAAATCGACTATAGTAATAAGTAATCTGATAATTAGTCATTATTTATTTTAACACTGTCACCCGCGTTTTCAACTGTAACTACGACCTGAATATATTAATGTATATTCCTTTTGAAGTTTTAAAACTCTTAGGGCCAACGTTGCGTTAAGCGGGCGCACGGTTTCATGCAAAAATGTCACATCCGGGCTCCCCGCGCCGGTACCCGTCGCGGGCAGCCGCGTTCCGCGCCAGTTTTGCAACGTAATAGTACATTAAAGTTCTCCAACGACTACATGCACACCGTTAAAGTTGAACTAGCAGCACTGTACAGGTAATAATCCGGTTTCCGGTACGGGGACCGCCAAAACGACACTGGCGCGACGTCACGCGACGTATACGATGTTTTTCTGCGGAATATTCGAGAGAGTTACCGTGACCTTGGAACGCAAAAGGCAACTGAAGGATGGGTTTAAGTCTGATATTCTGTCTCGCTGCACTCAGAGCAGGAGAAGTTACTTAACGATTTCCCACTGTGCAAAAAAAGTTCATAGAATAGTGAACACGACAATAATAAAACTACAACTTCTTAAAATAAACTAAACTTGTTCATTTCCATTAGTATAGGCAGTTTTTAAAACACGAGGTTCCACACCTTTCCGTTACATACTGTATAATATACCATTATTTAAATTCATAGTCAGAGACAATTTAAATCGCCACCAACTTTGTTGCGTTGTGTATTTTAAAGTGACCATTCATATTAAAAATGCCAAGTGCGTGTTGTACCATGCGCCGGAAAACGAAACAGAATAGGCTCGTTGGCCCTATTTTTAATTAGGTCTGAAATAAACATTTATTTCAGATATTTAAAAAATAGATACACTGTCTTATTAGAGCATAAAAATACGACTATTTTTTTAAACTTAGAAAACCACATAACTTTAATTTAAATCAAACTTTTCGTAGATATACCTACACTCAAAAACATGGTGATGACGATGTGAAGATATTCATCAGTGCCACGACTTCAACACTCATATTAATGACTTTGACAAAAAACACGAAGTTCCCCAGAAAGTCACTTAGCAGCGGGTGTTTGTCTAATATGACGTGGACCTAAGACATGGTGGACACCGTTTTTGTACAATAATGTAAATGGTATTCTGAGAATTCCATTTACAGATTAAAAACATTTTTAAAATTACATTTGTGCCTACAGTTATCTTCTACTTTTACTAACTAAAATATGAAAAATTAGGTTCCATGCGTATGATACTAACATAAAATAATATTTTTCTAAAGAATTTTAATATAAGTTAACTAGCCTATTTGAACTTTGCCGTCGCAGCTGTCTCGAAATTTGGAATATATCTAATTTTTTTTATATATATATTAGATAAAACAATTATTACTTCTGGTAAATTACTAAGAAGGAATTTAAAAAATATCTGCATCAATGATGAAGTTATAAAGCTTCAAAAACATAAAAAAACACTGTCAAAGTCCGTTACCCTCATGGTAGCTATAGAAAATGGCGTTTATGCGGTTTTTGCAAGAGAGACAGATGTAAACGTTGTATAAATTGTTCGAAAAGCAAACGAGATATTCATTTTTTTTTCGCAAATTTTCTGCTATTTAAAATTCTAAATTCAAATATAGATCCTGCCGTAGCACCTTTTTTACCAATGTATCTAATGTAAGATACATTTAAAGGCAAAAAAGGTGCATAACATGAGGAAGTGTCTCACTCACTGCTTATGTCAAGGACTCAATGGTGAGGAATCAATTTTTTTTTTTTTGCATTCGAACTGGTTTCATTTTATTAAAATCAAATTTTCCGCTTAATTATATGCTTATTCGTATATTAAATATTTACCTACTTATCTGTTATTTGCTAATAATACAAGAATAAATAAAATTATAGTTATGTTTTATAATAAATAAATTAACTTAGAAAAAAATTGATCAGAAATCAGGATATCATAATTTATTTTTTAAATATTTTAGATGCTAGATTGAAATGAACTTTTACAAAGTTTATATGAAATGTCTTTAAAGGACTTTAAGTTGTTGAAACCTGTACGGTCCGGACTAAGCGATTCACCTCTTCGTTTATACCACGCATCGAAGGACTGGAACCATTTGCCTGCTAAGTCCTGTTCGATTATAATTTACATATCTTAAAGGTTAGAGTGAATAGGCTCATAATAAACTAGTGCACCTCACCATTAACGATTGCGTCACTGTTTACCGTCATGTGGGATCACAGTTAAGCACTAGTTTATATCAATAAAAAAACATCGATCAGTTTAAAGTAAGGTTAGATTAGGGTAGTAGTACGAGTATATTCAAATAAACGTCGCAGTCTTATATGTACTTACACAATCTATTGAATTTAGAAGGGATAATTTGGCTCCAACTACTAACACCAACTGTACGATTAAGCTAAAAGGATTTATAGATTGGCAAGCTTGTACCTACTGGGCTCATTAGCTATTATAATGACAAGATATCACGAGGACGTCGCCAACTCGCCACACAAGCAAAGATGTACGCCGAGATGTCTGGCCTACATTATCATATACAGTCTTGTGCAATAGCAGATTCACTCGCATAGTCAACCAGTAACTTAAGTAATGGCACACGAAGGTATTACGTGAAACTTACTTTGTTCAAAGCTAAAACACGTCGCGAACGAGAACTAAAAACACAAAATGAAATCGTGAGTGATAATATTTAAGACCTATTACAGAAAGGATGGATGCTACCTGAATACTAAGCGAAAAGGTACGACGAATTAGTATTCAAACAGAGCATAGTTTTAGGTATTCCCCAACTTGAAGTTCAAGAGCTAGAGGATATGGCTGAGAACATGATAAAGCTAGACAGAACTGTGTTGCTGGCTTTATGAATTAAATTAAGTAGATGAGGTCGGGCAACACAATAACATTCCTTAAATACCTTAATAGTCTTAAATTAAGTGTTTTGGACAAGTACAGTAATTACAACAAAAGCCATTACATATTATCATAGACGTTAGTTTTTTCTCATGATGGTCCGATAAGTGTTTGAATTATTAAATAAAATAATGGTCGGTCATGTATAATTGCGCTTGGGCAAGCGGCGCGTGAATTTGACCCATTTGCAGACAAGGCCGACTTGCCAAACCGTCAGGCAGCATTGTGCTTATAATGCAACTATATCTTCTGCCGCATCAGATATCTTTGATGCTCTTTGTGTTTTTTTACGGTAGTTTAGTTCGCAAATTCCTTTAATCATGACTCAGATGACCAGTCGGATTCTTTGTCGAATCACATCAATTGATTGGTATAGGCTTGGCATATTTTCGGGGAACTATAAAATAAATTCAATAACATAGACGCTTTTTTGGTTAATATGCACCAATATAGATAGGTATCGAATAGATACATGAGAATGTTGAATCTGGATGAAAACTAAACGAAATTAAATTCAAAATATAATCTCTTTTTTAGATGGGAAATCATCCAATGGCTTTTCCTGGACTGGGTGAAGCGAGAGGGCCAGACTTTTACGGACTAAAACCACGCCTGCGTCCTTCAGTGGCTCTTTATGTTCTAGGATTATGGGTTTTCTTTTCAAAAAATCCCCGCGGTCCTAGCGGGCATCGGCCCTGCTGGGCTGCAGTTTGCTGACATCTCTTTGAGGAGCGTGTAGATCACTACGCGCTGTCGACGACTGGGACTCGGTCCGGTCAGTTACCAGACTGCCGAACGGCGAACTACCAATCGGTAGTTCACGTTTAATGTCCGTAGGCCTGCGTCTATCAAGGCTGGTAGTCGAGGTTTGTGGTCTCGGTGGCTGGAGCATCAGGACTTTCGTTCCTCACGCGTGCGACCTCCTCTTGCCCACGCCTTTTACTCCCTTGCCCTTGCCCTATTGCCTTGTTTTTTTTCGCGGCCACCTGAAAAATGTAGCCCCGTACAACCACAGAGGACTTGTCATGGTAACTACACGGCACAGCTAAAATAAAATATCATAACCTAATGACAAACAAAATTATAATTCCACAATGCAGCACTTATACAGCCATAAAGCTCTCTAGAGTTCTATCAAGAGTATATAAAACAGTGTCATATATTATGTTAAACACTGTTCAAGTTTATTTTCTTAGAATTTAAGTAAAGTGGGTCAGCAGGTGTAATGTCATGTCACCTTCGTTTCTTCGATCGTCCGCCATAACTCAAATGTGTCACATATCACACAACAAATGCGTGATGTTTACCTTATGAGGCCTTTTTTATCATAAAATAGGTATTTTTTTAAACTTTTGATGTTCATTAATTAGAAATCTAATACCATATGAAGAGCTTTAATCATTTTTAAAGACAACAAACTAGTTTGCCAGACGTAATATGCAAATCAGATCTTAACGAGCGAATCCAAAATTGTTAATAAATAAAAGAGACAATTTAATAATTTGACAAAATTATTCATTTAAAATATAGGATAAAAGACTATTATCAAAACTGTAAAAGCATAATAGTACAGTATGATAATACCTTATAATAGTCTTGTAATTACCTCTTCAGCATATTTTACAGCTACAAGTATAAAAACCTAACAACAAAGATACCACAAAAAAAAATACAATGAAAAAGCGTGTCGCTTGAAAAAAACGCTCGTGTCGGCTATGATCTCGTGATTAAATACGTCGAAGTGTGACATAAGACATAACTGTACCTAGTGGTGCATTTATTGTTTATGCGTCGGACGACCTCCGGCAGCGCATGCGGCGATGTATTGTAATAGGTCATTGGCAGGATGTCAAAGAGGATCCTGTCACCTCCGTGATTCACGCGGATTTCAATACGTCGAACGTCGTTGGTGTTCGGGAAAAACGAAGGCTCTTCAGTGAACTCATGCGGAAACTACACGGATACTAAGAACTCGATAATTTTATGTAATACTCATGAGTTCATTGATAGTTCCGTCTTCACACTGTACATTCATTCTTGAATAAACGTGATGCCATGTGGTAAATAGACAAGAGAGGAATTGGTGGCATGTGAGCAAAGATTGAGTTAGATTAAGCCTGCAGAGTAGGAGCAAAAGAGTGTCGATATTTAGTACACACTGAACATGTAAATTGGGACAAGTCAAGAGGATCATGATGATATAATATCATCAATATTATTATTATCATCATTGTACTGTTTTGAAATTGTACAAATACGACGGACAGTGGCGGTATGCCTGGTCTAATTATCCCAAAAATATCATTACAACCTTAAGGAGATTTTTTTTTTTAAGTTGGGATGTCATCCAATAACTTCTCCTGCTCTATTGCGAAGCGGGACGGCGTGTCAGAATTTTACTGACTAAAACCACACCTGCGTTCCAGGACCCTAGGGTTCTCTTTCGGACTACCCATGGCTTCGGTCCTGCTGGGCCCCTACGGTTTTGTTGACATCTCTTTGAAGGGCGCCTGGAATAATACGCGCCGTTAACGACTCAGATTCGGTCTGGACGGTCACCGGACGGCCGGAAACCTTAAGGAGTTATTACGGAGTTAACCAAAGCTAAATATTACGGGACACCCTTTACACACATTGTCAAATATAATAAAGTTAATAATAAAACTAATAGTAATTATGGTATTCCAACTTTCCTTTAAATGTTCTGAAAATGTCAATATCAATATCCTTAATTTTCTTCATCGAGTGTCTTTACTCGATGAAGAAAATTGAGGAAAAGAGGCCCATTCATTCATTCAGCACGGGAAGTCAAGCAAAGTTGCACAACTATCACCTTGTACTGTGACTTACTTGCGATTTGTCACGTACCTTTGTTTCTGATCGCTGTGAAGCGGAAACGCTTTTGGATACACCGAATTAGAACAAACAACCCACGTTTGTAACAACGCTTTAGTTATATTTTCGTAATTAAAATTGTATTATTTCAATACTATAATTACTCGGCAGATCAGTCATCAGGCTTTAATACAAAGAAGCAAGCACTAAACATTAAATCCTTGAGGAAAGATATGTTGCATATATTTAATAATGCATTAGTTACACGGTTTCTTTAGCTTTACACCATTTTGACAGGAAGCCTCGATTCGTATCAGTTTTGTTTTCTTTTGTTAGTCCAGCTGATCTCTAAAAGCCGGCCATACCCAGACTAGTCCACACTAACTGTTCATCTAATGTAACTGTTCAAACAAATATTGTAGGTGTGTGGACGTACGAATATCGTAAGGAGGACGACTACAAGTATTGTTACAAAGCTTTCAATTAATATGCTAATTGTATTTTCTTTTCTCCTGTGACAAAAACGTGTGTTTCTAGTAGACAAATGAATTAGGACGATGGCCGGTAGACGGTGATTCCGACGTCCAGTCGACCGCGTCCTTGCGTTCACTACTAACGTTTGCGCCCATCTTATCATCTAATGTCATCGCATAACGTAGAATGGACCACGTCTAGTAGAAAGGTAACAACACTCACCTTTTAATTACAAAAAAGCATCACTCTGGTGTACAAACTGGATAGCTTGTTTCAATCACGATACCTCATGCACTATCTCCGGTAGGATGTTGTCAATGTGCTAACACAATATAGTTCACACGAAAACTGTTTACGGAGCGAAAGCGGTTTATGTTTGTACGCGGAAGTGTGGGTAGGTAGTGGTCGGTGTCGGTGGTCGCGCCAGCGTCGAAGGCGGTCGACTCGCGCGCGGCTGCGTGTGCGACTCGCGGCGACGCTCGTTTCACCGGCAGAGGTGTCGCGAGGAGAAAGTCTCGACCGTGGTGCGCCCGCGTCGGTTGGCCGACGGCGCCGCGACGTGGAGGGGTCGTGACGTCGCCTCCACTAAACCAACAGCCACCTGAGCATCACACGCGATTGCTCCACCACTCACGCATTGTTGCGTTGGGATGAACAGCTAATGAGGTGTATGATAGCAACTATGTATAATGTTATGAAACCAACCTGTAGACATATTGCAGCTTGAAATATCAGCAAATCAATCAATATACCAATAGGCTGATGGAATTTGATAAATACACCGTGATTATTATGAAATATTTGTAACATCAGAACACCTTTGATAAAATATTTAAATAAATGCAGTAGGTAGACGTTAAACTTCATACAAGCATGTGTGTAAGCTTACGAGCGCATACAGTCTTCGTAAAATGAATTTGTAGTCTTTGGTGTCGTCTATTGTTTTTTCATGTGAACTCCGTAACTGTTGTAAATGAATACGAATGAACGCAGCGGTCGACATATCGTATAATTTAACCAATTAGCCGATGTTCCCACGGAACTGCTCACATCCCCTCGAGACGTGAACATACGCGAAACATGTTGAATGAATTGAACGAATAGCTCAATGAGAGAAACGTGAGATTTAGGCGGACATAGCCCAGTGAGATATAGAAAAACAATCGATTAATCATGAATTATAAGCATGTACTTAGTAGTGTAACCATTTACCAACAGTTCAAAGGGAATTAGAGCGCAGTTCCTATGGCAAGGTAATGATTATTTAGATAATAATTATGAATGATTACCATCCCGAGGCTTTGAAACGCATTACTTCATTAAAGAACAGGCTGCAAAAAGATCAATCACTTGATGTAATCAAAGGCTTTAGCATAGACAAAGAATTTGTCTTGTACATCATGTGACAAATTAAAGAAGAGATTTAGTTTGTGGAATCATCGGGGTCATTAAAAATATTTATTGCGGTAGTTAGCTTAAAGCAACAGACAAAGCTCGGGGGAGACGCGTTTTACATTCTTGATGACAAGTCACCCATTCGCCACACCAGGGACGGACTGGGATGACGTCATTTGTTAATACTAATGATATCTTACTATGAAAGAAAATCTTTAAAACAGTTTTATGTATGAATCGACTTGACCGTATGAAAAATGTTACGGTGAGAGAGGTAGCGACTGCTGAGATTATTTACAACTAAAATAAAAGTATAGAAGAAAAAAAAAATGTTACATCGAGCCTAATAAAATTAATTTATAATGACAGTATAAAAAGAGTTGCGGTAATTTACCGCCTCAAAAAAGAACTGTAAAATGATAACTCAATTTCAACGGAATTGCTGGATTATTAATTAACATTCTAATACACCTAATCCATTGTGTTTTATTCCTGTAATTAAATTAATTTCAGTGACAATTCCCACTTTCGTTTGAATTTCATACAGTACAAAATGGAATAACAAATAAAAAAATACTTACACTTTCTCAATCTCCAAGTGCGTCTCTGTGACATCGGCAGCCATCTGTTTATACAATTATCGGTTAAGACCGAGTCAGTGGCGCGCGCTGTTCTTCCTAAATGATTCCTTCATGAGCGATATCCATCGGGATACTTATTAGTGGGCCCCTATACGTCCCCGGATTAGTACGCATCCTGCATCCGAAGTCATACTATCACTGGTACACGCATATTGGCGTAACCTTTACCGTTATGCCCTAGTTTACGTCAAAGTTTCATAGCTGTATCTATAGTGTAGCTTAGTTAAAACATAGAACGAAGTCACGTCTGTATTTTTGTTCCCCAAATGGAGAACTTCCTGAACTACCAGTGTTCTGAAGAAATATGGGAACAACGCATGTTTTCCGTGAGCTCTTACCAACATGCGACTACGCAGCCAGCGGCGAAGCAAAGGTGCCAGGCCAACGCACGTGAGAGAGACCGGACGCAAAAGTTAGTATTGCATGTGGAAGTTATTTCGTTTCACTTCCAGAACTTTTACTAAATAATTATTTGTTATTATAGATAGTGTAGTTATTTTTGTTTCACAAACATATTTTTATTTATTCTTACTTGTGTTTATAGGCTACTTTTTGTTGCAAAATTTCTTGACAAAAGGTAATAAAGAAATTTGAAATTTATTGAACGTCATTAGATCCGAAGTCGTTTGTGACCGGTACTGAAATATTAACATGTGTAATTTAGTATACAATTACATATAGTGTTGAGCTCCTTAGTAGTCCTAAGTGTGAACTACACGAATACTGACATGACAGGTCCACTCAAATCTGTGTTCTTTCTTCAAAAGACCATCTCAGATATTAATCTGCATGGTTTTCATATTTTTTGACCATTATATGTTAACTGTATGGACTTTAAAAGAGCACTTTGGCCCCTGAGTTTATTTCGGTATTTCTTCTCAGGGTAGTCAGCTAGGAAACACTGGCCTCATCAAGTTTAAACAGACGAAAAAAAAAAATTGACGCGTCAAAGTGTTTTTTTTTAAACCTATTTGCAAAATAAATATCATTTATTTATAGCTGTGTACTATCTCCAAAAGTAGAACACGTGCAATGATCCTTTGATTAATCGCCAGATTCGTCAGACTGCGATCACTTTCAAATATTAGAACCAAAAATAATTGATGCTATTTAATTGACAAGGCTATAACGATTACTCAAGTAAGATATCGTTTGTCAAGATTAGATCAGACTCCTCTCATTTGGCACCTGCAAACTACTGGACCAGAAACTCCTACTGTATTTTATAACTTTAGATCTGACACAAGCATTATGTTGCAAACGGCAATTAGTTACATGATTTGCGAGATACGTTTTTTTGTATTCGTTAATCTTTATTCTTTAGTCACAGATTAAGAGGACTACGGCACCTAAAGCGCGGTCACTCTCGGACTGCATACCAAAGAAAGAGATGCTTGATAAAAATAAAGCATTTTAGCGATTTTCTAAAAGTCTACAGATTTGTATGTAAGATTAAAACGCTATAACGATAAAACGTTACTTTTATAATAATCTGACAAATGATCAGAATTATTTTATATATAGTAGTCCGTCAGTTTTTAAACGATAAAAGTAATTTTAAGAGGCATCTTCCTAATTTTTTTCTATCGTACTAAATTAACTTTGAACACACTATCTACCTAGAATTAATCCTGAAAAATATTAATATATAAAAGCGAAATACCACTCTCTGATTAATCACGAAATCTCAGTAACTATAACACCTACAAACTAAAAATTTGGCACGTGGGTTCCTTAAAGGGTGTAGACATGCACTAAGAATTATATGAAACTCCACCCCCTAAGGGGGTCCGCGACAAGTCGCGGCATGGCGGTCAGAGCTCCGGCGGGATCTCATGGTGAAATGGCGAGAGCGACTGTCGCAACCTCGTGCTGGGCACGCCACGATCGAGGCGGTAAGGCCCCTCTTTGAGGCGTGGCTGGAAAGGCCCCACGGCGTCGTCACCTTCCGTTTGGCGCAGGTGCTGACCGAACACGGCAAGTTCGGTCCGTACCTGTACAAGATTCGTGCGGAGACGACGCCTGGATGTTGCCACTGTGCGGACCGCCCGGTGGACACGGTGGAGCACACAGTCGAGGTGTGCCCCGCTTGGGAAGAGCATCGCCGTGTCCTCGTGGGGGCGATCGGCGGCGATCTCTCGCGCCGGGGCTTGGTTCAAGCCATGCTCCGGAGCGAGGAGGAGTGGCAGGCGGTCGCCTCCTTTTGCGAAGCAGTAATGCTAGTAAAGGAGGAGGCCGACCGCATTAGGCAAAGGCGCACACGCCGCCGCCGCCGCCGGGTTTCCGATCCCAATTTCCGGCCACCGTAGGCGCGGGCTCGCGGACGGTGGGCAATGGGTAGCTCGCTGTCCGTCCGTCCGGTAACAGACCGGTCCGAGCTCAGGTCGTCTACGGCGCGCACCGTTCCCGCGCGCCTCAAGGAGTTGTCAGCAAACTGTAGGGGTCCAGCAGGGCCGAAGCCTACTGGGGCCCAAAGGTTATGTGAGACTGTCACCACGGGCCCCAGGATAAAGGCAAGGAATGGAAAGGTAGGTTTTTAGTCAGTAAAAGTCTGACACTATTTCCCGCCCCACCCAAGGGCGGGATTTGTCATTGGATGATTTTACCTACGTTAAAAAAAAAAAACCCCTAAGGGGGTAAAACGGGGATTGGAAGTTTGTACAGAGAAACCGACGTTCACGAAACCGCTGGCAGCAGCATAGTACGTCGTTTTACCCCTTAGGGGTGGAGTTTCATATAATTCTTAGTGCATGTCTACGCACTAAGAATTATATGAAACTCCACCCCTAATGGGGTAAAACGGGGATTGGAAGTTTGTACAGAGAAACCGACTTTCACGAAACCGCTGGCAGCAGCATAGTACGTATATTTTTCTCATTCTGTTTACTTTGTAATCGCTCGTGATTAACGCCTGTAGTCCTCTTAAAAATACTGTTTGGTTCTTTAACGAGATAAGGTATTTAACTCCTAATAGGTACTTACTGTGATATCTAAAGAGATTGCATGAAAAACGTAACTTATTACGGCATTACTACTGAAAGGGTTGTGCACATTTAGAAAAAGATTTAAAATTGAAAGCAAATTGATTGAATTGTTAAGTCAGTTAGGATCTATAATAATCATAGTCATAGTATTACCAATAGGTAAGGAATTTCTTACAGTATGAATTGATCACTTCATGAAGTGACCGACCATTTCATGAAATGATATAATAGTATGTGCTCGATAAATGGGTTTTTGATCCTTAAAAAAATCAATTGTTGCTGAGATTAGTGCGTTAAAACAAACTCTCCAAGAATGTAAATATAGTATTGATATGTATGTATTTAAGTTTGAAGGGCTCCGTCATTCAAAGGGTAACAAACAGAACCCTATTTCTAGGCCTCCGCTGTCCGTCCATCTGTCTGTTAGCGAACTGCGTGTAATACAAAGATTTTGCTACCGATGCTGCTATAAAAACAAATAATAAAAAAGTAATTAAAAGAACTATTCGTTTGCGATTCCGACTTTCACTTGACGTCATAGTCGGCGCAGTGGTTGAAAGATTGGCTGCTGTGCTGCGTGTGGCGGGTTCGATTCCCGCACAAATATTTGCATGGCCTACAGATAAGTGTTCCGTGTTTGGGTGTCTTGTGTATGCGAGTTTACATGTTTGTGAACGCATCCAGGATACAGTAGTTATTCCTAGTGTAGGGATTTTTTTTTCGAGTATTTAGTAGGATTGTTATCAAAAGATTTGTGTTTCCAAGCAGCGTGAACATAGCGTTCAACACGTTGCGCCTGCTCATCCCTACGGAGCCACCCGACAGGAAGCTAAGCAAGATCGAGATCCTCCGTCTAGCAGGCAGCTACATCACGCACCTCGACAATCAACTTTACACCGGTAACGTAAAGTCTACTATCCCTTATCAACTTTTGAAAATTTTAAACCTCTATGGTCTGGACTAAGCGATTCGCCTTGTCGTTTATGCCACGTAAATCGAAGGACCTAGCTCGAGAGGACGCCGGTGTCCTCTCACATGCACGCCACTATAGGCCTTAATTCCGATGTTTAGAGTCTACTTTTGTATGAACAAGTTTGGTAGTTGTGGATCTACATGGTGGCTCTTAATAAACTAGAGCGTCTCGCCATCAATCATTCAATTATTGCTTACTATTAGGTGGGATCGCAGTGAAGCCCTAAGTTTATATCATTAAACTGTTAAGCCCCAAGAAGACACCGGTGTCTGCGTGCCTATTGTCTTTCTATTGTGTCTCTAATAACGATATACAAAAGGTTAAAAAAAAAACTTGCAGATCCGGCTTTCAAGAACTTCAATATTTTAAAGTACCTAAGAAATAGGTGGGCCGAGGCTAATTGTAATCTGATGCAATAAGAGCGGTTTGCGTTCAGCCTCAAAGGCAGAATTGATGTGGCCTTACTTTAGTATAATGTATGTATAACACATTCCATTATTTGTACTCCATATTAGTTGATTTCCTGGTACGGTATTGATTTGGATCATATTTGTTCTTATACATCATTATCCAATTAAATAGACCGGTACAATTTTCGGTACGAAGTGTAGGCATTCAAATAGAAGGCTCTTTTTAAAACTCATCAACCTTGAATTCAATATTTTTTTAAATATACTTACTCGAAAACCCGCTCTTATCCCTACTGTTTTTCGGAACGCAATGTATTGTTTGTCGCACTAGTGCAGAAAAGTGCGTGAGCTCGCCCCTTACAGAATTTACTACATTTATAGTATCAGAGCGGGTGCTAATTGACCCCTATGAGTCACGTGTAACCCCCGTTTAGTAATATTTTAGTAAATGTATTGAAAAACGTAGTTTGATATACGTGGTTTGTCATTGTAGCACTCGGCACCGTAACACCATTGTCTAGGGGTCGAGCGAATTCCGCTTCGGTTGCAATGACAGATTTTCTTCAGTTGTATCAAAATGTACTTTAATGTTATTTTATTTCGTGTTTTCAGGAGACCTAGAACAGCCCTGTTTACAGAAGAATGACGTAACCGACGAAGATAAATCACTGTGTACTTTTTGTTGGTCGGCCGTTAAAAAAGACGTAAGTGTTAAAATAGATCTCCAGTAAAAACTTAATTACTTTTTGTATCAGACAGAAAAAAATAATATAATAAAACCTTTGATTAAATATGATTTGGGTAAAAACAAATAACCATATTATGATTTTCTTAATGCATGATTACTGATTACCTAAGTACGTGACCAGTTGGTATGTGACTCAGGTAGAATGTAATCGTATGATTTTTAAACTGATTTAATAATGAAGTTTTTATAAAGCTTTAAGTTTGTCTAAGATTTATTTAATACAAAATGAGACTGAAAGACCTGGCATCTGATTCCGAGGGTGTTGTAAACCTGTTAAACACAATAAAAATACAACTACCCTTTTTAAAAAGAATAGCGACAAATGGCGTTTTCTAATATAATAAAAAAAAAACTGTTTACAAAAAAATACAATCGACTTCAATGCAAAAGAACTTTGATTTCGGTAGTCGGTTTTTCTATACTTAATAGTTTATTCTCTTCGTTATTTAATACCGACTTCCGAAATTAAAGTTATTTTGCTCCTTTTGGTGTTTTTTTTTTAATATTGAAGTCGATTGTATTTATTTTTTTGGAAACAGTTTTTTAATTCACGCTTTTTAGTGGTAATACCCCCTTCAGTTCTATCATCATGACAATTCTAATGATACCAAACACCGCTAGGATACACTGATTTATTACAGAATTCCGGTTCTTACCTACCTTCCGACTTCATCATCAGATCAATTCTATATATCTCCTTCCACTTCTTCCTTCAGTCAGTCACCGACTACAATTATATAAACAAAGCAATTTTACTTGTTACGACTTTTCAGTAATGAATTATTGAAGAGTGCCGTTTTATGTATTCGTCAAATCAGAACAATATTTCTATGGGACCAATTCGGGAGTATAGTCTTTCAATCAAAACAAAATTTCCACAATTGACCGAGATATCGGTGAACATACATAAAAAAAATACATACAGGCGAACATAGAACCTCCTCCTTTTCCAAGTTGGTTAAAAATAGACAATGAGCTTCGCCCCAACCATCCCGCCCAAAAATTCTCTTTATATTTGTTTTTGTTTTTTTTTTTTCAGAAATCGCCCATTCCGCACGCCAGTTACTACAAGTCTCCTCGCTGAAACATCACTTTCATGGCACCCTAGTCCAACAATAATTTATTAGCTTTACATGCAATGCATTTATAAATTATTTTATTGTTATTTCCAATTCTTTGTAATTAATAAATTAATGTTAGATATTTGAAAGTATGAATTTATAACATTTATTTATCCGTATGATTGTACTACTTCTTGAAGCGATAAAATAAACTGCATTGGTTTTTTATTAGTACTAAAATTTAATATTAATAGGTACTTACCTACTCATATTTATTTTAAGTGTGCTTTTTACACCTATTTTCTTCCAACGCGTCTAATAACAAAACGTGCGATTTCTATTGTTTGTACCAGTATGTACTTACCTAGATAGTTTGATATAATATTATTATTAATCAAGACAAAAAAATATATGTATCTGTAAATATATAAGTAAATATTTTGGTCTAGTCTAGTATAATGTAGTTTTCATCAAACTTTCCCCAACTCAAGTTGAAGCCAATTTCTTTTGTAAGTAACTCATAATATGATTTAAAAGAGTGTCCATGGAGTTTCTTGCACGTTCTTCTCCATAGAGATCTTCGCTTTGGAACGTGCAATTTAGCTTGACTTTTTTGGGCGTGACCGACATTTTGACAATTCAAAAGTGCCTGTAATTGGTCTGTTTGAAATAAACTATTCTGATTCTGGTTCTGAGTATTCATATTATCGCCATTGATTGAGCTTGAAGCCTCACCTGCATTACTAATTTTATTTTTAATTTTATTTTATATAATCGTTGTATCTTTCACAGAATATTCCAACTTTGATTTTGGCAAAAGGTTTTATTAAATTTATTTGTAAAATTAATTTCTTACATTAATATTTATAAATAAAGAGCTTACACTAGAGATAAAGGTTAACTGTTTTCAACCTGGTACTGCACGAGATCTCAGGTACTTACTGTTTTTTTGAATAAGTACGTGTAGTACTCGTAATTAAAAATAGGTTTTGTGAAATCTTTGAGCAGACCCCAGAGTCTAGAATACGAGGTTCTGATAACGTACGCATAATTTACTATTTTTGGTTAAAATCAAACCACAAAATCAAAATGGCACAATTTTATTCAATCTAAAATGTACTATTAAGTAGGTTTGTAGTTCATAACAGAAATAATCACAACCAGTGTTATTTAGGTAGTTAAAATTTTATTAAAGGTTTATTTATAAAATACTAAGTGAAGGGATTGTTGGCAGTGTTACTGGGTGATTTTTTAAAAAACGTGTAAAAATTTATGCATCTACTTGCAATAGAAAATTTTGTAAAAAATCTAATGACATGGAAACAATAATATTTACAATATAATACTTATAATTATGAATCCTAGTTGATATAGCAAATTCATTTTAGCGCTTTACGCAATAATTCATGTTTGATAATAGTGAAATGTGTATAAATCATTATATTATAATATAAACTGTAAAAAAACTTCATTACATATTTAAGTACCTACCAGGACTTTTCAAAAGTTCTTTTGAACATTTTTCAGTAGTTTTAGTGTCCAAAATCATTGTGACCGATTTGTCTTAAATAAAAGACAATAAATCACTATTCCCTACACATAAACTATAACATTACAATTTGTGACTAGTGAAAAATCTAGTCAAATTAAGTAGACATTTAAACTATTCATAAATAATAAAGGCAAGTACGTATTTACAGAAAAAGGGTAATAATAATACATAATCCATCAGAATATATAAACAAACAATCTGAAACAGGTTCACATTACGCTAGAGAAATGCAATTACAATAAAAACAATCTATCGTGCGTCAACATCAACAAAATAGAACATAACTTTAGAACATCACATACACACAAATTCCTCTAAGAAGACATCACAGTCAGAGATATTACATACTAAATACTTGTGCACATAAAGTCGATTTTTATTTACACTGTGGCAGCAGCTTTGGGGCTGTGAAACGTTCCTAATGTTCCTATCACTTGGACTGTTGGAAGTTTGGGCTATCGAACACTGTTCCTATCTCGCCCTATGAAAGGGCTGGCTTCATGGTTGTTCTTCTCCAGGTTCCCGGAGAGCGTGGGGTCGGGTCTGCTGCGCTTGAAGAAGCCCAGCTTCCATAACGCTATTATTATAAGGACTAGCACTATGAGCCCTATTATCACTGAGATGATTATCACCCACAGTGGGACTTCGGTTGGCTCGCTTATCTTCAAGTCTGGATATGCGATCGTGTCAGCCTGTAAAAGAAAAAATATATATATAATTCATTTCATAACTAGGATTATGTATGTGGTCTAACTCAGCGAATACATCAAAAGTAACAAACAGAGGCCCTGGCTCTATCATAGTCTTAAAACCGTTATGATTCCAGTTTAGATAGTGCTATTCAGGACGAAAAGCTGTAGTGTTGTCTCCACATCGGTGTTCCGTGTTCTCATTGGTTAATAAACTTGAGCCAATGTTATAATCCAGGGACAAAGTAACTCAACTTTACCATTAATATATGCATGCATGTGGATTAATATGTAGGCATGATGTGGATCGTTTTTCTTAAGAAACCCGAACAAGAGTTCTTAGCAACACAAAAACTACTTGAATTGGGTGCTGCAGTAGCCACAGGATTTGTTATTCATCTGTCAGTTATAAATTACAGATTAGATCTACATAAAAATCTGTGAAGCTACTTCCACAAATTTTGCAGAAAAAAGTGTCATGCTTTGCCGCAGAGCCACCATTTTAGAAGTCGATGAATTAAGTATATCTTAAAATGATGTACGTCTAACGAACATAATGAACGCATACCGTCACTACTGTACCTGCAATAGGTCTTTTTTTTTTAACGTAGGTAAAATCATCCAATGACAAATCCCGCCCTTGGGTGGGGCGGGAAATAGTGTCAGACTTTTACTGACTAAAAACCTACCTTTCCATTCCTTGCCTTTGTCCCGGGGCCCGAGGTGACATTCTCACATAACCTTTGGCTCCGGTAGGCTTCGGCCCTGCTGGACCCCTACAGTTTGCTGACAACTCCTTGAGGGGCGCGGGAACAGTGCGCGCCGTAGACGACCTGAGCTCGGACCGGTCTGTTACCGGACGGACGGACAGCGAGCTACCCATTGCCCACCGTCCGCGAGCCCACGCCTACGGTGGCCGGAAATCGGGATCGGAAACCCGGCGGCGGCGGCGGCGTGTGCGCCTTTGCCTAATGCGGTCGGCCTCCTCCTTTGCTAGCATTACTGCTTCGCAAAAGGAGGCGACCGCCTGCCACTCCTCCTCGCTCCGGAGCATGGCTTGAACCAAGCCCCGGCGCGAGAGATCGCCGCCGATCGCCCCCACGAGGACACGGCGATGCTCTTCCCAAGCGGGGCACTCCTCGACTGTGTGCTCCACCGTGTCCACCGGGCGGTCCGCACAGTGGCGACACCCGGGCGTCGTCTCCGCACGAATCTTGTACAGGTACAGAACGTGCAATAGGTAGTGATAAAAAAAACGCTACTGTGTTTTGATAAAAACTGTTGTTCGAACAGTGTTTGTACGTTATTGCGTACGTGTTGAAAAATATAATTGTTATACAGCGGTTTTATTTATTTCACTTTTTTATAGTTTTCATTGAATAATAATATTTTATTATCAAAAAAAATATTTTCAAATTTTCCTCGATCATAATACTTATAGTTGTGCGCCTAATCACAAATATAGCAATGGCTGCAAAACATACCTATTGCTGACACGGGCGCTTTCTATGAAAACTTAAAAAAAGTATAATAAATAAAACCGCTGTATAATAATGATATTTTTCAACACGTACGCAATCAACACTGTTCGTACTACAGTTTTTATCAAAACACAGTAGCGATTGTTTTTCCTGAGCTTAAGTTCTGTATGGCTCTGCTAGAGAGTATGCTCTGCAGCAGAGCCACAATCAATGTCTATTTTATCACTATCTATTGCACGTACAGTAATGACGTTATGCGTACATTATGTTCGTTTGAGGTACATCATTTAAGATATAATTGATCGACTTCTAAAATGGTGGATCTGCGGCGGAGCACGACACGAAAAAAAATATCCCTTGATTCTTTAAAGATACTAAGAATTTCGGTTAAACTCACCGTAGTTCTATCATCAATCTGTTTATTTTGATGTATATTGAAGTGTGTTGGTATACTTATATACGCGGTAGAAGATATATTAACTTTGGCCGCTCTCGCGAACTCTTCCACTAACGTCACGTTCCACAGACGCGCGCGCACAGTTATAGTGCTGGTCTTCATTCGACCCAGCTTGTAGATCACGCATTGGAACTGGATGCATTTTGCTGTTTTTAGTTGGCAGTTCTGAAATTAAATGTAAAGGAATTAAAGCAGCAGTACTCGTATCTATTAAATAAGAAACTATCTTTAAAAAAATAGGTTTGGCCTTATTAAACAGATTGCCCTGTAACTCTTCTATTGACTAAACCGTTTACAGTGAACTGCAGCGGTCTACATAATAATCAATCAGTTGTGCATACAGGTCGCTGCAAACCAAATGGAGCAAAATGTTTTTTTTATAGATCCATCTACTTCATTCATTACCTGCTGTGCAAATACACCTGCTTCATCGAGGATATTCTGGACGCCACTGATGTCACTATAAGCGTGGCCACTGACTGGACCCAAGCTATATAAGGATTAACCATCGACTCGAAAATAAGTACTTTTTCGACGAAGTTAATGCCTTCGCTTTAATTCCAGTTTACAAGGTAGACCTTGACTTCCGAATTCGGCCAAGATTCGATCTTCAGTCACTAGACATAAACCTCCTCTATATGTTACTCAAACCATAAATTAAGAAAACGTGTGTTTGTAGGGACACTTACCAAATTAATAACATGTTTCCTGTCAGTATAGGCCTCGGCTTTCACAGCATCTGTATCTCTTTTCCGTCTCACTTTATTACTACTACTATAAGAACTAGAACTGGAGTACTCCGTGTACTTTCTCGACCTCGTTTCATTGTAAGACTTCCCACTCGAACTGACGCTAAGTTTGCCAGTCGTTAGGAATGGATTGATTTCCAAGTTCTCTAGGGGTTCCGGTGCTCCGGGTCGACTGGTCAGGTTTAGTGGGTTGATCTCTCGAGCGAAACATTCTCCGTTTTGATCTGAAAATGTTGAATATCTTACTTTAGTAAATCATTAATCTTCCTAACAATTTTGTACTATGCTATACGCTAGGTTAAAAAGCCTTACATATTATGATAAATTTGCAAATAGACATCAATAGTATTTGAGTTTACATTGGACATCCTAGGATCTCATTTCTAATAGCCAAATTATCTATTTAAGATAATTTATAAGTGTAAAAAATGCAACGAGATAAAATCCTGAATTCAAATATGTAGCTGGAAAACATGAGGCACTTCATCAACACTGGAATCAAGCAGTGTCCTAGAATAAAAAAAAGCAATAAAGAAGAAACAGATACTGACCAGCTTCTCCATCTACAGTGGGCACATCTTCTGGATAGAGCAGCCACTTCCCTTGTGAAGTATCAGATGCGAGCTGATGAGGCCACTGTATCACAACCTGCACTGATGACACGTGCCATGGTCCCTCGTTGAATACCTGGAAAGATTGAATTAATGAAACTATGTTCTAAAATGGATTAAGTTTTTTGATTTTCTATCCAAACCAGCTAATGGAATCAGACAGATTTTATATGTGAGATTGTGGATGTTTCTGAAAACATAACCAGCATTTTTTGTTTGTCTCTGATCGTCCAAAAGGTGATTAATAAAAAATGCCTACAGTATCAATATACTGTAGGCATTTTTTATTATTTTTATTTTTTTTAAAATTATATTAGTTATTAGTCGATAAGATTTACGTAAAAGTCAATACTTTTACGTAAATCTTATCGACTAATAACTAATATAATTTTTGAATAGATGGGATAATTTCTCAACTTCCACATATTATAGTTATGAATTGCGAATTGCTTAGTTAAATCAATAAGTTGATTTGGATTTCATAATATCTTCAGATATATTAACTCCTCAACCAATTTAGACAATGATCAATATTTTAGCCGGTAGACATCCTTTGCTAGACATAGGATTTCCTCAAGCATTGCCACTATGACGGGTCCTGTGCATCTCGCATCTATCGGCTTCCTGCGATACTCATGAAGTCATCGATCTGGCTTGTAGGAGACTTTTCAACGCTCGGTCTTCCGATACTTACCATTTTAGGTTTGTTAAGATAGCAAACTTTGATTCACACAAACTTACTTGATACGTATGCACCACTCTGGTCCCAATATCATCAAAGTACTGCATAGCAGATTCTCCCTTTATTCCACCGCCGTAGAATACGTGTTCTGGGCGTGCACCACTGGAAATATGATAAATTGTTGTTAGCACATTTTTTTAATCGCTAATTTACAATCTTCTTCTATCTATACTTATAATAAATCTGTAGAAGTAAAAATTCTGTACATTGAAAATATCAATAGGGGTCGATCTTAGCGTGAGTTGTTTTTCACATGGTCAGCTTCACGTCGCTCTTTCCCGTGTGAGTAGTCCAAGGAACCTTTATGTTCATATTCCGGACAGGCTCACTGACAATGACGTGTAAGCTGAAGCTCTCAATTGATGTCGTACGGCGTGACTATCTTTTTTTTATGGTAGGTAAAATCATCCAATGACAAATCCAGCCCTTGGGCGGAGCGGGAAATAGTGTCAGACTCTTACTGTCAAAACCTACCCTGTTCCTTCCCTGCCTTGGATCCGGGGCCCTGGTATGCATTTTCATACCTCCCCAGAGCCCCAGATTAGGCCTCGACCCTACTGGGCCCCTACGGTGGCGTGACTATCTGTCGTTACCATTATCTTTGTGAGCATTCGTTGCAATGAACGTCAGCTTCGCTATCGGTTATCCTGCTAAACAGGTAGCAAAGTAGAAATCTACTACAAAAACTTACAGAATGCGAGCGATGCCACGAGCAAAGATATCAAGTACCCTCTTAATCACCACTAATGAGACACAATTGGTTTTTTATTGTAATTAGCCACAAAAGGCCCTTTTATAACCTTTCAAAAGTGCCTGGAAATGGTTTATTTGAATTTTTTTGCTTGGAATCTTTGATGTTCTGGATAGTCCAACAGTTCAGTTCTGTTCCCATGATATATGAGGACAGAACTGCATATCGTGAAGAACACCCCAGCTCTGAGCAGCTTTTGTCTACCGGAGAGCAAAGGCGGCCGAAGACAACCTTTTTTGTCATGACTGACAAGTATGACGAAGTTTCTTAATAAGGATACACTA
Source organism: Leucania comma (assembly GCA_958295575.1). Classification (NCBI taxonomy): domain Eukaryota; kingdom Metazoa; phylum Arthropoda; class Insecta; order Lepidoptera; family Noctuidae; genus Leucania; species Leucania comma. Next base: position 16,037,916 of record OY282474.1, on the reverse strand, counting down.
CCTGATCCGACAACCCTCGCCCGGTCGAACGTCTTGACCCATCAAAAGTGTGAAAAGGTTAGGAAAAGAGATTATGTTCAGATTTCTCCAACTGGACTATCTTTAAGCTAAATCTAACCGGTGCTATGATGCTTTGGTCCTGTCCGCTTGAACCGGCTCAGGGCAATCTTCAATTAAATTTTATTACAAAATATGTTTAACAGCAGACAAGTTTTTTTTTTGTAATATTTACCTAGTATAATAACATCTTGACAAATCCTAATTATCTTTCTTTTTTTCAATACAATCCTTTTTCATTAGATCCTCATGAACTTTTATCAATATCATCTTACCCATTGATTAGCAGCTCAGCATTCTTAATAACCAGAGCCTCAACCTCCACAGGTTTCTTCCCAGCGTGCAGTTCCTTAGACGTGGAGTTAGCCCACACGGTGAACACGATTGATTGGTCGTTATCTTCCAACGCGCGTGCGTCGAAACGCATCGTGATTGGCGGAGAGCCTTTCGCTTGCTTCCTAAAAGGATTCTCCAGCATGCACGCTACTGTCGTCTTGTTTAAACTTGTGCAGATTACGTGTTTGTCCTGGAATATTAATAAAGAAAAATATTTTATTTGTTATTTGTCAGCAGGTATACCTGCTGGCTGGCTGACCTATATTCAATTCGGTCACTTCCTCTTATCATCTCAACTTGTCTCAGCTTCACTCCATAGATAAGATTGACAGTAATTGCAATTTGATATTCCTCGATTCGAATGAGTAAAGTGGGGGAAATTTTCGTCGTTCTTATAGGTGTTATGATCGTTTCTAAGTTAAATTCTTAACACAGTCACAACTATAATACGAGACTTAAGGGCCTAAGTAGTAAACGCATGTTAAGATAGATGGCAGCACCAGTTCTGATACCAACGTCTACCAGCATTATATTTAGCCTATGACTGTTATATTTTAGTAAGTGAACCTTATTGTAAAGACTAGAATAAATAGTAAACTATCATAATAAATTTACAGGTTTTAGCTAGATAATATCATAAGCTGTAATAGTGTTATGAAACCTCACACCCAAGCTATTAAAAAATACAGGATGGATAATATTATGATTATTCTTTGATGTACGGCGATATAAGGACAATTTTTTTACTATTAGTTCTTTCAGTCCCTCCAAAGTTTTTCTGGTAGCTATCGTTGTTAGCGTTATGACCATCATTGTATTCATGTCGTGTAAAAGAATTGTATATCCGTTTTGACAGTAAAGTTTATTCTATGCTTGTATACTCACGCTAATATTAACTGCAATATAATGCAGACTGGGTGGATGGTTGACAAATAATTGCGCTTCGTAAGCAGACTCTCCATAATTATCCACTGCTATAGAAAGTTTGATTTCTTCCTCATTCCCCAGAGTTAGGGCGTAAGTCTTGTTATCCTTAGCTGAAATATCATGATTATAACATTAGGATTTGGCTGACAACATATTAGACAAGTACTTACTTACATATAAAATTAAATAAGTTTACTGTGCATCGAAAGTAAAGTATCGCGTTCTCATCTTTCTATCTTATAGATGAAGCTTTACCAAGTTTTCGTCTATTTACTGTGATTAGTCATGAATCCAAAAAAAAAGACAATATAGTTATTACTGTGAGCGCATTACTAAGAAGAACAAAATTGAAGTAATAAAAATTAACCATAATATAGTCTTCACAGAGGTAAGCGAAAATGATTTTTTGCACAATACTTACCCAAAGGCAACAATAGTGTAGCATTCACAACCAGATCACTAATGCAGATAGCATCAGCTCCGCAATCATTGAGGAAGTTTGCAGTGAACATAGAACTGGCGGTAGCATTCAGCACCGGGTACTGGTCGACATCAGGAAGAGTGCCCGTAGCAGAATAACGAGGCTCTGCATGAACTAGAAGGTAGTTCAACTGGAACTGCGGATACAGATACACATGTTAACGATGTAAATAAAACAACATACAAAACTACAAAATGTTTCAACACCGATGAGTTGTTTACTTATTATAACATTTTCACAGCTAGATAGTAGAGTGTATTGATATGAACCTAATATGGACTATTAACATTAAACTTATTGGTTATTAGCAATAACAGCATTTTAAATCACAATTACCATATAATAGTAGGTAAACAAGGGATAAAACATAGTAAACCAAACCATTAATTTTAAACAAATCTCTGGAAACAAAACAAAGAAAATTCTAAATTACCTTAATCGGGGTCTGTATATCCCTCGTATTATTCTTCAAATACACAATATGGTCTCTACAATCCTCAACATCTCTTCCGAGCATAATAGTCTTATTGACAATATTGCTTTTATCGGAGTCAAAGAAGACCCTTGAATATTTCCTACCACCGGGGAAAGTTTCAGCTTCGATGACATAGTTGAGTCTATGGATGGTAGACTGAGTGGTTTTGACTAAAGACTCAATGGTGCAACAGGCTTGGAAGTGGAAGCATGTGTAGTTGGAGCTGGGATCACGCTCGCAGCCACGGGTGGTCGGGTCGATGTTGATGATGGTCGGTGGTCGGATTGAGGTCTTGATGTCGATAATCGGTCGGGTCCGTATTAAGGCAACGCTGCTCTGGAAGTAAAAAATACAGAAAATTTAACGACAAAATCTTATTGAAGCGAGAAAAGAAGGGTCATCATTTTTCCCATCAAAGACCAAGATACCTAAATAATCCATTAAACCATTTAACCATCTCTATATTATTTATCATTTAGAACCTAATAATAAACGGCACTTATTAGTGCGATACAGTTAGGCAGTGGTTGCGCAGTTGACTGCAAGCCGCGGGTTAAACACCCATTTCGAACAAATATTTCTATAGACTGCGTGTCTTGTCACGTATGCGAGTTTACATGTTTATGAAAGCAACCAAGTTACAGAAGTGATTCCTAGTGTTCCTACAATGTCACAGAAATAACATAGAAGGACGTATTTCAAAATAGTCAACTTACATTTTCGTATGCACCAACTAACAAATCAGGATATCCATTGGCATCCAAATCGATTCCTCCGGACAATGCATAGCCGAACGTCTTCATCAGAACCGGCAATGCTTCTGCAGTGATCACTTGATCTGGTTTAGAGTTCAAACCTTTTTCCCTATCTCCCATATAAATGTACACAACTCCGTTGCCTTCATAAGGACTTCCAATTGCTATATCTTGACAACCATCTTTGTTCAAATCTCCAGCGTTAGCAATGGCAATGCCAAACTGGGATTCTTGCTTGCCCGTCAATTTGACGCTGTATTCTTGGTTTAGACTTGAATTTACGTTTAGATATAAGTAGACTGCTCCGCCCACGTCTCGAGAAAAGTAGAAAGGAGCGCCGACCAATAAGTCTGGTAATCTGTAAGTAACAAAGCAATCAGGATAAGGAATAGTGAGTTTTGTTTATTTTTTCATATGTTATATTTAGGTGTAAAAATATTTTCATCACATGACTCATCATCATTTTATCTTTCATGAGTACTTGGATTTCTCGTTACATAACCAAAACTACTTATAAATGATGTGGAATGTTATACACACTTGTGGATTGATTATAATTATTATTTATCAGCCTGTGGTAAGTGACATTATGTCGAATACTACATTAAAGTTGTCAAAAAATAAAAGGAACGTTTCGATATTCGTATTTTGATTTGAGATTCGTATTCATATTTACTACTAAAATAATAATTAGGGGTCCGGTGTAGTAGTAGCTATTTTAGTAGTAGCTACACTACACCGGACAAGCCGCTAGGAGTCAAAATATACGTACAAATGTCAAAACGGGCTTTTTCTTTTTTGACAACTTTATTTGTACCTATTTAGATTTTATAATGTACACTGACATCTAAAAGATCGTAAACTTCATCTTAAACATTATCATTAGAATTTCATAGAAAAACAATTGGTTAAATGAAGTCAACATACCCATCTCCATTAACATCAGCACTCGCTACTTCATATCCGAAGTTAGAACCAAACTGTTCTCCTTTCAGCAGGAGAGTGAAATTCAGAATATTCAAGTCGGTTCTCCCCCAGTCTTCGGTGGCGAGTTTGCTGAAGATGACCACTTGGCCCGTACCGTGGGCTCGTGGCGCTCCAGCTACGTAAGAGGGTTTGTTACCACCGAAGAAATTGCCGCTAGATACTGACATGCCTGGAATTGTAAAGATTTTAGATTAAAGATTTGGTCCATAACATCAGAGTATATTTTTAATTTTTGACAGATCATGATGGACCCAAGTAACATGGGACTAAGGCAAGAAGATGACTTTACACGGAGGACAATTTGATTTACGTTCAGACTTAACATAAGAAAAAAAGTAGCAATTGCTTAGTAACTTTTACTATGTATGGTTTATACACCGTTAAATTTTGGTCGTTTTAATCCCGTGGAGGATCGATTCGGCACATGAAACACTATCACTATATATTTATAAAGATAAAATCAAAAAATAAAGTACTTTTTTCCTAAAACTAGAATTAATATACGAAATTAATTTTTATAAGTAATCTAGTCCATGACCATGTAGGGAGTTTTCAGTCGTTGCGTACTAACTACCTACAGTTCATTGGCCTCGATCAGCTGACATTTACTTAAAGAAATCAATTTAGGACACGCGTAAATTAATTCGAATTTAAAAAAAGTACTTTATTTTTCATTTTTATCTTTACAAATCAATAGGGTTTCATGTGCCGATTCGATCCCCTACGGGATTAAAATGACCAAAATTTAATTGTGTATAACAACATCGTTTTGAATGATAAAATCTGTTTCGGATTTGAAGTCTAGGTACTAAGTAATACTCCTAAATTTAATATTTTGTTAGAAACCCACCTAAATAACTATATTTCTCAACAGGACTAACGCCGTCCTGCACAGGCGCCATATACACGACATTGTCTCTCTCCAAGACATCGTCTCTGGTATCTTGAGCGAAGATGGTGCCTCTCCAGGTGTAAGGACCTGGACTGCCCATCAGCAACGTGTCGTCATCTAAAAGAGAACTGCTGGTGCCAACTTGACAGAATCCGTATTCTTCGTGTTCTCTGGAAAGTTACCAAGATTTTTTTGTCATTTTAATCACACAAAAATACCAGCTGTAGTTTGTGATTTATTGACAAAACTATATATGAGCTGACGATCGAGTGACGGTAAATTATTGCTTGTCTACAAAAAATCTAGACCAAGATAATTATAATAAGAAGATATATCATTCCTTATTATAGGACGTAAATTACTTAGCGATGACAAGCGTCATTCGCTATCGTTTTTAATTACAGTCATAAAGTATGGCCTATTTTCATTAATAATATTTTTTTTTTCTTTTAAAAATATTCGTTGCCCTATAGTAGGAATTACTTAAGTATCGTAGGTACGATCGCAAACTCGTAAATTCACAATCACGAGACCGCCTTTGATCCGAAATACCTATATGTAAACCATACAAAAATTTGTACCCTATAGAAGTCGAACGCGCGAAACATTTTCATAAATGTTTAATTTTTAATGCAGCCTTTGCATATATATACATACCGACAGTGAAAAGGTAAAACCGCTAAACCGCCACTTTGGTCAAAAATGAATTATATGTACTTCTACTTATGCATTTTGCCAATAGCAGTCAATTGCAAGGCTTTTAATAAAAAGGGACACTTTAAATGCGAGATGGCAAAATGATCTCTACTTCTTAGTGAAGGCTTTTGTATTAGGAGGTAGTCGTAAACCCCGTTGATTATTATTTATACCTAAGTTTCTTACGGATGTTTTGCAATATTACACAGTTTAATTTTATAGGTAAAGACCCAATGAAAAGTTAGGTTAGGTTAGGTTAGCTGCCGACAGAGGTCGCTTTCCGATTTACCAAACAAATTAACACGTTAATCGCGATTGCACGATGATCGCTTTATATTAGGACGAAGCCTCAGCGAAATTTGAAAAAATGCTTATTCTAACTTAACCTACGTCATAGCGACTTGTAAATTGTTATTACCTTACAACAGATCTTCCTCTGCAAGGTTCCATAACATCCACTAATTCTAACTCGTTGCTTAATGTATAACATAATCCTTGACCGAATTGGAGCTCTCCTTGTTTGCGAATATATCTGAAAAAAAAAACATTAATGCATTACTGAAAAATACACACATCATAAATCACAAGAAAATGTGAGAACTAGGTCACAAAAACTATTTTCCATTGAATTCGCTAAAATAAACGTGTTTATTAGCGTTTGTTGCGAGTGTTAGTTTATAAATGTAGGATTCATTGTGACACACATTTCAGCAATCTTCGCCAACGCGGTTTTTGTCATCATGCTAAAACGTACAAACAACACTCCAAGGAAATTAAAATAAAATTGGACCTTCGTGATCCATTTTTCTGGAGTATCCCAATGCTCTTCAAAGCTAAAGTTAATAGCACTATCTTTCCTCTCTAGTATGATAATTATATATGTATATATTATGTATTTATTTATTTACACTCATTTTTAGTATATTTATTTTTAGTATAAGGTATTTATAGCTATATAAGTATTTATTGCTTTAATTTAAGATTTCACAAACTCTTCTCATTTCTACACACTATTGCCTACATTTCTTCTTATCTCTCCTTTCGCAGATCTGCTGAAAGAAATTTCTTTTTGAAATTAGCAGTAACTTTGTTTTTTTTTTATAATACTGTATCTCTTTTTTATGTGTATGTGTGTACATAAATTGTAAAATAAATAAATAAACGAACCTGTGTGCGCAAACAGCTGCCTTCTTCCCAGGACCCTGACTCCTCACAGAGACTCCCAGCCACTGCCCCTCCTTGATCTCATCCGAATAAGGAGCAGTCAGTTGATCAGAATCCAAATCTGCACATTAATATATCATCAGTACGTGTTACTCAACCAAACGCGGTCAACTGTTAAAAAGCATCAATTTTAAAATCATAGCAAAATTAAATTATTCATAGTAAATTAATCACATATGTTATTTCATATGGATTATGTTTAACTAAGGTGTTTAGCACAAGTTCTCTTAATTTTAAAAGCTCAATTAGACACAAAAACAGAATTAGGGCATATAATTTCTTAGTTTCAACGCAATTCTAAAACACCATGTTATATAACTCAACCCAAAATAAATTAAAAATGAATCAAAACTGCAAAAGAATTTATTAGAGATGCGTTAAACAAATGCAACTTGTACGAAATTGATGGCTGTTGCGTTTGCTTTCAAAATAGAAGTTCAAAGTCAATCCCAATAAGAAATTGTATCGGTGATAATCTCGGCAAATGCAAAGCATTGCAACCAGGCGTGTGTAATGCAAGAACATAGTTCTCAACTAACAGCAAAGGAATCTTGCAAATGCATCAGAAAATGATACACTCTGTATCACGTTGCACAAACATCGTGCATTTTATAGAACATAGCATTTTGTATAAACATGCATCCCCTACTCGATAACAAAACCTGATTTATAAGGTCATCAAAATAAGTGATAAAACTCTTTATTATTTGATACTTTTTATATCGGTACAAACAAAACCACTTTAGAGCGTGCTTTAATTAAAATGATAATAAGGCTCCACATACGTTATTTTTAACAAGGATAGACAGTGACTTATTGAGTAATTAGCCGAATTGGTATTATCCATCGTTTAGTGGGTTTAATGTTTTTATCGATATTAAAAGTGTCAGTATAGGTGATCAAGGTGTGTTTGCTAAGGTGACGTATACTCCTGCAACCTGTAATGAATCAAGGTGATAACAACGTGAAGATACGGCTCAAACTTGTGGTCTCGGGTTAATGGACGTTATCGAAGACTACATATGTTAATTAATTAATTAATATATAAGTTATTTGGCCCAGCGTTACTTTGTAGTCTTTTGTTAAACTTATTATTACTCAAAACCAGACATAGATTGGTTTTGACCATATTATTAAGTAAATAGAATTTTGTCAGTGCAATTTTTTCCGCACATTGAATCCGAATGTGTCGTTAATAACTAAATGTTTAGATATTATAGCCAGTCACCTTTAGTTTCATGTTATGAGTTAAGACGTCATGTGAATGTTCACCTATTTAGACTTTCATCAGATTACATTAAGATTTCAAGGCCTAACATATTAATTACGAAGCTCTATCTCACACTTCTAACAAGCTCTAAATCTAAAATTTGTCGGAGTCTACACTAAATGCGTTTTCGTTTGAGTTTCTTCCATGTTCACTTTATTGAACTGAATATACTCCAGATAACGATCTGTAGGTACTTATCATACGTATAATAGTAAATATATAAGTTGTACTATCTAAAGTGCTGTGTAGCTCAAGCATGTGATATTGGTGCCGTTGCAAGCAGTTAGTGCTTTATATTATCATATTGAGGATGCATTTTCTGTTGATGGATTTCCTTATCAATAACTTACATTCACCCACATCTGTTTCAATTGAAAGTAGATATAATGTAAAGAAATCAGAATTTTTCACTGCAGACTAATGCAAGGTTTTATTTTACAGAAAATGCGTCCTGAATACGTAAAGACGTGAATGTGATGTTTTGCAAAATAAAATTCAAACCACTAAGTTAGTGATATCATGCGTTGCGGTATCATAATGACGGTTCAGCTGGAACTTGAACAAGGTTTGACAATTAGTAAATCAAAAAGTACAATACAGCGATTAGTCGATTAGTCGAAGAGCAAATGATTAAGAATAAAAGGAGGTTGAGACCACAGCTCACTTACTCGTGTCTATCTTGCCGTACTTCGCTGTTTGGGGCACCACCGACAAAAGACAACATTTTAATTAAAACTTATATCGATATTTTAATCGATTACATTGATGCTTCGGTATCGATGAACGGTCCAGCGATTGTATCGTTTGTGAGAACACTCTAGGTACTAGGTACTACTTAGCTAGTGTTTTGCCCTAACTACACAACTATCTAGGTAGTCAGTCATCTATGTGTGTATTTGACAAGTTCATCTATAGTGATTTAAAAAACAAAACACAGTGTGAGAACTAAGGCTATTGTTTTATCTAACTCACTTAAACTTAATTTAACACTTTAGTTTTGAGTAAACCTTTATCCTGCGTTTAGTATGTACACATATTTTCTGAAAAAAGGAACAGGTGTGATGGAGATCAGATGTCAAATGCAATGAATCGATGTCCAGATAGTTAGAAGTTTGACGAGAGGTTCAATGCATAGGTCAAAGGTCTTCTAATGTGTCTCTGCGAAGTGTCCTCCCTACAAATGGTTCTATTCACGGTTTACTCACTCCTTTTCCCGTCTGTGATGATTTGTATGCAGTCGGTGGGAGTTGAGGTCACGCTACACTTCCATAGCGCGCCCGACTTGGTCGTGTTCGGCTGTAGATTCTGGCCCAGTGGAGCACCGACCAGCAACCTGTAGCAAAGAAAATAACACTAATGTACAATGTGTGTTGTACTAATGCCTTTTATCATATTTTTGTTTTTTTTTTTTGTAAGTATAGTTAAATAAATGGTAAAATAAATAAATAAACATATATTTATAATTCTATAAGAGAAGGCCTGACTCATCAACGCCCAGCCTAAACCTATAGATCTAGAAAGTTAAACACTTTTGTGGGTCTAATTTTAAACATGTAGTCGATGAATCCTACAAATATTTCGCAAATTAACCCTTAGGACTGTGAAAAGGGCTCTAAGCTAGTTTATAGAATAAATCTAAATTATGTACATTATTTCAGAAGAAGCATGCGTTTTATCATAAAATACGACTAAAGCGTAGACCGCTGCGCAACGCATTACAACTCCAAGCCACGCGTAGCGTACCAGCCTTGATCCGTAATTAGTAGTGGATAATTACTTCCATCATAATGAAACAATCAATCATATTAATGGCGTAGTAAACCTAGCGGAAATGAATGCGCTCATCATAACCTTTAATCTACAAAATTAGATAACATCGTAAACTAATTCATGATTTCTACTAATTGCAGCTGAATCTTGATACAAATTATTACAAACAAGCAACAAATGGGTCATCTTAGATAATAACTGTCGGTATCATAACACATAATTTATGTCCTGATTATAAAGTAACGAAGGAACCGATAAAATTAAAACCTAAAAGTGAACCGATAAATAACTGCCCTCGGCACATCACTATTCGGGAGGATGTAATAAAAACGATAATTCAGATGATGAGTGAACACTATCATTAAATTATCCTCCCATTCACAAATCAAAAGGAATGAACGAAGTTGAATGAATGAAGTTGAAGAACAAAACCGTCACTGTCCATTGAGTTGGTATAACGAGGTATGATTGCGGTGTGTTAGAGAGCTTTCATTACGTCATTATGTCCGTAATGACATAGTGACGACGGGACGACGGTGTCACGGGGTAACAAACGATGTTTCTACGTAATTATGCGAGATCACAGATTACCATGTTTACAAGATCCTCGATAAAGAAGTAACAAGCCAACTCAGTGTGACGTAATAATTAATGTCCCTAACGTTTTATGACGAAGTTGAGTAACGTGAGAAAATGTTCGTTTTCAAGAATAGAATCGCACATTAAATTAATTGAGCTATGAATTATTTTAAAAATCTTTTCGGGTTCCAAACTTAAATCGTTGTTTTATGTCGGTAAGCGGTTCAATTCGGGACACGTTTAATTGAGCATGAACATTCAAATACCATTTCGGAGGAAAAACAATCGAGTTTAGTGTTTAAATCAATATTTATTGTACTAATGAATGTTAAACCAGTATTTACTAAAAACCGAGTGAGAGTTCTATTTATTACGAATATGGGTTGACATGAGAAAATTGTGTTCAATAACGGACTTCTTTTTACCCGACTGCGCCAGAAGGAGGGTTATGTTTTTCAAGAGTATGTATGTATGTATAATTGTTTGGCACGCTCTGCAGTAATTACCTAGTAAGTCACAATTGACGAGTGTCGGAATGATACTCTTACACACTTTATGTGTGGTTATAAAAAAAAAATAACCACGACGGCAAAGGTGGGAGTGAGCGAAGGGAAGCTTCAGTCAGATTTCTAACCTAACCCGTCCGTGTCGGACTGCCCTACAATTCCGACCTCACTTAGCTTGCTCTTGAACTAAGAATATTTAGTTGGTGTTGTAAAACAACGAATTAGTTTATTTAGAGGCTAAGTTATTTTCCTGTCGCTAATAATTTCTCTTAAATTTATCAGGTGGGATCTTGTTGACCCCACACGAATAACTATAGGTAGACAAATTTGAATATTAAAATGCATACAACTCCTAACAACGATATTGTAGTAATCAAAACAATATTAAAATGCATATACAATCAGGAACCGGCTATAAAACGCATAAAATAAAGTTGTAAATAAACATGAGATGCGCAAGACAAAATTAGCGTAAATAATTATAGGCTCGTTCGATCCTTCCCTCCCGAAGCAAGTCATGGCTTAATTAGAGCCGGTACGTTTGCATGGTAATGCTTGTGGAACATTCATTGTTTTCCCGATAAGGCTGGTTAACATTGCAACGGTCCTGCACTCTAATGCTTCGAGTCGCCACGAGGCGTTCGATTTCATCACATCGCTGAAGTGGCCATAACACATTCGAATACGCATAGCTCAATATTGTTAGAAATTATGATAATTAATTTATCTTTACTTAAGAGAAGTAAATGACTGATATATCAACGCATGTCCGAAACTGCTGGATCTAGAAACCTGAAATATATAACGCCTCCTTTTTAGGATGATGGCATGCACTATGAAGGGGTTGACGAAAATTCAACTTTAAATTATGAATAGGGAGATATTTTTTGTATGCATTATTTTATTCCTTCTTGAACCCATTTACCTGAAACTTAGCCTATACTAATCATAGCAAATCAAGACGATGTAATTATTCTTTTTTTTTTATTACTCTCAGAATACTATTTAAGGGGTGTTAATTTTTTTATGAAAACATTCTAGAGGGACAAAATCACTAGCAAAGTTATAGTTATTTTATATTTTTATAATTAATCGCCAATAATCAATAAGCTTTTAAGATGAACAATTACGAAATTATAAATAAATAATGCAGGTTGAGAGGCAGGCGATCTATCGCCATCGATCATCTCACAACGAATCGATTCGAGCGAGCGCCGTGTTCGATCACTCGATAGCAAATAGTCGATTCGTATTCAATTTAACATTGGTCACGGACAGCGGCCTTTGTGATTATACATACGTAGCTTCGTCTACCATATGCCCTAATGCATTTAAATAACTCATAAATCATTACTAACCTCGTCGCGTGTCGTCCGGCTCTTACTTGATCGTATTAACAAGCTACTTTCGTGGTTATAAAGTGAATGTAACTTTAATGACTGACTTGAATCATCTCAAAACGATAATTTAATAATCATTAACCATTTAACTTTAATTTAACACGAATCCAGATTTTAAATATATTGTTATTACAAAAGTACCTAATAAAGAAGGTAATCTTTAAATCTCAGGTTTTTGAATATAATATTATTTGACTTGTCTGTTGGTTGGTTAGTGGCCCTGAGTGCTATGCCGGAGTCGTGGGTTCGATTCCTCCCAGGACAAATGTTTTTGTGATGAGCACGATCATTTGTTCTGTGACTGGGTGTAATTTATCTATCATATTTATGTACCTACATATGTATTTAGAAATATACCTATAAGTATGTTTTTCAGTTGTCTAGTACCTACTCATAACACTAGCTCTGTTTAGTTTGGAACTAGACGGCGTTGAGTGATAGTTGTGAAATATATATATAATAACAATCTGTGCATTATTCCACCCACGTGCTGTAAGGGTCGACGTACTCATAAGTAAGGAATAAAGGAAAGCTCTCAACAATTAACAGCTTCTTGTTTCGCTTCAAGTTGCGACATTTCCTTATCTAAATATTTCGTTAGGAGCGAGAAAGCCCTGCGTTCTAAATTTGAGTTGAACAAACAGCACTTGGTGCAGCGCCCTGCGCCCGCGCCTGTTCGCCCGTGACGTGAGCGCTAAAAGCTCCAGAACACTTCCGCGTGGGTATCAAAGAGAAGACGATTAGTTTTTGTTATTGCAAAAGGCGATCGGTCAGACCCTCATGATCAATATACAGCACAAAGGGCTCATTTATGGTGAAACGGTGCTCCGCGCCCACATCGTGGCGATCGATCGTGCCCTCATTGGGGTTACCCGCAGTGTGCGCCTACGCTGCGTGTTTATTACTCAAGCAATAGTTAAATTAAATATATTGTAAGACAATATGTTTGCGAACTTAACCCGTGGCTTCCATTAACCTTTGAAATGTAAACAACGTTACTGTCTAACAAGACCGCTCCTAGCTAGCGTCTCTGGTATCGTATCCTTGGCCGCGCCCACTGTGAAGGGCGATAAATTCCCATCAACAACATATCTATCCTTGACATCGGCCGATAGTGCCACCATATTGCACAACCATTTAGATAGCTATTACAATAAAAATGCATTCCGTGGGTGGCCATCAATCTTTCTTTGAGAGCTTTACGGTTTCTTGACTTGTAAAGAATGTTTTAATGTCAACTTGATGATATTTGGGGGACCAGATACTAAAATTAACGTTGACGACGAATTTGTAGGTGCGGCCGCGTCACGAAATAGTTTATTATGCTATTTCTGGTCGTTAAAAAAATAAAGAGCGACCAATCTATGATGGCGAGGTTAGCGCAATAGTTGAGCGATTGACAACTGCACTGCTTGTCGCTGGTTCGATTTTGCACGAAACAAATATTTCTATGACCTGCCGATAAATTGTGCCAAGTATAGGTGTAAATGAGTTTAACATGCATGTGAACACACACATGATATGAGGCCTAGTGTGAGGCAAGATTAAAAAAAAAATACAAAAAGAAATGAAATTATGTTTAAAAAACAACCACTCATTGCTAAATTAATGCTAATCATGAAACTTGCTAGTTAATTGACCGCTTGACCAAATTAAATCTAAAGAGTTGACTGAGAATGTCTTCATGAGTCTAAAGGACTTGATAAAATTTTGATCTATTATAATGAGCAGTATTCGATTAAATCAATTGTGGAGATCAAAAGAGCGGCGGCTGGGCTTCAGATGTTGCGATAACACAGCGCTGAATGGAATGCCTACACGCACATTACGTGTGTATGAGATGCCTCTACGTGATCACTTGCGAAAAGGGGAAATGTGCACTTTGTGTCATTTCAATGAACTCGAAACTCATTTAAAATATATTGTAGCCACCGCAAAATGTCTACGGGCGGTAGTAAGGACTTATCCATTTTGTATCTATGTATTATTTTTCTAAAAAATGGAGTTATGACCATGTTAATGTTGACTCTGTACCTAAATATTCAAAGAATTTTCTAAAATAGTGCTTAAATGATTTCCAAATTTTTATTTAACAATTGTCCCGTAGCCTGATCTCCCAATTTGCATATTTAAAATTACTTCACGATAATTCACTGAAAATTATAATATTAAATACTCTTCGGCATCGTTGCAAAAGACTGGTTTATAGTATTGCTACGCTAGCATAGCTTAAACTCGGTTTTACCCCAACATAAAATATATTATTAGAAATTGATATTGTCGTGGTTTAAACGAATCATTAAAAGTGTCTTCGTTATGTGGTTCATGCGGTATGAAACAGGATATATCTTCACATTAAAAATACATGCCTTCGACCAGACGAACACGAAGGTAAAAAATAAATGTGGAACCGGAATAAATTGTCTTTTTATTAATTTAAGTGAGCGACTGAATATTATCTTCGCAGTGAATGATAAAAATTCAGGCACATAGTTTATTTAAAATCGCTTAAGCATTCTTTCTCCGTTGAAGTTTAATCAACATAGCTGGGTAATACCTTTAAAGAGACTGAGTAATTATATGAAAAAGCCTATCATTCTAGCATTTCTGAATTTGAGGCAAAAAAGGATAAATTTAAAAAAGGAATGCCAACTTGTTTTTTATGCAAAAATACTCTTATGTAAGTTTTTCAACTGCTTTGAGGTACGTAAATGTATGGATTTATTCAATTCCTTTTTTTATTAGAGTTGTGCGTGAGGCATGAGACACGCGTGGTGACAGGCGGGCTCCGAGTGGCCACCGCCGGTGGTCCACCGCAAACACAGCCCGCCTCCATTGTCCAAACTTTATTGTCATAAGTGCCTACATGAGGTCGCTCCCATATCTCTTGTAAGATCGACCTTTCACAAACAGTAACTTAGTGGCTATTAAAAGCTGTGAAAGAATAGAAAGGTGCCACTTTATTTTTTGTTCGCCATCAATTTTTTTTTTTAATTTGCGTCTTTCGAATATCAAAACATATCCCATTGATTTATTCGTTTTTAACTGCCAGTAAGTGTTATTTAGTGGACAAAAATTACAATTAAAGGTATCTAATAGATTTTAAAGTATGTATTTGCAATACATAGGTACTATAATATCTATACATTTAACAGAGCATAAACTTTACCAAAGTGAATTACTGTGTTTCGGACTCAGTATTGTTCACAAAAGGAACGCGCACGCGCCTCGCCGTGTGTGGCGCAAATTGTATGGAAATAAGCAGACAAGTGCAACGAGATTTGTTCACTGACCAACAGACAAACAAATAGCTACAAAGAGTACAAAGCTATTATCATCCCCAGTATTTATTTTGATGTTGGACTGAGACTCCCCAGAGCATTTACAAATATGTTCTGCCTGCATTAACAGTTAGGGGACGACTCATGGGGGTGATTTTGATAAAATACCAAGTGGTCATTAAAATTCTTTAAACATACTAATAACTGGCCAAGTGCGAGTTGGAATCTTACACAAATAGTTCCGTATAATAACGACGACTATTGACGGACAGATGGGCGAACAGACGACTGGATAAATGGACGTAGGGCTTTTTTTTTTTTTTTTTTTTTTTTTTTTTTTTTTTGGTGGTGGGTAAAATCATCCAATGACATCTCCCGCCCTTGGGCGGAGCGGGAGATAGTGTCAGACTCTTACTGACTAAAAACCCACCCCGTTCCTTCGTGGCCTTAGATACCAGGGCCGGGCTTTCCTTTCGGAAGCAAACCCTTGGCCCCAGTAGGCTTCGACCCTGCCTGCCTGCAGCTAGCAGGCTGGGTCTCTACGGTTTGCTGACAACTCCTTGAGGCGCGCGGGAACAGTGCGCGCCGTTGACGACCTGGGCTTGGTCCGAATGTTTACCGGACGGTCGGACAGCGAGCTACCCATAGCTCGCCGTCCGCAAGCCCGCGTCTACGTTGGCTGGAAATCAGGATCGGAATCGGAATCCCCGCGGCGGCTGGGCCTTGTGGGCCGTTGCCTCTCGCGTGCGGCCTCCTCCTTTGCTAGCATTACTGCTTCGCAGAAGGAGGCGACCGCCTGCCATCCCTCCTCGCTTCGGACCATGGCCCGTACCAGGGCCTGGCGCGAGAGATCGCCGCTGCCGATCGCACTCACGAGAACACGGCGATGCTCTGCCCAAGCGGGGCAAACTTCGACCGTGTGCTCCACCGTGTCCTCCGGGCAGTCCACGCAGTGGTGGCACCCGGGCGTCGGTTCCGCACGAATCCGGAACAGGAACCTCCCGAACTTACCGTGTCCGGTGAGAACCTGGGTCATGCGGAAGGTTAGGACGCCGTGAGGTCTTTCCAGCCACGCCTCAAAGAGGGGCCTTACCGCCATAATTAAGGCGTGCCCAAATGGACGTAGGGCTGAGGCTCAGTTTTTTTTTTTGTAGGTTATAAAATCAGCCAAAGAAAAAAAGCTTCAGCTAGGCGAGTTCAATGACCTGTAGGTAGTTAGTACGCAACGACTGACAACTACTTAAAAGGTCATTGACTCGTTTACTTAATCTGTCCTAGCTCAGAGGACACCGGTGTCCTCTCACATCCACGCCACTATAGGCCTTAATTCCGATGTTTAAAGTCTACTTTTGTATGAACAAGTTGGGTAGTTGTGGATCGAAGTGTTAAAGACATTAATTTCGTACATGCGTACATTAATTCGAGTTTTAGAAAAAAAGTACTTTATTTTTTTGTTTTATCGTTAGAATAGAATAGAATAGAATCTTTATTTGCACAGAAAGTAGGTACCGGTTACAGGTGTTTGTCAAATTTGATGATCCATACTAACTGCCTTAACTAGGGCATGCAAAACATTGTAACATTAGATAATAATAATATTAGATAATAATATTCCCAAAACAGACACATTCAAATTTATGTAATACAGTCACTAAGTCAAAAAGTATTAAGTTTATCATGTCAAAATGAAATAAAAATGAATTATAATCAACAGCACAAAAAATAAAAATGAAATAAAAAATGTCAGATTAATTCAAATTATTATCGGTCAAAAATTCGCTAATTGAGTAATAAGATTTAGTCATTAATAATTCAGTCAAAATTTTTTTGAAAAGTGGAAGGGCCTCATTTTTTATCCCATCGGGTATTTTGTTATATATCGTCGGACCCATACATAAAACACTTTTTTTTAGTAAAGCAGTGCCAAAAGAATTAACAAGCAGCCTATCTTTATATTGCCTCCTAATTAGTCTGTTACTATTTTCGGACACTTTATTAAATAGATGCATATTTGATTTTATAAAAACAGCAATCTCGAAAATATATAATGATGGAAATGTCACATTGCCCTTAGACAGCGTTTTTGAGGGCAATGTGCAATTTAATAGTAACCGATAGCTGCGTGCCTGTTATTCGTCCATCAACTCATAAAAGACAAAAAATCATATGGCTTTAAAAACAATCGTTTTTATTATCTGTCTGCAATGATGCTCGGCCGCTTTCGCGATTGTTCGGAGATGTGCCGTGAAACCTCTTAATTAACTAAGGACGTAATTACCTGGCTATGTAAAGACTTGAGCTGTACTTTTATGGCCTGGTGAATGTTGGAAATAAAAGGTATTGTTTATTATCTTGATGATCTGTTGATTAAGAAAGTTGGTACCTACTATTTTAGAAAGCTGTGTTGTTGTTATGTTGGGATCTACCTAATTAGAAATTTATTTTTCAATACACTTACTCGAAAACTCGCTCTTATCCCACTGTGTTTAGGCACGTAATTAATTTTCTGTTCTGTTTTCCGCCCTAGTACGGAAAAGTGCGCGTGCACTCCCCCGCCACGCTTTTATTGTAATAAAATTGTATATCGTATCAGGCTGGGTGCTCGTCATCCCCCACGAGGCGCGGGTCAACCCCCAAGAGTCGTTCGTTTATTGCGTTCTGTTATTGCGATCGAGGCGGAATCCGCACGAGCCGTAGGCAAGTGTGTTATGGAGCCGAGGGCTTTCTGCACTTTATCAAAATGTACTATTTCAATACACTTACTCGAAAACCCTCACTTATGCCTACCGCTTTTATGCACGCAATTTACTATTTATCGCAATAGTGCGGAAAAGTGTAAAATCTGGCACAATTTATTGTATTTATCGTGTCAGGCTGAGCGCTAGGCAATACCTCACTGCATTCGGGTTTAAACTTAGCAAACTTAGATATACCGCTTTACTTTAACCCCTAGTCACATAATCTACTATTTTTCTCAACTAGTACCTATATAAACGAAAGTTGAAATAAAACTGATACTCGTACCATAATCCTTAGAGCTCAATTTGTTTGAACGTGCGTGCTCGAAGTGACACCTCGCGGCGCAGAATCCATTATGCATCATCTTCGTTGACATTTAGAATTTATTACCGTTGTCTTTGTGATGGAAGAGTATGGAGGAGGTCTAACTCAGTGCCGCGCGGCTGAGCAACTGTGACGAAACACAAGAAAGTATGAAAGTGCTTAGATTGCAATGTCACGATGCCGACGCAACTTACTGTACGGTAAGTACGTAAACACTGAGTTACTTGTTTGTCTTTGTCACTAACTTTGATTGTGCTTGTGTGTTTGAAGATCTTTCACACGGTCATAAAAATCTATTTCTTAGAAAATGTTATTTTAAATATAGGTCTGCTTGTATACCGCTTGAGACACATTCATTCTACGGTAGAACTCATATTATATTATCATATTCATACAAAAATGGTTATAAGTACTGCGATATTACACAAAATACAAAACACGAAGAAACAAAAAAAAAACCTAATTTCGAAAAAAGAATAAGGTAACTAATAATATAAATTTTATTTGATTTCAAGCCAATCCAAATATATAACACTTTTAAGCAACCCGTTTTAGCAAACGGTAATTTCATAGGAATATTAACCTAAGTATGAAATTGCCGTTAACCTATTATATAATTTTTTTTTCTTCCTGCCCTTGTCCCATATTACTTGGGGTCGGCGCAACACGTTTTTTTCTTCCACTCTATCCTGTCAGCCGTCACACTATCACTAACTTCCTTTTCTTTCATATCACTCCTCACACAATCCATCCATCTCTTCTTCGGCCTCCCTCTTCTTCTCCATCCATCTACTTGTAAACTCAGAACTCTTTTAGTAACATGTGTTTCATCCCTCCTCTTCACATGACCATACCAACCTATTATATAATTTATACTATAATATTTCTTTTTTTTTATTATAAATAAAAATCAATTGCTTTTCGTTCCTCTCTCTAAAATTCAAAAACTGCTTGACCGATTTTAGTAATTTTCATTTTATTTTATTCACTTCAATAAAGGGGTAGATAAAAAAAAAAGGAATAAACATTTAAAAATTGATTGAAAAGTGGGAAGGAGATAAGTTTAAAATAAAATATAAAAAAGAACTAAAACTATTTACGACACAGGCGGGGCAGTGGTTGAACCATTGACTGATACATGTCGCGGGTTCGATTCCCGCATTGAACAAATATTTGCATGGCCTACAGATAGTTTTTCTGGATCTGGGTGTCTTGTGTATGTGACTGCATGTTAGGGCACAGTTTTAAATGTAATATAATCCCAGCCTAACTTATTTTAAAAAATAATGATTATGTTTTAAATAAAATGTCTGTGCCAAAAGATGTGGCAAGCAAGTTATAATAATCGAATAAAATGTGTTTACTGCTCACCTACACCAATTAAAAAATAAAGCCTATTCAATAAAATCAATTAACGAAAGGATGTGAGAGGACATAAAAATAGCATATTTCTTGCGAAGAAGTGTGGTCTGGTCGCCTGGCGTCAGTATCGGCGGCGAGATCGCTCATTAGCGCTGTTCTCCGATACCCGTCGCGGTTCGTGACTGAACCGTGTTCTTCGTTACTGGCTGCTCCAAGTGTCAGAGCCATGTTTTATAATCGTTCATATATCATGCAGGACTCAATAGTAAGCCTTTGACCTGCTTTCTCGTGGTTGCAGTAACATGAACTTATTAATTTTCTAAGCAAAATCGCTTTACGGCTTTTCTTCTGGCTTCTGGTTCAGCCGAATGTCGTCCACTGTTGGACTAGGCAAGTTCAGCCGACAGACGTCCGTTTTGGATTAGGTCTCTCTAAAGCCCAAGTGTCACCAAAACTATCGGTCCCATGCGTCTCGCATCCATTGGATTTCCGCAACCCTCAAGATAACATCGGTCAAGCTCGTAAGAGCCTTACGAACGTTGCGCTTTCCAATAGGTACATATTGTTTTGTACACTATCGTGAATACGATTAGTCTCAGGAGTTGAGAAATTTAAAAAAACAAAATTAACAACGGTTAAACGAGTCAATAAATCTAAAGTACTCTCTGCAGATGAACTTCCATTCAAAAAACGAGGAGCCATCAACCACTGATGCCAACATAACACGGACATAAACTAAAACCTATTAACACACATTGTTAATGAAGACATCGGAAGCTTATGCACGCGCACGTTCCAGTAAGTCAGCGTATCTGAACATCTATACAGACACAGAGTAACGAATATCTAAGAATATTTTTTTTAAGTGGACCAGGAAATCATCTAATGACTGCTCCCGCTCTAGGGTGAAGTAAGTGGGCGTGTCAGACTTTTACTGACTAAAACCCCCCCTATGTTACCCTTTGCGTTGCAAAGCCACGGTAACTCTTTCAAATACTCTCATAAGATAATCTGTGGTTACGGTGTCAACAAACGACTATCCACTCGGTGCCACAATTTTACAACAAACTTGTACAACCAGCTTTATAGCTTGTCTGTTCTTTTATTTTAAGTTTAACTGCATCTTGTATGCCACATTCTTTATGTTTATTGGTACAAGTCTTGCAGTATTTTTGTATTTAAGTATTTTTTATTTAGCGCTTAACCACTATGTCACCTCACCAGTTTTTTTTTTTTTTTCGTAGTTAAAATCATCCAATGACAAATCCCGCCCTTGGGTGGGGCGGGAAATAGTGTCAGACTTTTACTGACTACCTTTCCATTCCTTGCCTTTGTCCCGGGGCCCGTGGTGACACTCTCGCATAACCTTTGGCCCCAGTAGGCTTCGGCCCTGCTGGACCCCTAGTTTGCTGACAACTCCTTGAGGCGCGCGGGAACAGTGCGCGCCGTAGACGACCTGAGCTCGGACCGGTCTGTTACCGGACGGACGGACAGCGAGCTACCCATTGCCCACCGTCCGCGAGCCCGCGCCTACGGTGGCCGGAAATCGGGATCGGAAACCCGGCGGCGGCGGCGGCGTGTGCGCCTTTGCCTGCGGTGTGTGGTCGGCCTCCTCCTTTGCTAGCATTACTGCTTTGCAAAAGGAGGCGACCGCCTGCCACTCCTCCTCGCTCCAGAGCATGGCTTGAACCAAGCCCCGGCGCGAGAGATCGCCGCCGATCGCCCCCACTAGGACACGGCGATGCTCTTCCCAAGCGGGGCACACCTCGACTGTGTGCTCCACCGTGTCCACCGGGCGGTCCGCACAGTGGCGACACCCGGGCGTCGTCTCCGCACGAATCTTGTACAGGTACGGACCGAACTTGCCGTGTTCGGTCAGCACCTGCGCCAAACGGAAGGTGACGACGCCGTGGGGCCTTTCCAGCCACGCCTCAAAGAGGGGCCTTACCGCCTCGATCGTGGCGTGCCCAGCACGAAGTTGCGACAGTCGCTCTCGCCATTTCACCATGAGATCCCGCCGGAGCTCTGTCCGCCATGCCGCGACTTGTCGCGGCAGCGGAGTTTCGCCCCGACGTTGCATCTCCACGCGTAAGTCATTTATTTATTTATTTATTTATTTATTTAATCTTCATGCAACACAACGTACAAAGGCGGACTTAAGTCATGCATGTGTGCAAGGACTGTTGCCTCCAAATCCCACGGTGGTAGGCCAGCAAGGAGGCTCGCCGCTTCACAGGACACCGTGCGGTATCCGCGGATCATCCGGATGGCCATGACCCTCTGGCAGGCACCTCACCATAGTAAGTAATAATGTGGTCGAAGGTGGAACACGCTTGCCTAGAAGTAACCTATTCACTTTTGACATAAAGACCCCAAAGGTTGTGCATATCAAGAAACAAAAACTCTAACTCTGGCAGGGAATTTTATTCCTTAACTATATGCACAACGAATGTGATCCAAAATGGTTTTGTGCGTATGGATGGGTGTCTCTGAATGAGTCCTACTGTAGTCAAAGAATATCACACCATCCGCAGCTTCTTTAGCTGTTGAAGAAAGTATATTATTCTCTATATTGGTTAGTAGTAAGACAATACTAATACTTTTTACTTACCCACATTTCAAGAACATTTTAAATTCGGACCGCCCCGTTCAAATACTGACATTAATGATAAACGTTAACAAGTAACAATAATTTAAATAAAGTCTTCTTTTAAGAGGTAATTAAAAGAATGAATGCAACTTAGCTGCAACATCGTTCTAACTTATTCAGACGTTTAACATAACACAGCGCACTTAATGTGCTGTACTAATGGTGGACATAACCATTTGCCTTTCACTAAGCAGAGATAAATAATAACAAAGTTGTTCAGTTGTTCAAAGGGAATTAAATCAGTTCCCAGTATGCCGTAGGGAAACAAAACAAAACAAACGTGGTAGCTTGCCATAGACCTGAGGTTGTATGCAATTTGCAACCTTTGTGGAAGTTGTAAAACCTTCTTTTGTTTTTGACATGTGCTGCTGAAATTGACGTCTGCACCAGACTCTTTTTAAAGATGGCATCGTAGTTTTTGGCGGGATTTTTTCAAGTGAAACTCAATGAGTTTTTTTTTTTATTATTGGCGAATTGATTCCAAGTGAGTGTTGTAATGTAAAATTGGTGTAGTTTTCTATCTCGAGTGTCAGCTAACTGGGCAGTAAATGAAATCATTAATACACGCACGATTTTGGTAAAATAGTGCTTAGAATTTTATTGCATATTGACTACCTCAATAAAGATTGTCGAAAAGGTTGACTCGAGATATTTTCGGTCAAATAGGTACTACAAAATGGCAAAAACATAAAAAAGTGATAGCATAATAAAATTTTACAAAACAATAACGTATTTAGGCGTATTTCTGGGCACTGCTTTAATTATCCGATGGCATCTAGAACAGTAAGAAATTTTACCAGTGGCTGCATTAAGTAGTGAATCGAATCTCGTCTTTGTTTTTGTTAACTTTTTAACTTCGGGTTCACCCTTGTAAAAGTAGAATGCTATCTCCAGGGAACATACCTACTCCCGGAATAAATGTTGATATCCTACGCACTATTCCGAGTCATCTACATTTTTGCCAAATTTGATCCAAATCCGTTCAGCCATTCTAGTGCGAAGGAGTAACAAAATACACATACAAACTTTCGCCCTCAAAATATCAGTGTGATTATTTCGTGATCATCATCCAATTTTTTTTTATCCACTCTGCCGTAAGTGGCCGTAACTGAACAATCAACTCTGAAACGTAACTCAATTAGTCTCCAGGTGCAAGCAACACACCCTCCTAATACAATATCTGTCACCAACGGAAATTAATATGACAAACTATTTTTAGTTCATACTACCTATTATGTGTGCATCACCGGCTCTTGTTGAAAGTTAGATTGTGTGGAGATTTAGCTGTCACTACTTTTTATGTCAGTTTATTAAATAAACTTTTACATTGCTTTTTCCACCGACTTCGCCTGCAAGAAAGTGGTTTTTGGTAAATCATCCGTAGAGACATCTATAATGCCACACAGTGGCGTAGCTAGTCCCCCGGGCCGCGTATCAAAAGTTCCACAGAGAAACCGTATAAAAAATGGTGCTTTTTTACAAATGCTTGGTTTACCCTACGAGACGATTGTAGATAACATGTTGCAAAGTTTTGCCTACATAGTGGCCCCTGTAGCGCGGTGGCCCCGTAAAATTGATACGGCAGTAGCTACGCCCATAGCGCACATAAGAACTAAAATTCAAAATCCTGCATTGTGCAATTCGAATTCTACGTGCGATTTGAACATAGCAACAACCCAAAATAGTTATTGTGCTCTAATACGATAAGTTCTGCATCTTAGTACACCGTTACCACTCCACCTTTCAGCTCCATCGACATTCTGTTCTTCGAGCTATCTGCCCTGTCACTGCCATTTCAGTTGATTTAGTTACGCTTTTATAATATTAATGTTATAGATTTCGTTTGAAAAGTTTTGTAAGGTATCTACTCGGTCGGTGACCGTCTCTTCTATACAATTACTACGTTTGCATCCACTTTCGCACGCAACCGTCAATTTATTTACTGGTTTTCTTTGCTTGTTTGACTTTTAGCTGTAAGTATTCAAAGAAACGTGATTAAGATAACTATGAAATAAATCGTAATTTTTATTTAAGTACAAACATAGTATTATGCCATAACACGCAATCAATCATATAGATAGAACAAACAAAGCCATAAAGTTTTAGATTTCTAAACGCAGTGAGCGTTCAAGACATAGATTCATACAAATTCAAGTAGGTGCCAACATAAAGTTTATGGCAGAATGCATAAACTTCTGCACTTCACGACTTGCCAGGGTTATTAATCTTCAGTTCCCTTGACACCTCGAGCTGGTGGTTCTCGAACAAACAAACAATGCTGGATTATCCACGGAACTGCTTCACGACAGAATTATGTAAAACTATAAATCATGATAGGGTACAAAGCTGCACGCAGAGGCAGCATCGCGCTGATTATCGCGAACCTGTTTACCTTGGAGTAATAAACAAATGGAGTGAACATTTAATTTCTGTATGGACTGAAACTTAATGGCACGGTCGGCGCAGAGTTCGACCGATTGGTTTCTGCACTCTGTATCGTTGATTTGCACCAACTTACAGGAGTAATTCCTAGATTGGTCTCACAAGATTCTTTTTTTTTTTAAACTATGTCAATTTTCCCTACAGAATCATTAAATTTCCGAGTTAAGTATGCATCAGTTCGGCAGTAACTAAGCGGAAACTACAACTAATTTAGCAGTATCTTGACAAACCAGTTTATTTAGACGACTAAAGACTAAGTAAATTATTTCTGGGCAAACGTGCGCCATTGTCAACTACACCAGCGCTTACCAGGTGAGATAGTGGTCAAACGCAAGCATATGAAAAATAAAATAAATAATTAAATTGGAAGACTTGAAGATATTTGATAGTCCAAATAAATATGTTAGTCACCGGCCCTTTCACAAACAATGTGACTGAACATTCTACCTTCAAGTAGGTGGCACGGACGAGGAGACATTCGAGACGTGAAAAAACTTTTGTATTTTCTGGTTTCTCGCACATCATTCCTCCATTTCCTTCCTACTCCACGTCTTTAGCAGACGGAGGGTAAGTAATAGCCGATGGTGTGCATTAGTTACAGGACGTGGGCGGCCAGCGCTCCAGCTCGGTAAATAAGCTGGACTAATCGAACTGGAATTACTGTGCTTTGTACGATCTGTTTGCTTACTTTAAATGACTATTACTTCGGTCTTTGAGCCACAGGATTGTATAGTCTTTCACTGCGTCGCAAACTACAAAGAGATCGAGAATTCTAGTGACTAGTAATGTGATTACTGTCATTAGGGATTGCTGTTATCGCTATGCTGGCTTTTGAACACCTCTTTTCTTTCCAACGGATTGTGTGATGGCTTGTCACACTTTTGCCGCATATAATCCACCTTCTTTTAAGGAGAGAAATCATCGAATGACTTAAGACTGACACGCTGAGAGTGTCAGCGTTCTAGGACTACGGGTTACCTTTTCAGAAGTCCTCCCACGGCCCTAGTAGGTATCGGCCCTGCTGGGCCTCTACGGTTTTGCTGGCACCTCTTTGAGGCGCACATGGAACACTACGCGCCGTTGACGACTTAGGCTCGGTTTGGATGGTTATCGGTTGGACGGACGGTGAGCTACCGATTACTCAGCGTCCGCCAGGGCGCAGGGTGAAAAGGACATAGGTGGCTATGTCCCTTTCAAATTCTAGGGCTAAGGTTACTCTTTCCCATAAGACTTTTTGTATCTATCCCCTTGTTTCTAGTGCTAATTTCTGTTTATTTATTTACAGTACCTAGTGTAGTTTCCTTTAATTTATTCAGATTTTATTGACTGACCAGAAACCAAGGTATAGAACTTTATAGGAAATAGGTGCCTATATCTATAACAGTAATTTTCTTGATTGTATGCTTTTGTATATTTTATTTACTGATGAAATATTCTAAGCAATAAAGTTTATTTAATAAACTTTGTTCATTTTATTCCCTTGTAAAATTATTTATTAAGATGCAGCGATCAACACGCGCCACAGACGATTGTTCTGCTCACGAGTGGTATACACAAAACTGGTCCCCATTGTAGAGTACACAGTGCCCACTAACATTTACACCTACACAAAGATAAAATGAACAGAAGACCCGGAACACACACACATTAATTCAGTTGTACATCGTACCGAGCCTGTACATTCTATTTGTTTCCAACGAACATTAAAACAAATTAATGTGTAGTAAAATAACATTAAGAAAACTTTGTGGGCAGAGTCGCGGTCTGAAACTGTGTGGGATATCGTAAAACAGAACACCGCTCATATTAAATGGTATGTTAGAACGGTTAGAAGCCATTTAATATCATCAGCAGAGTCGTATTTGTAGTAAACGCGGCAATTTCTCTTTAGTCTCTAAATTATTGTCTGTTATGGCAATAAATGGACTGGTATGGTGGACTCTTTATATTCTATGTCTTCTGATCTTAGTAGGTATTCCAATTTAACAGCCAGATATGAACACGATATGTTTGTAGCCTGAGATATGCTTCGAATTTATTTATCACAAGCTGGTGCCAGTTGATTTGTCCCCGTAAAAGTAGATAATTATCCCAAGGGAATATACCTACTCCCGGAAAAAAGTAACCTATATGTTATTCCCGGATATGATCTACACATACACCAAATTTTGTCCGAATCCGTTCAACCATTTGTGTTTAAAATAGTAACAAGCAGATAACACATACACATATAGGTATTCAAACTTTCATCTGTATAATATTAACATGATATTGACATACTGTACGCACTTACTGATTCTTGCGATGGTTAAAAATATGCTAACGAACATGTAACATCTAACGCCATAAACACGGCTAAGATTTGATTCTGAACAACCGTGATACAGGTCATTTGCGGTTACCATTTCTAACGTAAAGCTGATCTAAACATAGAAATAGCCAGCAGTAACCACAATAGATGCAATCAGGGCTACGCGCAATTCTCGCCGCACACAGTTTGTGCGAGCGAGCATTGGCCGGTACTCCGCCAGATGAGAGATCTTAGCGTTTGCTAAACGCTATCGATTAGCACTAACTCGAGGCACATTTAACGTAATGAAATGTACCGGTGGACTGTGAGCAGTGGGAGGCGGTCGCGGTATGCTGAGATAATATTTACCCAGGCCGAAGCTTTCTCACGGACGTACCGCGGTTCGGGACACGGCGATCAGTAAGAGTCAATAGTCCAAAATATTGTTTATGTAACAATTTCGAGTGTGTGATAATGAGCGGTGGACGTTATGTATCGTTTTTGAGTTTGTTTTCTTTTGAGGTTGGAAGCCAAAGAGGTTATGTCAATGCTTCGATATTATAGCTTCGTTAAGAGGCCTAGTAATATTTTATTGTAAAGTGAAGTTGTAAAGAGAAATCAGAAATGAAGATGAACCTAGGCTACGGACATATTCCGAAGAATTGCCAAACACTAATGGTAGTGGGCAGGGCACATTATTCGCAGAACAGATGGTCAAGGCGGCCGAAAGGTTCTAGTGTGACGACCACGACCACGTACCGCAAGACACAACTGTGGAAGGACTCCCACATGATGGACCGACGACCTGGTCGTAGTAATCCGATGGATGCGAAACACACACAAGATCGGTCATTGAGTCGATACTTAGAGAAAGCTTATGTTCAGTTGTGGACGTCTTTCGAATGAAAAGATGATAAAAGAGTCGCCTAGCTGCAATCTCTGGCAATAACAGAAACAAATTAACTTTTCTCTAACCTGACCTAAATTCGCAATAAAACTACAGTTATTTTAGATCATGTACATCTCGAGTGCAGTGACAAAAATACATCCCTTTTCTAACGTCATCTCTTTGAGTTATAAATAGAAGGAGTGCGCGAGAGCACTCGCGATTCAGGCCGACGCTTGCGCACACGACTTGCATTACACGTGCAACGAGCAAGAAACCAAACCATCTGCTTACTTAACAGATTTATATTGATGTTTATTTGAAGAGAGTTTTAAAACATCATATTTTAGGCAATGTTTTGATCTATTTCAATCAAGGAAATCACTTTAATCCTGCAGTTGAAATGTTGTATTTAGTAACATCTGCGGTGCTGTCAATAAATAAGCTGTATGATTAATATGCACTGCGCATAAACCAAGGAATAATATTTGCGCAAAATCGTCATTTATTATTTTTGTCATTCAATGATTCATAAATCACAGAAGCTGCGCAAAACCTTATAAGTCAGACTAAACGAAAAAATTCGGTCAAGAGCACAGGCCACAGCCTAGTCAATATAAAAAGTATAGAAATAGTCGGCCTTGTGCAGGCAACATTGTCACAAGCAGGAAGAGGCAATTGAGCGAATGAGTCGGCGAGCGCGGATCTAAAACGTTCAATGGACTGATCACATGTGAACTGGGTCAGTAGGTAAGTCAATGACCCCGCTAGATCACGGAGAATGTCATAAGGATATCGATCGTGGTTTTGTAAATATGATGGGAATATTTTCAAGATCTGAGAATGGGGACAGCACTTACGAACACTCCAATAGTTTTGTCCTAAATCCTATTTACCTTTTAAACTTGAACTTCATCTTCAGAAGTGAAAAGTGACAAACACAGTCACAAAGCCTTTAGAAAATATGCCAAAGAAAAAACAAAATAACATTTATGAAATCTTAATACATTAGTATGAAAGTGGCATGCCTATAAATTTCTTTATTAGCAATGAAGAAATTCATAGTTAGCAACAACTTCATAACTGCGTAACCTATAAAAGTCTGTTGAGGGAAACTAGCTAATAGGATTCTTAAGTGATCGACTAGGCTAGCTACTTGTCATCCGACAAGTTGGGTTACGGAGAACCGTAACCCTAGAACGCAAAGGGCAACTGAAGGGTGGGTTTTTGTCATTTAATGTCAGACCCGCCCCTTTCCTAACCTAGAGCGGGGAAAGTTATTTGAAGTTCCTAGGGAGGGGGTGTCAGACTTTTACTGACAAAAACCACACCTACCTTCCACACCTTCCTTGCCCTTGCGTTCTAAGATCATGGGCTTCCCTTTCGGAAGTCAACCTATGCCAGCCTACCTCTTTGAGGCGCCCGTTGAACACTAATTGCCATTGACGGCTCGGGCTCGGTCCGGAGGGTTTCCGGACGTTTGGTCGGCAAGCTAACCATTGCTTCTCGTCTGCAAACCTCTATGCCTACCATGGCTGGAAATGGGTCCGGATCCCGGTGTCTGGGGCGTGAGGATGTCTACACAGAATACAGAAAGTAGTTCTTTCTGTATTCCGTGGATGTCTATTGCCTCACACGTGCGGCCCTCTCTTTACTTATCATATCTAGCACATATTCTGTTGTGATATCACATTACTCTCCAAGAAGTTCCGTTGCAGCTTCTGAAAGCCCATCATATCTTACATGCTTATTATCCTTCATAAAAAAAGTGCGGCCCGTAAGATCATCCAGCGTCATTTATCATCTCAATATGATGACATTTCAGCCAATTAGCGGATGTTTTGTGCTCGGTATCGAGATAATACGGCAGGGTGCCTTATAAGGTGCATCCATACTGGGTGAAATTTAAACTGATTGGTGGGTAACGTGACTGGACAATGCACTAAGCAAGAAGGAACATAAGTAAGGAGTAAGTACGGAATTAACCCTTATGCGCTCGCCACTAATTGGGCCCTAACTTGGATATCGAGGTATTTCGACGAAAGTTCTTAATTAATTATGCCTAAAAAGTATGGATTGTTGCTTTACCGCTCTTGTGTACGTTACGGGAGATTCAATAGGATATTTATTTATTTTAAACGTGGTGATGGTGATAAGTTTTTGCTGTAAATAGTGGTCATGACCTTGGACCTGAAATTGAAAGCATTTAAGCCCTTTATTTTATTATGTCCTGCTGTGGTATTCAAGATTCTGTTTGTCACAAATTTATGAATTAACTTCAACACTGAGTCGGAAGTTACATCATGACAGCGAAAAAGATTTCGCTGTCTTTACTATAAAACTCTGGAATGTGCTTCACTTTGACATCAATAACGCTGAGAGCAAGTTTTTCATCAAGCGCAAAATTCGGAACAAAGTAATACCGAAACTCCTCTCATCCTTATGGCGGGTTTCTGAATTGATTATTTTGAGTTAAGTACGACTCAAGCCATACTTAAATGCCAAATTTTGTCAAATTTACAGGTTAAAGTAGAGTTTGAGTAATTCTCAACTTTAAATGCTTAAATCAGAAATCGGGGGTTAGTCTTGTCTTATAATCTTAATTATCATGATTTGAAAATCTTAATATTTATTAGTTTAATTAACCCCAACGGAAAAGAGAGTTGTTATAAGTTTGACGTATCTGTCTGTGTGTCTGTCCGTGGCATCGTAGCTCCTACACGAACGGACCGATTTTGATGCGGTTTTTATAAATGACACTTAATTCTTTTTCAAATATTTATTAATGTGCACACCTACCACAATGTAGTTTTTTAAACATTTAACAAGTTTTTTTTGACTGGTAAAGGATGCCTTGTTGCATTAAGTCTGCGTATGTACCACTACTGTAACATTGACTGCTAAGAATTACGGAATTTCTACATTGTTTTGAAGAATAGCTCAAAACTCTCATCCATCACCCCGGTAAGTTCAAGGCAAACGTCGGTTACCAAATCTGAGACAGGGCTTGTTCGTCACGATGCTGCTTACCATAACAATAGCAGGTACATTTTACAAGAAGGTAACATTGCCGACCCTCCTCTATAATTTATGGAAATGACCGCAAACAAAAACACACGACAAAGGTGTCTACTCGAAATTAAATAGATGGGTTGTGTATCGTGTTTTTCGTTGTTCAGCTATTGTTCCCTGGCTTCATAATCGTAAATATCATCCCTTGACCCTCCGCTGTTGAACCGATACGTTTTACGGCTGAAGCTATTAAATGTTACGATGGCGGCGTCAAAATGTGACCGGACACACAAAGTGTTGGCTTTTGTGTGTTGGCATTCCGAAAACAGAAAACAACATAAAAGTGAAAGCGAAAATTCGGTATCGCGTGCATCGTTAATTAAAGTTTGGTTCGAGAAAATGAGTTACTGACGACTCGGACACAATATATTCGGACACAGAGTCCGAATCGACGCATTATATTTTCAATATTTTTTCACTGACGATTCAAACACCACCTTTATTGAAACTGTTTTGCGAAGACAGATAAAAAAGTTTTAAAATATTTATATTATAAAGTTACCCGAAAATGGCGCCTTAAATCCATCATATAATAGTTTAGGTAACACTTTTGTATAATAAAACTTTATCTGACTGTACCAAACAGTGTGTGACCGAATTGTCAGTGAAAAAAATATTGAAATAAAAATGTGCCAATTCGGATACTGTGTCCGAATCGCTCGTAAAAATATTTAGAGAAAGAGTTTATTAAGTTAATAATCATATCGTCGTATTTTTATCGTGATGTATCTGCTTGGCGAGGTATGTGTGGTTGGTGGCGCGCGCTAAGTGCCCGACTTGGCTTTGTCGCGATAGTGCGGCGCGCTCGCTAATTGGACACGATTTATTAGCTTGCGCGTACGCCACAACTAAATCGGAACTCACCTTTAATTTCAACCGGCAACTGCCACTTTATTTACGGTCTAACTAACCGCAACATTCTGTTAATTAACAAACTATTGTTTTGTTACTCAAACCGCAGTTTCAATATTCAATTGTTTATTAGTATACATATTATATTTTCATATATGTATGTATATTAGACGTATTTATGTAGGTTAAATTGTACACTAGATCCTACCCTCGTATGTGATCTCCCTCCGTTACTCAAAGGTTTGCTGGTAGAAAACTCATTGCTGAGTTAAGCTCGCCTTTGTACAGACGCCAGCACATCAACCTACCTAAATCTGTCAAATTTCTTTAATAGATTTTCAACCTTATCACAATACTGGAAGGTTAATGTTCGATTGGTAAAATATGACAGATTGGGGTAGATTGACGATCTGGCGTCTGTACATGAATTGTCAAATCATTGTATTAATGTTAAGTTTTGGGTACAATAAAGAATTAAAGAGTCGCTCCTCATTTCTTAACCAGATGTCTTTATCTCCCTACGTTAGTTACGAAACGCGTTCGCCCACATCCGAATTTCGAATCGACTTCGCTATCGAAAAATAGAAAGTCATAAATTACCGAAGGGCCGCTTTCCCACTTAAATCTAGGTTAATGCTGTCGGGGAACTACGGAACTGAACGGTACTGGAAGGAACTGGCGATGACTTAGAGCTATTTTTATTTCATTCAGTGAAACATAAAACTTTTGTTCCGGTTTGTATTCAGCTAAAGAATGAGTTGGTTATAAAGTTCCATTCATGAATAACTCAAATGGAAACTTCCTGTATTAAATCCATATCGTCCATATCTTTTCATGCAAAGGAATCTTGCCTGAATTGGTGCTCAAATTGCTGATTACATATCTTTGCCTCGCCGTTACTACCGCATACATCAAAAGACTAAAATAATGTATATATATATATCCCTTAATCACATTTATTATAAACACTAACACATACATAGATACATTATACACTACTCACACATTTTATCAAAAATATTACTTCTCTTTTTACTTTAAACTTAGCATGTTATTTTAAAAATCTCTCCCGCTCATAATCTTACAAACATAAGATTCATGTTTGTGTGCCGCAAAATGCGATTATGTTTAAAAGGGTGTGAGCCTGGAGATCTGTCTTACAGGTCTCGAACCTAGTTTAGACTCCAGCAAAGGTTTTATCTTAAGGCAAAATTTTAAATATATTATAATGTACCTTTATGAGGGAAATAAATAATATTTATTTATAAAAGGAAATTGCCTGCTGGCTGCTGCGGTCTTCCCGTCCGATTATAATTTATGTATCTTCAAGGTTAGACTATACAGGCTCTTAATTAACTAGTGCGCCTCACCATCAACGATTCCATCACTGCTTACCATCAAGTGGGATTGTAATCAAGCTCTAGATTGCATGAATTGAAAAAAACTCAACATAGTCGTTTCCAGTTTAACATAATCAAAGAGTATCAATAAATAGTGAATGGATTTGAGTGGCTGTCGGGCATGTAAACAAAGCAGATGCGAGTGCCGTGGCCCTCGTGGCCCACATGAGCGGCTGATCATCTCCACTGACGTAACCACGTAACGCAGTGTTGCAACCAATCGCCGGTCAGTTTGCATGCTTGTTTATATCTTGCTTAACACATTCTTAGTAGCAAAAGCTCTTATTTTTATAACGGAACCTGTAAGCTGTTGAAGAATATCTACTATCCAAATATAATGAACCATAAAGATACTGTACCTAATTAAAATTTTCATTTTAGTCTAGGCGGTTCGGCGTTTCGCCTCGTCATTTTTATGCCGCGTTCTTCGAAGGATTAGAACAATTTGCATGCTGCAGTCTTCCCGTCCGATTAAAATTAAGGTGTCTTAAAAGCTAGAGTGAATAGGCATCTCATAAACTATTGGGCCACACCATGAACGATTGTACCACTGCTTACCATCAGGTAGAATCGCTGTCAAGCGCTAGTTTATATTATTTAAAAAAATATGTGAACCGATGACCTGGTCAGGGTCGCTGGAGTCCGATGGATGCGAGACGCACAGAACCGGCCATTGTGGCGACGCTTGGGGGAGGCCTATGTCCAACAGTTGACGTCTTTTGGTTGAAATGATGATGATGATGAAAAAATATATAAAACAATTGTAATAAAGTATGATGGGGCTTACTTATGGTTTACTTGGATCAAAGCCTAAAATCTATCATTCCGCATTTTACATAAACATCATGTTTCAAAAGGGAAAGAGTTTTTAGCTGTAGCTTACTTTGTTATACATGAGTTATATAACAAGCAATACATCGTTAGTACCTCATAGTAACTGAATTGTTATGCAATCCATGACACAAGTCAGTAAAAACGATGAAATAAACTGTCGATAAAATAATAATCTTCTTCCTTTTTCCGGATTAATGTTCTCAAATGCATACCTCATTCATACAGGTTTTATAAAGTACGTTCAGAAAATAAGACAAGCAGTTGACAACTCGTCCAGTATTAAAGAACATGTTTGTAACGGAAATATTATTTATGGGTCATTCTTCTTTTTTACCGACCATAGATCAGTACCAACAAGAAACTGTAACGGAGGTGTATTTCGTCAACTCTGTCACGCAAATTAAATTATTATTATTATAAGCCTGCTGTGTCCCACTAAAGAGTAAAAGCCTCCCTTTCATTTTTCTACTCTTCTTCTTTTTCTGTCCTTAGCCACTTTTGGCCAATCCATCACGCAATAAAAAAAATATGATTGTCCGATTTGAACTTTCTGAGTAATAGATCTATTCTACTAATAAACTTTAAATAAAAGAAAATTCATCATCGTCTTCCTGCCCTTATCCCATATTACTTGGGGTCGGTACAAAACTCTTTTTTCTTGCATTCTATTCTGTCAACAGTCACGCTATCATTGACTCCCTCTTTTTCATATCACTCCTCCTTACACAATCCATTCAAGATAAAAGAGGATTACATAACTTAAAAATATTAAACACAAACTCAAAATTATTTATTTCACTTAGGCCTACATAGGCACTTATAAAACGTCAGAAGCTAGCGCACGGTTCCAATTGATCGTTTCCTATGGAGAAGAACCGGCAAGAAACTCCATTACATCAAGCGTAAATACAAATCTGTACCTCAGAGGCATACGACATTATGTGCCAAAAACCGAATTTTACAGGAGAGGCAAATATGCGCGCAATAAAACTTTGAAAGCAATTTTGACATAGTTGCTTTAAAGATATTGGAACAAACTCAATTGTATTTTTTATTATTATTAGGTGGAAGTAATATGTACCACACATAATTACAATAAAATAAATTCTTATCTGATTTTGATTTTTCATTTGAGGTCATATACCCGATAAAAGTTTGTGGATTTAATGTCATATACGATTGGATATTTCTCTTTCTAGATGACATAGGACTTAATGTCATATACCATTATGTAGAACAGGTTCTTACGATTTTAATGGTGCAAAAAAACCTATTTTGAAAAAAAATGGAGTTACTATTGTTTACCTCTGAGGTACAGAAATTTACATTATTACATGAGATTGTCGGCAAAAACAAAGAATGACCCTTATAACCGATAGAATTCAAGTGATGGTAAAACTTATTCCGACTGCCAACAGATTCTGATTACCTAATTTCGTTTATAACAACTATTTTGAACATAATGATCACTAATGAACTCTGAGTGGGCCCGATTTCTTAATTAGATACTTTAAGTCGAAACTCGTCGCTACCGATTACCGCGGTTAATTATTTTTAGTTAAATGACATCGGAATTAGAACTACTAATTACGAGGAAACCTTCATAAATATTTCTTCATAATAAATCATGTTCCCAGTTAGTTATAGCTATAAATAGTTAAAATGACAAAATCTACTGAATAAAGTCATAAGAATTTGATCGAACTTTGGTAGTAAATAGGTATGACTCAAACTTTGATTTGTATGTACAATGATGACCAAACAGGAAAGTATAGGTTTCCGTTAATTGTTTTAGTATTCAAAATTCAATATTCAAATGACATGTCAAAAAATAACACAAAGCTTTTAATAGATGAGACCATATATTGGAACATATCAATGATAATGCACACGGAATATTTGCATACAATCGCGACACTTAGGATGTTGTGCCCAGAATTAAACATAGACTTGTCAATATAACACCCTCTAGCGAATATAATTGTGACGATTATAATAAACAAATCGTTGATAAAGTTTTAGGGAATCAAGGTTTTCTTTGATTTGCAAAAATCGAAAATAATTATACAAGGACCAAAGTTAAATAGACTGAATGAAAAGAAAAAAAAATCACAATCTAAAACCCGCTGAAATAACAGTTGATAGAGAAGGTTGAAGATATAAAATAGTGAAGTGTTTCAAAGATTTCCCACATAATGCGCATAGAATGCAAAAGGCAACAGAAGTAACATATATACCTACTACTAAACATAATAACGTAGAACGGGAGGACATTCGATAATATTGCTCACTTCAAAAATATATTATACATGAGGCTTAGGTATGGATGTTTGTCAATAAGTTGCAAATTCACGGAAGCATGGAAACAACACTTGTGTTGAACTTCAACTTCATTCATAAAGACTGACTCCTGTTGATTCCGACCTTTAATACAAATGCCACGCGGCTATTTAGGAGTATTTAGGGGACTTACTATGAATTCTAATGCCGCCTTCGTCGGAAAACACTATTCAAAATGATAAGCATGTAAAACAAATTAAGGAAACATTATTTAGTAGCTAACTATTTCTTGGAACTATGTATTTAAGTTTATTCTGAATCACATTCAAATAACAATAGTATTAAATTGGTTAATCGCAATTAGTTTGCCACATTCAGTACAAAACAAAATTATTTTGCTTAGTTTATGTAACTAAACCGAATGATTCATGAAAAAGCAAGCAAAATTATTCAGATTGACGCATACGATGACCTGAAATAGTCATCTAGTGGTTTTAGTTAATTCTGGCTTGTTATTCACTAACAAAACCATTACTTATACAAAGTGTTTAAATAAATACATCCAATACCTGTTTATAAGGTGGAGCACTCAATTTTCTGAATACAGATAGTGTCATGCGCACATTCCACGTTTCAATAAATCTTCCACGAACGTATCTGTTCCTGCTCAGATTTCATCTACAGACTCAACTTCAACATTGGCGCAATTTCCATATGCAAAGCCATCTTAATCATCACGCTGAGTTCGAGATTCACCAGCACAGCGATGATCTCATAGAGATTAAGTGCCAATTTGCCTTCGAAGTATAACGGAACTAAATTAGCCATAAAACGCAACAGTGTAGATGATTTAACATTTTTTATTGGACTTGCTCACTCGAAAGATGAGTTGAGAAGAACGAACATAAAAAAATATGATGGCTTAAGAATACAAAATTTTCTTCAATACCACAATAGTTATCGCCTAACAAAAGATAAATGATGAAATAAAAATAAATTCTTATCGCAATTAAAGAAGTAAACGACATAATCACGTCGACACATCGCGCCGGGCCTCCAAATGAAATGGATTCGACATTTGAATTGTAAAACTGTTAGATCGACGGTAGTGGGACGCGTGACCCCCGACCTGCGCTTGCGCCGCCGCGCCGCGCAGCGCCAACCACGCCGGATTACGATGTACATGCATCTGGTTTACAGATGTTAATCGCGGGCTACTACTCTTTATGGTCGTATTAATACCGCCGCCTGTAACTCTTTGTTTTGATGTCATATAAATAGCTTATTATGGCTACCATTAGCTCCAGTCATAACACGAATTATGAAGAAAAACTGTGTCAGTTCCGTGTTAAAAATTTTACTCGGCCGTTCATCGCTGTCCGCTCCTATTTCCCGTCCGCACAGAGTTGTAAGTTTTATGCCTTGTTTAGGTCGGAATGCATATTGAGGTCGAGCTGTTTAAAAAATCTTTCAATTGTGGGGCAATTAATCACTTATGCAACGGGTGTTGAGGATCTGTTGACTCACAGTTAAATTAAAAGGAGCATAACAAATAAAGTTAAGTGCTCTGCCGGGTCTCGTTACTTGAATAATGAATCACGATGTGAGAAAAGAAGCAATTACTCTCATTATTGCCGCACATGAGTCATGGCGGGGGAAGCGGTATATCACATGTGCCGCCGAGGGTGGCAAGTTACTGCGTTAACCGTATAATGCCATACATTACGACTGAGAACTTCAGGGAAGTCAAACATGCCACGATATATGTGCATAAATGACTTCTAAAATTAAAGCAGTGCTTAGGAAACATACCCTTCAGTCTCCAGAT
Organism: Leucania comma; assembly: GCA_958295575.1. NCBI lineage: Eukaryota > Metazoa > Arthropoda > Insecta > Lepidoptera > Noctuidae > Leucania > Leucania comma. The sequence goes on along the minus strand of OY282474.1, from coordinate 15,999,321 downwards.
ATTTCTGGTTTATATCGTACAGAGAAATTAATAAAAAGCGCTAAGAATGTAGTTAAATTCTATACCGTAAAATCTCGTTGTTGTAATTACAAAAAATACAAAAAAATATACAAATATGTTTATTTCAGAACCAAATATTTTTCTAACAATGGTTTGTGATTGGAGCCTCCGAATCATAGAAATAGAAAAAAACAGATGACTGTATTAGGACTTCAGAAACTCCGCTACAATGTACCAATAGGTTTTTGGTTTTTACTATTTATAGTTTATAAATAAAATGTATGTGTGTATCGGTGTGTGTATTTGATGGTTTGTGTGTGTCGTTGTTGTGATTGATTGATACCTCGTAGATAAAATTCCCTATGAGTTCCTATTTAATAGATAAGCTTTGCGTTAACAAATGCATACTTTTACCTGTTTATCCGATAAGCGAATGAGCGAGAAACCGGGTCCATGTGATTGATTACAAATTAATTTCTGAGCAAAACTTGTTCATGTTGGTTTAATTCATTATAGGCGCTTAGGTATGTACAGATTAACCGTTTGATATGTATAATAATTATGGTCTATAGTAGATAACAGATAATTGAATATTCTCTTCAGAGGTCTATTTAACCTATATCTATCTTCGTTTCATTTTTGGAAAAAGTGTTTAATGATATTTTTTTATTACAAGTCCTAATATTATTGGTCTGGTTTCTTACGTCAGCGTATTTCTTTCTATTCTTCTACAGTACTTACTTTTTTCCTAGAAAATCAGCTATAATGAAGAAAAATAATCGCAACATTGGATCAAATTATTTGCATATTCATGCTTGTAAGTAAGTAAACATTGGTTCTCGTGGCGATAGAAGGCATAATCTCTAAAAATCTATTATAATTATTGAATTCATTTTAGGAAAGATAATTAATATCGTAAGTTGCAATAAATTGAAAATAGAAGTTTTTTCTTACCATTTTTCGTTTCAGAATAAACCTATAAAAGCACTGAGTCAAAAGTAACGCTAATTTTATACACAACAGAAATGAATCCTCAGTTTATTCATTCAATTCTAATAAAATATATCAACAAAAATCCGCTCACATCTCACATACGTAAGCGTGTGAAACTGTAAACTTATTAGGTCAAGATAATCTCAACGAACACTAGGCAAAAAGAAACAACCATACATTGCTTGCTCTATGAACAAAAAAACGAACAACCCAGATTTCATTCAGAGGAAAGACGTAATGCATTGCACACAGATGCATAGACTCTTTCCTTTTTTGACTTAGTGGAGGCGCCGTTGTTTCATGTACCACATTCAAAGTCCAGATTAGAGAGTACAAATCCACATACACACGGAACGGATATGAATAGCGTACGACGAACAAACAGACGCTTCTAATCACAACAGCACACAATGGTATTGTTTATTTCATGCCGTGAACTCGGAAACTGTATCGTAGTACTTCAAGTGGGTGGTCGATAACCATCGTGATAGAATGCATAGTTGGAGAATTAAAAGTATCAATAAACGACTTTGTTAACTGGAACTTTAAAGGCAGAATAATTGTAGTCCCATAGCCTTCAAATTCCTTGTATACTAAGAAGAAAATTTTTGTCGGTACCTATAGATGAAATTATTCTATCAATGCATTTTTTATACAATAATCTTTATACAGAATATTGATGAATTTCTAGAGTACAATGACCAAGTAAACCTACTATTGACAAAAGATCTGTTGGTTGGACTTAGGTCACTTTAAATGGAACCAATCAGTTTATAGAATACAATATATTTAAATACAGCACCACAACTCAATCTAACAAAGGTCAGTTTAAAACTAAGCGAATAATATCTTACTTGATGCTTGGAGGTCGAAAAGCTGGTCTTGGTCCTATCAGCGTAAATACTCGTTCATCGCTATCGACCATCATATCAATCTCATGACATTATTTCTAACTTTGTAAGGAGAGCACAGCGATCACCAACACTAAATAGGAAAATCATTAACACTTTTTACAAATTATTATCATCAGCTTCGCTTAACTTGTGAATTATATTCTTGAGTACAATGACCAAGCAAACATAATCTTAACAAAAGATCAGTTGGTTCAAAATCTCTATTCATAGAAAATACATGAGCTTTCAGTGCGGCACTTGACCGGAAGCACTCGAAGTCTGGTAGCCGATACCAATACCAAAACCCACTTCAGATTACTCCTACACCTCAAATAGATCAGACCAAGTTATTTGATCTTACCACTTGAAACGAATAACATAAAGGATCTTAAGATGAAGCAAGGATGAAGGATAAGCCAGATGACCCTACTTACTAAATATTTTTAAATATTTATCATTATAGACGATAAAGTACATATATCTTTACAAAGATTAACCGGGTGTGTTGATAATAACTTAAATACTGTATTATAAAGCAGACAACTTGCTGATTAATATGGTTTTTCAATCCTTTTAAAGAAATTTTATCATTTTAGAAAAAAAAAATCGTCACCTTATTTCCTATGAATATTGAAATTGGCTTCTAAGCCGTTTAACCTGGCTTCGAAGAAAATATTTTATTACTAAGAGTTTTTGCAAGTGAGGCAAAATATATATTTTAAATATTCCCAATATTTAAGGCTAAATCGATCAATCATAAAATAAATCAACAAATTAATGTACTCATAGCGCTCACAGCAGCTTGCTGAACAGTCAGAACACAAACCTCTTAATAGACTTAACATTGAACAGTCGATGCTCAGAAATGCAGTAATGAATTGCAAGGAATCGCATGATATGATGCTGGTTCTACTGGCTGCTAATAAATGAATCCGCCAATCCTGAAAGCAATGGATGACGTGTCCGGCAACACGTTCGCAACATGGTGCCCTGCACTCGGTGGCGGTTGCTCGTGTAAAATAACAAGAAGTCGTAAACTGAACCACGACGTTTATGGGCTTGTTCTCACAGTGATCCGGTATCGAGGCAGTTTTGCAGAGAATTTCAATAAGACAGAACCATATTCTCAAATCCAATTTAAAGTTACCGTAGTTATCTTGGAACCCTTGGATCCAGAAACGACTTTCTGCATTTACGGCCACAACATAATCAATAAGACATCCAAATACTATTGGTTTTCAGAAAACCCCAAATAAATCGATATTTTAGTAGAGCCAAATCTTGAGTCCAAGTCAAGATATTTAAATTCTTTACTAAATATAGCTCAAGAGCCCTACATGAGGCATATACACGCACAATCTAAAAATAACATGATTTCATACCGGTCCCAGGTACCATAAATATGTAGAGTATCTCTAGTCAGCAGAACTAATAGCAGATAGCAATAACATGATTCAAGGCTCTGCGGGCATCTCGACTACATACATAAATTATGTTATGCATGCATGTATCTCTAATATCTCATTACGTAGCGATAGACTCCTTAGAAATGTGGCGCCAACGACTAATGATGCACCGAGTTGATGTAAGCTTCACATTACCGCGACGGGTGACGAATCAAGAATGCAATTTGAGATGAAACGCGGATGTACGGCTTCAAATGTGCGGCAAATTGCATTAGAAATTGCGTTTAATCAAATCCAGAACTACAAGGTTTGATTAAGCTCAGCCAAAGGGTTCTTTTAATGATGATGTATCAATCTTGTTTGCATTTGTAAGTGAACTTAAGATTCCTGAAGAGACTCATTACAATTCACTGATTAAATAATCTTTTGACTGGTTTACCTTTACAATTTACCTGAGTAAATTATCGTTGCATCACAGTTTGATTAAAGATGATCGCTTATTTCCGTGCCTCAGCATTATTTTGGTCAATTTACTATTTTGGGAACGCCTTCACAATCTGTTGCGTTCACGGCAACAATAAGTTATTGTGTGCCTTCGAAGAGTGAATTAAGTCTTGCATGACTTGAGGTTTTACAAAATGATGAAGATTACTTTCAAATTCTTCGATTCAGAATGTTTTTGTTGCGTTGCTCTTGATCTTGATTCTTGAGTAGTTGTGCAAGCTCGTACGCAACTGCGCCTACGCACATTCCGAGGTAAGATCGAATTTTTGATTTTATTTACCTTTGACACCTTTCTAAATTGATACTCGGGATTTCGGTTTGGGACTTACCTGAAAAATAAAGAAAAAATGTTATAAGAAAATTAACTTATAGAAACACATTCAGAAGAAATAATCAACCTAGTTAGGTTGACTATTTCTTCTGAATGAATTTTGCAGCTTTTATGAGTTCATAAAAGCTACAAAATTCGAGAAAATCTGGAGCAAAATGTTTTATATCAAAGAATTTTGTGTCCTACAAGAAACATTCCCAAAAACACCTTAAATTACAAGTTGTGATCTATCTAATAAGCAGTTACTTAGCTCTAATTAATTCAACCTTATGATGCAAGTACTGCCAATATAGTTAACACAATTGTAGAAATTCTTCGATAAACGAATAATAGGTTTGCGCTAATTAGCAACGAGAGTACCTACAGTCTCTTTATGAGAATATGTTTGAACAATGCTATTGACCTCGTTGCAATTAGGTTTATTGCTGTTTAATGAAATGTCGTCTCTCGCAATTGTGTCAGAAGGGCTTAGGTTATCGAGATAGTTGGCTGCTTGGCTATCACTCTTTAACTTTGCTGTATTGGTACCTACAGCATTGTCTGAGTCACTGTATTTATCTCTACAGAGATCGTTGTCTTAATTTTTGCAAGTCCATTTTGGTGTGACACAAAAGTTCATATGCTCTTTTACGAATGTTCTTATGCGAAATTTGTCTTTATTCATAAAAACCTCATAAAACATGACTCCTCATATAAAGTTATAGAGAAAATTTAAATTTCTGGCAACATTTTCGATAACACAAAACAATGGCAGCACCGAAATTAATTTCATATTTGCGTAGGAGAAGAAAAATTATTTCTTCTGTCTTAACTGAGGCGTTTGATTGACTAAAGCATGTCTTTGGAAGAGTAATATCTATGCGTATAATAAGCCCTTCTATTTTAATCTAAAGTGTTTTACGGCTTATCACGAACCTATTAATTATTTTGAATGATGTCTGACGCCCACAGTACTTACGTACTTGCAACAACACAAATATAATTATAGTAATTGATTTAAATATCTTAATAGTAGGGTTGTCGCGAGATCCAATCTACAGATTTCGATAGTGTGTAAATAGCGTAATTGAAGCGCTTTCCACACAAAATGTGTTGTGTTATAAACTTCATAAGCCATTATCCAATCTCCAAGCATCCATCGACGGCGCCGATCCTATCTAGCTTATTATTATTTTTTATGATACTTGTAAACAATGGTTAATATTGAATCGATAAAGAACACATGCTTATAAATAAAAAGGTGATAATTTATAAAGATAAGTGCATGATCAAATACGTAGTAATAACTTTACAAGTACCAATTTATTTCAAAAGTTATATGAAACTTATTATAGCATTATAACTAAAAGTTAATCTCTAGTTACGGCAGGTCCTTAAATTCTAATAGGTTAAGAATATTAAAAAGGGAGAAAGATTATAGATAGTTAATGAGAAACCGATTTTAAAGTCGTAAAATTTATCTGTATTTTATGTGTTATCTCTACAACGATATACCCGTGTTACGTATAGACACACGACTGCCTTAGACCCAGACCCAGCATTGTCCTGACAGTAAATTCTTGAATTTACGAGATATAAAAACACGTTCGGTTTGTGGTTTCTTATAGTCGATAGTCAAAGTATCATATTACAGTAGCTCTACGTAACGTTATTAAATTGTCCTTCAATAACGGAGGTTGTTCCATGCATCCGTTGAGTTTTTTTTTACCGCCTAAAAGACATTGTGTCTTGGCTGCACCCAGCGGTAATAAGACAAGTGAGATGAAAGACAGCATTCATGATCTCTGGGTGTAGTGTTACCGGAGCTGAGGAGGGTAACACGATGTTGTTTATATTGAAGCTAATTTAAATATTTACCCATTAGATTTAAGCAAATATAAAATGGTTCTATAGATAAAACATGTGTGGGAAATTTCTTGACAAATATTTGAAGTGAGAATTAGCATGGATGGTTTGTCGGTTATTATACACACAAGATAGTAGGTCGGCTTACAAACGCAATCGTGATAAGCAGAAGGAAATACGAGAACTATTCGGAACAATGGTGGCACTCTATTCGAGTATTATCTTAACTCTTTGGCTTTCATAATGCTGACGGGACTATTTGAATATAGTCAAAGGTCAAATGACTATGGCGCTGTGGGTTTACGAAATACACCGTTCTGGTGATAATGACAAATACCTTTGGCATGTTATAAGTTAAATCCTGATTATGACAAACGTTATTTGAAAATACAACTAAGAAAATTGATATTTCTAGTAACAATTTGTATACAAGTAAGTTAGTATTCATTATGGCCTGTTTCAAATACAAATGTTGCCCGTAGTACGATGTTCATAAATAAATCGCACAGCGTTACAACTCCACCTGAAATAAAATGAGATGAGGCTGAGGAATACTGGTGACGTCATCGGTCATCGACCTCCCGCCTGTAAAACTTCAGTAAAATTCGCAGTCAAAACAAACCGTACCCCATAAAAAGAACTTTATGAAAATAACTCTCATTCCTCAAGATTTAGAGTTCTATTTCGATTCGATGAACTCAACTCCAGACATCATTATTTTGTGTAGTTCCGACTTGCACGCAAACACTCCACGCTTTGCTGTTAGTACAAAGTCTGGACTAACTTTGAGATATTTATTATTTTACATTGGTTGTAAAATGTATGTACATAAAAATACATTAAACATTACTCGGAAAAGCAGATTTTTGTCAACAAATTCACTTTAGGTCCAGTTGCAAAGTTTCAGCTTTAGGCACAAGTTGTCAGACATTCTTGCTGAACTAGACCTACTAAGGCGCAGCCGTGAGGAACACTGTTTTATTTTTGTTTCTTTCCGTTCATCATTTAACACTTCTTGTGTTTACGTGCCTTTTGTTTTTGCCAAAAAATTATCAAGCATATTTTTTTTTTACTATTCAGATTTTCTCCATTTTATTACCATGTTAAGCTCTTTGAACTACTTGATCGTCATTTATCTAGGCTTAGTTATTAAAGCTCTGTTCTCTTTGTAATACAAACATCAATCTGTGGAGTAACATCGCCCACTCTCTTTTCTCTCATTTAGCAACTGTCAGAGTTTAGAGTGAGGTCTCTGTCATACCCACGTTCGGTAGGAATTAAGTGCACGTAACTTATTATACCCCATTTACTTAGTAGCCGGCTTAATGCATGACAATTTATTTAAATTAATTAATTCAACGAATGTACATTTCCTTTCCACTTATTAAGTCATGATTTCAGTGGAACTGGTGTGACTCATGAAGGATATTTCCTTTTGGATCATGTAACGATTAAATTAGGAGATACGCCATTTAATTTTGCGTCCCATAGGACAATACTGCCAGCTTTGTCGCAAGTTAATGATTCGTAGTTCGCAGAAACAGCCAAGCCCAGTCTGGGATTTTAATTACTGTGCTTTCAAAATAACTGCGTGTAATGTATAGCATTAGGCATGTGACATTGTGTGTTGCATATGATATCATAATGAGGACTTCAGTGAAGTAATCTACGGGTAGAACAGGGAGCTGCGTTTGATTAAAGTTTATGGACATTGAGATCGTTAGGATAACTATCAAGAGAATGGAATATTGTAATTAAAGAATTGTTCTACAACGTATATGGACCACCGCGATGATGTGCGTGATTACCGACCTTAGAATTTTGTTAAAGAATAGTTCATTCCAGTTTTACGATGATCCTTCAAGCTTTATGGTTTAAACCTACGTTTAGGATTGGACATTTACGGGCCAATATGATGAAACTGTTTGCAGTTTAAGACGGAAAGCATCCATAAATTCAAAGTAAAAGGCACAACTATGGCTAAAGATTTATGTAGGCTGTAAAACAGGCCGTGTCTATTGAATGGTGTCTATCCGTCTGACTTCGCACTAATCTGATTACAGACGCACAGACAGAATACTCAACCATGGCCTATTGTTATTCCACGATGATCGTAAGATACGTGAGATCAATATCTTACTTTATAGACGTCATATTGTGACGTTTAAGCTTTATGCTCCTTATGGACTTTGAATACTTGGCTTTGCCCGTAAACTTAGATGATAATTTAATCCATTCTTAAAGCCCGGCCGTGCAGTGGCGTAGGTAGATGACGTACGGATCTGCGGCACAAATCTGGGGCCCCTTTTTACATAGGAAATTAACAAATAACCACTATGGATGTATTGGGAAGAAGTGTCAGACTTTTACTGACAAAAACTAGTTGCCATGATGAAAGTAGTGTTTCAATCTATTTTATTTAGATTTCGAAATTTGGATAATTTCTCGGTAGAGAAGAGGTTTGCTAATGAGGTTTTGGGGGGGGGGGGACGAGCTTGGGGCCCCGAGGCACTGCCCAGCTTAGCTCTTCGGTAGCTACGCCACACCGCAGCCATGCTTCTAGCAACCGTTTTGAAAATTTTGGAAGTAAAAGACATTGCAATAATATAATACGAGTACCATAACATGATTGAAAAGAGTATCCATGGAGTTTCTTGTACATTCTTCTACATAGAGATCTACGCTTTGAAATGTGCAATTAGCGTCATTTTTCTGACTGCCTTCTTGACAATTCAAAAGTGCCTGTTTATTTTAAATAAATGCTTTGAATAAAATACTTTAATGAGAAGTTTCAAACAATATTAGGTAAGCTTTTAACCTTATAGCTAATCATATGATTACTAAAAATGAGGTAAACCGCATTTGGCAGGCTTTTCCGCTCATAAAAACTGCCATTCTTCCTTGTTAGCTCTATGCGGCAAATGTTTGTATCTCGGTCACGAACACTTTAAACGACACAATTGGGAATAAATAACAACGGCTTGTACATTTATAACAATTACCACTATCACGATACAATAAAACATTTAGTGGAAGAGAAATTATTGAATTTAAATTATAGCGCACGTGTTCTGTAGGTACTTATTAATAAAAGGTTATACGTGTGGATAAGAGATGTTACAGAGGTTGATTCCGATTCCGAAACTTCGAAACTTTCGGTTGATTACTCCGTTGATTCCGATTTTGGTTGGAACTTATATCTAAAGTACGTAAACAAGTTTATACTCGTCGCGTGGGGATCGTTCTTCCCCCGAACTTTCTGTCGATTATTAGGTACTTATTCGGGATTTTGTGAGTTCTCTTGAGAAGGAGGAATAGGCTGACTTATATATCAATACACAACTAAAACTACTTAGACTAGAACGTAAAGTAGACACAAAGCTTCCTTTTACACCGTAGGTGACTGAGGCAAGCACTAAGAGAATATTTTCCAAAGCAACGAAACAGGGGTCCAGAGTTTTTATGGAGAAAATTACTATGACGCGGACGAAACCGCTGATAATAGATAGTTATACATATTCGAGTTTTTGATTAGTTTTAGTAGTGTTTGATTTTATGCTTCTGGAGTTCTACCTCAGTCTCCGATGCCGACAAACCAAATTTAAATACTTCGCTGCCGAATTCGGTTCCATAGCCACTTTCGCTACATCCCTAGTGTGGACGTTCGTTTGCTCAGGTAATTGCAACTGACCACACAAGTAGACGTAATTTCATTGGGCGTGCTTACACCGCCGCAGGTCTCATACTAGCCGCGCCCATTCGTAATGTATGCTTATATTTATTAATAATATAATAATAAAAGGGCTCCGTTGATTTATTTTAAAACACGACTTAATAAATATGTCAGCAACTTAATATGCATGTGACCAAACCATTTGCGTGGTCAATAAATTTTTAATCGGACAGTCTGTCTTAATTTAGTCAAGTATTTCGAGCCTTAAGTTGACATTTCACATTCATGTAAACGAAATATCTGTGTAATTTAATTCGCTTCTGTTGTTTGCTTGAACTTGGGTTTCAAACAAAACAAAGGAAAGTAATGCAGTAACTGTTGATATTCTTTTCTTTGCATCTTTTGAATTCAGAGCTTGCGCACTTGTTTTGTTATTTTACTTGGTCAAGCTCAATAATAAAAGAAAAAGATAGTCGTGCTGTTCTACGCTTTTTTTAAATTTCCTATTTCACAGCTATTTGAAAAGCTGCGTGCAACCGTGCGTGTCGGCCATTGTAATGCTTGGAGACTGGTGACGGCTGCGCGTGCCTGCGCTTGCGCAGCCGTACGCACTATTTCGCGGATCAGTGCCCCCGATAATTACAATACCCCATAGACCTTACAGTTTCATACACCTATTCCATTCATATAAAAATAACCTGTTGATTCTAACTCATCAATTGTATCGATACAATTTGGGCATCGATGATTTATAATTTAATCGAGTGCTATTGAACCTTTTAACCTTGAAATCGTAAATTGATGGCGCGCAGCCAACCGGTACTGATGGAATTTAACTGCTGGGCTTTGGAAAACAATTTATTATTACATGGTTTTGTCCAATACGTACTGGCTGATTTAATAATAATCAAACAACTTTTTGATTTACTTTTATTAATGTAATATTCATAGGTATATGAAATAGGAAACCCTTGATATAATCCAAATATTGTAGTGTTGAAAAATGTAATTACAATTATCTCAAACATAATCTCTTGGTACCAAATGTGTTATTTATCATAAGTATTAATTACTATAAAGTTTATGTGAGAGAGAAGTGTTTGGTTTCATTTTGTTGGTAAGTTAATTTTATTACAAAGCATTGTTCTTGTAACAATGGTGTGTAAAGAAGATGTTTCGACGCATGTGTGTCTACACACCTGGTGTTTAGCAAATAGCTGATGCTGGAAAAAACGTGGTCAATAATCTATAAGTCTTGTTTCCGGACATAAAGATTTAACCGAAGTTTATCCATTTGAGATTAAGAGCCAAATTCGCCAATAAACTAATCGCGATTCGTTCGAACAAAACGTAGTTTGAGCGCCTAATCGAGATTATAGCTTTATTTTGCGTTTCACCGCGATGACTTGAACCTAGTTTACGCTAAACTCAGTTTCAATTCTTTTGTTGTCGCCCATGTTTACGACACGGATCTTTAAAATAGATTACGCTGAGCTCAGTTTAGTTGAACTAAGTTTTTATATTGAATGATGAAATCAGCCCTAAATGAGTTAACAAAAATTGCGAGTTGGATATTGATAGTTTCATGGAACACTTTTTATTTTTTAAGGCGTATAGTCCCTTGAACATCTGGCCTACTCATACTGCCGCCTAGGTAGCATACGATTATTTATCTATATGCATTTAATTTCGGCCAGATGCGCCCGGTAGAGCCCGCTCACCTTTTTAATCCATTATCTTTACGAAATATTGTTAGATTTACATATGCAATGTACATTCTGAAGAACACTTGACCAGTTTTTTTTTTTTTTTTTGGGTAAACATATTTCTAAAGATCAAAGCTGTTTGAAAGGAGAACGAAAATTAACATGTCTAATATTTTTTTTTTTTTTGGCAAATGTAGTCTTACCAAAAAAATCATATGTTGATAGTGTTTTACATGAATCATTAATAAACATATTTCTCTGACTCTAACACTAGATAACTCTCGCTCAACCCAGAGCGGGAAAAGTTATTTGATGACTTTTAAACCTCCACTATCTACAATTATGTACTATAAAACTCGGAAAACCACACTCCGACACTTAACGTCTATATAGAATCTATAATAGTGTTATTATATTATATTTTACTAGAAAAACTCGTACATCTCAGGGTCTCATCAATACTATTGGCTTGTAGATTTGGACGAGTGTAACCTCACCTAACCTATGTTTATTTGAACAGATTGGCACACCTTTACCTCTACCATGAGTTTTAAGCAATAGTATTCGTCGCTACTCGATATCGACGGCGTATATATTTTGTATGGCAAATTTTGGTTCTGCAAGTGACCGCTAGAGGCGCTGCAAAATTTGCCATACAAAATATTTACGGCGTCGATATCGAGTAGCGACGAATACTATTGCTTAAAACTCATGGTAGAGGTACTTATCATTACGACACTAACTAATGAGATACTCACGATTTGAAAGTAAGCATTATTTACTTATATCGTGAGATTCGGAAAACTTCTCACACTAACTAACACTTCAATAAACATGGATTTTGTTTGAGTACCTACTTGCCTATATGCATAACAGTCAAATAAGGTGGTCATGGAAATTCGATGAAAGTCATGCTGCCCGTTAAAACCAAAGGCTACGACGCAAAAAAAAAAGATTTCAACATTTAAAAAAATGATGAATCGTAGAAAACTAGGTTAATGACTGAAAAACTAACCCCTCTATTTTTCAATGGCAGTTGATAGACAGCCAACAGCCAACCCTCTACCACATTACCATAAACGACATTATTTTGTTTTAAAGTTACAAAAAAAAAACGGTAATTTAAAAAACTAAAAAAAAACGATTACTTTTCTGAGTATTCATGAAAAAACCCTAAAAGAAGAAAGTCGTTGTACTCGATTGCACTTAACTATATAATATTTTAAATACAAGATAAATTGTAGCAGTCGGGACCCATTCTAGAAAGTCAGCCGTCTAGTCAGTAGGTTGGAGTAATCTGCAATGTAATATAGGTGCTCTCAATTCACTAAGCCTCCATTTCTAGAATGGGCCCCGACTTTATCTTGTATTTAAAATATTATATAGTTAAGTGCAATCGGGTACAACGACTTTCTTGTTTTAGGGCTTTTTCATGAATACTCAGAAAAGCAGTTTATTTCATGGTAGGTAAAATCATCCAATGACAAATCCCGCCCTTGGGCAGAGCGGGAAGTAGTGTCAGACTATTACTGACTAAAAACTTACCCCGATCCTTCGTTGCCTATCGTGCCTAGGCCCTGGTATTCCTTTTGGAAGCTGACCCATGACCCCAACAAGAGAAAAGCAATCGGGTTTTTTAGTTTTTTAAATTACCGTTTATTTTTTATTTTTTTAGGTTTATTTTATTATGATTTCACTTTTACAGTAATTCCGAAACTATGTTCGAATAACACCAATAATAATTCACTCAAAGCGTGAAATCTTAATAGGCAATAACGTGCATCAGATCTCAAGAATGCAGATTATACAGATGTTAGTGCCTCGTTTGCGTGTGTAACTACATCTCCAATACCTAACAGAGGCCACTGACCTCACTCATCCAACAAGCACATGTGCTGTGACATTATAATCTGTCCTTTTACCCTCGGTTATACAACACACGGCACAAATACAGTCATAAATACAAAATTCATGAAGGAAATACAATTCATTCATAATCTTGCCCCATTCTTCAGCTTAATGCGCCGCCAAGTATCAAGATTTCTTATAAAACAGTGCAATTTGAAAGTTTAATGTTGGTATCATCGGTCAGTGTACACTCACAAAGTATTGTAATGTTTATTTATTACGTACAAACAATTCTCTTGAGACAGTTGTTGACGGACACATCCTGCCCTCGAACATTGTCGCATCGTTTAAATAATATCAGAAGCTCTCAGAACCAGCTATATCTTATATTAACATCTTCAAGTTATTAAGTTTGTTTACTCTGATAATAAAAAGTGACGCAAACATCCTGTGAGCAAACTGACAGATGAAATGTGAGGTGACGTCACGTATGACAGTGTAATCTCGTTACTAAACTATTTTATGATCTTCAAGACAGAAAAAGCAAAAACACACTATGTATATGAAAGGAGAAGCTGACTCACTGACATATCACTGCACAGCCGAATTTATTGGAACTTAGAACGTGAAATTTCGCACTAGGTTTCCTTTTATGACGTAGGCAAACACTAACACTCGTATTTATAAACAAGTAATACTAAATACTTGAGTAAAAGTAACTACTATTTGTATTCTATAGTTGAGAAAAATTTGAATTTTGAATGCAGATTTTAAACGTCAAGTAATGAATTAATAAAATTTTACTTAGTAACAAGTAAATCTTTTATAAATATGGGTTTAAGAAAGGATTTTACAAAATTCAACACCTAAAGGGATGAAACGTAGGTTTAAAATTTGTTCGGAAAAATTTACTTTTACGTAGGCGGAGCCGCTGGCAGAAGCTAAAGTCGCGTAATAAATACCTCTACCTATAGCCATTATACTCTTTTTAAAATATCGAATTGATATGCCCCAAACCGGTTTCATTACAAAGGTAATAATGAGAAGAAGGATTTAGACCATTAAAGTAATGAATTAAACCAAATGTACATTTTTTTTTCCAACAAATAAATAAAATTATTTTTTTAGCACACACCCGGTTATCCGCTAGCGTTCATTCTAAAGCTACATTCCTACATAGATTTGGCATTTAACTAAAAACAATTATTTCCCAGCCAACGTGAGTAAATCTGGGCACACCACAAGATGAATAGTTATGATAACGCCCCGAGCCACGCTCGGAAATAATTTATCCACGTAAAAGATCACAGAATTACGCAAAGTATGGACAAATTACTAGTTTTTGCCTATGAGCAAAACACATAGACCAATAACTATAAATTCTGTAAAACACAGAACATTAATTATTTAAAACTAACTAACTGGCGGGGACATTAATTCCCTTAAATTAATGTGCACTTTAATGTACACTTGCTTGCACATTCATTACAAAAACCATCCGAATTGCGCTGCTATATAAATGTCATTAGTCACATAGACCAAGTTAGCCTTTAAATCAATTACGTCAGGTATGTCCAAACAGGATACTTTAATAAAGTAATTAAATTCATTTTAGTAAGGGAAATTGCATTTTAAATGGATCTAATTTGTTAAAATGCCGTACCTACTTACCAAAATAACACAGGAAAATTATTTCAAATTGGACATGAAATATTTAGCTGCTTTATATTGATAAAACTGTCCCTAGTGGTCCTTAATTACTGTGTTCATACGTAATATGAATTTAAATCCTTTCAAAAAAACAAAAGCTCTACGTGCGATTTACAGCTACAGAGTAGTTAATTTGGACTATAAATCAAAAGTACTATTACGGTGTGGCGTGGCGTTGCGTGCGCCAAGCCTTAGAGTCGCGCCCTGCAGCAGCTTACAGAGACGGTGTTATACAGCCTGGACATGGACAACAAAGGGTGTGCGAATTAGCTACTGGTCCTTGAAACACGCGATTTCATTTGCTGAGTAAAAACTGTCATATCAGACACGATGTAACTAGGATTGCCAACCCTAGTTACATGGTTTTATTACAAGAAATAGAGTATATCTAGTTTCAAAAGTGGTAAACAAAGAGTGCGGACTTACAAAAAAAAAGTATCATTTATTTAAAAAAATTAAAACGATGTTTTTGGAAGTTTTTAGCACATAACATTTTACATTGTTTTCAAAAAGAATTGTACGACTCCAAATTTCTATTCTCAATTTCAATGATGCTCTGTTTGTCTCTTCCCGCCATTTCACTTTCATGACTCTTTCAGTAAAGTCGACATTTTTGATTACATTGACAGTTTTGACAAGAGCTAGTTTGTTTTTTTACACATTGTGTAAAAAAGGGTATTTTAGCGTCTTATAATAGTGTTATAGGTTATAGAGTATGCCTACATTTAGAGTACAATACTCTATTTTAGAGTACGGTTGGCAACCCTAGACGTAACCTCATTTATGTAGTTAATTGTACACAGCCTGTATCACAGTCCTTTATTACTCCGCTTAACATACAGGATGTACTCAAACTCCTCGCTAATTTTATCGATTATTTTATTAGCACTCGATACTATCTACAGTCAAGCTATGCAGTGTTATGCGTTTGTAATGCATATCTGATTGTACACACTACGCATTTTAATTAGTGAAAAGGTGAAAACATGACTTTACCTGTTCCCATTTTTACAGCTTTGAGGTTAATTTAAAAAGGTGTATTACAAGCTTTTAATGCCATAAAATGACTATAAATATGTTTATATTCTCGTTTCATTAAGCTAATCTACTTTGGAAATCATTTATACATTTACGGAATCGTAAATTTTCATTCATCTACATAAATAAGTGACCGCATTTTACTGTACGTTTCTGGAGTTCAAGAACAAGCAGAGGCGTAGCTACCGCCGTATCTACCGTATCAATTATACGGGGCCCCCGCCCTACAGGGGCCCCGAAATAGGCAAAAAATTCGCAACAAGTTATCCACAACCGTCTCGTAGGGTAAACAAAGCATTTGTAAAAAAAAAAACATTATGAGGGGCCTGGGAATTTTGATACGGGCTCCTATGGGACTAGCTACGCCACTGAGAACAAGGGACTTAGTTTTACCACATTTTTACGGTTTTACCCAACCTTCAAATTTGGTGCAATTTACTTGCCTGTAATGGCAATTTCAGTTGTTATTCATTCATTTTACTTACGTTCATCTCAAGTTCGACTCGCGTTAAACTCATTCTATTTTTTCCTTTTAAGTTTACTTTATAAAATTCGTAACTACCTATTTATTTAAAGTCATTTGTTTAAGTCATTAAAATAGTTACGCTTATTGGGTTGTGGTTGAGCAGTGGTGGGCAATTGGTAACAGCCCCGGCTTACGATTTGTAGATCGCGGGTTCAAACCCACTCAGGCACTTTGTGCAATCTATATCATCACCACTGTTTCCAAAACGGTGAAGAAAAATATCGCAAGGTTGCCTACATGTCCTAGAATCAAAAATTCAAAGACATGTGATACACATCCACATGTTTGTGAACGCATCTCCAAAATACGTCGGGCTTGCAGACGGTGAGAGTAGCTCGCTGTCCGACCGTCCGGACCGAGCACAAGTCGTCGACGGCGCATACTGTTCCCGTGCGCCTCAAGGAGCTGTCAGCAAACTGTAGGGGCCCAGCAGGGCCCAAGCCTACTGGGGTTATGGGTAATGTGGAAGTGAACACCAGGGCCCTGGACCGAAGGCAACAAAGGACCGGGGTGGATTTATTAGTCAGTAAATGTCTGACACTATCTCCCGCTCCGCCAAAGGGCGGGAGATGTCATTGGATGATTTTTCCTCACCAAAAAAAACCTACGAAATACGAACGTAATTCCTTGAATAGAGCAATTTTTTTAGAACTTTGTACAAAAAAAAAAACGGTTTTACTATCAGTGGTTGACAGTTGATACCACGAACACATAAAACATGCGTCACATTTGTCCTATTAATCACAAGCTACACCATACAACCATGATACTCAATACCTATTAGTTATTACGCACTTAATAGATCCAATGTCACAAACACTCACATTAACTCACCATATCGCGGTACATTATATACTGTTACTATATCCGTCGTTTCCAACCTATTGTGGGCGCCTATCGTAGCGACAAACTATTAGGCTCGAAAAACAATAAAACCATTATTGTTTCTATTCGAAAAAGGTTTAATACCTGTCAATCTGTCAGTCTGGTCTCTATTATTCCTACTAGAGCTATCGTCGCCCTGAAAAATCAAAGAGCAACTTTAGGAACAAACACAGGTATTGCAGACGACGAGCAATAGGTAGCTGGTAGTCTGGCCGTCAGGACACTATCCGGATCAAGCCCTAGTGGTCTAGAAACCGTGGGGCCGAAGCCTACTTGGACCCATAGTTGACTTCAAAAAGGGAAACCTGCGAACATAGAACGCAAGGGTAACTGAAGGAACATAAGTGTGGGTTTAGTCAGTAAAAGTCTGAGACGCCTCCGTCCGATTTTTAATTTCAGTCGGAAATAAATATTTGAACAGGGTTACGGCCTCTTGCGTCCTTAACCATTAATTTAATGCACTTGGTGCGCTTGATTTAGTATGTCACTGCCGATTATCTAATGAATTATCTAATAAATTAACAGTTAAAACATTGTAGTAGGTATTAACAGGAAATAAAAGGCTTTTTTTATACAGCCTCTTGCGTGTCTTTCGGTGTCCTAAGCCTTTTAGTAACTATCCCTACTTTTGATTTTTACTTTCTCCATAAATTCATCAAAACCGAAAATCATGCTTGCGCTTGTCGGTTCGTTTCTGTACTTACTTAAACTAATCAATTTTTCCTATCTGTGGCAAAACGTGGGACGCTTCACGCTATTACATGGCCCCAGATCTATAGTGTGGGTTACCTCATGAACCTGTTGACTGGCAGTTTAAATTAGCTGGGTGTTAACCAGTGACATTAGCACACGCTGTAATTACCGACTGACCCACATAGGGCTTAGTTTAATTAATAATTCGACTTGCAACGAGCGCTGACAAGCGTACCGACCTTATATGGGGAGACCAGTACGCATATCCATCGGAATTGAGACTAGCTTAGAATAGAACAACTTGCTTTGTATAGAGGATTTACTTATAGATCTTATTTGTATGTTAGTAGGATTGACCTTCATTTGTTTTATTTTTGTTATACACCGTTAAATTTTAGTCGTTTTAATCCCGTGGAGGTGCATGAAACACTATCTATTTGAGAAGATAAAATTAAAAAATAAAGAACTTTTTTTCTAAAACTCGAATATACGCACGTACGAAATTAATTTCTTTAAGTAAACGAGTCAATGACCTTGTAGGTAGTTGTCGGTCGTTGCATAGTAACTACCTACAGTTCATTGACCTCGCTCAGCTGACGTTTACTTAAAGAAATTAATTTCGTACATACGTAATTTAATTCGAATTTAAAAAGAAAAGTACTTTTTTTTTTAATTTTCTCTTTACAAATCGATAGTGTTTCATGTACCGATCGACCCTCCACGGGAATAAAACAACTAAAATTTATCGGTGTATAGTCTACAATAGTCTATGCATTAAATAAACGTAGCACAGCTCAAGAGGTTGCGTCTTGAAAGTCACACCCTTGGGTTCTGGCTACTAAATGCTAATTTAGTTGTTTAATTATTAAACCTGAATCGCAGAACAAATGGTCGATGTTTACAAAAGACCCTAGAGTAGCGACCATGTACCGGAAGATTCGAAGTCCTCCCATGAGGTGCACCGATGACCTGGTGAGAGTCACGGGAATCCGATGGATGCCATACGTACAGGACCAGGGTTTATGGCGACGCTTGGGAGAGGCCTACGTCCAATAGTGAAGTAATGCTAGCAAAGAAGGAGGCCGCACGCTTGAGGCAACGGCCCTCACGCCCTAGCCGCAGTCGGGATTCCGATCCCGTTTTCCGGCCACGTAGGCTACCGTCCGGTAACCGTCCAGACAGAGCCCAAGTCATTGACGGCGCGTACTGTTCCACGCCCACCCCAAGGTGTTGTCAGCCAACCGTAAGGGCCCATGCAGTAGGATCGAAGCCTACTGGGGGTAATTCGACCCTGATATGAAAGGCAACGAAGGAACGGGAGTGGGTTTTTAGTCAGTAAAAGTCTGACACACCCTCACAGTTATCTTTTTCTTTCTCAGTGGTAAATCATCAAATACTCGGAAGGAATGTGCGGAGTGAGAGGGAGTGTTAGGCTTCTACTGACTAAAATCCACCTATGTTATTTCAGTTGTTATATCGGAGCCGTTCTTACCCTTGACAATCAACTTTATGTGCTACTTATCATCATTGACTTTAAAATGTTGTTGCAATCTGGCGTTACAGTGAACAGTATCAAGCAGCTTATGATAAGATTTCTACAATTCTTATGATAGTACGAGAATAAATCTTATCTTATCGTCCAGTCGTAAAAACATACAATGTATCACAAACTTCTCGTAAAAGACTTTGTACAAAGTTACAAGACAGTATTACTAAGCGTCCTTAGGGCTCTAACTTTTACACAAGTAATGTAATTATCTAGAATCCATTTTGTCTAGTAATACTAGAAAGTAGGCGGATAAACATCGACTAGGCTAGACAGAGCAACGCTAACCAAATTAACTAACGTCGAATTCTTATCCGATTGGCTTGGATCGTGACTGCCATTCAGAGAGTAGTGAGAATAGGTACCTAACTACTAATCGTTGCTAATATGTATTATAGAATAAAATAAGAAAGCGTGTTTGGCCCGCTTTCGCGACACCAAATTCTTAAGGAAGACCTTGGAAATTTGCATAGGTAAACAACCTCTGTTTTTTTTGTTATATAACTTCTCCCGGTTGCTAAGCGTGGAGCGAGCCTAACCGTACAGTAGAACCTACCCATGTTTCTTCGGTTGTCCTTTGCGTTCTAGGGCCATGTTTACTCTACTCCTGAACGGCTCCTTCCTGAACGGTCGTTAGAGTCACCTGGAACCCACTCCGTACTGCCTGGCCTACTCTCTACATGCACTCTGGAGGCGAGGCGGTGCGGAGTGGATACCGGGTGGCTCTAATGAGCTGTGACCTTAATAGTTTAGATTTTTTTTCTTAAGAAAAAAAAATTGGTATTGGTCTTGGTTCATTGGTTGGTCTTGTTACTATTTTGGTTAACAAAAAAGTCTATTCTATTCTGTTCTAAACATCGGGCGAGCGAAACCTCTACCTTTCTACCCTGTGATACTAGCTCAAGCTAACCTAGCCTTTTCTAACTAGATACGTCTGTCTTCCGTACGCAACCAACAATAGACCATAGAAGAGACCCAATGCGATATCCGGTCACGTTACTTAAATATTGGCAACGTTATGTGCGAATAACAATGACAATCAGGCGCCATTCCGCATCGCGCATGCAAATCTAATAGTCGTTTCGGTGATGAATGTACCGTCGAAAAGCTGTCAACTTTTATAGGCTTGCGTACAGCGAGAAAATCCAGAAAAGCTGCCTATTGTTTTATGTAAAATGTCTTTTCTTTTGAACGATTATTTAGTCAATAATATTTTACAGAAATTCTCAGAATTTTCACTTATAATACCACAAGAGCTCCAAAATTATCGGGTATTTCGCGATAGGTTCGTTGCAAACAAATGAAGGAGTCAAGTTTTTCAGGTTAAAAAATCACGAGCGCGAAGCGCGAGTGATTTTTCCTGAAAAACTTGACGACTTTATTTGTTTGCAGGGAACCTTGAGGGAAATGCCAGATAATTTTGAAGCTCGTGTGGTATTCGGGGGATTATTTTTCCGTCCCAAATGTCGGCCAATAGAATCTCCAATTTTCACAATTGAATTCAACCTGTCAGTTTGACGTGTGGTTAATTTGACTGGATCATGTTTTGTTTTTTATATATAGCAACTACCAGAGAAAATTTTCAAAAAATTATCAGTATAATACCATGTAGGTTGTACCACGTGACGTCGAATGGTGCAATTCTATTGGTCGATATTTGGGTCGGAAAAATAATCAATAGAAAACGCCAACAGCCTGTTGAAAAGAGTAATTTTCTTTGATTGATCGTTAGAACCTCAACGATTAATGTTAAAAGCCTATAAGAAAACATGAAACTGAATACATGATACGCGCTATAAACCGATGATATACGACATGCATTAAGCAATAAAGCTATGAAAGCGCTGTAACAGTAGGCGTCAAGCGCTGCGATGCATTGTTGCGGCTTTATTGCCGCTCCTAAATATCGACCGGGAAGTAGCTGAGTGGTCCACTTCATGTAAAGCGCTGGAAGCTCGTAAACTTGCAATTTCCGTAATAGGGTGAATTGCCCAAGCAAAAAAATACACGGCAAACCTGAGAACGGTAGTGCAATGTGCTGATTATTAATTTTATATATTTTTTCTCAACAACGTAAGTATTTCTCTACCTTGGCAAAAAAAATCATTGGTATCTACCCTCTAATATACCCAAAAAAAAAATTACAAAGTGTTATTTTATCATCACGGTGACCTGTCCTGAACCCAATTCCGCTCATAACATACCTTCTCCTGCAAATACATTCGTAATATGGATTTAAATTGATTTTGTTATCATTAAATTATAATATATTCGATCAAATAAAACAATTTTTGTTTGTTTATCTTCTTTCTCATGGATTTGACAGGCAGTCAACTTTTGTCTGGAAAAAAGTTATCATTTCAGAGGACAGTAAGTTTTAGTAGAATAGCCACATCAACATTGCGTTGTTACGCCCCTTTCACCTTTTCTCACTCCGGATCAGTCCGGCTTAAGCTCTCGGCGCGAACGCACCGGTCCCAACGTCTTGCGGTTTCCCGCCAAAAAAGTAAGTTTATCATTTCAGTAATATGGGGACAAAAATAGTTTCATTTCGGTGGCTGTTATAACTCGTGCTAGATTTGTTTAATTTGTTTCAAAATTGTGTATTAAATTCGCAGTAAGTACTGTTTTGTTTGAGTAGTGTTCATATTTTTTAAATAATTTTTTTTCGGAGTTAAATGTAGAACTAACCTCTATTTTATCATCTCAGTGTTATCATTTCAGTGGATTCGGTGGACTGTTATACCAATTACAGTCCACCGGAATTAAAAGTATCTCCGAAATGATAAAAACATAAAGTTTTAGAGATCCTGGTGTCAAATACAAAGTCATAGTTTTGTAATGTACCTACTTTTACCTAGAGTGTCGATTAGATTATTTAGGTGTATTTGTTGTGTAATATTTGTGCTTAAGATATATAATATATACATATATCTATGTAGTTAGTACATGTTTACTATACTTTAGATACAGATTTGTTCGGCTCAACGAAAATGTGATGAGTGTGTGGGTCACCACAGTGTAGATTATTATACCTACTAATTGTCAACAAAATAATTATTTCGAGGGTTTACCTTCAATATAAGTCACTTACCTTTATTTTTATATCATTTATTACGAGTAAATAACAATAATAAATAATATTTGATATAATTACAAAATTTCTTAATTTTACAAGATACAAATAAGTTAAAGAGCATTTAAACGTTATATGAAAAAAAAAGAGATATACCTATGTGATGAGAAATTGCCTGTGAGAGTGTTTGTCTGAGTCAATGCAAGAGAGCTAGTGTGTGAGCGCGTGGTGTATCTGAAGGTATAGTATTTTATAGGATCATAGTATAGTGTGTATGAATGTATGTCTGTGGATATGAGAAAGAAGAAAATTGAAAAGCGTGTATTTTGATTTTAGGATGCCGCGGCCTAAGCAACAGACTAGAGAAGAAAGGTTGGAAAAAAGGAGGTTGTATGAAAGAAGAAGAAAAGAGAGAATTAAGAGCAATGAAGTCTCACGCGAAGAGTTTTTGAGAAAAGACAGAGAAAGGTATGCCAGAAAAAAAGCAGCGGGATTAATTGTTTCAAGGCATCTAATGACCCCTAAAAAATTAAGAATTCTAAGAAGAAAAAACAAAATAAGTGCTGCTGCTTATTACCAAAGAAAAAAAAATAGAGCAGCTCCAGCTCCTATAGCGGCTCGTGCTAACCCTCTGGATGAGACAATTGGGGATCAAAGTGATGGTCCTGGACTAAGCACTTCCTGTCACAGTTCCTTCTTGCCTACTTTACGGCGCAGCTTACGATTGAACAGCAATAGTATTAGTACGAATATCCAAATCGAACGTTCTAATACTACAGAAGCTAGAAGCTTTCATCGGGTATACACAAGCAGTCCACGACAAACCCTGCTATCAACGCATCAAAATTTTGTAAATTTTGACTATAGCAATCCTGGTCCAAGCACTTCTCGTCAAGGGAATCCATCTTCGGCTCGGCGCTGCTTGCCGATGAATAGCGATAGTACAATTGGTTCCAATATTCAACATCATATTGATGACAATGTAGTAACTGGCACTCATTGTGTACAACCAAGTGGCGTACAACGAATAACATGTCCATCAAATCTAAGTAGTATCGAGTCAACATTATGCCCCAACAGCCCTGTTTCAGACTCGTCAATTACATCTGTAGAATTCAAGCGAGGACTTAAAGACAAATTTCGAAAATATCAAAAAACTAAAACTAAGCTAATAACAGAATTACAAAACAAATTATTACAGGTCACTAAGGAAAAAGAAATGTTCAAAAAAAGGTGTAACAGACTACAAAGCAATTATATGATTTTGAAGAAAAGTACCCAAAAAGGAGAAAAACCAGCAGTAGAAGTCATAAAACCTGATGAAAAAAAAAATCGAATTCTCAGGAGGGTGGTGAAATTTTTAGAAGATGATGAAAATTCAACACTGTGTCCTGGAAAAAATGACACCATATCTAGACATGGATTAAAAAAACAAAAAAGACTATTGACAGACACACTTAAAAATTTACACTTGAAATATTTGGGATCAGGAGAACCACCGATAAGCTATTCAACATTTTCAAGAATGAAGCCTTTCTGGGTCACTCAACCAAATGTGAATGCACGAAATACATGCCTATGTGAAAAGCACGAAAATATGAAACTTTTGATTGAATCTATGAAAAGAAACCGCCTTATCAAAGAAAATACAATATCCGACGTTTTAAGTAGCCTATGTTGTAGTAAAGATAACATCGATTGTCTGCAAAGAATATGCTCAAGTTGTAAAAATAGACACATTGATTATCAAGAGTTTAATAATGAAGTGAACATAGCGTATTGGGGTTGGGAGAAGAATAAAAGCATATATGTCAAAAATAATGTAGAAAAATCTGCTATTAAAGTTGAAAAAGTAAGGCGTTGGGTGAAACCACTAGATTTAATAAAAAAATTCGAAGATAGCCTGAAACCATTCCTTAAACATTGCGTCAATAATAAAAATCAAAATCAAGCTTTCAAAACGTTAAAAGAAAATATGACTACGGAAGACTGTATTATACAAATTGATTTCAGTGAAAATTATAATGCCAAATATGGATCCGAAATTCAATCCCTTCATTTTGGTGGTAGCAGACAACAGTTCACTTTGCATACTGTCGTAATATATTTCAAACTCGACAACGAA
Source organism: Leucania comma (assembly GCA_958295575.1). NCBI lineage: Eukaryota > Metazoa > Arthropoda > Insecta > Lepidoptera > Noctuidae > Leucania > Leucania comma. Next base: position 15,974,523 of record OY282474.1, on the reverse strand, counting down.
ACTTGCAAAACTCAGTCATTTTGTACTGTAAGTACCTCTTTAAGGCATGATGCTGCTGCAGTATGGGCACACCTCATTCCTGTTTTGCAAGAAATTGAGATAACTGCTCCTCTGGTTCGTAAACTTTACGTTATTTCTGACTCACCATCTGCGCAATACAGGAATAAAAATATATTATATATAATAACTCAGTTATCCTCCTATTGTCCGATGCTGACCCACATAATTTGGAACTATTGTGAGTGTGGTCATGGAAAAAGCGCAGCAGATGGAGTGGGTGGAGTATTAAAGAGAACGCTAGATAAACAAGTCTCATATCAACATGATATTACCAATATTGAATCGCTGGTACAAAACCTACAGTGTTATGTTAAAGGTGTGAAAATTGAAACAGTTGAAGATTATCAGGTGACAGAAAAAGATTGGCTCTTGCCCAAAGACTTAAAGACTTTTCCGGGAACTATGAAAGTTCACCAAGTTGTTTGGTCTAAAGAGTCAGGAAACCGTTTGGCACTTCGACATCTGTCCTGTATTGAAAGAGAATGCCTAAATAAAACTATTAGGTGCCCTCACGGCAAGCATTTAGGTTTTCATGACTTCACTGGGATTCAATCAACGAATTTTGCAAATAATACAAATATAGCACATCTGCGTCCAATTCAACTGTCAGAAAAATTAGTACTACGTCCCAAGCCATTCAATGAAAAGAATCTTTCCAAAAAATTACAAAGGAATAGTTTCATACATGAACCACACACACACTCAATCACAAACATTGAAATATCAATTATTAAGCCCTCAACATCCCATTCCTTTGATGGAATGAATAATCAAAAAGGAGAGAATGAGCAGGAATCATCGATAATACCCAAATCATTGCTCGAAAAATATGAAAACTTCAATGAATTTAGCACTCCATCGTGTTCATTTTTTGAAAACAATGATACTGAAATTATTGAAAAGTATGAACGGACAAGAAATATTGACAGCGAAGAAGAAATCATGATTACAGCCAAGAAGAGAAAAGTAAGAAGATTATCTTCGTCTTCGTCCAGTTCTGATTTGAATATTTTTTGATTTTTGTTATTGTATATTTAGTTTTTTAAATATTTGCTGTCATTTAATGGCATGACTTGTTTTAGGTAGGAAGTTAAACTTATTAAAGAAGACTGATGACTATAATAATTATAGTAAAGACGTGCTGTGGTGTGATAATTAAAGAAGATTTGTTTATTAAGTACATATCTAAATTAAAAACCTATATTTATAGTCATGAAAAGAGGCTGATTAGTGAATTTGAGAAATAATTGTGTGATTTAAAGTGACATGATGAAAAATTAATCTTTAAGCTACATACTTGAACCTACTCGTAAATACGTACCCAGAAAGACTTTTTTATTGGAATAACTATAATTCGCATTAGGTATAAGAATTACTTATACATAATTGCGAATTATAGTTATAGGTAGAACAAAACTTTGTTGTTTTTTGTTCTATTTAGATATGTACGTTTCTCTATTGTTGTAGTAATTTAAGAATAAAGTGATCTCAATCTCAGGTTTCTGTTATGTTTCATACGTTTATGTAAAAGGATTAAAAGTACTAAGCTATTACTACTAAGATATTTTTATAATGTTTCTTATTCATTTATTGTATTTTAAAAATATAAGAGTTGATTTAATTTTAGAAGTTTTACTGATATACCTTTAGAAACACTATTCTCCTCTCGTTACCAATTTAACTAAATTATACCTAGCATTTTTCTCTTAGTGCAATAGGTAGACATTAGGTATTACTATTAATGGCATAACTTACAAATGCAACCATCATATTAATCAGAAACTTTAAGCTTTCTAATCGCGATACGTTGATTCTTTTGAAAATATATCAAGTAAATTAGTATTAGTACATAAACAAGCAAAAATATTTATTTAAGGTTACCAGCATTTACGATAAAGTTTTCCAACATTTTCACACAACAACAACCACAAAAATTACCAAAGGTTATAAAAGTAAAGAAACTATTCATTCATATCATAATAAACATTACATTACATTAATATCATTCTTTGAGGTTATTGTAACCTCAAAGAATGATATATGTAATAATACTAACTGTAATATCTGTATATTAATGATGATATTAAAAAAACTGTGTACTGTCCTGTCTCAGTGTTTATCTAAAATTTGTGGAAATCAAACCTGACAAAGTACGGAACCCTGGCTGGGGGCACGGTTGTTCTTAGCTGTATCATTTCGGTGGATTTATCATTTCGGTGGTAATTTTTATCATTTCGGTGGACACTTTTAATTTCAGTGGACTCTTAAAACTTTATCCTTAAATATTTATGTAAGTTTTGATAATATTTGATGTCCACTCACGCACAATGTTATAAAATAGACTAAAGTATTATTTGTCACTAAAAATATATAGATTGCATTGAAATAAAAAAATCCCACCGAAATGATACATAAAAATCTCTTGTTGAAATTCACCCAATATAATCCTTAAATGTATTGATACGCTAAAAGGTGCGATCGTAAAGAACCTTTGATATATTTTTTTCCTTTGCCTTATTATAATTGAGTAGCTTCAGCCAGCGGCTTCGCTCGTGCTTCTCCAAACAAACTTTGAAACCCCGTTTCATCCCTTTAAGGGCCGGTTCTAGTCACTGTTTTTTTTTTTGTATGAACTTCGCTCGCGACTATGTCGACTTCCCGGCCCCAAAACAACGGTTTTATTTTTATATAAAAAAAAAACAATAACTATGTATTCAAGATTTTTGTTTTTGCGAAGCGCTTTTTAATAACAAGCTTTATTTTGTTTTTGTAACTTTCAAATTTTCCGTAACGTAATCTCGTAGAAATACGTTTGAATGCGTAAATTAGGGTCAGAATCGCGAATTTTTTTTTATAGAGCCAACTAATTTACATATATCATGTTTTCATTTTTGCCAAGCGCTTGGTAATATAGTCAATTTTAATAAAATAAATTTTCACAGTGTTCTCTTCTATATTTGTGGATTTCCAGAGGTTTAAAAAAGATCAAAATGAGTAGAACCCTGGCCTTAAATTGTGAACTTTGAAAAATCCTTTCTTGGTGCCCGCCTACTTCATAAAAGTAAGCCTTTTATGAAATTTCACAATTCTAGTCCCAGTAGTTTCGGTTGTGCGTTGTAATGTTAGTTTCTCAGTTTTTCCTTTTATTAGTATTCATAGACGATCGGTTTTACGAATGTACCGTTATATCTATTGATTAAGTACTTTGAATTGCATTGTTTACATTTCCATTCATTCAAGTTTTCGCGTATCCTTTAAAAATCCCACTTCGGATGCAACAAACGTTTGACATTATGTATTCATTGAAATAGTGAAGTCGAAGCAATCATAGTCGAATGTTGTGCATTAACAAAGGCATAGACAAAAGCGTGTAAAACAATAAAGGAACGCGCAATCAAAATTCAAAATTGAGGCGCACACAATTAGAGTGTATTCACGCCCCAACGCTTGTATTCAAATTCGATCGTTATGATGAGTTCTTTTTTTTTCTGCCCTTTGTTTCCATGACTTTATTTTGTTGTCGCCCTGCTGTACACAGGAAACTGTGGTTTCATAGGGCGTATAAAATAGGTATGCTATAATTCCCTGTAGCCAACATATGAGGTTTGAGAGATAACTTTATTTCCCATCAGGATTTCAATTCATTTAGGTACATGAGAAAACTTGAAATTTATTTTTACGCCACCTGTTCAATAATGTATTTTTGTAATTATGTCATACAACGGAGATAGTGTAATATGGCTGATTAACGAAATAACGGGAGCGCCATTTAAAATTCAAACTATAAAATCTCAGACTTACAAATTTTGTTTGTTTCAAATCTCAAAACAAGTTTAATGATAGTTAAGATTAATTTGTATATAATACTTCAATATATTTCTGTAATTTTCAATTAGTTTTAGTCTTTTAATTATAATTTTAATTAATTATAGTATCCAGCACGGGGGTCTTTGTCTTGGACGGCTCAAATTTCTCATTTCACTCTAGTTACTTTATTAACTCCGTCCCTTATGTTCGGGATTAAAATTTAGCAACCTTCGTTTCGTTCGGAAACGCCCGTGACTTAAAGACACTGCTTTATCGCCTAGTCACATAATCTACTATTTCAAGCATTGTTGGTAGAGTAAGTACTATAAGAGTTTTGATTTTACTCATATAATAATTGTTCTATCTCACGAAGGCAGGGTGTTCTTGGATATGTGGACTTTGCGTAAGCTATTTTGTGTGATAGAGCTAGAAGCTTGCGCAGAAAATAAAAAATGTGTACGTGAACCCACGCACTCATTCAATACCCGCCTTCGTGAGATAAAACAACCATAGCTTTTTGTTCTCAATTCATGTTCATAACAATACCAAATATACTATTAAATCTAATTCAAAATTTATACTAAACCTATGTACACAAAAACTAAACTAAGAATGTAAACTAGACATAACTATGTACAAATATAATACAAAAACACCAAATACACTCAGGCGTCGAAGTATTCCTCCACATCGCTGTCATCCGGAAACGTACCCAGAAGACTGGCAGCATTGCCACGTTGAATGGCAATGCTGATTCTTTGGGCAAAAAATGAGCCAGCCCTCTGGTCACGCAAAGTGTCGATCAAGCGACGTGAAATTTCCTTGACTTTTCTTTGATACGCGCACTCGGACCCCATGAACCAAGCGTTTCGACCCCAAACGGCTCAAAACTGTAATTACCAATAAGATTACAGTATTTGCGCCGTTTGAGGGTCTCAGCAGCCGCAGCCGCGTTAATATGATTTACATCCAAAAAAATAAAAAATAAACAAATATACTAAGAAAAAGTCAATAAAATATTTTGACTCTGATCATAAATGATACACCACCAAAGTCACGTCTCAAAAAAGCGTGAAATTAAAAAGCAATCGCACTGATGGGTCTAATTACAGATGAATAATAATAAATCCACCATCAAGAATGACACATAATTTATTTTCTGCGATCATGATCGCATGTCAATCGGCGCGGGCGGGGCGGTAATGTGAGGCTATGTCATGTACAAATACATCGCACATGTCACCGATAGCCCGCTACGGTGGAACATCTGCTTTTACTGACTCATAATAACAGACTTGACGCACTACATCGCTGGGATTAACACGTGGATCGAGCTGGTATGTAGACAAGTTAAACAGCCATTATACGCGTGTAGAAGAGAAATCTTCAAGCACTAGGTTGAACTAAATGTAATGATGATCAAGTATTTTATGGTACAGCAATAAGCATAAGTAGGTACTTATAACCAGCCTTATTATGTTTCCACTACTAGGGCTAAAGCTCTAGGAGAGGAAATGGGTCGTAAACCATCACGCGGGGCTATGGGCCCAAAACCACCAGTTCACAGTAGTGAATTGGGAGATGTCAACGGTTTTCATTCGGATTTCGGATTTCGGATTCTAGGATATGCCGATTTCCTCACTATGTTTTCCTTCACCGTTTTGGAGAGTAGTGTCAATTAAATAAATAACATATTATAAAGTAATAAGAGTTAGGTGGCTGGGTTTGAATCCGCGACCTGACTCGTAAGTCAGGGCTACTATTCCACCACTACTCTTAATAAAGCAACAAAAAAAATATTTCCGCGTTGGGACTACCGTCGTCATCATCATCATCATCATCATCAGCCTTTTAATGTTCCCACTGCTGATTGCCCGTAATCCACCACGCGAGCCCAGTGCTGATTGGTGGATGTCACATATTTTCGAATTTTTTGGTTCTAGGAAATGCCGGTTTCCTCACGATGTTTTCCTTCACCGTTTTGAGAGCAGTGGTGATGATATAAATTACACAAAGTAATGCGCCTGGCTGGGTTTGAACCTGCGACCTACAATTCGTAAGTCGGGGCCTTTACCACTCGGCCACCATTGCTACTGGTACTGATACTGGTACTGGACTACAGTACCTACCCTTTACTAAATCACCAGTGAAAAACAGTTGCTTACGTCATTATTTCAGGAAGATAAATACATTTGAATGCGAATAGTCAGAGTAATTTCACAAGAACAGAGAAAATAAAAAAAAACCTATGACAAATACTCTCAAGAAGTAAACAATTACAAAAGAATTCTTTTGAACATGTTTACTCACGGCAATACCAGGGGCCTGTGCCGAATGCCAGAGTTACTCGTTAGTACACGTAGTTTAAACTAGCAAGCAAGCAAGAACCTCCATAGAAGACGAACACTTATTCGCCCACTAATCGACGCCCATTTTCGAGTTTAACCTCAAAAAGTTCAAGACCTTGTTAACACACTGACAAGTGACCTTCAGACATTCAGCTGACATAACAAAGATCATATATGGCAGTATTGGATACATCGTTACAAAATTGCATTTGAAAACGGTGTGCACCCGGTGGGTGCCGAAAACGTTTAGCGTCGAGCAAAAGTCGAAGTGACTTGACGTTTTATTTTGAAGAGCAGTGCAGAACAGGGACAGCAGGGATAGGGACAGGGATAGCGAGCAGGTTCTTTTTTATTGTTTTTTTCTCTCGTTACTGCTCAAGAAACCTTCTTTACGGCTCAAGAAACAATTCAAAAGCAAGAATATTGGAGATGATAGTATGGTGATGACTGCTTATAGGGATTAAAAAAAGGGGGTTGCTTTTTTTCTTTCAGATCAAACAAATCTAAATACAACTAAACTACATACCTACAAAAAGTTTTTGCAACACACTTATTGTACGTATAGATATGGAATGGAATTTTTCTGCTTGATAGCTAGGCTACAACTACAACCTACAAGAGTGTATAGGTAAGCCTGCTCCATCATCGAACACATTATCGGTTACTATCAGATGAGACAGTAGCCAAACGCGAGCTTATCAATAATAAAAAATGCTGATACCTATCTCTCAATTTAATTTCTAAATATGACTATTTCTCAAATTAAGCACTTACGTCAAGTCTAAAGACACTGAACAATATGTTGCATTTTTTATGGATCTAAAAGTAAGCGTTTTTAACATGTCACGATTACAGGCTCCGTCTGCTTTCATGAGGAAAATTACCTAGTAGCTATTACAGCAATGGAACTTTTCCCGAGTCTCGGATCGATTAAACCTCATACCTCACCTAGACTAATGACAAACTAGTGCAATTAGGATCACCAGGTAATGCATCAACTTTTCAATTAAAGTTAATTCAATTAGCTACTGCATTAGTCTGAAAAATGAATATGTCGCATGTTTATTAATGATTGTGTATGTTAAGCTTAAGGGCGATATCACACAAAGTAGCGTTCTTTCAAAGATTCGAAGTTTGAACTGCCAATGAATTGCATATACGCATAGACCTACAGAATTTTTGCAATTGTTTTACGTTGTTCGTTTTAATTATTATAATTAATTATCTTTCAAAAACAGTGTAGAATTTTAATTTCTTATGAAATTTTTCTTTTTTCTTTAACCTTTATTCTGTACCTCTAACATGAGTTTACATGAATTTTGCAGCGCCTCTAGCGGTCACTTGCAGAACCAAAATTTGCCATACAAAATATTTACGGCGTCGATTTCGAGTAGCGACGAATACTATTGCTTAAAACTCATGGTAGAGGTACAGGTCTACATTTTACTTAATATTAGATATGAATTTATTAAGAAAAAAAAATACTTTGATTAGTTTTTGAGAGTAGTTCAACTAACGAGTTACACGAAAAACTGCAATTTTTATGGAAAACTTGCTTCGGAACTTTGGCTGTATTTAAATAGACAAGAAAAATTATGAAAAGCGAGACAACTGTGAACTTTAGTAACAGCAAATATCGCGTTTAAAATATCATTATAGGGCTCTTAATCGGTGTCATGGATCTGACTTAATGAAATAGCATAACTTACGGTAGGTGATGGGTCATGAACAAAATGGTCATGGAAACTGCGTTGATGTTTTGTAAGATACCAGCTTAAATAATTGTTTAATTATTTATGTATTAAGAAGAATCGAAGATTGAATGGAGACTTTAGCTAAAATTCAGATAGTTGCTGTAACAAGTTTAATACTGAAAGCTTTCCACGATGACAGTCTGTATCACCTCGTAAACTGTCTATACTGATGCCATCAAATCATAATCTCTCAACACAAACGACCATATTCTATTAAAGCGATCAACAGATAACTATCTAATTTCTAAACGAGAAACGTGAGCCTCATTTTCAGGATCTTAAACAAAACAGACAAGGAAAATTATGAATGAACACCGTGACACCACACCGAACCGCGCGCCATGGCGGCTAAGCAGCAGCAACGGCGGCAGGGAGGGGCTGTCCCTCCCCCGAAGGGCAAGGCGGCGGCTGTTCCCACCGCTAAACCGGCAAGACGTCCTGCCGGGGCGGTTACCAGGCCGCCTCAACCGCCCGAAGAACCTTCGGCTGGCGCCGAGTGGACGGTGGTCGGCGCCAAGAAGAAGGCGGGCAAGGCGGCCAGGGCGGCCAGAAAGCGCGTGAGGCGGCTGGAGCGCAAGAAGCGCGCCATGGCGGCTAGACTTCGCGCCCCTAAATCCGAGGCTGTAGTGATTACGCTACAGCCTGAAGCGGAGAAAAGGGGCGTGACGTACAAGTCCGTCATGGACAAGGCGAGGCGGGCGGTGCTGCCCCATCTCAAGGAGCTCGGAGCCTCTGAGGGCTTCCGCATGCGGCGCACCGTGACCGGTGCCCAAATGCTGGAGGTCCCTGGCGCGTCCAGTGGCCCAGCGGCAGACGCCCTGGCCAAGAGGCTCAGGGAGTCCCTGGACGCGGAGGAGGCCCGAGTGTCCAGGCCCACGAAGTGCATCGACATGCGCATCATGGGCTTGGACGACTCCGTTGGGGTCGACGAGGTGGTGGCCGCCATTGTTGGTGCGGGAGGGTGCACAGCCGACCAGGTTCGGGCGGGCACCATCCGCACTGATGGCACAGGCATGCGAGCCGTGACGGTCAGCTGCCCCGTGTCGGCGGCCAAAACCATCACTGGGGAGGGCCGAAGGCTTCTGGTGGGCTGGGTTTCCGCCCAGGTCAGACTGTTGGAGCCCAGACCTCTGCGGTGCTACCGCTGCCGCGTGGGACACCACGCGGGGGCCTTTTGCGCCGCGGAGGTGGATCGCAGCGACCGTTGCTTCCGATGTGGTCAGCCTGGTCACAAAGCCGCCGAGTGCCGTGAGTCGCCGCACTGTTACGCATGTGCGGCGGCAGGCAAAAAGGCGGACCACCAGGCTGGTTGCAGGTCCTGCGACCCTCCAACGAAGGTGAAGCACAGGGTTCGGCCCATCCCCGGTGACGTCCTCACCGCCGCAGCCGCGTCCGTAGCCGCCGCCGCTATCGCCGCCACAGCCGCCGCGGCAGGACCCTCACAGAGGGCTCAGGAGGAGATCGTAATGGAATGTCAATAACAGCTCCATTACGTCTCCTCCAGGCGAACATCAACCACTGCGCCCCCGCTCAGGATCTGTTGCTCCAGAGCATGGCGCAGTGGTCGATTAATGTCGCCGTAGTCTCCGAGCCGTACTTTGTCCTGCCCAGTGCAGACTGGGTTTCGGACCTAGACGGCTCGGTGTCTTTAATTAGGTCGACCGCCGCCGGTACCCCGCCCCTCGAGCGCGTCACGAGGGGACGAGGTTGCGTGGCAGGACGGTTCGGGGACATTGCAGTGGTAGGCGTCTACCTGTCCCCGAGCAGATCTCTCGGCGATTTCCACATCTCCCTTATGGAGCTGAAAAACGTCGTCGTTGGGTTTAGGGACCTCCCCGTGGTCGTTTGCGGGGACTTCAATGCCTGGAACGAGGCTTGGGGTTCCCGCTACACGAACGGGCGGGGTCGGTCGGTAGAGGCCTGGGCTGAGGAGTCCGGCCTGGCCCTCCTAAACCGGGGCTCTGTTTCCACGTGTGTGCGGATGCGGGGCGAATCAGTGGTGGACCTGTCGTTCGCCAGCCCCGATCTGGCACCACGTGTCGTCGACTGGCGTGTTATGGAGGGGGTGGAGACGTTCTCAGACCACCGGTACATCCGGTTTGACGTCTCCGCCCAAACCTCGACCGCGCCGGTCCAGCGGAGCCCTTGTGGTCCGCGATGGGCGCTGAGGCAGATGGACCGGGAGCTCCTCCTGGAAGCCGCGACGGTACAGGCCTGGGTGCAAGCACCGGACAGGCCTGTCGACATTGACGTCGAGGCAGAGTGGTTCCGGGAGGGCATGTCGCAAATCTGCGACGCGTCAATGCCCCGAGTCCGTCCAGGACGTGCCAAGCGCCAGGTGTACTGGTGGTCGCCGGAGATTGCGGCATTGCGCAATGCGTGCAACCACGCGCGACGCCGGTACGCCAGGTACTGCAAGCGCCGCAACCGCCCGCCGGATGCGGAGGCTGTTGAGGCGGAGCTGTACGAGGGTTACAGAGTAGCGAAGCGCACCCTCCGAGCGGAGATTAAGCGGTCCAAGATGGAGGCCCGCAACGTCTGGCTGGGGTCTCTGAATGCAGACCCGTGGGGACGCCCATACAAGATGGTACGGGAGAAACTCCGTCCATGGGCTCCCCCACTGACTCAGAGTCTCCGGCCCGAGCTCGTGGAGGGTGTGGTCAGCACTCTGTTCCCTACGCGGGGGGTACACTCCCCCCCGTCTATGGCTCCGCCAACACCGGCAGTACCTGACGCGGACCACGACGACGACGACGATGTTCCAGAGGTGACCGAGGTAGAGATGAGAGTGGCGGTACGAAGGCTGAGTGCCAAGAATACCGCCCCAGGACCTGACGGCCTGCCTGGGAGGGCCTGGGTCCTGGCTATGGAGGCTCTCGGGCCTCGATTGAGGGGGCTCTTTAGCGCATGTCTGGAGAGGGGCCAGTTCCCACTTCGCTGGAAGACGGGGAAACTGGTCCTCATAGCGAAGCCTGGGCGCCCTGCGGACTCTCCGTCCGCGTACCGGCCCATTGTGCTGCTCGACGAGGTGGGCAAGCTCTTTGAAAGAGTCATTGCAAACCGCCTCGTCGCGCGCCTTGCAAGGGTGGGGCCGGACCTGTCGGACGGACAGTTCGGTTTTCGCAGGATGCGCTCCACGGTGGACGCCATCATGCGCGTGCGAGCCCTCACGACGGGGGATGCGGTGTCCCAGGGCAGGTGTGTCGTGGCAGTGTCCTTGGACATTGCCAACGCCTTCAACTCCCTGCCCTGGAGTTGCATTGGAACGGCACTCCGGTACCACCGGGTGCCCGACTACCTCTGTCGTGTGATCGAGGCCTACCTATCGGAGAGGTATATCATCTACCCCGGTCACCAGGGAGAGTGGAAACGTCGAGAGATGTCGTGCGGTGTTCCGCAGGGATCGGTACTAGGACCACCCTTGTGGAACATCGGGTACGACTACGTGCTGCGCGGCGACTTCCCCGACGGGGTCAGCGTGGTCTGCTACGCGGACGACACGTTGGTCCTAGCGCGGGGAGAGTCGTACCGGACGGCGGTCGAATTAGCGACACGCGGGGTTGCGATGGTCGTTGACAGGATCCAGCAGTTGGGACTCGAGGTGGCACTGCACAAGTCCGAGGCCATGTGCTTTCACGGCCCTCGGAGTGCGCCACCACCTCGTTCCCAGCTAACGGTGGGAGGGGTTCACATCAGCGTCGGGTCGACGATGAAGTACCTGGGACTCGTCCTCGACAGCTGGTGGAACTTCAGGGAGCACTTCCGACGTCTGGCTCCCAAACTGAATCGGACTGGGGCTGCTCTCGGGCGGCTCCTGCCCAACCTCAGGGGCCAGACGCCTCCTGCCGGAAGCTCTACGCGGGAATCGTTCGGTCCATGGCTCTCTACGGGGCTCCGGTGTGGGCACCGACGTTGCAACAGCAACCGAGGACCCAGCTGAATGCGTGCCAGAGGGTCATGGCAATACGCATGGTGCGAGGGTACCGAACGATCTCCCGCGAGGCGGCGACCCTCCTTGCTGGCCAACCGCCGTGGGATCTGGAGGCAACAGTCCTTGCACACATGCACGACAAGCACATGGAGATGCAACGCCGGGGCGAAATTCCGCTGCCACGACAAGTCGAGGCATGGCGGACAGAGCTCCGGCGGGATCTCATGGCGAAATGGCGTCAACGACTATCGCAACCTCGTTCGGGGCGCGCCACAATTGGGGCGATAAGGCCCATCCTTGGGGCGTGGCTGGAAAGACCTCACGGCGTTCTCAACTTCCGCACGACGCAGGTGCTTACCGAACACGGAAAGTTCGCTAAGTACCTGTTCCGGATTCGTGCGGAGGATTCGCCCGGGTGTCGCCACTGTGCGGAACATCCGGAGGACACGGTGGAGCACACTGTAGAGGTGTGCCCCGCCTGGGCGGAGCATCGCCGTGTCCTCGTGGGGGCGATCGGCGGCAGCGATCTCTCTCGCCGGGCCTTGGTTCAGGCCATGGTCCGTAGTGAGGAGGGATGGCAGGCGGTCGCCTCCTTCTGCGAAGCAGTAATGCTAGCAAAGGAGGAGGCCGACCGCATCAGGCAGAGGCAACGGGGCGCTCGCCCCAGCCGCCGCCGGGATTCCGATCCCGATTTCCGGCCACCGTAGGCGCGGGCTTGCGGACGGCGTGCAATGGGTAGCACGCTGTCCGATCGTCCGGTAACCGACCGGACCGAGCCCAAGTCGTCGACGGCGCGTTCTGTTCCCGCGCGCCTCAAGGAGCTGTCAGCACACCGAAGAGGCCCAGCCTGCTAACTGCAGGCAGGCAGGGTCGAAGCCTACTGGGGTCATGGGTTAGTTCCGAAAGGAATGCTCGACCCCGGCACGATAGGCTACGAAGGAACGGGGTAGGTTTTTAGTCAGTAAGAGTCTGACACTACTTCCCGCTCCGCCCAAGGGCGGGATTTGTCATTGGATGATTTTACCTACCATAAAAAAAAATAAAAAAAAAAACACCGAACCGCGCCGTACCCCGCCGAGCCGCGCCGTACCGCGTCAAACAGATCGAAAATACAAGTTTGTCGTGTTAGGGTGCCGTACATAATGGGCAGGGCCCGCTTTCCTCGGCATCTAGGCCACAATAACAAGAGGCGATTGCTAAGTGAAATTAAACACAGCGTCGAACGCCGCGGAAATACAAGACATCGGATAGGTAACGCGATGCGATAAAACTTGGGGACCGGCCCGATCATTGTTTGTACTTTGTCTACACGTCGTGTTAGCTGACTTCGGTGTTCCTCGACTTACTTCGACATACTTCGGCACCACTCATCTCATGTTTTACATTTGTGAACCTCGCATTAGCATTAGCATTCGTCTTTATTTTGTACGCTCGCCACATTATCTTCTCACAACTAAGGCTGACTTATTACTGTTAGTAATTTATACATACTTATGGGCAGTCACGTTTCTCTACAGGTGGTACAGTGGATAACGCTAAATATCTCGGTACCGGTGCAGCAATAACTTTTGCTCTTAAAGTCGCATTCGTGTCAAATTATAAACGTAAGTATGTTCTACTGGCGCCTTGTTACAAACGTTTTAATACAATGAAATCTTTCAGCTATAAATATACAGTTACCTGCCCCCCCAAGCCAAGTTACAATCGTTTCGTTTAGCGTGTACGCTTGGAGTTGTCCACGCCCCCAATTCCTTTGTTGAGATGACGTCAGAACACAGAAATTGGGGGCGTGGCCAACTCCAAGCTTTCACGCTAAACGAAACGATTGTAACTTGGCTAGGGGGGCTGGTTACTCACGTTATGTTTCAATAATACTGTTTATTAGACAACAATAGGAAAATGTAACTCAAAAACAAACGCATTCAGTTTGAACTGAAAGAATAAAATGTTCCCAAACTTTTCAAGTCAATCTATTTTTATAAAATAAACAACGATCATTGCCAATAAAAATTAGAACGAGCCTTTCAATTATAAACGAACTTCATACATAAAACACTGAAAATCTCAAAATGTAAACATAGTAGGTACAACTGACCTAAAAGAATCAAATAAGTGTTTACGTCGTAAACTTCGCACCATTCCTTTCCTATTCGCATTTTTGTGCCGAGATGAAGACACAGTGATGTGTCGACAAGTGAATTTACACACGCTACACATATTACACACGTAAACGGATGAATGGGTTAAGAAAAACACTGGCCAGCTACACCGGAGCTTGTGAAACTATAAGATGTGCATTAAATTTTATGAACGTTATGTTACACTAGCACATTGCCCGCGACTTCGTTCACGAGAATGTCTTCACAAACTTTATCACCTCTGAAATCGTATCTCAGGGTTGTTTTAAAAAACTGATAATGATAAACTTCATTAATTACCTAATTAGTTTTCATTTTTTTTTCCGTGAGAAAGTCATCCAATGACATCTCCGCGCCTTTGAGCGGGGTGAGAGATAGTTTCAGGCTTTTACTGGCTAAAAACCCACTCCTGTTTCTTCTTTGCCTTTGTTTCAGGGCCCCGGGGTACACTTTCACATTACCCATGGCCCCAGTAGGCTTTGACCATAGAAATATAAAATAAGGCTTCGACGCTGCTGGGCCCCTACGGTTTGCTGACATCTTCTTGAGCCGCGCCGTCGACGACTTGGGCCCGGTCCGGCGGACCTACTTAGTTTACGATTTGTACTAACTTTTAACTATGTATTTTGGTATATGGAATTAGATTTTGCATACGGTCGAAATTTTCCCTTTTCACCCCTTTAAAACCCTCTTTAATTCTCACGTTCCTAATCCCAATAGTTGCTGTGCGTTGATGTGTCAGTTAGTCTCTCTTTTTATATATATCGAGTTCGAGTACAGGCGGTTATTGCTCTGTGAGTATTCTAATCTATGGCATTCTATGAATAATTCGAACCAACGTGCTATGTCGCGAGTTTGAACCATAGACTATACACTTATAAAGTTTGAACATCGTCAGGTATGAAGTTTAGTTTTAATGTGTTTTTCACACGCATCACCGAAGTTATGGTTCTCTCACAGTTACCTTAGGAACAAAGGTTATACGTTTTGGAAACATATTCATTATACGTAAGTAGGTACGTTAAGTCCGTCTTGGTTCAGTGTTATTTACTAGTGCATAAAGTTATAAAAAAATCGTAATTTCTATACGTTCGAGAATAATTTCCATCAAACTCTGCTTGACTAAATTCTTTTGTGCTTCTATCACATCGGTCTTCATGCCAAATCTATTTCCGATTGACGTTAATTCCTTTTATCTTCCCACAACACATCCAAAATAACGTAACAAATAACCCCAATTAGTAATAACAAATGTCCTGTGAAACTGTAACTGTGAAATGAACCGTCAATCGAAAAGTCGATCAGACGTTAATATATCTCTCAAGCGCCATTTGATGCACGCGTCCCCTCAAGTGGCGGCACGTGGTTACAGTCACACATCTGCACTGGAGTGGAAAGTAGGCCGGTTCGGTCCTGGCAGTGTCGAGGCTCGAGAAGGTACGGAGAAATGCACTGAAGCAGAACAATCTCTTGGCACTTACAGTACCAGGCCGATAATATGGCACATTTGTATAGAGTTTGGGATTTTGTCAGCTCAACTCAATACATTTATTTCGAATAACTTTTTTTACCAGTGGCTTCGTTCGCGTGGATTTCAAGAATACTCTTTTTTTTTGGGACAGCCGTGTAAAACAATGTTTGTTTAATTTGCAGTATTTCCCGTTCCTGCGGGAAAATGAAATGTAGCCTAAATTACCTCTAGCAACATCAGCTATCCGTCAGTGGAAGTCTCGTTAAACATTATTTCAGAAATTATTCGGAAACAAATTTTAAAAAAGTTGTACTTTTGCTATATGTGTCGAATATGCTTTTATATGCATTTAATAAAACACAACGTATTTATATAATTCAAGGTACTTTAGAAAACATCCTCATCTTGGCTAGGAATGATCGGCTCGCGCGCTTTATTACGTACCTAGAAAGCATCGACTGGAACGAATATGAAACTTCAGATTTGTTCGTACTGAATTGCGTTTCAACCCTGTCTGCTGTCTCTTTCTGTCATATCAATGTGTCATCTTGGCGCCTGGGTACCGTTCAGGAAAGTGCAATGATGCGGAACAATCTCTTTACATTTAGGCACGTTATTTTGATGGAGTGATGGCCGATCCACCAATAGGGTCGGAGAAAGTGCCAAATTGGACGAAAGTTCTTTTTGTGATGCGTGATATTGTTTCTGTATTGAGCGGTGTGATTTTTTAAAAATCATTTGTGGGGAAAGGTTTTTTAAGTTCTAAAAAGTTGATCAGACCCATAAAAAAAAACATAGCAATTTGTGACCCAAATGTTAGATATATTCTAGTCATTTTGTTAAGTGAGAAATCAACTTCTCCCATTCCGGGTAGAGCGAGTGGGATTGTCAGACTTTTACAGAGAAAAACCAGCCAGAGTCCCTTCAGTTGCCCTTTGTATCCAGAGCCATGAACGATCCCGAAGTCCACAGATTCTATTCTATACACTTAATTTCCGTTTCATTCAACAGTTAGTTATTTGTTACCCAGAATTTGATTATCTATTAGCTAGTATTATTCTTTCTATGACTGCAATTTGAAGCGTCTTTCCGCATAACAACGCATTGTATTCCGTACATTCTATTCACAATGTCCCAAATGACAATATTCAAGGACTCCCATAGAAATACCTTTATTCAGAGATGTTCGCGAATCTTTTGTGCGATCCCCCACAATTTACATTGGAATAATATAATGTTCGACCATCGGGCTTTTGGGTCAGTACCACATACAATAAGTAACTTGATATTCCAACACGACGGTTTGACACTGAAAGCTGATAAACTTAGTACACTTTATTTGGAACTTTCTCATATTTTACCGGGAACTTATCGGCTACATAAATAAGTTGAACAGATAAAGACTGTCGTCGTGTTTACTCTACTAATTCGTCTTCCTCTTGACGCGATATATGGCTTCTATTTGTGTATAGGTTTATTTCGTGTTTTACCGAGCTATATTTTACGATGTTACTTGGAACCTACCAAAGCGGACGTCTTAGAAAGCAGGTTAATTGTTCTCGATTAAGAACAAGTACCCTAACTTCAATTTCTCTAATTTTATTGTTCTGAGTAAAGCAGGCTCGTTGTTTTCCTCACGCTTTGCCCTTTTTGGTCTCAGTATGGTCAATACTTAATGAGTAAGTCAAACGGTCTACTTGAATTAGAATAATGAGCTCGTAAATCAAGGTCAAAACCCTTTTTAAGTAAATAAAAACGCGTCCTTCACTAGGTTTCAAATATCAGCCCTCTACTGACCTCAGAGAGGCAGGTGCTAGACTTGATTCTCACAAATAGGAACAAAGCAGACTGTGTTCCGTCGTCTAAACAAATCGGAACAACGTTGGACTTGTTCCAGACTATGTACCTATCACAGCCTACGGGATAAACATACCATACTGATATACGTACCATGACTGTATCTTGATCAGGCGAATAAATTATAACCATGAATATTAATACTCGCCACGTGGGTTGCCAGCTAAAGGATGAATAACTGTTGCATGCAGACAACTTACCTAAAACAAAGGAAATGGACTTTAAATAACATTTTCAATTATTCCACAATAAACTACAGTTTACACAATGAACGTGGCTTCAGCATAAACAAAAAGGTTAAATAGTTTTCGTAATCGAATCTGCAGTAGGGGTGAAATGAAATGAAATAATTAAATTCTCTTTCGTTTTCTGTCACTGTGACGTTAATTTATTTGATGTGACCACCCCGAAGAGCTATTGTGCTGCTCTTCACGCCAGTCATAGGACGTGACTAGGGGAATCCAATCCGGGGAGACATTGTCCGTCCATACTGATTTAATGGAGCTTTTGTTATTTATTTGTTCGTGAGTATAGTCATATATAGCGAAATGAAACGGCTTATTTCGACAAAAGTAAGGAAACTTAGATCGATAAAACCTTAGATGAAATTCTGACCTTAGATGAAGTCTGAGAAGGAATGGGGAGGGTTTTTTATTCAGTAAAAGTCTGACACTATCTCCCGCTCCGCCTAAAGGCGGGGGATGTCATTGGATGATTTTTATCCATCGATAAAAAAAATGATATTGGTTCTTGCTGCAAAACTCTGTGATTTATTTTAGTGCCAAGTTTCTGTTACTACTACGCAAAGCCTCGACCAAAAGAAAACAACAACACTCAAGCATAAAGAACTCGAGAAGCTATCAAAACTTCTCCAATAAACATTCATTCGTTACTCAAACTTGAATAAAGTACCGCACACCACCGATGCACCATCAATAAATCTTGTTATCTAAATGAAACTCATAAAGGGCTGCCGTTTCATAGCTTTTAAATCGCTTTATTAAGAAGCTTTTACACTAATTAATGATCAAGCGCCGGTATATCTCTGAGAGATTGTCGGATCATTGTAAACCAGGAATAACCCGGTCCTTACCCGTGGCCAGAGTGAATTAGTGAGACATTCTCGCAGCCGTGACGAGAACAATGACGTCGTGGTCGAAACGCAGATACAAATACGTACGGATAAAAAAAACAAACACCTTCTTTGTAAATGGAATGTGTTTCTACGTAATTCCCTTTAACGAAGCATTCTTGAAGGACTAAACATTCCCTGTCGAAGTCAGAAATAGTTTCGTGGCTTTTTGCTGCGGGTAAATGAAACTTATCCTGTCTTTAACATTAAATTCCTGATACACTTGATTCTAGAATGTTGGTGCTCATACATTACGAGACGTATTTAGGTTATATGTAAACAACGTGCATAAATATTTCAAGAACGTCAAGACATCAAGACTTTGTATCGAATTAGGGAAAGTCGTAAAGTTGACAATAAAATTCTGATGAATCGCACACACGCTAGTGTCTTGCGACATCAAAGTAGTTGCGTAAGTTACGTTACAACAAAGATACTAATAAATTACTAATCTGTAATAAAAACTGCAGTAAAATAATAAGAAGATTTTATTAATGTTGGCTGGCAGAACTGTATCGGCCAATTATTTATTAGTAAATTCAATTGTTGTTAGTTAGTCTTGCTAAAACTAAAAACGGTTTAACTAATTTTAATAGTTTTTTTTTGTTTGTTTTAATACCTTAGATGAAAATTTAAAAATTGAATGAAAGGTGGAGAGTAATTTCACGGAGCTGGGGAAAGTGCCTGTTACTTTAAATTGGGTTAAATTTGGACTTAGTTTAGGATGTGGCAGGAGTGGAGTGGAGAGGTTTGAAGATAGCATGTCTGAAGCCGTGGGCGGCAGCTACCAATATAAAAACGAATCCCTATATCGCTTGGTCACGCCAAAACTTAGGAACACCAATTTTATTAATCTTTTTAAGTGGTTGTTTTTCAAATTTTCTAACTCTTTCTTAGACAGGCCAATGTATGTCGGATCAGCTAGTAATAAATAAAAACCATGGAATGCCACATCGAAATAAATCTGCTTCATCCTCAACTTTAATGCGCTGATTTCTTGTTTAATGACGAAGGGATCAAACATGCCCGGCTTTAATAGGATAGCATTAAGACTTGTAAACAATCCAGTCCACGAAAACCAAATCAGGAAATAATGACATGATTACAGTGGTCGACAACAAATACTGAGAATAAACATAAGTAAATGTGGCCGGGCCTTCCTCGGCTATTTTAGTACAAGTTCAATTATTTCCCGAGGATACATTGTGTCGGGAGGCGCATTAAGTCAGTTAATTTACTTTTATATTTAACTCGCCGCTACCGAGGATATCTCGAATTACTCCTGAAGCTGTTGCTGGTAATGGAAAAACGATAACAGTAAAACCACTTGTGGTTTTAGCTCCAAGGGCTATTATGGTCTACCGCTTAATTGTTACAAACTACCAACCGTTTTGGGTATCTTTGTACAGAAGTTATCAGAGGTCAAAAGTTTTTTTTTTAATTCTAGTTCCATTTGCGATCGGTCGTCAAGTCAAATCATAATATAAGCGAATTCGTTTTTAAAATAAATGGCGTTCTGGTGAAATGGCCAGTACTGTTTCTCCTACTTATAAAATGTGGTTTCTCTTCAGCCTTTTTACCACCACAGTCGGCTTCAAAAATTCAGCAAGTAAGTAGTGGGTTCGGATGCAAGGTCTGCCTCCCTAGTCAAGTTACGATCGTTTCGTTAAGCGTGAATGCTTGGCCACTTTGTTCTGACGTCATCACAACGCTCTGTCACATGGTCAGAACAAAAGAATTGTAGGCGTTGCCAACTCCAAGCGTTCACACTTAATGAAACGATCGTAACTTAGCTAGGGGGGCAGGCGTTCCTTGTGATGCGTTTTGTATCGCTCAATTTCAGGGGTCACTAATAACAATTAATGCTCTTATCAACTAATGCTATTTTGATCTCATTGCAGGCAGATGCTGGATAAGTTGAAAAAAATATGTACAATGTTCATAACACATTGAATCGATAAAAACTCTTTAATTTACATTAACTGCTTCTCAAAATCATTTCTCAGTCTGACACATTGATTTAACATCAAAGAAATCAGCATGCACAATTGTATGAATTGCCTTGAAGACATCGGCATGTCAGACCAAAAACACAAATGTTTAATTATGAATGCGATTCAGCCGTGAATGTTTAATATTATCATCGCGATTGCAATTTTTACGGCTTTTAGTGGGACAAAAAGCTTGTCTGTGTTACTTATGTACCAAGGGTGATATTTCACATGTTGTTTCAGTAATAAATCGCTGTCTGCAGCTTATTACGGATGGTAATTTTGTAGTGAAGCCCTTATAAGTGCATGATTAATTATCCGATATGGTGGTGTGTGAGCTTCTTCGGCAATCGATTATTTTCAGCCACCATCAGGATTGAGGAGCGTCTTAATGGGGATTCCGAAAGCATCGTTGTCACTTTTTGCGGTAAACATTTAATCATTAAGCGGTACAAGTAACTTAATGGTGGAGATAACACTTTTGGCGTGTTGGTACATGGACGGAATTAATGTTTATGTTGAAGAGTGTTTAAGTTTGTTTAAGCGGTTTTCTTGCGAAATAAGCAGCGTTTTTTGCTGTA
Organism: Leucania comma; assembly: GCA_958295575.1. Taxonomy (NCBI): domain Eukaryota; kingdom Metazoa; phylum Arthropoda; class Insecta; order Lepidoptera; family Noctuidae; genus Leucania; species Leucania comma. The sequence goes on along the minus strand of OY282474.1, from coordinate 15,953,453 downwards.
GAGCTTCACAAGACACACATTCACAAGGCAGACATTCACAAGATCTGTATAAGGTTTTTAAAAATCGATCAAATAATATCACCTTTGAGTAGATATGCTTGCTACACTTCCCCAACTATATAGGTCTGGGGAATCTACCAAAGTAAATCACAGAAGATATCGAATACCATTTCTTAGATACAGATATCATCGATAATAAAATTAAACAGAAATCAGTAAATGGAATGATACGGTACGTAGGAGGTGCTAAGGCGTGTAATAATCGGAACTGCATTCGATAGTGCTTCCCGCAAACGTTGATACGGCCGATTTACGACACGTAATTACAACCAACGGTCAAATCATAGTCGGCTGTCTGTAGGCAGACATTACTGCACCTAATAATGCGTGGGATTAATACCATTCATTTTGTATGAACTTTACTCAACGATAATTCTGGGTTTTGTAGAAATCGCCCCGCATTTTCGCTATAATTTGAAGGCTTGATCGATGTCTATATTTTGAAAGTGTACAATGCAGTTTCACTAACGTTCATTTTACGTAACATCAAGGTAAGACGAACCTTTATACATTTATATCTCTATCTTACATTACCATATTACATCTTGAATTAATGAAATATTTTATTGAAACTTAATGTCATGCTTTAAAGAACACCGCACGCGCTCATCAAAATTAAATGAAAGCATTTTATTACTATTTAATTTCAATTTGCATCTGGCCGATTAGAAAAATATCTTGACGGCATCACAACAAAGGTTCCAAGTTATACAATCGAAAAGAGAAAATTCGAATATCGAATCGAATGAGGCGTCAGAAAAACATGGCGACGACAGCAAACGGGTATATTCGCCCACGTAAATTCCTGACAGGCCACAGTTTGCAGTGCCGACTCCGAGGTGCCAAGATGCTGCAGAAATAATGCACCTGCCTTAATAGCAGTCTCATGTGCTAACCACACGCATTTTATCGCCACCAATGACGTTTTTATAAGGCATATTACCTTTCTGAGCTCGGACATGGCAGTACGACACGGTCACATAACGTAGTAACATTTTACTATAGATTTTTACAAAAATATATGTGTTTATTCTCCTAGCGCTACGTTAACAACATTGAGGGTTTATTTAATGTCGTATCGAAGTGAGTGATCCATCAAATTCTGTCCAGTGATTATTATTATTGGTCAAACGAGCCGCACTGAGTTCGAATCAGACATTGATGAAAGAAATCTCATGTAGATACGATAATATCGTGTCAAAGCAAGTCAAAACATTCATGTTTTGAGAACAGAGAAAATTATTTTAAAGTGTAATTACGCTTCTGTTTAATAATTCAGCTGAAGTTAATATAATTAGCACAAACGGATGTATTTGTTATGATAACGACCTCTTTGCACATGAAACCCGATAAGTGAAAGCTTGCGTTTAAGAGTTTTTTTGAAAAACTTTCGAGTGTGGGCGAAAATGGGCCACCTATTGTAAAGTTACACGGAATATTTATTTACATATGTTTATATAATGTATAAAATAACCATCATTTCGTTTTACCCCGCAAAAAGACAGTCGTGAGTTCGATATTCAAATCGCCTTGCGCCAACTTGACGTGCAACATAATTGAAATGTATTATGCTAATACATTTATGCACATAAATAAATGCTGACACTTTTGTACCGCGGGGTGAATGAACTCGCTGATTCATCCACAAATTCTAGATTAGGACAAACATCCCACAATTTACTATAATGTAAGTAGATAACGTATACAAAACGGGAGTGCTTGCTTCATGTTTAAACATTTTCAGTACACCATAAAAAATATAGGTTAATGTGTTATGAAGAAGTAGTGAGTAATGTATATTCTACGTGCTCTCAAATGCGTAGTACTATGACTAGAAAAACATTACAGTATGTATGACACACTACTATAAACATGCCTTATCTATAAAACGAATTCTAGTAACCTTGTCGGGGAAGTGAATAAGCTCTGACTATTCACTGAGTCTGAAATATCGGAATAATCATGTGAAAAATTATTTACTTATGATTTTGGCGTTGACTTAATAAGTCATGAGTCAATAGGTTACTTCTAGGCAAGTGTGATCCATCGTCGACCACATCACCACTTTCCATCAGGAGAAAAACCACTCAGTGGTCAAGCGCGAACTTATCAACAATTTTTTTTTTTGGGTCTAATTATAATAACTTCTCCTGATCCAGGGGGAGCGAAATGGAGTGTCAGACTTTTACTATGCGCACCTATGTTCCTTCAGTTGCCCTTTATGTTCCAGCGCCACGGTGAACCTTTTCGAACAATCACGCAGCAACTTCATGGATTTTCGTCATTTATACCGCGTACATCGAAGGACTGGAACAATTTACCAACTGCGGTCTTCCCGTCCGATTTTAATTTAGGTGTCTTCAAGGCTACAGTGAATTGGCCCTTAATAAACTAGTGCGCCAAACCATCAACGAACTCATCACTAATCACTATCAGGTAAGATTGAAGTCAAGCACAAGTTTATATGAATAAAAAAGAATAAGTTCCTATTTAACTATTCAATTACCTAATAAAATTTTAACTGCTAGTAACAATATTAATAGATCGTCCGCTATCAACAATAAATATTTACAATTCTGTGTTTGAATAACAATTATTTAATTACAATTAATTTCATTAGCGGTTTCCGTTACAGATGAAAAATAAATGAACATTCAATTAACGGGATAATATTCTTGTAATTCAAATGAATCATGTTGAATTAAGATCATTACACTGGGTGATCTCATCTCTATTTCCGTAAGATCTCTGTACTAATCCTCTTTTCCGAGAAATCCTATAATAAAATTCACGTGGAGCCCCAGTAGGTACTCGTAATTTATTTGTTGATTCTTCTAATCATCAAATACATAATGTATGAGCCTTTATTGTTATTGAGAGGTATTAGCTCCCCCTATTGAAAGAAATATCCCCCATATTCTTACATTATGGGACATATTTATCAAAAAAATCTCATGTTTTTGAGTGGTTAAATTTTCTGCGTGTATATGTTTGCAGTCTTGAAAACTTTGCCGTTCAGACCTGGTGTCCGCTTTTCAGTATTATCTTCACGGTCATGATGAACTTTTCCGGTCGAGGTTCATCCGTCATTGTTTTAGATTGCTTCAAACTAAATTTGTAAACCAAGCTAGCATTGTTTGAGCGTCAGGAGTCGCTGGTCGATACTCGGTCACCATAAATGCGGGCATACGGACGGTAAGCAATGGGTAGCTTGCCGGGACCAAGCGACGGTGTGTTAAGTCCAGAGTCAAATGAAGGAATACAGTTTGGTTTCAGCCCGTAAAAGTCTGACGCTTCCTGTCACTCAGAGCGGGATCAGGAAAAGTGACAGGAAGAAGAATAAAAGAAGAAAGAATGCCCATCATTTGATGATATCCCTCTTTAAAAAAAAAAGCTCTGTTTGGTGTGCTAACTGTTCCTATAAGCAAAGTTTATGTTGGATTTTGAGATAACTCGCTTCAAAATTTTATAGCTGATAGTTACAAACGTATATGAAGTCTGACAACTGACGTCACATTTCCTTATATGACGTCATAAAAACTGCAATAACACAGATTATTGTCAATAATAACGTGTAAAGAGTAATGCTGACGGTGTAAACTTTTACTGCACGAAGCTCGTAAAAGATACCAAATGATGTTGAGCATTGTAAAAGATATTATTACCATAATTCTTAAAGTTATGCAAGCGTAACACGTGATAGAATGTTACATTTCTACGCTATACGGGATTATAAAATGACTGTACATTAATTCGAGTTAGTTGCCACAGCAATAGTTGGAAATATATGGCTTGATATAATTTATCATTACTGAAATAGTTTATTGAGGAGATTATTTGTGTAAGTACGCCATTATGCTCCATATAATGCGATCGTCGCTTAGATCGCTAAGATCCGTATGCTGCAGTAAACCTAAGAATAAATATGTATGTATAAGAATATCTGAAGAAACACGAGTATGTTTCACCCAGTTAAAACCTGGCACTCCGTCTTGAGGAGCAAGGCGAAGAGTCAGACCAAGAGCGGGAGAAGTTATTTCATAATTTCCTTCCTAAAATAAAAATAGACTGACCGAGTGCGAGTCGGTTCCGTACTACAATATTGAAATCTTTCTTGAATGGTATATACACTTACACATTCTTCGCAAAGGACATTACCAATCTTTGTAGGGGAGTTGGGCCAAGTACTGACCAGAATGAACGCATAGTGCATTTTACTTCTCAGGTCAACACCAATCAGTAAACTGAAGCGCTCCACAAAATCTGTCCCAAGACTCAAGAGAAAAAAAAATCTTTGTGGTGAATTATTTATTTTCGAAAAGTACCTTAATAATTATTTTAGCGTAATTAATTACTGACTATAATATATAATCAGTAATGAATAACACTGAAAACATAACTATGTATATTCCTCTTACTGAGTAAGAGATACAGCCTGCTGACAGACAGATGGACAGACGAACGGACAGCAGAGGTTTCATAATAGAGTCCCGTTGAAACCTATTTTTCTCTCAACTCCCAGACGATTGATGGCCTATTGTTAGGCCAACTAAGACAAGATGCTTATCAAAACTACCTACTTACTTAACCATAATGAATTAACAAAGAACAACAATATTCCTTCACAAAGACGGTCCATAAGCTGGCAAGTTTGCAAGGCTCTTTGATAAAAACTGCCAAAAATAAAAATGGAGGGTCCAGGATGACGCAAGGCGCAACCGGTCTTTTTAATTGCAGCATTCCTTTATGAAGCGTGTCCTGGCAATAAATATAAGAGCTGGTAGCCTCGGAAAACAAATTTATTTTTGACGGAGTATGCCGCTACGTTGCATGCATTACATATTTTAATTTACGAAAAGGGATAGTGGTGGCGATATAAGGTGCGTCTCACGAGCTGCCAATTAATCGTATTTCCATAAGTATGTTTAAAGGGCTGATTTTTTTTATACTCAGAGCTTTAAGTTTTAACTGAGGACTAAGTAATACGTTTTGTGTCGTGTTCAAAAATGGCGCCTTAAAATAGAAAAAAAAAATCTGATCATTGAAAAATTTTCCCTTTGCGATGGGCTGTGGAGAAATAATTTCCGCGACCTTCAAATGCAAAAGACAACATAAGGAACACGGGTTTTAGTTTTTAGTTTGTAAAAATCTAACACTCCTTCTCGGTCCACCCCAAGCAATAATAATATTATAATTTCTAAACCAAAGAAAGACCTAAAGGAAAAATCAATATCGTAAAACTCCGACGACGACATCAGACAATGCGTAATGAAAATCTATGTTTATTTCCTTCGCAGAAAATTGTCGTGTCTGGAATTGTAGACGATGGTAACAGAGGACTTTGTTTATCACCAAACCACCTTTGTTTATACCAGCTAGGAAGAACAAACTTCATCTAAACTTAAACAAACAATGAAATCGTTTTTGGTACAGAAAGCATATTACAGTATTACAGAATTTTTAAACGACTCTGTGAATATTGTAAATAAATAGATAGCATTGGAGGATTTAAAGATGCCTATATTAATAATTTTACTACAATTGTATACTTATTAAAATGATTTAAATCTTCATAGTGAAAATTATAATCTGTAATGCTTGACAAGGAAAATAATATAATTTGATAATGTAAATAGTTGAATATCAGAAATTTGTTTAATATAAGTGTGACATTTTGAAAAGAATTAATTCATGGATACTATATAATTTATTGAACCTAACATATTTACACGTCATGAAAAATGGCAGGCATGTCGTGAGCCATTCTTATTTAAGATCTTGCATTCAAGTATTGTTTTAATTCTGTATGCATACACATGTTTGAGCAAATAAAATTTCTTATTCTTATTCTTATCAGACGAAAACGATTGGTTGAAGCAATTTTCTTCTTGAAAACTTTTCTAAAGAAATACAAATGTTTTTACCGCGTACCGCAAGGACTGAGACAGTTTGCCTGCTGCAGTCTTCCCGTCGGATTATAATTTAAGTCTCTTTAAGGCTAGAGTGAATAGGCTCTTGTACTAAACTGGTATCCTTCACCATCAATGATTGAATCACTGCTTACCATCAGGTGGCATCGCAGTCAAGCACTAGTTTAAATAATTAAAAAAGTTATTTCTATTAACTTTTACCGCTAGAGGTGTTCTTCTCCGTACGTACTTAATGCGTATTTGCGTTTCATCAAGTCTGTCCCCATAAAATGATATCATACGCACATCATTATGAGTAACGAGACTCACTAATGCATACTAATCATGCGCGTACGCCGCCGAACTAACGTTGCAGGCGCCGCTACCTTGGGCCTTCCATGATTTATTTGATATCGCTATAGACCAACTAAATAATGATCAACCTCCATAAATGATGATGAAACGTCATTCGATGAACTCGTCAAGGAAGAAGTAATTTGTTTGAAGTTTTATTTTTTTAACGAGCTGACTCGACAGAAGTTGTCCTGTCTTTTTTGCTCTGTTTTCGTAATTTTCTTTCCGCAAGAGTCTTTTTCTGACAATAACAAAAATAACAAAAAAAAAATGCGAAATTTGTCCAGCCGTTCACTTTTAGTTCTATACCCAATAACTAAAAACGCCCCGTTTTTACTTACCCCTATTGCTATCATTCGCTGTGCGTCTGTCTGTCAGCAGGCTGTGTGTATCTCATGAAGCGACGCTAGCTAAACATTTGTTACAGATGATGTATTTTTGTTGCCGTTATAACAGCAAATATTAAAAATAAAATATATACTTTAGTGGGGCTCATAAACGTGATTTTTTGCTGTTTTTTGCTGCGAACTGTATGGACACACGTGCCCGGTTTTAACATAGATAGTTAGATACTTATGGATATATAGAAAAGTGCAGCAAGATTACAAAGTTAATATAGCCATTGTTATCGCACCAAAGCCTCACCCTACAATCAATTATGAATTAAAACGATGATAAATTGAACAAAAAACGATCACTAAGTTACGGTACAGCGCAATCTTCATGTTATCCGTACAACATGTGATCAATAATTATAGATGCGCCCTCGATACCAGCTAGGAAAAACTTAAACCAATTACAAGCACAGTTATATAAAACGAATAACATTGTACAAATGTGGTAAAAAGTTAAAAACTAGTCGTGGTATAACGGATTCACTCGGACCGTCAATGGATTGGAAAAACTAGTCGGGTTTTGCCAAGTGATGGGCAATGGCGACTGAATTCAATGCGATGCCATGGGCGGATTACTTTCTAAGTTTTTATTACATAAAGGTGTTTTTGTAAGTCAAGGTGAGCGGACCACCTGTTGCAATATAAAGCCCCATTATATGCGATCTTGTTGTATTATAATGAGGATGTTCAAATAAATAATAAGTTATACGTGTGTCTTACTATACTCCATCTGTTTAGGTACTTAACCAAACGTAAACAATCTTGAAATAACTTTTAATTTAAAAAAAATCGTATAAAAGACACACAAAGATTTTTAAATTTTGTAATTACCTAACGTCGATTTAGGTTATAAAAAATACACACACAACATCGATTACATCGATTTAGGTTAATTGTAAAAAAAAATAGATAAAAATTTTATACTTTTTTTAGGCAAAAGACGTGAAGCTTGTTTACACTTAGTTAAGTACATACCTAAACAAATGGAGTGTAGATGCATCTTACTTTTTTTTTATTGATTTGGCTTGCGTTTGATCACCTGATGATACGCGATAGAGCACGTTTGGCTAATAGTAACCAACTCACTCTTGACTCCTACTGACCCCTAGGTTGTAGCTATCAGGAAACACAAACTCTGACAGGGAATTCTACTCCTTAGCTTTACGCACAATTAATGTGTTCCCAAAAGTGCAACAACGTCCACTATGCGGCATACAAGTTGAACCATGATGGCAATCGACCATCAATCGATCTTGAATGCGCAGTAACAGATTTTCGGGCCTCAATCGAAGCAGGGGGCTGCGCGTAACCATAGCAATGGGCTCAAATTATTTGCCGTCCTTATTTTTGAGTCTATTTGGGCAGAATAAATAGTATATTTCTTCTTTCTTACTATTTTGTTACCGCTGATATATTTTCAAGACTAGAAATCCTTCTATGAGGCTATAAAAATTCTAGGGCAACGGTATTATAGGAAAGAGTAACCAATGCCCTGGAAGCCAAGGGCAACTGAAAGAACACAGGATTTTAGTCACTAAAAATCTACGAGTAACTCTCTCCTCGCTTCACTCTGAGTAAGACAAATATTTAATGATTTCTCACCCAAAAAATTCTATCAAAACTCAATGGGTATTTAAACTAACATGTAATCCCGTTATTTTTATAGAATTCGATACAGTTTCAGCACAAAAAATTTTAAAGCAGACACTCTGTACGTTATTGTGTAACTTTTATTATTGGGAGGCTCGTGTTTGACGACTATCTCACCTGATAGTAAGCGATGATGTGGTAGACGATGGAGATTGGCTTAAAGACTCAAAGGTTGTAGCTATGAGGAAACACTGAAGTAACAAACATAACTTTACCAAGCTTCCAAAGCTAGAGATAGATTCTAAATTATGGTCAATCAATCCCCTGGTTTATTCCCTATTTGGTACTCCAAATGCGGCGCAAAGGCGTATCAGGAGGGCTTACTAGCCCTCCTGATACTGTTACGCCATTCTGGGCGGTTTTGTTATTTCTGGCGTTAGACCCATTGTCAGTAGGTCGTTCTGGATGGTTCGACTCCAGGTGGTCGGTGGCTGACCTCTTACTCTTTTGCCCTCTTCTATAGCTAAAACACAACCGGTCATGTGGTCTTCGTTTCTGCTTATTACATGCCCATACCATCGTAAGCGGCTCTCCTGCATCTCATGCTGTATTTCATCTACTTTAAAGCTTCCTAGATTCTAAAATATGGTGATAAGCTAAATAACCTCTCATCTCGAACCCTTCCTCAATGATTTTATGAAGAAGTGTCCTCGTTGATGCGCCTGAGCACCGTTAGCGCCATCTAACAGTACATAATGTGGACAAGTTATATCGACACCGGCCACTGGGCACCCGTCCTTACATGAAATGACAACTTAATAGAATCGCCATATTTCTGTTCAGCACTTCAACCCACCCTTGGTAAACATTGCAGTAGAGCTATTTACTTGCAAATGTCAAACGGTTACTGTTTTATGTTATGATATCTGTTACATGGCTAGCTTTGAATATTAACATAGCATAATAATCAGCCTTTTAATGTTCCCACTACTGGGATACAGGCCTCCTCTCTAAGAGAGGGCATGGGCCGTAATCCACCACGCGGGCCCAGTGTGGGTTGGTGAATGTCAGATGTCTTCGAATTCTTGGTGCTAGGACATGCCGGTTTCCTCACGATGTCAATACGTAACTTATTCTGTGACGATGTTTTCCTTCACCGTTTTGAGAGCAGTGACGATGAATTAAATTAGGAACCTACCACCTAAAACAGTTAAGTTACCTAAACATGCATCAGGTGCACAAAACCTAATTGCCTTAAAAGACCACACGAGCAGTCTAACTGCATCTGGGCAATTCCAGGATACTCAGATTTCACTTCGTTGGCCCTGTGGAATGAAGCTGGGTTTTTTGAACAGTCAGCTTATTTAACCGTAAATTAGCCTTAACAAAGAAGAAATTACTATCTGGGTTTTCCAAACTGAGAAAGCGATAACCTCATCTCTTATCAAGAATATATACAATCAACATTGTTCTAAAACTTTTACCTAATGTTTTAACAAAGACCTAATTAATTAGCGCCCATGACATAATATCGGTCAAGGCCTCCACACTCACAGGTCATCACTTCCCATGGGCGCTGTAAGAGGTGATAAGGAATAATGTCAAGAGGAATCTAGTATCAACTTACTTATGTAATTATCACTATAATATTTTCAGCAAATGCAGCCGCCGCTTTGGGGCTATCTTAACCATCCGAACCGAGCCCAGGGGCTTGCCACCGGGATTCCGATCCCGATTTCCGGCCACCGTAGGCGCGGGCTTGTGGACGGCGTGCAACGGGTAGCACGCTGTCCGATCGTCCAGTAACCGACCGGACTGAGCCCAAATCGTCGACGGCGCGTTCTGTTCCCGCGCGCCTCAAGTAGCTGTCAGCAAACCGTAGACTGCTAGCTGCAGGCAGGCAGGGTCGAAGCCTGCTGGGGCCATGGGTCAGCTTCCGAAAGGAATACCCAGCCCCGGCACGATAGGCAACGAAGGAACGGGGTAGGTTTTTAGCATCGGTTTTTAGTCATTAAGAGTCTGACATTACTTCCCGCTCCGCCCAAGGGCGGGATTTGTCATTGTATGATTTTACCTACCATAAAAAAAAGCCCAGTGGCTTACCATGATGTGCTTAAATGTCAGTCGACAGAGCAAAAAAAGGAGGCATGGAGCTATACAATACACCCAATATAACTCCCTTTACGGTTCAGTTTAGGTCGTAAAATGGATCGCGATAAGGCCCCTCGCCCACAGCGACTTTTTGTAGCGATGCTATCGCGCGTTTCGTAAGCTCGCGACAGCATCGCTACTAACGCACGATAGTCGCATTTGCAACGCACTATAGATGCCACCGCGCTACTAACGCACTACAGCATTGCTACAGCTTTACTACTACATCGCTACAAAAAGTCGCAGTAGGCGAGGGGCCTAAGAGCTTGGGTAAGTCAGAGAAACCGTTGGAGCCCAATAGGGCCAAAGCCTACTAGGGCCATGGGAGGACTTGTGAAAACGCAACTCGTGGTCCTAAAACTCAAGGTTCATAGGTGTGATTTCAGCCAGTAAGTCTGACACCCCCTCTCGCTCCGCCGTAGAGCGTGAGAAACTATTACATGATTTCCTAATCAAAAAAGATGGGTCGAGCTCAAAGGTTAAGTTACTTTAGCCGAAGTTGGTCTGTGGTTGGTCTGTTGGTCTGTGTGGTGGATATTCTACGCTCATTAGCATATTGATTTTCAAAAATAATTTGTTTGTTTTTCCAATACAACCAGAGAAATAAATTATTAGATCTTGTTTCAAGGCGTAGTTTTTATCGTTATTCGCGAAAAGTGAATATTTATTGGAAAAGTAAATTTCATTAGTCCATTCTAAGTTTGTCTAGAAGACCGCCATTGTATCCATAGATTTTTTTAATTATGTTACTATTTCGGTGGTGGAAGCAATCAAGTTTATTCTATTTTATTTATACACATTTTAGAATTACAACGACCATTATCTTTCTTATCCACCTTTATCTATTCCATATAAGTAGATGCATCCACATTAATAATTCCTTCATTTGCATTTTATCTAAAAGCAAACTTCTGAAGCAGCCAAGCCGTCGGCCTGCCGCAGCCAATCCTAGAACACGTCACACCGTAGGTACATCAGGATTACAAACTCATCCGTGCATTAACCACTGGCCTCCCTAGACTCCGCCTGTCTACTTAACTCCTTGTTCAATTAAATGCGAATCCCGACATTAAGCCAAACTAAAAGCATTACCGCGATATAACCAGTCCGGGTACTAAGTCTGCCGTCCAATAGAAAAACGGGCGCATCTGAATATTGTAAAAAAAGTTGTCTAAGTTATCATCATGAACATATGAATGCAAAATTTATCCATCACCGACCAATGCTTACTAAACACATACATAAAGATGGAGGAAGCACTCGCGCACTCTATTTTCACCGAGTTACATCTGAAAAAACTGATAGACCTAATCTGTTTCTAGAGGGAGGTAGAGTAGGAATGTGTATAAATGCCACCATGGCCCGTGGGCCATCGTCACAATTGTACACTACAATGTGTATGCATAATGGTTCATTATGGACTAATTACGGTAACCGAAATCCAACAGAAAAATAGATGCATGCAAAATTAATGCTTCGAACAGAGTAAACCTGAAACAAGCCAGTTTCATTTAAATTTTACATCTTTTAGAAATTCTGGAACAAAAACATATTCATAAATTAATTATCAGTGAATAAATCAGGACAACAAGACGCTTCTATGAATATTTTTTCACATTGACTGATTTTAAATCTAGTTTTGTCGAACAAATGTAAAGAAAAAAATTCTTTTCTATTAGCTGTATTTTGGTCAGTTGCGACCATTTTGCTTATTGCTTTAGAAGTGTTATTTACCCTTGCTATAATACAAGGTATTTTGCCGACTGACTGCACAAGGGCTCCGTATTGACGTGCGCTTGCGACGCTAGTACACGCGTTTAGGCGCGACGGTAGCGCATTAAAATAATAGTTGGCCGAACCTTGTTAAATGTATTATTAAAGAGAAGGAAACTCTCTCTCTGTTTAACACTTCGATCCACAACTACCCAACTTGTTCATACAAAAGTAGACTTTAAACATCGGAATTAAGGCCTATAGTGGCGTGGATGTGAGAGGACACCGGTGTCCTCTGAGCTAGGACAGATTAAATGTTCTGCCTTCAGGGAGCCTAATGCGAGTTTGCTTTACACGTATTTGACGTTCGGCGCTCCTATTGGCCAGCTCCAAACTCTTAACCAATCAGACAACCTGGTGCTTTATGACATTCGTAGCTCCGATTGGCTCGCTCCTAGCTCTTACCCAATCAGAGAGCTAAACGCGGTAAACGTTTTGAACGCGTTAACGTAACAACTCGCACTAAGCGCTCAGATCATTGTAGTATATGATAAACATCCGAGCCAGGAGGGACTTCCACGCTTCTTTGAACAGGCAGGATCACGAGCTCTTAAGGAGATCCACTTGATAACCTTAACTGAACTGTTAAAAGGATGGAGCTGTATATGGTTTATAGTTCCATCCCCCTTTCCCGTACGCATGCCTGACATTTTAACACATTATGGTATTAGTATCAAACAAGGGTACGGACACCATGTCTGTGGACCAAGTGTAAGGCAGGAGTGTGGTTTTAGTCAGTAGGAGTCTGACACTGCTCAGACTGGCTCACCTGTGAGGCAGTCTGGGCGTCCATGAGGATTTCCCACTCCTGCCGAAAAAAAACACTATGGTAAGGCCCCTGGACTTCTCTATATCTAGTCATACAATCTTCAGCCCCCCTAGCCAAGTTACAATCGTTTTGTTTAGGGTGAACGCTTGGAGTTGACCCTGACACTTTGTTGAGATGACGTCCGAATAAAGGAATTGAGGGCATGGCCAACTCCACGCTAAACGAAACGATTGTAACTTGGCTAGGGGAGCAGGTCTTTAAACATTGCGTTTTAATATTCCATGTCTATATGTAACGGTACCTTTGGGAAAGCCAACTAAACTGGTTTTAGGCACTCTACATCTTCCTAAGGCTGACAAATTAGCGGAACATTTTTTTCTTGTTTGGCATAAATGAACAGAAACTTGTTCGTAACTAAAAAATTATTCGTCTAGTCTACATAAGCCGGTTTAGGCAAAAAGTTGAGATTTGAATATTAATTCTGTATGTATAATAACTTTGCCATAGGAATTTGATTTATTATTGGCCACGGGGTCAGAAGAAGACTTTGACCTCAGCGAATCATCAGCCTTGAGAAGCATTCTTGGAAAATGTCAGAGAGATGTGTCATGCACGAAAAATTAAAACCATATTGATATTACTCGTATGTTATTATTGCAGAATGCGTGGAGGGTAACCCGCAACACGTCAAACCAGGATCACAGAATGACAGAAAGATGCTACATAGAAAGAAATATGGATATGGACTGTTGCGCTGCGTGTCACGAGTTCGATTCCCGTACGGAACAAATATTTATATGTACAAAATACTTATTGCCTACATTTAGATGTTCCTGGTCTGTATGTTTTTATTAGATATTAACCCACGAAATAGGAATAATACCTAGAATGTACCAACGTTTTACTAATAAAAACAAAGATTTAAGAATTTCCCTTCAAGTTCAAAGTTCACATGCAAAAAACAAATGACGTCACAATTGTACACCACAATCTGCAATGCATGTCTTAATTACGTCTGTATGAAAAGAATTCTAACAATCTGTTGTACATAACTAACACATGTACGTACATACATAAATAACTCCCATCAAACCAGTCTGTGTTACTAATGGTCTTTGGATCAGCATTTATTTAACATAAGATTATTTTAAATTACACCACTATACAATCCAGTGGAGTGCGCTTAAGGTCAATCGCATAATGGATTATACTGATGCTATCCGCGATCAGTCAAACCTTAAAAGGTTAGGCCAAATACTCTGTCCAATTACGAGCAAATGTGACGTATTAAGGGCCCTGTGCTTGCTTTAAAATCAATAAGATCTTCTATAAGGAGTACTGGAGATGGTATATGGGTCTACCTATATGGTGTAGCATCACTAGCATACTTACAGAAGGCTAGGCGGGACTGTACCTCAGGGACCTCAAGCTCGGGGCCCCCAAAACCTCTTATTGATCTCGTGAAAAAAAATTGTAACTTCGAAATATGAATAAAATAGATTGCAATACTACATTAACCAGGGCAAATCGTTTAAGTCAGTAAAAGTCTGGCACTCCAGCACACCCCTGAGCTGGAGAAGTTATTTGAAGATTTCACACGGAAAATAAGAGCGCCCTTAAGCTGGAGATAGTGTCAGGACTTTTACTGACTAAAAACCGACTCCTGTTCCTTCTTTGCCTTCGTTCCAGGGCCCCAGGTTTCATTTTCACATTCCCCATGGCCCCAGTAGACTTCGACCCTGCTGGGCCCTACAGTTTGCTGAACTGTTGTTCACCTAGCTACGCCACTGAAAAGTATATAGAAGACGATTTACTTTCATAATAAAGGGTTTGCCTATTCTGATCGCTTGGATGAACATAACATTTTCCTGAACTTTGATATAAAGTCATTTAATCAGATTACTTCTAAAGGGCGACTACTAAATGATAACAAATATCCTCGACAAGGACTAAGCACTACTTATACACCTAATCTTAAAATACTTATATTTGGTGGGATGGTAATTTGGTAAATCATCGAATAACTTCTCCAGTTCTGGGTAGAGCTAAAGATAGTGTATTTTAGTGTTTTTTTGGACTTAAACCCACCAGTGTTTCTTCAGTTACCCTTTGCGTTCAAAAGCCACGGTAATTCTTTCTTAACTGAATGATCGTACGAGCCTATACCTCGGTTTTAAATCACGTCGGTTTTACTCGCGGCTCGTCGGTGCTGATCGACTAGCGAGTAAAACAGTTTTGAAAGACGAGCCGAGCAGACAATGACGTAAACACGACGAGGCGTGAGCCAGGCTCGTCGTTCGTATGGCAATGATACATCGGCGAGCTTTACCGACGAACCATAAGACCGCGGTGTTACTCGCCCGTCGATCAGGGCCTTTACAAATCTGCAGCCGAAAATGACACGAAACGACGATTTTTGTCAAAAAATACTAGCACTCTATATCCCATTCATCCCCATACACGGTCAATCACAGCCTATGTATCTTACGAAAGCAGTTTAGCGGTTACCGATATAACAAGATTTTTAACTTATCTGTGACAACCAGCAAAGACAGCTAATGAATTAACATCCGCTGTTGATCATGTAAGTCGAATAATTGCGATGCTGATTGACAACTCTCCTTCGATTTATTACCAAGAAACTTAGAAAATTAACGAAGTAAAATAGGCTATGGACCTTAAACTGTGTGGAGTAAAGCTCAAAATGGGAAAAACTTGAATGGAAAAGCCATTGACAGTAATAAACTCATTAAGCAAGTGAATAGATACTGTACAGCTTTTATGAGCTAACTTGACTTACAACTTACAGCTCATAATCAAATAGAAATCAAGAATAATGTATCTAGGTATATACACCGTTAAAGTTTGATCGTTTTAATCCCGTGGAGGATCGATTCGGTACATGAAACACTATTGATTTATAAAGATAAAAAATGAAGTATTTTTTTTTAAACTCGAATTAATATATGAAATTAATTTATTTAATTAAACGAGTCAATGACCTTTTAGGGAGTTGTCGGTCGTTGCGTACTAACTATCTATAGTTCATTGGCCTCGATCAGCTGACGTTTACTTAAAGAAATTAATTCCATACAAGCGTAAATTAATTCGAGTTTGAAAAAAATACTTGATTTTTCATTTTTATCTTTACAAATCGATAGAGTTTAATGTACCGAATCGACCCTACGACCAAAACTTAACGGTGTATATAAATGCGAAATAGCACTCACTGATTAATCACGAAATCTCAGAAACTATAACTATTGGCAGGTGGGTTCCTTGTGTAGACATCCGCTTAGAATTTGACGAAATTCCGGTATGATGGGAAAAGAAGGAATGGAGTGGGTTTTTTAGTCAGTAAGAGTCTGACACTATCTCCTGCTCCGCCCAAGGGCAGGGATTGTCAACCAACCATAAAAAAAACCTTTGAAGGGGTCTTTGGAGCGAGGAGGAGTGGCAGGCGGTCGCCTCCTTTTGCGAAGCAGTGATGCTAGCAAAGGAGGAGGCCGAGCGCATTAGGCAAAGGCGCACACGCCGCCGCCGCCGCCGGGATTCCGGTCCCGATTTCCGGCCACCGTAGGCGCGGGCTCACGGACGGTGGGCAATGGGTAGCTCGCTGTCCGTCCGTCCGGTAACAGACCGGTCCGAGCTCAAGTCGTCTACGTTCCCGCGCGCCTTAAGGAGTTGTCAGCAAACTGTAGGGGCCCAGCAGGGCCGAAGCCTACTGGGGCCAAAGGTTATGTGAAAATGTCACCACGGGCCCTGGGACAAAGGCAACGAATGGAAGGGTAGGTTTTTAGTCAGTAAGAGTCTGACACTATTTCCCGCCCCGCCCGAGGGCGGGATTTGTCATTGGATGATTTTACCTACCATAAAAAAAAAACCTTTGAGGGGGTAAAACGGGGTTTGAAAGTTTGCATGGAGAAACCGAGTTTGACGCGGGTGAAGCCGGTGGCAGATACTAGTAAGATAATAAGATAAGACTTTCAAATAACTGAATGAAATCCACATCATTGCTAATAAGTTGAGGGCAAATGTTGAAAATTATCTGTCTGGTATATTATAGCTATAGGTCGAAGTTGCAACATTGTCTTGTAAACAAGCTTATCAATGAGTCAACGGCGAGAGGAATTATTAACGAAAACTTATAGCAGATGAATAAATAAACGCATCCTCACTTCCTGTACTGGCACACAAAGAAACGCACACAGATATACATGCAAACACACATACACGCTGCGCTGGCGTCATCCACAGTATGGGCAAACACCCATCTTACTTATAGAAGTCATATCAGTACCTCTACCATGAGTTTTAAGCAATAGTATTCGTCGCTACTCGATATCGACGCCGTAAATATTTTGTATGGCAAATTTTGCAGCGCCTCTAGCGGTCACTTGCAGAACAAAAATTTGCCATACAAAATATTTACGGCGTCGATATCGAGTAGCGACGAATACTATTGCTTAAAACTCATGGTAGAGGTACTGATTCTTATCTGATGGTAACAACCACTGATTCAAACTTATCATCGCGTTATTTTACCTTTTTAACCAACTTCAATAAAAAAGGAGGTTCTATGTTCGGCTATGTGTATTTTTTTTTATGTATGTTCACCGATTTCTCGGTCAATTGAGAGCCAATTTTGAATTTTTTTTTTTTTTATTGAAAGGTTTTGCTTCCAAGTACGTCCCATAGAAATATTGTTATGACGGACACCGGTGTCCTCTTGGTGCTTCACAGTTTTATATAGACAGAGATATATTTAGTTTTAATTACTTAAGTGTTTTTAATTTTCTTGTTTTATTATAAAGAAGTTAAATAAAAGATAACTCACTTATTTAATGGTCAATATTTTATAATGCCCTTGCAATCTAATAAACAATAGTACATAATTTAAGATATTATAAATTCTATGAAGTAATTCTATAAATCAACAATATGGCGGAATAATTTAGCAGTAAGCCATTCAACAAATTGATTTGTGTTGGTTTTGACTTGGAGACAAAACATTGTCTCGATGTTGTTGCATTCATTTACTTTGAAGTCTTGTTAAATTATTTGACCGAATAACTAAGGAGTTCTAATAATAGACAATCAGCAAACTATAAATTCAACAGCAAATCTATACATATAAGTATATGTTACCAGCAATCTGCATAATTCAGGTATTCTATACAATACCGAATGCGTAGCAGGTAATGTGTATAAAAGACGAGAGCAGGGAGGAGGTGATGTAATTTTAGGGCACCCCGACACGGACAGGTTAGGTTAGGGTAATTTTTTTTTATAATCATCTGAAAATAAAAGCCTTACTTTAAACAGTATTCTATACATTGCCTATGTATTGTATAGAATACCGGATTATATAGGGTGACTGGTAATTAGTGAACGATACTTAAACACGTGATTGTAGTCATGATAACAAACAACTTTTACTATGGGAACAAACGTGAAATCGTGAAAAAAATCGGTCAAGTTCAGTACATTATGACCATTTAGGTGAACATAAATGTACTGACCAGATTTCAGTTTTGGTCCCATACTAAAAGTTGTTTGTTATCACGACTACAATCACGTGTTTAAGTATCGTTCACTAATTACCAGTCACCCTATATAGATTGCCGGTAACATATATAAGTATAGAAGGAGATACTGACTTACTGACATATATCAACACACCGCCGAAATTACTGGTACTATATAAGAACATGTTTTGTATAAGGTTTCCTCTTATGACATAGGCCTCTCTGCTCAAGAGAGGACTGTCAAATCACTGGTCCAGAGTTTGTATAGAAGGACCTTCATTCACGCGGGCAAAGCTTGTAGCAGAAGCTAGTTGTGTATAAAACGGTTTATCTGGTCACTTTTTCACAAATATACTTTTTCTAACATTCATGGTCAACTTATATTTTCTCATTTATTACAACAACAACCGTATTTTTTCAATAGTCTCTCCTTTATGCGATCTTTTTGCTAATTAGCCAATAAGTTTACAATCAAGTTACCGAAGATAAACAAAAAAAATGAAAACCACGCAGTAACGGTCATGGCTTTTGACGTCACAGACCATGTCGGATTTCTGTTTCATAATAGCAGCTTTGAAGCTTTATAACTTCATTGCTTAGCAAGATATATATTTTTCTATTAGTGTACCAAAGCTATAAGTATTTAATTTAGCAAATAAAAACAATGCTGGCATATTCTCTATTATGATAAGGTTAAGATAAAACTTAAAGAAAACTGACTCATCTTTCTAAAACTATCAATACTAGCTTCGAACTAACAAACAGAATCCTCCACAAAGCTCTTAATACATTCTCAAGCTCGACGAGGCCCAACAATCGCCACAATAATAATCCCATTGAAAGACTAACAAGTCTTAGTGGCCGCAATCACAGAGAGGAGGCCTAAGGAGGCCCGGGGCCAACTATTTACCATAACAAGAGGGGCTCCACACAATGGCCGCCCATGGTAGGAGAAGCCGGACTAACTAGGTGTAAAATGAGCTGATGCGATATGTAGGCCCCTTTGTATCGTGAACTAGAAATCTTATTGTTGTTACATTATTTTGGTCCGTCGTTCCGGGTTTTATTGTTCTTGATAGCAAGTTCTCAATTGTATATTTATGACATGATCTTACTACAATTTCTGTTTATTTACAAAGCAATTCATATCCTGCATACTTCTTTGTCGAAGCAGTGAACACGCTCTCTCATTAATGTCATATCTAAATTCTTTACATAAATTATTAAAACTACGTTTGAAGTGTTCATAAGTCAATGACCCGTGGGCCAGCCTTGAACTAATACGTATCGAGAGCGAAACAAAAACTCTTGACAATAAAGCCGCGGGTTACTGCTCCTTCAAGTCGTTACAATAACATACTATTGTTTCTAACTCCGCTTCCACCACGAACTGCCTCAAATAAAATAAAAATTAACAGCCGAAAAAAATACAGCCAATTAATTTATTGTCCAGGTTTATTTCGAAGAATTGTTACCAAGCCGAAGTATTGTTACCGAAAAACGTAAAAGAATTCAATAATTTCTTATTTATAGGGTCTACACAAATCGCTATTTTGAATTACAACCCAAAATATACAAAGAGACAACACTAAATTCTTCGTAAATTCAGAATAAGTTATGGCATCCTAACGTTTTCTATCAACGTTTTATGGCATTCCTCTCATATCTTAAATTAAAACACACAGTGGGATAATCATTTCAAATAAGTAAATAAGATGTGAGATTTTAATATTAAAATACCAATTCGAGAAAACCTCTCCGCCTGAAATGACGTAAAAATATAATATCGAAAAACGACAAACTGGTAATAAAATTGGGATTCTCAATTCGGATAAATCTTTACATTTAATGTTTATTTAAGTTCGTATAACAATAAATTATAATAAATGTTGCTTTTATGGCTCCGTAAAAATCCAGTTTTATTTCGCAAACGAGGTATGAGAGTTAGCGAAAGTGGTCAGTGTCGGACAGAGGTCCGATACCATACTGGGAGACTGCGCAGACGTCCAATTAGAGGGAATGTGCGCTGCGCCCCTCGGGAGGCAGAGGCACACACAGGGAGTTGCGATTTATACCGCACTCCCACACTTTATTGCCTAGAGAGGTACTAACTTGTCCGAGATTATAAGGCTCCGCAGACAGCTATTTTAAAATCACGAATAAGGCATCATCAGACGCGATTTACGCTCATCGGCTCATACTTCCTCGATATTACATACACGGTTGCAAGCAAAAATATGTAGTTACTTCTACAATTTTGGTCACGTTGTGGTAAGTGGTTCACTCTAGTTGACGTTTAAAATTACAGATAATTTTGTAATTATAGAATGGTTTTAACAACTTTTTTATATGATTTACCCGATTTCGGGGTCTGTCCATAATTACAGTGTCGTCCAAAAAGGAAAACTCTACATGAAATAACTGCGTTATAAAGTTATCAGCGCTAAGAGTTGTCCGAAAAACGGGTGAGATTAAACGTAAGAATCTGGTTTGAGATCCGCCTGTAGCCGTGCGGCTCTCCTTAAAAGGCGGCTTGTCGACAATAGCCTGGGAACTCAGCTCATTTGAGGAGAAAATATCACGTCGTGTCGCTCGCCTCGCTAAATCGCTTTTTAAATGGGACTTCGTTTGCGACGCGTCATGAACAAATATGAAGTAAAGATGAATCCCTGTAATTAGTTCACAGTTTATTTGGCGAGAGAGAAATGCCGACGTTTTTACAAAAGAACAAGTACGAGAACCTAATTATAACATACAACTCATATTAGTATGGACACAGGAATGTGTGACAGGTTGACAACCAAAAAACTTTAAAAACGTTTAAACACTACTTACATAAATTAAAGAACGTGACAAGAACATTTACTCAATTATCTTTGCTGTTACGAAGGGATTCAAAAGTCTAATTAACTTTCTTACATTTGTTAATAAATGGGTAAGTTCATCATTAACATCCATTACACAGATTCCTTGTGATTTTTGTATGTTAGCGTAGTAATTATTACTTTATATTTTTAGATAATTAAGTAAGTAATATCGCTTTTTTACAATCCGTCCCTAAAGGTTTGCAATAACGTCATAGCTACGCTTTACCTTGAGTTAAACAAACAAGGGGCGACCATGGATACACGGTATCAGTGGAATTATCACTAATCTCTCTACGATAACTGATAAATTAACGAAAACTCCGCGTTTTTATATCATTATCAACCGTTACTGCCGCGCTGGTTATTAAGATTGAATAAAATTAATAATTCACTGTATAATGAAGCAATAATGTAGTGTAGCACTATCGCCATCATTTTCTTTGCCCATAAACCTATAAGGTTTTACAAGCTTTTTTATTTTATCGCCTTGTCAATTATTTAATTACTGTAGAACAGGTTTGTGTAACGATCGAGACGAATCAACTGAATTAAAGTTATGGATGCTTTTGGGGCTACAAAATTTTACTGGTTGTGGTCTACAAAAAGCTAAATGGTGTTATATCGAATGAGAGAGCAAATGGCGGTGACCTTGCAGACGCTAACGAAGGCTACAGGCCGTACAAGGCTGGACTCGACAAAAAGAAATAAACTCGCCGCGTAAAGACCTGCCACAAAAAATAAACTAATAAAAGAACCCGGCGATGTTCGGAACGTGAGCGTGCCGCTCGAAATATCTCGACTCCAAGTTTTCGCTTTGGAACAAAGAGCTGAGTGTAGTTTGACAAAAACCTTCACTTGTGTTGCTGACAGCTCAGACAGTTATGATGAATTAAACTTAATTATTAGAGTCAATCAGTTTAGTTCCACTATTACCGACCCCGTTACAGAAACATTAATTTGATTTGTGGGGAATGTAAACCTATCCGGGTTTTTTTTTATTACGAAGGCTTCACCAATTTCAATGCTTATCATCAATCAATTTGTTATTTAATAAATATTGGTCGCATTAATCTAGTAACTACAGCGAACATTATTTCAATATCTACCATTTTTTTTAATGTTCAGAAATCGTCAAATAATGTCTCCAGCTCTTGGTAAAGCGCCAAAAAGAAAACGCAGGCTTGCTACCGACGAGCAATGGGTATCTTGCCGTCAGCTCGTCCTTTAAGGACCGAGCAAATCGTCGATAGGTTACGCCCCATCTCACCGCCCCACCTCATACAGCACTACGGTGTTCCACGAGGTGCGCGCCTCAAAGAAATGGCCTAGCAGGGCCAATGCCTGCTAGAGCCATGGGGAAAAGTATGAAAGAATTACTCGAGTTCCTAAAACGCCAAAGGCAACTGAAGAAAATGGATGTTAGTCAATTAAAGTCTCCTACCTATCCACCCTAAAGCGAGAGAAGTCATTAGATGAAATCCCTTAAAAAAAGCTCTGGGTAAAGCGAGAGCCTGTCAAATTACTGACTTCACTAAACTCCTTTTGTTTACTTTCCTTTTCTTTCAATTACCCTTTGCGGTACAGGACCACAGTCACTAGAATTCAGCCATATTTTTTAGTTCCCAAATGTTCCATAAATAGGTTTCTGCTTTAGCAACAAAATTTCTGAAATAGTAACAGTATAAATAGTATAGTATAGCTGCAGTATCATGGCGCTATCGTTCGGAATAGGGACAGATGTGCCCGAATTGGGTTACTTCGATAACGCTATCGAAGTACTGCGCGAATCAGACATTGAATCTGAATCAAACAGTTCACTCAATCCGAAACTGATTTTTTTGTTACAACGATCTGTGACTGCGTTTAAACGGATACTACTATCTTTTTTTGCCCGTATCTGCGTTTTACGTGATAAAAAGTAAACCGAATAAGACTGATCCAAATATGTATTATTTCCTCTGGCGAAAAATACAAAATTAACTACAGATCTATATAAATATAATTCTTCTGTACCAAATATAATTCTTCTGTGTGTTTGTCACCTAATTTCTTCAAAACGGCTTGACCGAATTGGATGAATTTTGTGTGTATATTTGAATGGGTGGTGGACGATGGTTTGAAAATTCAATTTAACTCGGTAGGTGGCGCTACATTCGGGTTCTCTATTTTTTTTTCTGACGAAAATCCATTTGTCGGACAGATCAACGCCTATAGGGACGACTAGTTTCTCCCAGCGGTTTTGCCCGTGTGAAAGGAGTTTTCTCCATAAAAACTTTAACTGTTTGGGTTCCACTTTAGGTAAGGATCTCTAGTAAGGATGTTTAAAACATAGTATACTGTGGTGGGTGGAGGCGTAAATCAAAGAGCTTTTATGATATATTAAAATATTATTGTGAATCGAAGCTCAATTATATATAAAAACATTAAATTAGATTCTTATTTTTCTTCATTGACAGTCTATGACAAACCTATGTTAAAAAACTAACTTCTTTTTAAACTTAAACCTTTAAAGTTATAACGTGCCAGTTTTTATTTTACATAGGACCTGCTTGGATGCCACAAAACCTAGCCCACTCAGTAAAGGTGTAGCTTTCTAATGATGAAATAATTTTTAAAATCGGTCAAGTAGTTTTTGAGTTAAATCGTAACACAAACAAAAAAACAAATCTTTCCTCTTTAAAACCTTAGTTAAGAAAAATTACCTATAACAAAATAACTCA
The DNA here is from genome assembly GCA_958295575.1 of Leucania comma. NCBI lineage: Eukaryota > Metazoa > Arthropoda > Insecta > Lepidoptera > Noctuidae > Leucania > Leucania comma. The sequence continues at coordinate 15,929,337 of OY282474.1, read as the reverse complement.
GTATAACAAAGTTGTATCACTTCTGGAAGCTCATCGTATCTTAATAACTAATTACTATCAGTAGCTTGTAAACTAGCAGTAATTGTAATTAACGACAAGTCATAGTTCACGTGAATAATGATCGAGAGGAAATCTATATCGGTACACACAAATGCCCACAATCGACAAGTCAATAATCGTAATATTTTCCGATATCCTGAAAGAAGAGACATTGCTATTGACTGTGGCTTGACCTCTGTGACCTTATTAGGTTTATTTATCAGTTGTTTCTTTTGTTGTGGTTATGGTTGTTTTTTTTTTTATTTAGTTTCAGGATTATTCGGTTCTGTTTTAAGAGTGTTTTTTGAATTTTCGTGACATATACACCGTTAAATTTTGGTCGTTTTAATCCCGCGGAGGGTCGATTCGGTACATGAAATACTATCGATTTGTAAAGATAAAATTAAAAAAATGAAGTACTTTTTTCAAAAACTCGAATAAATTACGCATGTACGAAATTAATTTCTTTAAGTAAATGTCTAAATGTGTAAATTAATTCGAATTTAAAAAAAAATACTTTATTTTTTAATTTTCTCTTTACAAATCGATAGTATTTCATGTACCGAATCGACCCTCCGCGGGATTAAAACGACCAAAATTTAACGGTGTATATCCATCGCTCTGAACGAATTCCATGGCTAATTTATTTATTTTTTTCAGTTTTCTTTGAGAATCCAGGCGAGCTAGAAACACAATAATACTTGTGTTAAGAGTAACTAAATAATTATTCCATGTGCCTATTCTTTCACATAGCAGTCGACAGAAGAATAGCAGCAGAACGAACCAACTCTCTGCTCACGCAAAACGCAATCTGTCTGTTCTTATATCATTGTAACCTCGCACTCAATTTTTTTCTTTCTTTTTCATTTTCTGTCTCGATATATAACGAAGTAAGTTATTAAATCAAGCACGATGTTTCTCTCCCAACAGCACAAAGTGGCTTTATTCATACAGTGTAATAATCGAAGTGATTGATTAATTCAATGGAGCAGCTGCCGTGTGATTGAGTCGCATTCTGCATATCAATTGCTTCCAATGAACCGCGTACTTTGGCGGCAACTCACTTGCTTGCATCCATGCAATAAAATAACCTTTATATTCATATATCTTCTTTATTTAAAACATATGAATCATGACAAATTTATTGCACAAAATCTATATTTGCATTCAACTAGTATCGCATGTTACCTTAGCCACGACATAATATTCTTACGCATTATTTTTAATTCAATAAGATGTGTTGTTTACAATCATAACTACCGCAATCAACTCAAAAGTCAACAGTACTGTTAACTCACATTTTAATTAAATTTTATTATCCACTAACCGGCACTTATAACGCTTCCCGCTTGCGCTCAGCGTTAACTTACTTTACTCAAATAAAATATGTCTTAACCATCAATTACGGTGCACAGGTAGAATGTCAGAAGTGGTTATTACGGCGATAATACCCGTATAGAGTGATAATTAGCCGGAGATTGCGACATTTTGAGACCGGTGATCATTGCTCTACTTGAGGCCTTCGGACTCGGCCGTTAATTTGAATAAAGTCGATGTTCGTGTGAGGTTCGTGCAGGTTCGAGGACTGGTTGCTTAGAGTGCGCAGTTGTCGGCGGCGCCTACGCAAGGTGGGCGGACGTACTGGCCTGGCCCATGCACTTACTTGATCTTGAATTGTTTACTGCCTATGCCGCGTATTCGTCATTGCGTTTTATAGTCGGCTGTAATGAAACCCTGTCAGACATTCCTTCAGTTTATATTGTTAGGAATAAATCTAAGGGGATTTACAGGTGTGTAGAATGTCTTATTTTATGTTTTCTAAGGCAGAATTACATTTAAGGTCAGGTTCGTTGAACTTTATGGTAAATAATAACTAACTACATTTAAATAGAATCATCATCACAATATCTGACCATAAGAATACCCATTTACCAAGCTGAAGATATTGAAAACCAAAGGAAATAAAGAGGTTACAATCTAAACAGGATTATCTCTATAAATTAAACTCAAAACTTTATTCAGATCCACTGAAAACTGAATTTCATAAACAACTAACACAGGCCACTCAACTACTTACACGCAACTACATACGCTGATAAGCCCTCAGTAGGTAAGTACTATAGACAAGGCTGCAATCTCAAATGGAATCTAAATGTTATCTTCCATATCTGCAATAAACAATACGAGCAGAATCGCGACTGTATGTGGGCAATCTATTCACAATGCTAAGAAATAACTTGGCTTAATAACAATGTATGTGCACCGATTTACGTTATGTCCGCCGATATCTCAAGCATCTATTTATAAGTTGGGTTTATCTTTATATCGTTTTCACTAGCTTATGGCCGCGACTTTGTTTACGCTTATTTAGGGTGCAGGCAATGTTTTGTTCATTTTTACAGATCCAGACAGAAATCTATATATAGGGTGACTGATAATTAGTGAACGATACTTAAACACGTGATTGTAAAAAATCCATCAAGTTCAGTGCATATTGACCAGTTAAGTGAACAAAAATGTATTGACCAGCAGATTTTTATCGCGATTTCAGGTTTGGTCCGATAGTAAAAGTTGTTTGTTATCAAGATTACAATCACGTGTTTAAGTATCATTCACTAAATTACCAGACACCCTATATAAAAGGAGAAACTGACTGATATATCAATACACAGCCGAAACTACTAGGATTAAGAATGTGAAATTTTGAACAAAGCGTCTTTTTATGTCCCGCGCGCCTCTAGGAGCTGTCAGCATACCGAAGAGGCCCAGCCTGCTAACTGCAGGCAGGCAGGGTCGAAGCCTGCTGGGGTCAAGGTCCGTTTTCTGAAAGGAAGGCTCAGCCCCGGCACTATAGGCAACGAAGGAACAGGGTAGGTTTTTGATTTTGCCTACCATAAAAAAAAAAAAAAAAAAAAAACGTAGGCTAAGTAAGATAGAATTATCTAAAAGTATCCCCTTAAGGGAATGAAAGCAGCTAGTCAATTTATAAATACGATTGTAAGTGCTATTTTCTTGATACATTTCTCTCACAGTTTAAGAACCTACTAGTTTCCATGTTCAGTGTAAGTAGTTCTTTCTGTTTTATTAAATCAATTAGCAAATCGAAAATAACTAATATAGACAATTTTATTAGGTACTTGTTTGGCAGACTAGAGTCAATTTTAAAGACGATCTATCAATAAGATATGAGCTCTCAAGCCTATAAACAAAAAGTTAACTACGTCACAACAGTTTTGATATCAGTACCTCTACCATGAGTTTTAAGCAATAGTATTCGTCGCTACTCGATATCGACGGCGTAAATATTTTGCATGGCAAATTTTGCAGCGCCTCTAGCGGTCACTTGCAGAAACAAAATTTGCCATACAAAATATTTACGGCGTCGATATCGAGTAGCGACGAATACTATTGCTTAAAACTCATGGTAGAGGTACAGTTCAATTTCTTCTTGTGCAACAAACTTCATAATAACAACACAAAAACTATTGTTCCAGAGTTGTTTATATACTTGTAGAGGCATAGGATAAGAGTCTTGATTCTCCCTTTTGTTCCTGAAACATGGGGCATTGAGGGGGCTGCATGTCAAGTGTGATTATGATCAAGTAGCAAAAGGCTCAGCTCTTTCGCACACGATTTCGAACCTTCAAAGCCGTCACCCTCATTTTGGAAGTAGAAGCATATATGATATGGAGGGATATGTATATCCAAATATTATAACAAAATCTTTTAAGCTTTTGAGAAAACTACCAACCAATATACTCGCAATATTGCAGTTTTGTGTGTCTATCAATTCAATTGAAGAAAAACTAGATATTTGGAAAAAAAATAACTAAAAGTAAAACTTTGGACACTTTATAGTCGTTTAGTGTTTACCTCAGTCAAAGAGCATTGCCATACAAAATGGTAATACCGCCAGTCTTTTTGTTATGCTTCCAGTCGACAATGCTATTTTGATTTTGGCTATCGAATAAATGTGGAGGCAAATTCAAAATTCGAACAATGGTATTTTTTACTTTTAAATAACTAAAGTTTTCAAATTATTACAAGTGGCCAGTGCCTTAAACATAATAACTTTTTTTCGCAAAACTTTCTGAGTGGCCTGGTACTGGTTTTTTAACTGATAAATCCTTTTAGATATGCTACAATCAAAAAGAGCGGAACAATTACCAAATGCGTGGCTGATAACAATTTTGATAATAATTAGTAAGGAATTTGTTTTAAGTATCGGTATATTAGTGCCTACATAAAGTTAGTTATTTTTAATAATGTTTAGTTGTTGATATAATTATAAGTATGTATAATCGAGATATTTGTAATATATAACATAATTTAAAAGGTTGACAATGGAATTTCTTGCACATTCTTCTCGATAGAGGTCTATGCTTTGAAATGCGAAATTTTCATCATTTATCTAACTGACAATTCAAAAGTGTCTGTTTATTTTAAATAAATGCTTTCATTGATAAATTGATATATTGTAGTTAAAATCTGTTGTTAAAAGATTAAGTTCAAATCCTTTAAAATATAGCCTTTTGATTATGCTAATAATAACAACTAAGGTATTATAGGTCTACTGATCACAATCTTAGCATAACTGAACAAATTAGTGCACTGTGCACAATAATTATGAATTAGATCTGTCACATTGATAAGAACTACGATTCTAACCGCAGTATTGGCTAATCCTAGTTTTAATTACATTAGATTTAATAATTGTTACCATTGAGAAACAGAACGGAGTTGGTGCCAGCAATTATCTAACGGTAAGTTATGGAACGATTTAAATATCAATGGGAGTGCATGCCGCCGGTATTTATCTAGTGAGTGTTAATTTGCATAGCAAAATTACTTGAGGCTAACTAAAATGGTTTGTGTTATCTTTTTAAAATAAGTGGAATATGCGAGCTGTGTACCGTCATATTCTCAGGAAATTTTAGCTTAGGGACGATTGACGGGTCTGTGATCTTTAGTTTTAACTAAATCTATACATATATATACCACTCACTGATTAATCACGAAGTCTCAAAAACTATAACACCTACAAAATTTAGCAGATAGGTTCCTTATAGGGTGTAGACGTCCGCTAAGAACGGATTTTACGAAACTCCACCCCTAAAGGGATACACCGATTTTACGCGGGCGAATCCCCTGGCAGAAGCTAAATTTCTGCAAAATAAAGTTAGAATTCTAAAGTATTGGTATTTATGTTTTTTAATGTCTTAGAAATAAACTGTGGTTGAGGGGTTGACTGCTACGCTGCGTGTCGCGGATTTGATTCCCACATGGAACAAATATTTGTATGACCTACAGGCAGTTGTTCCTGGTGTGGGCGTCTTCTTTAAGTGAATTTTAAGAGTCATTCCTAATGTGCGACATCAAAAGAAAAACAGTTCAAAAATGGATTGATTTTTATTTCTTGCACATCTATCGCCATCTTCGACAGCTCATTTAAACATTTCTTCAGTTAACTGTACCCTTCTCTTGGCCCTTCATAACGACTTGTTAGTACTACAAAATACGTCTCAGACGCTAACTATTAATGCTTAGTATATATGTGAAAATCGACTGACAAACATATAGCAATCGTGGTCTCCGGCGACAGAGCAGCGAGTTGTCACTTCACGTAACATTATGAGCTCAAAGCCGACATCTTATTACGAAGCGCTCCGAGCTCCGACGACGTAAACCTGCTGCGTATCCTCACTTCGTATTCTGTCTATCCCGTTACAAGAAACCGTGACGACGCATACATACATAATATTACACAAATACATATTTACATAAGAACAGGATAAAGGATCATCTGCCACACATAAAGATCTTGGAGACATTTCAAATGGATACCTAATAAATTCCACACCTGACTCCAGCGTGTTTGGACATTTTATTTTTGACAGTCCCCGGTCGTGTCGGACAGTTTACTACTAGTTTATAAATACGTCGGTAAATAAACAAAAACTAGTCGTAGCTGCCGTTGACTTCCGATAATTGGAACACAGATTCTGGAGTTACAGCCAGTTACAGACACCATTATGAGGATGTTAGAGCGATTATAGGTAACGCCATGGACAAATAGTTTACCTTCCACGTCTCGTAAATCATGGGTAAACGCCATAATTGGAGCTTCACGTTAAGTCAAGCTCCCAGACGATAATCAGGAATGTGGAAGCACCTCAAGTTTTTTGTGTAATCGGCTATACGCTGTAATAGGTAATAACCAATAACCATACAAGCGCCTTTAACCGTTAAGATCAGCTCTGTGAAATAAATCAATCACTTTATTTGCTGCTATAACTTTGCTATACTTTCTTTCTTGACTGCTTCCATATTTGTCTTTTAGCCTGTGTCTATATTTTTACAATGTTTGATACTAAACATTAAATCTGAAAATAGCATCGAATTTGGTTATAAAATGAAGCAGCAATTAGCATTTCAAATAATATAACGAGGAAGAGTGGGAGCCGTGTTGGGAATATCTCGCTATCTGGTTTTGCTCACGTAACGTTCTTAATGACAGTGACGTCACATTTCAGTACGTGCATCCTTATTCTGTTACTTGACAGTTTCCCCTTCCACAAGATTTGAATAATTTCTAACGTACTTAATATTGAATGGATTCAAAACGGTCTTTCTATTTGCGATTTTGGATACAGTTACTTTATGATGCAACCAACTCAAAAATAGCAAACTACCCAATTATTTTACAGTTTCATATTTACTAAACAAACTACGAACTACTCATGAAGCGCAACAATTCCCCCTCAAAGTTCTTAACTTTAAAAGACCAACAAAACCGCGTTGGTACTTTGGTACAAATAAATTTAAATTGTAACAAATCGTTTCAAATATTTATGTTATTGAATTTCCCGCATTGCTCCAAAGACTCTCTCATCAGAGTAGCATCGGTACTGACGCCCCGCTGAGTCCGACGTGTGAACAATTTAATTGGTAGACGGGGGACCAGCCCCACTCATAGAAATGGGATTATTGAAACGAGACGCACGTCATTAACCACTATTTACATACAAAATAAAAACTTATTTATTTACACGATAATAAAAGTAAATTGAGTATCAAACAGACTTGAAAGTTTTATACCTTCTCACACTTTACAAGTTCAGTGCAGCAATTTTTCATTCAAACAAAATAAAAATCTATATGTTACCGGCAATCTCTATAATTCAGGTATTCTATACAATACCGAATGCGCAGCCGGTAATGTGTGTAAAAGACGAGAGCAGGGAGCGGTGATGTAATTTTAGGGCACCCCGACACGGACAGGTTAGGTTAGACTTATATTTTTTTTGTCACCACCTGAAAATAAAAGCCTTCCTTACTTTAAGCTGTATTCTATACATTGCCTAGGTATTGTATAGAATACCAGATTATATAGATTGCCGATAACATACCTCTACATTTGAAAGGGTACCAAAACACGTATTTTCATAAACAAACACGACACAATATCACGTCGAACGGTGAGAAAATGTCTCTATTTGTGTGTAAACTACTAAAGTTACGTATTACTCCCACGTAGGTACAAGGTATTAGTTCAAAAGCTTTGAGTCCATATTCGATGAACGTCCATTTACATTCTCAACTATAAAGTACGCTGAATAGAACTGAGATGTATTCTTACCTTTATTTATGGTGTTGGCATACATAAAGAGTGATGAATGTGCAAGAATCTTTCATGGAATGTGAGAATACGGAATAGTCTGGGCTTACTCTACGTCAGTGATCTCCAACCTTTTTTTGATCTGAGACCACATTGGATTTATTGTTGAATAGCAGGGACTAGATGTGGTATACACATTAAATGTAGGGCAAGTCAAGTAGAGACGTCGTGGGCTCTCTCGATCCGTCCCAGAGGACGACTAGACGTCATTCTTGAGTTGTGTCTGCTTACTGATAATTTGGTTATTTAATTTATAAACCCGAATCCCTAACTAATGATTCTAATGAGTCAAGAATAAAATTGAACTATGTTAATAAAAAAAAAATATTTTTTTATGGTAGGTATCCAATGACAAATCCCGCTTTTGGGCAGAGCGCGAAATAGTGTCAGACTCTTACTGACTAAAAACCTACCCTGTTCCTTCATTGCCTTTGTTCCAGGGCCCCGGGGTTCACTTTCGCCTAACCCTAAGCCCCAGTAGGCTTCGGTCCTGCTGAGCCCCTACAGTTTACTGACAACTCCTTGAGGCGCGCGGGAACAGTGCGCGCCGTCGACGACTTGGGCTCGGTCCGGGCTGTAACCAGACGGACGGACAGCGAGCTACCCATAGCCCGCCGTCCGCAAGTCCGCGATCGGAATCCATGTGGTGGAAATATATCATGACTTCATAACTTACGCACATCTAAGTAAATTTAAAAAAAAAAATTAAGAGAAAAAAAAATCAGTTATAAACTTATAATCAGTTAGCATCAATGTTTATTTCAATTAGAAGTGACGTGAACCATATTTTTGTTCTTGCCGACCACGGTTGAGGACCACTGCTCTATGGAGACCATAAAAAGTACGAGTCGTTAAAGAAAATAATGTCGTAATCGCTCTGTAAACCTTTTTGATAAATCGTTTTTACAATGATCTGTAAAAAAAACTTAAGAACAGTTTAATTCAGTCAGTATTATTTCGTATTCATAAAGTTATTGAGACAACACGTAATTTATTTGTAAAATAACGGCGCATACGCATAATCTTGTAATGCAGCCTCGATAACGGCCGGTAATACTAACTGTGGCTAAAATTACATAAATGCCTGTCTTTTAAACTACTGGTTGTGGTCTGCAGGTAATCAAGGTATCTATTTATTGGGACTTTGCTTACTATATGGCCTAGTATTTACATAGTGTCTTGTATCAGACATAATATTTGCTTTTTACGATCTGGATACAGACAGAGATGATAATACGTGGTCTGATAACGTAATTTATACAACGTGAACGTCTGTATTGTAGTGTAAACGCGAGTTTGTCAATAAAATAGATTTCGATAAGAAAATACAAACATTTGTATGTCGCGTTTACCCACGAACGGTATCTTGCTGAAGATATATCAACCGGTCCTTAAATAAATTTCATAATTTATACTTAATGGGTACGTATATTTTTGTTTTTTTTTTTATTTATTGATAGGTTCGCGCTTGACCGCTATCTCACCTGATGGAAAGCGACGATACGGTCGACGATGGAGCGCGCTTACCTAGAAGAAACCTATTCACTCCTGACTTAAAGATTCCCGAGTTGTAGCCATCAGGAAACACAAAACGTATATTTCAAAACCTCGTTTTTCAGGCGCTCGACTTTATTATTCCAAAGTTCTTTTGTTAAACACATGAGTGTGAACTGTTCATTAAAGTAATAAAACAAAAAACACACACGATATATTATATTATGTATAATCCTTAATGAATCCTCCATATGCGTCTCAATTAAAACATTATGTTCCCATAGAACATCGTATAAACATTTTTTGTTCGTTGACATCCGTTAAAAACAATAACATCGCCGGCGTCTACAAAAAACTATCGCGACGAGATCTTAGAACAATCAGACAGATAACGCCAATTGGTAAAACCGAGACTCATTTAATTATGTGACTATAAAACGCAATTCTAACTCCTTGCTGTACCATTTTCAACCTTATGTTCAAAGTAAAAGAAGATCTAGTATAAAATATTTGGCGAATTCAAGCGCAGTGACATCTCGGTCAGGATATAAATAAAGAGTGGGTCGAGGATATATCGCCACCGCCACCCGCGAGCCCCGGGGATAGTTGGATCTCATCCAGCTTCAAACACGCTCGAACTAGTCTAGTGAAAACTAAAAGAGACTGAAATTGTGACTCATCCTGACTTGCGTTCCTTAATTTCCTTTTCGATAAGATCTGCTCTTGAAAAGTTTCTTGAACTGGTCAAGTTGAAACTGAAATTGACCATTATTGATAAAGTAAGCAGCGTTACATAACAGAAATGTTCTTTACAATAAAAATATTTGCGTCTAGAGTCAGCAGCAATTTACATTGATATGTTGAAACAAAAACTTAGGTGAAAGAACCGTTAGCTTATTATGATTGATTACATACCTACTATATCGGCACATACATATCAAATAGCTATTTTACTTATTCAGTAGGTACAACTTTCTGATCAGTGATGTGCCAATTCGCCGATATAATATTTTCAGCGCTTCGATGAATGCATACCTACGTCAGTGATACGGAAATATTTATACAATGTAGTCTTTCAGTAAATTTCATCTTCTTCCGCCTGGCGCCCCCCTTAGTAGGTCACTATCTGAGAACCGCATTCAATACATGCGCATGTTTTGTGTTATTTTCCTTGTCGATTCATCAAAATCGAGTGCCTATGAGACATGACGTGTCATTGCGCTATGAGAAGGCAAATTCTAGGAATTCTAGATATCTCAAAGTGAAATATTAACTTCCTAACGAAAATGATATATAGACAGATATTTTCTTTATTATTCTTTTTTTATTCTTTCTTTTGCTTTAATGATCATTCGAACAGACAAATGCTTGACACGAAAATTAATAATAGATAATTATGATACCCTTTATAATGTATAGCATAACCTGTCTTACTCAAGCCCCAAGCGGACACCGGTATCCGCACACCTATTGTCTTTCTATTGTGTAGAGAATTACGGTGTTCAAAGGGTTAAAATGTTCCCACTGCTGGGCCTCAGACCTTCTCTTTAGGAGAGGAAATGGGCCGTTAGCCACCACGCGGGCCACTGCAAGTTGATGGATGTCTTCGAAATTTTGGTTCTGGGATATGCCAATTTCCTCACGATGTTTTCTTTCACCGTTTTGAGAACAGTGATGATGAATTAAATTACACAAAGTGCGTGCCTTGGTTATACACGATGTACTGACGACTCATAAGTCGGAACCGTTACCATCTAGCCACCACCATCCTTCTTACCACTTTATTATGTATGTACACCTTTTAAAATACAGAAAATGAATGAGGCAGAAGCCCAGAAGGTAGGTTGAAATATTTTTTTTCAATGAAAGTATTATTTCGTATCAATAGCATAGAGCTCACGTAACATAATGCGGCATGACCTGACTTCATGTGCCAAGTGCATTTCCGAGCTGGCAACTGGAACAATTCCTTTGGCGACGACCCTAATCGCTAACATGATGACAGCAATGCTCTCGATGTAGACAATTTACGAATGAGAGTATTTTCTTGAAAAAAAAAACTTTTAAAGTTCAAGAGCATGTTGAGAAAAAGGAATATCAGAACACGGATATAGTAAAAGATTTTTCATGAGTACACTTAAGGCTGACTCAAAATACCGTCTTTCTTGACTAGCAAAAATATTATAAATTGTTCCCATATTTTATCAACAGAAGGAGAATTTAAAGTACTGGAATTTCAAGAGTTTCTAGTGACTTACCACATGAGAATTTAAAAGCATATCACTGCAGCAAATCAGACTCTCCCTAAATACTTTAAATGAGCTGAAAGGGTCCTATTTCAAACAATTGACTTGTTTGAACCACTAGGTAGTACTCTGAGACATTATAAATTAATTTCGCAATCAATTTTCATTCAAGACATGTCTCTAAACTGCACTATCTTAGAAACAGAAGCAGTGATGTGACATCAGTGACATATCGATCAGTATCAGTGACATACGCACATGATGATGCGGAATTAGCTCTGTCAGATGAGTGCAACGCTCGGCCTGGCGCCTCATACTAGGTCACAGCCCTGCTCTCGTATCGAGATGTATTCCTCTCATTCATTATATATTCCACAGTTCTATGCGTATCCATTCATGTTGCAGATAGAGAATACGGAAGAACTTAAAATGTTGTCAATTACTTTAACTGCCAAAATGTCTTACTAATTTGTAAACCATATCTAACTTCTCATGATAAATAAAAATACTACGTAGTATTTACTCCTTTCGCTCTATAAGGTTTATTTAATGAGTAAGAAAATGTTTTTGTTTGACCCAAACTTCTCAGGTAACTACTTTTTCTGACTCCTTTGAAATGCGTCCTGTACGACAGGTAGGGGACGAAGCTTACACAGGAGACACCTTTTTGTTGATCAGTGTACTCAAGTTCTACCCTTACATGATCATTGTACCACTGATATTTTGAGAGGGTATTGTCTCAACCTCGTTAACTACTCACAAATACATCTCCACGTGATTTATTTCTCAGTCTAGATTGTTTTATAAACAAACTACCAACCAGCTTCAAGTTGCATAAAATGTAACTCATTAAACAAGTTTACTTAGCGCTAACATGAGCCGGGCTTGGCGTAGGTATAGGCACTGCAAATTACAATGGCTTCATAAATTCTTGATAAGCAGTTCTGATAATTTTCATATCACACTCGAACTAAGTTTTCGTACACTACGCTCGAAGAAGCAAGATCAACAGTCTGATACAGCACATGGAAGGCGGCGACCTTCACATATGACATCATAACGTCTCATTACTGCAAGTTAAATTGCGCTTAAAATGAGGAGCACTCACCAACTTATCTTAGATCCATCTCCGTTGACGGTGAGGTGTTCCGCTACAGAAAATCCAAAATAAGAGCCTGGCTCTCCGAACTTTAACACAGGAATCCTAGGTTCCAGATTAAAACTTGTGACACTGTATAAAATGCACATAAATAAAACACTAGCGCACCTAATTTCAGCCATGGTGTTCACCGTTCGTAATATATTCGTGTAATCAATCGTGTTATCGCACCAATTCACTGTTTCGCAGTTATTATTTGGCACATCGCGACTTTCGTATAGTTTCGTCGTGCGACGTCGAGACCCCCAGCGCGGTTGCCGTCCGCCGGCCGAGTCAGGCAGAGTGTTCCCGCTAAACTCGGTTCGTATCTGTGTGTCTACGTCGCGTAGTCATAACTTGTTCTACACGGCCCAGCGCTCGCGAGTCGCGCTCGTGGTAGAGGGAACTGAACTCATAAACTTTGACAACTTTCTGGAACAACGCCATCTGACGACATACTGCTGAATTTTGAACACGGTCAGACACTATACGACACTTAAATTCCCAACCAGTGTTTGTTCACTACAGCGCCATCTAGTGTATAGATCATTAATTGTGCAGCTTAATCAGAGCCATCTTTGGAATCGAGTAGTAAACTTACTACAAGTAGTTCCGTGCAACGCTAATAGGTGTCTAGGTACTTGCATAATAGGTTTTAGTTTTTTTTTGCTGTATTGCAAATCACTCGACTTTTAATTTAAGTCATCTTTCACTTTGGTTTTTGATAAGGTTTGAAATTCTGAGTATATTTGGGAAAACAAAATAAAATCATGAATTCAATCAAATAGGCTGATTTATTGATTAACGTATTACAATATTCGAGAAGAAAACAACAAAATTAAATTATATCCCGATACGGTAAATTATTCTTCATCATTAACTAGTCTTTTACTACTCTCTCCAGTAAAAAAATTAAAAATTCAATCTAATTATCATTGTATTACAAATTAACAAATTACAAATGAATAAAATTAAAATACTGATCAATCCTTGCTTTTGGAAAGTACTAATAGTAACTTCAATAACTGACACAAAATGCCATAGTATTTAATTAAAGGCTCCACCGAGAAACGTCACTCAGGTGTGTTCCATTAATGATAGGAGCCTATCTTGTGTTGTTACTATAGCAGTCTTCTCAGCAGCGATGGTAAACCGTGAGCATGATGACGAGCAGCTCGCAGGTATACTTCCAGCTAGCAGCTGACTTGAGTATACAACCGAATCGCAAGCAGCATCGGTCTAACATTCAGACCATTTCTCGGTTGCAGACTCGAGACCATTCGATTGGCATTTGACGAAACCTATGTCGCGCCAGGTAGGTTTTTAGTATTACAATACCTCAATGTGAGACAACTATCGTCACAGGTATTGCAACACTATTCGGACCTCATGATGAATTTAGGGGAGGGGATGGAAGGTGAGCTCGGTCTGTGAGTGCGCGAACAACAGGTTCAACTGCGAGTCCAAACCGACGTTGTAGACCTTCACTAGCTTGGCGACGGCCTGGTCGGGCTCCTTGCGCACCAGGGCCACTCCTGACACTTTCATTAGATGCACTTCAGAATCCACGGACCCACCACCTGTGGTAGCTAGCTTCACGTGGCATGTGACGTCAACATGGACATATTTCTCAACAGCCTTCCCTCGCTTGCCTGGTACATCCACATAGACTGTCTTTTCTTCAGCCTGGGGCAAATCGGCGCGGAATACGCTAGCTTCTCCCAACAGACCCTGAAAACAAAACAAATAAAGTCAGTATAAATAGAATCGAATCCTAAAACAACCGCCAAGGTTATTTAATCATCTGCCATTTTCTTGGCTTGAAGCCAAAGTAAAATGTAATTAGAAATTGTCCTTCTGCCAAAGTATTTTGAACTTTGACACTAGCAAAAAATAAAGAGATGTAAACAAATCAGTCAGAAAGATGTTTTATCGTATGATCTGTCTCTGAACACGTATAAGATATTGTGGCCACTAGCCAAGAGGGCGTTACCAGCTTTTATTTATTATTCAGCTGTGTCCAATACGTATTTGATGAATTACGACTTGATTGCAGCATAACAAACATCGTACCAGATAGTATTTAGAGTACACAAGCTGTTAGGCAGGTACTTATACTAACCCCATTTCCTGTGATAGAGAATTGCATGCCTGGATGGATGGCACGAGTTTCCACACCAAGACCCTCTGGATGAGAGTCCGACCAGAAATAGTTTTCTGGTGCGTTGAGAGTGTCGGGTTTGAAGGTGATGCGCTTTCCATATCCCATCCCGACGGACTGCAACAACAGGCTGCGACCCTCGAAGAGATGCCTCCTGCTACCGGCCGGCTTAACGCGGTAGTAGAAACCAGGAATGATGCGAGGATCCACAAAGGTTCCTGTAATGACGAAAGAATTTAGAATGACGTACCTAATTAGGAAATATAGTAAATCGGAATAAATAAGGATATAATAATTACCAATAACAGGCAGTTCATATTTCTCTAAGCCAACAATGCAATACTGGCAAGGAATGTCTTTAATATCACCACCATTAACTGTGACCCTTCTGGAGGAGGATTCAATGCCAGGCTTGAGTTCGTAACCTTTCCTGAGCTGTTTGATGCCGATGGCTACGTTAAGCACTCTGGACACGGTTGCATTTCCTCGACCCTTCTTCAAGATGGCCACACCAGTCACCGGCACCAATTTTATGGCACCGTCATTTTCGTACCACTCAACTTTGCAAAGGGTGTTAATTTTTACTTTCTTGTCAATGGAACCATTGTCATGGATTTTCTGTTCAATTTCAATTTGATTTTTCTGCAAAAATAAATAAAATAATTGGTTAGCACAGTGAAATAAAGTAAGGAAACACTTCTTTAGTTTATTTTGTAAAGAAAAAATAATCATTACCTGCTGCTGAACTACTTCCAAGATGCCCTGAGGTTCATGGTTAGCATCATAGATCGTAAACTTGTCTCCAACGGAAACGGCCTCGATCTCAAACACAAATCCTTCAGGCCTGGAGTCAGTCCAGAAGAAATTGTCATTCTCATTGAGTTTGGATCCCACTGGCTCGAATGTAAGGCGTCGAGCGTATCCACGGCCAATTGATTGCAGGGTGAGGGCCTTGCCTCCGAACAAGTACCTCGGCTTCACCGATAGGGGAAGAGCACCCAACGCCTGAAAAATTAAGGCCTTCATTACTCATCGTGCTACTAAAGTTTAGTAAAGATTCATAAACTATAATATTTAATTTAACTAATGTTCAATATATTGATTAGTTAATAAATAAACAAGAAAATTATTTACATTTTGAACTTTTCTAAACTCGGTTCATTTATTTGTTGCTTATCAAAATCAAGTCCGTGATCAGTTATGACTATTTTTTCGAATCATCATTATAGCGTTACAAGTGCTTGTGTTAAAAATGAGCGAAAATTGTGTTTTAATGTATGAACCCTCGAATAATTTAATATTTTCTATATTTGCATTCACAATGAAATGAAAAAATAATCATATCAAGACCACCAAAAAGTAAGTTTTTGAAATAGAACATTGATATGATTAACAATGGCGTAACGCCTTTATGAATGATACTTATGGTTTACCTATTATGGACATAACATGCTGCCAGCCAGTATGTCACTTTCGACCTGTCGGGTCTCTGCCGGTTCTTGGAGTTTGTATGTCAACGCCGCTCTGGGCTAGGGTCTGAAAAACTGGACGATCCACATACCATCGCCTACAACGGTGCACACAACTAGTGGCAAATCAAACGAGTCAACAGTGTTGGTCGTTGATGATATTTTCTAGAAATGTCAGCAACGGACACCGCTACTCATTGAACTAACTCCCCAGAAATCTAATTTTTCCAAATTCCCCTGGACTGCTGAAATCGACCAGCGAATATTCCAGAATTCAATTTGTTCTAAGATATGTCTCCAATCAACATAAGATCCTTTAACAGTTTCATTAGACATGTATAAGGTTGCCATCACAATATTAAACTGCTTTAGAAAATGAAAACATGAATACAAAGATATTTCCGCTACAAGTTAAATAGTTTATTTAATTGCTATAATTATAAATAAAAAGAATTTGTAGAAAAAATACTACAGACGGTATCAATTACTTTGTGTACGAGTTGAATCTTTGTGCATCAAAATTATAAAGCGTTTTTATGACAACCTTATATAACGCGCTCGTGGAATTCAAAAGTTTAATATATAAGATATCTCACTGTATTAATATGTATCTGTTTATCGATTGTGGTTACGAACAATGGAACTTTGCGAAAATTCTTTTATAAATGTGATTTGTTACTAATCTTAAAAATAACAATGGTATTCATAAAAAAAGTATTAGTCAATTAGTGAAGAATTTTCGTTAATTCCATGACCTTTCTGTAAGACTTGAAGAAACTCACCATCCTCTTGGTTCTGAAAAGGATTATTCTTACAAAAACGTTCTTATCTAACCACAAACGATTTATTTGGCTTCTTCGAAAAATTTTAAGAAATTTTTAATCAAATTAAAAGGAAATAGGTAGTTTAATGGCTGATATTATTTGAAACAAAGTATTTGAGCACGATAGCATGTCTAAAGTCAACTGTTACGACTATCCAAATTCGACTCGTATAGCATTCTTTCATCGACTTGGTCGTTTCTTTCGCAGTCCAGTTTCAATTAATTTAGCCCGATTTTATGGATCTTCGTCGTTTTTCTGTTTGTTTCCCAAGGGGAGCTCGATATTGATGTACAAAAGCGATTCCAGATTGATTCACATTTCAGATTGTTCGATGGTTAAGCAACATTCAAAGTGATCATGTGAGGAATGGTCTTCATTTCATAGTTTGGTAATTACATTAGCCTCTTTTTCATGAGCTACAAAATGTGGAGGATTGCGTGCATTTGGTTAGTCAACGCAATCATCAACACTTCTCTGATTTAAATGAGACAATTTCCCACAGACCGCAAGTCGAGTATGTATTTGCGACAATGTTTTGACATAAATTAAATTACTGGTCTCACCTGCATGGGTCTGACTTTGTAACGGAAGCCGGTTCTGACGCGGGGGTCGATGTACACGCCAATGACGGGCATCTGGTGGGGTGCAGGCTGTGGCACGCGGTACACGGCGGGGACATCGCCCAGCGTGCTCGCGTCCAACACGACCTCCTTATTGTACGCACTCTCAGACCAAAAACCCTTGCTGGGGACATCGGTGGTCTCCTATAAAATTGACAACACATTATACTATACTGCGTTCTAGAAAACCACTTATAGACTATACGACACATGTCACTTAATTCAACTTATTCGTACATCAAGCCAGTCAGGGTCTTCGAAAACTTCGTCAAAACTCTCGCAATCATCGTGAGGTACTTTGACTGCAAGCATTATATCGGTTTATTGATCGATTGAAATTATTGTGCTTAATTCAAATTAGTACAATGACCGACCTGCCGACCGTCAGTTGGAAGAATAAAGGAATCAAGTCTATACATAAGCTATACCAACACCTATTTGGCAAAGCTTAGGCGCCCATGTGATGTTTCATAAACTGTTGCCAATAGTATGTACGAGTCATTATGAAAAGTTACGTCGCAGTTGTTGTCTACTTTTATTTCCGACCGTGTCAATCAACAATGTTATTTGGCTGCATAATTTGTAAAATATGAAATATTTAACCCTGTGAAAGCTACCAGATAAAAAGTAAGTCGTTGAATAAAT
This sequence comes from Leucania comma, assembly GCA_958295575.1. Lineage (NCBI taxonomy): Eukaryota > Metazoa > Arthropoda > Insecta > Lepidoptera > Noctuidae > Leucania > Leucania comma. The sequence goes on along the minus strand of OY282474.1, from coordinate 15,911,023 downwards.
ACCTTTTAAATAGATATACACCGTAAAATTTTGGTCCTTTTAATCCCGCGGAGGGTCAAGTCGGTACATGAAACACTATCGATTTGTAAAGATAAAAATGAAAAATAAAGTACTTTTTTTTCAAACTCGCATTAATTTACGCATGTACGAAATTATTTCTTTAAGTAAACGTCAGCTGAGCGAGGCCAATGAACTGTAGGTAGTTAGTACGCAACAACTGACAGCTACCTACAAGGTCATTGAATCGTTTACTTAAAGAAATTAATTTCGTACATGCGTATATTAATTCGAGTTTTAGAAAAAGTACTTTTTTTTTTTTTTTTCTTCGTAAATCGATAGTGTTTCATGTGTGGGATTAAAACAACCAAAATTTAACGGTATATATTATACAGAGCCTACCTACAACGCCATCATTGTATTCGAATGGAAACTCATTGAACGCCATTAGCGCGATATGGGGTGGACAATAGTAACTAATGTTATACAAGTAATAGTTTAAGCGTCAGCAAATCAAGACAAATTGATTTGTTGATCGCATCTATCAAGTAGGATCAAAGTCCATTCGTCCGTAAATAACGGAGAAGTTATTTTTAGAGATATTACCTCCAAGCTATTTCAGTAACTTAGTGATGGCTGCGAATTCCGCTGCGCCTACGCGGTTGTTCATACAGGAAACGATATAGTTTTTGTTAGAGAATCGAGTCCTATTTCATTCGTTAAGGCTACGCTATGACCTCCTAAAATGTTATGTCGTCGGAAACCTAGCAAGTTAATGTGATCGACCTTATCCGCCGCATGAGTAACGAGTCGCTGAAGCATGATAAATGCCAAATCAATTTGAAGACACTCAAATAGATAAGATGTTTGTCTCCGACGATCCTTACTCCGAGAGATGTTATCAATTATGATTATCTAATTAAACCGGTGTCTAGACGTGGGGGAGTCATCGTGAGGCATTACGTCACGCGACTCTGATAAACCGATAAACGTGCGAAGGAAACGTGTGACATACTTTACGAAATTAGTAAACATTGGACTTAACAAATCTGTTTTAAATGACGAAATTCCAAACAGTGTCGTTAACGCCGCCATCCGTCATTTATTTTTCAAACAAGAAAACGTAAATAGAAGCTAATTGAGTTGGGTTTCGTGAAAACCGAAGCACTATTTATAAATTCGACGTCGCTTGTGTTGTAACTTGTACGTAAACTCTTCCGTCAGGCCACGCCCTCAATATCTTGCCAAGATTTTTTTACCAAACGTCATGTCCCAACATTTGGATCGGTATTTGACAAAAAAAAAATAATAGGTATACTTACAGGAATTTCTAACTCAGGGAAAGCTTCTTCACCATCACTTTCATAGTCACTTGGAGCAGTGAACGAAGCTTTCGGTGTACCCTCAAACTCCTGAAACAAAATGATATTCATATAATATTCCATGATTCATTTATTAACTATATGACTTGTTCATACAAGATATAAGAAGTTATCTTGAATGAATTATGAAGAAGAACGCGTGTTTGTATATCATCACTGATAAGAAAAGAGGACAGGACAGTAGTAGCCCTTGACTTACTGCGTATATTATGTACATGACATCGCATATTAACTATTATATACACAGACAGATCATATGTATGTACATATAATCTGTCTGTGTTTAAGTAAGGAATCTATGATCTAGGAATATTCCGTATTTTAAATACGAGAACAAACCTTTCTTTGAATTACGAGTATTATATCTGTTCCTTATCATTAAATGCTCATGACATTTTATTCAAGTGCTAAGCAAATTTCCAAAATTATATTGAATAAATTAACCTTTGGTATGTACTTTTCCAATTTATTTTATATCATACGAACTTTTACAATTTTAAAACAGATTTCTTTAAAAAAAACTTGATAATTTAAGTATACAATTCTCTTTTGTAACTTGGAATTTTTCAAACTTAAAATTTTGTTTACCTGAGCCGATGGCAAAGATTCTCCAAAGGCTGGTTCCACATCGAGAGCGGTGGAGGTACCAGCCAGACGCGCGCGGGTAAGGTTCCACAGGCGCTGCAGGGCCAAGGGAGTCTCCTCCGATTGCATTTCCATTGCTGGGCTGGCGAGCATCTTTTTCTATCAATACTTCTCAAATCTGGTAAAGAAATGTTTAAATTATTCATTTATTTCTCAACAACAAAAATTTCTAACTTTCTTCTTAATTTATGCAACTATCTTAGAAATCGCGACATTCCTACTGACATCCTTGACCTAGACGGTCTCAGTTGATTATTAGAAGCAATCCAACAGTAATAATACTCATTAGTTATTCAATAGTATGCTTTCTTGTCCTCTATTTGTGTCATAATATCAATAAAAAGGACATAAAAGGTTCAATTATAAAACCATGGCCAACCAAAGACCTTCAGTTAAGCAAATCGAACTAGAACGAATATCCCAATTTATTCGATCAACTAAACTAAGAAAGAAGAATAGACAATCCAAGTACATTTAAAATTACTATCTTTATGGTAAGAAGCATCTGAAGGTTACGAAATAACAGAATTGAAAAATAACATAAACAAAGAAACATAAGCAACGACGATTACTCTAATTGCTCCATCTACATACATTCTGTTCTAGAATCCTACAAAAGTGATATGAGATTTGGAGACAAAAACGGTCAAATATTGTATCGGTATGAGTACATATTGGTTTTCTCATTACTAATCGTACCGCGCTTTCAGAGTTTACGACTGTTTCATAACAAACAGCTGCGTTGGGTAATAGATTTGAAAAACGTTCACGTGTTTTGTAAAAACTATTAAATGTGCACAATGTTTTACTACTGAGTAGTTCTTTTTAGTTGATTATTTTTATTTTTTTCTAAAGTGGTTCAGATTCATGAAATTATTCATGATGACTCCTACACAGTTTTTTACGCAAACAATTCGACAACGTTGGCCCAGATTCTGCTATTTGATTTATTTCCCGTCGCAACTGCCATTCTTCTGTTGTGATTTGGTGACTAAATGTTTTAAATCAGAGTTCACATTAATAAAATGATTGTTATTTTTATACCACATGTGTGGTCTATGTCATATATCTTCCTCGTTTGAACAGCCGTAAGGTAAAGGTCTCGTGACGTTACTATTTGATCAGCTGCTGAATTCGTGAGAACGTCAGAAGGACAGCCAGTTATTTTAATTTATGGAAAATTTTCATCCAGTTACAGAATGAATGGAAGGAAGGTGATTCACCTGTCCTACCGTATTATTTAACAGTGCAAATAACAGGGTGATCCCCAATTTATCAAAGTACAAACATGGTTATCATAAAATTTTAGTTTATTGAATTCATAGTTTTCCTGTTGCTGGAATTAAATTTATACTTCACGATTTTGTTAGACCCATGTAGCAATGTTGACAAAGAAACGATCCTTGTTTTGGAGGAAACCTGTTTGTCGATTGTCATTGTACTGTTACAAAAAATAACCCTCAGTTCTCAAAAAGGAGCAGGAAAAAAACTACGGAATACCAACATGAGCGACACGATTCAAAGGATCTCGGTGATTACACGGTCATGCAAGCATAACTTTTTTGTGCATTCTTCAGTACCCGATAGGATGAAGTTTTTAATGAAAACGTAGATACAAACTATGTATTAAAAATTACAAATTATTGTATAGGATGGGTAATAACAATAATATTTTTTGACTTAAAAGAAGTTGACCTAATAATTAATTATTGTAACAGCGGTAAATCTGGACTATACAAGTCCGAGATAGAACATTCATTATATTTAAGAAAAGAAAGTTACATTTAAAAAGAAGACAACTTTTATACTGCAGGCGCCGTATACCTAAATAGTAGGCGCCACCAAAAGGAACAGAAGAATCGTGTAATGGAAAGTGAACTAGTTGAGCCTGACGTAGCCGAGCCAGCGGCCGCGAGCCCGTCGAGAGAGAAAGCGCAGCCGATGAACAAGTCGGCCATTTGCTGCCCATTAACCGTTAGATAAACCAGAATGTTCTCAGTTGTATGTTATAAACCTCAGCTATCCTTATTGGGTAAAAATCCTTTACTTTTCCGCTTTACGTATTTAATAAAATTCATGCATTCCATAGAATTTGTAACTTACCTAGTCACAACAAAAATTTCGCAGCAGCTGTAGCTAACTTGGACTCAAGGCTTCAGTTTATCTAAACAGCTCCACAAATCTACAATACAAAAAAGTAGTCACAACAGTTTCAGCGAACGTCACACGGTGCAAGACTTTCAACTGTACAGAAGCGCAGCTTGATCACCACTGAGCGCTAACCCTCGCTACGGTGGTATTTTAAACTTACCGGTGCTCCCCGGCCGCGCCGCGTGCACAGAAGAGGATGCAGATATGTGGTTCAAGCGAGACAGAAAGAGGAGCACGCTCCGATCGCGTGCTCCACCAGACACTTTACACACACATCGCCAAATAGTTACGCATGCGTCCAAGCTATCGATACGTCTGAATACGTCGAGGTCGACGTCACTGTCCCCTTTTCAGAACCAAGTACAGACGAAGGCGGGGAACCACACCCGCAAAGTTTGGCACGTTTAGCAACAGGTAACAACTTTATTCAAACTTTAGAAGGGATTCCCTAAAAAGAAAACAGTGGCAGAGTATGTCGCCACAGAATCATAGAAATTTCTAGAAAAAAGGTGGTAGAATATTATAGAACGTCTAGCGTAGTAAATGATTCAGTAATTTAACACACACATGTTGGGAATCGTTAAGTAACGACCATGTCCTAATGACACTTATAAATGAGGCTAAAAATATTTTTCAAAACAAATTTAATTTAACTCGATGGAAGCTGAAATCCGATGCACTGATCTAATTCTGTACTCAAGTGTGAGGCCCGTGCGAGATGCCTTAGTGACTGTCTCCGTAAGCATACAAGAAGATGAGGCTATTCATTTTGTGGACAAGGCTATATTAAGCAATTTAGATAAATATGTTCGCTCTGCAACAGCCTTCGTCGATTAAGAATTCTTAGAATACTTCTTCTTCTTTCTTTTGCTTCAAACTTTGTCCCTCGCTAGGAACAACTCCTGTATCGTTGTAAATTCACGTACACAAGACACCCAGACCTGGAACACTTATCTGCAGGCCATAAAAATATTTGTACCGTACGGGATACGAACCAGTGACTCGCAGCTCAGCAGCCATACTCTCAACCAAAGTGCCAACCGTACTGTCTAAGATATCCATTGTTTCCCATGATTATGTATAAAGTTTCGTAATAAACGCCATACAGATGACATAACCAAAAACATTCGTCTGATATAAGTTACATAGGTAGAACAAATCAGAAAGAAATCGATAAAAGGCATGCAGCTACGTCAGCCACTCGAGTTCAAGGTTACTGCAGTTATGAATTCTAATCGATATGGTATTCCGAGAAAGCTATGCTACTCGTGCATTTTTTTACCAGATCAAACAAATCTGCAGAATTAAGCTACATAGATAAGTTAATATTAATTTATTAGGAATAGATTATATAATTACAAAACTGTTTTACCGTAACAAAGTAGTACTATAAATTAATTATCTTTCGCGGAATCCTTTATAAATTAGATGAAGCAATTCATACGGAAACAGAGATAAGATAAAAATTTAAGTCCACAGAGCTTAACAGAAATCCAGACACAGTTTTAGATAGTAACCAAAATAAACAAAGATAAAATCTTGCATTTCACCGCCACGTGCTACAGCAAGCCTTTACCTTTGTACTTGACAAATAATATAAATATTAGACATGGAGACGACTGCAAAGTAAACACACGCAAAAGTAATTAAGAAAGCTGTAAAATTATTGTAATCTGCCAGACGCAGTCGTAAAATATTATCGACAATGCAAGCCATGTCTAAGTCTTACCGTCTGCATATTTTACAAAATTCTTTGGTTACTAACACTCTAAATATGTTTAAATCGGTATTTACAACAGTGTCTTAGCTAAGCCTATGGCAGACGAGGCAAGAGATCTATATAAAATATATTACAGTAATTTAGAGTAATTAAAAAATGAGCGACATACTTAGTCAATATTGTGACAAAGCTCTTTAATTACAGATTTTTTTTTAAAGTCATAGACGTGTGCCGCCATTTTGCTTCCATATACGTTGCACCAAATCGTACAAATAAAGAATTCATTAGAATGCATCAAGATGCTTCCGTATAAAATTAATTTCTTTGACATCTTAACAATGATTGCTGTAAATGATGTTAACAACATTATATTATATTGATATACAGGCAGTTCCATACATAGTTAAGTCTAGTATACATTCGTAATTTTTATATACATGGGTTTAGAAATACTTAGTTAATATTTAAGTTTCATATTGATATATTAAATTCATTGTTAAAATAAGAACGTTTGAAGACGAGACAAATGGTTCGATTCCCACCCAGGACAAATGTTTGTGTGATGAGCACGATCATTTGTTCTATGTCTGGGTGTTATTTATCTATAATATGTATGTATTTAGAAATATATAAGTATGTTTATCAGCTGTCTGGTACCCATAACACAAGCTCTGCTTAGCTTGGGGCTAGACGGTGTTGTGTGATAGTTGTGGAAATATTATTATTATTATTATTAAATATAGAAAAGACATCTGTTTTCGTCTGCCTAAACTCCTGTTCCCACGAATGTTGAGAGTTAGTTGGTTTCAAACATTTCTCAATTCAATTTGGACTAGTGTAAAAACTATTTGGTTCTGAAGCGAACCCTGGATAATATCATTCACCTTCTTTTTTTTTTTTTGGTTTAGTATTGTAACTAAATTATGGAGAAGAGGCATCATACAGTCATAGCGTCGGCAATTTTCCATTAAGGAAGTATATCTACAAGAGGTTGAGAGATCCACTATATATAAAACTGCAATATTAGTAGAGAGACATTCTGTGACAGTAATAAGTTCAGTTCATAAGTTATTATTCTGCTTGGGTGGACTGTCTTACATCCTGGGCTTCGTGTTACAGCCAACAATACACGTTGTCGCTATGCCTACCGATCGAATGATAAACTGACACCCATTCGTTTCTTAGAAGTGAATGTTTAACAAACATTACTCCCGATAATACCCATACCCACGAGACGAAACGATGGGTTTTGTGCTCGATTAACGAATAATTGCAATCAGAAGATCACATATTGGAGCAACTACGGTAGAGTATCTAGATATTGTTAATTTGCCAACATTCATAGCTCTGTGATTCGTCTATTACTGTGTATAAATTCTCATCGCTCTCTTGCTCATTTCCTCTGTAAACAATAATTTTATATTAGTTATCTTCCTTCTATATTTTTTTTTTTTTTTATAATTTTGACTCTATCACACAGTTCAACAAGTTTATCATCGGTTCTAGAAATATCCATTACTTTCCATTAAAATCGTGTACCAATTACCGCACAGACAGAGGCACGCATTAGATGACCAAATACCAAATGGGATGAATTTAAACCTACCACAGTGTGCTCTGGAAGGTCTAAATTCATCCCATGTCAATATTAGAACCTTGTTTTCATCTATGCTCTATTACATAAATAATTTCAAGAGTCTATTTAAAATATCAAAATATACTTTTTTTTACTAAATGCATAATTTGACGAGACTTTCACTGGAATGTAGTTAATGTTACTATGACAAACTTAAGCTACTTTTAATTTTCCCTCGAGATCGTGATTTAATGCCCAGGGTGAGGGGGGGGACATCTTATATCCCGGGGTAAGGGAAACGAAAACAAAATGGATAACATTTTTTCTCACGATTACCCAAAAAAAAAGGTTAAGGTTAAACTGAACGATGTTGCAGGTAACAGCTAGAATAAAATAATACTGTTTACAGCTCGACTCGAATAAACACACCCCGTTCAGATGAGTCTGATCCGTGACTAATAACTGCTTCAGAATCACTAATTGTCAATTTGACATCTCCATGTCATTTAAGATCAATAAAGAAAGTCACGTTTGTTACAACTGCACGTGGTGTTTTATGTGGCTCGTTGTTCTAGACTACAAGTTACCTACTATGTTAATCAATACATAGATACATGTGCTATATCTATACATAAGTTCTAGTGTTCAAACCGGTTTTATGCAGATATATACTGGTACGATAATTAGTATGTACTTAATTATTCCAATAGAAATTTGCTTACCTTCTTGAATAAATTAAACTTAAGGTACGTTTAGACTACGACACTTTACACGATACACTCAGTGTATACATCGAGTGTCTCGTATGAACACGAGTGTGTAATTAGAAACACTGAGTGTTTATGAGTGTCTCTAATTGCACAATGGTGTTCATTTCATACAGAGACACTCGATGTATGTGTCACCGGAAAATTGCGGTCTCCGTATGATTGTAATAAATCTGTATTAAATTGTGATTTCTCAATATAATATGAAAAAAATGTTTTGTCACACACAAAATCACATCCAAATTAATTATTTTCTAACATAACCGTGTCTTATTTAGAAAAAAATGTATATAATTTCTCGCGATATTTTACAATCTTACGGCGTTTGCTATTTTCCGGTGACATATACATTGAGTGTACCGTATAAAGTGTCGTAATCTAAACGTACCTTTATAGCATAGAAATGTAATTTGTATATATTTAAAAGGAGAAATAGTCTGACATATCACTGTAAAACCGAAACTACTGAGACTTATGGTGCCATTCGAACCTCGGCTGCAGGCTGCGGATGCAGGCAGCACATGCGGTGAGAGCACGAGCAGCCGCAAACGCACTCGGATTATTTTCACAGAAATCCATACTACTACATAGAAAACCAGTCGTGCCGCCGAGCCTCGGCTGCGAGTGCTGCCGCAACCTGCAGCCGCAGCCGTGTTCGGAATGGTTTTCAATCAAATTCATTCTACTACATAGAAAATCAGTCGTGCAGCTGCAGCCGTCTTCGTGCAGCCGCCGCATATGCTATCTGTATTCGCAGCCTGCAGCCAAGGTTCGAATGGAACCTTAGGAGTGTGGAATTTAGCACAAGGTTTTCTTTTATGTCGTAGATAAGCATTAAGAGAGGAAAACGGGGGTTGAATGAAGAAACTTACTTTTACGTGGGTGGAGCCGTTGGAATAAGCTAGCAAATTATAAATAGTATTCTGGGTGATTCTTTGAAACCGAGAGGGTGTCTCATGCGTCTGGCCTAGTTTTTTACACGACTGTCAAAAAAAAGGAGTGTAATTTCAAATTGTAAAGGATTACAATTTGATATTTTATTTGCATATTATTTTTTCCCAGATCATTAAAATGTATCAAAAGTACTCATTTGCGCCCAGTGGCTTACTTTATAACACAAAACAGATAACTGTACGCAAGCTTGCCCAGATGAATGAGATATTCTCTCGTTTTCAAAGAATCGTTGCTTATGATCTGCTAGAAATTTGGAATATGATTTGCTCTAGATGAATTGCTCATGTGACGTTTTAGGCCCGCTGTTCTAAATTCAAAAGGGACTATATTATAAGCATGTCTTTGTCTTTCTTCTTTTCCTCTCCATCCAAGCCCATTTCTCTTTTCACCAAGTGCTCATAAATCGATAAATGCTTCCCTTTATCGGTATTTCAACACGGTTCAATGAGTCATTTGACTGGCGTCACCTGACCACTAATACCCATCAAGTGAGACACCAATATCAGGTTCAGTCTGAATTCTTGTTATGAGTTATGTGATTCTTTGATGACAGGGCAGACGGCCTTCCTATTGTTGTTTAGAGAAATAGGGTGGGTTTTTAGGATCCCGTAATTCAAAAGGAAAAAACAGAACCCTTATTAGATCAGTTTGTTGTCCGTCTGTCTGTCTGTCAAGACCTTTTATCAAAAATGACACCGCTGCAGTGTTTTGAACATTAAATATCGCTTTAATTATGCGGTAGCCTATTAGCCTAGCACGAGCCTCTGAAGCATTAATTATAATGAATTTATTAATCATGCTTATCAATATATCAATCAATCGTTAGGAGTATACAGTCCACTTTTCTGTGTATTGCAGGTAAAAGAGATTTGCCAACGAATAGGAATATTCCTCCATTGCCTACACTTAATTATTCAAGTTTACATAAGAATGGGTTTTTCTCTGTTTAAGGAAAAACGTTAAATATTAATGAATTGTCCTATACAGATATGCGAGTTAATTCTGTCCTTCATAATTACTGACCATTATTGGACATAATTTGGGTTAAATTAAGGGTTTTGTCGGTTCGGAAGCCATCTAATATCTTCCCCACATGCACTTGTTTTTACAGGTATCTACTTATAAAATAACACAATAGTCACAAAATGGTCGCACTCAAAGACGCCACTCGCAAACTATCACTACATATTAGTGCAAACAACATACATATTGGTCAATCTCAAGCAACGCCTTGGAGAACCAGTAAAGTTATACAGAACACAACGCACTTTTTTTGTGGTGCCTACATCTCCCACCCTTCCTTTCAGAAACAGACCTCCAGAGTCGAGTCTTACTAAAACCCACGCACGTTCCTTCAGTCCTGTGTCTTCCGCGTAGCACGGCCGCAGTGATTTGTTCGAACAATCCTCTGTCCTCCTGGCAGACATAAACCTAGGCAATGCACTGTCGACCCGAACCTGGCCCTTATTGGACGACGCGACGAGCTATCCATTGCTCCTAACTCCCGGAGCATCTTCTGATGATATTGAGGAGTAACTCCTTCCTATATGGCGTAACTGTCTTAAAAACTAGTTCTGAGGTTGATGGTAATATTAATTTATTATCACAATGATAAGTTCAATTAGGTTCGAAATAATCTAAATTTTGCAGAGTCTGTACAGTGAACTGGCATCCTAGAATACCTATAGGTTACTATAGGTATTCTAGGATGCCAGCTTTATGTACTAGAAATCAACAGTGGATATACCCTATACCCAGGTGAGAACATAATCTGCTACCATTGTACTCATCAAAGATATACGAGTATGAACTTTATAATAAAGTTTGACATTCATCATAATCATTAGCCTTTTTTAATGTTCCTACTGGTGGGACACAGGCCTCCTCCCTAACAGAGGGAACATTTGACATTGACTTGACATAAATACTACCAATAGTTGAACCGTTTACTGGAATTATTTATTTAAAGTGGTACACAGAAATTTATTCATTCTTGGTATCATAATTTACAGGGTTATTTAATCATTTTCCGTTGCTACGAGTAAATGATGACAGTTTAGTATATAATATATATATATATTTTTATATAAAAGAAGAAACTGACTGACATATCAGCGCACGTTGGTACAGCGTAGCGGGTTTTATAAATTCAACTTGGAAATAGGTGAAAAGGGGGAAAACTCGCTTGTTACTAATAACTACATAACCAATATCCTTATGTTTAGTAGTAGGAAGAATTATAAACATCTAAAATATTATGAGGTAACAAGTAAAAATCCATTGTTTTAGGCATTTAGTTACATCCCGATTACAGTTTATCCTGTAAGGAAATTCTTGTCATCACTATTCCTCACCAAACTATTGTTTATTGTTAGTAATAACAGCTTCTATAATGTCTAATAATGACTCAATGTGTATTACTAATACAGCTGTACTCTTTAAATAATAACTCAAGCTTGAAAAAAAAAATTCTTCAATTTGAATTGTGTTTTTGTAGGAAAAACTATAACTTTCATTTCAATAAGGGATCAACACTGGTTTTTTTTTTCAAGTTTGGTGTAGGAAGGTGTGTAACGAGAAGTATTTTCTTAATGGTATAAACTGGTGCTCGACTGCGATCCAATGCGATCGTTGATAGGAAGCCCACTAGATTATGAGCCTATTCACTCTAGCCTTGAAGATGCCTAAATTATAATCGGACTGCGAAGAGCGCAGTAGGCAAATTGTTCCGGTTCTTCGATGTACGCGGTATACGAGGTTGAAATGCTTAGTCCAGACCGTAGAGGAGTCAACAATGCAAGGGTGGAAACTCACCGTACGTCAGTTTGTCCGATAATAGAAAGGTGATGGCGGAATCAAGTCATGAAATTCTAGCGCACACTCTAAAAAAAATATCCTGTAAAATATTGAAAAGCTGGCTACTCTACGCCTGTGCTCCAGAAAAAATGATAGCATTCCATCACTAAACTACCAACATAAAAAAAGTATTTTTAACTAAATTGAAAATTTTACGAGCATTAATCTAAGTGCTCGATTACGGAGACGCGGCGCGTTGGCTGCACGTGGGGCGTTCTGTCGTACATTGCCATATGTTTGTGTTTGTGCGAGCGATGACGCGGCCCGCTGCTGCAATGTACGACGAAACGCCCAACGCGCCGCGTCTCCGTAAACACGGCCTAAGCCGACAAGAAGAATTGAAGAGTTTCGAGAGTAGAGGCTTTTATACAGAGTAACACTGCAATAGCTACTAACAAATATTGTAGAAAATTAAATAAAAATAGAAACACCTCATTTTTTACAGTTAGATCCATAGTTCTTATTTATACAAAAGTTAATAAAAACTCGATAATCAATAAGTCATAGAGAGACGGTCGTGTTTAATACATTAACTTCTTGAACAAATCCTATAACCGGCTAACATCAGGTTTACACCGGTGACTGTCTAATGAAAAAACTTCTTCTGCAGGGTGACAAAGGAACAATATGGTGCTAATAGCGTGGTGGCTGCGTGATCCTTGCGTGATACTTACCTGTAAAAGAGTTGTGAGTCACGACCACTTACATCAGGGAAAAGTACTGATGACATACACTGTGTTGGTATGTGTAATTAGGTGCATCATACTTATATAGAAATAGTCAGATTTTAGTACAAAACAGGATGATCATCACCTCAGTCGAAAGACGTCCACTGTTGGACATGCCTCGACCAAGTGTCGCCACAATGAACGATCCTGATTCCCACCAGAGGATTTTCGCAACCTTCACCAGTTCATCGGTCCACCTTGTACTTAGATTGCCTTCCAACGCCACGTCTTCCGTTATGCGGTCGCCAGTCCAGAGAGCTGATTGTGAGTTGTTTTTGCGCAATCGAAACGTTTACCGCTTTTGGCTCCTTGATTGGTTAAGAGCTTGGAGCGGACCAATTGGAGCGCCGAACATCATAAACGCGTCGATCGCGTTAACGTAAAAGAATCTCGCACTAGGTACTCTGAATAACAAAACAAAACAGGATAGCTCCATATTATTATGTGGGTGTCCACCTTGTTTCTATACTTGAGCATGTTCAGCAATTGGTTTCCTACGCTTAGACCTCCTAATTCATTTACAGTTGGTGCACATACAGCATTCATCCTTCATCCTTATTTCATTTGTCTTCTTACATATCACTAATCATCTCAATTCCATTCCTAATTTCCTAGAGTTGATATCTTTTGAAAGGGTCACCGCGCCCTGGAATGCATAGAGCAGCTGAAGGAATACGGGTGCCACTCTTTTGAGTGACTGTTACTGACTAAAAAACACTCTCACTCCACCCTAAGCTGGGGAACATTTTTGACGCTTCCCAAAATAAAAGCTATTAGCCATTAATTTATTTGAATTTTATTTTATATAAAAAAAAAATTGAATGATTATATTGTCATTTTGAGATTTTATTTGGTTGTATTTTGATATGGGTGATGAACCTGAAATAAATGATTTATTTTTTTTAATAGCCCTGGTTGTCATTTGTAGACCGTGACAGTCGTTTCAGGAACTCAGAAGTTTAAAATTTTGATAATCAGTCTTGCCAAAGGATATATAGTTACACAGTAACTGGGTTATGGACAGTTGCACTAAGTAAAGTATTATATTGTAAGTAGTAAGTATTCAGCTGCATCTGGTATGGTTGAGCAGATTTTTTTAAATTGGTATGGATGAGATAATTCGTTCACTCCAATTTCTTTCAGAAAATGACGCAAAGGGAAGCCATTCAGGCTTTGGCTGGTGTTTTATACCTATAGATAATATAACTGTTCTGTACGTTTGATACCTACACAATGCAACTCAAAATCGATGGCACAGACCATTCAGTGTTTCTACACTACCAACCAGTATTAACCAGTGGCGTTAAATCGATTCGATTGTCTTTACATCGTAACTCGAGTAAAGTGAAGCAGAAGATCTACACAGCATGTTTAGGGTTACACTGAAACGATAGTGTTACACAATGGCCCATTCACTAGCCAGCTAAGCAATAGCATGCTTCGCAAACATTATACAATCGCTTCCGTGCAATGAACAAGATCATATCTCAACATTCATGAATAATGCAAGACTATGATTTTTGTTACCATTCGTAAACAAAAATATCTGTACAAAAAACTTTTACAGTACTGAATAAAAGCATACATAATGTGTATTACATATAAATCGACCGACTCCTCCTCACGTACAAGGCGAGCTTAACTCAGCAATGAGTTTTCTCCCAGCAAACCTTTAAGTTATAGAGAGAGAACATATTCGAGGGTAAGATATAGTGCCTAATAATAATTAAATTATATAATTAAATTATGCGTACAGTAAACATGGGAACACATGTCCCCTGATAGTTATAACTTAAAGAGAACTTCCTTTCATTTGATAATGATGACATTATCAAATGAAAGGAAGTTCTCTTTAAGTTTCCTCTTAATAACTTCCAGAGAATGGTTGTCGCGAAGGGAATGTGGTAAAGAGTTCCAGAGACGCACTGCGGTTACAGAAAAGGAGGCATCATAGCAGTTTTTTTTTATGTAGGTGAAATCATCCAATGACAAATCCCGCCCTTGGGCGGGGCGGGAGATAGTGTCAGACTCTTACTGACTAAAAACCTACCCTGTTCTTTAATTGCCTTTGTTCCAGGGCCCCGGGCTCTCTTTCGCGCCATCATAGCAGTTGGTAGAATGATACGAAGTACGAAGGAGAAGAGAAAAAGTAGTGCGACAGAGATTTTACCCTCTGGACGAGGTACTCAAAGCTTTCACCAAGGTATTGGAGAGCCTTAGAATTGTGCAATACAGTACAGAGAAGAAAATATCGAATCGAACGCCACTTTAATTATAATTAAGTCCGAAACTCCGACACATGACCGTATTTGCCTAGACCAAAAATAAAGCAGATGCACAAATTCATATTATAGCAAATTTAAAAAAATTACAATAGAATTAAATTTTATTTGGCAAATATGAGTAAAGCGCAATTTAGACGGTACGAGTTTCTCGCCTCGAACATACGAGAATCGTAAGAGCATAGAAAAAATGTCATCGTCTAAACACATACCCAGGTGGTGCGAGTTTCTCGTCTCGAACGTACGATAATCGTAAGAACAAAAAAGCATCTCCGTCTAAACATTCATACCTAGACGGTTCGAGTTTCTCGACTCGAATTTATTTCTTACCTGTGTCTAAACACTTTGATACGATAATGTCATGGCGATTATTGCTTACGATTATTGCGTACGATTTTCTCGAACAAAACGTTCGAGAAACTCGTACCGTCTAAATTACGCTTAATAGGTACATGGTAGTTCTTAAGATACGAGTACAATATCTAAAGCTCAGTCACATTTTAGCATTCGGCATGCAAACATACCTATACATTAATGAATAATATCATGTCATTACATTTAAAAAAAAAACAATCAATTTATAATATTACTAGCTTTAACCCGCGGCTTAGCTACCGAACCCTGGATACCCTTTATCAAATTTTTATGAATTTTAATAAATTATACTGATATATTATACGTATCATGTCATTATATTTGCAAATACCTATGTAAATTGCTATTTCCGCCTACGCTATATTTTTATATGAACAACGCTAAATTTAATATATGCAAGTTCACGACAGAAGGAATTAACGACCAATCGGATTTACGGTCGGTAAAGTTTATGACCTATGCGACATTTATGTTTCATGCTAACTGGAAATATTCACGCGCGGTTTCAGCATTCCTTTATTGGTTGCAGGCCAAGACAGTTGTGAGATTTTTTTTTTTTGGTGGGATAAAAGCAAATAATTGCTCCCACTCTGGGTGGATCGAGAGGGAATGTCAGACTTTTAAGGCGTATAGTCCCTTGAACATTTGGCCGAATCAAAATCCACACATACTCGTAAGGCCGCCTAGGAGGCGAACGAGTATTTGTGCATGTAATTCCGGCCAACTTCGCCCGTATAGAGCCCCGCTGACCTTTAAATCCTTTGCAAAGTATTGATTGATTTACAAATGCTATGTACATTCTGAAGAACACGTAACCACCAATTTTTCTGTATAAAAATATTTTTAACCCCTCACACGCCAGGGGGTATTATTATTACGTAATAGCCCCCTTTTTATAAAAACATATTTAAAAAAATAGGATTCAAGCCGTTTCAAAGGACTTAGGAAAAGTTGTGAAATTGTTAAATATTTTTTTTTAGACGAAAGTATTAATTACACGAAAAAATCATATGTTGATAATTTTATACATGAATCTAAGATAAACATATGTTTTTTTCTAATTTATTAACCCAGATTTTACGCTTGGGCCTTAATGACGAGAAGCTATCTGTGTTTCTTCAGTTGCCGTATGCGTTCCAGCGCCACATTGCACGCAGATTTGGCATTTATGTTATTGCAAAGCGGCACACTTTTGGTAGTGTAAATAGGAAATGACCGGGTCATCAGGCATCTCCTTTAGGCATTTCTCTGGAATGGTGAGGAGCCTTCCAGTCTTGAGTTTGGTAGCCGTATACCAATGGGTGAGCCACCATTTTGATTGACAACCTTAATATCACAATACAAATTCACTGTCAATCGGATTTTTGCAAGAAATGATTATCTGGATACTATTTATGTACGTCCCACTTGCACCTCTCAGGTCGTGGAAGTCGATAGAGTAACACAGGGTTACCCCATGTACACACCATCGACTTCCCGTCACATAAAATAGCTTAGATATACCATACCAAGCAACCCCGCCCGCACCCCTATGTCACTTAGTGACAAAATACTCGTAACATTTTATTGGTGAAAGTATTTTTATAATCGATTTTGAGCTAACTAAAATGAGACAAAGGAAAAAATCTGAAACCCGATTACGACAAATAAAAACGACGCTGAAAAAGTATGAAACAAGAGTTTCAGGATGCTGAAATAAACAAACCGTAGAAAAAAAGCCGTACTCAAATGTTACATAGATACCTACCAAGCATACAACTTTAATAACGTGTAACTACGGTATTTCTTTACTTTTCTTTACTTCTACGACCTATGTTCAGCGGACGACCAAGGCGGTTCTAATGATACCTCATGTGTCGAGTCCCGATAAGTAGATTAAGAACTATGAGGGAACAAATGAATATACTCACATACATATATACATAGCCTGTCAAAATCATAACTCTCCATGGCCTTTGTCGTAGTCGGGTAAAAATACAAATCTTTCCTCTTTGTAATAGACGTTTGTAATATAGAAAACGGAAACACAACAATACTCAACTGCCAACTTCTGGATTTAGTGAAATGGTTGCATGTGCCAACACCCACCACTTTCCTTCGCTATTATTCCATCGCGAACGTAACATCAACAATGTGAGACCTCGAACGACGGATGCAGAGAAATAAGCGCATGCCAAAGAAAATTCGCATTAAACATCACGTGTGGATTATTATCGTTTTCTTTCGTCCTATTTTTAGATTGAATTCAAAACTGTAGGCGTCATTTAAGATGGCGGAGGATAGTGTCACAGAACATTTTATTTTAAACGAATAGCTATGCACGCGGACGGTAAGGTAACCTACAATAATAAATTATCCTAAAAATCTAATATGCAGGCACCTAAGAAAGTTTTGTTTTTATAAATAATCTGTAGTGCAATGAAGTAAAGTTTAATGATTCTGGTAAAGAACTGATTACTATATTTTCCTGCTTATAATTAAGAAATCCCACTTTCCAATACGATCTCTGGGAAAGTAATCTTTTTTAAATGATATAAACTTGTGCTTGACTACGATTGACGATGCCACCTGATGGTGAGCAGTGATGCAATCGTCGATGAAGAAGAGCTCTAGTTTATTAAGAGCCTATTCACTCTAGCCTAAATTATAAAGAGACGGCAAGACCGCAGCAGAAGGTTGTAATGTAATCCGGTAAAATAAATCTTATGAAAGCCTTCATCCGGTATTTAAAACCTGCCTCACCGGATAACACGATAGCTATCTTAATAAAATGTCTACAAAATATCTTTCTTTGATCCAGAAAAGTCAGACTAGAAATCTATTGATAGTAATTTGCCACCAAATTACGGCCGCACATCACCTAATCTAAATATTTAGAAAATGCTGAAAGCCATTATTCAGCCGAATCTATTTCAACTGGAATCTATGCCAAGCTTTTAATAAATATCTAGCGAAAATGGCTTTATCGGTTTTAAAACTATTGTTGATCACCGGTAGTGCTATTTTCAGGAGGCTCTTTAGCATTCATCCTCGAATAGTTTTCTTTTACTTATTTATACAGAGATAGTTTAAACTTTGTTGATTTGTACAGAAATGATGCAAGAGCTAGCAGAAGGAGTTCTAAATTACAGTCCTACTGGGGCCAAAGGTTATGTGAGACTGTCACCACGGGCCCCAGGATAAAGGCAAGGAATGGAAAGGTAGGTTTTTAGTCAGTAAAAGTCTGACACTATTTCCCGCCCCACCCAAGGGCGGGATTTGTCATTGGATGATTTTACCTACGTTAAAAAAAAAAAAAAAAAATTACAGTACCTCGTCTTGGATATGTATGTTTTATATATATATTTTTGATATTGTTACAGAAAGCCAGGAGGTGCAAATGTACCTTCTAGCACCTCCCTCCCTACCTCCCATGTCGGAACGTATCTAGTTTTTAACCGACTCCGATAAGGAGGAGGTTCTATGTTCGACTGTATGTTTTTTTTTGTATGTATGTTCATCGATAGATCGATTGTGGACTAATTTTGATAATTTTTGGTTTGATTGATGGATTGGTCCCATAGAAATATTGTTTTCTTTTTTATTAGAAACTTCGAAGATATAGAAAGGAACTCTTCAAAAAATCATAGCAGAACTGTCTATCATCGATGACTTACTAAAAGAAGAAGGGGAGGGTATACAAAGAACTGCAGATCAGTTCTATGTATCCTGTAAAAATAAGTATTTGTCATGAAGCCCGAAGGTAATTAAGAACCGGAATTCTGATAGAAATAATGATTTGACGATTGAACCAAATGGTAGAAGGTATCTATTTAAATTTGCCTGAGAGGTACAGTTAAAAAGTGTGAAATAAAAACTTTTTATAAAAAAAATAAAACCGACTTCAATGTAAAAAAAACACAAAAAAGTGCAAAATAACTTTAACTTCGGCAGTCGGTATTTCTATTATAGTTTGGTCTCTTCTTTATTTAACACCGACTGCCGAAATTAAGAAGTAATCCTGTTTCGGTACCAATTTTTTCTGCACCAATAGGTATGTTAGCTTGGTGCCATATCTGAAAACAACATACCAAAAATACCTATTGGTGCCTAAAGAGGAACAGCTTGGGTGCCGAAAAAATCGGTGCCGAAACAGGAATACTTCGTAATTACGGCAATCGGCAAAAATTTTTTGTAAAACCTTTTTATTTGCACCTATTCAAATAATGAGAAAACAATAATAGTTCACTAAGGATAACTTATGGCCTATTGTTTTGTTTTGTTCATGAAAACAAGTCATAATGAGTAGGTATATAATTATCGATCCCACATAAGTTTTATAAATCCTTGGTAAACAATAGTACTTAAATTCTTAATTGGCCCGATCGGTAACAAAACAAACAACACATATTAAAAACGTAAACAGTATACGTATAACACCCAGCAATAAATACGTATAATTATATTGTTACACTTTTACCTAAAGAATTGGATCCTATCAACTGTAAGGTAACTTTCCAGTGTTGATTCATTTCATCAAGTAATGCAATTCTTTATCAACCGAAATAAAAGTTACCCGTTACATTTTTTTTTTATCTCGATAACCTTTAGCTGTTCTAATAATTCTTTTTGTTTTCCTTGACTAATGGATTTCTTCTACTCTTCATGTTTTTTGTAATTGTGGACTTGTGGTATACCTGCTGAAGGTTCTGCATATTCGGATTAATCCCATTTTAACTACATTATTCATTAGTTTTTTTTTTTGCTATCTAAACCAATATGTAAATTTTTTTTACATAAAAATATACACATTACCCAAAATTTAATAAACTTTATTGTAATATATATGTTACCGGCAATCTGTATAATCCGGTATTTAAAACAATACCTAGGCAGTGTATAGGGTACCTAAAACGTGCAGGTAATGTAATGAAAAATTATTTATTTTATACTGGTAGTAGAAAGACTTCTATTTCCTGGTGGTAAAAAAAAAAAAACACGAAGACTAGCGGAGCGGAGAAGTAGATCTGTACCTCTACCATGAGTTTTAAGCAATAGTATTCGTCGCTACTTCGATATCGACGCCGTAAAATGGCAAATTCTGGTTCTGCAAGTGACCGCTATAGGCGCCGCAAAATTTGCCATACAAAATATTTACGGCGTCAATATCTAGTAGCGACGAATACTATTGCTTAAAACTCATGGTAGAGGTACTGAGCTTTAGCCTTCTAACCTAACCTGTCCGTGTCGGGGAACCCTAAAATTACCCTGCTCTCGTCTTTTACACACATTACCGGCTGCGCATTCGGTATTGTATAGAATACCTGAATTGTACAGATTGCCTTTAACTTAAATACAATACTTAAAACAAGAAACCCTAACCCCTAACTATCTTAAATATGGCACTAAAAATCCCATTGGCTAGGTACCCACGTTGTTAAGCTTAAACACATGCACGAGTACACGTGATTTAAATAAGCGAAACTTTACGCAGGAATTAGCTGACGATTGATCTACACTAATGATGTTATAATATAATAAACTAATCCTACTAAAGGTATAATAATAATTAGTAAATTTCCAGTAACATTCTATTCATCCTCTCTCCTGTAAAAGAGACTTTGCTGTGCCCGACAAGGTCTATAATTGAATCTTATTTTTAGACAACATACCAACTATGGAATGCAATAAAGTATTGACTACCCTAATAAAATAAAGAGGAAAGATTTGTATTTTTTAACCGAAAAAGAGCAAAATAACTTTAATTTCGGAAGTCGGTTTTTAATAACAAAGAGACTAAACTAAAACACCGAGTTCCGAAATTAAAGTTATTTTGCACTTTTTTATGTTTTTTTTTCATTGAAGTCGGTTGTATTTTTTTTTTGTAAAAAGTTTTTCGTAATTACTAAACGCAAAAACTACTGGATCCATTTTTTTCAATTCTTTCACTATGCTTTGTACTTTATCACTGAACAAAATAGGCTACGTAGGTACTGTCACGCGGATGAATCCGCTAATCTGGTGTATCATGAAATAATTGAAAAGCAAAAAGCTTATAAATTGATCAAACTATACATTCGGAACGTTCGGCGTTCCGAATGTTTAATTAAACAAACGGATTGATAGACGGTACCGTACGAAATCAAATAAAATAAAATAGACTTTCGTCAACCAGATACCCTGAATACTGGTGACTAGAAAAAAAAACTATAATTCAAACACGATACAGGCCGAAAACAACAGGCCGTTTTATATTCCTTGTCTCACTATTCAACAACAAAAAGAAAATAGATACGTATGTTCTACCATCGCTCATTTGTTTCAAAAATAATTCAACGATTCCGAGAACGTTCAATAATGTAAAGCAAGGCTACAGGATCGATCAAATGCACCAACTAGTATCTCACTACTATATCACAATCGATACTGAATATATAATAAAATGCGGCACATTCGACCTCTATTTAAACTTGAGTCGTTACAGATTATGTTGAGTATTTTTCCATTATAACTTTTTACCAAATCATTCGATTGAGTTAGGAATGAAGTGACGCGTTTATGTATACGTAGTGTTTTATGATAAAGCTATTTCATCTCAACTATGTCATCATTTTTCTGTCAGACATGATGCCGTCGATCCATATTTGAGAAACTTACCTATAGTTTCTAATGATCAGGGGTGTCCTAACCGATTGGAGGAGACCCTGGACCCCTAACATGACGTCTTAACGACATACTAACATACTAAACTGAACTGTCAAATGGATGAGCTATATCTAGATATATATAGCAAAATACCACTCACTGATTAATCACGAAATCTCAGAAACTATAACACCTATAAACTTAAAATTTGGCAGGTAGGTTCCTTATAGAGTGTAGACATCCGCTAAGAACGGATTCTACGAAACTCAACTCCTAAGGCGGTAAAACGGGGTTCGGAAGTTTGAATGGAGAAACCGATTTTCACGCGGACGAAGTTGCTGGCAGAAGCTAGATTAAGATTTATTTTTATTTTATTTAATCATTTGTATCAGAACATAATTCCATATAAAAGTGTTAGTAAAACTTACAACTATGTTAGTACCATTATGCTTACTTATTCTACACAGTCAATAATTCTTTTATATATTTTTCATTTATTTAATATTAAAAAGGACACCACCCGAACTGTGAACCTTATTCCAGTGCCTCACAATAGGACACTCAACCCTCTCTATTATGGTGTTTAGAAGTGTTTATAATTTATGAATGAATTAATAATTCAAAACATATATTTATTCATATAATCCCCCAAGGAACACCATATAGCTCCGTCACTCTTCTCTATATATTTTAACACGTCATGTCTGGCCCCTGGCGACATTTTTGCGAAACCCATGTCCTTTTAGCATAGCATAGCACCAGCCTTATAATGTTCCCACTGCTAGGAATCACACCTCCTCTCTAGGAAAGAGAATGGGCCGTAACCCAGCCCAGTGCGAGTTGGTAGATGTGACATGTCTTCAAATTCTTGATTCTAGGACATGCCGGTTTCCTCACGATCTTTTCCTTCGCCGTTTTGAGTAGTGATGAAATAGGAAATTAAATTACACATTACTGCGCCTAGCTGGGTTTGAACCGCAACCTACAACTCGTAAGTCGGGGCCGTTACCACTCGGCCACCACTGCTCTTAGTTCTTTAAGCAAAGTATGTGAATCGAAACTGTCTATTTCGTATGATAGGTGAGAAATGCAAAATTTATCTAAATAAAGGTACCTACCAGGTAGTTCCTATTGTAATTTTATTTTTGGTGTACAATAAAGAATATATCTATCTATCTACTACTACGAGTTGAAAATGTTATTTTAGATTTATAAGAATTAACAATGATAAATACAACAACGATGAAACCTTGTTAGGTACTAAATGCGCTAAAAGATATTCAAACGGATTTAAAAATGTTATTTTCTGCTTTACAAATCTAGTAAATGGACTACGTAATGTTTATTAAGTAATAGTAAATTAGCAATAGCTGAACACCGGTCACGAGTTGTCGAGATTTCAGAAATTAGGCACCAACTTATCCTACGATTAATATAAACTTTACCTACTATAAAATGAATGAAAAAGGTATGATAAAATGTTTCAAAGATATATTATAGACTAGCTGTCCCGGCAAACTTCTTAACGCCTAACAGTCAGATTTTTTCACATTTTCTCACCGTTTAAACCTTCCCTGGAGTATCACAAATATTTCAAAGCAAAAATCAGCCAAATCGGTCCAGCCGTTCTCGAGTTTTAGCGAGACTAACGATCAGCTATTAATTTTTATATGTATAAGAAGACTAACAATTCAGGAATCGATAGCCGATAGCTACGATTATTTCAGAAACTTGATCTGCCTTTCATAAGCCGGCTGTAAGGTCAAGCAAGGTAAGGCAAGCCACTAGTTTTTATCTTTATATGACTATTATAACTATTATAACTAAAAACTCTTCCTCTATCAAGTTCTTCGATATTAATAAAATATTCAGGCCAACAGTGTAAGTAGCTTCCGTGTGAATCAATATAGATAAATGTGAGAGTAACTCTGTCTGTTACGCAGAAATACGCTTGAAATAAGCTTTAACCCCTAGGAAATCATAGGTTATTTTTAATCTGGCTTCAACTTCGATCGACAGCAAAAGCTAGTTAATTATATAGTCTACTTCATTCACGCAGTCGCCTTTCTTCGTGTCGGCTCAAGGTATACGAAAATACTTAATGTTCTGGTAAAAGTAATGGACCTTTTAGCAGTTTGTGGAAAGACTTACCCTGGGTTCCTACGCCAACAAACGTAGCCTGATATCCCATCGGCATCAGTGGAGAGTGCTACCATTCTCCACTGATGCCGATGATAATGGAGCCCTTGAAGTAATGATAAAATGCGGCACATTCGATCCACACACACATTTGATTTTTAAGTAATTTCTAATGATTTTATCGAGCCGTTGGAGAGCCTCTCCCCTGGACACGAGTTGCCATAGCCAACCTAGAAAAGATTTAACCCACTCCGCACCCTGGATGGGTGCGCAAAGACAATCTCCACAGACGGAGGTTCTCAGACGGTTCTAATCTTCAGTGTTTGTGCGGCATCTCCCAGCAGACCATGTCCCACCTTCCATCCTGCATTACACGCCCTATTACCTGTTCACGTAGGGACCTACTGATAGCATCAGTGGACGGCATTGCTATGGCCGAATACTTGGCCAGTCAAGGAATTTAACTAGTTTTGCCATCGACAGGCTAAGAAGATGGAGCCCTTTTATTTTAAGCCATAAAGAGAAAAGCAGCAATATTTATATGCTTAATTAAGTATCTAATTGACAGCTAATTATAGACATAACATAACCCCTATATCAAAAGGTGTAGCCAGTACTATACGCATACTATTTACGTCAATGGCCTATGAAACAGTTTAAATTAGGTAAATCTGGATGTTATCAAGCTCACACGTTCCTAATGATAAATTTGTAATTGGTTTACATTTCATGTTTAGTATGAACTAAACGTTAAGCGTGGGCGGTTTGTAGGTACCTAATCTTAGAGGGCGCTGTACGGCTTCAGCAACGAACCCAACCCGTACGAACTGTGGCGACGCGACGATAGTATTATCTAGAAAGTCATTTGTAAGTCAAGAAATCTATTGAGGTCAATGTAGGAAAATTCGTAATGAAAATAATTGGGTTAGTGCAATAAGTAGATAAATAAGTTGGTATACCAATGTTACAGTTTTATTTTGTTTTAAAATACAGCGGAACCTAAGTAACTGGAAGATCAAGGGATGGAGGAACCTAGGGTATTTTAAAATCACTAATAAGGTGGGTGGACCATGGAAGGCCATGCTCCTTCGAAGGCCAATTATTAAAAAGTCGTAGTTATTGCCATGTGATGACAAATTCCTTCTACTTACACAAACACCCATCGAACTCAAAATCACAGACGCGGAGGCGAATCGCTCGCGCTACTATTTTGGCAGTACGGTCCCTCGCTTCATTGATTTCGGGAATCGACGACGTTAAAATAAGGTGGGTGTACCATGGAAGGCCACTCTAACAAATAAACAGTTATTATTCGATTATTTACTGGATAAATGAAACTAACAAATATTTAAGTGATACTTTGTTTCATTATGTAACATATAAACCACTTATTTTTATTGTGGATTTAATCGCTATTTATTAAACTTTACTGTTCAATGACTGATTTATTATGATGGCCTTCTAAGGAGCCTTGTTCCTAGCAAGGCCATTTGGAAGAGTTCAATGAAACTTAAGTTCAATTCATATTGATTAAATCTGCAATTTGAAAAAGTGATTTATATGTTACATAATGAAACAAAGTATTACTTAAATATTTTTTAGTTTCATTTAACCAGTAAATAAACGAATAATAACTGTTTATTTGTTAGAGTGGCCTTCCATGGTACACCCACCTTAGAGGTTTTTCATTTACCCAGTTTTCTAAAGGCCAAAATGCCTTGTGCGAGTTTGCTTTAAATACTTTTACGCGATCGACACGTCTATGACGTAAGGCGCTGTGGTTGGCCCGCTCCAAATCCTTAACCAATCAGAGAACCAAACGCGGTAGGTAAACGTTTCGGTAACGTTAAAGTAAAATCAACTGCTTATAAAAGTAAATGATTCTAAAAAAAACTAGTTTCAAATCCGCTAATCGCTAATGAATTAAACAGTTTTATTCGATGAGGTAATTTTACTGAAAGCGATTAATTAGATTTATTACGTTCTAGTTCATACAAATTAATATGAACTTAGTTATGCAACTGCACTTTAGTCATTTGCATACAATACCTACTAAACAGAGAAAGTTGGTATCTGAATATTAGTTATTTCAATTTCAAACCCTTTTTATACGCCGTACTGACAAAAATATATTTAATTAATCATAAACACTTGCAAATATTTGTAAAGTATTGACATAGAATTTGCTCACCAAACAACTTGCCTGTATTGATTGATCATCAAGATCATCATAATTTCAGCAGAAAAACGCCTGCTATACCTAATCCACCAAATAATCCAATGTCCACTGTTTGACCAAGGCTTCACCCAAGTGTCGCCACAAGGACCAGTTCGGTGCGTTCCGCATCCATCGGACTCCCGCGACATTTACCAGGTCATCGGTGCACCTTTCAATGCTGCATCTTTCAGTATGCAATCACCAGTCCAGTACCTTTAGGCCACAACTGCAGTTCTGCAAGCAATGCGCCCAGCTCACCACTACTTTGTTTGGCGATTTGCCGGGCTATGTTGATGTCGGTGGTTGAATCTCATGCTGCCATCTTCATTTCTTCATTTCGACTTCTCGTGAGGTCCACTGTGAGATCCATTGTGCTATTGCATTGTGCGGTCGCTAATAATGGGCCTCATTATCCTCGATTCAGACCCTTATGTCATCAATGCAATACCTACTGGACATAGACTTTCGTCTTGAGACACTCTGGTATGTCGAACGAGAAAACTTGAACGTGGTGCTCGTGAGATTAAATGGGATTTACCTATGAGTGAAGGTACTATTATATTTATATCCCATTTGAACCCACGAGCATTTAGCTAGGTAGGTACCCAGTAAAATTCTGAAAACAAAACAGCTCATGCATTAACTTTCAGAAGATTTTGATCTAATTTAAAAATAGGTGGTAGTTTGTTTTGAATAGATGCCCATTTTACTTTCCGATTTATAGCTCATACCGTGTTAAGACAACGTGATCTCAGGAATGGTAAACAACACGCTTCGAAACACGTGCTTTCGTAGATTACACCAACCTCGCTTAAATTGGATAAGTTAGATGCTACAGATTTGAGGGTAAAATGTGAGGTTAAAACACCAGTGGCCATAACTTGGTATCTATTATAGTTCCTAGGTGCAAAGCGAGGAAAGTTTGCATCCTAGGGTATTGGTGAGTGGAAATTTTATTATTTTTCTTATCAACACACTCAAAAAACCCGCGCCTACCCGCCGCTTTTAGTTACACAATTTACTGTTTTCACACTAGTGTGAAAAAGTGCTGGCGCTCGCCCTCGTTACAATGTGATCGTACCAGGTTCGTCGCCAAGCAGACGCTAGATGCAGGAAAAAACCTCGCTCTAATTCTCACAACTTACTCTATGTATTATCTTTACAAAGTAGGTTCCATAGAACTCACACACATACAATTCCACCGCGCAAAGTTTATCCACTTGTATCAAAATATATTAAAGGTACTCCGCTGAACTTCTCCGATTCATTTAATTTCAGGATTCAAGACTGTTGAATCTTTTCTCCACGACTCATCAAGCTTCATTGCTACAGCGTTTTTTCCGGTGGTTGGAACTTTTGACTCTGATTTGAGGAGTCATGGCAGTAGGGATATTGTGGCGGGCTTGTCGAACAAGTGCAAGTCGGACTCGCGCTCGAAAGGTGCCAAAACATTATCTATACAACATTAGACACTATATTATAAGCATTTTTAGTATTTGTAGTTATAGTGGCAACAGAAATAAATCATCTGTGAACAACTGACTAGTTATCACGGTTTAAGATATACAACCTCGTGACAGAGAGAAGGACAGTGAGTCTAAGTGCCCGTTTACAGACACGCGTCGCGTTGCGCGGCGCGTCGGGCGGTCCGTCGTATATTGAAATAGGTGTGTGTTTGCGCGAGCGATGTAATGCAATGTACGACGAAACGCCCAACGCGCCGCGCGACGCGTCGCGTCTACGTAAACACAGCCTTAGTAATAAAAAGCTAAGAGCACTATTATTTTATTTTCAATACACTTACCCGAAAACCCGCTCTTATCCCAACGCTTTTAGGCATACAATGGACTATTTTCCGCACTAGTGCGGAAAAGTGCGCTTGCTCCCCCCTGCCACAGTTTTATTGTACCTAATAAAATTGTTTATCGTATCTGGCTGGGCGCGCGTCGACCCCCACGAGGCGCGGGTCAACCCCCACGAGTCGTATGTGTATTGAAAAACGTCGTTTGACACACGTGCACATTTATCATTGCAGCCCTCGGCTCCATAACACACTCGCCTACGGCTCGTGCGAATTCCGCCTCGGTCGCAGTGACAAACTTTCTGCACTTGTATCAAAATGTACTATTGTTACTATGCTGTTTGCTGTTGGCTGTGCCTCCAGCAATCCATGCATTATCAATCAAGTCACGTCGTTTTGCATAGATTGGTCATCGATTTGCCAATAGCGCCAAATAATTCCTTTACACGATTAGGTTTTTTCCCCAACACTTAAATGGTAAACAATTGATAGCTCGTAACTCGTAGATACATGTAAATTATTCCTAACGAAATCATCAAGGGAAAATTTGACAAGCATTTATTTGGCTTTGTCTAAATGCAGTGACGTGGTAATGATAGGTTTCTTATCAAGTCTCGAATGCGGCGACAGACATACGTTTATTTGCTATCCTGTAACCGGCCTTGTAATTGAAGTGTTACTTGTAAGTCGAACTTGCTGTTACTAGTTACTTACTAATATTATAAGGAGAGTAGATTCCCTACTACGAGCTCTAAACGCGATCCAATTGTCGACCTAAACTGAACTGTTAAAGGGATGAAGCTGTATAGAATGCATAGCTCCGTCCCTCATTCTCGCTCGCACGCTCAAAATTTTAACACAATAATTAATGTATAAGTTCAAAAGTACAGGACCGATTTAATTTTATTTTTCTATCAGTTTAGCATAGCATAATAATCAGCATTTTAATGGCCCAGTGCGGGTTGATGAAAGTCACGTGTCTTCGAATTTTTGGTTCTAGGACATGCCGGTTTCCTCACGATGTTTTCCTTCACCGTTTTGAGAGAGCAGTGGTGATGAAATAAATTACACAAAGTATTGCGCCTGGCTGGGTTTGGACTAGTAAGTCAGGGAGTTACGACTCGGCCATCACTGCTCTTTTACCAGTTTAATGCTACTATAATACTCTTTTCTACTTTGAAGCCAATGGCAGTACGAAATAGTAGTAATATTTTGCTACGCCAGTAGCAAAATATTACAGATATGTATACTGGTCTAAACCAATTTCGATGAGAAATATGGTAGTAATTCAGAAAGAAAATCAAAATAATTGGATCTGTTAAATAAAATTTATTTGAAGATTAAAAAATACAAAAAAAAAAACATATAAATAATTTACTTATTTTATCTAAAGTATAAGTTTATTAAAATTCACAGATCATAAAGCAAAGTGAATAATATGTCTACGTTCACAATGTTGTTATTTAGAAAATGCTTCAATTTGCGTATTACACTATTGTTGATACATGTAGTAAACAAATTGATGAATCCCTATTACCCTAATCACAGGCAATCATCTTTAGTTATAGCATGGCAAACAGAAGACAGGGCTAACAGACTTAGCTATCCCGTAGTAAATTATTTATGGCTGGTCTGAGCAGGATTTACTCTGAAGAATTTTATGAGAATCGAAAATCGGAAGAGTAAAGCCAAAGTAAAAATATGGCGACACTTGGAGGAGGCCCATGTTTAACAGTGGACGTCTTTCGGCTGAAATGATGATGATGAAAGATACAACTTCTGCTCAAGTACTATCATTAGTTTAGCTCGAATTTTCGATTGTTACCCAACACATACACTGAAAGAATTTGGGAGCAAGGTCAGATAGGGACGATTCGGTGCAATCTTTATGCTTCTTTTGATTTTTAAATTGCGATCGAAAAAAATTGAAACTTGTTATTACGATGCGTTTCGTGTATATTCGCAAAAAACGACTAAACTAATTTGGACGAAACTTGGCACAAGAGTAGACAATTTTCTGAAATAGGGCTTAGAATATTTTTCATCCTGAAATTATGGTCCCTTGGGATAGTTTCAGACTTTCACGAGTCTACAATAAATGGTCATCAAAATATAAAATAACATTAGCGTGGTGTGATCACAACGCCTAGTGTAGGGCATGTTTTATGTTGACCTTGGCACAGGCATGGAGTTTGTCCTAGATCAACACAATTATTTTTTCATATAGAGAAGATTTAAAGTTATCTAAATTGAAGCGCAATAAGGAAATAGTTACGAGACATCGTCTAGTATTTTTAAAACCATAATGTCATATCTCTTTGAACAAAACTGTTTTATTTGTTCGAACTGATAAGAAGCAGGATTTAATTAGTGTGTACCCCAATTTCATTAGCACTGACATCATAACCAAAAATGGCATAGTTACAAACAATTGTTATTCTCAGACAATTTATTTATTTGTTACAAAAATAAATCAAGTTCACAGGAGTTATCAATTATATTTAAATAAGGTGCTATTAACATTGTGACGCACATATAAATAAAACTGCTGTGCAATATTCGGAACAAATCAACATCACTATTAATAATAACATATTTTCAATACACTTCCTCGAAATCTGGCTTTTATTGATTATTTATACAATAGTTTGCTTTTACCAACAAATTAATCTCTCTTCTAAATTAAAAAATAATTAGATTTTTTTATACATTAGAATGTATAGAGATTGAAGGAGAAGCAAAAGCTACCTGGTAAGGTACCTGCGAAGATAAAGCGCGAGGGGAAAAAGCAAATTAAATCGAATTAACTTATTCGTTTGTGTGCAAACTATTTTTCGTTTTAATTTTATTTCTTTAAAAAACTTCGTTTAAAATATGTTGAAATTTGTCACTGCAACACTCGGCTCCATAACTCTGCGGCTCGGGTGAATTCCACTTCGGTCGCAATAACAAAGTTTCTCCACTTGTATCAAAATGCACTATTGTTACAAATTTTATTACCTTTGAAAAGAAAGTGCATTACAGTGTGTTTTAATTTTATATAATTTTATGGCAATATCACATTTTTTATAGATATGTGTTGCCTGTTGTATCATATTTGCAAAAGTGAAGAGTGGATGTTGTTATAAAAGTGACATATGAATATTGAAAAACCTTTTACATTTATTCTTATGAGTTATATTACAAATAACAATATTCTAGTATTTTGATAAGTATAAACGCTTTTTTACAGAAAAGATCCTGTACTTTCTAGTCACGATACTAAAAAGTCTCATGAGTTAATTTTATCTCCTTCATTAATTCCGATATCCCAAGATTGTGTTAATGTGTGTATTTATTTATGTCGTCTTTACTGCATTAACAAATCATGCCTAACGAGATTGGCCAGAGATTTTAGCAAACATGATTCATTTTGCAAACATGGTTAGACTCAGATACATTCTAGAGCTGGGACGGCGAACTTTTATTGATGACGGTGTCATTACTTACCTATTAGGTATACAAAAAATTAAAAAAAAAAAAAAAATAAGACTAGAAACGATTCAATTAACTTGTTTGCGCTCCAAAATTTATTTTTTATGTAATTTAAAGTCAGTGTGTTTTCTGTTGTTGTAAATTATCTAGATGCTGAGAAATTTTGTATTGGTGTGCCCCGAATTTTATTGCCACGTGCCATCATTGGCACACGTGCCACCGTTGGCACACGTGCCATCCCTGTTTTAGAGTAACATACACACAAAACTCACTCCTTTTTCCTAGGGGAATACCTAGGGGGTACGTAGGGGTGGTGTTCTAAAGTCTCTGGCTATAGAACACTACCTTCTGCGATCCTTGCATACTTTTTTAGCTTCTAGCGTTACTGCTGGAGGCTCCAACTCACTTCTTCATACATTTCTATTCCTTTACCTTTTCAGTAGTAGTCAAACTCATCTCTTTATCACTGTCTTGAGTAAAATATCTACATATCCCAAATAAATATATCTTGTAACATACTCAATGCCTGCATCTGTGTTTCATTGTTCGCTGACAAATCCACGGTGATGTACTTAGCTGCCTGAAGGATTCTCAGGCAGGATGCGTTCTCAGGAGGCAGTTTGTGACAGACTTGTGTGAAGGTGGCCTTAGCGCAGTCGTAGTGGAAGACGAGAGGGTCCAGGATGTCTGTTAAGTCCGCTTGGGTTAGTAAGCAGCAGAGGTGGGCTAGAGTTACGCATAGCTGAAACAAAATATATTTATTTATTTATTTATACTTTATTGTAGATATTTAAATAGGAAACCTTATAAAAAATAAAACATACGATCGGCGGCCTTATCACACTCGGCGAATTCATCCAGGCAACCTAGTATGGATAGAAATTGCCAGGACACAAAATGGGGTTGCACTCGGTGCAAATATAAAAGCAAACAAAACTATATAGGTACTTAATACTAAAATAGATACATATATACAAAAATATACAGGCAAGAGAATAAGTGATACGTCGAAAGCAAGGTCACAGTGTCAAGTAAGGCTCCTTCACAAGCCTTTTGAACACAGGTAGTGTTTGCGCACGGAACAAAATATACCTCATGTTAATTAAGCAATAGAACCTTTTTTAGAGGTGAGAGTCATGAAATATCTTCTACCGCTCCGGGTGGGGCGAGAGGGCAGCGTCAGATTTTTACTGCCCACCTGCATTCCATCAGTTGCCCTTTGCGTTCCAGGCCCACGGTAACTCTTTCGAGCACTCCAGCAGCCGAAGCAGGCATCGGACCTGCTTGGCTCCTTCAGCTTTGCTGACATCTCTTAGGGACGCGCATGGATCACAACGCGCCGTCGACTAGAGCTTGATACGAAAGCGGACGGCTGGACGGTTAGCTAATAATGATCCTTAAGATCTAGTGTATCGTATACATACCAGCCATACGAGCAAATAATTTGTAAAGTTTATCCAGTGACCAAGTGTTAATGCGGCAATTTGCCTAGGACAGGATGAATTTTTAGTAAATCAGTCAAGAAGGCCCATTGTACTCTTTTTATGAATGAATTGAGAATGCTATTATCTAAATAGTAAAGATAAGGTCGTCCGAACGTTTGCTTGTCAAAGAACTTGTGCGTCGTTTCCTATTTGTCAAAGTATACGACTGCTTCCGAAGATTACCGATCGCTCCCGAAGATGAAAACTTGGGGCAATTTTTAAAACCAAAAAATCTGGCATATTGACTCAGACTAAACACATGCCAAGTCAACATAAAGCAAATGGAAAAGAAAATGTAAAAAAAAAAACAAATGAGTACTAAAATTCGATATTTAAAGTCCGGTAAAGTCCTCACCTGTTCAATAAGATTATCCTTATGCTTATACTCGTTGAAGTCATCAACATCTGCCGCATTTTCCATCGCAGCCAATATCCCTCTCCACACTAACGCGTAATGTTCTGCATAGTGCGCACGCGCAGCTGGCGCGCGCAACGCTGTTGCTGCGTTGATACGGACCTTCAGGTTCTTGCACTCTTTGGTTAGCGTGCAGAGGCTCGAGTAGACTTGGTTCTGGGGAAAGAATCACGAAATGAAACCGCATGAATTCATTTTTTTTCAAGTTTTTTTGTACACTGCACCCACATATCATCAATTATATTTTGGGGAGCCTATTGCCTTAAGGTGAAAGCTACGTTTTCAAGTGTAGCCATTTCCTCAATAGATGGCGCTAAACTCAACATTTTTAGTTTAGTGCTTGGGAGCATTATTAAGTCAAAGAAATGGTATTTGCTAAAATCGCACATTCCACATCATTGAACTTAGTCAATTTACTGCCTCAAAATCCACATGATTCGCCAAAAATACCTAAATTAACATCGGGCTAAACTGTATAGCTAGAGTCGGATGTTATTGAATTAATGACAAAAAGACTAAATTCAGCAAAGTGGCCAGTTTAAATTATAAGTCGATGCACTCTTTTATTTCTAGGTTAATTCTTTAATGCAACCTTCCTAAATATCTTACCTGCCATCCATTAAAACAAGTGAACAACTGTTCGTTCTTCATAGCATTGCCCATCGCGTAGCAAGCATTCCACCGCACCTTCATATTGTTCACCTTACACGCACAATCTAAAAGCTTCCCTATTGCCGTCTCGCATAAAGTCTTCAATTGCGTGTTTCGAACCAGATTCTCGTTCTTTATCAAGCGTAGCAGATTTCCCAGGCCACGTGTCGCACTCATTTTTACCTTTTGAACAAAATGGTCATAGTTATTCAAAGATCATTTAAATTACTAATTCACAGTTTAATATTGAAAAAATATGCGTATATTAGAGAAGTTTGAAAGTGGCGATAGTGAAGCTAAAATTGAAAGGGAATCGTTTGTCTTAGGGTCATGAAGAGGAGGGATGAAACGCATGTTACTAAAAGAGTTATGAGTACCGTGTAGTAAGGATGGAGAGGAAGAGAGGGGGTCGGATTGAGTGAGAAGTGATATGATGAAAAGGAAGTTAGGCATAGCGTGACGGGTGATAGGACAAAATGGAAGAAAAAAACGTGTTATACCAACCCTCCATAATGTTGGATAAGGGTTGGAAGATGATGATGATTTTGATTTAAAAATAAAACATATAATTTATATACAATTTTCACAGGCTTCAAGGTTATGCTTTACTTGGTCAGAGTAACAGACATTGAACTCTAAAATAATTAACACCTCAAAGTGGAAAAAATACATAAAAACTGGACTCATTATGTTTCTTATCGTGTCCAATTGTTTATCGAGTATTTGAAATGGTTTGCACAATTAATTAATTGCACAGCTGTAGGGTAGCCAGCCTTTCGGTTTTTAACAGGATTCATTTTACATAAAACACTTAAAATGGCGTCATAAAACTCCTCCTCCGCAACGCTGTCGACTGGAAGAAAAATCATTCAATCTCGATTTAAAGTGCAAGGTTTCTATTGTTTTATTTTTTATTCATTTTGGAGAGTGAGTACAGGAATTATATGACTTCATTTCGCTGTCACTTTTCTACCATCGGGCAACAACCCTTACGTTGTTGAGACCTCAGCTACGGTCCGAACGAAGCTTTTCATCTCGTCGTTAATACCGCTTACATCGAAGACCTGAAACAACTTTCCTGCTGCGGTCTTCCCCTCCGATTATAATCTAGGTGTCTTCATGGCTAAAGTGAATATGCTCTTAATAAACTAGTGTCGATTCACCATCATCGATTGCAACACTGCTACCCATCAGGTGGGATCGCAGTCAAGCTTATATAATTTAAAAAAAACAGTCGTTTTCGATTCAGGCCATTCTTACTAAAAAAAAGTGCATTGTCATCAGAACTAAACTAACATGCAAAATTTCAACTCCGTAGGATAAGAGAAAGCGGTTCTTATTCATATTGCAATATTTGACCCGAACAAACCGATTGCATGTTAAAGTACTTGCATAAACCCAAACCGGGCCACTAGCTCGGGCGGCTTCAGATCAGAAGGTTGCGTGTTCAAATCATGTCGGGTTTGAGTGGTCTGGAGTGACTGGCCGAAGGTGCAGTATGCTTAGCCAAGGTTACAGAATAAGTAATAGTAAAGTACAGAAGATTCAGTCCGCGAAAGCAAACATGCGAATTTAAACTTACTAACAACGCTCCCAATGTTCATAATACATTGCATTACACCAACGCACCTTGAATATATTTGGCGCAGCCTGGCACAGCCTGCCTACAGTGCCAGACCTGCCAAAGTCGCTGATGAGACTAAGAGTAGAGACCAGGTATGATCTGGTAAGCATGCTGATGGTCAGCCATACCCTTTAAAGCCGCGGATGCTGGCTGTATGGCTCGCTGCTCGAAAGTTTGAGGAAATGATGATGACATCACCATGGAAGGCTACGCTGACGTTCATCGTCGAGGGTCACCAGTTTAGAGATATGCGGAACAGGATGTAAAGACCCGCACACCTCCGTTGAAATTGGAGGATCTTCCGACCAGACTTGTCTGGTCCGGTCCAGGGTAACCACCCGATAGTTGATTTCGGACTGTTGTATATTTCTAATCGTGCAGAGAACTCTGATATCGCGGTACAGGATTTTGAATATTTAGTTCATATGTGGCCACAGAGATGTCGCTACAGATCCTTTGATCAAAGCCTGAAAACACCTGGTCTTACCATGACGTGTTTTTTTTTTCGGCAAGAGTGGGAGATCCTCACGGACGCCTAGGCTGCCTCACAGGTGAGCCAGTCTGGGCAGTGTCCGACTCCTACTGACTAAAACCACACTCCTGCCTTACATTTCAACCACAGACGTGACGTACGTGCCCTTGTTTATTAATTATATTTTGTTTTTCTTCTGGGCAACTCTTTACGTGCAAGTGTTTCACTCCAGAGCACAATGACGTGTTAAAATGTCAGTCATGCGAGCGAGAAAGAGAGATGGAGCTATACATCCTACATAGCTCCATCCCTTTAACAGTTCAGTTTAGGTCGTCAAATAAATCGCGTCAATAGATCGTGGTAGGGCATCAGAGCCTTGACCGACATAATTGTGTAATACATCAGTAGTCAATCAGATTAGATAACCTTATCTTTTTATTCAACTACTACAATGTACTTGTTTTAGTTAAAACACATCCTGTATGGATAAGGGTCCAGTTAAACTTTCCATTAGGTTAGAGATAACGAATGTTTTAACATAACTGGAAGTCTGATAACGTTTGTCCACGTGCGGAGAGCTACGGGCCTCGTGTTAGTTTAGTGACCCGTAGTACGATTAGTCTTCTAGATTTACATATTAAGAGGGCCCTACCAGACTCGTATAGAATAGAATAGAAATAACAGAGTAAAAGAGAACAAAAAAAAAGTACAGAAGCCTCAGCATTTTCTGGGCGTCAGACACCCAGTTCTGGTTTTCAGTTGGCACCCCGCAGTGTGACGCACGGACGAGGGTAAAAAAATATATAATTGAAGTATATATTGATATTTGAAGTGTATAGTCTACTAACTGCGTATCAGTTTCTTTTAATTTACTTTTTGAATTTTATGTGCCTATAATTATGTAGTTTCAGCATTGTGTGTTTCTATGCCCAATAAAATTATTTTTCTTTCTTTCTTTCTTCTATCATTTTACTGAAATAAAAATCATAGATAACTACATTTTTACATATAATATAATATAGACTCGTCTATTATTATCAATGTGAAAATGGTTTAAAAGCTTGTAGTTTGTAAATGTTTTTTTTTCTGTATTTTTGTTATTTGTTGGTTATGTTTGTCTCTGCTGAGGCCGGTGTCAGCCGGCCTCGCGGATGTAGTAGACAACCTAGACGACTTGGTTGTCTATGGTCACAAGGTGCAATGTTGTTATGCCCGTTTCACGCATGACCTGACGGGGAAACTGTTTTTTGTAAATAGTTTGTGCGTCTATTTTAAGCAGAATAAACGTATTTTCTTTCTTTTTTTTTTAACTCAAATATTTCACATAACTTATTCCAGGAAATACGTGATTTTTTTTTTTACTCTTAAAACTTTATAGAAAAAGGTTTCGTCATTCAGAATCTCGATTAAATTTGCAAAGTTTATATTTTTATATTTTATTTACTTTTTGGTTGCGCCAAGATCCGCGATTTTGTTTTTTGTAATTTATTTTTTGGCCTAGCAATCCTATCCCTTCCGTTTCCCTCCCCCGCACGACCTCAAGAAATGGATGACATGACGTGTTGTGTGCATCGAGTGTGAATGTGACCGCTCCGCTAACAACGCCCGCTCGAAATTACAAGAAAAAAGACTATTTCGTGATCCAACCATTTAAAGACTCAACAATAGTGC
This sequence comes from Leucania comma, assembly GCA_958295575.1. Lineage (NCBI taxonomy): Eukaryota > Metazoa > Arthropoda > Insecta > Lepidoptera > Noctuidae > Leucania > Leucania comma. Next base: position 15,873,017 of record OY282474.1, on the reverse strand, counting down.
AGTGTAGTGCAATACAGGACCTGGCAGTGAAAGGTGCGAAGTCAGGGTTCGCCGGCCGGCGCCACGTGGAACCTTCGAGGTCAAAAGGTCAGTGTTCCTCCCTAAATCAATTCATCCATTCATCAATAAAGGCACAGTACCTGCATATTGTTAACAAACCTTAGATCGCTTTTCAAAACATACAGTCCATTAAGCTAATTCGCGCAACCACTTTTAAATTTCTGAGTACAACCAAAGTTCACGCAAAATTGCTGATTTTCAGAGTTCTTTACTGGATTAATTTTTTTATTTCAATAGAAATCCAGATAATATCCACAAGATACCTGTGTTTCCAAAATATCTAAATCTCATAATCTCGTAAGAGCTGTTGTATGAAAACGTATCTCGGGTTGGACGCTCTTAAAAGGTTAAGTGTATTTTTAGAATAATTATGTTACTAGAAGCGAGATAGAGAGTAATCTATTGGATAACCAATTATAACTGGATTGATTATTTTATCATTTGTTTTATAATTAATGTACTCATATTACTAGCTTTCACAAGCGACTTCGCCCGTGTGGAATTAGTAACAAACATACACACATCCTTTTCACATTTATTAATACGAAAGTAACTCGGTTACGCTTTGACGCCTAATCAATTTTGATGAATTTTGGATATGGATTGGACCTTGGAGAAAGACGTAAAATGCTTTATATACAGATTTTTTATTAGCACGTTCCTTAGGGAAAAATTTCGACATTCACGCGGGCGAAGCCCTACCAGAAGTTAGGCCCAGCCTGCTAGCTGCAGGCAGGCAGAGTCGAAGCCTACTGGGGTCATGGGTCAGCTTCTGGCCCCGGCACGAAGGAACGGGGTAGGTTTTTAGTTAGTAAGAGTCTGACACTACTTCTCGCTCCGCCCAAGGGCGGAATTTGTAATTAGATGATTTTACCTACCATAAAAAAAAACACTACTACTACAATATTCTACTATTTTTATTTTATTATCTACATTCTTTTTGTTTATTTATTTGTTTGTTCTATTTGAGTTTAAAATTATGAAAACACGACTTTTTATCCATCAGTAACAGGATTGTGATGCAACCGGGAGTGATAACGTCACCACATGAGATAAAGAGATGTAATACATACAATGGAATGGTATGGTAGTTAGAAGTTGGTAGAGCTAAAATTATATTCCGTTTTTAAATTGAGAATTTGGCGTTGAGCTTATGTCAAACCCCCACTTTAGTGCTAATTTTGCAGGTTTTCATGCATAAGTAACACAAAGGGTGATAATAATTGTCTGAATCGACACACTTTTTTTAAAGTAAGAAATGACCAATTGGAACCGTGCGTTAGCGTCTGACGTTTTAGAAGTGACCATGTAGGCTTACGTGAATTAAAATAATTTTGAGTTTGATTTATTGTTTTTTTTTTATATTCTATAACCGTTGAGATAATCAGTCACTCGTGTTATCGGTTTAACCTAATACTAGTCATACACGGCAAAACTTTGATCGTTTTAATCCTGTGGAGGGTCGTTTCGGTACATGCAATATTATCGATTTGTAAAGATTTTTTAAGTACTTTTTTTAACTCGAATTAATTTACACATGTACGAAATTAATATCTTTAAGTCAGCTGAGCGAGTCCAAAATGTAGTAGTTAGTACGCAACGACCGACAATTACCTACAAGGTCAGTGACTCGTTTACTTTATATTATCGTTTACATTGACTCTTTTACGTAATTTGAGTTTTAGAAGAAAAGTATTTTTTTTATTTTATCTTTACAAATCTAAAGGATTTGTAAAGATAAAATAAAAAAAAAATACTTTTCTTAATAAAAACACTTTAAAATTAAAAAAAAAATACTTTTTTTTCATGTACCGGATCGACCATCCACGGAATTCAAGCGATCAAAATTTAGCCGTTTATATCCTATATGAACAACAAACTAGCTAAACATCCATTAAGACACGATTCAAGATCTATATAACCTTTGTCAACCATCAATCTAAACACGAACAGATATCGTCAGGAAAATAAAAAAATATTATTATGTAAATAAATCTGACCCTTATCCATATCGGTTTACGACGACATGCCAGCCTAAACAATCATGAATCACTCGCGTGATTTTATATATTTTTTTAACAATCTATCATTCAAAACATGTATGGTCTATTTTCGTGCGCAAGACAGACGCAACTACGTCAAGTTTGACACCAAATATTATGTTGTTAGTTACCTTATCGTTGTCGAGTGCGCACTGGATGCTGACCTCTAGCAGGCGGACCAGCAGGGCATCGTCTATGTCGTCGCTTTCTGGATCCTCCCTGTTGCATGAAATAATTATTTTAGACTTTTCATGACCTGTATATGTGGTAGTGAACCTGCTGAAAGTTTGCAGATGTTTCTCATTGGGACGCCATGGCAGTGCTGCCGATTCGCGCAGGCAAGAAAATGCATGAAGTTCTATGGTGTGTACTGTCCAGGCCTGGCTCTGGCAGGCCTCGGTTCCGGGATCTTTGTATGAAATAAAAACAATTCTGGGCGAGGAGATCTCTATATATTGATCACTTCATTACACTTCAACTATTTTTGTCCTATAAAATTTTCAAACCTATTCTAGAACTGCCAACATCCTTTTAAAAATATCTATCAAGCTAGTCCGTTAGCTAATACGCGAGTACCTCATGCGATCTCCTTCGAAATCACAGTACATAAATCACCTGGCCAGTATTGGTCACGTAGCCAACCATATATTTTTTAGCGTCATGACTTGACAACGCTTCCATGATGTACCAGTGAGACACGGCCCTTAATCTGCCTCGCCGATTGAGCGCAGTAGTGGAGCAATAATTGCTCCACAGCCAATTATTGGCTGTTACACTGTCACGGGTACAATTCCCACACTGAATACTTTTTGGCCTACAAATAGTTGTTGGGGGTCTGGGTGTGTATGAAAGCTTACAAGTTTGTGAATGCACCCATGATAGACTTTCACAACCATAATTATATTTTTTATCTACAATCGTAATTCGAAATATGCAACAATAGAAAAAAGGCATTTTGGGTATTGGTAAGCTGTACCAATACCCAAAATGCCTTTTTTCTATCTAACAAAATACTGAATCAATACTGATTGATTCAGTATTTTGTTGCATTGCAATCCTTTTTTTTTTTCTTTATTGAAGTGGGAAGTTATTAAATAATCTCATCGCGCTTTGGGAGGAATGAGAGGGAGAGTCAAACTTATATTTACCAAGTAAAACGCAACGATTTTCGCACATCGCTTTCGAACATCGTACCTTGCCTAACATACCTATTAAAAATTGTAGACTATGGGGATGATGATCTGAGCAAATTTTCATTAACTATCCTAACTTCAGTGTTTCCTTAGATTTCATGGACTTTCATCAAACTCTAAAAGAATACGGGTTATTCGCACAAATAAATGTTACCAAAAATTAACTCGCGTGCAAATATTTTACGTCATAAAAGCATAGATAACTTTTTACGCTTCGCTAGTACATTTGATCTCTGACATTTATTTGGCGGTTTCCACTACGTTGAGAAGTACGTCATCAAATAAATGTGTAAAAAAAACATAGAAACAGAATCGACGTCTATAAAATTACATTATATGCAAAATTATATTGTTAATTATGTCGTCGGTGTTCATAATAATAATAAATAAATAGGGACATATTTATTTTTATCAATTTTCATCGATATCTCCTCGTCTACATTAAATCAAATATCACAAAAAAGCGAACACTATCATAGAACTTGGCTGTGGGATTTTTCGAAAGAGTTACCGCAGCCCTGAATTGTAAAAGGCAACTGAAGGAACACAGGTGAATTTTAGTCTGTAAAAGTCTAACACGCCTTCTCGCTTCAATTAGAGCGAGAGAAGAAAATGACCACAGAAATGATTCCAGTCAAGATTTGACTGAAAATCTGGTCAAAATAGCCAGACAATTTTTAACTTAAGTTGACGTTATAATTTGTAATGTACATAATTTGCCAAAAATGAAAGTCTACAGTTAGTCAACAGTATCTCGGCTTGTATAACTAGCACTTGAGATCTGTCTTGTTGCAATATTGAAAGTTATCTTTCATGATCAGCACATTCATTGACCTCTATTGCATTCTTAATATTTGTTTAAGAGGGAAATCATCCAATGACTCCTACCGCTCTGGGTGGGGTGAGCCCACCCGTGATACTACAGTTCCTACATGCGGTCGTCACGATGGTTCAACTTGTGTGACGAGGATTATAACGGATTTTCGGTTCTCAATCGAAGTGGGGGGCTGCGCGTAACCATAGCAAAATGGTTCAACTTATTTGCCGCATACCATAAGTATGTTACAGAAACAAAATTACGAAATTTTACATGATTTTTGATGACCTTCCAAAAAAAATCCATAAGTTTTTTAAAGTTTGGAAAAATACGGTAATAAAAATCAGCCAGCATATTCATAAACACTATTTACTAGGAAAACTTACACATTCAAAACCAGAGCATCGCAAAGGTTGCCAAGAGCCCACGCCGCTTTGGTCCTAACAACCAACGTAGGCTCAGCTAAGGCACGTAGAATGTTCTCCCCGCAGTCACTCACGAAACAAATGTCCTAAAACAAAAAAAAAATGATAATTTTCGACAGAACATCATTATTTATTTATTTTACACTTCATGGTACAGAGGCGGACTTAATGCCTTAGGCAGCAACAGTTTAAAAATGGTACGTTTTGATACAAGTGGAGAAAGTTTGTCAATGTGACCGAGGCGGTATTCACGCGAGGCTTGGTGAGGGTGTTATGGTGCCGAGAGCTGAAGTGACAAACTTTCTAAACATGTACCATATAATAATAATATACTAGTCCCATGTCCACAATTTTATTACATTGATCGTATCTATCTGGGCGCTCGTCGACACCCACAATGCGAACGTCCATATTTTTGTCTCCGAAGTGTATAGAAAAACGTCGTTTGATACACCTGGAAGATTTTCACTGTAGCACTCGGCTCCATAAGCCCCTCGCCTGACAGCTCGGGTGAAAGCCACCTCGGTTGCAATGAATAACTTTCTCTACTTATATCAAAATGTATACTAGTCCCGTGTCCAGAATTTAAAGATTGAGGTATTTGCAGACAGTGTGAGGAATGCGTCACACCGTAAGAGCATAGGGGATCAATTGGCTAATTGACCTAATTTCGTGATGTATTGTTTGTTCTCGTGATAGGATCACTTATTTTAACACGGATATCACAATAAGCCTTTTACCAAGTATTTATAAAATTTTCTCTACATTAATCAGTCAAAGAATCAGTAAAACATTAGAAGAAAGTCAACCTATTGAACAAGCGGGCTTTAGAAAGAATTTCTCTACCATAGACCACATCCACACATTAGAACTGATAATTGAAAAATATCAAGAACAACAGAGACCGCTGTATATTGCTTTCATTGATTACCAAAAAGCTTTTGACACAGTTTCACACGAAAGTATATGGGACACGTTAAAAGCCCAAAATGTAGAGCAAAAATACATAACAATATTTAAACACCTGTACAGTAATTGCTCAAGTAGAGTCAAACTGGAAACCATTGGCCCAAACTTTCCAGTCAGGACCAGTCAGGCAAGGAGACCCCTTATCCCCAAAATTTTTTATTGCGATATTAGAATCTATCGTAAGCAAACTAGATTGGAAAAATTATGGTTTATATATCCAGGGCAAATACCTAAACCACTTACGATTTGCGGACGATTTGGTTTTACTATCAGAATCGAGCCTACAACTGCAATATATGATAGACACTCTACATATAGCAAGCAGACAAGTGGGGTTAGAAATGAATATCACAAAGACCAAACTCATGACCAACACCAAAACATCAAAGGTAACAATCGAAAATGACCCTTTAGATTATGTGGATCAGTATGTATATTTAGGAAAACAAATTGGATTCAGCAGAAATAGTAATGAATTAGAGGTAGAGGGAAGAGTAAAACAAACTTGGAAAAAGTATTGGAGTTGTAAGGAAATATTTAAAAGTGAAATGCCTATCAAATTAAAGAAAAGAGTCATGGACTCTTGTCTCATTCCTTGTCTGACGTATGCATGTCAAACATGGAAGTTTACCAACAAAATATGTAAAACTATAAACACATGTCAGCGAGGAATGGAACGCAGTATGTTAAATATAAAAAAAAATACAAAAAATAAAGCATGATAACATACGATCAAAAACAAAAGCATTAGATGCTCTCAACTACAGCCAAAAGTTAAAGTGGAAATGGGCAGGTCATGTAGCACGCCTTAAAGATCAAAGATGGACAAAAACCGTTACATTATGGAAGGGCCCATCGGGCAAACGATACAGAGGAAGACCGTTCACTAGATGGGATGACGACATTAAAAAAATTGCCGGCCCACAATGGCAACAAATAGCCCAAGACCGAGAAAAATGGAAAGCTTTGGAGGAGGTCTTTACCTAAGGGGGGTTCCAGTACAATAATAACGCGAATGCCTACCTACTGAAATATGTATAATAGTAATAGTTAGGATATATTAAGACAATTTAGGTTTACATAAATATTAATTTTATTTCTGTATTTTTCCATTCATTTGTTAATTAAGTATAGGTTAGGTTAGTAATAACACTTTATTAAGTTAATTTGTAAAACTGGAAATATAAGGCTTTTTTATTTATTTTTATTTTATTTTATTATCACAATAAGTGCTTAGGCAAGTTCGACACTTGGCTGACAGATTCAATTTTGTTTGTTAGACCACACATTCGCACAGGAAGAAGTAAGAATATAGGAAAAAACAGCTTCTGCTTACTATATAATAACTGTAGTGGTATTTATTTAATTACTAGCTTTTGCCCGCGGCTTCGCTCCCGCTCTACCCTACTCTACCCTACTCTACCCTACCCTACTCTACCCTACCCTACTCTACCCTACTCTACCCTACTCTACCCTACTCTACCCTACTCTACCCTACTCTACCCTACTCTACCCTACTCTACCCTACTCTACCCTACTCTACCCTACTCTACCCTACTCTACCCTACTCTACCCTACTCTACCCTACTCTACCCTACTCTACCCTACTCTACCCTACTCTACCCTACTCTACCCTACTCTACCCTACTCTACCCTACTCTACCCTACTCTACCCTACTCTACCCTACTCTACCCTACTCTACCCTACTCTACCCTACTCTACCCTACTCTACCCTACTCTACCCTACTCTACCCTACTCTACCCTACTCTACCCTACTCTACCCTACTCTACCCTACTCTATTTTTCTCGCCGTAAAAACCATCCTTGAACTTCAACGAACATTTTAAAAAAAGATTTGGCCAAATTGGTCCAGGCGTTGTTGAGTTATGCGCTTACCAACACATTTTGCGATTCATTTTTATATTATAGATTTATATACACTTTATTGTACACCAAGATTACAATATATATAAAAGGAAACCTTATATTAAACAAAACATACAATCGGCGGCCTTATCGCACTCGGCGATTTCTTCCAGACAACCTGGAACCTGGTGGTATCAACGTTTCTTTAGAAGAAATTCATTAAGTATACCACGAAAATTAGCAGATATCTTAAAAATATACTTGTTCGATTTTCGCTGAGAGCAGTTGTGTTGCATGCGATCGCGCGCGTACCAAAGTGTAAAGTGCTAACGCATCAAAATAACGCCGTCACATCCGATGCATCGCAATGACCTAGTTATTGCGCAATGCTGACGACCGACGGCAAATATTATTGTTAAGGCGAAGTTAATTAATGCTCACTTACATTTAAAAATGAGTTCGAAAAAAGAAACTCTGGGTGATGCCAGAGTGACCTTGAATACAGAAACTGAACATCTGTTATATAAATATTTTTGTGAAGAACGGAAACAACGTAACAAATTAGAAGAAGACCTAAATGACCTGAAAAGTCAAATAGAAATCCTCCAGCAGCAGCTGAAACTTCAAGCGGGAAACCCACCGATATCAGCATCAACTGCCAACGAGACTTCTCCACCGCCTGTTGAATACAGCACAGATGAAGAAGAGCTCGCTCGAGAAACAGGTTGGATACGGCAAAAAAGCAGGAAGAAAAGGAAATTGAACACCTCCCCCGCCCAACCCACTCAGAACGAACAGGAAAGGAAAGAGACCAAAGGTAAGGAAAAACACATCAGAACTCCTATGCCGCCACCTATTGTTGTAGACGGTATTCAGAACTACCAGAAATTCTTTGATTTTCTATGCGAGAGCCAATCAGCTGACGAGTTCAGCATTAAAATGATGCATGGCGAATCCGTTAAAGTAAATGCTAAAAGCGAAGAATCTTACAGAGCAATCACTAAAGCTCTTTCAAACAACAATTGCCTCTGGCACTCTTATGAAAATAAGCAAGAAAGGCCAATAAGAGTTATGGCAAAAAAATTGCATTGTTCATGCATTCCTGAAAGAATAGTTGAAGATTTGCGTAGCAAAGGCTACAAGATTTTAGAAGCAATTAATAAATTGAGCTGGAAAACTAAAGAACCACTCAATATGTTCATGCTGACATTCTCAAACGATGAGGAAACCAGCAAAATATATAAAATAAAATGTATATTGGGGTGTAACGTAGAAATTCAACCCCTAAAATCTACAAAACTGGTACCTCAGTGCAAAAGATGCCAGGCGTACGGTCATACGCAAAAGTACTGTTCTAAAGAACCGAGGTGCGTAAAATGCACAGGTAAACATCTTACCAAGGATTGCAGAAAACCGAAAGAAGAGAAGCCAAAATGCGTCCACTGTGGAGCTCCACATCCAGCAAACTACAGGGGATGTATGGTAGCTAAAGAGATTCAGCAGATTCGAAACAATAAATCTAAAAGTCATTATATTATACCCCAACAAAATGTACCTACTGGAAGAGGTGATGGCCCTTACCTGAACAAACCAAGTGAAATGACGAAGAAAATCACCACTAAAAGCACCTCATACGCCCAAGCAGCGGCAAAAGGCATAGCAAAGGTGCCTTTAGTTGACTTAAACAGCGACAAAAAGTTGGATGAAATATTAAAGTTAATGTCATCGTTCGACGAGAGATTGAAAAAAATTGAAAATAGCAACAAAGCTGCTACTCTTAAGACTAAAAAATGAATACTACTTTAAAGTTTATGACGTGGAACTCAAATGGGTTAATGAAACACCACAGCGAGTTACAAGTAGTATTAGATATAGAAAAAATTGATGTGTGCCTGATATCAGAAACACACTTCACAAAACAATCTCATATTAAGTTTAAAGGGTACAAAGTCTATCATGCACTTCACCCAGACAATTCTGCAAGAGGCGGTAGTGCAGTTATTGTAAAAGAAAACTTACAGCACTATGAAGAGCTCAAATACGAAGAGAAGGATATCCAAGCAGTGGCGATATGTCTCCAAACCAAAAAATATCCACTAACAGTGTCTGCCATCTATTGTCCACCTCGGTATATGATAAAAAAGGATCACTATATCCGTTTTCTAACCAGTCTTGGCAATAGATTTATTTTAGGCGGTGACTTTAATGCTAAAAATACCTACTGGGGCTCCAGATTAACAACTACCAAAGGTAAAGAACTACTGAGTGCCATAAAAGAGACGCAATGTGAAGCTTTGTCAACTGGAAAGCCCACCTATTGGCCAACAGATCAAAATAAAATTCCGGACCTAATAGATTTTTTCATAACCAAGAATCTATCAACTAGTTACATAAAAATAGAACAAAGCTATGATATGAACTCAGATCACTCTGCAATCTATTTGGAAATTAGTGAAAACATTTTGTACAAACAAAACAGGCTCACTCTTGTCAATAAACACACCGATTGGGAGAGTTTTAAGATCAAATTGAATGATCTAATGGATCTTAAAGTTCCATTAAAAACACCCGAACATTTAAATATCGAATCGGAAAACTTTATAATGCACATCCAGCAAGCAGTGTGGGAAAATACACCCGATATCAACAAGAGAACAAAGGGAAATACTTATCCCTTAAGAATCAAGGAGCTCATTATGGAGAAAAGAAGACAGAGAAAAACGTGGCATCAATCTAGGTGCCCTGATGACAAACAAAAACTAAACAAGCTGACGAAAAAAGTAAGAAGACTAATTCAGAACTTTAAAGACGACTCAACAAAAACTTATCTTCAGGAACTAAGTAACGATCAAAATACAGATTATTCACTTTGGAAGGCTACCAAGCATCTTAAAAGGCCGATCACACAAATTCCTCCCATTAAGTATGAAAACGGACAATGGGCAGTCACAAATAGTCAAAAAGCAAAGAGATTTGCAGAGCACCTAGAAAACATATTTCAACCAAACGAGGGGGAAACCATTGAAGACCGCACTTCGGGTAACATGACACCAGAATATGAAGATATTAAACTAGTAACGCCAAGAGAAGTCGCACGAGAAATAAAACAAAATATAAGCTGTCGAAAATCACCAGGTTACGACTTAATAACTGGGGAAATACTTCATAACCTACCAAGAAAGGGTCTGGTTAAGTTGACAACCCTTATAAATGCTGCATTTAGACTTAAATATGTACCAGACTTATGGAAAGTTGCTGAAGTGATCATGATAGCAAAGCCTGGGAAACCTGCACATGAAACAACATCATACAGACCTATCTCCTTGCTGCCTATAATATCAAAACTATTTGAAAAGCTGTTACTTAAACGACTCAAACCAATAATACATAGCAAGAAAATAATACCAGAGCACCAGTTTGGTTTTCGAGAAAAGCACTCAACTATCGATCAAGTGCATAGGATCACAAACGTAATAGAACACGCCCTTGAAAACAAGAAGGTTTGTTCTACTGTGTTCCTAGACGTGGCACAAGCTTTCGACAAAGTATGGCATGAAGGCCTAATATATAAACTGAAGAGCCTGTTACCGAAGCAGTTTGCAGATATCCTGGAATCCTACATCCTAAACAGAGTCTTTAGAATAAGGCAAGAAGATGCCTACTCAGAATTGAAACAAATAAAAGCCGGCGTACCGCAAGGAAGTGTTTTAGGTCCGGTCCTGTACCTAATATACACTTGCGATATTCCGGAACCAGAGCATAATACCATTGGGACTTTCGCTGACGACACAGCCCTCATGGCTGTTGGAAACAGCCACGAAGAAGCAGTTGAAAAGGTTCAAATGGCTGTTAACCAAGTCTATGACTGGACCAAAAAATGGAGGATTAAATTGAATGAATCCAAATCTGTACATATAGACTTTTGTAACAAAAAACACCAGTATTTTCCAGTTTATATAAATAATAAACAAGTCCCATACGAAAATACAGCCAAATATTTGGGTATGACTCTTGACGCTAAGTTACGCTGGAAAGCCCACGTCAAGAAGAAAAGAGATGAACTCGACTTACGATTCAAAAGAATGTATTGGCTGCTTGAGAGAAATTCCACGTTGTCTGTACAAAACAAATTGTTATTATACAAACAAGTCCTGATGCCAGTTTGGACTTATGGTATTCAGCTGTGGGGCTGCACCAAACAGACAAATATAAATATCATACAACGATTTCAGAACAAGGTACTAAGGGAAATTGTAAATGCACCTTGGTACATACGAAATGATGACCTCCATCGGGACCTAAAAGTTGAGTTCATCGAGAAACGGATAAAAAAATCTGCAGAAGCTCACGAAAGGCGACTTCATCAGCATGTGAACATCGAGGCAATCCAGCTTCTCGACCACACGAATATAGTGAGAAGACTAAAAAGAACAAAACCGTTCGAGTTAGTGTTTAGTGATAGTGAATAGTGATATGTAGCATTATTGCTACCTTATAAATACAAGAACGAAGTGTATTCGCCTTAATAGAGACAATAAGAAAAGTGCTATTGGACACATTCTTAGTAAAGACAATTTATTAGTTTAGGATATAATTAAATTACTTATTAGTCTGTATATAAGGCTAGATTGTAATAAAATTAGGGCTCATCCTTTGGATGTACTCTAGAACCAGGAAAAAAAAAAAAAAAAAATCTTAAAAATAGAATTCCTTGGCATCAAACATCTTTTCATCTACCAGTGGTGTTATAAAATCTGAACTATTTTTTTTTTCATTGTTTTTATGTTCGCGCTTGACCGCTATCTCAGCTGATAGAAAGCGACGATGCGGTGGACGATGGAGCGCGCTTACCTAGAAGTAACCTATTCACTCTTGACTTAAAGATATGATTTTAGTTTATATATGTAATAAAATCACTTACTTCTCGCAGACTTCGATACATGACGAGCATTGCTAAAGCTCGCACAGCGGCCGCACGCACCGTTGCTTCTTCATCACTGCATGAACCAATCAGAAGCGTGCAACAGAGCACCTGGAGATGTCGCTAAAGGGAAGACAGAATTAGGGTAAGTTTAGACCACAAGTGACTATGAAATGGATATAGTAAAAGTTAATAGAAGTTAGATCATCTTCATGGTTTGTTTAGCAGAAAGATGCCCACTGCTGGCATTGCTGGTATTGATGTCCCCCAAAAATGATAAAAATCTTGGTTTAAGAATAACATCCCCGAAATTGAGGAGTAGAATAGAATAATCTTTTACTCGGCATAGACAACACTACAAAAACAACAAAAAACGCAGAGAAAAGATTTCAAGTCTAGTTTTCTTTTTTTAAATTGTCAGGATTTCACGATGGTATACTCAACTCGAAGATATTTTCATCTTTCATATTATGCCAATAATTAATTGTTCATAAATGAGTTACTGGAATAGGGTGGTCCTTCCAATTTTATCTATAGACAACCACGTAGCTGAGTCAAATACGATTATAATAATTTTATTGATTTTAGATATCTTTCCCCTCTTCACGTATTCATAATAAGTCCAGCGGTGATTAGCAGTTTTGCCGATTACTACCGATGACATACACAATAACATTACGTTATCACTACAATTATGACCACCGTTCGACACGTCAATTGGTTAGATAATCACGGTAAGTCAATTCCACACTTAAAATAACGATTAATTATGTATGTCACTAGTGATTCAAGATAGTGGGATTTTACTACGTTCACTTTGAACCCGGGACATCTACATATAGCCGCTTTTAGATGGTTTTATATTTAGTCTGCTTGATAACGGTTTGACTTAAAACAGATGAGTTGCGTTCGAAGTCCACTTTCGATTGGTCCATTCATAAGGGCAATTAATTAGATTTCAATTGCGGCAATAAAAATAGAACAATGAAACGTCTGAGTTATTCAGAAGAGTTGCGACCGAAGTTCACTTTCGATTGAATTTCAATGTCTAAGTGCTCGATTACGGAGACGCGGCGCGTTGGGCGGTCTATCGTACATTGCCATATGTTTGCCCGAGCGATGACGCGGCCCGCTGCTGCAATGTACGACGAACGCATAACGCACCGCGCAACGCGCCGCGTCTTCGTAAACACGGCCTAAGGGTCCAAACTGCGATGCGACGTCGTATCGTATCGTTGGAAGTAACCAGCTTACATGACGCATCGCAAGAACTTGCGAATCGATTCACATCACACATTGTATGGTCACCTAAACCGATGGTTTGCCGCACGAAATCGCATCGCAGCAATTCGCAACGCATATTTCTGTACCGCGACTTCACATCGCATTGCAGTTTTTTGTGCGTAGGGCAATTTTATTTCTGTTGTCAATTGCTGAAACAACAAATAGAATCTCCATGGATCGACTAATGCTGTTATTAACATTTCTTAAGGCCCTGATCGACGGGCGAGTAAAACCGCGTTCTTATGGCTCGTCGGTAAAGCTCGCCGGTGAATCATTGCAATACGAATGACGAGCCTCGTCTCGTCGGTCGCGGCTAGTCGTATTTGCTGCATTTTCTACTCGGCTCGTCGTTCCAAACTGTTTTACTCGCTAGTCGATCAGCACCGACGAGGCGCGAGTAAAACCGACCGTCTATAAAACCGCGGTATTGGCTCGTACAACGATCACCCATTTAGGTCTTAATTTTTATATACCTTTGCACATTGCATTTCTAAATATTCAGTTAAAGTAAATTTTAAAATTAACAACTTCTTCAAACCAATACTTCAAATCAATCTGGAGAGGAACTCTCAAATTCATATGGTTCTTTCCTTAAAACACCTAATCATTATGTTCATCATAATCTGACCACTGACCAAGATAATATCTAATTAAAATAAAGAGACTGTGCGTCTAATTTGAACCTCTGAGCTAAGGTACAGGAAATACAGCCCTCATCTGACTTTATACGAATATAGTGTTTAATAACATTAACAATAGCGAAACTATAGGGTGCCAAAACTAGCTTTTGCCACCGGCCCCCGGTCCGACGGGGACCCCAGTCAGAAGATCGCTAAGAGCTTAGAAGAAGTAACCCAACCTACTTAAAAAAAAAAAAATTGAACCACAACATGACGATTTTTCTGGGGCCCTGTGCAATGAGTTTTGATATAGTTACACCACTGAACATTCATAAAAAAAAAGATATCAATAACGTAGAACCAGGCATTCATTTTTTTAGTCGTCAGTCGTTATGAACGGCCTACAGCTAAAAGTCACGCTTACCGGTAATTCTTTAAAAGATCTCTCTCCTATATTGGCAATGCAGTCACAAACGACTGCCTTAGCCGGCGAGGTGTCGTGGCATTGCAGGACGGTGGACAGTGGTGTTACTAGCTTCCCCCACATGTACACGCAGTATGCCACCGGCGGAGCTTGGTCTATTTGCTCTGTAAAGATGACAATAGACAATAGTAGAGGTTTTTTAATATAGGATCAAAATTATTTAATTATTCTCCGTAATGATACCACAGACCAGATTGAATTAAACTAAGCTTATAATATTATAAACTTATCATTTTAGATATAAATAGAATAGAACAAACTTTATTGCAATAAATTTTTGACTTTGACTTCACACAAAAATAGTAACAATAGTTTTCGATGTCCCCGGGCACTAAGTCGGTAATCGCAAAAATTTGTTTTTCGGTTATCGACTTTATTACCGGACAATAAGTCGGTATATCAAAAAACAAGTTTTTGCGATTACTGACTTATTAGCCGGGGACGTCTTTTTACACAAACTCAAATATATGTACCTACAATTAAATTCTTATTCTTATTGCTGACAGTGATTTGACGTATTTAACCATATAGGTGTAATATTACGCTTTCCATTCATTCTCAATTTAGGTAGGCTAGCTGCTATCACAATATTTTGTGCAATTCTCCACATTACTGCCGCTCTACATTAAATATTATACGAATTAGGAACGGCAGTGCTTTTAAAGTTTATTTCACCTTGTATATCGTAATCTTTCAAATATACCGCTCTACCGTAACTTTGCTTTTTATACAGCTCTATCAGATTTTTCGTGTAAAAGTCAAATTTTTACAACAAAAATATAGACACTTTTTCTAAATGAGTAAGAAGAAAATATTTTTTATCTACCTACCCAGTTTCTGTATCCCATCTCCAATAACACTGATAGCACTGGCAGTCTGTACCACCACATCTTGATGTTCATGCTGCAGCATCTCGCTCAGGATGTCTCCTAGCAGCGTGATATGTCCGTGCAACAGATCTTGTAGGTGGTGGAACGCCACTGCAGATAACACTTGTAAAGACTCCAGAATTATCGGAATCGCTGATGGCTTGATTCTCTGTAACAACAATAATCGTGAAGTGTTATTGGAGGGTCACCGTGGTCTTTGGAGTACAAAGAGCACAGAAGAAACATAGGTGGGTTTTATTCAGTAAAAGTCTACCTAGGGCAAAAGACGCTATTTCATGATTACACATCCCAAAAAAATGGATCTCAGCAATAAATAAATATGTAAAAGCTAAGGCGAGGCTGCAAATGCGTTCGAAGCAGGCTTCGCTTCTAATCGAAGCGTCGTTTCCTACAAGTATGATCATGATAAAGAACATGCTGGTATAAGGTATATATATTTTTTAATTTGGTGACATAACTTGAGATTAAACGATGTGTAAAAACATAATTTCTATCTCATATTTTTGTGGATGAACCTGGAGATAGAGAAACCTACTTTTACGCGGGCGAGCTTGTGAGCAGAAGCTAGTACTGTACAATTTGCAAGGATATCAACAATTCAATTAAGACTACTACGTGTTGAATAAAGTCCAATATGATCTGACGTCGGGCTGCGGTCGGGCCGCCTATTACTTGTTCATAAATCAATTCATTGCTCTAAGTGGACCATCGTCACCTAATAATTTACTAATAAGACTGTTGTGATCAATTGATGCTATTTTTAGACTATAAGTTTGGTATTGATATATACTTATACTAATTACAGATTTTGTAAATTTGTATGTAGGGGATTTTTTTGTAGTGCAAAATCATCTGATTATTTTAGGGTAGAGAGAGAGGGCGTGTCAAACTTTCTCAGTAAGACCACAACAGCTATGTTTCTTCAGTTGCTTTTTGCGTTAGACTGCAGGTTTTGTATTGATACCTTCACTGATAGAGATTTTGTAAATTTTTATGTAGGATAGGTGATCTCTGAAACTACTAAACCGATGCTGAATTCTTTGTTGTCACTCAATTCTTGATGGTATAAATTGTTTTCATATCATGAGTTTTTTATTTTATTTTTTGATTTCACACAGGCGTATCCGCTCCCAGAATCTAGTTATAACATTTTTTTTTTTTTTTTTTTTTCTTTTCTGAGCTTATCTGCAATCAGTTGCTACTATAAGCAGATGACTTGAGATATTGGTACAGGTGGAGTGTGTCCCCCAGTGGGAACAACTACTCATATTTCGACGTTTGGTAAACTACGTCTGTCGTGGCGAAATTGACAAGATGTCTTTTCTTTTGAGGCGTTTATGGTAAGACCGAATTGTCAGCTTGGTAGCAAGTTCGTTAGGGTGGTTCTCGAGCCTTCTCATGTATGCTTCGGAGGCG
Source organism: Leucania comma (assembly GCA_958295575.1). NCBI lineage: Eukaryota > Metazoa > Arthropoda > Insecta > Lepidoptera > Noctuidae > Leucania > Leucania comma. The sequence goes on along the minus strand of OY282474.1, from coordinate 15,856,028 downwards.
CTAAGGAATTCCTCTTTCACTGTTCGCATTTGCAGTTGTTCGTGTATTTCGGTGTTTTTAACGAACCAGGGAACATTGCATATGGATCTCAATATTGCATTTTGCATGCGCTGCATGATGGACATATTGGAGTTGCTACAGCTTCCCCAAAGTTGTATGCCTTAGGTCCATACGGGCTTCAAGATTACTTTATAGATAAGTAGTTTATTATCTGTCGACAGCTTACTATTTCTCCCTATCAGCCAAGCAAGGATTTTGAACCGAAAATTGAGTTCCTCTCTTTTCGATTTAATGTGTTGGTTCCAGGTGAGTAGACGATCTAGATGTTAGACCCAGATATCTCACAGTGTCTCTATGTGGCAGGACAGCGTCATTGAGCTTTACTGGCGGACAGTCACCTCTTCGTAGGGTAAACGTGACCTGGACGGATTTCGATGCGCTGACTTTTATTCTCCAGGTTTGCAGCCACTTCGAGATTTTATCAAGTCCCCTTTGGAGTGTCTGTGAGGCAACTGTAGGGTTGTCGCTGCTTGATAATATTGCCGTGTCGTCAGCGAATGTGGCAGTAGTGACACCATCAATTTCGGGAAGGTCTGCCGTGAAGATAGTGTACAGGACAGGACCTAGCACCGAACCTTGAGGGACGCCCGCTGTTATGTCTAGGAGTTTAGACGTTGCTTCTGACTCTTTTACTTGGAAGGTTCGTTCTGATAGGTAAGACTCAAACAGTGCAAAGTAGCTATGAGGGAGGTAGGTTTTGATCTTGGCCAGCAGACCTTTGTGCCAGACTCGATCGAATGCCTGTTGGATGTCTAGGAAGACAGAGCAGCAGAAGTGTTTTTCTTCCAGAGATTTTCTGATTCTGTCACACACTCTGTGAATTTGTTCGACAGTGGAGTGCTGGGACCTAAATCCAAATTGATGGGACTTGAGTTATAACATAGCAATAAATTAATTAGCAAAAAGTTAATGAAATAAAAATGTTGTTTTTCATGTTAATATGACCTTATTAATTTTGTTTGCACACAGTATTCTAGTTTTATTTTTAAAATATTTACAATAACCGTGACACGGATATCAATCCAGAAATATCCAGTGGCCAGATAAAAAGCCAGTACGAAGTAAAAAATCCGGATTTACAATACTGGAATCTGGTTTAAACGAGAATGTGTTGATAACAAAGTTCAGTTTCACAAAGTTAACGTTCGAAATGTAGGTAATCAAATAATATTATCTATGCCTCGTATAATTTCTATTGGGACTCCGAAATACGAATGAAGACCATATCGGCTATTTTCCCGCGTAGAAAATCGATAAAATCTGTTGCCGCTCTAAAAACAAATACTAAAAATAAAACAAGTATTTAAGGGGGCTGAACGCGATAGACAGCACTCTGTCTATTAGTAAAAACCGCTGGATTCATGAAATAGGTTTAGATGTATAACATATACTTAGGTATTTTAGAAAAAAAAATCAAGAATTTCAAATACACCTGAGCGAAGCTAGAGCCAGTTACTAGTTTATTTATAATTATGAAATAAAATTTCTGAAATTCGCGCATTTCGTAAGTGTGAAAAATTATGGATCAAACCCAAAAATAAAAAGTAGTAAAGCGTTGCCGGCAATACATCATATTGATAAATAGAACTAGACTTACCACAACTTCACTTCCTCTAAAAACCCAGCCCATATTCTTGAAACAAATATCCAAAATCCAACTCCTGAAGTAATGGCCTTCCTCAATGTTTTTATCACCACTTTCAAGGGTTGGCTTGTCAACAGCAGTGAACATTTCATCATCAGAGTACCCCTCTTCAAAGTCATCACACTCTTCAGCATCCACTTTATGGGAAGTATAAACTATTTTCGAAGAACTCATGGAGGTAGATATTTTAGAAGGCACTGCATCTTTCTCTATGGCTTTAAGAACTTCGTCCACTTTAGGATCGACGGACAGAACGCATCCAATTGTGATTAAGGCACCTACTTGTAGTGTTACATCTGAAAATTGTTTTTGGTGTAGAAACGTCAAAAAGGTCTTACTCTAAAACTTAAAATTCCTAATTCAACATTACGAAAAAAAAAGGACTGGGCATAGGCCTTCTCTTAGCATTTGATGCCCTGGCAAAATAGTCACAACCGGCCTAATCTCCATAAAAAGAAACATTTGCTGCTGCAACAGGGCACATATCTGTGTTATTTTTGTACAATTTGTAGTATTAAGGAACTAATTACTCGAAAAAACAGCAATTGATTTTTTTCCTTTTTTTTCTTGTAACTTGTTTGTTTGTTTCTTTTTTAATTTTTTTGAAAAATAATGGGCGCGTGGTGGTTCTACTCGCGTACAGTATGCCAATTACAGTTTTTAACAACAAGAATAACTGTTGTTGGCATTTATTTTTTTAAACTATTTATTTTTTTACGAATGTTCAAGCGCTAAAGTTCGCAGAGTCTAACTTGAGACTCGCCAACATCCGTCGGCCATACTGTAACCTAATGGCAGTGACATCCCATTATTGTAGTTTATGGATCCTTTTTCTGTTACTTGACAGACTGTCCTTCTTGAACTTCATTTTGAATGGATTTGAAAAATTGTTTCTTTTTGCGATTGTGGATTAAGTAATTTTGTTTTTTATAAATAAGAAAAACAGACCAATCCAATTTTAGAACTACCTGCTAAGAGTCTACTACGGCTTGTGCCTTTAATCTTACCTCTATGCACCAAAAACTTCCTAGTCGACATAACAAGCTGGGTAATAAGACCCTCCTTCATTTTATGATAAGGCGTCGCCTGCACGAGCGCGGCGCAGCACTTCAGGGCTACAATGATGACGGCATGGCTTCTTTCGCTCTCTAGGATACTGTTGAGGACCTTGTGCAAGCATGTGATCATGTAGCCCAGGGATTCAGAGAACGGGATGAATGATGTACTCTCTTTTTTACTGTAAATAAAAAGCTCGATTTGAATTTGCAAGTTTAACTGTACACTGTGTATTTGTACAGGTGGGATTGCAGTCAAGCAAATTTTGAATTTCATTGTGACAAGGATCTTCAGTTCAATAGATGATTATCGTAAAGTTAAATTAAGAGGTCATATATTACTTATTTAACCTTATCCTTTACATTTTATAAAAACAAAATCTCCCACCACATAGGTCAAAATTTTGCATTTCTTTGTGAGAAGGATTTCTTTAGCCCAATGGATTGTCATAAAAGAAATAAAGTAAAATTATTTCATAAATGGCTTACTTATCCTTATCCTAACATCGTTATGTCTACATTTTATAAAACAATATCCCCCACCCCTACTATCTGTCAGTTTGTATACGATAAACTCAAAAACTACTGAACGTATTTTCACGCGGTTTTCACCAACATAAAGAGTATGAGGAAACTCTATTAGCATATTTTAGTAGAGAATAGCCAAGAAATTGAAAGATTTCTAGCATTCATGTAAAGTGGGGGCGGGTCGTTATCTTTGACGAATAAATCAAAATATTTTTTGTCGGTTTCAGTTTAGTACTCATTTTTTTACGACGTATTTTTTAAGGTACAAAAGCTGAATACTCGGCCAATTTCTTTTAACATGAGCCCTGCTAACAGACATTATAACAAAGAAAACCAGTCAAATTCCAAAGGAATTCTACTCACCTAGTCTCAGCTTGAGACAAGTACATCCTGGACCTGGACAGGAGCGCCAGAATGACGCTGAGAACACTTGCACGACTGCTAGCAATAGGATCAGTGACTGCGCAGTAAGCAAGTGTCTTCTTAGCCGATTCCTCGGCTGACCAGTTGGCGGCATCTGGCGAATCCGGTAGAAGGGCCCACCAGTAACCGAATATCTCGCGTTTTTGTTTCACCTGAAAAAATAAATGTAAATTGTGAACTTTAAATTGTAGATGTTATAGAATGTACGAGACTTAAGCGCAATTTAGACGGTACGAGTTTCTCGCCTCGAACATACGACAATCGTAAGAGCATAGAAAAAATGTCATCGTCTAAACACATACCTAGGCGGTGCGAGTTTCTCGCCTCGAACGTACGATAATCGTAAGAACAAAAAAGTTTCTTCGTCTAAACAGTCATACCTAGACGGTTCGAGTTTCTCGACTCGAACATACGATTCTCGCCATACGATTCTCGCTAGAGTGGACGAGCGAGAAGTATGACTACTTCTCGCTCGTCCACTCTGGCGAGAACAAGGATCATATAATATCCTAGGGACAAACTGGATTGATTCCGGAGCAAAATTACACACTCTAAAGTGTACTATATTTTCATGTCCATTAGGTTCATATGTTTCATTGACAAGTAAAAGAAGAAAAAACGTTCAGAGCAAGACAATGAGAAAGAGGTGGTGTGTCCTTTTCTAACCTCTATTTATAACTAGGGTAACCATAAATTTACTGTATATGTAAATTATTAATATTTTTCTCATTGCAGCATTTTAATATTAATTGATGCTGTAGAATTCTACTACTTATGGACGGCAAAGTACCAGTTACTCCTAACTATTTGTGAAACCTAAATAAATAGTTTAAGTTACTGAGAAGTCAAAAGTAATTAATTTTCAATTTTTTTTAATATTTTTTAGTGTTAATATTTTTTTTTTAGTTATAAAGAGAGTTTTAATAATCTTACTTGAGACTCCCCAGTCAAGAACAGACTTTGGAACCCATGACATAAAGAGAGATCACAATTCATGGTGTAGCGGAACTTCTTTTAGTTCATAATAAAAACTCCTTATTGTAGCGTTTATAAAAAAATATTGTATTATATGTCATGTCACTTCCCTTGTAAATTTTCACCATAAAATATATTACGAATTACAATTTAATTTTTTGAATGGCAAATCTTGCACTGAAATCGGTTCAAACCGATTTGTACGATATCGATACTCGGTATGAGAAACAAAAAACGACAACGAAATCGTGTATACGTATAGGACCAAAGATTTTATAAAACTATCTAGATTGCTTACGGCAACCTCAAAAACGTTCCAAAGAGTACGATACAAAAGGGTATGTTATCTCTTCCTACTAGTGTGTCCACAGACTAGTTCGTACTACGGGACAATTCTATTCTAAAGAAGTTCAAGATGTTGTTATAGTACGCGACAAATAAGCTCTAAACAAATCAATACAATTAATAAATACATTCATTTTTTTTCTTTTTTTTTCTTTTTAACTGCATATTAATTGGACGAAGATATTCGCAGGGGAACCAAGGTTGTCGACATAGCACGAAAAATCGCCAAACTAAAGCGGCAATGGGCAGGGCACATTGCTCGCAGACCAGATGGCCGTTGGGGCCGAAAGGTTTTGGAGTGGTGACAGTGTGAAACGTGGAAGGCCTACAAGGTGGACCGATGACCTGGTAAAGGTTGCGGAAATCCGATGGATGCGAAACGCTTAGAACCGTTCATTGTGGTGACATTTGGGAAAGGCCTGTGTCCAACCGTGGACGTGTTTGGACTAAAATGATGATGATAATTGGACGAAAGGTTAAAGAGATAATACTAATATCATAAGCGCACGCATGGGGATTTAGCGTCGAACGCATCGTCTAGCACTCTAGCCGAATTAAATACGCGATTGTTGTAGCTGTACGAACCACCAACGGGTCATTTCGTTAAAAAAAGTCGTCAATCCGAACTAATTTTACTAAAGAACTGATTCTTGAACTTTAATACCATGAATTGTGATCTCTCTTTATGTCATGGGTTCCAAAATTTGTTCTTAACTGGCGCGTCTCAAGTAAGATTACTAAAACTCTCTTTATTCCTTAAAAAAAAAAAAGATTATTCAGTAAAAAAATATTTTTAAAAATTGAAAATTAATTACTTTTGACTTCTCAAAAATAGTTTAAATTAAAATATATTTTTTAGGTTTCACAAATAGTTAGGAGTAACTGGTACTTTGCCGTCCATAAGTAGTAGAATTCTACAGCATCAATTAATATTAAAATGCTGCAATGACATAAATATTAATAATTTACATAATATAGTAAAGGAGATCATTTATTTTGGTCCAAATTCAAAAGAGCCGGCCAAGAAAAAAAAATATGGCAATCTGTTAGAGTTTGACCCCGTGAGCATTTTTTATTATCGCACCAAAACTGTAGGACCATTGCCCCGGGTTTTATTTAAGTTTTAAAAAATCAGTTTCCGCATTTTCGGTAACATTAATTGTAAAAACAAAGAGTTAGAGTGAGAATAGAAACTTCCAGGTAGCTGCCGTTTACCACCACACGTCCTCCCCTAGCCATTGAACGCTCGCCCTCAACTCGAATATCTTATCTGTTACTTTAGTAGGTACCTAAAGCAAGGTGTGTGTGATATTGTATCACTCCTGTCCCAATTGATCATGGACGGGAAGACCAAAATCTACGAGTACCATATTGAATCAGTTAGATTCCATCCCCGATTTCTTGAGTCTCAGTCGCTGACACGACAGCAGCGTTCGATTTACTTATGGACCACATACGATCCGTCCTGAATGACTTTTCAGGGGAGATCACAGTGACTGATGACCATCGCTGGAAACTCCTGGGCAATGTATGTGGTCTGAAAACCGAAAAGAATGCAACTCCCGGCGAAGTAAACAAAGTTCAAGCAACAGAGCAGCGTGCCGCGTGCTGGATGAAATGTGAGCAAGAACACATTCACCTCGCCTTCTAGCACCTTCACAGAAAGTAGAGGCTTCTATGTCTGTTCTTATTCGCCCCGATAAGAGTATCGCTTTCGATAACACTGACAAAGAGAAATACAACGAGAAAACAAATAAATGCCCTCAACCAATACACAAAACTCATCTTGATATGAGAGACGCTAAAGTTGAACGCAGAGCTTCTCTCGAACTCATCGAAGATCCTAATGATCCTTTGTTCCCCTTTATCCAGCCCCGAAAAGACCTCGGCTCTGACGGTGTCATAAACAGGGTGTTTAAACTCTTCCCATCCCAACTCATAATACTAATGACCGTCATCTTCAATGGTGCATTAAGGAATAACATGTTCCCCCAAGCGAGGAAAAAGGTCACTAATATCGGTATTCCTAAACCATGCAAGTCCAAGTCAAGTTTGACACCTCCAGCTACATTTTCATCAGTCCATTTAATGTCCTCGATAAAATCTAAAGCGGCGCAGAGATTATGCTGAAGTCATGAGTGTTATTCCCAACGGTAGTTTGGTTTCCGAATCGAACAAGTCCAGCGAATCGTCGAACACTCATGCAATGGTTTCCAGCATAACGCGATGACGGACGTCTAGTTTTTTGACTCAACGAAAGCTTTTGACAAAGTGTAACATAATGGTTTATCATTTAAGCTATATCAACTCGGTGTGCCAGATTTTCTAGTACTCATCTTGCGAAACTTTTTGTTGAATTGTACCTTCCACTATTGACTACCAGATGGTAGCGCTCCCTCTATGCGATAGTGGGGAGATCTCCACCCAATCGAGCAGGAGTTCTTCAAGGGTTCTTCATAGGTCTCCCTCTGATCACCACGTACCTATACCAATCCGATCCCTTGGGAGAAGCAAGCTCGGTGTGATCCTAGATCAATATTTGACCTTAGCTGAGTACATAAAGCAAACTTGAACGTACGCGTGCCGCTTTCGCACAAAGCAGGCTCCACTAAATTCTGCCAACCCGTAGGTATGGTTGCATTTTTAATACGCTTACTGTGTCTTCGCAGATGCAAAGCCCCACCATCTCATATATGGCAAATACTTCAAAAGCGATTCCTAAAAATCCGCGAAGCCTATCATGTCTGAAATGAGAGTTCTTTTTGATCACAAAAGGGGATTTTCAGGGGAGATCATAAAATCCCTATCATCCAGCATTTCATGAAACGCTTTCCAAGCGTTTCTTTAACACTGCTATGAGACACCGCAACCCCGTCTTCTGATATTGACCGTCCACTCATTTTCGAAATTCACCGTCATAATTATGCTTTTTATTTTTATTATTTTTTATTATGTTTTTGGGTTTAGAAAATATTACTGTGGTTCTAAAAGATAAATATATGGCTTGACTTTTCTAAACAATTAAAGCATTGAGCATTACATATACCGATATTTTTATTCTTCGAAAATCTCAACAAATACAAAAAAAAAAAAATTAAAAAAAAAACGCTATAAAGACACAACTACAGACTGTCTTTTTTTTTTGTTGCATTTTTTTAAACTATTGTCATGTATGGGATATTTCATTTTTTGAGAAAGTTTTTCTTTGAAAATTAATCATTTTTGAACTTAAATAATACCGAGGCTAATGCTCCCACAGCATTATTGCCATAATAAAAAATGTTCGTAAGAACGAGTTCTAACAGAATATTGTATTTTTTTTCTTTGGCCGGCACTTTTAAATTTGGACCAAAAATGTATGGACCGTGGGTGATGTTTTTTATGGTTACCGTAGTTATAAATAAAGGTTAGAAAGGGACACACCACCTCTTTCTCGTTGTCTTGCTCGGAACGTTTTTTCTTCTTTTACTTGTCAATGAAACATATGAACCTAATGGACATGAAAATATAGTACACTTTAGAGTGTGTAATATTGCTCCGTAATCAATCCAGATTGTCCCCAAAATATATAAGATCTTTGGTAGGTATAGACAAGTCGAGATTCTCGAAAGCAAGAATCTTCTCATTATATTTTTGCCGTCTAAACAGACACAGGACATTATCGCCTAGTTATTATTGCTTACGAGTCTCGTATGACATAATCGTAGATGAGAATTTGTTTCTTACCTGTGTGTAAACACTTTGATACGAGAATGTCATGGCGATTATTGCTTACGATTATTGCGTACGATTTTCTCGAACAAAACGTTCGAGAAACTCGTACCGTCTAAATTACGCTTTAGGAAGTTGAAGATAGCATTCATCCTTGGATATAGAGCTCTAAAAAGCCAATACCAACATTGAAATAGAAGGATAACCTTCAACCTGACGGAATGTTGTATCTGGTGCGGGCAATTGCCCAATAGTTGAAAGTCGTGCACTGTGATTAGGTCGCGTCTCGCGACAAGCGCGCTGTGCTTCTAGTCAAAGAGCGGGTGTGCGACGATTCATAGACGACAGAAACGTACATCGAGTTGTTATAGTGAAGTGTCAGTATGATATCATAGCGATACACTCACACAGGCGTTGGTGCCTAAAGCTGACAGTAGACCAAGAGTTCTAGCTAGTGGAAGATGTACACTTTAGTCGCACGCCCGAATTCGACCGTCTAAACGGCAATTAAGAACAGTGGTAGCCCAGTAATAACTGCCCCGACTTACAAGGTCGTGGTTCCAACCCAGACAGGCACATTACTTTGTGTAATTTATTTCATCACCACTGCTCTTAAAACGGTCTAGGAAAACATCGTGAGGAAACCGGCATGTTTTAAAATAAAAAAAATTAAGACTTGTAACATCCACCAACCCGCACTGGGCCCGCGTGATGGATAACGGCCCATTCCCTCCCCTTGAGAGGAGGCCTAAGTGCCAACAGTGGGAATATCACAAGGCCGATAATGCTAAACAGCAATTCGGCTAGGCTACGGCCTAAAATCTGGCCGCATGCGTCTGGTCTGAAGTCAACCGCGCGATAATCAAATCATATAAATCCTGTTCTCTCTTGGCCTTTCCAGGCCTAGGGATATCTAATACTCACTTTAACCAAAACCAAAAGGAGGTTTGATGCACTCTGCCTCACTCTGGACTTCAAGGCAATCAGTTTAACCTCTTTACTATTCTCTACATCAGACATATCGGAATCACTGGTCAATGCCCAGTAATTCTTGGCTTTTTGAGGCTCCAAGTAGTTTCGACTGGCTGGCTTGTATGCAGAATTGTTTTCAAAGCTATCGACGTCTTTCATAAGGCTGCGGTCCGATACTGGAATTTCTTTCTTTAAACTTTCTATTGCGTTATTTCTTTGCTTCCGCAGTTTTTGTTTCTGAAATTTAAAATAATAATAAGTTTTAGGTTTAACCTTTACGTTCTAGGGCCACACTTTTAAAAGTTCCTGCAAGCCTAACTGGCGTTGGCCTTACTGGGCCCAATCATTCATTGACTGATAATATAATGAAATGAGCCCAGCAGAGCTGACGCCTGTTGGCGTGACAACGGGCTAACCATGGCTCGTCGTCCGCAAGCCTGCGCCTACGGTGGTGTAACCGCCCTACGTCATGCATTGCAGTGTGTAGAATGGAATTTTTGAATGAAGGAGAGATAAGAGATATGCATAAAAATAGTCAATTTACCTTTCCACCTTTAGGATTGGGAGTATGCACAACAGGCACAATGGCTATAGTTTGTTGGGCTGGCATAATCTTTTCTGGCCGGCCAGTCTGCGTCACTAGACCATAGAGAATGCAATACCTGCAGATGCCCATCACTTCAGGTAAAGGTATGTTTATGTTGGGGTCATTGAAGTACAGTTGTGATAGCAGCCTCAGTGCTGATATTATTACCTGTAACAGAAAAAGTGTAAAAAGGCTTAATTTCTACAAGCTATGCAAGCAATGTTTGTAGGTACTATGCGTTCCAAATAAGAATAGGAAAGCCAATATAATCTCGATCAGTCAAATGTTGAGTGAAAAATATGGTTTGCAAAAAAACTTATTTGAATATCAATAAAAATTTTTTGATATTTTTTTTTTTGCTTTGTTTAACAAAGTCTTAGTTAAATTGTAAACTTCACCTAGTGAAGTAATAACTTCATTGTTTAATATAAATTAGCTAAATATATTTTTTTAAGCCAAAATTAGTTTTGAAAAAAACTATTTTCTTTTTAATTTTCATTGTTAGGAACAATTCGCCTTTTTCTTCCATTTGCCAATAATCAGATACTTCAGTCACGCAGAGATGAGCAAAATTGAAGAACTAGATTCTGATAAAACTTTTTTCGTTCACGATTCGTAAATAAATTAAGTTTTAAAAATCTCTTTTTTTCAGTCAATTTCTTCAATTTGACAGTTATACGTGACGTCACAACATGGCAATCGATTCTATTCTCATTTGGACCGCATTGTACATTTGTCTAGGTCAAATATTGCCAACAAATAAAACAGTTACCACTAACTAATTGAGCTGCATTTTTGCAGCTATGTTTGTGGTAAGCAATATCTGAGTGCTTATCTTTTTATAACAAACCCAATAAAAACCAAGGTGTTTTAAACCTACTGGTAATAAACCTAATCAGTTCACATAACATTTGAAAGATTCATTAATTACATTATTGAATGGGAAAAAAATTGGGTCGAAAATGCATAAAGCGCCAGCGTGTTCCTATACAAGTGCTCCTTTTGTGGGCAGCCATTTTACTACGTAATAAATATTAAGCTCTCCACCCAGGCACGACTACATGCACACCGTTAAAGTTGAACTAGCGACACTTCGCAGGTTAACACAATTTCGGCCCTTACAATCCTCTAACTTTATTTGTAGCTATACATACCTTACAGTATAAAAATTCATCATCACATTTTGAATATCCTTTCATTAGAAACTTTACAACCATTTGAGATAGCAACTCCTTCAGTTCAGGAGCCAGATTTGTTTCATTTTTACTATCATCTGAAGTGGATACAATACATATAATGCATTTTAAAGCAATTAAATGTATTTGTAAATTGTTTTGGGATTTTTGTACACTTTTTGTTGAGTCAATATGTCTTATGAGGATTCCTTGATTGCCGATTAGCTCTTCAGTAAACTGTAATAAATGTTAATATTTTTTATTTATTTTTTCTTATTATGTATGTCATATCATATGAGATATTAGTGGTGAAGATTAGTCAAAGCTGTAATAGTAAGATTATTTAGTCAGCAGGATAGGTAGAAGGCTGAACTATTTTTAAATCTCGCCTCCCTCGTTATTGTGCTCTTGTCTTTGGTCACTGCTCTGTTCCTATTGGCCATACATATATAGCTTTCCTTGATAAATGGGCTTTACAACACGAAACACACTTTCTGATTTCATTGATTCTTGAATTTAAGAACTTCAGTTTTGAATTAGAAAATTCTTCAATTCATGTTTAACCAAACAAACCAGCTCTTTAGTTTTATATTATTATATATACAGTCAAACAGGGTGACTAGGAACGCAGGAGTGAATTGGATAAAAATTTGAAGGATATTTAACAATTTTCCCCATTATAGCACTCCTATTTTTTCATTAATTATAATAAAATACATATACTTTAATCAATAATATAAATATAATTATACCAAAGTCCAGAAGCTAAAGTACCAACGTCCAAAGGCCAGAAGTGGCGAAGGACAGAAAAGAGTGGAAAAACTGAAGGAAGGCCTTTGCCCTGCAGTAGGACACAACAGGCTCAAAATAATAATATTCTGAAGTGAAAGTTCTAATCAAAGTTGTTATCACTTGCCTTATGACCTGCTTGAGGATTAAATTGTAAAATACATTGCAGACTGTGTAGAATATCAGGTAAAACAATATCCGTACACTGCTTTAGGCATTCTATGTGCCATGAGATCACTTTCCACAGATAATCAGTATCAAATTGTAAGTTTTGTTTTGTTACAATACTATTTATTAAATGTGAAGTCTTCGCCGCCAAGAAGTCATCACCAGGCTTTACATTTAAGCAAAGCGCTGTCATTAAAGTTGCAGCATCCTGTAATATAGATAAATTACATCTTAATTTAATTCTTCTGTATGTGTCACTGGACTCCTAAATTTTTTGTATTTTAGTGGGCCCCACGACGGATTAAATTTACAATAGGTAGATTTTACGAATCGCAACTTCCAGGTAGGTCAACGTCTATCGGAACCGGTAGTATTATATAGAAATGTAAAATTCTTTGAAATGTTTTAGGACAAAGATAACCTAAAAAGCTTACATGTTTCCGCACAAATAACTCCACTTTATAAGGTTTGGCGTTCAATTCGTCCACCAGTTTGTTAAATTTATCTTTATTAAAATCTTTCAGATAAACTAAATTGCAAAGTTCTCCGCTTATTAGAGAAAAACTCTGCGAATGTGTATTATTCATTTTTAAGCTAAATTTAACAGAACTTAAAACTTAATTTATGGACATCATCCAGTTAACCACTTAATATTACTGGACACTGCATAATTTAACCTAAAAATCAAAGGTTTAAAGAAAATCCGCAAAAATCAAAACAGATTTCTTTCTTTAATAATAGAAATAGAAAATAAATAGCTTGCTCGAAGTTGTCAATTTTGACATTGACAGTTTGACATGGTTTGACACTAAAGATTTCGTTAAAAATGTATCCTTGATTCTTGAGTGCTTTGTGTCTTGAAAACGGAGACGGAGAAAGCTACAGATTACTGATATGTAGTAGCAAGCTATTGTACTCGAAAATTATATTTTAAAATAATAAAAAACGTTTATATTTTTAATCATACGGAATAAGAAACAAGTATGTGTTCGAATTAATTAGTTTAGGTAGAGCTAATTTTCATCATTACAAAACTTATAATAGAAACTGGCCTATACATGTATACACAACGAAGCTTTATAGAGATTAAAAAATAAATTTAAAAAATGAAATAAACCAATCAATACAAATTCAAATCACTTTTTAGCATCGTTCAAACTTTGTACAAACGACTATGTCGTTTTTTTATCCTGAGCCTGAGATTTGTCGCAAAGAAAAAAAATGTCCAAAGCACCCATGGGAAAATATTATAAAAGAACCTTATACTAAGACATATAAATATGGTCATAATTCTGCCAAAAACCCAGTTTATCCACCACCCAAGAAAGGCAGAGTTCCTAGTAAAAACCGGGTGAAATTCACGGTGGTTGGGACTAGAACGGCAAAGGAATTTATTTATTGCATGAAACTTGTAAAAGGACTACACAAGTATAGATGGAGGCATTTTGATGCTCCAACCATAACGGGTAAGAGTTCAGCAATTCAGTTATTGTACCTACAAATAACAAATGATGAATCATAGGTACAGGCTATACTAGGTATTCCTAGGTTGACTGGCATAGAATTCCTAAGATATTAAGTCCGCCTTTGTACCTTTAGTTGCCTAAAGTTTAAATAAATAGATAAATCATCGCAAGATTTTGCAAATTGATTCTCATTGCACATTATGTTCACTTAAATGCTTTGTCGCACGAAATCGCATAGCAGCAATTCTTATAACAGGTTTCTGCACTGCGGCATCGTATCGCATAGCATCGCAGTTTTGTGTGGGAGCCCTTAGGGCCATAAAGGAACACTTTGGGTAAACACACATAAACAAGCAATACGACGACACGCGAGGTCGCGTCGCATTGTGGCACATTGTGAAGACAACGCGTCGTATCGGATACGCGTCGTATCGGCGTCGCTGTCGTAGGTACCTACCGTATCGTATGTTTGTGTTTTGGCTTCTATTTTAATACAAAATATTCAATTTTTAGCTTTAACAAATGCCGAATGGCCAAAAGCATGGAATGATTTGAAAATTCAGTATGGTGGTGAAGCTTATTGTTTGCTGACCCAAGTCGCAGTTATTATAAATGATAAGTTTCTTGGCGGAGAAAAAGAATTGAAAGAACTGATCGAAACTAAATACATTTACAATTTGAAGCTGGATTATTTTGCAGAGGGTGTAAACCTGTTTACCAGTTATATCAAACAAACTGGTGTAAGTTTTTCTATTTTCTAGTTCACTTATCTAAGTACTTATTTAAGCTGCCTGTAGGTCCTACCAACAGCAGAACAGTGGGCCTACCACGAGCTCTTAACGCGATCTATTTGACGACCTAAACTGAACTGCTAAAGGGATGGAGCCATACTACATTATTTTTAGTATGCGTGATTGTTTTTTTGTTCAAAATCAGTAACTAAATCGACTCCAATCGTTTTTACACCATATTACATTTTTTCCCAAAATTCTTTTAAAAAAGTTCACAAGTTGGACACCGAGACTATTATAAGTACATACAGATCATGGTAGATCATAGTGGGCATTAAGAGCCAGCGCACAGCTGGACAACCCCTCAGTCTCCAAAATAGCCTGGTGACCATGTGTTTGTATGGTCAACCAGGTAACATAACAAGCTTAATTATAACTTTGATTTTTAATGATACGGTTATGAAATTATGTAAATTACATAAAAATACCGTCCGTGTTCTCTGAGTACTCAATACAGTGATGACGGGTATCCGCTGAAGCTTCCATGTTCAGGTAACACCTGTGTTAACCGGAAACTGACATTATATCGGAAGGAGAAGTCCAAACACTGTTCCAGGACAGACCTTACCGCCACTATTGTGGCGTGCCCCGTCCCATCTTGCCCTAAAATATCGAGAGCCCGATCCAAAGAACCGATGATGTGCGAACATAATATTTTTGAGGAGGCCTAGTAGTTGCTTAGCAGTAAGAGTAGGTACACTTCGAGGTGATATAGTAGATAATAAATCATGGTAACTAAATTATTAGATTAAAGTTACGCATCACCATTTAGCATCAATGAAGACCGAAACTGACTGTTATTAATGTTTTTCAGAGACCTTATGCATTTTTTGAAATAATGATCGAAACTAAATATATTGGGATGCTAGTATTTATGGTAAGATTACAAATCTATACAAAAATATTTTTTTATCATAATCATTAATTCATTACATTAGTTCATTTGACATGGCAGGTACCCAAGTAACAAAAGGTTCTATAACCAAGGCGTTTTATCACCAAACAGTGATATAGTGGGCCTATAATGGTAACCATTGTGACTGCTTGTACTATAAAGGTTTTCAAGAGAGCTTTTTGGTTCTTTAAGATTAAAGAGCATTTAAGTTCTATAATTTAGCTCTTAAAATGCTTATAGGATAATACAAAAGAATCTTTAAAGTGTTGCACTGTAAAAGATATGAAAAAAGCGATTATGGTACTATTTAGTACTATAGACCACCTTACTGACACTTTTATATATCTACTTTGCACTAATAATGTGTCAAAATTACGGTTACAGTACTAGTATTGTAGGAGTATCATAAACACTATTACAGCATAAACCTATGCTATAAAAGTACCTTGCACAACCATTATGAAACCCTTTACCTTCTTAAAAGCTCCCTCAACACCGCTATGGGGCTAGTTCTGTAAAAGTCACGAAAACTCTTCTATAGTACTAAATAGTACCATAGCGAATCCTGGCGCAGTTGTTAAATAACTTAAATTCTAAACAGCTCTATAAATGAGTTTGAGCTTCTGCTACGACACCTAAAGGGTGACATATTCGTTTTCGATACAAATATGGCTGCTGTGGTCTGCCATGATGGCACATTAGCAGCACGGCTGGAGTCAATATGTACTATAGCAGCTATAGTCGGTACAAGTCCTTAATTTATTAATTAAAATTTTATTAAAACACGAAAATTATGAAGGGGCATTGTTAAATTTAAAATCAGCGTATTGATTTTACCGATAAAATTATTTTCGCAAGTGCAAATTATGGTATAGTTACGGTTCATTAATGTTTTATAGTATGTCCTTTTGCAACAGTGGCAAATGATATAAAGCATAACTTAAATCAATATATTTTTTGTTCTAAAAGGACACTCAAGATGATACGATAACAACACGGACAAGTGTGATATAAAAGATAACTGGAATCGTTTATGATTCAAAATACCACTATAAACATGTTTTGGTTACTTTTATAGTGCAAATTTGTGACATAAATGTTGCAAACAGTACTATTTTAGTACTAAAAAGCGTTTCACGACACTTTTACATTTCAACTTTAGAGCTAATGTATCACAGTGAGAGCCTTTAAGTAATGTTTATAGAATAAATCAGTGATAAAACTAGGGCCTTTTTGGGGTTTTGTAAAAGTTTACAAAACCGCTATAGTACTAATCATGAATACTAATTAGCACGTCCTAAATCGTTTTCAGGGTTTTTATAGTACCAAATTTTGTTACTTGGGTAGGTATCTGCTATTATAATATTACGTATTTAGCTACAGACTTAAATCATGTAATCTTTTTACTTGAACAAAATAATTATAATGATATTGTTATGGTATAGTGACTTGATTACAGGATAGTCTGACTTGCAGTTTGTTTTTATCTAAGAAAAAAAAAATGGAAAAACAAAATAAAACTGTCCGAAACTGCCCTCCCCTCTTTCCTCTCTCATAGTCACTTGTTTGAGCACAAACTTGTGTACTTTAATATATTTATTCTGCGCACTTAGCTATAGTCTCGCTTGGCTGACGTGGCCAAAATTCAGTCACTCAAGACACGGCAGGGCAGTTATAATTACAAAATTGTTACAAACAAAATAACATTAAGTTGGCAAATATTTTTATATCTACTAGTCGAGAAGCTAACCTAGCCAATGTCGAGTTAACAAGTCACTCTATGTTAGGTACTTTGAGTTCTTTTAGAATGCGAATGAAATGAAACACATTATAATGTTTTTGCAGTATTTAATTTAATTCTCAGCTCCATTTTACCGAAATGGCGCCTGTTTCAACCATTCTCATAAATTATCCAACTCCGTAGATACTTAAGATACAAAACTATACCAATTTTGCAACACAATTTCCACTAGGAATCAATTTGCGATTAATTAAAACAGCCACGGAACTTCACACACAAATCCCGCCGAAAACTCCATGGTTGATGTTATCCATCGCTAAGCCCCGTACACTTATGTCCGATTTATTATATAAATAGATACCCATGTTGAGACAAGACTACATGAACTGAACAATAAAGCTATAATTTTATTTCCAGCTATATTCTGACCTAGTGCCTCGTACTTGTGAGAATTTCCTTCGCCTCTGTAAAGAAAGGAAAGGTGGCTATTCGGGAACTCCGGTACATCGTATAGTGAAAGACGGCTGGATCCAGTGTGGAGGATATGGACTCAAACAAACTGACCTGTGCTGCGAAAACTTTATTGTACCACACGACAGACGAGGAGTTCTCGGTATGGCCAACGATGGCAGGTACGATTTTAAGCAGGCTTTGAATTTACTTCTTCTCAAGTCGATTTTCCACAAAGTATTTGGGCCCAGTTGGTTGCCACGTTTATAGCAATATCAGTTGCGCTTTTTAAGTCCTCAAAAGGCAGGGACACTTTGGGCACTCTATAAGCGCCCAAACGAATGGACCTAGTTTTTTTTGTTTGAAAGCTGGCTTAATCGAAATGGTTCCTAGCTACAATTTATGAAGATATGTGCAGATATTCAAGGTCATCAGCTCGTTTGTTAACTGCGGTAGTATTGTATGTGGGCCATCGTCTGGCTTGCAGCACCGCACTCGCACTGGGTGTCAAAGGGTCTACACGGCAAAATTTTGATCATTTTAATCCCGTGGAGGGTCGATCCCATAGGAGTCGACCTATAGGATCGATCCTCCACGGGCTTAAAACGATCAAAATTAGCCGTATATAATCCCCTATTTTGCCAAAATCTGATTGCAACGCCCACTTGGGTCTATCTGATCGCTTTCCATATAGGCCGAGGCAGATCCTGTCCGAGTGGCAGATGTTCCTGGAGTTGAAGAAGTCGGGCTTTGGTGAATGGTGATCCTCTCACAACTTACGTCATTACAATATTAGGATTTCATTAATTTACGTACATTATTTATTGACCAAACCAGAGGTTGTTGTCTTGCACCCTAATCCTCAACCTATGAGGATATTATCTGATTAATCAGACATACATTTGGTGGTCTTAAAAAATTAATTTAATTAACTAAATAAAAAAATTTGAAACGACTATACTCTAAGGGCGCTCGCTGTGGGCACCTACCTACGGACCTCAGCTCGGGGGCTTGGGCGTCACACGACAGAAAGAGACTGGCTGGATCACCACGTGCAGCACTTTTAAGGGGCGGCAAAAAGTCACAATCTATAAAAATTTATTTATTTATTTAGGATCTCCAACAAAGGATGTACACAATATTCAAGTGTCTTAAAAGAGGTACCGGTATCTTGTTGGTATACTCCTTCACTTATAGGAGACCACAGCATGCACAAAAATAATTTAAACAACTATGCTAGCAAAAACTAAAATTACATAATAGAATAAGAACACTATATAAATTAATAAAGATGATAATAATAATAATATTGATAATTGATTGAATAATAATAACTATCATAAAATTGGGATTCTTTAAAAATGAATAGTAAAATAATTGAATTTTAATTATAGATTACATTAAATTAAATTAATTCTTGTAAACGGTTCTTAAATTTTGTCAGTGACTCACATATGTCTAAACTTGTGGTTTTAGCCAACGCGTTATATTGCCTACAAAGCCTTGGTACAGCGGCGTAATGACCGAGGTTGGTTTTAGTCCCAGGGATACAAAATAGTTCGTAGGTTTTATACCTGGGGATACGAAATGGATTTTTTATAGCCAATGAGCTCAAGAGTTCATTGCAATCTATTACTCCATTAAGGATCTTGTGGAGGATGATGCAATCTTGCTTCTTCCTACGATTAGTTAGCATATCCATATGGTAGTATTTCAACCTGTCAGTGTAACTAGTCAATTTTTTAGCCAAGTGATTATTGAAACAGAGATGATAAAGGAACCGTTTCTGGACACTCTCCAAACGCTTGGAGTAGACTTCGTAATGCGGATTCCATACTACAGAACCGTATTCAAGGATTGGACGAACCAAGGTGTTGAAGAGCCTTATTTTTGTAGCTGGTCTTTTAAATTCTTTACTATTTCGTAGTACAAATCCTAGTGTCTTGAAAGCTCTTGAGACGGTATTAAGGATATGCACATCGAATTTAAGCGCTTGATCGAGTTGAACTCCTAGGTCGCGTATATTGCTCACTTTCTTTATTTCAACTCCCTCGATGTAGTACTTATTCTCTACCATTTTCTTGTTGCGAGTGAAATGGATATAATGACATTTACTGATGTTTAAAAGCATCTTGTTTTGTTTACACCACGCTGAAAGTCGGTCGAGATCATCTTGTAGCATTTTAGAGTCTGATTTTACCTGAATTGGCCTCATAAACTTCAAATCATCAGCAAACAAGTAATAACTGGAGTGTTTGAAACACTCAGTTACGTCATTAATAAAAACGTTAAAAAGTATTGGTCCCAGATGCGATCCCTGAGGTATTCCAGATGTAGACAGATAACTATCGGAAGAGTAACCGTTCACTACAACCTTAGATTCTCTCTTTTCCAAGTAGGATTTAAACCATCCTATCAACGTTCCACCTACACCGAGTTGAGCCAGCTTGGTGATGAGAAGGGAGTGATCAACCTTGTCAAATGCCTTGCTGAAATCAGTGTAGATTGCGTCCACTGGAGTACGATTATCAAGGCACCTAGACAAAGCTGACGTAAAACACAACAGGTTGGTGTTAGTGGATCTAGATCTAACGAAACCATGCTGAAATTCTGTTATGTGTTGTTTAAGGTACCACATCAGATGTTTTGCTAACAAGTTTCTCAAATACCTAAAATAATGTCTTTTTTCTTTTTTTTTTTTTTGGTGGTGCGTAAAATCATCCAATGACATCTCCCGCCCTTGGGCGGAGCGGGAGATAGTGTCAGACTCATACTGACTAAAAACCCACCCCGTTCCTTCGTGGCCTTAGATACCAGGGCCGGGCTTTCCTTTCGGAAGCAAACCCTTGGCCCCAGTAGGCTTCGACCCTGCCTGCCTGCAGCTAGCAGGCTGGGTCTCTACGGTTTGCTGACAACTCCTTGAGGCGCGCGGGAACAGTGCGCGCCGTTGACTCGCGGCTCGGCGGCTGGGCCTTGTGGACCGTTGCCTCTCGCGTGCGGCCTCCACCACCTAAAATAATGTCTTGTGAACCATTTCGTATCTTATTTTGTAACATTGCAGTAGATTGTGCCGCAAAGGCGCCCGAGAACTACTATCCTTAAATTATCCACAACCGAACAAGGTTTTCACTTCCTCTTCTTTCTTTCCGCTGAGGATGCTATTTTTGACCTACGTTCCAATAGCTATGTATACTTCTATCATTAAATAGGTACATGCGGAGCAAATCCGCATGCGAGATAAAATTTGCGACAACTACTAAACTAATATTAAAAACACCCATAGACTACACAAAGTCCCGCGCGGGAAACTAACTCGCGACACGTAGCGCAGCAAGCAGCCAATCGCCGATTCGCTGCGACAACCGTGCCGTCAAGTTGAACCTGCCGTAATTGAGACGAGCCATTCTGATTGCACTTAAAATGCACAATAAACAGTTATTCCGTGATAAAAAAAAAAAAAATGATGATAGATGCAATAGATATGCGTTTTGCCTCGTCGTTTATACCGCGTACATCGAAGGACTGCCCCCCTAGCCAAGTTACAATCATTTCGTTTTGCGTTAACGCTTGGAGTTGGCCACGCCCCCAGCTCCTTTGTTCGAACAAACGAAGTGGGGCGTGGCCAGTTACAATCGTTTCATTTTGCGTTAAGCAAAATGAAACGATTGTATCTTGGCTAGGGGGGGGGCTGGACTGGAACAGTTTTCCTGCTGCGGTCTTCCCGTCCGATTATAATTTGGTGTCTTCAAGGCTAGAGTGCTAGAAGGCTCTTAATAAACTATAGTGCGCTTCACCATCAACGATTGCATCATTGCTTACCATCAGGCGGGATCGCAGTTAGCACTAGTTTATATCAATTTAAAAAAAAGAAAAGATATCATTGGAAAGCTTGTTCATTTCAGACATGTTGATTGCTCAACACAGTTCTTTGTTTCATTACAACCACAAGACTGGATGGCATGCAAATATGTGGCTTTTGGTCAACTTATCAGCGGTGAAGAGGTTTTGAAAGAAATAGAAAAGGTACCGGTTTGGTACGAGTCACCGAAAAAAAATATCATCCTTGCTAAGGCTGGAATCCTAAATTTGGAATGCCAGGACCTTACAATTAACAAAGGCACTAATAGATATCTAGAGGGTCACACTGAAAATCTCATAGCTATAGGAGAGATATTTTACGAGGTAAGATATACAAACAAACAAAATTAATTAGTTAGAGACAATATTGTAGGTAATCAAATTTCTAAAATTTTGTAAATATTTCAGGCATTGTTAGAAAAAGTGTTTTTAGAGGCCGAATTTAGAAGTTTACAACGTATTCAAGATGAAATGATTACGCAAGTTGAAAGTGAGATAACTCCTGAGGAAGTAGCCAAAAACTTACGTACGACAGCAAGGTTAGGATCTATTGTCACCAGACTAAACTAAACTAGACTAAAATCATGAACAATCTCAAACAGACAAATTGTAAACTCAAATAAGGTTGCGGCTTGGGTAAGGCCAACGAAGGCCCCCTGCGGAAGCCTCCTATTTCTGTCAACGAGGTTTAAAGTAACGTAACACGAAGAGGATAACGGGGTTTTTGTTCACTCTCACCCGTCCCCTTCTATCTTACCTATCCGTGTCGCAATATACTAAAATTACGAGCTTGCTTCGCTCACTTGGCATTGGTATACTTACTTGACAACTACTTTTTTCAATAATTGATGGTTTTTATAAAACCATCAATTATTGAAAAAAGTAGTTGTACTCAATTAGTAAACTCATAGCGACAAAGACTCACAATAATCAATTTAATTATCAATTCAATAACACTACATTCAGCCATATGGTTAAACGTTGCTCTCAATTACCTACTTGGATAGTTAGTTGTCTTTTAGTTGGATGCCGACGTTTAATGAGCGGTCTTAACGTCCGATTAACTGGCACATAAATATACATATTTAATAGATAGATAAATAAAGTGATTTTGGTTTTACAATTCCCTAGATTTATGAGAAAAAAAGAAGAAATAGATAAACAAATTGAAAAAAGCGAGGGTGATCGTAGCGGAAAAACAACCCCAGCTCTAACAGTGGAAAAGGGCGAAAACAATGATTTTGACGTGGAAGAATATGAGTATCAGCCTGAAGAGTACTCTTATCAACAAGCAACTGCGGTGTTGAGTAGGAGCCTGGTCGTGAAGCCTGAGAAACCTTACTATATACCTTTCACAGACGTGGCCTTCCCTGGAGAAGTTAGCTCTGAATTCGATCTCAAAAGGTTTGTTTAATTATAAATAGCGCAAACGAGCAACTTTAGCCTGGGCAACTAATTTGTGTCTCACATCAAATCTTCGGGAGATTATGAAAGTGACGGCATGTACTGGGAGACTTTCTGTCCGCGGGTTTGGCGATAGGTCGCAACTACCGCCCTATCTATTTTGGTAACAATTTTTTACGAAAAAGTCAGGTTGCTGTCGCACCCGAGTCCCGTATGCTTATCGAAGAGACAATGACATAGATATAAAAGTAGCAGAGTAGCCTTTGATATATTGAGAAAATACGTTACATGCTAACATCGTAATCAGAAAACCTACACTCGAAACTCACACATCTACACTACTTGTAGTCACTGATGGGGGTAAGGGGAAAACAGCTAAATCTGTTCTCAGACTATCTGAGAAGTCGATTTCAGAGAGTTAGGGTGGGAGAGTGGACAAGCGGTGATCTACCCATCGAACATGGCGTTCCTCAAGGAAGCATTCTTGGTCCTACATTATTCCTCACTTATATAAACGACCTTTGCGATCTGATCATGGAGAGTGGGAGAATAGTTACCTTTGCCGATGACACAGCTCTCCTTTTCGAAGGTAAGACGTGGGAGGAGGTGTATAGCAAAGCGCAGCTGGGTCTCAATCTGGTTCTGGACTGGTTAACAAGCAACAAGCTAACGCTTAACGTAGAAAAAACTAAGTTTATAACGTTCTCTATAAAACCGTCTACTCTTCCCGATCAAATCCGCCTTTGCGGTTCATTAGTCATTCGAGCTCACCTTGCCAGCTGTGCCACACGCACTGCCGTATGCTCCTGCCCCGTCTTACATAGAACTGAATCGATTAAATACTTAGGTGTCATAATTGATAACGCGCTCAGTTATCAACCCCATATCAATCTCTTGGTCTCGAGGACCCGCAAGTTAATATTTATTTTCCGAAGCCTACGTCAAGTTGCTGACCTGGATATTATTAAAATGGTTTATCTTGCATTGTGTCAGTCAATAATTACATATTGCGTAACTATCTGGGATGGTGCAAATAAGACATACATGTTAAGACTCGAGCGTGCGCAGAGGGCAGTTTTGAAAGTTGGTAACTTGTTGCCATTCCTACATCCAACTAAAGACCTCTATGCACTCACTGGTGTCTTGACGGTGCGCCAACTGTATGTTTTAAATGTCACCCTCCGAAAACACTCCCAGCTTGATTATAATCCCACAGTCTTTGAAAGCAAGCGACGTAAGCATGCAGTCTGCCCGGCTATAAAAACACACACAAAATTCGCGCGCCATCACTACACATTTCTAAGCAACTATCTTTATACAAAAATAAACAAGATATTGACAATATACCCACTTTCCAAACAATCATGTAAGTCAAAACTATTTGAGTGGCTGCAGAAACTGGACTATGATAGTACCGAGCAGTTACTACTAGTCTTGTCTTAGCCCTAAATCTAACACTCAGTGAATCACATCACCCATGAGGAAGTGGTGTACTCAAACCTACACCAATACACACAAATACGCTCACAAACACAACTCACAGGCATAGAACCACTTTTCATCTGTCTTTTTTTTTTTTTGTTTTGTTCATGTGTTTAAATTGTGCACTATATTCATATGTTTCCCATCGACTTGTAGATTATATTATTTTCTTGTATTCTTTAGGGTGAGGGCCTGGAGATCCGTAACACAGGGTCTCCCTAGTACGGACTCCAGTCTCTCGCAAAGGAGCTCGTTACTCAATTATAATAGATTACTTTTAAGTTAAGGAAACCTTTGTGAAGAGAGAACAATAAATTTTATTATTATTTCCTGTATTCATTATATAAGCTTATTAATTACATTTTTAAATATTTTTTAAAAAACTTACAAAAAAAAGACATTTAAAAATATAAAAAATAGTGTCCCACCGGTATCGGGAACAGAGTCCAAGCTACCGGCGGTCAGGGCTCCAGAGAAAGGAACCATTATTATTATTATTTCCTTTATTTGTTTGCTTAAACATATTTTTTACATTTTTAAATATTTCCTAAAAAAAAAGTATAAAAAACATTTAAAAATATAAAAAACAGTAGTCCGCCGGTGTCGGGAGCAGGGTCCAAGCTACCGGTGGTTAGGGTTATTATTATTATTATTATTATAGACAAGGACAGAGATAACGAGCCGGCGCTGTCGTGCGAAATAGCGTTAGTTGCCGAATATGTGTGATCGTCGCGAACTCGCGACCGATGTAAAATCACAATTTCAACGGTCTAATGCTGTTTTGATTTAATCTAAGGATGCGGCTGAATATATATGTTTTACATGAAGCATCTGCCGTACATACCTCCACAACCCAGTTACCTACAGGGCAATACGACACTACTTGGATGGACTGATTGTATTTATTAATTATTTCAATTTTTAGGTTACTCCAAGGAGATTATTGCCACGCAGTCGATATAGACCTAGAACCTGCTAAGAAAAAAGTAGCTGGAAAAAAAATTGTTGAAGAAAAAATTATGTTCCGTCCGGAAGTACTCGATGCGATTCGCAATACACAGACAAAATCTTCATCCTCAGAGTCATCGTGTAATATATTTTATTCGTTTTTGTTGTTATAAGTGTCAATGTTTTGAAATTTACTCAGGTATTGGCCGTTTTCACACTAGGCGATAACGATAACAACACGATATCGTGGGACTGGTACCTACATAGATGCATTTTCTAGCGAAAAATGTAAACTTGCTTGTACGACTAGATACTCAAGACTGCTCGGTGGCATGACGCAGTGATCCGCAAACTTTTTATACATCTAGGAAATGAAAAATTTCGGAAGAACACCATAAATATGAGAAAAAACATTTTTTACAGATTGATAATCTGTACAACACACAAAATAAAAATTTGTTTCTGAAAATTTTAATTTTAATATCAGCTTTGTTTTTATTTCCAAAACAGTTCTTCCTGCTCGTTAATCGGGTAGTGTAAAAAAATAGTGTTCGGAGAATGAATTTCGAACTCAATCTAAAGATTTTTCTTCCGTCTCGCGTCTGTCTAATAACTAAATGAGATAACAGTATTTTTCCGAGGCACACACAGTATTGACCACAGTACACCAGTGTCCCGCGGACACTTCACGGAACACTGCATAACGCCTACAGGATCTTGGCGACATCGCCAGAGAAATGAAACTACGCCCAGCCCGTCGCCCAGCGATATCGTGTCGTGATCGCTTATGAAAAAGGGCATTAGAGAAATACTAATTGGTGTTATTTTTATTTACAGTTGCATCTATAGATACCTATGATGAGAGAGCAATCCAGAGATATTTACAGTAAAAACACTGATTTACTTAATGTAGTATCTAGCTAACGCACTCTTAAAATTGTCGTATTTGCTAGATCAAAAAGTTAAAAAATATAATTTAATAAAGCTCAGTAGTGCCACTTTTGTTTTAAGGGTGCGAATTATAGTAATAACATTTATTTTACCGTCTTAGAAATAAAAAAAATCCAAGACATGTGATATCTATCCAACAACCCGCACTGGGCCCGTGTAGTGGATTATGGTCCATTATTCCCTCTCCTAAAGAGGAGGCCTGAACTGCTGGGAAGCAGTGGGAACATTATAAGGCTCATTATGCTATGTTTATGCTATTTGTTTTACAATAAAGTATTATTGTCATCCATATTATCCATTGGATACTACAGACACACAAACGCACGCAGCGAGATACGTTTTTCCAATTTAGGCGCTTGTTGTCGGACTGCTAACGTACTGCAACCGGCCGGTTGCGGTACGGTAAACGGTCCGACATGAAACGTCTAAATTGAAAGCGCCCTTATTTATTTATTTATTTATTATATACTTTATTGTACACCTCATAATGTGGACAGGATAAATATTACAAAACTAAGTGTACAATGGGCGGTCACATCGCTCAGGGCAATCTCTTACAGACAACCTTGGGATGGACTGAAACAAGAGAAGATAGATTTGGGGCGATCAGTGTACAAAAATCATAAATAATATTAAATACATATAATAATAAAAATACATTTATATACAATATATATTAATATACTAATAAATATCAAATATATCACTCCCATCATCCCTTATTTCTTTTTTCCAGAGACAATGCGGATCAGGTGACTTTTGGGGGTGCAATCGTAAAGGGTATAGGTAAAAGTGGCAAACAAAACTTGTTGGAACTCCAGAAAAAGTAAGATCCTTTTCAAATTATTACTGACGTACCATTGTCGTGCTCAAACTTTGTGTTTGTTTTTTTTTCATGTTAAGTAGGTACGTGTCATATCGAGCGCAAATAATTTTCAATCTTTATTTATTTTTCCAGGCCTGATGCTCTAATTGTCGACGAGAGTCTGCGACAGTACAGGTAGGTTATTTACCAGTCTTATTATACACCGTTAAATTTTGGTCGTTTTAATCCCGCGGAGGGTCGATTCGGTACATGAAACACAATATAGTACTTTTTTTCAAACTCGAAGTAATTCACACATGTACGAAATTAATTTTCTTTAAGCAAACGTCAGCTGAGCGAGGTCAATGAACTGTAGGTAGTTAGTACGCAACGACCAATAGCTACCTACAAGGTTATTGACTCGTTTACTTAATTTTTTAAGTTCTTTATTTTTTAATTTTATCTTTACAAATCGATAGTGTTTCATGTACCGAATCGATCATCCACGGGATTAAAACGATCAAAATTTAACGGTGTATATAATCTACTCTACAATGCCTTAATGAATATAGACCGAATATGAATATTGACTTTTCTGGTAACATCATATCATTGGTAACCTTCCATTATTATTATAACTGTATTGTCTGATTTTCCAATGTTTCTGCTTGATAGAGTGGCTGAACACGACCTCAAACATGGATTAGAGAAGTAAGTATTACTTGATATCTAGCGTAGGTTCTAAAAATTGTCATTACTTTAAGGTAACTGACAAGAGTGTCAGAGTACATACATACTTGCACAACCTTGTAGCCAAAATTAATCATCAGCAACTTGCTCTGAAATATTAAAATGGAATCTGAGGTGCCGTACAACAGGTATGGCCGACCCAGTTCTCGATAATGGTCAATTCACATTGTACTGGGATCGGGCCGTCAGCACTGCTAGGTCTAATAATTGTAGCTGTAGCGACGTCTATGGCGTCACATAAGAACTAATCCCGCGTCGCGCAAATAAAGTTCTCCGCGCGATTTAAACATATAGAACAGCCTGAAATCATCTATCGGGCTCTAGCCCGCCAGACGGGTGTTGAAAAGGTATGTGGGACTTTACTCTCTGTTCCGCATACCTCGAAATAGCTTGATGTAAAAATAGTGGTGGTGAAACGAATCAAGAGGCATACGACGATTGTTGTTAGAACCGTCCAGCATGACTAGAACCTCGTGAAAGCCGAGGTCGTGAGGTTGTCGACATGTGGGATGTTGACTCTGCGATCATGGAACCCATGGTCGTGTCTACTAGTGGTACTTAACAGTTACGAGCCCCGACCAACACCTTGGACCCTGGGTAGATTATAATTACCTACCGAATCTTAAACGAATAGATAAACAGACGACGAACCTATCCTTTTTTTAATATATATTTTTCTTTTTTTTTTAGAAAAGTTTCTATCAATCTACCTAAACAGTCTGAAGTTCACAAAGAAATAATCAGACGTCAGACTGGGTTCGTACGTCCGGAGGATTTAGTTCGAATGCGCCAATTCGAACGACCTGATGAAGATGTCAGTGAGGATAGCGCTGAACTCGATGATTATCTTCCATATACTAGGTAAAGCGCTAAATAATATCGGAGAAATAAATTGTTTATCAAATTGAGCACCAAAATTTCAGCTAAGTTCGAAGCCAGTGTTCAAGCTCTTCTCTATAAGGTTCCATAGCGTTATTTGATCCCTACATAAAATTGGATCGAATACACATATTTTTGTTTTGGTATTTTGGAAATTTTACTGATTAATATTTTGCAAAATCTGTGAATGCTGTTCAGAATATCTTAAAAAGTTATGGTTGGTCTTCTTGGAAAGTGCCGTGCAAAAGTTGCGCGGCAGCAGCGCGGCCGCCGCATTAGGACCGCTATGTTTGAGTGTAGTACATTTAGTTTCTCGATTAGAACGATACTAGTTTTTGAAAATGAAAAAAAGAAACCTAAGAAAAGTTTGCCGTTATTTGGTGTATGCGAATTTCATAAATTGAAAAGCTACTGTGGCCAAAATTTCAGAATTATATGTATTCGCTGGATGACTATCAATGTCATCGATAAACTCTTCAACCTGATTTTCGTTAATGTTTAGGCTTGAACAAGAACTAATTTACGTATCATCACAATTCGACTGATGAACTGGTGCGTAGCTCTCGCGCTGCCATCGCGTGACACTTCGCGGCTAAATTGAAGTCACCCTAACAGTTAGGGTACCTGCCCTTGGTCTTCTCGTTTTACTGTAAATATAACAGTTAGGGTACCTGACCTTACGGACCCGCCAATTCCACCCTGTATACGTGCTTATTTTGTTTCATTTATCAATTTTAGACAAGTATCGATCCAACAACCTCACTCAATACCTAGTATGAAAAAAATGGAAACCCAACGTAAGTCGGCTTCCGAGGATCCGGAAGAAAAAGAATTAAAAGAAGATGTGAAAATCTTATCAAGCGAAGATGTGCTATCTGACGTAAGCGATGAAGATTATGATAAAAGGTGAATAATCTTGACTTTTGAAATAAGTATTTGAAGAAAGATCAAATTTAGGCCGGGTACAGACTGTTGTAACGTAACATGAAAGGATCATTTCATATTTAAGTGGAATCGCGCGCACGTGCGTATATTTATATCATGTAACTACTCACATAGTTGATATGCTCTGTTCGCGCGCGTAGTGTGCACGCACAGTCCACGCGCGAATTCTGTTACATTGAAATTGTGACAATTTGGGCGACAAATTCTTTCAGTGCGTGTTACAATGCATTTTACGTTACATCAGTCTGTACTCGGCTTAAGTGAGTAGCGATCTGGAAGAATCAAGGTTTGATTGTGATCATAGTTATTTCAGAGTTGCGCAAGTTGTCTAAATCCCAGTACAATTAGAGAATCATCGAATCAAAATGTACGTTATGTAGTGACAGTAGAGTTCTATTTGTCTTAGCCCTTGGTCAATGGCAATGCAATTGTCAATGTACTGAGGTCCTAAAAAGAGCTCTTTGGTAAATCTTTTATGTAGGCTCAGTAAGAAGTGACATACCGAGCCTACTTATAAGATTTACCACTTGACAACAAGAGAGTCGTGTGAAAAGAATTTTCACACAAGTATGGCTCAACGTGTGATCCATTCGGCAACCTAAACTGAACTGAGCTATATACACCATTAAATTTTAGTCGTTTTAATCCTGCGGAGGGTCGATTCGGTACATGAAACACTACTGATGTGTAAAGAGAAAATTAAAAAATAAAGTACTTTTTTTTTAAACTCGATTAATTTACGCATGTATGAAATTAATTTCTTTAAGTAAACGAGTCAATGACCTGGGGGGTGGTTGTCGGTCGTTGTGTATTAACCACCTACAGTTCATTGGTCTCGCCCAGCTGACGTTTACTTAAAGAAATTAATTTTTGACATGCGTAAATTAATTCGAGATTAAAAAAAGTACTTTATTTTTTAATTTTATCTTTACAAATCGATAGTATTTCACGTACCGAATCGACCCTCCGCGGGATTAAAACGACCAAAATTTTACGGTGTATAGAGTGTATAGCTCCACTCTTTTTCTCGCTCGCACGTCTGATATTTTTATTAACACGTCATGGTAAGGCCATTTTAATGGAAGTGCAATACATGGTTTTTACCAAGTTACGATAAAAACTGTGGACAGATATCAAATAACCTAGGTACAGACCAGCACATCAACCTACCTAAACCTGTCAAATTTCTTTAATAGATTTTCTACCTTACCACAATATTGGAAGGTTAATGTTCGATTGGTAAAATTTTACAGATTGGGGTAGATTGACGTGCTGGCGTCTGTACTTAAAAATGCGTTCTTTCTTCAACTCATTTCTTTTTACCTATATGTTTTCACAAACATAATCTTAAGTAATTTTAATCTTAAGTATTTTTATTCCGCACTGTTACCTTGAAAATGTTTTTTTTTTTCTTTAGACCATCACGAGCCAAATTTAATATCCCTGAGGATATATCAGAAGATAAATCAGAAAGGTAAATTATTACTTTGCTATTTTACTTTGCCCAAATATTCATTTGCTCCTAGATGTTAGCCGTAGGCTTTTAACAGTCGTTACCACTGATATCCAGTCCAACCAAGGACAGTAATAGGTAAGTGGTAAGCAATTGATTTGTATAAAAAAAATACTGCGGCCCTGTCACGGCTGTGGGCAGCATTCGGAAAGGTAGGCAGCATTCCGAAAAATAGGCAGCATTCGGAAAGGTGGTGAGCTTTCCGAAAGGTAGACGGCATTCTGAAAACTAGGCAGCATTCGTAAAGGTGGGCAGCATTAGGAAAGGTGAGCAGCATTCGGAAAAGTGGACAGCATTCGGTAAGGTGGGCAGCATTCGGAAAGGTGGGCAGCATTCGGAAAAGAGGGCAGCATTCGGTAAGGTGGGCAGCATTCGAAAAAATGGGCAGCATTCGGAAAGGTGGGCAGCATTCGGTAAGGTGGGCAGCATTCGGAAAAGAGGGCAGCATTCGGTAAGGTGGGCAGCATTTGGAAAAGTGGGCAGCATTCAGAAAAGTGGGCAGCATTCGAAAAAGTGGGCAGCATTCGGTAAGGTGGGCAGCATTCAGAATAGTGGGCAGCTTTCGGTAAGGTGGGCAGCATTCGGTAAGGTGGGCAGCATTCGGAAAAGAGGGCAGCATTCGGTAAGGTGGGCAGCATTTGGAAAAGTGGGCAGCATTCAGAAAAGTGGGCAGCATTCGAAAAAGTGGGCAGCATTCGGAAAGATGGGCAGCATTCGGAAAGATGGGCAGCATTCGGAAAGTTGGGCAGCATTCGGAAAGGTGGGCAGCATTCGGAAAGGTGGGCAGCATTCGATAAGGTGGGCAGCATTCGGAAAAGAGGGCAGCATTCGGTAAGGTGGGCAGCATTTGGAAAAGTGGGCAGCATTCAGAAAAGTGGGCAGCATTCGGAAAAGTGGGCAGCATTCGGAAAGATGGGCAGCATTCGGAAAGATGGGCAGCATTCGGAAAGGTGGGCAGCATTCGGAAAGGTGGGCAGCATTCGGAAAGGTGGGCAGCATTCGGTAAGGTGGGCAGCATTCGGAAAAGAGGGCAGCATTCGGTAAGGTGGGCAGCATTCAGAAAAGTGGGCAGCATTCGGAAAAGTGGGCAGCATTCGGAAAGATGGGCAGCATTCGGAAAGATGGGCAGCATTCGGAAAGGTGGGCAGCATTCGGAAAGGTGGGCAGCATTCGATAAGGTGGGCTAATACTTTTTTATTGACTAAATACTGATCTGACTACTGAATAAAATTAAAAAAATAAAAATAATTTCCCTTAAATTATGCTTGTATCAACAGTCACGGTGTTGGATTCAAATCAGGCAGCAGTCTTCGCCCAAGCAGAAGTAGCGATTTTGACGGCGATAGACGGATATCTGTTCTTGCGCGGCTTCTCGAAGAAGTTGAGCAGGGCCCGGGACCCACCTTAAAGGATTATAAGTTAGTACACTAAACATAATTTACAAATGCCCGTTGGTCTAGTGGTTGGTGGCCCTGACTGTTAAGCCGGAAGTCGTGGGTTGGATTCCCACCCATAACAAATGTTTGTGTGATGAGCTCGATCATTTGATCTGTGTCTGGGACCCGCTCCAGCTTCGCACGGGTGCAATGGTGATATTAAATATATTATGTATGTATAATCTATACTTATAATAAATCTGTAGAAGTAAAAATTCTGTACATTGAAAATATTAAAAAAAATAAATGGCAGGGGGTGTTACTAGACCGACACCGAACCCAAAAATGTGATTAAAAAATTTTTTGTCTGTCTGTCTGTTTGCTCAGGCATCACGCAAAAACTACCGGTTCGATTACGATGAAACTTGGTGTAATTATTCTTTAATATCCTGGACACCACACTGGGTACTTTTTATCCCGGAAAAGTATATACAATAAAAAACAAACTTAATTTTGCGGTTCGATCCCTAAGCCAACCGCAAACTCCACCGCTACTGTACCAACCGCAAATAATAAGTTTGTCGCAGATTACGTCCCCGTTTCTATTGTAATTATCCACAAAAGGCCCGCGCCGAGATAGAAGTATTAATACCGGTAAGTATGCTCGATAGATAACGTTCTACACAAATAGCACTTTACAAAAAAACTCAGTGATAAGTTTCGTCGTTCACGCGAACCAAGTTGCGGGCACAGCTAGTACCTACATATAAACCTTCCTCTTAAATCACTCTATCTATTAAAAATAACCGCATCAAAATCCGTTGCTTACTTAGTTTTAAAGATCTAAGCATACATAGGGACAGATAGCGGGTAGCCAGTTTGTTTTATACTATGTACCTTTTTTTTTTTTTTTTTTTTTTTTTTTTTGTTTTCGGGGGGAAACCTTCAAAAGGCGCCTGGACTTTTGGGGGAAAGACCAGGGAGTGTGGGATTCTTACCTCACTAAAACCACCCCGGTGATCACCATCAGTACATGAAAGAGGGCTCCGTGACCTCTTAAAAGACCACCCCGGAACCCTCTCTGTACAACGCCTGTTAGGGCACATCCCTGAAGAGACTGTGAGTGGTCTCCCCTGAGCCTCGTTGTGCACGGCAGCACGTGATCACTGTGCCACCGTCTTTCCTGAAGTCACTCAGCGGGCGGACAGAGTCCCCACTCTGAGAGCCCGTGACCTCGGAGTCCCGCCTACCTTGAATGTTGTAAGCGGGTTTCAGCGTTTTAGGCGTCGCGGCGGTTGACCCTCTGACGCCTCCTTCTGCGAGCGGGATCGGCCCTCTCACGATCCCGTTCGGCAGCCTCCTTCTGGACCATTACGGTCTCACAGAAGGACGCCACTTCTCTCCAATTTTCTGTCTTCGTCAGCATAGCCCTCACTACTGCTGGCAGAGACAGATCCTGCCCGATCTTTGCAACTAAAACCTGTCGCTCAGAGGCCCACGCGGGGCACTCTTCGAGCGTATGCTGTGCTGAATCTAGGTCACTTCCGCAATGGTGGCAATTGGCTGTGGCCTCTCGCCCAATTATACTATGTACCTAATGATATTCTTGATTTATTTACGTTAAATGTATTGGTGCCTTAGTAAACCTTTCCTATTACAATATAATTGTTAGAATATGGGATTCCTTTAATTGATTTTGCCCTAAAGACTAATTTATATTGAGTTTGAGTTTACACAGCTTCAAGGGAGCGTAGACCTGAGTATATGGTTTTAATTTCAACTCGATACCTTCACACATTCCCTAGATAAAGGGTCTTAACAGACAGACGGACAGATAGACCTCATTCAAGTTTTTGAATCATTATAAGGCCCTTAGGGAAAAAAGTATTTAGGTAATTATCTGATCTACAATTTTTGTTTAGGCTATTTTATGATAAAACTCACCTACACTTTTGCTAAAAATCGCGACCTTTGACTCCGAGTATTTTTTTTCCAAGGGTCGGATCGATGAGAACTCTTTAATTTTATTTAAGATGGCGTTTAGAACAATCCAACCAATTTTCAGCTGGGTGCGAATTATTGTAACCTTACCCCTATGTTTTGGTCTAATTTGACTGGACTAATATCTGGCAGCAAATAATGTATCGAGTCAAAATGCGCCGAGCTAGTCCATACAATATCTACTCAGCTCTAACTTTGATCGCACCTGTTTTAATGATTACACATATTGTCAAATTGTGGAGATATGTGTGAGATACTACAACACGACACAATTATACATGACAATTTAAATCCACTAAGAATCTATTTGCAAATAATTATAAACAGCCACTGAACTTTACTCCACCTTCTTATCCACTCCGCTCCGAACTTCACGTTCACTTGAAATGACTCAGAAAATAATTCTAATTTTCATACATTTACAGACCACTTTCGGAACAGCAAAGAAACAAATCAGTCTTTCTTCTCACATATTCTCCGGAGAAGTACAAAAACCTAAAAAACCTGAGCGATGATTCACGCGAAGTGTATTTACGTCGTCGTCATCCAATCAACTTGAATATGACCCATCACCCGATCGATCAAATTCTTCTCCTGCAACACGGGAAGAAAGTTTACCGCAAGATATCTACCGACTATGTCAAGACTATCGATCGGATCGAACAAAAGGAACAGACGTCCTTGAGGAGTTTAGAATACGCGAAAAGACGACCTGCAATGTCAGTCACTGATTATCAAAAGAAAAATAAAGAATATCAAGAATACTTAGCAAGAAGATCGAAGCCGCTTTCCACGGAATCAATGGGTAATAAAAATAAAATCAACTGGTAAGTTCTAAAAAGTAATAGGGTTCTTGACTAATTTGTTTTTCTGAAAGTAACTTTATTCAAAATTGCAATAGAATTTTTCAAATAGAAACGTTTCAAACCTAAATGGAAGGGGATACTGTCAAGCAGAAAACAAACCTAAATGGAAGGGGAAACTGTCAAGCAGAAAAAGGATACACAAACAAACGTGACGTCACCTGCACGGTCATTAGGTTACGCAGCTAGAAGAGATAGTGTGTTCTCCCATGCCACCATTCTTCCTCTCACAAATATTTTTGAAATGATAAAATTATTGCTTCATTTTATAACCAGTTTTTGAAGCAGTTGTTATTTCATATTGTAACCAGTTTTTGAAACGGTTGTTATTTTATAACCAGTTTTTGAAGCGGTTGTTATTATATTTTATAACCAGTTTTTGAAGCGGTTGTTATTTTATAAACAGTTTTAATGCGTCATTGTATAACCAGGTTTCGATGCGGTTTTCAGATTTTTTAGTAAAAGCAACAAACAATGATACATTGACAAATTTATATAGAGGCATGAGACTACCCGGGGCTATTGCCCCTTTAAAATAAAAAATTAAAATGCATATTTTAAATAAAAACAGTTTTATTAACACTGAAATAGCACAATAATTTCCCATCACAATTTTAATACTACTTGGTACAGTATAGTTACATCATCACAATGCCAACTTATGTACACCATTACGTTTGTTCGGTGAGCTAATGCTTGTGCATAATGTACATAGGGTAGAGTTCACGAAATTGATACAAAAATTATTTGGTTACAAATGGTCTTCCTGAGCGATCTGTCATGTCCCTTATGTCTAACGCCGTCGAACCAAACAATTGACACTAGAAATCGATATAAATATTCGAATTCACTGATCCACGAACCGACTAGCACCATGCTTTGTTACTTATACTGCATTTTTAATGTCCATGGCCGTGTCCGAAAGTGCCGCCGGTAGGCTGTTCCGCCGGCGGCCGGGGTTCGTTGTTATTGTTGTTTCCCTCTCCATTGCTTTCGTTGTTGTTGCGATTCTCCAATTGCTGTTGCCACATTGATGCGTAGACGCCGCCCTGTGCGAGGAGCGCTTCGTGACTGAAAATTTAAATAAACCTGAGTGAGCAACCGTGAGCAACCAACTAACCAAAGTCAAAATAAATAAAGAGAAATATTACCAACTAGCTTCTTTCAGAAGAATACTTTTTACCCCAAGGGGGAGTATGTTCCCTTGGGCTAAAAAGTATTCTATGTCCTATTACTGAGCAGACACAAACAGACACAGTTACGTTTGCATTTAATATTAGTATACTAATATTAAGATAAAGTAGATTCCAAGTTTTACTCACTTTCCTCTTTCGATGATTTCTCCTTCCTTCAATACGAGTATTTCATCGGCGTGTATGATAGTAGAGAGCCGGTGAGCGATTATTAATGTTGTCCTATTCGAGCATACCCGCGCCAAAGCCGCCTGAAATATAAATTAAATAATTTAATCATCAAAATAGTGACACATCGTTCAGTACAACTGTAAAATAAAGGCCATTAATATTAAAAGAAATTAGTAAACCAGTATAATAAACAAAGAATTATGAGTATATATTTGAATGGATGAAGAAGAAGAGGGAGGCCAAAGAAAAGATGGATGGATTATGTGAGAAGTGATATGACAGAAAAGGGAGTGCCCCCAATAAAACAGGACAGGGGCAGGGAATATTATGATGAATCTTAATTATCAGTATTTTCACATTATATTTTACGAATAGACGAAATTCAATCATTAAAATTGACGACTGGCGATCATCGGATATCTTTATACCTGTATATTTCTTTCCGTGTTGGTGTCAAGAGCTGACGTAGCTTCGTCTAGAAGTACAATAGCCGGGTCTTTCAGTATAGTCCTTGCGATTGCTATCCTTTGCTTTTCACCCCCGCTGAGGCGTAGACCTCTTTCTCCAACCTGTAAGTAAAAAAGTATGTTTTTAGCGTCAAAAGGTATTTCAACTTGACTTGCAGAGAATGTTATTTCAATGTTTTAAGTTTGGTCTATAAGGATTTAACAGATACTAACAGCTTCGCATAAACAGATTTCATTACAAATAATGACATCTATTTTCACCCTCATTCAAAATTATATTTTGATAATCATACATACATTGTTTCTGTTTCAGAAAAGTAAAATAATTGAAGATTCGTAGTCCAGGACTTGTTTAGCAATAGTAATCAAGGTACGGATTGCTTTTTATGCACTTATTAAACAGTTTTAGTGAGTGACTTTAAGGACTCCTGTACACGATGCCGCCGCCGACAACGCTCCACTACCGCGCCTTTATGCAGTCCTGTGAATACGTTCGCCACCACACCGTCACCACGCCACTGCCGCAACTCCATTCGGCAGTGTTAACAATCAAGCGGCGCGGAGTGGCGGTGCGGCGGCGGCATCGTGTGCAGAAGCCCTTAGCGATCACCACGCCGCACGAGTTCGCGCGAAAATATCAAACCAACTAAAGGCGACCGCTTCGCGTCGTTCATCACCATTCCGCACGCACGTGCGGTTGATCATGTAGGCCACCGCAATAGAATATCAATTTTTTGTTCTATTTGCGTCGCGACGGTTCCCGATCACGTACGAAAAATGCGTTTTATACAGCGGTTCCAGGTTTGTAAGAGCCCTATCTCTAAGTTAACGTGATCGACCAGAACTTACAGGAATAATCAAACTTGTACAAATTCGTCTGTTCAAATTGATCTCCCAATAAATGGTTAGACTTTTTCAAAGCCAGTGATCATATTTTATGAGGACAATAAGATTTTCTTACCTGTGTATCATAAGCATCTGGGAATGTCAGGATCCTATCGTGAATATCAGCGTTTTTAGCAGCGGATATAACGTCAGCTACCGGTGCTGTTAGTTTTCCATACTGAATGTTGTACCTGAAATAAAATATTATTTTTTTTAGCTTTAAAATTACATTTACAGGGGTTCGTGGGGAACTTACCAACCGGTAAGTTAAACAATACAATTATGTAACATGAGAATCAATTAAGCCTTAAATACGTTAGGGGACAAAATGTCCCTCAACATGACGTGTAAAGCTTAATTATCTAACATGTCTCGCAAAACGCCACGTCAAATGTTGGGTGCAAGTTGCGGGACACTAGGCAACGTTACAGCGTCATGTCGGGGACATTTTGTTCCTTAGTGTATTTGAAGCTTTATATCGGTATCCACAAATTTTATTACAAACGTTAAATATTAGGAATTTACATGATATCGTCTTTTCTGACGACTCTTCTTTCAATTACCATGGCAACAATTTAGCTAATTTAGCAAGATTTTTCAAATACTTCAGTTGTGCAAATAAACTTGTATGGGGGAAGTTAACGAGTATTTAAATATTTTTTTTTTTTTTCAGCAGTCCCATTGATGTGATCTACCGACTATAGCTGCTTCGTTTTTTTTACTTGTATTTTGTCAATTGGTATTACTACTCGTATTTTTGATCACAATTAAATTATATTTGTTTGGATTTTGGATTATTATTTTATTATAGATAAAATTGTATACAAGAATGCACAAGCACATTCGCAAAATCGGAGATTTGGAAATTAGAATTATTGCTACATTTAGAAATCATTACTTAAATGATTTCTAAATGTAGCATATTGGCCCTTTATCTCCACAACATAATGCACACAATTTACATTTCAAATGCTTTTTTTTTGTATCGATGTGTTGTTACACGTTATATGTTTCATTTAACCTTAATGGTCAAATAAAACGTATGCATTTATCGATATAAATTTATTTATCATTGGTAATATTACTACCATGACATAGAAAGAGATCAATTGAAATCATTTTTAGTTTTTTATTGTAATATGTACAATTATTGTTTTATGAATCCTTTGTGAAAAAATATAACTAATTGATTTATCACATCACTAGTCGGCAGTGGTGTTATTACCAGAAATAATTATAAACGAAACCACAGTATAGTGTTGTCGATCAGTGGTGTCCTTTACGTCTTTTATTAGCTCCAATTCTGCGTCAAGGCAGTAAGTTTTAAGGGTGTCCCCCACACCAGCTTTTCTTGACTTACCTGACAGTATTATTGAAGAGCACAGTGTCCTGTGGCACGACGCCTATGTTGGCCCGCAGCGACGCTTGCGTCACCGTCCTCACGTCCTGCCCATCGACCAGCACAGCGCCTTCGTTGACGTCGTAGAACCGGAATAGAAGTCGCATGATTGTCGACTTGCCCGCGCCGCTGGGACCCACCTATTGGATTAATTGTTACGTGTTAATATGAGAAACACCACCCAGCACTGCTCTCAAAACGGTGAAGGAAAACATAGTGAAGAAACCGGCATGTCTTAGAACCAAAAATTCGAAGACATATGATATCCACCAACCCGCACTGAGCCCGCGTGGTGGATTACGGCCCATTCCCACTCCTAGAGAGGAGGCCTGTGTCCCAGCAGTGGGAACTTTAAAAGGCTGATGAGAAACGCATGCTTTATTTAAAAGTTTTGTCAAGTTACAACTGCCGAAAAATTGCAACTCCATAATGGAATTGCAGGCTGTTGTTGTCATCAGTCGATTAAGTTTTAAGGCGATCAATATTGACTGAGCAACTTGGATCGAGAAACTAATTACATCTTATTGCAAAAAGCTGAAAAGATATATAGTTTTTACATACAAATACATTAAGATCAGAAATAGATGTCAACCAGGTCAGTAATATTATTAACTTTTAGGTTGTAACGAAGCAAAGGGCAGTTGATGGCACGGTTGGCGCACTATGTGCTACGTTTCGTGTCGCTTGCCACATAAAACAAATATTTGCATGGGGGTGTTCTGTAATATAAAAGAACTAGCTTCTGCCAGCGGTTTCAGCCGCGGGAAATTAGGTTTTCCCATGCAAACGTTGGACTTCCATTTCCTCCCCTTAGGAGGTGAATTTTGGGAAATCTTATCATAGTGCTCGCCTACGTCATAAAAGAAAGCCTTATGCAAAAGTTTACGGTTGTGAGTTGATATGTTAGTCGGTCAGTTTTACTTGTAAAACAATAAAAAAAATATTGCTCTTTCCATGTCTAAATATAGCTTAAATAAGGCGACATCTACTTACCAAAGCCACAGTACTGCCCGGCGGCACTTTGAAGCTGATATTGTTCAGCACAAGCCTCTCAGGACCGTATCCAAACGATACGTGCTTGAACTCGACAGCGCCCCTCCTCACTAACAAGTCCGGGGCTCCGATAGCGTCCCGCACGTCGGAGTCCACTCGCATGAGGTCGAACATGTTTTCCATATCCACGAAGTTCTTTTGGATGGCCCTGCAAAAGATAATATCTTTTCAATACACTTATTCGATAACCCGCTCTTATCCACACCGTTAGGTACATAATTTACTGTTTTTTGCACTAGTGCAGAAAAGTGCGCAAGCTCAACCCCGCCACAATTGATTATAATAAATATAATCGTATCGTGTACCATTTATTTACATCCTACTTCCTACTAATATCATAAATGCGAAGGTTTGTATGTAGGATGTGGATGTTTGTTACCCTTTCACGTAAATACTACTGAATGGATTTAGATGAAACTTGGTACACACGTAGACCATATCCTGGAATAACACATACGATACTTATTATCTCGAGAGTAGTTGGGACAATCGCAGCAGTTAGTAATTTAATATATAACTATCTTCGTAAGTGTATTTAAAAACGGCGTTTTGATACACGTGTAAATTTGTAACTGCAACCCTCAGCTCCATAAAATGTGAATGACGACTCTTTTGCTATGACAAACTTTCTCCATTTGTATCAAAAAGTACAATTAAGTTGTAGGCATAGAGGAAGGTTCTATTACTGATTGTTTGAGGATTTTGCAACCTTCATTGTAGAAGCTTTGACCAAAATTATTCGTCACTTACTCACTTAGATGGAATTTAAAACGCCGAACATGACCGATCACAGTGCGAGAACTCTTGAATACAGTTTCGGTTTCTGTCGTAGTTTCGGCAGGTTTACCACCGAAAATATACGTATGTACGAAGTTAATTTCTTTAAGTAAACTTCAGCTGAGCGAGGCCAATGAACTGTAGGTAGTTAGTACGCAACTACCGACAACTACCTACATGGTCATTGACTCGTTTACTTAAAGAAATCTATTTCGTACATGCGTAATTTTTTCTTTACAAATCGATAGTATTTCAACAACGGGATTAAAACGACCAAAATTTAACGGTGTATAAGTCAACGATATCGCCACGTTATAAATGAGATTAAGGCTAATCTCGTTACTTAACTAATATGACTTCATGTTGCATACCATATCAAGCGTAGCTTGTGGTTATTATCATCAGTGATAGGAATAGGTAGTGCCTATTAGCCTAAACTTCGAAGAACAGAGACAAAAAACGGAGACTTCCTTAGGACTAAATTATTTCCGGGACATTTGTCTCTAAATTTCGAGACAACACTTAAATACATTTTAAAAAAATTGTTATTTGGAATAAGTAATTCGTCTATATTTATCTAAAGTTTGCGATAAGACATACCATTTATAATTTATAACTCCATAATAACAACTTATCCTATATCAGCCTATCCTATATTAGTCTATATATCCCTCTCCTAGAGAGGCGGCCTGAGTCCCAGCAGTGGGAACATTATAAGGTTGATGCAATACAATGCAAGGCTATATCAGCCTAGTGACACACACTGCGTGTGTTTGTATTGTTGTGATCAGAGAGATCTTCTTAAAATGTGCATGATATAGATGACTTCCGTATTTTTTTCACGCCTTTATCCCGGAGGAGTAGGCAGAGACCACAGACTATGTTATATCTAATACCTATGCAATTACTAATATTATAAATGTGATAGTTTGTATGGATGTCCATTACTCAATTCCACTGAAAATGCTGAATTTGGTAGTGATATAGAATAAGGTGTGGATTCGCACATAGGCTACTTCCTATTAAAAAAAAAAGTATAGTTCCCATGGGATACAAAAACAGTAGTACACGCGGGAAAAGCCGCGGGCATTAACTAGTTAAAAAAAAAACGTAAGGGTTCACACCACCGATATTGTCTGGCGATTTTTAGGAGATTTCCAT
This sequence comes from Leucania comma, assembly GCA_958295575.1. Lineage (NCBI taxonomy): Eukaryota > Metazoa > Arthropoda > Insecta > Lepidoptera > Noctuidae > Leucania > Leucania comma. The sequence goes on along the minus strand of OY282474.1, from coordinate 15,813,372 downwards.
GCAAAAAAAACCTCATTAATATTAAGATCATACCACTTTCTATACCTACATTCTGGCAAATAAATGAATTATTTATTTATTTCAAGTACCTTTTTTAATGATAAATTCTTTCTACTATAGAGAATGCGAAAATGATAAAAAATTACGTCATTTACAAAATGTTCTCCAAAAATTCAGGAATTTTATGGTTGTAACGACTGTGTATGTTATTTATTATGATATATCTAGTCGCAAACTTTAGGTAAATATAGACGAATTACTTATTCCAAATATCATTTTTTTTTAATCTATTTAAGTGTTGTCTCGAAATTTCGGGACAGATGTCTCGGAAAAAAATTAGTCCTAAGGAAGTCTCCGTTTCTTGTCTCTGTTCTTCGAAGTTTAGGCAAATAGGCACTACCTATTCCTATCACTGATTATCATTCTCGTTATTATACAAAATATTAAGTAAGTATGATAAACAAGGAAGATTAATTATCGGTGCAATAAGTGAAAAATAAAGGTTAATAAACTTAGTAATTAAAAAATACTTAAAAGGGAAGCGCTTTTTCAAATTATTATCTTATTATTAGACTGTCAAAATGTTGGTCAGACAAAAAAGTGAAGCTAAATTGCATGTTACGAAGCTGAAAGCATAAGATCTCTATGGAGAAGATGGTGCAAGAAACTCCTTGGGCACTCTTTTAATTAAATCATGTTATGAATCAAATAAATCTTGCTCTTCATTTAACTTCTCTTCTTCATTTAATATATAATATAAAATGAAGAAGAGAAGTTATAACTATGATTTTTTATTAGATGAAGTAAAGTGACAGCTATAACAATGGTTGTTTGACAGTTGGGCATTGTTATTTGACAGTTGGGCATTGTCCACTGCTGTCACTTTACTTCATCTAATAAAAAATCATAGTATAGCTTCTGCCTGCGAATTCATCCGCGTGAAAGACGGTTTTTCCTTACACACTTCCAAACCCCGTTTACGCTTAGGGGTGGAGATCCGTATAATCCGATCTTAAAATGTCTACACCTTATAAGGAACCTACCTGCCAAATTTTATAATCCCGTATATAAATATGTATTACGGTCACAAATCATATTTTAATCAATATACACTTGCAACTAATTTGTAAAACGCAAAAAACTAAGAAAAAATTTTAAATTTCGCGGGCTACCTTTGGGCTTTCGCTAGAAGGAATAGTAGATGTCGATGTAGCGAAACATTTTATTAATATAAGGTGGTTATGACGTGACAATCCCCATTATCGCAAGTGTTACAGCGATATGCATTTTAGTACATTATGTAAAAGTATGCAGTAGTACTCCAAGAGCAAGCCGAGAGTGAATAGGTAATTGGCAAGCATGCTCCAACGTTGGCCACATCATCGCTTACTATCAGGTGAGATAGTGGTCTAACGCCAGTCTATGAATACTAAAAAAAAAGCATTAATGTTTTTTTTTTTTTAATGTAATTAATATGTAGGTATAGATATAAGCAAAATAAATGGATATTTTTTTTTTATTGTCGATAGGCGCGCTTTACCGCTATCTCGCCTGATGAAAAGCGAGGATGCGGTCGACTACGGAGCGCACTTACCTAGAAGTAAACTATTCACTCTTGACCTAAAGAATCCCAGGTTGTAGCCATCAGGAAACACAGACTCCGGCAGGAAATTCCACTTCTTAGCTGTACGCGCAATGTGTTCCCTAAAGGTGTTGTGCGTATTGATGGGATGTCCACCATATAATAATTTTACATACCTATAGTAGGTTCCGAACCAATTGAGCGGCACATACAGCTGCACGATGTAGGACGCGAACAGTACGTAGTCACCCACCGTCAGCTCGTTGGTTTTCACGACCATCGACACGCAGAGCAACGAACCGGCCAGTAGACCTGAAGATGGTACATTTTTATTAAAAGTTCGCGTAAGTTTTTCGTGAAATTTCCATTCGACAGGGTTAGCAATAGATTCTCAACGGGGGCGGTACCGCGTCCTAGTGGGCGCTAGAGCTTTTCGTGAGGGCAATAGTGGGTCCAAAGGCAAATGGGAGGTGTTATGTTTACACGTTTTATTTAGTATTTTAACCCTTTGAATACCGTAATTAGAGACACGGTAGAGTGCGGACACCGGTGTTCTCTTGGGGCTTGAGAGTTTAAAATAATTAATAACCACGACCCTAAACTACAACCACGCGTAGCATAATTATAGAGATAATTAATTTTTAATTTGTGATTAAAAATTACTAAACTTGACTGACATAAAAAGGGAAGTAGTTCATAAAAGGTTGGGAAACTATGGGTTAGACGTACTGAGAGAGTTGCATTTGATTGATAAAAATTATCTATGGGTACAAAGGCGGTCTTATCGCCGACAACAATACCTTAGATAACTTTAGGATGGACTATAAGAACTCAAACTAAAAAAGAGAAAAGGAGGGGGTAGTATAACAATTTTTTTTTTAATGAGTATACCGATTTTGCTAATTCCTTTTTTGTTGTGTTTGTTATTGTTCTTGCGAGTATGGAAAGAGGGTAGAGTAGGGTGAACAAGAGTAGGTTAAGATAGGGTAGATTAGGGAGAAGTAGAATAGGTTAGGATAGGGTAGAGTTGGTACAGTATAATAGAGTAGTCAGGACGGGGTGGAGCCAAGGACAAAAGCTAGTTCATGATAAAGTCGAGTTTGAGCAACATTCAACTTCGAATGTTTAATTCAAAAATTGGGGATTAGACCTTGTAAAATAAGTGAATAATCGAAAGATAAAGTCTGCAAAAAAAATATTTACACATTTCAACGTGGCAATAGGAAGTCACGTTTTCTAAACCGATCATGTAAATAAGAATGAATATATATAATATATTTATGGTAATGTAAACAGTTTCATAGGAAATCGAACGCTGTTACTGTTCTAGAAAAACTTAAAATTAAATTGTGCTTATCTTGGATACAGTTCGGTATAAAGTTAAAACTACAGAATATATTATACAAAGATTTTCCCTAATAACAGAGCTAATAAAGAGGACAAGGCCACAGAAATATATGGCTTATGTCGCCTTGTTTAGTTTTTTCTGGTTTTCTTAATTTCTTCTTTAGTGTACACAAAACTTAATACTCGTATTAATGCAATTATTTCACTATTGATGTACATAGGCGAGCTTAACTTAACAATGAGTTTTCTGCCAGCAAACCTTAGGATCCAGTGTACAATAGAATCCTAAAAAAATAAGTCATATGTATAAAGATATATATACAATACATAATAATAAATACCAATATATACTAATATTATGTCAGTTATGAAAGAGAGTGATCTTTAATTTTCCTTTTAAATACATCCATAGAAGGACTGTTGCGAAGAGAAAGTGGGAGAGAGTTCCAGAGACGCATTGCAGTTACAGAAAAGGAGCCATCATAACGGCTGGAAGTGTGACGTGGATTATGAAGAAGAAGAGAAGTAGTAATGCGACAGCGTTTACCCCTAGGGACAAAGTACTCAAATTACTTGTTATTTTTGTATATTAACTAGCGGTCCCAACAGACATTGTCCTATCCGAAAGTTGGATTTTCATGAAAATAAAAATTTGAAACTCCGATTGTCTGGTAGATATCGCTGTCAGCGATACAACCGCCATTGTACCCTATGTACCCATAGATTTAAGTCAGTGTAAAAGTTTTGTTACAATAAAGTTTATTCTATTCTATTTCAGCACCATCTACCGGGTCCAATTATATTTTCAAACCATCCAGGGACCCACTCGAATATATACCTATACAAAACTTCATCCAAATCTATCAAGCTGTTAAGGAGGAGTTAACACACAAATATAAAGAAGAATTGTATTTATATAAAGATGAGGAGAACTTACCAGAACAAATGATGACATTTTGTAGCGTATTCAGCATATTCAGTGTTATCAGAGATTTAAACTCCTCCGTCTGGAAACAAGCATTGCAATTTTAGGGAAATCCATATACCAGGAAATCGCGACAGTGTAGGGTAGGAGGGAGCCAAGTGTAGACATATAGCACACCCATTTTTCGTCACAAATAAGTTCAACTAAAATGGCCACCGTTGCTTTGGTTACGCGCAGCGCACGCGATTGAGACCCGAAAAATTGTTATTGCGCATTGAAGATCAAAGTACGGTTTTTCTAAAACTTGAATTAATATACGGATGTACGAAATTAATTTCTTTAAATAAACATCAGCTGATCGAGTGCAATGACCTGTAAGTAGTAAGGCAAGGACCGGCAACTACCTACGGGTCATTGGACTCGCTCAGCTGAGAAATTAAATTACCTGATAATTAACAATAGCCTCTCTATAAGACACGACTTCATACGTCTCAGCGCCGTAGTACTTCACCGTCTCATAGTTGAGCAGCGAGTCAACGGAACGCGCCTTCTGTTCATTGTCGGCGAGATTCATACGTCTCTGGAACTTGGTCCGCCATTCTGTGACGGCTATCGTCGCAACTGAAATGTAAAATTACACTTGTTTTATTCTAACCTTATAAATTTGCCCATTACTGGAACTCGGGTACGAGCGATTGCCTGCTGCGGTCTTCCCGTCTGATTATTATTTAGGAGTCTTCAAGGTCCTTATATTACGCGGCAAATAAGTTGAACGCAGCCCCTAACCTCGATTGAGACCTGAAAATCTGTTACTACGCATTCAATGTCCACCGCCATAATGGTGCAATGTGTGCGGAGGTTTATAATAAACTTGTGCACCTCACCATCAAGGATCACTGAGCACCAACAGGTGGAATCGCAGTCAAGCAGAGCCTCCTCCTTTTCGAAGTCGGTTAAAAAGAAATAGGCCGTAATCAAACAAATCAACCACATGGGCCCAATTCAGATGTCACATATCTTTGAATTTTTGGTTCTAAATCATGTCGGTTTCTTCACGAAGTTTTCCTCCACCAATTTGAGAGAAGTGGTGGTAAAACAAATTACATATAGTAAAGTGCTACCACTATCACTGGGCAACCAGTGTTCCTAAACATGTCACTATGTATGTAAACAAATAGCCAATGTTATTGTAAAATGCTGGACCGTTAATATGGCACGAAGAGCTTCAGAATGCCAACTAAAATACTCATTCGCTGTTCACAAGGACCATCAACATACATTTTTTTACGTGGTAAATCTTTAAATAACTTTTTCAATAGGTAAACTTGCTCGGAAAGTGGCTCTTATTAATAATAATAATTTATTGTGAAGAAGGGCACGGTTGTCATCTGTCGGGCATGTCACCGTCCGGGAGAATCAATTCGTCACAATATCTCTGGTTGTTCTCGTCTTGCTAACAGAGAGTACTTGCATAGACATAACCTTGTAGCCAGGATTATCCATCAGCAACTTGTTCTGAAATATACTCTCTTGTAGGATTGGAAGTGCCGTACTACAGGTCCCGACCCAGTTCTTGATAATGGTCATATCACATTGTACTGGGATCGATCCATCATCACTGACAGGGCCATTGTAGCTAATAAGCCTGATATAGTGGTGGTGGAGCGAAGCAAGAGGCATGCAATGATTGTGGACATGTCTGTTCCACATGACGAGAACCTCGTGAAAGCCGTGAAAGACAAACAAATTAAGTACACTGACTTGGCTCGCGAGGTTGTCGACATGAGGGAAGTGGATTCGACAATCATTGTACCGATAGTCGTTTCAGCCAATGGCTTAATAGCTAAGAGCTTCGACCAACACCTTCGGAGGCTCTCGTTAGGCGGCTGGATCAAGGGCTTGATTCAGAAGGCGGTACCTACTTCTGGACACGGCTCGTATAGTCAGGAGGTTCCTTTCTCTGGAACGCTGACCGCCGGTAGCTTGGACCCTGTTCTCAATATCGGTGGGACACTATTTTTTATATTTTTTTTTAATATTTAGAAATGTTTATACTATGAATAAAGAAAATAATAATAATAAAAATCTTTATTTCCAGCTTGCACTACACTTAGGTATCTAATGGCACCTGTTACCAAACTGTGACATTTTGATTACCATTACGCACTAGTGCTGTAATGTGTCTATGACCTTAGTTTTTTCTTAGTTTTTACCTCGACGGTAATCACCTACATTACACACTTGTATCAATGTACTATTCCCGTTCTGGGTAGAGCGGCAGATAGTGTCAGACTTTAACTTATAGTTTACCTTCAGTTGTCCTTTTTTGCGGGGGCTGCGGAAACTCCTTCGTACAATCCACAGCCCTGGCATGTACTATCAGCACACAAGGCATGTATACCTATACAACTATGTCATATTAATACTGAGCCACGTCATACTCCAGCTGTAATTACAAATTCATTTCAGTAACAAATACTTTTCCTCAAGACTGATTTTGATATTTGTGCCAAACCTTGTACCAATAAAAATGATCGACATATCTAAATAATCAAAAATATAATACAATCAGATAAGGCCAATCATTATTATCAAACACGCGATGAATTGTAATTGATTGTAGCTTTTCAAAAATACAAAGGCTTGGATACTGGTACTGGTAAGTAGTTACGAATACCTATGTTTTAAGGATAATTACTTGCACGCGACCGAAAACCGATATATCAAACTAATATTATGAAAGTTTGTGTGTTTATATGTTTGTTACTTCTTCACGAACGGCTGAACCGATTTCAATGAAACTTGGTATAGGGGTATACCATGTCTTTGAATGGCGGCATCTACTGGTCACATAATTTGATAAATCGACATTGAAATTTATAGGCATTATTTATTTGCATCACTTTTACAAAATAATTTATTTTTTATACTTTTTTTTTTCTATAATTTATTTCATCACGTCTGCTTTGAAAATGGTGAAGGAAAACATCGTGAGGAAACCGGCATGTCTTAGAAACAAAAATTCGAAGACATGTGACATAAACCAAGCCGCACCGAGACCGCGTGGTGGATTACGGCCCATTTCCTCTCCTAGAGGAGGCCTGATTCCTAGCAATAGGCACATTGTAAGGCTAATGCTATGCTGTTACAAAAAAAAAACAACTGGAAAGTGCAAATCATAAAAATATCGCGGTATTTTCTACTTATAACTTCGGCAGTCGGTGTTTTTGCTTTGTTTCTTCCTTATTTAACTCCAACTTCTAAAATTAATTCTAAATTTTTTTTATCGTTTCGACGCCTATCTCCTTAGGGATGTTAGTAGGTTCTTATTGAACCTACGGTGTTCGGTTAACGTTTCAAGTATTGTCTCATAAGAACCTATGTGGCATTTGAGGGCTAATGATGATTTTTTATTGAGTTGTATTTTTGTGAATATTACTTTATTCTATTGACAGCACGGTTGACGCAGTGGGTGAGCGATTAGCTGGTACACAGCATATCGCGTGTTCGTTCTCGCAAGGAACAAACATTTATGTGGCCTGCGGTTGTTCCGGATCAAGGTGTCTTTTGTTTGTAAGTTAGCATGTTTGTGAACGTACCCATTTCGTCATGGGTCCTATCATCAAAACTGGGATCATATCCTTAAAACTGGAACCCGATCATCAAATGGGACCAAAGTACAGTCAAGGGTCAAAAGTGCAGTTGCACTCTATCAAAATGCTAGTGTCTAAAATTTCTTTGTAGAAGAGGGACAGTGGTTAATAACTGATTTGATTTGTAGCATACAATCTAAAGTATTGTATAAACTAGTCGCGGACCGTTGAAATTCAACTACAAAGAAATGTTCAATAGTTTAGCATTGGTAGAGTGCAATTGCACTTTTGACCCCTGATTATACATCCTTCTAAATAAAAAAATAATTTCGCAAATCGGTTCATAAATGATGAACTCGATGAATTTTAGAAAAAACATAAAAAAAATAAAAATAAATACAACCGCATTTATTTTAAATTAATATAGATTTTAAATTAATACAACCTAACCTTCTAAATTTGAAGTCGGTAAATAACACGCGGTAAGCCTTAGAATCGATCGTAACTTCCTCGGCAGCTTTTGCGATAACACTTATTGAAAATAACAACGACAAAATAAACCGATAAGAATAGGAAATAAGGAATAAGCATGATTAAATTATTCTTTAAAATGCAAGGTCGCCAATTTCGTTGATATGATTAAGTTTGGCAACTAAATTCCATTGCATATTTTTATACACTCTAATAAATATAAGTGTGTGTTATTGTACATTATTTTTTACTAAAAGCACTGCATTAAAGTATAATATTCGACTCCGCCAAGAAGGAACGGGGTGGGTTTTCAGTCAGTAAAAGTCTGACACTATCTCCCGCCCCGCCCAAGAGCGGGAGATGTCATTGCGTGATTTTTAAACACCGAAAAAAAAAACACTTAAAAAAATTAACATTTTATCTGTATATTTGCGTTTGTTCCAGCTAATCTCCAAAACGGCTGAACCGATTTTGACCGTACGGGAACGCAAAGGGTAATTGAAGGAACATAAGTGTATGGGTGGGAGCAGTTTCTTACTGTAAATAAAAGCTTGTCTACTCACGTATATAAAACACCATAGTTGAAAACACGATGAGTCCGAACCACACGTTGAACTGCGATACAAAGTATATGACAGCCACGACGATGTCTATGAGCGTCGGTGTTATTGAGAACAGAATGTAAGACAGCAGATTGTCTATAGAATCTGTTCCCCGGTCCATGACTCTGAGGACCTCGCCAGTCTTCCGCGACAAGTGCCACCGCAGGGGCAGGTCGTGAAGGTGTCTGAATAGTTCTAACTGAAACAGATAAATTAGAATATAGTATCTGACAGTCCACTGAATTGGGTACTTGACTTATTGTTAGTTAGTCATTATGCCCATTATGTCCCACTGCTGGGCGAAGGTCTCCCTCTCCCTTTAACTTTTATAACCAATTTTGAAGCCATTTTCAGAAAAAGTTTTATTATTTTTAGTATTATTTGTCATTTAGTACAAAATATTGTACAAATATAAAAACGGGCAATTAAACAATTCGTAGGGGCCCAGCCGGACTAAAGCCTACTTGGGCCAGGTTCACCTCCGAAAGGGAAACCCGTGGAACGCAAAGGGCAGAGAAGGAAAATAGGTGTGATTTTAGTGATTAAATATCTGACACGCCCTTCCGATCCGTCCTAGAGCGGGAGTAGTCACTGGATTATAACTCACCAATTAACCAATTGTAATAAAATTGATAAGGCAAATGTTTTGACACCAGATTTCATTGAAAAGTTTACAAGAAAAAATGTGACAGCATGTTCGTCACGATTAGTTTAATTAGCAGTAAAATAAAACACAATACCTATATTGATTATGCGTGATGAAATTTCTGATTCATACAACAATCATAATTGGATTGTGTCGGTGCGTCATTATAGATTAATCTCGATAGATATCTAGTTTGCATTGTTCTAGTGTGTAAATGTTTTTTTTTGAGATGGGTTGGTATGAAAAAAGAGCGGTTGTATGAGAACGTATGTCGGGTCGGACGCTCTTTAGGGCGCCCAACCCGTCATAATTTAGTCTACTAGGATAGTAATACAGGTCATTTAGTTTCGAATGAACCTGATTCCTACAAATTCATCTACAAATTATGTACTAATAACATCTTTTTTCTCGTTGACAAATACCTGTAGTTCTCTAGTGGTGTACTGCTGCACTTTGATCCACAAGAATGACCGGAGATTGTTCAGGAAGCCCATCCCACCGGTCCCTCCGCCTTGCAGGAACTTGAAGAACACGTAGATCAGCACCAAGTCCCATCGGAAGTAGAATGGGGGGATGGAGATACTATCCACTGGAAGGAAGGTAGTTATTTAGAATTTCGTTGGTTTTTGAGACATTTTTCAATCGTATTACAGTATGAACGCTGTTTCTCTTTGACATCGAAATAGCCTTGATAGAAACATGAATGACGTCTACAATGGAAATACCTAAAAGATGCCTATTGTTTCTAGCACATCACCCAGGAATATACCTCCCCCGAGTGTCGCCACAACGACAATATAAAGATATTTTAGCCTACGGGATAGTTCGAAAGTTACCGTGGCCCTTGAAAGCAAAGGGAAAATAAAGAAAGTTTGGCGGGTTTTAGTTATTGAAAGTCTGACACCGCTCCATCCAGAGCGCAAGGAGTTATGTGACGACTTCTTATCTCAATTTTTTTTTTCTATCACAAAACATCGTCTAGTCCCAAGCTAAGCAGAGCTTATGTTATGGGTACTAGACAACTGATAAACATACTTATATATTTCTAAATACATACATATTATATATAAATATTCTTATCGTATCGATGGTTTTCTTTTCCCTCAAAGTTTTTGGGCCCAGTAGGTTGCCACGTATAGATAAATAACACCCAGACACAGAACCAATGATCGTGCTCATCACACAAATATTTGTCCTGGGTGGGAGTCGAACCCACGACCGCCGCCTTAGCAGTCAGGACCACTAACTACGAGATAAACAGGCCAGTCAAAAAAAAAAGTGTTTTCAAAAGACATTAGGATCTCTGTACAAATTATCATTTCTTTGCTTGAGTATTGGAAATATTGGAAATATTGGAAATAGGTACAAAAACCAAAATCTTCATCTCAATCATTTAGATGCCTAATCGCAGATCTCCGCGAGACAAAATGGCTTTTTAATTGATTCTCTAAGTACCGATACGAAAGTTTAAACTAGGTAAATAAATAAACCAATAACTTGGGCAATAAATGAAATTCATAGTAATCAAAAGTAAATTTTCTTATTTATCCTTTAGTTCGAGGTATGAGGAACCGAGTGTGAAGTCCCGCAAACCTCCATTGAAAAATTGTTGTCTGGTCCGGGCAACTGCCCAATAGTTGATTTCAAACTGTTGTACATGTTGTAATCTCACAGAGAATTCTAATTTGTGATGCAGGATTTTAAATTTCATTTCCTAAATGTAACTGCAATTCTTTACTAAACAATCACTTACCTATTTTTTTGCTATAAATAGGCACGAAGAGGTTCACAGCTCGTCCAGCGATCAGTGCTAGGACACATATGAGTACGTTGATTTGTAGGCATGTGCTCTTCCTTGGCCACAGGAAAGGCAACAGGGTCCGCAGTTTGCCAAACACATTGCGGAATGTTGACCTGTTGTCATCTGGCTATAGAGAAAAGAAGGGAAAATTATTAATTCATCCTTTTTAAGTCAGTCTTACGACTGGCTTTCGAACTAAGCCAAAATGATCAATCGAATTTTATATTATTATAAATAAAATTTAAGTGTCTATATTTGTAAACATAATTTGTTATCATAATAACATTTTTTTTTATGAAATTCTTAAGAAAGTTATGTTCGATCCCTATAATAAAAATACAACTTTGGTGCCTGTCTGTCTGTTCCGGCTAATCTCTGAAACATCTGGATCGATTACGATGGGACTTTCACTAACGGTTAGCGAAGTTACTAGGAGTAACTTGCTTAAGCAAATGAAAAGCCTAAATTTTCATTTGACCGCGAACCTTGGACATCTCCGAAATGGAAATGTTATTAATTAGTAGCTAGCAAGTTAAAATTGCGAAAATCTTTAAATAAGACAAGTTAAAGAGGTAACATTTATTTTGATTATATCGTTTCTAAAAGTTCTACAAAGTAATAGTTTTTTTTTTCACTATCCCTGAGTGTTGCAACATAATTTTTATCTTTCCTATAGGAAAACCTGTTTGGCGTCGGAATCGATTGAGGAAGTCAACTTGCGACAAAATCATACTACAACAAATAATGTATTTTAAATTCGAACTTTTTAAGTGTTGTCCTACACTTGAAATAAAATTGATTTAATAGGTGCCTATTATATTCCATACATAGTTTTGGAATTTGCACTACAAATTCAAGTCAAGCTTTTTGAACCAAGAAATTGTAAGATAAACATAAATAATCTTACAGGGTTGTAGATGTGAAAGTATTTCCCCATTTCCTGCATGTTTGTTGAGTAAACCAGTTAAACAGTCTGAAAACAAATTATCTTTTGAAAATACACGGAGATATGTATATCTGGAGTAAGAACAGTCAAATTCTGAAGCAATTAGTTTACTTGTGACTGTAGTGGCAAGAGTGATAATGGACTGTTTAAATTTATAATAATTTTATTAGCCTTATAATGTTCCTACTGCTGGGACTGAGGCCTGCTCTGTCCCAGTGTATGTTGGTGGATGTCACGTCTCTTCGAATTTTCAATACGACATGCCGGTTTCCTCACGATGTTTTCCTTAACCGTTTTAAGAGCAGTGGTGATGAAATAAATTACTCAAAGTAAGCGTCTTGCTGGGATTGAACCCACGACGTACAATTCGCAAGCAAGGGCCGTAACTTCTGAGCCATCACTGTCGTTTAAAATTTTTAGCTAAAATAATTCGAAGCCCTCTTTATCCCCTTGCCACTTCACGCGTATTTTACTCCGACTTTAAATATTATCAATTACTTTTCAGACTGTTTACTTGTAAGTACTCACCCTATTTGAAAATGTGACATCACGTAATAGCAGTTCTAAAACGTGCAATTAATGTAACGGAGGTCAATACACTTGATAATTTAATCACCTTTACTACTTTAAATAAATCTTTTTCGGCTGTTGAAACAATTAAATGATTTTGATATGGACATGACATCTTAACCTATAAATAAATTACAAAAAAAATGAATCAATTGACGTTGGTGACCAAAGTAATGGATGTAAAAAAAGTTTGATCCTCATATATAAAGTTTACTACAAAAAGTTTTTATTTGATGGTTAGTTTCACTTCGTATGTATTCTCGGAGAATAAATTAGTATCAATCAACTTTCAATCGAATATACGGCACCCACCACGGCGCGGGGCAACAGCTTTTTTATTTCTAAACTCACGAGACCGGAGATTTGTGCGGTTACGCAGCCGTCGCAGTTGCGGTTATCGTTCACATCCTTGGCGGGCGATTTTGCAAGACGGGTGGTTAATTTATCAGTTGAGCTCCAGACAGATACGAGCTGCTTCGTTACTTAATTCACAGAAGAATTAAAATATGAAGAAATTCTGGGTCCTTTGATTGACGGATTTCACGTCGGATTTCTGTACTTTCCGTCCGCCACTGCGAACGCCAACCGCATAGCGTGTGGGCGCAAGCCGCTGAGACTGCGACCGCGACCCGCGCGATTCTACTAGTTCCCCACCGTTGCAGCGCGAGCCGCAAACAACAGCGCACAACGCAGGCGTAAAACGCGTCGTGAGATGTACTTTAATTTTTTACGTATATCTGCATCCCACAGAAACTGCGGGTCCGCAACCACAGTCGACGCGGGCGAAATGTGTGTTCTTAGCCTAACTGTTCCCAAATAAAGGAATTCAACGACGGCTTGACCCTGACACGAAAGTTACAGTATAAGCACACGGTCAAATTTAGTACGATTGGACCACGAATCTCATCTGTAGAGTGATCCAGCGCCCATCACATCTCATCTAGTTTAAAATGACGAAAAAATTGACTTTTGCAAAATAAATATAATTTATCATTTACCATAATTTATTATACCATAAATTATAATATGAGTCCGTGTAGGTCCGCCAGCGGACCACGTGCACTAAAGTCAGATGTCGTACGCAAAGCAACTTTCTGGTCCGACCATCTTACGAGAACGGATATGGTCTTCGGATTTCGTCCATCAAACCAAATTCAAGCATATGTTAATACTTTTAGTATGGACCAGCTACTAGTACTAACTTGCACCGGATTGAAAGCCTTACTATAGAGAGTCAAATCAATCACAGTTCCGTTGAGACTCATTATCTGTTGTTTATAATTTATTTTATTTTTTCTAAAAAGGGGTGAGATTTTTGTGTCTTAGTTTTATATTTCTAATTTTAATGTTTTCTTTATTTATGATTTTGTTCGTTTTATTATGTTGCTCAAAAGTTATTTTGTTATTTGTGATCATTTTTATTATCTATTTTTATTGTTTGTTTTTGAGTAAGTGCTTAGTTTTGTATAATTTAGTTGTGCGTATGTATATTTTATTTTGCAACGAATAAATATTGTATCTATATCTATCTAAAACGACGAACTCTTTCATAACGGTATCATGATATCATTGACACATTATGACAGCTCCACATTAGTGCCATGAATTCACGGCACAAGTCATGCCCTCCACATTCACGGGATGCTCACTATCGTTCGTGAAACCCGCCGCAAAATGGACGTAGAAGTTGCTGCTGCTGCAATAACTTCATTTTCTGTGGTATATAGTCGATGACTGAGGTAAGTTAACACCTTTTAGACGTTCAAAACGAGAAAGTTATTAGAAAGTGTTTTTTTTTTATGGTAGGTAAAGGAAAAATGAAGATGGTATATGACTGTAATACACCGTAATCGATCAAGAGATGCTAATGTAGTGAATTTTTTCATTGACTTAGTATATGATTAGAACTATCGTCATTAATTATATAAAATTCATTTCAGACTTTCTATGAAGAAGCAGTTATCAGAATTACATTTTGAACCCAATAACGTATTTTAAAAATTTACTCGTATCTAAACAGTGGATTTTGAATATTTGCTACAGAAACTATCGTAGTCCATACGCCTTTGTAGTCCGGAGTAAACTGACACAAGGCTGTGAATGTGGATGACTACGCGCGAACGCTACGCGAAGGAGGCGCGAATCGACAAAATACCGACTCTGCTCGGGGAACAGGCGTGTACGCGCGTGAATCCCGCGAAAACCGTCCACATTCACGTTCACGCCTGTTTACAGAGCTTCATGGCTCTAATGTGGAACCGCCATTATTATAGTTACGGCCCTGCCGCTCGTACCTATAAAGTCAAATAATTCTTTTCCTGCCCTAAAAAGAAAAAAATGCTCACCCTTGGTGGTATATTCCTGCGATTGTCGTCCTCTCCCTCAAGGAACTCGAACTGATGCATGATGCCGGGCGCCTTCATACCGAGCACAAACATGATCATGCACGATACGTAACGCCCCACGAACAGAGCCATCTCCAGGCGGTCTTGGAGACTGAGACACACATTAAAGACTCATAAGTCCCGAGAAAAAATATTATCATTTAAACCTTTCTGTTGCATTTAAAACTAAATAAGAAAAGTTTATGTGATTTCAAATTATCTTTAGTTGATCTGAGAAATCTAGAAATCATCTTTAAGATTTACGAAAAAAACCGCATATTGTAGGTAGTAGGTTTTTGGCCTCGTACAAATGACAAAGCGGTTCAGATTGCCAAACAATGGTCAAAAAAAATAAAATATTTTGAGTTCATCGACACGCAAAGAAGAAGAAGTAAATGCATTAAAATTACAGAATAAAAATCACTTACTTTTTCAAATGCCACCACCATCCTTCTTTATTAAGATTGAGGAAGGAAAGATTTTCCGACACAAATATCATGGCCCAGAAGACAAGCAGTACAAAACCGTGCCCCTTTGGAGGGACAGACGGCAGGAGGAAACGCCTCTCTAGTACTGCTAGGTAGGCCGACAGGGGAAACGCAACTAATGTTATCACTAAAGCTAGTATCTGTAACAAAAATATATAATAAATAAAGGAATTAAAGAGAACTAAAACGATACAGAATAAGCATTAGATAAACCCCCTTCTGTGTCAGATTTTACAAAAATAAATGTTCCAACAACTATACTCCATTCGAAGTAAGATTGTTCAATGATTTTGTCTACTATTCCGTAGGCATAATAATGGCATTAAAATCAAAATCGAGTTTACAATATTCCTACTATTATTTACCTACTGAAAATGAAACAGATTTATTTAAATGTCTAATCTTATTTCGAATAGAGTATAAATTTATTAAAATGTCTAACCTTATTTCGAATAGAGTATAGATTTGTTTAAATGTCTGATCTTAATTCGAATGGAGTATAGATTTGTTTAAGTATCTAATCTTAATTCGAATGGAGTTTAGATTTGTTTAAGTATCTAATCTTAATTCGAATGGAGTATAGATTTGTTTAAGTATCTAATCTTAATTCGAATGGTGTATAGATTTGTTTAAGTATCTAATCTAACCTTATTTCGAATAGAGTATAGATTTGTTTAAATGTCTGATCTTAATTCGAATGGAGTATAGATTTGTTTAAGTATCTAATCTTAATTCGAATGGAGTTTAGATTTGTTTAAGTATCTAATCTTAATTCGAATGGAGTATAGATTTGTTTAAGTATCTAATCTTAATTCGAATGGAGTATAGATTTGTTTAAGTATCTAATCTTAATTCGAATGGAGTATAGATTTGTTTAAGTATCTAATCTTAATTCGAATGGAGTTCAGATTTGTTTAAGTATCTAATCTTAATTCGAATGGAGTATAGATTTGTTTAAGTATCTAATCTTAATCCGAATGGAGTTTAGATTTGTTTAAGTATCTAATCTTAATTCAAATGGAGTATAGATTTGTTTAAGTATCTAATCTTACTGCGAATGGAGTATAGATTTGTTTAAGTATCTAATCTTGTTTCGAATGGAGTATAGATTTGTTTAAGTATCTAATCTTAATTCGAATGGAGTATAGATTTGTTTAAGTATCTAATCTTAATTCGAATGGAGTATACCTAGATTTGTTTAAATGTCTAATCTTATTTCGAATGGAGTATAGATTTGTTTAAGTATCTAATCTTAATTCGAATGGAGTATAGATTTGTTTATATGTTTAATCTTATTTCGAATGGACTATACCTAGATTTGTTTAAATGTCTAATCTTATTTCGAATGGAGTATAGATTTTTTTATGTATCTAATCTTAATTCGAATGGAGTATAGATTTGTTTAAGTATCTAATCTTAATTCGAATGGAGTACAGATTTGTTTAAGTATCTAATCTTAATTCGAATGGAGTACAGATTTGTTTAAGTATCTAATCTTAATGAGAATGCCATCGTGTTCTAATCGACTCTATGACTTCTGTTTTCGAAGGTTTCAAAAGTATAGCACGCGAAAAATAACAAATAGTTGAACTATTAGCAATGGCCGCGCGCGACCCCCCCCCCCCCCCTTCGATTGGGACCTGAAAATCAGTTACTGCGCATTCGACCATCATGATGGTTCAACATGTGTGGGATGCGCGTAGCCGTGGCGGATGGTTCAACTTATTTGCCACGTACTATAGAAGCATTAATTGCAAAAACGGATGCTCTTAGACCAGGTGAAACTGAGTGAGTAATTGGTGACTGTTGTTACATTGTCTCTATAGAAGAGGGGTATATGTATACAGAAGTGGATTGCTATAACGATGATAATAATCAATTTCCAAAAAGATTACTGATAAAATTGTTAATCTACATTCTGAAGTTTACAAAATGCTGTAAAATACATACCATATATCCATAAATTGATCCTCCTTTAAATACAAAAGCCTGTAGCAGGAATCTTATCACAGCCAGCACTGGTACAAACAACGTGAAAAACAACTGCACGACGAAAAGCCGTGAAGTTCTGACATCCACCACTTCTGTAGCATATCTGCAAAAAAATAGTTTTTTTACTACCTTTGAATGTCTCACAGTGGATAAATAAAAAAATACAACAACCCAAAAATTCCAGGTTCCCATACTCCATTATTATCAGTAACTGATTTATTTTTAAACCCACTTATTTGCCTCCTGATTGTACCATATTAGACTATATTGGCGCAGACACAAGTTTGATTTGTCACATATCAAACACAGTTCAAAGTGATGAAAATAATTTAAAAGAAATTCAAAACTATATCAACTGTAGAATAATGAACAAGCCATTCCTAAATCAAATCAAATATTTATTTGCAAGAAATACATTGTTTACAAGGAAAGATCTTATAACCTAAAAGCCACCGTATTCTGCCTGCAAACAAGCTTGCAAATTATTTGTATTTATGTCATTCTCCATAAGTTCCTTGTTTATAAAAAGTCCAGACAAAACTGTTTTTTTACCACATGATAAATTCTATAAAAGGGTCTCTACAGTATGGGTCACTCAATCTGATTAGAATGTGTAACTATGTAAGGCTTGGCAAGCCTTACTTAGAGTGAAACGCACTTCCACAAAAATACAGTTTTGACTAACAAAAGTAATAATAAGATATCCTTTATTTAACTTAATTTATGTATTGTTTTTATTTTACTTAATTATGTTTTTGTTTAGTGTTAACATACTTGTATCATATGACTACATTAATTTCTGACATCTTACTCATTTAGTTATTGACACACCAACAACTCATTCACTTGTTTACATTATACTTGTTTACATTATAAAGAAAAGAAAATTTACAATAAAGAGTTGTGGTGAATATGTCACTTAGAGGTGTGCACAGCAGTTTTTTATTTTTATTTTAATAAACCAGTGCTTGACTGCAATCCCACCTGATGGTAAGCAGTGATGCAACTGGTGGTGGTGGCGGTGTGACTTGTACAATAAAATATTTAAAAAAATTGTGATCATACAGAAATATCTCATTAGTTAGTATTCATTTGAATTATGTTTTTGTTGACACTGTATCATTTGACTATTTTCATTTCTGACATCTTACTCAGTATAATCAATTATAAAAATGTCATTTAAATTTGTACTAAAATTTTGCATACCTAGTAGTACATTCACATAACATCCAGAAATGTATTGATTTATTGTATTGAGTTCAGCAATAAAGATTTGACTTTGAAGAGACTAAAGTTTTCTTGGTCATAACTTGGGCAGACACTTGGGCATAGCATAGCTTCAGTGGGGCCCACATATAGTATAAAATAACTGTTCAATACATAATATAAAAATAACTGTTCAATACATAATATAAAAATAACTGTTTATCTAATTACTAGGTTAATCTCTTAGTAATTAGGTACCATAACTAACCATTCTTATCAATGCATTATAATGTAATCAGATTAATTAAAAAATGAACAGCCACTAAATTCTGATATGTTTTATTAGATCAATTATGTAATATCAACTTTTCATAAATGGTGCAGATAACAATAGATAATAAATAACTAGGCATTGTATAAATTATGTGATAACACTTGGATACTAGTGTTATCATTATCAGAGAGTAAGAATACATTACCTAGTGTGGGTTTCCGAATAAGTATTTTGAGTTAGGAATGTTGCAGAATGCTACATAATTCTCAAATTTTGAAAGATTTTCAGGCTAAAGTAGAGTAAAGAATAGAAATTGGGGGCTAGAATACTACAAAGAGTCAAAAAATCCTTTGTTCTTCTTCAACACTATTCCTTGGCAAATAGAACATGGTTCTCACAAGGTGAGAATTGTGTAAAATTATTGACCCACTACTTTTGAATAAAATTAACATAATTAACTTTAAAAATTCTCAGTCAATGTTAAAATTTCAGAATATTTTGTGATGTCATGAATATGAAGATTATATTTATGTTATTGACTGAGAATTTAAATATTTTTAAAACAGACAGAGGTAGTATTCTTCACAGAAATAATAGCCAAAATAATCAATTAAATCTAAGGTACATACAAACAGCATAAACTAATCTAAACATAATTATCATTTACATACCTTTTATACATCACAATTTGAATCAGTCCAAATACTAATAGAAATCCACCAATGAAGATAGCCGAAATAGTCTCCATAAAACATTGGGATATTCCATGGTCTACCCATATTTCGCCCAGGGTCACGTTAGGAGGGCAATATTCCATCATTTTGCTGCAAATATTTAAAAGTAATTAAAGCAATGTATACTTCAAAAATTATGAACGTAAAAATCGACCTGATGACTAAACTGGAATTTTGCAGTTAATAAATTAAGAAGTTCTCCAAAATACATTATCCTATGGACATTACGCGCATGTTACGCGCAGTAGTGCTTATATTCTCTTTGTAGTGATAGTGCAACAAATAGGTAATTTTTCAAAAAATTACAACGCAGAAATAATTGTAAAACTTCATGAAGGTATACAACAAAAACCACTTTACTTACATTGCGGTTATGTCTACAACGCGGTTTTGAGTTGAAATTTCATCAAAACACACTGCCGGCTAACTCATATTGCCTTATCAAAATGCCCTAATCATTTCATTGAAAACTAATTATTAATTTATTTTGACAGCTAATGACAGTTCCTTAACCATTGACATTATTTAAGTCTTGAATATTTTCATAGCGGCCGGGAGGCAAAAGTGTTAGCAGTAATTCAGCCTTATTTGTCATTTTTGATGACATAGACAAACTAAAGCAATCTATTCAAGGTTGATTCCACTGGTTTATTTTTTCATTTGCTGTGCTAGTCTATTCTCACGTTTTAAGGCTTTACCTGCTAAATTGCCGTACCGTTACCATTACCGAAGAATCCAATGAAGGTGACGATATGATGAAATCTGTACTGTAAGAAAAAGTGTTTTCTTGTAGCAAGCAAAAACGCTCAGGAGACGAGTTAATATCTTCAAAGACAATTAGCAAACAAACAAACGTAGAAAATAAAGACCAGTGCTACCAAATTCCACAAATCACCGCTAAAAATCACATCAACTCATCGATGTACTGTTTTTAAATCGTCAGTGACAGTCGACAGCGACTAAAATTGCTCCGTGTGGACCTAGCTTTACTTTTGGAGAGAAAATTTTGAAATTTGTAATTTTCGATGGAATGGATCCTTGATATTTCTCACAGGCATATGTGCTCTAATTTTTAATGATATTATTTTTTTTTTAATTAAAATATAAAGAATGTTACGAAATGTTTTCTTTTCTGTACAGATTTTGTATTTCTGAACGAATAGCAGAGACCATTGTTGAGTGTGTGTGTGGGAAATCGTATAAACTTCGTACGTGTTTACAACAAGAAATCATTAGTGTGAGTTCTCAGTTCCGGATGTGTGTGTAGTCGCGGAACTCGCGGAGTGACGGGTGTTGGATTAGATTACGTTTTTAGCGATTGTAAATCATTATTTGTTATAGCTTCTTCTCGTGTAATATCTGCTAAAATTAATTACAAACTTAACGTTTATCTGTAATAATAATTTGCAAATAAGTTACGTGGTCCTATGTTAGTAAAAAAATATTCTGCGAATGTGAATGATCAGCATGTGTCACCACTCATCAACAAATTCTGTGAAACGGTGAACAGTCGCGATGTGAAGAAAGTTATGACTATCAGCTGAAATCAACTTGAGTTAGTTAGTGTTTGTGTTGCGGACCAGTGTTATTTATTTTTTGTCTGGTGAAGGTGATAAATTGAGACTCAAAATGGCGGACCTCGAGGCTGTGCTGGCAGACGTCAGCTACTTGATGGCTATGGAGAAGTCGAAATGCACTCCAGCAGCACGAGCTAGTAAAAAAATAGTTCTGCCAGACCCAAGGTAATATCCCTAGGCGTAAAACTACGTCATGGCGCCCCGGTCGATGATGTTTACACGATTTTAGGAAAGACTTCTGAACTTGTTTACAAAATTGATTTTATCATGATTTATTAGGAATTCTGTTTAATCTATCAGATAATTAATGAAAAAATCACTAGAAATTCATTTCCTTGTAAAGATTAATCAAGGAGATCAGTTCTAATCTGCAGAAGTTAGGATACTCTTTTAAAATTAAATTGAGATAATAGAGATAGTTGAAGTAGTAGAAGTATTTTTACAAAGTTAAAGACCAGGCTAATGACCAATGTTTTGTTCATTAAATGTTATTAAACAAAACGGAAATAAATCTAGGTCATTAACATCTGTTGAGGTCATTGCACTCAGATCATGTAGTTATGACCTAATGATATCAGTTTCACAAATCTGCCTTTTTATTCGGTTCCCAACCAGTTTAATATAAATTTGAGTTTTTATTATTGTAGGTATGTATTGTAATCCTGCTTTTAATAACAGGTAGATGTATTTTTTATTGTTCCAAAATGTTTAATAACTCATTTAACAATCTCATGTAGGCCTATAAAATAATAATAATAATGGTTGATTATTTTTAATATTTTTAATACTGGTTATAAATAATAATGTAAAAATTAAAAAAAAAAATAGTTTGTATGTTTGTTTATTAAAACATTCATAAGTAATAAACAAAATTACAAACTATTATTTTTTTGTTTACATTAACCTTGACGGAATATGATTTAGTATCAACAAAAAGAAATGGCTCATCTTTTTCTTGAGTAAATGTTAATCAATTAAAATAACAATCTAATAAATAAATAGGTACATTTTTTATGTCAAACCTAATAATTATGTTTATGAAATAAATAATTGATGTTTTACTAAATAAATAATTGATTGATTGATTTTATTCAAATAAAAAAAAAATCTACAAAAATCAGCAAGCAGTAAGAATACTGTTGCTGATTTTTTTATTTTATTTTTAGCAATGTAAAAAGAAATGGAGAACTCCATTATGCTGACATTGACTTTGCATATGTCCGTCTCAAAGACTTAAGCATTCATGGGGACAGACAACGGGAAGCAACTCTGTTTTATACTATGTAGTGATGAAAATTACCCAAAATTCTCCTACAAACATCTTTTCAAAATGGAATCCTAAAAGTTGCTGAACTGCCAACAAACTGTGCTGCAATGGGCAGAAACTTTATGTAATAACTATTTATGTTACTACTAGGGAAGTGGATAAACATCCCACTCATACAAATTGTTTTGGGAACCTATTCAATGTTCTATCAGCTAAAGAGTGCAATACCCTGGCAGAATCTGTGGTTCCTGAAAGCTACAACCTAGAGGTTTTTAAGTCTAAAGAGAATAGGTTACTTCTAGGCAACCAAACACAAGCCACCAATAATAAATAAAAAAAAATATTTCTATCTATTTTACAAAAAAGGTCAATAGTCTTTACCCATTATGTGACATACCTATATAGTTCAGGAGCCTGGTTTGACCTCTCAATTTTTCAAACAGGAAGAAATGTGACAATTGGTCTGTTACTCACAATTCTGTTACCCTATGTAAACAGTTGATATGGCCTCTGATTCATTAAAGTGACTCATTCGGGAATTGAAGCCACCAGCTAACACATGTTTTGGGTCAGCCTAATTAGATTAGGAGTTTGGTTGATACAATTGTCTACTGCTATGGTTTTAGAAGCATTTTTAAAGTGTATTCTTCATCAAATTCAGGTCAATTGCTTACTGAAGTATTAGTAATATACAAATACATAATATCCAAAATGTTTTGTGTGTATGGGTAAGATGTCCACCATGTACTTGTGATACATCGGCATACATCTGGAGGTCCGATGATGGAATAGCTTGTTGAAATTTAATTAAGTATGCAATTTCGATGCACACTCCCCAAAATGTGACCAGTAGAAAATCAACAGGTTCACTAACTTGGCATCAATGTTTAAGAACTTGACGTTTTGACTCAAAAAACAATAATTTAACTTAACCTTAACCATAATTGGAACCATTTTATATTATTGGTTAATAAAAAATAAAAATCTATTGAATCTTAACACATCTTTGGTATCTTTGTCAAGTCACAAGTCAACAATAGCTTCTTATAACAAAGACTTGAGAGGTGGGTTGTGGGCACACAAACAAATCATTGTATGTTCCTGTCACTGAAAATGTTAAATGATAACCAATAGCTTATCTCTGGTTGATATATATATATATATTATTGACATTTGTACATTATAGCTGTAATATTGTTTGAGTGATTAGTATACCTACCAGAATAATAATAAAATTCCATTGCACAACTAACTACTTAAATGGTTATTGGAAAAATTAATATATTAAAGATATGGTGAAAATATTATTATAAATTTACTTACGCACAATTGTGAATACTTTTATTAAATTTGAAATCAAAATGTGTTATCAGTTATATAAACATGTTACATGCACTCAGATAAAAGTATGTTATCAGTTATATTATTAAATGCAGCAAGTCTGATTACATTATACAAATTTTATTAATACTCAAACCATAAGTATTACCAATTTTTTTATTCCACTAAAAAATTAAACCACAATTAATTATAAATTACATATAAAAGCGAAATACCACTCACTGACTAATCACGAAATCTCTTAAACTATAAGTAATACCAACAAACTTAAAATTAAGGAGGTAAGTTTGCACCTAGCAGCTTTGGACTCGGTGGAAAGGCGCGCGAAGAGGCTAATTGTTAATCCAGATTTGGTTAAGTCCAATCTACAAAGCCTTGAGCACAGGCGTAGAATAGCCAGCCTTTCGGTATTTTACAGAATGCATTTTGGAGAGTGTGCGCGGGAATTGCGTGACTTGATACCGCTGCGGTCTTCCCGTCCGATTATAATTTAGGCGTCTTCAAGGCTAGATTGAATAGGCTCTTAATAAAAAAATTAGTGCTCTTCACCATCAACGATTGCATCACTGTAATCTGATTACAGAATAGTAGTTAACTGCGCCCAACACTGCCCTCAACAAATTGTATTCAACTCCAAAAAACACTGCAACAAAGGGAGGAAAATCAAAAAGTCCCAAACATTGATAAAAGAAAACCCGAAAGTACGAGTAGATTCGCTTATCCAAATTTAACTTTATTTTTAATCAATAACAGACTGGTAATTTGAAGAAGAAGGATGAAACGCTGGTTATCAAAAGATGGATGGAGAGGGAGGTCAAAACAAAGATGAATGGATTGTATGAGTGATATGAAAGAAAAGAGAGTTAGTGTTTGATAGCATGAGGGATGACAGGATAGAAAGAAAGAAAGAAACATGTTGCACCCATGCCAAATAATACGAGACAAGAGAACGGAGATGATGATGTAATGACAGACTGATTACTGAAAAGAATCATTTAATTGTAAATTCGTCAGTTACCTACCTAATACGAGTTCGTGATAGCTTCCACGATTTTCGCATTTTGTCATTGACGTGTTCAAAAGCTTGTCGTGTATTATGAATTAGAATAGTTGAAACACTAGTAAAACGACAACAAACCCAAATATCGTCATTGAACAATTAAATAGCTGTTTTTTTATATCTATGCGTCCTCGCTAAATACCGGAACCAACGCTCTGAGTCTGTTCAGTTTTCTTAGGTTAATAATTCGATTGATTACGGAGTCTACCCAGTAATCACGGAAGACTTACCACCTTATCGTTTCTGAGTGACAACCCCTAATAATTATAAGATTTACGGCTTTTTCCCATGAGGCTGGCAGACATCATCATCAGCCTTTTAATCTTCCTACTGCAGGGACTCAGGCCTCCTCTCCAGGAGAGGGAATGGGCCGTAATCCACCACGCGGGGCCAGTGCGGGTTGGTGAATGTCACATGTCTTCGAATTTTTGGTTCTAGGACATGCCGGTTTCCTTACAATGTTGTCCTTCTCCGTTTTATGAGCAGTGGCGATGAAATAAATTACACAAAGTAATGCGCCTGGGCCATGAAAAAAAAAATGCGCCTGGCTGGGTTTAAACTCGTAAGTCTGGGCCGTTACCACTCGGCCACCACTGCTCAGACAGAGGCAGTGAGCAGTGGTGGCCGAGACTGGCAGTAACAACAGAAAACTAATTGCTACGATACTGGAATATTCCTTTAGCTTCGTCGATATCATACGTCTAGTGCACACATTACACACCGATTACCTGAGTACCTACTATGAGTGCCCTTTGTAAACATCACCAAAATGAAACGATATGGTTTTCAGGAGCTCAAAACTACTAAAACAACCAAATTACACATTAAAAAAAAATATGAAGAACGGCTGCGTACCGTTCTTAGAAATTGTTTTAACATCACCTGCTTGATAAGTCACTATAATAATAATTGTTGTTTATTAATGGCAACTAGGCCCAAAAATTATTAGTAACAGAATTCTTAAACACTATGTTAGTAACAAAACATTTTTCACACTATAACCTGACGCTGTGCCGGGGGTGTACTGCTGCTGCAGTCGTCTGTAACTGGGCGATAATACTGTACTGAATTTCATTATACTTGATCGATAATGTGATTTGAATATGGAACTACTAAACATTAGTATGAAAACGCGTGACCTTCGCCTAGCATTGTGACTGAATCGCAATGCTCACAGTATGGCCACTGCGAGAGTTCTGATCGTCACTACTCGTCATGGCTTTCAATTCTCTGGTAGTAGGTGTAAAAAGTTAAGTATGGACGTGGTTCAGTAATTAACATTCGCATGGCTTGATCCCTAAATGCTAGCCGAGGTCGGTTTATAGATGAGTTATCATTTTAGCATAACGAGACTCCTCCATGCCACAGAAAGCACGTTAAACTCGAAACTAATGGGTTTCGGGTAGCGTTTGTATCTTTGACAGTCGTTACAGATAGCCAGAAAATCTGACACCAGTCAATTGACAAGGAGTATCGTGTTGCCCAGTTGCTGGGTCGTGGAGGTCAGATATCCAGCTGCATCTGGCTTGAGTGAAAGTCGACCCTTAATTTAGAACCTTTTGGGGATAAAGGTATTCATTCAGAATAATTCTAGTATTCATTCCCTGGTTTGGTTCGTGAGCTAACCCACAAACTCTAGAATCTGTCATTACGATCGTGTTTCATTCAATACGAACTCCGTGACAAAGGTCATGCTGAACCGAAACCCGCTTAGTTCTCGGTGAGTAGGAACTGTCTGCGGTAATGCCGCAGTGACTCGGGATGATGCCCCAGTGATTCGGAGTAATAATACCCCAACCTCCGTGATCCCCTTTCTGTGGCAACTACTTAATGATTGTAGGTATTAACCTACAATCATTAAGTAGTTGCCATGAACTATTAAGCAAATGATGATGACAATGTGAGTATGCACCGGTCGCTGTAAAGCTTTGTTTAAACATGCGCACGCGCAGAGTGCTATTTTTGTCAAAATTGCAAACACAGATCGCTAGACGTACCATTTTACACGCGCTTGTAGCGAATTAACTTAAGTACCGGTACTTGAGAAAATTACGTTTCTTTCCGGACACAACACTCAGGTTATCTATCGGACAATGAACATAATCATTGGTTCGCAGGCGAAGCCTCTATGCAGAGAACAGTTTTACATGACTGTATTTCTACATGAAATCAACTTAATCATCATTTTAGCCGAAAAACGTCTACTGTTGGAGACAGGCCTCCCCAAAGTGTTGCCATAACGACCGGTCCTGTGCGTCTCACATCCATCGGATTCCCGCGACCCTCACAAGGTTGAAAGGCCTCCCACAAGTTGGACCCATAGTCCACCTTGTGGGAGGCCTTCCAACGCTGCGTATTCCGGTACGTGGTCGACACTCCGGAACCTTTCGTCCCCATCGACCATCTACATTGC
This sequence comes from Leucania comma, assembly GCA_958295575.1. NCBI lineage: Eukaryota > Metazoa > Arthropoda > Insecta > Lepidoptera > Noctuidae > Leucania > Leucania comma. The sequence goes on along the minus strand of OY282474.1, from coordinate 15,786,153 downwards.
TCTCGCAGATTCATCGGGCTATGTCGGTAATCTTGGTTCTCCTGAGGATATCTTCATTTTTGATGTGATCACCCAAGGATACTTCGAGCATAGCCCTTTTGCAATGCCCTTTAGGTTACTTTAAGTCGTCTGATGAGGCCCATAGTAAGCTACCACGTTTCGGAGCCATATGTCATCACTGACAACACACACTGGTAATAGATGGGTCTTGAGACACTGGTACTATATCGTGGAGTCGGATTCGACGATTGACCTATTTCTCGAAGTTAGACCTACCCAGCTGGACCGCCTGTCCCAGGTAAACGTAGTTTTAAACAACTTCGAGTGTAGTCTCCGATCTTGATAGTAGTGGGAAATTAACTTGCTGAAACTAAAGAATCAAAGCATTTAGATATTTCAAATAAAATATTTTACAAGCACTATTGAATTGTTAAGAAGTCAGTTAGAAAAATGATGCTAATTGTACATTCCAAGTGTAGATTTCTAGAGTAAGACGCAGGTTTTCACCGGATATGGTGGTTTAGGAGGTTCTGCAATGACGACGCCCGGGCATTTCTTCTGCCTGAATCCACGGCGGTGCGAACCGCTCGGAGGACACGTTGGAGGCGTGCACCACTTGGGCGGAGCACTGCCGGCTCCTCGTGGGGGCGATCGGCGGTGGCGACTTTTCGCGCCGTGCCCTGGTTCAGACTATGCTCCGGAATGAAAAAGATTGTCAGGCGGGAGCTTCCTTCTGCGAAGCAATAACGCTAGCGAAGGAAATGGCCGCACGCGTCCTCATGCCTCAGCCGACGCAACCCTGACAACTACTACCAGGCTACTTAAAAAAAAAAAATGAACTATGGAGAAGAATTTGCAAGAACCTCCATGTACATTCTTCCATGGTTACATATTTCTTGTCGCTTCTATTATGTGAGAACAATGTTAAAATAATGAAAAAAAAAAAACAATTAATTGAAGTAACTGCTTTACAAGCTTTCCTACTGCAAAAGTCTTAACATCGGCATGTAACAGCACGTTTCACCTCTTGATGAATATAAGTATTCTAAGAGAATCCCCGTCTGCAGGCCGAATAGTAAATTAAAATATGAAATAGGAAAGCTGCGTGTCGGTCTAGTCGTGGCAAATCTATTTGGCTTTTCAAGGCACCACGTTCGTTGTCTAGGTTAATAAACTTTCTTATTAACATATACATTATTCTGTAAGGCCATTCTGTCTAACAAAATATGTTTATCATTATACTGGCTTCTGCTAGCGGCTTCGCTCGCGTAGCAGTACAAAATATATATATGCCTGTCACTCAGTGATAAAGTAACATTCTAATGGTGAAAGATTTTTTTAAATCGGTCCAGTGTTTTTATGTTTATTCATTAAAAACAAAAATCAAATCTTTCCTATGCTAGCTGCTGCTGTGATAGTACCACCTACCCGTGTTATCGCCTTTGGGCTTAAAAATAGCCTCTGACTTATTCTCAGACTTTCATAGCAAATCACTGCAAAAAAAATCATGAAATCGGTCAAACAGTTTTGGAGGAGTTCGATAACAAACACTTTGCACGAGATTTTTATATATTAGACTAGCTGACTCTGCAAACGTAGTTCTGCCATATAAAATACTAAAGAAAAAGAAGAAGATGAGGGTTTTTTTATGGTAGGTAAAATCCCGCCTTTGGGTGGGGCGGGAGATAGTGTCAGACTCTAACTGACTAAAAACCTACCCTTTTCCGTTCATTGCCTTCGATCCGGGGCGCCGGGGTTCATTGTCAACCCTTGGCCCCAGTAGGCTTCGGCCCTACTGGGTCCCTACAGTTTGCTGACAACTCCTTGAGGTGGGGGTGGGAGGGTAAAAAATAATTTACGTTCTATTCACAGACCTACTGAATATTACACGCACAAGAATTGGGCAAGCCGCTGCAGAGGAGTTTTGTTAACACTATGAAAAGAGACATATATTTGAAGAAGAATATAATATATTAAGTAAATTGCAGTACATAATATAGATTATATATCCTTCCTATGTTTCTCAAGAGCGGCCAACACATTTTTATAAAAGTACATCCATAACAGCCTTGCACATTTAATCGAGATACTAAATGGTTAAAACTTTCAAGGGTTTTAATATGAAAAAAAAAACACGTGTTTCCTGGAACAAGTTTTGTCAAATATTCGATTAAATCACGTAATTACCGAAAACCAACAGAATTTTCTGGCGTTACCTGTCTTTTTGCGTTGCCTCTCTGTCAGACATCGAGTTGGATTGCGTTGGATGAAACAACAAGCTTTTAAACCATGCTCAACGTTGACGATAGGCTAGTGAGGAAAGCCCCTCTTAATAATACTTAATTATAAATTTGGTAGTCTGGATGTTTGTACCTAATCTATCACGCCTAAACGGCTGAACGGATTGGGACTAGGTCATTTGAATCACTAGAGAGAGCATGACCTGGATTAGGCATAGAATATTTTTTATCCCGGTTGCTCATTCCCCTATATTCCGACATTTCTGCGGGCAGACTCACTGATTAGATCTAGTTAGAATAAACGATTATTTGTACAAGTTCCATATTCCGATAATGTAATAAAAAGGTACTCAAAATTTTTTTATTTTATTTTATTTTATTCGATATCCGTGGTTTTAACGCTCTTTTAATTTATTTATTTTTAACAGCTGCCCCAAATTAGGCGGGTGGTTTGGGGCCGAAAAACGTGTTCTATGATATTATTGGTTAAAAACTCTGACATTTTTTACTTGAAAATGGGGAGATATTATCCAAAACTATTTGCCTAGGAAAACTCCATCTAGAAAAAGTTACCCTCAGTTTTTCAATGGTAAAACTAGCCGCATTACTAGGTACTGGAAACATCTAACTTTCTAACCATTTAGTCTTTACATCAACCATAACCAAATAAATTACACCGGTAATATCAAAATCATATACTAAACCTCTTCACTGATTGCTAAGGTTTTCTGCAATTCAGGAATAAGTAATATACAGATAGCATAAATCAATGAATCGTCCATCTTATGTAAACCTGAATATTGACGAAAATCGTACGTGCATCAATTTGATTATTTCTGTTCTCGATGCGTTTACTATCATTGTCCATGTATGAAATGTTTACATCATTTCCATTGTACCAAGAAAATGGAGATATTCTTTTGTATAACTTTGCCGATCTATTTATCAGAGTTGTTTTGGTACTGACTACTGACTTGTTCTACTAGATACCGAAGATGTAAAGGGTCTTTCAATAAGGACGCTCGAACTTTGATAGTGCGTAGCGGTTATTGTAAAGTGATGGGTAACTTTCAAATTTGGCATGAATACATATTTAGTCGTGACATTTCACCATAGAACGCTACACGCTTGAACAATACGAAGAAATTGTTAAAATGTATTATTAAAATCAGTGGTCTATTCGCCTAACGTCGCACCTCGCGTGGTGACGACATCAACTGGCCACTGAGATCGTGTGACCTAACATCGCCTGATTACTTTCTGTGGGGCTACGTGGAATCTCTAGGCAATGCAGACAAACCATAATCAATTACTGCTTTAAAGGCCAAGATTACTCGTGTTCTTCGAGTCGAGCCCCATTTATGAGATGTCGTCCAAAAATGGTCCACCAGAATACAACACAGCGGAATCACGGTGGCCATTTAGCTGAAATTATTTTCCTTACATAATGTCATTGAATATCCTTTAAAATATTATAAGAAGTGTGGTAGTATCACTTTAACAAGTTGTTTTATTCCGTTTCAAAGTTCGAGCGCACTTAATGAAAAACCACCAGTCCACCAGTAAATACTGTACCTATTCAAGTATATATTCAAGTCAACATCAATATGCAAGTTACGAACTAAGCACTACTAAGTTTACCGTAGCGTTACAGACGGGCTCGTAAAAAGTTCAAAGGCACGTCCTCTCACTGAAAAAAAAATATGGTGGTCGCGACACGGTAAACAAAACGATAAACTAACATTTTATTTAAGTCGCGACTTCGTATATTATTGCTGAATTTGTGACTTAAGTGTGACTACTGGAGTCTTGATTATTCAGACAAATTATGGGGTCTTTAAGTCAAGAGTGAATAGGTTACTTCTAGGAAAACGTACTTTGTCGTCGACCACATCATCGCTTACCATCAGGTGAGATAGTGGACAAACGCAAACCTAAGACAAATCAAGATGGGCACACTAAGAAATTTCAGTGGTCATTATTGATCCCAATAGCATAGCACATTTGGAAGAAAACCGATGTCGTCTTTCTTAGAATATCATCACCAACAAGAATTACCCTGATATTATAATTTTCCATTAGCTACTGATGAAAACCAAGTTCCTGTTGTTTTCCTACATATAGCAGTGTTTTAAACTACCTTTTTATTTGTTTCAGTGTTCGGAGTGTAATGCACAAATATATGGAAAAGAAGAATGAAGTAAATTTCGACAAAATATTCAATCAAGTCTTAGGTGAGTACAGATGACGAACCAATTGAGATCACAGATTGAGATCATTTCGAATTTCTGAAGGCATCATGGCGTATTTTAACCTGCAAAAATGTTACGTAGAGTGGGTGCTATAAAATATAGCGTGCTAAGACGAAGGAAGAAAGATAAATGCCGAGAATGTGCCAATTTCATCACTTCCTAACTTTATTATAAAATTGATGGGTACTTAAGTCGCTAACGTACAGTCAAAATTTATAGTGTATCTGGAGGTAAATAATTTATAGATGAAACAGTAAAAAGATTTCCGATAGAGCAAGAGAAATAAATCGAGCAATTACAGGAAGAATTACGATCATTAGTAAACATACGCATTGGTTGTGAGGTTGTGATTGTGACTGTAAAATTGAGAAAGCAACTGCACGATACAACGATCACATTCATTATGTTTTGATCAACTGTATCCGTCTTCCACGATCATTGAACGGGTAATTACCCCTCATGCTATTTTGGGCACTACTATTTTGATTAGTTTAACTCTCCGTTCGTTGCCAGGACTAACGGGCACAACTTGAAATGGCACTTCCTAATGTTCGCCGCTGCCTTATCTTGTTTAATGGCTGCAGTATCTTACGTTAATTGTAATGGACGTTAACGCACCATGTTATATTTTAGAATATAATATATATTGGACATACACTGCGGGTTATGAAAAAGCATTTAGAACCTGAGCGTGTTTATCGTAGCATAAATTAGAACTCTAAACTACTGTCGTTTTTGATGTCATGCTGATTTACTCAAGCATACATTTCAGTCGGGTTTGTGTCGTACCTTAAATGAAACATTTCATTCGCGCATTTGCGGTTGCGGACGCATGCGGGCACCCGCCTGACGTTATTAACTGAAAGCTTTACATTATGATAAGCCGATTTCATTCCAGCATTACAATTTTATCGAACGTAAATAGTGCTCTCTTTTGTTTAATCTTTCACGTCTCCCAAGTTCCTCGGCAGTTCGGTTTAGATTAGAGACAACATTATTGGTTGGTCGATGCTAAAAGAAACAGTGTTGTGTAAACACGAGGGCCCTTTGAGCCGTTTCTTTTCGAACGATTTACGTCTGCGCTTTTACAATTGCTTCGTAGATTGAACGAGCACTTATGTCGTCTGATCACACGTTCATGTTTGCTATTATTTTTCTTTGATGTTTGTTTTGTGTTCCAACTAAAATAACAGATTGTTTTTCTCTTCGAAAATTCGTTAGTTAAAATACATGTAAATTAAAATTGTTTTCAACATTTCGCTGAGGTTGCCTAAATATTCATTGTTAATAAATTTCGCCCATGCTTTGTACTCTCATGCATATTATGTATGCTCTATGTTTAAACAACGGTTTCTCAGTCTACAACAAAGATAAAAATAGTGCAACGTGCATAACGTTTGTTAATCGTATCAGTTTTAACCGGTATGTACCGCAAACAGGCGAAGTACGCCATTGATTTAAGTATTCCAGACAAGTTTAATTCAAATTCACTTTCGTAACAACTTTCTTGCGGGGATTTGTATAGTAAACAAGATTAAACGTAAGCGAGGCGAGTAGGCCCCGTCGTTGGTTTCGCACACAGCTACGCACGCCGGATTATTGTCGCTCTGCGTACAATTGCTTTCCTCCTAATGAAGTTGTCTCATGTCGCTAAGGATAATTTTCTTAGGTCTGGACTTTCTTTTGCTGAGTGCCTTTTCTTACTGCTAGCTTAGCTTATCTTATTTTATATAAATTAAACACAGAATATGAAACCTGTTTCATCAAAACACCATCCAATCCAGAAGATGATTAGAAATACGTTACTACGGTCTAGTTAGTTGGAACTTGATGGAGGCAGAGTCTGGTGTTGACATAAGTGTCAATCTCTTAGATACAGATTGCGCTGCAGCTGTATGCTAGGCCCGTTGGGGCGCAAGTACTTCGATATCGAAGATTTCTCTAGAGAAAACATGTAGGTTTATGACACACTTACAGGTCTCAAGCTTTACTTGTATTGCATTTGAACAACCGTAGTAACTTAACATATAATTGGAAAACTAGCCTACCTAATCTGTTTCTATATTAAACTACTAATTATGGTAATGCACAAAGCTATTTACTGCTAGTTAATTGAACACGAAACGTATATTTTCTTTCAAAGAACAAAGGAGAAACGTTTTATTTAACTTCATTTTTAACGATAGAACAAATGATTTAATTTTTTACTGTTTGTAACAGAAACGGTAACGTTTGCGTGAATTCCGCAGTCATTAGTATTTTATTAAAGCTTTGCTTGGTGCATAGAAAATTACTTGTTTACGAAGGTGTGCATTTTCTTTGTATACTCAAAGCCATAAGTTTTCCATCTCGATATTTCCTCATACAAGTTATTTTACCAACGAGGAAATTGCTTTTTAAGCTTGTTAAAACAGCTTCACCGGGTCCATCAAAGGTTCGTACAACGTACGCTACAAAATTTCATGTTTTAAACATAAAATATGATCCTGCGACACCTGGCAATAGAGCAGCTTGCTGCCAGAGAGCAAAATCGGTTAAGTATAACTTTCATACGAAGGGTTCCCTACGATTTTTATTATACAATTAAAAGATACCCACTGGGTGGAAATTTCAACTGTCTACGCATTACGGTTCATAAGATACAACTCGCTGACAGACAGACGGACAGCGGAGGTTTAGAAATAGGGGTCCGTTGGTTATCCTTTGGCTATGTAATTCTTAAAATGATCAAACAAGTTACCTCTTTATAATAGAGTCTTGGATTGCATTTTTTTTATAATTGATGAATAGGCTCGTATTTTGCCAGTCAGCATCTACGACAGAGATAGTTTAGATTTGAATTTTTCACATTATATTTAAGCACAATTAGATACGATTTTAGAATAATTATTGTAGAGGTATTGGATTAAACAAATCCTTCTATATACACCGTTAAATTTTGGTCGTTTTAATCCCGTGGAGGGTCCATTCGGTACATGAAACACTATCGATTTATAAAGAAAAAATTAAAAAATAAAGTACTTTTTTTCTAAAACTCGAATTAATAAACGCATGTACGAAATTAATTTCTTTAAGTCAACGAGTCAATGACCTTGTAGGGAGTTTTTGGTCGTTACGTACTAACTACCTTACAGTTCATTGACCTGGTTCAGCTGACGTTTACTAAATAAATTAATTTCGTACATGCGTAAATCAATTCGAGTTTTTAAAAAAAAGTAACTACTTTATTTTTCATTTTTATCTTTACAAATCGATAGGATTTCATGTACCGAATCGACCTTCCGCGGGATTAAAACGATCAAAATTTAACTGTGTATAACATCTTACACTTTTTGTTACGTGTCAGCAACTTGAATGTAGGACAAACAGATTCGCCTTTTTTGAGAGTTTCGAAAGCCTAGGTGATTAGGGGTTACGTTTACGGAGATAGAGCACGGGGATAATACGAGAGGATCCTTATCTGGCCTATATATCAGTGACCCTCAGCGGATCAAAAGACAATACCATTGAGAGGCATTTCTAAAAGCCAGGAGGCTATCTAGTCTCCAGACATGAGCAGCTGCGTTTTGAGTTCACATGCGTTGGAAATAAAGTTGTTTGTCCTAGAAAATGTAAGTTACATTGCTTTAGAACACTGCTTAGTTTAGTTTGTTGAACTAGAAGGTAGCTGTATTGACGATTTCACATCCGGCCACGTTTCACATTTGAATGTAGGGGTCCCTATTGTGTTTATGACTATTTGTGTCACTATGATCGTGGTAGGTAGTCTGGTGTCCCCGTAGATCACATTGATCGTGTTTTATTGTATCTCATCATCATAACATTAATTCTAATAATTACCGGGATAGATGTTATGACCCTTTTTTGCGATGGGAAATCAACAAATAACTCCTCCCGCTCGGGGTGGAGCGAAGCGGAGTGTCAGACTTTCACTGACTAAAACCCAAATGTGTTCCTTTAGTTTCCCTGTGCGTTCTAGAGCCACGGTAACTATTTCGAACAAACCAAACCAAACACGAGGCATGTCTTATCGCGTTTTTCTTTTTATCATTCAGGGTTTTTTAAACTTCCAGGCAATCTTCACAGGCGTGACGACGTACATCTGCATAATTAAAAGTCGATCAAGTCCTACTAGACTACTCTAATGCACAGAATATTTTATACATAACAAACTACGAGTAAAATCCTACAACGCAATACAAACATTATGCCACGAGGCAGAGAGACCTAAGCCTGCAATGAAATTGCCATATTAAATGTAATCCAGGCGGAAATGATATCACCAATTTATTTTTCATTAACCCCACTTGCTCGCTTTTCTAGAAATTGCAGTAATTTCAATGATAGTCTTGATAGTTGGTCGAGAGGGCTATATTGCAGCGAGGCTCCCGGGAACAAGTTACAAACGCAATTTACGGTGGCCCCACTTCGACTTGCAGTAAATAACTTTATCGGCTGCACTGGACTGGACATTGTAGGGGCACGTCGCCGTCGGCGTCACTCGACCGTCCTTCCCTTTTACACAATAGCTGTTTGGGTTTTATGACAATTTAACTGTGTTCTGGGATAATTTTCAAGATTTCCATGGTTAGAACTGAAGTGGAGCGTTTAAAGTATATAATTTGAGTATCATTTATAGTTCCCCTTGAATTTGAAATTCGATAGCAAAGGTGGAGACTTGAGATTGTGTCCGAATTAGAGAATTCATTGAAAAAGAACAGTATAAGAAAAAAGTTATCACCGAAATTCCGCAGAACCACTATTTTTTTTATTTTATATAAACTAGTGCTGACTGCGATCCTTCCTGATGGTAAACAGTGATGTAGTTGTATATTAAAAAGTAACTCCTTAACTTGATCCTTGTACCTATTCTCTGACGTCATAATGCATCTTCATGTACGGAGTGAGCCACAGATAAAAGGAGTGAGCTCTCGGCTTACAGGATTTTCATTCCAGTTTCACTTAGTACCTAACTCAGTTACAGTACCTTGAGAAATTACATAATGTGAAGAGCGGTTTACATTCAGCGTTACGCAATCATATATTATGTTCTTTTACGTTGTTTTACATACTTCCTGATTCATGAAGTACCCAGCGATACCATTTTGACGCAAAACGTGGACTGCTGTCGCACCAAACGATTATTACATGTTACGCACGCCACTTATGACTAAATTAGCAGATGCCACACAATCAATTGACATCATACTTATTAATTTACATACACATGTTAAATATACGCATGAAGCAACCTTTGAGGTGTACGTAAACGTAAATAAAAACGTAAACGTAATTTTAACGTATTTCTGTATTGTTTCAGGTTATTTATTATTTAAGGAATTTTGTGAACAGACTTCTGATGAACCAGTGCCACAATTAAAATTTTATGAAGAGGTAAATATGAACTGTGTATGGACATTATCATTTGAAATTTGTTTTTCATGTATTACACGCGTTTTTTCATTGGCAGATTAAATTATACGAAAAGCAAGAATGTATTGAAGAGAGACGGCGGATCGCAAGGGATATATATGACAATTTTATTATGAAAGAACTTCTAGCACATTCACATGTAAGTAAAGGAAGTTTTGATAAATACTAATGTTTAATCTGACTTCTTCTCTAGGGTGTAGCGAAAGGGCGTGTGAGACATTTACTGACTAAAACTAACCTATTTTCTTTCATTTATCCTGGTGGCTATCTAAGGCTACGGTAATTCTTAAACATTCCTGCATGTTTAATCGATCTGACGACGCCATATTCAACAGACAGTTTAGTCTAGGTGATATTCTTTTGTCTTCTTACGCAGACAATGCGCTAAGCGTCTAGGCTGCTGTAGCCAATACAAATTACGTGCCGGCTAGAACAGGCACGCCAGTGTCAGATAAACTAAGCCAATGCCAATGTAGCATAGCCCTTTTTGATATGCATAATGCATTATGCCTTGCTGCAATATATTATTCTATCCCTGCACTGGTCAGGCGACAAAAAGTATCTGAGACGTGTGCCTATACGTTTTTTTATATTATGATATTATTATAGATGGCTCGCGTCTGACCACTATCTCACCTCATCTGATGGTAAGCGATGATATGGCTCGACGATCGAGTACGCTCGCCTAGAAAGTAACCTATTCATTCTTGCCTTAAAGGCGCCTATGTTGTAGTTCTATCAGGAAACACAGACTCCGGTAGGGAATTCCACTCCTTAACTGTATGCACAATGAAAGTATTCTTAAAACATTTTGTGGCAACGCCGTACATCTAGTTGTCCGATGACGGGTTTGGCGGAAATGTAAACGATAAAAAACCGACAAGGTAGTAACTCGGTGTCGATGCTCAATTTGGAGATTTTACTCGACGAATGCATTCTTAACATCCTGAAACCTTTTTTTGAATAGTGAACGAGAATATAAAATTTAAAAGATTTTTTTATTTTTTTATTAATGTCTGAGCACACACGTTCTATCCTACAGCGCAACCGTCGCTTTCAATCATGCGAAGTCGAGGTTAATCACTGGCTCATTATAAAATTTAAAGACCATCATACAGGACTTTAAAATACAGCTGAAGTTCATAAGGACACTAGAATATCAAAACGAAGCGCAGGAGCTTCGCCCACAATCTTGTTGCTCGGCGTACGTTCGGTTTTAATTCTTGGGATTATCTCAATTGTTCTAGGAGATTTGCACTCAGCTTCACTTGCATAACTATCGTTATGTGGATTTACTCCGAAGCTAGAACAAATATTTAGTTCAGTTGAATAGAAAACTAATACAATCCAATTGAACTGCGCTTTTACTAATAAACTTTCTATTATATTGGAGCTACTAACTGCTGTATCAAAACAGACGAAAATTCCAAAATCGCTTTCTGAAAGCCCATGGACTTATATTCTTGTTCTGTCTTTTAACCCTTGAAACAAATATCGTAACTCTTTAAAGTGAAATGATTTACTTTTCCTGGGCGCTTTGATATTCCGATCAACGAGAAGTCTTTGTAAACCATATTTCAATTATGTAAAAGCTTCTAACCCAATGAAATGACTACAAAGTGATACGATCTACGTGGTCCATAAAGCGATATGGTCGCGGTTTTCGTTTTCAAATAGTTTCTAATCTAACATCAGTGTATGTTATACGCAAGTTGTTGGGTCCCTATAGATCTGGCCGACAGCCGCCTTTGTTATTGAACCTTCGTGTTTCCAAACATCACCGCATATGGCGGTTATGTTTTCCGACATACGTCTGCTTTCCCTTTTTTTTGTGGCCAAAGTTTTTGATGAAACTATAATGCAAGGTTTAGAGCAAATGAACATAAAAAACAACATCCATTCAGAAGTTGCAATATGCAACCTATGTTACCCGCCGTCCAAGCTGCTGTTTGCATTTCAACGAGTTTGTTTACCATTATTATTAAAATAAAATGGTTACAATTCAAAATCTGTATGAAGTTAGTATAGAAATTGCGAAACAAGAGGTCGTAAGCGTTGTATCCGGTTAGAACGACTGTTGTTTGTATAATGAGCCTCGTTAGTGGCGTGTTGGCGTGCTGCCCAAGCGCGTGAACCTCCGATAAATAGCTTAACGGTGGTCACTCATTATTTGAAATGGTATCCTTTAACCTCATCGCTCGATATTATCTGCATATTGCGAATAATGTCTTCCCCAGTCTAATGCAGATTTATCACCTGTTTTTTTTGAGGTGGGAAATCATCATGTAGGTTATTCTCCCGCTCTTCGTAGAACGAGAGGAAGTGTCGGGTCCTTCAGTCGACCTTTGTATACCAGGCTCGCGGTAACTTTCCAACAAACAGCCAGACCTTTCAGCTAAGGACATAACTAACCCCCTTCTTTACCTTAACGAATTTAACCACAATGTGACGGATTTTGATGCGATTTTCAGTTAATATAGAAGAGTAATTAATAATCGAGAAAGGTTTATGTTATAATATATCCATGCGAAGCAAAGGCGGGTCATTGGTCTTGTATAAAGATCCTTGTGCTTAATTCGCTCCTTGAAGATGCTATGCCCCCTAGCTGGAGCAGAGTGCGTCCATAGTAGTCATCCATCGCGACCTGTCTTGAGCTTTACGCTTCACCTCACTCCATGTCAGTCTGATGGCCATCGCTTATGCCAGCACGGTGCGTCGCCAGGTTTGCCGATTACGGTCACGCTTCCTTTTCCCTTGAGGGTTCCAGTCTAACGCCTATATAGGTATGCGATTGAAATCCCTCCTAAGCTTGTGACCAATCCAATTTTTGATCTGGTGGTTGATCGGGCTTTCGTAGCATTTAATCAACAGCTGTACGTTAGAGATGATCTCGGGCCAATACCTAAATCTCGAGGATGCGACGAAAAAATCGGTTTACGGAAACATGGATTTGGTGTAAAATCTCCTTTGTTACCTTCCACATTTCCCACCCTAAAGCAGCACGGATACGTGGAACCCGAAGATTTTGTAATAGTACTTCGCTCCATCAATAGCGATTTCTTGTTGAATATGAACATCTATGAGAGAAAAGAAAGCTAAATTGTTTCTGCAACGACTAGAGATCGCATTCTCAGCGGGTGACAATAAAAACAAATAACTGTCATGAGCATTGGCGTCTCTATTGATTTCTAATCAGACTAGTAGAGAAACTGTCTCAAATGCTTCAGAATACCCTGGATTTTATCACCTTGTGGTTATTTCCTTAGTACCTAGATGTACAGGCAAAACTCTCCAGGAAACGGTAATATTTTGAGTTGCAGACAAATCTAAAGTTCTGTGGTTTGTTCTGTATCTGCAACATTGAAATATGGATCGTAAAAGTATGCATCTTCATTTTAGTAACACTATCGTGTTTCTCAAATGGCCTTGGGGACTTACCATGACGTGCTAAAATGGCTGGAGCTATACACCGTAAAATTTTGGTCATTTTAATCCCGTGGAGGGTCGATTCAGTACATGAAACACTATCGATTTAAAAAGACAAAATTAAAAAAGTACTTTTTTTTTAAAACGAGTTAATATACGCATGTACGAAATTATTTTTTTTAAGTAAACGAGTCAATGACCTTGTAGGGAGTTGTCGGTCGTTGCGTACTGACTACCTACAGTTCATTTGCCTCGATCAGCTGACGTTTACTTAAGGAAATCAATTTCGTACATGCGTAAATTAATTCGTGTTTTTAAAAAAAGTACTTTATTTTTCATTTTTATCTTTACAAATCGATAGGGTTTCATGTACCGAATCGACCCTCCGCAGGATTAAAACGACCAAAATTTAACGGTGTACACCTTACATAGCTTCATCCCTTTCATATTTCAGTTTAGTTAGTCAAATGGATCGCGTTAGAAGCTCATGGTATTTTCACTTGCAGACAAATCTGCATTTTCATAGGTTTGTTCTGTATACATAACAGTAAAATATGGATCGTAAAAGTATGCATCTCCATTTTAGTAGTACTGTCAAGTTTCTCAAATGGCCAGTTGTCACATAAAAGATTTACAGTTCCAGTTTCCTTCGGTACTGTGAAGACCGTGAAAGTTATCGTGATCGATTCCGTTCAATTATCAAAATATTTGGATATGTGTAGAATCGTTTATCTGATATTGTTTTGGAGTAATAGTTGTTCGTAGCGGCCGTAATTACAAATCGATGTGGTTTTGTGATAGCGTTTAAACATATATGTCTCACTATTTGTTTATTAGGAATATCAAAGCTATTAACCCACTGTCTGTTACTATCTTACTTTTCTATATTGAGTGAATACTAGGTATAAAAGTAGCCCATAAAAATCCAGTCTAGTTTTATTATTTTTATGAATAACATTAATTTATACACCTAGGTTTCATACATTACGTTATTCCTCAGCATGCGTGATGTGTACACATTCTCAGTAACATAATTTATTTATATCCAACCTCGATACCGTATTTGTTTATTTTACTTGTAAATCATATGTGTATTTTTTTTTTCAGGATTATTCGAAAGAGTGTGTAGCGCATGTACAAAAATATTTAATGAAGCATGAAGTACCACCGAATCTATTTGAGGTATGTTCTATCAGACTTTTTAAATCAATAGTTGAGTTACTTAACTGAAATTCTTAAAAATCAATTGTTTTGCAGCCCTATATTGAAGAAATCTTCCAGCATCTTCGAGGGGAACCATTTAAATTGTTCTTAGAAAGGTAACCAACCTTCTGATTCTCTTTAACTTGTGGTTCTTAAGTTTTATCACTATTATAATAACACCATCCTTTGTTACAGCGACAAATACACAAGATTTTGTCAATGGAAAAACTTAGAATTAAACATTCAGCTCACAATGAACGATTTCAGCGTGCACCGTATCATTGGGCGAGGCGGGTTCGGCGAGGTAAGAGCGACCATTAAAATATGACCCGTAAATAAATACTCTCAATGTACAAAGTTAGTTACGCAAGTCCCAAACCTAATATCATTAGCATTCTGTGCTTGCAGCGTGAACGTGTTTACTATATTCATATCTATCTCGACGAGCGGAAAGCCGCTACGTAGGTGTAATAAAGCCGTCCTGCTCCCCCACTGGAATAGTGATGGATTTTAACGCCTGTATTTTAATATTACACTTACGTACAATGCGATCATTCAAATATTATGTTGCGTTTTACATAATTTTACATTGTATTAAAATTAGGACGTGGGGTGGTCTTTGGTAATCGGAATAAACGTCGTCTTTGTAATGAAAATGAAGATTTAGAAATTCATTCAAGCAAAGCGAGACATGCTCGTAAACTATTTTAGAATATTTTCAACTTTTTACTAATCCTCTTCTAAATATCTTGTTTTCTTTGTAGGCTGAGAAAGGTCTGAACCGTGGATGTTTATGTGGAACACGTTTCACAAAATATTCTATTAGGATTGTGGATACTTCAGAATCTTTAAAATATTTACTTATACATTGTTGTGAACAGCAAGATTTATCTGATCGACGCGGCAACGTTAGGCATTTTTTACGCTTCACAAACGTTATTACGAAGAAAAAAAAGCTAAATGTTTCCTATATTCATTCTTTTCTTACAGTTCGCCAACACGAATGTGTGCTTAAATAATATTTAAAATAAACTGTAGCTTCGCGTCTTCGTGTGTTGTACGAATCAATTCGAGCACTTATGTCAGGAAGCGACATGAAGTGCTCGTCATAAATCAGTTCACACGCGACTTCCTATTTCACAGTTCTGCACTTTGCGAAGCTGAAAATGTTCGTTATTTTTGAGTTTCTTACCCTTAATTCACGCTTTTACTTTGTGAGGTTTAGGAGGGGAAGTTCTATGGATTATTGATTGTAATTGTAGATGGTTGTTGTTGCTAGTTAATTATACGAAGAAAACTGCCAATTTCCATGTCTGTTAAATAGCAAATTACCCTTTTTATCCCGAATCAAAAGATCTGAAGGCAAGCTTCATCATTATCTTGGAGGCAATTAGGTTTCCCAGCGCTTAAGCAGAGTTAACTTTGCGGATGATATCACAATCCAATGATGTAACGAGCAGACATATCCCGAACAACCTTTTAAGAGTATCTACACGTAGGTACAATTTGGCAGCGGCACGTTATGCTCACGGCGCGTACAGATAAATACCTTATTTACATGTATCTTGTATACAGGTCTACGGGTGTCGGAAGGCGGATACGGGTAAAATGTACGCGATGAAGTGCCTCGACAAGAAACGTATAAAAATGAAACAAGGGGAGACTCTCGCCCTCAACGAGAGGATTATGCTCTCTCTAGTCAGTACCGGGGTAAGTACTTTATTACATTTGTATTTGTTTATGACTTTTGTCGCCATTTCGACGTTATTGCGTGTCGGATTGTGTGTTCTTGAAGTTTAGTTGTGTGACGAATATGTTTCGGCAAATTGTTACAACCGCATCTTGTTGTGGGTGGACAGGACTGCTCACCTATTAAATACTCTAGTGGAATATATTCTTGTAGCTAGGCATGCAGGTTACCACCCAGCGTTTTTGGACTTCGGCGCAGTCGGCTAAAAAGAGATTGACTGGCTGTTCTTGACTGACTGTTTCAACAAAGAGAGTAAATCTACTCAACGGCATTCTGCGCAAAACGCTACTACGCTTCTCCCGCTAGTTATCATCATCTAAGGATCAGTGAGAGACCCATGTCCAACAGTGAAATGGTAAACCATTTCACTTGGACATGGGTCTCTCACAAATGTCACCACAATAACCGGTCCTGTACGTGTCGCATCTATCGGATTCCCGCGATCTTCATCAGGTAGTCGATCTACCTTGTGGAAGGCCTACCAACTCCGTGTCTTTTAGTACCCGGTCATCACTCTAGAACCTTTCGGCCCTGTCTACCAACTGCTCTCTGTCGCTAGTCACATCTCAACACAAATTGGTGATGACTTATACACCGTTAAATTTTGGTCGTTTTAATCACGCGGAGGGTCGATTCGGTACATGAAACCCTATCGATTTGTAAAGATAAAAATGAAAAATAAAGTACTTTTTTTTAAAGTCGACTTAATTTACGCATGTACGAAATTGATTTCTTTAAGTAAACGTCAGCTGATCGAGGCTAATGAACTGTAGGTAGTTAGTACGCAATGACCGACAACTCCCTACAAGGTCATTGACTCGTTTACGTAAAGCAATTAATTTTGTACATGCGTATATTAATTCGAGTTTTAGAAAAAAAGTACTTTATTTTTTAATTTTATCTTTATAAATCGATAGTTTTTCATGTACCGAATCGATCATCCACGGGATTAAAACGACCAAAATTTAACCACAAACTTACAAAACAAAAAATCTTCGCTACAATACAATGTCGAGAACCACACGAGGAAAGGCTAACATTCATTTCCCACAATGTCAGCTGTCCCTTCTACGTGTTCCAACAAGATAACGATTGTTAAAACTGACACTGTATTCCCGTAGTTTAAAGCTAGAACGACATTAGACCGACGCACACGTGTAACACGCCTAGTTTGTACTTAGAACGACGTCGTGTGGCGCCGCGTCTCGTTGCGTGGATCATGTGAAGCTCTACAAGTCTAGTCTCCATATAAAATGTATGGAGATAGGCGTGCGTGGCACACGTGTGCGCAGTGTAGTTCTAGCTGAATGAGGCAAAGAGGACTTTTGTATGTGAAAAGAAAACCTCATAATCACTGCAACAAAGGATAAACAACACGATAATTCCTATAGATATAGTAACATATGTAGACTGTAAATATGCATTTATGTGATACTGTACAGAGAAACGCCCACTCATAACTACGTCCGATGTTTTTAGATAGTCGAATGGAACCAAGTGCATGTTTTACTATTATGAGATAAGCACATAATATCTATCTATTTTGTGTCATAGGTTAACAGAGATATCTTCGTCAAAGAGCTATTGTAACAGAATCAACTCATACTAAAAATAGTCTGAACAAAAATAGGAAAGCTAAAAGTGGTGAGTTTATTCGTAAATATAAACTATGTGTCTATTATTATCTATATATATAAAAGCGAAATAATAATAATCAATCTCAGAAACTATAACACATACAAACTTTAAATTTGACAGCTTGCTTATAGGGTTTAGACGCAGGGGCGTAGCTACCGCCGTATTTGCCGTATCAATTATACGGGGCTCCCGCCCTACAGGGGCCCCGAAGTGGGCAAATATTCGCAACAGGTTATCCACAACCGTCTCGAAAAACACCATTTTTTTATACTGGGCCCTGGGGGAATTTTGATAAGGGGCCCCTGTGGGAATTTTGATACCGGGGCCCTGTGGGTATTTTGATACGGGGGCCCTGTGGGTATTTTGATACATGGGCCCTGTGGGTATTTTGATACGGGGGCCCTGTGGGTATTTTGATACGGGCTCCCTGGGGGTATTTTGATACGGGGCCCCTGTGGGAATTTTGATATGAGGCCCCTGTGGAACTAGCTACGCCACTGTTTAGACGTCCGCTAAGAACGGATTTCAAGAAAAAAAAACCCCTAAGGAGGGTAAACCGACTTTCACGCGGGCGAAGCTGCTGACAGAAGCTAGTTATATAATAAAAACTAGCTTCTCCCAGCAGCTTTGCTTAGGAGAAATAGAAAAAAAACTCAATTGAACATATTATTTTCTGGAAAAAAAAGTAGTTCAATTTCTCGTCTAATTCATCATCATTTCGGCCGAAAGACGCTAATTGTAGGACATAGGCCTGCCCCAAGTGTCGTCACAACGAACGATCCCATTCGTCCCGCATCCATCATATTCCCGCGACTCTCGCCGGTTCGTCGGCCATATTCCAAAATCTTTCGTCCCCATCGTCCATCGACCATCTGTTTTGCGAGCAATGTGCCCTGCCCACTGCCACTTAAGTTTGTCGATTCTTGGTAGGTTGCCGACATCTTCTGCGGATATCTTTATTCCTGATGCAATCATGCAAGGAATCTCCGAGCATAGCCCTTTCCTTTACCTTTGGGGTAACTTTAAGCCTTCTAATAAGGCCGGTTAATTTCATACAAATCTGTTTAATCGTTTGAGCGTGAAGTAGTAACAAACGCACACACATACATAAAAACAATTGCCTCTATAATATTAGTGTGATTAATAACTACATGATTTATTATGAAATGCAGATTATTTGTTGTATTTGATTGTTTCACGCGTGTATAAGGATGACTTGTTATAAAATTGTGTATAGAATCTAAAGCGTGGACTCTGTTTTTAATTAAATATCGATCAGCTATTATCGCGTAGACGTAGTATTTAAATACATAATGACTTACCTACTATATATTTCATATTGAAACTTATTAGCTGTTTTGACAAGGTTTTTTCCTGAATATTACGTTAATTACGAACAGGTAATCAATTTTTGATGGTTATAAATAATATCAGTTTTTTTTTCCGGATATTCTATTTATACATCGTGTGTCTGACATCGACACAGAAACGAATATCAAAAAGGTAGGTGAAATTATCAAATGACAAATCCCGCCCTTGGTTGGGGCGGGAGATAACGTCAGACTCTTACTGTACTAACTCTTACTCTACTAAAAACCTACCCGGCTTCTTTCATTGCCTTCGTCCCAGGACCCCGGGTTTCATTTTCACATAACCTTTGGCCCCAGGTTTTAGTCGGTAGAAATCTTACACGCCCTCACGCCACGCGCGCCACTCTTCCGAGTGTTCAAAAAAAAATAGCCGCTTGGCGCAGGAAAGTGAGGTGACCTGAAACCCAAATATCACGGAAGGACGGTTTCAAGCGTACTAAGATAATCCTATGCCTAGTTATTCAAACTACGTCTTTAAATCTTAACAGCTTGCTCCACTAGCGTCCTATTAACATATTACATGTTCAGTTCTCACAAAGCTCTGTTAGCGGTGAATGCGATTTAACGGGTTCCCGAACTGAATTTTACTGCTGCTTGTTAACGTCACTCCCACAGCTACATGCAATAATACTTCCGTCTTTTGCGATCGCCCTCAAAATACTCCAAACTCTCGTATCAATTTTAATTAGTTTCAGCCCCCCAGGCCGGGTAATTCGGCAAATTTCTTTATTATTGCCTTTCGTGCCCACAATACGCAGGCAAAAAATTTGAGGAATTTATTCATTGTAATGAAATAAAACGGTGTGGGTCATGGGGTCAGTCCTTTGTTGTAAGGGTGTTGCCCAAATAATGATAACACAACGTATTTTTTTTTAATGTATTTTCAAAATCAAAGTTCAGAACATTTTAAATGATGAATTTATGATTGTATTGCGCATCAAAAGCAATCGACGCACGTAATGTAATCAATAGATACGAAACGTTTGAATGATTCGGAATTTTCTATTGATCTCACCATCGTTGTTATTATATGAATGGCATGCATAACGATGTTGTTTGTTTCTGTGCGATGGTATACTGCGGCGAGAGGTTCGTTCGTTTTAATGAAATCACCGACTCGCGACAAAAATACATAATTCTTCATACGTTTGTTTAGTATCATACCACCAAGTTACTGCACAAACAACACGTTTAAATACTCTGTTATAGCCTGTTATATATTTACAGATTAATGACGTCATTAATAGTTGATTTATGCGCAGATTTATTATTGGATCAACGTTATCAGTGGCTAATGTGTTACAAATTATCAATAAAATGTGATCGACGCCACAAAACGGATGATGCTCTATGTTCTGGACTTTATTACTTGTTCTACCGATAAAATTTAATAACTGAAATAATGACCATTTACTGCGCTCCCACCGCTCTCGCCTTCTACGAGGAAAATACCACATTACTTACAAACTATTTGAGAAACGAGTCTAATAGTTCCGACAACTTTCTCACGGAAATTAAAAGAGCACATGTTAGCAATACGGAAAAACTGGCGAATACATTTAATGATGATGATATCATCCACAAAAACACAGTAGGTTACGCGTTTAAAAATACATGGAACAGGTGAAACCGAGCGTCTTGTTTAGCTCAACAAATCTGAAACATCTGCTACCACCATTAAATTGCCTAATTATTGCAATTGTCGTTTTTTTCACTCGTATAGTCATCACCCATCTTATGTTTATTCAGTATAAGCAGACAGTCTCCGAGTAACTTTCATTTTTGTTTAAAAGCTTAAACAGCCTCGTCTTTGTTGCGTTTTCTTTTCTAAGGAAATGCTTTTCACATGACATTCTAGGACAACCTTCTTGCGCAACTCGCAATTCAATGCTTGGAACTATTCTGTGCTGCCATTGTGTGCGCTGGATAGACATCACAGTGATCTCAATGCAAGTAATCTCAGAGCGATCTGCTAAGAAAAATAGACGGGAGTATAAAAAAGATAATATTCAGAAACAACGGAATCAGTTCAAGTAGTAGAATATTTATAAAAGATTGGTGAAGCAGTGAATGATCACTTTGATCTAATATACTAGCAGACATACCTGGATCGACTTCCTCACGTACTCACATGTAGTTATGCAAATTATGTTTGCAATTCACGCCGGCACGGAATATCATTACAAACAAGGGCAACATGGCAAAGTATACATTCTTATTTGAAGAGACCGTTGATTTTATCAGCCGACGAGTTTACATGCGTTCTCTTAGAAATTGAACTTGATGCATGTATAGAGCAACTATGTATGTAGAAAATGACTTTTCCGACTAGATAAACTTGTAAAGAGAATAACCAACGTCCATAATAAATATGTTTAATTAAGTATGTTATTTGTGGTGTTCGGTTTTATTTCTCCAAAGAATATTGCAAATATTTTGTTTACTTATTTACTAAAAATCTAATGACATTTTGTCTTTAAAACACAAAACGTTGATATGAACATTTCGTTTTCGAGGAGCAGTTTCGAACGTCTCCGACAAAATAAGTTAAAAACGAAGTGGATTGCGCAAACTCCGTCGGGAGAGTGCCTTGGTGTAACCACCGTGTTGTACGTTATCCTTACCATCCCTTACTTTGTATGTACATACGAGTACCTACATCTTATCCGCTTAAGTGACACGTGTAACCTATTCATTCGCCAAAATTTTATACGAGTGGCAAAAACACTTTTGAGACCACTGCTTAAAGCTTAAAGTTTTAAACCTCTGCACGATATTGGTGCACGTTAGTTGAACAAGTTCTAAGATACTTTGCAATGCTCCCTCCTCCACGAATAGGAGGGGAGGGAGAAAATACTATTGAATCTATTGATTTGGAAATAAAGGAAAATGCAGTAAATTGTTCTGAACGGGTTATTGCCTGAAGTGGCATTACGTTATGCTATTAGTGACTTTACATTGCTTTTGAATGTGGTGTTCAAAACCGTTTAGTGGTGTTGTTCGTGAGTATAAAGACAAGATTTTGGATACTCAAATATGTGCATAATTTTCTCTCTCACATCTATATCAATGACTATAATATCCGATTGCTTATCGATTGCAAACTGCTTTGATTCGGTGCAATACAGCAGTGATATAACTACGTTTTATACGTGATATGGTATCGGGGACATAAACGATATCCAGCCAATTGGACTGAAACGGATTGGATCGCCCTCAATTTGTCGTCGTAGTACAATATGCTTCCGCTGCATTTTGTTTCGCCGTTTCATCCCGACGATTAGTGTTTTCCATTTTACATTCAGGGCTGAAGTTGTATAGTCATACTCACCTTATGTAACATGTGTACAATTTTATTCTTCGTGACCTAAAAGGCTTCCCCAAAGTTTAACAAGGACGTCGGTTTCCGAAGCAAAGTTTATATAAAACGAGAAACTGTCAGTCGTTCTGTTACAACATTTATATGTAGTCAACTTTCGACATGAATTTTCTTTTACTGTGACCTTGTTTTAAAACTTTATGCTGTGCGGTAATAAAACGTTTTTATTTTATGTTTACGAGTAAGCAAACTCTGGTTTATAGGACGGGACGGTCCGAGCTGGATGACAAATTTTATCGATGTTCGATCATACGTGTCCATCTCAGCGTCGATTACTTCTTATTTGTAAACTTTTATTATAGTTTGCTGTTTTACGTACCGTGAACCATAATCATTTATAATTGGACTCATGGACTGGTTCGCGAATGCGATTAAAATAAACGCCTGTTAAAATGGCAGATTTGTTTAATTTCTCAGCGTGTACAAAAATACATTTGTAATCAAGAGTAGGGCATTCGATAAAATCATGATTCTTCAATATATTCATTTATTTCTCCCTGTACATCGTATGTTTTGCGAAGCCAATGAATGTAAGCGAATTAAATGGCGTTCACGTGGAAAAGGCGGCGCACTGTAAAGGCTTTGTTATCCGCTCACTCAGATATAATTATATATTGAGATTTGAACACGCCCCTTTCCGTTTAAGTTACATAGTCATCATCAACTAGTAAACGTTATTATCACAGTTTACACAGGGTATTAATTTGATCTATGTATTTGGCACTGTTACGGCGAACGGGATGATATTACAAGTAGATAGATGCTGCTGGCCATTCATCTTCCAGATATAATTCGTACTCGGCTCTTACGTCAGCTGCGGTAAATGACGGGTGGTCTGTTCGGCGAGACCACACGGTAATGTTACTTTATACGGGTTAGTTTATCATTTATGAGCGTTCGTCTGGTGTCGGGGCGGCGCCGCTTCGTCTGTCCGTGTCTCACGATCGGTTTCAGAGTTCTTCGGAGCAGGGTTATCGTTGGAAACACCTCGTCTCGCCCTGTTTCTCTGTAACAGTAATAAATGGGACCGTTATCACTCTCCGAAACACACCAGAAGTCTCCCAACTTTTTTGGTTCTGTTCCAGAAAGATGATATGAAAAGAAAGTATGTTGTAGGTAGACCTTAGAATATGGGGTGATATTTATTATATTTTGGAGCATACACAAAGACAAGTATATATTAGATATATGTATGCTTGTTTACTGGTGAGCAGTGACAAACTTATCAAGATTGGTTTTGTACATAGATAAATCATGTAAAGAAAATACTGTTACCTCATTTCTTTCCACCAAAGTTATCACTGTAATCAATACGATTCTGAACGTTGAAACCGCAGCCACCGCGTACCAGCCCGGATAAACAAAGGAGTGCATTCATCACAATATGTATACTTAAATATTTCCGTCTGCCATAATATCGTGGCAGTTCCACTGTGGTTTATAGCTTTTAATGCTATTTTACATTCCGTATGACTAACAATACTAACACCCAGGCTATATTTGTCACCAGACCTTCAAACGATTTTGCCAATTTTCTCTTACTGTTAACGTTTGTGTTGGAGCTCATAGACACAAAAGACATTGACCATCCTTGTATGTTAGTTGGCCCAGGCTGTCTAAAAAGAGAGAAAGAGGCTAAACGATTTGAGAAATAGTAGTATTTATAAGTTGATATAGGTTTTTTTAAACAATACAATTTTAAAGCCCCTGTAAGCCGGCTGAAAATTGTATTTGTCTATTTTCGAATCCAATTTTCAAAATCGCATCGCATAACTGTCCAAAAGCAGACAAAAGAAAGTTTTTTATCAGCCTATAAGCTGCATGTATATATATATATATATATAGTGCTATATATTGCTGCGTATATATTTATAGTGCTGTATTTCCACCTTACTAAGGTTGGGGGTCCAGACGCATCCTGCCGGAGGCTCTACGCAGGCATCGTTCGGTCCATGGCCCTTTACGGTGCGCCGGTGTGGGCGCCATCGCTACGGAAGCGAGTGGCGGCCCGGCTAACCGCCTGCCAGAGGGTCATGGCCATCCGGATGATCCGCGGATACCGTACGGTGTCCTGCGAAGCGGCGAGCCTCCTTGCTGGCCTACCACCGTGGGATTTGGAGGCAACAGTCCTTGCACACATGCATGACTTACGCGTGGAGATGCAACGTCGGGGCGAAACTCCGCTGCCGCGACAAGTCGCGGCATGGCGGACGGAGCTCCGGCGGGATCTCATGGTGAAATGGCGAGAGCGATTGTCGCAACCTCGTGCTGGGCACGCCACGATCGAGGCGGTAAGGCCCCTCTTTGAGGCGTGGCTGGAAAGGCCCCACGGCGTCGTCACCTTCCGTTTGGCGCAGGTGCTGACCGAACACGGCAAGTTCGGTCCGTACCTGTACAAGATTCGTGCGGAGACGACGCCCGGGTGTCGCCACTGTGCGGACCGCCCGGTGGACACGGTGGAGCACACAGTCGAGGTGTGCCCCGCTTGGGAAGAGCAGCGCCGTGTCCTCGTGGGGGCGATCGGCGGCGATCTCTCGCGCCGGGGCTTGGTTCAAGCCATGCTCCGGAGCGAGGAGGAGTGGCAGGCGGTCGCCTCCTTCTGCGAAGCAGTAATGCTAGTAAAGGAGGAGGCCGACCGCCTTAGGCAAAGGCGGACACGCCGCCGCCGCCGCCGGGTTTCCGATCCCAATTTCCGGCCACCGTAGGCGCGGGCTCGCGGACGGTGGGCAATGGGTAGCTCGCTGTCCGTCCGTCCGGTAACAGACCGGTCCGAGCTCAGGTCGTCTACGGCGCGCACCGTTCCCGCGCGCCTCAAGGAGTTGTCAGCATACTGTAGGGGTCCAGCAGGGCAGAAGCCTACTGGGGCCAAAGGTTATGTGAGACTGTCACCAAAGGCCCCAGGATAAAGGCAAGGAATGGAAAGGTAGGTTTTTTAGTCAGTAAAAGTCTGACACTGTTTCCCGCCCCACCCAAGGGCGGGATTCGTCATTGGATGATTTTTACCTACCACAAAAAAAAAAAAAAAAAAAAACCTTACTAAGGTTGTAATAAAAGATTTTAATCCTGTTCCAAACGTATATTATCGCAGAAAGAGGATTTACACAAGTAGGTACATAGGAGTTTATAGTGTGGCCGGAGAATTGCGAGATTGGTGGTGTCTGTTTGACGTGGAGCTAAATATTTTTTTTATGAGTAAACATTTTAAGAAATGAAACTAAAAAGTAGAAAACTATCTTTAAAAATAAAATTTAATAACCTTGGGTTTTTTTTTTTAGTATATATGTAATAGCGTTTGGGCCAAACCTGATCGATATCCTTTAATTAGGTACTAGAATTAATTTAATTCATATGGTAATTGTTTCCTGTCCCAGTTATAGTGCACAGCATAATTAACTAACCACGCGGTGTCGTACGCAGGTCATGTTTTTTTGGTATGGTTAAAGGTCATACGATGTCAATGATAAACGTTCCTACCAATCCTTTGTCCTTCTTTATGTAACAACAACGTTTGTGGCAAACTTCAAAAACGTTTCCTTCACGAAAACATCCCATTTCTGCGATTGTACGCAAAACAATACGTCTGACGTGCTGGAGTGTTTAGCAATAGATCATTCCTAAATGAAGAGTACAGATGAATAAATCAAACATTACCTCATGGATCTGGATTTCAAAATACTTTCCAGCTTCATTGCTTACCTCACCGGATTTAATCTTATTGGCATAGCCAACGTTAGAGTTGTGACGTCATCTGCATAGAGTACCGAATTAAGTCGAAAGTGATAAATATGTATTAGACTATTTGTACGAAGAAATTTTGAGATACACTTCTTGGGGGTCATGCGAGGGTCTGTAAGTCCATAACATTTTGCCCATACCATTATAAAATTGTTAGCAACAACAGCAACTTTGAGAAAAGAGGTAAAAACGCGGCATACCTATAACATGAAATAAAATGGCGATCGACCTTCAATGCGCAGTAACAGATTTTCGGGTCTCAATCGAAGTGCAGCACAGCAGGGGGGGCTGCGTGTAGCCATAGCAAGAACGGCCATTTTAATTTTACTTATTTGCCGCGTATTACCTTAGATGATATAAACCAAAGTCCTCCACCGCGTTTATTTGCCCCTCTGTTCGCGTTATACTTAAACAACAATAAACCAATTTTAATGCGGTTGTGACCAATGATTCATGAACTACTTCAAAAACAAAAAAACTGAAACGCAGATAGCTAGTTCATAATAAAATAGTCTGATGTGTAGGCATCTCTTTATGATTACTCATATGCGACCATCACCACTCGTCACACTTTTTTGGTAGCTCAATCCTAATAAAAAATATATGAGCCATTGATACGAAAGAGAAGCCACTGAAATGGGTCAGCCGATCGAGAAGCCCGACAACTGTCGCATCCTTGACATAAACCCACTCTTATCGCAAGCTTATTTATGTCCATAGTCCAATTAATATTATTGACGTGTAAATATTTTATGTATGTGTGCGTTACGTCTACACTCCCGGAAAGTGAATATATTTTACCGCACACTCATGGCTTCATAGCGTTGTTTAAAGGGTCCTATGTCATAGAAAAATAGCCTGTTGCAATTGAGTACTTTTTATTTTTTTATAACTTTGTCCAAAATCGCAAATAGTAAGAACTTTTCAAATTCGTTTAGCATAGCACAGCATCAGCCTTAATCCTTATGTTTCCATTCCTGGGACTCAGGCTTCCTCTTTAGGAGAGGGAATGGCCCGTAATCAGCCACGCGGTCCCGGGGCGGGTTCGTGGATTTCACATGTCTTCGAATTTTTGATTCTAGGACATGCCGGTTTCCTCGCGATGTTTTCCTTCACCGTTTTGAGAGCAGTGGTGATGAAATAAATTACAAAAAGTTATGCGTCTGGCTGAATTTGACACCGCGACCTACAGTTCGTAAGTCGGGGCCGTTATCACTCGGCCAACACTGCTGCAATTCATCAAAATTAAATAATTCAGAAACCTTTCAAGTAGAACGGGCAAATGTCAAGTAACAGAAAAAACGATGCACAAACTACGATGTAACGTCACCGCTATTAAAAAAGAGATAGCGAGATGTTCCCACCACGTGCCTACTTTTCCTTATAAGAATACTTAAAACGCTAATTGTAGCTTCGTTTTATAACTAACTAGCTTCTGCCAGCGGCTTCACTCGCGTGAAACCAGCTTTGGACTTCCATTTCATCTACTTAGGGGGCGAATTTTGGAAATCCTTTCTTAGTGCTCGTTTACGTCATAAAAGGAAGCTTTGTGCAAAAATTCTAGTTTCTTGTCCTATTAGTTTCGGCTGTGCCAGTCAGTCAGTTTCTTCTTTTGACAGAAGAACGGGGCCTATTACTAAGACAACGCTGTCTGTCCGTCTGTCGGTCGCCAGGCTGTATCTCAAGAACCGCGATAGCAAGACAATTGAAATTTTCACAAATTATGTATTTCTGTTGCCGCTATAGCAACAAATACTAAAAATAAAATAAATATTTAAAGGGGGCACCCATACAACAAACGCGATTTTTTTTACCCTTTTTTGCTTGATATCAATAATGGCAAGAGGTAGGCACGTATTTTTACTTTAATAATAAATGATAAATAAAAATAAATATTTAATTGGGGCTGCCATACAAGAAACGCCATTTTTGTCTTTTTTGATGCTATTCTGTGGTTTAGCTAGTCAATGATTCGGAACTCTTTGCGAACTTGGCCGGTTTTATATTTAGATTAGATATTTTCTGTTTTCATTTTTTATTTTTTAGTTCTATAGTACAAAATATTGTAGATATGATATTGCATCGGTTTCCAGTCGCTAGCCTCTTTTCAGGTACTTACTCGCCTCTGTACCAAAAATCGAATGCTTTATTTTCAATCTTGACTTCGATTGCAGGGCCATTTCCATCCACTTTTATCTCTACCGGCTGTTACAATTTTTTTTTTTTGTCTCCCAGGTTGACTGCCCATTCATTGTATGCATGACCTACGCCTTCCACACGCCGGACAAGCTGTGCTTCATCCTGGACCTGATGAACGGCGGGGACCTGCACTATCATCTGTCACAACATGGCGTCTTCAACGAGGCCGAGATGAAGTTCTATGCTGCCGAAGTTATATTAGGTAATTTTATTACTTATAGTACGCGGTAAATAAGTTGAACCATTATCCGCGTCCTTCACCTCGACTGACACCCGAAAAACAGTTTTATTCCTCCTCACACAAGGTCAGCCATCATGGCTGTCGTCCTTGAATGCGCATTAACCGATTTTTGGGTCCCAATCTAAGTCCGGCCGTGTGCGACCTAAGTGGTTCAACTTATTTGCCGCGTATTATACCAATTTTTTTATTATAAAAATGCGAGGAGAGTATTTTAGTAAGTGGCGGGATATTCATTATTTTAGTAAGTGCCCAGTAGGTTATTTTTGACATGTCAAAAGAAAACAATAAAAAAAAAAACGTCAAAAGAAAATGTATATATATCCTAAACATAGGATGTTCTTTTTTTTTACTGACAATCGAACAATACATAAAAGTGTGAGGGAATCGTGTTTTGTATTTCGTACACTCTTTTTTTAAGAGTCATCAAATGCCTTCTCTCGCTCTGAAGCCCTCCTCGCCCCTTTTTTTTTAAAAAGGCGGGCATAAAAAAATACGATATTGATTTTTTAGAGATTAGCGAATGTCATTAAAAAAAAGAACGACCCTTATAAGATTTGGATTTAGGAGAAAAAAAAGAGGTTTTTTTAGTTTTTTTAATATATGCAAAATGGTTAATACTTTTAACTGGCCTGTTGGTCTAGTGGTTAGTGGCCCTGACTGCTATGCCGGAGGTCGTCGGTTCGATTCCCACCCAGGACAAATGTTTGTGTGATGAGCACGATCATTTGTTCTGTGTCTGGGTGTAATTTATCTCTAATATGTATGTATTTAGAAATATATAAGTATGTTTATCAGTTGTCTAGTGCCCATAACACAAGCTCTGCTTAGCTTGGGACTAGACGGCGTTGTGTGACAGTCGTGGAATATTATATTATATTTTAATAATAATACACCGTTAAATTTTAGTCGTTTTAATCCGGCGGAGGGTCGATTCGGTACATGAAGCACTATCGGTTTGTAAAGAGAAAATTAAAAAATAAAGTACTTTTTTTCAAACTACCCATAACATAAGCTCTGTTTAGCTTGGGACTAGACTGTGTTGTGTGATAGTTGTGGAAAAAAAAAAATCTTCAAGTAAACTTCAGCTGAGCGAGGCCAATGAACTGTAGCTAGTTAGTACGCAACGACTGGCAACTACCTACAAGGTCATTGACTCGTTTACTTTTAATTTCGTAAATGCGTATTAACTCAAGTATAAAAAAAGTACTTTATTTTTTTAATTTTATCTTTACAAATCGATAGTGTTTCATGTACCGAAACGACCCTCCGCGGGATTAAAACGACCAAAATTTAACGGTGTATAACCCGATGTACAATTAGTTTATTTTTCTAACTTTAATATTACTGCTAATGGAAATCAAAGCATTCTATGTTTCGGCCTCATTGGGCCTTTCTCCATTTCCTGAATGCAATATGTAAGTATATCTAATGAACAACTGTTATGATTGGTTGTTCCCATTATAAAATCATAAGCCGTCGCTATACTTTTACCGATGAGATAATCAGATCAACATGACCCATTTCTCTGCTACCCTTACACTGAATAGGGTGAAAACATTACCAGCGTTCAGAGGCGTAGTTACGGCTAATTTTGACATGGGTGAAGGCACATCAACGAGGCTTTTTTCTTTCTTTCGATTTATAAAACGAGACGGTGACTGTCGTAACCCAGTATTTGACCACATCGTCGCTTACCATCAGGTGAAAAAAAACCTCGTTCTCAAAGAACCCTCGCTTGCACGAGGCACCTTTAGGTGCGAAGCTTAGGAAGAGGTGCCTCTTCACCCATGCTTATCTACGCTACTGCTGGCGTTTTATCCCCCAACTATAAAGAATTATCACGTCATATTCGGTATGTAGCTTCAATTGCAAAGCATTACGATATCTGAAGGCCACCCAAGTGAAACCAGCCAAAGCTACTTGTTAATATTGTTATTACAGTCGTTCATATATCAAAATGAGTCATAATACAAACACCTATAAATAATCTCTGCAGTATCATTAGAATATATTTTTGACGCAGTATATACTGTATTTAAAAATCGACGTGACGACATGAATAAATGACGTAAATAGATAAATTATTTACTTTATGCATGACACACAACAAGATATAATCGTGCGATTAATGTACTGCAAAATGATGAGCGATATGTCCTGAGTAAACGAAAGTATTTATCACACAATATCTTAATTCTATATTGTACACAAAAATATATATAATATATTATGGAGATACAAACAGTTCATGTACAACAGAGCTTAGCTCAGCAATGAGTTTTCTCCCAGCAAACCTTTGAGTTAGTTTCGTTATCTTTTTCAAAGTTAACGAAATAAAATCGCCCATGAATTAATAATAATATAATACGAGTAATAATTTATTTCCAAAAATAAACCTAATTCACTTTAGCTGCCAGTGTGCCACAAGCAATGCTTTATCATCCACACATCCTGAAATAATTATAAAACAAAGTCACTTACCGCGTCTGTCAGTCTGTTCGCGATAAACTCAAAAATCACTGAACTGATTTTCATGCGGTTTTCACAAATGAAGGTTTAGTTTAGGTTAGAGAAAAGCCGAGAATTTGTAAAACCTATGTGGAGCTGGGGCGGATCGCTAGTAAATGAGCATTGTGACATTTGTGGCTGATTTTATTTGAGTTATGGACTAACAAATATGACCTGAGTATACAAAAGTAGGTACTTCACTGACCAAAATATTATATTCAGACGACGAAAATAAACTAGGCAATGTAAACATCCTCTTGCAGTCTAAATTACCGCCAGCCATGAACTTTGCATTGCATTGCATCAGCCTTATAATGTTCCTACTCCTGGGACTCAGGCCTCCTCTCTAGAAGAGGGTATGAGCCGTAATCCACCACGCGGGCCTAATGCGGATTTTTTGATGTCACATGTCTTCGAATTTTTGGTTCTAGGACATGCCGGTTTCCTCACGATGTTTTCCTTCACCGTTTTTGAGAGCAGTGCTGATGAAATAAATTACACAAAAGTAATGCACCTGGCTGGGTTTGGACCCGCGACCTACAATTCGTAAGTCGGGACCGTTACCACTCGGCCACCACTAATTGCTAAGCTAATTATGTTTTATCTTTCCTAAGGTTTGGAACACATGCACAAGCGTCACATAGTCTACAGAGATCTGAAGCCGGCGAACATTCTCCTCGACGAGCATGGACACGTCAGAATATCGGACCTCGGGCTCGCTTGTGACTTCTCCAAAAAGAAACCGCATGCTAGTGTGTAAGTATACTTATTTATATTCCTTGATCCATTATGATGACCATCTATTACGTACCGCAACTAAACCGTGTCTCGAAAAGAACGTTGCGCCTTATTAGCCACAAAGTGCCGCGTGACGGCAGCGCGGCTGCAGCGCTGTCGTTTATAATTTTAATTAATATGGGATAAAGGCACGAAGAAGAAGCAGAATTTTAAAGGTTACGGATATTAGAACCAGGTTCCCTAGCGGATAATATTCTTCTGATACACTTGCGAGCAACCAAATCGACTCAGCGTTCAAGTGAACACTGCGAGTGCGCACGTAACGTACGTTGAGTCGATTTGGTTGCTCGCGAGTGTATATTAAAAATAATAGCTGTTCGTTAATCTCGTTAAAACTTGAGAACGGCTGGACCGAAGGCTAATTTTGGTCTTGAAATATTCGTGATACTCCGGGGAAGGAAAAATTCACGAAAAAAGAAATCGACTATTAGGCGATACGAAGTTTGCCGGGTCAGCTAGTCCGAAATAATTTCAAATCCGTAACCGTGTTGAAACCGGTTTTAATAATAAACCTAAATTACATTTCAACTCCTGCTTATAACAGATTAGGCGGGTCCACACAAAGCGAGCAGCCTCGAGAGGCATTTGCCGCGTGAAGCAGCTCAGTTAGGGCTCGATTACGGAGACGCGGCGCGTCGGGCGGTCCGTCGTACATTGCCACATTTTTGTGTTTGCGCGAGCTATGACGCGGCCCGCTGCTGCAATATATGACGAAACGCTCAACGCGCCGCGTCTCTGAAAACCCCTTGGGCCTTAGTGTGGATGTGCCTCGGCCGAAGCAAGCGAGGTTTTTTTATTAGGCTTCAGCCAAAAACCTCGCGAGGCTTGCTCACCCTGTGTGGACCCGCCTATTCAATTTGATATTATTATTAATCAAACACGTGATCACTGCACAATATCGATATACAGTAATTGAGGATAATATTACTACAGGCAATATAACTGTTACGTGCTTGTTTAGGAATCAATTGACGTAATGCACTATGGCCATGCTAATTGTTTTAATTGGATCTTTTATGTACAACAGCCGCTCTTGTCCTATCGTAATTATTCGTATTGCCTTGACTTGTAATTAAATCGTTCATAAATTAATTGTTGATGTTGATCAAGTGGTTGCCAATTCGCCTTCGCCGGAATGCTCATATCCTTTCTTTCTTGTATAATGTGATATTTTCCCCTTTCACCCCTCTTTATCTCAAAACGGTTTGAATTTCTTTGTGACTCGCATACGATATCTCTTAGGTCATCAGATAACTTTAGACTCAAATTGCCGATGCATTCCACTACGTTTCTGGACAAGTCCTTTACTGTCCAGGCCGCTCGTCTGTGGAATGCATTGCCAGTGTCAATTCAACGCGCGCAATCATGTATTCAAAACGCTTGTGAAGCAATATTACTTGTCCTTGTAATTATATTTCGTTTTTATCTGTATAAATTGTAGTTGTCACTTGTTTTCTTACCTATATATTTAGTATGTATTTATCTAGTGTTAAGTATGTACTTTGTATTTTCACCAATGTTTAACTTGTTTTGTAATGCACCAAGTACAACCCCATTTCATGTCCAGACAATCTTTGTCTATACCAGGTTGCCTGGAAGAGATCGCAGAATGCAATAAGGCCGCCAATTGTATATTCTTAAATTTAAGGCTTAAATTGTATTATTTCCTATCTTGGTGTACATTAAAGCATAAATAAATAAATAATAAATAAATATACACCGGAGACACACGTGTGTGGAAAAAGGAGAGACAGGCCTTTGCCCTGCAGTGTGACATAACGGGGTAATTAGTTTAGATAGGTAGATATAGATAGATTAGATCTATACCAAGGGCGTTGACACCGTGGGTGTACGGGGTCTCGAGCACCCACTAGAAATAAACACTGGGTGCTGAGCACCCCTGCGAATAGACACCAAGAAACAGATCAGTAATCCTTTTGGACATGGACATGGGCGTTTTTTCATTACCCGACGACCCTTTTAACGCAGAAGTTTAGAGTGCCGGTTGAGACGCAAGGGTCGCGTGTTCGATTCCCGCACTAACACAAATCTAATTATATTTTTATCATTAAGTAAGTAGTAGGACATTTACGAGTATTTGTCGTTCGATCACTGTGCATTTCTCTTCTCACACTTTGCCACTTTTTCGAGTCATCAACGACGCCCCTGATGTAACTACCCTTTAAGATTATTTTTCACTTTTTCCAAAGTGTTGTTCAATATTTGTTTCAATCAATACTTTTTAGTTGTAATGTTGCATTGAAGGAATGCTTGGTATCCCACGAGCTGCTTCAATGCAACATAAAAAAACAACAGAAAAATATACTCGGCTGGTATCGTCGCGTGCACTGCGGTCGTGACTGTGATTTTCCGTATAGGATAAAAGCGCACAGTGAACCAAAATAAATTAGCGAGGAAAAAAATTTTTTAGTGTTTTGTCATTGAGACTCAAAATACATAATTACGGTTCATGGAAATAATAACTTAAACATTGAAAACAACGATAAAAAATTACAAAAAAGGAAAAGGAAACAATCTCTGTTTGGGCAATAGTTACTTTTAGTATACTATTTATTTAGTAAATGTCACTGAATAAAAAAAATAATATCTTTAACTAGGGTAAACCAGGCGTATGTGCCCCAGTCGGTAACGTGTCCCACTTGCAGAACTATGACAAGCATTTAAAATTACATAAACTATAGATACAACGCAAGTTAATTTAAACTTGCATTGTTTAGACTATACATACTTACTCACCAGATCGACACGAATAATGACCTAAAATGCAAGTCTTACTTTTTGCAAGTGGGGCATGCTACCGACTGGGATATGTATGACTGGTTTACCATATACCAATGCATTTAAAAATAGTTGGAATCGGAAACTTTTTTGTGATGAGCGAAAAATTCCTGTTGTCAACTCTCCTCCTTAAGTCTAATTTCCATTTTATTGATTTTGCGTCTCAGACAATGAAAAATTAATCTGCCTAGCCTTTTTCCAATCATGTTTTATTTTGTTGCGGGAAATCATCAAATACCTTCGCCTTTTCTGAGTGGCAAGAGCGCGTGTCAGAGTTTTCTGGCTCACCCGTGTTCTTCCAGTGGAGTTTTGCGTTCCAAGGCCACGGTAACTCTTTCAAAACTTTAGAGCTGTTAAAACTTCTAGTAGTTGAGCTCGACCATAAAGGTAGAAGTAATTTGCGCACACGTGAGCCATGGTAGATCGACGACTTGGGCGCATCGGTCTCCATACATTTTATATATGGCAACTAAACTTGCAGATCTACATTAGATCTACGCCACGCGACGTCTTTCTACGTACAAATCAGGCGTGGTCCACGTTTGCGTCGGTCTAATGTAGTTTTATCTTAACTTTGTTCGGAAAAGTCGAGGCAGATTTTGATTCAGTTCATTTTTGTCATGTGTCAAACGGACCCGACATACTTATTGGTTTACTAGAGGGGCATTCCCCTACTGCTATACCAATCATACACTATCGCTAGATCCTTTAGTGGAAGCTGTTAATTCACTGATAAAATAATTCTGATTATTCTGTGACGTACATGTTTTACCTAATGTTCGCCACATTTTGGTTTTCCGCATTCGATTAGTCGGAAAATCAGAATATACTGAGGGACTCCCTCATACCTTATAAATAACTGACGTAAAACCAAACTGAGAATTTAATACTATAAATAACATTTTAATTTATTGTTATTTTGTAACCACAAGGTTGAATAAGTTCGTAGCCACAAATTTGAATACAGATAACTTGCGGACGAAATCTTGTTACTCATCAGGTATCAGGCAACTGGCATAATCATCCTTATAATTTTCCCACGGCTGGGACTCAAACCTCATCACGGGCTCAGTGCAGGTTGATGAAAGTCACATGTCATGTCAAAACCATACCAGTTTTCTCACGATTTATCTGTGTCACTATTTCAGCCGAAACACATCCACAGTAGGACAAAGGGCCTCCCCCAAGCATTGCCAAAGCGCACAGTCGTGTGCGTCTCGCATCCATAGTATCCCCACGGCCTAAAATATATTTGTAATTGGATCAGTACTCAGTGCTTAACTTTAAAAACAAAAAGAAATGATGTTACTTTTCTATATATAACCGTGTTTTCTCCTTGTTTCCAGAGGTACTCACGGCTACATGGCACCCGAAGTTCTTTCCAAAGGCACCGGCTACGATTCGTCTGCTGATTGGTTCAGCTTCGGTTGTATGCTATACAAGCTGCTGAAAGGACACTCACCATTCCGCCAGCACAAGACTAAAGACAAGCATGAGATCGACCGGATGACGCTTACCATGGTAAAGCTCTTTGGATTCACTTATTTGTATATAAACATGCAAATATCTCAATCTCTCTCTCTGACTTTCCCTCTAATCGCTTAATAAAGGCGTATTTCCTCGGGCAAGTTTATAAGCCTTTCTACAACTAAACTATTATTTATATACTGACACTATCCTTTTGAATGTTTCTCTACCAAACTTTTGTATTGTTTTTACGGTAATCACTGTATCATTTGAAGCAATCACTAATCAATGTTAAGACATGATTCCATACTGTCGATAAGTATTAATGAGCTATTTATTTCTAAACAAGATTTGGCATTTATAAAAATATAATAGCTCTGAAATAAATAAGCGCAGAATACGCTTTATTACCCCATCTATAATTGGATTAGCTTACCAAACCAACCAGTGAATTTAGTCAAAATTTCTATGATGAAAGTAAAAGATGGAATCATGTCTGCAATAGAACTACGATGTCTTCCAGAACGTGGAGCTGCCGGAATCGTTCAGCCCCAGCCTGAAGAGCTTGCTCGAGGGACTGCTGCAGAGAGATATCAACAAACGACTCGGATGCAAGGGACGGGGGTATGTGCACTCCATGTTTCTACCATAACATTAAAGGTTTAATTCCTACCCCAGTATGAATACATCTTTACTTAACCATAAGTCCAAAGCAGCATTTTTGTACGAGATTAGACTGTCTATAAAAATGTGAGTCGGGCCAATTAGTCTGCCATTCTTTTCCTGACCTTTTTTTTTCTCTGACGCACTTTAACTTCCCCAGAATTCGAACAATCTTCATAAACTAAGATTTATGTCATCATAATCATATGGCAAGACAGAACCGTAATAAACAGATTTTTTCAACAAGTTAGAAAAACGAATAATTTAATTATTTGCGAAATTTGGTTGAACTAATAAGTTCATCATACTTGTGGTTGATAGTTATGATGTGTGTAAAGATTGGAAACTGAAAGTCCCGCCAAATCTACTAAACAAGCATCTAAGTCTTACAAAGTATTAGATGTGACTGTTCCTAAATTACTCTAGGATGATTAGTTTTTACCAGTCTGTGAAAGGTTATGATTTTAGTACTATGATCGGTCGTTGCGTACTAACTACCTACAGGTCAATGACTCGCTCAGCTGACGTTTATTTAAAGAAATTAATTTCGTGCATACGTAAATTAATTCGAGTTTAAAAAAAAAGACTTTATTTTTTAATTTTATCTTTACAATTCGATAATGTTTCATATACCGGATCGACCCTCCAAGGGATTAAAACGATCAAAATTTAGCCGTCTATATATTCCACCATATCAGATATACTGATTGAAATGTCAAGAGATTTATTATCATGTTTAACTTGGTGTTATGATCGGCTTGCCCCAAATCATCATAATTTTCTTTGAGTTTACTAACCCCAGCAGAGTTTACTTATCTACTTTCCCCCATTTTGCCCTCTGAAATCCTTATAAAAATCTTTTAATTCTCCTATTTCAGCGCGGACGAAGTAAAAGAGCACGTGTTCTTCGCGGGCATCGACTGGCAGCAGGTGTACCACCAGAAGTACACGCCGCCGCTGATCCCGCCGCGCGGCGAGGTCAACGCGGCAGATGCTTTTGACATCGGCAGCTTTGACGAGGAAGATACTAAGGGCATCAAGGTAATAGTCAAAAATTTGGTTTTTAAGTCCGTTTACGTCAACAATATTGCTTATCTCTTGAGACGCATTGTCTTCACGTTAGAACTCGCAAAGCAAAACAATACGATTCTTACGAAAATTGTTATAACATTTTGTATTCTCTGTAATACAGCTATATTACAGAGAATACAAAATCTATAGATGATTGAGACTTACTTTATTTCATAACTTTTTAATGTTGAAAGTTTTTTTTTTAGTGTTGTTTGGTATTATATTGTTTATAAATAAAGGCGGACAAATACTCAATTATTTTATAATTCTCCAGCTGACAGAAGCAGATCAGATGCAATACAAAGACTTCCCGCTGGTAATATCGGAGCGCTGGCAGTCCGAAGTGGCGGAAACCGTGTTCGAGACCATCAACCAGGAGGCCGACAAGATGGAACAGAAGAAGAAGGCCAAGCAGAAACAGAAATTCGATGCTGACGAGAAAGGTTTGGAACAGTTCTTGTGCACATTTTGTAATAAAGCCCGGACGCGGAGTAGGAAGAATTTCGTACGTTGACCTTTTATTACCTGTCTCTGTCACTCCCGCGTAAATATATTGCGTCTCGCTCGCACAGATGCAATGGCCTCCGTCGCCAGGGATTCTAAACCCTTTACTGTAAACTTTTTATCGATATTGTAGGTAATGTTTGTTCTTTTTTTAATGTGGTTTTTTTGGTTAGTTTTGGGTCACTACAAAAATCCTTGTCGCAATTCATAATTTTTAAATAATGAATGACATTCCATCTTCCATTTTATTATCATCTTTCTACCGAATTAGTAATTTTAACTCGATTTTTATAATGTAAAATCTAAATAAATAATTTAAATATTTAATAACAATAATTTATTGAATAAGTTAGTAATTTCTTTTTCTCCTTCAAATGTTTGTAAAACGCACTTGATATAAAAATGTTTGTGACTACTGTCAGTAGTCACAAAGGTCATTGTACGAAATTCCTCCTGCTCCGCGACCGGGCTTTAGATATAATTTATTCCGATGTCCTGGCATGTGTTATGAATTCCCAACATTTTATATTCTTTATTATACTTCTCATAAAATCACAGGGCAAGCTTTGCTCGGGTGTTATAGATCTTTAAAAAAATTGGCATTTCTCGACTCTTCCTCGTGAATCAGTCTGTTTATTTATCAAAACCGCACGAAAATCTGTTCAGTTAAATTGACAAAAGTGCGTCCGTATTGTTTGAGAAGGGCTTCAACTGAGCATTGTGAATACGGCTTTCTGTTGTACTGCGACCTGATTGGTCAAGGGGCGTGGCTAAGTTGAGGGACAACGAAGAGCCACTATATTCTTAACGCGAATACACTATGGAAGTTGACATACTTGCGTGCATACTTGCACACAACTCATCTGATTATTATGGACGGATAGGATTATGATGACGGATTGTGAGAATCTCAAAACAAATAAACAAAATTTTATTCAAAGTTTATGGTTTTTATGCGGAAATACCAAATATCTTGATTTTATGATGAATTTAGAAAATACAAGCGAACAAGTAAGTCATCAAGTACGAGTTCGGGTGTTTCCGGATTTTTTATTCAGGTATTCAATTCGTTAACATTTCTGCAACCCAAACCACTACCCAAAATTCTTGCCCTTTACCATTTGAGGATTTAGTTATTAACGCTACGCACATGTTACAGAATCGGACTGTATATTGCATGGGTATATCAAAAAGTTGGGCGGCCCCTTCGCCAGCGCGTGGCAGACGCGCTACGCCAAGCTCTACCCCAACCGCCTCGAGCTGCACCTCGAGAACAGCGCCAAGCCCGAGATGATCCTCTTGGACTCCGTCGAGGACGTGTCCTCCGACCTCGTGTCCGTCAAGGGAGAGCAGTGTATAGTGCTGCGAACCAGGAACGATACTAAGATCGTGCTCACTAACACTGTAAGGATTTGTTTTGTATTTTGTTAATCACTTTCTGGAACAAGAGCGTGAACGTGGAAAAAAAAAATGAATTGCTCGACTCCTAATTCTCGTTATACTTGTTACATTTTTCAAAGCTACTATTAAATTGATGAACTTTTGCTAAAAAGTTAACGATTAAATTATATATAAATTAATTTAGATAATTTGTAAGAGCTCAATTTGTGTCGCAGGATGAAATCGGGCTGAAGGAGTGGGCGCTGTCGCTGCGGTCGGCGCACAAGTGCTCGCAGGAGCTGCTGGCGTCCATGGCGCGCAAGGCGGGCAAGATCTACGGCACGGACGGCGCCAAGGACGGCATGTCGCTGGTGCGGCCGCCCGCGCCGCAGCCCTCGCCGGCGCTGGCGCGCGCGCCCAACGGGGCCAACTAGCACGAGCTTCCCGCGCCCAACAAGGGCGCGAAGATGTTCCGCCGCTCCAAGAGCGCGGCGCAACTCATCAAGTGAGAGCTCGCTGCACGCACACGCGACGCCACTCCGCGCGTCAAACATGAACTCTTAGTGACTCTTTAGGACTGCCAATTATTAATAAAATGAATGCTGATCGCATTTTATTGTTGTACGAATTAATGTGATAGGACCGATCAAATAATAAATACGATATATAAATATATATTTCGTTTACCTCCAGTGATTTTCGATTGTGGATAAATAGTAACTTTTGTAATCGTTTGCACCGATTGAATTTTGTAATTATTAACGTAACGTTCTGGATGTTGTATTTAACTCTGTGGTAGGTATTGTAAAAATTTAATAACTTATAATTCGAGTAGATAAGCATAGCGACTACCTATATGTGTTTGTGCAATAGATCAAAAATATATTAAATGAAGTAATAAAACGTAACGAGTAATCGGTCGAGTCGGTTAAAATTAAAATTAGTGAAAATCTTGACAATTTTAATGCAATTGGATTGTTCGTTGTGCGTATAATATAGAAGCTTCAAATTAATCGATTTATATCGTAATTAGAAATTCTAGCACTTTGGTTACGACTCTGATAATATATTGCACACAGTGAAGATGTTCTCCGAGCTATGTTGTGTTGTCTCCGGTTGCTCTCTTGCTGTCTGAGTTCACTGTTATAAAAAGTTCCTTTAAGTATAACGTAACGCGGAACAATTTTTTTATTTATCTTATAATGGTACTTAAATATAACACTTGTCTGTTGTGTTCGGAACCAACTTTTCATATTAAGTTTCAACATTATTTATATAAATAGAAAAAAAAAAATGTAAGTAGATCTAATAAAAATCTCTTTTTCATATATAATATTTAGAGGCAATACTTTTCTAACAACATTTAGGTGTGATTAATAACAATAGTTGTAAAGGCAATATTTAGATGAAAAAAAAAAAATTAAAGCATGATCTATGTCCATGAATTTATGTGGGAACCATTTTAGTTAGTATTTATTCCATAGACGATTTATTATGGCCTGGCCACAATGACATTTGTATGTTGTGTATGTTTTATAATAATTGTATAGCAATGCAAATTTTAGTTATTAGAGTCTGATGCAGATTTAGTTTATTTTGTAATCATGATGGTGTTACATTCGTTGCCATGATTGTTTTATAGGCTTTATATATTGTATCTTATGATTTTTCATATTCATGATGAGTCAATGACGACGGATATTGTCGTAATTTAAGAAGCTGAGCAATACTTAGAATATTTGAAAGGTTAACTTGGAATAGTTCAACAACTTCTCTCGCTCTAGGGTGGAGCGAGAGGGCGTGTCAGACTTTTACTGACTAAAACCGCACTATATCCTTCAAGCATTCTAGAACCACGAGTTTCGTTTTCAGAAAATCCTCGTGAAGGATTGCAACTTTTCATTTTAACGCTATTTCAATACTAGTATTCTAATTGTTTATTGAGTATCTTTAGCATTGCTTTGCTTCTAATTTTACAAGTTCTTTACACGTGCATTGACTCAGCATGCGGGCGATGCATATTTAATCAAATAATCCATGGATAAAATAATATTACATCGTTTTGCTATAGAATTTAGATGCTAGTCAAAATAAATTTTACTACATTTATTGATTTTAATGAAACTAAGTAATTTATAAATATGTATAATGTAATAGCTATTACAGCTAAACAGTATTATAGGTTAGTTGTTTTCTTGATAAAATCTTTCTATTGTGATATGTTTCAAACGTTTGCATAGAATAGATGTATCTGTGACAGTAGTAATCTTCCTCCTGGTATATTTTCTTCACATACGAATATATCTAGTAAGAGCTTAGTTGATATTTCTCGCGTAATGAAATACCGCTTTAAAATATTTACTTTCTATAGAAAACAAGCATGAGCTATTGGCTATGAGACGTAGTATTAATTAGCACATAAAAATCCAAAACTTGAGTTGCATTTGCAAAATCCTTTATGAATTTGAAGGCCAAATTAGTCGGGGATAATCAACATTCCGGTATGCCAAATTAGATTATAATGGTGGTAATATGATGCATTTAAAAGTTTTTATTTATTTACTGCGCACAATATTGTTCGGCCCATCTATTGAGAGCTAATAGATTGCTTACTTATGCTGACACAAGAGTTTAAATTGTAATGTGTGTAGGCACCGGCTATGTCTGCATCAGACAAACTGTTACATACCTCTGTTAGAAAATATTTTTATTGTGAACCTACATTATGTGTAGTAAATTGTTTATTTAATCACTTGGATGTTTTAATTACTGGCAAGACTATCACTGTTCATCTTTCCGCAGATAGTTTTTTACTAATACGGTTGTCTTACGTTCGATGCGGTTTACACGAATTAAACGCGATGCGGTGCTGCATTTGCTTCAGTCGTAATTTAATAAGGGTCAGCCATCGACCTATATTCTTGCGATAGACAAGCACGTTCATATAAACTATTTGTCAAAATACTGAAAAGTTCAAACAAAAAATCGCTGCAGCGCTAAATTGCCATTATGTCGTCTGACAAAACTTTTAAAACTTACAGCGCTAAGACAGCTTAAAGAGGTTATTTTTTCGCGACCAAAAGGTCTAAAGCGCCATGTATTTCCTAGTACTTACGCGTTTCGTTCAACTTATTGCAATGACATGTCATCTATATAGATTTTTATACCGCAGAAGTGACACAGTTTCTTGCCTACAATACTTCATTACAATAATAGTCTATTTCAAAATGTAATTATAGTGTATCTAAAAACGAGATCTCAATAACAGTAAAACAAATAAATAAATCAGTAATCACTAATAAGACTACAAGTTCAACTGAACCTAATTCAAATTTTAATATTAACCTGCACGTAATATGGTACTGAAATTACCTAAGTGCTAAGGAATGACACCATGCTTAACAACAAAACTTACCGATGAAAACTGATACCTCATGATTTGCTGACATTTTGTCGTAATTTATTAAAAAAAAACAATCATTATTATTAATTATACAAAAAAAGAAAGAGAATTAAATAAAATGTTTAAAAATTTCAAACAGTATAAAAGACCGTGCGAAGTCTGTATTTGGTAAACTAGCTGTAGGTAAAAACCTAATTCAGCTTTTTGTGGGAGGGAACATCTGCATGTTTTAGTCTATGATTGTAAAATGGGGAAGAGTTTAAATAAAATAATATCTTCTCTAACGTACTATTACGATAGTAGAAGCTATTACATTCCTGGAACAACCAATGGTTTTACATAATTGACTACAAAATTATTATATATGTCCAAGTTCACTTAAATTTGTATTTATAAGCGTCGCTCTGACACTGCATGAACGTCAAAACTGCACTAATGCCATCAATGTAAAAGTGTTCGGCCTGCAGGTCAATTAAGTGAAGTAAAGTGACTGTACGGCACGCCTCATCTAGTGCGTAGTACATATATATCAATGGGGTCAGCACAGGCAGAGAGGAGCGTAGTGGAGAGTATTTTATTAGGACACTCGAAAATCAACTTTAAAATTATTGTCATAAAGTTGAACCTGACAAAAAATGCTCGCGCGTCCCCAAAGATACGCGGGAAAACGCGCGCTCGCCATGTTTCAGTATTTGTTTCCGGCAAAATGTTAACCTAGAACCGTCAGAAAATGCCCGAGACCGCATCAGAATTTTTCCTCTTTCTCTGCTCTGATCCTAAAAAAGAACTATCGCATCGCAAGAGTTCGCGCAAAAATATCAAACCAACAATTGCGTCCGTTTTGTTTCACTCGTCGACGCTTCGCCCTCGTGCTGG
The DNA here is from genome assembly GCA_958295575.1 of Leucania comma. NCBI lineage: Eukaryota > Metazoa > Arthropoda > Insecta > Lepidoptera > Noctuidae > Leucania > Leucania comma. Next base: position 15,741,818 of record OY282474.1, on the reverse strand, counting down.
TTGTCACGTAGGCCACCGCAATAGAGTATCGTTTGTTCTATTTCCGCCGCTTCGCTGCGCGATCGCATTGTTATGTCGTCGCGTCGTCGCAATGTATAATTCTGCATTTGTCTATAAAAGCAATAAGCAAACGAAATCTCAAACTATAGTCCTTATGATAAAGGACGCATTCGCAGTTAAAAATGATTCATCATGAATGTAATCAACATTTACATCAACAAAACTGTATACCAATTGTGGCCACAACTTGAGACCTATGTCGAAAGCATCTAGAAGATAGCAAATTCAGTATATTACAAAGTAATCTGTGGTTAGCAATTAGTTAATCACAAAGGTGAATGAAATTTAAAAGATTCTATAGGAACACTTCATTGATTCACTTTTTGATGCATATGGATGGGGTAGTGGATCATAAGGGCAAGGTAGATGCCGAACATCTATAAAAGCCCTAATAGCTTAATCATTCGCCGTTATGAAACAGGATGAACACATTGGAAACCGTTTAAAAAAAAACTTAAACATTTTGTCAACTAATGTCACTGTCATTTGAAAACAATAATAAATATTGTAATCAGCAACCACCAGCTCTACAACAAACAACAAAAATGTTATCCATTAGGCAACGAATAAGATGGTCTCGTACTCTGACTTAGTCTACTATTTATCTCTAATTGCTTGTGTAACAGCAGGTGAATATTACAAAAATGTCGGCAATCGTACAACAAAACGCAACTATGGGACGGGCCTCGGCATACTCATAACTTGGCTGATATGTGGGTCATCTATAAAACACTCGGTTCTAATGGTCTGGGGAAACATTATTATCATCAAATGTTGCAATAAAAGGTAAGTTAGTCAAATAGGCCTCATTAGTAGGCTTAAAGTCACCCAAAGGGCAATGGTAAGGGCCATACTCGGAATTTGCTTGCATGGTCGCATTAGAAATAAAGCCAGCCGCAGGAGAATCAAGATTAGCAACAAAGCCCGAAGAATCGTCAAACTTATGTGGCAGTGGGCTGGGCCCTTTGCTCGCCGAATAGATGGTCGAAGGGAACGAAAGGTTCAAAAGTAGCATCCACGTACCCGAAGGCTTAGCGTTGGAAGGCCTCCGCAATGGACCGATGACCTGGTAAAGGTTGTCGAAATCCGATACATAGACCGCGGACACAGCACAGGACTGATTGTTGTGGGACACTCGATGGGAGGCCTATGTCCAGCGCTGCACGCTGTACTTACGTCTTTCGGTTGAAATAATTAATCTTGTGGTCCACGTCGACATCTATCTAGCACTATCCCGACTATGTTCTAGTGTTAGGGCCGGCACCTGGTATAACAGGATGCATCTAAATACTAGCATCTTACATGAATTTTATGACGTAACCAGTTACGTACCAGTCGAAGAGAATACGAGATTATTCTTAACTATGAAAGTACTAGTTACAGCTAGTTTTCAAAATACCGCATATATTAATTGTCCCCCGTGGTTTTACCCGCGTCTTTGCGTGTTTTCGAACTGGTTTGAAACGGCTTGACCGATTTTTATGAAATTTTGTATAATCTATATTTGGTAGGCTATTTTGTTCCCTACTACTCCCACCACTTTTTTTTTCTTTGATAGTTTATACAGCAGAACAACATTTGCCGGGGTAGCTAGTTTATCTATAAATAACAATATTATTAGGTACTATGACTTACTACTCTCTTCCAGGTACATTCATCAATTAAGCTTTGCATATACGTGGCTGTATCTAATGTACATGAACTATAACATGGATGTTAAAACAAATTACGTACTTTGGATCCACCAGGTGATAGCACTGCGCCTAGTAGGACTAGCGTTCGAAATAACCATGGCCGAGAAATCGAAACTAAATAATCAACGTCATAGTTTAAAAGGAGATGCCAAACCTATACTAAGTAAGAGCCTAGACAGCTCGTCCACATCTAATCAAAATATTCTGAGTACAATCCGATTAACTAAGAACTCAGCGGTTGGATATGAGAACGAAGACTTGTCTTGTGTACTTTTGGAACCTAGCGCTGTGGATGTGATCTCATATGCCTATTACTTTATTGGCTTACACAGAGGTAACTAAAGTCTATTTTGTAAACGAATATCAATTTTGCAGTAGTGTAGATCAGAGTGCCTAGATCGAGTTCTTCTTAGGCCGTGTTTACGGAGACGCGGCGCGTTGGGCGTTTCGTCGTACATTGCAGCTGCGGGCCGCGTCATCGCTCGCGCAAAATACAATTATATGGCAATGTACGACGTACCACCCGACGCGCCGCGTCTCCGTAATCGAGCACTTACGTTAACACGATCGACACGTTTATGACATTTAGCCCTTCGATTGGCGCGCTCCGGATATAATCTATGGCTTAACTAAAGAGAGCTAAATGCGTTATACGTTTCGATTGCAAAATAACTTGCTCTCAGCGCCCTGGTTAATTATTTTTATTATTTAGTGACCATATACACCGTTAAATTTTGGTCGTTTTAATCCCGCGGAGGGTCGATTTGGTACATGAAACACTATCGATTTATAACGATAAAAATGAAAACTAAAGTCCTTTTTCTTTTCAAACTCGAATTAATTCACACATGTACGAAAATATTTTTTTTAAGTAAACGTCAGCTATGCGAGGCTAACGAACTAGTATAGTTTGACGGTGTATAGATATCTATACACTGTTAAATTTTGGTCGTTTTAATCCCGTGAAGGGTCTATTTGGTGGATGAAACACTATCGATTCATAAAGATAAAATTAAAAAAAAATCGGTACACCGAATTGACCCTCCGCGGGATTAAAACGACCAAAATTTAACGGTGTATATGTTACAGTAGAAACTCATAACTAGTCAAATCACACTGGCTGCGGGAAAAGAGGCAGGACACTTTATGATAGAATCCGCCTTCCAAAACCAAAGACCTTGTCTGGGGCCCGATTTTCGTCATATCTATCCATTCGCATTTTCAACGCCGTGAGTAGAATTATGGTAATACCGAATGAGTTTTCTGAAGCTAAAGTTAAATTAAAGAAATGGTTATTGGACCGAACTTACGAGGAAACAGAAACCTTACTTTGTTGCACAAGTTAATACTGATAAACACAAACACACCACACTCCCTCACTTACACTCCACATTTACACACTTAACTGTTCCCTTGCACTATCATTGCTAACAGGTAGTATTAGTTCTTTGTTTAGTTTACTCTCTGTAATGTCCTTCTTTCGTTTTATATTTTATGTTATGTAGAAATTTGTACGTTGCGCCAGCAGGCCACACCACATTGCTAACTGTGTATAATTAATTCGGGTCACCAAGATACAGGCTTTGCCTAGTTTTTGACCCATTGTTAATCTGTTAACGTCATTTTGTGTTATTTGTGAACATTCATATTATCATGCAATTGTAACTGTGTATGTTTCAATATATAAATAAAATAAAAACTAGTCAAAACCACTTTTGACTACAAAAATTAGGTAAAAGTACCTTTGACCGATGGCCTTAGTTAAAAACATTTTTGACTGATTTTCGCAGTCAAAAGTGGTTTTAACTAAGGGCATCGGTAGGTACTTTTAACTGCAAAAAACAGTCAAAAGTGCTTTTGCCTGATTTATAATTTAGATTGTCAGTCAAAACTCATAAAATTTAAGGTGGTTAGTAAAAATTACAGGAAAATCATCAAAATAGTGTTATGAAATAATTTTAAAGTTTAGAGTTTATGTGCTTTGAAATTTCATCGGCATTGTACGTGACCTGTGAATTGCAAATACTCAATAATCTAAAATTTCAAACTTTAAAAAACCCCCGACAGTCCTTTTCATCAATATGAAATGTATAGAACTGGTCAAGACGAATCTAACGAGCCCACACTCGATAGGGTTACTAATAGGCATTCGAATGTTCCATCAGCCTCCTCCCAGTTCTAGCATCAGGTCCTGGTCATCATGAGAAATGTGTAGAACTGGTTAAGACGAATCTAATGAGCCCAAACTGAATGGGTTTACTAGTAGGCATTCCAAAGTTCCATCAGCCAGCTCCCAGTTCTAGCATCAGGTCCTTGTCATCATGAGAAATGTATAGAACTGGTCAAGACAAATCTAATGAGCCGAAACATGATGGGTTTACTATGTTAATAAGCAATCCAGGGTCCTTGACCTTCGAGCTCCTATCATCAGACCAGCTCAATGGCACCAGATTGTACACGAGTAGGTATTTCAAATATTAGGTCACACATATGTTTAAAATAAAGTAAATACCCATTAAACGTTTAAAGCCACCAAACAAACGAGCTGAAACACCTAGACAAATCTTCATAAATTGTATCTAAGAACCATCTCGATTAAACCAGCTTTCAAAGAAAAAAAAAAACCGCATCAAAGTCGGTCCATTCATTTGGGCGCTACGATGCCACGGACAGACACACAGACAGACAGACAGCCAGACAGGTCAAACTTATAACACCCTTCTTTTCCATTGGGGGTTAATAACGTACATAACAATTTGTACACAAACACTATTTACCCAATATTTTGCAGTTAAAAGTACTTTTGACCAACGTCCTTAGTTAAAAACACTTTTGACTGCGAAAATCAGTCAAAAATGTTTTTAACTAAGGTCAGCTGTCAAAAATACTTTTGCCTAATTTTTGCAGTCAAAAGTGGTTTTGACTGGTTATCAGTTTTGACTGTAACATATATATATAAAAGCGAAATACCACTCACTGATTAATCACGAAATCTCAGAAACTGTAACACAAACAAACTTAAAATTTGGCTGGTAGGTTCCTAATAGGATGTAGACATCCGCTAAGAACTAAGAAATTCCACCCCTAAGAGGGTAAAACGGGGACTGGAATTTTGTGTGGAGAAACCGATTTTCACGCGGGTGAAGCCCTGGCGAAAGCTCGTTAATTTTGTAGGCAGGTAGTTATCGACCCTTGTTGTAAAGAAAATAATAATTGCTTATTTTTTCACAGAACTTATTACTTTTCAGGGCCTTATTACAGGTGGAAAACATTTAATGAACACTTCGATACTCCCTTTAGCATGCTAGGCAATTGTAGAACAATAACTGAACACAAATGTAAAAAGGCTGTGTTATTTACCTTTATATACATGGCGATATGTAAACAATTTCCTATTCAGGTATGTTGCATTAAATTATAAATCGCACAATTTTTTTGTACCTTAGGTGTTATCGCTGTTCAGAAACTTTCGGCAAGTCTTTTGAGAAGTCGTAATTCATCTTGTCATCTCTCTTTATGGTCTGCTACATTATTGCCTTGCGCTATTTTTTTTAAACGTTTTCCTACATTAGGAATTATAATTATTTATACAACGTGGTCAACGTGTGACGTTAAATGCGCAAAACCTGAAAAGAGTTTGTTCAGAATAACGAGCAGAATCAATTGAACCACTTTTTAATATAGGTCACATTTTTTCAAAATTCTTCATTAAAAATATTGCCGTGTCTATTTATTAATAAGTCAAGCTATCACGTGCGCAAACCTGCCATAATAAGTAAACGAACTCAAAAGGTTGTCGTTCAATTTATATTTTCTCATACGCGGGTCCCGCGTATGAGAAAATAATTACTATTTATTAAACTATAACTTAATAACTTAAAATAAATAACTTAAACTATTTATTATCCCGCGTCGCGGGATAATGAATAGTTCTTATTTCAATGCGCATACGAATCTTGCATCAAGTACCATGAATAAGACAATTTAAAGTAAACAAATCAATCGGTCGTCGCAGACGCAAGAAATGATCAGAATTGCCAGTAAAACTAAAACAGCACATAAAACTTTTAATTTTTTATAATGACTTTTTTTCTCAGAATCAGGTCAACTGAATTAAAAATCCTTTGGGGTTTCTGAGGTTTTGCGCATTTAATGTTACACGTTGTATATATCGTGGGTTTTTTTAGGTGAGATCATCCAATGATATCTCCCGCTGAGCGGAGCGGGGAACGTGTCAAACTTTTACTGACTAAAACCCACTCCTGTTCCTTCTTTGCCTTCGTTCCAGGGCCTCAGTAGGCTTCGACCCTGCTGGGCCCCTACGGTTTTCTCTCTTTCTCGGCTTTTTCACCATCCGTAAGCCCGTGCCTACGGTGACTGGAAATTGGGACCGGGATTCCGGCGGCTGGGGCGTGAGGATTATTCTTTCGCGCGAGCGTCTGCTTTCTTTGCTATCATTACTACTTCGCAGAAGGAGGTGACCGCCTGCCACTCCTCCTCACTCCGGACCATGGCCTGTACAAAGGCCCGATGCAAGAGATCGCTGCCGCCGATCGGCCCCACGATGAGGTCTCCATGAGATCCTGCCGGAACTCTGTCCGCGGAGTTTCGCCCTGGCGTTGCGTCTCCACGTGCTAATCGTGCATGCGTGGAAGAACTGTTGCCTCCAGATCCCACGTTGGCAGGCCAGGCTCATCGCTTCGCGGGAAACAATTCAATATCCCCGCACCATCCGCATAGCCGTGACCCTCTGGGATGCGTTCAGCTTGGCCGAATGATATCTCCTGCCAGAGGCTACAGTCACAGGTAGGAGGCGTCTAGACCTCCTAAGTTGGATAGGAGTCACTTGAGGGCAGCCCCAATGTATTGTGAGTGCTTTCACCAACATGTACACTCAGATACAAGACAGCTAGACCCAGGACAACTATCTGTATACCATAAAAATATTTGTTCCGTATCGAAATCGAACTCGTGACACACAGCGCAGCAGCCAATCGTTTAACCACTGCGCCAACCGTGCGGTCAAGGGGTTTGGAATTCATTGCGTGCTGGCTATGACCGGTCTAAAATCGAGAAATGGACACCAACATTGTTATTTTCCGTATTGTAATATGTTCTCACCATATATCACAGGCATATAATGAGGAAGAGTTCTACTGCAGACACGGCTCCGACTACCGCTACCTGTACAACATTCCCCACATGATGATGTACATGCTTCAGAACCAAATTGTGATGATGCTGTGTACTAGTGTCTTCACAGAGGCTGGCTTCGGGGTTTACCCTACTAAGACGCAGCCATTGCCCGGATATGGACCCTCTACAAAATTCAGCTTGCTTAAACTTGCGTAAGTTACATTTTACCCAATCTTGGTTACTGCCAGAAGACTATTACTTTGAGAATAAAATCAAACGTGTGAACATCTTCAGTGATACAAATATGATAGGTACCTACATACAAGCCCTCACGGCACTCAATTCTAAACACTATCTTGATATGGACTTGTGCAAAATGGACAATACTCAACGCACTTTTTAAGTATTATCTAAATGAGCGCTCTGTCTTTTATTATGATACAAACTTTATAGTTTCTACTAAAGATAGGAACGATCGAACCATAACAGCGATTAAAAACTAGTCTTACTAAAAAAACACGTGTGGTGACTTCCTATACTATGATTTTTTATTAGATGAAGTAAAGTGACAGCTATAACAATGGTTGTTTGACAGTTGGGCATTGTTATTCGACAGTTGGGCATTGTTATTTGACAGTTGGGCATTGTTCACTGCTGTCACTTTGGTTCATCTAATTAAAAATCATGGTATAGATAACTAATTTTGAACTTTAAACCATTCCAGTTCAACGACGGAATCGGTGGCTTTAGCACAAGAATACAATTTTGCAATGTTAAGGTCTTTTCAAAACGACGCGCTGCTGATGGGGCCGAGGATGAGAGACACCTTGCGAGCCTGGGACATGTCCACTCGGTACTGGTTCTGGACGCACGCCTATAAAAACCTGATCAAGACGAATAAGGAAATGAGGTCTGTGGCATTAGTGCAAATTTTTTTATGTACTCGATAGCATTAAAATAAGGTATTTCGATACCCTTTATAGCAGAACTTTTTATGTCATAATTTGATTTTTCATAATAACTGATAGCATAAACTTCATTTCGTAGAAAATCGATTCGCATACACTCATTTATCATACATTCGAAAATTTTTGTTAGAATCGTCTTAAGGCATAAACTTCATTTCCATAATAATTAAATTGCAGAACCATCATATCGCAGAAAATTCTTTGGCAGATTCTTCTTTTAATATACATTTCATACCTAGAGTTATTAAAAGCCAGAACTGTCATATCATAAAGGGTTTACAGTAGTTTCATCTATACTATTTTTCAATACACTTGCTCAGAAAGTGACTTTTATTGCACTACACTTAGGTATATAATGGCACCTGTTACCAAACTGTGACATTTTGATTATCATTACGTACTAGTGCTGTAATGTAGCTATAACCTTTTTGTTCAACCTTTTTGTTCACAAAACAAATTTTGAATAAAAAAAATAAAAATTTGTTTGTGGTCTATGGTCGTTATTAAAAGACGCGCGCGGTTTTTGGCGTAATTTTTTCGAGTGAAATCCATGGTCTGTATCAATAAAATAAAATCAAATACTACATTTTAAAATCTTACATCCATATTCTATTGTCACTACGAATGACATTAACGTAAAAACTTTTCACACAAGAAGACAAACGACGACTAGGCAATATGATCAAAAGACCATATATCTATAGCCAAGCGCGTGCTCATAGGCAACAAATTTAATTTTTTTACCGCCATGTTATGAAAAATTTTACTAGTTTTACCGTTGTAATATTAGTTAACTTAATTATTTTTCTTCACAAGTGTATTGAAAAACGTCGTATGATACACGTGAGTAATGAATGTTACTGTTCTTGGCTCTCTTAAGACCCTCGCCAAGGCCCGGGTCTTAATACCACCTCGACGGTAACCTCCTACATTACACACTTGTATCATAATGTACTATTATCGCTACACACATACGATGATAATGTTAATTGTAATTGTTATGCTAATCGATAATGCAGGCTTGCAGCAAGTAAACAGGCATGCAACATGCAGTAAGCATGCAGCATGCAAGCAGGCATGCAAGATGCAATAGGCATACAGCATGCAAGCAGCCTTGCAGCAAGCAAGCAGGCATGTAGGATGCAAGCAGGTATATAACATGCAGTAGGCATGCAAGCAGGTATGTAGCGTGCAATCTGGCATGCAGCATGGAAGCAAGCCTACAGCATGGAATAAAGCCTGCAGCAAGCAAGCAGGCATGCAGCAAGCATTTTTTCTGTCACGGCTCCAGCGCTGCGGGGTTTGGGCGGCCCCACGCGAGCTTATCGGCGCAGATGGTTTAAACGCTTACCACCGCAGCTTCGGCTTGCTGGCCGGCTTGGCTGGCCAGCCTCAGCCGCGGTGGGACCCCTTTAAACCACCTGCTCCTCAACTCGCGGGCCGCCCTACCCCTCCGCCCCCACGCGGGATTTAATTACACTCTAGAGTGCAGGTGATCCTTGAGGCGTGGCTGGAAAGACCTCACGGCGTTCTCAACTTCCGCACGACGCAGGTGCTTACCGAACACGGAAAGTTCGCTAAGTACCTGTTCCGGATTCGTGCGGAGGATTCGCCCGGGTGTCGCCACTGTGCGGAACATCCGGAGGACACGGTGGAGCACACTGTAGAGGTGTGCCCCGCCTGGGCGGAGCATCGCCGTGTCCTCGTGGGGGCGATCGGCGGCAGCGATCTCTCTCGCCGGGCCTTGGTTCAGGCCATGGTCCGTAGTGAGGAGGGATGGCAGGCGGTCGCCTCCTTCTGCGAAGCAGTAATGCTAGCAAAGGAGGAGGCCGACCGCATCAGGCAGAGGCAACGGGGCGCTCGCCCCAGCCGCCGCCGGGATTCCGATCCCGATTTCCGGCCACCGTAGGCGCGGGCTTGCGGACGGCGTGCAATGGGTAGCACGCTGTCCGATCGTCCGGTAACCGACCGGACCGAGCCCAAGTCGTCGACGGCGCGTTCTGTTCCCGCGCGCCTCAAGGAGCTGTCAGCACACCGAAGAGGCCCAGCCTGCTAACTGCAGGCAGGCAGGGTCGAAGCCTACTGGGGTCATGGGTTAGTTCCGAAAGGAATGCTCGACCCCGGCACGATAGGCTACGAAGGAACGGGGTAGGTTTTTAGTCAGTAAGAGTCTGACACTACTTCCCGCTCCGCCCAAGGGCGGGATTTGTCATTGGATGATTTTACCTACCATAAAAAAAAAAAAAAAAACCTGCTGCGGTCCTTACAGAACTAAAAGGATTGCTTACGTTTCTAAACTGAAATCTGACTATCAAACGAACTGCAGAGCAATGTTTTTGTGATTAACTTTTCACAGACCAACCCACGGTTAGGTAACCAGCCGTACATGTATGTGGGTGTCATCTGCTTAACCGGACTTGTCTGCGGCGACTTTAATAAAATTAAAGCCTCTATAAGCCAGAACTAACGCTAAAACTATGCAACTACGTGCTCTGCGGGGACGTTTGAAAGAGTTTAACTGTCGATTTCTGAATTAAGTTACGTACCTACATCCAGAGCGTGGAACTTTCTGTCAGCAGTCTATCCCTCACACTTTTACTATTGCCTGATTGAACAATAGTCATCTTTTGGGATCGTTTCATCGTAGACTTCATCCATCTTACACCATCAGACAAGATCGACGTCAAAAGTTGACTCATAAGGAGGAAGTAAAGAAAATAAAGTCCCCGTAGAGGCAGTAGAGTATGTCCCTATTTACTTACCAAACTTTAAGGTCCCGTTCCTCATCGTCAATATTTTCAGAAGCGCGGTTTCGTTCCTGGCGTGGTCATTGTGGAGTGGCATCTCTATGCAGCAAATGGTTATCTGTAGTACGCTGTGGGTCCATTTGCATCTAGAAAACGAGTATGCCGAAATGTATAGCACTTCAGCGGTAGGTTGAACTTTTTTTGTGTAGTTTTATCCTACAAACTATAGGTTCTGCCAGCGGTTTAACTCATGTGAAATTGAAGAATGAATCCTAGGGGAACATACTTCCGGGATAAAAGTATCCTACGTGCATGTAGTGTAAAGTTTATTGAAATCCGTTCAGTCCTTTGATTGACCATGACGGAATAACAAACATACACACACCGTCCACACATAGACATACAATTTTCGGCTTTTGTAATATTAGTATGAAGATAGAACGTTATTATAGTTCTTGATGGACAATTGTTATATTAGCTCTGAGATTTTAGAAACTACTTATAATTGTACTACTACGATGTACTTATAATTGTTTCATGTTTGTACGTAGAGTCTGTCTAACGAAAGCGCGACCTGAGAAAATGAGGTCAAATAAAAAAATATTGAATATGGTATTACCACGGTAATATTATCTATAGTATTACTGTCATACTAGGAGAGAAAAATTTTGATACTTGAGTATTTTTTTGTATTTGCGACAATCGTATAATTCTTTTTGACGAACTATATTCCTAATATGAGGCACACAACATGTTTAGAAATAAATATACTCAACCAATACGCTTTAACAGCATCACACACTCAGAAATATTCAATTCCCTTACAAAACAAAATACTGTCGAAAAATAGAATCCACACATACTTTTTCCAGCAAGTTAGAGAGATTAGATCCTATGTTTAAAACTCTCAAACAGGGCGTCCCGTTGTCCCCAAAGTTATTCACCACTTCTTTCAGACATTAGCAGTCGAATGGGAAGAGAAGGGCATTGTCATCAGCGAAGCTAAGTAATTTGCGTTTCTCTGATAATATTGTCCTGTTCTCTCCTACAGCCACAGGACTAGAGCAAATGCTGGTTGGTCTACATATTAAAATTTTGAAGACCAAAATCATAACCAGCAGCTCCCAAAAGGAACGTACACGTAGGTGGACAGAATATACAATACGTCTTAAAATATATTATTGTCTACTTGGACCAAGTAGTCTCTTTCTGGGCTAGGTAAGACAAAGAAATAACGTGTCGAACAGAAAAATACCGAAAAAGTTACTGGTCCATTAGAAGAAGGAAGAACTATTTAAGGGCACTTTGCCCATATCACTAAGCGTAAGCTTATGGACATGTGTGATCTCCTCATTTGACCTATGGTGTATACAGACTTGGTCTTTGACTAACATCCAAAAGTCTAAACTTAAGGTTTGCCAACCGACCTGGATGTGGAGCTTAAGAAATGGAATGTGTGTAAGGGACTGAGACCATTAGAAAGAGTGGATGGCTTATGCACAGCAGTAGAACAATACTGGATAGCTATAATAACCAATACAATACAAAAACGAGTAAAGATTTATTTATTGGTATATTACTATTCTATCAAGAAAGTCACGGGAAAAGGTCAATAACACAAAATGTTGAATTTTATCATCCTCAAAGAATGCTATTTCATCACATCAATTCGACCACTTTTGAACGTATAAAGCACGGTAGTGAAGATATTTCTTCTTAAAGCTTAGTGTAAAGATTTTTTCTCCAAATTCCTTAACGATTCAATGTTTTTTTATTTATTTCGCGCAGTCCTTGAATATCTTCAAGATTATCTATAAACATAAGAAAAATTATTATCATATCGTAAAATATAAGGTGTTAAAAAATTAACTGCAAGAATTTTGTCCACTTACTCGCCATCGAAAAACGAAAACATAAAAAAAAAAATTTTTTTTTGAGCATTTTTTTATTTTCACATAAATAAAATAATTTAGTATAATATTTTTTTGTGCGCTGTACCCAGGGCTGCGCTTGAGGCTTGGGCCGCCATCGTACCGCGTAAACGTAGTGCTTATATTCTCTTTGGTACCGCGCGCGACTCGCGAGCTGCTTGCTAGCGGTTCCCCCGCCGCCCGCTACTCTTCCCGCAGCTCTCTCTACCCCTCCCGACCCTTAGTTGTCCGAAATCCGTCGCGCGGTAAGGGTGTTTTCTTGTGTCATTACGGCGAATACGTGCCTTCGTGCAGTTTCGTGCTTTTAATAATGCCGTTTACGTATTCCAATCGAGAGTACTTAGATATGGTAGTGTGCGAACGTGTGAAGTGTGTACATTACGACTGGTCAAAGTTTAGCTGCGGCACGTAACCGTTACCGTGAACTGTATGGTGAGCAACGACGAGTGCCTGCTGTCCAAACAATCCTAGGAGTCTACCAGTGCTTTTAATAGTCCTATAGGTATAATAAAATATGCTATTTGTAAGTAAGCTCGATAATTTGCCAGTCCAAAGTCTGAGAAATGTGATGGAAAAATTAGAATCAGCTGTTTACGAATTTGCGCCGTCGCGTGTCGTGTCAGGCCCGGCGCCCATTATCGGCATCGGTACGACTGAGGATTTTAGGTGGCAAATAGCAATATACTATAACATAATGGTAATAAAGTCGAAATTTCCGTGATATGTGGTCGTAATAACAAAAATACCGCTTCGGTATGCTTGAGGCTGGTGTATCGGCAGCCTTGAGAATGCTTTGGGATGCTTCGGCAACCTTCGGTACGCCGCCGGCGCCAAGGCAACACTCGGGGTATAGTTTGCCCATCCTTGTACGGCATCCTTAAGGACGCCTCGTCATCCCTAAGAACGTTGCAGCATGCCAAAGCATAATTGCCGATAGTGTGCGCTTGCATGTAGGATGCCGAAGGATCCTTTTCCTTGCCGATGCCGATAATGGGCGCCGGGCCTCACAGGGGTGAACGACTCACGCGTACCTACGGCGGGGCGGTCGCGCCGGCGCACGTGCGGTGTACAGTGCGCATATTCAATAATTTTGTGTGAAGTGAAAATATTGCATATCTCCGAAACGGTTTGTTATTTAAAAATCTTTTTTTCGCCAATTTTTTTATTTGTAATTCTAAACCAATTCTTACTTTTCTTGCAGTTAATTTTTTAACACCTTATATATCTAATAGTCGGTCAACAGTGATCAAGATTATGTCATACTAACGTAAAAACCCGAGATCGTTTATAAAAATTGTTGTTTTTCTTTGAAAACAACTACTTTCTCTTCTTGTTTTTCTTTAAACTTACTGATCATAGTATTTCACAGCTTTACTACATAACTTTTTATTGTTTTACCCATGATAAACAATTATATTTTCAAAAATTATTCTTTGTTACAGAATACTGACAATTGCAATCACAGACTTTGACGTGCTTTTGACGGCAACATTATGTTGCCAATTTAATTTTTTAAAAAACTCCATGTCGCGCTTTCGTTAGACAGACTCTAGACATTTAATTTTTATCTACTTACAACAATACACCAGCATAATAAACTTATCACCTATTTATTTATTGTTTAAGAACCTTACCAAATGCATCAGGTCACCTGCAGTATCTAGTTTCGAGATACCGTTTACATAAAACTCAGTGAGCGTAGTTCAAGCGTAAAAGTGTGGAATGTCTTAATTTCAGTTTAGCAGATGTTTCCTGTAAATGTGTATGGTAAGTTCAGATTTGTGCATCCAGCCATTCAGCAGATATTCAACAAAAACTGTTTCCGCCAGGACTACGTATTCTGAGCGTAACTTTTTTTTTTCTATGGACATACAAGAAAACAAATACATACAATAATTAGTGTGTAACGAGATGTAAATGTGTATGTATAAATGAAATTTGTGTGTCTTATAATTACGAAGATATCCGAGTTTCCGCTGCGGTGACGTTTGCCAATTTGATGAAAATCATATAAAACGGTTTAGTAGAAAGTTATAATTTTTTATGAACGTTACTTTGGATTTGTGTGTAATGTGTGTAAAAGCAGAATTTGAAAAAAACATACCGTTCAGAAGATATAAAAGTAAACTTAAAATAAGGTTATTAGGTTAAAGCTCTTAAAATAGGAACTCTAGAGTCTAACTTTTTACATGTATCTATAACTTGTAAGGCTCTACAATGTCCTGCAAAGTTTCATGTATGTGCACTAACCCCCGATTTCTGATTTGAGAATTTGAAGTTGAGAATTACTCAGTCTACTTTAGCCTGTAAAACTGTCAAAATTTGGCATTTAAGTATGGTTTGAGACGTTCTTAACTCAAAATACTCAATTCAGAAACCCGCCCTATGTAATTAATGAGCAATCGCATAATTACTACGACTGGACCACTATATTTTATGACATCCGATTATAGGACTTTTTAATGGAAAAAGCAAAATAAAATATATACCAATCATTAGTGTATTAATGCAACTAATCCTATTTGAAATTTCAGCTCATTACACTAAATAATTAAAGAGATATAATAAAAAGACCAGAACAACTACAAAACATGGATAAACCGACCAAGTTTGAATGGGTACAAAAAAGCGGCCGTGCAGTACTTAGACCTAACGTTCTAAAATTTCCAGTATAATGTTGTTATTGTGTTGAATGATTTCGTACAGGTGCGTACACAATTGTTTTGCAGGAAATAAAATAACTTTCTATTAATAAAAGTATTTATTAGGTTTCGATTTAACTAAAACAAATAAACGACATTAATAAAAAATAATAAAATAGGAACTAACAGTAAGTATCTAAGTACGTGATTTATGATCTTACCTTGTTTATCTTCCAATCATTCTCACTACTGGCTCAATAAGTATCAATAAGTATGGTTCACAGTCACTTACACTAGCTACGTCAATATCCGAATCCAGTAAGTACCTACATAATATTACGTTGATGGCAAAATAAACAGTGCATACGCACGTTGTCCTTGACTGCACATTTGTGACTGTTACTAAACAAAACGGAACAGGAAGCGCGCGCTCAGAAGATACTTGCCTACTATTCAAACATGAAGTCGAAGCGAATGCCGCATGCCGGTTTACGCAGGATTCGCGCCATTCTGTCTGTCAAACTCCAAGCGAATGCTAGAATTGCGGGATCCGCGTAGATTATAAAATATTGAGTGTTCTATTTGTAGGGTACCTACGTATCCAAGAACGTAAATAAGAAGTAGTAAAGTCTACAATGAAGTCTAGAAAATGTTAAGCATAAAAAACTGGGCAAGTGCGTGTCTGACTCGCACACTGGGTTCCGCACAAAACAAACTTACGTAAATGTGTGAGCCCGACTCGCACTTGCCCAGTTTTTGTCTATTTTTGTATTTGAGTTGATTGCTTGCCTGTGGAATTTTGAGGAGCACTTCGACGACTGCGGTGTGTTTTCGCCGTTGTCTGATGCGGTCGGGCTCCTTTCGCTAGCATTACTGCTTCGCAGAAGGAGGCGACCGCCTGCCACTCCTCCTCGCTCCGTGCGTAGACCGCAGGCGTTCCGCTGGGCCGCTGTAAAGGGCAATGGAAAGAACGATGCCTGCATAGAGCCTCCGGCAGGAGGCGTCAGAACCCTTAGGCAGGAGCGGCTTGAGAGCAGCCCCAGTCCTATTCAGTCTGGGAATTTTGGTGGAATTTTGACGCCCAGACGTTGGAAGTGCTCCTCAAAATTCCACAGGCAAGAATATCTTAGAGGTGAAGTAGTAAAACAGTATATAGTGAAAAAATATGATTACCCGCTTTCTTGATGTCCCAATTAAAGTTTCAGCTTTTCTTGAAATGCTACTCTCGGAATGCAACCAGCTATTTGTGTTTTAGTGTTTTATTAAGAAGATACTCGCCTATTTTTTATTATAAGTTAAATTTTTGAGTTTGAATCTATTAAGTCTTTGTGACATTTTCCATTTAAAATAAAGAATTCTTTTTATTTAAGATATTTCCTATTTCTTTTCGTTTTATCTGAATATCAAGTGCACTATTTAACAAAGAAGTTTTACTTTCAAGTGGAGGTAGTAACAAAGGCAAATTGTAATCACCCTTCTAACAACTTACTACTGCAGTAGTAAGAAAGGAAATGAAATTAACAGTATTACTACTGGTAGTAACATTGGTAGTAACACGGGCAAGAAACCGCGGATCCACATAGAAAAAAAAAACAAAAAGTAAACTTAATTTGGAACATTAATTGTGCATAGGTACGTGCGGTCACAAAAAAATATTTTTTGAAACGTTTAAAAATGGAATACTTTCTTTTTTTAAATACTGTTCATTTTCCTTCTAAACCTCAATACACTTTATTTCTAGTAAAAAAAGTTGGTAACTCTACCTTCAAGGACCACTAGCGCCTTAATTGAAATTAAAACCGCCGCGCTGGTTTTGTTTTTAACGCACTTTTAGGCCGTGTTTACGGAGACTCGGCGCGTTGTGCGGCGCGTTGGGCGTTTCATCGTACATTGCAGCAGCGGGCCGCGTCATCGCTCGCGCAAACACAGACATATGGCAATGTACGATAGACCGCCCGACGCGCCGCGTATCCGTAATCGAGCACTTAGATAAACACAATGTGCTATACAAATACTTTATTGCCTTTTCTAGCATTTTTACAAACCACATTTTGTATTATTTACGAGTTATGATTTTTTAAACTGGCGGCGCGGCGTTAGTAAATATGTACCTACTATATCAATTTTTTGTAAATATTACGTCTGCCAAATAAATGCATTTGTTAATAGGTTTTTTTTTTATGGTAGATAAAATCATCCAATGACAAATCCCGCCCTTGGGTGGAGCGGGAAGTAGTGTCAGACTCTTACTGACTAAAAACCTACCCCGTTCCATTCTTTGCCTTGGTCCCAGGGCCCCGGGTGCCATTTTCACATACCCTTTGACCCCAGTAGGCTTCGGCCCTATTGGGCCCCTACAGTTTGCTGACAACTCCTTGAGGCGCGCGGGAACAGTGCGCGCCGTAAACGACTTGAGCTCGGACCGGTATGTTACTGGACGGACGGACAGCGAGCTACTCATTGCCCGCCGTCCGCGAGCTCGCGCCTACGGTGGCCGAAAATCGGGATCGGAATCCCGGCGGCGGCGGCGGCGTGTACGCCGTAGCCTGATGCGGTCAGCCTCCTCCTTTGCTAGCATTACTGCTTCGCAGAAGGAGGCGACCGCCTGCCACTCCTCCTCGCTCCGGAGCATGGCTTGAACCAAACCCCGGCGCGAGAGATCGCTGCCGCCGATCGCCCCCACAAGGACAGGCGATGCTCTTCCCAAGCGAGGCACATTTGTTAATAGGTACAGATGCATTTATTAAATTGTAATAATTTCGTAAGTAAACGTCGTCAGTAAACAATCACGTAATCACTACTACAAATTTGTAGGTACTATTTTTTATCACAAATTCGTCAAGAATAGTGTACGCATCTGTACGAAGCTATTACACTATATTACACTGGAAATTTTAGAACGTTAGGTCTAAGTACTGCACGGCCGCTTTTTCGTACCCATTCAAACTTGGTCGGTTTATCCATGTTTTGTAGTTGTTCTGGTCTTTTTATTATATCTCTTTAATTATTTAGTGTAATGAGCTGAAATTTCAAATAGGATTAGTTGCATTAATACACTAATGATTGGTATATATTTTATTTTGCTTTTTCCATTAAAACGTCCTATAATCGAATGTCATAAAATATAGTGGTCCAGTCGTAGTAATTATGCGATTGCTCATTAATTACTTAGTGCACATACATGAAACTTTGCAGGACATTGTAGAGCCTTACAAGTTATAGATACATGTAAAAAGTTAGACTCTAGAGTTCGTATTTTAAGAGCTTTGACCTAATAACCTTATTTTACGTTTACTTTTATATCTTCTGAACGGTATGTTTTTTTCAAATTCTGCTTTTACACACATTACACACAAATCCAAAGTAACGTGCATAAAAAATTATAACTTTCTACTAAACCGTTTTATATGATTTTCATCAAATTGGCAAACGTCACCGCAGCGGAAACTCGGATATCTTCGTAATTATAAGACACACAAATTTCATTTATACATACACATTTACATCTCGTTACACACTAATTATTGTATGTATTTGTTTTCTTGTATGTCCATAGAAAAAAAAAAGTTACGCTCAGAATACGTAGTCCTGGCGGAAACAGTTTTTGTTGAATATCTGCTGAATGGCTAGATGCACAAATCTGAACTTACCATACACATTTACAGGACGTCATACACTAAATATCTGCTAAACTGAAATTAAGACATTCCACACTTTTACGCTTGAACTACGCTCACTAAAACTCACTTCATACTACGCTATACTTATCTAATACACACAACATTACACAACACAACACAACATCACTAGCCATTCATTCACATTTTTGTGCTTCAATTTACATTGTTGTCCGGAGCGAGGAGGAGTGGCAGACGGTCGCTTCCATAAGCGAAGCAGTAATGCTAGCGAAGGAGGAGGCCGACCGCATCAGGTAACGACGCTCACGCCACAGCCGCTGCTGGGATTCCGATCCCGATTTCCGGCCACCGTAGGCGCGGGCTTGTGGACGGCGAGCAATGGGTAGCTTCGCTGTCCGTCCTTCCGGTAACAGTCCGGACCAAGCCCAAATCGTCGACAGCGCACTCTATAAAGAAATTAATATCGTACATGCGTAAATTAATTTGGGTTTTTAAAAAAAGCACCTACTTTATTTTTTAATTTTATCTTTACAAATCGATAGTGTTTCATGTACCGAATCGTCCCTCCACGGAATTAAAACGATCAAAATTTAACGGTGTATAGTCAATTCGTCAATCTCGCTTATTATTTATCGGTTTATTTCATCACCACTGCTCTCAAAACAGTGAAGGAAAACATCATGAGGAAACCGGCATGTCTTAGAACCAAACATTCGAAGACATGTGACAGTCAACAGTAGCCGATCCGCACTGGGTCCGCGTGGTGGATTACGGCCGATTCCCTTCCCTGGAGAGGAGGTTTGAGACCCGGCAGAGGCAACATTATTCGGCTGATTATGCGAGCTCTCCTTGCTGAGTTCATAGTATTTTTTCTGTTTTGTGCTACCTTAAAATATATTTTATATATATATCATTGCAGATGAAAGTACCGTGGGACATCGGTTTCTCGATCATGCGTGTATTCTGCTTAATCTACCTCACACCCTGCTTCATTCTTGACGACTATTCCGTTGTATTTCACTACTACAACTCAATATACTGGGTGTACCATGTGGTTTTATTGTGTTTAATCTTAGCCGCTGTGATTGTTCAAAAACAACGCATCATGTCGGCATCTGCCTTGTAGAAATCTTACCGTGTGTTAATGAGAGTAATATTATATTTTTTTGAAAGTCAGTGTTGTTTTTTATTTACCTGACGTTTCTAGATTTATTGTGACTCACCACGGGCTAATAACATAATCCATTT
This sequence comes from Leucania comma, assembly GCA_958295575.1. NCBI lineage: Eukaryota > Metazoa > Arthropoda > Insecta > Lepidoptera > Noctuidae > Leucania > Leucania comma. Next base: position 15,721,754 of record OY282474.1, on the reverse strand, counting down.
CACGACTTAAGCATCGATTTGGTTGCTCTGATACGAGAAATTTCGAAAACTAGTTTTTCACAATAATTAAGTACTAAATGTTATTTGTTTGTTTTTTTTTTGTAAGAGTGTTGAAAAACGTCGCGGGCATATTTCATTGCAGTCTTTCGGCTCCATATTTATATTACACATTGACTGCAATGACGTTCGCACATTTGTTTCAAAATGTACACTATTTCTTTTTTACCCATGCCATGATAATTTACCAATAAAAAAAAAATACAATCAATAACATTTATTAATACATCATACAATTAAAAAACACCAGTACAATAAAAAGCACATACTGCAATAAGGCAAAAACATAATTATCACGAGTTGTGCTTAGTTAACAAAAACAGATGATATAACATTATTATTATTATGAGATATCACAGATACCTATGTACTTAAGTCTAAAAACTTAATTTTACTATGGAAGACATTCGACATTGGTCAAAAACTATTCAATAACGATATTGCATTGTTTATTTTTTTTAATCTTACAGAATATTCACACATTCGAACATAATTATTCTATGCACCTAAGTGATTCATTATGAATAATTTTAACAGCATTATTAAACATTTCTTTGATATTATTTAACATTATTTTATTGTCTTTTAAGTAGGTACAAGCGCACATTTTATTAAAACATTTGTATAATTATACTATGTTCTTATAAATTACCTAGGTAATATCGAAGCAATGCATCCTAATTTCCTTTTATTATATTATCTTTAGGTTTTATTTCTAGAGCAGCAATGGTTATCTTTGGGTCCTCAATAAGAGTTTTGTTCTGAATAAGTCTGAGCTCTCGCAGTTTCGGAGGAATCTTGCCAGATGGATGAACAGCTGAAAAAAAAAAAACAATTGTATTTTCTTTTACAGAATTAACTTTTAACTAGGATTAATCCGACAAGTGTTTTCGCGTCCTATTCGCCAGGGTCGTGTGTTGGCGACTGGCATCTCGTTTATCTCTTCAATCCCCATAGTTGACAGATGAACTGACGAGATGGGAGTATTTGCTCGTGGATATGTGACTCTGGCGGAATAAACGCGAGCGTGTTTGTCGAAAATATTTGTCGTAGGCGGTCAAAGAGTAAAAGACACTGACAACAATATAATAATATATTGTTGGAGTTTAACAAAACAAATCTATTCATCATCAACACTATGGTTTTTCTCTTTCCCCAATAAATATTGTATTTAATGGTCTGAATCCCTTTGTCAACTTCTCGACTGGAACCTCTAGCATGCTTACAGTTACTGTATTCCATTAGCCTTACCACGTCTCATGTTATCATGTAATGACCTTGTAGCTAGTTGTCGGTCGTTGCGTACCTGCAGTTCATTGGCCTCGCTCAGCTAACATTTACTTAAAGAAATTAATTTCGTGCATGCGTAAATTAATTCGAGTTTAAAAAAAAGTACTTTATTTTTTAATTATCTCTTTAAAAATCGATATTATTTCATGTTACGAATCGACCCTCCGCGGGATTTAAATGACCAAAATTTAACGGTGTATAGAGAAAAGGAAAATAAACAGTTATTATTGAAATCCTGAACCTTTTAATACTCTTGAAGAGCTAAAAGAGATGGAGTACCCAGTTGCAAACACACGAACCTGACGAATAAACACATCACAATCCGACGCAAGCTTGCGTCATCACATATTATATTTACCTCTAGCTTTCTGATATGTATCTTGCACAATGTTCTGAAGCGTGCAAATTGTATTCTCCAGCGTCAATTTCAAATTGTTATTTGTTTTATGCCACCACGCCAAGAAAAGCGCGGCAAACAAGTCACCGGTCCCGGTGAATGTGCAATCCACCTTCGGTATTGTAATCTGGTAACAGGATCCTGGAACATAAAATAATAATAATAATAATGTATTCCACAACTATCACACAGCGCCGTCTAGTCTCAAGCTAAGCAGAGCTTGTGTTATGAGTACTAGACAACTGATAAACATACTTATAGGTATATTTCTAAATAAATACATAATATAGATAAAAGATAAGTCATTACAATAAGTTAAATGAAGAGTAGCTTTGACACAATGGTCGCAAACGCAAAATGATGTAAGACAGGGTCGATTCCTCTTAATTTTTATGCCATAAATAGGTTTTCTATCCTTTTCTGTGACTTAGAGAGTGAGTGCGATCATACGCGCGGAATCGAGACGAGGCGGTCGTCAAAACGCTCTCTAATTTGAACGCAGAAAGAAACGTCGCGTGGTGTAGATCAAGTGTAGCTTTACAAGTCTAGTTTCCATATAAAATGTATGGAGACCGACGTGCCCAGCTCGGCGTGTGTGCGCAGTGTAGTTCTACCTTCAAACTACTATACACCTTTGTTTCACTATCTATCTGGTGTAAGTAGGTGCCTACTTAATATAATTTAATGATAGTCAAATAAAAAACCGGGCAAGTGCGAGTCGGACTGGCGCACTGAGGGTTCCGTACAAACTTACCTATGAAAACTTCATTTTTTTTAAATATATAAGCTAGTGCTTGACTGCGAACCCACCTGATGATAAGCAGTGATGCAATCGTTGATGGTGAGGTGCACTAGTTTAAGAGTTTATTTAAGATTTTTCCGAATGGCATTTTTTTTTTAACGTAACTGCTTTATTTTCCCTTGAGAGTGTTGTATACCTTTTTTTGCGACATAAATGGCCGTTTTTTTTTTGTTAGGCGTTTGATTTTTTTACTGCTTCAAGGGACTGCAGACCTAAGTATATGGTTTTAATTTCAACTCGATACCACCACCACGCGTTCCCGAGATAAAGGGTCTTGACAGACAGACAGACGGACAACAAAGTGATTTTATAAGGTTTTCGGCTGTTTTTCCTTTTGAGGTACGAAACCCTAAAAAAATATGTTAAGTTCTAGAAAAAACAGGTTTTATAGTGTCACTCACTACACCACTGTAAGTGTGACAGTATCTTTTTGTAAAACTCGATGTGCCATGATAACAGCTGGGTACTTAGCATAGAACCTTACCTGCTGTACTCGCAATGCCGATCATATGGTCATCATCCCCTAGATCAGTACTCGACAGGACGACAGTGTTGATACCCTTATCGTGTAGGGCTTGGATGACCTTCAGAGCGTCGTCCAGGTCATGGACTTTAAGCCCTGTCATCAGCTCAGCCTCGAACTGGTTCGGGGTGACGACATCAGCTAAGGGGACTAGGATATCACGGAAGACGGGCAGGATCTCTTCTGGCACGTACATTTTTCCGTTGTCACCCATGACGGGGTCGCATACTGAAAAAAAAAAACCTAGGTAAGTATTATTTTATTTTTGTTGGTCATTGCCCATGGCAGAAGGACGAAGAACAATCTAAGTTATGGGGCTTTTTCTGCTGGCTTTGTTGGGTTACTGGCTGTAAAATTCCTGGTAGAATATTTTTGGGTATAAGGGCATAACCTTATCTCCCAAGAACTTTTGAAATTTCCCCATTAAGGATATCAACTAGTCAATTCATATTATTTTCAAAGATGATTTTGTTTATATGATATTGATTTCATACCGAAAGAAAAAAAAAAATGGGTAGATCATCTAGCCATGCGATAGTATGGAATTTATTGAACAATCCTTTAGTAGGTAGCAAAGCAACCTGAGTAGTTAAGTGTCCGTAACTGAAACCATACTAAAACAAACAACAAGGTAGGTAATTGAATAAAATAAGCTGACGTGAGGTATTCGATTACTTCTATTGTTTGAACTTTATCCGTGTCCAATCTGATATCATAGATTGCCTACAATTCTGTACCTAAATATTTCTATGTTGTCATATTCAGTTTATAAACTGATTCTCATGGGAAGAATTTTTGTTTTCACGTCTACATAATGGGTATCGTTTTACAAGCGCGATACCTACGAGTTCATTGTATGTTTATTGTAGTATGGGTTATGTGAAGGTGAACCCCGGGGCGTTGAAATGAAGGCAAAGAAGAAACAGGAATGGGTTTTGTTTCAATAATACGCCCTCTCGCTCCGCCCAGAGCGGGAAAAGTCATTAGATGATTTCCCACCTAAAAAAGAGCAGTATTTAATCTGTTTTGAATATCGTTTTAACTTGTCATGGTAAGTAATTATTGCCATAATAAAAATCGTCAGGCAGATAAACAATCAACAGAATCATAAAGCCCAAATTGCGGAGCATGCGGTGCTAGTCGTCCCGCCTCCACCCATGCAGGCGATGCACCTCGCCTCAGCCGCCATCGCTGGAGACGCCTCGGGGCGTCAAGACTTACGGCGGTTCCCTGTCAAAGGACTATGTTGAGGACCACGAGTAATAGGCACGCCGTCAGGTGAGGACCAAACTCAAATCAACTCAAATCGTGCGCCTCGAAGAGATGTCTGTAGAACTAAACGGGCCCAGTAGAGTTACCGTGACTTTGGAATGCAAAACTGAAGGAACACTGTAGGTTTTAGGCCTGATTTCATCATTCAATATAAAAACTTAGTTCAACTAAATTGAGCTCAGCGTAATCTAGTTTAAAGACCCGTGTCGTAAACATGGGCGACAACAAAAGAATTGGAACTGAGTTTAGCGTAAACTAGGTTCAATTCATCGCGGTGAAACGCAAAATGAAGCTATAATCTCGATTAGTCACTCAAACTGCGTTTTGTTTGATCGAATCGCGATTAGTTTATTGGTGAATTTAAGTCAGTTAAAATCTGACACACCCTCTCGCTACTTCCAGAGAAGTTATTTGACGATTTTCAAACTCAAAAAAAAGACAACATGCTACTTTAGTGTGCTTTTTGCTTAAGTTTTTTTTTGGATAATTCTGATAATACAGAATTGGCAGAATAAGTAGGTACCTAGTATCCCTTGGTTTCGTTTCAAGACAGTGATCATTGTTTTAATTGAGTTCACGCTTATCAGTAGATTATGGACTGTCTCACTAATCAAGTTATTAAGATCTGAACAAACAGTCTCATGTGATGAAATATTTCGTAAAACAACGACAGGTTTTAAATTGGTTTGTTAATTGTTTGTCGACCCATTTTTTCAAAAGTGACCTTCGTTTTTACTGACTACTAGCTGTTGCCCGCGCTTCGTCTGCGTCTGTTATCAATTTCATGGCTTTAATTTTTTGCATGGTACCCTACATTTTTTTTTCAAAAATATAAAATATTATTAATTAAGTGCGAGTCCGACTCTCGCACGTAGGATCATTCCGTCCCATTATGGTATAAGACTTTATTTCTTACACAATTTATTTTATTGTTCATCTGATCATGTTCGCGGTACAAACTTGGCCAGAGATCGCCCAAGACAGAGAAGTTTGGAAGGAGAAATGGGAGGCCTTTACCCAGCAGTGGTACACATAACAGACTTAAAAAAAATTTGTTTATTGTTAAAGCGGCAACAGAAATACCTATATCATCTGTGAAAATTTCAACTGTTTAGCTATCACGTTTCATGAGATATAGCCTGGAGACAGACAGACAGACGGACAGTGGAGCCTTGTAATAGGGTCCCAAAACCCTTTTTACCCTTTGGGTAAGAAACCCTAAAAAGGTTTAAGTTACTCCTAATTACAGGACCTTTCGTTGTGGCGACAACTGGGGGAGGTCATGTCTAACAGTGGATGTCCTTCGGTTGAAATGATGATGAGATTTATAATAATGTTTGTCCTATATTTTTACCCGACTGCGCCAGAAGGAGGGTTATGTTTTTCGAGAGTATGTATGTATGTATGTATGTATAATTGTTTGGCACGCTCTGCAGCCTGAACGGCTCGATGGATTTTAGCTTGAGAGGTGTCGTTAGATTCGTATTTACTGTGAGAGTGACACTGGGTATATCAAAATAATAAAAAAAACAAAATGGCGGATTTTTAGCGCCAAATTCAAATGTTTGGCACGCTCTGCGACCTGAACGGCTCGATGGATTTTAGTTTGAGAGGTGTCTTTAGATTCGTAATTACTTTGAAAGTGATATCGTAATAAAATAAAACTAAAAAAATAAAAAATAAAAAACGGTAATTTAAAAAACTAAAAAACCCGACTGCTTTTCTGAGCATTCATGAAAAAGCCCTAAAACAAGAAAAATCTGGCAGTCGGGACCCATTCTAGAAAGTCAACCGTCTAGTCAATAGATTGGAGTAATCTGCAATGTAATATAGGTATGTGCTCTCAATTCTAGAATGGGTCCCGACTGCCAGATTTTTCTTGTTTTAGGGCTTTTTCATGAATGCTCAGAAAAGCAGTCGGGTTTTTTAGTTTTTTAAATTACCGTTTTTTATTTGTTTATGTGGTGTACAATAAAGAATATATAATAATAATGATGACTCCTAATTATATCAGCATCAAATTCAGACAACCTTTTTTTTTTAACTATAAATATGATGTAAAATTTTATATGAAATCAGCAGCAAAAGCTGTTAATATGTCATGACAAATAAACATAACGTGTTATAGTGTCATGACCAAGACCTTACAACCAAAAAAATAAGGAAGTTGTTTTGAAGTTGAACACAATCTGTTTTTTATCAGTTTCTATTGATAGACATTAGCTAGGTACATAGTCTACAATCTCTTATCTGTTTCATTTTAATATTATGATTGTTGATAAGCTTGAGCCACAAATAAGTGATAAACATTAACATAATTGTTACTACTACTACCTCAATAGTTTATCTAGTTTGATCATATATGTCCTTGTTTTTAACAAGAGTATGTCTTGTTTACCATATCTATGGGTGATTTTACCTAGTCACACATTCATTTGTTAATGTACTTAAATTATGTAAACAATCTTCATCTTTTATCTAAAAATATTCAAAATTAGTTACTTACCTAAACTGATGTTAGGTAATTAACTACATTTAAATAATCTTCTTAGGTCTTTTATATGTTTCATTAAAAATAAAATATCAACATTTTTCTTTTCTATTTTTCTTCTGCCATTAGCTTGGCCCGCATGAAAATAGGAAAATATCCTAAGAAAACAGATTCCCGGGGCAAAAGTATCCTATATGCTATTCTACCCATGTGCATGTATCTAAATCCATTCAGCTGTATGAGTCACAGTCCCGTTACAAATATAATATTACAAACTTACTTGGTAAACATTGTTTTGCCATACAAATTATATTATTAGAGAAAAATATGAGAAGTTGGACCCACTATAAAGTAGGAGAATAAAAAATAACCTATGATCTATACAAGCCCTTTCAGAGGAGTTAAATAACAAACATTGACAGAAGATTTCTTACATTATTAAATTGTGATATTTCCTTCAGCAGTTAGTCATACAAGGCCGTTTTTTACTCATGCTTTTACAATATTGCATGTTTGGATTTCCATTTTATATAAATGCATAATTTTTCCTCCACTTGTAACAAATAACAGTTGCACAACTGTTACAAGGCAACTGAGAAAAATTCTCTATTATAATAATAATATTCCATAAGTTTCTCACAATGTCTGGCCTAGTTTGGGGACTCAATTAAATTTAATTCCCCAAACTAAGCCGACCTTGTGATGATATGAGTACTAGACAACTGATAAACATACTTATATATTTCTAATTACATACATAGTATAAATAAATTACACCCAGACAATAAACAAATGATCAAGCTCATCACACAAACATGTCTTGGGTGAAAATTGAACCAACAACCTCCGGCATATAAGTCAGGGCTACTAACTACTAACTAGACCAATAGACCAGTCAATTATAGAATATGAGTTAAGAATCTAAGGTGCTATATTAGAGACTGTGCATGCTTACTTACCATAGGTCAGTTGAGGGTTCTTTTGTTTTAACTTTTTCAAGAGCTCTGCAATCTTTTTCAATGAGTCCGGAGATCTGGAGTATCCAGTCAGGAAGTGTGTGTAATAGTCCACATCATTTAGTTCTAGCCCTTCTATTAGGTCATCTAATTCTTCATTCTTTAAAATATTCCCTTTGATATGTTTGTATGCTGTGTGGGTTGAGAACTGTACTGTATTTATGGAGTCAACTTCAAAGCCGAGCACCTGAAACAATAGATTAATCATTGTGTTGTTTTTAGTACTGAATTAGAAGTATAAAATTGAGCTGACATCATGACTGCCACATGGGTGAAATCAACCACAAAATGGATTATGGCAGTTCGAGGACCAGCTTGATATCAGCAGAGCAAGTCTATAAACCAGGTGAAATGAAAATTAATGGAGGCATTCGCACTTCAGTGTTACAGAACAGACTGAAAGTAAATGGTGCAAAAGTGGCAGCTGTTGTTGTTACCTTTAGCTAAAATCCCAACATTTTGGCAGCCAATTGAGCCTTTGCTGTGATGTAAGGACTAAGATTATATAAACATTATACCATGACACTTAAGATGGCTGGTTATTGGTATGATTATACAGACAGAGATATATATAATAATATGTTATAATAAGATGTAATAGATTTGATTCTTTCTAGAAGAACAATAAGGGCTTGAGTGAGTTTTAGGTGACCCTTACACCATACAATATTATATCTGATTGTACAATGTTATTTAGTCAATGTGTAGGGGGTATAGGGATAGTATTGAAACTTTTACAATTATTTAACAAAGGTTTCAGTAAACTTAAATTTTATTGTGCAATATTATTGTAGGTGTATGGGGTAGGCACCCCAGCAGCATTGAACATGACCAAATTAATATTTTATTAAAATTATTATAGTAGTAATGAAAAAAGCAATCAAATAAGTAAGAACAAGCATAACAAAATATAATATTTAAATTAAAAAAAAAAAAAAAACTAGTAAGTCAATTTTTTTATTTATTATTATGAGCCTGTAGTGTCCCACTGCAGGGCAAAGGCCTCCCTTCCATTCTTCCACTCTTCTCTATCTTTTGCCACTTCCGGCCAATCCTTTAGAAAGGAGTCCAAATCGTCACGCCATCTCCTTCTGGGCCTACCGCGTCGCCGGCTCCTGCTGTTCGGGATCCAGTCGTTGGTTGCTTTCGCCCAATTCTCTTGCGACATGCGGCAGATGTGGCCTGCCCAGTCCCATTTTAGTTTAGCGGCTGAATATCCTACATCTGCAATTTGTGTTTTGGAACGAAGTATACTGTTCCTTATGCGGTCTATTCTTTTGACACCGAGAATACTTCGTTCCATTGCTCGCTGGCAGACCCCGAGTGCGGACTTCTGACGTTTCGTTAATGACCACGTTTGCGCTCCATAAGTGAGGGCGGGAAGAATGCACATGTCCATGAGTTTCCTTTTAAGGGAAAGTGGAAGTGATCCTTTCATTAGGTGTTTCATCGACCAATAGTTCTTCCAGGCGCTTTCGGTGCGTCTAGCAACTTCTTTATCTTGCCTTGGCTGGAAAGAGACTATTTGGCCGAGGTATATGTACTCATGGACATATTCAACCTCCACGCCCTCGATGTCTATTCTACGTTTCGTGCTGTTCGTCATTAACTTTGTCTTCGTCATGTTCATTTTGAGTCCGACCTCGAGGCTAGCATGGCTCAATTGTTCGAGCATAAGACGTAACTCAGCCGCTGAAGAAGAGAAAAGGACAATGTCATCAGCAAAGCGTAGATTAGTTAATCTTCTTTCCCCGACGACAATGCCCTTGTCTCTCCAGTGTTCATCAAGGTTTTTAAACACTTCTTCAAGCGTTGCTGTGAAGAGTTTTGGAGATAGCGGATCACCTTGTTTGACTCCTTTTCTAATTGATAAGGTTAAGGTAAGGTTAAGGTAAGTCAAGGTTTTATATAAAAAGTGACATTCAAATTCAATATAAGGGAAGCATACAAGATACCTACAATTCAATGTTTTAAAATGCTGATAGTTTTAATGAGCATGGGTAATAGAATTTGATAAGACCAAACTACAATGGGTAGACTATAATAGGGTGGCTTGATAAGGAGTGGAAACAGTTAAGTGTTGACAGAGAATTAGAGAAGAAAACAACATGTCGCGACTCTAAAGTTAAGAGCATTAAATCATTACTTGAAGTTTACTTTAATATTAGGCATGTTTGTAATAAGATTTAGAAGGTTACCTGCAATGGAAAAACAGCACTTTTGTTCCCAACATAGCCGTGTACCACATGGCTCTGAATAGACAGTACCCTTGGAGTAGTATCTGAAGACATCCTTGAGAATATTCACCAAAAGACTAATAATAAAATTATTGTATGTTTATGATTTACTGCTTTTCTCTAGTGATCGAAGCACACAACGTAACGCGTCAGAAGACAGAGCAGAACTAAATGATCATACTCGTCTACATATAAACAGCAATTATAATTATCTCAGTTCAGAAAGACATAATTGAGTGATAAGAAGTCCTCCTTTAGCATGGCTATGCTTATCACGAGTGCGTTCCGAGAATACTAACTATTAATAACACATGGTCTGTCAAAACCAATTGGCCCCTCGTTCCGAATTGCGTCAAAAGTGATTACAGCGCGAATCCAACTAACACGCAATGTCACAATTATTATTTAATAATTTCTTTTAAAAAATCATGCTGAATTAGACAAGTTGAAAAATTCAATATCTATCTGAAACAAAAAAAAGCAATGAGCTCATACAGGCGTACGTGATATTTACTATATTCTTTAGTATTATATTTATAAAAATAAATGCCAATAACAGTTGTTAACAGCAATAACAATTGCTATTGGTATATATTTTTCAAACCATTTATTTTTTTACGAGTGCACAAGCGCCAAAGTTCGCAGAGCCTAACTTCAGATACGCCAAGATCCGTCGGCCGTACTGTACATGAGTTTTGTTATTGCAAAATGGCGCTAATGGTTGCATCAAGAAATCGTTGCTGGCTAAGTGGACGCTGGGAAACGGCCACGCAAATATATAGCGATTATATAGTTCGGAACGCGGCGCAAGAAAATATTGACAGGCTGAGGCTGACAGATGCAGAGGTCCGTCAGTCAATGTGACAGACTATTTTATTATAGTGGCAACATTACCTGGCTCTCGTCTTTCGTCAGGTGCGTTCAATTACTATTACTCTTTCAATTGGTGAGAAAGTCGCAAGCCGAATGTCTCCAGTCATCGTTACAAAAACAGCCAGATAGGATCCCCACATGATTATGGTGTAATCGGTGCTTTGCTTTTATCTATCCACCACTTTACACGATTCTGGTCCCAGTACAGATCCCTGCGGAACACCGCACGACAACTCTCACAGTTTTCACTCTCCCTGGTGACCGGGATAGATGATAAACCTGATCGTCAGGTAAGGTAGGCCTCGGAGATGTCCAAAGGCACCACCACGACGAGTCGGCCCCGGGACATCGCATTCCCTTTCGTAACGGTTCGCAATACGTGGTATCTCTCTGTAATCTGTGGGTTCGCACGCGCGTCGCGCATTATGTCAACCATCGTGGAGCGCCTCGTATCATGACCAAACATGGTCATTTATTATAAACCAGCGGCTTCGCCCGAAAGTAGGTTTCTCCATACAAACTTTGGACCTCTATTTCAGCCCCGTAGCGGATGAATTTTGAGAAATCCTTTCTTATTGTTTGTATACCTATAAGAGGTTTCTGTGCAAATTATCAGCATTCTAGGGCTAATACTGGCCATTTTTTTTTTTTCATTATTTTGGGGTGTGAGGGATCCATTTGTGCGTCTTAGGGGCCATTCAAGTATTACGTAAGCACTACAGGAGGGTGCGGGGGTCTTTGCTTTGCTTATTTTTGATGACATGGGGATGGGGGGTCTGGATGGTGATTATGTCAGCATTCTTTTTTTTTAAAGAGAACAATCTCGATGTTCCAAAATCACATGAAAATGAGTAGACAGACACATATCACTGAGCAATGTTTACGTAAGCATGTGGGGGAGGGTTAGATCTTTGCTTACTTTTGCTGACGAGGGGGAGGGGGGGTGGTTAATATTTGCGAAAAATCTGCTTACGTAAGATTTGAACGGCCCCTTAGGACGGGTGCTCTGGAAGAAGTAGGTACTTTTTGTAGGTCTTAAGCATACTGTCCAATACAATATTGACCGGAACTCAATAATGAGCTTCCCATAGTGAAAGCAATCAACGACTGCAATTTATCTTTGATAATAAATACAAAATCCAACTGCATGAAGACCACTGCTGTGAAGGGCTGTGCCCTACAGAGCTTCTGATTAATGATCTTCAGTGATGGATCCAAAACAGGTAATAGCACGTGTGCGGGAGTCTTCTCAGAGGATCTCAACATTCACGTAGCCACACCAATTTTACTCCTGGAACTCGAATCGGACTCCCGGCTGTCCTGCAAGCGATGAACTGTCACACAATCAACTCTGGGTTGACTTACGAGTGTCACCAACACCAGGTGGGTAAACACAACCAAGTATACATTGACTTGACTTGACTGGCCTGTTGGTCTAATGGTAGTGGCCCTGACTGATATGCCAGAGGTCGTGGGTTCGATTCCCACCCAGGACAAATGTTTGTGTGATGAACACGATCATTTGTTCTGTGTCTGGGTGTTATTTATCTATAATATGTATGTATTTAGAAATATATAAGTATGTTTATCAGCTATCTGGTACTCATAACACAAGCTCTGCTTAGCTTGGGACTAGACGGTGTTGTGTGATAGTTGTGGAAATATTATTATATTATTTACTGGATCAAACGATGCAGCGGACGAACTCGCCAGAAGGGGATAGAGTATGGCTGTGATGGAGCCTGAACCCATTCTGCTGCTTCCTTTCAGATACCTGCGCAATCGGGTACGGAAACGCACTAGATACTTACACCACAAACTATGGGTAGGCCATAGTGAGTACAGGCAGGCCCTGGAGGCACTACCCTCCATTAATGGTAGCTTCATGAAACAGGGACTACAACTGATTAAACCTCAATTGCGCAAAGTGACGGCCGTTACAACTGGCCATAGGACTTTTAATAAGCACCTCTCTATCATAGGAGTTACAGACAGCAAACTCTGCAGAGCCTGCATGGGGGAGGACGAGACAGCAGCTCATCTGCTTCTAATCTGCCCAGTAGTCGCTGGATACAGGGCATTATACTTTGGAAACCCAGGTACACCCCATGAAATGGTCACTAACATCAAGGCGCTGCTGACCTTAATGGAGGAGCTGGTGTGGATCGAATGACACATTTGTCTCACCAGTATGCAAAATACATCGATATATATGTACTACGCACTAGATGACGCGTGCCGTACATTTTCTTTTTTCTAATTAGTTGTTAGGCATGCAGTACAATCCGCGCTCAGCTGACGTTAGTGCAATTTTGACGTTCATGCAGTGTAGGAGAGCCGCTAATAAATTCGAATCAAAGTAAACCAGGACATAAACAATAATTCTGTAGCTAAATAAATAAAGCTACTGGTTATCCAAGCGATGTAATAGCTTCTAATATCGTAATAATATAATAGAAAAGATAATATTCCAAAAAAGCGCCCTCCATTTTACAATCATAGACTAAAACATACAGATGCTCCCCCCTATGAAAACGAATTTTAGGTTTTTACCTACAACTGTTTTACAGAACACAGACTTTATGCGGTGTTTTATAACCAGTTCGATATTTTTAAATATTTTTTAGGGTTCCGTACCTTAAAAGGAAAAATTGGAACCTTTATAAGATAACTTTGTAGTCCGTCTGTCCGTCTGTAAAGACCCTTTATCTCGAGAACGCGTGGAGGTATCGAATTGAAGCTAAATACTCGAATCGATTTATTTTATCACCACTGCTCTCAAAAACGGTGAAGGAAAACATCGTGAGGAAACCGACATGTCCTAGAACCAAAAATTCGAAGACATGTGACATCCATCAATCCGTACCGGGCCCGCGTGGTGGATTATGGCCCATTCCTTTTCCTAGAGAGGAGGCCTATGTCTCAGCAGTGGGAATATTAAAAGGCTGATGCAATGCAATGCAACTCAAATCTGTGTTGGTACAGCCTGCTAGCTGCAGGCAGGCAGGGTCGAAGCCTGCTTGGGTCATGGGTCAGCTTCTGAAAGGAAGGCCCGGCCCCACGATAGGCAACGAAGGAACAGGATAGGTTTTTAGTCAGTAAGAGTCTGACACTATTTCCCGCTCCGCTCAAGGGCGGGATTTGACATTAGATGATTTTACCTACAATAAAAAAAATGTGCTGGTAAAATTTTATAATAAAATACCACTTTAGATTATCTATCCAATTGAATGAATCCAAATTGCAAAACATGTATAAAACGCATAGTGTGCGTTATAAATTGGAAGATTAGATACTTTATAAAAATGCTTGGCTAAATGCTGTTCCGGCTCTACTGCCACAAAATCAAACTACTAAGTTAAAAAAAAAAGATGACGATAATGATGTTTTGATGTCACTAAAAACGCATGTTTCGACATTCTCAAGGGTATCAAAATTCATAGGGTACTTCCCGTTGACCTAGAATCCTGAAATATGGCACGAAGTAAGGTCTTATAGTACAGATATAGGAATAAATCTGAAAATTTGTTGTTACGTCATAAAAAAAACTTTTTTGCGATTCAGAAAAATCTTCAAGACTCTATTCGGGATTTGAAGTACGAACGCTCAGAGCGCGAGTCCGACTCTCACTTGCCGAGTTTTGTGTTCTTTCTTTTCTTGTATTAATATTAGACATCGTTAAATTTTAGTCGTTTCAATCCCGCGGAGGGTCGTTTCGGTACATGAAATACTATCGATTTGTAAAGAAAAAAATAAAAAAAAAACTACTTTTTTTCAAAAACTCGAATACTTTAACGGTGTATTAACATATTTTTATCAAAGTTTAAAAATTACGACGACATTTTTTGATACCCAATAAAAATTCATCAAGAAATGTCAACGAAGAGAATTTATACCAACGAAGACTATTATTACATTTTGAAATAGAGTATTATTGTAATGAAGTATTGTAGGCAAGAAACTGTGTCACGTCTGCGGTATAAAAATCTATATAGATGTCATGTCATTACACTAAGTTGAAAGAAACGCGTAAGTACTAGGATATTCATGGCGTTTTAGACCTTTTGGTCGCGAAAAAGTATCCTCTATAAGCTATCTTAGCGCTGTAAGTTTTAAAAGTTTTGTTAGACGACATAATGACAATCTAGCGCTGCAGCGATTTATTGTTTGATTTTTTCAGTATTTTGACAAAGAGTTTATATGAACGTGCTTGTCTATCGCAAGAATATAGGTCGATGGCAAAATACGAGCATTGATCATGGAGTCACAGACAGGCTGAAATACAACACAATACTATTTTTGTATTTGTATTTTGGGCTGGTATAATACAAATGGAATGGAAATACAATACTATATTAACCAATTCTTTTATCTTGTCTCATATAATGTGGTCTGCAGAAAGTTGGGGAATGTGGGTGTACCGGTGGAAGTGCTCATGATATTCTCACCAAATAAGTTGGAACAATACACTTTCAGGCATTTTTGTTGAAAAACAGAGCGGGACAGAGGTTTCACATCACCCAAGAAACTAATTAGCTATCATTAAAGTTTTTACATTGAAACAGATGGACATTTGTCTGACTTTGTTTATTTTCCAGGGTAAAGGAAAGAAAGATTGCTGTAAACATTCTGGTTGGTATCAGAAAATGTCACATAAATGACTAACAGACCTTCAAGCTTAATGATATCTGTATCTACAAGGAACACTAACACAAACTAAAACAACTACTAATTAAAACAAGAATCTTAACAGCTATTGGAGGTTTATTGATTACTGGTGTTGCTAGGATTGGTTGGTTGTTCTTGTGTCATTTCATATGCTCTTTCCAATGTATCGGTGACAATCTTCATATCATTTTCAATGCTTCTGGCCCAGTTTTCAACATCTCCAATTTCTTTGAGGGCACTACTGAAGTTTTCAACGAGAGCCAGCCATTGTTGTGTTTGTTTAGCAAAATTTATAGCTCCCTGGTGCAGGAGCTTTGCTTCAGCATCCAACTTTTTTTGATTTAGATAAGCCTGGGCCACTCTGTAAGGATACAATAAAATGATAAGATTTTATGTTCATAATAAATTATGAATAAAGCAAATATGTGACTTTTAGTTGCCATCGTTAGCTGTTGGCAAAGTACTCATCATAATCACATTTGCAATCTTTTAGATTGAATTTATAGATTTAACTAGTGTAGATTTTATGTGAACAGCTTACAACCAATTTTGCTGCTTAATTATTGTTTTGTAATATGTTTAAGAGAGTATGAGTCTAGAAAGTAATTTACAAACCCAACATTGAGGTGGTCAACGAGTGCCTGGGTCAAATCGTTAGCCGCTGCAATGCATTCTTTGCGTTTTTGTTCTGAAACGAGAAGCAATTTCTCTATTTTGTTATTGTTCAAAAAACAATTGTTCGATTCGTTTCATACTTTAAATATTATTAACCTTGTATAACTCTTTTTGAAGCTTGTTTTACTTGGTGTTCCTTTATTAATGACGATAACATAATGGTAAATCAATGGAATGTTTTTGTTTCGTTCTCACAGGTTGTCACAGTAATTTCTCGGACTGGGTTTAGCAACTTATATAACTACAGTATAATTATTAATGTTATTTTAGAAGCTTATAGATCTTGGTATCCAAAGATTTAAATCTAAGCGTAACTTTAGCACAACAACAATTACGAGGATATTTTTGTGATTGTCGAAATGTCGAGTTGTTAAATATTTGACTTGTGTCAGGTGTCAGACAGACAGTGACAAGTGTGACAACAACCTACCCTGCGTTCCGAAGTGCGTCAAAAGCGATTATAGCGCGAATCCGACTAAATTTAATAGGTGAGGTTTTCTACATGTGTAGATATAATTTAAATAGTTATTTATGTAAATTAAAGGTCGCAAAATATAAGGGCAATAAAGCAATAATTATGACATTGCGCGTTGGTTGGATTCGCGCCATAATCACTTTGACGCAATTCGGAACGAGGGGCTAGTCACAAGTTCACAACTTGACATTTGGCATTGACTTATATGTTTCAGAGTTGCTAGATTTAATAAAATTCGTTCAGAAATGGATATTCCAATCAATCAAAGAATTAATTCGCTTAATATGAGTTACAGGTGGTACATGAATGTTATATACCATATAACAGGAAAGATCGACCTATTAACCATTTCTGGTATACGAAACTTACTCGTAAATTAACAATTAAATGAATTGGATAAGTAAGTACATAGGTGCCTATATATTCTTAACATTTAATATTGCATTACATGCTAATTATTGCACTAATAGGAACATAGTAAGGTGTTACATATTTTTTTTATTCTTATAGCTAAGGTATTCCTCAGTCGTGTAATAGTACATTATGATATAAGTGTGTAATGTAGGAGGTTACCGTCGAGGCGGTATTAAGACCCGAGCCGCGGCGAAGGTCTTAAGATAGCCAAGAACGGTAACCATTTATTACTCACGTGTATCATACGGCGTTTTTTCAATACGATGTGAAGAAAAATAATTTAGCTAACTGATATTGCAACGGTAAAACAAGTAAAATTTTTCATAACATGGCGGTAAAAAAAAAACTGTTTTCATAGGCACGCTCAAGGCTATGACTATATGGTCTTTTGATCATATTGCCTAGTCGTCGTTTGTTTTCTCCCACTTACTGAGCAAGTGTATTGAAAAAACATTTATTGACTAGCCAGGTGTACAATTTCTTTCGGAATAGTGTAATGGGTAAGTCTTTCAGGTCACTCGGTAATTAGTTCAATAATTTAATGGAAATAAAGTAACAGGAATTATTCTATTAAACGCCCAAAAATCAGAAATTATTTGATGCAAGTCGTAGAATAGTGAATAATGAATTGGTAGGGGCATAAAAAATTTGAAACGTATCGAAATCAACTTTTCGAAAAAAAAATCCCCATCGTTGAATTTTTGGGTTACTTTGTTAACGTCGAGCCCTATCAGGCATGGTCCCTAATGTGATTTTGAATGTACATGTTACATGCAAATTTTTGGTAATTATAATGATTTTTCCTAAAGGAGATCATCCATTTTGGTCCAAATAATCTATTAGAACTTACTCACTCCTCTATCATCAACGTGGACATGGTTTAAAAAGCTTGTTGCTTCATCTAATGCCATCTAGCGCAATGTTTGATGAAGAGGCAAAGCAAAAAAGAGAGATAACACCTGAAAACTCTGTAGGCATTAGGTAATGCCGTCATTTACTCGAAAATTTTACAAAACTGGTTCTAGGAAATACGTGTTTTTTTTTTAAACCAAGTTTTAGAATAAAATTATCGTCATTTAGATTTTCGATTAGGTAAATGTGCCAGGATTTTATAGAAACATTTATTTAAATTTTTAAATTTATAAGTACATACATTACGAAGGATCGAAACTGTTGCAAAATAGTAAATTTTCAGAGGGCTTTACTGGATTAATTTTACCCAAAATTTTTTGATTACAATAGAAGCCTAGATACCTAATGTCCACAAGATATTTGTGATTCCAAAATATTTGGAGAAATATGTGTTATAACCTCATAATCAAGTAAGAGCGGTTGTATGGAATGAAAGTGTATTTCGGGATGGACTTTCTTAATTTTTTTTTATTATCACACCAAAATTATAGGACCTCGGCCCTTGTGGTTATTTATGTTAAAAAAATTGCGTATATTTTAGGTAACATGAATTGTTAAAACAAAGAGTTAAAGCTTGAATAGAATTATTCCAGGCAGCTGCCGTTTACCGCCACACAGTGTGGTGCTCTAGCCACTGAAAGCCAGGCCCACCTCGAACATCTTTTCTGTTATACTTTAGTACCAAAAGCAAAGTGTGTGATATTGTATCATTCCCCTATTGATCACCGACTAGAAGAAAGTGAGTAAAAGATTAAACCTATCATGTTGCCTTACTTAGATTCTATCCCCGATTTTTTGATTTTCAGTCGCTGACACGATGCATAATAGTACATTATGATATAAGTGTGTAATGTAGGAGGTTACCGTCGAGGCGGTATTAAGACCCGAGCCTTGGAGATCGTCTTAAGAGAGCCAAGAACGGTAACCATTCATTACTCACGTGTATCATACGACGTTTTTTAATACACTTGTGAAGAAAAATAATTTAGCTAACTGATATTACAACGGTAAAACTAGTAAATTTTTCCATATCATGGCGGTAAAAAATTAAAGTCTTTTTTCATAGGCACGTGCTAGGCTATGGCTATATAGTCTTTTGATTATATTGTCTAGTCATCGTTTGTTTTCTTGTGTGAAAAGTTTTTACGTTAATGTCATTCGTAGTGACAATAGAATACGGATGTAACATTTTATATTTTTTGCCCATGAACTTCACTCGAAAAAATCACGCCAGAAACCACGCGTATCAAACCACGCGCTTAAAATGATGGCCATAGACACAAACAATTTTTATTTTTTCGTATTCAAAATTTGTTTCACAAAAGAAGAGGTTGAACAAAAAGGTTATAGCTACAGCACCAGTGCGTAATGGTAATCAAAATGTCACAATTTGGTAACACGTACCATTATATATCTAAATGCAATAATACTATCTGAGCAAGTGTATTGAAAAAGTAAATAATTACAAATCGGGCAACTGAAAGAATACGGGTGGGTTTATAATTCTCACTAGTAAACTGGCGTGTTCCTATTTTGTGTGTGACTTAACACATACAAATCGCAAGTTTTGGAGCAGCTGTTTCACGTGTGATTGGAAATGATGCGGTCAATTTATAATTTACAACTGTCGCCAGCGGACTCCAGTAAGCACACGATTGCATTGCATTAATTATACCTCGCTAATGGAAGAGGCCAATATCGATTTTCGCTTATCGCTTACGACGGCGCCAGCTGTGAACCATTGGAAAAAGATTTCATGCTTGTTTCATTTTACTCATTTCTGTGTATAGCTGATACGAAAGAATTTCTATTGTGTTTTATCCTTAAATTCACACTAAACTCATGTGATTTGTATTAGTTTGAAGTGTTTGAAAACAAAAACAATATCCTTTTATGTTTTGACAACTTTTTGTTTTGAAATTTTACCAACAAGGTTTTGAGAGTTTTATTTGAATAAGTATTATACTTACAGTCAACATAGTGCACAGAATTAAATGGCTGGAAGGAATAGAAGACGCTTCATTTGCTTTATACTTATAAGAAAAGTAGGTGACCAGGAATCCTTATTATGCCTTAAATCAAAGAAAAAAAGGGGGCTAAAAATAGTCCACGACATATTGCCAGACTAAAAAAACAAATATACCCGGGTTTTAAGCGAGATTTTTTCAAGTAACGTTCTGTGGCTGTTTTAATTATTCGCGAATAGAATTCCAGTGGATATTGTGATATAAAATTGGTGTAGTTTTATATCTATTCTCCAGTGTCTATGAAGCTGGACAATATCTTTTACTTATATATAAAAATGAATAGCTGTTCCTTACTCTCGCTAAAACTCGAGAACGGCTGGACCGATTTGGCCAATTTTCTTCTTGAAACATTCGTAACAGTCTAGGAAAAGTTTAAAAGGGGAGAAAAAAAAGTATTTATGGACTATTATGCTGCCGCATAATAAGTTTGCAGGTTCGAAGTTTGCCAGATC
Source organism: Leucania comma (assembly GCA_958295575.1). Taxonomy (NCBI): domain Eukaryota; kingdom Metazoa; phylum Arthropoda; class Insecta; order Lepidoptera; family Noctuidae; genus Leucania; species Leucania comma. The sequence goes on along the minus strand of OY282474.1, from coordinate 15,701,173 downwards.
AGCTAGTTTTGAAAAATTAAACAGGCGCGATTTCGGTAAAACGGAGTTGATGAGAATTATTGTATTATTGTGAAAAGGCTGACCTGACTGCAAAAACATAAGAGAAAGTAAACATAAAGCGACTAAAAACTTATTATTTCTAAACTTGACACTGGCTCAATGCGTGCGATTAAAAAAAAGAAGAAATGTACCAAAAAGAACTTAAAATCGGTCGAGCCGTTTCGGGGGAGTTCTAATACAAAAAAGATTTTTATACAGAAAAAGTAAAACAAAATGTTGAATTAACTCATTTAATAATAATTTTTGTTACTTTTTTACATTTGCTTATATTAATTTGACGATAAAATTCTACTACAGTCTTCATTGAAAGTTAATGCGGCGTATCGCATAAATTATGCTTGTGTCCTGTCTTCACTGTGGCTGACCGCGCCATATTTCGCTTTGAGTTTCTCGTTGAACTCAGGGTCGTCCCATCCCCATAGGTGATGTGTGCCGTCCCCAGTGCGGTGGGCACGCTGCTTTATAATTTCAGGAGACACATATTTCAAGTCATATGCTTGTCCAATCTGTGTTAAAAAAATATATGTATTAGATAGGCCCATATTTTTGGAAAAATAGTAAGAGTCGGTTGTGTTTTTTCATAGGTCAACGACATTTTTTCTAAACGTTACCCCACACTAGGAATTATTCCTGTATTGTAGGTGTGTTCACAAACATGTAAACTCACATACACAAGATACTAATTTTTTGTTACGTGCGGGAATCGAACCCGCGACCCACAACCAACTGTTCAACCAGTGCGGTAACCGAGCCGACATTATACCTACTAGAATAGGATATGTATAAGAAAAAAAAAGAAAAGAAAAGTATAATTATGAGTTTTTATCTGCCGGTCTGTTGGCAGGCAGAATGTCACAACTTAATGATAGGTTAATTAAGTTAATTTGTATCTGTGGATCATCATTAGTATTTCCTTACTAATAATTTCTGAAAATCTTAATTAAAAGGAACTATACTACGTCCTCCGCGTAGGTGTTGCGCTTTTATTATCTATTTAGGCTAGTATTATTTTGATAAAAAAAGTATTGCATTGCGGCATGGCAACACCGTAAAGTCCGTACTGTATTTGCGAACGTCTGCTTGTCAATATTTCTATCTAAGTACTCCTTATAATAACCGAATATATTCACTGGCGCTGCATGTAGGACGTGTTTTCATGTTACTGTGCCAAAATTTAAACTTCCGCCCATAAAGTCTTAAGTTTTGCGAGTAGCACAGTTCAAGGATATAAGTGGCTATTACTAGCGTACAATCAGGTCGACATTGGTACCATGTTTAACCAGTAATATTTCAAACTTTATCGTACTTAATGGACAATATTTAATTCATTTTTTAATATCTCCATAATTCCATTACTCCATCTCTGACACCAATTTGCATGGTTCTCATACGTTTTAATATAATATTCCATAACTAACACACAACGCCGTCTAGTCCCAAGCTAAGCAGAGCTTGTGTTATGGGTACTAGACAACTGATAAACATACTTATATATTTCTAAATACATACATGTTATAGATAAATAACACCCAGACACAGAACAAATGATCGTGCTCATCACACAAACATTTGTCCTGGGTGGGAATCGAACCCACGATCTCCGGCTTAGCAGTCAGGGCCACTAAACACTAGAACAACAGGCCAGTCAAACTTTTGAACATTACATGTTTGCTGTATGGACTTTAAAAGAGACTTTGACCCTTGATTTTGTTTCGGTGTTTCTTCTAGTTTAAATTGGCATGTAAAAGTGTTTTTTGAAAACTTATTTGCAAAATTAATATCATTTCAACATTCAAAAATTGGCAACCCTGAGCTCATGCTGACCGCACAAAGGTTGGCCTATTTATTTATCCGCTTGTATCCGCTGTACACTTTTTAAAAGGGGCTGAATGAATGTACATACCTTTGCCATGAGCTCGATGAACACGATGGTGGGTGTGAGCATGTTGTAGAGGGGTAGCTCAGTCGCGCGGTAGTCCCAAGGGAAAGTGTGGTGGTAGTTGTGGAAACCTTCCACGCAGATCATCCATACTCCAATGTTTTCGCGTGGGTTTAGTGACCTAAGAAAAAAAGACATATTTTTTACATTTTAATTTGAGGAAGAATTAATGAAGTTCGAGATGGTTTCAGCGATCCATTCTACTTATTATTGAGGAATGTTTTTTTTTTTGACGTAGGAAATCATCTAATGATGTCTTCCACTCTAGAGCGGGGCACAAGGGCGTGCCAGACTGTTACTGAGTAAAATCACACTTTCAGTTGTCTTTTGCGTTCCAGGTAACTTACCATGACGTATTAAAAGTTCAGTCTTGTGAGCGAAAGAGAGGGATGGAGCTATACATTTTAATAAAGATAAATCCCTACAGTCCAGTTTATGTCGTAAAATAAATCGTGTTAAGAGTTCGTGGTAGCGCTTCAGGACCACAATTAACCCTTTCAGAAGTCGACCTATGACCCCAAAAGAGGAGTGTGGCGCTTACTTAACAGTAAGAGGTCAAATAGGTAGAAGTCTTAATCAATATAGCTTGGTTTGTAATTACTAACCCTAGTAGGTACCTAATCATAAAGAAAATGAAAAAAAAAATGTAATAGGTGCTAAAGGTTTGTCTAATTATAATTAGTGGGAAAACGCAGATGATCACAGACCTATACCTACCATTATCTAGAGACTACAATATTACTTGATGGATAGATAAATAATTACTATAGAGACCTTATCCAAAATCGAGTTATGGAACTTTTTAAAACGAAACTAAGCGACAGGGTAATCCGTTGTAAATAATAAATATCTATGTATTGTATGAACCGTGATAGCAAGATTGTTAAAATTTTCACAGATGATGCATTTCTGTTGCCGCTATAACAAAACAACAAATTTTAGACAGAATAAAATAAATATTTACGTCCTTATCATTATACTCACGTGATTTTTTGCTAGGGACTGTACGGAACTCTTCGTGCGTCAGTTCGACTCGCACTTGGCCAGTTTTTTTACTAGCCTAGATTATCATTAGTTTCGCTGGGCCAAACAAACAACAACCTGTCATTTGGACTCGACCTTTATCCGAAACCTTTATATCGATTTGAGTTACGGATATTTTTTGTTTCGGTTATCCGATTATCCGGTTACCGTTACGGAGCTCAATAACATCCCTGCTACAAATGCTTTCCAAGTTAATCGGCTTACCCAGAATAATAACAATGTAATCAATTACAAATAGGCTGTCTAGGTACTTGATCGCTATGTATAATTCATGATCCATTTATTACTAGTAATTGGTTCAAGTACCCAACTAATCTGATCACTTGTGTTTTTTTAGTCGGATCTAGTTTGTACCGGGACTCGCGAATAATGTCACCATTGGGTGCCTCTATTTATAATATTAGATATTTAATAGTTTATAATTCATAAATATTTTGTTTATTTTCATGAATCTGTTATGTTATGTTATGAAAGAAGAGATTTATTTTTTGCTAGCTACTAACAGCTGTTTCGCCTTAATTTGCATAATAAAAATCTATCGTAACGTGTAATTGAGACACCACCTTTATCCGAAACTATCCGACATTTTTTATTTCGGATATTCGATAGTTTATTTTAACATCTATTTATTTTTCTACATCCCTGCTTAAACATACCCTAAAACTTTAATTATAACATACTAACTATGCGAGATAGTTCCTCATAGAGATCAACTTTTAAACTCAGTCTTTTTCATAGCACTTACTTGTCATAAGGCCTGTACCCGAAGGTGTGCGCGAAGCTGTTGACGCTCCACACGACGTTGATCCCGCATGTGTACCGCAAGATGGTGGGGATGAAGAACGCGTTCGTCCAGGTCTCGTCCCAGAAGTACACTGGTATCACGGTGGGCAGCACGAAACACAGTAGCGGCATCATTTTCATGTAGTGTCTGTGGAAAACAGGGAGGGATTGGTAATTCCTGTAGTTATCCTATTTCAACGTTCAGAGACAGGAATACTGAATGTACTTAATTTTTATTTCGACTTAAAGCCGTCCACTGTTTGACTTAGGCCTAATCCACAGTGTTGCCACAAAGATCTGTTCTTTGCGTCTGGCGTCTAGGTCATTGGTGAGCCGGTTGTAGTCTTAGAGTATTTTGTATTAAGTCCGCCCGGGTCTATGTCGACTTCGTGGCCCGTAACAGCGGTTTTATTTTATATAAAAAAAAAACAAAATAACTATTCAAGATTTTAGTTTTTGCAAGACCTTTTTAATAAACAAGCTTTATTATTTAATGTAACTTTCAAATATTGCCGTGACGCAATCTAGTTGATATACACGTTCGAAACCGTGAGTTAGGGTCGATTCGCGATTTTTTTTTTTATCGAGCCTACTAATTTATATAATGTTTTGATTTTTGCCTAGCTTTTGGTCATATGGTCAATTTTAATAAAATAATTTTTCATGGTATTCTATTCTATATTTGTGGATTTCCAGGGGTTCAAAAAAGTTCAAAATGAGTAGAACCTGGGTTTAAGACGCTGCGTCGTCCAGTACTCGGCACTACTTCAAAACCTCTCGGACCCATCGACCATCCGTGCTACGATTAATGTGCCCAGCCGCCTTCCATTTATATTAAATTCTCTGTTTCTCAGATTTACTGATTGTTTATACAGGGTTTCATTAGTGTTGTAGCAAATTGTAAGCAAAGTCTGCTCGAACTGTTAGTATCTTGGACAAAAACAATTAATGACCAGCTTTTACAGGGTGTCTAGACGGATAAAGCTGGACTCTCTTTTTACAATCTTGTAATAACGGATGTAATTTATCACATTTCTCCCTACTAGCAAGTTTCCATAGGAAAATGTACAGTTTATTTAATTAAGATATAATGAGTATGTCACAACATTAAGATAATGAGAGCTCCGTTTTAAAACACGCAACCTTCAACCCTCAACTATTAACATTTCCACATAAAAAAGTTTGAATTTATGTCGACATCAACTTCACACTTCATAATGCCCTCGGCCCAACGCTTTGAAATAGGGATCTACGTGACAAAATGAAAATCTCTAAACTAGAAATAAATGTTCGTTGACTTGAATTTTCAGAGAACGGGTGAGTGTGGGTGGCTGATATGTTGTGTTCCTTTATTTTATCCCCACAGTTAAAAGACACAAAGGTCTTAGAAAAATATGTTTTGCTTTTCCTTTTAATACCGTGTACAGCAGTGGCTTTTCTAAGCGTAGGTACATATAAATACATATATTGGGACGGAGGCGACGACGACCGCTCGCAGAGACTTATGGTTTTACTTATAACACAGAATTCTGGAGGATATTAGATAATCGTAGAGATATTTGTAGGGACACTGTTTCATATGTAGGATTTCTTTTCTTGGGTTGTAATAGGATTATTTGTTCTGAGAAATACTTTTATTTGAACTCGGCATGTGTTTGGCCTAAGGACACGAACGGGCTTGAACTTTGCTATGAAATCTATTTTCTAGGATTCCGTAACTGAAGATTAACTAACGGAAACTACTACTATGCCACAGCTCTCTATCTGTTTGTTTTGTGTGTCCAGAAATGTGGATGTCATGAACCTATAATAGGTAGATAAAATTTTCACAGTGTGTTGATTGTGGTAGCAATAAATTGTTCGGAACCCTTCGTAAGCGAATCAAACTCGCACTTTATTAGTTTTTATGGTAATATATTAATATAATTTTTCTTATTTTCCGATGTATGCGAGACGGGCAGGACCGTTTGTTGTGGCGATATTTGGGGGAGGCCTATGTCTAACAGTGGACGTTTTTCCGTTGAAATGATGATGATGATGATTTTTTTTTTACACTTACTTCTTCTGGAACATAACAACAGGATCAGCATACAAATCCGTGAGATCAATGCGCTTTCCTCCTTCAATGACTTCTGGGCTCTTCTTGCAGCAGAGCCAGCCCATGTGGGAGAAGAAGAGGCCTCGCTCAGCGTTGTGGGGGTCTGCGTCGGTGTCCGCGTACTTGTGGTGAGTGCGGTGGTCCCGAGCCCACTCGAATATGCAGTCCTGGTAAAAGGAAATGAGAAAATTGGAAGTTTCTGATAATTCATCATGTTTATATGTATAGGGCGACTGGTAATTAGTGAACGATACTTAAACACGTGATTGTAGTCATGATAACAAACAACTTTTACTATGGGACCAAACCTGAAATCACGAATGTACTGGCCAGCAGATTTTTTTTCGCGATTTCAGGTTTGGTCCCATAGTAAAAGTTTGTTTGTTATCATGACTTCAATCACGTGTATCACGTAATCACGTATCGTTCACTTATTACCAGTCACCCTATATATAAAAAAAATGCACAGCCCTACTTAGAAAATTAAGTACAATCATAACACAAGCACCGAAATTTTACTTAAATCCACTTGGGTACGAAGTGTTTCTTAAGAAATTAGTTAACCAATTAGAATCTTCTGGATTTAGGGATTCTATCGTAAATACAAAAAATTGGGAGTTGGCGTACTAAGTTGGGTGCGCATCCGTATTGGTACTCGTATGTACGCACGCACACAAATATGCTAGTGACGTATTCAAGATTAATCAAAATAAGTAATTTTTAATATAGGTGACATAGATTCAGATTCGATTGAATTGCCTCATTGGTCTCGAGGTCGAAAGCGCAACTGCTGAGCGTGAGGTCCTGGGCTTGATTCCCGTGTCGGGCAAAAAGTGATATTGAATTTTTCCATTAGGAAATACTCTGTAGCAGCCGAAGTTTGGAATTTGTGTGGTGTGACACCCCTGTACATCGGAAAGCACGTAAACCCGTTGGTCCTGGGGGCTTATTCTCGAGTTTAATTCCGATCGGTAGACATTGAAATTGTGACGTTAGGTACTCCAGAATTCGATTCTAGCGTCCCAAGCCCAATCCCCATTTTACTTAGTTTCCAAAAAGGTCACGCAATTTGTCCCTAGCATCGAATTCAAGAGCACCTAATGCCACAATTCCAATGTCTACCGATCGGAATTAAACTCGAGAGTAAGCCCCCTGCGCCTGATATCTCTCCGGTTTTGTCGGATTATCGTCCCATCGTACTACGAGAGTAAAGGAACAGAGAGTGCACCTGTGTTTACGCACACACTTGTTCACTATAATATCTCCTGCGTACTTGGCTCATCTCTGTTGAGATTGGCAACTGTGATCAGAATTCTGTCAGAAGGATGATTATTATTACTATTGAACATACTACTTTCAGAATGAGCGTTTATTACGTCACATAAATGTTGTGTAGTTTCAGTTCAGGGTCTTTTTGTTCTCGCTTCTCGTGCTCTAGGGCGGAGCACGAGGGCGTGTCAGACTCTTACTGACTAAAACCCATACGAGTGGGTTTTAGTCATTATAAGTTTGATACACGTATTTTCCTTTCTTTGCTTCCAGGACCCCGGTTTTCCCTTTCAGAAGCAAACCCATGGCCCCAGTAGTAGGCTTATTATAATAGGTACGTCACATTGTCCTCTAATGATCCCTTAATCGACCCTTTCAGTTCAGGGCCTGCTTCATCAATTTACGCATTAACTAAGTAAACAGTCAAGTTCTTGGCATAACAGCGCAGATACTCATCACTAATTGACTTGACGAGAACTGTTAATGATTTAGACAAACGCTCTTGACGTGAGAGGCTGGTTTGACGGCAACACTACCATTAGCATTTGAACCAGTTATTATTTCTAATCTATAAATTAAATTAAAGTGTCTGCTTTTAATATCAAATTAATAAATTTTTTTACTAAAAAGTTGTGAAAACAAAAATGCATTTTTTTTTGTCGACCTATCTGCCTGTTTAACATCCGAAATAGTTGGACGGATTTTAATGGAACTTTCACTGACGGATAGCTGATATTACAAGGAGTAACTTAGTCTATTTTTCATTTTCCCCTGGGACCGAGATTTCAAACTATGGAATATGTCTTCAAAATGGTCGAACAAAATTTGACATGACTTTCATTGGGATATAGCTAATTATTTATTATTAAACATTTGAGAGAATTTAGCTAATTTTTATCCTCAGAACATGTGGGGATAGGGAGGTACATTATTTTTGGGGAGGGAGGGATCTCCGGAATGTATAACATTTTTTACATAGGTAAGTGCTCCAAAAAATGAGAGTAATGCTCTTAAACTACACGTGAACGAAGTTTTGGGTAACAGCTAGTGGTTTATAACTTTACATAACAGCGTAGTTTAGACTTTTATAGGTATTACATATAGGAGTTACTCGCTCTAAGTCCTCTGACCATATACATGAGAGAAAAAATAATTTCTATACGTGTGAATACTTTGGGACGTCATGTTCGTTGTCTATAAAATTTGAAATAATTAGTTTCACTCTTGTAATCGGTAGCTGACGAAATCTCGGTATAGTTTGCTCACGAATTTATCTAAACTAATATTATAAAGAGTTTTATTTTTGTTCGTAATGAGAAAACTTAAAAATTACTGGATCGATCATAAAAATTTTACTTTCATGATGTGCGCTTATTATGTTAGTACGATTATGTTGTAGATTTTCAATATGTCTTATTTTATTTTGTGTCTTGTCTTATATATCTTTTAAATAACTAAGATTAAGCATTAGTATTGGTATTTCGGGATGGCGCAAGAAAGCCCCGCATCTTTATGAAAGCAAGAACAACCCCCTAGCCAAGTCACGATCTTTTCATTAACGTCGAACGCTTTGGGTTGGCCATGCCTCCAATTCCTTTGTTTTGACGTCATCTCAACGCTCAGTTACTTGGTCAGAACAAAGGAATTGGAGGCGTGGCCAACTACAAGCGTTCGACGTTAACGAAACGTTCATAAATTGGCTAGATAGCGGATATAGTTATCACGAGAGAAAGTAAGAATAAAAAACAAGTAGAGGTGTAGAATGCTTACCTGGAAGCCCATAGTTTGCCATAACATAAGCACTACACGGAGAGGAGTGCGTGCCTTGAAGCACCTGTGTGTCCATAGACGATGAGATCCTGCGCCAATTCCGATGGCGCACATTAGGTGGACGGCGAATGCTGGAATACAACAGTATTTTAATCTATCCGTACTATTAAAGGGCATTGCAGGGCGATTCCTGGCCACTGGAGGCACAGGCTTGTGGACGGTGAGCAATGGGTCTTCTTCATCCTCCGGTAAGGACCAAGGAACCTGTATCGACGAACTTTTTCGTGCTCCTCAAAGATATGTCAGCAAAATTGACGGATCCTGTCAGAATTGATGAGGTTACAGGATTGATCGAAAGAATTACCGTGGTCCTTGCAAAGGGTGACTGAAGAAACACAGGTTGGCTTTAGTCCGTTAAAGCTAAAGACTCCCTCTCACTCCATTCAGAGCAGGAAAAATAATTTGGTGATTTAACATGAAAAAATAAGCTCAGGCCCTACTATGAGATCTAAGCGCGGTCCATTTCACGGCCTAAACTGAACTGTTAAGGGCCTGCGCAAATCACGTTTTTAGAGCGCTCCGTCGCTTTTAAAAAACGTGGTGCGCACAGGTCATAAAGGTTATATATATACAGTGTCCTTTTTTCTCATTAGCACGATTGATATTTTAACACGTTATGACATGGCTTTGTTCTATTCTATGCTCCATAGGTATTATTAGACAGAGTATCTATCAATACTTTCGTGAATGTTCTATGAATTCATAACCTTGATTCTATACAAAAGCTTAAATGATGCTTCCAATCCATTAAGTAAACTAGACAACGTATAAATAGTCTTATGAATCAATATACACCATTAAATTTTGATCATTTTAATCCCGTGAAGGGTCGATTTGGTAAATGAAACACTATCGATTTGTAAAGATAAAATAAAAAATAAAGTACTTTTTTTAAACTCGAATTAATTTACGTACGAAATTAATTTCTTTAAGTAAACGTCAGCTGGGGGAGTCCAATGACCTGTAGGTAGTAATAGTAATAGAGAATACGTAACGACCGACCACTACCTACAAGGTCATTGACTCGTTTTATTTTTTATTTTATCTCGATAGTGTTTCGTGTACCGGATCGACCCTCCACGTGATTAAAACAATCAAAATATATCGGTGTTTAGAAACAATCAGACAGTGACTCACCAAATACATTAGTCTGCCATTTAGCTGAAGTGAAGACGAGGTATAATCCATATACTGATGCAATATGCAGGTATAGGAACCACAATATGTTGAACCACACATATTCGTGTTTCCTGGGACTGGCGTGTTTTAGTACTGAGACATCTTTAGCGAGCCCCAGGTCTGATGTCTGTGTGTCCGACTCGAAGACTACTCCACTAGGGACTGGATCCACTTGAGGAGGCATGATCTGAAAGGAAATGTGTGTTCTGTAATTTCATTTGTAAGGATCATCCGCTCATTTAGGTTTAGCTCAGTAAGTGGATCGTTAAGATGTTTACGGCCATTTACTTATTGCTTTTCTTGAAAAAAAAAAATAGCCCCACCGTAGATATCCATATCCATGATATCCGTGAGCCCCATACTGACACCCGTATTTATAAAGAAGTAATTACTTTTAGCTAATTAATTTCTTATTAAGTCTTTACTTGAAGTTAGAAATGTTCATTAAAAATTTCAATTTTTCTTAATTATAGAATACAAATTGTTACTTAAGTAGTTATTTTTACTCAAGTAATTAGTTTTACTTTATTATAAATATAGGTGCAAGAATTACGCCTGTATCGTGGGTGCGTTCAAGAATGTGTAAGGCACATATATATTATAAGACACCCAAACCCGGAACAACTATTTGTAGGTCATACAAATATTTGTTCCGGGCGGGAATCGAGCCCGCGATACGCAGCACAGCAGTCAATCACTCAACCACTGAGTCAACCGTGTCATCATTATATTGTGAAGTGTTTTCCATCAATGTTGTTATTGCCTATAGATATGAAGATTATCGGCCCTGTAATGAGCCCTCATTACAGGGCCGATAATCTTCATTACAGTTATTTGGAACTATTACTAAGCAATCTCTAAGAAACACAATATAGGCATTTCTAGTTTCATTTGCCAGCATTTAATACTTGATTTAACGATACAAATTAAACAGAGTTTGTCTTGAAAGATGAATTGCAAGAAAGTCCAAACTTGTTCAGTCTAATAATTGCACTTGTTAGAACGCCAGATGCATTTGATTACCTCATTAAGAGTTTCGAGTCAAGTTTTTGTTAACTTTTCCTGGCCAGTTCCTGTAAAAGGAAAGTTTCAGGAAATTGAAATATTTTATCAGGAAAGAGGACCACTTTAAAACGTTTTCCATTGAAAATAGTGTGAAAATCTGCAAAATCATGTGCAAAACGATTTCAATTTGAATAAGGAGACTTATAATCTTTAATTCAGATTCCTTGTGGAAAGTTCTAAGAACGGATAAGAAAATCCGATGATAATTGAAATTCAATATGGTATTATTACAGTGAATATCTAAAGGCTTCCACACAAAACTGCTATGCGGTGCGATACGACGCTCCATCGCAGGCACCTTCGATGCAATTTCATGCGGCAAAGTACAATGTGCGATGTGAATTAATTCGCAAGTTCTTGCGATGCGTCGTTCGAGCTCGTAGATTTTTACGATGCGACATCGCATCGCAGTTTTGCGTTTGGGCCCAAAACCTGGTCAAGGCTTACCGCTAAAAGTACATTTGGTTCTTCTAAATAAATATTGCGCTGATCCCGGTATGACTTCCGATACAAGACATGCTGATGATAATGATGATACGTTTCGAAAAATGTATTCATTATATTTTGAATACACTATTCTCTTTTTAACCGACTTCAAAAAGGAGGAGGTTAATGTTCGGCTGTATGTATTTTTTTTATGGATGAACGATTTAGAATAAATATCACTTAAAAATTAACTTTTTCACGAGGTAAAATAGGAAAAGAGATCAAGAAACACCTACCTCCTTCGTTGTTAAACACTGAAATATATCTTATTCTAACCAATATTTGACACACACTGATACCCTATTCATGTTGTCCCTAGTATATATAGGGTACAAAGAAAACAATTTGAATTTCAAACAATGCAAGAAGTAAATCCATATAAACACAAGAAACTGGGGCGTTAAGTTTCGTAAGAGTTCATTGTATTGTAAAGTACATTACATACGATACACATTAACTAAGTAAGGTTAATCGGTTCAGAATATTAGTTAATTAGTTCATTGATTTATGTTTAGGGATCTGGGTGAATTTGTTATGTGTTTGTGTAGGTAAACAAGTGACAATCGCGTCAGTGAACTCTGGTACCCTTTCAACTTTTAGAATTTTTAGAGCGTTGGCGTTTTTTCGAAACCAGAGAGCAGTGGTGGCTGAGTGGTAACGGCTCCGACTTACGAGTTGTAGGTCGTGGGTACAAACCCAGCCAGGCGCATTACTTTGTATAATTTATTTCATCACCACTGCTCTTAAAACGGTGAAGGAAAACATCGAAAGGAAACCGGCATGTCCTAGAACCAAAAACTCGAAGACGTATGACACCCACCAACCCGCATCGGGCCCGCGTGGTGAATAACGGTCCATTCCCTCTCCTAGAGAGGAGGCCTGAGTCCCAGCAGTGGGAACCATAAATGGCTGATTATGCTATAGGCTATAATGTCGTTTTTTTGTGACCGTGGCCATGGAATGCAAAGGGCAACTAAAGGAACACTAGTGCGTTTTTGTCAATAAAAGTCTGACGCTCCCTCTCACTCCACAGTGGAAAAACTATTTGAATGTTTTCCCAGCTCAAAAAAATGACTAAATTCCTACCTACATTTATAGTAACGAAACGAAAATGTTCATATTTAAACTAGTTAATAGCCATTAGAACATACTACCGGGATTAACGTTTCCTGCCTAGTTCAAGGCCTACCTTTGTTTCAAGTATCATCCAAATTCGTTCAGCCTTTGAAGCGTAATAAACACACTAGTTTAACATCTAAACTTATGGACTTCCCAATCTTTATCATACAAGGCCAGATTTTGATCGTTTTAATCCCGTGGAGGGTCGATCCGGTACATGAAACACTATCAATTTGTAAAGATAAAATTAAAAAATAAAGTACTTTTTTCTAAAATTAGAATTAATATGTATACGCATGTACGAAATTTTCTTTAAGTAAACATCAGCTGATCGAGTGCAATGACCTGTAGGTAGTTAGTACGCAACGACCGACAAGTACCTTCAGGACATTGGATCCACGAGTTTTAGAAAAAAAAATACTTTACTTTTAATTTTATCTTTACAAATAGATCACTATCTATTTGTAAAGATAAAATTAAAAGTAACGGATCGATCCTCCACGGGATTAAAAAGATCAAAATTTAGCCGTATATAAATCTCATCATCATCATCATTTCAGCCGAACGACGTCCACTGTTGGACGTAGGCCTCCTCCAAGTGTCGCCATTGCAACCAGTCCTGTGCTTCTCATATCCATCAGATTCCTGTGACCCTCACCAGGTCATCGGTCCACCTTGTGGGAGGCATTCCACCGCTGCGTCTATTTTTTTGTTTAAACTAAATACCACTCATCCTATTAAGTAGGGTTCATCTCATCATACTTCACACTAATATTATAAAGGTATTAGTAATAGAAGTAAGGGAAATTAGTCTGTATGTTTGTCCTTCACGTCTTTTTGAAATAAGAAGTAACTATATACAATTTTTTATAATGATGATATCTACTTCTGTGTGTGTCATCATCATCATTTCAGCCGAATGACATCCACTGTTGGACATAGGCCTCCCTCAAGTGTTCTGTGTATGTGTGTACACAAATGTTAAAATAAATATTCAAATAAATCAATTGTATATTGTTGTGTTTGTTTGTGTTAATAAATTCTACACAGATACATACGCAGGCGAGCGTGTACCATACACATACCAAATCGCATTTACTTACCTCTAACCCCAAGTACATATTAATTAACGTGAATTTATCAGACGTGTTCAAAAGAATTCTCCAGCCCAGTTAATAGTTAAGGAAGTATGCGCAATGGCCGACCTCTTGTGCTCCAAATTGATTCCGTGCCCGAAGTGGCCCTTTGTTGTCGACCAATAGGTAATGGAGCAGCGCTTACACAACGCTCACTATGAATATTCTAGACGTAATTTAATTTTCTGAAGGAATTGCTTGCATTGTAGTACATTGTTTCTAACAAAAACCATTTTTGAGCTGAATTGCGGACGGATCTTGAAGATATTGATGAGAAGTCGCATTTAATTTTATGTTTTTTTTTTTTTAATTATACGTAGGTCCCGAATTACGAGTTGTAGGCCGCGCGAGTTGCATTCCCTCTCCTAGAAAGCCAGAGTCACAGCAGTGGGAACATTATAAAGCTGATTATGCATATGTTTTTTCCTTTTATAATTCCGTTTTACGACACTCTTTGACCAATATTACAATTTAACTTTTCAGTTATCGCATTTTAAAAAACATTGACCAATCGGATTTAGGATGAACCAATTAAACAACCGATCAAATTTTAAAAATAGAGTTCTAACTGTGCTGGTGAAATTCAATCAAAATTTTTGCGTGAAATGACCGAACACTGTGGATTTCAATTTGAGGACCGCAGAAACGAATCGTTTTTCAAGATCGGACCCATTTAAACCACAATACCGGTAATCGGGTGGTGGCCATTCCGGAATTACGTCCACAGCCGCTCTTTGGCCACCGGTCACTGGAGAGCTTGCTATATTTAAAATTGATTTACGAGTATTTTTTTGACGTTTAGGGTCGAGATTCAAGTGAGAGGTGACCCAGCAATTAGAGGTACAATGTAAGTGGCCCAATATTACACGACTAGGGTTCATAATATGAACTTTAGAAACGGATACGAACTGCACCTACATATTTATTTTTACCAACAATTTAAACCAAATCGTAAAAGCTTAAATTCACAACACTATTGAATCGAATTCAGTAAACACAAAAACATAACTAACATTTAAGAGCTATATTAATGCTACAACACAGCTTAAAACTCGATAACCTACGAACACTCGATAGCCTTACAATAAAGCTAAAGGCATAAACTCTTTATGAACGGCAAACCAGTTAAAGCACATCCCGCGGTAAATGGAATAATAAATAAGCTGCAAAAAGATGAAATCTTTTATCTGTATCGGCAGAAAGCTGTCATTGACTGAACACGATACGGAATTACCGTCGAAGTGGAAAAATCAGGCTGGTCTCGGTTCCACAGTCTCCTCAAAATAAAATCTCCGCTTCACGCCCCAGTTACCCGACCGAAAGATTCGCCATTCATTCCGTTCACATGTGTTTACGCTACGAATCCGGATGTATTCGAGCGTTGCGATACGCCTGCAATCTTCGCCTTTTAGCCAGATTATTACTGTTACTGTGACCGTTTTTTCTGGTTTTCGGTAATGGGTTTTCGAGCGTGCTTTTTCATGCATTTGTGTTTTTAACTGCGGCTCAGGTGAACCCTTCGTCACTTTAATAAAGAGAAGCATCAGAAGGTTTTTACACTTTATACAAAGGGACAATCCATATGCGATAGAAATTGTCGTAATGCCGAAATGTAAGTGATTGACGAGGTCCTTTTTTTGTTTTTATGTGGGAAATCGTCCAATGACTTCTCCCGCTCTAGAGCGGAGCCGGAGGGGTTGTCAGACTTTTGGTGATTAAAACCCACTTTTATGTTGCTTTTTTGCCTCATGTTCCTTTTTTCATGGCTCTGGTAGGCTTCAACCTTGCTGGGCGAGCGTAGAATACCATCCTCCGTTGACGACTCGGGCTCAGTCCAGACCATTACCCACTGACCACGCCTACGGTGGACCACGTGTCTTTGGCAATTCAATTTTGGATTCTTTGACAAACTTTATCCAACGTGTCTAGAGGCCCCGGGAACATAAGTTTTGGACATCTATAGTTCCTTGACTTGATAATACTCGAATTATTTTCTGACTGGCTCCTGTAAGTGGCTTAGCCCACGTACTAGAAGAAAATTATCCACTCACGAGTAAATTAGTATCTGCAATCGCTCTTTTGAACAGTCCTGTCACAGGTGCGTTAACCTGAGCTTACTGTCGTATTTTAAAACATACCTACTGTCGAGTCAGCAAAGTTGCTAGCTCACTAGACATACTGCCCGGGGTGCGCCCGCAGTACTTAAGTGGCTATTGACACTCGTACCTCTTTTATGACCCTCATTAAGTTAGGTCGTTTTCGTGACTCCGATAGATGCCCTTTTTGCTGTGATTTCTACCTAATGAGTTCTTGTGGTAAGAATTTTATAAGTATGATTGAATTATGGGATTTATTTAGAATATCTTAAATAAAGAATTTTTAGGGTCTGGGATGTTACAGACAAAATGTCCCAGGCGGTGTCAACCGCGTTGTTGGTTACTGCTCCTTAAATGGAATATCTAAGATTAAAAATAAAATTTCATGAGAAGTTCTTGAGATTAGCATGTTCAAACAAATAAACTCTTTAATTTTATTAGCAACCCTTTTTTTATTTTTTTATTAGCATTGCACGGGTTTAAGAAATCTTTGAAATTCTCGGCTTTTCAGTACTATAATATACACTTAAATCTTCCTCATGAATCACTCTGTCTATAGGTTTAAGGTCACAGCTCTGCGCCACACCGCCTCGCTTCCCGGGGCTAGTATTTATTAAATGGACTTGTAGGGGTATTTTTTTATGCTAGGTAAAATCATCCAATGACAGATCCCGCCCTTGGGTGGGGCGGGAAATAGTGTCAGACTCTTACTGACTAAAAACCTACCCTGTTCCATTCATTGCCTTTGTCCCAGGGCCCTTGGTGACATTTTCACATAACCTTTGGCCCCAGTAGGCTTCGGCCCTGCTGGGCCCCTACAGGACTTGTAGGGGTATGCGCTCACTACATCAACTTACGACCGAGGCGATCCGGTGATGCTACGGAGTGGATGTAGTGAGTGCATGCCCATACAAATTCATATAAAGAATACTAGCAGCAGAAGGCGAGGCGGTGCGGAGTGGGCTCCGGGTGGCTCTAATGAGCTGTGACCTTTAAATAGTTTTTAGGTTTATTGCTTATCCACGATGTAAAGGACAGGTCTTCGCTTAATTTAAGGGCTTGCTCAGGCTAAAAACTTACCAATGAAGTTTATAATTTAGTAAGGAGAGGCCAATTTTTTTTTTGTTTACTAAAAAACATCTTGTGAAAGGTTGTTCAAGTTTCGTCTACTTACTTTAGTCTGTAGACGAAACTGTGTGGGGAACTTTGTTTTATATGGGGAATTTTGTAGTTTGCCTCTATTTCTGATAGATTCTACGACCAAGACTTTGATATGGTTTTTACGAGTACGATACTACGAAACGGTTTACGACCACCCTTTCCCAGCCTAATCGAGCAACTTCAATGGTAATCAGAATCCGATTCATTTACGATCTCTTTGTCTTAACATAAAAAGAAATCTATTCGAATGGCCCAACATTCTTAAAAGAAATTACGTAACTTTCTACCCATCCTTGGCCTTAGGTTCAATTAGTTTGGGTAGAATTCGCATTAGGCAGCCGAACTGTTTCAGCTCGGGTTGCCAACTGTTTTTGATGAAAAACTAACGCAATTGTTTAGTAAGGGTAAAAAAATATTTGAAAGAAAAAAAAGTTATTAATTTTTTTTTCCTTGAAGATTTTTTTTTACAGCTTTTTAATTATGTATCCTTACATTTTTATCGTTCTGTACCTCAAAACGATAAACGGAACTTTTATAGGATTACTTTGTTGTCCGCCTGTCTGTCTGACAAAATCTCGGGAATACGTGGAGGTATTGAGCTGAAATTAAATCCGTATAAGTACTTAGGTCTTCAATCCCCTAAAACTGTAAAAAATCAAACTTCTAAGTTAACGAAAAAAAAAGATATGGACGTTTACGTCCCAAAAAATGTATATTTCGACACTCTCAAGGGAATCGTAATTCATAGGGTATATCCTGTTGCAACACTTCAGTAATTATTCATATTAGTTTTTCATTTTACTCATCACAATAAAAACTGAAAATAGAGTATTTAAATGTACTTTATTTTTATGCAAAAGTATAAAGTATACTTACCAAAAATAAAGTAAAATACGTTGTTAAAAAGTATGGTTGGCAACCCTAGTTTCAGCTAATCCGATGAACTGTGAAGTCAGCTTTCGTTTAGTTTCCTTTGTATTCATGTTTTGTAAGTTCTCTGTAATTAGGTAATAGAGTAGGTAGAGTGTATAATATTAAATATTTTTTGTTCTGAATTGGATCGCGTTTGACCACTATCTCACCTGATGGTAAGCGATGATGTGGTCGACGATGGAGTACGCTTGCATAGAAGTAACCTATTCAATCTTGACTTTAAGAATCCTACGTTGTAACTATCAGGAAACACAGACTCCGACAGGGAATTCCATTCCTTAGTATGATTGTATTCTCAAAACGCTTTGTACGTGTAAGTGGGATATCCACCATGTACCGGTAGCGCAACGCCAAACGTCTCGTGGTCCGATGATGGAACGGACTCGGCGGAATTACATTGTGCAGTTCCAAAGCACACTATACTATCTACTACTGTAGATTTACTCGTGGAAGTAACTAATATATAGGGCGATAATAACAGTTTTATTTTTCATTTTGACAACATTGATCCATCGCAACGATTAGTAGGTATGAAACTTATCATCTAACTATATCATATAGGCGTTAGTAAATTAAAGATTAAAAAAAAAAACAGATTGCAATTGGTTCATTATAATCACAAATTTATTCAAATTCAATTCTGCCAGAATGCCATAGCACAAATTATGATTAATAAGGAAGCCACTTTTTTTCGCAAAATGGCTGCCAGACGGTCTGTACGCGCCTTCATGAACATACCTGATGATAATACCCCCACTAAAATCCTAGAATCATATTGATACCCCACGGTAAAACTGGCTGAACTGAATCATGAGTTTCAATGACCTTGAGAATTTTGCCATAATAGCTTAGACATAAATTCAAAATTCGATAGCAGCTTACTTGTAATTAAAATTCATTGCAGTTAGTTAAACTTTAAATAAACAAGTTGGTTCATTACATTTAGAATTGAATAATCTGTTCACGTAATAATGTGGTGTTACCAGTTGCCACCAAACCAAACTAGTCCGCAGTATCGCCTGGTCGACTGCGGAAATTACTAGCCGCGTTGGATTCCGTCGACGCCGCGTCGGCAGTGCAATAAGACCCGAGGATATATGGACGGTAACGGACTACGATATATTCTAAATATCGTATGGGAAATGTTATTAAATGTCCGACTAACACGCTTACTTACATAGGGGATTATTGAAGTGGGTTTATTTCATGTTTCGTGTTATAAATGTTTGTTTAGGACTTGGTTTGGTGTGAACTTTCTTCGTAAAGTAACATCGTCTTTGTTTTCCACTTTTATGATTTACTAGCTGATTCGTGTCCACGCTGGATGTCAAATATTTTTAGCGTAAAAACGGTTATTAATCAGAATCTAAAAAATAATGTAGTTTCCTACTGCTAAAAAAAATAACAATATCGGTTCAGAATGCCCAGAGATTACTTCTTACAAAAAACTCACAAACTTTACCTCTTTGTAATATTACTTCATACAACTAAAACAGAATTTACCAGCAAGCAATATAAAAAATGGCCAGGCTTTTTATACAACAAAATTAATAAACTTGAATGATGAAAAAATTTTAATGCAAAAAAAAAAATAACAATATGGCTACATAATTTAAATAATATAATAGACTCACTAAAATGCATAATATTTCTTAAAATACAGACTGGTTTTCTCTCTAGTTTAGAAATAGTATATTATGATACAAGTGTGTAATGTAGGAGGTTACCGTCGAGGCGGTATTAAGACCCGAGCCTTGGCGAGGGTCTTAAGAGAGCCAAGAACGGTAACATTCATTACTCACGTGTATCATACGACGTTTTTCAATACACTTGTGAAGAAAAATAATTAAGTTAACTTATATTACAACGGTAAAACTAGTAAAATTTTTCATAACATGGCGGTAAAAAAATTAAATCTGTTGCCTATGACCACGCGCTAGGCTATGGCTATATGGTCTTTTGATCATATTGCCTAGTCGTCGTTTGTTTTCTTGTGTGAAAAGTTTTTACGTTAATGTCATTCGTAGTGACAATAGAATATGGATGTAACATTTTAACATGTACTATTTGATTTTATTTTATTAATACAGACCATGAATTTCACTCGAAAAAATTACGCCAAAAACCGCGCGCGTCTTTAAATGACCACAAACAATTTTTATTTTTCGTATTCAAAATTTGTTTTGCGAACAAAGAGGTTGAACAAAAAGGTTATAACTACATTACAGCACTAGTGCGTAATGGTAATCAAAATGTCACAGTTTGGTAACAGGTGCCATTATATACCTAAGTGTAGTGCAATAAAAGTCACTTTCTGAGCAAGTGTATTGAAAAGAAGTTTTATGACCAATTTCATTTTTCTAAGTGTTTTTCTTTGTTTATAAAATTTTAAAACTTATTATTTATTTATTTTGCAGGAATTGGATTGCCGAACAAGTGATTGAACTCAGTTTTTGTTTATAGTAAGAAATAATAACAAACTAAAAACATAGTAAGAACTGACATAATTTTAAAAGTTTGTGTTGAGTGGTGTAATCAAATATACAAACCGAGTAATAACATAGGGATCCTGCAGAAGGGCCGAAGCCTACTGGGACCAAGGGTCAGCTTCTGAAAAGAAGGCTCGGCCCCGGTATGAAAGACAACGATGAAACGGGTTTTTTTTTATGGTACGTAAAATCATCCAATGACAAATCCCGCCCTTAGGCGGAGCGGGAAGTAGTGTCAGACTCTTACTGACTAAAAACCTACCCCGTTTCTGTTTTGCCTATCGTGCCGAGGCCGGGTATTCTTTTCAGAAGTTGACCCATGACCCCAGCAGGTTTCGACCCTGCTTGCCTGCAGCTAGCAGGCTGGGCCTCTACGGTTTGCTGACAGCTCCTTGAGGCGCGCGGGAACAGTACGCGCCGTCGACGATTTGGGCTCGGTCCGGTCGATTCGTGGGTTTTTTAGTCAGTAAGAGTCTGACAGGCGCATTACTTTGTGTAATTTAATTCATCACCACTGCTCTCAAAACGGTGAAGGAAAACATCGCGAGGAAACCGGCATGTCCCAAAAATTCGAACACATATGACATCCACCAATCCGCACTGGGCCCGCGTGGTGGATTACGGCCCATTCCCTCTCCTAGAGCGGAGGCCTGAGTCCCAGCAGTGCGAACATTAAAAGGCTGATGATGATGATGATGATGATGAAGAGTCTGACACTATCTCCCGCTCCGCCCAAGGGCGGGGATGTCATTGGATGATTTTCATGATTTTCACCCACCATAAAAAAACCTATTGTATTATTAATATTCCAAATACATACACTTACAATATGTACATATTTCAATGCAGTACCTCCCATATAAAGATTTATTTGAAATGTGTTTTACCAATAGTTTGTAAACTAAATCGCACTCATGTTTTGAAGAAACGTGCCAACAATAGGAGGATCTGGATTCGAATCTTTCAGTGCATCTCAATGCTTTTCGATCACATGTGAGAAATATATACGCACAGGGCTTTCATACCACATGCTGTTGATCTGGAAATAATCCCTCAAACGTCGTGTAAGATGTGAAGGGGACTTATTTATGTGCATACTTGTTTACATGTTTTACGTAACGATGCTATTTGTATCTATTGTATTTTTAACCCCAGACGGAAAAGAGGGTCATAAGTTTGACGTGTCTGTCTGCCTGTGTTTTTGTCCGTGGCATCGTAGCTCCTACACGAATGGACCGATTTGGCGGTTTTTTTGTTTCAAGAATTGACAGATTCGTATTTGAAGTTTATACTCGGTGGCTTTAGTTAAAAACATTTCATACAAATTTATGAACGTTAACAAGTTTTAATTTTTGTTTGAAAAATCATCAAATAACTTCTCCCGCTCTGGGTGTAGTGAAAGAGTTTTTTAAGGTTGGAATCAAGTAATGACTTTTCCCATTTTAGGGGCAGAGTGAGAGGGCAGCTCAGACTTTTACTGACTAAATCCCACCTGTGTTCCTTCATTTGTGCTTTACGTGTGGTATTGCATTTACAACAGTCTTGAGTAAATACTAGCCCTTCATTAGGTAGGCTTCTTTTAATTAATGTAAAGAAGCTAAATACTCACTGATTAATCACGAAATCTCACAAGCTATATAACACCTACAAATTGACAGTTTGGCTAGCAGGCTCCTTATAGAGTGTAGACATCCGCAAAGAACGAATTGTACGAAACTCCACCGCTAAGGAGATAAAACGGGTGTTGGAAGTTTGTATGGAGAAACCGAATTTCACGCGGGCGAAGCTGCGGGCAGAAGCTAGTGATTCATATTTATGTCGTGGCGATCTCAAGCCGTTTACTCACGTTGTTGCGTCGCATGATACGCAAAAACTTGGTTTGCACGTGCGTACCACTAACGAACATCGAACATTCTGTTCCTCAAACGTGTTTACGGCGATCCTGTTAGTATTTTCTGTATGGATAGTGTTCTTCGTGAATCACTGCAAACACTAAAAACTTTCCGCTACTTCACAATCAACCTCTTTCAACGGCACCGCCATGGCTATTAAGATAGAGTCCACGACTGTTGTACGCGAACTCGATTCAAACTACTTATGTTCGCGTTCGTGTTCGAATATCGATGGGTCTTATATATATAATAGATAATAGAAGCCTCTAGTCTCTGTTTAATGTAGATAAAGACATATAATATAATATAATAATTAAAATACTATTAGAGATACAAATAAATCAATCTAGCTAGAATAACGAAAGTATGTATGTAACTTTTCGATATAGGCTTCAATTGAAAAATTTGCACATTTGTCCTTATACATAGGACCTGTGATAGGACCCATCGATATGCAGTCTAATACGAACAAACCAAATGTTCAAGTTTGATTTTTGAGTTCGCTAGTATGTTCATGTTCGTTCGTAGGTAGGGTTCGTTCGTGGTGGTGCGACCGAACATTTCATGAAATGGTTGCATTTCATGAAATAGCCGGGTAAAACTGACCATAATTATAATTTGAACGTTAACGTTTGATGACAATGTTAGTTAATCCACGTTTGGCGTTTGTATAACATGTTAATAAAAGGTCTGAATAAATTAAGGACTAATTATTATTAGGATTAATTTAAGTTGATTATTTTACTTTGTTTGGTTTTATTAAAAGCTTTATACAGCATTTTTAGAATACGCCATCATTGATCTCTCTGTGTTCCGAGTTAAATTCCCAAAGCAGGCCTAGATTCTTGTTGGTTTTATCAAGGGAACATGCTCGGGTAAATAACTGTATATAGGCTTGCCCCAATTAATAGGAACTGATATGTTTACACTGAACCTTCACATATAAATGTAGGCACAGCAGGTGTGCCGTGTACCTCTCTACCCCTCTCTCCTCTGGGAAATACACGCGTGATGTTATATAAATAAAATACAAGAGAAATGTAACTCGTGGCTGCCTAAAAAAAATATATTTATTTGCTAAAAGAAGTGTCTAGAAAAGTTATGGCTTAATTAACATAAAAATTGAACGCGTGCTTGAGTATTTCGGTTTACATATTGTGGATCCAAATTCTTGTACATTGGTAAAACATTTTTATTTTTGGGTTGTGTACGTGAATATCATGCATAATAATTTATTTTTTAACGTAGTTTGGTGTGAAATATCTATTGGCGAACCTTGGCAGTAAAACCGAGTGGGATGCCGTGACGGTGATGATTTGGTTCGATTCGCACCCAAGACAAATGTTTGTGTGATGAGCACAATCATTAATTGTTTTGTGTCTGGGTGAAAAAGATTGCATTTAGCGGAGATGAGAATATTGAAAGAGATTAAGTTTGAAAGTGGCGCCAGTGACTGAAAAGTTGAAAGGTTGAAAGGTTTGTCTTTGTATGGTCATATGAAGAGAAGGGGTGAAACGCATGTTACTAAAAGAGTTCTGAGTTTACACATAGATCGATGGAGAGGAAGAGGGAGGCCGAAGAAGAGATGGATGGATTGTGTGAGGAGTGATATGGAAGAAAATGGGGGTTAGTGATAGTGTGACGGGTGACAGGATAGAGTGGAAGAAAAAAACGTGTTGCGCCGACCCCAAGTAATATGAGATAAGGGCAAGAAGAAGAAGAAGTGTAATGATAAATGTCGTTTGATACACGTGGAAATCTGTGATTGCAGCCCTCAGCTCCATAGCAACCTCGTCTGCTCGGGCGGATTCCACCTCGGTCACAATGGCAAGCTTCTCCACGTCTAGTGATAGGTCTCCCTCTATTCCTTCTGTGTTGTGATTTTATACGTAAATTTGCATCACCATCATTTCAGCCGAAGGACGTCCACTGTTGGATATAGGCCTCCCCCAAGTGTCACTACAACTAACAGTCCTGTGCGTCTGGCATCCACCACACTCTGACTCGCATCAGGTCATCGGTCCACCTTGTGGGAGGCCTTCCAACGGTTCCAATGCTGCGTTTTCCGGTGCGCGGTCGCAACTCTAGAACCTTTCGGCCCCAACGTCCATCTGTTCTACGAGCAATGCGTCCTGACCACTACCACTTAAGTTGGGCGATTCTTCGGGCTGTGTCAGCGATCTTGGTTCTATTAATATTTAAATAAATAAACAATATAAGGCCTACCTACAGCAGAATACAGCTCTATCACTTGTACGTAGAATATTGTGATAAATGAAATAGCTTTCGTGTCTTGTTCGGCTTTAGCCTCTCACTATTCAGTGTAGTCGGGCCTTAAATTCGACACGTCGCTGCCACACGTGGCACGACGCCAAACCTGTGTATCTACCGTCAGAAGGCATCGTGTAGTTTTGATGTATATTTATCTTTAATTAGAAATGTTAATCTTTTTTGTGTCTATTTCGAATCAAGTTAAAGTGGTTTCGATCAGATATTGTCTCACCCGCTGGAGTGTCCTCAGTTTTTGTTAAGCTATACTAGTATTGAACTAAGGCTTAGGTTAAAAAAAATACCGCAGCGCGGATGTAGCGCAGCAGTCGCGCTGCAGTCGCGCGTCACTTTACGGCTGATTTGAAGGCAGGTTTAGACCTTCACGGGGGGCTTTGATGGTGGGGCGACTGAGTCCTGCCCACCCCTGGATCTTTGGCCACCGATTCAAAATTTTATGATGGACGCTAAAAAGATAACTTCACAAAAAAACCAGGTACGTCAGGGTCCAGACCGCCCTTGAAAGGTAATCCTAAATACCTACTTAGGTACACTAGGTAATAACCTAAAAAATGCGTTCGTATTTAATTAACGACATCCCCAGATCTGTGATTTAGTCCGAGTAAAAAATAGGATTCAGCGAATGTCTATGAGAATTACATTAAAACCTCTATGCTACCGATTATTCAAAATAAATGACAGTGTTTCTCCCTCTGCCGCGCTAAAGGATCAAAGAATTCGACTGTGGCGCAGTCCATTTAGTGTACCGATTCTTTGATCCTTTTGCAATCCAGTGGTGTCATTAAATTTTGGATGGAGATGATATACAGGCTGGGTTTTTGGGACGGGTTAGTAAGCGTAGCTGTCTTCCTTTTGCTTACATTTTCCAGCCAGCTCTACCCAAAACAAAAAGTTTGGCCAATGTAAACTTCGAATCTCTTTTGACGGTTTCCATCATTTCTAGTACGCTTATTATAAATGGTCTCATACAGTCTTTTGATCCCTACATGACATAGGATCGATTATAGAATAGATGTTTTTTTTGATTGTGGGATTTTTTTGCTGACTGTATTTTATTCCAAAATCTGAGAATGCATTTCCGAATATCTTAAAAAAAATATGACCATCCATCTAGGAATGCTTTCCTATATCTATAATGACAATGGCACACATATGGACTAAACTATGAAATCCTGCATTGCTCAATAAAGCTAGAATTACATTAGACCGACGCACACGTGTAACACACCTGATTTGTACGTAGAATGACGTCGTGTGGCGTGGATCAAGTATAGCTCTACAAGTCTAGTTTCCATATAAAATGTGCGGTCTCTTCATACCGCTGCGCCCAGATCGGCGTGTGAGACACGCGTGTGCATAGTGTAGTTCTAGCTTTAGAGTCCTTTGCGTGATTTGAACATATACAACACTCTGTATAGCTCCATCTCTTTAACAGTTCAGTTTAGGTCGTAAAATGGTTCGCGTTGAGAGCTGGTGGTAGAGCCCCAGTAGATCATGAAAGCCGAGATAACTGTGGGTTATCAAAAGTTTGTCCCTTACAATTTGAACAGTGAAAGAAAAGACCAAACAAATATCTACTTGTTCTGTATTTTTGTATGCAAACCGTTAAGGAAAGTGTGTGCTCAACGGCATGTTTATTTACTGTTAAGAGGACCAAAAACCGTAATGGCAGAGGAGCACTTTAAAGTTTCCAACAATCAGATTATCAGCTTTGCGTCTCTACTTGCTAATGATTTGGTCCCATTCGACTCTTACATTTTACGGTAAAAGGTACTGAACAGACTCCAAGCTGGATTTGTTTACAAAGCTTAATGGGCGACCTGAACATAAATGTTGATTGCCTTTAACTAAACATGGGTTTGATTAGTGCGATTTGTTTTAACACAGTGATGAAACCGGCATGTTCTAGAACCGAAAGTTCGAAGATACATATGTGCTATCTGGTGCCATCCAATTAAGCTCATTGGGCCCGCGTGGTGGAGTCCCAGTAGTGGGAACATTATAATTTCGGAAGTCGGTGTTAAAAAACGAAGAAAACAAACGATTATAGAAACACCGACTTCCGAAATTAAAGTTATTTTGCACTTTTTGTGTTTTTTTTTTTTTTACATTGAAGTCGGTTGTATTTTTTTTTGTTTTTTGTTTCTTATTTAGTTTTTTATTTCACACTACACTTTTTAGTTGTCCCTTCAGCCAAACTTCTTCTTCTTCTTTTCGAATCGATGGTAAACTCGTTAAATTATTTGGGCCCAGTAAGTTGCCACGTTAACTGCAGCATCGGTGGCACCCATTAAGTCCTCCAAAGTGCAGGTGTAAGGGCACCTGGGACATTCCAACATGTGGGTCATGTTTTGAACAGCACCGCACTCGCATTGAGTATCCGACGGGTCTATAAACCCCCATTTCGCCAAGTTGTGTTTGCAGCGGCCTACCTGGGTGCGCAGCCGATTTAGTGCTTTCCACGCAGGCCACTGCAATTCACGTCCAGGCGGGAGACGTTCCTGCGGTTTCAAGAAGTCGGATGGTGGCAGGTTATGTTCTTCCCAAAGCTTGATTCTATCTTTAGGTGGTGGGTCAAAAATGGTCTGTGTGCTTCGAAGAAAGCTCTTTCGGCTCTTAAGCCTAGTTGGGGCTGCTTTGTGTTCGAAAAGGGGATGTCGGGAATCGGATTCTTGGTTTTTCTTTTCGATCGCGCATGCGACATCCCTGCGAATGGCTGGTGGAGCAATACCAGCCAACGGGTAGAGCTTATTAAGTGGGGTCGGTTTAAGGCATCCTGATATAATTCGACACGTCTCATTCAGGGCAATGTCGACCTGCTTTGCATGCACTGATCGGTGCCACACTGGGCACGCAAATTCGCCAGCAGAAAAACATAAAGACATGCCAGTTGTGCGAAGAACGTCAGGTGCTGCTCCCCACTTGGTAGATATAAGGCGACGCAGTAGGTTGTTTCGGGACCCAACTTTCTGCTTCGTGTTGAGGCAGTGCACTTTATACGACAACGATCTATCCAGCGCCACACCCAGATACTTTGGGTTTCTACAGTGCTCCACGTCAGTACCCCGCCACATGACGTTAAGTTTTCTATTTGAAGAATGATTGCGGAGATGGAACACGCATGATTGAGTTTTGGACGGATTTGGACGAAGCCAAACTTAAATTGAACCTTCCGCCATTCGGTTTCATCAACAAATCATCATGTCAATTCTAATAATACCAAACACGGCTAGAATACACTGATTTATTACAGAATTCCTGTTCTTTGCCTTCCGGCTTCATCAACAGATCAGTTCAAAGCTGGCTTAATCGAGGAGGTTCTTAGTTACAATTTATGAAGACCTGTGTTTTTAAACACTTAATGGGTGTTTACTTTATTTTAAACATATGTGTCACCTAATATTTGAAATACTCGTGTACAATCTGTACCTCTACCATGAGTTTTAAGCAATAGTATTCGCTACTCGATATCGACGCCGTAAATATTTTGTATGGCAAATTTTGCTGCGCTTCTAGCGGTCACAAAATTTTTCACACAAAATATTTAATTTATTCTAGGAACTATTAAAAGGCATTCCAACATAGAACAAATAACTAGGCTGATAATATTGAGTCTCTTACTCAATATTATAAGCCTAGTTATTTGTTCTATGTTGTCCTCTCAGACATGATCGATTTATTAGCTACTATAGTGTCTGCCAGCGGTTTTGCCCGAGTGAACGTAGCAAAATTATGCCACGAGAATGTCCTCTCTGTATTGTTATTCTGGAATAGAAAGTACAACCCGACTTCGAATATCCGGACTAGGCATTTTGCCTCGTCGTTTATACCGCGTACAGCGAAGGACTGGAACAGTTTGCCTGCTGCGGTCTTCCCGTTCGATTATTATTTAGGTGTCTTCAAGGCTAGAGTGAATAGGCTCTTAATAAGCTAGTGCGCCTCACCATTAACGATTGCATCACTGCTTACCATCAGGTGAGATGGCAGTCAAGCACTAGTTTATATCTATAAAAAAAATAAGTTTTTTTATTTGCGGGAGCAGTAGTAATCCTTATGATAAGATACTAATCTACTATACTTTTTATAGTGGAAGTATCGCTATAAAAAATATAGTAAGTATCTTACGTACTGTTCCAGGACATGTTCTGCCTGTATGCCAAATTTTATCGAAATCTATATTTATTAACTGTTCTGACGAATTTTAATTAAGTAATTGGTTCAAAACCTAGCCAGGCGCATTTATATATGTAATTTATTTCATCACCACTGCTCTCAAAACGATAAAGGAAGACGTTGTGAGGAAACCGGCATGTCTAAGAACTAAAAATTCGAAGACATGTGACATCCACCAACCCGT
Organism: Leucania comma; assembly: GCA_958295575.1. Classification (NCBI taxonomy): domain Eukaryota; kingdom Metazoa; phylum Arthropoda; class Insecta; order Lepidoptera; family Noctuidae; genus Leucania; species Leucania comma. The sequence continues at coordinate 15,671,948 of OY282474.1, read as the reverse complement.
ATTCGGCCCGCGTGGTGGATTACGGCCCATTTCCTCTCCTAGAGACGTGTCCTAAGTCCCAGCAGTGGGAACAATACAAGGCCGATTATGATTATATTTCTTAAAATGCAAATCATTTCTCAATATACATTATAATTACAGTGAACGAGATGAAGATAAATGAGAGGCTGATTGCGCAGCGACCAAGCAATTTTGGTATAAAAGCCTTTTTAAATCCCTCTAGTGCCGCGCCGCTCCTCTAATCCTCCCGACGAAGGATTCCGTAGATTGGCCGCATAACTTTTTCAAAACAAATTTACATATTTCCCGGGAAGCTGTGATTGATCGTGTCAACTTAGGTTCAGTGTCTCTAGACGTAATAATTTGAGGTTACGTGTAATGGAATGTTTGAACAGCGCTTCATAAAGAAAAATGGGGCCGAAAATGCACTAAGAGTTTGGCGGCTAGTTACGAATATTATTTTTTTATTGATAAGTTTGCAATTGACAGCTATCTCACCTGATGACCTGATGGAAATTGACGATGCGCGCTTACCTAGAAGTAACCTATTCACTCTAGACTTAAAGATTCCCGGGTTGTAGCCGTCAAGGAAACACAGACTGCGGCAGGGAATTCCAATCCATAGATGGGCGCACAATGAATGTGTTCCCAAAACGTTTTGGGCGTATTGGTGGGATGTCTACCATGTACCGGTGGCGCTTCACCGTACGCCAGGTGGTCCGATAATGGAACGGGCTAGGCGGAATTAGGCTATGTAATTCCGACGCACGCTCCCCGAATTGCAACCGGTACAAAAGCGACAGGCTAGCAACTCGGCGTCGATGCTCAAGACTTTGAAGCCTCGATTCGACGAGTGCATCATTGCCAATGATCCTCCTGGCTCGCATTTGAGTGACTTTCCTTAGTTATCCTGCGCATACCTTCATTTCTGATGTGATTACGCAATGAAACTTCGAGCATATCCCTTACCTTTGGGTGACTTGAAGTCTTCTGATGAAGCAACCACGTTTCGAGCTATATGTCATCACTGGCAACACGAACTGGTCATAGATTTTCATCTCACTGTGACCGACACAACTCGAAGAATCGCCAAACTTAAGTGGCTGTGCTCGGGAACATTGCTTGCAGAACAGTTGGTCGATGGGGGGGACGAAAGGTTCTGCGGAGTGGAAACCACGTACCTACCAGAAGACGCAGCTTTGGAAGGCCTCCTACAAGGTGGGCCAATGAACTAGTGAGGGTATGGGGAGTCCGAATAGCGTGAGACGCTCTGGACTGGTCGTTGTGGCCACACTTGGGGACGGTCTATGTCCAACAGCAGACATCGAAATGAATGATGACGATGAGTGACTTTCTAGACTTTCAGTGCTTTCAAGTTTGGGCTGCGGAATTGTTTGAAGGAGTTACTGCGGATCTGGAACGCAAAACGGCAACTGAAAAAGCATATGTGGGTTCAGTAAAAGTCTACCACGCTCTCTCGTTCCACCCCAGAGCGAGTGAGCCACCACTTGGCAGTACGTTTTCGCCAATGACAGACCCGTATGATCGAACAAGAACCTCTAGATTTCACAGCGAAATCTGTCTGTTCTTAATTTAAATTCAAGCATGAGTAATTTTCTACAGTATGGAACGTAGAAGCTGCTGTGTGGGCGTATGACATGAAACATGTGTCTCATTCGTTACTACTGGTTCAAAAAACTAATCAGGTCAAAGGTTTGAGGCACAATCACACATAAACTCGTCTCATGTAGTCGAACAATTTAAAATGTAGATTTGTTTCGGAATTTTGCCTTTTCCTTTTCTTTGTGAGTTTTTGCGAGATCCCGCTTGAATTGATTAAAACGGTATTTAGGTAATTTTGCTTTCAAGGATTGCTTTTACTGATGCTGACTAGCATATCGGAAAATATTTAGAGGCGTTTTGGTTGGTAAGGTTGTATTTTGTAAATATACTTATACACCGTTAAATTTTGGTCATTTTAATCCCGTGTAGTGTCGATTCGGTACATGAAAAACTATCGATTTATAAAGAGAAAATTTAAAAAAATAAAGTACTTTTTTAAACTCGTATTAATTTATGCATGTACGAAATTATTACATTTTAAGTAAACGTCAGCTGAGCGAGGTCAATGAACTGTAGGTAGTCAGTACGCAACGACCGACAACTACCTGCAAGATCATTGACTCGTTTACTTAAAGAAATTAATTTCTTATATCGAGTTTTAGAAAAAAAGTATTTTATTTTATCTTTACAAATGGATAGTGTTTCATGTACCATGATCGATTAAAACGTTTAATATTTGACAGTGTATATCCTTGGTCAACATAGCTACACGCAAGACTCATGAAGGCTTAGGTATTACATATCTCCTTTACCATATTTTTTCTAGCTAGTCCTTACCGGACGGTAAGACAGCGAGGTACTTACCTATTACTCGTAAGCCCTCACCTAGGGTGAGTGGGAGACGCCAGCTCCCCGTGAAGGGCCCATGGACTGCAAGATCTTCACGTGAAGCCTCTCCTAGATTGAGAAGGAGTAGCTTGAGGGTTTGCTCCTGCCCGCTCCAGTCTGAGAGACAGAAAAACGCGATATTACTTTACGTTAGGGTTGCATAATATTCTTAGTGAGACACTAATTAATTTTCAATTCGGAAAGGAAGGAAAAGGGAGGGAATTCAGTGATCTTATGGTTCATATGCGTGCCTCAGTTACCTGTGTAGTCAAGGAGCACATGCGCAATTGTCTCTTCCTTCTCCAAGTATGCTCTGCACTGAGGATTCTGATCCAGTATATCTTCAACTCGTATACCAAGTTTCATCGAATACGCGTGAAATAGTAAAAAAATATACAGTCACACTCACAAGCTTTTGCCTTTATAATATTAATTTAATTTCATATAGGTAACCTTAACCTTATATGCGGAATATCAGCACATACTGCAAGGTCTGCAAGTCGGCATTTACATCTCACAGTCATTTTGCCTTGTAATAATCATCAGTTCTCATTATGGCCAATAAGAGCCATGTGTCACTTATTTTACACGCATCTGCCCCCTAGCAAAGTTACAATCGTTTCGTTTAGCGTGAACGCTTGGAGTTGGCCATGCCCCCAATTCCTTTATTCTGACAAAAGAATTAGCTCATTTTACCTAATTTTTGGAACAATACAGTCGTTTAAATTACTTTACTGTCTTTTACTCTATTCTTTCCACATCATCTAAAAGTAGTGTGTGATATAGCAATACTCGTAGATCATACAAAGTGAAAGTTAACGACACAAATGGAAAATCAATTTTATTAGAAAAGCATAGCAGTTTCTTTTATCAATTTTTCTGTTGGGCTGTAGTTGAGCCTTCAATCCCTGCGGGCCGGTCAGAATGTAATATCGGGATGGATCGCCCCTATTTCCACACTGAAAGCTCTAAATCCAGTCGAGTAACTCCGTTTTGTATCCATATGTGACATAATTGGTTCTTAAATGGGTTATTCATAAAACATATCTGTGTAAAAGGGTTAATTGATTTAAATTTTATTTTTTCACTAGTTTTTATCAATTAGACTGGCCTGTTGATCTACTGGTTAGTGGCCCTTACTGCTATGCCGGAGGTCGTGGGTTCGATTTCAACCCAGGACATATGTATGTGTGATGAGCACGATCAATTGTCCTGTGTCTAGGTGTAATTTATCTATATTATGTATGTATTTTGAAATATATAAGTATGTTTATCAGTTGTCTTGTACCCATAACACAAGCTCTGCTTAGCTTTGGACTAGACGGCGTTGTGTGATAGTTATGGAATATTATAATATTATTATATTAATTAAGTAATTAGCGGTAAAGTAGTAAGTTAACCTAAGGAAACATACTCTCGGGATGAAAAGTATTCTATGTGTACCAGTGTTGCATATTTCTTCTAATTCCGTTCAGCCATTTAAGCTAAACTAATTAAAACAACTAAAATATGGCGTCAAAAAGCTCCTCCACAGTGCTATCGACTAGTAATGTGCCCAAAAGACTTGTGTCATTGCCACGCTGTTTGACGATGTTTATCCTCTACTAAAACCCTTGAACCTAACAAAATAAACAAAACAATTCTATTCTTTTGCTAAAAAATAAACTAGAATGTCTTTAAAGATAACGTGCCTGAAACTTAAGTGAAGCGTTCCCCATACCCAAGGGTCAGTTCACAACGAGATGTAACTATGCGAAAAAAAGCGACTTGAAACTCAGAATTCAGAATACGTCACGCTGCGCTGCGCCGCGAGCCTGCGAGGTATCTTGATCTGAAATGTGTATCTTTTCGTGTAGTAAATAAAGTTTTATTTTAAACTATGAAGCCCCAAGAGGACACTGGTGTCCACACACCTATTGTCTTTCTATTGTGTCTCTAATTGCGTTATTCAAAAAGGTAAGTCGCTCATTTAAAATGTGCGCGCACCGTTGCGTCGCGTCGCGACTCGGTGTGAACTGACCCTAACATTGACCCTGAATAGAGAGGTAACAGGTAAACAAAACATGCGTGATCCCTTTTACAGCGAATTATAACGTATCCTGTGTACAGCGCTCAACCACAAATTAATTATGTAGGCCAGGCCGTGGTCTGGCCTGGCCTGCAATGGGTAATGGCAACCTGAGACGGAATGGTAATTTCCGTATTGAGGTTTTATGCCGTGTTTGTAAACAGGGCACAGAATAACCTGTACACAAGAGTGAGGGAACATCCTTATTCTCTAGCTGCCGCGATAGAAGATGCTCCTGGGGCTGGCAATTCCAGATTTTCTCCGGCCATCGTTGAAGAGGGCTTATGGACGACGAGTACTGCGTAAGTCGTCGTCTGCTCGTCCTATAAGGACCCAGCCCGAGTCCTCAACGGCGCATAGTGTTGCATGTGCGCCTCAAAGAGATGTCAGCAAACCGTAGGGGCCCAGCAGGCTCTGTCAAACGACGTTTTTCAATACCGCCTCGTGGGGGTTGACACGCGTACAGCCTGATACGATAAACTATATTGCAATAAATTACTCGAAAACTGCCTCTTATCGCACTACGATTACGTTCGATATGGCACGTTTATCACCCGCTTGCTTTTTTTAATTTATCAAAACAAGGGCTTTTTTCATTCCTATTTCGTCACGGTAAAGGGAGATTATTTTTTTATATTTTTAAAGCAAAGAGGCGGATATTTTTAAGGTTTTAATATAAATTAATGAAAATTTAAATTGTGTTTTTGAACAGAATATAATAAATAAATATGATTACGTAAGCAATAATTTGTTAATACCAACAAATTAAAAATTATCTGTGTTCTAAATTCAAATATATATGCAGATAGCGATAAGGCCGCCCATTCTATGTTTTTATTTAAGTCTCAAAAATGTATCATCTTTTTATCTTGGTGTACAATAAAGTCTATTTAAATAAATAAATATATTTGAATTTTTATATTTTTGATATTAGGATGTATATATACGGTTTGATACCTTTGCTTCTCCTTCAACCTGCAAAGGTTATACGCGGGAAAATAAGTACACCTAATATTAACTAACTTATTCATTTGTGATAGTTATGAAAAAGAATATTTGAAGAGAATCCTTTAGATGCTACGCCGCTAGATTATGTGATTGAAGTAACAAATAGGTACTTATGATAACCTGCTGCTATCAAATCAAAACTAAATTGTAGGGTAACTTTGGAAGAATTTCTTCAGTACAAAATGAACAAAAATGCGTTTCTAATTTTCCAATTGAAGATAGAGTATTCATGGATGTTTCATGGTATTTCTTCGTAAGTGTACTGAAAAACGTCGTTTGATACACGTGGAGATTTGTCACTACAGCACTCGGCTCCATAACACCCTCGCCTATATGGCTCGGCTGCAATGACAAACTTTCCCCACTAGCGTCAAAATGTACTTTTTAATATACTTACTCGAAAACCCGCTCTTATCCCACTTCGTTTAGATACGAAATGGACTTTTTGCTTCACTAGTGCGGAAAAGTGGGCATGCTATCCCCCGTCACAATTTTATTGTAATAAAATTGTTTATCGTATCAGGCTGGGCTCGCGTCGACCCCCACGAAGTGCGTTAACCCCTACGAGTTGTTAGTGTATTGAAAAATGTCGTTTGACACACGTGTAAATTTGTCACAGTAGCCCTCGGCTCTATTATCGACTCGCCTACAGCTCGTGCCAATTCCACCTCGGTCGCAATGACAAACTTTTCTGCGGTTGTATCAAAATGTCCTATTATTGTAGTAATTATGTGGCGGGGTCGAGCACGCACACTTTTCTGCAGTAGTGCGGAAAACAGTTCACCACACAACACTTCAGCTCAGACCTCGAGCTACCGAGATGTTTAATCACTCTTGTAACTTTTGAAATTTATTTTTATAGAAATAAAAGAACTACGTAAAAGAAAATCATTCAGGAGTAATATTTCTCCTTAACTGTATTGTCACAGTGAATACAGCACAATTTGCTTACTAAGACCCTCTTTTTGAGAATACGATCGTGAAAGTTTTAAAATGTCAAAGATTCCAACTGAAAAGCAATATTAATGTTCACTTATTTTTTCCACTACCTGCTCGATAAGGCCCTTTTATGCGTCGTACGACTTTCACCTAAAGCAAGTCATTCTATTCCTAGGGATCTAATATATTATAGGCTTTCATTAGCGAATAATGTGATTATGAATTTGGAACAATGAAAAATCAAACTGCCCACTAACTATAGCGGGAGCGTTGTAGAATATGAAAATTATACTTAATTCAATTTAGTAGTGAATTTTGTTTGTTTCAAATCTCAATTATTTACCATTTGTTTCAGTATGTTGTCTTTTAATTATTTTACAGAAGGTGTAAAAGTAGAGCCACGCGACATTATAGCTATCTTTGTCTCGGGCCGTTTGAATTCCTCACTTCACTCAGATTAACTCCCTCCGTATTAACTCCCTCGCAGTACTCGGGAGTTAATTATAAACATCCCTCACTGCGATCGGGATTAAAACTTAGCTACCTTCGTTTCATTCATGCCGTCTGCGACTTTAAGCCACTGCTTCATTCCCTTGTCACATAATTTACTATAAAGTTTCAATGACGAGCATTTTCTCAGACTTTTAATTTAAAGAATACAGCAATATACAATTTTACGAAATTAATATATTAATTCACCTTTATTTTAGACACATTTTTCCTACTAACAACAAAGAATCCGAAAGGACCCTTGGTCAAAAAAAAGGTTGGGAACCCAATTCAAAAGAAACATAAGTACTGGACTATAGTCCTCTGACAATTAGCCAGAGAATTTTTCAAACGGCCCGTCTGAATTAATGACAATTAGTCCTTAAACACGAAACTTGCATTAACGCTTGAGAATAATTAAACATTTGTGCCCAACTGTACGTTCTCTTCAATGAAAGATTAAAGAGACTGAAGTAGGTAAATAAAACAAGGAATAGCGTAGCAGAAAATGATCCACACAGAGCGAGCAGCGAAGCAGCTCGGTTAGTGTGGACGTGGCTTGGCAGAGGCCTAATAAAAAAAACCGCGCTTGCTTCGGCCGAGGCACGTCCACACTAACCGAGCTGCTTCGCACAGCAAATACCTAGCGAGGCTGCTCGCTCCCCCTCTTGCAGCATGCTTGTGTAACTAGAAAGGAGCAACATGAATGACAGAAGGTCACGCCATAGTCATGGCGGTATGAGAGAAGCGACCTCTTTGAGGCGTGGCTGGAGAGACGTCACGGGGTCCTCACCTTCTGCATGGCGCTCCTCACTGGATTTGGTAAGGGATGGAGGTTCCTGCACCTGATTCAGATTTTTAGCTTTTGCCATTATTGTAGTATGATGTGATTATAAAAAGAAAAGATTTGTATTTTTGTTTGAAATGAATAACTCAAAAACTACTAGACGGATTTAAAAAAAAAACCGGGCCAAGTGAAAGTCGGACTCGCTTAGGAAGGGATCTGAAAAAAAACACATACACGTTTGTTGTATGTACATTATCTGTGAAAATGTCAACTGTATAGCTATCACGGTTCATGAGCTACCTACAGCCTGGTAACAGATGAACAGATAGAGAGACGGACAGACGGACAGCGAAGTCTTAGTAATCAGGTCCCGTTTTATCCTTAGGGTACGGAACCCTAAAAATGTTTCACCAGTAGAATCCTACTTTATCATTAAGTAACATAGGCTATATATATTTCGCTACTTTCACACTCGCGAAGCCGCTGGCAGTAGCTAGTTATACACCGTTAAATTTTAGTCGTTTTAATCCCGCGGAGGGTCGATTCGGTACATGATTCTATTCTATCGATTTGTAAAGAAAAAATTAAAAAATATCGTATTTTTTTTTCAAAAATTCGAATTAATATACGCTTAGACGAAATTAATTTCTTTAAGTAAACGAGTCAGTGACCTTGTAGGTAGTTGTAGGTCGTTCATTGGCCTCGCTAAGCTGACGTTTATTTAAAGAAATCAATTTCGTACATGCGTAAATGGTAGTTGTCGGTCGTTGCGTACTAACTACCTACAGTTCATTGGCCTCGCTCAGCTGACGTTTACTTAAAGAAATTAATTTCGTACATGCGTAAATTAATTCGAGTTTAAAAAAAAAGTACTTCATTTTTTAATTTTCTCTTTACAAATCGATATTACTTCATGTACCGAATCGACCCTCCGCGGGATTAAAACGATCAAAATTTAACGGTGTATATGAATAAGAAAAACACAGTATCATAGCTTTAGGGCCGAAACACATAACCGCGTTGCGGCGCCGCGTCGCTAAAATCGGCAGTGACGCCGAAAGTGAACGAATACCATAGCTTTATTAAACGGATATAACCAGTATCTTCTTTGTCATTTATTTAAAATAGAGTAATGTCTTCTTAATAACAAATAAGCATAAGTTTATTACGATCCAAGGCAGAGAAACGTCTACTCACATTCAAAAATTTCGACTAAACTGGTTATCCCTGTAGAATATGAAAATAAACGCTAAAAGTTGCGTTGCGGCGATGCGAAAAAGAGCGGCGAGCGCAACTGCCGATATTTTTTAATTTTTTTATTATGGTAGGTAAAATCATCCAATGACAAATCCCGCCCTTGGGTGGAGCGGGAAGTAGTGTTAGACTCTTACTGACTAAAAACCTACCCCGTTCCTTCGTTGTCTATAGTGCCGGGTTTGAGCCTTCCTCTTAGAAAACGGCCCTTGACCCCAGCAGGCTTCGACCCTGCCTGCCTAGCGGCGCGGCGCGGCAACGCGGTAATGTGTCTTGTCGTTATAGACATGTGCTAGAAAATATAACTTTCGTCATTAGCGAAAATCAAATAAAACTCTTAGCCAGGAAATTTAAAGCCAATATAACAATGCAATTAAGCAAACACAACGTATGGAATATAGACGAGTGTTTAACTTGCATAATTCTGCTTACCCCTAACAACATAACACGCTAGCATTGTTTGTGCAGAGTTCACGCGTTCCGTTATGCTAATATCCCTTATATCTTCAGCTATCCGTTCTCAGTATCCTAAAACAGAATTTGCATACTTCCAAGATGTGTTTACAGTTATAATAAGGTTTTGGTAATCGTTTCTGTTTAGGAATAGTACATTCTGATACAAGTGCAGAAAGTGCAGAAAGAGGCGGAATTCGCACGACCCGTAGACGAGTGTGTTAAGGAGCCCAGGGCTGCAGTGACCAATTGGCACATGTATCAATCGACGTTTTTCAATATAAGTATGACTCATGGGGGTTGACCCGCGCTTCGTGGGGGTCGACGCATGTCCAGCCAGATACGAGAAGCAATTTTATGGTAATAAAATTGTGGGGGGGGGCGAGGACGCTCACTTTTGCGGTTTAGCGCTGGGATAAGAGCAGGTTTTCGAGTAAGTGTGTGCAGGAGAACCAAGGTTACCGGCATAGCCCGAAGAATTGCCAAACTTAAGTGACAGTGGGTAAGTACGGCATATTGCTCATAGAACAGATGGTAGATGGTGCCGAAAGATTTGAAGTGGCGACCAGGTAAAGGAAGACGCAGGTTTGGAAGGGCTACTACACGGTGGATAGATGACCTGCCCCCCTAGCCAAGTTACAATCGTTTCGCTTTGCGTTATTGGGGGAGTGGAGCGGGCAACTCCAAGCGTTAACGCAAAACGAAACGATTGTAACTTGGCTAGGGATGCTGGTGAGAGTCGCGAGAGTCCGATAGATGCGAGACGCACAGACCGGCTATTATAGCGACATTTGGGGAAGGCTATGTCCAGCACAATTAGTGTACCGCAGTGGACATCTTTCAGTTGAAATCATGATGAATTTTAGCAGTGAAAAGTTCTCGATTACGAAGACGCGGCGCGTTGCGCGGCGCGTCGGGCGGTCGGTCGTACATTGCCATGTTTGTGTTTGCGCGAGCGATGACGCGGCCCACTGCTGCAATGTACGACGAAACGCCCAACGCGCCGCGTCTCCGTAAACACGGCCTTACGCTGCCGTAGTGCGGCACTTTGCGGCTAATTTGAAGGCGCCCTATGCACTAAGAATAAAATATAGGTTTTCCAATTCAACAAAATTCTGACGATTTTTCCGATTTGCCGGGGTCATTTACCAAGGTGCGTTTATATTACGAGTATTTCCAATCCTTGTCTACTTGGAATTTAACACTTAGGTTCCTACCGTTACAGACAGCCTTTGTTTTTTCATTGATCACAGATTGCTTGATTATGGAACGTCTCCGCATCTAATTATATTGTTTTATAAAGTAGGAGAATTGTATTGCTTACCAATTTTGACAACACTTTGTAGTGAATCTAAACTCCAAAAGAAGGCTGGCATATAGACTGCATGTGTCTCATTTTTGAGTTTTTTTTTTCTCCAAATTCATCAGATCCAGCCATCATTCTATCAGGTGATATCGCAGCCTTTTTTAGATGGGAAAATCATCTAATGATATCTCCCACCCTTAAGCAGAGCGGGAGGGTGTGTCAGAGTTTTACTGACTAAAAATTCACTCCTGTTCCTTCGTTGCCTTTCATACGCGGGCTAAATCTTCCTTACAGAAGCAGACCATTGGCCCCAGTAGACTTTGACCCTGCTGGGTCCCGGTTTGCTGACATCTCCTTGAGGCGCGTGTGGAACAATACGGGCCGTGGACGACTTGGGCTCGATCTGGTAACTGGACGGTCGGACAGCGAGCTACCTATTGCTCGCCGTCCGCAAGCCCGCGCCTACTGTGACCAGAAATCGGTATCGGGATCCCAGCGGCGGCGTGAGGGCCTTTGCCTCACCATAAAGCGACATTCTATCTAGAGTCTTTGATTCTTCCTAGTTAAGATTGAATACGTTACTTCTAAGAAAGCGTGCTCCAAAGTCGACCACATCATCACATACCGTGACGTGCGTATAACCAGGAGTAATATGATGATTTCTCACTTAAAAATATACATTAATAGACTTTTAAAAATCAATATCGCTAATTGAATGTTTCTTTATCAAGACTGTTGTCGTTTCATGGCATGCGAGTTGTTCAACCTTGTGTTACCTATTCAATTAATTATTCACTATTTAACATTGTAGTAGGTAAATAGGTAAGCATCATTACATATTTATTTATATGTTGTTTTATTTTTGTTAGTAACTGGTAAAAAATTCAGATGTTATACATACATGTTTTATTTAAATAAATGTCTCTGCCTGCCATCTTTCAGACGTTCCCGTCTCGTCACGTACTTGCTCGTCAGGTGCTTCTAACTCTAGGTTTTATATTAAACTAGACCGTGGTTTTTCTTATGTAGAAAATTCCTCGTAGTTTTCATTTTTACCTCTGCGGATAAATCGCATATGTACCTATGTACCTACTAACATATTCTGATCACTTCAACCTCTATTCATCAACCTCTTTCACGTGAATTCACACTACTATTATTTAGTTCTGCTCACGTGCCAGTATTAATTATGGTATCTAAATAAAATGCTTCGTGGACGCAACGTGATATTTCGAAAAAGATATTGAGACGGCCAGTTTTCATAGAATTTGTTCTGCAGATAATAAGTATACCAGTATAACAATATATCTTTGCATGTATAAAAGAATTATACTTTTTTTGTTGTGTGTTGTCACCTAAACCCTCCTAAAGGGATTGATCGCTTTGGATGAAATTAGAGTGTATATTTGACGAAAGGCTAAATTTCGGTCAGGACGACGTCTGTCTGGTCCGCTATAATTTTTGCAATAACGATTGTCGCATCTATGTCATATTATCATATTTTATCGCGCGGTTAATGCATAATTTCTACTTCTTGTTTCGAGCTATTTAACTTGACCCTGTAAAAGATAATATACTAACCAATCTTATTGTGAGAACATAACAAGAAATCTCCGGAGTTTTCCAGTAATTTTCACAAAATAATGTAGAAATAAGAACAAATGAAAAAACTCGGCAAATAAATCTTGTTGAGTGTTGCGAGCGTTTCCTTAGGATGTCGATTTATCAACTGAGAATAGGAACAGAGAGTAAACGAGCCTTGCCTAACATACAAAAATTGAGATAAACGTTCTTATACCGGGAGTTGAACTGAATTATTTTTAATTGAGAGAAACCAGCAGTAGTGTACAGTCACGAGAAATAAGATGGAAATTGTCACATTATCTATCTATCTTTACTTGCCTTTCAAGTAATATGTGTACAACAATTGGTTCTGACTAATTAGACTCGTTAAAAAATAAAAGGCCCTTTTTGACATTTATGAAAGGCCCTAGAATGTAACTTGGAACGAGACTGAAAGGAAATAAAATAATAATTAGGAGTCCGGTGTAGTAGTACCTATTTTAATAGTGTCAGACTTTTACTGACTGAAAACCCATTCCTGTTCCTTCTTTGCCTTCATTCCAGGGTTCCGGGCGTAGTAGCTACACTACACCGGACAAGCTGCTAGGTAGTTAAAAAACAAATGTTGTGTCACATTCGGCAAAATCGTTTGTTTTTGACTGGGTACTCCGTCTCGTTTAGCTCTTCAATTCCCGTAGATAGCAGAAGATCTGATAAGATGGACTGTTTGGTTGTGCATGTGCGACCCTGGCGGAATAAACGCGAAACTCTATGTCGGATAAATCCGACAAAGGCGATTAAAATATAAAGGACCATTTGTCGTACACTTATTTCTTGAATAGCAGAACCGTCACAGACAGCTAGTAAATAATTCCCTAGACGAATCTATATCGACTTTGCCTCAACTTTTAAACTTGAGATCCCAGACTAACGCACTTATATACAATTTAGGTAACAAACAGAAAAATAAGCTTATATTTTAGAAGAATAATATGACAAACACGAGCAGCCGCAAAGTCGTACCTAATTGGACTTTCAAAACCGTATTCCCACAAAGATTTCGTATTTCGGCACGTCTTTGTTTTGGGGGAATGTAGAGAAAAGCCCTCAGTATGAAGTAACAGGGAAAAATTAAATTAGCCGAGACGAGAGGGCTTCGTATCAGTATGTTCACAATAGGGGAATATGCGCCATTTTTCTTTTAGTTACACGTCCGTTTACTTGGGGTGCAAAACTTTTCGGTCCAAATTGCCAATTGTCGTTCATAAAGGGGACCGAAATTTTGGAATCAGTAAGAAAGGTTAATCTTCTAATGAAAGATAAATCTTGCACTATCTACGTGTATTTATTTTCGAGGATTTTGGGGGAAGTATTCCCTGGTTAGTATCCATTTATCCAATGAGACATTTTCTCTCATTTCCGTATGTAGCTACGGGAAGGTAGGTTGAAAGTGTAGCATTTTTTTTATACCATTTTATTGTTATTATATTCACAGAGATATTTAGGAAACTTATACTTAATACAAAAACACAAAATACACTCAGGCGTCGAAGTACTCTTCCACATACCCAGAAGACTGGCAACATTGCCACGTTGAATGGCAATGCTGATTATTTGGGCGAAGAACGAGCCAGCCCTCTGGTAACGCAAAATATATCATATTTTACTGTTATAGTATTTTTTTACATTACAGATTTATTTCAGTAATACACAATTATATGTATATAATTATTTTATAAAACACTAATTAAAACTATATTTAGACTAAAACCTACTCCTAACTAAAAAATGTTATAGGTAAAGAAAGAAAACGGATTTATTTGGTACAACACAAAGCATACATACACCAAGTAGTTAAATATAAATGAAACAAAAATAAAAAACTGCGCCTTACGACTACATCAAATTAAGCCCAGTTTAGCATACCTAAATGTCAAGCAACGGGTCCCCGACGTTAGTTTTCAACTAGACTTGAGGTCGTGACATGTCGGATGTAAATTAGTTTTGTAGTACAATGTATAACGGTGATGCGCACTTAAAAATATAATACACTAGCTGTTGCCAGCGGCTTCAACCGTTTGAAAGTGGAAAATTGCTCCAAGAAAACATCTTCAACGAGATATAAAGTATCTTATGTGCTATTCCCAGGACGTCATCTACCCGTGTGACAAATCTCGTCCAAATCCCGTACACACTCACTCACAAACTTTCGCATTTATAATATTAGTGTAGCAAAGCATAGCCTATCATCAGCCTGATAATGTTCCCACTGCTGGGGCCCCCTCTCTAAGAGAGGGAATGGGCCGTAATCCACCACGTGGGCCCAGTGCGGGTTGGTCGATGTCACATGTCTTCGAATCTTTGGTTCTAGGACATGACCGGTTTCCTCACCGTCTTGAGAGCAGTGGTGATGAATTAAATTACACAAAGTAATGCGCCAGGCTGGGTTTGAACTCGCGACCTACAACTTGCACCCACACACCACTGCTCTCAATATTAATGTAATGAAGATAATTTAAAATATCACAACTCATTCCGGAATAAAATCCCTATAAGATTGATATTTTTCAAGCAAAACTGTTACGGTAAAACGTTAATAATGGATCATGTAAAGTTATAAATCTTTTCTTACCACGACGTGATAAACCATGCAAGTAATCTATATAATATAGAACAGCCTATGCCAGGGATCGCAAACCTACGGCACGCGTGCCAGTGATGGCACGTAGCAAAATAATTAGGGCGCACCAATATAAGATGTCGTTATGTAATTTGAAAGGTTTTAGTTTATCTTTTATATAATTTATGGGCCGACGCCCTTCATCATTAGAATCGGCCATGTCTTCAATAAGTAGTAATGTGGGTAAACCAACAAAAGTCACTCGTGTCGCAATCAAAAGTTATTTAATATCACAAAATGTTTTCCTTAGAGAATTTCACAAAAATCTATTCACTATTAATTAGGAATCGCTTATTGTATGAGACTAATATTTTCGAAATGAAAAGGGGCACGAACACGGAACAACACTCCGCTTGATTGACAACTGTCAAATCTCGTTCCGCCGTACCTCTCTATCTACGCGCTGTTAAATTAAATAAACAATAACTGTAAACACTAAGAGTTTTCAAATTAAAAATTACTAGCATCCAGTTAGATTTTTTTTTCATTAAATCACGTAGGCGGCACGTCATGTTAATTTTTACTATTTAGTATACACCGTTAAATTATGGTCGTTTTAATTCGGTTCATGAAATACTATTGATTTGTAAAGAGAAAATTGAAAAATAAAGTACTTTTTTAAACTCGAATTAATTTACGCATGTACGAAATTAATTTCTTTGAGTAAACGTCAGCTGAGCGGGGCCAATGAACTGTAGGTAGTAAGTACGCTACGACCGACAACTACATACAAGGTCATTGACACGTTTACTTAAAGAAATTAATTTCGTATATGCGTATATTAATTCGAGTTTTTGAAAAAAAGTATTAATTTTTTAATTTTTTCTTTACAAATCGTGCGTGCATGCGGATAAAATAATAATAATATTTGTTTGTTTCTCTCAATAGGGTTCAAAGGTTGAAATGAATTAGTAATCAATCCTTTGTGAGAGCTGGAGTCTACATTGGGCTCAAGAACTTTGTGACATCCAGGCACACATCTTCAAAATTACAATATTGATTGCACTTACGTATTACAGACAATTCAGGAATAATATAATACCGATTTCAGATACTGATTAAGGATATTAGGTCTATTTAGGTTATTGGAATTTTTGATTATCCACTAGTTTCGGATAATTTCGATTACGGATATTACAATTTTAAAATTCTAAAAGTATAATACAAATAGCATGATTTGCCTTTTATTTCTAGTTTAGATTATTATTTGTTTCATCGGTCGAATCAAATGTAAACCTGTTTTAGCCTGTTATTTAGATTCCGCCTTTATTCGAAATTTTGAAACTTTTATATCATTTTCAGTTACGGTTACGGATATTTTTTATATTTCGGGTATCCGATAGTTTCAGTTACGGTTATGTATGAAGCTTCATAGCATCCCTAGTTTGAATGCAATCATACTGAAAGCGCCCTTAGGTTGTTATCTAACTTAGGTTATGTTGGCGTCTTTGCTCTGCGGTAATATTATTATTGTAAAGTTACTTTGCATGATAATAATGTGTTTGTTTATTTCATTTCAGAGAGGTTTGACGTCTGGTGAAGTCTGGTAATGTGAAGACATAATATTTTATATAAAATGCAAGGAGTATGTTAGGTAGGTAATTTTATCTTGGGATTAAGCACAATGAGCACTAAGAGCAGCGCTGGTCTCTACGACGGTTAGCAGTGCATGAAATATCTAAAAGATTGACTTCTGACCAGCATCTTTCTTGTTAATGGTCAAATGTTCCATATTACGAGTATTTATAGAAATATGTACATATCGTCGCTGTAGAATGATAACCTCGTATGTCCAGAAATTCAAACTTCACAGGAACAAAAAAGGCGGTTAATTTTAACAATGAAAATTTAAAATATTTTTATGTGCTTTTGCCTCATGTTTTTAATGGTAAAAATTACCTATTTATGTTATTAACCAATACCGTACTTATTTGCCAGATAAATTACATCAGAAGTTTTCTATCCCTACATAAAAATAAAATTTTCGACATACAAGGTATTCATTCTACAGCGACGATATGCTTATTTATATATTAAGGCGCTAGCCACATTCGTTTAAAGATGTATAGCGGATTCTAAATTCAAATTCTTTACCGAAAATTTTGAATTAAGAACCTGTTATTCAGTATTTGAATAAACCACATAGTTTTTTTTTTAAGAAAGCACTTAGTTTTTATTGAATACAAACGCAATGGGCAGTATAATGTCTCACTGTCTCACTTAAGTTAAAAGTGTTATAAAAATGTAGTTATAACTAATTGAACAAAAATTTACATAAAAAGTTTTTTCTGTCTATAAAATTAAAATAAAAGCATCGCTTTAACCTGTTATTATTTAGGTCAGTCACAGGTTTTCACTTATTTTGACTGTACAAACTAACCGGCAAACATCGTGACTACTACATTCATTTCTCACTATATTTCAACAAAACCAACATAAAAAAAAAACAAAACACAGCCGGCAGTCCTATTCTACGTGGACGTTGGGGAAAGAAATCGGAAGGCGACGTCATTGAGATGGTATCGTGAGTCGGAAGAGCGTCTGATTTACGTGCCCTCTAATGATCACTCCCGAGCAATTGATGAGCAATTGTGCCATAGAGAAATATCGAGTGATCCCAGAATAGGAACCTAATCAAAATTAGTTGGGAAAGAAAATTGGCGTTATTGTGAAGTTGAATGTTGCTGAAATTGATGTAAGTAGTTATTGCACGTCACGATTATTTTTTTGAATTGGTGGGGTATCTTCCTTTAGCTGAAGAGAGAGAGCTTGCTATTAATTCATCCTAGTGAATTCAATAATTTGAAAACATGACTAGTGGAGCGGTTGAGTTATTGATTGCTGTGTTGCTTGTCTCTGGTTCAATTACTCGCACGGAACAAATATTTATATGGTCTACAGATACCTAGTGGTTTAGGGTCTGGTTATCTTATGTATGTGAGTTTAGGGACATGTTTGTCAACGCATCCACGATTTAAAAGTACTTTCCAGAGTGAAGGTACGTTCAAAAAAAATCGGAAGATTGACATCCAAAATGGTGTTAAACTTCAGTCTTTTTTATAGAAAATCACTACATAGTATAAAACAAAGTCGCTTCCCGCTGTCTGTCCCTATGTCTGCTTAGATCTTTAAAACTACGCAACGGATTTTGATGCGGTTTTTTTAATAGATGCTTTCCTCTTGAATCACTATTCAAGAGGAAAGTTTATATGTCTAATATATGCTGAGGCGGGTCGCTAGTTAAATATATAAGAACAGAATAGAATAGAATAGAATAAACTTTATTGTAAACCAAAAAAAAAATACACAGAAACTTATATCTATGGGTACAATGGCGGTCTTATCGCTGATAGATAGATAGATAGATAGATAAACCTTTTATTTGTTACAACACAGAACATACACGAAAGCACAATTAAATTAAATTATAAAAACTAAGCACATATATAAATATAAACAGTATCAACAAAGAAAAATATAATAAACACATGTAGGTAATTAGAAAAAGAAAAAAAGAAAAATACAAAGATGGGAGCCATAGTGCGGTGTGCATCTCAGTGTTGCACCAAATGGGAGTCCAGCTCAGCATATGTCAGGCAAATGTACCTGACGCTGATTTTCTGCTGGATCCTTGTGATGACATACGGACGACCAGATGGTTTTGTGAGAGAAGTTTTATGTGCGTAGTGAATTTAGTAGGTGGTGATATATATATTATAATAATGTTGACAAAGTGAATAATGTGTATTAAAATAATGTGTTCATAATTTGGAAAAAAAAAAAAAGTAATAATAAAACAATAGTGGTCTTAAACAGTAATTTCATAAGCACTCAATTATAAAGTTCAAGCCGCCAAACAGTGAATGTAGGTACGCCCAGCTGACCGTTCCAGATATAAAGAACACGCAGGCAAGCTATATGATGGACGTGTTCAAAATAAACATACCACGTTTTTTCTGTGAGGTTATAAGAAATTGTCGTAGCCGTGTCCTGAATGTGTTAAGACATTTTACATTCCTTATGGGCGGAGGAATGTTATTCCAGCATTTGGATGCTGCGTACCGAAAACTGCCTCTGAAAGCAGCTGTCTTGTGCGATGGAGTGGACAGTTGTTGCGAGCACTGTCTGCTGGCACATTCCCTTTTGCTAGCGATCCAGCTCAATTTATTGTAGAGGTAAGTTGGCTGCTTGTACCGTATCACCCCAAACAGTAGGCAAGCCAAGTGCAGCTTGCGACGCGACTTCATCCTGAGAATTGAGTGCTTGTTTAGAAATGGCGTTATGTGAGTTCTTGCAGGGACGTTGAAACAAAATCGAGCACAGGCGTTTTGCACCCTCTGGATCAGTCGATCAGTTCTTGCCAGTAGTCGAGGGCCGATAACGGTATCTGCATAATTTAGATTTGAAAGCACAAGCGACTCCACAAGCTGGATTCGCAACTCCTCCGACAAATATGGCCTTATTTTATAAAGGAATTTTAGCCGGTAGAAGCACGTACGAACTGCGGCTGCCACATGTGCTTCGTATCTTAAGCCAACGTCCATATTCAGACCCAAATTACGTGCCTCACTGACTCGACTGACCGACTCACCCAATAGGGTAACATTGAGTGTTGCAGGCACTGCACTGATCTGACAATTGGTTCCAAACACCATGTATTTAGTTTTAGTTGGGTTTAAAACTAAACCGTTGTTCTCAGCCCAACATGCTATTCTACTGAGATCATCGTTTAGGTCCTTTAACGCGTTAACATATTCACTTGGCTTAAAAGAGATATATACCTGCACATCATCGGCATAAATATGATATCTACATCGCTTCAAAGAATTTACAATGTCCGCACAATACAAAATAAAGATTATAGGGCCCAATATAGAGCCTTGCGGAACTCCCCTACTAACAGGGGTGAGTGACGAAATAAGTGATTTGCCATTGCTCAAACGGATTTCCACACGCTGCTGTCGGTTAGTGAGATAACTATGAAACCACTGTATCGTGTCCTGATCGAAACCATAATAGTTCAGCTTTGAAAGAAATAAATCAATATTTAAACAGTCAAAGGCCCTCGAAAAATCAAGTAGAACGAGCAACGTACATAGACCCTTATCCTGTGCTGCCAAAATATTATCCGTGACGTCTAGGAGAGCCGTAGCGGTACTGCGCCGTTTACGAAAACCGGACTGTAGCTCAGGCAGTATATTTTTTTCTTCTAAATATTTTGTTAATTGCTCGCACACAGCCTTCTCGACAATCTTGGATAAACAAGGCAGAATGCTAATGGGGCGGAGATCCTTTAGGTCTGTTGGATTAGATACTTTCGGCAACGGTCTAACTATTGCAATTTTCCAATTGTCAGGGAATGTTGCAGAGTGGATTGAACTATTTATAATATTGGTGATGGCTTTTAGTGTGTGGGGGAGGGTGAGCAAAAGCATATTTAGGGTCACCCTGTCACAACCTTCAGCGTTAGATTTCAGTTCACGAAAGTATCTCAAAACTTGACTTGGGGTTACTGGTTGTAACTTGAACTTGAAACTGTCATCCCCGAAACGATGAGATTCAAAGAAATTACGTTGCGTGATATTGCAGTCAGGGTTACCAGGAACATTCAAAAAATGGTCATTTAATCGGTCTGGGTCTCTACAGTGTGTGGGAAGGTCCTCAGATTGTTTATTAGGGAGAAATTGCTCCATAAGGTTTTAGGGTCTTTAATTTTGTTATTGATATTGAACTGAAAGTATGCCACTTTTTCCCTGAATATGGAACTTGTCACTAGAGATTTCAGTTGCTTGTAGTATGCCCGTTTTGAGTCAGACTTCGTCTTACGATATTTGGTCAAGGCGTCATTTCGTAAATGCATCATTAATCTAATGGTCTCGGTGATCCAGGGGTACGATGGTTCTTTAATTAAACGTGTCCTAATCGGAGCGTGCATATCGTAAATTCTTAAAATATTTTTATTTAGTTCATCAACCATGTCATTTACATTCAAAAAATTACATATGTTGTCCCAGTTTATAAGAGATAAGTCACTCTCTAGTATTTCTCTATTTATTTTATTAATAGGTCTGTACGTTACTGTGTGAGGTTTGTATTTACTGCGCCTAATATCAAATTCACATACGATAAGCGAGTGACCATTAATCGATCCATAAGGCTCAACTGACACTCCTCTGTGGTTGACATTAGTGCAAACAAGGTCAATCAATGTTCCGCTGTGATCAGTGAAATGAGTGGGTGAACTTACCAATTGTTTTAGGCTCAGGCTATTCAAAAACTCGCATACTTTCTTAGTTTGTCCATCAGCATTTAATAAATTCACATTGAAATCGCCGAGCAAGATATAGTGGTCACATTTTACTAATGAACTAATGGTGTCAGTTATAGCGTCAAGAAAAAGGTCCAAGTCAGAGCGCGGAGGGCGATACGCAGTACCTATTGCAATTTTATTACCATTTAGTGTTAGAGTAATCCACATTTGTTCAATCGTCTCATATCTAGGGTCAGCTGGAGTGGACCAGGTACGAACGGGGAGGCCACGTTTAAGATAAAACCCTATACCACCTCCGCGACCCCCATGCACAGACAGCGGTCGCGGCGTATGACGGAAGCGGTACCCTGGCACAGTGGGAGCACGCCCCTCCTCTCCGGCCCGTAACCATGTCTCGTTGACCGCCATCAAATCGAAGGAATGCCTTTCAACTGCTGCTATAAAATCATCTTGATTAGTGTTAAGGGAACCCACATTTAACAAACCAAGTTTAAGGTATTTTTCAAGCATATTGAATTATAATATCTACACAAAAGTACAGAAATCTACTTTCGTGGGCATGAAATTCTGAAATTGTCATACACAAAATAAAATTGCTAAGTTTAACCACATGAAGGTAGTGCCAATGACAACAGTAATTATAATTAAAGGCTGAAGAAGAAGTAAATGTGGGAAAAGGTATAAACAGGATAACTCTAATGTAAATAATAAAAATTGTAAATACTAATTTATTAAAATGGATTGAAATTAATAATGTTATATGAATGGCAAAAAATATGTCAACAAGACCATTTGTAAATAATAATTGTATATATGTTAGTGTATAAAATAATTGTGTATAAGTTTTTATATGTAACAATTGCAGACTAGCTTTCATAACCATCAAGTTAAGATAATAAATACGTGTATTATAGTTGTAAATATTCACCATGTAAATAATAGTAGTTTTAAAATAATCTATGCATGAAAAATTTATTAACTTTGTATCAGGATTGAGTAAAAAATAAATCACCACCATCGATTCTGTCCATAATTTGCCAAAAAGAACAACATTCACATAATGATGTTTGCTTAGTGTTGACCAGTATCGCCGAAGGCAAAATAATGTCAGGTCACGCAATTCGGAGCAGCACCTACTCGGCACCACAGGAAACACACACCACCCCATGGCAATAATCAGTGTGTAAACAAAAACAAAAACAAAACAAATTAATTTACAAAATAAAACTTTGCGACTAGCGAAACAAACTAAAAAGTGAGCTAGAGCATCCCGAGGAACAATTATTAGATTGAATATGATAATATACTGACTTCGGATGCAGGACAAACTGGTCACTACCCAAAAATCCTGCAAATATCAGCTTCACATCTGATTCGTTCAGCCCTTAGGCTGTCTTCCCTGCGTGCAAAAATCCTACCATCCCTTGTCCATACATACTTCCACTTATGTTGGCTGCCCGCCTGACGGGCGTTATAAAATAACTGGCGATTTGTCCGTGTCAGTCGCTCGTTCAAATAAACACGGTGCGCTGGCCCATTCATTTCAAGGTCATTCGAAGTTATTCCGCGCCGTACTCGAGCCGCCCGCAGTAGTGCGTCGCGCGTAGCTCGCCTAGCGAATCGCACAGATATACTTCGTGGCCGTTGTCCAGTGGGGTCGGCAGAGTTGGAGTTATTGGGAAGCACATGATTGCGGCGTGTGGATCCGACTCGCTCGACGAGAACGACGTCCCTCTCGTCAATGATGACGCCGAGTTTTGCCCCGAGAACCTTAACTATGTGTAGGGCGCTCTCATCTTTGCGTTCAGGAATTCCCGTCACCTCGATGTCGTTGAGCAGCAGTTCCTGATCGCGGTCGTTCAATTGACACCTCAGCTCGCCAATGGTATTTTCCAATAGATTCCTGTCCGGTTGGAAATTCTGTTCCAGCTTTTGCTCGAGGGAGCACACTCGTACCTCCAATGTGTTCATGCGCTGGTCCGATGCTTTAAGCGAATCTTTGAGCTGAGCCATTTCCGAGCGCAACTGCTGGAATTCCCGATGCATCAAGTGGAACTCCCCCCGCAGTTCCTCTTTAAACAGCCGCAGCTCGTTCGCGAAGTCAGGAGAGAAATTCGAGGTGGAGTCCAGCGCCGATGCCGTGCATATGCTGGTGTCCATGAGCTCTTCAGAGCTTATATGCTCCTCTACTAGGGCAGCCCTTGCACGCACTGGTGTGTCCGCCTTGTTATCCCTGACCCGATTTTTTTCACATTCGGGGCATCGCCAAGTGGGTTTAATAAAACCCGCGGTCGGAAGGCAGACACAAGCGCGATGATAAAATCCTCCACAATGGTTGCACTTAGCGGCATCTATTGGTGATAAAAATTTGGCGCAACCACCGCACTTTGCTGTAGGCATGTTTGTATCGATCGTTATAAGTTCACCCCAACAATCAGTGATCGCTTAGCACAGTCGTTCCTCACAATGACAATAGATGGCGTTGTAAAAAATATTGCGAGTTATGGTGTGATGGGGTTAACAGTATATTGACACCATACAGCCGTCACTGGGGTAAACAGAATAAAGATGCACACTTTAAGACGACACTTCACGGCTTGTTTTTTAAAGTTCACTTTATTATGTCGATATTTTTAAAGTTTGGGGTAGATTTTTGCCACTTGTATATAGTTTTAAGTTAAAGCATCGATAACTTTTATACACTGTAACTTGCACACTGGATAACGCTTTGTGCAGAAAAACACTGTTTGCTCTGCTTTCTACATTAAAAATTGTTCATATGAGATGCTTAATTTTATTTAAATCACTACTGACAACAATAAGGTGTACCGACCAACTTAACGTCCGTGACGTCATCTCGTCATCGACATCATCGTTGACGTCATCTGATAGCGATATCTACCAGACAACCTTAGGATGGACTATAAGAACTTAAACTAAAAAAGGGGGTGGTCTGCGGTGTACTGCTAGCAAAACAAAATAAATAATAAATAAAATAAACACTACATAGATAAAAAATATACAATAGATATAATATATATGAGCCATATTTCTTCTAGTTTCCCAATTACTTTGAATGCTTAAAGTTAAATTGGCCAGCCCAATGATGTCGTCGTCGATAATGAGATACGTTAATCTGTATAATTAGCCATATTATTGTACTGACCCACCAAAACTTTCATTACCTTCCCCAATTTAATCTGAGCTCCACATAAACCCAGCCGGTACTATCGGCACCAATACAACATGCCCAATATACAGTCAAAAGTTAATACAGCAGCATCGGTTAAGGAACCGCCGGGTATTAGGGCTATAAATCACGGCCGCAGCAAATTGTTATCGAATGAGACAGCCGGCCGGCTCAGCAGTGGGGGCACTGACAGGGCCCTACACTTCCACACAATGAAATAAGCAGAAGGTCTACTTTGCTCAGATGAGGTCCCGCCGATGGATGCACGATATCGATTGAAAAATTTAAGCCTGTAAGAAAATATTTGGGACACACACAGGACTCATGTGATACGATTTTTTTTTAAATTAATTTATGTACACACAAAAACACTTAAAAACTAAAACAATAAATACAGATAGAAAAGCATAAAGGTACTTCTTATTTCTTTTTTTTCGGTAGGTAAAATCATCCAATGACAAATCCCACCCTTGGGTGGAGCGGGAAGTAGTGTCAGACTCTTACTGACTAAAAACCTACCCCGTTCCATTCCTCGCCTTGGTCCCAGGGCCCCGGGTGCCATTTTCACATACCCTTTGACCCCAGTAGGCTTCGGCCCTGCTGGGCCCCTTCAGTTTGCTGACAACTCCTTGAGGCGCGCGGGAACAGTGCGCGCCGTAAACGACTTGAGCTCGGACCGGTCTGTTACCGGACGGACGGACAGCGAGCTACCCATTGCCCGCCGTCCGCGAGCCCGCGCCTACGGTGGCCGGAAATCGGGATCGGAATCCCAGCGGCGGCGGCGGCGTGTACGCCGTTGCACTTCTTATTTCTAAAGATTTCTTTTTCAACCGACTAGCTCTGATGCTGCGTTTTATGGCATGAAAACTACAAGAAAGAAATAAGAAGAACCCAGTTTTCTAGTCAGTGCACAGGATTGTACTATCGTTGACTATATTATCTTTTTAATAACTAGTGAGATGGCAGACAAAAGCTTACCTATCGATAGATATATTTACTTATACAACGGATATGGAAACAAGCAGTATCGGAACGAATCGTTACAAAGTATAGAGAAATTAAAAAAAAAAAGCTTTAAGAAAAAGTAAATAGAGGTTACTTCTAGGATAGCGTTATCTATCGTCGACCACATCATCACTGATCATCGAGTGAGATGGTGGACAGGAATTAATAGGGGTAATCATATACATCGTAGGTTTGCTCGTAAATATGTAAACTCATCTAAATAACAACACCTAGACCCAGAACAACTGTCTGTAGGCCGTACAAATGTTTGTTCCGTACGGGAATCTTACCCGCGATACGCAGTGCAGTAGTCAGTTGCTCAACCATTGCGCCATTGGCCATCAAATGGTTTGTTGAGACAGATGTGACAAGTTAACCTTCTGCTCATTTTTAACTTATCTTTGTCCTTTAGTTACCTTAATGGTTTAAATATGAACTTCAATTCTTTACTGTATCTCTATAATGGCGATTGGTGACTAAGAAAACAAAATAATGGTCACTGCGAGGAGGGAATATGACAAGAGTTATTGAACCAATTTAGTATTTACCGTTATTGATGCTAGTAATATCGCAGATTTCCTCAGGAGAAATTAACGTGAATGTTGGTGAGGTAATCTTGTCTGGAAATGTTTTGCGGGATTCATTTTCAAAAAAGGTTTTTTTTTTAACTATTGCTGCTACCAGCGTCTTCGCACGCGTCATAGTAGAGATTTATCTCAAAACTATGTGCTATTCCAGTACGTGGTTTACACGTAAACTTACTTTCATCGAAATCCGTTTAGCCGTTCGAGTGTGGAAAAGCAATAAACAAACACACAAAAGGCTTTACTGATTTATGACATTAATATTATGTAATACTAGCGATCCGCCCCAGCTTCACACGGGTGCAATGGTGATATTATATTATGCATGTATTATACCTACATATAAACCTCCCTCTTGAATCACTCTATCTATTAAAAAAACCGCATCAAAATCCGTTGCATAGTTTTAAAGATCTAAGCATACATAGGGACAGACAGCGGGAAGCGACTTTGTTTTATACTATGTAGTGATTCCAGAACTATCACAACGCCATCTAGTCTCAAACTGTGAGCTTGTGCTATGAATACTATAGAACTGATAAATATACTTATATATTTCTCAATACATACAAATATAGATAAATTACACCTAGATACAGAACTAATGATTGTGCTCAACACACAAACATTTGTCCTGGGTAAGAAAAATGATTGTGTGATGAGCACAAACCCTCGACCATCGGCTTAGCAGTCTAACCACTAAACCAGCAGGCCAGTCAAAATGTCAGCAATGGAGCTACACACCCTATACACGTAAAATGGAACGCATTAAGAGCTCATGGTAGGACTGCTATACATAGCGTGTCCTCATGCTATCATCCTCCCATAATTATGAAGACCCATACTTAAATGATCCCCTCTAAAATAATAGATGCCTCTAAAGCAATATACCAGCACCAGCCATTATGTAAATTACGTATAATCGTAAATAAGAGAGAATAAAAATGTAAAAGGAGAAGAAAAAAGATAAACAAGGTGATTTAAATGAGTCCGCGCACACAAAGCAACGTTGAGCCGAAAAATATACGGATCATACTGCGAGGGAGTAATTTTACTTGTGGTTCGGAGTGGCTTTTGACTAGACAATTGAGGTTTCAAGGTTTTTACGATAAAAACATAAATCTAATTGTCTGAAGAGTTTCGTAAATTCATATTATCTTGTTAACTTAAATAGCTTAAAATGTGGCTCACAATGACTGATTTGGTGGACTTTTTAGAGCCATAATCAGTTTTCTTTGCTGACTTATTGGTTTGGTTATGGTCATGTGTTTTGCAAGTTTTTTTTTAAAGAAATATATTTTCTTTTCAGAGGTGATAAATAGTCACAGACTTTTGCTAACTCAAACCCACCTATGTGCTATCCAATTGCCTTTTGCGTTCTTGGACTAAAGTTGTCATTTAAAAACACCAACATGTGTTATAACACAGTATGGGTGTTTGTTATATCGTACGGCTTTCATTACGTAACCTCCGCGAATGTCCTTTTCACACAAGTATTTATTGTGCAATAACACGCAGGACGCGTTTTTTTTTTCATTTGAAATTTTCTGCACACGGAGCAAATCCGCATGCGTGATGAAATAATCCGCATGATATTAAAATCACCCTATATCCTAAAAACAAGTACAAAATTAACGTATGTTCAAAATTCAATCAAGCTAGCAAAGAGCTATGTTTTCTGAAAAAAAAAAACACTTCTTCAAAAAGCACCTACCCTTTATAACATCAAAGTCATATTTTTATGACAAATAATTTCCGCGGCCTGTCGTCGTAAAAGTCAGTTTTTTTCATCTTCATTTATGTTCTATGAAAATATCATCTGCCTTTAACATATTTTCCTTAAAAGAAACGTCTTTGAATGCAGGTATGTTTTTTATTTCATCATGACAAAGTTTGTGGGCAATGTTGTTAAGAAATACGTTGTTTGTTTTTGTTTCCCCTTGGGTGATTTCGCTTTTGTTCTCTTTTAATGATATCCCTACCTCTCCGAGGTGAAAATTATGAGTGTTTTAAACACACGGCATGTTTGGAGCATTTCTCTGTATCAAATTAATTATTTGGATCAATATTATGGGTTGAGAGAAAATGGCTTTCTATGGCTACTAAAACACCCTATCAAACCACCTCTTTTTTCCGAAGGATATCACCATATGACTTCTCCCATTCTGGGTGGAGTAGGAAGGAGTGACAGATTTTTACTGATACCTACAATATTCCTTCAGATTGTCTTAACTGGTCCATCAAACTTCAAACCACCTGAATGATATATGTCTATAGGGACATGCAAAGCCACAATATCAATGGAACATATGGCACCACATGACAAGGAAAGCCTAGGATAAAGAAGAAGGTACTTTGAGTTTCTAAAAGTCTGTCAGTCAATTTTTTTTTTTTGTTGATATAAACTAGTGCTTGACTGCAATCCCACATTAATACATATCTATGATGAGATTGGCTGACTAATCACAAACTCTGACAAGTAATCACAAATTTCAAGTCGACGGACTTGAAATTTGACAACACATTAAATTGAATAGGGTTCAGAACGGGTAGAATTCCGTCAGCCTTTGACATCGTGAGCTTGGTTATTGAGCCAGATTCGAAATCCGACCCAAATTACTTAGATTAATTAACCAATGCGGCAAAAACTTGGATATGGTCTAGATTATAAGTAGCTGTAACAATTATGTTTCCTTCAAACATTTGCTTATGTGTGTGTGCGAATAATAATTGCACTTAAAGTTATACTATTTTAAATAAAGTACCAGTATAAATAAATGCTAGCAAAGGAGGAGGCCGACCGCATCAGGCAGAGGCAACGGGGCGCTCGCCCCAGCCGCCGCCGGGATTCCGATCCCGATTTCCGGCCACCGTAGGCGCGGGCTTGCGGACGGCGTGCAATGGGTAGCACGCTGTCCGATCGTCCGGTAACCGACCGGACCGAGCCCAAGTCGTCGACGGCGCGTTCTGTTCCCGCGCGCCTCAAGGAGCTGTCAGCACACCGAAGAGACCCAGCCTGCTAACTGCAGGCAGGCAGGGTCGAAGCCTGCTGGGGTCAAGGGCCGTTTTCTGAGAGGAAGGCTCAGCCCCGGCACTATAGGCAACGAAGGAACGGGGTAGGTTTTTAGTCAGTAAGAGTCTGACACTACTTCCCGCTCCAGCCAAGGGCGGGATTTGTCATTGGATGATTTTACCTACCATAAAAAAAAAACCAGTATAAATAAAAAAATAGAGGTAGGTTACCCATTTCTTCAAGCTGAGGTCGTGTTTTTTTTTTTACGTGAGAAATCATCCAATGACTTCTCCTCTCACGCTCTAAGGCGGAGCGGAGATGTCAGACTTTTACTGAATAAAACTCACTTATATGTACCTTCTTTGTCCTGCATTCCGGGGTTTAAAAAAAATGAGTTAGGCTACTTCGACCTCAGTTGTAAATAACAATGAACGAGCGGAAACCAAAAAATACAGAATCTTTCAACCCCGCAGTTATTACGGTAGCCTATTATCATGATTATCACTACCCCCGTTCCAGTTAGGTAATCTTAACTCAGATCAGATTAAAACAAATACAAAAAATGAAGCAAATATTTACCAATAAACCCCATTTATTTCTACCCAGCTTTACACTAACCGGTTGATAATGGAGTTACTTAGGATAAGGAAACAAGGTAAATTCTGACTTGGAAAAACCTTTAGCAAAAGGCTGTAATTTACAGGAAAATTGGAAGTAGCAGCGAGCAAGGAGTTTCTCTTTATAAGGTCAACATTTTTCTTTTTTTGGTCTTAATAAACTAGTGCTTGATCCGTCCGACTCCATCTGATGATAAGCAGTGATGTAATCGTTAATGGTGCAACTAGACTAGTTCATTAAGAGTCTATTCACTCTAGCTTTGAACACAAATCATAATCGGACGGGAAGCCCGTAGTAGGCAAATTGTTCTAGTCCTTCAATGCATGCGGTATTAACAACGAGGCGAAACGTCTGGACCGTTAACATAATAATTTTAGTAATGTCATACCTAATGTAGTATAAGCTGTGCATACAGAATCAGAATAGTTTATTTCAAATAGACCAATTACAGGCACTTTTGAATTGTCAAAATGTCGGTCAGTTCAAAAAAAGTGAAGTTAAATTGCACGTTCCAAAGCGTAGATCTCTATGGAGAAGAACGTGCAAGAAACTCCATGGACACTCTTTTAAATCCTATTATGAGTTATATAAATCTTGGTTACATATTTCTTGTCGCTTCTATTATGTGAGCACAATGAAGAAAAAAAATTAGAAAATAAAAATACAATAAACTAATAAAAAAATAGAATTTGAATTAAGCCACTGGCAGCTAAGAGATGACCAGTCCCAACTGACGGCGCCCGTTCACGAGCTTGACGCGTGCCTCAGCCCCACTCAGCTCAACCATTTTGAAGGGAACCGAATTACCCAATAACACGTGCCACCATCAGCGAAACATTTGAGTGAGCATGACAAACTCTCAACTGCCATGCTCGTAACGACAAACAAGTAGTAACCTAATAAAATAAAAATGCTCCATGGTACTTCTTAATTCACAAATTAGAAAAAATAAGTGCTTCTACATTATACAATGTTATTGTTCCCACCTACAATATAATATAATTAATCTATATATTAATCCTGTATATAATGCTGTTGCATTGCATTGCATTGCATCAGCCTTTTAATGTTCCCACAGTTGGGACTCAGGCCTCCTCTCTAGGAGAGGGAATGGGCCGTCCACCACGCGGGCCCAGTGCGGATTGGTGGATATCACATGTCTTCGAATTTTTAGTTCTAGGACATGCCGGTTACCAAGCTGTTGATGTGTCAATAATATAAATAGACCGTAGAAGTGTCAACAATGTAAAGGTAGAAAGGCGAGGGCTGAATCAAGTTATGTAATTCTCCACGCATACTCGTCAAAACTATCTCTTCTATAGAATACCGAAAGGCTAACCTATGCCTATAGGTGCTCCTGGCTTTGTAGATTGGTCTAATAATAAGTTGAAATCGTTTACTAATTACCTTGTTCGATGCTTAATTGAGCGTTGAAGCTATTAATTTCGTTGCCTATATATTTTTGGTCCATTTTGGCGCAACAGCGGCATTCCGATGTGTTGGTGGGTAATTTGCGGGGTCGTTGGGAGGTCACCGATAAATCTTCATTACAGTCGCGGATAGCCGTCATGTCCGAGCCTCGGAGAGATTCCGGGCATATCGTCAGATGCTATGCTCTTGATTGATGTTTTCAATCAGGTTGCTAGTTAATGTTTCTCTTCCTGCTTCGTTATCTATTTGTTTTAGTAAATGATACCTATTTTTTGTCTTCAACTGTTTGTTGTTTTTAAAACTTGGCCTCGAATGTCTGATTCGTAGGGCGGGGATTAAATATACGTAGTACAGTCCTGTATCCTAATGAATTTGTGTTTTGTATGATTTTGTGCGAAAATCACGAGAACGTACTGCCTATAAACTGCTATTCATTTTGGCAGATGTTATAATTATTATGAAATGCTTTGTAAGGAAATGCTATTAAACAAATAAAAAAAAATTTCTACACGTCAAGTTTTTGAGGCCGGTGTTTCTTAACTAACCATCCTGAGAAGAAACACCAAAACCAACTCAGCGGTCAAAGTCTCTTTTACAGTCCATACAGTAAAAGTGTAATCGTCAAATAATATGAGAACTAAAAAAATGTCATATAAGTGTTTGAGATGGTCCTTTGAGGAAAGATTTCTCTGTGTAAAAGCA
Source organism: Leucania comma (assembly GCA_958295575.1). Lineage (NCBI taxonomy): Eukaryota > Metazoa > Arthropoda > Insecta > Lepidoptera > Noctuidae > Leucania > Leucania comma. Next base: position 15,640,136 of record OY282474.1, on the reverse strand, counting down.
CAGAGTGGACCTGGCTAGTCAGTGCAAGCATTTGGCAGTATTCATGTAGCTCAAATCAGCTCCTCTAGCCAAGTTGCAATCGTTTCGTTTAGCGTGAACGCTTGGAGTTGGCCACGCCCCCAATTCCTTTCTTCTGACCACGTGACTGGGCGTTGAGATGACGTCGTTCATCACTAGATGGCACTTACTCGAAAACCCGTTCTTTTCACACCGCTTTTAGGCACGAAATTTACTGTTTTCCGGACTAGTGCGGAAAAGTGCGCGTGCTCGCCCCGCCACTATTTTATTACATTTATCGTATCAGGCTGGCCATGGGTCGACCTCCATGAGTCGCTGGTGAACTCCCGTTTATTAATTTCTTCGTAAATGTATTGAAAAATGTCGTGAATGTTGATACTCGTGCAAATTTGTCACTGCAACGCTCGGACCCATTATGGGAGTGCGATCGCACGCGGTAGAATCGATGAAGCATTCAGTGTCATGGAAATCTCATGACCATCATCTTCCTAGCCTTTTCCCAAAACTTCATGCAACACAAAGAAACACAGATTGACTTAATGCCTTAGGCATTCAAGAAAAAACATAGGTACTTACTATTCGAGTACTAATACGTTTTTTTCTGGAAAAAATATCAAAAATGAAAATATGGTCTGCTAAGTTCCGGCAGCACATTATTTCCAATATAAAAAATTTTAAGGTGCTAGATGCACAAAGTATATTTTTCATCGCCACCATTAAAATCGTTTTATTACTATTTCCTTCCTTCGGTAACGTACCTAATACAAAGATACGGGCATGCAGTTCAGAAATGAGACATAGTCGACTAAACTTACTAAATTATGTGATTGAAATAGTTAAAATTAGGAAATAGCAGACATATTGCACTGGTTTAAACTTAACAGCTAACATTTCGAGGTTTGTCCGCGTGAAATGGAGCGTGGTTCTCAGGTGTTCAATTAATGGGTATACAATTCGGAGCTAGTATGCACTCACAATACGTATCACTGACCTAGCTGTGGAGGTTACTCCTGGAGCGAGGTCGGCCGCCATCACTCTACTATCTACATATTGTAACTACGTGCAATGATTTCGTGTTTTCTATGAACGAAAATACTATTTAGAGCGTATTCTCCGAAAGGGGAGCTAGAGAGTTGGTGGATTATTCGAAAGAGTTACCGAGACCCTGAAATGGAAAGAACAAGTTGGGTTTTAATTATTAAAAGTCTCACTTACTTTCGCTTCACCTAGAGAGAGAGAGAGAGAGAGAAGTTATTTGATGATCTGGTGCCTTCCAATTGTCCTTTGAAGAGCGAGATTGTTGAAAAAAAGAAAGCAAGAAGGAAAATGAATTATATCTGGCACAACACAAGGTACACAAACACAACTACATATGTAGGTATAATCGAAAAAAAAAGGAGCAAAACCAAAATAGTGTACCTCACGACTGCACTAAAACAGTTCCTGTTCAGCATAAATACCAGACAATTAGTAGCTGATGCTGGTTTTCAGCTGGACCTGAGATAGTGACGTGACGGACGTACAAGACACACCATAAAGTTGTTGTTCGGACAAGTAGGTATCTCAGCATTGCTATTTCGTCGTCAAACAGTTGTACTGAGATATTTTTTCACTAGAATTGGGACATGTAATGGCCTCTTGGTCTAATGGTTAGTTGCCCTGACTGCTATGCCGGAGGTCGTGGGTTCGATTCCCACCCGGGAAAAATGTTTGTGTGATGAGCACGATCATTTGTTCTGTGTCTGGGTGTAATTTATCTATAATATGTATATATTTAGTAATATATAAGTAAGTTTATCAGTTGTCTAGTACCCATAACACAAGCTCTGCTTAGCTTGGGACTAGACGACGTTGTGTGATAGTGTGTGTGATATATATAACTGGGAATCACATACTTTTTTTAACTAACGCTTGGCATGCGTGAAGGTAAGAAAATTGGTTACAAGGAAATATACTTCCGGGATAAAAAGTATCCTAAGTGCTATCAGAACATGGTCTATGCGAGCCAAATTCCATTCAATTCCGTTCCACCGTCGCACACACACACACACACACATATACTCGTAAAAAAAACTTTCACCTTTATAATATTAGTGTGATGTATGTAATTACTTTCAATAGTAATTCTTAATGCTGAAGTATGCAAATAAGAACATGGAACCATCCATAATCGCTGACCTGGATACCTGGCGCAGTTGTTAAGGCCCTTATTCCTATTTATTGTCATAAAACATTGACTTTCTGAAGCTATTCTTCTGTAACGGCTGGGTTAATAGATTTGAAAAAAAGAATTGCAGATTCGTATATAACATTACCAACATAAGATTTTATCGTACGACTTCTTTTGTCAAAAAAAAAATTATAACATCATGATATTTTTTCGCTTGTTTTCCCTACTCTTTTCAAACGGCTTTGATCTTTAGAAATATGTTTCAACAAAAAAATGCTGGTTATGTGTTCTTGAGAATGTACATAGCATATGTAAATCAATGAATATTTCGTAAAGTTGTCATGGGGGGCTTTATGCGGGCACAGGCAGTGAGAATATGTGCAATTGTGCATTTTACTCCGGCCAGTCGTTCAAGGGACTATACGCCTTAATATACAACATAAATATACAGTAGAGTAGCTGATGTTCCGAAATAAACGTCCATTTTTGAGGGATTCGCTTCAGTCATGCGATCCTGGTACAAGCACAGACATATTTCACCTTTCCTTTGTCTGTTCGTGTCAGAAATTGTGAAGAAAAAATAAACTTGCAGAAATAATACTGTAATAGTGAACGATTTAAAGTTGAAAAACTTGGGAATTTAATTTCAATAACTACTTTGTGGTTCTGTTCGACTTGTAAAATTGAAATATTTAAGGCTGCTCACACAGACATGGTAAGTTATTTTTACTAATCCTACTAATATTATAAACGCAAAACTTTGCATCTATGGATATTTGCTAAAGTTTGTAAACGAGTAGACCATGTTCTGGAATATTACATAGGATACTTTTTATCTAGGTAGTATATGTCTTGGGGATAAATTTATAAAAAAAAGTAGCTATATAAATTTTACAGTGGTGCTTGCTTTCTTGAAGAGAGAAATTTTCAAATAACTTTTCCTGCTCTAGGTGGAGCAAGAGAATGTGTCAGACATTTACAGACAAAAATCCACCTTTGTTTCTTCGTTTACTTTTTGCGTTCCAGAGTTCCATAGTAAATCTTTCGAATGTTCCCGCAGTCCAATGATTCATACACTTGTGATGTTATGTTTTCGCCACTGATTAATGTTATAAGATACATGTATGAGTACAGATATCTAGTATATTTTATTCCATTTTAATACCGGCAACTAATACCAACGGTATTTGTTTCGACTCATATTTAAAACACGTCAAAAATGATTTGTGCCTATTATTGAAAAAATAAATAATATATTTTTTAATAATAAAATTTCCACACCTATCACACAACACCGTCTAGTCCCAAGGTAAGCAGAACTTGTGTTATGAGTACCAGACAGCTGATAAAATATACTTATATATTTCTAAATAGGTTTCATCACACAAACATTTGTCCTGGGTGGGAATCGAACCCACAACCTCCAGCATAGCAGTCAGGGCCACTAACCATTAGACCAACCGGCCAGTCAAATAAAAACAGTTAAATCCGAAAAAAACGACATACTTAAAAATATAGGAAAACCAATTTATTTTGATTACGTTTGATTGAGCAGACTACCGAATTCAACTTGTTGATATTCGTACGGAATGGAAAATAAATACGATTTGAAACAAATACTATTTTTAAATATAGTACAACTAAATAGGTATTCGTTTTTGGTATTAGAACGGAATAAATCTCTCTATAGGTACATGAAGAGTAATGTAATTATATCCTCTTCCAGCCCACACAACACGTATTCCTTTACAAGCACACTACAGCTGAACTAGGGTACGCTCCACAGATATAGATAGACATAGATAACGCAAGCATCACGATCTGTATGAAAACCAAGCGTGCCATTTTTTGACTACCTATTATGACGTCACAAGCACTATTTAGTGAAGACGCCGCCGCGTACGGCGTCCCCCTCGCTCCACCCCCACACCAACAGCACAATTAACCATTTTTATATTTTTAACTGCACCCGACTAGCGCTGTACTCCGATGCAGACTGAGCGCGAAAGTGACCACTTACGATTTTTGTACGTAAGCTAGGCACGCGAAGTAGTTGCTCTTGCGTTATCTAGGTATATCTATATCTGTGGTACGCTCTAATTCAAATATCTTTTAAGTGTATGTCTGTAAAGCTTTGACTACACTGCCGTGTCTTTGAGACTTCAGCCAACTGACAGTTTTTAATGAGTTCCCCTCACGATTAGACTGTCTTGAATTTCTTGGTACACATCGTAAACAGACTGAGCTAGTTTTTACCGTTTAAATTTTCTTTTGATTTTTTAATGAACTTTCTTTAAATTTTTTTTTTTTTTTTTATCTGTTAATCCAGACTATAAGCAGATGTGGTGGATGCTCTTTGTTATTTAGGGTGCTGCTTACATTAGAGCCAGCACTTTACTTGTAATTTGTTGATTCTCAGAAACCACTATTCTTTGAAGATATCACGCCGTTTTTAAGTCGAAATATGGTTTTGGGAATTTTTATTTAAAATAAGAAAAAAAAAAACTGGTCATGTGCGAGTCGGACTCACGTACTGAGGGTTCCGTATAAACTTACCTATGTATGTAAGTAGTTCAATTCCCGAATGGAGTCTCAAACATTTTATGAACCGCAAAAAGTTTTTTTGTGACGTAACAACAATTTTGCAATTTTAGATTTATTCTTATATGTTCTAGATCTTGCTTCATGCCAAATTTCAAGCCTCTGGATCAACGGGAAGTATCTATGAATTTTCATTCCCTTGAGTGTCGAAATATACATTTTTTGGGATATAAACCTCCACGCGTTCAAAGTTCTTGACAGACGGACAAACTACAAAGTGGTCCTACAAGGGCTCCGATTTTTCGTTTTGACGTTCGTAACCCTAAAAACGCGTAGATCACTGAATTACGATTTAATTCATATTATTATTATTTTGTATACCTCAAGGCCTACATGGGCACTTACAAAACATCAGTACCTTTACCATGAGTTACTATCGAAAAACTATACACAACTAAACTTTAGTCGCTAGCGAGTTCCTATTCGATAGATTTTGTACTTGATGACTCATACTACCCATTTTGGTTCTGCAAGTGACCGCTAGAGGCGCTGCAAAATTTGCAATACAAAAAAAAAATTACGGCGTCGATATCGAGTAGCGACGAATACTATTGCTTAAAACTCACTCCACTCACTGTTTCATGTACCGGAATTAAAAAGATCAAAATTTAGCCGTATATCTGGGTTTACGTGATGGATTATGCTCCATTCTTTCTCCTAGAGAGGAAGCCTGAGTCCCAGACGATGCTGATTATGTTTATGCTCTTTATATACAGATTTTATCGAGTGCAGTATTAGAGGTAGCTAAGTTAGGTTTAGGTGGACCCATTTAGTTATGTTATCATGTTGTAGGAAAGTTTTCCGAAACAGATTGTAAAACGAGGTATTCCTGAACGTGAATATGTTTCAAACTGTAATATCATAGAAAAGTTTGGAGCTTTCAATGAAGTTTTCATGTTGGTTACTGACTAAACTAAAGTAGGTAAATATTTGTGCCTGCCATTTTCAGATGAAACAGAAATAAAGCTGTGAAACTGGATACACTCTAGCATTAACGTTTTGATACAAAAATTATACCTAAACATTCTCGGAAAACAGAAATACAGCTCCATTAATGTAATTGTACTACAATATTGTATAATTGTAAAACAATCGGGAACTGTGTGTTAGGACTTCCCTCATAAAAATCACAAAGTTTCTTCACATTTATGAGATATATTTATATTCCGAAATTTCTAATTAAGTGCTCATTCTTGATTATACAGATTGAATAAACATATATTATCAAACCGCGAAGCAGTAATGCTAGCGAAGGAGGCGCCGCACACGGGATGGAACGGACATCACGCCCCAGCAGCCGGGACCTCACTCCGATTTCCAGCCACCGTAGGCGTGGGCTTGCGGACGACTAGCAATGGGTAGCTCGCCGTCAGGCCGTCCGGTAGCCGTCTGGTCCGAGCCCGAGTAGTCGACGGCGCGTAGTATTCCAAGCGCGCCTCAAAGAGATATTAGTAAAACCGTAAGAGCCCAGCAGGGCCGAAGCCTACTGGGGCCATAGGTTGACTTGTGAAAGGGAATCTCGGGATCCTGCAAAGCAAAGTAAATAACGAGTATGGGTTTGGTTTTAGTCAGTAAAAGTCTGACACGCCCTCTTGCTCCACCCTAGAGCAGGAAAAGTCATTGGATGATTACCAACCTTTAAAGAAGGCCATTCTTAAAAAAAATATATGCTTTTTTTTGTTATTCATATTAGTTGTATTTGTGTGGAAATTATTTTTTTGGGAATTGACCCGGCTTTCCTAGAAGATAGTTGTTAATTTCGATGAACAGAGGCAGTTTGTAAAGTATGGCCACACCCGGCACTGGGCTCGCGTGGTTGATTATTACCCATTCCCTCTCCTAGAAAAGAGAGAGTCCCAGCAGTGGGAACACTATAAGGTTGATGCTATGCTATGCTATTAAATTACACCCTGTATACATTTTTATGCAACATTTTGGATGATCAACACTCAGGAGTTTAGGATGTGTGCTAATAAATTAATAGAAATTTATAAAAAGACTACAAGACAAGGTGGACCGACCTACGTAACCTGGTGAGAGTCGCGGAATGCGGTGGACGCGAGACGTACAAGACCGTTGTTTGTGGCGATACTTGGGGGAGGCATATGTCCATTAGTTATTTATTATGGTAGGTAAAATCATCCAATGACAAAATCCTGCCCTTGGGCGGAGCGGGAAAGAGTGTCAGACTCTTACTGACTAAAAACCTACCCTGTCCCTTCGTTGCCTATCGTACCGAGGCCGAGCCTTCTTTTCAGAAAGCGGCCTTTGGCCCCAGTAAGCGGCCCTTGGCCCCAGTAATGTCCATTAGTTGACGTCTTTCGGTTGAAATGATGATGATGATGATGTGTGGCTAGTGTATAAGGAAAAATACTAGTTTGTAGATAAGTTCAGATGTTTGATCACCACATCCCTGTCTTCATGCACGTGCCTCATCGTCTAAACGAATTCGGAGACTAGGCAAACGGAGATTAGACCTAGAAATGATGAGGACGATGATGAAAAAGACATAATGGATTTGTTTTCTATTCTTTTGTCAAAGTAATTAAGCCAAAAACGAGTTTCATGGACCAGATGATATGGCATCCACTCCGTTTGCTTATAAGACTTCCATTCATTAAAATGTAATCCATCAATGATATAATTGATGTCCGAGTGTCTGCAGGAGCCATTAGGATTAAATTCATTTAACTGTGCATAACGTGCATATGTACATAACGTCGTTTGTAACCGCCCGTCTATTACCACGTGCATATATGTGTGTGCATGTGGTGATAGACAGGTGATTACACAAACCCGAGTGATATTAATAGTATGTAGATATTGTTAAGGCTCTCACAGACAGGTATCACGAGACAATGCGACAACGCGTTTTTATACCTAGAAATTATTATTTTTTGGAGTCAAATAAAATTGATTTTTATGCGAATGTCATGTGAATCGTATGCGAAATGACTCAATAATTATACAAGAATAAAATTAGTGTTACTCATTGTGAGGAAAATTATAAATATTATTGGAGTTACAATTTTCATACTAAATATTTTAAAAAAACCTTCACTCCACACTACGAACTTCTCTTGTATCTTGTATCGCAGATACTTTTACAAACATGTAATATCATACTTATACTTTAAAAAAAACATCCGGAACTAATCCGGCCAAAAAAATATTTATTCCTTACTGGAATTGAACTGTAGCAGCCCAAAAGTCAATCGCTCAACCTCTGCGACAAACGTATGACCAAAAAAAAACTTAAATAGCTAAATATTTCCAACTTAAGCTAAGTGTAGACTACCGACAGCCACGATCTATTTTTTGTGTCATATAATAATGCGGATCCACAGCGTCTATTGTTACTCATAAACCGACCATTATCAGTACAATCCTAACATAAATCGCTAACAGAATCATTTAAATTCTGCACGTTACGCCATATTATGGTGCCTGTTTTAATCTTCCCAAAATCTGATTCATTGTACCAGTTGACGAGACTTAGCATTAATAAGGGCGGTGACAAACAGTTGATACAATGCGTCGGTGACGAGGGGAGTTGGGGTACGCTATCACGCGATCACTGGCGTATTTCTGTTAATAGTCCCCAATCTTATGTGAGGTCCTTAACGTAGGAGCTAGCGGACGAGGAACATGATTAATGTATTCCTGATGTCGTTTTCATATCGTTTGAGTTGTTATTGATTGTGTGAAGGGATCTGTGTGTAATAAAATATTTGAAGAGACACTTAATGAAGGATAAATCATTTAAGTAGTTGTTCTTTAACTACGACTCCAATTCTATCAAGAAGAAAAGTGTCCCAAATAAGTACATCGAAGCGGTAATTTTTTAAATGATATGCGTACTAAAATTTGAGGTATGGCCAACTTTATTTATGAGTGAATCACCCTTAAGTACACAAGTACAGATAAAAATTTCTGGACCAAAAAAAAATAAAAATGAAAGGTCGGTTTTGGATGTGGATTCATGTGCATATTGTTTCTATATAAGTAAGCTATTTTCTATGAGAAAAAACGTTCTGAATTTACGCATACAGAAGAAAAATGTATGTAAACTTCCACACATCTGAAAGCCAACAAAGTCTTTGGATGTGTGTACACTACACACATCCAAAGACTTTGTGAGACAGAACAACTACAAAAGTCGCGAGTGTGTGATTTGCCTAAACATGACCGTCCAATGTCGTAGCACGAGTACCATTGTTTACTGTTTTCTTTAACGAATTTTCTTCCTTATGAGATAAACATTTATGATACAATATTTCTCTTCATTTCCATTATATTAGCATGAAAAAATGTACTGTCAAAAAATATAATGTCATTCGTTCTAATAGATTTCGTAATATTCTTTTACACAAAGTAGCTCAAATGCTTTTTTATTCTCTCGTGATTAATTCGTGTCCTTGCGTAATAGTTTTGAATACATTTCTCATTAATCATGACAGCGTCCTTTTAAGTACGCTTTTAGGGCTTTCTTGGAAGACACTGAGAAAATGCTTTGTAGAGGAAAATCTTTGTTTTATAACAATCTAGCTATCCGCCCCGGCTTTGGATGGATGTTAGAAATATTTGAAATTCTTAGGTTTCTTCGCGTTTAAAAATTTATTTACATTGTTCTCACATAATAGTAGCGACAAGAAACATGTAACCGAGATATTTGTAATACATAACATGATTGAAAAGAGTATCGAGGAGTTTCTTGCACATTCTTCTCCATAGAGATCTACGCTGTGGAATGTGCAATTAACATCACTTTTTTTTCGGACAGACAGACTTCTTGACTTTTCCAAAGTATGCCTGTAAATGGTTTATTTGAAATAAAATGCCTTCTTTGACCACGACGATGTGGTCGATTTTGGACCACGTGCTCTTTGAAGCTAATCATTCTTGACTTCCCAGGATCCACAGGTTGTAGCTATCAGGTAACACAGCCTCCGGACTCTCTACTACAAAATAGATGTACTATAAACCTAAACCTTCCTCATGAATTACTCTGTCTATTGGTGAAAACTGCATGAAAATCTATTCCGCAGTTTTGAGTTTATCGCGTTCATACAGACAGACACGATGAGAGACTTTGTTTTATAATATGTAACGATTTATCTATCTTCAAAATTTTCATTTCAATAATATCTAATAAAAGCATGGACTAAAGTAGGTACCAACCCTTTCTTATTTCGAAATAAATTCATAACATCAAACATATAAAACTTTCAATACAAACGCCACACATCATTCAATAACAAAAAAAAAGAAAACAAAAGAATGCCCAGTAAAACTAAAAAAAAAAACAAAACAAAATCGTTTTATGACGTAAGTAGTTCACTTGCACCGCTCCCCCGGAGGGTCACTGTAACAGCAGGGGTCCGACGACAACCCCCCAACAGAAAGGGCTCTCACAGAAAACGTCGTCCCTTTTATATGACCATCATAGAATTCCGCTCAGATGCGTCCCAACACCATACATTGCTTCGCTCACACTCGCCTTTAAGGCTAAGGCTACACTGGCCAGCGATTTGCGGTGCGACTGGAAGAGCGAAACGAGTGAAATATAGTATGGCTACAGTATAAGTGATAATCCGGTGACGATGTGGCTACATTACACAGCGATCAAATCGTCTGTCACCGTTGACGATATGCGAAGTAATTATAGACATATTTAAAAGTAGCACTGTTGGACTTGTCGTGCAAGTGAGAAATTATATAATGAATTCGCTTAGATTTCGCTGATAATTTGATGTAGCCAATGCTGTAATTACACTAGCCCCCCTAGCCAAGTTACAACCATTTCGTTTCGATACTCTTGCGTCGAACGCCTCGAGCGTGTATCGAAACAAAACGGCCGCGCCTCCGATTCCTGTCGGCCACGCCTCCGATTCCTTTGTTCTGACCACGTGACTGAGCGTTAAGATGACGTCAATATCATCAATATTTGGCGTACAGTGTAGCCATAAACGTGAATAACAATTAATCGCAAAATTTTAATCGCTCATGTAACGCTGATCGCGTCGTGGTCTAATGTAGCTTTAGCCTCAAAGTCTCCACATTTTGCTACAGTTACTTTATTTTCTCTTGTTTCTGGCCATTACTCGGATGAAAGATCTCATTGAAGTTGTACAAGGTTTGTAGAAGCAAGATTTCTGTGTCTGTTGAGGAGTAATGCTCTTATTTTGTTGGTATATTAGCGGTATTGAGATACGCTTTTGTGTGTCATCGTGTTTATGAGGAAGCGGCGTGCGACTGCTGCGCTCTAAGGGTCTCTTAGAAATGGTGAGCCACAAAATGTGCCATTACTTCATTGCTTGTTTCATATAATAATAGAATATTTATGTAGAAAGTTGATATCGCATCATACAATATGAGCAGTGTAGAAAATCCTTCAAATCTCACTAATATGGTGAAAGTTTCTATATGTATGTATGTGAATGTGTATAATTATGTTACTCCTTCTCGCTCAAACGGCTGAACAGATATAGATAAAATTTGATATCCGCATGGAACATGTCCTGCACATAGAGTACTTTGAATGCCAGAAGTTTGTTCCTTTAGGATAATTTTCTACAATCTGAAACGTGGTCGCTTATAATGGGCCTCATCAGAAGACTTAAAGTCACTCAAGGACAGGGCTATGCTCAGAATCCCCTTGCGTGATCGAATCAGGAATGAAGATATCCATAGGAGAACCAAGGTTGACAACATAGCGTGAAGAGATACGAGACGCACAGGACCGTTCATTGTGGCGACATTTGGGGGAGGCCTATGCCCAATAGTGGACGTCTTTGGGTTGAAATGATGATGATGAGTAAAAAAAGAAAAATATTCGTTTTTAGATGTTTGATCACTCTGACTCAAAGTCTAAACGAATTTAGAGACTTGGCAAACGGAGTTTAGACCTGGATAAAGATATAAGTGCGTTGAGTGTGAGTTGTTTTTACGTTAACGTGATCGAAAAGTTTGCCGCGTTTGGCTCTCTGATTGGTTAAGAGCTTGGAGCGGGCCAATCGGAGGCTCGAACGTCATAAACGTGTCGATCGCGTTAGCGTAAAACAAACTCACACTAGGCACTCAGGAGACTTTTATCGCGATGGTACATCCCATGGGGATAAAACGTTTTTCGCTTGGGCGAACCCATACTGCAGAATCTAGTCTAGTAGTCTACCATCGTTTTAACGGTTTGTATCTATTGCTTTGGTGGGTACACTGAAAAATACACTCTCTTTAATAGAATAAACTTTATTGTAAACTTTAATTTATCACTACATAGTATAAAACTAAGTCGCTTCTCACTGTCTTTCCTTAAGTATGCTTAGATCTTTAAAACTTTTTTTTCTTCTTTAAAGATTTTGATGCGGTTTTGTTTTAATATATAGAGTGATTCAAAAGGAAGGTTTTTATGTATAATACATGCATAATATATTAAATATTACAATTGCACCCGTGCGAAGCTGGGGCTGGTCGCTAGTAATGTATATATTAGACTTTGATATTAGATATTTACTAGACAATCTTACGACAGATGTTAAAACCGCAAAATAAAAAGAGGGTATTAATAATCTCTCTATCTAAATAGTAGTTTAATTTGCTAAAAACGAAATTATTCATAATACTAGTTTCTACCAGTTACTTCGCCCGCATGAAATTAGTTTGTCCATACAAACTTTGACCCCTGATTCATCCCCTTAGGGGGTGAATTTTGGAAAATCCTCCCTCAGTGCTCTCCTGCGACATAAAAGGAAAACTTGTCCAAAATTTCACTCTCCTAGGCTTTGTAGTTTCGGCTGTGCTTTGATATGTCAGTTTCTCCTTTTATTATATAGATGACAGTATTTATTATGGAATAAAATATCAAATACGTCAATCCATACGTCAGTCATATCAGACATCACACCACACCACACCGCGACCACTTTTACGGCGACTGTGGGAGCGAGTGCGTGTCGCTGACAGGATAAATGCAATTCTTTTTAACACCTGTGCACTTAAATACAGATCTGTTCCGTATTTATAACTGGTAGCACGGAGGCACGTTTTTAATTTAGGTAGTTAACTGCTTTTTTGACATTAATGTTTTGAATCGTTTAATTTTTTTTTTGTTAGCTTGATCTGTCCCACTCTTGGGCAAAGGCCTTCCTCTATTCTTTCAATTTTTCGCGGGCCCGCACTTCTTCTTGCCAGTTCTGGAGGAATCTGTCTAGCTCATCGCGCCATCTCCTTCGCGGTCTGCCGCGACCCCGTCGCACTGTTTTAGGGCACCAACTTTGTGCTACACTTTGGCCCACAGTTTGTCGAGCATGCGGCAGACGTGTCCTGCCTAGTCCCATTTCAGTTGGACAGCCTTTCCTATCGTTTAATTAAGGTATGAATATTTTGTGCAGGGAAATCTTTTCTTGTTACCAAAAATGCGTTGAAAAATCGTATAGAATAAATAGGTTTCAACACCTAAACGTATAAATTACTAACTAATACCAACGATAAGTTGTATTTAATGATATATTTTAATCTGTAAAGTCTATGGGCCAAGATGCTGATAATAAATAATTTATTATTTTTATAAATACAGATTCCGGGTGAAAAACTCCAATATATGGAAAGAAAGTAAAAAAGAAAGAGGAAATGAAGAAAGCAAAAAAAATATTTGGCTTACACTGTTTTATTTGACCCGGGCATCGAACCCAAAACCTCAGTCATTATAACAATTGCGTCCTCTAGAACCATATAGTAGTTACTTCTTAGTAAATAAATCGACGGGTCCCAAGATCAAAATCTTATGGAGAAATAAAACGTATAATGTATTTTATGACTTCTTCGTATTGTTTATACTTTTTTTTTACTTATTGAAATAACCGATCAAGCAAATCTTATTATTTACATAGAACTAAACAAAACCGTAAATCGATAATTGTTCATATATGATTTTCTTCTTGGGACCTCAATGGGTCTCAAATGGATGAAGAGTACGTATTTAGATTGAAGTCACTCAACTTGATCAATTGTATAGATACCTTCTTATTTTGAGGGCAGGCACGTATCGAATGACTTTTTCTACTCTTGATGGAGCGAGAGGGAGAGGCAGACTTTTATTTATTTATTTAGTACATTAACAGTAAATTAAATTAAACTTTTCACTGTCTTCTTGTGAGAAGAAAGTTTACGGTTCTGTGGAACCGAAAACTATAATATCGCCTTCCATTCATCAGCAAACAAATCCAATCCAGTGTTGCAGCACGGATTGGAGCATCGTTAGCATACGCGGTATAGGAGAGGTGGATTGAGCTACAGTGCGACTAAAAAGAGACATTCAATAATTTTTTGATATATTTTTTTAAATATTTATTTAATTTTACCCACCTGTGTTCCTTCAGTTGCTCTATTACAGGACTGAGGTAACTCTTCGAAACAATCCCACAGCTTTGGGTTGACAGATATCTTAAATACGAATTTATTTCATCATCATCAGCCTTTTAATGTTCCTACTGCTGGGACTCAGGCCTCCTCCCAAAGAGAGGGAATGGGCCGTAATCCACCACGCGGGCCCAGTGCGGATTGGTGAATGTCACATGTCTTCGAATTTATTTGTTTAGGTAGAAATGTGATCTACGCTTTTCCCTATTTCAGATTGCTTGAACAACTTTTAATGTAATATACTTCCCCATGATATGTACCTTACACGGGGGAAACATATCAGAATATTCAAAGAACTTACAAGTTCTTAACAAGGTTATATAGAACTTTGACATTCAGACAAGTAAAGGGGGATCAAGTTTTTGAGTACCTGTCAACTGAAATACGAAGTAAACAAACTATCTAGACTATAGTAATGTCATGTAAAGTAATAACAATAATAATATTCCACATCTATCACACACCGCCGTCCAGTTCCAAGCTAAGTAGAGCTTCTGTTATGAATACTAGACAACTGATAAACATACTTATATATTTCTAAATATATATCACATATTATAAATGTATACCGGCAATCCATATAATCCAGTATTATATACAATACCTAGGCAATGTATAGAATATGGTTTTTAAAGTAAGGCTTTTATTTTCAGGCAAGACAATATTAATATAATATTAATATTACCACAACTATTACACAACACCGTCTAGTCCCAAGCTAAGCAGAGCTTGTGTTATGGGTACCAGACAGCTGATAAACATACTTATATATTTCTAAATACATACATATCATAGATAAATAACACCCAGACACAGGACAAATGATCGTGCTCACAATCTGGTTTACGTGCTTTCTGACGCACGGGGGCATCATACCACCAACTTTCCGAGCAGCTACGCAGTCATTCCTAATGGAAAAACCCAAAAGCACTTTTTGCTCAATCCGGGAATCAAACCCAGGGCCCCAAGCCCAGTCGTCACGCGTGCGACCACGAGACCAACGAGGCAGTTAAATAGTAGTGGCAATGGCAGTCAATGGCTGTTTATTCAAAATAACATAATATCAACGTAGAAGGAGCATTTGTTTATTTACGAAATAATTAATTGCTTCAATATATTTTTCCATTGCATTTTTTCTTCAACAGCATTCTATCACGTTGGTCGTGTGTCGGGAGTGATGTATGGAGCTGGCGGTTCGCGCCGCGGTCCCGCTCGGTGTGGGGCGCGGGGAGAGCGGCGCCCGCGGGAGGGGGCGCTGACGTCACGCGCGCCTGCGCAACGAGCGACTCCTTGCTGCACAGAGTAGCCAACCAACGCAGATGCTTGCAAACTTACTAAATTATTCCGCGGTCAGAGAACGTGAAATATTTTATCGCGTTCGCGGTTATGATTATGGACTAAAGATAGAACAATACGGTGGGATTGTATTTTTAAATATTGTTATTTATTTAGGAATGGATACAGCAGAAAGTATTGTACATTGTTTATGAGGCAAACATTAATTTAGTTCTATTGTAAATTACTTTTTAGTTGACGAAACAAAGAAATGATATCGTAATACATAAACTAAAATAATATAGGTATTACTATCCTTCAATTCATCTCCAAATATCAATCTCATCCATAAGTTACAATTCCATACTTACCATAAATAAAAATCCCTTGCATCTTGCATTACATAACACACAATTAACAATATTTCATCTACTCATTACAAAACTTAATTCAAAACCAACACGAAACTATCAAACTAACCTACCATACTGCCGTACGGCAAAGGAAAATTTATCTCTAGACCGTAAGTACCCTGTGTACGGCAATCCGAGTCCGCGGCACAGGCGGGCGGCAGTCGAGAGTCTCGCGCGCGGTGCTACGACCGGGCTACGCGCTACGAAACGTAGCACTCGCGACTACGAAGCTACGAAAATTATTTAGTAGTGACTCGTGCAAGGATACTCAATTATAACATAAATATTTAGTGCAATACAGTTCTGTGCTACCACTGTTACTGAAATAGCTGTGCTGAATTATTACGCAGCCCGACACTATAAGGTGGGTGATTATTGAATAACGAGATATGAATAGGTATTGAGAGGTCGGATGCGAGTGGTTTGTTCTAATGTCAAGGACGCGGATATTGATCAAGTACCAGATGCTAAGACCTCTGTTTACTCTCAGTGTTTATATTACGGCTGTATTTACCAACGAACGCGTTTCTCGCCACTTTAAACATTTGTTTCCTTTCAGCGTTTTGTTATTCCGTTTTCTAATAGCGTTTATGTGAAAGCTACTAAAGAATAAAAAGACTGCGTGTGTATTTATATGAAACAGTCTTTGAAAAGGCCGTTAAAAGTAATACGCAACAAAGGGATGGGATCCGGAGTGGGCTCGAGAATAATTTATAAGGATAGGTGCCACCTTGCGTTACAAGTTTCATGAATTAAAAATGTTCAGAATGCTTGTAAAAATGCTACACAATTTTCTTTTATATAAAAAAAGTTATGGAATTGGAAAGTAGTGTATAGGACATTAGTTCTGACCTTTAAGTAATTGATTATGGAGGGTCGTTGGCCTTGTGGTAGCAACATGATGGATTTGTTTAAGTATTTAAAAAGGTTAATGAACTCCTGGATATAATATATTTTAATAAACGGAAAATTCATTTTGAATTCATGTCTGGCAGGTTTGAGTACTTAAAGCCTACCCAAATGTCTTATCTTTTGTATGGTTCGTCTGTTCTGAGTTGAGCTAAACGAATACTGACAAATGCTTGCACTGACTGGACAGGTCCACATAAATTTATGTGGTTCTTTTCTCAAAAGACTATCTCTGACACTAATCTGCATGGTTTTCATATGATTTGACCATTATATACTGTATGGACTATAAAAGAGACTTTGACCCCTGAGTTTGTTTTGTTATTTCTTCTCAGGGTAGTCAGCTAGAAAACACTGGCGTTATCTAGTTGAAGTTTTTTTTAATACCTATTTGCGAAATAAGTATCATTTATATCGTTTCTACATTATTAAAGGTACAATTTAAACTCCTTGATTTAGCGGTTGAACAAAGTTTGAAACTGTTTCAGGCAGTATTTTAATACGAATAAGTTAATATTGGTTTCTTTGTTACGCTACCTTTGAATTAATTACGTTGTGGACTTTATTGAAAACGTGATTTTTATTGATATAAACCAGTGTTTGCCTGCAATCTGTAATGGCAAGCAGTGATGCAATCGTTGATGGTGAGGCGCACTAGTTTATTAAGAGCCTATTCACTCTAGCCTTGAAGACAAGACGTGATAAATCGTATGTTCTTTATTGTGGACATAAACGTACAAAGCGGGTAGGAATTGAAATAAATTAATATACAATAAGCTTTCTTGTGATTCACCCACATCGAGTAATATCTCTCGAATATGCATTGTTTGCTTGACGATCATTCTTTATATGTCTATTTAAAAGTGCTTTATAAAAAAGTATTGCACCTAGTACAAAGTTAAAGTATTTATTTTTCTAAAGGATGAGGGAGGAAGGGTAAGCAGTAATACAATCGTTGATAAAATCAGATATCAGAAATGTTTACTGAAATAAATCTTTTTTTAAAACACACCAGTAGGATGTTATTGGGCATTCTATTCCACCTTTCGCTCTGTCGCTCGCTTCGCTCGCTCGTCGCGGTGGAATAGAATACCCAATAACATTTTTTGAAAACATTGGTTCGGGGCCTATTCCACTTTGAAATCTAATTTACAAAATACTATCTTTTATTCGGTGCGGTGGAATAAAATGCACAATAACATTTTTATGAAAACATTGGTTCGGGGCCTATTCCACTTTGAAATCTAATTTACAAAATACTATCTTTTATTCGTTGCGGTGGAATAAAATGCACAATAACATTTGTTTGAAAACATTGGTTCAGGGCCTATTCCACTTTCAAATCTAATTTAACACAACTAAGACACAACTTCACGTACGTTTTCGACCATTCCATTTAAGAAATATATTTAATAATATCGAATCATATGGGGCCCTGAAAAGGACCTTTTTTTGATGTGCGCATCTGAACACAGTATGCTAAAATTTAGGACTGATTGCCTCATGTCTCTTCACAAATTAGAGATAACGTGTGTTGACAGCGCCACTCCGTGTTTTGTGATCCAGATTGGATTCCAAGGACATCTAAATTTTAGGATACCATAATCTTTAAACTAAGATTCAGGGCAGTTTGCCTCACGTCTCTTCACAAATTAGAGATAACGTGTGTAGATGACACGTCATTTCGTATTTTGTGGTTCAGATTGAACTCCAAGGACGTCTGAATTTTAGTTTAATTCATTCAGACAACATCTCTCTGTTCTTGCGCAATGCCACTATGCCACTATAATACTAAGCGAGTAACTAAGCCACATTTACTAAGCAAACTATCTGAACACAGTATGCTAAAATTTAGGACTGATTGCCTCATGTCTCTTCACAAATTAGAGATAACGTGTGTTGACAGCGCCACTCCGTGTTTTGTGATCCAGATTGGATTCCAAGGACACCTAAATTTTAGAATACCATAATCATTAAACTAAGATTCAGGGCAGGTTGCCTCACGTCTCTTCACAAATTAGAGATAACGTGTGTAGATGACACGTCATTTCGTATTTTGTGGTCCAGATTGAACTCCAAGGACGTCTGAATTTTAGTTTAATTCGTTCAGACAACATCTCTCTGTTCTTGCGCAATGCCACTATGCCACTATAATACTAAGCGAGTAACTAAGCCACAACTTCACATTTTCACTTCACATTTACTAAGCAAACTATCTGAACACAGTATGCTAAAATTTAGGACTGATTGCCTCATGTCTCTTCACAAATCAGAGATATCGTGTGTTGACACGCCACTCCGTGTTTTGTGATCCAGATTGGATTCCAAGGACATCTAAATTTTAGAATACCATAATCATTAAACTAAGATTCAGGGCAGTTTGCCTCACGTCTCTTCACAAATTAGAGACAACGTGTGTAGATGACACGTTATTTCGTATTTTGTGGTTCAGATTGAACTCCAAGGACGTCTGAATTTTAGCTTAATTCATTCAGACAACACCTCTCTGCACGTTACCAACATAAACTGTACCGTTAAATAAATACGTTTATATACCACCACATCACTTTCTGCTATGTTAAGAGCGTGTTACACTGATACAATTCCCGTCAAACGGATAATTCGCACATACCGGTCCGTTTATTATTGTATTATTCGCCGAACGATGGCGGCGCAGAAACGATCATATTGACACATACCGGTCCGTTTATTAATGTATTATCCGCCGGACGACGGTTGCAGAAGCGATCATATTGAACGTTCATACGATAAGTGTAAGTGACTCTTAAGAATCACCAAGATTGCAAAGTTGCATTATATAAATTTGCTGCGTTTGATATGGCAATGGGTGGGTTGTTTCCATGTGTTCTAGAATTACAACGCGGTCGCTGTGATCCACGTATATTATATGTTGTAGTCATAGTTAAAATTTGTATGATACAAAACCATAACTAATGTGATTCATTAAAATATGGATTATGTTTGTATGTCAGTTTGATAAGTTTACTGTAAAATACGTATACACACTTTTGTTAAGATATTATGCATATCTCACACAACATTGTCATTTGTGTACATGATAGTAGGTGTATCAATTTAAAATTATCAGAAGGATGTATCTTCTATCAAAAATGAATTTAGCAGTAGCGTTCTACCTAAACACTTTTTAACGTTGTTATTTTAAACTCATACATTCATTTTAGATATTTTATGGTTTTATAATATTATCTAGTAATTTTAAGTTTTACTGCAACAACAAAATTGCAAAGTTGCATTGTATAAATTTGCTGCGTTCCATATGTCTATGTGTGGGTGGTTCACAGGTGTTCTACAATTACAATGCATCCGCTTTGATCCACGTGTACGCCTTATCCTATGTTGTAATCATAGTTAAAATTTGTATAATACAAAACCTCCCAAAACTAATGTGATTCATTAAAGTATGAATTATGTTTGTGTGTCAGTTTGATAGTTTTACTGTAAAATACGTATACACACTTTGCTAAGATATGCATATCTCTAACTAGATAGTAGGTGTATCAATTCAAAATTATTAGAAGGATGTATCTTCTATCAAAAATGAATTAAGCAGTAGCTTTCTACCTAAAACTTTTGAACGTTGTTATTTTAAACTCATACATTCATTTTTAGATATTTAATGGTTTTATAATATTATCTAGTAATTTTAAGTTTTACTACAACACACTTGCAAACTAACTTTTTGATGCGTATTCGCTTCCGTTAATTATTCTGTATAAAAAATAATTATTTCATCACTCTGAAATAATTATTTTTATTTACATTTGTATAAAAAAGATTTTTATTATTTATTGAATTTTGCGATGTTATGTGGAAATCATAATATAATAGTACAATAAACAAACATACAAAATTAATTATAATCTTAATGTATTTTTCATAAGCGACAGCTAGGTGTCGGGTTCATCTCTGTCGGCGAGCGAAAAGCGATGGTTTTATATTTCTCAATCAAAAATTGTAATTAGGCAGAAAATTGGGTATCATTACGCTTTAATTTGACGTAACTAACACAAATTAATCATGCAACTTTGTAGAGCTGTAATTAAGGTTGAATTTTGTAATGACACAAATACTGCTGATATGGTATTTTTTATGAATAAAAATCAATCTATTTCGATCAATACGTTACATTTGAAAAAAAAAATATATTATTTAAGTCAATAAAACTTGAAATATTTACTCAAGATGTAAATAAAATAGCACTTTCAAGCAATGATGATAAACGGTTGTTATTATATGATAAAGTATCTACTTTAGCGTGGGGTAATACAAATATATTTAAGTAGTGCATTAAATAAATATTTTTATGCAGTTACGAAATAAATTGTGTGTTATGTAAGTAATTACTGTTTTATATAGATTAAATGCTTACTAAAATAAGAATTGTATTTTAGTTACTACTTACGAAATAAATTGTATATTATGTAAGTAATTACTGCTCGATATAGATTAAATACCAACGATAAGCATACAATGAAAATAAGCAATGTATTTAGGTACTACCTAAGAAATAAAATTTTTTTTTTTTTTTTTTTCACTAATAAATATGTTTCATTTACATTTTTGTTGACAAAGCGCATTGCGCTATCTGGTACCTCTATCATGATATGCAAAGTAAGATAGTTTTAATCTTATTCCAGGTGTTATGCCTAATACCACGCACTGGCAAAATCATGTTTCGATTTGTTTGAAGTCGAAAATGATTCACAGTTTATTACTAAGGAGTCAGATTTTGACTGGCCTGTTGGTCTAGTGGTTAGTAGCCCTGACTGCTATGCCGGAGGTCGTGGGTTCGATTCCCACCAGGACAAATGTTTGTGTGATGAGCACGATCATTTGTTCTGTGTCTGGGTGTAATTTATCTATAATATGTATGTATTTAGTAATATATAAGTATGTCTATCAGTTGTCTAGTACCCATAACACAAGCTCTGCTTAGCTTGGGACTAGACGACTTTGTGTGATAGTATGTGTGATATTATTATTTATTATTATTTATTATAGATTGTCAAAACAGCACCAACTTGCTACAAAATCATGTCTCGACTTGTTTGAAGTCGAATTTGATTCACAGTTCATTACTTATGGAGTCAGATTACCAAAACATCCACAGTTTGCTACAATAATAAGATTAAAATATGTACATACAACGTTAGGCAGCCAGCTCAAGCGGTCACATTACGTTAAATAAAACGAAATGTAAGTATTTATCATTTAGAGCTTAAGTTAATAATGTGAATTTTCTTAAGAGTGTTGTCACTGGTATTAATCATAATATTTTCTTTCAGAGCATCAATAATGTGTGATTCTCCTGACATCATGTTCTCCCAATATGGCCAAGGCTTCCCGACTCCAAGTTTAAGCTGGCATATTCCAGAGCAACGCAGACCTGAACCAGCCATTAAAAAATCTAGAACAAGACGGGAGGGCTTAAAACGTAAAGCATCGGAAGAGCATCCTTTATGTCAATCATACGTATTAAATAACGAAAAGAAAAAAGGTTTACGACTGATCCAGATACAAGTGTTGGACATTAGTGAGCGACAAGAAAACGTGGTTAATACAAGTGAAAATGACGATGTGGTAGTGTTAAGTGCACAATATGTAGTTAGTGAACCGGTGGACTATGTTATGGAAGAGACACAATCATTAATAAACAAAATTTCGAAAAAACTTTGTGGTGACGATTGTTATTAGTGAGTAGTTTCTATATAATTATGTGTACTCTTAACTTATTGTGTTAGATTGTGATTTGCTCAGTTAATCTAGTGTTAGCAAGATTGAGGCTGTATTATTATTATTATTACTTGTAATTAATTATTGTACTTTGCTAATCTGCTAGTGTATTAAAATGTATCTACTTAGGTCATCAAGATTTTGTCTCATATATTTAAATAAAAATATAATTAATAAGGATAAGTGTAAGTAACTATGTATTTTGTAAATAATGTGATAACTAAATAAAAAATATATTTATAATTCAAATTATGTTTTATTAGCATTACACAAACATAATTTAAATTAGCTCAAATTAATCTCATTATTTGTTATCTGTTTTGAATATTTTTAAATGAATAGAATACTTACTCATCGCAATTCACCTAATTAGAGCTAATATAAAGTTTTTGTTTGAGTTACCCTAAACATATATAAATAAAACAAAAAATATATTTAGATTTTTATTAACTGTACATAATAAAATTAAAACATATTAAACACAGACATATTATTATCATCATACCATTTCCTAATACATACTGCATTATTTAATGCACAGTTCTTTTTATGGTTTACACAATTAAAATCAGCTTTAATTTTACAGTACTTTTGTTTTAATTTCATAAAATTAGGACAACCTTTGTCCCCTATATCGATCACTTCACAGTTTGCACATAACTCTTTAATCCATTTTATCTTTTCCAAGCCTTTTGTAATAATTTTTTTGTTTTCTAAATAGGGTATAATAACACGATGAAACTCTTTGTAGTCTATGTAGCCTTCACTCCAGTAAATTCCTCGATTTCTTTCTAACCACCTCACATGCTTCTTTTCTTCTGGTGTTAGGTAATGGAATGAATATGGTGGCTTTACCAAGAACGTCTGTGTATGATCCTGACCCACAATGGCTAATTCTTTAACGATGAAATTATTTATATTATCTTTAAATCCTTGCAGCTCTACTATAAGGGTATCCGGCTTCATGATATCTTCTTAACGATGTTACTTAGGGGTCTATATTCAACAATGCAGTCGTTCAGAATGAGACAGTATGCTGAAGTTTGGTCTGGTATCTCTGAATCACTCTCAATTTCTACTCTCACATCCACGACCGGACCTGTCTTTAAGTTATCCGCTTGTCTAGAGCAATCGACTACAAACAGCGGCGCTATATCTCTAAATTGTTTTTCACTGAGTATGGGCTCCGAGCGACGTCCGTAATACGACTGTTGAAATCTGATGTATTGTTCATATAATAAAGCAATTCTGTTATTAGAAAAACTTACATTTAAGTTCTCGTATGGAAAATAAGTTGAATTTAGATAAACTCTAACGTCTCGAAGATAGCAGTGATCGAATTGAGACATGTCAGAACTTGCATTGTTTTTTCTTTTTGTCTGTAGACCAATAATAACGTATCTTGGTTTTTCTATCTGAGATGAAGTTTTGATAGACCAGGTATGTTTTGTAGTTTTAGGTAAAGCGGGGTATTCGTACAGATCCCAATTTCTATATATCATTTGAAGTGGACGATCTTTTTCTAATAATTTTAATAAACCAATTTTTTCTTTGTCAGATACTTTAACATGAGGTACGCGCCATATGATTTTATTAATCTGAACATCATCTACTACTTCGTCAGTATTAAGTTTAACTGCGTTCAAATTAGTGCTACTTCTTAATAATATCAGTTCATGTCTACTATTTATAACGACTTTATTAAAATCTTCAGCAAAGCCGAGAATGTAACGAAGTGGTATAGAAGCAGAAAATCTTCCTCCATCGATATTTTTTACACCATCAATATTCCATCCCCAGGCATTAGACATTTTAGATTCACTTTCATTCATTGAAATGAGTGATTTCATGGTTGTTGTTATACCTGCATTTTTTATTTTATCAATTTCCACTCCATTTAGCTCATATCTTATATCTTGGAACAAATAGAGTAGAGCATTATTCGTAAAATGGACACTAGTAGCTTTGTCTTTCGTATCTTTTTTGGTAACGATAACAGTTCCTTCTAAATAGAGGGTGCTAGCCGATGGTAATATGTACAAGTCTTGTTGGTTGATAGGTATACGAATTTCATCGTTCCTGTTAAAACTTGTTACATATGGCTTGTAGGAATGAAATTCGATACCTTCTATAGTATTATCATAATTCGGAGGGGCTAAAACGTCTAAGATATTCATTTTAACAATCCGATGGCTCTAAGGAATGCTTTATTATCTTTAGTTAATTTTGTTTTCTTTTTAGAGAGAGGTCTTATTTGATAGGTAGCTCGAGCAGAACTGATATTCTTTACTTGTTGAGACACATTTTTATTGTAGTCAATCATTTTTTCTTCTAAGATGCAGATATACTTGCACTTCTTCACCACGTAAATTGATTAATCGATTGTTTATATCTAGCAGCCTGATATGTATGCAGCTTATGTTGTTTTGGTTGATTGGGAAATATATAGCGTTCTTCGGAATTTCTATGATCCTATATCCAGGTGGCACATTAAGTGCAAATTCGTGAATAATATGACTTGGTTCACCGTTTATATATGAACCACTTACAATATCACATTCAACCCTGACTACGGTCGTAGGTAGAATGTTGACTGGAGACGGCGACACATGCCATTTATTTGCCTTCAAGATTTGTTTGTCAAATCCTAATAGTTTTCTAAAAGAACCTGCTTTGATAAAATTAATGTCTTTTGTACAAAATATTTTAGTTTTTAAAGTATTATTATTGCACCGTAATTTGATCGATGCATTTTTTATTTCTGATTTTAAGTAATCGCTGATATCTTGCAATTCATAAGTACCTTCAGGTATTTCAATAACTTCATCAGAGCCATAATAGAACTTATTATTACTTTTATCAATGTTTGGAATAGAATTAAACGTAGAAAAGTGCAACAAAGCACACTCATACTCTCCATCTAATTGTAACGTATTGGAATAGTATGTAGTTAACACTGATGAGGCTCCAGTAATCGACAAAGTGAGGGACATCTTGCAAATGATTGAAATGAAAGAGAAGCGTATATTTTATATTACATTTTTATTCCAAAAAGTCTGCAAATAGTTTAAGCATAAATGACCACAATTAACTGCGTTGAATTTTTGATATCTTGTGTAGTTATAAAAAACACTGCAATTTTTTAAATATTGCATCAATTCCATCGGAGGTTTTAGATTCCCATAGCTATCAAAGTATTCACAGTGATTGTATACTTTAGTATAAGCTACCCAATGCGTTCCTTCATTCTTGGAATCGTCTAAGTTAACGATACCGCATTCAATGTGTTTCGGTTTCCGAGGTAGTCGATCTTTCATGTAGACCCCACGAAAATATGGAATGTCTCTTGAATACTTCTGGATGTCTACATCAGTTAGAGGACGATTAGGTAGCATATTTCTTAGTTTTTTGAAGTTATAAATAATCCTTTACCGCTTTTATAGGGTTTAATGTATAAACCCTTACCCAACACTAAAGCCTCCATAGCTCTATTATGTCGTTCTGTTTCTTGTAAATTTTGCTTGCTTGCTTTATAATCATTAACGGTTTTTACAATTCCAGCTGCACCACCAGCTAAAGTCCCTAAAGCTGATAAACCAGCGAAAATTGGAATTAAAGGTAGAACTCCTCCACTCTTTGGTAAGGGTATTACTCGGGGTACTCGAATTCGATGGTGAATGTTGGGAAATAACTTTTTTGCGGTTAAGTAAGCTGCTTTTATTATAGTTTTATTATCCTTATGTTTGAGTTTCTTAATTTTTGATTTTATTTTTGAAACTAAGGTTTTAAATGTTTTAATGCCAGATCCAGACTTTAGTTTCGCTTTCATAACTTTGCTCACTAACCAAGAGCTTAGTTTTTCACCTTTTCCTGCATCTTTTGATTTAAGCCTTTGTTTAGCCATGTTAAGTAGTTGTAAATCGGCTTTATGACGATTAGATAAGTCAGTATGGTTTGTATATGCAATGTCGTGTTGCATGCAAGCTTCGTCTAGCTTATTTACACCTCGATCACCTCGTGCTAAGCGTTTGTGAAGTTTAGTTCCTGGTCCGCAATAATTATATCCCGGCAAATGAACTTCGAATGGTAGATTATTAATTATGTTGTTAACTAGTCCGCCTCCTTGCATTACTCAAATTATAATGATAGGATTTCAAATGAGAAATAGTTATATAATATCTTAGTTTATTATTTCAGCTTTCTCAATCCAGCTGTTTTCTGCACTGTTTAAACCTAGCCATTTAACATACAGTTTATTTCCTTTCTTTTTCAAAACCTTTTCTATTAAATAAACGTCAGGATAATTAGATTTTAATAGTTCTTGTTCGTAAAAAGCTCCTAATATTTTTTGCTTTCTTTGATCTTCTATGTGATATGTCACTGGCAAGGATTTATTCACCTTTTTTATAATAAATAATTCTGTGGACCAATTAGGAGTGTAACCTTTTTCAAAATTATGTTTGTATTTGCTTATACGAACACAGTCACCAACTTTAAATTTAGGTCTCCACTGAACTAAATCATGTTTGTTCATTCTGTTTATATTTTCTTTAATTACTTTTTCATTACTTTTATTCACATCAGCCGGTTTAAATTGAATAGTGCGATGTTTTGTGTTGTTATATCTCTGCATTGTAGCCACCAATGGTTGACCCAGCCACTTATAGTTTCCATTGAGACTAAAATATTTGTATAATTTATTTTTTAAAGTTCTAATTAATCTCTCTACAATTGATGCTTTTTTAGTAGAAAACGAAGAGTAATGGTTAATATTATGCTTTTTCATAAGGTTTTGAAAAGTGATGTTATAAAATTCTGTCCCTTTATCAGTTTGTAAGTTAATAGGTTTATTACGACTACTAAGCAGTACATGTTCAAAAGCACGAGTAACATCAAATTTATTTTTCGACTTTAACGGTTCAGCCCAGGCATACTTTGAGAAGCAGTCAATTACTACTAAGATGAATTTATAGTTTTTATTGTACTTTTTCAGATTTTGCATATCCATCAAGTCTGCTTGCCATAAATCGTGGATTCCTTTCAGAATAACAGAACGTCGCGGAAAGTTTCTTCGTGCCGCTTTGTGGATTTCATTTACAATTTGCTGTTTGACCATTGAGGAGTTTTTTGAAGTCATTTGTCTACCTCTGTTTTAGTATGAAACTTATCTTGCAAATGAGTTATAATCTCAGGTATATTTGCTTTTAAAGTAGCTTGAACTGTGCCCTTTGCATCTTTTATGATTTGAGAACGCAATTTACCAATCAAATTATTTACTTCTCTTAATGTTGTAGCATTCAATTGATCTACATAATCCTTGTTCACAGCATCATCTGCTTCTACTGGAGATCTAATTCCTCTCAGTCTTGATGTTTTTAAATCGAAATCTCCGTTTTCTGATTTTAGCAATGCATTCTCATTAAACTCAAATAACTCTGACAAACGCATTCTTTTATGAATGTAGTGTCCAAATTTGTCTACATTCATTTTTAGGTGTATTGTATCGAGAGGCTGATAGTGAAATAACCAAGTTTTAAAATATTTATTTATTTATAATTTTACTTTCACGCAATTCTTCAATGATAGATATAATTTCATTATCTAATCCTGTGTTGCCAGCATCTCTTGACGCAATTAATAATTTCAACCTTTCTACTAATTCATTAGGATCATCCCAGTACACTAAATCAACGTTTTTTTTCCACTTTTTTAGTAACGGTAGACCCTTTCCGTGAACTGCATTCTTCAGTTTAAAAAGAGGTTTAATAACTTGCAAATATTTTTGTCCTTTATTACTTTTTATTGGCTTACTTGGTTCATAGTCACGACGATGTGCATTTGTATCAAGTAACATAGATTTATAATTTTGCATATCACTATCTGTCACCAAGTTTAAGTTTACATCTTTCTTGAGCAACAACTGTTTTAAACCAGGCGTATTACGATATTTATGTCCAGCTACAGTGATGAACTGATCGTTGATGGTTATGGAAGCAGAACCTAACATCAGTTTCCCGCGTTCTGCTCTAACCCCAAATGGAATATCTACCAATGCTTCCGAAGATACTGACCAAGATGACGTATCACAATCTTGATTACTTTCAACTACTGATTCATAGGAAGAGTCACTGTTGACATCGGATTCATATTTTTCGTTCTCATCACCGTTGTTATAATTACTTTCTGCGCTATCAGTTCTTTCTTTCTCCAATGTTTTCTTAATAAACGGAACATCAGCAAAATTATCATTAGCTTGCAGGAGAGGAGTTTGCTTATTAGCATTAGCAATTAGGTTGAGAGGCTCAGTTATAGGTTTGAAAACTGATTCCAGTGCTTGTTTATTATTAATCTCAGCATCTCTCATTTTACGTACTTTTACCTTTACAGCTTCTGCTGCGTCAACAATTTGTCGCTTTAATGATATTTCCATAGTGGTAAGTTTGTCGTAATCGAATCAGCGTCGCAAGGCGAATAATAATGACAGCTCGGTAATAGTCTTATATATACATGTATTCGTATCCTTAGTCAAAGACTACAAACGTATCAAATTTACTTCTATAACATCCTTTGTTCTTGGAACAATCTTTATTAATCACAACATAACTGAAAGGAATACTCCATATTTTTGAACACATTTCACGAAATTCAGCCCATGTCATGTCAGTGTTGACATGTTCTTCATAAACATGTCTCATATTTCTTTCATCTTGTTTAAACAGAACGATTAGATTAGCGTTGTCTCGTACTAACTGTTTAGGGATTTTGCTATAAGTCTGATTTAGATAAAAACAATCGATGAACTTGTGCCTGCCCATAGCAAAATAATCGCGAATGTTATTTTGATTTTCACAAGCAACATCATCAAATATAATTACAGAATTCGGTTTTGCGTTTTGAACACTCAGTACTTGCTCATTTTCACGATATTTCTGAAATGAAATACCTGGTACTTTTTGTAAGACTTTTTCTAAAAAAACGTACTTTGGTTGTTGCAAGGTTTTCGAATAAACATACACATTTTGAAATCTTAAACCGTTCTCATGTATAAGAAGACCAATTAATAAATTAGTTTTTCCACAATTTGACGGTCCGCAAATGATGCCTCGTACCGAGTTAGGTAATAATTCTCCATGGCGAAAACCAGTCTCCTGAGAATTGACACAAAATGTTTTTACTTGTAACGATTGTGGTTGTTTTACAAATTTCATGACGACTACTTAGAAGGGTTATATTGTTAATGATTCAAATAAGGTATTACATACACATTTATAAGTCATCGCTAACTCGAACAATTAAACGATTGCTCGTTGCTCAGTACGACTAGTACATATATTTGATAGAAGTTTGCTCACCATGGCTGTCCTTCAATAAAAAATAGAATTTTGTAAATTAGATTTGAAAGTGGAATAGGCCCTGAACCAAAGTTTTCAAAAAAAAAAAATGTTATTGGGTATTCTATTCCACCGCGACGAGCGAGCGAAGCGAGCGACAGAGCGAAAGGTGGAATAGAATGCCCAATAACATCCTACTCACACCATTTAAAGGCACTTTTGAATGAACAAAATGTCGGTCAGTCAAAAAAGGAAAGTTATATTGCATGATGGAGAAGCGTACTAGTTTATCTATGTTAACACGTTGCTTTTAGTTATTAGTCGTTAATATTATTGATAACAAAGGGTTATCTCATATTTTTAATTTATAAGTTGTCTTGAGAATTTCATTAAGCCATAGAAGTTTTCAAAGTCGCCAGAGTTCGTGATGTTCGAACTAAAGATGGATTATATTATAAACGTCAAAGGAATTCATCATTTTGTCGTCTCATTAAATCGGAATATTTGTTGTGCTCCGTGGCTCTGTAATAAACATCAATCAATGGGTAATGACAGGCTTGTCTAGTTGCTAATTATTATTTATGAGAGGTTTGAAAAACATAATAAAACTGTTCAAGAAGTTATGATTTTACGGTTAGCTCTGATTATGGTTTTGCCTTTGTTCATCTCCTTTTTATGCTACATTAATAAAATTAGTTTTACACATATTTTTAAAAACGTGATGAAAGAATTTTACCATTTAGAATAGAATATGTAACCATTACCTTAATGACACTTCTTTTTAAAAGATTCGTAGAATAAATTAAGAAAAGTATGCGACTTATGTTTTCACCAATTAAATATTTGTAGAGGACATTAGTTGAAAACATAAGTAGTAACAAATATCTATTTTAACAATATCTAACTCCAAAAGCACGCTTCGCTAAGCTTGTGTTCAGTAGATAATGGTTCAATCTTACGACCTCGTATTCAAGAGACCGATGACATAAACTTGTAGGTGCATACTAGTATATAACGTAGTAAAGGAAATGTAGCGGCGAGGTTGCCCCGGCCATGCATCAGCGGTCGATCTGCATGACGTCACATTTGCATACCGCTTCAAGACACCTTTATACAGTCTACTCACTTTGCTGTGAAATTTACTGGTGAATATTATTAACTTTTTCAATACTCAGAAAGCACTCAGAAAGTGGCTCTTATTGCACTACACTTACGTACATAATAGCACCTGTTACCAAACTGTGACATTTTGATTAACATTACGCACTAGTACTGTAATGTAGCTATAACCTTTTTGTTCAACCTCTTTGTTAGCGAAACAAATGTATGCGAAAAATTAAAAATTGTTTGTGGTCTACGGCCATCATTTTAAGATGCACGCGGTTTTTGGCGTGATGCTTTCGAGTGAAGTTCATGGGCTGTATTAATTAAATAAAATCAAATACTACAAAAACATTATAAAATGTTAAATCCATATTCTATTGTCACTACGAATGACATTAACGTAAAAACTTTTCAAACAAGAAAACAAACGATGACTAGGCAATATGATCAAAATACCATATTGCCATAGCCTAGCGCGTGCCTATGAAAACAGATTTAATTTTTTACCGCTATTTTATGAAAATTTTTACTAGTTTTACCGCTGTAATATCAGTTGCCTAAATTATTTTTCTTCACAAGTGTATTGAAAAACATCGTATAATACACGTGAGTAATGAATGGTTACCGTTCTTAGCTCTCTTAAGACCCTCGCCACGGCTCGGGTCTTAATACCGCCTCGACGGCAACCTCCTACTTTACACACTTATATCATAATGTACTATTATAACACTGTTTTAATAGTGTGGTTAAAGTTTCCAATCAAGAGTAATGTTCTGCAAGCTACGTTTCACACAGAAATTAACTTTAGTACAACTAATACATTAATATATACTAATCACGTAAAATATGCATGGAATAACAGAAAAACTAATTTCCTGCAACATCATAAATATGTTTCAAGCCTCAATATTAAAATTCTATTTCTAGATCATATATTACTGGACACCTACAACATTAAGCATATTCTGAATTCCGATGGAAACGCCGGAATGTACCGTCGTGGGTGTTAGGCAATATTTCATTCTGTGAATTATTGTTACGGCTATACACCTCACCTCCATTTTATTCCTGAATTTTCTAATACCACGAACCTTAAGAAAAATTGTGGGTATCAATTTCTGAATTGAGCTACGTTTAAGAAAGATTTTTCGCTACAAAGTGAATAGGTAAATCTGTGAGCCTTTACTTTTCTTACGTGGATTTTTTCGAAGATAAATAACATGCTTTGTTCTCTTTGTTTATTCAAAGTTTGTTCTTTTTTAGACTTTGCAAAAAGGTGTAGATTATAATGTTAAACAGAACCGCCGAAACCAATTACACTATTCCACTACGATATTAGTAAGTAAAAGACAGGAAAATGAAACATGGATGTTAAACATAAAATATAGATACGATATCTAATTAAAAACAGAGATAATCTATACAGGGCTAGATCTTAGATGCTAACATGCTTTGTTCCTTTGGCAAACAAAAATTAGTGAAACTTATAAGTTTTTCTAGATTATAATGACATACAACCGTTGCTAGCTAGACCTGGTGCCAGTCTTTCTAAGAAGCTTTAAAAAAATCTAGATTAGCGCCGACACTTGACCTAATGCTTACATTCCAACTGAAGTAAGTAGGCCACATAATCTTTTTAAAATTTCTGTTCCTTGAAAATATTTAGTTACGAAAAAAACCATACTTAGAATATAAAACGGTTATATAATTTATTTATACCAGTACGTACTATGCATTGCCGGTATTTAATCACATTTCTATTGCGGAAAAAGTCGAACTTACGTGCTCCAAAGAGAAAGCCCGAGGTAAAAAGATAAAAACACAGCTTTTCCATTGAGGGAAGACGGAAGGATTTTATGTGGGCCTTTTTCTTACAATGACGATTGCATATGTATCAAGTAAACGGTTTCATATAATGAGGTATTTACAAGAAGAATATAAATGTGAATTGAGTGTTAAACTTAGCATTCTTCAAACCTTTTTGTATGTTTAATTTGATTTTAATATCTCTACATTCAAAGCCACAGTTTACACAATTTTTATTTGAAATCAAAACACAACTCACGCGAAATTCTTAATTTCGTATCCAGCCAGGATTACTCGGTCGTTTGCCATAATTACTAATTCCATGCGTTTTGCATGGAATTAGTAGGTACGTACTTAGGTATCGTATGACGGAAACAGATGTCGGGACGTGAATGCAAGTCGTTAGGCTGAGTGCACATTACAGCTGCCCTAGTACTCAGCACGCCCTAGTGGCCCCAAGAGCAAGGCTTCATTGTCTACGTTTTCAAGCAACAGGCTTTTTGTTTCTTTAACGATTTCATAACTTTACTTGTTTATGCTCGAAACTTTAACTGCGTAAAACTCTTATAACTGCACAAAAGCCAATGCTAATACTTATACCTATTGCCGGAGGCTCTACGCTGGCATCGTTCGGTCCATGGCCCTTTACGGGGCGCCTGTGTGGGCGCCGACGCTGCGAAGGCGACCGGCGGCCCTGCTGAACGCCTGCCAGAGGGTCATGGCCATACGGATGATTCGGGGATACCGCACGGTATCCCGCGAAGCGGCGAGCCTCCTTGCTGGCCTGCCACCATGGGATCTGGAGGCAACAGTCCTTGCACGCATGCACGATCTGCGCGTGGAGATGCAACGCCGGGGCGAATCCCCGCTGCCGCGACAAGTCGCGGCTTGGCGGACAGAGTTCCGGCGAGATCTCATGGTGAAATGGCGAGAACGACTGTCGCAACCCTGTGCTGGGCACGCCACGATTGAGGCGGTAAGGCCCCTCTTTGAGGCGTGGCTGGAAAGGCCTCACGGCGTCATAACCTTCCGCATGGCGCAGGTACTAACCGAACATGGCAAGTTCGGGCCGTACCTGTACAAGATCCGTGCGGAGGTGACGCCCGGGTGTCGTCACTGTGCGGAACGCCCGGTGGACACGGTGGAGCACACGGTAGAGGTGTGCCCCGCTTGGGAAGAGCATCGCCGTGTCCTCGTGGGGGTAATCGGAGGCGATCTCTCGCGCCGGGGCTTGGTTCAAGCCATGCTCCGGAGCGAGGAGGAGTGGCAGGCGGTCGCCTCCTTCTGCGAAGCAGTAATGCTAGCAAAGGAGGAGGCTGACCGTATCAGGCAACGGCGCTCACGCCGCAGCCGCCGCCGTAACTCCGATCCAAATTTCCGGCCACCGTAGACGCGGGCTTGCGGACGGCGGGCAATGGGTAGCTCGCTGTCCGTTTGTCCGGTAACAGACCGGACCGAGCCCAAGTCGTTTACGGCGCGCACTGTTCCCGTGCGCCTCAAGGAGTTGTCAGCAAACCGTAGGGGCCCAGTAGGGTCGAGGCCTAGTCTGGGGCTCTGGGAAGGTATGAAAATGCATACCAGGGCCCTGGAACCAAGGCAGGGAAGGAACAGGGTAGGTTTTTAGTCAGTAAAAGTCTGACACTACTTCCCGCTCCGCCCAAGGGCGGGATTTGTCATTGGATGATTTTACCTACCGTAAAAAAAAAAAAAAAAAAAAAAAAAAAATACTTATACCTATAACTAATCAGTCTGTGCTTACGATTCATTCTGAAAAGATTTTATTCATCTTATTTTCACAAAAAATTGAAGGCCAAATCGCTAATTATATTCCTTAGATATGTACTATTATGACCGTTAACGAAACAGAAGAAGGACATAGCGTTGGTAAAAAAGTTGATAAAGTACCTAGATAACGACTTTATATAATTAGATCATTTCTCTGTACGCTAGGTTAGTTGTGCTTTCAATTACAACGTACAAAGAGTCAGGACTGGTGATGTAGAAGCAAACCACTTTCAGTTGGCTCGTATTAGAAGCAGTTGGTCCAGAAGTTGACACCCGCAGCCTTTAGTGACTGCTCCTGCGACTGGTCTTCACTCACAGGGGTAACTGTAGGGAGTTAATCTAAAAAAGATATATTTAGTTTTCAAACAACATAGGCCGCACAATAAAAAAAAAAACAAAAAAGTTCTAGGATGTCAGTATTTTAGCTTTTAACCTATATTAGTTATTATACACTACTAAGTACTGTTACGTCTGCGTAATGAGTTTGCATAAGATTATATGCAAACTCATGCGTATCCTCATAAGTTAGCATACTGGCTGTATAAGGGTTCGAAGATTGTTAGTATTCTAGATTTAATTTGAATATTTGTAAGAGTAGATTGTTTTGTTGTTTGATTCAGTTCCATGTAGTCGCTCAAAGTCGAAAGAAGTATTTTTAAAATATATCATCGTGAAAACCCCCAAGTTATTTTATTTTATAGATAATTGATCCCGGTAGTCGAGCCCTAAGCACCCAGGGTTCGACATAGTGGTGGAGGCGCCGGGTAGTAAAAGTATTAAAAGTATAAGCATAAAATAGAAGTATTAATAAGTAGTATAAACTGCATATACGGAGCGGACAGATTGAGAAAGAAGACTAGTACAGCCCCATGTTGTGTTGTGTGCTCTCGCAGCGAAGAAAATAGAAAAGCTAAGTGGTTTTTATATTATGTAATTAATGTTAAAGGAGAGATGATGATGATGTATTTCTCGGGCATTGATGAAGTCTGCCTGGAGGAGTTTATCACCGAGTTCAGGCGAATCGCCAGAAGCTATGAGTGGTTTGAGAAAGATTATGCTCTCATATTAGGCGCATATCTTCAGGGTCCAGCCTTGTATTTTTATAATTATACTTACCGTGAGGATATGGAATTTGCAACGTTGTGCGAGGAATTGAGGAACGAGTTCCCTTGTCAATGTTATGTATGTAAACAACGTGCAGCAATTGCAGCAATGGAAGCATGTGTTGATGAAGAAGAAACAACAGATGTATATGAAGAAAATGAATCGCCGGATGACATGAACCAAGATGATAATATTGTTTTATGTTCTAGCATGATGATGGACGACCCACATATTAAGGAGATAAATGATATCGATGATGACCAGAGCGGCGACGTAAGCAGTCAGAACGATGATGACGAATCCGAAGTTGATTGTACGGATGAAGAGAAAAACCCGGGTGTGTCCAATCCAATTATTATTTCATCCGTTTTGATTTCAGAAAATAAAGATGTGTTTTGTATAGAATCACAATGTGATCACGATGAAAATACCTATAAATACGACATCGCTGGTGATCACAATTTTGAGAAGAAGATGGTCCAATCTGATGTTGGGGATGACGTCCATACTTCGTTGGTAACAATAAAAAATAATAGGTTTGGTTTTATTAATTTCCATATTGATTTTTCTCATCGAGCCTCATGTCA
Source organism: Leucania comma (assembly GCA_958295575.1). Lineage (NCBI taxonomy): Eukaryota > Metazoa > Arthropoda > Insecta > Lepidoptera > Noctuidae > Leucania > Leucania comma. The sequence goes on along the minus strand of OY282474.1, from coordinate 15,603,841 downwards.
AGCTAAAATAGGTATGGCATCAAGGAAGTCCTACCATGTTAAGTTGAGTCGTATTTATGCCCAAATTAAAAATAAAAGATGCATGGCACGAAAATGTATGACAATACGAAAGTCCCTTCATTACGTTCATTCAAATAAAATAAAATCATATTTATTACATTCTTACCATTGTTATAATAATTTTATGAAACAGACATTTTTATTTAAATATAAATTTTGGAAATTTTATAAAAAGAAATTTTTCATAACCTTTTCATATGAGAGTGTAAATAGGTTTAGGCTCAAAAGCTTAGTATCCAGAGTGGAATAAAATTAGAAAATATCTGTAGAGTCTGTCATATCATTATGTCATTGTCAATCATTGTGATTGTTATGATTATTATTGTGATGGAAATTGTAATTAATTTGTGATTTTTGTTTCATAAAATGCTGCCGGGCGGAACGCGCCCCATGAACTGAATGCAGACGCAGCCGGGTGTTTCAGAGGACAGAGCCATACAACTCAGAAAAACGTTTATGTACAAGATGTAGTGGTAGACGTGTTTTTGCTCCAGAGTATAATGTTAGATTCTCCTCCGGACCTCCCATAGAGTTATGAGAGGGTAACTTAGTGTTCAATTTGAGCTAATATCAACTTCGCTATATGGAGCATAGTCTTCGCAAAGGGAGTCAGGTTGACTCTGTTGATTTAGCTATGATAATTGAAACTCTTCAATGGTTAAGAGTTATTAGATGAGTAATTCTTGTTATTTTTTTTTATTAATCCCTCTGGAGTAGATACAGGCAATGAGAAGTTATAGGTGGTCCAATGCAATTATGGCTCTCTGACCTCTGACCCGATAAGCGTCTGAAGGAATTACAGTCATAAAGGTGTTGAATCTTAGCATGTATTCCCAGTCTGGGTGGATGTCACTTGGACATCCTAGGTTCAATTAGGGCTGTGCGCTGTGGCTTTTAATATGGTTTTGCTGCAGTGGGGTTTAAGCAGAGCAACGTTGTTTGATGAGCGTGGATTGACGCTCAGTAATAATATATGAATTTTATGAATCAGTAGTGATCGTTGACTCTGACTTAAGCTCGCTTTCTAAAGACGTAAGCCAAAAATAAAGTTCTTCCATATAAAGGTAGGGATCTCGGTGTTAGGATTAGGTAGGTCATACTAGCACCCTTCGAAAGTTTTTAGAATATAACTGTGTTATATACACATTTATATTCTTTGGGGCGTAGCTGATGTTACGTCTGCGTAATGAGTTTGCATAAGATTATATGCAAACTCATGCGTATCCTCATAAGTTAGCATACTGGCTGTATAAGGGTTCGAAGATTGTTAGTATTCTAGATTTAATTTGAATATTTGTAAGAGTAGATTGTTTTGTTGTTTGATTCAGTTCCATGTAGTCGCTCAAAGTCGAAAGAAGTATTTTTAAAATATATCATCGTGAAAACCCCCAAGTTATTTTATTTTATAGATAATTGATCCCGGTAGTCGAGCCCTAAGCACCCAGGGTTCGACAGTACAATGTTCTTTTTAACCGACTTCGAAAAGGAGGAGGTTCTATATTCGGCTGTATGTTTTTTTTTTATGTATGTTCACCGATATCTCGGTCAATTATGGACCGATTTCGAAATTTTTTATTTTGATTGAAAGATTATACTTCTGAATTGGTCCCATAAAAATATCTTTTTGATCTGATGATGAACTACGAAGATATAGAACGGAATTCTTCAAAAAACTATAGCAGAACTGTCGTAACAAGTAAAATTGCTTTGTTTATACATGTAGTCGGTGGCTGACTAAAGGAAGAAGGGGAGGGGATACTTAGAACTGATCTGATGATGAAGACGGAAGGTAGGTAAGAGCCGGAACTTTGTAATTAATCAGTGTATCCTAGCCATGTTTAGTATATTAGAATTGTCATAATGATTTGATGAAGTAACCGAATGGCGGAAGGTACTTGTCTATTTAAGTTTCGCTGAGGAGTTCTAGTACACAACTAAAAAGTGGGAAATAAAAAACTTTTTACAAAAAAAATACAACCGACTTCAAAAAAACTAAAATAAAAATATTTTTTTAAAGGGGATTGCACGAAAGTGTCCCCACCTACCAACAGACTTGAAACAGGTGTCATTCGAAGCGTCTAGTTGAATAGAGTTTTTTTTTTTATTATGGCGACATACCTGAAAAGCATGGGGTTTAGACTTCATTAGACTTTATATTTTAACCTAACCTAACCTAACCCAAGTATTTAAATACCTTACATATACTCATAATAAAGTACTTCTAGATTCTATATAAATCTTTGATAAAGGGCATTGCGTAAAACTGTCCCCAAAAATGATACCCGTTTCAAATCTCTTGTTGGGTACCAACAGATTTGAAACAGGTGTCATTCAAAGCGTCTAGTTGAATAGAGTTTTTTTTTACTAAGGCGACAAACCTGAAAAGTATGGAGTTTAGATTTTATAAGACATTATATTTTAATCTAACCTAACCCAAGCGTTTAATTACTTAAAATATACTCATGATAGTACTATGTTGTATACGGGAACTGAATTATTTTCATAGGTAGGTTTCACGGAAACCTCGGAAGCGCGCGAGTCCGACTCGCACTTGCCCGATTTTTTTTATTAGGTCTATAAAAAATTTGCAAAAAGCCATTTTATTATTTTTATGGAAAACTCATTGTATAAACCGTTAAATTTTAGTCGTTTTAATTCCGCGGAGGATCGATTCGATACATGAAACACTATTGATTTATAAAGATAAAATTGAAAAAAAAAGCTTTTTAAACTCGACTTAATTTAAGCACGTACGAAATTGATTTCTTCAAGTAAACGTCAGCTAAGTGAGGTCATTGAACTGTAGGTACGTAACGACCGACAACTACCTACAAGGTCATTGACTCGTTTACTTAAAGAAATTTCGTACATGACGATGTTCTTTTTTTCTCGAGAGTTAGAAAAAAAGTACTTTATTTTTTCATTTTATCTTTACAAATCGATAGTGTTTCATGTACCGAATCGACCCTCTAAGGGATTAAAACGACCAAAATTTTACGGTGTATAGATCGTAACAAAAGCGGTCAAGTATCGGAGAATACATAGCTCACACTCACCACCAGCGTGTTAATTTATAGCATAAATTTTGACTAAACCCGGATTATGTATGCAAGATTTGAACAGAAACAGTTTAATAGTTTCTGTGGAAATTCAAAACAATTCTACTGTTTTAAACTATAGGGGCAGGGGGTGTAGGGGCTCAGTAAGGTCGAGGCCTAGTCTGGGGCTCTGGGGAGGTATGAAAATGCATACCAGGGCCCTGGATCCAAGATGGATTTTCTATAACAGCGTAACAAGGGATGATGTACCGACTGAAATGAATTTGAAACAATTATTGTTTTCCGATCCATATTTGGGAACAGATTATCTTTTGCTGAGAGAGGCCTGGCAGATTCCTCACTCGCCTATCATCAATGTCATCTAACGCAATTTTGTTGCTTCATCTAACGCAATTTAACGCGATGTTTGATGAAATGGCAACGAAAAAATAAATAACGCCTGAAAACTCTGTTGGCATTTGGTGATTCCGTCATTTACTCGAATATTTCACAAAACTTTTTCCAGGAAACGAAGGAACAGGGTAGGTTTTCGTCAGTAAGAGTCTGACACTATTTCCCGCTCCGCCTAAGGGCGGGATTTGTCAGTGGATGATTTTACCTACTATAAAAAAAACTACTGTTTTATTATGTGCAATAATGTTTCCATTGCTTTGACACAGGCTTCCTCTCTAGGATAGGAAATAGGCCGAAATACACCACACTGGCATAATGAGGGTTGGTGGACGTAAAAGACTGATGTAACATATAAAAATCTCGTGTCCGTGTTTTTTTTTAAGCGTAAATACACAATTACAACAACATACAAAATGACAATGCCGCCAGCCTTTTGAGCACACTTCCAGTTGATAGCGGTGCGGAAGAGTTTTATGACGCCATATTTAATTTCTTTAGTGTATATAAGTGTTTTATGTATTATAATTGTCACATTGTTTGTTACCGAAATCCTCTGAAACGGTTTGACCGAGTTTTTATGTTATTTTTTTGTATATTTCAAAGGTCATTTTCCTCCTGGGGCGGGGCTTTTACTGACTAAAAACCCACTCCTGTTCCTTCGTTGCCTTTAATACCCAGGCCGATACAATGGGAAAATCATCCAATGACTTCTCCTGGGGCGGGGCTTTTACTGACTAAAAACCCACTCCTGTTCCTTCGTTGCCTTTCATACCCGGGCCGAATCTTCCTTTCAGAAACCGATCCTGGCCCCAGTAGGCTTTGACCTTGCTGGGTCACTTCCGCACGAATCCGGTGCAGGAATCTCCCAAACTTAGGGGTATGTCCTAAATCACGATAATTCTTAGATAAATGTATATGGCAGAAAGGTATTTTTTTGGAGTTTCGTAAAATCCGTTCTTAGCGGACGTCTAAACCCTGTAAGGAACCTACCTGCTAAAATTTAAGTTTGTTGGGGTTATAGTTTCTGAGATTTCGTGATTAATCAGTGAGTGGTATTTCGCTTTTAGATATATATTAGATTAATGAATAAGTTTTGTGTTTTTGACTTGATAAATAATAAATGTTAGACCAGTCGGGACATAACTTAAGCTGGTTCAAAAAACTAAGTATTAAACAGACTGATTTATTGGTCTGCAAAGTTAAGAACAGTCCTTAGACGGGTCTAAGGACTTTGCCGACCTCTCTTTGAGGCGCGCATGAAACATTGCGTGCCGTCGAAGACTCGGGCTAAATCCTTATAGCACAAATGGACGGGGAGCTACCTATTCCTCGTAATCAGCAAGCCTGAGCGATGGGTACATTAGGTAACCGTTGTAGCTATAAAAAAATGATTATATTAGAAGACTACCTATGAATTTTTCGGTGAGAAAAAGGAATTTCATTGTATTGAACCGTGAGCTAGCTTCACAAGTTTTGTATGTGCCCGTGTAGGCCTAAAGAAATAAAAGGATTTTGAGTTTGCGCCCTTCAAGGGTAGGGTTTTTAATTGACTGCAACTTCACGTTTGCAATATCCACGCAAACGAAGTCGTAGGTAAAAACTAGTTTTACACAATCCGCATTTAGTTAAAATATTCAAATAGTTGGGAACACAGAATTTAACATACTTTCTAAATGACAATAACATGCTTTTGAAATAGTTTAAAATACGTTTTACAGCAGTTGCCGAGAGATCAAGTCGTTAGGCAGAGTGCACATTACGGCGGCACCCGAATGCAGCATCCGCCCCGGTGGCCCCGACTCGGGTTACATTGTGTTGCTTGTCCCGCTAGGCTTTCAATTCTTTAGTAGATTTTATACCGACTGAAAAAGTAATTAGACCGTAAATCTAGCTTACATAGAAGAATTTTGTAGAAATAGGTCGAATAATGCTGACATCGTTAGTTACGTATTAAGAATTCAGTCAGAAAACCGTAGGGGCCCAGCAGGGTTAAAGCCTACTGGGGCCTTGGGTTCGCTCCTGAAAGGAAAATCTATGAGTAAAAAAAGTTATGAGTATGTTTAAAGTTTAAATACCTTAAACATACTCATAACATAGTACTATCATGAGTATATTTAAAGTATTTAAACACTTGGGTTAGGTTAGATTAAAATATAATGTCTTATAAAATCTAAACTCCATACTTTTCAGGTTTGTCGCCTTAGTAAAAAAAAAACTCTATTCAACTAGACGCTTTGAATGACATGTTTCAAATCTGTTGGTACCCACCAAGAGATTTGAAACGGGTATCATTTTTGGGGACAGTTTTACGCAATGCCCTTTATCAAATATTTATATAGAATCTAGAAGTACTTTATTATGAGTATATGTAAGGTATTTAAATACTTGGGTTAGGTTAGGTTAGGTTTAAATATAAAGTCTAATGAAGTCTAAACCCCATGCTTTTCAGGTATGTCGCCATAATAAAAAAAAAAACTATTCAACTAGACGCTTCGAATGACACCTGTTTCAAGCCTGTTGGTGGGTGGGGACACTTTCATGCAATCCCCTTTACAAAAATATTTTTATTTATGGAAACCAAACGTACATAATAAGTTTATCTATATTTCTAATGAAATAAACGATGTTCGAACAAAAATGTTATGTGGAACACGTACCTAATATTCAATAATACAAGTTCTGACAGTAAACGACTCAATCTAATTGCCTAATGACCTGGTTTCTCTCACATTAAATGGATTATTATCTGTTACTTTCTATGTAGGTTTTTTTCATACACATAGTACGGGTGGGCTTTATGGACGGGTTATTATGACCCATGGGTTCTTAATGTGAAACCACGACTTTTTTCTTACTCTTATAATTTTTCTTGAATGTCTTTGACATGAAATAGTAACTATAAAATCTTGTTTTATGGTTACGTATGTTATTAAAATTGTGTACGTGTGGACTTGCGGCTGACGTGCAATGGTTAGCTCGCTTCATTTTGATATAATATATTGCCAAGATAACATGAATAATTCACATTTAAAGATACTTACTTAACTATAATTACAGGAAAACCCTAAGTTTATTTAGGGTTTTTATTTTTTACAACTAAATAATAACAAATTAAAATATGGCGTCAAAAACCTCATTCATATCGCTGTCGACTCAAGCATTGCCACGCCGTATGGCAATGCTTATCCTCTGTCCGAGGAAATAGAACATGAAAAACGTTCTTCCAGTGTTAATAAAAATGAAAAAACAATGCGTCCAGAACCTTCTCTTTTAAGTCGGTTAAAAATTTAAAATGCGATCTTCTGTAATTAGAGAGTTTTTGATTGTTTCATAGTTTTAGTAACATACGTATTTATTGTCTCTAAGTATGCTGTGCTTAAAATACAGAATGATTTTTCAGCAGAAGGCGCTATATCTTCGATGATTTTGAAGAATTATGTCCATTTATCACATTTATCCTTTATTTATAAAATATAATAAAAAATAAATATTAATAATGTACCACTGGTAGAAGCTAGTTCACAAATACCTGAGGATAAAAACGAAATTAGGTTGATGATGATAATGATGATGATGTGAAAACTAATTGTCCACACTGTTTTTTTTTAGGAAAAATGCCCGATAATGTATTGTTGATGTAAGGAAAGGGATTTTAAATTAACACAGTTTGCCTTTTATATCATTTATATCTGAATACATATAAAAGTTGAAACTAATATGTGTAAATTAGTAGCCATCACAAGATGAAATAAAAGGATTTATACTTTTGATAAAAAATATATTCATAAGAATTTCCTTTGTGTATTCATTTTTAATAAAATATAGAAAATGTCGAGCGCCACTTTTGCGAATCAATGAGTAGCTTTTCGTTGTACATAATATATGATTTTACTAACATTGGTATTCATGATTATTATCATTTTTACCAAGAATACATTTATACAAAAATCGTATTTCAAGCTTTGAATTCGTAAGTCTTTTATACATCCTGTCACGGCAAAAAATTTCTACGTGTTTTCTGAGATGTAATCAAGTTCATTTTGTTGTTGTTATTGTGTACGAAATATAATAAGAGGAAGAATCCATTAGCGCAGAATGGGGTCGCCCGTAAAAACGTTGATAACGATAATAAATGCTGTGATTGGTGTCCTTTCGATATACGGCGACAGTTACTTTGGGATCATTTATCGTGATATTTGGGCATATTTTTCGTGATATACCTATTATCCTCGGCGCACAAGTTGACCCATTATGGCTATCGACCTTCAATGCGCAGCAACAGATTTTCGGGTTCAATCTAAGCGCGTAACCATAGCAACGGGTTCAAATTATTTGCCGTATACTGTATACCTATTTAATCTGGGCGACATAAGCAGTACTGTATCTAATTATTCATAATATTATGGTATTTAAATTGGGCTGCGTGATTGTTCTACTTTGAGGTGGGGAATCTTGAAATGACTCCCGCTCTAGGGTGGAGCGAGAGGGAGTGTCAGACTTTTACTGACAAAAACCCATTTGTATCCTTCAGTTGCTTATTGCGGTCTAGATCCACGGTATCTTTTTCAAGAATTCCCGTGGTACGTTTTTGCTGACTTCTCTTTGAAGTGACGCGCCGTCGGCGACTCGAGCTCGGTCCTTACCGGACTGTCGGACAGCGAGCCATTACTCGCCGTCCACAAGTTCGTGTATCATTGATTTTGTTTTATTTTCGTTCAAACTTTGCTCTTACTACCTTAGGTCAACGTTTAAAAAATAAATACGTATGTATGTTTATTTGTTACTTCTTAAATCTAAAACGGATTTCGAAGAAATTTGTTTCATGAATAGCTTATATAGCTGAGATAGGAGCCTTTTTGGCCTCGCACAGGATTTTTCATTCTTTTAATATTGTTTTCTTTTATTCCTGTGCGAGTTCAAATAAATGTCTTTCTTTCTTTCTTTATATCTTCGATTAGCATATAGACTAGGTATAATTTATTAAGATAGGAAGTAGGTACCAATTTGATATGAGCGGAGCCGTGGACGGCAGCTAGTACTACAATACACTTTTGTGCATAGAGCGTTAAATAAATGAAAATACTGGCCCATAGTTACCTACCGTAAACGGATCATTTATACTGACCCATAGCAGTCAAGTTAATGGCCCATTTACATTTATAACCTTTGTTAGTCTGTGAAAATAAAGTGAGTGTAGTTGTACGCTCTGAAAAATTTAACAATGACAAATTCACGGAAAAAATAAGGCAACTTCAGTTAACCAAGAAATTTCTTAACGATTTTTTTTCTAAATAGGAAGCAGTCAATCAAAACTGTGCACGAATTTTCTGATAATAACAACACATATATAATAAAAATAAACTTCACTCAGGTTTCTACATTAACTCCCTCGCATTGCTTGGGAGTTAATAATTTAAATCCCTCACTAACGTTCGGGATTAAAACTTATCAACCATCGTTTCGTTCGGGATTCAACATGCCATCCGCGACTCAAAGACACTGCTTTATTCCCTACTAACATAATCTACTACTACATTTGAGCGGCAGTAATTACAATTACTGAAAATCATATCTACGTAAAAATCATGAAACATAGACGTACCTATACAATTTTTTCCATGCAGAATAATTGACAATGGTATTGTTTTCCCCCGAATATTAATAAATGCAATGGTTATCCAATATTCAGGCCAAATATTTGAACAAAACGAATGTGAAATGTTTTTATTTTGTAGTTAATTAAAACGTTTTGCGTTTGTTTGCGTTCCATTGTGTCGATAGTCGGATGTGCACGTTTTAGGAAACATTGTTCGGCAATTGTATTATTTGATGTACCTATATACATGCGTTTTCAGGGATTGGAGTGTGTTTTGAATACTACAAATTCTATGAATAGGCAACACAATTCACACCTATTTTGATAAAAGCAATTTTTTTAAATGTATTGTGTATGTTTACTTCTACTTCAACATGCTGATTGGATTTTGAAAAAACTTTACAATAATATAGGATAAACCTTAGAATAACATATAGGCGTTAATTTACAACGAGAAAACTAATAATTCCATGCGGATAAAGCCATTGGTAGAAGCTAGTGTCCTATGAATATTAAAGATATTATTAAAATTATTTTAATTTGATTATAAACGATAAAAATACCTAATGTATCTTACTTTCTCAAGGTGCTATTCGAATCTCAGCTGCAGGTAGCATACGCATGACACGCAGCCATTGCCTGCATCCGCTGCCGGGACTGTTTCCGACGCCGGCTGCACGTGTTGCCAGTCGCAAATCTACGATTCAATCCAATATGAGCGCTATCGGATCCGAGTAGAGATTATTTCGGGATTTGTCTAAACAAGTTGGAGTGACGTAACTACGTGCGCATCGACTTGAAGCCTACTGTGTGCTACTGGTCTTCGATCGGCTGCGGCTACAGCTCGCGGCAGCACTCGCAGCCGAAGCTCGGAAGCACGTGCGGCTGCAAACGAGTTCGGAATGGTTTTTATAAAAATCCATACTACTACATAGAAACCAAATAGTGCAGCTGCTGCCGGCTTCGTGCAGCCGCCACATGTGCTACCTGCATCTGCAGCCTGCCACCGAGGTTCGAATGGCACCTTTAGATAGTACTGATAAGTTTATTAATATTAAGAATATCAGAATTATTCAATATAAAGTCCTCCACCGAATCTCTGTCTATTCCCGATTAACTCAAAATGTACTAAACGGATTTTCATACTGTTTTCTTCAGTAGACAGAGTGATTCATAAGGAAGATTTATGTGTTAAATAAATGCATGTTATTGTAGAGAAAAACCATGTGTTAAATAAATAATTTGTAACACATGTGCACAGCTGAGTATCAAACCTAAGCCTCAAAGATGCTTTAATTATAATCGGACGAGAAGATCACAACAAGCAAATTGTTCTAGTTATTATTGTAGAGCAAACCGTGAAAATCAATGATTTGTAATACCCGTGCGAAGCTAAGTAGGTTTGTGAAACAGAAATGGAAACAACACAGCAATTTAGATCTTATTATTCAATTATTAAGAACTAAGTTTTATTGTCTGCTACAACGAGATGTTTATAGGTTCCATTTTCAGTGCTATCATGGAGGATAAGTAGCGAAGTTCAGATTTATTACTCAAAGTTAGTGATAGATTCTTATTAAGAATGTTGTTTTTCTACAAGTTATTCTGATTCAGTATGTGTTATTGTGCAAGAATATGATCTTGATCAAACGTAATATAGAGATATGTTGTTGTTATTTGCCATACTTTTTTTTTTGTTTTCGAGGGAAAACCTTCAAAAGGAGCCCGGACTTTGGGTATTTTTTTTTCGGTGGGGAAATCATCAAGTGGGAGAGTGTCAGACTTTAACCGACTAAAAACCCAGGGCCCCAGGGTTCAATTTCACTTAACCTATGGACCCAGTAGTCTTCGACCCTGTACCCCCTACAGTTTGCTGACATCTTTTTGAGGCGCGCGTGGAACCATACGCGCCGACGGTGGCCGAAAATCGGGATCGGAATTCTGCTGCCTCCTCCTTTCATTACTGCTTCGTAGAAGGAGGAGCCCGCCTGCTACTCCTCCTCACTTCGGACCATGGCCTATATCAGGGCCCGGCGCGAAAGGTCGTTGCCGCCGAAGTCCGGGGAGTGTGGGATTTTAACTCACTAAAATCACCCTGGTGATCACCATCAGCACATAGGCCTTGTTACCTCTCAAAAGACCATAAAAGTTCCAAAGTCCCATCTTCATTGAAAGATGCAAGCGGGGTTTCAGCGTGTTAGGCTTCGAGGCGGTTGCCTTCCCGACGCTTTCTTCTCCGAGAAGGAACGGCTCTCTCACGACTTCGCTCGGCGGCCTGCTTCTGGGCTATCACGGTCTCACAGAAGAAAGCAACTTCCTTCCAGTTTTCTGGTCCCGCCAGTATAGCCCTTACTATAGCTGGCTGAGACAGAACTCACCCGGTCCTGGCGACCAGAACTCCTTGCTTAGTGGCACATGACACTCTTCCAGCGTGTGCTGTGCAGAATCCAGGTCACTGCCGCAAAGGTGGCAATTAACTGTGGCCTCTCGCCTATTTATTTATTATTCTAGATCACACTAATATGCGATAGGCGAATGCTTGTGTTTTTTATTTTTACGTTCAAACAGCTGATCGTATTTGAATGAAATTTGACTCACGGGTAGACATAACTTGGGATAGCACAAAAGATACGTTTTATTCCGGGAGCACGATCTTTTGGGGCTTTTAGAGTTCCGTACTCAAGGGGTAAAAACGGGACTCTATTATTAAGACTCTACTCTCCGTCTGTCTGTATGTTACCAGACTGTATCTCATGAAACGTGATAATCTATACATGTATTTTTGTTGTCGTTATAACAAAAACTAAAAAAAGGTTATAAACAAAGTATCTATCTAATGTTGTCCAAACAATTGGTTTTTTACTGAAGCTGGTGAATACTAAAAATAAGCCTAGGTTAACCAAAGGCGTACCATCCAATCAATGAAGTATTTAGGTTTCTCTCTACTTACAGCAATCAAAAACAGTAATTACATAGTTCGGCTTTCCCCAACCAACAAATATATAAGTACGAACGCCCTTTCATCAAACTCAGTAATCAATATCACAATCCTTCGTCACGTTACATAGTCCTCATCTCAATGTACACCGACCTTATTAACCTAGACATGACCTCTAAACCCGATCTCAGTTTCAACTAAATCATAACACTAATATTATTACTACAGACTTACAAGTTTACGTTTCCCTATTTACAACTAGCATTTAAATTTAAACTTTACTTGTTCGAAATAAGGTTTGTATTTCAATGTGATGTAGATGCAATAGGTCGGAGTAAAAAACCGTAATGCATTACCATAGTCGATGGGTTGAAAGTAAGGCGGTGTGCAGATAGGGTGCGTCGTCACGGGGTGACACGCTCGGTAAACAGGGGGTTGTTCCGCTCGCTCGGTATTAGCCTTTGTGCACATGGCAGGCGCGTCAGGAGATAAAAATTTGGGAACGTTTTATAGTCCATGGTTGTGATGGAATGGTTGTGGTATCAATAGATCACATTGAATAAAGTTTTTACTTGTATGTTTCTTTTTGAGGTATGATTTGTTTGTTCAATTTACTTTAGTTTCGGAGTCTGTGTTTCCTTATGGTTATAGCCTAGGAATTTTTAAGTAGAACTCTTTAATAAGTTACTTCTAAGTAAGCGCGTTCCATCGTCTACCGCCTCATCACTTTCCATCAGGTGAGATACCGGTTAAGCGCGAACCTATCAAGAATAAAAAAAAGAACTTACCATGGTATGGAACGCAAAGTGCAACTGAAGGAACACTGGTGGGTTTTAGTCTGTAAAAGTGAGAGACTCCTCGCTCCATCCAGAGCGAGAGAAGTTAGATGATTATTATTAATAATTTATTTAAAAAAATGACATGGTATGGCATGGCATCATCCTTATAATGTTCCCACTACTGGGACTCTGGTCTCCTCTCTAGGAGAGGAAATGGGCCGTAACCCACCATGCGTGCCCAGTGCAAGTTGGTGGATGTCACATGTCTTCGAATTTTTGGTTCTAGGACATGCTAAACCAGCATGTCCTAGAACCAAAACTCAAAACAAAACGGTGAAGGAAAACCTCACGATATTTTCCTTCACCGTTTTGTTTCAAACCAGGCTACATTATTCCAATGGTACGTAATAACATATCAACAAAAGTTTGATCATATCTCAAAATAAGGTAACAAAAAGGAGCAAAATATCTCGACTTCAAAAATTGTAGGTAGTAAGTACTTTAAGTATACATTCAGACATTTATTTTTAAAGATACAACACTATTCTCAAGTGAATTAAAAGTTTATTTCACGCCCAACCCTTTTCAGCCAGATTTAAAAGTCGGATTTGGGTTTTATCGATCGGCGTTTTTTGTTACAAGTTCTTATTTAACGTTTCATATTTTTTTTCGAGGTGGGAAATCAACCAATGATCTCCCTCTAGCGTGAGCGGGAGAGCGTTTAGGCAAAACGACATGTCACCACCATGTCTCAGTTATGAAATGTTGTACATAGATTCTTTACATGAATACACCGTTAAATTTTAGTCATTTTAATCACGTGGAGGGTCGATTCAGTACACGAAACACTATCGATTTGTAAAGATAAAATTAAAAAATAAAGTAATCTTTTAAACGAGTCAATGACCTTGTAGGTAGCTGTCGGTCGTTGTGTACTAACTAGCTACAGTTCATTGGCCTCGCTCAGCTGACGTTTACTTAAAGAAATTAATTTCGTACATGCGTGAATTAATCCGAGTTTGAAAAAAATTTACTTACTTTATTTTTCATTTTTATGTTTACAAATTGATAGTGTTTTATGTACCGAATCGACCCTCCGATTTCCGGGATTAAAACGACCAAAATATAACGGTGTATACTAGACAAGTGTTTCGGGTTTCTCATATACTAAAACTGAAGTTGTATAGGTACAACAGAATGAAATTAACTATCGGGCAGTTGCTTCATGTTTGAATTATTTGTTATCAGTATTATATCGCAAGTTGAAAGCTTCTTAAGAGAAAATGATTTTTCTTTGAAAACCTTGAACCTTGATCTTATCGAGATTAACTTGAAATAAAATAAATTCAGGCCACCAAGCTCCTTCCTACTTAACACTCAGTAAATAAACCGAGAATTTCCATTCACCTAGGTAGTCTTATATTTTCCTAAGGTATTCCTGAGCTGAGCAGACTTTTACGAGTCAAGGAGGTTCGAATCAAGAGACACTTTACTGCTCAAGGCACTCTGGGGAGTAGGTCTAAGGGTACCGCCGGGCACCCGACGTAGAGATGTACCTTCTCGATTTAGGGCATTAAGATATTGGTAGAGTTTTGTGGAAACCGATATGGTTAGGTATTCGATTTTTAAGTTTGTGATAAATTAGGTTAGTTGTGTTTAACGTTGTTTTCAAATACATAGTTATAGACTTTTAAGACTTTGAGGTCCATATTTTTTTTAGCTACCATACTATTATGACTTGACTCGTGAGGTTGTGCCACATGTAGGAAGTGGATACAGCAGTCGTTATGCATTGGCACACGACTATTGAGTCGTTGCGGCCAATGGCTTAATTGCTAAGAGCCTCGAACAACATCTGAGGATCTCGCGTTGGGCGGTTGGATCAAGGGCTTGATTCAGAAAGCAGTACTTCTGGACACGGCTCGTATTATTAGGAGGTTCGTCTCTCAGGAGCCATGACCACCGGTAGTTTGTACCTTGTTCTCGATGCCGGTGGGCTACTATTTTTTATAATTTTCTTTTAATATTATTTTGTTAAAAAAGTATTTAAAAATGTAATTCATATGTCTATGTAAACGTTAATTAAGGGAATAAATTATATTACACAACTATCACCTATCATCATCTATACACAAATTAAGCAGAGCTTTGCTTTAATTACTAGACAACAGTTAAATATACATCTACATTTCTCAATTAATACATAGATATTACAGATAAATTACGCTCAGACACAGAAAAAAACGATCGTACTAATCACATAAACGTTTATCTTGGTCCTCACACAAGCAATGCCTTCAGTTGATTCTCGCCCACACTCCAGTTACTTGAAGACTGAATAAGCAGTGGTATATTCTTTATCTAACTCTAGCAATGGACTGTACAGAAAATCCAATTTAATCCTGTAGATAAACCCGATGGGTCACTCACATCTCATGTTGCCCTCAGGCTGTAGTGTTGTGCAATACCTCTCTAAACGATGGTGAAAACTATGTTTTCAGAGTAGGTACCTCCACAAAGATAGGCGTCGTTGTAACCGTTTTGTCACCCAAAATGATAGAACGAAAATACATTCAAGAGATCCTAAAACTCCGAAAAGCAATTAAAGTAAATAAAGGACGAGCTAGACCACAAAAGAACTCGTTTTCATATTTTATTAGGTACTTCATTTACTCCCACACATGTAGGGGAAGAATTTAATAACATCTAAAATAACGTGAAACCAATCTATGAGATACCGTATAAGTTTTGAATTAAAAGAGTGAGAGGGAAAGAGAAAGGAAAGAATTCGCGAATGATATTCATGAGACGGTAAAGGAGAAAAAACCTGGACAATAAGAAGCAAAAAATAAACAACCACTTAAAAGTAACAAGACTTATTATACAGAAAAGATTCTGAACAATATTTTGGTGTGTAAAAGTCGTCAAGTCGAGATTTGAATGGAAATTGAAAAACTTTTATCCCTGGTGGACATAACAGCCGTTTTAAACGGATTCAAAGATTTATCCGTTCCGGAATATGCGTCCGGTTATTTGGTAGGAAAAGTGAGACGAAAGGAAAGAAATATCTGTTGCTCATTGTGGACGATTACTTGAAAGTTAAAGTTGTGTTTTCGTTTGTTTTATAAATTTAATAGTTTCCAAGTTCGTTTATACGTAGTTCTAGTAATTATAATACATCAAATGGTACAACCACAATGAAAAAAGAACTGAACAATCGACATCAAGGGAAACACAATTGACGTAAAAGTGAAATAAAATTATGTTGAGTGGTTTTTCCAATAATAACACGTTGTATTGACAAATATTTCAATGTCAATTTCAATAAACAAATTCTCAGATAAAAAGGGTACAATAAATAAAAAGTATTACTTATATCGTTTCTGACACCAACAAATTCAAAACCCACAAAGATCGTCCTTTTTCAATTAAATAATAATTTCTATTATTTGGACACAGACGAGGCAGGCAGGGGCGCTCTTCAGTTTGAGAGCACAACAGGTACAATCGATATTTCCGGCCGCCCGAGGGGAGGCTTAACAAACAGACAGACGAATGCTTAGACGCGACACACTGCCTTTTCAATTATGCGCCCCTGGTACGTTACTGTGTAACTAAACGCTATGTTTATTTAAATAAATGAACTCGGATCTATGTACTGAGAAGTAAAATAGATTCTGGACGTTGTAAATAAAGCCTATTAACTTTTTTGGCTATATCCGATTTTTTTAGGGTGACTTTACTGACTAAAACCTCACCTTGTCTATGTTTCTTCTATGCCTTTACGTTCCAGAACCACGAATTTCCCTTTCAGAATTCAACCGAAGGTCCTAAGGCTGTACCCGATGTGATATCATTTATTCGATTTTTAGTTCTTCCTGTGTCGACTGAAGTAATCATCACAAATAGGTCAACTCGGTGTGCCCAAATATCGACAAGCAATTACTTTGGCGACGACTACTTGCCGCTACCTGTTGATAGTTTCGTGGCGAGCCCCAATCAGAAAGATAGATAATCCGGCGACGATACAATATGATTCAATCCTATTACCCTAATAGCCTCTTGCAGTTGCTAGCTCTGTCTGTCGTCCGATGGCTGTAATCCGTCTACACAGGAGAGTAGGAATTGAAGAGCCTCAGGAAAAATACGCTTATGTACCCTTCTGTTAAGGGTTCATAACTCGTAGGGACAAGGGTAACGTTTACTTATCGACGTGGAAAAGGTTCCATAATACATTTCGTCGCGTTTCGCTTTTCGTAGGAAGGGCGAACTTTTTATTTGCCCCGCAGACGTGCCGCGGCAAGCGGTGCACTCGCCATTGTTAATTTTGTGGAAACAATTTTTTCGGTTGGAATTTCATAATTGGTATATTGTGCGAGTATATGGCGGGTACATCTTCAGCAATAGGTACATAGACATTACGGTAAATGCGATACGTGACACAAAAAAAAACATTTGTAGAAGAAAGTCTTGATCTTTAAACGGTTCAGTATTTACATATTTTATTTTTCCCTTATAATGGAAATGGGAACATGAATATCAAATTAAGGTACGCACTCGATTTTCATATCGTCTGCGCAAGTAGGTCGTTTGAGGGCATTCAAATTAAAATCAACAATATACAGAATACGTTTTGTGGTGAAGTACTGGCACTCAATAACAATATTGCCAATTATAGCACATCCAAGTGAGTGATCACAGGTAATTTAAATTTACATTGGTTACTAAATTGGTTTCGTATAATTCGCTCCTAAAGTATGGGAACCATTTACTCGTATTTGACTAATAATAGGGGCATCCTACGCGTCTGGATTTACTTGAGAAATACTCGATAACATGAAATTCTGACGGTTAATTAGTCCGTTAATTCGGAATGTTATCTTTTACATAAATAAGAGGGATCGAAACGGTACCTAAAATCGGGGGAATCTTTTGATTAATGGCGAACAAAATTTTTAGATTTATTGTTTTAACATTTAAAACCGTTTTATATAATGTTTCTATAGAGATAGAAGAGAAAGTGTGGGGAAGGAAAGAAAACAAAGGCTTCTGGCGGAAAGAGGAAAGTAATTACGGATACACCTGTTTAAAATGGATCTTGTTAACGTTATGTTGTTGTATCGTGTATCTTCGGGAAATATCTAAGTATGCGCATGTTTCTATACGTTTAGTCGTTATTGTCGTATGTTTTTTTTTCCATGTTTGGGGGAGGCGATGAGGGCCATGGTGTATTATTTATTTCTACGTAAGCTTGAGTTAGGTGCATTTGTTTTCATAAAAACTTCAGGTTTTGAGCGAAGAATCGCTGGCATGGTAATTACCTGCACTAAATAAACTATTTTGTGACGCGACGAATTAGGAACCACAGAGCCTTGTCGCTCGTTGGTGTACTATAAACAGGATTTTTTCACCCCACCGTAGGCGCGGGCTTGCGGACGGCGTGCAATGGGTAGCACGCTGTCCGATTGTCTGGTAACCGACCGGACCGAGCCCAAGTCGTCGACGGCGCGTTCTGTTCCCGCGCACCTCAAGGAGCTGTCAGCATACCGAAGAGGCCCAGCCTGCTAACTGCAGGCAGGCAGGGTCGAAGCCTGCTGGGGTCAAGGGCCATTTTCTGAGAGGAAGGCTCAGCCCCGGCACTATAGGCAACGAAGGAACGGGGTAGGTTTTTAGTCAGTAAGAGTCTGACACTACTTCCCGCTCCACCCAAGGGCGGGATTTGTCATTGGATGATTTTAACTATCATAAAAAAAAACCACACTAATATTATTAAAGGCAAAAATTTGTGTGTTTATGTAATGTGTTTGTTAATCGTTCATGCTCAAACGGCTGAACGCATTTGCATGAAGTTTAGTACCAGGATAGTTTATATCATTGCATAAACTGTACTTTACAAAGTACTAATTACACGCAGGCGAAATCACGGGCGGTAGTTAGTGTCATTTAGTTATGTCCAAAACACAGTCGTGCCACTACCGATCCTTTTGTAAATTTTTGCAGTTAGGGCTTTGATCTTGTATCACTCGACGGACGATGTAGACAACACATCGACAATTGCCCAATAAACTCCTACATTGTTCGTTAACAATACATCCCGAATGAATCCTCTGTCACTCCACGCGCTATGGACGGCGTACCACATTTTGAATTGTGTTCAACCCGCATCCACAGTACTGTCATCTCGTCATGACGTCATACGTCACCGAGCAGGGATACCGCGACAAACAGATGCATAAATATATAAAAAACACAAATATTTTATTTCGTTGTGAGCTGTTTGACGGATGAAAGAAATCCTCAACTGAGCGGGGAAATTTGGTGATTTACCGTGACAATTTTAAGTTTGATTCCATGACAATGAGTAAATTTTTACTATGTTTTTCAATGCTTATAATTAAAACATTATCTAAATTTTCACAAAAGGGTACCTACTCTCCGTATAAAAGCCGCTATTTTTTGTGGCCCGTGTGCGGCAGTGGCGGCTTTTTTTTGAGGCGTCCTTTTTCTATGGCGGCGCTTTTTTGAGGTCTATTATGGGGCGACACTAGGATTTCTCAATCTACTTTGGCTCCTATTAAAAAGTTCATCTTAGAAATCAGGATCTCTAAAGCCAGTATTTGAACCGGCAACACGTTTTAATCCATCGTCGCCGTGACGCCCGTCAACAAATAGGATTACCGCAATCAGCGCTAATGTTTCATTCGATATACTAAGGTAGGTGTATCTCTATATCTGCTCTATAATTAAACCAATCAAGCACATATTCATACCGGGATTGTATTAGATTAGTGGAGATACAAGTACGGGTACATCGCAATAGTTATATATGTTTTACTTCACTAACACCATCAACACAGGCCTCCTCTCTAAGAGAGGGGATGGGCCGTAATCCACCACGCGGGCCCACATACACGCGTGTCACATGTTTTTGAATTTTTGGTTCTAGGACATACCGATTTCCTCACGATCTTTCTTCACCGTTTTGAGAGTAGTGGTGATGAAATAAATTACACAAAGTAATGCGTCTGACTGGGTTTGAACCCGTGACGCGCGCGTTTCTTTTTTCAATAAAAATTAAACTGCTGTTACGCCGCGGAGTTGACATAGATCCGGGCGGATTTCACAAAAAATACGCCGTGACTATAACCGGCCATAAGGTAAATGCCTCAGGGGAACACGCAATTTCTTTTTGAGTTTTTTACAGGGTTGTATCAGGTTCATTAAAATATCGATTGCGACCGTAACACGTATTCAGTAAAGAAATTATTATCATCATAATCAACAATATCACCCTCGTTCGTGTAACCCTATTAAATGGTTATTTCACTAAAAAGTTATTTAATAGGTTTAGCAAAAAAAAATTAATTTGCGGGTTACCCTGGCGCGTACTGCCTTAAGTAAAAAGCTACCGTTTCTAACGTTTATTTTACGTGTAGTGCATGGAAGCATTAGAATAAGTCAAGGAAATGGTATTCGCTAAAATCGGAAATTCCACTTTATTGAATTTAGTCAAATTATTGCCTCAAAATTCAGTTAATTCTGACTGGGTAGTGCTCAAGTAGGTGTAGTGTGGTATGTGAGCATCTAATATGGTTTTCACCTTAATCTGACTATTAGAGCCGGAGGTCGTGGGTTCGATTCCCACCCAGTACAAATGTTTGTGTAATGAGAACAATTATTGTTCTGTGTCCCGGTATAATTTATCTATAATTTATGTATGTATTTAGAGATATATAAGTATGTTTATCAGTTGTCTAGTATTCATAACGCAAGTTCTGCTTAGCTTGGGACTAGACGGCGTTGTGTGATAGTTGTGGAATATTAAATGATATTAAACTATAGTGGCAAAAACGTGAACCACAAAATTACAGTCAAGCCAAAAAAGAACTTATAACTTTAGACCTCACCTTAGGGTCATGCAGGGAGGAATGCAACACAGAACAAGCTGGATCGGGTATTTGTATTTGTATTTGTATTTCGGGCTGGTGTCCGCTACTCCACGACTCAAGCGCGTATTTTGCGTACTGGATCGGGTAACACAAAGATTGTTTAGCGATACTAATTGTTACGTCTCCTGCACACCATAATTATGCCCCTTCCACTCCATACAAGCTGAACAATTTACCGATAAATTGTTCCGCGAATCACGAGTCCGGTCCAGATATTTGATGGTCGTTAGTTTCAGCCGTCTAGATACTACAACCAGTTGAGATTGACGTTGAACGTCTAACCTGAATTCTGTGAGATTATGTTTTGGTTTTGTGTTTTTTCATATTCTTTTTGCATAGTTTACTTCTAGGCTAGCATGTTTTAACGTCGATCAGATTATCGTTTACTAGCAGGTGAGATAGTGGTCAATCAAGGAGTTGTCAGCAAACCGTAGAGGCCCAGCTTGCTAGCTGCAGGCAGGCAGGGTCGAAGGCTACTGGGGCCAAGGGTCTGTTTCTGAAAGGAAGGCTCGGCCCTGGTATGAAAGACAACGAAGGGACGGGGTGGGTTTTTAGTCAGTAAAAGTCTGAAACTATCTCTCGTTCCGCCCAAGGGCGGGAGATGTCATTGGATGATTTTATTTTATTAATAATATTAAAAATACCCTGTAAATACTTTTCTAGGTGAGGCTGTCGGTGGCTACTTACCGCCGAAAAATGCGGTGAAAAAATATCGTAAGGACCCCATATTACGTCCGAGCCAGTCTAGTTGACCAACTTGAACCAGACCCGTGATCTTGCGGACGACGAGCAATGAATAGCTTATCGTCCGGTGCGGTCCGAAGCCTACTGGAGCCATAGGTTGGCTTCCGACCTCCCACTCTCTCCTAAAGCGTGATAAGTTAGCCGTCACACATTGCCTAGTCTCTTTCCTAGAGAGGATGCCTGAGTCCCAGCAGTGGCAACAGTTTTTAGGCTGATTAATGAGTATTCTATGCTGTATTACCAAATAATGCGTGTTCTGTGTTCAGAGTTACTCTGACTGTGTTGTTTTATTTCATTTATTAATCTCCCATAATTAAAAAAAATATCACAATTTACGATTAAGTAATTTTGTTTAATAAACTCAAAAATTACACTGTTACTTATTATAATTGTCACTTACACATAGGTATACATTTTCACACGAGCAAAGCCAATAGCAGAAACTAGTTACGGTATAAAATGAATAATTATGTCACCTGACGTAATTGCAAACGACACAGGATGAAGTGCCACAAATCCTGAGTGATGCTAAATGCGTCGCGTTTGCTGGCTGCGATCTGCGAGTCAGACCACATTTTACTGTGACCGCAAACAGTGACATCGTGTTACAGAATACAGCTAAGTAATGCAGGTTTATTTGTAATGAGAATGTGTGAGAATCCGGTATTTTACAAGATGCATTTTGGAGAGTACAAGCGAGAATTACATGACTTGATTCCGTCATCATCCTTCTTCCATCAGACAAAACGACGTACAACGTGTATATGTTACCGGCAATGTATGTAATTCGGTATTCTATACAATACCTAGGCAATGTATAGAATACGGTTTAAAGTAAGGCTTTTATTTTCAGTTACTGGATAAAAAAAAACCCTAACCTAACCTGTCCGTGTCGGGGTGCCCTAAAATTACATCACCTCCTTCCCTGCTCTCGTCTTTTACACACCTTACCGGCTGGGCATTCGGTATTGTATAGAATACCTGAATTATACTGATTGCCGGTAACATACATCCTTACATTGTTAACACCTCTACAGTCCGGATTGCGTTTGACCTCGATGTTTAGACGGTCATTGGAGGACTGGAATAATTTGCTTGCTTGCCGTCTTCCCGTCCTGTCTTCAAGGCTAGAGTGAATAGGTTCTTAATAAACTAGTACGCTTCACCATCAACGATAGTATCACTGCTTACCATCAGGTGGGATCGCAGTCAAAAACTAGTTTGTCATTTAAAAAAAAACAGGCGTGCGAATTAAGGTTGACACCAACCTCTATTCTAAGTCAATTGCTCCACCTGAGTCCGTTTCGATTCAGCCACAATCAATCTTATTGGCAACTACCTGTAAGTTGACATAGACATCTTTGTTTCAAGATAATAATGTTATCTATTAGATTTAATAAAGAGAACTAAAATCACAATTAAAAACATATTTATAATAAATTATATGTACACATGTACAAAACCTCAAATATTAACTAAACTATTTATACTAAAACCAAGACTGGTTCAAGATAGTATTAAAACATTTGATTTGATACTTAAAGCAACGTTAAAAATCAAGTCGAATTTGGACGTATGGACTAATGTGCCTTAGGTTGTTTTTTTCTCAGATTGAAGCGTGAATTCGTCAGCTATCGTACTTATGTAGTTGGTAAACTCGCTATCATAGGGAATCAGTTACATTAAAGAGTATAAATAAAGGTATAGGATAATCTTATTTTTAGAAATAGAAGAGAAAGAGATAATGACTCTTTCTCAATGTCCTAATTGAAAAGATATTCAATTAGGTACGTGTTATATATGTAGATGGGACATTGCTTTTTTTTTCTGAATGTCACGCAATTAAAAAAAGAAACTAAAATATTATTACACAATTTGCCTTTGCATAAAATGTGTACTTATTTTACAAATAAACTTAAAAATGTAAATTGAAAACTCAAAAATTTCAAGTATTTACATACTGTTACATGGATACATTATTTTTCAAGGGGGTAATCGGAATTGAAAAATGTCGCTGATGATTAAACTGGTCCAAGCGATTCGAATTCGAAAACGATGTGAGTAAAGAGATAGAAATACCTTGTCTAAAAGATATTCACTTCAGGATCGCAAGTTATTCCGACCACTATTCTGAAACTTCAAACTATGCCTGATTTAGGTACATCGGTAGATCGCCATGTTGTAGAAAATGTCGACAGGCTGCTGATTCATCGCTTAAAAGCACTATTAAAAGTTCCCTGTTTCCGTAAAGTTTTCAAACTTGGTCGTTGTTATAAGCTACGATACGAACATACTGTATAAGTGTGTATGTGCCTTTATTTACCCTTCCAAAGACGAGAAGGACGTGAGTATATACAACATTATTTTTAGTATATGCGTAACCTGAATATAGTTAGTTCAGAATCAGTAACTGAATCAATTCTTATAATTTTTACACCAAGTTAAATTTTTTCCTTAAAATATTTAAAAAAGGTCACAAGTTAGACACCACCGAGACTAAGTACAATACAGGTCACAGCAGGTCATAGTGGGTATTAGACGCAACCACCCCTCAGTGGCCCGATTAGCCCGCTGACCATGTGTTTGTGTGGACAACTAGGTAATATAACAAATTATACAGTTATGAAATTTTGTACATAGATTCCTTGCATAAAAGTACTAGAACCGTGTTTCGAATTTCGCATATACCAACAATAAGGTTGTATTTATGTACTTCGGTTAGATGAGAAGTAGATATTATCGTCCTATAATTAATAATATACCTACAATGTTCCATTCTTCTTCTTTTGGTGTTAATGAACATATTAATTTTTGGTCTGACTAGTATTTATCAACCTGTATTTCCATTCCACTCTGTTATTGGCCTCATACAAATCCTAAAGAGTGCTGGGCAGTATAGCAGATGACGCATGTCTGGTGCAGCGGCTCCACACTGGCACAGTGGCCAAGTTACTTCGTTTCGTTTAGCGTGAACGCTTGGAGTTAATCACGCGCCCTATTCCTTTGTTTTGACGTCATCTTAACAAAGAATTTGGGGGCGTAGCCAACTCCAAGCGTTCACGCTAAAGGAAACGATTGTAACTTGGCTAAGGGGGCTGATTGTTTTTCAAGCGGCCAACCTGGGTCAGCAGTCAGTTAAAAGATTTCCAGATTTAAATGTCTCGTTGAAGGTCATTAAATGCATCGATTCTTAGGTGGCCTTGTTTCTACCTGGTTGATTGTAAGAACTACTGCGGCTCTTGGTCGCAAAGGGCGACGAAAGGAACATGGTTGAGTTTAAGTCAGTAAAAGTCAGAGATTATCCTCACTCCACCCAGAGTAGAAGTTACTTGATGATTCCAACCCTCAGAAAAAAGCGTTACCTCGTGAGTTTCATATTCTTTTTTATCAACTTTTATTTAGGGGCTTTTATCACCCATTATGTCTACGCAATCGTCGTTGATTGATTTTATTACAGTGGTAATGCTTACATAATTAAAATATGAAAGTTAGACCCAAACAATAATCTATATACACCGTTAAATTTTGGTCGTTTTAATCCCGTGGAGAGTCGATTCGGTACATGAAATACTATCGATTAGTTAAGAGAAAATTAAAAAATAAAGTACTTTTTTTTAAAACTCGAATTAATTTACGCATGTACGAAATTAATTTCTTTAAGTAAACGTCAGCTGAGCGGGGTCAATGAGCTGTAGTTAGTTAGTACGCAACGACCAATAACTACCTACAAGGTCATTGATTCGTTTACTTAGCACTAAGAGAAGAGTTTTTCAAAATTCACCCCCTAAAGTGATGAAACTGAGGTCCAAAGTTTATATGGAGAAACCTACTTCCACGCGGACGAACCGGTGACAGAAGCTAGTAATAGATGAGACAATACTAGAGATATTTGTAAAGAACAGTTATTATGTGGCATAACTTTTTATTTATTAGTGTACATATGAGATGGCTTGCACTATGCCCATATCTAGTCCATTGCCTCAACTTCAATGGGCCTCATCAGAAGATTTAAAGTCACCCAAAGAGCAAAGGGCTATGGTCGGAGTTTCCTTGCTTGATCGAATCAAGAATGAGGATATCCGCAGGAGAATCAGGGTACCGACATAGCACGAAGAATCGCCAAATTTAAGTGGCAATGGGCAGGGCACCTTGTTCGCAGAACGGATGGCCGTTGGGGCCAAAAGTTCTGGAATGGCGACAATGATCCGGAAGACCTAGCATTGGAAGGCCTCCTACAAGGTGGACCGATGACCTGGTAAGGGTTGCGGGAATCCGTTGGATCCGTGACGCACAGGACCGTTCATTGTAGCGACACTTGGGAGAAGCCTATGTCCAACATTGGATTTCTGATGATAATGATGAGTCGATTTAAATTAAATTCGTTTATAAATAGCTTTCGTTCATCTCTGTTCCGAGTACACTCCATCAGTAAGAACAGCACTTATAAAGCTAATAATACATCGATACCACGTCTATCCCATCCCTAGCTTCAATATAGTTGTCGTTTGATTCATTAGAAGCCGGCCGGTGGACAGTTGACTCAATTGTGTACGAGCCGTAGGTATGTCGGACGAATAGCCACGGCGCCGCTCGCTTTGATTGACGCACCTGATTTGCGTGGCTTATCTGTTTATTTATTGCCAGATAGAACGTGTAGGTAGGTACATGAAATACTGTTACGTGTTTAAATGATGGATATCTCCGCGGGAATTTATGAAAAAGAAACCTAGAACGCAAAAAGAAACTGAAGGACACATTTTTTATTTTAATGTGAGAAATCATCTAATGACTTCCAGCTCTAAAGCGGAGCTGGGCGAGCTAACTAAAATCATACCTATGTTCCTTCTTTGCATTGCGTTCCAGGATCCCAGGTTTCCCCTTAGAAAGTCAACCCCTGGCTAGGCGACCAGGTCAATGGTGACGACCTCTGCCTTACTTTTGTTCTGGCAGGTTTAGCACAATTTTTACGACATGGTCCTCCCTCGCTTCTCCAGCAAACATGATCACACAATCTGAGGTAATTTTCTGTAAGTTTTTTTTTTGTGATTAATGCGATTTTAAAGCTGACTCTGATATTCATTGCGCACTTTATTCAGTCGAGTCACACCGGTGTGATTAGATTTATATTTATTAAAATACTTTCTTGCCAAATAAGATTTCTTGTTGCTCTCCCTTGGGTGTCGTTATTGAGTGATTGATTACGGAGGATTTTCATAGAAAAAGATAGCAGAGCTCCTAATTTAATTACTAAAACATAGATTTATTGGGACGTGGATTTCATTATTCAACAAACGCCAACCATAATAATTGTGATTGATCATGATTCTGATGGAATTGTGAGACGAATAATAAAAATATGTCACTTTAAAAATCACACACTTGCTCGTTTGATTTTGCATGTCATGCATAATGCAATTTGTCCAAATCAAAACATAAACATGAAATGCATTATAATTAAGATTGACGCACCCCTACTTCAGTCATCATACAGAAGTATTACTTTTTACCCGACTGCAAGAAGGGTTATGTTTTTGATTTGTTTCTCATCTATTTATTTTCTATGACAATGTGGATGTAAAACATTCTAATAGAATTATAGTATCTGGTCGCAAATGTAGCCAGTCAACCTTCTCAGCAATCTTCGCTGAGATAGTCAATACTATAATAACTTTTCACCAACCGAGATCGCTCTTATATCACTGTTTCCACTTTTTGTCCAATTGTGAAGACACTTGAGATTCAAAACTACACCAATTTCCCATCATAATATCCACTAGGAATCAATTTTCGAAAAATTAAAATAACAACTGAACTTTACTCGATAAAATCCAGCTAAAATCTTTTTCCGCGTACTAAAAATAAATACACTGTTATACTTTATGCTTAAAATAACCTATAAAAGTAGAAAAAAAGAACGCTATTCATGGATTAACAACAAAAAAAAGAGAAGAAAACGCGTGTCGAAGCTAACCCTCTTGCGCTACGAGATAAAACAATTTGAGCTGCGTGATATCAAAGTACCCTCTCGATGCCCCAAGCAATATGTGTCTACAACTGCATACATGCAATCACCGCGGTTGTTGCTATCGACGCGTGCGTCTGACAGGGAAGTGCTTTGTGTACCCTCGAAGAATTTAGGGCTTATTTTTGTATTATATTGTAATAAAATTGATGCAGTTGATGCTTTGTCTTGGCTTTTATTGGAGTTGAAATGTGACATCGTTTTAAATAATGTTGGTACATACATGAGAACACAGAAAAAAATCTTGTAGAACTATCTTTATCCCCATTTTTTTTATTAGATTCTCATAAAAATGCCACAGAGTAATAATAATACTTCCACCCGAATAATTTCGATCACGATGGCCAATCTCAACAGGGATTTTAGCCAACAAGAGATATTATAGTGTATAAGTGTTTGCGTAAACACAGACGTTCTCTGTTTCTTTACTCTCATAATCCGATGGGATGGCCATTCAACACGACCGGTGAGAAATCAGGCACAGGACCAACGGCTTTAAGTGCTTTCCGAGGCAAGGGAGTATCAGACCACAAGCTTCCAAGCTCCAGGCTGCTACAGAGTAATTCTTAATAGAAACACTCAAGCACTTTTTGCTCGACCCGGGAATCGAACCCAAAATCCCACGCTCAGCAGTCGCGCCAAACAGCCAGTCAAAGAGCTGCAGAATAGTGAAGTAATAAATACTTATATAAGTATACAGAATGAACTTGAGTTCAGAACAACATGCAAAACTTATTTGAAGTCAAATATTTTAAAACAATGATCTCGGTCGCCAAGTCCAACGATACAAATGTAACGAAAGGGTGGGTTTCGGAGTGCAGAGAGTAATATTGTATAGTGTCGAGGGCGCGGGTGGGGTCGCCAATCGATACGCACCCCTGTACTGCCGGCCTAATGCACCCCTACGCGGTACACGCCGTACAGCGCAGCAACGCAACGGCATGGAAACCATACTCTCTGTGTCCCCAGCTTAAAACCGGGTCATTTGCATTGTCAGCCACCAAGCTACTTTGTTTAAAAACACACGCAGAGAAACTGTGCAGTAAAAAATGTTTAAATATTAACTAGCCTCTTAAACACGCCTCCCAAAGCTTTGAATGTAAAATAAGCCACTATTGCATCGGAGACGTCCCTGTGCGGCCCCGACGCGCCGCCCGCTACTCCGAAATGATTTATATTTATAAAACGGTTTTATAAAATAGCTGATACGGTTTTGCTGGGATGAAATGTATTCCAATTTCGTCCAGTTAGAAAATTGCATTCATATTTTTTACAGCCGACTTTCGGGATTTATATTTATTTCTAAAAAATGCAGGCGAAAATATTTTTGGGTTCATGTCAGCGGGATAGGCGTGTCGGTTATATTTCAAGGCTTGTTACCATGTTTTGAAACAAAATGCATATTATTTTTAGGGTTCCGTACGCAAAGGGCAAAACGGCACTCTACTACTAAGATTCCGCTGTCCGTCCGTCTGTCTATCTGTCCGTCTCATGGACCATGATAACTTGACAGTTGAAATTTTTACGTCAATGAAAAAAGTGATAGCAAAGATTATGTATTTCTGTTGCCGCTATGCCAAATAGATATCAAAAAAGAATAAAATAAAGGAAAGGGTGCTAAGGACGGTACAGAACCCTTCGTGCGCGAGTCCAACTCGCACTTGACCGGTTTTTCTGCTATGATGTCGATTTTATTAGTGATAGAGCCTGAGTGTAGTGTCCGTGCTTGTACTTTGTACATCATTATACTACACAAAGAGCGCTTGGCAAGTTGGCACAAATGTACTCGATTGAAATTCTTTCCAAAGGCTTCGGTTTCCACTGACCTAAAAACAAATTCCTGCATTGTTAAGACTTTCTGCTTTTAAAACACAAAGGGGTTGGTATCGGAACAGTTCCCATGCACATAAAAAGATAAATTTTTGTAACACGAAGAACCAGTTATTAAAACATTCCTCATTTTTCTTCCATTACTTCCCCTTTGAAGTGCCTTCAGCGCTTCGCTGAAAAATTCGAGCTTTTGAAGAAAATTTATAAGGGCGATAAAAGGTGGTGTTATATTAGTGTTTGAGATGTGTTTGTCTTGAGGTGATAATATAGGTTTTATTTTGCCTTCCATTACTTAAAGTGAAAGTTACGGGCCTGAGCGTGGCCATGTTTTAGCTAGATGGCGCTAAACTCGGCTCAATTGGGAGCATTTTTCGGTACCTCGGGTCGTTTGACCAAGGGGCCCTCCCTTAGACGAAGACTTAATACATCGGATCAACACAGGGTGGATGAAATGGCGACAGGTCACTGGAACAATGTGTGACCCACGGATGCCCCACAAGAAAAAAGATGGTATGTAGCGGAGATGAGAATGTTGAGATAGATGTGTGGTGTGAGGAGATTGGATGAAGTGAGAAGTGAGTATAGAAGAAGTTTGAAAGTGGCACCAGTGACTGAAAAGTTGAAAGGTAATCGTTTGTCTTGGTATGGTCATGGAAAAAGGAGGGATGATATGCATGTTACTAAAAGCGTTATGAGTATACATGTGGATGGGTGGAGAGAGAGATGTAGGCCAAAGAAAAGATGGATGGATTGTGTGACGAGTGATATGAAAGAACAGAAAGTTAGTGACAGCATGACAGGTGACAGGACAGAATGAAAGAAAAAATCGTGTTGCACAGACCTCAAGTATTATGGGACAAGGGCAAATGACAATGATGAGTGTGTGAGAGCTTATAAAAATAAAGAAATATTAGTTAATTCTACTATTAAAACTTACTTAAATTATAACCCAAAATTCGCCCTAATTCGGACTGTTTATTCATTTGTTTCTAAGTTTAAATATAATGCTAACTTAAGCTCCATAGTTAAGGTCATGACTCTAATATGAACAGTTTTATTATTTTCCTTTAGTGATTGTGAGAGACGATTGGCTTTTTCAAAGACATTGTATTCTATTGAGGGTGATAGTGATCGCATTC
This sequence comes from Leucania comma, assembly GCA_958295575.1. Classification (NCBI taxonomy): domain Eukaryota; kingdom Metazoa; phylum Arthropoda; class Insecta; order Lepidoptera; family Noctuidae; genus Leucania; species Leucania comma. The sequence goes on along the minus strand of OY282474.1, from coordinate 15,573,332 downwards.
CCTACAGTATCGTCGACGGGGCGGCCGCCGTTATAATCTATTAAAGTCTCGGTGGCGATGTGTTCCGCTTCACTAATGTGATTTTTAAACCGTATAGCTTATTTTAAGAGGAATCTTCAAATGTTCTTGTTTTGGTACCTACTATGATGACTGGTCTATGCTGCCCTTTCATACCTTTTAAAAATGTAATATGGAAACATTGCAAAAAAACTTTTTTTTGTGGGTTCGTCTTCGTAGGAAACGACCAATTGAAACCGTGATATTCATTTATTGCTTCCACAATGTTGGTGACATCATCTTTATAAAACACATGGACACTTGTCCATGTACGACTGTGAAGATAAAATAAAAAAACAAATTAAATTGAATATTTAATTAAATATTGATTGAATTGAATTGTGTTGTATTGTCGTAAATTATCAAATAACTTCTCCTGCTCTTGGTGGAGCGGGAGGGCGTATCAGACTTCTATAGACTAAAATCCACCTGAGTTCTTTCAGATGTCTTTTGCGTTCTAGAGTCGCGGTGACTTATTCGAATATCATTATCTGTTCAGCCGATAGACGTCCACTTTTAGACATAGGCCTCCCCCAAGTTTCGCCATAATGACTGGTTTCGTGCGGTTCGACCGGTTTCGCATTTATTGGATTCCCGCGATCCTCACCAGGTCCACCCCATCCACCTTTTGGGAGGCTTTCCAACGCAGTTTCTTCTGGGCAATTCTTTCGAAAAATTCTGCAGAACTTACTTAAATTCATGTGTCCCGTAGATGGGGCAGAGGGCGTTCACAGAGCTTCACCACCCTGTTCGGTCTTGAGTTTCGCTCCAGGTCTTCCTTATGCTTTTCACCTCTGCGATGACCGTTCGTCACCAGGTCTGCTTAGGGCAGACACGTTTACGCTTTCCTCGAGGATTCCAGCCTAAGGCTTACCTTGGTATATGTTCAGAGTCCCTTCGGAGCGTGTGGCCGATCCAGTTCCACTTATGGTGGTTTATTGGATATATTGGAAAAAAATTCGGGCCAGTAAATAGAGAGAAATGATATGGCTAGTACGATATAATAATCGCGTTAATCTTAGCAAACGATAATTACTAAATGAAAGGCTTAGTTGTACACGACGCCTGTGTAATTAAAACGTATGGCGCAGTAACTTGTTGAGAATTACAGTTAGGAAAAAGTGTACGTAAATGAACTTATGAATTTATTGTGGGAGTTAATTACAATAGCCGTCTACATTACATTGAGATTTAAGTTTTATTTTGTGACTTCGCTACAGTGGCCCTTAGGAATAGTTATTTTTTTAAAAGATAAAGATTTTTTCTTTCAGTTTTTTTTTTTGTGGTTTTTATGGTAGGTAAAATCATCGAATGACAAATCCCGCCCTTGGGTGGGGTGGGAGATATTGTCAGACTCTTACTGACTAAAAACCTAACCTGTTCCATTCATTGCCTTCGATCCAGAGTTTTTTTGGGGTGTGAAATCATTTAGTGACTTCTTCTGCTCTTAGGGCCATTCAGTTCAGTACATGCTGCTGAAGGGTACCATCGTAAAGAAACAAGCATGTACTATGAAAAAAAAAAACAAACACATGTGACGTCGCGACATGTGGGTCTATGTGTTGGGTTACGGCTTATTTCCTCTCTTCGAAAAAGAGGCCTGTGTCCGAACAGAGGGAACATTATAATAATATTCCAAAACTATCGCACTACGTCAGCTCAGTGAGTCTAATGAACTGTAGGTAGTTAGTACGCAACGACCGACAACTACCTACAAGGTCATTGACTCATTTACTTAAAGAGATTAATTTCGTACATGCGTATATTAATTCGAGTTTTAGAAAAAAAGTACTTTATTTTTTTATCTTTACAAATTGATAGTGTTTCATGTACCGGATCGACTCTCCAGGGGATTAAAACGATCAAAATTTTAACGGTGTATATTATAGAGTAGATAATATCAAGATAAATAAACTAGCATTGTTCTGACGCGAGCGCCCTCTACGTAGGCGTACAATAAGTAGTTCTTATTACGTCGGAAGTGTTCTCCTCGACTGGCTCGATAACAGGCTCTGATTGCATTTGTTATGATACTCGATCTTACTGATATTACACTTTAATATAGCTACTTGGAAGATTATTTATTTTTATTCGTGTGAAAATAAGAGCATTATCATTGGAAATGGATATATTCGCAGGAGAACCAAGGTTACCGAGATAGCCCGAAGAATCGCCAAAGTGACTGACCTGTTGGTCTAGTGGTTAGTGGCCCTGACTGCTATGTCGGAGGTCGTGGGTTCATTTTCCACCTAGGACGAATGTTTGTGCTATGAGCACGATCATTTTGTTCTTTGTCTGGGTGTAATTTACCTATAATATGTATGTATTTAGAAATAATCATCATCATCATTTCAGTCGAAAGACATCCACTGTTAGAGATAGGCCTCCACCAAGTGTCGCCACAATGAACTTATATATTTAGAAATAAGTATATAAGTATATTTATCAGTTGTCTATTACTCACAACACAAGCTTTGCTAAGCTTGAAACTAGACGGCGTTGTGTGATAGTTGGGAAATATTATAATATTATATTATATAAAGTGGTGGGCACATTGCTCGCAAAGCAGATGACCGTTGGGGCCGTAAGGTTCTATAATGGTGATCGCATAACATAAGGCCTTTTACAAGGTGCACCTTCTGGTGAGGGTACCGGGAATCCGATGGATGCGTGACGCACAGGATCGTTCATTGTGGCGACACTTGGGGGAGGCCTATTTCTAACAGTGGGCGTCTTGCGGCTGAAATGATGATGAAGAGCATTATAGTAATAAGTGACTTACGAGTCGTATGTCGCGGGTTCAAACCCAGCCATGACTTAGTGTCATTTATTTAATTATCACAGCTCTATACACGGTGAAAGAAAACATTGTCAGGAAACCGGTATGTTAAAGAACCAAAAATCGAAGATATGTGACATACCCCAACACACACTGGGCCCGCGTAGCGGATACCGGCCCATTCCCCCTCCTAGAGAGTAGGCCTGAGACCCAGCAGTGCGAACATTATAAAGTTGATTATGCCATTATTATGTGTGTGAAAATATTGTATATCATGTTGACTTCGTGACTTTCACGGGGTCTTTTGCTATATCTATAACGTTAAATTTTTGTCGTTTTAACTCGCTGAGGGTCGATTTGGTACATCAAATACTATCGATTGGCAAAGAAAAAAAAAGAATTAAAGTACTTTTTTTCAAAAACTCGAATTAATATACGCATGCACGAAATTAATTTCTTTAATTAAACGAGTCAATGACCTTGTAGGTAGTTGTCGGTCGTTGCGTACTAACTACCTACAGTTCATTGGCCTCGCTCAGCTGACATTTCGTACATGCGTAAATTAATTCGAGTTTAAAAAAGGTACTTTAATTTTTAATTTTCTCTTTACAAATCGATAGTATTTCATGCACCGAATCGACCCTCCGGGGGATTAAAATGACCAAATTTTAAACGTGTATATTAATTATTTAAAAAGAGAAGCTGACTGTCTGTTATATATCAACGCACTGTCGAAATGACTGAGACTAGGAGAGTGATACTTTGAATATAGTTTCCTTTTATGAAGGAGGCGAGTACGAAGAGAGGATTTTCCAAAATTAAATCCTCAAAACGGTGAAGGTAAAGATCGTGAGGAAACCGGCATGTCCTAGAACCAAAAATTCGAAAAAAAATTGTTGCATTCACCAAACCAAACTGAGCCCGCGTGGTGGATTACGGCCCATTCCCTCTCCTAGAGAGAAGGCCTGTGTATCAGCAGTGAGAACATTAATAGGCTGATTATGCTATGCTATAACTCCTAAAAGTATGAAACGAAAAATACATAATGTATGGAGAAATCTACTTTAACGCTGGCAGAAATTACTTCCGATAAAAAAACCGTACAAAATTGTTTCTAATCGGTTCAGTGATGTAGGGATATACGATATTAAAATGGCTTATTCGCGTATGAATATAGGATTTATGTCTACAAAATTACCTTTTTACATGATTATAAATAAATCATTCGCGCCTAGCGGCCTGACAGCCGCCCTGAAATCCCTCTGACAATCTTTTTTATTTCATTTTAAATCTCGAATAAGTGTTTACGTCTTGTTTATAATTTATAAAAAATCTCGTATCTCTGTTTGTTGTTTTATCGAAATTCTCCGAAACGGCTTGACTGATTTTTTTTGTGAGTTTTTTGGTAGGTCTAAGAATAGGTCGTAAGCTATTTTTGACCTTCCTACCCCCGCTCCCCATTTTTCTTTGTTAATTTATATGGTAGAACAACGTTTACAGAATCAGCTAGTCTCTTTATAAAGTCACTGAAATGTCAGTGACTAACTTCGCGAGAATGTTTTCATAAATAAATAAATTCAAGTTTATTAACTCAAGGAATAAGATTCTTACACATTATACAACTCCTAAATCATTTTAGTAGTTTTGAAAAAGGAATAATGAGAACCTTTTTTAATTATTTAGGTTACTACATTATGTTAATTTTCAAGTATGCAGGCCCAAGGAAAAAAAATGCGCACTAACGAATTTCTTCCATAGAAGTTGAATTTTCAAAAACACCTTTTAGCCTTCATCATAAAAGGAAACTGTGCAAAATTTCACGTTTTTAAATCCAGTAGTATCGGCTGTGCGTTTATATGTCAGTCAGTTTTTTCTTTCATTTCTCCTTCTTCTTCTTCCTGCCTTTATCCAATATTACTTGGGGTCGACGCAACACGTTTTTTTCTTCCACTCTATCCTGTCACCCGTCACACTATCACTAACTCTCTTTTCTTCCATATCACTCCTCACACAATCCATCCATCTCTTCTTCGGCCTCCCTCTTCCTCTCCATCCATCTACGTGTAAACTCAGAACTCTTTTAGTATAGTTTAAGTTTAATTTAGTATAGAAGTATAAATGTGAAATAATTTTAACCCTCCAAAAAGGTACTGGTGAAAGTGAACAAACCCTAAAGAATATTTTTTCAGAGAAACAAACTTTTTTTGGTCTTTTTGTAATATTAGTTTAGAATTGATCCAAACATTTGATTTTCAGGTAACGTGACCACGTACAATAGACGACTCTGAAATGGGCTTAAGGTAGACACACACGTGCGCGCAACGAGGAGATACCCTAGCTTCACGTAAGTAACCTTGTAGCCTTGATCATGATGAGATACAGAAGGATGTAAAGTGAAGGCAGTTTTGCAATATTCTGATGATTACAGTAACCTGTATGACCTAAGTATACACCGTTAAATTTTGGTCGTTTTAATCCCGTGGAGGGTCGATTAGGTACATGAAACACTATCGATTTTATATATACAATTAAAAACAAGAACTTTTTTTAAAATTCGAATTAATTTACGTATGTACGAAATTAATTTCTTTAAGTGAAAATCAGCTGGGCGAGTTCAATGACTTGTAGGTAGTTAGTACGCAATGACCGACAACTACTTACAAGGTCATTGACTCGTTTACTAAAAAAAATACAGATTTCGCCATATTTTTTGCACTGGTAATACGATTTATATTGTTATCGAATATGATACTTTATAGTAAGTTACTAGATGTGATAAAGATCTAGTATAATACGTGGCAAATAATTTGAACTCAAATGTCTGACGTTGCTATGGTTTGGAAAGTATTTGATGTTTATGATGATACTCAAATAAAAAAAAAAGAAACTTACGACCAACACTTCTTATCCGAGTCTTTAGAAAACATTGAACATAACAGCATGCTGCAAAAATCCAAAAATCTACATATATACTTATTTCTTTGCAACTGCATTTCATCTTTGCAACACATATGATCACTTGAAATGTCAAAGTTTTTAGTGCTGCGAATAAAAAAAAAAAATGAAAAAGTGAGTTCAATTGAAGCGTGAAACCGGCGTCAACGTCGATTTCTACGGAAAACTGATTTCCTGCACGTCTAGACACGTTTCCCCCATGATAAATTTTGTTGCAGGATGTGGACCATATTGTTTTTGAATATCACTTTTTACTGAAATCATCTAAAATTATTGAACACTATCAAAGTAATCTGTGTGAATTTTGTAATAGAGCAAAATTATCGAACAACTTTCTTTATTATTGTTGATACGCTCGCACTTGATTACTATCTTAGCTGATGGTAAGCGATGACGTGATCAACGAAAGAGCACGCTTGTCTAGTTGTTATTTATTCACTCTTGACATAAAGACCGCAGCTTGAAAGTATTGAAAAGCATAGTCTCCGGCAGGGATTTTAATCCTTAGCAGTAGGAACTATGAATATGTTCCCAAAACGTTTTTTAATATACTATACATAGATATAAAAAAATTATCACTACATAGTATAAAACAAAGTCGCTTCCCACTGTCTGTCCCTATGTATGCTTAGATCTTTAAAACTACGCAACGGATTTTGATGCGGTTTTTAATAGATAGAGTGATTCAAAAGGAAGGTTTATATGTATAATACATACATAATATATTTAATATCACCATTGCACCCGTGCGTAGCTGGAACGGGTCGCTAGTACTGTATAAAAGACAATACACAAGCTTCCATATACACTGTTCAATTTTGGTCGTTTTAATCCCGCAGAGGGTCGATTCGGTACATGAAATACTATCGATTTGTAAAGAGACAATTAAAAAATAAAGTAAATTTTTGAAACTCGAATTAATTTACGCATGTACGAAATTAATTTCTTTAAGTAAACGTTAGCTCAGCGAGGCCAATGAACTGTAGGTAGCTAGTACGCAACGACCGACAACTACCTACAAGTTCATTGACTCGTTTACTTAAAGACATAATTTCGTACATGCGTATATTAATCCGAGTTTTTGAAAAAAAGTACTTTATGGTTTTAATTTTATCTTTACAAATCGATAGTATTTCATGTACCGAATCGACCCTCTGCGGGATTAAAACGACTAAAATTTAACAGTGTATAAATGTACAGATAATTATGTGTTACACAATTTCACAATTAGCACCATACATTTAAATTGAAACGGATTTAGATATTAATGAAGGTATTCCGATCACATTTAAAATGCCATCTATCATTAAACGCATTTAGAGAACGTATATAAACAAAGATAGGCATGCCAATGAAACAGTGGCAGTGAATAGAAACAGTTTTCAATTTGATGGCAACATTATCATTCGGCATCAAATAGAATTGTTAGTTTGCCTCCTGAAGTTAGTTATTACTTTGACTTTATCGTTAAATAATTCAAAATGGCGCTAGGCAACCGACAATTGACCAGAAATAAACGATACAAATCATCTAACAGAGTTTTTGGTTTTTTTTTTATGGTAGGTAAAATCATCCAATGACAAATCCCGCCCGTGGGTGGGGCGGGTAATAGTGTCAGACTTTTACTGACTAAAAACCTACCCTGTTCCATTCATTGCCTTTGTCCCAGGGCCCCGGGTGACATTTTCACATAACCTTTGGCCCCAGTAGGTTTCGGCCCTGCTGGGCCCCTACAGTTTGCTGACAACTCCTTGAGGCGCGCGGGAACAGTGCGCGCCGTAGACGACTTGAGCTCGGACCGGTCTATTACCGGACAGACGGATAGAGAGTTTTTGGGTGGGGATATCATCAAATAACTTTTCTCGCCGTGGATCTCTATCCACGGCGAGAAAAGTTATTTGATGATATATCGATGACACGGCGAGGTAGAGTCCGATTACTTTTATTATTGTATTAATGTGTGCTTTTATTTTTACTAGGGTTAAGAGTCAAAATTAACTTCCAGAGGCCTCAGACACTTTTAATGGAGCATGGTACCTATTGACGATTATCCCTGTATGCGTTATGATAATGCACCCGCACAACCATCGGTTGATGGCAAACTATTGCGGCATATGGAAAACAAAGACATGTCTAGGTTATGGTTTTGGGAGGCTTAAGCGGAGTGCTTACCATGAATTATGTTAAGACTATTACCAACCCGTGTTGTCCCACTGCTAGGCAAAGACTTTTCCTCTTTTCCTTCCAACGATCACTGATTTTTTGCTTCTTTTTTCTTTAATTCTCAAGGAAGTCATATATTTGCTGTTCCACAGTTTGTCAGGTAGAGATGCCCTGCTCAATTCCATTAAATTTGGGCAGCTTTTTGAGCCACTCTTGCTTATTAAATATTTACCCGTGTCCTTTTGGTTGCCCTATGCTTTCCAGGGTCGTGGTGATTATTTCGAACAATTGACAAGATGTGACAGAGTAGCTAGGTTCGTAGAGGACAAGTTAGGTATTCAATAAGATATTCATACAGTATATAACTTCTGAACTTGCTTTAAAATAAAAGGTGACAGTTCTCGGCTTTACTGCTGTTATATAACAAAGGTGAAAGACATTTTGATGTGCTCTACCCGTTGTTTGTGTAATTGTGACAAGTGAAATGAGATAGTTTTCGTAAATAACTACAAGCAGTTCTGTTTTTGCTTTCAGACCATTTTAGAAGGTAGTCAAAATGTACCTACACTCATAGTTTGTATCATTGCGCGCCGTAAATGTTACTGTGAGTCAGCTGCTAACGTGTATGTTTGGGAAAAATTCGCTTTTGCCAGCAGCTTCGTCTGCGTATTTGTAGTAAATTATCCTGAGGGAACATACTCCTGGTATAAAAATTATTCTATGTGCTATTTCTAAGTTCGAGCATGAACGAGTAATATTCATAGGTACACACATACATACGTACTTAGAAAATTACACCTTTTATAAATTCGCGTGATTTGAAACCTTACGATGTAATAAAGAACTATGTCGTAAGCATTCATTCTAAGTATAGAAAACCTATGACAAAGATGAGAAAACAGACTATACAACGAACAATATTACTTCATGAAACCTACACACAAGCCGATCGCTTCGAAAAACCAATATGAATGGAATACGAGAAACTATTTTCACAAGGCAGACAGAATAGCGGTCGGTTCATTTCATGCACATTTCACAGTGCGTATTCCAAGACCCGTGGTCAGGACACGACAATACGACATAATGCATAAAACCGGTTGTATGACGGACACACACATCGGCTACTCTGCAGGCAGGACGTCCATTGAGTGACATTACAAAAGGTATTGTGTGCGCCGGGACTAGTTTATCTCGCGGCCATTCGTTGAGACTGTTCCGCGCTGATAACGCTCGAAACGTCTATCATTTGTACCCAGCGCATCACTGATAGCACGTTGCTAAACAACTCAACACCAATCTCGTCTGATTTATCATAGTCTCATGTATTGGTTGAGTCGATTTGAATATGTTTCAAGTATCTAAGGAATGCCATTCAGATTCTGAGTTCCACTCCTTAATAATTCTAGATTATATTAAGCTACATGCCAATATTATCAGTGGAAGAAAACAATAAGATGATGTTTTCTTCGTCTAGTTCCTGTAATTTATCTTACAGATAATAAATTTGACAGATTTACTATTGATAGTGTGGGACTAAGATAACTTGTGATAGGTATGTCAGTAGTCAACGGGCCGTGAAATATCAATGGTCAGTTCAAGTTATTGGTGCTTACAAAATTCAATTTATAGTGAAATCAGTGAACTATGCCACCTAAGAAAATATCACGTTGTCAGCAAGACCTTGTTGAACTAATTTATAAAACGGCAGAACTTAGTAATATACAACTAACAGATTATATCGTTGAGTTAGGTTGTGAAGAAGTCGACAGTTTTCTAACTGGTATTTACAATGTGCAATTAAGAGGAATATTTGATGGACAAAAGATAAGAAGAAATTTATTGATAAAATGGCATCCAGAATCCAAAATGCGAGCGTGCTTCAGAGAATCGTACAAACGAGAATTCATCTTTTACCAGCAGATCCTACCGAAATTACTGGAAGTTCAAAATAAAATTAAAAATGCCGAAGGATTGAAAATCAAATTCCCGAACTGCATTTTGGCTTGTGCTGAATATGACAAAGAAACCATCGCAGTGCAGGGATTGAAAGAAGATGGATTCAAACTACGTGACAGACTTTTCAAGGCGAATTTGGATTACGTTTCACTCGTGATGAAAAATTTGGCGAAATTGCATGCGCTGTCCTTTGTGCTGGAAAAAACGAATCCGAGAGAATTTGAGGAGATAGCCCGTTTGTGCCATGAGGATGTGCAGTATAGTAAACCTGGGCCCGCGCCGAAGAGTATGAGCTCGTATTACGAAGCGTCTGTGAGCGTAGTGTTGGATGAAGTAGCTAAAGACAAGTTGGACCGACTCACTCCAAACATACTGACGGTTTTGTATAAATGCACGCGGCCTGATTCCTACAGCACAATTTGTCACGGCGACTGTTGGAACAACAACATTCTTTACAAAGTTAAGGTAAGAACTTCAAAATAAACTGAACTGTTTCGTTGAACATGTGATTTATAGCAAATGCAAATACGGTCTCACTTGGATAGACCTTGTACACTCATAATTTATTATATAAGTAATATATAAGTGATATGTTAAGCATTAACAGATTGATAAGGTACATCAATATTTATTTCTTGCAGGGCTGCAAGCCGGTCGAAGTGATATTTGTTGACTACCAACTGGTCCGGCTCGCCTCGCCAGTCACCGACATAGCCTACTTCTTGTACATGTCCACCGATGGGGAATTCCTCAGCAAACACTATGATCAAGTCCTCGACATTTACTACGGTACATTAACTGCAGTCCTTCGACACTGTAATATGGACGTTGAAAAAGTATACCCAAGGACTATTTTTCAAAAACATCTAAAAGAATATTCAGTTCTCGGGTTAATAGAGGCTCTGGTCTCAATGATGATAATAACGGCTCCATATGAGGACGCCCTCAAAATGACTGAAATGAAATATGAACATTTTGATGAAGACGTTTGTGAAGATGAGAGCAAGGGTAATTCATTGTTCGTAGAAAGAGTAAACGGTATTGTGAACGACTTTTTTGAGAGAAACTATTCTTTAGATGCGATATTACAAAAATAAAGATATCTAAAGTTAAGCAATGTTCTATAGTTACGTTTTATTTAAATAAGAATTTTAGAATATTACTTCGTTGAAAGCATAGTAAAATATATTCTACAAAATGAGGACTTCACTCGCAAATTAGGTGTTAGCCTGTGTGAAATAGCTAAAATAATCCTTATTTTCACACTGACGCGTCCATTTCGCGGCGTGAAATGCGTCGACCGCGAAGAGAATTACACAAATATCGACCTTACCTCGTCCTGGGTACAGAGTTTAATTTAGTATTATGTTTTTTATGTTCTCACAAAAGAAATATTAAGAATCCTTGTTCGGTTCCCCACCGGCGCGGGCCCTGGAAGGAATTAATTCCTCGCCGCTGCAGTTAATTGTCTGTTACAAAGGTTTTTTCTTTGAATCTCGGTCGGAACGAACGAGAATCTTTGTTGGAATGAAAATAATGGCTCCTAGAACAGATGGCGATATTTAACAGCCCATGCTCTGATGGTATTATAAGCATTTTTGAGATAATTAAATAGCTGCTTTCGATGGATTTATTTATTAAATCGTTAATAATGGCATTCCGCTGCTAGCTATACGTTTTGTTTAGATGCTTAAGATTATTGATCGTAGATTTAATTTATTTATGTCTTCCTTAAAAATGTGTTTTATGGAATAGAATACCTAACATAATTTGCTATGTAATAAATTATTAATTTCTCAGCCTTATATGTACTTTAACCCGTAGACAAATTAATCAGTAATTTATCCAAATATTAAAGCATGGGCAATTGAATACACTTCAGCGTTGAGCAGTTTTAGTTAAATTAATTGAATTATGTGTTAGTGCCACCATAGATATCGGTAACTTCGAATAGTCACGTCCACCTGTAACTGTTTGTCTTGTCTTCTTTTTTAAACGATATAAACTAGTCTTCGAATGCGATTCTACTTGATGGTAGGCAGTGATGCAATTATTGAACAAACAAAGTTTTCAGGCATCATCTCTCTTTTTTCACGTTGCCTCTTCATCAAACACCGCGCTTTATTGCGTTAGATGAAGCAACAAGCTTTTGCGAAAGCGAAATGCGAATGGGGAAAGCCCCTCTTAAGTGCATAATTAAGCCTAGAAAAGAAGTATAGAAAAGGCGAAGAATTTATATTTTCCAAGACCCAATATGCGAGGCTGAGCGGTCAGAATAAGAATATTTAGTTAGCGTTATAAAAAGACGAATTAGTTCATTAGTGGCTATCTCATTTACCCGTTACTTAATTATAAAATGAGAATTATGATCACGTGGCCAATAGAGAAATGTGTCATGTGATTTATAATTCCACCTAATTTTTGTTTTATGTAGGAAATCATTAAATGGCTGTTGCTATCCCGCTCTGGGTAGAGCAGGAGAGAGCGTCAAACTTTTGCTGACTAAAACTCCCCTGTGTCCCTTTAGTTGTCTTTTGCGAGTGCCACGGTACCTTTTTTGAACAATCCTACTAACCTGGCAGATATGTAAAGCACTGGTTACCTAGAACTTCATATCACGTCATTCTCCATGTTCAGAAAAAAAAATGGCGACTCTTCCCCCAATCACCCGCGCGATGTATACAGTCCTTACATAGCGTAAAAAAATCTTTCATTCTTTAGATATCCAGCCCCCGTAGCCAAGTTACAATCATTTCATTAACGTCGAACGCTTTGAGTTAGCCACGCCTCCAATTCCTTTGTTCTGACGTCATCTTAACGCTCAGTCACGTGGTCAGAACAAAGGAATTGGAGGCTTGGTCAATTCCAAGCCTTCGACGTTAACGAAACGATCGAAACTTAGCTACGGGGGCTGTGGTGTAATTGAATTTTAGATAGCAATGATAGATATGAAGCTGCAACACCAAACTGTATTCCCCGATTTTCTTACCATTCGTTTTTTTTTTTAATTCCTTCCTTTTGGAAGCCATTTTAATGATGTATTCACATCAAAATGCCTTTCGAGTTAAGTGAAATTGTTTGCTCAGTTTCTCCGACAATATTAAATCTTACTTTGTGGGTATACAACTGAGGGAACTTTATTTTCGCGTATGAAAACTAATTTTCAATGCAAACCTGACGTGTAAGTTTGGTGAGTTATGGCGAGCGTATTTCGTGGTCTTATGAATCCAAATATATAAACTCCTTGGTCTACAGTTTTTAAGGGTAAATGGAAGGCCTTGGTTTTTAAGGGTAAATGAAGTATTTCAATATTGCCTGTTGTAAAATGTAATGGCTTTTGGGTCTACAATTTTCGTAATTTTTTCTACAATACATATCCATTATACACTGAGATGTTATACTAGTTTTATTGTTGTAAACTTCCTCGATTGCCTCTTGTTTTTTGGGCCCTAGTATTCGATTCCGGGGTCAGGCAAATGTACAGCTAATAAATGCATTAGAATGTTCATCATAAGATTGCTTTCAGTTTCCCTTTCCTTTTCAAAATATATATTTGCCATTATTGAAATGAAATAACTTCAACCGATCAATTTCATGAGAGTAAACACTGAAGCTATTTCTGAACGACGATTACTAAAAAATAAAGAATAAATTTATTTGGCTATTACTCAGACTTTTATAAAAATATCTCCGTTTGAACGATATTGGATGGAATCATACAGCTGACCTATTTTTTCACAGGTCAACGTGTAAATCATTGACCGATATTATCGCACTTGCGATGAAAGACTCTTTCTTTGATGGCTCCACCTCATTGCGTGCATAATATTACCATAAACAAAAGAGGTTTTACGTCGGGGAAACTGCGTCTTCACGCTAAATATTCTCCGGGTACCAGGCGAGGGATGTCTATATCACGTGCAACTTGCGTCATAGTACAATACGTTAAGTAACAGGTGGAACTACGAAAAGCGCTCTTATTGCTACTACGAAAAAGTTGCCATGTCATGAATGTGCTGCTGTCTGTACGCTTGTACACGTTGCACAAACAAAGCCTTTACAAATTGAAATTGGGGGCATTTTTATTGTTTTCACAAATGAAGAGAGGGGCGATAAGAAAATATTTTTTTGTATATTTGAACTGTGGGGAGCGTAAACTTATACGTCGTGATATTTTGATAGTATAACAAAAGTATTTCTCAAGAATTAGCTCAAACAATACTGTTTGAGCTAACGCATCTATATAATATAAGCGAAATAAAACTCACTGATTAATCACGAAATCTCAGAAACTATATAAAACCTTGGGGTCGAAGCCTACTGGGGCAAAGGGTTTGCTTCTGAATGGAAAACTTGGCCCTGGTATGAAAAGCAAGGAAGGAACCTGAGTCAGTAACAGTCTGACACTATCTCCCGGTCCGTCCAAGAGCGGGAGATATCATTGGATTTTCCCACCAGGGTAGCCCGCTAAATTCTAATTTCAAGGTCTGTGTCAACTGATATGTTGATTAGAATATGATTCAAAACCTTAACCCTAACCCTATAGATTCGTCAAACTCTATTGAATGGTTCTATAAACCATTAAATAGGGGTAACTCAACTGAGAGGATTATATTGCTGTTTTAATAGTAATACTTTTGTCATTAAAAACGTGTTACAGTTATAAATCATAGTTTAATCAAGTTATATAACTTGACACTGTCCTGTGAAAAAGGCACTTAAGAAAACTTAAATATCTCAGTTTACCTAGCTGGCACTTTCACTATGTTAAAATGAATAAAAATAAGTTTATAATAATCGTTTTAATAATAACTATCTGCTTTTAAACAATCATTTTGTAAAGTACATCAAACAACTTGACATCAATAACCATCGGACAACTCGATGTACGTTGAGTGTCCACCCTTACTTTGTTGACATCTTTACATACCCTCCTTCGCCTCATCGTTTATACCGCGTACATCGGAGGACTGGGACAGTTTGCCTGCTGCGGTTTTCCCACCCGATTATAATTTAGGTACCTTCTTAGAGTGAATAGGTTTTTAATAAACTAGTAGCTTCACAATGAACGATTGCATCACTGCTTACCATCAAGAGGGATCGAAATCAAGCACTAGTTTATATACAATGAAAAAAAAATATGTCCGTGATCAGACTTTTACATAAACGAATCTAATTTCGTTGTTTTTGGTGCTGAAGCTAATAGCCATATCAATAATAATAATAATCAGGCTTGCAGATATCGAGCACCGTCTGGTAATGACCGGACCGAGCCCAGTCGTGAACAGCGTGTGATCCACGCGCTCCTTAAACATGTCAGCAAACCGTAGGGGCCCAGCAGGGCTGAAGCCCGCTAGAACCCATTTTCTGGAATAAAATCCCATAGTCCTAGAACACAAAGGGCAACTGAAAGACACAGGTCTGATTTTAGTCAGTAAAAGTCTGACACGTCTTCCCGCTCCGCCGAGAGCGGGAGAAGTCATTGTATGATTTCCCACCTTAAAAAAACTCATTTCAAAGAAAACCAGAGGAAATTCATGAAGCCTTCAACGTTAATTGATTGACACCCGCGTTGTCGCATTTGCGAGAGAATATATGAATTATTGATTCCGAAATGAAATGGCCCGCCATTACCGGAGCTTATACATAAGTAGGTACGTTGACATTTGCATGCAATATCAGTTCAAACTAACTGACCCCTATAACCGTTTCCACATGGTCGCAAAGGGCAACTAATGGAACACAAATTGGGTTTTAGTCAGATAGAGTCATAGCAATAGGGAACCCTAAAAAATAGTAAACCAATAATACCTAGTGATAAAAGATTTCATCGTTTTTATTGAGAAATTCGATTTCATAAAAAGTTTTCAGGAGAAATTAAACTGATAAAAAAAAAAATGGAAATAAGAGTACTTCATTTTAAGGTCCCTGTAAATAATGCACTTCGAAAAATGATTTACTATTTACAGCAACTACCAAAGTAAAGCTTTCAGATGGATTATATTGAGCACATACGCGTATTTTATTGAAAATGGATGTTTACTCTACGATTTCCAATAAGTAGATACTTACCGTCGAGTATAATGTGTTCGTGGAATAAATGTTGATGCACGTATCAAATTGATGATTTTCTTGAAGCCCTTACAATATTTATTGAATTGTATTGTTAATGTAGAGAACAGGCTTTAAGAAAGAAGAAAATGTATTCGTTTTTGTACACTGTAATGATATTGTAGCGACCTCTATGACACCTTATAAGAACTAAAAAACTGGGCAAGTGCAAGTCGGACTCGCACACTGAGGATTCCATACAAACTAACTTACGTAAATAGTTCTATTCTGAAATCTGAGATTTCTCTGAGATTTTTCCGAATAGAAAAAGTGTTTTTTTTTTGAAATAAATACAAATTTTCAATTTTCAGATTTATTCCTATACTTGTGCTAGTAGACCTAGTTTCATACCAAATTTCAGGGTTCTAGGTCAACAAGAAGTACCCTATGAATTTTGATTCCCTTGAGAGTGTCAAAATATACGTTTTTTGCCACATAAAACGACCGTATCTTTTTCTCAGTTAAATTAGAAATTTATTTTTTTCACAGCTTCAAGTGACTGCAGACTTGAGTATATGGTTTTAATTTTAACTCGATACCTCTACGCGTTCCCGAGATAAAGGGTCTTGACAGACAGACAGACGGTCAAAAAAGTAATCCTATAAGGGTTCCATCTTTTTCCTTTTGAGGTACGGAAACCTAAAAATAAGACTTCGAGTTCGCTACACGATTTGAACGAATACCTACTACAGCCCAAAATCATTCCGGGCAGTTTTTCGGATCAGACATAATACCCGTCTGGTCGAAGAAGCCTTCTTTTCAATGGAGGTTTGCGGGACTTTTAAACCTATTTAGTACACGGATATACCAAGTTCGGAATAGCATATAGGATACTTAGTAACCTGGTGGTATGTTCCCTTGGGATAAGACAGCAAAGTCCGTGGCATCACAGCGGGCCCTAGCAGAAAACCAGCGCTGTTGTAGCGGCTAGGTGTTGGTGGGAAGTAAAAAAAAAGAAGGAAACTGCTAGTTTGGTAAGTAGACCAACAGAACAGAATGCGCGGGCGCTGCGGGTGCTTACTTTACGTGCGATGGGTTTACAGGAGGTCAGATTCAAAACTGTTTTTCGGTTAAAAAGAATTGGCCGCCGCAGTGGGAGTAAGGTGAGGGTGTCACGCATTGACGCCTGCTCGCAGTCCGTTCTTGGCGGTCTTTAATTTATTAATTTAAAATTATAAAACCAAAACATACTAATGGTATAGAATAAATACATATCTTAACATTTACTTATCAGACAGGCGGACAATGATATCATCATCAACAGCTGCGTTATTTATTGTTTTAAATATCGCAGCATAAACTGAGATAAGAGCCTTTTGATCTCGTATTTTATTTTTACTGTATAAGAATGTGTGAGGTACGAATAACCGTTTTTTCTTTCTTTTGGTTTCTTTATTATACAAATACAGGTGGGTACTGGCTGAAAATAATTGAAGACACAGACCTAATCTAAACATCGAATTATAGCTACGTGCATGGCCTTCAGTAATTTCTGTGAAAGCTCAATCGGCACACGTTCCTAACATGAAAAATATTTCTCTGGTGAAAGCCTTTTATTTACACATATCCTTTCTATATGAATATATATTTATGTACTAGCTGTCGCCCGCGGCTCCGTCTCTGAGAAATTAGTATATAATTGATTATTATAATTTTTTCAACAGTTATTTCTCTACTTTTTTTCGTTTAAACTATACCTATTTTAAAACGAAAAAAATAATATAAAGTTGTTGTTGCTGTTTTTGAGTTTTAACGAGAATATTGAATTTCAATGGCAGCAATTGATTTTTGTATATAAGAAGAAGATTATATTGTATACAGTTGTCATACAGTTATTTAGTTGTTTCGTCATGATTTTCTTCTAAACTTAGAATACTTGAATATAAAGGAGCCACTAGCACGCGTTAGTTAAGATTTCTTCAGCAAGCAGTTACCGCTTTACCGTCCGATACAAAAACGATTTGTTTTCCCGCATAGGTAACCGAGAAAAGCCAATAAACCGTTCAGTCATAACTACGTGAGTGTGCTCATAAAACATTATGTATTCTTCCGTATTTTTTCCATTAAGTCCGGCCTCCGTGATATAAATAGTAGTTTTCCCGACGCACCCATGTCAACATCGACATGTAGGCAGAGCCTTACGAAGTGGTTGCGAAGCTCAGGTAAACACGACTAATACAAGCTGTTATCTCAATCTGTTGGGGATTTATACCAGGAATTTTGCATTGACAGACTTCCCGAAAATTATAGCATATATTTCATGAATGGTAATAAAAAAAATACATAAAAAAAAATAGAACACGAAAGTGAAACCTCACATTAGTCATTTTTTTTTTTTTTTTTTTTTTTTTTTTTTTTTTTTTTTTTTTGGGTAGGTAACATCATCCAATGACGAATCCCGCCCTTGGGTGGGGCGGGAAACAGTGTCAGACTTTTACTAACTAAAAACCTACCTTTCCGTTCAAAAAAAAAAAAAAAAAAAAAAAAACATTAGTCATGAACAAAGTAAAATTTATTGACGGCCAGCCATGAGACCCGGAAAGATTGCAGTCAATGAAAATATTAAAAATACGATCCGTTTATTTATTTATTCATTTAATAAAATTACCAACATTGCAGACACTGGGAATTAAAAAGAGATAACACATTTAATAACACTATTCAAACGCTGCTACACTTATAGAATATTTTAAAGCACATAATTATGATTAGTTAATTAAATTCTCAGAATTATATCAGAAAATAGAAAGAAATAAAAATGAGAATTGATATAATTACCTACATTACATTATAGAAATACATTAATAATAATAATAATAATCTCGACTTAGCACACGAGGTTGTCGACATGTGGAATGTGGACACGGCTGTCATTGTGCCGATTGTCGTGACTGCCAACGGCCTTATAGCCAAAAGCTTCGACGACCATCTGTCGAAGCTATCGTTGCGTGGTTGGATCAAGGGCCTGATACAGAAGGCAGTACTCCTCGATACGGCTCGCATTGTGAGGAGGTTCCTGTCTCTGGAGCCCTAACCACCGGTAGCTTGGACCCTGCTCCCGACACCGGCGGACTACTGTTTTTTATATTTTTAAATGTTTTTTTATACGTTTTTTAGGAAATATTTAAAAATTATAAAAGACATGTATAAATAATTAATAAAGGGAATAATAATAAGTATGGCAGAGCAAGGAGCTTCACGGACGCTTTTACCGGGCCTTACATGGGCCAGCTGTAGACCTATTAGCGTCCGTATCCTGGCTGCGCTTTGGTGACCTCTTCGGGGAAACCGAAGGTTTTGTCTGTGCGATAATGGACGAAGTTATGATGACGAACAACTACCGGAAATATGTTGTGAAGGACGGGACGGTTGACATCTGTCGGGCATGCCACCGGCCCGGAGAATCAATCCGACACATTATTTCTGGATGTTCTCATCTGGCTAACGGAGACTATTTGCATAGACACAACCTCGTAGCCAGGATTATCCACCAGCAACTTGCTCTTAAATACAATCTTGTGGAGTCAGAAGTACCATACTATAGGTATGTGCCCGACCCAGTTCTCGAAAATGACAATATCAAATTATATTGGGATCGATCTATCGTCACTGACAGGACTATTGTTGCCAATAAGCCTGACATAGTAGTGATAGATCGACTAGAGCGTCGCACAATGATTGTTGATATAGCGGTCCCTCATGACGAGAACCTCGTGAAAGCTGAGAAGGATAAACAAACTAAATATCTTGACTTAGCTCGCGAGGTTGTCGACATGTGGGAAGTGGACACAGCAATCATTGTGCCGATAGTCGTGACGGCCAACGGCTTAATAGCCAAGAGCCTCAACCAACATCTGAGGAGGCTCTCGCTAGGCTGTTGGATCAAGGGCCTGATTCAGAAAGCAGTACTCTTGGACACGGCGCGCATTGTCCGGAGGTTTCTCTCTCAGGAGCCCTGACCACCGGCAGCTTGGACCCTGTTCCAGATGCCGGTGGGCTACTATTTTTTATATTTTTAAATGTTTTTTTTTTCATAATATTTAAAAATGTATGAAATATGTATATATAATTTAAATAAATGGAATAATAATAATAATAAGCATTTATTTCACTCTTCACAAAGTATACAATTGAATGTGTACGTTTTAACATCAGGGACAAAAAATATTACTAATTAAGCTTAATTAATTTAATACTAATAACAAAATCTAGTTCGATAATATTAGTGAACAATTGCAACACTTTGTGAGAGTCTGGAGTCCATACTAGGATACCCTGTGTGACGGATCACCAGGCTCTCACCCCAGATTCGTGTCCAAGTTGAATGAATATAATTTATACAAATATAAATGAATAAAAGAAGATTTGAAAATTGACGTCTAATTGAATTAAAATTATAATAAATTTTGTTAAATTAAATTAAAACAGGTATACAATAAATAAAGGCAAGCGAATGAGTTTAATTGGAATACAGTTAAATGAAATGCCATGAAAGTCAGTCAGAAACACGCCGTCCTGGCTGCGTACAGTGCAGACGTGTCGTTAACAATTTTAACAAATTATAAAAGTTACTTAAATACTCATTAACCAAATATAATACTTATAATTGTGTAACTCAAGTTTCTAAGTGTATTGAACTAGCAGTGGGCTCTTATCACTTTTACTGCGAAGGAACTCAACATCTAAGCAAGGTAACCGCTCTTCACCCCCTCGGGGAAAAGAGACGGGCTCATCATTTTTTGACCCATTCGCTCAATCCACATCGCAACTTACTTCACAAGTGGTATTTGTACCACAGATCATGAGCGTACAACGATCACCTCCTGGAAGTGGCCTGAGTGGTTCGGAACCGAACCTGTCAATTAGTGAAACTGGTTTTCAGAACAGCGGTTGCCAAGTTACGTTCCGTAATAAGATAAAATTTTCTGACTACGTTAAGGAAGAACTAAGCGATTTTCAAAAACAAATGTTGCAAATGATGTCTACAATCTCAGCCAACCAGAAAGAATTTATGGATAAAGTAGGAAGCGATATCTCAACAATTAAAGTAAAAATGGATGACATTCAAACTACAATAAAAAACCTTGCTATTGAACAAAATAAACTGAAATCAGATGTCTCAGAAGTACAATTAAAAGTCATAGCCACCGACGAAAAACTCGAAAAAATACAATCTGAGATTGACACGATTAAGGAGAGCTCAATGACCACTACACCATCGCTTGTAACTCCAGACGCATATGAGTCCATTATGTTGGAACTCAAAGAACGTGAACTAAGGAGCAAAAATATTATAGTCATGGGAATAAAAGAGCCTATTTCTGCATCAAAGGACGAAAGATTTGATGCTGATATGGAACAAATTATAAAAATTTTAAAGATGACAGGAGTAAATTGCTTACCTGAGAAACTTTTCCGTCTCGGTAAGTACAACCCTGCCAAAAATCGTGCTCTAAAAGTATGCTTTAAATCATCGGAAACCGCAATAGCTGTTTTGCGTGGAAAAAAAGGTGTTAGCTGTGACAATGTCAAAATTTACTCGGACCAAACACCCCAACAACAAACATTTTTGAAAAATCTTAAGGATGAAATTAATTGTCGCTTTGAAAATGGCGACAAAAATTTAACCATTAAGTACATTAGAGGTGTTCCAAAAATAGTACAACTACCTGCAAAAAACTAACGTCAAAATTCGCCACCGTTAACAACAAAAATTCTCACGGAACAGACAGTATAACTTACCAAATAAATGACAACTACGACGATGTCACCACGAGCAATAAATCTGTAAAATTCTTATATGCAAATGTGCGTAGCATTGTGAGACCAGGAAAATTAGATGAACTAAAGTGTGTAGTGGAATCTTTTCGCAGTACTATACATATTATTATACTTACTGAAACATGGATAAAAACTGATGATGAAGCTAAAAGACTCCAAATTCCAGGCTACACACACTACTATAACTACAGAAACGGCGCAAGGGGTGGTGGTGTATCAATTTTTGCTCATGACAACTTAAAGCACCACTTGATTGAGGAACTATCTCTAAATGATAACCACTACATCTGGATACACCTGGAAAAGTATTCCCTTGACATAGCTGGCATCTATCGAAAACCAGATGCCTCAAATATCAAAGGGTTCCTTGAAACATACACCAAGCAATTGCATAAGCGGAAAAGAGCTATCATATTTGGAGATTTTAATATTGATCTGCTGAATTTGAATCAGACAACTATCAAGTATAAAGAAGAACTGCAAACTAGCGGACATAGACTTCTAAACAAAATCGAGGAGAATTATTGTACCCGACAAACCTCTAAAACGAAAACTATAATAGACCACGTATCCACAAATCTTCCTGACACCAAATTCCATCTTGCAGTGATTGCATCTGCAATGTCAGATCATAATCAGCTATATTTAGAAATTAAAAAATATCAACCAGAACCGCCTAGAAGAGTAAAATATGAAGCTATAAATTATGAAAAACTGTACAATACTATCGGAGAATGGAACAATACCAATGAAAATAATCTATACCAACAATTTGAAGAAAGATTACTATCGAGTATCAATAGCAGCAAAATAACAAAATCTAAAGTACTAAATCGACCAAGGCAAGATTGGATAAACAAAACAATTATAGATCTAATAAATAAAAGAAACGTACTATGGGAAATGCATAAAAAATACGCAAATAATCAATCACTGCTAGAAAAATTTACGAGAGCAAGAAATGAAGTCAGTCTGGTTATACAACAAACAAAAAGCACTTACTATCAAAAAGCTTTTGACCAATGCAAGAAAAACCCAAAAAAAAATGTGGAGTCTCATTAATGATCTCTCTAAGAACAAGGTCAAAGAATCATCAGCACCGAGTAAACTTGTGATACCATCAGGGGTTTTGACTAACCAGACGGACATTTGTGAATGTTTTAATGACTTTTTCTCAAATATTGGATCGGTTCTGGCTAGTCAAATCCCCAAACAATACCACAATAATTTGACATACACTAAAGGAACACAGGCAACAGAAACATTGGTCACGCTATCACAAATGAAACCATGCACTATAGATGAAATTTCAAAAATAATTGATAACTTAAAACTAAATACTAGCTCTGGATTAGATGGTATAAACACAAAATCTATCAAATGCGTAAAGAACTTAATAGTAAGCGAACTAACAAATTGTATAAATAAAAACTTAGAGTTAGGAACTTTCCCCGACAATCTCAAAATTGCCAAAGTCAGCCCTATCCACAAGAATGGAAGTAAATCGGATCCAGGAAATTATCGTCCAATTTCAGTCTTACCGGTTTTATCAAAGATTTTTGAACGTGTTTTATACAACCGCCTCGATGAACATCTAAGAGCACAAAACTTTCTCTTTAAAAAACAATACGGTTTTAGGCCAAAATCCAACACGCTTTCTGCAACAATCGATTTAATAACCAAAATTAAGTTAAGTATTGATAAAAAGCAGATACCTAGCATTGGGAATTTTCATAGATTTAAAAAAAGCCTTTGACACAATTAGTCATAAACTGTTATTAAAGAAACTTAATGATATCGGTGTCACTGGTAGCGCGTTTGATATCTTCAAATCGTATCTGTCAAATCGTTGCCAAGTAGTTAAGATTAACGAAAACCAAAGTAGTCCTAAAAATATAAATTTTGGTATTCCACAAGGATCAATATTAGGGCCTCTGTTATTCTTGATTTATATAAATAACATTCATGAGATTGGACTAAAAGGCGATATATCATTGTATGCAGATGATACAGCTTTATTTTACTTTGGACACTCCGTAGACGCTGTTATGTGTGACGCACAGAATGATTTACAACTTTTAAATATGTGGTTTCAGTGCAACCTACTCACCATAAATATAGCCAAAACCAATTACATAATTTTTTCCGCAAAAAATAAAAATATATTACACAACTCACAGTTAACTATAAATAATCAACCAATAAAAAAAGTTGACCACGAAAAATATCTTGGACTAATTTTAGATAACCACCTGAACTGGAAATTGCATTTAGAAAGGGTTAAGTCTAAGTTGACGTCTCTCACGGGAGCCCTACGGGGTATTGTTCGATGCCTTCCTCGTCAAGTACGTTATAATATATATTACGCTCTTATAAAACCTCACTTGGACTACCTAATAGAAGTATGGGGAACAGCGGCCAAAACCAATATTCAAACACTACAAATATCACAAAATAAATTAATAAAAACACTTTTCCACTATGATTACAGTACACCAACTCAAAAAATATACAGTGAAACTAAGCTAATGAATATATCACAAACATACTTATATAATAATTGCATTCTAATAAGAAAAATACTTAATAAAAACATTCACACACAAATACATTTTCTGAAAAAACATCAAATACACAAAATTAGGCTTAGAAACACAAATGACATACAATTATACTCACCACGCACAAACTATGGCAAAAAAAAATGTAATGTACGAAGGTGCTGCGCTCTATAATAAACTACCAAATAATATTAAAAATGCAAAGTCAATGTCAGTATTTAAAAAATACTTAAAATTACACATCTTTAACAAACCGAGCGCACCTTAGTATATGCCACTTCCAGTTGTTCGTACTCCGTGTATGTTTACGATTTAACTATGCAAGTATTTATCGACTACCTTCCACTTTCTGATTATTTCTTTTAAATCGTAATTGATTCAAAACTGTTACTGTACGCTTCCAATAATGTTTGTAAATTAATTTAAGTTTTCTCATGTAAGTGAATTGTAAATTCTTATGGGAAATAAAGATATCTCAAACCTCAAAGTCCAAGAAAACTAAAAAAATGTTCATGTAAAAGTTTTCATGTTTGGGATTGGTGAGCCAAGATAGTTTTCTTGAACATTTGTTTTTTTTTTTGACATGTAGAATGTTGATAGAGCAGACTTTAGCAATAATACCCGTATTTATAAACAAGTAAAATTAATTACTTGAATAAAAGTAACTACTTAAGTAACAGTTTGTATTCTATAGTTAAGAAAAATTGAAATTTTTCATGAAGGTTTCTAACCTTTAGTAGTAATTACTTCTTTATAAATACTGGTGTAAGTACTCGGCCGTATATCTATTTGACGACCTAAACTGAATTGTTAAAGAGATGGAGCTATATAGGGTGTATAGATCCATCCCTATTTCTCGCTTGCACGCTTGACGTTTCAACATGTGAGTTGTCAGCAAACTGTAGGGGTCCAGCAGGGCCAAAGCCTACTGGGGCCAAAGGTTATGTGAGAATGACACCACGGGCCCCGGGACAAAGGCAATGAATGGAAGGGTAGGTTTTTAGTCAGTAAGAGTCTGACACTATTTCCCGCCCCACCCAAGGGCGGGATTTGTCATTGGATGATTTTACCTACCAAAAAAAAATGTCACGGTAAGGCCGCGGCTAAGAAAACGAAACAATATTATGCCCTAGAGAAATCCGATAATTGAAATCTGCTGCTAAGAAGCTAGCCTTATTTTAAGGGTTAATATTTGAGGTCCATGGAATAGTAAGCATTTTTATGAAGGCGTCGAATCTCAAGGGTATACTGAACTCCAGCGAACGTTTGATTAGGATCTTTGTACGCAATGTTTTTAGGAAGGCAGCTGCAATTTTGTTGATATGGTGGGCTGATAAGTTTGTATTTACGAAATTTTAGGACAAGCATGGTTTCGTTACTTCTTTTTTGTTTCAGGGTGTTTTAATATCATGCAGAAAATTTCAAAAGGCGAATAAACCCGTCCCGCGTGCGTATTGCACGCATTACAACAAGTAGGTACTTGTATGAAAGGGACATTTGAGGAGGTTACGCATGCGGAGTAAATCCGCATGCGCGATGAAATTGTCACGATATTAAAATTACCCTTAGGTTTTTTATTAAAGCATAAATCTGATTTGAACGTAGGTTCATTGATTCTGATGCATATCTAAGAATCTGTTTAATTGAATCAGAACTAGGGATGTTACATACGAAAATTGTAAGCGATGATGTGATCGGCGATGGAGCACGCTTCCCTAGAACTAGAAGTAACATATTCCTAACCTAACCTATGAAAAGAAAAATTTAATACAATTATTCTGCTACTTCATCGCTTAGTGACATAGACTATATATTTTCTACTAAGCAAAGCCGGTGGCAGAAGCTAGCTAGCTGTATAATATAAAGAAAGTGGGATAAAATTCTCGATGACACAGAACAATTTCTTAGTTCGATTGTAATTTAACCCTTCCCGTGCGCGTAATGTCTGCTGAGCATTGACCCGTAAAATGAAGCGGGCGACTAATCCCGCCTCAGCCGTCCGGGGCGATAGGCTGTTTAATACAAAACAATGAACTTAGCGCGTACTACCAAGATAGATTCGTTAAGGATAAAGGGCTTTGGAGTGCCTGTATAATTGTGTGTGCTAGCTCATCGATTTGAGATCTTATGTGTTGGTAGGAAGTGTCTATTTTCATTTAATCTCTGTTTTGTGGATCAGGTTGTTTAATATCGTTTTTTGGGTTAAAGAGACTGTGTCAAGCAGTTAATGGCAAAGGATAATGTAAATTAATATCACTGTGCCCTGTAGTGGTAGTGGCAATGCTGACGCATATTTCTATGTATCAAATAACTAAACGTGGTGTTGTGCCCGAGTTCTCAGCTATACTAGTCGTTGCAACACCTCCACTATTGACATACATGGTGAATCTGTAATTTCTCAGAAATATGTCGTTTATACCGCGTACATCGAGAGACTGGAACAGTTTGCCTGCTGCGGTCTTCCCGTCCGATTATAATTTAGATGTCTTCAAGGCTAGAGTGAATAGGCTCTTAATAAACTAGTGCGCCTCACCATCAACGATTGCATCACTGCTTAACATCAGGTGGGATTGCAGTCAAGCACTAGTTTATATCAATAAAAAAAAAGAACTTTATTAAGTGATTTTTTTAAAATATCATTTATCTCCTGCTCATAAAACCCCGAACATACAAAAGTGGTGACCCCGACGTGATCTAAAAAGTGTCTCGGTTGTGTATCCTCTTTTTTTCAGTAGAAAAAATCATGCACAATATGAGATATACAGATCAGAAGTAAGGCACCTAGTCCTTACTGTCCCCATGGCTATCCATCTAGTAAAGATCTCCATTCAGTATCACCACAAGTAATTAAAGAAATTGCTGGTTATTTTTATATACGAGTCTTTACATTATAATTAAATTAAAACCGACCTGCCCCAGCTTCGCACGGGTACTACAATTATTTTTAATTTATAAACTGAAATTCTCAGCTTCTCTCTTCTATAAACATATATCATGCATTGCACCTTTCTCATGAATTACTCTATAGAATGGTGAATACTGTATGAAAATCCGTTTCGTAGTTTTCGAGTTTATAGTGAATAGGCAATTAGACATACAGATACACGCGGTGGGAGACTTAGGATAAGAATGTAAGAATGATAGCAGTAAAATATCGCTAAATGAATTTATCATGACAAATAGGTTACTTCTATCTAGGCACACTTGCTCCATCATCGAGTGAATAGGTTTCTTCTAGGTAAGCGCTCCCCATCGTCGACCGTATCGTCGCTTTCCGTCAGGTGAGATAGCGGTCAAGCGCGAACCTATCAATAAAAAAAAAACATCGGCTACATCATCGCTTATCATCAGGTGAGATACTGGACAAATATGAGCTTATTGTTTGTAAAAAAATGGCCGACTAATAATTATATAAAGCTACCCATTCACACCTTCGTAATTCTTTAAACGCTCATAGAAAATCAGTATTATTGTACCGAAGTAAAATGTTTC
Organism: Leucania comma; assembly: GCA_958295575.1. NCBI lineage: Eukaryota > Metazoa > Arthropoda > Insecta > Lepidoptera > Noctuidae > Leucania > Leucania comma. The sequence continues at coordinate 15,545,474 of OY282474.1, read as the reverse complement.
AATGGCCGTCTTAAAGTGGCTGAGACGAAGCCATTGAGTATAAAAGCTATTAGATTCAATGAAAGAAATGGCGACTGCTGTATTTACAATGGGCAAACTTTACAGCCAGGGCGATACTATTGACCATTCTATACAATATGGGCTTATTACATTTTGACTGTGATTTTTGCTAAAAAAATAAAAACAATTTTTTGCGTTCTCATTTAGAGAAACTGAATGTTTATTAATGAAGAATAATTATTAATATAGTTCATAGCGGTCTCACTTTTCGTTTTTTTTTTTATCTATCTATTACAAAATTCCAAACTTTTGAACCAAGATTTTTTATCAAATCCTCGACGGCACTTTTTGATGATGATTTTTGTAGATTTATACTGTACTAAATAGACTTACTTGTATCATAAAACTTTAAAATACTCTTTTAGTTCTTAGCAGCCTCGAAAGTTTTATGTAAGTGGGGAATATTTAAAAAAAAACCTTGGTTAATGTCCTGCTCCCGTGGATTGCTAAGTCATCGAATTTTAAAATAGAAAGACACGGAAGCAGTTTTAGTCTCTTTACTCCATATTCAAGAATTTTGCGTGTATTTACAAAAAATAATGTTAAATAGACCGACGTGTAAAGTAATTTACGCCCAGAACACCCGAAAACAAATAACTTCAGAACAAAAGAAAAGCTACACAAAGAAACGCGTCCTTGTTTATAACTTAATCCATACACCACCTCCCCTGAGTACATACAATTGTAAGTACATACACAGACGTTAATCCATTCACACATGTATACAATTACCAGCATTTCCATACAAAACCTCGCTTTCATACGAAAATAGTCACGCAATTTCCACGCGTTAATTCTTAAAAAGAAAAAAAAAACTCGATCGCTTTTATAAAACAACGCGTCGTACTGAGAGCGGGGAAAATATTGTTCGACATACGTTGTACGTTCAGAGGGTTAAGAGCTGCGCTGTTTAAACTTAACCCTTTTAGTTAGAGAACAAAGAGTGGGCCGTAAACACCCTGCTTCATCCACCCGTCAACCTATTATTGCGTTAATGTTAATTTGCCATCAAAATTGTTTTCTTTGCACCTACAAATTCAATTATGCAGTCCGACTAGGAGTTTAAGTAAAATAAATTGCGCTGCACGGACGCAGACCCATGTTATTTGAGGATTACAGAATTTTTTCCATGGTCGCTCACTCTCAGAACTTTTTTAATTATGCTTTTAAATTACACACGACGTGAAGCAGACGTTGTAATGTAAAATATTTGGCGCTTGCATAAAAATAAACTAAGATTCTCAAACAATAAAGTTTGCCCGTAAAATATATAGACTTTAAATTTTCATAACAAATTAAAAGAGGCCTCAATTTTTTTTCGTAGAAAAATCAATAAATAAGTATTGCAAGCCAAAATTAACAAAAATAATTGTGCACGTCATAGCCAGGGATTACTCACCAGAATAATAGAAAATTAAAAACAAGTAGGTAAGCATTACAGTCCACTTCCCTAGTTCCAAATTGAGAAATATACTATCTTCATTCTTTGCGGCCGAGAAAAATATAGAATGGATAAACTGTCGGGGAGGATCTACAAGCTAAAAGGGACATCGTCGTGTAGGTAGCCTCTCTTTGGTGACGTTGCACTCGGGTCAAATTTAATTTTTCCTCCGCTAATGCCGCCTCCCGCCTCGCTCAAGGTTGAGTGGGCGCGAAAATTGTAACTTCACCCCTCGCAGGAATTCACCGTTCTTGTGACTACACATAGGTACATTGAATAGGCTAAATTTAGCAATTTAATATCGATTATATTTTTGCATGACCTTTAACGTGAATGAATTATTCACGTTGGCATTTTTTTTTCCTTTGTACTAATGCAATCTGTTTCATGTGAACTTTCAGTCAGCATACAGTTAAGAATTTATCCTTTAACTTGGAGGGCAGTTAGTCCAGCGACTGACACTCTTTTGTATAGCATTCCCATCTCTAAGGGAATTTCTTTATAGTCTTTTAAATAATGAATCACTAGTCTGATCCTGTATGATTTCACGGAGTGCCTAATCTTTTCTTGAATGGATCTGATTTGCAAGTTTTTTTTTAAAAAGGTTCCATGTTTAGCAAAATTATTTAAATGTGGCAATACAATCATTAATATTTATACTAGCGCCAGAGGTTGTCTTGCGCAAAAGATGGGTTTTAGTAAACAAAATTAATGGCCTTATTACGGTTCATTTGTGTGTTAAAACCATCCAGGGCAAAAGCAAAATTTCATCTAAATCGGCCTTGCCGTTTAGGAGGAGTTAAAACACGTACAGAAAAATTGCCTATATATAACAGGAGAAATTGACCGACTGACACATCAATGCTCAACTGAAACTTCTGGGACTAGGAGTGTAAAAGTTTGCGCAGAGTTTTAACAAGAATAACATTTTAACAAGAATATTGAATAAGTCGTATAACACTAATTTTACAAAAACTTCTTTAAGTATTTCATATGTGGTTGTAAAATTCCGGTATAAAATCCCCATACTCGACAGGATGTGAGTTTTAAACAACATAACAACAGCAGTAAGACATTATGAGGATAAAAAGAATGAACTCACTAAAACCGGTTTCACTTTCATCTGGGAAAAGGAAATCTCGACATGTTTCATTCGGCTGGATGATAAAATATGCATGCTTTAGGCTCGCTCTTTAACCTCTAAATAACTCGTCCTGTAAACTTGTCTACATATAGTGTAGGGATGTCTGTAAATGTCTGAACATTTGGTTTCGTAAGAGCTTTTCGTCGACACCCGTTTTTGTTTGCGATTTTTGTAGTTTACTCAAGGCCCAAGCGGACACCGGTACACCTATTGTCTTTCCATTGTGTCTCTAATTACAGCATATGCATTCATTTTCTTCAGATTTCAAACAATTCATTTGTAAATATGGTTAAATAATGTGTTCTACATAATATATACTATACTCCAGACATTTAAAAATAAACTTTTTTACTGACCGATCAAATGATTTTGACTTTTATTGTAATCACTTTTTTGTTTTGAATGCCATCGTTAATAATTTAATTATTTATTTATTTAAAGACCAGTTTTGGTTCACAAAAATGTTAGTATCACTCATTTTTATGTTAGTTTAAACGTTCGATAATATTACACTCTTTATTTAGTATTCTTTCCAAAAAATAAATTATATAGTTATTAAATTCAATGAAAATTGCCACAAATTAAATGTCATAGAATAAAAATTTAAAATGTCTGTAAATAAAATGTCTTTGATTAAGAATTAAAATGTCAATAAATTAAATGTCATGAAATAAAAAAAGAGTACTAATATCTACGGAATTATATCTGCAAAAGACTTATATTTACGGATTAAATTTATGTTGCGGATGGAGTCTAGCACGAGTATACGGCCGCTATTTTTTGGTAAATATACAACTTGACACAGACTTGCAAAATGCATGAAACTTTAGAAAATTTGAATTTATAAATCGTGAAAAAATAAATAAATAAACTAACTAAAATAAAAAAGAAACTTTTTACAAAAAAAAAAAAAAATACAACCGACTTTAAAAACCACCAAAAAGTGCAAAATAAATTTCAATTTCGGAAGTCGGTGTTTCTATAATAGTTTGGTCTCTTCGTTATTTAACACCGACTTCCGAAATTGAAAGTTATTTTGCACTTTTTGGTGGTTTTTGAAGTCGGTTGCATTTTTTTTTTCTTTCACACTTTTTAGTAGTAGTACCCCTCAGCCAAACTTAAATAGATAGGTACCTTCCGCCATTCGGTTCCATCATCAAATCATCATGACAATTCTAATAATACACGGCTAGGATACACTGATTTATTACAAAGTTCCGGCTCTTACCTACCTTCCATCTTCATCATCAGATCAGTTCTATGCACCCGCTCCCCTTTTTCCTTAAGTCACCCACCGACTACATGTATAAACAAAGCAATTTTACTTGTTATGCCAGTTCTGCTAAGGTTTTTTGAAGAGTTCCGTTCTATATCTTCGTAGTTCATCATCAGATCAAAACAATATTTCTATAGGACCAACTCGTGAGAATAACCTTTCAATCAAAACAAAAATTTTCAAAATCGGTACGATTGACCGAGATATCGGCGAACAAACATATACAAACGACAGTTCTGCTATGATTTTTTGAAGAGTTTCGTCCTATATCTTCGAAGTTTATCATCAGATCAAAAATATATTTTATGGGACCAATTCGGAAGTATAATCTTTTAATCAAAACAAAAATTTTCAAAATCGGTCTACGATTGACCGAGATATCGGTGAAATTACATAAAAAAAAATACATACAGCCGAACATAGAACCTCCTCCTTTTCGAAGTCGGTTAAAAATAAAAGAAATAAAAACGATCAAGAAATAATGACATAAAAAGCTGTGAATTTATCTAATTATGGATATATATGGAAGAGCGTGACTTCTCAATTCTGAAACTTCTGCTTCCATGTCATGTAAACTTTTACATCAGCAACCTTTTGAACAGGTGTTCCGATAGTGAATAGAACATCAACTCGGGTTCTTACTATCATGGACGCATACGTGAATGGTATCAGAGGCAGTCTCTCGACATTACTTCTTATGTTCCTAAACATGCTTCTTCCCTGAAATTAATAAATTGTTGTATTGTAGTTGTTGTGTAATTGTATTGTGTTTGCTCGTGAATTGTATGTGCTCTTATAGATAATGCATACTCTAAATCATTTTAGAAACAATAACATAGACGTGCACAAAACTTTTAATAAGTTCTGACTAAATATGTATAGAACCATACTTTTTGACTTTTATAAAAATGAGTTAATTATGCTTTGAAAGTAATATTTTTTTTTTTTTTTAAATTATCCCTGAATAGAAATGACTCCAGTATTATGGGTGCGTTCAGAATCATACGAAAAAAAAGAAACTCGAATATGAGACTCACGGGAGGAAAAGGACAAGACCAATTTCCAAGCAGTTGCTTTGCGTACATCTGACCAAAATATGGATCTTTGTACAAAAAGTCACAAAGTTTAAATTCAAAATATACCGGTGTCGGCACATAACGCCCACTTATATATTCGTTTAAGTGCCATTTAATCTGAAATCAAAGAATTAAAAAAAATACATTGAGAAAACTCACGAAACGGTTTTTTCCCGCGGCCGCCACGGTTGCGGGCCCACAGCTTCTGTGGAACGCAATTATATATGTAAAAAATTAAACCAATTTTCACGACGCAGTTTACGACCACGGTGTGCGCGGTTGTTCGCGGCTGCCGCTCACCGGCGGCGGCGCCGTAGTCGCCCGCCGCCTTAGGCGGTTTGCGCCCGCACACTCTGCAGTCGGTTGGCGATGACCACGCCCTATCACCCGTCGGACTTGCGGTCGAAAACCGCAACCGTCGCGGCGGCAGCGGCGGCGACGAATCTACTGTCTCGTGAGTTTTGAAATAAAATAACCGTTTCCTCTGATGCGGCGGCCGCGGGAGAAAACCGCTTCGTGAGTTTAGTACCTCATATGCCTTAGAAATATTCTATATGTGCGTTATTAGGGTTGCCTATAGTATTAATTCTGCCCATCATAGGATTTGGCAAAAATAGATCTTACTATACCTGTCAGATTACCATCACTAGATGAGCTGTGCTACATCATTGAGATTATGATGATTTTAATTTGATTTTAAGTAGACCAACCGTTAAGTTATTGCCATATCCAGCTGTTGCGTTAAAGTCGAAATCTATGTAATATGGACTGTGGCGGCTTCGTTTTCTGAACGTGAAGTGAATAGTGTGCAGGCAACTGTCACCAGATTCTGTCTCTACTTTCTCAGGAATCATTTCTGTAGGCCGATATGAACATACCTAAACGAATATTGGTTGAATGAAAAGGTTCATATTTTTTTAGCCACTTTATGTATGACAGTTGTTTTACATATTAAATAAAAACATCAAAACTTACCGGTACAAAACGCAAAGTAAAAAATAAAAACAGTAACAACTCCATTAGTTTAGAACCTTCCAAATAAACAGTAACGGTGTAATAGCACAGAATATATGTAAAATGGGAATTTAAAATAAAAATAACGTGCGATATAATCAAACTGATGACCGTTGCATTTCAATGTAATTAATGTTTTTTCTCTACGAACTAAATCCGTAATTCATAGAGTTAATATGGAATCTATACTTACTAATATTATAAAGCTGAAGAGTTTGTTTGTTTGGTTGAACGCGCTAATCTCAGGAACTACCAGTCCGATTTGAAAAATTATTTCTGTGTAAGATCCAAAGTCCAGATGTAGCCCAAATGGAAAATAAAGACTACCAGTTGATGAGTCAAAGAGCAATTATTTGCGACTAAAAATAGTAGCGAGAAGCAACAACTACATTTCCATTGATAATGTAATGGATCAAGAAAATGCGGTACATTACCTTCAAGAATGACTGAATTTACTAATTCCGAGTGGCCTTTTACCACATTCGCTCAAATTAATATGGCCATATCAATTATTTAACTTCAAAAACTAGGTGAACTAGAGTCGGAGTAAAATTTCTTTGCAATAACGTGATCAGTGCCACAGTTTTGACTGTGGACCAGTCAAAACTGTGGCACTGATCACGGCAGCAGCAGAGCAAATGGCAATTGTATGATGTATCTTAAATAGCCTCCTAATGAAGGTACTTGCACTTTACAAAATTTCCAATTTCAACGCGACTGAAGTCGCTAATAAGAACTATTAATTATAATAAAAAAAAAACACAATCAAAAAACCTAACAGAAAATATTTCGACTTCTACGCGGACGAAGTTGCGGGAAAAAGCTTGTTAACAATACAAATAAAACGATTTGATAACATCCACTATTTATATAACTGGGGGCTTATTATGATGTCTAAATGGCATCATGATTCCATTTAGAATAAAAAACGTTTTACAAAAAAAGAATCTATAAGTATGTTATCGGCAATCTGTATTCAAATCCGGTATTCTATAAAAAACCTAGGCAATTTATGTATACAATGTATCAGGTTCGGGAGTAGCAACCGTGCTCCAGAAGACGCAGCGTTGGAAGGCCTCCTACAGAGCGGAACGATGACCAGCCCCCCTAGCCAAGTTGCCAATTCGTTTGTTAGAACAAAGGAGTTGGGGGCGTGGCCAACTCCAAGCGTTCACGCTAAACGAAACGATAGTAATTTGGCTAGGGGGGCTGGTGAGAGTTGTAGGAAAGCGAAGGATGCGAGACGCACAGAACCGTTCGTAGTGGCGACAGTTGGGAGAGGTCTATGCAATGCAGTGGACGTCTTACGGTTGAAATGATGATGATATTACAATACATACAATATTTCATACATTGCCTGGATGCCCCAGCTATTGTGCAGGTACATTTCCAAGGTATTATATAGAATACCTAAATTATTCAGATTGCTGGTAATATATTGTCTATAACCTTTTAGTTTATGCGAAACCCGAAACACGGGTCTAATATTTTTATGCAAAGAATCTATGTACAAAATTTCATAACTGTATCATGAAAAATTATAAAGTTATAAGCTTGTTACCTTACCTAGTAGTCCACACAAACACATGGTCACCGGTCCATCCGGGCCAACTTCTGACTTTTAAAAATATTTTTGAGAAATAACATAACATGGTGTAAAAATGATTGGAATCGATTCAGTTACTGATTCTGAACAAATTCTAAACAGGGTTCGCATATACTAAAAATAATGTTGTTTATAACACTGCAAAGTGCAAAATAATTTTAATTTCGGACGTCGGTTTTGTTTCCGAATGTCTTTTTCGGATTTAACACCGACTTTTTTTTATTTAGTTTACCACGATTTTGTTTTTTTCTTATAGAAGTAGGTAGTATTTGTTTGTAAAAAGTCTTTTATTTTCTACTTTGTAGTAATACGGTTATATGATGCTTTGTTTTATAATGGAGTTCCGGTGCCTTCCTTCATTCCGGATTCCTAATCCATTAGTTCGATGAGCTATCATCGAACCTAACATCGATAGTTAGACTGCATGTCATGAAAATTGTCATCTATAAATCCTCCTTAGTCGCTCACTCTTGACAGAGTGGTCGTGGTTGACGATGTAGCATCTTCGTTGGCGAGTAAGGCTCCCGCGATGCGTCTCCACTTATCCCGGCCAACGGCGTCTCGGGAACACTGGACTATGGAAGTCTGTGTTGCAGCTCTGATGAGGTCTGTCCAACGCGTAGGTGAGCGCCCGCGCATCTATATGTATATATAAAAGCGAAATACCACTCACTGATTAATCAAGAAATCTCAGAAACTATAACATCTACAAATTTAAAATCTGACAGGCAGGTTCCTTATTATTATAGTGTGTAGACATTCGTTAAGAACGGATTTTACGAAACTCCACCCCCAAGGTTATGTGAAAATGTCACCACGGGCCCTGAGACAAAGGCAATGAATGGAAGGGTAGGTTTTTAGTCAGTAAGAGTCTGACACTATTTCCCGCCCCACCCAAGGGCGGGATTTGTCATTGGATGATTTTACCAACCATAAAAAAAAACCTAAGGGGATAAAAAGGGGGTTGGAAATATGTATGGAGGAACCGACTTACACGCGGATGAAGCCGTTGGCAAAAGCTAGTAAGCCTATATAAGGCTGTGTTGTTTTATTACAGAATTCCGATGCCTACTTTCCAGCTTAAATTTTTTACCATTCGCTTGTTTTTCGTTTTTTTTTATATACGTGGACGTTGCAGCCTGCCTGGCTGATTTTTTTTTCGGCTTATAAGCCCCATAAAAGTTATAAAAACTTAAAAAAAAATCAGTCAACTGCGAGTCGGACTCTCGCACCGAGGTTCGAAAACCTTGTCAAATCGAACTATTTAAGTAAGTTGGTATGGATACCAAGTTACTATTCAAGAATCGAGTCATGAAGATTTTTCCGAATCATAAAACCTAATTATTTTGTATCAAATCAAGCTTATTTATTTATTATACAAATTATGTAACTACTTACAAACTAATACTATACAAACTAAAAACAATAATATTTACAAACGGGTAAAAAAGGAACTTATTGGGCACCAAAAAATTTATCCACATCAATGTCAATGGGAAAACTGCCCAGAACGCTGGCAGCATTGCCACGTTGGATGGCAATGCTGATTCTTTGACCGAAGTAAAGCCCAGCCCATTATTTTGTTGTGTAACTACTTTACGGTTTCCTAATTTCTTTCCTTTACATCCACTACATGACATTGCTTCATCTTCTTTCTTTCGTCAACGAGAAGTCCTATATAAACCTCCTCTTTCTCGCACGCACGCTTGACATTTTAACAGGTCATGGTAATGCCCCAGCCCCCCTAACCAAGTTACGATCGTTTCATTAAGGGTGAACGCTTGGAGTTAGCGACGCCCCCAATTCCTTTGTTCAGATCACGTGATTAAGCGTTGAGATGAAAACAGAGCAAAGCAATTTAGGGCGTGGCCAACTCCAAGCGTTCACGTTTAATGAAACGAACTTGGCTAGGGGGGCTGATCTTTAGATTGCGTCGAGTTCGAAATGATGATGAATCTTTCATTAAATTCCTTGGCTGTGTAATTTTATATCCTGTCACCCGACAAATGTTTATTTCTTATTAAACTTTCCTTAATTCGATACAATAAAACACTCACCCAAGTGGTACGAACTTGTAGGGCTTCGCAATAGTTTAGGTTTAATGTTAACAACTGAAAAGCTTTAGGGGCCGTTCGGACTTGTTCATTGTTTTACTTAAGCCGATTAGCACTGGTGTTGACTTTAAGCGGATCACATTAAAACGTAGTAATTTAACTTGGTTTTAAATTCATATTTTCACTTCAGTTTTGTGTAGAGGTTAATTAATTATACAAATTAAGGTTATATACCATTTTTTGGGGAGCAAAATCATCAAATGATTTCTCTCGTTCTATTGTAGAGAGACAAAAAAAAATTGTGCCTTACACAAAAAAAAAATAAGGAATAGAAATAGAATATTAAAATCCATGCGAGGCCAAAAAGGCGCCTAACTCAGCATATACTGCGATATTTAAAACTATAAATACCGCAGCACTAGTATCCTGTTAGGGCCCGCTGTATTTACCACGGACACACTCACGGAAGTTAAATAAAGTATCGAAGTAAAATAATAAATATTAATGAAAAAATTGATAAAAGGCGTGAAATTACACTAAAACCCCCACTAACACTGATTATACACCGTTAAATTTTGGTCGTTTTAATCCCGTGGAGGGTTCAACCCTCCACGGGATTAAAACGACCAAAATTACATGTAACACGTTTTTCGTTTACATAAAGAAATTAATTTCGTACATGCGTAAATTAATTCAAGTTTAAAAAAAGTACTTTATTTCTTGTTAAGTTTCGTGTACCGAATCGACCCTCCACGGGATCAAAATGATCATAATTTTGACGGTGTATTATCATACTGATTAAAACCATAGATGGGTTTTAATCAGTATGATAATACACCGTCACCTCCATTTGCCCTTTGCATTATAAGGTTAAAAGTACCTAACTCTTCCAAGCAATCTCGCAACAGAAGCTAACTATAAGTCCATTTTATGAGTTTTTACAATGACTGTTTACAGATTAACAATATGACACATAACAGATGTATCAGACTGTAAGAAGTACAGGTCCGTATTTTAAGCATCAGTATGAAAAACTCCCCAACACACTAGTTTTAAAATTCGCTTTAGTAATCTTAAGATTAGCATTTTCAAAGCGAAAAGTGCTTCAGTCAAATCGATGAAGCTAGCCTGAAATTACGAGTGGATCGTAGCTCAAGCCCAGTCCTGGCGCATTACTTTTTGAAATTGCGGACATGATACTTACACTATATAACACATACATAATACTTATTCCACAAATTCAGCTCGATGCCCGTATGCCACCACAGGGATCCAGCAGAATCATTATCTGTGTAGTGTATATTTGCCTGACGGACACATACTAAAATACAAAATGTTTTCTATCTATCTAATTCATTTTATCATTAATTCCTCGTAACGATGAAGACAACATCAGAAGGAAGCCGGCAAGTCTTCGAACAAAAAAAATCGAAGGCATATGACAGTCGCCACCCTATACTAGGTTTCCAAGGTGGATTGCGTCTCATTGACTCTCCTAGAGGGCAGGCATGAGTCTCAGCAGTGGAAACAACAAAAAACTGATTACGTTGTATCATACAGGTACAAAGCTATCGAGCAGATATCGGTTAACATAACTACGGTTCAGAATCAATATTCCACTCAAATACCAAGTTTACGTGTCAAATAAAGACGGAAAAGGAAAGCTTTCCCATGTTGCAATATAGTACGGCTATTTATAGCTTCCCCGAACTGTGCCGATCAGAATACGCCATCAAAGAGTGGAGGGCCAATAATGTTTCTATAGATCGCCCGTAGCCAGCCTCCCCATATAATTACGGTCAGCGACGACCCAAGCTCAAATATTTCTTAAGATTATTATGATGAGAACCCGGATATGGTTTTTTTTTTGCGGTGGGAAATCATCTAATGATTTCTCCCACTCAGGGTTTTTTTTATGGTAGGTAAAATCATCCAATGACAAATCCCACCCTTGGGCGGGGTGAGAGATAGTATCAGACTCTTACTGACTAAAAACCTACCCTGTTCCTTCATTGCCTTTGTTCCAGGGCGCCGACGTTCACTTTCGCCTATCTCTAGGCCCCAGTCTCACTCTAGAGTGAAATGGGAGGGTGTGCCAGACTTTTACCGACTATAACTGCACTTTCAGTTGCCCTTTGTGTTTTAAGCTGACAGATTTCCTTTTCAGAAGTTACTTTGTGGCCCTACGGCCACAGGGCCTAAGAACTATGGCTTTCTGGACCCCTATAGTTGTGCTGACATCTCTTTGAGATTCTATAGCACGTGCAAAATTCTGTCATGCTCGCTCCTTCGGCCTGTCCACATAACGGTGATACCTGGGCGTTTTTCCCACTTGAATCCGAAAGAGAAACCTCCAGAACCAGCCGTGTCGAGTGAAGACCAGTTACTCCGCAAAGTGGGGATTTACTGCCCCGATTGTAGTGTGCCCAAACCCGGATAAGGTGTAATAAAAAAAAATAAAAAAAACAGTGATTAAAATGTAGGTGGTCCTGCTTGAGTGACAATCATTAACACAATTTATTTGACACAGAATTTCCGAAAAGTTTTTGTTCATTTTCAATTGGTATTGCGATAAAGTATTTTCACAATAGCATTTATTAATATAATGAATTCACATTCGTGAGTGAAAAATGTAGCCATTATTCGGAATTCAACGTTCAGTTTATTAAAACTGTGCATTTAACTTATACAAATAGTGAGTTGCAAAATAGTTATTGAATAATATTTGTGCGTTTCGTTAAAACGTAAATTCATTTGTTTCTTTTAGCATGTGTCACCACTTCGGTTTTGCAAAACATGAAGTATCTGCATAGAGTTTTGTAAGAGCAGTGGTAGCGCCCTAACTTACGGGTTTTTCCTATATTGTAGGTCCAAACCTAGGTAGGCGCCTAACGGGGTCGAAGCCTACTGGGGCCATGAGTTCGCTTCTGAAAGGAAACATCATCATTACTACTGCTCTCAAAACGGTGAAGGAAAACATCATGAGGAAACCAGCATGACCTAAAAAACATGAACTAAAAAATCGAAGATATGGTACCACCTTTGACCGGCACTGGGTCCACTTTGTGAATTACGGTCCATTCCGTCTCCTAGAGAGGAGGTTTGAGTGCCAGCAGAGGGAACTTTATAAGGCTGAATATACTTAAGCTTTATATTCAACATTGCAACTGAAATAACGTAGGTACACCTTTATACGTCTTAATTAGAAAATTAAGTTACACTTGATTGTAACTTAAACTTAATGTTACTTAAATTAAACAAATAAAATTAAACTCTAGAAATTAGTTCTTTCTTATTTTAATTGCACGCAAACAATATGAGTATTGTTGTACTACTTTGGTACCGCATAGCATTAGTAACTACGAATCTTAATCAGATAGATAGATAGATATATTCTTCAGTATAGAAAAGTCACAGACACACACACACACACATACACACACAATACAGTTCAGTGTAGTGTGTTGTTTAGTTTGTGTGTAGTGTAATTCTTTATTTTTATTTCTTTTCTTTTTTCTTCTTTCTTTATCAGAATCAGATGCTTCGCACGCACACACATACCGTTATAAAATTTATCACGAATTTATCAAAATAGGTATCTTTTTCATCCTACAATAATTCTTGTTTATTTTAGGAAAAAAAAAATACCTTTTTTTAAATTAGGAAGGTATTTCGACGCCTTTATTTTTGTAATCTCCTATTCATGTTCAAGTTCCATTGTGTGGCATCGCTATATAATTTGCAAAGCAATCAATGTGCAATTAGTTCGATATGTAGACAAAGGCGACGTTTCACCTAGCCACGCATGTAACTACGGCCTTATAGTTAGATACCAGAGTATTGAACGCCGTCATTATTTCATATCACGTTCACAGATAGACTACGGGGCAGTATTGATTTTGGGCCAACTGGTCAATTAGATGCCGTGTCGCGTGTTTGATGTATTTGCGGGATCATCGATAGTTTTAATAACGTTGTTCTAATCGAGAATATTCTATAATGTGGCTCGGGGATGAGAACAGATGGTTTTCATGCTATCATCAGGCAAAAGGTTGCATCGCTTGTGAGGAGGATTCGGAGGAGTACCAATAGCATCCTGATGGTCATGACTAAGGATCTGAGAGCTCCAGTGCTGAGGCATCTCATGCACATGATTCACTAATATTCACGGTTAAATTTTGATCGTTTTAATCCCGTGGAGGGTCGAAACAACAGCTGATAGAGTGCCTGTAGGTAGTATTTTCGAACATGTATATTATTAATTCTAGTTTTAGAAAAAAAGTACTTTATTTTTTAATTTTATCTTTACAGATCGATAGTGTTTCATGTACCTTGGGATTGAAACGATAAAAATTTACCCGTGTATATTGTAAAGGCCATGTTTTGGGAGGCTTAAGTGGACTGTTTAAACTATCACATACAAAATCAACATGGATAAAAAAGGCAGGGGGTGACTTGCACACTCAATAATACTTACTATTCCTATTACTGTTACCTCTTGCGCGTCTAGCTTTTTCCAAACTATGGTAGATATATTGGTCATGACTATGATAACTTGGTTTCCAGTGTTTCCGGATCCAGCTCAACACCAGTTGTTTACATGAGATGTCTAGCCTATCTGACCTCTAAAATTCAAGCAATGGGTTAGAACGATAGCTCCTAGACTGGTGACTGTTTTTTCTGGCTTTGACCTTTCAGTAATGTTTGTCAACTGGGACCAAAAGCTTCGTCTGTTCTTCGTGTTTTCTAATGCTCGGAGAAGTCACAAGAAAGACATCCACGAACCGACCTCTGAAAGCGTGCGGTATTCTTACAGCGCAATTTTATGTAGTACACATAAATATTCAGTGCCCATTAATCTAGGATCCAATTGGCACGGGAACGTTTGCCTTCTACAGGAATCGGATTCGATCTCCGCGTCAGGTCAAACATTTGCACGGGCAAGGTGTTTGTTTGTTTTAAGTCGAGCTGTCCATGTTCGTGATTTGTGCTCGGCAGGGCACTTTGAAAATCCATTGTTTCGTGGCAGTCCGAAATATTTACGTATACGTATGTTTGCGTTTAGTTACGGCATAAAGAAATATACGATCGCATTTTGCGTAAAGAGAGTATCCGTATATTTATAGTGTCAGCTTTTTCAGACAAGTGATCAATTTCTCTTATCACAAAACGCTGTAATATTCATTCAGACATCCGATCGATCTTGCGGGCCTAGTCAATCGGCTCCCAAGTCATAGACTTTTGCCAATAAACCATACTTGGAAGGAATAAAGTCGGTTATGTGGACAATCGATCACGGCGCACTCATAAACATCGCGTGCCATAGTGCCGTCAGTGTCTAAATATTAGCAATATATCGACAGCGGCAGAAAGCCTTCCAAAGGTATCAGCCTATCTCAACACATTCTGCTAAGAAGTATCCCTTTATCATATTTTTGGGAAATATTCCGAACTATTGGATTTTCCTTTGTTTTATACAAAGAATACGAGGAAAAATTTACCAATTTTTGCGGTTAATGAAACTACTCGTTCACATCTTGGACCTATCAAGAACCATAGTCAATACTGAAACGGCCAAAGGTAAAACTTAAATGGCTGGAAAGTATTATATTTGTATGGGCTGGTGAGTTGATCGTTTTATCTTTACATATAGTAG
This sequence comes from Leucania comma, assembly GCA_958295575.1. Classification (NCBI taxonomy): domain Eukaryota; kingdom Metazoa; phylum Arthropoda; class Insecta; order Lepidoptera; family Noctuidae; genus Leucania; species Leucania comma. The sequence goes on along the minus strand of OY282474.1, from coordinate 15,530,147 downwards.
GTATATTTTAGAATTTATGTATGAATTGTTTAGTACTTATCAAGAAATGTTTAAAAACTGTAAGATATTCCGCAATTTGGCGTAAGCCTCCTCCAACTCATTTCATTATGCTTTGTCTTCTGTAACTTTAGTCCAGTACCTCTACCATGAGTTTTAAGATATAGTATTCGTCGCTACTCGATATCGACGCCGTAAATATTTTGTATGGCAAATTTTTATTCTGCAAGTGACCGCTAGAGGCGCTGCAAAATTTGCCATACAAAATATTTACGGCGTCGATATCGAGTAGCGACGAATACTGTTGCTTAAAACTCATGGTAGAGGTAATATAAGACCTCAAGGTTATGGAGACCTCGTCTATCCATTTTGTTTTTTGCCATCCTAATTTCCAGTCCTGTGCCGTGGTTACCAAATCTTTTTGCTCCATTTGTCCGTTTTACTTTGGTTCTATACCATATGTCCTGTTCAGGTCCCTTTTAGATGGATACTCTGGAGTTTTTTTCTACTTCAGACTAGCTTCTACCAGCGGCTACGCTTGTGTTAATGTAGAATGTGATAAAGTGTCATTCTACTGGTGACAGAATTTTTAAAATCGGGCCATTAGTCCTGGATTTCTTCGTGTAAAACATTTTTGGTTGTAACGCACTTTGTCACGATTAGATTTGAAGTTTTAAATTTTGAACTAGGTACGTATAGGTCGCTGAAGAACTTTGTCTTGTTGGTAATTATGTTATCAACCTTAATTTAGGTTTTAATTTTACCTAAAGGTTGAATTGAGCAGTGTTAGGTTCTATAGTAAACATTCTACTTTGTATTCGTTGTCTCTCCTTTTTCCATGTAGTTTCTCCAGTAAATTATTCAGCAGTTTATCTGATGCCAACCTTGGTATTAAATTCGGTAAAGTTGGGTTGGCTGTTGCAAACCAGTTTGTGTTTGTTTTGATTCCGAGGGGATGATATGGCTTGTTACATTGTTAGTAGTTCGGCTGTTCTGGTAGTGTAGTGGTTCTTCCACGTTTGATGTACTTGAGTATACCAGGTTTTAGGTCTTATATTGTTGTTGGTTTGGCAGCCACTCTTTTTAGATTAATCTGTGAACTGTTTTCTTTCGTGTTAATAAAGTGGGCAAACCCTGCTCCTCTCTTTTCGTTTTAGTTTTGTCGTTGCGATGGCGTTTTTACTTTTATATTACATAACTATCGTATTTCAAAAGAAAGTAGTTATGTACCTTTCTTTTTCTCTTTCTCAACTAGCAGCTGTAGTTTCTTATGTTTTTCCTATACAAAGAGATTTAAAGAGATACTATAGATCGGACATCAGAAGAAATGTCATAGAAAAACTTTCATCTTATGTCATCTAGCTTTGAATAGTAAACATACGAATTCAATTTGTAATTTATATGTTTTTACGCTATTTTCAAGAACTAATTACTGAATTCTAATTAATTACAGAGCAGACACGAAAAATATTTACGAAAATAAACTGAAGTTAGGTCCAGTCGTCCAAACTAGACTGAGCGACTTATTACCCCTAAGTAACAAGTCTCGGATTACGATTTTGTTCGCTATGTTCTGTCTATTGGAAATATAGTTTCCATACTTTTATAGAGAAATCTTCTTTGATACAGATGATGAAGAAAGGCGGCCTTGCTTTTTATGGGTTAATATTTTTTCCATGTGGATATTAAGCAAACTACCATAGGACTAATTTTAAGGTTCGGGATATAATACCCGATTGTGTATACATTTTTATTTCTTTACGATCTACATAAATGTATTTACTCACATGTTTGTCATGATTTTTTTTATATAATCGAAGAGTTCGCATTCCGTTTTTCCTGGTTCCTCCGTCCCAAAAAACGCGAGGGTATTTTGTCTATGGGGTTGAGTTTTTGTTCCACTGTATTTTTTTAGCAAATGATTTTCCTCCACAATATTTTTCATTTTCTAATGCTTCCAGTACATTTTCGGTTACAGACTTTGTTATGGCTAAAGTTTTATTGATTTAACTTTTTTTCGAGTTTTGACAATAATATTTTCATATTTTTGTGCATGCTTTTTTCGTACTCCAGTAACTTTTTGAAGTTTTTACTGGCAACCCTCTGACTGTTAATCTGTCCTAGCTCAGAGGACACCGGTGTCCTCTCACATCCACGCCACTATAGGCCTTAATTCCGATGTTTAGAGTCTACTTTTGTATGAACAAGTTGGGTAGTTGTGGATCGAAGTGTTAATGTCACTTGAAGTTTGTTTTTAATGTTGGTAGTGCTGAATTTTTTAGGTTAGATTAGTTTTCAGTGTCTTTTCAACAAAATATCTTTGGGGATATTTGAATGCATTCTTAATACTTGACAATGAACACTAAAAGGCCACTTTATGCACAATTATCAATTTTTTTCACGTTACTGATCGCACCAAAATACAAATAATAATAGTAAAAATAATCATAACATCAATTTCTAGCTGTCCACCACATAAACGCATTCGAATCGATTTTATTTCAAGTTCATTTTTTTTAATAAAACTCCACAGACAGTCAAGCAGGTAGCTACCTACTGCGCACTTTATAAGGGTAACTGAAAGTCGACCGTGTCTCTATTTAAATAGGCACTCGCGCATAAAATAATAATGAGATATTGAAGAGCCACCTCAGGCTCTTGAAACGAGAAGTAATTAACAAAATGATTAGGTACCGCTCCTCCCAACCCTTGCGTGGATAATATTATGTAAGGATGTAACTTGGGGTGAAACTCAATTGGGTAGCATTATGTCATATTAGTCTGCAGACTTCTGACGCAGAATACCAACTGATTTCGTTTATGAAAAATAAACATTTGAAGAAGATTTTCGATGTTGCCCAAAGAATTGCCGGACTTAAGTGGCAGAGGGCAGAGCACATTGCTCCCAGAACGGATGGTCGGTAGGGACCAAAGGTTTTGGAGTGGTGACTAAGTACAAGAAGATACAGCCTTGAGAGGCCTGCCACGAAACTGCCTGTACGTTGGATACATCAGGACGTTGCTATGAATGCGTTTGATATCCACCAATTATATTCATTGGTCCACATAGTTTAGCACCGATGGAAACAGATTCAACTAAGATATGTTTTTTATATGGTAAGATGCGTGCTGTGAATGTGAGCTATGAATGCATGCTATAGATGCGTGCTATGGATGCGTGCCATAGATGGTGTTGTGCTATGTTCTACTATCGAACATCGCATAGCTCGACCTACGCATCTCCCTCGCGCAGCTACTTTGTGGCGGCGCATCTTCATAGCACATCTAAGTGCTCGATTACGGAGACGCGGCGCGTTGGGCGGTCCGTCGTACATTACCATATGTTTGTGTTTGCGCGAGCGATAAGGCGGCCTGCTGCTGCAATATACGACGAATGCCCAAAAACTATTTGATGAATGAATAAAACTAATTGAAATTGTAAAGACCTCTGAAAATCTGCTATTTTACGTGAACTTTGGCCCTCCGTAATGTATTCATATATTAAGAATATAAAAAAAGTACTTCAATAGAAGCCTTGCACATTTACTAGAAATTCTAAATGATGAAAATTTTTCTCAAAAACTTTTAAGGGTTTAAATAAACACGTATTTCCTGGATCAATTTTGTAAATATTCGAGTAAATCACGGAATTACTGAATGCCAACAGAGTTTTCAGGCGTTATCTCTCTTTTTTCGCGTTGCCTCTCCATCAAACATCGCGTTGGATTGCTTTAGATCAAGCAACAAGCTTTTAAAGCATGCTCGACGTTTACAATACACAAGTGGGAAAGGGCCGCCTTAAGTACATATTACGCATCTGCCTTTTTTCTTTGTTCCATTTTTGACATCCACGAAAAAAAATAATGGCTGCCTTTCTGTACCATAAACAACATGTTTTTCTTCATTAAGTTAGGTTATTCAACATTTATCTTAAAAAGAGAAACAGATGGTACACTTTAATAGAGTACAATATAATATTCTGTAATTAATTATTATAACGGTGGACGGCCATGTCACATTTTATTAAAAAACTGTGCGACGTTCGTGATGATAAATAATTTAATTATATTCGTTTGTGTAGTGTAAATAAATGGAAGACGGTAACAAACAGAGATTGCAGGCTTCCGTAATTGTGACTTTTCGTTTTGCTATTGAAGTGGTTGACATTAATGCTGCTAATTTATCTTAATTTAGCTTTTCGTCCTTTGTGGGTGCGTTCACAAACATGTTAATTAACTAACGCAAGACACCTAAACCCGGAATAACTTTCTCTAAGCCATACAAATATTTGTTCCGTGTGGGAATCGAAACTCCGACTGACACAGCGCAGCGCAGAGATTTTTGTTTCTACATTTAAATAATTCCTTCTTCATTGTACTAAATAAATGTATTTTCTTTCTTTCTTAATTGTTTTCTTTCTTTCTCTTCTTCCTGTTCTTTTTACTTTCTTTGTTTTTTTTTTATTCATTTCTTATTCTTTTCTCTTTCTTTGTTTGTTCTTCTTTCACGTAATCGAATAATATTTTAACTGTGAGTTATTAATCTAAAATAATAAGAATTTAAAAAAGCATTTACGAAATAAATAAAATATTGTATAAGTAATATCATTTAAAAAATTAGGGAGCTGAGGTCCTTTAAGATGATCTCGCCTTTTTATCAAATACAAAATACCGTTATCAAATAACCATGGGTTTGGAAAATCCCCAGACAACCTTTTGAGGATAACACGTGTCCGAGTTATTTACCAATACCGTATGTACACATGTAGCTTTTATCAAACAAAGGCTGAAAAAACACGAATCGAAAATGACAGGGCAAGTCCTTTATCTGTGTAGACAAATCAAGCATTTTATTGGTACAACATCATTAACCGTGCCTCACGAAGAAGGTCAAAAAGCCCATTACTTATTAATTTATTACAAAACCGTCAAGGCTCCTAATTTAACACACCCTGTATTCAACCCATGTACTGAGCACGCTGTATAAGCCTTGTACAGAAATATTTGGGTTAATTACTTTTCCCGATGACTTGTAAAACTCATCGTTTTTAATTGTTCTAAGAAATTGTCGTGTCCTTAAATGCGTGTTTGACCTCGTTTAAAATGTAAGAAAAAGTTATTACTTGTGTGATAGGGTTGTACAAATAACATTAAATAAAAGTTACTATACTCCATTTGTTTAGGTACTTAACTAAACGTAAACAATCTCACATGTCACGTGTATCTAAAAATTGTTTACAATTAGTTAGTTACCTAAACCGATGTTTGGTAACTGGTTGCGCGAATAAGCTTGGTGTGGACTGTATGTTTAAAAAGCGATCTAAGGTTTGTTAACAATATGCAGGTACTGTGCCCGGCATGGGATGGAGGTATTAGGGAGGAACACTGACCTTTTGACCTCGAAGGTTCCACGTGGCGCCGGCCGGCGAACCTCGACTTCGCACATTTAACCACTGCCAGGTCCTGTATTGCACTACACTGCACTATTGTTGAGTCTTTGAATGGTTGGATCACGAAATAGTCAATTTTCTTGTAATTTCGAGCGGGCGATGTTAGCGGAGCGGTCACATTCACAATCGATGCACAAACGTCAATGTCATTCCATTTCTTGAGGTCGTGCGGGGAAGGGAAGCGGAAGGGATAGGATTGCTAGGCCAAAAAAAAATAAATTACAAAAAACAAAATCGCGGATCATAGCAAATTGGCGCGACCAGTAACTAACAAAATTTAAATAATCTTTTCTTCTTATCTAGACGATTTTTTAAATAAAAAGACATCAAGATTGTTTACGTTTAGTTAACTACCTAAACAGATGAGTATAGCTTCTGCCAGAGGCTTTGCATGCGTGAATGTTGAAAAAGATCCCAAGGAAATATACCCCCGAGACAAAAAGTATGTTATATAGATATTATTCCAGAAAACGGTCTATGGCCGTGTCACAAAAATTCATACAAATCAGTTCAGCCACATGAACGTGAAGCATTGTAACAAATATACACAAACACGCTTACAAACTTTCACCTTTATGTTATCAGTGTGATGTGATTTGATTTAACTTACTATATCAAGTGTGACCATCAGCCTATCTAAGGTCTGTGTCTGTGGAGATCTGACAGGCAGTCGGTCCGTGTAAAACTCAGTATTCGGCCATAGTTGGGGAAAAGGCATCCACCAACCCACACTGGGCCCGTGTAGTGCATTACAGCCCATTCCCTCTCCTAGAGAGGAGGCCTGAGTCCCAGCAGTGGGAACATTAAAAGGCTGATGATGATGAAGACTTATTTAATGTGTGCTATCATTTATTGAAGAGTTCCATCATCTACCTTCGAAACGGGAACACTTCGCAAAAATTCTTCCAAAAGAAAAAACCGGTCCATAGTTGACAAACATACATAAGCATTCAGATATGTAGTATTCCCGTGTTGGTATAGCTATTCTATGTAATAACGTTGGTGTATCAAATGTCAATGGGATAGGAATTCAATCTCTAGCCTCTTGTGACGAAATGTAAGGCTTTATTGATCGCAGTAACGTCTACAGCCTTCCCTTTTTCATCAGATATTTCGACTTATTTAATTACTAATACAAGTCGTAGGTCCTTGTAGCTCTACGGTATTCAGATATAGAAAGCTTTACAAAACGCGTCTTGAATCTTGAATATACCTTTTTCCATGTTTGAACAGTGCTAGTTATATCGATATAAAAGCCTATAGCTTATGCCCCTCTTACCCTAGTCTTACATAGACCCATGGGACTCTACCGACCAGCCCATATTGGGACAAAGGGACCAATCCTTGACCAATTCTCTGGGGCATTTGTTATGTCCCAAGTCCAAATAGCCCCATTGATCCACAAGCTTTAGAACGGAAACGAAATTGAATAAAGAAGGTAATTTTACTTGAACACATGAGAAATACTGTGTGAGAGACAAAGACGTAAAAAAATTACATAATTTTAAAAGGTCTGACGGCTACCCAATTCTCTAACTAAAATACATTACACTTCTGCTTACCGGACGATCCAATTTAAATAAAATTAACCCCTATTATCCCGCAATAGTTCTACTGAACTTTTATTATTCCAGTCTTCTTTTGAAGTTGAATATTTTATTTAAGTAAAAACAAAAAAAAAATGCGCAAAAGTAATGAAAAGAGAAAATATGCGAGAAAGTATCAACGAAATGCGTGGAATCATGTCGAGGGCACCTTTAGAGGACGACTCTAATTAAATTTCTGTAAATGCGTCTGCATGGAAAATTTTCGTTTACTTTTGGAATTTGTTTGTCGACTGCATTTCTAAGAAGTGGCCGTTTTAAAACATAGCACCCTCCCCTCAGTCAGGCATCCCTACGGGAGCGTGCCAACATTGCTTTGATTTATTTTTACTGAAAACTGTTCATCTGAAAATGAAATTTAGTGAAGTGTGTGGAAGGATCTTTAAATCATATCATAATATTGTAAATAATTATTATAATATTTTAAAGAGGAAAAATTTGTATTTTTGTATGTAATGGAAAAACTTAAGAACTACCAAACCGATTTAACAATGCTTTCATCAATAAAATGCTACTTTATTACTGAGTGATATAGGCATTTATCATCTACTTTCATGTCGGTGAAGACGCTGGCATACACTGGCTATAAAGCATATTCTTGTAGAGCAAGCCCTAAAAACACAGTCACCCAATTGCCAGATAGTGTACTCAAAAGAGTCCGTATGCCACTAGGCGAGTAGGGCCAACACTGCTGGGTGGCGGGATATGTTTTTTTGAATATTGGTTTAAAAATTAGTAAAAAAATACAAAGCAATAAAGTACTATCCATAATAAAAATATAAGGTAAGTAAGTTGTGTTTTAAAAGCATAAGAAGAGATTTTCTTAAGTGCTTTCTTATCCCTGTCGCAACCTTCTAGACAAAAGACATTTTAAATTTGCGTTAAGTTAAAAGACTTAGTAACACTGTTATTATCCCGTCTTAAGAGAAGCTACCATCGGCTCTCATTTAGAAATCCCGGTCCAGAGAAGCAGTGCTTTGCCCCGTGTCATCGCTCGTTACTCGACCTGACCTTATACAACCTCATAACATAATTACTGCTGAGTGCTTCCTTAAATAAATAAAGTCTTTTGTTTCGCGAAATACTCGCAAAGCTTTGCGTGACCGAGATTTGTTTGCGCTGCGTATTGTGGAACTGTGTTTACAATGTTTACATTATCGCTTAATGGATTTAGGCGTGTTTTAGGTCTAGTTAATTTACATATTTACATTCAATTCAGGTACACAGAAATCAGTGTCTACACCGTGAAATATGTTCTTCTTCAGACTGGTGAAATTAAATTTCGATCTCTGTTCACTAGTACATTTACCCCCCGGTTATAATTTAATGTACGGACAAGAGAGAAATCCATAAAATCTAATGGGAAAATTCCACGATGCGATGAGGCTTTTAAGATTTATCTTATACTACCAAGTGCGGTACTGCCTGTTATTACATTTCACGATATTGAATTTCATGAAATCTAAACATGCAATATTTATTTAAGTCTCATGTAAAAGGGAGGAATTCATTTAAAGAATATCGTTGAGAAAAAAAACAGTTTTATAGTGATGTTTGCTATAAACGTAGTGCTGCGAGCTCTAGCAGAATATCAAAAACAAGCACAAGTATATTTTATAGTTTTTAAACAGGTTATATTTTATCGTTTTTAAACACCATAGCTTTTGCGATAGGTAATTAAAGATAGCCTTTTGGCTTCGCACTTTTTTTTCCCTATTTTTTTTTTCATTTTTAAGATCTTTGAGGCAAAAATAAATATTTTCGTGTTTTTTATTTCTATCTTTAATTTGAGTTTACTTTAGAAGGATTGAAATGAATTTATGTCGACGAGATTGATTAGATTTTCCTACCACAACGTTATTTTTGTAATGTCTGATAAAGAAAAAGAAAAAGATTTCACATTTGAGTAGGTACAGAGCAAAAAGTATTTTATTCATGTAAAAATATATTCCCAAAAAAAAAACCAGTAACTTTATCACGAAAACACGAACTTTGATGGTGGCAATTTTTCTCACATATTTTAAAAAGCGACTCGGTTAGCTATTACATAATATTTCCCAGGTTCCGGTTGACTGCTCGGTGGCGTTTGATGGGCACATAAAATGTAACGGGACCCGGCACACCCCACTACTTGCACTATACTGAACACACCTCTTTAGGGAGCGCCGATATTTTTAAATGCAGTCAATTGTTAGAAAACGCTTTCTTGATATTGATAGGTTTTTACTTTGTAAGTCCGTGACATAATGTAGCTTTTAGAATTGAAGTCATTTCGACTGTCCCTATGTAAACTATTGGAAGCAAAAAAGCTTACTTTACAGAAGAGTGATTTGACGTTTATTTTATGGGTAACTTTGTCATTAATAATAATTATATGTGTATATAAATTTGGTATCATAATACACGGCAAAATTTTGATAGTTTTAATCCTGTAGATGGTCGATCCGGTAGATGAAACACTATCGATTTTGTTTTTATTAGCCCTTACTGTCCCACTGCTGGGCAAAGGCCTCCCCCAAGTCCTAAGGTCATTGCATTCGATTAGCTGATGTTTTCTTAAAGAAATTAATTTCGTACATGCGTATATTAATTCGAATTTTAGAAACAATGTTATATTATTAACAAAGTAATATTACTTTAATTTTATCTTAATAAATCGAAAGCGTTTCATATACCGAATCGACAAAATTTTAACGGTGTATAAATTTGGTTTCATATTTAGGTTGGGTTTATGAATCATGAGACCAAAATGTAAGTATTTTTATTAACTATGAATAGTTTTTGAGAAAAATGAGTGATATATTAAGCTTAAAACAAAAATATAAAAAAGTAAATGCAAATTTTCAGATTTGAGAGTTTACCTAAGACTGTCGAATTGTTTCTTTCTAGATTCTTATATTGTTGTTTTTCTTGAACTAAGCACATCAATAAAAATAAATCGGTCTGTAAATATTTTGATAAAAAATTTCGTGATGAGGGTACTTTAAATATAATCTATAATTTCAATTTTCAAGTCCCTATCTCTCGCCTTCGAACTGTTAATTAAGATGTCTACAACTTTAGAAAATTGAGATTGATAGAAATATTAAATAGTTGAGAGTTTATAATGGAAAAGTTACTTCTAATGAAACTCCTTCATTATTGGAAACTTTTTCATAAATTTAAGGCTAATAAAATATTAGGTAAAGTATCATAAAAGTAGATTTCATATTTAACTTACTTAAATCCTAATTTAATAATACTTAGCTTACCCGTAACTTATATAATTTATATTCAAATGCCTATCATTCCATTCGATTTATTAAAGTTAAAAATAAAACCTAGAGTTATAAAAAAATCGGCCAAGTGCGAGTCGTACTCACGCAAGAAAGGTTTTGTACCGCCTGTAGCAAAAAACGGCAAAAGAAGTTTGTTGTGCGGGAGCCCAATTAAATATAATTATTTTATTCCCTTTTTAGTATTTGTTGTTATGGCAACAAAAATATATTATCTGTGAAAATTTCGGAGTTACCCGGGTGTCGCCACTGTGCGGAACACCCGGAGGACACGGTGGAGCACACTGTAGAGGTGTGCTCCGCATGGGTAGAGATCTCTCTCGCCTGCCTTGGTTCAGACCATGGTCCGGAGTGAAGCGGTCGCCTACTTCTGCGAAGCAGTAACGGCAACGGGGTGCTCGCCTCAGCCGCCGCAGGGATTCCGACCGAAAAAAAAAAATCTGTGAAAATTTCAACTGTCTAGCTGTGAGATAAAACCTAGTGACAGACAGACGGAAAGTGAAGTGATAGCAATAGGGTCCCTTTTTACCCTTTAGATGCGGAACCCTAACAATCGTAATATTAGATTCGATCATTTTTTTCAACGTATTCGATTTCAAAAATGGTTCGAAAGTCAGAGACTGCAAACCATAGGACACAGATTTTATAGTAGCATACACAAAATTGTAAGTGGTAGATAAATCTACGAAACTTTCAAGTAGCTGCAGTAAATCTCCTCAGATATGCAAACTTCTAGTTAATTAGTGTTAGAACTCTAATTGCGTTAATTTATCTTCTTTGTTTTAGACTTCTGTTGGCCTAGTTAATATAACCGTCTGCCTAGATTTCTGAAGTTTATTGGAGTCGGTTTCACGCCTAGGCAGATGCTTTTTAATTTATTTTTGATGCCATTTAAAATCTTTTACATCATATGAAATGAAAAATTTAATTAATTTATACCCTACCATCTATTGTCAATCTAAGAATTATTTAAAAGCTTGTTTGAATCAACCATCCAACGCAATGATTGATAAAGAGGCAACGCAAAAAAAAGATAACACTTGGATGGTCTGTTGGAATCGGAATCATCGAATGGTGAATTCAAATATTCCACAAAACCTGATGTGTTTTTTTTTTAATTAAAAGATTTTGGAAAAATATTTCGTCATTCCAAATCTTGATTAAAGCAATATTTCCATAGATATATTTTATGAGTTTTTACATTTATAAATACATTATGAAGGGCAAAGTTCACGCAAGATAGCAGATTGTCAGAGAGATTGGATTAGTTTTACACAAAATGATTTGATTTCAATAGAAACCTAGATAAGACCCACTAGATATGTGCGTTTCCAAAATATCTAGAAAAAAAATGTATCATAAAGTTTCAATCAGATTAGAGCGGTTGTTTGAAAAATAATGAAAACGTAACTTTCTGGGGCACTGGGAAAGTATCAAACCAAGGCAATGAAGTAACGGGGTAAGTTTTTAGTTAGTAAGAGTCTGACACTATCTCCCGCTGTGCCCAAGGGCGGGAGATGTCATTGGGTGATTTCACCTTCCATGAAAAATATTACAAATATTATAAAGGCGACAGTTTGTACGTGTGTGTACCTATGTTTGTTACTTATTTACGCTGTAAGCTATAACGGGGCTGTAAGGATTTAAAATTTGCTTCATGAGTGGACCATGTACTGGAATAGCACATGAGATATTTTTCCCGTTAAAACAATTAGCGTTTTATTAACTGTGCCTAAGTACTTCCACCGCATTTGTTCGATTAGCCCCCCTAGTCAAGTTATAATCGTTTTGTTTAGCACGAACGCCTCGAGTTAGCCACGCCCCCAATTCATTCATTCTGATGAAATCAACAAAGGAATTGGGGGCGTGGCCAACTGCAAGCGTCAAACCTCAAACCATACTATTTTTTTAATACACAGTAATAAGTTTAAAAATTCTGCATAAACGTAAGATTTGAAAATAAATGGCCCAAGATAACAAAGAAGGCTATGGTTTTTTAACATTAGTCGAGTATGAGACAGTTTCACAGTTCCAGGTATCAAATTGGACCCGGTACGTGACCATCCTTAACAGATATTTGAAGTCAAGGCACGATTTCTATCGCGTATGACATTTTGCATTTTCACATTTCCAATTATCTGTTACTCGACATTTTTCCTTTTGCACTTCGTTAAATGTGAGCTAAAAAGGGAAGATTTATTTTGGTTTATGATGATATGATTCTATTACCGTGAAAACGTGATTTATATGATTCATTGTCGGAAAAATATCTTTTGGGGTATTAGTCATTTTGCAATTTAGGATTATACAGGGTGACTGGTAATTAGTCAACGATACTTAAACACCTGATCGTAGTCATGATAATAAACTACTTTTACCATGGGACCAAACCTGAAATCGCGTAAAAAGTCAGCCATGTTCAGTACATTTTGACCAGTTAGGCGAACATAAATGTACTGAACAGCAGATTTTTTTTCGCCATTAGTAGTTATCTCTAGAGTATGAATTAGGCCATATCAAAGAATCAATTGACATATAAATTGACATTTTTTTTTTGTTTTCATTTTCCCTTACAAAATAATTCCATTAATTCATGACCATTATTGTAAAACACCCTTATGTGAAATATGACAGCGTAAATATATAACGTCATTTCTTTGTTTGAAAACTACTTTATATTTCATCGATGACAAAGAAGTCATAAAAGTTAAGACCTAAATGATTTATGATTGATAATAAATCTTTGAAACCATAAATTATTGGACTACATATTCTGTGACGTTTTGTATTATTTTTCCTTATAAAATGTAAAGCTTGAGTTATGGGATATAAAAAAAACTACATTGTGTAGAGCGTATTCCTCCTTCTCACTTGCACGCTTGACATTTTTAGACATCATGGTAAGGTCCCTGGGCGCTAGGAGTCGCAAGGAGGCTCCCGGCCAAAGTAGGTGCGGGTTTGCAAAAATCGAGCTATGGGTAGCTCGCCGTTTTATTAGATCCAGCTCGGGTCGACAGCGCGTTGTGTTCCATGCGTTTCGCAAAGAGATCTCAGGACGAGTGATGGAGCTCATTAGATACCACAAAGAGTAACTAAAGGAACCCGGGTGAGTTTTAGGCAGTAAAAGTCCTTCTTGCTGCCAGAGCTGGACAAGTTATTTGATGAATTCCCAACCTCAAAAAAAAGTGTTACATGCAAAAGCAAACTACCTAGTATTAATATGAATATTACATTGATTTTTTTTTCAGTTTTACTTATGACGCAGCCCTTATAATGTACTTTCTGGTTCTCCTGTTGAATTTGGGCCACGAGCAGAGCCCACATAATATGACAAGGTCACAAGTCAAAGTTATCAACTGAAATTACTTACAATCCCCCATAAGATTCGATATTTCCTCAACATCGCACCACTCAACCTACTTCCTTCAAAGTAGGAGCTTTCGAAACAATTAACTAAGTAGGCTAAAAGGATTCTTAATTGGAAATTTTGTATTAATCTAATTTGTGCTCCCGTTCTTTATAAAGTATCTTATACTTAAAAGTTTAATAGAACATCAGTTTTTGCCTTCGGGTTCACTCGACAGTTTAGGAGCTAAATGTTCCCGTCATTCTTCCTTCTGGAGTCTTAAGTTTTACCTTCGGATTCACTTGACAGTTTTTTTTTTAAGGTGGGAAATAATTCTATGACGTCTTCCGGTCTGTGTTGAGTCCCACGCGTGTCAGATTTTTACTGACGAAAACCCACTCCTGTACCGTCGTTACCTTTTATACCGGGGCCGAACCTTCCTTTCAGAAACCGACTCTCACTCCAGTAGGCTTCGATCCTGCTGGGCCCCTACGGTTTGCTGACAACTCTGACGCGCGTGGAACTAATCACGTCGTTGACGACTTGGGGTCGATCTGGACGGTAACCGAACGGTTGGATGGCGAGTTACAAAAACCACACCTATGTTTCTTCATTGCCTTGCGTTCCAGGTCCCCGGGGCTCCCTTTCGGACTAGACTACCCATGGCCTCAGTAGGCTTCGGCTCTGCTGGGTCCCTATGGTTCTGCTGACTTTTCTATGAGGCGCGCGTGGAAACACTTCGCACCATCATGTTCCTAGACAGCGGGTTTCCTTTACTTCTAGAATCTTAAGTTTCACTTTCGAATTCACTCGACAGTTTAACAGCTGAATGATCACCATATACTTACTTTCGGAGTCTTTAGTTTTAAATTTAGCTTATCTATTGGTAAGTTCAGAGCAAGCGTTTTAAGTAAACATCTTGTATTCAAAATCATTGTAGGCAAAATCATCCAATGACATCCCCCGCCCTTGGGCGGAGCGGGAGATAGTGTCAGACTCCTACTGACTAAAAACCTACCCCGTTTTGCCTTGGTTCCAGGGCCCTGATATACATTTTCACATTATCCCAAGAATTGTGCACTATTTGTGTTCGTCATTATTCAAGAGTTCGTGACTTGAATAAAAACGGCGTGCTAAAACAAGATCACAATTTTACAAAAATGTGTATTTCAAACCAACATGCAACGTCTACATTCTTACATGCAATTGTTTTACCGAAACATAATTTTTCGCTGTCGTAAACTTCAACTTACAATTTACTTCTTGTCAGAAAAGTGTTTATTACAATAAAAAAGCGCATAAAATTCTTTTAGTTTAAGTTTTTATCATTAATAACTGCATATTATCGCCGTTTCGTCTAAACTAACAAATATTTATTGTGTGGTTAGAAATGAGAGGATTGCGTGCTAAGCTGAAACTAATGCCCGCCTGTAGTGTAGGCCCCGTTGGCGAGTCTAGACTATGAATATGTGTGTCTATCCAAATGCTTTATTCCTTTGTAATTTACCTCAAAAACATGTTCGGTTGATGTGGCTACGTTTGGGGAAGACTTCCGATAAATAGTGGAAGTTATTGGGCCGAAATGATGTTATTTTTTTTTCAATTATATAAATTAGAGCTCGACTGCGATCCTACCTGATGGTAAACAGTGATGCACTCGCACTAGTTTATTAAGAACCTATTCACTTTAGCCTTGAAGACACCTAAATTATAATCGGACGGGAAGACCGCTGCAGGCAGTGTTCCAATCCTTCGATATATACCGTGTAAACGACGAAACGAAATACTTAGCCCGGACCGTAGTGGTGTCAACAACACAAGAGTGGACACTCGTCGTACGTGGGTTGTCCGATGGTAGAAAGGTGATGGCGATCGTGATGTAATTCCAGTGCACACTCTCCAAAATACATCCTATAAAAGCTGACTACCCTACGCCTGTGCTCCTCGAGGGTTTTGTAGATTGGTCTTAAACTAATCTGAATCACCAATCAGCTTTTTTGTACGCCTTTCTACTAAGTCTAAAGCTGGCAGATGGCATTTTGTATGCCTTTCTATTGAGTCTAAAGCTGGCAGATGGCATTTTGTACGCCTTTCTACTGAGTCTAAAGCTGGCAGATGGCATTTTGTACGCCTTTCTACTGAGTCTAAAGCTGGCAGATGGCATTTTGTACGCCTTTCTACTGAGTCTAAAGCTTGCAGATGGCATTTTGTACGCCTTTCTACTGAGTCTAAAGGTGGCAGATGGCATTTTGTACGCCTTTCTATTGAGTCTAAAGTTGGCAGATGGCATTTTGTAGGCCTTTCTACTGAGTCTAAAGCTGGCAGATGACATTTTGTACGCCTTTTAACTGAGTCTAAAGCTGGCAGATGGCATTTTGTACGCCTTTCTACTAGGTCTAAAGCTGGCAGATGGCATTTTATACGCCTTTCTACTGAGTCTAAAGCTGGCAGATGGCGTCTTTTACGCCTTTCTACTGAGTCTAAAGTTGGCAGATGGCATTTTGTACGCCTTTCTACTGAGTCTAAAGCTGGCAGATGGCATTTTGTACGCCTTTTTACTGAGGCTAAAGCTGGCAGATGGCATTTTGTACGCCTTTCTAGTGAGTCTAAAGCTGGCAGATGGCATTTTTTACGCCTTTCTACTGAGTCTAAAGCTGGCAGATGGCATTTTGTACGCCTTTCTACTGAGTCTAAAGTTGGCAGATGGCATTTTTTACGCCTTTCTACTGAGTCTAAAGCTGGCAGATGGCATTTTGTACGCCTTTCTACTGAGTCTAAAGCTGGCAGATGGCATTTTTTACGTCTTTCTACTGAGTCTAAAGCTGGCAGATGGCATTTTTTACGCCTTTCTACTGAGTCTAAAGCTGGCAGATGGCATTTTTTACGCCTTTCTACTGAGTCTAAAGCTGGCAGATGGCATTTTTTACGCCTTTCTACTGAGTCTAAAGCTGGCAGATGGCATTTTGCGGCACTAGCCCATATGTGCCTGCAGTACAAATGATCTAATTCTTTATGAATTAGCTATTTTTGTAGACCTCTACATTTTGGGACATCGATCTGTTATAGAGGATAGTTGCCTAATCCATTTGAAATATAAAGTTTGGAATAGATAACCCGCCGAGAACTAGGAAAAAAAATTAATCGCATTTTGCCTTCACGGAATTGCACAAGGACGTGCGGCGGAGTCGACAAGGTGGTAGATAATAATAATAAGTTTATTTAAATCAATTTTTACAATTTTGCAACATATTTGCAGTCTGTAATACAGACTAGTACAAAAGAACACAAGACACAGAACAAGTCAAGACATCTGTAGCCGAACTAGACAAAAGCCTGTATTTTGGCTATCTCCTCAAATAATATTATATTAATATATGCAAACTATCGAGAAGAATTGTTATATTTTTTAAGAAGTAAATCAAAAATAATTACAAAATAACATATTAAAACCATTAATTTGAAATTATACAACATTCAATCAAAACAAAATCTAAAACTAATAACATTATTACAAAATCAAATTAATTACGAGTAAATTAAAACAATAGTGTGTTAGAATCCTTTCTATGTGTGTGATATGATGGTGTGTATGTGAGTGTGTGTGACTGTGAAAAGCAAGTAATCACTTTTTGTTTTTTTTTTGGTAAGAAAATTATCCAATGATATCTCCGATTCCTTGGGTGGGGCGGGAGTTAGTGTTAGTGTATTTTACTGACTAAA
This sequence comes from Leucania comma, assembly GCA_958295575.1. Taxonomy (NCBI): domain Eukaryota; kingdom Metazoa; phylum Arthropoda; class Insecta; order Lepidoptera; family Noctuidae; genus Leucania; species Leucania comma. The sequence continues at coordinate 15,512,756 of OY282474.1, read as the reverse complement.
AACGCACTCCTGTTCCTTCGTTGCCTTTCATACCGGGGCCGAATCTTCTTTTCAGATACCGACCCTTGCCCCAGTAGGTTATGACCTTGGATTAAAAGTTTTTCATTCGCGAAAAAACCGGGCCTAGTAGGACCGAAGCCTGCTGGGGCTATGGGTCGACTTCTGAAAGGGAAACCTGTGGTCTTGGAACGCAAAGGCCATCTGAAGGAACATAAGTGTGATTTTAGTCAGTAAAAGTCTGACATGTAATCAGTTTTTGGGGAGAGGTGGGCTGGTTGGAATAAGCCCACCAAAGGTTATAGCCGCCACGGCCCACGTACAATGGTCCGCATAGGACTATACAAATACTAGCTTCTACCAGCGGCTTCCCCTGCGTGAAAGTCGGTTTCTCCATACAAATTGGAAATTTCCCCCTTACCCATTTTACCCCAATAGGGGTTTTTTTTTTTTTGCGGTAGGTAAAATCATCCAATGACAAATCCCGCCCTTGGGCGGAGCGGGAAATAGTGTCAGACTCTTACTGACTAAAAACCTACCCTGTTCCTTCCCTGCCTTGGTTCCAGGGCCCTGGTATGCATTTTCATACCTTCCCAGAGCCCCAGACTAGGCCTCGACCCTACTGGGCCCCTACGGTTTGCTGACAACTCCTTGAGGCGCACGGGAACAGTGCGCGCCGTAAACGACTTGGGCTCGGTCCGGTCTGTTACCGGACAAACGGACAGCGAGCTACCCATTGCCCGCCGTCCGCAAGCCCACCCCCTTAGGGTTGGAATTTCGGATAAGGAACCTATCTGCCAAATTTTAAGTTTGTAGGTGTTATAGTTTCTGAGATTTCGTGATTAATCAGTGAGTGGTATTTCGCTTTTATATTTATAAATATACCTATAAACTATGTATAGTATAATATATATAGTATAGTATAGTATGTATACTACACATATAATAAATATGTACCTCGTCGTCGTTTTTGCCATGAAATAATAACAGATGAAAATGTACTACAAAATATTTATGCACAAATGAATCATTTAGAATAGGTACAGACCACACTACATTGTGTTTTGGACAATCATTGCATCACGTTTTACTGATATAATCTAATAACATATTAAAATAATTCAACAATAAATTTTGAATCAGCACATGATAAATTTTATAATTGTTTGTTTGCTTAATGCCTACTAGTATTTATTTTGTAAAATCATATAGGTTTAAAATTCGTGTTCATTTTTGTGGGGTTTTACTGTGATATAAATCACGAAGTTTTTTTTTATAGAACTAATGCAACCGTTGATATTCAAGTTGGCCGAACCAGGTGGATGAGTAGTTTTAATCAAGATGTATAAGTATAGTATAATCAGCCTTTAAATGTTCCCACTGCTGGGACTCAGGCCTGCTCTCTTAGAGAGGGAATGAGCCGTACGGGTTGATGAATGTCTTTGAATTTTTGGTGGTAAGGTATGTCGGTTTCCTCGCAATGTTATCCTTTTCCGTTTTGAGAGCAGTGGTGATGAAGTAAATTACACAGAGTAATAGGCTTGGTTTGAACCCGCGATTTGGTAAGTCGGGGCCGTTACCACTCAGCCACCAGTGCTCTTACTCGGTCATGACTGGTTTCAAGCATTTATTAATTTATTAAATGCCCTAATTGTGATGCAGAGAATATTAGTGGTAGATGCAATAAAAGAGAGAGAAAGTCAAATAAACCTTAAATATAATACAACTATATAATATATACTCAAATTAACAAACTGCATATCTACAATACACTACAGTCAAACAGTTGATTCAAATCAACAATTGTATAACACGCTGGGTGACATACGGTGTGCGTTATAAAAGTCCCTAGACTTTTTAAGAAACAAAAAACACGCTGTCATGATACTACTGCCAACTTCTTGCGATTTAGATCGCGAACTTTGATTTTTTCATGATAAAATAGCCCTAATACCACTTAGAAATTATCATTACACAGAAATGTCACATTAAGTTGGTACAGAGAGTGTAGGATTTCTTGAAAGAGCTATTGCGGCCCAAGAACGCAATGGGCAACCGAAGGAGATCAGATGGCCTTAAGTAAGTAAAAGTCTTAAAAAAAAATTACATGTACAGAAGGTCTATACTGTTTTTAGTTTTCCGCATAAATATAAATTTCTTTGGGGTTCCGTATTTCAAAAGGAAAATACGGAACCCTTATAGGATCAATTTGTTGTCCGTCTGTCTGTGAAGACCCTTTATCTCGGGAATGCGACCAGGTATCGAGTTGAAATTAAAAACATATTCTCAGGTCTGCAGTCCCTTGAAGATGTGAAAAATTAAACTTCTAAATTAATATATAAAACAGCTGTTTCATTCCTTCAGCTACAGTTCCATTGACAATGTTCTTGAAACGAACTCAATCCGTCGCATCACTGGTTCGACTATCCATCGAACTACTGTCACCTTTGTCACATGCATACCTATGTGTTTTATAGAGGGCATTGAACTTTACCAGTTCGTTTACCTATGGTTAGGGTAGCAAATTAGATGATATGAATGTTCACACATATTATTACCAGCGCTTTTTGTATACACCCTGAAATTTTAATGGTTGTTTTCCCGCGGCAGAACGACTTGCCATAAAGAGTACTTTCGAAACATAAAGTAAATGTTAAAAAAAAAATATTTACGAAAAAAAATTAAAATACCTTCTTCACTAAAAAAAAAAAACAATATATAGAGCCAAACATAGAACGTCCTCCTTTTCGAAGTCGGTTAAAAATGGAAAACATCTTAATTGTCTCTAAGTAGATAAAATATTACAAAAAATGTTTTTAAAATAGCCAACTTAATAGGTTTTTGAGTAAAGATTAGTTTAAAGTAGTTTTACTGAGCAAAAGTAGTTTTGACCAATTCTGGCGGTCAAAAGTAGTTTTGGCCGGAAGTGTCAGTCCAAACCAATTTTAACCACAAAACCGTCAAAAGCACTATCCGATAATTTTAAGGCAAAACTACAATTGACAAACTTGTACCGATTGTGAGTTTTGACTGTGACATCTATATCTGTGAATAAATTGGGTATATGTGGCGTATCACGAAACAGACCAAATTGGCCAATTTAGACTATAATATGGCTATTATATGACATGTTCATGTGTTGACAGGTTATTTACCTGATATAGTATTTTATTTCCAGAATTCCAGTGCATAATTTTCCTTCTTAGTGTGTAGATAGTAGACTTAATAAGAATAAAAAAATTGATACAAGTGGAGAAACTTTATCATTTCGACCGATACGGAATTTGCCCGTGTCACAGGCGAGGGTGTTTTTTTATGGTAGGTATAGGTAATCATCCAATGACAAATCCTGCCCTTGGCCGCAGCGGGAAATAGTATCAGACTGTTACTGACTAAAAACCTACCCCGTTCCATCGTTGCCTATCATACCAGGGCCGGGTGTTATGGAACTGAATGCTGCAGTGACTATTCACGTGTATCAAACGTTTTATTCAATACACTTAAGAAGAAATAAATAAACAGGGGCCGACCACTAAGCCTGATACAATAAATCGTGGCGCGGATGAACTGGTGCATTTTTCCGCACTAATGCGAAAAATAGAAAATTGCGTGCCTAAAAGCTCTAGTAAGGTACTATTATATATTCTGTGGCTCTAGGGGAACGAGCGGGTTTTCAAATGAGTGTAGTGAAATAGTACATTTTGATACAAGTGGGGAAAGTTTGTCATTGCAGCCGAGGCGAAATTCACCCGAGCCGTACAGGCGAGGGTGTTATGAAGCCGAGTGCTGCAGTGACAAATTTCCACGTGTATCAAACGACGTTTTTCAATACACTTTCGAAGAAATACGATGAAAATTCCACCAATAATCTATCTTCTATCGGAAAATTATGACGCATTTTTTACTGAAGAAAATTTTCCAAAGTTACCTAATAATTTGGTTTTGATTTGATGGCAGCAGGCTTTTTTACCTCAATCACATAATCTGGTAGCGTAGCATCTAATGGATTCTCTTCAAATCTTCTTTTTCACAACTATCACTAAATGAATAAGTTAGTTAATATTAGGTGTACTTTTCCCGCGCATACCCTTTGCAGGTTGAAGAAGAAGCAAAGGTATCAAACCGTATACATCCTAATATTAAAAATGTAAATATTCAAATATTTTTGAATTTAGAACACAGATAATTGTTAATTTGTTGGTATTAACAAATTATTGCTTACGTAATCATATCTTTATTTTATTCTGTTTAAAAACACAATTTGAATTTTCATTAAATATTAAAACCTTAAAAATATCCGCCTCTTTGCTTTAAAAAAAAAATAATCACTCTTGATCATGATGAAATAGGAATGAAAAAAGCCCTTGTTTTGATAAATTGAAAAAAAGCACGCGGGTGCTAAACATGCCATATCGAACCTAATCGTAGTGCGATAAAAGGCAGTTTTCGAGTAAGTGTATTGAAAATACTTTTTCAATACACTTTCTCAAAAACCCGTCCTTATCCCAACGCGTTAGGCACGTGCTTGCCGCCACTACAATTTTATTGTAATAAAATTGTTAATGGTATCAGGCTGGGCGCCCACGAGGCGCGGGTCAACCCCCGCGATTCGTAAGTATGTTGCAAAACGACGTTTGATACGCAAAATTGTCACTGCAGCCCTCGGCTCCATAACACACTCACTTACGGCTCGTGCGAATTTCGTCTCAGTCGCAATGAAAAACTTTCTACACTTGTATCAAAATATACTATTTTTTTTTCTAAATTAAATTTCTTGTCTGACCCAGTATTCGGCCACGGCAATGCAATCCACTGACGTCATTAAATCCGTACGTGACATATAAACAGCCCGCACGTGACACAAGATCGAAGGACATGGTGTGAGAGACGCTGCGCAAATACTGAAGATTGGAACTGTCGGAGATTGCCTTTGCATCGCCCTACCTAATACGTAATTTTGTCAATAACATTAGATATAATATTGGTATAATGTTATTAACAAAAATACGTACAAACTTACGAATAATTTAATTTGGTTAGTCATTCGGAATAATAAAACTCCGCATGATTTGATTAAGCGACAGTGGCGTAGCTAGACCCACAGGGGCCCCGTATTAAAAAAAAGAATGGTGCATTTTTACAAATGCTTGGTTTACCCAGACGGTTGTGGATGATATGTTGGGAATTTTTGCCTGTCTCCGGGCCCCTGTAGCACGGGGGCCCCGTACCATTGATACGGCAGATACGGCGGTAGCTACGCCTCTGTTAAGCGATTTTAATAAACGTTTGTTAATGCATTATTTAAGAGCAAATTCAATTCCAATATTATTTTAATTAATTGAAGTTTTTTTTTTTCAGGTCAGTATAATATGCCACAGGAAAGCAGTGTGTTGGTAAGCTTACTACTCAGAATTACTTACTTCCTCGTCTTCTTTTATACGTTCTTCTCAGTATTCTATATTCCGATGGTCCGTTGAAAGTATCGGTCAGCTGCGTTTATCCTCCACATTAGCATACAAGGCTTACCGTGACGTGACCAAAATGAAAATCCTTTTCAGCATTTTAAAATTTCGCTTCGAAATTCAAGCTCCTACACATGACAAGGGTTGTCACGTGGCAGTGACGCGAAAATCGAGCTTTCATCAGGCATTATATTGTTGTTTGGTCGAAGGTTGTTTATAAAAATATCCCTAAGAAATTAGGTATTTGACAATTTAGATATAGTTAGTAGCATAGAATGTAGTTTGCTGTTGGAATTGTATAAACCAGAGATAGATACAGGTTAATTTAGTACATAGACAATGTAAAAAAAACACTGAAAAGTGCAACATAGCTTTAATTTCAGAAGTCATTGTTTCAGAAAGTTTTTTGTTCGTTATTTAACATCGACTTGCGATACTAAATTTACGTCAACTACACGTATAAAGAAAACAATTTTACTTGTTACGATAGTTCTGTTATGATCTTATGAGGAGTTCCGTTCTTCAGATCATAACAATATTTCTATGGTAACAATTCGGGAGTAAGTATAATCTTTCAATTTTTTTTTTAAATCAGTCTACAATTGCTCGGGAATATGCATAAAATAAAATCGGTTAAAAATACGTTTAAGTTGGCGTTGCTGTCTATGCGACCACGTTATTTTTATTCATATTACATGTTTTCCTTTTTCTTCTAGTTTGCCAAATGTGGTATACTTAAGTTGACTTGCTAAATATAATCTATTAATATAGATATCCAATCCTGAGTTATCTTTCCTGATCCTAAAATTTGCATTAGCATGTTTGAAGAAAAACTGAGCCAGGCGGTGTTGTTTTTTAAACAGCAGCAGCGGTGCAGTTTTTGTTTTTCAGCTGGTTTTATTAGAGCATAAAGCTCTAATAAAACAAGCTGAAAAACAAATTACCAAAAATTACCAAAAAGTAAGGTTACCTATATCAATTTAAAAATAGAACTAGGTAATTCTATTTTTGAATTATAATAAAGTTTATTCGCTGTGCTCGCCGATATTGAACCTGCCAGCCCTATTGTCACCGCGCCGTACGATATTTGAACGACTCGCTAAACTGTTCACTGAAATATTATGTCCCAACAGCGGAGTCTTTCAGTGAGCGATGAGATTTTGTAGTTTGAGTTGTGTGACTACCTGTACCGCCGCACTCGCGCATAAACTCTATACAAACATGTCTGTGTACACTCGCGAACAAACTGCATTAGAAATTGTGCGGTAACATTAGTTTTATGCTCTTGATAAATAAACATGTTATTACGTAACAGCAATGTAAAATGTTTCGTAGTGTTCATATTCTCTTTAGGGCTCGTGTACACGATGCCGACCGTATACATAGCATAGCGGTGCGATGGCGGCGCGGTGACGGCATCGTGTACCCTTAAACTTTCTAGTATTATTTCGTGTTGAGTATTTCCTACGTAATTAGCTGTTCTTGGATATATCCATATGATATTTATTTAAAGAAAATTTAGACGTAGGTAGCGAAATTCTCCTAAGAAGTTGTATTTATATTGCTCAAAAGCTTTGGTATCATTAATGAAAGACTGAATTAGCCTAAAAAAAGAAAGACGCTACTAGCGCAAAGAAATGTCAAGTTGTACCAAATACGTTATTTATGTAATAAATCCAAATCAATATGGTACTGAAAGCAACAATCTAAATATCAAATAGCTATTTTCGATTTCAACTAAAGAGCGATTTCTAAGAAATAAACGTAATTGGTTTTTGTAAGTAAATCATTTAGAAAGAGCTTATTAGTTTGCCTCTTTTTAATTAATGTTTTAATCTGTAAACAAAGAGCGCTCAATTAAAACCACACTTAACACGTCATTTCTGAAAGTTATTTAAAAAAAAACTGGTTAAGTGCGAGTCGGACAAGTGCATGAAGGGTTCCGTACCGTACGTCGCAAAAAAACGGCAAATACATCATGATTGTTGTATTTAAGTTTGAGCCCCACTTAAATATTCATTTTAATATGTTTTTTAGTATGTGTTGTAATAGCGGCAACAGAAATACATAATCTGTGAAAATTTCAACTGTTTAACTATCATGATTCATAAGATACATCCTGATGACAGACAGACTGACAGCGGGCTGTTAGCGTTTATAAAAACGATACCCTTAGGATAACCCAAAAACTAACTATGATTGTTATTAAACAATCATAGTTAGTTTTTTCTCAGCCACCATAAGCAGCAGAGCTTTTTAGTTCCATCTTCATCTCACATATTAAATAAAATTGAAAACAATGTTTGTCACAACCTTCAACATTTCTTCTATGCTCTCTTAAAACTTTACGTAGATAAGCAAGTCGAATGTAAACAGAGCATAGCGACTAGCCAGCAGCGAGTAAGAAGAAGGCACAGAGCTCGCACCCTCGGGCATCTCGTGTTGTTGGCACGAACCCGCCCACATATGAACTGAGGCGACCGGGCCTCATTGAATATTTTCACCAAAACTTTTAAAGTGCTTGTTGAATACTGAAAAGGGTGAGTTGGGCTATTTGGGAGTACCGTTTTTTGTTCGACTTGTTTTGAAATGGGTTGCTCCTTGGCCGGCGAGATAAAAACATTCGGTGTAAACGTTTGCGAGCCAGTGATTTGTTTTAGATAGTTGATAGTTGTACGTGCTAGTGCTGGATAATGTCGAAAACCCTTTTAAATGTTCAATAAATGTCTGTAAATATGGCAGCAATTGGCTAGTACCTACGCGGCAAATAAATTGAACTATTTGCTATAGTTACGCCCTCAATTCGATTGACCTGAAAATCAGTTGTAATCTTCATCACACAAGTTCTTCTTCTTCTTCTTTTCGAGTCGATGGCAAACTCGCTAAATTGTTGGGGCCCAGTAGGTGGCTACGTTAACTGGAGCCTCCCCGAGTGGCGTTAAATATATCGTTCTGCGATTCCAAACGCCCGGCGCACCCTGGACAGCTAGCACTCGGTAATGCAGAGTCAAGCTGACTAATCCTTTCACCTCGATGGTAAACACAACAATATCACACAAGTTGAACCATCATGAAGGTCGACCTTGAGTGCGCAGTAACCGATAGTCGGGTCTCAATCGAAGTAGGGGCGTAACCACAGCAAATGGTTCAAATTATTTGCTGCGTAATATATCCACCTTTGTGAGATAAAATACCTATACCTAGTACAGTTTTTTTTTGAGTTGGGAAATCATCGAATAACTTCTCCCTTCGGTGAAGCGAGAAGGCCTATCCGACTCTTGTAGGCTAAAATCCAACTTATTCAGTTTTCTTTTGCGTTCCAGAGAATCCCTTACCTATATTTTGTTGAGCTTTATGTAAGTTTCACTTACATCATTTAATCCATCGAATGAAATAACTACCATAATTTTCACAGTATTTACCTCACGCCATGTTGTAAATGGAGGATGATAAAGGTAGAACTACACTGCGCACACGTGTGCCACACACGTCGATCTGGGCGCGTCGGTCTCCATACATTTTATATGGAAACTAGACTTGTAGAGCTACAGTTGATCCACGCCACGCGATGCCTCCCGACCGTTCTACGTACAAATCAGGCGTGTTACACGTGTGCGTTGGTTTAATGTAGTTCTAGCATAATGCCCCAAACTTGCGTGTTTGTTTTAAAAAAATACTTTTGCAAAGGTAAAGTCTTACCCTTCAGACCTTCACAATTCAGGTAGCCTATCGATCTACGCGGAGAACAAACAAAGAGTGGTATCAATTAAAAACTTTTTTATTAACGTAAAACAAACAAGAAAACAGGACAGACGTTTGTAGGTCTTTGATTAAAAATGACATTGAAGCTGAGCGAACTTGATTCTTATTATAGAAGCAATAAGAGTTAGATGAAAGGATCTTTTGTCGGGAATTTTTGAATTAAATCTGTTGTGATGGCGAGGAAGGTATCTGTAGAAACTTGAGTTCACAAAATAGCTCCAGTTAACACAATGCCATGGATGAATGGGGGATGTTTTTTACTCCATTATGTTGCGTTGCTGAAAAGCTAACACCACGTAAGTACTTAATTGTTGTCAAAATAACATTTCGCATGACTTTTGATAGGGAATTGAAAGACGCCGCGATTGATAAATCATACACAAAGATTTCAAACGTTATTTAACACCAAAACTAATATGGTATGTCGTTAGTCTTGTATAGAAAAGCTATTATAAAACCACGGAACTCAATTGTATTGTTTTAGGCAGAACGCGAAGAGAAAAATGCTAAACTCTGTAAGTGCACTCCTGAAAACATTAACTGTTTTACGGGTCTCAACCGAAGTGAGGGGGCTGCGCGTAACCATAGCAAATGGTTCAACTTATTTGCCGCGTACTATATCCGCCTTTGTGAGATAAAATAAATATAATATAATATAATATTTCCACAACTATCACACAACACCGTCTAGTCCCAAGCTAAGCAGAGCTTGTGTTATGGGTACCAGACAGCTGATAAACATACTTATATATTTCTAAATACATACATATTATAGATAAATAACACCCAGACACAGGACAAATGATCGTGCTCATCACACAACTATTTGTCCTGGGTGGGAATCGAACCCACGACCTCCGGCATAGCAGTCAGGGCCACTAACCACTAGACCAACAGGCCAGTCAATCATAACTGTACCTAGTTCCTTTTTTTTACGTGGGAAATCATCAAATGTCTTCCTGCTTTGGGTGGAGCGAGACGGCTTTTACTGAGTTCTAACGTTTGTTAGAACTTAAGCAATGATTTGGTATTTATTAAATGAATGTGAGAGAACCTTCTAGAAGAGTTGCCAATATAAATACTTGATTATATTGGCAACTCTTTTGATTTTCCCTTTGACGTTTTGCTTTAATTATCCTAAGTAATTTAAAAGTTCAATGATTGATTGATAGGCGACCATTACTTGTTTAACTGAAACAGTAACCAATTTTAATTGTAGTCATTTTCATTAAGTCTGACAAACAAAATGTCTGATAGACAGGAAAATAATTGAAAAGGAATATTCTGAGAAACACAAAGAGATTTCAAACTTGTTCTCCTTGATCCTCATTGTTACATCAATTATAAATTCAGTTTGAATAGGTATTTATGAAAGTTTTATGTACTTTCGAATCTGAAGGGTTGGCCCTACTTAAACATATTGCTTTCATTTATAATTTACGTGCCGCGTAACTTTCGGTAACTTGCTCGCTGATCAGAATTTGAGAGAGACGAGTTAATACAGAATGCGCTCAGAGTTCGAGATAAAATTTTAAGATGACAGAATTTGAATAGGCCCGAAATTCGTTGCGTTAAAGTATTTCACCTTCATTAATTTTAAATTGAGACTGATCTATTTGTTCCGTTAAGCACTCCTCCTGTTTAGGGTTCCGTAACCAAAGGGTAAAAACGGGACTCTATTACAAAGACTTCGCTGTCTCACTGTCTGTCTTTCATCAGGCTGTATCTCAAGAACCGCAATAGCTATACAGTTGAAATTTTCATAAATTATTATGTATTTCCGTTGCCGCTATAACAACACATACTAAAACAAAATAAAATAAATATCTAAGAGAAGTTCCCATACAACAAAGGCGATTTTTAGGTCCTTTTTTGCTCGATATAAATAATGGCAACAGGTAGGCACCTGGAATATCCACAAAATACTCAGTTTTATTTTTACTTTAATAATAAATAATAAAATTAAAATAAATTAAATATTTAAGGGCTTCCATACAAAAAACGTAATTTTTTGCCTATTTTGTAGTTGTTCTCTTGTTTACCTAATCAATGATAAGGAACCCTTCGTGGGCGACTCCGGCACGCACTTGGCTGGTTTAAGGGCCAAAAGCGCGGTTTCAAATCTAATCTGCTTTGTACTCAGCAGAACAATCTTGCCAAAACCGGTTTCTAAATTAGCTGCCACCTTGTTAGCAGCACCTTGTACACGTCACAAAATGCTATACGCTTGTCTTGTGAAATTGTACGCTTAGAGCCTCAGAAATCTCATTTAGCCTCGAGACGAGAGAAGTGGTATCTTATACTGTCAGCGGATTATTGATGCTGTGAAACCATATCCCAAGTTCCACGTAGATTGCGCTTCCGATTTAACTCCCCTTTAATTATTATTTAGGAGAATGTGTACTATTATTAAGCCTGTTCTCTTGCACTGTTTGAACTAAACTGATTAGTATTACTAAACTGAACTCCAGTCAGGCAATATTGAACGCAGATTAAGCCTTGTTTCATCTCGTAGCTTTAGTTTTGTTGCTTATTAGTTTTCTTTCTGTCTTATTTTGTTTTCGTAAACTAGAATTGTTTTACAATTGAGATTGATGACTGTTTGTATTTTAAAGTTAGATTAGTTTAGATAAATTTCGATTTTGAGTCCTGGGTTAATAAAAAGAGGCTTGTGAAGATAGCTAGCTTATGTTTGATCGACGAAATAGTCTTGTGGTCACGCATGGGAAGATAAATGAAGTGTGTAAACCCCTGTTTAGCTTGGCCAACATCTAGATGATAAAGTGCTTGACCGTTAGCCGTTATTTCTTTGGTTAGCGGTAAATCTTTGATGCCAATGTACAAGAGAATTCAATTACTACCTATAGTCTATAATGTGTAATGGGTAGCACGCTGTCCGATCGTCCGGTAACCGACCGGACCGAGCCCAAGTCGTCGATGGCGCGTTCTGTTCCCGCGCGCTTCAAGGAGCTGTCAGCAAACCGTAGCGGCCCAGCCTGCTAGCTGCAGGCAGGCAGGGTCGAAGCCTGCTGGGGTCATGGGTCAGCTTCCAAAAGGAATACCCGGCCCCGGCACGATAGGCTACGAAGGAACGGGGTAGGTTTTTAGTCAGTAAGAGTCTGACACTACTTCCCGCTCCGCCCAAGGACGGGATTTGTCATTGGATGATTTTACCTACCATAAAAAATCTATAGTCTATAATTAAATGTATATATCGATGGCCACACCGAATAAACGTGTAAGAGAAAAGTGACAACTTTTCAGTAAAAAATAAAAACGTTTAAACTTCAATAACGCTAATTTCATTGTAAATAGATATAAACAATGTATAATCAAAATAAAGGTAAAAAAATAAACTATAGATTTGTATATTTACTTCTTTAAAAAAAATCAGCGAGTTTCAAGAAATTCATGAAAAACTACTTAATGTTTTTACTCTTGTGAAATACGCATGACTAGGTTACAGTAATATGTCATTACACGTTTATTCGTGTAATAATACACAACGAATAAAATGTACTTAGGGTTACACTATTATTCTCCGTAAATCAAGTTTATTTTTGAACCCAGCTATAACTATTTACACGCTTGTTTACAGTACATTGTTCTGCTATCATATGATTGGAAAGATCGAATACACTTATATCAGAGTTTATAAGATCAGTTTTCGTTTATGTAATACATCTTTGTTAATGCATGGTAAATAAATAATTAAAAAGGTTGAAATAAAATACAGATATTATATAGAATACAAAATATAATCATGCTATTTATCCATGTGAACACAAAGTACTAATCTTATTGATTAAAAAAAATAACAAATTGCAATATTAGAAACACTAGTCCCCCTCCTCACTGTCATTGGCGACCGAGATGGAGTTATCTAATGGTAGTAGATTTTTATAAAAACTTTGATAATGGTTTGGTATTGCTCCTGAATCACAAAGACTTATCAAATCCTTCAATAACGGAAGTGATATAGGTAACATGCCAGTGTACGCTAGTTTTAGGCTTTCAACATCTTCTGTAGGTTCTCCCCGCCTCATTCTTGAGTTAGTTCATAAGATTTGCATCTCTCGTAATTCGTCTTCCAAACTATATCTGAAGTAAATTTACTAGAAGTTTACTTCTTTTATTTTGCTCCAGTTTTATCACCATTTGTGTTTTTTCCCTATAATCTCCTCTTTAAAATCCATAAAATCATTTTGTGTCATTTGTTTTACTTGGTAGCATTTGATCGGGAGTGTATCCACCGTTAAATTTTGTTCGTTTTAATCCCGCGGAGGGTCGATTCGGTACATGAAACACTATCGATTTGTAAAGATAAAAAGGATTTCGCCGAAATCGGTCAACTGGTGATCTTCTAGCGTATGCCATCCACATCTGGAGTGAGGCCATCGAGAAGCACGGGAAAGCGCTTGCTTTTTCCATTGACACCTCGAAGATTTTCGATAGGGTCTGGCACGAAAGCCTGATTAGTAAGCTTCCTTCTTTCGGTATACCTGCTGGATTGTGTGCTTGGATCGTAGACTTCCTGAGGGATTGGTCCACCCGAGTGATCATCGATGGCTTCTCATCTGGTCAAATGACCATTAATGCCGGGGTCCCTCAGAGGTCAGTAGGTACTCTCGGCAACATTGTTCTTGCTGCTTATAAACGATCTGCTTAAACTCGGTGCCTTTGGGTATGCAGACGACAGCATTGTTGCTGAGAGTTACATATCCAGCGGACGAGCTAGTGGGTCACAGATGCAGTCTCTTCGAGAGGCTATGGTTGAGCGCTTGAATTTGTCCTTGGAGGCAGTCTCTGAATGGGGCGATGCCAATTTGGTCAGGTTCAATGCTGCTAAGACCCAGGCGTGTCTATTTTCCGCTAAAAGGAGTCAATTCAGCCCTGCTCCAGCTTTCCGGGGTGTAACCGAGCCGATAACCTACCATCTTAATCTTCTTGGTGTAACGTTGACGTCCACTCTCAACTTTGGGCCATACATCGAAGCAAAGGCTCAACTGACTGCAAGAAAGCTGGAAATCCTCGCAAAGGTCAAACAGTACTTCACGCCGTAACAGCTGCTCAAACTCTATCAAGCGCAAGTTCGATCGTGTATGGAGTACTGCTCTCATCTTTAGGACGGATCTGCCCGTTACCAGCTTGATGCGCTTGAGACTATTGAGAGGCGAGCCAAGAGGGTCATTGGCAATGATGCACTCGTCGAGTCGAGGCTTCAAAGTCTTGAACATCGACGCCAAGTTGCTAGCCTGTCGGTTTTCTACCGGTTACATTTCGGGCAGTGTGCGTCGGAATTGCATAGCCTAATTCCGCCTAGCCCATTCCATCATCGGATTACCAGACGTATGGCGTTGCGCCACTGGTGGACACATGGTGGACATCCAACCTATATGCACAAAGTGTTTTGGGAACACATTCATTGTGAGTACAGCTGAGGAGTGGAATTCCCTGCCGGAGTTTGTGTTTCCTGATGGCTACAACCCGGGAATCTTTAAGTCAAGAGAGAATAGGTTACTTCTAGGTAAGTGCGCTCCATCGTCGACCGCATCGTCGCTTTTCATCAGGTGTGATAGCGGTCAAGCGCGAACCGATCAACTATAAAAAAAAAGTAGAACAAACCCAAACCTTAGTTTTTTATGTCATTAAAAACTGCATTCAAATCACTTATATATAATACACAGATGAATAGTCAGCTGTGCTTTAAATTAACACTATCTAACCAATTTATAATAATACGTCCATTTTGTGTAATAAAACATTAGTAATAAAGTTTGCATACATTTCTACACGAATAAACGTGTAAGAAGACATTGCCCAAATTCGAAAACAATTAAAAATCTTCTTAAACGTCTGTAAGTTTTAATATGTTTATTCTTGTGTACTTGGCGACTCAAAAAGCATGTAATAACAGCATAAACTATTATTCCTATAACTTTTAAATTAATTATTTTCTTAGAATAAAAAAACAAACTATTATAATACGCGTGTTTTGGGTCTAAAATTCATAAAAAAAATTAAATAGGTGTAAGATAGGCAAAAGAAACGAAAAATGCAAAAAAAAAAAATATCGTGTAAGTGCTCTTGCACGTTTATTCGGTGGGGCCATCGATATAGCTTTGAATGTGTAAATATATGTAGATGTCATCGGGGTAAAACCACGGAGAAACTTAGATTGAATAATTTACGTAGTACGTAAATGTTAAGTTAGGTATGCTCCCAATTTAAGTTCGTTTATATCTTGAATCAAGAATTCCTTTCCTACGCACCTAATTCACTGGCATTATTATAGCTCCAGAGGCCATTTTTCCTCATTTCAGAAGAGAATTCTCGTAATTTAAAAAGGTTTTTTTATGTTATTAGGAAGCGTAGTCCGTAATCATTACTTGTCTGGCGAGGGAGGATAAAAAAAGCACGTTTATTAATAAACGAATCGAGTGCTAGCGGTTTCGCATTTTATACGTAGGCATATTTTTAGCCAAGCTAATAGATTATTATTTTCGGTGATTTTATAATCCGACCTGTCATGATTTAGTTAAATAAAACCTAAAGTTAGCTAAATTGAACTGTTCCTCTTCTGGATTGTCCCAAATTATAAAAAATAGAGTTAAAAATATGCGACATTATTTTTACACCATGTTATACTTATTCCAAAAATATGTAAAAAAAAAACTAAAAAACCCGACTGTTTTTCTGAGTAGAAAAAGCCCTAAATAAGAAAGTCGTTCTACCCGAATGCACTTAACAATATAATATTTTAAATACAAGATAAATTGTAGCAGTCGGGACCCATTCTCGAAATGGAGGCTTAGTGAATTGAGAGCACATGTATACCTGTATTAAATTGTAGATTACTCCAATCTACTGACTAGACGGCTGACTTTCTAGAAATCCATCGAGCCGTTCAGGCCGCAGAGCGTGCCAAACATTTGAATTTGGCGCCAAAAATCTGCCATTTTGTTTTTTTTTTTTTTTTTTATATATACCCAGTGTCACTCTCACAGTAAATACGAATCTAACAACACCTCTCAAGCTAACATCCATCGAGCCGTTCAGGCTGCAGAGCGTGCCAAACAATTATACATACATACATACTCTCGAAAAACATAACCCTCCTTCTGGCGCAGTCGGGTAAAAAGTCACAAGTTGGACACTACCGGCACTAAGTACAACACAGTTCATGGCAGGTCATAGCAGGCAGCCAGCAGGGTACAGTTGGGTGCGAGATCAAAATAACCTCTCAGTGGCCTGGATGGCCCAGTGTCCATGTATTTGTGTGGATAACCAGGTAACATAACAAGCTTGTAACTTTGTAATTTTTCATGATAGACTTATAAAATTTTGTACATAGATTCTTTGCATAAAAATACTAGACCCTTGTTTCGGGTTTCGCATAATATACTAAAAATAAGGTTGTATTTACTATAACTTTGAAATTATTCTAAACTGTCATACAGGTGGCCAAAGGCCTCCTCCAAGTCCTCCAAAGCAATCTGTTCCGATCCCATCTCGGATGCGTTCAGGTTGTTTTGCCACCTTTTGAGGGGCTGGCTTTGACTTCCGTCTTCTGGCACCCATTTTATGGAGAATTTCGCACAATGTTCGCAGTGTATGCTGTTGGTGTGTCCCACCCAAACCCATTTGAACATGGCAACTTTAGAAGGCTGCCATGACAAATAATTACCCTGGATAACTATTTATGTTTCGAACTCTGTCCTGTATATTTACGGCCAGGATCTCCGCTCTTCGTGGTGAGACTTTTGGAACTCGGTGAGTGACCAGGTCTGAGCATCCTTGGTTATGACAGACAGGATACATATCGTATGCTTAATCATATAGAGACCTAAGTCTAGGGTGTATTTAAATCTGAAATTATTTGTTTCAAAAATAAGGTTCATTTTCAAATGCCTTTTTTTCAGTTACGTCTCTTTTTTATTAGGCATGCGACATGTCGATGAGTTTGCGCTTCAATGCGGTCGACCAATCATCCTTCATTAGCGTCTTCTTGGACCGGTAACTTTTTCAAGCGTGTGCAATGCACCGATCTATTTTCTTTTCTTACTAGCCCCCCTAGCCAAGTTACAATCGTTTCGTTTAGCGTGAACGCTTGGAGTTGATTACGCCCCCAATTCCTTTGTGCTGACGTCATCTCAACAAAGGAATTGGGGGCATGGCCAACTTCAAGCGTTCACGATAAACGAAATGATTCGAGCTTGGCTAGGGAGGCTGTACTAGGATAATAATAATATAATAATAATATTCCATATCTATCACACAACGCCGTCTAGTCCCAAGCTAAGCAGAGCTTGTGTTATGGGTACTAGACAACTGATAAACATATTTATATTTCTAAATACATACATATTATAGATAAATTACACCAGACACAGAACAAATGATCGTGCTCATCACACAAACATTTGTCCTGGGTGGGAATCGAACCCACGATCTCCGGCATAGCAGTCAGGGCCACTAACCACTAGACCAACAGGCCAGTCAAGTATAGTATGAGCTAGTAAAATATACATCATTGAAACACGTAGATAGAGTTTAGGTATATTATTGCACACTAAAATTTAAATAAAATGCCCCTAAAGGGTTAAGTTGTAATAGAAGTACGATCAAAGACACTTCCGCATGACCACGGAAAAGTTCATTTTTGCTTGCATTCGAAACGAAAACTTTAAAAGGTTTGGTTTGGTGCCGCACCGCATGGTTTAAGTGATTTTTTTTTTAATTAATATAAACTAGTGTTTGACTGTGATCCTACCTGATGGTAAGCAGTGATGCAATCGTTGATGGTAAATCGCACTAATTTATTAAGAACCTTTTCACTCTAGCCTTGATGACATCTAAATTAAAATCGGACGGGAAGCCCGCAGCAGGCAAACTGTCCCAGTTCTTCGATGTACGCGGTATAAACGACGAGGCAAAACGCTTAGTCCGGAACTTAAAAATTTCAACAACGTAAGGCTGTACTGCGGTACCGTACGGTTGTCCGATGGTAGAAATAAGATGGCGGAATCAAGTCATGCAATTTCCGCGCACACTCTCCAAAATGCAAGTGATCAGGGGAGTGTTAAGTGATCAGGCAGAAATGAGCGCCATCTTAAAACCTATATCTACTTTAATTGACGGGGTTTACTGGGGCTGATGCCTGTCAGGGCTTTCTTTTGAGGTCACTTCATCATCTAATAACTTCTTCCGCTCTAGGTCGGAGCGAGAGAGCGTGTCAGTCTTTTATTGACTACACCCACACCAATGTTCCTTCCGTTGCCCTTTACATCCCGAGACTACGAGTAACCCGTTCAGAAGTCAATCAGCCTCAGTAGACCTGCTGGGCCTACTGAGGCCATTGATTGGCCATTGATTGGCCTTGCTGGGTGCCTCCTCTCTTTGAGGCGCGCTTGTGCAACGCGCTGTCAACAGCCTGAGACGTCAACGACTCAGGCTCGATTCAGACAGTTATCGAGTGACTGGACGGCGAGCTACCCATTGCTCGTCATCCGCAAGCCTACGGTGACTGGTAGCTGAGGTCGGGGTTTCGGCATCTGGATCACAAGGATGTCCATTCCTTCACACGTGCAGCCGTCTCCTTCGCTAGCATTACTACTTCGCAGAAGGAGGCCACCGCCGCTCAAACCCCCTCGATCTGGACTATAGCCTGTACCAAGGCCTTGCGCAAGAGATTGCCGCCGCCGATTACCTGCTTAAGAACTCGCCGGAGTTCCGCCAAAGCGGACCGTATCTCCACATGCCTGCCAGCGCTGCGAGATTGTTCAAAAGAGTCACCGTAGTCCTGGAGTGTAAAGGAAAACTGAAGAAAAACGACAGGGTTTTTTCCAGACCCTCCCTCTCGCTCCGCCTTGAGCGGGAACTGTTACTTGATAATTTCTCAAACCAAAAGAGGTACTTTGGTAATGTGAGAATAAATTCTAGATGGACAACCCTAACAGCACTTACGTAAGATATCATGTTCACTACAAATGCGTATGCTAAATAGATTTACGAGGCAGTTGAAAAAAAAAAACATTACCACATGTGTATTGACTCACTTGCTTTTGCCAGTGGATTCACCCACGTGGAAATAGAAATGCATAGCTATGTTACTTGTTATATTGCTTATTGTTATGTTGCCTATGTTAATTGTAGCATCCTACTGGTAATAAGATTTTAGAAAATAGGTTCTTAGTTCTCTTAGAATATTTTTTACTATCACGCTACCGGAGGCGTTGGTACCAGCTAGTAGGTTAATTAACGTGTCGACGCCTTCAGACAATAAGTCGGTAATCACTCGTTTTTCGATTAACGACTTTATTTCCCGGACAATAAGTAGGTAGTCGGTCATCGAAGTGCGAGTACCTCTAACACAAATCAAATCTTAATTTGGGTAACTGAAAAGAGTTCAATAAAACTAGTATTAAAATCATAAAATAGTCTTCTGGTGAAGTGCTTATTTTCATGTGTATATTTAACTAATATAAATAAATATTATTATTGTACTCGTAATATAATAATAAAAATGTTCATGTACTGCAATTGTTTCCCACCAACTAGGGGTAATTGTCCTTGGGTACACTAGCATAGCACGTACAGGGATAATCGTCGGTTGGTACAATGCTTCACGAAAATTGATTAAGGGGCCTCTGCGGACGCTTTTCCAAGGTCCAAGACCCCAGGGTTCTGGACATTTATATTTATTTATTAACACGTTTAATACCACCAATAATTACAAAACATCAGTCCCACAAATTCGCCAATAAACTTCGTTAATCCAATTGTAAGAAAATTCCTTTAAAAGCCGGGGAAGTGGGACGCTCGGTTCGATTTGGTTCAATTGTTAAGACAATTGAACCAAATCGAACCGAGCGAACGACAGGTTTATAGTAGCCCAGATTATAGTTATGAATCCATGGTGGTACAAATGGATTTTCCACTTTGGACCTTTATTTTTTTTTATGGTAGGTAAAATCATCCAATGACAAGTCCCGCCCTTGGGTGGAGCGGGAAGTAGTGTCAGACTCTTACTGACTAAAAACCTACCCCGTTCTATCGTTGCCTATCATGCCGAGGCTGAGCCTTCCTCTCAGAAAACGGCCCTTAACCCCAGCAGGCTTCGACCCTGCCTGCCTGCAGCTAGCAGGCTGGGCCTCTACGGTTTGCTGACAGCTCCTTGAGGCGCGCGGGAACAGAACGCGCCGTCGACGACTTGGGCTCGGTCCGGTATGTTACCGGACGATCGGACAGCGTGCTACCCGATGCACGCCGTCCGCAAGCCCGCGTCTACGGTGGCCGGAAATCGGGATCGGAATCCCGGCGGCGGCTGGGGCGAGCGCCCCGTTGCCTCTGCCTGATGCGGTCGGCCTCCTCCTTTGCTAGCATTACTGCTTTGCAGAAGGAGGCGACCGCCTGCCATCCCTCCTCGCTCCGGACCATGGCCTGAATTAAGGCCCGGCGAGAGAGATCGCTGCCGCCGATTGCCCCCACGAGGACACGGCGATGCTCCGCCCAGGTGGGGCACACCTCTACAGTATGCTCCACCGTGTCCTCCGGGTGTTCCGCACAGTGGCGACACCCGGGCGAATCCTCAGCACGAATCCGGATCCCATGGCGGTTGGCCAGCAAGGAGGGTCGCCGCCTCGCGGGAAATAGTTCGGTACCCTCGCACCATGCGTATTGCCATGACTCTCTGGCACGCATTCAGCTGGGCCCTCGGCTGCTGTTGCAGCGACGGTGCCCATACTGGGGCCCCGTAGAGGGCCATGGACCGAACGATTCCCGCGTAGAGCTTCCGGCAGGAGGCGTCTGGTCCCCTGAGGTTGGGCAGGAGCCGCCCGAGAGCAGCCCCAGTCCGGTTCAGTTTGAGAGCCAGACGTCGGAAGTGCTCCTTGAAGTTCCACCAGCTGTCGAGGACGAGTCCCAGGTACTTCATCGTCGACCCGACGCTGATGTGAACTCCTCCTACCGTTAGCTGGGAACCCGGTGGTGGCGCACCCTGAGGGCCGTGAAAGCACATCCACTTTGGACCTGATATTTTAAAGTCGTAATCTTTTGCAGTTATACAGCCATATTGTACGCTAGTAGCCCGCGCGGATCATAGACTCGAGTATATGGTTTTAATTTCAACTCGATACCACCAAAAGGGTCTTGACAGACAGATGGACGGACCACAAAGTGATCTTATAATGGTTCTGTTTTTTTTTTAGGCAGCTAAATACGGCCGTGGTAACTTTTTCAATCAATACCGCAACTCTGACAGACATCGGCTTTGAACGGACTGGTCAAATAAAACGGGCTAAATATGGATGTATCTGCTTGCTTACAGTACGGCCGACGGATCTTAGCGCGCCTGAAATTAGGCTCTGCGAACTTTAGCGCTCAAAACAAGCGCACCGAATAAATGATTTATAAAAACTAATGCCAATAACTGTTGTTAACAGCAATAACAACTGCTATTAGCATTTATTTTTTCAAACCATTTATTTTCTTACGAGTGCAGAAGCGCTAAAGTTCACAGAGCCTAACTTCAGGCGCGCCAAGATCCGTCGATCGTACTGTACCTTCTCGAGGACCAAGTAAACGTGATGATATTCTATAAAAAAGTTTAATAACCTCCCAGTAAATGAAGTAGATGCTTGGCTACTAAGTCTATGGTGCTATAAAGCGTAAGTACAGGTAGATGCTTAATCACCCGTTAATAAAGGCATAATGGAAAGGTGCAAAGTCTATTTTTAACGGAGAAAATTTTTACAGGGTTATGAACTATGTACAAGCTGCCCAGCCTTTTCCCGCGTATGTTAGGGTTGGCTACTGGTCTAACTGAATGCAGATGAGTATTAGTATTTTAAATGAATGACTTCCAAAACCCAGTAATTAGGTAACACAATAGGTACCTCTTGGCAAGACACGAGTCTTCAGTCAGGTTCAACGTACTTTCCGAGGCTCATGGGAATCTTGATATATTAAGATCAATTTTAAACCGTTAAATTTTAGTAGTTTTAATCCCGTGGAGGGTCGATTTGGTTCGTGAAATACAATCGATTTGTAAAGAAAAAAATTAAAAAATAAAGTCCTTTTTTTCCAAAACTCGTATTAATATACGAATATATACGAAATTAATTTCTTTACATAAACGAGTCAATGACCTTGTAGGTAGTTGCCGGTCGTTGCGTACTAACTACCTACAGTTCATTCGTCTCGCTCAGCTGACGTTTACTTAAAGAAATTCATTTCGTACATGCGTAAATTAATTCGAGTTTAAAAAAGAGAATAATTTATTTTTAATTTTTATCTTTACAAATCGATAGGGTTTAAAATAAAGTAAATACCCATCAAGTGTTTAAAAACCCTACCGCAGTTAACAAACCTTAAACACCTGGACAGATTTTCATAAATTGTAGCTAAGAACCATCTCGATTAAGCCAGCTTTAAAAAAAACCGCTTCAAAATCGGTCCATTCGTTTGGGCGCTACGATGCCACGGACAGACACACAGACAGACAGACAGACAGGTCAAACTTATAACACCTCTGTTTTCCGTCGGGGGTTAAAAATGGTAGTAAGCGGTCGTACATTAGTAAATAAAAATGTTAGTGAGCACAGTACAGGGCAAATAAAATGATAAATAAATAATAAGCGCAATACAGAGTAAATAAGTATGTTAGTGAGCGGCAAATAAGCATATATATGAGCGCATTACAGCGCACATAAAAATGCTAGTAAGCGAATGACGGGGTATATAAAAATGGTGGAGCAAGGGCTTTCCTACTCTTCTTCTACTTGTCACTGTTTGAGTGTAAATAGTCCAATCTCGGTGACCTGACTCGGCCTGTTAAAATTTTCATTAATTTATAAGAATTAATCAAATCATAAAAAGTCACCCAAAGGGCAATGGAAGGAGCTATGCTCGAAGTTTCCTTGCGTGATCGAATCAGGAATGAGATATCCGCAGGAGAACCAAAGTTGCCGACATACTCGTAGTACAAAAATCGCCAAACTTAAGTGGCAATGGACAGGCACATTGCTCGCAGAACGGATGGTCATTGGGGCCGTAAGGTGCTGGAATGGCGACCACGTACCGGAAGACGTAACATTGGAAGACTTCCTACAAGGTGGAGTGATGACCTAATAAGGGTTGCGGAGATCCGATGGATGCGAGACGCACAGGACCGTTCATTGTGGCAACACTTGGGGAAGGCCTATGTCCAACAGTGGATGTCTTTCGGCTAAAATGATGATGAATCTAACCATATGAAGTTTAAACATCGACAAGCAGATTTTCTTTAGAGAATGTGACTTTGACTAATCAACGGTGCTTTTTCATTTCTTTACGTCATATTATTCAGATCTGTAAGACCCTGGAATCTTTATAGATTTAGGATATTAATAGCATGTTCCAGACTTAGTCATAACTCATGTTCTTCTATAACAAAAGGGTATTCAGATATGGAACAAAATGTATTTTTGTCGCAATTCCTTTACAAAAAATGATTTACTTGCACGAATTTGAATTTTTAAATTTGGAACAAGAGTGCTGTACACAGACTTCAACACCATTTCATAAACCTTTTTTTATCGTTATGATCGCTTACATAACCGCTTTTAAGCCATAAATCGCAGATGCTGCCTAGAACTTATGGCTTGGCTTCTACATTTTCTAGTTGTCAGCACATATAAAACAAATGACAACTTAAAAAATATTGGTGTTTCTGTGCTTCTACGAAATTCTATTGGAGATATTTCTTACTTCGGTTGTCTTTTATTTCTCTCTTCAATAGTCTTTTTGTTTTGTTTGAATACAACTGATTGGGCTTTTGGACAACTGAGCCTCAAAATTGTATGTTTAACTTTATTCAGTGTTGAATTTATTATGTATTAACTGTTGCCAGCCCGGATGGCGAGCTACCCATTCCTCGTCGTCCGGTAACCGTCCGTACCGAGTCCAAGTCGTCGAAAGTGCGTGTGTTCGACGTGCGCCTCAAGAAGATGTCAGTAAAACTGTAGGGGCCCAGCAGGGTTGAAGCCTCTGGGGCTATACCTGAATTGTACACATTGCCGGTGTCACATAAATAAACAAACATACAAACAATCTTTCGCCTTTGATAACATTAGTGTGATTGAGTAAACAAAATAAACAAAACAATGTCTGCGTAATATAGGCTTTCTTTCGTCTATAGTAATTCTGCCTCTAGCTCTGCCATAGCATTTTATTCAATCATGGCAAGCTATACAGTGTTGGCAGCTTGCCAACCGCTGTCAGAGCGAATAGCATCGTTGCCAGTAGCTTGACGCGTAAAATTAAAACTAAAGAACTTTCCTTGGAAAATGCTATACTAAAATGTAGTAAAAGAATACAAGAAGGTTTGTGCATTAGATGGGAGATGCAGACAGACGGAGACAAACATCTTTAATGCAAATGTACGCTGAAACCTTGTCGTGTATATTTTCAAGACAAAGATACGTTTGTTTTAAAAAGCAACGAAAGTACAAATGGAAGACGGTCAATATTTTCAGAGAATAAATACTTTTTAGATTTCAGACCTCCTTATCTATAACCTCAGATTTTAATGTCATAAAAACTATCTATTCTTCACGAGGTTTGTAATACAGAGATTTTATGTGAAACTTAGAAACCTTCAATAAGCTTAATATTGTGAGGAGAAATAAAGAATTTATTATTATTTTTCACTAGCTTCTGCCAGCGATTTCACTCGCGTCCGCCTATGATTTATT
Organism: Leucania comma; assembly: GCA_958295575.1. Lineage (NCBI taxonomy): Eukaryota > Metazoa > Arthropoda > Insecta > Lepidoptera > Noctuidae > Leucania > Leucania comma. The sequence continues at coordinate 15,487,801 of OY282474.1, read as the reverse complement.
TTATTTTTATATTCAGTGATATGCATTCTACTGGTGACACCGTCATCACCGCCCCAAATCACTCCTTTCGTTAGGTATGTCTGTATGAGATTACCCTGTACGATAAGACCGCCCATTGTACACTAAGTTTTTGTAATTGTTTATTCTGTCCATAGTATGAGGTGTACAATAAAGTATATTATAAACATAGTATAAAACAAAGTCGCTTCCCACTGTCTGTCCATATGTATGCTTAGATCTTTAAAACTACGCAACGGATTTTTATGCGGCTTTTTTTAATAGATAGAGTGACTGAAGAGGAATGTTTAAATGTACAATAAAGTATATAATAAATATATTATAATAATAAAAAGGAAAAAGATGAAAAAGTACAGTTAATATAGATTTATAATCTAAAACAACATCAGCGAAAATAATTATCGGCATAAAAAAGGTGCATAACGCACGCATTTTCCCCTTAGATGCTCTTAAAGCACCCCTCCGAATGTTATTGGTATAAATATAATTTGTCGGACAGATCCACTCGCTTCGCTTGGAAGTTAATCGAAAAATGTTAATCTTATGAAATATTCGATGGGTTCAGCAGCCCTGACGACTTTATTAAATTAGATCGTTTAGAACATCAAGTATTTATGGATATCCTTCGTTATGTAATTAGTAACAGGTTATTACATTTTGAGATCAGTTACCGTTTAGATAATAATGTTAATGAAAGAAGCATTTAATGAAGTCTGGCTCAAATTGAAGTGAAGTGACATGGCTTAATATGGCGAGGTATCGGAGGTATGTATTACAACATTATGTTTGACTTAAATTAATTTTGATATTGGGTGATCTTTTTCATGATACGTTCGTCGAGTCACGTGTTACGTGAGTCGAAATTTTTTTGGGCAACTAGCTCTTCCCGCTCTTAGTAAAGCGAGAGAGACTGTCAGACTTTTACCGACTAAAACTCACCTGTGTTCCTTTAGTTTTTTTTTTAGATTTTAAAACACCCTATGTCTGTAGTAACTCTTCCAATTATCTCGCAGACCTGATACGCATCAACCCTAGCTTTCTCTATCAATTTTACAAATACAAAGTTCTCTTTGATGCGCGTGGACACCTCTCGGCCTGGGCTTGCTTCTTATCGGATGGCATTGCTCGTCATCCTCAAGCCTAAGCCTGCAGTGTCCGAGAATCGTCCCGACACCCAGGGCGTCTCCTACACAAAGTGAGTACTTATTTTACCAGTCACTACACGTAACACCACAAGAACAGTATCACATTACAATGCAAACAAATTCCCCAATACCAAAACACTGCTCGCCTACATCATCATAAAACAAGTCCATCCGTATTCAAAAGGTCAGGAGCTAAAGTGATAAATCTGTGCGGCAGGCGACGCGGCTGCACCCGGGTGGCGCTTCCATCTTAATTTATTTCGTGAAGGCCTCCTAGTGAATAGTGGAGTGTTTGTTGTGCCACACACAGGTTAACTGAGGCTAACCGTTTTAATGCTGCGCTCAAAAGTGACCGGTTTTTGCTGGGTTGAAGTAGTGGAGAGGTGCAAGGTGCTTTGTGAGCCGGCTGGAAAATTGTGTAGACTGTACACGGAATAAAGGTGGTTAAAAATGTTTGCACGGTTTATTGTAGGGTTGTTTTATAACATTTATGTATGTAATAGAGCAGCATATCAAAGCTCACCACCACCATGAGGAACTTGGGATTGCGGACGACGAGCAATGGGCAGCTCACCGTGCGACAGTCCGGTAACCGGTAACCCAAGTTATCATCGAGTAGCTTTCCACGCGCGCCTTTAAGAGCGCATAAAAATGTGCAGCAAAGTCGTAAGGCCTCAGCAAGATCAAAGCCTACTGGGGTCATGGATTGAACGATAGAGGACCCCGGGGCCCTGGAACAAAAGCAAAGAAATAACATAGGGGTGGGTTTTAGTCAGTAAAGTCTGACACGCCTTTGCGCTTCTTCCAAGAGTGGGAGAAGTCATTGGATGATTTCCCACATAAAAAAAAATCATGAAGTGCTAAGGAACACAGTCACTGTGGCCGAAATGGGATAGATGTCATCTTCATCATAGTTAAAAAGTTCTTTGGACCCAGTTCATGATAAATGATAATTATTTTGCTAATAGGTTTTACAAAAACTCTTTTACACGCCAATTTTTGTCAGTTTAACCAAGATGAGGCCGATGTTACTTAGCTGACTACTCTGAGAAGAAACACCGAAAAAAACTCAGGGGTCAAAGTCTCTTTTAAAGTCCATACAGCAAACATGTAATGGTGAAAAAGGCGCACACGCCGCCGCCGCCGCCGGGTTTCCGATCCCGATTTCCGGCCACCGTAGGCGCGGGCTCGCGGACGGTGGGCAATGGGTAGCTCGCTGTCCGTCCGTCCGGTAACAGACCGGTCCGAGCTCAGGTCGTCTACGGCGCGCACTGTTCCCGCGCGCCTCAAGGAGTTGTCAGCAAACTGTAGGGGTCCAGCAGGGCCGAAGCCTACTGGGGCCAAAGGTTATGTGAGAATGTCACCACAGGCCCCGGGACAAAGGCAAGGAACGGAAAGGTAGGTTTTTAGTCAGTAAAAGTCTGACACTATTTCCCGCCCCACCCAAGGGCGGGATTTGTCATTGGATGATTTTACCTACGTTAAAAAAAAAAAAACAAACATGTAATGGTGTAATCATATGAGAACCATGCAAATTAGTGTCTGAGATGGTCTTAGGAAATAACTATACAGATTTGAATAGACCTGTCCAGTCATTGCAAGCGTTTATCATTTTTCGTATAACTCAACATAGGACTACTAAGAAACTCAACGATTAAAAATTTTCCAGTGTTACATTGAATTTTATGAATATTAGCTGAGAATTCTGCTCTAATAAGAACGTGAAAAAGCGGAATGATAATTAATCTCTCTAATTCCAGCAGTGATAAAGCGTAAGCGGGTTGAAACGAACTTATCGCCGTTGAAACAATGAACGCTACCGTTTTTGTGCTCGCCAGTTGGCGCCACTGACGAAAAAGGTCCTTAAGTGTAGCTTTTAAAAGTTGTTATGGCACGGCAGTAAAGTTTAAACGAAAAATATTTCTATTACCTTAAAAATGAGATTTATCGAGATATTAAAAGTACTTAGTACCAATTCCAAAACATGGTCTGATCGTGTGTTTTTTTTATGGTAGGTAAAATCATCCAATGACAAATCCTGCCCTTGGGCGGAGCGGGAAGTAGTGTCAGACTCTTACTGACTAAAAGCCTCCTTGAGGCGCGCGGGAACAGAACGCGCCGTCGACGACTTGGGGTCTGATCGTGTGTCAAATTTCATTCAAAGCCGTTTAGCCGATCATGAAGAAATAACGAACATACACAAAATCGCATATTTTTTATAAATTTTTGTGTGATTTCCAGTGTTCAGTATAGTAACCGGCAAATAAGTTGAACCAAGGCCCGAAAATCCGTTACTGCGCATTCAAGGTCGTCCGTCATGATGATTCAACTTGTGTATAATATGATTATAACTGATTTTCTGGTTTCAATCGAAGTGGCGCGTAACCATAGCAAATTGTTCAACTTATTTGCCGGATACTGTAACAATTTGTAACTCCCAATGTCTTACAATTTACTTGGTCTTGTATTCCCCTCGGTTTCGCGTTTATTTTCTAGCTGTCATTAAAACTTTGACATAACTTTGTGAAATTCGCGCCCGAACGTACGTGGCCCTAATGACATTTTGTTTAATTTATATACCACTCTTACCTCCCAAGATTTTAGAGTTTTAGCTCGTATACTATTCTTTTTATTAATATAATTTTCTTTCGACGAAAAATAAGGCATCCCCAGAGTAACTGTGGCTTGTTTATTTGACCTCATTTGATCTCATTAATTCCGCGAATGTTTCTTGTCGGTGGAAACATTCCATCTATTTGTTTTATTAAAACGGTTTTAATGGAAAACATTAAAATGAAAACAGTTCGTGTTTTGAACAAAAATATTAATTGATGGACGAAATATATTGTTTGTGCACTCAGTGCACTTAACGTTTGGTTTGGTTGCACAAATTGTTCAAATTCAACTCATACCAAACATATTATCAGTGTAATGTGAGAATTTCAAACAATTTATAATATGCTGCATCATTTGGAGTTTGTATTTGTTATCGGTTTTCATTCGCTTTGTGTATGCTATACCAGTGTAATGCGTCGATGACCGTATTATTTGCCTACCATTAGAATAACTTTTACCTAATTTCAGTGATTACATTTTGATTGTAACATAATTTCCTAATTGGGGTGTATAAGTTACATGTTAGGAGTGGCAGCCGGTCGCCTCTTTCTGCGAAACAGTAATACTAGCAAGGGCCGCACGCTTGAGGCAAAGGCCCTCACGCTCCAGACGCCACTGACGGATTTTTTTTTTTTTTTTTTTTTTTTTTTTGGTAGGTAAAATCATCCAATGACAAATCCCGCCCTTGGGCGGAGCGGGAAGTAGTGTCAGACTCTTACTGACTAAAAACCTACCCCGTTCCTTCGTTGCCTATAGTGCCGGGGCTGAGCCTTCCTCTCAGAAAACGGCCCTTGGCCCCGGCAGGCTTCGACCCTGCCTGCCTGCAGCTAGCAGGCTGGGCCTCTACGGTTTGCTGACAGCTCCTTGAGGCGCGCGGGAACAGAACGCGCCGTCGACGACTTGGGCTCGGTCCGGTCGGTTACCGGACGATCGGACAGCGTGCTACCCATTGCACGCCGTCCGCAAGCCCGCGCCTACGGTGGCCGGAAATCGGGATCGGAATCCCGGCGGCGGCTGGGGCGAGCGCCCCGTTGCCTCTGCCTGATGCGGTCGGCCTCCTCCTTTGCTAGCATTACTGCTTCGCAGAAGGAGGCGACCGCCTGCCATCCCTCCTCGCTACGGACCATGGCCTGAACCAAGGCCCGGCGAGAGAGATCGCTGCCGCCGATCGCCCCCACGAGGACACGGCGATGCTCCGCCCAGGCGGGGCACACCTCAACAGTATGCTCCACCGTGTCCTCCGGGTGTTCCGCACAGTGACGACACCCGGGCGAATCCTCCGCACGAATCCGGAACAGGAACTTAGCGAACGCCACTGACGGATGCTGATCTAGGTTACGGACAACGTAGGCGCGCTTGCGGACAGCGAGTAATGAGTAGCTCGCCATCCAACCGTCCGGTAACCGTCCGGACCAAGTCCAAGTTGTCGACGGAGCGGATTGTTCTACGCGCGCCTTAAGGAGAGGTCAGCAAACCGTAGGGGCCCAGTAGGGTTGAAGCCTACTGGGGCCAAGGGTCTGCTTCAGAAAGGAAGATTCGGCCCTGGTATGAAAAAATACGACGGAACAGGAATGGGTTTTTAGTCAGTAAAAGTCTGACACATCTACGCGCTCCACCCAAGGGCGGGAGAAATCATTAGATGGTTTTCCCACCTAAAAAAAATATAAGTTACATGTTTTATTCATATAATTTTGTGAAAACACGATGCAAAAATAATTACGAACCAGCAACAAATACGTTCAGAATAAAAACAAAATCAGCGTTGGGATGTGAATGTCGCCAGATGCTTATAACAAGTAGCACTTCGTGTTAATTGATACAAACAGATTCGTAATTTCCTCGGGCACAATTATTACCAATGTAAAATGTTTAGGGGCGTTAATTAAATCCTGCGCGGCGAAGGACCCACTGATTAAAAAGGAAATGTTCTCGTAGCCTCTGCCGGTATTATAGAAATTACGTCACGCCCCTGTTTTTGTGACCAATTAACGTCGAGCTAATTAAAGTATAGCTTTCTTTTTTATGACTCTTTCTTGGAAGGAACTGAAAATTAAAAATTCAATTTGTCACTTTGTCATTCTTCTGGTTAGCTTATTGTCACTTAACGTCAAGTCAAAGTGGATCAAAGAAGTAGTGGAATGTTTTCATACTCTACATAACTGAAGCGCCTAATCCATCTAATAACGAGATTCTTGTAACATAATTTTACACATCTCTGGAGAATTACTAATTTCGTAAGAAGCCTCCACATTCCCAGGTGCGATTACATAAATTCTGGAGCAAATAATTTTACTTGAATATAACTTCCGCGATATTAGAGGTATTCACACGTTGCTCCTTTCTCCTTTTATGGGCACAAAGAATGTTCGAAGTGAGTTTAACTGTGACGGCGCGGTGCCGGCCCTAAAAGCGTTTTTGTGTGGAAGCCTCGCATCGGCGTGCCTCTATTCAATAGGGAAATAAATTAAATTTACGAGCCGTTATTCTGAAACATTAAAGAGTTTTGTTTGATTTTTATTTTTGCGAAAATCGACCCCATTTTAACAAAGAACATTATAAGCTTGTTGTTTGTTTCAATGTAAAGATTTTCTTTATACTGTAAGGATTATACTGTGTCCTCAAAATACATTAAAATTAAGACACATAAGATTTTTATGCACCTGCCATATTGTCTCTCCACCACCCTAGGTTGACTGGTAGAGAATACCTAATGCGTAATTTAGACGGTACGAGTTTCTCGAACGATTTGTTCGAGAAAATCGTACGCAATAATCGTAAGCAATAATCGCCATGACATTATCGTATCAAAGTGTTTACACACAGGTAAGAAACAAATTCTCACCTACGATTATGTCATACGAGACTCGTAAGCAATAATCACTAGGCGATAATGTCCTGCGTCTGTTTAGACGGCAAAAATATAATGAGAAGATTCTTGCTTTCGAGAATCTCGACTTGTCTATACCTACCAAAGATCTTATATATTTTGGGGACAATCTGGATTGATTACGGTGCAATATCACACACTCTAAAGTGTACTATATTTTCATGTGCATTAGGTTCATATGTTTCATTGAAAAGTGAATGAAGAAAAAACGTTCAGAGCAAGACAACGAGAAAGAGGTGGTGTGTCCCTTTCTAACCCCTATTTATAACTAGGGTAACCATAAATTTACAATATATGTAAATTATTAATATTTATGTCATTGCAACATTTTAATATTAATTGATGCTGTAGAATTCTACTACTTATGGACGGCAAAGTACCAGTTACTCCTAACTATTTGTGAAACCTAAAAAAATAGTTTACTGAGAAGTCAAAAGTAATTAATTTTCAATTTTTTAAAATATTTTTTTACTGAATAATATTTTTTTTTAGGTATAAAGAGAGTTTTAGTAATCTTACTTGAGACGCGCCAGTTAAGAACAGATTTTGGAACCCATGACATAAAGAGAGATCACAATTCATGGTATTAAAGTTCAAGAATCAGTTCTTTAGTAAAATTAGTTCTGATTGACGACTTTTTTGTTTAATGAAATGGCCCGTTGGTGGTTCGTACAGCTACAACAATCGCGTATTTAATTCGGCTAGAGTGCTAGACGAAGCGTTCGACGCTAAATCCCCATGCGTGCGCTTATGATGTTAGTATTATCTCTTTAACCTTTCGTCCAATTATCATCATCATTTCAGTCCATACACGTCCACGGTTGGACACAGGCCTTTCCCATATGTCGCCACAATGAACGATTCTAAGCGTTTCGCATCCATCGGATTTCCGATAGTAGTCAGGGAACCGTACCCTACGGCCTGACCGTGTCCTTTTGATATTGTCGTCTTCGGTCGCCGGTGTTGAGTTGGTGACTTGTGTATCTTGTGTAGTCTGTTTATGTCCGTGTTCACTATGCGTGTGTGCGTTGATGTGTGTTATTGTGGTGTGTGAGTTTTGAAGTATGTAGGCTGGTTTAAGTCGGTCTACCGATACTGTGACTGTTTTACCGTTAAAGAGGAGTTTGAACACTTTCTCGCCCCTCTCTAGTACCGTATGTGGTCCTGTATATGCTGGCTTGAATGAATCAGATAACGCGTTATCCCTTGTTGAAAAACCGTGTTTTTTTTTTTCGGAGGTCACCAGTGAAGTGAGTATTTCATGAAATAAATTAATACAAAATTAAATTGTAATTCGTAATATATTTTTCAATATACTTGCTCAGAAAGTGGCTCTTATTGCACTACACTTAGGTACATAATGGCACCTGTGACCAAACTGTGACATTTTGATTACCATTACGCACTAGTGCTGTAATGTAGCTATAACCTTTTTGTTCAACCTCTTTGTTCACAAATCAAATTTTGAATACGAAAAAAGTTCATGTTAGGTTATTGCGTTCGTTCAATAGTATAGGTAAATTAGTGTCTTACTTACTTATTTTATGCAACTTCGGCCATTTTAACTTGTAAAAACGATTTATTTAATAACAAAACATATAATGTATAAATCTTTCGTTCAATTAAAAATTGTTTTTTCTTTGTGGTTTATGGTCGCCATTTTACGCGCCATTTTATGCCATTTTAAAATGCGCGCGGTTTTTGGTGTGATTTTTTCGAGTGAAGTTCATTGTTTATATTAATTAAATAAAAGCAAATACTACAAAAACATTAGAAAATGTTACATCCTATTGTCAATAAAAATTACATTATCGTGAAATCTTTTCACGCAAGAAAACAAACAACGACTAGGCAATTTGATCAAAAGACTAGGTAGCCATAGCCTTCAGCTATGGGTCAATTAAAAAAAAATGAATATGCGTGCCTATGAATGTTACCGCCATATTATGATTTTTTTTCCTAGTTTTGCTGTTGTAATAATAGTTAGCTAAATTATTTTCCTTCACAAGTGTATTGAAAAACGTCGTATGATACACGTGAGTAATGTATGGTTACCGCTCTTGGCTCTCTTAAGACCCTCGCCAAGGCTCGGGTCTTAATACCGCCTCGACGGTAACCATGTACATTACACACTTTTATCATAATGTACTATTAAGGTGAAAATTTACAAGGGAAGTGACATGACATATAATACAATGTTTTTTTATAAACGCTACACTAAGAAGTTTTTATTATGAACTAAAAGAAGTTCCGCTACACCATGAATTGTGATCTCTCTTTATGTCATGGGTTCCAAAGACTGTTCTTAACTGGGGAGTCTCAAGTAAGATTACTGAAACTCTCTTTATAACTAAAAAAAAATATTATTCACTAAAAAATATTTAAAAAAATTGAAAATTAATTACTTTTGACTTCTCAGTAACTTAAACTATTTTTTTAGGTTTCACAAATAGTTAGGAGTAACCGGTACTTTACCGTCCATAAGTAGTAGAATTCTACAGCATCAATTAATAATAAAATGCTGCAATGACATAAATATTAATAATTTACATATACAGTAAATGATGGTTACCCTAGTTATAAATAGAGGTTAGAAAGGGACACACCACCTCTTTCTCGTTGTCTTGCTCTGAACGTTTTTTCTTCTTTTACTTGTCAATGAAACATATGAACCTAATGCACCTGAAAATATAGTACACTTTAGAGTGTGTAATTTTGCTCCGGAATCAATCCAGTTTGTCCCTAGGATATTATATGATCCTTGTTCTCGCCAGTCGAGAAACTCGAACCGTCTAGGTATGAATGTTTAGACGAAGAAGCTTTTTTGTTCTTACGATTATCGTACGTTCGAGACGAGAAACTCGCACCGCCTAGGTATGTGTTTAGACGATGACATTTTTTCTATGCTCTTACGATTCTCGTATGTTCGAGGCGAGAAACTCGTACCGTCTAAATTGCGCTAAGGCATTAAGTCCGCCTTTGTACCTTTGGTTGCATGAAGATTAAATAAATAAATAATAAATACTTCCCTGTACTTAGTTAGAGGAGGATTTTTCTATCTTTTTTTACCTCTAGGTACGTCATTTATCATAAGCAAGAACTTTTGTAGTCTCCTTAACACATCCCCATTAAACCACACGGCTTGCACCTCTATTTTGGTCCCTCACACAGTCGTGCACCTTGCAATTTATTATATTCGCATTTGCTTTTGCACACTGGCTGCAAGTCATGCTTCAGATACAGATTACTCCCCTTAACACAACAGTACCGTAGGCAAGTAAGCGAGTGCTCGACTCGAGTACTGGCTGCCAGTACGTGGGGAGCGGTGTTGTGATGCCCTATTACCGGCCACTTGAACGTTTAGCTTTTTAATTAATCTCAATGGTTAGCGCGGAGAACGCGATTGTTTATGCGTTTTGCAATTACTTCTTATCTTGTAATGTTTGCTCGAATTACTATTGAAATGGGTATTATCAACGCAATAACTAAGCAACTAGTGTGTAACGTACCTAGTGAATGGTACCCGCAAACTTTTGTAATGTAACAAAACAGAACACAAGCCAAACAAATACGTCGATTTAACCTTGCGGGAACTAACCCCAGACAGTAGCCTGCTAACTGCGGGCAGGCAGGGTCGAAGCCTACTGGGGTCATGGGTTAACTTCCGAAAGGAATACCCGGCCCCGGCACGATAGGCTACGAAGGAAGGGGGTAGGTTTTTAGTCAGTGAGAGTCTGACACTACTTCCCCTTCCACTGTTGGACATAGTCCTCCCACAAACATCTCCACTACGACAGTACGGGTTGAGGGGTCAAGAATAGAATAGAATAGAATAGAATAAAACTTTATTGTACACCAAGAAAGTTATTTAATCAGTACTAAACTTAAATCTATGGGTAAGTACAATGGCGGTCTTATCGCTGAAAGCGATTTCTACCAGACAACCTTAGGATGGATCGTAAGAACTGAAATAAATACGGGGGGTAGTCTGCGGTGTACTAATAAGAAAATAAATAAATAATAACAACAACAAGAGTGCAAGACAAGTGAGTACAAGAGTGGACTAAACCGTTTAATTTGCCGGTTTAGTCCACTTTGCTGGTTTAGTCACGAGTCTTGTATTATTCGGACCCCCACCAAGTCATCTTTCCACCTTTTGGGAAGGCTTCCAACTCTGCGTCTTCCAGTACATGGTCACCACTCGAGAACCTTTTGGCTCCAATGACCATCTGTTCTGCGAGCAATGTGCCCAGCTACTCAAATCAACATATATCTATTTGGTTCATCTAAATTCTCTCTATGTTTAGGTATTACAGAATTTTCCAGCTATATGTATACTATCGCAAATACCGATTTTTAAACCTAACTTGCGTTCTAGTTGAAACATATTTTACTGTTTTATGAAAACTAGAGCCATTTATTAAATGTTACGGAGAGTACTCGTAGCTGTATGAGGTAAAAAATAGTAACCCGATGCTTTCAAACAAGTTTCCATCGTATTATAGACGTGCATATTCTCTCAGTATTAAGTTATTTAGAGGCATAGTAACACATTCCAATAAGTATGCTAAACGCAGTCTACATTCTCTATCTATTTGTTATCGTATCGAGGCTGTGGGGATACAATATCGAATAGGCATTATTAATCTATTGAGATTCGAGGCTGTTTCTGCAGTAAATCTAATTGAAATTGAGTCAGTTTTAGAGTCGACAGCTGTTGTCGCTCAATGGTAATGACCCTGCCTTCCTAGCCAAGTCACAATCGTTTCGTTTAGCGTGAACGCTTGAAGTTGGCCACGCCCGCAATTCCTTTGTTCTGACTTCATCCGAACGCTCAGTCACGTGGTCAGAACAAAGAATTGTGGGCGTGGCCAACTCTATGCGTTCGTGTTAAACGAAACGAATGTAACTTGGCTAAGGGGGCAGACATATGAGGTTGTCGTCGGTTCAAATCAAATACAGGCTGTCGCTTCAATTCTTGTATTTAATTTCGTCACCACTGCTGACTTGACCAAAAATCCGAAGTTACGTGATATCCATCATCGCTCACAATATCCTTTCCTAGCCTTAGTCCCAGCAGTGGGAACATAATGAGGATGATTATACTGATATGGAGTCAATGCGGTATTTGTTCTGAAGATTTTTTTTTTTGGGGTTTCTTTTCCGAAGGCCTAAAATATTACTAAAAGCTAGCTTTGCCCCACGATTTACCCTTTAATTATTATTCCGCTCCTATTGATCGCAGCGTGATGTTGTATAGCTTATAACCTTCCTCAATAAATGAGCTATATAAAATAAAAAGAACTTGTAGTTCCTGAGATTAGTGCATTGAAACAAACAAACTCTTTAATTTTATAATATTAAAATATAGTTTATAAACAAGTAGGTATACTGCTCTTACAACGCGTAGCGCTTTGCTACGAAAGTGCTACGAACCGGTCTACGCATCGATCAATGTAGCAATTATCACAAATTATGTAAATGAGTACTTATCCGCCTGCTATTATGATAATAAGTCTAGTCTCACGACTCCCCAAGGGGTTCTTCGCTTAAACTTGGAATTCCGGCCTACATACTAATAGCTAATATTGAGGCGTAAAATAAATTATTTATTGGTCATTTCTTATTAATTGATCGTGGATGGGTTTCTTGTCCAAGGTTTTTGTGTATTTTCCAATAGTTCTTAAAATCTAAAGGTCTCTCGTACATCATCACCTCCTTAGCCTTTTTTTATGGTAGGTAAAATCATCCGATGACAAATCCCGCCCTTGGGCGGAGCGGGAAGTAGTGTCAGACTCTTATTAACTAAAAACCTACCCCGTTCATTCGTTGCCTATCGTGCCGGGGCCGGGTATTCCTTTCGGAAGCTGACCCATGACCCCAGCAGGCCTCGACCCTGCTTGTCTGCAGCTAGCAGGCTGGGCCTCTACGGTTTGCTGACAGCTCCTTGAGGCGCGCGGGAACAGAACGCGCCGTCGACGACTTGGGCTCGGTCCAGTCGGTTACCAGACGATCGGACAGCGTGCTACCCATTGCATGCCGTCCGCAAGCCCGCACCTCCTTAGCCTTCTCTCAACTAGTTTGGGATCGACTTCCAGTCCAGTTAACATGGAGCGACTGCTTATCAAACCACCACAACCCAATTACTGGGCAACACGACACTCCTTGGATAGACTGATAGTCAGACAGAAAGTTTCTCGTAAATAAGAGCATAAATTATTATTAATATGTTGAACCTCCTGGTATCATACTGCAGCACAAATGCCTCCCTTCTATTCTTCCTCTTTTCTCTGTCCCTAGCCATATCGGGCCAATCCTTTAGATAGGAGCTTAACTCATCACGCCATTCCTATCTAGGCCAGCTGCGTCACTGGTCCCTGATCTTTGGAATCCTGTCAGTGGTTGCCTTCATCCAATTTTCCTGTGACATGTGACACATATGGACACTACAAATCCCTAGCAAAAATACCTTGTGTTTGTTAAATGTATTTTTTTTTTTCAGAACAGAAGGAATTTCACATTTGTTTTTGCCACATAAATAAAAGGGAAATGTTCTTTTAGTATCCTTTTCTATGTCACACAGGTCAAAGTCAACCTTATAAGAAAACATATATACGCATAATCTTCGGATGAGCCAAAGCGTATGTCACACTTGACCGACTTCGCTTTCATCTTGAACGATTCTGCTCAACTTTTCTATACATCTTTATGAGTGACCCGAGTTATTGGGTAACGTTTACCTTTTACGTGTACCACTTTGATATAGTCTGGTAAGTTTGGTGTAGAAAAAAAACTAGCATCTAGTTTTTTTTATGATGTAAACTAGTGCTTGAGTGCGATCCCAGTTCAGGCAGGCAGGGTCGAAGCCTATTGGGGCCAAGGGTTTGCTTCCGAAAGGAAAACCCGGCCCTGGTATCTAAGGCCACGAAGGAACGGGGTGGGTTTTTAGTCAGTAAGAGTCTGACACTATCTCCCGCTCCGCCCAGAACGGGAGATGTCATTGGATGAAAAAAAAAAGTGCGATCTGAGATGATGGTAAGCAGTGCACTAGTTTATTAAGAACCTATTCATTCTAGCCTTGAAGACGCCAAAATTATAATCGGATGGGAAGACCTCAGCAGGCAAACTGTTCCAGTCCTTCGATGCAGGGCCTGTTCCCCCGTTTTCATTTTAGTTTAATTTCATGAAAGACTTGACTTAGTTTGAAAACCAAGTTCCTGTTCTTCAACGCCCACCCTTACACGTGTAGGTCTGGGCTTTCTGCCCAATTTGGTGATGTTACGTAACGCTACACCCAGTCGTCCCCAAAGTGGTATGCAGAGACGTTTAGAACGCTGAATATTCCCAGTAATAGTCCCACGTGGGTACCTATTCGTTTTTAGATTACGGAGAGTTATTTTTATAACGTTAGAAACCTTTTAAAATGAAAAGATAATTAAATAATGCCTTTTAGGGTTCCGTTCTTCAAAAAAATAAAATAACGAAACCCGTTTAGGATAACATTGTTATCCGTCTGTCTGTCTGTCTGTCTGTTAAGACCCTTTATCCCGGGAACACGTAGAGGTATCGAGTTGAAATTACAACCATATACTCAAACAAGCGCTAATCCCGCCGATAAACTGTTACGCAGTTTGGTGGGTTTATAAAATGTATAACATTCGTTGGTCTAAATAAACGATTCATCATTTAAAAAAAAGTCTGTGGTTCCTTGCAGCTGTGAGAAAATCAAACTTTTAAGTTAATCAAAAAAAAAAAAATGGTCGCTTATGTCGCAAAAAATGTATGTCGTATGATTTCTTTTGAATAATATAGTATATTTTTAATTAGCTAACTTATTTGTTTTCTGTACGCTGTGTCTACATCTCTCATCCAACTATCCTGTCGCAGGTTTGCTGGAAGAAATTTCACTTGAAATAAGCAGTACCTTTGTGCTCTTCTATCTGTGTTTGTGTGTACATAAATCAATAAATAAATAAAAAAATGGATTCGGAAAAATCTTCGAGATATTCGTTAATTAAACTATTGACATAGGTAAGTATGTACGGAATCCTCATTGCGCAACTCCGACTCGTACTTACCTAGTTCTTTGCTTAGTAATTTTGTATTTCTTCGTAGGAGTATCATAATATTGATATATACAAGGAAAAGGTTACGAGAGGTGAAAGCGTTGGCGGGGACGACTGAAGATCTTGCTTTCAAAAGCTTAAGAAAATTTTCATTCTTCATAATTTGTTATTTATATAGAAGTTTTGTGATTCGGAACAAAGAAGGTCTATTGATACAGGTTTTATTATTGAAATTGAAAGGAAACATTACAAGTGGCTCTCAATATTTAAGTATTTAATTGGCATAAGAATGCTTGAAACGGAATTCAGAACAATATTATTGGTTTTACCTGACCTTTTAGGGACAGGTTGAGGTATATTGCTATGGTTAATTATGTGCCCAAACAATAGCTTACAATATAACGTCATAATCATGTTAATAAACTACCTAATAAAAAAATTGAGGAATTTTAAAAACCTCATATTTATTTACCTTACTTTTATTTTATGTGTCACTGGTACATAATAAAAATGTTACGAAGGTTTTCGTTACGATTTCGAAAAGTCGTACAATACACGGCATATAAGTTGAACCAAAATGGTGATCGATCCTCAGTGCGCAGTAACAGATTTTCGGGTCTCGATTGAAGTGGGAGGCTGCGCGTAACCGTAGCAACGACGGCCATTTTGGTTCGACTAATTTTATTTTTTTCGTTTTATATTTATACATGTAATAATATATATGCGGGTTTTTGCTTAGTTTTTAGGGTACTGACTAAAACCACATGTTCAGTTGGCTTCTATAGTCTTGTCTTCTATAGGTGTATTGCTGACAAATGAATCAAACTTTTTTTTTAATAGCCCTTACTGTCCCACTGCTGGGCAAAGACCAAGTACTTCCAAATCTTCCACCCGCGTAATCTCAAACCAGTCCTTGCGGTAGACGGCCAGAATCGAACATAAATTGTGTAAAAAACTATGTAACATAAAAAACAACAAATTAGCTCAAAAACATTCATAATGTATATAACGTGAATATACTAGTCGGTTACAATCCAATTTCAAGAAGAAAGGAATGAAGTCTATGGCAGACACATAAAAAACACGTTGCGTTAGGTAATAAGTAATAGTGGCCAAAAATATGGATTGAATAATTCATTCTTATTTAAATATAGTTATTGTGACTATAATAAACTGTATGAGCTTTCTATATGTATGGCCTATTCAATTCCAATACAAAAATAAATATGTATTACCAAAATACAGGGTTATAGCATCGTCACAATAAGGTTTCAGTTGATAGGTACTAGTTTTACATCAATTCGGATACATATTTGTAGCCTATCATACTACAATAAATTCTTATGAGATTTTCATAGCATATTTCTTTTTATTTTATCTTTATATATCTTAGAACCTTGGGATAAAGAACCTTAAATGCGTATGAGGGTCCGCAAATTATTATTATAGGACTATTTTTATTACACGATGTAGCTACCGACAATTAATACTACATATATGGCTATGGTTTTTGGGGGGCAATAGTGGACTGGTTACCCAGAACCATGTCAGGCCTCCTCTCCCTGAACAATGTTATTAGGATACATCGATATCGACACAGTGAGTGGCACACTCAATAAATTGGCCTTGGAAAACGGTCGCTAGCACGAAGTGAAGTAGCATCACTGAGGCAACATATCTTAAGGTGCCTTAGTAGTTGAGAGGTATAGCACGATTACCAGGATAATTTCGGAAGTACAGTTATGATCCTTACATATGCATCCTTCTCCCTAGCAAGTTTGCTCTTGCGAATATACAATTAAGCCAGCCAATAAAGACAAGAGAGCGGTAGGAGCTCTGTTCTCGGTAGTGTTCACTGCGGCCGGCTAATAAAAGTAAACCAGGGATGAGGAACAAAAAATCTCCCGGAGGATCTCGTTGGTTCCCTCCCCTTGAGAGGAGATCTGAATCCCAGTAGTGAGAACATTATAAGGCTGATGCTATGCTATGCTATCAGGTTGGTGAGATCGCGTTTACTCAATTGTTACTCAAGCTCTAAGCGGATACCGGTGTTCGCATACCAGGGATAGGTCGCAACAAAACTGCCCTGCGGATTGTATCTCTCTTTGTCTAGCCCCTTAAAAATCAGCTGAAACAGACCTAGGATTTTCTGGGGCGCGCAAGCCCTGTCACAAGCTCAACGTAGAGATACGGTGGTGGGGATTACTCTCCGAAAAACGGTTATAATCCTCGTCACACTAGTTGAACATAACAGACGACCTTGAATGCGCAGTAACCGATTTTCGGGTCTCAATCGAAGTGCAGAGCTGCGCGTATCCAAAGCAAGTGGTTCAGCATACCGTCCGATTATAATTTAGATGTCTTCAAGGCTAGAGCGAATAGGCTCTTAATAAACTAGTGCGCCTCAAGCACTAGTTTATATACTCGTAAATAAAATAAAAAACTTGTTTACTGCGTATACTGCGGTTGGTAAAACGCGCCCGCCACCCAAGGATGTTGAAGGTCATAACAAAATTTGAATTATCTTTGCTGTCTACATGTATTGCAACAAGCAAAGTTTTTTTTTTGGTGGCTGAAATTATACAATGACATTTCCCGCCCTTGGGCGGAGTGGGAGATAGTGTCAGACTTTTACTGACTAAAAACCCACTTCATTCCTTCGTTGCCTTTCATACCAGGGCTCGAGCATTCCTTTCAGAAACAGACCCTTGGCGCAACAAGCAAGTTCACCTCTGTTCGGGTTTTTTTTTTTTTTGTGGTAGGTAAAATCATCCAATGACGAATCCCGCCCTTACCTCTGTTCGGGTACTAAATTATATCCGTGTGGTCCATACTTTATTTCATAACACGTAGTTTTTTTTATGGTAGGTAAAATCATCCAATGACAAATCCCGCCCTTGGGTGGGGCGGGAAATAGTATCAGACTCTTACTGACCAAAAACCTACCCCGTTCCTTCGTTGCCTCTGTTCAGGCGCTAAATTATATGCTTGTGGTCGATACTTTATTTCATAACACATAGTAAATTCTACAAAATTACCCACTTTTTCAAGCAGCGTGTAGCAAATCGTAAATCAACTTTTTACGTGCAAAGAGTCATGTTTCCCATTCCAATTGTTTTCCGATGTCGCTTGTTAGAGAGATGATTCTCCCCCATTTACCCCCAATTCCCCTACTTCTCACTATCACAAGCAGTGTGTTTATTCCGGCCCCCTACTCTTTAACGAGCTGGATGCACGATACGGGAGATACCGGAGTCGGTATTCGAGTGATATTCGCTGTTTATCGGTAGTTCCGCTAAGTTTATATTCTTACAAGGAAAATTGTGTTCATGGTGTTTTTAGTGGGTTATGGTGTTTAAATAGGTTATATCAATTGGTTTATTAGTTTTGTGTTTATTTTAGTGCAATTATTTACTAAATATCCTTTAGTCTAAAATGATTTTAGTTCTAAATTCATATTAACCTAAAAGATGTTTGGTAAATTTTGATTTCGGCTTGTTGAAATTTAAAATGATTTAAAATCTCGTGAGTATTTTAAATCCTTGCATTAAAATGCACAATACTGATGTCTATATAAAATTTCTATTTATTTAAAGAACTCGTAAGTTCTTCAGGGTTTGTTTGACAAGTATTGTTTAAAAGCTCTGTCATCGATAGTCGGTGGTCGGTGACAAAAACACCGACTTCCGAAATTAAAGTTATTTTGCACTTTATTGTTAGTTTTTTGCATCGAAGTCGGTTGTATTTTTTTTTTTTTTGAAAAACCTTTTTTTTTACTATTGTATATTTCTCACTCTTTCAATGCTTTAAACTGTGTACCACCAAAACAGACATTTCCACTCAAACCGCATTGTAGATAACTTTGTACATTTCAAACGAATTTCTAAAAGCACGTGTAAATACCTCAGTTACTCCTGATACGCTGAAACGCCACATAAGCTTAATTCAATATTGATGCGGGTTTGAAGCGCACGTGTACACAGACACGTGTATATGCGCACGTATATAGCATTCACCTGGGTGTCATCCCCAAGGAAATTAATGTTTTGTATTACAATAAAACTTTACTGCGAATGCGACAACGTATTAAAAATGCGTAACAACCTTTTTTTGATATGTCGCCTTTGTTGGACGTTTGTGATTTGTACCTACTGTAGATAGGATGTTTTATGGCATTTTAACCAAAAATGTTCATAGTAGGTATTCGAGAGAACGACTTTTCGAATCGATGGTTTTGTTTGAGATCGGAAATCTTCTAATGACTTCTCCCGCTCCTCATTGTGTCGGACTTTTACTGACTAAAAACCCACTTCTGTTCCTTCGTTGCCTTTCACACCGGGGCCGAACCTTCAGAGAACGACCCTTGGCCTCAGTAAAAAAGAAGGCGTGTCAGACTTTTATTGACTATAACTACCGCGAGTTTCAGAAGTTGGCCCATGGTCCTGATTGGCTTCGGCCCTGCTGGGCCAAGTACGGTTTTGATGACATCTCTTTAAGGAACGCGTGGAACACTACGCGCCATCAACGACTCAGTCTCGGACGGTCGAACGATGAGTTACCCAGTGCTCGTCGTCCGCAAGCCCATGCCTTCAGTGGTTGGTAGTAGGGGTCGGGCGGCAGCCCAGTGGGTGAAGCGTGAGAATATCTGTTCCTTCACGGGAACGGTCATCCTCATTCTGCTTGACAGAAGGAGGCGACCACTGCCTGTAGAGAAGGACTATATTATACTATACGACCCACCAAAGCGTCGCATGGGTGCAATGGTGATATTAAATAAAAAGCATGTATTATACATATAAACCTTTCTCTTGAATCATTGTATCTATTAAAAAAACCGCATCAATATTCGTTGCGTAGTTTTAAAGCATACATAGGGACAGACAGCGGGAAGCGACTTTGTTTTATACTATGTAGTGATACAGTCCTTCTCTCGAAGCCCAAGATTAACCCAGAAAACATTTTTTTTTCTATCCCACTTCTGGGAAAATGTCACTGGTATTTGTTCCATTTCTCTTTGTTTTGTGTTTTATGTCACCAATTCTCAATGAAGTCATCTAAGCACTGTGCCCATAGGAAAAAATATGAACATAAAATATTTTCTTTGGCTTGTAAAATAAATTCATTCATTTAAATAAATCGATCCAATACAATCAATTTTATTTGGTATTTAACAATTGTTTTCTTTAATTTTAGTTTAAAATACAATACAATACAATACAATAAACTTTATTGTACACCAAAATATATAGTAACAATTTACAGGAACTTAAATCTATGGGTACAAAGGCGGTCTTATCGCTGACAGCGATTTCTACCAGACAACCTTGGGGTGCCATGACAGAAAACCTCCACGAGTGCCCGCAGGCTATAGTTCCCTTGCGGATACGTCCGGAGCGAAGGCTAGTCTGCGGGACGGTGCACCCTGGGAGGCGGCCAACCACCCTCTTGGGCACTCCTGCCTAAGGGGCCTCGATGGCCATCTGCGAATGTTCTGTCGGGAGTACGCTTCAACGCGTGTCCCTCTGCTTTAGCAGAGGGCACAGTGGTGAAGCAAGAGCGGGCTCGGCGTGCACTCACCCTGCCACCGGGCAGGCAGGAGGAAGGCTTTCTCCTCCTTCTGCCACCGTTGTTCTCGTAGCCCCAGAGATTGTCCAAGGTCATGTTTCTGACTTTTGATGGGGGTCGAGGGTCTTGGCTTAACCGCCCGGGCCGCGAGGAAGTCAACCTCTATAAAAAATTACCCCAAACCTCCAAGCGGCGGCGCACCGTGAGGGAGGTTGTTAGCTTGACTAATGGGTAGCTAAATTAGTCCCTAGTGCGGACCACGTTTTTGAGCAAGTACCCGAAGTTTTTACTCGTGGGAACTAAATGGAAAATTCTAAATTTTTTAAAAAAACCACAACGGAGAGTGATGCGCGGTCGGAGTCCGACGCGGCATCCGGAAGGAGCTCAGGCTCGGAGGTGGAAGAAGTGGTGGAGTCGGGAGGCGACACCGGAAGAAACGCAAGTTTCTTCCGGAAACGCTCCCTGTCGAGGGACAAGTCGTCCTCCGACGGTGAAAAGGGCTCGGCCCGAAAAATCCCTACCAGTGGGCGGGGAGCGGGCCGAGCACCGGGAAGAGGACGGGGAGTCACCTCCCAGGAGGCGGCCGAGCGAGCCGAGAGGCTCGCCGCGGAAGGGCGCCACCCCGCTGCGATGGACCCCTCGGGGCCATCTGGCAGCGAGCGGGAAGACTCCGCCGAGGAGTCACGCCGTTCCTTCGGCGAGCTCGTCGTCGCCGCTTTGCGGGATATGGGCCGCAAGCGAGAGCGGACGTCGAAGGAGAGGACGGTCCTCCGCCATGCCGCCTCAATGCAGGAGGCCTTCGATGTCGCCCTCCGGAAAGGCGTGGCGAAGCTCCGGGCTGAGCTCAAAGCCGGGCTCCGGGCCGAGATCCAGGCCGAGCTCGCTGGGGTCCATGGGGCCCGCAGCCAGGAGCCCGTGGAAGGGGGGCGCAAGCAAGGGCAGGGGCAAAGTCGGCCCCAGCCCCAGCCTCAGCCCCAGCCTCGGCCCCAGCCCCAGCCCCAGGCCGAGTCGGGAAGCCAGCTGCTGACGCTGGTGCAGCAGGAACTGGCTGCTTTTCAGCAGCAGCTGCAAAAGCAGCTGCAGGAGCAGCAGCAGCAGTTCCAGCTGCGGATCCAGCAGCAGCTGTCCCTGCTGGAGGGCATCGTGTTGCGCCCCCCACTAGCGGCCTCCGGCCAGCGAAGGGCGGCGTCATACGCTGCCGCCGCGGCCTCGGCGGCTGCGCCCAAGGCGGGCCCGTCAGGGCAGACCAGGCGCGTGGCCACGGTCGTGAACCCCGCCGGAGCGGCCCCACAGGCCAAGAAACAGCAGCAGGTGAGGCCAACCCCTGCTGCTGCGCCTAAGAAGGGCAAGTCGGCACCGGCCACAAAGGCGGCGGGAGCCCCTGCTGTAGCGGCAAGCAGGCGGCCTAGACCGCCTCCCCAGCCTGCAGATCCTCCGGCCGAAGCCGGATGGCAAGTGGCCGGAGCCAAAAAGCAGGCTGGCAAGGCGGCTCGGGCTGCCAGGAGGCGTGAGCGGCAAAAGCTGCAGAAGCGGACGGCCCTCGCGGCCAGGATTCGCGCCCCGCGCTCCACGGCTGTAGTTATCACACTGCAGCCGGAGGCAGCGAAAAAGGGTGCGACCTACGGCGAGGTCCTCCGTAAGGCGAAGCGGGCGGTGAACCTCACCGACCTCGGGATCACCGGGGGCTTCCAGATGCGGCATACCGCAACTGGTGCCCTGATGTTGGAGGTCCCCGGAGCCAACAGCGGCCCCACCGCAGACGCCCTGGCTGAAAAAATCAGGGCGTCCTTGGATGCGGAGGAGGTCCGGGTGTCCAGGCCCACAAGATGCGTCGACATGCGCATTATGGGCCTGGACGATTCCGTCGAGGTCGAGGAGGTCGTGGCCGCTGTCGCCAGGACGGGTGGGTGCCCTGCCGATCAGGTCCGGGCAGGCACCATCCGTGTTGACGGCACTGGCATGGGGGCGGTTACTGTAAACTGCCCCCTGTCAGCGGCCAGGAGCATCACCGGGGAGGGTAAGCGACTCCTGGTGGGCTGGGTCTCCGCGCGAGTCAAGCTGCTGGAGCCCAGACCGCTGCGCTGCTATCGCTGCCACGTGGGCCACCACGTGGGGGTCTGTTGCGCAGCGGAGGAAGATCGCAGCGACCGCTGCTTCCAGTGCGGTCAGCCCGGCCACAAGGCCGATACCTGCAGTGCAGCGCCGCACTGCTACGCATGTGCGGCGGCAGGCAAGTCGGCCGACCACCGGGCTGGGAGCAGGACCTGCGATCCCCCCGCCAAGGCCAAGGGCAAGGTCCCAAGGCCCGTCCCCGCGAAGGTGCTCACCGCCGCGGCTGCCCCGTTGGCTGCCGCCGCCATCGCCTCCGCAGACGCCGCCGCCGCTACCACCGCGGCAGGACCCTCACGGAGGGCCCGGGAGGAGACTGTAATGGACTGTCAATAACGGCTCCATTACGTCTCCTCCAGGCGAATATCAACCACTGCGCCCCCGCTCAGGATCTGTTGCTCCAGAGCATGGCGCAGTGGTCGATCAACATCGCCGTTGTCACCGAGCCGCACTTTGTCCTGCCCAGAGCCGACTGGGTTCAGGACCTGACCGGCTCGGTGACACTTATTTCGTCGGCCGCCGCCGGTACCCCGGCGCTCGAGGCCGTCAAGAAAGGTCGGGGTTGCGTGGCAGCACGGTTCGGGGACATAGTGGTGGTAGGCGTCTACCTGTCCCCGAACAGATCTCTCGCCGAATTGGATAGCTCCCTTTTGGAGCTGGATGCCGTCGTTGCTGGGTTTGACTCCAGCCTCCCCGTGGTCGTTTGCGGGGACTTCAATGCCTGGAACGAGGCTTGGGGTTCCCGGTTCACGAACCAGCGAGGTCGAAGGGTGGAGGAATGGGCCCTAGGGCAGGGCCTAGTCGTACAAAACCGGGGTTCTGTCCCCACGTGTGTGCGGATGCAGGGCGAGTCGGTGGTGGACATTACGTTCGCCAGCCCTGCACTGGCACCGCGCGTCGTCGACTGGCGCGTCATAGAGGAGGTGGAGACGTTCTCCGACCACCGGTACATCCGGTTTGACGTCTCCGCCCAGACCTCGACCGTGCCGGTCCGACAGACCCCGTGTGGTCCGCGTTGGGCGCTGAGGCAGCTGGACAGGGACCTGCTCCAGGAAGCCGCGATAGTCCAGGCCTGGGTGCAAGCACCGGACAGGCCTGTCGACATCGACGTCGAGGCGGACTGGTTCCAGGTGGCCATGTCGCATATTTGCGACGCGGCCATGCCCCGAGTCCGGCCAGGACGTGCCCGGCGCCAAGTACACTGGTGGTCGCCAGAGATTGCGGCACTGCGCGATGCGTGCAATGCTGCGCGACGCCGGTATACTAGACACCTCAGGCGCCGCACCCGTCCACCGGGTGCGGAGGCCATAGAGGCGGAGCTGTATGAGGGATACAGAGCTGCAAAGCGCACCCTCCGAGCGGAGATAAAGCGGGCCAAACTCGAGGCCCGCAACGTGTGGCTGGAGTCTCTGAACGTCGATCCGTGGGGACGCCCATACAAAATGGTGATGGAGAAACTCCGCCCATGGGCTCCCCCGCTGACTCAGAGTCTCCGGCCCCAGCTCGTGGAGGGTGTGGTGAGCGCTCTGTTCCCTACGCGAGGGGAGCATACTCCCCCGCCTATGGCTCCGCCACCAGCAGCGGTGTCCGATGCGGACCACGACGGCAACGACGGCAACAATGCTCCAGAGGTGACCGAGGTGGAGATGAGAGTGGCGGTGCGAAGGCTGAGTGCCAAGAACACCGCCCCAGGACCCGATGGCTTGCCTGGAAAAGCCTGGGTCCTGGCCATGGAGGAACTCGGGTCTCGATTGAGAGGGCTCTTCAGCGCATGCATGGAGAGGGGCCAGTTCCCGCTTCGCTGGAAGACGGGGAAACTGGTCCTTATCGCGAAGCCGGGGCGCCCCGCGGACTCTCCGTCCGCGTATCGGCCCATTGTGCTGCTCGACGAGGTGGGCAAGCTCTTTGAAAGAGTAATTGCAGACCGCCTCGTCGTGCATCTGGCACGGAAGGGGCCGGATCTCGCGGACGGCCAGTTCGGATTTCGCAGGAGGCGCTCCACTGTGGACGCCATCATGCGCGTGCGAGCCCTCACGACGGGGGATGCGGTGTCCCGGGGCAGGTGTGTCTTGGCGGTGTCTCTGGACATCGCCAACGCCTTCAACTCCCTGCCCTGGAGTTGCATTGGTAGGGCACTCCGGTACCACCGGGTGCCCGACTACCTCTGTCGGGTGATCGAGGCCTACCTGTCGGACAGGTTCATCATCTACCCCGGTCATCAGGGGGAGTTGAAACGGCGAGAGATGTCGTGCGGTGTTCCGCAGGGATCGGTACTAGGACCGCCCTTGTGGAACATCGGGTACGACTACGTGCTGCGCGCCGACCTCCCCGACGGGGTCAGCGTGGTCTGTTACGCAGACGACACGCTGGTCCTGGCGCGGGGACGGTCGTACCAGGCGGCGGTCGAACTAGCGACGCGCGGGGTTGCGACAGTCGTGGAGAGGATACAGCAGTTGGGACTCGAGGTGGCATTGCACAAGTCCGAGGCCATGTGTTTTCACGGCCTTCGGAGCGCGCCACCTCCGGGCTCCCAATTAACGGTAGGAGGAGTTCACATCGGCGTCGGGTCGACGATGAAGTACCTGGGACTCGTCCTCGACAGCCGGTGGAACTTCAAGGAGCACTTCCGACGTCTGGCTCCCAGGTTGAATGCGACTGGGGCTGCGCTCAAGCGGCTCCTGCCGAACCTAGGGGGTCCAGACGCCTCCTGCCGGAGGCTCTACGCAGGCATCGTTCGGTCCATGGCCCTTTACGGTGCGCCGGTGTGGGCGCCATCGCTACGGAAGCGAGTGGCGGCCCGGCTAACCGCCTGCCAGAGGGTCATGGCCATCCGGATGATCCGCGGATACCGTACGGTGTCCTGTGAAGCGGCGAGCCTCCTTGCTGGCCTACCACCATGGGATTTGGAGGCAACAGTCCTTGCACACATGCATGACTTACGCGTGGAGATGCAACGTCGGGGCGAAACTCCGCTGCCGCGACAAGTCGCGGCATGGCGGACAGAGCTCCGGCGGGATCTCATGGTGAAATGGCGAGAGCGATTGTCGCAACCTCGTGCTGGGCACGCCACGATCGAGGCGGTAAGGCCCCTCTTTGAGGCGTGGCTGGAAAGGCCCCACGGCGTCGTCACCTTCCGTTTGGCGCAGGTGCTGACCGAACACGGCAAGTTCGGTCCGTACCTGTACAAGATTCGTGCGGAGACGACGCCCGGGTGTCGCCACTGTGCGAACCGCCCGGTGGACACGGTGGAGCACACAGTCGAGGTGTGCCCCGCTTGGGAAGAGCAGCGCCGTGTCCTCGTGGGGGCGATTGGCGGCGATCTCTCGCGCCGGGGCTTGGTTCAAGCCATGCTCCGGAGCGAGGAGGAGTGGCAGGCGGTCGCCTCCTTCTGCGAAGCAGTAATGCTAGTAAAGGAGGAGGCCGACCGCCTTAGGCAAAGGCGGACACGCCGCCGCCGCCGCCGGGTTTCCGATCCCAATTTCCGGCCACCGTAGGCGCGGGCTCGCGGACGGTGGGAAATGGGTAGCTCGCTGTCCGTCCGTCCGGTAACAGACCGGTCCGAGCTCAGGTCGTCTACGGCGCGCACCGTTCCCGCGCGCCTCAAGGAGTTGTCAGCAAACTGTAGGGGTCCAGCAGGGCCGAAGCCTACTGGGGCCAAAGGTTATGTGAGACTGTCACCAAAGGCCCCAGGATAAAGGCAAGGAATGGAAAGGTAGGTTTTTAGTCAGTAAAAGTCTGACACTGTTTCCCGCCCCACCCAAGGGCGGGATTCGTCATTGGATGATTTTACCTACCACAAAAAAAAAAAAAAAAAAAAAAAACCAGACAACCTTAGGATGGATTATAAGAACTTTAAAAAGAGGGGTAGTCTAGGGTGGGTAGAGGGGTAGGTAGTATTTCCTTTTTTGTTTGAATTTTATTTATTAACAGGCGAAATCAACAAATTATATTATTAAAATCACCATTGAGATTTATCCATAAAATTAATTGTATAAACTTTCCTAATAAAAAGGCTCATTACCACTTAACCCAACCGGGGAATTGAATCCTGCACTTATCGTTTGGAAGCGGCATTTTGTCCCACCGCGCTGCCAAGACAGGCAGTAAACGTTTATGGTCCAAATAACTGAAACAGTTCTAAACTTTGACTGTTAAAGTATTATTACGGATGTGGTGTCACGTAATTTACGATCTACTTCATACATATAATTTAAGTTTTAATTGAACTATACGCCTAGCCACAAAAGAGAAATAGTACAGAAGATAATCTACACGTGTATACGTCTTGCGCTCGAGCAACGCACACATAGACACCGCTCACGGACACGATATCTTTATACGTGACTAAACCGTGCTAAACCAGTGCTAGATCACACAGTATTTTTTCTAGTGACCGCCGCGAGGTTCTACTCATTAAGAACTTTCTTAAACCTCTGGAAATACATAAATATAAGAGAGAACACCATGGAAAGTTATTTTATAATAGGCTACATGACTTTAACCATAACATGATATAAATTAGTTGGGTCAATAAAAAGAAAACCGTGACTCTGACTCTAACTTACTATTTCAAACGTGTATATTTACGAGATTACATCACGGAAATATTTGAAAGTTACGAAAAATAATAAAGCTTGTTTTTTAAAATGGTATAAAAAAAAATCTTGAATAGTTATTGTTTTTTTTATAGACCCGGCTGGAGTTCATACAAAATACTCAGTGACTACAACCGGCTCTTAAATAAACTTATTGCTAGCAGGTACCCAATATTTCCATAGCTTTGCTCCCATGACCTACAAATACCATGCATTTTTTGGCAATAAAAAGTAGCCTAGTGCCATATACTTGCGATAGCATATAACAGTGAAAGAATTTTAGAGATCGGATCAGTTCTATTTATATATTAACTTATTATTAATTCTATATCTTAAAATCTTGTATAATGCATGGAATCGGTGTAAGTAATTATGTACCTAATTACTTACACTGATTTCGAGATTTGTAAATTGTTGTACCTACTTATTTTTGAGAAATAGTTAATATTTCCTTTAAAAATATATAATTTACATTTTTGAATAAAAAAAAAACACAAAATTTGTAAGGGCCGTTTTCAGAGAGAAAGGCTCAGCCCTGGCATGATAGGCAACGAAGGAACGGGGTAGGTATTTAGTCAGTAACAGCCTGCCACTACTTCCCGCTCCACCCAAGGGCGGGACTTGTCATTGGATGATTTTACCTACCATAAAAAAAAAAACAAAAAAAATATTATTATTATCTTTTGTAATTCTTTATGATATTACTTTAGATAATATGATGAATATGTCATGCCTAGCAGCAAAAGTAACTGACATGGATCCATAAAGTTTAATTACGTGCCTACGCAGACATTTGCGGGAGGCTGTGTAGCTAGTCGGAAAATTATTGTTTATTTAATACACTTACTCGAAAACCCGCTTTTTATCTCTACCACTTTTAAGCACGCAATTTACAGTGTTTCGCACTAGTGCGGAAAAGTGCACGAGTGCATAAGAAAACATACAAAATATTTTGTATGCAATGTAAGTAAAATACTCAATGTGCTGAAAACTGCACGCAAGTTAAGAATCGAATATCTGTGTTTTCTTAAATCTTTGACGAGTCGAAGATTATTATTCTTATTAACAATTTAATAAACATGAAATCCTTTTAGAAACTGATTAAAGTAAACCAGGAATTGACCGACACTTTGCGTGACTAGGGGGCTAGCCCATTCTTCGCCCAAAGAATTAACATTGCCATTCAAAGTGGCTGTACTGCCAGTTTTCTGGGCACATTTTCGGATGACATCGATGTGGAGGAGTACTGCGACGTCTGAGTGTATTTTGTGTTTTCGTAATATATGTACCATCAAAGACACTTTCACCAGACCACCGCTAAGTTCATTTTTGCTTGCGCTCGAAACGAAAACTTCAAAGCGGTGGGGTTTTGCGTCGGCTTCAGCATTAAAGCGAATTTTTTTTTTAAGTGATCAGGCAGAAATGATCCCGATAGTACATAATTAGGTTTAATATAAAATAATATGCTTTGTTTAGTTAATATTTATGTTTCTTATTTACATATTCACATAGATTTAATAAATACAGTTAATATTTACGATGTTTTTCAATACACTTACGACACGTGGCGTAGCCGCGCGCCTAATACGATAAACAATTTTATTACAATAAAATTTTGGCGGGGCGAGCACGCGCTTTTTTCCGCACTAGTGCAGATAACAGTCCATTGCGTGCCTAAAAGCGGTGGAATAAGAGTGGGTTTTCGAGTAAGTGTATTGAAAAAGAATTAATTAACTTCTATTATTACAAAAAATATCTTTTAAATGTTTTATCACAATTTAACTTAATAAATAAATGGTTAGGTGCAATGTAGAGAGTAACGGACGGGTAAGCCGCACTAACAATGTTCTCTAAGAAGGTACAACTCCATCACTAAGAGATTATTTACTTTGTTGAATCACAACATTGTTTATTTCGTAAGCTCTCTGCCAATCTACTTCTAAAGTGTTGGTAGGATTAATTAGTGGATTTGCTGCAAATTCGTTAAATTATCTACAAGTTTAGACTCGTACAATCCTTCGAGTTCTGTGTTAATTTAAAATGTAGGTAGATTTTTAAGGTGCCGTACATCGAAAGGCAAAAACGGAAACCTTATAGGATCAATTCAGGGTCGAAGCCTACTGGGGCCAAGGGTCGCTTTCTTAAAAGAAGGTCCAGCCGTGGCAACGAAGGAACGGGGTACGTTTTTAGTCAGTAACAGTCTGACACTATTTCCTGCCTCGCCCAAAGGCGGGATTTGTCATTGAATCATTTTGCCTACTATAAAAAAAATCCCTTATAGGATCACTTCATTTGTTGTCTGTCTGTTTGTCTGTCAAAACCCTTTATTCTAAAACGCGTGGATGTATCGAATTGAAATTTAAAGCACATACTCAAGTTTGCGGTCCCTTGAAGCTGTGGAAAAATGAAACTTCTAAGTTAATGAAAAAAGGATACGGCCGTTTATTTCGCAAAAAACGTATATTTCGACACTCTCAAGGGAATCAAAATTCATAGAGTACTTTCCCTTGACCTAGAACCAAGAAATTTGGCATGAAGCAGTATCATCGATTCGGTATTAAAAACTATTTAATAACTAAGTTTGTACGGAACCGTCGGTGTGTGACTCTAACTCGGACTTACCTACTAAAGGTCTACTATCCTATTAAAGGTCTACAGGCTGCGTCCGACTCGTGTGCGTGTCGCGTCTATATCTGTGCACAGCACGTTTTTTAAACGCGCGTTTAAAAAACGTGCTGTGCACAGGCTAGAGGTCATCCAATTTAAAAAACAAAACCGAGAAAATACATCACCATTATCAAAAACATACCTGTATTTTAACTATAAAAACACGAAATTGTTTACGTTCGTGTGAAATGGAACATACATTGTGGTACATTAAAGTGTTAGTAACATCAGCAGATGGGTGTGCGCTCGTTAAAATAAACTTTATCACCTGAGCTTACTGTAATATTGTGATCTACCTGTTGTCTTTACTGCCGGTTTTCTTTGTTATTAGAAGGTAAATTGGTTTTTAATGTACATGTACTTAATTGTGCTATAGTCTATTTTTAACCGACTTCGAAAAGGTTCTATGTTTTATGTATGTTCACCATATCTCGGTCAATTGTCGACCGATTTCGAAAAATTTTTTTTTGTATCCTATCGAATCCAGTCGAATCCAATCGAAGTCAACCTAATCCATTCGAATCCAGTAGAATCAAATCGAATCCTGCCGTATCGAATCGAATCCTGTCGAATCTAATCGTAACCAATCGAATCCAATCGAATCCTGTCGAATCGAATCGAATCCAATCGAATCCAGTCGAATCTAAACGAAACTAATCGAATGCAGTCGAATCCAATCGAATCCTGTCGAATCCAGTCGAATCCAGTCGAATCCAGTCCAATCCAGTCGAATCCATTGGAATCCAATCGAATGCTATAGAATCGAATCGATTCCATTCGAATCCAGTCGAATTCAGTCGAATCCAGTCGTATCCAGTCGAATCCAGTCGAATCCAGTCGAATCCAGTCGAATCCAGTCGAATCCATCGAATCCAGTCGAATCCTGACGAACCCAGTCGAATCCAGTCGAATCCAGTAGACTCGAATCGAATCCAAACGAATCCCACCGAATCCAATCGAATCTAGTCGTATCCAATCGAATCGAGAACTTCATAATAAAACAATGTATCCTAGCAGTGTTTGGGTTTATTGGAATTCTCATGAGAAATAGGCACTCTGGTAATAAATGCATCGCAACTAAAAAGTGTGAATTAAAAAACTTTTTACAAAAAAAAAACCGACTTCATTAAAAAAACACTAAAAAGATTAAAATAACTTTAATTTCGGAATTCGGTGTTAAATAATTTCTGAGATTTCGTGATTAATCAGTGAGTGGTATTTCGCTTTTATATAAATAGATTTCACGTGGGTGGAGCCCCGCGGGGCAGCTTATATTATTAAACTATTAATTAGTAATTCTGAATCAGCTAATGAAATATATTATTAGTGTAATAAGATTGAAATTTAAATTGATAGAACATTTTAATGGAACATTTAGACAATAATAATATCGCCAACCCTAACACAACATTCATCCACCCAACTCATTAGGTACCAACGCCAACATTATGTTTCTAGCTTCTACAATCTTATCTGTATAACATCTCTCAATATTGTTCTGTGCAGGTCGACCACCCCAGGTCGTGAACCCGTAGCGCACCGGGACCGTTTTACATATGCAATTAACATTTTGACATCATCATTCCAGGGTTATCGCCCTGTTAAGCATACACTCAGTATTTCTTTAAATTTTAACCCGTCATACGCCGTCTTAACTTTGTGTTACACGAAATTTTGTATAATTTTTGCTGGAAGTTTGAAGAGTTATATTTTACGTGAACTGGTTTTATTTTAATACTAACTGGTGCCAGCGACTTCATCGGCGTCAGATTCATAAAACAGCGCAATGCCATTTGGTCATTTTCGCGCAAATTCAAGAAGGTTTTTAGGTTAACGGAAACCGAATTCGATTTTTTTAAATCAAAGTACCCTAAGTTACACTTTATGTCATCTACCAATGAAAGTCCCATCAAAATCAGTCTAACCATTTCGGAAAGTAACTCGAATAAATAGGCAAACAAAAATGTTAAAAACTGCATTTTGATATTACAAACAAATATTATTATTATTTACTAGCGACCCGCCCCAGCTTCGCGCGGGTGCAATGGTGATATTAAATATATTATACATATAAACCTTCCTCTTCAATGCGCAGTAACAGATTTTCGGGTCTAAATCGAGGTGGGCGGGCTGCGCGTAACCATAGCAACGGGTTCAACTTATTTTGCTTTATGCTGAGCGCTCGGCCGTTTTGCACGGATGTGGCGCATATCTTTCCTTTAAAATGTCAGGTTTGTCTAGTTTTTAGTTGCGTCATTCCGTGTAAATAAACTGTCTTTCTTTCTTTTCTTCTATTTGCTGCGTAAAATATAGAGATTTTGTATACTGTCCGTCGGGCTAGAAATCTAAATAGTGCCAATGATGGCACTAGACACTGTGATTTTGATGCTTTAAGCATTAAGTATCAAAATCATAAAGAAACATACTTCAGGTAAACAAGTATGCATTCGATTATCAAATGTCTATGTTGTAGCCAGATCATAGAAATTGATCACTTCATGTTATGGCCAAGTAAAATTGACCAAGTCGTTTTAAACGTTAAAGTTTGATGATATTTCAATCCCCGTTTGGCCTACTTTCTATGAACCCTTTAGTACCATAGGGCGGGAGATGTCATTGGATGATTTTACCCACCACCAAAAAATAAAAACAAAAGTAGATACCATAGAAATCCTACATCAATAATACGAGTGATATGGCCAAATAAGGATTGACATATCATCAAATGTTAACGTTAAAACCATCTGGCCAATTTTAGTTGGCCATATTATGAAGTGATCAATTTATATAATCTGGCCACTACATCTATACTGACCATACTCGTAGATAAAATCAAAAATACAAATTTCTGCTGTAACTGTCTAAATGGAGCAAATTCATTTAAAAGTTAAAAGGCCCCAATACAAACTTAATTTTGGCGCTGTTAACATTTTAATGGATTATCGACTAATTCGATTATTGACGAATTAAACTGATGGACGCTAGTTTGACCTGTTTTCCAATATTTATGATGAATTAACGAAAATAGCCATTTGTTAACTACATTGTTCACATATAGGTATCTATGTCCAAATGGCTTTTTTCATTATGTATTTTATAGGCTGTTAACTATGTAAAAATTGTTTAGGTACATTTTTTTTTTTAAATAATCATGTATACCTACGCAACATACAAAACCTTTCCTTGTTTTTTGCTTCGTCTAAAGAGTTTTCCCGCTCTAAGGTAGAGCAAGAAGACGTCAGAGTTTTACTGAATAAAACCCTTCTATTTTCCTTCAGTTGCCCTCTGCGTTCTAGGACTTGGGGTTTCTTTTTTAGAAATTCTCCATGGCTCTAGCAGGCATCGGACCTGCTGTGCCGCTATGGTTTTGCTGACATCTCTATAAGTCGCGTGTGAAACATTACGCGCCATTGACGGCTTTGGCCCAGTTTTGACGGTTACAGGACGGCCAGAAGATGAGCTATCCATTGCTCATTGTCCGCAAGCCCACGCCCGGGGCGTTTCCTGTCGCGGTGGCCGGGACATGAGGATGTCAGTTCCCTCACGCATGCAGCTGCCGTTTTCGGTAACCCTCTCGCTCTGAACCATGGTCAGAACAGGCGCAAAAGGTCGCTGCCAATGATTGCCTCCGAGGATTCAGGGGTTTTCCGTTCAAGTGGGGCACACCTCCACCGTGCGGGCAGTTCGCACAATGGTGACACCTGGGCAATTCGTCCAGCTCAATCCGGCACAGGAATCTCCCGAACTTTCCATATCCGGTGAGGACTCGCATCATGTGGGAGATGAGATAACGTAGTGCTTCTCCAGCCACTTCAAAGAGGAGACTTACCACCATGATAATGCTTGCCCAAAGATAAAATTCACTCATGACACTTTTTAACAGCACAAGTAAAAAAGTGTCATAAAACTAAATCTTACAAGCTTCGTTGTACATAATTCATATCAATTTATTACTATAAAAAGTACCATAAAACCTACTATAAAGTAATCAGCCATTTAAATTCCAGATATTATTAAACGGCATGCAACGTTTTAATTACTTGGCCGCTCAAACGTATTAGTGGCCAGTCGTCGCCTCGTCGGGCGGTTAGCAAGCTATTACATTGTAAAGAGGTCCACACAGTGTTGCCCACTTAAAAAAGGATCCAGGATTATTTTAAACCTTTACGGTAATGTATAAAGGTTACAAAATAAGTTAAACATCGTGTTTTTCAGGTGAACGTTAATTTTGCTGGGGATTAACAATTTCGGTGTACGCTATTTATTTTATCAACTCCGTTATAGAGTGGGCTCTTGTTTAATGAAATGGATATTATACGACCCTTTTGAAGTAATTAAACCTTATTTTAAACGAGTTTAATGTATCATGTCATAAGCTTTTCACTTATTTTAAAGAATATGCCCAAAAATTTAAACAATTTTTAAGTTAAGTATCTTTTAAGAAAAAAAAATTGCATTTCGGTCAATAAATGATGGAGATCTGAGGTAAGAAATAAAATATAAACACAACCTAATTGACAACCTCCTCTTTTTTAAATCGGTTAAAAAAACCTCATTTTAGCAAGTTTTATGACATTGATTGTTGCTGTGATGGATTGTGACTTAAATTCAAACGTTTGTTTACTAACAAGAATGTCCTTTCTAATGTCGATAAAGATGATATCACTTATTAAGCAACTTACCAAACTCAGAATCTAGAAATACTTAAATACCTATCGATGCAAAATTGATGTACTTCACAATACTTATTTAACCAATTATGCAACTTTCCAGAAACCCAATACTTGCCTTTCAATACCAAATAAAATTAATAATAAATCAAATATTCACTGAAAATATTTCGACGATAATATTTAAAACAAGAATCATTAACAGACTTATTAATTCCATAGCTCAAACTTTCCATAATTCCTCTCATTTAAAACACTTTATAAAATAAACATAAAAATGGAGTTGTTAATTGGAAATTTTCCTTTTTTTTCAAGTTTGATTGCATTTTATGATCGTTAAAAAGAAAGAAAACATGTTTATTTGGCACACAATTAAACTTTCGTGTTCTTTATTTTAATTACAACAAGAAAATTAAAAACAACTAATTAAAACTAAACATACAGTAAAGGCAATTATTCCTAGCTTAATATGGCGTCATAAAACACCTCCGCATCGCTGTCGACTGGAAGTGTGCTCAAAAGGGTGGTGGCATTGCCACGTTGTTTTTTTTATAGGTCAGGAAAATCATCCAAAGACATCTCCGCGCCCTTAGGTGGGGCGGGAGATAGTGTCACACTTTTACTGACTAAAAACCCACTCCTGTTCCTTCTTATAGCCACGTTGTATAGCAATGCTTGATCTCTGACCGAGGTAGAAGCCAGCCCTTGCGTCACGCGAAGAGTCAACTAAGCCGGAGGCAGCGAAAAAGGGTGCGACCTACGGCGAGGTCCTCCGAAAGGCGAAGCAGGCGGTGAACCTCACCGACCTCGGGATCACCGGGGGCTTCCAGATGCGGCATACCGCAACTGGTGCCCTGATGTTGGAGGTCCCCGGAGCCAACAGCGGCCCCACCGCAGACGCCCTGGCTGAAAAGATCAGGGCGATCTTGGACACGGAGGAGGCCCGGGTGTCCAGGCCCACAAGATGCGTCGACATGCGCATTATGGGCCTGGACGATTCCGTCGAGGTCGAGGAGGTCGTGGCCGCTGTCGCCAGGACGGGTGGGTGCCCTGCCGATCAGGTCCGGGCAGGCACCATCCGTGTTGACGGCACTGGCATGGGGGCGGTTACAGTGAACTGCCCCCTGTCAGCGGCCAGGAGCATCACCGGGGAGGGTAAGCGACTCCTGGTGGGCTGGGTCTCCGCGCGAGTCAAGCTGCTGGAGCCCAGACCGCTGCGCTGCTATCGCTGCCACGTGGGCCACCACGTGGGGGTCTGTTGCGCAGCGGAGGAAGATCGCAGCGACCGCTGCTTCCAGTGCGGTCAGCCCGGCCACAAGGCCGATACCTGCAGTGCAGCGCCGCACTGCTACGCATGTGCGGCGGCAGGCAAGTCGGCCGACCACCGGGCTGGGAGCAGGACCTGCGATCCCCCCGCCAAGGCCAAGGGCAAGGTCCCTAGGCCCATCCCCGCGAGGATGCTCACCGCCGCGGCTGCCCCGCTGGCTGCTGCCGCCATCGCCTCCGCAGACGCCGCCGCCGCTACCACCGCGGCAGGACCCTCACGGAGGGCCCGGGAGGAGACTGTAATGGACTGTCAATAACGGCTCCATTGCGTCTCCTCCAGGCGAATATCAACCACTGCGCCCCCGCTCAGGATCTGTTGCTCCAGAGCATGGCGCAGTGGTCGATCAATATCGCCGTTGTCTCCGAGCCGCACTTTGTCCTGCCCAGAGCCGACTGGGTTCAGGACCTGACCGGCTCGGTGACACTCATTTCGTCGGCCGCCGCCGGTACCCCGGCACTCGAGGCCGTCAAGAAAGGTCGGGGTTGCGTGGCAGCACGGTTCGGGGACATAGTGGTGGTAGGCGTCTACCTGTCCCCGAACAGATCTCTCGCCGAACTGGACAACTCCCTTTTGGAGCTGGATGCCGTCGTTGCTGGGTTTGACTCCAGCCTCCCCGTGGTCGTTTGCGGGGACTTCAACGCCTGGAACGAGGCTTGGGGTTCCCGGTTCACGAACCAGCGAGGTCGAAGGGTGGAGGAATGGGCCCTAGGTCAGGGCCTAGTCGTACAAAACCGGGGTTCTGTCCCCACGTGTGTGCGGATGCAGGGCGAGTCGGTGGTGGACATTACGTTCGCCAGCCCTGCACTGGCACCGCGCGTCGTCGACTGGCGCGTCATAGAGGAGGTGGAGACGTTCTCCGACCACCGGTACATCCGGTTTGACGTCTCCGCCCAGACCTCGACCGTGCCGGTCCGACGGACCCCGTGTGGTCCGCGTTGGGCGCTGAGGCAGCTGGACAGGGACCTGCTCCAGGAAGCCGCGATAGTACAGGCCTGGGTGCAAGCACCGGACAGGCCTGTCGACATCGACGTCGAGGCGGACTGGTTCCAGGTGGCCATGTCGCAAATATGCGACGCGGCCATGCCCCGAGTCCGGCCAGGACGTGCCCGGCGCCAAGTACACTGGTGGTCGCCAGAGATTGCGGCACTGCGCGATGCGTGCAATGCTGCGCGACGCCGGTATACTAGACACCGCAGGCGCCGCACCCGTCCACCGGGTGCGGAGGCCATAGAGGCGGAGCTGTATGAGGGATACAGAGCTGCAAAGCGCACCCTCCGAGAGGAGATAAAGCGGGCCAAACTCGAGGCCCGCAACGTGTGGCTGGAGTCTCTGAACGTCGATCCGTGGGGACGCCCATACAAAATGGTGATGGAGAAACTCCGCCCATGGGCTCCCCCGCTGACTCAGAGTCTCCGGCCCCAGCTCGTGGAGGGTGTGGTGAGCGCTCTGTTCCCTACGCGAGGGGAGCATACTCCCCCGCCTATGGCTCCGCCACCAGCAGCGGTGTCCGATGCGGACCACGACGGCAACGACGGCAACAATGCTCCAGAGGTGACCGAGGTGGAGATGAGAGTGGCGGTGCGAAGGCTGAGTGCCAAGAACACCGCCCCAGGACCCGATGGCTTGCCTGGAAAAGCCTGGGTCCTGGCCATGGAGGAACTCGGGTCTCGATTGAGAGGGCTCTTCAGCGCATGCATGGAGAGGGGCCAGTTCCCGCTTCGCTGGAAGACGGGGAAACTGGTCCTTATCGCGAAGCCGGGGCGCCCCGCGGACTCTCCGTCCGCGTATCGGCCCATTGTGCTGCTCGACGAGGTGGGCAAGCTCTTTGAAAGAGTAATTGCAGACCGCCTCGTCGTGCATCTGGCACGGAAGGGGCCGGATCTTGCGGACGGCCAGTTCGGATTTCGCAGGAGGCGCTCCACTGTGGACGCCATCATGCGCGTGCGAGCCCTCACGACGGGGGATGCGGTGTCCCGGGGCAGGTGTGTCTTGGCGGTGTCTCTGGACATCGCCAACGCCTTCAACTCCCTGCCCTGGAGTTGCATTGGTAGGGCACTCCGGTACCACCGGGTGCCCGACTACCTCTGTCGGGTGATCGAGGCCTACCTGTCGGACAGGTTCATCATCTACCCCGGTCATCAGGGGGAGTTGAAACGGCGAGAGATGTCGTGCGGTGTTCCGCAGGGATCGGTACTAGGACCGCCCTTGTGGAACATCGGGTACGACTACGTGCTGCGCGCCGACCTCCCCGACGGGGTCAGCGTGGTCTGTTACGCAGACGACACGCTGGTCCTGGCGCGGGGACGGTCGTACCAGGCGGCGGTCGAACTAGCGACGCGCGGGGTTGCGACAGTCGTGGAGAGGATACAGCAGTTGGGACTCGAGGTGGCATTGCACAAGTCCGAGGCCATGTGTTTTCACGGCCCTCGGAGCGCGCCACCTCCGGGCTCCCAATTAACGGTAGGAGGAGTTCACATCGGCGTCGGGTCGACGATGAAGTACCTAGGACTCGTCCTCGACAGCCGGTGGAACTTCAAGGAGCACTTCCGACGTCTGGCTCCCAGGTTGAATGCGACTGGGGCTGCGCTCAAGCGGCTCTTGCCGAACCTAGGGGGTCCAGACGCCTCCTGCCGGAGGCTCTACGCAGGCATCGTTCGGTCCATGGCCCTTTACGGTGCGCCGGTGTGGGCGCCATCGCTACGGAAGCGAGTGGCGGCCCGGCTAACCGCCTGTCAGAGGGTCATGGCCATCCGGATGATCCGCGGATACCGTACGGTGTCCTGCGAAGCGGCGAGCCTCCTTGCTGGCCTACCACCGTGGGATTTGGAGGCAACAGTCCTTGCACACATGCATGACTTACGCGTGGAGATGCAACGTCGGGGCGAAACTCCGCTGCCGCGACAAGTCGCGGCATGGCGGACAGAGCTCCGGCGGGATCTCATGGTGAAATGGCGAGAGCGATTGTCGCAACCTCGTGCTGGGCACGCCACGATCGAGGCGGTAAGGCCCCTCTTTGAGGCGTGGCTGGAAAGGCCCCACGGCGTCGTCACCTTCCGTTTGGCGCAGGTGCTGACCGAACACGGCAAGTTCGGTCCGTACCTGTACAAGATCCGTGCGGAGACGACGCCCGGGTGTCGCCACTGTGCGGACCGCCCGGTGGACACGGTGGAGCACACAGTCGAGGTGTGCCCCGCTTGGGAAGAGCAGCGCCGTGTCCTCGTGGGGGCGATCGGCGGCGATCTCTCGCGCCGGGGCTTGGTTCAAGCCATGCTCCGGAGCGAGGAGGAGTGGCAGGCGGTCGCCTCCTTCTGCGAAGCAGTAATGCTAGTAAAGGAGGAGGCCGACCGCCTTAGGCAAAGGCGGACACGCCGCCGCCGCCGCCGGGTTTCCGATCCCAATTTCCGGCCACCGTAGGCGCGGGCTCGCGGACGGTGGGCAATGGGTAGCTCGCTGTCCGTCCGTCCGGTAACAGACCGGTCCGAGCTCAGGTCGTCTACGGCGCGCACCGTTCCCGCGCGCCTCAAGGAGTTGTCAGCAAACTGTAGGGGTCCAGCAGGGCCGAAGCCTACTGGGGCCAAAGGTCATGCGAGAGTGTCACCACGGGCCCCGGGACAAAGGCGAGGAATGGAAAGGTAGGTTTTTAGTCAGTAAAAGTCTGACACTGTTTCCCGCCCCACCCAAGGGCGGGATTCGTCATTGGATGATTTTACCTACCACAAAAAAAAAAAAAAAAAAAAAAAAAAACTAAGCGTTTGGCTAATCCTCTAAAAAGCATATGAGAACTCGGACCCCATGGCCCAAGAGTTTCAACCCCAAATGGCTCAAAAATATTTGATATTTCCGTCGCATGAGGTTTTCCGCAGCCGCTGCGGCAGCACCAGCACAGCACTATGAGCTAGGAAGATGGGATGGCGCAAGAGTGTCGACACAAATATAACACAACGGCGTTTTTATACAGGATGGCGATACTAACCAGATCATCATTTCCAAAGCCTTTTCGCCCATGCGATTTAGCCTATGTTGGTCAGATTCTAGTCAAACTGGCTGCGGCTGACAACCATTATTTTACGTGGAGTGATACTCCTTGGATAGGTTCTCTGGCATCTGACTACATGTAACAACTGTAAAAGATCAACCAATGACAACTGCGACCAATGGCTTCAAGTGCTTTTAGAGGGACGGTGTGTCAGCAGATAAACTTAGAAAAGTACTTAAACGTATATGAATTGAAAAAAATGATTTTGGTTTGTTTGTTTGTTTTAGTAACGAAAAAATATCTGAATAGTACCAGATATTTTTCAATTAGGCTTTAAATTTTTTTTGTGGGTAACAACATCTACTGAACTAAATCTTTACTTGCTTATTGGTTAGAAATGCGTTAGGTTTTAGTGAGTATAATTTAGCGTATATTTCATCTTTGTTCATATTATTAAGTGGAGAGTCCATAGTAAACACGAAAAAGTCGCTCACAGCTTTCAAAATTTCTTATAATACACAGCGCTGAATTACACAAAAATATGAAGAAACTAAATATATGTGCCGACAGTTTTAAATCCTGCAAATAGAAAAGGTTGATTTAGCTGTTTTTGAGAGATGAACAATTTTTTTTCTCGAAATTAGGGATAGGCCTTTAGTGTGGCTACCTGTGTCGACACTCTTGCGCCATCCCATCTTCCTAGCTCATCGTGCTGTGATGGTGCTGCTGCTGCGGCTGCGGAGAACCTGAAGCGTCCAAAATATAACAACCTCGTCGACAGTTATATTTTGGAGCCGTTTGGGGTCCGAGTGCTCATACGCTTTTTAATGAACTATCAAAACGATTACCTCGGCCAGAGATTAAGCATTGCCATACAACGTGGCAATGCCGCCAGCCTTTTGGGCATACTTCAAGTCAACAGCGATGCGGAGGAGTTTTTTGACGCCATATATTTTTGTTAGGAGTAACCTTTAGTGTTTATATAGTTTTAATTAGTAAGTGTTTTTATGTAATGTATTTAATTGTATCTCTCCTCTTAAACAATCTGTAACATCCTTTCACATAACTAAATTCAAAAACTAAGCTCAGTCCTCAGTAATGAAAAGCAACATTGTTTTGATTGTCTATAAGTATAATTGTGTTGCGGCAGCGGCCAGTGCAATATCTGCGTCGAGCACCTGAGCTCAAAGCGCTTTCAGCGAGGTTTGCATAGGAAATTAACATCTTCATCTACTCCAGTACCCTTGCTTTATACAGCAAACTAAGCGACGTTTTATATAAACCAAAGTTACGTCATTATAGCGTATTTAAGGCGGGATTGCACTAATTTTTAAATTTTGGAAATCTACAAATATAAAAGAAAAAACCATGACAAACTATTTTATTAAAATTGACCATATGACCAAACGCTGGGTAAAAATTAAAACATGATATAAATTAGTTGGTTCAATAAAAAAAAGTGGGCAAGTGTGAGTCGGACTCGCGCACTGAGAGTTCCGTACTAACTTACCTATGAAAACAGTGAACTGTCTTCATAGGTAAGTTATATATTCCTGAATCGAGAGAGATAATTTTTCTGAATCGCATTTTTTTTTGTGACGTAACCACAAATTTTCAGCTTTCAGATTTTTCTTATACTTGTGCCATGAGACTTTGCTATGCCAAACAGGATTCTAGGTCAACGGGAATTTGATTCTTATGAGGGAGCGAAATATACGTTTTTTGAGACATTAATGGCCGTATCTTTTTTTTGTTAACTTAGAAGTTAAATTTATTCACAACTTCAAGGAACCGCAGATTTAAGTTTATAGTTTAAGTTTTAACTCGATACATCCAAATTTCGAGTTCCCGAGATAAAGGGTCTTGACAGACGAAGCTGCAAAGAGATCCTATATTAAACGGAGCCCGTTTTTTCCTTTTAAGTTACGGAACCCTAAAAATCACGATTGTGACCGTAGGTTACAATTTCAAACATGCATATCTACGAGATTACGTCACAGAAATATCTAAAAGTTACATAAAATAATAAAGCTTGTTTATTGAAAGGGTCTGGCCAAAACCGAAATCTTGAGTTCTTTCTAGTGTGTGTTTGTTTTTATAAAAATAAAATCACTGTTACAGGGCCGCGAAGTCGACATAGACCCGGTCCAATACCTACAAAATACTTTATGACTACAACCGGCTCTTAATATAGGTTTTTAGGGAACTTAAGTGGATTAGTATATCAAAGGTTGCTCCTGTCATAAGTTAATAAGCCTCTGCGGATATTAATTTCAATCTGTTTCATATTGCTAGCTACAAAGTACGCGGGTTTTAGGAAATGGCTACTTTAAGTTATCGTTGCGATTAAGTAAAACTAATGGATTAAGTTGAAGTGGCTTATCTAGTGAAGTAAATTAAATTCTTCATCATATGTGTTTTATGAGGAGCTCATGTATATGGAGTCGGTTCCTCGTTTGGCTGCGGATTGTTTGAAGGGGTTACCGAGGCCTGCGCAAAAAGGCAACTAATGGAACACTGTGAGTTTTAGTCAGTACAAATCTGATATTCCTTCTCACTCCGACCAGAGCGGTAAGAAGTAAAAAAAAAGAGGCTTATGACGATTTAACGAGTAAAAAATAGAATTTCGTGGTTATAATAACATCAGTCGCGGGGGTCTATCTCTTAGCCACGGGAATGTTCGAAAGAGTTACCGTGGCCATAGAAAGCAAAAGGCAACTGAAAGTTTTACAGGGAAGTTTTAGTCAGTAATTAACTCACACGCCCTCTCACACCAGACAGAGCGGGAGAAATTATTTGGTGATTTTCCCACCAAAAAAAGGAACGATCCCTTAAGATAAGCAACGCTTCCCAAGGTCGGTCTGTGGATAGATGACCCCGCTTTACATAGCTCGGAAAGCGCTTTAAGCCATTGGACCCGACTCTCATTTGTCAATCTTTGACTGTCGCTACGGATAGTCAGAAGTTCAGAAATCCAGTTTAGCCAAGGGTTACCCATTTACTGGGTTGTGAAAGTCAGGTAGGCAATCACTCCCTGTAAAAAAAAAAACTGGTCAGATTGGAAGCTGACCTTAACATAGTTCAGAGAAGACTTAGCAGACTTAGACAACGTTAAATTTTAGTCGTTTTAATCCCACGAAGGGTCGATTCCGTACATGAAATACTATCGATTTGTAAAGAAAAAATTAAAAAACAAAGTACTTTTTTTCAAAAACTCGAATTAATATACGCGTATACGAAATTAATTTCTTTAAGTAAACGAATCAATGACCTTATAGGTAGTTGTCGGTCGTTGCGTACTAACTACCTACACTTCATTGGCCTCGCTCAGCTGACGTTTGCAGAAAAAGAAAAAGTACTGTACTGTACTGACGAGGCGCAGAAAAAGTAGGTATTTCTTTTTCGTGGCGTAACCACAAATTTATTGTTTTCAGATTTATTTCTATACCTGTGCTATAAAACCTTGTTTCAACAAATTCCAGGATTCTGGGTCAATGGGAAGTACTTACCCTAAGAATTTTGATTCCCTTGAGTGTCGAAATAGACGTTTTTTGCGACACAAACGGCCATATCTTTTTTTTTTCCTTAACTTAGAAGTTTGATTTTTTTTACAGCTTCAAGGGATCGCAGATTTCAATATTATATAGTTTTAATTTCAACTCAATACGCCCACGCATTCCCGAGATAAAGGGTCTTGACAGACAGATAGACAACAAAGTGATCCTGCAAGGGTTTCGTTTTTTCTTTATTTGGTACGGAACCCTAAAATCGGCATCGTATGTGGAGTAATTATACAAATTTATGTACCTTGGTATAGTTGAAACGTGAAGTTGCAAAACCGATTAAAATGTAGGGGATTGGCACTACAATTTTATGAGAGCACCAACCCTAAAAAAAATTCACAGCATTTTACGAAAATATTTTCCATAAACTGAATTAAATATCAGCACACAGGTATTTCGCTAAAATCCTCGTCTAAATAAAAATACGTTAGAGTAGTACGGATGGTATGATCAGGCTCAGACTTTATTGGATTATAACGAGATCCGCCTGACATTTCAATTACATACACGAGCGTCACGGCATATAAGAACGATTATATTACAGTTATTCGCTCTTAAAGGGCTCATTTACATGCTTGTGTGCGGCGGGCCTTATTACATGCCTATAACGATGGCGAATCATTCGTGTGTAAAAAGGATTTTGGTGCGTAACCGAGTTTGTTCACTTGTTATTTTTATTGCGAAAGTTTATATAATGAGAAATGTAGCTTTTAATGTTCATTGGTTTATGAAGTAAATTTACCCAAAGGTAAAGTTTCATGATGTTGTTAAGATCATATTTAACGAAACGGAATTAAAATATAGAACACCACTCAGATCCACTCAATCAGGGAATATATTTTTTAATTTCATTGTAAAGACGTCTATGACGTCACAAACAATGTTACATCTTAGTATTAGAGCTCTTCACATGATTAGAACATAATAATATAGGGTGACTGATAATTAGTGACCGATACTTAAACACGTGATTGTAGTCATGATAACAAACAACTTTTACTATAGGAACAAATCTGAAATTGATTCCAATGATTTTTACACCATATTATAAAATCCTAAAAATATTTAAAAAACGGTCACAAGTTGGACACCACCGAGACTGAGTACAATACAGGTCACAGCAGGTCATAGAGGGCATTAGACGCCAGGATACAGCTGGGTGCGCAAAACAACCCCTCAGTAGCCCGGATGGCCTGATGACGAAGTGTTTGTGTGGACAACCAGGTAACATAACAAGTTTATAACTTTGCGATTTTTCATGTTACCATTATGAAATTTTGTACATAGATTCTTTGTACATAGAATTTTATACATAGATTTTTTACATTGATTTTTCTTTTTCACATATACTAAAAATCAGGTCGTATATCGACGATGAAGTGACATGAACTCCTAACTGACATTTTTGCGATTTTGCTTTTTTCATGTCATTTCATCGTCGATATACGAAAATAAACATAAAAAAGTGATTTGTTTCAAAACGGAACTCGCCGTCAGACGTGTCACGGTAGTGCGACCATAAAGCTAGAACTACATTAGACCGACACACATGTGTAACACGCCTGATTTGTACGTAGAACGACGTCGCGTGGCGTGGATCAAGCGTAGCTCTACAAGTCTAGTTTCTATATAAAATGTATGGAGACCGACGAGCCTAAATCGGCGTGTGTGGCACACGTGTGCGCAGTGTAGTTCTAGCTTTACTCAGACAATTTATATTTGGCAAGGTCGTCCATCGTACGTAAGTAATTATGATAGCATAAAGCACGATGGTTAG
The DNA here is from genome assembly GCA_958295575.1 of Leucania comma. Classification (NCBI taxonomy): domain Eukaryota; kingdom Metazoa; phylum Arthropoda; class Insecta; order Lepidoptera; family Noctuidae; genus Leucania; species Leucania comma. The sequence continues at coordinate 15,442,820 of OY282474.1, read as the reverse complement.
ACCTCTAGCTAAAACATATAATTAAAATAAGTTCCCTCTCGCTGAGTTTTGCAAATTACATCAGAAAATATTATTCACTGGCAGCCTCTCAGCTTTCCCATTTTCATAAAGGGGTATTTGACTAATGATGATGGTGTATTTTGTCATAATAACCATGTTTCATAAGTGACTTGCTGGTTTAGAGTGGGCGATAACCATTGAGGTGTTAAAAGCATAGGGAACGGAAACATGTGTTGGTTTTTTAGGTGGGAAACCAGCCAATGAGTTCTCCCGCTCTAGGGCGAAGCGTGGTTTTTTTTTTTGGTTACTGCATGGTTTGGGTATTTAGCCAGTGTAAAGTTTAAAAAGTATTTCGTTTTGTATATACTCGTAAAATACATTTACCTTATTTTAGGATTCCGTACCTTAAAAGAAAAAAACCGAACCCTTATAGGATCACTCTGTCCGTCAGTCTGTCTGTCAGAACCCTTTATCTCGAGAATGCGTAGAGGTATCGAGTTGAAATCAAAAACTCATTATTCTCAAGTTTGCGGTCTTTTGAAGCTGTGAAAAAATCATTAAGCTAACGAAAAAAAAGATACGGCCGAGCAAAAAACGCATGTTTCGAAACTCTCAAAGGATTCAAAATTAAAAAATAGGGTTCTTTTGAAGCAAGGTCTTATAGTATAGATATAGGAATAAATCTGAATTTTTTTTGTTACGTCATCGCGTCAAAAAAAAAACTTTTTTGCGATTCGGGAAAATCTTCAAGACTCCATTCGGGATTGAACTATTTACTTACGTAGGTTTGTACGCAACCCTCAGAGGCGCGAGTCCAACTCGCACTTGGCTTCTTTTTCTTATCGTAGTGCGGCTGAAACACATTTCAATGTTTTACAGTATTTCGTAGCAGATATATCGAGTCGGCCTTCTCGGCAAGTTTTGCTGAGGTACTTAATACTACAATCAAATTCTCAGCTCAATTTTACAGAGGTTGCGCATTTTTCCATGGTTCCACATAATTTTCCAGTTGTGTAGACACTTGAGATACAAAACTACACCAATTTTACATTACATAATCTACTAGGAATCAATTTGCGAATAATTAAAATAGCCTCTGAAATTCCCTACAAAAGCTCCCTTGATAAAATGTATTAGCTAAAAGACACTCCTATCTTCTTAATCTATACTATACTATATACTAAATGATACTATATTATTGTCTTTATTTCACATATAAAACTTATCAATTACTATTTTTTAACTTTTCCTAAAAAAATCATTCAAAAAGTGTCCCACCGGTATCGGGAACAGGGGCCCAGCTACCGGCGGTCAGGGCTCCAAAGAAAGGAACCTCCTAACTATACGAGCCGTGTCCAGGAGTACCGCTTTCTGAATCAAGCCATTTATCCTTATTATTTTAATATTATAAAGCTGAAGAGTTAGTTTGATTGAACGCGCTAAACTCAGGGACTGCTGGTCCGATTTGAAAAATTCTGTGTTAGATAGCCCATTCATTGAGGAAGGCTATAGGCTATACTACATTACGCTACAACCTACGGGAGCAGAGTAACTAAAAATGTGGGTGAAACCGCGGGGATAGCTATTATTAGATAATAATAGTTAAACAAAAAGACATAATACATGAAAGTGTACCTAAATAAATGTACCCAGGCACATGTAAATCTAGATACCTTTTGATTCATAAATTACAATTCACGATATTTGTTCATGTCTCTAAATATTATTTTTGTCGCGCCAAACGACGAGAATTGTCAGTTTAATAAAACACTGTTTTGTTTTACCAAACCGTCACTTGTTTTTATTTGCTGAAAATGATTGTGGGCTGTGAAACATTTGAATTGAGTTATATGGTGAATTGTAATCATGTTGGTATGGATAATATTTTTTTACGTGACTTGTTTTTTGGTCTATCTTAGGATCTGTGCATACCATTCTTTTTTTAAACGCGCCGTCAACGCGTGTTTTAAAAACTCACGTCTACGGCTCGCTATAATCCTACAGATCAGTTTGCTGTCATTTGTTTCAATACATACGCGCGTTAGCATCGCGTTTGTGTCGATTCAAACGCGCGACACCGTTGACGATATTCTGTTTAAAAACGCAATATACTGGCGCGTTTGCATCGATAAACACTTGCGTTTTCATCGCGTTTGTTTCGCTACACACGCGCATCTGATCCTCTATTCGATTTAAACGCGTGTTTGAATTAAATACAGGTGTGAAAAAGTTTACAGGCTTCGTCTGACTCCCGTGCGTATCGCGTCCGCGTTTAAAAAACGTGGTGTACATAGGCCCTTAACCCGATTGCTACTAATAACATCCAACTGGCTTTCAAAAAGAGCTTAAACCCACCTGCGTTCCTTTAGTTGCCTTTTGCGCTTCATGGCCACGGTACGTAAGTAATGACAATAAGCCATAGCATGTTTGATAGCGGTAAGCGCGACCCATGTGGCCCATCCAGATAAATTACTATTTCCTAACGTATGTCTAAATTACGACTGCTTCCATTACAGCAATCTATTAATGCTTGCAATATGGGGTTACACTAATAGGCATATTTATTTTATTACAATGGATTAACGTCGCAACTGTAATAGCACGTAACAGCCCTCCGATACTTGTTAAGTTATCTCCAATTCCGATAGTTGACATAGATGGTTTGCTCAACAAATCAAGCGGGCACCACGGAATTTCGTCATATTTATTTATATTAACTAGGAAGGACTTGGAGACAAGCCCCTATCTAGTTAGGGAGTTTGTGTTAGTTGAACTTGCGGGCCTGTCGACGCCGGCTCCTAAGGGAACTTGCACCAACTTTCCCGCTGACGCGTCTGAACTGCGCATTATTACAGGCACATCCACGATGCCTGGCACACTTTATAAATTCTTGCGTCAAACTGTCACGAAAGTTATTTTTCGTAGCCGTTTTGGTACCTGGAATGTGGTAAATTCAAGCTTCAAGTGTGTTCATAATTGAAAGTTTTCGTGATCGGAAAGAAAAGGCATTTTCTGCCCTTTAGTATGTATAAAGTTATGTCCATTTTTCTAAGCTATACTTATCTATCGAATCAATCGACGAAGAACCATTAAAAAAGAATTGTTTATATAGATTTCAGGCTTGCGTTGTTTAGCAACCATAATGCTACCAGCGGGTATAAAATTGATTTCCTAGCTCTTGAAAGTCAAAACATACGTAAAAAGGATAAAAGTTCCCTTTACCGTAAACTACAAAGCATTGTGGCTTTGTTTATGTTGTTTTCCAATTTAAAAAGCAACAAGAAAAGTCGAATCGACATCGGAAAACCCAGCGATGTGCGTCGAACGTGCCCGTCGATTAAAACGAAAACATTTTACGTAGGCTTGTGCAAACCGCGCAAAGCGACATTCAGAGATGAAGTTGGTTACACTATTCGAAATTCGAATGGAATATTCGCCGGAACGACTTTTACATCTTTTTTTTAAAGTTGGTAACATTTTATATTGTTATCCTTCTTTCTACTCTTTTTCTATGAAGTTCCAACTTCAAAAATTGAAATAGAGAGGTACATATTCTTTTTTTTTTTAATTCAAATTATAGTGTGTACTGCAACTTTCAGAATTGAATTTCGCATATTGTGATATTTAAATATTATGCAGGAAATTTTCTTGACTTGGGGAAAAGAGAAAATCAAACCATCAGTCATCTGTCAATCAAACTAAGCCCCCATCAGTCATCTGACTGATGGCTTGATTTTCCTACTCTGCTAGGGTCGGTTTCCAGTCTATCTATCAGAAACAACTGAATACCAATACTTCACACCAGGACTTAATAGATTGTGATGCAATCATAACCACGCGTGTACTGGTATTTCCCAAGCTCCCATGATTTTAGATTTATATTAATAACCAACTGGTGGATACTGCTACACATCCTAGAACCGTAGTTTATAACGCTCAGGGGAGACACTGCCTCCGTAGACTAGCTTTGCGACTCCCTGGAGTAGATAGTTTATTCAATATTGAAGCCATATGGCAGTTTATGTGTTTTACGTGCATTTAAACATGTACTTATTTTATTTAGTTCATGTTATTAGTAGAGTAAAAAGTTACTTTTGCTTTTCTTTCTCATCATGATACTAGGACATCATAAATTGGAGCAGCAAACTCAAATCGTTTCAACTTGTCTATTAAACTAAACTGCAAACTGAATGATTCAACAATCTAGATAACTTTGCGAGAAGGCAAATGTACCAGGCAGTTAGGAGATTCAAGAGGTATTCGTAGGGTACGTCTCTCGCGGTCAACGCTTGGTCTCGCCCGTCAAGCCATCCGTATGCGAGATACGAGTACGCCTGGTTAGCGACCGCCAAACGGATTAAGTCGACGACTTCGGCTTTCGCTAGCTTAACACTACATACACGTAGTGTCTCGGAAATGTCTCTACTAAAGTTTTAAGTGATTAGCTTCGAGAAATGTGGCGCCTACTTTATGTAGATTAGATATCATGAACATTGGATTAATGCAGCTATTCATGGTGTAAGACAGACTGCTATAGGTGTGTATGACTAACTTCTGCCAGCGGCTTTGCCTGCGGGAAAGCAGGTTTCTTCATACAAACTTTGGACCCCGTTTCCTCCCCTTATAACGTTAATTTTGAAAAAATCGTCTCTTTGCACGCCTACGTCTTAAAAGAAAACCTTGTGCCAAATTTAAAAAAAAAGTACTTTATTCTTTATTTTTTCCCGCGGAGGGTCGATTCGGTACATGAAATACTATCGATTTGTAAAGAAAAAATTAAAACAATAAAGTACGTTTTTTAAAAAACTCGATTTAATATACGCATGTATGAAATTAATTTCTTTAAGTAAACGAGTCAATGACCTTGTAGGTAGTTGTCGGTCGTTGCGTACTAACTACCTACAGTTCATTGGCCTCGGTGGCTGACTTTTAGTTACAGAAATCAATTTCGTACATGCGTAAATTAATTCGAGTTAAAAAAAAGTACTTTAGTTTTAAATTTTATCTTAACAAATCATTAGGGTTTCATGTACCGAATCTATCCTCCACGGGATTAAAACGACCGTTCGTCCTTTTGACACCATTTTCTTTGATGATGAAATAGTTTATCCCAGAATACACTGTCTTTATAAAAATATTTTCCGTTCAAATAAACGTCGAGTGCCGCGAGAGGAGAAAAGTGTAAATAAAGACGTTGCTCCATTTACCCGACCTCGGACACAAGGACGCGCATACCACAGCGTAAATTATAATTATTTTCTTTTATTGTTTATGTGACCAGCTTGTCTCTTATGTTTATTTGCTTACATATTAGTATTCCGACGTCGCACGCACATATCTTCATTACAGAAACAATGGAGGAGGTCGGTTGCCGCGGCATTTCCACAAAATGAATATATAACAGGCCATATTATACGCACTAGAGTTTATTTAATACATAACTAGATTGTATTATTAATGGCTTGTTTAATGCTGTTCGCATTGTTGGTTGAAGCCTTGGGGCGGGACCTTTAAAGCTTTATGCGGCTTCGAAAATTTTGAATTGAATAGCCCGCCTGTATATAATGTTGTTCTATTGTTGGTAAACATCTGTAGATTACCGGTAATGTTACATAATACTTACTACACTAAGGTGAATAACAATATTTAACTTCAAAATTAGAAAGAAGCATTTTGATCAAAAAAAAGTTTTTAATAGTCATTAAAACTCCTTTAAACAAACATTAGACTGGCACATTAATGACAATAAATTTGAAAATGCCATTTATTTACTTACATGCGGAAAAAGAAAAAAAAATGTTTTTTTAATGGCATCTTTGATTTTTTTCCCGATTAATAGCCAGCAATTAAATGTTTACGGTTTAAGTAGAATAGATTATAAGGGCTGAATTATTTTTTTAATTGAATTGTCTCTGGCTCGATTTTGATGAAAACCAAAACTGCATGATTGGATTTTAGTAAAATCAATTCTCTTAACAAAAAATTAAAACGGATTAAAAAAAAAATACTTTCATCATAAATTTGGAGAAGTAATGATTTATAAAAACTAATTAAATATTCCTAGTATTCATTTTTTTAAATCCAATTTTGCAGTTTTAGTTTTTTATTAAAATGAAATCCAATACCAACTCTTTTGAAAGTTTTTGCTATTTCTCATATTTTCCCAACCACTTAAAAAATTCATCCTGCATGCTTTGGCTAAAATAAATTTAAAATATTGATCGAACCAATATTTGCAAAGATTATAATAGAATAGTTTAGAGTCGAGGTTTAAACTTCAGCTATTTATAGGTCTATTATAATGGAACAGTTGGAAGCTCGTCGTATAAGTTTCGCCGTAAATATAGTCTCGGCGCGGTCCCCACCATTTTGGACGATTCCCATCACCTGTGCTCCGGCCGTCTTCTTGAAAAAAAAACCTTTTTATTCATAAATTATTTTTTCTTATCTAAAATACAAATTTTAATTTAAGAACAGCGAGTTTTAAATTTAGAACCTTACTTAAAATAATAGAATATACCTATGCGTAATAAGTAGATAATTCCATCAATTAGATTAGATACTAAATATTATTTTATGACAGTTTAAACTTTTTAGTAGAAAGTCAGCACTAGGCTGTACGAATTTAACCATTGCCTATGTTTTTTTATTTGGTTATGTTCAGTACTGTGGTAGCAACTGTAGTAAGTTTTTGAGAAGTTTTTTTCACTACACTTACTCGAAAACCCGCTTCTATCCCACCGCTTTTAGGCACGCAATGGAGTAATGGACTATTTTCCGTACTAGTGCGAAAAATAGCGCGTGCTCTCCCCGCCACAATTTTATTGTAATAAAATTGTTTACCGTATCAGGCCGGGCGCGCGTGACCCCCACGAGGCGTGGGTCAACCCCCACGAGTGATATGAAATGTACATGATAGTCATATAATTGAAAAACGTCGTTTGTACGCGTGCAAATTTGTCACTGCAGCCTTCGGCTCCCTAACACACTCGTCTATGGCTCGTGCGAATTCCGTCTCGGTCGCAATGACTAACTTTTTGCACTTGTATCTATACGGAGACGACGATGAGAGATGGCTTAAAGGGCTTAGTATCCAAGCCAAAACTTTAATAAAAAAAAATAGGCGCGATTTTCTATTAAATTTTTTCGTCCATATAATGGAAACTGTTCATGTAATTTAGATTTATTTTTAAGTCGCAACTCTCTTACATCTTTAACAAAAAAAATTAACTGTAAATATAATGCGTAAGTTAAAATAAACATTCCTACAGAATATTATTTTCCATCAAATCTTGTATTCTCATTGAAATTCAAAGACAAGGAAATAAGCACGTATCAGTAACCTCAAAATGGTTGTTGGTATACAAGTCTAAAAACCAAATCCCACTGACTACGTTTTAATTAAAGTATAAAGTATTCAAAGGCTGTAATAACGAGGCTCAGTGCTCCACTCTGTAGAATTATGGCTAGGAATATAGTTAGGCTGAAGTTTAGGTTGAATAACGGTTAGGCTGGATATGCGGAGCCTAGCGAAGTAGCGAGTGACTCGGACCTCGCCAATTTTGTTGTTTTAGCTCGCAGGCTTACGAAAAAAATTTTCATTAAATACTTGCTGCAAACAGCTGCTTCGCCTACGTGATAGTAGAAAATTATTTATTTAACAATTCATGTAAACAAAGAAAAGAAGACAGAAATAGAAAAATAAGCACTGCTGATGCTTATTTCTATAGAAATCTCTTATTAGATTAGAAATAATATTGTTTTAAGTCATAATTAGTTTAAAAAAGGACCATTTTCTTTCTTATTTTCATTGTTAGGAACAATTCGCCTTCTTCCTCCATTTGCCACTACTCATAAACTTCAAACGCAGAGATGTGCAAAATTGAAGAACTGGATTCTGAAAAAACTTTTTTCATTCACGATTCGTAAATAAACAAAATTTTAAAAATTTCTTGTTTTGCTCACCGTACCCAATTTCTTCAATTTGACAGTTCGACGTTTTTTTTTTTTTTTTTTTTATGGTAGGTAAAATCATCCAATGACAAATCCCGCCCTTGGGTGGAGCGGGAAGTAGTGTCAGACTCTTACTGACTAAAAACCTACCCCGTTCCTTCGTTGCCTATAGTGCCGGGGCTGAGCCTTCCTCTCAGAAAACGGCCCTTGACCCCAGCAGGCTTCGACCCTGCCTGCTTGCAGTTAGCAGGCTGGGCCTCTTCGGTGTGCTGACAGCTCCTTGAGGCGCGCGGGAACAGAACGCGCCGTCGACGACTTGGGCTCGGTCCGGTCGGTTACCAGACAATCGGACAGCGTGCTACCCATTGCACACCGTCCGCAAGCCCGCGCCTACGGTGGCCGGAAATCGGGATCGGAATCCCGGCGGCGGCTGGGGCGAGCGCCCCGTTGCCTCTGCCTGATGCGGTCGGCCTCCTCCTTTGCTAGCATTACTGCTTCGCAGAAGGAGGCGACCGCCTGCCATCCCTCCTCACTACGGACCATGGCCTGAACCAAGGCCCGGCGAGAGAGATCGCTGCCGCCGATCACCTCCACGAGGACACGGCGATGCTCCGCCCAGGCGGGGCACACCTCTACAGTGTGCTCCACCGTGTCCTCCGGGTGTTCCGCACAATGGCGACACCCGGGCGAATCCTCCGCACGAATCCGGAACAGGTACTTAGCGAACTTTCCGTGTTCGGTAAGCACCTGCGTCGTGCGGAAGTTGAGAACGCCGTGAGGTCTTTCCAACCACGCCTCAAGGATGGGCCTTATCGCCCCAATTGTGGCGCGCCCCGAACGAGGTTGCGATAGTCGCTGACGCCATTTCGCCATGAGATCCCGCCGGAGTTCTGTCCGCCATGCCTCGACTTGTCGTGGCAGTGGAATTTCACCCCGGCGTTGCATCTCCATGCGCTTGTCGTGCATGTGTGCAAGGACTGTTGCCTCCAGATCCCATGGCGGTTGGCCAGCAAGGAGGGTCGCCGCCTCGCGGGAAATCGTTCGGTACCCTCGCACCATGCGTATTGCCATGACCCTCTGGCACTTGACAGTTCGACGTGACGTCACAACATGGCAATCGATCCTATTCTCATTTGGATCGCATTGTAGACAGCGTGTGGGGAAAATGAGGAAAAAAGAAAACTGCAAATAAAACAGTTACCAATGAAATATAAAAATATATTTGCTTCACAAATACATACATATAATTATCCCCAGTGAACGTACTCCCAGGGTAAAAATTATCCAATGTGCTTATTCCAAGATATGGTCTACCCGTGTACCAAGTTTTATCGAAATCCAATCAGTAGTTTTTACGTGAAAGAGTAAAATATCAATACATACTACATACATACATAAAAACTTTAGAGTTTATAATGGCAGTAGGAATAAACTTTAAAATCTATTCCAGGATTTGTACAATGTCATTGAGATTTTAAAGACGAGACAGGTCTTACTCCTCCCGTAATCCTCATTACTAAAGTTCCTGTTGGATCAGCCTCTTATTGGTCTTTTTTTTTAGGTGAGAAATCTCAAATCTCTCAATCTACTTATCGACTTCTCTCCCTCTAGAACGAGTTTTAGTCGAAACTGAACTAATTGCATTACTTTGTGCAATTTATTTCATCACCACTGCTCTCAAAACGGTAAAGGAAAATACCGTGAGGAAACCGGCATGTCCTAGAAACTAAAAATTCGAAAATATGTGACATTCACCAATTCGCACTGGGCCCGCGTGTTGGATTACGGCCCGTTCTCTCTCCTAGAGAGGAGGCCTGAGTCCCAACAGTGGGAACATCAAAAAGGCTGATAATGCTAATGGTAACTGACTAAAATGAAACCTATATTCCTTCAGTTGCTTCTGCGTTGTAAGACCACGGATTTCCCTTTCAGATCCATGGCCCCAGTAGGCTTCGGAATTTCGCTATGTGTTGAGCTTGTCAATTGGGGGTCCAATGTGGAGTGAACCTGAAATGCCTATCTTTTTCCCTGGCCTCTTGGACGTTTGCCATCAACTATGGCAGTTGCGATGACCTGTTCAAGGTTAGGGCCATTTTTTCATTTTTTGGTAGACTAGACATGTAAGAAGATTCAAATTCATGTAGGCACCAGCCATTTGTCTTTATTTTGTTTCCGGCTGAATTTATCTCTTTCGTTTTGTAAATGTCTGTTTATTACGAGTGCTTAATTTTCATTATTTACAGTCACTATCATATTATAGTACACACATTTTGAAAGTTTGTCATTGCAGCCGAGGCGAAATACATCCGAGCCGTACAGGCGAGGGTGTTTTGAAGCCGAGTGCTGCAGTGACAAATCGCCACGTGTATATACATATACGACCTTTTTCAATACACTTACGAAGAAATGCGATGAAAAATCCACCAATAATCTATCTTCTATCGGAAAATTACGACGCATTTTTTGTTCATTTTGTACTGAAGAGAATTTTCCAAAATTACCTTACAATTTAGTTTTGATTTGATGGCAGCAGGCTATCGCAAGTATTTTTTATTTCAATCACATAATCTGGCGGCTTAGCATCTTAAAGATTCTCTTCAAATCTTCGTTTCCACTATCACAAATTAATAAGTTAGTTTAGTTTTTTAATTTGTTGGTATTAACTAATTATTGCTTGCGTAATCGTGTCTATTTATTATATTCTGTTCAAAAACACAATATAAATTTTCATTAAATATTAAAAACCTTAAAAATATCCGCCTCTTTTCTTTAAAAAAAATAATAATCACACTTGACCGTGATGAAATAGGAATGAAAAAAGCCCTTGTTTAGATAAATTAAAAAAAAGCACGTGGGTGATAAACATGCCATATCGAACCTAATTGGAGTGCGATAAAAGGCAGTTTTCGAGTAAGTGTATTGAAAAACAGTTTATTGAGTGACTAACTTGATAATAATTTTACAGATTTGTTAGGTAAAATCAGTCGCTACTCAGGAAAAAAATATGCCACATCAAATATTTACAAAAAGTAAGACATAAGCAAAGTCTAGAAATATGTACATTAATAAAAGATCTCCTGAAAACAATCTCGTTTAAAGTGGATCCAGCGTTTAATAGAAGATCTTGATTTAGATTGTGCGCCGGTGATTATTTTATGCAATCCAAAGCAGTACTTCTAAATAATTTAAATTAACCTAATGGTAAAACATTACAAACGAAAAACGCGCCACAAAACAAAAGTTTAGAACATAACGTGTTTTCGCAGCAGCACGTAAAACTTCTACATAACTGGAGTTCTTTGTGCCCACGCCCGCATCCTCCCGTGGATTGTTTGCGACGAGTGCCTTGTTTATCGAATTAAACATAACATGAGTACTGGCTTATCAAATGTTAACGTTACACATTAATTAGATGAGCTTTACACAAGTTGGTTTTTAGCAAAAAAATAAATGGAGTAGGTAAACAGGCATTGAAAAAAAGCTTTTCAAATGAATGAGTGAAAAAAGTCTATTGAAACCTGTTCAAACGGAATAAATTTTACTGGCAATGTCATTCCATTTATTTAGTGAAAGCAGATCAATTCAAACATTCTCAATGACTGACGCAATTCACTGTGAAAACTGCTAAGCTTTCATGTTATTCTAAAATGTCACTAAGTATAAATTCTTTGCCATCTCCGTTTACGGACACTGCTCTTCAAACGTGACGTTTTTTAGAAGTAAGTGACATTTAAAAATTGGTTTAATGTCGACTTGAGTCGAGGGGAGGGCTCGCTGGCAGGCCTGGAGACCTTCTTATGCAAATCTTGAAGGATGTGCCGGGACTTTTAATGAAACAGCGCAATTACTTTGATGAATACTGCACTCGTGATGTGCCGACCCTTGTGAGAATGGGGAACGGTAAATTTAAATTAAATCCCAGGTACCTACCGATATTGATTTAAATTAGAGAAACATCGAATCCTTTAAACAAAGACTGCTGTGATTTGAATTACGATTCACTGTAAAGTTTTTTTGTGTCATAAAAAAGGCATAATTTTAGAGATTGCGATAGAAGTGACTTAGTAAATCATCAATTTAATAAAATTAGTACTTATTTATCACTTAAACTTTGTTATAGCTACAGCAAATTTTAATGATATATATTCCTACCTGCTCACAACCCGCAGTAAATATAAAATGTTCATTAAAGGAAGCACTCAGGCACGCTTTTATTCGTACTGAATTAAAACATAAAAAACACAAGCGGCGGTTGCTAGGTACGTACTTTACGATGTTTATTTCCATCACAGAGCACCTCAATCTCGCTCCTGAAGCCACGTCTTACGGCACACGATCTGATTACTTCGCAGAATCAAATGGTCAAACACGAATAGAAACTTACTAAAACAGTCTTCAGAGAGCGCAATCTAATAAAAAAGTAGATGAGACTCCCTTACGCAGCTTTTTTTTTTTTTTTTTTTTTTTTTATGGTAGGTAAAATCATCCAATGACAGATCCCGCCCTTGGGCGGAGCGGGAAATAGTGTCAGACTCGTACTGACTAAAAACCTACCCCGTTCCTTCGTTGCCTATAGTGCCGGGGCTGAGCCTTCCTCTCAGAAAACGGCCCTTGGCCCCAGCAGGCTTCGACCCTGCCTGCCTGCAGTTAGCAGGCTGGGCCTCTTCGGTTTGCTGACAGCTCCTTGAGGCGCGCGGGAACAGAACGCGCCGTCGACGACTTGGGCTCGGTCCGGCCGGTTACCGGACGATCGGACAGCGTGCTACCCATTGCACGCCGTCCGCAAGCCCGCGCCTACGGTGGCCGGAAATCGGGATCGGAATCCCGGCGGCGGCTGGGGCGAGCGCCCCGTTGCCTCTGTCTGATGCGGTCGGCCTCCTCCTTTGCTAGCATTACTGCTTCACAGAAGGAGGCGACCGCCTGCCATCCCTCCTCACTACGGACCATGGCCTGAACCAAGGCCCGGCGAGAGAGATCGCTGCCGCCGATCGCCCCCACGAGGACACGGCGATGCTCCGCCCAGGCGGGGCACACCTCTACAGTGTGCTCCACCGTGTCCTCCGGGTGTTCCGCACAGTGGCGACACCCGGGCGAATCCTCCGCACGAATCCGGAACAGGTACTTAGCGAACTTTCCGTGTTCGGTAAGCACCTGCGTCGTGCGGAAGTTGAGAGCGCCGTGAGGTCTTTCCAGCCACGCCTCAAAGATGGGCCTTATCGCCTCAATTGTGGCGCGCCCCGAACGAGGTTGCGATAGTCGCTGACGCCATTTCGCCATGAGATCCCGCCGGAGCTCTGTCCGCCATGCCTCGACTTGACGTGGCAGCGGAATTTCGCCCCGGCGTTGCATCTCCATGCGCTTATCGTGCATGTGTGCAAGGACTGTTGCCTCCAGATCCCATGGTGGTTGGCCAGCAAGGAGGGTCGCCGCCTCGCGGGAAATCGTTCGGTACCCTCGCACCATGCGTATTGCCATGACCCTCTGGCACGCATTCAGCTGGGCCCTCGGTTGCTGTTGCAACGTCGGTGCCCACACCGGAGCCCCGTAAAGGGCCATGGACCGAACGATTCCCGCGTAGAGCTTCCGGCAGGAGGCGTCTGGTCCCCTGAGGTTGGGCAGGAGCCGCCCGAGAGCAGCCCCAGTCCGATTCAGTTTGGGAGCCAGACGTCGGAAGTGCTCCTTGAAGTTCCACCAGCTGTCGAGGACGAGTCCCAGGTACTTCATCGTCGACCCGACGCTGATGTGAACCCCTCCTACCGTTAGCTGGGAACCCGGTGGTGGCGCACCCCGAGGGCCGTGAAAGCACATGGCCTCGGACTTGTGCAGTGCCACCTCGAGTCCCAACTGCTGGATCCTTTCAACGACTATCGCAACCCCGCGTGTCGCTAGTTCGACCGCCGTCCGGTACGACTCTCCCCGCGCTAGGACCAACGTGTCCTCCGCGTAGCAGACCACGCTGACCCCGTCGGGGAAGTCGCCGCGCAGCACGTAGTCGTATCCGATGTTCCACAAGGGTGGTCCTAGTACCGATCCCTGCGGAACACCGCACGACATCTCTCGACGTTTCCACTCTCCCTGGTGACCGGGATAGATAATATACCTCTCCGAAAGGTAGGCCTCGATCACACGACAGAGGTAGTCGGGCACCCGGTGGTACCGGAGTGCCGTTCCAATGCTACTCCAGGGCAGGGAATTAAAGGCGTTGGCAATGTCCAAAGACACTGCCACGACACACCTGCCCTGGGACACCGCATCCCCCGTCGTGAGGGCTCGCACGCGCATGATGGCATCCACCGTGGAGCGCATCCTGCGAAAGCCGAACTGTCCGTCCGAAAGGTCCGGCCCCACCCGTGCTAGGCGCGCGACGAGGCGGTTTGCAATGACTCTTTCAAAGAGCTTGCCCACCTCGTCGAGCAGCACAATGGGCCGGTACGCGGACGGAGAGTCCGCAGGGCGCCCCAGCTTCGCTATGAGGACCAGTTTTCCCGTCTTCCAGCGAAGTGGGAACTGGCCCCTCTCCAAGCATGCGCTAAAGAGCCCCCTTAATCGAGGCCCGAGAGCCTCCATGGCCAGGACCCAGGCTTTTCCAGGCAAGCCGTCGGGTCCTGGGGCGGTATTCTTGGCACTCAGCCGTTGTACCGCCACTCTCATCTCTACCTCGGTCACCTCTGGAACATCGTCGTCGTCGTGGTCCGCGTCAGGTACTGCCAGTGGTGGTGGAGCCATGGGCGGGGGGGAGTGTACCCCCCGCGAAGGGAACAGAGTGCCGACCACAGCCTCCACGAGCTCGGGCCGGAGACTCTGAGTCAGCGGGGGAGCCCAAGGGCGGAGTTTCTCCCGCACCATCTTGTATGGGCGTCCCCACGGGTCTGCATTCAGAGACCCCAGCCAGACGTTGCGGGCCTCCAGTTTGGCCCGCTTAATCTCCGCTCGGAGGGTGCGCTTCGCCACCCTGTAACCCTCGTATAGCTCCGCCTCTATAGCATCCGCATCCGGCGGGCGGTTGCGGCGCTTGCAGTACCTGGCGTACCGGCGCCGCGCGTGATTGCATGCATTGCGCAATGCCGCAATCTCCGGCGACCACCAGTACACCTGGCGCTTGGCACGTCCTGGACGGACTCGGGGCATTGCCGCGTCGCAAATTTGCGACATGCCCTCCCGGAACCACTCTGCCTCGACGTCGATGTCGACAGGCCTGTCCGGTGCTTGCACCCAGGCCTGTACCGTCGCGGCTTCCAGGAGGAACTCCCGGTCCATCTGCCTCAGCGACCACCGCGGACCACAAGGGCTCTGCCGGACCGGCGCGGTCGAGGTTTGGGCGGAGACGTCAAACCGGATGTACCGGTGGTCTGAGAACGTCTCCACCCCCTCCATAACGCGCCAGTCAACGACACGTGGCGCCAGATCGGGGCTGGCGAACGATAGGTCTACCACTGATTCGCCCCGCATCCGCACACACGTGGAGACAGAGCCCCGGTTTAGGACGACCAGGCCGGACTCCTCAGCCCAGGCCTCTACCGACCGACCCCGCCCGTTCGTGTACCGGGAACCCCAAGCCTCGTTCCAGGCATTGAAGTCCCCGCAAACGACCACGGGGAGGTCCCTAAACCCAACGACGACGTTTTTCAGCTCCATCATGGAGATGTGGAGATCGCCGAGAGATCTGTTCGGGGACAGGTAGACGCCTACCACTGCAATGTCCCCGAACCGTGCTGCCACGCAACCGCGGCCCCTCGTGACGCGCTCGAGGGGCGGGGTACCGGCGGCGGTCGACGAGATTAAAGTCACCGAGCCGTCCAGGTCCTGAACCCAGTCTCCACTGGGCAGGACGTAATACGGCTCGGAGACTACGGCGATGTTGATCGACCACTGCGCCATGCTCTGGAGCAACAGATCCTGAGCAGGGGCGCAGTGGTTGATGTTCGCCTGGAGGAGACGTAATGGTGCCGTTATTGACAGTCCATTACAGTCTCCTCCGGAGCCCTCCTTGAGGGCACTGCCGCGGCGGTTGAGGCGGCAATAGCGGCGGCGGCCACAGAGGTGGCTGCGACGGTGAGGACATTCCCGGGGATGGGCCGGAACCTGGCCTTGACCTTGGTGGGGGGGTCGCAGGATCTGCTCCCAGCCTGATGGTCAGCCGACTTGCCGGCCGCCGCACATGCGTAGCAATGCGGCTTTTCGCGGCATTCGACGGCCCTGTGCCCAGGCTGACCGCACTGGAAGCAGCGGTCACTGCGGTCCACCTCCGCGGCGCAACATGCCCCGGCGTGGTGTCCCACGCGGCAGCGGTAGCACCGCAGAGGTCTGGGCTCCAGCAGTTTTACCTGCGCGGAGACCCAGCCCACCAAAAGCCTTCGGCCCTCCCCCGTTATAGTTTTGGCCGCCGACACGGGGCAGCTAACCGTAACGGCTTGCATGCCCGTGCCGTCAGTGCGGATGGTGCCTGCCCGGACCTGGTCGGTCGTGCACCCTCCCGCCCTGACGATGGCGGCCACTACTTCGTCCACCCCGACGGAGTCGTCCAAGCCCATGATGCGCATGTCTATGCACTTCGTGGGCCTGGACACTCGAGCCTCCTCTACGTCCAGGGACTCCCTGAGCCTCTTGGCCAGGGCGTCTGCCGCTGGGCCACTGGACGCGCCAGGGACTTCCAGCATTTGGGCACCGGTAACGGTGCGCCTCATGCGGAAGCCCTCGGTGGCTCCGAGCTCCTCGAGGTGGGGCAACACCGCCCGCCTCGCCTTGTCCATGACGGACTTATAGGTCACGCCCCTCTTTTCCGCTTCAGGCTGTAGTGTGATCACTACAGCCTCGGATTTAGGGGCGCGAAGCCTGGCCGCCATGGCGCGCTTCCTGCGCTCTCGCCGCCTCAGGTTCTTCTTGGCCGCCCTAGCCGCCTTGCCCGCCTTCTTCTTGGCGCCGACAACCGTCCAGTCGGCGCCAGCCGAAGGTTCTTCGGGCGCAGGCGGCAGGCGCGGCCTGTTCGCCGCCACTACAGGAGGTCCTGCTTGTTTAGCGGCATGAGCCGCCCTTCCCTTCGTGGAAGGAGGAGGAGCAGCAGGAACAGGAGCAGCCACCCCCCGCCGCCGCTGCTGCTTGGCCGCCGGAGCTGACCTCACAGGCCCTGACGCCGCGGCCACCCGCTCAACTTGCCCCGACGGGCCCACCTTGGGCGCAGCAGCCGCAGCGGCGTAGGATGCCGTCTTGCGCTGGCCGGAGGCCGCGAGCGGGGGACGCAGCACGATCCCCTCCAGCACAGACAGCTGCTGCTGCATCCGCAGCTGAACCTGCTCCAGCTGCTCCTGTTGCTGCTGCCTGAAGGCAGCCAGCTCCTGCCGCACCACCATCAGCAGCTGGCTCTCCGGCTCGGGTTGGGGCTGGGGCCGCTCCTGCGTTTGACCCGGTGTGCCACTTTCTTTGGGCGCCTCCTCAACCCGTGGGTCGGGTTTTGGGGCACCGGTGAGCTCGGCCCGGAGCTTCTTGAAGCTGAGCTCGAAGGTGGCATCTATGGCCTCCAAAATTGAGGTCGCGAACTTCGCGATGCCCCTCTTTTTGGAGCCCTTCTCCCGTTTCCGGGTCATCGCCGTCAGGGCCTCCACAACCAACTCGCCGAGGCGCTTGCGCGACTCCTCGACGGAATCCGCTCCGACGTCTGGCTCACTGGCAGACGGCCGCGAGGCGCTCGCCACAGCGCTGTTTACTCCAGGGTGGCGCCCCTCCGCAGCAAGCCTATCGGCCCGCTGAGCGGACTCCTGGGCAGTGAGCCCCCTCCCCTTTCCTAAGGCTCGGCCCCCACCGCGGCTGCTGGTGGGGATTTTTGGGGCCGAGCCCTTTCCTTCGTCGGAGGACGACCCGTCCCCCAATTTGGAACGCTTCCGGAAGGTCCTCACGTTCCCTCCGGAGTCGCTCACAATCTCCTCCATCTCCTCCGAGCCTGAGCTCCTTTCGGATGCAGCGTCGGACTCCGACCGCGCATCGCTCTCCACGGGTTTTTTAAAAAATTTATTTGGTGATTCCATTGCTGTTCCCACGAGTAATAAACTTTAACACTGGCTCAAATACTGTGGTTCGCACTAGAGACTAATTAAGCTACCCATTAGTCAAGCTAACAACCTCCCTCACGGTGCGCCGCCGCTTGGAGGTTTGGGGTAATTTTTTATAGAGGTTGTCTTCCTCGCGGCCCGGGCGGTTAAGCCAAGACCCTCGACCCCCATCGAAAGTCAGAAACATGACCTTGGACAATCTTTGGGGCTACGAGAACAACGGTGGCAGAAGGAGGAGCAAGTCTTCCTCCTGCCTGCCCGGCGGCAGGGTAAGTGCACACCGGACCCGCTCTTACTTCGCCACTGTGCCCTCTGCTAAAGCAGAGGGCCACGCGTTGAAGCGGACTCCGGACAGGACATTCGCAGACGACCATCGAAACCCCCTAGGCAGGAATACCTAAGGGAAGCAGTTGGCCGCCTCCCAGGATGCACCGGCCCGCAGACTGGTCTTCGCTCCGAACGTATCCGCAAGAGAACTACAGCCTGCGGGCACTCGAGGAGGTTTCCTGTCATGGCATCCCCCCTTTTACGCAGCTGGAATTTTAATCAATTTTGTGGCCAATAACTGGAGTAGGCAGGCTCAACGAGCCGCACTTCGCAAATTACCGCCTTAAAGCGTTTACTTGGACTATATTCATCAGGCTAAAACTCCTAATTTTAAAAAAACAGAGTTCGTTCTTCAAATTTGCATAACAGGCTCGATTACATAAAAAAAAAAAAAAAAAAAAAATGTTTCACGTTTGCAATAACGTTCCGTGTTTGTGTAATTGCGTCAGTCGACAGTAACAGCGACAGCAGCTGTTCCGGTGTTCAATAAACAACAGCTTTTTATTGTGGCATCGACTATTTCTCGCTGGCGACTTTATTTCAGTGAGCAGAAACACTTTTCTTTTAGCGCCGGCGGCGGCGGCGCTGGCGACGCGGCGTGAGGAGGCATTGACAAAAAGAATCAGATGCTGACGTCAAAGACGAGAACCGTTAGTACCGCAGGAGACCGGCGTCGACCTGAATAATGAGTTTCACAAGTATTTTGACGGAACTTTATTACGGTTCGTACTTAGCAGGCAATTAAGAGCCCTTTAGTATTTTTCTTGGTAGACGTTGTAATTAGTTCGCACGATGATTCAAAAGGCTTTCGTAGCAGAAAAATGTTTTTCATTTTATACAAACTTCAACTCGGACTTTGTGGAAACTTGCTAATAGAAATACTGAGAAGAAGAACTGCGAATAAGTTAAATGAAACTGAATACTGCTGTAGGTAACTGAAATATTTACGTACCCAGCCATCCAACTTAAACTCTTTTGCAATACGCTGACCTAACATAACTACAACACAATTATGAAGACGAGGAAGTTAATTCTGTAACAAGTGTGCTGCTCTATCATGAAGTTAACAATGAAATATGTTTGTTTCAGATAATTCCGGGGGAGCGTCCTCATTCCGGGTTGTCATCGCCGCGCTGAAACAAAGGGTGGCGCTCGGCAAAGTGGAATAGTTCCAATTTGTATTGAAAGTTCAGTGGTGAATAGGAAGTGTAAGGAGCGCGTGGCAGGTGTCACGCGGGGACGATGAGGCGGCGCGGCGGGGGAGGGTAGCATGCCAGCGCCTGCCACGGCCGCCTGATGGCGCTAGTGCGCCGTATACTAGGCGACGCCCAGGTGAGCTCCGCAGCGCCATATGCACCATGCCGCCATGCGATTAGCGCACGCCAGTACGCCACACTTCGACAAGCCATTGTTAGACCGTTTAACGGGAAACTCTTGACAACATCCTGCTACATGACATGCGGGTAGCGTGCGCAACACAACGCAGTCATGTACCTACACACGCCACTGCCTATTTGTGTCGTAAATTGAATGAAACTAAGTAGGAAAAATTATCGCATGTTTGCAAATAAGTTTATAGTTGCAAATTGGGATATTTGTAAACCTTCTTTGTGAAACCGAATAGTAGCAGCACATTTTGCTGGTGATGTAAACCTAAATTACAAATAAATTTCACTTTAATAAACCAGAGCTTTGAAGTTATAGATATGATGTGTATAGCCTCATTAAAATGAGAGTATTATCAGTAATGGCGACGTCGCTATGGTTTAGTTTCGCCCCCAGCCCGCACGCCACAACGAGCAGACTTAAACGACTATTACATCAAACGGTAGCAGGTGAATTAACTAAGCGAGAGGGTCTGCTCAGATTAATAGCTACAGATATGGCGTCGTGGATGGCCAAAATATATTGCTGTTGTTCTCAAACATGTTGATAAATAAACCGGATTACTGGGACTTTACAGTCATTCATTATGAAGTTGAAAGCCAGGACACCTGCATAATGACATGGTAGCACATAGTTAGAGATGTACATGTTTAATTATTAATTAATTAAACCAATTAGTGACACAATTGATAGGTACGTTGATTGTTATGCAGTACTACAGCTAGTGTTTGAGTGACGGTAGGTACACGTGCGACCAGGGGACGTGGGAGGAGGAAAGTTCACTAATAGCCTTCGCATATAGATAGGTTCTTTTGTTTGTATAGGATATCACCAGGGGCTCCTTTACTCATTTTGATCTCAAACACACTCATGATTTAGGCATTCCGAAATTTCAATGTTAAAGCCGAAATTACACTTTTACGTATACACACTCGGGGGGTTACTCGTGTATAGCGCCTATAATTATGATATACAGCATTATTTTTAGTATATGCGAAACCTGAATACCTATAGTTTATTCAGTATCAGTAACTGATTGATTCCAATATTTTTTACACTATGTTATATTTTTTCCCAAAAATATTTAAAAAAGGTCACAAGTTGGACACCACCGAGACTAAGTAAAATATAGGTCACGGCAAGCCATAGTGGGCATTAGACACTTGCGCACAGCTGGGTTCGGGAGCAAAACAACCTCAGTGGCCCGGATGGCCCGGTGACAATTTGTTTGTGTGGACAACCAGGTAACATAATAAGCGTGATTACTGTGATTTTTCATGATACAGTTATGAAATTTTGCACATAGATTCTTTGCATAAAAATACTGGATCCGTTTCGGGTTTTGCATATACTAAAAATAAGGTTGTACCTTTGAAAATTTTTAAAGCGGGCATTTTTGCTTAATGCTATATAACTTCTCGAATCGATGGTTTCAAAGTTTTTGGGCCCAGTATTTCTCCACCTTTATAGCGGCAGTAGCATTTTTATGTCCTCCAAAGTGCATATGTTGGGATACCTTGGCCACTCCAATAACGGGACATCATCGCTAAGTAACTAATAGAGACACAGTTTAGTTTGACAACTGACATTATTTATAAGACAATCCGTGGTCTTCTACACAGGCGATAAAATGTACCTTGACCAAATCCATCCAGGCGAAACTCCGCAAGATGGTGGACGAGCAAGTGTCAGTCAGCTCCAGGGTTGACGCCGATCCCGAGCCCGAGCCAGCAGACCCGCTGATCACACCAGCCACCTCGGCTCTCGAACGGCCCGAACTGGACCGACCGATACCGCCCGAGCGACGCTTGCTGATCGGCACCCTGGACAAACGCAACGGGGGCCTCAGCGTTGGTGAAGGCACGCTCAACAGGACCACTAGGCTGTCAATACGAAATGGGAAGGATAACCCTTTTATAGGTAAGTGCTGAAACATAGCTCGGTTAGACTTATTTCTACCTTAGACATAAGACAAGGGCAGAGCTGTGAAATTGTTTGAAAGATTCACCACGGCTCTAGAACGCAAAAGGTAACTAAAAAACCACGGATGGGTTTCAGTCAATAACAGTCTGACACTCCTTCTCGCTACTTTCAAAGCAAGTTATTTGACCCTAAAAATGCAGTAGACAAGTGACATTCCATGAAAGATAGCGAGTGAAAAATTATATTATTATGAAGTCAAAAATATGTGAAATTGGCAATTGAAATGTCATGTAATCATTCCTTTACATTCTAGCATTTTGATAGTTGATATCGATGATATAATTACACTCTGCCTAGCTAGAGAAATCGTCTTGGCACCTATATATACCCGGTTCACGACACCCAAAATATTTCTGCCGGACACGTTGCTTGAGTTCAACTGTCTAAAGTTTTAAGTTTACAACGTCAATGTACCAAATATAATTCTGAAACGACACTTATTTGCAAGTCAAGCTTTGTACTCAGTATCTTTACAGGTACCTAAACACCAAGGTAAAAGGTTAAAGAACAAGAACTATCTTTGCTACAAAAAGTCTCAAAAAAGTATTGTAATCAACAATAAAGACATCCGACCAAATAATCAGGATGTCGTGGTCGAAAGCGGAAAATGTAAATCAAAAAGTATACAGCGTTAGCCAAAAAATACCCCTTATATTCCGACTCGAATTCCCAAAGCATAACAGTCACTGTTTCACAGACAATTTATTATGATCAGGTAGTCAACCCAACCGGACAATTCCATATATTTTATCGTCGTGAATTGTGTGCCCATGACCTCCTTAGCGACTACCTTTTTGTTGGAAAACTCGTGCATGAACTCATGAAGTTCTTATAGCGATTGCGATCATTTTTCGCCAACTTCATGATAGCAGAACTCTGTTGGTATTCTTCCATATTGTAAATCAATGTTCCCCACCGCCTCTGTCTGTCTCTAACTCAAAATATACTGAACTGATTTCATGAAATTTTCTCTCTGTCACTGTCTGTAATCACTCTGCCTATTGCCAAAATTGCATGAAATAGTTTTAGCAATAGACAGAGTGAATCGCAAGGAAGATTTAAGTACCTACGATATCGACGCACAAACGAATACCATAGATCCAGTATATGATTCTGGACCTCCCAGTGGTGGAATTTTTCATCGGCTCTTTTATATATTTTTTTTTATCTGTATTTTTTTAAATTTGAACTGTATAAAGTCATTATTCTAACCAACCCCGATGATATGAAATGATGATAGTAAAAAAATAAAAATAATATTTTTTTAATTAATAAATTACAAAGTTATCGGGATTGATAAAATCGTTATTCTAATCAACCCCGATAGCGTTTTTAATTTTAAAATATATTATTTTTTTTTTCATTAAAAAATATTTGAATAACGATTATATACAGTTTGAATTAAAAAATCTCTACTATTGTAGTAATGTACCAGTACACGATTCTGGACCCCCATTGGTAGAATTTTACGTCGGTTTTTACATGGTATTCGTTTGTGCGTGGATGTAAGACCCACCTTGTATACATGCATCTATATTAATATTATAAAGATAAAAGATTTGTATTATTGTAACGAATAAACTCATAAACTGCTGAACCGATTCAAACATTCTTGCACCAGTAGAATGCTAGTTTATGACTTATGATGATGATGAAGATAAAGCATATGTAACGGTTATATTTTCTTTACTCTCAAGCGGGCGAAGCCGCTGGCAGAAGCTAGTATAATAGTAAAGACCAGCCGAGAATCCCAAAGATTTAGATATGTTAGTTGTTAGAAATGTTTAGTAAGCTGGTGCGTGTCGCTAGTTGCCTTAAATTTGTTTCATTAATAGCTTTATGAATTCTCTTTCTTTCCTAGACGATGACAATAAAGAAAACCAAGCGAACGGAAAGCTCGAATCTCCCGTGAAATGGTCAACACAAAACGGTAGCGACAGTGGAACATACGCTGAAATTGGCAATGGAGGCAACAGTCACACCAGCGAAAGAAACATTCTAGACCCTGCTGACAGTTCAGAGGAGGAGGTGCCTCTACCAGATGCTACGTCACCAGGAAGAAGTAGCGATGGACCCGAACCTAGAGCTGATATCACAGCCACACTGGAAGGAGGTATGAAAAACATTTATTTTCATTTCGATTTAATTCATTGTTTATTTTGGTTCTCGCTTTTTTATAACATAATTTCGCAGCCAGAACAAATAGTTTATAGTAAAACATTTGTGGGAAGTGGTATTTGTCATATTGTCACTCGATGTCAAACATTGTAAACCCGGATATTTCGGTCCACCAAAATTCGTACAAATAAAAGTGGCAACGAATTCACGTCTATCTACATTTACCTCAATTATTTATGAAATAAAACAAAGCGGGCTGTGGAAAAGGTAAAGTTGGCAGCTAGAGTTTGTCTTAAGAGTCTGTAATCCAAGAGATAATAGTTCGTAACTAGTCGAGACGGCATGTTTGTTTTGTTGATGAAGTTAGTTACAGTTAGTTTGAAATTCTTCATAGGTGCTGCTACAAGCTGAGAATGTTATGAGCGTCGTTCAACTCTGTCTTAGACTACACACGCTGAATACAATTATGGACTCCTTACTTCATAATAGACGACACAAAACACGTTCATATTGGCGTCGTATTTTAGGAAACTGTTACGAAACTATCGTTGTAATAAATGGCACTTACGTAAAAGTTAGATATAGTTCTCAACTGCATTTAAATTTGGTTAGAAAATTCCTTTAAAAATGAATTTACAAACAAAATTTATGAGACGCCACGATCCCAGTTTTAGTTAACAGAAAACAACAACTGTGTACGTTCTCTTTGTGTGAAGTCTAAAAGCTTTTCCGTTTATTTTCGTTTGAGTCAAGTTATTAAAAGCTACTAAGCGCAATTGCAACTAAATTAATATTATGCTCGTCGGCAGTGAGGAGGTGACACGAACTATGTGTTGGTAAAACATCCATATATTGTGCGGGCCGTTCTCTGCAGAATATCTCGCTGCTAATGAGCGCGCAGCCCTGGGGAATAAGCTCATTTGCCGACTAACTGCACAGCCAGCCAACTCCACCAGAAAGAAACTTTTCGCCTGATGTTGCAATTTGTCATTTAATTCCTTTCTCAGTGCTTTAATTAGTAAGTTGTTATAAAAGTTACTATTCTCGACGTTTTCTTTTACAATTATGACTTTAATAATTCTGCCTTAAGTTACTACAGTCCATAACTTAGTCGGTAATATAGCCGGGTATACAAGGTAACTTGCGCATTCATCCGTAACAATTGGTCTCGGAGACAATTGTGCAATGCTTCACCGTATTGACTTATCAGAGCAACCGGGATAATAGGATCATTGGGACAATGTGCGCCCGAGCATAATTTATCTGCAATCTGTCTGTATTTGTTCACGATAGAGCTGGCGCTCAGCGACCAATTTGCTGCTGCTCCATTTGTTACTAATCCTACAGCTTATTATTTCTTTTTCTTCGCATCCGAGTGCGGAGCTCGTTTATTAATGTGAGGCAGTAGATCTCAGGCGCTTTCTCATTCTATTTGTTCCGTGGTATTAGAGGTTGTCTGGAGGAGAATAATTACATGTTGTCGGGAAAGCTTTATTTTCCCGAAGTCAATACGTCAGTTGGAGAGCGATGGCACAATAAAGTAAGCGTCGCGCACACCTGCCGCCTCACGCCTGCCGTGCGCCCGTGACGCGTGTTACATGCAAGCAATCGATTTGTCTGGACCGGCCAGAGCCGCGGCTTTCGTGACTCGGGAAACTTTCACGATATTACAACGTTTACGTCGCCATAACCAATTCCATTTATATGACTGCGGCAGCACCGTACTTTACAAAAGTTTTCATATTATAGTACGACAGCTAATAATGAGGGTTACGACGCGAGCCCTTGAACGCTAAACAAGGATTCAACTTTGTGGAAGTAGAGCAATAAACATGGCGATGATACCGAACAAACGAGGATCGAATTAGGACGGCGAGTTGACGCACAATAAAAAAACAATGGCAATTATTTTTGTTTTGGTACGTGTACAAAACTTTTAATTCCTATACTTTTGAGTACGTAGGCATACAGGTAATAAAAAAGTTTTCACGTAAATTAATAAGTCAGGGCACAAACAATCGGGCGTTAATTAACTGGCTTCCGGCGGTAAATCCGTGTAAAGCAATATATTTCTCATAAAAGGCACGAAATCACTTTAAATTAAATGGCGATGTCATTTCGGCAATTAAGTTTGACATTGTGTGATGGTAAAAACAAACAAACTTTTCTAACTAATGGTTATTTATCGTTGAACTTGTTTGTACATTATTATTATGTTAGGCTGGTGTAGTCAACTCCGCGTCTAAACTATGTACATATTTTGCGTACGGTTGGGACAAGTGTAGTATTTAGTCCACCCCAGCTCCTTCTTCAAGCAAGGTAGTGTAGGTGAAAATCATTCTTGATTTTGTTATCACCTGTTCATCTCTGCCTAGCGTTTGTGGACAACGAGAAAGTCTTTGATTCGATCGAGACTTGGGGTATGCTGCAGTCTCTCCAACGATGCCAGATTGACTATCGGTACATCGAAGTGCTGAAGTGTTTGTACAAAAACGCCACTATGTTAGTCCGATTTCAGAATCAGACCTCGAAACCTATCCTCCTGCAGCAGGGTGTGAAGCAGGGAGACGTCATTTCTCCGAAACTGTTTACGGCCGCAATCGAGGATGTCTCCAAGGTTCTGGACTAGAATGGACTGGCCATTAATATCATTGGCGTGTACATCACTCACCTTCGGCTTGCCGACGACATAGTAGTCATGGCTGAGACTACGGAGGAGCTCAGCTTAATGCTCAATGACCTCGGTAGAGCTTCCAAAAGACTGGGGCTTAAAATGATCATGGACAAAACCAAAGTCATGGTAAACAGCCATGTACCAGCCACTCCTATCATAATCGGAAACTCTAAACTCGAAGTTGTTGAAGATTACGTTTACCTCGGACAAACAGTCCAGTTAGGTAGATCTAATTTCGAGAACTCGATGCGATCGATCGATGCGGGTTGGTGGATGTTACATGTCTTCAAATTTTTGGTTCTAGGATATGCCAGCTTCTAGCCCCGACTTACAACTCGTAAGTCAGGGCTGTTAACACTCGGCCACCGCTGCTCTATATTTTTAATAATAATATAATTATAATCATTACACACCTACTGTTCTGCATTCGTAAAATTTTGTATGTTTGTTTTCATCTAGTAAACTAGATGAAGTCCTATTACCAGCTTATTAGCTCTACAAAATAACAGTTGTACCTACCCCTGCGGGTACGACAACGAGATATTATTTTTTCATTTGCTTTTCTTTTTGTGTTTTCCAGTATGTATAATATAATTTTCTTGCATGATCCTGCCTACAGCAAATGTAACGATCATTCAAATGGTATAATTCGTGGTTTAGACGCGGCGTCCCCTGGGGGTCGCTCAGACCGGTCGCGGCAGGAGGAGATACCCGCGTCTCCAGGGATGCTCACCGCCGCGCAAGTGGCCAGGAGGCTCCGGATGGAAAATGAAAGATTACAGGTAGAGGTATAATAAGATTATACGAACCAATTTTGGGCCATCGGCTCAGTATTTTACCGATTGATTGGATTTGCCGTAAGAACGGCTTTTGAGCTTAGGGTTCTGGCTTTCTAGATTCAATTATTGACTTAGGTTATTTTTTGTCTAAAGAAAAAACCTGTGTAAAGAAAAAGTATAAAGAAAAAAAAACTATATTGAACATCTGATTTTAAGGGTTCCTTCCAAAGGCTAAAGGATTAAACGGGACCCTATAACTGTTTTTTTTTTTTTTAACGTAGGTAAAATCATCCAATGACAAATCCCGCCCTTGGGTGGGGCGGCAAATAGTGTCAGACTTTTACTGACTAAAAACCTATCTTTCCATTCCTTGCCTTTGTCCCGGGGCCCGTGGTGACATTCTCACATAACCTTTGGCCCCGGTAGACTTCGGCTCTGCTGGACCCCTACAGTTTGCTGACAACTCCTTGAGGCGCGCGGGAACAGTGCGCGCCGTAGACGACCTGAGCTCGGACCGGTCTGTTACCGGACGGACGGACAGCGAGCTACCCATTGCCCACCGTCCGCAAGCCCGCGCCTACGGTGGCCGGAAATCGGGGGACCCTATTACTAAGACTCCAATGCCTGTCTCTCCGTCTGTCACCAGGGTGTATCTCATGAACCGTGTTAGTTAGAGAATTGAAATTTTCACAGATGATGTATTTCTGATGCTGCTGTAATAACAAATCTTAAGAAACAGAATAAAATAAATATTGAAGGTGGCTCTCATACAACAGAAATATTTTTTTGGCATTTTTTATAGATGGTACGGAACTCTTAGTGCGAGTCCTTCTTGCACTTGGCTGGTTTTTTGACTGACTCTTAACGCCTAGCAGACACATTGCGTGACCCAACTCTTTTGCTTCTTTGTTGACTTTTTACTCGATAAGAAACAAAGCATTGCCATACAACGTGGCAATGCCGCCAGTCTTTTGGGCATGATTCCAGTCGACAGCGATGCTGAAGAATTTTTACGCCATATTTTAGTTATTTATCTATATAAAAGCAAAATACTACTCACTGATTAATCACGAAACCTCAGAAACTATAGGGTTTAGACATTATACCTTATAGGGTTTAGACCTCTGCTAAGAACGGATTTTACGACACTCCAACCCTAAGGGGATAAAACGGGGATTGGGAGTTTGAATGGAGAAAATGACTTTCACATGGTCGAAGGCGCTGGCAGAAGCTAGAAAGTAATATATTGTAGTCATATTTAGTTTGTAAATAAAAAAAAACCTAACATTATAGTCCACCATTTAGTATTTCGTCTATGCCGTGTTCGTATTTACCTCCACCTATAAAGATACCTCAAAGTCTGGATACTTTACCTCCACCTATAAAGATACCTCAAAGCTGTGGATACGTGATGTTCCTAAAATTCCAAATTGCAAAACTAGCGGAAAGGTGGGCAGTTCCATAAAGGTCTATGTCCAATAAACTGTCATTAGTAATTCTCCCAGCGTTCACGAATCAATTTTTTACTTAACCTTTTTTCCACTCGGCCGGACTTAGGCTGATGTTAAATAAGATACCGTGGGTTTATTACTCTCTCGATGGACCTTTGGGAAGTCGATTACGTTAATACATAACTATTTCATGATATTCGTCTGTCTATATAGAATACGTGAGATGAGAACATATTTTGCTGTCTTTATTGGTTTCTGACAGTGAGGCGTTATATTTTGTGAACGATATTAGATTTCTAATGAGTCACTCCTCAGTTGTAATAAATATATATATCATATATAGATTACAACAATATAGATTACATCTCTATGTATAAAAGCGAAATACCACTCACTGAATAATCACGAAATCTCAGAAAATATAACACCTACAAACACCTTAAGGGTGTAGATGTCCGCTAAGAACGGATTTTATGGAACTCCACCCATAAGTGGGTAAACTGACTTACACGCGGGCGTAGCCGCTGGCAGAACCTTGTAAGTTTTGTATAAAAATACTTAATTGGTATCTACTATTTTTTTTATGCTGTAGGGGATTCAAAATAAAACCAGCTCAAGAAATGAGCATTCTTGATTCACAAAGGGGCTTGATGAGACTGGAGACGACAACATCCCTCGCAAACAGGCTTACTAAAATCCTACGAAACTTTACCTTAAAGAGGACCTTACCTAGCAATATTTTAAATAGTACATTATGATATAAGTGTGTAATGTAGGAGGTTACCGTCGAGGCGGTCTTAAGAGAGCTAAGAACGGTAACCATTCATTACTCACGTGTATCATACGACGTTTTTCAAACTATTGTGAAGAAAAAACTGATATTATACAATATGCGAAAACAAAGTTATATTCACATCGAAGTGGCAACTTATGTCTACGTTAAACCTCTTTATAAAACAAATGAAATCGTAAAGCTTACAAACTAATCGACCTATTATCGAAGGTAATTTGGTTTAACAATCAGCTGTAATTTGTAATAGTAAAATTTTACCTGAAAAACAATTAAAAATTTCTCATTTACACGCACATGCACAGAATTTTCGTGTGTCCGTGTTTCTTGTCTGTGATTGGTTAATGTTGCTTTACATTTACAAATCACATGGTACATTCTAATTGGTTCAATTTACTCATGTCACAGCTACATTATAATTTGTCACCAACTCATGGTGGTTACTAAATCTAACTTCAAAAGAGCATTAACGAAGTTATTTACCTAAACGATTATAATAATTTTTATTTGCTCAGTTAGTAGGTACTGAGATGAGTGGAAACGTAATTAAACGCTTCTATGCTTTATACTATTATTATATTGGTTAAGAAGCTGTTTTATACATTCCTTATAAAAATACTTATTATTCCTTTTTTTTCATCATTGACAGTCTATATCGAAAACTCTCTGTCAATTCTAATTTATTTTTAACTTAAATGCAAATTTGCACGTTACCGTCATGAAAAATCATTTCGGTCCTTACATGATAAAGATGTTCAGAAAAATTATACAATGATCCATTAATAAACTACCTTAATTAGGCATGCAAAAACAGTTTTCTCATTTAAATTCGTCTGATTATAATTATTACTGTTTGGATATAAACATGTCTTCAATACTCACGTTTAGTGTCAAATCAAAATAATATCTCAAAGCTATTACAAAATGATCGCATTAATAATTACAAAATAATATGTCAATATAAATTCAAACTGATGTCATTAAAATTACAAAAATAATATGTCAAAAAATAATAATATTGTATTGTTATTTGAAACACATATTAGGTACCAACCTTTTAACCTTTACCGATATTGAAGAAAATGTAACGTTAACTTTACCTGTCTCGCATAAGAAAATACCATCAAAACTTTATCGTATTTAATCAGCGTCTTAGAGTACCTACTTACTGCGAGATAAGCTTCTTGACTCCGAATCACGAAAAAAGATGAAGTCTTACAAAAAAATATATTTTCCTTACCACCTTTTAAGCTTCAGTAAAATTTATTTAAGAACAAAAATCAAGACCAAGATTACCGACATAGCCCGTAGAATCCCCAAAATTAAGTAAAAGTGAGAAAGGCACATTGCTCACAGAACGGATGATCGATGGGGATAAACGGTTCTGGAGTGGCCGGGTGGAAGAAGCAACGCGAGTTAGACTGGTGACCTGCCCCCCTAGCCAAGTTTGTTCGAACAAAGGAGTTGGGGGCGTGGCCAACTCCAAGCGTCAACGCAAAACGAAACGATTGTAACTTGGCTAGGGGGGCTGGTGAAAGTACAGGACTGGTCGTCATGGCACTTAGGGGATCCTGTGTCTAGACACATTGGACGTCTTTCGACTAAAATGATGATAATTAAAATTTAATTAAAATTTTATGTTCAGGCGGAGTTAACCCGAGTACGTCGTCTACTGGTAGCAGCAGCCGAAAGAGGTGAAGCAGGCAGCACGTTGCTAGAACGAGCCAAGTCTGACAATCAGGATGGACCGCAACTAGACCCTCAACAACTTGAGAAGGAACTGCTGCTGGCTAGAGAAGCTGTTAACTGTAAGTGGTAGTTCTTTTTGCTACATTTTTAATTACAGCAAGACTGTAATTGACAAATCCGGTTCAATCATCGTACAGTTTAGTAAGCCTAGCGTTAGGCTGATTCTGTGTGCCTGAATGCTGAACTTTGTTTTTGGCGTAACCGAGAGGCATACGATGTTATTAATTTACATTTAGATTTTTTTGTAACACGTTTTCTTTCTTTCTTTCGTAAAATCATTCGCACTTGTCGGCCTAATCGCTGTCCTAAAATTCCTCCTAAAAATATTTCTGTTATAAAACTCGAACTAGTGTTTATGTCTTATTAAAAATAATAAAATATATATAGCCTATGTTACTCAGTGAATTTTGAAAATCAGTTCAACAGGTTTATTCATTACATACAAAAATACAATTATTTTCTCTGTATAATATTAAATTAATTATTAGTTGGTATAGATGTAAAATTATTTCTAAACCTATATAAGAAGATTTCTTCATTACTTTGCCAACAAAATTTCCAAGAAAAAACTTGATTTTTTACGGAAAACTCCCACCTCCCAAATTAATCCATAAAACAAAGCTGTGAAACGCAAACCTGTATCCGTTACAATAGTAGGCACTTCCAGTTAAACAAAACATGCTATTAACATTATACTGTCCTGCTACATTCAGCTATTATCACAGAGAAAACATTTCTAAACATATATCAAACTAGATCTTACCCAAAAACATAATGGTCGGGTTTATGTCGGGTATTACTTTGCTAAAGAAATTAATGGCGACATTACACTACCCATTATATTTTTATGGCATTAGTTTCGTAAAGACATTACTACGAGCATTAAATTTTTAGCTATTACAGTCAAAAGTGAAATTTGGTATCAAATTATTATAGATTAACAATTGGTATTAAAAAGTTATTACAATTTATAACAGTGACAGATCTATTTAATTTTATTCGCTAAATTTAAAATCTATTCGTGGAAAATGTCGAATAATGAAAGCTTACGGGGCATTCACGTTGATACCTAAGTCTGCTTAAGAGTGCACTAGTCAATGGCTCGAACTCGTTGATGGGCGTGGTTAAAATGCATGCAATATCATTCGAAATCGTATGCGAATATTAAAGGCGTGGTGATGAGCAATAAGAAGTTTATGCGCGCACGGATACATAATCCCGTGATATATACGATGTTTTTTTTTATTGTTGATAGGTTCGCGTTTGACAGCTATCTCATCTGATTGAAAGTGAGGATGCGATTTATAATGAAAGGAGTGTATAAAATTGTTTTGAATAGAGCTATGGGCATATGGATAATATGGACAACTTTATTGAATTTTTGGATAAATAAACCTGGTATGGAAATTGGTATCAAAAATGCCAAATAATTTTTGGAATAAAGAAAGTTCTTTTTTACGCTCAAAGATGTGACTCATCTTTGAGCGTAAAAAAGAACTTTCTTTCATTTCATTTCATTAAATGTAAAATCAATGTGTTTTTAGTTTTAATTTCATAAAGGACTAGGTAATGACCAGAAAAATTGATTTAATTTGTTCTTTTAAACGTATCTTCATCGTCAAATATTGGAGTAATCGCCACAACTACTACGTTTGTATTGAAGAATTACTTTCTAACTAATATCATTCGTGAATAAAATGGACATTTATGTATCAGCTAAGTTGGTTTACCTACTAGTAAATGAAAACAGCCAAATTTCCCAAAACACTAATTGAAGTTGTTTGACTGTAAGTAAGTAGGCATTAAATAAACATAACTTACGTACGTCTTTTACAATATTTTCCCAAGCATAAATAGATCCAGCCGAGTTTTATTCAGAATACGCATGAAATGAACATTCTAATAGAGAACTTACACCTACAGTGGCTTTATCTCAATAATCCGATTCGATCCCACAAAAGTGGGCAATTTGTTGAGTGCCGCCCGATGCCGGAGAAGCGTGAGTAAGCCGACATTTTGATAAACTATGCTCATAATATCTCGCAAGGTACACTGCCTTACAGACCCAAATCAGCAACCGGGTCACGTCCCTTTAAGGGTGTGTGCTCCTGTAACTTGGACTGACATTTTCACAAATGTCATTAGGTATACTGACGAACGTTGTCAGAAATACGTCGGCTGTATATGTTTCTGCAGATGGTACCATGTGTTGATTCGTAATTCATTATATTTAAGTGGTCGGTGGGTAAATATGTGTGAATTATATGAATTAGGATAACTATTTGCTTTGTTTACGTATCACGTGTCAAATAAGGATAAATAATTTGTGGCATTTGATGTATTAAACCATGCTATTAATGATATAATAAGAAAACCTTTCCAGTTTTTGTAACATTCTCTCATTTATCATGTTTAACAAATGCGGTGTAATATGAAATTTGTAATTATGTACCATGACTAAAACTTTACATATTAAAGATTTTCACGTCGTATGCTAAAAGACTTTGAAAGTCAATATGACTGTGAAGTTTTGAACTATTTTACTGATGAAAATAGCTTTAAATAAGCCATTTCACAAGTTTTTAACAAGCTAGACAGCAACTTCACCAATTTATCTAAGTTAGAGCAGTTTTGAATTTTATTCGTTTTATTTTCTCCATATTGAATTTCCATTACCCTCATTTCACATAGCCATAATCGGAGAAGTAGGTCACTTTGCCAATCATCTTTAGCCGTACGTCAGCTGCAATGGTTGTAAAATTGATGAAGTAAAAAATATTTTACAACGTTACAGTTCTTGCAAACTATATCAAGTAATAGTTATTACAAATTGGACTGTGTAACTTAATCGAATCAGTTTCAGTGAGCTCGATACAACTACGAGTATTTTCATGTTTTTTTAGCTGGGATATTTTCTAATAGCTTCTATTACTTTGGGTAGATAAATCAACATGCCAACGTAATCATTCTTATAAAGTTCTTACTACTGCGACTGAGGCCTCTTCTCTAGGGAACAGAATGGGCCACTATGAAATCCACCACACGGGCCCAGCGTGTAGTTTGATGGATGACACATGTCTTCGAATTTGTTGTTATTTTTTTGTTTCCTCATGATATTTTTCTTCACTTTTCTGAGAGCAGTGGTGATGAAATAAATTACACAAAGTAAGCGCCTGACAGGGTTTAACCCGTGGCAAAGAACTCGTAACTCGGAGCTGTTACCACTGGGCCACCTCTGCTCTGAACGAGAGAGAGTGAGACTTTGACTGGCTAAAACTTCTATTCCTCCAGTTTCCATTTACGTTCTAGAGTTACGGTAACTCTTTTGAACAATCCGGCAGCTTTGGGAGGCATCGGTCTTAGATTTAACTGAATTGTACCATCGGAATTTGAGTTATGCCAAATTAGATTTACCGCATACCTCGACTGCATGTCTTTAGGCCTGTTTTCATTCGTGGTCGGAAGAAGGCAAGCAAGTAATGAAGTTACGTACAGTGGCTGTATCAAGTAAATAAGCTACACACTTCGATGTCGGGCTGGTCGCAAACTTGGTTCAATATCTTATAGGCTCTGAAGTCAACTTTTATTTAGACGAAGTAATTTTCTCTGATAGTAGTTTTTTCTGGTATTCTTAAAGTAGTTTTATTAATGGCGCTAGTAAGTGATCCAGGTACGAAAAATCAAATGTTTCTTTTTATAAACCTTTTATGTAACCATGTATATCTGATAACATTGCTAAATGTCTAAAATTTTAATGCTTAAAAAATCAGCTCACGTCATGTTTTATTGTTTGATGGATTTAATTTACGAAAGCAGAACAAAGTGGCCACACCAGGCCACACATATGTAAGTAAACAAACACATAACGAGAACAAACGGCCGCATATTTGAGTTGGTCCTACATACAAAGGTATACCTAATATGTTTACCTTATGTAACGGTTCTACTTGATCGATGAAACCACAATCAAAGGGCCTGTTGCCTTCCTACGCACAAACCACACTAATCCACTAACTAAGTTCAGTAACACGCCTACCAACCTACCGAATGATTGTTACGTCACTCGTCAATCGAATGTCAAAGCATTTCAAGTGATTGTTGGAACTTTGACTAATACCCGGAAGTGCAAAAACTCAAAAATTCATGAACTTTATGATTGCCAATAAAATCTGAACCCCGGAACTGAAATCCAATTTCGAAACTTCCAAAGTGATGGCAATCGTCAAAACGATCGACAAGTCTCTGGATGGAATCGTTTTCAAAAACAGTAAAATGTAGATCAATCTTGGATGCGTTTTATTTTCCTATCAAACGTTGGAAACGTACAAATGTCCGAGTTGAAAACGGACGGGAACGGGGATCTGCATAGAGAGCGAGCGACAAAGGACACAGGTTTCCAAAGCGAGCAGCTTCGCTCAAAGAGCTTGAATCACCCGGGATTGAGGCATGGCTCTCGTCGTGTATCTCCACATACAAGCTTGTCTATTGCTTACATCATTCAATACATGCTTTTGTATTGCAAAACAAATGTAGGTAGATATGTTTTATTCTGAAAGATAACTCCGCTCACAGGTAGGTAATATTTACACGAAATCTTTGTTCTTTTTCGTATTAGGCTTTAGAACACGTAAAATTACTCCAATATTGACTTTGTATGTATACTTAAGTAAACATTTTGTTTCAGCTTTGAAGGCAGACAAAAAGCGGTTGAAAGCAGAGAAATTTGATTTACTAAATCAAATGAAACAGCTCTACGCTACGCTCGAAGACAAAGAGAAAGAGCTACGAGACTTCATAAGAAACTATGAACAGGTTAAATTTAATAATTTTGTATTATGAAAGCGAATATTAGCATAACCAGTAATCCAATAATGTTGTCGGATGGTGCGAGGGAAATGCGTTGTCACGTAAAAGGGTTTGTTACCTCCGGCGCACGGTTACAAAATTAAAAAATAGATGGGTAGGCCTTTTGTTCCAAAATATTCCAGCATCATTAACAAAGTCATTACTGTGTGAAGCCAACATTGTGGTCACTCAATTTATTATGCTATATATCTTTTGATCTAGCAACGTTTGCAAGGCTCGTTATGCTCGGATAGGATCTAGGTCACACAGAACTTACCCAGTTGTTTCATAGCTTATAGAATTTTACACATATAGAAACTTCTCAACGAATGCTCTCATAACATAAGTTTTTCTCCTACATTGTTCTTAGTACGGGGAGTCTAGTAGCCTTTTTCTCTTTATTAAGTTCCAACTTTTAATAATTATTCATGGAGTCTTGACTTTAATAAAGTCTTCTAGAAGGCATCTAGTCTAACTACGGTCATAATATTACTACTCAATATTGAATGAGAATTACTTCCAATTTATGTGATATATTTATGACTTGGTCACTCTTTGCACCTCATTCTATTTCAGATAATCTTTGCGAAGAGTTTACGTAGCATCTTCTTTATGTACTATTTTCGCTACAGTATAGTACCACATTTGTACAGATGCGTTCCCGAGGTGGTGCGTCGTCAGCTTTAGGTGCGGAGCGAGCTGAGCGGGAGCGAGAGCGAGCGGCTCTACTCCGTCACGCTCGCGACGAAGCGGAGCGGTCGCTGCAGCTCGCCGCCGCGCTCAGTGCCAGAGATACACAGCTCAGACATGCCAGGGAACAACTGTTTGAGGTAGGCTTATAGTGCTATGAAATGGTGTATCTTTAAAACTGTTGTGCATGAATAAAAGGATTTTTCAGGAGCTGAAAGCTGATTACACGGTACAATAATGAATAAAATTTACATTTAACTTTGAGATACATATTGAATATATTTAATTAAACTGCGAGTATATAAAATTTAAATGAACTCGAATTCAATAACATACTGTTTTATCTACTGTGAAATCACCCGATAATTCATTCAAAACCTGTCCATTCTACCGTGGAATTACGTCGATATTATATGAAATTATTTCCGATTAACAAATACTGTCATGAAGTACTTTCTCCTCCTCATATCGTGTTGGTTTTAACTTGTTTGATCTGAAAACGCAGTTTTAAAGTGATCCTTTGCATTTTGTTGAGGAGATGAGCTATTTTGTTGGTAGTCAAAACCGCCGTGCCGTGTACATGGCGCAGATTTGTCAGAATTGTTATTTTCGTCCCCGTTTTGTGATTCTTCCTTGTGTTGTTTTTCCTATCCCTTTCGGTCCCACTTCTGAACAAAGGTCTTCCACAAGAACTTCCAAACATTCTTTTCCCGCGCCGTCTCAAACGAATCCTCGTCTTTTATCCTCATAGAAGTCTACAGTTACATAAATGAGAAACATGGTACTTATACAATAGTGCTTATTATTACAATTATCATTGTTTTTTTTTTGTTGTATATAAAGCTCATTTCCAGTTTTAAAGGATTTTTCTGATTATATACTCCTCATACGTTATAGTGATGAAGTGCTTCAACCAATAATAAATAAACTTTTATCGACAGCTCAGTGCTATGATGAATAGGTGGCGTGATGTGCCTTCAAACCAAGACCATCCATCACTCGCTTGTGTTAATTACCATTTCAAATTGCTCCGTCTGATCTAAATTGCAGGGAAAATTAAACACAAATGTTTCCTCGACTTAGTAATATAAGTGCGGTTGTTATTACACGATTTTCCTTTACGCATAATCCGGATATTAACCTGCGACCGCGGAACATTCAATACCATTACGTTGATGCGGGCTCGCAACGGGATGTCCCATTCGAGAGGACAAATCCTGTCCAAATTAAACCCCCAATCGAAATTAATTGAAGCATTAAAAGGGTGTTTCGATGGAGGTATAACTATAATCGTGTTTTGGATGTGATGTTGGATCGTATCGCGCTGTAACCCACGAGTGTTGTAAAAGATGATTGTGGGATTACATTTGGATGACAGAGCGTTCACCTGTGTACTAACATCATGCTTTTGGCTTGCTAAGCGTTGTTGTCGATTACGAAATACTGGCCAAATGTTTGAAGTTGCCGTATACTGCCGTATGTGTATGTATATGGCAGTAAATATTTACGGGCTATAACATGATGTGGATAACTTTGCTGCTATGTCGATAATCGAGCGAAAGATGTTAGACCCGGTCTTTGTTTTCGCCGGAAACAACGTTTTATCACACTAAGTTATAAAGGTGCAAGTTTGTGATTGTGAGTATTTTTGTTACTTCTTCAAGCTCAGGGCAGAATTTACTTTCATTTTTCATTCCGGAAACAAGTTTCCTTGGGATAATTTACTACCAGGCTACCACACAGCAATAGGAGCTAGTAATCCAATATTTTCCGTGTTATACGCTGTTCAACTTACAATGTCTTCTAACTAGACAGCGACCACTCAATGCCTTCATAACATACCTACATATTTTGAGGTTGACTTCGATTGACTACACCGACTCTAGTTTCAGCTTTAGTATTAGTACTCTACCTACCCTTTTTATTCAATTCTGAGAATCAGAAATAAAATAGCCATAATTTTTCTAAAACATAATAGGCTCGAAGACAGCTACAAGCAGCGGGATGCCTATCAGAAGGCGAGAGCGTGGCATCACTCGGCATGGGGCCCCCGATGATGCTAGGGGGACCATCCGGCTTGATTGGCGACAGGGGAAGTTGCAGTGCCGACTCCGGGGTTAGAGGTATGTACTAAATAAAATGAATAATTGATTTTGGACTCAAAATGTCGTAAATTTTTTAACCTACCAAACTGTGTAACAGTTTTTCGGCGGGAAAAGCACTTATTTTGTTACAATTAATGCATATGCGATCTAATAAATTTAAAAACTGCAACAGATTAACTAATAAATTAGTGGGTAATTCCACATCTTCCGACCACTGCCTTTGGAACAGTTCACAGCAGAGAACAGTTCGTCCAATAGATCAAGTTAAGAGGTCGTGGCCTCTGCACCTACTTGTATTTCATCGTTTTGTTTACCTTCTGTGCTACCTTTGTTTATCCTTTTGCTGCTTCTGCCACTTTTTTGGGATGTGCATACAAATCTTCTTCTCGATATCCGAAAAATGAGAAAAAAAAAATAATCTGGTGTCTTGTTTCTCTACCTCCGGATAAGTTTTAGTTTGAATCTGACTAGTTACATTTCAAGGATCACGATTTATTTTTTTCTTGTAATATTACTATCTGGAGGCTTTGAAATAGGCACTTGAGCCTTAAGTTATTCGACACAATTCTCCAGCATTCATTCAAGCAAAAATAGGTAACGTTGTCCGCATGGCTTCGGTGACAGGTAGCAGCGACGGTGGCGCCACCTCAGTGTGTGGCGGCAACCTGTCTGACTCAACAGCGGAAGGGGCACCACCCACGCTTGACCCCTATGACACCGACGCAGCTTCTCTTGTCTCATCCGCACATCATATCTATCAATGTAAGTACATTTATTTCATTGTATTCACAATGTGTTTTTGTTCTCGACTCCAGCTGTTCCAATCTGTCATACAACGCTATCTAGTCTCAAACTAAGCAGAGCTTGCAGTATGAATAATAGACAGCTGATAAACATACTTATATATTTTAAAATACATACATACATATTACACTCAGACACAAAACAAATGATTGTGCTCATCACACAAACATTTGTCTGGGCGGAAATCGACCCCATGACCTCCTGTAAACGTCAGGACTATTGGCCATAACTTGAACCCAAAACAATGTTCATGTGTCCATAATGTGTCTTTGTTTTCGACTTCTGCTGTATCAATCTATAAAATTCACAACCAGCACCCAGTACAATGATAATGAAAAAAGTACTTCACATAATAGTCAAATTAATTACTCTACCACACAATATTATTTTCTCTTTATGTATCCACAATTTTGGTTTACGTTGCGGCACCATAATTTAATACTTAAAAATCATAGGTACACTGTGTCCATTAAAAATTATAGCTACACTGTGGCCATTAAAAATTATAGGTACACTGTGTCCATAATGTGTCTCTGTCCTCGACTTCTGCTGTACCAATCTGTTGGATACACAACCAGCACCCAATACAATGTCCATGATTTAAAGTATTTCATATAATAGTCCGATTACTTACAACCACACAATATATAATTTTCTCTTTATATGTCGACAATTTTGGTCTACTTTGCGCCACCATAATTTAATACTGAAAAATTAAGCACAAAATCACGTTCATTAATCTGAATGTCGAATTTCTGTCGTTAATTTTTGACGAATTTAACTTGAACGAATCCTTTTTAACATTGTTACAGCCGTGGCATTGTTGTTATGAAGTAAAATATGATTTCCATGATTCAGCTGGAAAATAAAGCGGATTGCAACTCACTCATGTTGAAAACTAGTATAATGATATCTGTCGCTGGTGGTAGGAAACGCTCTTTTACAATCTGAATAATATTTTACAGCGAAATCAGTCACTATAAATATTGCAGTAAATATTAAAAAATCTGATTTTGGTATATGTCACCGGCAAATTGCAGATTCTGTATGATTGTAATAAATATTTATTAGATTATAATTGCTCGATATATTATGAACTAATCGATAATGCGTCAGATCTTTTCCTGCCCAATATTCACAACTACCTGCATCTTCAACGACTTATACGAGGCCAGTGACAGAGCTGTCCAGCTGAATAATGGTCGGATAAAATTTGAGTCAGATCAACACGAGAAGAAGAAAAAGAAGATCGATAATAAACAAAATATACGATAAATCACATGCAAATTCAATAGTTTCCAACATAACTGTGTCTTATTTAGAAAAAAACATTAACCATTTCTCGCGATATTTGCAATTTTCTGGTAATATACACATCACGTACTTTACCATCTCATTCTTATTAAAGGATATTTTAACGAGAAAAATTGAAACTGCAAAAATTTCCGCTTTTGAAACGGGAATTTATTATAGAGTAAAGTTTTATAACGATGAAATCAAATTTTCTCAAACAGTTGTGCGACCACAAACCATAATAAATATCGATCAACAATATACTTTCTTTGTCTTGCTAGTGGTTGTATTCAAAGTCCTATATTCAATTCTGAATCACTACTACTTATGTGAATCTTGTATATATTTTAACTTCGTAACTTTAACCCAATAGAGTAGGTCTCATCATATCTGATAATTTCAATCACCAATGTTCCAAAAACGAGACAATTCTTCGAATGTTTCATTAGTCCAACGAAAAATTATATTAACGGCTCAACAGTAATACTATGGAATTCCAAGTTTCATTTTGTTAAAAGCAATATGCAAAATGGACATTTTTGGAGCTTTCATTTATTATTAAATCTGTATGTTTTTATTGTTTAACAAAAATGGCAACACATTGAAACATTGTTAAATGCAAATGATGGAGCACCACAGTATGCTAAATAACAATTTGCAACGCATTCTGCATTCTAAAATGTGCACAGTTTAACAACTAAAATTGCTGGAGGCAGCAGTCAATATTATACTGTTTTACGAAACATGCTCAGCGTACATCAAACAATAAAACTCCTACGTTAGTATTGCAAAATGACTGTTCGGAAATTCAGAACTTCATTCCATTTGAATTCACCATGTTTTTGTTTCATTCTTTTCATATAACCGGAACAAATTCATTGAGTTTTTATTTCGCAAATATTAGAGTGCGCTTTTACACAATATGCGTTTGTAATATCTAAAGTGATTTTCTTTTGTATAATATCTGCAAATGGTAAAAGCATTTAGTAATTTCACTAACAGGCTCTATGAGGGGTTATGGATGGATGAATATGAATTAAATCTGAAGGAGATACATCTGTTACTATTCGTACGTTCGTTCGTTTCATTCACAACATAGACATTTATTTTTAACATATACATTTATCGTTATCTAACCAAATCTGACTTTAAATCATCACGAAGGTTATTTATACAACAAAGTAAAATATTGATATTTTAATATCATAAATACATTTTGCTAACATTCACTACCTTTATTCTTGAGTAAACCTTCAAAACTCAACCGCAGGAAATGAATATTGTTCGTAAAAGATGTCCAAGTCGGCAGCTTCACATTTTACAATCTCCAAGCCCGTTATTTATATTACAGTCATAGCTTTATGGGGTATCAAACAATTCCCTTGTAAAATATTTGGCATACATCAAAGCTCTATCTTAGAGAGAATAATAAAATAACGCGCATATTTCTGTTGACGCTTGGAATAATCGGAGCGGAAGCCGAGTTTCCATTTAAATGCGTCCAAATTACAGGACTGTGAGGGAAAAAAGATACAAATACTGGTTCCACGCCTCAGTACTTTGCGCCGAACACATTTTTCTTACACAAGCCGTCGATAAATGCATCGGGACGTTTTATACGCCGGAGGATATAAGCTTGAGTAATATAAAGTAGTTTGTGAACCTCGCCTATTTTACATATACGTATAACATTGGGTTAAGTATTCGATGGCGACAATATACTGTGTGGTTCAATACGAACAGGATAAACCACATTTTCAGTTCCCATTTTCCCTCACACGGTTTGGAAATGGGATTTATAAGTGTCTTGTAAACCTACAAATGTTTGGTTGGAGTTTATTTACGTGAGTGTAAGCTGTTACCATCGTTAGTTTATAGGACCTCTCCAAGGCAAGAATATTTCTTTTTTTTATTCAGGATTCTTTTTAGGGAGCTTTTGTCCTAATAAGAATATGTCAGCCACATTGTAACTTATAACAATTACTTCACACACACGTTACAAATATTTTTGCCATTAGGGCGAATCATTGCTCTGAGACCGACAATTAAAAAGACATGAAACGACATAATTTACTGGCCGCCTCTGATTTCGGTTTTGACAGAATGCTTTGTATCTGACCTACATCGAATCTATGTAGTTACTCAAGCCCCAAACGAAAGCCAGCATCCGCAAACCTATTATCTTTCTATTATGTCTCTACTTACGGTATTCAAATGATTAATTTCAGTTCACTCAGCAGCGAGTCGCGTTCTTCTTTATTTAGAATATTTCTTATTGACGTGATGATCTATGTAACTGTGTCAATGGACGTGATTCTGAATTGGTTTTGTTTTCTTAGTGAGCACACCTCGTGACTGCAGTCCTACTTTGTCACCACACAACAGTGCATCGCCCTTCACACGCTCTATCGACGCGGGGTCACTATCCAGGTTGGTATAATAATCCATATTATTTAAATCCTTAAAGTTCAAGTATTTCCAGAATAAATCACATCAAAGAGATTTGATTCATTTTTGATCATTAGAGTCATTAGTATTTTGTTTTTGTATTGATGTGACTTTTTCAAGGTGTCTGGTATAAAAAAACACCGGAGCGACAAGGGTACCAAACAATATTAGTATTCAACTGAGCAGCTGTTCATTACCACGATCTAATTCTGCAACTTACCCTCTAGCCATACTGTGAAGACCCTTTTAGGTGCTAATTTCGACAGAAAAATGGCGTTAATCCTGTTAATAGCTACGAAAAGTTTCTTCAAATGAACTTCCTTGTTACTTGGAGTTCAAGGGCGCTATCTAAGGCACCTTATCATATTAAATGAAAATCCCTGCAAAAACTTATTTCCCTGCAAATGAGGTTCTATCTTTATTTGCTGACATTAGCACAATCTTGCGAATAGCCTAGCGGACTATTAGGCTTGATAGCGGAAATTTAGAAGCCAATAAGAAACGAAGCGATAAAATTCTATTACACTCACTGCGTACTTTATTACTAAAGGCGATAATATCGAATTTTGACGGTAAAATTTATCGGGTATTTCACGATTTGGGTCGCGATTCAGCAATAGTTGCTCGGAATTTCGTTTTCGTACGACTTAATTATTTTCCGTTGCCTCGGGCGGGGTCTTCTTTTTAATATCTATCATCTAGGCTTGCAATATTTATGTTTTAACAAATGCTACATGAGAAATT
Organism: Leucania comma; assembly: GCA_958295575.1. Lineage (NCBI taxonomy): Eukaryota > Metazoa > Arthropoda > Insecta > Lepidoptera > Noctuidae > Leucania > Leucania comma. The sequence goes on along the minus strand of OY282474.1, from coordinate 15,398,638 downwards.
TGTCTGCGATGACAAATCTAATTCTGGCAAGTTGGTGTAATCATAGACCGTTCACCTGATGCATATAACAGCCCTCTAAAAGTTAATAGGAAATGGACCGGTAACGTTCAGCATTCTATTACTTTTACGGGCTACTTTATTTCTAGAGGCGATATTATCGAATTTTGACAGTAAAATTTATCGAGCAGTACGCGATTCGGTCCACGATTCAGCAATAGTTGTTCGAAATTACATTTTCTTCCGGCTTAATTCTTTTTCATTTTCCGCAACTGTTCGCTCAGGCTACCTTTTATATCTTTCATCTTGCAATATTTTAAGAGCCGGGACAACGGCTGCTGGTTTAAAAAGCAGCGTACAGATTGAGTGTCAAATCTGAATTCCGCTTTTGAGTGATTATGGAGATCGTACACCTGATGCAAACTAATAACTGCTGTAGGCTTAAGACTGTTGATTAACTGATGAATAATAATTAATTCTGAATATTTACATAGGAAATGCTTTGCTGAACCTGTGACAAACATGTGGAAAAATTTTTTAGTGTGAAAATTTTGCTATTTACCGCAAAATTTTGACAAAGAGGAAAACAAAAAAGTATTTTATGATAGAATAAAATATATGTAATATTTTACTCTATCAGAAAATACCACTGTATTATGTACAAACAACTTATTAGAAATCCATAGAAATATGTTGATAATTATTATAGGTAAAGGAGTTTTTGTCGGGATTTTTCTAGTAAAGTTCAGTTGCTGTTTTATTTGCAAATTGATTCCTAGTAGACATTGTAATGTAAAATTGATACAGTTTTGTAACTCAAGTAGAAAATTAATCTGTGAAGAGAATTTTGTTGTAATATTGATTAATTCAGCTTTGGAGCAGCTCAGAAGGTTGCTAACAAAACAATTTATTTGCTGTCAAATGCTGGATAAATATAAGAATGTGGTACATCCGTGTTGTGTTGAAAAACCAAGTGACTGTATTATGTATAAAAAGGCCAAAAAAACAATTCAGGCGAGTATTCATTAGCCTGGACTTTCGATACAAAACTTTCTATGCTTCCATTAGGTCAGTGGAGCAGCTGTCAAGTCCAGGTGAGTGTGAGGCAGCTCTACTAGGCGGTGTACGCGGGCGTTCAGGGGCAGGCAGCAAAGGGGCCCGCGGACGTGGCTCAGCCTGGGGCTCCATATCACGCGTGTTCGCACGCTCGCGACACCGCACCAAGTCGGGCAGTGCGGCCATCAGCGGCCATGAGAGTGGTGAGTTTAGAAACCCTTAATAACGAACAAAATCCTTTTCGAAATTGCACTGTTTCCTTAATCAAAATTATGCTGATTTGCTAAAGCTCCGAACAGACAAACTGCATGCCTGCTCCAAAGTTTGCCATTTGGATACAGTTTGATTTGAATAAAAACATTGCGTAAACCTTTTAGAAATTGAACTATTTCCATAATCAAAATTGTGCTGATTTGCTAAGGCTCCGAAGAGATAAACTGCATGCCTGCTAAAAAACTGAAATTTGACTTGATTTTTTTGAAACCGCTAATCAATTGCGATACCCGCTTTCAGCTGGCGTGCAGTTCACGTGTAGCTCAATTTATTTAGACCCTTTTGAAAAAGTAGTTTTGCTCCCCAATATTCGTCCTTTATTTTCCGTACAGTTAACGGTATGTCATAAAAAAAAATGGAATAACTTGTGTAACATTGATACGTTCATAAACATTTAAACTTACATTTAAGGCATTTGTACCTGGAACTATATGTAGACCATCCAAATATTTGTTTCGTACGGGTATCGAAACTGCTACACGCCGTAAAGCAATTGCTCAAGCACTGCACCAATCGTGCTATCTTCGACTGATGTAACGTTCACTGCACTATATGACTGTTCTTTACTCACTCACTTAAATTGGCGATCCTAATTCTTTGACCTACTAGTTAAAGGATACCATCAACATTGGGTTACCTTCGGGTGATCTGTTTGGGTCACAAATCAATATGTTTCAATGTTTCTCAATATAGCTTGTTGTTCAGAGCCGATCTACTCGGGTACTGGTAGCACTCGCGCTTGGTCGCCCTTGGGCAGTGAGGCGGCGTTGCGTGAGGCAGCTTCTCTGCCACTATCAAGATGGCGGGCGCCTGCGATAATTGCCTGGCTTGAGCTGGCGCTTGGGATGCCGCAGTATGCAGCTGCTGTTGCTGATAATGTCAAGAGCGGCAAGGTATGTAGAATACTAGTAACCGGTCCATTTTGGGTTATACCGATCTAATACCAAAAACCAATACCACTTATACATGTGGTTTGAAAATATATTTATGTTCCATTCCAAACGAATACCTACAAATTAAATTTGGTACAGTCGGTTCGGTCAAACCTAATCAAAATAATGTTTTCATATATTTTTACGTGTTCGTAATATAATATTTCTTTTACGGATGAAACTCTGCTTTTTTTTTCAATCAATAGTCTTATGACTACACACAAAGCATTTTGACTAACTGTACCTTATATTTTTGAACTTTCTGTTTTTTTCCAACAAATACCAGTGGTATTAGTTGTTGGTATTAAAACGGAATATATCATAGATTTAGAAAGTACCGATGTGGTTGTATGTGCGCTGAGTGCTAGTTGTTTTACGTTAATGCGATCGAAACGTTTATCGCGTTTGACTCTCTGATCGGTTTGGCGCTTGGCCCAAACCAATCGGGGCGTTGAACGTCATAAACGTGTCGACCCTATTGACGTAAAACGAACCCGAACGAAGTTACAATCGTTTTGTTAAGCGTGAACGCTTGGATTTGGCCACGCCTCCAAATCCTATATTCTTACCACGTGACTGAGCGTTGAGATGACATCAGAACTAAGGAATTGGAGGCATGGCCAACTCTTAACGAAACGATCGTAACGTGACTATACTATGATTTTTTTATTAGATGAAGTAAAGTGACAGCAGTGGACAATGCCCAACTGTCAAATAACAATGCCCAACTGTCAAACAACAATTGTTATAGCTGTCACTTTACTTTATCTAATAAAAATCATAGTATAGGGGGGTAGGTACTCAGAACGCTTGCTTTTACACACATTTGTAATGTCTCACGAATACGACTGCTTCTGAAAATTATCAACCGCTCCCTAAAATTGCAAATTAATCACAGGCCAATTTATGGTGTCAGAAAAGTGCACGGTCCACCATGTCCTTACTAAATCAATGAACAGTCACTGTTTATAGCTAGAAAATATTGCATGGCTTGAGTTACCATTAGACAGTCTCACAGTATATTTGACAGAAATGTCAAAGATGTTTCATTGCACTAATAGTCTAAATGAGTGTCACTGACACCCGTATCTATAAACAAGTAAAACTAAATACTTGAGTAAAAGTAACTACTATTTGTATTCTATAATTAAGAAAAATTTGAATTTTGAATGCAGATTTCAAACGTCAAGTAATGACATAATAAGATTTTACTTAGTAACAAGTAAATACTTCTTTATAAATACGAGAAGTGTGTGCTTTCAATATCCAATTTATAACACGTCTAAACCTAGAACTCCACTAGATAGACGCACACGTGTAACACGCCCGATTTGTACGTAGAACAACGTCGCATGACGTCGTTTGGCGTGGAACTAGTGTAGCTCTAAAAGTCTAGTTTCCATGTAAAATGTATGGAGACCGACGCGCCCAGATCGGCGTGTGTGGCACACGTGTTAAAAGTGTATTTCTGCCTTTATCATCGCTTATCACTAACTGATCATAGAAGGTAATTATCCACCACTTGAGTTTGAACTGATGCAGCAAAATCACTAGTGATAAAATGTACAATTAAATTTTTCACGCAGATACTTACTTTATAAGTAACGCGATTTTATTATTGCACATCTTACTAGCATAATAGGGAGCATGCATTTTTTTAACGAAATAAAATATTTTTTTCTAAACAAGTAAGTTATAAAGTTTCAAAGCTAATAAGTAAAAGAAATCCGTGGACTTTTTTTTTTAAAAAACAGTATTTTGGAGAGAAAGAGACAGATATAAATAGCAAAATAAATAAAAATTGAACCTTTTCACACTCAAAACGGTGAAGGAAAACTTCGTGAGAACATGCCGATTGGCATGTCCTAGAACCAAAAATTCGAAGATATGTGACATCCACCAACCCGCACTGGGCCCGTGTGGTGGATTACGGCTCATTCCCTCTCTAAGAGAGGAGGCCTGTGTCCCAACAGTGGGAACATTAAAAGGCTGATGATGACGATGACACTTTTTCGTCACTTACAATCATGTTTAATTTTTTGTTGGTGAATAAAAGGAAAAAAAGACAACACAAAAACAAAAGGAATAATATCTGATGGCCGAATATGTATGTGTGTGTGTTGTAGGTGTCGTTTGATTTTCTATCAATTTTGATATTTTTTTCATTGTTAATGTTTTATTTTTGTATATTCATTGGTAAACTGATGAGGTAACAGATATTTTTATCATGTAAACATTTAATTAGTTGTAGTAAGATACGAATGCTACGAACTAAAAAAGAAAAAATCAAACCGTACAATATCTCAAACCATTTGTTAAAAAAAATATTTGTTTGTCCATGCAAAGGAACACATATTGAATCGATATTTTATATATAATACCTTGCACTATAACATTATACCTTTAGGTAGCAAAAAAACACATTTTGCTTTACCAAGTGTATTTAGACAGATATTTTTTTACAACTCCACAACTTTCACAACGTCATTCAGTCTCAAATTAAGCCGAGCTTGTGTTATGAGTGCTAAACAACTGATAAACATACTCAAATATTTTTAAATACATACGTGTTACAAATAAATTTCACCCAGACACAGCACAAATGATTGTGCTCATCACACAAATATTTGGCTTGGGTGGGAATGGAAATGGGCATAGTTGTCAGGGTCATGAACCAGTAGACCAACAGGCCAGTCTAAAGTCGGATATCAGTGTTAAATCGATAACATTTTCAGCAGATGAGATAAACCTGCCCCTCTAACCAAGTTACAATAGTTTCGTTTAGCGTGAACGCTTGGAGTGGGCCGCGCACCCAATTCCTTTGTTCTGACCACGTGACTGAGCGTTGAGATGACGTCAGAAGAAAGAAATTGGGGGCGTGGCCAACTCAAAGCATTCACGCTAAACAAAACGATTGTAACTTGGCTAGGGAGGCTGGAAGTAGAATATTATAAGGCTTACATAGCTATCTCAAACTTAGTATCCGCAGATTAGCAAAATGACGTTACTTATGCTCTATTGCATCCAACTGTATGAGGCTTCAAGGAGTATTAACGCAAATCGTATTAACCACTTAGTACTCCATTTATTTAACCAGTTAGAAAAGCGATACTACGAGTATATTCTGTAAACTTTAATAAAGTGCATCGTTGAAATTGTAATAATGAAATGGTTATATTCAGCATGAATTACGCGAGAGCTAAAATCAATGTTTACATTTTCTGCCGGTCATAACTCTCGATAAATACGACGAGGATTATATTTTCGTGTGTAACGAAGGGAATAAAAAAACCATTTTCATTACCCGTAAATCCATTCATTATTCGGAATGCGCTCATTTTATTAGATCTGTATGGTAATCGGGGACCGATACACCACCCCCAGATAAATTCATGGGAGAATTAGCTTATTTATATGTTGATGTCAGACTTTACAGTAGGCGATTCAATCTTGTAACATGAAAGGGAAATCGCGAACGTCAAAATTATTCATACTGTGATAAATTCATAAGAAACATATTTTTTTCTATCTCTTTTCGTTCAGTCCATCCAAAGGTTGTCTGCAAAAAATTGACCTTTGCGATAAGACTGCCTATTGTACAACTAATTTTTAATAAAAAGAAAATCCTGTGTTTTTTGTTTATGCGGTGTACAATAAAGAATATATATATAAATAAATAATATTTGGTAGGCGTATTTAGGTATGTAGTAGAGCGAGAGACGCGCATTAAGCGTCAAGTATTGTGTTCTGGTTGGTTCTAGATCCGTGCTTTGAATGGGCAGGTTCTGCTCGAGCTGTCAGACGCGGACCTGGAGGTGGGGCTGGGCATCTCGCAGCCGATGCACCGCAAGAAGCTGCGCCTGGCCATCGAGGAGCGCAGGAGACCCGACCTCGTGAGGAATCCTAGTATAGGCCAGTTGACGCACGCTTGGGTTGCTGCTGAGTGGCTACCAGATTTAGGATTGTCACAGGTAAAATAAACTTATCAATCAAATTAAAATAATGATATTCCACTCATTGTATTAAGTAATTATGGTTGTAATGTCTATACTAACAACAAAAAAATTGGTCTATTACAAATGAAAAAACCAGACACCTTTCATTTTTGTCAGAAAAGATGACTGATGACTTCCTGAATGATAAAGATTTATTACTTTATGTACCTTTTTTCTTGTAATAATTTCTAGATAAGCTTATTGATTTGTAATTGACTATTTATGTGACAATTGAGTTACCTATTAATGTGAATTTTGATGCCATGTTAGTACTAAATCAAAGATAATTATTGTATTTTTTACTTAAAAAATAATGAAAAAATATAGTAGAAACACCCAATCCTGTACCATCTCAAACCTATACCTACATTGCTGACGAATAAATAATTCTGATTTTCATTTTGAAGATATTTCAGTAAAATTATTTTGCCAACAGTATGCGGAGTCGTTCCTAGCAAACTTGGTGGACGCTCGCATGTTGGACACCATCAGCAAGAAGGAATTGGAGAAGTACCTCGGAGTGACAAGAAAGTTCCACCAGGCCTCCATTGTGCACGGCATACATCTGCTTAGAATAATGAAGTATGATCGACAGGTCAGTAAAAAAGTTCAACATGACCAGATATGGGTAAAGGGGACATAGAGGAGGATATCAAAGAAAAGATAAATAACAGAAAAAGGACGACAATGACATAAATTACACTCTTCGTCTCATTTACAAATTGCGTGGCTCGAAATGAGAAAAGCTTTCCACGTCCCTTCCGATAAGTGGGGTGAGATAACGAAAAGCAAATGAGCGATTATCCAATGAGCTGGAACAAAATGTTCCGTCTCGCATTGCCGTGCCCCGTAATGTACGCCCATTAATCATCGTGCACTCCGCTCTTGCTACCTCGACAGTTAGCTAAAAACCTGTTACATCACGTTTATTATTTCCCTTCTTATTTCCAACGTTATAAATTACCCCAGCTGATCAATCATCGTTAAGTTTTTACAACATCTTTGTTTGTTGTAGGCGCTGGCTGTCAGGCGGCACCAGTGCGAGAACGTCGACGCCGATCCCTTAGTCTGGACCAATCAGAGGTTCATGCGATGGGCTCATAATATTGATTTAGGTGAATTTGCAGATAATTTGAAAGGTATGTTTGTTCTCTCAGCTTGATACTGTCTATTGGCTAATGGTATCCGCGCCAGGGCAGCGGGTCACGTAGTTGATAATCTTGTTACCACAGACAGTGGCGTGCACGGCGGGCTCGTCGTACTGGAGCCCTCGTTCACCGGAGAGACAATGGCGACCGCACTCGGTATTCCTCCTTCCAAGAGCATTATTAGAAGACATTTGGTCGCTGAATTCGACGCTCTCGTCATACCAGCGAGGTGAGTCATGTACACACTCATTTATATACCAATACAAGAAAATATAATATTTGCTACAGACACCAATACTATTATACCTATGAGATCTATCACATCAATCAACTTGCGAGTCAATGTGTTTCGCACCACTTGTATAATGTATCTATGTAAATGTTATATTTTCTAATTATGTTACATGATACGAATGAATGATGTATTTACACTATTATAAACCTGAATATATCTAGCAGTTTGTTTGGTGACAATAAGCACAGTATATTATTATATATTCTGAACCAAGTCCTTAGATTGTTTGTCCCATAAGTGCATTGAAATGAGTCTAAGAAGTATGTGAGTGGCGAGGAGTGCAACGGTGTTGTGGTGAGCCGAACAGTGCATGTACCAGTTGTTTGAGACTCAGTAGAGAGTAGTGCACACGGCACTGCTGCTAGTGCGAGTCCCTCCCGTACGTGCGCATCTGTAGTTGATTATAATGTGAGGTGCAATCCTGCAGGTATACGATATTTTGCCAGGTGGAAGAACTGCAAGTGGAGGCTGCCCGAGCATCCATGTTGTCCACAAAACAAAGATAAACCAACGAAAATCAAAAAACTCTCGTTTAAAAAATAAATTATCGCTTCGGTGCCCAAACCTGTATCTATGTAAAATTTCCTGTATCAAAATGTTTGTAAATTCGCTATTTTTACACAATATATTTTCTTTGCGAAAGAAAATTTTGTATCTACCTACCGTCAAAACTTGCTCGTTTTTTGAAACTTTTTTGATGGAAAACTTTACGAGCGGTGAAGACTGATAAGTTATCGTAGGGATCGTGGTTTGTAAGTAAAGGATATCAAAAAGTTGGAGCGATCGGACACATTCACAGTCATTTTGTTTTGTACTTCGCCTTCGTCAGTGTTAGATTCAATGTTGGACATTGTGACCCCCTAGAGTCCCGATCTTGACGTAGATTAGATTCGTCACGTTAATGTTAATTCGAGATTGATCAATTTGGTAAACTAGTAAATGTATACAACTTAGTTGATATTATAAAGATATAAGCATGAAATGCTTCGTATTATTCATAGGGGGTAACTCATATCCCATTACCTGCATTCACTAAAGTTATTGAAGAGGATTCATTTCAATTTAAAAACAGTTTTGAAATAAATGTAATAATAATAATCAAAGATTTTAAAATCTTTACAATTGAATACTCATAGGTGTAAAGACAGAACCATCACCATAGCTTTAGGATTATAACAATAATAGCATTTACTAATACTGTAAGATAACTATGTTTTTGACTTGTATACATTCATACTGTAAAGTTGACAACATTGTATATTAGGTTCACCTGTAACGATATCGATTGAACTATAAATGTGAATAAATCCTGATAAAAAAGATAAAACCTAAGGGACATCGAGTCAGTTTCTTTTTATTATCCATCACCCTAAACTTGGCGATCCTTGCATCGAGACAGAACGGTAACGATCATTTTATCGATACATCATGAATGCCTCTCTGTCATCATCATTAGACCGCACTACATAATAATCAGACTCTGTCCACATTTTCTCCTTCCATGTAACGTTCCATTTTATTTTGTAAAGATTTCCAACACGTTGACATTTCGTGCTTGACGGATTTAGTTCTGATATTTTGAATTAAATTGTTGTTGTTATTTTTATTCAAGCAAACAAGGAAGAGTACTGTCTGTTTCAAATACAATGCAATTTCACTATTTGCCAAAGCCGGGTATAGACTGCTGTAACATGCAATGTAACACGCAATGACAGAATTTGCCATCCACATTGTCGCAATCTATCATGCAATGTTACAGAATTCCCGTAGTGTGGACGCCTTGCGCGTGCGATCCGTGCACACTACGCGCGCGAACAGAGTATTTTGACTAGGAGAGTAGGTGCATGCTCAGTTTATGCGTGCGCTGCGTGCTTCCATACCTGTGAAATGCTCCTTTGATGTTACCTTACATGTTACGTAACATTTATCAATATTGATCCAGTACTTTTCGCTGTCATCCAATTCATTAATATTTACTCGTGTTGTTTCCTTTTATTTATATTCATATATTCGTACACAATCAGCATGATTCGTATCATTTCCAGCAAAGTGCATCATGCTTTTGATGTCTATGCAAAATATTATTGAATTACCATTCACTTTTTATTAACTGTCTCTTGTAGCTTCCAGTGAACATAAATCTGTGAATATGAAAAATGTTTGCGTTATTTTATCCTGCTAGGAATAAAAAATGCAGTATTGAGGTCCAACATTGCGACTGTAAAATATAAATTAACGAGAATTTGCATGTGAGCTTTTTGTGTTAGCAGATATTAAACACAAATAAGTGCAAATTTGAGAGATTAAAGCGACCATAACTAACGCAAACTACGCTCTGCCTGGCTTAAATGTGATCTCAAATTTGTACTGCTTTCGTTGTGTAGTGAAATCAAATTGTAATTGGTTTTCAGAAACTTGTTTGGTCACCAAATCAGGATGTTGGGTAGACCCTTTTCAAGGTCGGTTGCTACTGGGTTACCAGGCATCGATCTTAGCGGGGACTCCAGAAGGCATAGTTTGAGGGTAAGAAGACCATTAAAAAACTATTTAAAAAATAAAACATGCTCAGAATAGAACTTTTGACACCATTTTTTTTTCCAGGGTTCGATAACTCGAGCACTAGGGGTCCTAAAACCGAAGCACGAGCGGACGTCCCCGTCAAGTTCAAGCGAGAGCTCAAGCGTGTTGAGCCTAACGCAGCCGTACCAGATATCGTACTCACCTCCGATAGCAGTACGAACGCTGTCTCAGTTGAGCATGACGTACGCGCCGCCGCCCACGCTGCAGGAGTACGAGCCGATATACACGCCGCTCAGTCTGTACTCGCAGTCCAGTGTGTCGACGAGGGACAGTTTGACAAGACTTAACGATATCAAAGAGAATTCTAGTATTACTCATAGGTAAGTGATCCTTAAGGTATAGTTTTTTTTCCCTTAGTGCATAATAAATAAGTAGCTAACCCTATCGATGGCAAGTAAATACCTACAGTAATCTGTCAATAATAGGGTTGTCGCAGGTAATTATGTACTTTACTCCGAAAGCCATCGTACGCTGTCTCAGTTGAGCATGACAACGCTTACAAACCAAAACACGCGGCTTAAAAGGACAATTTGATATTGTCTTGTCGATATTATCCCATAAGTATGCAAGTCATGTTTTTTCCCGGGGTGAACTACTTTGCTCGGAGTTTTTTTGCGTGATTGCATCAGAAATGAAGATATCCACAGGAGACACCAAGGTTACCGAAACCTGAAGATTGGCCAAATTTAAGTGGCAGTAAGTAGGGCACATTGCTCGCAGAACAGCTCTTAGATGGGGCTGAAAGGTTTTGGAGTGACGACCACGTACCAGAAGACGCAGCGTTAGAAGGCCTTCCGCAAAGTGGATTGATGACCTGGTGAGGGTTGTGGGAATCCGATGGATATGAGACGCACAGGACCGGTCGTTATGCGACACCTATAACTATGTGTGTCAGTGGATGTCTTTCGGCTGAAATGATGTTGATGAACTTCTTAAGGTCACCAGTGTGTCATAGAATTTTGTTACTCTAGAGGCATCAAAATTATTTCTCTTGGAGATAAAGATCGTGTAAAAAAATTGTCTTAAGTACACGTAATTACACCTACACCTTTTAAACCGGAACGTAGAAATGATGTGCTTGTTATTCATTTATAGAAGTAAATAATAGAAATTCGGTTATTAGTAATAGAATACCTGAAAACATGAATGGAGCAAAGTCTCTTTCCACATCAAACTATTTATCCACCAACTCCTTCCAAACCACGCGAGTGATTTTGATACGGTTTTCAGTAATAGAAAAAAAAACAATAAATGAGTAATATTTATGTACATTTTTTGCACCCATTCGAAGTCGAGCCAGTCGACGACAAAAAAAAATATTTTTACTCAGATTATTACCCTTATTGTTCAAATTACATGAAGTCCGTATTTTGTCGTTAATATAGAATTTAACCGCAGTCAAAGAAAAAGTTTTCCTTGTTTAGGTTTTCAGAAACGAAATTATTCGACAGGCCACATTTCTATAGATTGCATAAAACTTCAAGCGGAAGAAATCGCAGAAATTCAATAGAGGGTTTCCTTTTGTTTTATTTTCTTTAGATACAGCTCGTGTTTTAAACCCAACAGAATTGGATGACCTAATTACGTTTACAAGAGTGAGAGACAATGGTTTGCTGTTTGCCGACGTAATCTAACTTCAAATGTGGCACATTCTAGGCTCGCGTAGGTGTTTGACTATACACCCACTTCAATTTGTAGGGATAACCTTGTTAGGCGCTCGAAATTTGCATTTTGGGTGAGGCCTTAATAAAATAAGTTTGACTTATTGTTTTGTCTTATTTAGGTGGAATTATAAGTTTATGTAATAGAAAATCTCAAATGTATTAGTATGATCAGTCTTATAATATTCTTACTGCTGGGATTCAGGCCTCCTCTCTTGGAGGGGAATGGGCCATAATGGGAAAATAAATTTTTCTTCCTTATGGCCAAAGCCAAATCTAAGCGAAATAACTGGTGTAATTTGAGCCTGTAATTTCTCTGATCATTGAAATATATAGCAAAAGACACACAGTATATAGATGTATATTTTAGAAGGTTTAATTACATGTTTTTCTGCTTGTTTATCATTTTTTTTTTTTTTGAAGAGTTGAATAATCATCAAACAACTTCTCTCACTCTGGATGGAGCGAGGGAGAGTGTTAGGTGAGGTTTACTACCTAAAAGCCACCTGTGTTCCTTCAGTTGCCCTTTGCGTTTCACAGGGCAACTCTTTTGAACATTCCCGCAGTCCTCTCTTATTCATTCTTAGGTTTTATTCAGACACAATGGATGTGAGACGTACAAGACCAATCGTTGTAGCGACACTTGGGGGAAGCCTATGTCCAACAGTGGACGTCTTTTGACTGAAATAATGATGATGATGATCTTTCGTCTATTTAGATTAAATTTACCATGTAAGACCTAGAAAAAAAAAACATTGTTATCAAAATAAAATTTTTAACTTTTCCTAAAGGTACGGACAAAAAGCGGACCAAGCTCACCGAGTGAGCTCACCTCTGCCGGCCAAGTCGGCAGACGATGCGCTGCTGAAGCAGAAGCGACACCGGCGCGTCAAGAGCATCGGCGACATCAACGCCTGCACCAAGGCACCAGTGTAAACATAACTTTACGTCAATTATGTTCAGGACTTTGTCATTGAAGCGATTTTAGAGTGCTTCGCGAGAGGCAGTCTAAAAACAATAGAGGTGTCCCAGCCGTAGTCATAAGTCCTTAGTCCTTCGTTTTATCTTTCCTGACATAATGCAGATATATTGTCTCGTTTGAGTTATGAAGATCGGACCTGAAATATTACCTGAGCTTAGACAAAATGTCGTCACCTCACCAGTTCTCAGACATCGCTTGTATGACAAGGCTCTAAATATGACCTTTACCCTAAATGTTATTTTGGTTAGAGCATGTTCCTTTCTTGAAATGTAAATCCCATTGTCCTTATCTTGAATCTTCCTTCTGTATATTCAATTGTACTACAGCGTATTCGAATAGAAAATTGGTTAAAGTGTCGTGACCCTTTGAATAGTTAAACAGAACAATATAAAGAAAATGTTTTAGAATATCATATAGGAAATTGGACCATCGTGTATCTTTAGATCCGAATATAGGAACTATTTAATTGACTCTAGAGAAAAAATACTTAGTCATTATAAAAAGCTTCACTGATCTTATTTTAGTGATATTAGTAACTGGGGACAAGTTATTTTGTAGAGAGAGATGTAGTAAATGTAACATATTTTATGGTTTGAATAAAAATCCAGTTCCAATCAAAGCAAATGGTGAGGATCAACCCATCCGACATTCTGATTATGTCAATCAATCATTGGACGCGCAGTAGACCCGTGTTATGGTAGCTTTAACCACAACAACGTTTACAGAAAGGGAATAAGCCTACGTCAATATTGAACCCAGAGTTTGCGAGGTCCCAAATATCATTTTGTACAAAGTCGCATATCAAAAACTTTCAAATGAATTTGTGGAAGCAAATAGACTGAGTTTTAATAATATAGTTAAAATTTTTGATTGTCTTATGATATTCAGTATTACAATATACAGGATAGTAGTTTATTATGTGTAACTTTTAATGTTTTCGAATAAGTTCTCACACCGACCATTTTACTTCTGAAAGTTTCAGTAGTCAAACTAGGCAATTTAAAATGTTTTGTAAGCGGTCTAGAATCGTTTGATATACCAAATTTTAGGTAATAGTACTTATTATAAAAACTTTTATAAGTAAAATGGGTAATATTGTAACAGTTCACTAACCTTGCTGTATTTACTTGCCGAACACTGTGATAACGCAATACTCTCACGCATTGAATAAACCCAGAGCTTCTAACTTCAATATTTTTAAAAAACATACTAAACGATTATACAAATACATAAACACTTAGGAATTACGTAATACATTCCCATCGAGCTTGAATCCTATACTTTTGATATTGATGTGTATTCCATTTTGTTATTTTTTTTATTGTTTTTGAAATATTTATTTTTAACTTTTTAATGTGATTTTCATTTTGTGATAATTGAGTTACCAATTAGTTTATAATTCGTAAAAACTTTTAAAATAAAGAATATGTGAAATTGACAAGGCGAGTTTTATTTTCACCTGTCAAAGTTTGCTTGAATAAATTGGATAGTGAATCTATTTATAAGATACAAAGGATGTGATGAGGGTCTCAGTCAAAATATCTAAAGAAATATATTCGAAGGGAACCCGATTTATTTTTCAATTGCGTACATTGTTGGCGATGGCGGAAGGTCGTATTCTTTTATTCGGTGCGGTAAGGGCCTCTAGCTATTTATTTAATAGCTCATTCCAAAGGATCTACAAAAGAGGCTGATAAAAGAAACTGCCCAAGTTTTCGGAAATACCGATGGCAGAAACACGCAGGTCTTTACTTTTGAAGTTTTTTGGTAGTAAATACTAGTTGGAACTAACTTCCTTGGATCTAAAATATGTATATTTTTTTAAAATATCACATTATATTTGTAAAAGAGTGAACGGCGAATATAATTCAGATTCTCAAACACCTTTCTACAGCTACGTGGATACGTGACAGATAAGTGTATATACAACCAATACGTCTATATACGCATCTGAGTAATTTATTCTCTGATAAAATATTGAAATGTAAATTACAGAAGAAACTCCTGGAACGCCGGCAAATATTCAGGAACACTTAAACAATTCCTCTTCCGATAATATAGTGCAGGAGCTATCATCTGAAGTCGCCAGAAAAGTTAGGTGTTCAATTATTTATAGAAGTTGTCGGCTCTCGGGCCGAGAAAGTTCTCTGTAGCGTCGCCATGACGTAACGCGAAGTGTTCCGCTCATACGATACTCTTAAATGTCTGTGAAGAGGTCCTGTAAGAGCCAATGGGTTTGTATATGCTGTTTTTAGTAAGAAAGACAGGTATGTGGAAAATAAGAAGGCGTTCACGTTTTTTATATAGGTATAAAGAAGCGATCCTAAATATTACGTTAAAACTAAGAATATCTTCCTTTTGCACTTTTACACAACTGTGTAAGAGTTTCTTAGAGTCTGATATTGATGAAAATACTTTGTTCATGTGTAAGTATGCACAGCTTTTATACCACTGTTGGTATAAATACTGCTTTAAACACTACAACTAATGGTTTAACTCCCTTTAGTCTACGCTCTAAGTCCATGTTTTCTAGCAACTGAATTAAATCAACGTTCAAATATCGGTTTAATGAAGCGTTGAAGAATTTTAAAATTATAAAAATAATATTCGTATTAGGAATAGTGCGGGCCTACCACCATAAAAAAAAGTCGTCTTGGCGAGAGAGACAAATATATTTATTAAAAATTGTTGTACCTTGTTTGCTTTTCTATCAATTTTCTTCACTTGTGTCAAAATGTACTAGTTTAGTGCATATCCCATATTCGCATCGCAAGTGCCTATGATGCGGCATCGTATCGCATCATATCGCATAGCAATTTTGTATGGGAGCCAGACTTTATTCCCACAAACAGGATATATACGACAAAAGCACCTATCAATATCTGTGGCAATATAAAGCAGTGGTTGGAGGTGTAAGCAGGGTTGTGGCGAGTTCGTAGTCGCGGCACGTGCAGCGCCGAGGGACATTCTATCATTACGCCGCCGTGGACGCCACGCCGCGGTAATGCGGTGTTGTGTACGCCTGCACTATATAATACACAGCCAGTAGCTAGCACCCACTCAGGTACGATTCCGAAATGATAGCATCTCCCTTTATTTTGGGTGTCGGAGGTCAAACCAGTATTTTAGCAATATTATACCTACCTTCAGGATTCCACAATTTTTATAAAAATTTTTGATTAGTAAGTTTCTTATTCTAACTGAAAAATTAAGTATAAAAGGTATATATTTTTTCTAATAAATAAATCAAAATGTATATAATACCTACATACTATGCCAATGCCAACAATTTTTATAGCAACCACAAGTCCAGAAGATAATTCAACTACATTAATCCAATAACAAAAATTACATCATAAATTCAGAACTTATAGCACACGTAAATATTCATCATTGGTCCATAAACCACAGGTTAGAAACCACTACATATAATATGCATTTCTATTTACAATTATTGTGCCCATTGTAAATGTTATCCTTGTCGCATCCGATGATAATGATGGATTATACATATCTAGGTCAATATGACTGTACCATAATTAACTACTAATTGTTGCTATAAGGTTGATCTTATCTATTATTATAAATTATACATTAATACATCATCAATAAAACTAAAAGTATACGCCACGCTTCATTTTCCCACTAACGAACACAGACTTATAATGAATTTATTGAAATTTATAATAAATATATTTTGACTTTTTCTTTTTTTTTATTTGACATTGAAAGAATGAAATTATGTCATTCATTCAGTTTGATTGTATTACATCCTACTTTATTTTTTTATCTAATTTTAGCTTTGTTTTTTTTTTATTGTAATTTTATCTTTTTCCCTCAAATCACCTTTATAAAATTTTTGTGCCCGACAGGATCCATGTGCACTTGTATAAATATTTATAAGACCTTATGTAACACATGTGATATGCAATAAAGAATTGAATTGAATTAACTTCATCGACATGTGAATGTCGAGGCAATCCAGCTGTTAGACAACACGTACTTAGTGCGTAGACTAAAACCTTTGAAAACTAAACCAGAAAACTAAACTCTTTGAGCTAGTTTAGTGTTTAGAGTTAGTGTATAATAGTGATCAATGCTGTGCTATGCATATTACACATGAACAAAGTGCTTTTATCAATATCTGACTCGAAGAAAGTGCTATGGACTTCTATAAAAGTGCTAAAGATAATATACTCGTAGAATAGCGATTCTTACTTTTAACAAAACCTCTATTGTATAAGAATAAGTTAGAGTTAAATTACTTATTTGTCTTTTAGTCTAAGTTGTAATCAATATTAAGAAATTAGTTAATAGGAAAAAAAATACCACTAGGTACTTAAGCACTAAACTTTAAAAGCTAATTCCATTTCAAAAGCAAGAAAACATCGTTAACAAAGACTGTTTTCTAAAAATAATTTTATAAGAGGAAGTTATTTCTAAATGGCGGGCTCTATACCGATTGGCGCAAACTTTCCGTTTATGAACTGAGCAAAGTTGTGCAGAGACTTCAAGTCTCGAATGAGCTTCTCAGCAACAAGGTGTCGTTAGCGGCAGCGCAGGCGCCGGGCGTGTGCCAACTCTCGCCAACTAACCACGCTTAGTTAACAAACTGTACTTTTCTTTTCAATTTCAAAAAACGACCGTAAGAACCACAACAGCTTTGCAGATCCGAAATAAAGTCAGATAACTTTTTAAATGCGTGTACTAAAAGATTTCAGAAGCGGAAAAGTAGGTTGATAAAATCGATCAATAAAATCCAACAACGCACTTATTGATAAAGCCACTCTTCACACGAATCCTGTAACGACCCAATAATGATAACCCTTATCCATTTTAGGCAGAATAAAGACGAAATAATATTTTCTTGAGTCACGTAACTATTGGAGAACGCATCATTAAGTTTCAATATCGCTGAGAAAGCCCGCTTGCCGCACTCGAGTGGGCGAGACATGGAATCCACGCATTTTATACCATCAGCGAAAATTCAATCTAGAAACTGGAGTAAATGTACGCTTCATGATAGCAGGAAATATGCAAAAATATTCCTATGGGCTCGGCAATGAAGTTGAAGCATGGTTATATTCACGCAACGAATAAAAATCTACTTGTCCAATTTGCAATGAAAATCGTATGCACCGAATACCTTTATCTACTCGTACACACGTACAACTAACTTGGTGTAACCCCAAAATTTTAGGAACAATTTCGCATGCTGAAATCTTGTTGCGTAAGCGAGGTTATTATGTTAGCTTTTCTCAGCAACTTCATTCGCTAGAATGTTGAAGTCAAAGTTAGAAAATAAATAGCCCAGGTCTTTCCGTAGGGTGCACCATTATCGAATTTCGGTTCAGTAGTTCAACCGTAAAAACGGGACAGACTGACAGAGTTACTTTCACCTTTATTACATTTCAAAATTCATTTATCATCGAAAAGAAGAAAAAAGCAACAGGCAACTATTAGTAAAACAGTTGGATTTTAATCAGTAAGGTCCGGTTTCCACCAAAGCGGAGAGGAGAGGAGACGAGAGGACATGTGTTGCGAATCAGGCAGGTTATTTCCACCAAAGCGAAGAGGAGAAGTGTAGCGGAGAGGAGATGTGAGCTTGTGAGCTATAAATTTTATGTTTTTGTAGTTTTAAATTTTACCAATGTTATTAATTGTTTACACTTTTAACTGTTTTTAATATTTTTAAATAATATCTGTTTTTTATTTTTATTTGTTTCAAATGGGCACATAAACCTTTTTTTTTGTACTATTTATGAAATAAGAATCGCAACATTTAATTTTAGTTGGTTTCTGCACCGAAAATTTTAGACTTTATTTTTCTGGTGGATATTTTTTTCTTTTTTTTCTATTTTTGAGCATACGGAACCCAAGGGCTGCAGCTGAAAATCAGCGTCAGGTGGTAGCCTTGTGTTGCCATTTGGCATTTTGCTGAGCTGTGGCCTTTTTGGCATTACTCAGTGTACGTTTATTGTTTAATTTTAACGTGTTTCCGTTTTGTAATGCAAATAAATGAATTTTTCTTCTTTTGTTTCTTTCTTTGTGTAGCAGAGATACGAGCTGTGAGAGAAGAGACAAGGGAAGAAAGCAGAGGGGTGTGGGGTGCGCAAGTGCGTACACCATCCGGCCGCCCGACTAGATACTTATCCGCTCTACCGCACCGCTTGCTCGCTCGCCGCACAAAATTCTATAGAAAAATGAGACATCTCCTCTCCTCTCCGCTTGATCCATTTCCACCAAAGCTAAGCGGAGAAGAGATGTGGACATAACAAAATCGGATTGGTTTATTCAAACACATCTCCTCTCGTCTCCTCTCCTCTTTGCCTTTGTGGATACCGGGCCTTAAAGAGTCCGTATTATTCCACCCAGAGTGGTAGAAATAATAATAATTTGTTTACATAAAAAATTGAATATAAAAAGACACAACAACATAACATGTTTGTAATAAATCTAGTAAAGCTTCTGGTGGGGTGCCATGACAGAAAACCTCCACGAGTGCCCGCAGGCTATAGTTCCCTTGCGGATACGTTCGGAGCGAAGGCTAGTCTGCGGGACGGTGCACCCTGGGAGGCGGCCAACCACCCCCTTGGGCACTCCTGCCTAAGGGGCCTCGATGGCCGTCTGCGAATGTTCTGTCGGGAGTACGCTTCAACGCGTGTCCCTCTGCTCTAGCAGAGGGCACAGTGGCGAAGCAAGAGCGGGCTCGGCGTGCACTCACCCTGCCACCGGGCAGGCAGGAGGAAGGCTTACTCCTCCTTCTGCCACCGTTGTTCTCGTAGCCCCAGAGATTGTCCAAGGTCATGTTTCTGACTTTTGATGGGGGTCGAGGGTCTTGGCTTAACCGCCCGGGCCGCGAGGAAGACAACCTCTATAAAAAATCACCCCAAACCTCCAAGCGGCGGCGCACCGTGAGGGAGGTTGTTAGCTTGACTAATGGGTAGCTAAATTAGTCTCTAGTGCGGACCACAGTTTTTGAGCAAGTACCCGAAGTTTTTACTCGTGGGAATCAAATGGAAACTAGCAAATTTTTTGAACACCCATCGGAGAGTGATGCGCGGTCGGAGTCCGACGCGGCATCCAGAAGGAGCTCAGGCTCGGAGGAGGAAGATGTGGCGGAGGCGGGAGGCGACTCCGGAAGAAACGCGAGTTTCTTCCGGAAACGCTCCCTATCGAAGGACAGACCGTCCTCCGATGAAGCCGAAAAGGGCTCGGCCCGAAAAATCCCCACCAGTGGGCGGGGATCGGGCCGAGCATCGGGAAGAGGAAGGGGAGTCACCTCCCAGGAGGTGACTGAGCGAGCTGAGAGGCTCGCCGCGGAAGGGCGCCACCCCGCTGCGATCAACGCTGCGATGGACCCCTCGGGGCCATCTGGCAGTGAGCGCGAAGACTCCGCCGAGGAGTCGCGCAGGACCTTCGGCGAGCTAGTGGTCGCTGCGCTGAGGGACATGGGCCGCAAAAGGGAGAGGACGTCGAAGGAGAAGACGGTTCTCCGCCACGCCGCTTCCCTACAGGAAGCCTTCGACGTCGCTCTCAGAAAGAGCGTGGCGAAGCTCCGGGCTGAGCTCAAAGCCGGGCTTCGGGCCGAGATCCAGGCCGAGCTCGCTGGGGTCCATGGGGCCCGCAGCCAGGAGCCCATGGAAGGGGGGCGCAAGCAAGGGCAGGGGCAAAGTCGGCCCCAGCTCCAGCCTCAGCCCCAGCCTCGGCCCCAGGCCGAGTCGGGAAGCCAGCTGCTGACGCTGGTGCAGCGGGAGCTGGCTGCTTTTCAGCAGCAGCTGCAAAAGCAGCTGCAGGAGCAGCAGCAGCAGTTCCAGCTGCGGATCCAGCAGCAGCTGTCCCTGCTGGAGGGCATAGTGCTGCGCCCCCCGCTAGCGGCCTCCGGCCAGCGTAAGGCGGCATCTTACGCCGCTGCCGCGGCTGGGCCCATGGCGGGCCCGTCAGGGCAGACTAGGCGCGGGGCCGTGGTGGCGAGCCCCGCTGTGTCTGCCCCGCAGGGCAAAAAACAGCAGCAGGGGAAGCCAACCCCTGCGGCTCCCCCCAAGAAGGGCAAGGCGGCACCGGCCCCTAAGGCGGCAGGAGCCCCTACCGTGGTGGCCAATAGGCGGCCTATGCCGCCTCCCCAGCCTGCGGAATCTCCGGCCGAAGCCGAATGGCAAGTGGCCGGAGCCAAGAAGCAGGCAGGAAAGGCGAATCGGGCCGCTAAAAAACGCCAGCGGCGGCAGCGGCGAAAACGGATGGCTGGGATTCGCGCCCCGCGCTCCACGGCTGTAGTGATAACACTGCAGCCGGAGGCAGCGAAAAAGGGTGCGACCTACGGCCAGGTCATCCGCAAGGCGAGGCAGGCGGTGGACCTAAATGAGTTTGGGATCACCGGGGGCTTCCGGATGCGGCATACCGCGACCGGTGCCCTGATGCTGGAGGTCCCCGGGGCCAACAGCGGCCCCACCGCAGACGCCCTGGCGGAGAAAATCAAGGCGACCCTGGATGCGGAGGAGGCCCGGGTGTCCAGGCCCACAAGATGCGTCGACATGCGCATTATGGGCCTGGACGATTCCGTGACGGCCGAGGAAGTCGTGGCCGCTGTCGCTAGGACGGGGGGGTGCCTTACCGACCAGGTCCGGGCGGGCGCCATCCGTGCTGACGGCACGGGCATGGGGGCAGTGACGGTGAACTGCCCCCTGTCAGCGGCCAGGATCATCACGGGGGAGGGCCAACGGCTCTTGGTAGGCTGGGTCTCCGCGCGAGTTAAGCTGCTGGAGCCTAGACCGCTGCGCTGTTACCGCTGCCACGTGGGGCACCACGTGGGGGTCTGTTGCGCAGCGGAGGAAGATCGCAGTGACCACTGCTTCCAGTGCGGTCAGTCCGGCCACAAGGCCGAAACTTGCAGCGCAGCCCCGCACTGCTACGCATGTGCGGCGGCGGGCAAGCCGGCCGACCACCGGGCTGGGAGCAGGACCTGCGATCCCCCTGCCAAGGCCAAGGGCAAGGTGCCAAGGCCCGTCCCCGCGAAGATTCTCACCGCCGCGGCTGCCCAGCTGGCTGCCGCCGCCATTGCCTCCGCAGACGCCGCCGCCGCTACCACCGCGGCAGGACCCTCGCAGAGGGTACGGGAGGAGACTGTAATGGACTGTCAATAACGGCTCCATTACGTCTCCTCCAGGCGAATATCAACCACTGCGCCCCCGCTCAGGATCTGTTGCTCCAGAGCATGGCGCAGTGGTCGATCAACATCGCCGTTGTCTCCGAGCCGCACTTTGTCCTGCCCAGAGCCGACTGGGTTCAGGACCTGAGCGGCTCGGTGACACTCATTTCGTCGGCCGCCGCCGGTACCCCGGCACTCGAAGCCGTCAAGAAAGGCCGGGGTTGCGTGGCAGCACGGTTCGGGGACATAGTGGTGGTAGGCGTCTACCTGTCCCCGAACAGATCTCTCGCCGAATTGGATAGCTCCCTTTTGGAGCTGGATGCCGTCGTTGCTGGGTTTGACTCCAGCCTCCCCGTGGTCGTTTGCGGGGACTTCAATGCCTGGAACGAGGCTTGGGGTTCCCGGTTCACGAACCAGCGGGGTCGAAGGGTTGAGGAATGGGCTCTAGGACAGGGCCTACTCGTCCAAAACCGGGGTTCTGTCCCCACGTGTGTACGGATGCAGGGCGAGTCGGTGGTGGACGTCACGTTCGCCAGCCCTGCACTGGCACCGCGCGTCGTCGACTGGCGCGTCATAGAGGAGGTGGAGACGTACTCCGACCACCGGTATATCCGGTTTGACGTCTCCGCCCAGACCTCGACCGCGCCGGTCCGACGGACCCCGTGTGGTCCGCGTTGGGCGCTGAGGCAGCTGGACAGGGACCTGCTCCAGGAAGCCGCGATGGTACAGGCCTGGGTGCAAGCACCGGACAGGCCTGTCGACATCGACGTCGAGGCGGACTGGTTCCAGGTGGCCATGTCGCAAATATGCGACGCGGCCATGCCCCGAGTCCGGCCAGGACGTGCCCGGCGCCAAGTACACTGGTGGTCGCCAGAGATTGCGGCACTGCGCGATGCGTGCAATGCTGCGCGACGCCGGTATACTAGACACCGCAGGCGCCGCACCCGTCCACCGGGTGCGGAGGCCATGGAGGCGGAGCTGTATGAGGGATACAGAGCTGCAAAGCGCACCCTCCGAGCGGAGATAAAGCGGGCCAAACTCGAGGCCCGCAACGTGTGGCTGGAGTCTCTGAACGTCGATCCGTGGGGACGCCCATACAAAATGGTGATGGAGAAACTCCGCCCATGGGCTCCCCCGCTGACTCAGAGTCTCCGGCCCCAGCTCGTGGAGGGTGTGGTGAGCGCTCTGTTCCCTACGCGAGGGGAGCATACTCCCCCGCCTATGGCTCCGCCACCAGCAGCGGTGTCCGACGCGGACCACGACGGCAACGACGGCAACAATGCTCCAGAGGTGACCGAGGTGGAGATGAGAGTGGCGGTGCGAAGGCTGAGTGCCAAGAACACCGCCCCAGGACCCGATGGCTTGCCTGGAAAAGCCTGGGTCCTGGCCATGGAGGAACTCGGATCTCGACTGAGAGGGCTCTTCAGCGCATGCATGGAGAGGGGCCAGTTCCCGCTTCGCTGGAAGACGGGGAAACTGGTCCTTATCGCGAAGCCGGGGCGCCCCGCGGACTCTCCGTCCGCGTATCGGCCCATTGTGCTGCTCGACGAGGTGGGCAAGCTCTTTGAAAGAGTAATTGCAGACCGCCTCGTCGTGCATCTGGCGCGGAAGGGGCCGGATCTTGCGGACGGCCAGTTCGGATTTCGCAGGAGGCGCTCCACTGTGGACGCCATCATGCGCGTGCGAGCCCTCACGACGGGGGATGCGGTGTCCCGGGGCAGGTGTGTCTTGGCGGTGTCTCTGGACATCGCCAACGCCTTCAACTCCCTGCCCTGGAGTTGCATTGGTAGGGCACTCCGGTACCACCGGGTGCCCGACTACCTCTGTCGGGTGATCGAGGCCTACCTGTCGGACAGGTTCATCATCTACCCCGGTCATCAGGGGGAGCTGAAACGGCGAGAGATGTCGCGCGGTGTTCCGCAGGGATCGGTACTAGGGCCGCCCTTGTGGAACATCGGGTACGACTACGTGCTGCGCGCCGACCTCCCCGACGGGGTCAGCGTGGTCTGTTACGCAGACGACACGCTGGTCCTGGCGCGGGGACGGTCGTACCAGGCGGCGGTCGAACTAGCGACGCGCGGGGTTGCGACAGTCGTGGAGAGGATACAGCAGTTGGGACTCGAGGTGGCATTGCACAAGTCCGAGGCCATGTGTTTTCACGGCCCTCGGAGCGCGCCACCTCCGGGCTCCCAATTAACGGTAGGAGGAGTTCACATCGGCGTCGGGTCGACGATGAAGTACCTGGGACTCGTCCTCGACAGCCGGTGGAACTTCAAGGAGCACTTCCGACGTCTGGCTCCCAGGTTGAATGCGACTGGGGCTGCGCTCAAGCGGCTCCTGCCGAACCTAGGGGGTCCAGACGCCTCCTGCCGGAGGCTCTACGCAGGCATCGTTCGGTCCATGGCCCTTTACGGTGCGCCGGTGTGGGCGCCATCGCTACGGAAGCGAGTGGCGGCCCGGCTAACCGCCTGCCAGAGGGTCATGGCCATCCGGATGATCCGCGGATACCGTACGGTGTCCTGCGAAGCGGCGAGCCTCCTTGCTGGCCTACCACCGTGGGATTTGGAGGCAACAGTCCTTGCACACATGCATGACTTACGCGTGGAGATGCAACGTCGGGGCGAAACTCCGCTGCCGCGACAAGTCGCGGCATGGCGGACAGAGCTCCGGCGGGATCTCATGGTGAAATGGCGAGAGCGATTGTCGCAACCTCGTGCTGGGCACGCCACGATCGAGGCGGTAAGGCCCCTCTTTGAGGCGTGGCTGGAAAGGCCCCACGGCGTCGTCACCTTCCGTTTGGCGCAGGTGCTGACCGAGCACGGCAAGTTCGGTCCGTACCTGTACAAGATTCGTGCGGAGACGACGCCCGGGTGTCGCCACTGTGCGGACCGCCCGGTGGACACGGTGGAGCACACAGTCGAGGTGTGCCCCGCTTGGGAAGAGCAGCGCCGTGTCCTCGTGGGGGCGATCGGCGGCGATCTCTCGCGCCGGGGCTTGGTTCAAGCCATGCTCCGGAGCGAGGAGGAGTGGCAGGCGGTCGCCTCCTTCTGCGAAGCAGTAATGCTAGTAAAGGAGGAGGCCGACCGCCTTAGGCAAAGGCGGACACGCCGCCGCCGCCGCCGGGTTTCCGATCCCAATTTCCGGCCACCGTAGGCGCGGGCTCGCGGACGGTGGGCAATGGGTAGCTCGCTGTCCGTCCGTCCGGTAACAGACCGGTCCGAGCTCAGGTCGTCTATGGCGCGCACCGTTCCCGCGCGCCTCAAGGAGTTGTCAGCATACTGTAGGGGTCCAGCAGGGCCGAAGCCTACTGGGGCCAAAGGTTATGTGAGACTGTCACCAAAGGCCCCAGGATAAAGGCAAGGAATGGAAAGGTAGGTTTTTTAGTCAGTAAAAGTCTGACACTGTTTCCCGCCCCGCCCAAGGGCGGGATTCGTCATTGGATGATTTTTACCTACCACAAAAAAAAAAAAAAAAAAAAAAAAGTAAAGCTTCTGGTAAAGTAACACAATCAATTGGAAATAGCCATCTATCACAACTAACAATATACTCCGCGTACTAAATCAAGTTTGTTTAGTTCAATTTTCTGGATATTCTATTACAATGGACAACGATGTAATCGATCACGTCATAAATTCAATAATATCTTGGTTATTTTGTATTCATTCAAAACATGTGGTAAAATAATTGAATGTATAGGCCATTGTTTTTCAGTAAGCCCCATCAGAAAGTTTAAAATCACCCAAAGGGCAAAGGAAAGCGCATTGATCGCATCAGGAATGAAGATATCCACAGGAGAACCAAGATTGTCGACATAGAAAAAAGAATCGCCAACTTAAGTGGCGATGGGGATGAAAGATTCTGGAGTCCGCACACCAGAAGATGAGTATTGGAAGGCCTCCCACAAGCTGAACAGATGACCTGGTTAGAGTCATGGGAATCCGATGGATGCGATACGCATAAGACCGTTCGTTGTGGTGACACTTGGAGGAGGCCTATGTCCAACAGTAGATGTCTTTCGGCTGAAATGATGATGATGGGCCATTTTAAAATTGTTGTACTCAGAAGAAAATAAATTTGTAATTTTTTATAAATACAATCATATAAGTATCTTTAGGATGTTATTTTATCAAGAGAAGACATAGGTATTAGGTATGTAATTATTGTAAAGATGTGGTCATATTGTAGGTATTTAACATTTTTAAGTAGGTAATTACTGTTGGGTACAACGCATAAACACAAACATTAAAATACAATATTTGAAAAATAAACATTAAAGATAGCACTGGAGTCGTAAATATCAACCATCAATTTTAAATTAACCAAGATACCTAGAATGTATTCTCTACATCAATAAATAGTTACAAAATTGTTGTTCGGTCGTTCATGAAGAAATGACACATACATATATAAGGTGATAAAAAAATTAACTGCAAGAAAAGTAAGAACTGGTTTAGAATTTCAAATAAAAAAAATTGGCGAAAAAAAGATTTTTAAATAACAACCCGTTTCGGAGATATGCAATATTTTCACTTCACACAAAATTATTGAATATGCGCACTGTACACTGCACGTGCGCCGGCGTGGCCGCCCCGCCGTAGGTACGCGTGAGTCGTTCACCCCTGTGACACGCACGACACGCGACGGCGCAAATTCGTGAACAGCTGATTCTAATTTTTCCATCACATTTCTCAGACTTTGTACCGGCAAATTATCGAGCTTACTTACAAATAGCATATTTTATTATACCTATAGGACTATTAAAAGCACTGGTAGACTCCTAGGATTGTTTGGACAGCAGGCACTTGTCGTTGCTCACCATACAGTTCACGGTAACGGTTACGTGCCGCAGCTAAACTTTGACCAGTCGTAATGTAGCACACTACCATATCTAAGTACTCTCGATTGGAATACGTAAACGGCATTATTAAAAGCACGAAACTGCACGAACGCACGTATTCGCCGTAATGACACAAGAAAACACCCTTACCGCGCGACGGATTTCGGACAACTAAGGGTCGGGAGGGGTAGAGAGAGCTGCGGGAAGAGTAGCGGGCGGCGGGGGAACCGCTAGCAAGCCGCTCGCGCGCGGTACGATGGCGGCCCAAGCCGCAAGCGCAGCCCTGGGTACAGCGCTCAAAAAAATATTATACTAAATTATTTTATTTATGTGAAAATATAAAAACGCTAAAAAAAAATATTTTTTTTTTTGTTTTGTTCGTTTTTCGATGGCGAGTAAGTGGACAAAATTCTTGCAGTTAATTTTTTAACACCTTATATTTGAAAAAACAATTATAACTATTTAAATACAAATATATGTGAAAACGATGTAGAAAGACTTACATTAAAAATACTGGAGTAAACAGAGAAAAAAATAACGAAAAATATTTAAAAAAAAACCGTGGCCGTTGAAAGATGACCATTCCTAACTAATGGTACCTGTGTACGAACATGATTCACACACCAGTACCATTTAACTCAACCATTATGACGAGAACCGAACGATCCAGCATCAGCAAGATATTTAAGTGATTTTGACACTCTGACCAGCAGAGAACATTCAAATCTATACAATCATACTTACATTAGTGGAGCCACACTTCAACTTTGTATATTCGTAGATAGATACAGAGATACCGGGATAACCACAGGAATGTCTAGTCACCGAAATAGACATAAATAAAGTCACACAAGTCCTGATATATACGTGTCACTTATAATTAATTATAGATGTATAAATTATTATAAAACCATGGTAGGTATTAGCGGTTTCTATTATCTAACTCAGTAGTAGTGTTGTTGCTGAATGTGGCACGTGCTAATAGAGGTAAATAATATATTTATTTATTTTATTTAATAAATATAAGACTTGACTATCACATCAGGTACAAAAGTATAGTCATTAGTGCAGTTCAACCCTGGTTTAAAATTGTTAAATTTTGTATTTATCTAGACCCACGGTTCCTCACCTGGGGGTAATTATCTCTGCAGTGGTAAAACTGGTATTCTGCGTGGGTAATAAGCTAGTAACTTATAAAAAACCAATAGGACTGGATCTAACTCACTAAATGAAATCTAACATTAAAAAACTTGCAAATGCGTGACTGTACCAGCCTGTAGGTCCATTAAAAATTTTGCTTACCCTAGGTTAATGTTAAGTTTAGTAAAGTCTGTAAAGATTATAATTATATTATAGAAAGGTAATGTGATTGTAAGAACTTACTCAATATTTTTTTGCAATTTTTATATCACATTTCAATTTTCCTGGTTAAAACATAGGGTTGGCAACTTTGGCAAGATCAAAAAGGTTAGGAACTGATCTAGACTCTTATATGTATTATCGAGACATGAATAAGCACCGCCACCTATAGACATAAGCGAAACTTATCCCCATCGCCTTTGGGCATTAAAAAAAAGGTCTTTTCTTATAAATTTTATTGCACTTTGGACTAAGGATGTTTGAATCATGGCAATATTGCCCGGACGCCCCAGGTATTCTAAACATTTTCTAGGTATTGTATAAAATGCCTGAATTATATGGATTACCGGTAACATATTATATAGATTAGCTGAAATAACATAGTATATTATAATAACATGAATAAATGGTTAAAATAGCTAGCAAGAAATATGAGATCATAATAATGTAATATATTTCAGCTTATATTCAATAACTGCTAGCAATGCGAGTTCTACCACTTCTGATGATCATCACAGTAGCAGCAGCTGAAATACATGATGACGGAGAACAAGCATCCAGCATCATAAAGAAGGACCCCAAAAAGGACTGGTGGGAAAGCATCATACTCAAACCTGTGCCAAGGAAGACAATCCCTGACGACCTCAGAAGGAGTTCGTACCAAATACTTCGCCGATATCCACAGTTCAGTTCATTCTACAAAGAAGCAAGAAAAATCCAGAGTATTCCAATTTTCGCCACAAATATTGGTAAAAGAATTGGCCGTAGAAAATCAGAAACGGCTGATGACAAGATAATCCAAAATGGCGATCACGCAGTAAAGACTCGAGGTTTATTCAGATCGCTCATCTGCCCTTCAGATACTATTAAGTTACATGGGACATGCAAACCAAAACCGCAATCTAAAATCTTCGATTATGATGATTATTCACAGTTTTTTCGTGACTAGAAATGTATTAACTGTGTTGAATTATATAATTCAAATAGCAACTGTTGAAGTGTTGAATTATTTTCCTGTTTTGATCAAAATTCACAAGTTATCGAGGTCGCATTGATAGATGAAGGCTGCGACAATTTTTATACATATCATAAAAATATAAATCGGCATAATTATTATTTATCAGCTAATAAGCTAACAAACGCCGTCTATTTGTGTTGAGCTACACGAATAATAAAAAAAATGAACATGTGCACTCAAATCTGTGTGGTTACCAAGGATCTTATATATCCTACGGTGATTAGGTATTTCCTTAAAATATCATCTCAGACATAATTTCGCATACGAGTATCATTTATTTTAGTAGTAGTTTAGTAGATCTCGTATGAGTATTATTTGATAATTACACGTTTATTGTATGACTTTAAGAGACTAAGTACTAACCTTACTTTTGAATTTGTTTCGGTATTTGTTTTAACGAAAGCTAGGAAACACAGGCTTCTATGGACGAAAAACCTTATAAGAATAATTTATCATTTCTCCAAATTTCATACAGGTATTCTAAACCTCTGTGACATGCATCTCAAACTAAAAATAACTCGTATCGACCAGGGAACCAGAAATTCCAGGATCACGTGCATATTGCCCACGTAGGAATATTATATGATGTATCGGAGGTTAGTATCCGGCGCATCACCGTGTATAGCAGCTATGCCGGCGGGACCTAACTTTAGCGTGATATAAGTCCTTGCCTAACGCTTCAATACATCACTACATAGTATACACTACAAAGTCGCTTTCCGCTGTCTGTCTCTATGTATGCTTAGACCTTTATAACTCCGCAACGGATTTTGTTGCGGTTTTTTTTAATAGATAGGTAGAGTGATTCAAGAGGAAGGTTTATAAGTATAAAATATACATAATATTAGCATTGCACACGTGCGTAGCTGGGAAGGGTCGCTAGTTAACTTTAATAACTAGTTCTAAGATGCAGCGGGTTTTTTTATGGTAGGTAAAATCATCCAATGACAAATCCCGTCCTTGGGCGGAGCGGGAAATAGTGTCAGGCTCTTACTGACTAAAAACCTACCCCCTTCCTTCGTAGCCTATCGTGCCGGAGCCGGGTATTCCTTTCAGAAGTTAACCCATGACCGCAGTAGGCTTCGACCCTGCCTGCCTGCAGTTAGCAGGCTGGGCCTCTTCGGTGTGCTGACAGCACCTTGAGGCGCGCGGGAACAGAACGCACCGTCGACGACTTGGGTTCGGTCCGGTCGGTTACCGGACGATCGGACAGCATGCTACCCATTGCACGCCGTCCACAAGCCCGCGCCTACGGTGGCCGAAGATGCAGCGGGTTGCAATATTTGTGGAATATCGCCAAAAGAGATGGTGACTCTTTGGCCGAACGCTAAGAGCAAACTCGGGTAGATTCTAGTCAGAAAAAGGTTGATACTGATACATCGCAATATTATAATGTACATTTAGGTATGGAGTTAGCGATTTAGGTTTGTACTTATCTATCAGACCAAAACAAATGAGATAACTATACATATTTGTGCACAGAGGTACAATTTAGGTAGGTATTACAAATATTATATGTAAACAAATTACTTGTAAATGTTAGTAAAGTACATTTATCTGTAATGTTTACTGAACAATATTAGATAAATAGCTACACATTTAATTTTCCACATACACGCTCATTTTCATTTCATCATACACATTACATTAAACAACACAATATTGTGTAATTAATGCTTCCTATGGTGTGAAATATAAACGCTGACAGGTCTCTCTAGAAACGTTTTGTCGAAAATTATTTATAATAATAAAAATAAGGAGGAGAAAATTCGGCCACGAAGGGTTCCGTACCACCATTTTCTATACATGATTAGACACTATATATTATAACTGTTATTATTACTATCGAGCAAAAAACGGCAAACTAATCACGTTTTTTTTTTGTATCGTAGCTCCACTTAAAAAGTATTTTATTCTGTTTTTAATATTTGTTGTTATAGCGACAACAGAAATACGTCATCTGTGAAAATTTCAACAGTTTAACTATCAGGGTTCATGAGATACAGCAACAAACAGACAGACATTAAAGTCTTAGCAATAGGGTCCCATTTTTTTCCATATGGGTACGGAATCCTAAAAACATAACGATATCACAAATTGAAATGGAATATTCCCTAAAATAAAATCGTCTATATCCACATAATATCCATTACATCAGACATTCAAGCTGTTGACTGCTGCGGTATTAAAACTAGGTATCTACTTTCATAGTCTCTTATAAAAACACATGAATAAGTAATGAAATGCCAAGTAGCACTTTAAAGTAACTGAAAAACGAACGTTTGTAGGGATAGAGCGTGGAGTAAATATTGTAAATTCTATTTGCACCGAACTCTGGTTGTTGAGCTCCTTACTAGTCCTAAGTTAAGCTACAAGAATTCGTATGCTTGCATTGAATGAACAAGTCCATTCAAATTTTACGGTTTTTTTTTCTCAAAAGACTTTCCCAGGCAAAAGACTTTTACTATACAGTAAATAGGTATTAGATGATGTACCTGATGCCTGAGAGCCTCCATTACTGTATACACTTGAACCCTATAACCGGCATGGATTGGATTAATCCGAAAAATATTTCCGTGTTACTCGTAATTTCGCTCGATATTTACGACCAATTATTCCATCTCGTTTTACTTTCCAATTCCCAGTGTAAGTGACACTAGGTAGGTGATAGAAGAGCTGATGAGATGAAATATTTGGTCGCAAATCGGATTAATCTGAAGTAAACGGTTAAAGGTCAAAAGAGACTCTGAACTATGTTTCTTTTTAGGTTTCTAGGCAGCAAGGAAACATCGGTCTCATAACATAAGCATAGCATAATCAGCCTCTTAATATTCCCACTGCTGGGACACAGGCCTCCTCTCTAAAACAGGGAATGGACCTACCACGCGGACCCAGTGCGGGATGGTAGATATCACATATCTTTGAATTTTTGGTTTTAGTATATACCGGTTTCCTCACGATGTTTTCCTTCACCGTTTTGAGAGCAGTGGTGATGAAATAAATTACACAAAGTAATGCACTTGGCTGGGTTTGAACTGACCTACAACCAACACCAGTCTCATCTTGTTTAAATTGACGAAAAAATTAAAGTGTAAGATCCACCAACCCACTTGCAAAATAAATATTATTTATTTATTTACGAGTATAAGAAACTCATAGAAACAGCTTATTACTCGTGTACAAGTAGTTGTGAACTTGTGACAAGTCTGTCGTCTGCGGACTACATAAAGTTGAGTTTTGCCGCGTTTAACCTAACTTTATTGAACGCATGGAATAGTTTATTTGTTGAAATCCATTTTGTTGGTTGGAGCGTCGGTTCATTCACAGTTATCGCAAACATTTCGCCGCATTTACGTTGTTCGCTCATTATGAGCCGGTTCGAACGCCACAATTCTACAAAAGTCCCCGTGATTGGATCATTGTGTCGGTTTAGCGTGTCACTGCAATTGGATGGTTGTGATTGTTACTGAAATCGGTTTAATTTACGAAAATTAGACTAAATGTTTACAATGTAGGCCAAACAATTCGAATGGATAGTATAAAAGGGTGGCTAAAACTGATATTGGAATAGATAAAGTGAGATGTTACATTACTGTTTCAATAATGTTTTTGTAGAGAGAGTATGAGTAATTTAGTGGTAAAATTTGATCATTTTTAACTTTCTATGCACAAACAACACTACTCAAAGCCTATTATAACTACGAGAGCTTCTAACTACATCAATTTAATAAAGAACCAACGTCTCACATGTACCTAATAATAATCTTCACGACCGAATCGATCATGGTGATCAATCTCAACGGAGATAGAATAGAATAAACCTTATTGTACACGAAACAACAATAAAAGAAGTACACAGAAACTTATATCTATGGGTACAATGGCGGTCTTATCGCTGACAGCGATATCTACCAGATAAGCCATATACGCAGGACACATTAGTGTTCATGCATGAATGGAACAGGGTAGGTTTTTAGTCAGTAAGAGTCTGACACTATTTCCTGCCCCACCCAAGGGCGGGATCTGTCATTGGATGATTTTACCTACCATAAAAAAAAACCTACATATATAAAAGCGAAATACCACTCACTGATTAATGACGAAATCTCAAAAACTATAACACCTACAAACTTAAAATTACGAAACACCACCCCTAAGTGCCCGTTCAAGGACACGCGTCGTGTTGCGCGGTGCGTCGGGCGGTCCATCGTACATTGAAATAGGTGTGTGTTTGCGCGAGCGATGTCGCGGCCCGCTGCTGCAATGTACGACGAAACGCCCAACGCGCCGCGCGACGCGCCGCGTCTACATAAACACGGCCTAAGGGGGTAAAACGGGATTTGGAAGTTTGTATGTAGAAACCGACTTCCACGCGGGCGAAGCCGCTAGCAGAAGCTAGTTATAGAAAGAACTGCGAAGAACTATAAGAATTCCCACTGGTCGGCAATTTGACACAACGAAAAATTAGGCGAATAAACAACGGCTTTACATGCTTGCCGAATAAACAACGGCTTTACATGCTTGCCTTACAGGAGTATCACTCCACCAGTTTCCAAACTCCGGGTAGCTGCAGAGAAACACCCAAAGCACATTTTGCTTGACCTAGGAAACGAATCTAGAACCACAAACTCTGCAGTAGCTGCGGTTGCAGTTGACCTCACAAGTACTTCTCGAGGTTAGACTACTAGATTGCATTCCCACTCCCAAGAGACAAGTGAAAGAACATTGCGAGCGTAATCACCTCTTTGAGAGAATTCGACTTCCTTACTAAGCGACAAACATATCAGTATATACGTGGCTCCAACATTTGCATGGCAATTAGAAATGGAGTGGAGCCACATTACCATTTCAATTGTGGGGAATGAACGAACTGAGAAACGAACGCTGCATTCAAGTAACACCTCCGAGTGAATGGACTTGGTTGGTTGATTTTTAAGCTTCCCGTGGCACTCGGCGCTCAAAGAGCTGGTTTGCGCCGTCGCGAATTAGCTGCTTCAGTCGCTACTTTGTTTGTTCTTATTGTGAGCGAACAATGAATATCTTCCTGTCCGGAACTTTGTTAGCAGCACCTGTGCATCACGAAACGATGGATTATCATATTTCAATTCTGAATTTAACTTTGACTTGAGTTTGGGGTAACATGTTTTATGTTTGCGGCTTTTGGGGTTCATAGATTTCCCTTAACTTATACCTTTGTTTCTAGTTCCTCTTGTTACATTGAAAATTAAAAAGAATTATGTTAGAAAGGAAAATCGTATTAATCAGTATTTTTAATTTTAAAAAGCATTGAGTGAAATTGAGAACATCCTTCTTTTTTGATCGGTTAAATAGTTAAACTATTAATTTTCATCATAGTTAATTTTATTTTTGTGCACAAACAACATAACTCCAATGACTTTTCTCGCTCTAGGGCGAAGCGGGAGCCCTCCCGCTTCGCCCTAGAGCGAGAAAAGTCTGACTTTTATTGACTAGAATCAACTCCTATGTTCCTTCTTTGCCTTGCAATCCAGGACCCTTCCCCAGGGGTTCTTCCTTCTTCTTCAGGGTTCCCTTAACTACTCTACTATATTGCAACATAAAATAGTTCAAGCTTATTATAACAACGAGAGCTTTAAATTAGTTTTTATTTTTAAGAAAACATAGCCCCACACTAGGAATTACCCCTGTATTGTGGGTGCGTTCACAAACATGTAAACTTATATACATAAGATACCCAGACTCGGAACATCTATTTGAAGGCCATATAAATATTTGTTCCGTGCAGGAATCGAACCCGCGCCCCGCAACGCAGCAGCCAATCGCTCAACCACTGCGCCAACAGTGCCATCGCTTGATAATCTATTAGGTACACTGGAAGCATAGATGAAATGAACAACAGTTTTCATCTAACTATTAAACAGGCTAAACTCCAGAGAATTAACAGTTTATTAAGGTCTTTTTTATGAAATGAGAGCAGGAAGAAAATATGCATCTTTAAGATGAGAGAAAAGGATAGGTAGCTATATTGTATGAATCTGACAGCTGTCACCCGCACCAACCTAAAGCAATTGTAGTGTACAAAAGTTTTCAGTCCATGCTCTGAATCACAACAATGACGCAAAATAGCCAACAAAATCGATCACTCTGACTCAACTCAGTGTAATTGTGTCAAAGTTAGTTACATTTGGTAACCAGGAAGTTCGCCTAAAGGTTTTGGGAACAAGACCCCTGGAGTCCCCGGGGCATCGTGAGAGATTATGCCAGGGGAGTGGGCAGGATCCACCTGCGAGCTAATAACATCCTGCCGCGATTGGGCCTCCCCTGCCGCGTCAACTCATTACTGAAATATCCCTCATTTAGGGAAGCAAGCGCCCAAGAGTTGATGAAAGGTAGCAGACATGGTAACGACATCATTACTAAGTCAGCAGCCTTCATTTAACAATACAAATTTTGAAATTCTTATTTATATTGAGGAAAAGCGGTATATAACTTGATAGGCTGATTCTTTTGAGGATCTGGAAGCCTTTGCACCTAATTTCATGCCTTTGTTCGAAAGCCGATGAATCGATTTCTATTGAGCTACCTTCTTTGTTTGACGTAGCGACCTAATTTTACTTCGGATTCTACCTTTTCCTTTAATTTTGGACTCGTCAGCTTTGTTTATCGACATTTTGTAATAGCGCTTTGCTATATGTTTTGTTAGTAGATATAATAATGTGAAGTTTTGGTTAATGCAGGTAAAAGTTTGAAGATTTCGGTCATTTAAATTTTATGGGTGTATATCTTGCGGGATTGCCTTACGCATGCGGGATTGCCCCAGCGTGCAGAGTATTTCACGTAGCGTGAGATACTTACGCTAGTCTACGATCTAGTTTTCTGCGGGATGATGTGCGTTGTGATTATGTACAATGGACGACAAACACGCGGAGTCCCTGCGTGTCATCACGCCCCGTGTCCCGCGTGCGTATTCTACTCATTACAATAAATACTTGTATGAAAAGGAAATTTGCGGGCGCGTACGATCCCGTAGGGCTGGAACAGTTTGCCTGCTGCGGTCTTCCCATCTGATTATAATTTAGGTGTCTTCAAGGCTAGAGTCAAAAAGTTCTTAATAAGCTAGTGCGCCTCACCATCAACGATTGCATCAGAGCTTACCATCAGGTGGGATTGGAGTCAAACACTAGTTTGTATCAAATAAAATATATATATCGTGAATGTATACTTGAAAAAAAAAGACAGTAAAAATATGAATAAGTAAAAATAATTACGTCCACAAAAATGGATGAAACCCAGCTACCGCAGAATATGCACAACTGTTTGTCGATGAGGATTCTGTCCGAATCGAAAAGTAACGATTTTACGTGTTCCCGATGTGCCCGGGGAGAACTGCAAACAGCGCACATGCTATAATCCGATTATCTACCTGTTTCACATATCTACCCGCACGGCAAACTACTGTATTTCAGCCATTGTGCTGTAAACTAGGTGGGGTGTGTTTATCATCATATATTACAGACTGCAAAGTCAACTAAAAATGTACTGTGATTTCTGTTTTGTTTAAGGGACATTGAAGATTGTGCTCTTGTTGCCTTGAAACGCAAAGGGTTAACTGTGCGTTAGCCCTCGTACGTCGAAGGACTGGAACAGTTTGCCTGCTGCGGTCTTCCCGTCCGAATATAATTTAGGTGTCTTCAAGGCTAGAGTGAATAGGCTCTTAATTAATTTGTGCGCCTCACCATCAACGATTGCATCACTATTTACCATCAGGTGGGATAGTCAAGCACTAGCACTTATACAAATTAAAAAAGTGCTCAACTAAAGTAACACAGGTGGGTTTAAGTCAGTAAAAGCCTGACACTGCCTCCCACTTTACCGACTTATAAAACCAACCTGTGTTCCTTTTTTGAAAGGTGGGAAATAATCCAATGACTTCTCGCGCTCTAGGACGGAGTGGGAAAAAGATATTTCTGACTTTTACTGACTAAAACACACGTGTTTGTTTCTCATTTGCCTTGCGTTCCAGGGCCCCGGGAGTTCATCTTCACTTAATTCTTGGCCCCAGTAGGCTGAAGCCTAAAGGCTCCACAGGGTTGAAACCCTGTGGAGCCTTTACGATTTGCTGGCATTTCCTTAATGCACGCGTGGAACACTACGCGCCGTTGACGATTTGGATTCAGTCCGGACTGTTACCAAACGTCTGGACGGCGTGCTACACATTACTCGCCGTCCGCAAGCCTAAGCCTATGGCAGCGGCGGCTGAAAATCGGTATGTCTTCCTTTAGTTGTACTTTGCTTTTCATGGTAACTCTTTTGAATAATCTGCAGCCTTAGTAGGACAGTATCCCCAGTGGACCCTGTCCATGTTGCTGCCAACTCTTTGAGGCACGCGTGCACGCGTGCAACACATCGCGCCTTACCGGACGGTAAGCTATCCCTTGCTCGTCGTCCGCATGATTTAACACCCTAAAAAATGTTGTTCTGTTCTTGATTGGTTCTCTCAAAGTTAAAATGCTGAACTTTAGTTAATGTCTCATTTTCTTCAAAATCGAACGACGACAATAAAATTAAACTACCAGAAAAATAATATGAATGAAATTTCAGCCGCTCAGGTGAATTTATCATTTTAATACGAACCCTATTTATATGTAAAACACACGTGGTCACATAATTCAGGCCGGGCCATATTTTAAATAATATTATTCATAAGATTCTGGTAAAAGCACAGTTTCGTCGTGGTCATCGTGACGAACAAACACCCTCGTGGGTTCTTCCATTTACAATATTCATGTCCTTTGAGAAACATGGAAT
Source organism: Leucania comma (assembly GCA_958295575.1). Taxonomy (NCBI): domain Eukaryota; kingdom Metazoa; phylum Arthropoda; class Insecta; order Lepidoptera; family Noctuidae; genus Leucania; species Leucania comma. Next base: position 15,360,573 of record OY282474.1, on the reverse strand, counting down.
TATTTACTGATTGTAGCTACGGATCAATTACGATGCTAATTTATATATTCATTTTTTATAACTTTCACACAACGCCATCTAGTGATAAACTAAGCAAAGTTTGTGGTGTGCGTACTAGATAACTGCTAAATATGCTTATTTATTCACGTACATGTTTCATCGAAGTTATACAAGTTTTAATCTCATTGAGGGTCACACGGTACATGAAAAACTATCGATTTGTAAAGATTAAATATAAAAAATTAGTGTTTTTTTTTCAAAAACACGAATTAATATAGACAATATAAGTAAACGAGTCAATGACCTTGGTACCTTGACCTTAGTGGTTGTTGATTGTTGCGTACTAACTACCTACAGGTCATTGAACTCGCCCAGCTGACATTTATTTAAAAATAATAATTTCGTACATGCGTAAATTAATTCGAGTTTTAAAAAAAATACTTTGCTTTTTAAATTTATCTTTACAAATCGATAGTGTTTCATGGACCGGATCGACCCTCCACGGGATTAAAACGATTAAAATTTAACCGTGTATATTTATAAATACATATATACTATAGATAAATATTATTATTATCGATGATTATATCAAATATAATCTAGCTTCTTCTTGTTTAATTTTAATTTAGTTTATTATAATTGCAATGTATTATTTATTCTAATCTGTTTATTATAATGTGATGTAAGGGTAATACTATTTGTTACTATGGGCCTAATGCCTGAAATAAACGATTATTATTATTTTTATTATTATTATATTCCAAGACATGGTTTACCTGTGTGCCAAGTTTCACTCAAATCCGTTAAGCCTTTTAAACGTGAACAACTAACAAACATACACTTGCACGTTCACACAAACATACATATAGCCTTAATAATATTGGTGTAGAGTGCGATTACTTTTACTGTATCCCTCTTACATAGTAGAACTAATGTGACTCCTCTACTCCGAACGTCAAGTTTAATGACTGCTAGTTCTACGATGAACGAATGGCTAGTTCAGGTTAACCCTCTTACTAAAGTCATTGCAACCGAAGACTAAGGTACATTGTTTCAAATTAGACGTAGTATATTAGGACCTGCTAAGACTGCGAAAATATTCGAAATAAGTACCGTGACCCTAAGTAGGTACAGTCAGGGCTCAAAAGTGCAATTGCACTCTACCGATACTTAAGTATGTAAAATTTCTTTGTAAAAGAGGGTCAATGGATCATGACCGATTTAGTTTGTAGTATATAATCTAAAATATCGAATATCCTAGTTGCAAAACACTGGAATTCTACTACAAAGAAATTTTAGACAGTTTAGCTTTGCTAGAATGCAACTGCACTTTTGACCCCTGACCGTACATTGTTTCAAATCTGACGTAGTATATTAGGACCGATATCTGCTAAGACTGCGAGAATATTCGGAATAAGTACCGTGACCCTAAGTAGGTACAAGTAAAGGGCAATAGGGGTGTTTTTTATCAGGCGGATTTCATCTCCGTATTAAAATAAACACTGTATGAAAAGGACGTACGCATGCGGAGCAAATCTTAATACGTGATGAAATCTGCATGATAATAAAAATACCATTAAGGGTTGGTGCAGGTGCAGGTTGGTTTTAGGCATTAAAAACACACTCCTTTTCGCTGCATCGAACGCCTCAAGTTAGCCACGCCTCCAATTCCTTTGTTCTGACGTCATCTCAACGGTCAGTCACGTGGTCAGAACAAAGGAATCGGTGGAGTGGCCGACTCGAAGCGTTCGATGCAAGATAATTGAAACGAAACGCTCGTAACTTGGCTAGGAGGGCTGTCTTATTTTCTACCTAAAAAAATTGCTGTTTAAATACACGTAGGCAAGGTAAACTAACGGAAGCTTGAAAAGGCTCTGAGAGAACTTTTCAGTCATAAAGATTGGTGCAACTTGCCTCTCTCTTGAAACAGCTCCCAAAAGTATTTTATTCCTTTTGGATGTTCATAAAGGATCTTAGTATATATAGGTTAGTAAGAACACGGATCTTCGCTTCGCTTCACACTTTCAGTAAAAAACTTGAAAGCATCCCCTTTAGTGACCTAACTCTTTAAGGTTTTTTCGAAAGTTTCCGATAAATAATACCTGAATGGAGAGGAGCTTTTGAAGTTTAAATAAATATAAAAACGACATCCAATGTTCCGTAAAATTTTAATGATGCAAATCGGAAACCAATTTTTACTTTTAAAACTCCTTTTATAGTTTTCAAGAATGGTTTTCCATGTGATGGCGAATTGTTACGACATCTCTGTCGCCACATAGTATCTAAAGTTCTGTACCATGGTATCAGAGTTCTTCGCGAGATTAGAACACATACTTCAATCCGAAATCAACTATGGGACAGTTACCCGGACCAGACATAACACTCATCCAATGAGACTTTACACCTAGTTCCGCATAGCTCTATAGAATATTAGGATGCCAAAAGTGTCTTGTCCCTTGTTTACAGTAACGTCTAACATACCTCATTTGAATAATCAGGCAGGTCCATTCCGGTTAAGTAGCCGCGTCAAAAGCCGGGTGCGGCCCGCCTGTCCCCTGTCATGGCCCGGATGTATGGGCTCGCAATCAGCTTAAACGTTCCGCGCTCAACGATTACCTACAAATATCAGACGTGTAGAAGGGTCATTACGAAATGTGTTTTGATATATCACGCTTAAGCCTTTGCAATAATAGGATTTTTGACTGGAGGCCTGTTGGTCTAGTGGTCAGTGAACCTGACTGCTATAATAATAACAATTCTTTTTTAGGGTTCCATACCTCAAAAGGAAGAAACGGAACCCTTGGAGGATCACTGTGTTGTCCGTCTGTCGGTCTGTCAAGACCCTTTATCTGGATCGCGTGGACGTATCGAGTTGAAATTGAAACCATATTGTTCGGTCTGCAGTCCCTTAGCTGTGAAAAAGTCAAACAAGTGAACGGAAAAAAATGTCCGTTTACGTCACAAGAAAAAATCTTTTTGCGATTTGGAAAAATCTTCGAGACTGAATTGAGCTGTTTTCATGTAAGTCTGTACGGAATCCTCAGTGCGTGAGTCCGGCTCGCATTTGACCACTGTCTCACCTGATGGTAAGCAATGATGTGGCCGACGATGGAGCACGATTACCTAGAAGTAAAAAAGTATTCACTCTTGATTTAAAAACCCCTAAGTTGTAGCTATCAGGAAACACCACAGCAGAAAGGAAGCAGGGACGCGCAGGGAATTCCACTACAAAACGCTTTGTACGTATGTGTGGACTTGTATTGTATTTCAGGCTATTTAGGCCCATAAACAATATACATATTTCATTGTTTTTTTTAAGTTATGACAATAATACTCGTAAAACAAAATCTGTCTTTCTCGCCAAGAATCCGTTTTCTATAGCGGCCACATGACATGGCCTTTGACGTCACAACTTCATGTCGGACTTCTCTTTCTAGCTTTGAAATTTTATAACTTCTTTGACAATAAATATTTTAAAGTTATAATAATTTGTTTATAAGAATCAAGCCAGCTAAATAAGTATCTAAATAAATATCTCTAGTACAATAATTCAACTCAAGTTCCCAAAAAAGCAAAAGGCATACTTAGGTACCTATAATTTTGCAGAATACACAATTATTGTGGTTTTGTTGAAATATTTATTTGGAAATCCATCAGATTCTGACAATCGCGTGTCTGTAATAAATTCAAATTATACGATACGAAACTTCTAATACTGTAGGCAGGCACTTTACACACGAAACGAGAATTTTCATTATTTGTAAATCTCTTTTTAGCAACATTTTTTTTGTTATGATTATGGATAGGCTCGCGTTCAGGCCATGCTCCGGAGCGAGGAGGAGTGGCAGGCGGTCGCCTCCTTCTGCGAAGCAGTAATGCTAGCAAAGGAGGAGACCGACCGCATCAGGCAACGGCGCTCACGCCGCAGCCGCCGCCGTAATTCCGATCCAAATTTCCGGCCACCGCAGGCGCGGGCTTGCAGACGGCGGGCAATGGGTAGCTCGCTGTCCGTTTGTCCGGTAATAGACCGGACCGAGTCCAAGGCGTTTACGGCGCGCACTGTTCCCGTGCGCCTCAAGGTGTTGTCAGCAAACCGTAGGGGCTCAGTAGGGTCGAGGCCTAGTCTGGGGCTTTGGGGAGGTATGAAAATGCATACCAGGGCCCCGGATCCAAGGCAGGGAAGGAACAGGGTATGTTTTTAGTCAGTAAGAGTCTGACACTATTTCCTGCCCCACCCAAGGGCGGGATTGGTCATTGGATGATTTTACCTACCATAAAAAAAAACCTGATGGTAAGCGATGATGTGGCCGACGATGGAGCACGTTTGCCTAGAAGGAACCCATTCACTCTTGACTAAAATACCCCCAGGTTGTAGCTATCAGGAAACACAAACTCTGGGAGGGAATTATACTCCAAATTCATGGAACTTCTATATTTATAGTCAGTTATTCACCATCACTTATGATTGGTGTGTAGAAGCTTATATATTTATATATATAAGCTTGATCATTGTATTGCACAATAATTGATTGCCATACTATTTCATAGCCGAAAGCCAAACATGGCAGGAGTAATTGCGTGAACAATATCGATTATTCAAAATTAGCCCCAAGCTCTATATCAGGTACACGTGGCAAGAGTTCTACGCAAGGTGTACAAACGATTCTGTACAATATTATTTTTAGTATATGCGAAACCTGAATATAGTTTGTTCAAAATCAGTAACTGAATCGATTCCAATAATTTTTACACCATGTTAAATTTTTTCTCAAAAAATATTTAAAGATCACAAGTTGGACACCACTGAGACTAAGTACGGCACGGCGGTCACGGGCCGGCAATTCATTGCGGGCAGTACGCGCCAGCGCACAGCTAGATGCGGGGAGCAAAACAACCCCTCAGTCGCCCGGATGGCCCCGTGACCATGTGTTTGTGTGAGCAACCAGGAAACAGAACGAGCTTTGTGGCTTTCATGATACAGTTATGAAATTTTATACATAGATTCTTTACATAAAAATACTAGACCCGTGCTTCAGGTTCCGCGTTACTAAAAATAAGGTTGATTTCGACAATATTCGTATAATTTCCATCAAATAACCCCGAACTTTTTGCCACTACCGTAAACACGATTTTAATTTATTGAAAACTAGCGACCCGCCCTAGTTTCCCACGGGTGTTACAAATCATTGAAGTTCTCGGCTTTTGTCTACTAAAATATGTATGTGTATGCCTACAATTAAAACATCCTCATAATCACACTGTTTATTGGTATAGGTACACCACATGAAAATCCAGGTAGTAGTTTTTGAGTTTATCGCGAACAGACGTACAGACAGATACAATAAGGGAACTTTGTTTTATGTAAGTGTAACGATAAGGATATAAGGAAATCACAGAATGCTGCATTTAAAAAAACACTGAAAATTATCTATACTGCGAAGACTACCATACCGTAGCTTCATGGTGATATGGCGACAGCGACTGTCGCAACCCAGAGCTGGACACGCCATAATTATGGCGATAAGTCCCCTCTTTGAGGAGGGCCTGGACAGACCTCACAGCGTCCTCATCTTCCGCATGACGCATAACTTTCTCATAACTTTCTTAGATTACTCCGTGCCTCGGAAAACGCGGTACAACGTTGGTCTCGGTTGTTATTTGTAGGTAGATATTTAACAGTTGTTAGAGGTTACCAGTATAGGTTGACAACCCTTCATGCCTTGGGTTGTGTTACCCAGTTGCTAGTAAATGAAGGTCAGATGACAACTTCATCAAAATGGAAGCCAAACACAACGTTGTTGAGACAACGCTTGGCAGATAGCTAGCTTCTAAAATTCATCTTAGCTGTGTTTCTTTTTCATCTGGATAACCTCAACCCTAGTTTCACACGATTCCAAAGATTCAAAAGCATTTATTTCATATAAACCATTTACGGCGCTTATAAAAAGTCAAGAGGTCGGTCTGTCAGAAAAAAAATGATGCTAATTGCACATTCCAATGCGTAGATCTCTATGGAGCAAAATGTGAACTCCGTGGCCACTCTTTTCAAACAAGTTATGTATTACAAATTTTAAAAAGTTTATAATTAAAGGTTTGATAAATACGCTACCGGGGCAAATATGAGCATGTAATCTTTCCCCGCGGCACACACCATGGTTAATTAAGTCCGCATGGGACTGCGCAGAAATAACTGTCAAGCATACATTGTCTACCAATTAAGACTTTAATATACTCGAAGATTTGGTGGTAGCTCGTGAATAGATAATGGTTTTGTATCTTTATTTATTTATAGATAATAATGGATTTACGGTTGAATTGATTGAATAATGTTTATTTTTTATTTTATTATAATAAAATGAGACATTAATCGCTTGTATTGTTGTTGTAACCGAAACTAGGAACAGACGCGTAAAAATCTTGGATTGAATAATATATAACTTACTATTTGATTTTATAATTTCAAGTTTAGTTACAAGGAACAGAGCAAAATTATATAGAACAAAATTAAATGGATTGTTGAAGAGGGATTGGGTCGAACATGTCTGCCGCATGTCAGATGAGCTGTGGACTGAAATATAAAATAGCTACTTATTGGTTCCATTACATGAATGCTAGGTGACATAACGAAGACGAAGGAGAAGAGATGAGCTTCACTCTTACCGAAGGGACTGACCCGCAATAGTTAAAAATTGAAAACAGATGTGTGTGAAAAAGAAAGAGAGAGACATGTTATACCGAGCAGCGGGACATAATGGGTTAATTAGATAGATAGATTTTCTTGACAGTGAATTGTGTAGGTAAATCCAGTTGCAGTTGCAGTTGCGGATCCAGTAATATAAAAACCAACTACAATAGGAAACTTACATACCAATAACGACAGCAATACAGTGAAGTTGAAGAGTTCAGCCAGAAAACAATAACAGGAAATAATTCCAAAAATCTAACTTCAGAATCCACCTTTTCTCCCCGCACATTTTCCTGCTCGCTCAATTAACCAAAAGCACCTCAGTTCTAAATAGCTTAACAACGTAAGCAGCTCAGCTATACGCAGCAGCCGTAGCAGCTAGCAAGCCATCGCAATCTCGCAACTATTACTCGTTTTTTATTCACCCCAGCTTGCAACTAATCCCTTGTTTAATGGCCCGTGAATCCCACGGCTTATTTAAGGAGGCTTTTGAGCAACCTGACGAACAACCTTTATAAAACTTTGGGAAAATTACCGACTCTTACGGACCGGTTACACTAGGTGAGTTACTCGCTTCTTAGATTATATTGACAGGGGATTTAACGTTGACTCATAACAGTAATTGGTATAATACCATACCATACCACTTGGTCTGAGGAGAACTGTTTGTCATTGAACCCTACAAAAACAAAATATTTGGTGTTTGGCTCAAGGCAGCAGCTTGCGAGGTTACCTGGGTCATTTGACCTGAAGCTGATGGGCGAGCAAATCGAGCGAGTGTATGAGGCGAAGAATTTGGGACTTGTTATAGATAAAGACCTGCGTTTTGAGAAACACGTAGCAGACTCAGTTAGGAATTGTTTCTATCGCCTGAAGGTTCTATACAAGATGAGACCGTACTTGTCCGAAGCGTTACGTGAGCAGCTAGTAGAAACCCTTGTCCTTTCCAGGTTGAACTACGCAGACACGGTATATGGTCCGCGCCTGTTAGCTCGTACAGATCGGCTCATCCAAAGGGTACAAAATGCTTGTGCTCGATTTTGTTACAACATTCCTCGCAGAACCCATGTAACGCCATACTTAAACAGGCACTTTACGCTGAAAATGAAATCTAGACGTAAACTGCACCTAGCTTGTCTCTTGTTCGGTGTAGTTAAATACCAAAAACCGGACTACTTATTTAACAAATTGAGTTGGATTACGAGCCGGCGGGAATGTGGAAGGAGGCAATGCTCACAGCAACTTTCAACCCAATCCTGCGGTACAGCTGCTTTTAGGGGTAGCTTTCGTTATGCTAGTTCCAAAGTGTGGAATAACATCCCACCACCGATCAGAGCGACCAATACGATGGGTACATTTAGAAGACGCTTGCGACAGTATCTGATTGATGCACAACTAAAGCTGGATATGGTAGCACACAATACCTCAATTATATAATGTACCGTGCTTGGTATTTGCATTTTTTAGTGTTAAAGGTAGGCAGAATTAATTAGGTACTGTTACATAATGGTGGAAGTTCGACGTTTCGTATTTTATTTATTTATTTTCACACACTAAACAAATACACTGTCTTACACCTATTTAGTGTTAACATTTTTCGTATATTATTAAAACCCTATTTTGTAGTTTTACATTATTTTATTTATTTATTTATTTACAACACAAAGTTTTAGTACATAGTATACACACACTCCAAACGGTTTTACGTCCGTTGCGTCACAACAACAGGTCAGTTGAAAACCAGCGTCAGGCACTAGTTGTCTGGCATTCATGCTGAACTGGACCTATTTTGGTGCAGCCATGAGGCACACAATTATTTTTTATTTTATTTTTTTGCTTTTGTTAATTTATTATTTTTGGTGTTACCTTTGTTTGTGATGTGTTCATGCCTTATGCTGTACCAAATAAATTCTTTTTCTTTCTTTCTTTCTTTCTTTCTTTCTTTCTTTCTTTCTTTCTATACTATAGCATACCATCAGCCTTATAATGTTCCCGCTGCTGGAACTCTGGCCCCTCTCTAGGAGAGGTAATGGGCCGTAATACACCACGCGGGCCGGTGGATCTCACAGTATATTAGTATAATGCCTAATCATAATATATTACGTCGAACCTCGCACAGTACTGTCGTGTAATGCGTCTCGTCGCCTAGATTTCTCACAAATTCAACCCAAAACCTAAAACAAATTTCGCCTAAAGATACTATTTTGGTGTTATAGTACTCTAAGCCAAAATTTGTTAAGCGAGATATCTAGGCGATCTTGCAATTGCAAGGATATGTAGCTAAGCTGTGAAACTTTGTATGTAGATGAGCGGTGCGAGGATGCGTAGTGGACCTTATTCAGCTCAATCGTGTCCCTTGCCCACGTACCTAGCTCACTTCGTCATCCACATTCCACATTAATTTCGTCGATTTATCTTGGCTTGTAGTCTCGGTTAGCTATTCTCTAGCCATTCTCGCCTAACCACAATCAAGAAACAGTTATCGTGTAAACTCACTACTTCAATTCAAAACGAATTTTAAGTTCGGTGTCTAAGGTGTAATTATGGAGTTAACAGTGCGCCTCTGAAGAAGCCAGGAAGTTTTGCAACTTCACCGGGCGTATAATTTAGATGTTCAGTATGTTCGGTCTTGTTTCTCGTTCTGTGGTTCAAGTACGAACTACTTACTTTTACTTTGGAAGTTCATTTTAGATATTATATGAACAGCAAGTGTAGATGTTGTTATATCTACACTTGCAATGGTATAATTTTGTAGCATCAAATGGTCCGAGTTTTCATAAGCTTTTATTTAACGCGCAATGCATACCTATATGCACATGTATTTATGGTTGTTCGGGTGAAATCTTGCAACTCAATTTTGTAGAGGATATCTTCCACCGATTGCGCTGACATTTTATATATACGTGTAGTTTGGATGACAATACATGGTTAGTTATGTTAAGTCATTCTAAATCTGACATGGTGGAACATCCAAGATGGCGGGCTAGATATTTTTTAAAGCACTCCTACAGTATGGATGCCATATAAAAGGACTTGCTGGGAATATTAATGCAGGTTACACCTGTCCAGCGATAACTAAAAAGTAAAAAAAAAACGCAAAAATAAACTTAAAACTTTTACTTAAAAGCGCTAAAAATAATAAAATAAAAACGTCTAAAGGTAGTACATTGTAAATAGGTAATATCATGTTATGTTAATTACCATACTTTAATATTGTCATTTTTTGGACTTAGAAATTAGATAAAATTAGTTCTTAATTACTGCAATGAGAATTCTTCTGGTCAAAAGCTTTTGATTAGAGGAAATTCTATTCTTATTTCAAAATAGTTCAATACGGCCAGCACCACAACGTAGGTTTAATAATGCGTCTAAATCCTAGTTCAATAACATCAAACAGTTAATGACGTAAATACCATAGACACACACATAGAGCGTTCGAATTACAAAATTCCATCATGGAACCACGCGGGAGTTGCGGTTCGAGTACGATAAGCTTCAAAATCAATTTCGGCGTGTTTACAGAGGAGGCGGCCGTCAAATAGACCGGTTAGGTATTTGTGGAGCACACCAGATACGCTCCGAGCCCGAATATTTAGTGCGAGGCTTTGATTGGTGGACTGATCACTTGGAAATTGTACATGACCCAGTATGTGGTGATTAAAACGCGTTCAGTTGTTGATTTGGTTACAAATAGATTCTCACCTAAATTTAAAATCGTTCGCTCAAATCTATTTAAGATAACTTGTGGTGAAACATAGCCTTGATTTCAGCTCGTTCGAACGATGTGTTTGTGTGTGTGTTTGATTTTATCAATTAAATAACCCATCTTTCGTTTTTCGATGTTTATTTTTAAAGCATTGCCTTATACTACATGACATGGATTGGTTGATACTAGGAATGGTTTTGGCATTGAGGTTTCTCTTTTTTATGGTAGGAAAAATCATCTAATGACATCCCCCGCCCTTGAGCGGAGCGGGAGATAGTGTCAGACTCTTACTAACTAAAAACTTACCCAGTTCCTTCTTTGCCTATCATACCGAGGCCGAGCCTTCCTTTCAAAAGCCGACCCTTGGCCCCAGTAGGCTAGCTGCAGCAGGCTGGGCCTCTACGGTTTGCTGACAGCTCCTTGAGGCGCGCGGAAATAGTACGCGCTATCAACGACTTGGGCTCGGTCCGGACAGTTACCGGACGGTCGGACAGCAAGCGTTGTCATTGAGGGTGACAAACATGTAAACTCACATACAAAAGACAGGCAGACCCGGAACAACTATCTATATATATTTGTAGCTGTTTCGTGTCTATACCTAAGCCATAATAAACTTGTTCCGTATAAAAAATAAAACCCACAACACGCAGCTCAGCAGCCAATCACTCAACCACTATACCAACCGTATCGTCAAACACAAACAGCACACCTATATTACTTATCAATAAAATTAAAGCACAACACCTCTTCGATTGCACCAAACAAACGATTCTTCTATTTGCTCAGCAGAGCTTTCATGCACCATCTTATCAAATCTCTTTTCCCCTCTAAAAACCAGGCCAAGTACAATCTGCATAAAAAAAAACTAAAGCAAAACACTTAACATATATGCACAAACATTTTCTCGGAAGTGAGAGTCGCAAAGGGAAGTATATAGATGTAATAGCAGCCGCCACCGCTAAAGGCATACATGCAATAAACTCGAGGCGCATCAAGTCCTTGAGTCTCTTGGGGCGCTCTCATTCTGCGAGAAATACGTCCCTACTAGCACTACACTTAAACCTCTTATTAGATATTTATTCAAGTTCTAAGTCCCAGTTGCAGTACTGAATACCCTGTAGACTTCTGAGCATCAATGCACAAGATGACAGCAAAAGTATTAAGTTTTCACCATTTTTTTCCCGACTTAGCTAGGAGAAGGTTTATGTTTTTTTTTCTGAATGCCATACAGCCTACACGGCTTGTTGCAAAGGTGTCAATCGATTCGTCAAGTGACAAATCTTTTTATTTTTTTCACTTATTACATAGTCGTGTAGGATAATCCAAATAATGTGCCGATAGAGACGATTTCAAACATAGAAAATAAAAAAGTTGACAGTGTCAAAAAACCGAACAGCAAAAAAAACACAGAAAACTTAAAAAAATCACTTAAAGCTGTCTGATGCAAATTGATGGCAATTTTATAATTCAACTAAAATTAATTAAAATAACTTGTTTCGAATTTTTTATACTTACTAACACAAATGAAAATTAAAATCACAAAAACGAAACCTTTTTTTGTGAAAATGCAATTGAAGCGTAAAAGCCAGTAAATATGCACGAAAATATAACGTTACGTGCAAGTCTGCATGCAGGTAAATGAATCAGTCGCCTGTTTATTTATTTCAATATCCGGAACTCCGACTCCAGGTAACCGGAGCGGATATCATTTTCAGATTCCATCCAACTGCCTACCTCTCCGTTGTCGCCGCGCAAATTCTCCCGACTACAGTACATCTCGAACAATATTCAAGCATGTACCAAAATTCTATGCCCCCCAAACTTCAGGTAAACTTTCTTTCAATCGGAAGCCAAAAGTTATTGAACGTGGCAAAAGTTTAGTCATTATTACAGTCTACATTCGACAGGCAATCGTTTAGACAGCTCCCGTGATCAGGGTTCAACAACGGATGAGTAGGGACGAGTTGGTTCTCACTCTAACTGTTAAGCTCCAAAAATATGTTTGCCTTCGATCCCTAATTGCCAGAATTTCGCAATAGGACATTCCGAAATTTAAGTCAAAAGTGAATACGTTACTTCTTGGCAAACGTATTCTATCATTGAAAACACCATCGCTTACCATCAGGTGAAATAATGGACAAGGGTGAGTATTTCAATAAAATTATAGATATTTTTGAGAAAGAGACATTTTCGGGAACCTAATAATTTTCAATTCATTACGCCATGATATTGAATCTGTAATCACAGCTCCGAGCAACAGAACTCAAGTTCCTAACTAGTGAAAGTTTCAAATTAGCTTCCTATTACAAGCAGTACCTACATCGTTAAATATTCATAAGCTCTAACAGCAATGATAGGAAAAGTTTTAGAGTGTTATAAACATTGATTAAGTATGAACAGCGCGACCAGGCGGCGTGTTGACCACAGACGTGCTGTATCGTTGGATCTGCGACTCCGTGTAACTACAGCAAGAGTTAAGTGAACGAATACTTCGGTACGACATTGTTTACAAGAATTTCAGTTACGCTCTTAATCGGACGCAGACGACCGACATTCGGTAGAAAGCATTTCGCGGAAAATAACCAACATACAAAAACAAAACAACCATTCCTAGCTTTCGCAATGCATAGTTCACTTCTCGACATTTTTTTCAGGCAGGAAATCATCAAATAACTTCTCCCTCTCTGGCCGGACCGAGAGGAAGTTTTAGGCTTAGAATTCGCAGAGCGGTTTCACCCGCGGCCGTCGCGGTTCCAGCCCGCAGCTTTTGTAGAATGTAGATAAATATGTAGAAAACTAAAGCACATTTCCCGACGCGTTTTACGCCCGCGGTGTACGCGGTTGTTCGCACCGGCAGGCCGTGTTGCAACCGCATGTCTTGCGATAACCACCCGCCAGGTTTTGCGGGCGAAAATCGCAACCGCGACGGCTGCGTAACCGCACGACACTGTGGTCTCGTGAGTTTAGAAATAAAGCAGCGGTTTCCTCTACAGCGGCGGGCGCGGTTGAAAACTATTTCGTGAGTTCTTAGCCGTACTGTCCAAAACCCCACCTGAGTTCCTTCAGTGGACCTTAGCGTTTCAGGACCACGGTACTTTAGAATAAAAACTCGCAATTCTCAACCATACTGACCGTTCAAATCAGTTTTTAATGTTCAAAAAAATATATTCAAGGTAAGATTGAATCAATAAAAGTCGTCCGTCTAGCGTGTGCCTAAGCAATGTTCGATCCAGCGCGTCCCTTGCAGTCTTCCCCCAAACGCCCTAAGCTGAGGTATATTCCCCTCAAGGGGTACTTGCTTAGTTTTCAATTTAGTTTTAGGTTTTTATAAGTCTTGCCTGGAGGCTTTTTATTTACGTCAAACGCTATATACCAATCTTACATTCATGCTAAACTGGACCTATTTTGCTTTTGTTTCGTTTTGAAGATGTTTGTTTTTTTTTTATAAACTAGTGCTTGACTGCAATCCCACCTGATGGTAAGCAGTGATGCAATCGTTGATGGTGAGGCGCACTAGTTTATTAACAGCCTATTCACTCTAGCCTTGAAGACATCTAAATTATAATCGTACGGAAAAACCGCAGCAGGCCAATTGTTCCAGTCCTTCGATGTACGCGGTATAAACGACGGGGCAAAACGCATAGTCCGGACCGTAGAAGTTTCGACATCGTAAGGGTGGATATTAGCCCATTGTCCGATGGAAGCAATAAAATGTTTGTACCTTGAAATTGGTTGTGTTTTGTGCCAAATAAACGTATTTACTTCCATTATTTCTAAGATCACCATGGGCAAGGCCGGTTAAGCAGGCAATAGTCTCATAGGTTGATTTGCGAGAAACCACACACGAAAAATACCGTCTGGATAAACGTCAAATAGTTATCGCGGAAAGTTGTTATTCTGTAAACGTGCCAACGTAAGTGTATTTTTATTAACGTTGAAGAACTTCAAGAACTGTGTTATGACATTTATGATGGGGGGACGATTTAGGGAGACAGTTTTGTGTCGCGTCATATGTTTCGTTTGTCACTTATTTATTCAAACTAGCCAGTAAATATGAAACGTGGATATAAATATACGAGTATAATATAAATAAATAAATATCTGCGTTTCCTGATAGCTACAATCTTGGGGTCTTTAAGTCAAAAGTGAATAGCTGACTTCTAGGTAAGCGTGCTCCATCGTCGGCCACATCTTCTCTTACCATCAGGTGAGATAGTGGTCAAACGCAAGCCTATGAATAATAAGAATTAAAAAAATATTGAAGTAGTTATTGGTTCCACTGAAGGCGCGGGCTTGCGGACGGCGAGCAATGGGTAGCTCGCTGTCCGTCCGGTAACCGACCGGAGAGCCCAAGTCGTTGACGGCGCGTACTGTTCCCGCGTGCCTCAAAGAGCTGTCAGCAAACCGTAGAGGCCCAGCCTGATTGCTGCAGGCAGACAGGGTCGAAGCCTACTGGGGCCAAGGGTCTGAAAGGAAGGCTCGGCTCGGTATGATAGCCAAAGAAGGAACGGGGTAGGTTTTTAGTCAATAAGAGTCTGACCCTATTTCCCACTTTGCCCAAGGGAGGGATTTGTCATTGGATGATTTTACTTACCATAATAAAGTAGTAACTTGTTATTTTTTTTAGTAAAAAAAGAGACTTGTTTTGAAATTTCAATAAATAGTACTCAACAAAGTCGACTGAAAATTACTTGAAAATCTACCATCTCGCACTTAAAAACGTACTCAAATCTTAATCCGGCGCGGTTCGGAGTCTCAATCAAAGTATTGATGAGATGATCCGCCCTGAAGCCTTCCAATAAGATTCCAATCATACTTAAGTGCTCAAGGCTTTGCAGAATCATTTGAGAAATTACTAAATAACTTTGACGAAAATTTCTTGATACAAACTTGAAATCTGAAGTATTTCGAAATACCTTCATTCTTTTACGTTTTGCTTTTAGAGAAAAGATATTAAAATGTCGTAAACTTACATAAGATTTACAAAGAAAGACGGGAAACTTAGTCTTACCAAAACAAAGGTCTACGCTAATTTCGTAAGCAAAACTTTAAGACCACAGAAAAAGAAGCTGCAAAAACTTTAGTAGGTAGCAGAAAGAAAATCTAATTATTCTATGTTACACAACGAGCACGACGATACACGGAATATGATCAACAAGTTTTTTTTTTTACAAAATACTGGCCGTTGTCGTCGCCTTTGATTGGATCTGTGGTGATTTGTTTGTCGAAATGGAATTCATTTTGGCGCGAAAAAACATATCCGACGTGACTGACATGAAAATCCGATGATAGAAATTTTGTTTTCTTTGTGTAAGCCGCGTTTGAAAGGGCGCCTCACTTTGACGGTCCCTTTTCAGTGGTGAATACTGTGATGTCTTTGTTCAATCTTTCTTGAATCACAAATTATATTATTAGGTGTGTTTAATTCTTTCGAGTGCTTTTTGTTTGTATTTAGTTAAAAAGGAAGAAAAAATAATTGAGCCAGCACCTTTTAGGCAAACTTATCTACGAAAGTGTTTCTTATTATGATAAATGTCCTTTATTTCTAGCATATAAGTATGTCCATAATCTAAAAAAAACAGTGTTTAATGTGTTCAAAGTACTTATAACGTACTAGCAAAATAAAGAGTACCGAGTTCTTTACCCCCTACAACATCATCAACAAAGTCACACCTGCACGCACAACTCAATACCTTGCTACAGCAACTTGTTACACGTGCAATGCTCGCGGAACACGTTACGCAGTAAAGACGTCGTCTGGCGATATCAAACGTAATAAATGCCGCAGTTTACGACTGGCTGCCGAGGGAGCGCGTCATTCCGAGGGAAAATATTTTACGCGCCGCGCCGGCCGCGTTACCTTCCCAGACGTTCCAGTAATAAAGTTAGCTCAAAAGCAGGTGGTAGACGTTTCATTTCATCTTGCCTGCCAGTGTGTCTGTTTACTTTATATAAGATCGTATGAAATTGACTTTTTTAAACGGTTTATTTTGAACCGTGAATCTTCGGATTAACTTGATAAATGATATTTATTTTGCAAATAGGGTTTTTTAAAAACACTTTTACACGTCAATTTTTCCGTCAGTTTTAACTAGATGAGGCCGGTGTTTCCTAGCTGACTACCCTTAGAAGAAACAAACTCAAGGGTCAGTCTCTTTTAAAAGTCCATACAGCAAACGTAATGGTCAAATCATATTCTAAATTATAAATTCAAATAAACTTTATTTTAAAGGTACGTTATTCTGTTTTGAATTTGTATTTCTTTGGGGTTTATAGTTTTTGTTATATGGTAACTAGCTGACCCGGTAAACGTTGTTTTGCCTTATAAATTATTTCTTGGAAAATAGATAGTAGCCGATTCTCAGATCTACTGAATACGCATATAAAATTTGGTAAAAATCGGTAAAGCCGTTTCGGAGGAGTACGGTAACTAACATTGTGACATGGAAATTTTATATATTAGATATTAAAATTTATAACCATGAAATCATAAAAAAAAATGTATATTTCATAATAGGAGTTCTATCTTAGAAACCATGCATTTTAAACGACATGTTATATCAACCAGAACAAAGTCTGTAGTATTGGATTTTTTTTTAATGCTTTCGATAGCCACCTGGAGAAGAAAAGTTGTTCGTAAGTTGTAATTTCACAGAAAAAAGGAATAAAACATAAATACACATTCAATATCAGTACTAAGTTTGTATACGTCATTAATATTGCTTACCATTTGAAACACATAGTTTCCAAAATAGAACCCATATTCCAAAATAATACGACTTTTCTTAAATGTCATACAAATATTGTCACAAATACAGACATGGAAAACACAAAAACACCAATAAATAATATAATTGGGAAAAAGAATAATGTAGTTTTAATATAAGGATAATGGATCTTAAAATTTGTCGGCTTACTGCAAGAACACCTACATATATACACCTATTTTGCGGCATGTGCGCTTTCTCCCACTGTCTCTCGACCTAATTTTCGATATATTTTGTATAGACTACTTGAAAAATTTTGGTTATTTACGTTCTTGCATAAATACCCTACAAATAGAACACTCAATATTTTATAATCTATGCCGAACGCTCCGCTTGGTATATGCCAGAATTGCGCGAAATCCACGCGCAAACGCGTTCGCTTGGGGATCAACGGGCTGACAAATAAAAAACTTTGAAAAACGTAATTTTTAGTAACTAAAAGTAGTTTTGAATAAAGACACTTTTAGTTACTGTATGTGGCTTTAAAGTTTTATATCTGTAGTTTTGAATCATGCCACACCAAGTACCTACTACTCTTAGTTACTAAAAGTGGTTTTTCATAGTTGTGTATTTATCAGTTAATGAGTTCTTGCAGTAAGCCGACGAATTTACAAGTCGATCCGAAGATATCGCAGTTCAAATTAACCCCTTTTAAAAAATGCCGATTTCACAGGTAAAGGCCTAACCATTCTATTTCCCCTGGGCTAATAGAGGTATTGTTAATTTATTTACGTTCAGAAATATTGTGATTAGGTTTTGACAACACAATTAAATGGCGGTCCCAAGGGATTGGCAATTTGCTAATGGATCAACGGGATTTGTTTTGTAAATATAATTCATAAACCTGAATTATTTGTTTCAGTAAAATAATAAAAGCTAACACCACCAAGCTCCGTCATGATTTCAAATCAAATCGTCCGTTATTTTACAACGTAGATTTTGCCGTCTATCTAAGTTCATACTTACAAAACGTGTAACTATAATAATAAATATATAGAACTAAATACACTATCACACACACAACGCCATCTAGTCCCAAACTAAGCATAGTGCTATGAGTACTTGTTAATAGATAAACATAGTTATAAATTTTTAAATAATATACATACATATCACTACATAGTATAAAACAAAGTCGACTCCTGCTGTCTATCCCTATATACGCTGAGACCTTTAAAACTATGCAACGAATTTTGATGCGGTTTTTTTAATTGATAGAGTGATTCAAGATTTATACGTATAAATCTTGAATCACTATTCACGTATAATACATGCATAATATATTTAATATCACCATTGCACCCGTGCGAAGCTGGGGTGGGACGCTAGTTATAGATAAATTACATCCAGATACAGAAACAAATGATCGTGGTCATCACAAAAACATTTGTCTTGTGTGGGAAGCGAATCCACGACCTCCAGCGTAGCAGTCAGGGCCACTAACCACTATACCAACAGGCGAATCATACCAACCGTAATGGTTCAAATTGAAAAAAAAATATTTGTTGTATAGCCCACCTTTCTAGGAAGGCTAGATAACATCACGCTTCGACTAATAGGAGCCTAAAAATAACGAAAAGACGCGAGTAAAACCGCAACGGACCGCTAGTCAAACAATAAATGTTCTCTTTTAAAACCGAACTACGCTTCACGACCTTCTACTCAAGTTAACTGCTAAAATTAAATCTTACAACGGACTTCATAAAAATAAAACACAAGCGATATACACGTAAAGTACCTCGGTAAGATGTGTATATATGTAGCCATTACAACTTGTGTTCAAGCGGTTGTAGTAAAGGAGTATTATGTTATAGCAAACTAGCTGAAATAGCTTAAAATTTCATTATTTAATTATTGTTTAGATTAGTTTTTTAAGCGTTTATTTTGTTTTTTTTTGTCACCACAATCTAAGTTGGTTTTTGATGCAAAATCTAAAATTCAATTTTTACGGTCAAAATAACAGCTATATATTTTTACGGTCAATATAACATTCTTATATTCTTTATTGTACACAGGCTATAGAGTTAACAATAAATAGGCGATGTACACAGGCGAGCTTAACCCATAATTGGGTTTTCTTACAGCAAAACTTGAAAAATTTATATAAAGAAATTTTAAAACTTGAGGATATTACATTATATGCAAAACAAAACTTAAGAAACGATTACATTTCATTCCGTAATTTTGTGAACTAGGCTACGAATTTTGTTGAGATGATATAATTCCTATACATTTAATTAGTTTTCTACTAGCGTTAACGATTGTAGATTATAAACTTGGCTAAGCCTGCTGAAACGCAAAGGCCAACTGAAGAAAATCTGTTTCGACAGTAAAAGTCTGTCATGCCTTCTCAATCCCCCAAAAAATATAAAAATAATATAGTACATATTTAAAGCCTCAATTGGCCCATAATTTCCAAGCAATCTCACATCAGAGCCCTCCAAAATCGGGAACATTCATAGTCATTTATCCGACAGAATTTTCTCTAACGTCGGAAACAATCTGGGTGGAGGAGTAGGCAACATTCGGTCGGCCTCATTAAGTTTAACTATTCGCTAAGGGTTCAGCAGCTTCCGAGAAACAATCCCGATGAAACCGACGAAGATGGCGGCAAACTGGACGGAAACTATGACGTTCATGCTAGATGAAATACCGGGGAAGTTTTAATAAAAGGAATGCTTTTTTTCAGCTTAAAAAGAAATCCTTTTCAGCTGTCGGAACCTTTTTCAATGTTCACGTACTAACACCATATTTTTCGTACATTGATGTTAACGTAGTTCACACATGTTTGCATAGATTGCGTATATGAAATTAGTTCCTAATTCGCTTGATAGATGGCGTTGTGCAAGTCACTGTTAAGGTTTACTGGGCTTTCATAATACTCCATGGTTTGTTGTGTTCCTCAAGCTTATTATTTCAGTAATTCAGTTCGATAATTAGTTCAAAAAGTGGGTAAGTAATTAGTTCATAATGATCTTATCATGTAATTTAGTTCAAGTCAAAGCGACAAATTCAATGACCTGCCGCGTGACCTAACCAAACATACCCTACCGATAAAAAACTTTGTCCGTTATAAATATCAGCATAAAAAATAAGTCCAGAACCAACGATCAAAATTAATTTTAATAAACTTTATTGCAACGTCGATAACTGAACCTGACAAGTTTATAATTGTAGTCCTCGGCTTTGTCTTGCAATTATCTGCATGTTATTTGCGCTTCAGAGTTCATTTCATAACAATATCATGCAGATGTTAGAAATGCAGTTGTATTAGCAATTTTTAATTGGTTCAGTAAATAACTTTTTGTCTTTAAATAAAAATGTATTAGGAAAGAACACTAGGACATAAATGAATCAAGTAGTGCATCACCTAAAGTTATACTTATTAGAAATATTTAATTGGCTCAGCAAATAACTATTCGTCAGAATCGTTTATCAATTCTAAATAGAAGTATTTAAATAGATCAAATTTAGGGTTTTTAATCTGCTTGTCTTAATAAAAATGTAAAATAAAAGAAAAATAGGACATAATTGAAACAAGAAGCACAGTAATCATTAAGGCCGAGCAACGAACTCTTCCAGGTGAATGTATCCGTGTCACCTAAAGTTGCACTTATACTTATTAGAATTTATTTAAAATTTTAAAAACGTTAATCAATTTTAAATAGAAATTTTCAAACAGATCCAATTTAAGCTCTTTAATCTCCTTGTCTTAGTAATCATATAAAAGAAAATAAAAATAGAACATAATTGAAACAAGAAGCACATTAATCACTAATGTCGAGCTACGAGCCCTTCCAGGTGAATTTATCCGCGTCACCTAAAATTGCACTTATCAGAATTTATTGGCTCAGTAAATAACTTGTCAACAGAATGTTAATCAATTTTAAACAGAAAAGTTCAAACAGATCCAATTAGGGGTCTTTAAACTCCTTGTCTTAGTAAAAATGTAACAAAAAATAAAAATAAGACATAATTACATATTATGTAATTGAAACAAAAAGTACATTAATCGCTAAGGCCGAGCAACCAGTCCTTCCAGGTGAATGTATCTGCGTCACCTCAAGTTGCACTTATTAGAATTTATTAATTGGATCATTATATAACTTGTCGACAGAACGTTAATCAATTTTAAACAGAAAAGTTCAAACAGATCCAATTTAAGGTCCTAATAAAAATGTAATAGAAAGGGAAAATAGAACATAACCGAAATAAGAAGCACATTAATACTGATTAAGTAACTTTCTTGGTGTACAATAAAGTTTTATTCTATTCTATTCTATTAATCACTGGGGCCGAGCAACGTGCCCTTCCAGGTGAATGTATCCGCGTCGCCTCAAGTTTACGGTCAATTAAACGAAAGAACTTATCCCAACTTTGATGTACCGCCGACCTGGAACTAATTAGAATTAGGCGAAAATGGGCCTACCACCACAATCCAGTTCGGGTCACCACTTATTGAGAAACTTATGCTCCAACAGGCTGAGAAAATTTAAAGGAAATCGGGACCAAAGAGGATTATATAAAAAGTTTAATTAATCATTGGCCAAAGTTCTTGAGCTTCGTTTATGCATTGCTGGCGGGTACAATGACTTTGATATATGGACGCCTTTACAGCGCTTGATTAAAACTCTGTAGCGCAGTTAATACTTTATATTCATTAAAAATTCGAAAAAGATACACAAAGAAGATGCTGTAATTAATGTTGTAAAAGCTTTAGCATTAGGCCTGAAAATTTATTAGAAATTGTGAAGTCACCCCATTGTATGCCAGGACTGCGAGATTGTTCGAGGCAGTCACCTCAGCCCTAAAACGCAAAAGACAATTGAAGATACACGGGTTGGTTTAAATCAGGAGAAGTTTGACACTCCCTCTAAGAAAAAACCACCCAAGAGCGAAAGTTCCATCCACACCGAAGTTTCCATCCATAATTATAAACTTACCAATGTAAGAGTAAGATTAAGAATAAGTAAGAGTCTGACACTACTTCCCGCTCCGCCCAAGGGCGGGATTTGTCATTGGATGATTTTACCTACCATAAAAAAAAACTTACCAATGTAAATATTTCGATTACCGAATCGAGTCTTGATGATTTGTCCGAATCGCAAAAAAGTATTTATTAATGACGTACCTACTATAGTTTTCTATAATTGTGCTATGAAACCTTGCTTCATGCCAAAGAAGATTCTACGTCAGCAGGAAGTACTCTACAGGTTTTAACTTCCTAGCGAGTATCAAAACATGCACCTAAACGATTATATCAATGAACTAAGCAAAGCATAAACGGCCTTATCTTTAGATTGCATTTTAGAAGTTTGATTTTTTTACTGCTGCTTGGGGTAGCAGACCTATATATTTTCTCCCCGTATTCCCGAGTAATAGGGTCTGGATATAAAGGCAGAGAAACGAACAATAAAGTGCAAGTGTGTCCTTTAAGGATTCTGTCCGTAGGCGTGGGCTTCCGGACGGAGAGCAATGGATAGCTCCCCGTCTGGACCCGGCCCAAGTAGTCGACGGTGCGTATCGTTCCACGTGTGCCTCAATGAGATGTCAGCAAACAGTAGGGGTCCCAGCAGGTACCTACAAGTGTACCTACCTACTCCGAGGTCCTGGAACAAAGGCAAAGAAGGAAAAGGGGTGGGTTTTTAGTCAGTAAAAATCTGACACTATCGTCCGCTTCGCCCAAGGGCGGGAGATGTCATAAAAAAATTGGTGTTCCGTTTTTTACTGACTAAGGTACAGAACCCTAAGAAAACCCATTTTAATTTTATTTTTAAGTGCACGATGAAAATGTAGCTTCGTATATCCATATCTTTTATTAAAGCGGCCCATTTTTCTCATTGCATCACAACAGAGAAACGAAAGACATCTAGAAACAAACTGAAAGGAAAATATCAAAATATTTATAGTCCAGGAGCGTAGACAATGACGACGAATGCCTTGCAATCTAGAGCATCGAACGTGCGGGGAGGAGCGACCCCAATTCACCCGCAGCCTGCAACATGCTTGTCATCCCTGACATTGTGTTCCACTCTGTCTTCATGTACTCTGGCCGAGCTACATTCCAGGAAGTGTTGAGATTAATCATTCTGCAACACAATATGCAAGTGAACTGGAATTGTATATGTCGTGGCCAGATCTTAGAAATTGATCATTTCATGAAATGGCCAACTAAAATTGGCCAGATCGTTTTAAATGTTAAAGTTTGATGATAGCTATGTCAATACTCGTTTGGCCTACTTTCTTTATACCTAGTATTGTATAGAAATCCTACAACAATGATATGGCCAAACGAGGATTGAAATATTATCAAATGTTAACGTTTAATCGATCTGGCCAGTTTTGGTTGGCCATATCATGAAGTGATTAATTCTATGATCTGGTCACGACATATAAATCTATGTAAGTACAGTACGACCGACGGATCTTGGCGCGCCTGAAGTTAGGCTCTGCGCACTTTAGCGCTTAAAATAAGAGCGCTAAATAAATTATTTATAAAAATAAATGCCAATAACTGTTGTTGACAGCAATAACAACTGCTATTGATATTTATTTTTTTAAACCATTTATTTTTTTACGAGTGCGCGCTAAAATTTGCAGAGCCTAACTTCAGACGCGCCAAGATCTGTCGGCCGTACTGTAGGTAAATGATGTAAGATACGAATAAGTGTTTTTCTGAAATCAAAATTGTAACAAGATTTCTTAGAAAATGGTAGGTACATTGTGGATTGATCACAAAAATTATAGTGGCCTTAGAACACAGGGGGTAAAAGAAAGAGCATAGTTGATTTTAGGATGTTTTTAATATTGTGCGAACTTCATCACGCATGCGGGTTTGCCCCGGACACATAGCCCCCACATAGCAAATTTCCTTTTCAATACAAGTATTTATTGTAATGCGTGTAATACGCACGCGGGATGCGGTGCGTGATATCGGTCAGCAGCCCCGCATGCGGGTCAATTCCGCATGCGTGATCAGTGATAGTCGGACACCTTTTTCACTCTATACTGAGTGGAAGGAGTTACTTGATAATATATAGGGAGACTGGTAATTAGTGAACGATACTTAAACACGTGATTGTAGTCATGATATCAAGGAACTTTTACTATGGAACCAAACCTGAAATCGTGAAATCGCAACCTGAAACCCTGTATATCCTACTAAAAAATTCTTGATTCAATTGGTCCCTTATCAAAAGCTGATGGTTAGTAAAAGCTATCAGTGGTACTATTCTCTAAGAAAACGCAGCGCTGCCTCAACGACGAACACCCAAATAGGATACATTGGATTGTCAACCTAATTTACCTATACATTGGATTGTTAATTCAAGTAAGTTAATTACAGTAGGTAGTGCACATTAGAGTGAATTCTAAATAGCTTAATTTATTATTTAATTTAAAAAAAAATAAGTCTACAAACCAATGAAAGACGTGTGGGTAAGTAATTTTATTATTTAGGTACAAAGAGCGACTGTATTTCACTACGCATTCAATTCTCAAAGAAATATTTAAAGAAGGCCTCTTTTCATTACTTCCCCAAATATGTAATTCTAGACGCAAACAGTGAGTTAGGATCGTATAAAAGAATTTAAGATAAATCATATTTGTTACGTAAACACTATAAGAAAAACTTAAACAAATTTCGAAGCTACTTTATACATGAATCTCAATATTAATTACTTATAGGTGCCCAGGCAATTATCTATTAAGGTTTATAAAAAATATTGTACTCTAAGATTAAATCAAAACAGCGAAAGATAGGTGAGTCGCTAATAGCGCGTGGACTACTCAAATCAGGTCTTTATGGCCTAATTTCACTTAGTTGCAATTTTTGAGTGACATAAACGAGGGTGTTACGCAAAATTATATTCTTTTTCGATTTCGCTCGCACGACAACGCCGGCTCTTATCTCTCTCCTTGTCTATCAGTAATCTAAGGTTTGCGACTGTGGTGGCACTGATCATAGATGTGTGAGTTCCGACTCCAGGTTTTCGGATTGTGATGTTAGCGCGTAACGTATCTTCCTTTATAATATATCAATAATTGTACCTGGTTTTTAGTCACGATTGTTTTGAGTGAACTTCAGTGGAGGTTTAATTATTGGAAAATTGATTTCTAGTAGACATTGTGATAAAAAATTTGTAGAGTTTTATATCTCCGGATTATAACACAATTGGTGTAATAAAAAATAACACAGTGTGAAACTATAGAAACAGGCGCAATCGCGGTAAAATAGAGCTGCGAATTCTATTGTAGTATTGATAACCACCGCGAAGCTTACCGAGCAGGCAAACTCGATACGTTTGCTGTCAAATGCTGCGAAAACATTAGGATGTGTAGAAATAGACACTGGGTAAACACATTAACCGTGTGAAGCCTTAAAAAGTATACCTACCTAATGCTAGTATTTGTTCGTAAAAGAAATACCAAACGCACTTGAGTTTTAAAACGGCTGCTGTTCGTCTTTTTGCGTCGTTTGATTTAATGATCGTCTGTCTGGGGAACGTTTTATGACAGGTTCGTACGACATAAATCTTTAAAACTAGATGACTGTTAGTAAAACAAACGGCTTTCAATTAATATTAAACTACATGCGGACTAATCTATCTATATATGTATATGTACATATATTAAATTAAACCCTATTTCCGACGGACCAATGTTGCTTATTCTTTTTTTTTTTGTATGTTATTGCTAGAAGATTCCAGCTGAAAGAAACTTTAGAAAATAACAGTTAACTATGACTATTTAACCCAATACGAGTATTTGGTATATGTACTTTTTGATTTAACCTTTGAGCATTTTTTTTTTTTTGGTTGGTAAAATCAATCATGGGCGGAATTAATCATCAATGATAAATCCCGCCCATGGGCGGAGCGGGAAGTAGTGTCAGACTCTTACTGACTAAAAACCTACCCCGTTCCTTCGTTGCCTATCGTGCCTGGGCCGGGTATTCCTTTCGGAAGCTGACCCATGACCCCAGCAGGATTCGACCCTGCCTAACCTTTGTGCATTTGACATTTCAGTCTGTCGTGTGTACAACGTCTATCGTGTCAGCTAAGTTATACATCATATCTACAATCGCATACAAGAACTCAGAACCTACTGGTCAAGATATGCAAATATCCTATTAAATTACGAAGGAAAATCGCCTCATGAAAATGAATTAAAATTTCTTTAATCAAAGTATTATCTTTATTTTTAATTTTCATTTCAGTACAGCTTCTATATCTTAGAGCTCAAGCTATAGATAAGTTCTACTGGATGCGATAATTGAATCAAAGCAAAAAATAATAACAATGTTTTGACTGGAGTCAAAACAAAATGAATTTTGTAACTTTTGAACAAGTTTTCTTATCTAAGTTCAACACGGAACGACATTTAGTTACATCACTGCTTACCATAAGATGAGATCGCAGTCAACCACTATATCAAATTAAAAAAAAAAAAACAATCTTCCAAAATTAAATTTATAATGTGACCATGAACTTGCAATTTGAATATGAATATTCGTTCTGATAAATCCGTAGTAGTCGTACAGAATGCACTGAAGTAAACATGTCTACGACTCTTATCACACTAATTTTATACCTAGAGGCAACATTTTGTATATTTCTGTAGTAATTTAAAGTTGTTGATCAAATATACTTTTAAACAGTGCTTTAGGATTTTTTTATTAAAAAATAATTAAATTGTTAATATAAATCTGATTCTAGTATTACAAGAGTAACCGGCAACATAAGTATCAAATCATAAGTGTCTGGAGTTTCTGTTCATACCAGATCCCAAGCAAACTACGGATTTCATGCCCTCAGACGCCATAATTCCTACAAGCATAACACTACAACAATAACACTACTTCTAGACTAGACCAAAAAACAGAAAATCTGAGCTAGAATTTTAAAAATTATTCATGCGTTTAGTCATTCACACCGCAGCCCCAAAAACAAATAGCCTCTTCGTAAATCGCGTTATGCCTGTCTACCAGCAAATTGCTATGTCGCTGGCCCCCTGGCCCAAACTTCTGACATTCAATGGCCGACAAACGCACAATCAAGCGGTGGACATGGCACGGATTCGGGATTCCAATCTCGGTGTTGAATGACATTACGGCGGCGTAACTGGACGTGTAGTGAGACGTCATTTGTTTATTTTAGTTGGTTAGGTTTTTCTGGAAAATGTAGGTACTAAGATTTATCTGATTATCTTATATATAAAAATCGAAAAAAATCGTTAAAAAAATCGAAAAGAAAAAAAAATCGTTAAGGAAATCGGTTATCTTGGTATGGTCATGTGAAGAGGAGGGATGAAACACATGTTACTAAAAGAGTTCTGAGTTTAAAAGTAGATGGATGGAGAGGAAGAGGGAGGCCGAAGAAGAGATGGATGGATTGTGTGAGGAGTGATATGAAAGAAAAGGAAGTTAGTGATAGTGTGACGGCTGACAGGATAGAGTAGAAGAAAAAAATGTGTTGCGCCGACCCCAAGTAATATGGGACAAGGGCAGGAAGAAGAAGAAGAAAAATTAATAGCTGTTCAATAGTCTCACTAAAACTCGAGAAAGGCTGGACTGATTTGGTCAATTTTGGCCTTGAAATATTCGTGTTACTCCAGGGAAGGTTTATACGATGAGAAAATATGATGGAAAAATCATGGAAAAAAATCCGACTGTTAGGCAGTACGAAGTTTGCCGGGTCAGCTAGTAACAAATAAGTACCACTGCAGGTTTCTTGAAGACATCTTTTTTAATATTGGTTTCACAAAATTGATGTACAAGCACATAGAAACATAAGTTATAACACATTAGGTGTATCAAATCATACAAATGAAGTTGAAGGAATAAATAGATTAAAAATAATAATATACTGTTAAAACTTCATTCGTATAGATGCTGTAGAAACAGCTAAAAGATGTATTTCGTTCGCCACACACGCCGCGTTCGCAAAAGAGAGCATGCGGTATGATGTATAGGAAGAAATTTAAAAGGTATAGCACTATTCTGCCTTCCTTTGTAACTTATTAAGAACCCAACGAGTTTATTTGAATCAATTTGTTACATGAACTGTAACAAAAAAATGTGCTAGCTTTTACTTTTACTTTCGATTTTCCCTAGTCCCTCATCAGCCTACAAGCGCCGGTTCCGCCACAACGACCAGTCCTTTACGTCTCCCATCTATGGATGCCCCAAAAGCCTTCTTGCGCTGTTTCTTTTGGTACGCAGTCAGCACTCCAGAACCTTTCGGCCCCATCGACAATCTGTTCTGCGAGCAAAGCATGCACGAAACCTGCAGCCTCTCAGGTGCCTAAGTTTTGTGCTTCTTCGGGCTGTTTCGGTAACCTTGGTTCTCCTCCTAATATTTCCATCACAATTAAACTCCGAGCACAACTGAATGATTTTAACACCCGTATTTATAAACAAGTAAAACTAAATTCTTGAGTAAAAGTAACTAGTTAAGTAACAATTTGTATTCTATAATTAAGAAAAAATTAAATTTTATATGAAGATTTCAAACGTCAAATAATGACTTAATAAGATTTTACATAGTAACAAGTTACTACTTCTTTATAAATACGAGTGTAAGTCTTCTGATGAGGCCCAGTGTGAGCGACCATGTTTTAGAGCCATATGGCAGCACGCACTGGTACAGATT
The DNA here is from genome assembly GCA_958295575.1 of Leucania comma. Classification (NCBI taxonomy): domain Eukaryota; kingdom Metazoa; phylum Arthropoda; class Insecta; order Lepidoptera; family Noctuidae; genus Leucania; species Leucania comma. The sequence goes on along the minus strand of OY282474.1, from coordinate 15,331,764 downwards.
TTCATCTTAATGCACTGTGGTATCTCGGACGAGAAAATACCACGAGCTTCCTGAATGCTGACCAGCCGAGTCGATTGACCTTTTTCGAATTTAAACCTATCTAGCTGAACAGAGTTTCTCAGGTCAATGTAATCGTCTACAACTTCGATATCAGGGTCTCCGATCTTGATAAGAGTGCTACATTGGTGTTTACTATAATCTTGCTTTTTCTATATTCATTTTCAGACCCACTCTCTCAGAAGCTCTACCGATGTCATCAAACATTGTGCTGAACTCCTCCATTGCCTCAGCCTATTTTTACCTTCATCAGATGCAACCGGCTATAACATATAGGTAACATCATTGAATAAAACGTTATAAGTCTTGTAAACACGATGATGAATAGTCTGGCTGACGTAAATGCGTATTAGCATAACTAGAAGCCATTACTTCCACACGCATTACCTATATGTAATAGTAGGTCCACAGGGCCGCCCGCGCCGCAGCCGGGAGCCGAGCGACACAATTTATGCTGATTTTATCACCCGCACATGTGCGAATGTACTCCCAAGGAGGATATATCTACGCACTCGACGACTCGTAAAACGTCTACCTCACTTCTACCTATCTTAATCTATGTAACTGCTATTCGATGAACTTCACTTCCTTTGCTACTAAAAACTTCTGCGAAAAGGCATCCACTTACAATTTTCTACAAAACTGTGTTTATATAGAAACCAGACGGATTTAGTTAAAGCTGAGCAGGTGATTCACCGCGTTTTATGAGTTTTCTAACATACGCCCGTTGCTACATAGAAGTAAACTACCGACAGTGCACAGTTTATGTGCTCTGTAATAGCTTCACTACTTTAACTTAATTAAGGTTCGAGCGAACAAACAAAATCTTTTTAGCGTTTAACACCGCGGAGTTGTCTCGTTATTTTAAGCTTGTGGCGAAAACAAAATACCTACATCTCAAGTGAGTTTCGAAGAAACGCTTTGATGCGATGACTCCTTTGATATAAATTATCAGATGGAGGGTCATGTCCAGCGAAGCGAACTAAATGAAATCAAAGACTATCTCAGTGTCCTCCACTTAAAGTTTCTATCAGAAGGTTGTAGCAGCAGCTGTGACATAACCCAAAGCCTTATGAATTATTTAGAGGGGAATCGTCCTCCGGCAGCCATTTGAATTATTTTGAAGGCCTTGCTTCTGCATAATGAAGTGTCGTGGATGTTCCCGAAACTCTTTCACACGGGCCGCGGGAGCAATTGGCTGAGCGCTAATTTATTTGTGAACTTGTTTGGCGGCCTAGTTCAAAGTTGTTACGTTGGAGCAGGCGCTGGCCTACATATGTAGAGTAATAAGCCTAATATGAACAACGTAGGGAATTGTTTTAATGAAGTTGTTTTTCAAAACTCCGTGTGCACAGAGGGCCCTACCACGATCTCTTAATGCGATCCATTTGACGACCTAAACTAAACTATTAAAGGGATGAAGGTATATAGGGTGTAAAGTCTAAATCCTCCTTTCTCGCTTGCAAGTTTGACATTTTAACATGTCATGGTAAAGCCCCAGAAAATTATGGTAAGTTGGAGAACTTGAAGTTGTTCGAAATCCGATTCTTTCTCAACACGTAATATCTGAAACTGACAAGCAAATATAAACAATTGAATTACAAAACTTATACTCGTATAGCAACGGTCTACAATTTTCCTGTTCAGTTGATTACTGGTTGACATCAGATAAGGTCGTGCATTTGCTATTGATTTTATTGAAAAGTTCTGAGTAAAATATACATTGCTGCATAATACCCGTTAAAAGCTTTTTTTGTCTAGGCTCGCCGGTCCGGCACGTAATACACGCACTTTTATCGTTTTACGCCTAACTGCTATTTCTCAAAGCTTCCTCAGACGCCTTGCACGGACTCTCCATGCATACAAGTCCTCTCCACTTCGCATGCCATCTGTCCTGCATATCTACATACTAAATCTTAAATAGTCGCTTACACACATAAGGATTTTCTCAAGTTAAAACTTTAAATATTCTCGTAAATCTCCTTAAGTTGGACCCTGAGCGCTTTAACACGCACCATTTTGAGCGACTTAAGATGAATTGCACGCAATACATTTATTCCACTATTTCCGAGGCGAGAAGGGATCATTTCCTCAGATTCCTTTGTCTCAATCAAGCCACCTCGCTAGGGAAATTAACCTCAGTATAATTGTACTGGGTTTTATCATAATTCACCTTGAAGTAGTCTGCATGGAGAAATACGAGATGAACGTAAAATAATAATGGATTATTACCCGGTTTACTGAGTAAAGAAGTATGGAGTTTGTAAATCAAATTCAATTTGAATCCAGGTAATTAACATGGCGCGTATTTCATTGGGTTTTTTGAGGGATTTCATGTTGATTTGATAAAATCAATCTTACGAATGAATAAGTAATTTTGTCACTATGCAACTTCCTTATTAAAATTTCTAAAATATTACTGCAGCGTCACATTTCTTGCACGTTACTGTACAAAAAATACTGGGATCAAAAATTTTGATAAGCTCACTTACGCATACGCCTTGTTTTAGTTGACAAAGTGAAGAAGCTGATTAAACAAAAAGCAAGTGTATTGTAATATACTGCGAAGATTAAAATGAAAAGACATACTTACATTTTCTTGTGGCTTGACATTGAATGTCTCGAAAGCTTTGGAACCCAGACTTCAACCTAAGAAAACTGAAAACACAGCTATTTCATTAACTAGATATCTAGATGTAGACAGAGTTTTAGATTCCAATTTATTTAAAAACCTCAAAAAAAAACACGCGCATCCAATTCCAAAAGACATCCAACATACTAACGTTTTTAAAAGGAAACGCTCAATAAATGTTTTCAAACTAAACGAACATGGATAAGACTGGTAACATCAATGAAAACCAGTGTCTATTTGTAAAAAAAAAAATCTAATCTATCGTTTGTAGAGCGGCGCATCGGTCGGTCGGTCATGACGAACGACGAAATTAAAAACGAACGCTGGAAACGATGCATATCGATTTATTTTTTCCCATTCAGCGGCACAAGCGGTAGCGGGAACGTTAGCGGGAGCGGTTACAACTCGTGCCTAAATATCGCGCCGAGAACACCGCCCCAGGGTATTTCTGTTAGCCAGAAATTCAGGAACAACTAACATACAACCACCTAGCCATTTAATTGGACCGAACTTTTACCACGAAATATTCGCGGTTTTTTATTAGCTTGTTTTAAAGTCGTGAATTTTTAATATCACTTTGCGTTGTTCCTCATAATATTGCCACTTAATACTTCACTTGTTTATATGTTTTAACAAATAATTAAAGTTCGAGTGTTCGCGAATGCGAAATTACCTAGATATTGATTACACACTGGTAAGGAATCTAATGTAACACTTTTATCTGGTCTCCATATGAAAGCAGACCATATAATCTTATGCTGGAAAGGATACAAAATATATTCGCAGTAGATACCTGTCAGAAACACAGAGTCTAACCTGCCCTAAAATAATTGCATTATGCTCTTTTCCTTTCCATATTTTATTACGAGCATGTATGAGGTGAGTGCAAGATCTCTGCTAACCCTCACCTTATTGTATCCTGTTAGAATACATTTATCAACATTATATGACCATTGACCCCTGCGTTTGTTTCGATGTTTCTTCTCAAGGTAGTCAGCTAAGTAACAGCGGCCTCATCTAGTTTAAACTGACGAAAAAAAAAATTGACGTGTAAAAGTGTTTTTAAAAACCTATTTGCAAAATAAATATAATTTATAATTTAAAAGTATTTGCTGAAGCATATGAAGAGAGCCCATAGTGAGACTACTGGTCAAGCAAACGTTGTCCCTGGTAGTTTAATATATATTAAGTACTAACATAGGTTATAATTAGGTAAGTTATTTTTATTTATAAACTATGTTTTACCTCAACCTCCATTTTTTCTTTGATAATAATTAATTTATATGGCAAAACAATATTTGCTGAGTCAAAGTTTGTGTAGAGAATCCTACTATCACACGGGCAGAGCCGCTAGCAGAAGCTTGTATTTTTATAAAAATAAGCAAGCATACATTTACGGTTAAAATGGATAAACATCGTAACATGGGATATATCTAACTAAATTAAGAATTACAAAGCCCGCAGATTTCCAAAACAAATAATTTTAAACTTTTAATTTTCTCGTATACATTATTAATTATAGCAGGGAATGCCGATAATTAATTGTATCGTCAAAAGTATTATTAAACAACGTAATAATTACTTAGAGGTTCTCATCAAAATTCAAAGAATCCCTAAATATTTGAGAAATGTTGAAACATATTGAAAAGAATTTCCTGGAAAAAGCCAATAAAGTTAGTAGATAGTATCCAGTAGTTATATTGCTCACGATATTTTCCCGTGGCGTTTTAGTCAATACGAAACGACTGCAGTATGCGTCAGAGTTTCCGATAGGGGTGCCATACTTACATAGCAGAATTTCGTAAAGGCAAGATTTTTGAGAGGTGGTGAAAAGACCTACGCCAACCGCAAGAGGAAGTGCGAGGTAGCTCCAGAAAAGAATACCTGGAAGGCCTTTACCCAGCAATGCGGAAGTATAAGCTAAATAATAAAAAACTTTTAAGTTATCCGGATACGTTTGAACCCTTCAAGACTATTGGCATATGGAAGACCATATGCCAATAATCTTAAGTAATTAAGTAGGCTATTTAAAATTAGACGCTCCTCAAACATTATAAACAACGGAAAACTGCTTTCCAAACTAACCAAATGCTTGGTAAAATTGCTTGTGACATTTCAGTTACAGATATGTTTCCAGGAAAACCAAATAGTTTGAGGTTCTACGTCTCACAAAAGTATCGTCCTGAGGGTCACCGCACACGGGCCACAAAAAAACGCCGCCACAAAAAGAAACTAGAAGCGGCATATAACTCCTTTTTGTAGCGGCTTTTGTCTTTAGGGTCGCCGCACACGGGCCACAAAAAACACGCCGCGCAAAAACTCACCGCTACTATTTAACAAACGCGGCCACAAAAAGAAGCTAGAAGTAGCTTCTATTCTATTTTTTTTAAATGGCAAATAGAGCCGATGTCGACTATTTTGCCAGAAGTAGCTTCTAGCTCATTTTTGTGGCCCGTGTGCAACGTCCCTTAATGCAAATTAACTCCAAGTTTAGTCAGCTTAACCTAAACAATAGCTGTATCCGTAATGCAGCAATTGCAAAATAGCAAAAATCAAAAGAATCAGCTCCATGCAGTTTCCTTGAATTGATTCCCAAAATGTTGGTCTTAGTATATACGGTGACCTACTTACTGGCTTAGCCAAGCAAGCAATGAGTTCTGGAGACGATTCTAATATGTCTTGTGTCAGGAGAACTGCTTCGATTGATTTGCAGTTCCTGCTGCTGAAATAGCTGCAATCTCAGATTATTTTGCTGTTTTAGATAGATTTTATCTCCGTTATTTGCATAGCATTGCAATTTTTGCTGCATTTGCCACTCATTCTTGAAATGCTTTACTTTTACGACGGCTCAGTTGGTGTAATAGTTAAGCGATTGGCTGCTATGCTGTGTGTAGCGTGTTTGATTCCCGCACGGAGCAAAAATTTTTATTGTCTACAAACACCGATTCCTGGTCTGGGTGTCTTTACATGTTTATTAACGCTCCCACGAGACAAGAGAAATTTCTAGTGTGGGGAAAGATAAAAAAGCAACGCACTGCACGATGATGTATAACAATAAGGGGAGGCCACCCAGTAGTGGATGCTGATGATGAATAAAATCAAACCTCATCATCATCACATCATCATTATTTCAGCCGAAAGACGTCCATTGTGATACATAGGACATCCCTCAAGTGTCGCCATAAAGAACGGCCCCGTGCGTCTAGCATCCATTGGATTTCCAGGATTCTCACCAGATCATCCGTCTACTTTATGGGAGGCCTTCCAACACTGCGTCTTCCGGTACGCGGTCGCCACTCCAGAACCTTTCGTCCCCATCGACCATCTGCGAGCAATGTGCCCTGCCCACGGCCACTTAAGTTTGGGCTATGCCGATAACCTTGGGTTTTCCTGCGGATATTTTCGTTTCTGATGTAATCACTCAAGAAAACTCCGGTCATAGCCCTTTCCATTGCCCTTTGGGTGACTTTAAGTCGTCTGACAGAAGTTTGAAGTCTTTAAACAACAGTAAATAAAGAAAGAACACATATTTTCTTACCAGTTTACCAAATACTCACGTGACAAAGCACCTGCAGATCGTCTTGACAAGACCTCTAAATTCAGGCACCACGCAATCACTTGACGCAATAAAATAGTAAGTAGAAGAACTCAACATATACATACAACTTTAATTTGAAACCCAAAACACGTGTCTAGTATTTCTATGTAAAGAATCTATATACCAAATTTCATTATTTACTGTATCATGAAAAATCACAAAGTTATAAGCTTGTTGTGTTACCTGGGTCCGCACAAATACGTGATCACTGGGCCATCCAGGTGAGTTAGGAGTTGTTATGCTTCCGCACCCAGTCGTGCGCTGGCTCCTCATGCTTGCTATGGCCTGCCGTTACCTGTATTGTAGTAAGTGTCGGTGGCGTCCAACTTGTGACCTTTTTTTATGCAAAAGTATAACATGGTGTAAAAATGATTGCAATCAATTCAGTTCATCATCATCATCATCATCAGCCTTTTAATGTTCCCACTGCTGGGACACAGGCCTCCTCTGTAAGAGAAGGAATGGTCCGTAACCCACCACGCGGGCCCAGCGCAGCTTGGTGAATGTAACATGTCTTCGAATTTTTGGTTTTTGGACATGCCGGTTTGCTCACGATGTTTTCCTTTACCGTTTAGAGAGCTGTGGTGATGAAATAAATCACACAAAGTAATGCGCCTGGCTGGGTTTGAACCCCCGACCTACAACTCGCAAGTCGGGGCCGTTACCACTCAGCCACCACTGCTCTCAGATCGATTCAGTTACTGATTCTAAACAAACTATATCCTGGTTTCGCATAAACTAAAAAATAATTTTGTATAACTCAAAGGCACCATTACCCCAGATCATGCTACCAACATTAAACCATAACTAAATATTGAAGTAAACATACGATCTAACCGTACATGTTATCTTCGTTCAGAAAGAGCTTTTAGGTACATTCTCCCGTACTTTCCTTGCTCAGGTTCTTTGTAAGGCTTATGAATAAATAAAACAAGAAATTTCTTGCGCCAACCGCTCGGGGGATGCAAGGGGTAGTTATTTCATTTTAAATAGATCACGGTAGCGGCGTACAAGCCAACACCGCTGTTTTAATTAAGCCTTATTATGAATTGCGCGGCAGTATGAGGGAATTCTGCCCGTATCATTTATTTTGTACTAGTGACTTTGTAATTACTATTGTTGTTTAGAGGTATCTTGGTCCACGAGTCGTACGAAAGGAAACCCTGGGGTTTTTTTTATGGTGGGTAAAAATCATCCAGCGACATCCCCCGTTCTTGGGTGGAGCGGGCGATAATGTATGACTTTTACTGACTGAAAAGCCGACCCCGTTCCTTCGTTGCCTTTCATACCAGGGCCGAGCCTTCTTTTCAGAAGCAGACCCTTGGCCCCGGTAGACTTTGACCCTAACTGTTAGCAGGTTGGACCTCTACGGTTTGCTGACAACTCCTAACTCCCGGGGTCCTTTTTTTTGTAGGTGGGAAAATTATCCAATGACATCTCCGCATCCTTGGGCGGGGTGGGAAATAATGGAACCTCAGGGATAAGACAAAAAAGATACAGAGGAATGGGTTTTAGTCAGTTAAAGTCTGGTCTGACATGCCTTCTCGGTCCACCTTGGAGCGGGAGAAGTCATGAATGATTTCTTACCTAATAAAATATATATATGTAAGTAAAGTGTCAATGTGTAGGCCAGTTACATTAGCTCTCAGAACAGATAGTCTCTGGAGCTGAAAGTTCCAATTGACAATTGCTTAACTAAACTTAAACGTGCTGGAAGACCTCCCACAAGACGAACCGAATTTTTTTTAAGTGTGAAGTCATCTAATGACTTCTCTCGCTCTAGGGTGTAGCGAGAGGTTATATCAGACTTTCACTGATCCACCTGTATCCGCTAGATGCGATACGCACAAGACCAGTCAATTTCACGACACCTCCATCTTCGCCTCGCATTTTCGTCAGGTGAGAAATCATTCAATAATTTCTGCTAAAGTGGAGCGAGAGGGAGTGCTAGAATTTTACTGACTACAAACTACCTGTGATTCTTCAGTTACCTTTTGTGTTCTAGACCTACGGTAACTCCTTTAAACATTCCCGCAATCCTGGCAGAAAGTTTCCTGTGATCATACCGGCCTATCCCAGAACCAAAAAAACGAAGACATGTGACATTCACCAATCCGCACTGGGCCGGCGTGGTTGATTACGGCCCATTCCCTCTCCCAGAGAACAGGCCTGAGTCCCAGCAGTGGGAACAAGGCTAATCCTGGCAGGCATCAAGGCATCAGCAAGGATGATGATAGTGATGAAAGACTGCATTATAACCATGCACCTCATGCGCTGCCCATACCACTGCAGGATGTAATATTTCCTCCAGATCTTTTGACATATACCAAAGTGAATCATTAATCACTCTGCCCATCTTGTTTTAAGTCAGCCATTAAGCTTCGTAACGGCCTAGACCATTTAGATTATCATCATTTTAACAGCCTATAAATCTTTCTATGAAAACTGGCTGATTTCAGTTTTCAGTTAACACCATCCCCATTAAAACAACGCGTTAGAACATACACCTTACTGCTTTTATTATGTCCACCAAGCTTCATTTTTTATGGTTTCAAGGAAAAGTTTCAAAGCCAAAATATGAAATATAAACCTCGCTAAATGGACTTCGGAAAAAACAAACTGAAAACCCGGTAACTGCTACTTGTCTATCACGGGTAAAACCCATAAAACGACCGGTAAAAAACCAGAGGAACGCCTATGTTGAGAGGGAAAACGGGAAATATTTTTTCAACGGTTCTTTTCAACGGTTCTATCTTTATTTAGTGAAGACTAGGTTTTTTATCGTATCTTTTTAATGTGTTTTAGTCTATTTTAACACGTGTTTTGTACTAAAACTGAGGAGCTACTTTCTAAACTGGGAACTGGAAGTTTCCTAACTACGTTTTTCTTTGTAAACACGAGCGTAAAGCGCCCTCTACAGGACAGCTTTTGAAGCATTATGCAAGAAAGGAGCGGTCACTGTGGACGTGAACACATCACGTCGTTGGGGTTGGGCCGGCTTGGCTTTAATTCTGCAAACGTTCGGAAGATGTCGCTTTTGTTGAAATAGTTTATTTTTTATCTTTTTGAAACTTTTATCATCTACTTCGTGATATCTAGTATCGATATATAGTAGTAACATTAAAATGCTGTGAGAAGTCAGGGTACTGCAGAAGAGGAGCAGTAATTAATTTTTCTTTCAGAATACCGAATTGTCGAAGATGTCCTCCTAAAAAAGAAAAAGTACCTACTTTGAAGAATAAAGAGTACCTAAGCTTCAACCATTCATTCCATATATATATATATATATGCTTAGCAAACGAATACGTTACAAAAAATTTGACTATTTTTTTTTTTTTTTTTTTTTTTTTAATTTATTTAGGATCTCCAACAAAGGATGTACACAATATTCAAGTTTCTTAAAAGAGGTACCGGTATCTTGTTGGTATACTCCTTCACTTACAGGAGACCACAGCATGCACAACAATAATTTAAACAACTATGCTAGTAAAAACTAAAATTACATAATAGAATAAGAACACTATATAAATTAATAAAGATGATAATAATAATAATATTGATATTGATAATTGATTGAATAATAATAATTATCATAAAATTGGGATTCTTTAAAAATGAATAGCAAAATAATTGAATTTTAATTATAGATTACATTAAATTAAATTAATTCCTGTAAACGTTTCTTAAATTTTGACAGTGACTCACATATGTCTAAACTTGTGGTTTTAGCCAACGCGTTATATTGCCTACAAAGCCTTGGCAGAGCGGCGTAATGACCGAGGTTGGTTTTAGTCCCAGGGATACAAAATAGTTCGTAGGTTTTATACCTGGGCATACGAAATGGAATTTTTATAGCCAATGAGCTCAAGAGTTCATTGCAATCTATTACTCCATTAAGGATCTTGTGGAGGATGATGCAATCTTGCTTCTTCCTACGATTAGTTAGCATATCCATATGGTAGTATTTCAACCTGTCAGTGTAACCAGTCAATTTTTTAGCCAAGTGATTATTGAAACAGAGATGATAAAGGAACCGTTTCTGGACACTCTCCAAACGCTTGGAGTAGACTTCGTAATGCGGATTCCATACTACAGAACCGTATTCAAGGATTGGACGAACCAAGGTGTTGAAGAGCCTTATTTTTGTAGCTGGTCTTTTAAATTCTTTACTATTTCGTAGTACAAATCCTAGTGTCTTGAAAGCTCTTGAGACGGTATTAAGGATATGCACATCGAATTTAAGAGCTTGATCGAGTTGAACTCCTAGGTCGCGTATATTGCTCACTTTCTTTATTTCAACTCCCTCGATGTAGTACTTATTCTCTACCATTTTCTTGTTGCGAGTGAAATGGATATAATGACATTTACTGATGTTTAAAAGCATCTTGTTTTGTTTACACCACGCTGAAAGTCGGTCGAGATCATCTTGTAGCATTTTAGAGTCTGATTTTACCTGAATTGGCCTCATAAACTTCAAATCATCAGCAAACAAGTAATAACTGGAGTGTTTGAAACACTCAGTTACGTCATTAATAAAAACGTTAAAAAGTATTGGTCCCAGATGCGATCCCTGAGGTATTCCAGATGTAGACAGATAACTATCGGAAGAGTAACCGTTCACTACAACCTTAGATTCTCTCTTTTCCAAGTAGGATTTAAACCATCCTATCAACGTTCCACCTACACCGAGTTGAGCCAGCTTGGTGATGAGAAGGGAGTGATCAACCTTGTCAAATGCCTTGCTGAAATCAGTGTAGATTGCGTCCACTGGAGTACGATTATCAAGGCACCTAGACAAAGCTGACGTAAAACACAACAGGTTGGTGTTAGTGGATCTAGCTCTAACGAAACCATGCTGAAATTCTGTTATGTGTTGTTTAAGGTACCACATCAGATGTTTGCTAACAAGTTTCTCAAATACCTTTCCAAACGTAACCAGTATTGAGATTGGTCTATAATTAGCCACCAAGTGCTTTTCCCCCGACTTAAATATGGGGATCACAATGGCTTCTTTCCAGGCATCTGGATAGATACCATCACGTAATGACCTATTAAATATAATTTGTAGGGGTGTTACTAATGCCTTAGCACAACGCTTAATAAATATAGGAGGAATACCATCACCACCCGCACCCTTGGTTTCATCCAATCCAATCAATTCGCGATAAAGAGTTTCACCATCAAATTCTAAGTTGAGTAGTGACGCCGACGTAAGAGAGTAATAATTATTATTAAAGGTACTTGTATTGTGCGTGGGGGCACTAAAGGTACTTGCAAAATGTTCTCCAAACATGTTGCAAATGTCCCTTCCACTAGATGTGTTTAGGTTGTTGTATGACATTTGTGCAGGGTAAGTACTACTGCTTTTTCTTTTACTTTTAATGTATGACCAGAATGTTTTAGGATTTTTTGTAATGCTGTTTTCCATGTTCATAATATATTTCTTATAGCATGAAGAAATTAGATTATTACATTCTTCGCGCAATCTTTCAAAATATACTTGGTCTAGTGGATTCTTGTACTTTTTAAAACGAGTATGGTATTTGTACTTTTCTCTCAGAAGTCGTATAAGATCACGTGAACTATTAATTTATTCCTATTCTATTATTAATTTAGAACTACGAGTAGTCCAAACCGCCAATGGTACTATTATGTATTAAATATAGGTATATCAGGTATATTATGGAACTCCACAACCGTAACTATCGGATATCCGGAATAAAAAATATCCGATAAATATAGAAACGAATAAAGGCTAAGTATGTGTCTCAGGTTACGACAGTTTTTCCTCTGGTTCAGACCTCTCCGAAACAAATAATAATCTAGACTTTCCATAAAAATAAAATCTTGCTTTTTCTTTTATAATTTTAATATCCCCAACCGAAATTATTCGAAAATTACGGATAATCAGAAATAATTTAATATCCGTTGCCGTCCCAAAAAATTCTTTACTTTACAGATAAATAAATTTAAAAATATAATATTATATTAATATATAAGTTAGTTTAATTTTAGCTATATATTTTATACATATTTATATAGGGTGACTGTGTTGGGTTGTGGTATTTGTGTTCGCCTAACTGGTCAAAAAGTACTGAACTTGGCTGATTTTTTTCGCGATTTCACGTTTGGTTCCATAGTAAAAGTTGTTTGTTATCGTGACTACAATCACGTGTTTAAGTATCCTTCACTAATTACCAGTCACCCTATATATAAATCATATTTTCTTTTTTATGCACGGTCGGCCATATTGTCTTTTCATCAGGTTGAATTGTGGAAAATGCCCAAGGCATTATGTCCGCCTTGTGTACCTTTTTTGTATAAATATTTAATAAATTATTCCATGAAGTGTACCTTTAGTTGCATAAAGATTTATTAAATTATTTTTATATCAATACAACCTTATCTTTAGTAGATATATGCAAAACCTGAAACATGAGTCTAGTATTTTTATGCAAAGAATCTATATACGAAATTTCATAACTGTATCATGAATAATCACAAAGTTATAAGCTTGTTATGTTACCTGGTTACGTATTAGATACAACTATTGACATCCAAATACACAGGTGCGCTCAGATCCAATTCAATTAGATATAATTACAGCCCTAGTGTTCAACTAATGCTTCATTGGATAAAGCTAATTGCCCATTGTGTAGTACCTAACGTGTCTATTAATTTATCCCTTATTATTGCTAACAATCCCACATAAGGAAATTTCAAAAAAGTCGGATAATGGCTCTGAAGATATAAGGCGACAAGATGTCCACAACGATTTTTTTTTATGGTAGGTAAAATCATCAAATGACAAATCCCGCCCTTGAGTGGAACGGGAGATAGTGTCAGACTCTTACTGACTAAAACCAACCCTCCTCCTTCATTGCCTTCGTTCCAGGGCCCCGGGGTCCCCCAACACAATGCGCAACGTTGTCCAGTGTCCCCGAACTTGCCTCCCAACATTTTATGATGCATTGACCTGACGCGGGACATGTTGTTCGACAATTTGACAGCATTGCGCGTCATTTTTTTTTTTCCACGACTATCTCACAACACCGTCTAGTCCCAAGCTAAGCAAAGCTTGTGTTATGGGTACCAGACAGCTGACAAACATACTTATATATTTCTAAATACATACATATTATAGATTAATAACACCCAGACACAGAACAAATGATCGTGCTCATCACACAAACATTTGTCCTGGGTGGGAATCGAACCCACGACCTCCGGCATAGCAGTCAGGGCCACTAACCACTAGACCAACAGGCCAGTCAAAATCAAATCAAATTTTGGGGGAAAAATTGTCCCTTAGTGTATCTGAGGCTTTAATTAGTTCAGTAATTCATGTCAGATATCACTTTACTCATAGGTAAACCTACCCATTCAACAAGTAATAAATATTTGTCAATTTTGATATTTATTGTACTCTCACTCTCAGTTCAATATACCTATTTTATCGAACACGTCACACACAGGGTCACGTCATATTCATATCGTATTTTGGCATGAGGGTGGGAAGAAACATAGAACTCCACTAGTTAGTTTTTTTACGTCGGAATTTAAATCATCAAATGATTCCTGCTATTTGTGCAGTGAGAGAGAGTGTTACCCCAGGTGAGTATCAGTCAGTGAAATTCTTTACTCTCCTGTTGGTGCCTTTTGGACTTTTGTGGTCTAGGTACATGGCAACTCGTTCAAACAATCTAACATCTCTAGACCATGTAAGATCCTTCCATACATAAGAATTCGTGTTCTTACAATACGCGACATATAAGTTGAACCAAAATGGCGATCGACCTTCAATACGCAATAACAGATTTTCGGATCTCAATCGAAGTGTGGCACATCAGGGGACTGCGCGTAACCATAGCAACGACGGCCATTTAGTTCAACTTTTTTGCAGCGTATATACCTACTTATTCAAGTCTATATTTCAACCGCAAAACTTTATTTTACGTCTTGGCAGGGCAATTCAAAACGTTAATTTAAAAAATAAAACATCAGCACTGAAGATAAACCTATCCCAGACTAGTTAAACATCAACCGTTTCAAAATAAAACCATTGAAAAATTAAAGCTCACAAAGAAACGCAATTACAAACATTATAAATAAATATATTAAACACAATAAAGAGACAAAATGGCTGCCACGTTCACCTTTATGATATGCGTGTGACGTAAAGAAGACAGGATGAAATTATTGTAATGCGATCTGTAATGCACAAATCAAAGTGGGTGCTGTATGAGATGGAGAGTCCAAAGGTAATTGAGCTGTCAGTTGAAATTAATGCTATTGCTTTGTGGACTGGTTGAGAGTTAAGCACGGCTCGTATGCACGTCAAGTGTTCATGCTTGGTGAGGTGTGCCCTCGTTATGCGCGCGAAAGTTCGCGCCTACGCGCTATGGTCTTTGGTTTTTTTTTTTCTATTGGCGTTCGAGCGAAAGGTGAAGGTGTCTTATGAGCTTATTATTTATTATCAGAAATGTAAGCGAAGTGGTTGACGATGGAGCACGCTTGCCTAGAAGTAACCTATTCACTCTTGAAACTGCCTATGAAAACAATTCAGTTCTCGAATCGGGCCTCGAAGATTTTTCCGAATTGTAAAAAAAGTTTTTTTTGTGACGTAACTACTTTAGTTTTCAGACTTGTTCCTCCAGACGTTCCCGAAATAAAGGGTCTTCACAGACAGACAGACAGACAGACAGACATACGGGCAACAAAGTGATCCTTTAAGGGTTCCGTTTTTTCCTATCGAAGTAAAGAACTTAAAAAAACATTAGTTCTACCACATATTATATTTAACAGAAAAATAGGTACATAAATACTAATTCCATACACTATGTTAATTAAAACATGTTAATAAATAACAGTTATCATAATATGTTAATAATAGTCACTTATGAATATAACTATGACAAAACAAGTAACAGGTTTCCTTACTCATGTTATTTATTTCTAATTACGTTCGCAAATGAACTGCTTGAAGGCATCCTCTACAACGTAGTCGCTATTCGCTACTAGACCATATTTTATGTTATGTCGTAATAAGTATGTTCTTCCTTTATGGAGACCGGTATTAAGCTATCTAAACGCCTGATCTTATGGGTCTGGTCCACATCAAATGCAGATGCAGCGCGGAAGGGTACGTTTTACAGTTTTTTTTTTCTTTGGGATGAGTTAGTTGTGAGTTGGTTGCTCTTTGCGTCGCCATAGTAATTGTTTCGAACAAAGGCCGTTTTCACATTAGACATTATTAGGCAATAACGATAGCAACACGAGAAGATGTTAAGATGGATATGCGGTATAATGAGAATGGATAAAGTGAGAAATGAGTATATTAGAGGAAGTCTGAAAATGGCGCCAGTGACTAATAAGATGAAAGGAAATCGTCTGTCTTAGTATGGTCATGTGAAGAGGAGCGATGAAACGCATGTTACTTAAAGGGTTCTAAGTTTACACGTAGATGGATGGAGAGGAAGAGGGAGGCCAAAGAAGAGATGGATGGATTGTGTGAGGAGTGATACGAAAGAAAAGGGAGTTAGTGATAGAGTGGCGAGTGACAGGACGGAGTTGAAGAAAAAAACGTGTTGCGCCAACCACAAGTAATATGGGATAGGGGCAGGAAGAAGTTCCTTCAGTTGCCTTTTGAGTCTGAGGCCATACTAGCTTTTCCGACCAATTCCGCAGCCCAAAACTACACCTACAAAACGCTTTAAAAATGCTGCATTCAGTGTGCCCAAGCTTTAAATCCTGCCGACTATCAGTCACTGCACACAGATTATATCTAATAGGACAAGAGATACAGAGCCTCACTATCCGAGGGCAGTTAGGCTAAGAGACGAATGGATACTTATGTCTCGCTAGACAATAATGACCATCATTAGAAGGACTGCAAATCTTTGAAATAATACCTTATTATCCTTTGTGCTGCAGTCGGCTTGCAGGTTCAATCAAACGGAAATTCCATTTATTAGTAAGCCGTAATAATCTTTTGACTTATGATGATGTATAAAACGGCCAAGTGCAAAACGGACTTGTGCACGAAGGGTTCCGTACCGTTCGTAGCTAAAAAGGGAAAAAAGACACGTTTGTTGTGTGGGAGCTCCATTTAAATATTTATTTTATTTAGTTTTTAGAATTCATTTTTTATATTCGTATAATATGTAATATATCATCTGTGAAAATTTCAATTGTCTAGCTTGAAAACTAGCGTTGAAGGACTACTTCAACATTACTGACTTTATCCACACAAATCACTTTTTATTTCTCCGTCTTGCCCGTTCTAACGCTGACAACCGACTGACCAGTGTGCCGAGCACCAGCTATTTTCTAGCAATAAAGTGGAGACCGCATATACCGCCACCTCGGCAGAAACAGTTAATTATTTATTCAAGTCAGTGTATGTATAAAGACAACCAGAATAATCCTTACAAAAATATAAATATCTGAAACATTTGATTTAATGTCACATAAAGTTCAAGAATTATTTAATGCACCACTTTAAATGTAAAATCGTTATTTGACAAAACAAATAGATTGTAACCATGATTGTAAGTATATTAAAACTAACGCCATCTTGATGACAGTTATTTCTAGCTTTAAAATATCATCTGTCACACACAACAACAAGTGTCAGATTAATTGAAAACCTTATCCAAACAATAAGATTCCAACACTAGCTAGATAGTTGAAATTTTCATGTGATACAGCCTAGTGATAGTCAAACGGACAGTCTTAGTAATAGGGTCACGTTTTTACCCTTTATGTACATAACCCTAATCAAAAAGAATATATATTTTCAATTTCGCTCATTATCTGATTATAAGATCATCTAATATTCAAGATGGAATAAAAAACGTGTAACGACTGTCTCGAAACGAAAAAAGGGTCTATAGAGATATTTCTAAGGTATTGCTTGCAAGAGCATTCAGTAACGAATTGAATAAGGTTACTTTTGCATGTATTCAGAGACTCACTTTCATGCTGACTCAGGGATCTTGTTGACCGTAACATAAAATCTACGAAGCCTTCCGTCTCGTCATCTTGAGCAATTTGTAAAAACTGAATGAACAGATCTGTTGAAGACTTCACATTATTTAACTAGCTTTTGCTCGCGACTTCGTCCGCGTAGATGTCAAAATGTTTCTAATAGGTTTTTTTCTATTTTATTATTATTAATAACTCTTGTCCATGATTTCGTTCGCGAAGAAGTAGTTTGAAGTGTGCTATCTGTAGATTGCTTTAAAATTGTTCAAATAAATTTATATTAAAGGCACTTCTTTTGTAATTAGTTATTTGTTAGTTTTGTACTTTCTGCAATATCGCTATATTTAAACAGCTAAACAGTTTTCGCGGACTTTTTTTGAACTTCCAAAGGGGAATATTATTTAATTTTAACATTATACTGTCCAAGATCAAGGCAAGAGATAAAGAAGATTCTTACCGGAGTAAGTAACTCGCAATGGTCAAAGGCACACGTGTGTCGAAAAGGGAAGCATTCGCCCAGCCGTGGGACATATTGGGCTAATTAAATAAGAGCTCTCTCAGTTTAAAGTTCTCTTTTACTGTAGATAAGCAATCACACTAATACTATAAAAAAACGAAAGTTTATAAATGTGTGTGTGTATATGTTTGTTACTTCGTTACACTTGAACGGCTTTACGGATTGCGATGAAAATTAGTAGGAGGACCACTGGCAGCAGCTAGTCGTCCACAGTCCATACAATAATAACCTTATTACATCATAATTCCCACGACACGTCGTGGTTACACCACAAGTCACCGAGGTCAAGCCATACACGTGTTTGTTACCAGGAAACTGTCCAGATATTTCCCATAACGAAAGCATAACCGTACAAAAGGTTGAGTAAGTCAATTCTTTGAAAGCAACTGCACTCACGAACCTTATCCCAATATTTAAATCATGCTAACCCCTCGAAACGCAGTAGAATTAAAACAATAACTCTGATTCTTACCTCATTAATCATCTAAGTAGCGTGCAACCAACGCCTTAATAAAAGGCATGACTATCATATATCTTGCTCAGCCTATAAATCTTAAATATTCCTTCGGTTCATTGAGAGTAAGTGCCGGATCCCAGAATGACAATACACAGGCTCTCTGATTTATTCCCGGTTGAAGAATCGAGAGATTAAGTCTACAATACCATGCTATGCCCCTACATCAGGCGAGTGTCAGAAATATATTTTATTGCAGTCTGCTTGTACTCATATTTCTTCTTCAAAGCGTTATGATATCGCACTTGACCTTTGTGGTCGATTTAAATCTTTACTTAGACTGTGTGCACACCTGAGGCCCTGCCAGTGAATCATTTGACGATCTGAACTGAACAGTAAAAAAAATGGCGCTGTATATGGTGTATACCTCCATCCCTCCCACTCTTGACATTTTAATATGTCATCTCTCAACCTTAATTCGGTCTCTGTTATAATTTTTAAATTTGAAGTTCTTTTAAATATAACGATTTGATATTTATCACAGTATTTAGAAATATAATTTTATCATATACATACTCGTATTAATATGTATTTATTTCCTTTTATTCTTTGTAAATACATATAAATTACATTTGTAAATATTTTTTTACAGAAAGTTATACAAAAAAAGACATTTAAAAATATAAAAAATAATAGCCCACCGGCATCGGGAACAGTGTCCAAGCTACCGGTGGTCAGGGCTCCTGAGAGAGAAACCTCTGGACAATACGCGCCGTGTCTAGGAGTACTGCCTTCTGAATCAGGCCCTTGAACCAATATGTATTTTATTATAAGCATCTTAATTTAATGATACTTCATTCTATTTGAAATACCTATTATTTGTTTATTGTGCACACTTACCACTGTGTTGTGTTTTTTAACCGAAAGGTTGGCTGGTTGAAAACGCCTTATTGCATTAAACCCGCCTATATACCACTAATGTACTTGAAATTTAAATAAATAAATAAACAGTTTTGTCTAATGACAAAACAGACTTTTCATAAAATTTTGTCCGTTAGACTAGTTCTTGCGAATGTGCACGACTTTTTTTTCATATAGTGCGACTACACTCTGCAGTCTTGTGTCTGGTCTGCCCGCCGCCTTACTTCTCCGTAAGCTAACTCCTACTGAAGAGCGATGTAGGGATGGGACGTTCTGTTATTTCGTTTTTTAGCAAGATATCTTTAAAGAATATCAGATAAGCAGTCATAGTTTATGGTACTTATCGAAGATTTTGTGTGACTAAAAAGGGAAAGGACGTTTTTACGATAACCTGTGAAATATTCAGCCCAGTATGGTGTATGCTGTTTAAATAATGTTAGAGTATTCTTTCTTATACGCATTGACTTTAGTTTTCTCACAAAAGGTAGATTATCTATTTACAGATTTATTTTTTCTATTTTTTTAGCTCTCAGGCACCATTTTATATGAGAGATTGTTTGAAAGCACGGTAGCTACCGTGAAACGCCAAGGGCAACTGAAAAAACACAAAGGCGAGCTTTTAAAGCGATACATTTAACGACCTAAATTGAAATGATAAAGAGAGAAAGCTATATAGGGTGTATAGCACCATCCCTCTTTCTCACTCCCACGCACAACAACAACAACACGTCATGGTAAGGCCACAGTTAGGTTTTAGTCAGTAAAAGTCTGACATTCCCTTTTGCTGCACCGAGAGCGCGTGGAGGTATTTTATGATAGAGGATTTGTATGCATACGTAGAATGGCGCCTCTAATAAAGGCACCATTCCATGCCCCATACAAATCATAAGTGGATAAAATAATTCCAACGGCTTTTTTTTTGAGCTTCTGATTCGATATTCAACAGGCGGTACCAACCGGCAAAGGAAATCCTCATAAAAACTCGTTCTCTCGTTAATTAATTCTAAGCTGGCAACACTGCTGTGCAATATGGCTGCAGTATGCGCCTAGTATGATAATTACTATCTCTGCGTCAAATACCTATGTCTAATGTATCTGTTCTGTAAAAAATATTAATAGTATTAGTTACAAGGGTTCTTGTTCTGAGAAGTTTGGTTTACTGATCATGCGAAACTTAGCAGCATTGCAAAAATTATTTATCTAAGATATACATACAATACTTGTACAAACAGGACTTTCATAAAATCCAGTAGACTATAGAGGCTTAAAACTTATTCTATTTACGGACTAGCTGAAACGACAGATGTCGTTTTTAGGGTTCCGTACCCAAAGGGTAAAAATGGGACCCTATTACTAAGACTTCACTGTCTGTCCGTCCGTCTGTCCGTCTGTCTGTCAACAGGCTGTATCTCAAGAACTGCGATAGCTAAACAGTTGAAATTTTCACAAGTTATAAATTTCTGTTGCAGCTACAACAACAAATACCATAAACAAAATAAAATAAATATTTAAGGGGGCTCCCATACATCTAACGCGACATTTTTGCCCTTTTTTGCTCGATATCAATAATAGTAACAGGCTAAATACTCAGTAGTATTTTTACTTTAATAATAAAAACTAAAAATAAAATAAATATTTAAGGATGGGTCTCATATAAAAAATGCAATTTTTTACCTATTTTGTTATTGTTCTGTTGTTTACCTAGTCAAGGTACAAAACCCTACGTGCGCGAGTCCGACTCGCACTTGACCCGTTTTTTTAATAATAATAAATCATTTATTATTAGGCATCTTGGCCCATTGATACATACAAAACAGTTTTATTGTTAGTAAATTAGACTTATGACTATGTTTGTACTCGTAACACTTCACATTGCACTACATTCACTTCGTGCTGTTGTTTTGTTGTTCTTTTTAAATATCATAACACCCTCCTTGCTCGTAACAAGGCAGATGGCACTAAAAACGAAAAAAAGTGAATTACTTTGTTAAAAAAAAAAAAAAAAAAAAAACCCAGCACCTAATTGGTTTAGTGTGTTACAAGCAATCCGCGCTACGTGCGTGACACCGACGATGCGGTACGGTGCGCAAAAACATCGCTCGTGAAAGCTGCGCAGGCGCAATTACTGACAGAATCGCCTCCGTTTTTGTGGCCGCGTAATATATAGGTCTTCGAAAACTGTACCACTGGGTCTTACTCTGAGTACCGTCATTAGAATACCTTGTATAATCATTAGCTGCATGCTGTGTTCTAATTATACTCACTCGTTATAGTTATTTTCACGGCAAAATGCATCAAATTAACCCATTATTTCTGCCGCTTCGCACACTACAGTGAACTTTTTTGCTAAAAAAGTAAGCTCCGACTCACGTGTACATTTTTATCTGCGAAACTAAACGGTTTACGTAAAAAATAACTTTTTTAAACATTATTTTTAATGAGAACAGATTCACACGTTATTGTTAAGTGGATTCGTAATCTGAAAACTGTTTAAAAGAAAAACAGGCTTTAAAAGAAAACTATTAAAAGATAAACAGCTGAGATCGTGTCGGATACGTGTTATTATGTCGATTGGAAGCTTTCAATATGAAGACATATTACTTGCTTATTTAGCCAAACTTAACCAACAGTTTTGTTTTTTTTTTTTAAGTGCCGAGGTCTATCACACAGTTACACAGACATTGGCAAGCAATGGGCAGCTGGCCGTCCAGCCCTCTGGTAACCGTCCGGATCAAGCCCGAGTTGTCGACGGCGATTAGTGTTCCACGCGCGCCTCAAGGAGATGTCAGCAAAACTGTAGGGACCCACCAGGGTCGAAGTCTACTGCAGCCATGGGTTCGCTTCTAACAGGAAAACCTAAGATCCTGGAACACAAGGCAAAGGAGGAACATAGGAGTGGGTGGGCTTTAGTCGGTAAAAGTCTGACACGTCATCCCGCTACGCCCAAGAGCGGCAGAAGATGGGCAGAAGTCACTGGATGATTCCCCACCTAAAAAAAAAACATCGCCATTGACTCAATCTTTAAAATAAACATAATTTAATACATTGTATTTTTATTACGATAAGGATGCTATAGTACCTACGCGGCAAATAGTTTGAACCATAATAGGCGTTGTTGTTAAGGTTATATGCAGCCCCCACCACAATTAAGACCCGAAAATCTATGACTGCGCATTCAAGGTCGATCGCCATTTTGGTTCAACTTATATGTCGCGTATTGTACCTGCCGCTCTGTTAACAAAAAAAAAATTAAGATATTTATTTTAGAATTATATATATTTTTTTATTTCTCCCATACCCCGTTCTTTGTGCAATTAATTCCATAGCTTAAAGCCATCCTGTTTCTAACACATCTTTAATTTGTTAAGCATAAAAAAGTATGAGGCAACTTAGAACATGCCTGGTTAATTCTAGCGCTTCCTTTCTCACTTAACAAATAATAGCATTAAGTCGAGCAGTGTATGTTTACATTTTCGCTGTAATCGTTCACTCCAGTGTACGTAGTCATTATCTGCAATAGAATTAATAGCTTTTAAATGCTCAAATTGCACTCATTTTGAAGCAAGGAATAAATAATACATCAGTCTAATATAAGAGCGAATTTCCAATCATTATCATAATCACAGGCACTTACTCAGATAGGTTCAATAATAGTTAAAGAATTTTGGTTTTCAAATGAGCCTTACGATGGTTTTCCACCAGAAATGTGTTATGCAGCCATGCTTTTTTTTGGTAGGAAATCATCAGACATTTACCGACTAAAACCGACATGGGAGGTCTATAGAGCCATGGAATGTCTATGGGTGGACCTAGGTCCTTCCATGTACTTTCCGTTGTTGATAAAATTATTCATAATATTACCTTATCATTTTGATTGAGCCAATTTCATCTTGCAATGTTTATACCTACAATATATTGTTTGTTTTGAGTAAATCATACGAATGGATTTTGAAACGGTTACCCCAAACCAATTGAGCTGACATTTTGCTGTACCTACCAATCCAGAGGGTTTTTTTTTTATGGTAGGTAAAATCATCCAATGACAAATCCCGCCCTTGGGCGGAGCGGGAAGTAGTGTCAGACTCTTACTGACTAAAAACCTACCCCGTTCCTTCGTTGCCTATAGTGCCGGGGCTGAGCCTTCCTCTCAGAAAACGGCCCTTGACCCCAACAGGCTTCAACCCTGCCTGCCTGCAGTTAGCAGGCTGGGCCTCTTCGGTTTGCTGACAGCTCCTTGAGGCACGCGGGAAATTATGATTCAACGTATGTTCATTACGTTGCGCTCACTGTGAAAAAACCACGAACTTAACCAATTTGTCTCAGTACAGGTTCCACATAATTACAAAGTCCTTGCAAAAAACCACTCCCACCTCAATAACAAAACCAACACTCTCCAACGTTAACTTATGCGCACATTAGTCTCGTAATTAACTTCTATTATCATACGCCATCTATTTCCCAGCGGATTCTAATCAGAATACGGGTTCCTCCCTACCTACCTCCACATACACATATGTCGGTTCATTAGCAACTCCATCCATATTTACATTTATCATGTCGTGTCAACAATGACGATTTATGACGTGCAATTATTGCCGCAGCCGGGCAAAAAGCAGAGTGATTGACGGCCCCGATCGGAGCCGACCCCAGCCGAGCCCTCCCGACAGCGAGAACCAACAATGTTTAAGAAATCTGGTGCATTATTAATGAAGTGGACGGAGACATAAGATATGTAAAGTTCCATTAACTTTATGCATAAAAGGAAATAGTATCGGACAAAGGACGTGCCGATACCTGTTTGTTGTGTGGTATGAGGGATTCTGGAGCTAATATTTGAGTTGACAGAGCAAATATGAGCATATTGCTTTGACAAAGATAAATTTAATGATTTTGAGGATATCGTGGAAAATTTGGGAGGAAGTAATCTAAAGAGTTGAAAACTCACAGCAACGAAAAATATCTATAATGATGATATGTGTTGCAATTTTGCAAAATAATTTATGTCAAAACCATTTAAGTGTAATTATATGAACAAAAAACTATTTGTTGCGATACAAATTCACTACATTGACAAGTATCTACTGCCGGCAAACTGTACAACAGTTAGTCAAAAGATTTATATAAAAACTGGCCATATATAATTGCTTGAATAAAAACAAACTAATAGAATTATGTCGCGTAGAAGTTTAAAATAATGAAATATTAATGTTCCACTGATTTTGATTTAATTTGTTAGCTATTTGTTAAATTGTTGTAATTTCTAATGTAAATATTTTATTTCTTTTAATTTAAATTAGAGAAAATTAGCCAAATATATGAATGAAATATTTTATTTTGGATTACAATCTGCCACACATTTGCACTAAACTTTCGAGTAATAACGGTCTTGTTGCAGTTTTTTTTTTTTTCAAAAATAAAATCGTATGTAAAGTGATCTAATTATGGAATAGGCTTTGTAATTTTGAACAACTACTACCTGTGACTGAATTGCCTGTCTGTGATTGATTTGTTTACAAGGGACCATTCTCTGAACATTTCATCATCATCATCAACATCATTTCTACCGAAAAACGTCCATTATAGAACACGGCTTATATATGTCCTATACTCTGTTAAATTTTAGTAGATTTAATCCCGCGGATGGTGGATTTGGTACGTGAAACATTATCGATTTGTGAAGAGAGAAAATAAAGTACTTATTTTTTAACTCGAGTTAATTTACGCATGTACAAAATTAATTTCTTCAAGTAAACGTTAGCTGAGCGAAGCCAATGAACTGTAGGTAGTTAGTACGCAACAACCGACAACTACCTACAAGGTACTCTCGTTTACTTAAAGAAATTAATTTCGAACATGCGTTTATTAATTCGAGATTTAGAAAAAAAGTACTTTATATTTTAATTTTATCTATACAAATCGATAGTGTTTCATGTACCGAATCGAACCTCCGCGGGATTAAAGCGACCAAAATTTAACGGTGCATATGTCCCCCAAGTATCGCTACAATGAACGGTCCTGTGAATCTCGCATCCATCAGAACATTTACCAACTATATTCTAATTCTTAGTGATAAAAAAAAAACATAAAATCTTGCCTCCAGTAGGACAATTATACAGGTTCATTACATTAGAATCATATACATTCTCGTATCTCTGTAATTGGCAGCCCTTATACTCGTATAGTGTACCTTCTATTGTCTTGCTACAACAACATACAAATATAGGACCTCAAAGTAACGGTTTGCAGTTGTTACCCTGGAACAATAAAGTGACCTGGACGTGGGGTCAGCCCACTAGTGCAGTGCTGCGTTATTTGCATTCTGTTCACTATCATTGTTCTGTAAATAATACGCAGTCGCAGATAAAGTGCGTTAGAACTGGTCGGAGTCACGTATCTAGGTAGTATAACGTACAGAGTTCAAAGATTACGACTATTCCAAATACAGTAAAATTTGAACGAGGTAGTAAGGCATTTAAAATCTTTAACCCATAACCTCTTGAAGTTAAGTTTAAGTGTAACAGTTTTTTGTAAACTTACCTTGGAAATGTGCTTTACAACATGAACATTAACATAAAAAAGGGAAAAATATTTTAACGTTTACATAAAAGCCTCACATACATTAGGTGACACATTGTCCCCACCATGACACGCAACGCTCAATCTAAGTGACGCTGCAACGTTGCTGAATGTCCCGCAACTTGCCTCACAACATTTTACATCGCATTCACGTGACGCAAGACATGTTGTTGGACAATTTGACAGCATTGCGGGTCAGTTGAGGGACATTATGTCCCCTGACGACTCTGAGGCTTTAATGTTCTTACTTGTTTAAAGGACTCTTCAAATAAACTGGCAGGGTTATTTCTGAAATTAAACAATAAACTTTAATGATATTCCAGCATTTAGCGTCACCATATTACCCTTCCTGCACAACCACCTGGAACTTACAGGATTCATACGAGGTCATTGACAGAGCTGTACCGGCTGCCAAATAGTGGTCAAAGAAAATTTAATCCGAGTCCATCGTTATGAAAAGAAGAAACATTTAATATTTTTATCATTACATAAATAAGACATCAAAAGATGTAAGATATAAAAAAAGTATAAATCCTTGAGAACTATTGAAAGAGCTAATTGCTTTACCAACAATTGAAGAATAAACGTATTTACATTGTACACAAACAAACGACCTAAAAAGAAAAACTCTGTGAGCAAAAGGAAAGTAATTTCTTTTTGCTTTGTTTTTAGTTATAGGCCAGCCACTTTAACATCTTAGATCGCGAAAAATCGCACTGTACCTACTGCTCTTTTTTTTTAGTTTTTGGACATCTAGTCTAAAAACTAAAAAAAAAATATAAACTTAAAAACTACAAAAAAAATTGGAGTAATCTTGGTTTTTAGCTATTGGTATCTACCAATAGTTAAAAACCAAGTTTGCAGTTTCTAAAGAAAGACTAACTAACCGTGTAGTGTTCGGAAAATCTCTAAATTTGGTATTATATCCCGTTTCAGGTCTCTAAATACAGGAAAACAATTTCATTTCGTATGATATTAAACTTTTTCTACTGAGTCATTTTTTTAATCTTTTCAACAGTTTTACAGTTCGTTAAGCTCAATTTTTAAGTAGGTATAAAGTAAATCTCTAGAACTATCAAACAAACCTAAGGTTTCATTCAAATTTTACTAAATGTTACCTATTCAAAAAAAGGATGTATTGACTTTTTCCGCTTTGAACAAAGCGAAAATTTTTAGATTTTCTGATAGATAGATTTATGCTGTCTACAGCTCCTATTACGAATATGTTTCAATCCATTATTCTCGTTATATAAACTTGGATATCTAATATAGAAAGCCTTAGCACCTACTAAGGCATTCTATACTCTAATATAGCTCTGAGCTGAACTTTCAGTAACGGTCATTATTCGATTTTATTTGCGAAAAAAACCAAATGAATACTTTAAAGAAAGAACCAATTACATTTATCGAGTTTATTCAAATAAGAATAAAACTTCAATTCGATTCAAATAGCTAAAGTCCAAGAAATAAAAATAGGTTTACAAAACCGCCTAGAGCAAGCCAATCACGGGCAATCAATAAATGATTATTTCGTGCTTGTCCCAATAAAAACAAATGAGCAAACAGTGAGGGTCCGCGGCAGTCTTGTGATTTCGATAAATATAATCCTGCCCTTCAAGGATCAATCATGAATGTGGTCTTTGTGGCCGCCGACCTGGGTGGTACGCTAACTAAAATATTTATTCAGCCAGCGCCTCACAATGGCACCGTATTTCAATGACGGACGTATGCGCCCGAGCAGCCTCTTAGCCTAAAGCATTGAGCAGGCGCACGCCTTCGCCTCCTTACGAAAATACGCTAAATGTTCGTGTTGAAATAATTGTGCACTTTTATTTTTTTATTTTGTTTGCTTTTTTTTTCTTCTTAATTTATGGGTCAATTTATTGGTGAAGTCATTTTATTTATTAAACCGCAGACTTTTTCAGCTGTCGATATAAGTAAAAAACTGCGTGCAAATATAATTTATATTTTGATTCAAATAAATATTACTATTTAACTAATCCAACTTTTTTTTGTTTAGGCCATTGGTTTAAACATAAAATCTTGCAGTACTAACTCCAATTGGTACCTACTGCCTACTCATGTTTTTACAAATAAAATATATTTTATAAAGTTCCATAATAAAATACGAAGACGAGACGAGACGAGCGAAATTCTATTATTGACTTTCAAGGATCGCAACTATCTCAGAATAATAAAAAGCAAGTTTAATCGAAAGTCCAAGTTTTTACATGACTGGAAGGAAACACTAATATAATATACTAGCGACCCGCCCCAGCTTCGCACGGGTGCAATGGTGATATTTAACATATTACGCATGTATTATACATATAAACCTATTCCTATATAACCTTCCTCTTGAATCACTCTGTCTATTAAAAAAACCGCATCAAAATACGTTTACGTAGTTTTAAAGATCTAAGCATGCATAGGGACAGACAGTGGGAAGCGACTTGGTTTTATACTATGTAATGATATCGCAGTTATTCACTTATGTATAATATTGTATAAGCAAGCTATCTCCTCCATCATTCCTAATTCTAATTTTCATGAATATTAAATATAATTTATTTCCATAATTTATATGAAGATAAACCATACGCGCTCAATATTGCGAATACTAATATTATTATTGGAATTTATCTCCTGGACGGGCGCTCTTACTTACCAAGTTTTTTTTTAATCTCTCTTAGGGCCGGCGTGACGACTGTATATTAATGCAATAACTAAACATATTCATGGAAAAAGCACTACAAGAATTCCCTATTTAAAAGACATAGGGGTCAATATTGCCTGTAGAATTTAACGATAAGAATATGTGACTAGAAACCGGTTCAGCTATGTATTAGGAGAAAAAGTTGCCCTTATTCAAGTTACGCAAGACGGAGGACTATATAAAAAGTGGCCACCCTTTCATGGGTTAGATGGTTCAATACTCGGTCTATAAAACAGAAGGCAGTGCATCACGATGTCGCAGATGTTACTTGAATACAGCCTTAACAGGAATCATAACTTTATTCTAAACTAGCTTTTTTTAGCGACTTTGCTCGTGAGACAGAAAAATTATGTCTAGCGAAAAAAGTAAGTATCCAATATGCCATTACAGGGCCCCTACACTATGTAGGGTACACCAAAAGCCGGGTGCCAAATTTCCTCCAAGTCTACTCAGCTGTTGAACAGTTTACTCCCATCTCGCATCCATGGATTTATTAATATCACTAGCTGCTGCCAGTGGCGTCGCTCGCGTGATGGTAGGAAACTGTCTCAAGAGGGCATACTTGTCTTGAACACACGTACCGTGTAATAGGGCGAGACAGAAAATGTGGAGGAGGCCGACCGCATCAGGCAGAGGCAACGGGGCGCTCGCCCCAGCCGGCGCCGCCGGGATTACGATCCCGATTTCCGGCCACCGTAGGCGCGGGCTTGCGGACGGCGTGCAATGGGTAGCACGCTGTCCGATCGTCCAGTAACCGACCGGACCGAGCCCAAGTCGTCGACGGCGCGTTCTGTTCCCGCGCGCCTCAAGGAGCTGTCAGCAAACCGTAGAGGCCCAGCCTGCTAACTGCAGGCAGGCAGGGTCGAAGCCTGCTGGGGTCAAGGGCCGTTTTCTGAGAGGAAGGCTCAGCCCCGGCACTATAGGCAACGAAGGAACGGGGTAGGTTTTTAGTCAGTAAGAGTCTGACACTACTTCCCGCTCCGCCCAAGGGCGGGATTTGTCATTGGATGATTTTACCTACCACAAAAAAAAAACTGTAAACGAGTTTTAGAGATAAGCGCTGGGCCGAGCACTCGGCGGTATGTTTATACGTACCGAGGATTCGGTCTTTTGCTAGATACGTGTGATCAAAACATGAATGTCTGGGAGGATGTTTAAAGTTTGTTACCTTACCTATACCTATGAAAACAATTTTATGTATTAATAAATAAACTTAACATAATAGTATTTACTTTATCTACAGTGCCTACGTAAAATTAACATCTTGGCATCCAGCAATTTCTGGCTCCCGAGATCATTTCATTAAAGAGGTCAAACATACACACATACAAACAAATTTTTGCCTTTATAATATCATTGTGATGTAATTAATTCAGTGTATCGCAATGGCAGTAAAGTAGCGCCAGCACAAGTAAGGTGTTGAGACCCGTGAGAAATACGAATATGCCTATATTTACAACAGGCTTGTTAGCAAAAAGCAGTTTATATTAATTAATCGTTTTACTGCTATATACATAGGCATTATACCCTATTCCTACCATGCAGCTATCTCGACGTAAACTTGTCTTTTTCTTTCGAATAGATCGCAATCCAGCCGGCTTAAAGTGTTTTTAATATCGTGCGGATTTCATCCCGCATGCGGATTTGCTGATGCGTGCAATACGTACGCGGGACGCGTTTTTTTGCCTTATGAAATTTTCTGCATGCAGAGCAAATCGGCATGCATTATGAAGAGAGGGAAAACTAATCAAATGTATGAAAATAACAACATCTAAACGTTAAGTCACTAGCCCCCCTAGCCAAGTTACAATCGTTTCGTTTTGCGTTAACGCTTGGCGTTGGCCACGCCCCCAATTCGATTGTTCGAACAAAGGATTTAGGGGCGTGGCTTACTACAAGCGTTGACGCAAAACGAAACGATTGTAACTTGGCTAGGGGGGTAGGTCAGAACAAACGAATAGAAAATTCCAAGCCAAGTTCACATCGTTCAAAATAATATTTACAATGAAATGTATCGTTTCTACAATGTTCATCTCTACATCCTGTAGTTTTATCGTATAAATGGCACCCAAATTACAATTTTTGTAAAACGAACGATCGACTCAAGCGCGTCAACATAGCTACCAACTTATCGTTTTCTAAAAACGCTCACACGCTACCGATTGTAGAAAGAGATTCGACGCAAAACGGTCGTAATTTGGCTAGGCCTACAGGGCACTCCACCCCAAGCCCTCAAGCCCACAACGTGTACTTCATGATCCCAACAGAGGCACTGCAATCACATTGAGTATCCCCCGACGGGTCTATAAAACCGCATTTCGCCAAGTTTCGTTTGCAGCGGCCTACCTGGGTGCATAACCGATTTAGTGCTTGCCTTATAGGAAACGGCAATTCACATTCAGGCGGTAGTTGTTCCTGAGCTTTTTAGAAGGAAGTCGGATGGTGGTAGGTGATGTTGTGGGGAAAGCTTGTAAAGAAGTTATTTTGGTACAGTTATTTTAATAACTTATGTACTACCTAGTTCATAGTATGTCAACAAAATAACCCCTAAAGAAACTATAATCAAAATAAGCATGGTCGTAGGTACATTCATCAAGCTAGCTATCACATCTTTTGTACGTTTGAAATTCGAACGGCCAATATCGCGCAAAGTAGCATTTTTGCAGTTTTGATTATGTCTGTTTAATCAAAAATACTGGACTAATTTAAAAATAGGCATATATTTTCTTTATCATGCGGCCAAAGTCACAGGTAGTATTCAGTTTATTATACTTCAATCAAAAGGATTATTGGATTTTTTTTTATCGAGCCAACTAATTTATATCATGTTTCGATTTTTGCCCGGCGCAAGGACACATAGTCAATTTTAATAAAATATTTTTTCATGGTGTCCTCTTATTCGTGGATTCTACTCATTTTGAACTTTTTTAAACCTCTGGAAGGTTTAAAAAATGTTCAAAATGAGTAGAACCTGAACATAATTATGTCAACAGTAAAAGTTATCGAAGTCTTTTAGTTTCTCTGAATAAGAACGTAAAAGCTGGCTATAAAATGTAAAAATCACGATCGAAATGTTCCTAACTGCTAGCAAAAACAAGGCTCCTAACTGCTAGCAAAAACTGCTACTGCTAGCAAATACCTTTATCTCATGATTAATTAACGTTAAACATCTATAGGTACGTATAACAAATGTTACACAATACAATGTCAATAAAACAATTGAGTGAAGATATCGCTACAGAAATAATTTATTGTGAGCTGTACGTGGCGGTATCTCGAATGGATACATCTCCTAGTTTTTATGCCAATAGAAGGAATCAATGTCCCATAAACGGGTTCAATGAAGACAAAGTTAGGATCTGATCTTTAATTTCTTTTTCCCGGCCTTTTATATGCAAATCGGGAGCAATTTATCAGTGTGAGACATTTGAATAGGCGAGTCTCCATACCACTTGGTAAATAAATGGTTCTGTCTTGAGCGCGTCTCGAGCGCGTGCGCGACGATCACTCCGATTGATGCGCGCTGATGCATGTGATTGTAAACTGACAAGATACACAAAAGATTTCCAAGCGGATTCCGATACGAATGGTCCTTATTATCATTCCCGTATAACCTTTTACAGTAAAAAGTTGTCACTGTCGCCCCGCGGCCCACGCTCATAACTTTCAACGAAAAATAAACAAATCCTTAAGCTTCGTGAGTCAGGGAGATAAGTTTAAAAAAAGACAGCTCGGCACGTGCCGGTGGGCGACTACCAACTTTCTATGCGAGACTGGTTTGAGTCCCTAATGAGTTCTGACTTTTATATTGAACCGTTGTGAATTCTACACACGAAAAAGTCTGTGAGAGTTTAGAGAGCTGTAATTTATCCGCCGTAATTAAACCATTTATTTAAAAAAACAAATCGGTACTCAGACCAAATGAAGATTTATAAGGCAAGACTTCCACCCACGGCTTCTTATCTTTTATCTCTTATTAATTACTTACTCGAATACTTGTATATAGCATATCAAAGTAGCACTCAGAACAAAACTTTATGATTCGCAAACGCAGTTTACAATTAAAAAAACAATGCATTTCATTAAACGTTGCTTTTATGGGCGCCGCAAAAATATGAGCGTTGGAAACAATTAAGATTTTAATATACCGGCTGGAGTGTTGCCGCGACGTTATGAATAGAATAAACTAAATAAGTAATTTCGATGTCAACTAAATCATGTATGGGTGCTGGGTGCTCTCGGGTTTCTTAATTTATTGTAGCAGGGTTTGTGTGGCGTTCACTGCGGTGGTAGGCAAGATAAGGCCGCGGGCCTGCGAGCACACCACCCGCGGACAATCACGACTCTTTCAATTTGCAATGTGACTCCACATCCAGCAATACCGTCTAAATACTATGAATGGACGACGGACGGTAATGGTGACTATTATATTACAACATTATTGCTCCCTTACGACATAAACACTATAAAGTTAACTTATGACGTCCATTGAGTTTGCGACAGTAATTTTTATTCTATTTTTCTTGGATTTAATTTTATGTCGCTTTGCGCGTGGGTGTCGGTTCGATTTTATTGCAGATAATGTGAATTTTTTGTGTAAGCATGGTTAGCGCAGTAGTTGAACGATTGCACTACAGCTCTGTGCGTCGCGAGTACTATTACAGCTAATGTTTCTATAGCCTACAGATTGTTGTTCTGGGTCTGGCTGTCTTGTGTGAGTTCACATGTTTGTACCCACGAAACATGGATAATTCCTAATGTGGAATATGAAAGGAAGACAAAAATTGAAGAATTTCTATTGCAGACCAAGAGTTATACTTTTTTTTATGGTAGGTAAAATCATCCAATGATAAATCCCGCCCTTGGGTGGAGCGGGAAGTAGTGTCAGACTCTTACTGACTAAAAACCTACCCCGTTCCATTCTTTGCCTTAGTCCCAGGGCCCCAGGTGCCATTTTAAGTTAGCTTAGTTTAGTTCGATCAATTAAAAGATAACTCTTATTGCATATACTTGCTTATTGGTAAACAAATATGAAAAAGAAAAATAACAAAGTTCAACTAATCTTAGCTCTTCATCCAGCTAAAAGGCTTTTATATTCAGCTTATCTTTGCATTTCTTCTGTACGAGTGTTTGTCACTTAAATCCTCCCAAACGACTTGACCGATTTGAATAAAACTTTGTGTGTGTATTTGAGTGAGTTTTTGTATGGTTTGAAAAATCAACGACAGGACAACGTTTGCTGGAACCGCCACTATACTTATTATTATTATAGCTAGCCTGTACTATCCAACTGCTGGGCAAAGACCTTACTCCATTCTTTCCAATTACCGTGGTTACTCGCTTTCCATCTCCTTCGTGGTCTGCCGTGGCCCCGCGTCGCTGTGTTCGGGCACCAATCCTGTATTTTACGGACCCACAGCTCGTTAGACATGCGGCAGACATGTCCTGCCCAGTCCCATTTAAGTTGGGCAGCCTTTTTAGTCACATCAACTATTTGAGTTGGGGCGCAGTGTAGACCACTATACTTTACAATATTTGCCATGCTCCGGAGCGAGGAGGAGTGGCAGGCGGTCGCCTCCTTTTGCGAAGCGGTAATGCTAGCAAAGGAGGAGGCCGACCGCATTAGGCAAAGGCGCACACGCCGCCGCCGCCGCCGGGTTTCCGATCCCGATTTCCGGCCACCGTAGGCGCGGGCTCGCGGACGGTGGGCAATGGGTAGCTCGCTGTCCGTCCGTCCGGTAACAGACCGGTCCGAGCTCAGGTCGTCTACGGCGCGCACTGTTCCCGCGCGCCTCAAGGAGTTGTCAGCAAACTGTAGGGGTCCAGCAGGGCCGAAGCCTACTGGGGCCAAAGGTTATGTGAGACTGTCACCACGGGCCCCGGGATAAAGGCAAGGAACGGAATGGTAGGTTTTTAGTCAGTAAAAGTCTGACACTATTTCCCACCCCACCCAAGGGCGGGATTTGTCATTGGATGATTTTACCTACGTTAAAAAAAAAAAAACCTATATTGTTCTTGTTCAACTTCAAAACCCTGAACAACTCACTTCTATCAGCCTCATTTTAATATTTATAACCCATAACAATTCGTTTTCAAATGGTAAAATCAGTGCCTAACTATAAACTGGGTATTTGATGGAGCGTTTAACTGTCAACGGCAGGTTATTACAGGCTGTCTAGCACTGACAAGAATACCCAATTGACTATGATTTTACTGCTGGTTTCCGCTATGATAAAATATATATTAACTGCAGTCCCGACAAACTTTATCCTGCCTGAAAACTGCAAAATTACCTAATTAAATTCTGTAGGCAGGTATTCTGGAATCACCACATAATCATTAAAAAAAATGTAAATGAATACTCACGTCGTGAAATGCCTTCCTCAAATTCAACATTATTTACTTATTGTTTTATGATTTATTATGACTTCTTTATTCAGTAGACCGGATAATAGCAAATTATCGTACTTACGTTCATATCCTATTGCGTCTGCTCCACCATACCCTCCGAGCGGACCACGCAATGATGACACTCGGGTGTTTGCGGAGCATCGCCGTGTCCTCGTGGGGGCGATCGGCGGCAGCGATCTCTCTCGCCGGGCCTTGGTTCAGGCCATGGTCCGTAGTGAGGAGGGATGGCAGGCGGTCGCCTCCTTCTGCGAAGCAGTAATGCTAGCAAAGGAGGAGGCCGACCGCATCAGGCAGAGGCAACGGGGCGCTCGCCCCAGCCGCCGCCAGGATTCCGATCCCGATTTCCGGCCACCGTAGGCGTGGGCTTGCAGACGGCGTGCAATGGGTAGCACGCTGTCTGATCGTCCGGTAAGCGACCGGACCGAGCCCAAGTCGTCGATGGCGCGTTCTGTTCCTGCAAGCTTCAAGGAGCTGTCAGCACACCGAAGAGGCCCAGCCTGCTAGCTGCAGGCAGGCAGGGTCGAAGCCTACTGGGGTCATGGGTCAGCTTCCGAAAGGAATACCTGGCCCCGGCACGATAAGCTACGAAGGAACGGGGTAGGTTTTTAGTCAGTAAGAGTCTGACACTACTTCCCGCTCCGCCCAAGGGCGGGATTTGTCATTGGATGATTTTACATACCATAAAAA
Organism: Leucania comma; assembly: GCA_958295575.1. NCBI lineage: Eukaryota > Metazoa > Arthropoda > Insecta > Lepidoptera > Noctuidae > Leucania > Leucania comma. The sequence goes on along the minus strand of OY282474.1, from coordinate 15,296,209 downwards.
AAAAACACTCGGGTGTTTCTTCTGCCTAAATTAGGTGCAGAAACCTCCAGAACTTACAACGTCTGGTGAGGACCTGTGCCATGGAGAACATAGTATTAAATATTGTCGCACTTTGCCGACATTTACACGCTATGGTTTGAGCAGTAGCTGTGTAATTGGCCACTGTGATATGTGTTGCGAGTTCGATTCCAGTACTGATCAAATATTTATATATGGCCAACAGATATTTACTCCCAGTCCTGGATATCTTGTGTGTGTGCATACATGGTTCTGAATACACATCGATGTCTAAAAAAATAAAACGAAAAACAAGAAACAAAGGCAATTTGTTTTATTAAAGAATATTAATACACACAAGAAAATAAACGTAACATTATAAAATTACTGTTTACAATTAGCATCACACTGTCAAAGTATTTAATGTTTTATCTATAGGTAATCATAAATAGTTAAAATAATTGCAGATTGCTTGAGAGAACAAAAAAGGTTTTCAATTACTGGACAGAGACATACCAATAAGTATAGCATCATTTCTTAATGTAGACATGAAATGCCAAAACCAGAAACTAACTCCAAGTTAAGGCTTCTGTAGATAGGCGCGAGACTTTACGACAACGCAATTTGGGGCCAAGGGTTTGCTTCCGAAAGGAAAGCCCGGCCCTGGTATCTAAGGCCACGAAGGAACGGGGTGGGTTTTTAGTCAGTAAGAGTCTGACACTATCTCCCGCTCCGCCCAAGGGCGGGAGATGTCATTGGATAATTTTACACACCACCAAAAAAAAAAAAAACGAGAACGCAATTTCGACCAATATCATCATAGTCGTGTTGCCACAGTGCACATTCCAGACACAGCTTTTATTATTTTTGGGGTTACGTATCTCAAAAGGAAAAAAGGAATCCTTATAAAATCACTTTGTTTTCTGCCTGTGTGTCGGTCTGTCAAGACCCTTTATCTCGGGAACGGGTAGATGTATCGAGTTGAAATTAAAACCATAGTCAGGACTATCCGAAAAAGAAGTTGTGAAAAAATCAAACTTCTAAGTTAACGGAAATAAAGTTATCGCTGTTTATATCGCAAAAAAAAAAACATATATTTCGACACTCTCAAGGGAACCAAAATTCATAGGGTACTTCCCGTTGACCTAGAATCTTGAAATTTCGCACGAAGCAACGTTTCATAGCACAAGTATAGGAAAAATCTGAAAACTGTAAATTTGTCCCAAAAAAACCCTTTTTTACGATTTGGAAAAATTTTCGTAACACAATTCGGGAATTTAACTGTTTTCATACGTAAGTTTGCACGGAACCCTCAGTGCGCGAGTCCGACTTGCACTTTCCCGGTTTTTACTATTGATAAGTTCGCGCTTGATCACAACCTCATCCGATAGTAAGCGATGTTGTAGTTGATAATGGAGCACACTTGCCTAAAAGTAACCTATTCACTCTTGATTTAAAAACCTTTAGATTGTAGCTATCAGGAAACAGACTCTGGCAGGGAATTCCACTCATTAGTTGTACGTAAATTAATGAGCTTTTTATTAAAAAGATATATAAAAAAGTTGTGCTCCACTGGGATCCCACTTCATGGTAAACAGTGATGCAATCGTCGATGATGAAGCGCGCTAGTTTGTTAAAGGCATATTCACTCTAACCTTAAAAACACCTTTCCACAGTTCCAGTCATTCGATGTTCGTGGTAAAACGGTGAGGCTAAACGCTTAGTCAGGACTGTAGAGGTGTTAACAATGCAAGGGTGAACATTGCCGTAAGTTAGCTTGTCCGATGGTTGAAAGGTGATAGCGGAATCAAGTCAAATAATTCCTGCGCACACTCACCAAAATGCAGGTTGTTCCCAAAAGTCCATGATTCTATTGTCCTGCATTTCCCACCGACTGCATGAAAAAGAAACGTTTTTTAAACTTTTTTACATCAATTCCCAGCGGGTCTACGAGATTTGTCCAAAGTACAGTTAGTAAAGAAATTTCTTATCTGTCTTAATTCGCTTGTAAATCTTGGGAAAAAGAAATAGTTACTAACTACAATTATTCTGATTTACTTTCATAATTCTGAAACCGTGATTTATATTTTTTATGTCTATTTTAGTGTAAGATTGAATACTATTTTTTTTTATTATGTTTATGACTATCTCCTCTTTAGAGGCATGTATGTGAATAATATTAACCGTTTCATAAATACTGCGTAAATGAAATAAAATATTTATCCCTTATCAAAGCTTTTACTGCTGACTGTACCAAACCTTCTCATGGACTCGTAGGGAAAAAATATATTTTAAGATGACATGGACTCATTGAAAGCAAAGTTTAATTTTTTGTGAACAATGAACTCGTGGACCTTTGGGAAGAACCCCAAAATGCTTCCTATAGAAATCGTCTGTGCTCCAAACTTTGTTTCCAAAACGTTTCCGAACACTCAGCAAGGAAAGTCAAGCCTCGCGAAAGATGTTCGTAAGCAGTTCAACGCTCCAACATACACGACATCCATTTGCTTTTAAAACAGCACGTGGGCGACACAATACAATTGCAAATGTCAGGAGATAAAGTAACATTAAATCGGACAACTCGAAAATAAAATGTTAAGCTCCAAAATGAATGAAATATTACCTACAAGTCTGTAAAGTACCTCGATTGCAGCGTGGGAAGAGATTCTTATCTTAATAATGCGTGTGCGCATAATTTACCCTTTTTAAGCATATCCACGAAAATGCAGCTTCAAAATACATTATATTCGGTCCTGTTATGCTACGTTAAGCCAGGTACAAACTTCTGTAACGTAACATGCTATGTGACACGCAATAAAAGAATATGCCGTCCACATTGTCACAATGTATCATGCAATGTAACAGAATTCCCATAGTGTGGAAGGCGCCCTGTCTGCATCTTTCATAAATTCATCATTCCAACACGAAACTATTGTCATTTTCTAAAAGTTCGTAATCTGTTAATTCATAATGGCCGATCATTGCTCGCTCAGTGGTCTCGTATTAAAATTGTGTTACGAGCACTGTTTTAGTCAGTTAAAAGCAATTACTGCACTATGACGATCTAATGGTAGGTTACTGATCAAAAAAAATTTTAGCAGATTATCGCATACGTCAGACATTCATTTATCATGTACGAGATTACCTTTCTATGCCATTTCTTTCAATGGAGTATCAGTGCTTGATCATTGGAAAGTCATAATGACGTCATTATATTAATCGATTACCAAACTTGTTAAAATCAACAATTATGAAATCATGATAGACCATTCTGACACTATTGTAATAGCAGACTTGAGGCTCAGAGCATTTCAATATTGAGTAGGTACAAATGCTCGGTTCGTGCGCGCGCTGCGTCCACACTTATGAAATGCTCCTTTCATGTTACCTCGTATGTTACATTACAACAGTCTGTACCCGGTTTTAAGTCTGTTTTATGATGATTTGCATGACATTTCCATACCTTTACGCTTTTTACTCAGTTTACGCCGTGAAATCAATATCCATGATAATTAGTTCTGGAAAATAAATCTATACCTTCCATATGCGATTACTGTTTTTGTATAATTTGCGATTTCAACAATAGCCTCCTACAAGGGAAGGTTTTTAAATATCATCATCAATTATTATCTATTTAATATTACTTACACATATTTTTATATATAAGTAGGTTTACTTACTTATATAGGTACTCGTATAGGAATCAATTGCTGTTCGTTAGTCTCACAAAAATTTATAAACGTGTTGAGTGATTTGTTTTTTTTTTTTTTTTGTTTGCTATTTTACAGGTTTAAAAACAGAAAAACCGTTGCAAAACGTAACTTTGTGTGTGTAATGTGAAAGTAAAGTACTAATTCCCTGGAATTTTTCCTTCCAGCGCTAGTATGCAATTCTAAAGTCATACGAGACGTTAACGTTCTTAACGTTTTACAAGCATTTTTGCTGAGTTAAAATCCTATAGTCATTAACATACGTATTTAATTTCCTTTAAAAACTTTTTAAATAATCTTAATATTTTTAAAATAAAAAATTCAAATAATCTTGATGGATATAACAATAGTAAAACTTTTCAAATATACTTGATTGATATAAATATTTTTCAACTAAAACAACAAAACTGCCTTTTATTCATGTAACAGGTCCATGTTGTGCTGACATTGTGTTGAAAATAATCAGAGACGGATGGACACTGGAGTCATCCCTCGTTCCGATTGATGAGTTCCGTAACCAAAGGGTTTCCAACGGAACCCCATACCTTTTTTTTAGGAATTATTGCTGTATCATGAGCGCATTCACAAATTTGTACACTCACATACAGAGAACGCCCAGACTACATGTACACATATAGGCCATAAAATATTCATTTCGTGCGAGAACCGAACCTCCGACACGCAGCGCAGTGATCAATCGCTCAACCACCAACCACGCCGTCAAACTTCGCGTCCGCTTTCCTTCCTTCCGTCGGTCTGTCAGCGGGCTCATGAACTATAATAAATTTGGTAGATATATACTTAGTTGAAATTTTCACAGTGTGTTTGTGTTGCAAATAAAAAAAAAATCGTACAGAACCTTTCGTATGCAAGTCAAACTTACACTTAGCCAGCTTAATCAGTTATTCTTTCGGAACCCTAATAAATCATAATGAATATAAAATGGTGACTAAAAAACCACTCTAAATAAAAAATGATAATATCCTTAATCTAAAACCACTCACGTTATTACTGGGCAGCGCAAATTGCGATCGTACGCTCTGATTAGAGCCGGCAATTTGTTTTGACATGTACTTAGCAGTGGTACCAACCTGATGGACGACGGTTATTAATTGAAGTGTGAATGAGATATTGATTTAATATACTAACGATTGATCACTACTACTTTATACGTATAAGGAGCTCACATTTGCACATCGGTTTAGTAATAAGTCTATGTCTTTTGGACTGTAATTAAAAATTATATTAGCATTATATAATGATTGCTGAATGTCGTTTTTTTAACGTGTTTTATAGCTTTTTCAATGAGACGTAATGTAAGTAATTGAACTTGGCTTTTAATTTATGTATTGTGACATATAGGTGGACTGAACAAGGCATTTTCTACCAGTCAACCCTTGGATTAAAAAGACTACACTGTGATACACTGGTAGGTGTACACAATAAATAAATAATAGGTATTTTAAAAAGAATGGAGTACAGTAAGGTTAACTTCAAAAAGTTAGTCCAAAATTTAATGCTTGAACAAAAATTTAACGTAATCGATCAGAATTGAAAAGCAATGGCCCAAGGCCCCGACTGACTGGTTGTAAGTCGCGGGTTTAAACCCAGGCAGACATACTTTGAGACATTATTTCAACACCACTGCTCTAAATCGATAAAGAAAAACATTCGAGAGAAAATCGACAAGTTCTAGAATTAAAATTTTGACATATAATTAGCAGTGGTACCAACCTGATGGTTATTAATTGAAGTGTGAATGAGATATTGATTTAATATACTAACGATTGATATTAGTGCTTTAAACGTATAAGGAGCTCACATTTGCACATCGGTTTAGTAATAAATCTACGAGTATGTCTTTTGGTCTGTAGTTAAAAATGATATTAGCATTATAAAATTAATGCTCTAGAACCTAGAACATTTATTTTATGGCATACCAAGAGTCTAGGTATGTCGTTTGAACGTGTATTAATAAAAGTTTATATTTCAACTTGTCGCGATTTGAGTAATTTGAACGTGGATTTTTATGAATCGGAATTGAAGAGTAGAGATGGTCCACAATCCCGATTTACTAGTTGTAGATCGCGGGTTTAAACCTAGGTAAGCGTTTTACTTCGTGTCAATGGTGTAATCGACAAATTCTATTATCAAATATTTTAATACACATGTCCATCAAACCACACCGAGTTCACGTGGTAGCCATTATCCCTGCCCATTCTCTCTCTAGGTGAGTAGGCCTGAGTCCCAACTTTGGAAACATTTTATGGCTGAAATTATCTAAAATATAAAAATCTTATGGCACTGTGTTTGTTATCGAATTCCTCCGAAACGGCTTATCCGATTTATATATATATATATATATATATATATATATATATTTTATATACCAGGTAGGCTGAGAATAGGTCATAGGCTATTTTTTGATCTCTTACTCCCACTTCCCATTTTTTCTTTGATAATATAATTTATGCATGACCACAGACTTTCTTATCTACATATGTGCGTGACGCACAGGACCGGTCATTATGACAACACGCAAGAAGCAAGCCAACAGTGGATGTCTTTCGGCTGAAATGAGGATGATTCATTATCATATGAATCTGATGGCAACAACGGTCAGTTAGTTATTAATAAATGCGCACTGCACTGCGTCTGCATCGAACTGGATTTTTCTAGAATGGTCTATGCGTATTCAATTACACTAAATCCACTGCTTAGCTTTCATCATGAACCTAGCCCCAGACAGCCTACTACTAATTTGTGGTTTTATCGAAAATCATAAACAATTTCAGCCAAGCCAACATCACCAAACCCTGTTTCCCTTCCAAAATAATTTAGATTTTCGGATCCAATAGTCAATTATAAAACCGAAGCCACACCAAACCAATTTGGTGTTGGATCAATAACCCCAAAATTTATTTACCAATGCGAACCTTTTTTGTAAGGTTGGTAATACATTATATTCACACAGCATCCATCAAGATCATATCTAATTACGTTAACGTATTTCAAATTACCTTTTGTTTTTGCACGGTGTATTAAAATGTCGTAAAACTGTGTATGTTAATGTGAGCATGCGAAAAGGTTAAATTACTTGGTTAGGTAATTATTATTTTTATTTCAGTGTGTGGAGGTAAAAGCTCTGTCTTTCCACAGAGCACTGTTAAGGGCATGGATAAATGTCTACAGCACGGCACCGCCACCGTGCAACGTCACGACGCAACCGTGAGACGGCGCCGTGCCGTGGCACGCCGCCGTAACCTGATTTATTTACAAAATTTCATAACTGTATTAAGAAAAATCACAAATTTATAAGCTTATTATGTTACCTAGTTGTTCACACAAACACATGGTCACCGGGCTATCCAGGCGACTGAGGGGTTGTTTTGCTCCCGCACCCAACTGTACGCTGGCATCTAATGCCCGCTATGACCTACCATATCTGTGTTTTACAAGGTATTGGTAGTGTCCAACTTGAAACCTTTTTTAATAATTTTTGGGAAAAAAATTATCATGATGTAAAAATTATTGGAATCGATTCAATTACTGATTCTGAACAAAATATCAGGTTTCGCATATACTTACTAAAAACAATGTTATAAGTATATTGGAATTTATTCGTATATATTCGTAGAGCAGTGGTGGCCGAGTGGTAACGGCCCCGACTTACGAGTTGTAGGTCGCGGGTTCAAACCCGGCCAGGCACATTACTTTGTGTAACTTATTTCATCTCCACTGCTCTTAAAACGGTGAAGGAAAACATCGTGAGGAAATCGGCATTTCCTAGAACCAAAAATTCGAAGACATGTGACATCCACAAACCCGCACTGGGCCCGCGTGGTGAATTACGGCCCATTCCCTCTCTTAGAGAGGAGGCCTGTGTCCCAGCAGTGGGAACATTAAAAGGCTGATGATGATGATGATATATTATATCGATTTATATATAAATATAGACTAGAAGTATTCATGTAGTTTTTATATTTTACATTGGATTCTGCCCTGTAATGTGATCTCTCTCTGCCACTCAAAGGTTTGCTAAGAGAAAACTCAATGTTGAATTAAGCTCGCTTTCGTACATAAATTGTCAAATCACTGTGTTTAATGATAAGTTTTGTGTACAACAAAGAATTTAAAATAAGCTTTATCTCACAATTATCCTTTCTGTTCCAGGGCTTCGGTAACATTTTGAACACATACCACCACTTTTAACATTTTTACAACCATGTTGTTTTTTACATATGAACATTTCATAGTAAATCGCAAAGCCTATTGTAAAAAGACAATCATTACACTTACATAACATCGTAAGGTGATAAATAGAGCCATTCAATCTTACATTCTCTTACAAAACACCATAAAACTTGTTCTTAGCACAAGTATCACAATTGCATCTCTTCAAACAGTTAAATGTTCACACATTGTTTAGTAAAATGGCGGGCGGCGTGAAGCGCTAACTGTGCGAGTAACCTACAATGTAACAATGGCGACAGTTATGATCCCACGCATCTGTCCACACGCTCTAATATTTACTTTAGCCGTGCATTCTTTCTACTTTGATACACAAGGAAAATTACTTCCTCGCTTATCCAAGCTATTCATTAAGTCTCATTTCCCACTCAAATAGTAACATTATTCTCTTAGCAACGTTTACCGCCTTTTGATGTCCATAAACGCTCGTACAATCATCCTCTCAAAAGTGATACACTCAGATATTTATCTTTATCGCGTAAAAAGTATCATGTATGATCATTTAGTCACACCGTTACGTATAAAGTTGGATCTTTGTGGATATCTCGAGCACACGAAGCGTTATAACCGTTTATTACGCAATATATTTTTACTATTGTCCTTAAATTCAATTTGTAAATGATATAAAAAATCTGGAGCGGTCGTATTTCAGAGATTTGAGCAATCTTTTTGAAGAAGTAAAATTTAATAAATAATATGTATTTTCTTATCGATATATTATTAAATATAAACAGAGAAGTCTAGATATAGATATACCCTGGAAGTCAATAAAAGGACCAGCGAGAGTGCTCTCAAATGAAGTAAATAACAAGTTAAGTCCTTAGATGGTCGGAACATGGTCCTGTAGCAAGTCGGGGACAGCCGAAACAAAAGCCTATAAGTAACGTCACAGAGCTGCAGTGCCGGGACCCGTCGCAAATTGGTTTATTGAGATTGCAACTGCGATGCGCGCAAAAAGCTATGCCCCGCTTTGAACCTCACCTCACATCCTTTTTTCTACTCCGAATTATATGTCCTGTAATCAAGTCGTAATCGTTAAATAGAAAAACGCTTCGGTAACATTCGTTCCGTGGGCATTTTTATGGGTAGCAACATAGTCCGCTGCTTTCTACAACCAATGTAAGCCAATCACCGTGATGAGCAAAAAGTTTCCCTTTGATGTTGATGTACGCCTAACAACTTAATAACAGCACAGATTTCTGATTCGTGTCCAATATTTCTGCAGTTTTTGTTAAAAATTTCGCACTCCAATATTATGGAGATAATAAAATATTTTCATGGAAACTGCTTCGCTGGAATTTAATAAAATTTTATCTAGATTGTACAGGCAGTAAATGTGATATAAATTCCGGAAAATTCGACGAGTTCCCATTTAATTTGGGTTGTAATTTGTTAGTACAGAGTGGAGTATTGTTAAAAAGGTTTTCAAGTGAATGTGCCCCTACATATCACCGTAACGACCACTCAATACCGCATTGTAGATTCAATTTATATTGACCACAGGGTATTTTCTCTCTTAACGCCGGTAACTCGGACATAATGTTGCGCTACACACTATTTACGAAGCTATTTATTTCTGAATTGCGTGCAAATAACTATGCTGTGTTTCGGTTCCCTGTGTTTTAACACAACTTTTATTTTTGTTCAGTAAATTGAAAGTCGACACTCTTACTAATAATTATGTTGGTGAGTAACAAATAGAAAAAGACGTGTTAGTTTCTGTTCGAGAAAATTGCAAATTTAGTAATTAAAAAAGGAGGAATAAGATTTCGTTGATTGTCTCGTCCAGTTGTTGAATGAACGTGTTCGGTAATCTGTAGGTGTACAATTATACACCTTGCCTTGTTACTGTAATGTTACAGGTATTAAAAATGACTGTGACTAGTAAGTACAATCAAGTTATCTCAAGCTGTCAATACTCACAGACATGCCTCAGCAAATCCAGTGTAAAATTAACTAGTAAGTCAATTTCAACACGAAGGACGGTTGACGCATTGATTGAGCGAGTGGTTGCTCGTTTCCCGAACGATGCACACCGCAAAATTCTACGTGGCGGCGGGCGGCACTGCCGATTTTAGCGGCGCGGCGCCGCAACGCGTTTTTGTGTTTCGGCTTTAAGGCCAGGTTCTACTCATTTTGAACTTTTTTTGAACCTCTGGAAATCCACAAATATAGAAGAGAACACCATGAAAATTTATTTTATTAAAATTGACTATATGACCAAGCGCTTGGCAAAAATGAAAACATGATATAAATTAGTTGGCTCGATAAAAAAAAATTTGCGAATCTGACCTTAATTTACGATTTCAAACGTATTTATCTATCGTGACGTATTTATAATTAAAAAAATTACAAGCTTTTTTTTTATTACTTTCAAAAATTTCCGTAACGTAATCTCGCGCTTTGCAAAAACAAAAATCTTGAATAGTTATTGTTTTTTTATATAAAAATAAAAGCGCTGTTTTTGGGCCGCGAAGCCGACTTAGTCCCGAGCGAAGTTCATACAAAAAAAGCAGTGACTAGAACCGGCCCTTAATAGCAATATAATGTATCATATTGTATTGTATAATGTACAGCAGTAGCGAATTTGAATAAACAAGAATATTAAACGTGTACATTAAGCTAGGTTTTTTTCTATGGAAGCAATGTTAGGCAAATGTCATTAGTTATGCATGCGCTATTGTAGTCTAAAGCCGAATGTAATGAGTGTAGCAATTGTATAATTAAGTAGGTCCTACTGAACTACGAGCTTTCTAGTATTTTAGCGTGTATAAAGGTATAAATACCTCAAACTTCGCGCACGATCTTGTAAGAAGATATTTGGTAAAGTAACATTTTATTTCAGTTTTCTCTTTTCAGCGACAATTATCAAAGTAAAACAAAAGTTACAAGCTGTAAATAACTATACTCGTATTTTTACTTTTTTACTATTACTAGCTGTCCACGAAAAAGTAAAAAACACTCCCAAGGGAACATACTACAGGAATAAAAAGTATTCTTTGTGCTATTTCAGGACATGATCTACCCATGTGCCAAATTTCATCCAAATACGTCAAACTATTCTGGCATTAAAAAATAACATCGCCTTTATAATTTAGTGTGAACCCGAACTGGACCCGCGTGGTGGACTACGGCCCATTCCCTCTCCTAGAAAGGAGGCCTGCGTCCCAGCAGTGGGAATATGATAGGCTCGAGCTATATATACCACTATATTACCGATATGTAAAGAAGGTAAGCGATGATGTGGTCGACAATTGAGCACAATAAGTAGGTAACCAGTAAGTAGGTAAACACACCACCAGCAAACTAGTTACTTATTAATGAAAAACTTGTTGCAGAATGCTTTCATCCTCGTTCTCTCCCTAACATCACCGTCCAAACTTTAGTTAACACGCAAAATTACGTGTTGCCAATTAAACCGGCTCCACACACCGTGGGAAACTAAGCAAAAAATTACGGTTTCACATATTTTTTCTGCGCCTAAAGCTTCCAATTAAAGTGTCAGAGTGATAACCGCGCGGAGCCGGGGTGTCGGGCTAGTGTTAGAACGTGAGTATGGCCATATTCCCACCACGCGCTTACAATTTGCAACACACGACGCCAATTAAATACATTTTTAACAATGAAACGGAGAGCCACGACTCTGACCTACGCCTCTAAGGCTGAGTGTTATCTTATGCTGGCCACTCACCATCATGCATTGATGCAGTGGCTTGATCAAGCCAAAGTTGGAAGGATAGCAAAAGTTTCTCCCCACATACGGTCAGTTTGGATTGATCAAGCCAATTTGATCAAGCCACTGTGATTAAAATTATCTAAAGTTAGACAACGCTCTATAAAAACACTGATGGTACTCACACGACAATAAAACTGTCTCAACAATCAAAATCTTGAAATTTTTTCATATGTTGTATAATTGATATTATTATTTTTTTCAATAAACAGTCTCCAGGTATTGTCAATTTATTTGTCACCTTTTTTTTGTCGAGGGGAAACCTTCAAAAGGCGCCCGGACTTGGGGAAAAGTGTGAAATTCGAGTGTGTAATTTTTACCTCACTAAAAAAATGATAAAACATAACTAACGGATATTAGTAAATTTTTACATTACTAACAAGCTTTTATTTAACTTCTAATATTTGTATGTTTTTTTAGAGGGAACTGGTTGAGCTGTTTAGTATACTGATGTAACATGGATAAAATTGCGTTAATACGACACCAGGTCCTGGCCTGATGATGGAGTCGTATAGTGCCCATACAAACTGCTCAACCCAACAATATAACCCCATCATGTTTGAGCTCTTTGGCATTGTCTTGATGTACTAAATATACCACGTGACGTGATTGTTAGTTACTCAGTTTTTTTTTATAGAAAAGAATTTTTTTGTAGGTGTAAAAATCATTCAATAACATCTCCGCGCCCTTGGGCAGACGGGAAATAGTGTCAGATTTTTACTGACTAAAAACCCACTCCTGTTCCTTCATTGCCTTTCATACCAGGGCCGAACCGATCCTTGACCCAAATAGGCTTCGACCCTGCTGAGCCCCTACGGTTTGCTGACAACTCCTCGAGGCGCGTGTGCGTGTGTGGAACACTACGCACCGTCGACGACTTGGGCTCGGTCCGTATTACCGGACGGTCGGACGGCGAGCTAACCATTGCTCGCCGTCTCGAGAAGCTTAGCAAAATACAACAGCAGAATGCTTTATGAATTGTAAATTTGCTTGCTTCCTAAATCATGAAACTTAGCTGGCGAAAAGAAGACGTATTCATTTAATATTTATATTATGAACAAAAACTGTTCTTCTGCCCACAACCTTTTGATCGCGAGTGTACATCAAGCTTTAAATAAAGTTTCGCTCTGAAAGGATTCCCTCGTAAAACCTGCAATAGACAGGTAAAGCTTAGGAAACTTTGTATAGCATTTTATTCGCCTATTTATATTTTATAGTCTAGTTAACATCTAATAGAGTTAATACGCTTCTGAAGGAGAGAGCTATTAACTTTGTTTAGAATTATATTGACTGAAGTGTGCTTTAAAATACAGGAACCTCATACTGGGCAATGCGGTTGCTTATAAGTATGGAAATAGTAGGTTCGTAAAGGTTTTGTCACACTGTTTTTGGACCATTAATTATGAATATTGGCAACATCTTTTTGTGTCTTTTTAAAATCCTTAATAAGGAACATTATACTAATTGTCTCGCTTCCTCATAGCAACATTTTGAATTTAGAATTATTTTTTTTATGTCAATTAAGAGATCTTATAGCCTAGTCTACCATATGTTTTGGCTAAAACACTATAAACTTTCTTATAGTAAATTGAACCATAATGGCCGCCATTGATATTGGTTACGCGCAGCCCCCCCTTCGATCGAGACCCGAAAATCTGTTACTGCGCATTGAAGGTTGATCGCCATTTTCGTTCAAGTTGTATACCTACCGCGTATTTTATTGTCATTTAAAAAGCTAATTCTTTGAAGTTGAATAAAAATGTAAAACGACAAGTTTATTGCTTAGTGCAAAGACGTAAATTATTAGCATAGCAAACCTCTCAGTTCACATTCACACGTTGTACTAAAGACTGGAACACTAATGAGAAATTCTCATTATAAGTCGCATGTTAAAGTTCGTCGAGCATTTGCAAGTGAAATAAAAGTGGGAACAGCAGAGCTGGTTATTGGCTCTCTAACACCGATAGTGGGTTCAATAGACGGGCTCGGGACGGCTAACGAAGGAGATGCGCTCGCGCCGATAAAGGCTGCATTTCAATAGTGCATGCGTTGCGCTGCGCCTGCGACACTCGCACTCAACATCGTGCAGCCTTCATATTTATTGCGATTGTGTAAGATATTGTGCTGTGTTAGAAAATGAGGATCATTGTGTATGCTTTTTAGGTTTGCTTCTTAATGTTATAGTCTACTTCCTTACATACAGTAACTATTTATTACACAATATTTTTGAAACTTATTATAAAAATCATCAATAAGCTCGAATGATACAATAAAGAGTAGAACTCATCAGGCATAAAAAAATCAAAGTCAAATGTATGCTTGGCATACAAATACATACTTATTTATTATTTATCAAACGGTTTTAGACTGTGTATTTGTAAGTAACAATAGGTACTCGTAAGGCACCTGTTTATTGTCCAAGAAGCTGGCAGCATTGCCACATTGATTGGCAAACTAAAATCAGAATTAACCAAGATTCTATTATTTATACTTTTTACATTTTATAGGGATAAGATCAATGGTTTAAACTTTATAATTTCTTCTTACTATATGTTCATTACAAAAGTCATCAATCACGTTGCGAAGCCTGAGAAATTACTTGTCTTTATAAAGACAAAAAAAAACAACTCGGCGACGTTAAGTATATTATTGTCTTTATTTACCTTCAACCATCAGGCTACTTACTTTACTAACACAAAATTATTTCTTCGAACTTATATTGGTATATTTTACACCTGGATTGAAACCGCAAATTGTAAAATTAACCTTTTTTTAAAGCACAATAGACCGCTCGATGCGGGAGTGTAAGTTGTTGTTTGCCACTGCACAGGAAATCGTTTTATGCTTCGCTTGATTACACTCAAAGGGAGCTGAAGCATCCTTCAATCCCACTTACACTCATAAAATATATATTGCATAAGTGGAATAAAGCAGCTGGAGATGGCGTGTTGTTACACTGCAATCTAAAAGCAAACGTATGCATTAATTTACATTACAATAATAGTAATAACAAATTAAGTAGAATCCCTTGTTACACAAAGGTTTCCATTATTATACGCAAGACTTGACTTGAGAGCAGTGGTAGCCGAGTGGTAACAGTCCCAATTTACAAGTTGTAGGTCGCTAGTCCAAACCCAATCACATTACTTTGTGTAATTTATTTCATCACCACTGCTCTAAAAACGGTGAAGGAAAACATCGTAAGGAAACCAGCATGTCCTAGAACCAAAAATTCGAAGACATGTGACATCCGCCAACACACACAGGGCCCGCGTGGTGGATTACGGCACATTCCCTCTTCTCGAGAGGAGGCCTGAGTCCCAACAGCCCAACTTACTAGTTGTAGGGCGCTAGTTCGAATCCAGCCACATTACTTTGTGTAATTTATTTCATCACCACTGCTCTAAAAACGGTGAAGGAAAACATTGCAAGGAAACCAGCATGTCCTAGAACCAAAAATTCGAAGACATTTGACATCCGCTAACCCACATAGGGCCCGCGTGGTGGATTACGGCCCATTCCCTCTTCTCGAGAGGAGGCCTGAGTCCCAGCAGTGGGAACATTATAAGGTTGATATTATAGGCAAGACTTGTATTAACTGCCAAGTATGTTATTAAATAAAACAACGAATGGTATCTCTATTTATTCAAGTTGACGACATAATAGTTTTCTTTAAAGTCAAACAGAACGTTGGATGACAACAAATGTTTTCGTAATACTCGTTAATTGCAGGTTTAGCGAAGAGACGGTATAAATACGATCAGCAATTACAATGTGCCACAGGAGCTGTACCACTTGTCAAATTAATACTGCAGATGTAATCAGAAGCTATTGAAAAAGCGTTTAAAACATGATGTGTTTATTAAATTGTCGTAAGTTATTTACGACTTTTACGAGCGCACAAGAAGTCGCGTCGCGTATAATTATTGAGAACTCGCTCGCTTTTATTCGAAAAAAACATCAGTTAACAAATATGTCATTTGTTTTATATTATATTGAACAAGCAAACTAATGTTGTGTAATAATGGCTGCACTCCTTTCTGCGGGTAAACTCAATAAAATAATACACAGGTTTAGTTTTACGACCTCGTGATATTACAGGTTATTCTCACATTGGGATATAAATAGAATAATATTGTAATATTTATTCAAGCTCTGGTTTCTATCGGCGTTATTATTCAAATGACGCTTAGGACTGAAGTTGAGTGAACTTGGACGCGACATCCGTGTAAACTGCAGTCCCACGAACACATAAGTCTATCCATAATTACAGTGCCTGCCGTGTATAATCGATCTAAGGTAATTAAACAAATGGCTAGAGGGAACGAGTCTTGTCCCTTGAGTTGCCATAAAATATCTTGTTCCGCGTGAGATTGCCACAATCTCATCTTTTTATAGCAAAACTAGTCGCGTTTAGAGGTGCGTTCACGTTGCGTATTTGCAAAAGAAAAATCGCAAGTTAAAAACTGGTATAGAAAACTAGATTTTCCTCGTCTCGGCGTTTAGAACGATTAGCCGGCTGGGACGCATTGTTGATACACTATCAGCTGATAGCGCGCAGTCCGGCATGGTAGCGCGGCCAGAGCGCATGCGCGCGCGCACCCCGCCACCACGCGACCACGCACGCGTATCGAGTACGCTCCCGACACTTCATGAATGAGACTCTTTTATCAATTATCGTAATGGCATAATTAGTAGGATGCCAGTGACCGGGCGGAAGTTCGTGCGTGTAGTGAAGTACCTGCTGGCGGGCGTGACGGTGAGCTGCGTCAGCTGGCTGGCGGTGGTGAGCGAGTGGCCCGGGGGGCGGCCGCAGCTGCGCGCCATGTCCACCATGCGCACCATCGTGGCCTACTCCGAGGGCAAGCAAGCTGAACTGGACCGCCCCACGCCGCTTACCTGTAACAGCTTGCCAGTCTTCCCGAAGCTAACCCAATTTGTTAGTCCTCATTCAGTACTTTTCCATCTGTTAATTATTTATTTAGACTTTATTGTACACCTCATAATATGGACAGGATACTCTTACAGACAACCTTAGGAAGGACTGAACGAAAGGATATAGATTTGGGGCAGTCACACAAAGTACAAAAATCATAAATAATATTATTACATAAAAATACATACATGCAATATCAATTCTATTTTAATTTATGCAATGTATAATGCGCATAAAGAGCATAAGCATACTTAATATATAATACTTAAAATAATAACGATGTAATAATTCCATAATGGCTGAATCAAGACATTCCAAATATAAAACTGCAAGTCGTAAAATTCTAGATTATTCGCTTTAAGTGCAAAAACATCATAATCCCAGTAAAAAAAACCGGAGAAAAATATAAATTAACAGATATTTAATACTTTATGAGGCGCACCTGGAGACAAACCACATTTTAATGATAATTTTATGATCGTAATTTTGTGAAATATGTTCACAAACGGACGAATTTTATAAACTTTGGTTTTTTTTATGTTAACTCAATACCTATACAAATAAATTATGCAAATTAAGTAACAGCCAGAATATAAACAATATATTTCACTAAAAAATACCACCAAACTACAATAAACTCACAAAAAAAGCAATAAATAATATTTATGTGACATCCACGATAGTATTAGGTACTTATAACCTGTGTAAAGATTTCGACAAACATTTTATTATTTCCTGTATTTTCTAAAGATTTTCTCGAAAAGACAATAAATCAATAATCAAAGTCTACTAATGTATAACAACAATTTATTAAATACAGATAATAATATATTTACGCAACAGTGAATTCTATTGAGTGTAATTAAATTTAAAAAAAAAAACTTTTTAACACTACACTAGCGACATACAAGTTTTATCAGTGCAAAATAACAATAATAAATTATGATAACCAACATTAGAACATCTATTTTTGGAAGAAATATTAATAATAATAATTTTTGTTTAAGTACTTTTACAAAGAAATACATTAAACTTAAGAATACTTAATAGTATTCTAAAAAGATTGGCGTACTATATACGTAGAACTAATTACATATATCAAATAATATTGGTTGGGTTTTTGCTTTCTGATTGGTTGAAACGAAGTGTCAAATGACATCCTTTTTCAAACTCTCAGTAGTATCAATCTTCACACCGCCCAAAATGACTTTACGCAATGCTAGAACTGTACTGACGATAAAGTAAACAGCACATCATGCCGCATGCCGCCTCATCATATCGCGTATGCAAATATCTCAGACAATAATGGATGAGAAAACCTCTCCAAGAAAATACGATGCATTGTCGCATCTACTTTATATGCAACAACATTTCCTGTTCCCGCACTCACACTACACTATTTTTAGAATTTACCGTAAACAGTACAGCACTCAACTTTATTTATATTTAATGAGCAATCTGATATCTTTGTACCTTAAAAGGTATTTTAAAACCGTCGCTGAATTTCAAAAGAAAACCTCTCATCTGCTAATAATGTAAAAAGTTGACAAAAACAACAAATATTTCGAACCTCAAGTCGGTCGTCAAGCTAATAAACAAAGTGCTCACCCTTCTCATGCGTATACTGCAGAGATTTTCTTATTTATTAATACAGTGGAACAAAACCGAAAGATACAAAAGAGCGCGCGTCCACCTACAGACAGATAGACATAAAAATATATTGTTTCTTATTTCTCACGTCATCTAAACAAAATGATTGCTATAAACAAATTGTCGGCGATAAGAATCGAGTGGTATCGCACAACTGGCGAGAGCCTCCGCGCAGCGCGAGCGACCACGCTGGTTTTATTTCAACTCGTTTTGTGTAGCGATAATCTATTCCGATGCTGGTCACGAATGGAAAATAAATCGAAATCAATATCCTCTACGGGCATTTCTAATAGTATGCCGCCACCGGCACGCTGCCTCTGCCCGCTGCTCCATATACTATAGCCAGATATTATAGCAGATAGCCGGCCAGATACCGACATAGTTGCATAGTTCCGATACAGTAACCAGACATATTTGCATGCATAAATAGAAATAGAAACCCATTTCCGGCAAATCGCCCGAGGTCGGTAACTCTTGACTTGCCTTATAGGCAGGATCTCCGCGTGTTCGTGCATGCATCATTTCATACCGAGAATATTTTACAAAGCATAAGTCTGCACAACTAGAGATACGGTATGAAGGTAAAAATTGCTAACGGAATCGTGAAAATATACTAGCTTGTCAAAGATAAAACTTACGGTGATAGATAAAAGTAATCGGTACAAAGTTTATGAGGCATATTATTAGGTTTTATTACCTATGTATACTTAGCACTGTATTCGCCTACAAGCTCAAGAAAGTAAATGTTACAAAAGTTTAGCAAAATTTTTTCATTGCTGTGAATGAAAAATGTTATTTGTGTGCACAATAGGATGAATTCCATTTATAAATAATTCGTTCCATTCTTTCACCACAAGCAAAAAAAAAACACAAAAATCTATGCGCTGTGAACACTGGCCGCTAAGATAACAGATGGCATATTTTGGATTAAAAAATGCGCGAAGTTGCTTCGCAGTCACCAGCCGATTAATGTTAGAGTAATCCACTTGGCGCTTTGGTTAGCCGGCATTAACATCGTCCATTAATAAGTGCCGCCGCATCCAGAGCCAAATGATCAGATTAATCTAATCTAATGATAAGCAACGTTATTGCAATTACTAAACGTGTTTCATAATTAAGCGGGTTGGTGTCGTTTACAAGTTCTGCTGCAGTTTATACAACTTTAAGTTTGACTTGTAGTTCTTTTTTTAAACATCATGCTAACAAAACTCAACTATTCATAAAATAAAAAGCAGCTCTCTCAAGCTCTTTCAACTGTTAAAAACTTATGTAAACTTTTCTGTTTAAAATCTGGAACATTTGGTAGAGATGTCACATTCTTCCAACCTGTGTTAATAGGAAGAATACTCAAAATACATTTGCCGTGTTAGTTTCGTTTTTCTGAAGAGAGGTTCAATTTTTGAATTCTTACAAAAAAATATGTCTTAAGGCCCGGTTCTACTCATTTTGACCTTTTTTAAACCTATGGAAATCCACAAATATAGAAGAGAACACCATGAAAATTTATTTTATTAAAATTGACTAAATGGCCAAGCGCTTGGAAAAAATGAAAACACGACATAAATTAGTTGGCTCGATAAAAAAATCGCGAATCTGACCCTAATTTACGATTTCAAACGTATTTATCTACGAGATTACGTTACGGAACTATTTGAAAGTTACAAAAAAAAATAAAGCTTGTTATTTAAAAGCGCTTCGCAAGAACAAAAATCTTGAATAGTTGTTGTTTATTTTTTTTTTATATAAAAATAAAACCGCTGTTTTTGGGCCACGAAGTCGACATAATCTCGAGCGAAGTTCATACAAAAAAAAACAGTGACTAGAACCGGCCCTTAAGTACCAGATATGCTGTTTTCTTTTAACAAGGCTATCTATGTTGAAAGAATGAGATTTAGGTGGTAGCCTGAATCTTAATTCTACAAAATCTAGTATCTCTCACAACCTAGACAGAAAAGTTATGTCTACACAAACTTTATTAGTGGTGCGGCAGACGATCTTTAATAAAGATTATCATTATCTTCCTAAGCATTTCTGTCACGAAAATGTCTGTCTAGAACAAAATTGATATTTAATACCGCAAAAAATTTAATAACCCACGATTTTAGTTCGTTACAAAAATGTGATTTACACATCGCACCTCGGACTTATTTCTTGGTATATTGGGTAGGTGAAGAACTGAATTGATTACATATTATTAGTGTTAAGGTACAATAAAATTGTACAGATGCGGTCGATATTTGGTTCGTGTGAAATAAGGCCACGTATTTTGTTCAGTATATTATTACATTTTATTGAGGTCATTATCTTTTTATGGCCTCTCTTTGTTTCATTTGTCGTTGTAATACCAATGAAGTTTAATGTTCTCACTAATGTATGTTCAAGTCGCAACAATAAAGCTAAGTAATAAATTACATTTGTATCTATTCAATATTCTAAACTGTATTATAAGCTCATTTAAGAGATAACATGTCTATAGAATTTACAACTTAATACTCATTTATTGAAATCTTTGGAGTATAATGAACCTTTAATAATTCCAACTTAATATTTCGAGATCATGACCTTGTAATCAAATTTTATTCTTAAATATTTAAAGAAATTCATCATCATTTTCCTGCCCTTGTCCCGTTATTTGAGGTCGGCGCAATACGTTTTTTTCTTCTATTCTGCCCTGTCACCCGTCATGCTATCACTAACTTCATTTTCTTTTATATCACTCTTCACACAATCCATCCATTTTTTCTCTAGCTTTCCTCTCCTTCTCCACCCATCCACAACTGTTTTAGTAACATGCGTGTCATCCCTCTTCTTTACATGACTATACCAAGACAAACGACCTTTAACTTTCTAGTCACTGGCGCCACTTTCATACTTCCTCATATACTGATTTCTCACTTTAACTAATCAAAGAAAGTATATAAATCGTAGTACGGAAAAACAACATCATTTATTTCTAAACACAGAGCCACTCCTTATCAAACAGGACTTGATGTGCGAACCATACAATTACGATCATAGGAACCCACACCTTCAAGTCCAGAAGCGTGACGAGACGTGTCTACATAATTACGCAAATACCAAGCAATATGCTAACATTTTCTAATACTACAAGTAAATTCCCATTTCCTATCATAAACCAATGATTATTTTAACCCATGAAATCATCAGGGTATAACGTGCAGTGTTTCACTTTCTGTCATAATGATCCTACATGCGAAACTTCAAATTGTGATAAAATTCTCCCCAGATAGTTGACTAAAACATCTTTTAAGCCAGCCATATCTCTTCTATTATTCACATTCATTTTTATTTTCTTCATATTTCTTCTTTTATTATTGAGTTTTTGTGACAATTAGTCCTATGGAAATACGTTGCTGACATATCAATCATCAAATAATAGTCCCCAAAAACCATAAAATAAATAATCCATTGTTAAGGCCAGAGCTAACTAATCACGTAAGCATAAATTTAAGCTTCTTACATTGTTCAGTTCAAAATTTAAAATAAATCTGTTGTTTTTTTTTTTCATCGGAAAGCTTGAATCTTTCTGCATCAGGCAGGCTGGTTAGAAAACCTGTAACTTTATTGGAATAATAAAAAATAGTCCCCATCCATACTTATTTTATAAATAACAAGGTAACAGTTAATAATAATTTTTTGCCGTGTCCTCTAGGAGGCAATCGGCGGCGGCGATCTCTCGCGCCGGGCTTTGGTACAGGCTACGGTCGAAGCGAGGAGCCCCTGCCCTGGTATGAAAGGCAACGAAGGAGCAGGAGTGGGTTTTTAATCAGTAAAAATCTGACACTATCTCCCGCTCCGCCCAAGGGCGGGGGAGGTTATTGGATGATTTTCCCACCAAAAAAGTAAAACTTATATTGTTAACATATATAGTTAAATTATTAGACCTTGAGACTAATTTTATCAACACTTTACGCGGGCGAAGACGCGAGGAGAAGCTATTTCGAAATACATGTCATTAGGAAGACGGAAATCCCTGTTTCCCCGAAATTCACTTTTTTTGAGTTACCGCTTGTTGATTTCAAAGGACAGTGTACATAGTATACATGGTACGTGACGGAGAACTGTGATAACGTGATATGAAATACAGTTATAATTCACAATAGAACTTTTTGTTAACACTTTCTCTGATTACTGGGTGATGAAAAGATCGGCCTATTTCAAAAACCATGTTATTTTTTCAGACGTTTAGTAGAGCATGCAGAAACTTAAATATAGTTCTACGATTTCAATTTACCCGTGAATGGTTATGGTGCCATTATATTTATTTTCTATTTTTAACTATCAAGAGACCGACAACCCAATGAGCATGATTTTCTATGTCATAAAATTGTAAAATAATTGTAATTATGATTTCTATTAAAATCGCAACTTTTATTATGTTTGAAAACGATCGTTTCGTTCAGCAATTTTTTGCTTCAGATCATTAAATCTTTTATAGTTCAATATGAGCTCTAAAAGGAAGATCTAAAATTACCATAAAAAATGTTTTTATACCCAGGTATAAAAGCATTTTACGTACAGATAGATGTACCTTCGTAGCTATGCGATTCTAAAATGGAGCTACACCTCAGATCGTTAGTGGAAATAGTAATATTTCTTTTTTGAGCGTCGAAAGCGCGGGAGAGTTCAAATCTGGTTGGTGTTGCATTCCCCTTATAAATCAGCGCGGGGCAGTAAAACCAGGCGTCAGGCGCGGCCGTGGGACGGGGCTAGCTTAGACTTATGCAAATTAAACCGACAGATACATAGGCCTCAGCGTCAAATTGCTGCAAACCTTAAATCAGCTTTATGGCTTATTATAATTTAGCGCTTACTTCTGCGCGATATTTTATTCTCTATAGGCGAGGCCGGAGTGCCGTCCGCGGAGTATTTATGCACAATTGTGCCAGCCTCTTAGGCGTGTGTAACTCTTTACTGAACCCAGTGAGACGGTTCGAAAATATTTTAGTGTTCTGAAAGATTGGACCGTCAGTAATGTTTTAAATGCATCAATTGGAACTATTGGAACACTGAAGTGACCTGCAGTATTTTTAAAATTAAAATTCAAACATTACTGACGGTCTAATCTTTCAGATTCATTTCAATTTAAATGTTGTACCTAAATATAATTAATGACCTGAACTAAAAACATCTACTTAAAATTATTCTTGAATCCAAATTCAATTGTAGGTCGCGGGTTCAAACCCAGCCAGGCACATTACTTTGTGTAATTTATTTCATCACCACAGCTCTCAAAACGGTGAAGGAAAAGATCGTGACGAAACCGGCATGTCCTAGAACCAAAAATTCGAAGACATGTGACATCCACCAACCCACACTGGGTGTTGGATTACGGCACATTTCCTCTCCTAGGGAGGAGGCCTGTGTCCCAACAGTGAGAACATTAAAAAGGCTGATGATGATGATGAAATTCAATTAAATAAAACTGTTAGTGTATATGATGCGACGTAACAGATCACGACGTATCTGTGTTGGTATCTTTTGAGCCATTGTTTTAAATTATATTATATCATCTAACATTTCTCTGCCGATGTTCCAAATATTCCGTTTGTATCTTTTGAGCCGATGTTCCAAATGTTTCAAATGATACATATCAGCGTTCCGGAACATTTCAGTGATTCAGATGCAAATGTTCAAATCGCAAAGATGACGCACTTTGCCAAGCCTACTACTACCTCTGCCGCTGTGCCATGCACGTGTCTATGAATATTGCGCTCACGTTTAGTGCCGCTCTTTACATTTCGTCTAGTGAGCTTTACCTCATGCACTGAACCAGACATTTGCGTACAGTTATCTATGTCGTAAATTGTTATGACTTTACTGTATTTCCATTTTCCTGTTTGGATATTAACTATTGAACACGCATGTTTAACCCTATCAATACATTTACTGTAATATATCTTATAATAACGCAGATTATTGAGGTGGCTCAAAAGGCTGCCCAGTTTAAGTGAGACTGGGCTGGACAAGGACATGTCTGCCGCATGCCGAACGAGCGGTGGGCCCGTAAAACACAACGTGGGTGCCCTGTACCTCTACCATGAGTTTTAAGCAATAGTATTCGTCGCTACTCGATATCGACGCCGTAAATATTTTGTATGGCAAATTTTGCAGCGGCTCTAGCGGTCACTTGCAGAACCAAAATTTGCCATACAAAATATTTACGGCGTCGATATCGAGTAGCGACGAATACTATTGCTTAAAACTCATGGTAGAGGTACTGAAATCGCACGACGGGGTCGCGGCAGACCAAGAAGGAGATGGTGGGACGACTTAGGTGCCTTTCTTGAGCAAAAAGTGGCTCAAAGCCAAGAATACCGGATGGAATGGAGGAAAGCCTTTGCCCAGCAGTGGGACACTATAGGCTAGACATAATAATAATAAAATCCTTCATTGGAACCTTACTGATCCGACAGACGTTGCCTTGTCTTAGCAATGAACTCACAAACGCGCGAAGTCATCAAAAATATCTAAATTTTTGTAATTTTCTGTGGATTTTAAATTAAAAAAAAATTATTTTCTTTCACAGGAACCTTTTCCTCAGATAATAAAAAGAGAATTAGTGAAATTGATTGAGTTCACGCGTGATGAGATTGTCTTGTACATATACTTGATACAGGCAGCTTTGGGTCATGAACTAACGAGCGACGAAGTTGTACTAATAACCGATTAATTGCTAAAAATGGCGTCTGTGAGTTTTCAACAAACACATCAGAGTTGATGGGAAAGCATTAATTATGAAACAAATCAAAAGCGAACATTAATGTTAGCAAATCGATCTTTCATGGAGAGGTTTATGGTTAAAACCCATAATAATAAACCGAGTCGTAAAATATTGTTAGTGTTTTTTCATGTCTTCTTTCATTCGAAAATCGAAACCAATAGAAATAATGATTAGAAACAATTTCTTTAGCTACCTTTGCTTCCCACAAAACCAGGCCGTAATAAAGAGCTTACAAAATCCAGTTATTAAACGCAGTAGGTAGAATGAAATTTGTAACCGGACCAAACTATTTTAATTGATTAAAATATGGATATTATTAATTTTATAACAATTTCAATGATCTAACAACTGGTACTATTAATTTTTATGTGTCGGTTTCAAATGCTCTTACAAAATAAAGTGTATTCAATAAGGCTGCGCATGCGCATACGGGCCGATTTTATTGCCTTGTTCACACCGACTTCGGTACAATTCACAAATAATAGTAGTCGATGTGAGAATTTAATTCAGCACCGATTTATTTTACTTTACTTTGCGATCTGCCGATAAGCGTGCTGTTTACACTTAACTTGCACATAAATAGTGCAACAAAATAAAATGTGACTAGTTTCTTATCAAAACAACTGTTTGGTTTATAGAATCTACTTCTTCTTGGGTGGCATGAACATGATGAGTATTTTTGTTACATGCCTGTGAAAATCCTCATCGTTCTCAAGGATAGGTTCTATAATCCAAGTAACAATAATAATAGGTATTTTGAGGTACGTAATTTAATATTTTCCGCACTAGTTCGGAAAAGTGCGTGAGTGATTGTATTTATCGTATTAGACTAGGCAGCACATCAACCCCGTTTATTTTATTTCTTCGTACGTCTATTTCTCCGGCGGAATCCGCCTAAGCCGTAATGACAAACTTTCTCCACTTGTATCAAAATATAGTTGATACTAATGGCTAATAGATAATGTACACAGATAAATAATTATGCCAGATTAACTCAGAATTCGCTACACTCTGCACCTTTAAGCTCACCTGCATTAGACATCAACGCGCTCCAGCAACCAATCATACATTTTTCTTCGACCTAATCCGACCAATCAAACGCCTACTCGAAAGCTAATTCGACCAATGAGAAGCGTCCCAGCAAACTAATTACGATTAGCAACGCTGCTTCGAGGAACACCGTGAAGAATCCTTAATATCCGGTCACCCACCTACTAATAAGACTCATTGATCCACAGTATCAAACACTGCTAATTATCTAATTTAAAACATGCCCAGATAGTACGGTGGGAATACTTAATAACATGGAATAAAAAAATAATTGGATAACCGTTCGTAGAACTGAGTATTAGTCGTTTAATTATTGTGTCGAACTTTGTACTACAGCCGTTATTTATTTATCGATAGGTGTTTCGTTTTAGCATAGCTGTAGCGATCGTTGACATCAATGCCAAAATGTATGATAAATATTTAAAATAATAAAAGAAGAACAAAGTTCGTCAAAGGCCTGATTTAAATCTATCTTGAAAGGCTTGTTTAAAAATGTAAATTTTACTACTAATTGATTTTTTTAGTTTTTGTTGGACATTTTTCACCCTTTTGATTAAAACCTGTACTAGGAAGGTGCATAAAAAAACAACCTTCCCACTATTTTAGAAATCCGCCATATTACATTTAGATCGACGCCATTTAAATAACCATGCATTGTAAACTAAACATTTCACTAAATTTCAGTTCAATTAATAGAGAAAACTTCAAAATTCATTTGCATGTACACAAAAACAAAGCAACTTTTAAAAAAACCTAAAACGTTAAAAAATATATTTTACGTTGTAAAAAAATTACAGCCGTAAATACTAAAAATCTATATATAAAAATCTCGTTAAGAAAATCTAATTAAAATTGTATTCATATCACTAATAAATCGTCCAGCACTTATATAATTATAATACAAGTAAAACCGCTCGGTCGTAACGTTAGTGTCGTACTCGTACACTGAGGTCTTCCCTAACAGTATCATTTTATAGACATTTATATTACACCCATTAATGCAAACGCTTACTAGGTTATTAGGAATGCTCTGACTATAACACTTGTTCATACATTGGCGAGTACCAGTACTCGTAAATACTATAAGTATTTACTCTTATGTAAGGTTCCGAATTTAATTTTCTCCAAAAGTAAATACTTATCGAATACTTGACAAAGTATTTACTGACAACAAAATATATCTATAAATAACTAAACATACCATATTTTAAGATATTTATAGAGTAGTGGTGGCCCAATTGTAACCGTCCCAATTTATGAATTCAAACCCAGGTCGCGAGTTCAAACCCAGCCAGGCACATTGCTTTGTTTAATTTATTTAGTTATGACTGCTCCCAAAACGGTCAAAGAAAACATCGTGAGGAAACCGTTGACATGTACTAGAAACAAAAATTCGATAATCCAACAATCCCCACAGGGACTAGCGTAGTGGATTATGTCCAGGACACAATCTCCTAGAAAAGAGGCCTGAGTCCCAGCAGTAGGAACATTATAAGGCTGATTAGAGGCTATGCTAGTAAGGATTTTTTGCTTTAACGTTTCTAATAATGCATAGTTTCCTTTCTCAAACTTTGGTGTACAATAAAGAATATATCTATCTATCTATGTTCTTTCATTTGCCACGGTTACTCTTTCAAACGTTCCCTCTGGTGACTGTACATTTGCAGGACAATGAACTGTATATATGCCACATATACCTACCAACCATAAACACATGCATCTACTAACATTATAAATATTAACGATGTGCGCGTGAGTCGCGACTGGGTCACAATGTCACTTGAATTACTGGCCTCTGAATACTTAATGTGTAATTAGAATAATTGTACCGTCATCCAATCTTGAAGCTAAAATAAACAATACGTATACAGGTATGAGAAATCCATTTCACGCTATACCCGTGAACAGTAGGTATATAGGATCTATTCGGGATGGCTCGAAGGAGGTACCACGGCCCTGAAACGCGGGCATCTGAGGGTAAACAGGTGAGGTTTAGTCAGTAAAAATGTGACACTCCCTCTCGTTCCACCCAGAATGGGAGAAGTTATTTAATGAAATACAACCTCAAAAAATATATATAAAGGCGCGACACGTTGATGCGCCGATGATGAAGAATACGCGATTGCTATGAAAAATGGTCTTCGCATTGGTATTGCTTTGTCGCAACATACCTATCAGTAAGGCCCATGACCTTACAGGTCTTCGTATTTTAAAAATATATACAAAGAAAATAAGCAGAAAACTTACTACATGCTAAATCTCTTGCGCATGGTCGGCCAGACAGCCATCCTAATCTTATCTGACAATATTCTTTCTTCTATAACTTGAATCAGGGTTTATCCTGTAAGTTTATCTCTTTTATTATGCCAGTCCTATATAGAGGCACTGGTGAAATAGGCTTTATAATACCTACAATGATATTACATACAAATTTTAAGTTTTATATTTTAATGACAATTTTTAGTTATAAAACCTATTTAATTAATTAATAAGATGTATTTTAAATGGTGTGCATAGCTATAAGTGACATTTTTTTACACAGAATACCCCAGTAAATGTATTGAATTATATATTCCACAACTATCAGACAACTT
The DNA here is from genome assembly GCA_958295575.1 of Leucania comma. NCBI lineage: Eukaryota > Metazoa > Arthropoda > Insecta > Lepidoptera > Noctuidae > Leucania > Leucania comma. The sequence goes on along the minus strand of OY282474.1, from coordinate 15,267,543 downwards.
TGTTTAGTCCCAAGCTAAGCAGAGCTTGAGTTATGGATACTAGACACTTGATAAACATACTTATATATTTCTAAATACATGCATATTATAGATAAATTACACAGAGACACGGAACAAATGATTATGCTTATCACACAAACATTTGTCCTGGGTGGGAATCGAAACCACGACCTCCGTCATAGCAGTCAGGGCCACTAACTACTAGACCAAGAGGCCAGTCAAAATGACTGCAGTCAATGTTTTGTGAATAAGTCGTTGATTTCTATGTAAATAAAAAGGAATAACACACTGGTATCCTACACACACTCCATATATTATCTTACGTTACCAGTCTTCCGGGAGTTCATGCTAATATAACGTTTAGCATAAAACATGTTGCATTGTTTCAGGACCGCAGCTGGCGCGGTGAGCGGCGTAGTGCGCAGGAGTGGCAGCGTGTCGACGGCACGCGCGTGTCGCTGTACGCCGCGTACTACGACGACAGAGCCCCACAACGCTACGTGCGTATTCTCGCCACCTTCCACGGTACGCAGAATGTATAAGTTCCTTTCTAGGCAGTCGCACATTTATAGGGTGGTAAGGCTAGCAAAATGCTCACAGGCCTCCGATCAGATGGAGCCCCTGGTCCAAGAAAACGCGAAGCCAAAATAGTGGCCTAACCTATTTTAACCTTTAATTCTTTATTGTACCATCAAAGACACTTCCGCCTGACTACCGCTAAGTTCATTTTTGCTTGCGCTCGAAACGAAAACTTCAAAGGTTTTGATTTGGCGCCGCGCCGCAGGATTTAAGCGAAATTTTTTTTAGTGATCAGGCAGAAATGACCGTGATCTTCACCATGTTATATTACACCATAAATATGGATAACAAAGTTCATGTACATAGGAGAACTTAACTCAAAGTTTCGTTTCCTTCCAGGAAACCATTGAGAGATAGAGATCGTAACAGAAGGTAGGATCCAGTGCAATTTGTACACAATGCCATCTGTGCATAATTTATTTGACAAAATTGATTAAAATTAAATCACATGTTACAATTTTTCTGAGGCCCCATCCAATGATTTTGCCACGGGCCCTATACATATGACGCAACTTTATTAGAGATAGCGGAACGACTTATTATTTCTTCCTTATGAATTGGAAAGAAGCGAAAAGTCGTGGAAGTTGGAACAAACTGAGAAAGGCCTTTGCTAAGCTATGGGACAGTACTGTCTAGTAATAATAATAATAATAACCCCATCGTATCCCGTATGTCTACACTAATGTCGTGGTGGGACTTGCGAGCTTCAATGAACCCTGACTCTGTACCGATAGAGATTGCTTTGCCATAACTTGCCTATTATTAATTAGTTCGATACAGTTATACTTATTACGGAACAATCTATGAAGCGTCATGGTTTGAAGTACAAGGCGACCTGATTTCAGAATGAGAAATTTAAAGTTTTTAATGACTCCACATAGGCATATAAAATGACATTTATACTTCATAACTCGTCAATATTTCTGTTCTGATGTAAATTGGTAAAAGTTATACAACGTTAATTTTTGATCGTTTTAATCCCGTGGAGAGTCGATCCGGTACATGAAACTATCGATTTGTAAAGATAAAAAAAAAGAAAGTACTTTTTCACTAAAACTTGAATTAATATAAGCATGTACGATGTTAATTTCTTTAAGTAAACGAGTCAATGACCTTGTAGGTAGTTGTCGGTCATTGCGTACTAACTACCTACAGGTCATTGAATTCGCCCAGCTGACTTTTAGTTAAAGAAATTAATTTCGTACACGTGTAAATTAAATTAAATTAAAAATATACTTTTTGTTTAATTTTTACAAATAGATAGTGTTTCATATACCAAAGCGACCCTCCACGGGATTAAACCGACCAAAATTTAACGGTGTATAGATCATTAGACTATGATAATCAAAATTGATAAATTAATTACAATCAAGGACAATCATCGTGAGTAGAAATGTAAATAAAGCTGTTGTCGTGACATGTAACGCCATCTATCGAGCACGATATTTAACTAATCTATCGTTAATAATATTTTACAACAAAAAAAAATACTAAACATTATAAGATCAAGTGGCAAATAAGTTTCAATGTAAATCAGTTTTTCATAGCAAGCTTTTATAGCGCGATGTATACCTAAATAATTAATACCCATCAAGACCCATTCCAAAAAGGTCAAACCCGATAGGCTCATTATTGCTCTTATTGCCAAATTCCTATAACCATCTTCCAGCTCCATCATCAGAACCTGGTTATCATCTAGCACCAAAGTACTCGTCAAGACGAATCAGACGAGCCCAAACTCAATGGGGTTGTGTCATTTAAGTATTGAGTCCATATGGCAACCCTTCCGGTTCGTAGCGAGGAGGGATGGCAGGCGGTCGCCTCCTTCTGCGAAGCAGTAATGCTAGCAAAGGAGGAGGCCGACCGCATCAGGCAGAGGCAACGGGGCGCTCGCCCCAGCCGCCGCCGGGATTCCGATCCCGATTTCCGGCCACCGTAGGCGCGGGCTTGCGGACGGCGTGCAATGGGTAGCACGCTGTCCGATCGTCCGGTAACCGACCGGACCGAGCCCAAGTCGTCGACGGCGCGTTCTGTTCCCGCGCGCCTCAAGGAGCTGTCAGCAAACCGTAGAGGCCCAGCCTGCTAGCTGCAGGCAGGCAGGGCCGAAGCCTGCTGGGGCCAAGGGCCGTTTTCTGAGAGGAAGGCTCAGCCCCGGCACTATAGGCAACGAAGGAACGGGGTAGGTTTTTAGTCAGTAAGAGTCTGACACTACTTCCCGCTCCGCCCAAGGGCGGTATTTGTCATTGGATGATTTTACCTACCAAAAAAAAAAAAAAAAAAAACCCTTCCGGTTCCATCATCATCAACTCCAAGTCAATATTTTTGCATTGTCATCTGATTTACACATGAATGCAAAATTTCAGATCAATCGGTAACCGGGAAGTGGATCAAATTTAATTTGAAAGATTTGATCAAAAACAAACATCAGGACAGGTTAAACTAAATAAAAGTACTACTTGACGGATATGAGGAAACTAAGTTTTTATAAATAATAACTACCTCACCCCTATACTTAACCACTACACCGGCAAGTTATATAATGGCCGTTACCACTTAAATAATAACATGCAAAGTGTACTTCTATAACTTGTATAGTGCATCTAATTTGTGCCAGTCTTCCTGCAACATAGTATGACCGCAGCAAAACATTAGCGCCCTCATAATTGACGAGACATCGTCACATGCCCAGGGTTAGTGACACTTAATTAAAAGTTACGTACGTTATATGAATTATTCAAGTTCTACACGTCGCCATTTTTTCGCAATTAGTCTCTGTAATCGTAGTAAACAAAACTGGTTTAGTAGGTTTTACTAACTCGTACCTTATCAAGCCCACATGCTATGCTTAGCAGTTTATGATATTAGATACGTAAATGCTAATACAAATAAACTTTAAAAAAGCACGCAAACCACTTAAGGTATCAAACATGTCCTAACCATATTCGTTCAGTTTGTACTTTTCCATCAGATTTTGCATTCCGTCTCGTTTACAAGATGTTATCTGGTTTCGCCCCACGCAAGCGCACCGTGAACTTCATGCTTTTCAAAGTTTTAATTTTATACAGAAACTTAATCAGCAATTAAGTTATATTTGTTTGTGCGCTCGCACGCGCGTCGCCGCGAGCGCTCCCGTCCTCCCTGCGAGCCAGCCTGCATGCCTGCCCGCGCAGACGCGTGTAATTATATTCTTCCTACTCATACGTCCCTCCAAACGATTCAAGACGATTATATGCATTTACCCTAAACACACATCGGAATATGCAAACAACTCTAGTTTCATGGGAATCAATTTTAAAATAAAATTGTCTACATAAAATTTTATGACATAAACATGCATGCGGGAACGTATCAGACAATGCAGAATTTATTTAACACGCCCCATAATTTCACACCCTGAGCGATTTTTACTTCTTGAATTCTTATTTTGTTTTATAAACCACATTTTATAAGCTTGAGCTGTCCCCTGTAATCCATATTTATGAACAAATATCAAAATCCACCCAGTAACTCTCAAGATTAGCTCCAACAGACAGCTTACTAAAGATTTCACTGCTTCGCCCACTTTTACAGAAAAAATAAATAAAAGCCAGGTAAACAAAATAATCTCGGTCAATAAAGACATCAGGGAAATCTCAAGTACTGATAAACCAACGCCATAATTACCGGAGTCTGTGATAGCCGATCGCCAGTCCTTATTTTCTCTGCACACAAAACAAAAAGTGGCAACGTTCGCAACTTAATCAAGGGAGGAGATTTTTATTTTAAGATGTGTGCTACCAATAAGTCACGTAGGATGTCTCATTAAAGTGGTGCTAGTAATAGTTTGTAGAAGTATTTTCGTAACACATTAAAGGATTTAAAGTAACAAAACCTGGATAGAAAGTGCTGGGCCGGGCGAGTGGCGACAGAGCGAGGCCGATAAGCTCACACTCATTTGTCACTGGAGCGAGCGTACGCGTCGTGTAAATTCCTTCCCGGCCGAGATAAACCCACCCAACTCCTATGTTGTGGTGAGGAATGAGAGACGGATTAAACACTGCCCTTCCCGCTGCCTTTCGCTTTTACGTTTTGTATTTGGTTTGGTAAGATTGTTTGTCGATTTTATAGCTCCCTTTTGCGGTTAAAAATAAACGTGCCTATTGAATTCAGTGGTTGGCTTTCAACTCTCCTGTTATTTAACCGTTTTATTTTAAATTGCTTTTCAATATTAAACTTTTAGTTACTGCTAGTATTTGTTATGATGTGTTTTGGCAAATGATTTCATTTGATTAATCTGTCTCTTTAAATTATAATACTACTTCATGAAGCAACACTTTATATTAATTGTAATGATGATAAATTGCATTTCATCTAAACTTTAAGACTACTACAAAGTCAAACAAAATTGTAAATTCCAGCCACCTATAAAAACGACGTTAGTTGCTACAACAAAAAGGGAATTGCTTTCGTCGCCATCTCCACTAGGAAGGCGTACCATCCTGATCAGGCAAGCCTGTAATTGAAGCACCGTTTTAATGACAGTTCCTCGCAAAGCACCGCAAGAGTACCCGAGGAAATCATTTCAACAAATTACTATTATATAAGTCCAAGTAATGGAGTTCCTCTATATAAATTATGAGCGTCGGGAAGATGGTTGAAACGGTGCCGCGCACTTTCCGTTCACTCACATCTCACTTAACTGTAGGAATCATTTTATTTTCTCATAATAATTGTTATATTTATCTCCGTTTGCTTTATCCTTAGAATCAATTCTAGATGTTAATTTCATGCAAGATGTTTTCTCGTTCCTTATATTTTTGCTTACATTTGTATTTCTTTTACAGGACGTAATTATTCAACGGAAGACACACTGTTCTGTCAAACACGTTCGAGAAACGGAGATTTAACTGAAGATACAGTCGAAGTTGTTGCAGCGAAGCCTTTGGAAATATGGTGGCATAAGTGGGACGTTACGTTATCAGAAGTGGATACCCCGTTGCTACTGTCGTGCCCTCTAACTGAACCTCTGTATGGCCCCTCAATAGTATCAGTTGTAACAGAACCCTGTAATGATCCTACAAATGCTTTCCGATTGGAACCTAATCAAGAAAAAAACAAAAGATCGAGATTGTTTACAATCTGTGTTAAAGATATGTACTTTGATAAAGATATATCACAAAGCTTAGTCGAATGGATTGAAATCAATAAAATACTCGGTGTAGATTTGATAGATATGTATGTAGATGAAGTCACAGAAAAGACAAAGAGAGTTCTACTTCACTATCAAGATAAGGGTCTTGTAAGACTATTTCATGTTCCTATTAAACATAAGTCGGAAAGGTCTCTTTGGCAACGAAGAAGAGATCATATTATAACTTATAATGATTGTTTATATAGAAATATAAAAGAATCTGAGTATGTCGTTCCACTGGACATTGACGAAGTAATTCTGCCAAAAATCGCAGACACGTGGCCAGAGTTACTTAATCGTCTAAATAAATATGGTTGGAAGTCTTCAGAACGTTCCTCTATAATGATACAAAATGTATTTTTCTTTGATTTCATGCAAGATATTGATAAATACAGCAAGGATGCCAGTGATTCAGGAGTCAAAAACAAAATTTATGTCAAAAGAGATGATGTACGGATTAAAAAAGCTATAGATTTAGAAGTAGATGAAATAGAATTAATAGTTGATTCAAATAATTTAAGCAATGAAGTCATAGATGATAATGAAGGAGACGAAGTGCTATATGAGAAGTACAAATCTAAATGTGGTATTGAATTGCCTACTCCTAAATTAGTCAAACACATAGTAAGTTCTGCGGTGATCAGTCCTATCGGATACTACAGCAAGAGCTGGATGTTGACTAAAAAGGTTTTAACAGCATTCAACCATTACCCTTTGAAGAGCCTCGGGGCGTCAGGGTCCGTTGGCTGGTCAGCGCCCTTTAGTGAAGTGCAACTCAATCATTACAAGGTGAGAACTGAAATTGCTATTTTACTACTTTTTTTTTTTGGTATTACTATTTTATTACTATAGCTTTTGTCTATGTCTAGTGAGTAATTGCCGTGTTAATTGCTACACACATGAGGAAAGCCATTTATCCGAGATAAAAAACCCACTATCTTTAGGTATCTTGTTCTAATTAGTACTTTGCTGACTTCTTCCGTGTTTAATAGAATTTCCTATAAAAATGCAAAGTAATGTCGTAAAGAGGGAAAGTGTTTATATGTTTTTGTTAAAGGGTTTTTAATCTTTGGAATTATTGATCCGATTCCAAAATAATTTTACTGATCACTAAACTGGCAAAATCGCTAAATGTTAAAGTAATCAGCAAATAAGTTGAACCATTTGCTATGGTTAGCCCCCCAACTTCGATTAAGAAATTCTCGTCACAAAAGTTGAACCATCATGACGGTAGACCTTGAAAGCGCAATTGATTTTCGGAAGTGAGGGGTTGCGCGTAACCGTAGCAAATGGTTCAACTTTTTTGCCGCGTACTATACAGGCATTGTATTCATCCTCGACAATTACAGTGTTGTGGTACTTATATACATATATTAGAAATGGAAACCATGCAACGGGTCTTACCCGGAAAGCCAGTAAATAATAATTCAAATCGGTACAGTCGAAGACGTGAATGTATGATTTTCCTGTGTTAGAACAACAGGTAAACACAATGAATTCCTCCATGTCCACAAATAACAGTACCGCTAATACAGAGGGATATTTAGCTCACGTTTTCAAATATTTCTCTAATAAATAAGGGCATGTTGTGAAGTTATAATCACGTTTGCAGGAGTCGTGCAACACGACGGTGGTGGTCGAGTGCGCGCGGTACGGGCGGCGCGCGCGCATCGACCGCTCCGCGCTGCGCCTGCGCCGTCGACTCACGCGCAGCCTCGCTTCTGCCATCTGCACCGGAATAAATACTATCTGAGATATTGTCGTTTCCTTTTAGTATTAAATCTTTAGTCATTTGATAGGTGCCATTGTTTACAACTGGTTTTTTTTTTCTAAATACCTCTAGACGTGGGTTCTATGCCCCAAGCAGTATCGACCTCTGCTCCAACTTAAGTCCAGATAAAGTTTTTAACAAAACTAAAGGCAAAATAAATAATGTTACTATTTTAAATTTACTTTTCTGTTAATGTACATTCATTTTGCTACAATTTTAGATTTTCATCTTATTAGTTATAGCTCCATATTTTTTACATCGTAATCTCAACATAAAAATTCAATTCAATATCCTTAAAGTTCCATTTGTATACAAACACTTAAAATCAGTATACCCGACAACAACACATAGATGCGTACATAAACAAGCCTAGGCACTAAACTCCACACGATCAAATGCATGTATTATGCAAAACGCTGGACATTCCCAATATGGAAGGATAACAGATACTTAAAATATAGACCTGCACGCCTCCTGGCACGTGCATCAAAGCACATGCAAAAAACATTTTGTAAATATTTATGAAGAGAATATAAAGGCATCCATCAGACGTAAAACACGATTGATGGCATTGTCCAACAGATTGACCATAAATGGATCTGTGGGTTTTGATTTAGATACAAATTTTATGGCATGTGGAATGTAGACGTCAAATATTCAGGAAACCTCATTATGTCTAAATCGAGTTTTTATTTAAATTATCTAAAGTACGATTCAAACTTAATAGGAGTTTGAAATACAAGGCAAGTGGCTGCGCAATAGCAAATTTATTATAATTTGTCACAGTTGTTAACAGGTGGAGTCCTGCATAGCCGCCATTAAGTTTAATGCCTAGATAAAACTTTACTTCACATCATTCTACAATAGAATCTTACACAGTAGATAGTGATTTTAACATTCGTCGCGTTCAAATAGAACCAGAATACCAAAAGGACAAAGCTATGATGTAACACCGCTGCACCTCACAGCCCATTCATATAAGTTATTCACGAAGGTAGACCGGCCATACAATAAAATCTATTAAATATTTTTTTCGTACATACAAATTGGATTCCGTAAAATGGAATGATTCTAACTCGCCGAGGATCATCGAAAGGGTTTCGGGATTTTTCGAAAGAGTTAACGCGGCCTTGGAACGCAAAGAGCAACTGATGAGGGCAACGAGTAGTTTTAGTCAGTTAAAAACTAACACTCCCTTTCGCTCCAAACAGAGCGAGAGGAGCCATTTGTGATTTCCCACATAATGAGGAGAAATTTTTGAAGAAGATAAATATTTGCATTGCATTGCATCAGCCTTATAATGTTCTGCTGGGACTCAGGCTTCACTAGTAGGGGAACCACACTTACTACATCATTGGTTCCTAATACACTCAGTATTAGGAACATTCTCAGAAACACTTGCAGATGCAAAAAAAACTGACATCCAATCAAAAAATCAACAGCAAATTAACCAACGCCCTGTTTTTTTTTAAAGTTATACATTGACTTAAAAACTGAATTCCTTGTTTTTTATTATTGATAGTTTTGCGTTTTATTAAGTAAAGATGCCCGTTAGATGCACGCCATATTACTGTGTTACCTTTTAGTAATAAAATTCTGTTACCAATACGGATGCAGTGGATGTGGTCAAACATTGTGCGAAAATTGCTAGCCTAAGTGCCCGGAGGCACGTAACTTTAATTTGTTAGCAGTAAATGAAAAGCCATGGGTTTGGGTGTCTGGCTATGCCCCCAGGTCCGGATGTTTTGATGTCTTAAGCCTGGTCAGTGTAAGACAGTATTCGCCTTATTCCAATACGCCATCTAAAATAGTTACGGAACTTTATATTACTAGGTTTAATGCCAATTAAACTTCGTAATAGTTCCGGAAGTATTTTAGATCGCGTTTTGGAATAAGGTGGTATGAATTCAGAAGCGCACTTAAGAAAAGACAGATAAGACATCATAACAATATAAAATCTGTTTATTAGGAAATAACGGCATATGTGTTCAAAATTCAAATCTTAAGGAGGTGAAAAGGAGTTCCATGCAAGTGTAGCCGCGGGTATAAGCTAAGTAGTTATCGAAGAAAATTCACTGACACAAATAGGCCTCGTGAGCGAAGATAAGGAAAAAAGATAGCTTTTCATAATTAAAAAGTTAGGAAGCAAGTCATCAAATACTAGTTTAATCCCTGTCTTACGATTCCTGTCTCTACATCTAAGTTAAATCACAATAATTTTGCGTAAATGTTTATGATGGCTCATATTGCGTAGCGTGTTCAGTCAGGCAAAAAAAACCGTCGGGGAGTAGTCGTGTGTGACGAAATAAATCGGTAATGTGGCTGTAATGACGTGTCCTCACACTTGCCGCATTATCTAGATGGTACGTGAAGCCACGGTCTGTCACACACTCACCCATAGATTAGGGAACAATTCTCTGAAACATCGCAATAGAAATGTCCGCATCAGCTAGACTCGTATCCTAATCAAAGTTAGAATCTGGCCACAAAACTTTACCGAAATATCTTTATTTTATTTTTAATTTATTTCATTCAAAGACTCCTCGGTTTGTTTTCTTCCATTTTATGTGTACACAATTTTGAATTCAAAGGAAAACAAACATTGAATAAAAGTTCTTCGTGCTTTTATTTTTCCATATCTAATCGTAAATACTACGTCGTTGCGACGGGAACTACACGCGCCGGCCGCGTCGCGTAATGCCCTCGTATCTGTCTCTAGGATTACACTTTACGCACCTCAGTCGCGCTGGATGCCCGACGAACAAATACTCTTACACCACCAACATGTTATTACCATGTTCGCCTCCAGAATGTAAAATAACACTAAAAATCACAATAATCAGCATAAAAAGCGTTCCAGTCGAAGTGCAATTTAAATGTCACTTAAAACTCCAAGTATTTATTGAGGTTTTACGACCACTATATTTACAGTGTAAAAAGCTCATTTATTTTACTAAATTAAGGCGTTAAAGGTATTTAGGAAAACATTAACGTTTTATAAGCTCGTTCGACAAACTGGACCATGCATTATGCAACAGTAAGAAATTCATAACATTACATACACGGAGGTGAATAAATCTCGATCCCTTTGAACCAGTACAAAAGAAACATCAGAATTACTAAGTACACATTATTCAACTACTCAGTGATTCGTAACGACCGTTCATGCAACTGGATACGAAATATATTCATGCAAAGGTCAGAAATAAACTCGAGCGGAACAATAAGATGGACTGGCTGTTCGTAGCATTTTAGCGAGTTGAGCCGTCACTTCATCCCTCGTCTGGGGTTTCGAGCTGAGCTGAACTGATTCATTTACAAGGACAGATAACATCACCTAGTTTATTGGACATTGTGCGTACGTTCCGATGGAGCGATAAGCTGATACCGTGTTCGCCACGGTAATCAATTACTACCGCCTACCGACGCCGTACTCGCTCCCATTCAATAGCGAAACGATTTTATTGGCGCTCCCGACGCCGTGAAAATTAAACACTCGTTACTTGTGCAGATGCACGATAAAAGTACGATTGAATTTAAAATATTATATTCAATTTACTTTGTTTATTTAGGACTGAACTGAGAGTTAATTTATACCCTTTTGTATTGCAGACTTTAATGCGACTTGAGTCGACAACATCGCTTAAATATTACACGAGGTCTGTACAAAATAAGTGTACAAGAGAGCAAATAACAGTCGATGGGCCAGCTTAGGTGTCGTTCGCTTGGAAGTTATCAATCATAGAGGTACAACTGGTGTAATCAGCATCACAGCCATCATCAAACTACATCCGAACGGTATTTATGGAATTGAAACGTGTTTCGTTCGACACCCGTCAATCATGCGACTCAAATGGTTGGTTAGACGCTGAGATCTTACATAAATTAGATGTCAGAGATGAACGCAGTCGATAGACTATCATTTGGAATTACGAAAATAGCATTCAAGTACTATAACTGAGGCAATCATTTGATGGGCTATTCATGCTCTTTGTATCAATTGAGCAAGTTAATGACACAAGAATGTGAACCTGTCGGTGGTCAGAAACACATATAAATAAATGATAAGATCGATATGTGAAACAATACTAGCAGTATATCGGTAATGAAAGAGGCGGTAGTGTTGTGGCTCATTGTCCAGTAGTCGATAGGATCAGTCCACTTACTGCACACGATGGCAGATAGTGCGGTGTCAGTGGTGGCCATTACAATTACGATGCATCGCATTTTAGTGATGTCATTTCGGTGCATTAGCATGAGCAAGGCTCTTGTGCGCCGACGCATGCGCCCACTTAAGGCCAGGATGCAAGTAGCAGTGATTCACAATCAACTTACAGATGCAATCGCCTCACTCACGTACGTACCTAATGGCAATAAGCCTCGTTCCTTGACGCATCCGAGAATTTACTTAGACTTAACAAGAATACTTTGACGGATAAGAACTGTATAGGCAAAAAGCACGCCTTATTGTCAATACAGCATTAAATGAAAATTAATGTTGACTATCAAGACGTATAGTCCCTTTCTGCCTTATTTGATGATAACAAGCACGACACAGTCATCCTGATAGCTATTACATCTAAAATGGTATAAGAAAATTGATGGTCCTACGTCCCAGCATTAATAACAAGCTAATCATTCATGGAGTTTCATCTGGGCATCATTAAAATAGTTATAGCTATGCGGGAAAGCCTGGGGTAAGTACATTAATGGCGTGTCAGTCATCGTTGATGAATGCCTGGCAATCCATGGATCGACTTGCTACGATATAGGTGGCCCATCTATTGCCACGAGCTAGTTTTTAATTTGATTTGTAAAGGAAGGTACTTATTATACACCTGCTGACATTTGTGTTGTAGATCATAAGGTCCACTCACTTATTAAGTATGAAAGGGTTTTTTTTTCAGTGGGAAAATAATCCAATGACATCTCCCGCCTTTGGGCGGAGCGGGAGATAGTATCAGACTTTAAACTGACTAAAAACCCACTCCTATACCTTCTTTACTTACGTTCCAGGGCCGCGAAGTAAGCATGAAATGGGGTGGGACCACAGATATAGATAGACATAGATAACGCAAGCATCACGATCTGTATGAAAACCATGCGTGCCATTTTTTGACTACCTATTATGACGTCACAAGCACTATTTAGTGAAGACGCCGCCGCGTACGGCGTCCCCCTCGCTCCACCCCCACACCAACAGCACAATTAACCATTTTTATATTTTTAACTGTGTACATTTTTAGCTGTACTCCGATGCAGCTGAGCGCGAAAGTGACCACTTACGATTTTTGTACGTAAGCTAGGCACGCGAAGTAGTTGCTCTTGCGTTATCTAGGTATATCTATATCTGTGGGTGGGACAGTCTTTGTGTAAGACAATCGTTCAGTTTGTAACTTCTATTCTTTTATGAATTCCTCTTGTAGGAATTTGAAGGAAAAAGATTTTGAAATTCGATTTGCTTATTTTGATGACATGAGGGGACAGACGGGAGGGGGGTGGGGTAAAAGCCTTGCTTTCTTTTGCTGATGCGAGGAGGGGCGTTACTTCTAACTCATCGTCATTTTACCTGAAAGACGTCCTTTGTTGGACATAAAACTCCCCAAGTGACGCCACAACGACCAGTACTATGCGTCATGCATCCATCGGATTCTCGAAACCCTCACCAGATGGACCGAAGGGTCCACCTTGTGGAAGGCCTTCCAACACTGCGTCTTACGGTATTTACTTCTAACTCTGGAAAAAAATATGAATCTGCAACAGTTTCCCGAACTTTAGGATACAGAATTATTTCTATTGGAATGAATATTGAAACAAAAAAGATAAGGATAATTAATCTATAAATAAAGCAGACTATTCATAATAAATTCATCGCATTTCTGTCACAAACAAATCTACTTTCTAAAACACAAGGTGTTTTCTATATTTACAGCTCGTAAAATGACATCATCAAAATTATATTAAGGATGCTTTCTCTATTATACGTCACATGCACAGTGGCGGATTAGCTATATAGCAAAAGTAGCAAATGCTACGGGCCCCGCACATTCGGGGGCCCGCGCCTTCCGTGTCCCGCGCCTTCGGAGCCCCGCGCCACCTGATCGTTACAAAAATTAGTTAATGTATCTACACGCCATGAAATCGAAATACAGCTGATTACACATAAAACATTTTATTTAATCTATCTTAATAAAAAAGGTCTAACTAGGGGGGCCCCTTATCGAATTGCTACAGGCCCCGCATTGACTTAATCCGCCACTGCACATGCATATTATATCCTGTATTATGTATGCAAGTAACAGTACACAAAAGTGAGTAGGAGCTATTATATCATTTATGTACAATCTATGATTGATTTATGACGCAGACATGAGTCAGGCCTTCGCGCTGAATACCAAGTGCCTCCCGCTACAAGTACTAAATTATCGTCCTTACCTTTATTGACAGATACCTATTAATATTTCTTAAGAGGACTACAGCACCTAAAGTGCGATCACTCTCATACTACATGCAAAAGAAAGAGATACCCAAAGACACAATGCTTACAAATATGAAGCATTTTAGCGATTTATCAAAAATCTTTATTATAGAATCAAAACATTATAACGGTCAAACGTTGCTTATAAAATAATCTGACTAACAATAAGAATGATTGCATGTATATTAGGCCAGTTTTTAATCTATAAAAGTAATTTTTGTGGCATCTTCGCAAATTAACTGTATTATGTTTTAAACAATGTAATCCTATTCATTTTTTTTATTTCACTTTGGCCTACCTGCTGACTTATAAAACGTCAGAAGCTAGAACACTTAACATGCTGGATAGATAGCATTTATCCAAAAAAATAACATATATTTGCCCGAATTTGTTTACTGCAGTGGTTCTTAAACTTTGTGCTAAAGCTCGCGAATAGCTCCTATGATCCTCTTAAAGCGATATTTTGAGAACGAAGACTTCACGCTGATTTCAATCTTTATCTTATGCAATAAAGTTGAGTTTAGAGTGATGGAACTTCAGTGTGACAAACATCGAATTTGCACTTTCCATCTTTCACGTAGCAGACTAGTAAATTATAAGTAAATGACATACGAGACAAGACCTGTGACACTGGATGCAATCTCGACTACTATAGGCTCCTCCGAAGATAAACTACATAATAAAATGAATAGATATTAAATATTGAACTCAGCTGAAACTGATTTTTATGGAGTTATTTAAAGTGTTTTTGTTGAGGTAAATTCTGAAAAATCTTCAAAAAATATAAAAAAGTTCGAAGAAAAACAAGACCAATTATGTCAGTCAGTTATGACCAATCTGTTATGAATCATTTTTAGGTAACGAAAAGGTGAAAATATGGCAATGTTATTTACCACACAATGTTACAAATATAGACATATTTGGTCATTTTCGTATAAGTAATAAAAAATATTGTCAAATTTAAAATTGTATTAATCAGATTTAACCATCCTGTTTTTTGTACCTAAATGGTCATTTTTACGTAGATAGAATTACGAGAATTTTCTCTCAAATGAGAAGATTTTACTGCATAATGCGCCATTCCGCATAAGTCTTGTGGTAATAAAATGTTAATCTTGTCGTTGAAGTCAATTTGAAAATAACTCTGTTTCAAGCTTTAATAAGACCAGGCACATTTATTTGCATAATTCATTTTTAATTTGGCTGAAGTACAGAACACGTCATGCAGTTAATTCAGGCAAAAACGCTAATGAGCGATGTGGCACGTCCCGCGTCCTGCGCAAGCGCAGGCGTCGAGACGTGCGCCCGCGCCTCGCGCGCTCCCGGCCAAGCCAACGTTTCTCCAGATATTACTCAGAAGTTCACCCTCACAGCTCCGTAATTCCACATAATAACATAATTACATTGTTGTCGGCAGTTCCTTCAACATTTAACAAGTTTTATGTAAAATGCAAATTAAATTCGTCATAATTATCAAGGGCCATTCAAAACATGTTCAATGTATTTTTATAACAATTTGCTTGAACAACAAAGGACTGCCAACTTTAGTGCAACTCAAAAAAGAGTTGCTTGATGCCCATCAAAAGTTAACAACCAATAAGAAAAATAAAAACAGCTGGACCATCATCATCCCCATTCCCCAGGTACCTATAGACATTTCCAATTTGTCACACTACAAAAGATTATAAAACAGTCAAAAAAAAAACAAAAAATATGTACATGTTTTCTTATTATAATAACTACGAATTGGCGTCGAGTTATATTAGCCCTCGCATTTAGAGTCGTCATTAAACTTAATTTTATTATAGCAGACAACCGCCGTAAATGTCGTTGTTAGACAACGCTTTTAACTACACGCCACAAAAAAAGCCAGCCCAGTTTACAATAGTGCACTAACAATCACTGTAATGGCGCAGAAGGTATGTGAGCACATAAGTGGCAGACACCCGGTAGGTGCCCTCACCTCCAAGCACTGCTATAGGACATTAAAATTGTGAAACAGCCAGTTTACAACTTGACATGAGCCTATTGGTCACCATAAAACGAGGGTAATTAGTTTCGCAAGTCCTATAGGATCGTATAATTCAACTAGGACTAAACTAAAGCTTATTGAACAATTAGCGACTTTTAACATATTAGTAAACATTGCCCATTTGTGTATACTTATTACAATTTTGTAGGTTTGCACAATATCTTCGCACTTTGCAACCTAAAAGCACATTTACAGCGACTGTATAAACACATCAAAGTTCCAATGACACGGCGCTAATGGTCAAGTCATGGTTGATTGCGTTCCAAAGGCTGCGAATTGCGATCTTGCTTCAGACTGCCCGTATTTACAACGTCATCCTCGGACCTCACGGACGAAGCAAAAGGAAAAGTTTTTACGTAACACAGATTGTTTGATTTGATTGTTTCAACGTTTGAAAAAGGCTGTAATAAAAAGTAAGAGCCTTTTGTAATTTTACAGAATGAAACTTTCGTTGTTTCTGATTAATTCAAGATTCAAGACAATTTAACAATAAAAATAAACTTTTTCAAGAATAAAGTTCTTTAAAACATTTAGGTTACACATTAATGAATATGATTTTGCGTTGCAGTGGCTGTCTATCCAGACTGGACCGGGTACATGCAGTCAATGCACTATTGAAATTTATCGTATCCTGCGAATCTACCGCCTCCGAGGCTAGGAAGGGTCGTCGACCTAGGAACGGCGTTAGGATACCTAGGTCGGTAGGTACAGTTTAGGTGCGCGGGCTGGATAGCACGACGAACCCGGATGCCTTGCATTTATTATACTACAACATTTACTATTGAACTGAACGAGCTACATAAGCGCTTCTCGTAAACAATGTGAGAAGCTTGATGATATTATTTGCTCGGATAATAATGGTTCAATCATAATCAAGTAAACTCAGATAAAATTTAATGACGGTATACAAAGTACAAGTAGCAAAAGTGGCAGTGGGATCGAAAGATTCTGGAGTAGCGAATTCGTACTGAAATCGCAGCATTGGAAGGCCTCCTATTAAGGGAACTGCTGACCTGGTCAAGGTCACGGGAATCCGATGGATGCGAGACGCACAGGACAGATCGTTGTGGAGACACCTGGGGTAGGCCGGTGTCCCACAATGGACACGTTTTGGTCGAAATGATAATGATATAATAGAAAGTTAAGTAATTTACTTATTATGTTGTTTACTCGTATCTTGTTGCCTGTGATGTAACTAAAGTAACACTAATGATATATTTAGCTCGACTGAATAATATATAATAGTATTGAAGGAAACACGTAGTCTCGCACAGATAGGTGACTGGCAGTTGAGCCACAGTACAATTGATTTCGTCTCAGTCCAACAGCATTTCCAACAACCGGCAATGTAAGCGAAACTATACGATACACGTACGAATGCACTCATTAGGAAGGCACGAATGACGCAGCCAAGTCTCTTTGAGTTTCTTCTTCTGTTGAAAATATCTGACTTCACACGAAGCAATAACCGTCTAACTGTAATAGCAAAGGTTTAAGAGGAATACAGAACCTAAGTTGTGACCTATCTCAGACGGAATACAAAAGAAAAGATGCGTAAAGACAAAATGGCATGGCAAAATGGTTTTTATTGATAAGCTCGCTTTTGATCACTATCTCATCTGATGGCAAGCAATGATGCAGTCGGTGATGGAGCATGCTTACCTTAAAGAACCCTAAGGTTGTGAGCTATCAGGAAACACAGATTCTGGCAGAGTTTTATGGGCATTATGAAGAATTTTATTGATTCACTAAAAGTAGCCTTATCCCTCTTGGTTGAATAAATCCTAAGGTTGTGTTGAAGCATTTTATTGATTCACTAAAAATCTACAGATTTCATTATAGAATTAAAACGTAAGATTAAAACGTTGCTTGTAGAATAATCTGAAAAATAATCAAAATGATCGCATGTATATTAGTCCGGATTCTAATCGATAAAAGTAATGTTTAAAGGCATCTTCGTGATTTTTTCCTATCGTACTAAATTATGCTGTATTATGTTTTGAACACACCATTTATTTTATCCTAAAAATAAATTCTGGTTCTGTTTACTGCAGTGGATCATATATATTTATATGTACTTTTGTGCGTTATAAAACTCGTGAATATCACCTGTAGTCCCCTTAAGGAAAAGTTGTAAATGTAATGTACACTTAGTACGGAAGCAAAGTTTTCAAGAAAACGTTAGTTTTGAAGCATGGTCCTGACTATTCACTATGGACTCATGGACTGACTATGGTCTTTCCGGTATTGCTGTATGCAGTAGTTTTATATAGATAAGTACCTCGAAAACCGGTCTACTTACTACCTACATCTCTGAAAAATCTCTTTTCCTTGATACACAGGAATGGCTAATTTATTCTAGAACATCGTAACAACCTACGTTTTTTTAGGTGGGAAATCATCCAAGACTTCTCCCGCTCTAAGGTGGAGCGAGAGGGCATATCAGACTTTTACTGACTAAAACCCCCTTCCTATGTTCTTTCGTTGCCTTACGTTTCAGGGTTTTTCATTTAGAATCGAACCCATGGCCCCAGGCGAACCCATGGCCCCAGGCGAACCCATGGCCCCAGGCGAACCCATGGCCCCAGGCGAACCCATGGCCCCAGGCGAACCCATGGCCGCAGGCGAACCCATGGCCCCAGGCGAACCCATGGCCGCAGGCGAACCCATGGCCGCAGGCGAACCCATGGCCCCAGGCGAACCCATGACCGCAGGCGAACCCATGGCCCCAGGCGAACCCATGGCCCCAGGCGAACCCATGGCCGCAGGCGAACCCATGGCCCCAGGCGAACCCATGGCCCCAGGCGAACCCATGGCCGCAGGCGAACCCATGGCCCCAGGCGAACCCATGGCCACAGGCGAACCCATGGCCCCAGGCGAACCCATGGCCGCAGGCGAACCCATGGCCCCAGGCGAACCCATGGCCCCAGGCGAACCCATGGCCCCAGGCGAACCCATGGCCGCAGGTGAACCCATGGCCCCAGGCGAACCCATGGCCCCAGGCGAACCCATGGCCCCAGGCGAACCCATGGCCGCAGGCGAACCCATGGCCCCTGGCGAACCCATGGCCCCAGGCGAACCCATGGCCGCAGGCGAACCCATGGCCCCAGGCGAACCCATGGCCCCAGGCGAACCCATGGCCACAGGCGAACCCATGGCCACAGGCGAACCCATGGCCCCAGGCGAAACCATGGCCCCAGCCAGTAACAACCAACGTGATACCCAAAACAGGCACTTTTTACCTACAAGTAACAAAATTGGCGAGCTCGCTACAACCAATCCATTGAAAATTTTAGGCACCTAATTATGTCAGCTTCCGAAGGACTGATCTATACTATGATTTTTTATTAGATGAAGTAAAGTGACAGCTATAACAATGGTTGTTTGACAGTTGGGCATTGTTATTTGACAGTTGGGCATTGTCCACTGCTGTCACTTTACTTCATCTAATAAAAGATCATAGTATATTTCTGGATCAATAATACCAAAGGTGATTTAAAATCAGTTGAGATGTAGCGACATCTATGGCACCACAAGTGAACTAAACTACGAAATCCTGCATCGCGCAATTAGGGTTCTCCGCGCGATTCGAATATACAACATTATTTTTAGTATAATGCGAAACCTGAGTATAGTTTGTTCAAAATCAATAACTGAACCAATTCCAATAATTTTTACACCACGTTATATTTTTGCCCTAAAATATTTTAAAACAAAAAGGTCATAAGTTTGACACTACTGACACCAACTACAACACAGGTCACGGCAGGTCATAGTGGGCATGGCGTGCCAACGCACAGCTGGGTGCGGGTGCAAAACAACTCCTTACTTGCCCGGATGGCCCACATATTTGTGCGGCCAACCAAGTAACGTAACAAGCTTATAACTTTGGATTTTTTATGACACAGTTTTTTTTTGTACATTATATTCTTTACACAAAAATACTAGACAGGTGTATCAAATGCATATACTGAAACTAATGTTATAGACAACAGCCTGAAATCATTTCTCGGGCAGTTGCCCAGATCAAACAAATCACACATCTGGTCGGAGGACCATTCCTTAATTTCAAAGGACTTTACGGTTTGTTCCATTTACATCAAACGAGTCATCCAAACTCAAAGCTTACCATACAATTGTATTTACTGAAAATGCTTCATTACTCAAACACTCTCCCGATTTTATCTCTTCCTTATTATAATCTCGATTATCCCATACTGTCTTCCTTCTTGGGCCAATGCACTTATCAATAGGAAGTAAATTAAACCGCTTGAAAGTCAATATGCCATAACAATATATCACGGAGCAAGAGGCATTAATGTAATGATGGTAATTCCGCGTTAGACCGTAAAATGGCCAGCTACGTCCAAAGAAATTCAATGTAACGATTTTTACATGTAAGACGGTGTGCATAAGGAGCTAAGTATTGAGGCATGTAAACCCAGGTAGTAAAGTCTGTTATTGGTACAGTGAAGGTTCAAAAGTGCAGTCGCATTTCATCAAAAATAAAGTACCTAAAATATCTTATCAAACAAATAAATGAACCACGACTGCTTTATTTACATTTAGTTTTCTAAAGCATAGACTTAACTAATCATAAAACATTAACGCGCAACAATTAAATTTTAGGTACCATAATTTGTTAGATTTTGTTGTTAGGCTTGGACGTTAAATTAGTTGTTAGATCTAGTGTTTAGACTTAGTTGTTAGACTTAGTCGTTAGACATTCTTATTAGACTTAGTTAATAGACTTAGTCATAAGACTTAAATGTTATACTTAGTTTTTAGACTTAAATATTGAACTTAGTTTTTAGAAATACAAATCGTGTTCTAATCTAGTAGTACTAAAAAATACTCGTACCAATGTTTGCATGCAGAAGCCTTAACATTCTTCTTTGACTTACATAACTGCTCAATTATTTTTAATGTTAGCTAATCAAGTGAGAGTTTATCGTTTAAAATGTGTTTAGAACTACAAAGGTATGTAGGTACAGTTCCAGAAGTAGCATCTTTACTTTGTACTATCTGCAGTTTCATTCCCAGATAAATAAAACATTTATTCAAAAACAACGCGATTGCAAATTGCTCATTTTAAAACAAAGACATTGCAAGATTTTATTCTACCACTCATTATACTTTGTAAATAATCTGTTTCTATAATAGTATTCGTATAATGGACAGAGCCCACCTTAATGCGTCATTGGTTAATGTTCTTGTGGAGAACATTTCCATAAACGCCGCATTTAGGGACAAGCCCTCGTTTCACATAATAATGGGTTCCATTTGGCTCTCTCTCTTGATAATAACTGAAAATTGTTTTATTACACTGCACATCTCATACATCATAGCACATATTATGCTGCAACATTTGTGCTAAAAGTACACGAGAAAGTAATGCTTCTGTTTTACATAACATGCCAAAGTACTCAAGTCTTAGATTTACCATAACAAGTCTTGGCAAGGCGATTTATTTATAGCCGTTAAATGCCTGCGAAACTTTAACGGTTAGCAAATACTAAAAGTATCATCATAAAGATTCTAATTGATTAAACTGTACTCTTGTTACAAAGAGACAAATTACATCCCTCTTGTAAAAAAAGAGTCTATCTATTTAACTATCTCTTGTAAGTCGGTATGGAGACTATTGGAGAAACCACGATAATTATTGGATACAAGTTTAAGTAGCTCGACATGAATTTTGATAGCCATTTATTTTATGAGTTGTTACGGTTTACAATCATCATCTTCCTGCACTTATCCCGTTTTATTTGGGGTCGGCACAACACGTTTTTTGTTACGGTGTACAATAAAGAATTATAATTAGATAGGTTTTAAAAATTGTTGAGTTGTTTAAAAATATATTGTAATTAATGTTCCGCTGTTTTTAAATACTAATTTTAAATACCTAATGACATATTTATTTCAGACCTATAGATACTATACTCGTAAATAAATAGCAAAATAAAATAAAAAAAACAAAAAGTTTAAATAAAATTCTATATAAAGACATTACAATTTTGTTATTAATTAATCATAAAATTGAAAAATTTACGTCCGATTTCAGCTAAGCTAAAAATTAATCAGTCTAAATGAATGTAGATTATATTACTTCTTTAATTCATGAACAATTAAATACGTAATGTAGGCATTTCTTATTCTCTTATTATTAATTTTGATTATAATTACTTTTAGATATTATTCTATGAAATTATTCAGGATAAAGTTTTTTTTATAATGGTAGGTAAAATCACCCAATGACAAATCCCGCCCGTAGACGGAGCGGAAAATAATGTTGCTCTTACTGGCTAAAAATCATTCCTTCGTTGGCTATTCAGGATATAGCTCGAATTTTTCGTTTCACACTTTATTTATTTCCTAGCTGACTCGGCAAACGTTGCCCCGCCATATAAATTTTATCATGAGAATCGATCAAGCCGTTTCAGAGGAGTTCTGTTACGAACACTGTGACATGGTAATTTTTTATATTAGATTTATTTATTACAACTTGGAGGTCATACAACTTATAAAAAAATATGTTTAATAACAATAATAAAAATTGTTATCTGTTATTTTTATCTATTATAAAGGCGAAAGTTTGTGAGTATGTGTATATATTATTTGTTACTTCTTCCACACTCGAACGGCGGCAACGGCGTGCCGGAACGGATTTCGATGAAACTTAGTCCACAGTTAAACCTGGAATAGAACATAGAATTCATACAACAATAACTGAATTTTCAATAACTGAATGAATCGAAAGTTGTAGAAAAGTGAGTATGTTACGTTGAGTTATTTTTCTACTATTGCGCGGTTGAAGCCATAGGCAACAGCTTGAGGCGTGGTTGGAAAGAACGTGGTTCGTCACGTTCCGCATGGCGCAGGTACTAACCGAACATGGCAAGTTCGGGACGTACCTGTACAAGATCCGTACCGAGGTGACTCCCGGGTGTCGGACCATCCGGAGGACACGGTGAAGCACACGGTAGAGGTGTGCCCCGCTTGGGAAGGGCATCGCCGTGTCTTCGTGGGGGCGATCGTCGGCGGTGATCTCTCGCGCCGGGCCTTGGTACAGGCCATGGTCCGGAGCGAGGACGAGTGGCAGGCGGTCACCTCCTTCGCTTGTCTTGCTTCTTCTTGCTTCGCAAAAGCAGTAATGCTAGCAAAGCTCTGGGGAGGCATGAAAATGCATACCAGGGCCCTGGAACCCAGGCAGGGAAGGAACTGGGTAGGGTTTTTTTTTTTTCAGTAAGAGTCTGACACTAATTCCCGCTCCACCCAAGGGTGGGATTTGTCATTGGTAAATTTTACCTACCTTAAAAAAAAAACAGGCAACAGCTAGTTCTGTCCATTAAGAAAACGACACAAATAATAAAATAAAAAAAACTAAAAACAATGCTTGTACTAAATTCAATTCGTAAATATACATATTACTCGCTATTATTACAATGCCACAGTAATTAACTATTGGAAATCAGCAGACAAACAAAGCGAAAAAGTAATAGTACGAGTATAAAATACATTCTTTAGCCCACGCTGTTTGAAAAAAGTCATAAAATAACATTATAGAGCTATCATGATTGTATTCGATTCAGTGGTAGACTGCGTCCCACCATCTGAAGGCAGTTCTTGTACTATGTCTATTGAAGTGCTGACTACGGTTTCATAATGGTACCCACAGTGATTGATTGCTGGACCTGGGAACTTGTGAGCTGCTTCTCATCCATTCAAGTTAAAGTATTTGTATTGATTACTATACTGTAACGTTAGTTACCTCTGATAACAACTAGTTGGGGCAAAAAATAAATCGGTCAAGTGCGAGTCGGACTCGTGCGCCGAAGGTTCCGTACTTCAAACGTTATTTTTCAATACACTTGCTCAGAAAGTGGCTCTTATTGCACTACACTTAGGTATATAATGACACCTGTAACCAAACTGTGACATTTTGATTACCATTACGCACTAGTGCTGTAATGTAGCTATAACCTTTTTGTTCAACTTCTTTGTTGGCGATTCAAATTTTAAATTCGAAAAAATAAAAAATAAATTGTTATCTATGGCCGACATTTTAAGATGCGCGCGGTTTTTGGCGTGATTTTTTTCGAGTGAAGTTCATGGGCTGTATTAATTAAATAAAATTAAATACTACAAAAACATTATAAAATGTTACATCCTCTATTGTCACTACGAATAACATTAACGTAATAACTTTTTACACAAAAAAACAAACGACGACTAGGCAATATGATCAAAAGACCATATAGCCATAGCCTTTTTTTACCGCCATGTCATGAAAAATTTTACTAGTTTTACCGTTGTAATATTAGTTAGCTAAATTATTTTTCTTCACAAGTGTATTGAAAAACTTCTTATTATACACGTGATTAATGAATGGTTACCGTTCTTGGCTCTCTTAAGACCCTCGCCACGGCTCGGGTCTATAATACCAATACCGCCTCGACGGTAACCTCCTACATTGCACACTTATATCATAATGTACTATTTCCGAATCGTTTGTTTTCAGACTTTTTCCTATATTGTACTAATTCTAAAACCTTTCTTAAATAACCAATCCAGGTAATTGATGAAAAAAATTTAACACATAATTGTTTAACACCATTAGCACCAGATTTAGCTAGGCAACCTATTCGCAATGTATGCAATAATGCATTATCTAGCATATCGTCGTTGCGACTTTAAGACCTCTTATCTGTAATTTTTGGCTTAACCACTTTATAACCCTGCCTTTTATACATTTTAAAGCTCTATGGAATGCAAACACCCTCATGTGTATCCTAATCAAATAACAGATGAGGGAAGGTACTTCTTCTATCAGATCTTAGATCATAAGAGACCTTGCTTCATGCATTTCACCATTCTAAATCAAAGGAAAATACCCTATAGGTTTTGATTTCCTAGTCAATGTCAAAGTATGCACCTCCTCGTGTCGGCGATCAGCGGCAGCAATCTCTCGCGCCTGGCCTGCAGGCCATGATCCGAAGCAAGGAAGAGTGGCAGGCGGTTGCCTCCTTCTACGAAGCAGTAATGCTAGCAAAAGAAGAGGCCGCACGCGTGAGGCAACGGTCCTCACGCCCCAGCCACCGCCGGGAATTCGATCCCAATATCCGAGCACCGTAGCCGCGGGATTGCGGATGGCGAGCGATATGTAGCTTGCCCTCCGACCGTCCGGTAACCGTCCGGATCGAGCCCAAGTCATCGAATGCGCAAATCGTTCCACGAGCGCCTCAAGGAGTAGTCAGCAAACTATAGGGGCCCAGCAGAATCGAAGCCTACTGGGTCCAAGTATCGTTTTCTGAAAGGAAGGTTCGACCCCGGTATGAAAGGCAGCGAAGGAACAGAAATCGGTTTTTTATCAGTAAAATTCTAACACTTTCTCCCGCCCCGTCCAAGGGCGCGAAGATAGCATTGGATGATTTTCCCACCGAAAAAAAATGTAAACACCTATAAATGAAGCCATATCTTTAGTTCGATTGTTAGCCAACCTGAGTTTTTAATACTTAATACATAATTTCAGCTTTATACCTCCACGCGTTCCTGAGAAAAAGAGTCTTGCTGACTTAGACACGGAACCCTAAAATAAGGCTGAAATCCAGGCGCCTAGAACTGTTCTCCTTCTATGTAGGTCCGAATTTAGCAAAGAATTTTTTTTAACTTAGCCTTACACTAGGAATTACTCTTGTATCGTGGGAACGTTCACAAACATGTAAACTCACATACACAAGACCCCCAAGACATCCATGTATAACGAAAGAATTCACTCCAAAGAATTAATCTCCTTTGCTCGGAGAAACATGAAATGTTGCTCCCATCTATTGTGCATCCGCCTAATAGATAACATGATACTTCACCAAGGAGGTCCATGTTCAACTGAGGCCACTGTACTCGAACGGCTGATAACTTTCTGATAAATATATAATATTATATCTAGAATAACAACACCATCACCACTACCAGCACCTATGAGCCCTTCTAACTGTATTTCGTTGGCTTACTACAAGAACTCATTAACTGACAAAATATACAAAATTTTGAATATATTGTCACTTTTAGCTATTAAAAGTGGCTCTATTCAAAGTTTGTATGTTATACTTATTAACTGATAAATAAGTACTTAAAAAAATTAAAACGAATAAAGCCTTTTAATAACTAAAAGTACATTTTTTCGATATTTTGTATCTGTCAGTTAATGAGTTCTTGCAATAAGTCGACGATTTGTTCTTTTCATTTTTATATATTTATTTACATATATGTAATAATATAATTATAAATAACAATAAAAGCCTTTATTAACAATCTTATAAGTTACATTTCATCTTATAACTACTTAATGTACTATTAATATTAAACATGGTTGTTTATGAAAGCAACGCTAAGGTATTATTTGTATTAGACACCGATTGTGATTGTGATTGTCTTGCTGCTTTGGCATAGGCCTCCCCAAATGTTCTCCGCAACGATCTATCCCTTGCTATTCTCATCAAGCATGGTGTGTACATACACAAATACTTTTATGAGTCCAACCCACAGCATCAAGCTAGTGTTATCTACAGCCTTTTATACGAATCGTACATCAACACACAATACATCAAGGAATTATACGTACCTACCTATTTATATTTGGTACGGTGTGAGAGAACTGCACAATGTATCCTGCAAGCGAGTGGGCGGACGCGCTAAGTGAAATAGGAGTTGACGCCTCTGAACGTCGGCGTTAGTATTTTATTTCATTAGGTTCCATGTTTATGCACAGACCCTTCCTACACACTCTAAAGGGTAAGCCAGACGATGGACAGACATATTTATGGTGTTTAAAAACAGCTACATTATTTAAATGGATACTTAGATAACTTTTCAAGACAATGCATAAAGATTAAGTAAAAGTTATTGTGGAATAAGCTCGCCTGGCCCTTAAGTCTGCTATTACAATAGTGTCAGAGTGGTCTATCGTTGATTTCATAATTGTTGATTTTGATCAATTTCTTGTTTACTAATATAATGGCGTCATATTTATGACTTTCCAATGATCAACCACTGACACTCCGTTGAATGATCGTCCATTACGAATTAACAGATTACGAACTTTTACCAAAATGACAATGGGATCGTGTTGGAATGACGAATTTATAAAAATGCAGACTATGGCCTCTGTGTACATCAGCTGTCCTATTTCTTATTATCTGTAAAAGTTGTGTACAATAAAGAATATAAGTATGAATAAAAGAAATGTGACATACCTATTTTCTGTGTGGGAAATTATCAAATGGTACGCTAGGCGCAGTGATTGTGAGTTGGGCTGCTGCCCCGCCTGTCGCAGATTCGATTCCCGCAACAAATATTTGTATGTCGTACAGTTGTTTAGGGGTCAGAGTGTCTTGTGTATGGGAGTTTACATGTTTGTGAATGCACCCACAATAGTCAACACAAGAGTTAATCCAAGAGTGGATGAAAGTTATAAAAAAAATGAAAATATTACATCTTCCACTCTGAGCGATCAGAATTTTACAGACTAAAACCAACCTGTGTTCCTTAAATTATACTTTGCGTTCCAATACACGGTTACTCTTTCAAATAAACCGGAAACTCTCTCATGCATCGACCCTAGCAAGCCCTGTTAAATAAAATACAAAAAGGTGAATTTACAAGAAATGTGACATCCTCGGATAGCATAGCATCAGCCTTATAATGTTCCCACTGCTGGAGCTCAGGCCTCCTCTCTTGAAGAGGGGATGAACCGTAATCCACCTCGCGGGCCTAGTGCGGGTTGTTGGATGTCACATGTCTTCGAATTTTTGGTTCTAGAACATGCCGGTTTGTTCACAATGTTTTCCTTCACCGTTTTGTCAGCAGTGGTGATAAAATAAATTACACAAAGTAATGCGCCTGACTGGGTTTGAACCCGCGACTTACAACTCGGAAATCAGGGCCGTTATCACTCGGCTACCACTGCTCTCATCCCTCCCCTGGATACTCACATGGATTACATCAAGTTATTATAAATATTATAAATTAACATAATTTCTAAGTTCATCTTTTGTTACCCTTCCAAACATTTAGTACTTTTATTTGAGGGGGGAATCATCCGATTACTTCTGCCGTTCTGACTCGTCAGACTTTTACTAAATAGAACTACATCTGTGTCCTTCAGTTGCCATTTGCGTTCTAAAACAGTTGCCCTTTCTGCCTTTTCTAAGAAATTTACTGACTTATTGTTCGGTAATAAAGTCGAAAAATAATCGAAAAATAATATTTTGCGATTACCGACCTTATTGCCCGGGGACGTCGAGATGTTCTTTACTGCGTTTATAAATTGTGCGGCAGCTTTGTATTCTAAACGGCGTCGTCACCTTCCGCTTGGCGCAGTTACTAATCGAGGAACTAAATGAGGAGGCCGACCACATCAGGCAGAGGCAATGGCGCTCACGCCCCAGTCATTGCAGGGATTCCGATCCTGATTTACGGCCACCGTAGATGCGGGCTTGCGGACGGCGAGCAATGGGTGGCTTGCTGTCTGGCCGTCCGGTAACCGTCTGAACCGAGCCCAAGTCGTTGACGGTGTGCACTGTTCCCGCGCGCCTCAAGGAGTCATCAGAAAACTGTAGGGGCCCAGCAGCGTCGGAGCCTACTGGGACCACGGATAACGTGAAAGTGCACACCAGAGCCCTGGAAACAAGGCAAAGAATAAACGGGGTGGGTTTTTAGTCTGACACTATCTCCCGCTCCGCCCAAGGGCGGGAGATAACATTGGATGATTTTTACCCACACAAAAAAAGACATGCCAATGACTCACACAGCGAACAACATCCAGCTTGGACCAGCATGGCCCAGTGTGGGTACAGTTACTACCCACACCACGTACAATGTTGCCGGAAACATTTAACTATCCCAGTTAAGGTAAATATCTATTCGTTCAGTCAGTGAACGAGGCTTGTTTATGTTGATACTGAATGTCGTAGATATCTTTACTTAGTTGTGTAACCACAGCTACTGCTATCGCTTCTTGATACTGAGTTACAACGTATTTCAATTTTGCTAGATCCTGAGATAGTGCGGTTGATCGATTAATTAAGGTTACCGCGCACGCTATCCATCTATGTTAGTTGTGAATGGATTACAACACCTTCAACGAGGAATTTATTTTGAAACTGGTTTCTACGCATGAAAGTGGACAATAATCGTAAGCATATATATACCTATATGTGTGCTATTCCAGGAGACCTTCTACCAATGCCAAAAAACACTCAAAATTTTAAAATCTTTCCTTAAAAAGAAACGTATATTTAAAAAGATTAAAATGTAATTTATTAGTATTTTTTTTACGTTTTTTTTTTAGTATATATATTATGCAAATGTCGATTGAATGAATGTGTAATACGTTGAACGCTCGATCAAAAAAACATTATTTATTTAACCGGCTTCGAATAGGAGGAGGTTCTATGTTCAGCTGCATGTATTTGTTAAATAGCGAAGAGACCAAACTATTATAGAAACACTGACTTCCGAAATTTAAAGTTATTTTGCCCTTTTTCGTGGTTTTTGAAGTCGGTTGTATTTCTTTTTTTTGTATAAAGTTTTTTTTGAACACTCGATATGTTGAACATTCGATTTATTAACCATTCGATATTATGAACGTTAGAGGTCGTTTCAGTGTGTAGGAGTAGACACACACATACATGCTTTTTCCTTTTTAATATTAATGTGATAACGAACCAGCCAGTAAGTAGCTTCAAAAATTTACAAAATTTTCTGACAAAAATGTACAACCAGGATCAAAATCTTTTGGCCTTCTTCAGTTCAGAGTCTAGGTGTGTGCCGTTCTAACCAAATACTCAAATATCTCATAGCATAGCATAGGATCAGCCTTATAATGTTCCCACTGTTGGGACTCAAGCCTCCTCTCCAGGAGAGGGAATGGCATGGGCCGTAATTCACGTAAAACACGGTTTTACGTGAATTACGGCCGGTTTTCTTACGATGTTTTCCTTCACTGTTTTAAGAGCAGTAGTGATGAAATCATTCACACAAATGCGCCTGGCTGGATTTGAACCTGCGACCTACAACTCGTAAGACGGGAAAATAAACATGAAAGTATCACATATAAACATGATAATATCCGAAGGACTTTGGCGTTTGGAGACCCTCAATTGACATTTTAAAAGTTGTACCTATATCTACACAGTTCGAGTAAACCAACATTTAAACTTTTACTAGGTACATAAAAAAAAACTAACTCGCAGTCACAACACGTAACCTGCATGTCAACGACGCTAGCGCATTTACATTATGATCCACATTACCGATAACACTCCACATCTCAAGAATTCCGTTACTAAATATGATAGCAAGAAGTTTATACATAGTACCTGGACTTTATAACGGGTTGGTGATGACAGCTGCTCTATACGTTCTATTGGCTATGGATCAGAATTATGCAAAGCGCTGAGGCCCTACCACGAGATTTAAACCCGTTCCATTTGACGATCAACTGGGACTGGGATGAACTGAACAGGGATGGAGAACGGGAGATATCCCGGGAGGATTACTGAATGAGCCAAGTAAGCAGGAGATATTATAGTATACCAATTTATGAATAAACAAAGGTGCACTCTCTGTTCCTTTACTCTCATAGTCCGATGGGAAGACAATCCGACACGATCGGAGAGAGATCAGGGCCCAAGTCTGTAATTTTTTATAAATTCGTCATTCCAAGACGATTCCATTGTCATTTGTCTAAAAGCAGCTAAAAGTTCGTAATCTGCAAAATTCATAATAAAAATAAATAATGACTGATCATTGGTCGGTCAATGGTCATTTAGCTGTCAAAGTCAAATGTGACATTATTGCTTACTGCAGCTTACTGTTTTTTTTTAGAGCGACCACCGGCCGGCGTTTTCAGTGTTTTGGTTTTGTTATGACATAACTCATACATTAATTTGTCATTGTGTAGGTAAGTACGAGATTACCATTCTATGCCATTTCTTTCAACGGAGGTTGATCATTAAAAAGGCATAATGACGCCATTCAGTAGTAGATTACGAAACTTGTCAAAATTAATAATTATGATATCAATGATAGACCATTCTGACACTATTGCAATAGCAGACTTGAGGCCCAGGTGCAGGGTCATCGGCGTACGCTTTCCGAGCCACAGAGGTATCATAAAACCAACTTCCGAAATCCGGGCTACTACAGAATAAAGGTCACAGCTCATTAGAGCCACCCGGGTCCAAGCGACGTCACTCGTAGACCGCGCGACGTTTATTGATGATAACGCGGCTTCCATCCATGGACCACCTGTCGACAACGAGTGGACGCCATGCGACGAGGCGGTGCGGGGTGGGTTCCGGGCGGCTTTAATGAGCCCTGACTTTAATTCCTTATGGAAAAACCCAAAAGCACTTTTTGCCCGACCCGGGAACCGAACCCAGGACCCCACGCTCAGCAGTTGCGCTTACTGTAAAAGTTGTACCTATAGTTTCATCCTACTTTCTCCCTCGCATGCCTGACATTTTACACGTCATGGTAAGAGCCCTGGAGGCTGTGGGGAGTGACAGCAGACCGCAAGCTTGTTCCCCGTTATCTACTGTTACTAAATAGACAGTTTGAGGACGTTCATTTTCTTTTGAATAGATACAGCGTGTTTGCTTTATACGATTTCAATTTAATCATGATTTTATAATGTAATAATAATATTCCACTTACACTACACCGTCTAGTCCTAAACTAAACAGAGCTTGTGCTATGAGTATATACAACACAACTGATAAACATACTTATATATTTCTAAATGCATAAATACCTACTCGTATAATATAATATATAATTTACACCCAGATACAGAACGAATGATCGTTCTCTTCACACAACCATTTGTCTTTGGTGGGAATCCAGCCCACGACCTCCGGCCACTAATCACTAGACCAACAGGCCAGGCAGATTGTAAAAATACAAAAGGAATTTCCATAACACTCATAATATTAAAAAGATCATAAAAGGAATATTTGGGATATCATAAATGGACGTAGTTAAGCAGAAAGAACTCAATCGCCATTTTAAACTACCTAGATGTTATTCATGATTGTGTTATGTACGCAAATTGTAACTACATAGATGTATAAGTCGAGGTCAAACCTTAGAATTGATCTATGACAATTAAAAGTAGACCCGAGTTCCTACTTTATTTAGAAATACTAGATAGAACTTACGAATATAGATATTGCTCTTAGAAAAACAAAATATATGAATAATTCTGTTTACGAGTATTTTTTTTACTATTAACACAGAAGCGCATATCAAGTGCAAACAGATTTCCTTATGTAAGTCAGTATCTATAAATAAGCTTCGAAAATTCTTATATAGCTCGATGCGCCTACTGTAAAATTTAAAGATGTAGATGTCCAACTGTGTATCAAATAAGACATTTTGTGTAGGCACAATTTATAATATTCTGGATAGAGGACGCTCTTCTAGGAAATTGGTAAGTAATATATTGGCAAGGCTTAAGTTCATAAACTCATATGAAGCTACCTTACCACCGTATTATAATGCATATCGAACACCAAACAATCACCAATCAATATTTACTAAATAATTAGATATATATGGCGTCTCCATCTGTACACGTGTTTACGTCGCCTATACGACTGTGTACCGACGTTGCTACGAACACGCTATGACAGTGCTACGATTGCGCAACGACTATGCTACGATTACACCACGACAGTTCTACGACAGGGCTACAATTGCGCTACAACAGTGCTACGACGCCGCTACGCTACCGCCTACGTGGGATCCGAAATTTCTATTTATTAGGGTGTTTTTAATATCGTACGGATTTCATCACAAGGACAAGTATTTATTGTAATGCGTGCAATACGCACGCGGGACGTGTTTTTTTTACCTTTTGAAATTCTCTGAAAGCAGAGAAAATCCGCATGCGAAGCGTGATAGTGATAATCCACATGATATTAAAAACAACCTTTAAAATTCGAAAATTATACGTAGACATCAAGTAAATTGAATCTATATACATGTAATTATCAGATCTTATTTCATGAACATCGTAAGTGACTCATATATTACATTACGTACTTAGTAGCTAAGTGCACTGGAAACTGGATTTTCATCCCACCTATTCGAAAAGAACGACTTGGTTCGCATATAAATGCACCCAAAGATGCTGTTTTCTATAAGAAACTTTTAGCAGGCAGTGATGAGTTTATAATCCTGTATATGCCTCTATATAAGTGCACAGCAATTATCTTTGCAGCGCACTTTTTAAATTTGGAACATCTTAGTGTTCAGCGCCAAAGAAATTGAATCGCAAATATTGTTTGAATAAAGACTGGCTGGTACGACGGCCCAAAGTTGCGCCGCCGGCAAAATACAAAAAAAAAAGGCGCCTTTTATTTTCTCATACAGGGTGATGAAAAGTATAGTGCTCGGGCTCGAATATATTTTTGGCTCGAGCGGCGTACTTTGAATCCCTCGCTACGTTTAAGATTCTACTCGAGAATCATTCTAAAACTTCGCTCTGGATTCCAAAAAGCGCTCTTGCCATAAAAATATTATTTTGCGCCCTTATAACACAATCTACTATTATCTCATAAAAACTAGACGAACAAGAATAACAAATAGAAACCGTAAACCAATATATTAGAAGAAACATACTAACCATTGCCAAGTAATTTATTTCTTAGGGATAAAAATTTGTAGTGGTCAATTATGGTGGGGCACGCAGTCAGGAATAGGTAGGTACTCCTTACTAATCCTACGTAATGCCATAGCAGTACTAACTAATGAACGAATGCCTAGGCTAGGTTATAACACTTTTTATTTCCCCGGCTGGACTTAAGATTGTTAGAAACAGTTTCTAAGTATCAGTCAAGAGCCTCCAGTCTCTACCGTTAGACATCCCACCCCACAGGTTTTTCTCTGTGCCATCATTCGTCCTTACTAATCGATTTCCTATAGATACTTGTAGTATGGGTGGTGATAAAAAGTTACTTTTGTACTTGCAGTTGACTTACAAATCGGTACATGCTATAAATACTATTTAAAGAGGTGGGAAATCATCAAAAGATTTTTTCAATACATATATTCGGAAACCCGGAATGCGCAACTACTGCAATAACGACGCAATGGACTGTTTTCCGTACTAGTGCAGAAAAGTGCGCGTGCTCGCCCCCGACACAATTTTATTATATTTAATAAAATTGGTTATTGAACCCCACGAGACGCGGGTCAACCCCCTCGAGTCGTTAGTCAAAAACGTCGACGTAAAAACGTCATTTAACACACGTGGAGATTTGTCATTGCAGCCCTCAGCTCCATAACACACTCGCCTACGGCTCGTGCGAATTACGCTACTTTTTAACTTTCTGCACTTCCATCAAAATGTACTATTCTCGCTATAGGTTGAAGCAAGAGGTCAAGTCAGGCTTTAAATGACTAAAAGCCACCTGTATTTCTTCAGTTACCTTTTGCTTTCTAGGGCCACAGTCTTTATTTAAAACTTTCTCGCAGACAATTTGCCTATAACTGTCAAAACCCAAGAGGACACCGGTGTCCGCAAACCTATTGTCTTTCTAATGTGTCTCTAATTACGGTATTCAAAAAGTTACCAGTACCGACTAAATAGGCCTTCATATTTCTGTACCTATCACATGTGAGATTGTGTTGTTGTTTTGTGTTGAGGTTAACCTACTTAAAGGTACAGGACAAATTAAATTATGTATGTGTTATATTGTGTCTAAACATATCAAATCTATTACATTTTTACAATATAACATTGTTTGAAAATATATCCCTATTTGTTGTCACCAATGAGTATAAAAAAGAATCTACCCTCTTTTGTTCAATTGTACCTACTCCATAATTCGACGGCATGGTTAGATAAGTGGCTCAACGATTGACTGCTACGCTGCGTGTTGCGAGTTCGATTCCCGCTCAAAATAAATATTCGTATATTTTACAGATATTTGTTGCGAGTCTAGGTGTCTTGTGTATGTGAATTACATGTTTGTGAACGCATCCACGATAGAGGAGTAATTCCCAGCATGGAAAAAAAAAAAAAAATTATACCTTTGCCTATTTACTTCTAGTGACGTACCCAATAGCCAAGTAGTTAATGTCACACATCTCATGCATGACGTTTTGGACTCCAATCGATATGACTAAAAAAGGGCACTATATGACTCTCGATATGACAACGATCTCGATATGATGTCGATATGACTCTTTCGTAGTCATCTATATTATACCATACACGTTTTAGTAAAGGAAAACACCTTCTCATACCTTCTCTGTAAAAGAAAAGGTCTATCACTGTTGTGGAACAGTGCCAAATAAAAGGAGATAGAAGAAAATTATTGAATTACTAGCTGGAGCTCTCGACTTCGTTCGTATCAGACTTGTAAAACAGCAACAAGTCCAAGAATATTCTTTTGTGCGCATCCATAATTCTTTTTCTAAAACAAAAGTAATTAACTTCTTATATCAACAGTTAACTACTTAAAGGTCCGTCAAAATCGGTCCAGCCGTTTTGGCGATTAGTCAAACCAAACAGACATTCAGACAAACCCATAGACAGAGACACAGACAGACAGATGAAAATTAGAAAAAAATGCTTAATTGATATAGGTATAGAATATAATTTCGATGCGTCGATCAGTCTTATTTATAAATCGTTCAATTTGCATTAAAACTTGATCTTTTTTATTTAAATGTATGTTTCAGTATTTCTACTTGTGTCTATGTATGTATAGAGTATAGATTAGTCCGATAACAGTGCCAGAACTTGAATATAGTCACAAGTAAATTTGACTATTCTCTATGATGGTTATTCTTACAGTAGCTAGAAATAATTATCTAAGTATTGTAGTTTTAATCATAGTAACTACTGCGAAGCGCTCGCAAAATGACACATGATGGAGACCAAAATAGAACCTAAAGTAAAAATAGATGCCAAGTGTCTCTCATCTCAATACACATTGAGCCTAGTTAATTATAGAATACAAGCTAGCTGCAGTTCGTAGATATTAAAATTATGTGCAGAAGATACCACACCGTAATTTCGTCACGGTTGCCAGCGGTTCCATGGTGTAATGGTTAGCACTCTGGACTCTGAATCCAGCGATCCGAGTTCAAATCTCGGTGGGACCTGCACTTTTACTGCTGCATCTAGGTACAATCACAAATAAGTTCTTAATTAGCTAGCCATCAAATATGTGATTTAGAACAAATTTTTGTACACTACTTTTTAAGAGTAGAAATTGGATACAAAATGGGCACAAGGGCGTCGCTAGCCGATAATCAAGGGGGGGCTATTGGAAGTATAGGGAATAGTAATAATAGTACCTACATTGTTACCCTAGGGGTGAAAGTAACTTATTTAGTCCCGAGAAGGAGTTTAGAGGCCGAGCGAAGCGAGATCGCTAATAGTTCGAGGGACTAAATAAGACTTTAACCCGAGGTAAACACTGTGCTTTTCATTACGAATAAAAGGAAAATAAAAACCTGAGTCGTCGTCAAAGGTCGTTCTTAACTGAGTCAGGTGAACTTATAGTGTTATTACAAAATCTCATATAGCCGAGATTTAATGAAGTATAGGTATAAACAAAACTGTACAAATCGAAAAAACCAATGAAGAGCGGATCGCCATTTTCCCGCTATTTTTTTTTTTTTTTTTTTCTGTGGTCAATCGGTTATTCCTATTATCGGTTATGCCTATTAATTTTAAGTTCCTATTGTAATTTTATCTTTGGTGTACAATAAAGAATATATCTATCTATCTATCTATCTATTCAGCCATCATTTTTCATTTTCATCAGTGAAAATTGCTAAACATTTCTCATATCTATGTTAGTTTTAAAGAATGAATTGAAAGTAATTTTTTAACTTTCAGCCCTAGGGTAACAATATACTATTTTTTAACAATAATAAAACTTTTTTTTCTCCACAATATAACTCCTAATTGCTAGGCTTATATCTACGGTAACATATAGAATGGGCATTATATTGAGGGCGACTGGTGCAGTGGTGCCTAAACTAGGCTCTGAAGCTAAAAAGCAAGCCTCTGCCCCCCTTGGCGAAGCCCTTGCATGGGCACTTATAAAACGTCAGAAGTTAGAACTCTAGTGATTGTTCGTACAGCAATAATGGTATAAATAATTTTAGTAAGTAGGTACCTAAGTACGTATTTATTTTCTATTACCTAGTGGGCTTGATAAGGCGGTACCCACTTGCCGTTTGAATTTGATACACCAATATCAATTCTATGAAAATATTTTGCTGAGAAGAATAGAGGCCCGCTTGGCCGCTTAGGTTAGGGTAGGTATCTGCCGTATCAATGATTCGGGGCCCCGCGACAGGGGCCCCGACGTAGACAAAAAATCGCAATATGTTATCCAAAAACGTCTCGTAGGGTTAAATTAGCATTTATAAAAAAAAACTTTTTTTTTCGGGGCCCCTCTGGGCCTAGCTACGCCACTGCTATTTAGGTATATACTGTAAAACCTGGCTACCTTTACAAATACTTTAAAGGTCACTTCTATCGATAACTACTGTTTTACTTAACCGGGGATAATATATTATGTCGTAGGCAATCAATTTTAGATATAAATTAGCTGCCTAGGTACCTACTTGTTAGGTAATAGGTATTATTAATATTGATTTTATATCGCATAACAATAAAATACTCAACTAAAACAAAATCACAGAGAAAATCTATGCTTTGATGTTGCCTAGTTACCCAATGGTAAACACAACAATGTCAGTTTATGTTTAGCACATGGTGTTCTTTGCTTGCTTGATTGTTAAGTCAAAAGTACAGAATTCAAAGAAAAATACCTAAGTGTTCATTTGTCTTAGTGCAATGCAGCCAAACAAATTGAAGATTTTAATGATTGGACCTTCAGAGGTAGGTCAATAACATTGTTGTCAATAAAATTGTATCGCTTCATCGTTTCTTATCATATGAAGGCCCTTTACCCATAACTTCATATCTAGGCAGGAAAACTTGCATAAGCAATTCTTCCATAATTTAAGCATGCGAGGCCTACTGTAGGTAACCCTGTGTGAAAATAAAAGATGCAGTGAGAGCCTACGATTTTGTTTCAGAGTGGTAAAACGAGAATAGCCAACTTCATATCAGATTCAATCAATATTGAAGAAGCTGAAGCACCAAGGCCCACACAAGGAGTCAGAATAGTAGAGTTCGAACTTCCCAACCTGAACATTAATGGAAAAACAACAAGCATCGATATCGAACTTTGGGACTGTAGCGGTGACCATAGGTGAGATTAACATGAATAATCCAAGGCTACCTTCACACCTTATTATAGTATGCGGCAAATAATTTGAACTCGTTACTATGGTTACACACCTCCTCAATTGAGACCCGAAAATCTGTTACTGCGAATTCAAGGACGATCTCCATTTTCGTTCAATTTATATTTCGCGTATTATTTACCTATAGTAACAATAAGAAGGTGAATCTATCTTATGAAATCGGAAACCTTATAAAAGCGCCATCCATCGAAAGAAAGCTTCAACAGATTCATCAGATCAACAAGTTGTTAATTTATTAACAAAGTTGTATATATGTAGGTATAAGTTATACATAAAATGGCAGCTGGCCGGAACTCCCGTCCTTTCACTTCACTCGTTTAGATAACTTGGTACCTAAAATCCAACTTAAGCAGATAGGTGGGTACCTAGGTACTTATTTTCCTGTTGTGTCTACGAGTAGGTCTAAAAACTTTTTGACTGCCCATTTTTATTTCCAGGTTTGAATCATGTTGGCCAGCTCTAAGGGTTGGGGTCCAGGGAGTCATATTGGTATGCTCTCCCAACACAGCCCAAGCAGCGGCAAGAGAAATGGAACTTCTTTATAACTACTTTGTCTCGCAACCTAAGTTATCGCCAAAACAGTGCGTTCTGTTTTATAACTGCACTGATGATCAAGATGAAATGGATTCTTTAAATCTTTGTAAGTTTTTAACAATCCCATCAGTTTGTGGACCTTTTCTTTGTTTGATGTTACCTACATAATTTTCTTTCAGCTCCCACATTTTCGAAGGTCTCCCAAGTTGCAATCAATTTAAAAACTGGTGGCAGTCGTTTAAAAATAGACTTTGCGAGCTATATAACTTCAGTTTTACAATCAATGAATAAAGACAACTCATAATCTTATCTCCTCGACGACTTTGATTTCTCTCCACTCCGTGTATACTTACGTCATCCCAACACTCGCCAATGCTATCATAACTGGAATACATTAAATTCATCATTCGTGGACATCATTTCAGCTTCTCTAAAACAAATGCATAGGGTAGGTACCTAAATAAGAAAACATACAGTAAAGCCCCTGATTTCTAAACGGCTGTTGTGTTTTTTCTGTTGTCAAATACTATTAATTACTCAAGTGACATATTTTTGCTTTAAGATAATGTTAGCAATGTGGGATGCACTTATGAGATAGATAAAACTGTTCCGCAATTAGTGTTAACTAATTAAGGAACAAAGCTAACACGCGCTACTCATAGCAATTAAGTGTGTTATGTTTGAGTTACAAGTGTACCTATGTCTAGATATAGTTCAATGGATGGGGATCGAACTCATGACTGCTCTCGAACTTATGACTGATGTGGTCGTTTGGTCAACAACAAAAGTGATTACACAACAGATTTATTTGATCAGCTTTCAAACAAGGAGGTTTGAGTAGAAGGGGGTCAAAGGGTCCAACCATTTTTGCGTTGTAAATTCCTTGCAAAAAATAACCAATAGATAACTACTGAATGTGTTTGAGCTTTGGTATCTTGGTCAAAACGCACAACGCTGCGGTTAGCGGCATGCGAATCCAGATACACAATCTTCCTCAGCGCTGACGCATACTACGACGGAAAAAAACTCCGATGTTTATCAAACGATTATGTGTACGGTAGGTACAATATACCACGTAATGGTCAAGAAACCAAAGCTTGACGTAGAAATCTATTAAGACAATCAAAATGGCTAGTAAATGTGTTAATTTCATTTAGACATTACATTTAGATATGCATAATTATAATGGGTATCACGTAGAGTTACGTTTTTAAAGTCGGTACTGTCGATAGCATTTCTATCTTACCCAATATGTACCTACATTTATTATCTTCAAAAACTAATCGTTTGTACGTAAATGTATTTCTAGGCCTTATCTGTCATTTAGATGTATTTTTAGACTTAATATTCACTTTGCAAAATGACACCATAATTTGTATAATAGTTAATAAAATTTTAACAAATTATTAAGTTAATAAGGGTGGGTTACTCGCTGACGTATGACAGTTGAAAAAAGTTTTATAATCAGATAATTTTTAACTGAGGAATAAAATTATATCCAATTGCCATTTTTATTGCTCAGTTATCCTACTATTGAACACATCAGCACTTAATTAGACCCTGTACCATAAAATGTACCTAAATACAAGCAGCAATGGAAATAACTGAAAACCTCATACATCCCAAATTTTTTTTTTGTCTTTACACTGATTTTAATTAACACCTTATACAATAAGAAACCAACCCTGAATTTTCGAATAACAGCTGCTCAATAAATAACTTAACAAAATGTCCTAAGCGGATTTTACTTTGTCGCGATTTCAGGGTATCACTATAAAAAAAAATTGTTTAGACTGATGAGTAGTAATTTCTTTTCAGTTACTTCAATTACATATTTTGTAGCAAACGAAACAACAATAGCGTTTTCACCTTGCCCTTTCGAATGCTTTTACTACCTAATATAACGATGATATATTTGTGTGCTGAAGTGTAATACACTAATTATATTACTGAAAGAAAAGGTATAAAAATCAAGACATTGATAAAATATAAACATGAATTTATTTTAAAGTTGAGTAGGCCCGTCTTTATGATTTTTATTACAATATTTACCTAACAACCAATAATATTAATAGTTCAACAATCTAGAGGTATGTTATTATTGCTTGTCCACTATGACCGAGCACAGTATCTTTCACCACACTTGATTAATACAATACTTACAGTTTGTGAGTTTGTGTTGATTGCTATTATTTTATGAATCGAAACAATAATGCATTATGAAAAAAAAACATATAAATCTCGACGCACGCACTCAGTCTTAAAACATTTGGCTCTTATAATGAGTTATTTTCAATAAACTTAATTCAGTATTTCAAATTATTATTTTACATAAATGATACTGAAATTGATCAATTAACTGCTACTTAAAACGTATTTACAATATATAAACGACCTTGGACATTAAACTAGACACGTAACCTTACCTATACTATTAAAATACAATGTATCTATAAAAGTCTGTCATTATTAATATTATCACCTTGATCACATTCATTTTGCTGCATGTGGAAGGAGTTCCCTAAGTTAGCTAAAATAATTTATTACGTTAACTTTATGGTATAATAAAGCAATAAGAGACCTATAATACAAAACTTAATTTCTATCATTCTTCCAATTTCCACGATCATTAAAGTTTTTTCGATCTCTATGTCCTCTACCAGAACCGCCACGATTCCACCGGTCGTTGCCGCGTCCTCGATGACCTCCTCGATTCGGGAACCTTGGATAATTTTGATCGCTATCCATAAAGTTAAAGTCATTACCGGGGCCAGGACCATTAAATGGCATGTTCCCAAAATTGTTAGGTCCACCAAACTTATTAAAATTGTGCGGAATATTTGGAGCTATTCCTAGTAGTCCAGGTGTTGGACCACCCCGTGGATCTGGCATCGATTGATTAAATCCGTGCATGTTACCTAAATTCATATTATTCATACCTGCCATTCCCATTGGTGGAATATTCATCATATTCATGTTCCCGCCATCCATTCCGCCCGGTGGCATATTGCTGTTCATACCGAATGCAGTTTGATTAAAATTAACAGGTGTTTTGAGTAAGGCTTCTTTGTGTTTTGGTAAATAGGAATACTCACCATTTTCGCCTAAGGAAATTCCCAAATTGTTAAATATATTGCACAACACACTATTACCTTGAATAGGAGCTAGATCGAATTTCTTTCCGGGTATCTTTTCTTGTTGATACTGTTTAATCATTTGCGTCACAGGTGCTAAGTTTTGGTTTACAAAGATTTTTTGCGTCGAACTCATTTCCTTGTACCAATTGGAGTTTTGGAGTATTGTTTGCAAATCCAATGAACTTGACTTTTGATCTTGAACAACGGTTTCAACAGCGTCTTTAGGTTTCCTTCGAGGGTCAACTCTAGGACCAGTAGGAGTCGTTGTCGTCGAGGTCTTAGTAGACTTTTCACTATCACTATTAGACTCTTCAATAGATAGTCTGAAAACTTTTCTAAGTCTAGGATCTACCAATGCCTGTGACTTAGCAGTACTATTTCTAATATCTGTGTAGTCTGGCCGAGGTATGTCGATTAACACTACTTTATAAGGTATAGGGGGATGGCTATTGATTGATCCATTTATCTCTGATGCAGGTGTGTAATTTGGTAACGGCTTGAATGGTAAACCTAAACGAAAATCAATATCTCCACTAGTTTGACGTAAATCGGTATCACCAAAAGTTGGAAGACTAAAGTCCGATTTTCGTAAATCAACATCAGCTCGCCGCCTGCCGTCTGTAGGCTCACCATCTATACACTCGTAAATTGATACTCTAGGAGGTTTTTTAGTTGTTGTAGTCTTGATAGGGTCACTTACTTTTTCTGGAGATCGTCTCGCTCGGGGATCTCTTGGTCTACTGTGTGGTGATGCAGCACCCTCAGAACTATTTCCAACTTTATTTTCTTGTAGATTATTTTTCATTGTGTTCAGCAACTTTGTCACCTCTTCACTGATATCTATTTTAGAAAGATCGCCAAGCCTACTTAAGACAGCGGAAGGTTCTATAATCTGGGGTGTCAGTGGTGTCGAGGCTTGTGGAGAAGGCGATGTTTGTATCGGCGATGAAGCCGGAGACCTTCTCTTTGTTCCTTTTTCTTCATCACTTGAATACCATTTTTCATCTATTAATAAATTGTTGTCCTCATCATCTGTAGTCGATCGACGATGTCTCTTTTCAGGATTTTTAAACAACGGTTCTGGCTGAAGAAATCTTATATCTGTATCACATTCTTTCATAACGAGACTGTCATCAGCGCTAGAATGTAGAATCCTGGGACCATCATCCGAAAAAGGAAGCACCCTGTGATCTACGTCTTTCGATTCAATTGCGATGACAGGTTTTTCAGCGTCATACGATTCGTTAGAAATATCAATATTTTCCTTATCTTTAGAAGCAAATTTTAAAGCATCTTTTGTATATTGATCTATATCTATCATATCCTTACTTGTCTGGGATTCTTTTTGACTACCTTTACTGGAAGAGGTATCTTCGGCTACAGGAAGCATTACAGGCGGCTGAAAACGCATGTCAATATCTTTTCCAGGTAAATCAGACGGTGCCGTGACATTACTAGGAACAGGTATGGGTACAGGTGGCACCCTCAAATCCAAATCTTTACTACCAGTCGTTTGACCCATGAACTGTTGCGGTTCATTGTTTATAAGACCTAACTTTTGTATGTTCATTGTATTTAATTGGATTTCAGTTATTTGTTTTAGAGATAATCCAATGCTATTTAGTTGTAGTACAGTCATTTGACCGAGTTGATCTAAATTCTCTATACCCATTTTTGTAAGCTCTATAATTTGCCGCGGTGTCAGAACTCCCGTTAAATTCTTAATGCTAAGTACATTACTTGAATTTGTATTATTACTTGGCGGTGAATGAACGTTGTAACTTTGATTATTTGATAAATCATTTTGCCACCTCGATTGTCGCACTTTTGGTGATATTTTATTTTGCCTCTCATTTAAATTGTATTGATTTCCTTGTAATGAGTCAGCTGTACTTTGAGGGTTTGGTATATTTAATTCAAAAAGTGATGGAATGTTCGTTTCATTACTCTCTGGTGTGTCAGAATATTGTTGTATTAATTTTGCTTGAGTCGTTTGTAACATTTTTAATGCCCCTTCTCTGTTGAGTCTTGGGAAGTCACCTAAAATTTCTTTAGGAGCTGATTCTATGTGTTTTAAAAGAATGTTCTTTAAAGCATCAGTTAACGGTTTCCCATGAGCGAATTTACATTCATCTTTGTACATACACGGAAGCCCAGTATGATAATATTTACATGGAAAATCAGCATGCATATATAAACATTTATCTCTCTTAGCACAACAATCCATTAAATAAAACTTGCATAGTTCCATTTTTCTTGGAGGTTGTGCATCATGTGAATAAATGCAGTCATCACCTTTATGGCATTTGCCTTGCATATAATATAAACAAACACCGTCAGGGTCTTGCATTGGATGATTATTTCTTCTCCTATCGTTCTTATTGTGTTTGTTACGATCACGCTGTCTGTTATTCCTTTGCTGCCGATGGTGCTGCTGCTGTCCCCGAGACTCCTGACTACTATCAGACGCGTATGAATCTCTATCATCATCGGCATAACCATCAACAGAAGACTGCTTATGAACTGGAGAAGCGCCCCTTACACACATCATTTCGCTTTCATCCATCTCATCCGAAAATTCTTGTTTTTTACGTTTTTTACCAGGACCGTCTTTACTATCGTATTTCTTCCGTTTTTTAGGTTTACGACGTTCATCAACGTCCTCCTCATTTTGACCATCTACACCCTCATTTTTGTTCATAGCTTTTCTGATGGCTTTTTCAATGTTACCAGCGAAATCATCTTCTGTAGGACTAGAATATTTGCGATTCTTCTTACTTTTATCCTTAAATTTTTGTTCCTTATTAGACTTTGATTTCTTTTTCTTACCTGATTTTGAATAATAAAAATCTTGGGACTCAGATTTT
Organism: Leucania comma; assembly: GCA_958295575.1. Taxonomy (NCBI): domain Eukaryota; kingdom Metazoa; phylum Arthropoda; class Insecta; order Lepidoptera; family Noctuidae; genus Leucania; species Leucania comma. Next base: position 15,222,610 of record OY282474.1, on the reverse strand, counting down.
TCTAGCGGTACTTTATCGTCGATAGTCGGCACAGTTTCTATACCTTTCTCTTCAGTTGTTACTTCAGTTGCTTCATCACCTTCACTCTCAATCTCACCATCCTCCAAGTCTTCTACCTCTGCGTTCATCACTGCTTCAGTCATTTTAAAAGTGTCACTGAAATGAGACAAAATTGCAATGTTAATATTTTTTTTTTGTTCTGTTCTCTTCAGAGATCGTTACTATTGTATCATTTGGAACATTATTAACTTGTGATAATCTATTGTTAAGCCTTTACCTACTTAAATATTTCTGCGATAATGACACTGGTCCTTATAATTATTGTTTACATCCTACTTAATGCGATATGGTTAAAACGATAAAGTTTTTGTATACAAATAAACTTTTTGTATTTGTATTTGATAATAATAACATGGAAATATAATTTTAAGTGGCAATCGATAGCTTAATATTATGTACGTATTAGGAATTCACTTTAATATCACTGTATCTTTTATCATATTATCATCTATTATGCGTCTCAAAAAACTATACATAGCTTATTTGCCTAGCTACTTCCGAATAATCTGATAGTTGCCATATGGAGAAAATAGATGGCGCTTGTACACATTTCAAAGGGCAGTGAAAATGTTTATTTGTATGTATGTTAGCCGCGCTAGTAAAATATCAATAGGAATAGGCAGGCGTGTCAAATATCACAAATCCGTTCACCTAAATTCTATAAAAGATAATGACGGGCATGCATTACTAAAAAAAAACCCTAGCAATAATAAAGAATTAATCAAACTACTTTAAATAACGTTAGCAAATGTTAAAAATGTCAAGTATTTATAATCATGCTTCATGCTGGCATTTTTTGTCAATCATTATCACAATAATGAAACAAGTACCTATTAAAAAAAAAAAACATTAAATCTAAAAGTCGTAAAAACAGGACTCACGGTGACTATTTTCAGTTAGTCAGTAGGTATTAGTACGTAACAAGAATTAAGTTTTTACTTATGTACTTTGGAACAAGCATCGTAAAGAGCACATAGAATCGACGCCATAAATGAATCATTATGGCGTCACCAAATGATGAAGTTTTTTGAGTAATCAATATGGGTAGAGGTATATGAGTAAAGTACCTAGCTAATTCAAATTCTCTGTAAAATTCAGGATTCACGGTCAAATCCGCATTACCTGTATTCCTACTTCAACTACATCGCATTTTTAACATGTTGCGTGATAGTCTACAGACTTTCAGCTGGTGAGAAAGAGGGATGGCAACAGTGTTGAAAATACTAATTCTAAGTCTGAGTGAAACGGCAAACACCTACGTCATGCAAGGAAAATCTACAATGTCATACTCGCCATTTTTACTGTAGGTATTAAGCGACCAAATTAAAGAGACATTTAGCTTGAATTTATGTTAACAATATAAAACACGTCACAGGATTTTAAAGAGTGAATAAAATTCGTCCTAAATTTTCGGAAAAAAATATAGGAATCGAAAGCAAAAAATCTTACAGAGGAAACTCACACTATGACATACACATCGCACGTAGAAATGCTTAAACACGCCCTTTGTGACTGAGCAAAATTAAAAATATACAAATGTTGAGTAATAGTTTGCTGGTTAATAAGTGTAATAATCCTCTAACTCACGAGAATAAATCTCGATTTTCTTTCAAATACTATACCTAATATTCGTCGGAACAATTAGCATTGGGAATGTATCTCCAAGAATCACAAAATTACTAAGTGTTGCGCAGTTTGAAATTCAACATGTATGGCAGAAGTCAGTACAATAACTGTTCTTAGCCACTACTTTCAAGAGTAATTTAGGTAGATACAGCCACGCCAAGCAAGCAGTGGGTGGCCGTTCACATTTCACAATATCTAGCTGCGCGCTGCGCTCTCGCTACGAATTGAATGACGTCAGCCTTCTAGAACGGCAAGATTATCTGTCCTTCCTTTCATCGAGGTCACGAGGCGTATAACTCTCACACACACTAGCACAATATCGTAGTGGTCAAAACCTACGTGTAAATATGGCGTGTAACCTACATTCACCACCTAACAGTCATCTTAACTTAGTAGCATTATATCGATTAAATTTGAACATAGAATGCAAATTAAATTTAAAAAAACAAAGAACATGTTCTGTGCAAGAAATGAGCAGAATTTACGAAAAATTAAACATTACCGACACCAAATAACCGCTAAAAGGCATAAATAATAATTTACAAGATACACAAATAGGTACATTCGATAATAAGACATTAATACGGTACTGTTGGACCGAAAGTAAATAAATAATATCATACACAAAATTAAAGTTATTTCAGGAATAAGATGTTTAAATCTTATTGCTGTACTTGTGTACGGCCATGGCTGCCAAACAGAAAACTTATCGCTTTATTAGAGCCGCCATTTTGGACCAGGCAATATTATTAGATTGATCAATAACGAGTGATACGATTACCAATTTGCAAAATACTATGCATTTTTCCTTCAAACGCGTCTTAAACATAAATGTGTAACGTAGATGGATGTTGCACGTGTATGGTAATTCCTTTATCTGACCAAGCACTTAGTAAAAGGGGACACGCATTCATAAAATGGCCTATCGAGTAAATAATATTAATTGTTACCAATCTTACATTAATGAACGAATCACTATAAGCGACTACTAAACGCCATATAAAATGTAAATTTCTCGGTCATGTCCTGCATAAAGACGTAACAATTCGAGTACGTTATATTGATATCGAACGACGACTGTAGCTGAACAATGCGACGACCAAAATTTATTTAGTTTCAGATTTTAACACGCTGGATATGGAAGCGCTAGTGTTGCACACCAACACGCCCTCTGTGGTGGTAAAGATAGTGCTACATTTCCGCTCAATAATGTAATCCTTTAAAGTATTTACCAAATTTACGCATTTTGCTCCTTTCTTAGATAATTTGAAATTATTATTTTTATTTAAAATTTTGTTACATAAAGCTTCATTCTCCATTGAATGTCTATATTTTAACGTAAAATTAACAGTAGCTAAATCCATTATCAAAGTGTTACAATATTAAAATATTCTTTAATATTTCTTACAAGCTGAAAAATGAAAATAATCATATTTTTGTACAACAATATTTTATGTAAAATGATTATTTTTATCAAAATAAGACAATTATTTTATTAAATAAAAACATCGAAAAAGAATAAAATATTTTTGTAAAACATCTGAAAGCTGTAGCTGTATTTCAAAACCGAATGTAAATGTCATCATGATCATCGAATTCGTACTGTCATTTTTATTATCAATTTTGTGATAAGTCAGCATTTCACGAAAATACAAAATTTTGATATTCGTACAGTTATAATCGTCTCGAATTATTTCAGTAATACATACCTAGTTCTTTATGAACAAAATGTTATTAGACGCTGAATGTGACTGTGTATTAAGCAAATTTTAATAAATAAGTTGATATTGTTAGTGCTCATCAAATTACAAAGAAAATTTTAGGATGTCCGAACCAAATAATCCATTTGCTGGGCTGTTAGGAGCATCTGAAGTATCATCAGCAGTTGAATCACCTCGTGTTGACGACAATGCAGTGTTTCAAAATACCTCTAAAATATCGCCTGGTGCCGAAGAAACAGAAACAATAAATAACATAGTGGAAAACGTTTTCCACTTCACTATAAATCCCAACGCTGCGGAAGGCTTCCCAGCAGGAGATAGACAATTAGTCTTTTTAGAAGAATTAGCTGAAGCCACTAAGCCCCAAGTGTATTTAGATTTAGAAGCCTTAGAGCAGGCTTTATTTGAACGATTACTTCTTACAGATATTGAAAAATATGTTATACCGAAAACAAGTAGAGTTTTCAGGGAACATGTGGTTCAAAAACAAATCTTCCCATACTTGTTCAGTTCTATTCAGAATCTACAAAGTTATGAGCAAGTATCGTCCCCGGTTGTCCAGACCGCTGTGCAAAGGATGAAGGAGCTTATATTTCGGAATGCAGTAACTGCTCTGAAACAACCAGCATTGTTTGAAGAACAAGACTTTTCAGTTCAACTCCTAGAACTTTTACAACATGTAGACCCACAATGCCACACATTTTTTATAGATATAGTGAAAGCATTTATGTCTGATGGTAAGCTACTTTTGTATTCTTTTTAATCAATGAATTTACACGGAAAATAAAGATAGAATGGTTTGATAAATATGTATATTTTCCTTTTTAGAGGATCCCAGCTGCCAAGAACAGTTGCGAGATACAATGATTCCTGTTTTGAAGCGGATCCACACAGAAGTCAACAAAGCTAATTTAATTAATTTACCTATTTATGTACTGCCATGTTTACAACATTTTGCTGGTAAGTAGCTATATACTATTTTTATTACACTTTTTTCTGATTATTTTTTTTTTAAGTTGGGAAATCCTCCAATGATGGTTTATTCCAAAAACCCCCACCAGTTATGTTTGATATTTTTTTTTCCAAAATTCCTCACTAGTTAAACAACATCAGCATAGTGAGTGTTTTTGGAAAAACTAACAATCCCCACCAGAGTCCAGATGTAATTGTATCTATATTATAAAATAAAAGATATGTATGCATACATTTCTTAGGGATTGTCCACTGCTGGTCCACTGGCAATGTGTAAATTAAATAGATTTTGGTCTATATTCAGTAACATAGCTAGTCCCACCGGGGCCCCATATCAAAAGTCCCACAGGGGCCCTATATAAAAAAAAATGTTGCTTTTTTACAAATGCCTGGTTACCCTACGAAACGATTGTTTATAACATGTTGCAAAGTTTTGCCTACATGGGGGCCCCTGTAGCACGGGGGCCTCGTATAATTGATACAGCAGATACGGCTGTAGCTATGCCTCTGTCTATATTTACCACTGTTAACTGACCTATCTATAAAATGACAGGCAAATGGAACATGTTCTATTACATAAAATCAAAATGTGTAAAAGACGGAAGCAGGGAAAGAAGTCTCATAAATTTAATGCACACCAACTCGAACAGGTTAGATTTGAAGGTCCTCGTAGTTTTTTTTTATATCCACCCATAAGTTTGTCCCGCAAAATACGCGCTTTAGTCGGGGAGTTGCGGTCACCAGCCTGAAATACAAATACAATACATCCACCCATAAATAGGAGCTTATATTTAAATAACGTGGACAAAAATAGAACCTGAGAACCTTTTTATTTTATTGGTGAGAAAATCATCCAATGACATCACTGCGCCCTTGGGCGGGGCGGGTGATAGTGTCAGACTTTTACTGACTAAAAACTCACTTCTGTTCTTTCATTGCCTTTTCACAACGGGGCTGAACCTTCCTTTTAGAAAACGATCCTTGGCCCCAGTAGGCTTCAACCCTGCTGGGCCCAGCAGGGTTGAAGCCTTCTGGGGCAGTTTGGTACATTCTGGTACAGTTTGCCTGACAACTCCTAGATGCACGCGTGGAACAATACGCGCCATCTACTGCTTGAGCTCGATCTGGACAGTTACCGGACGGTCGGACGGCGAGCAACCCATTGCTCGCTACTTGTACATAGTAAAATTCAAGTGAAATTAAAAATTCCTCCATAACTAACATAGTGTAATTTGCTTGCAAGTACTCAGGTCCTATTTCTGTCTGCGGAGTTTAAATTTTCTTTCCTGCTCTTGTCTTTTACACACATTACCGGCTACGCATTTGGTATTGCCTAGAATACCTAGGCAAAGTATATTTTTTTTTTTTTCATAAATTTCCTACATGTTTTAGGTATTCTATACATTACCTAGGTATAGTATAGAATACAGTTTGCCGTTTAACATATTAGTTTCTATCTATTTTTAGCCAATCAGTGGTTAGCCCCAATTTTATTAGAGGCATGTGAACCTAAGAATGAGAGCAATGGAAGATTCTACCAGGATTCAGTAATTGGTGCATTATTGAGTCTCTCCGTTCTTCCCAGGAATGCATCACTACCACATGACTTCTTTGACAACCCTATGGATCAGGTAAAGATTAATAATTTCAATATATGATTTTGCTACTAAACTGTTCTGTAAGTACTGAAACTCATGACTACAATAGAGGTTACTTACTTAGTCACTTGTTATAAAAACTGAAACAAAACATACTTATTAAAGACAAAGTGAGGGAGAAAAAAACATTCAGATGACTTGAGATCCTCCTCCCAAACATAGTAAAAACACTATGTTTGAGAGCATAATCAGTAAAATAAATAAAAATACTAAATGAAGCACAAATTTGATTTATTACAGACAGCAACATCAATGATAGAGACTTCGGTCTGGAATGCATCGTCTCACCTAACAAACAATTTACACAGAATATTCCTAACTATCCTCAAGGGTGGACCACATTTGAGGAACCGTTTACTGTCTTGGATTGGAAAGTGTTTGAAGTCAAATGTTAGCCGAGGAAAACTCTGGAATGTGCAGGTTAATATTGCTTGCCTTGGCTTGTAAAAACATAAATGTATTATTAGTTTTATGGTTGCTGATTGAGAGCTCACACTTGTTAAATATGCTACAGTTCTTGGGCCGTAATTATAATGGGCCTTTGCTCCCTTTAAGCGATATATTTATGATTTTTGATCATTAAAACCAATCCAACATCACGTCTAAATAGCTGGTCAATAATTTGATATAAGAATATTTAATTTTTTTTTAAAGAACTTTCAAAGTTATGTCTAACACAGACAAAAAGTGAAGATCGGGCAACCATTGGGTTTTTTTATGAACTTGCTTGCTCAAGGTCGCTGACTTTTAGTGTCGTCTTCGGGCTTTGCTCGGAGTTTCCTTGCGTGATCGCATCAGGAATGAAAATATCCATCCGCAAGAAAACCAAGGCCGCCGACATAGCTCGGAGAGGCGCTAAACTTAAGTGAGGCAGGGCACATTACTCGTAGAACAGATGGTCGACGAGCCGAAAGGTTTTGGAGTGGTGACCGCGCACCAGAAGACGCAGTGTTGGCCTCCCACAACGTAGACCAACGACCTGATGAGAGTCGCAGGAGTGCGATGGATGCGAGACGCACGGGACCGTTCGTTGTGGCGACACTTGGGGAGGCCTATGTCTAACAGTGGACGTTTTTCGGCTGAAATGATGATGATGTGAACCATATCCCATTTTAGGGTAAAAACATAGCTATAAATATATATATATGTGTGTTATATGGCGCATATTATAGACCAAGTCCTGGAGTAGAGTATAGAATAGTTTCATAAAGTATTATCTCTGCGTATTTTTAGTTTTAGCTGTCCCTGGTTATACTGGGTTTTCTTTCTTTCTCATAATTTCTGGCTTTTTTCCAACTAACTCATCCTTACATTACTTGCATAAATGAACAAAATTCCTTTGTTTCAATTTCAGCATGGCGAGGTCAGCGCGGCAACTCTGAGTACAGTGTCAGATGGTTTTATGCTAAACTTGGGAGCGGTGTTACTGCACCTTTGCCAACCATTCTGTACGTCAGCTGATGATCCTAAAGCACTCAAAATAGATCCTACGTATGGAGCTGTATTGGTATGTGATGTTTAATCGGATCATTGAATAAAAAATTTAAAAAAAATACATTTAAAAAAATCAAATTCGAAAATCGAAGTTGATTTTTCTAAGCAATCTAAGTGCACAGATTACTTATAAATATCAATTACCCCAAGTATGTCGGAACATCGACTGATTTCGCTGTTTTTCTTTTTTATTGTTTTCGTAATGGTTAGGGCAAGATTTGTATGATCGATTGGTTTTGGCGAGTCGCTTTTTATAAATGTGACGGCACGATTGGCTCAGTGGTTGAGCGATTGGCTTTTGCGCTCCGTGAGTCCGATAAAAAAATTGTTTATAAATTAGTATACTTAATTCTTATATTAATTTATAAACATTTTTTTTTTTTCTGCCTTAAGGTGAGCGCATATTTATCTGAGCCGAACGCATCCAACGAATTGAAAGAAAAGAATTTTAAAATACTTTATAAGAAATCCTTTGAAACCTCACGCACCTAACCGCGTCGAATCGACTCCAGAATACAATTTTAAAATTATTTTCGTTCGATTACTTCGACGCGTTCGGCTCGGATAAATGTACCTTCATCTTTAGTCAAGAACTTCAGTCTTCCAAAGTTACAACAACAACATGGCTGGTCCAGATCATATACATTGTTTCTAACCCAACCCAAATAATACATAACCAGTGGCGGAACGTGCGTTTATTTATTTTTAATGACCATATCGATTAGGACGCGAAAACGCTCGTCGGACTAATCCGACGCAGGTGATGCAAGGGTTAAATGCATCAATATCAGAGGCCGCAGTGTTAGATATAAATAAATTGGCGTAGTACGTTTTTGACCTTACGTGGCGAAGGTCATAGGCTGTAAAACAATAACACAGACTATGTCTTTGTCTGTGTTAATAATATTATGTTTTGTATAGAAAATACGACTGCAAAATATAATGTATAAATGTGTATATAACAAAGGCATGCATATGCACATGTTGGTATATTGTTAGTTAGTTCAAAGAGATTTTTTTTTTATAAAAAAATCTTCATTCTATTTCGTCGTTTAGTCGTTACGTAATTTTTTGATCTAGCTCTTTAAACTGTACTAAGCAAAAAAACTATGTCAGCCACACATTTTGTCAATAGCGATACTTCACAATTTCTCTACTATATTATTCTGCAATCTGAGATACATTTCATTTACGACGGACCCGGGTTTTTTTTGTGTGGGGTTTAGCGGTTCTCCTTTGAATGACACAGCTTGAAAACGAGATAAAAAAAGATAAAAATGTGGTTTCACAATAAATAGATCTGACCAAGCAAGCCAAAAACTTTCGATTGCTTTTTTTGTTTTGAATATCACACTAATATTATACTCGTATAGGCGAAAGTTTGTGAGCGTGCGTGTATGTATATCTTTATTACTCCTTCATGCTGAAATGGCTGAACGGGTTTCGATGATACTTGGTACATGGTATAACACGTGGCAAATAAGTTGAACCAAAATGGCCGTCGATGCTAAGTTTACGCGCAGCCCCCTCACTTCGATTGAGTCCCGAAAATCTTACTACACATTCAAAGTTGATCGCCATGTTGGTTCAACTTATATGGCGCATATTGTTGACCATGTCCTAGAGTAGAACACTTTTTAACTTCGGAGCATGTTCTTTGAAATAATTTTCTACTATCACGCAGGCGAAACCACTGGCAGCAGCTAGTAAGCATAAAGCATAATCAGCCTTTATAATGTTCATACTGCTTGTATATCTGTCTGTGTGTATATCTCTAGGAGTAAGCAAATAAAATATTTTTATTACAGCCCCAAGAGTGCGCAGGAAAATCAGTGCATTTAGACTGTCTGCACAATGAGACTTGTTTACTACCACCGAGAGTTACTGAAGATGACCAGTCAGTCAAGCGTCCTACGGCTGAAACTTACAACTTTGTCACCGAGTGCTTCTTCATGACACAGAAGTGTATTGATTTAGGTAAGTGACAATTTCTTACAAGCATTAAAAGGAAAGTACTGTGTTTTTGGGATCTAAGTATAGCATTGTGTTATACCTCATTTTTTAATAACATGTAGTGGCATCTATAATGTCATAGAGGAACTAAAATTTAAAACTTTTCTGCGTGATTGGTTTACAACGTCGTGGCCAGATCATAGAAAATTATATACGCCGTTAAATTTTGATCGTTTTAATCCCGTGGAGGGTCAATTCGGTACATGAAACACTATCGATTTATAAAGATAAAATAAAAAAATAAAGTACTTTTTTTCTAAAACTCGAATTAATATACGCATGTACGAAATTGATTTCTTTAAATAAACGAGTCTATGACCTTGTAGGTAGTTGTCGGTCATTACGTACCAACTACCTACAGGTCATTGAACGCGCCCAGCTGACGTTTACTTAAAGAAATTAATTTCGTACATGCGTAAATTAAGTTGAGTTTAAAGAAAAAGTACTTTATTTTTAATTTTATCTTTACAAATCTATAGTGTTTCATGTCACATCGACCCTCCACGAGATCAAAACGACCAAAATTTAGCGGTGTATATAATAATGTATTCCACAACTACATCTACATCAATGTAACTTCTATGACTAACTAAACTTGCCGTGTTCGTAACTTCAGGTGTCCGCGTGTGTGCCGAGAAGCTATGGCGGTGCGGCCAGGAGCTCGGCCAGGCTCAGCGCGCTCTCGCCGACGTCTCAGCCGGGGCACACCACCTCGTCGAGCCCATGAGGCAGAGAGCACACCATCTCATGGCCAAGTAACTATTCACTACTTTAAAGACGGTGGTAGTATCGAAATTTCGTTTTTCACGTATCAATTTGCCTCAGTAGCTGTCGAAATCGATCGCAGGATCAAAAACGCCTGGAAAAGCTACTGGTCCATGAAGACGCTAATAAAGGGGAATCTACCGATATCCCTGAAGCGAAATCTCATCGATATGTGTATCCTGCCCAACCTAACCTACGGTGCTCAGACATGGTCGCTCACCGAATCGCAAAAGTTTCGACTTAGGGTTTCCCAACGAGCAATGGGGCGCGGCATTCTGGATATCAAAAGAGCCGACAGAATGAGGACCACTACGCTGCGCTTAAAGACGAGGATCATAGACGTGGGAAAAAAGGCTGCCAGGCTAAAGTGAGATTGAGACCGTTGGGCAAGAGTCTTCACAAGATGGGTATCTTGAGATGGACGACGCTGCCGAGGTCGACCTGGATGCCTACCGTAAGGTCTGGTTCGAGGTGGCCCGAGAGAAAAAAACCTGGAAGGAAATGGGGGAGGCCTTTGCCCATCATTAGGAAAGTATAGGCTAAGAAAAAAGAAAGAAAAAAGCTGTCATCGAGGGCTTATTTAATCTTAAGACAGAATATCCGCAACGACAAGGTTTATACTCCGTTAAATTTTTATCGTTTTAATCCCTTGGAGGAACCACTATCGATTTGTAAAGATAAAATAAAAAAATAAAATTCTTTTTTTCTAAAACTCGAAATAATATACGCATGTACGAAATAAATTTCTTTAAATAATCATCAGTCATCGTAATTCAGAAAACAGAAACAACACAGCCACTAAAACTTCACTCGGAAAAACCTACCCGAAGAAATTCACAAATATCAATTTTTAAACCTCCACAGATTCGTAAGTCTCCGCTGCGCTTTACTAGAGAAGGAGATGCTAACGAATTTGAATCGTCTGCAAGCAACGACTTGCACGTGGCTGGTACAGGTGGCCGTCCGACCTGACCCTGAGACTCCCCAGGCTTGCTACGCACCTATGACCATGATGCCCATACAGATGCCGGTTACTACGCCGCCACCGGATACTTTGAGGTATGTATGCTTTCATTTTGCGCATTAAACGAATTGGAACCTCATTCAAAGGGCAGAAGTTTATTTTTTAGAGCTTGTAAACGACGACGTTTGCATGTGGCCATCAAACCGGACCTTAAGACTTCTCAAAACTTGCTCTGTGACTATCATACAGATGCCTGTCACTAAGCTCACTCTGAATACTTTGACGTCTTTACTTTCATGTATGATATCCGGTAGACTAATAGGAACTTTATGAAAAGGCCAGACGTTATATTTGTTTGGAGCCGCTCGCTTTCTTTTACTATACCGCCCCCCAATACTTTGACGGTTGAACTTTCTGAAATTATATTCGTTACACGAATAAGGTGTACCTTTTTTGGACATTTTGTAGAAATACAATTTATTAAAAAGAAATAAAAAATGTTACTTATAAAATCATTATGACGTATGTATTAAAAACTATAAATACACATTTCTGGCTTGTTTTGTTCTAGTTAGCAATGCTGTCCTGAATGACTAATTTTCTGTGTTTTATTATTATAAAAAAAAAAGACAAAACCGCTAAGTATCATAAAAAACACTGAAAAACTACATCACACCTCTGACCACCATTGTTAAATATAACCACTGAAGTCAATCGGTATTATCGTTTTGCTCTCAAGGCCTCATAAGACTATACTCGTTAACCAGCCCATATTTATTACCATCCAATACGCACAAAGCGTTTTGGGAACACTTTCATTATGCATACAGCTAAGGAGTGGAATTCCCTGCTGGAGTCTGTGTTTCCTGATGGCTACAACCCGGGAATCTTTAAATCAAGAGTGAATAGGTTTCTTCTAGGTAATTGCGCTCCATCGTCGACCGTATCATCGCTTTCCATCAGGTGAGATAGCGGTCAAGCGCGAACCTATCAATAATTTAAAAAAAAATCCACAGATGTGTCCCCGAGTTCGTGCTGGAGAACGTGGTGGTTCTGATAACGATGGCGCGGCGCACGGTGGGCGCGATCACCGAGGAGGCCGACATCGCCAGCGTGTTGCGGCCTGCCCTTACGCTTGTGCTGACCTTCATGGGGGATTCTTCGCGCACTTATAACCCACATCTCAGGTATAACTCCTCAAGTTCATGGATGCTATGACATTGTTTTTTTTTTAACTTTCGTACGACATCAGTATTTACATCTATGACTAGCTATAACTCTGCCCCAGGGCTGCGGAAATGTTCGAAAGAGTTACCATGGCCCTGCCCTGCGCTCAAAAATAACCAGAGTAGGGTAGATTTGCTACTCGAACCGTTCAAATATACTATTTCCTTTTGAGGTACGGAATCATAAAAACGATGAACGAAAAAAGTTTATATAATTTGCACCCATTAAACTCGAAGCGAAGTGAAAGAAACAAAGAAAAACATTTTTTTAGAGAGAAATAACGCACTACAATTATGCTATAGGGAAAATATGCGTCACATTCGCGCTAAACGGCCGAACGCTCAGCGTAATGCCGCAACCCCATGCATAATGCGGCAAAGTCCACAGCGCTGGTTTTCAGCGTGGACCGCTGGCAGATCACTATTAAACTTCAAATATACTGGGGGACGAAATGTCCCCTAACAGAATGCGCAACGCTGTCAAATTATGCCTTAATGTATAGGAGGTCGGCCACCGTAGGGGTGGGCTTGCGGACGGCAAGCAATGGGTAGGTCCCCGTCCGACCGTCTAGTAACTGTCCGAACCGGACTCAAGTCATCGACGGCACGTATTGTTCCACGCGCGCCTCAAAGAGATGTCAGCAAACCGTAGGGGCCCAACCGGGTCGAAGCTTACTGGGCCCTGGAACGAAGGCAAAGAAGAAACCGGAGTGAGTTTTTAGTCAGTAAAAGTCTGACACTATCCCCCGCTCCGCCCAAGGGCGGGAGATATCATTGAAAGACTTTCTCATCTAAAAAAAATGTATAGGAGGTTTCAATATCGTTAAATATATGTAGGACGATGAGTTGTGTCGTCACTTATCACAATACATAATTACATATCGTCTCTTATGTGTATAAGCCACGAGATAACCACACCGTGTGATACTGACTGATAACAATTCATAATAATAATTAGTGACAAATTACTGATATGTATACAAATATTTGTTTATCAATCACGCTGAACGGATTTGGATAAAAAACGGCACACGTATAGACCATGTTCTATCTAGATTAGGGTAGAATACTTTCTGCCAGGATTATGGGATTTTTCAAAAGAGAAGGATAGAGGAAAGAGAAGGAAGGGCAGATAAGAAAAGGTCAATTTTATTTGTCAAAAACATGTGAAGGTTATAAATCAGTTGGAACGATTACAAAAACTCAAGTAACACAGGTGGATTTTTATCAGTAAATATCTGATTCACCAAGAGCGGGAGGAGTAATTTAATAATTTCCCATCGAAATAGGAGACGAAAAGTATATAGGATATTTTCCATCCCGGTATTACGTTCCTGTTGGATAATTTTCTACTTAACCCCTCGGCCGCCAAATATTTGCGCGCTTTTTTGAAAATCAGCCCGCTTTTTCCAGTAAAAATGAAGCAAAGGAAACTAGGTTTCTATGCGTTAGTATTCTAAATAATAACGCATAGAAAGCTAGTACGAATGCAAAAAGTGCGGCAATTAAAACTTAGCCATAGTGGCTAACTTTTCTCGGTAAGCTGTCAGTACTCAGGGTCACGTTCTCGCGAGTAAACAATAAAAAAAAAATTATTATGACCGTTTGTAGCGTGAAGGGCACTTCAGAAAAGCAAAAAAAAATGAGACCAAATTACATTTCACGAGTAAGTAAATACATACGTTAATCGATCATCAAACAAAAATTTACTTATAACAATACAGTGTTGCTATTTATGACAAAAAGTACCCACATTGCTTTCAATTGTGTTTTTTATTAGCAAAATAAAAATACTTTTGGCTATTAAAAACGATACGACTTTTTGCCAATTTCGAGAACTTGGAACTTGGAATAATGTATTATAAATTAGTCTTTGTAAATAGAATATTGGTGGCGATGCTGAAAAACTAAAGCATATTTATTTACGGGTATATTGTGATCGTTATGGATACTGCTACCTACAGTATTTTTAAACCAAAAGTTTATTGGTAATAATTAATCCTATAGTTAAATAAAATCGGACTAAACCTTGATTTGATGCAGCTGCGTAGTAGTGCGTTTTCCCATACTTTGGTTTTTTAGTACTATAATTTGCGTTTTTCAAGGTCATTCAAGTTGAATAATGCTATTATTTTCGTCCTGCTGTCATCCTACCCATGCTATGTAAAAAAGAACTTTCTTTTCTTTGAGATGCGAGAAAAGGATAGGTAGTTTACATTGTACGATACCGACAGCTGTCATCCACACCATCCTACTATAGCAATTGTAGTGCAGGGATTAATAACAACGACTTGTGTTTCAGAGCTCGACTAGCAGAATGTCTCGAAGCCATGCTACCGAATCATCCAGATGACCAGCAACCATTGAGCAGCTTAGCGTCCTTCTACAGGGAACAATTGTTCAAGGAACATCCACATCGATTGCAGGTATATTACGGAGATTATTCTTTCAGGACATATCTGCCGTAAAACAAGATTGGTGCCCTGACACACCCTCAGCTGACCACGAAGGACGACCTGAATGTCTTCCTTAAGAATTGGAATGACGGGATACCTTTGCCTTTGCCCGGCGGTGGAATAATACAGCCTAGTATTAATTATACTTTCAGTTTGGCATAGACGCGTCCTTTACTATTTATTCTCATAGATGAAACTTAATAATACATTACCGTATCTGAAAATCTGCCTCATCATCCTTCTGAGTTTAGGCCGTTGAAAAGATCTCGTCGATTTTCATACAACCGCTCTTACGTGATTATGATGTACACATAAATTTGTATAAGACTAATCCAGTAAAGAGCTCTGAAAATCTGCTATTTTACGTGAATTTTGGCCCTCCGTAATATACTCAGACAAGTTTTCTCAAAGACTTGAGTTTTTTTAAAAAAAAAAACACATATTTCCTGAAACAAATTTTGTGAAATATTCGAGTAAATCACGGAATTACCGAAAACACCCACAGAAGCAACCAACAGAGTTTTCAGACGTTAACTCTCTTTTTTCGCGTTGCCTTTAATCAAATATCGCGTTGGATTGCAGATACTCAACCAGCCACCTTACAAGCTCGTGGTATCTGTTCATATAGTAAACATAAAATAATATTAAATTGCGCATATTTTCTTTGTTAAATTTACAGCTAGTTCCCTGCCTCCTGGACGTGTTCGTGGGCATCGAGATGACCGGCCAGAGCGTGCAGTTCGAGCAGAAGTTCAACTACAGGCGCCCCATGTACCTCGTCATGGACTTCTTGTGGGAAATGGAAGAGCATAGAGATGCTTTTACGTAAGTAACTGTTTAAATAAAGGGTCTTTCAACAAGGACGGTTCGATGTTGAAATTAAATATAACAAGCTGTATGTGAGATATTAAAGAAATTATGTTTTTATTTGTAAGGCCCATTTATGCCATTATTTATGAAATGTGTCATTGGTCCGTACTTCTTCGAAAAGGATGATGGCGAGGCCATTACTGTCAACGGCGAGTGCTACAGATCAATGATTAACATTTTTTTTTTTTTTGGCCTGAATTGAACGATATGGAAAGTCGATTTACTGATAGAGAGACTGAGAGATCATCATTATTTCAACCAAAAGACGTATTACACGTCAATCACATCTGCCTCCCCTGACTGTCGACACCACGACCGATTTCATCACAAAGATATTTTTTATACAGACCCACTTATTTTGACGTGGACTGTCATCAAATGATTTCCACCGCCTCAGGGTGGAGCGTGAGGGAGTGTCAAACTTTTGCTGACTAAAACCATTGCGATCTAAGGCCACGGTAATTCGTAATTATATGCGAATCCTAAGGAAGAATATAGAAATCAACGATTAAACCATTTCCGACATTATTGTTTAGTCGCTATTATTACAATCCAAAACCATTATAACCTCCAGGCGACTAGCAAAAGAAGCCGAAGCCAACATGGAGGCGGTCCACCCGCCGATATTCCTGCGGTTCGTGAACCTTCTCATGAACGATGCCATCTTCTTGCTGGACGAGGCGCTCGGGAACATGGCGCAGATACGCACCATGCAGGCTGCACAGTATGTATTGCCTTCATTTTTTTTAGGGTTTAAGACTCTAATAATTTCATAGATTATTATTTATTATATTCTTTACTGCACACCGCTTATAAAAAAAATACAGAACAAATTAGGATTATTTTTAGTTTAGATCCATTTTGTTCACATAATTTTCACTACATTCTACCTAAGGTGAAATCAGTACAGTGCTCTCCAACTGAAGAGACATTGTGACGGTTTTATAACAACATATACTATATTATTATAACAATAGATTTAAGCAAGGCGAGGGAAGCTCGTGAAATTGAATTTCATAAATAAACACGTTTTACGGTCGCTGATCACAAGACCTGCAAAATGCTTAAAACTTAAGAAAATTTGAAATTCACGTGCTAGCTTAGCGATTCCCCTTAATAATAGTTTTTTAATATATTTTTTTGAAAACTGACCTACCTCACCACTTTTAGGCACGCAATGAAGTATATTTTGCACTAGTGCAGAAAAATGTTCCTGCTGGGCTTTGCGCCTATTCAATGCATAATACATTTATATTACAACATCAGGTTGGTCGCTGGGCAGTCCCTACATTGGTTGATCAGTGGGCAGCTCCACGAACATCGACCTTGTCACACCGATAAGGATCGGCGAACTATTTCTCACAATAATTTATTACTAAATAGTATCTATGTTTATGAACTTTTTTCGAGTAATTGTATTAAAAATGTCGTTTGGTATACGTGGGCATTTGTTATTGTTGTCTCTCAGCTCAATAGCGACCTTGCCTTCGGGTCGGGCGTATATTCAGCCTTGTCTGTAATGACAACAATGTGCACAGAGAATCGGGCACGTGGGCGAGCCTGCCGCCGCAGGAGCGCAGCCAGAACCTGTCGAACCTGTCGCACGTGGGCATGCTGGCGCGCTTCGACAACATCCTGGGCCGCGACACGGTGCGCACGCTGGTGCGGCTCTCGGCGCACGCGCCCTACGTCTTCTGCCACCCCACGCTCGTCGAGCGCATCGCCTCCATGCTCAACTACTTCCTCATACATCTCGTTGGACCTAATAAGAAGAACTTTAAGGTGAGTCTTAACTTTTTTTTTCTTAAACTCGTTAAAAAATAAAAGGTCCGTTTTGGCATTTGAGAAAGAAGATTCTAGAATGTAACTTGGAACGAAACTGAAAGAAACAATAAAATAATAATTAATAACATAAAGCGTTTTAATGTAATTATATAATGGTTACATATATAATGTAATAATAAAAACATCAAATGTCAAAACAGTCTTCTTATTTTTTGACAACTTTAAAAAATAACATTTATTAATAACTAATATTCCATAATTATAATATAAAATAATCAAAAATATTGTCATCAAAAATTATACACAAAAATACGTTGAACTTGACTGCTTCTACATAGAATTTATAATAGTAGATTATGGGACTAGGGGATAAAGCAGTGTCTTTAAGTTGCGAGCGGTATGTTGAATTCCAAAAGAAACGAAGGTTGCTAAGGTTTAATCCCGAACGTTAGTGAGGGATTTATGTAATTAATTCCCAAGCACTACGAGGGAGTTAATATGAGTGAAATGAGGAGTTCAGACCGCACAAGAAAAAATTAGCTTTATCCTCGTGTTAGACTTTTTACCCCTTCTATGAGATAATTAAAATTAAAAACTACTAAATCAAACTATATGTAGTTTTAATTTTCTATTACACTCCCGCTCTTTCATTTGATAGTGGCCAATTTTTGTTTTTGATTACACTTGTTTGATGCACGTACGTTTTAATATTTTCTTAAAGTTTTTTTTTTTTTTTTTTTTTCTAAATGCTTTAATAGCGTTCACGTTCCAAAATCTCATTACTCCCTAGTTACAAAATGACATGCTTTAGGAATGTAGGTATGACATGTTTTCATGCCTCGCAGACATCTCCATTGCCCGATCTTATAAAACGCACTCAATCGTTGTCTGTATTCAAAATACTTGTTAAAGAACACTATCTGTCGCTGTGATTATTATCGATAGTCGCCATTTGTTTTTATTGCCTATACATATTTGGTATGTATGTAATTATTTATCTACTAGCTGACTCGGTAAACATTGTTCTGCCGTATAAATGATCAAACAAAAAATGGAGTATGGGGGTAGTAGTAGGATAAAAAAATAAATACAGCCGAACGTAGAACCTCCTCCTCTTCGAAGTCGGTTAAAAAATAACCTATAATCTATTCTCAGATCTACCAAATATGCACAAAAAAGACATAAAAATCGGTGAAGCCGCTTTGAAGGAGTTCGACAACATACACTGACTCACAAGATATTTTCATATTATTATAGCTTAAGTATTTGTCTGTGTATCTATTTTAATAAATATTGGTGCTTATTGTCAAACTAATGACAACCCCATATCATGTTCTGACAATTACTATCCATTCTAGGTTGCCTGATAGAGACCGCAGAATGCAATAAAGCCGCCCATTGTATGTGTTTTAGATATGATTTTTACTTTCGTATGTATCGTGTTGTATGTATTATTAAGTATATATCAAATATACAATAAATGTTTAGCTTCGTATTGCATGGTTAACACGCTGTTGTATATAAATATGTAATTACGTTCAGTGTATCTCACGTATGTACGACTATTTTGGAATTCAACCGGAGCCCTTTGTTATGTGCTTCTAAGACGTTTTGGGAAATCTCTTATCTAAAGGTAGGTACAGACTGCTGTAAACATGTAATGTTACATGAAAGGAGCACTTCATAAGTGTGGACAGATAAGTGTGCGGTTATGAACCGAGCATGTATCTACTCGCATCCGTTTCCGGCATGCCTCTCGCAGTACAGACACACAACCCGTCCACATTGGCGCGCCGTGTACATTTTGCGCCCCGATAAATAGCCGATCGCGGTGCGCACGGTTTGTTCGCATAGTGTGCACGGTTCGAGCGCGTAAGGCGTCCACACTATGGGAATTTTGTTACATTGCATGAGACATTGCGACAATGTGGATGGCAGATTATTTTATTGCGTGTTACATTGCATGTTACATTTCGTAAGTCTGCGCCCGCCTTAGGTGACAGATACAAGCTGTTCATGGCCTTGTTTTTAACGGAATTGGAGCATTATAAAGTCAAAGAAATGGTGCCTACTCGCGGAAATTGGACGTTCCACTTTATTTAAACTTGTCAAAATACAGCCTCCAAATCTACCTAATTCGACAAATGTAAACTAACCTAACATCCGACTTTAATTATTGTGTTTACACACACAGACGTGAGCGAATACTGTAAAAAACCTACGTTCAGCAATCACCAATCAATTTGACATACTTATAATCTTTCTTCTCTGCAGGTAAAAGACATGAAAGAGTACGAGTTCGAACCAGCGAGCACGGTGCTGGACATCTGCCGCATGTACGTGGAACTGGGCAACAACGAGCGCTTCTGTGCCGCCGTGTCAGACGACGGGCGCTCGTACTCGCCGCAGTTGTTCACACTGGCCGAAGCTGTGTTAGGTAAGTTTCTTTAAGATACCGGTGGATGAGGAGCTTACGTCTATGCTACGGCGGGAGAATTGCTCTCGTATTGTATTTGTATTTCGGACTGGTGTCCGCAAATGTACGTCTAACGTGCGTATTCGTAGGGTAGACTGGGTACGGTTGAAACATTTTAGCGTTTATCATTCATTACATCGTAATTAGTTAACCGAGCAATGACGGAAATATATTAAATGAGGGAACATATCTTTGTCTACTAATGGGCAATGTTATTTGAAATCACTGTACTGTATTTTATGTGTAAAATCAAATTAAAAAAAAAATGTTATTTGTTTCAACCGACCCAATGTCAGGGTCGGTTGAAACAGTACCTGGGGTCAATTGAAACACATGCAAATAATACAAAATATAATAAATGAACATGTTTTATTTATCTCTAATAACATTTTACGACTCGTAATGGCACAGTTGAACATCACAGATATTTTTTTATTAATATTCAAGTCTTTCACGATACTTATAATCTAACATTATTTTTAATAAGCCTTCAAAGGTTTATATTAAGTACAACTTAAATTATACAATAATCAAATGTTGGTAACGATTTTTTTTTTTTGTAATGTTTGTGTACTACTTGCTATTATATTTCTCAAAATTTAACAGCATTAATTATAAACTAGATTTTAGCACTCCAACTAACTAAACACTTTGAGTAAAACTTCAAAACATTATTTCTATAAACATCTACGTTTTGATGCATAGATAAACAAATGACAAAACAAAACTTCAATACTTGTTGTTTAAGAGAATAAAATTTAACAGCCTAAAAAAAAACTTTAGCACTTAAGCTATAAAATAGGTTCAGAAAAAACTGAAGACTTATTATAAAAATCAATATCCGGCTTTTACATCTTCATAGGCTTGTTTGTAGGTTGATAAGTCGGCCTGACCTCTCGCAGTCTTCCTTTGGCGTACCCTTGGCATCTAAGAAACAAGAAAATTGAATGAATAAACTGTTTCAACCGTACCCAC
The DNA here is from genome assembly GCA_958295575.1 of Leucania comma. Classification (NCBI taxonomy): domain Eukaryota; kingdom Metazoa; phylum Arthropoda; class Insecta; order Lepidoptera; family Noctuidae; genus Leucania; species Leucania comma. The sequence continues at coordinate 15,201,549 of OY282474.1, read as the reverse complement.
AAAAAATGTTTCAACTGTCCCCAACCCCCCTTCTAGGTATAAAACCGTTCACAGTAAGAATGATAATAAATTTGAATAAAAACTAATCATACAATCATATTCTACAAACTTCAGTTAAAACGATACAAAACTCTCAATACTCTAGCTTTAATAAAACCATAATAATTGCAAAAATGTACGAACAAAAAATACTTACTTTTCCTTCAAAAAACACAATGGGGCCTCCTATACACAAGTACAGCGCGCGAAGAACGACGCAACACTGAAATTCGTGTTTCGACTTGTCGCCCGCTTCGTTCCCCCCCTGTACCCCTCAACTCATCACGCACGGTGTCGAGATATTCGCTTTGTTTCAACCGTCCACCGTTTCAACCGTACCCAGTCTACCCTACTGATGGGACAAATGTCTCATTCGATACACCCCAGGTTCTCAAAGAAAGCCAGCAGCACCTTGGTATTACTGACCATTTCGCGGAAGGTACCTGGGTACGCGAAGTACTTTGCCCTGTATCCAGCGACCCAGTGGTGGATTAAGTAAATGCGGGGCCTGTAGCAGTTCGATAAGGGGGGCCCCTAGGTAGACCTTTTTTTATTAAGATAGATTAAATATTTTGTGTGTAGTTGTATTTAGATTTCATGTAGTGTAGATACATTAAGTATTTTTTGTCACGATCAGGTGGCGCGGGGCCCCGATTGTGCAGGGCCCGTAGCATTTGCTACTTTTGCTATATAGCTAATCCGCCACTGTAGTGACCTCAGGCCAGTATATTTCTAGATGAGCTCCTGTCTCGTCCTCCTCCATGCAGGCTTTGCACAATGGGCTGTCTGTAACTCCTATGACAGATAGGTGCTTAAAAATAAATATTAGATAAACCATCATAGCAGTCGACTTTGAAAGCCCAGTGACCGATTTTCGGGTTTCAATAGAGGTGGGGGCTGCGCGTAACTATAGCAACTGGTTCAACTTATTTGCCGCGTACTATACATTCAATGTATGATTGATGATTCGGATATATTTGCATATAGTTCCAAATTAAGTGAAAAACTTTATTTCTCAGCGCGAATCGGGGGAGGTGGCCTAATAGGGTCGCTACGAGAAGTGGCGACTTGCGTCGAAAAGTTCGCAGTGCAGCGCCAACGAGACGAGGAGATCCTCGCGAATGCGCCCGAGGAGTTCCTCGACCCCATCATGAGCACGCTGATGATGGACCCTGTTATACTGCCCAGTTCGCGCACCACTGTCGATAGGACTACCATCGCACGGTAAGATTTATTACTATTATTAGCTTTGGCCTCCGGTTTGGGTGAAAGTCAAGATAACGTATTACCGGGATATAAATATCCTGTCACTTTGTACCCATGTGCTAATTACACTCAAATTTGTTCAGTCGTTGAGACATTATGAATTTACAAACATACTGACTTTCACATATTATAAAATTAGCAGGATATACCAAGTTCTACTCCATTCGTTAATATGACTAACTTGTGAAATAACTAACCCCCGTTTTACACACAGTTTCTGATATATTCTTTGGATGTTTGCGATTAGTACAAGATTGATTATGATAAGGATGTTATATTTACTGTTGTGGTGCAACTTAAAGATCCGTTCCATGACTAATATGGTTAGTTTCTAACTTGATAACATTAGAAGAATTCGACTCAAATACAACACAACTGAAAGGTTATCACACTAATATTACCTATACAGACAAAAGTTTCTGAACGTGTGTTTATTAGGTGGACGGGGCTTCGGTTTTCGTGAAAATCAGGGACCTGGGGTCGGAAGAAAGTTTTTCCTCAGTTGTTCACTCTCGTGACAACAGGGACCCCAGGTCTCTAATTTTCACAAAATCTGAAGCATCGGTTTCGCCATCAAAACTGAAAAAAAGAATATATTGACCCAGGTCTTCACGCTCGAACAGCTGGACGGAATTTAATAGAATTTAGGCACACGAGTAGACCTTGACCATGGGATGCCACATAGGATAATTTTTATCCTTTGAGACAATTTTCTACTTTTACGCAGGCGTAATCGCTGGCAGTAGCTAGTTCTTTATAATCTTTCGACACATTTAGTAGGTACTTATTATTCGTATCCAAATTAAATGTAATAAAGTAGAATGTTTAAAATATAACGTCTTTTGTTTCAGACATCTGTTGAGTGATCAATCGGATCCGTTCAACCGCTCGCCGCTATCCATGGACCAAGTGAAGTCTAACACGGAACTCAAAGAGAGGATCCAAGCCTGGATCGCTCAGCAAAAGAACATTGCTCAAAACTCGACCAGTAACGAATAAAAGACAAATATAAATAGGTTTTTGTATATTTTACTAGGCAAGCTAGTAGATAATATTTTAGGTTAGTTTAGACAGTAGATTTCGTATTGAAGGCAGTACTATACATATTGTGTAAGGACGCTTGATAAATGGGAATTTTGTGTGATTTGTGTCAAGTGTAAACAGTGTTATTTGTATCATATGTTTTTTAGTTATTATTCAATTATTATTATTGTAAATTTTAGTTAGTTATCCAAGTTTCGGTACATATCAGTTGCAGTGATATCTTGTTTATTCTATATTTATGTGTACTGTTTGTGTTTATTTCAGTTAAACCGTTCAATTTAATTTTATCGATATTAATTCGAATGATTTAATTGGGTGCATTTCATTTATTGGATAGGTACCTACTAATTTGATAGTAAAGTTCGTACCATCCACTTATATTGTGATAAATTACTATTTTTCTGTCTTTAATTTAGTATAATAAAATTAATTAGACTTAATTAAATATATTTCTTGAACTCAGTCCCTTTTTCTTTTTTTTTTTAAGAAAACTGGTTTCAAACAATGATGATTCTCATCAGGTAATATAACATAGCGACATGACACGCCTGTATTCTTGACGTGATGGTAGAGCATGAAAATAAATTGTTTTGCACTATTACATCCTATTTCGCAATGCCCATATTTTACCGAAATACCCACCCCATCCATTGGATGATTTTACCTACCATAAAAAAAACCTACCTTGTACTATTCCTCCTAGTAATCCATGCTTGTATCCAACTTGACTGTTTTGATGGCACAAATGGTACAATGATTGTATGATTGACTGTAGCGGCTTCGATTTCAGCTCGAATCAAATATATGGCCTATCTAGACAGTTATTCCGGATCTAGGTACCTTGTATGTGTGGGTTTACATGTTTGTACATGCACTGACAATAAAAGAGTAATAATTTATGTGGATCAGCAAATGTGTTAGATATTATTGGTTGCCTCCTTGAAACTGAGTTTTACTAAAGCTAATTTACGATGTTTTAACATAGTGACTGTCCAAATTGGGTTATTTTCGAGATGTTTTCCACATGTTTGCGGAAAAACAGAAGATAGATTCTGCTATATCTGTGATTCTGACAGAGTTTGCCAAGAGAGGCATGGAGACTGACTAAGGCAATTGCGTCATAAACATAAAATCATAATTCGCGCCACTGTAGAAGCAAGAAGTGTCTATGAAGCGTGTGTATTTTAAGAAATAGTCCTGGGCGGATTTTTTTAAACGTGTACACATTTTAAAATTGGTGGTCTGATTTTATTTTCTGTTTTTCGTATTTTTGTTTTTAGATTTTTACTGACTGATATTTAAAGTTTATAAAAATATTGAAGGTTTACTATAATATCATAAAGTTAATTAATGATAAACTATTAAAAATCATGTAGACGTTTTTTGGTTCCACTTAGTAACAATTTTAAAACCCGCTCTATTAATTTAAATAAAATAATTTACTGAAATATCACATTTTATTTTGCTATATGTATGCTAAATAAATGAAAAACGTGCAACAATATGATATAAAGTAACTAATAACTGCTCTAAACGTATTATTGTCTCATCTGACTAACATGGGACAAATTAGTTACCTATTTTTCTTAGCAACTATTTAAATTGACATTGAATGTTCTTTTACAAAACCATATGATGACTAACAAATTATGTTTTATGATATAAAATAATAATAATATCCAAATTAACGTGAAAACGAGCAATTAACCCTTATTTTCTTATTTTATAAGTGATGGACACTCACATCAGTGGAATGCTAAAATTACTAAGTGGAAAAGTAAGGCTCTGATTAAAATGCACACATTTTTAGGCAAAATTCTATAGAACTGTAACTGATCTAAGATCCGATAGAAGAAGTACCTTCCCTCATCTCATGGTACTAAGGGCTCAGAAATATGAGATGCTGGTGCGCAACTACTCTTCTTTTTTTCTTTTTGCCTGCGTTTTTGATTTTCCATTTTTCCCTTAATTTCTGTTTCTCAGTCTCAGAAAGATCAGCAACTTTTTTTGTTTTTGATTTAACAAGCGCTGCGTGCTTTTTTTTATGCTCTGCAAATTTTTCAGGGTCTTTTTTTAATTTTTCGCGGTATCTTTTTACTCTCTCAGCAGATGTAAGAGGCATATTTATCTACAAAAATAACATTACGATTGTAATCCACTCATTTGTACCTAAATAGTAATAATACAAAAATAGTAGGCTACTTTTTATCTCAATGTTTCCACGGCATCGGAACTTATGCGTTTTAACCCACGGGAGACAGTTAGTACATGTTACTATACCTCTATCATTTTATCACTTATTAAAAAAAATCGAATTTAAAGTAAAAATAATTAGCATAATGTAATCATAATGTTTTTTACGTCGTATAATACGACTACACCTACCTACCTCAATTGGTAAAAAAATCGTAATATTGTTTAAAAAATAATAGAATCACGTGATGGACAAAATATTCACCGTGCATGCAGCTTTAGAGTTCCACTGACGTACTATTCATTCCACTGACTAACGTTTTTGCCAGAATTGGTCAGTGGAATGTAACGATTCCTTACCAACTACACTAGTTATTTATTTATTTACGTATTTTTACATTAAAAACAACAAAACATTGATACGACTTAGTAAAATATACATTGGTCGATTATATATTAAGTGTAATATACTTGAAATATTGTTAACTTACCCAAAAATCACCGTTGATCAATGGACAATTTTTTTTCTCTCGGCAAATCGTCCACTTTCAATGATATTTCTATCGAGACTGATCCACTGTAGCTAGTGACGGATATGTTCCACAGAGTGCTCAATAATGTTTCAAACTAATGAAAAAACTACTATTGCGGTAGATTTAAAAAAAGCCGCGTAAAATTGCGTTTCTCAATGGAAATTCCACCCAGGTCAATAATTAAGACTTTTATTTAAAAAAGTATTAAAATTCAATCAGTTGCTTTACATTAATTATATTATTAATATGAATAAATATAATATTTAAGCTATCGAGTAATGGTTGTTTCGCAATCAATATATTTATATTTATCCTGTAATTTTAATTTGTTGGTTACAAAAAGACGGTAGGACAGGGTAAATAACGGCATGTACGTAACGGTATCACTCAAAAATTTTATGAATAAATTAAGAAATAAAGGAAATGAAGATGAGAAAATATAGTTAAATATATGTTTTAACTAACGACATCAAAAAAAAAATTAGTACTAAGATAGTTATCGTACAAAAAAAATCGAAAGTTGTGGGACATAGCAAAAATGCAATGTACATGTTTATAAAAATCCGCTCTCCTACAAAGTTATTAAATTATTTCTGTAGAGTTAACCATTCATGGACACGCCACAATCGTAACGTCCTCACTTTCCGCCTACGCAGGTTCCTACTAAAGGACACAGTGGAGTTCTACCCCGATTGGGAGTTTAGGGATTTTAAATAATTAGATGTATATTAGTTGGGAAGAGTGGTTCTGATAGGCCCGTATATTCACAACTGTTTAACTTAATAGACGGAACACATGCATACATCATACACTTTCATTGTGTCCCTACAGGGAGCAACGCCGTTCCTTCGTGGAGGTGTTTAGTGGCGATGACTTCTTTTTTCAGACCCTGGCTGGTGTAGGCCATGGTCCGAAGTGAGAGGGCATGGGACGTAGTCATCTCCTTTTGCGAAGCAGTAATGCAAGCGATCCTTCGCTTCGATCTTTCGCTACCAGGAGGTGGCGGCAAACTTGAGAGAAAACAGTCTTGCCAACGCTCCAGCCGCTACAGGACGTCACCTGGACGTAAGCAGTCGCAGGGCCATAAACGGCCACTGCAGATACGGGCTCGCGGTCGTAGCTCGGCGTTTGATACGGATCAGGCTCGAGTCAACGGCGCGTTACATGTGTGCCTAAAAATGATGTCAGTTTGAGAGACGGGCCTGTTTTGGCCTATACCTACCTGTCAAGGCTGCGAAATTTTTAATAGGGTTACTGTGACCTTGGAACGCAAAGGGCAACTAAAGGAACACAATTGTATTTTTGGCAGGAATTATTTGATAATTGCCCTCATCAAAAAAAAGTTCTCTGGATTTCACTGGGTGTGGATCCATGACCTTGATTTCAATATTATTTTAGTACATATATAAAGCGTTATGCCATATTATGAGAATAATTATAATTTCTTCATATAATCAAAATGTTTGAAATAATATTATAATATAAACAACTTTTTTAAAAGGTTTTCACTTTTATTTCGTGAAACGAGGAGGTGGCCATAACAATCTCCAACAGCGAGCATAGACAACCTAGTTGACATGGCGGAATAATCAGCTGTTAATTGCAATGCTAACGATTAAGTGGAATAATTCTCATAGGTAATAATTAGTTTAGTAATTTATCGAGTTTTAACTCATTCTAGTTTCCAATAATGCAAGCCATATATATTTTTGATCGCGTAATTTAAAATTTCTTGCAAGAAAAAAGGAATGGCGCGATGTCCCTTGTCATCTGTCAGCTTCATTCATTCATCCATTGTGCAGAAAAAATGTGACTTGTTCGCTTTGTAATTTTGTTTTTATGTAATAAGTGGTAGTTGAATATTAGATCCACCCGTTATTACATCCCATTACATTAACGAAAGTGTTGATTACCGTATTGCATAATAAGAACAGTCGTAGTAACACAACGGCCTGTTTTACTGTGGCCCAAGATTATTCCCTCTACAAAGAGCTTGGTGCGGCGTCGGCGAATGAAATACTTATTTTTCTTGCGCAGTGAGTTGTTGAGTGTGTCATTTGATGAAGAAATAGGGGTGTTTATAAAATAGTGAAGTGTGAAAGGAAGCCAGGATGTCAGGCCGGGTAAGGAAGCAGTCTGACTGTCCTGTGGGCAAGCAGGGCCCGATGCGGGCGACGCTGCCGGTGTCGTCTGTCATGAAGAGTGGCGGGCTCAAGAAGAACGCTAGCAACAGTCCGACACTATCGCCCACGAATGCGTGGCGCCGGATATCACCAGATCACGCCCTGTCTGGTCAGCGAAGCCCTGGAGCTGTTAATTACAAAGGTATCAACCAACTACGGATCATGTATTTACTTACAGTATACCATGATAACTGTTGTTTAACATAAAGCTATTTATGTAAAAATAGCAGTTAACATTATAAACTAGCCCAAGAAACAAAATGGTAATTAATGTAAACATGATTGCTTGTGTTTCTATGTGTTTCTACAATGACCAATAGTGCACATTAATAACTGGTTTAGGCTAACAGTAATGTTGTTAATTAAACACATGAATCACTACATAATGTGTATGTGATTTGCTAACCTATGGTAACAAGTAATCTTTAATATCTAAAGTTTGATGCAAGGCAGATGCTTTGTTTCCAAGGACCTATACCTCTAATTTAACCCGAAAACCTGACAAACTCTGACAATAAAGTAGAATTTATTAAGCTTTTTAACATTATTTACTTCAATTACTTCATTTAGTAATAAACTCTCACTCATTAACCAGAATCAGTAGTATAACTAAAAATTTCTGTATTATGATCCCATTACTTAGAATAATAGGTATTAAACCACCATTTATTTCTATAAAAGTTATGTGGCAGGAATGTTGTATGAAAAATTCTTGATGTTTGAATTATTTTCCTTGTATTGATTTAAAGTAGGACCTGGAGCTTCCGACGTCCATTCTAAGTTGGAAGGACCTTAAAACCTACCTAATATAAAAATTTCCCCAGACTAAAACGTTGGCACATCTCCATTTAGAACTACAGTCTATGTTTCAGTTAAAATAAAAAAGGAACTTTTACTTAAATGAACAAATAATATTGTGTCTAAGTATCATAATTAAAGCAACTTGCAAATTTTTCTTATTAGGGTGTTTGTGCAGTTACTCATCCTCCATTTATAATCATGTTTTATTATTAAAAATTCTACTGTTTAAAAATAAATTATCCTCCTAACTTAGGGTTGCCGACCATCCTGTTTTCCCTGGACATGTCCTAGTTTTTGTACTGTCCTGGGATGTCCTGGATAGTTTTTAAGCTGTGTCCTGAGTTTTTAAAGCACCTTGATAAATTCATAATGCTACTCTGTTACAATTCTTAAGTTATGGGCGGATTCACGGATTGCGAGTCTCCGCAGTGCCCCACTGTGTAAAAACAAAGGTGCAATATGCCAAAATTTAAAATCACTTTTCACTAAAAATAATTATGATAATTTATCATTACTTGAATTTTATATTAATTTATCTATTAGAACTCTATTATTGTGCCCTGTTTTTATATTGAGTTGTCCTGATTTTTCCAACCTCAAATCCTAGTTTTTTGAACTTGGGGTTTTTTTTATAACTTGGGGTTGGCAACCCTATCCTAACTGAACATAAACCCTTGGTATTTATTTTATCTGCTTACTCCCAGCTTAGCCCATAGAAAAGAAGATTATCAATATCCATCAGTTTATTTGAGGCTGCCAAAGCAGATTTTCCATACTAGCCACATCACAGGTTTCATTCCATTTCTGTCACATCTTTTATGGAATCCATCTATTATTTATGTCTCTCAAAATGTGAATGAATTTAATTTAATGAACCGGTAATCATTAAGCATATAAATTTTCTAGGCAAGGGCAGATTCGGTGCCAGTGTCATCAGGCGCACCGCATCACTTGACACACTCTATCACAAAGGACAGTGGTCCAGGGACTACTACTTACATGCTGGCCAGTTGCAAGTTGATAAATCTACACAAGTATGTAGCTATTTTTATATTGAAGTTATCAATGGTTTGATGATTATGAAACTCCTATTGTTGTTGCAGTTATAAATGATAATAATTATGTTTTATAGAACATTATTATAGCAATAATTTTATCTGCTTGCCTTTTCCAAACAAAGAATTAAACATTTAGCTTGTAAAGAAGATTTAGTCAACTCCAATATCTCTGTTGGCAAATAAAATTAATTGGCTGTTTCAAGTAATAAACAAAAATTAAGTAACTGTGCTACCTTAAAATTTTTATTAATATCTTTGCAAGAAAATTAATAATAGAGCAGCAAATGGTGGTTCTGATATTTTTAGCAAGGTATATAATCAATTTTTATTTACCAACTAGCGACTCGCCCCAGCTTCGCACGGGTGCCATGGTGATATTAAATATATTAAGACCATCCTCTTGAATCACCTTATCTATTAATAAAAATGGCATCAAAATCCGTTGCATAGTTTTAAAGATCTATGCATACATAGGGACAGACAGCAGGATGCGACTTTGCTTTATACTGTTTTTATTTGCCAATAAAGTTTTTTATAATTTTTTCAATGCTGTTGGTAATCTGTATAATCTAGTAAATATCCTCTATGTTACCTTAATAGTGCATTTATGTGCTGACAACGATTGTGAGTAAAATAAGCTGCATATTGTATCTACAATCCTAATTAGGAGAGTCGGTAACAAATTTTCTGAATACCAGTAAATGTAGGAATGACTGTCTGATCTCCAAAATCCAATAACTGGGTAACCCACCCTTGGTCAGTGGTGTCACATTTTCTGGATTCTGATTGATAAAGACCCTTAGGAATGATAGTTGGGCCCAACACAGAAATCTCAGCTTGAAAAGGTTACTCATCCTGGGACAGATCTCGGCAATCATAGTTAACCTAAATGAACAACCGGATCGACTGTTTTTACCCAGACACACACTCCTTATAACTGCATCTGTTGTATATGTATTTTAATTAAAATAATAAAATCTTTTTGAATAGACTGATGATGGAGGTGGAGCATCAGGCCGCTCTTCCCGCAGTTCTGAGGATGACAAGCTTGACCGTTTTCTGCGCAGTCGCCTTCAAAGACCACACAAACCATCTGCATCTGGAGACTATTCAAGCAATTCTATGAGTACTGCACTTTGTAAGTATTGTTTTAATAAAATTAAAAAGAATGTTTTATAGTACTTTTTATTGTTCAAATATAATATATAAATAAATACTTAGGGCAATTTGTAACCCATATTTTGTAGAAGACATGCAGAAATTAACAAGAACGATAACATTAATTTATTAGAACCAAAAATTTTAAGATGTGACATCCTCTATTTTGCACTGTGTGATGTTTTACACCCATTCCCTCTCCTAGAGAGGAGGCGTGAGTCCCAGCAGTGGGAACATTATAAGAATGAATATATTATGCTATTAAAACCCAACCCAGTTTTACATAAACCAATCATAACTAAAATATTTAATTACACTCCAGGGTCCCGTTTTGGAGGCAGCAGTGTTCCACTGAGACCAGCACGGTCATCAGTTGAGGGTCTCAACCAGGAGATTGAGAGACTTGTGTTGTATCCAGCCAGTGGCACGCAAACTCCACATCTGGACCGGCTAAGAGATAAAGTATGTACTAATCATTTTTTGTTTTCATTTTTTTTTACGTAATGGACGATTTATTCAAATAGATACTTTTTAGATTAAAATAATAAACTCTGTGGATACTATACTGCACATCAAAAAAAAATTGTAAAAACTTGTTTATTAAAAGTAAGCACTTGTTTATTACATTAGCTGCCTAACCCTTTCTCTACAGCAGACTAACTCTTTCACTCCCTTTTTCAATCTTATTGGGTCAAATGTTGATTATATAAAAAAAAAATTAATATGTCAAATATTGATTGAATAGAAGTTTTTTATTTATGGTAGGTAAAATCATCCAATGACAAATCCCGCCCTTGGGCGGAGCGGGAAGTAGTGTCAGACTCTTACTGACTAAAAACCTACCCCGTTCCTTCGTAGCCTATAGTGCCGGGGCTGAGCCTTCCTCTCAGAAAACGGCCTTTGACCCCAGCAGGCTTCGACCCTGCCTGCCTGCAGTTAGCAGGCTGGGCCTCTTCGGTGTGCTGACAGCTCCTTGAGGCGCGCGGGAACAGAACGCGCCGTCGACGACTTGGGCTCGGTCCGGTCGGTTACCGGACGATCGGACAGCGTGCTACCCATTGCACGCCGTCCGCAAGCCCGCGCCTACGGTGGATTGAATAGATGTTATTGTTGTGCAAATCTTGCACAACAACAACATCCTCATCTCTCCTTTACAGAGCCTATAAAATCTGTTAAGATATGTTTATACATATATTTATGTTTATTTTTGTTTGTAATCCTTGAAATAACTTTGTGTTTCTAGATATATATTTTACCTGACGGTGTAAGATAACTCACAGTGATAATGTTTTCAATTTTGTTGTGTCCATATCTGACACGTATTTTAAGCACAGTGGAGTAAAGAAGACTACTATAACTCAGTTCTATTGTTTTCTATTTTCAGGTTACTCCAGAAGGCCATCGTGCTCCACTCGCAGAACTTCTCCGGCGTTCCGTCAACACACAGACACCGCACGATCTGTGTCACACTGCTCATTCATCAGGTAATATCCACCTTCCAGTCATAATGACGTAATACTAAATTTTACTCATTTTCGAACCTAACTGCAAAGAATATTTTATTATTATTTACTAATACAGATTAATTATTATCTTTCTTTGTTTTTATTTTGTTTCTAAACCAGTTCAATGTGAAAACAACTTTTTTTATTCAACTTAATAAGGAACTTTACTAAATATTTCTAATATTTAATAATATATTTTACATAATTGGGTATTTGTCTACGTTTACTTGTACTGAAGAAAAAATAACACTAAAAGAAAATCTTTTTCTAAACACAGAATCACACAAAAGTATCAAACAGCAATTAGCTCATTTTTTTAATGGTGTAAGAAAAACCGAATTGTAGTGGTAATATCGTATACAGGTATATATTTTGTATACACGTAACCTAATGATGGTGACGTCACATTCCAATAATGCATCTTTATTCTATTACTTTACAGTTTCTAACTTAAAATTGGACGGATTAGAATTTTTTTTGCTATTTTAGGTACACTTAATTTTTTATACAAATGAAAAAAATTGAGTCAACTACCCAATTATGTTTGTGGTTAAATATGAGTGTATTCCAAGTATCTAAACAATACATTGTGGGCATAGATCCACCGTCGCGGGGGTCTCTCTCAAGCGGTGGGTCCGCAGAGCTACTGGCCGCAGGTCTATAACTAACTATAGCTTTTAGAAAACCCCTCCCCGCAATTAATAGTTGAAATGCACTAAACAACAGAATGATTTGATAGTCTTCAAGCATGTGGTTTTTTTTAATAATATACTTTGCTTATTTGCTTCTATAGGAATTATTCAGTTTTGTAGAAGATACAATAGCAGTAGACAGAATAAACTGAAAATAGTTATTATAATTTTCTTGAACTTGCTTTTCAGAACATTGAATGATTAGTTCCAAAGAGTTTTGATTGTGTACAGATTTCTGTTTCAAATCACTGTTACGTGTTTCAGGTGGCAGTGTATGCTCGTCACCGGATCTTGATGGTTCCAAACTGGGCACATCGCCGCAAATCAATCGCTTCTTAGCTCGTGAACCTCCCGATGGTTGTGAAAAGGTAACATTCTTGTTTTTGGTGCAATTTTTAGAACAGCGTCATTATATGTCATATTTTTATTTATATTGTGGTTAATTAATATTTGTGACCTAACTCTAAATCTGCAAAGAGAGTTTTCTTGAAGATGTCTTAGTTTTATATTAAATTGTGTTCCAGGTAAACCTGAAAGCGGGCGAAGGAGCATTCTCCGAATCAGTGTCGGTGATGAAGCCGACGATACCGGGTTTCACGCTGCGGCCGTCGCTGGGCTCGGCCTTCCAGCCGCTGCAGCCCGCCCAGCCGCCGTCCCCGCCCGCCTCCAGCTCGCACTGATCCACTGACGCAGTGCCGCACCGCCACCCGCACCCCACCAGTGCCCACTCCACGGACTAGAGGGTTCCTCATCCACCAAACTTGACATTTTATTAACATTGCGTTCAACTAACCCTCTTATTAAACGTCTTATGTTCGTTGAAGTTGAAAGTTACGAACTATTTTCAATTTCACGTTAGTTTGACCCTGCTATTGTATTTTGTGGCATACAAATCAATCACTTATGATTATATGACTGTATGTTGAAGTTGTGGAGCTAGTGGTTTATTTGTACCATAGCAAAATAATAAAGTTTCTCATAGCACTGCAGAAATGCTATTACTTTATTACAGGAAATAAAACGTGTTAGTGGCATCCAAAGTTTTATCACTTTTACATTTAATACACGTCTTTAATTAATATGTTGTGACAATAATAAACATTCTTAATATTTATTGTGACTAAATATCAATGTCTTTTGATACACAGAGTATTGAATGTTTGTCAATTTCCATCAAATTTCGAGCGAGAGTAAGAAATAGGAATATCCCCATGTAAATTGATACATTTTAGATTTGCAATTACTTTGCACACATTACTACTTTGACAAACAGAGCAACCAAAGCAATTTAATCGCAGCATTAGATTCACTAACGAAGCCAAACAAATGGCAAAAATATTTCATAAATACGAGTACCTATATATTATGTAATAGTTTGCCCTGATATTATTTTAATGAATTACATTAGGTAATGAGGGAGCTATTTTTTCTAAAATGTTTATTTAGGTATTTTAGCACTCACTGCTCCAGCTTAATTTGTTGACATGACTGGATATATATTTGATCTCATTTTATGTATTATTTTAAAATTATGTACATAACACTACATGTTGCAAGCATAGAATTTTAAAGTGTTATAGTATGATAAGTCATTTATTATTTTCAACATCATAAGTTTTTGTTAATTTATAATTGAAGATAAATTACTTCGGACCAAATTTCTGAAAGGGCCAGATTGTCTTATTTGTGGTAATGGATATATCGGTTGCTAGAACAATTTTCCAATGCAAAAGAGCTTTAACTTGTGGGATTTGATAAAAGAAAATGTAAGTAAGAAAATAGACTGAATTTTTAAACTTTACTCATACTTTGATACAGGTAACTTGACTTTATTTGTTACGTAGTGTAGACTACTATAAAGTGCCTATTATGGACATGCTTACTTGTTTGTTTACTCTCCAATTAATAAAATGTAACTCACTAGTTCTTTATTTTGTTTCTGAAATTGGATCTTTGTTATGTTTCGTCAGTATCTGTATCGGGTACATGAGGCATTTGTTCGTGTAACATTCGTTTAGGGAAGTTTGGACCGCACTCGTTGGATTTCTCATTTTGGCCAAAATGCATTTTTATCATCGAGACTGATAATGTAGTATGTTTGACAACTTACACATAAACATAGTTAGATCTGCTTTTGGACATACGCAATTATTTTTTAAACCTTTTTTAAAATTCGACGGCAAATACATATATATTTTGGATGGCTCACCTTTGGGAATATATAGTATTTTAAATCTTATCATTGCTCAAACAAAATTTTTATTAAGAGCCACACGAAATGTAACCTAGTGATTATAATATTTCCAGTTGCTGATGTAAATTAGTACCTATTGATTATATTGGTTATTCAATAAACAAATGTGATAATGTAAGAGAAACGGTCGAATCTGAATGTTGATCGTGGCTTGACAACTTTCGATACTGGCGTGTACTAGTGCTGCTTTCATGTTTTAACATGTTGCACAAAATTAACAGTATCCATAAGTTGTGAAGAATATCGAAGGTGCTGCGTAGTGACTATAAGTGTGTACAGACTAACCGACTTGTGACAAAGGAGCAGGGTGTTTGGGACGCGATTAATTGTGTAAGCAATCGCACTTGACGGCAGAAATCATTTTCGAATTGACTGCGAATGTGACAAACAAAAACCTGTATCTGACGCTATGAAGGAAAACATTTTGGTGTACAAAAAGTATTATCATCATTCATTTTAACACATAACGATTGTGTGTAAGTTTAAGGATTATAATATGTTGTATAAAATGCCACTACAGTCTATAATGATTTGACATTTTTAATAGTGAATAAATATATTGTGCAAAAACATGAGCATGGAAGAAGAGCCGAGCCAATATTTAAAATCCGGATTTCTGTGTAAAATGTTTCTGAAATAAGTGCAATATATAGCTGTAATTCGAATAAATATACAAGCAAACAATTTACGATATAAATTTTGAGGGTTATGTATATTTAATTTGTTATTGTCTTCATGCCTTCATTGACCCACATTTTCAGTTGCTCGATTGTTGTTCTGGAAACACATTTTCTGTAAAGTAAGCTTTATGATTATGTTTGCATTGCTTCCTAACAGCTTCCATGTCGCTTCTAGACTCCCCACACTTGGAATCCAAAACAATATTATGCTTTACTAATAATAGACTTATGTCACAGGTCCAGGTTGTAATTTAGGATTTATACAAGCCTCTCCCAATGTCGTTACCTAATTTAAGGTTTAGTAAGTTTTAGTAAAGGACCCGAAAAATTATTAGCTGTTAAATGTGTGCTATAAAACGGTCCCCTTACTGTTTAATTTAAAGTAACCACTTGGATGTGGACATAAGTTCCTAAATAAAGATGTTTGTATTGCCACCATTATTATTTTAGACTGCTGGTTTGAGCACAGTATTTCGAAAGACATCTTTATTTAAGGACTTGAAATGTTTTGAAAGTACATAAAGATATTTTTATATGTTCAGGGTAGGAGAAGGGTGAGTTGTACCATAAAAGTAACTTGGCTAGGACCTTAGATTTGATAGTTCTTTTATAGATGGTTAATATTATTTTAAAGTTTGCTTTTAGATGAATGATAAGTTTGTAATTTTTATTAATACATTAGATTAAATACTAACATTTAAACTAAACCAAAAGTGCCCATTGAGATAAGTTTATAATTTAAGCAAGCCTTTTGTTCGGCATTTTGTTAAAAAATAATGTTTAGGCAACAAAATTAGAAATTAAGAAAAATTATCGAAGGATTGTTGAGTTTTAAGTTATCTAAAATTGTTGAGGTTTATTGATAAAAAAATTCCTTTAGTTTTTTTACATGATAATGTTCAACAAAGGGCTTGTTTAGTTAGAGGCATTAATTAACATCAATATTAATAGTATCTACTTTTAAGTAATAATAAGAATGGTTTTATTATAGTTTTGTTTCAGAGAAGAAATTCTAATTACTATTTTTGTTTCCAATATTTTATCACTTTTATCTGTTTTCACTGTAATGTATCTTGCTGTATTGCAGACATATCCAATATACAGACTGATTTAAATTATCGGTTTTTTTTTATTCCCTCAAGGTTGTTTGATTTTGTGCTAAAATAGTGAGATCAAAGTAAGGCCCAGCGCACACCGCCGGAGGCGCAGCGGAGCGCAATTGAAAAAGCCCGGTCGCGGAGCAGGAAGAATACCTTTGGACCTACTGACAGTGGTCACAAACATTTTTATATTAATTGCGTTTTACATTAAACATTTGAAGGAGAAAAAAAATGATTAATTTATTAAATAAATTATTGTTATTAAATACATAAATTATTTATTTAAATTTTATATTATAACAATTTAAAAATCGATTTAAAATTACTATTTGGTAGAAATATGATAGTAAAATAAAAATTATCATCGTCATTCATTATTTAAATTTATGAATTTCGTCAAGGATTTTTGTAGTGACTAAATGCTAACCAAAAAAATAAACCCATTCAAAAAACTTACAATAACAGTAAAAAGTTTACAGTATACAATCCCTTACCACGGAGGCCATTGCATCTGTGTGAGCGAGACGCGTTATATTTACGCGGGAGTGACAGAGACAGGTAATAATAGGTCAACGTCAAGCTAAAGCCCGTTTAGCTTGACATACGGCCTACAAAAGAATAAATTCGCATGCGGCGCTTGTAGCGCATTCAAGCTACTACAAGAGCATGCGCACGAGTGCTCCAGTCGCCGCCTTGCTGCTCTGCGCTCCGCTGCATTGCTCCGCGAGCGGCTGGCTGACTGTCAAATTCATTGACCCACATTTTTCTTTTTATTTTCTATTTTCCTTCTTCTTCTTCTGCAAGCGCAGCAATAATAATCATGTCCCAGTCCACATCCATTACGAACGAGAGCGAGTTGTCTGTGCAAAGTATCGATCAGCACTAAATGGCCGCGCTCGGAGAAGCTGCGCGCCGCCGCGCCTCTTCTGCGCTCGAAGGCTCTCAAGGGCTCTTGGCGCCGCTCGATGCCCGCGGAATTCTCCCGCGCCTTTCAAGGAAATGCGCTCCGCCGCGCCTCCAGCGGTGTGCGCTGGGCCTAACACAAAGAAAATTAGTACATAGTCCTTATAATCAATCAATGTCAGTTGCTGTGTTGCAGATATTTTGATTTTGACACTCAAGGGTCAACGCTGCGCCCGCGCGGGTACCCGTCGCGTGTCGTGTGCGGCGGTCCCCGTAACGGAAATCGGATTATTACCTACGCTAGCTCAACTTTAACAGTGTGCATGTAGTCTTGTCGATGGAGAAGTTCAAACTGTTCAATGTATTATTACGTAGCAAAAGGCGCGGCGAGCCGCGACGATTCACCTTTGTATGGGACAGCGTTTGTCAAAACAGCACTAAACCAAGACACACCGCTTCGTCATTCATTGACTTATAATTATAAAGGTATAACGTGTAATAAAACAATTTGTTATGCTTTAAAGATAATGCTGAAATAAGCCAAGTTCACAAAGAGTTCTTAAAACAATCATCACCATCATCATTCCAGCCCAAAGATGTCCACTGTTGCAAAGAGAATGTAAGCACTACGTTACTGTTGGACATAGGCCTCCCACAAATGTCGCCACAACGAACGGTCCTGTGCGTCCCGCATCCATCGGATTCCCGCAGCCTTTACCAGGTCATCGATACACCTTGTAGGAGGCCTTCCAATGCTGCGTCTTCCGGTACGCGGCCATCACTCCAGAACCTTTCGGCACCAACGGCCATCTTTTCTGCAATTTGCCCTGCCCATGTGAGCTTCCGAAAGAGTGGGTCTTAAAATTAACATGGACAAAACCAGTCATGATAAACAGCCATGAGCTCTACTCTCGAAGTAGTAGGAAGGACGATTACGTCTACCTCGGACAGACAGTCCAGTTAGGTAGATCTAATTTCAAGAAAGAGGTCAATCGTCGACTCCGACTCGGCTGGGCAGCGTTCGGGAAGCTGCGCGGTATCTTCTCATCCAACACACCAGTGTATCAAGACGAAAGTCTATGACCGTAACCATGTTGCCAGTGAAGACATAGGGCTCTGAAACATGGTCGCATACCATGGGCCTCATCAGAAGGCTTAAAGTCACCCAAAGGGCAATGGAAAGGGCTATGCTCGGAGTTTCCTTGCGTGATCGTAAAACAACTTTATCTATTACAACAAAAATAAATAAATTAATTTTAATAGCTTGACCCCATTGTAATATATTGTATAGTACAATATATTTGCATTTTTTTTTATATATTGTATAGTACAATATATTACAAATTTTTAGGGTTCCGTACCTCAAAACGAAAAAGCGGATCCCTTATAGGATCACTTTGTCTATCTGTCTGTCAAGACCTTTTAACGTCGAGAACGCATGGTAGCATCGAGTTAAAATTAAAACCATAATATTTAAGTCTGCAGTCACTTGAAGCTGTGAAAAAACGAAAGAAAAAGATACGGCCGTATATGTCGCAAAAAACGTACTCTCAGGCTAAGAGCTCACGAAGTGGTTGGGGGACGGCAGCTTCTGTAGAAAGCAGAAGCATTTAGAAAACTAATGCACATCTCACGAAGTCACGACGCGTGTACGCACGTACGCCCGTGGTGTGCGCATAATTACCCGCCAGGTTTACGGGCGAAAATCGCAACCGCGAAGGTACGCAACCGCACAAAACAGCGCCAGCGGTGACCGCTGGCGCTGTTTTGTGCGGACCGCTGAGCGTTCTCATGAGTTTAGAAATAAAGCAGCTGTTTCCACTACCGTAACAGGCGCGGTTGGAAATCGCTGCGTGGGTTAAGTCTCAAGGGAATGAAAATACATATGTACTTCCCGTTATAGAACTCTGTTTGGCAAGAAGCAAGGTCTTATAGTACAAGTATTGCAATATATAATAAAATATTACAACTTTGTTATAGTGTAGTATTGCAAAAATAAAACCGAAACAATACCATTGTGGTGGCGTTTAATAGTGTTGTTGACAATACACATACCATGTTCTGTTATTCTATCTGTAAAATCCTAGCCTATTTTGAATAGCAAAATCAGTCGTAAAATAGTAAAATGCGGAAGCTTTATAATGTGTAACATGATGTTAGAAGAGGCCGGTTGTTTTGCACATCTTGGTGGAACCACGAGGCACAGTACATCTTGAATGCTGTGTCTACCTTTGAAGCATCATTGTATCACATATTTGAATATTATTTGCAACATTATCTATCTACTTCTTGTTGTTTACTGGTAAAGAATGCCTAAGGTGGTAAGTTTAAAAAAAAGTAACTGTTTTACATGGTTTTACAAAATGGGTGAATTTTGTATAGTAAAGCAAGTTTGATAATGTATTCTTAGGTAAGTGTGTACAATGTCACATTGTATATTGTTGTGTGCTGATCATTACAAAATCAAAGTTGTGCACAACAGGCCAAATGGGATAACAAAATTATTACTACTATTACTTGGTAAAAATAAAATGAAAGGTTACCAAATCTGAAAATGTATTACATTCAGTCTTAGCATTATAAAATTAATAAAAATAAAAACATTAATTTTACTAGTACTGCAAACTTCTTTTAGTTTGAATGTCATCCAAGAGTATTCTTAGCTCTTCATCTTCAAATCTTCCTTCTAGAGATGGTATTAGAGCCTTAGCTTCTTCAGGTGTCTCTGGGCATAGGTTTGCCAAGCTCGCCACTTCAAACTTATGTAGTTTTTTGGATTGAAGGAGACTGAAACAAGTTTTAATAATTGTTATGATATCTATAGATTGATAAGTGTTCTAGGAAATTTAAAACTTAACCTAGTATTCCAAATTCTTACTTTCTAACAGCTGCAATGGTTTCTTTATTTTTAAACTTCTTGAACATGTTGGTGTAAGTGAGGGTCTTCATGAAAACCTCCGAGAATTCTTGTTCCTCCTCTGCAGATTCATTCTGTGCTTTTCTATGTTCCAGCAACATGTCAACTTCAGATATCAACAAAGTTTCAGCATTTTCAAACTCTGTAAAGAGGAATTAAGGAATTTTACTGTTTCCTCTAGATAATGCATTGTTACCATAATATGTTCTAGGTATTATGGGTGTTTATTGTACGCGGCAAATAAGTTAAACCATTTGCTATAATTGCTATGGTTACGCACCCTCTACTCCGATATTAAGACCCGAAAATCGGTTATAATCCTCGACACACGCAGCGTGTAACCATAGCAAATGGTTAAACTTATTTGCCGCATACTATACAGATTTGGTTTTAGCTGCTATATAGAATTAATAGATGTTACCTTTGGGAAACTGTAAATCTGCTGCATCTTCCTCTACAACGTCTTGTATAGGTCCAGCCATTATGTTATACTATGGGCAGCTCAAATGTTATTTTATCTTACAGAAGCAGAGGAAAGTAAACATTCAATCCTCTTGTCAATTATGTACGCAAACGAGTCTATAAAAGTAAAAGCTGTACGACTAAGTACAGGTGAAGACTTCGATTTCTTGAATTTCACTGAGAGATTTAGCTAGAAAACACCGCTCATCGCTTGAAACTTCTTTTCACCTTTTTTTTATGACAATCACAAGAGTACAATTGACAGTTGAGTGTTGACTTGACATTTGTTTCGTTTTTTGACACTGACGGACCCCTCGTTCCGAATTGCTTCAAAAGTAAATATAGTTATTTACTGTACTCTCTGATATAGAGCGAATCAAACCAACGCGCAACGTCACAATTATTAATTAATAGCCCATAAGTTTTGTAACTATTAAATTTGGTCAGATTCGCGCTATAATGGCTTTTGAGGCAATACGGAGGGGAGAGAAGTTGACATCGGTGCGTTTCGTATAACATCTGACATCATAACCGATTTTAATGCGAGCGTTTGATGGTCCTTGGCAAAATTGTGGTGTCTCTTCCATACAGGCCATGAAATTGATTTTTATGCGTTTTTTTTAAGAGTTGAAATTGAATGCGTCAAATTTTTCGGCGTAACCGTTAAATTACGATTTACGGTTTCGGTTTTCCGGTTTTGACTTCATGTCTGTACCGTTCATCATAGACGCAGTGAAAGTCTTTATTTACATATTAATTTTATGTCGTTAAAAGGCTTATTACACTTTCCGATTTTTAGGAAACCAATTTAGGAACAGTTAGGAAGCAAAGTTGATAGCAAGTGATCACACTATCCTACATTGAATCCTAAATCGTACCCAATCATACCGACGACTAGACATGGGCGATTTTGGTTTTAAACGCAAACGGATATATATCCGATTTCTGAAGAAACCGATTTTTGAAACCACAGCAACGACGGCCATTTTGGTTCAACTTATTTTCCGCATTTTTTCTTGCCCTGTTTGTGAATTTCATTAAAATGTGGGTGGTTCAACCAAAATCTATTGCACATTATGCGATCAATGTCACCCTTATTTTGAGGGAACGTAATTTAAAAACTAGTTTTCAGTGATTATGCGTTGATTTATATTTAATTGATTTTGTTTTAATCTAGTGTATAATATCTAATTTTTTCGTTCAGAGATGCAAACTTAAACTTGGTGACAAGTGCACGCTTCTTCGTATCACCATAGCAGTGAAAAGAATTTCCCGACTTTTTGTATGTGTTAGTTTAGAGTGGATTAATTAAAGATACTAAATAAATGTGAATAGTTAAGTACTTATTAAGATTTTTCGATTCAGACTTTATATTAATTGATTTGTTATGAAATTCAAACAACAGGGTAAATCAAAAAGTATACCTACTACGCGGCTAGTAAGTTGAACCAAAATGGCCGTCGTTGCTATGGTTACGCGCAGCTGTCCACTTCGATTTAGACCCGAAAATCGGTTACTTTTACGATCGCAATTTTGGTTCAACTTATATGCCGTGTATTGTAAGGAACGAATTGGTGAAGTTAAGTGCTACAGGAATCGGATATTGAAATCTATTGTTTTTTTTTAATTGTACACAATTTAGGAAGTAGAGTGATCGAGTCTCCAATTTTACACTAAATTGGATCCAATCTGTCATATCAGCGATTACATCTTCCGATTTCCTAAATTGGTTTCCTAAAAATCGGATAGTGAAATAAGGCTTTAATAAGTTACTCAAGCCGCAAGCGAACGCCTGCGTTCGCACACCTATTGTCCTTCTATTGTGTCTCTAATTATGGTATTCAAAAGATTAATTAAATACAATGGATAGACAGCCTAAACTAAAAGCCTGACCAAATTAAAACTGTGAGCGGCTTGTAATAAGCTATATTTTACAAATTTTATTTTGTTTTATTTGTATGTGACGACATGAAAATTGAAAACACCAGTTTCAGTCACTGTCCGGTATTTATTATAACCATTTGATGCGATGGTTATTCGGTTTGTCTTGATCGCATGTATTAAAAACTCTCAAAACTACTATCTATCCTCTGTGTATCATGTATATAGACATGAACAACAAATTATTCGAAACGCTTATTATCTTTGTGCGCTAAATTCAATTTAATATCAATTCAATTTATTAAAAGTACTCTTTGATCAATATGTTATGCTCGGAGAACGCATTCATTCCCCACCTTCCGAATTGCCACGAAAGCGATTTCTTTAATAAAACCCTTTCTTTAATCATTGCTTTTGACGCAATTCGGAACGAAGGGTTTGTTGGCAGGAGCTGACAGTTGATATTATTGACACTAATCAATAAAAAAACACAAAATGTCTGTCAAAAGACCGTCAAGCAAGACTGTCAATACCAAGTCAAAAACAAATAACAACTCGTTTTATATTTATTAAACTCTTTAAACACAACGAATTCGTTAATTAAACTGAGTTTTTTGTCCCCCGTATAGCAAAATATTAAACAAAATGTCTGCAGTGGAGTCGACAATTTTGAAACCCGAGGACTCCCCTCACAAATTCACACCTAGAGGTAACATGAGGACTACTCTCAAGCAACAACCACCTATAAAAAAAAAAATTTGATACAGATGGTTGTTACTAGTGTAATTTAATTTTGAAACGAAATATTGATATACTTTGATTATATATATAATCAAAGTTTATATACATCCTAAGTTCTCATTTCAGAAACAAGTAAAGTTCAGCATCAAGAACTATCGAAGACTGTGTACTCCCATATCACGAACCTGCACAGTTTGTTATCTGACTGGGGTATTAACCGAGCCAAAGGTTTTCGAGTGGCAAAACTGGTACGGAATTTAAATTTACCAGAATGTGATGAGGATTACATTCCGAGTCAGATGGGCCCGTTAATGGACACCTTGTTGGATACTTTGAATGCTTTACAGAATATTGTGAAAGGTAAATTCTGCTTGTACCTCTTCTTTAGTCTTATCAGCTGCCTTGCACTGATCTCTAAGCATTTTAATAGCTATCTATTTTATATCTACAAAGAACTTAGCTATTTACTTTAAACTTAGCTATATAGTATTTTTAGTCTCATTCTTTAAGCATGCAGCATAAGATGTAAAATTTTTATAAAAAGGTACAACTTTTGAACTGTATGTAAGACCCTTAATCTCCTGAGCAGGCATCTGTCCTTAGTGCTTTATTGGTATTTTTTATTTTGTCCTGGATCAAACAACATACAGACACTTCAGGCATAACATCATTACAGGCAACTATTCAATTAGTTGACACAGCACCTTAGTTGAAAATAAATATTTCATGACTAACTTGACAGTAGATTTAAAAATAAATTATTAAATCTACTGTCAAGTTAGTTGTTACGTTGAATTCATTACTAGCTGCTGCCAGCGAGTCTAGACATAGACTTGCCGCTTGATGTTAATATGCCTAAGGGGCCATTAAAGTATTATGTAAGTGCTAAATAGGGTCTTTGCTTTGCTTATTTTTGATGACACGGGGGATGGGGGAGACTGGATGGTGATTATGTCAGCAGTTTTTTTTTAAGAGAACAATCTCCATATTCAGAAATCACATGAAAATGTGTAGACAGACACATATCACTGAGCAATGTTTACATGAGCATGTAGGGAGAGGGTTAGATCTTTGCTTACTTTTGATGATGAGGGGGAGGGAGGGGAAGTTAAAATTTACGAAAAATCTTCTTACGTAATACTTGAACGGCCCCTAAGTGACACTAATTATCACTTAGGAATGCCCAAGTGATAATTGATATAAAAAATAGCCTTTTTGTGTACATTTGGTAGGTATGACACAAAAAAAAATAATCATAAAAATTGGTCAAGCCATTTTAGAGGAGTTTGATAACAAACACTGACACAAGATATTCATATTTAATCTTCCCACTAAAGAATAACTTATCTATTTTTATTTTACAAAATAATCTGTTTTAAACACAACTTTGTTTTCATTGTTACAAACTGTTTCAGAGATAAAACTGGTGAACAATCAACTACAAGCACTAGCAAAATTGCAACAGTCTGATGAACCAGTACTTGTAACATGGTCTGTTAAACTAATTTCGGAAAAAGTAATAATCATGTACGAAATGGCAAAAAAAGAATTGGAATTGCTAGAGAAAGCAACTGGTATGTAATATTTCTTTGATACTTAAATTGCTAGAGAAAGCAACTGGTATGTAATATTTCTTTGATACTTATTTTTTTCATCTAATTAAAAATCATGGTATAGATGTCATGGCCTAAGTGTTTGACATTTTTAATTAAAATGTTTAAAAACTATATGTTTGTAAATATTTTGTTTCAGAGAACTTAGGACATTGCCGAGATGCAAATATGCTAGCTGTTTATATGGAGTCATGGAGGCCCAGCACCTATGTTTGTTCAGACCATTATTCATATCTATTTTCGGAAGCCGGTTTACCCCCTGTGTCTTGTCCTACTTAACTTATTTAAAGTTATAGAATATTCATTTTAAGTTGAATTTTATGTTAAATGTGAATTATTTAATAAATTATGTTGTTATACTACTATTTGTTTATTTTATACTGTACTTAGGTTTTTTATAATCAGGCATGTGGTATCCACTATTAACATTTCTTAAGTTTGTTATTCATACACCGTTTTAAATTATGGTCGTTTTAATCCCGAGGAGGATCAATTCGGTTTATGAAACACTATAGATTTATAAAGATAAAATTAAAAAATAAAGTACTTTTTTTCCAAAAGCTCGAATCAATATACGCATGTCCGAAATTAATTTCTTAAACGAGTCAATGACCTTGTAGGGAGTTGTCGGTCGTTGCGTACTAACTACCTATAGTTCATTGGCCTCGATCAGCTGACGTTTACTTAAAGAAATAAATTACGTACAAGCGTAAATTAACCTGTTGAATACCGTAATTAGAGACACAATGTGTGCAGTTCATAAAGTGTTACTAAAAATACACAATAAAAAAGAGACGTAGGACTTAGGACTAAATGTTAGTACTTATACATGCTAAAAAATATTAATTCAGATGTATTTGTTTTAATTTGTTCGGATTTGATTTGTTGTAAATACATGTTATGACTATTCATTTTTGTCTGAAGATATGTAAATGGTTTTCATAGGAAACTGTCACAACTATTAGTAGCGTAAATAGATCAATGGTGTCTAAAAGAAACTATTTCTTATGTACACCTTAAATCAGACAGATTTAAGGTGTACATCAGAAATAGTTTGACTACTGAGTAAGATCTTTTGAGCTACTAAATGGCGACACTTGAGGGAGGCCTATGTCTAACAGTGGACGTCCTTCGACTGAAATGATGATGAAATGAACATTGTTTTTTATTATGGTAGGTAAAATCATCAAATGATAAATCCCGCCCTTGGGTGGAGCGGGAGATAGTGTCAGACTCTTACTGACTAAAAACCTACCCTGCTCCTTTCATTGCCTTCGTTCCAGGGCCCCGGGGTTCATTTTCATATAACCCTTGGCCCCAGTACTAGGCTTCGGCCCTGCTCGGCCCCTACAGTTTGCTGACAACTCCTTGAGGCGCGCGGAAACTGCTCGGACCGGTCAGTTACTGGACGGGCGGACAGCGACCTACCCATTGCCCGCCGTCCGCAAACCTGTTCCTACGGTGGCCGGAAATCGGGATCGGAATACCGGCGGCGGCGGCGGCGTGTGCGCCGTTGCCTGATGCGGTCGCCCTCCTCCTTTGTTAGCATTACGTCTTCGCAGAAGGAGGCGACCGCCTATCACTCCTCCTTGCTTATGGCCTATACCAAGGCCCGGTGCGAGAGATCCCCGCCGCCGATCGCCCCCACAAAGACACGGCGATGCTCTTCCCAAGCGGGGCACACCTCGACTGTGTGCTCCACCGTGTCCTCCGGGCGCTCCGCACAGTGGCGACAACCGGGCGTCGCGCGTCGTCTCCGCACGAATCTTGTACAAGTACTTTGCGAACTTGCCGTGTTCGGTTAGCACGTGCGCCAAGCGGAAGGTGACGACGCCAAATGAATATGGATGCGGTCTTTACCATCTTTTAAAGCATATAATCTGCAAATTTTATATAAGAATTAAACCAATATTTCACTCAGACGTTCGAATTGTGATGTTTTGAAATGTTACGTACAAATATAATAATATATATTTGTAGAAAATAACGCGGAACAGCGCGTAACTGTTCGCAAAGTCTAAAACTTAATATCAACCGTCTAAAACAATCTTTAGACTGCTATTAGTGTTTAGAAATAAATAAATGCAATTAAACAAGTACCTTAGGTGCTTTATAGGTACCTAATTGTATAAAACAAGACGAAAATCCGAATAGGATAGGGTGTTATATCGACCGAATCCCGTTACCTACAGTTTATTACCCTTTCAGAAACTAATTGCAATGGTTTTAATAGCAGATGACCTCGGCATTACCATTAATTTACATAAGGCTATTTGTTTTGAGATGCGATAGGGCGAGCAGGCGGGTTGTCATGGCGACTTTTAACAAACAAACGCTGGTCGAAAGGTAGAATGGACGCTAAACACAATTAGCCTCATATAGGTCCAGAGGCGTAGTGTGGACTAGTTTAGACGTGGGCGAAGGCGCATCAGCGAGGCCCTTTTCTTTAATAAATCTGAAAACGAGGCAGCTACTGTCGCAAACCAGCGTTCGACCACATCGTAGCTTAGTCGCATCGTCGATGTTGTCGAACGTCGTTGCGACGAGTTGCGACAGTATGCACCATACTGTCGCAACCCGTCGTCAGGTGAAAAAGTGGTCAAAAAAGAGTCTATCTATTACAAAAAAAAAATGTTCTTAATTAAAGAAGCCAAGGCTTGCGCGAGGCCTTTTTTTTTTCTTTTTAGGCCTTGGGACTTGGGAGATGTGGGCCTCGCTATGCTACGCTACTGTATAGGTATCTATGATTTAACTTATCATCATCATAATTTATTTCAACCTTGGCTGGCCCGTTGGTTTTGTGGTTAGTGGCCCCGGACAGCTATGCCAGAGATTGTGGGTTCGATTCCCACCTAAGAGTTTTCGTGTGATGAGCATAATCATTTGTTTTGTGTCTGGGTGTAATTTATCTATAGTATAATATTATATTTATCACACCAAGGGCTTTCTTCATTCCTATTTCTTCACGGTCAAGGGTGTTTTTTATTTTTTAAAGCAAAGAGGCGGATAATTTTATGTTTTAATATATAATGAAAATTTAAAGTGTGTTTATGAACAGAATATAATAAATAACATGATTACTTACACAATAATTTGTTATTACCAACAAATTAACATTTATCGGCGTTCTAAATTCAAAAATATTGCAATTTCTATTTTTATTAATATTAGGATGTAAGTATAACGGTTTGATACCTTTGCTTCTCCTTCAGCCTGCAAAGGTTAAAGCGGGAAAAAAGTCTATTAAATACTATTATCTAACTTATTTAATAGTGTTATTTGTGAAAAATAATAATAATTTAAGATTTGAAGAAAATTCTTTATATGCCGTCGCCGTCGAATACTTGTGATAGCCTGCTGCCATGTATATCAAAACTAAAAAGTATAACAACTTTGAAAAAAATTTCTTTAGTACAAAATGAACAAAACTGAGAAAGTATTTTTTCGTAAGTGTATTGAAAAACGGCGTTTGATACACGTGCAAATTTGTCACTGCAGCCCTCGGCTTCATAACACACTCGCCTTCGGCTCGTGCGAATTCTACCTCGGAAAAAAAAAAAAATCTGCACTTTTATAAAAATATACTATTCGAGTGCGTTGTTAAAAGCCTAAATGGTATATGTCCATCAGTTTGTTAATATAGATTAGGTTGCATTTAATTAAAAAATGAGAATGGTAATGAATGACATTTTTTTTTTGTGGTCAGATTTACTTGAAACTCCATCTTAACGCTCTTTGATATAAGTAACCTTTATCATTGTAGATACATTGTATTGCTGAGAAGGGATGAAAATTTGTTGTGTAAATACTTAGAACTCAGCTCTTTGACGTACCTACGTGCACGAACACCTATTCCAGGATTTTATAAAATTCAATTAATAAGGAATGACACTACTGTTTTTTTTGCCTTCGTTCCTGGACCCCGGGGTTCTCTTTCGCACAACCCATGGACCCCTACGACCCTGCTGGGCCCCTACGGTTTGCTAACATCTCCTTGAGGCGCGAGTGGAACACATCTACGCGGCGTCGATAATTTAAGCTCGGTCCGGACGGTTATATTTATTTATCTTTTATGCATACAATCAGTACTGGTTGAGTACGGGGCGGAGTACGGTACTTGGACGGACGGGTAGACCATGGCGTGAATATGGATGTGGACATACGATTATAATTATACAGTTGTAACAATCTGTTCCATTTTTCAAATTATGTACATAGGTACCTATCTAATTGGTAGTTTCTCTTCATTCTTCAGTGTTTCTGCATAAATTGGCAAAGTCAAGTTCAAAAGCAATATGAAAACGTGTCGGCACCTCTAATATTCTCTTTACCTATGTATCGGTGTGTCCAATACAATAATGTCACAGCCAAAATGTGGCTTCATAAAATGGTGACGGCGTGCATATTCTTTGAAGCCTGATAAGTGTAGCCTAGCTTGGATTAGCAGCCTAGTATCAAACACCTATTAATCATATCCAATCGAAAGGCTTATGACAAGAATTTTTATGTTGGTAATACTTCCATATCCCTTAAATTTATGCTATCATCATTATCTTCAGGAAATGCCAGTCGTTGAATCGGAATTGCTGTTGAATGATCATGCTGCGTTACTCTTTGTTTAAAAAAAAGAAAAAGTAACAAATTTTAATGAGCTATCGTTGAGGAATCTGTATTCTACACTTTTCATTAGATAAAGAAGTAGATAAGCAAAACTTCCGTGGTTATGGATATCATATGCGTAGCATAGTAAAAATTTTATGTCATCCTAAAACATGCAAGTTGTAACTTTACGCAACAACCTGACAAGCTATATCGGCGTGCATATTTATTATTATAACACCTATTTCGGTTTACGGCTAACAGATATAAATAGAACACGGAAGGAAGGGCCCGGGTGCCGTGTCCCTGCTTCTGACGAAAATTGACCCAAATTCGTGAAGCAAGGCGTTACCAGCTCCCCGGCTGTCATTTCACGCTCAATTTACTTTCTGCTAAGCACATTTCCGAAACGATATATTCAAAAATTTAACATTTATCTATGTTACTTATGAAGAATTTTGAAGCAAATAACTGGTTTGTTAGAAGGTGTAGAGTAAAGTTCTCCAAATCAATTCTGTAATAAGTGAGTTAAGTTATAGGTACTTCTGCAATTAAGTATAGGTTCTCTCTGGAATTTGGAAAACTTCTCAGGACCAAGTCTTTGAGTCTTCAATAAATTATAAACTACGAAACAATATCTACAAGCAGGGCAATCCTGCGCTTTTAAATTCGAAGTTGTATTAAAATCCAACCTATTGTTATTAACATAACTATTGTTATTAACGTGCTACAATGTCAGTTATATAATTAATACTCCTATCTTTAAAAGCCATAAATCAGAATCAAGTATACACAATGATTAATAAAACTGTAAGAGCATATTTATAATGATGAAAACAAGTGACTTCTAGAAAAGGGTATTGACTTTTAGACTGACTGGAGCACAGGTAAATCCAAAGTAGTACATTTCTCTATCTTTAAGACACCTACAATAAAATTTAATGTAAAAAGAATTAACTATACCAAAGCGATTACAAATGGAATAAGAATAGCTAGTAAAGTACAATTGATAACACATAATGCGACGACTCAGTTCTTGAACATCGAAATAGGAATATGTAACAAAGTTTTAAATATTACAATAAATAACAAAGTTTTAAATTGTGCAAAAAGGAATGACGTAAGAAAACTAATAGATATGGGATCAGATTCTCGTAGGATGATTTGAAAAATCGTGAACGGACAACGATATCGTTTTTCTACTCATGTGGCGAATATACCACTAAAAACATTGACAATGTACAAACTATCCTTAAGATTGAAAAAAAAGTTACTAATAACGTTTTAGGCAAGGTGATTTTTAAAAAAAATTGGTCTACTAATATCTTCCTATAAACATTTGTGATCAAAAGTGCCAGAAGAGTACCTTCACTTTTACATAATTTTAATGAAGTTTTTAATGATTGTATATACGAGTATTTTGGAGGCCAACTTGAAATTGCTCGTGGTTTTTTTTTTTTTTATCAGATCCTAGTAACTACGAAACCTTATTTTCTTGCCTGTGTTATCAAAAATCTTTGAAAAAATAATGAATAATAATCTTAAAATAATATTTAGTAACTTATTATAGTGTAATAAATGATCAACAATTTGGATGCTTTTTTAAGAACTACCAATGTTATTGAGGCATTAATCAACGAGGTTGTCTGTAATTTAAAGGACAAACATACAGTGTCAGGTATTTTTCTTGATACTCAACACTCAATATTTTATTGCGTTCCATAGGTATGTGTATATAGATCGTAGGTATTGAAATTGAAATTTTCACAGACCAATATTTACCCTGTCGGGCACTGCAAAATTAGCAGAGAGGAAGAGGTCTAAGTAGCTCGTATTAGTAGTAGTAGGAAGGATCGTAGTTTTGCTTACGACACGGAAGACCATGATGTTCTGCTGTCTAAGTTGGAACATTATGGCATACGGGGAAATGAATTAAAGCCATTTAGATCTTATTTGCATAACTCTAGATTGCAGTATATTCTAAAGACATAAAGTCACTAGTAGATGGAAAACAGAAAAATAACAAAACCAGTTAAAAAAAAGTTTGAAAAATAAAAACAGATTTCTGAAGACATCACGACATACAGTGAGGTATATTGTAATGTCCTCAAGAATTTGTTTTAGGCCCAACTTTCTTTAATCATTTTCTAAATTATTATTTAGTTTATGAAAACATGTACATATTACAGACACAAGCCTGTTACGCGCCTCACTATAAAGGAAAGCGCTGACACCTAGGCACGAGGCAGCGCGTGCGCATCGACGTCATCGCCGCTGTTGCCACCGAGCGGGGGAAACTGCTGACACAGACCATGAGGCCCGATGACACCGTCTACGTGACCACGGCCGCGCACTTCGGATCCAACCTCGATCGAGTCAATTTAATTGTTTTATCATAATTATAATTGTGTCATTGGAGAACAGCAAATTGAAGAAACAAAACGACGAATTAGGTAAAAAAAACGAACTACTTAAAATAATTAACAGCCCCGCTAAACGAAGAGCAACCCCAAAGAAAGCTATAAACAGAAATACGAAGGGAAGCCAAACAGATAATTTAATAAATATACTTGAGACTAAAAGTAATGAGTCATCGTCTTGCACGGAGTCTATTACTATGGACAAACCAAAAATAAGTAACATACAACGACAAAAAAAGACATCAAAAACTAAAGAAAACCAAATCGCCACTCAACAAGAACAAAAACGCCCTAAAGTATGTATCTTAGCACAGACAATAAAAACAAACTACTCGAGATTGCGGAAAATGTTTTGAATAGGTTTGAAATCTGTCACTACATCATACCCTTAGGAAATACACAGATATTGCTAAAAGGAATTAAACAGAAGCTTAAAAACTTTTCTACCCAAGATTATTGCATTATTCTACTGGGAGAAGAGGATTTCAAGAGTACAAACAACTACCTGGATACTATCTTTCATATAAGAAGCACATTACAGGAACTTAACCATACAAACATAATTATTTGTACGCCAACTTATAAATTTTTTAATAATAATTATCTTTACAATTCTAGGGTAGAGACATTCAATAACTTGCTGTATCTTGATGTACTTACACACGAACATGCTTACTTCCTAGATAGTAATTTCAATTTAAATTACGATGACACTATGTTCGATAGACGCACAGGTATCGTTAAAAACGCTGGATTGCAAATCATATTTAAGAATATAAAAGACATGATAATCTCCATACAATCCTCAAATAATATTTACATTGAAGATACATTGACCTATCCATCTATTGACCCTAACTACCAAATGACCCAAAATGACACTATATTACTGACAAATTCTAATGACACTGATGAAGTTATTGACAATAGCAGGAATATGACATTTCGTTAATAAAATTAATATTCTTTATCAAAATATACAAAGTATAAAAACCAAGCGACATTTAATAGAATCATTAAAATACGACAGAAATGACATAGACGCATTTTGTATGTCAGAAACATGGATATCAGAAACAAAAAAAGAATTATTAAAACTAGAGGGATATAACCTGGCTACCGCTTTCTGCCGCAACCAATACGTAGGAGGAGGTGTATGTATATTCCTTAAAGAAAATTTTGATTTCAATGAAAGACTAGATATTAAAGACTTGACAGTTGAATACATATTTGAAACTTGTGCAGTTGAAATACCCCAATTAAACACTTTATTAATAGTAATATATTGGCCACAATGTAATAGGGAAACCGACATTTTCTTTGAATCTCTAGAGAAACTCTTACAAAAAATTAACTTAAAAGATAGTAAGAAACAAATAATAATTGGTGGAGATTTTAACATAAACTTTTTTGACAAGAAACCAATCACATTTACCTTATTGACTACAATGAATAGATATAATTTCCGCCAACGAGTAACGGAACCTACAAGAGTAACTGCTACCAGCTCAACATGTATAGATCTTATATTCACCAACTTTGATAATCAGATTGCCATAGATGTTAAAGAGCTAGGTCTATCAGACCATAAAGGAGTCCACATAACTCTACCAAATAAAAACTTACAATCAGAACGGACAAAACTACATTACACGAAAAAAAGACTGTATAATGCCCATAACATATCATCATTCAAATCTGAACTCAGCAAAGTGGATTGGAACCAAATCATCAAAAATGACCACAATGTAAATGAAAATTACGCGTCCTTCCATAAAACCTTACAAAACCTATTAAATTTATGTATACCAAAAAAGTTGATCAAGGTCAAAAATAAGCAAACAAAATCATGGCTAACTACTGGCCTAAAAATAGCTTGTAAACATAAACGTGAACTAAAAATATTAATCAATACTACTAATAACCCTATACTTCGAAGATATTATAAACAATACGAGAAAATTCTCAAAAAATCAGTAATTTCATCTAAAAAACTAAATTACATAAACATTATGAAAAAATCGAGTAATAAAACAAAATCAATGTGGCACATAATAAAAAGTCGTACTAACAAACTGAATAAAAAAATTAGAGAAAGCATAAAACTTAACATAAATAATATTCTTGTTGAAGATCCGAGAGCAGTCGCAAACGCCTTTAATGACTATTTCGTATCGGTAGGAAAAACAAATGCTACGAGATCTGACGAGAACCCACCTGGTCGACATGTTGTTACTCCTTGCGAAAATTCCATATACTTGCAAACAGTGAATCCAAGTGAATTAAAATTTATTGTTAAAAACTTAAAAAACAAGCAAAGTTTTGGTCACGACGAAATACCACCAATGCTCGTTAAATCATGTGTAGACGAATTAGCAATGCCTTTGACCTTTCTTATCAATCAATCGTTCATGGAGGGTGTTGTCCCAGATTTACTAAAAATATCTATAGTAAAACCTATATATAAAAAGGGAAAAAAAACAGATGCAGGAAATTATCGCCCTATTGCATTATTATCTACATTTTCAAAAATATTTGAAACTGCAATGTCTAAACGGCTAAATAATTTTTGCGAGAAGTTTAAGATTTTCGACACCAGTCAAAATGGATTTAGGAAAAATAAGTCTACTACATTAGCAGTATTTAGTTACGTCCAAGAAGCGTTAAAAATAATAGATAATAAGAAATATGCAGTTGGGTTACTACTAGATATGAGTAAGGCCTACGATCGAGTATCATATAAAGTTCTACTGAAGAAACTGTACCAAATAGGTGTGAGAGGTATTGCGTATGACTGGTTTTGCTCGTACCTTAAAAACCGCACGCAGTACGTAGAAGTGGAATATGTTCACCCGGACACTGGCATAGTAACTCACGTGAGATCTCAAATGAAGCATGTAACGATGTCTATACCACAGGGCAGTGTCTTAGGGTGTATTTTATTCCTAATCTACATTAACGATTTGCCTAAGGAAATAAATGTCCAGAGTGTCCTTTTTGCTGATGACATCTCGATAGTGTTTCCATGTGACGACGGTAGTAGATTAAATTTAATACTAGACGATATACTTACAAAAATTGTAAATTGGCTAAAGGACCACAATTTGGAAATAAATTTCTCCAAAACAAAACTTATGCAATATAGGCCCTATCAAAAACGTCCATTGAATATTAGATACTCGTTCAATGACTTACCGCTACTGTGTGTCGATGAGTTTAAACTCTTGGGTCTGACAGTTGACACTAATATAAATTGGAAGGCACATATTAATGCTGTATCAAACAGACTTGCAAGTTTCACGTATGCTTTAAGTGAACTGAAAAGATCAACCGACTTCAAAACAGCGATGACAGCTTACTACGCCTACGCCTACTCATTGATAACATATGGCATTACAGTTTGGGGAAATAGCGTAGACGTTGAAAAACTCTTCATTTTACAAAAAAAATGTGTGAGAATTCTTGCGAACATAGACCAAATGCAGAGCTGTAAACCTTATTTTATTAAATATAAAATGCTAACCCTAACAAGCATATACATTTTGGAAGTAAGCAAGTTTGTAAGAAAGCATGCGTCGTTATTCCCTTTAGCTAAGATTCAAAGGCCGCTACAACGCTCCTTAAGAGTAAAAAATGAATTAGCAGTACCGAGCTCAAAACTAGCTATGTATCACTCAGGACCTCTTGTAATGTGCATAAAAATTTACAATAAATTACCCAGTGAAATCAAAGACATAGAATTTGACAATAAATTTGTAAACGCACTTAAAATGCACTTAATACAAAAGTGTTATTATAGCCTTAATGAGTTTCTAAATTGACATTACGCAAATATATTGATTTCACTATTTGACGATATTATTTGAAAAATTGACATTCTGAAAAATTTAACAATATTTGAAAGTTGACGCAATGTAAAAATGTAGAAATGTAATAAAATGCTCAAAATAAATAAATTAATAATGAAATGATAACATAGTAATTGATAATGTGATATATATGTTTAAATAACTTTTACAATAATGCATGCAATACAAATTAAGATACATAAAATGTTGCGGTGCCCTAGCAGGGTTCATGTACGAAACTTATATTATATAACAAGACCTTGTAAACGACATGAATGCAAATAAATAAATAAATAAATAAATAAATAAATCTTTTATTTGAATTAAATTAGTTTGTAAAATAAATCGGTTTTTTTTGAGTCCTCCGGCCGTAGCTTACGTAATTGGCGCAGTCGGTAGGATATACCCGGGTCGTTCTTGCGATAGCCGCCTTGTCGCCTCGCGTTCGCTACGATAGACTTTCAACGTCGTGCCGGGTTATCCTGAAGAACGAGACTACGCCGGAGATCCAGACATCGATCAGCTCAACGAAAACCAGATATGTTAATGTAAGTACGCTGAATTTTTTAGTGGTTGTTTACTTCCTTCTTGTGTTTAGTTCCCCATTTTTCTTTCCAACATTTTTCGCCCACACAGATCGAATTCCTCTAGGATAGTTAGTAGTAGAGATAGAAGTATAGATTCTAGACGTAATATTATAAGCCCTGAGATCGAACCCGAGATGGCCGACTTAGATAACATATTCAAGGCCCTCCGCCTGGTCCCCGACTTTGACGGGAACCCGCACGTGCTCACTAGGTTTATCAAATTGTGTGACCAGATAGTCAATTCGTATATTCAGGATGGGCAACCAGAGATAAATCGATTGGCGCTTATAAACGGCATACTGAATAAAGTTACGGGGCCTGCAGCCCGTTTGATAAACTCCAACGGTGTACCTAACGACTGGCTAGGCATACGTAGCGCTCTTATTAATAACTTTGCCGACCAACGAGATGAAACCGCTCTCTACAACGATTTGGCTTTACTTACGCAAGGTTCCAGCACGCCACAGGAATTTTATGAGCGTTGCCAGAATCTTTTCAGCACCGTCATGACTTATGTCTCATTGCATGATACATTAGAATCAACCATTGCAGCTAAACGCGATCTATACCGTAAACTGACGTTGCAGGCCTATGTCCGCGGACTAAAAGATCCACTAGGCGCGCGTATTAGATGCATGAGACCAGAAACTATTGAGAAGGCGCTGGAATTTGTGCATGAGGAGAGTAACACTATGTACTTGCAGAGTAGAAATGATAGTTTATCAGATAAAAAACCTTCAAACCGAATGCCACCTAATCAACAGAGTGAATTCAATTTTAAATTGCCCGTCCCCCCAAACAATATGCATGCCTTAGTAAAAGCCAACTCTTTTAATATGCCTGGTCCGTTCAGACCACAAGGCCCGCAATTTATTTCACGGCCTTTACCACCCCAGCACCAATTTAGAATGCCATTTAATCCATACAATATGCAACCACGTGGCCCGACTCGCACACAACAGATATTCGGCGCATCACCTAACAACAACCAAGGTGCTGAATTCAGGATGCCTCCGAGGAATCCTAATCCACCAAACAATGCTCCTAGACCAATGAGCGGCGTTAGCCACTTTGTACCCAGGCCCCTGCCTGCTACCAGCAGCTGGAACTGGGCCCAACGGGGCAACCCACCACCTTCCAACTATCTCAAGAGCCGCGACGTTAACGTGAACGAGTGCTCGAATTATGTGGAAGACCTTTACTACCCCGACCAATACGACTATTACTATTGCTTAGACCCCTACAACTACGTCGACTACACTTGCTATGACAACTGTTCATATGATTATGTTGGACCGCAACCAACTGACGGGACCAATGACATAGACAAACTGGGTACCATCGACCAACAGCAACCCTCGACTAGCCAGGATTTTCAGAAGATTCCGAAGTCCGACAAATCAGGATAGAATTAAATTTACAAACCCAAAGACAATTACCGTACATTCGAATCCATAACCCTCCACTAAACTTTCTTATAGATACTGGTGCGAACCAGTCATTCATCAGCCCAGAAGCAGTTCAAAACTATTTCCCACAC
This sequence comes from Leucania comma, assembly GCA_958295575.1. Classification (NCBI taxonomy): domain Eukaryota; kingdom Metazoa; phylum Arthropoda; class Insecta; order Lepidoptera; family Noctuidae; genus Leucania; species Leucania comma. The sequence continues at coordinate 15,163,532 of OY282474.1, read as the reverse complement.
ACACCTCTTAACTATGATCCATTCGAGGTTACCAACGTTCATGCTACAAGTAGGAACGATTACTCCATAAACTTACAATGCTTTCCTGAATTCGGTGATATGGAATCGATAAAATTATTCATCTATAAATTCCACGATCGGTTTGATGGTCTGATAGGAATGGACTTGCTTACCAAGTGGGAGGCTAAATTAGATTTGAAGGATCTCACATTAATAACCAAATTTGCGATTAATCCTATTCAAATTTACAACTCACGAAATTTAAACCTTTACGAAGAGATCATACCATCAAAAAGTTCTAAATTAATTCGATTACCTGTTAACACACCCGATGGTGAGGTTCTTGTAGAGGAGCAGGTCATTTGCAATTGCATCATATCCGAATGCCTGACTACCGTTACTAACAGCCGCGGCATGGTTGAAGTGACAAACCCAACTAATAATGATATAATCTTTACATTAGACCACGCTACTCAAGCAACGATATTCAATGTTGAGTGCAGTAGCACTGAACAACTGTCACCACGCGCTAAAGACGTTACATCCCGATTACGTACCGACCACCTAAATGAAGAGGAAAAAGCAAACCTCTTGGCATTATGTTCAAAGTACGCTGACGTTTTTTATATTGAAGGTGAAGCCTTAACTTTCACCAACAAAGTAAAGCACAACATTAGAACCACTGACGAAATCCCAATTTACACGAAAAGTTATAGATACCCATTCATTCACCGCCAGGAGGTCAGTGATCAGATAGAGAAAATGTTAGATCAGGGAATCATTAGGCCGTCTGAGTCTGCATGGAGCTCACCAATTTGGATCGTTCCAAAGAAGACTGACGCCTCCGGGAAACAGAAATGGCGCCTTGTCGTTGACTTCCGGAAACTTAACGAAAAGACGATAGATGACAAGTACCCAATCCCGAACATCACTGACGTTCTAGACAAATTAGGCAAGTGTCAATACTTCACCACCCTCGATTTAGCATCAGGCTTCTACCAAGTAGAGATGAATCCCAGCGACATTCCCAAGACCGCCTTTAACGTTGAACATGGGCACTTTGAATTCCTGAGAATGCCCATGGGACTTAAAAATTCCCCTTCCACATTCCAACGAGTGATGGATAATGTTCTCAAAGGGCTCCAAAATGTCATATGTCTCGTGTACCTTGATGACATAATTGTATTCAGTACCTCCCTCCAGGAACACATGAATAATCTAGAGAAAGTGTTCCAAAGGTTACGAGAATCCAACTTCAAAATTCAACTTGACAAATCAGAGTTCTTAAAACTCGAAACCGCATACCTAGGCCATGTCATCAGCACCGATGGAATAAAGCCTAACCCCGAAAAAATCACAGCTATCCAGAACTACCCTATACCCAAAACATCCAAAGAAATCAAACAATTTCTCGGACTTCTCGGTTACTACCGAAAATTCATTCCAGATTTCTCCCGAATTACTAAACCCTTGACACAATGCCTAAAGAAAGGAAAAAGGATAACTTTAGACTCAAACTACATTAACTGTTTTGAAAAATGTAAGACCCTCCTGACAAACGACCCCATTCTTAAATATCCCGACTTCGACAAGGAGTTTATTCTAACGACAGACGCATCTAACTTTGCAATCGGTGCAGTACTATCACAGGGCACGATTGGTTCGGACAAACCCGTAGCATACGCTTCACGGACACTTAATGAAAGTGAGGTAAATTATAGCACGATAGAGAAGGAGCTATTGGCCATTGTCTGGGCGACAAAATATTTCCGACCCTACCTTTTCGGACGCAAGTTCAAAATAGTAACAGACCATAAGCCATTGCAGTGGGTCATGAGTCTCAAAGAACCAAATTCGCGATTAACCAGATGGCGATTAAAGTTAAGTGAATATGATTTTACCGTCATCTATAAAAAGGGTAAGCACAACACCAATGCCGATGCCCTCTCCCGCATCGAAATCCATAACGAGGAGACCAGTTCAATGATCGCAAACGCGACCGACAGACCACCAACCCTGGACAACTCCAATACTCTGACAGCACACACATCCAGTGAAAACCCCATACTCGACATACCTATTACTGACGAACCACTAAATAAATTTCACCGACAGTTATGCTTGACCGTCGTAGGTGACTTTAAAAAACGGACCACTGCAACTAAGCCATTTGACACCCACACTCGAACATCCGTTCAGTTATCAGAATCGAACCTAGAAGAGGATCTGGTTAACGCAATTAAGGAATACGTTAATCCCAAGATCAAAACTGCCCTGCTAATAAATCAACCCCTTGAAATGTACAAAATAATCCCTCTCTTACAAAAACATTTTAAAAGCTCATCCATGAAACTAGTATTGGCCAAAAAGGAATTAGAAAACGTAAAAGAATACCTGAGGCAGCAGGAAATAATTCGTCACTACCACGAAGGCAAGACCAACCACCGTGGCATCAACGAGTGCTTTCTAGCATTATCTATTAGATACTATTGGCCTAAGATGCGAGAACATATAACCAAATTCATCAACGATTGCACAATATGTGGGCAAGCAAAGTATGATAGAAACCCTGTAAAGCAAAAGTTCAACATAGCTCCTCCTGCAACCAAACCCTTCGAAATAATACATATGGATAGTTTTTCAGCACAGAACGAAAAATATGTAACATTTATAGACGCCTTTTCAAAGTATGGTCAAGCTTACCTCCTACGAGATGGGACTGCAGTAAGTATAATACAAGCTTTATTAACTTTCAGCACGCACCATGGCTTGCCACTAACCATTATTACAGATCAGGGGACCGAGTTCACAAATCAGTTGTTCTCCGAGTTCTGCAAGGTGCACAAGATAATTCATCACCAAACACTAGCATACTCACCAAACGCTAACGGAAATATTGAACGCTTTCATTCCACTATCCTGGAACATCTTCGTATTTTGAAACTAAAACACAAAGATGAGCCAGTCATATATCTGATGCCATATGCTATCATAGCGTATAATAGTTCGATTCATTCCTTTACTCGTTGTAAACCTTATGACCTTATATTAGGGCACACTGACCCGCGAGACCCGATAGACATAGACCTGACTGGACATTTACTACAACAATATACCGAAACCCATAGAGAACGGATGCAAAAAGTATATGAACTTATCAATGAGACATCTCTCGCTAATCGGACAGCGCTCATAGAGAGTCGTAATAAAAATCGCGAAGACGAAGTCGACTATGAGCCCGACCAGCAAATATTCATCAGTAATCCCTCTGCCAGTAGATCTAAACTCGCACCCAGATACACCCAGGATACAGTCCTAGCTAACTTACCCATCCACATCTATACTTCCAAGAAAAAGGGACCGATAGCTAAATCCAGACTAAAGCGTGTCCCTAAAACCAAGAAATTGTTACAGGATACCCTTGATGCTGACGTTCAGCCTAACATGGGCGCAGGAGATTAATCTAGAACGACTCGACAGTGGACCTGGACTGTTGCCCTTCAAATTAGGACCCATGCAACTCATCACTCATTATCACACATTCCTCCAGAACATAGAACTGACACAGATCGACGACAATATTAACAAAATACGAACTCAGCTGAATAAAGCCTTAGACAGATTAGATAACTACACTAGCACGCTATATGAGCTGCAACTAGATAATTTAATAAACAAAATTAAATAAAGCCTCATCTCATCTACAAAGCCTAAAGCCCAATCGTTTCAGGAGAGGTTTAGTAGATGGTTTCGGAACCGTAATTAAGAGCATTACAGGTAATCTAGATCACTCAGATGCCCATCGTTATGACAACGCCCTTAAGGCCCTAAATGATAACCAGCAGCAAATAGTCATTGAGCAAAATCATCATATAAGCCTAAGCAAAGATTTGATGAACGAGCATACAAAAATCATTACGAAACTAGTAGAAAATCAAGCACAATTAAATGAAAGTCTGCACATTTTACTTGACGCCGATAAGTATAAACAATATAACTTAATAAAATTTGCAAAGTTTTCGCAAATATTGCAAATAATTAGTAATAACGTAGATAGTTTATTAAGCGAATTAAGTAGGTTAGAGAACGCGATAGCACTTTCCGGTCAACCGCGAACTCATCATTCTATGTTAGGTACAGAAACATTAGGCTATATGATACGTAAATTAGGCACGATTTATGACAAAAATCAACTATTAGATTTAGAAATCAGGGAATATTATGATATAATGAAACCCTTGGCGTATTATAGTGGTAACCAAATAGTCTTTGTATTTAAATTCCCCATAACGTCTCCACAGAAATTCCTTCTGTATAAATTAGTCATTGTACCAAATAAAAATAGGCAAGCTATTATCCCGTCCTTCCCATTCCTAGCAATCACTGGAAACATTCATGTGTACATAGAGGCAGAATGCCCGAAGGTAGCTTCAGAGTACCTGTGCGAAGAAAAATTCAACCATCAAATGAAAACCCAGCCAGACTGCATTTGCGACATCATAGGAGGGCGAACACCAGAAAAACCATGCAGCACAATTACCATCAGCCTAACGAAGCCCGCCATGGAAAAGTTAGATGATCGCCGCTACGCTGTCGTTTTCCCGAAAGCAACACAGGTGCAACTAATCTGCGAACGAGAAGAATCTATGACCTTAGCCGGGAGTTTCTTGGCCAGCATCCCACACAGCTGCAAGCTGCGAACAGAAGAATTTACCATCGCTAACATCAACGACCACATCCAAGGACAGCCCATAAAAATAAGCGACGTGCCAGTGGAAATCGAAGAATTAACCACGCCACCTCTCAAAATTAATGCTATTGACTTGAAGAAGCTACACAGTATTCAAGACAGAATAGATTCACAGAAGCCAATCCACATAGAAGCCCCCACAACAATTTACCATACGACAATCCCGTTTTATGGTACATTACTTGTCATGCTAATATTGGGAGTAATACTATCATATCGGATTTATATTCGCCGAAGTAGACAGATGGAAATCCCAGATGAAGCCACTTACGCCGAGCCTGAAGCATCTGAAGCCCGAAAAAGCCAACCGGCCTCCCAAGATCAATCTAAGCTCTCGACGATATTTCATCTCAAAATCTGAAATAGTCGTCGATCTGAGGGGGGAGGTGTTACGCGCCTCACTATAAAGGAAAGCGCTGACACCTAGGCACGAGGCAGCGCGTGCGCATCGACGTCATCGCCGCTGTTGCCACCGAGCGGGGGAAACTGCTGACACAGACCATGAGGCCCGATGACACCGTCTACGTGACCACGGCCGCGCACTTCGGATCCAACCTCGATCGAGTCAATTTAATTGTTTTATCATAATTATAATTGTATCTTTTATTTGAATTAAATTAGTTTGTAAAATAAATCGGTTTTTTTTGAGTCCTCCGGCCGTAGCTTACGTAATTAGCCTAATTATAAAATGGAAAAATAACTGAAAAAATTTAAGAAAAATAGAATTCAAAGTTAATACTGTGTTCGGAGGTTCAAGACATCGTCTATAAGGGATTCTGGCGAGCTACGCTACCAGGAGCCTGAGGGGAATTTTGTCCAATTTAGAAAGGTATACTTGTAGCGGTTAAATCTTGGCTCAGATATAGTATTGAGTTTTGGGGCAACAGTTACAAGATGTACAATATCCAGTCGTGATTTGCAACAAAAAAAGAGACTTGAATGACACCGATAGAATTGTGCAGGTAACATTTCATTAGACTTAAAATAGTGTCAGCGCCATGCCTATATTCTGGTGTTACTAATCAATTTTATCAAATTTGCACAAATTTGAAATTGATGAGCAAAGACGAGGTAGTGTCGCTCGTATGAAATACTTGCCTAATACCTGCTTGCGAAATTGAATGTCCATCACCTCCAGATATCAATCAGTCTTTTATACAATAAGTTGCCTTTTGACTGAATTTAAAAGTATAATAAATAGCCTGTGAAACTAATTTTAAAACAAATTAAAGATACACTTATTGAGAGAGGGTTATTAATAGTACCAATGAGTTTCTCGATGACTAACGACAACCATAATATTGGATCTATGAATATGGCGTGATCGATTATAGTGAGTTACTTTTAAATCAAATTTTTCGATTTCGACGCATTCTTTTTCTATTTATAAATATTATTGAATTTTTATTCATAACGTTCCCTATTTGTTATTAAACATTGATTATAAATTATTTTATAAGTTTTTTTTTTTGTTTGTTTTGGTTTAGTAGTATTGATATAAAAAATTATTTTATATTATCATCTACACAATGTATATTATATTGATATAATTTATAATTGCATGGCTGGCATAATTGCAGTGCAATATGCATACTGTAAGTTTCCTTCAGCAGGCAACCTCCACCGTATGTCTTGCAAATAACTACCTTTTCATCAATGGCCTACCTAGCAAGGTCGTCGCCAAGGGGGGCAGGAGGGGGGGGGCTGCTGCCTCTCCCCCTAGAGGCTTGCTTTACAGCTTCAGAGCCTAGTTTAGGCACCAGTCTCCCACAATATAATGCCCATCCTATATGTTACCGTAGATATAAGGTTAGCAATTAGGAGTTATATTGTGGAGAAAAAAAAACTTTTATTATTATTAAAAAAAAACTTTTATTATTATTCCCTATACTTCTAATAGCCCCCCCCTTCATTATCGGCTGGCGACGCCCTTGCTACCTAGTCTTGGTCGAACTATATTGGTTTTTTTTTTATGGTAGGTAAAATCATCCAATGACAAGTCCCGCCCTTGGGTGGAGCGGGAAGTAGTGTCAGACTCTTACTGACTAAAAACCTACCCCGTTCCTTCGTTGCCTATCATGCCGGGGCTGAGCCTTCCACTCAGAAAACGGCCCTTAACCCCAGCAGGCTTCGACCCTGCCTGCCTGCAGCTAGCAGGTTGGGCCTCTACGGTTTGCTGACAGCTCCTTGAGGCGCGCGGGAACAGAACGCGCCGTCGATGACTTGGGCTCGGTCCGGTATGTTACCGGACGATCGGACAGCGTGCTACCCGCTGCACGCCGTCCGCAAGCCCGCGCCTACGGTGGCCGGAAATCGGGATCGGAATCCCGGCGGCGGCTGGGGCGAGCGCCCCGTTGCCTCTGCCATCCCTCCTCACTCCGAAACTATATTGGGGTCGGGTTTCAGCATCTAGTCTAGCCGGACGAGGACCTACTTCTGTCTGGTGAACCTTTAAATGATCCACCAATCAGTATACCTATTTTATACAGAATGACTGCCTATACGACTTCTACCAACAGAGCAGCAATATATACCTATTCATAATTAATATGCTAGAATGCCGAAGTATATTTAACATTTTTAAACAACAGCGCAAGTTTTTAGTCACATATTTATTTTGTCGTTTTAGTAAGGTACAGACAAGGTTATTCGGTTAAATTTATCACAAATGTAAATACTGGAACATTTTTATTTTTTGAGATATCGCCAAGGAAACACTAGTTCTCATTGGTTTTAAATAGAACCTGATCTACCTAAAGTAAGTAAACAAGCTACCTGAGTATGATGGACATTATATATGCATCTTCTAAAGTTGGTGCATAATAATTTCAGGAATATTCCCTATGAGGAGTAGAAAAATCCTATAGATTTCTAACCCATAATAGAAATCGAACTCTGTAATCCCACTGTTAGTTGGTTTTTAATTTGTTCAACATCACAACTTAATATAACGTCTCACTTGACTACTCGCATATTTCAGTAAGGATATGGCAGAGGTATACCGCTTTGCTGAATTGTTCACCGTGACTTTGGACCGCAAATGGCAACTGAAGGAAGAAGAACGCGGGTTACGGTTTGTGGAGTGGCTACTAAGGGGCTAGGCAGGGCAGTGCTCCGGGGCCCCTGAGATCAGGGGGCCCCCAAAACCTGATTGACAAACCGCTAATTGAACGAGCGAAAAATTTTGCTATCTCAGTATCTAAACAAAATAGGCTGCAACACTAATACGGCAACTCATATAATAAAATACAGAGAAATTCTTTACAAGTTTCGACTTCTATTCGAGTGTGGATGATATATGATAAATCCTAAATAGTTTATGGGCCCCAGTTTGCTTTCGCCCCAGGGCCCTTGGGTACCTAGCTACGCCACTGCAGAGAAGATAAGTATTTGATGATTTCCCTTACTAAAAGAAAATAGGTTCTTGCCTACAGTACAAAACAACAGTTGAAATCTAAACAGTAAAAAGTTACGTAGAATAGTTATCAATTTAGATAATAGAGGACAGTAATGTTTTTATACAGGTAACCTTTTATTTTAAGACGGCGACCTTGGGGGAGTCCTAAGATAATAAATATATATTACTGGTTGTAAATGTAAGAGATACATAGTGTGTACTTAAGCTACTGGTTCAAGTGACGAGCGGAGCGTTTTAATGTTAACAGAGACCTTATTTGTACAAGTACCGTACTAATGACGTACTAATGATGTGTTGTACTTTGGTTTTGGAGGTTGCGTATTAATCTTATAGGAACACAAAACGTAAGCGCAAAGTAATTTATGGTTCCTGAAAAACTTAGAATTCTCAAAAGAGATTTAAAATGATCGTGAGTGTTCAGTTAAAAGAACAAGATATATCACCGCATTTTTTTTGCTACCGTTTATGAAGTGTTTTTTGGACATAAGTCTCCATGACACCATTATTAGGTTATCATAGTTCCCACAGATAAAGTGAACGCTCAAGCTAGAGAACTGTTGCCAAGTATACAGGGATCCAAAAACTAAGAAAAGTGAAACTGAGTAAAAGCCTACAGGTTACTATTAATCACAACTATTTTACACAAAAGCTGTTCACCCCGTAACGTTCTGCTGCTTACCCAATATTGCTCGTAATTACTATTTCCGTTCATAGGAAAATCCTTGTATTTGGTCGGTCTGTTGGGTTTCAGTAGCATTTTTCACTATAGCTCGCACTGGTATCTCGAAGTAGCAGTGTTTGCTTGCGCGGCTTGGCTGCGTGCGCGCATGCTAGATAGCTTCATTGTTCCCTTGCTTATGTCAACATCTGACGACGCCGACGGAACGACAGCTACTGTGGAATCGGCCATGCTGATTTTTCTTTTTGTAAAGGATTGTCCAAAATAATATATGAACTTTTTGATCTTGTTATTTATTTTAAAGTGACAGAAGTGTCGGATGGTTTTAAAGATTGATATGTTTTTAAGGTTATTTAGGATGCTTTTAAATGTGGGTAGATGAATGATTTATTAGGAAATAAAGTAAAAGGGCACAAGATAAATTGTGTCTTATCTTAAGCATGAAATATGATCACATTGTTTTCAGGATAGGTATTTTAAAGGATTAATTTTCACGGTTTTTCGTTTGCTAAAGATTTTTGTTTTTAAAAATGGATATAGAAATAGTTTGTATACCAAAAATGTACATGTACAGAAGATATTATTTAAAAAAAAACTAAATTACCATTACAAAGACTAAATACTTAGGTATTTTTATAAAGCTTGTAGCTACTCCATTATCTTCGCTGTTCGTTTTCTTAGCTCAACCTATAATTTCGGTTAGCGCTCGGTTTACATCATTTGTAGAGTGGTGACGCTTCTAACTACATTCATTGGCTTTCTTCTATTACGAAAGCGAATTAATCTAATTTGTCTTTAGAGATGTAGCCCTTTATCGTTTTCACCGACTCGCGCGGTAATCTTCTTACCTAGATTATAGATTTGTTTTTTTATTATCCTTTTTTTTTCATATATAATCGTGTTTATTGTGTAGTTAGTGTATTAGATGTAAAAATTTATTTATTTTTGCACACTCTACAATTTGCACAAAGTCAGCATCGTAAGTTTATCATCAAGATTCAAGTATGGGTCACCTCTTGAGAAGTGCGTACGTGCTTGGCTTGGGAAAAGATGATGAAGGTAAGGTATGATATTATTGTACGTGGCATATAAGTTGAACTAAAATGGCGATCGACCTTCAATGCGCGATTTTCGGGTCTAAATCGAAGTACGTAACCATAGCTACGACCAATTTAGTTCAACTTATTTGCTGCTTTATTTATATATAAAAACTCGTTTCCTTATGTTACTGTGTTCGTAACTAATTAACATCGCTGTGTATATTGGTGGTCAATTTAATGTGTTTGTTTGTTTAGTGGACGTATGGTGGGTGATGGATCGATAGAGTTAAACGTTTTATTTTGTTTGCCTATGTAATGGGCGCGTTCGTTTATGCGAAGCATGTTTTTCACTAGCACCCTAAAGAATAGGGATCATTCACAAAACTCGAACATGTAGCACTATGAGTGCAATATCCTGTCATACGGCTATACCATGCGTTCTATCACACAAAAACGTACACGAACAGTTTTGGAAAGGCTTCAGTTTCGTTGGCAGTCTGTCAGTTATAATGTCATAGTCACATCTGTTATCTCCGGAAATAGCACATGCTGCGATGCCTCCCCTCGGAGTGACGTAACGTGTCGCGTCAATCGTATACTTAATAAAAATATATGGCATCGGTAAAGTGCACAGGTAACTATGCGAGCAGCGTTGCCAGATTTTTTCTATGCCAAGGCGGGTTTTCGAAACTTTTTTAGTAAAAAAAAGCGGGATTCGTCGAAAGAGGGACAAAATAAAAAGAAAACGTAATCATTTTTTTTTTAATATTTTTATCTGAATTTTAAATTACGTGTACGCAAGGGTGTCGCCAAGGGGGGGCCCTAGAGAATAGAGATTGATTCATTTTATCTAATCTGCCACATTCGTAACATATTAAATTTTTCGTTTATAAAAACTCGATTAATTAAAAGGAACATTTGAACAAGTAAAACGCGCCGTCAAGGGGGCCACTTTGGTTTTTGGTGGCTTTAACGTTTCATTGGCCTAAACTAAGGAAGGTGGGGGCAGGCAATATGGCGCCAAGCGCTTCGTTTGGTTTGGCGAACTCTGCACTTTCAGTGCTAGATTTAGCACTATTATGGTAAGAATTTTGGTGGTGACTACAGTCCCCTTGAACATTTCAGTGGGTATTCCACCAACGTTAGCAGCTTCAAAAGCCAATAACAATTCATACTTTTGCCATTCTCTATACATCCAATAGTTTTTTTTTTCATCTAACGACATCTCCACGCTCTTGGGCGTGGCGGGAGATAGTGTCAGACTTTTACTGACTCAAGACCCACTTCCGTTTCTTTTTTGCCCTCGTTCACTTTCGCACAACCTATGGCCCCAGTAGGCTCCGACCCCGCAGGGCCCCGACGGTTTGCTGCCCCCCCCCCCCCCCTTGGTCATCGGCCGGCGACGCCCTTGCGTGTACGTGATAATAGATAGCAAAAATGGTCATAGAAAATTATTTTAATAAAAATACGAAAATATTTAAATCATATTTACTCTATCGGCAACCGGCCAGTTCATATTGTCTGTTCTACACAGCTGTGCTTCCTCAGCACGTTCGCGTACGGTCAAGTTATCCCTGAAAAGCGGGACAGAGCCTGTCCCGCGCGGGATATTTAATTTTGATTTAAAAATCGGGACGTCCAGCCAAAATCGGGACGTCTGGCAAAGCTGTATGACAGACACAATCCTGCAATGTTAAATTATGCATTACATATGATTACATAACAACACAACCGTTTCCCTGGAGAGATACACAAAGTTGTATAGCGTGTACACTCACGAGCAATAAGATACATACATTGTCATATTTTCTATGGATTTTAACTTTTGTCATTCAAGAAATAAGTACACAACTATTTGTTCTTGATTATTACCTAACCAACAAACAGGTAATTGCTAGTGACTGTACAAACTATGAAAAGATTTTCATAGTTTTATAATATAACTAGTGATATCTGTAGGTCATGCCTTACCTTGGGCACGCTTTAATGATGGCTCGTTGAGTAAACTAATAGCTGGAAAGGCGACACAGGCATCCTCACATTCCGCATGACGCAGGTCCACCGGATTAGGGCGGAAGAAACGCCCGGGTGTCACTATTGTGTGGACCGCCCGGAGGACACGGTGGTGGTGTGGCCCATTTGGGTAGATCACCGCCACGCCGTGTCCATGTGGGGGCGATTTGCAGCGGCGACCTTTTGTCTTTTGCACCGGGTCATGGTACAGGTTATGTATGCCATGGACCGGAGCGAAGGGGAATGAGCTTCTTTTGCGAAGGAGTACCTAATGCTAGCGAAGGAGACGGCCGCACGCTTGAGGGAAAGTCTGACAACCTCCCGCTTCGCCTTAGAGCGATATTCATTAGAAGATTTCGTTTAGTGTACATAAATAGGTATAGAATAATCGTGTTCTCCAAACCAGACTCACTTTTTTTTAGAAGTCGGTTGTATTTTTTGTAAAAAGTTTTCTATAGGTTACTATTAATAAAAGTAAGAAATAAGACTAAGAACTCAGTATTACATCTAAAATACTCTTTAAATTGCCAGTAAACGTAGGCACCTAAATATTACCAGTGTTCCCCGCGTGAACACATTTACTTGGACTTACTTTTATTCGTATCGTAAACGCCAATCTCGGTGCAGACCGAGGTCAGGGTCAGGTAAATTTAATGGCCACTAATTTAGCACTTTCGTTCTCACGGTCGCGACAGTGACCGTTTATCAGATTAAGATTAACAATACGAACCTTAAAGGCCTTGCTTGCTCTGACTAACAAGTGGCATGATCGTGTGGAGAGATATTCGATGATAGCGTGACACAGGTCTTGGGTTTATAGAATAGAATAACCTTTATTTTACCTACACAAAAACAATAACACAACTTTTACACGAACTTAAATGTATGAGTACAATGGCGGTCTTATCAGTGACAGCGATGTCTACCAGACAACCTTATGATGGATCGTAACAATTTTGTTTGTTTATATCTGCGGTTCCCAATCTGAGGTCCGTCCGCGAAAAGTCTATTTTAGAGTTTCCATCTGAATTAGGTAACATAGATGTAAATTGCTGTCAGAAATGTTGTGTTTTCTATAATAATGCTTGTTACTTTTGCTTTTAAACAATAAGTACTACTAAAGTTTTTTTTATTATCAAGTTAGCTTCTGAATTTCATGTCTCTACTACAAAGAAACCAAAATTTTTCCAAGTCAAGGAAAACTTTGGGAATCATTGGTTTACACTAACAAGTTTTGCTTGTCAAAATACTGCTAGATAGGTATACCTAGCTCTCTTGAAGGTCAATTCTTGTAAGTATTTAAAAACGATCAAATCAAGTCGCAGTCTCATCGCGGCGACAGTGACAATCAATGTCGAGAGTTTGTCAAAATATAAGGAAATTTGGGTACTTTTTGTCAAATTGAGATTCAGATTAGAATGCTAACGTTGCGTTAAAAATACGAGAATTGTCACTCTCGTGTCAGATTTGTCAGATTCCGAGTTTGTAGATAACTAGTGACCTGTTTTTCTTGGCGACATTTTTTCGTGTGAAGTTGCTCGGCTGTTACTGTTAATTATTCGCAAATTGATTCCCAGTGGATATTGTGACGTAAAATTGGTGTAGTTTTGTATCTCAAGTGTGGATAATATTCATGTGGAATCATTGTAATCGGCGGTATCGGTATAGAGCTGAGAATTTTAATGTGGTATTTTACCTCTGCGAGGTTTGCCGAGAAGGCTGACTCGATACTTATATTATCTACCAAATACTGCAGCATTAGAATGTATTAGGTACATCCGCATTCTAAAGGAAAAAGTTTTCGGTATCAAAAATTAAATATACCTAGTTACTCTCTAAATTTGCACTGCTTTGATTGGCTAAATATGCTTTAGCTAAGAAAATCGAAATTATGTACAAAGACCTTCTTCGTTTACTCACTCCGTAATAGTGAAAACGTGGTTTAGGAGTTAACGGTACGCAGACAGATATGTCTACGCGGATAGTGACTTTGTTTCATATACCACTAGTGGATACCCGGCTTGTGCTAATACATTTAAATAGAAATTCATTGTGTTAATTTGTTGAATGAAAGTAATTTTTTTTAATCGTATATACGATTAAACAAATTTAAAAAAATGTATTAGCACAAGCCGGGTATCCACTAGTGGTATATGAAACAAAGTCACTATCCGCGTAGATATATCTGTCTGCGTACCGTTAACTCCTAAACCATGTATATAGGATTGAAAAAAAATTATGTTACCGGACGGTCGGATGGCGAGCTACCTATAGCTCGCAGTCCGCAAGCTCGCGCCTACGGCTGCCGGAAATCAGGATCGGGATCGCGGCAGCTGGGACGTGAGGGCCGCTCACTCGCGCGTCCGCGTGCTGCCTCTTCCTTTGCTGGCATTACTGCTTCGCAAAAGAAGGCGACCGCCTGCCGCTCCTCCTCGCTTCGGACCATGGTCTGTATCAAGGCCCAGCGCGAAAGATCATAGCTGCCGATCGCCCCCATGTTTTATTCACCCCTGCGTTCCTATTCACCCCGTTTGACCGCCTAATCGTCGGCTTTTTGTTTTCGTGATTTTTTCCATATTTTCTCACCGTCTAAACCTTTCCTGGAGTATCACGAATATTTCAAGACCAAAATTGGCCAAATCGGTCTCGCCGTTCTCGAGTAAAACTAACGAACAGCTATTCATTTTTATACAACCTTATTTTTATAAGGTATAATTATGCGAATAAGCAAAACCCGAAACACGGGTCTAGTATTTTTATGTAAAGAATTTATATAAAAAATTTCAACACTGTATCATGAAAAATCACAAAGTTTTAAGCTTGTTGTGTTACCTGTTTGTTCACACAAACACATGGTCACCGGGCCATCCGGATGCCTGAGGGGTTGTTCTACTCCCGCACTCAGATGTGCGCTGACGCCTAATGGCCTGCCGTGACCTGTTTTGTACTTAGTATCGGTGGTGACCAAATTATGACCTATTTTAAATATTTTCATGCAAAAATAAAACATGGTGTAAAAATGATTCGAATGGATTCAGTTATTGATTCTGAACAAACTATATTCAGGTTTCGCATATACTAAAAATAATCTATAAATATAAAAACAAAATACCACTCACTAATTAATCACGTAATCTCAGAAACTATAACACCTACAAACTTAAAATTTGGCAGGTAGGTTCCTTAAAGGGTGTAGACATCGGCTTAGAAAGGATTCGAACGTACCTCTACTCCTAAGGGGGTAAAACAGGGGTTGGAAGTTTGTATGGAGATATCGACTTTCACGCGAGCTCGCCGCTGGCAGAAGCTAGTGTTGTATATAAGACTAGCTGACCCGGCAAACTTCGTAGTACCTAATAGTTTGAATTTTTCCATATTTTCCATTTTTACAGTTTGCTCCTGGAATAATTATGAATATTTCAAGACCAAAATTAGCCATATCGCTACAGCCGTTCATGAGTTTTAGCGAACTAACGAACAGCTATTCATTTTTATATATAAGACTAACAACCCGCCCAAGCTTCACACGGGTGCAATGTTGATATAGGTATTACATTTATTATACATATAAACTTTCCTCTTGAATCACTCTATCTATTAAAAAAACCTCGCATTAAAATCGATGCGTAGTTTTAAAAATCTAAGCATACATAGGGACAGACAGCGGAAAGCGACTTTGTTTTATACAGTATACTATGTAGTGAAGAAGAGAGGTACTTATGACTTACATACATACTATTTATAAATTAATCTTTTCAACAATGGTAGGTACACCTATCTACTATTTATTCGAATGATAAGATTTTTGTTTCTATACGGACGGGTATAGAACGTAACGATCAAATCTGAATGCCATCATGATAAAGGTCGGTGAACCGAGTCTGTGGAGATGTTGTCTTTCATTAATTTGTGCCAGTCTAGGTAACGTTTGTAGATTGTATATCTTTATGTCAGTCATATACACAGACAGTGTTTCCACTTTAATGAGTTCCTTTCCCCACGCATCAATTGAGATTTCCCCGTCTCAGGACATTTCCCCCTCAAAAAATATTTTGCTGTAGTTTTTTCGCTAGTAGTAAAAATCTGCTCAACGATTTCTGGATTTAACAGAACTAGACAAGAAATGGAGAAATCGAAATCTTTCCGATTTCTTCTAACGATTCCACCGTTATAGTAAGCTATTGGAAAAAAATATTGAAAAAATATTTTTTTAGGGCAGACGCCAATTCATGCAACCCAATTGTCAATTTTGGTAAACTATTTTATAACACTGCCTTTATCCAATGCTGTCGTAGAATGTCTATTAAGTGATTAAAAAAATAAAATAGATAAACGCAATAGGTTCGGTAATGAAACAGTCCTGTCAATCCTGTCCAATCCTGCGTGTAAAATTTAGCTTAAAAAGAACAGGAACAACCTCTGTACAATTGATGAAAAATCAGTTTGAAATACCTGACCTCAAGTCCATCAGTACAGGCCATGATGCAACTGCAAGCAAATCAGCGAAAAATTAGACTAAGCTTGAAATATAATTTCAACATTCGTATTCTTATTTAAAGCCTGACCAAAAATATATAAAACCTGCACTGGTGTCACCACTATTTCTTTTATACGATAACACTAGTATAGTCCATACAAAAATTAGTTCCTAAATTTTCCGCAATATTTTAGGCTCAAGCTTAATCCATGATTTCCATCGATTTCACCTTTTCATCTCTTTCCCCTTTTTCTTCCCCTCAGGACCCTAATTTCCTCTCAAAAGGGGAATTTCCTCTCATTGTGGAAACACTGTACACAGAGTTTCGTTCGTTTGACCGACAAACAATATGGAGGAGGAGGATTCTAAAATATTTTAATGGCAGGTATGTTTTTATTTATTGGTAACTCGCGTTTGACCATTTCCTCAGCTGGTGGTAAACGATGTGTTGGCCGACGATGGAGCACTTGCCTAAAGGAACCTAGTTACTTTTGACTTGAAGACAATAGTTGCAGCTATCAGGAAACAAGCTCCGGCAGGAAGCCTTAAAGACAAAACGGAGAGCCATTTCGTGTTTCCTGCTAATAAAACCGTTAATTGGTTAATGGACTATTTTTTACCAGTTTTTTTAATGTTTCCCATACATATGAATTCAAGGACAGAATGGAAGAAAAAAAACGTGCTGCGCCGACCCTAAATAAAACGGGACAAGGGCAGGAAGATGATGATGACATATGAATTACTCCTGAAGCGTTTATCGCTTATAGTCTCTGACTCGCCAGATTTTTCTGTGAAGTTATCAGTATTTTGGCACCCAAGATTATAGAATCTCGAATATGACATGTATCCTGGGATGGGCGCTAAACCATACTGAGGATACTGAGGTAGGCACGGCCCACTCACCCCCACCCTTGTGTTCTGTCCAGTTCTGAATAATCTCAAAATCTCAAAAAGTTATGGTTGGTCTCTTGTGAATGTTTTCCTTTAGCTATAAAGGTTACGGTACCTTGCCTTTACTGTTCCAGATTCAAATTCAAAGATTAAAAAATCCATCATATGGCTACACGGTACGAATAGAACAATCCACTTTTTACAATAGAATCTTGATGATGTTGATACGTCAGTTTTCTCCCAGCAAACCTTATTTGACAACCTAATTTTTTTAACCTTATTTTTGATTCCTCGTGGGGGCGATCGGCGGCAGCGATCTCTCTCGCCGGGCCTTGGTTCAGGCCATGGTCCTTCCGGAATGAGGAGGGATGGCAGGTGGTCGCCTCCTTCTGCGAAGCAGTAATGCTAGCGAAGGAGGAGGCCGACCGCATCAGGCAACGGTGCTCACGCCGCAGCCGCCGTCGTAATTCCGATCCAAATTTCCGGCCACCGTAGGCGCGGGCTTGCGGACGGCGGGCACTGGGTAGCTCCCTGTCCGTTTGTTCGGTAACAGACTGGACCGAGCCCAAGTCGTTTACGGCGCGCACTGTTCCCGTGCGCCTCAAGGAGTTGTCAGCAAACCGTAGGGGTCCAGTAGGGTCGAGACCTAGTCTGGGATTCTGGGGAGGTATGAAAATGCATACCAGGGCCCTGGATCCAAGGCAGGGCAGGAACAGGGTAGGTTTTTAGTCAGTAAGAGTCTGACACTATTTCCCGCTCCGCCCAAGAGCGGGATTTGTCATTGGATGATTTTACCTACCATAAAAAAAAAATGCCGTCGCCTACAATACACATTATTGTACTGAGGCCGCACCACGACTACCACGAGCTCTTAACGCAATCCATTTGACGACCTAAAATGAACTATTAAAAGGATGGAGCTATATACCCTATGTGCTCTTTCTCGCTCGCACGCTTGTCATGATAATTACCATGACGAAGCCCCGGCTCGGTAGAAAAGAAGAGCATCCCACGCAGGTCTGAGGTCTGACGTCATTTTGTCGTCACCACATAATGATGCAGGTGTAAATGGGGCAATCTTACGTGATTGGCTAGAAACCTTAACATGAATTGGCCCAGCCATGCGTGACTGGTATGATAATGTGTATTCGGCCTTACTTTTAACTTTAACGTACATGTTTTTCCTTTAAGTATAGGTGCAATGCTAGTGTCTCTTGTTGTTATTTAAAGAAATCTTTCTTTACTATCAACAATAATGCTTGTTTAAGGCCATAACCGAGGGCGAACCGTCCAAAGTTTTCTCAGTTTTTCTAGATAAAAAGTGATGTAAATTATAGTAGGAGTAGTCTGAAGTATATTTTCAAGGAAAGGAGAAGGTTTATTTTTGGATCAAAAAAAAAAAAAAAAGTATACCCCCAAGCCTACCACATGATTAGTTTGAAAGATCAACTCAAATATAATATTTTTTTGTATTGATCCAAAAAAATCTGTACTGCAGAAGTCCAGATATAGACAAATAATTAGTCCTTAGATTTTTTTTTTTTCGGTCATATCCACCTAAACCTATGTACTACTAGAACTAAAATAAGCCCAGCTATCTTTTGAGGAGTTTTAAAATAACTTTAGGTGTCTTTGAGGTTAGAGTGAATAGGCTCTTAGTATAGTGCGTTACACCATCACCGTAGAGACCCAGCCTGCTAGCTGCAGGCAGGCAGGGTCGCTTCCGAAAGGAAAGCCCGGCCCTGGTATCTAAGGCCACGAAGGAACAGGGTGGGTTTTTAGTCAGTAAGAGTCTGACACTATCTCCCGCTCCGCCCAAGGGCGGGAGATGTCATTGGACGATTTTACACACCACCAAAAAAAAAATCACCATCAACGTTTGCATCACTACTTACCATCAGGTAGGATCGTAGTCATGCATTAATTTATATAAATAAAAAAAATGTAACCCGTAAACTTCAGGTTAGATTTTGTTGCGTGTTTGCACACATAGTAACTTCAAATGAATAAGTCGATCAACAAATGGGTTCATGCATGGGGACCACAGATCGGGGTTCATAGTAAAAAAAAACATTCTCCTTTATCAATAGGAAATAATATACAGAACTAGCTCTCCCATGCGGTTTCACCGTATCTTTGGTTACTGCTCCGCCCCCGTGAGTCGTAGCTCGATGTTTTAGGTATTCCTCGATAAATGGGTTATAAGACATTAAATGAATTTTTCAATTCTAACTAATAGTTCCTGAGATTAGATTAGCGCTTCAGTGCGCAATTTCGTACATGGTACGGTTGGCGCAGTGGTGGAGGGATTGGCTGCTGCGCTGCGTGTCGCGGGTTCAATTCTCACATGGAACAAATGTTTGTGTGGTACTACAGATGTATGTTCCGGGTCTGGGTGTCTTGTGTATGCGAGTTTACATGTTTGTAAAAGCAATCACGATACAGTGTACAGTAATTCCTAGTATGAGACACCGTATAAGAAAAAAAGGGAATCTCAACTATTACAATCAAACAAACAAAGCCAGTTTTATAAGAGATGTGCCTGTATTTAATTATCGCCTTTCAGTAAAACACGTTGACTAGCTGGACTGTTGGTCTAGTGGTCAGTGGTCCTGGCTGCTATGCTTGAGGTCTGGGGTTCAATTCCCACCCAGGACAAATGTTTGTGTGATGAGCACGAGCATTTGTTCTGTGTAATTTTATCTAAAAAATGTATGTATTTATAAATATATAAGTACGTTTATCAGTTGTGTAGTACTCAAAATATAAGCTCTGCTTAAGGGGATTACATAGCCCAAATCCAAAAAAACACCTAGGTTGATTGGAGTTTATAGATTATTCCTTATGTAAGATTACCATATAAAAAATGAAGGGGATACTTAAGGACATTACTAATAAATTGTATTGATTACATTTCACAAAAAAATACACTAACTCTAGAAAAAAAATCTGGTAAATAGGCCTTTTTTGAACATTAATTCCATATTTTCTCGAAAACGGCTCTATATTTATACATTGAATTTATACCAAAATATATGTTACGATAAATTGAATAACTTGTATTGATTTTTTTTCGAATTTCATTGAATATCGATAAGTAATCAAGAAAAAACTCGAATCAGTACTAACACCCCGCGCGCAGCACCCCCTGCAATGCCTGTTTAGAGGTCAATTCTTCTCTACTAGTGTAGAGGTAAATTCTTGAAGGTCATTGAGCGATGTAATACCCTTAAACTAGACTTGCTTGGGACTAGACAACGTTGTGTGATAGTTGTGGCATATTAATTAATATATAAAAAACACATACACATACGTAATTTGTTATCTTAAAAGTATCAAGAAGCTGGTAGGAAACGTAGGAATTAGGATAATGTGCATGCACATTTGCGCATTTTAGTGTCGTGATGGCGCTTCTCATGAATGAGGTTGCGGGATACCTATTGGAATTTTTCAATTCATATGATTTTTTCTTAGTTTATCTAGGAATTTTCTGACACTATGGGCCTCTGAAAGCATGTAAAGACGTAGCTAGGTCTCGGTTGTCATTCGGCCACACTACTCCGACTCACTGGGGCATCACCGCAGACAGTTCCGACTCACCGACTAACGGAGTAATCCGGTTCCGACTCACTGGAACCAACCTCCACGGGCCTGGCACGAATCACGACTCATCAAGAACCATCGATCTCCGATCTCCGGAGGGGAGTGATGTAGCCACATCTATGGCGTCACATAAGAACTAATCCTGTATCGCGCAAGTTATCCGCTCGATTGGAACATATAGAACACCCTGAAATCATCTACCGCGCAGTAGCACACCAGACAAAACACCGGTCTGGTCGGAGGATCCTCCCTTTTCAAAGGAGGTATGTGGGTCTTTACTCTCTGTTCCGCTTACCTCCAAACCCAGCAACTGTGTTGTGGAGGTCTGATAGATAATAGCTCCACGTAAAACGCGGATATTCAGGCGCATTCGGTTAGACTGGAAACCTGGAAGCTAGTTAGGAAAAAAAAACATACAGCCGAACATAGAACCTCCTCCTTTTCGAAGTCGGTTAAAAAGGCTAGGAAATGATGATATACGCAAGCCCATTATCTTTATTTGAACATACTTGAACTTGTTTCAATTAGCTGAGAACCTAACTGCATATATGTTTTTCAGCCATTTTCCTCTTCAACAACATAGCATAACCAGATAACTTATCTGTATTAATTGTTTCAATTATCACGTATATTGTTGAATTTAAGATCAAATACTTATAAACTTATATTCCGCTATATATTTGCTAAGTCTTTAGTATATAATGTGACGCAAAAAATAATTCCACTGTGCTTTGCGTGCCTTGATAAAATGTAATGTAAATAGGTAAAACAATCACATGTCTTAGATTTAATGAGGTTGCTGAAATCTAGTTTAGTTAGGTATATTTTTTATGATACCTACATATCTTATGCTGTTGGCACATGACACACACACAGTGTCAACTCTGATGTGATAAACGTTGTCAATTGTGATAAAAAATATTTTGGTAAAATGAGCAATGGAGATTCTTTTTCTTTGTTAGCTAGTTTATTAAGGTCATTTTTACATAGCATGGATGATAGCAGGACGAAAATACATAATATGAATCTGACAGCTGTCACCCGCACCAACCTATAGCAATTGTAGTGTAGTTGATATGCACTAGACGTAGAGTGTTGTTACTCGTAGAAACTAAACTTTCATTTATTAAGCACTAAGCGCTTTGCCTATGTGATAGTAGAAATTTATCCCAAGGGAACATACTTGATTCTCCCATCTCCTTTTTACCATCGGACAACCCGTGGTCCGGCGAGTATTCACTCTTATGTTGTTGAAACCTCTATGGTCCGGAACTCCGAACTTCGCGTTTCGCTTCGTCATTTATACCGCGTACATCGAAGGGATGGAAAAATTTGCCTGCTGTTGTCTTCCCGTTCGTTTATAATTTAAGCGTCTTCAAGGCTAGAGTGAATAGGCTCCTAATAAATTAAAATGCGCCTCACCATCAACGATTGCATCACTGCTTAACATGAGGTTTTTTTTTTTTTTTTTTTTTGTGGTAGGTAAAATCATCCAATGACGAATCCCGCCCTTGGGTGGGGCGGGAAACAGTGTCAGACTTTTACTGACTAAAAACCTACCTTTCCATTCCTTGCCTTTATCCTGGGGCCTTTGGTGACAGTCTCACATAACCTTTGGCCCCAGTAGGCTTCGGCCCTGCTGGACCCCTACAGGCTTAACATGAGGTGAGATCCCAGTCAAGCACTAGTTTACATTATTAAAAAAAAATAGTCTCCAGATACAAAAAAAATCTTATGTGCTATTGCAGGACATGGTCTACCCGTATACCAATTATAAGTTTCATCAAAACCCGTTCGAGTATGAAGAAGTAACAAATATACACTCATGAACTTTCCCTGTATAATATTAGTGTGATGATTAGCCTTATAATGTTTCCACTTTTAGTACTCAGGACTCCTCTCTAGGAGAGGGAATGGGCCGTAATCCACTACACAGGTGTTGTGGGCACAGTGCGACTTGGTAGATGTCACATACACGTATCTTCAAATATTTTGGTTCTAGGACATGCCCGTTTCCTCACAATGATTTCCTTCACCGTTTTGAGAGTGAGGCGCTATATTTTGAATAAATTATTCAAAATATAGCGCCTGCCTGTAAGTGTAAGTCGGAGTCATTACCACTGGGCTACTACTGCTCTCAATTTCATTTATCAAGTTCCAAATGACAGTTTTTTGCCAACTAATCAATATTGTTCAAGTAGGTAATATAAATGTCAACATGTTGAAGATTCATAAATTATACAATTACTGCACAAATTCGCGTTAATGACTACATAATAATATTTGCATAGTAATAAATGACTACAAGTTTCAGATTTTTTTCGAAGACATGTGACATCCACCAACCCGCACTGGGCCCGCGTGGTGGATTACGGCCCATTCTCTCTCTTAGAGAGGAGGCCTGAGTCCCAGGAGTGGGAACATTAAAAGGCTGATGATGATGATGATGACAAGTTCGTAAGATTTTAGTCAGTCATTTGCGAGTGTATTCTGATAAAATTCGCACATTGCATGCGGAACTTTATTCGCACCTGTATGACGTTTGTCACGAGGAGTCAATAAGGGTGTTTTTATTAAACATAAGGTGTTTGATTACAGTTTGTGCACACGTTAGTAATGATATCGGCAAACTAGCGTCACTTGGCTAATTTGCGATGGAACGTTACTATCAAATAAAGCGGGCGTAGCACATATTTTTTTTTGTAATATTGGATATCTTGTTAAATATTATTATTTGTATTGCTTTGAGTAAGTAAATCGAAGAAAATATCTTCATGCACATAGTACCTATCCAATATTATTTCAGTTATTTATGAGCAAAAATATATTAGGAACTAACACTCTATTTATCTAGAAACTTTTATATATATAAAAATTTATTGTTCTCATCTGGAGAAAGCTTAATGCTTTCATACTGATCATCATATGCTGAAAATAAGTATATAATTCCCCACCCAAGAAAAATGTATCGTATCGTAAACATAAATGAAACTTAACTATTTATCGTGCCTGAAAGAAAATTACAATTAAAATAACATTAAAAAAAACGAGTCAAACCGGCTGGTAACTAATTTGAAACAAAACACTTACTGTGAATTTAAGTTTATATTGCTTATCAATATGGAATTAGGCACTTAACGTGTCTCGTTCGCTGTCCGCGAAAATTTGTCAGTTGTGCGAAACGAAACACGAACGCTAGTCCGCCGCGTACAAGACCGTCGCGATACTTTAGTACTTTGCTAAGTCACTTTAATGACGGCTCCACTATAGAAGACAAACACGACCCGAACAAACGCCCGTCTATTACCAGCGAGATATAAATCGGTGTGATAGTGTACCGCGACTTCGATAATATGTACGGAGTTTGTAGGAATGCCATCGTGAGTACTATGTTTTGTGATGCTTGGATTAACGCATGATTAAAACGCATGGAAGCCAGTGTCACTAATTTTCATGTCTGTAAATTTATTTAAAAAAAAATAGGTACTTCAAATGCGATCACAGTTGTATTAAAAAAGATAATTACAACACAATTTTTTGTGCATTTAAGTTATACTTTTTTGTCAACGTTAGATAAGTAAACTTTTTTTGTGAACTTTAGGACATTGAAAAATACTTGTTACGTAGACTTGTCGTACTTTTCGACGGTTTTTTAAATATATATATAAAAAAAATATGTTGCATTTACTTCTAAGAAGTTTTTATTCTTATTCTTTATTCAAAAATTTCTGTAACGTTTTCGAAATTCTTTTTTACTTATCTTTTTTTATTCTTACGTATTTAATACATGAAAGATAGTTAATCAATTCAAATAATCAATAAACATACACTTATTTAATTTGTTCTGTTATTCTTTCTTCTTGGTAACATTTATCTTTTCAAATTAACCAATTTATTTGCAAAATAGACCCATATTCTAGCAAATAGTTTAAAAATAAGTTGATACTTTATTTACAAAAATGCATCTAAACGCATACAGCGATAGCAGCCCCTATAATTATCGAATACGTAGAAAAAGGCCTAGGTAACATAGTTTTTAATATAAATATATGCTATAAGTTGTTCGACGTCGTTATGCTATTGAGGTTTCTGGGACTGGTTGCCCTTAGCCACACAGGTATAATTTAACCAACGGAGTTTAACCTTAAAGGTAGATCAACTTTACTTAGTGTCTACTAGTTGATTTTATCGAAGCCTAGATTCAATGTGGAACAACTTTTTGTGTAGGCAATTCCGAATAAAATAGTCACTGACATTATTATTAGGCACCTACGTTAATCTATAATGTTTTGAGGTTTGATAGAATTCTCCTGCCCTATGGAGCGAGAGTGTCAGTGTTTTAGTAACTAAAACCCAGTACGCCCATGGGCGTACCCAGGTTCGGGGCCAGAGGAGGGCAAATCAGATTTTTTGTAAGCACTAGTAGTAGTCAAGTAAATAAACGTAAATTAAAATAGGTATTTTTTTATATACAATTTACGAGTAATAATTAATTTTATACAATGGGTCTTCAACAAAACGGTTTATGACGTTTTCCGTGAAAGAATCGTCCATAGCGTTAACAAATTTTCTATGCACTGAGCATGCAATACCCATTTAACAACGGGTGTGATGTATGATTTTTAACCGACTTCGAAAAAGGAGGAGGTTCTATGTTCGGCTGCATGTTTTTTTTTTTAGTTTAGTAAAAGACTAAACTATTATAGAAACACCGACTTCCGAAATTGAAGTCATTTTGTACTTTTTGGTGTTTTTTGAAGTCGGTTGTTTTTTTTTGTAAAAAGTTTTTTAAAGAATTGTATATTGTATTAAAAGTGGCAAAAAGTTTGTTTTTTTATAATTTAACGACAAAAGTAGATAATTGGTAGGGACGTAAACAAAGTCCGCGGGGGAGGCAGCTGCCCTTCCTGGCCTTCCCTGGGTACGCCCATGAGTACGCCTTCTGTACAGCTGTGTCCTTTAGTTGCCTTTTGCGTTCTAGGACCACGATATCCTTTTCCGAAATTCCCATGGCCCTAGTGGACATCGGCCCGGTTTTAATTGCTGACGTCTCTTTGAAGTCTCAATAAATTTGCGTTAATATATTGGAATTACCTACCAGGATTCCTTCATAGCATTCACTTATCACGTTCGACTTTTAGATATTAACTACTTCCACAGGAATCCCCTTTTTATCTTGACGGTAAGATATATACCAATAGTTGGTCTGTTCTGGGTGGAGTGAAATGGAGATACTGACTTACTGACTAAAAACTACCCGTGCTCCTTCAGTTACTCTTTGCGTTCCAGGGCCACAATGACCGTGCCTCAGCCGCCGCTCCCCCGACCCCAACTACTAGCCACGGTAGGCTCGGGCTTATGGACGACGAGTAATATATAGCTCGCCGTCCCGCCGTCCGATAACCGTTCGGACCGAGTCCATGTCGTCGACAGCGCAGTGTTCCACGCGCTCCTCAAAGAGTTGTCAGTAAACCGTAGGGCGCAGGAGGGCCACAGGCATTTTGAGAAAAGGAAATTCGTGGTATCTAGAACTAGTTTGACACAAATTCACACTCCACCCTAGAGAGGAGAAGATGCAGTGAATGATTTTCAACGTTAAAAAAAGTCCTCCAAAACATTAACTTAAATCACTTTACTGTAACGTAAATTGAGCTTAATTAATATCTTCTAATTAGTACTATAAGGGTTTCAATTTAAAGATAGCAGCAGTAAAGCAATACAAAAGGCGCAATCTCGTTGCTACGGTCATCTCAGTCGTTAATATGAATTTAAGTTTTAATAAAGGATTTCATTTTTAATTTATGTGCCATTAACCTTTTGAAAACCGTAATTAGAGACACAATAGAAAGACAATAGGTGTGCGGACTACGGTGTCCTCTTGCGGCTTCAATGTATCTAATTATGTGAATAGCTACAATATTAATCGAGTCTTAACAACGTTTGTCACTAGAGTTCAGATGGATAAGAATATACATATTGTAGATGGGTATTTAGAGGTTACGTACAAATTATAAACATCGATAAACAACTGAAGATCTTTCGAGAACATCACAGTGACGTGTCAACCTGTTTTGATTTATTATCCAGGAATTAATTTGTTAAATATAACAATAAAAAACGTCATTGTTATCAGTCATAACGGTAACATCTTGCGACGTAGCTGAATTATGTCCATAAATAATTGCAGTACGTACAGACACAGACAATGAATCAAGTGCTTAAGATTGTAAATAGTTGTAAAACTGTGTTTAGTTAAACTTCTGTGATCCATGCATATTTTTTAATCAACAGTTATTTACGAGATTTCCTTGCTGGTTGAATGAACCACTTCAATAAACAAGGAAAGGTTGATAGAGGTGATGAACAACAGCCATATTAGTCAGAAAATATTTTTTTTTTTTCATAAAAATTCTCACCTCGCAATGTCAACCCAGAGATGAATGAGCACAATGACTAACATCCCTATCTACATGTATATACATGACTGGCTTCAAATGAAATGATGAATATTTTAGGACTTAATCGATTTTAAGTGTACTGTTTTTTATTACCAATGTTTACAAAAAAGTACTTTACCTTCTAATCTAAATAAGTTAAGATACTAAAAGTTAAGATACTAACGAAAGTAAATTGTCTGGGTAACAAGGCATTTTTTATAATAAAATGCAAACAGGTAAGTATTGAAACAAAGTACCTAAACAAAATCTTGTGACAGTTAAAGAACTACTACGAATATCTTAGAGCTATTTTTGGAGCAATTGTTTCAGTAAACTTACTAATTACACACAGCGTATTCATCAATAGCGTGGTATACTACCAGTAGAAGAATTTATGTAATCTGATCATTACTTCGAATGATTATTGTTAACAAACATAAGTCTACCAAACAGAATTAGGCACCTCTATAGAGCATTCGTTCAGAAGAGAAATAGTTGAAACTGCGTCGGCGTCGGCAGCTCATATACCTTAGTATACAACATAATGTTCATGGACACTATATTTATTAGCATAATGCTGTCAATAGTGCTGATGCGTCTCTAAAGTGATAAGTGGTGTCCCGCCAAAATAGCTCTACAAATAGAATGAAAATAACTAACGTTGGAGTAAACTGTGATCTATTTTAACTCTTTACTATAATAGGTTTACAATAGTTTCAAGTGAGTCGGAGTCAGTAGCCCATGCCTATCTTAGTACAAAATTGAGTGTGTAATAAATATAAATTTATTAGCATAATGCTATCAATGATGCTGATGCGCCTTTAAAGTGTTAAGTGGCGTGTCCCGCCACAATAGTTTTTTCTATAAATGTAAATAACTAACGTTGCAGTAAACCGTACTCAGTACGTAATCAATTTCTGAACGTAGTTCTGACGTTTGTTCTACTTTAGTTTCAGTACGATAGGTTCTTGATCTTTTATGGTAGGTAATGGAAATAGTGCCGTAACTAGCCTTTTATACACCCGGTGCGAGTTTTTATAACTGCGCTCCTAGAACAAAGTATAATACAAACAAAAAGAACTAGATATAAACATTTTGCGCCCCTTGAGGGACTGCGCCCTATGCCTGCACACCACTGGCACCACTCTAGTTACGGTTCTGTAGAAATAATACCTACAACATCCTTAACTTTTCATATCTTACGCTTATTTGCGTCCTACATTGTTCGTAGAAAAGGAAAACGTTTATTTTGGTTAATTGTTTCTGGAACGTTACCTTCTACAAAAACTCAGACATTTTAAACAAAACTGGTTTGGTTAGGTTAGGTTAGTTTTTAGTTAAGTTGCTTGATTTTTTATCCTAATTCAGTGGATACTTAGGCAATTATGAATTCAAAGTTAATTCTAACAGCAGGCAACATTAACGATGCCTTTTGAATTTTAACTTCTGCCATTGCACCACTTCATCATGTAAAATTTTAAAGTTTCGTCAAAAATCGTCATTGTTTTTCATTTGCTACTTACTGTTAACCACACTGTTAACCGTAGCTATAGTTCTTAATCGCCCTTTGAGTGATTATGAAAATGTAATCGTTAGGCCTACTGTCACCGGACGCGTAGCTTCTTAGAGCCAAATTCACCAATAAACTAATCGCGATTCGTTCAAACAAAACGCAGTTTGAGCGCCTAATCGAGATTATAGTTTCATTTTGCTTTTCACCGCGATGACTTGAACCTAGTTTACGCTAAACTCAGTTTGAATTCTTTTGTTGTCGCCCATGTTTACTATACGGGTGTTTAAACTAGATTACGCTAAGCTCAGTTTAGTTGAACTAAGTTTTTATATTGAATGATGAAATCAGCCCTTAGACGCGTATTCGTCTACATTTTGGGTACGCCTGCAAACTAAGTCACTTTATATGGTACACTCAGCGTTTCTCTAATGTGTAACACTCGTGTTTATACGGGGACATTCGATATATACACTGAGTGTACCGTATAAAGTGTCTTAGTCTATTCGTACCTTAAGTTTTGTACTATGAATCCGGTAAATCTACTCATGTGATGAAACTGTCGACGAAGCGGCAGCGTCACGACGATGGCACGATGATACCAATCCATCGACAGAGTCGACGTCATTCGCACTATTGCCAAATTGGTGCAACCCGCATTTTTCTTAATTAGACGATGAGGCATTTGTTATCGTTAAAGTTTAGTTGGTGCAACTCACTCTTAAAGTGGGTTGCTCCAAGAACTACGTTACAGTTTCCGTGACTAGCGATTAACATAAATTATGACTAATTTTATCTTCTGCTGTGAACCCTCATGTAAAACGTAAAAAAAAGTAATTGCTTGTCATCTGTTTTAACGGTAACTGTAGCCTTTAACCACCGTTCGTGCGGTTAATTTTATCTTGACGTCATTTTACATGCGAGATGCACCAATTATTGTCAAATTGGTGCATCCCATATTTTGTTACACTAGACACTAGATGTATACACTGAGTGTACCGTATAAAGTGTCACGTTCTAAACGTACCTTTAGTAGGTAAAACTGCTATTTAAAATATATGTATAACAGGGTTTATTCTTAGTTCCTCGTTCGTCAGAAATCAGTTTAATATTTACGTAGAAGCAGATTTCTCTCAACTAGTAGTTTTTGGTCGTGAGAAAAATCCAATTGTTAGACACCTAAAGATCTAATTATAAAATTGTGTGTTTTCTTTTTATTTATTATAAATCATCTTATATGATAGGAGAGTGTGAGTGGTCTAGCTTCGTAAGTTGCTCATCAAAGCAGTTCTAACTGTCAGACTAGATGTTGGATGAGATAGGATGCATTTTAACATCTCCCATCAACGAGTTCGGCTACTGACTAGTGCAACCTTGAGTACCAAACATGACACACGAGATTGACCCAATTGTGCATGAGAATTAAAACTTCTAAATACAAATTAAGGAGTCATTTTCTTATCAATTTTCTTGAAGTGTGCCAGATCTTCATGTGACAATTAAGGTCGAGTAAGCCATGCTAACATAAGATAACTGCTAACCCTATTTAAAAGTGTAACACATTCAATCATGTCTTAGAACATCTAGCTCATACCTGTGGTTATAAAAACATTTAATAAATATTTCCGAGAATTCAATAAAACGCAAACGCAATAAGAACTCGCGTTCAATAAAACATGGCTAGAATAGAGGCAATTTCAAGTCTCCTTTCCTTATATTTGAGCAAGTGGCTGGTATTTGTTTACTGACGGTTGTTCGCACGTCAGGAGCAAACACAGAAGCCTGCACAGAAGGTGAGAGCCGAGAACAACGGCGAGGCGAGCGTTATCACGAACGCACGACGCGTCGCGACTAATGAGCGACTTACCGTACTATTGTCAATAATAATGACCCTATGTGTTATTATTCAGCGTCAATCGTTTATCTCATTTGTGTCTGGTCGCGAAGACTTAATAACAAATCAGTATCGCATAAGCGTTTAAAGTGGCGTGGTGTTCGTGTATGCCTACAGTGTCTGTGTAATTAAAATTCCGCAAAAGAAAGTAGTGATTATAAGTGTTTAAAATGGAGTTTCAATATTACGGAAACTACGATCGTTCGCCGACGCGCAGGATTCTAGACCAGCCTTGGTGGGATGAAGAGGACACTCTGTCTGACAGACGAATCAACGGTAAGAACCCGCAACTAACTGTGTATATGCCTTATTCGTATAGAAACAGCTGCTATTGACGGCTTTTTGCAGTAAATAAAGTTAACAAAACATGGTTCAGTAATTACACAAGTTAATACTAGCATATGGAACGTGTTTTGTTTACGGTCTCTTATCTCTTCGGAATTGGGGCATATTGAGGCTATTTATCATGCTATCACACGAGAAAATATGGTACAGGTATGTAAACACGGAACGGGTGTACAGTCTGTTGCGTTAATTTCACACAATCATTTATAGATGGCGCGAAAAGTGTAGTATTAGCGTGTTGGTATGCATATGTCTGTCTAGACGGTGCGGGAAGTGAGGGTGTATCGATTGGACGGCGGGATAATTTTAGAAAAGGTCCTGCTGTTGATGAAAAGCCGCAGCCATGTGCATGGATTCACAACCGGTCCTGTTCACTCTGTAGATCCTTATAGACAAAGTTGCAAACGTCTCTCTCCGCTCGTAATTGAAATTGGATACTTTTTCTTAATTGCAATTAAAATTTTTTATCTGTTAAACATTTGATAAAATATTTACAACGACTTACGTTGCCACATATTGTTATCGAACTGGAGAAGTAGTAGTATAACGTGAATAGTTAAGCCAGTAATTCAAAATTAAAATACCAAAGTCTAAAATAAATCTAGTATTAAAATTAATTAAAATAGTAGTATAATATTAATAGTAGTATATATTTATTACTAGAGTAATATTATATTTATTTTTAGTAGTCTAGTATTAAAATTAATTAAATAATGAATGATAAGACATCTCGCAATAGGTATTTGTTATTTTTTTAAAATAAAGGTTTTGTTTATCTTATTCAAATATGTAGAACTTATAATTTCAATTTGGCAGACTGTGCATACATCGTACTAAATTTTTTACTTTGCACGTCATGACGTATGGCAAAATATGTAGGCCATTGTTCTAAACACAACATTTTGCAGTACTAACTCCAACTTGTGGTTATTCAGGTTTTATAAACAAAATATCTATGAAATCTTTTATTTGAACTAGGCTGAGTAAAAGCCAGTACTTTTTGAGCATCAAAGTTTAAATAAAGATAGCTCCCAAAATGTCTGCCCGTCACCACTTTCTAGTTTTTAGGTGGGACGAAGAAGTGGCTCAACAAACTCTTCAGCAGCGTACCTGTCTGTTCAGTTTGAAGAACTTAAAATATAAAAAGACTTTATTTTTTGAAATGGAAACTTAACGCGATCAATTTTACGACCTAAACTGAACTGTTAAAGGAATGGAGTTATGTAGGGTGTCCTCCAACCCTTCTTTCTCACTTGCATGTGTGAGCATTTTATTTTCTGGGTATTGAGGGACTAAGCCTTCACGTTCGGCTTTGTAACACTCGTTCGGGTAAGATCGGCACGAGTCGCCGAACTCACAGATATTATAATATTAATCTTAGCTTGCTGAAGTTTTCACTTCTGTTGAGTGGTTCTAAGCATAAACCGTTTTTTTTTTTTTATAGAAAAAATGACTGGAATGTAATTACCACTTTCTATCGAGTCACTACTGGTAATATTATTTGGTGGAGAAGTGCAGCTCTCAGATCATTGGAATCTACTCAATGACGATAATGTCACCCTATTTTACGACTAATTTCTGACTTAAATAGAAATAACAGGTAAAGTCCTAGACAATAAGTTATGATGATGATGTATAGATAAATGATGTAACACACATCCTCTAAATAAACTGTCATATCACGAAAAAACAAGTTTTGAGTAAAAAAAAAATTATAAAACAATTTGTTTTTTTTATGTTCCTGTTATCTTAATCATGTTGTATCATTACTTGACAAGTGTATTAACACTATAATCATAAAGTCTCTATACTAACATATAAGAATAGAAGAGGTTTTTTTTGTTTGTTTGAACGCGCTGATCTCAGGAACTAATGGTTCGAATTGAAACTTTATTTTAGTGTTGATAGCTCATTTGTCAAGGAAGGCTATAAGTATAATATCACACAGCAAACAATAGGAGCGCAGCAGTATTAACCAAAGACGCGCGTGAAACCGCGGGGGGCAGCTAGGCGGCAAATAATAAAAATCCGTTTTTTAATGTAACTGCATTTTTATCTTAATACCTGCTTATTATGTGTTATGACTGTTTGTTAAAGGACGATGTGTTTTTTTACCTCTTTCGTCATTAATTACTTCAGTTCGTCAAGTTTGTCATTAGTCGTTAGTGAAGTCAGTTGGTATAACGTCTTGGGTAGGTATTTTTCATTTCCGCGCCTCCATCTTCATTTTTATCAGTTAATAATGAAATATTTGGAGGTTCGTCGATGTTATCAGTGAATGTTGACTTAAAAACATAATAAAGTGCTAGATTGGGTACTTGTTGTCTGTTGTTATGGTACGTACTTTTAAAGTAATCAGTTCCAAACATTGAGAAAGCATTATCGTTTTTGAAGCAAATGTAGCAGTTTATTCCTAACTACCTTTCCCTTTCTACCTTTCAAATTGATTCCCAACTCTTTCTGTTGAAATTAACAAATGAAAAGATTTTAAAAAGTCTGTCAAGCACCATTGCTTTTTTATTATTATATCTAACTCATATTGTCCCACTGCTGGGCAAAGGCCTTCCTCTATATATCTATATCTTCCTTTCTTTCTTGTATTGTTCACGGCTCTGAGCCACTTCATGCTTGCTTGAATTAAATTTTACAAACACTTACTTACTTTTTTTATTAAACACTTACAAATAAAAAAGATGTATTAGAGATAAAAACAGTTAGGGGCAAAAGTATTTTTAATAAATTCTGGCACTCAAGGAATGACTTATCATATATTATGGGTACCAGAATCTCCACAAGCAGCTGTTTTTTACAGCAATATATCGTATAAGTAAATAATGAGGTCCCTTTATGAATAATTCAAATTGCGAAGTTTTCTTTCTCTCTGTCCATATTTGAAGAGACGTTTTTCTTCTAACCCGGATAATTTGTTAAATTAAACAAATACAGTAATTCAAGACCCCAATAACTTCGCTCCAATAAGCGTAATCGCTGTAGTGTTGAAGGACGAAAAGCTCTAGTGAACCCTCCGCGGCTCCGACAGTCGAGTCGAATCTATTCAGGTCAGTACGTTACCCCCGACGTAGGGTTGAGTCGCGAGGGTTGACTCCAATCAATCCTCGCCCGAGCTAACGACTTTCTTCTTATGCCTCACCAATATTACCTTTTACTTCTTATCATACCTATAGAATTTTCTCAAAGTATTTTCTTTCACAAATTTCAAAAGGAACGCTTGTATTTTTTTCGGTTACGTAAAATTTCTTATCGGAAAATCAAAACCATTTCTGTAGGGTTGGAAAATCGGACATTTGTAAACATTACGTAGAAATACAACTGCTAAAGATTTTCCGGAGTCGAATAAAGTTATTTCCAAATTTTGTTGCAATGTTGGTTTCATTCTGGTGCGAATAATTTTTGTGCCAGAATTTGTTTTAGTTTATATGATTTTTGGCTTGTGCCAGTGGCTTCTTCCGTGTGTATGTAGAAAATTAAACCAAGGGAACATTTGTTCCGGATGAAAAGTAAAAAACTTTACCCCGTACTACATTTACCTACGTTTCACCTCTTCATGAGGTGAATTTTAGGAAATTCTTTATAATAATAATAATAATGTATTTATTTGCCAGAATGTAGGTATACAAATCAGTATGATCTTAATGTTAATGAGGTCCCTTTACATTCTACCATTGCAAATGGTGTGCAAATATTTAATCTCAGTGAACATAAAATTTATAAAAGTTATTAAAATATGTCTTCTTTTATTGAATCATTATTACAAAATGTCAGATTAATTGTAAATATTTAATTTCCCAAAAAAACGCCTAATTAATAATGTTAGATTAAACCAATATAATTACTATATCATGCCAAATTATTATTATACAATGATTAAAATACATAGATGTCACTGAACATTATCAAACTGACAGAATAATGATAATAGAGAATGACAATTTAAAAATAAAAATAAGATGTCAATGAAAATTATTAAAATGTCAGAATAATTAGAATAGAGAATGTCAATTTACCAATAAAATAAAATAAGAATATAAACCAAATTTGACATTACTTCCTTGCCTCACGTTCGTTATATGACATAAATTCATTAATAGAGTAAAAACATTTTTCTTTCTTAGTCGTCATGATAACTAGGTGCGTGTTAAACAGTATTGCACTGTTCAACGGTTTGAGCTGTATCTTAATAGATCAGTCAGTCAGTGACGGTTACCATATCACACTAATATTATAAAGGGGAAAGTTTGTGAGCGTGTGTGTGTATGTTTGTTAATTCTTCAGGATCAAACGACTGAACAGATTTTTATGAAACTTGGTACACGGGTTTGCCATGTCTTGGAATGCCACATTTTATCCCGAGAGTATATTTCTTGGGAAAAATTTCTACCATCACTCGGCAAAGAAAATATTATGTGTGTGTGATATATTAAAAGCATAATAATGCAATGTTTTATTACGCACATGTGCTTCTTCAATCCTCACATACCACTCCTATGACTCACGGAAAAAATTGCAACAATTACTATGCTAGTAGGTATATACAACAAACAATACTGAAGTACTTTTGAATGGTAGCACTGCGCTGCAACTATGAGTTCCCGTTCTACACCTGCCGTTTGTCGCACATTTAGAATCCATTATTCAAACTATGGATTGCTAGCAATCATTTCCTTTGTTGTGGCCGGTAAATTGGAATAGTGAAGAACAAAGACCGTACCGGTCAAAGTCACGTCAAAGTTTCGGTTCAATGACTTACTAAATTTTCAGAACATTACCTTTTAAAAATTGTAGCCACTGTCTACCGTAGATGATCTATATTTAGTATTCCTAACTGTTGTTTGGTTTTTGTGTTCATACATGTTTTTTCTATTTGTCTTTTCTGTGCCACCCACAGCAGGTCAAAGGCCTCATAGCTTGTCAATGTTCTTTATGTTTTGTCTTCTCTGGCCATTCCGTTAAGAACTAATTCAAGTCATCACGCCATCGTTTTCTGCTTGCCTTCCTGCATTTCTATTAAGCAACATTTCCACATACACAGTCCACATTTCATTTCATTCCTATTTGGCATTCATATTTATTGAATGCAACAATACTTTTATTTCTTTCTTCGTAAGAATCAATATTGATTAACGATCTAACTTAGGTTCGCACTTGACTACTATCTCACCTGACCACATCTCTTAGATTATGTGACCGACGATGAAGCACGATTACCTGAAAAGATGTAACCTTTTCACTCTTGTCTTAAAGACTCCTGGTTGTATCAGGATACACAGGATTTATTTGGATTTCATTATCTGCACTTAGTTCATGGTTGACGGTGTACGTGGTGTAAGGGTTCCCGCTACTTTGCGCAGAAGCTTTCTGGATAGGTTTATGTTTAGGGATTCTAGGGACTTCTTGGACAGCCTACATATCGGTGCCAAGAAACACAAGCTCTCCGCTTGTGTGTTCTTGTGACCAATACTACAAGACTAAAGGAAATTGACAAAATGTTTTCGGGTCCGCAGATCACCTTGTCAAAACCTCTCCTAGCCAACTCATCAGCAGCGTCATTGCCTAGTGAACTATAGTGTCCTTTTATTGACACTGCAGTGGGTGTCACAAGCCATATAGCATGATGATGATTGGTCGGACATTCGTACATTCTTCAGGTGCTAATGACATAAAGTTGCACTGAATATTGTGACTAATCCAAAAAATGTTAATGATAGCTTGGTTTGAACCAAAATCTGTTTTGTAAGTTGTACCTTGTACAAATGAAACATATTTTGTGATTTATAAAAAGTATTTACTAATCTTCTACACATATTATTGACACGAGCGATCTATGTATATAATTTTAGGAGATAACGCAGATTTTTTGTGACTCGTTATTTTTGCAGCCCAGTGTATTTTCAGGGCTTTACGCATGAGATTACATAGCGTGTTTACGTGAGTGCCGTTAATTATTGTGGTTATATCGTCAGAGTATCCAAAGGTAAATTAGACTTTATCGTACAGTATTGGAGAGGTTATGTTCGGCGAGGTTGCATGGTAGTGGCGAGAAGACGCTCCCATGGGAGCAGCCCTTTGCCACGATAGCCCTTCTTGTGTAATTTATGGTGACTTGTACTGCTCTTAGGTTGACATAGTGATCCAGCCACTCAGAGGCGAGTTCATGCCGTGTCTCTCGAGGCCTGTGCTAATGGAATGGAATATGGTTAAGGCGCTCCCAAATATCAATGAATGTCTGCCAGTAAAGAGCATCTGTGGTTTATTGCGCATTCAATGTTTGAGAACACGGTATGTAGTGCGAATCTAGTTGATTATCCGGATAAGTAGTAGCTGCTGCTATTGGAGTGGTTTCTCTGAGAGACCTGAAGGACCTCTTTCTCGTTTCTAGAGTTTTTAGTTGGAAGGATATCAGATTTTATGTGTTTGTATAATTAGGTTTGCATATAGTCTTAGCATAGATTGGGTATGAAAATAACTTCCACCTTGTGCCATACGAGCGGTAGGTATTTGTTTGCTATGCAAGCTTGGTAGATTTCGAGCAGTCATAGTGCTATAGAGCTTACTCGGCATTGTAGTGGGGGTAGGAAGATACCATCTGGTCCAGCGAACTTATTCGATTGGAAAATCCTACTAGACAATTTTATTAGGTCTTCTGTTAGGTGTTATTGGCTCTAGACCAGTCTATATCCGCAGGGGTCTGTTTTAGTTCGCTCGCCCACGCCCAATTCCTCGAAAGATTTTGAGCAGTCTGGTAAATGCGTCTCCAGATAGACCTTGTTATAGATAGGTTTGTTTTCTATAACTGTTGTTTGATTTTTTTAGTGCATCAAGGTTACAATCCTACCCAGTAAATAGGATCTTCGTTACTATCAGTGCGGTTCATTATTTCACTTTATGTCTGCAGAACTTCTGCCAGGCGGTTTTCCTGGTGATTCTGATATTTTTCTTGTAGTCTCTCAGTCTTCTGGGAGTATTGCCTTTATGGCTTTATTAAATTGTTTTGTCTTTTGCGTTTCTGATTTGATATAATGACATCTCCCGCCCTTGGGCGGAGCGGGAGATAGTGTCAGACTCTTACTGACTAAAAACCCACCCCGTTCCTTTGTTGCCTTAGATACCAGGGATGAGCTTTCCTTTCAGAAGCAAACCCTTGGCCCCAGTAGGCTTCGACCCTGCCTGTCTGCAGCTAGCCGGTTACCGGACGGTCGGACAGCGAGCTACCCATAGCTCGGCGTCCGCAAGCCCGCGCCTACGTTGGCTGGAAATCAGGATCGGCATCGGATTCCCCGCGGCGGCTGGGCCGTGATGGCCGATGCCTTTCGCGTGCGGCCTCCTCCTTTGCTAACATTACTGCTTCGCAGAAGGAGGCGACCGCCTGCCATCCCTCCTCGCTTCGGACCATGGCCCATACCAGGGCTGCGTTTCTGAGTTCAGCGCTCCACCAGAGTTTAGAGATCCGTGTTTCTAGTTAAGAAAGAGGCTAGATGGCGTTTGAATTTGGGCATTTTGGTTCGGTGTGAATTGCGCTTACGTGTGGGTTTTATAGTACCTACTGAAAAACCGATGCGAGTAAGAAGTTCCATTGGATACGCTCCAGTCTGAAATCCGGTTGGCTCTTTTTTCCGTAGCCAACGTTAGGTCAATGATCGTTTGTGTTTTCCCAGAGCTAGAGAAGTTTTTTGATGATAATCAAATTGTATGATGAATTAAGCAAATTGGCTTTTTTTATTATTGATAGGTTCGCGCTTGACCGCTATCTCACCTGATTGAAAGCGACGATGCGGTCGACGATGGAGCGCGCTTACCTAGAAGAAACCTATTCACTCTTAACTTAAAGATTCCCGGGTTGTAGCCATCAGGAAACACAGACTCCGGCAGGGAATTCGACTCCTTAGCTGTACGCATAATGAAAGTGTTCCCAAAACGCTTTGTGCGTATAGGTGGGATGTCCACCATGTACCGGTGGCGCAACGCCGTACTAAAAATTACTTCTACAAAAAGCGATCGTCCGTGTCCGTCCGAATTAGGCTATGCAATTTCGACGCACACTCCCCGAAATGTAACCGGTAGCAAACCGACAGGCTAGCAACTCGGCGTCGATGCTCAAGACATCATTGCCAATGATCCTCCTGGCTCGCCTCGCAATAGTCTCAAGTGCATCAAGCTAGTATCGGGCAGATCAGTCCCAAAGATGAGAGCAGTACTCCATAAACGATCTAACTTGCGCTTGATAAAGTTTGAGCAGATGTTCCTGCGTGAAGTACTTTCTGACCCTTGCGAGGATTCCTAGCTTTTTGCAGCCAGTTGAGCCTTTGCTTCGATGTATGGCCCAAAGTTGAGAGTAGATGTCAACGTTACACCAAGAAAATCAAGATGTTCGGTTATCGGCACGGTTAGGTACACCACGGTTGGCTGCGATATATATACTGTATATTATCGATTCTAATAGTGAGATTTCAATAAAGTTGACAGTTCCCTAGCGAAGCGATTTAATTTATTCCTTTGTGGGGCGAGCGATGCGAGCCATGCCGGTGATGGCGCATGGCGGGTCAAGCAATATCCATCGCAGTAGCACAGCGCTTTTAATTGAAAAATGTCTGTTCAAACAAAGCGGATTGAATTTCTATCGCACTCGCCAGCAACGTTCGCTTCCATAAATAAAAGGCACAGTGAGTGCTTAGCAATAAATTAAATTAATGTTAGGATATATACACACGCCCTTTCACTCCACCCTAGACGGCAGAAGTCATTTGATGATTTCCCAACTTAAAAAAAGGATATTTACACAAAAGATTAAACTATGTTATTTTCTGTTAGTTTGGCAACGATATCTGGATCTTCGACTCGACCAGAGAAACACTTCTGATGATTCTCTTAACTTATTTTTCAATAGACTCAAGCTCATCAAGCTGATATTTAATCTATCCCAGAGATGAAACAGAGAGTAGATCTCGGCCCCCTTCTAGATGCTTGCTTTACAGCTTCAGAGACTAGTTTAGGCACCAGTCTCCCACAATATAATGCCCATCCTATATGTTACCGTAGATATAAGGCTAGCAATTAGGAGTTATATTGGGAAGAAAAAAAAACTTTAATTATTATTTAACTCTCTACTTCCAATAGCCCCCCCCCCCTCTTGATCATCGGCTGGCGACGCCCTTGGCAGACCTAACGAAAAAATTAATGAATGAAATGTTTTTTTGACTTTAATGTAATTTATACGCACTATACACCGTTAAATTTTGGTCGTTTTAACCTTTTGAATACCCTAATTTGAGACACAATAGAAAGACAATAGGTGTGCGGACACCGTGTCCTCTTGGGGCATAATGAATTAATCCCGCGTAGGGTCGAACCGGTACATGAAACACTATCGATTTGTAAAGATAAAAATGAAAAATAATGTACTTTGTTTTCAAACTCGAATTAATTCACGCATCTACGAAATTAATTTCTTTTATGAAACGTCTGCTGAGCGAGGCCAATGAACTGTAGGTAGTTAGTACGCAACAACCGACAGCTACCTACAAGGTCATTGACTCGTTTACTTAAAGAAATTAATTTCGTCCATGCGTATATTAATTCGAGTTTTAGAAAAAAAATACTTTATTTTTTAGTTTTATATTTACGAATCGATAGTGTTTCATTTACCGAATTGACCCTCCACGGGATTAATACGACCAAAACTTAACGGTGTATACCTAAGTACGTGTATGACTTAGAAGAATCTCTTATCAACAAAATACTACGACTATGGACTAGATTATTATTGAAACCGACAATATGCTATTTCTTAACCTATTCATACAATTTCTGTTATGTAAGCTTTCTTCATTTGAAAATGTAAGATGTTTATTTAACTCCCATGCACATACATAGAGGTTATCTTTATTAAATAATGTTATAACTGCATTTGATTCGTTGACATCCGTGTAGATCATGTGTAGATACATATACCGTATCTGAGATGAACTAAGATCGTTACTGTAGCATCGACGTATCATGATCGTACTATCTTAATGGCATTTGATTACGTTTTAATTTTTATTTTATTGCCTTCGAGAAATAGTCATTAATCTAAATAATTGTGGCTACTAGAGTACGATACGATCATTGGCGTTGGGCCTGACACGGACGATCGCTTTTTGTATAAGTAATATTTTTTCCATGAATTTTCATCACTATACACCATTTTTGGTCGTTTTAATCCCGCGGAGGGTTGATTTGGTACATACAACAAGTACTTTTTTTTAAACTCGTATTAAT
This sequence comes from Leucania comma, assembly GCA_958295575.1. NCBI lineage: Eukaryota > Metazoa > Arthropoda > Insecta > Lepidoptera > Noctuidae > Leucania > Leucania comma. The sequence continues at coordinate 15,122,200 of OY282474.1, read as the reverse complement.
TTACGCATGTAGGAAATTAAATTTTTTAGGTAAACGTCTACTGAGCGAGGCCAATGAACTGTAGGTAGTTAGTACGCAACTACCGACAACTACCTACAAGGTCATTGACTCGTTTACTTAAATAATTAATTTCGTATAATGCGTATATTAATTCGAGTTTTTGAAAAAATACTTAATTTTTTAATTTTTTCTTTACAAATCGATAGAACGTACGAAACGAAGGGTCGATTCGGTAGATTTCATGTGCCGAATCGACCCTTCGCGGGATTAAAACGACTGAAATTTAACGGTGTATAGTATAAAACAAAGTCGCTTCCCGCTGTCTGTCCCTATGTATGCTTAGATCTTTAAAACTACGCATCGATTTTGATACGGGGTTTTTTAATAGATAGAGTGATTCACGAGGAAGGTATATATGTACAATATATTTAATGTCACCACTGCACCCGTGCGAAGCTGGGGCGGGTCGTTAGTAAATATGAATACGGTAAACTCTTAATTTTTCATCATCATGATTTCAACTGAAAAACGCCCACTGTTGGACATATTCGTAGGTCTCTCCCGAGAGTCGCCACGTGACCGGTCCTGCGTCTTACATGCGTCTGATTTCCACGACCCTCACCAGGTCATCGGTCTAATTTCTCATCATCTAAGTGCAACTGCAATAATGTAATCAACTTCTAAAATTAGCACTAATTTTATCAATTTAGCTCGGAATACTCTTGACCTAGTCGCAATAAGCATTTAAAAGGACCTATTAAGATAAACGGTTGTTATGTTTTCATTTCATGAAATATCGGAGTCTCTTCAAAACTTTAGTATTGTAGTCGAGACTAATATCAACCAGATACGATACTGCTATAAGTTTATGAGTTCAACTATCTACAAACTGTCTATTTAGAGAGTGAGTCAAGGTTTCCGTTTGCAGTCGCTCCGTTGAACACATCGTCTAACTCGGCTTTATAAATAAACAACATTCCCCGTTAACTGATAGGTATTTTAGCTGTTACTAGGAAACTACATGAAAACACCATGTGGAGATACTCGTGGATATTCGATAGTTACAATGGATACTTTATGACTTGGGTTTTTCTTCTATAACTTTATAATTTCTGCAAGAATCGTATTTAGAGTACGTCGTACGGTCATACGTAGAGGATCCGCTTATGTGCCTCATGTCACGTAGCCCATGACATCATAATAGTCTTTTAATACCTTCTGTAATAATAGAAAGTAATATGATTCAGGGAAGGTCCGTACTATTGCGTAGATATTTCGTCTATAATCACCTGACCGGAGGCGCAAAATCTTTTCTTGATGCGCCTCAAGATTGTATCTTCATTGAAAATTTTCTTTTTGGATCGATGTTATAATCTGTTTGGGCCCAGTAGGTGGCTAAGTTAACCACAGCATCGGTAGCACTCATGAAGTCCTCAAAAGTGAAGGTGTATGGGCACTTGGACACTCCAACTTGTGGCTCACGTTTTGAACAGGAGCACCGCACTCACATTGAGTATCCAACGGGTCTATAAAACGCCAAGTTGTGTTCACAGCGGCCTACCTGGATGCGTAATCATGTCCATGGAGTGTCACGTGTAGAGGACATTTAAAAAAGCTATGTTAGTTTTATAATACCAAACATTTGGATTTGTATTGAAATTAAACGGAAGAAATCAATTGGATGCATAAAGCCATTCTAAACCATGGACATTTCTTCCACTCCACGGACATAGATTACGCATGGAGTCGAAGACCATGGAGCCTCTGTTCTATGATCTTCCACTCCAAAGATGTTTAAAAATCTCTACTTTTAAACATCTTTCGGCCGTTATATAACATGATTTCAGACTTGTGATTATGAAAAAGAAATTTGCTAAAACTAACACACAGAATTTAATAACAAATAAATTGCAAATACAATAGTAACTTAATATACTAAACTCTAAAGGGTCTATTCAATATTTAAAAAATCAATACTTATCTAAAAAGAAACACACACACTATGCATTTTACACTCACATTTTGGAGTTGTGACATAGCACGGAGTGAAATTAGTAACAATAAAAAAAAAAAAATACGGGTTTCTGTGTATAGAAATTAATGTACTTACAAAAGAAAAACCAAAAAAAGTTAATTCTGTGAGAAATAAATCAAGTGTGATACTCGTACTTTTGTAACGCAGTTTTGAAATTGACCCATTTATCCTTATTCATTACGTGGAAAGACCTTGTTAGACTGAATGTTTTTAATTATTAAAATAACTCCGTCCGTTGTCTGTCGTAATAATTAGCAGAGGTAAAGTATTGTTTTTAATCGTTTGCAATTAATTTATGTCATTTTCCATTACTAGTACTGGTTTCGGAGCACCTCAGGTTGCCTAGTGCAAGTTGATTTACGTTATCGCGATCGACATTGTTACCGCGTTTGGATCCCTGATTGGTTAAGAGCTTGATGGCTTGTAGCGACATCTATGTCGTCACAAATGAACTAATCCTGCATCGCGCAAGTAAGATTCGCGGCGCGATTACAAATTTTTCAACCCCAACAGCTCCAAAAAAATTGTGTATAGTATATTAAACGCTTATAAAACAAAATTTCAAATTTAAATGTGAGGATTTAAAGTAGTTTATAAGGTTCAATATAAAATCTGTCATTTTGCTGTTACAAAAAATTTAAAAAAAAAATACAGAATTTCAGCTTCTGATATTTTGACTAGGGAATGCTGTAATGTCAAAGATAAGTTGTAGGACAGAATTATTTTTCAGCTGTCTGCCGGGAGCGCTAATAATATTATAAAGCTGAAGACTGTTTTTTTTTTGCTTGAAGTAGTAGTAGTAGATTAGAATCTAACTAACTAAATCGAATTAAAAAAATATGTTAGTGTTGGATTGCCCATTTATCGAGGAGGCGATACAATATCACGCTAAAACTAGCGAGCCAAGAGGATCATTGGCAATGTTGCACTCGTCGAGTCGAGGCTTCAAAGTCTTGAGCATCGACGCCGAGTTGCTAGCCTGTCGGTTTTCTACCGGTTACATTCGGGGAGTGTGCGTCAGAATTGCATAGCCTAATTCAGCCTAGCCCGTTCCATCATCGGACTACCAGACGTACGGCATTGCGTCACCGGTACATGGTTTTTTTTTTTTTTTTTTGGGTAGGTAAAATCATCCAATGACGAATCCCGCCCTTGGATGGGGCGGGAAACAGTGTCAGACTTTTACTGACTAAAAACCTACCTTTCCATTCCTTGCCTTTATCCTGGGGCCTTTGGTGACAGTCTCACATAACCTTTGACCGGTACAGTTCCAAAAAACGCTTTGGTGGACATCCCACCTATACGCAGGTGGGATGTCCACCGGTACATGGTGGACATCCCACCTGCGTATAGGTGGGATGTCCACCAAAGCGTTTTTGGAACACTTTCATTATGCGTACAGCTAAGGAGTGGAATTCCCTGCTGGAGTCTGTGTTTCCTGATGGCTACATCCCGGGAATCTTTAAGTCAAGAGTGAATAGGTTTCTTCTAGGTAAGCGCGCTCCATCTTCGACCGTATCGTCGCTTTCCTTCAGGTGAGATAGCGGTCAAGCGCAAACATATCAATAATAAAAAAATATATGAATAGAGCAGTAACTAAAGATGCAGGTGAAGCCACAGGTGACAGCTAGTGGTATAATATACAAAAGGTTAATGTTACGTGATTGCGCCACCATTATTATGCTGAAGAGCATGTTCTCATTGCACATTATTAGTAATTGTTATCGAACACTAGAATAACGGTCAGGTATTGTGTTACGAGTAGGTATATCTCCGCGGTATTCATGACAACCCAGTATTTATGTGGGAAATTTATGAATAGATTTAAAACAAGTAGATACATAACCGCATGAATAAAAGCAAATTATAATCTTATCCAGGCCAAGAACACAAGAAGGATTAAAGTAAACTAATTTTTAAATTCCTTAAAAAACGTAGTTTTTTTTAGAGTTTTGGAACTTTTTTCTATCGCGTATCTCGTCTACACAGTCACGCAAACTAAAAAAGTAAAAATGGTATTATACAATTTAAATTACTTGAATAATATCAATATCAATCGGCGTTATAAGACTGCCACAATAAATTACCAGATGTCATAAAAATTTCAATGTTACACAATTCAAAAATAAATTGAAATAATTATTAATTGCAAAATGCTATTAAGCGACTGATGAATTTCTAGACTTATTTATTTATTTGACTGTAGTAACTAATTTATGATTATTTATTTATGCTTTGACGGTAGACATTACTCCATATTGTGACATTTATATTTTTTTTTTTATTTAATTTTTGACGGCATATTTTAGTTTGTTTTTAGTTCGTATCATTCGAGTTTATTTATCGCTCTCGATTATGAATGACTCCCCCGTGAGTTACTGATAATAGTACCTATATGTATACGTATTTGACTAATAAAAATCGAATAAACGGGACTGGAGACACTTAAAAATTTCAAATGTAAATACGATATTTACATTATTTTTCGAGGAGACAAGGGATTATCGATAAAAAAATAAGAACGTCCCTATAACAGGCGTTGGCCAGCAGGGCGGTTCTCAGTAGCGTCCTGGAGTCTGGAATAGTGTCTTGTGAGTAGCTCGCTCTATAAACACTCGATTTGTAGCCCTAATTATTATATACACACAGAGACAACGACACATCAAACTGAACCAAACCAGTTTAAGCTGGCCGCGCATTGCATACGTAGGTTTTTCGTACGTCGAGAGGCCAGCTAATACGGGACATGTATAGTTAGCACTAATAAGTTGCTTAGTCAAATCACAACCCTAACTCTTCTGGGAATGTGGACAAAAAAAATCCTAATAATTCTTCAATAGGTACTTTATTTCTTACGCTCATTTTCTTATACATCGGAAAACTCGTATCAACGCGGCACAAAAACCACTCGAACTGGATAACTTTTTAATAAGATGTATCTAATTAAGCGACTGGATACCCATTTGAGAGATTTTGATTGGACGATATTATTACTTATATTATATAATCCTAACAGCCACAGTCTTGTCAATAATATCACTACGTTTTCGTTTGTTGAAGAGGAAGGTCAAAATCAAAGCTTTTTACAGCCTCAACGTGTAAATACTGGTTCTAATAAAATAAAAGATAGCAAACACATACGATTAGTCGGTAGATAATAATATAGGATCTGTTAGTATTTAGTGAGTAGGTACTGTGGAAGTGTGCAATGTGCAAATTAGTGTGTTCGTGAGCTTGCCATGAACGTAGTTGTGAGAAACATTGTTCTTTTAGGATCAAATCAGGTTCTTCTGCACAATAATGGATTCCCATATGGGTGAGTATTGTACTCAAGTCAGACATATCCCGAGAAGATCAAACAGACAACAAAGTGTTACAATTTATCTTAAAGATCCTTTTAGTACAGGAAAACCCGTCGTTGAGTCCATGATTGATTTATGAGTGTATAATGCATAGAAGGGCGCAGTATGATTACAGCATGCAAAACGTGTTATGAATTTTAATGAAACGCATAAACAGCCACTCGATTTTACGGCTAAAGAGTTTGCTATAAATACCCCGATATTTGTTTGCGGTCGACAGCGTGTCTTAGTGCTGAGTGAGCAAAAATCTCACCCCTGTACGGACTAGACGGTCAAGGATCTCTTGAAGGCTTCTTCAACGAGAGCAAAAATTTAAGATGGCGGCCTATTAACCGATCACTCAATAAAAAAATGAATCGTTATCACCTTTTCCTTCTACTAAATATGTTTTTGAGGCAGTTTTAAAATCAACATAAACGTGTCTGAATCTCAAAATATACGTCCACAACCTGGACATAAGTATGTTACGTCAAATTTGTTAAAAATAAATAAACTAGTTTACATTTCTAAAGGTGCGTTTACGCATACCACCGCTTTGCTTTTCATTCGTGGCATCTAGTGACGTGCAACGGGCCTCCATCGCTGTTCAACGTGATGCGAGTCCTTTTGTGTTCGTCAAAAAACCGAACATTGGCGGAGAACAGTCGAGCAAGAGCCGAATGTTCGGCGCGTGCTTGTTCAGAATTAGTAAGTCGATCCACACTATACGGATCCGTGCTCGGCTCGAAAGCGTCGACGCACCTTTAGGATGCTTCTAGATTTGGCGATTGACCTTGACCAGTCGCAACCTCATAATACTTACAACGTTATCGTAGGTTGATCGATAAACACAATCTGGCTGCCACGTACTGTAGGTACTAGATCGATCGTAACGGTCGATGTCATTGAACGATATTACGAGTATTCTAGTCTAGTTGCACATATACTACTCGTTACTTACCTACTTACTACTTTCGGGTTTATAACACATCACATTACAGATCATAATTTCATATAAAGGAAGAGAGAGCAAAGATAGAAGCGTGTGCGGATGGCCTTATTCGAAACCATTTAATAAAAAAAAAACACAAATTAACCACAAGCTCTTTTGACTCTGCGGACACATTTGAAAGAGTTACCGTCACTCTAGAACGCATAGGGCAAATGAAGGAACATAGATGGGTTTTAGTCTGTAAAAGTCTGACACGCGCTTTTGCTCTACCTTCCTTCCTTTCCCTTTAAAAAAAAATTCCTTTGACTGTTTTCCGCTTTTAGTCATAGTGCCGAATATTAGAAAATTCAGCCTTCAAGTCTCACACTAAATCAAACAGAACTTACCAATGGGTTTATTAATCATGTCCTTATTTCCTTGTTTCAGGTAAGTGATGCGAGTTGGCGACGCAGGTCAGATAGCCAGGACAGTACCCATGGTGGGGTCATGGCTACCACACCACACTTCCACGTCTGCCAGCTAGGTATGTACTAGAACCTAAAACGAAATCATAAATAGTCCTCCAGATGGCTACGCTCTCTGTTCCCTCACTCATAGTCCATAGTCCGATGGGACGTCGATTCTACTCGACCGGAGAGCGATCAGGCTTGTGTAAAACCATCGGCAACGTGTTCTCCTAGGTACGGGATGAAAATTACGGATTGAAAAATTCCTAAAGGAAACCCAAAAACACTCATAATCACCACATGCGATCCTGTGCGTCTCACATCCATCAGATTCCCTCGACCCTCACCAGGTGATCAATCTACCTTGTACGCTGCGTCTTCTGGTACACGGTCACTCCAAAATCCTTCGGCCTATGGACCATCTGGTCTGCGTGCAATGTGCCTTGCCCATTTCCACTTAGTTTGGTGATTCTTCGGGCTATGTTGGTAACCTTGGTTCCTAAAACACTGCTAGAATACAAGTCGGGTTAGAATCTAGAACTATGAAGCTATCGGACTTGTTCCTTTGCTGCCAACCAAACCAGAACAAAATCACAGCCGGAAAAGTATCACATCAGTAAGTCGAGTTGTGAATGTGAAGGTCATTTTTTGTCGGTGGCGCAATCTATACGACCATAGTTTATGTAATAGGCTAGTATTTTATTTACTAAGCTAGTTTTAGTCAAGGGTGGTAGGATAGCCAGCTGATTCCGTTAGATCCACCTGACTTTGCTATACTTACACTTTTATACTTACACTTTTCTCGTGGAACCTCGAAGAAGTTTGCAGTTAGAGCAGTGGTATCTATTGACTGTTACGCTGCGTATTGCATGTTCGATTCTCACACGGAAATAATATTTGTATGGCCTACAGATTTTCAGTTCCGGGTTTGGGTGTCTTGTGTTACATGTTAATTGAATTTACATGTTTGTAAACGCACCCAAGATAGAGGAGTATAGGATATTTTTTTTATTAAAATGAAAAAGCATTGTTGATCTCTCATTTTCTCGTTAACGATGCTTAAAATTGATTTAATCTGTACCGATACCTGACAGAACTAAACATGTCTTAGATAATATTTTAGTTACTCTTGTGTATGAGACGTGGATTGACGTGGATAGTCTGTTTATCCAACAGACGTCACAAAAACATCATCAGACTCCGTGATTGTGAACTAATGAGCTTAATATCAGGAAAATGAAAATCGCAATCAACGCGATACAAAACTCAATACTGAGGAAAAACTACTTCGGCTATTGTTAGAAATAAGTTAATTATGCACGTCATTAGAAAGATAATATCATTTTTAGCTTATTTATGGAAAATCAACTTTTAAACCAACTCTGTCTGTTCTGTGTTTTATCGTTTCCAGATCCATGATCCTCATGTTTTTTATTCGTATTGAAGACGTATGTAGCGACATCTATGACGCCACATACGAACTAAACATTTAAATCCTGTATCGCGCTATTTAAGTTCTCCGCTCGATTAGAACATAAATACAACAGCCCGTAATGCCCGTACCAGACATAACATCCGTCTGGTCGGAGGATCCTCCCTTTTCAACGGAGGTATGTGCGAGTTTATGCCCTGTCCCGCATACCTTAAAACGTAGATATTTTTAAATAATATAAACTAGTGCTTGATTGCGATCCCACCTGATGGTAAGCAGGGATGCAATCGTTGATGGCGAGGCGCACTAATTTATTAAGAACTTATTCACCCTAGCTTTGAAGACACCCAAATTATAATCGGACGGGAAGACCATAGCAGGCAAATTGTTCCAGTCCCTCAATGTGCGCGGTATAAACGACGAAGCAAAACGCTTAGTCCGTACCGTAGAGGTTTCAACAACGTAAGGATGGATACTCGCCGTATGTCGGGTTGTCCGGTCACCGAATACCGAAGAACGAGAATAAATCAGTAAAATAATTCGGTCCTGACGTACTTTCGTACAGACAACTGCATCAATTGGGTACTTCTAGATCACAATAAAATACCTTAGAAAAGGGGGTAACCAGTTAATGACGCTGTCCGTATCTTGACTCAATGATTCTATAGATTTCCCTTATGCTGTCTTCGGGCAATAATCCTCTGAAAAAAGTTGCCTAATCACTAAATCTTTATTACCATTGGAATTTCAAAAGTACTGCGTGTTTATGATAACATTTGGGTTTTTTTTAAGTGTACGGAATCATCAAATTAGATCTCCAGCTCTAGGTGCAACAAAAGAGGTCCCCACCCGTGTTCCTTCAGTTCCTTGTTGTGTTCCAGGTGATTCTTTCAAACAATCTCGCGGCCCTGAGGCCCTACCGCACCCTACCATAAGCTCTCACCGTGACTAAACTGAACTGTAAAAGGGGATTCTGAAAGGAAAACTCGGCCCTAGTATCTAAGGCAACGAAGGAACGGGTTGGGCTTTTAGTCAGTAAGAGTCTGACACTATCTCCCGCTCCGCCCAAGGGCGGGAGATGTCATTGGATGATTTTACCCACCACGAAAAAAAAAAAAACTGTAAAAGTGATGGACCTCTGGATTTCTCGCTGGACGCCTGTCATTTTAGCACGTCACGGTTAGATTTCAGAACAGTGGCCTCACATATCAATTTTCTACTTAAATATTGTCCAGCTAGGCAAGTCAATTAACCTACCATTACCTATGATGTCATTTGGCTATAAGTAGTTGTGTTTATTGGTAATTTAATAAGCAAGTTTAAGTAAACCTACTAAACGTATAGACACGATGAATCGAGAAAATAAATATACTTAATTGATGTACGTTAAGGTCGTTTCTCAATCTTTTCTTTCTGATTTTAAGGATTTTATTTGGACAGGAAAAACTTTGTTTTTTTTTTATAACAACATTGCCCACACTCAAGGTGTCAATGCCGCCAGTCCTCTGGGCACACATTTACGAGGAGTACTTTGACACCTGAATTTATTTTATATTTTTGTATATATGTATGTACTTAGGGTTAGTATAAATACTTAGTTAATATTCAAGTTTCTTATGTACATATATTAGTAACAATAAATAATTTACACATTTAAAAATAATAAGATATAAATAAATCAAATACGTAACAAAGATCAAAAGAAAATCGTACAGTGTAAAAGATCTGGATAGCAGAAAAAAACAAGTTAAAATTACTGGTTAAGCGAATCAGCTTCAAAAACAAAGATACAAAATAAATGTTTCATCAAAGTCCGCTTAAAATAAATAAAATAACGTGTTGTTTATTTTAGTTGCTATAAAATGTATATCCTGTTTACAGTGTATGTCGGTTTCATTGAAACTTCAAAAATATAAACTTCGATACGTAATATATAAGACACTAAATTGTAAAGCTGCATTTAGAATCGATACATGACCATTGCTAACAACCCAAAACTAAAAAAAAATACTAGCTTTACAGAAGGAAAGTGGTCTATTATAATAATTAGCTTGTAATAAATTATTGTTGAATATCGAACGATTTGAAGACAAGAAGTTACTCAACATTAATTAAAATATTAAGGATCTTACTAAAGATAATATGAATTATTTAAATAAATAAATGATCAATACAACTTTTCTATCTTTATGCACAGTACAGAAACAAAAATTGTTGATAATTTCTCTTAGTCTCGCTGTTCCAGAACGCTAACAGACCATCCTAGGCTCTCTACAGTCTCTTACTTCCTTGTTTCATCTGTTTCGACCAATTTGAAGTAAAATAATATCTAAATTATTACTCGCACATAATCGCCTGTGTACGAAATTTCGAAGGGGTGTTAGACTGAAGCGTCCTTAATCCTAAGGTTATTAGCGGTATTAACATTTTCAGATCGCATTTCATAGTCTTCATAACCTTTTGTTTACGATACAGACTAGACAATACATGTTTGTGAGAGACAATCATTATCTATTGAATTTTCAAAATCTAACAAAACTCAAACCTGTGGAATCAACCTATACCCTCAGTGGTGCTCTTGAAGACTAGTGTAGGGACGAATGGCGTATAGAAATAACTGTTAATTTCAAACAACTATTATTGTCTCTTCCCACATTCCTGATATAAGCTTATCTCAGAAGCCGGGGTTGTCTCCGGCTTTCTAGATATCAGTACGATTGTAGTACACAACATTTTATATGACGACAGTGAACCTCTTTATCGAGGGGTTATCTGTAACGACACCAAGGTGGTCGCTGAGGCCTGAGCTCTTGAAATTTCTTCGTTAATATACCACGAGGGAAAGTATCATGAATTTTTAATATGATGTGAGTAAAAAAGGCAAAATTCTTTATGGGTAAAAAGTCTAAATTCGATATTAAACGGTAAACCTTTTAATAACGGAATCCGGCCCAGCCAGTCCTTACAAATTAAGTGTAAAGTATTTTTTTATTAAATGACCATCATTACCTGACCTTGGCCGGGACCGATTATTTTTCTTTCTTTTTGTGAAGTATGTTGTGTTGTTGGTTAAGTTAAACACGTAGGACGGTGTGTTATTCCAATTACAGACACAGTTCTATACTTGTAACAGCCGTAACTGGTTTCATTCACGATATCACGACATTCGCCCGTTAATAATTATGAATAAAACATATTATACGAACTTGTCTCTGAAGATTCAACATTGTATCAATGCAAACAAGTAAACTGGATTGTTGAATAGCTAATTTGAAGAATTTAATTGAATTTTAATTAGGCATTAATCTGAATAGACTATTTTCTTGTATATTAGGTTTACCACGGGCTTATTTAATCACATATCAGTATCCTGAATTAATATATGTATACTCTTTCTATTTGATCCACTGTTGAAAGACATAAAAATACGCGGCAAATAAGTTCAACCATTTGTTTTTGTTACACTTCGATTGAGACCCGAAAATCGGTTATTATTCTCGTCACACAAGTTGAACCATGATGACGGTCGACCTTGAATGCGCAGTAATCGATTTTCTGGTCTCAATATGAGATGGTTCAAAGTATTAGCCGCATATACCCTCTCTCAAAATATACTTTGCAAGAAAAAAATCTTCTCGGTTTTCTATACATTTTTTAACGGAACTTTGTTCTATTCACCAACTGTTCGAATATTAATTTAACACTAGAATAAATATAATAAAACATAATAGTAACACTAGAAATACGTAACGTATAAAGTATAAATTCCTCAATAGTAGAGTACTAAGGATAAGAATGTAAACTCATTCATTAGCTATATTTATCAGGCTTATTAACAGTTCTAAAGTCGTCTGAAGCGAGGCGCTCGTAAAACACTACGTCATCACAAATCACTTCCCGATTTCTATAAGAGACTGAGTGGCCTTCACTCTCGATACAAACGTGTACGTAGGCTTACTGGCTACATTTTATATATTCTACAACTTGCTAAAATGATTTAGAACGCACGTTAAATATATGGTTAGCATGTGTTAATTAAATAACCGAAAATCCGAAATAAAGTATTATTATTATTATTATTAAAACTCCCTGGAGATGTTGTGGCTTTGAGCTATCGAATTATTAGAATATGCTGAGCGGTGACAAATGAGTAGTTCACACGATTTATAGAGGAGTTTTTTTAAACATATTCATTCCTGGCCTCTATGGATTTCCGTAATTATTTATCGTGTTTTGTAAGAGGCAACATTTTTGAAAATGTTTTTGGAGTAAAGTGAAAATTTTTTTGGTCCTAAAAAAGTTAGCCTGGCTTTTAACTTTTATTAACTGCAGAAATTTTTCCTCAAGAAGTTGAGAAAGCGCTGATGGTTGTTATATAAAGCATTTTTCATATATATATATTTGTCTTAAACAATCTTTTGTACAATTTTACCGTTTCAATTAAGACGCCAGTCGAATCGTACACCGTCATTCGTAACGTGCATGTGCGGGATCGCCTAAGTTAATTTAGAGAAAAATCGTGTAGCATAGCTAGTGAAGACGTTTTATACCCGCGAAGCCTTGCAAATACTGACACGTGAATCTTTAATACTGTATCATAATCTGTAGCCGGTCCAAGCAAGACTTTTCAGGAAAATCTTTATTGAGCGAATTAGATGTGAAAATTGACTGAAAACGAACATGGTATTATTGAGACGTATTCACCACTACTATATGTTTTTTATATTTTATCTGTGGTCCAGCATCACGTCCGATCAATTGTCCGATTGCTGCTGCAGCAGTTTGACACCTAGTGTATTAAACTGACAATTTATTTTTTAATCACAAAACGGGACACAAGTAATCAGATTATCAATGAAACTAAATGCAACATCGATAAATGATACATAATATATAATTTTTATTATAACCATATTATGAAAAAAAAAAACAATTACCAAACAGCTTTAATAAAACAAAGTTCCTCTTCCGTTTGTGTCTCACGAGCTACATAATTTAAAATAGTTGTGCGATTTTGGTAAATTGAAATATTTGCGTCCCAGAGCTTTGTTTGGGGACAACGGGACAGGCGCCCGAGAAAAGTATATGTATAAGTATGTGTTGAGTATTGTACTCTGTCTATTTATTAATTTGCACTTGCCATGTTATACCTATTTCTTTATCACCCTGAGGTCGACTGGTAGAAAATGCCTAAAGAATTAAGTCTACTTTTATAAAGTGTTATTTACTAATTCATAAAGTTTTTATAAATAAATAAATTAAAAATAAATAAATTACGTCTCGTGCAAAACGGGACGTATGGTCACATTTAGTATACTTCGCTCAATAGATCGTTGGTAGACTCATAGTACGGACTTTTGACGACCCGTGAGAGTAAATTTTTGCTGTCCATAGGAGAGTGCCGGGGAGAGTGAGAAGAGAGAATCTAGACAGTTGTCCTGTAGTGGAATAGTACAGGTTATCTATTTATAATCACTTTAACAAATATGATTTTTGACAGTAGGTTTAACAAATGTCCAAGCCGCTAGCCACAGCCCGGGGTTAATTGCTAGTTTTACCTCAGTTCAACTAAATACATGTAATTATAGCTTAAACTTAGGTCATATAAAATTACCTACATTCAACTCGATAAAATTACTGACAGTGCGAACTGTCGTGCTGTAATAGATATTTTTGATTATTCATTCACGATAGATTAATACGACTGTTATGTTCGAGCCAGTTATTAAATGTAAAAAAATAAGGAAGTCTTTTGATTTAGGCTTTATGTCTTACCATTAAATTCAAATTAGTGGCGTTGGTTCTTCCGTGGTATGGTTTTGTGAAATAATATATGGTGGGAAGAATGATCATGTATGTGTTAGTAACGTTGTGTTTCAAAACATCTTTGTTTATACTGTTTTTTCTCCTTCACGGTACTGCCCTGTGCATATTAAATAAACTAGGTAGGAATCTTAGGTTTATAATCAAAGTAAATAGATCTGTACTACTACATATTATTATATATAACTCTCTCATTTTACAAGACAAGACACAACACTAATCGCAAGAACAATAAAACAGTCAAGCACATCCGTTTACATTACAATGATTCAGTATCAGTGAAAAACATTTTCTACGAACTGTTGATTAGGAAAAAGTCAGTAGATATGTATCATCTGTTTTCATCCCACGCATAGTACAGTCATCCGAATGAATGCAACATCACAGTGTTGGTAAACAATCACAAGCTGATGCCACCTGGTTGGTACGTATCACTCAGAACAGACATGACGGCATAGATGACATAGTGGTTGAGTGATTAGACTCTGCGTTACGGGTCGGGGGTCTGCTACGTGTGGCATACTACAATCGCCTACGCGAAATACGCTACAGGCCGGCTACGCGTAGTACGCCAAGGGTCTACGGTCTACACGATACCTGTTACGAGCGTCTACGCGTAGCATGCTGCCGGTGAGCTTAGCGTAGTAAGCTATGGGTGTGCTACGCGATACATGCTATGATTGTCTATGCGTAACACACTACGGGTCTGTTACACATAGTGCGCTACGGGTTTGCTACGCTATATATTAAGCTACGATCGTCTATTCTTACGAGTTCGCTACAGTATTGCTACGTGTTACACGTTATAAGAAAGCTACGTCATGCATGGTACGGCAATTAGGCCTAGTGCGCTACAGGTCTGCTACGCGTAGTACGCCAAGGATCTACGGTCTACATGATACTAGCTACGATCGTCTACGTGTAGCACGCTACGAGTGTCTTAAGCGTAGTAAGTTACAGGCAAGCTACGCGACACATGCTACGATCGTCTATGTGTAACACGCTACGGGTCTGCTACGCATAGTACGCTACGGGTTTGCTACGCGGTATTCGGCACGATCGGCTACGCGTAGTACGCTACGGGATTGCTACGCGATACTCGCTGCGAAAGGTTATGTGTAGTACGCTACAGGTCAGCTTCGTGTACGCCGTGTACACGTTATACATGCTACAGTCAGTTACGCGATACACGCTACAGTCTGCTATGCGTGGCATGCCACGCTACGGATTCTCGTACTCCATGCACCACTACGATATAACAAACTAAATGATTGTTCTGCAAACCAGGAAAGAATTTGAAGGTAAAGCCGATCGCTTGCCAACCGAGTTTTTCAAATGTACTTATAGAGGTCTGTTTCTTTAATAATCCTGTGAGATTTAAACAGAAATGCAACAGTATGATGAGATTACATTCATACTCGTGCATTTTTGAGTTGTTTAAGCTATCGTCAAATTCAATTCAAAAATATTTATTTTCGCAAAGAAAAGAAAATACTGATTTGGTTACGACATATATGTATACTTCTACTGATTCTACTGATTAAAAAAAAACATTATCCAACACTAGAAATTACACCTGTATTGTGGGTGCGTTTAAAAACATGTAAACTCACATACACAACCCACCCAGAATTTAATTTTTGATGTACAATAAAGAATACATCTATCTATCTATCTGAGCCACTATCTGTACTATGAAAACATTTGTTCCGTGTGGGAATAGAACTCGCCAAACGCAGGGCAGCAGCTAATCACTCAACCACTGCGCCAACCGTGCCATCTGCCGTCTTTAATGCTTTAGTTGAAAGTATAGATTTTTTGCTGATAAAGAAGCCAAGAAAATAGCAGAAATTACACGTGCACTCGTGAGAGAAACACACAATGGACACATATTTTTAAACAGTTAGAATATTTTAACAACATTATGTTATATCCGAACAGATTACTCAGAGCGGACCTAATCATAAATATAACTATGATGAACTAGCTATCTCCCGCGGCCTCGGTCCCGTAATATGGGCCATATTAGAGGAATATTGCATTTTTGAGGAAAGTAACTTGTAAGTTATAATCTCGTTATAACAATAGTGTAAACAAACATTTAAATATTAATTTAGTTAATAAAATAATTTGAATTTAATTTATGGTAGCATTTCTCTTTCTTCTAGAGGAATTTGTACGTTAACGTGCGCAGGAGAGAGCGCCACGATCTGTTCTAAACCGTGACAATAAAACCGAATCGATGAAAAGTAGAACCGAGTTAGGAGAACCAAGTTATATATATAAAAAAAAGGGTGACTGGTAATTAGTGAACGATACTTAAACACGTGATTGTAATCATGATAACAAACAACTTTTACTATGGGACCAAACCCGAAATCGCGAAAAAAAATTAGCTCGTCAGTATATTTATGTTCACCTAACTGGTCATAATGTACTGAACTTGACTGTTTTTTTTCAACATTTCAGGTTTGGTCCCATAGTAAAAATTGTTTATTATCTTGACTACAATCACGTGTTTAATTATCGTTCTTCACTAATTACCAGTCACCCTATATATTTAGTTAAAAATTATGTTCGAAGATAGCAGAGATTGTGTATCAATTTTTTGGTGAAAAATAATTAAATACAAACATAATCTCAAGATGCGAGTCATCATTACTATTTACTGCTCAGAATTCCTCTAGCTTGAGAACGAGAGGGAGAGCTAGACTTTTATTGACCCATCTGTGTTCCTTAAGTCGCCCTTTGCGTTCCAGGGCCACGGAAACTCTTTACAACATCCCCATAGCCTTAGACATTGTCTGCCTGGAACCGAAAGAGGTCATCAAACAGGTTTAAATTTAAATTAATACATTGATAATAATTCACGTTCGTCTTCCTTATTTCCCTTATCGAAGCCATGTAAATACAGTTCCGCACTTACGTTTTTATTTTTCATTTCCCCGTTTCTGTACGGCATTTCTGATATGAGCATTTTTCAATGTTGGAGGTGAAAATAAAGTACTGGAGCCTATATTAGGCATTGTGATCACGCTTCCGGGCTCACGTACGGCCGTAGACATTCGTAGAGCGTTGAACTCTTTTGTACCACAATATTTTGACAAGACTTTATTTGTCTCGTAATTTATGGTATTACTTGTTTACATTTCTTCACTATTTCTAATATACTGATACCTAAATTAAAACGTGCTAAAAATATTTATTTTCAGTCTTCGACTCCTTACGATGGGCTTACGAAACTGCGGAGGCAAATTAGTACACAATCAATTTGTACGAAAAATTAGTATCTAGCTTAGGCACGGAAATGACTTATGTAAATCGTCTCTGGACGAAAACTGTTCCGCATTTTTCAGCGCCTTTGGTTTCGTCGATTCCGTCAATCAGCGCTAATAATCACATCGTTGCTCGCGAAATCTGCGCATTGCTTCGGTTTTATTATTTTGGAGTGAAGAGTTGTCGGCGCTGGCGAGGCTGCGGGCGCGTGCACTCGGCGGTCGGCGGCGGCAGTCGCACGAGGGCGCCCGCACCGGTCGCACGTCGCGCTCAGCCCGCTCGCCGCCCGCACGATGTCCGCCGCGGCCCCGACCGCGCGCGCTCGCTCTCTCCACAACGGTACACAGGCGCGCGTCTGAGCCGCTAGCTGACATGTTTACATCGCCGCTGTTTACTATTACATGAATAAAGTTTTTCTCAGCTGTCCACATTAACGCGATCGTGTGAATGCGCACCGGCTGAAGGATTGCGAAACTGTACAAGTGAAGTTTAAAAATACATTGGCACTAGTGCGAAGTGACGTACATCGAGATGTGTGCGTGCAGCAAGTTTTGCGACTTCTGGAAGAACTCATGCGGAGCAGGTGAGATCCTCGGCCACTTTCTAATGCCTGCCGCTCGTGTGCACGCGCCCTATTCCTTTCTAAACCGACGCTGTTGGCAAAAACTTTACTAAACTTGTTTGACAATATAAAGTGAAATCGTATCCACAAACGCTGACCAGATACCGTCGTTAGTTCAAAAGAGACGATCAAACTGATTGAAACTCAAAGATGATATGAATTAAGAGTCGCGTCAACGTCCTTAGTGTATCACAAACTAATTGGGTCCGTGCCCATACATAAATTGGCTTTATTAGCTTCGGTTATATGATGAGATTGACTTTAAGGAAACAACAAGGCAGGCTTGAATTATAATATGCTTACTACGTACATAATAAAGGAAATAATTAGCAACTGACATGTCTATGGGCGGTTTTTATATTCTTAGTATGTTGTTTCCGTCTATACCCGCATTTTTACAGCAGTCGGTAACTGCAGCTTGTTCAACAGAACTCGGAAATTAATACAATTTATGATTAATTTGCATCCAAAACATTTCCAATACGAATGATATCGAAAAATGTAAACAAGCGAGCTGCCAAGGTAATAAGCGATGAGGGCATCAGTTTGCCTAGCGTCTAGCTAAACAACAACAAGAGGAGCTATGTCTGAATGATAATGTGATCATGTCTTTGCGTGAAGGCTTTAATGACATTTGGTAATTAATATTCTGAGGCACAACCTTGTAACTTGTAATTAGTAAAGACAGACAAAGCTCGCTGGGGTTTAACAAAGATCAGTTGTCATGTAAAGCTGCTAATCCAATTAAAACCTTTATATTTTAACTAAAAAATTCAAATTTTTCTGTAACCCTAAAGCACCCTCTGCGACCACCGAATTTAGGACCAAGCGTATGGTTGCCGCACTTCCAACCACCCGGCCACGCGTGCTAGTTGCATACATATAATTATCCGATACATAGATAAGAACAAACAGTTCTAATGTCAAATCGTGAACCAAAAACTACATTCACATACATTTCACAACACGAACAAAAGTCACGTCACGATTGATCACTATCGCCATTATTATAATACCAACTATACATATGTTTGTACGTCCGGGTCTGCCTGGCTTCGGAAGGATTTGGTTAAGTGAATGTACTCTCAAGGTCTGTGACGTCACAAGTTTCTGGCTGGTCGGAAGGAAACTTCTGCGTTGACATAGAAACTACCGCCTTTGGCTCAGTAGCATGGCGGACAGGTTTATCATCAGACCTTACCCGAGGCATCACGTTACACCTTGACACTCTTGCTAGCGGTAATCCAATATGAATGCAATATTCTATTTCCCACATCGACGGTCTGTTTCGCAGACGAACAATAAGGTTGAAAGACATTGAAGCACTTACCCCCGATTTCTGATTTAAGCATTTGAAGTTGAGAATTACTCAAACTCTACTTTAGCCTGTAAACCTGTCGAAATTTGGCATTTAAGTATGGTTTTAGACGTTCTTATCTCAAAATACTCAATTCAGAAACCCGCTCTTAGACTATTTTCAGAGTGTTGGGAAATAACTTTTTTTTTATTTTGCCCAAAGTTGCGTATAGCCCCAGCTTTGGTATAGTTAGTTTCATATAAAGCTTCCTCCTTTTTCTTTGTAATGGGTTACTATGAAATAACTCCTCGCGGTAGGACGAGAGGATCTGTCCCTTCAGTTGTCGTTTGCGTCCCGGCCCGCGATAACTCTTACGGGCTATACTGCAGCCCTAGCAAAGCTTTCTTAAAAGTTTTCTCCTTACTACAAGTTTGTGGATACCTGTTGATCGTTGAATTTGACCTATCGGTACAGGTGCCATTTTTTTGAGTCTAATAGTTCGATACCTATTTGATTTTCAACTATATTATCCAAAATTCGAAAGTATAAATAGTATAATCCACGATGATCTATTACTTTAAAATAAGGAAGATTTGGCAGATTAAGCTCGCTACCGGTTTTGTTTTATCTTTTTTTTTGGTCTTTATGGTATGCGGTTATCCTGTAGCATTCTAGATCACATTATCATTAAAGCAATATTACTAAAACTGTAAATCTACTTTTCTAATTTATTCAAGACTGTTTAATGTGTGGGAATTATAAAATTATAAATGTATGCCGTATAAACATCGTTAGCCGAGCTAAAATTGTACGTTGTTCAATCAAATAAAACATTTTTGATTTCCTAATACACTGTGAGTGTCGAACTATTACTTGTAATAGTGTTGGGTTCTTCGTTGCCATAGAAATGTATGTTAATTTCGTTTCTTTCATGTCAAGACAGTAAGGTCAAAATAAGTTGAACGGTCTGCTGTAGACTAGATTTGGCCGCGGTTTCGCTTGGCCGGCCAACGGAAACGAGAGCATTTGGGTATCACGGTTAAGGAATGATGCATGGCCTTATAAAGTTGGTTTAAGATATAAGTGCCATTAATGTAATAATTACATGAGTTATCTTAGATCGCTGAAAGCTTTTTTTAAACAAAATTCTTATAAATGGTAATTTAGAGTTTTTTAACCTTATTGTCTACCGAGGTTTGTTTGTAGAAATAGATTTTAACACAATAATGTGTGATTTGGAATAATGCGGTTTTTTTTTTTGACGGAATCTACTTTCTACACTAAACTGTGAACAGATTTACTGCACTGTTAGTAAATATAAACTCGCATGCTACTAACACATTTAGTCATAACGGTAAACGTTATAATAAGAACTGATGACCTTCAAAATATAACATTGCAGTCGCGGTCAGTTCTCATAAACTCGATTATTTTTTAAAACAATGGTTCTTGATTTCTACAGTTGTTTTAATTAATTGTTAGCATCACTACTAACAGTAACATCACTCAAACTCAACCTTATTAAAACAGACAGCTATTAGTAATTTTCTTCGTAATAAGAGAAATATGATATTTGTAATTGCAGAAAGTTTAATTAAGAAGAATAATAGTCTTAGACACCAATTAGTTGGGTAGAACAACAATAATAAATTTGAGCTCTGAAAAATATGAGTGCAAAAGTAACATACCTACTTTATTCGCTTTCGTAATAAAAAGTTACAGCCACAGAGATTGGCAACAATTTGTTTTGTGTTATCATTTTTATTATCAAATACCTTCTCCTGCTCTGAGTGGATCGAGAGGGAGTCATCATCATCATTTCATCTGTAAGACGTCCACGGCTGGACACAGGCCTTACCCAAGTATCGCCATAACGACCGGTCCTGTACATATCGCATCCATCGGATTTTCTATCGGAGACTGTAAGACTTCTACTTACTACCCGAGTTCCTTCAGTCGCCTTTTGCGTTTCAAGGCCAGAGCCAAAACATTGCAGCCACCGAGATTGGCAACCACTACACATCTCAATTGCGAATACGCCAGATTACATCTTTATTAGTGCTAAGCGACATTTTGCTAACCTGTACTCCGCAAACAATATAAAACCTAGCCGACGGTCGCTGGGTGATAGATGTGTTGCCTCATGCCTCGTTTAGACTCGCCACTCCACTTGCGTGAGACTGGGAAACTGGGAATACACGGATGGAGGTTTGTTTTAAAATAAAACACGTTCAGTTTTTACATTACATCTTTTAAAGAGTGCTTACGTACTTACCTGTGTTATTGAAAAAAAATATAATACCTTTTATATAGGGTAACTGGTAATTAGTGAATGATAACAAACAACTTTTACTATGGGACCAAACCTGAAATCGTGAAAAAAATCAGCCAAGTTCAGTACACTTTGACCAGTTTTTAGGCGAACACAAATGTACTGACCAGCTGATTTCTTTTTCGCGATTTCAGGTTTGGTCCCATAGTAAAAGTTGTTTGTTATCATGACTAAAATCACGTGTTTAAGTATCGTTCACTAATTACCAGTCACCCTAAATAATTTAAAATCTTAAATAATAAATTCAACTATCTATTTATATAATATAATCTACGAGTATATACATATATAAAAGCGAAATACCACTCACTGATTGATCACGAAATCTCAGAAACTATAACACCTACAAACTTAAAATTTGGCATGTAGGTTCCTTATAGGGTGTAGACAACCGCTAAGAACGGGCTTTACAAAACTCCACCTCTAAGACGACTTTCACGTGGACGAAGCCGCTGGCAGAAGCTAGTAATTAAGGAAAAACTAACTGAGTGACATATCAACGCACAGCGGAAACTAAGGCCGTGTTTACGAAGACGCGGCGCGTTGCGCGGCGCGTTGGACGTTCATCGTACATTGCAGCAGCGAGCCGCGTCATCGCTCGTGCAAACACAAACATTTGGCAATGTACGAAGACCGCCCAACGCGCCGCGTCTTCGTAAACAAGGGGAACTAAGGGGATGAAACGGGGGTCCAAAGTTTGTATGAAGAAACTCAGTTTCACGCAGGCGAAGCTGCTGGCCGAAGCTAGTAGATACTATACATTACATTGCTTATAATACTTTATCGAATCCTTGATCCAACTGTTCATGGAAACTCTGTGGTTATAATGAAGATCATGATTCATTATATTATTATTAATTTATTACTTCTGTACAAGAAACGTTTACTCTGTAGCAAGATTCCCCTCGCATCGTTTAACCCTTATCAATAAATAAGATTATATTAATGTGCTTACGTTACCGCTGCCATTGTCATTGGCTGTGATAGTAACACTTTACCAGAAAGTTTTTTGTAACCAAACATACCTACAATGGGTATCTCTTTAGTCGTTTATCTTCACTACAAATCATAGCCAGCCTTATAATTTTCCCACAGCTGGGACTCAAGCCTTGTGGCCTGACTCCCAGCTTTATAACCGTCCATTCTCTCTCCTAGAGACCACTCTAGGAGAGGGAATGGACGGTTATCCACCACGCGGGCCCAGTGCGGATTGGTGGATGTGACATATCTTCGAATTTTTGGTTCTAGGACGTACCGGTTTCTTCACGATGTCTTTCTTCAGCATTTTGCGAGAAAATGTAATGTAAATCACAAAGCGCCTAGCTGGGTTTGAACCCGCAACTCATAAGTCGGGGTCGTTAACCACTTGGCCTATATAATTGCATAATCGTATAGATTACTCAGCTTACAGAATATAAGAAAATTGATGAAAATTGCTGAGATTTCTCCCAAAATCTTCGTTAACAACTAATTCAGTTGAGCCAGCTTTCAACTTACACTTATATAACTCGTTCAGAACTACAAGTCCTGTTGATGATGTGTTAAGTTTAACGCACCACAATTTATCAACCTCTCTCGAGGTGGGCCGACTTTTCCCTGTCTGAAAGTGGGCCGTTGACGTAACGTGGGCAATTATTTCCCGAAGCTAATCTCCATGTAGAAGGAGCTTTGTTTATAGTGTGCGGTAACATTGGAGCTTGTTTGGCATATTATGGACTGTGTTACTGTGGTACAATGCCAGCCGATACACACAGGACGTGCTCAGAATCGATTAACTTTAATAGTTTTTCGGATTTTGCAATAAAAAAATAACTCAGGTTGCAAAGTAATATAAAACCTAGGTTTTTATTAAATGGTTGCAAATTCATTTGGATTCCAAATATTTGTAAAGAATTTATTTATATATATACAGTGTCATGTTAAGGTTATAGTTTCGTGACGTGGGACAACAAAAACCTGCCAACATTTTCGATATATTGCAGTATTGACAAAAAACAGAAGGTTATTGAAATCAACAAGCAGCATTCAAGGTGACGATAACCTACTAATCGTTAATTACTTCATAGCGACCTTTTTGTTTTTACCTGGCGGAATAAATAGCGGAAAGTGTGTGTACCAAGTTATCCACTGTTTCTGCAACAGGGCAGAAGTGCGTGTCGATCCCTGCGATTTCTCTTACTTTGATATCGTGCCAACATTTCCAAATATTTATGACATTTGCGGTGTAAATAATTCTGCTTTCATACAATTCTTTTTCGCCTTCTACGCAACAGTGCTACCAAATTAGATTGTATTTACCAGTCTTCATTTAACATTGTGTATATGACAAAATTTCACGGTAACTCCTAATAAATATTCTTTGGGAATAAATGTTTATTCTAGTATATACTCGTAGATTGCTATCAGCTATGAATATTGCTTAGCAAAAATATATATATCAAGAAAGTTTTTCTGCTATCTACTAATCGACATATAAATATATTATTCTTCTCCACTGGATTATTTTTCATGAAAACTTAAACACTGTAAATTGTTATAAAAATATTAATTCTCTTTTTTGCGCGTTATGCACAAATCATCTATAATGTATAAAATCAATTGCTGTTTTTAGAGCCGTAGAAAAGTTCAAATGAACGTTTTTGCTTTTTGCGCTCTAATATCAGGGTACTGTAAAAAAAAAACATAACAAATTTTGATGAAAATCGTCTCACTCATCGTAGTACTAATTTCACGGAAGTGCAACCGCAGACGATAACTAGAAGAGGATAAATTGTAATGACAGCATTTCATCATGGTAATATTCGTAATTGTTCTTCCATAAACAATGCTAAATGATAACAGATATTTAAATATGATGGAAAATTATTGCAGGTAATATCTACTTTAGCTTTAGTGATAAACCTTGTATTACAGTGCATTCACGATTTCGGTCTTAGCGGCGAGCGGGGTGGTATCGGTAGGGGATTGGTCGAGCGCGCGCTGCTATGGCCGCTGTGAACGGCGTCGACCAATCGCCTACCGATACGGCCCCGCTCGCCGCGCCAGTCGCCGCTAAGGCCGAAGTCGTGAATAGGCCCTTAAAAATAAAAACATTTTTTATTCAATTAAATTGAAAATTATTGACGGTTGCGTAAATATCAAACATTAAAGTCGTTATTCTTATCTCAAACAACTTAGCTATTAATGTTTTCAGATATTATAATGTACCAAGAAGGTTATTAAAATGCTCAATGATTAGTATGCATTCAATAATCTCATCAACATTTTGTTTACCCAGCTCGGAGGAAAATCGTTGAAAAATAAAAATAAAAACCTGTTGGTAATAATACCAGTAGGTGTGCTTTATATGTATATTATAATTTTTTGAGGTGAGGAATTATCAATTAATACCTCCCTCTCTAGGTGTGTTACTCTTACTGACTAAAACCGACCTGTGTTCCTTCAGCTGCACTTTGTGTTCCAGGGCCGCCGTAAGTCCTTAGAATAATCGCATAGCCCCGGCCAAGAATGTACCTAAAATATTCAATGGTGATAAATATTTATTAAACACTTTGAATGCGTTCATTTTCAAAATATGTATGTCTGAAATTAATTGTTAAAAAAGAAAACTTTCAGTAGTTTCATAGTTGAGATGGAACAAAATAAGAAAGGAATTTATCTAGCCAAAAGTCGCATTTTGCATTTCGTAGTACGTGGTGGCCTGGCGACACTTTGCTTAGTGTTTACTTATTGCATTACTTGACATTGAGCACCTTATCCGATACAGTTTGCAATGGCATTGTGTGTAGGGATGCCCCTTTTGTTTAACTGGCGGCTATGTCCAATAAAATGATGATGTAAAATGTTTGATCTGCTGATACCTTATTAAGAGAAATAATTAGAATTAGGCAATCTTATTAACCAAGTGTCAGACAGTTTCAATCAAAATTACTTACCTTCAAAAGTTTTCACAAAAAAAAAAAAACAATGGTAAACAGATTTCTACATTTTAGCCTGTTTTTGTGCGCAGTTATTGTACTACTCAATAAATTGTCCGTTGATTGACAGATACAAATGAGAAAATACATTTGAAACACTGGCACTACTCTATTTTAAAATGTAATAATGGCATTGAAGATGCCAATCTCGCGTACGAGGAAGCCTTTCAAATAAGATCCTGTTGGAATAATTTCCGCGCCATGCAATATTCATTCCATTTCTCACGAGAATAGATTTTTATAGAATCTAGTGCAGGTACTAAGCACACAATAGTAAAGATAAAAGTCGTACCGTTAGGAAAAGCTGGCAATTACCTTAATTGCAGTTGTAACCCGGATTAGGAACCCCTTTGAGCTATAAAATGATGTCATTGATATTAGAAAACCTTGGGTTTTCACTTTTATCACATGACTTTTGTGGCAGCATCATAATGCATTCAGATCTTTGTTATTTACTGTAGGTAAATATTACAGTTTCTAGTATTATCTTTATGACATGCGTGCATGGAGGTTGATAAGAAAAATGAACCTTGAAAATATCTATGAAAATATCATAAATATTTTCGAGACTCATTTTTCTACTGGAAATTTAAAACCTTCCAATTATTATGCTACACATATTAAAAGCACCGAGTATTCTTTTGTTACATTAAAAACATGTATTCTATAAATAACAAACCACCATAAATTAAAATTAATTTTACCTATATAATTGTGGGGTCCCCAACCGATCATAAGACGTGGCACCCCATACAACGTAAAGTGACCTTTCGTGTCGCTCGTAATTAACGACTTTTACACGAGTTGCGCTTCAAGCGCTGATAATGCTTTCAGCGCTTGGAACAATGTCGTCATCGGAGTTATTATTTCTGATCAGGTGCAATCGGTCACAGACGATCGGTTCGTTCGAAATCGTCACCACGACGGATTCATTGGTCACAGTGAGTGCTCGTGACTGCGCCTGCACAGCCCAACCGTCTCAGTCTTAGCTATGCGTTTTGTTATTAAATCAGGTAGACGACCAGAAGCTACCCTTTACCCATTTTGATAGTCGATAGCTCAATAAAAAAATTCCACACCAGTCTTGTGGTCGCAAGCGCGACTGTTCAGCGTGGGGTCTTTTTTTTAGGGGAAATCATCAAATTATTTCTCCCGTTCTGGGCGGAGCGAACGAGAGTTTCAGGCTTTTACTGAATGAAAGCCACCTGTTTATTTCTTCAGTTATCCTTTACTTCAAACAATCCTGAATCCCTGCCAGGCATCGGACACCGACAATGTTGAATCTTTGATGCGTGTGGAACACAACACTCTGTCAACCCAGGTTTGGTACTTATCAGGCTGTGAGCTACCCATTGCTCACCGTCCGCAAGTATGTGGTGGTCAGGAATCATCATACGATTCACGACTTCAAAGGCGCTCCTGTGGTGGGAGCGTAGGGTGCCGGCGGTCATATTCCCGGGTCAGGTAAAAAGTCCTTATGAGTTTTTTCAGCCTGGAGTTTGGAAGTTGGTGATGTGACACCCCCGTGCCTTGTAAAGAACGTTGCCATTGATCTTGCACCTGATATATCGGTCGTGCTGGATTGCCGTCCCATCTCATCGGACAATCAGAGAGCACACGCACTGGTATAATATCGTTTGCGTACTTGACTAATCTCGATTGAGATTGGTTACCGTTGAGATACGTGGAGAATTATGGAATAGAGTAGAATAAACTTTATTGTATAAAATAATAAAACAAAATTACACAAACTTAAATCTATGGATACAATGGCGGTCTTATCGCTGACCGCGAAATCTATCAGACAACCTTAGGATGGACTGGATGGATTATGATTTGGATTATGTAAAATGCCTACAACTACGTGACTAACCTACTGAGCTTAGGTCTTAGTCGACACTAAACCTCTTTAGGGTCACCTAAATCAGACGATGACTACAAAAAAATAAAACCTTATCTCACAAAAGCTTGTTAAACCGGTTCTGCAATATCATGAGTATCGAGACAATGTGATACAATACAATTTTAAGATGACTATAAATGAAGAATGACGAGTCGAACACGTCTCAGGAAGCAAATCTCAAGGTTCTGATCGATGTGTTAAATGCAAATCGTGATTAATATAAGATTGTCAATGTTTTAATACAATCAACTTGTTTAGCAAACTAGAATATTAATTTAAATTCAAGATTTTTTTATTTCTTAATAACATTGTTTCAATTGGGAGTATGTTCGCTCCCGTTATGTCCTACTGCAGGACCGAGGAGACTCGTAGAGCGTCTACCCATATGCCAAATTTCATCCGAATTCAATCGGATTCGAATGAAATTTGACGCGGGAAGGAGTCGCAAATATACATATCTAAAAAAGCAACAGGTTTTAATAATTAAAAGTCGGAAAACTCTCACGGTCCACCCTAGAGCGAGAGAAATCATTGAATGTTTTCCCCAACTCAAAGAAACTAGCCTTTAGAAAATTAAAGATTTAGAATAGCATCTAATAACCTATAAATTGCCTATACTTTATTTAACAAAAATTGCGGTAGAGTTTTTATTTTGTTTTGTCATTAAATACCACGCGACTGGGCTGTTGTATACTGATCAACATTCAGGAAAATTTCGAATAACATATCACACTAATAAATAAATTGTACCCACATGAAGCAGCGATCATTCAAATGGTTGATATTGATTGTACAAAATGATGCCTGTCTCATTGATAACACAAAACAATACTTTGTTTGTACCCGTGGACTCTTGGAGAATCTCTGCGGTTGTTTCAGCGCTCTGTGACTATGTGATCATAGAGTTAATGGAGCATTTTGATTGTTATGTAAGTTCTAACTATCTGATTTATGTCAATGTCCAGTGGCCGAGACGAGTAATTGAGAGGTCGGTACATGCGGAACAAACAAGTGTGAGTGCAATATTGGTGCAAAATATTTAACAGAGTCACACTGTTGGCGACCAAACATTTCACCCACTTGAGGTTTCATTCCTGAAGTACGTCATTTGTTATTTGCAAAATGAACAACATTCCAATGATTGGCGCGTTGGACCAACCTGTAGAGGCACTCACGTTAGCCAATTTTGACGAGCTGTGTACAATCAAGTTTGCAAATGACACGAGCGTGTGAAGGTGAGCGACGCGACGCCTGCTGCGGCAAGTCTAGTTCCGTGACCTGTTAAAGACGGATAGATGACATGAGTCGTATTATTGATACTCTATAAGTGTATCCTCAGAAAATAGATCCTGTACAATTTTAGAAAACACACAGGATAATTTATATTTCCCCACCAAAGATTATGTAGGTATCTAAGCATAATTAAGCGACATCTATGGCGCCACATAAGAACTACAAAAGGTTTTAAATCCTTCAACGCGCAATTAGAGTTGTCTGGGTGATATAAACATAATCATACCACAACACGAAATCATCTATCGGGAAGTTGCCTGGAGCAGACAAAACACCTGTGTGGTCGGAGGATCCTCCCTTTTCAACTAAGGTATGCGGAGCTTTACATCCTGTTCCGTATACCTCTAAACTAGCAATTACATTAGTCTACCTCCGTTATTTAACTATTTTACGTATTTACAAGAGAACCTACATAAATCTAAAGCAGTCTTAATTCATATAACCAGTGCCGGATTAGCAACGTAGCAAGAGTAGCAAATGCTACGGGCCCCTCGCTTCTGGGGGCCCCCGTCCGACGTACAAAAACAGGTCAGGTTACTTCTTGTATCATACGATATTTAATCAATTCCGGAATATTCTTAAAATAAAAACACATTCATTGTGCGTACAGCTAAGGAGTGGAATTCCCTGCCGGAGTCTGTGTTTTCAGACGGCTAAAACCCGGGAATCTTTAAGTCAAGAGTGAGGTTACTTCTAGGTAAGCTCGCTCCATCGTCGACCACATCGTCACTAGCCATCAGGTGAGATAGCGGTCAAGCGCGAACCTATCAACAATAAAAAATAATGTAACAAATACAATGGAGCTACCGTTACCTAAGGGTCCTGCGGCTTGTAAGAAAAATAAGTTGGGCCCTTTGGTAGAATTTGCTACAAGCCCCGCGCTGGCTTAATCCGGCACTGCATATATATAACAAACATTACTTGTCCCCATGATCCGTCCGTTGCATCTGTCTGGCCTATGACCCATTCTAGTAAACTGCAGTAAATTGTTCTAATGAGTCTGCGAGCTCCAGACCACCAACGACTTCAATACGAGTCAAGGAGAACAACTTTCATTTAATTGTAAACTAGAACAATGCTTTGCAAAAACTGCTTTATGAAAACCATTTGAATTAACAAATTGATCGCCAATTAAACTGATAATAGAATTTAACTACTGAAACGTTATTTGTCTAAGTTGTGTAGACCGATGCATTAACTAGGTTTCCCTAGGATAATAAAATACCTAAGATTCCCCCTTTGGGATACCAGTAGCTGTTCGTACCTATTTCGGCTGCAAGATTGTTCGAAAAACTTTTTGTGGCTCAGGAAACAAAAGGCAAATGAAGAAACACTGATGAAAATAACGGTGAGTTTAGTCATTTAAAGTCTGATACTCCCTCTTATTTAATAATTTTCCTAATTCAAAAAAGTTTTTTTTTTCTTTGAAGGTTTGTGATTTCGCTTCTTGATTTTAAATGAATCCAAGCAAGTATTCCCTGTTATTATAACTGCACAGTGTAGTAACCCAGTCACTATATATATGGGTCATGGCCAAATACGTTGATTGATTGAGGCCGAATTAAGAAATATCGCTGCTCTTATAAACTAGCAACGATTCTATCGTAAATATCTAGTCTCTATTATTATTATAAAACAGTTTAGAAAACCAGTTTTAACTACACTTTGGATTTAATTAACCTTTACAGTACGTAGATAAATATTACGAGAATATGTTAACGGTGAAAAACGATGGAAAACGGTTGTTAACGGTTCTTCGGTTTAATCTGTTGACTACAACTTAGTATATCATATCCGTCGTACACCACCTAAATTACCTCGTGGTCAAGCAAAAACCTCAAGTGAAAAAACCATAGTTCAATAAACTCGTTCGCTATTAGGGCGTCTTCAAATTAGCCGCAAAAAGTCGCGCGGCTGCAGCGCTGCCACCCCGCTTTTTTGTTATGTCATATAAATAAATGACGTGCTGCAACCGCGCTGCCGTCGCGCAACACTTTGCGAGTAATTTGAAGGCGCCCTTAAAAACGGTACAATGTTTCCACAGAAAATAAAACAATATTAGACTTTAATTGTAATTAAATTATAGTTCAAGTACATTCTAGATAATTGCTTTTATTCGGAATTATAATAATTAACGCCGACTAAATTACCGTCCAAGCGTTGTTTTTAGTAGACACTAAGATACAAAGAAAGGTCACTTGTAGTGAATAATTAATTCGAAGAAACAACGGCCTATTATAAGGGATATGTTAAGTTTACCTGTGTGTGTAAATGTGGACTTGATTTCCAATGACGTGACACGACACGGCGTGATGGACGAGTTGGTTCGATCAATCCTCCATAATGGCCCACGTCTCACCACGGTGTCATACTTAGTGTAAATGACTTTTAATGTTCTTTTTTGACATAACTTTGTCATCTAACACATCATAAGTTTACTGTCATCTCTTTATTAACATTTTTCATAAATACTTACATTATTGTTACCAAACAAACCAACTTACTTTATTTACACAATGTATTTCGAAATCTAATATTACACTCAACAATTTGGTTTTCGACATCTCCTCATTAGTATGAGCTAAAAATATTTCTTTTCACAAGGTACTGCTAATTGTAACGTAAAATTTGATCTATCTATATAATCTTTATATCTATTTGCATAAGCCTGTATCTTTCCAACAGCTTTGCTTTAAGGTGATGTTAATTTATTATATCTATATAAATCTCCAGAACCTTAATAGGTTGCTAACTGGCGCAAAAGATTTCTTCCATTGAAATTGTCCATACAGGTGAGATCACCTTACCCACGGCTTGGCTGGGACCATGAGTTGGCTTCTAAAAAGGAAGCTCGGGATCTTGAAAAGCTGAGCAAAGAAGAACATAGGAGAGGATTTCAGTCAGTAAAAATCCGACACATCCTTCCGCACAGCCTTAGAGCGGGTGAAGTCATTAGATGAATTCCCTCCTAAAACAAACCCACGACACTTTGTAATTTGTTCCGTAATAAAATCACTGACCGCTGCATTATCAAAATCTTTCAATTTAAATACTTTGCGCTCAATAATCTTTCAGTTTTAAGTAAAAAAGAAATCTACAGTGACATAAAAAGTATTTTCTAATATCAGTGTTATCTATGCCAAGGAGAATCGGAAAATTTCAATTAAACAAGCTGTAACTAGGTAATTAAAGGAGTCCCCGTTTTGATGATTTGTAGGAATTAAACACTTTCACTTACGGTTTCTCTTTTGATATTCACGGCAATTTAGTGTTATATTAGAGAGATTGATTCGTGTTTTATTTATCATATGTAGGTACTTACAATTTTTTATTATTTTTGATAGGCTCGCACTTGACCACTGTGTCACCTATTGATATATTATAAGAGAAGATACGTTACGCGCTAACATCGCAATCAGAAAACCTGCACTCAAAACTCACACATCTACACTACATGTAGTCACGGATAGTCAAGGATGGAGATAAAACCCAGCGCTTTCGTGCGAGCGAAATAGCGTTAGCCTCCGAATTTGTGTGAATGTGTGATCGATGCGGCCGATGTGAAATCATGACAATTGTCACAATTTCAGCGATCCACGCGCTAAAAGCGAGTCTCCTATCTTCCGCCATTTTGGTTTAATCTAAGGTCTCACTTGATGGTAAGCGATAATAATGTGGTCGACAGTGGCGCAAGCTTACCTAGAAGTAAACTATATACTCTTGACTCAAATACCCCTGCCCCAAAAGTTACAATAGTTTCGTTTTGCGTTAACGCTTGGAGTTGGCCACGCCTCCAATTCGTTTGTTTGAACAAAGGAGTTAGGGGCGTGGCTTATTACAAGCGTTAACGCAAAACGAAACAATTGTAACTTGGCTAGGGGGGCTGGGTTGTAGATTGTGCCCACAGCTATCAGGAAACACACGTCCCTACTAATGATATAGTTTAACGTTGTCGATTGATTAAGGAGATTTGGAGACACCAAAGAAAATAAGCTTGAAAGTATTCCTCTTTGAAATATGAAGTATTTGTGAAAACGTAATCTACCAACTATCATGCGTTTATAAATTAGCAGAGGTACTTAGACATTTTGAGAATATAGTTTTCTTACCAGGGCGACTTACTCAATCAAGAATCATTTTAATCCTTTTAACCTAAATAAAACCTACTTTTTAATGTCGTGTAAAGAAAAACATTACAATAAAACATGCTTAGTAAAGAAGCAAGCATTTCGATTGTCCATTGTTACAACTGTGCCACACAGGTTACATTTTATAAGCAATAATACAGATGTAGCTCGCTCGTTAAAATAAGGCAAATGTGATTCTAAAATAATTATAATTCATTATATCAGTAATTATATCAACAAGTTAGCTGGTGACCAAATGTCTGATGATAACTGCGATCCCACCTGATGGTAAGCAGTGATGTAATCGCTGATGCACTAGTTTATTAAGAGCCTATTTATTCTAGCCTTAGAACACAAAACAAATTCGCTAGCCGTGTCTGTCTGTCCGCCAAATCCTCCTGAAACACGCAATGAATTTTGATGCGATGTCCACTGATAGAAAGAAAGCGATAAACGAAGGTTTGTGTATGTAAGTAGAACCCGTACAAAACCCATTATTATTATTTGTTTTTCGAAACTACCCTCAAAACGGTTTAGGGGGTGTTAAAGTTGTTTTGAAAATATTCTCGCGAACAAAGACGTTGCCATAATGCTAGTTTGTAGTAGTACATTGACCCTCTTACATTTATTAACATTCTTAATATCATAAACGGAAATAAATCAATATTACTCATTTACAATTCCTAGTATTAAAAAACAGTTCATTGTCTATATTTCGGGTACCTACGCAGACACATTAGCAAAAGGTCAATGTAATTTATTCCTAAGTTATCTGGCGCTGAATATATGACAGCAAAAACGTATAACTACCTACATACCTACTCGTACGTTAGCTAACACCTCATTGATTATCAGCAACAACACTACATGAAGCCATCCGAAGACTGCACATTACGTGAACATACTCCGTCGAAGCCGTTTTTATCCCAGAATTAAATTAATTAAACTGGATTTATCCACCGCCATACACGCCTAGTGGTCTAGTGGTTAATGGCCCTGACTGCTGAGGTCGTGTAATTAATCTATATTATATATTTTGAAATATATATGTATGTTAATCAATTGTCTAGTACTCATATCACAAGCTCTGCTTAGTTTGGGACTGGATGGCAGTGAGTAAAAGTTGTGGAATATTATTATATACATATTTTTTCGAGGTATGAAACTCAGAAGTCGCATAGTATGGAAAATCAGTTCTAGTTTCGGGTTATTCACTACAAAATACTTACGTATTGTCTGAGTCCATACACCTACTTTGCTTTGTTTGTTGCCGAAACTATGGATAAACATATTACCGTGAAAATATTTAACCTCTTTGTGGCCAACGAAGGTGTGGTGGGTGCACCGAAACAAGACAATCGAGAGTACGTATCTGTTTCCGGGTAATGTGGGGGTTGTCAAAATTAGTGTAATAAATAGTATTTATTTATCATCTTACCAGTTGTCAACAGCGGTTTCTTACTCCGCTTCCATAGGTCGTAGCGTGATGTTAAAAACAACATTTATCCAAAACTAAAAGAGACTTCAATTAGTACTTCCTGAGACAGAGAGTTCAAACAAACTCTTCACTCTCTTTCTCTACTCTTTTTTGAATTTAAATATATGAAAATCTCGTGTCACAATGTTTGTTATCAAACCTCTTTAAAACGGTTTGACCAATTTTTATGATTTTTTTTTAATATATGTGGTAGGTCTAAGAATATAATGTTTCTTTGGTAGTTTATATGACATAAAACAAAGTTTGGCGGGACAGCTAGTATTAGTATAGATTTCAGCTGCCCCAGTGTCTGTCTGTAATGAAACCTCGCAAGTTAAATTTGACCTACTTCCCTGTTTCTCAATGAGCAGAAATACATGGATATGTAAATAGGACGTCAATGCAATAGTATTAACTTTACTATATAAAACGTAACACCTACTAGTATCTGCTGGGGTCATGGGTCAGCTTCCGAAAGGAATACCCAGCCCCGGCATGATAGGCAACGAAGAAACGAGGTAGGTTTTTAGTCAGTAAGAGTCTGACACTACTTCCCGCTTCGCCCAAGGGCGGGATTTGTCATTGAATGATTTTACCTACCATCAAAAAAACACCTACTAGTATTTTTTTAAAGTTTATTCGTAAAAAATCCACTGAATCGGAATGACAGCCGCATCAGTCAGTGCAAAGTAATGTATTTACTCATAAATAATGAACTAGTCCCGCGGGAAGGTTAAAAAATGTCCGGTTCGCGTGATCGGGGTCGTCCCTTGTTGAAACCATATACCTTGTCTACAGACAACCAGTTGATCGTACCCTTTTAGAATAATGTCACGAATGTGATCCTAAATTCGAACCATCCGTGCCGACCTGGAAAAACTAAATTGGCCCTTTTTATAGCGGAAGCCATAGTATAAGCATATTTAAAGCATAATCGGCCTTGTAATGTTCCCACTGCTAGGACTCAGGCCTTCTCTATAAGAGAGGGAAATAGTGAAAATTCATAGCCGCTATTCCGCTAATTGCTAGTCCGTATTGTCCCACTGTTGGACAAAGGCCTCCCTCGCTTCCTCTCTGTACTATTTCTTATTCTGTGCTCTTTCCAATTCTTAAGGAATGAATATAAAAGAAAATTATATAAGTATAAATTGTTTTCACGCTTCCTAAAACACATGTGAAGATTTTATAAATAGTCCTCGATGATACCAAACTACTGAATCACCCGTGTTGCTATATCTACGTTTTGTTAACAAAATATAATAAAAATTTATAACATACGTATTTTTTCCCACAATTATAATGTTGTGAAAAATATTAGCACCGTTATTTTCTCATTAAAATTATATTTTATTCATATTAATCTTAAGTAAAAATCTAAACCATAAAACTGAAAACATTTTTTTATAATAAAATACGATATACGCAATAATAGTACATTATGATATGTGTCTAATGTGGGAGGTTACCGTCAAGGCGGTATTAAGACTTGCTGAAATGATGATGTTGATGACGATGACCTCATCAACCACGACAACGAAAATCTACGAGTCACTTATGAGTAGGTACTCATTGAGGGTACCTACCCTTAAGCGTAGATACGCTTTTAATTTTTCAAACCTTCGAGTTAATTAACCAACACACAATAGGGTTTACATCTGATATCTGACTTGATAATTTGGAGTTAAGAACTTGTCAAGCCCTACATTAATGATAAAGTTTGACAGGTTTACAGACTAAATAAATTAGAGTTCGATAAACCTACTTAAGTTGAAATTCTTAACGTACTCAAGTAAGCAACAGAAGACACACTGCACCCGTAGCCCCCGACGCAAGACGACACCGGAGTGTTTTTAGTCAGTACGAATTTGATAGACCCCTTCACCGATTCCATTCGGAGGACAAGTATGAGACTTTCCACACCGAAAAAAAAACAAAAACACTTTTTATGCAGTAACAAGCTTCTGCCCGCGACTTTTTCCGCATGATTGTAGGGCTTTCCACACAAATAATATTCCTCAACTATCACATAACGCCGTCTAGTCCCAAGCTAAGCAGAGCTTGTGTTATGGGTACTAGACAACTGATAAACATACTTATATATTTTTAAATACATACATATTATAGATAAATTTCACCCAGATACAGAACAAATAATCATGCTCATCACACAAACATTTGTCCTGGGTGGGAATCGAACCCACGACCTCCGGCATAGCAGTCAGGGCCACTGACCACTAGACCAACAGGCCAATCAACCACCCCCCCGTTTTATCCCTTTAGGGGTCCGTTAATTTTGGAAAACCCTTTCTTATACCTACTTCATAATAACTATCTGCGTGCCAAATTTCAGTTCAGTGGTTTGAGCTGTGTGTTGATGGATCAGTCAGTCGGTAATGGTTGCCTTAATGCCTTTTATTATTTATACAGATTTAAGTAGGCACCTAATTTATTTATAGCAATGATATAGCTGTTATTTATCAAACAACCCCATCAAAGCCTGATTATATATGAATATTAAAAAAGTTTGCGTGTTTTCGTTGCTTTTATCGTTTATCGAAGTAACGTGGTCACGTACGACTTTTGTTAAAACAATTAAATTTATCTAGATGGTTAAGTAAAGTGTTGTTAATTTTATTGAACTCGTTATGTATCTATGTTAAAATACGAGTATAATTGTATGTACTTACCTACAATTATTTTTTTAATTTTTAAATTTTTCCACAACTATCACACAACACCGTCTAGTTCCACGCTAAGCTGAGCTTGTGTTATGGGTACCAGACAGCTGATAAACATACTTATATATTTCTAAATATATACATATTATAGATAAATAACACCCAGACACAGAACAAATGATCGCGCTCATCACACAAACATTTGCCCTGGGTGGGAATCGAACCCACGACCTCCGGCATAGCAGTCAGTGCCACTAACCACTAGACCAACAGGCCAGTCAACCACCCCCCCGTTTTATCCCTTTAGGGGTCCGTTAATTTTGGAAAACCCTTTCTTATACCTACTTCATAATAACTATCTGCGTGCCAAATTTCAGTTCAGTGGTTTGAGCTGTGTGTTGATGGATCAGTCAGTCGGTAATGGTTGCCTTAATGCCTTTTATTATTTATACAGATTTAAGTAGGCACCTAATTTATTTATAGCAATGATATAGCTGTTATTTATCAAACAACCCCATCAAAGCCTGATTATATGTGAATATTAAAAAAGTTTGCGTGTTTTCGTTGCTTTTATCGTTTATCGAAGTAACGTGGTCACGTACGACTTTTGTTAAAACTATTAAATTTATGTAGATGTTTAGGTAAAGTGTTGTTAATTATATTGAACTCGTTATGTATCTATGTTAAAATACGAGTATAATTGTATGTACTTACCTACAAATATTTTTTAAATCTACATTTTCTCGTCTACAGTGAGCAATATTCTTAGGAGAACCAAATTTACCGAGATAGCCCGAAGAATCATCAAACTTAAGTGGCAGTGGGCATATTGATCGCAGAACAGATTGTCGATGGGGGCGAAAGGTTCTGGAGTGGCGATGACCTGGGAGGGTCGCCGGAATCTGATTGATGGGAGACGCACAGAACCGCTTGTTGTAGCGACACTTAGGAGAAGCCTATGCCCAACAGTGGAGGTCTTTCGGCAGAAAAGATGATGATGATAACAGTGAGTTTCCAATCAACATCGTCTCCATGCTCTCGTCTCATGTTACTGACGATCGGCGCAACATGTTTCTTTCTTCCATTCCGTCAAGTCAATTGTCACGCTATCACTAATTTTCTCATCCTTTTCTTTCACATCACTCCTCACATAATCCATCCATCTTTTCTTTGACCCCCTCCCCCTCTCCATCCATCGAGCCATCACGAATATGAGCGGCTAATGTCTAACGTCGGTTTTGGAATCCAACAAGTGATCGATGAATTACCACCCCACACTATAGCATACATTTTTAATGAGACACACTATTATGGAGTAACCTGCCGCCTCGCATTAAACCATTCACACAAACATAGGGCATTAATAAAGTCACACTAATATTATAAAGGTGAAAGTCTGTGTGTATGTAACTATTTCACGCTCAAACGGCTGAACGAATTTGGATGAAATTTGGCACTCGTGTAGACCATATCTATAGGTTACCTTTTATCCAGGGAAAAAAGATTAACCATATTTGTATGTGAATCTGTACCAACTTGTGTCAAACCAAATTTACTCTCAAGAGTATAGTTATTATTTAACTTTTCACTACCTGAAATGTTTTGTTAATATTTTACCACATTTTTTAAATATTCAAAAAGTTAAATACGCCTGATGATATTAATTTTATATTCATAGCAATTTTTTACCGTCGTGATTATTATAATTCGCATAGCGTAGTACAGGCAGTTGGGGGTTCGTGTGGTAAAAAAGACTTAACGATCGATGTCCATTAAAGTGCACAAGTATATAATTGTGACACAATATGGTACGTGTTATGCATTCTCTTTTCGGGTGGAGCTATAGGGAGCAACAGATATTTACTGTTTTTAACCAACCTATGTTCCTTCTATTTCCCTTTGTGGTCCAAGATCATGGTAACTCTCAAATATTCCCGCCACCCTTTGAGCTACTATTCTACTTTTACGCGGGAAAAGCCGTTGACAGAAGTTAGTGCAGTAAACATAATGCCATATTATCTTTTCTTGAGCGTCGAACAAATGACACGAGTATTTCAAAAAGGCGAGGTATGTAAAGTCATTGTTCTAATTTGAAGGTCAAAAACATTATACTTATCTAACATCAACTTTAGGTGTTGTCATAGAATTAAACTTAGGGGTTAATAAAACACTATAATTTATTTGAAAAGTTGTTCTTATATCTAAGTTTCTCATAGACATAATGTTATATAAAAATATATATATTGCTTCTTCATCTAACCAGCAACTAATCTACAGGTGTAACGGAAATAGAAATGGGAAAGTCCGCCGTACAGTGTTTTTTACTAAAGAATAAAGTTTTAGTAAATAAGTAATCATTAGATACTGTTTCTGCACATGGAAATCAACAACTTTCTTCGAGGAAGTCAAAGTATACTAAAAAAAATTACTTCCCGTGGGACCTTATCATTTCATATTTAGACAATTACTTTCTTGACGAAACTTATTCATTTCAATGAGCAGAAGCAGTATTTAATTTACTCGTAATATATCTTAACCCACTTCCATTACACTCTGTCATACATGGGTATGACTCATCATCATCATCATCATAATTTCAGCTGAAAGACGTCCGCCGTTGGACATAGGCCTCCCCCACGTGTCGCCACAATGAACGGCCCTGTGCGTCTCGCATCCATGGGATTCCCGCTTCCCTTATCAGTTCATCGATCCACTTTGTAGGAGATCTTTCAACGCTTCGTCTTCCGGTACGCGGTCGCAACTCCAAAACCTTTCGGCTTCAACGGTCATCTGTTCTGTTGGCACTTAAGTTTGGCGATTCTTCGTACTAAAGGCGGGTTTCTGAATTGAGTATTTTGAGTTAAGAACGTCTCAAACCATACTTAAAAGCCCAATTTCGACAGGTTTACAGGCTAAAGTAGAGTTTGAGTAATTCTCAACTTCAAATGCTTAAATCAGAAATCGGGGGTATGTCGCCAATCTTGGTTGAGCATTGGTCAACCAAGGAAACTCTGAGAATAGCCCTTTCCATTGCCCTTTGGGTGACTTTAAGCCTTCTGATAAGGCCCCTTGTGAACGACCACGTTTCGGAACCATATGTCATCACTGGCAACACGCACTGGTCATAGAATTTCGTATTGAGACATACCGCGCAGCTTCCCCACCTCTCAAACCTCTCAAATCTCAGTACCCATTTGATGGCGCTAACTGTACTAAAGATCCACTCATTCGTTTTGAAGCAAGCTACAAGCTAACTCTAACCTCGGACGTTTTGACCCGAGCAGTTGAGGTCAATGTTGCTAATAATTTAATAAATGCTACTCGCTTCCTTAGTGGAGTCATTCACACATTTCATGTGTCGGTAATTACTGAGGTCATGTCCTCAATCTTCTGAATGCTGTGAGGTATCCTACATTGCCAGTATTCTATTCTACATACCGTTTTGCTGTGACCGAGTTTAGCTTGCAGGGAGATTAGATTAACGTATATAATCGAGCAGTGGTGGCTTAGTAGTAACGACCCCGACTTACGTATTGTAGGTCGCGGGTTCAAACCCAGGCAGGCGTATTACTTTGTATAATGTATTTCATCATTACTGCTCTCAAAACGGTAAAGGAAAACATCACAGGTATGTCCTACTGCCAAAACTGCGAAGACATATGACATCCACCAATCCGCAATAGGACCGCGTGGATTTTGGCCCATTCCCAACCCTGGACAAGAGGTCAGAGTATCAGCAGACGAACATTATAAGGGTGATTGCGCTTGTGCTACATGTACATATTCTAGATCTTAATGTATCTACTAGTTGCTCTGGAAATGACCACACATTCTTATGTGACCATCCATTTATGCTCTATTACACTATGGTTTTTATCGTGCTTTCAAACAATATCTAAATTAAGCCTGAATATGAAGATCAAGGGCCTGGAACTCAAACGGTAACTGAATGAACACAGGCAGGTTTACGCAGTTAAGGTCTGGTTCTCCCTCTCGCTCCACACAGAACAGGAGAAGCTATTTGATGTTTTAGAAAAGGTAAATTTTGCTATGTCAGTTCTGTTAATTAATTAATTAAAACATGCAATAAAAACAATGATTTCTTCATGAACATAAACACTAATAAACTCCTTAAAAGCTTAGTTGTGTAGTGAGAACGACAACGGTTTTATATAATGAAGAACTGGGTCACCGGAACAAGCTATAAACTAACAATGCGCTGTATTCATTCACATGATCGTTCGCGAAATGCCCACCTGTCTCTATTCTCTATATATTTCCATTAACACCAATTCGAAGCAAAGTGATACTGCACTGAACTCAAACGAAACGCAATTAGGACTGGCGAGGTGAAGCTAACGTTTAGGTTTTGTTTACATTGACTTTGACAACAGCAGACGCTAATTTGCGTGGGGCTTTAACCTCTCTATCTGCAATACGTGAAAATACAGAAAACATAATAAAAAAAACTATAATAGAATGACCTAAATGTCAACTGGCGAGTGTATCTGTATGGAGTCATTAACTCCGAGCAGAAATAGAGCTGAGCTCGAGTTGTGAGTGATGCACCTGAGTCTACGTCCACGCACCGCACCGTAGCTGTGACTCACATAGGTACTAAGGAGTCTTCCCGCTACACAGTGACATACCATGACCGTTTTAACAACGTAACAAGCACGGAAAAACAAGCGACGATATTGGTAGATGAAGGGACGGTCTAGTATGCATACTTTTTAATACAAAGATTATATTTTTGTCTCATTTAAGTGCAAGTATTCACGGCAGGCCAGCTATTCCCGTACTCATCACCAGCAGCCAACTAATTTATTTATTAAGCATTCTAAATATACATTACTATTGACGCTAACTGTGCCGACAGACAAGAGTGCTCGATCAACAAAAGAATACACTGCAATGCGATGTCACTTTCAAACGTTTATATTTGTGTGTTGTTGTCTTTAATGGGTTATTTATTTTGAGAAAGTGATTATACCTAAATCTATTTCAATTGCTAATATTTTATATTGTATTTAACCGGCGATTCTTGCCAACGTGCTGCGTCCACGCATTTGAGTCGTCCAAACCAATTATATTTTGGAACGAATGTAAGATTTAGAGATATGCAAATTAGCAAGTCTATTTTTGAAGTTATTAACAAGAAATATAAAACTTATTTGGATTATTAGCGTATAGCAGGTAAAATGTCCGGATTTGGTGCCTGAAAATTAGCACATTTCGTCTTAACCCATTACAGCCTAAGTATAAGGTTTTGAAACTTTTATGTACCTATATACACCGTTAAATTTTGGTCGTTTTAATCCCGCGTGGGGTCAAGTGAAAATTAAAAAATAAAGTACTTTTTTTTAGACCCGACAAATTTACAAATCGACAGTATTTCATGCACCGAATCGACCCTCCGCGGGATTAAAACATCCAAAATTTAACGGTGTATTTATTACTATTAAGAAAAATTATGGATTTTTCGTTTTTCAGTATTTTAAAGGGTAGGTATTACCCAAATTGGCACAGTGGTCGTATACCTAGTGATAATTTTTGAAACAAGGTTATTTTATAGTCTATGGGTTTCTTGCTATTTTTGCGGCTTATACTTACTTACTATGGAAAATAGATCAGCGTAAATACTCGTTTCGGTAGCTGTGTTCCCAAATTGGTACGTCAAGCAAGAATGGTAAACCTGTAGCAAAATTTCCATTAAAACTCATTAGTTAAAGTACCGAGATATAATTATATCATGTAATGATTAAGTGGACGATAGTAACAAATATGTACCTATCTACAACCTGACTTCAATTGCAGTTTGTCTTATCATCAAAATAACATCTTGTTTTGTCTCTTATTCTTAATTCCACATCGTAATCGTTTCTATTTCTGCCTGAAACGGAAAACAAATATTTTTAATTCAATAATGTTGTGTACAGATTGAGATTTCTTTTAATAAATGCTCACGGTTTACTACGCCTGATAAAACTTGGCAGTTTAATACTTGTGGTAAAGCACATATTCGGATGGCAACACAGACTCTCGTAAAATGACGTCAGACTCAGTTTCAAGGAAATTCTTCTCTAATTCCTTTGAAATCAGCTTTGACACGTTGACAGGAAAACTGTGGGAATAACTTTCAATAAACGATAGATATACCTTTTGATTCAGTGCATTTTTTATTTTAATAAAATCCCATATCTTTGCTTTATGACGTTATAATTGCGGAAAATGGCTAAGATAATAAACAGGTAATAAAAGTCGTTAAAACCCGCAGGTAACAACACGCAGGAAAACAGCTCAACATTGTATAATAGCTTGATTACCAGTTCTATAGATAAGCAGTCACTT
The DNA here is from genome assembly GCA_958295575.1 of Leucania comma. Lineage (NCBI taxonomy): Eukaryota > Metazoa > Arthropoda > Insecta > Lepidoptera > Noctuidae > Leucania > Leucania comma. The sequence continues at coordinate 15,078,838 of OY282474.1, read as the reverse complement.
AGATATATTTAATCAGAAGATTTAAAGCTAAGTAGTTACTCAAGCCCAAAGCGAACGCCGGCGTCCGCACACCCATTGTCTTTCTAATGTGTCTCTAACTACGGTATCCAATTGATTAAAGTCTAAATATTTACTACTACGAACTTCTTCTTTTCGTATGAATGGTACTTACACTTGTTAAATGGTTTGGGCCCAGTAGATGTTTACGTTAACTGCAGGATCGGTGGTATTCATTATATACTTCAAAGTACATATATGTAAACAGGCACCTGTGGCACTCTAATCTAGAATCTGAAACTCGAAGAATCCAGTAATAACTGAGTCTGCTTGACGTATTACTTAATACTTCTATAATTGTATAGGTATTAGGTACGCCTGTAGATACGTGACTCAGGGCATGAAGATCATACTGCTACAAGGGAATTACGGTTAATCATAATTCCTCTTAAACAGATAAAAATATAATAACACTGCTTATGTCATACACTTATGTAAATAGGTTTGTTTTTAATTAATGTTTAACTAATGATTATTTTAAGTAGGTGGGTCGTAAGAAAGACGTCAAAGGAATCAGTGGTGGTTCACAAAACATCTCAGTAAACAGGCTTTATTTTTTCGAAAAGCCTAATGATTTTTCAGAATAAGTAATAAAAATATTTTGTTCGAATAGATATCTATAAATATCCACATTATGTGAATAATAAGTTTAGCATAGGACGACTGGAACTAAAGTTGTTATTTGCCAGTCTGCGGCCTCTCGCAAAAAAAACACAGAATGTATTACAATCCGGTCTTTATATAATTAAATACGTATCAGAAATATTCGTCTAGCAAAATAGTCATAACTCATACGTAAAGGTCAGTTGACCCAGAAGTGATATGTTAGGACCGGCGACTTGGTTGTGACGTAACTTGGTGAAACTTGGGGGTGTTTGGTGGTGGCGTCACGCGTGACGTCACAAGATGGCGCCGATGCCGGCTGTCAGCTGACGTAGCCGGTGAGCCTCGTCGCGAACTATACAAATGTGGTGGAGCCCGCCACACGCCTCCATACGTACCTCGCACCTCGTCACAGCCGCTCGCTGACTCGCTAGCTCGCTGTCAATGTCTAGTGCTCCTTATCATCACAATTAACTGATAACTAACAAAACATAAGTGTTCTCTGACGTCACAATACTAGTCATTAATTGTTTCGTTATTTTAGAGAAGTGACATTACTGCTGTGTTTAGTGCTCGTACTTGGATTGTGAGAAGAAATTTTTAAAAATTAACCAGTATCTGATATCAGCCTTCGGAAGATCAACAGGTACAATACCCAATTATTTTTATCACATCTGTGTTTTTTTTTATAATTAAAACTGGTTTTAGTTTTTAATTGTTTTATAACGACTTAGCAAGGTACATGAGTATATTTTTCAACTTAATAACTTAACAGATTTTCCTCATACATGCATTTCGTTTTATTTTATTTTTGTGTTACTATACCACAACATTGATTCTTAAAGCTTCGCAGTTTTGAATTTTAAACACCTACAAAATAAAGAAAAATAATATGCTTAAGCATACAATATACAAGTTCACCGGTTACCTTAATACCCCGAATTTAAATGTGAATCATCACACAGACACAAAAAAATGACAGTTACGTGCGAATAGTTTTTCATGCTGTTCAAATAACGGTTACTTTGGTGAACATTACCTGTGGATTAAGGTTATGACAGACATTTTACGAATTGCGTAATGTCGCTATCATTATGGCAATTTGACCACATGGTTGATTTTCCGCATTTTCTCTTTGATTATTTGATGATGATGATAGAATCATCTTACAAATACACGTAGTCGGTATTTTTTACAATCATTAAATATTTTTTCCGGGTTTGGTCCAGGTCCATGAAATCTATTCATCCTTTTCAAACAATTGTAGTCAACAATGCTTCGTTTGGTGTCATGAGAAAATCTTGCGGACTGCAATGTGTATGACTAAGTCGAGGCGCTTTCTACTCTGCTTTAACTTTCGCATGATTATAATTTACTTCAAAAAGCAACTTTAAACAAGTAAACAAGATAAAAGAGGATGTATTTGATATCAGATACATAATGTACTTATATCTTAGATACGAACATAAGCGGCAAACTTTACAATTAACATCTGTACGACATGATAAACTATTGCCACCTTTATTGTCTTTGTCAATTCTGAAAAAACAGAAGGCTGTACAAATTTTCACACAACCTTTGTTAACAACCTTCCTACACAAAATATGGTTTCGATCCATTTGACACTTGGACACACGCTATTGGTGACTTTGGACGATCATTTCATTTCAAGCTTCGAAAAAAATAAAACAAAATTACTGATTACGCAATGCTTGCTTACCATTTATTGTTAACATGGTTATGTAACAAATCAAACCTAGATTGTGTACACATGTGCACCGATAAAGCACGGTACAGTACAGAAGTAAGCTACTTAAACAATAGAGTCTGTTATACTAAATAATCACAATTCGGTACCGATAATTACAAAGGCTTTTTGCGTTGCAGCAACGGTCCTACTAAATATGAACCTACTGAAAAACAGTAGAATCAACCATGCAATGCGCAAGTTTCTGAAGCCCTTGCATATTGGAGGTTGCGTAGTGTACGAATAAAACGATAACTAAGATTAAGGCAAACTGATGACTAGGCTCGGGATTTTCTCGAATGAAAACGTTTATAAAAACAACAAACACTATTAATTTTGGCACACACCCAAACGTGCGTGGTCTGCAAAGAGTTCGATTTGTTTTGCATTTTATCAGTTCCATTCATTTATTTCAAGGATGCTACCATTATATTAATGTTTTAATGGATTACGAGTAGATAATGTCGACATATGGTTGATGGAAAGTTCTCCTTGGACCGTAGCCGGAAATATGGCCGCGGGCGTGCGGTGCGCTTGCGCCTCGCGCCTGGTCGTCCTAATGCAACGACCTGTTGAAGTCAAACATCGCTTAAAACGTGTGCACCTTGATATTCCTACAAGCTAACATGCATTTTAGTCAAACAATGACGTTTTCCGCTTAGTTAAGTAAGTAACCGATCACATTCACACCGGAACGTTTCGGATTATACAGGTATAAAAACTACTTATCAAGTTTTTACGTAGGTAATCATTAGTCATCAAAAGTAGCTTGCAAAGTTACGCAATATTTCGTAAGTAAGAGTAGCTTAAAAAAACTGAATCCTGTTTTCAAAAATGAAAAGTTATTATAGTTTTATTAGACTATAAATGTACATTTATTTTTTTAAACCTATAATTTTCTGAGCAATATTTTTTATTTTCCATTCCACATTTTATTAGAAACCATTACCTACGTATATTATGTTGTATATTTTATATTTATATGCTTCAGAAAATCTGCGGATTAAAAAAATATATGAGGAATCAGTGAATTCTCATGAATAGTGCCTAAACCTGCAGCAAATAACTTATTTACACTTACTTTTCCTTCGCATGTTTTCTTCTTCATAAGGTTTTTCTTGAGGAAAAACCGATAAACGAACAACAATCCCTAAGCCTTATTTTCCTATTAAATGTAACGTTCGTCTTTGGTTGGTGTAATCAAAGTTAATTTTTCTCCGCCGCCTCTCTTTCTGTCAAGGTGATTTTGTTTACCTTCAATCTAATCGAATCAACGGCAAAAACTGCCACACGGCAGATTTAATCTATTTTTACAGCATCGTGTACTGAAAAGCAAAGTTTTTTTTAGGTTATGATCGCTCTGATCACAGTTTTTGTGTGGACACTGAAATCATTTCATGAAATACTCGTGTTAACTATAGCTCACTTACCTATTGACAGCAAAAAACTAAATTCAACTTAGAAAAGAGTTCAGTTTTCAAGGTTCAATACGAATTTGTCAGTTTATGCTGTTGTAAAAGAGATTTCTATTGAAACTACAATATACCATTTAGAAGCACTTAACGAAAAGTTTTGACAACCATATATGTACGTGTTTCTTGTACAGCCCACTAACCTGAATCCATGTGAACTTCACGCACTTTGTCTAGTATATTTAACTTATTTGTAACTTTGTCGTGACAACGCATCCTTAAAAGGAGGACATCATAATTCAAGTGAAAGTGGCAGACCCCATTTATGGCGGCGAGACGCGTGCAGAAGACTAAATCCATTATGCTTATGATGCCATTGATATTCTCAGCGGCCACTGAAAGCGGAGTGCCCCTGGCCATTATAAGATAAATGGTCGCGTTACCGCACTTGAGTGCAAAGTTTCCCGACTCCTTAGATGATGTACACGCCACGACGCGCGACTCACCGGGCTCCCGGTGTAGAAAGTACCTTGGCAACAACAACACATCTGTAGTAATTCAGAGTAAACTTGGTCTCCTAAGTAAACTTAGCGAATAGCCCATTGACGGGCTCCAGTCAAAACAATTTGTTATTTAAGTACGTGTAAGAATGTTTACGCATCGTTCTGTGGTCGGAGGCACGTTCTGTTTTGCGTCTTACGTTTAAAATGTACAGCTGAGCGTGCGCGGCGTGCTCGCTGCACGCTGCAGTAAAAGGTTCAGCCACAGAGCTTGGGACTGGCCAGCACAGCGAAGGTTAAGGCAACATATCGTTTCCGGGTCGAAAGGTCAACGGCTTGACGTACGCCTTCAAGCCGTTGGAGTGGCTAAAACACGTCATAAGTCACCGATTAACATTTTATACGTTTCAAGAGTTATACATACATATATACATATACATACATTTCCGTCCCCTGCGGCGTATTATGGACTTCATCAGTTATTTTGGTAGAAAGCAAAGTAAAACAGTAAGCCCAATCACACGATGACTAATTTGCTGTATTATTTTTCAGCTACGTAACGCAAACATTTAATTTTAGAGTATTCTTCTCCTTTTTTTGGGAATCATCAAAAGACTTCTCAAGCATTGTGTGGAGCGCGAGAGCGTGGCAGACTTTTAGTGACTAAAACTGACAATGTTCCTTCAATTGTCTTTTGCGAGGGTCACTGTAACTCTTTCGAACAATCCGCAACACTACCAGGAATATTCTTAACCTGTGCGGGGAAGGTTGTCGTATTTCTAAAGTGTAAATAATTCAGTAACACACCAAATAATTGCAAGTATCGGTGTAAAGTCATTACATTGCGACATCGACGCCAAATTAGAAGGTCACGAGCACAACACCAGGTGAACAAACACACCTTATAGGAATTTAACAAGAAAGACTTTAATTTATTACCCTTTGTTAACGTTGGAGGTACACGTTATTGTCATGAAAATCAATAACACCTGTATTATGTTTATTTTCATTAAAGAAATGGTAATTTACCGTTAGTTATGTGATATTATAGCAAATCTTGGTATAGGTATTATTTTCTTATTACATATTTTATGAAGAAACTACTCGAATGATGATGAAACATCATTTCGAGTGGTAGCACTCAGTACTTAACACGTTATTCAACCATATACCGATAGCTACATAGTTTCACAAAGATAGGCGAGTACACACGTATAAGTACCGTACAGGTACCTTGCTAAAAGACTTGAAGTGGTAGTATTTTAGGTACTAATTAAATTACACAAACTCATTGAACTAATTGGTACTTACTTTAATAACATAAACAAGTCACATAACAACAAATAACATTACACTGATTGGTTTTCTTTCTTTGTTTTCGAGAAAACAAATACAATTTAGATGTGCCCTGGCTACAATACATTGTACGTGGTCGATTTTATTTTTTATTTAATTTTTGTCGTTACTTTGAACAGAATTAAATACGTTAGAAAACTTCGTGATTTTGTACCTTTACCATAATAACAGAATAAATCTTACCTACTTACTGTAATGACACCTGTAGCACCAATTATATTCAGAGAATCACTCAAGTCTAAGTAGAAGGTAATTATGCTTCTTCAAGCCCGCAACAAAGCGCGCATTTTTTATTAACAATGCGTAATTTAATCATCAAGATTTCTTAGATATAAAATGTAACAATGATAAAATTACAATTTAGTCGAATGAGAATACTGTCCATTAGTTTGTTCAATTTTTTTCAAAACACATGCTTTTGAGTGAAGTTCATTAACTGTTTTAATTATTCGCAAATTAATTCCTAGTGGATATTGTGATGTAAAATTGTTGTAGATAATTTTGTATAATAATTGTCTACACAAATGGATAATATGTAACCTAGAATTATTGAAACAGGCTCGACCTCGCTAAAACGAAGCTGAGAATTTTATTATAACTTCAGCGAAGCTTGCCGAGAAGGCTGACGCGATACATTTGATTCCAAATAGTGCAAAAATATAAGCATATTTTAACATCAGCATTCTAATGGAAATCAAAGTGCATACTTCTACGAAAACATGCTTAATAGACTCAGTAACCTAGCCATAAACATTATATGTATAAAAAAAAAATATTTAAAAATATGTATTGGTACATAAACTGGCCATCTATAAAAATCTGACACAAAATTTCAAATAGTGAACAAACACGAAAAAGTATGGCGAATAGGTAAATGTCTGAGTGTAGCGTGCAGTAGAGAACTTCATTCTAAAAGGAAAATAGTATAATTGTTTAGATAGGCATCAGAAGCTTTTAGAATCACAATAATAGAGTCACGGAGGATGCTCAGGCGCAGAGCACCGCTACAGTTTCACGGCGCATGCGCCGACCAGTGGAACAATCCCTAGCGACCCCACACAAATTGCCCTGCCGCCATTGTCCGGAGCAAGATGGCGTAACCACCGTTTTAATAATAATACCACCTCCTTTGTTACAAAACTCATGTGTAACCTGACGAAATATTAATGTGTCTGTTCTTTTGTTTCAGGTAAGATATGCCTATGTGCAATGAAGTGAGGTGCACCGGACGTGGTCGTACAGAGAGGTATTTCGATATCTGTCATCTCATAACATTACTTGTCTATCCATGTGGATGTAACAGAGTGTCTTTTATTCTTGGGTAATCCGTCAGGGGAAACTTCGTAGGAATATACGAGTAAATAAGTTTTACCAATGGCCCCACCCTGAAACATTGGAAAATACATACTTTTCCTAAACCTCTTTTCATCTTATCGAATAATCAAAATAAATTGCAAATGAGTTAAAAGTCACCCAGTATATTAATTGGCTATTGGCTATTGTAAAGTGGTTGGAAGCCCGCAGCCCACCTCTGATGAATATCTGGAACACTATTCACACAAAAAGCTCTCTGGTTGGTATAATGCAACTTTGTAATTAAAGGTTATTATTTCAGTGTCATTTGTAGCAAATTATTTAGAAGAAGGTATAGATGACACCTTACATATATACATGACGTGATAGGTACGGAGGATTTTCCTGTCCCAATTTAAATATAAAATACCCAACTCAGACCAGTTATAAGAATTCAAAGAAATAACATGTCATATAGCGAAAAATAAATTCTGTCATTTGTATTTTGGATCTTCTTATTATTATCCTTTACTTGCTGATTTACATAGTCATATGTAGATGTTCAAGACATACGAGAAACGCTGAATGCACACACACATTTTAACCAGAAAAGTCAGTTGTGCCTGATCCTAAAAGGATATACTTACATACATAAGTAATTTTAGACAATCTGAACAGGTAATATTAAGCCAAAATCTCAGAATAGAATAACTTCCGCGTTCAAACTACACGCATAAAGAGTTGATCTGACATTAGCGCAAACGCAGTCACGCAAATGATCTCGGTTCCTTATTCAGTAGACATCCACCCACATTTGATATGGCGCGTAGGACCATAAAAAGTGTGAGACAAAACATCAACCAAATGACACCGATAATAATTAAACACAGCAGATGTAGCAGATGTAGAAAATAGAATGATCGATAAATTTAATATACATTCAAGATAATATACACTTTAGTAGGCATTATTAATGTTGATAACGCAATAAACGATATCCACATTAATCCCTTAGCTACCAAATTAGGTCATCATATCATATCCGCGTAGCAAACCATCGGTATCTCGTAGACCGCCTACGGGAAAGATAAGTGCCCTAATTTTTTGTAGACTTGACGGCGCTACGCTGCTCTATTTCGTAGAACCTGCTACGAGGATTAACGAGTAGTTCCGGGAGTTCATATGTAAGACATCAATATTTTAAGGACTGCTTAAGTCCATTAAGTACACAAAAAACTTTATTCAAAAAATGACAAATTATAATTAATCGACGACATTAGTGTCTGCATGAAAAATGACAGAAACGCCGAACAAAAAATATTTAGAAAGTATGAAAGCCATAAATACTATTTGAATAGAATAGGAATAGGCTTGGCAAATGTACATTAACGAATTATTATATAACCCCCTCATTCATAAAACTGGTATCCGTAAACGAACTATAAACCATGGCTGCCATACTCTACATCAAAATAAAAAATAATATTTAAAATGTTTCGTAGGATCCACGAATAAGGGCTTCAAAGGTTCTTGTATTTGGCGCCAACCCGGCAAGGTTTAAATGTTAAGAGGCGTTCATCAGCCGTCTCCCTGTCCCAACTCCGGCTCGGGAACGGTCAAAGCCCCGGCTAGGGGAGGCCCCACTTAGATACCGATTTCAATGAGACCGTGAATAAAAGGTTATCGCTACAAAACAATGTAACGGTGTCAAGTGCCAAGCTTTCCGGTATCAGCTCGCTTCTGAATTTAGATATTGGTCGGTAGGAAAATAACGTAGGTATTTTAACCGAGTATATTTATTTATTGTTTTAAAAGTTGAATCGATTTTAGGTATACCTCTTTAGCCGTCGACGAGCCGTTTGTAGTCGCAGAGTATTTTGTATGAAATCCGCCCGGGTGTATGTCAACTTCGTGGCCCCGTAACAACGGTTTTATTTTTATATAAAAAAAAAAATTATAATAACTATTCAAGATATTTGTTTTTGCCACACCCTTTTAAAAAACAAACTTTATTACTTTATGTGACTTTCAAATGTTGCCGTGACGTAATCTCGTAGATATACCTACACGTTTGAAATCGTACGTTAGGGTCACATTCGCATTTTTTTTTTCGAGCCAACTAATTTATACCAGGTTTTGATTTTTGCCCAGCGGTTATATGGTCAATTTAAAAACAATCATGGTGTTCTCTTTAAATTCATGTTTCTGACTTTTGAAAACTTTATCCGTGGTCCTAGAATATAAAGGGCAACTGACGGAACATATGTGTAGTTTTAGTTAGTAAAATTCTGACACGCCCTAGAACGGGAGAAGTCATTGGAGATGATTTCCCATCTCAAAAAAATGGTAAGCGTACTTAACAAACTATCCAATCCCAGCGATTGGATAGAGTTTGAGTTTTATTGAAAAACTAGTTTTCCCCCGCGGTGTCATCCTCGTCTATGGTTACTTACTGCTTCGCCTTCGTAGCGTGCTGTTATAATATAGCCTATAGATTTCCTCGATAAATGGACTATACAACAATATAAATTGTTTTTAATTCGAACCAACTCTTCAGTGTTATCTATCTATATCTATACACCGTTAAATTTTGATCGTTTTAACCCCGTGGAGGATCGATCGAGAAAATTAAAAAATGAAGTAGGTACTCTTTTTATACTTAATTTACGCATGTACGAAATTAATTTCTTTAAGTAAACGAGTTTGTAAATAAATGTGGTTTATTATTGTTACAAAAGATTAACTTTACATTCAGTTTCCAGATTATGTCAGCGTAATTAAAATATATATCTTCATCGTAGGTGATGTAGAAAATAGATTATCGAGTAGGTATAAAGCTAGTGTATATTGACACGTACTTAGAAACATTTTATTATTTTTATACAATAACAAAAAACTTCGATGTAAACATATTATGTAAGACACGCGATGACATAACATCATGTAGCATATTACAATATATGCTTATGGAAATTTTATTTGATTATCATAATTTAAACAAAATTTTATAGAAGGAAGGACATTTATACAAGGACATTTAGTCATATTTCTCGAAAAACCTAGACCGATTTCAAGGGAAAAATATTTACTCAGACTGAACCTGCTGTTATTATAGTCGAAAAGGATAGTAAATATTTACCTACTACTCACACTCATCCCTCATCTATATACTTAGATAAAATCGAAATACCACTCACTGATTAATCACAAAATCTCAGAAACTATAACACCTACAAACTTAAAATTTGACAGGTATATTCCTTTTAGGTTTTAGACATGCGCTAAGCACGGATTTTACGAAACTCCACCTCTAAGGGGGTAAAACGGGTTGGAAGTTTGTATGGAGAAACCAACTTTCACGCGCGTGAAGCCGCTGGTATAAGCTAGTTAGCTATAAAAAGTAAAGTTTGTGTGTCTGTTACCTCTTCACGCTCGAACGGCTAAAATAATTTGAATGAAATTTGGTGCATGGGTAGACCGTGTCTTGAAATAGCACATAGGGTACATTATATCCCGGTAGCATGCTCCCTTGAGACAAATTTCTACTTTCACGCGGCGACAGCCGCTAGTTAGAATACAGACAATAAGAGCAAACAATAATTGCAATGAGGAACTTATCATTAAATAGTGTATTTTCCTTATATTCAAGGAAAATATAGTATTATTATTATAAGATATATGCTTCCAAAGTTATGTGTAGGTATACTTAAGTCGTTAGCATGTTGACTGCATTTTTAATTAATCATCTAACTAACAAATTACTATAACTTCAATATTGATGACAGACACTGCTCCTTGAAGCAAAAGAAAGTAAAAACAATAATAAGAAACGTTAAGCTACTGCATTACCCGTTCATATCCTCATTTATGCCTAGGTACCGGTACTAAGCGGTATATGGTAGGTAGTCCACGAGGTATACTGTCCTGCTGCGGTTTCGCACAACCGCGGTATAACTATGCGAGTATACTCACATAATGAGTCGCAGACCACACGTCACCGGCTCGACTGTAATGCGGTATGCTGTGGCATGCCGGGGGTTGAGGAAATAATGTCCACTAGTCGTGTTGCATTACATATAGCTATCGGTACTATGTGTCTAGGTTGTGTCTGTCTACTTGAACTCTTGTAGACTGATTCTGGCTAGGATCTACTTAAGCTTTTTTGCATTATATAACTTCGTCCTATGCATTTTCCTTGCAGATAAGTAATGCTAAAATATAACTTTGTGAAACAAAATATAGTAAATTAAATAGAAAAATAGACCCAAATAGTAATTTTCAGCCAATTTTCAACTACAATTTGTAGTATATCTAACAGAAAGTGACAATTTTTACCGTAAATTACTATAGATATTACCCGAAATTAACTTCTATAGGTACCATTGAACCTTAGTTCAGCGACATTTGAACTAAACTTACTCAGTTCAGACATAAATGCTTTTAGAAGAATGATGACAAGTATAAACAATTATAAATGTATTAGACAAAATACTGATAAACATACTTACTAAGTAAATAGAGATATCTTAGAAACTCGGAAAGATTTAGCCACTACTATTAATACCAATCTATAGCATACCTAAAACTTCGGTCTAGGTACCTACGCCAGATATTAAAATAAAGAAGATAATATTGTTATCAAGATAAACCCGAAATGATGGAAATACACACGAAAATTTCCACTGACTTTATGTATGGTTTATTGTTTTAATTAGTCTGTTTTTACCGGACCTAGCCGCATTCCAGAATTTTATTATAAATTAGTGAAAAGCGGATGAATAAAAGGAATTACTGGGCCGTCAAATAATCAAATACCAAAACCTTTATTTCATTGTTTTCTTGAATTCACAACGCTGAAGGTTATCAAAAAAATGCGTTTTAAAACGTAGATATTTCAAGAACTGTTTTTTGAGCTCTGAGCCAAAAGTGAAGTAAATAACTAGGTAGGTAGGTAGGTAGGTGTCTTGGTTGTGTTTTAAAATAGTCCACTTTTTACGTGTTGGTTCACTGAACTTATCGGTCACTGCCGATCACCGACATGGTTTCAGATAATTGTCACAAAGCACTAAAAACAAATCACATCATTGTGTTTTTTCTCACTGGCCAAACAACGTTCAATTATTTTTCCTCTAAATTCCATAGTTTGGCGTCAAAAGTCGAAACGGAATTTTAGATCCATAGTCGAATCGATACTCTATATGTCTATTCGTGCAATCATTACGTATTTTAATGTAAATAAAACAAACGTTCTTGGCATTGGAAAGTTATTTCAAATCCTAGTCAGCTGTTTTGACCGTGAGCTGTCAATGTCATGCCTTTTAGTTTATTTTAACACTAATTAAGCATAATCAAGTCTTATTCCTGCATATTTAAAACTTGATTACGTGCAATATCGGAGCGAAATAAAATAACGTACCTATCTTATCTAGCCTATTGTTGATCTATTTTTGTCTCAACGTTTAAGGATATGAATACTTATTATTCGTTGTTGTAACTTTATAGATGAATTAAGAACTCAAAGCAATTATTCTAAATAAACTATTTATAAATAGGCACATTTGGATTGTCAAGAAGGTGGTCAGTCAGAAAGATGAAACTGCAATGCTCATTCCAAAGCGTAAATCTCTGTGGAGAATAATACCCAAGAAACTCCATGGATACTCTTTTAATTAAGGATAGGCTCGCGTTTGGCCACTATCTCACCTGATGGTAAGCGATAATGTGGCTGATGACGGAGCACGCTTACCTAGAAGTAACTCAAACATGGCTTCGAATTCGAATATACCTATTACAAAAATCCTGATTATAGATTTCTTGTCACATCTCTAACATCCTATTTATTTAATTTAAAATTTTAATCTGAAAAAATAATAATTTGCTTATTATTCTTTGGCCGATCAACAAGCAGCCATGTCGGTTTATAAAAAAAACCTGAAGGACAAACAATTAGAAATTATAAGTTTTGCCTATTCAATGAAGAAACTTGATTGACAAGTTACTATTCTGACAAAAATAGAATTAACCTGAATATAGAAATAACTACTTTAGCAGGTTTTATTCGGTCCAACGAAAATAAGCGATCATCATGAAAGCGTGTCTATTTAACTAAACATACATTGATCCATTTACCAACAAAATACATAATGTGAAATACCGACGGACGAGAACGAGGCAGACGTGATGAAGCTTTAATGTAAGCTCAAGTTCGTATTGGATTTTTTTTAATGATATAAACTAGTGCTTGATGGCGATCCCACTTGAAGGTAAGCAATTATGCAATAGAGTTTCATAGTTAATCAAGGATTTTTGCACAACAATTCAGTTCAGTGACGTACGTTAGTAAACGGAGTAAGGCAGCTTTAATTATACAAAAAATAGACATAAACTTCAATAGATTCTTTAAAAACGTAATCTGTTATGTTCATGTTCAAAAACCGTTCATGGGTCATTCTTCTTTTATACTGACAATCACCTGTCCCTTCGAAAAATAATGTAAATATATCGTATTAACGCTTTAAATTTGATAATAATATTTTACTTTTTAAATTTTCGTGTCAGAGTGAACGAACTTCATCTCCAGCATACTTTCTGGCTTTAATCGATTGTCGATAGAAAGAAAAGTAGAACGTCCCTCATATCTATTGCACGTAGGCAATTTTGCAGCACATGTCTAAATAGATGACAAAGCATTTCGCGAAGCTATGCAACGGTCGATAACTGTGTCATGTCATGTCATTAGATAGACAGTCGTGGGAATTAAAAAATCACAATCAGCCAGATAGCCTTACTTTGCATAAGTAATAACTATATTTATCTTTTTGCTGACCGTTTTATGCTATAATGCTACTTAGGTACTTTCGTGGTGGTCTAGAAACTTTTCTAAAGAGGTCTATATCATAGGCTGATCATCATTTCAGCCGAAAGACGTCCACTGTTGCACATAGACCTTCCCTAAGTGTCGCCACAACGACCGCTCCTGTGCGTCTCGCATATCTTGTGGGAAGTCTTTCAACGCTGCGTCTTCCTGTACACGGTTGCCACCGACCGTCTGTTCTGCGAGCAATTTGCCCTGGCGACTGCCACTTAAGTTTGGCGATTCTTCGTGCTATGTCGGCGGCCTTGGTTCTCCTACGGATATCTTCATTCGTGATTCGATCACGGCTATGGCATGACAAACGAGTAAATATCGCAAAACTGCTGTGATTTGTCAACTGAAAAGCAAGAATCTATCAAATCAATTGACAAGATATTTGAATGAGATAAATGATTTTACATTACGGGCTTTCAGAAAGAAAATAATAAATAAGATTACAATGGAACGTAAACAAAGAAATATTGGGATTTCCCAAAGATAACTTGAAACTAACACAGCAAGAAAGCATTGATTATAGTCAACTACATTACTACTAGTTTAGGTCAATAGGTGGCGTATGTGATTATGTCTAACTAAAACAAACATCGGTACGAGGTCGAAATAAAAGGATTACCTACCGCACGTAAATTACGCCGTTTTCAAACAAAAAATCTGTCAAGATTTATTTGATTCTAATCTCAAATAATTTAAATGCTCATGGCGAAGGTCGGTCTCCAAGCAGTGGGAAAACACTTTTTGTTAAAAAAGGTACAAGTTGTTAATAGGCTTTTGAATACTTATTAATGTAATAGAGCATGAGTACCTAGTCCTTGAAATATAGTTTAATTCCAAAAAAAACGCGCTAAAAGGAAACTAGAAACGAATAACAAATACTCATTGTTAATTGCGAGTGATATTGAAATAACGAGACCATGCCAGGCAAAGTGAATGCGTAAAATTAGACGCCATGCACATTATTATAATTTTTGCCTCTATTTATATTACCTTCAGGTAGTCTTGTATTTAGTTTGTGCATTCAAGGGACACATTTGTATTGATAAGATAACCAAGGATTGACGATGATTTATGAAGACACGACACCAATGTCTATCAAACAAATATTTCACTAATGCGCTCAACGATAATACCTATTGGAACTGTGTTTTTCTACACTATCTTTTATAAGAAATGTAGATACCAGCAACCGTAGAACGTAGATGTGAATGGTGCCATTGCTATGATTAAAAAATAACAATAGTAGGAACACCGTTATTCAACTATTGTGTAGGTTTAATCCATTTAACGAATATTATCGCTTTAACGAAACGGCGCGACCGCGACGCCGAAGCCCTACGCCGCGCGAGTGGGCGAAAAGACCGCTTACAAGTGTTACTGTGCTGCAGTGGCCCGATACTTTAAATCTGACAATAATTATCATAATCGGAAACCCATCAACCTGGGGTATTAGGGTCATCCTCACATTGACATTACCAAATGTATTAAAATGTTTTGCCCCTCACTAAATGGGTTGACTTTGACTCCATAATAATGTTGACACTCATTAGTAAGTATCCCTGCCGTCTAAAAGGCCACTGCCCAAAATATTTCAGTGTCAGATGGTGACCTATAATCATATCGATGTGATCTGCCCGGCGTCGCATAACCGATAAGATTACACCTTTTCCTTAGTGATTTTTTGTTCAGTAATATCTGATAATCGAGATGAAGTGTACATTTACATATCTAAGTAAATAAAAAATTGTTACTTACTGTATAATGATCACTTATGTCATTACATTGATAGTGCGCAAAACATTTTGTACTGTATAATTGGTTGATTTAATAAATTGATATTACCGAGCCAGTAAAATACCATTTTAAATAGGTATGGCTTTGGGAACAATATATCCATACGGACTCTACGATGCCGAAATACGAGGGAGAGGACACCCAGTAATTTGTGAGTAATTTGATCGAGACTGATCGAGACTAATAACTTTTTCTAGAAAAATTCCAATTAATAGGCTCTTAATTAACTAGTGCGCTTCACCATCGACGATTGCATCACTGCTTACCATCAGGTAGGATTGCAGTCAAGTACTAATTTATATAAAAATTTTTTTTTTATAAAAATGTGCATTTTTTTTGATTGCTCATTACTCCAGTTTTTTTTATGTTTTTGTTTAAATTTACCAACGTTGCTACACTAACCAGTGTTGTAAAGTAACTCCCGTATCTTGGGTGAATTCACAAAAAAATCGATACAACTATGTATCTGTAAGCCATACAAATATTTGTTACATGCGAGAATCGAACCCGCGACACTCAGAGCAGCAGCCGATCCCTCAACCACTGCGCTAACCGTGCCGTTCACAAATTCATTCACTTCTTTCAACCAAATCTATCATATCTACAAAATATTTAATCTCCAGTGCTTAGAGAATAACTTACCTAAAACAAAAGTCTTACTTATCAAACGCACGTTTAAAGACATGATTCATGTTCACTCGACCATATTTAAACAATAGTTACACCGTGTAAAAATGTATGAGTGTACGGTTTTGGTAATTGAGAACGCAATAACATAATAGCAATCATCCTTATCGCCTGCAGTTAGCACGACTGCAGCACTCACTTCGTACAGTCGCACACGATTAGCAGACGATTACTGCTCGTATTGCCACATTATTATCATGTTGTCAAAAGCCATAAAATATTCCATATGTATCAATGATATCGCTTTTTTTTTTTTTTTTTGACAGAACACTAACTTAGTGTCCAATGTTTGAGTCTCATATCGTAATTACGCCTTCGCAATTTTGCATGCCTCTGTTTTGTAACTATATTTATTTTTCTTTGTTCTATCTGACTTGCAATTAGAAACTTGCTTCCGCTTCGTGAACAACATTAATGAAATAAATAACGTCATGTTTCTACAGAAATTGACACAGAGCACGAGCAATTTAAGGAAAGTAAATATTGCTTTATACGAGATTACGTACAAGATTCTTTGAATCTTCACTTCAGTAATTTTGAATCACTAGATTTTAGATAGCCTAACATATAATCAACCTTATAATGTTCCCACTCCTGGGACTCAGGTCTAATCTCTAAGAGCAAGAATGGGCGGTAATGTACCACGCGCCCAGTGCCGGTAGCTGGATGTCATCATGTCACATGTCTTCTAAATTTTGGTTTGAGGACATGCCGGTTTCCACACGATGTTTTCCTTTACCGTTTTGAGAGCAACAGTGATGAAATAAATTACACAAAATCATGCGCCTGGCTGGGTTTGAACTCGCGACCTACGAGTTGTAAGCCCGTGCTGTTACGACTCGGCCACTACTACTCTATATTCTAGATTCTCGTCTGAAATTTATTTTACCGTATGGTATGTCTACGTCATCTTCGTACAATAAAGACCTCAATAACGATTTATAGGCGTGTAAATTAATTGATGTGTTTGTACGCGTGCCATCTCGCTGACTGACCGACGCGTGACCGCTCGGCGCCACTCCAGTGCGTCGCGAACTTGGCCCACTTCCCCGTGAGACCATTGTCTCCACGCTAACCTCGATCATCGACGCTCGACCACCTCGGAATTATACCTCATAAAGTATTCCTCAACGCCACTTCACCCAAAGCAATAATTGTTTCCATCCACGACCTTTACAGAATCACGGATCTTTGCGCAAACCACATTTACTGTATAGAACAGTCCATTATCCGCGTTTCGTGTCATCTAATTGTGAACTTTCCCAACTTTCGTTTCGATCACCGGTTCGTGAATATAGAATCCCGTTATTACGCCGTGTCATTGCCCCAGTAAACTACATGCCATACACTTTCCACGATTTGATGAGTTAACAGTTTTGAGCTTCCGGAACTACCTACTTCCTGTGACCGGCGGCAAAATGTCGCTAAATGAAACAAAAGCGAAAGTTATTCATTGTCCACTGTCTTAGCAACAAAAGTCATAAACAATGTAGACTGCTATCCATCTTCATTATCATATTCATTACACTTTTGGAGCCTAAACCTGGTCTTTAATTGCAGGCTACCGAGCTAATCCCAACCACCAAGCTAATCCACTACAATCCCAAAATGTACTAACTTTCAATTTTATATTTTTCCAGGCATGTCCCTAGACGAAGGCAGACAATCACAGAGGCCGTATAGGTATGGCATGGTGTTGCTGTGCGCCGGCGCGCTCATCAACTGGCTAGGCCTAGCGGAGGACTACGCGGAGCCCGTGCGCTACGTGGGCGTGGCCTGCATCGTGGCAGGAGCCCTGCTCATCTGCGCTGCTATGTGCTGCTGGCTGCAGTCGCCCGCGAGGCAGCCGCAGGCCGACCGCGCGTCGCCTGACACACATCAAGTGAGTTTTCAAGTTTTGTTTTATATCAGTTACAATATTTAAAGAATGTGACCAACTATTTGTATATCTAATCAAGTCACAAACAAAAAGAATTCATGGTGGTTCGTAGGAAACCGCGTAGGCCAGCGTAGCACCGCGTAGCGCCGCGTAGGGCCGCGTAGCAAATCAATTATATAAAAAAATAACACTTATTCAATACCTAATCCCATTTTGGTTAATCAGATTAATAAAAGCTACTCAGCAAGATAAACGCTTGCAACAGTTTTTAACCCTTATTTGTCTTCATTTCAGATTGACGACCCCATCCACGTAATATCGATGCCAGACGAGGAGACAATGCAGCAGAAGCCTCCAGACTACGACACGGTGGCGGGCGCGCCGCCCACGTACGACGACGCCATCAAGCTGAACCCGGCGCGGCTGCTGCCGGCGGGCAGCTCGGCGCGCCACGAGCCGCCGCTAGACGTCGCCGTCATCCCCGGCCAGCCCGACGCGGCCGCCGTGCCCGTGCACCGCGCGCCCGTGCCCAAGACGCCGCCGCCGCCCTACAACCCCACGCACGCCATCAGATGAAAGCCCGGCCGGACGACTTTGTTACTTTAAATCGACTGCTGTTTCATGTGATGAGACTCGTATATAGCGATTAGTCCACATTGTTGACGTTCCAACAATGTCATGGTATTATATTTATATTGTACGTACATATCCTAACATGAAACTATTGTTTTTAGTTTACGTAGGTGGTCGAGTAAGAGCGTTGCGTACTTATGTGATAATAGGGAAGTTATTATTAGTTACTTATTTCCTGCTCTGTACATAATTATGAAATTTTGTAAAATAGCGTTTTGTTATGTACCTATAGTTAGGCAGTTAAGTGAAAAACTCTTCCAATAATTATTTTATAAATTGTGTTCCAAACAGAGCACCTCTGTGGTTCCAAATAATTGTAAAGTAGGATAAGTCACCGGAACACCGCCGCGAGCGGGTCGGCCAGTTGACGAGAAGCGTCCGAACATATCTGTTAATGATCAATTACTAGTACCTATACAAGCAGTAGTGTCCTACGTCACTGTGCCATTTATTCAAAGCCTTCTGAATGTTCTCACTGGTGTGTTGTGCACATCAGTATTATCGAATACAGCTGTTTCCTTAGCTCATAGCTTGCTCACGACCCTGTAGATATAAGACAGCACTCACTGTTAGACGCAACAGAATGTGCCTACACAAACACAATCATCGTGCAGGTGATCCCGACAGCATGTGACGAATTAGAAATGTTCGAACAATGTCGTTAAAATAATAAATGAGTAGATTTGATATATTTCATTGTTAGCTTGTCGTTGTGATATGACCGTTAGTATCATCGTTTTAGTTGACTATCGCGTTTATAATCTTAGAGGAGGTAATATTGTTTCCTGTTCCGATTTGTCTATTCTAGTCTTCAAATTAAAGCATATTTACTTAAATATTCTGTTAGATCATCCAGTCAAGCATAATAATTTGTAATGTGTACATATTCTGATTGCACAACTTGAAGATTTCAAACAAAGTAACGCTCATTGTAAGTGCTTATCGAATTGAAATAGGGAGACACATGCATCGGCCATCAAATCTTTACGTTGGGGCATGTGCTAGTCAAAATGCCCAATGCAACTTCTTAAAATTATACTTTAAAATTATATTGACGATTGGCATGTTAATTGCAGTTGATTTGAAGTTAAAAATGCAGTTAAGATACGAAATAGAAACAAATTTGATCGGATACTAGCGAGTTGACAGTCGATTAAGAATATAAAAGTGACTCGAGAATCTTCTTCATACCAGATCTCGTGGCCTAACCACTTTAGGAATAGAATTGCAAACTAAGCAAAATACATTATTAATATCATCATTGACGTTATATACAGCCGTGTGCTTTCGAATGATAAAAAATGGGACCAATACTGTTAATAAATAATACTTAAATCGTGTGCTTATACTAATTGATTCAAATAGCGCGTGCCTGCAAGTCTTTACGAGGATTTTACAATGCTGAAGTTGTGCATTTATTATTTGTACATTGTACAAAGTTCTGAAGATAAGAGTGTATATAAACAAAAAAAATAAATGTTGTTGAGAGAAAACTTTGTTTTAATTTTGTTTACGAAATAACACCTATGCAAACTATACTTGCTAAGTTGCTACGTTTAACAAACAATTTACGTTACCTAATTAGATCGGAGATGTAGAGGTAAATGAAAAACAAATACTTTTCCACCATAGATGTGCGAGGATGTGAAACCTAAGCTACGAAACCATGCGACCATTTCCACCGATGCTAAGTTATATAGCTTGGCGAGTAAGATGTGTTATGAACGTGCACCGCCACGAGGTAGCTGTGCGAGGTAGATGCGCAGCTCGAGCTATGCGTTATATCGACAATAGGGAAGATGTGCCTACTGTAGGTACTCTGCTCAGTACGTAGCTACACCACTCGCAACCATCCATAGAACAATATCCGTAGCATACCTTTATAGTACGCATTTATCCATATAAAAAACATAGCTTAGTTAAACCCGCGGCACTGTTGGTGGAAAGCTGTATGATTATATGATTGGTGGATATCAAACGCAAAGAAAAAGCTGCCTAAGGACTGCGGTATGTCATATCTACGCAGGTAGAGTATGGAAAAGATAAATCCCCCGAATTTCACGATCAAGATCACGGTGGCCAATCTCAACAGAGAGATTAGCCAAGTACGCAGTAGATATTATAGTGCAACAGTGTGTGCGCAAACACAGCGGTGCACTCTCTGTTCTTTTTCCCTCATAGTCCGATGGTACGGCAATACAACACGACCGGCGAGAGACCAGTTGCAGGACCAACGGCTTTACATGCTGTCCGAGGTACGAGGATCTCTCACAACCAACTTCTAAACTCCGCGCTACTACAGTGTAATTCCTAATGGCAAAACACAATAGTACTTTTGTCAAGACCCGAGAATCGAACCCAGGACCCCATGTTCAGCAGCCGCGCTTGCGACCGCGAGACCAACGAGGCAGTTAAAAGAAAACATACCATACACTAAGGTCTTTTATAAATAGCATAGGTGAGACAAAAGGATAGGTTATTATTTGCACGTTTAGACATTGTATGAATCCCCCAGGATATATAAGATCCTTGGAATCATCTGTTGTCACCCGCACCATCCTTTGGCAATTAAAGTGTAGCGAGCTTGAAAAGCTTGAGCTAGAAATTGTGCCTTTGTTGCACAATTTCACATCGGTCGCGACGGTCACACACATTTGGCGGATAACGTTATTTCGCTCGCACGACAACGCCGGCTCTTATCTCTGTTTTAGTCTATCAGAGACTATAGGTTTGCGATGTGTGAGTTTCAATTCCAGGTTTACTGATTGCGATGTTAGCGCTCAAATAAATCGATTCAACCCCTCCACACAGCAACAGATACATCATTGTGGGCCAATGGACATACGCACAACCCTAATTGAGATCGATAGGTTAAAACCAATTCTCGAATTTAAAATAAAGTTCTAATCACATTTATCATCTTCGCAGCAATCAGTTATAAAACTCATCATAATGTAGGGAGAAATTGAGGTTTCGATAGATTGTGACTGCCATAGGAATGAGAACGTTCTCTAGTGTTATAACAAACACATTTGTAAAATTATAGTCAGCGACATATAAGTTGAACCATTTGCTATGTGTTACGCGCAGCAACTTCGATTGAGACCCGAAAATCGGTTACTGCGCATTCAAGGTCGACCACCATGATGGTTCAACAAATGGACTGAAATGTTTTATATGAAAAAAAAAAAAATTATTCATCAGCCTTGATAAATAGGTCTGCCTGCCTACTTTCTCATTTGTCGTAGAACCGATAAGTTCATAAATATACATCGCTTTTACGTACCATCTATGGATTCTCAAATCTAGTGCGTAGGCACAATGTATGTGTGTGTACTGAGTAGCTCTGTAGATCAGCTTTTACAAATATTTGTCCTAACGGGAATCAAAACCGTGACCAGGCATAAATTAGTCACTCAGCTATTGTACCAATCAAACTCTAGACAGGCAGGACTATGTAGGTATCACACCAAAGAGTATAATAATTATCACACTTTCAATAAAATAATAATGTTAAAAACAAGTGTATATCTTCTAAACGGTTAAGTAGTAAAAGGAACTAAATTAGATACAGCCTCTGCAAGATTTCTTGCGTAAGACGTACCTACTGTAAAGTAAGTTACTTCATCACTTGACATGGACGAACAGTGAATAAAAAATGGTTAATAAACCCAGGAGTAAAGAATTGCGCTCGAAGTTATAAGCAGTTATTAGTCGTTTTCTTGGAGCCTATATCAAATTAGATAACTTGAACTTCGATAAAAAAAATATGCAGATATTCATATTCCAGTATTCCTACTTGGTTTTATAGGTCAAAGAACAATTAAATAGTAGAGGTCAGTAGGTCAAAGACAGTGTGGAAATTAAACTCATATTCTAATCAGTCTTAACGATTCCATTTTGAATCGTCCTATCGCTATCTGTATTCACTGTTGACAGTGTTGACAGTAGCCAGCGAAGACATTGACAATGACATACACACTGCACTGACATTTGACTTGCGTGCGACATTTGCGATAACAATGAATACCTTTTGATAAATACTGATTACCCAATGAATATCTATTAAAAACGTGAATTATATGAGTAAAACGTATTTTACAATAAAATTCCAAAATAATCATCATCTATGAAAAACATGCCGGTAGAGATAAACAGCCTGATAGAGGGATGGCTGGAATTAGAAAGCGACCCAGGATTGTTTACCCTATTGTTAGAGGATTTCGGAGTAAAAGGTGTTCAGGTAGAAGAGATTTATGACCTACATAAACCCTTGGAAAGTCCAGTCTATGGGTTTATCTTCTTATTTAGATGGATAGAAGAGCGACGCTCCCGCAGAAAGTTCGTAGAACAGATTGAAAGTTTCGTTCGTGACGAGGAGACTATCAACAACATTTTTTTTGCGCAACAAATGGTTCCAAACAGTTGTGCCACTCATGCCTTGCTATCCATATTATTGAACTATCCTAATCTTCATTTAGGAGAAACACTAAGCAGATTAAAGGTAAATGATTCTTGTTTTTGTTAAACAATACAAAGGGTTTATTGTTATTGCTGCCATAAAATGTAACTTAATCCCTTTTGTTGTCCCTTCCATAAACAGCACCACACTCTGGGAATGAATCCTGAAAACAAAGGCTGGGCTATTGGGAACACACCAGAGTTGGCTTGTGCTCACAACTCCCATGCAATACCACAGGCTAGAAAAAAGGCTGATAAGAATGCGGGAGTGTCCACTGGACGTTTCACAGGTGTGTATAAGTTTCAATTTAAATGTTTGCTAGCGGGTAACCAGTATGTGCTACTACTAAAAAAAGAAAATATTGCTATATTATTTATGATGGGAAAAAAGGCAATTTGCATTTGTTTTTATACATCATTTTAAGACTAAAAGCATCTTCACATTATTTCCTTTCTAATAAAACTTGTTTGGGGCATATTGGTTGGATGGTTTTAATTATTCAAGCCCCAAGCCGGCGTTCACACACCTATTGTCTTTCTATTGTGTCTATAATCACATTATTCAAAAGATTAAAATCTATAATGAAAATAATAAGAAACAATATTTTAGTTATATTTTAATGGATGTTCATTCATAAGAAATGAAAGTTTATTATTTAGGAAAAATGATACATCTAGTAGCCCTCTATAAACTTTAGTATTATATACTTTTACAACATGAATTATAAAGGTATTTATAGCAGGCTCTGAATTCTTTCCATTTATTGTCAACAAAATTACCAGGTCATTGAGCAATTTTTGTCATTTTTTTAGGTGAAGCATACCACTTTGTCTGTTTTGTGCCCATCAATGGGCATTTGTTTGAGTTGGACGGCCTTAAACCATATCCCACTGATCATGGACCATGGGCATCTGACGAGGACTGGACTGATAAGTTTAGGAGAGTCATGGCTGAGCGACTCGGAAGGGATGCTGGAGAACAAGTTCATGATATCAGGTATATTGGAAAAATCATACATTGCAGTTAACATGTCATGTTGTCTTTGCCTTTATATGATAAGTAATCTTCATCTTCTAAAGAAAACTTATTTACAATCCACACTATAAATGCAAAAGTAACTTTGGTTGTTTGTCTGTCTGTTACCTCTGTACATCTTAATATATTTTTATAAAACCTAGCACAAGGATAGACCATGTCTTGGATTAGGACATAGGATTTTTTTATCCGGTTCATTTTGTTCCCTTGGGATAGTGTTCGTCTTTCACACAGGAGCCAGTGGTTGATTAAACCAATGCGGGGCCTGTAGCAATTGGATAAGGGCGCCCCCTAGGTAGACCTATTTTTATTAAGATAGATTAAATAAAATATTTTATGTGCAATCAGCTGTCATTTAGATTTCATGTAGTGTAGATACATTAACTAATTTTTGTAACGATCAGGTGGCGCGGGGCCCCCGAATGTGCGGGGCCCGTAGCATTTGCTACTTTTGCTATATAGCTAATCCGCCACCCGCAGGAGCATAGCCCCTAGCACAAGCTAATTTAAAAAAAAATATAACTTCAACTGAATTTGAGGTATCATTTTTATCATCCAATTAACCTTCTATGTTACTTCATATAAAAAATAAACATAGAATAAAAACAAAAAAAAAGTGCAAGATTACAACTTAATATTTTTTCTTTTTTATTATTTATTCAAACTTTCATTATCAGCCTTTTTTTAATGTTCCCACTGCTGGGACACAGGCCTCCCTCTTTAAGAGACAGAATGGGCCGTAATCCACCTCGCGGGCCCTGTGCGGGCTGGTGGATGTCACACGTCTTCGAATTGAAGGACATGCCGGTTTCCTCAGGAAGTTTTCCTTCACCATTTTGAGAGCAGTGGTGATGAAATAAATTACACAAAGTAATGCGCGGTGCGGTACGCCTGACCAGGTTTAAACCAGCGACCTACAACACGTAAGTCGGGGCCGTTACCACTAGGACTCCACTGCTCCACCTGCTCCACCCAAATAAAACTTTATGCACTAGTAAAAACATTATAAAGGCAGACTTAATTGCCTTGATGCATCTTTATCTCGACTGGCCTGTTGGTCTAGTGGTTAGTGGCCCTGACTGCTATGCCGGAGTTTGTGGGTTCGATTCCCACCCAGGACAAATGTTTGTGTGAGGAGCATAATCATTTGTTCTGTGTCTGGGTGTTATTTATCTATAATATGTATGTATTTAGAAATATATAAGTATGTTTATCAGCTGTCTAGTACCTATAACACAAGCTCTGCTTAGCTTGGGACTAGACAGTGTTGTGTGATAGTTGTGGAATATATTATACTAGCAGCCCGCCCCGGCTTCGCACGGGTGGACCTGATTTTTTAATATTTTTGCTTTTCAATTATAATTTTTCGTTGTTTTATTTCTATATTTTTTTAAACGCAGTATAACTCCCACACTCCGATTTGGACGGAAGCTTGTTGTGCATAATCAACCTGCGGATCATATCTGAAAGCCAGTCTGTTGCTGTTAGCTAAAATTCGATTGCGAACTCTATTTGTGGACAACTGCTGTCTCTCTGCCTGAGCTCTAAGTCGCTGCAAACGCTCGACACTCGACTCTCTTTCGCGCAACTGAGAGGTCCTTATATTTTGTTCATGAAGACGTTAGGAACGCTCCAGCCTCAACTCTTGAGTGCGTAACTCGGAGGTTCTCAGACTGTGTTCGGCAAGGCGTTGCAAACGCTCGACACTTGACTCTCGTTCACGTAAGTCAGAGGTCCTTACATTTTGTTCATGAAGACGTTGGAAACGCTCCAGCCTCAACTCTTGAGCGCGTAATTCGGAGGTTCTCTGACTTTGTTCGGCAAGGCGTTGCGAACGCTCGACACTTGACTCTCGTTCGCGTAAGTCAGAGGTCCTTACATTTTGTTCATGAAGACGTTGGGAACGCTCCAACCTCGACTCTTGAGCGCGTAACTCGGAGGTTCTCTGACTTTGTTCGGCAAGGCGTTGCGAACGCTCGACACTTGACTCTCGTTCGCGTAAGTCAGAGGTCCTTACATTTTGTTCATGAAGACGTTGGGAACGCTCCAGCCTCGACTCTTGAGCTCGTAACTCGGAAGTTCTCAGACTTTGTTGTGCAAGGCGTTGCGAACGTTCGACACTCGACTCTCGTGCGCGTACCTGAGAGTTTCTCTGATTTTGTTCAGCAAGGCGTTGTGAACGTTCAGGTGAAGATTCTCCCATACGACGTATTCTTGCTGCCCGTGCTTGAGAACTATGTTTAGAAAGCTGAGACCTGGCTCTCTTAGGCATTTTCAAATGTTTAAGAAAATGTTAATAGCGTGTAATATTCTAGCTCTGAAACGAACTGTCGTTAAGCACTGAAAAGAACTGTTGTTTAGCCCTGAAAAGAACTGTTGGTTAGGC
Source organism: Leucania comma (assembly GCA_958295575.1). NCBI lineage: Eukaryota > Metazoa > Arthropoda > Insecta > Lepidoptera > Noctuidae > Leucania > Leucania comma. The sequence continues at coordinate 15,052,126 of OY282474.1, read as the reverse complement.
GCGGGTACCTTACTCATAGATCTAAACTCCCCTCGCGCACACACTTCGCAACGGGCCGTGCAGCAGAAATCGTAATATTTTAATTTCGCCATAACTTCAAAACCAAACGTCCAATATTAATCATTCAAAGACCAAATATTATCTACATAAACTGTACTTAGTGATGAAATAATTCATTTTGATAAGGATTAATAGCATGAGTTTTTTTTTTTTATGGTAGATAAAATCATCCAATGACAAATCCCGCCCTTGGGCGGAGCGGGAAGTAGTGTCAGACTCTTACTGACTAAAAACCAAGCATGAGTAAAATAAATGCGTTTAAATGTAGCCCAAAAAACTTTAAGATTTTTTTAAATAAAAAAATGGTTGTTGTGCCTCACTCGACATAGATAGGTATAGTGTGTCGCGGACTTTTTTGTAGATATTTATAAGATCTACAATTAATTAGAACATTTTATGGTTCTATCTTTTATAGTTTAGGCAACGTACGCAAAATAAGTAACTTTTCTGATTGATTTTTTACACCTTGTGTCCGAAAAACCCAAATATCTTAAGGAACCCTACTTTTTCCAAAATAAAATTTAGCCTATGTTACTCGTGGATAATGTAGCTTTCGAATGGTGAAAGAATTTTTAAAATCGGACCAGTAGTTTTTGAGCCTATTCATTACAACCAAACAAACAAACTTTCCTCTTTATAATATTAGTATAGATTATATCTTATATTATAATCTTTCTCATATTACAGGTTCAACTTGATGGCAGTTGTGCCCGACAGAAGGATAGCACTCACTCAAAGGCTGAATGCACTTGAACTAAATCAGAAAAGACTAAAGGAAGCAATCTCAAAAATCGGGAAGCACATGCGACATTTATTATCTAAACGCAGGGAAATTAATGGTATAAATTATTTTTAAAAAACTCAATATGTTCCTGCATTTGTCCCATTTTACTTGGGATTTGCACACTTCTCACACAATCCATCTTTTCTTTGGCCTCTTTCCTTCTCCAAATCCAAAATAAAACTTTTATAAATCTTATTTGAATATCTCGTAATATAAATAAGAGGAAAAGATAAACTATAGGAATACACAAAAACGGACAAGATATAAGAACGCAGTTGGAAATTTTACAGAAAATGGTGAATTGTTATCGGAAGGTAGTAACGAAAATTCTCTAAACGAAAACATCGTGCAAATCAGTGAGGAGACAATATTGACTGCTTTAGAATCGTCACAGTTGCAGTTGTATGATGTGGACTACACTCGACCCATGACCATAGAGATTGGAGCGAATGATCGTCCACAGCAAGACAGCAGTATTATTTTAGGTAAGGGAAATAACAAATATGAAAATTGTGTGGTTTAACTATTTAGCATCAGCTTGAAACAGTGAAATACGATCGAAATTGAATTTAGTTGATTCACAGGCAAACAACGCCACTTAACAATTCGATTACGACTATACGATTTCTTCAACGTCATTTTCAATTTTCGCTTCATCTTTTAAAAATCAATATAATATATTTTTTTAATATATATTCCTTTCCAGTTGATCCTGTAGAACAGGGCGCAGTTGTAAAGTTCGTAACAATCAACAGAGATAATCAAATTGTAGGAGATGTAAGTTTAGAAATTATTTATCAACCAAATTAATTGATTGCTACTCGTACTTTCATATTTTAGTTTCACCTTGTGTAAATCAAAAAGTTGTGTTATAATTTTGGTTTACAATGATGCACAATTCAATGTGTCATAAACTTGTTTTAAGTATTCCCCTTCATATCTTTCAGTTCAATCTTGACTTTCATCATTAGAAAGGTAGTCTTTAAAGTTTATTTTTCAGCTATACCCCACCTCAATCACTGCCCTAGTCAAAAGCAGCGATTCCCCCATCCTGGTTTGTTGTGAGACAGAACCTGATCAACCAATCAAACTGAGGAAGTTATTACTGACGCATTCGGAACTGAACGCTTTGATGAGCAGCATTGTGAATGAAGTGCAGCAATGCCAGCAGGCACTCAATGATGAGAATGATAAGAGAGATATGTATAAGGTGAGAAAGAGTAAGATTATCAACATTATTTGAGGATTATGCCATACGAATTAGCTGCTTGAAAATATGAACTAACAACATTTTGATAGCACTCCAACTTCTATAGTCTATTCACGTCAAGAAAATAGTGACTCACCAGTTCAACTGCGTAGTAAAGGCGTATTCATATAGGGTAAAAATAAACCATTTATATTAAAGCAAGCTTTTTATTACACAGTTTTTTCAAATTTAAGAAATTATTTTAAAATTTAATAAATTTGTCAGAATTGTCATTTTAATTTTTACCAAAAGGTGAGGTATTCATTTTTATAATTGATACACGTCCGTATTGTCTGAAGGATGTACTTCAACTGGTCAATGTATACGAGATTTAATTCTAATTAACTATGAACTAATTGGTCAAGGGGCATGGCTAAGCTGAGTGACAACGATGCGTCAGTATTTTCTTAACGTTAATACACAATAACTCTCCTATACTTATCCTCTTTATCCAGAAAGCCAAAAATAGACACTTATTTAAATTCACCGCTGCTTCATTTCTTTTTTCGGGTTTGGCACATTTCGCATCTACACCATAGGTATGTCAACTTCTTCGACGCGACCTCGATGGACATCTCCATACAAAAATAAAAGGGAATCCTTTTTAAAGGTAAATAAAGATAGGTATTGATCCTGTGGTACTCCTGGTATTATAGATTTCCATAGGCGGCGATAATCACTTACCATTCGCTGGTCTCCTTGTTTGCCACACTACTTAAAAAAAACGTCAACACCAACTTATAGTAAACTCTTTATTACCTCTGTGTTTCAGGTGGACGACTGTCGTCGCACGCACAACTACGACGAATTCATCTGCACGTTCCTATCTATGCTGGCAGAGCGCGGTGCGCTAGGTGAGCTAGTGGCGGCGCAGCTGGAGCGAGGCCGCTCCTCGCGGGCTCGCCGTCGAAGGCCCAGGCCGCGTCCGCGGGCCAGGCCAAGACCTAGGCCACGTGCGCGAAAGTAACATACCCCGGCGATATTAACCGAAGATGTCCGAAACTTCATATTGGAAATGTAGTAGTGCAGCTAAAAAGCATGTTGAGTTGTATGGGCGGAGATGCCCTTAGCGCTGTAAAGTTCATAAAAAATATTCTGCTTAATCGCAGGTTCTGTTCGTAAGCAACTAACTTAGAAAATACAAGTCCCTCTATTTATAGACCTCTTAAAAACTCGTCGGCTTTAAACGCAAAATGTTTCGTGAAAGCCGTCTCCTGGTCTGGTCTTTTTGCAGACTTATCCAGACTCATCAAGTACTCATATAAGTACAATCTTTTTTTTTATTTATAGTGGTATTCATTTACAGCTTACCATTTCGAAAAATATTTTAATTTATTAAGACTGTCCTTTAATAGGTCAGCTAAAAAAGATGTTTTGGTCAGCTCCAAAATGTATTTTGTCAGCAGATAAAGGGAATTGCTCAATTCCCTTGTGCTAGCTTCTAGTGGTCAACCCAAAAATAAAAAATTGTCAATGACTTATCTGAGATACCTTTAAATTAATGTCTTAGGAAGTTAAATTAATCTGTAGGAATATAGCAACAGAGCAGCAAATGTTTGATTTGCCAGTATAGTTTTTTTAAGTTATTAGGTATATTATTGTAGATGAAACGATACCTATGCATTCTATACAATGCCGATTGTTCAGATAAGCCAAAAGAACCCCGTTGCACTTTGTTACATAACACCTAACTTGAAGGGGATGACGGGGCCTTCGTGCGCTCGCCATTCTATCGCCCAACAACCCTTCATTCCTTACCTATCGGTAACCTGTAACCCTTAGTTCCGGGTGATTAGAACCATGCTGACCAATTAATGGTACGCTGACCAAATAATCATTTTTTTCTGGCCAAATATTAAAAAAAATAAAAATAACTAACAAGGTATCCGTGATTACTGCAAACTTACCATCGCTAATCGCTATCCAGTTTAGTAAATAATTAGTACCTGAACAAGAAACAATATACCTACCTTATTACTTTAGAGAAAATCGGCTTTGTGGATGGGGTCTTGTCTTGTAAAATACTATTTTTTATTTAGGTTTGATGCAGGTGTGACAAGCTTCTCAAACTTGAAATCGTCATCCAATATTATGAGCCTGCGGACCGAGCGTGCCATATTAGGTAGGTAGGTAATCATCGTTTGATTTTTTGATCTATACAAATGTTTCCGTTATGGCTTTTTATGAAATGAATCGTCTATAAAGGTACTCATTATTTGTGGACTTAGAATAACTGAATAGCCCTCTTTGCGTAGTACACGGGCGGGGGGGTTAATTTGCTCGAAAATTACTAAGGTATTATTCTATACCAGGGACCCGCGCCAGTCTCGCACGAGTATTAAAGATCTCATGAATCACTCTTGTCTATTGCTAAAAACGCCATGAAACATTGTTCAGTAGTTTTTAAGTTTATCGTGTTCATACAGACAGACCATCGCGGCGCGGCGGGGGACTTTGTTTTATAATATATACCGTTAAATTTTGGTCGTTTTAATCCCGCGGAGGGTCAATTCGGTACATGAAATACTATCGACTTGTAAAGACAAAATTAAAAAATAAAGTACTTTTTTTCCGGAATGGTCTTTTATGAGATACCAGGGCCGAGCTTTCCTTTCAGAAGCAGACCCTTGGCCCCAGTAGGCTTCGAAAACTCTTAATTAATTTACGCATGTACGAAATTATTTTCTCTATGTAAACGTTAGCTGAGCGAGGCTAATGAACTGTAGGTAGTTAGTACGCAACGACCGACAACTACCTACAAGATCATTGACTCGTTTGCTTAAAGAAATTAATTTAGTATATGCGTATATTGAGTTTTTGAAAAAAAATGCTTTATTTTTTAATTTTTTTTCTTTAGAAATCGATAGTATTTCATGTACCGAATCGACCCTCCGCGGGATTAAAACGACTAAAATTTAACGGTGTATAAGGATACCAACTTCTGCTAGTGGTTTCACCGGCGTGAAAGTCGGTTTCTCCATACAACCTTCCAGGTATGGAGGTTAAGTTTGGTAAGGTTTTGCCCCTTAGAGGTGGAGTTTCGTAAAATCCGTTTTAAGCGATATCTATACCCTATAAGGAACCTACCTGCCAAATTTTCAGTTTGTAGATGTTATTAGTTTCTGAGATTTCGTGATTAATCAGCGAGTGGTATTTCGCTTGATTTGATAGTGATTGGTGATGTAGGGCCTGCGGTAGTCACGAACATACAAGCAAGTAGCAGGACTACTATAACATCGATTATGGTGATATCTTGCAGTATTTTTTTATGCATGTATGTAAGGATATAACCAAATAAAATGAAGTTATTTTTTAAAAACGATTTTTATTTATCATACTACGAACAGCGCCGTATTTACATGGTCATCATATTGTTAAAGAAATGTAACAACAACGATTGATTATTGTTTGCTTAGGCACGTACTTCATCGAACAACATTCTTATATATTTAGCTAACGAGCACAGTACGATGTGCGTATCGATGATAATCGTCTTTCCATGAATGTACTGATAACACATCATTCAAGCGACTTATCGACTAGTCAATCGTAATTCATCGAACATATTCCACACATATTGATAAAAATATATGTTAGTGATGTGAAATGACTGAATGTCTTAATTATCTTAAACCGTATGACTGACGATGGATTGTTTGGCTTGGCAAACGACTTAATCGATACGCATTAACGTGCAAACTATTACTATAAAAGTGAGTGGTAACAGTACACGCATTTCAAGCCATACTTAAAGGCTTGAAATATTTAAAATACAGATGTATCCTACATGACAGAATTGACTCAAAAGCACAATCTATGAAAACCCATAAGTTACGATATTAGATTAGGTTATTACAACAACATGAAAAATTAACCACGATTATTGCCAACAGTTATGGACATCTTTTAGTGTAATTGTTGACTATATCATTTTTTTCAACACAAATAAAAACATCTATGATTACTGAAAGCTTATGTTTCGATGCTTAAACGTGAATGTGACAACGATTAACGACAAACTGATTTCGAAAGGCAAAGTACTCATAAAATACATATTTCCCAAAAACATTCATTCATAAACATTTGTTCATTTGGCGACACTGACAAGATATCAATACAGTTATAAGAATAGATGATTTATATTATTATAGAAGTATAACATGAATATGCCGTAGCTACGCGTTTCTTCGACAAGGCTAGTATATATTACATTACCTATATCGATGACAATTTATTAATATTATCATTATTCATTATATTACATTCGCTAATTTATGCCTTGTTGATTAGATTTTATTTATCGTACCAAACAGACTTGGAAGCCGAAACTATACTGCCAGTTACAATTCTTTATTGCATAAAAAGGCAAGTCACTCGATGATAAACATGCTATATCACAGACTAACGAAAATCATTTTACAAACTCACATGCACTACATTCATATTATGGCACTAACAACTAAACCTGAAACTAAAATGTAAATATTTAAGGCAGTGTTTGTAAAAATCATGCGAAACTCATTCGAGTTGTTCTTTATGAACTAATTAAATTTGCATGCAGTTTATTCAAGGACATTGACTGATTCACTTCATAGCTCGAGTCACAGACTCGGACTATTCAGGTTCTGTTACATTTCAATCACAATATAACTGAATGTCTACTGCTACAGGTGTTTAAACAATATACTCCCGTACTAGTTAAAAAATAATAATAATACTCGACAATAACAATTCATAAAACCATTAAAATATGCAGGGTCAACTTTACAAGTGAGCGTGGATGGCCAAATCCATTCTGATAACGAAAAACATTCAAGTCTCTATTCTATGAAACCGAGAGAATATTTCATTCGTCTGGCCTAGTTTTTTTTTTACAATTTGAAATTTTTATTTGCATATTAGTTTTCGCCGATCACTAAATGTATCAAAGGCACTCATTTGCGCCCAGTGGCTTACGACACAAAATTTATGAAAACTATGCCAGGTGAATGAGACATCCTCTCGGTTTCAAAGAATTACCCTTTGATGAAATCTAAAATATTTATATAACTAAGATATACAGCGTGTGGTTTTTTTTTCAAAGTTAATGTGTTCAATTCCTAGTTAGGAAGATTGATTTACCAAAAATCAATCAATGATTTAGCAATTTTAGTTTTCAGCAAAATTAAGCCTTAGAATCATTTGAGCATTTTTCGCTATTCCTCATAGTTTCAGATTTCGACATCCACACCCCCTTGAAGAATCCACCTGTATACGAAGGACAAATTGGCAGTAGCACCAGTTACCATAACTGCGACGCACACGGTCTCAGGTTCACAACCAAAACTTATTGCTATTATCACTACTTGAAATTGCACTACTTTGGGTGTAGATAAAATTGTGAATCCCAAACGGAAGCGTAAAATTAAAACTAGATCTGCGTGATTTGAGCGAAATGTACGCACATGCATCAACTACCGCACTCCGCGAGAATTCATTCCAAATAACACTTAATTATTTGATCAAAATAATATCCTCAAAATTTACTAACAAAAAAATCTACATCAAACCTTAGCACACTATTCACTACCGCATACATTCATAGATAAGGAACAATATCATCAATCAATAATTATATTAAAGTAACAATGTATATAGTTAAATGTCCAATATGAGTGGAACATGCGCGGCGAGCTGCCCGCTTCAACTGTCCGCGCCCGCCGGGCCCAGCGCGCCGGGGCTGGCCAGCTCCTTCAGCTGTCTTTTCTCGATTTCTGCCTTGAACTGCTCAATGTCTTGTGGACTGCAAAATATTTTATGTTGTCAATTATTCATTAATCTAGGTAAATTATTATACAAAATCGTAATCGATCGAATAAGATCGGACCACTCGAGCTGACGGCGCCCGAATGAGCATTACATAGCAAAGCGTGACGGCATTTCCATTCAATAACCATAAAATAAAATAAAAAAGCTTCTTTATGAGTACTGAGGTACTCATAAAGAAGCTTTCACTCAAAACACACATTGGTTATGAAAATGTAAAATAATTAGATCTCGCTTGAAATTTTCGAAAAAGCAAATTTCATTGTTTGGCATCTTTTAGCTAAAAGATGTCCACTGCTGAACAAAGGCAAAGGCCTCTCCCAACCACGCAAGTAACTAAACTGTACTTCTTTAATAAAGATAGGTTCTTCGCAACTCTGTGAAAGAAGAATAACCTTACTGACCAGTTACTCAATATGAAGTACAAAACTAAAAGTACCTGATCTGCACAAAAAGTATGCCATTGATGAGGTTGAGCATGTCGATGACGGAGGCCATGCCGGGCGGCTGGATGTGCAGCGGCGGCGGCGCGGGCGCGGCGTGCGGCGCGCGCGCGTAGGCCTCGGCCAGGCGCTTCTGCAGCACCACCGCCTGCTGCGTCAGGTGCCGCAGGCACTCCGACGACTCGCGCGTCTTCTCGTGCTTCTCGCCCAGCTGTGCCCACATTCATCAATATTACAATCATAACTTGTGAACATTCGAGAATACCTAATTAGGTTCTACATTGTATGAGTTTACTCTATCATAGAACTAGAGATAATAATTCTCAAGCTCAGCTCAAATAATTATCGAGAAAGGTTCAGACCTTTTAAAAAATTATAATCTTAGTTAATATAATAAATGTGTATAAGTGTTAGTTATAACATCGCCTCGGACACGTCTGTAAAGGTGTTATAACTTAATAAATAAATAAATAGATGTACTGAAATGTATGTGATTAAAGATTACAGACTTAACGCATGCCACATTATATCTCATTTCAAATTCAATTCCAAGTTACAAACCAGCTGCTTGTATATGGAGTAGGTCTCCTTCTCGTGCTGCAGCGCGGCGCGGAAGTCACCGAGGCAGGAGAGCGTGCGCGCGAGCAGATGGCGCGCCACGGCCGCCTTCAGCGAGCGCGCGCCGTGCGTGGCGCACGTCACGGCCAGCGCGCGCTCCGCGAAGCGCAGCGACAGCTCGTACTCGCCCACCGCGTGCAGGATCAACGCGATGTTGCTCTACACATACATAAACACGTCATGCACACAGCCTACGCAGACTTTACGATGAAATGTAAAGTCGCAGTAGGCCGTTAACGTAAACATTCACTTATGTCAAACCGTAGTCACCAGACAGCACAACCAAACTAACACTTAGAGCTCAAACGCAGCTGGCCGTTTCGGTTGGCCGCTCTTAATTTTTTATATGAAAACGCTTGATACCTACGCACTGTCTTGCAGACAGGCGTCAACCGCTCCGGTTGAGTTGGAGCTGCGGCGGGCCGCATCGGTTGAAAGTAGCGGCGCACCACACCCCCTCCACGGACTCGGTGTGGTTAGCCCCATGCGCCAGTCACCAGTAGCCCTCTACTGGAGACTCGCACCGTGTACCCAAAATCGTTATTTAAACGACGACATTTTTCACATTATTTTAAATAAATAACTACAGCAACTTCTACGTAAATAATATCCAACATTTCTAGAAGCACTGACGGCGAAATGCGGCGAACCGTTACAGAACCGAGACGATACTCTTAGTGCTCGATTATGGAGACTCGGCGCTTCAGGCGGTCCGTCGTGCATTGCTATATGTTTCTGTATGCGCGAGCGATGACGCAGCCCGCTGCTGCAATGTACGACGAAACGCCTAACGCGCCGCGTCTCCGTAAACACGGCCTTAGAAAGAATACGGCGCACAGTAGGCTGGATTTAATTTCTCATAGAATTACGATATCAAAAAAACGGTAATTTAAAAAACTAAAAAACCCGACTGCTTTTCTGAGCATTTATGAAAAAGCCCTAAAACAAGAAAGTCGTTGTACCCGATTGCACTTATCTATATAATATTTTAAATACTGGCAGTCGGGACCCATTCTAGAAAGTCAGCCGTCTGGTCAATAGATTGGAGTAATCTGCAATGTAATATAGGTATGTGCTCTCAATTCTAAAATGGGTCCCGACTGCTAGTATTTAAAATATTATATAGATAAGTGCAATCGGGTACAACAACTTTCTTGTTTTAGGGCTTTTTCATAAATGCTCAGAAAAGCAGTCGGGTTTTTTAGTTTTTTAAATTACCGTTTTTTATTTTTTATTTTTTTAGTTTTATTTTATTACGATATTACTTTCAAAGTAATTACGAATCTAAAGACACCTCTCAAACTAAAATCCATCGAGCCGTTCAGGTCGCAGAGCGTGCCAAACATTTGAATTTGGCGCTAAAAATCCGCCATTTTGTTTTTTTTTTATTTTGATATACCCAGTGTCACTCTCACAGTAAATACGAATCTAACGACACCTCTCAAGCTAAAATCCATCAAGCCGTTCAGGCTGCAGAGCGTGCCAAACAATTATACATACATACATACATACATACATACATACATACATACATACATACATATATACATACATACATACATACATACATACATACTCTCGAAAAACATAACCCTCCTTCTGGCGCAGTCGGGTAAAAAGTCAACTACTTTTTAATTTTTTTCTTTAATGTACTTTTGTTCTACTAGTTCACATAAGTATTTAATTTTATGGGGTTTACATCTTTAGTCATATTTTAAAAGTTATGAGAGGTTAATTATTTTTTTGTATGAAAAAATATTTAAATATTACTCAAAAAGCTCCCATAATCTCTAAATATGTTTTAAGTTGTCGATAGATACGTTAAATCTTCTGTCTTGTCACCTAGATCGGGAGTTTCGAAAATACCCGAAACCGCGTCATTTTGGACCTCAACTTTTTTAAATGTATAATAATTTTTTTTATAGTAGGTTATGAAAAATAAGTGCAAAAGGTGTTTATTATAGTCAGTTTAACAATTAATCGAGTTCACAGCTGTTTACTAACAGTTTTTTTACAACTGCTCAAAAATACAGAAGAGGTAAAACGAGTTTATTTTTGTTCCGAAAAAACCGTTATGTCTTCTGAAAAACTTATGGTTTTTCAGAAGACATAACGTTTTTTAACGTTTTCGAGTAATAGGTTATCCATAATATAAAAATAATTCGCTGAATGTCAATACATTCAGCGAATTATTAATTGTTATTTGCGCTTAACAATTTAAGCGCAAATCTCGAGAACAGCTGGACCGATTTCGCTAATTCTTTTTTGTTGTGTTCGTTATTGTCTGGAGAAAGTTCTTAGGGTAGGGTAGAGTAGTGTAAAGTGGGGTATAGTAGGGTAGAGTGGGGTAGAGTAGGATAGATTAGGGTAAAGTAGGGTATATTAGGATAGAGGAGGTAGAGTAGGATAGATTAGGGTAGAGCAGGAGCGAAGCCGTGGGCAAAACCTAGTCTTTAATAATAACTAAATGGCAATATAATACTATGAGAAAATCAATTCAAGACGAAGGCGTAGTTTCACTACCCTCTTATCGTTTTATTCAGAAAGCAAAACATCAATGTTATACTTCAAAAAATGACATGGAAATAACAAATATTTCTGCAAATAAAATTGCAGTCTCTTTTAGACAAAACCACAGACTTTTAAAATTTGTTGAAATACAAGACGGTCAGAATAATTAAGAATTAATTCGTAAATAGTGGGTTTCGATAGTGCTTCAAGTCAATCTAATATAAGAGTAGTGAGTCCAATGTAGATAATAACAGTATATTTATGGGAAGCCTAGTTTCCTTTAAAACCAAAGTGTGGAGAACAAGCTTTTTGGGAAAATGAATCAACCTAATTCCACATGTATTTGCCGTCCCTTACTTTTTAAATTTGTTAAAGAGACGCAGTTAACAATCAGAAGTGAAAAGGAAAGGATACAATCCGAATATGATTGTTTAAATAAGACTAAAGTTCTAGGAATTCGGTCACAAGTCGCATTTAACGATGATTGCTGGAAATTTGACATCAGTATTGAAACCTCTTCACATCACAATTTGTGATATTTGTAAGGCCACACCTAAAGAAATGAATAAGTTGGACTTATTTTCACAAAAACAGCTGAATACTAAGTGTATAAATTTGGCATATCATCACGCTTGAAAAAAAAGAAAAATCATAAAAGAAAATCAAAAGAGAAATCCGATGCATGGAATGTATTTTGCACATATCCTACAGATTAGATTTTAAATCTTGGGTTTCGAAAGGCGAAAATAAAGCTAATTTGGAATATAAAAACTAGGTAAGTGCGAGTCGGACTCGCACACCGAGGGTTCCGTACAAACTAACTATAATAAGTTGTAAATAGTTAAATAAGTAAATGTAAATAGTTAAATTCCCGAATCTAGTCTCGACGATTTTTCCAAATACAAAAAGTATTTTTTTTAATATTATGTTTTCAGACTTTTTCCTATTCATGTACTATTATGAAACCTTGCTTCATGCCCAAGATTCTAGGTCAACGGTAATTATCCTGTGAATTTTGATTCCCTTGAGAGTGTCGAAGTATACTTTTTTTTGGCGATATAAACGGCCGTACCTCTTTTTTCTGTTAACTTAGAAGTTTGATATTTTTAGAGCTTCAAGGGACCGCAGACCTGTGTCTATGGTTTTAATTTCAATTCGATAACTCCACGCATTCCCGAGATAAAGGATCTTGACAAAACTAAATGATCCTATAAGGGTTCCGTTTTTTCCTTTGGTGTACGAACCCTAAAAACGCATTTGGTTCTTAACTCTGGGGTAGTGTAGAATAAAGAACATACTATCTACTAAATATTATATAATAAGTACTGAATTTTTACTTATTTCTGAACACAAGACAAAAAAAAAACAATACAAGAATTCGTTAAATATCTTGTCGCGACTAACGCGAATCCATAGACCAAATATATATTCAACACTAGCAACATCCCGAGGGCTATCTTGACTAACTATGGTAAGCATAGATAATAGACTTTACAAATATTAGTTGGCGCGAACAGTAACTCTATACCGCCATTTCTAAAGGTTGCTAAGTTGCAAGTGTACTGTGATAACTTTTGTACCGAGCGTGAATTATGTTAATTAAAGATCTTTCGTGCCGTGTCTGGAAGAGGGACATGTATCCAGACGTCGAAGGCATGAAAGCTAAGTATTACTTATGTTAATATCTTAGTCAAGCTCTGTGTGGTTATTTGGTGTCTCAGCGCAATTGATTCCTATAAATGTTAATGTTAAAGGTGAATGCCTAACTGTATGAGGTTTAGTAGACTCGCTCGGGGTAGTATACTGATGGGGCGAGAGGCGTCAGTATGATGAGGCCTGGAGAGTTAATCTCCAGGATCCCGATGCGGAAGGTTAGCGGAGTAGGTTGCTTCCGGGCGGAGAGGGCGGAAGTAGCTGAGGCCTGGCGAGTTAGTCTCCAGGATTCCGGCATGTACGTTTTAACGGGTAGGCTGCCTCTAGTATGATAGGGGTGTGAGCCGAGTCCTGGAGAGGTGGTTTCCTCTAGGTTCCGATGTTACATGGGTGTGTTATACACCAATTTGAGCCAGCTGGTCCCCCCGGGACCTGATCCTGGGGGAGGGAGCTCCGACGGCGATCGGGCTCCTCTTTTAACCTAACCTGATGCTCCCAGGACGTGATCCTGGGGGAGGAGTCCCGAGGGAGTTCGGGCTCTAATATTTATTTAACCTCATGTTTAATGATTTGTGATGAAGCTGTTATTATGTCATATTCATCCTGGTACAGCTATTGATTATACACTGTTGAAATGATGTTCTTCAGATGTTATTGTTGGTGTATTGTTTACACAATAAGTTTAGGGTTAATTGCGTTGATATATTCATGTTCAGGGAGCTTTAAACTTTACAGATGGTAGAAGTTCAGTCATAAGCGAAGCAGATGATATATAAGAGAAAGAAATCTATTACGAAGATTGGCAGTTCAGATCGGCAGGTATGTGATGCATTCTAACATCCATGTTTGTTGTACCTACACCAATTATATCATTCATCCCCGTGTAAGATACTTAAAGTGGTGTGAGGTGACGACAAAAATGGTGGAGATGCTGGGATATGCATCACATTACAAAGTACCTAGAAGGCTCATATTTCAGTAAATTAGAGAATGCAGAGCATGCTGGCTGATTTGAGCTGTAATGGTTAATAATCAGATAAATACAATTCAATAATTAGAAAAAGTAGTTAACGCTCGGTCGCTAATATTTCATCACACTCTATACTTTCCAACAAGGAAATCAAGTCATTTTGACTGAAAAATGGATGTTGTTGAAAAGTACTGAAACTTTTGCTTGTTTGTACAATATATACGAGTTAATTCGCGAAGAAAAATCACTATGATGATATAACCACATTATTCTAGAATAAATTTCTTATTTAAAAGTTATTGGAACCCTGAAATTAATAAAATTCCTTATAAATGTGAATTCCAAACAATAGCATTGTACTTCAAAGAATTGTTTGTCAGTCGTCCAACGTCAACTGACAGTGACAGCTATCAAACGGTGCGTTCCGTATACAGCGAAGGAATCAGTTAGTTAAAATTATTTGGGAAACTTCGCTTCCGTCACTTATTGAGATTAATATCAGCGTAAAACTCTATTTTTCTTGGTCTAAATTAACTTATTAATTTAACAAGTGAGAATGACTTTCGAAGGATAAGAAAGGCTCAATAAAATATTATTTTGTACGCATTAATATAAATGGCGAACAGAAGTTCGGAACGGAAATACGAATAAAGGAATAATAAATATTTGACGGCATAAAAATACTACGAAGCATATTGTGGTGAATGGTCTTATTATTTAAAAAACTTAAGGAAATTTGTCGAATTTATAATGGGAGTAATCAGTGTGAAATAACTAATTTCAACGTTAAATGTAAGTGAACGTTGTGTCTAAAGGAAAAAGAATATGATTCGCCATATTGGGTAAAAGGTAAAAGGTGTTGCCAGATCTTGGATAAATTCCACACTAAAGTGGACTTTCAATATTATTTGAGGAAGCATGAATATTAAATATTAAATAAATGGTGGGAAGAAAAGGAGGAAAAATAAAAGCTATAAAGGCTTTAACTTCTTCTAAGCGTTTCGATGACAAAATTAAGGCTTTGATTAAAATTTAAGAAATATTCTACACTAACAATATCTTGGAAAAATGATGAATGAATGAAGAGAACAGATATGAAGTACTGATCAACTAAAACAGACAATGTTAGATGGAATTTATTACTGCTGGAGATTACTTTAGAAGAACGGGAAACAATTACGTGAAACTTCGCCTTTACTACTAATCAATTTACTACTATTAATATTAGTATTAAAAATCTATTGTAAGTGCAAGGAGCATACAATAAGATCATATTAAGTATTATGGAATAAGTTATATAAAGATGTCATTTAGTACTGGACTAAAGTGGCATTGGTTGCGGTTTTACCATAAGTGTATATGTTTTATACACTAAAGTAATTATGTGTTGAAATATATATGTAAGCTAGAATTAGATAGTAAGAAGTAATTATAAACACATATAAAAATCCTCACGAAATTTTCCCATATATCTGTGGTGGTATCGGGGAGTCATGAACTCTTCGGCTGGTAACTTCATAACTTGTTCGCGCCGAATTTTAGACTTAACTATATATGTAAGTACATCGGCGCGAGATAATTCGAAAAACTAAGACCTAGCTATCAACCACACCGGATTTTACACTACGTTGAAAGCGTATTACTTGGATTGGGACAAAATACAAGGAATTGGAATAATTAAGCGGATATATTCATAAAATCGGTAAGTTATACTTATTCCTAAACATTGTTCAACCGAGTTAATATAAAGTGTTGATTGCTTAAGTTACAAGACTAATAGGGTACATCTATTTGAAAATTAGTAAACAAGTGCCACTTTTAACGCGAATTCGTTCAGTGACTTTCATAAAATTACAGGTTTAATTAATTTTCGCTAATACTTGGAAAAAAAAATGGCTGATAGGCTAATTTTTTCAGTGTCGTTCGTAAAATAAATGGACATTTATTTTACTTGTACCTAAACTAAGTAGAGAAATTTATTATGCATACTGTAAAGAAATTAGTAAGAATTAAATGAAGATTTATACTTGATATTTCAAAATAGTATAAAATTAATGTTCCAAATATAGTACATAAATCACAATATGATATTTTCAATATTGGTGCCATAAGTAAGTTAATTAAGGTGTAATGGTTTATTGGGAAGTTCACCAACCTACATATTTATGACTGATTGAAGAAAACTTTTAAAATAGAATTGCTATTACCCAATTTTGAAACTTTACTAAGTTTATGAATTTATTCATTATTTTATTTTGATACTCAACTTGTTATTATATTCACAAAGACTTTGACATTGCATAGTAAAACAAGATAACAGACAAACTAAGACAGGTTGATTGTTTAATTTTATTTTGAATAAGATTTAAAAATAATATTCTGTTATTACTTTTGACAGTTATGTGTTTGTGTGTCCATGTTTATTATGTTATGTGTGTTTTCTTTGAACAGGTATGATTTAAATATTGTGTAATATTTTAATAAAATAAATCAAGAAATGAAAATGAAATAAAAGCTATGAAATAATTTAGTGATAAAAATCAATTAAATAAACATATTAATTCATTGTGAATAATTATAAAGTGTTAATATACAATAATTAAAGTATGGGTGCAGATCATTTGATAAAATTCAAATAATTCACCGTTTAATATTGATTTAATTTTCTATAATCATACAGTAAATAAAAGTAATTTAATGAGTTTTGAGTTATTATGGGAAGATGTCAATATACTTTTTAAAAATTATTTATGTTCAAGTTTCCAAATTGTTGGTCTATTAGTAGAAGAAGTTTTGAACGGTTAATCAGAGTAGGAATTTAATTGAATGAAGACATTTATATTTATTTATCAGTTGGTTTTGAATCAATGAGAATCTAAATTGAATAATTGCTCACAACCTATGAAAGTAATACAGGATGCTGAATGATATAGTTGTTAGACTATGTAATTACATGTGTGTATTACAGGAATAGACAGCAACATGGAAGAAATACTTTTAAATAGACTTAGGCTCATTATTGAAAAGATTCAAATTGACTTAGGTAACATACCAGATTCTATTAACAGTGAAACTTTGACACAAGGGCAAATAGCTTATAGCAAATTAGAAGCTTTAATGAAGCGGTTAAACTCGGACCTTTTAGAATATTTTCGTTTAGCAACCCATGCCGAAGCGGGGTTTGAAGCTTCGGAAGAAATTTCTCAAATAAGTGAAATACAATTGGAAGCAGAAGAAGCTTTGGCCGTGTTAAATGCGAAGATAAATTGTACACTTTTAGAAAATACTAATAAGCGAATTAATCAAGAAAATAATTCATCCTGTCGCCTTCCAAAACTGCAATTACCCACGTTTGATGGAGATATACTGACGTGGCATGAATTTTGGGACCAATTTAGTTCTAATATTGATTCTAGAAATCTGACAGATGTTGATAAACTTTCATATTTGAAAGCCTCTGTAACTGGTAATGCCAAGAAGGCTATTGAAGGGTTAGACACCACTAATAAAAATTATCAAATAGCTTTATCGATTTTGAAAGATAGATTCGGAAAAACTTCTTACCTCATTGATGCACATTATGCGACTCTTTGCAAAATCAACGTTGCAAAAAATACTTCAGAAGATTGTAGAAAGACTTTCAATGAAATTGAAAGGAATGTGAAAATATTGGAATCATTAGGTGAAGATATAAACCACAATCATCTTCGTTTCATGATAATGGAAAAGTTCCCCACTGACCTAATTTATGAATTAAAGCTTAGAACCAATAGTGACTCTATTCAAGAATTGAGGCATCATTTAGAAAAGACTATAGCTGCCAGAGAAGATGCAGAAAGAATATCTGGAAGGAAAAGGCAGAGTGATAAAGAAAGTAGTACAGTGGAAACTTTACAGGTGCTGTCAAAACGAGCAAAGCACAGTGACAACCGTAAGGCTAATTTCAACCGAGCTGTAATACACAAAGAGATGAACGTAGGAAGAAAAACCGATAACAAAATTAATAAGTATAAAAGACTAGTAAATAAAGGCTGTGTATTTTGCCAAGGCGATCACTATAGCGATAAGTGCGAGAAGTTCAAAGGATTGGCAGAGAGAAAATCAAGATTGAGTCGAAACTGTTACCTCTGTTTAAAGAAAGGTCACTTCATGCCAGACTGTACATTTAAGGTAAAATGTGTGCATTGCAATGCAGATCAAAAGCATAATAGAGCTTTATGCCCATCAATTTTTTCCAAGACCCCAGAAGAGAAGAAAAGGGACCCACGATTTTACAAACAGCCATAGTCAAAGCTAGCATCGTTGGAAATATATTTAAACAAATCAAATGTCGTGTCTTAATGGATTCAGGTTCACAGAGATCTTATAAAACACTCTTTGATTATATTTAAATTAGCTAAAGAATTAAAACTTTCCATAGAGGAAGAAAGTAATCTGACCATTTTCACCTTCGGGACGGAAAAGCCCCAGGAAGTACGAAGCCCTGTGGTTACATTTCAGATGCAGTCACGAACGGAGGAAATAGTTGTCATACATGCGAATTGCGTTGAGTTTATTTCAAGAGGAGGCATCCCTCACATAAATTTATCAGATATTAATAAATATTATTTGTTGGCTGACGATGGATCACTAAGCAATCAGGCATATGCGGCTTCCGTTTTCCTAGTCAGCGGATCTGAGAAAAATTTTGTCATAGGGAAAAGAACCAACAAATAGAGATCAGATATATTCCATCGGAGCTTAACACAGCTGACGTCGGAACAAGACCTACCAGTTCGACAGAAGACAGGAAGAAGTGGCTTATAGGCCCACAATTCCTAGTGGACAGTCCAGACAAGTGGCCAAGTGGATCTGTTGCCGTAGAAACCCATTCATTTTCGGCTGGGGAGGGTCCGACGGGAGAAAGAAAGGATGATCCGATGGAAATAAATAATCTAGACATTAACGTTGATAACCCAATGATTAAGAAAGATAAGAAAAATGTCCTGAATGCGTTAAATATACAGGAGGACCATACAAGTTACCACCAACACCAGCTTTACCAAAAGAATGTGTTTTAATTACAAAGGGACCTCTGTTAGTTAACAATGGTAACGACAACTGCAAGAGATGGATATGTTTATATACATGTTTAGCAGTTAGGGCTGTACACCTAGAAGTAGTCAATGACCTCACCGCTGAAGAAGGATTACTTGCATTAAGGAGAATGGTATCTACAAGGGGTGTACCAGACTTAATCACGTCAGATAATGCGACACACTTTAAGTTAATATCTGAAATATTAGAAGACCAATTCTGTGTAGAAAAGAAAATACGCTGGAAATTTATACCACAACTAGCACCGTGGCATGGAGGATTCTACGAACGGCTAGTGGGTCTTGTTAAGAACTGTTTAAAGAGAACCTTACAGAAACATTTGTTAAAAGACAGTCAACTCGTTACAGTAGTAAAAGAAATCGAAGCAGTTCTTAACACTAGACCTCTGACCAGGGTGGACTCAGAGCCAGATCATGTACTGAAACCTTCAGATTTTCTCACCATGGGGAAATGTATTATCTGGAAAGGACCCTACTAAAATTCAAGGTACAGTGACAAAAGATAATCTGATCCAAAGTTGGAAAAGAGCACTTGTCATCTTGAATGAATTTAAAGATATGTTTTCCAATCGTTACCTTCTCAGCTTACGAGAGAGGTATAGTCACGGACCGAGGGAGCCAAGAGTAACGTCGAAATTGACTCCCAGGATTGGTCAAATCGTGCAAATAAAAAATGACAACAAAAATCGAATAAATTGGAAAGTCGGAAAAATAGTCTCTTTGATAAAAGGGGTAGATGGCATGCAGAGTAGCTAAAGTTAAAGTAGGTGATACCGAGTTCACAAGGTCAATTGCACATCTTTATCCTCTTGAAATTGAAGATGGCGAAGAAAACTGTGTCAAGGGAACAGAACTAAAAGAGACCGAAGAACGAGACCTCCAAATTACAGAATTTCAGTTACAACCATCTGGAAACAAAGTTACCGAAAAACCACTAAGTCCTAATACCGCCGAACTTCCTGTTGAGAGTGAAATTAGTAGAGTACTTAATGAAGATGAAAGTACCGTAGAGCGTTCGCCTGTTGTGTATCAAGAAAGTAAAATAGACACTGCTAAGTCTGTTGAACCTAAGTCGTACGTATTATACGAGCCTGAGTCAAGTGATCAAACTGACTGTGTATCAATAGAAGAAAGTCATGAGTCTAGACCAAAAAGAGTAGCTGCCACACGAGCCCTTGAAAAGATTAAAGAGTGGACGAGTATCCTGATCACGCTACTTTCGCCTTTTGTCGGGAGTGTCGCGACTAACGCGAATCCATAGACCAAATATATATTCAACACTAGCAACATCCCGAGGGCTATCTTGACTAACTATGGTAAGCATAGATAATAGACTTTACAAATATTAGTTGGCGCGAACAGTAACTCTATACCGCCATTTCTAAAGGTTGCTAAGTTGCAAGTGTACTGTGATAACTTTTGTACCGAGCGTGAATTATGTTAATTAAAGATCTTTCGTGCCGTGTCTGGAAGAGGGACATGTATCCAGACGTCGAAGGCATGAAAGCTAAGTATTACTTATGTTAATATCTTAGTCAAGCTCTGTGTGGTTATTTGGTGTCTCAGCGCAATTGATTCCTATAAATGTTAATGTTAAAGGTGAATGCCTAACTGTATGAGGTTTAGTAGACTCGCTCGGGGTAGTATACTGATGGGGCGAGAGGCGTCAGTATGATGAGGCCTGGAGAGTTAATCTCCAGGATCCCGATGCGGAAGGTTAGCGGAGTAGGTTGCTTCCGGGCGGAGAGGGCGGAAGTAGCTGAGGCCTGGCGAGTTAGTCTCCAGGATTCCGGCATGTACGTTTTAACGGGTAGGCTGCCTCTAGTATGATAGGGGTGTGAGCCGAGTCCTGGAGAGGTGGTTTCCTCTAGGTTCCGATGTTACATGGGTGTGTTATACACCAATTTGAGCCAGCTGGTCCCCCCGGGACCTGATCCTGGGGGAGGGAGCTCCGACGGCGATCGGGCTCCTCTTTTAACCTAACCTGATGCTCCCAGGACGTGATCCTGGGGGAGGAGTCCCGAGGGAGTTCGGGCTCTAATATTTATTTAACCTCATGTTTAATGATTTGTGATGAAGCTGTTATTATGTCATATTCATCCTGGTACAGCTATTGATTATACACTGTTGAAATGATGTTCTTCAGATGTTATTGTTGGTGTATTGTTTACACAATAAGTTTAGGGTTAATTGCGTTGATATATTCATGTTCAGGGAGCTTTAAACTTTACAGATGGTAGAAGTTCAGTCATAAGCGAAGCAGATGATATATAAGAGAAAGAAATCTATTACGAAGATTGGCAGTTCAGATCGGCAGGTATGTGATGCATTCTAACATCCATGTTTGTTGTACCTACACCAATTATATCATTCATCCCCGTGTAAGATACTTAAAGTGGTGTGAGGTGACGACATATCTTATATCGTAACTTCAGGACCGTGTAACTTTTAAAATATTAAGTTTTCGAATCTATCCCCATAATATAAAATGATTGTATACACAAAAGCAACCCCTTTCAGTCTACGTCCAGCCGCAACAGCACGCCGCGTCACGACCAGCCGCTAGTGCGTTTGAGCTCTAAGGACTTTGACCAACTGAATAGTTATGTGAGACCTCTTGCAAGACAAATACTCATACACGTAAACTATGTGGAAACGTAACGTGTGTACGTTTTGCTAGGCACCAAATGACCTAAAGAAAATCTTTAAAATGTCCAATTTTGTGACTGCTCATATTTAATGTGATATGCTAGATTAACATTCTTGTTTCTGTCTTAGTTGGTGAGGTTGGTGCAATATGTTTAAATTTCCTGCCAAAAGTGCTAATAACTACTAAATAAATATTTGTTTTATAAACTTACATCAAGTAACGCCATTTCAGGATGATTCTCGCCGCAGACGAGTAGTGCTAGGTAGCGCGCGCGGTACAACAACTTTAGCGCTGTGCTCACTTGGCCGTTAGCGAAGCAATACAACGCTAAATGGGACTGGAAACAATACAATAGTTATAGCAGAGCAGTCTATGTTAACTCAAAGCAAGACAATATATACTACAATATGGTAAAAATACGTTGGCCACTACGAAGTTAGCCATTCTAATCTGTACCTCTACCATGAGTTTTAAGCAATAGTATTCGTCGCTACTCGATATCGACGCCGTAAATTTTTTGTATGGCAAATTTTGCAGCGCCCCTAGCGGTCACTTGCAGAACCAAAATCGGTAGTATGAGTCATCAAGTACAAAACCTATCGAATAGGAACTCGCTAGCGACTAAAGTTTTTAGCAGTTTCCTATAGAAAATCGGTACCATGAGTTACAAATTTGACAGGTGCTATCGAAACAAACCGTTACTACAGTAGTAAAGTAACTCACTTGCATATTGAAGGGTGAAAGTGTTGTGAAAAGTGTCGCGTAAAACAATATTTTATTTATTTATGCATAAACATGTCCGATAAAACCTATTTAACGTGGAATATGTTAGGCACAGCTTCATATAAAGACGAATGACGCGTCAAAGGAAATTTTCAAACTACTATACGAAATGTCTTGGTTACTTATATTAGTGAATACTTACTCATATTAGTGAAAATAATTTCACCAAACAATGTAGGTAGGCTCAATAAAGAAGCTTTCGAACATTTATGTGGTAGAAGGTCTTAAAGGATTTGAAATCTACAATATTAGAAACACTTGAATTGAAGATAAATTAGAAGTATGATAGAAAAACTGTAAACTTACTTGTACACGCATTTCATACGATAAATAAACACTTTTTACGTTTTATGTGCACTGTAACTCCATTTTTTTCCATATAAAATTCACAACAATTCACAACATCACTGAACCATTAAAATATTTGTACTATAATTACATTTTCAATAGGCCGGGTTATAGAGAAAATCGGTGTTTCAAATTGGTAGGGTTTAAGGTCTATCTACCTTACTCTGTCTTTTACTGTAGCTAGAAAGAGAGCAAACTTAAGTGTGAAGTTAGCTACAGTGCGGTTTTACCGTATAAACTATCGAGTTGTCGCTAGCGAGTCCGTACGACTCATGGTACAAGTATAATAGAAAACTATTCGATGCGCGTTTATTCGATATCGATTGCGGTAAGATGGTGTCGTTTTTCGATAGTAACTCATGGTAAGGGTACTGTGCCCATACTCAAAAAAATTCACATTCACTATAGGATTCTTAAAAAGAATTCCTGCGCAGCTAAATGTTCGAAGTTCGGACCTGTCAAGGCCATTTCAAAAATGAACATAAATTAACACCTAGTTGTTGAAAAAATTAATTATTATTATTATTAAATTAAGAAATTAAAACTTTAGAAGTTATTCCTTTATACTTTTCACGCAAAGTATTGTTTGTGTATCTATTAGAAAAGCAAGAAACATGTGAATGTTTGGCGAATGTATTTGACAAAAAAAAAGGAAATAATATATTAATTGTATGGATACGTTATGGTAATATGAGCAGCTGATATGAGTTGAATAGCTGATATGAGTTATAATTTTATATTTTCTTTAATATTTTAATAAAGGAAAGATTATGGAACAGTCTTGAGATGGGCAACTGATTTCTTAACGCGATTACACTACATTCACGTTAAGAAAATAGTGACACATTAGGATTACTCAGCTTGATCAATTAGATCATAGCAAATTAGAAAGTCGCAGCTTCACTTTGACCAGTTGGCGTAAGCCCTTCAGACATTACGGTTTTGACCCGTGTCAATTTTAAAACTGAATACTAGGCGCGGTATTAATATTATTAAATTCGTAAAAATAAAATAAAATCTAACGTTTCGAAAAAACTTTGCTTCAATGTTAATAGTTTAATTTTTACTCCGGTATATCTCTGCACTTTGTAGTAGAACTGGTAAGTCACTATTTTCTTAAGGTGGATAGACTATGCATATTAGAAATACTTATTCTTTTTTTTTATCTAATTAATATACATATAACCAAAATCGTGAAAAGTAGTCATTCATGTCTATAAGCTCTAATTTTACAAACCCCCACTTTTTTGTACATTAATATCACGAAATGTGAATGAAATTAATTCAAAAGTTGGTGCATAAAATGAAGCATATAAATTATCTATAAAGGAATAAATATATAGAATACTTACATATTCAGTAATTGTATATGGATGATCAATTCCATTGACCCTCTCAGACATTAGCACAGCCTTCTGCTGGTACGCCATGGCGTCCCTGTGCTCGCCGGTGACGTAGCACAGGCGCGCCACCATGCGCAGGCACTGCGCGATCTCGCCGTGCATGGCGCCGTACACGTTGTTCAGCAGGTTCAGTGCTTCGGCGATCAGTTCATGCCCTTCCGATACGGCGCCCGCCTGAATTTTGTTCTGACCGGTAGTGTAGAAGTTGTATGCGTCGGAAGCCTGCAAAAAAAAATGTATACCAGTGTAGTAATATACACCTTTTCTTATTTAATTTATAAACGTAATGAAATGTATTTTTCTTTCATTTTTGGTCAAATTTTTCTTGTCATTGTACTTACTCGTGGATTGATATGTTTGACGACGGGGAAAATATTCATGATATCGCTCGCAGTGAATGGTGCCTTATTCTTGCTGTCAAAGTCATATTCGCGTAACATCAACTGAAGGCCTACTTTGAGTGCAAACGATCTGTAACCAAAAATAAGAATTTATCGTTCAATAGCTTTAAAAAATGTGGAAACAAGGATAAGACCAAAAGAAAACAAATTTACCTGAGAAGTGAAATTTTCTGTAAACCATGTTTTTCTATGACGGAATCCATGCTGTCCGCGTTAAGTTCATAGCCCCAGTAAGCCTGTAAAAAAAGTTTCTATGAGTTTTAAAATAGCTTAAAGGGTTGTGGTAAACTGAGGAGCAGGTGGGACGATAACTTCCACGTAAATCGGTAAGACAAATTTAGAAGATAATAGAAGGAATATAAAACTATTTTTGCTTAGAAGTGAGATAGACAAAAACAGAAACTCGGCTTTACTGGCAACTCTTTTTTTTTCAAAATTTTAAACAGCAGGTTGTTTATGTTATTCGGTGGCAACCTACTGTTTAAAATTTTAAGTTTATTATTGTAAAATTTTTAAGTTTGTAGTACACCTTGCGAAACTATAAAATCTCAATAATAGATTTTTAAATACAGTAAATCCATCAAAATGTGGTAGATTAAAATAATATTCGTGTTTTATCAAGTAGAAATACTATATAATTTCACGCGATTTATTATAAATTGGCAAGTGTTTACAATAAACCCAATGACATCTATAACTTTCTTGTTAATAATATATTTTATATATATAAAAGGAGAAACTGACTGACTGACTGACTGTGGTAAACTGACAGTAGTTTAGGTTGTGCGTTGATATGTCTATCAACGCACAACCTAAACTACTGGGGGGTAGAGTCGTGATATTTTGCACAAGGTTTTCTTTTATGAAGTAGGGGAGTACTAAGAGAGGGTTTTCCAAAATGTGTTCTTTGATGGGATGACACGGGGTTCAAAGTTAATATGGAAAAACCTAGGTTCACGCGGGCGAAGCCGCTGACAAAAGCTAGTTTATAATAAAAGGATGAGTGTGCAGTGACCTTGAGCTCCTGCTTGATCTGCGTGAAGAGCAGCTTGGGCGTGAGGTTGTGCCAGTCGGGGTGCGGGTCGGGCGGCGGCGCGTTGTGGTGGCGGCGCGCGCGGCGGCCGCGCCCCCCGCGCGCGCCCCCGCGCGCCGCGCCCGGGCCCGCGCCCGCGCTCAGCGCCGGCGCCGCGCACAGCCCCACCAGGCAGTTCAGGAAGTGCGCCACGCCCGCGCCGATGCACATCGCCTCGCAGCCCTGCACCAGAACAAATCTTACTCCTATTCCTTTACTTCGCTAATCTAAAAAAAACTGAATATTGTTATGTTGTTTACATGTGCGTATTTTACATGAATACGCGTGCGTATATCTTTGTTTATTAGTTATCGAGTGGTGCTATTATTAACCACAAAATCAAAGACAAAAAAAATTTAATTGATAAAGCTCATCATTTTCTGGGCAGCATCTACTAACCTGCAGGTATGCAGTATAGATGTGCTTGGCAGCACGGAGTAGCAGCTCGCCGACGGCGATTGCGTGCAAGTAGGAGAGGTGCGCGTGCGGCTTGAGCGCGGCGGCCACGCGGCCCAGGTAGCGCACGTTGATGCCGCGAGCGTGCAGCGCTTCTGTGAGGCCGGCTCCGTCCATCGGCGCTGACGTGTGCTCCAAACATTCTCGGACCTAACAAAGTAATAAAATTCAGAAGTTCAGACAAGCATAAAACGATTGTTTCACTGCTTACTATCAGGTGGGATCGCAGTCAAGAACTCGTTCATACCAATTAAAAAAATTACACTCAGGTATCAATTTATCAAACTTTACAATTGAAACTATCACACCAAGAGATGAGTTAGAGATGGAGGCGCCTTTTTTATAATGTCTGAGTCATATTGAAGAAGAAGAAAGAAAGAAAGAAAAACAGTTTATTCGCGTGAAATGACGCAAAACTTAAAACTACTTGACAGACACAAATACTATATATAAGGAAGATATGCGTCACATTCACGCAAAACGGCCGAACGCTCAGCATAAAGCTGTGGCCTCATGCTTAGAGCGATGAGCTCACAGCGCTGATTTTCAGCGAAGGCCGGTGGCGGTGTCGACATAAAGACGCCGAACGGTGCAGAATGTAGTGTGTGAGTGATTTGAATAAAATGAATAAATAAAAAAGGAAATAAAAAGTACGAATAAGTTTAAAACAAGATAATAACAAAAAATAAATAAAAAATAAGTTGACAGATACAATTATATATAGTTGCAACACCACGACGCGCCCTCAACACAATTTTTGTAAACTCGTCTTCGTAGTCTGTGGCGAATTGGATAGACGCGATACGTGATTGGACGCGACCGCGATGCTGTTGAACTGGTGTTGACAACAAAAGGATATGACCAAATGTGACGACATGTTAGGATGGTATTGGAAAATTCAAAAAATAAGCTACTTGATATAATGTGTTTAGTGTTTGTGACTAAGTGTAAAATTAGAGAAATGCGACTACACGAACAGGTAAGGTTGATCAAACGATATTCTGTACCCGCAATTCAAACCAAAAGCGTCGACATTTTTTGTAATGTACTTTGATAAATAATTATATAGACTGGCACTTTGTCGCCAATAATATTTTTCTTTTCTTTAAAGGTGTACTTTATAGATGTACGTTTTGCTGCGCTACTGAACACGTAAACTGAGAAAGCTCGTGCCCTCAGCACGCAACTGATCAATTGTTCACTCAATGCTTTGTGGAAAATTCCACGAACATATTGCTAGGAGAAACAAGCGGGACCATGTATAGAATTGGTATCTAAAATTCGAATAGGTAACAATGGATTGCTAAGTCAGGTGAGACCCAGAGTAAAAATTTTTAGATATATGCATTATAATTATATGTGAATTAAGTAATGTAAAAATAATAAGTATATTTAATTAATATTGATTTTGTTTGCAGGTTCCTAGAGTGATGTAAAAAAGTTAGTGGCTATGCACACCGGCACAGAATGCCAAACCACAGCACCGCTGCTGATCCAAACCAACCAAAGGAGGTCATAACCCATAAGGTGACAAAAAGTTTATTGAAGTGAAAGTTGCGCTTGCAAGAGTAGGCTTTTATGGTTATTTTTAAAGGATTGTAATGATTTTAGGCCTCGCAGTGGCGGTGGAATATCATTCCATATATGCGCAGCAGCATACTTAAAAGAACCCCTGATAGCTGCGGTTCTGTGCCGCGGTGCTGATAGTGGACCCACCACAGAGCGAAGACCATACTTGTAGTGCGTCTGTCGCCAAGTAAGTTTTTCAAATAGGTAACGTGGCTTTTGAGTATTTATAACGCCAAACAGTAAACTGGCTAAATGCTGCTTACGCCTAGCAGCCATTTTCAAGATCTTCAATTGATTTATGTATGGAGTGACATGACTTCTACGTGGAACATACACACAAAAGCGAATACATGCATTCTGGATGCGCTGAATCATTCTGTCTGTCCTAGCAAGTAAGCATGGCCCATAAACAGTGTCACAATAATTTAGTTTAGATAAAATTAGGCTGTCAACAAGTAGTTTACGGAGTGGGATGCTAAGATATTGCCGTATAGCATATAAAACCTTAAGCCTGTAAAAACAATGTCTTAGTGCACTTTTTATATGGGCCTCAAAGCGCAGCCCTGGATCCAGAATCAGCCCCAGGCTGCATGCTTGCTCTACACGCTCAATTTCCTCTCCCCTAATCTGGACCTCAGGTTTAGCCAAAAGAATTGCAGACACTTGCTTCTTTGTGCCCAGCACCATGAATTTTGACTTTAGTGGATTCAAGACCAGAGAGTTCTCCTCAGACCAGGCCACAACCCGAGCCAGGTCCTCATTCAACTTCTGCACAGCCTGTGAAGTATCGCACCCTTTAAAGGATATGTATAATTGGATGTCATCAGCGTACATATGATACTTACAGTTTATAAGCGATTCGGTTACATCAGCGCTGTATAAAATGTAAAGCAGAGGGCCCAAAATTGATCCCTGTGGGACTCCTCTTGTCACAGGAACGGGGAGGGATGATGTGGTTGATCCATCTTCCCTATGGATTTGCACATACTGAGACCTATCGGTTAGGTAGCTACTAAACCAATCCACAGCCTCTTTGTCAAAGCCATAGTATGCTAATTTAGAAAGCAGCAAATTTGTATTAATAGCGTCGAAAGCTCGTGAGAAATCCAATAGGACCAGGATTGATCCCTCCCCCTGATCACGCGACTCCAGGATATTGCCCACAACGTCAGCCAGCGCTGTTGCAGTACCTCTGCCCTTTCGAAAACCGGACTGGAGGTCTGGTAGAATGTTATTACTCTCCAGATACTCAATAACTTGTGAGTACACGACACGCTCCAAGATTTTCGAAAGGCAGGGCAGGATACTAATAGGTCTTAGATCCTTCATGTTGGCTGGGTCATTGGTTTTGGGGATAGGGCGCACCATTGCACGTTTCCACAGTTTAGGAAAAGTGCGCGTCACGATGGATCTGTTGATGATGTCAGTGATGGCTTTCAGGGAAGTTGGCAATGTGAGAGATAACATCCTCAGACTGATACCATCAACACCCTGTGCATTTGACTCTAGATTTCTGATTATCTTCAGAACTGTCTCCTGACTGGTTGTGGCGAGTGAAAACTCAGCTGGACTGTGTCTGCGAGATTTGTAAAAGGCAATTTTAGAGGCATTGTCACAGCTGTTACCAGGGACATCCAAAAATGCTGCATTGATATTGTCTGGGTTATCAAAATGACCAGGCAGCATTTTCAGAGTGTGATCTGGAAGCACATCTGACTTCAGATTATGCCACAGCCGTTTAGGGTCCCTCCTTTGCTCATCGATGTTTTTGGCAAAGTATGCAGTTTTCTCCCGAACTAACGCTGCGGCAGCTTCATGCTTAAGATCCAGATAATACTTCCTATGATGTTGTTCTCTGGTTAAATGATATCTGGCCCTAGCTTCATCTCGCAATTTGAACATGAGACGTATATTGTCAGTTATCCATGGTGTAGGCAGCTTCCTGAAAGTCCTACTCTTAAGAGGAGCGTGAAGATCATACAGCTGGATTATGTATGAGTTAAAAGTGTGCACCATAGTATCAACATCACTTAAATCCTCTATAGTTGACCATGGAATCATGTTCAGATCAGCATTGAACTGGTCCTGCAAGATGTCAGAAAAAGAACGAAATTCCACCAACCTAGGTTTGACCTTAGGCTTTCTGAAAACAGCCTCGCACGTGATAAATGAGTGATGGTTAAGCTCACTGATGTGATCCACCACTACATTTCGCGTTGTGGCATCAGTGCATATTATGTCAATGAGCGAACTGCTATCACCGACGAAGTGAGTTGCGGTTTGAACAAGCTGAACAAGGTTTGAGTAATCCAAAAAAGCTGCTAGTTGTTTAGCTTTTGAGCTGTTTGCATCCAACAGATTGACGTTCAGATCACCCAAAAAGACCAGATTATCATACGGGGCCAAAGCACTAGTAGTGGCAGTTATAGCATCAAGAAATACCTCCAAATCCTGCCAAGGCGGACGATATGCGGTACCAATGAGAAGCTTTTTCCTATTGACCGTCAAACCCAACCAAAGCTGTTCAACATTAGGGTGTTCAGGATGAGCCTTTACCCTTGCGTTTATGCCATCTTTGATATAAAAACCAATACCCCCGCCACGACCCCCCCGCATAGACACAGGTCGTGGAATGTGCCTTAGCTTATACCCAGGCACACTAGGAGCACGGTCAATTTCTCCTTTGCGTAACCAAGTCTCATTGATAGCCATAATGTCCACGGAATGCTTGCTCATGGCTATCAGAAACTCATCTTGATTAGTGCATAGAGAACCTGCATTAAGTAGACCAAACTTGATAAATTTGCTAGGAGCCATGAGTGTAAATAGTTGTAAAAATTAGGTATGTAAAAGTTGTATAAATATTGTAAATAAATGTGATTATAGATAAGTTTGATATGTGTAAGTATAGGGCACTATTTTTAAGTGTAGTTTTATATGTATATAGTGTATGAGTTGGTGTATGAACATGAGAGGGCTGGGGTGAGCTCATTTGGTTAGGGGTACTGGTCCCAACTATGTGATAAGTGCAGACAAATATAGATATATAAACAAATAACATAAAATTAGCTCTTCCTACCATTGTAAATTGTATAGTTAAATTGTATGTGATAAGTATATAGTATAATGTAAAGTATATAGTATATAGTATAACGTTATGTAAAATATAAATATGAATTGTATCTAAATATAAAAAAAGATAAAAAAAACTTGCATAATTGCAATGGAGCAATAGGCAAGCACAGCTGCGACGCATATCTTCACCTATGACAACTTTAAACATAAACACATTGAACAACATAGGTTTAACATAAAAAACTACAGGCAAAAAATAATATACTAAATAATGAACACTAAATTGTGATATCGACAGGTCCAAAAACACGAGAAATGTCTGCTTGGGAGCGAATTCTGAGAGTGGCGTCTCCCGGCTTCCTTCTGGCAAGAATGCGGCCCCGCTTGATCCACACAAACCTCCAGTCAGCGAGACCAGCAGCGTCACGCGCCCTACGGAACAGCAGGCGGTTGGTCCTCGTGAGCCGCTCGTTGAGAAAGAACCGCCGGGCGGGGCCGGGCATGTCAAGGTCAGCTGTGGTTGCACCGCGCCGCACGCGTGCGCTTGCCAGCAGCTTGTCGCGCAGATCCCGTCTAGCCAGGCGCACGACGATGGCCCGCGGCCGAGATTCTGTCGCCCCTGCTGAGCCTGTCGCGTTGAGCTGCCTACCGCCGACCCGCTCTGCGCTCACAATATCGCGCTCATCAAGTGTGACACCCAGCTTCAGGCTGATGACCTGTACAATATGAACTGGGTTGTCAGCTGTGGTCTCCGGTATATTAGAGACCTCAATGTCATTGCCCAGAAGTTCTTGGTCTCTGTCGTTGAGTTCCCGTTTTAAATCCTCAATGATAGTCCCATCGACCACTCCAGGCTTAGGAGGGTCAGAAGCTCGCCGCTCCAGAACCTCCAGTCGCACCTCTAAGTGGTCGATACGCGCGCTGCAGGCGCTCATAGAGGCTTTTAGTCCCGCCATTTCGAGCTCCATCTCCTTCCTAAATATTTGAATATCGGCTCGCATTGCTCGCAATTCCTCAATAATCAAGCCAGCGTCGGGGGCTGTGGGTACGGGAAAGTTTTGGCAGCCGATGTCGGTAGAGGAGGTGTCACGCGGCGGAGTGTCATACCTGGCAGGGCTGACAGGTTTGGAGCCGACCGCAGTGATCACTGGAGTGCAAACTTGCTCCGCCGATTTCTTCACGGTACTCTCCGATGCACCTCTGACGGGGGTATCAGCCCTGTTATCACGCACGACACCCTTTGTGCATTCAGGGCAGCGCCAGCCAGCAGATAAAGCCGCCTTAGAAGGAATGCCTACACAAGCACGATGGTAGTGAGCCTGACATTTACCACACTTAACGCCCTCTAGCGCCGAGGTGAAGCGACCGCAACCACCGCATTTAAGACCAGGCATGGTGATGGTGCGAAGACTAAACTTGATGCCAACTTGATACAAAGTCAACGCTCTAGATGGCGCCAGTGGGGATCCAGGATCGATAGTCCACCAAGTAAGATAGATGGCTCTGGAGCAAATTAGGCAGCTCACTCTATTAGTTAAAATAGAGGGTACCGAATTCTTTGGCCAAAATCTATTTCGTTTTTCTATGGTTTTATGTCCCTTAAACTCACTATATATAGTTCACTCCAATATATGTCACTTAACTTTAAACTGTGTTTATTTTTATAAAACTTTAAAGCAGTAAACCGAGTTATTTTATTTATTTACTTAGACACAAGCAATACGATGCTACACCGTCACAGACGTCAAATATTGGGTATGTTTTTCCATGTTTTAAACTCTTTTATTTAGTTTCCTACAAGAAATATTTTTCAAAAGCTAAATGGGGTTCAAAATTACAAGAGAATGTAAGTATGTTTTTTATGAACCGTCCTAAGAATTAGTGTCGATTAGGCTCACAAGACACTATGAAAATTCAATTGCAAAACTAAAGAGGGAACATTAGATCGAGGCACAAATGGGCCACGCCTGATTCGTACGTAGACTCGCGTTGCATTATGGTGTGGATCTAATGTAAGTTATAGACCTAGTTTAGTCTAGTTGCGACATAAAATATACATATAGAGGCCGACGCGCCCAGATCGGCGTACGTGGCCCACGGGTTCCAAATGTAGTTTTTACTTTTACCTTTAACACATACTAACTAACAATACCTGTTCAATAAAAGCAAACTTACAAAAGCCGGTATCTGCGTGGTAAGCAAGAAGGCGGCGGCCTCCTTGACGAGGTGCCTCTGCTTGGCCAGCTGCTCGGGCTCGGCGGCGTGCTTGATGCCGGCGGAGTACACGTCGGGGTTGAAGCGCACGTCGAACTCCGACTCCTTGAGCGACGCCACCGCACGTGCCGCCGCCGCCACCACCGCGCGGGAACGTGCCCCTGCTGCGGATAACACTGTTATTTTTGCGTTCCATAGATTTGCCCTTCTAAAAGGCCCTCAGGCATTCCAATGCGTAATCAAGTATCGGCGCAACTAGACGACATGTGGAATATTGTGGAATTACTAAAATAGGCGCGATCTCGGTAAAATGAAGCTGAGAATTTTATTGTAATGTTAACTAGCTCAGTGTTGCTTGCCGAAAAGGTTGATTTGCTGCCAAATATTACAAAAACATTAAAATGTATACATAGCTATTCTAATGGTAAATAAACTATTCATACGAAAGGAAAACTTAAAAGATTTAATATCCAAACCGAAAACACAAAAAAAACGATATAAGTATAAGTAGGTACTTTAAATAGTCGTATTATGACGTATTTAAATTTTCAGTTCCATTTAGATACTGAGATAAAACTACAGCATGAATAGAACTACCCCTTACGGAACAATAGAAACATTAAAAAAAAAAAAAAAACAATAGAAACAGAGAACACTTCATAGTATGAGAGTATCTCATTATAATATAATTTAATAATAATATTTCACAACTATCACACAACGTCGTCTTATATATTTCTAAATATATACATATTACAGATAAATTACACCCCGACCCAGAACAAATTAAATGATCGTCCTCATCACACAAATATTTGCCCTGGGTGGGAATAGAACCCACGACCTCCGGCTTAGCATTTGGGGCTAACCACTAGAACCGCAGGCCAGTACGTTTTCCTATAATGCGCCCATTCTTGATAGTTACTCGAACATTATTCACTAGACGTATTCAGTCTAAGTTATTGTTACAGTGGATGTCAAAAATGCCGTTTTCTAACAACAATATGAGATAGGTACGAGAACTTGTTCTCTAAACGAGTAAAGTGGATGAGTGAGATGAAAAGATAGAATAGAATAGAATACCACAGAATAAGAAATAGTACAGGGTACAGAAATTTCACTCCGCGAAAGCAAACATGCGAATTTAAACTTACTGACAATGCTTTTAATGTTCATAATAATATTGCACGACACGAACGTAACCTTGAATATATTTGCCTACAGGAACGAGACGCGATCGTAACGAATCAAAATGCACCTTAAGTCTGCGTACCGAGAGTTTCTTTTAATACGCCCGTTATGCGCCTTTGAACTTGCCGACAGGTTGTAGGGCTTGGGGGTGTGTGTTTTTGAAAAACGTAAAATAGGTAACAACGATTTATAACATAAAATATATTCAAATTAGTTAAAAATGTACTGTTTGTCATGATTGTTTACATTTTGTTAGGTAGTTAAGTAGATATCTAAACTAATAGAATAAAAGTGAAGTCGTGTTATCTACTTGGGTATAACTGTTGTTATTTTTAGAATTTGTAATGTTGTGATACCTACATGGTTGACGTTTTTATTTTACCACATCACATAAATTGTCCCTAGCCTTCTGATTCCTGGTTAATATTCTTTTTAGTATAAAAACTTTGTCTTACCATTCGATTATCTATTAATTTATTGAAGAAGAATAGTTTTGCATGCCTAATAAAGTTTTTGCCCGTAAAAATTCCCGTATTTTAAACCTGGTTGATCAAAGTAATGAGGAGAACGAACATTCTTATCATGAAAAGAAACTAAATGAGGCTTTAGAATTTCCAATTTAATTTTAAAATTACCTATGTAAATTCAACTGAACTTGAAGACAAAAGTATATTCAACTGAAAAAAAAAACAGGTAATACTTTTGCCTGTTTTTTTCTTTCATTCTTTTGATTACACAAGTTGGTTAGTAATAATTTTTATTTGCAGTACTTACAATCACTTTCTTGTTTATCTCCTCCACTGCAAATGGAATCTGTTATGCTTTCTACAATCTTCTTAGCGACGTCGGTGTCAATCTCAGAGTAATTTTCATTCAGAAGTAACTCATCATCTTTCTTATCACCCTTCACTGTTTTATCATCATCAACCTCCTTTGTTTCTTTTATTGCTTCTTTTTTGGCACTGTCTTTCTCTTTTTTTTCTTCTTTCTTTTGTTTTTTGTCTTTAACCTCTTTCTCTTGGCTCTTGGTGTCTCGCTTCACCTCTTTAGTTTCAGTCTCATTGGCACCCTCCTTACTGTCGGTTTCTTTGGCTTCTATAGATTTTTGCGCGGCATTGTCGCGTTGACGCTTAGCACTCAGCTGTTGTAAATGGAAGGCGGCGTAGCGGATAAACATGAAATAACGAGCCCTGAAACAGATTTACTGTTAGAGCTCACTCAGAACAACCTTATTTACAATTTCCTACAGTATAATACTTACTCGACAAAACTATCAACTAGTTCCTGTCTGAGGCAGCATAGTTTGTGCTTGTGGATGATTGGAAAACCCATTGTTTTGATGTCCTCCCTCAGTTCGTCATCTTCCACTGAAATTAAACATAATACGTTACGAGAACCTAGATTCGTACTACTGACAACTTTAAAAAGATCTTCAATAAATATATCACTGCCTTTAATAAATACTAACTAAATTTCTTATACATAAACCTGCCTATGTACATATATTACAAAAAGAGCGTAATTATCGTGAGAATCATAAGTTATTAAAATTTTATGACACATCGAGTTCTTCATAAAATTACGTGTAAATATGAGACTAAAATATCTCTCATAACTCGCATTATGAAGTAACTTCCGTTGCACATTGTCGTGTCTTACGACAATAATGCGTCATTTTTAACGTCAACACTTGCATCAAAAAAATATGACAAAACTAAGTATACTCCATATATTCATAGGGCGACTGTCAATGCTACTCACACTGCAGGAAATTGACATCAGGCGGGAAGGTGCGTAGCAGATCTAGAATGTAGTGTCTCCCATCATTGCCGATGATGCCTTTACATTCAACGCTGGAGCACAGTTCGACAGTATCCCCGTTGGCGCTGATCACTGAGTGCGGCATTATCTTCAACTGCTGACCCGCTTTACTTAGCTGTTGAGAGTAAATAATATTAGTGACTAGCATTTGCTAGCAGCGGGAAAGTAAAAAAATATCCCAAGGGGACATACTGCCGAGTTGAAAATTATCCTATATGCTATTCTAGGACATGGTCTACCCCTGTGCCAAATTTCATCTAAATCCGTTAAGAGTTTCAGCGTGATAGTTACAAATATACACACATACGCACAAACTTTCATCTTTATAATATTACTAGCTTTTACCCGCAGTTTCGCTCCCGTCAACTAACTACATACTCTACTCTACCTATCCTACGATAGCTACCCTACCCTAGCTACCCTAATATACCCTACATACCAACGCTTTGGAGGTATGCGGAACAGAGAGTAAAGTCCCACATACCTCCGTTGAAAAGGGAGGATCCTCCGATCAGACAGGTGTTATGTCTGGTGGGCTATTGCCCGATAGATGATTTCGGGTTTGTTCTACATGTTCCAATTGCACGGAGAATCTTACTTGCGCGATGCAGGATTAGTTCTTATGTGACGACATAAATGTCGCTACAACGCTACCCTAACATGCCCTACCTACCTGCCTTACCCTACCTACCGACCCTACCTACCTCCTCCCTACTCTTGTGAGCTGACGCAGGCTCTGCCTGTTCTAGCTGGTGCCCGCGACTTCGTCTGCTCTGGATTAGTACTTCGATTGGCTTATTTTCTTCTCCAAGGTATTTATCATGAAAGAGCCATCTGGCATCGTGAAGAGTTGACTATCTAGAAGTATTACAATGTTGAATAGCAATGCTGATTCGGTGGCCAAAGAAAAGTCCAGCCTTTAGTAGTTTTTGCATAAAAGAGTAAAAAAATCTTTAAATACAATTTTTTCGCGTCATAATATTAGTAAGATAATTTCTCCCAAGTACGATTACGACTTGTCAACTGAAAGGAATGTCATTAAAGACTTGACGATTACAATCACATTTTTGCACAGAACAGAAGAATGTAGTTAGAAATCGCATAGCACTTCATTTGTATCGGGACCAGCGTACCCAAACTCACACAATGATAGGTCAATCTAGGTCATATTTCATAACACTAAGAAATCTGTGATTGAGCATTTTAATATTAATTAAAAGAAGGCAGTCAATCAATCGTTCCGTTTTAGAAAATAAACCGTATGTTAATGAATGCAGAGTTGTTTGTTATTTACCCTTTAACATATTACCTCGCATTGAATAATTTTATGAACAATTTCCTCTACTCGCCGCTAGATGTCTCTACAATGTAAGCAATCAATTTAGAGCTTTATTTTCCTGCAATAAGATTGATATTTCTTATAAAAAGTCATTGCTAAACTTCATTTTCTAGAGATGTACCATTGGCGTTGCCTTATTTTATCGATATTATGTTTTATATTCAAGTAAAATAAAGTCAACAGCCTGAGTCGATAAATTATCAAAACGAAATACTTACGTATACTTTTAATTTTATTTATTAAGGGGCTTGTAGCTATTACATTAACCATGTACAATTGAAATTAAGGATTTCTTTTGATGCTGAAATAAAAAAATTAAGTGAATAAAAACATAAACACTTCTACATATCAATGTTTTGGTTCATTTAAACTAAATGAAGCCAGTATTTCTTGGCTGACTACAAATTCGCTTTTAAAGTCCATACAGATTTGAATAGACCTGTAACATCTTGACCTTCTTCGCGACTACTAGTTTCGGTGTAACCAGATTTTGCTTTAAGAGTACAATACAGAACTCAAGTTTTGGCACTGTTGTGTTGGTATGGTATTTATTTCTGTTTTAATTACACAATCTGGTCTTTCAAAGTAATTTGAACAAATCATGCTAATTTTTTCAGAAAACTAGTTTTGCCTTCCAGTTACATCGATGCATTTTTCTTTGCTATCTGGATCTTTAGAAATATGAAGTTAAAAGATAACACGAAAACTACATTTTGAACCCATCGAAAGTTTAACCCTGTTTAAGTTTTATTTTTGAGTTATTTAGCTAAAATTATGTACATTTATAATTTTGTCGACGCACTTGGGAATTTTTTCCGATACCATAAAGAACATTATAATTTTACAATATCGATAACTTACTATGGTAATCTCTAATTGAGCAGCTGACAGTGACATTTGTTGAATGTTCTAGAGTATTTTTTTGAAAGTAGACCTTATATACTACCATTAACAAAAAATAGAATAGAATAGACCTTATATACTACAAAATAAAGTAAACTTCTAGTTGTTTTTTTTTATTAATATCTTGTTTTTCAAAAATAATCAAAATAAAATAAATCCGAATTAACCGATGATATGATATACCACCATTTGATAAATTCTTGGTTCTGCTATCGTGTTTGCACTCTAAAAAACAAGACAGTAGGGCATTTTTTTATTTTTTTTTTCTAGTTACTGTCACCGTGGCGACCGTAACCAGATTGTGGACCGATTTTGAAAATTTTTGTTTTAATTGAAAGATTATATTCCCGAGTTGGTACCATAGAAATATTGTTTTGATCTGATGATGACCTTCGAAGATATAGAACGAAACTCTTCAAAAAATCATAGCAGAACTGTCATAACAAGTAAAATTGCTTTGTTTATACATGTAGTCGGTGACTGAATGAAAGAAGAGGGGAGAGGGGGATACATAGCATTGATCTGATGATGAAGCCGGAAGGTAGGTAAGGAATACCGTAATGAATCAGTATAGATTTACTAGCCGTGTTTGTATAATATTATTAGAATTGTCGTGATGGTTTGATGATGGAACCGAATAGCGGAAGGTATCTATTTAAATTTGGCTGAGGGCTACTACAACTAAAAAGTATGAAATAAAAAACTTTTTACAAAAAAAATACAACCGACTTCAAAAACACAATTCGATTCGAATTCAATTTCGGAAGTCGGTGTTTAATAAAGAAAAGACCAAACTACTATAGAAACACCGACTTCCGAAATTAAAGTTATTTTGCACTTTTTAGTGTGTTTTTGAAGTCGGTTGTATTTTTTTTGTAAAAGTTTTTTCGGTTCTCTATCGACCGTACGAGACCCGACCGCCGCATCCCTGCGGGCCTCTGAGTGCCGCTTTGAGCCTTTGCACTCAGCAGCTGGGAGGACCTCACCGACTTCGCGTCTACTGACTCTATTCTACGTTATATTTGTGCTGCATCTCGTTCAGTGCTAATTCTGTCACGTTCTTGAGTCATAAATAGTGTAACTAACACCACGTTGTTTTATTTTTTAAAGGTAATGATTTATTCTTTGTTGTCAATCGTGGATTGTTTGACTGAATGCTGGAATGTTTGACCGAATGATGTAATGATTGACCGTATGAAGGAATGATTGGGACCAATGTATTTGACAGCTGTCATTTGTCAGCGGATTCACCTGCGTGATAGAAAATTATCCCAAGGGAACATAATCCCAGGATAAAAAGTACCCTATGTGTTATTCTATGATATGATCTACCTGCGTGCCAAATTTGTTCAAAATCCGTTCAGTAGTTTTTGCGTGAAAGAGTCCATACGTACAAACTTTCGCGTTTATAATATTATAGTAGAATTGTAATAGAATTGACAAGACCGAAAAATGTTATGGGGGTATTTTTTTTTTTATATATAGTAGGTAAAATCATCCAATGAAAAATCCCGCTCTTGATATTAATGATTAGGTGTCATCTACCCTAGCTTACCTTTTCAATGTTTATGAGACAGTAAGCTAGAAAAACAGCACAAACATTCGGTAACATGATACCCTTTGGTAATATTGCTTTTCAAACCCTACGGGCTTCTACTTCTTCAACTACCCATATCAAATTACTACAAATTCTAGCAATATTTTTTTACTGACATATGAGCGCCTTTTGTATCTCACTTATAAGTGGCGTCAAGACATTTGAGGGAATCAAAAAAGGCTCTAGAAGAGAAGTCCAGTCCAGACTAGTATTTCAGGTATTCAACTACTATTATTTATTGAAACTTATTGTACAGTAGTAGTACATATGCAGCAACAAGGCATTCTCTACCAGTCAACCTAATATTCTGACTAATCTAGGGTTCTGTGGTAATCTGACTGGCTGTTCTTCTGACTATTCTGTCTAATGAAGTATCTGGTTACACAGTACAAACTTACCAGCTCCATATACTTGGGGTGTGAGAGCACGGTGGTGCCAAAGTCGATGCTGCCATACACGACGCTCTGTTCTTGTTCCTTCTCCAGGATGCCGGGTATGATGGACTGAGCTGTGACGCGGTAACCGCGGTAGTCTACCACCACTGTACCCAGGGTGTGTAGCCCGGCGGTGTCGACCGCACTGTATACACGGACGCCTTGGAGATCGTTGCGCTGTTTAAAAGGAATTTGAATGAATTACTGACTCTCTTAGAATTGGGTTCAAAGATATAAAAAATATAATTAAATTATTTCGCATTTATTTCATCTGTATTGAGGGCGGTAATTTACAGTTCACACCGTGGGAAATTTTTGAAAGCGTTACCGTTGCCCTTAGAATGCAAAGGGTAACTGAAGGACACAAGTCGGTTTTGGAAAATACATTACGCGCTAACATCGCAATCAGAAAACCGAAACTCACACATCGCAAACCTATAGTCACTGATGAACAAGGAAAGAGATAAAGCCGGTGACGTGTGAGAGAAATAGCGTTAGCCGCCAAATGTGTGTGATCGTCGCGACCGATGTGAAATCGTGCCTCAGAAGCACAATTTCAGCGGTCCACGCGAGGGCGTCGCCAAGGGGGCTTAGGCCCCCCCCTAGAGAATAGATATTAGTCTTTTTTAACCTATAAATTACAAAATCTCAAAGAGATTTTGAGATTTATACTCGGTAAGTTATCTCGAAGAGATTTTGAGATTTATAAAGACTTGACACAGAAATATTCACACACGATATCGTCACAGTATTTGTGCGACTAAGAATGATTACCATATTTCGTATACATAATAATACCAAGTTAGAATTTTGCAATGCATTTAAATTCATCATGGTTGCTAAGGTCACCTTCATTTTGTGTTACAAGCGATTAAGAAGTGGTTTATTTTTTCCCTGTTACTGTTATTTACTTTACACATTATAATTGCAAAACAGATTCTACGCATCAATAATTTGTAACTTAAAGGTCTTCTTTATTTAAGGAGGATGCCATTCCTGAGCCCACCTTCCAATAGCTATGTGTGCTACATAGTTGGATAGGTAATTTTGTGTTGGATAAAAGTTTCTATGGTACCAAGTTTCAAATCTCAGTCCCTTCAAAGTTACTTCTGGCAGGCTTGGCGCACTTATCAGTAAAAAGTAGATCTATACCTACGGCGGCCGGCCACTCTAGAGGGGACGGGTACGATAGTGTCACGCGTGTTCGACCTGCCGATTGACGCGTACCGCGCGCCGCACTAACAAAAATTATTTTCAAATTATTTATCGAACATTGTATGGAGTTTTTATTTCATATAATATTATTTATATCTTTATAGTTCTTTTTTTTTTCATACTTTTACGAATTTTATCGTGCAAAAAGTCAATGACCTTAAAGTACATTAAGTGTAAGTAGACCTCGCAGTACTAGTGACTGCCTACTAATGCAAGGCCAATATATACTGGATTCGTATTTATTTCTATTTGATTTTCATTTCGTGATTTGTAACGGCCGTATTCCCACTATAATTAATCGTTAAGAATAACGGTCACGTCTTAAATTACCTACCATCTTTTAAAAATCGCGCTTCGGAAACTATCAAAGTTATACCCAAGTAGATAACACGACTTCACTTTTATTCTATTTGTTTAGATATCTACTTAACCACCTAACAACATGTAAACAATCTTGACAAACCTTTCGAAAAATACATTTTTAATTAATTTGAATATTTAAAAAATCATTCATTTCAATTATAAAACGTTGCTACCTATTTTTCATTTTTCAAAAACACACACTGCCAAACCCTACTACATGTCGGCAAGTTTAAAGGCGCATAACGGACGTAATAAAAATAACTCTCGATGCGCGGACTTAAGGTGCATTTTGATTCGTCACGATCGCGTCTCGCTGCTGTAGGCAAATATATTCAAGGTTACGTTCGTGCCGTGCAATATTATTATGATGAACATTAAAAAAGTTGTTAGTAAGTCTAAATTCGCATGTTTGCTTTAGCGGAGTGAAATTTTTGCCTTTACTATTTCTTATTCTGTGCTTCTGGTTTAACATGTTAGTTTTATATACTTATATGGAATATATTGCATTTCTGTATTTTATAGTCATAGTGTGCAGATCCTGACTTACAGTTACAAATTGTGTCATTTGTCAAGTGTTTTTTCTACGCGAAAACAGTGAACAAAATTGCATTTTCGATTTCAGCGGCCTACGCGCACTCCGCAGTGTAGGCATAAAAAAGTACCTACGCCGCGCGGCCCCCAAAACGAGGCTAGTTCAGAAGAGTTCCGCGTAAAATTTCTTCTGAGGAGCATATAAAAAAAGCTTACCGGTGCAACAAAAGCGGCAGCATCGCCGCCTAGGTCTTTGTAGTGGTCGCGAACGTCGAAGCCGAGAGAGAAAAATATGTTGTTCCATATGAACATCTGCATCTTGGGCTCCTCGCCAGGGTTGATGGCCATTACATTGCCGTCGACCACGGCCATCGCGCCGCGGGTCGCAGCCGCTACGAAGTCGCTGTGCACCTGTGTTATTGAGGATGATTAGTCCCGTCTCATTCAGTTTACGTATTTAGTCAGATATAAACTACAGAGAATCTATGGACTTAGACCGTCTAAATACACATGGAACACGTTTAACGCGGTTAAGTAACTGGCTAATCTATATGCACATATTAGAACAATTCCATTGACATTTGCTTTTTGGGCTGAATCATATTTTAATAATTTTGGGAAA
The DNA here is from genome assembly GCA_958295575.1 of Leucania comma. Taxonomy (NCBI): domain Eukaryota; kingdom Metazoa; phylum Arthropoda; class Insecta; order Lepidoptera; family Noctuidae; genus Leucania; species Leucania comma. The sequence continues at coordinate 15,008,950 of OY282474.1, read as the reverse complement.
AGATATTCAATTAGATTTTCAATATACATAGGTACTTAAAATATTGGGTTAAAGCATAACCTGAATATAAAATGAATACTGAATCTAAGTTGAAAGGTTAAAGATATACGACTCCACAATACATACATCTTCGCATGTTGAACCGATACAAATGTAACTGTAAACTAAACAGCACACTCGTCATTAATAATGAATCTGTCAATGAAAGTTACTTAACAAGTTGCGTGCGATGCTCGCGTGCGGAATGAATGTGTATATGTGGTACTAACCTTGAAGATGGACTAGTGTAAAGTGCACAACGACATATTAAACTTTAAAATCAAGTAAAAACTAAATTACTTCTTAGTTTTCTAGGCTAAATTGTTACTAATTTAAGGGCCTGGTTATTATTCATTAAGGATATGAAAAAACTAACCTTGAAGATGGCTCGCTCGCGCAGCAAGCGTTCGGGCAAAGTGGAGCGAGGTAACTCGCGTGTTGTCTGCAACTCCTCATTCCAGTCACGGGTCTGGCCGGGGATGTGTTCCTCGTAACCCAACTTTGAGGAGAATGCTGTAGGACAATGAAAAATGAATATTAGGGATTTATGTAAACGCGTTCTATGGGCGAGCATCGCCCGTGGATATAGATACGCTTTTTGCCTTAAAAAGGTTAAGCTAGTCCCATTTGCAGCGCGGCTATGCTCGTCCACAGCGCGTTGAAAACGATGAAACTTGCACGTGGATGATAAGTAGAACTGCACACAGCCATTGAGCAGTGGTCTACTTTAGCTGTAGCTGGAAGTCATGAAAGAATTTTTGCCAGCAGTTAAATCACAAAGTGTGACAGAAACTCCAATGTCTGTTTGGAAAGTAAATCCAAAAATTTCATTTCTAACATAAAATCAAAACGAGTAGTTACAACATTATTGATAGGCTTTTGGCAGATACGAACTTATTAACATAAGCTTCAAAAGTACTGACTGGCCTTTTAACTTGCCTACGAAATAAGAGGGCATTAGACTTAATCACTATCAGCTACAAGATTGATGATGATTGTGCATAAAGCTAGAAAAATATACCGTAAAATTTTGGTCGTTTTAATCCCGCGGTGGTAGACGTAGTAGACGTCAGCTGATCGAGACCAATGAACTGTAGGTAGTTAGTACGCAACGACCGACAACTCCCTACAAGGTCATTGACTCGTTTATTTAAAGAAAGCCCGTGGAGAATCGATTCAGTACATGAAACCGAATCGATCCTCCACGGGATTAAAACGACCAAAATTTAACGGTGTATTTAAGAACACTTGAAAAATCCATATACATAAAAGAAAGTCGTGTTGGTTACACTATTTATAACTCAAGAACGGCTGAACCGATTTGGCTGAAAATTGGTAATTTTTATTCCGTTAAATAAATAAAAAATAACTAAAAACTTGCTCATTTATTGGTATAGGGTAGAGTGTAGCGAAGCCGCGAGCAAAAGCTAGTATACAATAAAGCACTTATTATAATTTACATTTTTGTTTATGACATGTCTTATTGATTAGAAGATAAACAAATTCCTAATTGGAACTCTGCCTTCTGAACATCCTCTGTTCAGAAGGCAATGCAACATGCAATTATACTGCATACACATAATAATGCATAGAAACTCAACAGAACAAAGTTCATGTAAATGTGTGCTATTCTATTCATTACAATGTCATTTTCATTACGGAAATTAGTGGCGTCCGCTTATGCATGACGGGTATATTTGGCTTTCAAATGATTTCCCCATAGTGTTTTGTAATTATGTAAAATTATACGTTTTTTTGTTACTGTTCTCCAGGCTTGTAAGAATGTGCGAAGATATTTGAAATTCAAAACTAAACATAGTTTCTGTCGCTCAACGTTTCTGAGGTGTAAAATAAATTTATAGAGTGTGCTTTCCTGGGAATAGCCCAGAGGCAGAAATATTCCCAATAGATAACACAGTATTGAATCAATTTGTTGAGTAAAGAGCATATATTTGCCACAGGAAAACTCCCAGTAGGTAGGATAGATAAACATGTGAGTAAACCTAAGTATTATTATTTGCTCATTCAAAGTTTTACGAGACTTTGAGAAGGAAAATAAGGCAGCCGAACATCAATATATTATTTTCCTTATAAAAGCAAAAACAAAAAGTACCTGATTGATCTCACTCACTATCTAAAAATAATAGCCGATTTTCAATTTAATATTATTTGTGTAAGAAACTGGTCAACTGATTTACTTGTAATGCTCATTGTCCATGTCCTGAATTGACACATGGGACGCATTTAAGGGCTGAAACGTGTAAAGCGTGCGCCCGCATTGCCCCACACAAAACTGCTCCGTTGCGAGGACCCGCGCGGACTTCCGAAGCAGGGAGCCGGGCGCCGCGCAAGTTTTGCAATGAAATAATACATTAAGTTCTCCATCTACACGACTACATGCACACCGTTAAAGCTGAACTAACGACACGGGGCAAGTAATAATCCGGTTTCCGCGACGTGGACCGTCACACACGACACACGCGCTTTGTCACGCGACGGGGACCGTCACACACGACACATGCGCTTTGTCACGCGACGGGGACCGTCACACACGACACACGCGCTTTGTCACGCGACGGGTGCCCGTAGCGAGCGTCCACTTAACACAGTTTCGGCCCTTATATTTGAGATCAAGTTCGAGTACTTAACTTCTAAAGAATTTTAAATAACCGTAGCGTGATTTTCAACTTTCATACGGATAAAAAGTTAAAGCTTAAATAAAACTTACTGTCTTCAGCACGAATGGCATCAACGGTGTGATCAAGCATGGGTGACGCCCATTGGTACACCTGGTAGGGCGTGGCCACCCTCTCGAAGGGATGCTTCTGCATGCGCTTCTTCTGCACCAGCGCGAAATTGCGCTTGAACGCCGGGGACACTATGCTCAGCAGCTCGATCAACGAGTGGCATAGCAACGACGGAGTCGCCGGACGGGGGTTGAACACTTCTTCTGTAGACCTGTCCATTCATCGTAATGTTACTCGTTTCCTTAGAATAAGTTAGTCATACTCCATTGTATTTGAAGACGACATAGGTAAAGACAATGACAGTTGTCGACCCAAGGGTTTACGTTTAATTGATAGCAGTCTGATGACCAGCAGAATATAAGTTGATATCGGGCGCAAAACAATAGCCCAAGATAAAATATTCCTGCAATGGTCGTCAACTTTCTAGACTTGCCGAGAGGTAACCACTCTAATATGCTCCTAAGCGCTGATCAATAAGGCCCATAGCAACACGTCAATGATAAATGATATTTATTTTGCGAATAGTTTTTTTAAATCACTTTTACATGTCAATTTTTTTCACCAGTTTAAACTAGATGAGGCCGCTGTTTCTTAGCTGATTACCCTGAGAAGAAACACCGAAACAAACTCAGGGATCAAAGTCTCTTTTTTTTAAAGTCCATACAGTAAACATGTAATGGTTAAATCATGATAATAATTGAAAACCATACAGATTAGAGTCGGAGATGGTCTTTTGAGGAAAAAACCACACAGATTTGAGTGGACCTGTCCAGTCAGTGCAAGCATTTGTCAGTATTCGTATAGCTCAACTTTGGAACCACATAGTCCTCATATTTACAATTATAAACCAAAATACATAAAATAAAGTATAGAAAATGTCATATCAAATTGATAGAAATAAATTCAAATTGTAAAATAAAAAAGAATATGAATGTCAAGTTGTAAAATCAGTGTCAAATCCTAAAAAGAATATGAATGTCAAATTGTAAAATCAGTGTCAAATTCTAAAAAGAATATAAAAAGCAAAATTAAAATAAAATAAAAAACTCTAAAAGACTACAAAAATTTCAGAGCGTACGATATTCCTTTACAGATTAAAAAGCCTTTCGGAAAAGTTTTCGCTTCACAAATGATAACAATTATAGTTTCGACGATCGCCAACGAATTCGACAAAACGTAATGCATGCTTACTTATACTATGATTTTTTATTAGATGAAGTAAAGTGACAGCTATAACAATGGTTGTTTGACAATTGGGCATTGTCCACTGCTGTCACTTTACTTCATCTAATAAAAATCATAGTATAGTTAGTGCTCAAACCAGTAACATTACAACTTCAATTGACGAATTGTCATGACGCAGCTATAAAAATTATCTACTTCAATTTAATGAATCACATTATGGGATTAGATAACTACAGACAAATTATGACATCTACATGGAATTTGACCAGTGTTGTGTGTTATCTACAGTATTCAATTGACAGAATATTGAGATCCAGCCGTGTTTAATGTGAATTAAGAAATTGAGAGCTAACGTGCGCTATAAGAGTTCACGTCATAGCCGGATTGCAGCATGTGCTTCATCAAAACTGCTGAAAATCGAAATAGAATCTATAAATTAATAATGAAGTCTTATCATGTTGCTATCCACTTTAGACTGTGGCAATCGATTTTTGCTAAGGAAAGTCACCTGGTTATTAGTAAAGAAAATATGACAATTACTGGTTAAGGTAGAATCCCCTGGGACACGCCGTGATGTGAAAGTGGCGGTCTTCAAGCGTCACCACATGCAGGTAGAGTAGGTCTCCGCACATCTTGCGCGGCCCAGGCGGCGGGTTCCAGCCCGACGTTGTTAGGACCTGGCAGCAAACGTTATCCAGTTAATAATAGTTCAGTCTGTAGTCATACTTTCAGTTTGGAACTCTCAGCTATATTAGTTTGACAAGTTTTCTCCTAAAATTCAACCATTAGAGAAAAAATGCAATTAATTCAAGTTTTTTTTTTATATTATTAGTAAATTCTCTGTTCATTGTGCCAGGGGTCATTTCTGTTACATAAATTTACCTTCAAGCATTGTGGAGCCTTATTCTCTTTGGTAAGTCCTGGATGCAGTGGCAGTAATGGTCGCTCGGAACTACCCGGCATTATGTAGTCCGGAGGAGTGCAGTCTACACTCTCAGGACGGGACTTTTTCTTTTCTATAACATGACAAAATTATCAACATCAAGCATAGTATAGTCTGACATAATAGTTTGCTTAACATCAATAGACAATGCATTATATTTTATACGCAAGGTTTGTTGTTTATGTACCGTGACAAATGCTCAGTTAACAATATTAACTCACTCTTTCGCAAACGTATTTACTATGAGTAATGATAAAGATGTTGCATTATGTGCTATTACTAATTTGTCCATTATTTTCGTGGGAGGCCATACCGTTAAATTATTTATTAAAACAGCTTTTGAAATATGCAAATAGGCGCATCTTCAACTCAGTTTCACGTTTACCTAAAATGTCTCCTTGTGTGATGACGTTGAGGAAAGCTAAGGAACTGCATTCTTGACCGGCGTATGCGTCTGTGTAGTCTATGGACTTGAGGAGATCGCGCACATGACGCACGTGGATGCGAGCCTCGCGCATTGTGTATGGTTCTTCTACGACCTACAAAAACATTAAAGTAGGTTCTAGATCCATTGTAAAAATATAATATTAACGAGTGTTTTTGACTATCAAAATACACCACAAGCTGCGTGCAACTCTTTTGACACTCATTCAAAGCCCACTACTCAAGTCGACCACAGCTCATATCTTTAGCTTCCCAAAGACTACGCACGATAGACAGTTGTAAAATTAATTAGATAAAATCAAAAAAGATTGCTACGCACTTTTATGACGGATCCCTCTTTCAAGCCTTCGATGTTTTTGAGCTCCGCAAAGTTATCCAAAGTGACGCCATCCAATTGTAAAGAGAAACAGGTCCTGTGACACGAGTCTTCGCGGTCCATCAACACTTGATGAATTTCTTGTACAAGCTCCATACTTGAAACCTATTAAAATATTATTAAAATCATTGTTGCTAATGGTGAATGGTTTGCGTTTTTATCCGTAATTAAATAAGATCTCACCTGAATATCTAACGGCTCGGCTCCAGGGCTCACAATCTTCACAGTGAAGCCCATGTCCTGAATGAACACAACTTCGGCATCTCTCTTCTTCTCATCTCCGTCTTCGCTTGGAGAAGACTCTCTGTCTCCATCTCCATTCAAAGCTTTACTACTCTCACCGTTTACTTTATCCGTACCGTCAACTTTATAGACGGTGCTGTCATCTTTCGTATCTTTTTTCTTTTCGGTATTTTTGTCTTTCGCAGGTTCCTTTTTCTTTTCCGAATCACTCGTTTTATCCGACATTTTTGTCTTTTTATCTTTCTTGTTTTCTGACACCTGCTTTACTTCAGGCTTATTGGGACAAGAGACTTTTATTACTTCAGGTCTTTCTTCAGACTTATTTGTTTTGGGATCATCTGTGTTACTGTTAATTCCATTAGAAACTACTTTAGTATTATCACTACTACTAATATCACAATCTAATTCTTTTTTTGGGTCACCGTTGACAATGGTGTCGATTTTGTCTGTGCCGTTTAATATTGGTTCTTTGGTACCTATTTTATCATCTTTACTATCATTACTGCTGGGTATTAAACCTTCTCCGTTTACTTTCATTGTACAATGTCCAGATTTCGGTTGTGATAACTTCTCACCATTAGCTTTTATTTTCTGTGAATCTGTAAAGTATCAAACATGAAGTAGAGCAAGAAGTCAAAATAAAACATTTGCTTATGCTAGTATGTAATCATGCAATGCCCTCAGGTATTAAATGACACATCGAACGGAAAGGAATTGTCAAGTGTGATAGTAACCTGTACTAGGGGGGAAAGGCGCGGGTGTGTTGTTGATTAGTGGCGAAGGTGGTTTGCGCGCCGCAGCCGCATACGACACACGTGGTGACGCCGCGCTGCCGACATCGCCCTCGTCTTCTGTTCGCCCGTTAGGCGTGCTCGCGTGCCCATTACTACATACCATCGGCTTTACGCAAACTTCCTTCTTATCATTCTTCATTTTTGCCGATTGTTTATCTTGTTTTTCAGCTACAACAAGGAAATATTGTTACCTTGGTAATTATCTTTCGAATTAAAATTTAAAGTTATTTAACATCGTATAGTTTGCTACGCTAATCGTAATATTATTATTTGAGTGTATCGAGCCAGCCTGGATTATAAGAGCACTAAGAGCTCATATGTAGAGCAAAAATTTAAATTTGTACTTATTATTTCGTTGTACCTATAACTATAACTGCCGAGGTTCAATCATTTGTAAAAACAGGCATCGAAACAGGTTTTTAGGCTAACAGCGGTAGTAAGCACACACGGGCCCGAGACGTGCGCGCAGGGGGCGCGCTGGTTGGATTCAAACGCGCATGTCTCGTCCCGTGACGGGCACACACGTGGTCTGCGCTGGCGCACCGCCAACTATCTCCAGCGTTGAGTCAATAATAGATGGCAACGGGATGCCGCCAACAATAGACGCCATCGATGTTGTCCATACGCAACACCAACTGACGCGCAAACCCAGTTTGACCGGGTATTTGTTTTTATCTATCTCTTGAACGAGACCGATTTCGAAATACTCGTATGTTCTCACTAATGTACTGCAAGAATAAATGCTATGAACTTTACATAACCAAGCATTGAACAATTAGGTAAGTATTACGAAGCGCTTAAAAAGACGATTTAATTCTGTATAAATCATGTTAAATACAATGCTGTTATTCTACGTGTAGGACGTACATATGAATTTTTATTTCATTTAACAACATCCTATTGTACGTCCGTATATTTTACACAACCGCACGTACTCAGTATAAAGCTAGCTTGACCCAAAAACACTTATTTTGTGACACAGTTATTCATATGACAGTGATAACACTACCATCATTAATGCAATCAAATTCCTATACGCAAAAATGTGACTTAGTATGCATTGCACTTAATTGCGCAAACATTTTCTATAATTAAACTCTCATAAAGATTACTTTAGAAGTCATTATAAATACAGAAAATGTTTTATTATAGAAAAATGCTATTCATACGAAAATGGGAAGATAAATTTTATCAACGAAATTATGTTATCTTCCATACCTTTACCAAACAAGATAACAACATAGCGCCTGGGATTCAAGATAAGCAGGAAATCAAAATTTTAGATATGTGCCGTTGACACCATTTCTTTGGCTTGCTATCGTTCAACAAACATGTGTGTAACATCCTATGCATGTCATGAGGTGATCAAGTGTCTAAGCGTACTATAATACATTTCGAACAAGTGCTAAACGCTTACCCACTAGCGAATGGAGTCAGTTTTAATTTCAGCGTCAATAAACTCGTGTTACACTAATTACGTTATTCCTACTAGAATGCGCTGCGAGAATTTTCGAAAGAGTTTCCGTGGCCCTGGAACGCAAAGGGCAACTAAAGGAACACAGGTGGGTTTTAGTCAGTAAAAGTCTGACACGCTCGCTCTACCCAGCACTGGAGAAGTTATTTGCTAATTTCCCACATCAAAAATAAGTACTATTACAATGTTTCGTAGAAATAATAGATTGCACACCTACTACTATTCCTTGTATTCGCTTGTTTGTTACCAGACATATTACTGGTTAATCGGGCGAAAATTAGATTAAGGAAGGCATTAGACTAGTCTGCACAAATGTTGAACAAATCAAAATCTTTGTAACCGTATACAGAATAATAATGACGTATTTCAATCTTCCCATTATGATATTTAAAATGATTGGTAAATCTTGCACATTTTACATGCTGCACATTTGGAGCATGCAGTTATCTAACTAAATATACAACATCAAATCCACCCTTGGTGCTAAATATTATAGCACTTTAATAAAAGAAAAGAGAAAGGCTATGAAAGGCTTGTTGTTAGATACTACGAGCCGCATGAATTTTATCAGTCAACAAGCTTATAGCAACACTTTTTGAGTTCGATCCATAGATATCAGATTTTTTTTTCTAACTGTTTTTATATTTCCATGTTTCGATCCGTGGCGTGGGTGGGACCTACTTGAATTACCGACCGACACGACACACTTTCATGCCTCAAAATGCACATTAAGCAGCTGGTCCCGTCTGTCATTTTGTAGATCTTTGAGATTACGTATACGTGGAAACAAATACCAGTCTTGCCAGACTGTATCTAACAGTATTGTTACCCAGTAACTGATAAATAGTAGAGGTCAGTGCCAGTAACTGATTTTTGGACAGATAAAATGTCACATTGTCTGCTGAGTTGGGGAAACGATAGGCAGATAATGATGTGCAAGTTTTACGTCAAGGCGCATGGTGTGATTTAAAATTCAGATAAACATCGCGTCTGTTGCCTACGGTTCGAGCAGCAACTGCACTGAATCGATCAATGAATTATGCAAACAGAAACAAGCCCGTCAGCGCCGGCGACGGTCACTGTATATTTAACCTTAGATCATCGATTATTTTGTGCTCTCGTGCTCTCATTCCTTGACCTTACCTTTGTATTCTATAAAATAACACTAGTATAGATAGATATATATATAGACAATATCTACGTACACATAATCGCACAACTACATAAACACCTCATCAGGCACGAATTTCGCAAAAATTTCTTCATTAAATAATAAAAATAAACATTTTTCCATGACGTTCAGACAATAATTTGATATGTTATGACATGACATAAAATATGAAGTTTTCAAAAAATCATCCATATTTTTTTCTACGAAAAAGGTAGAGCTCGATCATAGCTCGACTGTACATATGTATCAATTTCCCGTTATCTAAGATTACAAAACTACGAACCCTTTTAGATTCTGAAAGGTTGAATGAACTTCGTTACCATGTGTTTGAAACTATTAATAGTAACTTAGTTTGTCTTGTACAAACAGTGAAGGAACAACGTTGTATTTGTGGCCGATCCATTTTTACCACGTCCTTATATTTTTAAAGTGCAAGAAGTGCACACGTTTTATGTACTTTAGAATGGAAAATTAGTCCCCATCCCTCAACCGTCGTCTTCGTATTATTATGAATTTATAATGAATTCCATGTTCTTTGTGCTGGTTGAAGTAAACCATAAGTAAAGCGTGCAGGTTTGTTAAATATGCTTAATGGATCAATAGGGTAAGAGACTGGGAATGTGGGTTCCTATTCATGAATATAAATCACTTGAATACAATTGTTTTGTCGATAATTTTTTGTCTGGCCGTACGCAGAAAAGGTTACGCCATGTAAAATGTCGACTTAATCCTTACGACCTCTTGCTCCATTTCATAAGCGCTAAAGTATTTCCGGCCATTCTAAATTAAATTGACGGAACAGGTTCAATTTTAACCGTTAATTAACTAACTAAACGCCTAGTGTATTCATTGAGCGCCTGTTCTCTAAAAAACCGCATAATATACTTGTAAATATTCTTCTTGTTGGAACCGTAGCTTCGGTTGCTACTTACATTGATTATATTATTTATTACTTGTGCCACAATAGGACGAATGTTCAAGATAGGAGAATTTGAAATACCAGAAGATGGCATATTTTTTCACGAATACAAACCACTTTCATGTCAAGAAAACTGCAAGAGGGCTATGCTATTATTGAGCAACGTGTTACCTCACTCAAATTAGGAGCTCACGACGTTTGTGGCAACATACAAATTCCGTAACCGGACACGAATTATCACTAAACGGTCACCACTACCAGCACAAAGCTTTTTAAATCTCATCCTTCGTGCATGTTTGATGGTTTGACATCTTCACACATAGGTGCACTGTTTTGAACAGAAATATTCAAAGGAAGTTGTGTTTTAAAATAATTACAAGGCGTGAGTATCGTGACTGCATAATATATGCAGTTTGCTATCTAAGAATATTAATGAATTAAAAAACATACTTACATAAATGATAAGCGACTTAAAGAACACGTTGCGTAATAAACTTAGCTTTGCATCAAATCTATGAGCCGATGCCTAATAGTCAGTCTTATCACATCACATAAAACCTTATCAATCAGTCCGTTTGTATACCTACCTACCTACAATAGATCAATCTTAACTACATTTGCCAGACTTGATTTTTTACGTCATTGCTGCTCAAAATAAAGCAACAAGTACATGTAAAGATAAGGTGATATTATGACAGACGCTTTTTTAACCTCTTAACCCTACAGAAGTCTACGCAAGAATAAATCGTTGGCGAGCATACTGTTCATAAATTCATTAGGTAATCGATACGAGTAGTTGCGTCTATCATCAGCTAGAGGCATAGGTCTATATGGTATGTGTACGTTAAGCATGAAGGGTGGACAGATAATTACACTTCGGAAAACCTACCACTAGCATCGCCAGGCCTTCGAATAAGGCCGGACACAGTTCGAGACTTATTAGTTTCGTGTTCAGCCATCTTAGATGGCTGGGCAGTCCGACTTTTAAAATGAGGCTTTATAAATTTGCCTTTTTTTAATTTTTCATATTTGTCACTTTGTACTATCACCAGTGCAAGCAAGCGGGCTAAAAGTAGTAGTTACTGCTATAAAAAAAATACAATAAATTCATTCAATGTTATTATTAAGTGCAAGCTTTTACCCGTGACTTTATTCATGTGACTGTAGGTTCTCGGTTATTACGGACGCGAAGTCGAAGGGGAAGCCAGATAAAAAGTAGTCTATACCCTTCTCTGGAGAGTTGTCAGCAAACTGTAGGGGCCCAACAGGGCCGAAGCCTACTGGGGTCAAAGGGTATGTGAAAATGGCACCCGGGGCCCTGGGACCAAGGCGAAGAATGGTTTTTAGTCAGTAAGAGTCTGATACTACTTCCCGCTCCACCCAAGGGCGGGATTTGTCATTGGATGATTTTACCCACCATAAAAAAAAACCCTTCTCTGGAGTTCAACCTTATATTCGGTACTCTGTGCTCAGTACCAAACATCAAAATCGGTTCACTAGTTTAACCGTTAAAACGTTACTAGGCAGCTATTTTCGCATTTAATTTATAATATTAGTATGCATTTAAGAAGATGATTAAATGATAAAAAGGCCTTGCTTCAATTTAAAAAATTATGTCGTGGAATTACCTATTCCTTTTTTTTACCATATAACTAACACTAAGACTAAATTTTGAGGGTGTCCGGCCTTTTAAAAAAGGTTGTCTGCACAGATTGATGTGCGATAAGACGGCTATTAGACACTTAGTTTTTACAAAATTTTATCCTGTTCAAATTCTGATTTGTACCATACAATACAGTAGGTATAGATATATAGTAAATAAAAAAATGTCCGCCTTAACTGGCTGGTCCTAACCGACTTTTCAGTTTTAAGACCTGGCAACCCTACCTGTCACGTTAACAGACACCACATGATACACAAATACACATGATCAAAGAGTATAGTAAATACATGATTCATGCTTTCGAACTGCCGCCGCAAGTATTTAACCGTATTGTTACCCATTTTCTAAGGACAAAAAATTACATAATTACTGACGGCTCCAGTGGAGGCCATTCAGTCGTCTTACTGTAGCAACTGTTTAAAAAATAACTGTGCTCCTAAATATAGCAATTATCTGATGAGGTTAGAACCATTTATTATAATATTATAATGGGTTTAAGGTTGCGGATAGACTAATATAATGTACTTGTCATTAATTTGTATTAAATTATCGCGAAACATATCCTTTATGGAATAAAATCGCGTGATCATAGGAAGTGAACCTGAAAATGAGATTGACTTTATCCTGTCGACGAAGAAGCAAATATTCAATAAAATCTTTGTGATCAACGCAGTGAAAACTGGAAGTGATCACCGCATGGTAAGAGGCACATTGAATATCAATTTCAAGCTTGAAAGGTGAAGTCTACGCTCCGTCCAGCACAGATCCAGATCTAAAACTCCGAGAGCTTTCAGCTCCGACCCCGACCGTATGGACACTGTCGATTTGTCGGTTGGTCGGGATTAACGGGGTCCGCGTTTAAATAAGAAAAAAAGACTCTCTGATCCGACTCTCGAGCTCATGAAGAAGAGGCGTGAGCTATTTCTGCAGTGTTCAGACGAAACGTACAGATACCGGCAGCTTAATAGATGGATCTCGAAGTCTCTGAAACGCGACCTTCGCCGCTTTAATATCAAGAGGATTAAGGACACGTTTGCCCGAAATACGGGGCTCCAAAGTATTTGCACGAGATCTGTTTATTGTGCAGAGCTGGCTAATAAATTAAAGACTGACGATGGCAGAGTCATATCCGTCAAATCTGAGCTTCTGGGAGAGTTCGGCATATTATGGACAATTATACACGTCTACCACTAAACCAGCTGCAAATCTAGCAAGTGACCCAAGAGCTAGATTGACTCGACACTACACCGAAGATATCCCAGACGTCAGCCTAACTTCGAGAAAGAGGTCAATCGTCGAATCCGACTCAGCTGGGCAGCGTTCGGGAAGCTGCAAAGTATCTTCTCGTCCAACATACCACAGTGTCTCAAGACGAAAGTCTAAGACCAGTGCGTGTTGCCAGTGATGACATATGGCTCCGATACGTGGTCGCTTACAATGGGCCTCATAAGTCTTAAAGTCACCCAAAGGACAATGGAAAGGGCTATGCTCGGAGTTTCCTTGCATGATCGCATCAGAAATGAAGATATCCGCAGGAGACAAGGCACATTGCACGCAGAAAAGATGGTCAATGGGGACGAAAGCTTCTGGAGTGGCGACGACGTAGGTACGGGAAGAAGGTCTCCCACAAGGTGCGCCGATGACCTGGTGAGGGTCGCGGAAATCCGATGCAGTGGTACTTATCCACTGCTCCTAAAATCTCGTCAAGCATTTCTCTCGTCCATAACGTAGTACTTACTTTTGGCAGACATTGTGAACTGAAAGAATTGCACTGCCTGGAGTCATTAATTTTTTCAACTAGCAATTCTATAGTCCTTCATTGATTATTTTACTCATCGCTATTAACCGGACCGCTTAAATTTGCGTAACTAAAATAAGTAGAACAATTAAAGTCAGTCGATCACAGTTACTTTAAGACTGCTGTAAGCTGTAATCGTCGACTGATTTGATCCACCGACCACATCAACCTACCGCAGTCTTTAACGCTCCATTTGCCAATACTGTCTGTAGTGGTTTGCTTCAAGTATTAATCCATCTTTCACAGATTTTTAAGGCTACCTTGATTCTGCAGACTTAATTTAGCACATTGTGGAGGGGAGGCGATCTCGCGAACTTAGATAGACGCTACTAGTATTTGAACGCGCTGACTTTTATCTTCAAAGAGACACGACACCACCAGCTTCCAATTTTAATTCGTGAAAGGTTGTCTTGCGCATTATCATGACAACAAACGACTATGCTAAATATGCGAAAAGCTGATGAGCCAAGTAACCAAAAATCTTCTTGGTTTCCCTTCGACATTGCATATTTTCCGTGGGTTACGTAGAATAAAATATTTGATAGCTCATAGCTCATATGCATTTACCCGATAATAGTTCATTGGGGAAAAACTGCTTTGCAGGTACTAGGCACCTTTTTTGCTAGCAGCGGCCCTTTTAAATAGGCAGCCTAAAATACCACAGCTTCTTCGCATAATATAATACAATATAAAAGACCCATATTGTTTTGGTAAACGATCCTTAAGCATCGAGGGGAGGGATGGAACTCCCCGCTGGTGTCTGTTTCCGGGGTCGATAACTTTTAACTGAGAACTTTCGAGCCTTGGGTGTGTGAATAAGTAATTGTCCTATTCTAAGCAAGCATAGAAGACCATGGTCGATTTTGGTCATTGTTCTGTCGCAAGTAGAAAAAATATGAAAAATAATTAATTTACGACAAAAAAGTAACCAGCAACGTGACTTTTAAACGACTGCTTGTTATTTAAGCTGCTAGTTCACCTGTCAAGGTGTGCCTGACACGAAAAAAAATATTATCTAGAGTTTTTTTCTTGGATTTATCGGTCGCATAATACGAACTAGTTTCGCCTATTGAATAAATTGGGCCGTAACGCGCGAAGCTTAGATACCTACCTACTTTTATTTTAATAAGTACAGACTTTGGAATTAGAGCCTGAAACTACGCGACGAGGTACTTCGGTACCAGAAATAGGTACCAGATTTATAGACGAGTGTTATATTTTAACTTTAGAGGGCGCTGGAAAGAGTCAACCTAATATTGAAAAGTAAATTATAGTGGTAATCTTTCCAATGTTCTCTGTCAACATTTGTGATAAAAGTTATCTAAATGTAGATAACTTTTACAAGCAGAAAAATACTGAATAGAAAAACAGGTCGATACTGATGTCCGAAATTGTACTTCCTTCATCGACATGACGATATCACGTATCTCGGTAATACGTTAACACCACACCCTAATTATTTTTTATGTACTATTCCTTACATCAATGAGGGCAATCAAGATCACGCTAACATAGGGCTTCCCCAATTGAAAGTTGATTGATCAACAAGAACACTGTTCTATTTAACGGAAACAAAATTCTCATCAATATATTTTTATTTAGTTAATATTCTTTGATTTTACTGTTTTATAATAATGTGTATGTTTAAAAATTATTAAACTTTCTTGTGCATTCTTCTCCAAAGCGATCTACGCTTCTAAGAACTACTGACATCTTTACAAACCAAAAATGTCTGTCTGTAAATGGTTTATTTGAAATGACTTTATGAAAAAAAAAACTTGATAATATTTAATGTGCAACCCAGAATTTCGAATGTAGTTTGGGGATTTCTTAAGGCCAGAGATTTTGCAATACCTAAAGGATGTTGATGTCTGGTAGAATGGATTAGGGCGCTAGAAATAAAAACATTGTTATATTCTAAATTAGCACAAAGACTATTTGGCATCTAAAAAAACCACAAGCACAGCTATTATGATATGAATAGAATCTCAAAATGTTTTCAAGATTCTTAAACCAACGATAATAAAATTTGCAAGTAGTTTAATGTGTTCTTAAACATGTAAATATCAATGACAACAAGAAGCTATTTAAATTATGCAGGCCTGAGCTAGATCTTACTGTTTACACTAAACAAAATGTTTGTGCTTCTCAAGTAACTAGGTCAAATCAGATGAAGATTCTATGTACTAAGTACTATACCTATCACATATTATTATAAAGTAAATTATATAGCGCTAGTTAAAAAATATTATATTAATATAATTTATAAATAATAGGCTATTTGCGAAAAGAAAATCTACACACACATGCAAAAGAAATATCTTGAGCAAAGACTTTATTGATGAATTTTTTTTTTGTTTCTCCAATGAACTTTTATAAAAAATGAACAGAGGATTTTTATAATAAGTCACAGTCAAAACTGTAAATTGGTCAAAACCTCTTATAACTGCACAAATTACAGTTAAAACTATTTCAAAATGACTATATCATTTACTCAAAACCTGGTTAAAAAGTTGGTAGGATTTTTTGTGATCATTTTAAAAACCATCTTTGTAGTGATTCTAGATAATTGTAGATAACTAAAACCATTTCATATTTTTTTAAATAATAAAAAAAGCATTTTAACTTAATAAGTTTCAGTCATAGTTAAAATGCTTTGTTAGTCAAAATTAGTTTCAGTTAACAGTACTGACAGTTTAAAATGAACCCTTGTGTATGCCAAGCACTGTGTATTATGAATAATGAAGAGTAAATAAACTAATGCAAGTGTAACAAACTTGCCCTTATAGCAATGAACAATGTGATAACCCAGTGTCTTCCAGAGAACTAGGTGAGGTCAGTAACTGAAACTATATAAATATATGTAGCATTATATACCTATCTAGAAGTTAGAAAAATATTATAATCAAACTTTACATTAAATTTCCATTCACCATAGATTAAAGAAATGATAAAAAGTAAAACCTTTTTTTTAGATACATATCACCAAGGCTTTTAATTCATTAATTCTTACAATCTTTGGATTGATTATATTTTTCTTGTGCCCAGCCCACATAAAAATAATGTTCATTAATTACACGAAACAATCACTAATAAGTCTTAGTTTTTCATATTTGTTTTTTAAAATAATTTCAGTAAAATTTAATGAATTTTGCAAGTAAACAGTTTAACCCCCTAAATTCTAAGCGGACGCCGGCGTCCTCGCGGGTTTTAAGTGGCTTTTTAAATTTATTGTGAGAACAGTATTAACAAAGACTTTTGAAATGTTTGTGTCTGTTTTGAGAGGAGATTGGGTGAATACGCAAGAAAAAGTTGCGTCACGAAAATATCAAGGCACTGCGAGGCTATCAGCGATGGCTGAGACTAGACTTGCAAAATGTTAATTGTGTACACTAAGTGATGGGTTAAGTAACTTATTGCTGAAGAATAATGAATAATGAGAGATGTGAGATGTTGAATAAAAACTTTAAATTAACATATCACACTCATCACCAACATTAATAAATAATAGTGTACTGGAGGTCATTATAGGTCACAAAGAATGTATTGTTGAGAATAATGCCATTATAAATATTTATGATTTATGGCTGAATAATAAAGCATAACACAATCTTGTTCTAGCTACTAATACCAATGGACCTAGCTAAAAACATTATATATTTGCCTTTCCACTAATAACTAGCTGATAACAAGACACATTTTGAATGACAATACTGAATAGGGTAAGAGGACTTACAACACAAACTTAAACATAGTTTCTATGAGCATGTAACCTAATGAGAAGTTGTGTAATAATTTACATTTCAAATATGTGCACCAAGGTCTCGTGTACTATAATCTATATGGCCAAAAGCAACATTATAGATTTATTGAAAATTTTATGCATTCAATTAATGATAATACAGTAGTACGCATGTCATGAAAATGCATAGCGTTTTCGTAAAAATCAATGGATCACATGATTTATCGAATGAAGTCACATGACCAAAATGCACATAATAGGAGCAAGCAATTATTTTAACATGGAAAACTGATAGTAGCCTAAAAATCCGTTCTCAATGTTACATAACTGAGGGCATGACCATTTAATACTTACCATTGTTACCATTACCACTGCCACTCTTGTCGCTCACGGTATTATGCGCTGGACATTTTTTCACTTTTTGAGGAGCATTTTTCGTGGAGTTATCATTCACTTCACTACCGAGAGCCATCACAACACGAGGAATCAATCCGGTTCAGATTGACCGCAACGAACACGGCTCCACTCAGCTGAAAGAACACATGCGGTAGACTTAAGGTTCAATTTGGACTAACAAGATTTCGAAATTCAGTATAACCCGTCAAAATATATAGTGAACAGCTTCTTAACATAACTTCAGACAATGTTGTGCCTACACAATATTATAGGTTTATAGCAGAGTTGTACCCCAGGATAAACGTCATTTCCATTACGAGTAAACTGACTAGAATGCATGTTTCATTGCTGTTTGGGATAAAAAAATTGGTTGACTTTTGTTGAATAAACAGCAAGCTATATCAAAAATTCCGTTTGTACGTACTATGATCGTACTATTTTCTTTCTTCTTCTACAAAAGAGACATCTAGCGACAAGCAATCGGATTTTTAAATCAATGACATCTATTTGATGACATTTCCATAGCGTTCAAAATTAAACATTCTCTTTAGCTGATGGGTTCTATTTTATTTATTTTTTATATTTCAGTGAAGTGTTCTGACCAAGCCTATATTACTTTACTACCAAGAAATCTGTGACTTTACTCTTTGGACCAAGGATACCCTGGACTTGTGGCATTTGTGTCGTGTCGGCCTCGGTGAAACTTAATGCCATGATCACACGTACCCAGCAGACCGGTGAGACAGTACTCTCGACCGAATACTCGTACGTATAAACATAGCACCGATTGCTCGGCCGAGCGCTTATCTCTACCTACTCTATCTTGTTCTCTCTTATATCACTTTTTCAGCCGAGCAACATTTTACTGTCTTGCCCTTTCAATCGGTAAAACGGTACATGTGATCAAGGCTTTAATAAAGCTAGGTTCACAAACAGCGTGTAAGAAAGACTAAACTATTTCTAATCTATTTCTAAGTAACTAGCTTTTGCCAGTGACTTTGTCTGCATAGAAGTCAAAAATGATGTTTTTAGGTTTTTTGGTTGATTTTGTACATCTTTTTTTTATTATTGATAGGTTCGCGCTTGACCGCTATCTCACCTGATGGAAAGCGACGATGCGGTCGACGATGGAGCGCGGTTACCTAGAAGAAACCTATTCACTCTTGACTTAAACATTCCCGGGTTGTAGCCTTCAGGAAACATAGACTCCAGCAGGGAATTCCACTCCTTAGCTGTACGCATAATGAAAGTGTTCCCAAAACGCTTTATGCGTATAGATGTGATGTCCACCATGTACCGGTGGCGCAACGCCGTACGTCTGGTAGTCTGATGATGGAACGGGCTAGGTGGAATTAGGCTATGCAATTCCGACGTACACTCCCCGAAATGTAACCGGTAGAAAACCGACAGGCTAGCAACACGGCGTCGATGCTCAAGACTTTGAAGCCTCGACTCGACGAGTGCATCATTGCCAATGATCCTCTTGGCTCGCCTCTCAATAGTCTCAAGCGTATCAAGCTGGTATCGGGCAGATCCGTCCTAAAGATGAGAGCAGTACTCCATACACGATCGAACTTGCGCTTGATAAAGTTTGAGCAGCTCTGTTCCGGCGTGAAGTACTGTCTGACCTTTGCGAGGATTCCTAGCTTTTTTACAGCCTGTTGAGCCTTTGCTTCGATGTATGGCCCAAAATTGAGAGTAGATGTCAACATTACACCAAGAAGATCAAGATAGTCGGTTATCGGAACGGTTACACCTCGGAAAGTTGGAGCAGGGCTGAATTGACTCCTTTTAGTGGAAAATAGACACGCCTGGGTTTTAGCAGCATGGAACCAGACCAAATTGGCATCACCCCATTCCGACACTGCCTCCAAGGACAATTTCAACCGCTCAACCATAGCCTCTCGAAGAGACCGGATCTGGGACCCACTAGCTCGTGCACTGGATATGTAAATTTCAGCAACAGTGCTGTCGTCTGCAGACCCAAAGGTACCGGGTTCAAAGCAGATCGTTTATGTGCAGCTAGAACAATGTTGCCGAGAGCACTGACCGGCCCTGAGGGACCCCGGCATTAATGGTCTTTTGACCAGACGAGCAACCATCGATGACCACTCGGATGGACCGGTCCCTCAGGAAGTCTGCGATCCAAGCACACAATCCAGCAGGTATACCGAAAGAAGGAAGCTTACTAAGCAGGCTTTCATGCCAGACCCTATCGAAAGCCTTCGAGATGTCGAGAGAGACGGCAAGCGCTTCCCCGTGTTTCTCGATGGCCTCACTCCAGGTGTGGATGGCATACGCTAGAAGATCACCAGTTGACCGATTTCGGCGAAATCCATATTGTCGGTCACTTAGGATGTCATTGGCTTCTAGGTATGCCAGGAGCTTAGTATTGAGTACACGTTCCATTGTCTTGAACAAATTGAATTTGATTGGATGGACGTTAGGTACTGAGATTGGCCTGTAGTTAGCTGGGTCAGCCCGACTACCCTTTTTGGGCACGGGCTGTACATTAGCTAGCTTCCATGCAGTCGGCACTATTCCGGCCTCAAATGAGAGCCTAAATAGGCGTGTCAGGATTGGAGACATCTTAAACAACATTATTTTTGGTATGCCTGTCAACGCCCGCGCTCTAAAACCGCTCTCACAGTTACGACATCCGCAAGACCTCCGCCTCCGCTTCCGCACGTTTACTATAGCGATATCTCAGAAAATACGCGTTCTAGCTCTATGAACCTTACGGTCTTGAATTTGTTATGAAATAAGCTATTTAATTATGTAGGTTTTGTGTAGATTGACTTTGTAATATATTACTAATTTAACCATGAACTTCAACGACTCTAGAAGTCGATTGACAATCTACGGCATTTTTTTTTAAATATCTTTAGTCGATTGACGTTTAACAAATGTTGTATTAATTCTAAGACACACTATCTTACATTAATAAACAAAAACCGACACCGGCCACAAAAAAACAACACTTATACTATGATTTTTTATTAGATGGACTAAAGTGACAGCTATAACAATGGTTTTTTGACAGTTGGGCATTGTTATTTGACAGTTGGGCATTTTCCACTGCTGTTACTTTGGTTCATCTAATTAATAATCATAGTATACTGTTCAAACTTCGAGCGCCCATTTGACCTTGAAACTCGCGCTCAAATTACGCGATCGTTCACTAAAAAAATGTTGACAGATGTCTAACAAGTGGGGTTCTATGTCTATTTCGTTTTATGTTCTTACACTTTGCTCAAGTATAAACTATATCTATAGTTTTGATTGACATTTATTAACCGCGCATCTACTTTAGAAGTAGATTGACAGTAATCGCCATTGTTAAAAATATCTTTAGAAGTAGACTTGACAGTTGAGCGGGAGAAACTTGAATATAGTTTGTTCAGAATCAGTAACCTAATCGATTACAATGATTTTTATAATACACTACAATGTTATGTTTTATAACAAAATTATTTAAAAAAGGTCACAAGTTGGACACCACCGATACTAAGTACATTACAGGTCTCGGCAGGTCATAGCGGGCAGCGGAGCAAAACAACCCCTCAGTCGCCCGGATGTCCTGATGACCATGTGTTTGTGAGTACAACCAGGTGTCTTAACAACCTTATGACTTCATGATACAGTTATGAAATTTTGTACATAGATACATTGCATAATCCGTGTTTTACACACTTGACACCATGTCTAAGGAAAGCCCCATCCCTCGCTAATACTATTATATAATAGCTTGCTACATATCAATAATCTGTGGCTAAAACGCGGCTCGCGGTTCGGGAAACATCGGTGTAACATAAGTTTTAAAATTTTGTGTCAGACATGTCCATTTAGTTTCTTGAACCATTTTTAGTTCAGAGACGTTTATTATCTGTGTTTTCAATCAAATACTGGCAACCCAAAGAGTATAGTGTGGCAACCTCTATGAAAATGTCAAACAAAGCAACAGCCAAACGTAACCAAAATAATTTCTTGAAAAAACAATTTTGTAAGGAAAATAAACTATTTTCTTAGGTGTTTACTACAGTTTTTATACTGGCGTCCGAAAATTATTCTAAGGTTGTATCACTGGGCTGTTTCAAAATAATCAGTAATTTGTATTGGATATATTTGTTCGTTTTCTATTTAGAAAGCAACATACCCGCCTGAAATTAATAATAAGTGCTCTGAAATAATGATTTTAATGCCGAAATCATTCAGCAATCAAGATTTGAAGTAATCTTATAATAGCTGATATTTCATTAAACGTGTCTGAATTATTTAAATTACAGAAAATGCTAGACGGGTGGTACTGCCGCTCTATAGCAAACATGCAAGCAAGCGAGGCGAGTGTGAGCAATAACGCTCCAGCGGAGCCCCCGCAGGCGCGTGACTCTCACAAAGAATATTCTAGTGACAGCAGCAGTGAGCCTGAACCGGAACCTAATTACAGGGCTCAGTACATGGCATTGAAAAAGAAACTCAAGTATCTCATTTATGTAAGCTCAAAGATACAATTTTCTTAATACGATCTACACTGTGTCACTGACATCAATGCACAAACAAATACCATGGATCCAGTACATAATTCTGAACCCCACAGTGTAATTTTTCGTAGGCATTTTCCTCATTTAAAAAAAAAACAATCTACTTTTCGAATCTACATAAAATCGTTATTCTAATCAAACTCAACGAAATTTTTAGTGAAAAAAATTAATGATAATAAATAAATTAAAAATTAATTAATTGAAAAGTCATTGAGTTTGATAAAGTCGTTATTCTAATCAACCCTGATGACATTTTTATTTTAAAAGTAATTAATAATTTTTTTCGAAATTTATGTTTATTGCAACATAAATGGACCATCCCTTGAAGTTGTGATAAAATCAAATTTCAAAGTTATAGCCTGGGTGGTCTACAAAAAAAATTCAGCCTGGGTATCTTTTTTGCTGTTAACTTAGAAGTTTGATTTTTTCACAACTTCAAGGGATCACAGACTTGAGTATATGTTTTGATTTTTTGAAGTACAGAAAAAGCCTAAAAATTAAGGAAAACCTGACAAAAAATTCTGCTACTGGGGGGATCTAAAATCTGTGCATTGACTTTGGTAACATTGTGTACATGTACAAGAATTTAAAATAATTTGTGACCTGTGATTTTATTTAACCGCAGATACTTTCTCCATTAATTCATCACCAGTATCATATCTTTTCAGGAGAATGAATGCTTTCAAGATGCCCTTAGATGTAGTCAAAAAAGACTGTTGAAGGTATCAAGAGACCGCAGTTTTCTTCTTGATCGCCTCTTGCAATATGAGAAACCAGAAAGTACCACATCTGAGAGTGATGACACAGAATCTTCTGATGATCCCGAATACTATCGCATGGATGTAAAAAGGTAAAAATAATAGTCTCTATTAGTATACATTACTAGGTAATATATAGAATAGAATATGCCTGCTAGCTATGCACAATGGTCCACATAAGATAAAACCAGACCCACCTAGTCTGCTTCTATAGTAATCACACCTACATACTTAAAATTTGGCAGGTAGGTTCCTTATAGGGTGTAGACCGTGTAAGAAGTGCAGTTTTTACGAAACTCCACCCCTAAGAGGGTTGGGCACGCAACGATTGAGGCGGTAAGGCCCATCTTTGAGGCATGGCTGGACAGGCCTCACGGCATTGGCCTGTCCAGCAAGAGGGTTGGAAGTTTGTATGGAGAAACTGATTTTCACGTGGGCGAAGCCGCTGTTATGAGCTATTACGTACATAGTAAATAATTATATTTTATTTATTATTTTTACAGAAAGAAAATGGAAGCCAATGCTGCTAACCAGAACATGTCAACAAGCTCTTCAGTTAAGGGTTCAAGCGCAATAAAGAGAAAAAGGGCAACTGTTCCAAAGAAGCCACCCAATGCTAGTCATCTTGTAAGTGCTGTGTTATTATATTAATAGAGTTAGGGTATAAATATTCTCATCGGCAAAAAAGGGAGCCCATGCCCTAGCTAGATGTGTGCTTGTAAGCAAACTTTTTTTAGACTAGTGCTTGACTGTGATCCCACCTGATGGTAAGCAGTGATGCAGGGATGTGGCGCAGGACGTGGGGAAGCCACGTCAATCGTCAACGTTAACAAGGTTCTAAAGCTTGTTGTTTCATCCAACGCAATATTTGACGAATTGGCAACGTGAAAAAAAAGAAATAACACTCGAAAACTGTTGGCATGTGGTAATTCCACCATTCACTCGAATATTTCAGAAAACTTGTTCCAGGAAGTCCCTACGTGTTTTTTTATAAACCCTAAATGTTTTTGGAAAAGACAATTATATATCATTCACAATCTTCAATAAATATGCAAGGTTTGTATATTTGTATTTTTTAAATTTATGGATATACTATAGAGGCCCAAAGCCTTTCCGTCGGTATCTTCAAGACACATTAATTGTAATCGGACGGGAAGACCGCAGCAGATAAATTGTTCCAGGCCTTCGATGTTCGCAGTAAAAATGACGAAGCGAAACGCTTGGTCCATCGACGAAGCGAAACGCTTAGTCTGGACCGTAGAGAACTCAACAATAAAAGGGTAGACACTCACTGTACGTCGTCGGGTTGTTCGATAGTAAAGTGGTCATGGCGATATCAAGTTCTCGCACTCACTTTCTAAAATGCATCCGTATAGAAAACCGATCGTCTCTCCACTGAGTCCAAAGCTGCTAGATGGCATTTTGCAGCGCCAGCCCATATGTAGCTGCAGTACTCTACAGGTGATCAGACCTGCACTTTGTATAACGTTAGAAGCAATCCCGGGATAAAGTGCCGGAGGGCCTTTGCAAGAACGCTTTTGGCTTTGGACTTAATGAACCTTACAAAGTTTAGGTTTGAGGAAATTTCAACTCCCTAGAGCTGAAGGCGGTCGGTGTACTCTAAGGATACATTTTGAAAACTAGAGCCAAGATGAACGGGCTCTTTTTGGCGGTGAACAGACACGCTTGTTTTGGAGGAGTTAAATACCACTTGTTTGGTTTCACCTTAAGTGGAGACTGCCTGAAGCGAGAAATTCGTTCGCTCTACCATAGGACTACGCATCTTTCGGACTAGATTAGCTCCTTACTAGTGCGAGCACATACAGCTGTGTTGTCATCTGTATACCCGTAGATACGGGGCAACAGCAGATCGTTGATTTGCAAAAGAAAGAGAGTTGCAAAGAGAACAGACCCCTGGGAAACTCCGGAATTAATCGTCATGGGCTCCGATGAGCATCCGTCGACAATAACTCGGAGAGACCGATCAATCTAGAAGTCTTTTACCTAGCCAAGTCAGACCAGGGAAATACCGTTCGCTAGAAGCTTACTCATAAGGCTAGCATGCCATACCCTGTCGAAAGTATACGAGACGTCTAAGATAACGGCAATCTCTTCTCCATTCTTCTCGAGGGCCGTGCCACACATTTGAGTGAGATACATTAGTAAGTCCCAAGTAAACCGAATGAGGCGAAACCCAAACTTTCGGCCACCAAGAAGATCGTTACCTTCCAGTTCCACTAAGGCTCCATAATATTCCAGAGTACCGACTTTATTGAAATCGCCCGATGTTGGCAGAATCGGCACGACACTGCTCTTTTCGGGTTGCAAGTTTACAAGATTCCAGGACTTGGGCACTATACCAGTCCTAAATGAGAGGCGATACAAGCGAGACGTGAATTTTGAGCGAAGAGATATGCAAACAGATCTTCTTTCTCTATCACCGAAGAAGAAGACAGAAGTTCGTTTCGACCGATTTACAAGGGACCAGAATGCTCTGCTACCCAACGGCTGCACAGATTGCTTTGAACCAATATGGCTAATGCAGTCGAAACGAGGTTTTTTTGGGTTTTTTTTTGTAGGACTTGCAGCTAGTTGAAGGCTTATTTCTCTGAGCTCATATCCGGAGCTTCGCGATCACGAGCGTTAATCCAGGTGAGGAAAGCCGAATACTTACACTCTTCAGCTTGAGCACAATCGGCGTTGAACCATGGGTGAGCTGAGCCACCGACAAGTACGTCACTATAGAGGATTAAATACTCCTTAGCTTGACAGCCTACATCGGATAAAGCATCCGTATCAAGTACAGCTTGACGAATTTGAGAAGAGAAGCAGACCTGCTGCCAGGAATAAAACGTAAAAAAGTGGCGTAGGAAGTACTAGGAGAGGACCATTGATATCGCATAGTTGAATGGTGTGTCTTCTGGTATGGAAAAGCCAGTCTTGTTGGCAGGCATTAAAGTCTCTCAGAGCTACTAGTTGCGTATCAGCGTGCACCGCCGGCGGTCTCATTAAGGTGGTCAACAGTCTAGTCATCTCCTGGTCACCGCTGTGCAATTAGTAGACCCAAGTATTGAAATTTGTTCCAGTTGGGGGTTGATCTGGAGACTGCGGGGAGGCCCGACACCCAGGGGTCGCTATCAGGTTCTCTCGTCCGGTTGCCAACTGACACTGATTTCTTAGTTGGCGGGGTAGCCTTTCGTGTGTGGCCGGTACATTATTTCGGCTCCCAACTAACGTAACTGATGTCGGCCAGCGCAGCATCATGCTTCGGATCCCGCTACTCACCACAATCAAACACAACAACAACTGGCACATCAGACCCCTCACCACTAAATAAGAGAGGAGGGACGGGGGGTTTATTTCACTGTGGCATAAAATAAAGACAATAAAAAATAATAAGTTGCAATAAAATAGTACTTAACCTTAAAACCCGTTTTCATTTTTTTCAGCACCAATCCAGTGGTTCAATGCTGTCCAAAGTATCACCGGCGCTGGGTTTCGGTCTATCTGCTGGTGATGGCCACATGACTCCCGAGGAAGTAGAGCGCCACCTACAGTCCCGGCAGTCATACATGGAGCTGTTACCTGAGCGGGCGCCACCTACTGTGCCAACTGAGATGTTTAGCAATGATCCGTCACTTGACAGGTAATTCGAAACTTTCGATTTATTTACATAGAAGAAAGTTTATACTATGTGTTATAGTAGTAGTGTAGTTTATGCCTGTTTCACAATGTCCAAATAGCCGCTACTTTCTCGATAATTTAAAAATGGAACAGAAATTCTATAAAATTATCTGTCGAGTAAATTGACGGAAACTTAATCATAAATGGTGAAACAGGCCCTGAGTGTAATATCATGTATTTAATAGTGTTAGACTAAAAAGTCGATGAATAAGCGCATCCCTACTGTCGTCGCGTACTATGGCCCAGCACTAGCATCTTTGACAGTCGAACAGAGAATTTCCCGCTCTTTTTTTCACGGTGTCATACTTTTGAATAGTTTGGAGTTATAATTAAATAATTTATTTGTTAAAACTACGTTTATCTTTATTAATAGGCTCATGTAAACTGCACTACAGCCTATAACATTATCATTGATTGAAAATCAAAAATAAGCTTCATTTGATGGTAATGTAATGTAGGTTCAGATTAAGTTGATACTTAAAGTTACTCTCGTTAAACACACATTTTATTCATTGGAAACTAAATTACAAACACTAGATGATGCGAACAACTACGCCGCTGTCGCTTGATTTTGGCATTATACATTTTTGTTATTATATTTCTAGCCAAGTATTCGTAGGCGGTCGACAACAGACAGAGCAAAAAGCGACGTCCTCTTATACAGCACAGCTTGTGTAAAGGCGCAGTAGTTACGTAGTGACGCCATAGTCACCCAGAACGAGGCGCCTTTACGAAACTTGCTTGGCTCTAGTCATGACTTACATAATTATAAACAAAATAATTTAGGTAGCTAGGTACTTTCTTTTTTCAACTGGCAAACAGATAGGTAATTTTTATAATCGATAGTTTTTAGACGAGAGTTATATAAAAACACGAGCTCTGTTGTATGTACTTCATCTCTGTAACTCAATGATATTTTATTAATATCAATGCTGTAAGCCCATGGAATAGTGACAGGCAGGATTATTTGACCAATGAACCCAAAAATATACCTATTATTTTTTCCTCTATTTTACATTTTTAAATATTTAATGTACAAAAGTTAAAAAAAAAAAATTTTAAATGATTATTATTAATTTAATGAATGTTGTTTCAGTGAATCAAATGATGTATTGGAGAATTCACCAAATGTGGAAGAATGGTTCGATTAGCATAAAGTTACTATTGTTTTAAGTGTACTCCTATAATTATTTTTGAATATAAGTAAATACTTAATAGTTGATGTTTACATTGAAAACTGCTTGGACTTCTTTAAATAAAAATGCACAAAATACGTATTGGATAAATATTTTAATTAAGAGTTACAATAATGGGTTTTGAAGCATAAGAACAAACATCTATCTGTTTCAGAATCACACCCACTTTGTGATATATTACATTTTTGATAAACACACATATATATACGAAGTGTACATGTATCAAATAAGCATATACATTCTTTTAAATTTCATAATATACATACAATGTTATGGGTACCACATTCTTAACAAGATTAATAAAAACGTTTATAATGATATATTAATTTATTATTAATGTTCTCTTAACAAACCTACCATGCAAAGAAAACTTAGCATGCTTGCTACTAATAAATTTATAACAACATTTTATGTCCATAATACTAAAGTCCCTATATCTAATCTCTATTTTGTGGTACATATGAAAATAAAATTTTCTAAGTTTGTGAGATTCCTACTATCGACTCAAAAACATAATATGGTACTCAAGACACACCAACACATTTTATTAATCTCTAACAAACGAGTACATTCAAGATGTCATGAGTATGAAGCTGATATACTAACACATAATTTTGCAGCATTGGTTTTTCCAATGTAAAACTGTTACCAATAAAATAATCACTGGGATATTTTAAAAATAAATTAAATTGTAAAAGATTGGAGCCGTTAACACAAATGACTCAAAAAATACAATTACTTTAAAAACAATAAAAAATAGGCCTATTATATAGGAATGTCTGTGAAGTAGGTATGTTATAATATTTTTAAAACTTTGAGAAGCACCAGTCATGATGGCATTGTTGGTTACAGATGACTATTGTATTCAGGACAATGCTACTGAAGTTCTTAAAACAATTTTCAGAATTCTGAATAGTGTGTAAATAGCAAAGAATAAGCAATCTTCAAGGGGTTTGATATTTTAGTATTTATATGTACAATAAAAAATGAGTAATGCATGGTTAATATATCTAATAGAGGAACACCCAGGCTTTCTGAAAATATTAAAATGAAAGAATGAAAATGGATATTATTAACAAAGTTAATACTGTATATCAGCTTCCATTTGGAGATATTTATTATTGCCATTTATATAATTAACTATGAGTTAACAGGAACATTTAACGAAAAAGGGGTCTGTATTATTGCAAAGAATATAATAGCGTACCAATGGAGGCTAAATACTACATACAAGTCTAACTGGAAACAATATTATATCTCATAATATTTGATACAAGTTATATTAGATAATTTTACAGATAGAAATATTATACTCATCAGTGTTAGTTGAATAAGCATGTTTTAAGTTTGTTTGGTTTAAACCAGCAAAGCTACTGATGAGTATAATACTAAATGAACCAATCGAAATTTTGATACATGATGACATAACAGCCAAATAGTTACTTTGGTATGAATTATAATTTTCTACATTATACCATAAATACACTTGAATATACCTAGAAATATGCGAGACAACAGTATAATCTGTGACACTAAATAGCTACCTATTCATCGCCCAAACAAGACACTATCAACCATGATGAGAATCTCATTTATTCTCTATATTTACAAATCAAGCAGCATTTGGTGCAGATGTTGAGCCATATACAAAATATGTAAACATAATCGTAAATTTCATCAAGCATGCTGCAGACTGCTGATCATGATAAATGTTAACAGATGACAAATAATATTTATCTTTATATACTACTACTAATATTAAATTAGGTTTTACGAATTGAAGTGTATCGATTTACAAAACGCGATGAATGAGGTAAATAAATTTCTAGAATATTATAATATTGAATATATTATTGTAATAACATGAAAGTAAGTATTCCTTGTCTTTTGAACATTTTATCAAATCTTATAAATCGCAGTTTAAATTTTAACTAAAATAAATCTTGGTTTAAAAAACACCTAACTCTATATTAGCAATAAAATAAATCCAAAATTGTACACAAGAGATTTCATTTCATTTCATTCTAAGTTCAGTGCAAAGTTCACAAGTGTTTTGCTTCATATATTTTTCGAATTGTACGCATTATTATTTTATCAACTCTACATGTAAAGTGACTGTGAACTTCTAGGCAATTATAACACCAACTCCATTGTCTAACAATGTTGTTCATATTTCATGGTTTCTTGTAAAAACTTAAAATTGATCTGCTAGCAGATTGCAAATTTCATGTGAGACTGTTTCCTTGCTAGATCTTACAGTCAGTCTAAACATTTGAGCTTGTTTGTTTGGTTCCAATCTCATAAGACATCCTACTTGCTGCACTCTGGTGTGAACAATACCAGCACACACAAAGTTATCAGGATTAGGATCAATTCCATCTAGCAACTGCATACCAAACCCAGCCAATTTGGTACGAGTTGCAGGTATATCAATAGAACCTGAAGCTTTGAATATTTTTTGTGCTCGTTGTTGCTCCCCTCCTAAATTTTTCCATCTGGCAAAGAATGATTCACCATTCATTTCAGTTGGTTCAAAAAATTTGTTCAGTGTGAGTGGTAGTTTCATAGTAATTTTTTGAGGTACATTATTGTACACAAAAGAAACAGACATACTTGGAGCATCAATAAAATCTTCAATGCACTCAGCAGTAAGCATTTGTTGAATCTGAGCACCTGCTTCTAATATAGGTTCCATGGGCTTCATCTGCACATTTAGCTTGTGCAAATCAGTCCAGTGAAGTTCAGGACGGACAGTCTGAATGGGAAACTGTGTTTTGTTGCCATAAAATAAACCAATCCTTCCCAAATTCTGTCTGAATTCACTTTTGACTCCAATCTGGATAAGGTCATTTTCAAAGAGGACTCCATTATTCTTGAATAAGAATTTTTTGATGTTATTTTGTTGAACAGTACTGGGACTGATTTTTGGAGCTGTGTACAAATCTCCAAGTACATCAAGCAATCCGTTTCCAGTTGCTGGAGCTGAAGATCCTGGTGGTGTAGATAGCCCTAGTAAATCAGCACTTGAGCTATTTGTATTATTAGTGGAGTTAATGATTGCAGTGGGTGCTGCTGTGGGCTGGGGGCTCTTTGATTCTCTTACATCATCTGGTATGCGACCCGGTTTTTTCTTCTTCAAAACAGCTAGAATAGAAGATTCCCTTTCTGGGAAAGCAGGCATTTCTTCCAGTACTGTTGCTAGCACATCAGCGCTGGCTACAATACTTAATTGCAGATATTCAGAAGCCCTTTGTTGTAATTCAACATCTGAGGACCGTAAGTTGGAGTCCGCGCGAAATACTTCTTGAACGCGATTTTTTATTTCTGGGAAGAGATTAACAAGTTTGATATATGTAGACAACAGAAGTGCTCTTGTTGCTGCTGAGCATAAATGGTATTTTGAGTGTAGCAACTCAAATTGAACTTGAGGTGAGGATCTAGTATCTCCAGCAATTAAATTACCAAACTCTCCAAGTATATATCCACCAACCTTCACCATATTTTCATGACAAGTTGGTGCTTGAAGTGCTTCAAAAACAGTTTTTGCAGCATAACCTTGAACTTCTTCTCTGTTGATTACAATCTGAATGACTCTGTACCAAACTTCTTCAGATACATAATCTCCAGCAATTCTTATAAGATTAAGAATCACATCAACATACCAGGTAAAATCTGTAGCATATTTTTCAGCCAAAATGGCTACTTTCAATACCATTTCTTCCCTTATGGAATAGTCAGCAGTTTCTAAATAAGCTAACATCTCTTGGACAATTTCTTCAGCATTTGTCTTATCACACATCGCATATAGTAAGTCCACTGCTTGCTGTCGGACTGAGACATCCTTTTCCATTTTCATGGATAGAATAACAACTTCTTGATGTTTTTTGACAGCCTCATGAGAAAATTCTGATGTAGCAAGATGGCACATGGACTCGAGGGCCAAATATCTTAGATTTGTCTCACGGTTGCTGAGGAATTGGCCAAGTTGGTTGCATGCACGAACAAGCAAATTTGGTTCACTATCATTGTGTATGATTAGGCTTATGGCCTCAAACAATACTGCATTCTTAGCATTCGAATGTTGTACTTTTTTAGATTTAGGAGGTTCTTGGGCCTTGTTGAAAATGGTTTCCAAACACTCAGACAGGCGACCTCTGACACCAGGCTCTTCAGATGGTGGAGTATAGTTCTGAAGCAGACGCAGTAATTTGACTGAAAGCCAAGGTGCTGGCACAAAGTAATATGTATAGTCTTGAAGATCAGTGTAACTAGCGGTAACAATCCTACTCAGTCTAGCAACTGCCAGTGTTACGCAACCTTTGTACTCTTCTGGATTCTTTTTAACAAGAGCATCGATTAGGGATGTTGCTGCTGTTACAACACCCATGTGTGGGTCATTCAAAAGGTGTATGATTCGAGAAGTCCACTCACCTCCAGGGATTATTTCTGGTGACTTTCTGAACAGTCGTAACAAGCATAGAGCAGCAGATTGCTTGACCACATCCATTGTATCTCCTGAGACAAGAAGTTTTGGGATTTCTGTGCCAAATGCTTCTGCCATGTCTTTGCTGCCGATGTTGGCGATACATTGCAGCGCCAAGTTTACGTGTATGGGATTACGTGACTGTAGGTCATTTTTAATGCTCTGGATGATGAGCTTAATTAGATCACTGTTGGTGTTGACAAGTACTGATATGAACAAATAGCCTATTTGTTTTTCAGAATATTTGTTGGATGAAAGTAAGTTGACTGCTTCCATATGACCAAAGTCGATATCATGACCCAGCAAAAAGATAAATAAGAGTTTACATACATATTTCTTTTTTTGATATCCATCAAGGGTTTTATCACCTTTGAACTTACTTCTTATATTGGCCAATTCTTTATTGATCCTCTTAATTTCCGCTTCCTTGCTTTTACAGTTTCTTATGTCTGATATGAAGACTGCGAGCCCTCGCATTCCATCTCCCCTGACGGCAGGCATATTGCCAAGTGACTTATCGAACACCAGTTTTATGCCTTTTCTTTACACTTTTAATCGAAATATTGTCTCCAAAGTACTAACACTAACGTATATGATGATAAAATTGTAAATCGGCGTCGAATTACAACTAATCAATTAGCGGCCGTCATTACAATTAATCAGAAAAGATGAGATTTCTTCTGCTGGTTCTACAACGCCTTCCTTTTCCATAGATCCATTTGAAACGTCAGACTAAGCTTATTGTTTATGGATCAATATTGTACGCCAATCAAAGAGCGCTCAGGCGATTGTAGTCACTATCTTTATAGCAATAAAGTTTACATTGGATTATAGTAAATTTTGACATGAAATAAGGTCGGTAATATATCGACGTCTTATAAAACTGAATTTCAATACCTAGTATTCACTACACATGGAAGTATTAACTTTACAAACTTTTTGAATCATGGCTGGAAGTATGTACCTAAAACAGGTAAAAGTGAAGCTAAAAGAACTAGAAAAGCACTATATACACAAAGTATTAAAAGTCTACACTTATAAAAATTACCATTGTAGAACAAAGAGAATGTATGTTGTAGAAAATATGGCAAAGTTAATGTCTACAACGGTTGACATCGATTTTGCTCCCTCAAATTTTGCTTTTACCATGCTTTAAAACCATTACCGGCGGTGCAATAACTCAAAAGGAGGGTTATGTGATTATGGTTTTTCCCTCTCTATTCTTATTTTTGGTCTACCTCTAATTCTTGCTACATATCAGTAATCTGTGGCACAAAGGCCAAATAGCCATGCACCAAAATTAAAAAAAAATTGTTAAATTGTTCTCTACTCCATAGCTTGTCTATGGTGGTCTGTCCAATGTTCATGTTCATTCATCAGTCACGAGACAAATGTAATAAAAACTTAAAATACGTCTCTAGTGTACAAAACTTAATTTTTAAATTTGTGATAAAGATAAATATGACTTTGAGGTGTTGTTGTTCTCTAAAAATGTTTTCGTTAGTTTCATCTCATCTCTTGTGAAAGGCTGGTGTCAAAGTACGACTTAACTAATGAATGATGCAGTCTATTTTCTGGACAGGGAGACTGCTATCACGTGCTTTACGAAATGGACTTTCGAATTTCTCAAGTGCAACTGAGTTAAACGTTTCGACAAAAAAACACCCATATTTGGTATCTGTTGTGTGTGGTTTTCCCAAAGACATTGCTAATGGTAGAACGCGCAAAGGACAGTTCGGTGACGACGCATGGTTCTCCACCAATTCCAGCAACGCGGATGTTATTGGTAAGACAATTAAATTTTAATGTTGTTTATGTAAGTACTATCATAGCTTTATCTATTTTCGTCCAATTTAATGACGCGCGCTCTATCATGGTCTAAAAACTTACTACGTTTTAATTGATCATTATTCTAACCATCAGTTAACTACTCCTTTATTTCCTTTATATATTAATTACAAGTAAGTTGATATGATTCACAAATTCGAGTAACTCGTAAAAATGTTACCAAAAACCATGATGTCTTATTTCTCCCCTAGAATGACCCTTTGACCTAAAACATTCAAACAGAATTACAAACAAAGCAATGAAATATAAGTAAATAGTGTTAATTGCTTTTTTTATTAAATGATTCTAAAAATGAATTGGATTATACATATACCATAATAAAAAAATTTTGGTGAATATTATAATAATTGTTGCTATGTTGTGGAATTACCAACTTTTATTTACCATTCAGTTAATTGCCTACCCTATAATATATAACTAAACGGCCCAATTCAACTAGAGCCCTAAATGAATTCAGGAGGACAAAAAAAAAACTTAGGTTACCCCCTCACATACATATTCAGGTCAAAGGGACCTCTGGGGCCTCTGTTTACTTGCTTTGCCCACTCACTGATGCCCCTGTCATCTCCTTCGTGTTAGGTCCTATTAAAACTTGCAGACAAAAAGGAACCATTGATTGATCTTACTAACATCTAAAACTGACTGAGCTGGGTCTAAAGTTATTTTATTACTATAGTATAGTATTGCAATCTGTTCTTCTTTTAAAAGAGCTTTAAGGTATAAAAATGTTAATTACCTTTAAGCAAAAAGTTATCTTATGATAATAAATCAATGTTGCAATCTTATCAAAGCTGAGCAATAACAATAGCAATATTTTTTTTTTTTTTTTTTGACAGTGGAAGATGACAACTGGTATAATGGATATATAGAGCATCATGACTTCATGAGTATCTTTGATCCATATCAGC
Organism: Leucania comma; assembly: GCA_958295575.1. NCBI lineage: Eukaryota > Metazoa > Arthropoda > Insecta > Lepidoptera > Noctuidae > Leucania > Leucania comma. The sequence goes on along the minus strand of OY282474.1, from coordinate 14,973,598 downwards.
TGTGTGACTATTTCTCATAGACAATTTCTTATAAGGGAAAGTAATATGCTCAATCAATCATTTATCCCTTGGCTATAATGACAAAAGATCATACCCAAATAGAGCTGATGGTAGTTCTAATTCAGTACTCAACTAATGGCCTCATTCACAATGGCTTTGGAGACATAATCTGACAGACATAATGCTGTTTCATTTTTACCAAAATTGAGGCCATGTATAAGTTTGATTCACCAGGATATAACAAGCTAATTATAACTGTTCCGCTGTAGGGCACACACCTCTTCTCTGTTAGGGAAGAACAGAACTGTATTTCAATATGTCTGTGGACCTGTGTTCCTTCAGTTGCCCTTTGTATACCAGGGCCATGGTAATTCTACTGAACATTCTCACAGTCCATAAATACACCCTTAGAGTCCATAAAAGAACCTTTGTTTGTATTTACATATACTTTAGATAGCTGGGTCTGCTGAAGTGAGAAATATATAGAAAATTGACTTTATTGGTGACCAAAGTCATAATTTGGTCACCACCAAAGTCATCAAACAGATGAAAAATAGACAATTACCATTGTCTATAAATGCTAACAATCATCTTATTTGTTTGTTGACATGAATATTTCTATAGTATATTGTTATCTGTATTTTTGTTAATTTGCATGAGTCATAATGTAACTGTAGAGATTAGCTAGCTGATTTAGTTAACAACATTAATTGCATGAGACAGCAATTTTTATATTGTTTTATTTTAGTACTGGCACTTGATAAACCACTCAGTGCTCATAAAAAAAAAAACCTTATATGGAAACTATGTAACAAATAGTGTCCTACTAAAATTATAAATGTGAAAGTTTGTATGTTTATGCATATTTGTTACTCTTGTACGCAAAAACTACTGAATGGATTTAGATGAAATTTGGTACATGGGTAGACCATGTCCTGGACTAGCACATAGATTATTTTTTATCCTGAGAGTATGTTTCCTTCAGTATTTTCTACTATAATGTGGGCAAAGTTAGTAGAAGAGAAGTTAGTAGCAACAGCTAGCTAGCAATATTATAATACATATAATTTAATCTTTGTAAAAAAAAAACTTTTATTAATTTTTGAACTAAATTAGCATGGAAACATTACTTAATTTTGTTTTTTTTGGAAAACATTTATTTAATAATTATGTTTAATAGGTGTGGCAGATGGTGTAGGAGGATGGCGTGCTTACGGCATCGACCCCGGCGAGTTCTCGTCATACCTCATGAGAACATGCGAGAGGCTCGTCCAGATGGGACACTTTAAGATGTCAGAGCCTGGGGACCTGCTGGCCAAGTCCTATTATGAGTTATTGGAACATAAGAAACCAATACTAGGTTTGTAAACATTTTATACAGAAACTATAATTCATCTATACCCTTTAGGTGTGATTGTCCTAATTCTTAATTGGACCATTCTTAAAAAATTAAAATTAACCGATTTAATTGATCAAATTCACACTTTGCCAAAATCAGTTTTTTGCTTTTTACGAAAATATAAAAGTAAATTATTATTGGTATAAAACTAATAACACTAGATGTATATGATTATGAGTGTATTCAATTCATATATGTACATAACAATATATTATTTTGTTTAGTTTTGGAAATACTTTGAAAAAATTGCACCCAAAGGATTTACACAACAACTACTACAATTATAATAGTGTCTGTAATAGGTAATCAGGCAGAGGCCCAGCCTGCTAACTGGCAGGCAGGGTCGAAGCCTACTGCGTTCATGGGTTAATTTCCGAAAGGAGTACCCAGCCCTGGCAGGATAGGCTACGAAGGAACAGGGTAGGATTTTAGTCAGTAAGAGTCTGACACTACTTCCCGCTCCGCCCAAGGGCGGGATTTGTCATTGGATGATTTTACCTACCATAAAAAAAAAAAACTACAGATATCTCACTATTCATCTAAATTAAGTAGCCACTACATAAGAATATTGTCATTAAAAAGGGAATTTTATGTGAGCTCAATGAAAGAGTATTATTTTGATATACATATTTTATTGACCTTGCATACAAAGTTTTATCTGTATACTCCGTTTGTTTTAGATACTTAACTAAATTTAAATAATCTTCACAAGTTTTTATCTAAAAATTTTTAGAATTAGTTATTTACCTAAACTGATGTAAGGTAATTAACTAAATTTAATTAACCTTTGTATGACTTTTAGACGACTTTTAAAAATAGAAAGACATATTAAGATGGTTTATGTATAGTTAAGTACCTAAACAGATGGAGTATAGCTATACATATTTCGTATATTAAAAAACACATCCTTACTCAGTAATAAAGTGTGAGTGCACTAAATAATTTGAAAAAAGTTATAAGTTATATCAAATGCAAGTTCAAAAGTTGTCATGACACTCTTATTTTCATTTCTATCTCTTCTTTATTATCACTACTAACCATGCATAAAGAATGGCTCTGAGAAAAGGCTCACCTTGACCAAATTAGATAAAGATGACTAAACTAAATTTGCAGTATAATTAATTTAATTGTTGAGATGTATTCAAGATACATTCAATATTTAGCAGGCATCTGTCTCAATTGAAGAATACAAAGTCCTCTTATATTTTCCTTGAGTCAAGTAGCAAACAATGATCTGTGGCAGTGTCCAAGAAAATAAATAACTGATAAATGCTGTTTGTGATGTGCCAGCTAACATTCATGATATTTTTTATTCATATTGTAACTCTGTTTTTTTATTTCACTTGTCCTTCATAATTTTATATTTATGTCTTGTACAGAAGTACCTAATTTTTCTATACATCATGACAAGGCTTTTGATTTCAATAAAGTGAGATTTGTCAATGACTGTTGATTGCTTCATGTCAATGACATAACAGAATTATTTTGATTTTAAGTAATAGGATAAAAAAGATTTAAGTACGACAAAATAATACCTATACAGAAATAATAAAAGTGAATATCAAACGAAATTAAAAACTGGCATGTAATGTTTCAAGGTAGAACTACTGCGCACACGTGAGCCACGTACGTCAATCTGGGCGCGTCGATCTCCACACATTATACAGCGTGGTGATTAGGTTATCACATTAATTGAAACCACGTACTCAGAATTAGGTATTTTATCATATACAGTTAAAATAATTCAATAATAAACAATATTATAGCCGTGGGAATTTTTTTTTCATTTTAATATTTCGCAACATCATGTATTGCATAAACTCAATCAGCTGGCCAATAAAAGTAGGTCAAAGACCCGTGGTTGGTTAAGATACCTATTTTTCAACTTCAAACGTTGCCATTCGTATTACCTACAAGTACTAGACTATCATTTTACAAACTGTTTACGTTTGAATTGTTTATGTTTCTCGTAATAAGAAACGTAAACAATTCAAGACAAAAATGTCCTTACAGCTAATAGTTGAAGGCGTCTTTGTGTGGTAAATTAAAAGATAAAAATAGACAAAGAAAAATATGCAACAATATTCTTACGGTTGACGACTTATGGTATAAATTTCTAATACTCGAAATGCTACGGGGTACGGGAGTGCTTAAAGGCATAATACTAATTTCTTTGGTGCGTCCGATGAATGAATCTAGTCTGCCGCCAAAACACTTGAGGGATAGTTGACGAGTTTACTATCTGCTCGCGCGCCCTTCGTACCTACTTATTGTTTTTTTTTTTTGTTGATATTGATTTGTGTTAGCTTTATTTTTGTAATAGGAATTAGATAGTTTAATAATACTGTTTGTATTATTAGTTGTACATTAGTGAAGGTGGTGTGTGACAGTTTGTGCGTAACCAGACGCTTAAACACCAGTCGATTTTTTTTTATGGGGACATTTAAAGAATGAGGTTTACGCTACTGAAGTGACGACTGTGGATGATTTAAAAAATCGAATAATTCGTGCCTCAGACAATTTAAAAAATTTAGCCGCGAATGGTGACCTACTTAGAAAAGTTCGAAACAATATCATAAGACGATATCATTTGTGTGTAAAGAAACATGGTGGACATTTTGAAAATGTTAAAATTTAAAATTTGAGTGGAGATTTTTAAAGTTAATTTGTGATGATTTTTTAAAACAACAACATAAAGTACCTAGGTCGCACACTTACGCCACGCGCAGCGTGCCTACACCCACAAGTAGGTATTCGTATCTCGCGTAGGTACGGCGCGTACGTACTCGCCGGCGCCGCGGCGTTGCCACTTTTACAGGTCAGTGAACTAATATTATAAAGGATGATTTATTTTTTACCAATTTTATACGCTATTTATTTTGTTTGAAAAATGCATTTTCTTAATTTTAGTAAAATTATTTATTTTACTATTTTAACGGACTGATAACCACTTGTAATACATGCTGCATAATTTAATGTGATAACCTAATCGCCACGCTGTATATGTATATGGCAACTAGACTTGTAGAGCTACATTAGATCCACGCCACGCGACTCGATTCTACGTACAAATCAGGCGTGGCCAACGTGTGTGTCGGTATTAAACCGACGTAGTAATTTCATTTGGACACATTTTTTCTGTATAGGAAGCAGCACGGCATGTGTGATGATCCTAGACCGGTCGGAGAGCGTGATGCGCGCGGCCAACATCGGCGACAGCGGCTACATGGTGGTGCGCGGCGGGCGTGTGGTGCACCGCTCGCACGAGCAGCAGCACTACTTCAACACGCCCTACCAGCTCAGCCTGCCGCCGCCCGGACACGACCGGAATGTGCTAAGTGACAGGTACAAGCCTAACATTTCAGCTCCTTTTTCATTTTTGGAAAGTTAACAAGCCAACTTCTGAGTGAGAAAGCAGCCTATTTTCGATTTTCGATAGTATGCGAATGCTTTTTTATTTAGGTACAAGGAGCACATTAGGAATTCGACCTTCAGTTTGCCATGCTACTAATACAATATTGAGTAAATGGTTTCATAACAATAGTACTGTCGGTAAAGAAAACAACTCCTAAAAGTTAAAACACAATATTTGACTAAGATTTGAGATAATGTAATGTGTGATACGAAATCATGATTATTTTAAAACTAGCTTTTGCCCGCGGTTTCGCTTCCGTCAACTGGCTACTCTATTCTACTTTACCTACTCTACCCTAACCCTAACCTACTTTACTCTATTCACCTTATGAACCTTCTCCTCACAATAACAAACACAACCAAAAAAGAATATTAGAAAATCGGTCCAGCCGTGCACGCGTAATGTCGTGCCCATGGGAAATAGGGATTGATTTTATTTATTTTGTGGGTCAATTCGGTATAAGAAATACTATCGATTTAAAAAGAAAAAATAAAGTACTTTTTCAAAAACTCGAACTAATATACGCATAATACGAAATTAATTTAAACGAGTCAATGACCCTGTAGGTAGATGTAGGTCGTTGCGTACTAACTACCTACAGTTCATTGGCGTCGTTCAGCTGACGTTTATTTTGTACATGCGTAAATTAATTCGAGTTTAAAAAAAACTTACTTTATTTTTTAATTTTCACTTTACAAATCCTTCGCGGGATTAAAACGACCAAAACTTAACCGTGTATAGATGTATATAGATGACATTGTACTGACTGTCCACGGGTGTTTATCTCGCGTCTACTTATTTGATAAAAGAAGTAGACTGCGTCATAATTTCTTGATAATAAAATCAGAATTAGAGCGAAAGGTTGCTTCAATACCGATAATAGTGTAAATAAATACTACGGAAGGCTTGAACGTATCTTATGGGTAATTCTACGAGTATATTTCACTGTATCTTTCATCCTTCTCCATACGATTTGAAACTGAATGCTTATTTTTGCCATAATAAAATCGGGTACTTTATGATAGTTTGGGCGAAAATTCTTAGCCGTGTATTGTTGACAGCTTTCATTTGGTGATGTGCCAATTTTTTTTTAATGTGCCGCTATATTTAAAAAATGCTGCAGCTTTCTATTGTACCCAAATTCGTTTAGCTGTACTCGTCCGCCCACCAGAGCAATTTGCATCATTGGTTTGTCCGCCTGGATCTCTATATATTTGCTATGAAGCGCTTTAAACCAGAAATTTGGCTTCTGGGTAGCTGGCACTGGCAACGAGCGGGCAAATTTAATTTAACTACATTGTGAGCTCACAGTCTAGCTCAGCTCAGTACAAAATGATACAGCGATGACAGGCACTCTTTCGAATCGTGAAGTAATGTGTTATGTAAATATCAGTCTCCTAATTATTTTGCTACTTTGAGTGAAACATCTTTGTTACGCTTGACGACCAATCGATTATCTTAGATCCTGATCAAATGATACTGCGCTTATTTATAATCATTATCCTCTATTTTTAGTATCCGATGCAAAGATTTAAAAATAGGTAAAATTATAATAATAAGATTACGTAACCGTTTTAATCAGACTCATTAAAAATAAAGTGTTCATTAATAAACTTTTATGACCTTGCACTATCATGCTCGAGGGTCAGAAGATATTCAAATGTCGAACGACACTGCAATACAATTCTTCTTAATTAGTTGATTAACAATGCAGTTTCTCTTATCACTAGAATTAGCAGCGAGGAAACATTGACAATACATTACAAATATGTATATTATATTATCATCTCATCCAGATTTAGTCTCCGCAGTCATAAGACTCATTATGCTTCCACCACGAGACTAGTAGTCATGTGCTCATTCCACATACAGCTCTTGTATTTCTGTATGCACTAATATTAGAATTTTTAGCTCATTGGATGTTTGCCAGGTCTTTAAACTTGCGCGTTCTCTTAAAATTTATGGATTTGTGTTTACTTGTTTATTATTGGCACGATTAACTAAAGAATTTGTAAAATCTTCATAATAAAATTAGAAATAAATTCTAAAGGTGTAATCACGGTAATTATAACGTCACACTGTAAGAATGGAATAACTCCGAGGTTATTGACACTATTATTTAATTACATCATTGACATCAAATAAACGACACAGTGTCGTCACTATTTATAGACTTCAAATGTCATTATAGTATACATACCTAGTATACCTATGTACATCGCAGAACTGAGTGGTTACGTCTTGGCGCCCCAATTACGTACTACGATATTATGTGTACATATATTTGAATCGAGAATAAAGTCCAATGTTTTTTTTTTTGCTCGAGAAGCAGTGCTCTGTTGTTCTTCTCATTACTGTATATTTATCTATACTTATTTTAAATTACGTCGTTTTAGAAGCACTACGTTGTTACAATAGTGTACAGTGTAGCTGTTCTAGTTTTGAGATAAGGGGCTATTCAAGTATTACGTAAGCACTACAGGGGGTGGGGAGTCTTTGCTTTTCTTATTTTTGATGATATGGGGCACGGGAGGTCTGGATGGTGATTACGTTAGCAGTACGTTTTTTTTAGTTTTTGAAGAGAACGATGTAGTTGTTCCAAAATCACACGAAAGCAACAAACATCCAACAAACATATTTCTAGCCTATTCCTTATTTCTAGACTTTTAACCACTCCTATTAATTTAATAACGAAACCAATTAATAATTCATAATCATGAGGGGGGATAGAGAGCTTTGCTTACTTTTGCTGACGAGGGGGAGGGGATGAATATTTGCAAAAAATCTGCTTACGTAATACTTGAACGGCTCCTAATATTGTTAATCTGTAGTAGCTGGAGATAGCTCAATTGCAAAGTTTCATAATGACTTTTAGTGCTGCACACCATACCAGACCATATATATTGAACCCATCGTTTCCTTACTACAATTATGAAACAAAATATCCCAGCGCTTCTGTCTTTCTATCTGATAACGATAAACTCAAAAACAATTAAACGGATTTTAATACTATTTTCAGCAATTGACAAAGTGATTCCTGAGAAAGTTTTAGGTGTATAGGACATGCCTGCATTGCAGTAGAGAAAAGCCGAGAATTTCATAGATGTAACAACTGTGGGAAGCTGGGACGGGTCTCTAGTTTTAAACAAACTGAGGACATGCATGCATTGCAGTAGAGAAAAGCCGAGAATTTCATAGATGTAACACCTGTGGGAAGCTGGGACGGGTCACTAGTTATAAACAAACTAAATGGAACACACGATTCAACGCATACTTAGAGATTAAGAGAAAATAATATATTTACTATCGTTCAGTTCGTACAGAGATAGTTATTTTTGATGTTTGTCCTCAAATCCTATTGATATACTTCTAAAACGAGGGTGGCAATTACTCAAAACATTCCGCTTTTTTATTGTCATGAGGTATCGAATGTATAATTATAGAAATAGGTATTGACACTTTCCGCATGAAATAATGTGCATTTAAGATCATACCATTTTATCACCGCATTCACAGCGCGTTGTTTACATAGTGATCGTGATTACATTACTGCGTGGCAGAATCGTACTACTTTTACTCTTATTTATAGAGGGTTATAAGGTATCTTATAATGGTGTCGGACGTTTTTAAGTATCATAACTCTATCATGCTTAAAGGCCATGCTCACCAGCAAATATAGATAAAAGGAAAACTTAATGTTAAATTACAAAACATCACCTTTACCAATTCGTTAACATTCTGGGTTTTTCAAAATTGTAAAGAAATATTTATAAAGTAGGTAGTCAATAAGGAAAACGAACGAGTTGACCCCGACTGCAATAAGTACATCAATTTGTTAGCGCCAAACCAGAGTACATTTTTAAAAAACCGAAGAAAGCTTGTTTCCTTTTTTGATTGTCATGAAAAGCTGCAGGAACTATGAGAAAATACAGGACTTCTATAGACTAAGGTAAACGCTACAGTTATGCTGGTGTTGCTATAAACTGCATTAATTAGTAAGCAGTTTTGAATGTACTATTCTGGAAGGCTTAGGCCATCAAAGTTGAAATGGTTAATAACTGAAGCGTTGCCCCTATATTATATCATGTGCGATTGGACAACGGACAGTTAAATAATATGCATCCAACATGTTACTTTTTAGGCCTGAATCAGCGGAGACGTCAGAGTTCTCAGTGGAGTGCGGTGATGTGATCTTGGTGGCGACGGACGGCGTCTTCGACAACGTGCCCGAGCCCGTGCTGGTGGCGGAGATGCGGCGCGCGCAGAGTTTCGCCGGCGATACCAAGCGCCTGCAGGCCGTGGCCAACTCCATCGCGTGGATGGCGCGCAACCTGTCCTTCGATGGCTGCTACATGTCGCCTTTCGCTAAGAGCGCACGACAGAACGGCATTGATGCCATTGGTGAGTTATCAAACCATTCTACTACAAAAATAGGTGCCTATAGCAAAGAAATAAAAAGTTGTAGCTATTTCTAAACGATAATAAAAACACATAAACACGTATTATTGTTATTTCAGATCTTAATTTAATTTCCCCGCTGTTTTCTCTGGCAAAATCTTATGAATGATTAAAACTAGCTAGGATTTTCAACTTCACCACTTGAATGCTGCGTCATGTCTAACTCTATATTTTATTTGCAGGGGGAAAACCAGACGACATAACGGTGCTACTTGCTATCGTAGCGCTATGAAAATGTCCCCATGTGATTTATGTAGCTAGATTCTAGATACATTTTTTTGTTCAAGATTACTACAAAATTTAGTTAAATAATAGTGATAAACAACGAAGCCAAAAAAAAAATGAAGATTGGACCCTTTTTAAATTGATCTGTAACATCTTGGTTTAAAGTAAGGGAGGTGCCCACTTTATTTGATTCATTGCGATTTATTATGAAACAGATTTGTTTCTAAAAATCTGTTTTGTATGTATATTTGTTGTTTAATTATAACATTGTGCATAGTAATGTGTAAATACTTTTTGTACTATATGACTTCAGTTTTTGTTACGCCAGATATTTCTGTATGATCTCAAAAGTTGCTGTATGCTTTTTGTAATGTAAAGGGCTAGGCCATGTAGACGTCAATAGGTCACCTCCTAAGCTTGATTCTGTCTACCGTGTTAGTTGTCAAATAGAATTGTTTATTCATTGATATCGCGCTGTGACGCCACGATCTGACTGCTGTGCTTCTAAATTATTGTGATTTACATGAAGCTGTTTGATGTTGTTGTAATGCTGCAAATAATATGCTGTTTACTTGCTGTAAGATTTGAGAAAATTCTGTATGTAATAAATTAGGTCAGCGAAAGTGATCCGTGACCAACATTCATTTATCTTTGAAACAACAGACCTACTTATATTATCAGGTATTTTAAGAAGTTACATAAACTTACATTTTGATAGAACACCCATGCACTGTTGACTTGTTAGTTGTCTTATCAGAGATGTTCGTATTCTGCACTACACTGCTTTAATCGATAATATTAAAGTCAATTAAAAATATACATATTATGGATGCGAGTGCTAAATGGCTTGGGAACATTGTGAATCCTAATTTTAAATTAAATGTTGTCGTTGATATCGATAATACAGTGTAAGCAGTTTCACAGCACTGAAAAGTAAGCTAGTATGGGTCAATAAATTGTGATGTTATTTTTCAGAACAAACTGTATTTAACGTGAAAAAGTATACGGCTAATGTATGTAGTATGCCGCCTTTTTAAGAATTTTAATTTTGTTGGCCCACTTGTAAAATAGTAGAATATAGTTTTATAATTGTGTGATTACGAAGTTGATGAGTATGTCTTTCTTAAATATTTGATTTTACAATCAACTGTGTTTTGGAATTGAGTGCGAGTTTGAATGAAGACTGAATACAACTAGAGATACTGTTCTTGTTGTTACTAGTAGTTTTAATAATGTTACGAAACTATATTTTGAAACGATCACAACTAACGGTTCTATATTAAAACACTTTATGTTCTTTTATAATTTTTTATGTAAATTATATGTGTAATGATTTTATGTCCTATATTTTTTCTTCAAACGTTGATTTAAACCTTTATCGCAGCTTTTATAATTTAATTTGACGCAATACACACTCGGATGTAAGTTCTTGCTATAATTAGAAATCATACTAAGTGATACCTTATTACTTAGTCACTAGCTGCAATCATTATGTAAAGTGCATTTGAAGTTTATTTTAATCATTGAAATTACGTTATAGGTAAAACGAAGCATATATTAGCACGCCCATTGCTCCGTAATAGTTTAACGCGAGCTGTTTAATTCAAATAACGGCAAAAATTGCTTATATTTATGGAAGAGCCATAGCGAAATTTATGTATAAACATGGAACAGGATTGGTTCTATCCAATTGACTTGTTATTTCCATGCATTGCACTTTTGAGCTCGGCGAGCTTCGTTTTAGCTGTAACCTTTATATTCAGACGTCGCGTTAACCAATTTAGTGAGAGTTATTTGATATACCAAATTGGTCAGCCAGATTAGCCGTGGCTTACAATTTGTAAATAGAAATCAGTAGCAAATGATATCTTGAAAGTAGATTATCACGCTTCTATTAAACTATGTCAAGGTATTGGCTGTAAGTAGTAATTGATCAAACGCTTATCAACTTGGACTTATCAACTGTAACCGTGTTTTAAAATTCACCATGATATTGCGTGAATATAGAATAAATAAACAATTCTGATTACGATACAATCTTTGATTACTTCACCTGTTGAACCCTATAGCGACTCGCTCCTGCTATAAGTATTATAAAATAGACTAGAGATCAGATAATTTATTGGGTAGCCTTAAAACTAATGTCATATGATGTTAATAATATCTGCAGAAATAATAGTAATAGAGCAACAAGTCATGATTTGGATTATACCTAATTTTTACACGACTGCCCCAAAAAAGGAGTGTTATGATAAATTATTGTTCAGATTTGTTTTTTTTTTTTTTTTATATGTAATAACCATTGATATATATTATAAGGGAAGATACGTTATGTACTAACATCGCAAAGAGAAATCCTGGACTCGAAACCTACACGTCTATCATCAGTGTCATCACAGTCGCAAACCTACAGCCTACAGTCACTGATAGATAAGGACAGAGGTTAGAGCCGGCGATGTCGTGCGAGCGAAATCGAAAAATATTATTTTTGCGTAACATCCTCGTGTCAATCGCCAATTGCGACTGAATGAAATCAGGCCACAAAGGCTTGTGGCGCTATTCTCTAAGAAAACGCAGCGCTGCCGCAACGACGAACATCCAATTAGGATACATTGAATTAACAATCCAATGTATAGGTAAATTAGGTTGAACCCCTCAAACCCCTAGGGGTTAACCCAAGAAATAAAAAAACCCGACAAGTAAGAGTCCGACTCGCGCACGAAAGGTTCCGTACCATTATCTATGTATGTATGCCCATCAATGGCCCCACTTAAATATTTATTTTGTGTTTTTAGTATTTGTTTTGGTATCAGAAATATACATCGTCTTTGAAAATTTCAACTCTATCACGGTTCTTGAGATACAGCCTGGTGAAATACGAACGAACATACAAAAAGACGGACGGACAGCGAAGTATTAGTAATAGGGTCCAGTTTAACCTTTGGGTACGGAACCTTATAAATCCAATACATTCATACAATCTAAAAACTCCCTAAACGGTTCTATAAAAGGTACTGAAAACAAATAATGACAACCTTATTTACTTAAGTTATTTGTGCTAACTTTCAAGCTATACTCAATACTATTCTAGTTCCTAGATCCACTACCTAGTTTTGGCTGCGCGTTACCATATAATGCTGTCAGTTTCTCCTTTTATATATATATATACTAGCTTTTGCCCGCGTCTTCGCTCCCGTCAACTACCATATTCTAATGTAGGGTAGATTAGGGTGCAGTACGGTAGACCGTACTGAACCCTAATCTACCGTACGTTACCTACCCTATAGGCTAGGTAGGTAACCAGAAATAAAATAAAATCATTATTATAATAATGCTTTCGCGTTAGGCGGTCGCACGCACTATCCACTACAAAAGTGCTCCGTTGTGGGTAGCCGGCCCCGCGTCCATTTTGCTACGTAATAATACAATAAGTGCGCCATCGACACGACTACATGCGCGGGAAAAATATTTGTATGATCTACATTAAGGTGTTTCGGGTCTGGGTGTCTTGTGTACGAGTATTAGTTTACATGTCAATGAACGCACCTGCTCTACGACACAGGAGTGATTCCTAATGTGGAGCAAGGCATATTTAAAAAAAAATCTTCTGTACGTGTGTTTGTCACCTAACTCTGCCTAAATGGCTTGACCGACTTGGATGACATTTTATGCGTATATTTTGAGGTCCCTGGATGGTTTGAAAATACAATTGGATTCGACAGGTGGCGCTGCAATTTTTCACAAGACAACGTCTATCGGGGCCGCTAGTAGATAGATATATTTGTATAGAATAGTCTACCTAGGCATTCTATACAGTATCGAATGTTGAGTTGTCAGTTTCCTCACTGTTGCAGTCATTTCCTTCGCTTGCATTACTGCTTTGCAGAAGGTGATTCCTATTCCCTCACACACCGTACCATAGTTTGAACCAGAGCTGGGGGCTTACTCTCGAGTTTAATTCCGATCGGTCGACATTGGAATTGTGACGTTAGGTACTCTTGAATTCGATACTAGGGCCAAATTGCGTGACCTTTTTGGGAAACTAAGTAAAATCGGGATTGGGCTTGGGGTGTAGTCACGCCATTTTAAACCAATTTGGCGCTAGCATTGAATTCAAGAGTACGAAACGTCACAATTCCAATGTCGAACAATCGGAATTAAACTCGAGAGTTATCCCCCTGGACGCGAGAGGTCGCCACCACTGAACGCCTCCACGAGAACACGGTGGTACTCGCAGCCAAGTGGGGCAGACTTATCGTATTTTCCACAGTGTACTCTGGGCTGACTCTGACTCTGGCGTTAGTCACTATTTTTGTAAGAAAGGATTCCTTTCATAGAGGCAAATAGAGGTGCACAACCCCGGAGCGAAACTTTGTTGCCTCGACAAGTCGCAGCACTGGGAATCGAGCTCCGGCGACCCCTCATGGCGGTATGGAGATAGTAATATCGCAACCCAGCCCTGGGCACGCTATAATCGCGGTGATAAATCGCCACTTTGAGGAGTGGCTACAGAGGCGCCACGGCGTCCTCACTTTTACAGCTCACGGCCCGGGTCTTCAGCGGATGTATGCTTCGGGAAGTACCGGTTTCGGATTCTGTGCTTGACTGCTATCCCACCTGATGGTAAGCAGTGAAAGATTCGGCGGGAAAAAAGGGTGTCACCTTCAAATCCTACAGTGGCAAGCAAGAGTATGTAAAGTTGTGGCAGGCGGCTTGCCGGCATGAGTAAATCACGTTCTAGTAAAAAAAAAACTGTGGCGTAGGTAGGTCATCTATGTAATTTAATGCAGTTGAATGTCAACATCTGACTCAGGGCCAATTACTGAATTGTTTTTGAAGTTACGAATGTGTTAATCCCTATTTTGATGCGTAAAGTTTGGACAAGTTTTCAGACTAAGTGGAGTTTAAAAATACTCAACTTCAAATGCAGTCCTTTTAATTAGGGGGCCTGTGCACACAACGTTTTTTAAACGCGCCGTCGACGATACTGACGCGATACGCATCCGAGTCAGACGCAGCCTGAAGACCTTCTATAGCAGTGGTGGCCAACCGGTCGATCTCGGCTGTTAATCTAGTCGATCTTGGCTTGACTTTTAGGCAAAGCAGAGTATGGTGCAGTACTTTGTCCCCCATATTGTCATGTTTTTTAAAAGAAAATCTTACGCACACCGGGTCGGTTGCACAAACTTTTGAGCATTTTAAAATGAAGCTTCGTTTAACATATTAAAACTCTTTCAAGTGTAGTGCTAAAATTTGTGAGCTCGCTCGCTCTTTTATGCCTAACTGGTAGATCTCACAAAGTCTAGTTTGTAAATAGTAGATCGTGGGTCCTATAAAGTTGGCCACCCCTGTCTATAGGATAAAAGCGCGCCGTCGACGCGCGTTTCTAAAAAGCGAGTTGACGGTGCGTTTAAAAAACGTGGTGCGCACGGGCTCTTAAAGTTAACAGCGTGTACAACATAATTACCTATTGCTATTTTGTCATATGGACATAATGGAGATTTATGGGTGTTCAATTTGAGCTCTGTAACTACAATAAGACAATTAGTATTTCCTAATAATTTGTATTCACAATTAACAGACCCTTATCAATAAACTTTTTACATAAAATACATTTTATATCGACTCAATGCTATTCTAGTGACATAATCGTTATCACTTCGGCATTTGTTTTGTACAAATATTCATACTTTATGGGCCGAAACACAACCGCGTTGCGACGCCGCGCCGCTAAAATCGACAGGGCCGCCCGCCGCAACGCAGAATTATGCGGTGTGCACCGCGGCACGAATATGTATCTGTATCTTCTTTGTCGTTTATTTAAAATAATGTCTTCCTGATAACTAATAAGCATAATTTTTTACGATCCATGGCAGAGAAACGTCTGTCCACTCTCAAAAATTTGTAACAACGCCGCAACGCGGTTATGTGTTTCGGCCCATAATATCTTCTGTATAATGTATTCTGTATAATACATGTATAATCCACCCAAGAGAAAATTAATTGCTTGGCATTTATATATAAATGAAATGTCTATTGCACTAGTTACTTGAAAAATGTTTAGATTTTACAGAATAGATCATATTGTTAGGACAAGGAAACAATAAGCATAGAAACCTTAGGCTCTGAATATATTGATTATAGAGTAGTTTGAATTCATATGGAAAAGAATCAATAAGTTAATAAAGAGCATAGAAAATATAGTAGAAATCATAGATATATTCTTAACAGATGGTTTGGCTTTGAAATCATTTCACATTTCATGTACAGTATCAACAAATAGAGCAAGTTTATCTAGCATCTTCATCTTCATTGTCATGGCGGCGCCAGTCAAAACCTCCTGGTCGCACATTGGCCAGTTCTGGGAGTGGATCATAATCTGGTTCAGGAGCAGGATCAAATAACTTTTTCCTGAAATCAGTATTTATGCATGAATATATTTAAGAAAGGTACAGAAATATATTTTTTTTATGGATTGGCTTACATTTAACCACCGTCTCACCTTACAGTAAGCAATAATGTGGCTTATGTTGGAGCACTTAATTTTTTTAGATAGTAATTCATACTTACAAGAACTTTGGTGTCTTCAGTATTTTCTGACCCCCATTCTGTCTTGGTAGTACATCCTCCATAAAGAAATATATATGGCCAATAGCCATACCCACTAAATCTACTGATATTGCATTGCCTAGTAGCACTGAAAAACCCAATAACACCCAGGGAAGATATGGAGCCTGAAAAAAAAATTTCATCTTCATTACCAAAAGTAATATGAGACTTGATGTATGTAGGAAGCAGAAAGGAGGTACTTCTCTTACTAATAAAAAAACCAGATACCTACATAATTAAACACTGATTTGATTTCTGGAAAATAAAGTGCACCGGAATGATTTAGCAAAGTAGAGCATAAACCTTACCTGAAAATTCATGAGGCCAAAGAAGTTCATCCTCACAAAGACATTTCTTCGAGACCATACATACACTATCATAATAGTAAATGCTTGTCCTAAAAATAGTAAATTCACAAAGAAAGCACACAGCTGTTATAAACTTTGTTAAGGATATTTAATAATATTTGGCATACAATTATCTTATACTTTTAATTGGCAATGATGATACCATCTCGAGCCAACTGTGACATCAGTGAAATTGAAACTTAATAATAACCTCTGTAAGTCACTACAACAACCTTTGTAAGTATTTCACTTGTATACAATAACATGCAGTGTGAACCAATTGTGCTACAATAGAGGCCATCCAGCATCTCAGTCCTGTTAAAATAACTTAAAAATATAGATAAACTAGCTTTTACCTGCGGCTTCACTCCCGTCAACTGATTACATACTCTACCTAACCTACCCTATATATCTACAAATTGTCTTATAGCCACAATAGAGGCCTTCCAGCATCTCAATCCTGTTAAAATAACTTAAAAATATAGATAAATGATCATTGATTTGATTTAAAAGGATACAATCATCAAGACACCTCCAAACACAAACATTACAACAAAATCAGCAGTTCTTCCTCGAAAGGAGCCCTCTTCCAGCATTCTACAATATCTGTAGGTGAATATCATATTGAAGAAAAAGTTGAACCCTAAATTCCCAAAAAAAAGGAATGTGCTTATCAGCCTCCATAATTGGTATTTCCTTAGTATTAGATTAGGATTAAAATATAGTTGAAATGGTGACACTAGGTCCAATTGCTGAAACAGAAAAATATAATTATCAATATTTTGAATGAAGATTAATTCACTAGGGCTATCTTGTTAGGTAGTCACCAAACATTTATGCAAAAATGATATATATATATATATATATAATGACTCAGCAAATGACACGTCTAATTATATAAACAAATAAGAAAAAAACATACGACAGCTAGCGTAGTAACAACACAAGCCGTAGTATATGCCCTGGTCACAGGAGGTATGAGCATGTATTCCTGGAGAAGCGTCTGATATGCCATTTTTCCGTTCAATTATGTATTCGTTTTAACACTTCAACGTTTTAAAGGAAATTAGCTAAGATAACAAAGTCACAGTTCGACTCGACATGATTGGGCCACATCAGAATTCAATTGTTCACAATAGTAACAATCATGATTATGATTACAGGATTAAACTGTGCAGAAACTAATCTTCACTAAGTTTCCAAATAAATTTATTTCAACACAGTAAACTTAATTTAAGGTTTACAGTCATCTATTGTTAAATAATTCGAAAAGGAGTATCAAAATCTTGAAAATCCCCAAAATCTACAACAGAAAATTGACTGACAGTCGTTCGCAAAGATGTCATGACAATTTCCATAGACAAACTCCGGAGTCCTAACTTTGGATTTTTATTCTGGTAATCCTGAAAATAGTGCATCGTCTATACCTTAGAATTAGATTATATACCTCGTCTTTATCTTCGCAATGATAAATATTGATGTAGCGTCCTCCTAAAATAATTATATGCTTTCGATTTCCTGTATTCGGTACGAAATCTTAGCAAAAATCTTTGTAGTGAAAATATTTTTCCATTAAGAGCTCGCACACTTCCGCACTAGCGCGAGTATACCCTCGCCACAATTTATTGTATTCATCGTATACGGCTGGGAGTCACCACCAGTCAACCCCTGTTTATTTCATTCTTCAATATATTACTCAGCTCCATGTCCATAACACCCTCGCCTTGGGCTCGGATGAATTCCACCTCGGTCGCAAATTAGGGACATACAATAACTTACCACAATCTAAATTTTTATAAATTAGGCAAATATAATTATAAACAGATCTATACCTAAATTTATTATTTAAATTAGCTAAGAAACACACATTAAGGTAATCAATTTAGGTACCAGAGAATTAGGTAAATACTAAAAAGAAAACATTTACTTCATCACTGTGGGTTCATTGACAATTAGACAAAGCATTTCTGAAGTGATAGGATTGGCATGTTTTTTTATTTAGGAATTCGCTTATTGAGTAAAAACTATGTGAAATCAACCATCGTTTGTCTTGGTATGGTCATGTAAAGATGAGGGATGATACACATGTTACTAAAAGGGTTATGAGCATACATGTTGATGGATGGAGAGGGAGAGGGAGGCCAAAGAAAAGTTGGATGGCTTGTGTGAAGAGTGATATGAAAGAGAAGGAAGTTAGTGATAGCATGACGGGTGACAGGGCAGAATGGAAGCAGAAAACGTGTTGCGCCGACCCCAAATAAAAGGGCAGGAAGATGATGATTTGTTCTTATAAGTTTTATGATTTTCAGACATTAACTTATACTTAATAACTTTTCAATATATTTTTTCAGGACATTTCGTCACGCCACAACCTGTGGGGCCATTTAAGTAGTACGTAAGCGCTCCAGGGGGTGGAGGACTTTGCTTTGCTTATTGGCTTATGGGGGTTCAAGCCTATTCCTTAGTTTTAGATTTTTAACTTTTGCTCATTAAATTAACCAATGACGAAAACAAAGTACATTGAAAAATGCATGTGGGAACGGGTATCAATGTTCACGTAAGTATGGGGGGGGGGGGTGGTGAGAGCTTTGCTAAATATGTCAAACGAGGTGTGAGGGGGGGGGCGTTAATTAGCTGTCACACTTACCCGCACTAGTGCGAAAAAGTACGCAAGCTCTGATCAGTAGCAGATGAAATTATTTATATTATAAAAAAATAAAAGAATTAGTCAATATAATAGATATTTACTATAACATAAGCTTAATATACAAAAACAGATGCTAGGTCATCATAATCATAAG
Source organism: Leucania comma (assembly GCA_958295575.1). Classification (NCBI taxonomy): domain Eukaryota; kingdom Metazoa; phylum Arthropoda; class Insecta; order Lepidoptera; family Noctuidae; genus Leucania; species Leucania comma. The sequence continues at coordinate 14,954,344 of OY282474.1, read as the reverse complement.
TTCTCTTCAAGAATAAATCTAATAAAGATACTCCAGATATATTACATAGACCTGTATTTATTGGCAAAGCTGTTAAGCTGATGTTAAGAGATTGACCAGGTTCCAATGGCCCAAGCTTTTTGTTTGAAATGCCACACCAAAGAAGACTAGAATCATGAAGTGAACGTAGTTTTAGAATTAAGTCTAGAGTCCTCTCACTGGCATTGACTATTTTGCATTGGAAATCAAAAGGCTCTTCCACAGATACTTTACTGGGCAATTTTTCAAATGTCAGCCTGATGTCACCATAGTCAGGTGTCATTCTCTGCAATTGACTAGTTTGCAACCGCCCCTTTTCTCCCAGGTTAGACCTCCACACAATATCCAGTTTTCCAATATTTTTAGCTGCAGCCAATAGTTTTATTTCCTTTGAAATGTTTTCTCTTGGTGTTAAACAATACAGATACTGACAGCTTTCTTGTGGTTGAAGTAAAGTAACATCTCCAAATACAGAAATTCCTTCGTCAACTTCATTTAATGATTTCACATTAAACTGCTGTGAGCTTTCCAAAGAGACCTGCTCTAATATAATAGGCCCAGATGTTATGTTTTGTACTTGTGCTTCAAGATAGACATCATCAGACTCAGCATTGTAAAACTTAGTTTTCACATCCAATGGTTTCATAACTTCAAACTTAAAGAATTTCCTGAATGATGCAAGCGTGTTATAGTTGGACATGTATGTAACTTCACACACAAGAATGTGTGTGCCAAGATCCTTGACTTCATGGTGTATAACATCACTTAGTGTTTCATCTACATCAAGCATCGTAGGAGAGAGGTTCTGCTGAGTTGTTAGTAATATTCTCTGGGAGTTTGTCTGCAAATCAGCTTTTATGGACACACTTTGCACAGGATTATTTGTTTCATTATGGACGCAAACATAACACGAAAAGGTTTCACCAAGATAAATATTACCGAAACTTTGTGGAAGTAATAGGAACTGGCCTGCAGAAAGGGTTTCCATTTGTGTGACAGAAGTAGCATCGTCTTTGAGGTAATTGTTTAAAATATTACCTGGCAAGTCTTTAGAATCGCAAGTTACAATTTTTGGGCTTATCAAAGCAGGTTTCGTCAACCTCATCACTTTCAGTGCGACTAGATGCTCTACTACTTCCTTGGGATCCATTTTTAATATAAATTGGTAATAATAATAATTAACCCAAAAATGTGGTAAGGTAGCGTACCAATGGCTTTGAAAGAGCCTTTTAACTGCTTTTATTAGTTATATTATACCCAATACTACCTATCGATTTTAATAATCCCACTTTTGTTGTCACTGTTACTCACAGATTACAGAGAGATACTGTAGTATCTCTCTGTACTTTTGCTGTTACTGTCAGTCATTTCATTTGTCAATCAGCTATAACTGTCACTGTGACGTCACTGTCAACCAAGGAGCCAAAAAATTACAAGGTTATTTTTTTTGGGGTTTTATTAACCTAGCTACTGGGGTTTTAATAAATTTTTTTAGTCTAATTTCCCTAGCCTTTTAAGAAAACGTATTTAAGCGTCTATTACACCACTCGTTATTCCGCACAAGTTATACAGATTGTCATAAAATTTACTTTCGAGTAAGACAGTCTGACCCTTATTACACTACGCGACGTCGACAAAACCGGTCTGAATATCGAGTGGTGTTTACGTAGTATCTCTCTGTAATCTGTGATATGCACTAACAGGCAGCAGTAATATTTCGGGTCTACCTTCTCGGTAATCTTATTCATAATCTCCTGTCCATCGGCCGATTGGCCGCCGTCGACTGGGAAGAAATAAAAACATATCATCACAGAGTACTTTGTAATATATTGAAACATCATTTAATGCACTGACCTCTAATATAGAGGTAATTTTAAGTGTTATAAAGTACTCTGTGAGGTCAGTGTTTCAATTATGCGTTTAATTATTGTTCAATGGCAAGTTTAATGGTAGTTTTGATCTGTGGTTATTATTGTCAAATAAATAGTCAAATGCTTGTCAAGTGTCAATAATTATTTTTTCATGTCACAGTGTCACTGTCAACCAAAGAGTACATCTGTCAACTTTGCTGTCAACTGACAAGATAAATTCTATCGTGAATTCGTGATGATTTTCATACATAGTCTTTGATTATTTTGTGGAGTTTGAAAATTTGTGCGATTGCTGATCATTGAATCTGCTAACGGAATAGTGTTCTTATATTTTGAACAAATTAAAAAGATGGTGTTAACAAAGGAATTTAGAATTTGTATGCCGATGACAGTCGAGGAGGTACTTATTCACTTTGGTTGTGCTTTTAAACGCAGGATTTATATTTTATTACAGAAACTATGTGTATTTTTTACAAATTTTGAAACCATAACTAAATATCAGTACTGCCTTATAAACTCCATGGGACCAATGGTGCAATATTATATTTCTGTGTTTTATTTTGTATTTACGACATTAACGGCCTTGGAAAGATTAGCATTTGATTTGATAGTTTTATAGCTATAACATTGCTTATGTATGGCTTCAGATTGATGTCTGCAGTGCGTATTAGTTTTCTGTTTGTACTGTCTCTTATGATTCACTAGACGATAATTGCAGGGCACAGCTATCAGTTCAACCTTTTAACATTTTAATTGATCAAATCTTATCGCAAATGGCAAATCATGAAAGTGAGGCTTAAAGTTCATACTTATTAGTTATGTAAACAGTCTGGTACCATAAAGAGAATTATCAGGAACATGTGTATGATTGCTACACTTTATTCCAGTACCGTATAGGCCAGCTGTACATGATAGCGCGGCATAGCTTCGAGCAGTCCAGCAACGGAGAAGGAGTGGAAGTTGTGGCTAATGAACAGGTCACTGATGAAGTTAATGGAGTGGGACAATATACTGAAAAGAGAATACATCTGTCTAGGTGTGTTCTTTATTTTGAATTAGATGTTCAAGCAGTCTTTCTAACTGTGAACAATTATAATATTTAAGTACATTTGCCCCTGGATTTTTGTCCCTTTATTGAATTTTTTTAGTCCATCTAAGGTGTGGCCATAGGTATTCCGGAAATGCTTAATTACAATTTAGTATCTAATCCTGAATAGATAAGATTAAAATTTACGAATTTGGTGTTATGGTATGACACATGTTTGTATTTATGTTATGATAAAAATTTCAGTAAATGGGGACATAGATTCTTTTAGTAAATTGAAAACATGATTTTGCACATGCTGTTACAAAATGGAAGTTCCTGTATAATATAATGATTATATTTCCTTTTTCCTCATTTTACAGTCACTTACCATATTGGGTCCAGTCTCTGATACCAAAAATATTTTATGTCACTGAAAAGGCATGGAATTATTACCCTTACACTATAACAGGTAAATAATATTTCTTAAAACTTTATTTGATTTGCCTCACATTAACATTGACATAAAAAGAATAATAAGTATAAGTAAGATTTAGTATCCATTGTTTCCTCTTAGTAAGTATATTGACCTTATCTTTTGTAGAATAAAATAATGTTAGTAGCTATAATTCAATTTATAGTATCCAGTTAACTTGATTATTGAAATAACTGACCAGCTGGTATATTTTCTTTTTCTTACATCCTTAAGAAATGTATGGCTTATGGGCCTTTAGAACAAGATAAGTCTTAAACAGACTATGATTATTCTTTTTAAAATATAATTTTATAGTATAAATCTTTCTTAAAATTATCAAATTATATGAATTACAAATATGTCTTTTGTATTTTTCATGTTGCCGAATCTTCACAGAATATACAGTAAGTATTTTATTTCCAATATCTTTACATATAAAAACTATTTATGGTTTGCATTCATTAGAAGAGCCTTTTTTTAGAAAACATTTAAAAAAAATATTTGTTTTTTATGCCAACTAAAACATTTAATTTTCCAGTGCTCCTTCATTCCAAAATTTGCTATCTCAATTCAAACAAGATATGAAGATAATAATGGGACTACAGAAAATGTGAGTAAGATAAAAATATTTTTCATAACTTAAAAACAAGTACAACAATTTACAAATATATAAAAACGCTTTGATGTAATAGATGTATTTCGGGTTTCAGTAAACAATCCTCTCCACATTCAGGAAATATACAAGCTCTTAAGTGCTAGCATTTTAAACTGTAATCCTAGATGAATACAAAACATAATCATTTCCTATACTATTCTATTTGGAAGACGAATGTGTGAGTTTGTTTATGAGAATGTCTTGCTGTGTTGTGCAGTGTAATATTTTATTGATCTGCATCATCTTATATATAAAAATGAATAGCTGTTCGTTAGTCTCGCTAAAACTCGAGAACGGCTGGACCGATTTGGCCAATTTCGGACTTGAAATATTTGTGATACTTCAGGGAAGTTTTAAATGGTGAGAAAATATGGATATTCATCGAGTATTAGGCGGTACGAAGTTTGCCGGGTCAGCTAGTCTTGTATATAAAAATGAATAGCTGTGCGTTAGTCTCTCTAAAACTCGAGAACTGCTGGACCGATTTGGTTCATTTTGGTCTCGAAATGTTCGTAATAGTCCAGGGAAGGTTTTAAAGATGAGGAAAAAAGTATTCATTGACTATTAGGCGGTACGAAGTTTGCCGGGTCAACTAGTTAGCAATAAAAGACAATTTTTGTAATCAAAGTACTGACAAGTTGTTTACATTTATTTCTAGTGTTTGGGCATGAGTCCAGAAGAGCTAGAACAAAGGGAAGTAGACTTCATAGACATAGCTTATGATGAGATCAAGCCGCATCATTACAAGGAGGCGGAGGATCCCAAGTTCTTCAAATCGGAGAAAACTGGTCGAGGTCCTCTCGTGGAAGGCTGGCGGGATACCCATCAGCCCATCATGTGCTGTTACAAGGCCGTCAGCGTCAAGTTTGAGGTGTGGGGCCTGCAGACAAGGGTCGAGGAGTATGTTCAAGGAGTAAGTCCATTTTAGTTTATTTTATTAACTTCTTAAGACCAGGGGCGCCGGCTTTTAGAAAATCTCATGGGCGCTTATACTCATCAACTCATCAAGTGGCAGATTGTGAAAAGAGAAATGCACACTGATCGACCGACAAATAAATAAATGTTCTGTATTCTGCATACTTAATTATGTTTGTTAAATCCGCGACCCTTGCGTTTCGATCGGCGCTCTAAACCTAGTCACTGCGCTAAACGGGTTGCTGGGTAATGGAAAAACGCCCATCCCAACAGGGCGATTCCTGCTCAGTTTCGTGATGTCTATTCTCTCACAGGGGTGCTCGGTATCCACTGTTTATTTGTCATGGGTGCTGGAGCCTTTGAGCACCCACGGAGTCGGCGCCCATTTTTAAGACGTAAGTATACATTGGATTGTTCAGTTCCAAATATGGTACCAGTGATGAATAAAGAGGCGCGTGACTGTCATACTTAAACGAGTCACAAATTTGCGACGCGTCATTATTTTATTTTTGTACACACCAATATAGGCAACTTATATATGTAAAGAACTATTAAATAGGTACTGCTCATTGTTATAAAAATCGAAAAGTATTAAAGTTTATTGGACAAGGCAAATTGTACTTGTTTTTTATTTGACTGGACTGTTGGTCTAGTGGTTAGTGGCTCTGACTGATATGCCGGAGGTCGTGGGTTCAATTCCCACTCAGGACAAATATTTGTGTGATGAGTACGATCATTTGTTGTGTGTCTGGGTGTAATTTATCTTTTATATTTTAAACAACGCCGTCTAAGGAGAAGAAATGTGTAGGGCGACTGGTAATTAGTGAACGATACTTCGAAAAGGTTAAGTACCTTTTGAATACCGTAATTAGAGACACAATAGAAAGACAATATACGCCGGCGTCCTTTAGGGAATTAATGAATTAAACACGTGATTGTAAAAGTAAAAGTTGTTTGTTAACATGACTACAATCACGTGTTTAAGTATCGTTCACTAATCACCAGTCACCCTATATAAGTAATTTATCAGTTGTCTAGTACCCATAACATAAGCTCTGCTTAGCTTTGACGACTTTGTGTCGTGATATTAATAAATATAATATTAATATTAAATTTATTTGTATATGTTGCTTATCCATATCTCTAAAAGGAGAAACAGACTGACATCAACGCACAGCCGAAGCTACTGGGATTAGGAATGTGAAATTTCGCACAAGATTTATTTTTATGACGCAAGCACTAAGAGAAGATTTTCCAAAATTCTCACCCTAAAGTGACGAAAAAGGAGTTCCAAAGTTAGTGTGGTGAAACCTACTTTCACGCGGCTGAAGCTGCTGGCAGAGGCTAGTAAATCATATATTGTCGACAGGCCATTCGAGAAATTCTGTTATTGGGTCACCGCCAGGCGTTTGCCTGGATGGACGATTGGTTTAACATGACGTTAGAAGACGTAAGGGACTACGAACGCGAGATGCAAACGAAAACTAATATGAAGGTATGTTAACAGGCCACTATGATCAGACTTGTACAACATTTTTTAATTTCAGTACTAGGTTTACTACAAATATACCTAACAAGTGAATAGTCATAGCGATATTTCATTGTTATGATAGCAATATTAAAAACAGTAGCCGAAAACTAAGCGGCGGCTAGAAAGCTGCACTAAGGCTATTATCACACAGCCACGCATCACGCTGCATGATGCTTGTCAACGCAACTACGCGCGTACTTGCGGGAGAGCAGATCTGCATCATCGTGCTGGTTTTTTTATGCACTTACGCGCGTAGTTGCGTTTTGTGGTTTCACGGCGGCTCTGACCCATTTCATTCTAAGCCGTTCGCTGTGATGGTAGTGCAATGCAGAGCGTCGCGTCTGTTTTGATATTAAAAATGGTTATTAGTGTGGAAAGAAGAAGTGTGGAACTCATTCAAGATGCTGCAGATATACTAACTTTATGGTTTTTGTACAGTGGTATGAAAATACACGCCAAGCCCATCCAAAATTACGCAAGGCGTGTCATACTTTGCGTCTCGCCCCGCACCCACGCGCGTGTGCGTATGTTTCTTCGCTTGTAGGGGCATGATCTGAATGAACCCACGTGGATGCATTTTCTGTGTTGGACACAATTACATGCAACGATAAAACACGCATTCACGCGCTACGCTGCGTGGTGCGGGGCAGTTTGTTAATCGCCTAAATGCTTACGCGGCTGGAATAAGCACTTGACGCTGTCCCTTGTCCAATCGCGATATAAGCACTTGAGATGGCTTAAGTACCTATGTGCTTATCCTCGTCGATTTAAGTGTTTTTCCTTCTGCTTCTGGTTTTTTCATGTACCATCAAAGACACTTCCGCCTGACCACAGCTAAGTTCATTTTTGTTTGCACTCGAAACGAAAACTTCATAGGGTTTGGTTTGGCGCTACGCCACAGGATTCGAGCGAAAATTTGATACAAGTGTTTTTTTTTAAATTTTGTTTTATTTATGATGATGCGGCAGACATGACCGCAATGGTACCTAACACTAGGGACCCGCCCCAGGGTAGCACGAGTGTTAGAAATATTTGTAATTTTCGGTTACTCTTTACCCCAATATGTATATTACGAGGCATGCCTTTTTCACATGACGATCTTCGAGAATCAGTTGTCTCACAGCAATGATGTTATCTTCAGTGAAGGCGTTTTTTAGCGTCCTTCGCGAGATTTGTCACTAACACTAGTATGGCCACGCTGGAATTCTAAATACCAGCGTTCGACAGTCCGCAGACATGGGGCATCATCACTGAATACAGATGTTAGCTCTTCTAAACACAGAAGCCGTGTCAGAACTCTTCTAAAGTCGTTGAAAATTATTGCACGAACATTTTCCTTAGAAAGATTCATTTTCGTACGTTACCTGAGAGATTCCAATCGATGCTGTGACTAAACAATAGCATTAATCCTAATACTTTCAACGGTTTTGAAATTTCAAAATTACAACACATTCGAATATAGAAAAGTTCCAAATTCAAAATTGCCGGGAAACATGGAAACGACAGAACTTAAAAGGCATGCCTCGTATATTATACAGTATACACCTTAACCTTCCGCACGAATCACTGTCTTTTGGTGAAAACCGCATAAAAATCCGTTCAGTAGTTTTTGAGATGACAGACGCCCCAACCCCAACAATAATATTTACTTTGTAAATCAAACGACATGCTCAGCAGTCTAACTCCCGACCAGATCAATGATAGCATTCTGCATAACATTCTATTATTTTTTTTCAGTTGAAGTCGGCTACAGAGGCCGTCGAGGCATCTAATGAGGACAAAAACTCTGATTCTTCCAAACCACAAACACCGAAGACTCCCAAATCTCCGAAGAGCACGAGCAGCACTCCGTCAGCTGAAGGTCGGACGTGGTTCACCTGGTCATAAGCTGCTTCACCACTAGGAAGGGCTTGAACACTGGTCACTTACGTAGATCTCTGTTTAGTTGATTGCTATCTCTTATGCTTGTTCACGATAATCTTAATGAGTCGACACAGCTCTTTAGAGTTTGTAGAACAAATTAGTTTAATATTTATAGGTTACTCTGCAACCCTTAGCTTTGCAACTTTTAAATGTAAGACACTAGTTTCAAGCCCTTCAAAATAATGTTGATTTTGATCTCATCTTGCTGACACGACAAGGTTTGATTTTGTCGACTTGATGTGTTCACCTAATGCCTTCGAAGTTATATCTTCCATTACGGTTTTTCTTTATTATTTCACAATTAATTAGATACAATTTTGTTCCTAGTTGTTTTACGTGTAAGTTATACTCATGTTCAAAATGGTGTTAGTTAGACAATATTATTTAGTAAAACCTAAGGGATACTTTATTCTAGGGAATTATAATTGAACCGTGCTTTGATGTAATAATGATATCTAGTACATAGCAGTGGCGAATGAGTGCGTGGAAGTGGACAGTGATCAAACAAAAAGAATAGGCGGTAAGGTGCCTTTTAAACCCCATAAACAGTCTCGCCTGAGAAACATATTTTCATATTATGTAGGACATGTAGGCAACTGCTAACATAAAATAAAGTTATCAGTACAAAAACAACTTGAATACTTTTCAAAACCTGTTTCCTATATCATAGTGTACTGTTTCGTATGTATATAATTATAAATGTATACTATCGTCACACTAAAGGCACCTCAGATAAGTAGTCAAGTACATAATAACAATACTTATTGATGTAGTGGTGTATTTTTTGAGATTGACTTTGAGAGAGGCGAATTGTTCTCAGTATGTAGCCATATATCTACGTAAGTATATAACTGTTTTTTCATTAATGATTGATTAACAAGATTATCGAACTAAGACTTCAGCCACAAGTATATTGAAATATTTTGGCGATTTTTATACTGCTATTGACATAACTTCTATCTAATCTGACTGTGTGAACCCCAAGGGGAGCTCTATTCCTATATTACATTCTTTACTTAAATTTTCAAATATATGTTAGTTAATGTATGTTTTAGATGACTTTATGTTAGATGTTGTAGATGTTTATTAGGGACCATTCATAAATTACGTCACGGAAATTTAATACAAAAAAATTTAAACCTTATAATCATAATACACATTATAGCATTGGAAATAATTTAAAGTATTTCGTTAATTGCATTTTAATATTTCGATATAGATTTTGAAATGTAACGTCACGAAACTTATGGCTTTTCCACCCCTTGTCACACTTCATAGACCCTTCCCTTTCTTAACCAACGACGTGATTTATGGATAGCCCCTTAGTTTGTTGTCTTTATGGTGTGTTAATTAGTAACCTTTCAACAAGGCCTTTACTTAGAAAATGGTTGTATCTAAATAAAGTCGAATTATCTACAGAATTTTGTAATATGTAAGAAGTAAACGGGTATGTCGAATAAGCTGGACAAATGTCATAGTTCCATGTAAGGAAACGATTTCATTGAAAAACTAAGTGTTGTAAGATGTAGTTATATGCGTGTTATGTGTGCAATATACGGTTTAATGTTCTAGAAATATAAATAATTGACCAAAGTTCTCTAAAAGATACTGGTTTCTATGTTAGATGGCTATATGACTTGATATAATAATAGGTATATATATTAATACAAATTGAGCTTGAACCTTGAATAAATATTTATTATTGTAACTGCTTGCTTGCTGTGAGTGATTGATTGATTTATAGATACTCTTATGATATTAAATACAAAATAAGATGTCATCTTAGTGAGCCAGCCAATATATTATGCCGACGTGTGTTTATGTCTTCAATCGAATAAAACAGGTGTAACAAATTATAGTAGTATTGTAGTGATAGATACTAAGGGACATTCTTTGTGCACCTCAGTGCGTTTTTAGACAAGTGGGTACTTTCCTGTGTTTGTATTTGTATAATATTTTATGCTAAAATATAAATAACACTAAAAATAATTTCTGCTTCTTTATTAAATGAACAGAACTGCTGATGATTTGATTAGCAGGGACGTCACGACCGTCAGCATTGAGGAATACGACGCAAGGAGGGGAGGAGGGTTATTAAATGAAGCAGAATTTTAAGTATTGATTTATATTTATTTAAATTCTCACTACGCCCCCACTTTGGCTTATGCAAAGGTGGGCGTGGTGGGAGCATCTCGTTGTTTCTTTTGTACCAATTTACGTAATGATGGTGACGTCACATTCCACTTTTTGTTTAATACGAAAAATCTGTTTTCGATTTAAGATATAGGTACTTTTTAATACAGATAATTTTCAAAAATAAGTCAATTATCCAATTGTTTTAAATTCCAATGATAATTTGATTCCTGCATGTTGGTATTGGCTGGCCAATGTTTGTCTCGGGTTTGTTTGAAAGTTTGGCCTCCATTAGTTCAATGCGTTCTGCTTAATAGCTCGATATTGTACTGGAATTATTATGAAGTTTTTTTAAGCCTCAAAACTGTGTTGAAATTATGGCGTCCACAAAAAATAGTGTTATCGTTAATATTGTACATAATTGGAATTATTAGGTCACAAAAACGGCTATAAATACTAATTACTTTTGCGAGTTATGTTTCTATTGTAACTTCTCGCTGGATATTTAATGTACGGTAACTTATGTGTTGTCGATCAAATATAATGTTTGTTTATCAATTATGTTGGTCTTATTTAACTTCCATTATATGATCAAAGACTGCAATCATGTATTCTAGTCGTGATTATATTGGTAGAAAGCTATCTGGTGACGCTGGTGCTGGAGTTAACCCATGGGCCTGGTAGGTACCCTGCTAGGTTCTTATGTTTTTGCTGACATCTCTTTGAATCTGTTCGAACGGTTACCGGAAGGCCGGACAGCGAGCAACCCATTGCTCGGTCGTTCGCAAGTCTACGCCTACGGTGGCTGGTAGTCGGGGTCGGGGTCCCGGCGGCTGGGACGTGAGTACGTCCGTTTACCTAAGCGTGCGGCTGCTCCTTCGCTACCATTACTGCCTCACAGAAGGAGGCTATTGCGACCCATTCCCCTCGCTCCGGACCACGGCCTGAATCAGGACCCGGCGCGAGAGGTCGCCGCCCATCGCCCCCACGAGGATACGGCTGTGCTCCGCCAAAGCGAGGTACACCTCCACCGTATGCTCCACAGACTAAAAACCACCTGTGTTCATTTAGTCGCCGAGCGAGGGCCAAGGTGACTTCTTTTTTGACGTACTTGGAGTTATTTTTCATTCTGGCCCACTGATATTCTTGAATTTTGTGTGAAGTTATTAGTACCTACAGGTGGAGAGGAAGGTTGTTGGTCATTAGAGTCTATATATTCCTTAGTCCTTTTTCCTTCTGTGTCAGTTTCTTCTGTGAATTGACCTAAGAGAAAGCTTCCAATCAGCATCTACATCAATCACACGCAGAGCTCGAACTCGCTACACCTAGGACCAACACGGCGATGCGGCCGCCAAGGAATGTCAGCTCCATGGGCGTCGCCAGCCGATGATCAAGGGTGGGGGGGGGGGGGGGGCTATTGGAAGTCTAGAGAATAATAAAAAAGTTTTTTTTTAAATAATAATTAAAGTTTATTTTCTCCACAATATAACTCCTAATTGCTTACCTTATATTTACGGTAACATATAGGATGGGCATTATATTGTGGGAGACTGGTGCCTAAACTAGGTTCTGAAGCTGTAAAGCAAGCCTCTAGGGAGGGGGGGGGTAGCCCCCCTGCCTCCCCTTGGCGACGCCCTTGGTCTGCTCTCTGATCAGCTACCATTCCGTAAATTGGACACTAGTGTAACTACTGGTATCTACTAAATTAAAAAGATTTCGAAGTTATGTCATAAAGGTAAAAAACAGCTTTTATTTATAAAAAAAAAAACAAATACCTATTCATTTTTCTCGGATTATCTCTCGTATCCATGGTAAGTGCGCTCCGATGCTAGCGTAGACCCCTGGAAGACCTGGCACTGCGCAGCTCGTGCCGTAACTACTCACTGCTTGGATGACACCGGAACAAATGAGCGGGCTTCCCGAATCGCCCTAGAATAAAATAAAGACAATCTGAACGGCTGCTTATAAAATGTTAACGCAGAAATAAATAGGTAAGAGTTAAGACAACATCACGCTTGTATGTCCCGGAGGGTCAGGCAGACGTGCTTAATATGTGACGTGTTTGATATTTGTAATACATAACTTGATTGAAAAGAGTGTTCATGGAATTTCTCGCCCATTCTTCTCCATAGAGACCTACGCTTGGGAATGTGCATTTAGCGTCATTTTTCTTCTTCTCTCGACAACTCAAAAGTGCCTGTAGATAGTTTTATTTGAAATGAATGCTTTGAATCTTTATGCACCTTTAGTTTTTAGTTGGCCATGTATAAATTACGACGCATGATATAGAGTAGGGAGGAGGGGGTCAACGAAGGGTGACATTGGAGTCCATAAGTTTTATGATGTCACATTGAAAATCTATATCTAATAATATCATAATTTATAATTTAATTTAATTAAAATGCGACTAAATATGTGTGTCCAAGTGTATCGGTATCGTCAATATTTTAAAACGTTTTGTTGTTGATTTAATAAAAAATAATACTTATCTGAAATCCAATTTCCGAACTGCTATTTTAAATAATTAGGTAGGTACTTAAAATGTGACATCACACTCACTAGTGTCTCACAAATGTGACCAGCTGTGATAAGGACGAGGGTGGGGGAGTCATGGAATGTCGTAATTTATAGATGGCCTATATATCTACGTCAGAAAAGTTTTTAAGTACAGTGAAATGACAAATTCCAGATGGAAAATCCTCAACACCGACTGGGAATCTGATACCCAAGATCTCATGCTCAGCAGTAGTGCTTGCGACCGCTAGACCAACAAGGCTATCTATGAACAAGGCGAATACAACTAGGAATTGAGCCACAGATTAAAGGATATTTATGCATATAGTGTTAGATTAAGTGTTGCATGTTAATATTTAAGTCAATATTGTTAAGTTAGTGGCAACACGAGCAGAAAATTTCAACGCTACCTGTAGCGTCTCTCGCTTTCTTGCCTAAACGTAGTGCTTATATTCTCTTTGTTCTTGCCTTCCAACCGTCTTGTAACACAGACTAGATTTTTGTATCATATTATCATTAGTCTGTTCAGACAGACATCGGTTTATTAGCTATTAATTATGACTACTTATATTTATAAATTCATGCTAAACACCGCAAGTTGGATTTTTACTTTTGGCTCCAGACATCACCTCATCGCAAGACATTTATGTGTACAGACAGAATATGTGACAGGCAGAATATCTTTCTACTGCGTCCCCTAACTGTCAATAAATGTAAGGTCGCCTTCAAATTAGTCGCAAAGAACCGTGCAGCAGCAGTGCGGCTGCAGCGTTTTGTTATTTCATATAAATAAAGCGCGGCTGTAGGGCAGCAGTCGTACGTTTTTATTGATATGGAATAACAAAGCAGCGCTGCAACCGCGGTGTCCTCGCGCGGCACTTTGCGGTTAATTTGAAGCCGCCCTAAAAGGGTCAATGTACTTTATTGCAAAATCTGGCACCTATTATTTTCTATAAGTATTGCTCCTATACAACAAGTAGGTACCTACCTAGATACTAATTACGAAATGATGTAATGCGTTAACAATGCATTAGAAACAAGATTTACGAACAAAATCCTCTAAACTCAAAACAGATTTCGATAAAGTCTAAAACAAATAACTTTGAACCTCGCAATTCTGACTTGAGCTTCGAAACTAGCTAATCCCGGCCGATTGTTCAATTCGCAAATAAAGATCGAATTTACTGGTTTTAGTCAGTAACGCCACAATGTAGCAGAATAGTAGGTACGGACTCCTGTTCTTATCAAGTTTAACAATACAATGTTGAACGGTTTTAACTTTTCAGTATGGCCTATGTCCAACAGTGGACGTCCTTCGGCTGAATTCGGCTTCGGATGATGATGATGGCCTTGCATCCGCCCAAGGGCTTTACAATGACGTGTTAAAATTTCAGGTGAGCTAGCGATAAGAGTGATGGAGCTATAAACCCTACAGCTCCATTCTATCCCTTTAACAGTTCAGTTTAGGGTTTAGGTCGTGACATGGATCGCGTCAAGAGCTCGTGGTATTAATTGTATCCAGGGTTGCAGTAGGAACTGTAAGGTTTTAGTCGGTAGGAGCCAGACATAGCTTTGAATTCGCCCAAGGCGGAGAGGATCAAAATGGTACATTTTGATACAAGTGTAGAAAGTTTGTCGTTGCGACCGAGGCGGAATTCTCACGAGCCGAAGGCGAGTTTGTTATGGAGTCGAGGGAAGCAGTGACAAATTTGCACGTGTATCAAACGATGTTTTTCAATGCACATACGAAGAAATACTTTCACTGAAAATTACAATGCATTTTTGTTCATTTTGTACTGAAGAACATTTTTCAAAGTTGTCAGACATTTTAGTTTTGATTTAGATGGCAGTAGGCTATCACAAGTATTTTTTTTACCTTAATCACAATATCTGGCGGCGGCGGCGTAGCATCTAAAGAATTTTCTACAAATCTTAAATTCAAAATTTTTTTCAATAATAACACAATTTTATAGGTTAGTTAATAGTATTTATGGCAAAGAGTATAATAATAATATAGGGGAGATAATAATAATTATATAGACTTTTCTTCCCGCGTTTAATTTTTGCAGGTTGAAGAAGAGGCAAAGGTATCAAACCGTTATACATCCTAATATTAATAACAATAGAAATTCAAAATATTTTTGAATCTAGAATGCCGATAAATGTTAATTTGTTGTTAATAACCAATTATTGTGAAAATAATCATGTTTATTCATTATATTCTGTTCAAAAACACAATTCAAATTTTCATTAAATATTAAAACCTTAAAAATATCCGCCTATTTGCATTAAATAAAAAAAAAAAAACTCCCTTGACCGTGATGACATAAGAATGAAAAAAGCCCGGTGACCGTACTTCCTTTTTAAATTGTTTGATATCCCTTCGTGTCCCTTTCCCTACATCAGTGAAAACTCTTCTTTTTTCTTTCAACCCCTCCATATAAGGTGGGTGTACCATGGAAGGCCACTCTAACAAATAAACAGTTATTATTCGTTTATTTACTGGTTAAATGAAACTAAAAAATATTTAAGTAATACTTTGTTTCATTATGTAACATATAAATCACTTTTTCAAATTGCAGATTTAATCAATATGAATTGAACTTAAGTTTCATTGAACTCTTCCAAATGGCCTTGCTAGGAACAAGGCTCCTTAGAAGGCCATCATAATAAATCAGTCATTGAACAGTAAAGTTTAATAAATAGCGATTAAATCTACAATAAAAATAAGTGGTTTATATGTTACATAATGAAACAAAGTATCACTTAAATATTTGTTAGTTTCATTTATCCTGTAAATAATCGAATAATAACTGTTTATTTGTTAGAGTGGCCTTCCATGGTACACCCACCTTATTTTAACGTCGTCGATTCCCGAAATCAATGAAGCGAGGGACCGTACTGCCAAAATAGTAGCGCGAGCGATTCGCCGCCGCGTCTGTGATTTTAAGTTCGATGGATGTTTGTGTAAGTAGAAGGAATTTGTCATCGGTCCACCCACCTTATAGTGTTCTTTCTGATTATATTTATGACAACAATATCCGTCTGTAAAATGTATAAATATTTATTAGTATTTTAATAGATTTTTGTCCCTTTTATTTACGTAATATTTTTAATAACTAAATATATAATAGGCTTTTTACACATTCCTGATCCTATATCCATGTTATTCCAAATTCCGTTACTTTTCGCTCGCATTATAATTATGATTCCCTACTTTCCTCTTCAAACCCCGTCCAAAATAAACATCTAAACAACTTGACACTGGCGGATGCACAAGAGTGCCAGCCATAATCTCCTGTCGATGGATTGGAGAAAAAAAAAAGGCCGTTGTGATAGATTTAAAAAAAACACACGGGTGATATACATGCCATGTCGAACCTAATTGTAGTGCGATAAGAGGCAGTTTCCGAGTAAGTGTATTGAAAAAAAAATAGTCCTACATACAAAATAGGCTCCTCACCCGACTTATCTATGTCGCCGCTCGCGACAGTAGGTATGGCCAGGGAAAGTACTTAGCATAGTCTAGACATATTATATCTATCTACTACTTATATTTAACTTTGTAGGTAAGTACATAAAATATTATAAAAGACGATAATCGAACAAATACTATCTACTACAGTTCGATACGATCATTTATAACTTATTTTACAGGTTTATGACGTCCTCGTTACGCACGCAAAATACCTATACCTACTAACCTAACCTACCCAGTTTGCGTAGTGAGGAGTAGCTGGTAGATAAATTTTGTGTAATCTACTACGTAAATAAATAAATACGTCATGTTAATATTAAGATACTGCACTTGTAGGTACAGGTGATTACACTGATATATTTAGAAATAGTATTAATTAAGATAAAGTGAGTTAATTAGTTTGGTTGACAGTACCTGGCAGGCGTCAACGCCGTCGCCAACAGCGCACATCATACCACTGTCGTGCCGCGGCGCCAGGTGTGGGCCCAGGGCTCTCAAACACTCGTCCATCGACACTATCCTTAGTTTCCCCGCCAACAGCCGCTCCGAAGTCTCCATTGTATCCACGTTTTTGTAACCGTACCCGTATATTACACATTCACCTGAAATGTCGACGTTCTCCAATAAAGGACTTGAATAATATCTGAACTAGACGATCTAAATATTAATGTGACCTTACCCAACCCTAATAACTGCAGATGTGTTTTATATTTAAATATAATGCAGAGTGGAATAAATGTTTAGATTTTTACCAACTAGGTATGAGCTTATTTAAATATATTTTTACAAAATCTTTTTTGGGATGAAATATCTGAAGTTCAAACTGAAAAGATTTTCAAAGCTAAAAATTTAATAAAATATAATTTATACTATATATGTATAATTAAACCAAATACGTGTTGTTTTGAATTAAGTAAAGCAAAGAGAAACTTGAACAGATGTTCAATTCAGAGCTACATACAATGTGTTACACCTACGTCCCTACGCTATCAGACAATCACCTGATAACCCAAACGAGGATGTAGGCAGGAGCGAGTGGTTAAGCCAGGTGACGTCACTGAGATGTAGGGCGATCCGCAACAAAGCCACGTCATGCGTTCTCGTGATCCTGAAACCATACAACGTGACTGAACGTGGTACTGCAGCGCTGACGCGGATTTACTTCAATCATAATCCCAGCGCGACCGGTCCCTCTGTTTGTAGCCCTTGCACTTTTTTATTAGACTTGTTTTGTGCTATGTAAGGCGATTTAGAAATTTATTTGATTTGCTGTTGTATGACTTTTATGTTATGACTTTAAAATGGTTAGGTGTAACTTGCTACAAAAATGACGTAAACAAATTGCACGCTTCGTAGCGAAGTCTTGCTTGGGCCATTTTCGTACACATTAGGTATACCTTACTAGAAAACTATACTGATGTGCTGTTGCCATGTTCCACCTACATAGATGGTCTCAATAATAAATCAATTCAAAAACTAAAACCGGACAACGAAAATTTCGTTCCAATTTTTAGGGTTTCGTACCTTAAAAGGAAAAAACGGAACATATTTTATGATCACTTTGTGTCCGTCTGTCTGTCTGTTTGTCAAGACCCTTTATCTCGGGAATGCGTGGTGGTATCGAGTTGGAATTAAAACCATATATTCAGGTCAGTGGTCCCCTGAAGCTGTAAAAAAATCAAACTTCTAAGATTACGAAAAAAAAAAATACGGCCTTTTATATAGCAAACAAAAAACGAATATTTCGACGCTCTCAAGGGAATCAAAATTCATAGCCATTTCCCGTTGACCTGAATCCTGAAATTGTTTGGCATGAAGTAAGGTCTTATAGGAAAAGTATAGGAAAACAATCTGAAAACTAAAAACTTGAAGTAACATCACAAAAAAAAATCGATTCGTTAAAAATCTTCGATCTCAATTCGGGAACTGAACTGTAAGTTTGTAAAGAACCCTCAGGGTTTTTTTTTACTGTTTCTTACCACAGATATTATTGCTTACTACTGTTATTATGAATTGTTGTGGAAATAGCCCGCAACTGCCCGCAAGTCTCAAACGACCACGGCTAACCTTATTCATAAAAATATTTTCGAGTTTTATACTTTTTAAAGCACGATATTTTCGTAGTTGATTTATTTGTTCGATTATTGATAAGTATTTTAGGACTTATGAAGGAACAGATGAACGTACATATATATGGATAAAAATCATAAGCATGCCTTTGACTGAAGCATTCTTTCGGTATATTATAACTGACTTACGGATCATACGACGGGTGTCTGATAATCTCAACTACTTCAGCTCTTGGAACTGGCTCATCTCCTTCGACACAGTAGTTTTTCAGCAGCAATATGTACTGATCTTCATCTTTGAGCACACAGTGGGCTGCCGTCACGGCGTAGTGAGAAGAAATAAGTGTGGCCCCACATAAGTGATGTAGGTTGGTAGAGTTACGTAAAGATGCAACGCGGGGTTGTGTGCCTAGAGAATTAAAAAAATAGATTAAGAAAAACAATCGACTTCAAAAATACCTACAAAAAACACTTTAATTTCGGAAGTGGTGTGTCTGGTTTGTTTCTTCGTTATTTATAAAACACGCAATATAAGAAGATTTTTCTTTATTTTAACTTCAATTTTAGTGGTTGTCATCTAAATAATGTTCTCTATTAAGGTACCTAAAGAATATAACCATTACAAATGTGCCGTCGTCATCAAATCCTGACCTGGCAACCTTGGGACCACCTGGAAAAATCACAAATTAAAAAACAAAATGATTTTTCCAAGTTAGTTCAGGGCTCTTCGAATAATATAATCGGGGAACATCATCATCATCTTTGAGGTCGATTAAAAAAAATCCAATTCTTAAAATATCGGTAATTTCATGAGTCTACTAGCTTTTCCTGCGGTTTCGCTTTCCTAGCCTTTTCCACAAGAATTTAACACTCACTGAAAAAATTTTGTAGAAACTAAGAAAACAATCTTAACTTGTGTTAGTTTGAATATAATATGATTTACATTTCGATTTTTTCCGTCTAATTACGAACTCGAGAAGGGCAGTAGGTACTAAACGAGCATGATCACGCGACGAAGTTCAAAAGACTGTAAACATGAAAATGTTTCACGAAAATTATAATAATTCGTATTTTATGTGATCATCAGCATATTTTTAGAGGTCGTCGTAAATGAGACTATAATTTAGATTAGTAACAATTTGTGATTTCAGTTTTACGATGTAATTATCGTGAATTTGAATCATTTGTTGGCTTGACTTTCATAGGACGTTGTAGATTTTAGCTATTCTACGAAAATCAGATGTGTTTATAGATGCACATTATATATATGAGATTCCGGAACAATGACAGGTAATTAAAATACATTTCAGATTTATAAAGCTGCTCATAGCCACCTTCGTTTTATATCGAAGTGCGCGCTAAGTTCATTTAAATTACCACAACCGAATTGTCACAAAGAGTACCATTTTTCTCTATAGAGATGGGCTGAATGATGCTTTTTAACTACTATAGCAAAATTATCAATTGCACGATAATGACAGAAAAATGTCGAGGCCGGGAACAATAGCAAAATCATCAATGATTTTATTTAAATTGAAGTGGTACATCATGATGGTGTCATTTTAATGACGAGTGCTGAGTAAATAATCGCAGAACGGTTAATTGAAATTTTCATTACAGTTATTTAGTGGTTTCAATTTCGTCCGCCTCTTAGTTGTTAAGTAGGACCATACGTTGTGCGATCTCGGAACATTGAAAGTCGCAGCGGCCGAGTCGGCCCTTTCGAATCACCGTAGTTCGCGTTCATTTCTTTACATTATTTCGTCCGAGTAATGCATTGCTTATCGTTGTCATTGCACGATAAAATGATTTTAACATATCACAAGTAAATTAAGTTATTTTATTTGTGATATGATATCGGGCTTAACTCTGTTTTTCTAATCCCTAGAATTCCTACAGTATAAACCTTATTTTGAAAACTTCTTGATGTTGAGATCCTATACTCTCTGATGCTGCGGCTTTTTGTAATACATTGTGTGTTTATCGCCTGACCTCTGCAGTCCTCAGGGAAATCATTTTTGTTCAATATAGTTTTATCAGTGAAAAGAATGTAGATTGTAGGTAAATAAAATAAACTGTTATAGTCCCTGCGTGTAAACAAAGCACATAATGCCCAGTCAAATGTGATTAATGAGACAGGCTGCAGAAGAAAAACATTCTAATTTTAATACCTTTATTACATACTAGCTGTGCCCGCGACTTCGTTCGCGTGGACGACGAAACTTATCAATGAGTTTTTTGTGTAAAGTGCTATTTGTGTAGAACGTTATCTAACGAGCATACCGGTATTAATACTTCTGTCCCGGCGCGGGCCCTTTGTGGTTAATTACAATAGAAAACCACATGTGTCTCATTAGCGGTGATTAAGAAGGTATATGATATCTTTGCTCGCGGCATCGCTCGTGTTCTGTGTTTAGCAGGATAGCCGATAGCAAAGCTGACGTTCATTGCAACGAATGCTCACAAAGATAGTGACAACAGATAGTCACCGTACGACATCAATTGAGAGCTTCAGCATACGCGACATTGTCAGTGAGCCCGTCCGGAATATGAACTTAAAGGTACTTTGGACTACTCACACGGGAAAGAGCGACGTTAAGCTGACCATGTGAAAAACAACTCACGGTAAAATCGACGCTAGCATACAATATCCCTCGCCATACAAATTCATCATAAGATACGAAAATATGAAATTATTTATTATTTTCGTAGTGTGTGATAGTCCATTGAATTGTATGGTGAGCGCTATTGTCATATTGTATCTTAAGATAAAATATTATAATATCTTAGCCGTGTGCAGCGCCCCTTAGTGAACTCCACTACGGGTGACGTAACCTACGACAAACTTATTTTTTGGGGTTGGTAGAGTAATCGGGTCTAGTTAATTAAGTTTGTTTTTATTTTTATTGTATATACTTTTCCGGGATAAAAAGTACCCAGTGTGGTACCCAGGATATTAAAGAATAATTATACCAAGTTTCATCGAAATCGAACCGGTAGTTTTTGCGTGATGACTAAACAAACAGACAGACACAAAAATTTTTTTTGGTTCGGTGTCGGTGTAGTAACACCCCCTGCCATTAATTTTTTTGATATTTTCAATGTACAGAGGTTTTACTTCTACAGATTTATTATAAGTATAGATTCGTATATATTCGGTTTTAACTCATGGAACCATTATTATTATACGGGTCACTTTGGACTACGGCTGCGTTTGGACTTGGAATTATTCTAAATTCAAATATTTAAAGTTTAATACTCCAGGGTAGCCCGCGAAATTTATATTTTCGTACATTTGCAAATTGCAAAACAACTCGAATAACACAAAGATACAATTAATACAACATAAAAAAAATAGTGTCTTGTTACCGTAGGAAACTAAATAAGTCTTTAACCTGAGGTAAACTCTGTGGTTTTCATTACGAATACAAGGAAAGTAAAAATAAAAGCTGAGTCGTCGCCGCATCGTCGTATGGTTTTTTAAGATAATTTTCTTCTGATTAAGGCAGTAAAAGGTTTTCCACTAGGTACAGATTTAGCCTCTTCTTTTATGAAATCAGGCGTTAAATTCATATCTGAATCTGATGAACTTATCGTGTTTACAAATATCAGATATTACGCAATATCTTTGGTATTATATAAAAAAAAAAAAAACTGAAACTCAAAAGAACAGCTGATGAAGATAGTTTCGGATCGGATTGACGCTTTCACCTATTTAGTTTTATTTTTTGTGGCCTTCCAGCTATTCAGCCATTGTTAAAAAAAAAATGGTTAATATTTTTCCCAAATAAGAAATACTTACTTGAAAGTAAATTGCGATAGGGACAACGTCAGTTATTGACCACTATACAGTTATTACCCAATTCAAATTCAGGCTTAAAATAAGCAATAACTTACCAGAATAGTAGGTTCAAAATGGCATTAATCAGTAAACAGTTTTGAATTCGCTTCTTCCGCTGTTTTAATTTAATGTAAGATTACCACGGGTCTAGACGCACAGGGCAATAGAAGGCACCGGTGGGTTTACCTAAGTCAGTAAAAGTCTGAAGCTTTCTTAGGCCGTGTTTACGGAGACGCGGCGCGTTGGGCGGTCCGTCGTACATTGCCATATGTTTGTGTTTGTGCTAGCGATGACACGGCCCGCTGCTGCAACTGCAATGTACGCCCAATGCGCCGCGCAACGCGCCGCATCTCCGTAAACACGGCCTAAGAAAGCTGGCCATGGCTTTAGGGTTCACCAAGAGCCTGAGAGAGATTTCCAACAAAAAAAGGTGGAAACTATTGCATAAAAATGTTAAGGTTACTATGATGGAATTATGATTGGGTAGGTATTTTAGTGGTCTATACCTATAGATACTACTCTAAAATATACTACCCGTATCGTGTTTAGTCTCCTTCTTGATAGCTGATAACATTGCGGTCGCAACTTTGATTCCCTCATCGAATAAACTTGTATTTACGGTTTTGAAATAATAATATTGCGTTAATGTTTATCTATATCATTTATATTATATACTAGCTGTTCCCGCGACTTCGTTCGCGTGAACGACGAAACTTATCAATGAGTTTTTTGTGTAGAACGTTATCTATCGAGCATACCGGTATTAATACTTCTGTCCCGGCGCGGGCCCTTTGTGGCTAATTACAATAGAAGACAAATTGTGTCTCATTAGTGGTGATTAAGAGGGTATATGATATCTTAGCTCGCGGCATCGCTCGCGTTCTGTAAATTTTTTGTAGTAGATTTCTACTTTGGTTCACGTTGTTCACGTCACGTGACGTTCATTGCAACGAATGTTCACAAAGATAATGGTAACGACAGATAGTCTGCGGGATTTGTCATTGGATGATTTTACCTACCATACAAAATAAAAAAACCGTACGACATCAATTGAGAGCTTCAGCATACACTACATTGTCAGTGAGCCCGTCCGGAATATGAACATAAAGGTTTCTAGGTAGGTTGGACTACTCAAACGGGAAAGAGCGACGTAATGCTGACCATGTGAAAAACAACTCACGCTAAGATCGACGCCAGCAACGCCTAGAGGCTGACCCGTGTGCAGCGCCCTTTTAGTGAACTCCATTGCGGGTGACGTAACCTACGACAAACTTATTATTTGCGGTTGGTACAGTAATCGGGTCTAGGGATCGAACCGCAAAATTAAGTTTGTTTTTGATTGTATATACTTTAAAAGTACCCAGTGTGGTGCCTAGGTTATTAAAGAATAATTATACTAAGTTTCATCGTAATCGATCTGGTAGTTTTTGCGTGATGCCTGAACAAACAGACAGACAGACAAAATTTTTTAATCACATTTTTGGGTTGTCTTTTTTTTCGTTGAATTTTTACTTCTACAGCTTTATTATAAGTATAGATATAAAACATAGACGTGTTAGTTACACTATTTATAACTTAAGAACGGCTGATCCGATTCGGCTCTAAATTGGTGGGAAGGTAGTTTAGAACCAGCTTAGGAGACGAACATAGGACTTTTTATCCCGTTAAATAAAAAACATAAATAATCTAAAACCTGCGAAGGGCAGTTTGAGTAGGGCAAAGTAGGGTAGAGTATCGCAGAGTAGGGTAGAGTAGGGGAGAGTAGGGTAGAGTAGGATAGAGTAGGGTAGAGTAGGGTAGAGTAGGGTAGAGTAGGGTAGAGTAGGGGAGAGTAGGGTAGAGTAGGATAGAGTAGGGTAGAGTAGGGTAGAGTAAGGGACAGTAGGGTAGAGTAGGATAGAGTAGAGTAGAGTAGGGCAGAGCAGGGTAGAGTAGGGTAGAGCAGGAGCGAAGCAGCGGGCAAAAGCTAGTATGTATATAAAAGAAAGTCGTGCTAGTTACACTATTTATAACTCAAGAACGCCTGAAAACAAACTTTACGCATATGGTATTCGTGGCAATGCCCTTAATCTAATCAAAACGTATTTAAAGGGTCGTAGACAATGTACGGAGATATCGAGCCTGTGTTTAAAATCTAGAATGGAATTAAAGTCTATGTCATCTTTTAAGGAAATAAAATATGGTGTCCCACAGGGCAGCGTTCTCGGACCTCTGTTATTTTTATTATATATAAATGACTTGCCACAGCATATTCTTTATCCAATGGTATTATTTGCAGACGATAGCACATCAATTGTTTCATGTATCAATAAAGAATCTTATGTTAATGACATTAATAATACAATTTGTAGTTTAATAAAGTGGCTTGATCATAATAATTTAGTTATTAATCTCCAAAAAACAAAAATCATGCACTTTCATCAACGCATACATATGGGAGATATGGATATAAACTACAATGGTCAGGCTATAGAAAAAGTAAATAGTACAAAATTTTTAGGAATTTTAATTGACAGCCAGTTAACTTGGAAGCCGCAAGCAGAAGATATATGTAAACGATTAGGTACAGCTGCGTTTATGTTGCATAATTTATCCAAAAAAGTAAATATACCGACAATATTAGTGGCTTACCATAGTCTAGTAATTTCTATATTAAGATTTGGTATAATATTTTGGGGTCATTGCAGTGAACGGGAAAGCATTTTTAAAGCACAAAAGCGCTGCTTGAGGTCTATATTTGGTCTTAAAGTAACAGACAGTTGCGTATCTATATTTAAGTCTCATAAATTATTAACCTTCCCATGTCTCTATATCCTAGAATTGGCAATTTTTGTAATAACTAATCGGTCTTTATTTGCAACTTTAATAGAAACCAGAAAACGAAAGCTATGAGATCTCAATACCAGAATTTGTTAAGCACGGGTGTATATAAAACTAGCTTATTAAAAAGAAATGTAATTTGTATGGCTCCTCTAATCTTTAATAAAATACCTGATGGAATCAAAAACTTACCATTACAAAGATTTAAAAAACGTTTTACAGAACTACTTGTAGATAAATGTTATTATTCTGTGCAAGATTTCCTAAACGATAATTTTTTGTAATGGTTTTTTTATTTTTTTATTTTATTCTACTCTAATTATCTATTCTAGTATTTTATAACTTAGTACTTACTTTGTATTGAATGTAGACAAGCAGGAAAAATAACTATAAAAATAACTTTAGTATTTGAAACTGACCTAAGAATTATAAATTGACTTTAATATTGCAAATGGACATTGGTATTGTATGTTGACATTTTTAATTGCATATTGACATTAATAATGTATAATCACACTAGCACTGTAAACTGACATTAGTATTTTATATTGACATTTTTGTATTGTATATTGACACCATCGCTTTGACATTGATATCTGTCGCTATTTATGATTAATCAATATGTAATAAGGAATCTTTTAAAATTGTTTTTTGCTGTCCAGGCTGATTGAGGTCTTTATGAGATATATTATGATAAATGTTACAATTCTATGCAAGATTTTATAAACAATAGTATTTTTTTTTTTTTTTTTTGTAATATCCTAGATTCTTTATATTGTATTAAATTTGCATGCTATATAAGGCAGAATGTACACGGATCCTATTTTATTATCAACAACTTATGTTTATGTACCTACATTCTAAGCAAATAAAAAATATTCTATTCTATTCTATTCTGAACGGATTTGGCTGAAAATTGGTGGGAAGGTAAATTTTTATCCCGTTAAGAATAAAAAAAAATCCAAAATCTAGTCATTTATTGGTATAGGGTAGAGTAGAATAGAGTAGTCAGTTGATGGGAGCGAAGCCGCGGGCAAAAGCTCGTTTTAAATATATCTAAGATATTAGATAGAAACTAGGTGGTACGAAAAAGTGCAACACCCGCTTTCCAATGTTTGTTAAGGGTTTGAGACCAAAGAAAGACAGTGACTCCAGAACGCAAAGGAACGCAGGTGGGTTTTAATCAACAAAAGTCCTCTCATTACACTCTAGAGAAGGAGCCGTTATTTGATGATTGACTTTAAAAAAAATACAATTTCTGCCTTCGAATTATGTTGGGATTTCTTGTATCTTATAGTACCTTACGCGCCGCG
Organism: Leucania comma; assembly: GCA_958295575.1. Taxonomy (NCBI): domain Eukaryota; kingdom Metazoa; phylum Arthropoda; class Insecta; order Lepidoptera; family Noctuidae; genus Leucania; species Leucania comma. The sequence goes on along the minus strand of OY282474.1, from coordinate 14,927,764 downwards.
GGTGTACATTTCGGAGTTCTGAAGTAAATCCGGTACGTGAGACTGTTATCACCAAAGATGTAAGAAAAATCGATGTCATCAACATTGGCGAGATAGTGATAGACCCGGATTGAGCATCCGGGTCAGGGATTTCTTATTATATAGAAAACAGCGACCTATATACTGCCTGTTACATCAGGATTTTGGGGTCATACCACAAAAACTAGATTTAAGAATATGATACTTACGACTACGGGGCGGGCGTAGTGTTTTATTACTTATTATCTAACATACTGGTCCTTAACTATTTAGTACAGTACCACCCAAAGATACATAAATATCTAAAATATAATAATCTCGTGTCTCAGTGTTTGTTATCGACCTCCTCGAAAACGGCTTGACTGAATTTTATCAATTTTTTTGTGTATATTTCGTATGTCTGTATTTTCAGACAGAAGTAAACCGAGTTGACCGAGTCAATGGCCTTATTGGTACTTGTCGGTCGTTGCGTAGTAACTACCTACAGTTCACTGGACTCGCCCAGCTGACGAATACTTAAAGAAATTTATTTTGTACATGCGTAAATTAATTCGAGTTTAAAAAAAATACTTTTGTTTTTTATTTTATCTTTGCAAATCGATAGTGTTTCATGAACCGAGTCCACCCTCCACGGGATTAAAACGATCAAAATTTTAACGGTGTATAATATATATTGCAAAGAGGAAATTATTTTGTTAACAAATGATCGTGCTCATCACACAAACATTTGTCCTGGGTGGGACCATCGGCTTAGCAGTCAGGGCCACTACCCACTAGACCAACAGGCTAGCAAAGCTGAATGATACTCTATTACTGAGTGACAAAAGCATAATATTTTCACACGGCCGAAGCTACTGGCAGAAGCATATAGATAACCTGAGTATCTACTTCACATCGTCTTATAATTGATATCTACGACTCGAGAGATACCTGAGACTAGTTGGAAATCTTTTTCAGTTTATTAAACCGCTTCAATTCTAGTTTAGCTGAATATTGTAAAGTAGCGACACATCATCATCATTTCAGCCAAAAGACACAACAGACATAAGTAGAGACACAATTTGCTTAAAACAAAAATATTTTTTTGGAGGAAAGTGCCTATAGTTTAATACCAAGATACTAAATATCATGTCTGTCTTTTTTAGATGGAAAATCATCAAATAACACCTCCTGCTCTGGTTGAAGTGCGACGGAGTGTTAGACTTTTACCTTTTAGTTGGTATAAGTGTAACACTCCCTCGTGCTTCGCCCACTTGTTTTCCTTCAATTTCCCTTTGCGTTGCAGTCCCGCAGTAACTCCTACAAAAATCCCGTAACCCAGATATTAAATATGTACTTCATTAAGGAAAATGTAAATAATAAATGCTATACCACAGTCGACATCTCTACCTCCAACCACTCTCTTGATTCTTCCACATTGCGCGAACAAACAAACACTTAAAACTATTTCAATGACTGCAATAAAACCTAACGTATTTTTACCACACATTCCACTAAACATAATGAATACGAAGACTCAGACAAAATAGAATAAACTGAATTGTACACCAAAATAAAATAGAATAGATAATAGGCACCCTGTATGAACTATGAAGTAATGCGACTAAAACTCTTTAAAACAATTTACAAATATTCAAAATTGATTATAAATTGTAATGTGTATGTATGTAGACTGTTTAAGTGATAATAAAAACTATTGTGGAAAGTCGTGACGACACGGAACATTACTGGAGTATGTGGACAGGTGTTTTACCGAGCATTTACAGCAGTCTGCTTGGACATTAAATATTTTTCCAATGAAGTGTTTGTTTATCTTGAAGAGTATGATAAATCACTTGGACAAGAGTGTGGTTTCAAAGGAGTTTAATGCTATAAAGCTAATTCTAATTTCTCTTTGGTTCCGTGGACATTATCTTAGCTGCTTTTCGTCAACACGGGTTTGATTTTACATTTTTTTAAATTGATATAAACTAGTAACTGCGATCCCACCTGATGGTAAGCAGTGATGCAGTCGTTGTTAGTGATGCGCACTACTTTATTCCTATTCACTCTAGCCTTGAAGACATCTAAATTATAATTGGACAGGAAGACCGCAGCAGGCAACCTGTTCCATTCCTTCGATGTACGCGGTATACACGATAAGGCGAAACGCTTAGTCCGGAGTTCCGGACCTATTGGCGTAGCTAGTCTCACAGGGGCCCCGTATCAAAAGTCCCACAGGGGTGCCGTGTAAAAAAAATGGTTCTTTTTTACAAATGCTTGGTCGCCTACTAGACGGTTGTGAATAACATGTTGCGAATTTTTGCCTACGTCGAGGCCCCTGTAGCGCGGGGGCCCCGTATAATTGATACGGCAAATACGGTGGTAGCTATGCCCCCGTCTGGACCGTAAAAGTTGCAACAACGTAAGGGTGAACATTTTTTTCATTCGACAGATACAACTCCTTATATAACTCTAAGATACTGTGAATTACTTCAAGACGGCTTGAATAAAAAATGTGAATCAATTAAATTTACAAAAAAACAAAAATATTATATACCGTGTTACATGTTCTCGAAAACGCTCCTCTGAGCGAAATTACGTCGGTGAAAGATCTGGGGGTAATATTAGATAGTAAGCTCCATCTTGATCACTATATTTATAAAATTGCGCCCTGATACCTCACAACTTGAATACTTTGTATTAATATGGAATCCTTTACAAAAAATACGAAGAAAGTTTAAAAAATGTAAGGCGCTTTCACAAAGCTGTACGTTACCGATGCCGCAATAGTTTAAATCCTAATGATGACCCCTATAGGGATTCCAAGTTAATGGACTTGAAGTGCAGACTTGAAGACGCCTTTTCCTAGAGATGATTTTTCTACCTATATGAATTATGTAGCAGCAGATATAATAACTATTCAGATTTGGTAAATAATAGTACATTATGATATAAGTGTGTAATGTAGGAGGTTACCGTCGAGGCGGTAAGACCCGAGCCGTGGCGAGGGTCTTAAGAGAGCCAAGAACTGTAACCATTCATTACTCACGTGTATCATACGACGTTTTTCAATACACTTGTTAAAAAAATAATTTAGCTAACTAATATTACATCGGTAAAACTAGTAAAATTTTTCACAACATGGCGGTAAAAAATAAATCTGATGTCATAGGCACGCGCTAGGCTATGGGCTATATGGTCTTTTGATCATATTGCCTAGTCGTTTGTTTTCTTGTGTGAAAAGTTTTTACGTTAATGTCATTCGTAGTGATAATAGAATTTGGATGTAATGTTTTATAATGTTTTTGTTGTATTTGATTTTATATAATTAATATTATTTTATTAAGCCCATAAACTTCACTCGAAAAAATCACGCCTAAAACCGCGCGCATCATAAAATGACGGCCACAGACCACAAACAATTTTTATTTTTTCGTATTCAAAATTTGTTTTGCGAACAAAGAGGTTGAACAAAAAGGTTATAGCTACATTACAGCACTAGTGCGTAATGGTAATCAAAATGTCACAGTTTGGTAACAGGTGCCATTATGTACCTGAGTGTAGTGTAATAAGAGTCACTTTTTGAGCAAGTGTATTGAACATTAAGTTATGTTGTACCTAGAACTGGTATAAGACGCGTGGTAAGCGCTCGCCCCCTATTCGCCATGCGATCTTGCGCACTATTGCTAGTGTTCGCGTACCTCTACGTCGCATTTCAAACAATTAATTATGATACATTTTTTTCGGACACAGACCTATTTGCATTAACATACTACAACAAATTTCGAAATACTGTAATCAATAAATTAACAAACTAAATTTACTTTATAACTGTTATCTAAATAAAATGTAAATTCACTCACATGCCTAGTTAGTTCTTAAAAATTGAATAGGTAACATGTGGATAACGTTGTTACATAACTCTAACTTTAGATAATAAGGATTATGACACTTTTTGTAACTGTTTGTTTTCCCAAAGAAATAAATAAATATCTATTCTCCTAGCAGTCCCCCGCGGTTCCATCCGCATCTTTGGTTGCTGCTCCATTACGGCACCTGTTGGTCGTAGCGTGATTCTCGATAAATGATATATTTAACACTAATACTACATTTTGATACAAGTGGAAAACAAGTGGATCCGATTGCTGCAGTGACAAACCACGTGTATCAAACGACAATGGCGTTTTTCAATATAATTACGAAGAAATAAATAAAAGGTTGACGCACGACTCGTGGGTATCGCTTAGTACCCAATACCCAGCGTGATACGATATACGTAATAAATTGTGGCGGGGGCGAACTCTCGCACTTTTCTGCACTAGTGCGAAAAACTGGAAATTGCGTGAATAAAAGTGGTAGGAATAAGAGCGGGTTTTAAAATAAATGTATTCAAAAAGAATTTTTCAATTCGGAAATCAGTGATTCCCTGAGATTAGCGCGTTCAACCGACAAACTGTTTTGTGTTTTAGCTTTATATTATAAAAAAATATAAAATCTAATAGAATAAAAATAATATTATACACCTAAAATTAAAAAAATATATAATAAACTTTACTTACCTGCTTAATTTTACTTTTTATAACAAACCTGAAAGTAAAATCCAATCCAATCACATTACACATAAATTGTTACTTAACATAAGTACTTTATTTCATGACCTCTTATTACAAAACGAGTGAGTTAACTACACGAATGAGGCGGCATAATTTATCAATAAAATAAAACGAAGGCAGTTTTCATTGTGTTCAAAGCCTGATTAAAATTAAGGGTAGCGGTCGAAGGCCACCTTAATGTTATTGTTATGTTCTTTATCACGGCTGCAGCGCTAGGGAATACACGATAGCAATTTTTCGACGAAGGCCCAAGCTTATTTTCGTTTTCCTTTGTAGGCACATTGTCAAGGTCTTATATAATATTTTGTATGAACTTATTTACAGTGTATTTGATGCTTATAGAAGTTTCCAAGAAATTCTATTAATTAGAAAGGCATAAGGTTATTAAAAGTAGACGTGACCTTTCTGGCACCTCGTGCTACCAAGAGTTCATAGGAGTACACATTTTACGTTCGATTTATAAGGTACCTAATTACGATTTCGGCGTAAAAGAAAGCGGTTTCAGGCCAAACTCAAATGTTCGGTCGAACACAGGTCACCCTTGACAAGTCATTACTCATTATAAACCCACGCAGGTGGGTTCCTACCGCCCTACCTAAACTATAACTACCCATATCATGTAATTACCAACCAATCCAGAGTAGCCTTAGTTTATTGTCTATGAAATACTGAAATGAATGGGAGTGGAAGTGATTCGAATCGTAACGTGTAAATCAAAGAATAACATCACGATCCCAGTCAGTTCTCGTGTCTGTTTAAAATCAAATGCTATGTTAAGATAAAGTGCTACAAATTAGACTGAGTCGGCGTTGAGTGAGCTTAAAATAGTATTTCTATAATTATTTAGTGTTATTGTTGTGGTTCGCATGTGATGCCAAAACGTAGCGACAACAGACAGGTGGGAGCGGGCAGCGGGCAGCGGCAAGCGCGGTTTATGTAACGCTCGGCGCTCGAGCTCGGCGCGTTAGTGCACGGCGGCGCTCGGCAGGCAGGCGGCAGTGTCCGGCGCACTCATGGACCGGGCGAGCGGCAGCCCGCCGCCCAGCCCGCCCGCCACCGGCTTCAGCGCCTTCTGCTCCGCGCTCTCCGACACGCTCTCGGTACGTACCCACCGCGCCACTACCCGCCACAACCGACACCTACACACTTATTCTTTATGACACCCCGCCATCGTCCAAAACGCATTTTGGCGCCGATTCGTTTAATCCGTTCTCGATAAATTACGAGAATCGAAGAAGAGTGTCGCGCTGCGATCTATTTCGAGGCGCACGTGGTGCCCGAGGTCGGGGAGCGAGGCCTCGGCTTCCGCCGCTGGACATCAGTGAGGAATCAGAATAAAAGTCATGGAGGGAATAAAAAATGTAAACAAGTTTATTATTAGAGTGCTCGTTGAGGCCGGGTCGCACGGTCGCGATTTGTCCGATGGCTGTGATCTACAGAAATACCCGCGCATTAAACGCCCGCCTGGTGCGACGTACAAAGGCCGCGCGACACCGGCCGTGCTCCTCAGCGCTCAGCGACCCTGCGGCCACCACCGGCGCCGCTCGTGCCTCCGCAGCCACTCTCCGCACCCGCTCCGCCGCACCAGCCGCGCCGCCGGCACCACATCCATAGGTACACAACTAATCCAGCACCTGCTACTCTAACCGACGGCATTTCCGTATTTACAACTAAACTGCACAAATAACAAACGAAGGTTGATCTTTGAAAGTGTTGGTGTTATATAGAAAATCTTGTGTTGTGATACAGTGAGTCTTGGAAGCGTACGAGTAAACGAAAGTTTTGAGGAATGTTCAGAAGATATAGTGTTGAGGTACTAGTGGTCTAACTGCAATAAGTGCGGTTTGTTTATCAGTGGTCTGCGGCGCGCGGCGCCCGGCGAGCCGGTATCAGAGCCGGTTTGCCGGAGATATTTGAAATAGTTGACGTGTGATGTTGGTTTTTGATTTTAATAATGTTTTGTTGAATGAGTTTTTAAAATATCATTCAGTTGCATTAGGGTTGAAGCGTCAAAATTTACTCGGTAAACAAAACATAACAAACAATCGTGAAAAGTTTAAACTTTCATGCACGTTACGTTACTCCGTCCTAATTACCTACTTGAAAATAAGCCTCACGAAAAATAAGAAGAGCATCTCAGACTACACACAAAATTAGTGGATAAAAGACAGTAATTTTGATTAGGTGATGTAAGTAAATAACTTTCTATTCAGTTCTATCAATGAAGTCTTAATTATAATGAGCACGTGTAACTATGTAAGTAAGACGAGGTAACCTTTACGTACCTATTTATTTGTCAGTATACTAGGGTGTATTTATGTGTTTGATCGTGGTGCAAGGTTGGTCCACGGTTTGACCTTATCGATCGATGACGTGGCTCGCTGCTGCTACGCGCTTTCTTCAATCAACATTAAGAACTTCCGATAAAACCTTAAATTTGCCGCCGACATTACAAAGACTAATGTAAATAATAACATTTTGTAAAAAGGTTCATTTTATCGAGTATTTGCTAAGTACGGCAGTTTGTATGCTAGTAGAACTTACAAAAAGTTGTGCAGAATATTACTGTTCAGTAACAAATTGTCTGTTTACACAGTGTTCTTGTAGTTATCGATCCATATTTTGCTGTGTCATATCATATTCGGAGCTAGTGAAGATTGTGTAAAACTTGGTTAGACATTTGATGATGCCGCTAAATGCAGTCTCTTTTAAGGTATTTTTTTAATTATACTAAACGTATTTACAATTGAATAAGTCAAACTTTAGAAAGATCTTTGCAAAAGTTTTTAAGCCTTGGCTGTTTACTAACTTCACTTGCCTTTGCTACACACAATAAAATACAGGAGCTAATGGTTCCGAGAAGAATCAAGCTCTGCAGTTGAATATGATGCTCTGAATATTTTGTCAGCTATAATGTTATCATGAAATTCGAAAACTACCACAGCTTATTCTCATGTTTACATATATGAATCGCCCTTAACAAACATATAATGTGACTAGCATAAGCAGAGATCATTTTATTTGAGTCAAATATTCTCTCAGCCTTTCTTACAAGTTGAATCTTTATATTTTGTGTACGATTGAAGTAGACCGTTTAGCTCTTTTATCTAATTTTATAGTTCCTGTTGCTTTTCAACTAGAAGCATATTTAATTCCGTTACCAACAATAAATATGAAGGGCTTGAAACAACTCATTCAGGAAAAATGTACAACTACTACCTGAAGTACCTGCAGGCGTAGCCCATATTGCGTAGTACGTGTCGTAGCAGATTTAAGGGGCTATAAAAAATCCTTCTACGAAAAGATCTTTTGCTACGAGACCACTATTTGTTTAGTTTCCAAGGTCATTTTAATCCTTAAAAGTTCTTTATCACTTCTTTATATAAAAGAAGAGAAGAGAAAGTGGCAAAAAATAATGTCTTTCCCGCATTCCTTTACGATGTCTCAAAACATTAAAGCGTTCTAAAATCAAAGTGATTTATGTTGCGGATTCCCGCACATTAGTTTTTAGGGTTTCGTACAAAGAATGTAGAAACCCAATTACGAAACCCGGTTTCGCCTAAAGGCCAATTCTCGTGCTTAAAAAACGTTCAAATTCTATTCACAGTGTTATTTCATCGTCAATTCATGTTTGGAAAACACTCGTCAAAATATACTGAAAATAGAGGTGTTCTTGACCGAATGTGAACATTCCTTAATAAATTCGTGAATTCGAGGGCAATTCACGTATTTTATTATCAATTTACATTATTTAGTTGTATAGTGTTAAAAATGCCACTTTACAGTATTTCAAAATTTCTAATTGATGAGTATGATTTAAGATAAGATTAAACTATAATTGCTTAACATCGTGCATACATTATTCCCACATATTATTTATGTAGTCTACCGTACCCACCTAAGCCGTAGAGGGCTCTACGGCGTAGACCCACTACGGCGTAGACCCTCTACGGCGTAGACCATCCGTGGCATAAAACAGGGTCTTGTCCATTCAGGCTATGCTGCGGATTCACAGAGCGGGTATTCAATTCGCACTTGACGGTTTTTTTTTGTGGCAATACTTGAACGTGTGTGGCATTTGTTTAGTATTTAAATTATTATTTCAGATAATGTGAAGAATTTTTCGTTTGGCCTCACTACGTACGTTGTGGATGAACCTTTTTAAAAATGCGTAGGATTTGTTATGTTGAGCCGAATCCAATTTGGTCGCATGAGAAAGAAACACACGTCTTTGTAAAACTGAAGATAAATAACTTGTATTAGTAAGTCGTTATCGGTTGTGCAGTGGAATAGCATTTGGACAGTGTTTCGTATCAGCGGGTACACTTCGAACATTATAAATAGAAAATAGAGAACACAATCGGGAACTCGGCCACTGCTCCTGCTATTTCTGATCGGAACTTGTCCCGAAATCAAGAACACGGCCAGGTTAACGGGAACTAGTTGAGGATGAATGTGCGCTGTCACTGGGGACACGTCATGTTCCGGAACATACGTGTCGGCTTACAGCGATTCGCGAATTGTGTAAGTCTTTCCACTCACATTTTCATTTATTTAAAAAAAAACCATCTTCGGCTTATATTTTTATAGCTTATTATGCTTGAAAACTTGCTCTATCTATACTATATCATAAAAAGTACTACAATAAACGTACTTAAAATTCATAAGGTATTGCGATAAGTAATCTTGGTGCAGGTAAAAGTTCAAAAACCTTTAGAATATCAACGACGTCCATAACTTCGATCAATTAGGAGACCGGTACTTACCTGAATAACAATGGTCTCCTGTGTGATAACCTTGACCTAGATACAGAAGGTCATTGACATCCGTCTGTGGGAAGAACCTATATCTTCTAATATTAGCACGAGTAACGCTATTTTAATGATCGCAAATATGTTTGACGCGTTACGCTCACGAGAATAACTTTTCAACAATAACGTTTAAGTGCAAACTGATGCAACCTCTGAACGAACTTGTTATGCGAGTTAAAGTACTTTATAAAAAAAAAAAACTATAATATAGACCAGCATTTTGAGTTTTACGTGTAATAAATCAGAAATCTCACAAACACTGAACACCAGCGTTGCCATAGGTACACGAATAGCGCATTTTATATTATCTTCCAAACTTTAGTTTGGAAAAAGGCCAATTTATAAAGTAAGGTGGTACCATGAATTATGACACGGTAGGATAGTATTTACATAGCTTGAGTAGCCATGGAAATATTTTCGTTCAAAAACTAACGGAATGGCGAGATATTTCCTCACTAATGAAATCTGTCATAACAGTGGTGTTTTACAACGTTGCCTTAAGTAATAAGGTTTTATAAATTAAAAAACTATTTTTAGATTTCATCTCCGCACTTTATAAAATAATAAATTATTTGAACTAACCTGTATGTGTCAAAGTAACAGTAGCAACATGGCTGTTATATATTTTAAAAGCTTTCTCTAGTGAAGAATGTTCTAAAGCAACATATCTGCCAGGTGGACCGTTTATTTCAAAGGGACTTTTATTAGCTGAATAACTCGACATAAAACATTTAGTGTCACTTGAATTACGATAATAGTGGTTCGAAAAGCCATTTCACAGTCATCAACACTTATTAATTTCATTTATTTTTGTATACGTAGTTAAACGTGGTCGTTAAACACTAAATATGTTCGTTTAATCTTGATATTAATGTTATAATACCCATTGTCTCATGATGTTACATGAAAATGTTTAGTTACAAAACAGTGTTCAGTAACCATTTTTATCAAAAGAAAAACTTTCGATTAAAAATGTGATTTGATTACAAAATAAATAGTTTCCTGGACAGTGTTTTTAATAAAGTAATATCAGTAACAATATTATTATTATTATTGGTTTTCCTGAAAAATTCCCTGAATGCAAGGTTTCCGAGAATTAATGATATTGGAAAATTTGATATCATGAATGCTTGTTAGGTTTCGTTCACGCCAAATGTGTCCGCCACCGACTGTGAATGTGCCCACTGTCAGCCCCAGTGTGAACGTAGGCTCAGTCTGCAGTATGCGTTCTCATCAAGCCGACAGTACGCTACAGCGTAGAATATGTTACTTGTGTAAACAAAAGAGTAGGTTTGCTACGCGTACAATAATCGGCCACAGAGAGTCAGTGACAACGCTCTACGTAAAAGCGTATACTCGGTTCGGTTTGAATGAGAAGTTTATACACACGGCTAAATTTTGATAGTTTTAATCCCGTGGAGGGTCGATCCGGTAAAGTAATTTTTTTAAAACTCGAAATAATTTACGCATGTACGAAGTTAATTTCTTTAAATAAACATCAGCTGAGCAATTCAATGACCTGTAGGTAGTTATTGGTCGTTGTGTACTAACTACCTACAGGTCATTGACTCCCTCAGCTGACGTTTACTTAAAGAAATTAATTTTGTACATGCGTAAATTAGTTCGAGTTTAAAAAAAAGTACTTTATTTTTTAATTTTATCTTTACAAATCGATAGTGTTTTATGTACCGGATGGATCCTCCACGGGATTAAAACGATCAAAATTTAGCCATGTATGTATATGGAAAAGTAATAAACTGCGTAACGCCCGCTCACAGTCAGCGGCCGACAATACGTTTGGTCTGAACAATGGTACAAAGGCAGAAATCACTTCACTGGAAATTAAAGTGGTTCAAAGAGTTCGTAATCAAGACCACGTTTTGTAATTACACATGTAAGTGACTGACAACCCATTAAGATAGTTACTCACCCACTCATTTTGGTTTGATAAGGACAGGTAAAGGTAATTCCAGTAATGATTCTAAGTTCTGAGAATGTTACATTTTAGTACAGTAGTTAAGTGTAGTGGTCGCTCCACGGTTCCGTCAAGACAAATTCTAAGGTTTAATTAATTAGTCCGAAGTTTCTTAGTGTAAAGTGAGAATATTTGTTTCAAGCATAAGAACTTCATTTTCTGATGAAGATTATTTTATGTTAATACCATTATTTCTGTCTTTACAGGGTATGGCTACTACGTCGAGGAGCAGAAGAAAAGTAAGTTTAATTCAAATTAAGTAACTTTATTTTTAATAATCCTTTCATAAACGAAATAAACGCAAAGTAAATTACAGAATTTATAAGAAACGTAGTTAATTATGCTTCTTATTAATTCTTGTATTTGCTATTGGTTTTTGTCACATCTCTGAAATGATACGTAAGGCGTTTGTTTGTCATACTACGATATAAACAACTGGCATCTCCGCACTGCGTTTGTTTCCTAGATAATACTTTAGCGAAGGCCTTTCACTGCTTCGTATCGTAAATAAGAACAAATTAAACTGGCGTCGTCTGAGCCGCATTTTAATGTTTAGTGCGGTTTCGCCAAGAATCCCTGGAGGACATACCTATGACATTTGTCTGTTCCCCTGTAATGTGGAGAATCTTTCAAAGCGTTGCTCAGCACCGCCACTGAGGGTCGGCAAGTATGCAGCGTATGTTTGTGAACATTTCACAACTATGTAATTTGAAACATTCCTCGCCGGCTTAGGTCATTTATTTGAAGGTTTTGAGCAGCTCAGCGCTCTGCCTTGTTACAAAAGGTCCAATATAACATGTAACATGAAACTAGGTGCTACGAACTGACAGACATGAACTTAACGATGACCTTTCCCTTCATTTGTCCTTGATGTACCTATTAGTAGTGGTCACTGTCCGCATGAAGGTCGACAGTGCAGCGTTTTATGTGAACATAAAAACAATTATTATATTCGCAGCATGTCATAAACGGTGTATTCATATAACTGTCAAGCTCGTCGTTTAATTTAGCAAACGTATAATGGAGTGCCGCCGTCCACTGAATGCCAAATCAAATAAGAATTCTCATTATCAGAAAGCTCCAGCACTCAAGGCGCATTGTCTGTTTGTTGTGAAGTCGTACAATTGGGTCAGTGTGGCTCGATATCTTATAGTATAATTATTCATGAACAATTATATTCGTGCGTAATCTAGCATCTGTAACGGTTTCGGAAAACTGTTTTAATTTTAGGATCGTCTTGTTTGATGAGAGTGTTGTTTAACAATGAAACGGGTTGATTTAACGTGTTTTTTGAAGCGGCGTCTACTCATCTTCGTGCCCGATACATCGCAGCTTCGTTTATTTACCTACAGAGAGTTGGGCATGTCACATTTTTTCACAAAGCGGGAGGTGTTTACTGGGCGAACGCGTCGCGAGTTGACGCCGTGCCAAGCTCGACACGAGCTATTTCAATGCGAACTCCACTCGGTCACACTTGCACTCCACCATGCTTTATGCTACTAATCTCTCTATCAATCATTACGCATTCATTTTTATTTAGACTTTTCTTCCTTTCGGAAAAATCTCATTTCATGTATCGCAAGTATATACACATTTGGGTCAATGTTAGTGAGCTTTCGTATAAAGCTGTGCTATTTGTATTCGTTATTATGATTTACGATTAATATTATGTGGTCGTAAATAATTTGAATGCCGCAATTTCCGTATAAAAATAAAATATATCGAAGAGCGCAGTTTCTCAATTGGTGTTAGTTTGTTTACTAAAACATATATTCTCTTTTGATTATGAGTACGTTGTACTTGTATTTATTGAGGTCGCCACATCTCACTTACTACGATTTGGCATGGTTTGGTATCAGCCAATATGAACAAATTGGCATCAGGCGCAATGATCACGCGCGAGCTATGTCAAGGTTACATGGAATGCCTTATTCTAATTTATTATAAATAGTTCATTAATGTAAATAATATACCAAATGAAAATTAAAAAAAGGAAAATACCACAATAGTAAATACAAACGTGCTTTTATTTTCATGAAACTATATTAGCGGTGAGTTTCTGCCTGAGGGAAGTGTGTGTCATTTATTTAATTAATTATTCCTTATTTCATATCGTAGAGACATTATCATTGTAACGAGAATAATACAAATATACAATGAATGCAGGTAAGTTTGGCGAAGAGATCAAAGCTGTAGCAGCCTACTGACAATTACATATGTACTTTTAATATCAATTGGATTCTAGTTCATACCTTACTTAACTACATAATATACTGGAATAACCACAACAATGCACTATTCGATCGTAAAGCATGGCAGCTGCATTAGTTTTAGTAGCTCTTTCTGACTTTATAGTTTCACAGTAATTTATGCATGTCTACTAAATATTTCGGAAACAAAACAGTCTCTCATTCGCACTTTGTTAAGACGGAAGGATTTTATGTATTCCTAAATCTTTTGCCTCAAGGAAGGTCTATTTAACTTTGGTAGTTATCATTAATTTGAGAGATGTTTTCTGAAGGCATGCGTTATGTAAATGCACCGTTTCATTTGCTCCTTATTTTTCATTTGGTTATGATCGGAATAGTTTAGAGATACATGACACACCTTGTTCTAATAGATTACTAGCATGGCGAGAATCTTTTGGAAACTGGCAGAGAGAGAAAAAGAAATAATAATTTATCAATTAAATAAATTCATAATTAACAATGTTTGTGAAATTTACTATAAACATAGACACGTACAAAGTATATGACTGTTATGTACACTCGCCGTGTTCTCGGAAGCGCCGCAGTCTACCGGACGACTCCAGCACTTTATGTAAAACTTGCGAAGGTTTCGTAGAACTTGGGCCCTGACGCGCCTTTACGTCGAGGTCACCTGCATAGTTCATGGATAGTTTCAGGAGTTGCTACATGAAAAACATAGTAGTATATAAACTTAAAGTACATCAGCACCTAATTCATTTCATGGGCTAAATAAGATCTTGGAGTCACTTTTTGGAAGTTTGTTTAATGGTTCAAGTTGCGTGTGCAGAAACCAACTATGGAATTTTGGAGGAGGTTGTAGGAGTGTTAATGTACGTTTTTATGATTTCGATGAAAAGTGATACGTTAATTTGGTAATCACTTGGCACAACATGGTGCAATAAATAAAATGTCATGTTCTGTCTGTTGAATAATTAGACACCTATTTAAATTTTCACGCAGCAATTTGTTTTGAAAATCATGGAACACTTTTGGTTATAATTTAGAACTTTAGTTTAGAAGGCGTGAGTCGTGACGCATCTATTAACATTGTGTGTAGGAAGCATAGTTGTAGGTAGGCAGGTATTATTAGGTAGGCAGGTAGACATGTTGGAGCTGAGAGCCAAATGCAGTTGTAACGTTTCATTTGAGATCACAATGGTAATGACATGTTCCTATAAATAGTGCAACATCTGTGAACCGCCTGAACAGTCCATTTCTCTACGTCGACTACGTCCAGAACGACGGACCTATAGTCACCCTCACAGCTATGAGTCACGTACGTCCCATCACCATAATCACCACCCATCACCTGTCCTATATAACTCATTTTACACTATGACTGTGTAGACAAACTATTATTTTCACTTGATAAGCACGCTTTATTGATCAGACAATAGTCCGATAAAACGAATGACAAGATTGATAACACCAGCAAATTGATAAAAAAAAATCAGTATCAGTTAGCATTTATTTTCTTACATTGCTTGTTAATAAACACTGCGCGCTGCCAGTGTTTGCCAGATTGTGTATAACATATTTGTTGAATAGTGCAAATAATCGTGTGTATGTCTGATAACAGTGCACTGTTTGATTCACAGCAGGAAGATGAGAAAAAGAATAAGAAGAAACCGTCGCCGGTGGACGACCGACCCGTAGTCCCGGCGCCCAGCGAAGCGATGCTCAACAGTGAGTCTTTACATATACATTTTAAAATACCTTTCTTAACCAATATATCACATCACCTACTTTTGAAGTTTCAATGGCGACACAGGCAAGACAGAACTCTGTAAATAACGATCATTACTCAAAAGTTTGGATATTATTCAAAAGTAAAAGTTTCCATTTTTCAAATGAATTTATTTTCATTTTACAATTTTTTATACTCGCAATGACATTTCATGAAGATAAATTCTTTAAAATATCTTTACCGTTTTAGTTTTGAGTGACAGTGAAAATGATATGTTAGTTATATATTTTATATGTTTAGTGGTTCATATTAGAAGCTCGTCATAACATGATATTTTAATTGATGTTTACATTTTGTCGCGTCATAGATTGACCTGAAATTGTGGGTTTGGGCTAATTGTATGATCGATTCATCCACCCACGCCAGCTGGCAGTGCGGTGGCAGTGTATGCCACTGCTCGGTGTTGTTTACCTTCGTGTTGCTTGTTTGACATTAATCAGAACTATTGTCGTCACTTCCATGAACTTTCAATGTATTGCTTACATTTTACTTCTTTGTCTGTTTGATTTCTTTACAAAAGGTGGCTTTGTCATGTACCTGCTTAGTTGCCTATAGATGTACTCTTTCTCCATATACATATTTGGTTAACAAAACTTCTGTACTATCGCGTATTGATGCAATGCCGTAAATTTAAAATCAAACCTGTTTATTTTCGGTGCATCCGATTTTACTTTTCGATAAAAGCGATGACACAGTGAGCATCAAATCTTATCTTGTTGCAGAGCTAGGATGAAAAATGACGCACAATACATTTTTAGATACTTACGAGCTTGTTATCTATTGTTTGTTGAAATATTCAATGACTTTGTAGAGAGATCTCATCAATAATGAAGAGATAAGCTAATCATGACAGTGTTTAATTGTTAATTCATTTGGACACGAACGGTATTACGTACCAAGACACCAGTCGTCACTGCAGATGTTTTATTTATAATAATCAACGATTAACCAAATTGATTAATGGATATTGAGTAGGCGGGCAATTTAATGCGAAAGATATTCATTTTGACAAGAATTGATTTAATAAATTAGTACTTACTTAATCACGCTATCGAAATAAAGTTCAAATAAAATGCTACATTAATCTGAACCTGAAACATTTTATATAAAAATAACATATAATGAAATCGGAGTCGTGCAGACGTGCAGTTTTCGTGTAACAAAGTACCTAACATATCAGTGCATGTTGAAACGCAATTTCGATTTCGCACCTACTTGAGCTAAATATAACAATAATATGCTTCTTCAGACTTAAGTACTGTGAATATGTAGATACATAAGTTAAACTGTTTTCACTGGCGTAAACTTTCTAGTGTCGAAGATTCTTCTTCTTTTACATTCTTTTAACGCCTGGTATCACAGACGCTGACACAAAGTGAGACTTTGCAACTGGAAAAGTTTCTCAAAGATGAAACTTTCCAGCGGTAATCGAGTTGCCAATTATAGTTCTGTCTTCATAACTATGGACCTGTTCCTGAATAACCTGCGGGTTTTCATGTCGTGGACACATTCCCTCGTTTCGTTTTTCAATTCGTTGTTTACCCGTTGGACTGTTAGTTTTGTTGTAGGTAACAAAAATAATGAGTATATTGACAACAGTATCATTGTGGACATCTTGTAACTTCTAACGATGGTTAGAACAAATGACCGATGTATTTAATTTATTTTCGGTCTGTAAATTATTATTTCTGCTCACAGTACGGTCTCTGCTCATAGATACGTTTTATTCTTTACCTATCGGCACCTCCGTTGAGGTTGTTGACGCGTTGAGTAATTGACTTTACTAAATCTACGTCAACATGCTTTGTTGCTCTGAAAACTACCGTCACGATGTTTTTTAGAAAAGGATTATCTACGTAATGTCAAAGGAATTTTCAATTATGCATTGCTTCACCCGTAAGTACAATATAATGTAGTCAAATCGGTTTTGTCCGTTACTGATTCTTGATCATAGTTTTGTAGAAAATTTTTCCCATGTTTATTTCTACTTGTCCAAACTGTTAGGTTGCCAGTGTATAATTATAATCCATTACCTTACGTGTTTACATGTAACGCCGTATTTATACGATAACAATACTAAAACGTTACCCTATGTAAACATTAGTTACGTCAACTGTTCGACTGTACAGTACCAAACTCTTCTTTCCTAGGATACCATCAATCAACATGATATCTGCCAGTAAACATTCTGTGTCCTACGTAACGTTATGGTTTACTTGCTATTTTTATTGCCAGACTAATCCCGGATTTAGAAGATGAGAACATATGAGCAAGTCTCCGATTAGTAAATCCACTGCTAAATCTCATTTGTTGGTTGGTTGACCGACCACAATGAAACATAGAAATGTTGTAACACAAGATTGTACACGATTTATAAAGCTGTGGATTTATCAGACACTAGTATTCTAACTCGTTCTCAATTACTGCGTTGTGGAGGTTAGACAGACTGTCGCTGCATGGAAAGTACTGGTATACAGTTGAATCAAGCTAGACTCGAGAATCTAACCCCAAAATAATTGGCAAAAGGCTGGGCAGATTTATAGTATTCCAACATATTTAATTTCTAAGAAGCAGACTGGAGACTCCAAAGCCTATACATATGCCCGGATGATGGTAATAGACCATTACTAATTGTCACCATAACGACCAGTCCTGCGCATCTCGTATCCTTCAAATTCCCGTGACTAAAAAATTACTGGCGAAGGGGTGTAATTTTTTGACATAGGTATCTCTGTCTTATTTTTTGGGGAAAACTGGCATGATACTGCGGGTTAGTATTCCATCTAGCTAGGGGAATCTCCTCTTTGTTTAGGTATGTCGAAATGATGTTTTTTTTTTTTGCCACAGTGAATGTATCTAATTATAATTAGACTTATGACGTAGGAGTGTTAGAAAATGTTATTGTTCTTCGTCATCTCTCCCACAACACAGTGAGCACTAGCATCTGCAGTACTAGGAACTTTAAAAATAATCAAGTAAATCAAAGGAAAATGAGTCGGAGAAAAATCTCGTTTCTTAGAACATTTTATAGGTGGGCGATATTTGTGGAACAGGCGATACGCCGGGAATAATACAGTGTTTAGAGTTAGCTGGTCATTATCACCAAACATTCCTGCATAATGTGTTCTAATTTAACGAGTTGCTAAGTGATTACAGATTATTTGCTTTTATGATACTCTTTATTTTTACTTTGGGGCTTGTGTAAAGCAGTAATTTACCTACATTCTTTTAAGTCAGGTCAGTGTCGAGTACTATGTTGGTTCAAATATGATTGACGGACTTAGTACCTACGTATTTATTTACGGAATTATACAACCTTCTCAGGTCGTATTATCCTATTGAATGTCTATTTCATGAGAAAGTCATTCAATTAAGGGTAAAACGAATGATTATAATTGCGTAAGTAAATACACAAATAATTGGTTGAAAACTACAAGAGAAATGCATAGCTGATGAGAAATTCACCTACTGTCGCTGTCTCCAAGTCCCTTGAAGATTAGGTCGATTTCACAATTAAGCTTTCGAGTTACCGTCGTCGTAGTGAAGGAACATTAAAATGAAGAGTAGTCTGATAGATGTCTCCGCTAAATATAAGCGTAGAATTCGGAAATGACATCATAAGACGACCGCTCGTAATAAGACATCTGTACCTCTACCATGAGTTTTAAGCAATAGTATTCGTCGCTACTCGATATCGACGCCGTAAATATTTTGTATGGCAAATTTTGCAGCGCCTCTAGCGGTCACTTGCAGTACCAAAATTTGCCATACAAAATAGTTACGGCGTCGATATCGAGTAGCGACGAATACTATTGCTTAAAACTCATGGTAGAGGTACTGATGTTTCATAAAGAGCGCCGTGAGACATCACACGGAACGGTGAACGAAGGAACGGTCAAGTTTAGACGCAGACGCATCTAAACGGGTTTTTTTTTTTTTGGTAGGTAAAATCATCCAATGACAAATCCCGCCCTTGGGCGTAGCAGGAAGTAGTGTCAGACTCTTACTGACTAAAAAGCTACCCCGTTCCTTCGTAGCCTATCGTGCCGGGGTCGGGTATTCCTTTCGGATGTTAACCCATGACCCCAGTAGGCTTCGACCCTGCCTGCCTGCAGTTAGCAGGCTGGGCCTCTTCGGTGTGCTGACAGCTCCTTGAGGTGCGCGGGAACAGAACGCGCCGTCGACGACTTGGGCTCGGTCCGGTCGGTTACCGGACGATCGGACAGCGTGCTACCGGGTGTAATTTTAATTTCATTGTGGCTACAGTGAATTCGAATAACGAGCTCAAGGAACCTATTGATATTCGCTTATAAGAAGCCTTTCATTTAAGTAGACATTTTCCCAAATTGCCAAGTTTAATGTGACGTTGTCTCATTTACAGAGGGTTCCCGCGAATAAATTCGAATGTTTACAAATAATCGTATCGTAACTTGTCCGGATCTGTAATTGTTGTCGCTATCGAATACGTACTAGAGATTACCTACCTTTTACAAACATAATATAAAAGAACAAGCTATTTCTATAGATACTAATGATATAAAGAAGAAAGATTTGTATTTTTATTTGTGATAAATAAAGAGCAGGGACCATACCGTGTCAAAATGCTAGTCGTGCGTGCTAGAAAGAGGGATGGACCTATATAACCTATACCGCTCCATTCCTTTAACAATTCAGTATAGGTCGTAAAATGGATAGCGTTAAGAGCTTGTAGAAGCCTGGCTTAAAGAGATGAGTGACGGGGACAGCAAGGTCCGTTACCTGCCACCAGTGGGGCTAGGCAAGGCTAAAGGGCCAAGAACTGATTGGCAAACCGCTTATTGAACGAGCGAAAAATTTTTCCTCCTTCGGAATGTAAATAAAATAGGTTGCAACACTAATAAGGGAACTCATTTAATAAGATGCAGAGAAATTCTCGACAAGTTTCGACAATTCGAGTGCAGTGGACAATAAATTAATAAAGCTTAAAAGTTTAGGGGCCCCAGTTTGCTTTTGCCCTAGGGCCCTTGGTCACCTAGCTACTTCACTGCCTGCCACGACTGCAACATTGTTCAAAAGACTTACTGGAACTGATTGTAATTATCAGGTGCAGAGGTACATAATTAATCAATAACAAGTCACTAAGAATCTTATCTTATAGAACATAAAAAGTACATATTATAAAGAATAATTGTATCTATATATTTGTTTATTTATTGATTATGTTATCTATGGAAATAATACGCGATTAAGATGTTTTTTACATTGGGAGAAAGCTTAAGATAAAGACTTTGTTGATTGTCATAACTGTTTATCCCAGTAAAACGTATTGTTTCTTTGAGAGAGGTTATGGGAGCGATGCCATGGGGAAAACTATGTACGAGTAGCTAGCTTACTAAGTTGTAGTAGGAAGCCGAAAAACCTTGCCAAGCCAATCAAGCAAGGATTGTTTGAAAGAATCATAGTGGCTCTGGAACGCCAAAGGCAACTGAAGGAACACGGGTTTAGTCATTAAAAGTCTGACAGTTCCTCTCAGTCAACCCAGAGTGGGATATTTTTTTTTGATGGCAAAATGGCTGCTCTACGGAAAAGTAAAGTAATTACACTTAAGTAAATTTTATAGGAGAAGGAAAAAACTTTACTTAGAAAGTGGTTTTGATCGTTCCATCATTTTGTTTAATGTATTAATGCGTGAAATAGTTTGCTCTACCTATTATGTAACAATTTTATGACAAATTGTGTATCTATCTTTTAAATTTAAAAAATGATTTTCGGTAGTCAATTTTTTTTTTACTTTTTTACTTTTACTTTTTTTATAATATTACTTACTTTTTTTATAAAATAATTAGTAGCGCTGTTTCCTTTATTTTTAACTGAATTTTAATCTCAATAAAAAACATTTTTAATAAACAAAAAACCCAGTAATTCAATTTACAATTTAAAAACAAAGTAATCGATGCTACTGCCTACCCTAGAGGATTGCTTTACAGCTTCAGAGCCTAGTTTAGGCACCAGTCTCC
This sequence comes from Leucania comma, assembly GCA_958295575.1. Lineage (NCBI taxonomy): Eukaryota > Metazoa > Arthropoda > Insecta > Lepidoptera > Noctuidae > Leucania > Leucania comma. The sequence continues at coordinate 14,906,373 of OY282474.1, read as the reverse complement.
CACAATATAATGCCCATCCTATATGTTACCGTAAATATAAGGTTAGCAATTAGGAGTTATATTGTGGAGAAAAAAAAACTTTTATTATTATTAAAAAAAACTTTTTTATTATTCTCTATACTTCCAATAGCCCCTTTGATCATCGGCTGGCGACGCCTTTGAATTTACATATCGATAATAGTTATTTTGAAACGACTTATATGAATATGAATATAATTGTATTGTTGGCCATTTTCTTTTAAAGTTTCTCCGCAACTGCGCCGTTGTTTCATTGTTCGAGCCAAGGCCGAAAAATACTATCAATCTTTCCACAATACACCTAAATGTTTTTAACGTCATAAGTTCCTGCAGTCAACAAAGACATTCCGTAGTAAATGCACTTTTATAAAATGTATGAGATATTTGTCACTTCGTATTTTTCAGTCCTGATATTTCATGTTTTGTTTCAAGAGTTTCCTTTCAAAGTTTAAGTCTGTATGTGTCTGCCAGTCGAACGTCTGTTGGTGTTTTCTTTTCTAAAGTCTTATCTAGATAGCAATGGCTCAAAATAATTTAGTGCTGAGATAAAGCAGGTACACGCCACAATGTTAATCTTTTGTCAATATTGTCGGGTATGTATACGACGAGACGAGCCGACAATTTTAGTGAAAACATGTTGTAGATAGCGGCAGGGCACATCTAGATACAAGTAGTGATAAACGTAAGAAGTGTCCAAATTACGAGCAGATACAAAAATATCACGAACCTGAAAATTAATACTGATTAATAATTTTGTAACTGTAATGGCTTTGAAAAGGGGCAATGATTTCTGTAAGTACCTGATGATTTTACTCTCGTTTCTAATTATTTAGCGTTTCTTCATATTTGTACATTACACATGTTGGCTCGTGTGTTATCACGTGTCGTGCACAACACGTATTTGTAAACAAGTTGAATTTACCTTGAAGGTACCTTTAACTTTTTATGTACCATGTTTCCCGCCTGTCAAAACGTAATGTTTTTATTTTAGCAACCTCTCTGAAAATTCTGGATTAATCTCAAGCGTTGTCTGCGAGAAGACTCATAACTCGGGAGGAATATAATTTCAGGCGCATATTAAACAGCTTAGTTGCGTTTCGTTGCGATTTTCTCAAATTCGACCCCCTGGTACTTCACGTTGTTTACGCTGCTCTGGACTTAATTGCTACTTGAATTTTATACTTTGAACTTTACTTATACACAGTTTAGATTCGAGCGTAGCTAATATCATGAATACGCATATGACCGTGCTACGCCGTAGCCATTGCCGTAGCAGTATTTTGTAACTTAAAAAATAAATGGGAATTTTCATACGCCGTATCAGCGTTTTTTTTTTTGCTTTCTATTATTGCACGCAATGCGAGTTCTATAATGCCAAGGCCCTAATTTGATACTTTGGTTGGATGCTCATAAAGTTTTTAGTATCAGTTATATTTTCAGTTGTTGCGTTCAATATCGCCAAAACAGTTCGACGCCACGCGGAACAAGTAAAAAGGGGCTGTGACATAATGGCTGCGAGCTACCATATTTTTACGTGGGTGTTCCATTTTCCTGTTTCTGTTACGAAACACTTACATCATAGTAAGATGTCTGTGCTACTTACTTGTTTGTGCTATTGAGCTATATTTTGTAAACTTGATTGTTTTTATTCAATTGAAAATTTGTGGCTAATGTTACGCCTATAGTGTTGTGTGTCAAATGTAACTTTCCGTTCAAATGGATCACGCAAAAATCATTTATACCACCAATACATAGTCTACTGCAATCTTTTATTTTAATTCTTGATGAGATCGCCTTAAATCTCACCAGATGGTAAGCGCCAGGTCAGGATAGGTCTACCTGTGGATGGTTATGTACTGCATCGGTCCGACAAGTTCACAGAAGAAATCACCGAGTTCCTAACTGTCAATACGTTGTTCCAGATCTGCGCACGGCGTTTGGTCTGCTCGACCGCGACAGCGACGGGCACGTCACACCTGCCGAGCTGCAGTTTATGCTGCGCAACCTCGGTATCACGGTTAACGACGACCTCATCGCCGAGCTCATCAAGGACGCCAGTAAAACTGGTGAGCACCACTTCTTCTATCCACTCACACGACAAAACTGACGGGATATTATTGAATATAGTAGCATAGGTTACTAATGTCTTGCCTGACGGGAATTTAAGAGATAAGGGTCGATGGTAGGATTACGATCCAGTTTTCGTAACTCAGAAAGTTTAAAGATGTCCTTTAAAGAATCCTTTTGACACTGATATCATACTAATATTATAAAGGCGAAAGTTTGTGAGTGTATGTCCATTTGTTACTCTTTTACGTTGAAACTGCTGAAGGGATTTAAATGGAATTTGGCACACGGGTAGACTATGTCCTGGTTGAGTACATAGTCTACTCGTATAGGATGCAAAGCCGCTAGCAGAAGCTAGCAAATCATATTTAAAATTTGGCAATATATTTTTCACGCAAACGTTTATGACTATACACCGTTAAATTTTGGTCGTTTTAATCCCGCGGAAGGTTAATTTGGTACATGAAATACTATCGATTAGTAAAAAGAAAATTAAAAAATAAAGTGCTTTTTTTAAACTCGAATTAATTTACGCATGTACGAAATTAATTTCTTTAAGTAAATATCAACTGGGCGAGGCCAATGAACTATAGATAGATAGTTCGCAACGACCAACAACTCAAGGTCATTGACTCGTTTACTTAAAGAAATTAATTTCGTATATGCGTATATTAATTCGAGTTTTAGACAAAAGTATTTTATTTTTTCTTTACTAATCGATAGTATTTCATGTACCGAATCGACTCTCCGCGGGATTAAAATGACTAAAATTTAACGGTGTATAATCCAGTCTGTTATTATTTTATTCTCAGCACACAACATACGCCAGTCGCGTGCATATCCTTGACAGTAAACCTGATGCTAATCTTTTAACCACGACATTGAATGAGCTATTCTCATAACTAAGTCATAACCAGTGCAAAAGTGGAATAGCGTCAATAAATCCACAATGCTGACATTGTCAAGGTACACAGTTTGTTTCTATTCCAACGTGCTATTCCGTTGGCTAGCCAACGCAGCTTACGTCATGAAAATTACGTCCCACGTTCAGCTCGCATGCAAGAAGTCTATCAAACTTGGTAATGGAGCGATGGGCGTAAATCGGAGCCGTTTGCTCGCAAATGACACGGCACCGACCGCCCTGTCGATCATAGCGGGCAGGGTCGCCATTATCTTCTGTATAATATAGTAAATCACTGAATTCTGACAATATTTATTCCCTTGATCCGTCTATACCTATAATTTGGTACCTAAATGTCAGTGATTATTTTTAATTATGTAGTAGCGGATTTTATTAACCTTACAGTACTTTTGGCAATGCCAAAAACGAAAACTTTAGCGAACTATGATTTAAAGTTTTAGGGACATAATGGGTTGTAAATATTATTATTTTTTTCTACTCGTCGTTATTTTCGGTTTAAAGATTTATTCTCAATGAAGAAGAAATTATTACTTAAGGAAATTAATTTCGTACATCCGTATTTTAATTCGAGTTTTATAAAAAAAGTATTTTATTTTCTAATTTTATCTTTACAAATCGATAGTGTTTCATGTACCAGATCGACCCTCTACAGGGTTTTAAACGATCAAAATTTGACGGAGAAAAATAGAAATAAATGTACGTAATTATAGTGTTTTAAAGAATTTAGATAGGTAAGATGTTATAAAATTTTATACACAAGTTTTTAACATTTTTTTAATGATATTTAGTACTTTTTAAATTAATCATATCGTCTGGTAATTTAATTATATAACACCGCGGCAAGTAAAATTTTTTATTGGAGGGATCCAATAAAACGTTTTTCTTGCCGTATTTTAAGTATACAGACCGAAAGACCGAAAAAAAATGAGTAAGAAAAATTAAGTCAGTTTCCTATACACATAAGTACCTACGCCTAGCTGAAGGTTTTTACTATGAGTAGGTAACAACAAACAAAATTGTTTTCTTTAACAAGTTGATTTGACTTTATCCGCTAAAATAAATATTTATGTGCGATCGTCGTGTTTTATGACTCAATATCGTTTGGGAGGCACGCACGCTTCATATATATTATGTACTTATGTTGAGGTTACGGAAGCTTACATATGAAAATTCGAGACGATAATGTCATTTATCTAGACGCAATTTCCTTCGCTTAGCCTTGGAACGAATTCATGACGCAGTAGAATTTACTAAACGAACAGCTTTAGAACAACCCCGGACGAGGGTTGGATACGTATTTTTAGGAAAAACCGTTTTTACGACCTCATTAGTGATGATACTGTGTTCCTAACAAATCGTAAAGTGTCAGATCTTAGTGCATATAGCTAAATTAACTATGAATTTAGACTAAAATATCTATTTTTTATTTTGAATTTCTGCCAACATAGCACGTGTTTTTGACATATAATAAACTCGCAGAGATATTGCACTGTTTTATGTCAGCAAATGTACTGTGACTACAAGTTGCTACGAGATAACTACAGTTATAAAGTTTATAGAGAATTAAAAGTTAAATTTGTACATTACGTTGATGTAGAGCGTAATATTCAGTAATTGCTGAAAGAATGTTGGCGTAGAAATATTCATGGACTATGAAAACTTTCGGTATCTACTTATAGCCTTATTAGAATACTGCGTGAGTAAGTTTTATAGAACATGAATAAACAAAGGCTGATTAAATCGATGTGGCAGTTAATTTAGAAGGTTATTGTAAAATAGCGTGCGCAGGGTAAGGCAGGGGCTTCCGGCGCGCGCGGCCCTCGCCCTGCCTGGCGGGTTGACGGTGCTCACAGTTACCTGCGCTTTTCCAAGTCGTCGTGACGTAATTGATAAAGTTCCACTTGATCACTCACCACTGGAGTGCCTAATTGGCTATATAACTTGCTTCATTACTTTGCGTGCCTCAGATATACTCTGTAACTTTTAGTATTGCAGACTTGCGTCGTAAGCTAAAGTGATTGACGGCTTTATGGTGGCTAGCAAAACTTATAAATAAAGCATGTCTTGGCTTTATTGCTACTAAACACCGTAATATTCACTCTCTTTTTATTTTCTATTTACCTAGGTATGTAAGTATATATCTACTACTACTACTTACTTAAAACAATTGAAATTACCTACATTGTAAGTATTATTTTTGTACCTTTCTACTAAAAAATAGCAGCTGTTGAACTGCTATTTTAATTTAGCATGGTATAACTTAATTTCCAATTGCAATTGTGGGAATCCCGACAATATTTCCTGAGATTAGTAGTTGTCTTATCAATTATATAAAGATAAGAATGGAAAAACACAAAAAAACATATTAAATTACTTTAAGACAGTTCAGGGCCCGCGGCCGCAACGCGCCAGTGGGGTAGCCACACCCGCTCTATTTAGCATCGCGCCCTGATAATCTCTTGATCCAATCAGATTGTATCCGAGCCTCCACGAGGTTAACATTCTGAACACGATACAAAAACTGTCCATTAATGCTATAAGTCACGTTCTGAACTGTGATTTATATGTATATTGCTAACTTCAGCCAGCGGCTTTGCCCGCATGAAAACAGAAAATTATCTACTTTTACACTAAAGAGAGTGGGATAAAAAGTATTCTGTGTGCTATTTCCGGACATGATTTATCCGAGTGCCAAATTTCATCAAAATCCGTTCAGCCCTTTGTGCGTGGAGTAACAAAACAACACACACATACCTACATACTTTCGCCTTTATGATATTTAGTGCGATTGGATGACTATAGTTAAACGTAGTTGTAGTATGCTGACTACAACTATGTACCTATATAGTAACAATTCAAAGCCTACATATGTAAGCTAAGTAGATAATTCTAGCCACTTTAAATAAAGCAAGAGCTCTACGTGGGTAGGTACATTAAATAAAAAGGTTTCGTCGGAAGACAATAAAGGTGCAGCGTAACCACAGCCCACAGGTGGCGCTAAATTCCCTCGTTCTTGTCTACGTAAGCCTCGCTGCCTTTAAAAGTGCTTGCACATCTGGCACGCTTTGTATACATTTAAATAAATTACCTACAGTATACACGAGTTCTAAATAAACCCCAAATAAAATGCAGAAATAATTATTTAAGTTTACTAGCACGAATCAACTGTAATGAAAGTAAGTAACATAAAAATATATTAGGAACGCAAGACTGACTGCAATAATAAAGTTTATGAATGACGAGGTCTGACTTTATGGCTAAACATTGATAATGACTGTTATAATTAACTGAGCTAATGCTGTGCGGGGGTCGTCGTGAAATGCTGACGTCACGATTTTAACGACTTTTCCTGCCACCACGTTAATTAAGATTTAACGACTTAAAGCCCTTTTGTTAATTGTCACATAACATTTTGTTACATATTATTTGGGCACGATTTAATATTATTTTAATGATATGGTGGTGGCTGGTATCCACGTTTATTTTCTCGTAAATCTTTATCTGCGACCCCAAAAAGGTTTCTGTAGGAAGGTAACATTCGGGTGGGTATGTCGAAAAACATTACGAAAGAAAGTCGTTAAAAAGTGTGACTGTTTATGTTTTGTAGGGCTTTACAGTGGCGCAACACGGCAGGCTTTTTGTTTTCATTCTGAACTAGCTGTTATGCTGCGACCTCGTTCGCGTGGAATTTAAGAACATTACTTACTCTCCTTTTTTGGAGTCAATTGTTAATTTTTATAATATATACGAATAATTTTTCTGTTATTCATTATAACACACAAAAACTAGGTAGCCTATAAAAGTAGACCTACGTTACAACATCACCATTCCTTGTAATATATCAGCTATTCATCAATGAAAGTTCCGACAAAATAGATTTATTTGTTTCGGAGATTAGCCGGAACAAACAGACAGAGGGACCACCCGACAAAATTTAAATAAATTGCATTTTTTTACAGGTATCGAATATAAATATACTTTCATATGTGATATAGTTAGTTTTTGATGTTACAAACAGGCACTTAAATTTTATCTATATGCGTACTTAGTTATTATTTTCACATTGCAGGAAACGGTCTAATAGATGAGAACGACTTCATGCAGTGGGTGACGAAGATACAAGCAATACAAGGGATGGACGTCACGACGAGCGGCGGCGACTCCGAGGAGGAGATCACGCAGGATCTACTCGCAGCATTTAAGTGAGCTCCTTAATTTTTTTATTTTTTTTTATAGGTATAAACTAGTGCTTGACTGCAATCCCACCTGATGTTAAGCAGTGATGCAATTGTTGATGGTGAGGCGCGCTTACACTCCTCCTGTGTCGATCCCAGAGCAATGAGATAATGCTAAAATAAGAACTGGCTCGGACATATACCTAAAGTTGGTACGATATTTCCGATGCATTTTAGAGCAAGTAGCGTACCTATACCTATAGGCTATGTTGGGCCTATGAAAGTACACTTCGTAAGTTAGACGGGAACTCCCCCAGAGATAAGATGGCGGAAAGATTATTTCAATACTGAATCAATCAACAGCAACAAGTAATTGCATGTGTGTTCCAGGGTATTCGACCGCGACGACAATGGGTACATCACGCGGGACGAGCTCCGGTCGGCCCTGGAGATGATCGGCGAGCCTGTCACCGACGCGCAGCTCAACCAGGTGCTGGCGCTCGGAGACATCGACCACGACGGCAGGATCGACTATGAAGGTACTCTCTCAAAGCATAGTTGAAATTAAATACTCAAAGAACTGTAAACAATAGTACCTAATGCTACTTTAAGATAAATTACACTTGATTTTTTTTCTTAATTTTTGTATATTTAATAATTTCAGAGTTTGTGAAGATGCTGTTGTAACGTGTACCTCGTTGAACAAGACCTCACTAGATATAATGGTAGTGTTAATGACGTGCGGTCGGCGTCGAGTGGCCTTGATCTGATCGCGAGGGTCGGCGGTGGCAACGACAGCCTCGCGGCCGCGACGGCAGGGGCCTGCCACGTGCTGCGCCCACGAGGACTTCTACACGTCCGCGGATCGAGTGGAAGTACCTACCCAGCAGTCGACAACTGTTAAAATTGTTGTACATAGGAGTAATTTTGTAATTAATAAAATAACAAATATTTAATGTAGTTATACCTACTAATTTAGGATATCAAAGTTATGTATAATTAAATATTTATATACCTATAAATAATAATCATATATTTTGCATACGTAATTTGTTTTTCCAATATATCTAATAAAAATATGGCCTAAGTAAACTTGATCAGTAACTTTATAATAAAAGACATTAGGTACAACTGGCAGAGTGCTATTTTATGTAATACTTGACTCAATAGATGACGTAAAGAATATAACGGTACAAATATTTCTATTTATTACCTAATCGCTAAATTAAATGTATTTACATAAAGCATGCTATCTATCTATTTATCTATAATTCTATACCTACTTACTCTTAGCGTTAAGGCCCTAGCAAGTTAGCACATTAGGCAGATCATTTTTGTTCATAAAATAAATTCATGGTCTCCGATTCCATAAAGAAAATAATTATTTTCATAGAATTAACCGAACCAACACCTATTATTAAACATTACGTGAAATGCAAAACTGTTTTTCTTATAAAATAAAAATGAAATTTTATGGTTGTGAATGATAAGTTACACCAAAATTGTTATTTATGAATTAAAGTGGTATGATTACCTACTGATATATTTATTTTTAAATCAAGCTTTAAAGAATTTTGCACACCATCAGGCCCATTGAGAATTACAATGCATAATGGAACCTAAGTAGGTACGGCAAGTGGCCTACAGGCCTAAATACAGTACCATACAATTTGGTCTCTTAATGCAACCATAGTGCAATAATGGTGTGATAAAATCGTAACTATTGTACTTATAAATATTGCATTCAACAATAGAACATCCGAAAACCGTAGATATAATCTTATAAATTAGTTTAATTACTTTAAACACACTACGCATATAGGTATTATGTTTTCAACCTACCTATTCGTATTGTAGATGGCTTGGTTTAAAATTATCTTTAAATTCGTGTAACAACATTAATATTCAAAGTTTAACGGAAATGAGTGGTCATATTTTAAATACTGCTTCTAATTTACCCATAGAACTGAATAATAACAAAAGTACCTTTCCTTTCTCCGTCATTATGTATTTATATGTACCAACATGTGTTTGCTTTCATATACATTTATATATAGATCGTTTGTATTAGGACCTAATACAAAAAATACCTAGCTTCATACCTAGTCATTATATATATATTTTTTCTATTAGTTATATATTGTATATATGTAAGTAATTGGTACACCACGAATCTTTTCTCTTTCTCTGTCAAATCCATACAAAGGTTATCTGTAAAAAATCGCTATTAGCGATAAGAGTTCTCACCTTACACCCCATTAAGTTTATGGTATATAATGTTTAAAGAACATAATTATCTAACTATAGTCAATTACAAAAATTGAATAGGATCTAGGCTCCGAAGTTTAATCAGCTGATGATAACTTAGTAAGACAATAGGTACCATTTGTTTAAGAAATATTATGACTTCCTTGAAAAAATTGTTCATTTACATGGGCAGAAGAAGAAAATGACCACCTGTTTCGGTTACACCCTGTATAATGCCTATAAAATCTTTAATTTATGAGCCTTCGAAAGGCATGTGATGTGGAATGAGTGATTAATAAATCTTGAATTTGTTACTTATTTATTTGTAATTTATTATTAATTATTTTTTTTATAAATTCATTTCATTCTGCACCGGCGAAAAACTTCGAGAGAAAGTCACCCGGCTGAGGTTCAATGCTTGGACTCCAGTGCCTCATCAAATGACCCTTTTGCTGCCACTGATGGGTTATTTCTTTAAGCTCGATGTAACCCTGGAAAACACTAGTTTTTAACAGCAGCTCTAACCTAAACACACCTGAATCACAAGTCATTGGTAGAGGTGTGGAGGGCTAGAAACAGAAAGTGGTAGGTACTTCTATCTGGCGTTTGACTGACTGTACCTACGCTAATAAAAAAAAAAACACACACAAAATAATAAAAACATTACCAATGGCACGCCATAGGTAATGTTTTTATACGTACTAATAATCTTGCCTATCACATTGTGTCGTACCATATTATGATCGTACTAGGAACGTATTTAGCACGAAAATAAACATGATACGGGATATTATGCCCACTAAAACATAATATCGTTCCTGCGTACAGGCGTAGTGCAGGCTAATTTAAACGTGGGTGAAGGCGTCAATCAATCAATCAAAGCGAGGTCTTTTACTTTTTAACCGACTTCGAAAAGGAGGAGGTTCTATATTCGGCTGTATGTATTTTTTATTTTTTTTTATTTATGTTCACCGATATCTCGGTAAATTGTGAACCGATTTTGAAAGTGTTTGTTTTGATTGAAAGATTATGCTCCCGAATTAATCTCATAGAAATAGTTTTTGGATCTGATGAAGAACTTCGAAGATATAGAACATAACTCTTCAAAAAATCTTAGCAGAACTGTCGTTTTTATAGGTATGTTCACCGATATCTCGGTCAATTGTGGACCTTTTTTTTTATTTTGATTGAAAGTTTATACTCTCGAGTTGGTTCCATAGAAATATTGTTTTGGTCTGATGATGAACTTCGTAGATATAGAACGGAACTCTTTAAAAAATCATAGTAGACATGTCGTAACAAGTAAAATTGCTTTGTATATACATGTAGTCGGTGACTGACTGAAGGAAGAAGGGGAGAGATCTAAAGAATTGATCTGATGATGAAGCCGGAAGGTAGGTAAGAACCGGAATTCTGTAATAAATCAGCGTATCGTAGCCGTGTTTGGTATTATTAGAATTGAATCATGATGATTATTTTGATGACGGAACCGAATAGCGGAAGGTATCTATTTAAGGTTATCTTTTCCTTGTGAAGGGCAACGTTTAAAAAAATATTGTAGGAATAATGGTTACCTTGATTACCAGCAAATCGATGATTCGAACATCAGTGATACAGGAGTTTTTATAAAAATACTCCCTTAACTTCCATCGACAATCTTCTTCGTTTTTCGGAATATCGAAGTATTTAACTAAAAGTAATAGGTTGCTAAAATTGAATAGGTATTTATACAAAGTTGCGGTAGGGGAGTTCTACCACCCATTCCATAAATTTTTACAAGCTCGAGGTACCCATACCACGAAAGTCTCTAGTCAAGTTATGCTATCTACTATATCCATCATAGATATTAGATTCATGATAATTTCTTTCCAGCCAGTACCAGTCTTACTATCTCACTTCTCTAGAAGTCTCCTGTACCTCTGCAAATTTTGCAGCGCCTCTAGCGGTCACTTGCAGAACCAAAATTTGCCATACAAAATATTTACGGCGTCGATATCGAGTAGCGACGAATACTATTGCTTAAAACTCATGGTAGAGGTACTGATCCCTCCCTCGCATACCTAACCTTCCTACCGCTGGGACTCAGGCCTCTCTAGGAGAGGGAATGGACTATATCTACCACGCGGGGCTAGTGTGCAATGGGGAATTTCACATGTCTTCGAATTTTTTGGGTCTAGGAAATGCCGGTTTTCCTTGACTGTTTGAAGAATAGTGGGTGATGAAATAAATTACACAAAGTACCTATAGCGTCTATGTGGGTTTGAGCTAGGGATGGAAGTGGTTTTATAGAAACCGAGTTTGGTAACGGAAACGGATTCAGAGTCAAGATGATCAAATTGTACCTACTCGTGCATCGTCCTCGAGATTAGTAAAGAGTTGCAGAGTCTAGTTAGTAAACAGTAGATCGTGTGTCGAATCAATTTGGTCACCCCTGCGGCCCTGCTGCTATAGAGTACGGCGTTTTCTCCATCGTCGTGGTCAACCGAAACATCGGATCATTTCAGAGCAATGATCCTGATGATCAGCTGATGTACAACTAACAAATCATGTTTGGATCACATGTATTGTCAATGAAAACACTAAACCACACCGCTGTGGTACCATTCACATTTCATGCTACGTTTACATGTGGGCCCAGCCTCGGCCAATTGCCATTGTGTTGACGGGATTTCCCCGTTTATACAATGGCTACACAATAGCGATTGGCCGAGCCTGGGCCCATATGTAATCGTAGCATCCTATTGGTTAGTGACCCTGACTGCTATGCCGGAGGTCGTGTGTTCGATTCCCACGCAGGACATATGTTTGTGTGATGAGCACGATCATTTGTCCTGTGTCTGGGTGTAATTAATCTATAATATGTTTATATTTAGAAATATATAAGTATGTTTAACAGTTGTCTAGTACCCATAACACAAGGTCTGCTTAGCTTGGGACTAGACGGCGTTGTGTGGTATTTGTGGAATATAATAATTATTATTATTTTTGATAACCACCACCATATTGAAGTTCTAATGCAAAACATTTGCATTTATCAATATTAATAATTTATCATTGGTAAGATCACAATCGAAATAAAAACGATTATGACACTGCTGAAGTCATTGACAATACACATAGGACCAGTAGTACAATGTTAGAAGATTATTACTTACTGATGTACGGAATGTATCTATAAAATGCTCGGTATAATCCAAGTGCCCGTCTACGAGCATCAGTGAATTCTTTGGACATCAAAGGCCTCACACATCTTGTTGTCATTTTGTTTAAGATTTTCCTGATTGAGGGGAATTTTGTAGCCTTGTCAAATCTGACAGATTGTAAAAGAAAATATCCTTGACATATTTTATTTAGATTGTTTCTATTCCTAAAAACCTTTGTGGTTCTCAAAGTAAATGTTTTTATTTGTAAAAAAAATGAATAAGCAATTTAACTAATAAACTATATTAAAACTGCAACAATGATGATTGAAGTTCTCTATTTTTGTAACATATTGTTATAACTTAGTGTATGTTAGACTATTTACATATTGCCATATTTATTTATTCATTTCCATTGAAGAATTTCGATAGGAAATCTTTGGGTTTTGGTTCCTCTGTGGGCTTGAAGTAGTTCATAATATGACCCTTTTGTTTCCACATGTTCACTGTCTCCTTAAGCTCCATTTGACCCTAAAAATTAAGTATATTTAGTTATTCAAGATATAATATAGAAAAACCATTTATTTCAACCAAAGAAAACATATTGGTATGCAAATAGATACAATATAGGAACAAAAATTTCTAATCTTGTTTTAAATTTTTTAGAGCTGAAATATTTCATAGATTACCTTGATAACAAGCATATCAATAACCCTGATGTCAGTCACATCTTTGTTTTTCAGGAATAATTCCTTTAGCTTGGCACGGCATGCATCTTCTGTTTTCGGAATATCATAGTCCATAACTGAAATGGAACATATACTGTTTTTACAAGTACATAACATAACCATATCGGAAATTATATGTTTGAGTCGTTTGGGGTTGAAACAATGGGGCTATGGGCTCCGAGTGCTCATCGAGTTGTGCGTGATATCAGCAAACAGCTGGTCAACTCTTTGCGTGACCAGAGGGCTGGGCTGTACTTTAGTCAACGAATCAGCATTGCCATCTAACGTGGCAATGCTGCCAGCATTCTGGGCACTTTTCTCATTGACATAGATGTGGATGAATTTTTTGATGCCCAAAAGTTCCTTTTTTTTTACCCATTTGTAAATATGTATTATTATTTTTAGTCTGTGTCATTTGAAGACTAGTAAATATATTTGAACTGTTTGTGTTATTACAAGTGCAATATTATGTAAATAGACAAATACTGTGTGAGCTGTCTGTTCATCCAATCATCAAACAGGTCTTTTTACTTAAATTTTGAAGAATTTTGTGTTCTGAATATGTGTAAATTGTATTGCAGTTAGAAGCCTTATTCGCTCGTATTAGCGAGTATAACTTCACAAGTAAACAGTAAAAAGTCCAGTGAATTATAGAGTATATGAAGAAGGCAAGAAGCAGCATTGATGACATAACAGGCTACTAACCCAAGTACGGGATCTGGCGGTACCAGGCCTTGTACAGATTCAATACTCTCATTTTAGCCTCTGCATGATTAAGGGAGAGTACAGGCCTTACGGTCTTTGAGCCCACTTGTATAGCTTGCCTCGCAGACATTTTTGTAGCTAAAATAAATTGAACACTCGCGTCGTAATTTCGAAATGTTTTGATTTTGACAATGACAGCTTCCGACTATAATTTGACATTGATATTGATTAAAAGTGTTGTTAGCCTACAAAAATAACCAATAGGTCCATTTTTATTTTTTTTTGTAATGGTTTTGGCCTGGATACTAAGTTCTTTAAACCATAACATACGATCAATTTATAAATCCATGAATCGGATCTGTATTGTACGCGGCAAATAAGTTGAACCATTTGCTATTGTTATGCGCAGCTCCTCATTTCGATTGAGGGCCGAAAATCGGTTACTGCTCATTGAATGAGCTCTGAGTTCCGTTTTATATCTTCGTAGTTCATCATCAGATCAAAACAATATGATGATTCTATGGGACCAGCTCGGGGGTATAGTCTTTCAATCTAAACAAAAAATTTCGAAATCGGTCCACAATGACCGAGACATCGGTGAACATACGAGTACATAAAAAAAAATACATACAGCCGAACATATAACCTCCTCCTTTTCGAAATCGGTTAAAAACTAAATTTTATTATTAAAAAAAACTTTTTTATTATTCTCTGTACTTCTAATAGCCCCCCCCCCCCCCCTTGATCATCGGCTGACGACGCCCGTGGATATAATCCTAATAGAGTAAGGTCCCAAGAGATATTTTTTGACATGGGCGAAACCTTAGTTTCTCAGTAGCGTCTCATGTGCTTTGAATACCGGTGTACCTACTTGTGAAGCTCTCCCTGTGACGCCTGGGCAGATACCCGGGGAAAAAAGTAACTAAAAAAAATACAACTGGCCTTAAAATTACAAAAAAAAACTCCAAAAAATGCAAGATAACTTTAAAATAAGTGCCAAATAAGTTCAGCAGTCGATGTTTCTTTATTAGTTTGGTCTCTTTTTTATTTAAATAAAATAACTTTGTAATACATGTTACCTCAATAACATAAAAAATCAGACATATAAAAATAAGTAAAGTTCATTTATTGTGAAGCTTTAAAGCGTCCGAGAAAAGTTTTGTCCATGGAAAGTGACACGATAATTTAAAATAATACTAGCGACCCACCCCAGCTTCGCACGGGTGCAATGGTGATTTTAAATATATTATGCATTAAATTATTATACACATAAACCTTCCTCTTAAATTATTAAAAAAAAAACGCATCAAAATCCGATGCATAGTTTTAAAGATCTAAGCATAGGTACGGAGTGATAAACAGCGAGAAGCGACTTTGTTTTATACTATTGAAGTGATTTTACAAAATATATAATAAAAATAAACCGTAAAAATTTAATAAACTCTTATTTCTAGTTAACTTTCGCCACTGGTATCTGTCCAGGGGTCAGTAGAACTCCATAAGCACACAGGTGTTCAAATCACATGAGACGCTACGCTACTGAGAACCGGTATAATAAAATATGTGAAAATAAATTAGGTATGTCAGATAGCTCGGGGATCTTGGACTATTTAATTCTTAAGTTGAACAGATCTTTCTTTTATTTGATTTTTTTTTTGCTGAAGCTGAAAGCAGAGGGCTATTATGAATGCTCCATCAAAAAAATAGTCAGCCATCATTGTAGGTACGTTCCAGTAGCCTTGATAGTTTCTCATCATTATCATCATATCAGCCGAAAGACGTCCATTGTTTGACATAGGCCTCTCCCCCTAGCGTAATGAACGGTCCTGTGCATCTCGCGCATCCATCAGATTCCCGCAACTCTAGCCAGGTCATCGGTCCATCTTGACCTTATAGTTTCTCTATCGTACGAAAGTAGGTCGCGCCCTGTTACTCTCTAAATCTCCAAGATCGGCGTGAAAATAGTCCAGGTGGTTGTAAAGAAATTACCATTAAACTAGACATCTTTACAATCTTTACAAAATACGTAGTCTATCCCACAGCCAACAGCGCGCCACTTCCAGAATAGTAGCAGATATTGCAATAATGTAGCTCATCTCACCATCTTGGATGAGGTTTGTCTGGTGGATTAGAATATAAAAAAAGCCTTTTCTACTGTCAAATACATCGCATTGGTCGAGCGCATTTTCTTCGCACAGCTACCTCGCATGTCTTACTTGCTCCTCTACATAAATTGTCATCAGTGGAACGAACACCGCTTCGTCGCTTAGCTTTGACGTTCTCGCAACATAGCTGCATTATAGCACATCTCTGGTGGACAAACACCCTTGCGAATTGGCCCAACTACGCTAGACTAAGCAAAATTACAAATAAAAAAAATATATTTTTAATTGTATTTTTTTTTTTTATTCAAATATTTTAGGTCATAGGTGTATTTACAAGTTACAATTTATAGCAAAATCCTGTTCCTCCAAACAAAAGTAGAGTAACAAAAAACATCTAATAAGCAGTATTCAACAATTTCACATAATTTATTTGGATAAATACTTAAACGTAAATAATTTATCTTTTTAACTACGAAACAAAAACTACTGTCTAGAACTGAAGACATGAATCTCAAAAATTTATGTTGTGATAGAATTTACGATGTTCGCACAAAAGGCACTTTTAAAGATTTATTTAAAAAAAAATGAATTAATTTAACCCCACACAGCCTATTTACTCTCAACTAAAGTTAAAATGAACCAAACGTTCTCATACATCAAAACATAAAAACTTTATGCAGGACGACCACTGAATGGCTTGAGGAGTAAATGTGAATATTCTATTCTTTGCTGCTTGATGCTCACGTTCTGTATTTTTGGTTAATTTCCCAAAGGACATGTTTTACCTCCATATTTTGGAGTACACTCCGAGCTATATGGGTTGACCAGGTAGATATCTTTACTTCTTCCAGACATGTAAGTGAAGAATATATCTCTGTGAAAAAATAAAATGAACTTAGGTATGTAAACTCATCCCTATTTTGCTACTTGCCTACTCCGTTTTTTTTTTTTTTTAACCCTTGACGGAAAAGAGGGTTGTTATAAGTTTGACCTGTCTGTGTGACACACAGACAGACAGTCTGTGTGTCCGTCCGTGGTATCGTAGCGCCAAAACGAATGGACCGATTTTGATGCGGTTTTCTTCGTTTGAAAGCAGTCTTAATCAAGATGGTTCTTAACTACAATTTATGAAGGTTAACTGCGGTAGGGTTTTTAAACATTTAATAGGTATTTATTTTAAACATATGTGTGACCTAAAATTTGAAATACTTACTCGTGTACAATCTGGTGCCATAGAGCTGGTCTGATGATAGAGCTCGAAGATGAGAGCCCTGGATTGCTTATTAACATAGTAAACTTATCGAGTTTGGGCTCATTAGATTCGCCTTAACCAGTGCTATACATTTCTTATGATCATAAGGACCTGATGCTGGAACTGGGAGGTGGCCGATGGAACTTTTGAATGCCTACTAGTAAACCCATCGAGTTTGGGCTCATTAGATTCGTCTTGACCATTTAGAAACATTTCATACTGCTGTCTGCTGTGTGCAAGGACTGTCGGGGGATTTTTTATTTTTAATTTTATACCTGTTCACTTTATAGGTTGTAGTAACAACTAAAAAAATGCAAGATAACTTTAATTTCGGAAGTTGGTGTTAAAAAACAAAGCCATCAACCAGACCGGTTTTACCAATTTAAAACTAGCGCATACAATATAGGGTGACTGTTAATTAGTGAACGATAATTAAGCACGTGATTGTAGTCATGATAACGAACAACATCTACTATGGGACCAAACGGGAAATCGCGAAAAAAATCAGCCAAGTTCTGTATATTTTGACCAGTTAGACGCACATAAATGTACTGACCAGCAGATTTTTTTCACGATTTCAGGTTTGGTCCTATAGAAAAAGTTGTTTGTTATCATGACTACAACTCTATAGACCGCACTCCGAGCTAACATCCAACCGGCCAAAAAATTATACGTGTATAAGGATTTACGTGTATAAGGATATATGTGTATAAGGATATCCGTTTATTGACTGTCCGGTGTCCGTTGAAAAAAGACTGACGTTTGTAGCCGTCGCGCTCAGAGGTTTTTATAATTTCGTGCGGATTTCATCATGCATGCGCGCCTCGCCCCGCGTCCCGCGTGCGTATTCCACTCATTACAATAAATTCTTGTTTGAAAAGGATATTTGTGGGGGTTACCCTTGCGTAGCAATCCCGCATGCGTGAAGAAATCCGACCGATACTAAAAATACCCTTATTTAGGTGAAAAAAAAGTGTGGAAGTCTTGTGTAGGTAATCCTACTCTGAAGAGTATTTAAATAAAAAAAAAATGGTTTGACTTACAGGAACGGTTTGTTAGGATAATAGTCATATTTAGTTGTAGGCCACCATAGACGTGTTTGTTCCACCTGCTTCAGTCTATTTCTCATTGTAAAATCATGCAACAAAATCTTAAACTGAAAAAAAAGACCTTTGTATTTATTTAAATGTTTGCTTATGTTACGTGTATAATAATTGTGTTTGTTACAGGTAATCTCCGGATGTATCTACTAACTCGTTTGCGAAATTTCTTTTTCAATACACTTCCTCGAAAACCCGCTCTTATCCCTACCGCTTTTAGGCACGTAGTTTACCGTTATCGGCACTAGTGTGGAAAACAGTTGCAGAATCCAGAGCGCGAGCTCGCCCCCGCGATGATTGATTGTATTTATAGTATCAGTCTGGGCGCTCTCAACGTCTGTTATTTATTTCTTTGCAGCACTTTGCTCGCCTGCAAAGCTGCGGGTCGAGTGAATTCCGCCTCGATCGCAATGACAAACTTTCTCCACTTGTATCAAAATGTATCCACATTACAACACACTCTCAAAGCAACCCAGCCCCCGCTCCTCATTCGCTAAACGCTATTTTAGAGTAGTGATGTAGTTTAGTTGACATTAGTGCGGAAAAGTGCGGCTAACAGCACCCCCTACAACTATAATTTTATATCAGGCTGGACGCGCGACAGTTCCCATGAAGCTAAACCCGAGAGCCATTTCATACAATACCTATAATTTGTAACTAAATATTATTTTTCGTTTTTTTTTTTTTTACGGCGCCACGTTGCATCGCAATTTTGTTTTGGTACGTAGTACTAAAAAAAAAAATCGTTACCAATTTCTGTATAATTTTTCGATGTGACCAGTTTATATTTTTCAATTGCTTTAGAGTGAACGGTATTCTGAATGCGCGTGCTCTGAAGTCTATGTGCTTTAAGTCGAGCCATCGCCGCTGCGACTGTAGCATCATTTGTTCTGTAGAAAAATAAGAAAAAAAAATATATATAGTACTTTGTGTGTTTGTCAAAAATAAGCGAGCGAATTATGAAACACTGGAACTGCATGGAATCAGAATCAATGAAACTAGTTAAGCTAGTTTTGTTAAACATGATCACGCTATTGTTTCCAGACTATATTAAAAAAAAAATATATATATATATATCTAAAATTGCTTGGGAGCCAATTCAAAGAAATGAATGTAAAAAAATCGGGGAAACAGTTTAGTGTTGCAGCTACACATCTATCATCTCCATCCAAGATTTAATTCGGTACACCACTGGATAGCTAAACGATCAAAGAATCCGGTACGCGAAATGAGGACCTGTACCTCTACCATGAGTTTTAAGCAATAGTATTCGTCGCTACTTGACATCGACGTCGTAAATATTTTGTATGGCAAATTTTGCAGCGCCTCTAGCGGTCACTTGCAGAACCTAAATTTGCCATACAAAATATTTACGGCGTCGATATCGAGTAGCGACGAATACTATTGCTTAAAACTCATGGTAGAGGTACTGTACGTACATCGCGCGTGGTTTAGAGGGAAAAGCCACCATTTTGCTGCGTTTCGAGATTTCTATTTTATATAACCTCAACTTGGACGTTCGTTAAGATTCCATAATTCCAAAATCAGCTCTCGTCAAAATCTATCGATAGCATTTTTTTTTATTATCGATTAGTTCGCGCTTGACCACTGATGGTAAGCGTTAATGTGATCGGCAATGGAGCACGCTTGACTAGGAAATAACCCATTCACTCCAGAGTTTTAAATAGATTAGGGATAGAGGAAACTCCGGCAGAGATTTAAATAGATTAGGGATAGAGGAAACTCCGGCAGAGAATTTCAATCCTTAATATTAGCTGTACTCACAATAAACGTGGTCCGAAAATCCCTGTTATTTTAGAAATGTTATACCTACAGTAAGAAGTATATAACTAACTGTGGTGCTTTGGTTCCAATTTGCCCCTCACTCGGCGTCTGGCCCACTCCTGAAGATTGTTCAGCAGATTTGCTTGAGGTAAGTGAGGAATCAACAATGGTGTCTCCGAAAGATCAGCCAAAAATGCCTTGAATTATATTTACGCAATATGAATAAAATATAACAAAATCGAAATAAAAATAATGATATAAAATTATCATACCGCTAAAAGTTCACTTTTTTTCAATCCACTCGCATTTAAAGTGGGCTCTGATGCTATTTCCTGTAAATCAAGTGTTAAAGTGAAGTGGAATAATACATGTACGAAATTAATTTCTACAGGTAACCGTCAGCTGAGCGAGGCCAATTAACAGTAGGTACGCCAAGGCTGACAACTACCTATAAGGTCATTGACTCGTTTACATAAAGAAATTAATTTCGTACATGCGTATTTCGTACTTGAGTTTTACAAAAAAAGTATTTTATTTTTTAATTTTATCTTTACAAATCGATAGTGTTTCATGTACTGAATCGACCCTCCGCAGGATTATTACGATCAAAATTGGTGTATATCAGGGGCGTAGCTACCGCCGTATCTGCCGTATCAATTATACGGGTCCTGCACGCTATAGGGGCCCCGACGTAGGCAAAAATTCGCAACATGTTATCCACAACAGTCTTGCAGGGTAAAACAAGCATTTGAAAAAAAAGCACAATTTTTTTTACACGGGGCTTCTGTGGGACTTTTGATACGGGGCCCTCGTGTATCTTTTTAAAAATTCTTACCGTTGTTTCATCTGATCTAAGTCCTATAGCAAAAGTTTCTTTGATGAAATCTTCCATGGGGTCCATTTGAAAAACCTTAGCGTGATCGAACCACAACGGTGCATGCTTCGTGGGAGGATAGAAATACTTTTCCTTGTTACTTATATTCTCGTTATAGAAGTCGTATAAATGACCACATTTACATTTGGACTTCTGCAAAAAGTCCATTACGGCGGGCTCCCTATAAATTTAGAAATAAGGGTTATAGACGGTAGACGGGGAGGCGAGCGATTAAATTCTCCAGGCATAATTATTTTCTAAAAGTTTGTAGTTTTACACGTTTGGCGCGGCTGAGAAGCTTTTTATTTTGTTAAAAACTACTATATTCTACTGCTAATTTTCATTCTAAAAATTGAAGAATAATTTACGAGCAGTATTAAATAACAATAAATTTCTCAATCGGCGGTTAGGCAAATATTACTGTGCGCTTCAGTTCCACGTTAAGGGTGTAGAAAATTGTGTGGTAATTTCTAAAATCTGATTTTAATAGACGCAGCGTTGGAAGGCCACCTTAAGGTGGACAGTGACCTAGTCAGGGATACAAGACACACGTGCCCGTTCGTTATGGCAACTCTTGGAAGTTTAATACCTAGGTACTATTTGTTTCTTGTGAAAACCGCCTAAGTTGGTTACTTCCCTGTACCTCTACCATGAGTTTTAAGCAATAGTATTCGTCGCTACTCGATATCGACGCCGTAAATATTTTGTATGGCAAATTTTGCAGCGCTTCTAGCGGTCACTTGCAGAACCAAAATTTGCCATACAAAATATTTACGGCGTCGATATCGCTTAAAACTCATGGTAGAGGTACTGTTGTTCTTGGTTACTTACCACTTAGTCAAACAGTCACAAGTATGATCACATTTATCTATTACATCTTTCGGGTATCTCCAATAGCCGTCTATGCATGTGACGTATTCTCCATTGCACAAGGCTATGCCATCGTTAATAGAGATGTAACCAGTTGGCATTACAGCGACGTCTAAAAAATCAAAATTAAATACTGCTAAAACTAAAACTACAGTAGGCCGACGCACACGTGTGACACGCCTGATTTGTATGTAGAACGACGTCGCGTGGCGTGGATCAAGTCTAGTTTCCATATAAAGTGTATAGAGACCGACGCGCCCAGATCGGCGTGTGTGGCACACGTGTGCGCAGTGTAGTTCTAGCATAATAGTGTTAGGTACAAGTCTACTTCATTACTATGTATTTACGAACTTTCGCGCGTGCCTTTACCTACTATGCGTTTGCGCACCGCCGCACAGTGGTCGGTAAATTGAGAAAAAAAAAAATTTTTTTATGTGTCTGGTATACATACCTTTATGCATACATACCTACTCAAGTCAGGAATTTGAACTAAAAAGTTCAAATTCCTGACTTGAGTAGGTATGCTGGATTTACCGACCACTCTGCGCCGTCCCGAAACCCGTCCATCGACCCTAGACCTGTGCTGTGTGTGGCGAATTTATTCTTCCGTATGGGGCCATGCCCGACAGATATCAACCGTGCTGTCCTTCACAATCATTCTCCGTTAGTTAGGTATAGATATATCGATGATAATTTCGCCCATAATAGCACAAAGAGGTCGTCAAACGGTGCCAGGCTACGGCTGATATTTGGTCTACATTACAAAATTAAAAATTGTGTAATGGATAGGGTGGTATATAAGGTGTCTCAATGTGTTCACTCTCATGGGCTCTCGGGCGTTCGGCCCCCTCAGACTATCCAATACGTGCAAAATAGCATCCGGGCCGGTGCCCGAAATTAGGTAGATAAGCCACAACACAGATATTCATACGAATTGATAAACAAAAAAAAAAACAACACAGATATTGGCCGTAATCTATCACGTGGCCCCAGTGCCGTGCAGTGCAGTGATTAGAGGTGGAAATCGCATAATTATCTTGAAAATGTTTGTCCTATGATATTGGGCTTTCTTCAGTATGTCTTCTTTCACCGTTTTGAGTAATAATGAAGCAATAACATGAAACAGTGCGTGCTTGGCTGGATTTAAACTCAGAACCTACCGACCAGTCTCAAGTCAGCGGACACGTTGTTAACATTCTTTCGTACTGCGATATACCTAACTATGGGTACACTACATAAATACGAAAAACTTTACTCCGTCAGTCACAAATACGAATTTCAAATTCCGAATATATCCACTCCTACTTTTCATTACTATTCCTTCTTAATACCGAGTTTCAATAGATCGAATCCGACTTAATACTAATTCGAAACATCAAAAATACGAATTCCGATTCTTAAAATACCAATGAATACAATTCCGAAATAAAAACGCCTCGTAAAACTGAATAGCAAGACAAATACATACATAATTGCTCATCAGAAAGAAGTAAAATATCATATTTAGTATTAGGAGGTAGAATTAAAAACTGCAAAAACGCTGCATGCAAGCAGGCATGCAGCGTGCAAGCAGACATGCAGCATGTAACATGCAAGCAGGCAAGCAGCAAACAAGTAGGCATGCAACATGCAGCAAGCATTGTTTCTGTCACGGCTTCGGCGCTGCGGGGTTTGGGCGGCCTCACTCGGCGGCGGTCCTTCAAACCACCTGCTCCTCAGCTCGCGGGCCATCCCACCCCTCTGCGCCTACGCAGGCTTATATAACACTTTAGAGGTGGGGCAGACAAGACTGCGTGAAGTCGGTTTTGCAGCGATTCGTTTCTGTTACTAAATTTTGTAGCACAACATGTTGACTTTTAGTTTATTCGAAGTATCGAAAATCGGTATGCTGTTTTTTGGACCGAGAACCCTTCGAGTATTTGATTCTTCGAACGCATGAAAATCGGAAAACTAACAAATCGCATTTACGGTAAAATAAATTTCGTGATTTTTAATAAAAAATATTATAATTCTTAGGTATTATGAAATTCGGACTTTTGAAAATCGGAACATCGAAATTCGGAATAAAATAATTCAGAGTATTTGGGTGTTCCCACCTAACTATACGTTAGTAAATATCAATATATATAAGCTCAGTGATGTTATTGAGGTTAAGGAATACTAACTAGAGAGCAAGTATCGAGGCTTTCCTCCAAAGAAAGCGACGCCTGCGATCTGGTACTGGACGTTCTCGTAAGGGGCGTGGTAACGAGGCTTGGCTCTCATCTTCAGCATGCGCAGTTTCATTACATACGCACACATCTTTGGGTCGGTATTACCTGAAAAATAAGTTATAATTTTCAAAATTTAAAAACTGGGCAAGTGCGAGTCGGACTTGCGCATTGAGGGGTCCGTACAAACTTAAGATTTTAGAAGATTTTTTTGGCGTAATTGCAAGTTTACAGTTTTCGGATTTATTCCTATATCTGTGCTACAAGACCTTGCTTTATGCCAAATATAAGTTTTTAGCGGCATAAATGTCCATATCTTTTTTTTTCGTTAACTTGTAAGTTTAATTTTTTTACAGCTTCAAAGGACCGTAGACCTGAGTATGCTTTTCATTGGTTTTCATTTCAACTCGATACCTCCACGCTTTCTCTAGATGAAGGTTCTTGACAGAGAGACAGACAAACGGACAACAAAGTGATCCTATAAGGGTTCCGTAAAAAAGATGTCTAACTATGCGGATGCACCTACTTAATCTATTTTTTTTTTATCAGTTCTTACTTACTATAATAGTACAAAAATAAAAAATACTTACGCAATGTACTTGGTGGTTCCCAAAATTTATATTTACAAATTCTATCTTGTTGTTTCGCCTTCTTATTTCTTTCTTGACGTTTCTCCAACTATCAATGAGCAAAATCAGTAATGCAATAAAAAAAGTGAATTTTTAATAGTAGTAATAGACATAAACCGGGCAAGTGCGAGTCGGACTCGCACACTGAGGGTTCCGTACAAATTGCGGTTTATTATTTATGACGTATTAAAAAAAAACTACCCACTAGATCTCGTTCAAAATAATTTTCGTTGGAAGTTTGCATGGTAATGTACGGTCAGGGGTCAAAAGTGCAGTTGCACTCTACCAATGCAAAAGTGAATGAAATTTATTTGTAAAAGAGGGCCAATGGGCCACAACTCGTTATTTAATTCTTAAGATTCCTTCTATGAAACAAACGAACTGATTGATGATCCATTGGTCCTCCTCTATAAAAAAAAATCTAGACACTTTAATATCGGTAGAGTGCAACTGCACTTTTGAACCCTGACTGTACATCATATTTTTTTTTTAGTTTTATCATTCTCTTATTTTAGAAGTTACAGGAGGGGGCACATTTTACCACTTTGGAAGTGTCTCTCGCGCAAACTATTCAGTTTAGAAAAAAAATATGTTAGAAACCTCACCGCTCTTTTTGAAGACCTATCCATAGATACCCCACAAGTATGGGTTTGATGAAAAAAAAAGGCCGAGTTTCAGTTCTAAGTATGGGGAACCCCAAAATTAACTGTTTTTTTTTCTATTTTTGTGTGAAAATCTTAATGCGGTTCACAGAATACTTACCAAGTTTCAACAGTATAGTTCTTATAGTTTCGGAAAAAATGGCTGTGACATACGGATGGACGGACAGACAGACATGACGAATCTATAAGGATTCCGTTTTTTACCATGTGGCTACGGAACCCTAAAAAAATGTATTACAATTTAAACACCATATAAAATCGTAGGTATATACTCACGAATTCTTTGCTATTGCATAATCTTTCATAGCTCTGTAAAAAAAGTGAGATTGTTTAGCGAATACATAAATACCAAGAAGCAAGAGATTTATAGTACCTATTCCCTAAATACTGTGTACCTATCTGTTCTATGATAACATGTAAAAACTATGTTGGTTATCTCCCACCTTCCAGATAACACAAAATTACATACTAGCTGAATACAGGTCGGAGCGTATGTAAAATATGTATATGGAGTCATCTGTATGAAGAAAAAAAACATCTAAGTAATAAAATAAGCAAAAATGCAAATTTGACACATGTAAAGTACCAAAAACACTGTCACACAATGATCAATTCAAAATTTGAACCTTGACTCCTAAACTAAGAAGATCATTAGGCAGTGTCTTCGCATGAATAGTGGACGAGCAGATTTAAGAGCATACAGCGTAGCAGATGGATTGTACAGACAAGATGTAGATTGTACCAACAATCTGTGCGTAAAACTTACTTCGTCGCTCCTAAGTTTTAACTTGTAGCCAAGAGGCAAAGGCTTTTTCTGCT
Source organism: Leucania comma (assembly GCA_958295575.1). Taxonomy (NCBI): domain Eukaryota; kingdom Metazoa; phylum Arthropoda; class Insecta; order Lepidoptera; family Noctuidae; genus Leucania; species Leucania comma. Next base: position 14,880,065 of record OY282474.1, on the reverse strand, counting down.
TCTTACGTTTAGGGTTGGTGTAAAGCGGAACATACATCTGTTGTAAGTATTCTCCGTATTTCACATCCGGTTGGAAATATTTCTTTTTTTCTACAAATAATTGATTTGTCAGTAAAAAAAAATTGTCAGCAAAATCTTTGGTACAGACGCCAGCACATGAACCTACCTCAATCTGTTAAAGTTCTTTAATAGATTTTCAACCTTATCACAATAACGGAAGGTTAATGTTCGATTAGTAAAATTTGACAGATTAGGGTTGATTGACGTGCTGGCGTCTGTACCTACCAGAGGTTCAAAAGCAAAAGGTGAAAGGAAATGGAGAGCATTGGAGCACTCTCCAGTAAGGAGTATTTTCGATGTTATTAACATGCAACTCGAATATGACGATATTCATATATAACTTTAAACCACTGTAAAAAGCAACAGACAGCCTGCAGGGCAGGAATTACAACTAAGTTTAAGGCTACCTGTCCACAGGTGCGGAGCAATGGAGTAATGCGGAACGGAGTTGCGAACTGTGTCTGTCTACTAGAGCGAAGCGAGGCTGCGGAGCGGAGTGAGACAGTAATGTGGAGTGGAGTTACTGTTTCAGCTATATAGTTTTGTTATAGCGCACACACTTCTCCTCTCCGCTTCCTCTATATCGGTTTCCTCACTCCGTTTACCCGCTCCGTTGCCCCGTTTCGCTTCCTAGTTTTTTATGAATTTTTAGACTAGTTCGTTCTGTCCACTGAAGAGATTTTGTGCAATACTATTGGTTTATATTTCTCAGTTTCTTCGCTCCGCAGCCTCACATGCGCTCCGGTGGACAGACAGCCTAAACGGTGAAAATGAAAGAGAATATACAGATTCTTTTTGCTGCTGTAACAGGCAACCGAAACCTTTAAAAACTTGGTAGTAGTGTCATCTACAATTAAATATCAGATCCTCCGTTTACGGAACACATCTATCTACTATGTAGCATGGCAGTAAGTCCCCTCTTTGAGGATTGGCTGGAAAGACGTCACAGCGGCTTCAACTTTCGCATGACGCATATCCTCCCGGACGTGGTAAGTTCGGGAAGTTCCTGCACCTGTTTCGTGCGGAAGAAATGCCCGGGTGTCACCATTGTGCGGGCCGCCCGGAGCACACGGTGGATATGCTCCACCGTACCGTCTAGGCGGTCGCAGCAGGGCCGAAGCCTACTACTACTGGAACCATTGAAAAATAAAAAAACATGGGTTGACTTCTAAAGGGAATCCGGTAGTTCAGGAACGCAAAGGTTAAGAAGAAATATAGGTGTAGTTTTAGTCAGTAAAAGTCTCATGCCCTCCTGCTTCACCCTGGAGCGGGAGAAGTCATTGGAGGATTTCCCACCTCAAAAAAATCTATTGTTTATGTAGGTGCTACTTCTCTGGAAAAGGTACGAAAGAATTCATGAAACGAAACATTGTTTCGAAATAAGTTTTACTCACTTTTCGGACGTTCTATTGAAATGGATTTATCGTAATGAGTAACACGGTTCAGCGTTTCTACGCACTCTTCCATATCGATAAATACCAAGCACGATATGAGTATCCTGGCATCCATGTCGTAAGCTAAAATTAATAATAAATAGCATGCATAATAATTATAATTAATAGACAACAAACATCATGTACAATACTTGTATACACCGTTAAATTTTGGTCGTTTTAATCCGGCGGAGGGTCAATTCGGTACAAGAAACCCTATAGATTTGTAAAGATAAAAATGAAAAATTAAGTACTTTTTTTAAACTCGAATTAATTCACGCATGTACGGAATTAATTTCTTTAAGTAAACGTCAGCTGAGCGAGGCCAATTAACTGTAGGTAGTTAGTACGTAACGACAAAAAACTAAGAAATTAATTTCGTACATGCGTATTTGAGATTCTTTTTTTATTCGAGTTTAAAAAAAAAGTACTTTTGTTTTTAATTTTATCTTTATAAATCGATAGTGTTTCATGTACCGAATGTACCAAAATTTAACGGCGTATACACTAAATCACTGGGTAAACTATTTAAACCTATCTAGGTCGGGTACTGGGTAGAGTTTTATATTAAATCGATCTCGATTTATATGTACAATAATGGGTAGCTCGTCATCTGGCCGTACGGTAATCGTCCGAGCTCGAGTCGTCGACGTGACGACAGCGATGGCGTAAAGTGTTCCACGCTCACATCAAGATGTCAGCAAAACAGCAGGGTCGAAGTCTACTGGGGCCATGGGTTGTGTTTAAGAGCCCCGGGACCTAGGACGAAGGCAAAAAAGGAACATAGACGTGGGTTTTAGACAGCAAAAGTCATTGGACGATTTCCCACGAAAAAAAACAATTTTAAGGCCAGGTTCTAATCATTTTGAATTTTTTTAAACCTCTGGAAATCCACAAACATAGAAGAGAATACCATGAAAATTTATTTCATTAAAATTGACTATATGACCAAGCGCTTGGCAAAAATGAAAACATAATATAAATTAGTTGGATCGATAAAAAAAAAAAATCGCGAATCTGACCCTAATTTACGATTTCAAACTTATTTATCTACGAGATTACGTTACGGAAATATTGGAAAGTTACAAAAAAAATAAAGCTAGTTACAAAAACAAAAATCTCGAATAGTTATTTTTTTTTTATATAATAATAAAACCGCTGTTTTGGGGCCGCGAAGTCGACATAGTGTCGAGCGATTTTCATACAAAAAAAAAAACGACTAGAACCGGCCCTTAAAACAAAATCCCTTGCACACATGACCTTCCTTTTGCTTCTTGCAAAAGTGGATCATCTAGACATTTGGGCTATTAGCCCGAAGGACCAGAAAAGAAAAAGCTATTTATTTTCAACATTTTGGCTGGTATTGAATGTTTGTGAATTGTCTTGTTTTTTTTTTTTTAAGAATTTTAATTATTTTTTGTTTTCTTTTCGATTTTTTAAAGAATTTCAAAAAATGAATTTTTATGGCAGCAGTTACTAATTTATTATTTCATGCATGAGGTGTTTACCTGTAAGTGATTGTTCCGCTGATGTTTAATTAATGTGTTATGTTGCTGTATTTAGTGTGTACAATCGTTGGTGAACCGAATTTATTAAATAAATGAGGAACAAAGGCGCTTCTGTCCCGATGGCGGCCGGGCAGTTCAAGCAAAAAAATACTACATCCATATGGTGGAAAGGTGGATTCGTATGGACATTGGTGATACTACATAGATATTTCATATGAATAGCTATCGACTGCTACCGGTAGCGGTACGTATGTATGTATGTTAAGTATTTAATAAACATACACTGTAGTAAGTCACTCGGTGACTTCTTGTAAATTGCTTGGTAGAGTTTCCAAAAGAAAACTCCGGGATCCTCGACGCTGGCATCCATCGCCTGCATCAACATTTTCTTCGGAACTCTAAGCGTTATTCCGAGGTCAGATAAGTTCTGTCGCATGCGACGAGGTATATCCTCTAGCAAGTCTTGGTGGATATCGTCTTTTACATGAGCTAGAACTTCCTTCTGCTGACTGGAGAGTTCGACGTACCATCTAGGACCAACTTCTTTTTGAAGCCTTCTTTCCTTTCTTTTACCTTGAAATATGCAAAAAAAAAAAATCTAAGTAAAAAAAATAACATCTACTTATTTGTTTTATTTGCGGACGGCGTGCAATGGGTAGCACGCTGTCCGATCGTCCGGTAACTGACCGGACCGAGCCCAAGTCGTCGACGGCGCGTTCTGATCCCGCGCGCCTCAAGGAGCTGTCAGCACACAGAAGAGACCCAGCCTGCTAACTGCAGGCAGGCAGGGTCGAAGCCTACTGGGGTCATGGGTTAATTTCCGAAAGGAATACCCGGCCCCGGCACGATAGGCTACGAAGGAACGGGGTAGGTTTTTAGTCAGTAAGAGTCTGACACTACTTCCCGCTCCGCCCAAGGGCGGGATTTGTCATTGGATGATTTTACATACCATAAAAAAAAAATCTGGTTCAAACATACAAATCCTTATTCTCCTTTAAGCTATGTTTTTTAATTGTTTATGTGCCACACCTGTACATAGTCGACATTCCACCCAGATACAACAAGTTTTGGGAACATATTCATATGTAAAGCTAAGGAGTGAAATTCGCTGATAGCTAGAACCTAGATTGAATAGGTTACTTCTAAGCAAGCGTGCTCAAGGCAGGTGAGATAGTGGTCAAGTAGTGATGAGAGATGAGATAGTGGGAGCGTGAGTCTATCAATATAGTAAAAAAGAAGCTTCACATAAGCAGTCAAGTAGAAACGTAAACCAACCTTCAGTATAGTAGTGATATTTAAGATCCTTAAGAAATCGGAGCCATTTCCCCACTTTCTCGTTATACGGCTTTTTGTCGGAATTTTCTTGCATTTCTTTTTCTAGATAAACCCATACAGGATCTTTCTTAGCGCCATAGATGGTCTACAATTGAAGGTTTCAATAAAGCCTTGTTAGTGATAATGACATAAAAGGCGACCAACACAAAAACAATGATATTCCCAACATGATGTCGGCATAGGATCTCGTAAATCGTGTTTAGACGATGATATGACGTGTTCTGCAGTATTTGCGTGATCTGTTGCTGATTGCGAGTTGTTTTTACGTTAAAAGCTGATTTATATGGATACAGCAGCTGGCGCCAGCATCACTGGATTCCAGCACTGGATCAGCACTGTTTCAATGTAAACATGTTTCGATCCAGTAATTATTTACATTGATACAGTGCTGATCCCGCGCCACAATCCAGTAATGCTGGCGTCATGTAAATCAGACTTAACGCGATCAAAACGTTTACTGCGTTTGGCTCTCTGGTTGAGCTTGGTGTTATAAACGTGTCGAACGCGTCAAAGTAAAACGAACTCGCACTACGCGCTCTGATGCATTTAACTGATTCTTGCGATACTATCAAAAATTCCCTATGATTTTAGGAACATGTAAGATTGATTATAATCGTACATTTTACGCCCGACTAGTAATATTTTTAACACAAGTAGGTAACAAGACTACTGACCGAATACACGATTTAATTATAATTTAAATCATACTAGCTTTTGCCCGCGGCTTCGCTCCCGCTCTACCCTACCCTTCCCTTCCCTTCCCTGCTCTACCCTACCCTACCATACTCTACGCTACTCTTTCCTTCTCTACCCTACTCTACCAATAAAGAAGCAGATTTTGATTTTTTTTTTATTTTATTTATTTAACGGGATAAAAATTATCCTATATCCTTCTCCTGTTTCTAAGCTACCTTCTCACCAATTTTCAGCCAAATCGATTCAGCCGTTCTTGAGTTATAAATAGTTTAACTAACACGACTTTCTTTTATATATATTGATTTGCATACAAATCTGCATTTGTAACACCTTTATGCTACACATCGATGATATAGGTCTATTAGGTCTATCATGAAATATGGCAGAGAAGAATGCTGAATCTTAGGAATGGGTGCTGGAAGCTGAGCTGAAAAGTGGTTACTTACCTTAGTCTGGAGAATTTTCTGAACCGGCGGCAATACATACTTCCCCATCGTAAATAACTAACAATTTACAAATATCAAATTTGAAAATATTAACTAACACATATTACTAAAATTTAAAATTTTACTCTAGAATTTTGGTAACCATGAAAAATAATCTTGAACTGGTTTGATTTTACCAGATTTTACGGATCCATAGCTGTCGTGTCTATTGTCAATATTTATATGGTGCCAGATTTATTTGAGGTTTTAATACATGCTCAATGTAGGTTTTATTTACCACACGGCTAGTAGTTAGTCATACGGGGTCTTGATAGCTGCGTAGTGCGTCTAACTACAACTACTATTCTATGCTACTGCTATGGCGTAGCCGCGTAGCGAGAAGCGTCGTACTACGTGCTACGGCGTAACCGAGTATAGTGCGCTTCCCATCAGTACCTCTACCATGAGTTTTAAGCAATAGTATTCGTCGCTACTCGATATCGACGCCGTAAATATTTTGTATGGCAAATTTTGGTTCTGCAAGTGACCGCTAGAGGCGCTGCTCATGGTAGAGGTACAGTACCTCTACCATGAGTTTTAAGCAATAGTATTCGTCGCTACTCGATATCGAGCTGCAAAATTTGCCATACAAAATATTTACGGCGTCGATATCGAGTAGCGACGAATACTATTGCTAAAAACTCATGGTAGAGGTACAGCATGCGTCCGTTGTGTATTCATTGGCTTCAGCGCGTAGCCGAGCAACTAGCATTAGTATTGTGCTGCGACGTAGCTACGCGACGAGAAACATCGCGTAGTACGGGGCAAATAAGTTGAACCCGTTGCTATTACGCGCAGTCCCCCACTTCGATTGTGACTCAAAAATCGGTTGCTGCGCATTCAAGGTCGACTGCCATGAAGATTTAATTTAATGTGCTGAGGATTATAAGCGTCGGACTACTAGCTATAAAGTAACTGCGTAACGAGGAGCTTTGTATAAGGCCATGGACACGAAGTCAGCGGATGTGGTGAGGCGGTGGCGCGTTCTAAGTTCTAATGTACAGAAGTGGCCTTGAAGGCAGCGGCGCGGAGGCGGTGTACGAGCGTTGCGCGCCAGTCAAGCTGTGCCCGCGCATTGGCGTAGTGCCTAAAATTTTAAGATTTTTACACAAGAAATCTAACGTTACGAATACATTTGTATCAAAAAGATAAGTTGAACAGCACTACTGTTCGGACATTTTGTTCGCGAATAAAGACGCAAATCTCTCTCTAAGGCGATCGTCGTACATTGCAGCAGCGCGCCGCGTCATCGCACGCGCAAACACTAACATTATGGCAATGTTCGAAGACCGCCCAACGCGCCGCGTCTCCGTAATCGAGCACTCAGTGCTTGTGTTACGCGGCTCGCTGCTGCAATGTACGATGAACGCCCAACGCGCTGCGTTTCCGTAAACAAGCCCTTATTAGGGTTCCGTAGCCAAATGGCAAAAAACGGAACTCTTATGGATTCGTCATGTCTGTGTATCTGTCCGTCCGTATGTCACAACCACTTTTTTCCGAAACTATAAGAACTATACTGTTGAAACTTGGTAAGTAGATGTATTCTGTGAACCGCATTAAGATTTTCACACGAAAATAGAAAAAATCAATACTTTTGGGGGTTCCTATATACCATACTTAGAACTGAAACTCGAAAATTTTTTTTTTTCATAACCCATGTGGTGGTGGTGATGGTGAAAAATGATATTGAGGTTTCTAATATCATTTTTTACTATACTGAATAGTTTGCGTGAGACTCAAAGTGGTAAAATGTGTCCTCCCTGTAACTTCTAAAATAAGAGAATGATAAAACTAAAACTAAATTATGATGATGAACGAGATCTAGTAAGTAGTTTTTTTTTTTCATCATCATCATCAGACATTTAATGTTCCCACAGCTGGGACACAGGTCTCCTCTCTGGGAGATGGGAATGGGACGTAATCCACCACGCGGGCCCAGCGCGGGTTGGTGAATGTCACATATCTTCGAATTTTTAGTTCTAGGACATGCCGGTTTCCTCACGATGTTTTCCTTCACAGTTTTGAGAGCATTGGTGATGAAATAAATTACACAAAGTAATGCGCCTGGCTGGCTGCCCGCGACCTACAACTTGTAAATCGGGGCCGTTACCAGTCGGCTACCACTGTTCTGTTTTTTTTTTTGAATACGTCATAAATCGTAAACCGCAATTTAACAGGTTTGCACGGAACGGAACCCTCAGTCCGCGAGTCCGACTCGCACTTGCCCGGTTTTTTACTTTATTACTCGCAAAGCGACGCGGATGCCGCGTGTAGATTGTGTGCGCTTCGCAACGAGCGTCGAACTAGTGGCTAAATGGGTACGGCGTAGAACCTACGTCGTGTTATCGTGTACGGTCTAACAAGTGAATTACAGTGTGTATGAGTATACAGAGCTTTGATTATATAAGGTATATATATAATCAAAGATACAGAGCATCTGAAATGTCTATAAGTGATTATGTCCATTGGATTTGTCTCTTCTAGGATCCATTTAGCTCTTTTCTATTTACCTCTGGTATCAAGCCCAGTTGCTGTACCAACTTACTGATTATGTTAGTTGCCAAAGCTAAAAAGTATTGAGTCTGCTTTGATTTTTATGTAATTTGGTTGGTATTTCAGCTTACTAGTAACTTCATTTGACATGTACTTAAACAAGGCTGACTTGCATACTGGCCACCACCCTTTAGAGGAATGATGGTAATCTTTATCCTTGTAACGCCTACGGCCCATCCTTATACCTTTTATACATTACAAACCAATGTACTAAAAATAGTTGCAAGTAGTTATGGCCCAGAAGTGCAGTAAAAAAGTGTTCAAGTATGTATAATGCTTTTGGCTAAATTCTTTTAAGTGGTATTTTGTCTATATAAAGTTAACTATTTTATGAAAAAATATAATATTGAAATATTAGTTTATAGCAAATATTTATTTGCAATTGTTTAAAGCAAAAATTATGTTTAAACATATCATAATTTAAGGTCTTTGGGTTGTAATTTTATGATTTTAAAAAGTATCTTGGGCCAGAATATCTAACTATTTTTGTCATTAAATTAGGTTGTTGGACTTTATGAGGTTAACAAACTCTCGCTGTTAAATAAAATAAATAACACTAAAACTAAAGATTTAAGATTTGGTTTATTTATTTTTGTAATTTAATCATTTTATATGACATTACACTTATTCCATAACAAATATAATTTAAGTAATGTATGATTTTTTCTTTTATGTTTGGCATTTTTCCTTTAGACGAATGGAGTTATTTTGAGGATCATACAGTATTTTTGATTTGCATGGTTTTTGTTTTTTCTAATATTTCTTTGTATGGGGGATTTATGGGACTTTGTACAGGCTCTTTGTATTCATATGAGGTTTGGCCTTCCAGCAGCAGTGGATATGATGTATCAGAATCATAGGCACTTAAATCTCCACATGCATTAAATGGTACTATGAACCTGTTAGGTCCTGTGAATTGATTAAAATCACAATATTTGTGGTCTAGTAGTGGATTCACCATATTCGGGACATATCCTTCAGGAGGCTGATAGTTTTGACACACAACAAAAGCTTCTATGCTGGAATTCCTTGAACTTCTTGGTTTAGAAACTGTTACAAACTCAAAAAATTGCTTCAGTTGTGAGTATAAAAGAGAAACATCTTCCCCTCTGAATATCTTGGCCACAAACACACCACCTATTTTTAACACATGTGTTGTTATGTTGAGTGCTGCTAATAACAGTTGCGATTGTACATATTCATCAATGTCATGAAGTCCTGTCACATCTGGCGCTCCGTCACAGACTACTAAATCAGCTTTGAGTCCTTCAAATTCTTGAATTATAGCATTTGCAGTGGAAAGCTTTGTAATATCTCCCTGTATCTGTATTACACCAGGTAAAGCCGCCATGGCTTGTAAGTCGACAGCAACAATTTTAACATCGTCAACACTACTGGCATTTTGTCGCAATTTCTTAGTCAGCACCTGGCTCCAACTGCCAGGAGCCGCGCAGAGATCCACAGCGCGTGTCACTCCATTGAATATATTGTGTTCTTCATTTATTTGTAACAGTTTAAAAGCACTTCGGGCACGCCAGCCTTCTTCTTTAGCTAACCTATAATATATATCTCTTTTATCTTTAGATGTTTTTCCCATGATGGTTTAGTTTAACAATATCGTTAATTATGTTAGTCTAAATTATTTCTCATATATTTAGTAAATAACTTCCCCTCTGCAACTCTTGATTAATGGCCTTTGTGAACTTCCCCTCTAGTTTTTCTTTCTCTCGCTAAGAGTACAGTAATTCAGTAAATATGTTCTCTCGGTGCGGTACGGTAGGATACGATTGACAGATGGCAAAAAGTCAGTGTAGATGACAGGTACTCAGGTAGGCAGATTGCCAGTTCATTGTTTTTCCTTTCAGGCCAAAGACCTTAGAATTCTATGGACTAGAAATACCTACAAAATAAGCGTGCATACCTACTAATAGCCGGGCACTAAAGATGGCGGCTATTGCTAGGGAAGCACTTAGATAATCAAAACCAAAATGTATCGATACCGATACCAGACTTTTTATATTTATAACATGGGAATTGGTTTTGGAATTGGACATTGTTTAAACTAAAATCATTCAAACTTCTCTTCTTAAGTTAATTACAGATTCAGTTTTACTTCCACAACAATTTCATATAATTACTTCTAAAGCTGTGAATTAATTTCAACACGAAATCAATTTAAAATCACCAAAACACTGTTGGTTTATACTCGGCCGCCCCTCGTTACAGTAGGCCGTTCTATTGTGTTAGTTTTATAACTCTACGGTAAATTCATCTTGATTAATAATAACTGGTATATCTGATTTTTTTTATGGACTGGCTCAATATCAGTCATTGTAAATATTATCAAATGAGATCACAATAGGTTCACAACATGAAAAAAAAAATGGGAAATCTATGTGATATATAAAACCTAACTTTTCATACAACCTGCACTTAGAACTAAATTCACCAATAAACTAATCCCGATTTGTTCGAACAAAACGCAATATGAGCGACTAATCGAGATTATAGGTTCAATTTGCGTTTCACCGCGATGTATTGAACCTAGTTTACGATAAACGTTTACGCCCATGTTTACGACTCGGGTCTTTAAACTAGATTACGCTGAGCTCAGTTTAGTTGAACTAAGTTTTTATAGTGAATGATGAAATCAACCCTAAGACTTAACTATTAACCTAAGATTAATCACAGATTCAGTTTTACTTTCACAACAATTTTATGTTACTAATTCTAGAGCTGTGAGTTATTTTCAACACGAAAGCAATTTATAATCACTAAAACACTGTTTGTTTACATTCGACAACAAACGAATTCGAAAACAAATATGGCGGCGCTAGGCAAATGACGCTCAACCATTTGAAAATTTTTCTATATATTACAATCTACCTTCGGTATACCTTCGATATATTACAATCTACCGAAAAATAATGCGTTAAATCATGAGCTGTTTCTCAAGGTTGATAATCTTTCGATACTTAACAATCTCGCAAGATAGATTGTAATATAACGGTATTTACAATTTTACCATGACAGATATATTACAATATACCGAAAAATTAATGTTAAATCGTGAGCTGTTTGTTAAGGTTCATCTTTCGGTATTTTACAATATCGCGAGATAGATTGTTATCTAACGGTATTTACAATTATAAGGTGACAGAGAATTGATATAAATATATTATTATTTAGTGTGTTTTCCTAGCAGTTAGCGAATTGGAACTTTTAAGGGTCTATTACATTACTCGATATTCAGACTGGTTTTGTCGAAGTCGTGTAGTGTAATAAGGGTCAGACTGTCTTACTTGGAAGTAAACTTTAAAACAGTCTGTGTAACTTGTGCGGAATATCGAGTGGTGTAATATACACTTTAGAGTTGGCAAGTTTTGTTGTGCTTCTTGTCAGTCAGCAGTGATGCCAGATTGGGGGAATCCCCCGAATCTGGGGGCATTTTGTGGTTATGGGGGGAGAATTGGAGGGACAGTATTTTTGGGGGGATACGTGGAGGTAAAAAACAAAGGTGGGTTTGGAGGGAATTTGAGGCTTTTATGAACAAAACTTTGTTTTGATCGTAACAAAATAATGTTTGATTAAAAATATAATAATATACTAATTAAGTGGATATTCAAGGTAGCCCGCGAAAACTTAAATTTTCATAAGTTTTTGTATTTTGCAGGTCAGTGTCAAGATCTATGTTCATTAAATTTGTCTTGCGGCCGTAACAAATGTAGCTTTACTGAATTATATTCATAAAAATCATCAATGCAATCCTCTTTGTTCGTTTAATTCAAAAGATGTCTATTTCATGACATAGTTAGTTTTTTGAATTATACAAACAGAGAGGATTGTAATTGGATGTTTTTTTATTAAAAGTAGTGTGTCCTGATGTTTGAAGATAGAAAAATGTACGGAACTTCAGACGACGCGAGTGAAGATACTGATTCAGTAATGAAACTGTTGCTGAAATAGTATAAAATCTTTTTTTCTTCATTTGTTTCAATTAAAAGAAACGATTTCACCATTTATAGGGGATTTTTTCTTCAAAATTTGAGTTTTGGGGGATTTCGGGGGAACCCAAGATGCTGCTCTGGCAGCACAGTCAAAAAAAAAAAAAATAGCACTGTCAGTCAGTGTTATTAAAAACTGTGGTGTTATTTAACTCTTGAGTTCTGTTTCTTCTATTCTTCCGTATATTACAAAGTACTTTGTGATTCTTGCTAACGAACCTAGAGCAAATTATCATAATTATTTTCTTTTCTAAACCTAAATCAATCGTATGTAACTTAGCCGGCCGCTGTAATCATGGAATACTTCAGTGGTTCCAAGAAGCTGTTATTATTTATACTAGAAGATTGGAAATTGCTTTTATTTCTTACTGTTTTATTCGCATTGTATTGTTACTATACCAGCACTTTTGACTTTTTCGAAAACAAAGGTATTCCTTATAGGAAACCAGTGATATTTTTGGGTAACCTGGGACCCAGACTAAGAGCTACAAAATCATTTCATGAATTTCAATTGGAAGCATACAATAGTTTTAAAGGAAATCGATATGGAGGTATGTTTGGAACTTCAGTTTACGAATTAACAAATAATGACTTAATAATTTATTAATCCTAGCAAAACTTTATCTACATCTTAACCTTGTTTTGTGGATTAACTAACAGCTCTCACTGTGTTTATATGCAGGATTATTTGAAGGGAGAAGGCCTGTCTTAAATATAATGGATCCAGACCTCATCAAGGCTATAACAATACGTGATTTTGAGCACTTCACTGACCGCATTTCATTGAATTCAAAAGAACCCAAGTTCTTGAGTCGTTCACTCCTCAACTTAAAGGTATTTGGTATATTTCTTCATATTTTTACATTTATAGATGGCCTATAATAATAGTAATAAAAACAGGTTTTTATTAACCTAGATCAAGCAAGTCTACATTTCAGATAATATTTTTTTCTCAATTGTTATTAATGTAAATCATAATTTTAATTATTTTATACTTGCATAAATTGTTAGTATTGTTAAATTAACCTTTTAACTGCCACATCAATAAACCAAAAACATACTTTCAACACCAAGTCATTATTTTTTAAAGTATTAGTTTCTTACATTTATTTATATATATGTACTTAGTTAATTAAAACCGAACATGCAACTTACAATTATTATTAACATAGAATTGTCAACATATAAATTAATTAAAAAAAAAAACTACTATATTTTTGTTAATAATTAAACTTTGTGATGTTATGTTAACATGGCATGAAATAAATAGTTAGTAGTTCACATAATATAAATTGGGATGAGTCATAATTAACAATACAAATAAGAAAAACAACACTTCATCTGTCATTTGGTTATGATGTGCTTTGCTTTGTCATGTTTATAATATGACGGGAAGTCCAACACTTAACTTTGAGAACATTATATAATTAATTCTAATTGTTCACCTTCTCATGAATACAGGTAGGTAATTAAAGGTATGCATGTTATGTAATCATCAAGCTAAAAACTAGTTTCCTGAATTGAGATCTATTATTTAGAGTCTAGATTATGTCATAAAAGTTAAAACATTAGACAACAGGCTTTTAATTTTAATAGGTTAATAAAATGCAGAACTATATAAACCCGACAAGATATAGTACTTTGTAATAAAAATAAAATATGTTATTTTTTTCAGGGATCAGAATGGAAAGGCATTCGAAGCACTTTGACACCAGTCTTCAGTTCAGCACGTTTAAGAAACATGCTTCCACTCATACAACTATGTTCAAAGCAAATGGTTGAATTTTTAGAGCAATATGGTAAGCTCAGTATTATAATTACAAAACCACAAACAAACTTAGTTTAAATCCCACTACTGAGCAGTCAAATTTTTTTTCTTATGCAATATCTGGTCAACCTTTATATGCTTAGTTTGACCTGGCATATAAGTAAAAAGTTTATTCCATTATGCTATGATGAAATAATCTGGGCAATTGGGTCAAAAATCTACGTTGAGCTAGTGACTAGTATATTATTATGACATGTGTAGACTTATTATCTTGTTTACTTTGGCTATAACTAGAAAAGTGAAAGTCTATGAAGATATTTATTACATTGGGTAATAAATAATGACCTTTTTAAAATATTGTTGGGAAAAAAACTTAAAACATGATGTAAAAAAAAATATTAGAATCGATAGATCTGATTCTGAACAAACTATATTCAGGTTTCGCATATACTAAAAATAATGTTGCACATATACACGGTTAAATTTTGATCGTATTAATCCCGTACAGGGCCGATTCGGTACATGAAACACTATCGATTTGTAAAGATAAAATTAAAAAATAAAGTAAGTACTTTTTTTTAAACTCTAATTAATTTATGCATGTACGAAATTCATTTCTATAGGTAAACGTCAGCTGGGCAAGTTCAATGATCTGTAGGTAGTAATAGTACGAGATCCAATAGAAGAAGCACCATCCCTCATCGGTTATTTGATTAGGATAAATATTATATGCTAGATGATGCTTTTATTGATACATTGCGAGTAGGTTGCCTATCTAAATCTGGTGCCAAAGATGTGAAACAATTAAATTAGTTAATAATTTTTTTTCATCAACTACCCTGATTGGTTATTTAAGAAAGACGAGCATCAGCTGAAAGAATGCGCTCTGAGGAACTCAAAAAGTATAAGTTGCCTAATTTTCCTTGGGGCAAACATAGGAGTTGCCTCGTTTGAAGAGGTAGATAAATGGTGGTAATATACTCTCATCTGTTATTTAATCGAATTATATATCAAATGAAAGGTAATTTTATTCCTAATCCAACCGTATTAGGTTGCCTTCCCAAAAATGGTGTGAATGAATAGTTGCCTACATTTAAGATTTAAAATTTTCTGGGCTAGTTCTGGTATTAAAAATATATTTCCTCATCTGTAATTAAATGATAATAAGATTATACGCCAGATAAAGCATATATCGATATATCGCGAGTAGATTGCTTAGCTAAATCACATGCCAATGATGTTAAACAATAGAATTTGTTATTAATTTATTTTTTATCTACTTCCTTGACTTGTCGTTTAAGAAAGTCGTGTATCAGCTGAAAGTATGTGCTCTAAAGAACTGGAAAAATATAAGTTGCCTACTTTTCCTCGGTGCAACTATGAGGGTTGTCTCGTATAAACAGGTAAATAAAGGTTAACATGATACTCTCATCTGTTATTTCATTGAATCGAGTATCAAATGAAAGGCTATTTTATTCCTAACCCAGCCCTATTAAGTTGCCTCACCAAAAATGGTGTGAATTCATGGTTGCCTAGATTTAATATGTAAAATTTTCTGGGCTAGTTCTGGTCATAGAAATACATTCCCTCATCTGTAATTAAATGACAGTAAAATTATATGCTAGATAATATTATCTACTAATATATACATCGCGAATAGATTGCTTAGCTAAATCAGATGCCAATAATGTTAAACAATAAAATTTGTTATTAATTATTTTTTATCTACTTCCCTGACTTGTCGTTTAAGAAAGTCGTGTATCAGCTGAAAGTATGTGCTCTAAAGAACTGGAAAAATATAAGTTGCCTACTTTTCCTCGGTGCAACTATGAGGGTTGTCTCGTATAAACAGGTAAATAAAGGTTAACATGATACTCTCATCTGTTATTTCATTGAATCGAGTATCAAATGAAAGGCTATTTTATTCCTAACCCAGCCCTATTAAGTTGCCTCACCAAAAATGGTGTGAATTCATGGTTGCCTAGATTTAATATGTAAAATTTTCTGAGCTAGTTCTGGTCATAGAAATACATTCCCTCATCTGTAATTAAATGACAGTAAAATTATATGCTAGATAATATATATATACATCGCGAATAGATTGCTTAGCTAAATCAGATGCCAATGATGTTAAACAATAAAATTTGTTATTAATTATTTTTTATCAACTTCCCTGACTTGTGGTTTAAGAAAGTCGTGCATCAGCTAAAAGGATGTGCTCTAAAGAACTGGAAAAATATAAGATGCCTACTTTTCCCCGGTGCAACTATGGGGGTTGCCTCGTATAAACAAGTAAATAAAGGTTCACATGATACTCTCATCTGTTATTTCATTGAATCGAGTATCAAAGAAAGGCTATTTTATTCCTAACCCAGCCCTATTAAGTTGCCTCACCAAAAATGGTTTTTTTTTTTGGTAGGTAAAATCATCCAATGACAAATCCCGCCCTTGGGTGGGGCGGGAAAAAGTGTCAGACTTTTACTGACTAAAAACCTACCTTTCCGTTCCTTGCCTTTGTCCCGGGGCCCGTGGTGACACTCTCGCAATTATGTCTGGCAATTATGTAGAGTGGCTGACAAATTAATTCTAGGGTAAAAATCGATATTACACATTTAAAATGAACTCGATGCATGTTTGTCTATCAAATGAAAGATGCATCACTCCTCTATCACAGTCAATGCACGCGCAGAAAATTTTACATTGAAAATCTAGGCAATCATGAATTCGCACCGGTTTTGGTAAGGCAACCTAATACGGTTTGATTAAAAATAAAATAACCTTTGACTTGATATAAAATTTGATTAAATGACAGATGAGGGTACACTTTGAACATTTACTGGATTCACACCATTTTTGGTGAGGCAACTTAATAGGGCTGGATGAGGAATAAAATAGCCTTTCATTTGATACACGATTTAATGAAATAACAGATGAGAGTATCATGTGAACCTTTATTTACCTATTTATACGAGGCAACCCCCATAGTTACACCGAGGAAAAGTAGGCAACTTACATTTTTCCAGTTCTTTAGGGCACATTCTTTCAGCTGATGCTCTACTTTTTTAAATACCAACTCAGGGAAATTGATAAAAAAAAATAATAACAGATTTTACTGTTTAACATCATTGGCATTTTATTTAGCTAAGTAATCTACTCGTGATCTGTATATATATTATCCAGCAAATAATCTTTACTGTCATTTAATTACAGATGAGGGAATATATTTCTATGCCTAGAAGTAGCCCAGAAAATTTTATTTATTAAATCTATGTAACCATAAGTTTACACCATTTTTGGTGAGGCAACTTAATGGGGCTGGGTTAGGAATAAAATAGCCTTTCATTTGATACTCGATTCAATGAAATAACAGATGAGAGTATCAATTGTGAACCTTTATTTACTTGTTTATACGAGGCAACCCCCATAGTTGCACCGAAGAAAAGTAGGCAACTTATATTTTTCCAGTTCTTTAGAGCACATTCTTTTAGCTGATGCACGACTTTCTTAAAACACAAGTCAGGGAAGTTGATAAAAAATAATTAATAACAAATTTTATTGTTTAACATCATTGGCATCTGATTTAGCTAAGCAATCTACTCGTGATATATCGATATATACTTTATCTGGCGTATAATCTTATTATCATTTATTTATTTATTTATTTATGTACACACAAACACTTAACAACAAGAAATACAAATACAGATAAAAGAGTACAAAGGTACTGCTTATTTCTAGCGAAATTTCTTCCAGCAGACCTGCGACAGGAGAGTTGGATGAGAGATGTAGACGCAGTGTGCATAAATAATTTAGAAAAACAAAAATAGACTATGATATCTAAATTAAATTAATTATAGTAAATAAGTGTACACAAAAATAGATACTATACATACATTAAATTAAAATAATACATATATCTATAATAAATATAACTTTACGAGATAGTAGAGAGGTAATGTTCTTTGACTAGCTTTTTGAAGACAGATATATTTTTAGCGTCACGGATCTTAGCTGGAAGTGAGTTCCACAGTCGCACCGCATGAAAAGAGAAGGAGTTGGAATAGAAATGGGTATTATGGGATGGGAAATTGAGATGGTATTTAAGGTGGGATCTGCAAGGGGCATCGGCAGGGCGAGTGAACGTAAAACGATCACGCAAGTAGCCAGGATAAGCAGGGTTGAATAGAACGTTGTACAAGAGACATAATACCCGAGTGTTCCTACGAAGACGGATAGGGAGCCACTTGAGATCCTTGCGGAATTGAGAGACGTGGTCATATTTCCTTAGGCCAAAAACAAAACGAATGCACAAGTTTTGCAAGCGCTCAAGTTTATTTAATAGCTCCTCAGTGGCATCCAGGTAGCAGGCATCAGCGTAGTCTATGATCGGTTGAATTAAAGTTTGAGCTAAATAAATTTTAGTTTTAAACGGCAAAAACCTCTGTAGGGATTTAAGAGTGTGGAAGGAAAAGTGTACCTTACGGCTAACCTCGTTTATCTGCGCTCGCCAAGAAAGGTTGCTATCAATTGAGACACCGAGATTCTTAGCTGTGTCAGTGCAAGCAATAGTCGAGCCGTTAAGGGATAATGGTGTCAAGGTAGAAACGTTAAGCGTTTGGGGGTATTTGGGACAGAGAGTAAAGTCCCACATACCTCCATTGAAAAGGGAGGATCCTCCGACCAGACAGGTGTTATGTCTGGTGGGCTATTGCCCGATAGATGATTTCGGGTTTGTTCTATATGTTCCAATCGCGCCGCGAATCTTACTTGCGCGATGCAGGATTAGTTCATTTGTGACGACATTGATGTCGCTACATCACTCCCCTCCGGAGATCGGAGATCGATGGTTCTTGATGCTTCTTGATGCGTCGTGTGATGCGTGCCAGGCCAATGGAGGTTGGTTCCAGTGAGTCGGAACCGGATTCCGCATAGTTCTCGGTGAGTCGGAACTGTCTGCGGTGATGCCCCAGTGAGTCGGGGTGGTGCTATCCCAGTGAGTCGGGATACGATGCTGCAGGCTCCAGTGAGTCGGAGTAGTGCGGCTGGCTCCAGTGAGTCGGAACCGGATTCCGCATAGTTCTCGGTGAGTCGGAACTGTCTGCGGTGATGCCCCAGTGAGTCGGGGTGGTGCTATCCCAGTGAGTCGGGATACGATGCTGCAGGCTCCAGTGAGTCGGAGTAGTGCGGTTGGCTCCAGTGAGTCGGAGCGTGGCTGTGCGACGCGGGGCTTGACTGCTGTCGTCGACCAGGAGAGGTTCTTCAAGGCTCTTCATGTGACTGGCCGAAGGTGCAGGTGTTTAGCCAAGGTCGCTGATGAGGCTGAGGGTGATGACCAGGTATGACCAAGTAGGCATGCTGGTGGTCAGGATACCCATATAGCCGTGGGTGCTGGCTGTATGGCTCGCTGCTCGAAAGCTTGAGGAAGTGATGATGACGTCACGAAGTAGTTGCTGCACGAAGGCTGCGCTGACGTTCTTTGTCGAGGGTCACCAGTTTGGGGGTATTTGGGACAGAGAGTAAAGTCCCACATACCTCCATTGAAAAGGGAGGATCCTCCGACCAGACAGGTGTTATGTCTGGTGGGCTATTGCCCGATTGATGAATTCGGGTTTGTTCTATATGTTCCAATCGCGCCGCGAATCTTACTTGCGCGATGCAGGATTAGTTCATTTGTGACGACATTGATGTCGCTACAAGCGCATTGCGATAGTATCGACTACCTATGATCATAGCCTGGGACTTTGAAGGATTGATCTGTAAGCCGTAAGATTTGGCCCACTGGTTAATAGTCTCCAGGTCACGATTCATGGCATCCATCGCTGAATCTGCTTCAGCCAATGTAAAGTGACGGTAAAGCTGCAAATCGTCTGCGTAAAGATGGAAGTTGGAAGAGATAACCTTAGTAACAGTATTTATAAAAATAGTGAAAAGAAGAGGAGAGAGAACGCCACCCTGAGGAACACCAGCAGTGAGATCACACCAATCAGAGAAAATCTCATCAAGGCGGACACACTGAGAGCGACCCCGAAGATAAGAGTCAAACCAGGCTAACGCAGAGGACGAGAAGTTAATAGACTCAAGGACTCCAAGTAGTATATCAAAATCTACTGAGTTGAATGCACAACTGAAGTCAAGTAGAACAAGTACAGTGAGACACTTGTTGTCCATAGCCCAGCGGATATCGTCGGTGACTTTCAGAAGTGCAGTCACAGTACTATGACCAGAGCGGAAGCCTGATTGATAAGGGGAAATAATAGAATTAGACGATAGATATCTGGTGATTTGACCATGGACAATGTGTTCGAGGACTTTAGAAAGGAAAGGCAGTATGGAAATGGGTCTGAAGTGAGATAAGGATGATGGATTGTTTATCTTGGGAAGTGGAATTATATGAGCCTGCTTCCAGGCTGAGGGAAATGAACCAGAGAATAGGGAATAATTAAGAATATGAGTGAGTATTGGTAGCAGTTGTGGAAGAATAGGAATTATCATTCTCGAACACAGATTGTCATGGCCTACAGCAGAAGAGGAGATAGCAAGAAGAGATTTTTTGACATCGTCTTCAGAGACAGGACTAAGATTAAAGGTTGGACAGTTCGGTAATGACATTTTGGAAAGCTCAAGCAAAGTGGAAGCTTTATCACTTGAATTCAAGGAAATAGGAGGAAGAGAAAAATGCTTATTAAGAGCGTTTAAGTCAACATTACAGGAATTAGTATGAGATTTGCCAATACCGACTGTCTTTAGAAATTTCCAGATATCACAGGACTTACGATCTACAAGAGAATCATGGAAATAGCGTCTCTTTGCATCTCGACACAGACGATTGCAGTGGTTACGCAGAGTTTTAAAGTGAGCAAGATTCCGCTCCGTAGGTCTACGTCTGAACCTATTCTTAGCTTTCTCCTTACTGGCAATAGCAGTTATAATTGCAGCAGTCATCCACGGAGCAGGGTCATGCTTGATTTTAACTCGTCGACGCGGTGCATGTTTATCATACAGACTCAGCAGTATGGAATTTAAGCCGTTTACCTTATCGTCGACACTAGTGCTTTCTCTGACAGAGGACCAGTCGATATCTCCGACATCACGCGTCAACGCTTCCAAATCAAGTCCATTATAATTTCGCAGATAACGAAAACAAGGCTTACGCTTAGGAGGTCGGATACGGTAAGACAAATAGATGAAGTCATGGTAAGAAAAGGTTGCAGAGAGCTGCCCAAACTCAGCAACATTGTGAGGCGATGAAACGATCATTAAGTCTAGAAGAGAGGGCGTGCAGTTTGGAGAATTATGTGTTGCTGAAAGAGGTAAAATTTCGAGATTAAAGGAGGATAAGAGAGAGCGGAGTTTGAGAGAACGAGAATCATCTTTAAGTAAACACGTGTTAAAATCACCCATTAAAATAACGTGATCATACGATGGGCAAAGATTATTTAAACATGATTCTAAGGAGTCAAAATAGTTAATGTGAAGATTAGGGGAATAGAATACGGCAAGTAAGATTTTCGAGTGGTTAACTGTAATTTCTAAAAACAAGAATTCAGCCGATCCAGAGTACTGAGAAGGAGACACACTAACAATCTTGTGCGGTATATCAGCGCGAATGTAGATAGCGACACCACCACCACCCTTACCAGTCCTGTCATTTCTGACCAGAACATAGCCAGGGAGTGCATAGTGCGTAGAAAGGAGAGAGGGCTTAAGAAAGGTTTCTGATATTAGGAGTGCATCCAGATGAGCACTACTAAAGGATGCCAGAAGATCAGAGTAGTGGCCAGGAACACTCTGTGCATTAATATGAGCTATGTGCAAATTCTTAGGATAGTTCGAAAAAAGGGTGGAAATATTGTCATGCAAAGTACGAAATGGAGACCCACTGTCCGCACTAACAAAACTAGAAGTCGAAGAAGAACATGAAAAAAAGCTGTCATTTAAGTCGACAAGACTATTCATAAATAAATACGAAATAAAAATAAATAATTGAAATTATAAATAACCTAAAAATTAAAATAAAAACTAAACGGCTGGTTGCTTACAAAACAACCACCCTTCCTCACTGGTGTGTTGGAAGAAATTATAAAAATATAAACAAAAAAAAAATTATACTAAAAAAAAAAAAAACTACGAACAAATAAACAAACTTAAAAGCGTAAAATGAAAAACAATTATGCATAAAAACTGACATAGCACACAACAAACCATGTATACTGGAACGCAACGATTTGCTAGAAGAAAAATTTAATTGACAGTGACAGTGACAGTCGACTCCAAAGAGAATATAAGCACTACGTTTAAGAGACGGGACTCCCATACAAAAAAATGGCTCAGTATGGCGTTTGCGCTACGCTTCAATACCAACTTTGACATACATAACCAAAGACTTGTCGCATGAGGGCTGCCAACATAACAACTGAAATAGTGGTGTTACTAGGTGCTCATGGTAATTTTTTATCGATAGTCGATATATATATATATATAAAAAATTTGGTTCCTTTTTTTGGGTTTAAATTAATATCTATTTACGCCAACGTTATTCACCAGTTAAACTAGGAATAAGTGGAATATTTCAAATGAAAAAATTAAACCAAGTATAACCTGCGAATTTACGTTGGCGCATTTGCGTTAACGTGAGTTCGCAGGTAAATTTTTAGGTTCCAAAGGTGGAGGTGGGTGGTGTGGGTAAAGGAAACGCCTTTTTAAGGATTTTAATAATAACAGTTTATTCTTTAATAATGTTAAAGAAATACAGTACCTATAACCTATTCGCCTATTCTATATAATGCATAAACCTTAAAAAGTATTATCTTGCTAGTTTGTGAGTTATTAAGGGCAATAGTGGGTCTAAAATCTCTCGATATCTGCGCCAAATCTCCCTACGAATAGAAGTACGGAGTCTGACGAAGCTTTTCTATAAAAAAAAAACTTTTTAAGATTTCAGCATAAACTTTATCCTATTTGAATAAAACGAAATAAAATTTGAAACAAAATTTAATCTGAAATTAAATTTAATCTTATTTACAGACAGGTTTACTGTCTGTAAATAAGATTAAATATAAAAGTATCGATATAATCGATAAAAATTCCACTACACAGCACTATTGATAGCTTATTTTCTAGATTTTCGACCGATTATTATCAGAAATTTGTATTTATCCCCAGATCTTTTTCTGTAACTGAAAATGAATGTTTATTTAGGCTTACCTCTCTTCATTTAATGGATATTTGGCCATAAATATTCGCTGTTGACCATCCGAGCGGCCGGCTTTTAGACCACATATTTCACAAGTTTTATAATGCATATTTACATATTAATTCACACGGGTACACGTATAAATACAAATAATAGATAAAAGTAACAATAACTAATACAAATTTCCGCTTGAAATTCACGAAACAGTTGTAAAACACAAAAATCAAATTTTGTTTTCATTCACTACTTGACAAGCAAAGAATGAACATGGCGGGCTTAAAGCTGCGACAGAGTCGAATAGATGTTAGAGCAAGACAGCGATAGCCACCATTTTGGCCGCCATCTTAATTAGCGCAAACGCCATACATTTGAGATGGTTCATTTTTTTCTTAGGGAGTTGCACCAGACTGGTCGACTCAGTCCAATTGACTTGTCATAGCAAAATGATAAAGGAAAAATAACAAAATAATTGTACCGACATCAATAATACGTTACTTAAAATTACTGTGAGGGTGTTACAGAAAGAACAAAAATTATAAAAGTTTTACTACCGACTGCGAAACTAAGTACGTAATCGTACACTCCTGCAAAGTTAAAAAGCTTTTCACCAACGGTCCAGGAACAAAACAAACTTAATTATTGCGCCGGCGCGTCTTTCTCTGACCTCTAGAGGGAGTAGCAGCAACCGCCGGCGGGCTCACAATCCTTGGCGATGTATGTTCCACAGATTGCGCCGCGACACCAGAACCACAAGCCTTCGGAAAGCGGGAAACAAGTGCTCGAAGTTCATCCGGGGTTTCAATTTTGTGACGTTTGGAATCTGGTGTGACGATCACTATCCTGCCCTCCACCGACCAGCAACTCTTCATTCCAAAGTGCTTGCGTGCGTCCATGAAGGTGCGGTGTCTAACGTGCGTCAAAAATTCGGTGATGGTGATACCTGAACCTTTGAGGGATTTCTTACTCTCCCAGATCAAGTGACGGTGCTCCGTGTTGTACAGTCTGACTAAAATAGGCCGAGCTTTGCCCTGGGTCGAGCCCAATCTATGGCAGACATGGAGGTGCTCCTTCCCAACCTCAGACATGCCCATTTGGTTGGTTAATACCCCATTAATAACATCAAGCAACTTCTCACCAGGATGCTCCGCGATTCCATGAAACAGAAGAACCTTCCTCCTCATCAGGGTTTCGTGTCTGTCGAATCCAAGCGACAGCATCTCAATTTGGCTCTTAAATTTGGATAGCGCTTTCCAGACAAAAGTTCTAAATTCAGCAAACTCACTTGTTAGTGCCGAAATGTCCAGTGTAGCTGCAGGTCGGGCCTCTGAAGATGCAGTTTTCAGCCTGTTTTCATACTCCAACATACGTGTATTAAAAAGCTGCTCCAAATCCTCTAAACTTGCAGTCAGTTTGGTGTCCATAGTTTCGAAGAAAGGTAAGTAGAGAGTGAAATAATAATAGATAGTGAGCGAAGGGTGGTAAATTTCAATAAAATAAGATTATAACATTAAAAAAACAATAAAAAATAAATTAAAATTAATAAAAACTTGGAGCTGTCACAAAATGTGTGTTAACCCTGTGTCTACCCACACAGGAAAAAAAGATTTAATTACAGATGAGGAAATATATTTTTAATACCAGAACTAGCCCAGAAATTTTTAAATCTTAAATATAGGCAACTATTCATTCACACCATTTTTGGGAAGGCAACCTAATACGGTTGGATTAGGAATAAAATTACCTTTCATTTGATATATAATTCGATTAAATAACAGATGAGAGTATATTACCACCATTTATCTACCTCTTCAAACGAGGCAACTCCTATGTTTGCTCCAAGGAAAATTAGGCAACTTATACTTTTTGAGTTCCTCAGAGCGCATTCTTTCAGCTGATGCTCGTCTTTCTTAAATAACCAATCAGGGTAGTTGATGAAAAAAAATTATTAACTAATTTAATTGTTTCACATCTTTGGCACCAGATTTAGATAGGCAACCTACTCGCAATGTATCAATAAAAGCATCATCTAGCATATAATAATTATCCTAATCAAATAACCGATGAGGGAAGGTACTTCTTCTTTCGGATCTTAGATCATAAGTACGCAACGACCGACAACTACCTACAAGGTCATTGACTCGTTTACTTAAAGAAATTAATTTCTTACATTATTTTTAGGGTTCCGTAGTCAAATGGAAAAAACGGAACCCTTATAGATTCGTCATGTCTGTCAGTCTGGCCGTCCGTCCGTATGTCACAAAAAAAAAAAAATATGTCACAACCACTTTTATCCGAAAATATAAGAACTATACTGTTGAAACTTGATAAGTAGATGTATTCTGTGCATTAAGATTTTCACATAAAAATAAAAAAAAAAAAACAATTTTTGGGTTTGGGGTTCCCCATACTTAAAACTGACACTTAAAAAAACTTTAAAAAAAAATGGATGGTATGGATAGGTCTTCAAAAATGATATTGAAGTTTTTAATATAATTTTTTTGGTATTGTTTTTCTATATTAAGTATTTTTTTTCTAAAACTCGTTTAGAAAAAAAATACTTAATTTTCATTTTTATCTTTACACATCGATAGGATTTCATGTACCGAATCGACCCTCCGCGGGATTAAAACGACCAAAATTGAACGGTGTATATCTGAGATCATATTAATCAAACAACATAATTGTTAAAGTGCATTGTGTTATGAAACTTTTAGATAAGAAAGATGTAGAGATGAAGAAAACAATAGGACACTTTACGTTAGAAGTAATTGGAGCATGTGCCTTTGGGATCAAGTGTGATGCTTTGTCAGATGAGAATGCTCACTTCTTTAATGTAAGTAAACACAACTGTTTTATACCTTTGTACTTGGTAAATAATTTAACTGATTATGATTACACTGGGCAAACAATCATGGCGTATTTCATAGATACTTATGTCCCTAATTCCAAGAAAATAACTATATATTTCCATCACAATAGGAAAACAACAAATTCTTATTTTTAGGGTTTTGTGGTCTATAAAAGGAACCTTATAGTTTCGCTATGTACATTCTTCGGCCTATTCTAAGTTCGCCTATAATTTTAGTGTATTTAATAGGTTGATTGGACATTTTGTGTTATGGTAAAAAATATCATTCTAGGTAGCTGAGAAGTTTGACTACATGCCTATGTATAAAAGATTGATGTTATTCTTCTTGCTAATATTCATGCCGCAAATGATAAGGTTTTTAAACTTTTCATTTCTTAATTTGGAATCTACAAATGAGTTAGTAAGGATATTGAAGGCGGCAAAAGCTGAACGACGAAAATCTGGTGTTAAGTAAGTTATCTTGTAATATTATGCGCACAAATAAAATAAGTTACAGCAGTTACACTTGTTAGATATCCACTGTTGTGGGGGCAATCGGCGGCGGTGTCCTTCCCCGACTGTCTGACCCTAGTTGGGACCATGATTGAACGAATGAATAAATGAGGAATGGGATGCAGTCACTTCCTCCGAAACAGTATATGAGCGAAGGAGATGGCTGCCATCGTGAGAAAGAGAACATGCTCACGCCCCAGCCGCCGCCACAAAGGTTGCCACGGAGAGACGCAGAGTGATACCTGGCCGCCTCCGTAGCGTATTTTCATTCTGTACAAGGGCTGAAAAACGTCAACAACCATAGGAAACTGCTCGCGTACCTATACATTTATGTAGGTAGGTATAGTACGTGGCAAATAAGTTGAACCGTGTATGGTTACGCGCAGCTACAGCCCAAATTGGATTAAGACCCGAGAATTGTCATGACCACTTCGTTCGCTTGCTATCGTGTTCTAAAGGTCACTTCTAACCTGACCTAATTCAAGCGCAATTATTTCGATCCACGCACGATTAGTCCATATTCATACTGGCACTGTATATAATTGTGGAATAAGGTTAGGTATTTAGTCCACTACGAAGTATACGCGAGTATTTGCGTACTACTCGTATAGCTAGGAGACCTTGATTAAAAAGTGATTTCCAATCTACATGCGACTACTTCACACCTTTGGATTCTGGCCATGTACAGAATGGAAATACGAATAAAACAAAGAGATGTCAGCAAGATGGACGAGGCCCGGCAGGGTCGGTGCCTGCTAGCGGGCTGCGGGAATGTTCGAAAGAGCTAATGTGGCTCTGGAATGCAAAGAGCAAATGAAGGAACATGATCAAGAGAAGATATTTGATGATTACCCACCTCAAAAAAAAGTAGCTACTAAGTGCTGTATGATAAATTAATCATTTTTTGTTTTATGTTTACAGGAAAAGTGATTTTTTGCAAATCTTGATTGATTTCTCTGATAAAGAAAGAGCTGAATCCGAACAGACGAAATCTGATATTCGTAAGTTTTTTTTTTTAATATTTTAAAAATAACTTTTTTGCAATACACAATTATAATACTTAATAGTTAAATTAATTAGTCATAAATTTTTGTTACAAATTATTACACACAAATAAAATGTGTCATTTGCATTGTTGTTCTATTGTAAATATTGTGTTCCGTCATATAAATACAGTATCAGTAAAGTATGCCATCATTTACAAACACACGAGAATACATAATTACGATCCTTGATAAGGAAGGAGATATGCAACTATTAACTATTTTGATGACAAAAGTTCAAAGAATTTTGTCCTACTAGTTTATCAGTAACGTCTTAGATAAACATAGAAAAGTACATAATAGATATGAAACGAAAAATTCACATTGGTGCTTGCCCAGTTTCGAACCCGCACCTTATGCAAAAGAGACAGGAATAAATCGGTTTATTTTGATAAGTAGACTTGCAAGACTGTTCTTGCGTGACATAAGAGCCGTAAGTGCTAGGATTTTTTTTTTACAAATTTCCTGAATCCCACACTAGGAATTAGGATACCCTGTGCCGTGTATTGATTGTGGATTATTTTGATAAGTAGACTTGCAAGACTGTTCTTGCGTGACATAAGAGCCGTAAGTGCTAGGTTTTTTTTACCAATTTCCTGAATCCCACACTAGGAATTAGGATTCCCTGTGCGAGTGCATTGATTGTGGGAATTTGAATACAGCTTTGAGAACGATAAGTATCTGAGAGGAAGGAAAACGGGAAAGAGCCATCAGGCGTTGCGACGCCTACCTTTAGTAATATAATACATTGATTAAAGGGCGCGGTTTTATTTTCCCCACCCCTAATTCCCACATTTTTATCAAATAAAATTGATAATCCTGCTCCTTTCACCGCAACTTCACCAGATTTCAATATTATAAGGTCAGGATAGTTCGCACATTTCGATGCACATTACTCACAATATTATACTGCTAAGTTACTCAGGGTCGTAATAATTGTAATAGTCTTCGCAATTCACGAGCGCGACATAAATGATTTCTATTGTCATTGTAATAAGGATTTTTTTACAACGATGCTTCTCAGATGCAACCATAAATTTCATCTTTTCCAGATCTAGACGAAGACACCGTAGACGCGCAGTTATTACTGTTCCTTATCGCTGGTTATGAGACCTCGAGCACCTTACTGTCCTTCGCTATCCACGTACTGGCCACTAAGCCTGAGCAGCAGGATAAGCTCCGAGCCCATGTTAAGGAAATGACCGAAGGAAAAGAATTGGACTACGATCTTATTGCGCAGTTGAATTACCTTGACGGATTTTTGTTAGGTAAAATTCAAATTATTTTTTCTAACTTTAAGTGCTATGACGTACTGTAGCATAATCAGTATAAACAATGTTAGTTCACACGCGCTAATAATAACATTATACGTCTGGGAGATAATTGGCACTCATGTAACTTATTTAATTTGTTATTAAGTTTGGGATCTTGTATCAGATATAAAACACAATTAATGACTTTCCAATGACTCAGGTATTGTTAATATGTTATCATTTTATCAAATAAACTTATTTATCATTAGTTGGTCCCTTCCAGATAATAATACTACACAATAAGGTTTGAATTCTGGGATTGCCTTTCATAAGTACAACAATAGGTATAATCTTATAAAAGTTAAAATATTTTGACTTTTTAAGCTGTAGGCATAAAGGACATCGACCCGCGAAATGTGTCTTTTTGTGTAGTAAATAAAGATCTTTATTGTATCACTATTTTCAAAAAGTTACTACACGTCGCGTCTCAGTGAGCTGACCCTAACGTTTCGTTGTCAAGGCGCTAGTTATATTTAGAGCATGATCTGCATTGTTAGAAAAGAATATACTATTAAATTTATTTTTCAGAAACATTACGCGTGTTTCCTCCAGTAGCCAGAGTGGATAGAGTTTGTACTAAACCATACACTATACCTGGATCATCAATACAGCTGCAGCCTGGTAATGTAGTTGCCATACCTCTGTACGGCATTCATATGGACCCGGAATACTACCCAGAGCCAAAAGAATTCAAGCCAGAACGATTCATGAATGAAGACAAGAAAAACAGAGCGTCTCATTTATATCTAGCTTTTGGTGCTGGTCCTAGAAACTGTATAGGTAAGCATTAAAACAAGATGATGTAAGAAATAATTTAAAAACAAGCTTTTAAAAACTTGTCTTTCTAGTCTTTTGTCGTTTTGTTCACACCCTTTTAATTGGTGCCTATAGCCGTATAGGGGTGCATAAAAAATAACTAGTCTGCCATATTGAATTTATAATGACTTTATTGTATCCAAACTGAATGTGTCTTCAAAATCGGTTTGGGATAGCCATTTTAAATTATTTGCAAATTTAATGTAATAAAACGTACAAATATACAAACAAACATTGCAAGTTAAGTAAAAGCTTTGTATTAAGCTATATTACGAAACTTGTTTTGTCACACTCTAAAACAATGATTATTGTTTTCGAGTGTGACAAAACAATTAAAAAAATCTACAGTGACGACACAATTTCATTGTCTCGACGCGTATTTTAGGTCATCGACTTTGCAGTCCTAAAATTTCACAAAACTAATATGGTAATCTATAGATATACATATATATAACTAGCTATTGCCCGTGGCTTGGCTCCCGCTCTACCCTACCCTACTCTACTCTACCTAAGAACCTTCTCCTGACAATAACAAACAACAAAAAAAAGAATAACGAAATCAGTCCAGCCGTTCTCGAGATTCGCTCTTAGCAACACATTCAGCAATTCATTTTTATATTACTTTATAGAAGATTTAAAAAAGTGAAACTGACCGACTGACATCCATCCAAACCTCATTCCAGTAGTTTTGGCACAACCAAAACTACTGGAATGAGGTTTGTTTTTGTGACGTATGAGACGATTTTTCAATACCCGTTAAGAGAATGGAACGGGGGTCCAGTTTGTATGGCGAAGCCTAAGTTCATGCGGGCGAAGCCGACAGCAAACGCTAGTGATACATGTTTATCTACATTATTTTCTTGTCACATTGTTACAGGTCTGAGATTCGCGATGTTATCAGCGAAACTAGCGATGGTTGAGCTCATAAAGAACTTTAAATTCTCCGCGTGCGAGAAGACGGTTGACCCCATTCAGTTTGATAAGCGGTCTCTTTTGCTGAAGGCGCAGGGAGGCGTATGGGTGCGCATCGAAAAATTGTAAAATTTTTACTTAAGTTGAAGAGCTTTGCGCAAAAAAAATAAATTAATACGAATATTTTTTATTATGCCGTTTGTAGGTGTAGGGTGTATTTTAAAAAGTGGATTTAATTTTAATTACGTAAGTACAAAATCTCACTAAAAAGACAGACTTTGCTAAAATGTTCAACTACCTCCCTTTATAAATATTGATGTGATTATATTTATTTAAAAAAGTTGGCTTTTATAAAAATGGTGCATTATATAAGAATAATTAAAAAAGAATAAGAAAATGTACTCATGCAATGTTTTAAAAGAAAGTAAGTTACCAAAAGAAAAAATATATACATATTTACATTATACCTACTGTTAACGAAAATAGAGATTAACTTGATACTCAAAAAAGTACCTTTTTTGAACACCACAGTATTAATATTTTTTTCTTGTTTTTATGTATATTAGTTACAGAGTACAAATAGAGTATTAGAATACTTAGGTGTAGTAAAATCTCGCTTGAATACATAGTACTCATATTTACCCTTGAGGAACAGCTTTTAGTTAAAAGGCATTTTAAAGTTTTAGATGTTTATTTTTGGTTATGGTATTTTTATAAATGCTGCTATAAAGAAACCTATTGAATCCCTGTAAATGGGTTCAACTGATCTAAGCTCATTTTTTTCTGGACCAAATCTTTGCACCAATGATCTGGAAATAAAAATGTGCATTAATCTGTATAATCTAAAAAGTTAAATTAGAAATATGTAAATATAAGTCAAATAAATGTGATTATCCAGTGCCGTAAGATAGACTCAGTACAAAAAAGACAACCTAATTGAGAACCTCTTTGTTTTTTTCAAGTTCATTTAAAAGACATTGCATTTAAATTATTGTTGTAATTATTTAAAAATATACCTACTCATAAACAAAAATTCTTGCCAATACTAATAAGAAAATATATTTATATGTTTTAAAATAAAAATGTTTTAACAAACCTTTGTTCATCATTTAGACCTTTATTAGGTAATCCTGGGCCACCAAGGATTGGTTCTGCAGCTACAAGTTGTAAACAGGGGAACTTTTCAAGTGCCCATGCTACCATGCCTTCATTTTCTTCTACTGTGATTGTGCATGTACTGTACACCAATTTCCCACCTACTTTCAGAACTTTAACAGCCTAGGTAAGAATAAAATTAAATTAACACTTGACTTAAGTGGTAGTGTGGAGTCATCTATTTTTAAAATTGCTCACTTACTTCTGCTAATAATTTTCTCTGTACAAACTTATAAGAACCTATCATTTTTGGAGTCATTTTATTAATTAATTGTGGTCTTTGACCCAATCCACTACAAGGGCCATCTAATAGTACTTTATCAAAACTGTTTGGTGGAAAAGGTGGTCCACTGTTGATTCCTCGGCTGTCTTCTGAGCAACATTTAGTTGAGTCATATGCATAGGCAGTAACAGAAGTCACTCCTTGGATTTCACAGCTTTCCTTGATTTTTGTAGCTTTCTGTGCTGTCTTATCTAATGCTATTATAAATGCCTGAAACACAAAATGCAATACTGTATTTGTTTTTTGAACTAAGAGCCTACTTGTGGATATTTCCTCTTTTAAATTCCTTACTTGATCATTAGACATTTCAGCCAAATGTGTTGTTTTGTTGCCTGGAGCTGCACACATATCCAGAATGTATTCATTGGGCTGAGCGTCCATAACCCAACCACAGACAATGGAGGGCAGATTCTGCAGAAGTACCTCCCCTTTAGGATAAATTGTTTCATTCACCACTGGCAATTTTGACTCTGGTAAAATGGTATGAACTGCTATACCACTAAAAAGCATGAAGGGAGGAGAAATACATGAAAGCATTGAACATTTTTGATACTTGAACTAAACTTGCTATATAATTATATACATTGGAGATAAAATACATAATGTTTCTTGTGACTATTGAAGGGGTTGGTTGAGACTGAACAAAATTTCTTTTTTACACATACATATTAAGTAATAATATTAACAGTACCTGGGCTGAACACCGTTATCAAATAGATCAGCTCGTAACATTTTCAGATACCCAGATCCCACATATAGCCTTTTACCTTCATATTGTACTTTGAGGCCTCTTTTACAGTGACCTTCTAAGTCTCCATAAATGTCAACTCTGTCTCCTAGCTGGCAGTCTAAAATAATCAACACATTGTTAAACATTACATGATTACAAACTTTGTTTAAAAGAAAAAAAATCCCCTCCTTTAGTGTGCAGATTGAAAAGATCACAAACATTGTGGTATCAGTTCAGAATTCAACATTCCCCTGCTTTGCTATAATTCCTTTCAAAGTAAACAACAGTAATATATCTAATTAACACAAAGCAGACCATGTCTTGGTAGACACAATTTTGGGAGTTAAAGGCCTCTTCTAGCATTCGGCACTTGTGCCTTCCCCAGCTATTTTAATCTATAGTGAGCTAGTATATTTCCTTAGATTAGCTGCCCTGACTACCTATTAATTTGTTTACCTCTCTTTCTCACAAAAAATTAGTTGCTTTCTTCATGGTTGCGAGACAGACATCCCTATTTTAATAGTATGATAAATTACTTTATTACTCACTAACAGGTAAGCCCATGACCCCAGGTGCAAAGACGTGAGCTCCTCTCAACACAGCCGCTGCACACAGGGCATCTACTATTACTTCCTTCCCAGTTTTTTCTAAAGTAACTTCATCTGGCCATTGCTCAAGTATGAGACAATCTTGCCTTATATGAAGAAATTCTGGTATACGAGTTGCATGAAGCTCTTTGCTTTGCTGTAATTAAAAAAAAAATTACGGTTGGAGTGTAGCCTTAGGGGCGCTATGGCGCAGGACTTAGAAATTTTTTCGAAAAAAATTTTTTTTTTCAAATTGGTACCATACGCTTATAGGCACCATGAGCCGTGCAGAAAACAAAAAAAAAAATTAGGTAAAAAAATTTTTGGGACTTAAAAAATTTCTCCTTACTTTTCACCTTGAGTACGGTTAGGGGCAAACAGAAAATTTTTCGAAAAAAATTCTTTTTTTCGAATTGGTACCATACGCTTATAGACTATTTTTTTTTTTCGTTTTCTGCACGTTCTAAAAATTTTTTTAACCAAAAAATTTTTTTTTCGTTTTCTTTGCTTCTCATAGCGCCCCTAAGGATATACTCCAACTCCTAAAAATCCGCCCCTAAGGCTACCCACTGATCAAAATAACAATAATTGTTTTATATGTACATACTTTTGTTAGCACCTATTGCCGGACGAAGCATGACTTATGTTATTTTGATAATGAATGTGAACTGGTACTTTGAAAAAAGAACTGT
The DNA here is from genome assembly GCA_958295575.1 of Leucania comma. Classification (NCBI taxonomy): domain Eukaryota; kingdom Metazoa; phylum Arthropoda; class Insecta; order Lepidoptera; family Noctuidae; genus Leucania; species Leucania comma. The sequence goes on along the minus strand of OY282474.1, from coordinate 14,846,138 downwards.
AATATTACTATTGTTGTAAACTTACAGCTAACAAAAAGGTTTGAAGAACACTAGCGTCAAACTTTTTTAATTTATTTATCCTAAATGTTGTGTATTTTGGACACTGAAATAACCAAGCTTTCATTTCAATGTCCTCTAGAATGTCCATATTCATATTTACTCCGTGTGTAAATGATATAATTTGTACTTTGAGCAGGCTTTCTTATTTTCAGTATAATGACAAAAAATATATAATTTAGAGCACTTATTTATGTGTTTTAAATCAACAAAACTTGTGCCTCATTTACGTAAATTTACGTTACGTTTGTTATTGTTAACATTGTGTCACTGTCAACTGTCATTGTCAATTGTGTCATGGCACTTCCCGCCCTGCGTTCAAATTTGAGGTTAGAGTAAGGATCTATTTCACCTAGCTAGCTTGGTACATATCAGTAATCTGTGATTACACCACTCGACATTCAGACCAGTTTTGTCTGTTTGTTACGTCGCGTAGTGTAATAAGGGTCAGACTGTTTTACTCGGAAGTAAACTTTAAGACAGTCTGTGTAATTTGTGCGGAATATCGAGTGGTGTAATAGACGCTTTAACTCTACTGACGTCATCGCGTAAGTAAGTACTCTACACTCACATTTTTTAATGCGAAAGTAGAGATCAACTCAAGATCAACTTTCGATGTCATTTACACCAACCTACCCTACTCGCTGCCGGGTCGGAGTCAGCAGGCAGCAGCGAGTAGCTACTCGAGCTATAAAAAAAGACGAACCTGGATCGTAACTACCCTACTTTAGTTATTTTTGAACGCAGGTAGGGCAGCATTACTGTCAGTTGTCAAAGTATTTTTTTGTTAATGTTTTTGTCCTGGATACCAAGTCTTATAAGCCATATCTTCGTTTGAATTTATAGTTTTTAATTAATTTACCATTAAAATGCTGGTGCAACACATTCTAACGTTTTTGTAATATTTGTCTGAAATAAATCGAGTTTGCGAGGCGGCATCGAAAGGCGAGCGCGCGCCGCCATGAGCGGCGTCTCGTGGCTTGCTTAAAACGTTTTCACACATTTAATTTTACCGCTAGCCGCCACCGTGCGCCCCTAAGGTCGTGAACAGGGAGTTAGCTGGCACTCACAGCGGTATGCAAAAGCAAACATAAGAAATTAAACTTACTAAAAACGCTTTTAATTTTCATTATACATTGCACGGCACGAATGTCATCTTGAATAAATTTGCTTACAGGAGCGAGTCGCGATCGTAACGAATCAAAATGCACCTGAAACCCGCGTAGAGAGAGTTTCTTTTATTACGCCCGTTATGCGCCTTTGAACTTGCCGACATGTGGTAGGGTTTGGCGGTGTGTATTTTTGAAAAATGTAAAATAGGTAGGGTGGAGCCACGTTTGATAACATAAAATATATAGAAATGTATTTTTCGAAAGGTTTGTCAAGATTGTTCACATTTTGTTAGGTAGTTATGTTTTTTTTTTGGGTAGTTAAAATCATCCAATGACAAATCCCGCCCTTGGGTGGGGCGGGAAATAGTGTCAGACTTTTACTGACTAAAAACCTACCTTTCCATTCCTTGCCTTTATCCCGGGGCCCGTGGTGACAGTCTCACATAACCTTTGGCCCCAGTAAGGTAGTTATGTAGATATCTAATTTATCTAAACAAATAGTTAAAAGTTAAGTCAAGTATTATAGGGTATAACTTTGTTCGTTTCTGCAGCGCGATTTTCAAAAGATGGTATAGGTAATTTAAGACGTGAGCGTTATTTTTAACGATTAAGTACAGTGAATAGAAATACGGCCTTTACAAACCATTCAATGAAATAAAAAGGATTTCCGTGACACGTTGCACAAAATGCGTATGAGAACGTCATACTCATAAGGATGATCGTGAAAATACTACCTCTCCGAGCCACGTCATTGATCACCACCGCATTCTGAGAAGGACCATTTATAAAAGACTCAGAAAAGGTTCCTTCCATTCATCTACGCAATCTCAAAAGATAAAAAGCTGTGTTCTTGTATCTGGCTCTGCTAGTAGTGTTCACCGCCTAACCACAGGTGAGAAGGACGCGATATCTCTAAACAAAACCTTTAAAATTAATAAAACTGTTTTTTTTTAATGCGCCATACAAATTATTTTATTATAATTTGTATTGTTAATTTATGCAATGAATTTAAATATTGCATACCAAGCATAAATATTGAATTGCATTGCAATATTGGTACTTAAGTTTTTATGTACATAGGTTTAGTATAAATACTTAGTAAATATTTAAGTTTATTTTGTTTCTGCAATAAATAAAATCTTACATGCAATGAACAAAAAATGTTTAACCTACCTTGATTTTTCAACAGAAGTGAAGTTTACATATGATATTTTTTTTTATTGTCACTGGCCACTTTTTTCCAATACGTGGCATAGGCACGAACAACTTCCACGTTCGCCGCCATTTTGACATCGAGTGAATTGTATAGAATCTACTGATTTAAAGCTTTTTTTCTTGATTGTGTTGAAATTGGCATCTGAAAATGTAAGTATTTCATCGGTTGATGCTTATTTACTGTTCTTTATGTTGGATTATCCTAAAAAAGCTGTAAATTGCCTTTTGTATACTTTACAAACCGAGGGTGGTGACCGCAGGAGAGACCAACAGCGGTGTCGGTCAATCTTTGTTAAAAATCATCCCTACTAGATGTTGTATTTACCGTTAGTGTTAATTATACAGTCGTAATTGATTTGTGGCACTATTTACTACTCAAGTTTTGTCATCGTAAGTAACGAGGATAGAAAACATTCTACGTCAAATTTCAGTGAGGACCTGCCATGTCATTATCATTGATTGAAATAACGTGCAGACTTGACGGATGACTCAGTACGGATAAAATGTTGAATTTCTAATATTATTTTGATATTTCAGACTAAACGCAAAGCTTCAAAATGGGGAATATGTTTGCGAATTTATTTAAAGGCCTATTTGGCAAAAAGGAAATGAGAATATTGATGGTTGGTTTGGATGCTGCTGGTAAAACCACAATCCTATACAAACTTAAATTAGGCGAAATTGTTACGACTATTCCCACGATTGGTGAGTATTTCATGATTCAGTTACATTCACATTAAGTTTAATGCTTCATTTTTAATTAGATTTAAAAGTTAAGCCCTTTGTTGATTCATTTCATCATCCCCACAGTGATGACACATTGATCAGTTTCTTTAGGATTTTACTATTCCTTGTGTCAATAAATGCAATGAAGTGCTTCAAAAATAATCAACATAAAATTACTAGCTATGTTGGCAATACAATATGGCTAATTGATTTTGTATTGATTTTTATCTTGTAAAATTTTACTCAACACTTATAATTCAAGATAACTAATTGCTTAACATTGTGGTATGTGGTATCTGGTTATAAGAAGGAAATTAAATTAATTTTTATGAACAGATTATTTTAAATTACTATTGAAATACCTTATTAGTGTGGATAGGCCTAAGCCAGTGCCTATTCACATTAATAAGGTATTTTATTGTGATTTGCTTCTTTTGGGCATTTATCGGGCTGGCTTCCAGTTTAACAGTCTTTGTTTAAATATAATATTTTCAATTTCTTAACTGTATGTTTTTTCCAAAGATGATGCATATCAATTTGTTACACCACATAACTGAAACAGTTCATAAAAGAAAATTATGTTAGGAATGCTTGACACAAAATCTTTCTATTCAAAGTGATGTTGTACACTGTAACATTAATTCAAATATGAAATTGCATTACAATCAATAAAAACTTTATTGAACTATTAAAAACCATGGACTATGTAATATTGGTGTTGCATAATAATGATTTTACAATACATGTCAATACAAATATTTTATTACTCATACTGGAATTTCTTTTCCTTTTCCCCATTGTATGCTCATTGACAGGAATTTCATCATCTTTATTATATCTTTCCAGGATTCAATGTGGAAACTGTAGAATACAAAAACATCAGTTTCACGGTGTGGGATGTCGGTGGTCAAGACAAAATTAGGCCACTGTGGAGGCATTACTTTCAGAACACACAGGTCAGTGTAATAATTATTCTATTTTTTGTTATACATAAACATTGTTTTAAAAATTTCATATTTTACATTGTTGTGAGGTGTTGATAAATTTTTTGAATCATCACATATGTCTGTAAGTAACCAGTTTGAATAATTATAGTTCATGCTTCGAATATAAACTGTGAATCTATGGACTATTAAACTGAATAAGGACAAATTATATGGTTTAATATATAAATATTTATTTAAATAATAAATAGTAATATTTATTTAAATAATAAATATTATTAAACCTAATAATTTGTCCTTATTTGTCCAATAATAATTTGACTAATTACATCAGAATACCAATAAGAGACAATAGACAGACAATAAGTTTGCAGACACCAGTGTCCCTTTGGGCTTGAGAGTTTAAATAACCAATTACAGTAACTAAAGTATAAAAAACGGAAATTGTAAACACTCCTGATATGCCAGTAATGTTTGTATGAAACAATTTAGACAAAGGCCAGTCACTATTTTGGGTTTCTTCAGGATTAGAAATTGCTACATATCAACTATTTTCCCCAACAGTGTGTAAAACCATTTTAAAGATATTGACTTTTTGATGCATATTTTTATGAACTTTCGATTTGTATATTTATTAAAATTGAAAGAATACCGAAAATTGACTTACTGCCCTCAAAGACGTGATTGCAAAACTTTTCCGTTTTGCTTGTATTTTTGCTTTTTGCTAATTATCAAAAGTCTGATATCTGGTGTTACTCCCTTTGTAGAGGAAAGAGTTGATTGATATTTTTGGTTTTATAAGACATGATGTATAATGCCATGAGAATGCTTCTTGAGTACATTTGTGAAAGTAGGCCATTGATTCTAACTTAAACTTGTAGCTTGTAGTGTTTTCACTTGAGGGTTTTTCAAACTAAGAGAGAGCTCATATAGTTTGTTAAACTAAATGTAGGTTGTGGTACATAGGCCGACTTAATGCAACAACAAGGCATGTTCTACAAGTCAACCTTTGGGTTAAAAAAAAGACTACATTATTGTCTGGTGTGCACAGTAAATAAATAATAGATGTTGGAAATATAAAAAAAAATACATATTACTGATAATGTACCACATAATATGTATACCATAGAAAAGGTGAAAATTGTAATATTATTATTTTTTCACACAATTATCACAACACCGCCTAGTCCCAAGCTAAGCAGAGCTTGTGTTATAAGTAAATTGTAATTTTTCTCTTTTTTTATTTATTTTCATTAATAGAATAGAATAGAATCTATCTGTAATTGAATTTTGTACTGAGAAAAAGACTAGATCATTAAGCTATCTGCAATTTAGGTGACTCATCAGTTTGAACAGACTGATACCAAGTGCTTTCATGACCTATTGACATTTAAACATTTTAATTAATTGTTTATGTCAATTTGTAGTTACACTAGATATTTATAAAATAAGTATTTAATTGCGTTTGTAGTTTAATAACGGATGCGTATTACGACGATTATAATTAAAACGGTAGAGTTGGTAGGACGAATATAAACTTGTCTAATATGTTAGTCGACGTGTTAACCTTGGCGTTTATTGTTTTGATAATAATTATTCATAGGATTATAACGTGAATGCGATATTTAGGTGATAAGAATCGCCTGCACAGTCATTTTTTAAAGTTACGAATTTGTCGTTTAAATAGAAATTGATTAAGGTGCCTGATTAATTCATTTCTAATTGTCATTATAGCAAATTTTAGGTTCGGAAATTACAATTTTAATAATGAGGGAATAACCTACTTTTAAACATATTTAGCCAGATATAAATAGTATTGAGATGCTCTTGAAAGTAATTTAGAGATTATGTAAATTACTTTTTAAGTGATTTATGATGATTCCTTTGTATGTTGATATTTAGGGTGTGGGTATCAAATTCTTAATCAACATAGCAAGTGTGTGATCGGTACGCTCGCTATTGGCCGCGTAGCTTACTAGCTCCAATGTTTATACAATCGTATTACAAGAATGTGTCGCCTGCGATTGCAGTTGTGAGAACCTTGTATTGTTTTTGTCACTCAAAATAGTGTTGAATGATTTTTCTTATTTCAGGGTCTCATCTTTGTAGTAGACAGTAATGATCGAGAGCGTATCGGCGAAGCACGCGAGGAGCTCATGCGAATGTTAAGTGAAGACGAGCTACGAGATGCTGTACTTCTGATCTTTGCAAACAAACAGGTATGTCTCCCATGAATATTTTATGAAGCTCTTTTATTATGAACTTGTTGTTTCTACTGCAGGGCAAAGGCCTCCCTTCAATTCTTCCTTTTTTTTCTGTCTCCTAACTAGGTATATGTGAACATTTTATTTAGGTAACAGTCCAACTTGTTACACCATCTCCTTAATTTTTAATAACATATTTTTGTACGATTAAATTATTACTTGAATCAAACATTTACTTTTATTAGAATTTCCTGTGTGCCAAATAAGATCCTAAAAATGACTTGAACTAATATAAGATTGTGTTGTTAGGATCTGCCAAACGCAATGAACGCAGCTGAGATAACAGACAAGCTGGGCCTGCACTCGTTGCGCAACCGCAACTGGTACATCCAGGCGACGTGCGCCACCTCCGGCGACGGCCTGTACGAGGGCCTGGACTGGCTTTCCAACCAACTCAAGAACGCCAACCGCTAACCGCATGTGCGCTACCAACTCACAGACAAATCTGATTACTGAAAGAGACTATGGTTTAAGATATGTTAACTTTATTTGCTATTGAATATTGAATACAATGTATTATGTGAGTTAACCTGCGAATGCATTACTGATATGCGTCACCCGGTGACCGATCGAGCATCGCATTCACTCCGAACCACTTGCGTTCATTCAACGTTTAAAATTAATTTTGGTATTGGGTGGTAAGTGTACAAATAAACCACGCTACTTAGCAATGTGGTGTTAGGGTCCACATTATTAGAATGCGCTGTTTGATCGATCCCTGACGACGTTGAACAAAAAAAAAATAGTGTGTAAAGACGATACAAAATTATTGCAGATTTGTTTTCAATATAAATATTCGAAGGAGCAAAACGGTGGTACCTAGACTCGCTGAATGATCGTGCATTGTGATGTGGATAGGTTTGTAGCTGACTCGTGATAAAGTGAATCACATCATAACATGTTTTATATGTATACTATGTGGAATAAGTTGTCGCAATAAAGTATTTAAAGTTAATTCACAATTGATGACTTTAATTGTTTAGTTTATGATACTAGTGTCCTACACTTTACGTTGCGTAGGTAGGTACAGTAGAAGCAGTATTCGGAGGCGTAGGCTCTGTCGGTCACCGGGACGCGCGGGCGGGCGTGCGCGGCGACCGCTCGGCACTGCGCACGCGTCCTATACACATCGCTTTGTGACTTTGGGCATTGATAACCCAAGTTCTTTCTGTTTGTCACCAATTTTGTGCATTATTATCACCTGACCTATTATAACGACAGTAGTTTATTTTTATGGAAGTTATCTAGGTAGTTTAAGCTGTTATGTATTTTACATCCAAAACCATTTCGTACAATTCTCGCTTATTCAAACGGCTCGTTGTGATTGACCTGCATTTACAGTCAACAGCTTCTCATGACGAACCGAGATTAATTTGTAATTTAGGTATAAATATGTATTAGATAAACGGTGTCATTTTGAGAAGTGTTTCCGCCTACAGGGAACAGTGCTCAGAATTCTCAGTGGTACATGCTCTACACAATTAATTGTAACTTAGCATTTTTATAATAATTTAGAAGAAAATGTTGAAACACAGTAACTTTGTGGCAAGTGTGATGGAAGGAGGTTCTTTTTTTATTTTTATGAAAAACAAGAAATAATGAAAATGCGAATTGTGACATTCCGGTTTATCTTATGCTGTATTATGGAATAAAATTTATCCTCACGAATGTTTCATTTTTTGATTTAATATATTCTGAATTTTTAACATGCTATAAATTGCAGAAGCCATCTAACAAACCTTTAATAATGAAAAGTCGATAATCGAGTATAAAATTACCAGATTATAAAACAAATTGTACATATTGTGGTTGACAGCAAGATGCAGTTTAGGAAAAATCCACAACTAAAATGAACAACACAAGAAAAAAAATAAGGTTAAATAAAAAATTACAAATTTTCATCCGGGTAAATGCTGGTGCTGCTGCCGGCCGCTGAACATTTCTCATAATCTTACAATATCACCGGCATACCGCTGCGTTGAACATCAATTTGAGTTGGATTGCTAAACAGTCATGAATAATTTCTTTCTCTTCCCAGTCCACAGCTAAAGAAGCGCTGTTCGAGGAAGGATGGGTCGTCAAGTTAAGCTCTAAACAAACGGACTGCATTTCAGCTGCACTCCGTCTGAAAAGGATGATGCCAGAGTTTCTATGAAGTCAGGGCCCACCTTCAAGCTATCCTTACAAGCTATCGTTGATTTCTAGCAATTCACGCCTTTATTATGTACCAGTTATGCTATTCTCTAAGAAAATAGTCTTGAGCGCAGCGCTGGCCTCAACAATGAAATTCAGATTGGTACATTGGTTTGTTAACCTAATGTATTTATATGTTACGGGCAATCTGTTTGATTCAGGTATTCTATACAATACCGAATGTGTAAAGACGAGAACATGGAAGGAGTTGATGTAATAATTTTAGGGCACCTCAACACGGATAGGTTGTGTATTTCCAATGGAATAGCATAGGTTAGGGTTTTTATTTATCCCGACTTGAAAATAAAAGCCTTTAAACCGTATTTTATACATTGCCTAATTATTATACATATAGATTGCCGGTTACATAAATACAGTAGCACACCTGGAGGGCTATTGGCTAACTTTTTCAAAACAGTTGACAACTGGAATTTGATGTACACTAAACTTTGTTGTCAACTAACAATTTCATAATTTTGGTATTACGTGTGACATCAAGTGGCTAACAAACTACGGTGGATAAGTGGTGACTAACAAAAATTAACGGTGCAAATTCTCCCGGCTCTAGTTTTTATCGACTATTACACAGAAAAGTTGAATATCGCATCTTCTTCAGCTTAAAGCTTACACAATCACAATTTTAAAAGTATCGATACAATAACATTGTCAAAACGCGTTACGGTGGATATCAGAGGCACCGGTGAATAATGACGTCGTATAAGTTGGTCACTAAAGATAGGCAATACGAAACTAGCTGTTTGACGGTTTTATGATGTATATTCTGGCAAGTGATCTTCACTTGAGCTGTCAACAGAGTTACGCAATAGCCCTGCTGGTCTAACATTGCCTAGGTATTATTATGATACTTATATTTTTTAATGTTTTGTCCACTTTCATTGAATACAATCGCCATTACCTACACCAGGAGTTGGGTCCATCGGCACCCATGGTTATCTGTTTTTTAGTGGGTATGTAAGTATAAAATCGTGCTTATTGTGCACGATTGTTGTACCTATTTATTTATTATTTTATTTATCAATCATTGCTTACTATATTAACAGTTGTTCAGTGTAAGTACCTACCAAAGCAAGGCAACAATCTATAATATAAAAAAATATATAATTATACAGCTTAACTGTTATAAAAAAATATGTCGGATTTCGGTTCCTGCGCAATCAGTACGTTCAGACATTGAGCGCCGGCGCTTTGTGAGCCGTTCGGAGGACGTGCGTTTGCCCACTAAGGCCCCGCAGAATCTACAGTTTAGGTGTTCACCAATCGAATGTACTCGCTTCTAGGATCATATGTACCGCTTTCTTTTTCAATGTACCTCTGTACTTTTGAAGAAATATGCAATAAAAGGGGGCCGTGCCAGCCAAACGTTTTCAACACGGCCCCCGTGTAACTTGAAAAGTATAAAGCGTATTAAAAAAATTCTACAACACAAGGAATGTACTCTATTAACACGTTATATTTACCGCAATAGATATTATGAATTCGTAATAACAAATAATATATAGGTATGCATAGGGGGCCGTGCTGAAAACGAACATGCACCGTTTGGTATAGGCGCACAACACCCGCAGTTTGTCCGGAGCGAACAGTAAACGAAACAGTGAGCCACCGTGGTCACGTCATCGATTTGTAGATACACGTATATGGTTTCTAAAAGATTTTGCTATAACAGTAAAAGCAGGCGCTTTAAGTTACCCATATCTAGTTATTTCAGCCAAAAGAAGCTGTGATTCGCCACTGCATTGTATGTCGCGGGCTCGTTTCCTGCACGGAACAAACGGGTGTCTTGTGAACTTTTGTTGGGTGATGGAAAATCATTCAATCAACATCTTCCGCTCTAAGGTGAAGTGGGAGAGCGTGTCAGACTTTTCCTAAAACCACACGGACGGTTACCGGACAGCCGAATGGCGAACTTTCCATTGCTGGACATCCGCAAGCTCACGCTTACTGTGGCTGGTGGCCGGGGTCGAGGTCGCGGTGCCTGTGGACTCTGCCATCGCATGCCAGCATTACAAAGGGTCTTATGAAACACACGGGCGCCATATGAAATCCCGAGAACAATAAAGAATATCAGAGTTAGTTTTTGAAAACGTAGCTACTTTTTGGAAAAAGCTTGTTTTTATTATGAAAACTAAAACGCGATGAAAATTGCTAAGCTAGAGAAATAGTAGTTTTTGATATAAGTTGAGAAACTTTATCATTGCGACCTAGGCGGACCTTTTATGGAGCCGTGGCCTCAGTAGGCTACGGCCCTACCAGGCCCCTACGGTTTTGTTGACATCTCTTTGAGGCGTACGTGTAGCACTACGCGCCTTCGACGACTCGGACTCGGTCCGGATGGTTTCCGGAACGTCGGACTACGAGGTACTTATTGCTCGTCGTCCACAAGCCCACGCCTACGGTGGCCGGAAATCGTGAGCTGTTTGTTAAGGTTCACAATCTTTCGATAGTTTACAATCTCTCGAGAAAGATTGTAATCTATCGGTATTTGCAATTTTACAGTGACATATACACCGTTAAATTTTGGTCGTTTTAATCCCGTGGAGGATCGATACGGTACATGAAACACTATCGATTTATAAAGATAAAATTAAAAAATAAAGTACTTTTTTTCTAAAACTCGAATTAATATACACATATACGAAATTAATTTCTTAAAGTAAACGAGTCAATGACCTTGTAGGGAGTTGTCGGTCGTTGCATACTAACTACCTACAGTTCATTGACCTCGATCAGCTGACGTAAATAAGGCAATTGACAGATGTAGCCACAGCTAGATTAGTTTACTATGGTTATTTCCACAGCATTGTCTTATGGTATTTTACTGTGGGGATCTGCAGTTAACGTAAATTCAATTTTCATATTGCAAAAGAGCTATCCGGGCTGTTTATAAAATGGTTTCTCGCGAATCCTTCAGAAAAAAAATAAAAAAAATTGATATACTGACACTGCCTTCTCTATATACCTTAAAAGTATTTTGTGAGTTCGTAAAAACTTATAACTTTTCAAAATTACAAAAATACTTGGCGTAATCGTAACCATGAAATTGTACCAATCTAGTACCCAAATGGAGACCTAAGACCAGCAAGTTATTCCTAGCAAAGAGCATATCGCATGCTTAATAGAAAAGAGACCTAACTCAAAAAAGAAGGTATTTGAATCTTAAAACATATGTTTTAAAAAAAGGTCCAATTTTGATATATAATTTAGTGTTAGGTCTGTTTTCTATTAAACATGCGATATATTTTTTTATATTATTTATTTACCTAGCCACTTTTAATTAATATAATAATTAATTTATTTTGTTAACTCATTTATTGATAATTGTAATTATTTATTTTTCCTTGTTTTTTAGGGTTCCGTACCTAAAAAAAAAAAAAACGAAAAATGGAACCCTTATAGGATCACTTTGTTGTCTGTCTACCTGTCTGTCTGTCAAGACCCTTTACCTCGGAAACTTTTTCAAGGAATTCTTTTGCTAGCAGCTTGATTTCGAGAATTATTTTGTGTTTTTGTGATGGCATGCGACAGTCGACGCCTCTCATGCGACAGTCCATGGAATATCGTGTTGGCCAGTAACTGGGTTGTGGAGGTCTGATAGGCAGTCGTTTCGTGTAAAACACGGGAATTCAGCCGGTTAGGTTGGAAGCCAATCATGTGATTGGCTAGTTGAGAAAAAAGAAAGGGAGATTATGATCTAATTTTTTTTTATCTTCACATAGAACGACTAAAGGCCAATCACCTGAAATATATCTTTTATTTTTAGTTCATAACATAATATAACACACTAGCTTCTGCCAGCGGCTTCGCACGCGTGAAGGTCGGTTTCTCTATACAAACTTCTAAACCCTGGTTCAACCTTCCAACCTTTTGGGGTTTTTTTTGGGGTGGAGTTTCGTAAAATCCGTTTTTAGCGGATGTTTACAGCGAACGCTTTCTAATACCGGATTTTTTTTCAATACCACTATCAATACCGTTATTAGTATGAATACTGGTATCAATACCGTGATCACGGTATTGAAAATAAGTTCAATTAGGACGTTAATAAAACCAGTAAAATACGAGTTTTTTTATTTTCAAATCCGTCTTTATTACAGTTACTTTCTGAAAATAGCCGATTTTCAAAAATAGAGTCGTCTGTTTGTTTGTTTTTTATCTATAACGCTCTGGTTAATGTTCAGCAGATATAATATTTCTGATAATCTTAATCAAATATTAACCGATTATGATGTTTTTTTTTTGTTTGGAATAGTTTTACACCTAAAGTGTGCTATTTAAATTTGGTGAATGTAATGAAGAAATTCGGAGATAAACCATGGAATTCTTCAAAAATTAGCAAATGCTGAAATCCCTTGTCTGTTTGCTGTTAATACAATTTCATAACATAAGAGTAACATCACGCCAATACGCTCTGAAGGGGTACCGAAAATGTGTAAAGTTCACTTTAATCTATCATCAATTCACTAATTATGTTCAAAAATGGTTACCAATTTGCGCATGACTTTTTTAAGGACCAATTTTGTTGGTTTTTTTTGTGCTAGTTTAAGTTATAACACCGTGATAATCCTTTAGATAATTCAAGTAATTATGGGTATTTTTACCCGACTACGACAAAGCCAACGGAGGGTATGTAGGTAAGTATGTATGCATGTGAGTATGTTCATCCGTTCCCTCATAGGTTCAAATCTACTTATCGGAACTCGACATATGAGGTAGGTATCGTTAGAATAGTCTTAATTGTCCGCTGAACATAGGCTACGTGACGTGTCACAAAACTCGATATGGCACTCTCTAGCGGACAAAAAGTGATGTATTAAAAAATAAAGATCAGATACATATACCGTTTTTGGTATCATTAGAAAGGGATTACTTTATACATTTCCAAAATATTATTCAAATTTAAAGTGAAGGTCTCTAGCGGACAAAAAGTAATGTGTTAAAAAAAAGTTAGTATAAATAAACCGTGTTTGATATAATTTGAAAGGGCTTCACTTGTACATACCAACAATATCGCCATCAGGTCACTAGGTTTTGTTCGGGTTTCGGAGACTGTCAAAATAGTATAGAAGCACAGTGATTTAACACCAAAATTATTTAAATAAAAAAGAAGTAGAATAACTAAAACCCGACTACGACAAAAAACAAACGACGCTGAAAAAATATGAAACAAGATTTTCAGGATGCTGAAATAAACAAGGTAACTGGAAAAACAAGAACAGAACATAAAGAACAGCCGCAGTTACACGTTTTAGATACCAACCGAAACACTTTAAGAACGTTGGGTTTTAGATTTTCTACTTTTTTTATATCAATCCAATAGGTAACTTACCACTTTTTACAAAAAATACAAAATAGACTTAAAAAAAAAAAAAACGAAAGCTAACAATTGTAAAATACCTAACTTTCGATAGATGATGTCAAAAAACGAAAAAGCGAAACCAGAAAAACCGGCTTTCAGACTACGTACGAGTATAACAATTTAGCATTGAATACGGCTTAATTTCTGGAATCGGCTTAAGAGGCGCAAAAAGTCTTTTTGGGCTGGGAATTCTGTCACTTTAGGGTGAGGACCACCCACCTAGGTTTCTTCTGTCGAACTCTAGGATCCCAGGTTTCCTTTTGGAAATTCCCCGTTACCCTAGCAGGCATCGTCCCTGATCAGCCCCTACTGTTTAACTGATATCTCTTTGAGGCATGCGTGGAAACCTACACGCCCTCAAAGCAGTGCCGTAACTAGCCTTTTCTACGCCCTGTGCAAATTTCTGTAACTGCGCCTCTAAAAAAGTCCGAGATGGGTAAGTTTAATCCGCCTGAAGCAGATCCACATCGGACATAACACCTGACAGAGATACCTGTCTCAGATCTGGCGGGAAAAAAACGTTCGGGTCCATTGTTCGCATCGCACGGAACACATGGAAGTTTACCTCGCCACTGTGTCCTCGTGTAAACTATCGACGATAATGACCCGAGCGTTCGGCCCTGGTTCAGACCACGGTATGAAGCGAGAAGGAATAAGAAACAGACATAAGTTTCTTCTGATGAAATGAATGATGCAAAACTTGGTATTGGTAAATGGTTTGATCATTTCTGCGCCCCATCAGGGCCTGCGCCCTGTGCCTGGGCACCGCTGGCACCGCCCTAGTTACGGCGCTGCCTCAAAGACTTACTGCACGGGAGAGCGGTGCGCTCGTCGTTCACAAGCCAATGTCTTCGGTAGCCGGGAATTGCTCTACTACTCCTGACGCCCAGGGCATCTGGGCGGCTGGGGTATGAAGTTCTCTTACACTTGCGGCCATCTCCTTCGCTAGCATTACCGCTTCACAGAAGGAAGCGACCGCACCCCATTCCCTCTCGCTCCAGATCATGGCCTGAACCAGGGCCCGGCACGAGTGTTCGTCCCTGCCGATCGCCTTCACGAAGTTACTGTTTATTTATTTATTTATTTATTTATTTATACTTTATTGTACACCAAGATGCACTGTTGTGCTACATCCAAACGGGGCGCACCTACACCGTGTGCTCTACCGTGTTCTCCGGGTGATACCAACCAACCGAAACAAGAACTTCCCAAACTCGCTATTAAATAAAAAATAACGTGATAAAACCCTATAGCAATCTACTAAATAGTCTCTAACTTCGTTTGGTTATGGTTAGTCTTACCCGGTGAGGACCTGTGTAATGTAAAAGGAAGGACGGCATGGTGCCTCTCTAATCACTTTTCAAAAAGGGGACTTATCGCCGCGATTGCGGCATGCTCGGCGCGGAAAGGAGAGCCAAACATGAGAATAATCATTATAGGCAATATTAGTTATAATGAGTAACGTCACGTCCCATTAAAGGACATTGCCAATCTTCGTGTGGGTGTTGGACTAAGGGCGGGTTTCTGAATTGAGTATTTTGAACTAAGAACGTCTCAAACCATACTTAAGTGCCAAATTTTCACAGGTTTACAGGCTAAAGTAGAGTTTGAGTAATTCTCAACTTCAAATGCTTAAATCAGAAATCGGGGGTAACACATACTGCATTTTGTACCTCAGGCCAACACAAAACTGAAGCGCTCCAAAACTAATGTTTAATGTTGAATAAAATGGTTTTGTTATGAATTACTTATTTTCGAAAAGTAGCTTAATAATTATTGTTTTTAGGGTAATTTATTACTGACTATCAATTACACTGCAAATGTTCAACCGTTTCGAGACGCATTTCCTAGTTTGAAATCCCGTTCCCGCGGCAAAATAAAAAGTAACTTTAACTACTCTTTGTAATATCAGCTATCCGACAGTTTTCTGTTCAAATTGGACATGCAGTTTCGGAGATTAGCTAGAACAGACAGACAGACAAAAATTTAAAAAATGCATTTTGTTACAGGTATCGAATAAAGCAAGCATTTACTAAAAAAATCTTTCTCGTTAAATGGATTGCTTAAGAGCTCGTAGTAGGGGATAAACATCTGATGAAATGAAACGCTAAGCAGAAAGCAGGTTTGTTTGAACAACAAAACAATTAGTCATCTACACGAGCCCTAAATGTAACAACAATATTATAATATATCATTGTAATGACGTCATAATCAATTACAACTTTGTGTAATGTGAGATAACAGAATCGTAAATAGACAAACACTAGGTAGACTGGTTGGTAAATATCTCATTCAGTATAAAATTTCCGTTTATATCTCTATACGTCACAAGTTGTAATACGATATATTGAGTTGTAGAAACCTTGTGTGGGTGTCACTACTGATTAAGGCGGCCAACCGTCCCGCATTCTGCGAGACCGTCCCGTAATGACAGCTGTAATATCGCATTGCGATATTTAATAAAAAAGTCCCGCAAATCGTCTAATGTGTCCCGCACGTCACGCGTCCCTATCTTTTTTAGGGTTCCGTACCATAAAAGGGAAAACGGAACGCTTATAGGATTACTTTGTTGTCCGTCTGTCTTTCGGTCTGACTGTCAAGATCCTTTCACACCTTAATTAAGAACATTTGGTCGTATCGAAATTCAATCCATAATTATATTCAGGTCTGCGGTCACTTGAAGCTGTGAAAAAATCAAACTTCTAAAATAATGAAAAACTAAAAATATGGCCGTATAAGTCGCAAAAAACGTATATTTTGACACTTTATGAATGGGTATGATTTAAGCTGTCGCCAATTTAATTAGTTTTGTGTTTCTTAAATAATAGGGTTTGCCCGCAAAATAGTAGATTTGTCACCAAAATGTAGTCACCAAACAATATAAAATCAATTCCACAATAAATTACCTAAAATCATGGAGATATGGGGTCAAGTACCAAATAAATGTTTTTGTATGTATTATAATAGGTTTGCTCTAATAGTATTTAAGCAAACTAATTTAAAGAGATCACTAATAAATCATTCTTAATTCCTAATTCTTAATTCTTTATTGTACACCAAAACAACATAAAACACAGTGGATTACAAAACCAAAAAAAAAAAAAAAAAACATAAAAATCATATATTATGTCACTAGAAAATTTCATGAAGTTCGAAAAATTTAGGGTTGGGGTTGTCGTCATCATCCTTTCAACCAAAAGAGTCTACTACTTAACTGGTGATGTGCCTCCCCAAGGGTCTTAATTTCCATAGGTAGTATAAATATATTTAAATTAAATTTCGTACGCAAAATACGCGCTTTAGTCGTGGAGTTGCGAATTCCAGCCCGAAATACAATATAATACAATACAAATAAAATTTCTAGCAGAATAGTAAATAAAACAGGTACACTACATAAATACGAAAATCTTTATTCCGACAGTTACAATTATAAATAGGAATTTCAAAGTACCGATTTCAAAATTTCCAAATCAAAATTCATAGGGTACTTTCCGTTGACTTAGAATTTTGAAATTTGGCATGAAGCAAGGTCTCATGGCACAAGTATAGGAAAAAATCAGAAAACCGAAAATTTTTAGTTACGTCACAAAAAAGAAAACATGACAATCGTCATATTTTCTTTTTTGTGCGTAAAAATCTTCGAAACTCGATTCGGGAATGGAACTGTTTTTATAGGTAAGTTTGTACGGAATCCTCAGTGCGCGGGTCCGACTCGCACTTACCCAGATTTTTCCCATCGTCTTGCTCGCACTAGTGTTCCACACCAAAAATACGAATGACTAGACGAGACGTACGACGAGACTAAAAACTTAGGTAGAAGTCCACTACTACACTCCACGCCGCAGCGCATCATCTAGCGTGTGTGTGTGAAGCTGTGTGCTCGACTAGACTTTAATTGTAAAGTCATATTTTTAAAGTTTAATAATAATAAATGTTGATTCTTGAGTGGTGTTGTTTGATTCTAATTTAAGTGCACCACAAACACATCCTCAGTCTTCTTGTGGATACGGCGTGGGTATCCTGCATTGGCTTATTAGAAATTTGGCCACCTTTACATACAACTGATACTAATTTTCGTTTCACTATACAATCGGCCACATCTAAATCATTGACGGGCACTGAAAATATACTATAGAATAGAAGAGAAGAAGTTCACAGTGTATCACGTAGCGTACAGTGCAACGTTGCGTAGCTCATAGTGTTGCTTTACGTACAATGGCTATTCAAATAAGGATAGGTATGAAAATAACTATCTCTCTCTATATGTCACATCTTACATATAAAGTACGGTTTGCAAAAAAATTTCCAATCTACCCTTTAAGTTTGGAAGTCAGGGTTGAAGTCAAACCGCTGTAGGGTTAGATGTAAGTGATTAATAACGGAGTAGAGTTGAGCGGAATTGAACAACTAGATTCTAATTAAATTTTTTTCTTTCATGATTTGTAAACAAAGAAAAAATATCTGGTTTTGCTCATCCTACCTGATTCAATTTGACAACTATGACGTCACAACATGGCGCTAAGTCAATCCTAATCTTATTTGTATCGCATAGTGGCTTATTATGCGTATCGCAGCGCTCGTAACTCAAAGTTTGCAGCGTAGCACCGTAGCTGATAGTGTGAAGCGAAGTATATATTGTACCTAGCGTTGCGTAGTTCACAGAACGTAGCTCATTTTGCGTATCGTAGCGCTCGTAGCTCACAGTTTGCAGCGTAGCACCGTAGCTCAGACAGTGTCAAGCGTAGAATATATTGTACCCAGCGTTGTGTAGCTCGACGAACTTAGCTCACTGTGCGTAATGTAGCGCTTGTAGCTCACAGTTGGCAGCGTAGCGCCATAGCTCATACTGTCAAGCATAGAATATAATTATTGTATCTAGCGTTGCGTAGCTCAAAGAACGTAGCTCATTGTGCGTATCGTAGCGCTCGTAGCTCACAGTTTGCAGCGTCGCACCGTAGCTTATCTTGTTAAGCGTAATATATATTGTACCTAGCGTTGCGTAGCTCAAAGAACATATCGCAGCGCTTAAAGTTTATATAATTTGTAGCGTAACACTTGTTTAGCACTGTAACATGTACTTTGTAGGTGGACGGCTACCCCAGGCATATTTAATCATTATTCTGTGTATATTACACAAATTACACAATGTTATGCTTGGTTTGAACCCGCGACTCGTAAGTCAAAAGTCGGGGCCGTTACCACTCGGCCACCACTGTTCTCTGTGTAATTTATTTCATCACCACTGCTCTCGAAACGGTGAAGGAAAACATCGTGAGAAAACTGCCATGTCTTAGAACTCCGTATTCTTCATTTCAATTTTATTCTTTACCTCCGTATTTTTCATTTCTAATATTTTGCTGCCTCACAATCATCATGTAGATAAATTCCTAATCCAATCACACGAATATTATAAAGGAGACAGTTTGTGAGTGTGTATGTTTGTTACTTCTTCAAGCTCGAACGACTGAACGAATTTCGATGAGACTTGTTAAATGGGTAGACTAAAATAGCATATAGGACTTTTTATTCCGAAAGTATGCTTTGGGATAATTTTCTAAGATCACGTGGGAAAAGCCGTGTGCAGTAACTAGTTTTGAATAAAAATAAATCGAATCCTTCCAACCGTTCATTTGCAACAATTGTTTAACAAACATTCAAACTTTCAATTTACGAGCTCATAATTTATTCTAGGATTTATTTAATACCCTAGAATTTATTGCAATATCTTGTACTGATCTACGGGTTTAACTGGATTTGCCAATGATCAGGCATTACCAGCAAAGTGTACTTTCGTTTGCAGTGAGTCACTGCCGCAGAGTTTTGTTAGAAAACGTACTGTACACACTACTTGACAATTTGCACAACAGTAGTTAGGTAACTGTACTTTTAGGGCCCTCAAATGATCGGACTGTATAGAAAAGAAAGAGTTTTAATTTTTTTTGCGAAATATGAAGCTTTTATTTTTTCACATACATACGCAAAAATAAATTGAAATATTAAAATCAGAAAAATAAAATAAGTTGTAAGTTTGTATAACAAGACGATTAATTTTTTTTCGGCTGAATGAAAATGATGAAGTTTGACGATCATTTCTATAGAGAATTATTTTTTTTCTTAAATGTTTTTCTTAATAGTTGTCAAAAGCATAAACAAGATAAACACATATTTCTGTAGTATCAAATTAAGTTTTGTGGCATAATTTTTTTTTTAATAAAATTAACCATATTTGAGTTTTTGTGAATGAGCTGCCAAAATGCAGAACAATTTTGAAAAGGAAGTTATTTCTGAAACGCGAAACGCAATTAATGTTTATGAGATAGATAGTTGAAGGAATAAGGTTATATTTTATGTATATATATCAAATAATAGAACACAGACACATGTTTTGACTTCGCACAGAACTTTTTTTCATTGTGTATTTTTTAGTTAACACGTATGTGAGGCACAAACAAACTTTTTTGTAATTTATTTAATAGCTTATTTTATCTACCTGATTCCACGTGTAGTTATACTCTTCTTCTTCTTCTTCCTGCCCTTGTCCCATATTACTTGGGGTCGGCGCAACACGTTTTTTTCTTCCACTCTATCCTGTCAGCCGTGTAGTTATACAATTTTCAATTTATTTCAATGCAATTTTTTAATTAGTTTTAGTACGTGTAGTATTTGTACGTGATCACGAGTTTTTTCATAATTTAACATGTGTTGTGTTTTTTTTCATAATTAATGTGACAGATACACCACATTGTACTTTTTTTTCTATTACGGATAGACTTGTGTTTGACTACTATCTCACGTGATGATAACCGATGACGTGCCCGACGATGGAGCACGCTTGCCTAGAAGTAACCTATTCGCTGTTGAGTTGAAGACTAAAAAAGGTTGTGTAGCTATCAGGAATTATAGACTCTAGCTTGGAATTTCACTACTTAGCTGTCACAAGAAATGTGTTCGCAAAACGCCTTGTACGTGTGGAATGTTCACAATTTTTTTTCTTCATTTACACTTTTTTTATGTTGTTAAACCGTGGTGTGTCAATATGTAAATAAATAAACATCGCCGGAGTCAGTACTGTAAAGTACGACATTAACAGTTGTCATAGCGGTTCATACATCGATTCATTTTATTCTAGATATTGATATTCCCGTTTAATATTCTAAAGATATGAAATATTTATGATACAACTAGTTGGGCTTGATGCCAAATACAGTTCTGCACCAAATATATGTAAGTAATTTTGTAAATTCTAATGAATGTGTTCAACATGTCTGAATTCGACGCACATCGCGGCGGCGAGACAAAGCAATAACAATTTGTGTTTTTTTTATGACAGACGTTAAATCTGTGGACTCGTAAAATCGGGGATAACTCAATACCACAGTAAATTCAAACAGAAACAAAGAATATGTTTAAAAGCCCTTAAACTTTCTATAAATCTTAGAGTTTATGTTATATTTATATCAACTATTTTGTAGCCGGCAGTAGCTAAGGGCTATTAGGACTATTAATAAATGTTTCTTTTTAATATAACGACCGATTGATGTTGATGTTGATGACAAAAAATATTCGTGCTATAAAAATCGTAAAATTATTACAAAAATACTTCACAAACTAAATTCTTGCAAATTTAAACTACATTTTTGTAAAGCTTAATGTTTGTTTTGGTTCACGATGATTAAAATAACGGATTGAAAAAATCTTTGGAACATTGCATCATTAATGTCTAATGTGTATTTGAATATCCGACAAGACTCGCGAAACATATTGTTTTGGCTTCTACTCATTCTTCACTGTACACACATTTTTCAGAAATCTTGAATGCACAGACACATTTTTACGAATCTCATACATACTTTTTGCATGTAGTTAGCTATAAATTCAGATTTTTTTTAAGTAATGGCACTACTTCAAACCAATTGCTAGTGTTAAAAACTAGTCTAATAGAGATCTTGTCTATGAAGACTAACTCTATGTGCATCTGTACTTTTGAACTGGCGGCTTTTTAGTCACTAATTTTCAAAGTGAACTGTTAACATCAAGTCTTTGTATTTAAAAAGGTAGGGATTAAGTTGCGATAATGATCGGCATGGCACATAATAATGGTATTGGTGCGGGTGGGGCGGGCGGCTGGCGGGCGGGACGGGGCGGCGGGGCGGGCGGATGACAGCGCTGCATTTTCCCCGCCCGCACCGCGCGATTGTCGCGTTTTCCACGAGGGGCGCGCCGGCCCCCTCGCCGCATCAGCCGGGAAATCGCGCGGCGCTCGGCTCAGTCCGGCTCAGCCGTCGCGCTACGACGACGCCTTCGAGTCGCGCGCTACGCGAACTTGCGCTCGCTGCACTTCGCACGACAGACCGCGCGCGCCGAAATAGTGAGCTCGTGGCCGGGAGCGGTCCCGCTGTGACCGGACAGTACAGTGAGCGCCATGCTGCGTGCCGTGCTGCGCGCACTGCTGCTGCTGGCGCTGGCGGCGGGCCCGGCCAGCGCGCGCCGCCACGCGCCGGACCTGCGCGAGGACGAGCCCGCGCGCCGCACGACGCGCCCCGCCGGTGAGTGCAGCACAGCATCATGCACGCGCGCACGCCGAAGGCAGATCGTTGCCAACGATGCCCCCGACGTAATTAAATGCACATCGATCTTGTTCATCTGGCCAGCGTCAGCGCGCCGCCACCGCCGCACAGCGGAGCGCTTGCGACGCATAGGGAAACAGTGAACGGCTAGAGGCACGTGTGTTTATGTAAATAATTACATTCCGAGGTTTCCGCACCGGTTCGAAGCCACTAGATCAATTAAAACGCACGTACGCATTAGTCTCAGGGAGTTGACTAGCGGCCGCTTGTGCTTTAAATTGTTTATCGACGCTCCGTATCGTTATCAGTGAAGCCGATACCTGCTTCGGTACTCAGGGATAATAAAAACAATACCACGTGAGAGCCGCTGACTCTCGTCTCAACAATATCAACAAACGGAGAGAATTGTCGAGAGCTTCTATTTTCGGAGAATGATACAATAACTAATCTGTTATCGGACAAAGACTCTTCAATGGTAATCTCGTAAATAACTATTTATTGCGTTATCAATTTCTGTCAATGGATCGCTCCGATATATTTTCGCGGTTTTTGGAACTAAACTTTATATTTATTAAACTCATACGCAAAATCTTTCATAATATTTAATTAGCATGCAATTACATTAATATTCTCCACGCACAAACAATTGACTGTGTGAGGCGACATTTCTATGAAAAACAAGTTTCAGAATGAACTTAATTTACATAATAAGTCTGAAAAGTAGAAAGATAAGCGGCTTATCTCTAATTAGCTCAAAGTGGAAAATGCTGCTAGTTGGTTACACTCTTTGATTAATGAGGCAATTATTACAACTTGGTTAAAAATGCTGTAAAAACCATCAACAATATCTTTCTTATATATAAAAATGAATAGCTGTTCGTTAGTCTCCCTAAAACTCGAGAACGGTTGGACCGATTTGGCCAATTTTGGTTTTGAAATATTCGTGATACTCCAGGAAAGGTTTAGACGGTGCGGAAATACGGAAAAATTCACGAAAAAAAAACCGTTATCACAATATTCTTAGACTACGAGTATTTATTAGGCGGTACGAAGTTCGCCGGGTCTGCTAGTTTCAAATAGAAATTGAGATGACATCGTCAATACAGAAATCTATTTTTTTATGTTCCAGTAAGCCACACTTATTGATGAATTATACCCAAATCTGATAAGATTTTCGTAGGTACGAGTAATATCAAAATATTATCACAAGGTCGAAAGTGAAAAATAAAATCGCATTGGGCATGATTTCATAAAGCTGTGTTGTCTTTTCTGTTGTTATATCATCATCAGATACACGGAGCACATGTACGTACGTGAATATCAATGTCGTATGATTTCACAATCTTATCGTATTGTGTTGTGACGATTGCCTCAAACGCACATAAGATTTTATGTAGGTAGGTATATATGTTAGCTCAGGCATTTTAGTTTATTACTTATTTATTGTTTTATTACTGCCATATTGAACATGCAGTCGAAGAAGGCTGTGTGCTTCTGTTGCATCGAGATATTTAAAAAAAAAAACAAAAATAATCGTTTTAAAGTTAAAGATTATTCGCTATTTTAATTTTTGTCATTGCACTGCAAATAGTTTCATACATATAGAATGATAAAATGACATTATCATATCAAATTAAGTTTACAGCTTCATTCTTGCGCCGGGATTAATCTCATTAATCGCCAAACATAAGTGGCAGTGGGCAGAGTACATTGCTTGCAGAACAGAAGGTAGATGTGGCCGAAAGGTTCTGGAGTGCCGACCACGTACTGCAATATGCAGCGTTAGAAGGCCTTCCATATTGTGGACCGATGACCTGGTGAGGGTCGCGGCAATGCTATGAATGCGTCACGCACAGGACCGGTTATTGTGGCGACACTTGGGGAGGCCTATGTACAACAGTAAACGTCTTTCGGCTGAAATATGATGATGATGATGAATGCCGTTTACGATTGGGGCAGCAAGAGCTATCTAAGTTCTGCTCGACGGCGAGCTGGCGACGTGACTCACGGCGACAGCTTTCATTCATTTTCCGGACGTGATAAAAGTTACAAATGTTTGCCAAGATTGTATTAACAAGTCTGCCAAAAATTGTATTACCGAGAAGAGAAAAAAGTTGTGTTCGTCTGTGATGTCTAGACAGGCGACCGAGACAAGACGTGACGTGACGAGAAACTTTCAAGCCATTGTCGACGTCTTGACGACCTTTTTGGCTCGTTTTATATAACTGCTAGGTTCCGGGTGAACTCTTAAAACGTTCTATAAGAACTGTAACTTAGTCATTGGTCTTGTAAGTTATAAGTACGTAAGTTCATACAGAGCATTGTCGCGTTTGTGTGACGTGCTATAGGAGTGGGTGTCGGCTGAAAGGGCGCGCTAATTTCAGGTTGGAGGCTTGCGTAACTGTAGTACAAACGAAAACAACGCGGAACGGCAGCTATGGCCGCTCGTCACCTGACAGCTTCGAATGTCACTTTTCTGATTGATTGTGATGCGGTTATCTCAGTTGTTGTCGATCGATACACTTAGATATATCTCCATTCTTTTGTAAAGTTTATACCACGTTCATAGAAGGACTGGAACAAATGGCCTGCTGCAGTCTTCCCATCCGATTGTAGTTTAGGGTCTTCAAGCCTAGAGTGTATAGGCTCTTAATAAGATAGCGCGTCTCTTCATCTACGATTGCATCACTGCTTACCATCAGGTGGGGTCGCAGTCAAACACTGAATAAGTGCTGAAAAAATATACTGCTAAATAAGTGGATCCATTCAATAAAATTGGCAAATTAATTCAACGATTAATATGCTACCAATAGTCTCGCGTGTTCTCAGAAGGGATCTTACGGACAATAGGCCCAATTTATGTAGCAGATGGGTATAATTTTCCTAATCATTATTTATGGTAGAAGCGTAGGTAACAGGTACAAAACATCGTCATAACCACTATTTTAGTATTCATTCCCAGACTAGGTATAGTTCCTTAACATACATATGTTTACCGGCAGGTATGCTTAGGCTCTGACAGGCGTTGTATAGAGAGGGTTGCGGAGTTTTCTAGTGAGAGGTCACGGGGCCCCACTTCCATGTGCTGATCACAATCAGCACATGGAAGGGGGCTTTATACTCCCTGATCTTTACACCAAAAGTTCAATCTACGCGCCTTTTGGAAGATTCTCCGTTAATACAAAAGAGGTATACCTACCTATACAATATGTATTTATTTATGCAACTCAGATTGTACCAATAGACAAGAGCTCCAGTTTAAATATTTACTTTTTTATATTAAGTCCAACTTAAATATAAGCATTATCAGCTTTATAATGTTTCCATTGCTGGGACTTAGACCTCTTGTCTTGGAGAGGGAACGGGCCGTAATTTACTACTGCGAGCCCAGTGCGGTTTTGAGGATATCACAGATCTTTGAATTTTTCATTCTGGAACATGCCAGTTTCCTGACGATGTTTCCCTTCACCGTTTTGAACACCGCCAGTCTGGGTTTGAACTCATGCCTCATTAGACAGGAACATTAAGACGGAGCTATTACAGCTCTCAACTTATTTATTTACTATTGATCACACAGAAAAAAAATCTGAGCAGTTGTTACTATTGTTCTGCGAAAATATGAAGAATTGCTAAACGCGGCAGTGGGCAGGGCACATTGCTCGCAGAATAGAGTCAATGAGTCGATGCGGACGAAAGTTTTAGAACCTTTCATCCGCAGTGGCGACCATGTACCGGAAGATGCTGCGTTGGAAGACCTTCCACATGGTGGTCTGATGACCTGGTGAGGGTAGCAGGAATCCGATGAATGCGAGACGCACAGGACCAGACAGTTTGGCGAAACTTAGGCTCCCCCATGCTCGCCATGACGACCGGTCCAATGTCCAACAATGGACGTTTTTCGGTTGAAATGTTGATGATGATGTGTGATGTGGAAAGTTCCTATAAGGCTTTTAAAAAGAATGTGCTTACGGTAAACAGAACCAAATCAACAGATTTTAAGACTTTGTTTGGTACACAATAAATAACAAGAGCAGCAGGAAGTGCCGACCAAAACATCACGGTTCGTTAATAAACATGAAAACAAAAGTACACTTTGCGCATTGTTATTTTTAACACTATGATCGAACCTTATCGGGCTGATCTCTTAACCCGAAGGCGGCGTGCCATCAGAAATACTTTTTATACTCCTGATAGTGGATAGGTATTCGAAATTTGTTGTTCCATTGACTTTTAGTCCGTGCCGGTGATTGCTTTGGGTTCTGATGTCATTTATATTTTTGTTTTGTTGTTTTACATGTCTAGCAAGCCCCCGATCCACAAGTTTTCGATAAAGCGGTTCCTCATTAGGTATATTAGTATCACTGTTGTCATGTCTTCCCTGCGAGTACGACGGGCTTGTTCGAAAGAGCTATCGAGATCCTGGAAAAGACAACTAAAGGAACACAAGTGGGTTTTAGTCAATACAAGTTTGACACTCCCTCTCGCCCCACCCAGAGCTGGAGAAGTTATTTTATGTATCTCCCTATAACAGAAATTTAATTTATTTTGCCTGTAACTTTTCCACACGATACCGTCTTTTGTTAGATTCTTTTTTTGCGATTTAAGTAAAATATTCTTACGGTGTCTCTCAATGTGATGTTAGATTGTTAGCTGTACTTATCCTTCTAGGGTTTCCGCCATACAAAACGCTTTTTCGTGTGCACAATTGGCGACGACGGGCACGGTTGTCTCAGTGGTTGAGCGATTGGCTTCTGCGCTGCTTATTGCCAATTCATTTCCCGTACCAAACAATATTTGTATGGCCACAGACCATGGCTCAGTTGTTCTGGGTCTGGGTTGTCTTTTACGAGTAGTTGTTAGTTGACTTATTTGTGAACGCACCCCTAATACGGGAGTAATTCCAAGCGTAGGGCAATGTTATTTAAAGAAAAAAAAACTTTTACGGTTTCTTCGTTATTTAACACCGACTTCCGAAATTAAAGTTATTTTGCACTTTTTTGAGTTTTTTTCATTGAAGTCGGTTGTACTTTTTTTGAAAAATGTTTTTTATTTCACACTTTTTAGTTGTAAGTAGTACTGTACTTGTAGTAGGTACTCGTCAGCCAAACTTAAATAGATACCTTCCGCCATTGGGTTCCGTCATCAAATTATGGCAATTCTATGAATACCAAACACATACATACATACATAAAAAAAAATACATACAGCTGAACATAGAACCTCCACCTTTTCTAAGTCGGTTTAAAAAATTGGCGTTTGTTTTCCTCCTATTTTACTTATTGATAATGCAGTTATTGTGATTACTAAAGGGTAACTTAGAAAAGATAAGTTTCCTATGATTCTCTGAGGGCTTCATATTTGCCTAGTATAACAAGTATGTTTTGCATTCCAAACTCTTTAATAAACATTACATTCTTTAAAATGAGATCCAGTCCCAATAATGCTAGATCCAGGATCCATCAAGTTTTTTGCTACTTTTTACTACTCTTGAGTCTTTATAACTAGATATATTATGTATTATATGTGTATATATGTTTAGTTTTTTAACTTTTCCGTATCGTTTTGGGTGACCAACATTGCGGTCAAGAAATCAAATGTCAGATAAAGGAGTTCTTTGTTTACTTTTGGTATTAATTACATTTTTTGTCCCGCAACTAAAATAATGGCCGTATGAAGTCAAGCGACTCATATCGTAATTAAGATTAAAATTATGATCCTATTCAGCTTTACGTGTGAAAACTACTTACTTATGTAATAAATCCTCACAATTAAACAATAAAATACGTAATTAGCCATGTTTTGGACGTTAGAAGCCATATGCACAAGCGTTGCGCTAGATAACAATCTCAACTCTCAAACACAGAATGTAAAGTTGTAAAGTATGCGAGTTATTAGCGGATACCCAACCCTTATTTGTGGAATGTTTTAAATGCGCATTTATACGCAAATATTATATAAGATTGTTTGCGTGCACGCAGTCGCATCGCGCGCGGAATGAAAATGTACTCGCGCTTGATTGCGCCTCATTGTAACACCGCTGCGCCGCGCCGCGCCCGCGCCGGTATCATTCACTAATTGTCGCATTACCTACTCGTATTATTTTACAATCGCCTTCTCCTGTATCGGAATTCTACCGGTAGGCCATTTGAATAAACTGTTCATATCTATACATTACTCTATCGGATCTAGATAGAATATAAAAACAGACATACCAAGCAAGTAGTTAGGTAGATGTGTGCTGCGCTGCACATTACTTAATGCGTCTTCCATATATTATTACCTCGTATATATGCGCATCAAACGCAATTGATAGATTTATAGACTATCATCACCATTAGGACTGCCCGCTCACAGCCATATGTGAATGTTGCCGACTCGCCGTACTTTGACGAAGTAAAGTTAATTTAGCAAGTTACAATCATATTGCATGGCGTCACTCGTAATGTCGTAAATCGTGGTTGGGTTGCGTTATGTCCGCGGCGCGGGCGCAGCGTCGCAGGACACTTACGTCCAATTCAGTCGCTGGTTCATTGCCCCTCGGCGTAACAAACGACCCGCTGACTGACGTCACATCATTACCATTGCACTCAAATTGCATTACCCGAGAGCTACATACATACGTAGGTACTTGTACATCACCACACCGTATGGCAGCATCATTCTAGTACACAGCATTAAGTTTTACTACGTGCAAAAGCAAAACCGGAATAAAAACATAAAAATTTATCTGATGATAAAAGATGCCAACACAAAATTCATAGAAGTTAAAATAATTAGCGTGCGAAACGTGAGGTTCCTTGACATGTGGGGGTTTTGTGTGCGCGCATAAAATTGTTAAATACGTTTGTTTTTATTGGTTCTCAGTAACCTATTGGGAATTAAGTTAGACCTGTAGGTATCAGGGCCTGTTGTTCTAAGTAGCCTAAATTGATGAACCTGAAGAAAGCTCTGCATGCGCTTTCTGCACAAGCGCATCAGATATGATGTACAATTACAATGAGCATGGTGTTTGACCGCTGCGTGTTCCGCGCACAAATATTAGCGCACTTAATTAACGCCCGACGAACTCACTTCCACGAAATTAATTGGGGTCAAAGAATTTGAGTGCATACATCTCAATTAAACCCGACGCTACACCGAGAGTCATCGCCACATCGGAACACCAAATAATTCAATATATTCTAATCGCAGCAGACTTACTCATGTGTCCTCTGGAAATAAATAACAGCATGTTGTTCCTAATCCCTGACGCCTCCTGCCAGCATCCGCAGACAATAGACATTAATTTTCAAAGGCGCGAGATAGGAATGTCGTCCGCGCAGGTAGAATTTTTGGCACCTTTATGATCAGATCCTGACGTGTCATAAGCCACCCACGGCCCTCATTAAGCCGGTAGCCTACAAAGGCGCCGGGTCGCCCATAATGCTGTCGGATTATACGCAGCGAGCGACGGGCGGGTCGTCGGCCTGCGCTGCCCTCGCGTGCTACAATTGCACACATTATGCCCCGTGCGACCCGACAACCAAAAAGTTAGAAAAGTATCGCACGCGGGTGGGACGCTGCCGCGCCGCGCCGCGCCGATACCATCTCGGCGCCACGCCGCCGCCGCGCTGCGCGCCGGTGCCACCTACACCTTGTCCCGATCCTTAAATTCGATCATTTTGTAGCTGTCGGGGCCCCTAAGGAGCACGTCCGGTGTCGGAGATGCCACCGCCGGCATTTAATTAGAAGTTTATTCTTAAGAACCCGTGAAATATTGCGCACCTTGGAGAATTTAAAGCGTCCGAGATTGAATACGGAGAAACGATAAATGCAATTCGGAACTTTGAGCGATCCGATTTATTTTATGGACATTTTCGGCGTGAAGCATTCGGATCCCGCAAACGACTCTGTTTATCTTTATCGATAATAAAAGTTTTGGATAATGCGACGTGTCGGCTTGCGGGGCGCGGGTGTGGCGGCCGACTTACGGAGCTCCTCCCACGTACGGGTCTCGTTATGAACTTGAATTAAATGAATGACGCAGTTGTATGAATGGCGCGGGAATGAATGTGAGTCGGAAGTGCAAGCCGCGCTTCAGCACGCTAGCCCATTGCGCCGCGCACGTGCATCCGCCGCCCGCGCCCGTCCGCGCAACCTTACACCACCGCGTTTGTCAATCCTCGCCGTCGACTTGGATATATTAATCTAACTTCTTTGAATTTCCTGATTGCCACTTTGAAAGTTTACAAAGTCAATAATTTCCGTGGCTTTACGTCCCGTGCTCGCGACAAGGGTATAAAATTTCATCAACGTGAAGATAAGAACAGTTGTCGTAATAATTAACATGATACAAATTACATATAACACTCGTGTACGAGTAAGTAATTTGCATGCGATTGTCTCGTAAACATCAGAGTTCACTGCGCAATATTTTAATTATTCATACTGGGGAATGAATAACGAGACCCTTAGTGTTTGAGTTAATACTAACGTTCGACGTATAAATGTGCGTAGTGGGCTCAAGTTAATTAGGACGCTGAGTACCGTGGTCATGGTCACGCATTGTACGCGGCATATAAGTTGAACTAAAATGGTGGCCGTTACTATGGTTATGCACGACTCGAATTTTTTTACAGGGAATTGAGGGTCATAGTTCAACTTAAGTGCCGCGAATAATAGGACATTTCTAATAGTAGTCGAACAATAGGTTCGAAAGAATTGATTGTTGAGCAATGGTTGAGTTTATAACTTTAATTGTGCGATCACAGGTGTGACCAGCCGTCGTCAGTTGTTTACCACATACACACGTATAAATTAGCAATTAATTATTATAATGCTAAAGTGTTCTTATCATACTGTTTATGAGTGAATAGGATTGCAGTAGCAAGTCTTATTAAACTGCAGATTTGCTCTAGTGATTTTGCTTATTAAATAGTCTCTAGTTAGCTTAATCTGTATTACTTGTTTCTGTTTGGACGTCCATCTACATAATGTCATTCCTCTTTCCACGACTCCATCTGAGTATTAGGCTGCTCTTTAAATGAATGAAATATTTTCGTTAAAAAAAAAGTATAGTCTCAATTAATTGTTAAAAAGCTCAGAATAAATTAAGCTTTCAGTAAGAAATAAGTCATATAAACATTTTTTCATTCGTTGTGTTCAGCGGAGACTAAATTTTGTAGTCGCTGCGTAGCCGCTACGCATCTCAGCCGCTACGAAACTCAGTCGCTACAAAACTCAGCCGCTACGCTCCTTAGACGCTAGGCAGCCGCTGCGTATGCTACGCCAGCGTATAGTGCTGTGATGAGCTAATTCTACATTTTGGTTCGATGTAAATTATATTATTTGCTATACGTAAACTAAGGGAAATGGTTGAGCTATAAAAATATCTATTGCTTAGGATATTTTAGTAGAGGTCTATGTTGATATAGATTGTACTCAGCATAGTATCAGCCTTATAATGTTCCCACTGCTGGGACTCAGGCCTCCTCTCTAGGAGAGGGAATGGGCTATAATCTAATCTAATATAATTGGTGAATGTCGCATGTCTTCGAATTTTTGGTTCTTGGACATGTCGGTTTCCTCACGATGAGACCTATTTACCAGGATCTGTGAAAAGAGGAAGTTATAGTGGATATAGTTAGAAGGGAGAGTTAGTAAAGAGGAAGTTGTTAGTGGCAATAGGTAGGTACCTACTGATACATAAAGTCATTTCAACCTTTAAGTAATTTATTATTTTACTCAATCAATTAACTTTCGAATTTCGCATTACGGTAAAAAATGCAATATTTAAAAAGATATTATGTAAATTAATGCGAATAAAAATACCGACGAATACTTTTTGTATGCATCAATGTTGTTCTCATTGCGTACTTATCGCCTTGAAAAATAAGAAGAAGTAGGAACTGAAACCCGTCAAACGTGCCTATCATAAAATTTCCTCGTTTCTTACAAATATACTCGCATCACAGTTGACTAACTGGTGGCTGACAAACAGACCGACAGACATTGCAAATAAAACTCGACAGGATGTGGCTATTCGAGTGTTGATTGTTTGTTTAGAAGTTCATTTTCTTTACAGTACCAATTGGCATGAGAATCGTTTGCGTTTGCTTGGGAAAATAAAAGATGAACACTTTATTATTTGTATATCTGTCTGTTGGTACACATTTGTTGGCTTTATTAGTTGTACATTTTCATAATCATGCTTTGTTGACGTGCCGGTATGCGGTATGTCAAATGGCGGCATTCGTGTTCAAGAAAAGTATACATTCATAGCTTAATCAACTACTATTATGGTTGATTAATAAAAAAAACTATTTAACAAATGAAAAATATAATCGGGGACTTCCATATGGCTATCATTTGTGGGACAGCTTGCTTTCATTAAATAGTATTGTCATCTGTATTTACATAATTGTTCTTTGTCTCCAATCGGAGGACCACAATGATTTTATTTGAATGGTAACATTTGTACAAAACCATCGCCGATGAGTATTTCGAAATAAAGTACAAACACGCTGCCATTTATGAATCCAGACTCGATCAATATTTAGCCGCGCTCAGTTCGCGCCAAATGCTGCACTCACAATCACTCACAGAGCTCCTTTTGGCGCCGAATGTCAATTTCCTAGAGATTGGCCATTGCCGGAGCAGTTCGAGCGTCGACAACAAACACGACTGTGTGGACGCGCGCTCACGAACCTCGCGCTTATTGCAGATGCACTAATGGCCATAATCGAGCGCCGACAGTTTGTTTATTCACGCAGTACGTAATGGATCCGAGCACTCTTCTCAATCGGTCGGGAAACGTGTTTGGATAAATGCTAGTGTGACTTTCATATCCAAGCTCTTGAGCGCAAAGCCTGTGAGTGGCTATGTGTGCAAACTATGTCCTTATGCGTGAGTATTTTAAGTTATGTTGTCAAACGACTTAGAGCTGTTACACAAAGTATGCGTTACGTTATTACCTTTCCTGACAGCAATGACACTTGAGAGTATGTGTTCATTTTAATACAAAGTAAAGTGTTATAGTGCTTATCTGTCGGCGGTCTTTATGTCCAGCGAATTCTGATGGACTTTTTCTTTTACCGTTTGTTATTTACAGATTCTCTACGCGTTTTTCCTGATTAGGCTTCGTTTTCAGGAAACCTTTTTTGCAAAAGCATTTTCATTTAGGTACGGTCAGGGGTCAATAGTGCAGTTGCACTCTAACAATGCTAAACTGTCTAAAATTTCTTTGTAGTAGAATTCTAGTGTTCTGCAACTAGTTTATTCAATATTTTAGATTCTATGCTACAAACTAAATCGATTATGATCCATTGACCCTCTTTTAAAAAGAAATTTTACATACTTTAGTATCGGTAGAGTGCAACTGCATTTTTGAGCCCTGACTGTACATCTATTTCGTAGAGTTGTATCAATTCTACTTACAACAATGTAGATAGGTGTGTTTATAAGACCTAGAATAACCTTCGAGAACAATTCGTCCTAGATATTTAATTGAAATAACTAAACGATCGTCCTTCCATTGTTTTGAAATATGTAAATGTAACATAGTTTACAATCAGGATAGTGTTTAGTCACTTGGACCGCAGCTAATACAGTCGTGGCATAGCTATTTATAATAGTGTCCGAGTACATAACGTGGTCGTGTGTGCACGAGTGTCGTGTAGTTAGGATCAGGAGCGATTGATTGCGGTGTAGAGTATCAGCGGCCGTCTCGCAGTCTGCGGGCCGCGGCGAGGGCATTCTTCACTAATCCTATATTGTGGAGATAATTGACGTCGCCGCGCGCACTGCGCTCGCTCACTCGCTCCCAGGCTACTTAGCGAAAAAACTGGAACATGTGTAGTAGTGCGTTTGGCGTACGATACATACATATCGTACATAACGCACGTAATGACAGTGCGACGACCTCGCGACAGGGGCGCATGAGCACAGCCTCGCGCTTGATGAATGTTTTCCTGCTATAAAGTATATACCATTGTTTTACAGTGTTCATGTTCGATGTTCCAGAAAGAATACAATGTAGACATGCTTTATGAGACTGAAAACAAATCATTGAGCGTGAAGTACTTGTGTGCCTATCGAGTTGCACTGGGACACTGAATTGAATGACTGTATTTGTGCGGTAAAAATGTGGAACAGGTAAATCAAATATGCTAATATTGATGATAGAGCTTACTGAATGGACCTATCCGAAATAAAGTTACGAATGAATTTACATACTAGTTGGATGTAGAATTGTTCGATAGAGCCCTGGAACGTAAAATGATTCCTTCAGTTATGGAAAATGGATTGGTTTTGGGTCAGTAAGTCTTAAATTTCCTCTCGCTCCGTCTAGAGCGGGAAAGGTATTTGATTAGTTTCCATCCAAATAAAAAAAATAACAAAACTTACATGAAAACTACACTTACACACTTACTAAACTAAATTTACTTACTTTTCTAGTTTAAGTTCTTATAGTCCATCCTAAGGTTGTCTGGTAGATATCGCTGTCAGCGATAAGACCATTGTACCCATAGATTTGAGTTTCTGTGAATTTGTTACTATTTTGGTGTACAATAAAATTTATTCTATTTTCTATTCTACATAATTTCCATAAATGATTCCATTTAGTTTAACAACTAAAAGGTTTTCTAGAGATGTGTGTTCTGTTTTTCTTGGTCATCAGGTAAATGGTCTAAAATTGGCGACCGAAGTGCTGAAGTACGTCGAGCTGCCAGCGCCCTAACTACATATTAGTTCATAACTTGTATCAACAGTATTGATTAAAACCAATCTTTATGCTAATTACTTACAGCTGCAGTTGATCGTGTTAGTAAAGAGGAAATTTTATGAATATAGTCACTATTTCAAAGTTGCCAATACAATGTAACAGATGTACTTAGTTCCTTAGCAAACCTTCCATAATATAATTTCTTTTGCTATTCATTGGCAACTTATAATTATTGATAATTTTCGCGTTAAGTTGGCTAAGACGAGAGCCTGTGGCTAAGATGTCAAGTCAAAATTACGGGCTGATCAGTCTAAATAGGGACAGTCGGTCCGGTTGTACAGTTGCGCTCCTTAGATGGACACCGGCGGCGCCCGTTTCTCTCGGCAGCGCCGTGCGCGCTGAGCGGCTCCACGCAGATAAAGGGCACGCCTACTCTGACGACACTTAGGGCCGCCGCTCACGGGCCACCAGGCATAACCACAAAATGCCGCCACCGCCATATCTCCTGTAGTTTTCATACATTTCATATGGACCCGCTACACACGGTTGACGCCCGTAGCCGCCACACGTTGCAAATCACCGCTGCTTGCTTCTTATGGCTTGTATCGGCCACTAAATACGTAAACAAATCGCAGCCACACGCCACTCTTGCATTTAAAAGTTTTTCGTCGGAGTCCATTATGATACTGCGCTCTTGGGTTCAAAAAGTAGTAACCAATGGCCACAAGTGCTTGTCGCGCGCTTCAGCTACCTTCGTGGCGGCATTTGTGGCTGTCGCGTGTGGCCCGTGTGCGACGACCCTTATACATGCGCCGCCGACACCCGCATGTGGCGAAACGCACAAAAACTTTCATCTCTAACCTAACCTACGCTCATTCTAGTAGGCCCGAAATAACAATACTCACCCACATTAATAGCCGCATCAAAATAGATCCTAAAGCAGAATCCGATGAATCACTATTACAAAACGCTAAGAAAATAAAAATAATGATAAAACTGTCGCGCGCTGTTCGCAGCGAGCGGCTCTTAACTAAAGCTCCTAGACCGCGCACTGTCAAAATATTGTCAAAGTGAATTCCACGCGTCCAATATATTAGGTATAATGATTTTCCACTTGGCAATAATCCTAGCGATTTATTTCGATCTCAGTAGATATTAACCGCATACCGCATATATCTAGACGAAGCGTCATTCGTGTTCGGCTAGGTTGTTGAACCTCCTTTTATTAAGGCTGACAAAGGCGGGCGAATAGAGAAGTTTAGCACTTTCAGTTTTAGGCAATTATCGCGCGGCGGCCGGCGGCGCAGTGTCTCATTGTCACGCGATATATTTAGTGATGAGGCGTTGCGGCGGCGTCACGCGACGCTGCGGATGCGTCTGTCCGCGCCCCTACGCGCCCCGCGCGCCCGCCGCGTCTGCTGCAGCCCCACTGGCCGAGCCGACCAGCGCCTGCACCAACAATTGGCAAGATCCCGAGTCTCGCTACTTAATGAGTGCGAGACACGTTTCCGCTGGACCTCGTAAACGTAATCCATTTCACGAGCTTGCCTATTCATGTACGTCAAACTTTTCCTACCGACCAACAATGACGCTAACAGCGTACCTAACACAGTTTCTTAATTACTTTTGAACCTGACTTTTATTAAGTATGCTCGTTGACAGTGCTCATTACTTTTTATGATAGCTTGATCTTCTACCATTTGAAACCATCGAGCGCTTTCTAAACAGCTACCTAGTGTCTTCGATATGAGAATCTGATTTGCTTAACGTTGATAAACGAGCGAGATATAAGACCGGGCCCAGCGACGGCGACGTCACTAGGAGACTCAGCCCAGAACTTGATGGTCTATTTTTTATGTAAAAATATTTCAAGAATGATTCATGAAAACACCTATTTTATACCTCATAATTTATGTGTAACATAAAAGTGTTTCAAAGATTTACATTTCATTTACTTTTTTTTTAGATAACACATTTCTCGGAACTATTAGTATTAGAGATAAATTTTCTCGTCGCGATAACGTCTCGGAGTAAATAGATAAGTACATTTCCACCGTTTGACACCTGAATGTCGTGTCGTTGCATAACAATGATAAATGTGTCGAGTCATTGACCTCTAGTTATCGCCGCAGAAGGCCGCCCCCGCCCAAGGCGCACCGCCTAACTATTAACCTGCCCAACGTGCGATATTAACTGCGTGTGCATATTAATTTTAATATTATATGAATATTTTTTCAGCAGAAGGACTATAATAGTTATTTTGGATCAAGAAAAGACTATTTCTTTTTACACTTTATTTATTAATTTTATTAATATCTTTGGCAGGGAAAAGGTATTTGCAAATGATTTATTTTAATATCGCTGAAATATTTATTGTTGTCCTAAAACCGATTCCAGTAACCAAGCGGTGTTATTATGTTGTGTACAAGTTTAAAGGGACCCGAGCTTTGGATTCCGGTGTTATGTTTCATTATGTGAAATTTTGATTAATATTTATAATTTTCACATAGTTGAAGAGCGCAATGTAATATAGAGTTGAACACATTCCCTATCTTAGGTAACATAGGTATATATGTATTCTTCGAGATTCTTCGAAGGAGTTACCGTAGCCCTGGCACGCACAAGAAAAATAAAGGAACACGATGGGTTTTAGTCAGTTCAAGCCTGACACTCCCCCGGCTCCACTCAGAACAGGAGAAGATATTTGATGATTTCCCCACTTTAAGGTTTTACAGTTGTTATGCTGGTCTCGGTAGAAACTTATCACTAAAATCTGCTGTAGAGCATGATTGTCACCTGTTGCACTCAATCTCTCACCTGACATGTCACCTCCACGGTTTCAGCTGACTTCAGCACTATCGTGTCGCTGTCAAATTGTTGGTAAATAATGATATCGATAAGTGTGGATGTGTGATTCGTTACAATGATTGAGACGTCGACGTGTCGGCACTTCGGCAGCTATAGTACAGCAGTGACAAGTGAAGCCGCAGTGAGTCACACGCGCCGCGCGACTGTGGCGCGGAGGTCGCGCGACTGTGGCGCGGCGCGGCGCGGCTCGGCGCAGCTCAGCGGCGGTGGCCCAGCCATATTTTTATTTGTCGATATCTGTGATCGGCGCCTGCTCCATTAGTCATGTGACAGTATCGACACGAGATCGGCTCTCTCGACCCTCTTTAATTCCAGTCGACGCCCGCGAGACTGCACTCGTGGTCGTATGCAAATTTACACGTTTGCGGCCAGCTGATGAATGATGTACTGACACGATCCTGTCCGACTGTTGCTGCGAGGCCGGCGCGATAAGCCGCAGATATTGTGCCCTAGACGAGCGTTTGGGAAATGTTTCGTGACTCACGATACAATTCGTAGTGCGGTCGACATAATAAATAGGCAAACGTTTTTTCGAAGGTCGGCTGAACTAATTTTGTTTACGAGAGTACGTAGACCTTTGATGAGATCAATTATAACAATTGTACATAAATAGTGTCGATGGGTGTCGGCTGCGCCGGTGCGGCGATGCAGACGCTCGTTGGCAGCCGGCGCCGGGTCAAGGAGGAAGTTGTTTTTAGAGGATCGCAGTGATTATGATTGACACTAATTGTGATTTTTGAAAGTTAGCTAATGTTTCGAAATGAAGCAATGTAGTGCATGGCAGCCCAGGAATAGTATGCGTCGGCGGGTGAGCGCGGGTCATTGAGCTCGCTGTGAGCTGTGACTCACCGCATGCGACATACGTAGTCTCTATCACATTAATACTTTCTTATAAGGTTGTCGCGTTTAAATAATGCATGTTATGCAACTGGTTGCAATTTGTGCTCTCTTGCGCCGCGGTAAATTGTTCCACGGTCTCACGCCTCCCGCACATACGAGTTACTATAGATGCAAACATTACGTACATATTAAACAGTTTTATTTAGGTCGTTAGCATTTTATGTAAAAGAATTGTTCGATATTCAGAAACTGGCGTTGAGATGCAGTTTTAAATGCAAGGTTTCTTAAGTTTTTGTACACAAGAATTTGCCTTACTTTTTGTGTCGTCCTCGGTCGGGCTCTACTCACTCTCCTTGACTTTAGTATTTTCCTCACATCTGACACTAACCGAATTCCATTCACTTACTGTATTTTTCCTAGAAGCTTTTGTTAACGGTTATGTTTCTTGCTGTAAGTATGGATTGTATTTGTTCGCTTGCTGTCTCTTAGAGAATCATAGATTTCCCAAGTAATTATTGAAAAATAATAACTTGCAAAAGGTACCTACGTTGTGCAGCGCTATGGGTAGCTATTCTTTGGGATTATACATATCTCCTTGCAGAATACGAAGAAAAATCTATGTTTGAGTGTTGCCGAAGCCCCGAAGGGCGTGAAGGCACGCGGCACCTTGCGTCTTACTCATATCAATTCCATCTTAAACAAACGGCTATGTCGCATACCAACCGAGGGATCTTAGGATTTATGCGCCGACACCGCTAACAAATCTAATGACCCGGCGATGTATGACGGTATTTCGAGTAAATTCACGTTTATTGGGCCCCATACCGTTCGCGCATGTAAGTTTTGGCACACGTGTGGAGCGATAATTATTTTGGTGAGTCGACAAGACAGAATGTAATGTTCAGAGCCGACACAAGACCAGCATTAAAGACATTATCGTGTTATCGATCAGCGTCCTTAAAGCGGTTTGCAATTAGTGTTACCTTAAGCGATGCAAGTGCGGACCTCCCGCGCGCCCGACGCCGGCGCCGCCCGCTCCTGCGCCCGCGCCGCTTTATGAAATTATCACTAAATTGAGAGATAAAACTCGCTCTTTCTGACGCGATAATAGCCGCCCCCGGCAGCTGCGTTTTCCTATTTACGTCTCGTTTAACGTACATTCTGATCAACCTTCTGATGGAAATGTTATCTTAAGTCATTCAGGTATTTATGCTGCCGCCATAACATATACCAAAGAGAATTATGATATATTCTTAGATTTTTGTTCTTCAATTTTTTCACATCATGGCGTTTTGGCAGTATAAGTGACTTTATTTACAGCTAGATATAGTTGATAATTAGTTATGTAGATTTATTGTTTAAGTGGTTTC
The DNA here is from genome assembly GCA_958295575.1 of Leucania comma. Classification (NCBI taxonomy): domain Eukaryota; kingdom Metazoa; phylum Arthropoda; class Insecta; order Lepidoptera; family Noctuidae; genus Leucania; species Leucania comma. The sequence continues at coordinate 14,805,905 of OY282474.1, read as the reverse complement.
AGTACCTAACAGTTTGAACTGCGAGGTATAAATTGATAACAAAGTATATTTTCAAAGAAAGGTGCTATTTCCAGCTCGATTTTATTTATCACATTTTCCGCTCGAAAATTCTGTAAAATCATAAGTTACAGTTGTAAACCTAGAAACCCCAAGATAAGTAAGTAGTTTGGTACCTACCTACGTTTCTTATAATAACTTGAACAAAATTTAGTTACATATAAGAGCCGCATGCAGCGTAAATGGTCAGCCGGTATCGCATAGGGCGTTGGGTTGCCTTAAAAGGCACTGTCACTTACAAGAGGCCTTTCATAACACTTAATAAGATGCAGTGCGAGTGTAAAATTTCGTGATGGATCCGTGAGAGCAGTCACGAGGCGCCCGGGGCCGTGGGACATGGCGACTTTGTTTTATTTTCATTGGCTTATGTAGTGCCGGCTGCTAATTACACGGCGGGTTGCTTTTTAACGAGCACTCATTCAGCTTAACGGCACGCGCACGCGCGCCCGCGCCTGCTCCGACGCCGCCCGCGCCTGCACCACCGCCGCAGCTCGCGCCTGCACCGCCGCCGCCCGCGCCGCGTTTCACGTCACGTTATAAATATGACCATGCTTTTTAATACCCACTCGCATTAGTGAAATTCGCTTTGCTGACTGCCGACCCAAAGTACGATTCGCATGAAATTGCGGGCACGCACGCATTTAATTGCTGCGAATATCAACTGAGCTGAGACCATTCATGTTTACTGGAGGAGGCGTTCCCTCCTAGCGGCGATGTAGCCAGTTGTAGCCGGCGCTAATAAAATATCCTCTGGTAATGTCAGCGGAAACTAGAGTGTAATTAACGACTATTAGTGAACAGGATAGCAATATCTAATATTGGAGCGGTAACTTGATTCGCTAACTCCATATTTTAATTTAAATCGTGTCATCAAATATTATGATTTTGTAAACAAACAAAACTTTAGGAAAGTATATTTCGTGAGACTTCAGACGTTCAAGGTAGATCAAATAGTAGAGGAAAACAGGCGGGACATTAGATTACTGTCTTTAATTTCAACACAAAATAAATTGTCTTGAAATTTCTGTGATTTTTAACGACTTAATGTATGTTGGTCCATAAATTTACTAGCACATTTTACGAGGTATTTGATAATAGAACAGAATGCGTTGAAAACTGTTGGGGCGGTGTAATTCGGTCACAGCGAAATACTGCCACGTTGATATACAGGTATGAGTCCCTCATAAATTAGCGTTGCTCATACTAAACACACACAGTTTAAGAGATAACACGGAAACAGGCCCACTACAGACGAAGTGATGGGTGGCCGCCCGTGCGACAAACTTACTAACAGTTTACACATTAGCATAGTATAATTATTCTTATAATGTTCCCACTGTTGGGACTTAAGCCTCTTCTCCAGGGGAGTGAATGGGTCATAATCCATCATGCGGTTGGTAAATGTCACCATTTTAAAGAGCGGTGGTGATGAAATAAATTACACCAAATAGTGCGCCTGGCTAGGTTTGAACCCGCGACCTACAACTCGTAAGTCGAGGTACTTACAATACGCCGCTTAAATTCTGGTCGCAATCGAAGTGCGGCACAGTGGGGGGCTGTGCATAACCATAGCAACGACGGCCATTTTAGTTCTACTTATTTGCTGCGAACTATACCACTGGACTACTACTGCCCTCTTTGCTTGCTACAATTACGTCCTTTTAATTTTACAAGTACAACAAAGATAGTAAATAATGACCGACCTTGCAAATTGACTCGACCACTTGACTCACTCGCTTTTAATACGATAAGATAGTTGATAAGGTTCAGTACCCAATATAATCTAGGGATATGGTTAATCATGATAAATCTATAATTAGCAATCATACAAATTATTATCATGATCTCGTAGATTCGAACATAAAACTGATTGCTCAACGTTTCCCTAGAAACAGAACTCTCATAGATAGAAGTTAGTACTTACGAGTATATCTATAATAATATAATATTCCGCAACTATCACACAGCGCCGTCTAGTCCCAAGCTAAACAGAGAATTTCTAAATACATAAATATTATATTAAACCCAGACAAGGACAAATGGTCGTTCGTTCATCACACAAACATTTGTCCTGAGTGAGAATCGAACCCACGACCTCATAGCAGTCGGGCCACTAACCACTAGACCAAAAGGCCAGTGTAACAATAATATCTGACTGATATATCAACGCACGGCCGAAAATATTGAGACAAGGAGTGTGAAATTTTGCACTGTTTCCTTTTATGGCGCAGGCCAGCAATACAAGAGGATTTTCAAAATTCACCTCCTAAGGGGACGTAACGAGGACAAAAGTTTTGTACGGAGAACACTACTTTTACGCGGGCGAAGTTGCTGGCCACAGTGTCTTCATATATTGACATTTCGTATACAGATAGTACATAATTACATATATTATACGAAGTGTAAAGTCGTGCTACTTATTGTTAGCAAACGTGCAAAAATAACGTTCGTGATTGTATATTTACAATATCCTCAGATCATCCACTCTCGTACACAAAGTTGTTCTAACGTATTACGTCTGTTACGGTAGTCTGTACTACATTGATAGTTAAATAATTTATACTTATATTTGTTTAACGTAGTTGTTAACTGAATTGAGAGCTTACTTCGAATTTAGGTTACGATTATCGATTGTTTTAAACAGCACATAAATATTTCTGAGTTAAATTGAAACAATCTCGAACGCGAGAGCAATATATTATTTGCGGCAAAATGTACGTTTGCGGATGATGTGGTGGTGTAATGTAAAATAACGATAAAGGAGGTTGCGCGAGAGTGACGGCTCGCTGACGGGTGGCGTCGCAGTGCTGCGGCCGCTCGATATCGATCTCGACTCGAAACGCAGCCTTCCAAATAGGGAGTCCTCTGCTCCCAAATAGGCACTGGTCGGCCGACGCCGCCGCCGCCGCCGCGCAGCTATCGAGGACGCAACACCGACCCCTCGCCTCCTTTCATTGTCTACGAGTTTTTTTGCCCGCTTTATTACCAATATTGTACCATGGCCGTTGTCCACATAGAGCATACTGAGTACGGAACGTCTAGGTGCCGAGCGAGCATTGCGTCACTGCAGATAATTGTCCAAGCTAAAGGTCGATTGGTCATCAGTTCCTTTGTTATTTGACGTCGGCAGTCGAAATAAACACTGTAGTATGTTTTACTATGATGCGAATTACATATATGCATAAGTAAAGTCACATTGCGTACATTAACATGACATAATAACGTGTGTAATGTTAGGTTCAGCCTCTCAGAATGTGCTCCTCCAGCAAGATGAACGGCGCGCGCGCAGAGGCGAGTGGGCTCGCTGAACTAGTGTTCGTAGTGACACCCACAGTCGCCACTCGAGCCGAGTTAATATTTCAAACTTTATTCAACAGGGAGTTTATCTTCATTTCAGACATGTTTATGCGGGCATTTCTCTTAACAAGTAACTGCGGTTAGCGAGACTTCACTGTCATATACGGTCTAAACAATCAGTCGTTGTCGTGGTGGCAACACCGCCTTGAATGTAATCCTTAGGCCGCAATAGAAAACGAGAGAGGAGTCAATAACTCCGAGCTGCAGCCGACGTTCGACCGTCACTATTAATTGCAAATGGACTACAAATGGAGGTCAATTGGAACAAAAAGCATTCGTGTGGGTGTATGTCAGCGTATTGTTCAGAGATTCGTAGATGTAGCCATCAGTCTTGCGAAGAATGTGGCAGATTTTAAATAAACTGCAAGGGATTATGCATGCGTGCACGCGGGCGGCCCTGAGGTATCGCGGCATTGTATTCAAATCCGGGCGCGTCACCCGCACCAGCGCGGGCGCAGGCGCACGGCCGAGCGGCGCAAGACGCGAAGCGCCCGTGTCGCCTATTACTCAAATCTGCCGACACGCCCTTCGCCCTCCATTTGTTATCACCTTTTCATTTTATTTTCAATCTTACAAACTAATTATAGAAAGCGCCTTTGTAACAGGAGTTTTTCATTTGCGGTCGAAGGAGCTCGAAAGGGAAACGTGTCCGTGTAGATTTGACGGGAACTGAAAGCGACTTTATGTGCTGTCAGTGCATTTATGTAGTATGTAAGGCTTGTTGTCGATGCGAGCGGACGGGTCCCGCGCACTCCGCTGCACCTAACACCCGCTGACGTATCATTCACTAGGACACCTGAAACGTGAGCCTGACATGAGATACTCCACACAACGCCCTGACTAGGGCTGCTGCCAGCAGCTTATTGCAACTATTTGCAAGCCGTGCAAACTTACAGAAAAATTGTAATAGGATTATGTTAAAATGTGGCTATTTTTGTGATACAACCTATTGTATATGTGAAAAAAAAAACTACCCGTTCAATATATTAGGGTTAGCTATGAAACTGTAAATTCAGATTAACTATGAATTATACGAGTTAAAAAAAAATGTTCTTATTAAGGCATGTTATTTCCTTTTAAAAAACAGTTATTCATTTATTTTTCTATATTCTGAAGATATCACAGTTAAAATTGTCACCATCATTATTTCAGCCGAAAGATGTCCACTGCCGGACATAAGCCTCCCTAAAGTGTCGCCACAACAGCCGGTTTTTGTGCGTCTCGCATACATTGGATTCCCGCGGCCCTAAAAGCGTACTTACTGTATGTATTGTATCTACTGTTTCACAAAACGAAATGTTCAAAGGTGTAAGACCATGGCAAGAAAAGACGGTGGCAACCTCGAAAGGCTCACCGTGACCGGTAAAGAAGATAGAAAAAGACCTCACGGCCTAATATACGCGTGAATACGTTGGTCCGGCCAGATCCGCGAGAGAGCCGCGTTGATAGCAGTGGTGGCCGAGTGGTAACGGGCCCGACTTACGATTAGTAGGTCCCGGGTTCAAGCCCGACCAGGCGCATTACTTTGTGTAATTTATTTCATCACCACTGCTCTCAAAACGGTGAAGGAAAACATCGTGAGGAAACCGGCATGTCCTAGAACCAAAAATTCGAAGACATGTGACATCCACCAACTCGCACTGGGCCCGCGTGGTGGATTACGGCCTATTCCCTCTCTTAGAGAGGAGGCCTGTGTCCCAGCAGTGGGAACATTAAAAGGCTGATGATGATGATGATGACCAGATCCGCACTGCTCTCGACTCCATGCTATATAAGGCCCTATTTTGTGGTGGGTAAAATCACCCAGTGATATCTCCCGCCCTTGGGCGGAGCGGGAGATAGTGTCAGACTCTTACTGACTAAAAACCCATTCCGTTCCTTCATTGCCTTTCATAATATAGTGCCCTTCATACCGTCAGTGATAGGAATAGATGGAGAAACATCATAAAAATGAAAGGCTAAGATTAAGACCAGGGTTGTTATGGAGCTCCTAAACCGTAACCTAAACTATCGAATATCCGCAACAAATATCCGTAAGAAAACTGATTTAAAATTTTTGGATTAAAGCGAAGTGTAAATAACAGATCTCGGCATGATGTTATTGGTTTTGCCCAGTCAAACAAATGATAATCTAGCTAAAAAAAAAAGTAAAGTTTAGCTATTTGTATTTTACATTCGTAATTCTAAAATATCCTTAATGAAAATTATCCAAACATAACGGCTAAAAGCTTGTTATGAAAAATGGTTTTTCATTAAAAACTTATTTCAATAATCCTAGCAGCGTAACATTATTTAGGTTCTGCGTTAAATATTTTATCAATATAGCATCTGTGTTATTTCAGTATTAGGGTATGAACCTAAATTAATTCTAAAGTCGGGTTTAAATTTAAATTAAGGCGGGTTGTGGCGGCCGCAGAGGCGCCTTGTCACCAAACACGAATAAATAACGCTTTTAGCTCGCCGGCCAACCAACTCTTTCGCCACGCTCCTCAAATAATAACTTCTCATAATTATTATAAAAGCAACACGATTCTTGAAACCGGTGTAAATATAAATCATTCTTTTAATAATAATAATTAGTAATCTTATAATTCAGTAGATATTGTTTCCAGTGATTATATTATTATTGGTCTTTCCTTCCTTATATGAGAGTGGCACTTATCAGGATAATACATTGATAGGTGTTTCGCGAAAAGTGGCGAGCGTGGTACCCACTATTGCTTTTCAGATTATCTTGCGTGATTAATGAGTGTACCTAATTTTGATATTTACTATCGTTGTTAAGATTATGCATACTGATTACACGTCTACTAAATTGAAGGGTACTAATCAACTAAAAATAAATCGCCAGCGATTGAAATCTATGCGTCGTCTATGTGATTCGTGGACCAGAGCGTAAATTTCAGCAGAGATTTGAGGAAAATTCTTACGTTATTTAAATATTGTATGCAGAATTAAGTTATCCCAACTTTTCATTGAAGACTTGTATTATAACTTCTTCTTTATTTTTTTCTTATTTTTACTTTGTTTCTCTGAAACCAAAAGTATAAAATCCGGTGATTGAAATCTACGCTTGGATCTACGAATTGCATTGATTTGTAGACCCGAGTATAGATTTCAGGGGGCATTTGAGGAAGACGTTAATTGAACGTCACTTCGTTATTTTCACCTTATTTAAATATTAAATGTTACCAAGTTATGAATGAACTGTAAGTTCATAAAAATGACGCTCTGTTAGAAACCAATAGATACTGTTAAAAAATGGTATCGTAATGAAAATACTAATAAAAAATTTCTATTCCCTCTGCATTTAACCCCGTATGTAAGAACTACAATTAAAGGTATATTTGTTAATAATAATGAACAATTTATAATTGCTACTATAAAAGTAAAAGTAGAAACCTTAGCTACAGATATTACCAAAAATTCAGGGACTATGTAAGGTCTACACCGCTACGGAATCGTTTTTGGGGTACAGATTCCCAAAAAGATATATAATATAAGTTTCCGTATGTTATAACTTATTCCCTATTTGGTTTAAGTTTATTTCAACACCCGTGTGTGTATTTTGTGGGCACAACGCACTCGTGCTAGAAACTGTATATAACTACGGAATTAAGTACACGGTTCAATCAAATGTATTTCTAAGTGCAAATAACAGTTTCTCTTTAGATAATTTAATCTGCATAGTCCAATGTATATTATTGTTAACACTCAAGATGCAGGCGTAGTGCAAATACAAGTGGCAAGTTCTCTAGGGAAAGTCGGTTCGCAACGCATTATCCAATTCAAATGTAAATACTGAATTAACTGCCGTTTCTACTCCTTTTAGCATAGCGCCAACTTCTTAGCCGTCACAAAGTCTTTATTACTTTAATTTTATGATAATATTTGAGTGGAAATATGAAAACAAAATCGATAAGATATAATCGAATTAAAGTTGTGCCGGTCGGCGACACGATTACTTGAGATGTAAATGACATGGTGGGCAACTATGCGTCGGATATGTGCACTACAGCCCACCCGCGTAGCCTACGTACAGTCGACGCCATCATTACCAGACCAGCATCCAGTCATTTAACCCTGTTTTTGACTTAATACTTTAATAAGACGTCATACGGTTTACTTGTAATTATAGGTTCTCCTAGAATCGATGATGTTCCAATTTAAAGTACACGGTCGCCAATAAATTACTCAGGATTAAATTCTGATTAGTTTTCTGCTTCAGAGTTAACCCGAAAACGTTAAGTGGGATTTATGTGACATTTATAGCGGCAAATTAAACTCTATTAATGCAGTCTAATATAATAATCAATGTGTTTTGGTTGATCTTTTAGAACGCTATTTTCTGGGAGCAATAATATTCAATCAAGTTGTTTATTACACACGTAACAGTAAGTGTCACTGAATTTCATAAATTTTCGCGCCGTTTGTATTTTGTTTGCTGCGTGTATCGGTAAGTTGGCGCAGCGCATCCGTGGCGTGGCGGCGGCGTGGCGTGGTGTGACGCGTGCTTCCTAGTCGGCGCTTCTCCATGTTACTCTTTATTAAAGCGAACGCCGCCGTCTCCGCCCGCCCATTAATCTCCATATAATTAAATGATCAAGTAAAATTATATTTAGACCAGGAAATGGGGTCAAGCCCACGCCACGCGGCGTTGTCTCGAGTCTCGCCCTACTGGACCGCGCTGGTAACCTCGTGAAAGTTCAAAGATACGTTTCGTAATGCTGCTAACAGTACCTTATCTTACATCTAACTAGTTGACACGAGCTTTAAAGGAAAAGTGACACATACAATCTGTATCACTGTAGCTTTCAGTATACCTAGGAACGTTCACCGGTTATTCTGTATCTCTCTTGTATAACCTACGCGTTTAATTGAGCGTAATCTTGAAATTAAATTCAAATTAGAAGTAATAACATGACAACAATTTATTAACAAGATTAAATTAGATTTCAATTATGAAAAAGATTCAATATATTTTACTACTTCAAAACATTATGAATATGGTCATTTTGGGTTCTAAAGCATTGGAATTTATGTGTTAGGCACATTAGTTATTATTAGGGTCTTAATAGGGCCTGAATTAATTTCAGAATTGAATCAAATACACATTTCTGGCTGACTACATTCTGGTTTTACATATTTTTTGCAAGCATGCGCAAGAGTGGAAGTCTGCATAATTACTCAGAGATTATTATGAGGCTTTCTACTAGGTCTGATAACGGTGCCACAAAACCATTAATGAGTGTACTCGCCTGGTGAAATCGCCGAGGAAAAATCTCAAGTCTTATTAACATAGTAGTAGAGCTAGTTTATTCATAATTGGCGGTTGTGCCCTCCCCGCGTGCGTGCGTGCGGGTCCGCCCCGCGCATGCGCCTCGCCGGCGTGCGAATAAATTGCGAGCATAATATCGCGCGACGCACACCCAGTCCCGGCCACAATTAAAATTTGCATTCCTGCGTCTGATTGATAACTCTGTTGAGTAAGTGAGGCGGTATTTGATTTGGGTAGGCGTAGCCGAAGGTAGGCACAGCTATTTGCCATTCAATCTTATTTGCAGCCATGTCCATTGCCTATGCGCCGACTTTTAACTCATGGGGTTGACACTTCTTAAAGTAATTCTGATGCGTCTATCCCAGACTAGCGATTAACGCAAAATGTCGATTCGAGTGGTAGAGGCGAGGATATAGACGGCGCAAACGCACTGCAATTATTTTGTGAGAAAAATGAGATAGCAACAAAAATATTTAATTTTATGGTACCTTTAAATGGTCTATTTGACCATTAAAACATCAAATATCAAATGTTTTAATGGTCAAATAGACCATTTGGTTTGGGTGTAATTTTGATATTTGGGTTTTTGACACATAATACAAGCTCTGCTTAGCTTGGGACTAGACGGCGTTGTATGTGATAGTTACTTTACACAGCTTACAAAACTGTCAAAATTTGGCATTTAAGTTGGGTTTGATATTGTTCTTAACTCAAAATACTCAGTTCAGAAACCCGCCCATAAACCGAGATAGTTACATGTAGATACATAGTTATACTATATGTATGAAATCGCAATGTATCTCCATCCGCGCGGCGCTATTTTGATTAGGATTACTCACAACTTTGTTAGGTGACCTTACACACATAAAGGACGAGACGTTTTATTTCGACAGAAAGTAATGTCCCGTCATTTGTTTTCTCTGTGAAAACTATTCCGAAATGACAGATATATTATTTTCCGTGAGAAATATAATATGCATCGCCGGCTAAATCCGTGGTTCGATGGCGACACATGTCCGCTAAATATTTTTTAAGTTTGTTTTTATGAGGTGCAACTGTAAGACGCGTTCACTCCCCAAACGTCCGTAGAATGATACCCAATAAATTATATACGATATTTTTATTGAGTAAGTTGGCTCACGTCCACTGTTTGCTCCTGCACATTTTTGTTATCATATTCAATAACAAGGCATAGCAGCCAACGTCTTGACGAGCTCACGATGTGCGTATGCGCAGAGCTGAGCGCTGAAACTCGAAGCTCGCGCCGCGTTCCCGATATGGTGTCCAGCATCGCATTAACAGCACCTTGTACTACTTAAACTGTCGACACCTCGTAAAACTGTCGCAATATAATAGTGTTCCAAAAATTATCAGAGAATAAAGATCACGCCGCCGGATAACGTAAAGCGCTCAATAAGGAAGGAGAATGATTTGTATGATTTTTATGGTTCCTACTAATTGGTTCGACAATGTAAACGGCCTTTACGTCGGCTTCTTGCATTTTAATCAGGATACACTGGAAATAAACATATATAAGTTGAATTATGGACATATGGAACGAGAAGAACCAGTCACAATTGCGACAAGCAGGCGCCAAGCCCCGTCAATGAAGTCTACAATAATAAATAAAAGTTGAGGGAAACGAGACTCTATTAATGCAGACACAATTTATTCTCCGAGATACCGACTGATGAACGTTACTACCGTCGTGTTTTGTTTTTAATGAATTATAATGTTTAAAATATCTGTTTAATTGAAAAGTTTATCTAAATGATCAGCATCAAGCACATGAATATATTTCACACATCACAACTAAATAAGAAATGTTGAAAGATATAATTTATTTTTGGTGTTGGACGTAGGTAACCGAGGCGTCGAGAAATATGTGGTGCTATCAATAACTAGCAGGCTCGATATGAGAGGAGCATATTTATGTGCCCTTTAATTTAAATAGGATAAAGTCGGTTATGAATCGTTAAGGACCACCGGCGAGAAGTTAAGGAGGGCTGTCAGTAAACGGAATGGATATGTCTGTGGGAGCAGGAAGGCGGCCGGTGCCGATGTCGTCAACCTTGCAATGCATATTCCATGTACATAATGTAAGCGAGGACGATTACACTCGAGCACAACTATAAAACGGCCTATTGCCATGATAACATCTCCGCAGATTTAGCGAGAGACGCTGACGCCTCGCTGTCGCCATTCGCAGCACCGTCATACCGATCGCAATGTACCACGACTTACCTTAAGTAAAACTGCCAATTAGTATTTTATTAATGAAATCGAGATTCCTTTAGAAACGGTTTATCCAATACCGATATCGACCGATAAATTGGTTCTACTATGTAAATATTATATTCTACCCTTTTACTGTACATGTTATATCATCTGGTTAGTGTCTATTAATAGCAATTATGCATGGCTGGTTTGTTTTTCTTGCATCGCGTTCAAATGTTTTTATAAAAAAGTAATTTATTGTCAGCCGGGAGCAACAACGATGACACATGAAGAGCATATAACTACGCAAAATCTATGGTATTTTTTATTATTGAATTTATTAAGCATTTATCATTCAGCGCTGTCAGTTATGCATGCAGTAGTTTCGAGAAAACATCTAAAAGTAGATGAAAGTTTTGCTGTTGTTAACTGTTGGTATGACGTTTTTTTATTACGTAATAAAATTAATAGCAAAACAAATGTCTTTATTTTTGCGAATATTTTTCGAGCAAGTCTGAGAATAAAATTAAAGTACCTATTAGTTGGTTTCTTGTGTTGTTGTTTGCAAGTTATGACTATTTTATAAAGGTTTGAACGAGGACAGGCGTCGCGTTCGCGTCGCGTTCGCGTCGCGTCGGCTTGTCGAGTTGAAGCTGTCCGACTCGTGCTTGGATAAAGTGCATGTAATAATTTTTTTAAACACTACACAGACTGATTGAAAGTCCCAGCTTCTTATTGCGATTTATCAAAGGAGAAGCTTAAATTAAATCGTTTTAAAAGAATTCAAGTTGATTTTTCTTTTTTAAACTTTTGATGTAGGTAGGTACAATTCCAATATTTTGGTAACTGCAATTTTGGGTCGCAATTTCCGTGAACATGTTTTTAAGTTTTGAGTTTGCATCTAAATTAATTCAAGTATTCGTTACTGTAATATTCGCATTCCATATTTTTGTGGTAGTTTTGCTGTCTCGCCTCGAATATCATTCACATCTTCAGCAGCTATGCAGGAGATGACATCATTAACAGTTTTTATTGCACCAATTATTTTGTCTCGTTTTAAATGGCGCTAATTATTTTAGTTCACACGTTTAATAATTAAAAAAAAGACCTTTATTGGTTTATTTGCACGACACAAGGAATTCGTGAGCATGATAATTTTGCAATTTTCTAAGAAATTCCGACTTGTATCGCGACTTTGTGTAACAAACTGGCTGGAACAATACGTTTGACGTGAAAGAATTTTATCGAAGTCGGGCTAGCGAAGTGATTGTGATGTCGTACAATGTCGCATCTTCTTGTTTCCTTTCAAAATACCTGTACTATCAGATTGCATTGTTAGAAGTATTTTTCCTTTGCACCGTTTAACGTGAAAATAGTGTTGTCATTATCATTGGGAAAAAGTGTAAAGTATTTTTTAATGTGTGTATAACTAATAAAATTTGATGCAAATAAAATTGAATATACGTTTATGTTAATACAACTATGTGTATGATGGACCAATTAATATTTATTTATGAATGTAATCTGAGAACTTGGATGCAGGTGTTGGGGACAAAGTGAACAAATAATAATCGACCAGCTCGCCAGCCAGTCTGGCGAATTTAAAGTAAATTAACAATAATTAATATGTGATGATGATGTCATTATTATATGCGTCAATATTCATAATTTTTAATTTCAAGATGTTGTTTTTTTTCTATACCAGCTGTCGATGTTGGAAGCTTATGTAAAGTGTCAATTTTAAGATAATAATTTATCGGAGTGTGTTTCTCCTTTATTCAATGTTCGTAAGGCCACCCAAATACCTACAAATGAATAAGGTTGCAAGTATGCTAGCATTATTTTTTAGAGGACTATCGTTTTGGTTTTAAAAATATTAGTCTGTTTTTTTTTTTTTAATAAAATGGAAAATTATCCAATTATCCCCTTTAGGTGGAGCGCGAAAGCGTGTAAAATTTTTACTGACTAAAACCACACTTGTGTCCTTCAGTTGCCTTTTGCCTTCTAGGGTAGCGGACCCTAGCGGACATCAGCCCTGCTTGGGCATGGGCCCCTACGGTTTGTTGTCGTCTTTTTGAGGAGCGCGTGGAACACTACTCACTGTTGACTACTAGAGTTCGGTCCGGACAATTACCAGACGACGGGATGGCGAGCTACCCATTGCTCGTCGTCTGCAAACCAAGTGGCTGGTAGTCGCGGTCGGGGTCACGGCGGCTGGAGCGTCCGTTTCCTTGCGCGTGTTAAGTACTGCTTCGCAGAAGGAGGCGAACGCCTGCCATTCCTCCTCACTCCGGACGATGGTCTGTACCAGGATCCCGTTCGAGAAGTCGCTGCCGCCGATCTCCTCCACGAGGACACGGCGGTACTCCGCCCAAGTGGGGCTCACCTACACCGTATACTCCACTGTATTCCGGGTGGTTCACACAAGGGTGACACCCGGGCTTTTCTTCCGCCTGTTACCATGTCCGATGAGGACCTGCGTCATGCGGATGGCGAAAACGCCGTGACACCTTTCCAGCCACTCCTCAAAGACTTAGCGCCATGGTTTTTGCGAGCCCAAACCTGGCTTGGATGTTTGATGTGGTAGATTTTGTATGACCCAAATGTTTGTCAAATTTTAAAAGACGGGCAATAGGCTTGTGCTTTGACTCTTATTTCATAAGATTAATATTAAATGCCTTTTATGACGGTTATAATAAGTCAGTAATTAATATGTAATTCCTATACCTACTCGTATAACCTATTGTATACTTATTTTTGCGAAACTAAAGAATTTAAGTCAATGTAATCTGGAATATCGACTGAAAATAAAAATATATCCGTAAAGATTCTGTGTTCGTACTATGATGTTAACATACAGCCCGGCGCCGCAGTCGTTTTGCACATTTTATCAACCGTTTTTGTATTATTTGTGCAGTTCACCTCGTTATACAAAAATAGTGTGAAGCCAAGTATGTAGCTATCTACATTCAATTAATTTAGTAAGGAGTTCGCCGACAGTCAGTTTAATTAGTTCTATAGGTCGCCGATAAAAAACCGCGTAGTTCTAATACTGTACGGATTTAGAGCTACTAACAAACATGGCGTAGTTTATAGTTTTGTAAATAACGCGGTCCATTATAACACCATAAAGCTATTTGTTGCACCGGAGGACGCGCCGCCGCCGCGCCGCTCGGGAGCGCACGCGTGACCGCCGTTGATTCATAAAGATTACTGATGTGTATATTAAACGCGTAATGGCAGTGTTACACTTGATTCATTAGAGCGAGTGATCAAATCAATGCACCACAGTAATTCTTATTAGCAGCGGTAGACACCTGTCGGTGACACTCGATACTCCGCGCTTTACATAATACCCGCGCCTCGCCGCAGCCGCGCGCCCGGTCAACACCTGAGGACGAGCACCCAGCCCACCTAGCGACCACCGAACTACCGAATCACACCACACACACTATTTTTATAGACATGACTAGCACTTGCATGGGAGTGTCAGGAGGTATGCATGAGACGATGTCAGCCGACCCACAGAAATAATCTACCTAAAGCAATGCCGAGCTAAAATGGGACAGTCTATTTTTGTACATTTCAATATGGACGTAAAATAAAATGTCTCATTGACTTCTGAAAAAGGAATACAGGTAATATGCTCCGAGGACTTTGCTCATGTTATTTGACTAATACAGGCAACATTGAAATGAATCGCCGAGTTGTTTAAGGTAACAAACTGTTTCACTTTATTGTTGATACCAAATAAGCTTATGTCTCAGTTTGGCTCAAAATAAATAACGTCAAGAAAAGTATGGAGCTATAGCATAGTGCAGCTATAGTTAGCAGTCGTGGGTTGGGTATGATAGCGTCACAACCGAAGTGTACGTAATATTAAGTGCACGCCAAGGGGCGGCACAATGAGCAATCATTCAGCGTGTGGGTGTGTGTATCTAATGATACACTGATACTCTGATCAAAGTAAATTGACTGATCTGCGGCGAGTCGCCTACACTGCGCCCCGCGTCTACGACTGTACGTGCTCCCATACTGAACCGTGTTCTGTACGATAATACTATAAAATAAAACAAAGTCAACTTCAGCTCGTTAACAGAAACACCGATGCGAAGGATGCTGTTGAATTTATTAGTGATGATGAATGGTAATCTGTGTGGCGGTATCGTCTCGTGAAGTATTTCCACCGTCGGAGAGCGAGTGTAAACTAGTCAGCGTGTCGGCAGAGCGAATGTCAAAATATCCTGCTTAAGGCTAATTCAGAACGAACAATTTATGCGCTGCCCACGCGCGCTGAAATACGGCGTACGCCTCTTTCAACCCTTTTATGTAGAGAATTTATTGAAGCGACTTGCGCACACTTCAATGAGCCGACCATATTCTTCTGGTTTGACATGCAGCTCATACTTATCGTGATCTATGCGATGCTATGAGTGTGACACAATGCACTAGCCCTGAACCGGCTGGCCGAAGCCGGCCGAACATGCCACGCTCTGGAGATTACAAATTGCACCAAGACGATATGGTGATATGTTTATACTTGTATGATGAATGCTTATGGTTCATTATAAGGACTGAAAATGTACTCTCATAAATGTGATGTAAATATTTACATAAAAAGATGACGCTTCGCCAGCCTGCAACTGGCTGAGGTATCGCATCCATCATAAGTATGAAATCGTGAAAATTTCCAATATGCGAACGATAAATTCAAAATAAACAGCGGGTCGTATCGAGTACATTCCATAAACAGATCGTGAAAGAAGCATAAGACGGGCGTCGCCAATACTTCATTTCCCTGGCGAAGCGCTTCTGGCTCATCGCCAACGTTTCCGAGAAAACGAAAGGAAGGTTACGCGATGTCTCGCCTCACTTTATATGCCTAAATCATGTCAGAGATAATATTTTATATACATACATTCAAAAGTCCAGAAACACGCGCGGCTTATAAAATAGTTGGTGTGTGAACGCGAGCCGTTGTCGGTGTCGGCAGCCACAGCCGCGCCGCGACGCGATGCGCCGGTTAACGATCGAGTAGGTGTGACGGTAAATAATGCTTTTTTGGCACTCCACGAACATGAAAGGAAAAAATAATAAACAAGTACTTTCTTCTCGAGCTGCATTCATAATTTGCAATTTTAATGAAATTGACGTACTTGTGCAAATTCTGTAATAAAATATGGAGATAATGTCGGGCGTATCGCGTCGCGCGTCGGTAACGCAATACGTATTGATCGTTGCATCCTGAATATGGGCCGCCGGCGCATCATCGGCGTCACCCCTTCTTCCTCATTACGTAACGTGCTCAGTCACAACTATGTTCATGTCGCCTATCTCCGTTATTGCTTCGTCGGTCGTCCACCATTTTTTGTAATCCGCGTGGTTACACCACTTATTGTATTTTTATTGTAAAACGTGGCGCATGTCAGTCTGTCCACGGTTGTCAGAGTTTGTAACATTTTAAAAGCTTTGTTCGAAAATTAAATTCTGTGTAGATGAGCGACAGTGTTAGCGTATAGTATGCGGAAAATAAGTTGAACCATTTGCTATGATTACGTTTAGCCCGTCCACTTTGATTGAGACCCGATAATCGGTTACTGCGTATTCACGGTCAACCGCCATGATGGTTGAACATGTGTGACGAGGCTTATAACCGATTTTCGGATCTCAATCGAAGTGGGGGCTGCGCGTAGCCATAAAAAGTGGTTCAACTTATTTTCCGCGTACTATAACTACTTGTAAGGCACCAGGAGCGATATGTTCTCACGCAACATGTCCCATTCGTTATCAGTGCACTCGGAGAGAGGTTAATTAAATAGTTACGAGAGGAAGATACTAGTGACGCCTGTAGAGGCCGGCACCTTATCGACCCGACGCATCTGATAGTGAATCTATCTGCGACACCTAATCGCTTGCTGTCGCTTTGCTGCCAGATAAACTTACATAACTATTAAGTATATTGCAATTTTAGTGTCTTGATAGGCACTTTGATTTGGAATTGTTTCTTTCGAGCTTTTCAAATACGGTTAAGTCTATTGGTCTTCAAAGCAGGGTCTTTGGGGGGATTTTTTCGAATGAAGTTTAGTGTTTGTTTTAATTATTGGCAAATTGATTGTTACTGGATATTGTGATGTAAAAATGCCTGATGTCATTTCTTAGGTGTACAATAAAGGATATACGAGTATCTATCTATGTTATATATCACGTATGTGAGCTACTGGATAATATAAGGAATCATAGAATAGGCGCGATCTTGGTAAAATGCAGCTTTGCTGCCAAATACTAAGAAACATTAGACTGGATGTAAAATCCATTTTCTAAAATGTTTAATGGTAAACCAATTAAATATTCATACGAAGACAGGCAGGCTTAACGGGCTTAGTATCCAAGCCAAAAATATTAAATAAATAAAAAAATCAAAGTTACATTAGACAGTCTGGTGGATTCGATGTTCTAGTTTGTTCGTATAGTACTTACGCAGATAAGTTGAACCCGTTGCTGTGGTCTTTATTGCTATGGTCATATGGATGAGACCCGAAAGTCTGTTACTGCGCATTGAAGGTCAAACGCCTTTTTGGTTCAACTTATATCCCGTTTATTGTAAGTACCTAATTGTCGATGTAAGCCTCAACCATGCCATGAAACTGACATAGAAAAGGCGGGGTCGGCGGACTACCACATCAGCACCACTTTGTAGAATTGGCCAGTTTATTGTATATACGCTTGATTACACAGCTTGCAATAACCATTTATATTTAATTAGTATATTTTTTTTATCTGCTTCACAAAAGGAAATTATCTGTGTGTTATAAGTGAGAACAACTATACTATGTAAACTCACACACTCAAGACACCCAGACCCGGAACAACTATTGGTAGATCACACAAATATTTTTTAAATCGAATCCACGATACTTACAAAGTGCTGTAGCCAATGGCTCAACTACTGCGCTATTCGTGTTGTCAATATGTATCTTAAGAATATTAAGAAATGCCTATTTTACATAGGTAGTGGTAACTATCTATATTCTACCATAACATAGGATAATTAGCCTTATAATGTTCCAACTGCTGGGACCCGGCCAGGCCTCCTCTCTAGGAGAGGGAATGGGCCGTAATCTACCACGCGGGCCAAGTGCGTTTGATGGATGTCACATGTCCTCGAATTTTTAGTTCTAGGATAAGCCAGTTTCCTCACGATGTTTCCCTTTACCGTTTAAGAGCAAGTGTGATGAATTGCCCTTGTAGCTATCATAGGCTCTACCTGACTTTTTGAAATAAATATATTGTTAAATGAAATAAATTTAGCGCCCACATAAGGGGTTTGAACCTACAACTTGTAAGTCGGGGCCGTTACGTTATGCTACGTTCACATGTGGGCCCAACCTCGGCCAATCGCTTTTGTGTAGACATTGTATAAACGGGGAAACTCCGATAGCACAATGACGATTGGCTGAAGCTGGGCCCACATGTAAACGTAGCATTAAAGATTAAGCTTTTTTGTTTGTGTCAAGAAGCAGGCAGAACATCAGTCCATTCAAATACCAAAACAACATTGTTGGTACTTAACTTATTATTTTTTGATACTATAATATGAATGTATGCTAAAGAACAGTATGACCAATGTCAACGATTGCTGAATCCTGATATAATCTTTCCTCGCATAGACATAAGACCGTCAGTTTCCACGCCGCGTACGAACTTATTTAACTTACTTATTTTAACACTACGATGCAACCTTTATTTTAAGATGTTCACTCATGAGCTCGGAATGTAAATGCAACTTGTTAACCCATGCTTGCAGGCACAGCTGCTAACTTGTAAATCAAATAATATAAACTAGAATTAACGGCGGATAAACCCGAAAATATTAGCGAATAGACGTGAATCGCTTAGCTTGTGCTACGAAGTTTTTAGTTTCGCAAAGTGCAATAATCCAAGATAGGTATTAATTCAAATTCAATACATCGTCATCATCATTTCAGCTGGTAGACATCCACTGTTGGATATAGGACTCCCCCAAGCGTCACCACATTGACCTCTGTTCAATTTGTCTCGCCCTCGCTTCTATGGGATTCCCGTGACCCTCACTAGGTCGTCAGTCCACCTTGGAGGCTTTCCAATGCTGCATCATTCAGTATGTGCTCATCATCTCATCATCAGCTTCCTGCCCTTCTCCCGTTTTATTTGGGGTCAGCGCAACACGTTTTTTTTCTTCCATTCTGTCCTGTCACTCGTCACGCTATCACTAACTCCTTTTTCTTTCATACTCCTTACACAATCCATCCATTATTTGGCTTGTTGGTTTCTTGGCAGTATGTTCTCGCCTCTCCAAAGTTTTTCGGTCCCTTCGACCAATTTTTCTGCGAGTAATGTACCCAGTCTACTAGCTGCCACTTAAGTTTGGTGCTTTGGGATATGTTGGTAACCTTAGTTCTCTTGCGGATATCTTCATTACTCGGTAAGGAAACTAAAGCAAGCAAGGATACAAGAGCGCATTTTATCATAAATATTGCTAATTTGATCTAGTTGCCAATAATGTCCCTCTGATGGGCAAAGGTCTACTTCTTCCTCTTCGCTACAAGTCTGATCTCTATCATCGGAGGCCAGACCTTCCAATAAGAGTTTATCCCTCCACATTTGTCTTGGACTAATGCGATATCACCAAGGGTTTCATGGGACCCAGTAATCGGTTCTTTTAGGCCAAGTGGCATCTAATATGGGGCAGAATGTCCGGATCACTTAAGAATAGCTTTCCGGGTAATTCTTGTGATTTTACTACTACTACTAGGCCTCCCACAAGGTGGACATGACCTGGCGATAGTCGCGGAAATGCGATGGATGCGGTAAGCACAGCAATGCTATTCTAAGTACATTGAATTATGAATCAAATGTATAGATACATTGGGATAACAATTCAATGTACCTATTTGGATGTCGTCACTGTGGCCAGCGCATCGCTCGAGGCTGTTTACTTAGAGAATAGCACGCCTGGACCGTTCGTTGTGGCGTTACTGGTGGAGGCCTATCTTCCGCAGTGGATGTCTTTCGGCTGAAATGATGATAATGATGACTAAGACAGAGAACAGAGGAGGTGTTACAGGGGACTGTGGAGGCCAGAACAAGACCTAGCTCCTGTGCTAAGAATTATTCAGTCACCGATTACCTACTATATTATCAATTCGTCACACAAATCTGTGCAAAAATAATATCTGTTGGACGATAAAACTTGTATGTTCTTAGCTGTAATTCATTATTTACATACGAGATAAACGGTAATACTTCGTACCTATATTTGTTTAGAGTTTATAGAAAGCTAAATAATCATGTTCGTGCACTGTTTACTCGTACTGTTTTCTTTAGCACGGTATATTCTCAGTGTTGCATCGTTTACTAATCTATGAAATTTGATATGTTCAGCAATATTATTTAAAGTTATGTTGTTTTGCAAAGGCTATCGATTTAAGAAAATTTTCTTAACTTTTGAAGTACCATTCTCGGGTTACTTTATGACTATTGTCTCTAGGTATTTTGAAGTTGTGTAGTGTTTAGATGTGTGCATTTAGATTTAAGTATTTTAACAATAAACAATCGATTTTAGGGTTCCATATTTTATCTCGAGAACACGTGGAGGTATCGAGTTGAAATTAAAACCATATATTCAGGACTGTGATCCCTTGAAGCTGTGAAAAAATTAAGCCTCTAAGTTAACGGAAATAAAAATTATGGCCGTTTATGTCGCAAACAACGTATATTTCAAAACTCTCAAGGGAATCAAAATTCATAGGGTATGGTCCGTTGACCCAGATTCCTGAAATTTGGCATAAAGCAAGGTCTTATAGCACAGATATAGGAATAAATCTGTAAACAGTATAGTTGTAGTTACATAACAATTTTTTTTTGTTATTCGGAATAATCTTCGAAACTTATTAAACTATTTACATGGGTAGGTAAGTTTGTACGAAACCCTCAGCTTTTTTTGTACTTATATGGTGCCTCTGCCTTTGTTACAGAATGTTTATTCGGCAAACAAGCGATGGAGCTTGGCTCCAAGTGGTTTGCGGACCTGGGCCCCCCGTTTGGCGTCATGTACTGCATCAAATGTGAGTGTGTGGCGGTACGTATTCCCAAAACATTGCACCAACTATACTATGTTCATTTTAAATTGATTATTGTGACATTTCACGAATAAGAACGTGCATAAATTAGTTCGGTTTGAACTCGACTAACCTTAAGTTATTTCGTTAAGAGAATTCCACTTTCGATTGATCTTATACCGCACTTCGAAAATAACAATTAAATTATGAGTAGTATGTGTCATATGAACCATTACAAAATGGACGCAGTATAAACAACATGACGTTCAAGATGACTTTACTTTTGACACAAGTGATGTGTTGCAGGTCCAAAAGAAAAGGCGAGTGGTTGCTAAAGTGCACTGCCGGAACATCAAGAACGAGTGTCCTGAGCCTTCCTGTGACACTCCAGTTCTGCTGCCCGGCAGATGTTGCAAGACGTGTCCTGGAGACTTAAACTGTAAGTGCTTTTGATTTCTAATTGCCTTTAATGCAGGTTCAATGACTTTGCTTAGCCTTTCCTCAATTTTCTTTTTTAAATACTTATAGGATCTACGGCTTAACACGGAAGGGTGTCGAATAATTGCTGGGTCGGTCCACCTATTCAGCGATCAATTTATTTTTGCAAGTGTTAAGATTAATTGATGAGACCAATTTGCAATTAGAAAAGTACCAATAAAGTATTTACATTCAAAATTTCAAAAAAATGCCGGTAATGTGCGAATCAGACTCCGTATGGGTTCCGTACCTATTGCCGTTATTAATATCGAGAAAAACAACGGCAAAAAATCACGATTGTTGTATGGGAGCACCACTTAAATATTTATTTTATTCCATTTTTAGTTCTTGTAGCGGTAACAGAAGTGCATCATCTCTGAAAAATTTAATTGTTATCACGATTCACGGACAGGACGGACGGATTGCGGACAGTGGAGTCTTAGCGTTAAACAGTACCCTATTTCATTTTTCCCTTTGGGTACGGTGCCCCAAAAAGGACTACCGTTTTCGACTGCACTGTCACATTTTTTTTACATTGTTTCATAAAAGGAAAGTTTTACCAGTCTCATGCGCGGAAAAAAATTGCGATATTTTCATCTTAGGCGCCCCATACACCCTACAATATAATATTGCACAATATATCTAATCGTATAATATTATTCAACGTGTAGAGATAGTATTGAAACATTGTGCAATGATCTAACAAAAGCTTGAGTGAGCTTAAATTTTATTGTGCAATATTAGTAGGTGTACGGGGCGCCTTAAACCGCCTTGACGACAGACGACCATAGATAACAATAACCACGACAGACCTTGAAGTAATAAGCCTTGTTTTTTCAGTCTAGTGGGAATTGCTCATTATAATGACATTGCATATTTTTCAATAGCACTCCTAATTTATAGAGTCAAAAAGTCACATGATTGACGTGATGTTCCTCTTTGTACTCTCAGTAGTTAAGGAGAGAAGATTGGGTCACTTCTAAAAATGATATCCAAACAACTACTGTGAGTTCTCTAAGGCTCATTTAGACGGTGCGAGATTCTTGAACTAAACCATTCTCGCCAGAGTGGATGAGCGAGAGGTAAGTCATACTTCTCTCTTGTCCACTATAGCGAGAATCGTGTGTTCGAGTCGAGAAACTAGCACCGTCTAAATTGGCCTTCATAGTAAGAAAGTAGTGTTCTTGGAACTGCAATGATTATTTAAATTATCTTAATTTACTTACCTACCTAAAGATTTTGTGTCTTAACTGCAAGTAATTCATTAAAAAACTAGTTTGTGCCATCGGCTTTACCAGCGTTTAAGGTTTCGACGAATTCTGAAAAACCCTCTCTTACTGCTCGCCTAAAAAGGAAACTTTATGCAAAATTCCACGTTCCTAGCCCTAGTAGTTTTGGCTGTGCCTTGATGTATCAGTCAGTCAGTTTCCCCTTTAATATATACATCGTCGTAAAATTGTTAAAACCGTTAGATTATAATCTATCTCGTGAGATTGTAAAATGTCGAAAGATCGAGCTGAAACATACTGTTTACAATTTGACGCATTATTTTTCGGTAAAGTATAATCTGTAGAAGTGAAAATGTTGATATTTGTTATTTACTAGCTGACCCTACCATACATTATCCTGTCTTAACTATGTACTATTAAACGCGCCAATTGTCAAGACAGTGGTCGTAGTTTTCTCAAATTTTCCAATTTTTTGCCCAGTTTACTTATTTTTTCTTTCATAAGAGCCTTCTCCTATCTTCTCTTTTATTTTACAAACATAACAATAACAATTAGAAAAATTGACAGGTACAACCGTTCTCACGCGATAACGTGACTAATGGAAATAGAGATTTATTTATTTATTATAACTTCATGCAATACAAAGGTACAATGGCGGACTTAATGCCTTAGGCATTCTCTAGAGGCCCAGCCTGCTAACTGCAGGCAGGCAGGGTCGAAGCCTACTGGGGTCATGGGTTAGTTCCGAAAGGAATGCTCGACCCCGGCACGATAGGCTACGAAGGAACGGGGTAGGTTTTTAGTCAGTAAGAGTCTGACACTACTTCCCGCTCCGCCCAAGGGCGGGATTTGTCATTGGATGATTTTACCTACCATAAAAAAAAAAAAAAAAAACCAGTCAACCAAGGGTAGTGAAGAGAAAACATGGCAGGTGCATAAAACAAGAAAATATTAATAAGAAAACAAGGGTACAAATGCATATAAATATAAATAAACATACATATACAACATTATTTTTAGTATATGCGAAACCTCAATATAGTTTGTTCAGAATCAGTATCTGAATCGATTCCAATAATTTTTAGACCATGTTATATTTTTTCCCAAAAATATTAAAAAATGGTCACAAGTTGGACATCACCGAGTACAACACAGGCCACGGCAGGGCATATCGGGCATTAGACGCCAGCGCACAGCTGGGTGCGGGAGTAAAACAACCGCTCTGTCCCCCGGGTAGCCTGGTAACCAAGTATTTATGTTGCCAACCAGGTACCTTAACTGGCTTATAATTTTGTGATTTTCCACATTACAGTTTTGAAATTTTGTACATAGATTCTTTACATAAAAATACTAACCACGTGTTTCAGGTTTCGCATATATTAAAAATAATAAATACATATATTTGACCGATTCGTATAAAATTTTGTGTCTCTAACTGGATTTGGTCTCTAGATGGTTTGAAAATATAATTGGATCTGGTAGGTGGCGCTGCATTCGAGTTCCTATTTTTTTTGGCGAAAAGCGAGTCGAGACCATTCATAGATTGTATAAATTTATTGAAAATGTGCTAAGCACATGCTTCTCTTATCACTACTATCTTACAAAGTCTGTTAAGATATTTTTTTGTACTCAGAACTTGTTTAATGGCAACTATTAATTCTGAAAGGAAGATATAGACGTTCAAAGTTTGTGTCGATCGCATTGTAGCTGCCGTGAAAGAGCATCGTGATAGCAATAGGTTGAACAATATTAATGACGCGAGCGCAGTTCGGGCGGCGACTGACTAATAAACGTGTTTTCTTTCTTTTATTTCTTTCTTTGACTGTTTAATTAGGCGCAGTCGTCACAGGAGCACGCCGAGATACCCGCCGATAACACTATCGTGAACATGATAATGAAATAAGAGATAAGTGAGGTGATCGCCTGACACCTTCGCATCTGCAGCACCGCAATGGACGTGTGCTCAGTTCTACAAGATTTCACGGGGTCGTCGGGCTATTTGGACCGGGACCGCGGTCCCAATTTCCATGTATATATATTTTTTTGTTTTGTATAGATTTTGGGACCACATGGAAAAGTCATTAAAGTACAGTTTCCAAAAAAAAAAACGTGGTTTCAAAATATTATTAACCAGCGTTGCCAGACGTCTCGATTTTAGCGGGACGTCCCGATTTTTAAATAAAAAATTAAATGCCCCCTCCGGGACTGGGTTAGTCCCGCTTTTCGGGAATAACTCGACCGTGCGTGCAGCGTGCTGAGGAAGCACGGGCAGGGTGGCACAGTCAATGTGAACTAGCCGCCTGCCGATAAAGTAAATCGGATTAAAAATACTTATTGTATTTTTTACTAAAATAAATTTTCTATGACTTTTTTTGCTATTTATTGTGACGTACACGTAATTTAAAATTCAGATAAAAAATATTTAAAAACTTCTGATTATTTTAGGGTTACGTACCCAAAGGGAAAAAACGGGGCCCTATTACTAAGACTTCGATGTCTGTCCGTATGTCTGTCACCAGGCTGTATCTCAAGAACCGCGATAGCTAGACAGTTGAAATTTTAACAAATTATGTATTTCTGTTGCCACTATAACAACAAATACTAAAAACAAAAATAAATATTTAAGGGGGGCTCAAATAGAAAAAATGCCATTCTTTGCCAATTTTGTTGTTTTTCTGTTGTTTACGTAGTCAATAGTACGGAACCCTTCATGCGCGAGTCCAACTCACACTTGGCTGGTTTTTTTATTATGTCCCGCTTTCGACGAAAGAATCCCGCTTTTTTGCTAAAAAGTATGTTTCATCGAAGAAAAAACTTTTAAAATCCCAACTTGGCATAGAAAAAATGTAGCAACGCTGTTATTAACCCTTTAACTGAGCTAGGGTTATGTGTTTACGACTGGCACTGCATCTCGTTTAGCTCTTCAATCCCTATTGGTGACTAGAACAGTTGACGAAATGGAGTATTTTGTCGTGTATGTGCGATCTAGGCAGAATAAAAGCGAGAGTGCTTTCGGATATATCCAACGTAGGACGTAGTTAAAAAATATAATTGTAGGAGGTGGAAGTTGGAACCGCGGTTCTGGTCCAAAAAGCCCCACGATCCATTGACACGATTTGCATCTCTAAAGAACCGCATTTCGGAAGGTTAAACAATAAAGGATATACGGCTCATTAGCCTCACTCTGACGTCATCACAGTGATTTGGACAATTTCATTTCCTAGTTATATGATGTCATTTTTACAACCACGTTCATAGTAACACGGCGCTGATGTCATGCCTTACACTAGACATCTGATATTTATCCTAAACTTTATCAAACAGGAGCGGTCGTTTAATAGCCAATTAAGTCTTTAGTTTTGTCTTAATCGACGTGTTTCGTTTGTTTTTTCGTCTAATATTTGTGTAAAATGATTTATAAATATTGTCATCTCGATTACGTTGGAAACGTATCTGAGCGGCAACAGGTTAGTGAGTCATGGGCCATCTGTCGCGAAAACTATCTACACATGTGGAAATCGACTGGACGACATATAACTTTATGGACTTTTTGCAAGTGTAGCCTCTTTGATGGCCGCTATTAATATGCCATTTCGGTGTGACCTGCTTCGCGTTTGTAACACGACACTCACGATTTTAGGTTATTAAACACGTTGGTATAGGTACCTAAGTGTTAATTAATTATTTTATAATGATCATTATCATACCTAATTTTTTCGATATTTACAGTTGATATCAATATTATCTTAGTTTGTTTAAAGAAATACAACCTATCAACCTATAGTGTGTACATTAAAAGTACATTATGACATTTAAGTCATTACCGTCTTTGTAATGTCGCTCTCAACGCAACGGTTGGGTGTAATTCTTGATTGTCGCCGCTCATTATCCCATTAAGTACATTTTTAATGCAATCGGCAAATTTGCCGACTTTAAAGGTAATTGCAGAAAATAAGAAAGTATGCGTATGCGCAGTGACAGGAACTGGCGATGACAAATGACAGTGTAGCGGCGAGCGGCGCGGCTCCCACGAGCGCACTCATCAATATACATTAGGCAGCAGCACACATGGACGCGCGACGCCTCATGCCACGCACCCGACACCGTTCATCATCATCTTCCACTTAAACTCGTAAATTCGTAATCAATTCGACAAAACATAAATAATTCTGTCAAATTATTGGCATGGCGTTATCTGGACTCTTCCGTAGCCAGTGGCGACAGATAGTGATTTACGAGGTGGGTGGTGCGTGGTGCGGAGGTTGCGCGTGGCTGGCCGTGGCGGCGGTGCGCGGGCGCAGCCGCAGCGGCGACGCCGCCGACGCCGCGTCTGCCCGCCCGCGTCCTCTCATTACGACTATATCGAGAGCATTACAATGGCATTACTCAGATGCACTGGGCGCTGGTGCACAAATGGCACGCGCTGGGCCCCCCTGCGCCCGCGCTGAGCCCCCCTGCGCCCGCGCTGCTGCGAATATAGCTGCTGCTGCTGGTTATTCCGGGCGCGGCCGTCGACCCGTCGCCGCGACGCCGTCTGCTCGCCTTTTTAGCGAACACAACGTACAACACACATTTTTTGCGAACAAATATCGCCGATGTCAACGTACGCGCTCTTTTACTATATTTACTAAGTCATATTCCAAGAAAAAATGTGATATATTCGGTCCAATAAATGTCTCGCCAGTGTTTTTACTTTCATCGTTAAATAGGTTCCCCGTGGTCGAGATTCATTTAGCATACGGCGTGATATGTAAACAAAACTGGCCGTTCTGTTAGGAACGATTAGAGTTTTGAAGAATTTACTGCGTCCGTTTCCTTCTCGTTGTAGTTGCACAATGTCCAGTGAATTCAAACGACCACTACTGGCACAATGAATTAATTGTGATTCCGATATGGTTTATAAACAGTTAAAGGCTGGCATGGCGGAACTGTAAGCCGGCCGTAAACTCTATCTGAGGCTCGTAACTATAAAACGCATCAAATGCGATTCACAGTTGCCTTTGTGAGATCTCCAGTACCTCTACCATGAGTTTTAAGCAATAGTATTCGTCGCTATTCGATATCGACGCCGTAAATATTTTGTATGGCAAATTTTGCAGCGCCTCTAGCGTTCACTTGCAGAACCAAAATTTGCCATAGGTACAAAATATTTACGGCGTCGATATCGAGTAGCGACGAATACTATTGCTTAAAACTCATGGTAGAGGTACAGTTGGCGGTCTGCCGGCCGGCTGCCGTAATAATATAGTTTATCGTGCTTTTAATAAATCCTCAGTACCTTACGAACACACTAAAAACGGATAATTTTTAATTAAATCTGAGCCAGGTGTTGCCGTCATAAACTAAATGAATTTCATGCCTTTAGCGATTCCCTTCGTTCGCAATGTCAGTAAAGTGAGAGTTATTCTTAGTTAATATATATGTTTCAAAGAAATTGTGTTGATTTATTTGTTTTCACAATTGTATAACCACGATTTGACGGGTGTCGTGTTGGCGTTGAGAAGATAATTTTATGTTGCTAACTACAAGAACATATTTGTACACGAGCAGTTAATTAACATACGCTAATAAATAACTTAGTAGCTGGTAGGTACTACAGACTATCCGTATTAAGAATACCTATAGAAAACTAAAAAAAAAACATATCCTTAAATGTGCAAAACTTTCTAATTTGCTTTCGTATGTTGGTACAACTGTTGTGGGAACGGTAAACGGGACATATGCGGGTTGAATTGCATTATGCTTAAAAATACATTTGAAGGAACGACTGAAATATACAAGCAAGCAAGTGTAAAGATTGTCAAGTAGTGTTGTTATATGACAGGGTCAGAAAGGGTTACGGAATAGTTGAAAGAGTCACCCCGGCACCACTGGCGTAGCGACCAAAAGGACTAGACGGGGCAGTGTCCCAGGCCCTCAAGTTCTGGGGACCCCCAAAACCTCATTAGGAAACGAACCGCGGTTCCACTACCGTGAAATTTTCTCGCCTGCGAAATTTAAATAAAATAGGTTGCATCACGGATATCGACAAGTTAGTCACCTAGTTACAATACGCAGCATATAAGTTGAATCAAAGTGGCGATCGACTTTCAAAGCACAGTAACAGATTTTTGGGTCTCAATCAAAGCGGGGGTTTTGGTTCAATTTATTTACCGCGTACTATACGCCACTGCCCCGCATTGGAACGCAAAGGGCAATTGAAAGAACACGGGCGGTTTTAAGTCTTCAGTAAAAGTCTAACACTCTCTCTCGCTACTCAAAGCGGGAGAAGTTATTTTGATGATTTTTTGTACAAAAAAGTAGTATTAAGTATGTTACCTCAGAAGAAAAAGCAATTTGTATAATCTCTAATATTTGTAATTTTTCCTGTACTTATTCCTTATTGTCATCTCGTTTTTTAGTTTCAGCAATGCGTCGACGGACACATTGCTGATGAAACGTGCGTACAGTGAATGACTGATGACATGTAACTATTTACAGAATGTATTAGCGACTGTTTCATAACAATCTTGCATTGATTGTAATAACTTTATCTTATGTTTAATTTTAAATATTGTACCTACTCTATATTAAATTGATATTGCGGTAAAACGACCTAATTAATCAGAGTTACAAGCAAAGGTCAAGTGTCACATAATCGTAAATAATGTCAAGTCTATTTATACTTAGGAAAAGAAACTGTATGTGGTGATAACCTGGGTGGATGTAATACGGCTGAAAGCTTGCGCGCGTGACGTCACAGTGGCGGATCGCGTGGTGTGCAAGAGCGGCGGTGTCGCACGCGGCGTGCACGGTGCACGCGCGCACAGGCGGTTCACGGTTCAGCGCGCGGTGCGCCCCTCACCACTCGATCACGAGTGTATCTAATTCAGTGTACAGCAAGTGCCTCCGAGGAATTTGTTTTGTGCACGCCGATGCACGATGCCCAGCACAATCGACGTTTTATTTTTGTGAAATCGGTGTCTCTCGCTGCAACACATTCCTCGGCGCATAATTTTGTTTGAGCCTTTTTCACCGTTAACTGCGTAAAACGCTTTGATGTCAAATTGCTATCTTTTATTAAGAGCGCCACTGATGCACGAACGTCGAGCGTAGACGTGAGTGGACCCGGATGATCGTTAATTTGAAATATCTCCAAGCCGCCACCGCGAGCTCGACTCAATGATATGATTACTTTTGTAGCGCACTCAACATTCAGGCGGACGTTATCGTAAATGCTCTGAATGGGGATGCTTGTTGGCTGTTGGCCGCAAGCGCACCCGTTATTATTTTAATGTCAGCTAATGAGGCAGTGTTAGGTGAATGCGGTTTGTGGGCATGGGGCAGGCTCACCATGAGTAATAGCGAGTGGTTGGTGGTGCGAACTGTGCGTGACTCGGCGTGCCCACCGCACCGACGAGCGCGCGGTGCGCTGTGGCGCCAGGACCTTTCTGATTACCTTAAACATTAATCTTTTGATTAAACTGGGTCGTTTAGTTCTTTATGTATACCAAAGCGACAGTTGAATATCTAGTTATCGAATTACTGGCCACGCTCCCTCGCCAATCCGTTCAGAACTGTTTACGCAGTAACATTTCTCTCACCTCGCTTTGCTAAAAGGATGGCTAAGGTCGGAGTCGTAAAAACAGAAACACAAGTAGTATCGGATATTCGCTGACGTCATGATTTTCGTAATTTGGTACGTGTTTGTTGAAATAATGCGAAAACGTACTTGCGTAAATAGAGAACATACGCGATGTGCAAACAAGGCGGGCGGCGTCGCGACGCCCGGCGCCAGCGCCGGCGCCGGGCGCGCCGCGAGGACACGCGATCTACGACGCGAATACTTATTTCATTACACTAATTACAATATTTTGAGTGGCCTCCAACCTCTGGCGACAAACATCATCTATAATCTGATCACATACTTGACGCGTACTACTTGCGTTTCATGAAAGATTTCCTTAAGTTTAACACTGTTTACAGCTTGTGTAGACATTTTAAATGACCGGTTTAGCGTTTTAGTGGGAAGAACTATGTCTGCTTGAACTGTAACAATCGAGATGCGGGCAACATTTAGTTAAATGAAATCAAATCAGCCACTTGAAGCTGCACAAACAGACAACAGTGCGCACGCGTTCATTCGTAACTTATAGTTAATTGGCTGTTACAAGATAATTTTAGAACATTAATAATTTTGTCAAGACGCAACATTAGTGATGCGCCGTGATGTCAACGCGTACGATAAATCCTTTTATCTAATCATTATTGTTATTGTTATTACTAAGTAGATAGGTACAATGGAAACAGTGACGGATAGTGGCGCCAGCAATATGCGGGTTAATGTGAGCACGACTCTTGATTTTATTTCGCACAATACGACACGAGCAACACTGCGCAGGTTTACGCAGTAAATCAACTTGATAGAATATTAGAATTCCGAACATGCCATGCCAGTCTTTTTTACAGTAAGTTACTGTCTTCGTGATTGGATGTTCAGCTGGCAGGTTTAAGTGTTTAATTTGTTCAAAACAAGCAGTCATTGTATTGAATAGCAACTAATTTATCACTATAAGAATCATTTAAAGCTGAGTAATGGAGCTTGTTCAGTCGACGTATTTGAACCGTCTTTTAGTGTTCATTTGTCAACTTATTTTGCTTCAGAAGTAACCTTGCTAGTAAATCGAACGTTTGACTCATTTCCTTTAGAAGTTTCTTAAAACAAAGGTTATATTGGAAACTAAACATCAAAACTGCATCGTATTTTCACAATAAATCACATAAGCAATGCCCAGCCGTTGTATCGTTGTTTGATTGTGTGTAGGTGGTTTCAAACTTCGGGCTATTCATTACAGTATGTTTGAAGACGGGGTATGTTTGACTCGCTGGTCCAGGTTGAACTGTGGACGGTCCACGGGTGGTTATCTTAGCAGTGAAATCGCTGGCGTCTGCATTTATCGGCACTCGTGTGACACTATGATACGAGTGCGAGAGCTCACACCACTTAGAGGTGTTATTAATAAAGACTGTGATAGGCGTGTTCTACATTTTTTATATTTATTACAATAGGTATCTTACGATGAATGAATGAGGTTGAACTGAATGAATAATGTTGAGGTACCAAGGTATTCCCTAGTTGGTTCATTAAGAGACATGTTGAGCTGCCTGCAACTTTAAACTTTGGTTTAACTTCGTTCGTCACATATTGCGTCTGGTTACTGTAAAATTAATTGCTCATAGATAAAAAGACTTTGATGCAATGAAAATAAAAGAGACATCTGTTTAAGTTTTACAAATTAATGAAAGGGTCGTATTAAAAAATCTGTGGGGACTTCCCCATAATAATACTGATGTGACATATGTACATGCAGTACAGTAACGTCAACTGTGAAAAGAATTTGTTCATGATGTTTGAATAGTGTGGAATAAAATTATCACAATTTTGAATATTTGAATTCAAGGGTTGCCTAGGAGTAAAAATAATAGTGGTCAATTGAGAAAATTCAGAAAAAAAATTACTGATAAAACTAAGTTCCTTTGAAAATGAAACTTCGAACTTTACTCTGTCTCTACAACATGCAAATTAAAATAATATTTTAAAAACATAAATGACAGATTAAGCGCGCGCCATAAAAATGGTCCGTTTAATGTAATATTGATAATTTAATATTAATTTAATTCATATTATTTAAATTTATTCGTTATTAATGCTGTATTTATACTGTTTTTAAGGTTTGGTCGACATTCACTCATTGGCGGTGTCGTCGAACCAATATCGTTATCTTGTTGAACTGTGTCTAGGCACATTGTAGTATTAAATCATATTATGTAGCTAAAGGCCCTTTGTAATGACCTCTATTACGACATTACTTGTATACTTGTAAATTTCAACTAGAGAGAGTGCGTCAGTAAAGATTAATATATGATGTATACTGTACAATAATTTAGCTTTTAATTTTCCCGTTCTGGGTGGAATGAGAGAAAGTTTCAGACTTTTATTGAATAAAACCTACGTGTTGGTATTCCTTTAGTTGACGACACGGTTCATGGACATACAGATGAAGGTAGAAACTACACTGCGCACACGTGTGCCACACACGCCGATCAGGGCACGTCGGTCAAAATTCATTTTATATGGAAACTAAACTTGTAGAGCTACACTTGATCCACGCCACGCGACGTTGTTCTACGTACAAATCAGGCGTGTCACACGTGTGCGTCGGTCTACTGAGTACTAGCTTAAGTGTTCCGGGTCTGGGTGTCTTGTGTATGTGCGTTTACGTGTTTGTGAACGCAGACACGATACAAGAGTCATTCCTGCCAACGTTTTTTTGTTAAAAAGGAAACTAACTCTTTTTTTATGGTAGGTAAAATCATCCAATGACAAATCCCGCCCTTGGGCGGAGCGGGAAGTAGTGTAATTTTGATTATTTACTCTTACTGACTAAAAACCTACCCCATTCCTTCGTTGCCTATCGTGCCGAGGCTGGGTATTCCTTTTACGCTAAGCCTTTACGTTTTAAGTGCCACGGCAAATGTCGATCAATCCCGCAGCTCTAACATGCATTGTACATTAATGGCTAGGACGTTCTTGTTTTTTCACCGACAATCGCTTGCTTCTCTCAAAAATAATGTAAATATCGTATTTACGTGAAATTGAAGATTTCTTAAGTTTTTTGTAGTTTACAGATTAGTGCCGATTTGTATGTTGATCAGTGTTGCTATTCTCTAAGAAAACGCAGCGCTGCCTCAACGATGAACACCCAAATAGGATACATTGGATTGTCAACCTAATGTGCCTATACATTGGATTGTTAATTCGATGTATCCTATTTGGATGTTCTTCATTGCGGCAGCGCTGTGTTTCTTAGAGAATAGCACCACAGAATATGATTGGCAACTGTAACACGTATTTATTTACGAAATTATTATCATTAAAATCATCAATAAAAACCGCTCAGTAAAATAGTTTAATAGAGTTCGCGAGCTACCATGGCTTCTTTCACCTTAAGCTCAAAGTAAAATACATACTTTTGGGGGTAGCGGAACAGAGAGTAAAGTCCCGCTAACCTCCATTGAAAAGGGAGGATCCTCCGACCAGACGGGTGTTATGTCTGGTGGGCTATTGCCCGATAGATGATTTCGGGTTTGTTCTATATGTTCCAATCGCGCCGCGAATCTTACTTGCGCGATGCAGGATTAGTTATTTTTGTGACGACATGGATGTCGCTACATCACTCCCCTCCGGAGATCGGAGATCGATGGTTCTTGATGCTTCTTGAGGCGTCGTGATGCGTGCCAGGCCAATGGAGGTTGGTTCCAGTGAGTCGGAACCGGATTCCGCATAGTTCTCGGTGAGTCGGAACTGTCTGCGGTGATGCCCCAGTGAGTCGGGGTGGTGCTATCCCAGTGAGTCGGGATACGATGCTGCAGGCTCCAGTGAGTCGGAGTAGTGCGGCTGGCTCCAGTGAGTCGGAACGGTGCTGTGCGACGTCGGGCTTGACTGCTGTCGTCGACCAGGAGAAAGCTCTTCATATGACTGGCCGAAGGTGCAAGTGCCTAGCCAAGGTCGCTGATGAGGCTGAGGGTGATGACCAGGTATGACCAAGTAGGCATGCTGGTGGTCAGGATACCCATATAGCCGTGGGAGCTGGCTGTATGGCTCGCTGCTCGAAAGCTTGAGGAAGTGATGATGACGTCTCGAAGTAGTTGCTGCACGAAGGCTGCGCTGACGTTCTTTGTCGAGGGTCACCAGTTTGGGGGTAGCGGAACAGAGAGTAAAGTCCCGCTAACCTCCATTGAAAAGGGAGGATCCTCCGACCAGACGGGTGTTATGTCTGGTGGGCTATTGCCCGATAGATAATACGCCTCCGACAAAAAGTTCAGCTCTTTCTTACATAAATCATAATATTTTAAATGCCATTAAAATACTAATGGACTTAGGTTTACTCTAGAGACCTAATGGAACTACAGTAGCTGACGATAACGCAATAGTAGCACTGGCTTACGCGTGGAAAAGTAATGCAGAAATTATGGAAAAGGTTCATTACCTCTTCTGTTCTTATTTGCAGGACTTCTTACTTAGGGGCCGTTCAAGTATTACGTAAGCAGGTTTTTGGCTAATATTAACCCCCCCTCCCCCCTCGTCAGCAAAAGTAAGCAAAGCTCTCATCCCCCCCCCAAGCTTACGTAAACATTTGTATCTACATGCATTTTTCAATGTGCTCTGGTTTCGTTATCAGTTAATTTAATGAGCAAAACTTAGAAGTATTGCTGACGTTATCACCATCCAGACCCCCCCATCCTCCATGTCATCAAAAATAAACAAAACAAAGGCGCCCACCCCCTGTAGTGCTTGCGTAATACTTGAATGGCCCCTTGCAATCATTTTTTTTGGGAGTGTTTGTATATCAGTGGGCAGGGCACATTGCTCACAGAACCGAATAGACGTTTGATGAGACCGAAAGGTTTTAGAGTAACGACCGCATATTGCAACAAGGAGCGTTGGTAGGCCTCCCACAAGGTAGACCGATGACTTGCTAAGGGTATCGGAAATCCGATGGATGCGAAACGCACAGGTGCAGTCGTTCTGGCGAAATGATGAAGATGAATCAATATAATCATTCAATATCTCCTCTATAATACTCTCTGGGTGGAATGTTACGGAGTGTCAGATTTTTACTGACTAAAACCCACTCATGTCCCTTCCGTTGCCCTTTGCGTTCCAGTACTACGGTGACTCTTAGGACAATCCCATTCTACAATAATAATTCCACTGTTATCGCTAGCAGTACTCTGTATAACTCAGACAGAGAGTGTAATACAAAAGCGTATTTCTCAGAATTGCCAATCATCGTCTGAATGGCACTTCAATTGAATATATTGGCTGATCATTGATTAGCCCACATACGAGCTGGATGCACTTCGGACTAACTTATGACTGGCATTACGCGCCCACATCGCCACAATCACGCCATTCAAATGTTTATTTTTTGCATACGTGTGGTTTCATGGTGTATACTGTATTTGAAATAATAATGTAGTCCATTGCCACCACTCAAGCATCAGCTTTTTTGTATGTTTTGAGTTTGTGATCATTTGTATTTAATTTAATCTAAATAAGCCCACTATGTCCCACTGCTGGACGAAGGCTTCCCTCTCCCTTTTCTGTACACTTCTGTCTTCTGTCATTACGGGTTAGTAAGACTCAAGCTCGTCTTTCCTTCATCTTGGTCTGACGCGATATCGCCTTGGGTGTAATGGGACCCAATAAGTGTTTTTTTTTAGTCCAATGCTCTTCTGATATGTGGAAGACTTGTCCGACCCAAACTTACTTAAGAATAGCAGCTTTTAGGGTAACATTAGTTTTTGATCTTAGTTTTGGTGCGCAGTAGGTATTGTGTTCGTACGTGGTCCAAAATTCGAACACCCAAGGATACTACCCTCTATGGCTCACTGGCAAAAAATAAGCCTCTTAAGCCTTAAAAAGTATCGGTTGCCAATTGCAATTAATATTAGAATTTTTAATTAATATGTCACAAAAGAGTTTTTTGTTCCAAAATTTAACAGTAATCTCGAATTTTCCAGTCAAATGTTTACATATTACGTAACATCATTGTGGAATCGCTCTTAGCTTTTCTGTGTATTTTATAGCTTTAAGTCGTGATTAGTTTACGAGCTAGGAGTGGAACACCGGCTCGTAAGGCGTGTACAACGTGCGTAAAAGGTCACAACCGAGACGCGAAGGCTATTCGGAAAGTGGAGTGGCGCCGGCGCTGGCGCAACGCTCTAAGCAAATTCGGTAGATTGCACGTGCGCGCGCGCCGCACAGCTCTAAAAGGAAAGTAAGGATTGGCAAGTTTCTTATTTTCACAATACCTTGTTTCTATCACTTGGAAAGAATGTCGTAGGCTGGAATTTGAGATGTTTGCCGGAAATGGACATGACTGTTTTGGTTGCCCCGTTCCGCTTTTGCCAATCTATTATGTTTTTGTCTACAATGGCCATCTAACCTAGAATGTAGCTTTTCTAAGCTCTCTATGTAATTAATTAATCGTTTATATTATAACACACTTTTTATTTTAACGTAAATTATTCATAACAATCGATTTTAGTCACAGTTTCAGAGCTTTTTGTTTTATGCACCTAGAAGCTTACCAATTCTGTCCTATTGCTGTGTAAAGGCTTACTTCCACTCCTTACATCTTTCGCGAGTCCGCAGTTTCTCCTTCTTCTTATTCATAATTTACTGAAACTAATTACAGAAATACAATAATTGGAAAAGGAAAGCAAATCGATACTCAAAATCATATACATATAGCAGAAACATTGGCAAGCTTTCCAAGAAAATACTGTTGAGTCTGTCCTATCTATATAAAAGAAAGTCTTGTTAGTTACACTATTATAACTCAAGAACGGCTGAACCGATTTGCCTGAAAATTGGTGGGAAGGTAGTTTAGAACTAGGAAATGGACATAGGATTTTTATCCTGTTAAATAAAAAAAATCCGAAACTTGCTCATTTATTGTTATAGCGTAGAGTAGGGTAGAGTTGGGTAGAGTGGGGTACAGTAGGGTGGAGTAGGGTGGATTAGGCTAAAGCGGGATCGAAGCCGCGGGAAAAAGCTAGTAGCTTATAAGTTTGAATTACTTGACACTTTAATTATGTTCACTTAGCATGTTTCAAGTATAATAAATATAGTGGTTCAGCTAAGCATATCTGAGTATAACAAGTTAGTAATTACCTATCAATAAAGCCAGCCGTTAACATATTGATTCATGAATTTCGATTAAAATTTCATAATCCATTTATTGAAATAATCGTTAAAAGGCAGTTAACACAGTTGAAACCGAAATAAATTTAACTTAAGTGTACTGCATTCATGTTAAGTAGGCGCACTTGTATTGACACTACTACTAGTCTGTACTGTCCCATTGCTGGGAAAACATTTCCCACCATTACTTCCAACAGTCATATTTATTTAAGACTACCTTGAGCCGATAGGCATTTCATGAACCCATCAGTATTAAGGAATACTCGAGGAGGTGGATTGGAAAGAAAAAACTGGGCAAGTGCGAGCCGAACTTACGTACTGAGGGTTTCGTACAAACCTATGTAAATAGTTCAATTCCTGAATGGAATCTCAATTATTTTTCCGAATCGCAAAAAAAGGTTTTATTTGTGACAAAACAACTTTACTGTTTTCAGATTTATTCCTATACCGGTGCTATAAGACTTTGCTTTATGCCAAATATAAAGATTCTGGGTCAACGGAAAGTACTCTATGAAATAATAATAATAATATTCCACAACTATCACACAACACCGTCTAGTCCCAAGCTAAGCAGAGCTTGAGTTATGGGTACCAGACAGCTGATAAACATACTTATATATTTCTAAATACATACATATTATAGATAAATAACACCCAGACATAGAACAAATGATCGTGCTCATCACACAAACATTTGTCCTGGATAGGAATCGAACCCATGACCTCCGCAGCAGTCAGGGCCATTAACCACTAGACCAACAGGCCAGTCAATCAATTTTAGTTCCCTTTTTTCGTTAACTTAGAAAATTGATTTTTTCACAGCTTCAAGAGACCGCAGACCTGGGTTTATGGTTTTAATTTTAACTCGATACCTCCACGCGTTCCCAAGATAAAGGGACTTGACCGACAGACAGATGTATAACTGGTTGCGCCAATTTGCTATGTTCCGCGACTTTGTTTTTTGTAATTTATTTTTTTGGCCTAGCAATCCTATCCCTACCGTTTCCGCTTACCCGCACGACCGCAAGAAATGATTTGACATTGACGTTTGTGCATCCATTGTGAATGTGACCGCACCGCTAACACGCCCGCTCGAAATTACAAGAAAATTGGCTATTTCGTGTTCCAACCATTCAGAACTCAACAGTGGTGCAGTGTAGTGCAAAACAGGACCTGGCAGTGATTTAAATGTGCGAAGACGAGGATCGGCCGATGCCACGTGTAACCATTCACGAAGTCTAAAGGTCAGTGTTCCTTCCCAATACATTTATCCCATTAATAAACGCTAGACGCAGTACCTGCATATTGTTAACAAACCTTAGATCGCTTTTCAAACATACAGTCCATTAAAACATCAAGCAAATTCGCGCAACCATTACTTTTTGGTCCTACGAGCAGGATCGTGAATCATTTTCTTGTAATTTCGCAATATAGTATTTGTTCCATAGGGAATAAACGCAACGCGCCTGTTTACCTAGATATAATAGTGGAAAACCCGCATCTAGGCATTTAGGCAACTATACGTTATTTCGCTCGTATAGTTAAAGAGTCATTGATAATTACGGTACCTACGCCGTCAACCGCACCGCATAATTATAGTTAGCTACGTAAATATCAGCGTAGATATAAATCGATCGCATTCTTTTTCTTGACAAAATTCATTCGACCATCCTACAAATTGCATGTAGGTAGACGCATTTCAAAAATACCCGTTCATTGTTGAGTGAATATTTGTAGGAAACGGATAAACCATAGATTATATAGACAGGTTATTCCGTTCGTTCGCCGTTCACTTTGTTGTTTACAATATTACCATATTGTTATCTGATAATTATCGCTTACTTAATAATTCGTTAAGTGTTTGTTTGAGTGTATAGTGTGAATATATCAAGACAAGATGTCTCTTAAGGGAACCAAGGTTAGTACTGATTTAAAGGTTCAGTTAAAGCTTTTATACGCTGAAAGGGACTCACAGTTTTCACGTGTTCAATCAATTTGTGATAAATCTTTGCAAATCTCGGATCTGATGATTAGAGATGCTTTCTTGTGTTCGTTGGAAACTTTAGATAGTTTGCGCGCGGATTTTAAATCTACAATTAAGAATATAAACATTTTAGAGTTGGAGTTAAATCCTGATTACTGTGTGAGTTATCAGGCATTGTCGTCCTTTGATGACTTGTATTGTCGTATCAAACGTATTGCTAGGAGTTTAGAGACACCCCCCCCCGCGAGTGGTTTATCCAACCCTCCTCGCGAACGCCCACGATTGCCGCCAATTCAAATACCTGAATTTGATGGTGACATTCGAAATTGGAATTTATTTATAGATAGTTTCGAAAATATAATACATAGGAACACATCGCTGACAGATCACGATAGATTGCATTATCTCGTAGAAAAATTGACCGGTAAGGCAAAGGCTGTCTGTGCTGGAATTACGTTTAGCGCTGAAAATTACAATTTAGTTTTGAACACTTTAAAAACAAAATACGAAGATAAGCGATTAGTAGCTACCGCATATTTAGATCAATTATTCGATTTGAAAAGTTTTTCCGTTTGTAACGATCATAATTTAGAGAAGTTTTTAAATATTTTCGCATCATCTGTTCGTGCAGTAAAGAACCTAAAGGTCAATGACCTCTGTGACTTTTTGTTTTTGTATATCGGTTTAAATAAATTAGATCCTGAAACTGTTCGTCTGTTTGAAACGACTCAGCGCGGCAAAGAAATACCTAAGTTCGAAGATTTAGAATCTTTTATTCGCGACCATATTAAGGTATTGCAGCGCACGTCGGCGCGTCATGAAGTCACGAATAGGACAGGTTCCGATCGCCGTATAGACGCGTCATCGAAGTCAGTCAACGCAGTACGCTAGTTAATACCGCCTCAACACCTGACTGTTCTCTGTGTAAGGGTAGCCATACACAGCTGTACAAGTGTTCGGAATTTCAGAGATTATCGCCTAGGGATCGTTACAAGTTTGTCCGCACTAATAATTTGTGTTTTAATTGTCTAAGTGACAAACATCTGGTTACGTCATGTAACAGTGGTGTTAGCTGTCGTAAATGTCTAGCTAGACATCATACCTTCTTACATTTTGAGAGTAGTAAGCTGCCATCGCAGCAGCAGCCTGCGCAGACGCGCGACGCTTGTGACGCGCGGCCTGCTGCAAGTGCAAACGACGTAACATTGTGTTCGCTTTCCGCCGCTGGTACTCAAATCACTACCGTTTTACTTGCGACCGCGCAAGTTGTCATTGTAGATGCCTTTGGCAAACCGCACACCGTTCGAGCGCTACTAGATGGCGCTTCCCAGAGTAATTTTATTACTCGGGATTGTTGTCAACGCCTTGGTTTTAGTTTTAATAATTGGTCATCCCGCTCAGAAGTGAAAGGTTTTGGAGGTTTAAAGGCAACCATTCACGGTTCCATTAAAATAATATTTAGTTCACGTTTTAATCGTAATATTTCGTTTGAAATGGATTCGCTAGTCGCAGATAAGATTACGGAACGGTTGCCCACGGTACCGGTTGACACGTCCATGCTGACGGAGTTTAAGAACTTGCAGTTAGCCGACGGAAATTACGCTTTCCCTGGAGATATCGATCTATTGATCGGTGCTTCGATTCTCCCGCATCTCCAGTTATCACGTAAAATTCAGGGTCTTCCGATGTACCCCGCTCCGCACGCACTGGAAACAGTTCTCGGGTTTGTTATAGTTGGTTCCGCACCCGCTTATTTAAATAGTTACTCGACTGTGTCGCACTGTTGCACCGTCGAGCCGCCGCTTGAGTCTACCATCCGCAAGTTCTGGGAGATTGAGGAGGTCAATGTCCCGCCTATTCTCAGCCCTGAGGATCAGGTCACTGAGGAGATTTATACCCGCACGACTACTCGTGATAAAGATGGTCGTTATGTTGTCGCGCTCCCTTTCAAGGGTGATATTTTTTCGCTCGGTGGCTCCCGTGCCTCCGCAGAGGAAAATATATTCCATGTCGCTGGAACAGAAAACCCAGCTGATTGTCTCTCACGTGGTTTGCTTCCTGCGCAAATTTTAAATCGTCCGCTTTGGTTTTGTGGCCCTCCCTGGCTTCATACCACTCCTAACGAGTGGCCAAGTGTTCCGTTTAACCCCGCTACTGTTTCAGAGCCACCCGAGGAGAAGAAACATACGCTTGTAGTATCAGTTCCGCGTGAAGAGTCGGTTGTTTTGTTGTTGTCTAATCGAGTCTCGTCTTGGTCGAGACTATTACGCTGTGTAGTTTATGTCCTAAGATTTTTGAGATTATTACCATCGCGTGGTTCTATAATCGCAGCTGATTTGGATAGAGCTGAATCAGTTGTACTTCGAGAGTTGCAGAAATTTTATTTTTCAATAGAATTTCGTAGTTTAGAATCACATAAACCTTGTAGTCCCGCACTTCAACATTTGAAACCATTTTTGCAAGACGGACTCATTCGTGTCGGTGGCCGTCTGCGAAATGCTAAGTTAGAGTTTGAACAAATGCATCCAGTAGTTCTACCACGCAGGGATCACGTTTTGGATTTGTTGGTGGACTATCACCATAAGGTGAATTGTCACGCTGGTCCCGATTTATTAATGTCCATTCTTCGACAGAAGTACTGGATACTTTCCGCTCGCAATTTGATACGCGCTAGAGTGCACAGATGTGTGCCCTGCTTTAAGCTCCGCCCGCGTTTCAACGCGCCGGAAATGGCCGACCATCGTTCTTGTCGTGTTGTACAGACGGTGAAACCTTTCATACATACTGGGACGGACTATGCTGGACCGTTTAAAGTCACTATTGCCCGTGGTCGTGGTATACGTTCCACAAAGGCATACATTTGCCTATTCGTTTGTATGACAACTCGTGCGGTTCACATAGAGTTAACCAGTGATTTGAGTACGCAGGGTTTTATGTCTGCATTTAAACGATTTTTACCTCGCCGTGGTCCCGTTAAGCGCTTATACTCTGACAACGGCTCAAATTATGTTGGAGCGCGACGCAATATTTCGGAATTACATACATTCTTACGCTCCAAGTACTACCAAAGTGAATTCGCCCATGTCTTAGCTGAGAATCGCATTGATTGGTGTTTTAATACGCCAGCGGCTAGTCATTTTGGTGGCAATTGGGAGGCGAATATTAAAAGCCTTAAGTCGCACCTGTTTCGGGTCATAGGCGAACAGATTCTCTCGTACGAGGAGTTGAGCACCGTACTCGCTCAGGTAGAGGCGTTGATGAATACGCGTCCGTTGTGTCGGACTTTGTCTAGTGATCCATCGGAGCCACTAGCGTTGACGCCGGCTCACTTCTTGACGACGACTCCTCTTAAATATTTGCCCGCTTTAGATGTCGAGACTGACAAACTGCAGCTTCACCCGCGTCACGCTCTGCTAGATAGCTTAGTTCAGTCCTTTTGGAAGCGATGGAGGACAGATTATCTGCATACGCTGCAGTCGCGTCAAAAGTGGAACACTCCTTCAGATCCAGTCACAGTCGGTACTGTGGTGATACTGAAGACTGAGAGTGCGCCTCCTCTGCACTGGCCTCTTGGTGTAGTGGAAGAAGTTTTTCCGGGTTCGAACGGAATAACGCGAGTCGTAAAAGTTAAAACCGCAACTGGATCGTACCTGCGTCCGGTTATTCGCCTCTGCCCTCTGCCTAATCAGTAGTAGTGGCATAGTTAGTTATAAGTTGTTTCGCTACCTAGTATTGATAGTTTAGATTAGTAATAGGGTTTAGTTTCGCTTTTGTTTTTTTTTTCTTTTCTTTGAAGGTAACCCTTCAAACCCGGGGGGAATGGTTGCGCCAATTTGCTATGTTCCGCGACTTTGTTTTTTGTAATTTATTTTTTTGGCCTAGCAATCCTATCCCTACCGTTTCCGCTTACCCGCACGACCGCAAGAAATGATTTGACATTGACGTTTGTGCATCCATTGTGAATGTGACCGCACCGCTAACACGCCCGCTCGAAATTACAAGAAAATTGGCTATTTCGTGTTCCAACCATTCAGAACTCAACAGTGGTGCAGTGTAGTGCAAAACAGGACCTGGCAGTGATTTAAATGTGCGAAGACGAGGATCGGCCGATGCCACGTGTAACCATTCACGAAGTCTAAAGGTCAGTGTTCCTTCCCAATACATTTATCCCATTAATAAACGCTAGACGCAGTACCTGCATATTGTTAACAAACCTTAGATCGCTTTTCAAACATACAGTCCATTAAAACATCAAGCAAATTCGCGCAACCAATAACAAAGTGATGCTATAAGGGTTCCGTTCTTTCCTTTTTAGAAAAGTACTAAAATACAAAACTTTTCTCTTTTTAATATTAGTATAGAGGTATAATAACAAGCCTGCGCAGGCACAGGTGAAACTACGAACAAAAGTAACTGAAAGCTTGGTCATTACCCAAGTACCCAAGGACGTCACACAATCGGGCGAACTCATAAACGGAGTGTAAACGTTAATACATGCAGTTTTATGGCATGCGCGTGCGCGGCTTATGATGAAGCGTTAGGCGCCATTTCCATACCATTTCATTGTTCATAGAAATGTGGCGCCGCGGAACGGTCACTTGTTCATATGCAATTTTATAAATTGTCGCGACGGTTCGTGAGTGCTGCACACTGTTCTAATCGCATCTTAAAGGCCACTTGAACGCGACATCCTCTTCTTTATCGGTATGTGGGAAATATCAAATGACTTGTTCCGCTTTGAATGGAGTTAAAAGGAATGTCAGACTTTTACGGGCTAAGGCCAGCCGCATACGTTCGGTGTTTTAATGAGGTTTCTTGATCACGAATTCTGATTCGGAAACCTAAATGCTTTGTTTACACACAAAATTTATTTTTTCCGTTTGGAAAAAATAGAACATTTAGATTTCCGGATTTGATTTCCTGATTTGCGGCCGGCCTAAAACCTGCCTATATTCCTTCATTTGCCATTTGCACTTCAGGGCCGCGTAAACTCTTTCGAACAATCCCACAAAACGCGACATCCTAACTGTGTGCTAATTTAACATTTCGACGTCTGTTTACGTGCTCCGAATTCTCCTCTTCAATATTCTTAAATATGAGAGGCTTTCAGCTGTTATTCTTTGTAGAAACCGAATCGACAGAATCAATAAACATCGCATTACTCAATCATATTTACGGTAAGTGCACCATCCGATCAGGAACAAGTGACTCATGAGCCATTTTTGAATGTGAATTAGGTCGCATCGAGATTTAAGTAGGTGCGGTAATGTGCTTTTAAAAT
The DNA here is from genome assembly GCA_958295575.1 of Leucania comma. Taxonomy (NCBI): domain Eukaryota; kingdom Metazoa; phylum Arthropoda; class Insecta; order Lepidoptera; family Noctuidae; genus Leucania; species Leucania comma. The sequence goes on along the minus strand of OY282474.1, from coordinate 14,761,176 downwards.
ATTCCAGAGGGAATGTGTTCAGTTACCTGCGTATGATAAACTAGTGGAGCGCTGACCATTCGTTTGGCGTGTCAAAATAAACTTGAAACATTAGATGTAAAGTAAGACAGAAGCGATGGCATGTATGTTTATTGAACTATGTTAGTGCGAAAGGCCGATGAGAGGAATTTATAAACATTTAAACATTGTGCCTTGAATAATACTACACGAGTCGGTCTATGGCGCGGCGGCGATGAGGGATTTATCCATAAAACTTACCGAACGGTATCTCGAGCATCGATTGACTCGTACGTTCTGAGAATTGATGTCTTTACAACGTTGCATACAATGCTAATGTGTTTTTTTAAGAGCGATTCTACATAATGTTGACTACGCTACTAGACTTCCTAATTAATGACTACGTCATGGACATATTTCAATTGTAAAAACTTACTAATGGACGTATCCTATAAAAGATAGATAATTAATTTAGCTAAGTAACCAGCTGACCCGGCAAACGATATTCTATCATATAATTTACCAAAGAAAAGGAGGATGGGGATAGGAGGCTAAAAAATAGCATACAACCTATTTTCAGTTTTATCAAATATACACAACAAAAAAAAAAAACACAAAAATCAGTCGAGCCGTTTCGAAGGAGTTCGATAACAAACACTGCAACACGAGATTTTTATATATTTGAAGATTAATCTGATTTGAACTTAAATAAATAAATATAAGGTTATCTCAACGAGCATAAAAATCCACAGTTCAAAACTCGTACTGTATATAAATGTTATATTTAAAACTGAATCAGAGCCGTGCTCGCAAGTAATATACGTCTTGACAGTGTTATTTAAATAAAAAGGATTAAATACAAGCGTGACTGCTAATACTAACAAATAGGTCACAATGTCTCACCAGATTTATAGCTCCGACAGGGTTCTAGGCGGTCACACGATCAGATTTCAATAGATAACGACTATAATAGGATTACTATCTGACAGTTACTGTAACGTTATATAAATTCACGACCGTAATCCGGACGGAGATGATCGATTTAATATCCTGGGAACCCTAATAAGTTTACATGGTACTGTCACGCACTTTTTTTCTTTTTTTTTTCTGTTTATTTTGCAATCAGTCGTTGACTAGGAGTAAATTTGTGATGTGCGTTGTATCATGCCGAGTGTGCCTTCCAGTGTAGACAGCTTCTCAATGGAAATGGTTGAACTTTATCTAGTTCCTGGATCAGGATCTAGATCAATATCTTGCTCTTCTTGTAAGTTTCAACGCATTTGGCTGAGAATATATTGTATGTGACAATTTATTATACCACGTTTAGGTCTCCCTCTATGTGTCTGATTTTCTCTTTGATGTGTAAAAGAACACAAAACAAGAAATACTGTCGTAAGTATTATTAGTTCATAAATTCCTCGTAGTTAATCCGCAGGGACGCAAAGAAGCCCTAAATAGCTATTTCTAGTTAATTACAAGATAAATGGCAACGAGTTATTAATTTCAAAATCATAGCCAGATATTGGAATTCTTGATGCCGATATTTAGTCGCCACTGAAGATACGTATCTAGGTATTTAATTCAACGTTATGAAGTGGCTATTAGTAGCAATTTCGACGGCGCATGGTATTAAGAATTGCACTGAGTCTTAAATCGTCAACTATCTGACCAAAATATCAGTCGCTCTATTTTGTGTTCAGCCGATAAGCATATTTCTAGTTGGGTACATATTTAGATAAATATTAAACTTGCAGTCACTGACTTAGCGTCAATTGTCTTTGAGTTGCAACACTGTTGCAACATTCAGTTTTGCACAACGACGTCTTAGTACCCAATTGACGGATGGTTGTCATAATAAACATCATAATCATTATGGTAATCATTTACACAAGTTAAACAACGTTTCTGTCTGTTCCCTTCACATTTAACCCTCCGATCAGATCAATAAATAGGCAAATATAATCAGTGGCGTACTTAGTCCCAAAGGGGCCCTGTATAAGTAAAGAAATGGGGCCCCTTATTGTACCCGACTGTGACAAAGCCCAAAAGCGATATTGTTTTTATTACGAAATAGGCTCAATTAGCACTGAAATGTCACGGAAGGCCAATTTGATTACCTCATTAATAAAAAATTGGGCCCCTAGAGTACAGGGCCCCTGTACTCTAGGGGCCCCGTATCACTGATACGGCAGTAGCTACACTCCTAAATATAATTGAAGCTATAAATTCATGTGCATCGTAGTAATATTAAGTTGGCCAATTAATTTTCATGGTAATCAATTGATTCTCGCAATTACAGGATTAACCTGTGCCCTAAGAAACTGATACATGCGTATTTTGAAAGAGGTGCGTTCAACACGAAAATACAATTTATCTATTCAACAGAATTGATTAATAATAATATAATTATAATCAATGTGATATTAAAGGTTGTTCACACTCTGTTAATCTTTTTGAGGGATTAATTTTAATGTTTGATATATTTGTAGGCCTGCGCGATAGTAGTAAAAAACCTAATGATCAACGGTTAGTATCAGGGAAGTGTAACCGAAACTATCGGATACTCGAAATAAAAAATATCTGTAACCATAACCTATACCGGATATAGATTGAGTCGCAATGACAGACTAAGACCGGTTTTTTTAAATTCAAATTTTTCTACTAGTATTTTACTTTTATAATATTGAAATTCTAATATCCGTATCTGAAAGTAGCCGATAATCAGAAATAATTTAATATCCGTAACTGTATCCGAAACCAGTATAATAGAAGTCATATTGGTATATCCGTATCAATTTCTTGACTGACCGACATTTTGACATTTCAAAACTTGCAAACAAAAAGTTTTGTTTTATTTTGTGATAAATGGTTTATTTGAAATATGTGTTTTTGATTTAATTGCTTGTATCTGTACTGAGATCCGAAACATATCCATATTAATAACCCCGGTTAGTATTACTACTAACGAGAACTGTCTTCATAAATCGACTCCACTTGAACTAGTAATACACTAGTTATGAACATAAGATATAATTGTATCTTGTTTAAAGTGAGAATAAATACATAAAACTGTAATAGGTACATATACTACTACATATTTATTTTTGCTATTATCGATCAGGAGATCATGATTAATATATTCCGATAACTTGAGTATAAATATTTTTAGTTATTGTGTAAAAACTTGGCCAAGTTCATGCAGTACGAAGGTATGTTACGAGTAGTATATAGTTTCTAATGCTTTCATTACGTACAGTTTTTATAGTAGCATAGCATCAGCCTTATAATGTTTCCACTGCTGGGACTCAAGCCTCCTCTCTGGGAGAGGGAATGGGCCATAATCCACCACGCAGGCCCAGTGCGGGTTGTTGGATGCCATATCTCTTCGAATTTTTGGTGTTAGGATATGCCGGTTTCCTCACGATGTTTTCCTTCACAGTTTTGAGAGCAGTGGTGATGAAATAAAAACACAAAGTAATGCGCCACAATATTTGTATGGTTCACAAATAGGTGTACCAGGTACTGGGTGTCTGGCTTAATTGAGTATACATGTTTGTGTAACTCATAGAAAGGGGCGTCGTTAAAAAAAATAGTTTCTTTAATGTAGAAAATGGCAGTAAATACTACATACGATATAATGCGTTAAAATAACTCACATTGACGTGTATGTCATCGTCGTATCATTATAATCATCATTTTAGCCCAAAGACGTCCACTATTGGACATAGGCCTCCCCCAAATGTCGTCACAATGAACGGTCCTGTGTGTCTTGCATCCATCGGATTCCCGCAACCCTGGTCGTCAGGCCACCTTGTAGGAGGCCTTCCAACGCTGCGTCTTCCGGTACACGACTGCCACTTTAATCCCCAACGGCCTTCCGTTCTGCGAGCAATGTGCTCTGCCCATTGCTTGTCTTCATGCTATATCGGCAACCTTGGTTCTCCTGCGGACATCTTCATTCCTGATTCAATCACGCAAGGAAACTCCGAGCATAGCCCTTTCACCGTCGTAAAAAAAAACAGATAAGAATAGGATTGTCGTTGAGAAACTTTCCAAAGAGTTTATTTAAGTTTTCCATTTGTATTTTCTCATTGATCGTGGTTTGTTCAGGTAGAGGCAGTCATGTCATTGAGCGCAGAAACTGTTTAGTGTAAGTTTGTTTATTTAATTAGAATAATGTTTTCTAATCGCGCATCAGTAATGTTTCCTATCTAAAGCTTTCACATGTAACAAATACACATAAGTACGAGTATTATCTACGCAGTAGGGACAGCGTTTTCTCTCAACGTATACAACACCTTATTAGGTTTGACAACAGTGACGACATTAATGACTATTTCACGTGATTACCTCCATGATGTGATGAACGGACACCGCTTCATAAATTATAAGTATATAAACAGTAAATACTCATATAACATTATTTACTGCGGTAATAAAATACAGTAGTATTTTATAATGGCAGTCGTTAATTTATTCGATGTCACTTCTTCGTAAGAGACAATATCTAGGAATGGCGATGAGGTGGTTTGTAATGGAGGTCACGGAGGGGCTGGCCGGTGCTGGCCGGCTCATGGCCACGCTGGCGCCAGCGTGCCGTGCAGCCGGGAAGCGCAGGCGCAGGCACAACGGAAGCCATTCAGGAACCAACCCACCGCCGCTATTATTGTAATGTGTTCGAACTCGGTCAAGATCAAGGTTGATTGTTCAGTTGACGATCCCATTTTCAAATCAAATAGTTGAACTCGCTGTAATTTTGTTTAGTTGGGTCGTGAGACTCTTCTCGAGATTTTTCGCCTACAAAAAAAAAAACTTTTTTGGTAGTATTTTGGGAGCACAAGGAAAAGGGCATTAAAGTACAGTTACCAAAAAAACTATATTTATTTTAATTGTGATCCCAAAATACTAATAATATAAGTATATGTGGAAGTTGGGACCAAAGAGCCCCACAACCCATTTGACTAGTCAAAGAGTTTCTGCAGCATTTTCATTTTCTTTCAAGTGACGTCTAACTATATAATCAAACAAGTTAACAGTGCAAGTGTAATAAAACAATATTTTCTAAAGAATTCTTTAATTGGCATTTATGAAGTCACTGATAAATATAATATACAATGAGTAAGCTTTCATTTGCTACATTAAAATTACTTTTCAACATACTTTGTTAATGCATTATTTTGTGAAAATAATTTAATGTCTCAATTTGAATGTAGAGAACCAAAGCTAAATGTATGAAGGCTCCACATTGTTATAACCGGTATCGGCACATTTATTTATAATTAGGTTCTGAATGAACAATACATCTGCAACGGACTCATCTTGACGAGCCATAACAAAGTCCATTGTTTGTTTTCCAATCATTGTTTTGTTGATATGACCCGGCGGTGTTTTTAATCTCAGCTGACCTTTGTCTATGTTCGTGTCTCACATTTGCGTACCTACGCAATGATTCAGTGATTTGTTAAATCACTGCTCTGCATGGGCGGTGTCAGGGTTGCCAATAACGAATTTAGGATCGACATTTTTGTGCCTTTGCAAATGAAACCGCTCGCCGCTTCTTATTATCAAATAAAAATTATGTAAAAGTACTCTGTACTAGAAATAGGTGTAACGGTTAATGCAATCAACTTATTTTGCCTAATTAATAAAAGACTCCATTTTATCTACTTTAATATTATTTGTTTTTATTATAATTTATTTAAACGTAATATATCTTTCATAATCTAGTTTTAAAATAATATAACAACATAGTTATTCATCATTAATGAAAATATTATATCTTCTTTTAATTTAGCTTCTAATAAAATTTATTGTTATTTTCTTTTCAAATGCAGAATGTAAATTGATGACTTAAAACACAGGTTTTCATAAACCTAGATCAAGCAGGTCTTCATTATAGTTACAATTAAAATTTCCTCGATTATAATTAATGTAACTCCCTTATTTTTGCTTTGTACTTAGATCAATTTCAATTTTTATTACAAAATATATAGAGCAACAAATTCCCCATCCGCCGTGCCTTATAGGCAAACCCCTAGACTATAGCAAGATCAATTAACTGTATGTGTTCATCAACAATTAAAGTGTGGAATATCTAGATGGTAAATCACGCCATTGAAGTCTGCGCCGTGGCACGACCTTGGCCGTGGGAAGGTCACGGTCAACTGACTAAGAGGATCCTTATTTGTAACGTTTTATTTTTTAACTCGACAATACCGATGCAAAAAGGAAGGCTTAAATCCTTTGAAGTATGAGTTGGCGCCTTGCGTGATAAATGATGCGACGAATGACAGATACGATTTGATAAATTAGCAAAAAAGATTATAGTATTCTTGTTAATGACCTTAGTATTTGTAAAGGAGAATTTAAAATTTTAGAAAACTTTTTTAATAGTTTTAGAAAATAATGATTTATTGAAGAGACGTATACAACTATAAAAAAGTTGATAGAATATAACTACTTGGCATAAGGTTTAGGATTGGATTCCTGGGTTGGGCAAAGAGTTATTGGATTTTTCCATCTGGAATTTCTTAGTAGTAATGCGGGACCTGGATTGGAACACGGTTCATGACAAGAGGCTCACTCCCAAGGGCATATGATGACTATGATATAGGTTATGCTTTAAATGCATAATTTAGCCTTATATTTTCCCACTAAGTGGACTTAGTTCTTCTCTCTAACAGAAGGAATTGGTCGTAATCCACCGCACGGGCAGTGTGGATTGGTGGTTGTCATTATTCGATTTTTTGGTTTGTTGATGACCTCGCGTTTATTCCTTTACCGTTTTGAGAGCAGTGTTAGACAAAGTAATGCGTCTGTCTGGGTTTAAAGCTGCGACATATGCCTCGTAAGTCTAGGCCGTTGCCACTGGGCAACCATTTCTCTTCTGGTACAACTCTGCTTAACTCTGTAGTTCTACGAAAATATTTTGAAGTGAGAATCTTACGTTTAGTTTAGGCTGAGCAAATAAATTAGTCCAGACTTAGTCAGGCATAACAAGTGTTGGTCCACTCTAAAATAAACACGCTAATGAAGACGAATGACTTAGACCACGTGTGCTCATTAGCTTTAGCGGAGACTTGCTCAACAAACACTGAACTTAATTAATGTTTATTAATTATTAGCGTTTTAGTCGCCATACATGGACTTTCTGCTGTGTGAACATGTTGCTAAACAACTTTATTTGATGTCTGTTTGTTTATTTTATGTAAATTCAATTAGCTGTGCGCAATATGTGTAGGGAAATACTACACAGTTTGTTTAGGTTACTCTGTTCGTTTTAGACTACGCATAGACTGAGACGGGCTCTAATGTAAACTATCGCTTGATAGATTGCTTAAAAAAATATATGGATTTCAAAATAAATATGAATTGTGCTAGGAATTGCGCAGTATCTTCTTGTCCAACATACCACATTGTCTCAAAACAAAAGTCTATGACCAGTGTGTGTTGACAATGGGCCTTATTAGAAGATTTAAAGTCACCCAAAGGGCAATGGAGAGGGTTATGCTCGATCTATCTTTCCGTGATTGGATCAGAAATGAAGATATCACCAGAAGAACCAAACATAGCCTGAAGATTCGCCAAACTTAAGTGGCAGTGGGCAGGGCGTAATGCTCGCAGAACAAATATGAAGAAAGGCATAAGTTAGAAAAGAATAGAATAGAATAAAACTTTATTGTACACTAAAGAAGTAACACAATCTATAGGTACTTAAACTTAAATCTATGGGTACAATGGCGGTCTAGTTAGACCTTTAGCTATTAATTAGACCCAGAGGCTCATTAACTTGTGTTTTAATAATTTCTCATGGAACTCGTGACTTTTCTGTAGATTTTGTAACTATGAAAAATAATAATTGCTTTCTATTTTTTATTTTAGAGCTAAATAAATTTTGATTTTTTTTGTTTAGTATTGCGCGAGTACCTGCAGAAGGCAAAAAACCTTAAGACAATTTGAATTTCACTTTGAGCATCTCTTTTAAAATAAAATATTTAAAACGTACTAATCCCACAAATCCCGCGGGGACCGTAGGATTGCTGACTTCAATCTCGCAGGCTTGCGGGATTGCGATTTTGATGTGGGATTGGATTCCCTACTGCTGTATCGTGGGTGCGTTAGCTATCATATAAACTGAAAATAAAGTAAGTAAAAAAATAAAATAAGTGTAAATCAATAAATAATATAGAAGATATACACACCCGAAACACCTATCTGTAGGCCATACAAGTATTTGTTTCGTTCGGATATTGAACCCGTGATACATAACGTAGCTGTCGATCGCTCAATCACTACGCCAACCATACCTTCAATATTGTTAAGTTTCTATAGAAAACGTGGTATTACAACTTGCACAAAGAAACAATAAAATTAACCGGAAATTGCTATTTTATTAGTATTATTGTAATATTTAATCGTAACTGTTTTAATAACGTTAACAATTAGTTATTTATGTTACAATACGTTAATAATTGTCTGACTTAATGATTTGCAATAAAAATAAATGGATTTATAAGTTTTATTGTGAAGCTAACGTTGAAAATGATATATATTTTCTATTTTAATCGCTGATTTGATTGTAAATTAATGGAATAATCGATGGCGATCGTGATCTTTTAGCAGGTACTTAGTTTTCATTGTTCTTAAGAGATAACTTCCTATAAACTATTCAAGATTATCTTAAGTCGGACTAATTGAGAACAATGATACAAGTCAGTGTTTTGACTATGGACATAATTGTTTTTATAGGACTAGCTCGGTCCATGCTGGACTTAGATAACGGTGTTAATGGATTATAATGGAATAAACCAAGAACTGTCTTAAAGGCGGTAATCTATCACTCGAGTACAGTGGGGGTTGGTGGGTGTCACATGTCTTCAAATGTTCTGTTTATGGACGTGCCTCACGATTCCTTCACCATTTTAAAAGCAGTACTGATGAAATAATATACACAAAGTATAGCTCCTGCCTGAGTAAGTCGGTGTACCTACATCAAATAATTATTTTTATTTTCTTAATTGAAAATAAAAAAAATGCTGCTTGACTTAGGTAATAAACAACCAACCTCCATATAACAACCAACAACAAAAAACAGCCGCGAGCATTCCTTTCCGTTTTCTAAAAACGACAGTGAAAAACGTACGCGGAAAACGCTGACTACGCGAACACCGCACAGCTCTACGCGAAGCTCCTACTACTCGAGTAGTTCTACGCGTAGCATTGAAATGTTCGCAGCTTTTCGCGTAGCACCTACTACTACTACGCGCGTAGTTGTACGCGAGTTTGAACGAGCGCAGCTTTGCGCGTAGCACTAGTATGGACGTAGTTCTACGTGTTGCATCTAAAAGTGCGTAGCTCTCCGCGTAGCGGCTACTACGCACACAGTTCTGCCTGTAGCCATTACCTACACCTGTGAATGCGCGAAAACTCCAAACTGTTGCACGAAATTGAATGTTTTCGGATAATTATAGTAATAAAAGCAAACCGACATTAGATTCGTGTAATAAGATATTAATTGAAAATGTTATAGATTAAATCAGTAAGTATTATCTTTACTTAAGCATAAGGTACAAAGTACTGTTAGAAAATCACAGCGATACGTTGCGATGTGCATGTCCTCACGTATTAGCCTAGTTTATCAGTTCATTGTACCATACTTGTGTCTGTTATGCCATTTAGCACAAGAATAACGATGATCTTATATGTGTGCGAACGATGGCCTTCAGAGGTAAAAAAATTACGATTTAGTGATGACATATAAAAATTGGGAAGGCATATGACTCGAAAATATTCAATAAGCTTTTATTTATTTTTTCTGCCAGCGGCATCGCTCGTGTGAAAGTATTTTTTTTTCATACAAACTTTGTACCCCATTTCTCCCCTTATTGGTTGAATTTTGAAAATTACTCTCTTAGTGCTCGTTTACAACATAAAACGAAAGTTTGTGCAAAATTTCACGCTCTTAATCTCTTCTAGTTTCGGCTGTGTGTTGATATGTCATTTAAGAAACACTATCGATTTATGAATATAAAATTAAAAAGTATAGTACTTTTTTTCTAAAACTCGAATTAATATACGCATGTACGAAATTAATTTCTTTAAGTAAACGAGTCCCTTGTCCCTTGCGTCCTTGTCCTTGTCCCTTGTTGTCCCTAGTCGAGTACCTTGTAGGGACTTGTCGGTCGTTGCGTACTAACTACCTACAGTTCATTGGCGTTGATCAGCTGACGTTTACTTAAAGAAATAAATCTCTTACATGCGTAAATTAATTCGAGTTTAAAAAAAAGTACTTTATTATTAATTTATATCTTTACGAATCGATAGGGTTTCATGTATTGAATCGACCCTCCGCGGGATTAAAACGACCAAAATTTAACGGTGTATAGAAAAGCTTCTCATTTGCAAGCATCTCATTCTTATTTATTTTGATTTCATTATTATTTAATTTTGTATATACTTGATCGTATTGATAGATGTAAGCTTCATGTTTTTGATGTAGGAACATATTATTCATTAAACATCATTCAAGTCGCCTATGGATAAAAATAACATTATTATCGTGCATTTTATATTGTTACGTCGTCTTATAGTCTGTAGTGTTCATGTGATTATAATTTAAAATATGTCGTATGTGAAGTTAATTACTATGATATGAAGCCTGGAAGTCTGCGTCGAAGGATACTCAAGCGTAGACGGTATCCTCTTAATAATTACGCCAGTAGGAATTACCCAGGCCATGACAACTAAATTGATAAAGAAGTAGGTATGAATGTTTTGCGCTGTCCCTACTCAGTATTGCAGGTCGTGTACCCAACTAAAAGGTATTTCACTCGGGGAAAATCTCACGCGAATTCCTTTTGTACTTCAAAGTAGAGCTGGCAATACTATGAATGGAGATCACGATTTTGACAGATGGTATCAATGACTGGTTAACATATAGTTCTCGTAATTAACGATGCACGGTGGTATATTTTTTATAACTTGTATATTCAGAGCGGACCGTGCGCCGCGGCCTTGCGCAGCCGATACTGCGATGATAGATACGCCGTCATTCGCCAATCAGCACTCGTCCGCCTCATTTCTAATTAATTCCATCAACGAGACCATCGCCCGCCATTACACTGCACTTCATAATTTGAATGTAAGCTGTGTAGCGTATAGAACTGCACTTCCTTCTAAATCTGTCCGCGCCGTACGCGTGCTAATACTTCATATATTAAATATAATGCCTTCAATATTTTATCCGGCGCGACGCTTGAAAATTATGATGTACTAAAATATTTAGAACGTAATATAAAAATCTAAAAGTAACTATAGGAAACTCGTGCTGATGTGTCGCGGTTGTTCGAGTGTCTCGTCTGCGTATTTGTACAGTTAAAAGAACAAACAATTTTATGGGTGCTTAACTTAAAATGTGACGGAGAAAACGTAAAGAGGTGTCTGTTTCCGATATTTGTTTACATCTTATTATCTTTGAGTGCGAGTTAACGGGTGATTAACTGGCCGCGCAAGCAGCTGAGCAGGAAGCAATTGACATCGGGGAACAGTAGCCGCTCTCAGTTTGTCCTTATCTGCTGCATTTTATTTTTGTTGAAGATAACAAGATAACGCATGTATTGATTCATTATTATTCTAGGTATGTGTTAATGTAAGTGTAGATAGAGAGAAATGCAAAACACTGCTGTCACTGGCGGCGAGGCGCGAGCAAGGCTGTAGGCGTAAAATGCAAATCGCTTGCGTTTCACCGCAGTGCGCAAGACAATGCGCCGGAGTGTTGCGCGTCTTGTAAACAGCGCGGACGTGGTCTGTTGTTCTACTTTTTTGGGTAAACGGTTGTCCGTAAACGGTGGTGCATAAGCTGTCGCAGGAATACCGCGGTCAGTACAATGGCTCGTTCGCCGCCGTACATGGGACGCGCGGGCGTGAACGCACCGATTCTCCTTGTTCAATGTTTCCCAAACTACCTACCCATTTCAGTTATAGTGGAGAATCACACAGTTTTGGTTTTACAAAACACAGCTCGGCGCGTTTGCCAGTGGGTGTAAGTTTGGAACAAATATTTGTTATGCATTCGGATGTAGAGCACGTCACTAGCATTAATTTTCGCAATTCGAGCAACTAATGTATGTAGCGGCGCGCGCGTCGAAACATTCGCATCGAGATGCATCCAGAGCGCCGAGGCGAAATTATATTTTATGGAAATGGATGTTGAATCGAAGCCAACGCTCGTTGCATTCTTACAGCGCGACAGTTATGCGGGCGTGTGTGCGGCGCTGCGGCGGCGGCTCGCTCCACGCGGCGCGGCGTGCCTATCGGAAACAATAAGACCGCGCCTTGTGCCATAAACATTCTTTGCCACAATCATTACGAATATAACCTATAAATTAGCACAAAGCCGACTGCGAACAACTCGCTCGCCGTCGCGGGAATTTGCAATGAGGGCCGTGCGCCCGAGAGTACCGCAGCTCGGTGGTGTCGAGCGACATCCTCACCACTCCTTCAAATATTACAACCGCATTATGGATTAGTCATCGAGCTTACGCCTTCGATTCAATTTATAGAGCCTTAAATTATGCTTACATTCTTTTGTTATAGGCAACTAACTCGTTTGCTCCACCTTAAAGTGCTTTGATTTCAATATCGCTTCAATCACTCTACCGCTTTTGTATCTACTGTTATGTAATATTATACCTACTAACAATCAGTAGCCAATTATTATTATAGAGAATTAAGATGAGATTGAAAATGGAGAAATAATTGATATAATACAATTAGCGGTGCTATTTTGATTCACATTAGATATCTTTGTACAACTCTTGATAAGAGAATCGCACATATAGCAGTTATAACAATGGCACGCGTGACGTGATATATCAATGTTATCTACGAGCTTGTGTGACAAACATTTAGGTTAATGGTTAATTAGGTCGAGTACTTAGTGTAAGATTGAGAAGTAGTATTGATTCTACGAGATTAACGCGCCGATATGAATCCGTAAAATCGTCGGGGAAAATAATGAAGAATAAAGTTTCTGGCATAGTTACAAGTAGTGACAGGTACGTGGTTTAGATGTCGAGGTGACATGAGCGACGGTGTTTTCAGTGGAGCGTCAAGCGTGACGTCACCAGACGCGTCGTCACTTTGTTCAGAATAGTTCCGGCGCGGGCGGCGCGCGCGACCCCACACGGCAAATGAAGTTTTTCAGTGTAGTCGAGGTCAAGGTATGCGTGGACGCGTCTGAACGAACTGAACGTTCAATGCTACGTTCATGTAACTTGTAAATATTTAACATACCAACACACCACTGCATTCGATAAATCGATTTTGATGAATGATTCGCCCGTGTAGCTGTCATAGCGTAATGCATAATAAATCGATTTGCGGACATTTGATATGTGTTCGATAGGAACCGAATTACACTTGCGTATGCAAAGTATTTGTATAATTTATCTAATCCGCTCTTAAAATTCACATAAATATGCGCGGTGCTTACTTAGGAAGTACGAAACATGGAGCTGTCTTGAGACGTATATATAGCTGCTATTGATTGTGCAATCCTTGTTAGAGCTGGCTCACAGCACTACCAGCGGTGCACGTTGTCAGCACTCCCTGATCCGTCTGCTGGTGACGGAATCACGGAACTCGGCTTGTTACGACACCACGCGGCGCCTGAACACTTCATCATTATTTCTGCAGTACAATTGTATAAAGCTTTTTCTAAAATCTTATTTATTTCAAAGCATTCTCATCCTAGACATCATAAAAAATTTAAGACGGTCTAACGAGTGATGAATCACACATCAAAAATATAAAAGATTTTTGTGATCACCTATACGCTTGTTAGAATACGTCTTAATTAATGACAGTATAGCAGACAGAATAGTCATATAGCAGTACGAGTCCGTGGCGGCCGGCCGGCAGTGATATCTGGCAGCCGTCGCACAATTTGAATCGTTTGTGTGATATGACATCGAATGAGTTTTATATCTGGCCCCTTTGAACCGATTTAGTGGCGTCGTGCGCTTCTGTGCAGAGTGCTGCGCCCGCGGCGAGGCGGCGCCAGGTTACATCACACTATTAGAAAACTCGGCGCGACGCTGAGGACTAAACGATAGGCCGCGACCAGACTAGAAATGAAGCGATCACGGCTCTAGTCGCGGCACGTCGCGGCTTCGAGGTTGTTTTTAAAAGTTTAAATTTACGCTAAACGACAGTAATGAGTGGTATTGGCTGAAACGCTACGTGTCGCTCTGTTCGCGCTGCGCTGAGCCGCAGTGTGCGCTATGCAAGCGCATAAATATTCATACGGGCACAGCGCGACGAGTGAGCCAAGCTTGGCCGAGTCAAAGGTGTCCGACGACGATCGCACACTCTCTACTAGGGCTGGCCACTAGCCGCATTCTTGTACCACAGCATTATTATTCAAGTTCATTAGATCAATGAGGAGATTTACAGGAAAACTGTGTCCAACACGAAACTAAGCACCGGAGGGCGACTGAACCGTGGAGCAATGGATTTGTAAATGACGGTCTTGTACATCAGGGATAATAGAAATACCTGTTTTCAAAGAAAATAAGACAATATCTATATACGGAGAGCAGAAAACACAAGATGAGCACGAGCAAATAAACAATACCAGATAGAAACAACTACAGTTGTCCTACTATGCCGCTAGTGCTGGTATTTGTCACTGCTAATGCATTTGAATGGCCAGCAGCATATTTTACTGCATTTATTCATACTTCATGCTCAGATATAACACGTTGGTAATATTCTAACTAATAGTATAAATACCAAAGAGGAATGTTTGTTATTCGATTACACAAACACTAGGATAGCGATTAACGTAATTTAGTAAATCATATATGTTGCGTTAAACCGAATACCATGGTGATATAAATATAGGTAGGTATATAGAAACATTGCAGGTAATAAGTTGTATTTGTAACTCAATTTTAGAGTGGAAAATACGCAAAGAATTATGGTATGGTACACGGTAGAGTTCAGTTTAGTCACATGTGGCATTAACGGAGAGGCAGGTAACGAGGAGCCGTCGGCAGCTCGGTTCATAATATAGCAACTGTAGCGCGTCCAATAAACATATCGTCAGCCCTATGTGTCGGCGGCACATTCCCTCGCCGCCATCTCTCCGAGCGCGCCACTCTTTGTTGTGCTTGCAAATATCCTAGAGCTACTCATCGCCGCCTTGGCGCCATTTGCAAATAAATTTAGGGCTGTCTCGGATATGTAATGAATTTACAGAGTGAATTATGAACGGCGCCGGAGCGTGCCTGATCACAATCTGGCCGCGTATTCTCGGTATATACTTTGGTATATAGGTGTACCGCGTAAACAGGTCTCTCATCACTATGTTTACTGGTCACTATATACTTGTTTATCATGTCATTCCCCTGTCCACTACCAATGATCAGATAACACGATTTATTAGTCTAACTCGCGTTGTTATTATACATACAACTATACGTAATGCGCTTAAGCATAGATATTGACAAGTCGCAATATAATTATGCCATTATTGATATTATGTTACAATGTGACATTTACATGTTTATTAAGACCAGGAGCACTTATTCTATTAAAGTAATTACTTCTAAAGACAGGTAGTTATTGAAAATTGATGGAAAAATGTTGGAAAATGTTAAGTATTTGAGTCGTTAGTTAGCATACATGTAAGTATTGTGCATAATGTTAATTTAGTGCTTATTAATTTTGAATTATTTATCGACGCTCGTCTCAAGTGCACACCAGCCCCCTATCCAACGCGTTAACGCAAAAAGAAACGATTGTAACTTGGCTAGGGGGGCTGTACCGTTTTGTTAGCTCCTAACCAACCTACAGTAAACAGTTCTTTCGTGGTTTTCTGATTTCCATTTCCGCTGCTGATAAGTAGGAAATTCAGTTCCAATGGATTTTTAACCGACTTCGAAAAAGGAGGAGGTTCTATGTTCGGCTGTATGTATTTTTTTTTTTATTTTTTTTTTTTATGTATGTTCACCGATATCTCGGTCAATTGTGAACCGATATCGAAAATTTTTGTTTTGATTGAAAGATTATACTTCTGAATTGGTCCCATAAAAATATCTTTTTGATCTGATGATAAACTTCGAAGATATAGGACGAAACTCTTCAAAAAATCATAGCAGAATTGTCGTTTGTATATGTTTGTTCGCCGATATCTCGGTCAATTATGGACTGATTTTGAAAATTTTTGTTTTGACTGAAAGATTATACTCTCGAGTTGGTCTTATAAAAATATTGTTTTGATCTGATGATGAACTACGAAGACATAGAACGGAATTCTTCAAAAAACCTTAGCAGAACTGTCGTAACAAGTAAAATTGCTTTGTTTATGCATGTAGTTGGTGGCTGACTAAAGGAAAAAGGGGAGGGGTACATAGAACTGACCTGATGATGAAGACGGAAGGTAGGTAAGAGCCGGAACTTTGTAATAAATCAGTGTATCTTAGCCGTGTTTGGTATTATTAGAATTGTCATGATGATTTGATGATGGAACCGAATGGCGGAAGTTACCTATCTATTTAAGTTTGGCTGAGGGGTACTACTACTAAAAAGTGTGGAAATAAAAAACTTTTTACAAAAAAATACAACCGACTTCAAAAACCACAAAAAAATGCAAAATAACTTTCAATTTCGGAAGTCGGTGTTAAATAGCGAAGAGACCAAACTATTATAGAAACACCGACTTCCGAAATTGAAAGTTATTTTGCATTTTTTTGTGGTTTTTGAAGTCGGTTGTATTTTTTTGTAAAAAGTTTTTCTATAACAGCGTAACAAAGGGATGATGTACCGTCTGAAATGAATTTGAAACATTTCTTGTTTTCTGATCCATATTTGGGAACAGATTATCTTTTGCTATTGTTTTTTTATTAAGAGAGGCCTGGCAGATTCCTCACTCGCCTACCATCAACGTCGATCATGGTTTCAAAGCTTGTTGTTTCATGACATTTGATGAAAAGGCAACGCGAAAAAAGAGATATAACGCCTGAAAACTCTGTTGGTGATTCCGTGATTTACTCGAAAATTGCACGAAATTTGTTCCAAAAAATACGTGTTTTTTTTTTAAACCGTAAAAAGTTTTTGAGAAAAATTGTTGTCTTTCAGAATTTCGATTAAATGTGCAAGGCGTCTGTAGAAGTACCTTTTTATATTTTTAATATATGAGTACATTATGGAGGGTCAAAGTTCACGTAAAATGGCAGATTTTAAGAGGTCTTTACTGGATTAGTTAAACAAATTTATGTTTAGATATCTACAGAAGCTTAAATAATGTGCTCAAGATATCTGTGTATCCAAAATATCTGGAGAAAGATGTGTAATAAGTAATAATATCATAATCACAAGAGTAATAATAGGAGCGGTTGTATGAAAAAAAACAAACAAACATATGTACTCGTTCTCATTTACGAAATTTCGCCTTTATAATATGTATTAGTGTGATTCTTCATCGAACAAAACTTACAAAAATTTATGTACACTTTTTAGCATTACAAACTAAAAGGTTGGTTGACCAATTCTATAGAACTTATAGGTGTATAGTTCTGCTTTTAAGGCACGATCTTTGAACATGATGCTTTACCAGACACTCCGATTTCTGAATGAAAAATTTGAAGAGGACTATAAAAAAAGAAAAATTATTTCAGAAATTCTATTACCACCCTGAAAACTTGTCTCTTGTTGCCTGAAAACTTTTCAAACTTCTTGAAGTTGTGTTTGAGCCATTGTTAATTGGTCGCTTCAAAAAATGATCTTTTTTGGGTTATAAGTATTTCATACCAACCAAGTCGGGTGGTATGAAATGTGAAAAATAAGTTTAGAGGTATGTGTAATAGGGTGTAAAGTCCCATAAACCTCCATTGAAAAGGCACGATCTTCTGACCAGACGGGTGTTGTGTCTTGGCCGGGTGACTGCCCGATTGTTGAACTTAGACTGTTATGCACGATCTAATCGCAAAGAGAACTGATATTGCAATGCGGGATAGTCCCTTTGTGGTGAGTCACCTATGTCAGAAACGGTACTGTATGGAGACATCTATGTCACCAGTGGTGACATAGATGTCTCCATACAGTACCTACATAATATTTGTATCTGACTCTAAATTCCACCGATAACTCTCCATCATGTAAAAAACATTTAAATATATCGTTAAATAGTAAAAAACACGAAGGTGACTTCACTTACGTATCTGACTACCTTATTTTTGTAAAATCTATACCTGGTTTTAGAGCGATTTTCTTTATGATTTAAGAAATTAATTCCGGAAGGTATTTTTTTTTGGTTTTATGCAGTAATAAGTACAATTTGATAAGTCGCAAATTCAGTAGATGAAGCATGAACTGTTTGCTTTTATTTAGACTAAAGTTACAGTTAATCCAGTGAGTTTCTTGCTTAATATCGAGTATATTATTGCTATCTTATAAACCATGAAGCCTTAAAATATTATCTGCTGCAAAAAAAAGATCTAGTTAAATAAAAAAAACATTTTTACTTCAATCTCTTCCATTGGATATAAGGTCACGTTTTCGTGTGGCAAAGAATAGTCAGCCTTTATCATTCATTACCTCTTTACTTTTAGATATATTTAAATTATACAAGCTGATTCGTTAAACGTTGTACTACCATATAAATTTTCGAAGAAAACGTTTGGAGGGTAGTAGTAGAGTAAAAATTAATTCACGACATTATCGCAGACACAAAAAAAAAATCACAAAGGCTGGTCAAGCTGCTTTGCTAAAAAACTAAAATTACCTTTTAGCTAATAAATAAGGTGCAATAACATGTTCGATCGCAGCATGAAAATCCCTGTCCGACCGAAGTTTCGGCTCGGGTCGGGTTCGGCCTTAGTTTTGGCTGGATGGCAACCGAAACTCGACTTTTTGCCAACACTAGACTCCAAACTAAACTTGGTCGGACACTAAATACTAGGTCACAACAAAACAAGCAAATTCCAGCCTACCACCAGTTTAACTTAATAACCTCAGTTACTTGAAACTTACAAGTCTCGAGAACACTAAAACCATTAAATCAGGCCTTACATAACATTAAACAAAACTTGATAATAACGCGTAATGTATGCACTCAGTTCTAGTTAGGGCAACACAATAAATATATTAACTTAGTACAATACGCAGCCGATGCATTTGGGTTTACGATCATTTAACGAGCGTACATCGACAAATCGGGTACCAATCAAAGTGTCGCACGAAATGTCAGTGCTCCCTCTATTTCTGTCCATAGCAGACCCAACAAGAAAGCTATGCAAAACGCAAATTCTACCGTCGCCGTCTAGACGCCCGCGCCGATCTTGTTACGATTGAATAACATTTGATCCAATCAACCCGAATGGAGGGGTCGGGGAGGTCTTGCGAACAGGCCTGCGTCGCCGACGCACTCGCCGTCAATTGAGCCAACTTAGACTTCTCATGAGCAGCGGCGACAGGAGAAAGTACTCATCTATAGGGAAACATTAACTTTTACTTAAAATAATATTTCCTTCCGCCTAGATTTCACAAGATTATGATTACCTATAAATGTAAATTTTATTTGTTTTTATAAGGCAAGATCTCCGTTTATAGAATACGTCCTAAGCACCTTTCACCGCTTACTTGGAAAGTAATTTTATCGAATCGATATCAACCATCATATTTTAGTACACTTTTGCATTTCATTAAGTCGACGTTGTTTTTCTAAACGCAGGAAATAGCCCGTACGCGTGAAGAAGGCTTTTTGTTTTTCAAAAAACCTTCTTCACGCGTACGGGCTAAACGTTAAAAGCTGGTGTACTATCGCGGTCATTTCTGTCTGATCACTTAAAAAAATATTCGCTTGTATCCTGCGTCGCGGCGCTAAACCAAACCCTTTGCAGTTTTCGTTTCGAGCGCAAGCAAAAATGAACTTAGCGATGGTCAGGCGGAAGTGTCTTTGATAGTACCTTGTTCCCAGCGGGTGAAACTCATCCGTTGATAAATAGCAACAGATAAGCCTCTGATATATTAATTTTTAATAAATATTTTCCATTGTTTCAGCTCCCGATATCGTCCAAGATGATAGTCCAGTCGTCATTACGACTGAAGAAGACGAAAAAAACATGAAATGTAAGTTCTCCGCTCAATTGTTTAAACTATTTTCTGAAATTCCATTACCGTATCTGATTCAGAAAAATACTGGTTCTATGGTCTAGATTTCGCATCGTTCCTGACTGGGCGGTCTCCGCTGTGCGTGCGGCGGGACGACATGTCCGGCGTTCCGGTGGCGTCGGGGGTAGCCACCGCGCGCTTCACGTTCCGGCGCCGCCACCTCTACTGGTCCGTGCTGCTCAGCCCTTCCATGCAGAACCAGCCTAAAGCCGTTGCCTTCCTCGATCGCGAGGGCCGAGTGCTGCTCGAACAACCGCTCAAGAAAATACCCGGCATTCACGCAACCTATGAAGAAAAAACTGATAAGGTAAAGTAATTACAGATACTGTGCATCGACTGATTCCATGAAATGTTGAATAGATACTCATTAAATACTTGTTATAAGTTCTAAACCTAGGAATTCGTGTTGTGTACAGCTGTGCGGCGTGTGGCGCCGCGTGCCGCGCCAGTACAAGACGCTGCTGCGCGACGGCGACCTGCACGTGGCGCTGCTGTGGGGCGACGCTCGGAACAACTCCATCGACAGCGCGCTCAGTGGCAGAATCGACAGGTAGGTAAGGAATAGGAATTTTAAATGAACACCAACTTTGTAGAAGCCGCTGCCTTAACTTTTATAAACCTCATGAGTAATCTCCAACAGTCTATAAAATTGGTGCAATAAATATCATTGCATGTAATTATTCCCGCGAATCTATGAAAGGTGGTACTGTTCGCCTTGGATTGTAAATTAAATTAGACGCGTGATTAACGATGGAAATCTTTATGTTCACCATTAGAAATAATTCTGGGAAAAAACCTAGACACATGTTTTATAACAGGCTCTAATGCTATTAGTGGTACTCAATTGAGTCGTACTAGTAATTGCTTTAGCGCTATCGAGATATTTGAGATAGAATCGATGCAATGAGCGCATGTACTGTTGATATTTTGAAATATAGTAGATAGAGGAGATTAGATTGTACTTCTCGGAAAACGACGTTAATTATTTTGACCTTCTTTTCAAATAATTAATCTTACTTAGAAAAAGATTGAGGAAAATAATTATTTTATCAGTTTACTAGGTCAGTTTCGAAGAAAACAAATCGCAATTGTTTCGGGATTTCAGATTGGATTTTCCCCAGTTACGTGCTTGGATCGGGAATGTAGTTAAAGTTCTATTTTAGGTATCCTGCGCTATCGTCAGAGATGTTCACAACACTCTTGGAGCCAGAACACCCTCCTACTTCCATAGGCGAGGGTGCCTGTCGCGACTATCCCGCGAATGAGTACGAGGACGGCTGGTGGGGGGGCACTGCCGTCATCACGGCGGTCGCTGGAGCCACGCCCAGCCTCTACCTGGCTTTGATCTTCAATGGAGTCTTTCCCAAAACTGCAGTGACATCGCACCTCGTCAGAGTGGTGCTCACACTACCGGAAAAGAATCAGACCATCATTGATCAGGTATATTCATATTTATTTGTATACTTCATTACAAAATACAGTTACCTACTTATCTCGCGATGTAACCAAATGACACAAAACAATTTGGACAATTTCTGTTAATGAGGTTCTTAAGTGGCTAATTACTAAAAATAAAAGTAAATTAAGGAGAAGGATGTTGTTGTTGTTGCTGCTGTGAAAGAGTAACAAACATCCAAACATACAAACTTTCGCGTTTATAATATTAGTAGGATGTCCTCGTCTCAAGAATATTGTTGATTGTTTTCGGGATATTAATATAATTTAGAAGTAGGATACCTACTTTTTAAAAACCGATAAAGTTTTGAGTAATAAAGAATGCCGGTCTTAGATAAATTAACGTGTTTTTCCAGGTGCAGAGGGTAAGCAAACCCCATTACGACTTCAATGTCCTGGAGGTTTCCACTCCGGTATCGGCAGCAGAACTGCGGTCCTTGG
Organism: Leucania comma; assembly: GCA_958295575.1. NCBI lineage: Eukaryota > Metazoa > Arthropoda > Insecta > Lepidoptera > Noctuidae > Leucania > Leucania comma. The sequence goes on along the minus strand of OY282474.1, from coordinate 14,739,108 downwards.
CAAGAGGTCGATTACTTCTTAGTGTGGAAGCTGTTGATACTCCTGAACGGAGGATCATGGGAAGCGTGAGACAGAAGGCAGCTTGTGAAGTGTACAATGCACCGCTAGTGTCTGAGCGGTTGTCAGCGACGCCAGCACCTGAAGGGCTAGCCTTGCTTTACATCGACAAAGAGGGATCTCTCGTCTATGATATACAGGTAAGCAGACACAGATTTCTTTATGAATTGATCATCATCTCCCTAGTTTATTACCCTGGTTTCCAGTCTAATCGGATGCGGTTGAGTACCCGTATATAGACTGAACTCCTTGGATAGACTGATGGTCAGACTTTCTGGCGTCTGACCACCTGGAGCTACTGTGAAAGACCTAAAAACCGGGGCCAATGACTTTCCGTGCATGGGGTGTCAGACTGTCAGTATAGTCTTTGATAAACTAAGAAAAGTAGATACATAAGAATTTAAAAAATCACATTGCAGTATCTATACTTGCCCGGTTTCGAACCCGAAACCTCATGCAAGGGAGGCGGGACTTTTAACCAATGGGCCATCACAACACACCAACTTCGTCAACATCACTTTGTGAATTAATGCGATTAAAAAACAATGTGTAAAACTAAGTTTAAATCACGCTGCTCAACTCGGGAGATACCGTTTACCAATTAGCATTCAATGAAAGTCCTCAACCCACACATGTGCAGATAAATTACAACTAATTACAAGAGAATTCAAGACTATAGACTCTCTTGTGTTACTACTGGTTATGATAATGAACGATTGTTAATCTACGTTCATTTCTTAACGAAACCTACAACTTGCCAAGTCCGTTCCATCATCGGACCACTAGAGGTACGGCATTACACCATTCGGTACAACCAACCAACCCATACGTGCAAAGCGTTCTGGGAACACATTGATTATGCGTACTGCTAAGGAGTGGAATTTCCGAACGGAGTCTGTGTTTCCTGATAACCTAGGGATCATTAAGTTAAGGGTGGAAAGGTTACTTTTAGGCAAGCGTGCTCCATCGTCGGCTACATTATCGCTTACCATCAGGTGAGGCAGTGGTCAAACGCGAGGCTATGCAATAAATTAAAAAAATAAATAAAAATAAACCCGGCCAAGTGCGAGTAAGTCTCGCGGACGAAGGGTTTTGTAACATCCGTAGCAACAAATGCGTTGTATGACAGCCACACAACAAACGTGATTTTTTGCCATTTTTTAATCTTTAATACTTAAATATTTATTTTATTCTGTTTTTTTTATAGTATTTGTTGTTATAGCTGCAACAGAAATACATTATTTCTTTCTTCATTAAGTCTGTGAAAAAATCATCTTTCTAACTATCACGGTCCACGAGATACACGGGTATGAAACCCTAAAAAAACACTAGTGTAAGTGCCACTGCATTTGTCATAAAGCAATTAAGATTGGATATTGACGCATTCTCGTCTATGCTTTAACCCAGATTAGCGCCATCAGCAATTTTTTTCCACTCAAGATTATCTCTAAATTAAAAAATATGTCGTTATTCCAATGGCCTAACTCGTTTAAATTAAAGGAATTTAAATGGTTCTGATGATGTTTATCATTTAAATCCAAATTGTCTGAAGAGGCGCCTTATTAGGTTACTTGAGGTCGTTAAGAGGCACAATTTATTAGATTTGCATTGGACACAAGTGTTAATGGTTTCTTTAATTTTGTCTGAATTAAGTTGCTACTCAAAAAAGTGGGTTTAAAAAGAAGCAGTCGAAACCATATTTTTTTTCTTTCTAATTTAGCATATACTTTTCCTCAGCTGAGTAAAGGTCTGCCCCAAATTCCTTTAGATACTCTTTTCTCGAGTCATCTCGCCAAGCCAAGTTACAATCGTTTCGTTTTGCGTTAACGCTTGGAGTTGGCCACGCCCCCAATTCGTTTGTTCGAACAAAGGAGGTGGGGGCGTGGCCAACTCCAAGCGTTAACGCAAAACGAAGCGATTGTAACTTGGCTAGGGGGGCACCTCTTGCAATAGCCTTAGAAAGGCGTCCTGTCTCGAAGCTAACCATTTTTTTTTTAAATCGTTAGTGATCCCGTGAAAATCTTACTGTCGTAAATTTTATTTATTTATTTATACGGAGACCATTGCTCTCGCTCATTCGTTCGTCACTCTTACAAAAGAGTTTTACGGCCGAACCTCAATGGTTCGGCTACAGTTTTTATATTTTTTCTACAAATTCATGATATATTTAACGTTAGTTAGATACATAAGTATTGTACGCCATAGCCAAAAAATAAAAGGTCAAAATCTCTCATTTATATAATTTACTAATGATGTTATAAAACTGAAGAGTTTGTTTGGTTGGACGTGGTAATCTCAGGAACTACTGGATCGAATTGAAAAAAAAAATAGTATTGGATAGCTCGTTTGTCGCGGAAGACTATAGATAGACGACATATAACATCACGCTTCGACTAATAGGAGCTCAGTAACCAAAGACGCGGGTGACACCGTGTGGGGACAGCTAGTGACTTACATTCCTTATTTATTTTGAAGAATGATTTGTATCCTCTTCTCCAGGTTGACAATTTGGGCATAACGGATCCCAAGATAACCTTGGTAGAAGAGCAAGGCAAACGCCACTCCCAGGTGGAAATACTGGACACACGCATCGGTGTACTGGCCAGGCCAAGTGCAAGGATCTTCCAGCCGTTGTATGAAGAGCAGCTCGCTGTGCATATCAGCGCTGATACTGGTGAGACTTTCTTATTTTCTTCTATTTGCGTATGACTCTAGGTTTTCTCAGGTACAATAATAATTATGTATTAGCAAAAAACAAACAACCACAAGACTGCAGCTTGGTTGATTAAGAGTTAGGCTGAAGGTTCTCTTGATATAAGCTTTACAATACACTTTATAATGGATTCAGGGTCAGTTAACAGCATAGACTCGACAAGAGAGATAGTCCCCTGTGACAAGAGAATGAAACATGATCATCAAAATATAAAAGTAGGTTCAATAGACCTTTGACGAATTCTTCAAAAAATACACGGTGCGCTGTACTATAATATTATAGTGCACAAGTGTGTACCCAAACACAATAGTGCAATCTCTGTTCAGACACTACCAAAAAAAGATCAGACGCAGGACCAACCGCTTTACGTGTTTTTCTAAGTTTGGGAGTTAGTGATGAAACCATCACTAACTCCTAAACTCCGGGCTGCTACAGAGCATTTTTAGAGAAAAACCCAATAGTATTTTTTGACAATCCGAGGAATCAAACCCAAGACTCCACTGTCTGTAAGCGCGCCCATGCATTGCATTGTGACCATGTGGCCAATAAGGCAGTTGAAAACATGTTATTTACCTCAAGACGTAAGATGAAACAAAGACGAGATAATTAAAATGAATGTTGAGCTGAGTAGTTTGTCGGGCACTCAATTGAAACGAATGCCTGATCGAGTTTGTTCCTATTAAGATGTGCCTCGGCTTTGTTAAGCAAATAGTCTGAATTAATAGCGTAGGTACAGAGATTTGAGTGAGATACAAATCTATCAAGGAGATTTAGAATGATTAATAATGGCTCTTGAAGTTTCCCGGAGTCAATTGGTAGAACTATTTCATTTTTCACGTTCGTACAGCTGTTCAACTTTTATCAAGCGCAAATTCGATAGTATATGGTATATGGTATGGATGGAGCTCTTATCTCATCTCATCTCATGGATGCTCTCATCTTTGAAATGAATCTGCTAGATACCAGCTGGATCTGCTTGTGTCAATTGAACGAAACGGGCCAAAAAACCACCGAACTACTAACACGCACCAGGTCCGCGTGGAAGATTACGGCTCATTCCCTCTCTTAGAGAGGAGGCCTGAGTCCCAGCAGTGGGAACATTTTAAGGCTGATGCTATGCTATGCTATGAGCCAAAAAAGATCATCTTCAATAATGACGCACTCGTCGAGTCAAAACTACAAAGTCTTAAGAACTACAAAGTCTTACTCGTCGAGTCAAAACTACAAAGTCTTAAGATCGACACTGAGTAGCTAGCCCGTCAGTTTTCTATCGTTTAACATTTATAAACGTTAATCTGTACGTTTTCAGGACCACCTATCCTGAGAGGACGCCTAACATCTCGGATGCTGCCTGATGCTGCAGGGTCCGGTCCCGCCCTGCTGCGAAGAACGGGACAAGTCCGCCTGCCCGCCAACATGGCTGGACTGGCTTGGCTCTCCGTTGATTCGCTCTGTGGGTTGTATTATGAGGTAAGAAAGGACCATTGGCAAAACGTCCCCCCCTAACTAAGATCGACTAAAAGATTTGAAATTTATACCAATCGAAAGATCTTAGCAAGGCGAGAATTTTGTACTATGGCGACATCTCTCTAAAGTATGGGGTTTTTTATAAGACATTTTTAGGTTAACTTAACCTAACATAGCCCATGTGTTTTAGACCTATATTCATAACATAGTACTGTCATATATTATTGGATGCGGCTCGGCGAGCTCTGTACTATTCTACAAAACATTTGACATAGGGCATTGCGTAAAACTGTCTCAAAACATGACACCTAAATCTGTTAGCGTGTACAACTGTGGTGCTATTTTATAAGAAAACGCAGCGCTGCCTCAACGACGAACACCCAAATGGGATACATTGGATTGACAACCTAATGAACCTAAACATTGGATTGTTAATTCAATGTATCCTTTTTGGATTTTCATCATTGCGGTAGCGCTTCGTTTTCTTAGAGAATAGCACCACAGATTTGAAATAGGTGTCATTCGAAGCATCTAGTTGAATAGTGGTCTTTTTATTATGGCAGCATACCTCAAAAGTATGGGGTTTAGGTTTTAGAAATATATGTTGTAAAAATGTGAAATTCTTATAGTTCCTTAAAGAGAGATCTTGAATGGGTATAGTCATAGATATAGTGCTACTTGCTCCTATTTTCACGATCGATATTACACTAAATGGACCAACTGGCCTGGCATTGTAAACTAAGTTAGTCTAGTGGTCAGTGGCCCTGACAGCTAAGCCGAGTACGAGGGTTCAATTCCAACCCAAGGCAAATGTTTGTGTGACGAGCACGATCAATTGTTCTGAGTCTGTGTGTGATTTATCCATAATATGTATGTGATTATAAATATATAAGTAGTTTATCAGTTTTCTAGTACTCATAGCACAAGCTCTGCTTAGTTGGGAACTAGATGGCGTTGTGTGAACGTTTTAGTTATTATGTAGTGCATGGTAATATTTTTTTTACAAAAGTTAACTTTTATATCCTTAGACGGTGGTAACAGGCGGCAACGCTCGCTCCTGGTCATCTTGGTGGTTGGAGTCTCATGCAGGCGCCGAGGGTGGGGCGAGAGAACTGGGGGGTGAAGAGGGGTGGGTCCTGGAGCCAACGGCTGCTGAGCTGGTCGCACTGCATGTGGGAGCCTCGTATCTGGAGCTGCGCGCGCACGACAACGTTACTGTTATTCTGCGCACGCGGGTACCACAGGTGAATATTTAAATAAAATTGATATTGAACCTTATGTTATGACCTGAAGAGTTTATTATAGTCTAACCATCAGACGTAGGTCTTTTTTTAAACGTTGATCCTTAATAGATTGGTGAACGAGTTACTTTCATTCAAAATGAATTCAAATAATGAATCGTTAATTTTGATACAAGTGGAAAAAGTTTGTCATTGTGACCGGGGTGAAATTCGCCCGTGCTGCAAGCGAGAGTGTTATTGAGCTGATTACAGTGACAAATATCCACACGAAGAAATAAGAAACGGGGGTTGATCGGCAACTCAAGGGGGTCGCTTTGTGCCCAGCCTGATACGATAAAAACTATTGATTGTGATGGGGGTGAGCTGGCGTACTCTTCTGCACAAGTGTGTAAAACAGTATATTGCGTGCCTAAAAGCGGTTAGCATAGGAGCGGGTTTTCAAGAAAATGTATTGAAAACGTCTATTAGCCGAGATAAGTTAAACCAAACAAAATATTTCCTAAAAAACTCAATTCAATAAATGTGCAATTAAGATAAGATAGCTGATTTTTATTTAATTGGTCTTAAAATTTGTTTGTGCTGCATTAGATCGGAATATCAACTGGTGAGTGGATGAAATACTAACACCCTCTATATTTTAAGAGTTTCTTCCTTTTGACTCCTCGACTCAACCTAGCGCAATTAAATTGATGCTTGTAATTTGTTACATAATCGAGTTGGTTTTTACATTGTCATGGCGACTGAGTCGAGTTTAGTAGAAGAAGTTTTCTCCAAAAGAACTGAAAATATATATGACAGATTATCAGATTCGTTCGAGCTACGATCAGCCACCAGAGGGTCTATATGGGTATCGTGCAATAAATAAGAATGGCCAGGAATTGATTTACTATAATTAGGAAGGTACAAACAACAAAGCGTAGGACAGTTCCAGTGCGTCTTTACGCTGCGATGACCCGGTTGAGGGGTCATCCGTCCGGGCTGGTTATCCATAACCTCGTAGCAAAACAGACACGCTTGACATTACCAAAAGCGCACCAACACTAGTTCTCCTAGTTGCCACTAGATGGCGTGCTTTGTTTTGTTGTCAACAAATTAACTGCAGGTTGCGACATTTTAAAGGCCATGAAATAATCAAGATTTTTCGATGGTTTCAGATAAGCGTGCCACCATCGTGCTTGCCAGCTGTCCCTGGGACCTCGGACAACGAGCTCAGTGCCAAGTATACTCCAGGACCTCTCGAGGACCAGATCACGGACTACTCGTTGTTCCGCCTCAACGTCAACTATTGTACGCAGAGAGATAAGTTCTACAAGTTGGGAGAGACTTGGACAGATACTGAGGTAAGCAGCTCATAGAACTTTTTGAGTCATTGAAGACTTTTGCTATCTGAGGAGTGTGTGACAAAAATAGTAACAGCTTAGGGTGTATGCAGAACAGGGTGTATGGTCCTACAACTGTTAAAGAGTTTTTGTTTTGTCCGGGCTTACCGATAGTTGATTTCGGGCATTTATGTTCTAATCGCGCGAAGCACTCTAATACCGTGATGCAGGATTTCGTAGTTTAGTTCCTATGTGGCGACATAGATGTCGCTACAACAGCCTTACGGGTCGATATTCAAGGATAAGCTACGCTTGCCGAAGCCAGTGTATCAATGAGTGAATATCTTACACCGAGACTCTTCTGTGTCTCTCAGAGCACGGTAAGCCATTGGTTCCGACTTTCCTTTGTAGACCATTGAGAGTCATTATGGATACTTAAAACCAAAGGGCATTGGGCACTAGTGATGTAATGGGATTATTATGTTACCCAATTATTGGGTTGTGGAGGTCAGATAGACAGACGCTTAGTTAAAGGATTAAAGATCTTGAATCATAAATCATATTGATAAAAAATAAACATTCTTTTCTCGCATCGGTATAAACGAATTTTATTTATTAACAACTTCTTTGATATCAGAGCTTTGCTGAAGTAGTGATGTTGTGACAGCAAGAAAAAACATTAAAACGGTATGACTTGTTTTATGGTTGCAGACTTGTTCAAAGTGTTGGTGCGTGCTGGGTATCCCCAAGTGTGAAGCGGTGCAGTGCCCGCCGGTGAACTGCCTCGTGCCCACTATCAAACCGCCCGGACAGTGCTGCCCTATCTGTACCAGTGAGTATCATCATATGCTGCGGTCTTCCCTGCCATCCGATTATAACCTGGGTGTCTCAAGGCTAGAGTGAAATAGGCTCTTAATAAACTAGTGCACCTCAACACCAACGAATGCATTACTGCTTACCATCAGGTGGGATCGCACTCAAGCACTAGTTTATATAAAAAAAAAAACAAAGAAAAATAAATTGTTACGTCATCACTGCCGCACTGCCGCGGTAGTAATTCAAGCAAAAACCGACGGATTTTATTCAAAAATACCTACTGAAACATTTTAGAAAAGACCATACCATTATTGTAGTCGCTTTATCATCAAAATTTTATGGACTAGCTTCTGCTAGCCGTTTCGTCCGCGTGAAAATAGGTTGCACCATACACATTTTGGACCCTCGTTTCTAAAAATTACAATTAACCCTCAAGGTTAATTTTGAAAAATCCTTTCTTAGTTCACGCCTACGTCATAAAAGGAAATCTTGTGCAAAAAATTACGCTCTTAGTCCTAGTAGTTTCAGATGTGCTTTGATATGTTAGTCAGCCAGTTTCCCCTGGCTTTTATATACGCAGGTATATTGATTAGAAACTGTAATAACTTTCTATGAAGTTCGAATTATTCTCTTTTTAAAAAATCGGCTACTCTAAATCAACATGACTTTCTCTTGCAGACTCTACGACAGCAGTGTGGTCAGAGAACGGTAGCTGCGTCCTTGCGGGTCAGACTTACGCGCCGGGCTCGTCGTGGCACCCCTACCTGGTGCCCGGCGGGTACGACACGTGCGCCATCTGCACGTGTAACTTCGCCACCCGGCAGATCCAGTGCCCCAGGGTGAAGTGCCCGCCACTGCGCTGTAGCGAGAAGGAGGCCTACAGGCCTGATAAAAAAGCCTGCTGCCGCGTATGCCCAGAGGTGATCATCAACAAATTTATACAAAATATAAGGCTGATATGTCTCTGCCAATCAGTCCACTGCCAATCAGTCTACATTCTGCAGTGGAATGTTATAGCAAGACAATACTTAATCCTTAATTCCTTTACAGTTGCTACTAAGAGGCATCTTGTAAAAATTGCTACAGTTTTCAACGATATTAATGATCTATAATTTTTATCAGGTGAAAGCAAAGAAGCCAGATGAAGAAACTCCAAAAGACCAGGGAGCGCCGCGCACTGCCGAGGAGATCCTGGCGGAGGGCGGCTGCAAATTCCCCGATGGGCCGCTACCCAACGGCAAGGAGGTGCACCCCTCCATCCACTCGCACGGCGAGCAGCGCTGCGTCACGTGCCGGTGCAAGGTAAATATCAACTTAGTAGAGAAAATGATAGATTTATAAAACTGATAAGCCTCATTGGGCGCAGTACTCCAAGGTTATGATTCAAAGGCAATTGACAAACATGTTCTTTGTTTTGTTAGTGGTTAGAACCGTTAAGGGTTCTCAAGTCTTAAGTTCTCAAGTTGGGAGGATGGGCTGTGTGCTAAACGTATTTTGTTGTTTTCCAGGATGGGGAAGTGACGTGCATCCGCAAGCGTTGCGGGCGCGCGGCGTGCGCGCGGCGGCGGCGCGTGGACGCGTGCTGCGCGTGCACGCGGCACCGGCGGCAGCGCGCGCCGCGCCCCCCGCCCCCCTCCCCCAGCTGAGCACGCCCCGCCCCCCCCCGGACACAGTATTACTGCGCCCGACCACCCCGTCTATACCCCAGACTGCTCGTAGGCTAAGTGAATGAGCGCGTAGCTCTATAGACTGACATATTTTTATGTACTCGTGCGATTCGAATGTGTCTCTAGTTTTAGATTGCGTCATCGGTGGCGCGCCGTCACCGCACCGAACGACTGCGTTGCGACTCATACGAAACGCTGACTGAAAGTTTTGCCTTGTGCCGCAACAAGGTGCGACTCTTGTTTGCACGAGTATGAAACGTTCTCTGATACTCGAACGAGAACTGAGTAGATCTATAGATTCGATTGTATAATAAAAAATACGAGGCTTGGCCAATTAGAGGTTATTGTCACCATCGGCGTGTGCGGGCTGGGTGCGTGGGGTCGCGTGCGGCGCGGTGCGGCGCGGTGCGGTGCGGCGCGGTGCGGTGCGGCGCGGTGCGGTGCGGCGCGGTGGAGGCGGGAGGCGGTCGGCCGCGCGAGGCTCGGAGTCGATCGACGACGGACGGTAGCTTTACTGTGTATTATTTTAACGGCGTTGAATATTTACTTACCCACCGGTATTTTAATTGGTATTATGGTAACCCGAAATTTAGGCGCATTACATGATCCGATACTGATTCGTATTATTTTAGTGGTAGGGCTCGATCGCTCGGTCGTTGGACAAGGAATGCGAGCGCGGTCGATAACAGATGTGCCATATTTTCTTAAATGTAAATATAAATTATAATACTACTTATGTGCATATTTATTTACGTCTCTATTGTATATGATACGGGATAACCGCACGTTTAGGTAATCATGTATGAACCATCACAAATGCTATCTTATTGGTCGCCTTGTTTGTGCATTTGCTTTTAGTTTTGTATATCTATATTTAATACCACACGTAATGATCGGTACTTCTATTACCTACGTTATTTTATCTAGTTGTAGACAACAGGAGAGGAGTATTTAATGTTATTTTATAGACAATAACAATAGACATATTGGAATTGATGTTGTTTCAAGATATTATTACATAATGAACTGTAATCCCAGTGGTTGATGCATTAGAACATGCTTTCAGGAACTATATAATCACTGTTTGAATCACGTATAATTTAAACTTGTGGAAATAGGAAGTTTTAATACTTATTCTTATGACTTACTTATCAATAGATTACTATACGTTTGTCTAATAAAATTTTGTAAATATTAATATGATTGTAGAGTCTACATTTCAATATGTACTGTATACACAGATACCTATCACGTATTGTACCGATATGAAACAATATAAATAAGGTGTAGTTTATGCAAATTTCGTGACTAGTTTTGTTTAATTACTAGGTTAACGATTTAGTTACGTAATTAAGGAAGCTAGTCCAAATGTTTCGATGTGATGGATATGAATGCCATGTAGCTAGCGATACGTCTGTTTTCAATACTGATTACGATAGGAATTTATTACTGTTAAGTTGTATCTGAGGCCTCATAGTCACTAGGTGTAAAAACATTAGCGTTAAGTAGGTATGTTCACGAGTTAGGGAATTAGACGCCTTTTAATAAATGTTATGCGCGGGCGCTTGAAGGCAGCTTTCTTCAAATTGACATTGGATTAATAAAAAGCGCTGCGGTTTTTACATCACGTGGAAATGAGACCTGAAGTTAATATTGTGCCGTGAGAGCACGTTTTTAAGAATTTGATTTTTTTGAGAGAGTCCATTTACCAAAAAATATATAAAAATATAAATATCTTGTAAATTAAAATTTTTCACATTTCGTTGTGGGTTCTAGTCCAGTCAAAATTTTGAAGAGTTGTTGTATGATTTTAATATTAAATTGGCTATTATTTTATTTTTATTTGACATACGAGAATATCACTCGAGTAAGCACAAGAATTATCTTGGTTCTAATATATTTTTTGTATAATCTAACAATAGAAGAGTAGTCACCTATGGCTTGCGAATAACATAACTAATAGCCATAAAGAATACTATGAACTCGCTTGTATTGCATTGTTTTTCTATTTAATAAATCTTTGCATTCAATACCGATATAATGGTATTATAAAGGGATGATATTCGTTATATTTTTATTTATAAATCTTTAGATTGAATTCGAAAATGATAACTTCTTTGAAAAATTAAATTATTTGTGATATAATGTAATATCACACAGTTTGGGTTGTCTAGGTGCATCCAGTCAATAGTTTGTAAACCGTCATACATTGATATGAAATAAATGACCTGTGAACAAAATATGTCTTTCAATTTTCCATCTAGCCGTTCATTTCACTATGTGCTACTGCTAGTGGCATCGCATACGTGAAGGTAGAAAATTATTCAAAAAAAAAAAACCCATCCAGGGTAAAATATCCCATGGGCTATTCCCGGACATGGTGTATTGGTACACCGTTCACAAGTTTGAGCGTACAAGATCACCATTTTTACGTACAATTGTACTTGTCACGTAAGAATGTGTGTAAATGTTTATTTATTTTATAATTTATGTACACACATATAAATGTAAAGGAGATAAAGTATTATGAAAAAATAAAATATAAAAGTATGTATTATGAAAGTATTATGTCACAACTTCCGAAATCTGTGGTCACAACACATACACAAATACCTACATATAAACTTTAGCTTTTAAAATATCAGTCAATCAATCAATCTAAGTACCTATTTATTCCAAATAATCCATTTACAGGAACTTCCACAGTCTTTATGGAGAAGAACATGCAAGAAACTGCAGAGGATGACATCTCTATTTTTTCACATATGAACTACATATTAACAAGAAAGTAAAAGCAAGGATTTTGGAAGTGAATGGTTTTTTTTAAGGTAGCTAAAATCATCCAATGACAAATCCCGCCCTTGGGTGGAGCGTGAAATAGTGTCAGACTCTTACTGACTAAAAACCTACCCTGTTCCATTCATTGCCTTCGATCCAGGGCCCCGGGGCTCATTTTCACCTAACTCTTGGCCCCAGTAGGCTTCGGCCCTGCTGGGTCCCTACAGTTTGCTGACAACTCCTTGAAGCGCGCGGGAACAATGCACGCCGTAGGAAGCGACTGGTACTAGCATGTATATACGATTTCAAAATTCTTGACGAGGCTATTGATTTTTCAGTCTGTTTGGATCTGACCAGAATCTGCGACGGTAAAAGTAAATAAGCATTTATTTTAAATCCAAAATATATTGTTTGTTAAAATCTTATCAAATAGTCATTACATTAAATTAGCCGTATGAATGATACATTATAAATCATGTCTGTAGATACCTATATTTTTCTTTGGCTACTGTCACTATTCTGCAGTCTACCACGAACTCCTATTGCGATCTATTTTAAGACCTAAACTGAACTGTAAAAAGGATAGAGCTATACAACATTAGTTTTAGTTACTTGAATATAGTTTGTTCAGAATCAGTAACTGAATCGATTCCAATCATCTTTACACCACGTTAGATTTTTCCCAAAAAATATTAAAAAAAGGTCACAAGTTAGACAACAGTGACACAAAGTACAACACAGGTCACGGCAGGCCATAGCGGGCATAAGGAACCAGCGCATAAATAGTGGCGTGAGCAAAACCACCCCTCAGTCATCCAAATGTGCCGGCCACCATGTATTTGTGCGGAAAACCAGGTAAAATATCAAGCTTATAATTTTGTGATTTTTCATGGTGCAGTTATAAAATTTGGTACATAGATTCTTTTCATAAAAATACTAGGCACGTGTTTCGGGTTTCACATATAGTAAAACTTATATCGTATAGGGTGTATGTATAGCTCAATCCTATTATCTCGCTCGCACGACTGGTAAGTTGTCAGAGCGAGGATATCCGCTGCAATGCTGAATGAAACATAGCCATTACAGTTTATCTGATGTTTTTATACGTTTAAAGTGAGGATTTCTTAAGTGCCCGCAGTGTGTCCGCCATGGCTTCAGCTACGGAGTCTGCGACCTTTATGGTAGAGTTGACGCCCATGATGCCAATGCGGAGAGCTTTACCCACAGTTGGGCCTAGACCCGCGAATATCAGAATGTTGTGCCTGTTAGAAAATGCAAAAAAAGGATTACCTAATCGTATAAGAACCAACAGCTATGACAAATGGATAATATAATATGAAACATTAAGCCAATTCGCATACAATAAGACAAGTTCGCATGGCTAAAAACGAAAGAAGTTGTAGAAAACTTTAATTAGGTCCTTACTCGCTCACACCATGTATGATTTACGCTTTTAGAGAGAAGGGGAAACAAAAGCGACTCGATTTTAAAAATTATTTCACTAGTAGAAATCTACACTAGGTTTAACGGATCGCTGTCATTATGTAGATATTGTGACGTCCATGGAGGTCACACATACATAATTATATTACTGGCTTGCATACTGGCAGCATAGTGATACCTTTTAAGGTTTATGTAATAATTTAGTACAATACAAAAATATAATCATAGAAGATGTTTGTGCCTTCAGTTTCCCCAGTATTATACATATAATAGTCTAGTGGACTTCCACGCTGAAATCACGGGCAGTAGATAGTTAAGTTTTGACATGGTTGGTTGGCGCAATGCTTGAGCGATTGTCTGCTGCGTACGGAACAAATATTTATATGGCCCACTGATATAATTGTTCTGGTTCTGTGTGTCTTGCTTATGTGAGTTGTACATTTTTTATGAATGGACTCACGATACAGGAGTAGTGTGGGGAAATATAAAAAAAAAAAGATGATTTAGATTAAGATGCATTATAAGATTGCTCGTCGATGAAGCGAAGCGGACCGGATAAGATTTTGAACAAAAACCAAATATTTCAAGCTTTGCGCTCAAATGAATAGCAGCGTAAGCGTGAGAATCGTTTTCCAATTTTATTACAGTTAGGTATAGTTTTTTTGTCTCAAAAGATAAAGCAATTATCATGATTAAAAGTTGTTACAACTATGCCCATTAAATAACTATATCAATTTTAAGCGATCGGATAAAACCCTGATTACTCATTTCTAGTAATAAATCTATTTAAAACAGTGACATGCATAATTTTTCACCAAAATGATGTTATTTGGTAATCTTATAAAATTGTTGGATAATTTTGATTTTATCCTCGGATTGGAGTCTTTACGATAATCTGTATATTTGAGTCACGCAAAAATACTTCGTATAGGTAAACTGCCATTTCTTATGTACAGCAAAAAAACTAAAATATTCAGTTATATATGTTACTTCCTCTATTTTGTGGGAAATCTTCAAATGATTCCTCCCGCCCTGGGTGGAGCGAGTGACTTTTTGAGTTCCAGTCTAACATTTTCGAACAATCCTGTAGCTCTAACAGGCATAGACCCTTGCGGATCCCGTCAATTTTGGTGACTTATCTATGAGGCACATATGGAACACGACACGACACTCTGTCGACTAAGGCCTACTGTACACAGACGCGTAGCTTCATAGACGCGTATTCGTCATTCTAAGGTTGGTGCCTGTGTGACGTTTACATACAAAACTGTGAAACTGTCGATGAAGTAGAAAGCGACGTGTCGATGTGTCGTGTCTATGAAACACAGCGTCCGTGGACAGTAGGCCATAGTTTTATATGTAAGCTTCACAAAGGCGTACACCACGCGTATAATGACGAATGCGCGTCCATGAAGCTACGCACTTTAGGTCTTTTTTATTGAACGGCACTCCACGCCTGCAATATGCAAGTAGGTCCTAGTAGGTATATATGACTGCGAAACTAAATATTTAGCACTTACTTTGCTCTCATATATTTCACGAACTCCACATAATCATATCCCTTAGGCAGCTTCACAGTCGTGACGGTAGCCAGACGGTCCTCAGGCTTCGGGATCAGGAACTCGAAGGAATACTCTCGGAGACGCATGTGGAAGCGAGCAGTGGTGGCAGCGTGACGGGCCCAGGACACTGGCAGGGTTTCCTTGGCGATCTCCTGGAGACAGCACCGGAGAGCCCAGAAGAGTGGTGGACTGAGAGTGTGGTGGTATCTGAAGAAATTAATTAGTTTAATTGTTTTTTTTATTTACTTCCCATTGGCAAGCGTCCGCTTGATCACTAGTTCGCCTGATGAAATACGACGATATGGGTAATGATGGATCACGCTTTGCTAAACGTAAAATATTCAGTCTTGACTAAAACATCTCCAGGTTCTAGCTATCAAAAAACAGACTTCGGCAGGGAATATCACCTGACATGTACGTGTAATGTGTTCCTAAAACGCTTTGTGCGCATGCGTAGGATGCGTGCTTCGGTGCTTGTTGAAATCTTAGAATTTGCCATAGGACTGAAACATGGAAACCGAACCTGTGGTTCTATTCTCTAAGAAAACGCAGCGCTGCCGCAACGACGAACATCCAAATGGATACATTTAATTAACAATCCAATGTATATATACATTAGGTTGACAATCCAAGGTATCCACCGAAGCAGCGCTGCGATTTCTTAGAGAATAGCACCACTGGAACAAACTGGAATGCAGAATCCTACGGTTCACTTGGCAACTGATGAATATTATGATTATTTCATGAGAAGATTTATGAGGTTTTCCCCATATTTTAACGGAAACGATGGCTTATATTGACGACAAGGCTATAGAGTTAACGTATTTAACGATAGAAGAATGAAAACTTACGTTCTAGTATTTCCGTAGCAGTTCCATTGTTGCGCTAACAGCTTCATGTCGAAATAGAAAGGTGGATCATGCTTCCTGCTCTTTATCTTTGCCCTGTAAGGAAAACCAATTGGTATCATGGTATCGTGTTATTCGATCATTGGGTTGTGGAGTGAAGAGTTAAAAATGTCAGATAGATGTCGCTCCTTGTAAAATATTGTCATTTAGCTGCTTAAGAATGGATGTCGAACCTAATATTACTTAGGAGAACACTCGGGAGATTAATAATGTATTATATGTCGTGGCCCGATCTTAGAATTAACCAACCATTTCATGAATTGGTCGCATTTCATGATATAGAAATAGCCTTATCCGCTGGCCGTATCATGATCATCATGATATAAGCAAGTCAAATCAATGAACACTGCGTTTAACGATATGAACAGTTGAACAAACATGGCTGATCATATCGTAAAATATTTAAGTTTCCACCTGTAAAGATGCTGATTCAGTTTGGTTTACATTATCTGTTTGATAAAATAGTACCTATGCATGAAAGAGCCTTAAAAATAATGTTAAGCTTACTCGGCCCGGGCGCTGAATGCCACAGGGGATATTCCAGCTGGTCCACTAAAAACCTTCTGAGTAGAAGTGTAGACTCCATCGATTCCCCATTCGTCCATGAAGAATGGTACTCCTGCCAGAGATACAACGGTGTCCACCAGAAGTAAGGTTCCATATCTGAAAATAAAGAAAAGAAATAGGTATAATTATGGAGATAAAAACATTAACGAGTCTCGAAGGACATTTTGCATGAGACGCAGAAGTAGAAAGTAACTCAAGTCGGAAGAATCTTTTAAAGAACTACGGAAAATGTTCGAATATTCGTTCGGAATCGCCGAAAACTTTTTATCTTAACTTTTACCGCGCCGGTATTTTCCACTGCATGCTAATTGCAGACTCCTTCACAGGATGCAATTAAAGAGTTTTCAACTCGAACGTTATTCCGAGAGGCCTAGATCTAAGTAAAAAGCCAAGTCAGGAATGAAAGAGACAACGACTGTAATTAAATTGTCCCTCAGTGTTCCTCGGGCAATCAAATAGTTTTTCTGCTAAAGTTCGCTGCTTTTTTAATTTGGAAGTGAAAGGACGACAGGAGGAATGGTTTCAGCTCAGATTGGATAAAGCCCGGATTGTGGTTTTTACAACAGTTCGTTAAGCTGACAGACAGGGGGCAAAGATGGCAAGATCTATCTATATGACTATATGTAGCGTACGCTAAAGTTTAGTGATCTTTGATTCGGATGATGTGTGTTCATAGTGGCTAGTGCGTGCTTTTTTTTAATAGTATAAACTAGTGTTCGACTGTGATCTCACCTGATACTAGCGATACAATCGTTAATGGTGAGGCGCACTAGTTTATGAGGAGCCTATTGACTCTAACCTTGAAGACACACAAATTATAATCGGTCGGGAAGGCTACAGCAGGAAAATTATTTCAGTCCTTCGATGTACGCGGTATAAACGTCGTTTTATATTAAAGCGATTGGCACGTTTATGACGTTCGTCGCTCCGATTGGCCCGCTCTATGCTCTTAACCAATCAGAGATGTATACGCGATAAACGTTTCGATCGCATTACCATAAAACAGCACGCAGAGTACAGTTCTAAAGTTTTTCTGGCAAACTTAAGGATGTTAAAAAATTTCAAATGAACTTGCCTTGAAATGGGGTTTGAATTACTTATGTTTATAAGAAAAAGCATAATCAGACTTATAATTTTCCCACTTCTGGGACTCAGACCCCCTCTCCATGCGAGAGAATCCACCCAATACGGGGTTGAATATCACATGTCTTAATTTTTATTTTATTTTAGGACATACCGGTTTTATCACGATGTTTTTCTTAACCGTTTTGAGAGCGTTGTGATGAAATAAAATTACTCAAAGCAAAGTGCCTGCCTAGATTTGAACTCACGATGTACGACTCGTAAGTCAGGATCGTTATTACTGGGCCACCACTTCTGAATTACTAATACTGGATTAAAGAGAAATGTAAAATATCGATTGTGCATAACGTATTTTTACTCTAGCACATCGGTGAAGTACCTGGATAATCTGAAACGCGCCGTCCGAGCCTAGACTTAACTCAATCACTACGTGGCACCTACTAAACCTATTGTATTAGCTACTATTATCCTTTCTCTGACTAGACTAGTGATTCTATTATCCCTTATTTGCCAGTTCAAATAACAGAGTTGCAATTTTGAACCGAGCTCTTTGTTTTTCACGTTGAGAGAATGTTTGATTAGTTCCATTTTTTATTTGTATTGTTGATAGACTCGCTTTTAACCACTGTATCATCTGACACAAGGCAAAGTTGAAACAGGTTTCACATAAAATTGTATTTATTCAGTGCATTACGAGGTCAAAGTGTTCCCCGCATTACGTAATTACATTCATTTTAATGAGGCATCTTAGTTTATCTCATTCATCTCTTTCCTACTCTAAACCAAATTGAAATCACGGCAGAGTGGGCTATGTTTTTCTTAGCCGCACCGCAACAAAGACATACGAAGCGTATCAGACCTTTTGCATAAGCAGCAAAACAATTGACTGAATTAATATAAGAAAAAAAAAAATTGACTTAATAATCCCATACGTAAAACCTCCTTATATTCCACACAACTGGTCATTCGTGCCCAAAATAATTATGTGACGCTATAAACGTTTTCTTTTTCACTAATTGGTTCTTAATGATTTAATCGCTCGGCTTTTGTTTTCATCGAAACTGGCCAGTACTAAGTATTTCGTTTCGAATTAAACGTCATTTGTTGTCACACCTCATTATTGTTGTAAGCAACTTGAAGTTGTACTATTACTTATTCTGTGGTTGAAGTAACAAAGAGGACAAAACTTGGGTTTTGCCTTTGATTATATATATGCACTTAAATGTTTGTAAGGATTTTTGGCGTGCGTTTTTCAAGTACCTATGTAGTGCAGTGACTGTCTAATTATTCGCAAATTTATTCCAACTGGATGTTGTGTTGTAAAATTGAAATAGTTTTGTATCTTTTAGTAGTGGTAATGACAACTGCCTGCTGAAATCGGCGCTATATCGATAAAATGGAATTGAGAATTTTATAGTAATTTTAACTGTCCTAGTGAAGCTTTCTTCCGAATTTTAATGAAAAACCATGTGACTATATTCTTTATCAAAATCTAAATAAGTGCTTTAAACTTGACGTTGTCAAAGTCACGCTTTTAAAATCTAAGTTCAAAAGTAATTATAGCATATTAACTTACTTGTGACAAAGATCACCCAAACCTTGAAGATTCTCTACTGTGCCCGTGGAGGAATCACCATGGGTGATGAAGAGGGCAGCTGGACGCAATTTCTTCAGTTCTGGCTCCAGTTGTTCAGGACTGAAGGTTACGTTTAGTGGAACACTGACCACCTCAGTTTTGATACCTGTATAAACAATGACATTATAGATTATGAAAGCGTGGAGGAAGTTTAATGTTGTTTAAACAATTAGAGAAATAAATAGTGTCTATAAATTAATATCTAGTTTAAAGAAACGTTAGCTTTTTAAAATTAAATATGTATCCCACGGTAATCGATTATTTTACGTGGAAACTACCGAGTTAAAAAGCCATCCATCAGCATCCCCCCTGTAGGGACCCAGCAGGGCTGAAGCCTCCTCTGGGGCCTTGGGATAGTGTGGAAATGTATACCAGGGCCTTGTAGGTTTTTAATCTCGATACACTTATTAAAATAATTTATCCTTTTTTTACCGTATCGATTAGCTATAATAAAAGCGCGCTGATCCCATATTCCTCTCGAAGCGATGAGCAGGGTTTCTCCTGGGCCCACCAGGTTGCTGATCACAGCCTCCATGCCAGAGTGGCCAGAACCACTCATAGCCAACACCAGCTGGCTACGAGTTTGGAAGACGTATTGCAAACCAGCTCGAATGTCATCCAGGACCTAGAAAAGACGATATTATATAAATAATACACGAAAAAACCTTTTTTTGCTTCATTACGGTTAATGTCATTTAATGAGTAATTAGAAATGACATGGTATTGTTTTTTTAGAATTAAGGGCGTGGCACGGCACCGCCACCGTTCGAATAAAAATAAAACAAATATATGTATGATTTCCAAGTAAATTCATACATTTAGATAATAGTGCCGAGATGGAGGACGACCTATTTACGATTTTACGCTCTGTTAGAACTTCACTAATGAAATTAGAATTCTGTGTTCGTAAGTGCCAATTTGCCAATAACATAGCAACTTTTGAAACCTAAAAAGAATATTAAAGCCTTCTTATTCAAAATCATATTTGAAATACGTATTCAACGAAAGAAGGCTTCATTAAGTTCGAATACAGAATATGAAAAGAAAACCTCAACTCATATTTGAGCTTACTCTTGAGATGACAAGGGCTGACCTTGGTCGACCGTATGTTTGCCATCCCTTATATAATGGGAACAAACTCAAAAAGGTTGTTTACCCCTCAAAACACTCAGGAGTATTGCGGTGAACAGGATTCTTGTTACTCATGAGCGAGACCTTACTTTATTATTCATGTAATTTCACCTGAATACATAAGAAACCAAGGTTTTGTTTTTACATAACAGCCGCGTATTTGTCGTACCTTAGTACAGTACTGTGATGTCACTTAGCTTTTTCGCAGGTCCCCAAGTTATATAAAAATTGGGAAGCCAAATTATCACAAATTTTGTGGCAATTTGGGTTTCAACCTTTTGGTTGGTGAAAAAGGTCAATGTAATAAGACGACTATAGTAGGGATCTCAGAACTCTGATTATAAAATAAGAACAGGGAAGAAAAAATATCTAAAACTTAAAGGAATCTGCGACAATGTTCAAAAGAGTTATGCCCGGTATCCACCAAAGCGGAGAGGAGAGGAGACGAGAGGAAATGTGTTTGAACAAACCAATCCGATTTTGTTATGTCCACATCTCTTCTCCGCTTAGCTTTGGTGGAAATGGATCAAACGGAGAGGAGAGGAGACGTCTCATTTCTATAGAATTTTGTGCGGCGAGCGAGCAAGCGGTGCGGCAGAGCGGAAAAGTGTGTAGTCGGGCGGCCGGGCGATGCACGCACTCAAGCACCCCGCACCTTGCTGCCTTCTCCCCGCGCCTTCTCTCTCACAACTCACATCTCTGCTACACAAAGCTCACATCTCCTCTCCGCTTTGGTGGAAATAACCTGCCAGCTTTGCAGCACATCTCCTCTCGTCTCCTCTCCTCTCCGCTTTGGTGGAAACCGGGCCTTACCGCGTGCCTGAAACCTAAATTGCAACCGATGGTATACAAGCGGGCTTTAGTCAGTAAACGTCTGACTCTTCCTCTCGCACTTTCCAAAAAAAGGCGCTTTCTCGCAATGTAACCGATACGAATCACATACATACTCCTATCATATTAAGTTGGTTCTAATTTACACACAACAAGCATGATTTAAATCACAGTGTGAATGATCCACTCAACTATCCATCAAACTATCATAAGAAAGAGAAAAAGCTAGAACTTACGTTGAAGAACTCATCACAGATGGGTGAGAGGACGGGCTTGCTGAGTACCTTCTCGACGGAAGGGTAGTAGTCGCAGGGTCCTGGTCCACACAGCAGCGGCTTCACTATCTCACGGTCTACTATCCTCGGAGGAGGAACTATGAACTGGTTTGATGCCATCTTAGGAGATCTCGCTGAAAATAAATGGTGGTTAAGACGCAGAAGAGATTATATCAATGTTTGTGTGGGTTAGGGTAGGTTTTTGTTTTGAATGTATGCTTTTAAAGTACCTACATAAACCTGATAATTTAATCCTGTGGACTTAGTTTTAAAATATCTACTTTGGTTAGACAATTTAATGATATTTTATGCACGTAGTTAACTGCATCACACCATACAATGTTGTGGTACAGATCACTTTATACCCCGTCTTTTATCACTCGGGTATGGTCTAGTTTATGGTCATTAAAGAGATAACGATAATCTCAATAGGTATGAAGGAGTTATGGTGTAAAACTGTCGTATCAACCACTTTTAATTGTCCGTCTCATTTGCATTCAGATGTAGGTTCAATTACTAGCACGCTTGCCAGGAACAAGCGTGTCTCGAGTGAAACTACGAGTAACTCGCACTCAGTGACCGATATTCGGCGCAAGTATTCGTGAAGTTTGGTTACCGGAATCGGGTTAATGTTTAGATTTAGTGCTAATAGGGTGGTTGTAAATTTGCTACAATGTTCTGGCGCTATCGGATGGCACATTTGGCAAGTGCGCCGCGCCCGGGGCGCGCGCCGCTTGCCAGCCTCATATTTGTTCCACATGCTATCGTTGCTAGCCTGCGGTTTAACAATTGTTTTTATATCCCAATTTGCCATTCATTCACAGTATGTTCGTTTAAAAAAAACAAATACGAATGTATTTTAACGTTTAAACGTGCCGTAGATAAGGGAGGTCAAGAGTGCATTTGGCAGCGCGCTTATTGACATGATAGTTCGTCGTTTCCGAGCTGGGAGCGAGGTTACATAAGACTGAGACGTGGGATGAAGATCGAACGAGCGCAATGTTGTCTCGACAAATTGATTCGATTCCCATCGCGACTGTCGAAGCGATCCCGGCTTCCCGGCGGGACCGAGCGGAGCGAAAGACGAACGACCGCCGCCGGGATCTTCACGCGCAAACAACGCTGGTCCGGCAGGAGTATCAGCGTCTTGTCGGAGCTGCAGCGCGAAATGTGACGTGATTTTGTTTGTTTACAAATTTGAATTTGTAATACGATTCTGGTACTAGTAAAAATGCAAGTATACACATACCCCGCGTTTTGAATTGCGATATTTTTGTTGTTATCGCGTTAACACTCGTTCTGAATTACCGTAAACGCATACATCAAGCGATTTCTTGACGCGCTAACAGTCCTGTCCCCCTAGCCTAGTTACAATCTTTTCGTTTAGCGTGAACGCTTGGAGTTGGCCACGCCCCCAATTCTTTTGTTCTGACTTCATCTCAACGCTTAGTCACGTGGTCAGAATAAAGGAATTGGGGGCATGGCCAACTCCAAGCGTTCGCGCTAAAACTTGGCTGATGATCTGATTGACATGCTTCAAATTCAATGATAAAATATAAAAGAACGAACAATTACTTACTATCGAAAACAAAGGTCGCACTCACTTTGATATCACTGATTCGTAAATTGTTTTTGTTCAGTTAGTTTCTAATCATAATGGGAACTGTCGCTGTGCCCCTCACCGCTGGCTAACGAGAACTGACGATAAACAGTGGCCATTAGTTTATGTATATCGATATAATTGTAATGATAACAGTTTACTGTTAAGTTTTACTTATGACATAGATAGTGACGAGAGAATAAGACATTACCTAATGCCATTACACATAAATCATCTCTGTATAATTTTATGAAGATTCTTTTATTCTTTTTTAGGGTTCCATTTTGAGCTAAAAACGAAAAAGCGGAACCCTTATCGGATCACTTTGTTGTACGTCTGTCTGTCTGTCAAGACGTTATCTCAGGAACGCGTGGAGGTATCCAGTTGAAATTAAAAGCATACACTCAGGTCTGCAGTCCTTTGAAAGTGTAAAGAAATAAGCCTTACGGCCGTTTATATCGCAAAAATATATATTTCGACACTTGAAGTAATTAAAATTCAGAGGGTACTCCCTGCTGACCCAGAATCCTGAAAATCGGCATAGCACAGTTATAGAAATAAATCTGAAAACTGCAAATGTTTTTCCTGAAAAATCTTTGAATCTTCATTCGGATATTGAACTATTTTATACGTAAGACATTCAATGACTTTTATCGGTCTAGGGTGAAGCGAGAGGGCTTTTCAGATTTTTATTGACTAAAACCACACTTGTGTCCTTCAATTACCCTTTGTGTTCTAGAACCACGAGTTTCCTGTTTAGAAAATCCCCGTGGGGCTTGTAGGCGTCGGCAATGCTTGCTCAATATCTATGTTGCTCAGCCTCAACGATTTGCTGATATCTCTTCGAGGAGCGCGTGGACCGACCCCCAGTCGTTGACAGCGCATACTGTATGCGCTGTCAACGACTGGGGGTCGGTCCGACGATTGCCGGACGGCGAGCTACCCGTTGCTTGTCATCACTAGTACCGTAGGTTTTTTTTGGTGGTCAAATTCCCATGACAACTCTCGCCCTTGGGCAGAGAGGGAGTTTCAGACTTTTACTGATTTTTTTATGGAAGGTAAAATCATCCAATGACAAAAGAGATAGTGTCAGACTCTTACTGACTAAAAACCTACCCTGTTCCTTCAATGCCTTTGTTAGCCCCAGTAGGCTTCGACCCTGCTGGACCCCTACAGTTTGCTGATAACTCCTTGAGACGCACTGGAACAGTGCGCGCCTTCGACGACTTGGGCTCGGTCCGGACTGTCACCGAACGGACGGAGAGCGAGGTTCACTTTGCTCCGTCCGCAAGGCCGTGCCTACGCTGGCCGGAAATCGGGATCGGAATCCCGGCGGCGGCGTCGGCGTGTGCGCCGTTGCCTGATGCGGTCGGCCTCCTCCTTTGCTAGCATTACTGCTTCGCAGAAGGAGGCGACCACCTGCCACTCCTCCTCGCTCCTGACCATGGCCTGTACCATGGTCGCCGCCGCTGATCGCCCCCACAAGCACACGGCGATGCTCTTCCCAAGCGGGGCACACCTCTACTGTGTGCTCCACCGTGTCCCCGGGCGGATCGCACAGTGGCGACACCCGGGTGACTTTTACTGAGTAAAAAACTTACCCCGTTCCTTCTTTGCAACAACATGTGAACTCACACAAAATATTTCTACATATGTGGGTAAGTTTGTGGGTTTTGCATTTTTCGGCATGGCATTGGCAGTGGCTGAGAGATTGGCTACTCCGCTTCGTGTCGCTGGTTCGATCCCTACACAGAGCAAATATTTTTATAGCCTACGGTGTTTGTTCCGAGTACAGAAGTAATTCCTAGTGTCAGATTTTTTTTTATCATGGCTGATCATTCACCCATGATACAATTTTATTTTTCTGTATGTTCATACATTATCTTCATACAGAGACCTCTCCTTGTATTGGATTAAGGTGGCACTTTCCCACTCGTATATTGTCAATGTCGAGCATGGTTTAAAAGCTTGTTGTTTCCTCTAAAGCAATCTAACGCAATGTTTGATGGAGAGGCAACTCGAAAAAACAGAGATAAAGCCTGAAAACTCTGACATTCGGTAATTCCGTGATTTACTCGTATATTTCACAAATCTTGTTCCAAGAAATACGTGTTACGATTATACCTACCCAAACAGTTTGTGAAAAAAATTGTCATAATTAAAAATCCCGATTTAATGCGCAAGGCTTAAAGGTATAGAAGTACTTTTTATATTTTTAATATAGAAGTACATTATGGAGGGCCAAAGTTCACGTAAAATAGCAGATTTTCAACGGTCAATCAAAACATAAATTTGTGTAACACTAATCCAGTAAAGGATTATTTTTACACAAATTTATGTTTTGATTTCTATAGAAGCCTAGATAACATCCACAAGATATCTGTGTATCCAAAATATCTGAAGAAATATGTGTAATAACATCATAAAAGCGGTTGTATGAAAATGTACATCGGGTTGACCGCTCTTAAGTTATTGGTCTCGGCTATCATTAATTGCACGCTACTTAATCAAAAAGAGACGTAACTCAAAAAAGCGGTATTCGAAAATTGAACCTTATTTATGAAACGTTTGTTTTTAGTTAGGGTGTGTTTCCACTGAAGCGGAGCTGGGTGGAGGGGTACGGAGAAGAGCAGTGAAAAGTGGTGTTTCCATTAAACCGGAGTAGGACAGAGTGTAGTTGAGCTGCCCTCTGCTTCGTGCTCTCCGCTCGGTACTCCGTCTCCGAGTGTTTATTTATTTTATTTGAATGTTCGCTCAGCTACACTCCGCTCCACTAACACCGATTGACCAAGTCACGGTCCAGCACAATCAGCTCATCTCGGCGACTGTGCACATATAGAAAAAAGGCTAGGTGGACTGATTGGTATGTTCTTTGTAGATCGAAAAAATAACAAAATATTCTATTTCATTGATATAATTGTTGATGTTTATTAAGAAAATAATTAAAGTAGCAATATAAACGAGTACAGGCTTATAAAGGGTATCACGTAGTTTCTAAAACAGGTATCTATGTACTTAATACATTAGCATTTAAATTTTAATCATTTCGGCGGATGAATGGCTCGGAGGGTATCCGCCATGGCGTCTGCCAATATCTCTGCTACTGAGATTCTAGCGTTGAATCCCATGATGCCCACCCGCAATGCTTTGTCCACCGTGGGGCCACGGCCTTCTAGGATGAGAATATTGTACCTGCAGAAGTCAAAATAGTTATATTAGAGTATAACAAAGAAAATGTAAAAATATACGCTAAGATGAGGAAATTTACAGGATATCCAAGAATTTAACATTTTGATACATTAACTTTATTGCTGATCGTATTTGACTAACAAAAATGACTGCCAATATAAATTGAAGGTACTTTATTTAAAAGAATAGGTAATTAAGACAAAAGAATGTATTGCAGTTGCTTAAAATAATTAAGGAACTCAATCCACATGTATAATAGTCGCTAAGATTTTGACTGTTTCACATATGTTTGACCAAATGCCAGCAATTTTTCATCAGCCATAATTCTAAATGTAGCAATTCTTACTTCTCTCTTAAATAACCAGTAAACTCTGAGTGATCAACTCCTGGCGGGAGCACCACAGTAGTGACAGTAGATAGTCTGTCTTCCGGCTTCGGAACAAAGAATTCGAAGTTATAATTCTGGAGACGCTTGTGGAAGTGCGCTGTGCTGGCGGCGTGGCGGGCCCAGGATACCGGCAAGGTCTCGTTGCAGATCGACTTAAGACACGCCCAGAGAGCCCATAGCATTGGGGGACTCATCGTGTGGTGGTATCTGAAGAAATACGATGACGTAGAATATGATAACATATAAAAATAAATGGAGTAGTGAAACCTCTGATATTGAACTGAGATTAGCAACAGACCTGACCATAACTAGTATTAGTATACTGAACCATTGCAAACATTTTGCAGCTACAAAACCAACTAACGTAAGATCGACGCTATATTTGGTTTAGGTCAGCTCTTCTTCAGAAGACTTGCAATCATGCTTAAAATTCATGTTTTTTTTTATGGTAGGTAAAATCATCCAATGACAAATCCCGCCCTTGGGTGGAGCGGGAAGTAGTGTCAGACTCTTACTGACTAAAAACCTACCCCGTTCCTTCGTTGCCTATAGTGCCGGGGCTGAGCCTTCCTCTCAGAAAATGGCCCTTGACCCCAGCAGGCTTCGACCCTGCCTGCCTGCAGTTAGCAGGCTGGGCCTCTTCGGTGTGCTGACAGCTCCTTGATGCGCGCGGGAACAGAACGCGCCGTCGACGACTTGGGCTCGTGTTTAACATTTCTATTAAGAATTGGTTGGGAACACTTACTGTCTTGTGTCTCCGTAGCAGTTCCATTGATTAGCCAACAATTTGACATCGAAGTAGAAAGGAGGTTCATAGGTCCTGTTATTTATCTTTCGTCTGAAAACAAAGCCTGGGTTACAAACTAATAGCCTCAGAATTGGGTATTTACCTGTGCTTATTTTTGTACAATTTTTTTTTTTAATAAATAAAAAATTAGATTAAAAAAGAAATCTTTTTCTGAAAACAGCATCAAAATTGCTTATTAAATGAAGCAGTAATTAGTATTTCAAATATTAGTTTGAAGAAGAGTGGGGCGTGGTGAGAATATCTTGCTATCATCTCTTTTGAGTACAAGTAACTTAATGGCAGTGACGTCACATTTCAGCATGTGCATCCATAAAGAGTTATTTGATAGTTTCCCCTTCCACCAGATTGGAAAATGTTCCAACTTGATTAATATTTAACGAATTTGAAAAATTCATTTAGTTTGTAATTTTGGATAAAGGTACTTTTTATACAAACAATAAAAACAGTGAGTAAATTACCCAAATACACGTGCTTTGTCATAATATTAGGTACTGTTAATGATATTTTTTTAACAAAATGATTTCTTACTCTGCACGGGCACTAAATGCTACGGGTGCTATTCCGGCTGGTCCACTAAACGCCTTCTGAGTAGACGAGAATACTCCGTCTACTTCCCACTCGTCCATTAGGAAAGGGACTCCGACAAGTGACACCACGGTGTCTACCAGCAATAAGGCTCCATATCTAAAAAGTTGTCAAACAGAAACTTAGAATTATTTTAAACTATTTTCCATAGGTCTGTGCAAAGGATTTGCTACTGTGTGCAATATTACTGGCCCAAATATAAGCCAAAATTGTCATGAATGACATTAAAAAAGTTTTTTTTTTGACATCTCAATTTTTTTTTTGGTCACGAATGGCCAGTTTTTTTTTCATAACTGAATAGAGTTTTATATCTGGACCTGTCTCACTTGATTTAGGTAAAGATCACGACTTAATTACCAAATTCAGTTTCATACATATTAATGTTACAAGAAGGAAAACTTAAATACTTAGAGAGGTTTTTAGAAGCGAAAAAATAAATCAAAATAATTTTCCATTAAAAATAATGTTTTCAAGATAAGATTTTTACGTTGTCTTTGTACAATGTACATATTTCAACTCTTTTTCAAGTTCTCCTTTTTTCCTCATGTTTAAGGAATGTTTTTCTATCAACTGAAAAGTTGGCGATCAAAAACCAGAGTCGTTTCGCTATCAATGTAGAAACTGCTAGAACTGGTCTATGAAATGAAAACAGTTATTCATACAAAATATTATAGTAGCAATTACAGTTTTTATCTCTTTGGAAAATATTTAGAAACAAAAATTTAATTAATAAGTACTATTTTCTATCTTGACGTTCACTTACTTGTGACAAAGCTCGCCCAAGCCTTGTATTTTTTGAACGGTTCCGGTCGAGGAGTCTCCATGGGTGATGAACAGGGCAGCTGGACGCAATCTCTTTAGTTCAGGTTCCAATTGATCCAGAGTAAAGGTTGAGTTGGCTGGAGTTTTAGTCACTTCAGTTTTGATTCCTGGAAACATTTAGATTATTAACTCCTGACGGAAAAGAGGGGTGCTATAAGTTTGACCTGTCTGTCTGTCTGTCCGTGGCATCGTAGCGCCCAAACGAATGGACCGATTTTGATGCGTTTTTTTGTTGTTTGAAAGCTGATTTAATCGAGATGGTTCTTAGTTACAACTTATGAAAAATTTTCCTGGTTTTTAAGGTCACCAGCTCGTTTGTTAACTGCGGTAGGGTTTTTAAACACTTAATGGGTATTTACTTTATTTTAAACACATGTGTGACCTAATATTTGAAATACTCGTGTACAATCTGATGCCATTGAGCTGGTCTGATGATGGAGCTCGAAGGTCGAGGACCCTGGATGGCTTATTAACATAGTAAACCCATCAAGTTTGAGCTCATTATTTGTCTTAACTAGTTCTACACATTTCTCATGATGACAAGGACCTGATGCTAGAACTGGGAGGTGGCTTATGGAACTTTGGAATGCCTACTAGTAAATCCATCGAGTTTGGGCTCATTATATTCGTCTTGACCAGTTCTATACATTTCATATTGACGACAAGGACTGTCGGGGTTTTTTTTTTATTTTTATTTTGATAGTTATGATGATTTCTTAATATACCGATGTAAGGGAAATGTATCGTTGTAGACGAGTTACGTGAGCGGAATAGTTTTGAGGGGCGCGGGGTTCAGTTTTTAGCAATTCGTCTAGTAGTTTGGACACTCCTAACGAGATCACGGGTTCTCTCGGAAGACGATACACTTATGTCTGTAATTACTTAAATATATCTAGATACTGAAAAATAAAAATGTTTTTAGCGAATCGTGATTTTAATTCTACTCTATGAAACCCGCAACCAGAAAATCTTACCGATGGCGACTGTGGCTGGCGGCTGATCTTTGACAGTCGTTAAGGAAAACCAGAAGACAGACAAATCTGATGCTTGTCTTGCCAAGGGCTATCGTGTTACTCAGATACTGGGTAATTGAGGTCAGATAGGTCGTTGCTATATCGTCTTGACCAGTTATAAACATATCATCCCATATGTTTAAAAAAACTAAAATGTTTATAAAAACCAAGTCCAAGGACTGTCGGGGGTTTTTTTAATATTTAATTTTATACTTGTTTGTTTCTTATATAATACTAGCTTCTGCTACCGACTTTGCCCGCGTAAAACAGATGGGATTGTAGTCAAGCACTAGTTTATATTCATTAAAAAAAAATCTAGATTTCTTAATACAAACTTTGGACCTCCCGTTTCATCCCTTAACATTTAAATTATATTTTCCCCCTGGACAATTATAGAAATGTTGGATAAAATACCTAATCTTTTGGCTATAATTTCCGCACGCTGATCCCAGATGCCCCTGGACGCGATGAGCATGGTTTCTCCTGGAGCCACCAGGTTGCTGATCACTGACTCCATTCCAGCATGACCAGCGCCACTGATTGCTAACACTAGCTTGCTCTGAGTTTGGAAAACATATTTTAAACCTGCACGAATGTCGTCCAGAACCTGTAAATAGATGTTAAAGGCTTAGTATTTTTTTACTTTAATCTTTTGAATTGTGTCTCTAATTACGGTAGTAATTAGAGACACAATAGAAAGACAATAGGTGGTTCGCTTGGGGCTTGAGTAATTAATTGGAAAAACAAACAATCGTACATTATATATTATTTCAAGATACACAGTATAATCCACTACGTTTCCACAGGTCACTAGTTTGTATTAGATACAGTTTGGAAAAATTGCATAATCTATACTTATAATAAATCTGTAGAAGTAAAAATTCTGTACATTGAAAATATCCAAAAAATAAATGGTAGGTGTTACTATACCGACACCGAACCCAAAAATGTGATTAAAAAAATTTTTGTCTGCCTGTCTGTTTGTTCAGTCATCACGCAAAAACTACCGGTTCAATTACGATGACACTTGGTATAATTATTCTTTAATATCCTGGGCATCACACTGTGTACTTTTTATCCTGGAAAAGTATATACAATAAAAAACAAACTTAATTTTGCGGTTCGATCCCTAAGCCCGATTATTGTACCAACCGCAAATAATAAGTTTGTCGCAGGTTACGTCACCCGTTTCTATTGTAATTAGCCACAAAAGGCCTGCGCCGAGATAGAAGTATTAATACCGGTATGCTCGATAGATAACGTTCTACACAAATAGCACTTTACACTTAAAACTCATCGATAAGTTTCGTCGTGCACGTGAACGAAGTTGCGGGCACAGCTAGTATCAATAATAATATCATTTAAAACAACAACTATACAATTTTATCGTTATATTTCAAGCTATATTAGAAAAATAGACAAAGACCTGCAAGTATTGGGGAAAATATACATACGTTATAAAACTCATCGCAGTTAGGTGTGATGACCGGCCTGCTGAGAGCCTCCAGGACGCATGGCCAGTAGTCACAGGGTCCTGGGCCGCACAGAAGAGGTTTCACAAACTTTCTGGCCTCTATCTTCGGAGGAGATACGCTCAAGTTGTCGAAAGACATGGCTTGGAAGTTGGAATCTAGAAAAAAATAGGAAAACAAAATATTTGATTTAATTTGAATGGTGGACTTAAAACCTAAATCTTAAGCCAAAAAGGCTACCGAAATATAATGCTAAGACTGTGATAAGCGACTGGCACCCGTAGAGCGTCTACAAGCGTGGGCACGTTGGCTGACGAGTTCTCTGGGACGGCATTGGTCCCCGTCGCGGAGACGCGATAATTTCAATACTCAATACTCAATACTCAATACTTTATTGCATTCCATATTATGTACATAGATGGTATGAAATATTGCAAGATCAATATGGACCCTGTCGGGCACAGCAAAGTTAGGAGAGAGGATGAAGGCTAAGTAACAATTCATGCAATTTCATTCGTGTATTGTCAACAACCACACCACATTGGAGTGAGACTCAGTTTTTTTTTTTGGTAACCACACCAGTACCGATGCGTTATAAAATAATTCGTTCTGTTTTGATCTTTAATGGTTAAAAATATTTTTGAAGCATCTTCAGTACGGGCGTCCGTTGCACGGAGGCGGGCAACAATATAAGGTGCGGGGCCCGGCTTTTTGCGACGGATACTCGCGCGGTTCCCGCGGTTCCTCCCGGTTGCATACTATTGTATGCAACCGCGCGGGCGCCTACTCTAGACAGTTTGAAGCCTAAAGGTTTTTTCAGGAATGAGGTACTGTAGAGCGTCTTTTATTAGTACCTCTTTATAGGGATTAGAACTAATGACACATATTAATAATAATAAATAAACAATAATAAATTTATTTATTCCTGGCTTTGAATATCCATAGTTACATTAAAATTGTTGAAATAAAGTAAAATGAATTTAAAAATAAAGTAATAAAAATGTAGTAGTACCTTAGTACTACTACATTTTTATTACTTTATTTTATGTCTTAACATAAAACACTAATTAGAACTTTAAAATTAAAATGATTGTCAAAAAGGTTCTTTTGTAACCATTTGAAATAGTAATTTCGTGAGAATAAATCCTGCACTAATAGGTACTTAAAAATACTTTTTTATTATTATTACGTACGAATCCTACAAAATGTATTCGATTTCTACTTCTTTTTTTAGTATCCAGTACCTTTCTTCAGTAGCTAATCTTCTGAAGAAAAGTAATTGGCTCATATTTTCCAACCGCTTTTCTATTAGCTAAAAGTATTACTTACATTAACTTAAGAAAGTACTGCAACTCGTAAATCGACGCAAAATTACTCACAACACAACACGAACTATGGAAAAAATATTCGAAGTTAGAGATATTTTTAATTCTCTTTTAATAATATCAGTGTAATCAACTACTCGTGCTGAAGTAGACCGCACTGCCGCCTAGTTTTAGCCGATGATAATAATGATAATAAGTAATTATAATTTTGTACTTATATCCGTACGCATAGTATCAACTAATCGGTGTGTGTGTAGGTGTGTGGATTACTGCGTGGTAGATAAATAATGACAATGCTGTTTTACGAACAGTGACTAATAGATTTGATAAAGTTAGATGAACTTTTTTGGGAGAAATAATTCAGGAAAAAGAGTAGTTTACATTATACAACTTTTAATTTTGGTCGTTTTAATCCGGTACATGAAACTCTATTGATTTGTAAAGATAAAATTGAAAAATAAAGTACTTTTTCTTTAAAGTCGAGGTAATAATATACGCATGTACGAAATTATTTTTTTAAAGTAAACGAGTCAATGACCTTGTAGGTAATTGTCGGTCGTTTCGTACTAACTACCTACAGTTCATTGGCCTCGCTCAGCTGACGTTTACTTAAAGAAATTAATTTCGTACATGCGTAAATTAATTCGAGTCTAAAAAAAGTACTTTACTTTTTAATTTTCTCTTTACAAATCGATAGTGTTTCATGTACCTAATTGACCCTCCACAGGATTAAACCGACTAAAATTTAACGGTGTATACCAAGCACTAAAAATAACTATAACTATCGGGGAGAGGGAGGCCTATGTTTAACAGCTTCTTTCGGCAGCAATGATGGTGATATTGCACGATATTTCGCCATGATTGCGAGACCTTATCACTAAAAGTGCGCCCCATGACCTGTGACCCGTAAATACTGCTTGTCATTGAGTTTATAGAACACATCACACCATAACGTTATATTAATGTCAACACTCGCGGCTAACATTAAGATAAGATAAAAACTTATTTATTTTAACATAACACGGCCAAAGGCTAATTACACTAGTTAAAGACATGTCAAGACATATTTTTGAAAATTATACACAATAGTACATTATGATATAAGTGTGTAATGTAGGAGGTTACCGTCGAGGCGGTATTAAGACCCGACCCGTGGCGAGGATCTTATGAGAGCCAAGAAAGGTAACCATTCATTACTCACGTGTATCGTACGACATTTTTCAATACACTTGTGAAGAAAAATAATTTAGCTAACTAATATTACAACGGTAAAACTAGTAAATTTTTTCATAACATGGCGGTAAAAAATTAAATCGGTTTTCATAGGTACGCGCTAGGCTATGGCTATATGGTCTTTTGATCATATTGCCTTGTCGTCGTTTGTTTTCTTGTGTGAAAATTTTTTACGTTAATGTCTTTCGTAGTGACAATAGAATATTACATCCATATTTTATCATGTTTTTATAGTAGATATTTGATTTAATTTAGTTAATACAGCCCATAAACTTCACTCGAAAAAATCACGCCAAAAACCGCGCGCATCTTTAAAGGACGGCCATAGACCACAAACAATTTTTATTTTTTCGTATTCAAAATTTGTTTTGCGAACCAAGAGGTTGAACAAAAAGGTTATAGTTACATTACAGCACTAGTGCGTAATGGTAATCAAAATGTCACAGTTTGGTAACAGGTATCATTATATACCTAAGTGTAGTGCAATAAGAGCCACTTTCTGAGCAAGTGTATTAAAATAATATAACTACACGGCAGTCATACACTCATCTCACAAAACTCCAGACAGACAGACAAGATGTTCTTCGAGATGTTGTTGTTGTTCTTAGATGTTGATGTGTTTGGTATTCATCAGCAAACACGTCACAATCAGGTTTAGTATCCAAGAGAGCATTGAGCGCGGAGATAGCACCAGGAATAGGAGACTGGGCTCGGGCGACGGTACGACTCCCAGAAACAGCAAATAACAATACTGTTATTTGCTATCTCAAAATAACAAACAAACTTACCTACTAGGTATAACTTAAAAGGTATATATATAGACTAAAAATAATAATATTTACAAATGGGTAAAAAAGGAACTTATTGGGCATAAAAAAATTCATCCACATCGATGTCAATGGGAAAAGTGCCCAGGACGCTGGCAGCATCGCCAAATTGGATGGCAATGCTGATTCGTTGACTGAAGTACAGCCCAGCCCTCTGGTCACGTGAAGAGTCGACCAGCTGTTTGCTGATATCACGCACGACTCTATGAGCACTCGGACCCCATGGCCCCAATGTTTCAACCCCAAACGGCTCAAACATATAATTTCCGATAAGGGTATTATATTTACGCCGTTTGAGGTTTTCTGCACTTGCAGCAGCTGCCCCAGCACAGCCTGCCGTACTAAGAAGATGGGATGGCGCAAGGATGTCGACACACTTACCTACTTGATTGAAAAACAACAAATTGTCTACAACATTTGGATTTGCAATGTTTATTTTTCTAAAATTGATTGTTTTCCTTTATTTTATATCCACATTATTTTAGCGAAATAAGCTGACTAAAAAAATTTTAGTATACTAGTATAGCAACTTGTCCAGCCATATTCTTGCTACAAATGTTGGGGTCAAGTTTCATTCCGACCACATGCAGCTGTATATTTGCATGGAGCGGCTGTTTGTGTACATTTGAGTAAATTAATGTACCTTAAAAATTCTTTCTAATAACTAAGTAATTAACATTTTTATCTTACACTTCGCCTTGCTGGGTTGTTCATTTATTTATATGTGACCTATAGTTATTACGAGTATAAGTATTGACGTAATCTAAGTTGTTTACACATACAGCAAGTTATTTCACCATGATTACACGCGCTTATCGCTAAGAGTTATAATACCATAACCCCAGAGGGTAATTAAGTGTCATGATTTTTCTAATAGATTGTTTTTTTAGGTGGGAAAATCATCTAATGATATCTCCCGCCCTTGGGCGGAGCGGGAGGGTGTGTCAGACTTTTACGTACTAAAAATCCACTTCTATTCCTTCGTTGCCTTTCATGCCAGAGCCGAGTCTTCCTTTCAGAAGCAGACCCATGACCCCAGTAGGTATCGACCGTGCTGCGTGCGGTTTAGTGACATCTACTTGGGCTCGGTCCGGACGGTTGGAAATCAGGATCGGGATCCCGGCAGTGGCTGGGGTGTGAAGGCCGTTGCCTCATGCGTGCGGCCGCCTCCTTAGCTAGCAATATTGCTTCGCAGAAGGACTGCCACTCCTCACTCCGGACCATGGCCTGTACTAAGCCCTGGCGTGATATTTGCAAGTAGTTGGAGTTTTCATTCGCTTTATATAGGGCGAAGTATCACACCGTGCTTCAGGGTTATTAGAAAGTGTTATCGCGGCCGTGTAACATAAGGAGCATCTTCAGTTGCTCTTTGTTTAGTTGTTGTAACAGTTTAGTAGTTAGTAAAATTCTGACTCTCGCTGCATCACGGGAGAACGTATTTGATGATTTTCCACCTATAGAAGGTATGTAGAAATCGTAACGCATGTTGTACAGGTCCTGTCTATCTTACTCCATATGCTCCAAAGTTTTAATAGCTGTAGGTCTGATTTCTGATTTCATTAATCTGTGAATGTTCTCATTTTTTTCTCAAGTAAATTCTATTTGAGTTTCGATGATAAACTGTGTTTAAAATTATAGTTTCGGGTCCATTTTTAACTAACTTAGTAGCTTAAGTTACATGGTCTGCTTTAATTACCTTTTGAATATGGTTAATAAACTTGGTAACATTACTTTTAAAGTGCCTACTTACTATTTTGACAAAAACATCTTTCATTTCATCTTTCATTTTCTTGAAACATTAGCGATGTCGATTAAGAACATGTCACTTGCAAAGACTTACTCTAATGGTAGCTTTCATCTAAAATTCTTCAAATATAATAAAAATGGTCGCATTTTGGTAAGGTTACAACGACTGAACGAAATGAAAATAGAAATTTTATATTGTCGCTACGACGCGCGACGTAGCCGACAGTAATGACGTCACGGCTACGCCTGCTACGTCGTAGCAAAGCAGCCACCCGTGGGCCAGAATGAGCGTAGGTCACGTATTTTACGCAACTCAAAGTAAGTCACTAAAATTCGGCATCCGATTAAAATATTGTGATTGTCTACTCAATTAATTTTAAGCGACATTATTAAAACTTAGTAAAACCCGATTCATCTCACATTGATTGTCTATACTCAATTTAGTTTATATGATAATTATTGTTTTATTAAGTGGCAATGGAGAGACACATTGCTCGTAAAACTGATGTTCAATGGGGCCGAAGGATTCTGGGGTGGCGATCGGGCATTAAAAGGCGCGTTGGAAGGCCACTCACAAGGTGGACCGATGACCTGGTAAGGGTCGCCGCAATGTGATGGATTATTCGATTGTTTTCATGCCTAACTTTAAGTTTCATAAGATTATTCCCGATTACCAAAACAATTTCATTTTCTAAACTACTAATCGCGTTAATAGAAGTTGGTAATAAGTTGTTGAGTGCGGCGGCCGTAAGCACAGCTACATGGAACAGTGCAGCTTCTGATTAATAAAGAGGATTTATTAACTCTCTGCTGCCAGAACTTTCGTAACGCTGGCTTCTGACGTGAACTACGACAGTTTTATGATCCCTAGAGTGTTGAGAGCTTATTTTGTCGTCACTAGTTATGAAATGGAAAGATACTTATCTTTTATCGCCTTATTTAAGACTGGCTTCTTCCAGCAGTTTCGCCCACATAAAAGCAATAAATAAATAGCCTAAGTTACTCATTGAAGACGTAGCTTTCTAATGGTGAACGAATTTTTCGTAATTGGTCTAGTAATTTTTAAGTTAAATCGTAACATACAAACAATAAATCTAATTTATCGTCTTAAAAAAAAGACATTTATCAAATTACAAATTAAATTAAAATTAAAATCATAATATATAAATCAAAAATAAAATTAAAATCACATTCACTTAAGTCATCAGTAAATCTCAAAAAAATTAAAATCATAACAAAGAAGTTAAAAAAGAACAAAACAAAATCATAAAAGTCCGTTAAAATCAATCAGTCTTTATAATATTAGTTTAGATAGCGGTGGTGGCTCAGTGGTAACGGTCTCGGCTTATGAGTTGCGGGTTCAGCCAGGCGCATTACTTTGTGTAATTTATTTCATCATCGTAATCATCGGGGAACACGAAACCATCGTAAGGAAACCGGCATATCCTAAAACCAAAAATTCGAAGACATCTGACATCCACTAATCAGCAGCCTGAGTCCCAGCAGTGGTCAAATTATAAGACTGATTATGCTATTCTTATGTTTATTTAAGAAGCCATCAAGTATTTCTTGGCTTAGGTAAATATACATAAATACTTAGCGCATCAGGTGAATTAAAGAAACAATTTTGTTTTTATCAAATAAAAAAGTTAAAAGACTGATGAATCACACAACAGCTTTATTGAAATGGTTTTTAAATATTTCCAACAGTAATTTTTCAATATTTACATCTAGAAAAACAAAGTAATTTCTCAAAAAGAATTCCCATAAATTATTTAACTTTGAGCACAACCTTTCATTTCGTTGCCTTTTAAGGAACGAATATTTTAAACAGCCGTCACTAAAAGCATTTTATGTCGGGCTCCGGGAAGTACCCCGGAAAGTACTTATTCATCTTTCTATAAACAAATATAAGCAACGAAACAAATTTTAAATTAAATCCCTTTCTCTCGTCGAGTTAATGTCCCGCGAGAGTTTTCTCTGGTTTTAATTTCCGGAGTGTTTTCAGTGAGGAAATAGTTGGGTGGGCAAACACTGCCCACCTCTTTGCGGATCACGGCAAAGGGCAGCATTAAACGCGTCCATACTAAGTTATTCCTGTCACTTGTAACGTATGTAGGTTGGGATGTTCATATTTATTTTTACATCACCTGCTCGTTAATGTCCTTTTATTATGTCATACAAGCCTCACATAAATAAAGTAATATTGATTCTGTCTTTAGTGATCTAATGTAGTGTGGGCGTTCCCTATAGAGTAATGAGATTTGATTTTGGAACGTCAAAACCATTACAGGAAAAAACATAGTTTGTTCGAAATTCAAACTGGCCACAGACCAAGTGCGAATCGGACTCACGCCGCACAAAGGGTTCTGTACCATTATTTATACAAAATTAGACACAGCAAATAAATCAAGATTGTTGTATGGGAGCCACATTTAAATATTTTTTAAATTTTCGATTTCTTTTTTTAAAGGCGTCAAATCATCACATAACTTCTCCCATTCTTGGTGAAGCAAGAGGGTACGTCAGACTTATACTGATTAAAATCCACCTATGTTCCTTCAGTCGCTTTTCGCGTTTCAGGGTCGAGGTGACTCTGTCCTACAATCCTGCAGCCCTCGACTAAACTCTATGCTAGCTTGCCTTGCTGTCATTCCGTATTTTTATACCGTTCTTACTGAAGTAAGAACTAAATAATTTGCTAAATGTGTTACCAAATTTAGCAAATTAAAAACCATTAACACCAGAATAAAGAATGAACTTGGCTAAATTGATTTATCTGAAAATCTACAGAACTAATTGGAAGAACTCTTGTGAATTTAACTTTACTTTGGAGGTAGTGGAACAGAGAGTAAAGTCCCACATACCTCCTTTGAAAAGGGAGGATCCTCCGACCAGACAGGTGTTATATCTGGTGGGCTACTGCCCGATAGATGATTTCGGGTTTGTTCTATATGTTCCAATCGCGCCGCGAATCTTACTTGCGCGATGCAGGATTAGTTCTTTTTGTGACGACATGGATGTCGCTACATCACTCCCCTCCGGAGATCGGAGATCGATGGTTCTTGATGCTTCTTGAGGCGTCGTGATGCGTGCCAGGCCAATGGAGGTTGGTTCCAGTGAGTCGGAACCAGATTCCACATAGATAGATAGATAGATATATTCTTTATTGTACACCAAAAAGTAAAATTTCATTAAGAACTTAAAATTAATAGGGTGTCACAATGGGCGGTCTTATCGCTAAAAGCGATCTCTTACAGACAACCTTTGGATGGATTTGACAGAGAAGAAGAAAAAGATACGCAGGTAGTTTATGGTGCACTATTTACATATATACAATACATAACTAATAAAATACATATAATACAAGCAATAAATAATATATATATTTAAATATATATATATATATATATAAGAAAGCAGAGAAATAATATACATAATGACGTTCAAGAGGAAAGGTAGTGATCCTTAACCATATTTTTAAACATTGTTTGTGTTTGTGCTTGCCTTACCGACACGGGCAAAGCATTCCAGAGCCGCACTGCTTGAACTGTAAACGACTTGTCATAAAAATTAGTGGAGTGACTTGGCATCTCCAGCCTCAAGTTTTCCGATGACCTAAGATATCTAGTACATACATTTTCCGATGACCTAAGATATCTAGTACATCCACATAGTTCTCGGTGAGTCGGAACTGTCTGCGGTGATGCCCCAGTGAGTCGGGGTGGTGCTATCCCAGTGAGTCGGGATACGATGCTGCAGGCTCCAGTGAGTCGGAGTAGTGCGGCTGGCTCCAGTGAGTCGGAGCGGTGCTGTGCGACGTAGGGCTTGACTGCTGTCGTCGACCAGGAGAGGTTCTTCAAGGCTCTTCATGTGACTGGCCGAAGGTGCAGGTGTTTAGCCAAGGTCGCTGATGAGGCTGAGGGTGATGACCAGGTATGTCCAAGTAGGCATGCTGGTGGTCAGGATACCCATATAGCCGTGGGTGCTGGCTGTATGGCTCGCTGCTCGAAAGCTTGAGGAAGTGATGATGACGTCACGATGTGGTAGCTGCACGAAGGCTGCGCTGACGTTCTTTGTCGAGGGTCACCAGTTTGGAGGTAGTGGAACAGAGAGTAAAGTCCCACATACCTCCTTTGAAAAGGGAGGATCCTCCGACCAGACAGGTGTTATATCTGGTGGGCTACTGCCCGATAGATGATTTCGGGTTTGTTCTATATGTTCCAATCGCGCCGCGAATCTTACTTGCGCGATGCAGGATTAGTTCTTTTTGTGACGACATGGATGTCGCTACATTACCTTCATCAATGTATAGTCGAACATTGAAATAGACTGAAAAAAAAAATAGAAAGAAAATGCTTCAAAATATTTCCTTACAAAAAATTTCTTAAAAAAAAATACGAAATGCCAAATTATCCAAGTAACTTAGAGTTATTTATATTATACTACTTAAAATTAGTTCTTAGCGGTCGTCTACACCCTATAAGAAACCTACCTAACAAATTTTTAGGTGTTATAG
Source organism: Leucania comma (assembly GCA_958295575.1). NCBI lineage: Eukaryota > Metazoa > Arthropoda > Insecta > Lepidoptera > Noctuidae > Leucania > Leucania comma. Next base: position 14,698,087 of record OY282474.1, on the reverse strand, counting down.
TTTCTAAGATATTTTTGGGAAAAAATATAGCATGGTGTAAAACTGATTGGTATCGATTTAAATACAGCCTTTATATTATTGCAGTCAATTCGTTCAAGGTAGTTTTCAACTACTTTTTCGACGGTTTATGGGATATGTTGGCAATTACTTTCGTAATAGTGCTGTTACGTTACGGGTTTGTTGATATAGATGCGTCCCTTAGGAAAAATCCATAACAAACAATTTACACTGGCGTTAAAGGGCACTATAGTGATAGTAAGATGATTAAATTGACCGTAATTTTCCATAAAAATCCTCACGAATTTTTTATTCCATATTATTATGCGGTTATTCGCAACTGAAAAATTTTAACGCTTCGAGCGGTAATTAGCAACCTTGCTGTTTCGATAAATAAATGATTTTTTAAAATTTAAGATCATGCGATTGAGTTTTTTTTTTCGGTGGCAAAATCATCCAATGACATCTCCGCGCCCTTGTGCTGGGCTCGAGATAGTCTCAGACTTTTACTGACTAAAAACTCACTCCTGTTCCTTCGAGAAAACAATGAGTCAATAACCTTGTAGGTAGTTTTCGGTCGTTGCGTACTAACTATTTACAGGTCATTGAACTCACCCAACTGACGTTTACTTAAAGAAATTAATTTCGTAATATGCGTATATTAATTCGTGTTTAAAAAAAAGTACTTTATTCTTTAATTTTATCTTTATAAATCGAGTGTTTCATGTACCGAATCGACCCTCCACGTGATCAAAACGATCAAAATATGACGGTGTATACAAATATACATACACATATTTACAAAATTTCTCCTTTATAATATTAGGTTAAAGATAAACTGTATAAAATATGGAATAAATTTACGCAAAATTTCATAGTCCTTGATATTTGAAAATGCTGCCAAAAATAGCTTCAATAAGGCACAGCAACAAAAGATCATTAAGCTGGTTACACGTCGATGCTCAACGTTTGCTGGTGAAATATGGCGGAGCAGTCACGGTAGCGTTGAGTGCATTAGTCGATGTAAGACGCGCATTACTGTGAGCCCATTATTTTCACACTTCGTTTGGCAGCCGTCGCCATGGCCTGCTGTTGCCGCATTTTCAGTTAGTCGACTAACTCCTGGCCTGTCGTGAGCCGTTAATGTACTGGTTAATAGTTTGCAGCAGGTTTTACGAGTATGTCAGCTTCTCTGCTTCTACAAAACAACTCATAATTTTCACAATGTGGACGTCAATTAGGGTTTTCGTCTCTTGTCTTTTGTTTCAGTGTTTTGTTATTCTGGTATTGTTTGTTTTGTACCTGACCTATTTATCTAAGCTATTTTATTTCAATGTAGTTCTTTTTCTGTCCACAGATTCTATCCGTGCTAATACGATACTATTCATGTTAAACTCTATCTATCTATTTTTTTGCCTAAGTATTACGTAAAGAGATACATATTACATCCGTCAATCACATTTTAATCAACATATAACTTGGGTCAATTCCAATTTCCGATAAAAGCATTTGAAATTGAGTATTGTTTTCTCGAATTATTTACCCTGAAAATCTGTTAACATTTGGCTTTAGAGTACGGTTTGAGACGCCAATAGCACAAAAGACTCAGTTTAGAAACCCGCCGATTCAAGAACATAATGATTTTGTTATGAAAACACCTTTCCTTCAGATGATTTTCGACTAGAAAATGCGGGCGTAATTTCTGACAGAAGCTGGCTAAGCAGTACAGTTATTTCTGCTTATATTGCAGCCACAAACACTATTACAATACGCAAACGTATATAATGTTCTATCTAAAACTGAATAGCTGTCGAATAGCAATGGTTATTATATTGCAAATTGCAGTATTGGACAAGAGTATTGAATATCTTGTCTATGTTTGGAATTGCAATTCCATTTGCCTGGTCGGTTCCTGTAATTAATAACAATGTCAATACTCGAGATGGTTGTAAACACTCCAAACGCTAAGCTACTAAGTTACAGAGAGAGGAGGAGAGGAGAGGAGAGGAGGAGTTAGAGGTATAGGTATGTAGGTATGTGTTCAGGAATTTTCCACCAATTAGAGCCTTGCGGTATTGTATTGTAATTGGCAGTGATTAGATTATGTATAGGTAGTCACAACACTAATTCAATGTTTTGTGTTGCAACGAATTTTTTTTTATCGTAGAAGTAGACTTAGATCTAAAGACCGTACGACGCGTATTCGTCATTACACGCTTGGTGTAATGACCTGCGTGACGTTTCCATACAAAACTGTCGTCCGTCGTAACGCCGCCAGAGTTTCATAGTTTTGTATGTAAGCTTCACGTGGGCGTACCCCAAGCGTATAATGACAAATATGCGTATATGAAGCTATGCGTCCGTCAACTCAGTTATATTGCAAGACTGCAATAAAATTAAAGTGGACCTCAAAAACAAAAAATAAAATTAGAGTATATTCTCGGACTTAGTGCAAGTTATATACTTCCTCTACTGCGTTAACGTAAACGCATATGAGAAGCTATTAGAGAAAAAGTAGTTTACCCGTTTTGACACCAGACGGCGCTTATTAACGTTAACGCTTACGAGTACGTTTAAACCTCACACTAAAGCTGCTGACATGTGTAAAACAATTTTTTTTTTAATAATTTCTGTGACGATTAGTAAGATACTTTTTCATTTTTTCAGATAGGATAGTAAGATTTCATCAAATGACACCCTCTTGCTCTGGATGGAGCGCGAGGGAATGTCAGACTTTTACAGCTAAATCCCACCTGTGTTTTTCCATTTGCCCTTTACGAGGGTCACGGTAACTCTTTCGAACAGTCACGCAGCCATATAGTAAAATTAAGTATTTTCCCAGAACGAGCTGGTGTGACGAGTTGAATTTCTATTTAAAGGATTGCCCAAAAGTAGTTAAGTACAGAAAAGAGTGCAAGAATGGAAAGGAGGCCTTTGCCCTTTTGTGGGACTCAACAGGCTCATAATAAAAATAATAAGTATTTACAAATGTATTTATAATATATATAATTATACATATATTTTTTAAGTGATTTTAAGAAATATTTAAAAAGGTAATTTTTTTTTTTTTGTAAAAAATAAATAAACGAGATAATATACAATTTCTCTGTTTTAATACTTCCACTTTTCTAATTGTGACTTACATAAGAAAAACGCACATTATACCGGGTGCCCACTTCACCTACGCTTTCTTTTCATAATTACATTACAATGTAGGCAGCTCCCCACTCTCCCCAGCCACCTGCAAGTAATGCGCCTCATCACACGCGCGGCGTATCTTAATTTCTAAGTGACACAATTATCCCCGCTCCCCTCATTTACATAATATACAGATTTAGACAATTTGTGATTGCACTCACAAATAATTTCCTTTTAAAATGCAAGTCTACTTAGGATGAGATCGCGGCTCGCATGCAAACTGTACTTTGGTATTCTTAGGATGGGTAGTTAGCATTAATTAAATTTAATGAAGTCGATACATGTTTGCTGTTATAATTATGGAAGCTGAAGTTTATACAAGCTATAAAAAAAAGTGTTATGTTATGTTTAGTTTTTTAGCTACAGTAGTTATAGTTGTCACTTGTTTTTTTTTTATTTTTTTTCTCTGTATTTCAGTCTTAATATTTGTATATTTTTTTTTGTTTTGTTTTAATTGAGCGCCGATTGTACTCGTATCTACATATGTCTGTAAAATATTAATGACCTTGAAAAATTCTTAATTGTCGTGACTTCCACCAACCCGCATTGGGCCCGCGTGGATGATAATAGCCCATTCCCTCTCCTAGAGAGGAAGCCTGAGTCCTAACAGTGGGAACATTAAAAGGATGATTATGCTATAATGTCAATTAGAAGGTATTGACAGTTCACCGTCGATATCCATTTAGTTTAGAGTCGTTTTAGTTTTAAAACAAAAGAACAACTTACAATTCACATAACTCATTACAAATATTAGCTTCTTGTATCAAAACAAAAGAAAATCTCTCAGTACATGGCTGCTAGTTACACATGTTAATTACAGTTAAAAACTAATAGAATCTTACGTTTTCTCAAGAAATAACCGGAGACTTGTAAAACGTAACTGCAGTATGAAAACTACGGTTAACTTACATTAGAGTTATCAAGTACGGTGCTAGTTTAGAATTTCTATTATGAGACTTGGTAAAGGAATAATAAAGTCGAAAGATCCTGCGAGTTTCCGTGTTTGTTTCCGACTTCTAGTTTTATTGTTAGTCATATAAAAGTACGGTTGTCTAGAGATGAATATGATTTTTCGTTGATCTTCTGGGATGGTTCGACGGCTCGGTTGGCGCAGTGGGTGAGCGATTGGCTGCTACGATGCGTTTCGGGAGTTCGTTTCTCACTTGACACAAATATTTGTATAGCCTACAGATAGTTGTTTCGTTTCTGGATGCCTTGTGTATGTGAGTTTACATGTTTGTGAACGCACCAACGATACAGGAGTTTCCTAGTGTGCAAAAAAAATGCTTAGTTGTCACTGTAGTGTGAACCACCCGGAAGACTCGGTGGAGGAGTGCCCCCGCTTTAGCGGAACACCGCCGTGTCCTCGTGAGGGCTATCGGTAGACTTGCGGTCGACGAGCAATGGGTAGCTCTCTGTTCGGCCGTTCGGTAACCGCCTCGACTGAGACCGAATCGGCGGCGTCGGCGCGTAGTTTCCCACGTGCGCCTCAAAAGTCAGCAAAACTGTAGAGTGTCAGCAGGCCCAAAGCCTACTTGGGCCATCGACTTCTTAAAGGGAAACCCATGTTCTTAGAACGCAAAGGGCAACTGAAGGAACATAGGTGTGGTTTTCGTTAGTAAAAGTCTGAAACGCTCTTTCGCTCCACCCTAAACCAGAACTCATTAGTTGATTTCCCAACTTAAATAAAAGAGTTTCCTAGTGTGAGGCAATAATTTAAAAACTACTCTTTTTCTACTTTCAAGTGGACGTAACCGCTTTCAAAAGCTAGTATCGTATCTATACATGATATATTAAAATAAATTCTGATTTAAGATCCTATTTAGACAAATAGCAATTTTTATTTACTACCGAAAACATAGTAAGTGAGTAATGCCGCCAGCATAATCGCGTGAAGTGTAGTTAAAACTTTTGCACTTGTTACTTAACAAATGTAGGTATAATATAAGTTGGAGCCAAGTTTCGCAGCTATGTCGGCCGCGTCTGCGACAAAGATTTCAGGCTTAGTTTTATGAGTAACATGTAACAGTTTTAATTAAATAACTCGCGTGATTACTGATGAAACAATTTACTGAGCTGCTGTAAACCCCGTTTGTCTGGCGCTCGAGGAATTTGTTTAGATTAGATAGACTATGTTGCCAAAACAAAGACGATTTCTTCAAATAAACAACAGTTACTCCGTATAACTCGACATCTAATTTCTCACGAAGATATCTGGTGTTTCAAGCGCTGTCAGTTTTTTCCGTGAAATCGAGGAATGTTAGACAATAAACCGGCGATCGGCCCCCAGGGCGCGGGCGCTTGAGTACAAATCCAATTATTTCCCGTGGCGCCGCCTGCCGGTGTGTAATTGATTTATTTGCTCATTTCTTGCACATACAACCTATCTTCGGAATACAGACACCGGATTATTCTTACTCCACCGGTATATCGGTAAACGATAAATTTAACTTGGTTTCATAGTAAAGTTGGGTCAAATTCGAGTACAAAACTTTACGAAAGGGGTTTAGGTAACAAACTTCAACAAGCCTGAAAGATTGTGTAAATAGAATGTACTCGTTACTAGAGTCCTACATAATATTTGTTCACGTAACCTTTTACGTGAAGGAAATGAAATTTAAGAACTAAGTTTGAAGTGATCCTTATAATATTTGATATAGGATGTTTTGTGCCAAGGAATAGTTTCTGTACATACTCCATACTGAATTGGAAATAATATTGAAGAGATTTGAAGACTGGCCACGAAATGAAAGTGGAAGCCTTAAAATCACAGAGAAAAAATAAATGACATCGCGTAGTCCCATAATCCGTACGCGAAAACAGGCGAGCCATAGGTTTTATAGGGAAGGATGTTATCGATCGCGGAGACCATCCGAGTGGACATAGCGTGGGCGTGGGCTAACCGTGGGCAAGGCTGGGCGCCCGCGGCCTGCCGTATTTAAGAACGCATTTAAGGGGCTTTAGTCCGGACATTGACGGATTGCCGCCACTCTAGCTTAGGTCCCGCCGACCCGACCGCACCGCACTGTCCAATTGACGTTATAAATTGATTCCTGGCGATCCTATGTAACATTTTTAAAAGTTGTTCCGCCTTTTTTCACTTAATTTAGTTTAAGATGGCACGTTTTTGTTTTGATTCTCTTGTTTACTAGCTAAACTGAAATGAGAGTGAAGTTTTCTTTAACTAATAAACTGTATGAGAAAATTGCAGCAGACATGTTTATTTAATTTGAATGGTTTTTTTTTACATTTCTGAAAATTTTTACAAGATCACCCCGTAAGTACTAAAATGAATAGTTATCATAGACTTTTTTCGTTTTAGAACCTAATCTTCTCAAGCCAATAGGTCCCCATGACTCTTCAGTAACTGGAAATTTAGCATCCTTGCCGCTCTTAATCTATGTGGGAAGCAGGTATATGCACATAGATTATTTTGTTTCAATAGTACTTTAGATAGACAACTAGTACATATTTAAGTGGGATTAATAGTTCCGATATTATAAACGTGAGCAGGAATGATTTCAAGCGTTTATTTACAATGTCATTATGATATCAGTGGCCATTATAGATAAATGATGACAGCAATCTCTATTGCTGAGTGTTTTTGCAAATAAATCGAGTCTTGTGAAGCATGGGAGAGTGAACTTCCTTTTTTTAAGGTTGGAAATCGACTAATGGCTTCTCCTTCTCTAGGTGGAGCGAGGAGTGTCAAACTTTTACTGACTACATCGAACCTGTGTCCCTTCACTTGTCCTTTGAGTTCTAGGATCCTCCCTTCCCTCCCCCTCCATGCGTCGTATTCCTCAATGCTGAGGGTCGTGACCACTCTGTTTCATCACTTTCGCTCTTATGATGTTCCTCCATCTATTCATGTCTCTGGCGAAGTGAAGGACCACTATACCTATAAAAGTTTCGATCAATATTGTAGTAGAAAGAGAAACTCTTTACGATACCGGGGTATCCTATGTAGGCGATTCAATGTGAATGTGAAGCGATACGGCTCGAATGCAAACTGGCATACGTGTGTGCGGATGGAGACGAGCGAAGCGAAGCGGTGCGATGGCTTGTTTTATATAAATGTCTGGATCGGAAACTTCGCGGGCGTGTCGCGTTTAATTCGCGTCGAATTGTTCATTCGGTTTCGCAACCGCAATTACGATGCAAAAAAAAAAAAAACAGAATTTTCGTAATTTTTAGGGATAGCGCTTTTTGGCTTCTGAGGGTAGCAGTTGTGGCAGCAGTGTGGCTACAAATCTCGATTCATATGCGAGTCAGGATTTATTTTGGTTGATGTCTGATGATGATACAGTTTAGTCTAGGCTCTTGACTGTCAGATCATCATCAGCCGAATCAACCAAGTATCAACATAAAAAGAAATTGCTGAGTCGACATTCGATCAACACCTCAAGAGGCTATGATCCAACAGCCGTCAGGCTGTTGGATCAAGAGCTTGAATCAGAAAACCGTACTCCTGGATATGGCTCGTACTGTGAGGAGGTTCCTCTGTTTGGAGTCCTGACCTCTGATAGCTTGGACCTCGTTCACTACACGGACGGGTATTTTTTTTTTAGATTTTTAATTTTTTTTTTCATAAAAACTATAAATAGTATCACCAAACTTAAGTGGCACTATGTAGGGCATATTGCTCGCAGAACAGAAGGCCGATGGGGCTGAAAGGTTCTGGAGAGGCACCGGAAAACGCAGCGTAGGACCTGGATGCGAGGCGTTTAGGACCATTTATTATGGCGACACTTGGGGGAGGCCTATATCCAGCAGTTGACGTATTTCGGTTGAAATGATGATAATGATTAATTAGTTTTAAGATTAGTATGTTAGAAATGTAATAAACGAAAATTAATTAGTCTACATTCAACATTTGTTGACGGCAAGATGAGATTGATAACTGTAATATTTTTGAACTTTCAAAAGTTCATTTCTGTCAACACATAAATTTTACACAATATTTTACTAAAACTCATTAATTTGTCACATATGTACGTTTAAACCATTCACTTGTTTCCAGTTAGCGGGGTGAACTCGGTTTTAATTTAGTGTATTGCGTTGCAATTTCATTTAATATCGTCTATGAATGAGGTAAAGTTGTAAAGGACTGCATTGTCCACCAGACTGTATTTACATGCTTATATTTTACAATTAATATATACATAGTCATATATATATAAGGCTCCTAACACATGGCGTATTTTAAACGCGCAGACGTAGCGTTTCAAACGAGATTTGAATGCAACCTTGTAACCTAAGCACACAGGGCAATACGGAAACAGGACAATACTTTTACTGCGCGTATACGCGCAGATAGAGCGATACGGGAGCACTGTAGTCGCTTGTAGTTTCCGTGTTTCGATCAGAGATTCCTCGTCAGTTGTACAATGGCCTCCGACCCTTTGTACGAGCTTCAAACGAGTTTAGAACGCGCTACGCACGCGCGTTTGCATCGCGTTTCTACAGTGCAGGAAACGTGCGTTCGTGAAACACGCTTTCCTGAAACGCGCGTCACACAACGCGCGTTTCTAGAACGTTTAAAATACGCTGTGTGCTACGAGCCTAAGTGCTGTACATCAGCATTATGTACGGCAATGCTTTGTCATGTTTCAACGTGTCACCCTTTCAAATTTTGTCGCGTCAAAATAATTGTTTTCCATAATATGAACTCTGCTGTCTGATAAAATTGTCTGGCGCTTTAAATTAATCGCGTTGTCTGTATGTGTAATATTTTGAATTCATTTCACAAAAAAACCATATAGAAAATGTTGAACAAAAAGATTTTTACCTTTGTCTGGGCTAAGATGATTGCAATGAACACAAATATGAGTATGATTGATGTAATTTAGGTACGATATTTATTTTAGTCAAACTTAAGTAGCAGTGGGCAGGGCTCATTGCTCGCAGAATTCGTCGATGTACGAGAGCTTCTAAAGTGGCGACTGCGCACCGGAAGACGCAGCGTTGAAAGCTTACCAAGGTGAACCGATGATGTGGGAAGGCTTGCGAAATCGGAAGGATACAAACCGCACAGGACCGTTCGTTGTGGTGACACTCGTGGAGGCCTTTGTCCAGCAGTGGACGTATTTCGGCTGAAATGATGATGATTGATGCTGGTTTGAAAATTCTTATATGCTTTAAATAAAACAATAGTCTTTTTGTTTGCTAGGTGTCATCAAAATCGTAGTTCAGTGGTTTAGATGAAAAATATAACAGACACACTTTACACAAACTTTTCATAAAGGCCTTTGTTTAACTTAACCTTGTCTAGCGAGCTTAAATGTTTGCAAGAGGTACGGCGGACAACTGAAGGAAAACGTATGGGTTTTAATCAGTAAAAGTTTGATATTACCTTTCACTCTATTAGGGCCAGAAGTTATTTCATGAGTTTTCAACCTCAAAAAATAAATTAGCTTTAATCTATTTTACTTATTATAGCTTTGTTATTTATATGAGTACCAGTGACTTGCCCCAGCTTCGCACGGGTGAAATTGTGATATTAAATATGCATGCATCCATGTACTATACATATAAACCTTCCTCTTGAATCACTCTATATATTAAAAAACCGCATCAAAATCCGTTGCGTAGTTTTAAAGATCTAAGCATACATGGGGACAGACAGTGGGAAGCGACTTTGATTTATAGTATGTAGTGATGTACTAGCTGACTCGATAAACCTTGTATTGCCGTATACATTATTAAAAAAAAAAATGGGTGGTGTGGGTAGGAGAGGGACCTATTCTCAGACCTAAATATACACAAACATTTTCCACCGTTCTGGAAGAGTTCGATTACAAACACTATGGCACGAGATTTTTATAGTTAAACTATATCCAGATAACGCAGTAGTGTTTACGTTCATTTATAGTAGTTACGTAGTCGTAGCTCTCTAGTTCATGCCTGCAGGATATAGGCTAACAAGCTGCTGTCAATCTCAGCACAGCACTGTAATTGTCTGTGAAAGCTATTAAAATTCCAAATGAAATCAAATTTGAAACTTTTATTTCAATAGACAATTTACAGGCACTTTTGAATTGTCAAAATGTCGGTCACTCAAAAAAAAGAGTGAAGCTAAATTGTACGATCCAAAGCGTAGGTGTCAATGGAGAAGAACGTGTAACGATTGAGCTGACATTTTGTATGCATGTGTTAATCGCGTGACAATGAAATATTATGATGACATGGAGCTGATCTGATGATGGAGCTGGAAGGTGAGCGTAGGAACTAGTTCGTAAACGACACAACCCCTTCGAGTTTGAGCTAGTTTGATTCGTATTGACGAGTATTTAGGTGCTAGTTGGTAACCAGGGTCTGATGATGGAACTGGAAGATGGCTATAGAAACTCGGTAATAAGCGCAATAAGATAACCACATCGTGTTTTAACTTTTTGGAGTGGTTTTGATGAGTATTAATTATATAAGTATGTATTTACCGCGCTAGAAAAGCTTGCTCTGAAAAAATATTTTCATTGTTAACTTGTTTTGTTGTTTGTCCTATGCTTCTCTCAAATAAATACTTTTCTTTCTTTCTGTTCAACGTGTTATTAGATATTGTTACGAACGTGAGTAATTTAATGCCGGTTTAATAGAAGAGAACTTTAATAACCACAAACAATAACAAATCGCTCCGATCAACTTGATCCATAACACAATTGTCAACATTTCAGTTCCGTTTCCGTATTGCTTGGGTCGTCAGATAGAATCACTAATCACTTCACTTAGGTACTCGTAGATCGCACTTGAATCGCAGACGAATTCAAACTGACTGGCTTCTAGTCGGAGGCGCCTTTTTATGTGCGGAGCCAGGAAAATTCTAGATAAAGATGTTTCAAGGTCATTTCAGAACAATAGAATTGCATCGCAGGGCAAAAATGGTAATAATAAAAATTACCATCTCATGCGAATTTCGACTTTATCGTGTAAGGCGGAAGATGCAAATTCCCTTACCGGCTAACACTTTTAAAAATAGTAGTTAATCATAGTAGGTACTTATGGCAGACTTTTTTAGAACTTGTCAGGCCTAGGTACATCTATTCTGGAAGTTTCTCACAGCAATGCGTTTTAATTATTTGGTGCTCTTGATTTCATCGAAAATATCAACTTCGTTTCGTGTTCAAGTTTCACGGCGTAACAATATTAATACTAGCGGCCCATCAGCTTCATACGGGTGTTATAAATCTTTGAAATTCTTGGCTTTTCCCAGCTATAACATACGTATATCTTCATCTACACCTAGATCTATATCCTAGATGAAAATCCCATAAGTATTTATCCAGTTAATCGCAAGTAGATAGAAAGACATATGTACTAGATAATGTTTTATAATACATATTATGTTTTTTTTAAACAACGAATAAAATTAAACTCGTTATTTAACAAAACACTGAAATTATTATATTATGATGTAATAAAAACTGAGTTTGGTATAACGTAAGTTTCGAAACATTAGGGATCAACTGAATCAACAGACCGCTATTCATTATTTATATATGCTTGCTTATATTTCAGAAAGTATCAATCTTACGATTACCAACGCTTTATTGTACCATTTTTCCTCTGTTCAACGGGGACTCACAAAGCAGGCTCGTTGGCAGCTCGTTCAATACACGCGGAGTCGATCGGGGATCACATCGCAGCCTATGAGGTTACGGGGAGGCTGGGGATTTGTAACCTGTCGCCTTATGGGCTATATACTCAACCTTATTGATACATAGTGAAGTGTGTTGTTTATGTTATTGAGATGTAGTTTAAATCAAGGAGCAAGAGCAGAGCTATTTGCACACCGGGAACTAGAATTCTTGATAAGGTTTTGCCACTTGATTTATTTCTGCAGGAAAATATGTCTGACTAGTTTTTCTGTTTTTTTTTTCAAGGTGGGAAATCGTCAAATAATCTTTCTACTCTGTCTGGGTGGAGCGAAAGGTATATTTTTACTGACTAAAGTCTACCTGTATTACTTGAGCTGCCCATTGCGTTCCTGGGCAACGATAACTCTTTCACACATTCCCGCAAAGATTGTCACAGTTGATTGTTTAAGCAAGACAAGATGGTGGACTAATGAGCATAATTATATTTAAAAGACTGGCTTATTTACATAGACTATTATGATCACCAAGTGCTGTTACGTTCAACTGATACGTCTGGTCTCCACTTAAACCATATCATATACATATATCTAATTACATAAAAATCTCTATCACAGTGTTTGTTATCGAACTTCTCTCAAACACCTTGACTGAGACTCACCGATCCCACACTCAAACTATTGCAACGGCTTTGTAGGGTTTAATTTATAATTTTTATTACCATTTTGGAATAAAATTAATAAATAATATTTAACGAATTTTTTGTGTAGGTATAATAATAAATATTTGGCAGGTGTAAAAATAGGTCGTAGGCTATACTTCACCCTCTTGTTCCCATCCATATTTTGATTTGATCCCTGCAGTACAACGTTTGCCTAGTGAGCTAGTAATCGAATAAAGATAACAACGAAACAAAAAGTTGTATATCATATCTTTCTTTCATTATTTCCTGTACTTCCGCCAGATTGTCAGACACTAGCAGTTAATAATTCATCAGGGTGAGCCTGTGACCCCGTGTGTGCGGACAAATTAATAAATTATCGCTACAAGGGACTCGGATGCAATTTCCCGTACAAACCAAGTCACCGAAGATCCCAGGGGAATATAATACTCATATGATTTATTCCTTTGCATGTGAGCATTATTTTCCTCCGAAGGCTCGTACAAAATGAGGCTTAAATGAGGTCAGCATATTGTTAGTGCCGTGAGAGCAATATCAAATAATGTTTGTTAATAACGTTGAGCTATACTTAATATTATAAAGCTGAAGAGTTTGTTTGTTTATTTGTTTGAACGCGTTACTCTCAGGAACTACTGGTTCGAATTGAATAATTATTTAAGTGCTGGATTGCTCATTTATCAAATAATGCTTTATATATTGTGGAGCAGTAACCAGACTACGGAGGGCCGATATTTTAAATGTAAATGACCAACTAACATTTGGAAAGTGGCCATCTGTAGTAGTAATTACTATGAGGGTCTAAATTAGGGTAAGTGAAACTGTAATTGATTTAAATTTATAATGAGGTCCCACATTAATTTTATAATAGTGGTTGTAGATAATAATTGAAAAAAGGGGATGCTAAGTAAAATAGTCCTATGAATAAAAATGATGTAAAAGAGTTGAAGTGACATGAATTTTCTTGAGACACTATTGTGGAATTTATGTTTAGCTAGCTGTTATCCTACAATCTCACACAAGCGCCCTATCCGTGGAATTTTCCGGGATAAGAAGTTATAAGGATACACTATTTCCGAGTGTTATGACAGTTTACCTATATCTGTCACGGAATGTCTGTGATAGGATCAGTACGATAACCGATTCAAGAGTTGATTGGTTTAGATTTATTTCCATGTTGAGTAGTAAAATATAACGATCAAATTATACGAGTCCCATTCTTACAACCTGTGGTTTTTTTTTAGGTGAGAAAACATCAACCTCCTTATTACAAAACGCGATCCTAAACCTAGTAATAGTCCCGGAACATAATAAGGCGACAAATGACTTTTCTGCTCAAGGACCCCTTAGTACAAAGAAGTCATTTGTAGCCGAGAGCGTGTGAGACTAAACCAAAAACCATCTATGTCCTTCAGTGACCTCTTGCACTCTAAGGCCACGGTAAACTCTTTAAACATTCCCACAGATCTACTAGTTCCCTTCAGTTATTCTGTTTTTGATCTCTTTTTGGGGCGTTTGGAGCACAACACGTCGTCGACTCGAGTTAGACGGTGAGTTACTTATTGTTCATCATCCGCAAACGTGCGCTTACTGTAGCGGAAAAACGCCTTGTGACTCTGGACGCCCGGGGCGTCTCCTGTGAGGCGTAAGGATATCGGCTTCCTCGCAGTTTTCCACCATCACCTTAGCTCGCATTACAGTTTCGCAGAAGGAGGTGACTGCTCCATTCCCCCTTGCTCCGGACGATATCCTGAATGAGGCGTGGACGCGAGAGGTCAAAGCCGACCTGCGGCCTTAGTATGGTTTTTAATGTAGGACAATAACAAAAAAGGTATTTTTTTGCCGTTCCACACAAGCAAAAATATAGGTACGTTAACGTGCTGGAGTACGTTAAAAAACACGCTCTAGGCCCTCTGCAAATACGGGCCCAGCAACACAGCATATACCATGAGCGAGTGTGTGGTAGCAGACAGAAACGCGATGTCGCGTGCTCGGTCGTTGCTCGTATCAACCTGGTTCAGAACCATGTTCCATTTATCATTAGTTTTAAACTGTTAGAACTTATGTGTTGAAAGTCATGTACCTATTACGTGAACGCAAAAACCAGTGGGTGTATTGTGAATACATGTTTCAAGGAATAAGGGCTTTCTTTGACCTTTGTTACATCAGGTCGCATGGAAGTGTGTGTAAATTAATAAGAATGGTTTTCTAGGCGTGGGGGACGCAAGCGAGGGGAGCAGGGGTGCAGACTTAGCGCCACTGTAGGTGGCATTGCCTAATTAGTGATCCTTATGAACGATTGCGCGCGGACGTGCTTTGCATCTCCCCACCCTTTACCTTTACATCAATCAAGTCTTTCACTATAACCGTACACATTCCGTACAGAAGAGATGTAGACTTGCTTTTTTGTCTTTTCTTGTTTTTCTGTTAATAGGTTAGTAGTTCCTAAGGCATTACGTCCGCTTTTGTAGTACATTTTTGTTGACTATATTAATTATTATTTATTTTTATTGTATTTCTGTGTTGACATTATCATTAGTATTAATTTTTGACATATATTATATAACTTAATCACAATATTTTATATTTATCATAGTATTTATTAGTTTATAATATTACCTTATATAAGTATTTTATTATTATATGATACTTGGTTGCGCAAATAAGCTTGATGTTTTAATGGACTGTATGTTTGAAATAGCGATCTAAGGTTTGTTAACAATATGCAGGTACTGTGCCTGGATGGGACGGATGTATTAGGGAGGAACACTGACCTTTTGACCTCGAAGGTTCCACGTGGCGCCGGCCGGCGAACCCCGACTTCGTACTTTTAACCACTGCCAGGTCCTGTATTGCACTACACTGCACTATTGTTGAGTCTTTGAATGGTTGGATCACGAAATAGTCAATTTTCTTGTAATTTCGAGCGGGCGATGTTAGCGGAGCGGTCACATTCACAATCGATGCACAAACGTCAATGTCATTCCAATTCTTGAGGTCGTGCGGGGAAGGGAAGCGGAAGGGATAGGATTGCTAGGCCAAAAAAATAAATTACAAAAAACAAAATCGCGGATCATAGCAAATTGGCGCAACCATTCCCCCCGGGTTTGAAGGGTTACCTTCAAAGAAAAGGAAAAAACAAAAGCGAAACTAAACCCTATTACTATATCTAAACTATCAATACTAGGTAGCGAAACAACTTATAACTAACTATGCCACTACTGCTGATTAGGCAGAGGGCAGAGGCGAATAACCGGACGCAGGTACGATCCAGTTGCGGTTTTAACCTTTACGACTCGCGTTATTCCGTTCGAACCCGGAAAAACTTCTTCCACTACACCAAGAGGCCAGTGCAGAGGAGGCGCACTCTCAGTCTTCAGTATCACCACAGTACCGACTGTGACTGGATCTGAAGGAGTGTTCCACTTTTGACGCGACTGCAGCGTATGCAGATAATCTGTCCTCCATCGCTTCCAAAAGGACTGAACTAAGCTATCTAGCAGAGCGTGACGCGGGTGAAGCTGCAGTTTGTCAGTCTCGACATCTAAAGCGGGCAAATATTTAAGAGGAGTCGTCGTCAAGAAGTGAGCCGGCGTCAACGCTAGTGGCTCCGATGGATCACTAGACAAAGTCCGACACAACGGACGCGTATTCATCAACGCCTCTACCTGAGCGAGTACGGTGCTCAACTCCTCGTACGAGAGAATCTGTTCGCCTATGACCCGAAACAGGTGCGACTTAAGGCTTTTAATATTCGCCTCCCAATTGCCACCAAAATGACTAGCCGCTGGCGTATTAAAACACCAATCAATGCGATTCTCAGCTAAGACATGGGCGAATTCACTTTGGTAGTACTTGGAGCGTAAGAATGTGTGTAATTCCGAAATATTGCGTCGCGCTCCAACATAATTTGTGCCGTTGTCAGAGTATAAGCGCTTAACGGGACCACGGCGAGATAAAAATCGTTTAAATGCAGACATAAAACCCTGCGTACTCAAATCACTGGTTAACTCTATGTGAACTGCACGAGTTGTCATACAAACGAATAGGCAAATGTATGCCTTTGTGGAACGTATACCACGACCACGGGCAATAGTGACTTTAAACGGTCCAGCATAGTCCGTCCCAGTATGTATGAAAGGTTTCACCGTCTGTACAACACGACAAGAACGATGGTCGGCCATTTCCGGCGCGTTGAAACGCGGGCGGAGCTTAAAGCAGGGCACACATCTGTGCACTCTAGCGCGTATCAAATTGCGAGCGGAAAGTATCCAGTACTTCTGTCGAAGAATGGACATTAATAAATCGGGACCAGCGTGACAATTCACCTTATGGTGATAATCCACCAACAAATCCAAAACGTGATCCTTGCGTGGTAGAACTACTGGATGCATTTGTTCAAACTCTAACTTAGCATTTCGCAGACGGCCACCGACACGAATGAGTCCGTCTTGCAAAAATGGTTTCAAATGTTGAAGTGCGGGACTACAAGGTTTATGTGATTCTAAACTACGAAATTCTATTGAAAAATAAAATTTCTGCAACTCTCGAAGTACAACTGATTCAGCTCTATCCAAATCAGCTGCGATTATAGAACCACGCGATGGTAATAATCTCAAAAATCTTAGGACGTAAACTACACAGCGTAATAGTCTCGACCAAGACGAGACTCGATTAGACAACAACAAAACAACTGACTCTTCACGCGGAACTGATACTACAAGCGTATGTTTCTTCTCCTCGGGTGGCTCTGAAACAGTAGCGGGGTTAAACGGAGCATTTGGCCACTCGTTAGGAGTGGTATGAAGCCAGGGAGGGCCACAAAACCAAAGCGGATGATTTAAAATTTGCGCAGGAAGCAAACCACGTGAGAGACAATCAGCTGGGTTTTCTGTTCCAGCGACATGGAATATATTTTCCGGTGACAATTCAGCTTGAATCTTAGCCACCCTATTTGCGACAAACGTGCCCCATCGATGGGGTGAAGAGTGGGCCCAACATAGAGCAACGGTTGAGTCTGAAAACGCTACAATTCTCTCTATATTAATGCGAGGACGACAAGTTTTGACTATAGATGCAATCAATTGAACCAACATAAGAATAGCGCAGAGTTCGAGACGAGCAAGAGAGACAACCTTACGAGGAGATACCTTTGATTTTGCGCTAATGAGGAAAACTGAAATGTTATCGCCATTTTGGACCTGAAAGTAAACCACTCCCCCGTAAGCCCTCTCACTGGCGTCTGCAAAACCTACCACATTAACAACAGTGTCTGGTACTATACCAACATGGCGAGGAATCTGTATCTGATCGAGCATTGGAAGCTCTTTCCTATAGCGAGCCCACAACTTAGCAACACTGTCAGGAGCGGTGTCGTCCCAATCACAGTTGGAAAGCCAAAGCTCTTTTATAAGCAGCTTTGCATACAAAACGACAGGAGCTACAAAACCCATTATATCCCATATCCGAGCTACACATGCTAGGATAACGCGTTTGGTACAAGTTGGCGGAGTCGAGCTAATTTTAAGACTGAACATATCAGTTGCGGGTGACCAACTTAAACCAAGGATCTTATGCGAATCACTATCATCGAATTCCTTTACCGAAGTCAACCGGTGTGACGGTGGAATCGACTCTAATGTAGCTTGCGAGTTGCTTGTCCATTTCACCAGATCAAATTGACCGGACTTCATGAGGCTGATTACTTGAGCAGCGGTCTCTATAGCCTCTGCTTCACTAGGTACACTGTACACAAAATCGTCCATGTACAATCCGGTTTCAATAGTGGCCCTTGCTTTCGGGTATGTATCACCCTCGTCAGCGGCCAACTGCTTGATAGTGCGAAGAGCGTGAAAGGGACTAGACTTAAGCCCAAAACAAACACGATTGAATTCGTAAACCTTCAAAGGTTCCTGCGGAGAAAATCTATACAAGAAGCGTTGGAATCTACGGTCACATTCTCTGATTCCAATACTAAGAAACATTTGCCGAATATCAGCAGAGAGCGCAATAGCAAACAAGCGAAAATTTACTATTATTTCAAATAAGTTACCCTGGAGGTTCTGACCACAACACAAGATATCGTTAAGCGATATGCCAGTACTAGTTTTAGCGCTACCATCCATAACCACACGCAGTTTAGTTGTAAGTTTGTCTTCTCTAACAACTCCATGGTGCGGGATGATATAAAACGGGTAATCACGTGTCTCCTCAGTCTCGGCAGGCGCTGATGAGATATAACCTTTATCTAAATATTCGATCAGCACATCATCATAGGCTTGCTTCAACTTAGGAGACGCCTGCATCTTACGTTCCAAGCATAGAAAGCGTTTTTCTGCGGAGGCACGGGAGCCACCGAGCGAAAAAATATCACCCTTGAAAGGGAGCGCGACAACATAACGACCATCTTTATCACGAGTAGTCGTGCGGGTATAAATCTCCTCAGTGACCTGATCCTCAGGGCTGAGAATAGGCGGGACATTGACCTCTTCAATCTCCCAGAACTTGCGGATGGTAGACTCAAGCGGCGGCTCGACGGTGCAACAGTGCGACACAGTCGAGTAACTATCTAAACAAGCGGGTGCGGAACCAACTATAACAAACCCGAGAACTGTTTCCAGTGCGTGCGGAGCGGGGTACATCGGAAGACCTTGAATTTTACGTGATAACTGGAGATGCGGGAGAATCGAAGCACCGATCAATAGATCGATATCTCCAGGGAAAGCGTAATTTCCGTCGGCTAACTGCAAGTTCTTAAACTCCGTCAGCATGGACGTGTCAACCGGTACCGTGGGCAACCGTTCCGTAATCTTATCTGCGACTAGCGAATCCATTTCAAACGAAATATTACGATTAAAACGTGAACTAAATATTATTTTAATGGAACCGTGAATGGTTGCCTTTAAACCTCCAAAACCTTTCACTTCTGAGCGGGATGACCAATTATTAAAACTAAAACCAAGGCGTTGACAACAATCCCGAGTAATAAAATTACTCTGGGAAGCGCCATCTAGTAGCGCTCGAACGGTGTGCGGTTTGCCAAAGGCATCTACAATGACAACTTGCGCGGTCGCAAGTAAAACGGTAGTGATTTGAGTACCAGCGGCGGAAAGCGAACACAATGTTACGTCGTTTGCACTTGCAGCAGGCCGCGCGTCACAAGCGTCGCGCGTCTGCGCAGGCTGCGGCTGCGATGGCAGCTTACTACTCTCAAAATGTAAGAAGGTATGATGTCTAGCTAGACATTTACGACAGCTAACACCACTGTTACATGACGTAACCAGATGTTTGTCACTTAGACAATTAAAACACAAATTATTAGTGCGGACAAACTTGTAACGATCACTAGGCGATAATCTCTGAAATTCCGAACACTTGTACAGCTGTGTATGGCTACCCTTACACAGAGAACAGTCAGGTGTTGAGGCGGTATTAACTAGCGTATGTGCAGTCTTGACTGACTTCGATGACGCGTCTATACGGCGATCGGAACCTGTCCTATTCGTGACTTCATGACGTGCCGACGTGCGCTGCAATACCTTAATATGGTCGCGAATAAAAGATTCTAAATCTTCGAACTTAGGTATTTCGTTACCGCGCCGAGTCGTTTCAAACAGACGAACAGTTTCAGGATCTAATTTCTTTAAACCGATATACAAAAACAAAAAGTCACAGAGGTCATTGACCTTTAGGTTCTTTACTGCACGAACAGATGATGCGAAAATATTTAAAAACTTCTCTAAATTATGATCGTTACAAACGGAAAAACTTTTCAAATCGAATAATTGATCTAAATATGCGGTGGCTACTAATCGCTTATCTTCGTATTTTGTTTTTAAAGTGTTCAAAACTAAAGTGTAATTTTCAGCGCTAAACGTAATTCCAGCACAGACAGCCTTTGCCTTACCGGTCAATTTTTCTACGAGATAATGCAATCTCTCGTGATCTGTCAGCGATGTGTTCCTATGTATTATATTTTCGAAACTATCTATAAATAAATTCCAATTTCGAATGTCACCATTAAATTCAGGTATTTGAATTGGCGGCAATCGTGGGCGTTCGCGAGGAGGGTTGGATAAACCACTCGCGGGGGGGGGAGTCTCTAAACTCCTAGCAATACGTTTGATACGACAATACAAGTCATCAAAGGACGACAATGCCTGATAACTCACACAGTAATCAGGATTTAACTCCAACTCTAAAATGTTTATATTCTTAATTGTAGATTTAAAATCCGCGCGCAAACTATCTAAAGTTTCCAACGAACACAAGAAAGCATCTCTAATCGTCAGATCCGAGATTTGCAAAGATTTATCACAAATTGATTGAACACGTGAAAACTGTGAGTCCCTTTCAGCGTATAAAAGCTTTAACTGAACCTTTAAATCAGTACTAACCTTGGTTCCCTTAAGAGACATCTTGTTTTGATATATTCACACTATACACTCAAACAAACACTTAACGAATTATTAAGTAAGCGATAATTAACAGATAACAATATGGTAATATTGTAAACAACAAAGTGAACGGCGAACGAACGGAATAACCTGAATCAACGAGTGAATATTACCCAATTTCTCGATTAAATCATTCACGTCGTTCATATGCGTATATAATCTATGGTTTATCCGTTTCCTACAAATATTCACTCAACAATGAACGGGTATTTTTGAAATGCGTCTACCTACATGCAATTTGTAGGACTTCCGAATGAATTTTGTCAAGAAAAAGAATGCGATCGATTTATATCTACGCTGATATTTACGTAGCTAACTATAATTATGCGGTGCGGTTGACGGCGTAGGTACCGTAATTATCAATGGCTCTTTAACTATACGAGCGAATTAACGTTTAGTTGCCTAAATGCCTAGATGCGGGTTTTCTACTATTATATCTAGGTAAACAGGCGCGTTGCGTTTATTCCCTATGGAACAAATACTATATTGCGAAATTACAAGAAAATGATTCACGATCCTGCTCGTAGGACCAAAAGTAATGGTTGCGCTAATAAGCTTGATGTTTTAATGGACTGTATGTTTGAAAAAGCGATCTAAGGTTTGTTAACAATATGCAGGTACTGTGCCTGGCGTTTATTAATGGGATGAATGTATTAGGGAGGAACACTGACCTTTTGACCTCGAAGGTTCCACGTGGCGCCGGCCGGCGAACCTCGACTTCGCACATTTAACCACTGCCAGGTCCTGTATTGCACTACACTGCACTATTGTTGAGTCTTTGAATGGTTGGATCACGAAATAGTCAATTTTCTTGTAATTTCAAGCGGGCGATGTTAGCGGAGCGGTCACATTCACAATCGATGCACAAAAACGTAATGTCATTCCATTTCTTGAGGTCGTGCGGGGAAGGGAAGCGGAAGGGATAGGATTGCTAGGCCAAAAAAATAAATTACAAAAAACAAAATCGCGGATCATAGCAAATTGGCGCAACCAATACTTAATTTATTTCACATTATATTTTGAAATATTTGTTATTTATTTATTGTGCAAACCTACCACAGTGTTTTTATCTTTTTTAACCCAAAGGTTGACTGGTAGAGAATGCCTTGTTGCATTAAGTCCGCCTATGTACCACTACTGTACATGAAGTTTAAATAAATAAATAAAATGGTTTTTTTGACTTTACCACAATTTTGCATGCCTAATTTGGTAAAACATAATTAACCGAGCATTTAAATGACATCCAGAAATGTATAATTTATTGTATTGTGTTCTGCAATAAAGATTTGACTTTGACTTTGACTGAAAATTAAGCAAATTAATAAAAAATAGTTTTACCTATAAATGTATCAGAGAACTAGTAATGCTAGCGAAGTAGGCGGCCGTTCGTGTGAAGGAACGGACTTCCTCACGCCTCAGTCACCGAGGACCCGACCCTGATTTTCAGCCACCGTAGGCGTGGTCTTGTGGACGAAGAGCAAAGGGTGGCTCACTGTCCGGTCATCCAGTAACTGTCCGGATCGATCACAAGTCACAGCGCGTAGTGTTCCACGCGCGCCTCATAGAGATATCAGCATAACCGTAGAGGG
The DNA here is from genome assembly GCA_958295575.1 of Leucania comma. Classification (NCBI taxonomy): domain Eukaryota; kingdom Metazoa; phylum Arthropoda; class Insecta; order Lepidoptera; family Noctuidae; genus Leucania; species Leucania comma. Next base: position 14,675,577 of record OY282474.1, on the reverse strand, counting down.
CCACCAGGGCCGAAGCCTACAGGGGCCATGGGTTTGCTTCCAAAAGGGAAACCTGGAATTCTGAAACGCAAGGCACAGAATGAACACCGATTCACCGACCGCATATACTCCTAAGATTTCAAATTAGACGAGCTCTATTAGGTAAGCGAAAAACCGAGCACAAAATTGTCTTGAAGTTCAGTTAGTACGAGGTATACAAAAGCAGAAATATATGTATGTATAGTCAACAAAGGAGATAAGTGACCAGGGTCGTTAGATATCGCGGGGATTATTTGAAAAGGAAACACGTAGTTTTAGAACGCAAAGGGCGACTGAAGGATACAGGTGTGGTTTTAGTCAGTAAAAGTCTGACACGCCCTCCCATTCCATCCAGATTGGGAGAAATCATTGGATGAATCGTCAGATTTAGTTGAAGTTTTCATGGGAACCAATGAAAAGATATGAATGAATTTTAATTTTATTAATGAGTTGTTTATTTACTATGAATTAAACAATGTTTCAATCATATCCATCCATTGGGCTTGCGGACAGCGTGAAATGGGTAGCTTGCCGTTCGACCGTCCGGTAACTTTTCAGACCAAGCCCAAGTCTTCGACGACGCGTAGAGTTAACATTAACATTTCACAACTATCACACAACGCCATCTAGTCCCAAACTAAGCAGAGCTTGTGCTATGAGTACTAGACAACTGATAAACTTAATTATATGTTTTTAAATACATACATATCATAGATAAATTACACCCAGACAGAAGATGCTCATTACACAAATATTAGTCCTGGGTGGGAATCGAACCCACGACCTCCAGCATAGCAGTCAGGGCCACTGACCATTAGACTAACAGGTCTGTCAACGTGCGCCTCAAAGAAATTTTAGCAAAATCCTAGAGATGACAGAAAAACCCGGGTCCTGGAACGCAAAACAAAGAAGAAATCATAGGAGTGGGTTTTAGTGAGTAAAAGTCTGACACACCGTTCTACATTGCCTTAGAGCACGTGAGAAATCATGACGTGGATGATTTCCCACATAAAAAAAAAGGTACATCTGACTGAATCTGGTTACTTATCTCCTTTGTTGACTGTACATAGGTAATATTAAACACCGCTTTGATTACGCCCCGGTTAATATCCCGCTTGTAATGAGCTGCTCTTTGTGTAATTAGCTACTATGGACGTTACTAGAAGATCCTTTGTGAGGTGCGATCCACCTTTATGAGTGGCTAAATTAACGATATTTATGGATACCGTGGGATATTAGCGCCTTGTCTTATTAACGCTATTAATGTACAGTAACATGACTACATGCAGGTAGCAGGTTGCAGCGGAGTTTCGCCCCGGCATTGCTTCTCCACGCGTAGAACGTGCATGTGATGGCAGGCCAGTGAGGAGGCTTCGCGGGACACCGTGCGGTATCCCTGCATAATCCGCATGGCTATGACCCTCTGGCTGGCGTTCTAATGGCCCAGTGGTAACGGCCTCGACTTACAAGTCGTACGTCAAGGATTCAAACCCAGCTAGGGAGGCGCTTTACTTTATGATATTAATTTCATCACCACTGATCTCGAAATGTTGAAAGGAAACATGGTGAGGAAACAAAAACTTTGAAGACATCTGTCATCCACCAAACCGTAGATAATGAGCCCGCGTGGTAGATTAAAGTTCAAAATCCGGGCTTGCGGACGACGAGCAATGGGTGGATCGCTGTCCGGCTTTCTGGTAACAATCCGGACCGAGCCCAAGTCGTCGACGGCGCGTAGATTAAAGAAATGTCAGAAACCGGAGGAGGGCCGAAGCTTACTAGGGCCAAGGGTCGTCCGCAAGGGAACCCCGGGGTCCTGGGATGGTAGGCAAAGGAGGAACACGTGAATAGTCAGTAAAAGTCTGACACACCCTCTCGCTCCACCCTACAGCGGGCGAAGTCATCGGATGATTTCCTGCCAAAAAAGATTTCAGCACGGAATGTCACTCTTTTGGTTTTTTAACTCTTTTGTATTTGAATGTACTTAGGTATAGGTTTTCTAGTAGGTTGCAACGATTGTATCACTGCTTATCATCAGGTGGGATTGCAGTACTATATAGTTTATACCGATATTTAAAAATAGGAGTCTTTTTTGTCCCACAAAGTTTTTTTTTCTATCTTTTTTAATGTTATTTTAGTTACTTTGTGTTAATATTAGTGAACATTATTGTTATATTTTATTTTATTAAGTGGTAGTTTGTTCTGAGCATGTAACTAATAAACGTATTCCTTTTCAAAATGAATGTTGGAACTATACAGGGCATTTTTTTATTATGGAAATAGCCTCTATAAAATTTGTAGCAATTACATGTACACCACCACTCCATGTTTTGTACTAGTTAGTGTTTTAATTATTACGATATTTATAAAGTTATATTTAACTAGGTGAATTGTTGTATTGTATTGTATTGTATTTTTGGCTGGTGTCTACAACTCCACGACTAAAGCGCGTATTATGCGTACGGGTGGGACAAATGTGTCATTCGATCCACCCCAGCTCCTCAAGAAAGGCCAGCAGCGCCTTGATGTTGCTGACCATTTCGCGGAGGTTACCTGGGTTTCCGAAGTATTTTGCCCTGTATCCAGCAACAACAGGGCAGCTTAGAAGCAGATGTGCTGCAGTCTCGTCCACCTCCATGCAGGCTCTGCACAGTGGGCTGTCTGTAACTAGCCGCGCGCCTCAAGGAGTTGTCAGCAAACTGTAGGGGTCCAGCAGGGCCGAAGCCTACTGGGGCCAAAGGTTATGTGAGACTGTCACCAAAGGCCCCAGGATAAAGGCAAGGAATGGAAAGGTAGGTTTTTAGTCAGTAAAAGTCTGACACTGTTTCCCGCCCCACCCAAGGGCGGGATTCGTCATTGGATGATTTTACCTACCAAAAAAAAAAAAAAAAAAAACTAGTTGAATACATACTTATAGGGTGACTGATAATTAGTGACCGATACTTGAACACGTGGTGTAGTCATGATAACAAACAAATTTTACTATGGGACCAAACCTGAAATCGCAAAATTAATCAACAAGTTCAGTATTTTGACCAATTAGGCGAAAATAAATATACTGACCAGCAGATTTTATTCGCAATTTCAGGTTTAGTCTACTAGAAAAGTTGTTTGTTACCATGACTACAATATGTGTTTAAGTATCGTACACTAATTACCAGTCGCCCTATATATACGATTGATTGTAGGGAGGTATATCTGCAGATAGAGAGCGGTCAAGCCATTATTCACGCCCAGGTCGTCAACGGCGCGCACTGTTCCCACGCACCTCAAAGAGTTGTCAGCAAACCGTAGAGACCCAGCCTGCTAACTGCAGGCAGGCAGGGTCGAAGCCTACTGGGGCCAAGGGTTTGTTTCCGAAAGGAAAGCCCGGCCCTGGTATCTAAGGCCACGAAGGAACGGGGTGTGTTTTTAGTTAGTAAGAGTCTGACACTATCTCCCGCTCCGTCCAAGGGCGGGAGATGTCATTGGATGATTTTACCCACCACCAAAAAAAAAAAAAAGCCATTTGTGCAAGCCATTATTTTTATAACTTAATTTAATATTAAGCACTTTTGTCATTGTCGAGTCGGATTGCAAAACCGACCTAATTCTTATATGTATTAGCGCATGTTATGACAGTGCATTAAAGGCATTCAGCTTATTGACGTATATTATTGACACTCTCCCTAGCTATTCTCCCCTGACATTCTGACATCTTCTTGTGTGGGTTACGTGAGGCTCGCACACCATTATTCACAGGAAATGATTTCAATACGACATATGCGATCAATGTATAACTTATGTATGTTATCACTATGTGGCCTATGTACATACGTGTGCTGGGGATTACTGTATGATATTAGTAGGTTATGTAAACAGGTTCTGCCAAGAAAGCAAGGGTGTTTCAAAGAGTTGCGGCTGAAATACAAAGGGCACTACAGGAATAATTTTTTTTTTTTTAATATTTATATTATTTTTTATTTTTAACTATATCACTTCAAACTCTAAACATAGTGGGAAGAGATATTTGGTGACTGGGAACCCTAATTAATTTGATTTAATAAATGTGTCTATAAAGGTTAATGCTAAAAAAAAAAACAATAAATAAATGAAAAAATGAGACTGGTCTGTTGATCTAGTGGTTAGTTAGTTATGCCGGAGGCCGGGATCCATTCCCACCCAGGACAAATGTTTGTGCGATAAGCACGATCATTTGTTCTATGTCTGGGTGTAATTTATCTATAATATGTAATCATCGATCATGTGTCATCGATGAATATATGTGTATTTATAAATATATAAGTATACCTATTCGCTGTCTAGTACTCATAACACAAGCTCTGCTTAGCTTATTATAATCCTTACTGTGCTTAACGATAACATGGCGCATAAACAACAGAATCATACAAAAAAATTACAACACAAACAACTGCAACCATCGAAGTTCAGAAAAATAAAGTTAACTGCGTAACAAATAAAATAATACTTTTATGCTCGAGTGCCTTACCCGTGGTTTGTTATCAGACGTCTGGAGCGGCGCATAACGACGACCAAAGACAATGTTCCCCTTTGTATTCCACTCCACATATACTCGAAATAACAAGGGCTCTATTTTCAATTCCTTCACCATGTTCTCAACCAACTCTGTGGTTAGGGTGGGCCCTTGAAATGCATAAAGACTTTTTGCATACGCGAGCAATTTCTCTTTTTCTGTTTTCCTCACGTAAGTATGAACGGAATGAATTTCAAATTGAATATTGAGATTTCATTTGAAATTTAAACACGTAAGGAACGGTTTGTAATGTGCATCTGATGGAAATCCGGTCTCTGGTATCAATTTCCTGATACTGAATGTGTACATTAAAATCTGAATTCAAATCAGACTGATTGTGTTACATATTTAGATTTGAAAAGTGGTAGGTAGGTATGCTTAGATTCAATCAAAGACGGTGAAGACGCTCCGGCGGGACAGATTTCCTACAAATAATCTCGACATTATTAAAGATTTGTAGGTACGTTTACGTATACGCATACGATGTCTAAGCAATTCAATTGTTTATAGGTTAAGCAAATGCCTTGTATTATTTACAGGTCCACATTGTGTTTGCACCTTTTGATCCTAGTTACAAAATTAATTAATAAGTCACAGACCAGTTAGCTATTCTACTGTGTATCCACAATGAAAATACATTCATATAAACAGGTACAGTAACATCAACGTCAGATATGAGCGTTTTATGTAAAGGTAATGGATAAGCGTTTAGATGGATCTTTTGACAAATTGCAGCATCGTCGGTGGCGTCATAAAACAAAGCAGAGAATCGTGGCGCTTACAACAATCGTCAAGTTAACGAGCGAGGTGTATACTGGTGTCACAGAGTATAGAACAATTCAGAAGCCAAACCAGAGTAGCCATAATTATGATTAGGCCGTGTACCATGGCTCAAATAAGAACAGAATGTATTGGCACACTGGCCTTTATCATTTTTTTTTTACCGGCCTCTCTCGCCCTTTTTATCGAGGAGAAATGTAAATATTGTGGCATCTAAAGAGGTCGCCCGTTGTTTTTGCTCTTATTAACTTGCGAACTGGCAAGATAATAGTACTTTTGAAGGTTTATAGTTTATACAGCACAGGGGTACGTATTTTCATAGGAAAGAAGAAGATTGTCATATACATATGTTAGGGAAATACAGGATGGCTGTCGGAAATTGAAACTACTTCATACGATACAAATTTATTTATTTATATTGTATGAAGTAGTTTTAATTTTCTGTTTTCTCCAAATCCAGAGCATAGAAGCTTTTCATTACGTCTTAGCACCCAAAAAGGGCTGCACAAATATACTAGAGTCAAGCTACGCATTTATTGGATCTATAGCAGGACACAGCATAGCGCTTTTTAGTACAAATAAATTGATCAGTGCAGTCTGCCTGTAGTTTATGAAAGCTCAGTCGTACAAAATGCAGGAAAATGGTATAAGATGATTGTAATGTCATGTTACATTCACCAAGCCGCACTGGGCCCGGGTAGTGGATTACGGCCCATTCCCTCTCTTAGAGAGGAGGCCTGTATCCCAGCAGTAGGAACATTAAAAGGCAGATGATGATGATACCGGGATTAAAACGACCAAAATTTAACGGTGTATATGTTACCTGGTTGTTCACACAAACACATGGACAACGGGCCACCCGGGTGACTGAGTGGTTGTTTTGTTCCAGCGCACAGCTATGCGCTGGCGCCTAATGTCCGCAATGACATGCCGTAGCCTTTGTTGTACTTAGTGTCAGTAGTGTCCAACTTGTGACCTTCTTTAAATATATTTGGAAAAAAATATAACATGGTGTAATTGGAATCGATTCAGTTACTGATTTTGAACAACCTGGCTGGCCAACCATATTCAGGTTTCGCATAATAATATACTAAAAATAATGTTGTGTAAGTGTAGCTCCCGACAAATACACTGCAGCTTCTGGCATGGTCTTTATTGTGAGACCATCGCCTAACACCCAGCGGTTTCATCGCGACAGATTCATTAGATATTCCACTGCAGCGACTGTGCTAACGTTCCGTTTACACGATTATATTAGCAGCAGTAAAACTGGAAATGGTGATTGGATTTATCTAGAAGGATATACAGAATATTATTATAATACAGGTATAACGATTGTAATTACTGTGTTGTTACAGTAATAAGCTGTTTTTAGGGTTATAGGATCACTTTTTGGTCCGCCTGTCTATCTGTTTGTCAAGACCCCTTTATCCCGAGATCGTGTAGAGGTATCGAGTTGAAATAAAAACCATATATTCAAGTCTGTGGTCCTTCGAATCTGTGAAATAAAACTTCTAAGTTAACGGAAAAAAAAGAAACAGGTACTCTTAAGGGAATCAAAATTCATAGGGCCAGTTGACTGAACCCTGAAATTTGGCATGAAGCATGGTCTTATATCACAAGTATAGGACTAAATCTGAAAACTGTAAATTTGTAGTTACGTGACAAAAAAAATACAGTTTTTGGATTCGGAAAAATCGTTGTGACTTGATTCGGGAATTGAACTATTCACATTAGTTAGTTCGTACGGATCACTCTTTATGCGAGTCCGACTCGCACTTGCCCAGTTTTTTTTCATAATAATTAGCTTTCTATAATATGGTAAGTCATAGGCTGAGGGATTGTTCGCAACTGAGAACACAGAAAGAAAGAAAAGAAAGAAAGAAAAACATTTTATTCGCGTGAAATGACGCAAAACTTAAAACTACTTGACAAACAAATACTATATATAAGGAAGATATGCGTCACATTCACGCAAAACGGGCGTTTTAGCCAGTAAAAGAAAACTTTTAAGGAAATTTGATTTTTTTTGGAAGGAAGTGTAGGAACACTCCTCTTCCTTCACCCAGATCTGGAGAAGTTATTGGATGATACCCAACTGCAAAAAAACATGTGATTTTTGCTCAGGTCATGAATGTGTGTGAGTAGGTTCTTGTACATAGAAAATAGCTTACGCACACAGAAACAATCTGCATGTGGGCGTAGAGGCACATGCACATTATTTCACACACATTTAAGATTAACCCGCCTTCATATACCCATTATTATCTTACTGACAATAAAGGTAGGGCTTTAAAAATTATAATTTAGGTGTCTTCAAGACCAGAGTGAATAAGCTCTTATTATACTAGTGCGCTTCACAATTAACGACTGCATCGCTGCTTACCATCAGTCGGGATCGCAGTCAAGGCAAAGGCTCACGCAAGAACATTTGTTTTAAATAAAACTCATCGTGAAATTACGGCTTTTCTACGAAATAACAAAATTTTCCTCCAATAACGGTATGTATCTACAACAACAATTCCACATATTCAAACGTAAGACGATGAGCGGCTAATGAGCTCTCCATTTTTATTCCCAGATGAGCGAAGAATTCTTATTAAGAGCAGAAAACTAGCACCGTCCCAGTTAAATCAGCTGTAATTCTTCCGGCGAATGTTCGCCAAGCTTAAACAACGTTTATAAATAATAGTGAAGACGTGTCTTAACTTGTAACTACATTGTGTGGCTCGCCGGCGATGTTCGGCGGGTGTGGCCCACCCGGCCGTTAACCAAAAGAGTTACAACTACCACGCACGTTCACATCATAGACATCGCTTTTATAACTATAATTTTCTCCACTGCATGCTAAATGGTACTCGCGGTAAGTACGCGTAAACAAAAGTAAACAAAGCTATTAACTTCTATAATAAGTTTGCACAAGTTTATGAGCCATAAGAATTATTGTACGGGCTTACAGAAAGCCAGCAATGGCAGAATATTATACGCACACACGTGAACGCGTTATTACCGTTCTTATACAAATACCTCCCAGCAATAATGTTCCTGGCATTCATAAACTTCTATAATTATATCCGACATTCGGCAAAAGCAGATTAAGTGTCGAAAAACGATGAAAACTGGTGAAATTTTGTCGAATCTTTACGATTTCTGTAATTGGGCCCATTGTGTGAGTGGATTTCTAGCGACCTTCTCGCATTGAGCGGAGAAGTTGAAAGTAATAAACTTGTTCTTTGGATGAATTGCCTTATTCAGAAGTTAATCACAAGAGAGTGAGCTGGCATCGACGGCCGAGAGAGGTCGCCACTCGACGTATTAAGTTATTATGTGACGTCACTGTCGTTACCCGGACAACCGGCGTCTGGATAGCGGACAGCCGGTGATATTAAACCGCGCTCAAATGGCCAATTAACGTCGGTAAACAAGACATTGTAAAACTCCAACACATTCCCCAAATAAACAATAACACCCATTACTGTTATTTGTTTTGGAATTGTGAATTAGTAATATGTTTATACATGTAAGTATGTTTCATTAAAAATTTATAGCTATTGAACATTGGAGAGACCTAATAGACTCCAACTCTAGGCATAGTGAAATTCTGTGGGCGCTACGAATCAAAATGCACGAGAGATATTTCTATAATGTATGTAAATCATATATACACCGTTAAATATTGGTCGTTTTAATCCCGTGGAGGGTCGATTCGGTACATGAAACATTATCGATTTGTAAAGATAAAATTAAAAAATGAAGTACCTTTTTTCTAAAACTAGAGTTAATATACGCATGTACGAAATTAATTTCTTTGAGTAAAGGAGTAAACGACCTTGTAGGTAATTGTCGGTCGTTGCGTACTAACTACTTACAGTTCATTGGCCTCGCTCAGCTGACGTTTACTTGAAGAAATTAATTTCGTACATGCGTAAATTAATTCCAGTTAAAAAAAAGTACTTTATTTTTTAATTTTCTCTTTACAAATCGATAGTGTTTCATGTACCGAACCGACCCTCCGCGGGATTAAAACGAATAAACTATAATAATAATATATAAATATAATATAATAATAATATTTCTGCCTTTATAACAATTTATTAAGGTTGGTAGAAAGTTACTTTGTTTACTTTGTCAAACTCTTCTTTTAGTTGTTATATCCTGTTTGCTAGGTTTTCTATCGTTTACATTTCAGAGAGTGTGCAATGCCAATTGCATAATTTTATTCAACCAAATAAGTTCCATCATCGAAGCCCTAGACAGACCTAAATATCTACGGGAAGAAAAATCCATCAACGTGGCAAGACTGCTTTTATGTACGCAATTAACGGTTACCGTACTAGTGCGTAAAAGTGTGCGAGCTCACCCCTGCTACAATTTATTGTATATTTATCGTATCGGGTTGGGCGCTTTAACCCCCGTTTGTCTAGAAAGTCACTGCAGCACTCGTCTGCTTAACATGCTAGCCTACTGCTCGGGTGAATTCCGCCTCGGTCTTGATGACAAACTTTCTCGACTTGTATCAAAATGTACTACTTTCCTACCATAACTTTGACAATTGATATTTCGGGTAGGAGTGAAACGGGACGTCACCGCGTCGCGTCGATCAGTTATAGAATTTTATGGATAGACTTTGAATAGTGCCAAATTGTAACTAGTGCCAAACATGGGTTGACGTTGCTTTAGTGGCCAATCTCATTTCGCTATTATTATAAATATGAAAGTTGGGACCTGTTTTGGTGCTAAAGCTTTTACAAGCTTAACTACTAACCAGTTATTACTAACAGGTTAGTAGTTAAGGCTGATCATTCAGCAAAATAATTATTTACAAATAACTACAATAAAAAATTTGGAAGTCGGTGTTATATAACAAAACCAGTATTACCAGTTTTAGAATTACATTTTATTTTTAGGGTTCCGTACCTCAAAAGCAAAAATTACGGAACACTTATAATACTTTGGATCACTTTCTTGTTCGTCTGTCTGTCAAGACCCTTTATCTCAAGAACGCGTGGAGGTATCGAGTTGAAATTAAAACCATATAGTGAAATCTGCGGTCCCTTGAAGCTGTGAAAAAATCAAACTTCTGTGTTACCACAAAAAAACGTATATTTCGATACTTTTGCAGGAATCCAATTTCAAAGGGTACTTTTCATTGACCTAGAATCCTGAAATTTTGCATGAAGCAAGGTCTCATAGCACAAGTATAGGGAAAAATCTGAAAACTGTAAATTTATAGTTACGTCACCCGCACCATTAGAGCCATTACGCACTGTCGACTTGTTGCCGGCGACTCGGTCGACAGCTACTATGACTTTTATTAGTTAAAATAGGTGTTTACGCACTCGATTGCCGGTTGCTCGAGCGATTCGGCGACTCGCTGCGCAGTGGCGACAAGTACAAGCGACTGCTAGTTGCTGGCGACCAATAGAAGCACAGCTTCAAATGGAGTCATTCACACTGCGAGCAACTGTCGTAACGAACGGACGTCGCGCACAGAAATGGTGGCTTTCGATACCGATAAATTTATATTGGAAATACAATCCCGAAAACATATTAGGAATTTATCGAGTGATGAATAAATCGGGATTTGAAGTCAAAACAGTGGGAAGAAAGGTCAAAGAAGAACGTCCATACTGCTCGAACGTACCTACTTGGAATACTGTCGCTCGGCTTGTCTCCCTCCGGCCCTAGTTGCCTATGTTTTGGTCGCTTAGAGGCTGAGTCGCCGACGACAAGTCGACAGTGCGTAATGGCTCATAGCAATTCTTTACGTACTCCACAGTTGTAGTTAATAACATTATCATGTGATATTAATCCAATGTAATTAAACTGTCGCGCTGAGCACAAATTGAGCTATCATTGTGGTTAAACTGACCACTATTAGGTACCTTATTTTGACTATTGACTGGCATAAACATGTTTATAAGTTCAAACATTTAACGCTATTTTTAAAGCTATTAATTAATTTAGTACCTATGTCATTACATGAAGCCTTGTTTTTTTATAAAGTTTTTTGCATTTATCCCTTCGATTTATCTAGAGTTATCTTTAGAAAAAATAAAATGATGTTTAGTCATTTTGTTTTCAATTTAAATGCGAATGAACAAACAGAAAGATACATCTATGATGTAGTATTTGCAGCAAGTGTCAGAATTGTCTGGAAGCCTGACTGATGTAGTCAAGATACTACAAGAAAAATCTCTGCTCTATTTTACCGAGATCGCGCCTGTTATAAAGATTCCACGTATTATTATTCAATCGTATAAATATTTGAGACATAAAAATACATCAATTTTATATCACAATATCTACTTACTTGGAATCGATTTGCGAACATTCACTCGAAAAAATCGCTCTGAAACCCCGACATATTGCTTTCAACCCTTCCGACAAAATTTAAAAGGTATTCTAGGAATTGTCCACCCACGGTAAATCAACAGGATTATTGGAAGCCAGGATATTTTGTTAAGTCCACTCCCTAACCGAAGCACTATCATCGTCGAAAAACGATGAAAACTGGTGAAATTTTGTCGAATCTTTACGATTTCTGTAATTGGGCCCATTGTGTGAGTGGATTTCTAGCGACCTTCTCGCATTGAGCGGAGAAGTTGAAAGTAATAAACTTGTTCTTTGGATGAATTGCCTTATTCAGAAGTTAATCACAAGAGAGTGAGCTGGCATCGACGGCCGAGAGAGGTCGCCACTCGACGTATTAAGTTATTATGTGACGTCACTGTCGTTACCCGGACAACCGGCGTCTGGATAGCGGACAGCCGGTGATATTAAACCGCGCTCAAATGGCCAATTAACGTCGGTAAACAAGACATTGTAAAACTCCAACACATTCCCCAAATAAACAATAACACCCATTACTGTTATTTGTTTTGGAATTGTGAATTAGTAATATGTTTATACATGTAAGTATGTTTCATTAAAAATTTATAGCTATTGAACATTGGAGAGACCTAATAGACTCCAACTCTAGGCATAGTGAAATTCTGTGGGCGCTACGAATCAAAATGCACGAGAGATATTTCTATAATGTATGTAAATCATATATACACCGTTAAATATTGGTCGTTTTAATCCCGTGGAGGGTCGATTCGGTACATGAAACATTATCGATTTGTAAAGATAAAATTAAAAAATGAAGTACCTTTTTTCTAAAACTAGAGTTAATATACGCATGTACGAAATTAATTTCTTTGAGTAAAGGAGTAAACGACCTTGTAGGTAATTGTCGGTCGTTGCGTACTAACTACTTACAGTTCATTGGCCTCGCTCAGCTGACGTTTACTTGAAGAAATTAATTTCGTACATGCGTAAATTAATTCCAGTTAAAAAAAAGTACTTTATTTTTTAATTTTCTCTTTACAAATCGATAGTGTTTCATGTACCGAACCGACCCTCCGCGGGATTAAAACGAATAAACTATAATAATAATATATAAATATAATATAATAATAATATTTCTGCCTTTATAACAATTTATTAAGGTTGGTAGAAAGTTACTTTGTTTACTTTGTCAAACTCTTCTTTTAGTTGTTATATCCTGTTTGCTAGGTTTTCTATCGTTTACATTTCAGAGAGTGTGCAATGCCAATTGCATAATTTTATTCAACCAAATAAGTTCCATCATCGAAGCCCTAGACAGACCTAAATATCTACGGGAAGAAAAATCCATCAACGTGGCAAGACTGCTTTTATGTACGCAATTAACGGTTACCGTACTAGTGCGTAAAAGTGTGCGAGCTCACCCCTGCTACAATTTATTGTATATTTATCGTATCGGGTTGGGCGCTTTAACCCCCGTTTGTCTAGAAAGTCACTGCAGCACTCGTCTGCTTAACATGCTAGCCTACTGCTCGGGTGAATTCCGCCTCGGTCTTGATGACAAACTTTCTCGACTTGTATCAAAATGTACTACTTTCCTACCATAACTTTGACAATTGATATTTCGGGTAGGAGTGAAACGGGACGTCACCGCGTCGCGTCGATCAGTTATAGAATTTTATGGATAGACTTTGAATAGTGCCAAATTGTAACTAGTGCCAAACATGGGTTGACGTTGCTTTAGTGGCCAATCTCATTTCGCTATTATTATAAATATGAAAGTTGGGACCTGTTTTGGTGCTAAAGCTTTTACAAGCTTAACTACTAACCAGTTATTACTAACAGGTTAGTAGTTAAGGCTGATCATTCAGCAAAATAATTATTTACAAATAACTACAATAAAAAATTTGGAAGTCGGTGTTATATAACAAAACCAGTATTACCAGTTTTAGAATTACATTTTATTTTTAGGGTTCCGTACCTCAAAAGCAAAAATTACGGAACACTTATAATACTTTGGATCACTTTCTTGTTCGTCTGTCTGTCAAGACCCTTTATCTCAAGAACGCGTGGAGGTATCGAGTTGAAATTAAAACCATATAGTGAAATCTGCGGTCCCTTGAAGCTGTGAAAAAATCAAACTTCTGTGTTACCACAAAAAAACGTATATTTCGATACTTTTGCAGGAATCCAATTTCAAAGGGTACTTTTCATTGACCTAGAATCCTGAAATTTTGCATGAAGCAAGGTCTCATAGCACAAGTATAGGGAAAAATCTGAAAACTGTAAATTTATAGTTACGTCAAAAAAAAAAAATGCGATTCGGAAAAATCTTCGTAACTCAATTCGGTAATTGAACTGTTTTTATATCATTGCGCGAGTACAACTCACACTTCCCCGTTTTTTATTTATTTATTAAATAGTTACAAAACCTGTCTCGGTTTTAGTTAGTTTTAAAAGAGGATGCGTCATTAAATTTTCAAAGTTTTTTATATTTTTTTAATTTAGGCTTTTATTTCTATCACTTTGTATTATTATTAATTTTCGTCTAATAACTTTCTTTAATCTTGACTGATAAGCGTTGTTTTGTTCATCTCTATAATAAACAAAGGGAAAGTTCCATAGATCAATGTTTGCAGAACAAATACACATCCCCAACTGTTTTTATAAATAACGAAAATGGAAGATATATCAGTTTGTCGTATAAAATACAGTAGATATTCATTTATTATTTTCAGATATAACAATTGTATTTGTATAAGTAATATAAGAGGGAAAATCAATTGTTTTATTTCCTTTGCGCATGTTATATTCATTATTTCTGTAAGAATAAGTAAGTAGGTGTGCTGTAGATAGTTTGACTAACTGTCTAGCTAAGCAAGCAAGAGGACACCGGTGTCCGCACACCTATTGTCTTTCTATTTTGTCTCTAATTACAGTATTCAAAAGGTTACGGTTAAAGGGACTAGTGTGAAGGACTTTATTATTTTTTTCCTCTTATACAAATTTTATTCTGAAAACTTGCGACTGATAAAATAGCGAATTGATTTCTAAAAAAAGTTCGTCCGACAAAAAAAAAAAAAAAAATATCCAGGAAATATTCTTATAAATCCTATACACCGTAACATTTTGGTCGTTTTAATCCCGCGAAGGGTCGTTTCGGTACATGAAATACTATCGATTTGTAAAGAGAAAATTAAAAAATAAAGTACTATTTTTTAAACTCGAACTAATTTACGTATATACGAAATTAATTTCTTTAGAGGCCAATTTACTGTAGGTAGTTAGTACGCAACAACCGACAACTACCTACAAGGTCATTGACTCGTTTACTTAAAGAAATTAATTTCGTACATGCGTATATTAACACAAGTTTTTGAAAAAAAGGTACTTTATTTTTTCTTTACAAATCCATAGTATTTTATGTACCGAATCGACCCTCCGCGAGATTAAAACGACTAAAATTTAACGGTCTATAGGAGTTTTCACATACATAATGCGTACCTAAGGTAGTGAACCTATATTCTAGATAAAATCGCTTCCTAGATTCAAGAAAGCACCTAACAGAGAATTTTCTGGATAAGTATTTTTTTTTTGCATAATATGGGTAGGATGAGAGCAGGACGAAGGATAGGTAGGTAGCTACATTGTAAGAATCTGACAGCTGTCACCCGCACCATTAGAGCCATTACGCACTGTCGACTTGTTGCCGGCGACTCGGTCGACAGCTACTATGACTTTTATTAGTTAAAATAGGTGTTTACGCACTCGATTGCCGGTTGCTCGAGCGATTCGGCGACTCGCTGCGCAGTGGCGACAAGTACAAGCGACTGCTAGTTGCTGGCGACCAATAGAAGCACAGCTTCAAATGGAGTCATTCACACTGCGAGCAACTGTCGTAACGAACGGACGTCGCGCACAGAAATGGTGGCTTTCGATACCGATAAATTTATATTGGAAATACAATCCCGAAAACATATTAGGAATTTATCGAGTGATGAATAAATCGGGATTTGAAGTCAAAACAGTGGGAAGAAAGGTCAAAGAAGAACGTCCATACTGCTCGAACGTACCTACTTGGAATACTGTCGCTCGGCTTGTCTCCCTCCGGCCCTAGTTGCCTATGTTTTGGTCGCTTAGAGGCTGAGTCGCCGACGACAAGTCGACAGTGCGTAATGGCTCATAGCAATTCTTTACGTACTCCACAGTTGTAGTTAATAACATTATCATGTGATATTAATCCAATGTAATTAAACTGTCGCGCTGAGCACAAATTGAGCTATCATTGTGGTTAAACTGACCACTATTAGGTACCTTATTTTGACTATTGACTGGCATAAACATGTTTATAAGTTCAAACATTTAACGCTATTTTTAAAGCTATTAATTAATTTAGTACCTATGTCATTACATGAAGCCTTGTTTTTTTATAAAGTTTTTTGCATTTATCCCTTCGATTTATCTAGAGTTATCTTTAGAAAAAATAAAATGATGTTTAGTCATTTTGTTTTCAATTTAAATGCGAATGAACAAACAGAAAGATACATCTATGATGTAGTATTTGCAGCAAGTGTCAGAATTGTCTGGAAGCCTGACTGATGTAGTCAAGATACTACAAGAAAAATCTCTGCTCTATTTTACCGAGATCGCGCCTGTTATAAAGATTCCACGTATTATTATTCAATCGTATAAATATTTGAGACATAAAAATACATCAATTTTATATCACAATATCTACTTACTTGGAATCGATTTGCGAACATTCACTCGAAAAAATCGCTCTGAAACCCCGACATATTGCTTTCAACCCTTCCGACAAAATTTAAAAGGTATTCTAGGAATTGTCCACCCACGGTAAATCAACAGGATTATTGGAAGCCAGGATATTTTGTTAAGTCCACTCCCTAACCGAAGCACTATCATCATTTCAAAGTTATTACTGAAAGAAGGCGTCTCATTTTCAAGGAAAACATAACTAACTAACATTTTTACGGCTTGTTTTGTTACAGTCTGGATCCGAATACTCTAAAAAATATATATAAAAAGCGAAGCTGTTGGTCTAATCCGATATGAGCTGAGATTGTAGGTAGAGATTAAAATATTATAGGTGTATTAAACCTTACTTAGTTTGAGTGTTTATGGCAGACTGGATGGATACTTTCTTTAGAGATACTAAGAGATTACTTTAGGAAAATCAAATAAACTTAGTCCACAATATATTTGTTTTATTGTTACCTACTGTAAATGATTATTCAGTAGTCTTGAATAAAACACATAGGACAATGTGTAAATATTTCCGTCTGTTCTCTATCTTCGCTTGTTATCTTGATTTGTAGTCCGCTAGGGGCACTTGCTATAAAAATAACAGGCAGTATCCCTTATAATATGTTATCCTAGTAGCGACAGCGAGCTCAAATGGTCTGCCCCGTGCTTTATAACGACACACATGTGGGTCTAATGTGGGGGTGAAATTGAAGGTTTTTTAACGTTGACGATAACCACAAAACAACCTGTGTTAGTTAAGCTGGGAAGTTTCCCTCAGATAGTTGTTTGGGGTTTCTTATTTTATGACTAAAGATTTTTTTGTTTAATTAATTATATATAATATAATATATTCCACAACTATCACACACCGCCGCTAGTCCCAAGCTAAGCATAGCTTATGTTATGAGTACTAGACAACTGATAAATGATGTGGGTTATATGTTTACCTATTTATCTAATAATTCTATATTTCACCTTAACTTTTTATAAATCGTACCTCCGTACGATAAAATAAAATATATTAATCAGGGTAACGCAAACATTGTCCTTGATTAATTATTTTTAAATTTATTTTTTATTCTAATACTACTAGATATCCCATTATCACGATACATGTCTAAAGTGTAAGCAGTATTTGCCAATCAAGACATAATTTTCACTCCGAATTGTTGCTAGGCGGATTAAAAATATGCATCTATTAACCTACACACATTTTTTATAGGTTTTTCTTCGTGTATACAGTTATTTAGCCTAGGTAATAATATTTTTGCTACTGAGAATGAATGTATATATAACCTATTTATAGCTCAGTAAACGTTATTTTTCCATATAAATTATCAAAAAAAAAATTATGGAGGGAGATAGGAGGGTAAAATTAGCCTACGATCTATTCTCAGACCTACCAAAGACACACACAAAAAAAAACATAATAAAAAGCAGTGAAGCCATTTCGGTGGGGTTCGATAACAAACACTGTGACACGAGATTTTATATAAATGATAAATGATATTTGTTCGGCAAATAGGTTTTAAAAGAATACTTTTACACGTCAATTCTTTTTTCGTCTGTCTGTTAGATTGGGCCGGTGTTTCCTAGCTATCTACCCTGAGAAGAAATACCGAAACAAACTCAGGGGTTAAAGTAAATATATATTGTTAATACAAAATACACATTAACAAAACAAGATAAAACTAAACTTGGTTGTTATAAACTAGACTTAGAACCTAAGAGCAGTGGTGGCCGAGTGTTAACGGGCCCGACTTACGAGTTGTAGGTCGCTGGTTCAAACCCGGTCAGGTGCATAGCTTTGTATAATTTATTTCATCACCACTGCTCTCAAAATGGTGAAGGAAAACATCGTTAGGAAACCGGCATGTCCTAGAACCAAAAATTCGAAGATACTCGTATGTGACATCCATCAATCCGCACTGGGCCCGCGCGGTGGATTACGACCCATTCTCTCTCCTAGGAAGGAGGCCTGAGTCCCAGCAGTGGGAACATTATAAGGCTAATGCTATGCTATAAACTGGTGCTTTCAGATAAAACAATTTCATTTTACTAGAACAGATAATTTTTCGGATATTTAATAGAAAAAGGCTAGAGTTGATGCAGAATTCGATGAAACAGATATTTAAACAGTCATGTGAGATAAATGGCCCCCTGTTCGTCTCTTTGTCATACTGAACCATAAAAAGCGAAAATCGAAAATAGTAAATCAAAGTTATTACACAGGTTTTGGCATGTCTGAAAGACAAAAACTCGAACTGCTGCCAACATCGACTGAAGCAAGAATGATAGTGCAAAAACGGCTTTGAAATATGCAGCTACGTAGGAATCCATTTCTAAATCAAGGTAACCTGCAGCTTGGAAAAGTAAAATTATAAGAGAGAAAATGTTTTTTATGAGATTATGTGCCCTATTTGTGTCGTTTTTATCCCGTAGAGGATCGATTCGGTACATGAAACACTATCGATTTATAAAGATATAATAAAAATAAAGTACATTTTTCTAAAACTCGAATTAATATACGCATATACGAAATTAATTTCTTTAATTAAACGAGTCAATGAACTTGTAGAGAGTTGTTGGTCGTTGAGTACTAACTACCAACAGGTCATTGGCCTCGATCAGCTGACGTTTACTTAAAGAAATTAATTTCGTACATGCGTAAATTAATTCGAGTTTAAAAAAATGCACTTTATTTTTCATTTTTATCTTTACAGATCGATAGGGCTTCATGTACCCAATCGACCCACCACGGGATTAAAACGACCAAAATTTAACGGTGTATATGATGTTTTTCAGCGCATAGGCGCAAGTTTTTTACCTTAGGTAAGACAAAAACTTGCTTTCAAATTTGCGTTGCACCATTTTTTTGTATATATTTTTTTGGATTTATATTGTTTTTACAATAGGTACATATTTTATAAGAAACAACAATGAAACACAATTTTTTTTGAATGAAAACCTATACATAAATGAAGCAACAATTAACAATTCAAATATTACTATGGGAAAGAGTAGGGGCGTAGTAGAGACATCTAGCTATCTCTTTTGTATGCTCGTAAATTAAAGGCGGTGACGTCATATGTTAGTATGTGCATCCTTTTTCTGTTACTTGACAGTTCTTTCTGTTACCGGATTGAAAAAGTTTCTAACTTAATTAAGTGACGGATTAAAAAAAAAAATCATTTTTAAATTTTGGTTAATCAATGTTACTTTTTGATGAGTACAAATTACAAAAAAAAATTAAATCAATTATATGTATGTATATTTATTTATATTTTGATTGTTTCAACACATATCTTACATATACGTATTTAGTTAGTCCTCCAGGTCTAGGTAGTAAATAGCGGTGATGTGAGATAGTGTCAAAACATTTATGAGGTGTTGAAACTCCAATCCGAAGACCTCATAAACAGACCTAAGATACAGAATTGGAGTGCATACACTCCGTCAATGAAGCCAGTTTAACACGTTGATAGTGAAATTATTTTTTCTATTATTTATATTCCTACGGGACGGCGCGATTAAGATAGAATAGAATAGAATAAACTTTATTGTACACCAAAATAGTAACAATTCACAGGAATTTAAATCTATGAGTACAATGGCGGTCTTATCGCTGACAGCGATAACTACCAGACAACCTTAGGATGGATTATAAGAACTTAATCTATAAAGGGGGTATAAATAAAAAAATAAAATACGATAAATAGGTAAAATAAACCTATAGAAAAATAATACATAATCTCGTTTAAAAACAATCGTTATGATGATAAGGGGTCTATTAGATCCCGTAACGATTAAAGAATTAAAAGTTTTATTGCTCAGTTCCGTATGAGGTCAAAGTGACCCCTTATTAAGGTAGATACACCACTGCACTCGATTTTAATAAGGCATCCTAGTATGTTCTCATCTCTTTTTTAAACTAAGCCAAATAGAAGTTACGGCCTTTTCACGGCTGAGAAGACTGTTTTTCTTAGCCGCATCGCAAGGAAGACACGTACGAGGCATATTAGGTTGAGCGTAGACTTGAGTCACGACAGTTTTAAGACAGACTCGCCTCATATAGTTTTGTCTACGACACGTCGTGCACCTAAAACAAAACTGCATGTCTAATACGACGACGCGGTGTATACTACGAGTACATGCATCTTTTTCAGCATCACAATGGACTTCATCGATACTGTTGTATTAATTTTTTACAAGTTCTTCGTCTGTAAATATAATGTCACGTGTTTATTCTTTGAACGCTCGGACTGGCTCCGACGAGACTACTCTATTAGAGAGAAGTTACGTCGCTAGATTGTTTTGTCGTTGATGTGCGCATCCGCATACATATAAAAATGGAAGCCGAAAATCGTTACTTAGACTTGTCACTGTGCAGTTTTTGTAAGTATTAGAAAAAATTGTCTATGAGACGATTTGTTTAAAGTGTGCGCGTCTTTATATATTTTGTAAAGCAATAGTCTGTTTTAAAACTGTTGTCACTCAAGTCTGTGCCTAGCCTTAGACTTCGTACTGCACTCAACGTCATCTACAGCTAACGGCAAAAGTTTTGTATGAATGGTGATACTCGGAAGTATTCCTCTTTCGGCACCAATGGTTTCGGCACCGAAGCTATATAGCGAATAGGTATGGTAGGTAAGTTGTTTCCAGATTCAGCACCAAGCTGTCATACCTTTGCGGAAGGAGGAATAGTTTTAGTGCCGAAACCATTGGTGCCGAAAGAGGAATAGTTTTAGTGCCGAAACCATTGGTGCCGAAAAAGTTGGTGCCGAAAGAGGAATACTTCGATACTCGACCAATATTCCCAAAACTTACCTCACCGCATAGATAAAAGCAAAAGCAAGTGTCCGTTGCTAACTTGGCAATTTATTGCATCACTTGCATATGTAATCAGTGTTAGGTTTGGTTGTACGAGCGGCTCTGTGGAATATGCAAAGCTTAATCCAGAGAATGCGTGTCGGGGTATAACGTACAGTGACGGGCAAAGCGGATAAATGTGCTTCCAGAATTTAGTAGTTGCTTGGAACACTTCATTTGTCGAGTCTACTGCGGTATTGTGTTAATATCTTTGTGTGGTTCCTTTGGCGGAGTATTTTATGTTTAGACTAGCATCTGGCAGCGGCATTGCTCATGTTAAAGTATATTTACAAGAGAAATTGGTACCCCCATTTCATTCCTTTAAGGGGTGAGTTTTCGAAAATCCTTATTCTTTGTATATTTTGTAAGTTTATAGTAAAAGAAACCTCTGTGCTCAATTTTAGCGATCTAGATCCAAGAGTTTGGGCTGGGCGTTCATGAGCCAGGTGTGCTATTCTCTAAGAAAACAGCCTTGAGCGCAGCGCTGGCCCAGCGATGAAATCCAAATAGGTACATTCAAATCACATACAAATCCAATGTACCGTTGCCTTTTATTTCTACATATAATTTGAAGATAGAAAAATCTAGAATAACTGTCACAGGGCCCGGTGGATTCGATTATGTTGAGGTGATCATTATTGATTAGTTGATATTGATATAAACAAGGAGTTGAAATAAAAATCCTGAATTTTAAGTTCTTTCATCGTCAAATTACACCAGAAATCTTATCTCTACAAAAAGCAAAACTAAATTAAGTCTTCATTCATTAATAATTTCGTTGTCCAGAACGTAGTTCTAACATATCATAAAGGGATCCGTAATCTAGATTAATACGAACAATGGTAAGGTAGGTATTGTGAACATCTGCCTAAGAGATAAGTGCCTACTGAAATAGATCCAATGTTCTTAATGGAACTAATACTTGATTGTGTTTTGTATTAGACAAAGATATCTGATATTTACTGTTAATTTAACGTAAGTGTTGTAGGGACTGTAATTTAGGCTTAAGATGTAGGCTCCTGGGATCTGGGGGCTGACCAAGACGCTTTATAATAATTATAAGGCGTTTTTTTTTTTGGGTGGGATATTATCCAATGACTTCTTACGCCCTTGGAGTGGACCGGGAGGGTGTGTCAGACTTTTACTGACTAAAACCCTCACCTATGTTCCTATTATTTCAATCTATGCATTGCATTGCATCAGCCTTATAATGTCTGAGCTGGGACTCTGGCCTCCTCTCTAGGAGAGGGAATGGGCCGTATTCCACCACGCGGGCCCAGTGCGGATTGGTGGACGTCACATTCGTCATTTCGAATTTTTGGTTCTAGGACATGCCAGTTTCCTCATGATGTTTTCCTTAACCGTTTTGGGAGCAGTAGTGATGAAACTAAAATTACACAAATAATGCGTCTGGCTGGGTTTGAACCCGCGACCTACAACTCGTAGGTCGGGGTCGTTACCACTCGGCCACCACTGCTTTCAATTTACATCTATTTCATTTCTGTAAAGAACAAAATATTTCAATATATTCCTTCTTAATTATTTAAGAGGAAAAATTTGTATTTTTGCATGTAGGTAACACAATATGGCACAGCTGACTCACTAAACGACAATGAGTATTTAGTCACACTATAGGGCGAAAGATTTTGGGTGTGTGTATGTTTGTTACTTCTTCACGATCGAATGGCTGAACGGATTTGAATGAAATTTAGTACACGGGTAGACCATGTTATGGAATATCATATAGAACTTATTAAACTTTTATCCTGGGAGTATGTTTCCTTGGCTATGTTTCAATTTTTTTTTTACAACGTGGGCGAATCCGCTGGCAACAGCTAGTTAGATTTTTTTAATAATATAAATTAGTGCTTGACTGCAATCTCACTCAATTTATGATGATTTAAGGTGACATAGAACTATTACTATAACTTTATGTAACTATAACTTTTGTAAAAAAACTGGTCCTTGTACTAACTCTAGTTAAAAGCATCCTAGTTCATAAACGACAGTAGACCTAGCAAATTAACCACACTTTCCACTAAATGAAGCAATTACATCTAACCACCAAATAATTCACCGTTGCCTAAGTGCATACACGCAAATTTATTACCTCATTGAATTTTACATGAAAATTTAACAATACTTAAAAGATTACAGTAGCTAGGAACAAAGGGAGGTGACCATTACGCTTCACAAATGGCCGATAAAAGAAAGCATTAAAGTTTTTGCGGTCACCGTGGCTTGACGACATTGTCGTGTAACAGTTTTTACACCGCCTCCCTGGTTTTTGCTCTGTTATATCAGATTTTATTAGAACTATAAGCACTTGTGAAACTTACGTCATGACTTGCTATTGCTACTCCAAGTGTGAACCACTTACTACAGTTTCCCAAAAAGTAACTTTATTCAAATTAGAATATTGAAAGTATTTTTTTTTTAATCTGGTGGTATTGTTATTGCACAATACCATCAGATTAAAAAAAAACTTTGTATGAAATTTTACGTGAAGTGATATGTAACGTCACCGCCTTTAGGTTACTAGCGTACAAAAGAGATGGTGAAATGATCTTACTGTGTTCCCACTATACCTCATTCTATATCTCGTCAATATTTTAAATACTGATTGCTGCTTTATTTGATAACATACATATTTTGAATCTTATTGTACAAAATGCTTTATAAAAATAATACTTATTTTTTTCATCAAATTGGATTGAGTACAGATATTTTTTATTAATTTTTGAGAATTTGGATTCGTTTATTGAGCTTAATTTATCCATTTGTAAAAGCCACGGGTCTGAGCGTACCAATATTGTCGCAAGATGGCGCTAGACTCAATAACTTTAGTTTTTTTTTTCTATTATTAAGTCAAAAAAGGTATTTTGCTATAACCAGACATTCTGCTTTATCTAATTTAGTCAAATTGTTGCCTCAAAAAACATTCTGAACAATGTAAACACTGGGAGTTAAACATTGGCATAAATTATGTTTACACATTTTAAGATCATGTCAGCCTGTATAAAATTTCTTCTGTCTTTCTTATTACTGTTCTTTTTCTCACAGTACTGTGAAATAGAATAGATTAATACCCGCTTTTTCCATTGAAAACGCTGCTTTTATTAGTATATCTCTAAGCAAAGTGCTGTAGAGCGCTTCATCTTCACTATAGTTATATAATAACTAATTTCATTTACGAAGCGCTGTTGTTATAACTTGATACTCTTCATTCAAAGCAGAATAGATTTCATAACAACACCAACCCTCTTGCAGTTTGTAAGAATAACTATTCCGGTTTTCTTTGAATAATGTAAAAAGTAACTTTACATAAGCAGGTGCAGTTTGCAAACTGTTATACCTAATGTAAGTTTTTATTAAAATGCAAAGTAACAAGAATATTATTTCAATTGTAAGTGGCTAAGTATTGTTTCAGTTTGTTGGTAAGTTTATCGCGAAAATGCTTAAAAGAGCTTCCAAGTACAGGTAAGAGAGCTCAATTCAATTAAAAGTAGTTCTGTCGGGATTCGAACTTATACTTTCTGGCAGTAGTGGATTGTCTACACTTTCTATGGCTGCACAGCACACATCTTTATTTCTTTTTTTTATATGAAGGTCAGTGAACTCCTCTAAAACCGCTGTACCTACTTTTCTGTGTCCTGTGATTTTGGGGTAGTTTTGTGTGTTTGAATGGGTTCCTAGATGGTGATTCGATAAAAGTCAACGTCCAAGTAGGATGTCTAAGTGTCCATCGGAAGTGATGCTGTGGTTATTTAATTTAAACCGGCGGTTATGGTTTTGGAAGAGCTCCCGGTTAAGTAATACCGGCAACACGAGTAGATCTTCAAGATTAAGCAACCCTTACCGAGGTCGGTCAGTAGAAGGGTGACCATCTTAATATATCGAGATCCCTCCAGGCTTCAGAAAACCTGTTGAGCCTTTAGTCCCGGCTCTCATTTTGATATCGATACCAGACGTTACGTACAGTCAGAAGCCAGGAAACCTGACGCCACTCTTGCCAAGGAGTATAGAGTTACTCAGTTACTGGCTTGTGGAGGTCAGATAGACAGTCACTCCTGGTACAATACTGAGGTCCAACTGCTTCTGCTTTGACTGAAAGTGAACCCCAACACAGTTAATAGTCTGTTATGTTTTTTTTTTTTTTAATGGGAAATTAAAACCAGGAATGGTGTATCTATGTTCCTTCTTCGCCTTGTGGTCCAGGACTCCGGGTTTCCCTTTTGGAAGCGAACACATGGTCCCAGTGGGCTTCGGCCCTGCTGAGCCCCTACGATTTTGCTGACATCTCTTCGAATTTTTGGAGTTTTTCAAATAATTGTAGGATTGTTGAAAGGATTACTCTGGATAAAAGCTCCTACGTAAAGGTCAAGAACCAATATCGTAATAAGTAGCATTTCGTATTCTCAAGTAGAAGTCGGAAAATGCTGGATATTCTGTTGTTTTTTTTTTTATTGATATAAACCAGTACTTGACTCCGATCCCACCTGATTGTAAACGTGCGATTTTCAGATTGTAGAAAGGTGATAGCGGAATCAGTTATATAATTTCTGCGCACAGTCCAAAATGCATCCTGTAAAATAACGTTTTTGCTATTTTTGCTTGGTAATTCTAAAACCTAGTTGATATATTAAAGGAATACTGCTCTATACATAGCTGATCTCATGCAGCAACTATAAGTAGCTAACTGTGGAACAGTTGAAGGCTGTGGTAACATTACTAATTGACAGCAGTGTAGACAGCTGCTGCGAACGGTCAACACGGCTGAGAGACGCCAATCAGGAGCCGAGGGATTAACTTAGTTCAAGTGACGTCACTAATTCCTCTATTTTTGGTTCTACGGACTCAATAAATAATAAACTGGACAGAAAGAGTATTTCTGTGTTTCACATAGCTTATACACCGTTAAATTTTGATCGTTTTAATCCCGTGGAGGGTCAATTCGGTACACGAAACACTATCGATATGTAAAGATCAAATTAAAAAATAAAGTACTTTTTTTAAACTCGAATTAATTTACGCATGTACGAAATTAATTTCTTTAAGTAAACGTCAGCTGGGCGAGGCCAATGAACTGTAGGTAGTTAGTACGCAACGACCGACAACTTCCTACAAGGTCATAGCGAGTCTATATTTACGTGTATTAATTCGAGTTTTAGAAAAAAAATACTTTATTTTTTTACTTTTTTAATAGATAGCGTGATTCAAAAGGAAGTTTTATATGTACAATACGTACATAATACATTTAATATCACAGTTGCACCAGTTCAAAGCTGGGGCGGGTCGCTAGTTGGTTGTAAATAACACTTCTAAACGTATATTTTTTCGTCAATTGAAAATAGATTTTTACCGATGTTTGATATCTGACTAACTGAGAAGAAACATCGAAACTTACTCAACAGAAAAGAGCAAAGAGTATTTGCTGACCTGGGGTTTAACACCGATAGACACGTCACACTAGACTAAGAATGAAAGCAAAACAAAACAGTTAATCTTATGATATAGGATTACAAACTTGTTTTAGCTCCACTTTTTTTTTTTGGACTGACCGACATTTTGACAATTCAAAAGTGCCTGTAATTGGTCTATTTGAAATAAACGCTTCTGATTTCTGATTTCTGTTACAAAAAGAGAGAATGCATAATTCGTGCTTATCCTGAGCCGTGGCCACCAGTGGTGCACCCTACCCAGCAAGACTTGGCGAGTTGGCTTATGAGGCGGTGAAGAACCTCATCTCACTAGATGGTCGATGGGGCCGAAAGGTTCTGGAGACTTCTCCAGGCTGTCTTCCAGTATGCGATCAGGTGATCGCATAAAGACAGCCTTGGTAGGCATCCCTCAAGGTGAACTGATGATCTGGTGAGGGTCGCAGGAACCCAATGGATACGAGACGCATAGGATCGGTCGTTGTGGTGACATTTGGTTGAGATGATGATGTGATGAAGTACCACCGGCGGCCACATGAAGATTTTCTCGTCGGATAACAAATATCTACTTATGAGGTGTCGATCTGATCATGTTAAACAGGCTATTTGACTGATTTTTGGAATCGATTTCATATTATTAAGTATTGTTTATAGAGTCTAGAAAAAGTGTTTTATTTTATTTCTTTTAAATATTAACATAAAAACTAACATATAAAGTTGTATTATAAAAAAAGCCCCCAAAACGCCATATTTGACAATACGCGTCAAATTGTATTCACTTACGTCACACGCCAGTAAATAAAAAATTGTATCATAGTTACTCAAAGGAATAGCAGATAGCAGTGAATGACAGACATATTCACAGACTTGTGATGTTTAAATAGATACAGTTATTAGCCACCGTTTTCAAAAATAAAATGAAGTTTATTTCGCATTTTTTTTTTAATAATTCATTATTTTTTAGGTATATTGGGTTTTTATGGTAGGTAAAAATTACCACTAACATAATATGACCGTATGTGAACTTTGTGTGATTACATGTAAAAGGTAGCTGTAATCAAATTTTTTGTGGGTTGGATGTGTTCCTCGGTTTATCATCTAGCCTTTAGGATAGAATATATAGGGTGACTGGTAATTAGTGATCGATACATAAACACGTGATTGTAGTCATGATAACAAACAACTTTTGATAAGGGACCAAACATGAAATCGCAAAAAAAATCTGCTGGTCAGTACATTTGTGTTTGCTTGTCAACTTGTCAAAATGTGCTGAATTTAGCAGATTTTTTTCGCGATTTCATGTTTTTTCCCATAGTAAAAGTAGTTTGTTATTATGACTACAATCACGTTTTTAAGTATCGTTCACTAATTACTAGTCACCCTATATAGATTAAGCAATTATTACCCTATTTGGGATAGGTAGATGTCTCGAAATTTGGACGTCTTCGAAATTCGCTAAAACTCTAGAAATATGCTCTCAAGGGTAGAGTGAATAGGCTCTTAACACTTCGATCCACAACTACCCAACTTGTTCATACAAAAGTAGACTCTAAACATCGGAATTAAGGCCTATAGTGGCGTGGATGTGAGAGGACACCGGTGTCCTCTGAGCTAGGACAGATTAATAAACACTAGTGATCGCAGTCAAGCTCTAGTTTATATCAATTAAGAAAAAATATCATGGACAATTTTTTGTACTAATCATAAAATAGATAGAAAACCAAAGTAAGTGAGTGAGAGATAATAAATAATAGTGAACACAAAAAGTGTGGCAACTATTCCAGTCTTATTCTAGTTATGATCCTCAATCCCCGTCTAGGAAGAATTTTTAGGAATATTTCATTATCCTCAAAGATAGGAAACCACTTCGCGTAATGAAAATGTATCCCTCAAAATGATGTTCATTAATTTTAAACCCACCAATCCTCTTACTAATACATCAGTTTTGTTGAAGGACGAATAATTTAGGTTAATGATATTTCATGTACGTCTATTATAGTTGGGATTACTATTCATTGGCCCATTAAAAATATCCCAAGGGAATATAATCACGGGGTAACACGTATTCTATAGGTTAATCCAGAACGTGGTCTCCTCATGTGCCAAATTTCAATAAAATTCGTACAGCCATTCAGGCATGAAGTAGTAGTGAAGTATACACATTACACACACACCCATAGATATCCACATTTAAAAATTTGCTGAAGCCCACGAACACAGACTTCACCGACATGTGAATGTTGAGGCAATCCAGCTGTTAGACAACACGGACCTAGTGCGTAGACTAAAAAGAACTAAACCTTTTGAGTAGTGTTTAAAGTTAGTGTATAATAGTGATCAATGCTGTGCTATGCATATAACACATGATCAAAGTGTTTTTATCAATATCAGACTATACGCTATGGACTTCTATAAAAGTGCTAAAGGACGCTATTCTTAGTTTTAACAAAACCTGTATTGTATAATAATAAGTTAGAGTTAAATTGCTAATTAGTGTTTTAGGCTAGAGTTCTTAATAATAAAGAAAAAAAAACACACAGTCAGTCAGCTGTCCAATATGCGAAAATACAAATCTTACCTCTTAAAAATATAAGAGAAGAATAATGAGATATTTATTACTAAATAAATATTAGAAAATGATGAAATTTATTACTCCATTAAATGGTTTATCCATGTACTAAGTTTCATCGAAATCCATAAAGTCATTAAAGCGTGAAGTATGTAGTAACAAATATACACACGTACTCACAATTTTCGTCTTTATAATATTAGCGTCACTAGTTTGTGCTAACAGCTTCGCTCGCGTTATAGTCTGGAGATATCTCAAGGGATCCACGATAATTACGATCCATCCGTGTACCCAGTTTCATACGTACCGTTTAAACGTTGAGGCGCAACCAGATTTCTAATCTCTTTTGTTTTTAATTTAATTAGGATTTAGCGAAAAAATATTTCAAGATAAGTCATTTAAAGAGCCGTAAAAGTTTTATGCGATTTACGACCTGTTCAAAAGACAGTGCAAAGGATGGATCTGGCCAAATGGGGCTTCCTCGACCCAGCTCTGACACAGTGCCAGTGTGGAGCCGCTACACAAGACATCAGTCACCTGCTATGTTGCTCATCTTGCACAACAACCTGCACTTGGCAATTCGTTATATTTTGTGGGTCTATTTGGGCAAAATAAACATTTTTTCTTTCTTTCTTTCACTTTGCTGGATTTTTACGAGGCCAATGACAGAGCTGTATAGGTTGCCAAATACTGGTTAGATAAAATTTACTTTGAGTTCATTTGTTGCACCTTCTATGTTATGTTTCTCCACCACCCTAAAGTCGACTGGTAGAAAATGCCTAAGGCATTAATTCCAACTTTGTTCAGTGTTATGTGCATAAAGTTTGTATAAATAAATAAATAATAAATAAATATGGCGGGATTGTTCGAGAAAGTTACTGCGACTCTAGAAAGTAGTGGGTGAGTGAAGGAATACGGGTGGGATTTAGTCTGTATGTCTGACCCTCCCTCTCGCTCTATCCAGAGATAAAAGTTATTTGATGAAATCCCACTCAAAAAACTGACACGAGTACTAAATAAGTCGTTATCATCATCATTTCAGCTGCAACACTTCCACTGCTGGACATAGGCCTCCCCCAAGTGTCGCCACAATGAACAGTCCTGTGCGTCTCCTATCCATTCCATTCTTCGGATTCTCACGAGGTCTTCGGTCCACTAAATATGTACTTATAATAAAATACAGTATACGGAAATCAACTTTGCTATCCAAAGTGGCAATGCTGCCTACTATCTGGGAACATGTCTTATTGATATCGATGTGGATGTTTTTTTTAGTATAGTTCTTTTTATTTATTTATTTATTATTAGGATCGCCAACAAGTCTGACACTATTTCCCACCCCACCCAAGGGCGGGATTTGTCATTGGATGATTTTACCTACGTTAAAAAAAACACATAACATGCACTGGGAATTTACAGGTTTATTTTATAACACTATTGCTGTGCACTATTTATAATACAAGTGCTGCAATACTTAGAGACAATCACAATATTAACACAAAACATTTGATTTTAAAACACATCAGATTAGTTAGTTAATTTTCACTGTATAAGATGTCAAGGAGAAAAATAATAATTAGAATTATGTCAATAATATATTATCACAAAAACACAGAACAAGAAAAATAATAGAATTGATAATTACATTACATTATAAAAATAAATTAATGTATAATTGAATAAAATTATTGAATAATTAAATTAAATTAAAAAAGGAATACAATAAAATAAAATAAAAATAAAATGACATGAACTTTTACACGTTTGGAATTGATAGGACAAGATAGATTGTTTGTTGTCATGGAGAATGACGATAGAGTAGGCTTTTTCTATCTGTTTGTACATATT
The DNA here is from genome assembly GCA_958295575.1 of Leucania comma. Taxonomy (NCBI): domain Eukaryota; kingdom Metazoa; phylum Arthropoda; class Insecta; order Lepidoptera; family Noctuidae; genus Leucania; species Leucania comma. The sequence goes on along the minus strand of OY282474.1, from coordinate 14,644,427 downwards.
ATTATTTTTTGTTTGTATATATACTTATTCTTATAACATTTATTAGTTTAGTTGTTAATAAGTAGGTATACGGAAATTGAACAACACAGAAGTTTGAAAGAAAAATTAAAAATAAGAAACTGAAAACAGCACATTGCTGCAGAGCCTGGTAGTAAATACATTGATATTCAATTTAGTTGGCAGCCAACGTGTAGACGGAGCTCCCTGCCATCAATCACCATGATTCAATAAAAGAACTATTTATTCTGTGTATGCTGGTAATATTTTCTCAACACCTAAATGCCTGAACGAGAAAGCGTATGTGCCAGGAAATCAATCACAAATCTTGTTTCAACCCGCATATTTGACGGAAACCACATTTGTTGGGAGTCAATATTTTTCGAAGGCTTGTTGACTTCTCTGTAGGATGAATACATGCTTGCCATTTATTTCCTCACCTTTATACACCAATTAGAACAGGTTAAAGGAGTAAATCTTTGGTAGATGATAAAATGTTTTCTTCATATCTTTTTTACACTCTTTTTCAGTCAAGCAGCAAGATATAACTTAATGCTTGACTGAAAAAGAACTTTATAAAAATAAGACAGACTTTGTGTCTATCTTATCATAGATAAAATAGTACCTAGTATTTTGTCTTTGATTCATATTTGCCGTATTTTTTTTTTCAGTATGTTCTGTTTTAATATTTGAACTAGATTTTAATTTGTAAATGGATTCCTAGTTGGTATTGTGATGTAAAATTTGAGTAAGTAGTTTGTATCTCTAGTGTCTACACGACTGCATAATATGTCAAATCACCGAAGCAGAAGCAGTCTCAGTAAAATGGAGTTGAAAATTTTATGTAGCATTGACTAAACTTGACTCATCATAGTTTCCCAAGAAAAATACATCGATACCTTTGATTATAATATAATCGATAGATTTGCTACTACGATACGATACACTTGAACTACTGCTATATCATAAGAATGTGAACATCCGCATTTTTATGAAAATCATGACACTGTGTTCTGTATAAAAAAAATAAAACTAAAGCTAGAACTACATCAGACCGACCCACACGTATAACACGCCTGATTTGTACGTAAAACGACGTAGCATGGCGTGGATTAAGTGTAGCTTTTCAAGTCTAGTTTCTTTATAACATTTAAGGAGACCGACGCGCCCAGATTGGCGTGTGTGGCACACGTGCGCGCAGTGTAGTTCTAGCATAAATATTTTCTAATCCTACACAAAATTTGTAATTAAAAAAGAACTGAAGAGAATCTAGTCATATATTTTGTAGTTGCTGTTGACTTGTAGAATTTAATATCTCACTTTATTAATCAAATTTAATTTTAACTTTATCGGAGATGAGTTTGACGAGTGATTATTCGAAAAGCAATAAATGCGAGTTGACAAGCGACTCATAAAACAGAACCGAGGTTCGCAATGGGCCATAAAACGCCATTAAACGATTTGCGGTATCCCTGCTGCGCTGTTAAAACAACAATGTTACTGCTATTCCAAGATAGCGATCGAAAACACTACCCACATGCCTTCTAAGTCTCCATAAAGCTATTTTTTACAGTCACTACCAAGTAAATACTATTCTAAGAGATAAAATTCCTAATCCTCTCTCACAACTTTCAGCGAAAAGTAGTAGATAATCCACATATATTGCTGTAGGATTCTACGCTCTATGAAATAGCTATGATTGTATGTAATAGAAAATAGGTATAAAGCGTAACCGTTTCAGAGACAATAAAGTTTAATTTTATCCGTCGTAATGGGTGATTGAAGTTGTAATACACATTTCGACAGGTATAAAACTTACTATGAAATCAAATGAGTTCCTAGCGTTGGAGGGAAAGTAGAAATTTCCACGCTGACTTGCCATATTAGAGCGCAATATAACGTGCTAAAAGCCCATGTAACAAGAGTATTATGTTCCGCCATTCCTTTATACAGACAGCTATTGTTCCAGTAGATACGCCAATCTTATGCGAGATTACGGCCAGACGAAATATTCTTTCGTCTATACAAAGAGGGAAAAATATCTAGTTTACAATTTTATTAACAAATTAGGTCGATGCTGTGCGTGTAGATAGTATTTGGTTTCAGACAATATTGCGACGTTTTTCAAATTATTTACTTCGGCCCTGGAAGGGAAGGGGTAACTGAAAAAACAAAAGTGGGATTTAGTAAGTAAAAGTCTAACACTCTTTCTCCCGCCACCCAGAGTTGGGATTCCAGCATTGTTCAAATGAGTTACTGTGATTCTGTAACGCAAAAGGGTAACTGAAGAAACAATGGTGGGTTTTAGTCGGTAAATGTCTAACACTCACCCTCCCTCCGCCCAGAGTTGGGACTCCGGCATTGCTCCAATGCGGCCAACTGCGGCCCTGAAACGCAAAGGATAATAAAGGTGGGATTTAGTCAGTCAAATGTCTACAACTCACTCTCCTTCCACCCAGCGTTGGACGAGTTACTAGATGATTTCGAACTTAAAAAAAAAAGTATTTCGCTTCGTATCATCTGAATGAATGACACAATATTTCGTGCTTGTATTAAGTCCAACAGATGTAGCAATAAATTGCCAGCCATTTACAGGACAGTTGCCAACAAATAGGCCGACGTAGATGTCTGATACAATTTTCCGTACAATTTACAAATTCATCATCATTGAGGCGTCAATAAACGAGTTGGAGAGCAAAGGTCTGATGTCTTTGCGATCTCGTGTGCAAAGCTATTTCTTTAGTTCTCTTATGTTTACGACATTAATGCCAGCGGTGGATTTCCGCCCTTGCTGGAGCAGGAAACTGACGGAGCGGGGCGCATCCGGAACGTCAGCTTGTTTGCTACCATCTTATCTCTGATGTAAGCCTCACGTGTTTATTTGCCTTTCTGATCCTACTTGTTTGTGTTACACAGAATTTTGAAGCAGGTATCTTCAGGTAGAGTAGGCGGGGTAGGCGTGACTTGACAACCATTAACTGCTGAGCAAACAACCATAGATCACTCGCGTAGTTAATATGCGCGATTTGTTGAATGGTTAATTATATTTACAACTAGATTAAATCATTTGTATTGCATTACTTTTTTATTCACATTTTCTTTTAAGTTTAAATTTTTGTGTTTTAGTTTGTTTTTTTTTATCTACCTTTAGTCTTATGCTAGTTTTAGGGTATGGACACCTTAACGGAGTATGCTCTGCTAGGGTGTTCGTAGCATAAGACACTCCACACATACACACACACACGCACACACTTCGTTAAGGTATCCGTAGCATTACTAGGCCCTATCAGAATACCAACGCTGCGTTATTTACTTTTTTTTAAAAGTCGCTGCATAATACTGAGATAGGAGCCTTTTTGGTTTCGCACAGATGATCTTAATGTTGTATTTTTTTTAAAACTTAATTGATTGTAGATTAGTTTTTTTTTTTTTTTTTTTTTTTTTTTTTATGGTAGGTAAAATCATCCAATGACAAATCCCGCCCTTGGGCGGAGCGGGAAGTAGTGTCAGACTTTTACTGACTAAAAACCTACCCCGTTCCTTCGTTGCCTATAGTGCCGGGGCTGAGCCTTCCTCTCAGAAAACGGCCCTTGACCCCAGCAGGCTTCAACCCTGCCTGCCTGCAGTTAGCAGGCTGGGCCTCTTCGGTTTGCTGACAGCTCCTTGAGGCGCGCGGGAACAGAACGCGCCGTCGACGACTTGGGCTCGGTCCGGCCGGTTACCGGACGATCGGACAGCGTGCTACCCATTGCACGCCGTCCGCAAGCCCGCGCCTACGGTGGCCGGAAATCGGGATCGGAATCCCGGCGGCGGCTGGGGCGAGCGCCCCGTTGCCTCTGCCTGATGCGGTCGGCCTCCTCCTTTGCTAGCATTACTGCTTCGCAGAAGGAGGCGACCGCCTGCCATCCCTCCTCACTACGGACCATGGCCTGAACCAAGGCCCGGCGAGAGAGATCGCTGCCGCCGATTGCCCCCACGAGGACACGGCGATGCTCCGCCCAGGCGGGGCACACCTCTACAGTATGCTCCACCGTGTCCTCCGGGTGTTCCGCACAGTGGCGACACCCGGGCGAATCCTCCGCACGAATCCGGAACAGGAACTTGGCAAACTTTCCGTGTTCCGTTAGGACCTGCGTCGTGCGGAAGTTAAGACTGCCGTGAGGTCTTTCCAGCCACGCCTCAAGGATGGGCCTTATCGCCTCGATTGTGGCGCGCCCCGAACGAGGTTGCGATAGTCGCTGACGCCATTTCGCCATGAGATCCCGCCGGAGCTCTGTCCGCCATGCCTCGACTTGTCGTGGCAGCGGAATTTCGCCCCGGCGTTGCACCTCCATGCGCTTGTCGTGCATGTGTGCAAGGACTGTTGCCTCCAGATCCCATGGCGGTTGGCCAGCAAGGAGGGTCGCCGCCTCGCGGGAAATCGTTCGGTACCCTCGCACCATGCGTATTGCCATGACCCTCTGGCACGCATTCAGCTGGGCCCTCGGTTGCTGTTGCAACGTCGGTGCCCACACCGGAGCCCCGTAGAGGGCCATGGACCGAACGATTCCCGCGTAGAGCTTCCGGCAGGAGGCGTCTGGTCCCCTGAGGTTGGGCAGGAGCCGCCCGAGAGCAGCCCCAGTCCGGTTCAGTTTGGGAGCCAGACGTCGGAAGTGCTCCTTGAAGTTCCACCAGCTGTCGAGGACGAGTCCCAGGTACTTCATCGTCGACCCGACGCTGATGTGAACTCCTCCTACCGTTAGCTGGGAACCCGGTGGTGGCGCACTCCGAGGGCCGTGAAAGCACATGGCCTCGGATTTGTGCAATGCCACCTCGAGTCCCAACTGCTGGATCCTATCAACGACTATCGCAACCCCGCGTGTCGCTAGTTCAACCGCCGTCCGGTACGACTCTCCCCGCGCCAGGACCAACGTGTCGTCCGCGTAGCAGACCACGCTGACCCCGTCGGGGAAGTCGCCGCGCAGCACGTAGTCGTACCCGATGTTCCACAAGGGTGGTCCCAGTACCGATCCCTGCGGAACACCGCACGACATCTCTCGACGTTTCCACTCTCCCTGGTGACCGGGGTAAATGATATACCTCTCTGACAGGTAGGCCTCGATTACACGACAGAGGTAGTCGGGCACCCGGTGGTACCGGAGTGCCGTTCCAATGCAACTCCAGGGCAGGGAGTTGAAGGCGTTGGCAATGTCCAAAGACACTGCCACGACACACCTGCCCTGGGATACCGCATCCCCCGTCGTGAGGGCTCGCACGCGCATGATGGCGTCCACCGTGGAGCGCATCCTGCGAAATCCGAACTGTCCGTCCGAAAGGTCCGGCCCCACCCGTGCAAGGCGCGCGACGAGGCGGTTTGCAATGATTCTTTCGAAGAGCTTGCCCACCTCGTCGAGCAGCACAATGGGCCGGTACGCGGACGGAGAGTCCGCAGGGCGCCCAGGCTTCGCTATGAGGACCAGTTTTCCCGTCTTCCAGCGAAGTGGGAACTGGCCCCTCTCCAAACATGCGCTGAAGAGCCCCCTCAATCGAGGCCCGAGAGCCTCCATGGCCAGGACCCAGGCCCTCCCAGGCAAGCCGTCGGGTCCTGGGGCGGTATTCTTGGCACTCAGCCTTTGTACCGCCACTCTCATCTCTACCTCGGTCACCTCTGGAACATCGTCGTCTTCGTGGTCCGCGTCAGGTACTGCCGGTGTTGGCGGAGCCATGGGCGGGGGGGAGTGTACCCCCCGCGTGGGGAACAGAGTGCTGACCACACCCTCCACGAGCTCGGGCCGGAGACTCTGAGTCAGTGGGGGAGCCCAGGGACGGAGTTTCTCCCGCACCATCTTGTATGGGCGTCCCCACGGGTCTGCATTCAGAGACCCCAGCCAGACGTTGCGGGCCTCCAGCTTGGCCCGCTTCATCTCCGCTCGGAGGGTGCGCTTCGCCAGCCTGTAACCCTCGTACAGCTCCGCCTCTATAGCCTCCGCATCCGGCGGGCGGTTGCGGCGCTTGCAGTACCTGGCGTACCGGCGTCGTGCGTGATTGCACGCATTGCGCAATGCCGCAATCTCCGGCGACCACCAGTACACCTGGCGCTTGGCACGTCCTGGACGGACTCGGGGCATTGACGCGTCGCAAATTTGCGACATGCCCTCCCGGAACCACTCTGCCTCGACGTCAATGTCGACAGGCCTGTCCGGTGCTTGCACCCAGGCCTGTACCGTCGCGGCTTCCAGGAGGAGCTCCCGGTCCATCTGCCTCAGCGCCCACCGCGGACCACAAGGGCTCTGCCGGACCGGCGCGGTCGAGGTTTGGGCGGAGACGTCAAACCGGATGTACCGGTGATCTGAGAACGTCTCCACCCCCTCCATAACGCGCCAGTCGACGACACGCGGCGCCAGATCGGGGCTAGCGAACGAGAGGTCCACCACAGATTCGCCCCGCATCCGCACACACGTGGAAACAGAGCCCCGGTTTAGGAGGACCAGGCCGGACTCCTCAGCCCAGGCCTCTACCGACCGACCCCGCCCGTTTGTATACCGGGAACCCCAAGCCTCGTTCCAGGCATTGAAGTCCCCGCAAACGACCACGGGGAGGTCCCTAAACCCAACGACGACGTTTTTCAGTTCCATAAGGGAGATGTGGAGATCGCCGAGAGATCTGTTCGGGGACAGGTAGACGCCTACCACTGCAATGTCCCCGAACCGTGCTGCCACGCAACCCCGGCCCCTCGTGACGCGCTCGAGGGGCGGGGTACCGGCGGCGGTCGACGAGATTAAGGTCACCGAGCCGTCCAGGTCCTGAACCCAGTCTCCACTGGGCAGGACATAATACGGCTCGGAGACTACGGCGATGTTTATCGACCACTGCGCCATGCTCTGGAGCAACAGATCCTGAGCAGGAACGCAGTGGTTGATGTTCGCCTGGAGGAGACGTAATGGTGCCGTTATTAACAGTCCATTACAGTCTCCTCCGGAGCCCTACGTGAGGGCACTGCCGCGGCGGTTGAGGCGGCGATAGCGGCGGCGGCTACAGAGGTGGCTGCGGCGGTGAGGACGCCACCGGGGATGGGCCGGACCCTGGCCTTGACCTTGACGGGGGGGTCGCAGGACCTGCTCCCAGCCTGGTGATCGGCCGTCTTGCCTGCCGCCGCACATGCGTAACAGTGCGGCTTTTCGCAGCATTCGACGACCCTGTGACCAGACTGACCGCACTGGAAACAGCGGTCACTGCGGTCCACCTCCGCGGTGCAACAGGCCCCGGCGTGGTGTCCCACGCGACAGCGGTAGCACCGCAGAGGTCTGGGCTCCAGCAGTTTTACCTGCGCGGAAACCCAGCCCACCAAAAGCCTTCGGCCCTCCCCCGTAATTGCTTTGGCCGCCGACACGGGGCAGCTAACTGTAACGGCTTGCATGCCCGTGCCATCAGTGCGGATGGTGCCCGCCCGGACCTGGTCAGCCGTGCACCCTCCCGCCCTGACGATGGCGGCCACCACTTCATCCACCCCGACGGAGTCGTCCAAGCCCATAATGCGCATGTCTATGCACTTTGTGGGCCTAGACACTCGGGCCTCCTCCTCGTCCAGGGACTCCCTGAGCCTCTTGGCCAGGGCGTCTGCCGCTGGGCCACTGGACGCGCCAGGAACCTCCAGCATTTGGGCACCGGTCACGGTGCGCCTCATGCGGAAGCCCTCGGTGGCTCCGAGCTCCTCGAGGTGGGGCAACACCGCCCGCCTCGCCTTGTCCATGACGGACTTATAGGTCACGCCCCTCTTTTCCGCTTCAGGCTGTAGTGTGATCACTACAGCCTCGGATTTCGGGGCGCGAAGCCTTGCCGCCATGGCGCGCTTCTTGCGCTCTCGCCGCCTCGCGTTCTTTCTGGCCGCCCTAGCCGCCTTGCCCGCCTTCTTTTTGGCGCCGACAACCGTCCAATCGGCGCCAGCTGAAGGTTCTTCAGGCAAGGGAGGTGGCAAGCGAGGCCTAGTCACCGCCGCGGCAGGTGGACCCGCCGGTTTTTTGGCAGCCGCCACTCCACCCTTCGGGGAAGAAGTAGGCTGCCCCTGTCGCCGCTGCTGTTTAGCCGCTGGAGCCGGCCTCGCGTGTCGCGACGCCACGGCCTCGCGCCCGTCTTGCCTCGACGGGCCCGCTTTGGGTGCAGTAGCCGTGGCCGCAGCGGCAGCATACGACGCCGCCTTTCGCTGGCCGGAGGCCGCGAGTGGGGGACGCAGCACTATCCCTTCCAGTACGGACAGCTGTTGCTGCATCCGTGACTGGACCTGTTCCAGCTGCTGCTGCTGCTGCTGCCGGAAGGTAGCGAACTCCTGCCGCATTAGCACCAGCAGCTGGCTCTCCGGCTCGGGCTGGGGCTGGGGCTGCTCGTACCCCTGCCCTTGCCTGCGCCCCCCGATGGTAGGCTCCTGACAGCCAGCTTTCTGGGCTCCCACGAGCTCAGCCCGGATCTTTGCTAACCCCTTCCCGAGGACTGTGTCCACAGCCTCCAGGATAGAGGTCGCAAACTGAGCGATTCCCCTCTTCTTGGAACCCTTCTCCCTCTTTCGAGTCATGGCCGTCAGAGCTTCGACTACCAGCTCCCCGAGCTTACGGCGCGCCTCCTCCGCGGAGTCCTCCCCGGCGTCTGGCTCACTTCCAGATAGCCGCGAGGGATCCGCCCCAGCACTGGTCACTCCGGGGTGGCGCCCTTCCGCAGCGAGCCTGTCAGCTCGCTGAGCGGACTCCTTCGCGGTGAACCCCCTCCCCTTTCCTCGGGCCCGGCCCACACCGCGGCTGCTGGTGGGGATTTTTGGGGCCGGCCCCTTATCCTCTTCGGAGGATGACCCGTCCCCCGATTTGGAGCGCTTCCGGAAGGAACTCGCGTTCCCTCCAGAGTCGCCCACCGCCTCTTCCATCTCCGAGCCCTCCGAGCTCCCTCTGGACGCAGCGTCGGACTCCGATCGCTCGTCACTCTCGATAGTGTTTTTTTGAAAAAATTTTGATCCCATTTTTGTTCCCACGAGTGTAAACAATCTGCACTTGCTCAAGTTCAGTGGTCCGCACTAGTGACTAATTTAGCTACCCATTAGTCAAGCTAACAACCTCCCTCACGGTGCGCCGCCGCTTGGAGGTTTGGGGTAATTTTTTTTATAGAGGTTGTCTTCCTCGCGGCCCGGGCGGTTAAGCCAAGACCCTCGACCCCCATCGAAAGTCAGAAACATGACCTTGGACAATCTTTGGGGCTACGAGAACAACGGTGGCAGAAGAAGAAGCAAGTCTTCCTCCTGCCTGCCCGGCGGCAGGGTAAGTGCACACCGGGCCCGATCTTACTTCGCCACTGTGCCCTCTGCTAAAGCAGAGGGACACGCGTTGAAGTGGACTCCGGACAGGACATTCGCAGACGGCCATCGAAACCCCTTAGGCAGAGATACCTAAGCGAAGTAGTTGGCCGCCTCCCAGGATGCACCGGCCCGCAGACTGGTCTTCGCTCCGGACGTATCCGCAAGGGAACTACAGCCTGCGGGCACTCGAGGAGGTTTCCTGTCATGGCATCCCTGATTGTAGATTAGTGACTATTTACGTATTTTATTGGTGTTTGTCCTGTGCGAGTCACAAATAAATATTTTTCTTTCGTTCTAACTTAAGTATGCTCGATGTCATTGTCTTTATACGAAGGATTAACGCTTACCCCATTTTCCTGTCTAGACGTTTCTAAATCGTGATAGGTTTACCTCTCCCTAATGAATCGCGGGGCTTACTTTGTTATTAATTCTCCCTTTCATGCTGTCCTAACAAATACCAGACGGATCTCATAAAGTTGTAACGCACTTATTTTCGTTCGCTCGGTGCTTATACCTACTCAATAATCATAGCTCTTCCCCTTTGTTATAGGCAAACTTAAACCCACTACGACGAAGTTAATGAGGTGAATAAAAAAAAACCCCGCTTATTTGTTCCCAACTTCTCACTTGAAAGTTGGGAAGTGGATCGGGATTCGGGACAGTCAACACCATAAGATCGTAACTCAACGCAGACATTCAGCGAACTCGTCGTGTAATCTCATTTGACGAAACAAACAAACTTTCCTCAAGTGTCCAATATGACTTGATAGATGATCAGACTATTCAATAAATACCACTATTGCTATCGGGAAAATCGTAATAAGTAATGTAGGAGTATTTCATTGACACAGATTCAGTATTGGAGGCTCGGTGAGCCAACATCACGTATCTACGATAAATTGATTTGGTAGCAGATGTGCACGCCGCTTCTACAAGACCAGACACACCACTTTCTTGACATTATTATTTTTAAGGTTTATTTTGTACGCGTAAAACGGAGACGTGAGGATGAAGCTGGCTTGGAGTCTTTATCCACTATGGCAATTTTATATAGGGTGTAAGGGACTGGTCTAAGCAAACTATAAGGGCCAACGCCGCGTTAAGCAGACGCCCGCGCGGGCACCCGTCGCGTTACTATACGCGTGTGTCGTGTGCTCGGGTCCCTGTAGCGAAAACCGGATTAATACCTGCGCAGTGTCGCTGTGTATTTGTAGTCGTGTCGATGCAGAACTTTAATGTATAATTAAGTAGCAAAAGCGGCTGCCCGCGACGGTAGCCCGTGTGGCGTGCTGCGACGGTGCACTTTTGTATTGGACCGCGCGTGGGTGCACGCGCGGTTAACGCAGCGTTAGCCTTAAGGGCTTGCTCAATAGACGGAACTGAACAACTTTTCACAAGATTTCTTTTCATTAAACAAAAATAAAATATCCTCCCCGTACAAACTGTCCAATCAAGTTTATAATTTTGTACAGAAAAGCCGATTCTTTTTTCGTTTATTGAAAAAAAATCTTGTGGAAGGTTGTTCAGCTTCGTCTACTAAGCAAGGCCTTAAAGTTGGCGGAGATCTGTCCCTTACACCTTGTATGGTCCTAGTCTAGTTATTAGCGTGATTTCGTTTGAATCAATGATGTTCTTATAAACTCACTTCCTTTATTTTCTACGATAGCTGCTAATGAACAGCTGACAATGACTAGTCCCTTCCCTATTCTTTGTTCATTTATTTCAAGCCTTGTCACTAATAAAGCCCCTGTTTTATTGCACTGACGTTGCATTGGCTACATGAAAACCTATTAGGCTTAATGAAGGTGATTTGCACAACTGTTATGAAGAACCTAAACTTAGTGACTTTCATTATTCGCTTCTAGGCAACTTTATCTTGAGAGGTAAATTGGGAACTATCTTTTTCTCAATCGCCTATAAAACCAATCGTGATGCTGAAAAAGCTCTAACGGAACATAGACAGAGCCGTAATTTATTAGTGTTGAAGTTTTTTAGAACAACTTAATAGTTTGTGTGCGATGACTTAGCGGTTCGCGGCGCGGGTAGATCGCTGGTGCTCGGCGGTGTTCGGCGGTGATGGATGACGCGACGTCCCTCCAGCCCGGCTTAGGACTCATTGAGGGGGGATTATATCGGGACGTTGACGAATTGCTACTACTTCACACACAGATAGCACTATTCAATCGATTTAAAACTTCACTCGCTGACCAGCGGGGACATTTGTCGTAGGATTACATGGTTCTACACGTCGTTGAGTAGACGTTGCCCCTAAATAATGTTGCCAATTCTATTTGTTTCTGCATAGAATATCCAGTATTTGGAAATACAATAATACTCTCGTAGATCAATTTGATGAGTTATGTGAATAACAACAAAAGTCATTTTCATAAATCAAATCGGGATCGCAATAAAAATATCGTTTCAATATAATTTTCCTTTTTTCAGTACAATATATGTATCGGCAGAGCCACAATAACGTACAAATAGTTGCTGCCATTGTAGGTATTCAAGTCCAAACGAGGCGGCGATAAGGCGCTAGGCAAGAATTAAATTTCATTTTGGGGCTTACTAATTTATGTGAATTGTTGGTAGTCTAGTAAATGTTGTAACTTTCGCTTCGGCTCGACCAAAAGGCGGGAACTTTGTTACAAAACAAAATTACAATGGGAGGCAGTTTATAGCAGAGTTCCGTCGGGAGCGTGCACCGATCTAAATGTAAACGGGATTTTCGTTTTGCGCCGAAATCCTGAAAGTTTAACAAAATCCGAACGATTATTGATAATAATTTATAGCGATGCCGACCTTTCGCGAACGAAGGCGATATGGAAAACAATGTTAAGGTCATTCGGGAGCTGAACGAGCCACGGATGGCCGAAGAACGTGACTTTTAGCTCGTATTGCTCGTTTACTGGGGTATTACTCAAGTAATTCTGTTGGCCATTTACTTAGCGATTTGATAAACGTTGAATATTTTTGCTGCGATGTTCTCTTTTATACGCAATCAGGTTTCAAGTGGGTACTTAAGTGGAAATTGATCGTGTTATAGGTATCTACTGTTATTGCTGTTAAAGCCAGATCAATACAGAACTGAATGTATATGTTACCACCGCTGATGTGCGTTTGGAGGAGTGCGTAACAGAGAGTAAAAGTCCTACATACCTCCGTTGAAAAGGGAGGATCCTCCGACCAGACGGGTTTTATGTCTGGTGGTCTAATGCCCGATAGATGATTTCGGGCTGATCTATATGTTCAAATTGCGCGGAGAATTTTACTTGCGCGATGCAGGATTAGTTCATTTGTGACGACATAGATGTCGCTACAGTGCGTAAATGAGTTAGAGTACAGATTAAGTTCTGGATTGAGTCCGTTAAATTGGAAAAAAAAATGTTTTTATGTACTTACATTAATTAGATAATATAATTTGCAAACTTCCTAGGTAACCTGCAGACAAACGGCCAAGTAAACGGCTAATTATAAAACAGGTTCTTTGCTTGAATAAAACATTTGAATTCTTTGTAATTATGTCATTTTAATTTCTAAATATATAAAAGAAAGTCGTATTAGTTACACTATTTATAACTCAAGAACGGCCGAATCGATTTGGCTGAAATTTGATGGGAAGGTAGCTTAGAACCAGGAGAAGGATATAGGATTTTTATCCTTTTAAATAATTAAAAAAAAAAAAAACCAAAACCTGCTCATTTATATAGGGTAGCGTGGGGTAGAGTAGGGTATAGTAAAGTAGGGTCGAACGGGAGCAAAGCCGCGGGCAAAAGCTAGTATGTATATAAAAGAATGTCGTGTTAGTTACACTATTTATAACGCAAGAACGGCCGAACCGATTTGGCTGAAATTTGGTGGGATAGTAGCTTAGATCCAGGAGACGGACATAGGAATTTTTATCCCGTTATAAAAAATTAAACCAAAACCTGCTCTTTTATTGTTATAGGGTAAAGTAGCGTAGAGTAGGGTAGATCGGGAGCGAAGCCGCGGGTAAAAGCGAGTAATAATCTAAAATGGTTTACGCATGAAAAATTAACATTATATTAGGGCATCCCGACATGGTTTCTTTTATTGCTGTTTTGCGGTTATTGCGGTTTTTATAACCACCATCAGCAGATTATTTAGTTAATGCGCATATTAACGTATTTCGTATTCTAACAGTAACATATATCCTCGTACTAACCCGTTATAACATTTTAATTTTAGTAACAAGCGGTTACCATTTTCCAAAGCAAAATTAAGGTTTCTTGAACTTTCCTGCTCTTGTTTACTTTAAAGGGCTTCCAAAAAAAAAAAAACTGTTTGTTTCAGAAACTCTTTCGTAATTCCGTAAATATCGTTATTATGAAGATGTTTGAATTTGGTTTCGTATTTTTTATTTCTGTAGTGGAAGTTTTTTTATGAGTTTTCCTATAAAATCTGGTATTTCTTTTATTGTAAAACCTTAATATTCGTGTGTTAGAATAATAAAAGGTAATAGAGACTATGAAAACTGTTTGTTGGTATAAAAGTCGAGCTCATAAAGTGAAAAGGGAACATTTGAAGCATGACACGCGACTAGTCGAGAACCTCTAACTTAAAACATTTTGCACATATAAAAAATAAAAGTAGGTAGTTGCGATGCAAGTTTAAAATTTCAACACTAATTTTAAGATGGAAATCTTTAGTGGTTTTTTGTAATAGTGTTATTTGAAATATGTAACATTTGATACACACATTATTAACTTATTTACGAATCTGAGTTTAATAACGTTCTTTATATAACTTTGAGGTTTTAATTGCGTACTGATACTATTGAAAGCAAAACACTGTAACTTGTTGTAAATGCTTTTATTTCATACTTGTACATATACACTTAGTTTACACCTTACAGTTCAACCGCCAACGATAGACTGTCAGAACGGCCACATTCTAGTCAACAGCTCGCGCAATAAGTCAATGGATAGACTAATTTATAAATTGCATCTGATTGAAATTGTAAATATCTTTTATAAATACTTGAGCTAATTTTAACTATAATAACGTATGACAATAATTAATCAAACTCAACAATTTATTGAGCCAAATTACCATTACTAGTCAAATGGCATACTAATAAAATCTTCAAATGTCTGTATTTACTTTAAAAATTATGTTGAGATAATTATATTTATATCTTATAAACTTTTCGGCATAAAAATGATAATTATTATTATTAGAAATAATTAGGCACAGTGTAATTGACAAAATTATAAAAGTTCTTAGTTTGTTTTTAAAGGTTTAAGTCTGTAGGGATTCCAATCATATTTTCTTTCCATAAACCTAGCGATGAAACCTACAATAAAAACTAACTGATATGAAACGGTTATCGCTTGCCTAGGAATTATAAAATTTATTCAAACTCGTGTTATTGAGGTCACAGGTAGTTCTAGACTCGTAGCTTTTATTTCTCAACGCGGCGTCATAACGCCTTACGGCCGACAGTTTACGATGCAATACGCACCGCTGCCGCACTTTGCTTGTAATTGAATCGCAGGCGCTTACACTAAATGCGGATTTACCGGAGTTCTAACGCCAACAAACAATCCTGTGATCCACCCAACAAAGTTTAAAAGTAAACTGAATGTTTCCGTTCAAGTTTTCTGGCAGTTTACACATTTTGTACAGTGGATGTTTCAAAAGCGGTATCTTTGCCGTTTTATCCTAAAATATCGTATCCCTGACGTAATCTTATAAGGTACTAAATAATCTTCTGTTTCCTTTACTAAGCTCTTTTAAAACTTTCCCTATTTCAAGGAAATCCTTCTGTATAAATATGTAGTTTACATTGAATATCATAAAAACTTTTCAGAGTTAGCACGACTATAGTACTCAGATATGTACCAAACTTAATTCTCGCTTCAAAATGTTTTACAAAGTGCATTTTCCTTTTAACATTTAACAAATTAAGTGCTTAAAAGTTTATAAAATCCGGCACAAATGCATTGTGTAATGGGTCAGAAAGTAAGTCACCGGGCTAGTTAGCCATTTGCGGCAGAAACTAACCACGGCTCAACCCCAGTATTATTTAGCCAACGGTCTAAAGGCTCACTTACTCCGGAATTGGGTAAATGTTTACTAGATTACGGATAGACCAAAAAGTTTTGAATAGAAATCTATTTATATAATGATAAATTAACTAAGCGTTATTTAGACGGTACGAGTTTGTCAAACGTTTTGTTCGAGAAATCGAACGCAATAATCGGCATAACATTAACGCAGGGGTTCCCAAACTTATTTTGTCTACTGCCCACTTTGGAAATAAATTAATTTTAAGCGCCCCCATTTTTTCACTTTCTTAAAAACCACTATAACTTCAAATTAAATTAATTAATTGTTGTGAGCTATATTAGTGGAAATTAAAAATTCATTCTTAAAGAGATTTTTACTATAATCCGCAAGAGTTAACTTGAGACCTGAGCACAGTAGTTAGTACACAACGGCGGTCAGGTCTCAAGTTAACTCTTACAGGCTACACCTGCCAATGAGAATGATTATTGAAACGCAACTTTATAGTATCCAGACAGAGTCTTTTATTCAAAATGAAACAAACATAATCAATTCTTATATAAAAACTAATGTGAAGGATGAATCTGATGCTGTTTAATAAGTTTGTTGAAATCAGGTTCCAATTTACTCAAGAACAGCCGCAAGTCGCCACGTTCGGTAACATGCAAACGATTTCTCTTTTTAGTAAGCAGCGTGCTGTGGCAAAGCACTAAATCCACGTTCACACAAATATGACGATGGGAATGCTATCAAGAATCGGTGAACGATTGACCACAATCCAGGGTACGATTGCGGGATCGAGAGTCGAAAGCTCAGTCGGTGTCTAAGAGTCCTCCTAGCTAGATGAAATTACAAATCGCCCCCCGAAGCATCTACACAGCACTTCAATTTTTTTTCTGGGTCTCTTACCACCCCCTTTAGGCCTGCAGCGTCCACAAGGGGCGTTATCACCCACTTTGGGAAAGGCTGCATTAACGTATCAAAGTGTTTACACATAGGTAAGAAATAAATTCTCACCTACGATTATGTCATACGAGATTCGTTAGCAATCATTGCTAGGCGATAATGTCCTGCGTCTGTTTAGACGGCAAAATTATAATAAGAAGATTCTTGCTTACGAGAATCTCGACTTGTCTATATACGATCTCGTATCACATTTTCTGTTGCTCATACGAGTATCACCTGTCGCTCGTCCACTCTGGCGAGAATAGTATATTCGAGACGAGAAACTCGCACCATCTAGGTATGTATTTAGACGAAGAATTTTTTTTATGTTCTTACGATTATCGTACGTTTGAGGCGACGAACTCGTACCGTCTAAATTAGCCTTTAATTTCTATTAGTTACTTGGGACCTTAGAGATATCAGATACCTACAAGCCGCCTACTCTCCCGTAAATTAAATACCTATTTGTAATCTAGGTCGTCTGCCTAATTTTGGATGCCCAAATATTCAATTTCTTCATTCAGGAATTTGTCTAAGTTTTCTTGTACCTATATGTATTAGGCAAGCCTATAACCTTTAATATTAATAACATAATAATTATGTAGGGTGACTGGTAATTAGTGAACGATACTTAACCACGTGGTTGTAGTCATATTGACAAACTTTTACTATGGGACTAAACCTGATATCGCGAAAAAAATCAGCCTAGTTCAGTATATCTCGATCTGTTATGCGAACACAAATGTACTGACAATCAGAATTTTTTCCCGCGATTTCAGGTTTGGCCCCATAGTAGGTAAAGGTTGTTTGTTATCATGACTACAATCACGTGTTTAATATTATCGTTCATTAATTACCAGTCTCTCTATATAGCTGGGTTCTAAGCCGTCTGTCGTCTCTGGCCTACTGTCCACGGACTTGCAGCTTCACAGACGCTTATTCGTTGTTATAACGGCAATGTAAAGAAAGAAAGAAGAAAGAAAACATGTTTATTCTGCCTAAAATGTCGTGTCGCCGTGTCGTTGCAGCTTTATCGATAGAGTTTCTCTAGTGTTTACAGTTTTGTATGTAAGCTGTGAGCTAGCGTACAACCAGCTGATAATAATGAATATGCGTCTATGAAGCTACGCGTCCATGGATAGTAAGCCTAAATAAGTATACTTAAACCAAATTAATAGAATATTCGCAATAAATGTGAGCATAAAGAACACCAACCTCTTCTTATACTTTAACCTTTGCCTGTTAATATACCCAGTAAAAGTTAATCTCAGTTCATAAGTACGCTAAAGTATCTTTTCTCACGTTTTATGATGTTAATTAATCACTAGAACCATAACCGATTTTCTTTTGTTTTTATGTAATCTACCGATTTTTTCATTATATTCTTAAAGTACAGCCTTGATTGAATTAGGTGACTTATAAGTATTTTTTTAAGACAATATGTGTCACTTCTAACAGCGGCTTTGCCAGCGAGGTAGAAGAAAATATGTAGCCTATGTCACTCAGTGATAAAATAGAAATATACTGGTGAAAGGTTTAGAAATCGGTTAGTAGTTTTTTAAATTTATTCATAATAAACAAAAATCCAAACCTTTACTTTTGGTTCCACAATGAGAAAACTATGGTCAAATAAGACTTAAAAAATCACACATCATCTTGATAGTACATTCCTAGTTCTCGACTTTAAGCAGTAACTTTTGATACTTTCCATCATACAGCTTTTATTTCGTTGCGGAAAGGTAAAAATGTAAGAACTATACTGACATTTACACGTTTGAACCCCTAATTTTAAATGCGAAGCCGACGGCATAAAGGTCTGCAATGCACGTGTAACACGAACCCTGTTTAACCCTATCAATAATTGCAGGTATATACGTATGCCTACCTCTGTATTTTCAGTTCCCTCATTAATGTACTGGCTGATATTAACGAGGTGTATTGGGACACCAACTCGTCTGAGCCCTTCCTTTCATGTGAGGACGTCAAACGGGGGCGTATCAGAGCTCACACAAAACATCCGATAGTGTTCTTTACGCTTACAGAAGAAGCTAATTTTGCTTAAGTGGGCTACTCTGAGCGCGCACCGCGGCAGGGGCCCGCCTCCCCGACGTGCCCTGTGTTTGACTCCCGGGCAACGCTAAAATGGAGCTACGAAACTGCAATTAGTCAATCTTCTCATCCTGCCGAGGTGTTTTAATATGTTTTCACATTTTTTTTTAAAGGATGTTCTTTTTTTTGTTTTAATTTTTGATGACATAAAAGTGTCATTAACCTATTGTGTTACTGGGTGTCTAGTAAATAACGTGTTTTGTTTGGAAGGTTTTTGCCTGAACAGTGCACTAAATCCGAGTTGTTCTTACGTCAATGCGATCGAAACGTTTACTGCGTCTTGCTCTCTGATTGGGTAAGAGCTTGGGACGAACTAATCGGAGCGACGTACGTCATAAACGTGTCGATCGCGTTAACATAAAATAAAATTAACCTAGGTACTTAGAATCTGGTTGAAAATAACTGGGATTTCATATTGATATCCGATGTGTGGACTGGAGAAATCAAAGGGCGACTGAAGGACTCAGGTGTGGTTTTAGTTAATAAAAATCTGACATGCCCTTTCGCTCAACTCTAGAGCGAGAGAAATCATTAGATGATTCCCCAACTAAAAAAAAAACAGATTTTCGTTGCACGAAAAATTGCCGAAAAAATTAACAGTCCATCTTCCAGCGCCATATTATCGGCGCGAACACTTGAGCTGCCAGCGATGACGCGCATTGTTTAGAAGTAAGCACGCATGTGCTCTTTGTTCGCGTGTGCAATACTTATGAATTTCCTAGGGGAAGGCGTATTGTGCTGCTCTACGATAACAACTCAACTATATAGTTTTAATACGAGTATATGTACCTTTGAGTGATAGGCACTCAGGGTGCAGGCACTGCGTGACTGTTTTATGAAGGGAAATTAAAAATATTAGCTAGTTTAAAGCTTTGATATCACACTAATATTTAAATGGCAAATGTACGAGAACATACCTCTGCAAGGTATGTGGAAAAGGGAAAGAAAAAGAAAATTGCCTATAGTGGCATTATAAAAACAGAAATACTTCAAAATTAAACAGAAATTATACTGTATAATGTCAAATGGTAACACAGGTCATCACCTGATGCAGATTTCAGTAGTTTTCAGTGTGGTCACACATCTCCGTTGAAAACATGGTTGAAAAGGAAGGATCCTCCGACCAGACGGGTGTGTGACGGGACCGGCCAACTGGATTTGGATGAAATGTGATAAATCACATTAAGATAAATCACATTTATCACATTTCATCCAAATCCAGTTGGCCGGTCCAAACGACACACCCGTCTGGTCGGAGGATCCTTCCTTTTCAACCATGTTTTCACAAACCGTGTAAACCATGTTCTGGAATCGTACATAGGATATTTTTTTTATATCGCGAGTATAACCCCTTAGGCTAATATAAGCCCTGCTAATTTTCTACTTCGACACGCGTGGTACATAAACATGTTTTGTTGAAAAATTTATTAGTTGGCAACTTTAAGCAAGAACACTATGTAGAAAGCAAAAGTTTTGTTATCAGCAATTTAGTTATTTATTAATGTAATTGCAATGTTAATATTTTTGGCGGGAAGACGTGGCTATTGTTTTCACTGCGCGTAAACGCACGACTGTCTCTTGCCGGGCAGAGATTTACAGTTCGTTTAAACCACAGATAAAAGAAAAGTTTTTAATATTTCTGTGGTTTTTTTTTTTTTTTTTTTTTTTTGGTAGGTAAAATCATCCAATGACGAATCCCGCCCTTGGGTGGGGCGGGAAACAGTGTCAGACTTTTACTGACTAAAAACCTACCTTTCCATTCCTTGCCTTTATCCTGGGGCCTTTGGAATATTTCTGTGGTGGAAGCTCACAACGGCGACACAAAATGACTATAGACACTCTATTAGTTTGTAAGCTTTCCTAAATTAAATCATCGAACTATTTATCGATGTAAAATCATCGACCTTATATTCTTTAAAATGAATCGATGAAAATTCTTATAGTAGGTATTTGTAGTAAAAGTAAGTTGAGTCTTGAAAATTCGGGCGAAGGAAATTTTGCGCCATTTTGACCATTGTGCGTTTTAAATCCCTACAATAGATTAGAAAAAAAAAATACTGAAAATAATCAACCCTAAGTTAACAGTTAGTAGTTATTTGGGGGAGGCCTACGTCCAGCAGTTAACAACAAAAAATGCGGTATCACCTAACAGTGAATATTAAAAACGTAGCAAACAATTCCATTGATGCAGACGAAATAAAATAAATCAGAGTCTCTTGATACACCGTCACAGTTTCTGAAGATAAAGACAAAGCTCTTAGAGCTGAGGTTGGAAACGTTCGCAGTCCCTCTGGGCCCACAAACGTAGACTTTAGTACAAACTAGTGCACTACAAGGCTATACGTTCTCACTTGCTCAGGTTGCAAATGTTCAGGAAAACGGCTGCATCAAGACGAATTGGAGCGATTTAAAGAAAAGTTTTTGGGTCCTCTAAATCGAGTACTACTTCGACCAGAGGTAATGGCGAGAGCTTGTGGATGACGAGTAATGGGTAACTCGTTGTCCAACCGTCTATTAAACAAGTCCACGACGATGCATAAAGCACGGGCACCTCAAAGAGATATAAAAAATGCCTTAGGGGCCCAGCAGAGCCGCTAAGGCCGCGGGCGATTTCTGAAAAGGATACCTGCGGTCCTAGAATGCAAAGGGAAACTGAAGAATATAGGTGTGGTTTTAGTTAGTAAAAGTGTTACACGATAGAGTAGGAGAATTCATTGAATTTATTCCTACCTCAAAAACTGGGCAAGTGAGAGTTGGACTCACACACCGTAGTTTCTATATAAACTAATTTATGTAATAGTTCAATTCCCGAATTGAGTCTAAAAAATTCTTCCGAACCAAAAAAAGCTTTTTTTTTCCTAACGTAACTACAAATTTACAGTTTTCAGATTTATTTCTGTTCTTAAGCTATGACACTTTGGTTCAGGGTTAAAGGTCAAAGGAAAATACCCTATGAATTTTGGTTCCATTGAGAGTGTTGAAATGTACGTTTTTTGCGACATAAACGGCCGTATCTTTATTTATAGTTAACTTAGAATTTTGATTTTTTCACAGCTTCAAGGGACCGTAGATTTGAGTATATGGTTTAATTTTAACTCAATAACTCCGCGCGCTCTTGAGATAAAGGGTCTTGACAGACAGACAAGAAAGTAATCCTATAAGCGTTTTTTCCTTTTGAGCTACGGAACCCTAAAAAAGACCCAAGACTGAAATGATTGTGGGCCTTATGGCTGAAACGTAATCAGGCTCGCAAACCAAGACATTTTCAAATTCCGTTACTAAGAACTTTTCAGGTGATGCCGGACATTTTCGTGTCCAACATTCTTAAAGTTTCAAGTAACTTTTCATGCGGCCTGCTGAGATATTTTCGGGCCCATAACCTTAAATGTTTTCAGGCCCAACATTTCAGGATCGCTAACATTTTAAAGCACCGCGTAAATATGCAGATTTTACTCTGTTCCTCAAGCCAGTTTTGTTCGGATTACGGCTAACTTTATGAGACCTAATAAAAGAATACTTAAGGTTTTTGCTGACTTATTTAGTGTTGCGAATTTTCCGCAGAAGAGAAAATAAGTTTACTCAAGTGGAAACCTGAATTAATAATGCTTTATGATTAATGCTTTTTTTAACTGAAACTCGGGTTTTTTTTATGTTTAGGACTACCTCATTGGAAAGGGTTATGCTCGGAGTTTCCTTCCGTAATCGCATCAGAAATGAAGATATCTGCGTTACTGACATAGCTCGAAGAATCGCCAAAATTAAGTGGCAATGGGCAGAGCATATTGCTCGCAGAACAGATGGCCGATGGGGCCGAAAGGTTCTGGAGTGGCGACCGTGTACCGGAAAACGCAGTGGAAGGCCTCCTACAAGGTGGACCGATGACCTGGCACGGGTTGCGGAAATCCGATGGATGCGAGATGTACAGGACGGTTAATTGTGGCGACACTTGGAGGAAGCCTATGTCCAACAGTGGACGTCTTTCGGCTGAAATGATGGTAATTAAAACCTATATGGTATTTCCTGTTGATTTAAAATGAATGAAATGGCAATACGTACAAATACAAGCAGAAATATTGGAAAAGTAAAAAAATATTAAGAGTAAAATACTTGCTTTTGGTCGTTTTGTATTTTCCTTATTTTAAATAGTCTACATTAGTATGGATAACTGGTATAGTCTAAACTTTCCCAGAAGGCTTTTTATACTGTAAAAGAGTATCTCGAGGACAAAACGGCTTGGGATTGACCTGCTCCAGTACTCACTATATTTGTTGTTATTTCACTTTTTATTTTCGAAATTGCCCTTTACTTCTTAATTTCTTTTTTAATTGACGATTATTGTTATTTTACAATTATGACATTGTTTATTTTTTTTATTATTATTCATACAATTATAACATAGTTTATTTTTTTTTATTATTATTTATATAATTATAACATTGTTTATTTTTATAATTTGACGTTAACAATTACTTTTATATATGTATATTTTTTTACAATTTGCAATATTAACTCTGTAAAATTACATTTTTGTATAATTTATTTTTGTGAATTTGGAGATTATGTGGATTAATTGGTCCTTTTCGCTAATTTTAATTAATGTCTGACAGTTATGAGTATTTCTTGCCTGTCTGTCCGTGAATGTCCTTTCTTTGGTATTGTTCGTCAAGTCGTTGAGCTCCTTAGTAGTCCTGAGCTGAGCTATACGAATACTGACAAATGCTTGCACTGACTGGACAGGTCCACTCAGAACTGTGTGGTTCTTTCTTCAAAAAACCATCTCAGACTCCACTCTGCATACCATTGCATGTTTGCTGTATGGACTTTAAACGAGACTTTGACCCCTGAGTTTGTTTCGGTGTTTCTTCTCAGGGTAGTCAGCTAGGAAACACCATCCTCATCTGGTTAAAATTGACGAAAAAAAAAATGACGTATTAAAGTGTTTTTAGAAACCTATTGGCAAAGTAAATATCATTTATCAGTCCCACAGTTGGGCAATGGCCTAACTCCATCCTTTCCAAAGATCACGGTGCCTCGTGTTCTCTTTCCAAGTCTTGAGAAAGACATCCAGGTCACTCCACCATTGTAAAATGTACATAATAAAGAGTAAGAGTAAGTTTTTACTTTTCTATCTTTCTTACTAAAATCTCTCAGCTATCCCTGAAAACTATTATTCTCATTTTGTGTCTCTCTAGAAGGAGCTGTTCCCAGCTCGTGACAGGTATAGCTACCAAATATTTTCCGATTAACTAAAGAACGTTTACATTACCCGAGATAGTAGCACTATTTGGAATTTATTGCCCCGTTATAGTGGCAAGTGCATCCCGGCTGCCTTCAGGGCACTCCCGTTAATGATATTTTAATTTAATTATTTTTTATTTATTTATTTTAGGTTTTATTTAATAACAAGAAGTATATTATAAAGCTAGAGGAAAAGTCCATCTACTTTAAAGGCTTGGCGCAGCCCAATACGTTGGTTCAACCAGAACTGCACCGTTCTTGCCTCTACGGCATACAATGCCTTTCACACCGCCAGAAACAGGTACAGATGGAGGAATAGAATATGATGAAGAAGGGAGGTCACAACCCTCAGCATTGACGATACAAGGAGGGAGGGGCTTCGCCCACGTTAAAATAGCTTTCTCCAAACAAATTTCAACCCTCTTTCGATCGTGAGTTTTTGAAAATTCTTTCTTAGACTTTGTATAATTGTTATTCTTTTTAAGTCAGGATTTTACCTTAGATATATTAAAGCAGGTAGGTTAGGCAGTATGTATTAGTTTTAGAAAATGACTTTTGAGTAGATATATCTGACTATCTTAATGTCATGTTAAGGTTAAAACATAAAGATACCATTAAATCTGGCTAGCCATTTTCATTGGGGTCGGCTTCCAGTCTTGCCTAATTATTTTACAAGAAGCGACTGCTAATTTTATTTCCACAACCCAGTAACTGGGTAACATGTCCTTTGGCTAAAGTGGTCACCGATTTCTTGTCTATTGACTCGACGTAAATACTGTCAACCATCTACAAATGACTGCCGGGACAAATGGAGGCACGGAGGAATCTCAATATGTTAAGACGTTCACCCATTCATACATCAACCTTGGCAAACGTTGTTTAGGAGCCCTCCTTGGAGATAGAGCCATGTGGCTAAAAGTATTTTAGCCACAAGCAAAAAGAAATACCTAGTAACATGAATAATTCTTGTCAAAAGTAAAGCCGATCACGTAACATGTAACCACGTTACTCGATATATTCCTGTACATATGCCGAGCATCGAATACGGCGACATTAAGTGAAGTAGTCGACATACTGTCGAGCAGGGAGTTCAGCCTGACGCGAAATTGATTCAGTGCGCGACGTGAGCCGCCTTCACAACAACGCGATTCAAATGTAAGTCAGCGGACGGTGGCAGACGGAACGAAACTTTATGTTGACACCTAACAAATTTAATTAGACACTCCGCTTTAATGCTCTCTCCTGTACGTGAAAGAAAAATGTTTCTTGCTCACGATTAGCTATTTTGTTACAAATGTAAAAAAAAACGCCTTTAATGGCAAGTTACTCAAGCCCCAAGCGAACGCCAGCGTTCGCACACCTATTGTCTTTCTATTGTGTCTCTAATTACGGTATTCAAAAGATTAATCGTTCTAAGTGTTTCATTGGTGTATTCATAGGTTGTATTGCTGCTCTTCGCGGCCTTATCCATGTCTTTGCTTACCTACTGCTCCGTTCCTGAGACGTCACGTGATGTTATATATTATAACCTGTAACCTTCCTCATTAAATGGACTATCCAACACTAACATTAACACACTAATATTTTTTAAATTTGAACTGAAAGTTCCTGAGATTAGCGCGTTCAACCAATCAAAAAAACCCATCAGCTTTATATTATATATGAGTATAGGGAATATATAAGTACAGATTAATTATATAGGCGCTTTTTTGTACAACATTACAAGGACGCAAAAATATACTACACATATTCATACATTTGGTGGTTTTATTGCATTTCACGATCTCTTTATCAACCTGAAATTGATAATAATTATTAAAATTAATTATATTGTACATGAAGCTAAACGAAACATAACCAATTTCACCAGCTTGCGACAAACCGGTGTGGAAGGTCTCTAACGTACGAATAAGTGAGTCATCGCGTCTGTAAAGTTATATAAACATCATTATCGGAAAAATATTGAACGGAAAACCATCGTCAGCTTTATATTGTTTTCTAAATCGGAATCAGTAGTGCCTGTCGCTTCCGGCGATTCAGCTTGTTTTGCGAGAAAATCCACTTTTTCTTCTCTCTGATTCTTTCATTTCTTTTTTATGCCATCATTGTTCCGTTCTTGGGGTGAAATGTAGTCATTTATATTTTCACTGGAAATAGCATGTATCTAATGGGCATTTCATTTGTTATTATTGCTAACATAAACGATCTGTTTCAGATAATAATATCGGATTGTTATTTAATCCTCTGATCCTAAGCGGCCAACGATCTTAGTAGGTACTCGATTGGAATTTGTAAGTAGACGGGCTTCGGGCATTTTTGTTCCGAAAGCTGATTAGAAATTTTCCATTTTTATCAAGGAAAATCTTTGCTTTATATTGTATTACTTAAATATTGATTCGAATACAATTTTTATAATAAAGCCTAACTGTTTTGCCTTCACAAATATTTGTAACAATTTTGCCTAGTCGTGCAAATAAATCACAACAAGATTATCTTGCATCGCGTCGCGCCATATCGTCGCGTACAGTTTAAGTACATACCTATATCATAGCTGTCGAAGTGTTTATAGGTTCTAATGTTATTTTTGAGGCAGACTTAGGGGAGCGATGGGGCACACACTCGTCGGCTGATTGCCGTCGCGGCGCGCACGGGGGCCAAGGAGGTAGCACTGCGAGTGCCCCACTTGAAGTAAATTACAGTCTACTGTGCGCACTATCGGATGTTTTGTGCGAGTCGCGAACTGCATCGCGGCATGGTGTGCATCACACGAACGCAATCTAGCCGCCTTGGGGCGCGAGTCCCGCGCAAATATCGAGGTATTTCGATGGTATTCAACGCATTCATTCGCGCCGTGTCGCTAATGCATGCTGTATGTTTATGCATGTGTGAATCGTTAGTTACCAAGTGCCTTCTATACTTGGTAACTTTAGCGCTTGTTATGTAGGTGTCTAGTGTACTTAATTGGCTTGGGATATTCATGGGTGTGAGTTATTCTCTGCTTATTGCTTTGAGCACTGGTCTAATAGTTCGTTACGTTACGACTTGTAGTTGTTTTATGTGGTCAAAAGGGAAAGATCTAATAGCCATTGTGTTATGCATGTTTTGAAAATCTCAAAATCTTTATTCTCGCAGCAATTTTGACCTTCAAAAATGAAGAATGAAATGATTTCTCTAAAAAGATACTTGTTTTAAGTAACCGACCTTCACCACGTGATGGATGGTTTAGGGTCGCTTGCTTCTAGACAAAAAATTACAGAGATAAATATTAAATTGTAGTGAACCTCCTTAGGGAGCTACACATAGCTAGCTTCATTTTACACTACAGCATATTCTAGAACGAAAATTAAGGCAAATATTAAATTCAATTTCACCCTCCTCATAGATGAGAAATTCAATTTCAAGTTCCCAGAAATGGTAAGCAGCTTTAAAGTAGTGTGAAATGAAGATCCTTGTTATATTTCATACTCTTCATTTTCACGTTATGTGAAGTGCTAGGTCATACCGGTGACCCAGTTTATACGTTCGCAATTATGAAACTAGGTTAATTTGTACGTGTCAAATGTAATCAGAGTCCCTACGTAATTGCTAATTTGAGACTATTGATTCATATTAACAAGCACGATGTCCACTAGCCACCGCAAAACTGAACATGTCAAATGACAAAGTACGTCTTCATCTATAATTCCTACTTTTGAAAGTTGTCTCGAGTTTGGTATCAAACTTTCTCTGAAGTGTGGCTGCTGACCCAGATATAGTAGTTGTCCGTAAAGTTCCTGATCTATTATGCAATTGAACACTTGATTTATAAATGGTCTGATTTCTATGAGTTGTACTGTCTCTTAAAACATAGTAGTATAAGTAAAGCGTAAACATAATTATTTTTAATATTTTATGTTACATATATCTCGCACTACCCTGAAGTCGACTGGTAGAAAATGCATGGTGCGTCCAGATCTGGCGAATGCGCCACTCGCGTACTGCTCGCGAGCCGCTTGCGAACTGCGCGCGTGCATTTCATGTTCGTACGAACTGTGCGAGGCGCAGGAGTTTTGTACGAACGAGACGCACCATGAGGCAATAAATCCGCCTCGCCTTTTTACAGTGATTCATTAATGCATAACATTTTAAATAAATATAATAAAAATATTATAGACTGGCCTGTTGGTTTAGTGGTTAGTGGCCCTGACTGCTATGCCGGAGGTCGTGGGTTCGATTCCAAGACAAATGTTTGTGTGATGAGCACGATCATTTGTCCTGTGTCTGGGTGTTATTTATCTATATCTGTATGTATTTAGAAATATATAAGTATGTTTATCAGCTGTCTGGTACCCATAACACAAGTTCTGCTTAGCTTGGGACTAGACGGTGTTGTGTGATAGTTGTGGAAATATTATTATTATTATATTATTATTATTATAAAATAAATAAATTAGCCTTATAATGTTCCCACTACTGGGACTCAGGCCTCTTCTTTAGCCAGCTCGTGTTGGTAGATGTCACACTCCAAGTTTTTGGTTCTAAGTTATGCCGGTTTGCTATCGATGTGTTCCTTCGCCTTTTTTAAAGCAGTGGTTATGAATTAAATTACACGAAATAAATGTTTGCACGAGTTCCATGACGTAGAATTGTAAGTTGTGGCCATTTTCACTGGGTCATCTCTGCCCTAACGTGGTGAACAACTGTCTACTTTTAGTAACAGCAATAAAATACTCTAACGTCAAACATCAATGGGTAAGCTTTTAGCCGATCAGTCACGTCCATCTCACACGATCTTCCAACACATATTTCTTTCCAAATAACCGACGAAGAATACCGAATAAAATTTTAAAATTCGCTACACAACGTCCGGGAAAAGCGGAGAGAAAATCGCGAGAGCCGGCCCGTTTCGCACCCATCGGCGATACAGAAATATTTTCCGTTTAACTAACACCGACCGTGTCACAGGGTACTAACATGATTTGAAATTTATTTCCCGGCCCCGACTCGCAACGCGATTGCACCTACACTGGAGATCACAGCGAATAAAATGGCATCTAATAATCGTTTTCACCACTTTACCGGAATAAGGATGTGTCTACACGATAGAGGTGGCGTGGCAAACGTTTATGGGGTGCTGTATGTTGCCCACTTAAGTACTGCTAGTGTTCGCTGATAATGTAGCCACGTTTCGTTTTCAACAGAGGATGGGCGCTTGCTTGTTTAAATATGGAATGCATTTTGTTCTTTTTAGAGGTGAGAAATCGTCAATAAATAACTTGTCCCACTCTGGGTAAACGAGAATGTGTGACAGACTTTTCCGACTAAAATCCACTTAAGTTTCTTTAGTATGCTTTTTGCTTTCTAGGGCCATGACAATTCTTTCGAATATTTCTGCAGACCTTGCAGGACAACGAGGAATGCTTAGGGACTTTTGTTTGAAAAGATACGTTAATGATGATAAAATTAAAAAGTTGTGGTGTGGCGACTGCGTATCGGGAGTCACAGCATTGTATAGCTTCCCACAAGGTGAACGGATGACCAGGCCAGGATGACTGAGTTAGAGAGCAAAGTTACAATCGTTTCGTTTAGCGTGGACGCTTGGAGTTGGCCACACCCCCAATCCCTTTCTTCTGATGTCATCTCAACACTCAGTTACGTGGTCAGAACAAAGGAATTGGGAGCATCGCCAACACAAAGCGTTCACGATAAACGAAACGATTGTAACTTGGCTAGGGAGCTGGTGACAGTAGCGGGAATCCGATGAAAGAGAGTCGCACGGTACCAATTGTTGTGGCTACGCTTGGGTAAGGCCAGTCCAGGGCATTTTTCTACTAAGTTTTGCGACAAGTCGTTTGCGATCAAGGCGGTGCGTTTGTGGAAGGCGTTGCCGTCACCTATTTTTAGGCAAGCCCAGTCACTAGGTTCTTTTAAAAATTTGGTTAAAGACCATTTCCCGTCTCTTTAATGCTATCCTGGTTCTACTTAATTTATTTCTTTCACCAACCCTACCTTATTTCTTTTCTTTTTCCCTCTTTCTTTTTTTATGAAATTGTGTAACATATTATAATATGTACATTTGTACGAATATATATATATATTCATTTTATAATTTTTTATATATTTGCTTATTAGTACACAGCAGACTACCCCCTGTATTATTTTAAGTTCTTACGATCCATCCTAAGGTGGTCTGGTAGATATAGCTTTCAGCGATAAGACCGCCATTGTACCCATAGATTTAAGTTTAGGTACCTACTGATTATGTAACTTTCTTGGTGTACAATGAAGTTTTATTCTATTCTATTCTACGGTTTTTATTTAAGCGTTTACGCAATGTAGTGTTAATGATACATGTTGTATGTTCCACATGAAAGGCGAGTCGTCGTAAAACAAATTAATTGTTGTAGTAGCTGTAATTCTCTAACGTCAGACGGTAACTTGTTGTTTAAAGTTTATTAGTATCTACTGCATACTGTTAGGTACTGTGATGTCGGAGTAATGAGTTTGCATGACATTATATGCGAACTCATGCGTATGCGCTATCATACTGGTTCGTTACTATATCGTAGAATGTTAGTATTCTAGAAATATTTGAATATTTATAAGAAAAGAATATTTTATTGTTTTAGAGTCAGTGCTGCGCAATTATTTGAAGAGTCTGACACTACTTCCCGCTCCGCCCAAGGGCGGGATTTGTCATTGGATGATTTTACCTACCATAAAAAAAATGTAATGAATTATTATTATAATATTATTATTATTATTAACTTGAAAAAAATATGGGAAGTTTTCATGCAAAATTCGTGAGTAAATAAATAAGATTTTACAAAAATAAAAAACCGACTTCAATAAAGAAAAAACACCGTTGTATTTTTTGTAAAAAGTTTTTGATATTACCTACACTTTTTAGTTATGGTATCCCTCAGTTAAACCTAAATAATGTGAAACTTAAGAGTGTCCCTGTATCCTGACCGAACTACTTCCCAAATAAAACTCAATCAAAATAGTACATTTTGATACAAGTGGAGAAACTTTGTCTTTGCGACTGAGGCGGAATACGCCCGAGCCGCAGGCGAGAATGAATTATGGAAGCGAGTGCAGCAGTGACTTTTCATGTGTATCTAACGACATTTTTCAACACGTTTACGAAGACATAAATAAATGGGGGTCACGCTTAGCGCCCAGCATGATACGAGAAAAGTAATAAATTGTGGTGGGGTTGAATTCTGCACCTAATTCCGCACTAGTGCAAAAAACAGTAAATTTGGTGACATAAAGCGCAGGGAACATAATATAGTACATCAAAAAAAAATTACATTGAAAAAAGAATTGAGAACCTCCATTTTTTGCAGTTGTTAAATGAAAACCATAGAAGTTCTGTTGTTCTGTCGAAAGCTTCAAAAACTTATAATACGAGTATTATTTTAGCAAGTTGCATATTCCCCGTCAGAAGCCTCACATGGTGTGGAAATAGGAGCTCGCCGTTTGTGCATACAGATGTACTTACGTATGAATATGTAACAAGCCAGCTGAAAGTGTGCATCACGTTGGATATTTTAGTGCTCGATTGATAGACTCAATTTAAATGGTTAAATTATTGGCGAGACGAGAGCTTTAGTGCATTACCGTGTTCGCACACACGAAGCAAACTTCAAAAGCAAATTGCACAAGCACGGTACATTTATCTCCGCTGGTTGAACGATGAAAGCTTCCATTACGAACGGTATCGGAATGGATATATGCTCTTAAGGTTGTCTTTAGTTCGTCAGCCTGGCGGTGTCGTGCGATCGATTTCGTGTTTTACGTCGTCGAGCGCGGAGATTGTCGTGTATCAGCGGCCTGTGATGACAATGTACCAATGCCTTATCAACGTAATGAGCCCACAAGGCGATAATGTGGAGCATCTCACGGCACTGATGACGGCTTGGTCACATACCGGATGACTTAATCTTTATCTAACATCGCTTTAGATTCTTGTCGCGTTATCTATGGATCCATGTCCTACAATGTGTTATTTCTGCGATGAATAAGTTTGATCGACGGGTCAGAATATCTTATATTCTACACAAACTACATTTAATTAAAAAGAGGACAGCTGAGGCGACCCACAATGACATTATGTTATGATTGGGAATCTTATGTTCGAGTTAGTTTAGCTCCGATACTGCATGGTTTAGTTTATACTCCAATTAATTTTGACAGTTGAACTTTGATAATTACGACTTGTTTTGTTCCCGATGGAGATGTTTGTTTACTGCATAAAGAGAAGTAATAATGTTTTCCACAAGTCGTCAAACTGTAGTTTTAACGCTTGAATGTGTACAAAAAACTTTGTTTTGTTGTGTTGTAAGTTTTGGCCTATGATAAAATAGAGTAATGAGGTATCCTCTAATACGTGTGTTACTGTTACCTTTCGAAGTTTCAGATACAACTAAATGTTTTTCAGAAACATTACCTATCAAAATATAAGCTCCATTGCCCAAACACAAACAACTATATAACTTAATTTAGCTGATGTTAACAATAGAGTCACGTCAAATTTAAACTTCCCGCCATTTCTAGGGTTGTGCTAAGTGAATCCATTTGTTGTCGCTAGTGATGGACGGGCACGCATGACAGCATAATGTTGTGTCATAAATATTTTCATGTTTGTTACTTTTTTTTACAAAACTACGGCGACAACGAACTACTAGGTACTGACTACGACTTCAAAAAAGAATGTTCTGTATTCGAGTTGTCCATACTGTATACTTGTATGTCAGTGTTTTTCTCAATAGCTACTGTTCTGGTTATGATAGAGTTTTTGTTATTTAAATATATATGTTATCATAAAAAATTTAGTACCTATATATAATAAAAGATTTTTGGAAATAGACAGTAAAGTAAAGTGACCCGCGGTTGCTGCGATCGTATTGTTTATGTATAATTGTTTACACCATTTCATAACCTCACACTGGTACGCTCTGGGTATGCAAATTTGTCCAGTTTACCCTAATACTCCAAATAGCAAGAACCCCTCTTAGTCGAAGGTGAAGGCCTCCTCCAGAGACGACCATCGGTCTCTATCTTTGGCTGTATACATCCACCGAGTGCCGGCGACTTTAACGATGTCATCGACCCATCGAGTTAGTGGCCTACCTCTTTTTCTTTGGCCAGACGGACCTGGCCATGACGTCACTCTTGTAGTCCAGCGGCCGTCACTGAGTCTAGCTACATGTCCAGCCCATCGCCATTTTTGCCTTAGCGCATAGTTGAGAGCATCTATGACCTTTGTTTTGAG
Organism: Leucania comma; assembly: GCA_958295575.1. NCBI lineage: Eukaryota > Metazoa > Arthropoda > Insecta > Lepidoptera > Noctuidae > Leucania > Leucania comma. Next base: position 14,611,536 of record OY282474.1, on the reverse strand, counting down.
TCTTATCTGGGAATGGGGAATCTTTTGGATTTTTCGTATTTTCATGCTGCTCCTTTCCATGCTTCTTTGGCATGATTTTATTTTACTTTTCAGTCGACGGGTAAGTTTCCATGTCTGGCAAGCATATGTTAGTGAGGGTAGCAGGCAGGTGTCCATAACTCTCTTCTTGTTTTTTGTAGGCATATCACTTTTTAGTATTTCTTTAAGACTCCAAAACTTTTTCCATGTGTTTTTTATTCTTCTATCTATTTCCATTTCGTTATTCAGTCTGTCAAATGAAATCTGTTTCCCAAGGTAAATGTAATTATTGACATATAACAATGGTGTGTTTTCAACATATATAGGTGTTTCGATGTGATTAGTCATGATGTTTGTCTTGCTAAGGTTTATTTCCAAGCCCGCGTTTTTACTTTCTTCATGTAGTGAGTTTATCATAGATTGAAGTTGCATTGTATTTTCGGAAAATAAAACTATGTCGTCCGCGAATCTCAAATGGTTTATATACTTGCCATTTATATTTAAACCGCATTTGCTCCAGTCTAGTTTGCTAATGATTGACTCTAGCACGGCTATAAAGATTGTCGGAGATATAGGGTCCCCTTGTCTGACCCCTCTTTTTATGCGTATAGGTGGTCCTATGGCTTCCAGTTTTATTCTACTCGTGGTTTTATCATAAAGGTTTTTCAGAACTCTAATGTACTCAGTCTCTACTTGCTGTGAGTGTAGAGCTTTCCATATTGATGAGTGAAGAATCGTGTCAAATGCTTTCTGATAGTCAATGAAAACTATGTATAACGGTCTTTGGAATTCTTGATACTTCTCGATCAGCATTTCAAGTGTATGGATGTGGTCCACAGTAGAGAAACCTCTACGAAAACCCGCCTGTTCAATAGGTTGGTGGTTCTCAATGGATTTTCTTATCCTTTTTTCAAGTAGGGATGAGAATAATTTATATATTGATGGCAGCAGGCTGATAGGTCTGTAGTTGCTTATGTTGTTGGGGTCGCCTTTTTTGTATAACAGGATTATGTTTGACTCCGACCATTGCTGGGGGGTTTTAGCTGAATTTAATACCATGTTAAACAGTCGTGTTAGTGGAGCTACTAGATGAGTGCGTCCTAACTTTAAGGCTTCATTTGTGATCCCGTCAGGGCCGGGGCTTTTCTCTTCCTTCAATGAATCAATTATTCTGATAACTTCCATTTCGTTCATTGCATTGATCTCACCGCCATCCATTGGTACATGTATATTGGGAGGGTTGCACACTTGGTCTGGAGAGTTGTACAGGTTTTTGTAGAAGGCTGTTGCAATACGTAATATTTCTGACCTGTTATGTGTTACATTTGTTGACCCTTGAAGCCCTTCGATCCATATTTTGTGTGATCTTAACTCTTTATAAGCTCTCTTAACGCTGCCACTGATATTCAAATGTTTTTCAATAATTTGTGTGCGATGATTCTTATAATCGTTAAATATTAAATAACTTTAAATAACTTTTTATGATACATATTTATAATAATTAAAACGCGATAAATAAATTTAATGGTTTGTTGTTTTTAAAAATTAGTTCTAGTAATAAATTTATTTTTATATAATCAATTAATTATTAAATTACGATTGCATGCAGATACTATTTTGTTATCATTGTTAATATCTAGCAAGAAATAAAAGGCTTTTTATTTTATTTATTTACCCTAATACTCGTACACACACCCTGTCTTTGTATCACCTCCTTCGCCCGCATTAGTGCTTCGCAGAAGGCAGTGACCGGTCAGGTAGAAAGTAAAGATGCCATGGCACCTCTCTGTAGCCACGGAGTAGTGTTGTGTGACGCAACTCGCGCGTATTTTCAAGGACTGTTACTTCCAAATCTGTCGCCACCAGCCTGGCCAGGAAGTGCTCTGCTTCGAAGGAGGCCGTGAGGTATCGCGCCACCATCCGGATGGCATTACCTTTTGGGTCGCATTCAGCTTCGGGTAGGTCGTTTATCCTGGTATAAACTCATTTCAATAACAGCACTAAGGTGCAGATGGAGTCGTAATTTTGTAATTTTTATATTATACATATTCCTAAACTTAGAACTTCCCAACGGTTCAGTTTTATTTGAGGGAAACAACAACAAAGAATGAAAAACAAAAGAGAATATACAGTATTTTTTTTTTAGTTGTAAAATATATTTAATCTTAGAAGCCTTTTCTGTCTTTTTTTCTGTTTTTAAATATTCATAATTCTTCTGCACGTCTATTTGTCACCTAACTTGTCCTAAACGGATTTGGATGTAAGTTTGTGTGTTTATTTGAGTGGGTTCCTGGATGTAAGCTCGCGACATCATCAGTATTAACGCGCGTTGGTCGCATTCGCAACGCGATTTTCTATATAGTAGAAGACATGCCAACTCGCTTCAGCATCGCGGCTGTTTCAATGCGAACGCGCTACAGCATCGCTACCAAAAGTCGCCGTGAGCTGGGGGCCTTAGATCCGGTAGGCGGTGCAGCAGTCGGGTCCTTCTTTTTTCCAAAATGCGTACGGTTGGGTAGGACGTTTAATAAGGCAGTTAGTTTTATATAAAATGATATAAATATACCTAAATGTCCAAAAAAAGGTTTGTTGGACATATACATCTTTTTACTAAGATAAGTGACAGGCACAATTTTAATACTAGGAATAGGCACAAACTAGATCAACCTCGATTCAGATTGGCTAAAGTATATAATTCTTTTATGGGGTGCTGTGTAAAATTTTATAATAAGATACCACTTGAGATTATTCAATTGAATGAATCCAAATTTAAAACATGCATTAAACGCACACTATGTAGACAAGCATATTATAAAGTGGAAGATTATATCCTCGATAAAAATGCTTGGCTAAATGCTGGTCCTGCTCCACTAACACTTTTGCCTACTAATTAGTTTTTTGTTTTTTTATAGTTTTATAAATATTGGAAGAGATGCTATTACCCTTTCCGTATGTTGTTTTTTTCGAAATGGTATGATATTGCTTTAATTAAGCTTATGACCTTTTAATGCTCTTATTTTGTTTATTTTTCTTATTTGGAACCATTAGCATTGTATAATGTAGAAGCACTTTTATCAAATTTTTGTGAATGTGAAGTCCCATGGAGCATTTTTACTAGGTTACAATTTGTTTGACTTAAATGAGCATGGCAGTTGAGAGTTTGTCATTCTCACTCAAATGTCTTGCTGATGGTGGCGCGTGTTATTGAGTCATTCTGTTCCCTTCATAATGGTTGAGCAGAGTGGGGTTGAGGCACGCGTCATGCTCGTGAACGGGCGCCGTCAGTTGAGACTGGTCATCTCTTTGCTGCCAGTGGCTTAATTCAATTTCTATTTTTAGTTAGTTTTTTTTTTCTCACTACTTTTCTACATGGTGCTCACATAATTGTAGCGACAAGAAATATGTAACCAAGATTATTGTAACACTTAAATGATTTTAAAAGAGTGTCCATGGAGTTTCTTGCACGTTCTTCTCCATAGAGATCTACGCTTTGGAACGTGCAATTTAGCTTCACTTTTTTTTGACTGACCGACATTTTGACTATTCAAAAGTGCCTGTAAATGGTCTATTTGAAATAAAAGAGTTGATTTTGATTTTGATTTGATTTTATATATTATTTGAACCTAGAACAAAATAACCGTAGAATGGTAGGAGCTTATTGTATGCTGAAAAACGTTGATTGTGTATTTTATATGATCGAAAGTCATGTTGTGTCCACGGCCACTGAGTTGTGTTTTGGACATTCAGCTGTGTCAATATTATTATTTTATTGTGGTTTTTCGATTATATTTTGCTGTTAAATGTAAAATTCTCAGTTTATGTAAATTACAGGTACTATATCTAGTTTCTGTTGCAAAGTGCTTAATGCTTAAATATGACGTTAAATTCCTAAGAGATTTAAACAAATAGGTAACATAATGCATCGTGAGGTGACTGGTGTGAAACTAATGAAAGTGCCTCCAGCACATAGAGGGTGTTAGTTATCAAAGTTAATTTTCTAGTTTCCCCAGTTAGTTTACTTCGTCAATCAAGGTTGGGAACTTGTAACCATCTTATTAAGTCAACGTCGAATTGGAAATTTTAAGTGGATATTATTTTGGAATAGGTCGTGCAAACGAATACCACTCGTTATCAAACTTAATCCAATTAGTTTTTGTGGTGAATTGAATTACTTACTTGTGAACTTTATTGTAAGTGCCGTAGAGCTTTGTAGGGCCGTGTCGTCGGCGAAGGTGAATTGTAAATGTTGGGGAGCGGACAGTGTTTACATTGTTTCTTTTGGTTATTTCGACTAAGATTGTTTTTGGAATAGAATAATAATAATAAATATATACATATATATAAGATATAATATTATATATTTTATATTTATAACTTTAAATGAAATAATAACAATAAAAGTGAAGTAATATGAATGTGTAGGTATTGTACTAAATTTTTCTATTTAAATATACAACTATATTATTGCTTAATTTTTGAATTACGGACTATACGGTAGAGTAAAAAGAAACTGGCCAACTACGAATCGGACACGCATACAAAGGGTTCTGTACTACAATATTGAAATCTAGCAAGAAATGTAAAAAAAAAACATGATTTGCATGTATACCTTTTTATTTTTTGATGAAGCGGCAACAGAAATACACATTTTGTGGCGATTACGACTATCTAGGTACCTCTTATGGTTTATGAGATACAGCACGCGGATAGACAAACAGACGGACGGATCGCGGAGGCTTTTAGGGTCCCGTTTCCACTCCAAAGGTGATTTTGAGATCTTTACAAAATATTATCTTCATAAGCAGGTAATGAGACTATTTCCATGGAATGGAAAAACATTATTTTCACTGAACATGCAGATGAAACTAGTCGCGTTTCAACTCACTATAATGTAGGCAAAACAAGTAGCCAAGTGGCCACCTGTGCCTGTGCCGCGAGCGCTACAAAACACAACAACCACAATTACCTCCATTTCTGTCCATTTGTACAGAAAAAAAAACAAGCGACCTTTCCACAATTTCTAGAGGTACAAAACAGAAAATGATGTAATATGCTAACCACCTACAATAATATTGCGCAATATATCTGATTGTACAATATTATTCAACGTAGGGATAGCATTGAAACATTGCGCAATGATTTAACAAAGGTTTGAGCGAGCTTAAATTTTATTGTACAATAATATTATTGAAGGTGTATGGGGCGCCTTAGTTACTTCTCTGTCTGAGTGAGAAATTCAAATTTAGAATGGCTTAAACGTATTGATACCAAACTAACTTTCTATATGCCCATAATAAATCTAGCTAAAGAATCATTTACACGTTTTCGATTTATTTTACGTAACTTTCAAGGTTTTAAAAACAAACCAGTTTTAGAGTTTCTGTTTAGTAGGTATTTTAGTTCGGTGCAAACTTGAAAACAACGCTTGTATATGGAACCCTCATGAGGTTACGTATACACTCATTCAGGAGAAAGTTCAAAAAGCTTTTCTCGGGTAAATTTAATAAGCGTTTATTTGTATTTTATCTATACACTACATTACTAAGTTTATCTTAGGGTACTCAAATAATAATAATAACATTTTCACAACTATCACACAACGCTGTTTAGTCCCAAGCTAAGCAGAGCTTGTGTTATGAGTACTAGACGATTGATAAACATACATACACATTTCTAAATACATACATATTATAGATAAATTACACACAAACCAAATGATCGTATTAATCACACAAACATTGTCCTGGGTTGGAATTGAGCCCACGACCACCGGCATAGCAGTCAGGGCCACTAACCACTAGACCAACAGACCTGTCAAAAAATGCAACTCAATGGAAATAAATTGCAAGTCATTAAAGGTTAGGCGTGTTGACCAAATTACAACAGCCTATAAAATTATGTTAGTTAATCTGATGCATCCGACTTATGTGTGGAGTTGTGTTAATTAGTTTTTTTACGAATAATTATTATAATCGCTCTAAAAAGCATAAATTATTTAATATCCCATTTTGTCGCACTGTAGCTCAATGCAACTTACTGTATATCATGTTGCGGCGGCGATCTCTCGCACCGGGGCTTGGTTCAAGCCATGCTCCGGAGCGAGGAGGAGTGGCAGGCAGTCGCCTCCTTCTGCGAAGCAGTAATGCTAGCAAAGGAGGAGGCCGACCGCAACAGGCAACGGCGCACGCGCCGCCGCCGCCGCCGGGATTCCGATCCCAATTTCCGGCCACCGTAGGCGCGGGCTCGATACAGATCCACCAGCATGATTTGTAATAATGGCTTATATACGAGTCTTTTTACAAATAGAAACTCATATTTCATAAAATATTCAGCAGCATACTTAGCTATGAAATTGCCGTTTTAAACGGGTTTCTTTGAAGTATTATACCTTTGGATTAACTTGGAATTATAAGTTCAAATGAACCTTATATTAACTGTACGTTATTCTTTTTTAGAAATTAGGTATTGGCTTTTTGTGTTTTTTTATTCTCTGTAATATCGCAGTATTTAAAAACATTTTTGTATGAAATCTAAGAAAAGTCGCATTATTTGTAATATGAGTTCTGCTATGGAAACAATGTGTCTTATCGCGGTATACAAAATTGATGATGTATACTGATTTAAAATTGCTAATGAATCTAGTAGTTTATTTTCGTTTCAGTCACTTTCACGTGTGAAATTTTATCTCCCGAATAACTTTTCTTCTCAGGTCAGCTATAAGACGAAAATTCCAAAACGAAAGCTATTAAACTAAAAACACACAGTTCTTTTGTTAGAAGGTAGTTGTAGGTATACGTAATGGATATTGCTTGCCCTTTGAAATGCATAGTTTCTACGTTGGAACTCTTAATATGAATAAAACGCTTTGTTACTTGTTACCTATTTAAAAACTATTATAAAAAATACATAGCCATATTATAAAAAATACAAAACACAAAGAAACCAATAAATACCTAATTTCGGAAAAAGAATAACGTACCTTTAATATAAAGTTTATTTGAATTTATAATTTCAAGTAGATCCAAAGATATATCACTTCAAAACAACCCGTTTCAAAAAACGGCAATTTCATAGATAAAGAAATACCAATTAATATTGTCGTCAATGTTGATAGACAATAAAGTGAAGAAGAAGAATACAAGTGAAGAAGTCACTAAATGATATGAAAAACCTTTTTTAACTTAATTTGCTGAACTAAATAAAAATAAATAAATAATAAATAAGTATTAGGAAAAGTATAATTAAAAAAGTAAATCGTACTCAAAATTTACACTACCGAATCACAAAATCGAAATTTAATTTTTAATCTGCTGAAATCCAATTACTACTGACATTACTAGATACATAAATATTTATAAAAAAATAAATGAATATCAAGAAATGATTTTATAAATTTTATAACGAAACATCACAAATTGGGTCGTATTCGTTAAACAAGAATGAATCCAGCCTTCATTGATTTTGATGTCAAGTGGGGCCGTGCTGCGTACAATGCCGAACAAATTTATTACTTGATTGAATGGCACACAGATGGTGTTTACACGGTAATTAAGAACAATATGCAGTGCTGTACCACGGCTCGGGTAAGCCCGGATATGGGGTCGGTTATCCATCATGTCGGTAGTACGTCCCTATAACATTCTCGGAACTACATTATGGGGCAAGTATGTACTTACGAACAGTACATTGGCATAATACAACAGCTACCGTTATTTACTCGTAGATTATTGGTAATACAGCTCTTGTTATACTTAGTTATTATTTACTCACGTAATTGTTTTTACAAGTATAGATCCAAGTTAACATACGTAGTCCAATCCTGTTTTTACAAGTATAGATTCTAAGTTAACACACGTAGTCAAATCCTAGTAATATTATAGACGCGAAATGGATTTTGGATGTATCATATCCTTAAACTATACATTATTGCTAAAAGAAAACTACTGAATGGACGAACAGAACATGAAAATTGATGCACAGGTCCTGGAACAGCACATAAGATACTTTCTATCCCAGCACTATATTCCCTGGGGATAATTTGCTACTATCACGCGAGCCAAGTCGCTGGCTGCAGCTAGTAATAACTATATGAACTAATTATAAATTTAGAGTGGACAAAGAAACTGCAATTAAAGCTATGTTTGGATATGTCTGTCTGAACACGAAATGAAGATACGGCTTGAATACGGTGAATACTGGATGAACGTCTGCTGATAGATGTACCATGAAGGAAGAAGATAATATGATGTTACAATCTTCCAATAGAGATTTTTTTTTAATTGTAGCAAGCCCGTGGCACTATAGAATTCTCTTCAGCCTTCTTCTTCTTCGTTTCGCTCGTGATAGAGTTCTCTAGGTCACTCATCTATCCCATAATCTCTCTCCATCTGGTTCTATTAGATGATAGTCTAGTGCATTCATGAACAGGACCTTCAACAGCAGAATTAATCTGATCGATCCACCTCATTGGTGGCCTATATGCTTTGTTCTTAGGATAGGAGCAGGAGAATGATGACACCGAAAGTGTAACAGACAATAAGGTCACATACCTGGTCTACTGCTATAATCTTCAGTTATCGGGAAGAGCAAGGTTCACAAGATATTCACTTAAAAAGTTCTAACGTTAGTTAAGATGGTGACTGAAGACAGAATACGTCTTGATAAAACCAACTCACAAATCGTAGTGTAGCCATAGATACTAGGACCAGGAAATAACGCGGCAATAACCTCCAAGGACATTTTATTGTTGAGGAGAAAATTGATTGAGACGAAATGATTGCTCCAATTCAAATAGGGGAACAGAATATTTAAACAATCAACTTATTTAAGAGATTTTTCCATTTATTCACTTTACATATCGTTTTTCTTTTTTTTTTCGGTGGGTAAAAATCATCCAATGACATCCACCGCCCTTGGGCGAAGCGGAAAATAGTGTCAGACTCTTATTGACTAAAAACCTACCCCGTTCCTTCGCTACCTTTCATACTGAGGCCGAGCCTTCTTTTCAGAAACTGACCCTTTGCCCCAGTAGGCTGCGACCCTACTTGCCTGCTAGCAGGCTGGGCGTGTGTGAGAATTATCCATCGATATATTTATGTACTATCGCAAGAATATAGGTCGATGGAATTATCACACGAATATATGTGTGTTTGTTACTTGTTTACGCTCGAATGGCTCGACGAATTTGGATGAAATTTGGAATTTTGATAGACCATGTCCTGGAATACTACATAGGATAGTTATTGTCCCGGGAATATGTTCCCTTGGGACAATTTTTTCTACTATCACGCAGGCAAAGCCGCTGGCAACATCTAGTTATATAAACAGAATAAACTCATTTTCCTTTTGAAATATGCTCCTTCGTTGAATATATGAATATTAACAGTGTTTAATTACTTCTATGTAATATATTTAACCTTCAAAATAAGTATCTGGCTTCATAATTCGTTGTAATAAACACCTCGGGGTACGTTGTAACTGTGTCTACGCCCAAAATTGAAGAAACGCGAAACCTTTGGGGAAATTAGTCGTAACGATCCCTTTCTAAAACGATTTCAAGTAAAAAGAATCAGAAGAATCGAGACTTTAGTTTCAGTTGTTTTGTGAAAATAATAGGTTTTTGTCCTAATTTGAAAAGATGGATGAAGAAATATGGAGTTTGATTTATAATAATTGATATTAAAGCAACGTTTTGAGATAATATTTTTATTATTTATTTATTAAGGACCTTTAACAAAGGATTTATACACGAATATTGAATTTAATGGAGGATGCCGGTTTTTGTATGACCAGCGTCCCTACCTACCAACAGATTTGAAACAGGTATCATTCGAAGCGTCTAGTTGAATAGAGTTTGTTTTATTGTGGTGACATACCTGAAAAGTATGGGGTTTAGATTTTATAAGACATAAATTATGAGTATATTCAAAGTCTACAACACTTGGGTTAGGTTAGGTTAGGTTAAAATATAACGTGGTATAAAACCTAAACCCCATACTTTTGATATATGTCGGCGTAATAAAAAATAAACTCTATTCAAATAGACGCTTCGAATGACACCTGTTTCAAATCTGTTGGTAGGTGGGGACACTTTCAGGCAATGCCTTTTATAACTTCTCCGGTCCGGACTAAGCGTTTTGCCTCGTCGTCTGCACCGCGTAAATCGAAGGACAGTTTGCCTGCTCTGTGATCTTCTCGTCCGATTATAATTTAGGTGTCTTTAAGGCTAGAATGAATTGGATCTTAATAAACTAGTGCGCTTTACCATCAACGATTACACCACTGCTGGGGTGGGATTGCAGTCAAGCACTAATTTATGTAAAAAAAAAATAGTAAGGTGCATTTTCTGAAATCATTTAATTCGATAATTGTAGTTTTTTGAATATATTTTTTTTTCTGACTAGTCAGATCTGACGCACCTTTAAGCATGGAAAAAAATAGACAGTAACATGTTGCGCCAACTTCAATTGAATGATATTTCTTTTTATTTATTATTGATAGAAGAATTGGAAGCGACGATATGGTCAACAATTGCGCACACTTGCTTAGACGCCACCTATTTACTCTTAACTTAATTTTTTTTTCAAATTTTCTTTTATGGTTGTTCGGATTAAAATATGTAAAATTAATAATTCTCAAAAAAACAAGGCTAATTTTATCACGTAAAACCTATTTTTATTTTCTTTTTTTTTTAGTTTGTAAATGTAATAGGGACCCGGGTACCTCGTCACTCATATAAGGGTTAAGAGTCTTAACTATACCAGGCTGTAGCTATCAGGAAAAGTAGGCTACGGCAACGAATCCCATTTCCATGACAAACTTAGGTAAGCAAAAATGTGTCCTGAATTCATGATTCCTCATAAAGTGAAAAGTTCACATATGGCTTACGTTATAATATTTACGTCAGCACGAAGTAACCTCATTCGTTTGTGAGTTATGTGTCTACAAACTTTTCATTTGTTTGAGTTCATGATCAAAAATAACTTTGCCCGTATATTTTAGAGATTAAAAGCTTATGAATATCCATTTTAGTTCATTCAATTTGTATTATAAAGTGTTAGCTTCTACAAGCGGTTTTGTCCGTATTGAAGTTGGAAATATGTGTGTATATCCTATGTTACTCAGTGATAAATTAGTATTTTTAAATTTAGTGCGGTAGATTTTGATTCTTAAAATTACAAAACACAATAAAAATAGTACGTTCCACAGTACATGTACAATATGAGAATATTAATGTCAATACAATTACTTGCATTCTCTATGAAGTTAAAAGTACGTTCTCTTTTAACGCATGCAAGAAAATGGAGTTGTCCTTTTTAACTTTTTACGCTTTTATACTAAGTATTTTTGTTATAGTAATTTAATTAGAAAAACATATAAATATTATTTTTAAATTTTTAGTTTTACAGGCATACCACGATGGTGCGTTGAACTGTAGCCAGATTTTTCCAAAACTGGAAGGAGGAAGTGTGGACGCGCGAAAGATGGTTTTAGTGAGGCCTTTGCCCAGGAGCAGGACCGAAAAAGCTAACAAAAAAAAGTAAGTATAAATTGTATAATATGCATTTCTTTATGTCGATGGTTTCGTGGACGCATGGGCTACTGCTTTTTTTTTTGTTGAGAAATCATCAAATAACTTTTCCCCATCTGGGTATAGCGAGAGCCAGCGCCCTGAGTTCCTTCAGTTGTCTTTTGTATTCCAGGGCCGCGAAAGAGTTACCTTTCGAAAAATCCATGGGCTACTGCAAAGGATGAAATCTTGTTTTCAATTCCCTTTACACACATCTGCTTGGTAAGGTACATACAAATACATACATGTCGAAACAGATCAAGGTACATGATTTTGGATTCAAGAAAAAACTGTGTTTACAAGAAAAGAATTTCTTGGCTGGCCAGGAAAATATTTTGTAGCTGCCCGCAGAATTCCTGACAAAAAAGTGGCATGTATCTCATCAAATAAACAGTATTTTTGTGCGTGTCTTTAGGGCGGAAAGGGTACAAACCCTCTAGCTCAACCTAGAGCAGGAGAAGCTATTTTAAGATATTCTACAAAAAAAAAACCTGCTACGATTGCATCACTGCTTACCACCAGGTGGGATAGCAGTCAAGCACTAATTTATATTAATTAAAAAAAAAAACCCAAGCGCGCGTCTGTCTGTGTGTCATTTAGTCAGCCAACTTTAGCTGACATTTTCATTTAACGAATGTCAATACAGCTGTACCCGTTGAACGTTTTCTATGGGTTTGTTCATTCGTCGTGGCTATTCCACAGTTAGACAATGTTATCTTGTAAACTTAACAAATTTCCAAGTGCGAGTAAAAGCGTTTCTATTTAATTAAAAGTTGTGCCGTAGGGAACCAATAGCCTCGCCTCTTGCTTTGTGCCAAATGATGAATGGAAAACCTTATTGCGAAGTATCTTTGTTTACAAAATACTGGGTATATTTTGAATAGAATTACAGATGTTACCTGTGTTTTAAGTGGAGTGGGTTTACTTATTTAACAATGAATGTACTCGCGTGTTTTCTATCATTGCAAACAAGAAGAATAAAGGAGAAAATAAGTAAACAAGTAGTTTCTGAAAAAATCTCATATCATTCGTGCAAAACTGGGCAAGAGCGAGTCGGACTTATACACTGAGGGTTCCGTACAAACTAACTTACGAAAATAGTTCAAATCCCAAATTGAGCTTCGGAAGATTTTTGCAAATCGAAATTTATTTCTTCACTTGTGCTATAAGACCTTGCCAAATTTCAGGGTTCTAGGTCAACGTGAAGTGTCCTACTCAATCCTCCGAATGAAGTCACGTCGTAAGTTGCACTTGGCTTGCCTACTGTTTGGGGTGATAAGGTACAAGCAGCCGACTTACCTATATAATAAATTGAGCTGGATCGCTAGCAGAAGGCAATGTGCCATTAGACAGTGCTCACAGCAACTGTCCACTCCATCGCACAACACAGCTGCCTTCAGGGGCAGTTTTAGGTACGTGGCATCCAAATGCTGGAATAATATTCCCCCGCCGATAAGGAATGTTAAAAGTCTTAACACTTTCAGAATACGGTTACGACAATTTCTCATCAACTCACAAAAAGAACTTGGTATAATTATTTCGAACACGTCCTTCATTTAGTTGGCCTGCGTATTCCTTGTTTCCGAGCCTGACTGCGAGGCGTACCTAAATATCGCACCTGGTAGCTTGTGCTTATTAATTTAGTATTGCGTGAAACTACTGACTCACATTTTTTTAATTCAAAATATACACACACTCATTACATTATTTTATGCAATATTCACTTCGATAACTTTTTTTGTTTAATGTTTATATATCCACCTCGTACTAATTTCACACAACACATAAAACTTCCTTCACAAAGCCAGCTGAGCGTTCGAATGTCACCGCAAGGATCCAGCAGAATATCAGCGTCAGGTATATTTGCCTGACACGTGCTGAGCTGGACTACCATTTGGTGCAGCACGGAGACACACACCGCACTATGGCCGATATCTCAATATTTCTTTTTTTATTTATTTTTTTTTTGTCTAAATACCTCCATGTAATTTTTTTTTTCTGTTTTTATTGCTTACTTTAATGTTTTTATTGTTTAGTTTTTATAATTTATTTTTTTAATAAATGTGTTTAGTTTTTTATAATTTAATTGTGCTTTGGTGTATGTTTTGTGTTGTAGCCAATAAAAGCTTTATCTATCTATCTATCTATCTATCCTAAGAATTTTAATTCCCTTGAGAGTGTCGAAATATACGATTTTTATGACATAAACGACAGTATCTTCACTAAGAAGTTTGTTCTTTTCACTGTTTGTTTTTGTCTCAAGGGATCGCAGACCTAAATATACGGTTTTAATTTCAACTTGATACCTCTACGCATTTTTGAGATAAAAGGTCTTGACAGACAGACCGACAGACGGACGGACAACAAAGTCATCCTATAAGGGTTTAGTTTTTTCCTTTTGAGGTACGGAACCTTAAAATTAAATACAAATAAACAATTTACTTTGATATAATATAACACACAATATAACGATATGCTATTACTGTTATTAGTCTATGTATATACATCATGGTTAAATAAACGTATGCGACTTAGGTAGGTATAAAAAAAAAGTAACTTTCATTTTCTTGCGAAGTAGGTACAAATATCGAATCAATCTAGCTAATCGGATTGATTTGTGTCACCACCCGAAAATATATGAGGCCGAGAATATTATTCTCACCAAGGAAATTACGTGTTTTATTAGATCGGTAAACACTGCCTACAGGCATTTGTTGCTGAGGTTATATACGTGTTTTTTAGTACGCGGCAAATAAGTTGACCCTTTGCTATAGTTACGCGCAGCCCTGCATTTCGATTAAGATCAGAAAATCGGTTATAATCCTCGTCACACAAGTTGAACCATCATGGCGGTCGACTTTGAATGCGCATTAACAGATTTCCGGGTCCCAATCGAAGTGGGGAGTACGCATAACCATAGTCAACTTATTTGCCGCGTACTATACTTAATTCTCTTTTTTTTGGGATGGGAAAATATCAAATAACCTCTCTCGCTTAATGTTGAGTGAGGAAACATAACCCGAAGAACTGTCAAACAAAATTAAATAAATAAGTTGCAGTGGGCAGGGCACATAGCTCGCACATAGTCAATGGGGCCGAAAGCTTCTGGAGAGGCGACCACATTCAAGAAGACGCTTTGCAAAACCTCCATCAAGGTGAACTGATGGCCTAGTAAGGGTCGCAAGAATCAGATGGAGACGGTGACGGTGACGGCGGCGACGCTTGGAGGAGGTCTTTCGGCTGAAATGAAAATGACCATGCCTTATGCTAACTTAAATAGACAAGAAAGCATTATTCAGCTTACACTAGATTACTGAAATACATGGAATATATGTGTAGTATTCGTAACTTTATAGCTTCTTACATTTTAAACTCTTTTGTAGTCTACACAATGTCGGTCTCCATGAAAACCCTATCGTACATGTATGTCTCTTACACATTACGATATGCAGACGACATTAAAGCGGTGCTCAGCCATCTCCGGGGCTACCATAAAGTGCTGTGTTGCGGAAACTATGGGCGGAACGATTGCCATGGCGATCAGGAACTGTCCCCGTGTAAACGGTGAATTTATACTAACTACTGTAAGGAATACTACAATTCTTTGAGGTGAGTAGATACACTGGCCTTCAAAAGTACACCACAGTTTTTCTTTGAATTTTTTTGCCAAAAAATACTTTTTTTTGAGATCAATTTACTTATGTAAGTAAACTGTAGTTTTAAAAAAAAGTGATTTAAATAGTTTAAGACAAATTTATCCCACCCAGACGTTCAAAGCGTTTTGGGAACACATTTATTATGCGTACAGATAAGGAGTTGAGTTGCCCTGCCGGAGTCTGTGTTTTTTGACCTAGGGGTCTAGGTTATTTCTAGGCAAGCGTGCTTCGTCGTCGGCCACATCATCGCTTACCATAAGAGATAGTGGTCAAACAAGAGCCTATCCATAATAAAAAAATGCCAAAATTGAAATTTGAAAGTGCGGTATTAAGTTTTGAAGGCCAGTGTAGGTAGATAGAAAAATACTGGCAAAACTAAAGCTAGAACTACATTAGACCGACACACACGTGTAACACGCCTGATTTGTTTGTAGAACGACGTCGCGTGGCGTGAATCAAGTGTAGCTCTATTAGTTTCTATATAAAATTGATGGAGACCGACGCGCCCAGATCGGCGTGTATAGCACACGTTCTACCTTTATATTCGTAGAAAGACAAAAACATTTGAATTCAACGAATCATTTACGTTTATCATTTACACAGATGAAAAAAAACCTATTAAAAATATAATAAAAGCCGGACAGCAACACCAAAACACTGACAAGGAGACGTAAATAAGACCTTTTCGTATCCTAATCTTAAACGAAGGTCCCAATTTCTAGGAAATACAAAAACCGGTAATATTCGGTAGGAAAGTTCCATTTGTAAGTAATTTTATCGATGTATGTGTGTGCCCGAATACAATAACAAATTGTTTATAGTGTATTATTGTCTGTCGGTTAGTGGCCGTTGGAAGAGGAGGGAGGGACAATCCTCCCGTTTTATGGAGCTATAGCGGATCAAATGCCCTGGAAGTGATACACACTGTGATCGTTTACCCTTTATTACGCTCTATGAGTATAAGTACGCACAACAGTGAAACGGATTTTAATTCCTTTTTCTTCATCAATTCAAAGTACTTAGCTTTTTAACTAAAAAGGTTCTAGCTGTTTTGTCGCGTTTGATCTCTTTTAAATGTTGTAGTATTTTTGTCTGAAATCCCAGTGTCCAATTTTAGGTTTTATTTAAAACTAAAAGACAATGAAATTGAAAGAAGAGCCCAAACACATACAAATCAGTTAATAGAAAGAAAGAAAAAGAATTTAATACATTTTTATAAATCAGAAAATCGGAGACTTTTTACATTGGATCTTAGTTAGTAATTTCGTTTTGTAATCTGATCAATGAATGGTGTAATCAGATTGATCATTTTTTTTTTTTACACTCATTCAAGTGATGAGCCTTATACAGGGTGGCCAAATCTAATGTACACACATGAATACCATTTTAAATATATATTTTTTTATATTTATGGTAATACATTCCCAGATATTTTCCCTTGTTTGCATTACATAGACACGACAATACGATTGGCGCAATGGTTAGCAATTTTACATATATTTGAAATGAAAAAAAAAATGTACATTTGTACTTATGACCTATGGATAAGAGTTACGCATCTGGGTCTTGTGTATGTAACTTTTAATGTTTGTGAACGCATCTAAAATTCTAAATACAGCTGGGGCCATGGGCAATTGTGAAAGTGGCAGGGCACACCAGGGCCCTGGTCCGCTTAATTATAAACGTTTGCTTAATTATTCGATAGCTTTCAATCCTCATTTTTAAAACTTCACATCCTTCATTAGGTTTCCACTGTCAAAAAATAATTCTTCTACTTAAATAATTCCTTTAGAGAACCTCACAGAAAAAAAAAGTAGAATCTATCGAACTGTATAAGTAGAGATTTATTTTATTTGCTTCCCCGCAAAAAAATTTTCACTTTCTATCCACGTTGAAACTTCAGAACACATTAACTGAAATTAATGCAGTGTTCATGGCCTTAAAAATGTATTCAAAACAAGCACCTCATAACTAAAACAAGAATACCAAAAAACAACAAAATTTTGCCACATATTAAAATGGTGGCTAAATAAAATTGTATATATCCGATTTGACCATCCTATATTGTAATTTTTAGAGAAAAAAAAAGCAAGCAAATATTCTCGTTGAACGGTCAATGCCATTTTATATAAGAATCTTCGTCACAAAATCTAAATTACGAAGGATAACAAAAGTGCCTTTCATCACAGGCAAATATATGAATGTTTACCCGATATCTACTTCGTAAGAGCGTCGAGCGTCTTGACCGGCCGAATAAATTTAAAGGAAAGTATATATTATTCATATTCACTCAACGACGCCAATCTCCTCGCCCTTTTCAATGAAACGGGTTTTACATAAAAGGAAGAGTCACATAACTTGTATATGCAAGGGAATACACGGCATTCTGAGGACACTTCAAAGACCCAGTAAAGTATATTATCAGGCACTACGTCCTCGAGATTGTTGAATTGCCTTCAATTTCCTTTCGCAAGTGCCTCTTACACTGCCCCAATAATATAGTCATGCAATAACGCATTCGCTCACAGAGAATAAAGTGCATCTACTTTTATTTTTATAAAGTGGAAGCTCCTGTTTTTGTCTAGAAATTGGTTTATGGGAGGCAATGTAATTCGCCTCGTCACGTTCGCGTTCCGGTTTGATAACTAAGATTTAATTTACGGGACGTGCCGAACTAGCCTCAATGTACATAATAACTGAAACTGAACTGTTTTGTTTGCTGAACAATATTTAGCTCTACGCCAATATATAATTCATATTTTTCATAACCATAAGTAGAAAAAAAAAATGGCAAAGTATTTTTGAACGACGCAGCACTAAATAACGATGACAGAAATTAAAAATAACGCGCCACTGCGATCCCTTTCAAATTATTTGGGGAAGAAAGTGAAATAAAAAAGATAGATAAGAAAATTATTCGTCTGACGCGAACGTTTCCGGTGGCTGGCCGCAATTTATTCCTCTCACAAACACGAACCGTGCTGATTCAATATTGACACTGGCTGGAGCCTCGCGTACCTAGCCTATTCCCCAGTGCTGCAGATAGAATCTAACTTCGAAGATACGACTTTGTAGCCGCTTTTTAAGTTGCAAGCATACAGGGTATCCCTTCGAATACAGTTTCTCTCCCTATTTGTTTATCTTGCTATTGCTACTGAGACGCAGGCGGTGCGTACGGTGGGGTGTCACTGTGTTTGTTTTCAACTTCTTTTGTTTCCTAGAAACTGTAACTGGTATCTTTACGAAATAAACAGTCACACATCCGTTGTTCTTTCATTTTTATCTTTAGATATCTTTTCGCAGAAATCTCTGAGGAGTACTCGTAAATTAGTATTCTAGTGGGGGTAACCGTTATTAATTACACGGTGTTAAAGGAATCTGAATAGTAATTGATTAGCGCGTTGTTCTATCTGATCGTCGCCGTTCTCAAATAGATGCGATCGCTCAAAGTCAACGTTAATCCTCTCTTAATGAGTTCAAAAGCAGCAATTGTTGTGAGCGGCTTACGTTCTGTGACCGACCCTCGGCTGGAGGACTGCTTCAGCTATCTTCGGGCGGATTGAATCGCATTACATAAATCCGAAATTGTACGTAAAATTTGCATTTGTTTAGTTCGTATTCCTGTCTGTGTATCGTGTGTTTTAGTTTTCAATACTCAATTATGCTTATAGCTAGCAACAATAAATTCACGTCATCCAGTAATTTAGTGTGTGTCTAAGGGACAGTAAGTAACAAAGTTGTTTACGACTAACATTCACAAACCTCGGTGACATTTAAGTTTCGTGGAAACAGCTAGAGCTTGAAACTGTGTGGTGATTGTGCTCAGTGCTCAGTGTACACACTTGTGTTATGTTGTCAGACAAACGTGCCGCGCGTTCGGGAGCGGAGCGATGTCGGCGACACGCGAAAACTGCATCAATCATAAGGAGGGCAGGACAATGGAGCTTTTTTTATCGGGAATCCCGTTCCAGAGGGAATCGTCTGTGACTCCATTTCACATTTGTCACATTACCTACCCACAAAATCTGTCGTTTTCGCCTTTTTTTGGGCTCGTTAGAGATTTGATGTCAAAAGTTTCACCCAAATGAACACGCATTGTGGTGACGCAGCGGGTTATTTTCTTTGTAATTTGATTTCCTTTTCATAGGGGATGAAAATAAATGAGCTTATTAATTCGCGAAAAAACATCTGATTGTTAATGAAAATGGGCGAGTACTTTAAATCAAAATTAGTGAAGTTTTAAGCACAAATTAAACAATACCTAATAATTGTAATTAATTAGTAATTTATTTACTTCATACCTAAAACTACCGACTAAATAAATAAAGTAATTTTTTCACCCGACACTCTAAATAAGGTTCAGTTGAAAACCAGCGTCAGGCAACTACCACGTAGCTGTCTGGCATTTTTGCTGAACTGGACTTATTTGGCGCAACTGTGAGACACACAATGTTAGTTTTATCCTTTTTTTTATCTTAAGCGAGTACATGTTGTTTCTGCATTGTGTGTGTCTATGTGTCAAATAAAATATTTTCTTTCTAATAGTACTTATAGTATTAACCTGCTCGTAAACTTTGATATTTCCAAATCGTATGTTCTAAAAAGATGTTCGTTACTTACATTTTTGTTTATTCAAAGCGAAACAAAGACACAAAGTAAGTCATCAGATACGGCTGTAGGCTTTGGAAAGGATTTCTGTACATTGTTTATCTCAAGTCCTAAGGGACAGTTGGAAGGAAAGAGGGACATCTCCGACTAAGCCTCCGTGATTTACCAACCCATGCTGGACCCATACAGAGGCACTTGCGTGATCTTATTTGTGTTATATTAAAAACATTCAAGAAATAAAACGATACAAGAAGTTATTGTGGATTGGCTTATCGGCTTCTTGAATCAAATTACGGTTTGAAAGTAGCAGTTTCGCTTCTAACTTTTTAAATAACGGGATAAGTATCTGCTACCATTTCAGTGAGGTGAAAATGGCAGGAGTTCTTCTTGCTATTTCCCGCTATTTCAAGTAAAAGCACTGAATTGAACAGGCTGAACCTGACAGTAAAACTGCGTGGGAAAAGAGTGAGAAAGGCCTTGGCCTGTTTTTGATTTAAGAAATCATAAAATAACTTTTCCCGCTATATGAAGAGTGAGAGAGATTGTTGCACTATTACTGACTCAAATCCGCCCGTGATCCTTTAGTTGCCATTTGCAGTCCAGGATAGATCGATGATGACTGCAGAAAGTCTCTGAAAGGATAAATGTCCACCAATTACCTACGCCTTGATCTGCTGCTTCTAAAAAAAGGTCTATAAAAACTGACCAAAATATTAATTACCAATGAATTCTTCTTCTTTTTATAATATGTCGATTGACTCAAACTATTTTGTTTCTGATCAGTATTTGGCCAACTGTACAGCTTTTTTTATAGTGGTTTAAAATCATCCATTGACATCCCCCACCGTTGGGTTGAGCGGGAGATAGTGTCATAGTGTCAGACTCTTACTTACTAAAAAACCCACCTCGTTCCTTCGTTGCTTTTCATACCGGGGCCGAGCCTTCGTTTTCCCCTTCTTGGCCCCAGTAGGCTTCTTTCCTGACTGCCTGCTAGCAGGCTGGGCCTCTAGCGTTTGCTGACAGCTCCTTGAGGCGCGGGGCTATGATATTAGCATCAGCCTTGTAATGTTCCCACTGCTGGGACTTAGGCCTCCTCTCTATTAGAGGGAGCTCTGATATTGGTCTCGTATAAATCCTGAAAATGTAGGTGGTTGTGCAGGATGCAACATTGCAGGTGACGCATGTTTTGTGCAGTGGCTCCACACTGGCACTGTGTTAAAAATGGGTCGAGGAAGCCTCATTTGGCCAGATTTTTTTTTACATTGGTCATCCTGGGTCCGTGGTTGGTTAAGAGATATAATATGATAATATATCTAATATAATATATTCCCCAACTATCACACAATACCGTCTAGCCCCAGGATAAGCAGAGCTGGTGTTATGGGTACCAGACAGCTGATAAACATACTTATATATTTCTAAATACATGCATATTATAGATAAATAACACCCAGACACAGAACAAATGATCGTGTTCATCACACAAACATTTGTCCTGGGTGGGAATTTAACTCACGACCTCCGGCATAGCAGTCAGGGCCACTAACCACTAGACCAACCAGGCCACTCGAATATAGGCAGAATACATTAAAAATAATAATATTTTTCTAAATATAGACTTAAGGAGTTACTGTGATGGAAAATAACTTAAAATAAGTGACCAAAACGCACTGAACAAAATCAAACATTGTGATTAACACAATAGTGCCTATATTTGTGTTGGGTTGTCTTGCAGTAGGACAGCTAAACTAGCAGATTTAAATAAATAATCATTGTTATCTAACCAAATGCCTTTGGAAACCGTCGTGTTCACAGTTGACAGTAAAGGTTTGCTCATTATAAATCACCTTCTCGGCGTACGGCTAGATTTGCTAGGCTAACGGTGAGAATTGGGACAGCAACTTGTCTGCCAGTTTAATTCCTGCCTTTATTTTAGAAATATTAGTTTTGAAGTAACGCAATGTTTGAACAATGCAGTCTAGATCTTTCGATTGGTATGACATTGTTATCATGATTCTGGATATTGACAATAATATTTTCTTGTTTTTAGGGTTCCGTATCACAAAAGGCAAAAACGGTATAGTATAACTTTGTTGTCCGTCTGTCTGTCTGTCAAGAACCTTTATCTCGAAAAGGAAACGCGTGCAGATATCGGGTTGAAATTAAAATTCAGGTCTGCAGTTCCCTGAAGCAGTGATAAAATCAAACATCTAAGTTAACGAAAAAAAAAGATATGACCGTTTGATTTCGCAAAAAAACATATATTTCTCGTTGATCCAGAATCCTGATATTTGGCATAAAGCGAGGTCAAGTTATAGCACAGATATAGGAATAAATCTGAAAACGGCAAATTTATTGTTACGTCACGAAAAACAAACACTTTTTGTGACTCGGAAAAATCTTCGAGACAAAATTCGGGAATTGAACGATTTCTACAGGTAAGTCAATTGTACGGAACACTCAGTGCGCGAGTCCGGCTCTATTTTTAGCGTGCTTTTAATAAAATCTATCTCTAGCTCTATGTACGTTTTTTTATACAAAACTATAATAACCATAAAATCGGTAAACATTTGACATAGATATTGCTGAACAAATATCAAAATCGGTTGACGAAGATATCGCTGAACAAAGTAAAAAATAATAATATAAAAATTCATCAATCAGACGACTTGAGAATCACTTCTTTTTTGGAGGTCGGCTAAAAAATATCGAAGCTTTTGCCAAACGAAGCGGGTTCCTTCTAACACTGCATGAGCATATTGGCCATCCATTACCTTTCATTGAGTATTCCTATTCAGTACTTATAAAACCTTTACAATGCAGTTTCATGAAGGATCGGTGAGCCAATAGAAGTGTGAGTACCAGTATGTGGACTCGAGTACTGTGGGAGGAAACTTATATCGTTATTCATGCTATGAAACCACACTTGAGTTGCTTTACACCACGTGATTGATATGTTCTGCTATATTTTTAAAGTACCGAGTATTTTAAAATTCATGGCTGCCAGTTAGTTTGATATTTTTGTTTCAGTTAGACTTGAAGAGGTTTTTTATGTTATCGGTAATTTTATAAAAATCCTCAACTCCTTTGGTGACGTTAAAGGGCGCCGTAACATTAGTAATACGAAAACTAATCTAATATCTACTCACTCATATTATTTTTACTTTTTTCCGCAGTTTATTTCTCCTCAGGAGAAATTTGTTTAGCACTTTAAATTTGTTAGATATCGATAACTGCAACAGTATTCTATCGAAACCTACGTCAGACGAGGCAATAATTTTATATAAAATATATTATAATCTTTTTAAATAAGTTAAAATTCAAAGTTTGGCTTTGATGGAGCGTCATAGTCATTATAGTGACCAAGCTCCCTAATTTAGATAATATATATATATATATATATATATATATATATATAATATAATATATTATAATATTTCCACAACTATCACACAACACTGTCTAGTCCCAAGCTAAGCAGAGCTTGTGTTATGGGTACCAGACAGCTGATAAACATATTTATATATTTCTAAATACAAACATATTATAGATAAATAGACTAGCAATTGTCAGTGACTTCGCCCGCATAGAAGTAGGTTTCTCCATACAGACTTTGGACCCCCGTTTCAACCCCTTAGGGGGTCAGTTTTCGGAAATCCTCTCTTATTGCTCGCCTACGTCATAAAAGGAAGGTTTGTGCAAAAT
Source organism: Leucania comma (assembly GCA_958295575.1). Classification (NCBI taxonomy): domain Eukaryota; kingdom Metazoa; phylum Arthropoda; class Insecta; order Lepidoptera; family Noctuidae; genus Leucania; species Leucania comma. The sequence goes on along the minus strand of OY282474.1, from coordinate 14,587,980 downwards.
TTCATGCTTTTAGTCCCAGCAGTTAGAGATTAAGAAGACGTTTATTTGGTAAAACATGAAAAGAAAACTCAACACACAAAAGCACAGTTACTTCAAATATGGGAACAAAAAAAAATTTAAAACAACAAAATATGAAAGCACATTAAAAAAACACAGAATCTATGGCACAAATAGTACTTAAAAGTTTAAACATGAAACAACCAACGAGCGTTGTGAGTTTTTCTAAGTTCCACCAAATGGGAGTCAACTAGAACCATGGGAGTAAATTAATGAACGTGTTCGAATTCGTAACACCCAGTTTTTCAGTCAATAAAGAACTGTAGCAATCGATTTCTGAAGGTAATAAGTGTTAGAAGATTAGAAGGGGTAAAACTCACCAGTAACAAATTAAAAGATAGTATCGTAACTGCATGTCTAATGAGTAGTCACGATATTATACGCAGCAGGTAGGAAGGTGCAGGGGCGTAACTAGTGCGGTGCCGGCGGTGCGAAGGCACAGGGCGCAATCCCTAATGAGGCGCAGAAATTATCAAACCAAGATCAAGTTTTGTATCGTGCATTTTTCAGAAGGTCTGTTTCCCATTACCAAAAGTGTAAGAAGGTAAGGAGACGTATATCAACACGATGCCGACTACATTACGTTAGTAGTTATAGTTAAATAATTTTTTTGAAAATATGTATTAGTTTATTATTGTTTACATTCATACATGCACCCCATGGTGCATAAAAGGAGGTTACGTCGCTCGGAGAGGCCGAGGGACGTATCATCCGAATTCCTGTTACGTCTTTGGTCAATTGGCAAATCCTTTCACCACGATGTCCCCATCGACTTAATTGTTTAAGATTATTTTATGTATTTTATCAATGGGCCACCGATGCCTGAAAATGAAATGGTTATTATTATTTATTACCTATCACTCTGTACCATGGCCTGAACTAGATCTGAACGCTCAGGTCATCGCGATGGATTATCTCCACGAGGACACGGTGGGGCTCCATCCAAGGGGGGCAGTTTCAAAAACTGGCACCGGGCTTATAAAGAACTAGTTACGGCACTGGGTAGGTGTAAGTCAAGGCGATTAGAGCCGGCTTGCGGTTACGTAGGGCCTACCATTGCTCGCCGTGCCGCGCCAACTATTTATGAGTCCAGATTAGGGTCCCCCACAAACCGACACAATTACTTTTGCACTGCGTTAAATTAGTTAAACTGACGATTATTCCACTGATAATTGCTTTAGCTTTTAGTGTGTGCTTATCGTCAGATCTAGAGAAACTAAGCGCTGTTTGCCACGATTTCTGCACAGAAAAGGGTGAAGAAGTATATCTAGGTAAGTAGGTACGCGCCGGTTCGTAATTAAATCATGTATTCCGTTGTACATAATGTGTGAAAGTCACTGAAATTCATGTTTCTGGATCTGAACTAGAAATATTCTTAGTTCAATTTAGAAACATAATTTTCATATTTGTGTTCGATTTGCCTATAATTAGTTAATATACCTAGTTGCAAAAGTAAATTTTAAATACTTTTTTTTACTTATTTTTGAAAGAGATTCCGTGCTTCTGTGCAAAGGATAACTCAAGAACACAGGGGAGTTAAAGTTAGTAAAAGTCTGACACGCCCACTCCAGCATAGAGATTTAATGATTTTTTATAAAAAAATATGTTAGGCCGTTATTTAATTTTGTATATACTTTATTGTACCCAAGATAATACATAAGAGGAACCTTAAAATAAAGAACATTGGGCACGCCATAATCATGGCGGTAAGTGGGGACTGGGCACAGTGGAGCATATTATGGAGATGTAACCCCATTGGGCGGAGCACCGCCGTGTTCTCGTGGAGGTGATCGGCGGTGGTGACCTCTGATTACTTCCGACAATGGTCTAGGGAGTAAGATAATGGCAGGAACTTCAGCGAAGCAGTAATGCTAGCGAAAGAGATAGCTGCACGCGTGACGTAAGGGACATCCTCATGCCCCACAGCCTCCTCGAGTAGTGTTCCACGCGCTCTTCAAAGAGATGTCAGCAAATTGGAGGGAGATTTTCTGAAAAGGAAACTCTTGGACGTTGAAGGTAAAGGGCAACTGAAGGACACAGCGTGATTTTAGTCAGTAAAAGTCTGATACGAACTCTCCACCCAAGGGCGGAATAAGTCACTGGACGACTTCCTAGCTCAAAAAAAAACTAAATAATATAAATTTGGTGGGCTGATCGCATTCCGCAACTTCTTCCAGGTAACCTGAAATTCAACAAAAAGAAAGTTGAATTTGGTGTAAAATAAGTCAAACAATTAGTTGACAGAAATAAAGTATATGTTGAATACATAAAAATACATCAATACATACATATTAAATTATATGACGACTAAATTGAAAACAGCTAAAATCGGAACCACGTTCATAGTAACAAGAAATGTTTCTTTCATTATATTACTTCATTAGCAAACACCACAGTGTTGCTACACTGCATTGTTGCAAATAGTGCAGTACAACTCGAGAATAGCTAAATCCCTAGCTCGAAATCAAATGCCAAATTGCCTCAAAGACATTCGTAACAGCACTGATTTCCTCACTACGAACAAATGGATCCGCATTTTAATCCAATGGCAGTGAGACTCGGTATCCCGCAGTTAGTGTGTTTCTCTAGTTATGCTTGTGCTAACATTTACCATGTAAATCTAAGTGTTGGAGGGGCTGCCAAGAGATCGCGTGCATACGCCGCCGCGCGAAGACGTCTGTCTTCCGCACGTTCCTGGAATTTGTAAATTATTCTGTTAGAATATGGTATTAGGAATTTCGGTAGAAGGCATTTTTGGATGTTTATGTTTTTTTTTTGTCCAAAAACTTCTTACAAATTGTATAACACCTGGGCGAAATTTGTATGGATGTGTGTGTGTATGTTTATTACTTCTTCACACTTGAATGGCTCAACGAATTTGGATGAAATTTGGTGCATGGGTATACCGTGTCCTGGAATACCACTTAAGATATTTTTTATACTGGGACTAAGCTCCCATGGGGTAATTTTCTCCTTTTACGCGAACGACACCGCACAGCGAAGCTATGTTAGTAGCTAATAAAATCTGACTAGGTATAAGTCTACATTTGACTTACCTAACGGATTTGTATGGAATAAAGTTTGTTCCAGTGGTTGTTAGATCATATGCATGTATCCAGGTTTCATTAATTGAATTTTGGGGTAAAATACCAATCCCTCAAAGGACTAATTAATTCAGTCTCCATATATCCAAACCGTACACCTTAACCAACGGATTTATATGAAATAAGTTTATAATAGTAGTTGGTAGATATAGTTAATATAAAAAAGATATCATATGCATAGTTAATCTATGGAAGAACATATGCATACAAGTTACATTAATTGCATTCTGGGGTAAAATACCTACCCCTCAAAGGGAAGCAACCAATTAATTCAGTCTCCATATATCTAGACCGCTACAACGAAGTATCCTGTCGAACGTTGCTATGATCACACACTTCGTTAGCAGATTGGTCGCTGTGTCATGGTATTAGTACTCAAAGCAAATTTTGAAGGCCTGTCGCTATAATCACCGGCCCAAAGCAGATATTCCTGCATATAGGATCTACTCATTGAGTTTGGTACTGAAATATGAACATGCCAAATTTTATCTAATACTCTTGTATTGGCTTCTTACTTTTTAGGGTTCTTTGCCTCAAACGGCACAAATGAAACTTAGTATGACCATAATTGTCGTCCGTCTGTCAAGACCTTTTTTCTCAGGAACGCGTGAAGGTATCATGCTGAAATTAATATCAAATACTCAGGTCTGCTTAAAATTTTAATTTTTCAATGTTCTAAGGGCTTTTAAGTCAAAACTTTTAGAGATAAAATCCCTGCATGTCTCGCTTATAGCCAAAATATACATTTGCGCAAAGAAATCAAAACCATCAAAACCGATGGGGGAATCCGCATTGACCTAGAATAATAAAGTATGGCACGAAGCAATGCCATATAGTACAAAAAAAAGGAAAAAGTCCGTATACCGTTTTGTAGTTATAAAACAAAATAATATTTTTTCGATTCGGAAAAAATTGCGATATTTAATACAAATTAATACGAAACCTTCGGTGAGCAAGTCTGGCTAAACCTTTGACCAGTTTTTAACTGACTTCGAAAAGGAGAAGGTTCTATGTTCAGCTGTATGTATTTTTTTTTTAAATAAGTTATGATTATTATATAATTGTATCCAATGTTCTTATTTGTATCTGCCAACTCACCTGATCTTGAATTCCTAATTTCACTTTTTGACAAATACTTAGAAGAGTGTTTTGTTACGCGTCACACAGACGAAACAGCTCAAAGGATCTCGAGTGTCAGGCACTCAGGCCATCAAAGGATTTCCCAGGAGTGTGTTTAAGGAACAAAATATGGAGTATCCTAGTAAACAAAACAAAAAATAAGGGCGATCGTTTTAAAATCGTGACTTAATGATACTCATGACGATAGAAAGAGGCCACTCGAAAAATTCGATGTAGCAGAGTACACGCAGCGAAGTTTTACGAAGAAAATTTTAGACATAAATTACGTCACATACGTTCTTATCCCCTATTATTTGGTTTCACTAAAGTTTCCGGCTGCGTACATTTTTACAATGTTTTGGAAGCGGTGTAATTTGTCTCGACCTCTCGAGGCATTTTGATGCGGTTGCGTGTAATTATAATGTATGTTCGTGAGTTGCGGATACAAAAGTTAGCGATATTTATTAAATTCTTTTTGCAAACAAAAGTACAGAGGCGGACTTAATGCCTTAAGGCATGGCTTGCGGACGGTCAGCAATGGGTAGCTCATCGTCCGACCGTCCAGCAACCGTTTGGATCGAGCCCAAGTTATCGACGGCGCGTAGTGTTTCACGCGCGCCTCAAGGGGTTGTAAGCAAACCGTCAGGGCCCAGCAGGGTCGATACCTATTGGGGTCGTAGGTTTACTTCTTAAAGGAATGGATTTTAGTTAGTAAAAGTCTCACATCCCGCTCTGCCCAAGGGCGGGAGAAGTTATTGGAATAACCTAAAAATGCCTTAAGACATTTTCTTCCAGTTAACATGTCAGTCCAGTTAATATTCTGTTGTGATGAGTGGTTCGGCGTATTTTAGTATTTAATTCATTCTCATGGAGTACCTAACTACTTTTGATGTCGATAAAGCTGCACAAAATAGATTGTCCTACTGCACCTATTTTCCGTTCTTTATTTACGTCACATGTTAGCGGATTAACAGGAGCTTTTTAGTAAAGCAAACACGTAAGCGCTAGAGCTAGGTTTCGACGTACAATCCTGAAAGGATAAAATACTTCTTAGGTACTAAAACCTAATTAAAGAAGTAATTACTTTCTTAGACAAAATAATCTGCCCGACATTAGACATGTCTGGACTACATTCACCATGAAAACTACGATAATTCGCTCTACTGCTGGATAGGGGCTTTTCCTAAATGTGAGGTCAAACAAACGTAATATTGTGAGTGAGTTGCGTATTTTACTTTCACTTTAAATTCAGCTGATTATAGTCATTTTAAATCACCGAGTAAAACTAAACCTGGGGCCCAAGTCTGCTATTTTTATAAATTCGTCATACCAACACGATTCCATTGTAATTTTGCTAAAAGTTCGTAATCTGCAGAATTTATAATGACCGATCATTGGTCGATCAGTTGTCTTTTAGCTGTCAAAATCAAAGTGACATTACTGCTTATTATTTTTATCTAGAGCGGCTGCCGGCCGGTTTTCAATGTTTTGTTATAGTATCAGTGTTGTGTTTTTGTTATGTTTTTGTTATGATATAAGGCAGACATTCATTTGTCATTATGTAGGTAAGTACGAGAATAGAATAGAATAGAATAAACTTTATTGTACACCAAAACATGACAATATAATAACAATTCACAGGAACTGAAATCTGAGGGTACAATGGCGGTCTTATCGCTGACAGCGATTTCTACCAGACAACCTTAGGATGGATTATAAGAACTTTAGAAAGAGGGGTAGTCTGCGGTGTACTACTAGCAAATATAAACATAAAAATAAAAATACGAAAAATGGATAAAATATACCTTTACATAAGCTTAAAATATATATATATATCAGTACATGTATATAATATAAATATATAGGTAATATATATAATTATGTGTTACATAATTAAATAGAAGCGAACAAAGAAAAATCAAGAAAAGAATAAAGGGTAGTGATGGAAGAAACTAAATTAGATAGAAGCAAAAAACATATTAGAGAGAAAGGTAATGTTCTTTGACAAGGTTTTTAAAAGAACCTAGCGATTGGGCTTGCCTAACTGGCATCGGCCACGCGTTCCATAATCGCACAGCCTGGACCGTGAATGACTTGTCGCAGAATTTAGAAGAATGTGACGGCATCAAAAGCTTCAAGTTCTCCGATGATCTCAAATGTCTAGTATGTGTGTCATGAAGGACCATTCTATGCCATTTCTTTCAATGGAGTGTCAATGGTTGATCATTGTAAAGTCATAATGATGCAATTATTTTAGGAGATTACCAAACTTGTCAAAATCAACAATTATGAAATCAATGATAGACCATTTGGACACTATTGTAATAGCAGACTTGAGGCCCTGGACGTTTGTATAAAATTTCGCGACTCAAAAAACGCCGCTTACAATTCACAAAATCACCTGCCTTTAGCGTCACACTAAGGATCAGTTTTTATTTTGTTCTTTTATAAAAAAAAATTGAAGAAAAAAAATCTAAGAATTAGTCCTGTATCGTAGGTGCGTTCAGAAACATGACAAACTCACATACGTCCAGAATCATCATACAAATATTTGCTCCATGCGGGAATCGAACACGTGCCACGCAGCGCAGCAACCAATCGCCAACCGTGCCGACAAAGTGCCATTATCGACTTATTCACTCGTAAATTATTAGGTACCTACATCAATTTATCAACGTAGCATGTACAATTGTACATTTCCAGTAACAGTTTATATACATCTATGATACACACCGGAATTTTTGCTAACCTATACGGAAATTTTATTGGGTCAAGTTTCCTGCTGTGCATTTACAAGAACAACACGGATATACCATGCTGCGAATATTTCTTACATAAATCCTTTTATGAAAGGAGCGTATAAAACTTCAATAGGGATGTTCAATCGATTAGTCGATTGAAATGATTCCGCGACGGCTTTTGTCGACTAAAAGACAAATTAATCGAGTTTGCGATTTGATTGAGTTGTGCTATGTACATAGACGAGTAAACTGCAAAGTAATGACAGATCGATAGTGAAATGGGGACATCTGTCGGGATGGTTGGGGGACGTGTGTGTACTAAATTAGAATGTATGCTTTTTTCGTTTATGTTCGAAAATCGTGGTTGAACTGTTCATTTGTTTGAAGAACACATAACCACCATAACCAAAATGTATTTTATATGACGGCTGATTGATCTTTTTATTTATTTTTCACAATTTCTTTTGATATTTTGGGTCAGATTACTAACCGGTCTCATCTAGTTTAAACTGACGAAAAAAATTTGACGAGTAAAAGTGTATTTTAAAACATAATTGTAAAATAAATATCATTTTTCTTTATTTATTGTATAATATCATTATAATTTTTTTATTTTTTTAATGATAATATATATATATATATTTATATATATATATATAAAATAGTGTCCCACCGGTATCGGGAACAGGGTCCAAGATTTATCATTATCATTTAACCCAGATTCTAATTGTCCAGTTACCATTTTTCTTTTCAACGAGCCTCATTTTCAATCATCTCTCGAATTTCAATTACATTAATCGACTATCGATAGGTAGTCGTATATTACTATAATATACTTGCCTATCTGTCAATACATCGTTACATCACCACGAAATGAGCCTCAGATCAGAAGGGATCAGACGAATAACTATAATATATATCGTTAAAATGATTACCAAACTCTTTTTTCCGGGTCGTCTCTCCGCAATAAAATGAGGTCGGTACATTTTATTGACAAGTTTAGTTCGCCTCTAGTTAGGTAAAGCTAAGCGCTCGGGGCGGTTTCGAACCTATTCCGGGTCATGGACTTAACATTTATCGACAGATTTATTTCGTTTTTCTCCTAAAATTATATGAAAAAATGTTTTGTTTTGTTTGTTAACGATTTTTGTGAAATGAATTACTCTTTTATTCAGAATTCCGTGTTCTTATTTTCTTATCTTTAACAAGATAGTGTTTAGATAGGAGTAAAGTCAAGTCCAGTGTTGCCAAGAGGTATAGAGGTGGACCAGCTTGGCAATTGCTTCACGTAAAATACTGATTATCTAGTAACATCCAGTTTGACTGTCAAACTGACCCCAAAATAGTTGGGAAAAGTTTAGGTAGATAGATATTTTTCAGATGTTAGTAAAGTAGTATTGGAAATTATCGCAAAGTTCATCAGTGTAAAACGCTTAAGCTTTTAAAAATATTCTTTAAAAGGAAACCTTAAAAATACCAAGTTATCCCACGCCAATTGAACGTAGCAAGGAGATACAATGTCACGTCCACTCAGAATATCTTCTATAAAAATACAATTCCCTGAGCTAGGGGCACAGGGTCACGCGGACGGTTAAACAACCCACTGAAGTATTTCTCTACATCTAATACTAACTGAATTGTCTATACTATGAAATCTCGTGTACCAACACACCTCGAGGACCGCCGGAGCCTAAACGAGGAAATAGTGGTCGTAAATCACGGGAAATTCGTTCTTATTGAATTTCCTATTGTCGGCGAACGGAAGCGCCGCCCAGGTTTTTGCTCCTAATGGGCGCTTCGAGACATGGACGCTTTTTTGACCCGAACGCCCACAGGTTCGGCCCACCAGGTATATTAATAACGCGAATCAAATTATAAAACCATTTCTGTATTTTTAATACTGGCTGCACTTTAAATAGCATAATTTTCAGTTTTCCAACCGACTACTACGATTCTATTTTTCGTCGAAGCTCCATTAATTGTACAGTTGAAACATTTTAATTGAAATTATGTGAGTAATTTTACGTAAGTACAATTCGCCAAAAGAATAATAAAAAAAGTGCATGGATTTGAATGAAATATAGGTTTATGGGTTTTTGAAATTAAACAATAATACATACATAAGCAGTTTTCAGTATTTTCCGGGAATATGTTCGAATTATGAAAATTACAATTCATGTACCAACTATATTGTTATTATAAAAACGTTAAAAAAGTTATAATTATCGCAGTTTCTACGTCTTCAAAGATATTTTAGTCATACTACTTAGTTTCTCCAAAGAAACTTTACAGCATTGAAAAATTAGGTCATCTGCGCCGAAGTGAAGATCTTTATTCGAAAACTTCGCAACTTTTATCGACTTTTATTCGTATCTTCGATCTAACCTTAAAGTACTTCACTCTATTGAAGCTATTGTAGCAAATTTTTACCCGTCTGCGCCAACAGAAGGGTTATGTTATTCGAGTGTATGTTTGTATGTGTAATGTACTAGCAGCTGCCAGCGGCTTCGTCCGCGTGATAGCAGAAAATTTTCCCAAGGAAACATACTCCCAGGTTAAAAAGTATCCTGTGTGCTATTCCAGGACATGGTTTAACCATGCACTAAGTTTCTTTGAAATTCGTTCAGAGGTTTTTGCACGAAAGAGTTACAAACATCCATAGATCTATACATCCATACATAGAAACTTTCGAGTTTATAATATTAGTAGAATGTATGTTTTTTTTTGACACACCCTAGGGATGTTTTTATTATCATACGGATTTCATCCCGCATACGGATTTGCTCCGCATGCGTATTTACTTTTCATACAAGTATTTATTGTAATGCGGGTCGCGTGCGGCTTGGGGCAATCCCGAATGCGTGATGAAATCTGCATGATAATAAAAACACATGGAGCCTAAACGGTTACTTGCATTTTAGCTTTAGAGATGTCGATGTCGTTAGATTCAGCTTAATGGTTAGTTACACAGGGTACTTACATCAAAATAAAAAAAAAATGTATCCTCAAAAATCGACTAAAACTTTCGAAACAAAGACACTAAGCAAGATGCTATTGGTGGAGTTTTTTGTCCAGTCATAGTTTAGACGCCATCAACTGCATCAGACTGCTTAATTTGACTTGTTTCTACTGACTACTGCCATCTTTTTTTTATCTGAACCTGCTGAATACCGTAATTAGGGACACAATAGAAAGACAATAGGTGTGCGGACGCCGGCGTCCTCTTGGGAAATAATGAACGCCTTGCAAATCTTCGCAAGTGTAACGGGAGCCACGGAATTCACTCAAGTTTACCAAAGTTATCCGGTTTTGAAAATCTCAGAGTTTTGAGACGAAGAAAACTAATTACTATTCTAGAAAGTTTCGGTCTCAATCAGGCTCTTTTTAGGAGTTTCATAACAGTGCCGAATCCTGTAAAAGTTCGCCTGTTTAACGTTCGGCCCGCATAGAAATAGGGTTTAATTTAATGCAAGCTACAGGTAAAATCATACCGTTATTTTCATGCCTATTTTTTTTTTTTAGAAATTTTGCGAGTTTTACCCAATAGAGGGCGAGTGTTTTTAACAATCTGATAATATTTAAAACGTGTAAAAATAGAATATCAACTTCATTTGTGTTTTTTCGTATTACTAATAACTTTCAAGTATGGAGCAATCTAAGATACATTATTATGCATGATAAAGAAATTATGTTTGTAATATCATTTATTTTATTTACTAAATGCATTTGAAAATGTATATTCCACACCGTAACAATGCAATTTTTTTAAATTTTTGTCTGTTTGTATGTTCCAACTAACGTAACGGCTGGAATGATTTTGACGGAACTTTCACTGGCAGATAGTTCATATCATAAGGAGTAACTTCGGTCAATTTTATTTTAGAGAGTTAGTCGTTTCACGCCAAATAACTTCTTAAAATTGTGGCCTAATGAAATATTATATATGTGTGTAATGGCATTGTGATGCGGATGAAGACGCAGCACCACCTAGTACATAATAAATATGCGAAATGTATCATTTGTGTAACTAAATTTATATCTATACTTTCACACACGTTATAACTCAGCAAAGTTATTAAATTACTCCTGAAAGTCGTAAGATTAAAAAAAACGCTTTGGAAAACGTAAAACACATTCCACATAACGAAGCACACGGGCAAATCTTAATTGCACGCGCCTAAGCTGCACTAGTCCAACGAAACGTTTACACTTGACGTTTAAAAATATTACTTTTGCATTTTAATAACATTTAGTTAGAAGGAAACGGACTCGAAGCGAAATAATGAGGCGAGGCGTGAATTTACCGAGAGCTCGTAGTCGAGTTGTGGAATAGTTGAATCGGCGCTTGCGCTCGCCTTTTGTGCTCGCTCGACCGTGACATGAGCGTCAGGAGCCAGGAGTGAACGAAATGTTATGATACCGTCACCTCGCCGAGTGCCGAGCTCGGCACGTCACCCGCGCCGAAACGAGCGGACAAATTAAAAAACTTTCCCGAATTTAAAACCACACACGCCAACTTTCCGTTTGAATATCAGCATTTCCTCTGCGGCTCTATAATCGCGTCCCTTGCATATTTCTGTGTTTTTAAATCATTTAAAACTTCTCTACTGTTCAATTCAATGTGCTCGCCACGGTTGCTTGGCAGGTTCAGTGATTGAAATATGGCTCGCAGCTTTGTGTTACCGAATACGTCAAAATTCTTCAAACGGAAAATACAAAGCCAAACCAACGAGAAACCAAATATTTGTTGTTAAGTTCTTTAAAATTTTGAAAATAAATCAGCGAACTTCCCAAACTGTTGTATAGAAGTCTGAGTCGGTAGCCGGTATAGAACGGGCATTCGGCGCGTCATGTTGGGAAGGGAGTGTGACAGAATTTCAGTAGTAAATCTTTGGCGGAACGGGCGAGGCGAGGCGAGGCGAGGCGAGGCGGCGCGGCAGACGTACGCGACGGCACGCTATCTGTTGCGACATATTTGGCAAGCGCGCCGGACTCGCAGCCAACTGTGACAATGCCTTCGTAGGTACGACTCGGGAACTTATCTGATCGGCTGGCTTTTCAGATTAATACCTACTTACGATTCGGCATTTATTTTTGTATAAGCACATTTCAAATTGGCATGCTAACTTTGCGAAGTTTTAGAGCGTGTGCAGTTCTTGTTCTATCGAATTTTCAAAGTTTTGTTTTACAACTTTTAGCTCCGAAGTTCGTTGGTTTTCGTTGTTTGAATCCTTCCTGCTACACCGGTCTTCGAGTTACAAACTTGGGCAGTCCACCCACTTACTTTTGCCAACATTATAATACCAATTAATACCTTAACTAGGTATATACTTATAACACAATATATTGTACAAATAAGGATAGTAAAAGCATGACAGCTCAATTTGGTAGGGACATTAGTAACAGCGATCTCTATTTAAATTTTTTAAAGAAAATCTGACGTCTAATTTAAAAAAAAAAAAAAAATTTGGCATCCAGATGTCGTTAAATTCATGCTACGTTAATGGTACATTTAAAGCAACTTAAGAGTTTTCATTTAATGCCAAATTACTTAAGTATAATTCACTAATAACTTATGCTTTTACGCCTTTTACGTTTCAAGGCAGAACTAAAACATTTAAAAAAAGAACTTTAGGGTTGGTTACACATTCATAAACAGTAGTGCATGCGTGAATATGCCATGGGTTAAAAATAACTTAAGAACGGTATCTCAATCTAAAAGATCTGTATTACAAATCAGTGATATTAATCTTAGGACTGTCACCGCATTGTCTAATTGAAAAATAAACTCGGTATACATCATATAACAAACGCAGCGTTGAAAAGAATAGAGGCACTGGTCACGAACACCATTATTTCATATTGTGAGCATATTTCTATATTATTTATGCATCTGTGGTTCATTTCGATCGTTCATTTCGTACAGATAACCGGTCGTTTTTGTGAGGCCACGAAACTATCAGAGTTGCTCACGCGAACAGGCAATCATGGCCCCTGAAGTACTGAATGAATGAATGCAACAAATCGAAATGGTTTAGGTGGGAAATATAAGCCTACGAGATAGGCGATCTCGTCATTAGTTTTCGCTTTCTCGGAACTATTGTATTGCGATTTGTTTAGGAAGGAAAAGTAAGCATTTGTTGGTGATCATAGTTATTAGTGCGTATGTTTAATAATAATAATATTCGGCTACTTTGACACAACGCCATCTAGTTCTAAATTAAGTAGAGTTTGTGATATGAGTACTAGACATCTGATAAACATACACAAGCGATTTGCCAAATGTTATTAGCTATATCGATTGAGTGACCCAAACGTGCAATACGTGTAAAGTAAATAAATTCATTTGGACTATAGGGCTCTCTTTTGGAGCGGAAATCAGAAAATTAAATAAACAAAACTTTTTTCGAAAAGAAAGGCATTTCAAAATAAATAGTTTCCGAGTATAACATTTACAGTTTTTAGATATTTAAATCCTTGAGGCGCGTGTGGATCGATACGTGCCGTCGACGACTTGGGCCTGGTCCGGATGGTTACCGAATGGTCCGCAAGCCCGCGCCTACGGTGGCCGGAAACCAGAATCGAGATCCCTGCGGCGGCTGGGGCGTGCGGCCTCCTCCTTTGCTAGCATTAGTGCTTCTCAAAAGAAGGCGACTGCCTGCCACTCCTCCTCGCTTCGGACCATAACCTGTACCAAGGCCCGGCGCGACAGATCGCTGCCACCGATCGCCCCCATGAGGACATGCCGCAGTGCTCTTTCCAAGCGGAGCACACCTCTACCGTGTGCTCCACCGTGTCCTCTGGGCGTACGGAACCTACAGTGTGCGAGACCGACTCGCACTTGCCCAGCTTTTTTTATTGTTGTATCTTTTACATACAAACCTACCGTGTAAATTTCAAGCTATTCCAAAATAAAGCAATTTGCGAAGCTCCTAAATTTTCAAAGTAAAGTTAGTTAACATTTTTATTTACCTAATTCATTATTCACTTTAAACAAAAGTAATCTAGAATAGTGGTTCTTAATAGAGTCAGGAATATAAAACACATTCTCAAATCCGTCTCTCCATAAAACATGTCGAAGATTCGTCATAGCGAGTGTTTTTCGTAAATTTTGTTTTGCCCACGCTATTCTAATTTCGGTTATCGAGGTCAAGCAAAACAATAAGTACCCTCTGGCCAAAAGTTTCCTTATTTCTTTGTTTGTTTATTAAAACTGTGAGGAAAAGCACTAAACTTTGTATAACTTGACGTTTTGTTTATTTGCAATTTCATTTAGTGGCTCCTTTACTTGTTTATGTTTGTTGTCTACCAACTCTGACGAAAATAATATTTGATTGGCGACTGCTAACTGAGTATTGTATGAAATATGAGTTTCTATTTGTAAATAGACTCGTATATAAGCCATTATTATAAATCATGCTGGTGGATACAGTAATAATCTTGTTGCCAACTAGAGGCCACAATAAATGTCAGAACTAAAGTAGGAACACAAATATTGGAAGTATTAATGTGATTAGTATTGCTGGGATATTGACATACTTATATTAATTTTAGTGGCATAGGTATTTCGGAAAAGTTGCTTTCCTTATTTTGCTTGGTGAAAAGTTATTTAAGTCAAACTAAATGTTAAATTCCAATTTTATCGTCCTTTCACTCTGTATTCTCTCAGAACCTCAAAAGCCTCAAAAACTAGTCTAGAGCTTTGTTGGTCTCCACAAACTTATTGAGCATCGTTAGCAAACGCGGTATAGAAGAGGTGAATCCACTTACAATGCGACCGGGGAGGAGTGGCAGGCGGTCGCATCCTTCTGCGAAGCAGCAATGCTCCGCCGCCGGGATTCCGATCCCGATTTCCGGCCACCGTAGTCGGGGGGCTTACGGACGGCGGGCAAAGGGTAGCTCGCTGTCTGTCCGTCCGGTAACAGACCGGTCCAAGCCCGAGCCGTTTACGGCGCGCACTGTTCCCGCGCGCCTCATGTAGTAGCTTAGGCCTAGCGTAGGGCCGAAGCCTACTGGGGCCAAGGGTTAGGTGAAAATGAACCCCGGGGCCCTGGATCGAAAGCAATGAATGGAACAGGGTAGGTTTTTAGCCAGTAAGAGTCTGACACTATCTCCCGCTCCACCCAAGGGCGGGATTTGTCGTTTGATGATTTTACCTACCATAAAAAAAAACTTACAATGCGACAAAATTTTATACTAATAATAATAATATATGCTTTATGAGCGATTACACACATATATACACTCACACCACACACATGCCAATCAGCCGTTAACTACTTACTTTTTTATTTAGTATTAATTTTTGCATCAATTGATTGTGATTACGAGGATTCTTGAATCTTTGCTTAGTTATTATGAGGGTGGGCAGTGATACCTATATAGTATCAGCTGTAACACTTAAATAACACTATTAATTAACCTTTCATCCTAATTTATTGTAACTTGGTAAACTTGGTAACTTGAAGATGCAAATGAGCAATTTATTTATTTATTAAAATCATAGCAAATAAGTGTTTTTTTTTTTCCCCGGTTTCTTCACGATATTTTTTTGTTTTCTTCATCGTTTTGAGAGCAATGATGATGATATAAATTAAGTAGTATCTAGGGTTAATATTTATTTGGGTTTGAACCTACGACGTACGTATTAAGTCGGGGCCGTAATCACTGGGCTCCCGCTTGGGCAGAGCACCGCCGTGTCCTCGTGGGGGCGATCGGCGGCAACGATCTTTCGCGCTAAACCTTAATACAGGCCAAGGTCCGAAGCGAGGAGGAGTGGCGGGTGGTCTTTACTGGGTTTTTAGTCAGTAAAAGTCTGACACACCCTCCCGCTTCGCCCAAGGGCGGAAGATGTCATTGAATGATTTTCCTACCTAAAAAAAACAACCGGGCTACCGAACTGCTCCTATTATTGTAATAAATTATTTGAAATAAATAATCGACAATGACAACTCTACGCAAGTCCACGTTACATCATTGTTATGTTATAAATATGGTTACAAATTTCTCAACACTGTCTCCAATTTGAAATCAAGTGTCAATCTTCATATTTCAAGCTCGCAGCTCACAGACACTTGCAAACTCTCGTTGAGAGTGAAAATTTCAATCTAGCTTTAAATCTTGAGTGACATATTAAGCTCTTTACGTAAAATCGGTCTTCAAGCATTTCGTCAGAACTTGCTTGAGTTCCAGTACACAATACAAGCTCTTAATAGAACCTTTAGAAATAGCAAAGCTTTGAATAGGATAAAGTTTATAAACATATATTTAAATATTCAAGTCCATCAGTTATATGAAAAGGAGTATCATAATACATTTCTTTAGAAGTCTGTCTGTCCATCGCTCTTGGCTTGTGGTCTCATTACACATTCTTACGATTTCATTTGCTTACATGATTCGTCCATCTTGAGTCTTTTATTCTTGTGACATGTTCGCTCATTTACATTTATACGCTTTATGAGTGGTAGTGAATATCGTCTTTATAGATATTTTTCGCTCAGTTGTTGCGATTATGAGGTCGTAAGAGTCTTGTACGGACTCATATTCGTATGATGCGTGTGGTTACTGATTCGTAATAATTTTAGGTTTGTGATGTCCTAGTGGTAACGGTACAGCCAGTCAGGTACATTACTCTTTGTCATTTAACTATTATTATTAAAACATCGTGAGAAAACCGACATGTTTTAGAACCAAAAATTCGAAGACATGTGACATCCATCATTTCGCACTGAACCTGCGTGGTGGCTTACGGTCCAGTCTTAGACAGGAGGCCTGTGTACATTAAAAGGCTGATTATGCTATTTTTTTTTAATTTATATAAACTAGTGCTTGACTGCGATCCCACCTGATGGTAAGTAGTGATGCAATCGGTAGTGGTGAGGCGCACTAGTTTATTAAGAGCCTGTTCACTCTAGCCTTGAAGACACCTAAATTGTAATCGAACGGGAAGACCGCAGCAAGCAAACTGTTTCAGTCCCTCGATGTACGCGGTATAAACGACGAGGCAAAACGCTTAGTCCGGACCGTAGAAGTTTCAACAACATAAGGGTGGATATTTGCCGTAGGTCGGGTTGTCCGATGGTAGAATGGAGATGGCGGAATTATTATATATTTACATTTTAACCTGATATTATGCATGCATGAAATTCTCAAAAAACCTTACAAGATTAATGCAGAGTATAACAACCGTATTTTTTTTTTTTTAATTATATTTATACATAACAACTAACAGTAATGGAAATATTATTTCAAGATGCTTCAATTCACTAATAAGCAAAGTTTTACTTATGTGAACCCTTCAGTTGTGGGGTTCACGTCCCCTGAGCGCGTCCCCTTCCTGCAGATAAAAATAATAATGGTGACATTTATCAAGAGACATTTGAATATGGCGTCTTCTCGATATGTTTTATGTGGAAAATAACTGTTAGAAGAGTTTTTCTACCATAATGAAACCAAGTTAGCAATTATTGTGTTTTTTTTTTCTCCGGTAGAGCAAGACAAAATTGCCACTGAAACACACACAGCCATGATGTTTTTGTGAGCTGGGAAATCATCCAAAGACTTCTTTCGCTCTAAAGTGGAGCGAGAGGGCGTGTCAGACTTATACTAACTAAAACCACACCTATGTCGTTCAGTTGCTCTTTGCTTTCTAGAACCACAAGTTTTTTGTTCAGAAAATCCCTATGGTCTTAGTGGGCGTCGGCCCTGCTGGCCAAAGACTATCTCTCGTTTGTTTTACGCATAAAATTGTCGACTAGAACAAAAATATACCATTCTAACCCCAAAATACCTCGTAGCAGCCGTTTGTATTGTAGCTATTTACCTATAGACGGCAGTAATAAAGTAATTTAGCTGACGCGGCTGCGACGGAGGCACGGGCCAGCGTCCCGACATGAATATCAACAAGGGAGCCTGCCGTCATCGTCGCCTTTATGCCACAAACTTGGGCAGACACCCTCGCCATTCACACTGTTAGTGATAAACAAAAAGCTTGTAATTGAACGTAAATATTCTGTTTCTATGTTCTACTGTAATTGTCTAGTGAAGTCGGGTTGAATGTGTGTTTGGGAAGGGTAACACGCATTAAACTTCCATTTCGCTTGTTTTCTGAATTACTGGATTAAAAAGATAGAAATCTTTTACAATGTTTCATTGCTACATTAGCTATAGCAATAGCGGCTTCGCCCGCGTGAATGTTGAAAATTATTCCTTGGGATCAGTTTAGACGTTTAGACTTGTTTAGACATGGGCGAAGGCGCATTAGAGAGGCCTTTTTCTTTCATAAATTTGAAAACGAGATAGCCACTGTCGCAATCCAGCATTCAACCAAATCGTCGCTTACCATCAGGAGAAAAAGAAATCTCCTAAAAAAAATCCTTGTTCTTAAAGAAGCGAGGGCTTGCGGTCCCTTTGCCACACCACCCACGCCTAGTTACTTGGGATAACGATAGCTTATTTTCGAAATTATCTACTTTTGTGTCAAATTTCATCGACATCCGAGGATGGAGTATGGAAGTAACGAACAAACACATACATAAACACACACATGCACAAACACGTGTGTATTTTACGTCAAAAGAAGAAGAAGTTCCTTCTGCTCGAACCCAGGCCTCCTCCTCTCTGGAAGAGAGAATGGGCTGTAATCCACCAGGTGGGCACAGTGCGGGTTAGTGGATGTCACATGTCTACACATAGGTATTATACGAATTTCACTTTTATAATGTTTGTGTGATTTGCATGTTACATAAGTTCAAACCGTCGTAGCGTTATTTCACCAGTTCACAGTCAGTTCGGTTCTGGCGTTTTTATATACGATAGGCTTTTGCATAGCTATGAAGTGCAATATTCCAACATTCGAAATCTAGTTTGTTAATTTCTTTAAAGGCTTTCAAATCGGATTTGTCCATTCGTTTGCGTTATCAAAGCTCTATTGAGGTATTTGTAGTTTTGAATCTAAGCTCTCAAAGGGATCTTCAATTTATTTTAATGTTTGAAGAATGTAATTAATTTAATGGGAAAAAAATGCTTGTGGAGTAGAGGATTAGTGTGAGTGTAATATGTGTAATAGGTAGCACTTAATGAACATAATGAGACTGAATATTATATCAGAGCACCTGCAGCACATATTTATACACCGTTAAATGTTGGTCGTTTTAATCGCGCGGAGGGTCGATTCGGTACATGAAATACTATCGATTTGTAAAGAGAAAATTAAAAAATAAAGTACTTTTTTTAAAAAACTCGATTTAGGTAATATATGTAATACGATTATGTACGAAATTAATTTCTTTAAGTAAACGTGTCAATAAGCCTGTAGGTAGTTGTCGGTCATTGCGTACTAACTACCTACAGTTCATTGGCCTCGCTCATCTGATTCGTAAATTAATTCGAGTTGAAAAAAAAGTACTTTATTTTTTAATTTTCTCTTTACAAATCGATAGTATTTCATGTACCGAATCGACCCTCCGCGGGATTAAACAACCAAAATTTAACAGTGTATATGTGTTGCAGGTGCTTCGGATTAGTTTTGTTTTTAACTTATTTGATCTTCGTCATAAATATAAATATGTATAAATATCGTCATAAATTATATTTTGAGTTTTCTAATAATATTTTCATATATATGTATCGCAATATTTAATAATTATTAAGTTATTTTAGCACTATATTATAAGTAACTAAACGTAATGAAATTTAATTTTTTTTTTTTTTTTATTGTGCCGGAGATGGACGCAGCCGCCTATAGCAAGGGCCGGTTTTTGGAGCCACCTCGAACCAAAAGGTGACTCTAAAAAGGATAGATTGGGAAACCAATGCTCAGCCATGGGGAAGTGTAAGGTGAAAAAAAAATTGCAGTGAAATCCCAACGAAAAAAACCTGGTTGTATTAAATTCGCTTACTGTACATAAAGTTTATTTGATAAACAAATTTGTATTGTTTCCAATACAAAATAAAGTATAACAGTGTCAGTTCTTGTGTCATATCGTATCTCACAGCAGTTACGTTGTTGTCCTCTATGACGAAGTACGTGATTAGATTCCAAATAAAAACCTTTTCATAGACTGAATATTGGCGAAAATACCATCAAAAATCATTTTGTTTGCGCAACGGATTTTAATGGGATTTCCACTGTTCCGCCCCGTAATACTGCGGTAATCAAATAAGCTATAAAATCATCATGTCGAGGAGGGGTGGGTTTTTTATCAATCAAGCATGTTGCCTGCGATTTATAAATATAAATATACAGGTATGTAGCTATCGGTATTTATAGCTCTTTGTGTGAAAAGAAAATGTGCTTATCATTGCGCAGGTAGGAGTAATTTCAGGTACTTATTTGGAAAAAGGATTAAGATTTTTAGCTAGACGGCGTGTCAGACTATAACTGACTAAAATACACCTATATTCTTCAGTTACTCTTTGCGTACCAAGACCACAGTAGATATTATTATCAAAAAATTCCCTGGCCCTAGAGGGCATCGGCCCTGCTGAGCCCCTAAGGGTTTACTGATACCTCACTAAACTCGCTGTAATTTCATTCACGCACTTATTCCACATCATAGCCAGTTGTATATCACATTAATTTCAATTAGTGACCCGCCCCAGCTTCGCACGAGTGCAATGGTGATATTAAATATATTATGCATATATTATAAATATAAAAAAACTTGACTAGTAAAAATCCAATCAAAAACAACAAGCACGTTTAATTTCTCTTTAAAATTTTGATGGGTACGATCTATGGTCAATAAAAAAATATTCTTACACCATCCATATCAATATTAGATCAGATAAAGTGACGGCGTTTATCTAAAACGCTTCACACATCCAGAAATAACATCCTATCCTGTTTTACCAGTTTAAAAGGGTACTTAACGATGGTATTTGAGGCCATGTTCAACACCAACTAATCTAGCCTACAAGATAACTGCAGTATTCAAATGTAATTCAATTATGTAGATAGTAAGGCTGTGGACAGAGTGAGCAGCATTCGCGGGTGCTGAGGCGAAGTATCAAAATGCGTGGCCTCAGTAGCTGAGCGATGTTCTATTGTTTTACCCTGAAGGAATACGTCAATTTTAATCAATAATGTCAAACTTTGGAACAACATAGTATTATTCCGCGCTCATTTGCGAAAGTTCAAATTCGATTTCGACTCTTACAGTTTAAGTGGCCGTTTAAATACTTACTCGAAAAACAACTTACAATTCACGACTTTAAAGCATAATTTGTATAACAAAATAATTTAAAAAATCTTGAATTGGATAAACACTAACACCCGTATTTGTAAAGAATTAATTACTTGTTGCTAAGTAATTTCTTATTAGGTCATTACTTGAGGTTTTTTTTGGTAAAAAGTATGTAATTCAATTATGTAGATAGTAAGGCTGTAGACAGAGTGAGAATCTAGCCAGTTCTTTTTTTGCAGGAGTGGGAAATCCCCATAGACACCCAGGCCTTGCAAAGGAGACAAATGGCGCTGCCGCTTCGCTGCTGTGTTACTCCATATAAATAAAAACATGCGACTGCCTCACTACAACTATGCTGCGGCCGCGCTTTATGTTGCGGTTAATTTGAAGGCGCTGACTAAGCGTGCGTCTCTTTGGATGTCACATTAATATGACTGTGTAATCGCGTCCGCCACCGCTCTCTCTCATCCGCGTTAGCCACCGCTCTCACACCCACCTTAGTTACCGCGCGTTCACTCAGCACACAGCCTAACGCAGGTTTATTTTTGCAGCGAGCTCGTTTGGCGCTAACTAATGAGGTTCTATCCAGTAACACTACTTAATTCACACCTCAGTAGACCTTACAGGATTTATACAGGAAATGGCCTCGGGGAATTGCTCTTTTCACACTTTATTAGTGTATGAGTTATTTTGTTTGTGCGAGCACAATGTTCGCACTTATCTGTTTTGTAGAATACTAATTGAAGATTTTTTTTTCATATCAGAGAGTCGTTGTGAATACAATAGAACATCGCGGCTGAAAGTAAATTGGAAAGTATTATTTTGCTGCTTACTTTTATACGCCAATTAAATGATATTTTAATTGTTTTTCGTAACACTCAGCTGGTTAGCGACGCAATTTTATTTTGTGCCAGTGTAAGTATTTGTTTGAATCCAAAGATTCACTTGTAGATAAATAGTTGTATTAAATGCGTCTATATAACATAACCTACATATTAAATGCATACTAATATTAAAAAGTAGCTTATGCCAGCGGCTTTGTTCGCGTTAAAATGGAAATTAGTCTGTGACACTCAGTGATAGTTTTTTTTTAGGTGAGAAAATCGTTCATTGACATCTCCCGCCCTCGAGCGGTGTGGAAGGGCGTGTCAGACTTTTATTGACCAAAAACCCACTCCTGTTCCTTCTTTTCCCTTCGTGCTAGGGCCCCGGGGTTCACTTTCGCACAACCAAAGCAATTTTGAAAATCGTTCCAATAGTTCTTAAGTTTATTTGTTACAAACAAAACTATAAATCTTTTCTCTTTATAATATTAGTATTAAGTGTGAAAGTAATTAACTCTGTCAGTCTGTCTGCTTTCATGTTAAACTGCTGATTGACTAATGAAATTTGGTTTCTAATTAGATTTAAACCCAAGAAAGGACACAGGCTACTTTTTATCTGGTTTCGACTTCAAGTTTGGGTTCACTATAGCCGAAATTCAAGCGGACGAAGCCACAGGCAGAAGCTAGTATTTTTATTATATTTTACTCAATATCCATTTTCTGTTCACTAATATTATTTTTACAGACTTAAATGACTTTCAAAGTTGTAAATAGTAATTCGTTCTGAAAGTTTATTTTAATTTAAATGAATAAAAGCTTTTATTAAAACTAAAGAAACTCTTAACTTCTTTCAAATTAGATCGTAAATATAGGGTTTTAAAACGAAACACATGTTTTGGTTCTTAAACTTTGGTCTACAGTTATTTGTTTTTAAGTCTGTGTTTTAGGGCTTCTAGGAGAATATAATTGATAAAATTTTATCGCTTACCAAAATGTAATCAGGCAGGTATACTAGTGTATACTTAACAATATAGACATATATAGTTACGAACATAGGCATATAGTTACCAACATAGGCATATAGTCACCAACATTGGCATATAGTTTACAACATAGGCATAAGATAAGATAAGATGTTTATTTTGCAAATATGGGTACAAAAAAACGGTGACATAAAGATATAATAAGCATCAGCCATATTTAACCACAAGGCATGCAAAAGTACAAACTACACGGAGATTCTGAGTAGGCATATAGTTACCAACATAGGCATACAGTTACCAACATAGGTATATAGCTAACAATCGATAAAAAATATTTTAAAGAAACTTATGTTCCTTTAGAATAATTCTCTAATTTTACAGAGGTACTTATGTATCTCCGAGATAAAGTCCTATTCTAAGACAGAGTCTACCTGAGTACCAAATTTCATCAGGCGTTTGCGTGTCCGTGTGGTGACAGAGTAACGGAGTAAGAATACAATTGTCACTACTCCTTTTCATCCCAGGATTTCGTAAGAGGCGAATAGTGAAACATTCACTATACAACCAGTGAAAGAGAAGGAAAGCTTGAAATAAAACCCTGTACCAACCCGTCCAGCCAACGTGGTATTTTTAGGCTATATCCTCCTTATTAAGGAGAGGCCCGAGCCCAGCAGTGGGACGTAATGGGTTGTTGTAGGTAGTTGTAGTGTAGTTGCGAGTGAATGTGTAACAAACATTCATACAAACTATTGCTTTTATAATATAGTCATAATAGTACATTATGATATAAGTGTGTAATGTAGGAGGTTACCGTCGAGGCGGTATTAAGACCCGAGCCTTGGCGAGAGTCTTAAAAGAGCCAAGAACGGTAACCACTCATTACTCACGTATATCATACGACGTTTTTCAATACACTTGTGAAGAAAAATAATTTAGCTAACTAATATTACAACGGTAAAACTAGTAAATTTTTTCATAACATGGCGGGAAAAAATGGCACGCGCTAGGCTATGGCTATATGGTCTTTTGATCATATTGCCTAGTCTTCGTTTGTTTTCTTGTGTGAAAAGTTTTTAAGTTAATATCATTCGTAGTGACAATAAAATATAGATATAACATTTTATAATGATTTTATAGTATTTAATTTGGTTTTATTAATACAGCCGTTATAGACCACAAACAATTTTAATTTTTTCGTATTCAAAATTTGTTTCACAAACGAAGAGTTTGAACAAAAAGGTTATAGCTACATCACAGCACTAGTGCGTAATGGTAATCAAAATGTCACAGTTTGGTAACAGGTGCCATTATATACCTAAGTGTAGTGCAATAAGAGCCACTTTCTGAGCAAGTGTATTGAAAATATAATAATAATTTTACTGCAGACATAAAAATCGTTAGTAATAAACAAAGTAAAACTTCAGGTCATCGGTGATATTTTATAATATCAGTGTGTTTTTCACATTTACTTTGCCATGTCCAGTTTATTTTTAACCTCCATGGACATCACTACTGAATGAGGTGATAAATATAACACGTTACAAGAACTAGTTACCTATTGCCGTCATTTGTCGCTGACGTTAATATATGCAATCGTTATTGATATCTGCCAATAAAATTTAACTATAAAGTAGAGCTAATAAAATTCTATACCCTACTATAATGACTATTATTTATGAATTTAATAGATTATGTTATCTCAAACTGTTGTTTTTAATACTAGAAGGGAAAGATACAGAGAAATTTATTACGAATTGAATGTCTTTATTTGTGGCGTATTGACATTGTTATTGTTGAATTAATTTTAATTAATTGAAAATGTTTATTATATTTATCAGAGGTTAGCAATTGCTGTCACAAGTACGTCTCCCAGCTAAGTTTGTCGTCATGAATATGCATAGCACAGCATCAGCCTTATAATTTTCCCACTGTTAGTACTCAGGCCTCTTCTTTTGGAGAGGGAATGGGCCGTAATCTACCAAGCGGGCCCAGTGCGGGTTGGTGGATGGGAGGATGTCACGTCTTCGAATGTTTGGTTCTAGGACATGCCGGTTTACTTACGATGTTTTCCTTCACCGTTTTGAGAGCAGTGGTGCTGAAATAAATTACACAAAGTAATGCGCCTGGCCACTCGGCCACCACTGCTCTCTCTGACTTGAATATGACTTAATATAAAAGCAGTCCTCATGTGTATAATTTTACATTTTGTAACTTAAGAGTCTGCACTTCGTATAAAGTGTGAAGCTTTAAGAGAAAACTTTGGTGTTTTTATTTACATAAACAATAAACTTCACTACTTTTTCTGAAGCTACGTAAAGGGTAAATCTTCTTTTGTTACCGTGGGTAATCATTAAATAACTTCTCTCACTCTTGGTGGAGCGAGAGGGACTGTTGGACTTTTACTAACTAAAACTCACCGCGCTCATTCTTCCTTTCGAAAAATCCCTCAACTTTTTTTTTGTGAGTTTGTTTATCATCCAATGACTTCTGCCGTTTTGAAATGGAGTGAGAGGGCGTGTCAGACTTTTACTGACTAAAGCCCACATGTGTCCCTTAGGGCTATGCCTCACTGGGACGCCATGACAGCGTAGCCAGTTCAAGACGCCAATAAAAAGTATGGATTGGCTGCGTGGCTACAACAGTTGCCAGATGAGGTATACACTATAGAGCTGCATGCAATTCGCCGCCATGGTGTTCCGGTGAGGCACGGGCCTTAGTTACCCTTTGCGTTCTAAGGCCACGGTAAAAAAATCCCGTGACTCTAGCGGACATCGACCTTGCTGGGCTCCTACGGTTTTGCTGACATCTTTAGGAGGCGCACGTGAAATACTACGCGACGTCGACGAGTCAAGCTGGGTCCTTACCAAATTGGCCGGACGGCAAGTTACTCGTACCCATTGTCGTACAAGCTTGCACCTACGGTGATTGGCAATGACTATACAACTTTAATTCTCTTTGTAGGCTATAGATAATCTTGCGACTCCCGACGACCAAGGCTGTTTTTTTTCCACAACTTTCAGACAACGTCGTCTAGTTCCATGCTAAGCAGAGCTTGTTTTATAAGTCTTAGACAACTAATAAACATATTTATATATTTCTAAATACATGCATATTTTACATATATTACACCTAGACACAGAACAAATGATTATGCTCATCACACAAACATTTTTCCTGGTTGGGAATCGAACCCACGACCTCCGGCATAGCTGTCAGAACCGTCACGAAACGCTGGTAGTAAAATCCAACAAGCACTGTTATTCGAAACAAGCTTTTTATGTACTACATATATTGTGTAGCTGTTCAACGTCCAACACACATTACTCAGTTCAAGTTGTGTACAATAATTACACACTGACCGGAGGGACCGGACGGGAACAGTGCACAAGTAGTAATAATTTACGGCTTACTAGTAGTTACGGGCCTACGACCATAATAACCACTTAGATGCTACAACTTCACCTATCCTGGTACCTTATAACGAATTTCTTACAACTTTGTGCTGTTGTCTTGTGTACAGAACGCGGCAAATAAATTGAACCACTTGCTATGGTTACGCGCAGCCCCCACTTAGATTGAAATCTGAAAATTGATTACACTCCTCGTCACACAAGTTGAACCATCATGGCGGTCGGCCTTGAATGCACAGTATCCGATATTCGGGTCTCAATTGAGGTGGAGGGGTGCGTGTAACCATAGAAAATGGTTTAACTTATTTGCCGAGTACTATAACCGTTCATTAGCGGCCATGTTTGTGCACACAGACCACATAATACACAGATATCCATTACGATAATTTGAAAAGCATTACCTGTTAAACTAATTCGGTGTTTCTAAGCTAATTCTGGAAATGCAGATTCTATTCTATTGTCTTGATTACAAAGTAAGCTAAATTTTGCGTTAAATGAGTTCAAATTCCATAATGGGCTTTTCATAAAACATTGTGTTGTGCAGTTTTTGAATTTTTTACACGGCTTTTAACCTTTTAAAACCCGAAAATACGGACTAAAAGCAAAGTTAAGTGAAAAATTAATAAGAACGGAAATGGAAAAATAAAGGCGATAGCCTGCTATGTAAAAGTGGTGGAGGCGTCGCGTCGCTTAGTCAGCTGTTAATGGCATTTGTGTTTACGTGCAACCAGACGATGCCGACTGTACGCGGGAAATTTTGGGAAAGACTATGTTGGATACGACGAGCGAAGAGGGCAAAAGAAAATAACACTTATTAGCCTCTAAATAGGTAGGAATTTAGTAGTCTGCTATGCAAGAACTAGGCGGATGTTGAGTAGCGAGTCTTTTTTTCCAGAATTTGCAGTGCTGGGTTTGTCTTTTTTCACATAGTGTGGGTTTTCATCTAAGAATATATCTAGAGCTACATAGGAATTGAGTATTCTCCTTTTAATTTGTTTCGTAATTTTTTTCAATACCAATTTAAGTAGTTATTATGTTTCATTTGTTTTTTGAATTTATATTATAAATGGCTTCTGCCAGCGGCTTCATAAAATATAAAATTATCCCTAGCGAACATACTCCCGAGTTAACCATATTCTACGAGTAAGTATATCTATTTCAATGTATAATCTACCCGAGTGCGATAAAATATCTGCTTAGCTTTATTAGTGAGTAATACACACACAAACATATACACCGTTAAATTTTGGACGTTTTAATCCCGTGGAGGATCTATTTGGTAGATGAAACATTATCGATTTATAAAGAAAAAAATAAAGTACTTTTTTTCTAAAACTCAAATTAATATACGCATGTACGAAACTAATACCTTTAAGTAAACGAGTCAATGACCTTGTAGGGAGTTGTCGGTCGTTGCGTACTAACTACCTACAGTTCATTGACCTCGAGCAGCTGACGTTTACTTAAAGAAATCAATTTCGTACATGCGTAAATTAATTCGAGTTTAAAAAAAGTGCTTTGTTTTTCATTTTTATCTTTACAAATCGATAGGGTATACCGAATCGACCATACGTGGGATTAAAACGACCAAAATTTAACGGTGTATACTTTTGCCTTTTAAAATTAATGTGAAAATTAGGGTGGTATATTCCAACGAGTAAACTCGCATTTTCTCATTATTAAAGCAACAACTTTCTAAATTAACCAAGGTTTAATAAGTCTTATTTGTGTATCATTATCAATTTTAATAACTACAAATAATCCTAAACCAAAAGGTAACTCAATTAACTGAATGAAAATGTCTATTTTCAAATTGGGAGCAACAAGGTTCCAGGTATTGATTTTATTCCTATAGGTTTTGATTCGCTGAATCCAAATTTGTTCACAGATTAAATCTGTCAAGTCCAGTTCTTAGGATATTGCTATTTAAATAAACGGTATTGACATAAACATATATTTTGTGAAAAAATAAATGAGTACAGTACGTTCGCCGGTTCTTGGCACGCCTGAAGTTAGGCTCTGCGAACTTTAGCGCTGAAAATAAGCGCGTCAAATAAATGATTTATAAAAATAAATGCCAATAACAGTTGTTAACAGCAATAACAACTGCTATTGGCATTTATTTTTTCAAACCATTTATTTTTTTACGAGTGCACAAGCGCTAAAGTTCGCAGAGCCTAACTTCAGGCGCGCCAAGAACCGGCGAACGTACTGTACTCTAGACAACGTAATTTTTGCAATATAATAACATTAACTAGCTGCTACCAGCGACTTCACCCGCCTGGCAGTAGATCCTGATCCCAAGGAAACATACTACCGTGATAAAAAGTCAGAACATACTCTACCCATGTACCAAGTTTCATCGCCATCCGTTAAGCTGTTCGTGCGTGAAGAAGTAACAATCATAATACACTCACAAACTTTCGCCTACAAAATAATAGTGTGATTTTAGTCTCTTTTTTCAACTGCAGGAAAATGACCTCATTTTTCCACAGCAGGAAAATGATCTCCTTTTTTTCCACTGCAGGATGGGACCTTTTTTTTCCAAAATTACCCCATTTTTCTACTGCAGGAAAATTACTCCATTTTTCTACTGCAGGAAAATGAATCCTTTTTTCTACTGCAGGAAAATGATCTCTTTTTTACTGCAGGAAAATGACTTCTATTTTTTCCTATGCAGAAAAACTACCTCTTTCTTTTCCACTGCAGGAAAATTACCTCTTTTTCTTCCTCCTAAACCTTATTATTTTGCATCAGTGTGAACCAGTCTTGGCTGTAGGCTCTATGTTCGTCCCGACCTCTTTGCCTGGGCCTGCCGTGTTGCAGTGATGTCGAAACGTGTATTTGAATTAAAAACAACGAACCTATTACATATTACAGATGTCTAGGTTTTTTTTTGAGAACAAAAAAAATATGACCTTTAGTTTGGCTCTATACGTGGGAATGGCATCTAAGTTTGATGTGCGAGGAGATTTGAGAGGTATTTTGATTTCCCTTGTTCAAATATAAATATTAGGTCCACATTAACTTCCTATTGCTCTTATTTGTAAGCCAACCAGGGATATTTTCTTATCCAGGGCGATGCATCACTTAAATAAATCATACATTTTGAAACCAGTTATTTTTTTCCTTCTATAAATTAAAAGACACTGCTACCGTACGGAATATCCATATTTTAATAGCAGAGTGCGCTTTTAGCTTAGTTATCAAGTCGGCACACGCAATCCTACAATCAGGCTTGAGACCACAATGAATGCATATCGAAACTACGTTTTAGCACCTCAACAATACATTCATAATGCCTTTCCGTGATTTTACGAAACTTTCAAAAGAACGAATTGCGTTCTTTTATGTTTAAAATCGAATTTAGGTCAACGTGTATTTAGTCTTTGTTATTATAATCGAGCTCGTTAGCGACTTTCTCTCTATTGTCAATTTATACGAATTTTCCTTTTTAATGATAAAAACAAATTGTTTACTGGAAAGCAAAAATAAAATGGTTTATATCTCTCTGTCTCGGAAAATTGGATGCTTGATGAAAACCCGTAAATACGCTGGAAGAGTAAGAAGTATCTGGAATTGTACTGATTAACCGTAGTAGCAACACAAAGTTCCTTTTAATTAAAGATTGGTAAATAAAATATGTCTGACAAAGAATATAGGATTGAAGCTAATGGATAGAAAAGGATAGATAAAAGGATAGGTAGAGGTAGGAGGGTGCATTTTAATTTAATAATTATAATTTTACAAAATTAGAGCAGTGGTGGCCCCGAGTGGTAACGGCCCCGACTTATGTACGAGTTGTAAGGTCGCGGGTTCAATACCAGCCAGGCGCATTACTTGGTGTTACTTATTTCTTCACAAATTCTCTCAATACGGTGAAGGAAAACCAACCCGCACCGTGCTTGCGTGGTGGATTACGGCCCATACCGTCTCCTAAAGAAAAAGCGTGAGTCCCAGCCATGGGAATATTAAAAAGCTAATTATACTATGTATTACAAAATTTTCAAAAACAAAAAAAAACAAAAAACTAAAGTGACTTATTTCGAACTTTATTTGTTTTTTGCGGATGAAAGTTCTTCATACAAACCTTAGGGGGTTAATCTTGGAAAATTATTCTTAGTATACAATACATTAAAGGCAAAAAAAAATAATTCAGCGTTCTAGGTCCAACGGTTTGGCCGGGCTGTTTTGATGATACGATGAGTGAATCAGGATTTTGCTTTTTATATAAAGGTACGTTTAAACATACTTCGTATCCCAGTAGTACAATTCCACTAGATCATTGTACTTAATATCTTAGTGCAGACTGGCGAAAACCAGTCCTAAAGCTTCACTAATATTATAAATGCGAATTTAAGTTTTTATGTTAGTTACACTTATTATTATTACAACAAATATTATTCCCAGAGTATTCCAGATGAGGTGCTAGAATTATCGAGATCATTCCGTTTCTTCTGCATCCTCCTTCTTTCAAGTTATATATTAGCATGAGGCGGTAACGATAAGCACACCTATAAAAAAAAACAACCTACACAAGCTAAGCCCGGATGATTGCCAGCAGGCAAAAGTGGCGTGAAGTCGTGCGGCGTATCCTGACAGCTTCAGAAGAGATACCTTCGTGATAACCACAAGAGACAAGAATGAAATGATCATGAAGAAGAAGAAGAAGACATAAGCTGATTAAAAAATCATTATTAAAGAGCACTTCCTTTCACAACTGACATAATATTTGTATTTATTTATTTTTACTAGTATGTAGGTGTATTTTTATATATTAGACTTATTAATGTATGTTTAAATATTGTACACTTGATTCTACCCTTAATTGTCATCTCTCTCTGTCACTCAAAGGTTTGCTGGCAGAAAACTCATTGTTGAGTTAAGCTCGCCTTTGTACATGAATTGTCCAACTACTGTGTATTTTATGTAATGTTTTGTGTACAATAAAGAATAAAGAAGATTATTTTCACTAAATGTTAGACTTCTGAAATAAAAAAAAATCCGCTATAAAGCTTTATGTGGCCTTATCCAACGATAAGTACTAAAAGCCGTTTTGATGAGAAAGAAGCGAATCTCAAAACGGGAACGCTTCACAGCCCTCAAGGCAAACCTGAATAGGCATCTTTTAGGCAAGGGCCACATCGTTGCTTACAGATGAGACTGTGGTCAAAACTAAGAGATACACACACCAACAGGAAAAAGTACTCGAATAGCCTCGTAGGTACTTAAAAATATAGAAATGAAGGCGTTCAAAAAAGATACTGTGGTTCTGAAACACAAAACGGTTACTGACACTCCCTCTCGCGCCACCCAAAGTGTGAATGGTTATTTGATGACTTAAAGAAACCGGCCAAGTGCGAGTCGAACTCGCGCATGAAGTGTTCCGTACCGTTATCTATACAACATTAGACACTATGTAATATTTTTTTTTTCAAATTTATAGTACACTTTGTTGTTACAGCCGCAACAGAAAAATAGCATCTGTGACAATTTCAACTGTGTAGCTATCACGGTTCATGAGATACATCCTGGTGACAGACAGACGGACAGTGAAGTCTTAATAATAGGGTCCCGTTTATAACCTTCGTTTATGGAACCCTAAAAAAGTATATAAAATAACGACACAGAAGTGAGAAAATCTAATAGAAATTTCTCACTCCAAATTCTGGCGTGGGTGTATTTAATATGTATTAAAATGCAAATAGAATATAAATGTTTACAGTGCAAGCATTAATTAAACCTTTCTCATCATTAGCATTTAATAAATATTCAAGCAATGTAATTTTAAGTGAGAAACTTAATATTGCAATCTATTTGATTTAAACATGATATCTGTTACGTCAATAATGAAACGTTTTCAATAAAAAGGATGACATACTGACTAATACAGTCAATAACTCGATACGTTTTTTTAAAGATTCATAAAGTATTTATTACATTTTTTTTTTTGTTGGGTATCATCAAATAACTTCTACATGGCCTTACCATGATGTGCTAAAATGTTAGTTGTGCGTAGGGTTGCCAGATGAAATAATCTAAAGTCCGGAGAAAAGGCCAGATTTCCAACGCAAAATAATGAAATTTTTTACAGTTCCATAGTTTTCTCTTAAACGTAATTGGAATTTTACAAAAGACGTATTATACGTGTCACGTAAGTTCAACTATGACCTTCAATGTGCAGTAACAGATTTTCAGGACTTAATCGAATTGCTGCACCGTGGGGGGCTGCGCGTAACCATAGCAACGATCGCCATTTTATTTCAAATTATTTGGTGCGCAATCTATTATATACTTATAATAAATCTGTAGAAGTAAAAATTCTGTACTTTGAAAATATCAAAAAAATAAATGGCAGGGGGTGTTACTAGACCGACACCGAACCCAAAAATTTTTTTGTTTGTCTGTCTGTCTGTTTGTTCAGGCATCACGCAAAAACTAGCGGTTGGATTACGATGAGACTTGGCATAATTATTCTTTAATATCCTGGGCACCACACTGGGTACTTTTTATCCCAGAAAAGTATTTACAATAAAAACAAACTTAATTTTGCGTTTCGATCCCTAAGCCCGATTACTGTACCAACCGCAAATAATAAGTTTGTCACAGGTTACGTCACCCGTTTCTATTTTAATTAGCCACAAAAGGCCCGCGCCGAGACAGAAGTATTAATACCGGTAAGTATGCTCGATAGATAACGTTCTACACAAATAGCACTTTACACAAAAAACTCATTGATAACTTTCGTCGTTCACGCGAACGAAGTTGCGGGCACAGCTAGTTACTATTATTATTTTTATACACTACAGATCTCGCTCAAGCGTTGCACATAGCACTCAAAAAGGGATAAGGTGGCAGGGTCATCCTACTTTACCAAAAGAAGATGAATTTTTGATTGTGTAACTTTTTTTTAATTTATTGAAGTTTTAACTGCAGGACAAATCCTGAGATATAGTAACCCTTGTTGTACGAGCGAGAAAGCTATACACACTATATAGTAGCTTCATCCTTTTAGCAGTTCAGTTTAGATCGTCAATTGGATCTCGTTAAGAGCTCATTGTTAGAGTGTAGCTAGAGGGATTGTCAGACATTAACTAAGTAAAACCTGCCCGGCTTTTTCAAACATGCACGCAGTCCAGGAAGTATTTATAACACTGGATAGGACACTCTATCGATTTGATTAAAACAGAGCCACGATTCATTTCTATTTTGAAATTGATAAAATAGTTATAAAAAAAGATTAAAAATTTATTTCACATCACTATTGCGCTTCGCCATAGTTCGCTAATGACATAAAAGACGAAAGCATGGCGCGACGAACGGCGGACGCGGACGATTGACGGCGCACATGGGAACTGTATGCTAATTCACTCGGCCGTATTTCGGCGCACTGTCAACGGGTAACACAGCCTTCTATACCTGTTCTACGGCCACTAGGTACTCGTACGTGGACGAAATGCAAAAACTCCGAACAATCGGATGTTTGCTCACGAGCTTCGGTAAAAAAACTGCTATTTTACTAGTGTGAGAATCGTTCGGGATGTAGTGTATAATGCGACTAGGGGCCGTATGTGACGTGTATTTTAGAGCTTTTGTGTTTTTATCTAATTTCGATTCAATGTTCTTTTTATGCTAAGCAATGTTTGTTGGTTTATTTTCATTTTGCAGTTCTCTTGCAACTATAACAAATTATACTAGAACAGCATAGCATAATCAGCTTTATAATTTTCCCACTGCTGGGACTCCAGTCACCACTTTTAAGAGGCTGAATGGGCCATACATGATCCACCTCGCGGGCCTGGTGTGGATCGGTGGATGTCACAAGTTTCGAATTTTTAGTTCTAGGACATGCCGGTTTTTTCATGATGTTCCTCTTCACTGTTTTGAGAGCAGTGGTGATTAAATAAATTTCATAAAGTAATGCGCCAGACTGGGTATGAACCCATGACCTAGTGTCGTTACTGAGCGACCACTGCTCCATACTAGGGTATTTTCATATATCTGAAGGCAAGGTTGGTGCAATTGTTGAGTGGTTAACTGATGGGCAGCTGGTTGAGGATGTGATTCCCGCACGGAATAAATATTTGTATGGCCTACAAGTTTTTCCGGATCTGGGTATCGTGTGTATGCGAGTTCACATATTTTGAAGGAGGGAGAACTTTTTTTTTCATGTCTAAAATCTATAATACGATTTCTTTTAAAATTATATTCTATGTTATGGGCTGAAGAACACAGATATTATTGAAAAATGGTAGCTAAGTACAAAGCTAAAGCATACTTATACAAAAAAAAAAAATGAACGACAAAAATCCAAATAATAAATACTTCAGTAAAAACTGTATAATCTATATTGCGAACTTCTATTTAACGAAAAACTTTTTTAAATGTAGATGTTGATAAGGTTTGTTTGTTTACATTTTACCCTTGTATTGAAACACTCTATATACCGTTGCAACCACTCTTATTAGCGAAACAATACATCGTTATTAAGACCACAATAAAAATTAGTTTCACTGACCTTCAAACACAATACTGATATAGAGTCGTAAATATTTCGTGCGTACCATGAAATTCTTAGAAATGTGTTCATCTGTTTGTTGTAATTACTTAGCACATGTTTACTTACTGTATTTCCTTCTGACAACTTATTGTTATAGGTTATCTTTACGTTATTTTAGTTGCTTTCAAATTTTTGAACTGGAGACATTTTTTTTTTTTTTTTTTTTTTTTATGGTAGGTAAAATCATCCAATGACAAATCCCGCCCTTGGGCGGAGCGGGAAGTAGTGTCAGACTCTTACTGACTAAAAACCTACCCCGTTCCTTCGTAGCCTATCGTGCCGGGGTCGAGCATTCCTTTCGGAACTAACCCATGACCCCAGTAGGCTTCGACCCTGCCTGCCTGCAGTTAGCAGGCTGGGCCTCTTCGGTGTGCTGACAGCTCCTTGAGGCGCGCGGGAACAGAACGCGCCGTCGACGACTTGGGCTCGGTCCGGTCGGTTACCGGACGATCGGACAGCGTGCTACCCATTGCACGCCGTCCGCAAGCCCGCGCCTACGGTGGCCGGAAATCGGGATCGGAATCCCGGCGGCGGCTGGGGCGAGCGCCCCGTTGCCTCTGCCTGATGCGGTCGGCCTCCTCCTTTGCTAGCATTACTGCTTCGCAGAAGGAGGCGACCGCCTGCCATCCCTCCTCACTACGGACCATAGCCTGAACCAAAGCCCGGCGAGAGAGATCGCTGCCGCCGATCGCCCCCACGAGGACACGGCGATGCTCCGCCCAGGCGGGGCACACCTCTACAGTGTGCTCCACCGTGTCCTCCGGGTGTTCCGCACAGTGGCGACACCCGGGCGAATCCTCCGCACGAATCCGGAACAGGTACTTAGCGAACTTTCCGTGTTCGGTAAGCACCTGCGTCGTGCGGAAGTTGAGAACGCCGTGAGGTCTTTCCAACCACGCCCCAAGGATGGGCCTTATCGCCCCAATTGTGGCGCGCCCCGAACGAGGTTGCGATAGTCGCTGACGCCATTTCGCCATGAGATCCCGCCGGAGCTCCGTCCGCCATGCCTCGACTTGTCGTGGCAGCGGAATTTCGCCCCGGCGTAACTGGAGACATGGCGAGTAAAAAAATGACTTTTTGTATTGATGAAAAAGTGTCATTAATTCGCGCGATAGAAACGAAAAAATACACCGATACTACTATGAAACTGAAATGGTATAAAACGACAAAGATAAATGATTATAACTATATCATGTTTTTTTTTTTTTTTTTTTTTACTTAATTAAGCCAAAATTAAAACGTACTTATTCGAAAAATTATTTTTTTACTCTCCGTTTAGCGAAAACTCTTAATAACGCATTGAAATACCCGGTCCCTTCAATTTCGCTGTATAGAGTTTACATTATGTTTGTATACTGTGTTTCTCATGTAGGTCTCTGTCTTCTATAAAAATAAATTTTAATTTCACAAAGATAAAAAAAAACACAAAGTATTTTTAGCAAATTTCTAGGGCTGCAAACAGAATTATCTTTTAGGAATTTGATTCGAAAATCTGATAGAATTGCAGTCTAGCACTAGTTTATATTACAGAAAAAAGAAGAGGTACAAAAATACAAATATATAAAATATATCTTACAGCTTCTTGACCTTAATTAGCTCTTAAACTTAAGAACAAAATTCGTACACTATAATTATAACTCTATTTTCTTAATTACAAACAAGTCTGTCAATCAGTCGTTGAACTAAAATAAAAAGTAACAGCCGTGCTAATGGCTGTCCAAGCGCTAAGCAATAAATAATTTATTCCGGCTACATTTCTCCACCCATTTTTTATGAAGTAACTAAAAGCTCGAAATAAACCGACAAAGAATAAGTTCATAAAGAGATTTCCTCATAAATTATAAAATTGTTTACGGAGAGAATCTAAAGCATTTACTTCAGTACTAATTTCATAATGAAAAGTCTTTTCTCGGTTGAAAAGAGTCCGCGGTAAAATAGTTTCATGTAATCCATTTTACTTACAAACAAGTACGATGTAGCTGATATTAAAACATAATTCTAAAACTTCTGTGAGGCTGAGGCGGCTTGTAAGAGGTAAGCGGTAATTAAAACAAACTACCTATGTTGGTACAGTTTACCAATCATTGTTCGGTGGAAGTTCATAAGCAAGCAACACTAACATTGAGATTGATGAACAGTTCCTTTTAGATTAAAGTGTTTTGAACGAGGATTAATATTCTCTCGCTTTGAACATGAATGTCGAGGAAGCTACGCACAAAGCCGACATGGAAAGGGTATTAAACTGTGGCTTCAATAAACGGCCCAATAAGTTATGTAAAGTGCGGGTGCATCGCGTTACATTACAACCCCTACATGAGTCCGGGGTTGGGACGCATGCGCTCGCACCGCCGGCCGCGCACGGCATATGCGGAATATTAAAGGAGGAAAGAGAAAAAAATTAACTTGTGAAGCCATTTTCGTCTATCGGCGGCCCCGCGCGCGCCGTAGGGTTTCTGTGATGCAGGCAGAGAGGCTCGCGCGCCCGCCGCGACTCCACGCCGCCGTACGACCGAGCGCTCCCGCACTCGCCGCGCCGACCGGTCCGCCCGCTCCCGTCATTACACCGTGTGCGACACATTATAATTGTGCAGTGTTTTTCGGACTTTTAAGCTTTCGATACCTGGACACAGTGTTACTGTCCCACTAACGGACCTAACTTCTAAGTGAGTTTAACTTAACTGTGAGTGTAAGTTTTTGAGAAGTTTATTTTTTATCTTCCCTAGTGATACGTCTTGTAAAGTGAACTTAACTATATTCTATAGTCGTGTTTCATGTGCCGCGTTTGTTTACTTGACAAGTTTAATGCGAAGTAGCAGTTACTCAGAGTTATTTGGTAAAGTTGAAACTTTGACAACTTACTCTACGTTTGTCTTCGTTCATATTTTGTGTGTTTCGTCTGATTCAAGTTCAACAACTTATGATCGCACCCCACAAGGTATTGTATTTTCTATTCAATTATATTTTGTATTTATTAGTGTTCTAAATAAGTAGAATTTTAATTAGTTTTCAGTTTTTGTCAGCCACGCATTTTTTTAGACGTAGAATTGCTTGGTCAACAATTTCAGTATATTTGTGTAATGTCAACTATGTCTTTTGCATGAATAATTTTATTTTGCGCAAACTTCTGTATTTTTATTGCTCTCCCGTCTCTGAATATTTTGTTTGAGCTCTAGTTAGTGATAAAATGTTTCACCTGTTGGCGCATCAGCTGTCTCTC
Organism: Leucania comma; assembly: GCA_958295575.1. NCBI lineage: Eukaryota > Metazoa > Arthropoda > Insecta > Lepidoptera > Noctuidae > Leucania > Leucania comma. The sequence goes on along the minus strand of OY282474.1, from coordinate 14,549,779 downwards.
GGAACCGCTGCGAATTGTATTTGAAGTCTCCGAATATTTCAACAAAACTTTACACAATACGGGAACACCATAAAGGATAAAACAGCCATGACTTGGAAGAAACTATAATACGACATCTCAAAAAGTTTTAATAGCAATCTAAGGATATAGTAAATCAACTCCTTTATTTATGAAGTAATAACAGTGCGACAGAGTGCACTCTAAAATAGACGTGTATAATAAAAAATCCATACTCCTCCCAATAAATTATCGGAAGACGTTCTTTTTATTGGAGTAACGAATGGTGAGATGAGTAATGGCGTAAGTTTGTCCAATAAATCATGCTTCCCGAAACTGTGAGGAGCTTCCGACGTTGGGGTAGTATTTGGCAAGAGCAACCCTCACTTGTTAGTTTTATATCATACACTTATCAGGACTGTAATCAATGATGTAGGAAAAAGAGTCGGTATAGTTTTTGTAGACAATACACAGACTACCGAAGTGATTGAGAAGTTTATAGACGAGGTATCGATCAATAGCGATAAAAGCCTCATATTACCAAAGCAGAAATAGCACGGAGGCAATATTGTAAATGGTACTTGAAGCCCGTTTACATGAATGAAATTGAAGTCCACTTACGCTACGCAATTTGTCATTGTTGGTCATGAAACACGATGGATAATAATAATGCTAATAGAACATGAGCAACAACATGATTTAGAGTTAAAACGGTATTGTTAAAGGGTAGTAAAACTAGTAATTGTAGAGAACCGATTCTCTACAAGAAAATGGAAGTGCTAAATGGTACAACGGCCGATGGGCCGTGAAATGACACGTCGAGTGAACCGATAGCATTTGATGAACTATTGTTTAGGAATGTAGCGTTGGGCGGAGGCGGATTGGACTCGCACTTAGATTTTGTGTAGACAGACGTTCACAACATGAATTGGAATTTAGTTTGGAAATTCTTTTGTTACAGTTTAACTCATAGAACTGACATAATAGGAATCTGCTTAGAATTAATTCATAATGATAGATAATATCAGCTTTGTAGAACTATATTACTATATAAATAATTATGTCAAATCTTTAAGATAAAATATAAATTAATCTGACGTATCGAGCTACACATACAGCCATTATTTCGAAGTTGCTTGGGGTTCCACTCGTTCACTTCCACTCATATACTTAATCAGGCAGATATACGATATACTATAAGATATCTATTTCTATCAAATTGATTGGACTCGATCACAATTAAGGCAGGGGTGGATTATGAATATCGGGTATCAGACTAGAAATTATTGATAGCCATAAAAAGGCGTTCCCACGTTGCCGGAAGCAAGCACTGGATCGCCACGCTTCGGTACTTCGCTCTTTCACTATTGTCCCTTTGTCCGTACTTAGCTCCGTCAGCCCGTCAAAAGAGCGCCTCTTTATTCCATGGATCTAGTTTGCCGCACTTAATTCGTATTGCATCATTCGTTCCACACCATTTTCTTTTTTTAACATCGATCGCACCGATAACTCCCCCAATGTCGTGTCGTGCATTCGTAACAAAATTTTCTACACCACTTACTTTATCACATTTTTCAATCGGCGATTTGCTAGCTTATAATTATATACCCGTACCACAATAGTTTGTAACGTATAATTTAAAGCCTTATTATGGAGCTCTTAATTAGTAATTTCCTAGCCGGCTTATAGCTAGCCGCCTTCATTTAGTTGCAACAGAGTTCAAGAACATAGCGGCCAGCAACACTAGTGAAATTTGCATTCTTGCTTTGCTCAGCCGACATAGCCTAAGGACCACCCGCGTTGAACTGCCTCCGATTCAATACCAACTTTATAACATCGAGATAGAATTTCGAATCAAGATTCTTGTTTCTCATCATACCTATCGCTTGCAATAAGACGCTCTACAATCTACTCGCGTCTACTCGCGCAAATTTCAGTATGCGTAGCGGGTGAATATTTTATGTCGGTTTGCCCATCTTTCATTTCATCTGCTAAGAAACAAAATCAACGTTACGTAAACAAAAAGCAAAACGAAGGGCTTTAATTTGCGGTAAACATCTTTTCTCCTGCAATACCGTAAATAGAAACTCTCAGCAGGATTTTTTTAATCTTCGTCCAACATCTCGAATAATACAGCTGCAGCATTCGAATCTCATTAGCAAGTGAAACAAGAGAAAAAACTCAGAGCAATAAATTTTAGCAAGGCTCAAGTGGAAACGTTTACGGTTCCTTTTAATTTGGTTGGCATTGTCGAGGCGTCCCGCTGCGCGCCGCCCGTTGGATTTCTTGCTAGAATTCCAGCTGTTCCAAACATTAGTTACTTCTTATTAGTTGATTACGAAAACGAATTAAATGTTACATTTCATGATTAGACTTTATGGGGTTGTAATCATGATAAATTTACATTAATTAGATACCAATGTAGACAAATATATCCGAACTAAACCAACAAGTTTCAATTTCCTGCAAATAAAAAAACATCGGCAGATGCAAAAGCGTCCGAGACTGAGGATCGCGGAGTGTATCATAAATCAAAGTGGATTTTATGATGGTATGATGGGACCAATAGCTACCTCTCTCGACACATTTCGAGGAAGGCGTGTTTATTTTAAATGATTGAAGTAATTCCAAGGGTCCGAAGGAGCCGCAGCTGAGTATGAGATCGATGACGTTGCGTTTTCTGACGCGCCGTCTGCGAGCCCAGAGCCCACAGATAATATTAATACTAGCCAGCTATCGATGGCGGCGATAAACTTGTTTGAGTGTGGAAAGATACTATACTACTACATCAATCATTCGGTAGTAATTGAAAACATGCAGCTGCGGCTTTACGATAAAACAATAAATAACCTCCACGACCCGAGCACCGTAGAAAATGTTCATTTCATTATCGTTATTCAGAAATACGTTCTTTATTCCGGCGTTAAAGCAAGCGTTACTAGACATTTTATGACCGCAGCGACACGTGTTTTGCAAGAATCCTAAGCAACTGCGTCCCAGCTGTGAGGAGTAGAACGTGCCGTTCTGGGTGCACATTAAAATTCCCACACATAAAATTCAATGATAAAAAAAGGTTCGCCCGATGGCCCCTTTCCTACTCACAACAAACAAGCAGGTAAGCGAATCTTTACGAGCCCAACAAAGTGAAATATGCGCAATCCGGTGAAGGATTTTACATCTTATTACTGCTGCGTAAAGAGTCAGTTCATAGAAGTGAAATGTAACAATGATCTCTCGCAACATTTGGAAAGAATAAAAACCTTGTTTTCTTTTCTATTCTCCGACAAATATGGTGCTACGAGTATGAAGTAAAAAGCCCCATTGGTTTTGATAGGGCTTTTGGAGGTCTTCTGTTGGCAACCCCATTATTGCGGTTGATTGTACCTTATACGGTTTGCTTCCTCGATGCGTCCGTTGCATTTAGTGTTTTGATTACATAATGGGAACTAATGAAAATGAATGAGTCGGGTTGGTTGGGACTCGCATCCGCTTCGGGAAACAAAACGGAATAATGCATTATTTGTGTAACTACCATGTAAGTCATTGATTGTGAGACCGGGTCTGTTTGCTCTACAACCAGATATTTCGAGGTCAATGACAATGCACATGTCAAGAATTGATATTCGTGGGTATATGAATATCAACATATTTCGGGTCCCCTATATCGATTCTCATCAATAATAGTTCGTGACTGGATTTCGGCTAATCATCGTAAGAGCTTAAACCGGCTGTGACATGTACTCGTAATACATTCCATTGTCGCGCCGCCTCATCTGATAGGGCGAGGTGGTCGGGGCAATCAAAACAGAGTAATGTGATAAACTATTACGCATAGCCCACTTAACCTCTACAAAGGTAACGTTAAGGTCGTTTCAGAGGTTAATCAACGGGCTTTTGTGGACAAAAAAAGGTCAAATCTTTCCTTTCTAGTCACCTACCTAACTAACAATGAACTTTTGTAGTTCTAAAGAAAAATGATAAAAGATATCTCCGATTGATTTTCGGTGAAACGCGTTTGAAGATACCAATTACTTTTTTATACTGTTCACAGTGGATTGGCATTGTTAAGAATCTTTGTACCTTTCTAATAAAGCTGTTGTCCCTTCGCTGCACGACTGAGCAGAACTTTAGGTTAGGTGTGAGCTTTTTATTCTGTCTAAAAGCAGATGCATATATTATCGTAACTATGTTATCTGACAACAAACAGTATAGAGTACACGTTTGTTGGTGTGAATTAATTTGTTCAAACACAACTCCGTTATAAAGAATGTTTAATGCAAAGTAAACAGAATTCTAACAAGTTCTCCGTCAGTAGGAGTTGTTGCTTTTGTTATGGTATATTATAGGTGTTTTGTTTACACTACTTTTAAATTTCAAATAAGTTTGATGGCGGGGTGTCTGAGGAAACTGGTTGCGGTGAGGCACGCTGCCACGTTGGTTACGTTCACTCGTCCAGCGCTGGGCAATCAAAACAATAATGTTATGATAGGCGGCAGCGGTGGACTGTTTACTTTAAACATTGCCCCGGCCGCGGTAAGATTATATTCCTTGTAATGCTATACCTAAGGGCTGTGTGCTTTACCTCCGTCCCATTGTTTAACGGCCTCGTACTTTGTTTACACAAATTACTTTAAACAATTCGGTAAACATCAGCCATTTCATAACAGGTAGTTGTCTGCGATAATAAACTATTAATCTTCCGCTCTACCGACGCAAGCGCAACATTCTAAACGGTACCGTGTTGTGTTCGGTTATAAATAACTGAAATGTTATTTATATCTCTTAATATGGAATAATAGTCGATGAGAAGTTGTCATTAAATAATTTTTACGATTAAACGAGACGTAACGGCTCTGTAAGTAATACTCTCGTTAACCAAATCGTTCAATGACAGCGACTAGTTTCAAATAATACTAAACAGGTTCCTTCAGAACAGTTTTTTGAGCAAACGGCTCAGTCATTTCTATTCGAAATTTAATGTCAAACATAAAAATCGACGTAAAATGTTTATAGCGTTACGTAAATAATTATTTTGTTATTTATCAACAAACATCGTAAATAGTAATTCTAGAAGGTACTTTATAACATTCTTGACAAAGATATTGATTCGAACTCAATCAAGTCGTAAACTGTACGTGTTAATGGCATAATCAAAACTTTCTAAGTAACACGAAAGCCGACTCCACAAGAGAGACATACTCCAATGTAATTAAATTGTTTACATTGAAAATCGATTATTGAGTTCAGTTTAGGGTGTGTAAGTTAGGTGGCTATAACTCTGAATTTCGTGCAGTTGACTCCCGAGCCCCGACGTGCGAGGGAATCGAACTTTACTGCCTATAAACTCTTTATTACCCATTGTCGACGATTATTACTTAACCCTCATGACTTATGAACTAATAAATTCGATCTTTTCATGCCGATCGTGCTTCGATTTCACTCGTACGAGCTTTCCGAGTAAATAAAGAGCGCCATTTTGAAGTTTCATCGTTATCAAGTGAAATAAAGATAGGTGCTGGGGTACTCGGGCAATGATTAATGCGACCCTGCCTTATTCGGTACCGAGTCGAGAATACCGATTGGATTTAATAAGAACATTAAAAGCGTGCAATGCCGCGTGCGTGAATCAATAGATTAGATGGAAATAAGCTTAAAATATCTCCGTATGGTCTGGCTGTAAATAACTTGTTTGTAATTGCGGAGCTGCGATTGTCTGTTACTATAAGGAGGGCGGCGCGCTGTTTGATAGCAATCTCGCCAGTGCCAGCCACCAGCTCGGCTCCCCTTCCTACCATTTGCGTATCGGAGTGCTGTTTGCGTGTTACCGTTTTCGGTCATTGCTTTAGTAATGCACTGTCAGTGCGCACAATATATCATTGTAATAGACTACATAAATATTCTGAACTAAGTTGCTATTTAAACCTTTTAAGCGCGGTAATATTATCATGAGGGCACAATAACATTGCATTATTGCACAAAGGATATGAACAAGAGAGCATAACATCTTAGAAGGACCATTGGCTTTATTGAAAGCTGTGCTTGCTTTATACTGTCCCCCGCTTTCTGAGGCATAAAGTTATTTTCACAACAAAGCACGCGGAGCCTGTGAGCTCCTTATATTGGACCTCTCTTGAGCCGACCCATTGTAATCTTAATGCCGTATTATATTAATGCGATAAACATCTCCGAGATCTCTGTGCTCATTTTTTTTCCCGTGAATTATAGTGAGTTTAATATTGGCAGGGTACAGTTTGTTAGACGAGATGTTTCTCTGGTTACGAGGTCTTATCTTCAATCGATCCGAGGGGATCAGATTCTATGAGCGAGTACCTATTTTACAAGTTCTGCGGTTTAATTTCTTGAACGGGCTCTATTGAAGAGGAATTTATTTAATAACTCATCGAATTCAAGTAAGGCTTGGAGCTGCTCTGAATAGCATAAATAATGGAGATACCGACGTCATCTCATCAATGTCACATGCTATTAAATATGTATAATACGGAGCGCATTAAAACACTTATGTCGGATGACAAGGCATGAAAATCCGAATTTACTGAGCATATTACTATAGAGCGAGAGAACACGGCGAGCCACGCACCCCTCCCTGAATAATTGCCGTATTTAACTGTGGAGATTTAGTGTCCCATCTTGCATCACAATGGAGTATTTAGTCCGTGAAAGAAACTAAAAACTATTGTTTGTCGCGCCTGAGACTAAATAATCGCGAACATTTATTGTGAAGTTCCTGCACACGGTAACTCTTACAACGAATATACTGAAAGACCAAAAAGCTGAGTGATTTGATAGGTTTGACTTGAACATACATAAAGTAATACGGAAAGAGGGTATCTTAATCAATTTTCTTAACTTCGGACAACATATTTGCTTTGTGGCGGATAAGATTGAATAGCTTTTTGGGTGATTGCAATGGGCCTAGGGAGGAGCGGCATTATTAGCATCTACGCTCCCTCAAAGCTTGTATCCTGATTGAATTAGAGAATTCCGAAAATCCTTCTTCGATAGCTACTAGCCACATTGCCGGCATCGAGATTTAAGACCCACAAAGATCCATTAAATCTAGCAGTTTGTAAACATTAAAGATTTAGCTGTTAGATATAAACATAATTTAAGACCACAGTAATAACTACAATGCTATATTGCCAGAAATATTTCATACATCAATTTTAATACTAACCGACTAGCCAACATTAATTTCAAATAAAACTGTGTTTCTCACAAAAACTGTTAAATTAGCGTTCATAAATCATAATAGGTACGCTTTCGAAAACTTGGTTCTCAGCCAAGATCAAATGTTTTCGTTCAGACGTACAATGGAACATTGAAATCATGACTCTATGGTGTCACACCATATTTATTTTAATGGGGAGGTCATTACATTCAGTACTTTCGAGTAGCCTGTTGCAGGGTTAGCACTTTATCAGTCACGATAAAAAGAAAGAAGGAAAAACATTTAACTTGCGGGAAATGACTCTATCTTGGGATTAACTTACAAAATCATAAACATTCTATAGGAAAAATATGCGCCACGTCCGCGCAAAATGGCCGAACGCTCGGTAAAATGCCGTGACTACACGCAAAATGCGACGAGTCCACAGCGCTAGTTTTCAGCGTAGGCCGGTGAAAACTCGCCAGCCACGAAGCTATTTCATTCTTAAAACATACAAAATAATAACACTAAATTATATCCTAATTCCTGATCTAATTCTGTAGATATTTATTTGATCTATACAAACACATAAATCGCTACCATCGAAAAAAGCATTTCGCCATCTCAGGGCGCCTTGAAAACTGGGCCAAATCCTGAGAAATGCATATTGATGGCAGCCCTTAACCAGTACAACGCCGCTTTGTCCCGTTGAGTAATCGTCACAACTTAGCTCCTCGAATTTATGTCCCATTTATACTTCAACCATAATGGAATATTTAGGGGTGCGCGAAAACTTTTGCACTGTACGACCATATTTTATTTACGGTGACATGTGAATGTTATGTTTTTTGTCCCGAGTCACACCCGCTGAAGGTTCACGGTGGATATTGTTGGTTAGTTTTTGATACACCTGGGGTTACGTAGCAGGGTAAAGTTTTGAAGGTTGCGGCATTGTTTGAAAGAGTTAACATAGTCCTGAAACGCAAAGGGTAACAGATGTAAGAATCTGACACATTTACTCGCTCTACCCAAAAACGGGAGAAGTTATTTCTTGATTTCCCAAAAAAAAAAAAACAAAATATGGTTTACTTTAGAAAGTAATATCTGAGTGGCCAAGAATTTTTTCTTAACAAAAAAAAGCTTACCTATACATATAGGTAAGTTTTTTTTTCATTGCTTTGTAATTGAGTACAAATTTAATATTATTTTTGAAGCCAGTACCTACCTCATAGATACAGTCTGACTTTTTATCAATATCAATTACTTAACCATAAGCCATCATTCACAAAGAAAAGCAGGCTTTCAACTGTAAAAGCGGGCTAGGGTACTGACCGCTCTTCAGTAAATTCTACCCACAAAATGAGTGAAGACAAAGTGTAGTTTGTAACACCAGATGTTATGCTAATACTAACAGATACTCAAAAAGCTAGAGGATTTGAGTTTCAACTTTGAGTAGTTTTTAATGTACCACCAACGTTCTAAATATGTAAATTCTTAATCTCATTTCATAGAGATAAGATTCCATAGATTAACATTTAAAAAACGAACATAACACGTAAGCTTTGAGTCTTGACAGATCTATGCGCCGAATTTTAAGATGATTTTTATTGGTAGACTTAAATTTATTTCTATCATTTATCAAAAATGTAGACACTGCGTTTTATTTCGTAAAACATTTTCATACTCGAAAATGTATAATATAGAATCATAAATAAGTTATGAATACATTTCTGTATTAACGATATCGGATAACTGGTCATCTGTTTTTCATTAAAGTGTGTACTGGTTTATGTCTTCTTTTCTCGTGTAGCACGAACTAAAATCGTAGTAAAAATATTTAGATATGAGAAATCAAAAAAGAAAAAAATTCAAGAAAAGATAAAGAAAGCATTAAGATTATTGATTTTTATTTATTGGATTAAAACAATAAATAATTTAAATAATGAGGTGGTGTAGTTCAAATGAAGCTTTGTTCGTCTTTGCTCCATTTATAGATTGAGCTTACATTGATATTTTCAAAACAATATTTACACCAAAACAGGATATCACAAATAAAATTATAACTTTTGATTATCAAAGATTTTGGCATGCAAACATGTGGCATGGTAGTTGTTGGTATAGGATAAGAAACCCCGATCAACAGAACCATAAAAAGAAGAAGGTAATACACCATTATTTGTTTTTATATCTCTACGTATTGTACAAGTAGATATTTAGTTTTCAAAACCAGACACACAAAAATGTTTTAAATACTTTTCTAGATAACTATTTCCAAAATAAATAATACTTATCACAAATACCGTGTAATCTAGTGTAATTAATCTTACAGAAAAACAAAATGTAACAAAAACAAAACTACATAAACTAGCAAAGAAAGATTGCACACATTCGACTGAATTTATAGCGCTCTCAAGAACTTATGAAGTGAAGTTCTGTGAAAGAGTATAAGGGCGTTATATGAGAAGAATATCTATAATAAAAGTACCAAGTTTTCTGTGAAGGTCGCTCTATACGCCTTTGACATTCTGTACATTGTGTAAAGTACCTTCTTCTTTCTACGAAAGTACTTAAGTAATCTACATATTGCATGACTTCTATACAGTAGATTATGTTCTCTTTTGATATTAGCGAAACAACGGTCAAAGTTTTGGTAGACAATATTATTCATCTTGTTCTACGCAGTTGGACTTGACAGGACATTAGGCTAAGTATCAAGGGAATGTTTGTACGCAATAGTCTTTTTTTCGGGTTGGGATATAATCAAATAATTTCTTTCTCGAGAGAAAGTGTCGGGCTTTTACTAACTGAAACCTGGCTGTGTTTCTTCAGTTTCCCTCGGCGTTCTATGGACGCAGTAACACTCGTGCATGTAGCCCGTAGGCAACCATCTAGAGAATGGTTGGTAATTTTTTTTCGCCAGGGTTACAGACTAAGTCCGAAAAATCGCCAAACTTAAGTGTCAGTGGGCAGGTCATATTGCTCGCAGAACAGATGGGGCTGAAAGGTTATGAATTAGCCACCGCGAACGGGAAGACGCAGTGTTGGAAGGCCTCCCATAAGGTGGTCCGATGATCTGGAGAAGGTTGCCCGAATCCAATGGACTCGAGACGCACAGGACCGGTCTTTGTGGTGATGCTAGAGGGAGGCTTATGTTCAGCAGCAGAATTTCACTTAAAAAAAAAAATTACAACTATCACACAACGCCGTCTAGTCACATGTGGATGGATGGAGAGGGAGAGGGAGGCCAAAGAAGAGATGGTTGGATTGTGTGGTGTGTGTGTCTAGTTACATGTGGATGGATGGAGAGGGAGAGGGAGGCCAAAGAAGAGATGGATGGATTGTGTGAGGAGTGATATGAAAGAAAAGGGAGTTAGTGATAGCGTGACGAGTGAAACGGGATAAGGGCAGGAAGATGATGACACAACGTCGTCTAGTCCCAAGTAAAGCAGAGCTTGTGTTATGAGTACTAGACAACTGATAAACACACGAGTAGGTACTTATATATTTCTAAACACATACATAGATAAATTACACCCAGCCACAGAACAAATGATCGTGCTCATCACATTAACATTTGTCCTGAGCGGGAATCGAGCCCACAACCTCCGGCATACCAGTTCGGGCAACTAACCACTACTAGACCAACAGGTCTTGTTTACTCATTAAATAAAAAAAAAACGGGCAAGTTCGAATCGTACGATATTACTTAAGAAAACAGTTTGATTCCCGAAAGAGTGTAGAACTTTTCCGAATCGGAAAAAGTTTTTACAGTTTTTAGATTTTTTCACATACTTGTGGTATGAGATCTTGCTTCATACCAAATTTTAGGATTCTAGGTCAACGGGAAGTACCGAAGTATCGACAGACAGACAGACGGACAACAAAGTGATCCAATAAGGCCACCGGTTTTTCTTTTTGAGGTACGGAACCTTAAAAAATACAAAGTTCGATAGCATTTTATTAAATACAGCGAGGTTTCAAAGAAAATGCTGCCTATAGATATTAAAGTTATTTAACCTTCGACCACCGGTCTTTGTTTCATATCAAAACAATGAATCATAATTATCAACGATTCTGCACAAAGAGTCTTCGTTGGATTGATCAGAATTCGTTATCGGGAAGCAATTATTGCTGAAAAGCGCTTCCCACGGTTTTAAGAACATTGGCATAAAAGTCTTTTATCGAACTAATAAACAGGCTCCGTTCAGGCGTCCTTATTCTTTTATTGCTGTAATTTTAACTTCTTCTTAAAAATAAAGTTAGATAATATAGATTTCTTTTTTACGATTTATTTTTAAATGTGCTGTTTACATTTTCAAGGCTAGATTGGCTTTATTAGTGCGCTTCACCATCAACGATTGCATCACTGCTTACTATCATGTGGGATTGCAGTCAAGCACTTCTTTGTATCATTAAAAATAATAATATTCGTATTTTGTTTAAACGCTTGGGCAAAGGATAACAGGATAAGGCACATAATATAATAAATTATAATAATAACGACACAAAGCAATGTAATTTTGATCATTACCATGATAGAACGGTGTTGCTCAGTTCGATGTACGGCCACGTTATTAAATCATAGTGTGAAGTTTCCCCACTTAAGTCCCCGACCACAATGTACTGAGGTTTCTCCTTGAATAAATAATGAGTGGAGCCACGTTAAGCCCCTCGTCCACCATTCACCACTTGACAAACTTGTCTTTAACATATCTAATGTTGTGGAACTAACTTTGAGGTTATGATTCCGTTTTGCAGACTATTTCTTTACTGGAGACCAAACTAATTAGCTGTGCTAGTTTTTTTTTAATAGTTTACACAACTATTTCACTTGCCATTATCGGTATAAATGATTCTTTATACATAGTTATGATAATGAATATGATAGCCTTTTTTGACAATCTTAAATGTACTTTGTATTTTATACACTACTGCCTGTCTTTTTGTACTTTGTTTTTTGTACTTAACATTACAAAGTTATTTGATGCAATACTTAGATAATAGTCATTATTTATTGTCTTGCTTTCCTGAATAGGTCTTCCCAAGTGTTCTTCATAAAGATAAAAAAAGATAAAGATGGGAGATCTTAATTCTTTACTGTACACAAAAAAATAACAAAATATATATGGATATACAGATAGTTCAAGTACAAAGGGGAGCTTAACTCAGCAATGAGTTTTCACCTAGAAAACCTTTGAGTTTTAGAGAGAGAACATCCCCCTCCCTCCCACACATATCTCCCTCTTCTTTTCTCACCGAAATGTTTTTCTACCAATATTTGTATAAAATTTTATTTTATTGGAAATTTAAAAAAAAGTTACCCATCTCGGGTTATTCTCGACGCAAATGCACCTATAAAACGAGTAACATTTTTTTATTTTAAATATTTAAGCCTGTTGTTGATTGCTAACCATTTATTTTATCATCCAAAAATATCAAAACCTTTTAAAATTTTATTCGGAATTTCGCAAGGTGTCAAATAAGAGTCTATAACAACATTTCAGCACACTTAGCTTAATTACACACAGTGCTACATTATACTCAATTCATTTCAATAAAAGTTTTCACCTGCTTCAATAAAAACGTAATAAAACGCTGTCAACACACAGACAGGAATGTTCAATGTAATTTTATAGCTTTTTAATTAAGATATAATAAGAAACTTGAGTAGTAGGTACAATTGAATACGCATTAGGTTGGAATGTCAAGAAAGTTTCGCTGGAAAATAAATGTTATTTGTTTCTGAATGGGCAGTGGAATCTGCAGATATAATCTGTTTTTTTTTTTTACGTTATCGTCAATTACTGCACTTGTTATATTATTTATTTGAATCATTATTTTAACGACCCGGCAGTAGCGGGTTTCATTCTATAATTTTCGATTTAAAGGTCTATATATTTTTTTAAATTATACCTGTCTTTTCAATAGAGTCAAAACAATGGAGCCTTAAAACATTATTGGCCGATCTTTAGTTGTGGACAATTTTTAGGTGGCAAATCATCCTATTACTTGGCCCGCTCTAGGGCTGAGCGGGAGGGCGTAACAGACTTTTACTGACTAAAACCCAATCCTTAGTTCCTTTTTTGTCTTCAGTCCAGGACCCTGGGTTTCTCTTTCGCACAACCCATGGCCCCAGTGCCTGTTGGGCCATGGATTGTGTTAAGAAATCATCAAAAACTTCTCCCTCGCTCGGCAAAGCGAAAGGGAATATCAGACTTTAATAGATTTAAAAGCACCCGTGTACCTTAATTGCCCTTTGCGTTTCAGGGTCTAGGTGGCTTTTTCAAACAATCCCGCAGCCCTAGCAGGTAGATTTGAATATGGACAATTACCGCGTGTGCACATAGCCATAACTTCGTGATCCCTAGCATGACGTATACTATGTAAATTTTATATCGGTACAGTATATCACTATATCTACATGCACGGAAGTACGGCGGCGAGTGCTAAACTGTAGTCGACCTGATGGATTTATAGTGAGAGGCGTGACACAACTGCCGACTTATAGTGTCTAGGCAGTGGGTTATTGTGTAACGCGGTAATGCTTTAGCTGCTAACCAAATGTGATAGAACACCCCTATTGTGCACCTGTACTGCTTAATAAGAAGGATCGTGGATATGGGGTCTTAATCTGTCATGGACATATTATGTCTTTAGAGTCAGTCGCCTCCAGTAAGGTTGGCAATTAAAAGTGATGTCACATTGCTTGCGGAATCTTCATCTTCTATATCCCTATGTATACTACCTTCTGCCAGCGCAGCTTCGCTCGCATGAAAGTCGGTTTACCCGGTCGGTTTTAGAGTTTCGTATAATCCGTTTTTAGCTAATGTTTTCACCCTATAAGGAACCCACCTGCCAAATTTTATGTTTGTAGGTTTTTTTATGGTAGGTAAAATCATCCAATGACAAATCCTGCCTTTGGGCGGTGCGGGAAAAAGTGTCAGACTCTTACTGACTAAAAACCTACCCCGTTTTCTTCGTTGCCTGTCGTATCGGGGCCAAGCCTTCTTTTCAGAAAACGGCCCTTGGCCCCAGTAGGCTTCGACCCGGCTTCCTTCGAGCCTGCAGCTAGCAGGCTGGACCTCAACGGTTTGCTGACAGCTCCTTAAGGCGCGCGGGAACAGTACGCGCCGTCGACGACTTGGGTTCGGTCCGGTCGGTTACCGGACGATCGGACAGCGAGCTACCCACTGCTCGCCATCCTCAAGCCCGCACCTACGGTGGTCTGAAATCAGGATCGAAATCCCGGCGGCATGTTTGTAGGTGTTATATTTTCTGAGATTTCGTGATTAATCAGTGAGTGGCATTTCGCTTTTATATCACTACATAGTATAAAACAAAGTTGCTTCTCGCTGTCTGTCCCTATGTATCTTTAAAACTACTCAAGGGATTATGATGCGGTTTTTTTTAATAGATAAAATGATTTAAGAGGAAGGTTTATACGTATAATACATTCATAATATATTAAATATCACCATTGCACCCGTGCGAAGCTGGGGTGGGTCGCTAGTGTAGTGTGTGTTAGTTTCACCTTTTATTTATTGATAAAAGGTGAAATTAACAGACTGATATATCAACGCACAGCCGAAGTACTGAGTCTAGATCTGTGAAATTTTGTGCAAAACCTACTTTTATGATTTAGGCGAACATTAAAAGAGAATTTTCCAAAATTCACCATCCTAAGGGAATGAAATGGAAATAAACCTCAAAGTTTGTGTGAAGAAAATTACTTTCACGTAGACGAAAGCTGCTGGCAGAAGCTTTAGGAAGAGAAGAAAGCAGAAAAATAACAAAAACGTGTTATACCATGAACATAAAATGATGCAGAGAACTTAAAGAAGCGTGAAAGTTATTGCACATAAATAATAAATTGCTTTCAGAAAGCAATACTGCAATAATAAAACCTATCAAACATTTCATAGAATTTAATGCCCACAATATCATATTATGGCATTTCACGATTGAAAATAAATACGCTTTTTACGTGTTAAAGTAACATCGTAGCATGTGACGGCTGGTTATTGTTTGCGATCAGGCGTGGTCCGTGGTGGCGTGGTACGTTTAATTGGCCGGCAGTGCACGTTGCAACGTGGCGTGTAAGATAACACCAGGGAGTGTAACACGCTCCAAGAGTGTGCACTATGCCTCCTCTCTATATCCACATTTAAAGGCTATTTTTAACTCAGCCCGGTTATACCATACTCTACCATCCACTTGCCGAAGCATGGCGACAATTATTAAACGATAACAGTTCGGATATGGCTTTCCTGTGCCTGGGTCGTGGGCATTAAAGATAAATTATGACAATCGTTTGGAATTTTAGATGCGATAAGGTGAAACGTGAATGAGAGATAAGTATTGATAGAACTTATTAAGCTCAGTCAATGTATTGGCAGGACATTATACTCAGATTTTAATAATCAATATTGATTTTCGTCTCGCATTTGATATTTTTTTATTTGACGGAAGTGCAATAGGGTATCTGGGTTATTTAGTTTCAGAAATTTAATTTCGTTGTGTCAAATTATATATGAAAAATGTGGCGTGTATTGTAAATAATGTTTTAACTGATATTTTATAAAAATCTAAATAAAATTGAAAACAGCTACAATTTTCTTAAAGACGAAACTACAGAGTTCTGGTGAGGTAATTGTAGCGAAATAGTAATGGCGGAGCTTGAAGACTGCAGACGGAATAATTTGAATTTGCATAAGTTTGAATAAAACATTAATTATATTTAACTATTATTCAAACAGATGAAACAGTTGCGCGGCAGAGTCGATACAGAGAGTCATGGAGTTGCAGTTTAACTTTAGTTTTATTTGTTCAGTCCATACTTCGTGCGCTTGGTGACTTACCAACGTGGAAGGTGTTTTAGTGTTAATATATTCTCCAGTTTAATGCCCTGTATTACGAGGATCGTATATCAAGTTTATATTTCTGTAAATATAGCATCTGTCTATATAATTTTCGTTCCGACCTTTGATAACCAAACTGTCGCAACACAAATCAGTTCATCGGATCTTGTTGTATCAGACAAAGCCCCTAAAAAGTCGACACAACGTTACACGAGTGAGCGTCACGTCAAAGCTCTCTTTGTTCTTTTTGAGCAAGACGTTGAAGATAACCCATGTTCCTGTTTGAGTGGCATGTCTGGTCGCTCGCGTGCTGAGCTCAGATCCATTAATGTAGTCAGCCGTGTGCTGCCGCCAACAAACAAATTACTGATGCAAACACGTCGCAACACGCGAGCCAGCCTTGAAAGCCTTTTGCTTGCTTTGTCAATTTTGTTCCTCGTTCTCGTTCCTCCCCCCTCTCCGTATCGCCTTCGAGTTACTCGCCCGAATAATTTGATAAATGTTATTGTTATTGGTAGTGCTAACAAAGGTAATTGTTTTAGAGTTTGCTCACGCTACTCTGTGTACACATTCGGGGAATCATTTCTGAATACGCGTCTGTTTGTTGTGCACTTAGTTTGTGAACGGATCGGACGCTGTGAATGATTAGGTTTCAATTTATTTAACAATATTTGTATTTACTTTAGTTTCTTACAGCCCATTTTTTTTTAATATTATTCATAGGCTCGTGTTTGACCTCAATTTCACGTCATAGTAAGCGATGATGCAGTCAATGATGAAGCACGCTTGCTGTAAATAACCTAGGTAGCACTCCAGGAAAGAAGACAGACAGAATCCGGCAGGGAATTCCACTCCCTGACTGTACGTACAATTCATTCATCTTTGTCGTGGTTTTACATTTTCTAATTGTAAATGTCGCCTCTCTACGTCTTCTTAGCGAAGAAGAATATTGCAACCTATCAACCTAGACATTTTAAAAGCTGGTAAGTTTCCTCATTTTTCAGTCTTAGCACATCCTACCAATCATACAGTAGAGCTTTGAATATATCTTTGAATCGTAGGAACATCTCTTGCAGTCCGCCACTTGTAACGACGGCTTCATGTGCAGGGTGTGACGTGAGCATGAGAGAGGGGGAGGTGAAGGGTGGTGGGTGGGGGGAAGCTGGTGTAACACAGCTCTACTAATTTCGCAGTCTCATGGTCTCGAGCCGCCACCGCGCATTTGCCCGCCTGTTGCCACAATCCCGTCTTACTCAAAGGATTAGTCCTTTTAAGCAAATAATAAAGAAATTACACGGATTCAATCCTTCCCAACATACACGTTTATTATTTTGCATAAAGTTTTCCTTAAAATTCGCAAACGAGCATGTCGTGTTTTTTGTTTCGCAGAACGTGGGTGGTCAATTATTAGCTAAATTATTACTGTCGGAAATTAACATTCGCCAAAAAGCTTTGCTGACGTAATCGTCGAAAGATTAATTATTTCTGAATAGTGTTTGTATAGAGCAATTTTAATAATGGGGCAATTTTAATATTATTTTTTTATTCAACCAAATGACGATGTTGAATTTTGTAAAGGTGGTCTTGACACAAACGCTTCTCATTTCCGTAGCGCGACAATGTAATTCAGGGCTGCATAGATTGTTTGTTACAGTAGTCGCTCGCAGCGGAGTAGCACATAAAAGCATCGATCTATTAGTAGCTAGCTGAAATAGTCGCAGTGTGTTGTAGCTGTGGCTCGCCAGGCCTGTCAATTAGGAGCAGCGCTTCGCCCGTCGGCGTCGCCTGTCACGGACCGAACTATGTGAACATTTAGTTGGCTCGACTGTCGGATATTTTTGGAAAATTTCGAATTCATTCAGTGTTGTATTTTGTGGTCTTTATTAAGGTATAAT
Source organism: Leucania comma (assembly GCA_958295575.1). Taxonomy (NCBI): domain Eukaryota; kingdom Metazoa; phylum Arthropoda; class Insecta; order Lepidoptera; family Noctuidae; genus Leucania; species Leucania comma. The sequence continues at coordinate 14,531,861 of OY282474.1, read as the reverse complement.
TGGGTAGGAGGTGGCCTTTAGTTAGGATCCAAATACTTAGAAAGAAACAAAATAATAATACTTATTAGTTTTTCTCTTGTATTATGAAAGATAAACGTAATCTTAACACATAAAATATTTAATTACAACTTCAAAACTAATCAAAAGTATAGCACCACAAAAATGGCGTGTAATTCCCTGTTTAATAGATAAAAATGCTAGTGCGGGGGGGGCGACGAGACGAGCCAACAATAGGGATGCGCTCATTCATCGAATTTTTAGAGTAACAGTATGTACAAAAAAACTGGGTAAGTGCGAGTCGGACTCGCACACTGAGGGTTCCGTACAAACTAAATTATGTAAATAGGTCAATTCCCCAACCGAGTTTTGAAGATTTTTCCGAATTGAAAGAGTCTTTTTAATGTAACGTAACTACAAATTTACAGTTTTCATATTTATTCCTATACTTGTGATAAAATACCTTGCTTCATGCCAAATTTTTGGGTTTTAGGTCAAAGTACCTATGAATTTTGATTCCCTTGAGAGTATTAAAATATAGATACGTTATTTGCGACATAAACGGCCGGTGTTTTTTTTTTCGTTAATAGTAGTTTGTTTTTTTCACAGCTTTAAGGGACTGCAGACCTGAATATAAGTTTTTCCTATTACGGTTTCGTTTGTTTTCTTTTGAGGGACGGAACTCTAAAAATATAAAAGTTTGTAACAAACTCCGGAAATAAAACCGATATTTCCTGGTATTATATTCCTTTGATATGTGCGTACAAAATTCATTCGACGAACTTACTAAGATATATTTTTGCTTAGTAACAGTACAACACCATTACATATAGTACCCGTCAATTTGAATATTTTATCGTGTGCTATTGTTCCGCTGGTTGATTCGTTAATGTAGTTTTGAACACCTCACAATACTCCGCCGGATGCGTCTAATTTCGAGGCGTCCACTATTACGTTCGGGTGTACGTACACGATAGGTAGATACGCCATGATAGCTACATAAGTGGTTTCTAGTGTCGCTTCTCAAGACCCTTGCGTAGCCATTTAGTGTGGGTACTTAGCTTCACCAACATTTTAGGTAAAGTACTTACAGATGTTGGACCTTTCCTTACATTACATTTGCACAATACTCTACCGAAATTACGTTACTTTTGCTGAGTTTTTTGGTATAAAACTTGTAGCCTATTGAATGAATAAGGCTCGTAGCATTCTACGACATTTTGTCGTAGCCCGTAGCTCGTAGGTCGTTGTTTGACAATATCGAGACGCTTTTTTTTGAGATCGTCTTTCCATCATATTATTATGTAGTGAACATTTGTATACACCGTTAAATTTTGGTCGTTTTAATTCCGTGGAGCGTCGATTCTGTTTATGAAATACTATCGATTTGTAAAGAGAAAATTAGACAATAAATTGCTTTTTTTTCTAAAACTCGAATTAATATACGCATGTACGAAATTAATTTCTTTAAGTAAACGAGTCAATGACCTTGTAGGTTTTTTTTTATGGTAGGTAAAATCATCCAATGACAAATCCCGTCCTAATGACCTTGTAGGTAGCTGTCGGTCGTTGCGTACTAACTACCTACAGTTTAATGGCCCCGCTCAGCTGACGTTAACTTAAAGAAATTAATTTCGTACATGCGTGAATTAACCTAGTAACCGTTTTTCGGGTCTCAGTCGAAGTGAGGGCTGCGCGTAACCATACCAACTGGTTCAACTTATTTGCCGCGTACTATACTTCCTATTGAAAAAAATATAAGCAACTTATACGTGTTTAGATCGTCCTACTTGTATTGTAACTTTCCTTACCCCGCGAGGGTTTCACAAATCTTGGGGCCACAAGGGAATAGTACTTTTCCAAACGATAACAAACAACTTTACGCGAACAACTTCTGGAAATTTGATCATTTTGTGAACCTCATACATAATAAATAGTATTCTTTCTTTAATCAAAGTATCGAGAATATTTGTTCGGTATTCCAAAATGGCAGGATACGGGTTGAAGAGTTTATTCACCTCACCTGTGCGTCGCTTATAAGGTTTCAATATGTGTAATGTAATAATATTGAAAATCGGTAAACTCGTATAGTTAGTATCGTTTTAAATAGCCTGTTATTCGGATTTGACACTGATATTTACTTTGTGGTTTGTTAGTTTAAGTTATATATAATTCCGTTTGTAGTGTCCGGTTCCATTCGTTAGGTAAACTTTACTAATTACTGTAATTTGGTTTGCGATGAAGGACATCTGTCTGTATAAAATAACACGATGGGTCGGTGAAGACAAGGATTCCTACTTTATTGTTTACTTACCTGTGCTGACAGATTGAGTTACTAACGAACTTAAATAATTATGTTATTCCTTTTACGTATTATACCGCATTCCATCCCAGCTTCGCATAGGTGTTACAGATCTTTGAAATTCTTGACTTTTCTCTACTTTATTATGCATTTATCGTGTGAATCCGTTCAATAGTTTTTGAGTTTATTGCGTTCATACAGACAGACCCACCAACCCGCACTGGGCCCGCGTGGTGGATTACGCCCATTCCCTCTTTTAGAGAGGAGGCCTGAGTCCCAGCAGTGGGAACATTAAAAGTCTGATGATGATGATGACACAGACAGACGCGATGGGGGACTTTAGTTTTAGTAGGGGGTAAAAGTAAATTATCCTAAAAGAACTTACTACCAAGATCAAAAGTCTATATGCTATCCCAGTCTATCTTTCTAAAAAGTTGAATCGAAATCCATTCAGTGCTTTTTGTGTGAAAGTGTAAGGCCGTGTTTACGGAGACGCGGCGCGTTGGGCGTTCGTCCTGCATTGTAGCAACGGGCTGCGTCATTGCATGGGCGAACACAAACATATGGCAATGTATGACGGACCGCTCAACGCGCCGCGCAACGCACGGCGTCTCCGTAAACAAGCACTTACGAACATTCATACATAAAAACTTTCACGTTTATAATTTTAGTAGGATATGTAGGTAAAAATAGTTTGAAAAGTGTTGAATTACGAAGGTCTTGTTTCAATTACCGTCATGTTCTATCAGAGGTGCCCCAGGTAAACAAGTCTTCTCTGGGCCCTAAGTACGATTTATTACTGACGTACGTAAGTGCTATATTTTGCTGGTGAATTCTTAGGATTCATCGTCTAATATAATATATTATAAGCGTACCTAAATAAGTACGCTTAGTAATACCAGCGCTGCGTTATATAACGTTCTTAAATATCGCAGCATATGCTGAGTTAGGCGCCTTTTTGGCCTTGCACAGATTTTAATGTTGTTTATTTTTTTTTCTCTTACTATTTTTTTTTTATTGTATGTAAGAGGTCGAATAAACGATTTTCTTTCTTTCTTTCTTTCTTAGGCTTTGTATTTTTGTAGTTACGATTCAAATACTCGTATTTAAAAAATCTCAATAATACTAGTATAATAAAGACGAAAAACAAGTATGTTTTTTACTTCTACACACTTAAACTGCTGAACAGATTTGAAATCTGTATCAAAAACTAAATCTATATATTTAAAAGAAAGTTGTTTTAGTTACAATATTTATAACTCAAGAACGCCTGAACCGATTTGGCTGAAAATTGGTAGGAGGGTAGCTCAGAATCAGGAGAAGGACATAGGATAATAATTATTTAATCCGTAAGATAAAAAAAAAATATCCAAAAGAGTAGGGCAGAGTAGGGCAGAGTAGGGTAGAGTAGGGCAGAGTAGAGTAGAGTAGGGTAGAGTAGAGCAGAGTAGAGCAGAGTAGGGCAGAGTAGGGTAGAGAAGGTTAAAGTAGGGTAAAGCGGAAGCGAAGCCACGGGGAAAAGCTAGTTTGGCATACAAGTAAACCATGTCCTGATACTCTTTATCTCAGAAGCATGTTCTCTTGGAATAATTTCCTACAAAAAAGCAGGCAAAGCAGCTGGCAGCAGCTAGTATTTAAATAATTTACAAACATATATTTATATAATTTCCTAATACACAGTTTTACATATTATATTTTGTTATTTCCTAATACACGGCTTATTCTGTAAACGTTACTTAACTTAGGTATCTCTGAGAATAAACCCGAGAGACATATAGCTGTAGGCCAAAAAGATAAAAAGAGAGCTTAAGTATCCGAATCTCTCTGACTCAGTCCAAGTTTCGGTACATTTAGGTCAAACGAAACGTGTTCAAGTTATAAGATTTTTTGTAGAAACCTCCTTAGTCACCACAGAGAACTCGTGCCAATAAATAGACATCAAACGTTGACTTAGCGTCGCGATGCCACCACAAATACTTGTCATTCCGATCAACCGTACGACAAGCGTCCTCGAAAATGCATCCGCGCCATTGAATAAAGAAGTCCACAGCAATCCACTCACGTAGAAGTACAAACGGACAGACGGAGTGATGCGTCACGTGCACCCTGGTGCACTCTTTGCCCGCAACTTCAATTTAGTTAAAAGTAGTAGCTGAGTGCAGGCGTGATCTAACTTCTCTCCGCGGCAGGAATTTGGTCTTGCTTTTTCAAAGCCCGAACAACTTTATACCACAGAAATGCGGGGACTGGAAGCGGTGCGCGCTACTCTGTACTCTGTTATTATACGATTTTTATTACTTTGCTTTTCAAGTTTTCAGTATACAAGTCTGCGACGACTATAGACCTTTAATTTAGATAGTAATGAATTCGTTGCTTTTTAATTAAAATTATTAATGATTTACGTGACATGTGGCTAATCGAAAAACTGTCGTAAAATAACACAGATGTGGTGTTTTAATTAATTACTCGTTCTAATAAACAAATGTAGTTATACTATGCAGGACAAGAACCTACAAGACTACAGTCAAACGGGACGAATAGAAACGCAGAGGTAAATAGGAACAAATATTTGAATGGTATTTTTACGTTATTTACCTATTTTTTCGAGCATTTAAGTACACATCAGTTCATTAATTGTACTTAAAACTGAAAACTTAACAGAAATGAATAATATAAATACATATGAGAAAATCATAATCTAAGAGTTTTGTTTCTATTCACCCTCCCATATCTTATTATCTTGAGAAGGAAAAAAACCCAATATTGATCAAAGTTCTTTTTTTATATCCGATACATTCACCACATACCTTCGCGTGTTCGTGTTAAAAAGCGTCTAATTTGGAGTGCGACGCATCTACGACTGCGACCGTCTCTTGTTTTATTTTAGGAGACAACACTCGACCAACGAGAAAGTTTTTCCACGGCGTATATCAAAATGTCTTTTGCTAAAGCCAGCTAAGCAGAGCAGACTGCTTTCGTTTATAATTAATTTTGGCTGCAAACTTTACGCCACGAATATCTTTGTAACTCCAACTTACTATTTTAGGAATTTAATACGTCCTTGTTTTGTGGAACCTCGAACCTTGCCAATTTAAATATCTTATAGGGGAACTTTTGCTTGTGGTGATTCGAGAACGTGTTTACTTAAGTGCATGTTTAGCTAGAAACTGGAAAACTAGAAAGGGATTAGTGATAGTGTGACGGACAGAGTGGAAGAAAAAAACGTTGTACCAACATAGAGTAATATAAGATAAGGGCAGGAAGAAGAAGATGTGTAGCTGGAAAGTAGTTAAAATAATTTTATGGTAATTACTCAAACTATAGTAGGAAAATATAGTATCTACAATGTAAAAAAAACAAACGATATCCTCGAACAGTTTAATAAACACGTAATTTATTCATGAAATCGAATGTAAAATATGTATGTATCATGTTAAAACGACCTTTGTCGATGTTATCACTAAACCAACCATGTAGCTAGTCGGATTCGAGTTTTTTCGACAATAGCCGAAGCAGCGACATGTGTTTCGTCAGCCGGAACCGCCCTCCGATATTAACATACTATTACCGACCATATAAAAAAACCTCTTTAAAACTGTGACATGACAATGATGCGTTAACATTCTGACAATGCCCTGTTAGAGGTAAAATGGGAAGTGCGTCCATTTAAGTAGGTATTCACGTTCGAGGCGTGTTTACAACGGGTTCGCTTCTATACAATATTCGGGCGCGGTATTGCTTAGTCACAGCGCTACGGAACTTGTTGCCTTAACGAAATTTTTATTAATGATCTTCGTGCCTCCGAGGAAGTCTGATGCGCGTGTAATTCGGATGCGGTCTATTTGGTACACATTTGTTTTCTGTTTAACGAACCGCGCGCATAATAATATTTCACTTTGTACTATCAATCACGAGTCGACGCGCGTAAATATCACTGATAAATATTCATATGGCTGTTCGATTACTACTCATATATTACCCGTTACATTCTCACTCTCACGGCTTATACGCAAGAATTGCTGATATCTTAATAAATGGCGCCATTAAATATTTTGTCATGACGCGATTTATGAGGAGAGAAGGTTAAGCCCATTCTATATTAAATTAATTCCTTTTTTACGAGTGTCGCCTCCTACGCGTGGCTTGACACTATTCTAGTGGTATGTAACTTATAATAATTTAATGCATGGCCGGTCCATTAAAATCCATTGAGTGTCGGCGGAGTATCAGTGAGCATTCAATCAACCAAAAGAACCAGAAATAAAATAAAACTTTACTGTCGTTTTATACGCGGAATATTAACTTACAGCATATTAAATATCGCGCTTTATACGCTCTGTTCATTTATTTTGGCGTCACTAAATGTACTGGAATAGGTAGGTAATATTCCAGTTTCTATGAAACTAATGAATGAAGAATTACTGGAGATCTCATTTATGAAAAGGTGACCTTTTTACCTCGTCATTATTCTCTCTCTTATAATTTGTTGCGACGCAAAAATTATATTTGGTACAACAGAAGAAAAGCAGAAGGTAAACTGCATTTGAAAATGGTTTTTCGTCGATCTACATAAAAATAATTGTCATTTACTCTTACCTAATTAAGTTATAATATTTTACAGGAAGTTGATTCTAAATCTACTATAGACAAAAGGCCTCCAAAATGCTTAGAATCTCGAAAGGAATCACACATCCAATTTAAGAATATAAGGAACGTGATGTGGTCCAAAGGTGGAACCAAAGGTCGAAGAAGAACAGCTTCTTCAAGACCTGGCAGCTAAAAAAGAAGCAAAACGTGAAGTATCATGTGCTACGAAAAATTATGACATCGAACTATTTTAGTAAGGTACAAAATGCTCGTAAGAAATTCATACCACAGCCAGGATTTACGGAATACGAGTACCAAATACGCCAAATAGATCATAAACAAGGATGACTTTATGCTCATGTCAAATGCCGAGCTAAAATTGCAAGATGATTGGAGTAATATTTTTTACTCCTTGATTTACCCTGCCCATTTGAGACACCAGACCAAATAGATACTGCCAAGGGGTTAGTTCTTGATATAACGCCACTGAAAATGGAGACAGTGGCAACAGAAATGGTTAGGTAATAACAAAGCAAACTGACTTAATGATATCTCCGAAGAAACTAAGTCCCCACAATAAGTTTTTCAGTAATGGAATAATCAAATAATGGAAGAAGAGTTATTTAGTCTTGTTACATTAAAACAAAGGGTTATTAACAAACATTTGCCACAAATAACAGCTGTAAACGAAAACCAATGTGGTTTTGTAGCAGGAAGATTAACTATAACGCGCTTCGCAACTTTGGGATGTTATTAGGAAACCATAAATTGCCAAAGAAGGACGTCCACAAGTAAGGAGCCCAGCTGCAATAGGCGACGAGTTTTAGATGGCAGCAGGTGTACAGCAAGGGTCGGTTTTGAGCCCACTGTTAACCTCGTTCATGGTTCAACTTTGCATCACGGCTGCGAAAAAAATTTATTAAATATCTTACAGCAGATATCCAGAGCACGGAACGGAAAAAAGGCTATTCTGCCTTTTTTCATCCGATTTTTAGTCCAACATCACTTTAAAAGTTACGAGATCCGCCAAATCTAACAAAAGCTTTCTAAAACACGCCTCGAAGAACACTTATTCAGACAAATCCTATATACATATAATATAATCTAGATGTCCATGATAAACATTGACCAGAAGCAGGTAATTTGGATGTTCCTATGACCCAGCGCAGACACTTTCGGCAAAGAATGACGAGGAATGAGCATAGGTGACCCTAAATGAGATGATAAAGCGGGACAAAGTGAAAATTTAACAGGAAAAATATGATTGTTTTTAAATCTTCGTAAAAAAAAATCTCTAAGAATAAATTTCAACTTCAATTTAATAATCAATGCATCCATTGACAAAAGGCACTGAAATACAAAATGTTTCATTCTTTGTCAAGAGAGCCGGCTTACATTAAATGATTAAATTCAGGGTCATGTCGGGGCCGTTACAATATTATTCCTACTTAAAAAGCCTTTGCTTAATTAACGCTCCGAAGATTTATCACGGGTCAATCTCCGCCATTTATTTTATGTGGGTTCCACCATTTGGAATGCCTACTAAATATTCAACAAATAGAAATGTCCGTTTGCAAAATCCTATTTTATATGATTCAGTTGAAGAAGGGAGGTCAAATTGAGGCGATATGGAGGATTTTAAGGACGCTTCAGTGTGTTACACGAACGTTTTGAGTCATCGTTTTCTATATTTTTCTCAAATGGTTTTTCTACGCTTTTTATGTAGGTATCTAATTTTCTGCCTAAATTACTTTGCCTCCTGGGTCTTCGAGAAACCTTTTACGTAATTTAAAAAATGCGGCCACTCAACGTTGGATACTAATGATGTTAGGTTGGTAGAACATTACCTACAATTCATTCTGAGAAAGGCAATTCGCGATAAGTGAATCAAATCAATATTTAACACAAAATTTACTTAAGTGTCATATTATAGACATGATTAAGCCACAAAACTACAACTTCGTTCGAATTATATAAAACAATGTAATAAAAATACTTGTTTGTTGAATTCTTTTAGGAAAAATACCATTCGTTTGGAAGACATTAAGAATAATATGATTACATTATATTCACCCGAGGCTGGTCTAAAGCAGATGGTCCACAAAATTAAATACCACCTGTAGTTTAGTAGACCAACTCGACCAATGATTACGGTAGGTTTGACTCTAATGGTCCACTAACATTACAATTTATCGTTCAGACTATTTATTTGAATTCAAATCGTATGAAAGAACGAGTTTTGAATTGCATTGATTTAAATATTTATAGAGTTTGTTTACTTAAATTATGTAATTAAAATTTAAATGGGACTGATCTAAATGTCGTATTTGACGAAGAAAGTAACACTTGGTAAAAAAACGTCATGGAATGTTTTCTGAGTGTGGGCGGTGTACAAAAGCCTAGGTGCTTATTATTGTATCAGTGAGAAATATCAAAAGTTAATGGCCGCTTGTCTGTCGGTTCACTGCTCTTTGAAATTAATTTAAAGTGCATGGGAGGGGTAATTAGAGGGCAAGTAGCCATTATTGTAATAAACAGATGCATCATCTCGCTATTTGCACGATAATGTTATGCATACAGGCTTTATTATTTTATGATTAACGAATAATATAGTTTATAAAAGCTTTTACAAGAGCAAACTGAAAATTGAATGGCTTAAGTGCAATAAAGTTTTAAAATGCTCGCTCCGGTGAAATTACCTTTTAAATATAATACTTATGTTTAGCTCAGATGCGATAGCCTTGCATAAAACCGGGTTTAACTATTTAACTGCAGATTTAAAAATATTCGGAATGAAGTTCGGATTAAGCGCTAGTGATTTAATATCCATAAACCCGTGTGCAGACTTCCCGGAATAGTTCAATGGCTTTTTTTCTCTTGCTATCAACGTTTGTTACGTTTATGATAGTCATTTGATGCCTTTTATAGTTCGTTCGTTGCGAATATCATAGCTAGTTTGAACCTAACTTTTATTTTAAACTTTTACCCACAATAATGTTTGTTCCATGCGGGAATCGAACTCACGGCACACAGTTAAGCAACCAATAGCTACACCACTATGCCAATCGTGCCGACTATCTCTAGTTATCTTCATAACGGATTTGTGCTGAGGCTGGGTCATTGCTTGTGCTTGAGATAGTAGACCGAATGTAAACAGTTCAACTCTACATATCCTACAGCAATTACGCCACCCGGGTGTCGTTCCTATCCTACAGTAATTTTATTGTTGGTGCACAAAAAAGGGCAAATCAAGATAGATATGCCCTTTAAATTAGCACTATAGATAGATATCTATAGTTATAATTTACAGGGAAGTTACAGATATTAAAATATTTCGCATTATCCGCTCGTTTCGGATAATTATGGATATTAAAATTTTATTTTATTTTTAGTCTACATTATCATATGTTTGGCCGCGCAAAACAATTAATAACCTATTGTTATTTAGACCCCGCTTTTATCATAAAACATTATATGTATCGGTTAGTGTTAATTCTCGATTACGGAGACGCGGCGCGTCGGGCGGTCCGTCGTACATTGCCATATGTTTGTGTTTGCGCGAGCGATGACGCAGCCCGCTGCTGCAATGTACGTCGAAACGCCCAACGCGCCTCGCAACGCGCCGCGTCTCCGTAAACACGGCCTAACGGATATTTTTTTATTTGAATATCCAATAATTTGGATTACGATTACAGGGTTTCATAGCATCCCTGCCAATGTGTTACAAAACTATCTTGTTAGGATTTTGCCTACCCAAAGATTAAAAACGTCAAACAAATACTGGGACTGGTGAAACTAAAAAGTGTTATAATATAGGTAGTGTCTAATGTTGTATATATAGGGTGACTGGTAATTAGCGAAGGATACTTAAACACGCGATTGTAGTCATGATAACAAACAGCTTTTACTATGGGAACAAACCTGAAACCGCGAAAAAATCTGCTGAGTTCATTACATTTATGTTCGCCTAACTGGTCAAAATGAACTGGCAAACGGTACGGATTCCTTAGTGCACGAGACCGTCTCGCACTTAGCCGGTTTTTAGTAAAATGTTCAACTGGTCGCTAAAAATAGGTCGATCTATACTTGTATACGTTCTTTCGGGTACATAATAGAAATTGGGATGCAAATAATTCTCGTTTCTTTGCACAATGTGAGGGCTCTTTAGAAAATGCTCGCGTCTTAGCATTGAATGCGTTAATTATTTTCCATTCCTTTGCGAATTGTAGGAGCGTGGCTTTGTTAACGGCGTGTAAAGATTAAAGCACGAGATTGGCCACGCCCAGCGCTGATTGTTGGCGGTGATTGGTCGAGCGCACTCTTTGTTGCACGCCGCTTTGTTTAACATCTCAAATTAGCGATGACTTACCTACGTTAGTTAGTAGAAAGTTGCACGAAGTTGCGTGGGCTTGCGATGGCGGAGAATATAGTACCTGCCACGAGCCAATCACTGACTGCTTAGTTAGTTTGTTTTCTTAAGATTGTGCTTCTTAACGTCCGTCAGCGAGGCATCGCTTGCGCATTAGTCAGCTTCAATTAGTTAGATAATACAATGAAATAAATTCTCAGTACCTCAGGAGAGATGTATTTATACTCCGTAAGTACTTAACTAATCTTCACATGTCATTTATATAAAAATTGTCTAAATATGTTTACAATTAGTTATTTACCTAAACCGATGTTGGGTAATTAACTAAATTTAAATAATCTTTGTCTTTATATTTTTTTTTTTATTTTTAGGCATTTGAAGATTGTTTACGTTTATTTAACTACGTAAGTAAACAGATGGAATATAAACTTGAATACGTTTTTGGTTACCGTGAAGAAGTAAAAAGTTCTTATAATACGCGGCAAATTAGTTGAACTAAAATGCTATGGTTAAACGCAGCCTCCTCTTCAAATGCGACGCGAAAATCTGTTACAGTGCATTGAAGGTCGATCACATTTAACTTTATTTCTTTACGATGACCATAGACGTAATATTGACTACCATAAAAGGCTGAACACACAGGTATTTAAAGCCTTTACCATGTACAGTTATTTAAAAAAAACTCGCTCGCATTGAGTGACTAGGCTTATAAACGGGGATAACTTTCAGTCCAGCTTAGTCGGTAGGTACTTTATATTTACTGCGAAGCACTTTAATTACGTTTTAATTTTATAACCGGCAATATTGTGTTAAAACAATTAACTGTCTGATTTATAATCATAACTTTGTTGATTACGGCAGCGTTTAATATTAATCGTTGGTTAAATTCACTGAGTTTAATTTCTGATCGTAATTTGTTGCACGTGGCATCTGTTAACATGTATGAATTATTAATTGCGTACGGACTGATAATTACTTTTCATAATGATGTACCAGGACGTGGGCAGTCGTGGCCGAGTGTTAACGGCTCTGACTTGCGAGTTATAAGTCGCGGGTTCTAACCCTGCCAGGTGCATTACTTTGTGTAATTTATTTCATCACCACTGCCCGCAGAACGATGAAGCAAATATTGTGAGGAAATCGGCATGTCCTAGAACCAAAACATCGAAGACACGTGATATCCATCAATCAGCTTTGGGCCCGCGTAGCTTATTCCCTCTCAGAGAGAAGACTCTGAGTGGTAGTCCCAGTAGTGGGAACATTATAAGGTTGATTATGCTGTGATGTATATATCACAGTTGAATACTTAGTCATAAATAGACGTTAACTCAAAAATAAGGTCTTTGAGAATTGAATCACAATACTTAGATTTTATGGTTCAATCTTCAATATAGTACGCGGCAAATAAGTTGAACCAAAATGGCCGTCATTGCTATGGTTACGCGCAGCTCGCTTCAATTGGGACCCAAAAATCTGTTACTGCACATTGAAGGTCGATCGCCATTTTGGTTTAACTTATATGCCACGTACTGTACCATTTTTTGAGGTATATCATTCTCTTTTGACTAAACGTTTTCTCAAAATTATAAAACCGACCCAAAAGGCAATAGGACTATCCGCGCGATGTATCTCTATGTGATCGAATCAGAAATGAAGATATTCACAAGAGAATCTAGGTTATCGACATAGCCCAAAGAATCGCTAAACTTAGTGGCTATGGGCAAGGCACATAGCTCGCAGAAAAAATGGTCGACATCCAAAAAGTGGACCTGAAAGAGTGGTCGTAGGAGTCAGATGGATGCAAGATCCACAGGACCAGTATTATTAGCGACGCTTTGAGAAAGCCTGTGTCCAGCTACAGATGTCTTTCGGATGATAAAGATGATGAAACAGACAGGCAATCGGTCGCCATTTTTAGAACCAGAATTCCATATACTCGTACTAATCGATGAAGCGTAGACTGAATATCTCTTGCATAGTTTTCCAAACAACTGAAGCGTATAATTTGTCCTTGATTTAATTCACGTAACATACAATAAGACCAAGTATGAGAATAACACTAAATATTATATTAGCGATATAAAAACATGATACGGAGACAATGGCTCCCATGCGTCATGCTCGGAACAGGTGCACCATGCGACTGCTTGCTGATTTATTGTAATTTATTTACTTTTTATAATGGAACCTTCGCGGTTCCTGGTCTCAGTCATTCAGGCGTGGTCCCGCAATGAATAGATTATGTTTAAACACGATTGTCCAGTGAGAGGGCGTGCTAAGTTACTTACGTTTTGTTGAAACAAACGTTCGTTCTCAAGCATTCCATTTTTGGAGTCCATGTAATAATGTAGATCTGAATGATAAAGCCATATTAAGAGTTATAATTGAACTTAATTTCAGACCAATTCGTTGAACCAGACACAATATACAGAACGAGCGAAAAAAAAAAGAGAAAAAAACATTTAATTTATTTACTTATTCATTATCGATTACATGGCCGTAAAACAGCCTCTGGGCATAGGCGTTCCAATCTCCCATAAAGAAGAGTTTCTCAGACACAAACAGGTCCTTTAATTGAATAAAACCATGTTTCTTTTTTAACCTTTTGATCTCAAAGTCTTATAGGTAGGTACATTAATAAGTGCTTGTCCTTGTGATGTCTTTCAAAACTAATTTAGGAACATAAATAAGTTGGTTATTATAGTTAAATGATCGTGGGTGATCTCATCGCGCTCGCTGATTGCCGACTCTAATTGACGTGAACCGCTAAGAAGACCCTGGATATTTGCCAGGGATCCTAAACCCTACAATTTACCTAATTTTCTAAAATGATACGGCATCACAACAGCTTGCAAGTGGCTTTTGTTAAACTTAATTACCTATATTATAAGGTCAGTAAAAAAATATTAAATATTATTACAAAATATGTACTTATAAAATTGTAAATATTAAATGATAATCATAAAAAATATAATCACAAAATGAGAATAATAAAAATTACAATCATAAAATAACAATTATAAAATAATATTATTGGGTAAATGACGATTTAAAATGATAAAAGTGGCAATTATAAAATAATTTTGATTTTACCTGATTTATTAAACCAGTTCTTATTACAAATACTGTGCTAAAAACATAGACGGGTGATGCCCTGATGTTGTTACTATTAGTAACCAGGATCTGGACCGTAGTTACTGTATCCTTGTCACCATTTGTGAATAATCTGATGTAGTCACTGTGACTTTATCTGCATCAAAAACCGTGCGGAAAATGAAACATGGACCAAATTACATTAAATAAAATCAGATAATTACGTCCTTCGGGTCCGCTCATTTTGTATGTTTATAATTACTAGCTTCTAAAAGCCGCATCACACGTTGAAAATTACCCATCATAATCCCGGAATAAAAAGAAGGACAAGATGTTTTTGTATGTTAAATTTGTTCCAAACCTGGTAAGCCCTTTGAGCATAAAGGCGTAACAAATATACACACATATCTTTACGTATATAATTCTTCTGTAGGTACGTTTGTTTGTCACATTGTCTAATTCTTTCTCAACAGCTTGACAGATTTGAATGAAATAAAAAAATTAAAATGAATTTTTGTGTATATAATTGTGTGAAAACCCTAGAAGGTTTGGAAATACAATTAGAGCCGGTAAATGGCGCTGCAATTGGTTTCTTAATTTTTTTTCTGATGCTTTACATCAGTTTTTAGACAGAACAACGTCTGTTTGATCGCAACAACATTAATTCTAGTATATGTGGAACCCGATACACGTGTCTAGTATTTTTCTGCAAAGAATCCATGTACTAAATTTTATGACTGTACCATGAAAAATCACAAACTTATATGCTTATAATGTTCTCTGGTTGCCCACACAAATACATGGTTACCGAGCAATCTGGGCGACCAAAGGGCCTGTGTTGGACTTAATGTCGATAGTATCTAACTTGTGACCATTTTAAAATATTTTTGGCAAAAAAAAGTCATGGGTTTCAGTTTCAAGTTTCGCATTTATACTAAAAATAATGTTGCATAAACTTTCGTCTGCATAATATTAGTGTGATGTCTCTGGAAAAGACTACTTAAATCGTATTACCATAGGCTGTTCAGCTGTCATGGTCATGGACCATCAAACACATTAACTTAATAGTTGTAATTCTTGTTATTATGGCCATAAAACGATTCTCAAATGACGAACGGGCGGCATTGTGGCACTTTTTGTAAAGCTTGTCACCTTCTCCGCAATGTAATGGACTGTAATACATGTCACAGCATTCGTTTTTTGCGTGACTCGATCGTTACAATGACTTTTGTGTTGTAATTTTGTTTAATTATACATATCAGCTTACAAAGGCGGTTTTGAAGATGAGAGACGATAGTTTTTTTAATGTGGGAAATTATCCAATATTTTCTCGCGCTCTAGGGTGAAGCAAGACTGCATGTCAGACTTTTACTGACTAAAATCACACTTCAGTGACTTTTGCTTTCTAGAACCACGAGTACTATCCCTTTCTACTTTTTCCAATGCAGGCATCGGCCCTGCTGCCCCCCTGGCCAAGTTACAATCGTTTCGTTTAGCGTGAATGCTTGGAGATGGCCACGCCCCCAATTCCTTTGTTCTGACGTCACGCGTGAAAGGATACCCGCCGTCGCCGTCGATGACTTGGTGATGATCATGATGAGATGACAGCTACGGTTGTTGTGTAATGTCAATAATTAAGCAAGTATAAATGAAGTGCAGAAATATATGATACAAACGATTTGCAGTGCCAAGAAATTCTTTTATTATCAACATCTACAGAGGGAGAGGGAAGTGAAGGAAAAGATAGAAAGATTGTGTGAGTTATATTAGGTACCTATATAAGAAAAGGGAGTTAGTGATAGCGCCGACCCCAAGTAATATAGGACAAGGGCAGGAAGATGATATCAACAATAGAGCGATTTAGTATAAAATAAAATAAAAAAAATCTTCACAAAATCTTTGTAAATAATTTTAAAGAGACTAGCCAAGAAACCACGTCTTGGCAGTATAGGAGAATGCAGGCGTCCATTCGGTTTTAATAGCGAAAGTTCATGTGTTCGTCCTCGCTCTCGACACACAGGGGAATCAATGAGGTAGACCATACTTAAAGGAACGCTATATGTACATATGTATGTACAATCGGTGCTCGATGGATTAAATATAAAGATGGATTAAATACAAGAAGGGAACTTATGATTCGTGTGTGAGTAGGTACATATTATGTGACGCTGTCAGATGATACTGGTAATCTCTCATAAACCACTAGCAGGTTTGTTTTTAGAATGTTTTTTTTTTAATTCTATTTACATTGTTCTCATACAATAGCAACGGCAAGAAGCATGTGACAGAGATATACACCCTTAAATTTTGGTCGCTTTAATCCAGTAGAGGGTCGATTCGGTACATGAAACACTATCGATTTGTAAAGATAAAATAAAAAAATAAAGTACTATTTTTCTAAAAGTCGAGGTAATATATGCATGTACGAAATTATTTTTTTTAAGTAAACGAGTCAATGACCTTGTAGGTAGTTGTCGGTCGTTACATACTAACTACATACAGTTCATTGGCCTCGTTCAGATGACGGTACATGCGTAAATTAAATCGAGTTTTAAAAAAATGTACTTTATTTTTTAATTTTCTCTTTACAAATCAATAGTGTTTCATGTACCTAATCGACCCTCCGCGGGATTAAAATGATCAAAATTTAACAGTGTATTTGTAATACATAATATGATTGAAAACAGTATCCATGGAGTTTCTCGCACATTTTTCTCCATAGAGATCTACGCTTTGGAATGTGCAATTAGCATAATTTTTTTCTGACAGATTGACTTCATGACCTTTCAAAAGTGCCTGTAAATGGTTTATTAGAAATAAAATACTATGAATCTTCGTGCTGTCGGTCGCCCAGAATAAATGTAAGGTACCTATGATCGTACTACTATTACCGATAAATGAATATTTTATGGGTATGTACTTTTTAAATAATTCATACGTTGGTATCGTTATTCGGCGGGACCTTTGGGCGGGACATAGACCGGCGACTAATACATATTTAACAAACCTTCGCCGGCCCGTAATAAAGACAATGAAGCGCTTACGTGGCTCAGCAAAATAAATTCCAGCTCCTCAACGAAACATTGCAATTACTCGACTCAATGAACGCAAATCGATTCAGACGATGTTTTACGACCTTGTCGATTCTCGTTATTGTTGAAAATTCAAGTGTAAACTTCGATATTTTCTACTCAGCACCGGCAGGCCGAAAGGCACTCGTTTGTCGTCCCATAATAAGATCGACCACTCTCCACAATAATAGATAATTTGTTTAGAGTAAAAAAACCTGCAAATGGGCCTTAAGCCTATAATAAAAACAGAGATATGGCGCTGGTGGGTCGGATCGAGAAATGAATTTAGATTACAGGTTAACGCCGACTAAGTGTGGGTTGCCGCTTCACCTGTGCTTGAAAAAACATTGGGTAAAAAACGGTCAGTGGACTGCTCGCCACTCGGTAAGTTCGAGAGCCTACGCCCGTCACACGAGCCAGCCATTTTAGGCGGACGCTTGTCAATCTGCCGGCTTATTATGAGTGTTACCGCATTACAAAAAGCATTTCCAAGTTCGTAACTGTTCACTTTTTATACCAACAAAGTATGAGAAATCTTCAGATAAGATTAAAACGCTTTTTGTCACTTAATGTTTCTTTAACCACCGCTGCTTAGCGTTTTTAACTTACTTTTAAAATATACGCCTAGCTGATTTTGATGAGGCGAAAAACTTCAGCACGAACACAGCAAAATACAATTACACGTGTAAACCCAATATTCATAAATGTTATTTTCCAATAACACGCCGTAAAATAATTAAAAAAAAGCTGATCGTTGGCTGCCGAGCGCGAGCGGGCGACCGGCAGCGTCGCATTAACAAACAGTGAAAATAAAAGCCTTCGACTGAAATTAATAAATTTTAATTGCATAAAAGTACAGGTTGCCGCCGGGTTTAAGTGGTAACTGCGTACCGTTCGCGTCTATATGGAGGAACACATCGGAATTAAACGATACGTACAAATAGACGATGATGGATGCGCGCCCATTATATGAGAACGTTCTAAATCACAGCCTACAATAATAACAACTCAACCGGTTCCTACGTAGCATTAACAGAACGTTTAGACTTTGATTATTATTTATGAGAGGGCAATAAAAAAGACACGACAAACTCAAAAAGTACAAAGAAAAACTTTTTTATAGTAAAAAAATAAAAATCCGAGAATCCCACGGTGAGAACTGTTTATGACAAGTGTCTCTTAAATCGAATTTTACACCGCTCAGACGTGTACAAGTAAAAAATCAAGTCGCGATGGACTTCGACACTCAATAACACGAACATCGATTCACAACAGAAATAAAGGCATGTCCACACTAAGCGGTATATTGTAGTGAGTAGTGACCCCTCTCGGTGCATCGGAACCGGTTGTTCGAGAGGAATAGTTTCGACGTGAACGCTATAAGCACGATCATTAAGCAGCATAGACGCTGCAGGACGTACCCAACCCGTGACTAAATATGCCCACGCGTATAACTTATGATGCTTCAAATAATTCCCTTGTCCGCGCCGCCTCGTGAACCGATCATTTTCTTTCGGAAGCAACGTTTCATAATTAAATTTAACGCACGGTTTACGCAGACGCCATATAATGCGATTATAATTGACTTATGATCAAGTTTCAAATAAGCTTGGCGCGTACCATTTTGTAGAACGTGGTCCGTCATCATATAACTCATTACAGGGGTGACTAGCACCGGATTAACTATGTCCGATATAGAACAGATTACTTTTATAATCTCCAATAACGATACAGGCTTACAAATTAAGCGCATCACTCCCGTTCATGTTTTTCAAAGGAAACACCACCATTTTGATTTGACGTCGGCAGAGTAAAAATAAAATGGCGTCGATCGCGTATGAAAGTAAATTAAGTTCTCTTTGACATTCATTAGTTTCATAAAAATACCTCTCTAACTGGGAATAAAAAGCCGGCGAATAAAAACTCGTTAAAATCACTCGCTATTCGACCCTAAATAAAAGTTTCAAACGTACTTTTAACCTACGTGGGTAAAGAGAGGGCAGGAAGTGAAGCGTATTTAATCATTACAAGCGCGGCAGTCACTTTTTCATCTCCTGAATTAATTTAAAATTTGATTCTATTAACATAATAAAATAAATCTGTGAGTGGCCTCAGGCAAGAGTGAAGAAGTAATCTTGAGTGGGGATCTCGGAGCTTTGAGGTCGCGAGGTTAATGTTGATTTGTTTGTACAATTGTGTACATGTTGTGATACTGCTCGTTACTAACCGACGTCCGCCGCGTTGCGGACTCTTTGAGCCCGTTATCGTTTTTGTCTGTGGTCCGAGACAAAAACTAATACTGTGGTGCCCGAACAAAGGCTCTGGTAATGAAAAGGTGATGCCAACGTCCAAACACGAATAGTTCATGAGATTTGAAGTAAAAAATATTACGGCGCTTGTTATAGAATTAAATTATAGACGTGAGTAATGTTTTCGATTAACATTAATTTTTGGAAGAGACCATAATCATATAACGTATTGCAGATTTGTCTGTGCCGTTACTGCCTAATGGCTGTTATTATCTTCGAAAACGTTGAGTTTTAATCTTCTTATTTCTTCCACTTGGATTTGTGATTTTTGTGTAAAGCTGATTTATTTTAATTAGAATGTAAGCTGTATTCCTGAGGATTTTGTAGTTAACATAGTAAATAGTAAATTTATTTTTCGTTCGCCTACGTGTAACTCTTGTATGATTGTCTTGTAAAGGTCAGTCTAGAGATGGGTTTTTTTAGTTGGAAAATTATCCACTGAAATTTCTTCCGCTATTAAGCGGAGATCCCAGGACGTGTCAGACTTTTACTGACTAAAAACCTACTCCTGTCCCTTTTTTGCTTTCGTTCCAGGACCGCGGGGTCACTTTCACATAGTCCATGGCCCCAGTAGGCTTCGGCCCTGCTAGGCCTCTACGGTTAGCTGTTTTTTTTTTTGAGTCTAATAAGTGGATCTTAACATATGTATCTAGATTTCTTCATGCCTCGCTAAGCACGGTAAGCCTTTGGTTCCAGTTGACATTTGATGACTTTTGATGGTCGTACTTATAGTCAGAAGATAGAAAATCTTTCACCAGCTTGCTATGAAATTTTGTATTCCCGATTTCTGAGTTATGGAGGTCAGATAGGCTCCATGTAAAATACTGATATTCAGTTACGTCCAGGTTGGCTGGAAGCGGAGCGCAACATATTTAGTTATGAAACAAATTTTCTTCATAGATACATTATTATTATTTCTAGTCCATATTGTCCCACTGCTAAGCAAACGGCATCTATCTATTCCTTCCAACAATCACGATTTCTCGCTTCTTTTTTTTTCCTAATTCTTTAGACCCGTCTCCTTCTACTGCGGATCCCTGTCGCTGTATCTGGCCACCAATCCTTTGTTTTACAGGTCCTCAGCTCGTCAGGCAATCCGAAGACATGTCTTGCCCACTCCCAATTAAGTTGGGCAACCCTTTAAGACACATCAACGATTTGCGTTTTCGAGCGTAGTGAAGTGTTTCTAACGAACGTGATATCTGTTGATGACACATTGAAAAAGAACTACCGCATATTTCATACTTTTCATACTATCTTATTTACAACAACAATAGAACACGCTACAAGTTTATAATACGTAGTAAATCACGGAATTATTAGATTTATGCACATTGTGCTGGGAGCCGGTGCACGAATCATTTATAAGCTCTGCAGCGAGTCCGATTTACAGAGTTGAAAGCTAAATACAGGGAATCGAGCGACCTAAATGCTTTAATACAGAACAGACGGGTGTATGAGTGACCAGCGAGCGCGACCACGGTGCAAGTGTAGCTGGAATACAAAACGGTATTTCATATTCACCTACATACCTATACGTATGTAAAGCTACGAACATATTCGAGGAAGAAACGTCACTATTCAATCATGGCTGATTCTGCAAACAAATTGTGTATACTCGAATCGTGTAATAGTGAAGCTACTACAATGCTTATTTCGGTTAAGTTTATTATTTTTCTGAAATGGAAATGTGACATACCAACTAAGGTTGTTTGTTAGGAATATAATATAACTGATACTGACATAACTTTACTGTGCATCTATAAGTTGCTAGATTCACAGGTTGTATAAAATTACTAACTTTTGCTAGCAGCTTTGCCCGCGTGTAATTAAGGGAAAACATTACCAGGATAAAAATATCCTTTAGCTATTCCAGGGCGTGGTCTATTTGTGTGCCAAATTTCACTTAAATCCCTTTGGCTGTTTGAACATTTTAATATCATGCGTATTTCATCACGCATGCGGAATTGCTCCGCATGCGGGGCTGCTGCCTGGTATCACGCCCCGCGTCAATAAATACATACTTGTATGAAAAGGATATTTGCGGGGGTTACGCGTACGCAGCAGTCCCGCATGCGTGATGAAATCCGCACGACATTAAAAACAGCCTAAGGAGTAACACACACACACACACAAACTTACAATTTTATAATATTAGTGTGATTGTGATTACGTTTCTCTGTGAGAAAATTATCAGCTGAAAATCAAAACACAAAGGGTCACTCACCTAATGCCGATACAAAAACCTGTGAGTGTCCGATAACGCGATTGGGATCTTAACCTTCAAATCCAAATGAGAATCTAATGAGTATATATTTTTTTCAATTAAGACTCCAATTTTCCCAATTATTTGCTAGGATTAGGTAAGCGGCATTTCTGAAAGTAATATAAAAATAACAAAGGTCTTGCTACATTAACACGAAGCGGTGTCTTTAAAGTGTAACGGCACTTGGCTGCGGCACGTTGCCACATCGTCCAGATATACGGAGCTGAATAGTGACCGACTAAACTACGATTTGTAGCCGAAACCAATATCATAACCAAATGTTCGGCTACCCTTCCAGTTTCGGCTGTAACTGAAGCAGATCACAATATCATTTCGATATGCATAGTTATTTCTAACTAAATTTTGATATAATAGTGCTAAATTATGTAGTTAAAAACTTATATAAAATAATACATAAAACAAATTGACTACATAAAAAATTTAATTGACGACCCTATAACAAACACAACCGTAATAATCACAGTTCGAAAACGCTCGTTTCGGTCGAGCAGAATATTCGGCTACTTTGTGGCCGAATTTCAAATTCCAGCCGAAACTAGTTTCTCAAGTAAAAACCGAAACTGAATCTTCAGTAGGTCTCAAATGCCGAATCATGTTGATCTAACAATCATCATAATTATAAAATAAGCATCCGATTATTTATATGCCCACACCCTTAGATAACTGCAGTCTCGACGACAGTGAGTATATTATTTTCTACTGTTTTATATATCTTAATACCCACTAAAAACCAGGATATTACAGATATCGGATTGTAAGTTCATACTTTGATAAAGCAAGTTAATACAAAGTTGCCGTGAATACAAAGTCGTGGTTGCAGGTTTTATCTCTAGTGATAGAATATATATGAGTTGCTTTCATATAAATATCTACCTAAAGAAGACTTGGTTCCACAGTATCCTTGCCATAACACAGGAATTTGAAAATGCAAATTTTTGATGTATTTTTCTAAACTCAGGAATACCATAAAATATATTGGTTAGAGATCAGAAAATAGAATAAAATCTTTTGATATATTGTCTGCCAGTGTAAGAATTGCCTACAATGTTGGAAAAAAATACTAAATAATCCCATCTCTCGGAATTATTGTTACATTATGGGTATTTTTGTAAAATTTAAACTGCATGAATACACTCAGACCGGGGAGACTATCTACAGGCCATATAAATATCAAAAAAAAAAAAATGTGTGTGTGACACGATCAGCAGCCGATTGCCTCTATAATATCTAGAGGCCAAGTTGATTAGTTGTTAGTATCTGCCTACATTATCAATCTATAGCTCCCCTGTGTGTTTACCACATTTGCCATGACAGTATTACAAATACAAAACATTCAAAACAACTCTAAAATGCGGTAACCACATCCATGTCTATTTAGCGGTTGACGTGATCAGCTCGGCAATACAAATAGAATTAGTGAACGTTTGTTAAATTTTGTATTTTAAATTGATAACTCATTGAAAATATCAACAACTCTGTTATATTAGTCAATACAAATGATGAACTCTCCGATTAAATAATGTAGCTTATAATAACAGTAGTTTAAATTACAGTCTGTTAAATGTTAAATATTGTGCTGTTGATAAAATTTTAATCCAATAAATGGTATTGAGTTGCACTGATAATCCTTTTACGAGGAATATTAAATTAGTACGTACAAATGATTTTGATATCCGCTTGATAAGCTTGAACGCGTTATTGCAAACGATGTAACTTAATTCAAAATATGTCAGATATAATAGCGTTGAGTTAGTAGAATGAAATAGACATATATCTTTTGTTTAGAAAAACTTTCGACATTATTTCAGCTGCATTCTGTTTGTAAATCATTCAAATAAGAAATAAAGTCTCACTAAAAGCGAGACCGTCCGTCTGCGCAGATTCAATAAAAGCTCCCTATTCTTAATTCTGTCAGACAAATCTAAAAATAAATGTACATAAGCCGATTCCACGTTTTCCCTGACATTTTGTTCATCTAAAAGAATATAAGCTCAGTAAGTAGGCACTACTCTACTGTTTTTATATCAACAGTGAAATGCGCCATTAATAATTTCAACACCACCAAGGAAAACATTGTTCTGCCCATAAATATCCCCCTTAATGGCAAAGCCCGTAATATTTCTTCCCTCATCTACATTACTTCTGCAAAAATAACAAAATAGTGTTCGCAGATTGCCACAGCTCGATAAGCCTTGGTGGACTGCATAGAATGAGGCACTTCAAGAGTGTACCTTTGTTATCTGATGCGGGCAAAAACGAATCATAATGCTAAGGATTAAGACTGCTTTTTGTATTTAAAGTTTTTATCTGGCAGTTCCACAGAGGTACTGATTTGTAGTCGAGATAGGCACGCGAATGATGCTCTCGGTGGCCGCAACAAGGACACAACTACAATAAAACTACATATTACTACGTGCAGATAAGGAGCGTCCACCTCTTACGACTCCACTTATTTTTATGAACATCACGCTTGCTCGCATCTAACGTTTCACAACGTCGACTTATGAACTTATGATGTGTTGAAAGGAAATATTAGTTGTCATATTTTATTTATTGAGGGCACACCGGAATATAAATATGTATGGGAATTAAGAAGAAATGCGACCGTTTTCCGTTGCCCATAAATCTGCGACGAATATCTCTGAAGGAACTCATTAGTCGTAGGAGCTTACACATACAGAAAAAATCTAGAACATTCGTTTAGTGCAGTTAGTCATTGCGGTTTAAATGCAATACCAAACACGGTACATGTTTTGTATGTAGATACCTAACAAAATGATTAGCATTATGGATTCGAATTAGCAGTCGGAGCGCAAAATAAACACATCACCGTGCCGTGTCCGTCAGCGAGTCGCGCCAACTCTGCCATTACATATTTATAACATCTTACATAGAATGAAATCGATGTTAAATTTTCATATTCAGCCAACAGCGGGGCTAACGTACGGGCAATCGCGTCACTACTACCATATTAGACAAGTTTTCAATGAATTTTAATGCGGTCCAAGATGCCCCCGACTTGGGATCGGCCATTCAGTGTGGTCGGGTGCAGTGATTGATCGAACGTTCAAGTAATCTAACCTTACATTGATTTAATCGGCGTTTCTTGTGGTTTTATTCGCTATTCTATCGGTTTATGCCTTTATGTCGATGATAATGAAGACGTATTTACCTCCATCAAAGATACAAAAGGCTCGGTTTTAGACTCGATTATATCAAGCTTCATGTTAAGGTTTGCACTAGTTTCCTCTTTTCTCGTTATAATTAAAATCGTCAATTATCAAGCAAAACAAGCAAGCTCAATCATTGTGAGTGTAATAATAGCATTCATTACTGTCTGGCGTCTGGTCTCCGTAATAAAACAAGCTTTTCGTAGTGGGCTGGGGGTTCTACCCGGAAGCTTCACGATATAATAGCCATAGATGTCTCAAATGTATCTCGCTCTATTGGTCCACGAGTTATATGATGATTTAAACCACCGACTTCTGCTTAGCTTGAGACCCTGGGGTTAATACTCAAATGCAAATCGTATTAGGTTTTGTTTGAGCTTCTCGGTGGCGGTTTAGAGACTTTTATTTGTGCCTATTAATCATAACAGGCTTGAAAAAAAAAAGTATTTGTATAAATACGTCGGTACTGAACACCTCTGCGCAGCTTTTCAAAAGTCACCGACGTAAGTTGCGCGTAACTAGCTTTCGCCAGTGGCTTCGCTCTATCAACTGCATAATGTTCCCACTGCTGGGACTCAGGCCTCCTCTCTAGGAGAGGAAATGGGCCGTAATCAACCAGGCGGGCCTAGTGCGGGTTGGTGGATGTCACATATCTTCGAATTTTTGGTTCTAAGACATGCCGGTTCCCTCATGATGTTTTCCTTCACCGTTTTGATAGCAGTGATTATGAAATAAATTACACAAAGTAAAGGATCATACTCTCGAGATAAAAAGTATCCTTTATCCAATTCCAGGACTTTATGTACCCGTGTGTGATATTTCATTAAAATCCGTTCAATCGTTTGAATATGAAGAACTAGAAAACATATACAAATACAAGCTTTCACCTAGCTAGCATTTCATCGTTTTGCGTTGTGTCTCATCATAATAGCTTAATACCATACGAGTAACTATAAGCAGAATACATTTCAGTTCGATAGAACTTTATATATAATCGGTTCGATGAAGAATTTATTTATAGTTAATAGCAGACCTTCTTGGAATTAGCCTTCTTGCTGAACACTAAATTGAATAACATTTCTTGGAAATCGCACTTACGCAGCGTATTGGAATGGACATAATCACTAAGTATTTTAATTTAGGTTACTTATTCATTTGGTTTTTTTTTTACTGCAATATGGGCCTTACTGATTCTTGATAAGTAGTCGGATACCATTTTTTTTTTATACTGGGAAATCATGAAATATCTTTTAACTAGCGAAAGAGAGACTGACTTACTATACACCGTTAAATTTTGGTCTTTTTAATCCCGTGGAGGGTAAATTTGGTACATGAAATACTGTCGATTTGTAAAGAAAAAAAAAAAAAGTACTCTTTTTCAAAAACTCGGATTAATTTACGCATGTACGAAATCCTAGACAGGAGGCCTGTGTCCCAGCAGTGGGAACGTTAAAAGGCTGGTGATAATGATGTACGAAATTGATTTCTTTGAGTAAATGTCAGCTGATCGAGGCCAATGAACTGTAGGTAGTCAGTACGCATCGACCGACAACTCCCTACAAGGTCATTGACTCGTTTACTTAAAGAAATTAATTTCGTGTAAGCGTCGGTATACCTATTAATTCGAGTTTTAGAAAAAAGTACTTTTATTTTTTAATTTTATCTTTATAAATTGATAGTGTTTCATGTACCGAATCGATCCGCCACTGGATTAAAACGACCAAAATTTAACAGTCTATACAATACTAAATATAATAAACTAACTGAAATCTTCACGTATTCCTTAGGAGTGTTTATAATGTCATGCGGATTTCATCCCGCATGTGGGGCTGCTGCCCGATATCACGCTCCGCATCCTGCGTGCGTATTCCACGCATTACAATAAATACTTGTATGAAAAAGAATTTTGCAGGGGCTACGCATGCGGACTAATCCCGCATGCGTGATGAAATCCGCACGATATTACAAACAACCTTAGAACTAGTTGTCTTTTGCATGACAGGGCCGCTATGACTCAATTAAACAGTTCTACAACCCCTAAGTCAGATATCAACGTACAATAAAATTTTTATTTATATCATACAATGTGTTATGAAAGAAAAAGGATTAGAGAACAATATGGAAGACAAAATAATGTGGCGCTGACCCTAAGTACTTACTTACCATGGGACAAGGACAGGAAGATGATTATCACGCCTAATGGCTAGACGGATTTTAATGGAATTTGGTGCAGTGGTAAATATTCGTATTCCTTGTTCTAGAATAGTACATAGGATACTTTAATTCAGTTCTATATTTCCTTGAAATAATTTTCTTCGCCTACACTGGCAGCAGCTTGAAAATAATACTACCAACTCTTTAGTAGTTAGTTTGTTTCAAGACCCCAATCTTTCCAAATTCAAAATACATAACGAACTTTATTTGTGACGTTTGTCAATAAGGTATATTGTGTACTCAAAAAAGCTTTTCCACTAAGTAATAACGATACTTACAAGAAACTTATAAACGTTTTGTTTACAGCCATTTTATAGTTTAATAACAATTTTACAACCGAAACAATAAGCGGCTTTTATAATAAAACACTGAATGTCTTAAACAAAATCCATTTATTTTTAGTGACATATTGTCCTGAATGTGACCATTGTTTTGACGTCGTAAAGTTGCGCATGTGTGCAGTTGTTAGGGTTAGCAAACCCTTACTGTATGCCCGCCATTACTGTATGCACTTTGTAAATATTCAAAGGATAATAAACACATCGTGTGCCAAGAATTGCTGGTGAATGACTTGATTACTAATACTGAGTTGTGCAGGAATTCTGATTTGTAATTCTACGGTTAACTCACTTTAAAGTGAAATATATCTTTCTGTGTTTCTCGATTGATAAATTAAAAGATTTCATTTTAATAGCCTTTTAATCTTGAAGATCTGCTGTAGTAACTGTTGATGTTTTTTTTTTATTATTATTATTGATTATTGATTGGCTCATGTTTGACTACTACTTCACCTGATGGTAGGCTATGATGCGATTTACGTTGGAGCGCGCTTGCCTAGCAGTACCTAACCTATTCAGTCTTGACTTAAAAAACCCTAGACTGTAGTTATCAGGGAACACAGACTCCGGTAGGTGATTCCACTCCTTTGCTGTTCGTACAATAAATGTGTTTTAATGTTTTTTACACCTCAGTGTGTCTTTTGGCAAAATCTTCTTCTAACATCTTCTATTACTTTTAGTCCTTTGCAAGTCTTCTTCAGTTCAAATTTGAAATATAGTTCGTCCTCCCAAGTTTTGCCTTGTTGACCTCTATTCTGTTTACTGCTTCTAGAGTACCATTCTATTAGGACTTTGCTCTATGTATCTTGGGGACTCCGCATATGACCCAGCCATCTCCATTTCATTTAGTCCATCTTAGTCAAGATGTCTGTTCCGTCTGGTACTAGTTGTTATGGATAACTTCCCAGCATGCTTCTCTCCATAGCTCTCTGACAGTGTGCTAGCATATTGCTGTGGTGTTTAGAGAGTACCCAAGTTTTGCATCTATAAGTAAGGCTGGGGAGAATACAGGTGTTAAAAGAGATCAGATGCTTTCAGTCAAATCAAAACATATACGGACGTAATTCCGGACCGGCTCTCTGGGGACAACCCTGCCGGGCGTGTGTGTGAGTGGGTCGTGTATGCAGATACTAATTTCGCTTTCGGCGACGTCGACGTTTAACATTTGGAACGCGGCGCGAGTTTTAATTTGTGATCAATTATGCGAGGGCTCTGTTATTTATCGTTGTTTTATTTCATTTGCCTTCTCACAACGGCCGTGGGTGGTCCGATCACGATTTTCGGCTTGCGATGTTCACCAATAACTTCCACTGATTGCGCCATAGAGTTAGCAATGTGATAACAAGGTCATTTGTGGTCGGTTAAATGAAAAGGTATATTAAGACTAATCTCAATATTTTTTTTTAATGTTTTGAATGGTTTTCATAACGAGTTTCAATCAAATAACTGTTTACTTATAGGCAATATTTCAATGGAGATTAGCTATTATGGAAATAAAGCGACCTAACTTCTCGCATTATAAATCCAAACGGATACAAAGTTTGTTTAATACCTGAGCCCATATATCTTCCCATACTTAGGATAATTAACCAAAACATAAAAGGTGGGTCGAAAATGTATTTATGAGCAAAATTTTGTGTGAGAAAATGGCGCGGTTCCAGTTAATTTTATCGTCAGAATTACATACATATATGGTGAATGTACACAAGAAAATTTAATTTTCCTGTGAATTATTCGGCTTTTTGCCATACAGAGAAACATAGCTAATTTCCCAGAAGTAAAGTAATAAAGCAAGAAAATGTTATTGCGTATAACTCCGAGAATTAACTTTTGGAAGGCTTGGTGTTGTATTATTTTTTCCACTTTTATTGTTGTTTAGTGAGATGAAGTTGAGTTCCCAGGACGATCTTGGGTTTGTGCAGTATTTATTCTGAAATGCTGTGAATTATTCCCGTATTGTTAGTGCGTTCTCTAACGTGTAAACTCGCATACACAAGACACCCAGACGTCTGTAGAAAGAGTCAATAGATTCTAATATGAAAATAAAAAAGGTAAGCTATGTTTTTGCCACAGCTTTAACAACAGGAAAGGAACAATTTACTCTAGCAACGTCTGAGACTTATATGTTTCTTACGCCACCCCTTTTTTTACAAAACTATCGTCTGCTAGCGGCTTTTCTCACTTGAAAGCAGGATATTGTCCCAATGGAACATATTTCCAAGATAAAAGCATCCTGTAAACTATTTCACCACGAATCCCAGTGTTGTGTGCAAATTTCAGTCAAGTGTGAAGTTATAAGAAATATATACATACGAACTTGTCCATAGTCCATAAAAGTAACTCATTAAGTCATATTCAACTCTGATAAGAATAAAATTATATATTTAAAAGATCGATACCATCCAATAAATAAATGCGCGTCAATTCTACAAAGTTCCTGATCTCGTGCGTACAGCCATTTTGTTATTCCGAGCGCATCGGACGCCCCACGACCGGTTAGCGGTAAATTGTTCCACGTAATGTGATTCTAATTGAGCAGCTAATTCCTACTGAGCATACACTCGGTTAATTAGCCATTGCCCCCACTGAGACCGCTTCTTGTATTGTGGCAGCCTTTTTGTTGCCACTAAGTCGGCTACGAAGCTTAGGTGGCGGCAGAGATTAGGCTGTACTTACAATCAGTGGAACTTTAGTTCAGTTTACAAATTTTTGAGCAGCTTCTAGTTGCTGTGTAGCAAATTAAATATATTTTACTATAAACGGGTCTCTCTAACACAGGTATTCTCAACCTTTTTAACCGGATACCACTTTGTTTTTATTTGTTGTTAACAAAACAACAAATAACAACAATTTTGTTGTTAACAATTTGGGACCAAACGTCCAGAACAAATCTTAACTATGGTAATAAAAAAAAACTTCTTTAAAATCAAAGTAAGAAGCAAGCATTGTCATAGAAAACATCACATTTGTGATATAAACTTAAAATAATTTTTCTGTTGGAAAGTTTTTATTTCTGTCCTGGACCCTATTTTAGCTTTTACGGACCTCCAGTGGTCCGCAGACCAAGGTTGGGAACCCCTGACTCTAGCACATTAATGAATTAAAAACAATAGCAGAATAATCCTATAAATGAGCTTTAACTGACAAGCAAAAGTGAATATAAGCTTTAAAGAGCGGCCGCCAGCGGCTTTGTATGTTAAAATGAGAACAACGTAACATTTCTAAAAGAGTTTTTGACTTTTCCCGAGCTCGAGTTTGTTTAATAAATATTTTGACAAAATAAAATGAGGAATTGTTTAACGTTTTAACTGGAATCCATGTTATTTTTTATTAGCTTTTATTAATAACAATAACAAATCTTTATAATTTATGCATTCATACACAACATTGATCCGTGATTAGTAAAAAAAAGAGAAAGAAATTTCAGATAGCAATAATTAATTAACTGAATTTACAAATCCTTTTCCATCAGCACCTGAATTAATCTGATGCTTTATAAGTCAGTCTTCATCAGTAACAACTGCCAGAACGCCTGCACGAACCCTGCTTAATAAATAGGTGTTTTTTTTTTAATAATAATATTGCTCAACTATCACACAACGCTGTCTAGTCACAAGCTAAGCAGAGCTTGTGTAATAAGTACTAGACAACTTATAAGTATACTTCTAAATTTTTAAATATAATAATGTAAAAAAAAAATGCTCAGAAAAGCAGTCGGGATTTTTATAAATAACCGTTTTTTTTTGTCTTTTTAACCCAAAGGTTGACTGGTAGAGAATGCCTTGTTGCATTAAGTCCGCCTATGTACCACTATTGTACATGAAGACTAAAAAATAAATAAATAAATAAATAAATAAATAAATTTGTCCTGGGTGGGAATAGCAGTCAGGGCCACTACCCACTAGACCAACCGGCCAGTCATTCCATAAGCTGTTGAAGTGTTGGCAGTATGTCCTAGGATGTTTTTAATATCATGCAGATTTTATCACTCATGCGGATTTGATACGAATGCAGAAAATTTCAAAAGACAAAAAAATATGCATCCCGCCTGCATATTGCACGCATTACAATAAATATTTGTATGAAAAGGACATTTGCGAAGGTTTCGCTTGCGGGACAAATCCGCATGCGTGATGAAATCCGCACGATATTAAAAACGATAAGATTACGCTGTTTAAGGGTTTAAAC
Organism: Leucania comma; assembly: GCA_958295575.1. NCBI lineage: Eukaryota > Metazoa > Arthropoda > Insecta > Lepidoptera > Noctuidae > Leucania > Leucania comma. Next base: position 14,499,936 of record OY282474.1, on the reverse strand, counting down.
AGCGTAATTTTAACCTGATTTGAGCAAGTTTTTTGTTATACACAACATTTCAATTATACAACGGAAGAGTTCCCTAATAGCTTTGTACAGATAATACAATTTTATAGACCAAGTCCTTTCGATGCTTGATTTGTTCCAGACAAAGCTTTATGGTCAGACAAAGGCACATCAAAAATTTTTTTTTTTTTTTTTGTGTTTTATAGCTTCAAATTACGTCAATTTTATTGGAGATATTGGTACCCAATTATCGGTATATAATAATTGTGTGCTGTTCTATCATTTTCTGCTTATTGCCCGAGTCCAGTTCGCTCAATAAAACTGGTCACGTGCTGCATGTTATGCGCACGTTTGGTTCTGATTTGGCGAGCTCCTAGTTTTACAAGGATCGACTGCCGATTGACCTCCTTTTCGACAATAATGTGCACTGGCTATAAAATTATAAAAATATAGGTGGAAAAATGTCAAGATTAAACAATTAATGTCAGTTTTAATCTACACAATGAGAGCCGAATTCACCAATAAACTAATCGCGATTCGTTCAACCAAAACGCAGTTTGAGCGACTAAACGAGATTATAGCTTCATTTTGCGTTTCACCGCGATGAATTGAACCTAGTTTACATGAAACTCAGTTTCAATTCTTTTGTTGTCACCCATGTTTACGACACGGGTCTTTAAACTAGATTACGCTGAGCTCAGTTTAGTTGAACTAAGTTTTTATATTGAATGATGAAATCAGCCCTAAGAGATATTTGCGATTTTAATCGTAGATTATTTGGCCTAAAACAGTCACAAAATAAAACATTATGAACTATGGTTCCTTAATTATACAAAAGAAATAGAACTGCGTGTATGCTACGCCAACACTGCGGTTACGCCAATGCGTTACAAATACATACTCACGTAGAAATCTACGACGCCTCTACAAAGTTTCAACGCAGCGACTACGACGCGTCCACACGGCAGCAGTTGAAACGCGTTTACGCAGCGAAAACGCATTAGACAAGCGCGCTTAATACGAAGACATTCTATAGAATATATAATTAACATGGCGTATTTGATGCGCGATGTGAATGGCTTATGTTTTGAAGATGAGATGACTAGAGCTTAGTGCTGCTTGAAAACGTACGACAGGTGAAGTTGTAAAGTGTATAATTTAAAGGGCGCAATACAGTCTAATGAGCGGTATTCCGTACACTGAAGAGCACTCGTCACCGTTTTCTCTCAGTGTATTGTTGGTAAAGTGAATGTAGAAGTAAATATAACGTACGCGTGAATGCCTTGTTTTATGTCAGTCGTAATAGAATCCTCCATTCTATTTTAAATGACAATGTTATGAGTTCCATCCGGTACAAGTTTTATTTTCATGATTTCATTTAAAAACTGTACAGTGATTTATGCTCTCTTTTTGTAGCCGGTAGACAATATGTATTCAAACAAGCTTAACAGTTTTCTGCAAATATCATCATCATCATCAGCCTTTTAATTCTCTCTGGTGGGATACAGGCCTCCTCTCTAAGAGAGGGAATGGGCCGTAATCCACCACGTGAGCCAAGTGCGGGTTGGTGAATGTCACGTCTTCGAATTTTTGGTTCTAGGACAAGCCGGTTTCCTCACGATGTTTTCCTTCACCGTTTTGAGAGCAGTGGTGGTGAAATAAATTACACAAAGAAATGCGCCTGGCTGGGTTTGAACCCGTAACCTGCAACTCGTAAGTCGGGGCCGTTACCACTCGGCTACCAGTGCTCTCAAAAATAGTTCTGTAAATAGTTAGATAAAAATTTTATGTTCAAATCATGTTAAAGCTCCTAAACAATTATTTAATTTTCTAACAATACTCCAAGATCACATGAAGCCTCAAGAGGTCTCATCTAGTTTAGATTAAATTTAGTAATATTTGTTCTAATTACTTAGGTTCTAATTTGTTTGCTTAGTGCGACTGAACTAATGAACCTTTGTTCTATTTCGTTAAATATAGAAGCCTTAGCAAAACCTAGAATACTGATTAAAGATTTTGTTGCTAATCAGTAAACTATGAAAACATAATTAATGGCCAAGGTTGTCTGGAAGAAATCGCCGAGTTTGATAAGGCCGCCGATTGTATGTTTTCTATTTTATAAGGTTTCCTTTTATAATATATATTGTAATCTTGGTGTACAAAAAAGTGTAAATAAATAAATAAATGACTAAAATAAATTAATTAAATAATAATTTTTTTTTTTTATTATAATTTCATATGGCTTCACTTAGTTAAACAGTAGCAATCCATTGGTGAAATAATTTTTAAATCCGATCTAATAGTTTTTGAGTTTATTCTTTACAAACAAAAATACCAACAAACAAAACTGCCTTCTAAAATTTTTTCATTAGATACAGCCCGCTGACAGACAAACGGACGAACTGACTGGGCAGGATTGCGTTGGTTACCTTTCGTCTATGGAACTCAAAATAAACAGCATACAGTTTAAATCTAGAATGATTAGCAACAGATTAGAAACATGGTCGGTAGAGAATTTGTATTAAAACTTGCTTAAAAGGTGATATTTTTTTAGAGATTTTGGAGAAGAAGGATTGCGTATTATAGCAATTAATTATTGCGATAAAACGTGGCAATACCGACAATCTTTTGGCCACAGTTCCTGTTGACAGCAATGCAGAAGAACTTTTTGACGCTATATTTTAGTTTGGAGGCTCTAATACTCTAGTGTGCCTCACCATAAACAATTGCATCACTGCTTACCATCAGGTAGGATTGCAGTCAAACACTAGTTTATATCAATTTAGAGTATATCATGTAGTCTGACAGAGTAAGAGTCTACTTTTTTTTAATGTGAAAATTCATCCAATGACGTTTTCCACTCTAGGGTGGGGCGAGAGGGCGTATCAATTTTTGCTGACTAAAATCCACCTGAGCCCTTCCGGTGGCCCTTTGCATTCCATGACCATGACCACGAAATACCCCGTGACTAACCAGCATAGCGTCTACTGTAGTGTACAACAATTATTATTTTCTTCCACGAACGCTTATATTATTGAATATTTCTAATATACGTAACACAATCCCTCAAAGTTCCTCCCACTATTACCTCTGTTTTCATTAATGACGTATTAAGAGGCTGTGTAATCAGCTTGTTACCGTTACAACTAAGACTTCACATGAGGAAAAGCAAAGGGATTCTGTAATTCGCGTAATAAACGAAAATTACCCTTTGTTCCCGGGTACCAGGGGCATATAACCTATAAGTAGTTGTATCTACTTGTATCGGTAGGTGTAGGTATGTTAGTCAAGAGCGGGTTTATGGAATTATGATTTGTTTTATTTAAATAAAAAACCGGCCAAGTGCGAGTCGGACTCGCGCACGAAGGGTTCCGTAGTATTGAATAGGTAAACCACAAAACAATAACCAAACAGGCAAAAACGGCGTTTTTTTGTATGGGAGACTCCTTAAATATTTATTTTTTTATTAAAGTAAAAATACAACTGAGTATTTTGTAAATATTTCAATTAACTACCTGTTGCTATTATTGATATCGAGCAAAAAAGAGCCCCCTTAAATATTTATTTTATTTTGTTTTTAATATTTGTTGTTATAGCGGCAAGAGAAATACATAATTTGTGAAAACAACTGTCTAGCTATCGCGGTTCTTGAGATACAGCCTGGTGACAGGTAGACGGACAGACAGCGAAGTCTTAGTAATAGGGTCTCGCTTTTACCCTTTGGGTACGGAACCCTAAAAAAACTCTTAGCCTGATACTTAATTTTTAAAAAAAATGGAATGATTTTGTTGTAATTGTTGCAATAGCGTTCAGTTCAAGCATAAAATGTATATATCTAAGTATAATTTGAAAGCGACCTATTTTCTAAACGAAGATCCTAAAATGCTTTTAATGCTAAAACGCGAGCCTTTCTTGTAGGCGGAGCCCCAACACATTCATTTACTTTAAACTCAAAGTAATAAGTTTGACTTACAAAATGAAGGATTGCGTGTTCCGCTAAATCACAATTTAAAACAGAAATAATTAATTATGCACGAGCAAGTCGCTATTATATTTTGATAAACGTCTACAGCAAACTGCATGTTGGGTCCATATTTTAACCTTAAAACATGCAAAGCCTTTTACAGAATATAAAGAGCCTATTAGACTGTTAAGTACGAGTCAAAATAAGGTTCCAATTTGAACAGATCAGATAAAAACAGTGTGGGAATCAGGGAGAAGCCACAGTCGACCGGTTACTGGCCGTCCTTGTAAAAAACGAACAGCTACCGGCAGCCAGCCGGTAGGAAGACGGCTAAAAAACCGTAGTAAATGTGAATACGATCTGTGATCCGAGGGTGTAATATATTCTGGGATTAACATGAATTGCTTTTCTCCGTAACCCATGGGTCGGCTTGCTTCAGCTTTATGTTTTGCTGGTCATCATTGAAATCAACTTGATTGGTAAAGAAAGTGAGACATTAAACTAAGAATTCAGCTACTTTAACAATAGCTACATAAACTTAATTAAATTAAATTAATTTTACAAACACTGTTTAAGCGCCTCATCATAGACCATTTTTGACCATTAAATTTTTGCTGTATGGACTTTAAAAGAGACTATTTTCTAGCTAGGGAACACCGACCTAACTGACGAAAAAATTTATCTGTGAAAGTGTGTTTTTAAAAACCTACTTGTAAATAAATATCACTTATTCAACATAATTATTTGCAAAATATGTATAAATTATTTATGGTTGAAAATTTTGATTAATCTTTTTGGAATTTTTGCAATGTTACAGTCAATATCCAATGAAGCATTGAAATTAATAAAGCAGATAATAAAATCAATTGTTATGTTTTAAGCAGAATTGCAGCCGTCGTCGAGGGGGACAACTGAAATGCGTTAATTAATGTAACTTGGTTAAATTCATTTAAAATTGGACCGTTTTTACGTGGATATAAATTTTAAATGCATCCAACTCGATGACAGGGCCTGACATCAACTCCTGACTGTGCAATATTTACGTTCTTTTATTAATTAATTATAATTTTCAGTTTACTATCATAATATTTCTTGTAGGTAAGTGATAAATGATATGTTTTTTGCAAATAGGTTTTTTAAAAGCGCTTTTACAACGGAAACACCGGCCTTATCTAGTTTAAATTGACGAAACTAGATAAGGCCGGTGTTTTCTAGCTGACTACCCTGAGAAGAAACACCGAAACTAACACAAGGGTCAAAGTCTCCTTTAAAGTCCATACAGTAAACATGTAATAATCAATTTATATGAGAACCATATAGATTGGTGTCTGAGATGGTCTTTTAAAGAAAGAACCACACAGATTTGAGTGAACCTGTCCAGTCAGTGCAAGCATTTGTCAGTATTTGTGTAGCTCAACTCAGGACTACTAAGGAGCTCAAACTAAATACTTGGAACACAATCAAACGAAGCCTAATACTATATAAGGAACTCACGATAATAAACGTACTATGCCAGCATTTTCTCATAACCGTTGTGTTAAAAAGTAGATGATTTAAATCGGAATACTAAAGTTTAATTGTTTGTCTTTGTTTCAGATCATTAAGCTTCATTTGTATCTTTGCTTCTTGGACCAGGTAAGTTGGAAATAACTTGTAACTTATTATTGTATACATCTACCATTTATTGATAGGTTTATATTTATATAGCTTCTTTTTATTGTGTGAATGTGAGGACATTGTAAGTCCACAATAAATTGTAATTGTATAAATAAATCTATACATCCGTGGGGTGGAGCGTCCGGAGGACACGGTGGAGCACACAGTCGAGGTGTGCCCCGCTTGGGAAGAGCATCGCCGTGTCCTTGTGGGGGCGATCGGCGGCAGCGATCTCTCGCGCCGGGGTTTGGTTCAAGCCATGCTCCGGAGCGAGGAGGAGTGGCAGGCGGTCGCCTCCTTCTGCGAAGCAGTAATGCTAGCAAAGGAGGAGGCCGACCGCATCAGGCAACGGCGTAGGCGCGGGCTCGCGGACGGTGGGCAATGGGTAGCTCGCTGTCCGTCTCTCCGGTAACAGACCGGTCCGAGCTCAAGTCGTTTACGGCGCGCACTGTTCCCGCGCGCCTCAAGGAGTTGTCAGCAAACTGTAGGGGCCCAACAGGGCCGAAGCCTACTGGGGTCAAAGGGTATGTGAAAATGGCACCCGGGGCCCTGGGACCAAGGCGAAGAATGGAACGGGGTAGGTTTTTAGTCAGTAAGAGTCTGACACTACTTCCCGCTCCACCCAAGGGCGGGGTTTGTCATTGGATGATTTTACCTACCGAAAAAAAAAAAAATACATCCGTGGGGTCCCACGGATATATATATATATTTTTGTGCTTTTGGGTTTAAAGCTTACCGGCCTATATTGTCCTCTCATATCTAAATATGGAAATAATTTGAAACAATATTTTTTTTTAATCGGATAACTATGGAGTTTCTTGCTGATTCTTCTCCATACGAAACGACTAATAGGAACAGTTCCCATCAGACGTTTTATAAGTGCCCATGTAGACATACGCGAAATAAAAATAAAATTGAGTTTTTGAGTTTGAGTTCACGAAAAACATTAATTCACGAGTTTCCATCGTCATCCATGATATAAACTTTAAACGTCTATGTAAAATATGACTAGATACGTTGCTTATGAATATTTAAATTCTCATTGCATCAAAGTGTGTTTTTTTATTATTCATAACACACGTATACTTCCACAAATTTAAGAAAAGAGATAGTTATCTCGGCATAAACTCAACGTGTGTCAGTAATCATTTGTACGTGACGCCCGTGTTTAAGTTAACTTTTTACTGCTCACCGATGACTAGAGGTGATCAACAAATGAATTTATCCCTGAGAAAGCTTCGTACGTGTTCGTTTGTCACTCGGTGACATCGCCCACGCCCCCGCCCCTAATTAGTACAGAAATAACGTCGAGAGATTTGTCAACTTCCGAACCTTTATGGCATTCCTTTGAGGTTAACTCCCAATGCCGTCGAACTCATACAACATCTCACAGGTACCCAAATAGATCGTTAACTCAGTGTGAAATATTATTTTGAACTTTGGGGTGGTCCATGTTGATTCCTCATATTATTTAGTAACATAGCCAGAACAAATTAATCTTGATTGTCGAATCAAGTGCTCGTCTACGAAGTTTGGTTGTCCAAAGTTTCTTGATGGAAAAAGTTTAAATATAACCTAAGTGCTTTGTTTTAGAATCAAATTGTTGGCAATAGTTTATCTAAATTGCTTTTCGCTACTTACGCTTAATCTTTGTCACTCGCCCTTGCTTATAAATTTATTTAATTATTTTTTAAATTATCCTATCTTTATATTTATTTCAATACAACTTGCAAATAAAATAGTTTATTTTAATTAGGTATAATATATAAATAAATAATTATAACTAACAACTTTATTTATAAGTTTTAATTTTAAATGATCAAGCAAACTTTTAACGATGTTAATATCGGTAAAAAGATTTGTTTTTAACAAAATGAACCAACTCAAACTTTTACACCGAAACTGGAAGTAATTCCGGTCGTTTACATTCGCATTATTCTAAATTTCGTTAAAACAAGAAGAAAGAGTTATACAAAAATGATAAAACTAAGTTTTCCAACGTCAATATTACCGAGAGGAATTAATCTGAAGCTAAAAGGGAGCCCTCGAAAGTTATCTGGGGAAGCTGGAGCGGGGCATGACTTCACAATCAAATGTCAAACAAAGTTTTATCAGCACAAAGTTGACAAATAAATTCCCCGTCCCGCAAGAGAACTTTTCTCATAGTCGACGCGACGAGACGTGATCCCGCCGACTATATCGACCATTTTTCCTCTCCTTGACGTGTTCATGTTTTTTCCACTACAATAATAGCTGCAATTTATTGTCATTTACCTTTTATTTTGAATCAATTTTACAAGAAAAATACCGTCAATTTTTGTTCCAAAACAGCTAAAGATAAACATTACTAACATGCGACAAGGTCCTATTTATCCATCCATGTCTTCAAGTCTTCAATTATCTGTAAAAACATGTCATCTTTGTTATTAAGATAATTGTCTAACCTGTCTTAAAAACACAATGTCTCAAATTCACGGCGCGTAGGGTAGCCGTGTCACGCGACTAATCCGTTGCCAGCCGTAGCCCCATAAAATCTGTTAGACTCGAGACTCGGGGCGTCGAATGAGGAACGACTGACAAGTACGCCCAGCTTGTTTGACTTGTCTCCTGTGACAACATGTTCCCAAAGTTCTCTCACATATTATTTCTTAAAATTCTTTTTGTGAAACGTCTTCTGAATATCTTGTTAAGTCTCAATTTGAGAAAGATTGATTAGATACCTGTTTTAACGATTTTCGCTTTGTTTTTTCCACTTTGTTTGAAACTGGTATAACTGGTTCATTCTACATGTCGATTTAGATATTATAATGAACGCAAGCTAGCCGAATTAAATAGAAGGTACGAGTATATTCAAAGAGGACAAACAAGAACATTCTTATTTGTACGGAAAGACGTCGAGATGTCAAGAATCCGAACTTGAAACATACTCTGAGCACCCCTTCAAACAGCTCCCTAACGAGCCAATGAGCAACTCAGCCCGGAAAGAAGATTCAGTAAACAGTAACTTACAGGTTTCGTGTTACATTCTGAAGAGTTCATTACATTATATTGTTTAAACTCCAGTTAAGTATACTTAAACAGCTGTCATTTGTCAAGTGCTGGCCAAAAGTGATGGATGGCACGGGCGTTTCCGTTCGACTTTTAAAACTGGGGACTGTTGTAATGGGCCAGTATTGTTATTTCAGTCGTCGGAAACGTAACGAACTAACGTATGGGAATGTTAAAAGTGACGGGGCACATATATTTTATAAGCGTCCATTTGTCTGGAGGCGCATGTGTGTCCGCCCCGTGCGCTGAAATATTTACGAGCTATTAGCGCAACAAGAACAAATACGTAGCAAGATGCGTCTCGGAAGCGGATCACAAGCGTCTCTTAGCGCTTCACTGATTTAACACCACTACAGAATTAAGCCTTAGTAATTAATGTCACATCTCCTGCTATATTCGTACCTTTTGAAGTTAAGATATTTATCAGTAAATTATTTTATGTTAAATGGCGCGTTATTGATCTTTGAATTGAAACATTATAACGTTCAACAGTTAACACGACACGTCCATTACAGCATTAGGTACACGTAAACCGTTTTATACGGTACAATTTCCTCCCATTATTTCGCTGTTAAGCTTGAAAATAGACGGTCTGAAAACTACGTCCATTGTGTTTTTTATCCCAGAGAGTTCGAAAAAAAAACTAAATGTTCGATGCAAGAGCTTATTTGCTTTTTAATTCGACGGACGAATGTGAGTGGGTACGAATTAATCCCTGACGCCTTGTTAAGGGTGATGTACGGCCAGCATTAACGCAGTAAGTAATTCAATTTCACGATGAAAATCTGTTTAATGAGCCTAAGTTAATGTGTCCACTGTTAACAAATAAAGGCGCAGCGCACTGACAAATTGCTTAATTTTATTAAGTGGCGGTACACTTGGGCTGAGTGCAGTGTTTGTTCGCTGGAAGTATTTACCGCCGCGACGTCGAAGGCGACCCTCGTTCTACTCGCGGGTCATAACGTACAAATTCACTGAACTGCTACATTCGCCGACTGCGACAAAGAAACGGTAATGGACCCTCATATATATGCTAATAAACTTTCCAAATGCGTTTTAAATTAAAATAATCCCGAATTTATATGTAAATTTGTGACCGCACTTTGTCCTTCGCGGCTTCTCGTTCCGAAATCGATTACATTACACGGATTCGAGCTTAGATCCGACTCAGATAAGTTTAATGAAGGGTTTACTAAAACGGAGATCCTTTACTACAATCCACTCGATTGGGGATTCTATCGCTCTCGATTTCACTCTTACTAAAACAAAAACTCGGCTAAAACAAAAGTACCAGGTATAATTTTTGAACCTCCCAAAATATTTTATTTTATCGTTGTGTCTTAGTCGGTCGGCACGAATGTAGTTCTATAACAGATAGTATTAACGATATTTTTATTTAGCTTTCCATTAAGCATACCAGTATTATCTTAATTATTATGTGGTTAACCTTTTAGCCGCGTATTATCTTATAATATAAAAGCTCAAGCTTCAAGGCTGCGTTTACGAGACCACCCGCACATTCCGACTAGTTTCGATCTAGATGTGTCCGTGTCCCCCCGCGTCAGTCCAATTAGTCATGATTAACTTAAATTTATAGGTCCGTTTAATGGTCCATTAACAAAGTCACTAGTATCTAACGACTTCTTATTGTGAAGCTACAATTCCATAAAACACTTTCATCCAATTAACCAAGACGCTGATATTTGATCCCAATACGTTCGTTGTCACTCTCTATTAGAGTTTATTGCTTAAAAGTAATTGTATCAGAAATATGGCTGGTAACACGAACCCCTCGTCCCGTAAATCACTAAAGACGCAACATTAAAAGAGTGAGGTGTGTTTTATATTTTTCTCAAAGAGAAAATGTTTAAGCTTAATTTGAGCAGACATTCAGTAAGGTTTCATTTCGTTGAGAACGTGAAGTAGAACGTTTTGTTTGAGATATTGCACATTTCGCCACGCGCGGCTCTGTTTGCACGGGCGGTATCTCACTATATTTTGAAATGCCGACTGTTAGGTTTTTGTATCAAGTAACAAAACACGCGATCGCAGGCTTTTATTCTGAAGTTTAGCCGTTTGTATTTCTAGGAAAATGTTGTTATTTAGTTCAAGTACCACGAAAGTGCCGATTTGTTGGTATTCATCAAGTTTAGTTACATGTTTTCTTTTTATTGTGTACCTAAGTGTTCCTCATTTGTAATACCTTGCTAGGTGTATTGCTAAATAGGTTAAAGTATGATTAATTCATTGTGCCTAACAGGTTATGGGTTGTTAATGTAACATTCTGTATATTACTTGTAAGAATCTCATCACTTACTAATAAACTGCTATTACTATGACTATACTGATTCTACCGCGATAGACTCATTATATTTCCATCCCTTTCCTTCACATGCATAGTCCAATCTTCAAAGCCTTGAGCAAGGTAGCCAGCCTTTCGGTATTTTGTAGGATCCATTTTGGAGAGTGTGCACGGGAATTGCGTGACTTGATTCCGCCATCTCAATTCCACCATCGGACAACCTGACGTACGGTGATTATCTACCTTACGTTGTTGAAACATCTACGGTCTGGACTAGGCGTTTCGCCATGTTGTTCATACCACGTACGTCGAGGGACTGGAACAATTTGCCTGCTGTGGTCTTCCCATCCGATTATAATTTGGGTGTCTTCAAGGCTAGAGTGAATAGGCTCTTAATAAACTAGCGCGCCTCACCATCAACGATTGCATCACTGCTTACCATCAGGTGGGATTGCAATCAAGTACTAGTTTATAACCAATAAAAAAAATAATATCGGTATTATGTGAGTTACCCGTGTAATTACACTTCTATGACACCCCGCAATTTTATCATGTTTCACTTTTCAGTCATACGACGGGTATGACTAAACTGTGCATATCGCGCTGCAAACAATATTCTATATTCGAGAGGTTGTTTGCGTCATGAAACTGTGCGTGCTGAGCTGTATCTATGATTAACGGGTATTGTGCAAATCTTCCTTTTAATGAACGAGTCTCCCTGACCTATCTTTTACAACGACTTGTCAATCCCATCGACGACAGAACTAGCCGAATTTCAGATAGTTAGCAATCTTATGCCTGAAATGTTCAAATACTAGCTTTTGCTTCTTTCTGTACTTATCAAGGTTGGCTTTGAGTCAAACCAGATGCAGCTGGACTGGCCATCAGTATTTTTACTTGGAGCGACTGCTTATTTGACCTCTGCCCTCTACAACCTGACAATTGGGTAACACGATGCCCCTTGGCAAGACTGGTGTCAGATTTTCTGGCTTCTAGCTATCGGTAACTACTCTCAAAGACCTATAAATAACAGCTGGAACTAATGGAGCCGTTGTCAACTTTCTTTCCGATATGATAAGATAATCATTTATTTTCTCAAACAATACATGCATCACAAAATAAATTGTCAATATGCAAGAGATTTTAAAATACAATATTAATTGTCGTGGAAATATTTGCACACCATTGTTCGGCGTGCAAATATTTTCAAAATAATAAAATCATTCTAGAGTGTCATTAAGTCGAATCATTAAAATATTAATACTGATATAAGTAAAATAAAATTATACGTCTAGAATGTAAAACAGAGTAAAATAATTATTATTAAAAACAAAATTTGTCGTTAAAAAACTCATTTAAATTGTAGTAAGCTTTATCTGCTAGGAAACTTTTATCTTTTTTTAAAGCTATATCACTCAGCTTTTAGGTAACTTTAAAAAAAAAAGTAGCCATATAAAACACACTTTTACGCATAAGTCCAGGTTTGTTTTCTCCGATGCATGCAGGAATCTCGGTATGTTAAGATTGTCACCTCTCCTTAGGTTAGCGAAAATTGAATTGTTTTTTTTTTCCTTTTTTGTTTTAATCATTAAATGTCTTCTCCCTCTTTAGAATGGAACGAGAAGGCGTGTGTCAGACTTTTACTGACTAAAACCCATTTGTGTCCTTCAGTTGCCGTTTTGCATTCTAGGGCACCGGTTACTTTTTCAAATTTTTTCGCAGTCCTAGCAGGCATCTGTCCTATTAAACTCCTTATAGTTTTTTTGACATTACTTTGAGGCCAGCGTAGGACACAACTCGCCTTCGTCTAAGGTTTGCTTGATCCTTACCGGGCGGCTGGACGGCGAGCTACCCATTGCTCACTGTCCGCAAACCCGCGCAAATTGACCAATAGCCGCATTGGTAAACTAAACATGAACTACTACTTAATAAGTTTAAAACGTATAAATAAATACTTAAATATTCATCTCTTTTTTATCATTCCATTCTCCATTTACATATTTTACGATGTTTCAATATGTTGAGGGCAATGGCACTAAAAAATATCATATATACATTCCCTGTAGAAAAACTTTATGACAGATAATTTTATCAAATGCTTAATCCTTTATTTTGGTTATGGTAGATTAATGTTTAGACTTCACAGAAATGGATGCTATAATCGAATATTATATTAGCCACGTAAATGTTGACATGTAAAAATATGATGGTGCTGAGCTGCTTATGTATTACATGATAAATGGTTTTCAATTTATACTGTGACAGCTTCAGAGGAAAGCTTTCGGTAACAAATGCTTATGTTTCGAATGCACGCGATGTATAGGGCTGAAGTAGTGGGTATAGCCACCACACTCACGTTCCGCGATTATGTAAAATGTAATCCAAACCCTGTTTTGGTGACGTCACTCAGTTGTTAACAAATTAATGATCGTTTTAATTGCAGTTATGTGAGTTAAAGTGGTTCTAAATTGCTGATGAATCTACATTACTTTGGACTGTTCTATGTATCCATAGATATTTTGATACAATTTCAAATCTGCCGACTGCAAACAAAAACATTCTCTTCGGATATTTTTCTTTTTTTTTAATTATGGAACAATGAAAAGAACTGCAGATAAAATAAATCTGTAAAAATATTTCCTTTCTTCAGAACTTGCATACAAAAATCTGTTTTTCCGTGCCAGGTTATTGGAGCGAATAAAAACCGTTGTCTTACAGCAAAATTATAACTAAAATATACTTAAGTTATGACCACCGTAAGTGAGTAAACAGATTCGAACCGTTAGTTTGGGATCTAGATTCAAGGATGTTGTGGATATGCGAATTTGGATACGGATATAGGAATAATATTATTCCGGTTACGGATATAAAATTACACCGGATTATCCGCTAGTTCAGTTGTGGTTAAAAAAAAAAAATATATAGTCAGCCAAATAACGTGCCTCACTTGCAAAACTTAAACACACATTTAAAATTTGGTGCTTATTCGAGCTGATCTGGTTGGTTTATAAGTTTGACGGTGATATAAAACGCAAGTTTAAAATTTGTTGTATAGTTTATGTAATTTTAATCACATGTCTTAGTTTTGCAATCATTACAGGACTACCCTACTTATAGGTATAAAAGTAAAATACAAATATCAACTTAAGTTTTATTTCTAGTCTAACTAAATTATCATTTGTGTGACGAGGCAACACAAACAAATGTCTATTATATTTTTTTTTAATAATATATAAACTAGTGTTGGCTGCGATCCCACCATCTGTCATTTTGACTCCGTTTTTAATCGATACTATCCGAAACTTTTAAATCGGTTACCGATATTTTTTATTTCGGATATCCGATACTTTCGGTTATGGTTACGGAGCTAAATGTCATCCCTACTTAGAATAATAAAAGCATAAGCTCGAAAAATTAAGTTCGAAAAATTGAATTGGAAGTTATAACTTATGAAATTTTAACGTTTATTTAGAAGATGAGGGGTGACTAGGCGCGGGTAGCTCCGAGCTCCTTCATTAATCACCACCCTATACCTTGGGCTAGACGAATATGTTAAACCGGAAAACGCCGAGAAGCCACCGACTTTTACGTTTTCAAACGTTGCCATAATCCTGATTCACTGAAACGACGCGGGACGGAAATAAATCGTAGCTATTCTCGAGTCCCGAAGGTCATTTGTACGACGATAATTTATGGAAGAACTTGTGTATGTAAATAGGAGTGTAGGTATTTCTTAGCTATTTCGTTATCGGAATGGATTATCTTTATTAGGAATTTATTATTTCTGAGAAACGATTTCGTGTCTCAATGTGAAGCGAACGCTCGTGGTTTATGTTTTTTTAATAAATAGAAATATCTAGGAGGCCGATAAAAATATACTTTTGTGCTAACAGAAAAATCTAGTAGAAATAATGATATATATGATAGAGAACCTGAACGAAAACCATTCATGTGAATAAATACAAGAGATATATTATTATTCTTTGCCTCAGTGAATTTGAGCGTAATCTAAGAGACAGTATAACCAATATTTTGATAGGCAATTGAAATACAATCTATAAGAAATAATAGCTAGCGAAAACTTTAGGTACCATGTATTTATTTTTAGAAATGTAGCTAGATTTTTAGTAAGATACATAAAAACCGCTCAAGTGGGAAAGCTCAGACTAGCACACGAAAGGTTCCGTACTACAATGTAAAAATTTAGCAAATAACGTTTCTTGTATGGGAACTCTATATTTTTGTTGTTATAGCGGCTATAGAAACACACATTTTGTGAAAATGTCTACTCTCTTACGGTTTATGAGATACAGTCCGCTGAAAGACAGACGGATGGCAAAGGATCTCATTGGCACCATTTAGGTATAGAATCCGTTTTTTTTATGTGGCAACCTACTGGGCACAAAATCTTTGAGGGAAAAGAAAACCATCGATACGATAAGAAGATGTGGGAAATCATCCAATGACTTGGCCTGCTCTGGGGCGGAGAAGGAGGGGTGACTTTTACTAACTAATACCCAATCATTATGTTCCTTATTTGCCTTCGTTCCAGGGCCCCGGGGTTTTCTTTCGCACAACCCATGGTCTGTTCCTGGTCATTGACTTGAAATGCGTGTGGAACAATACGCGCTGTTGACAGCTCGGCCTCGGTCCGGACTGTTACCAAACTCGGGTACAGAACCCCAAAACCACAAATAATATATTCGTCGAAATCGTTCTACCAGCAAGATATCAGAAACGCCACCTTAATTAAATTCAGAATAGAAACACGCTCAAGCATTATTCATTAAAACAAATGAACAAAACACGACCGTTGACACAGCGCAGCGGTTACTGATCGCTAACAAATAACTAGTAGCGATACTATTAACTAGAATAACTAGTAGTATTGTGTTACGAAAACCAACAGTCGGTAGTTAATCATACGTTATCTAACTTCGATCGGAATCTAGTACGACGTAGATCATAATTAATGCGCGCAGTGGTCAGTGAGACGCCTGGTCAGGAAGCGTTTTGTCCGTATCGCAACCACCATCAGTTGTAACCACCGTCAAATGTGTTTAGGCACCCTTAATTACCACTAATGCTAGAAAAAATGGAATAAAAATTGTGGTGATGATCATTAAGGTGGTTATCGATCCATCTCGCTGGTAAGGAATTAATACTAGATTGGATGGTTTGGTTAGATAAACAACCAGGATGGGACAAAAATACATTCATATGTTAAAATTGGGGCAATCGTGTAAGGATTGTTTTTTCATATATTCTTAGTATTTGGATGCTTAATCTGTTATGCTATTTGTTAGCTGTTTCAACTTTCTCACGGTTTTTGAGATACAGCCCACTGAAAGACAGAGAGACGGACAGCGGAAACGTAATAATAGGATCCCATCAGCACGATTTTGGTATCTACAGAACCTTTTTTTTAGATGGGAAATTAACCAATGACTTCCCCTCTCTAGGGACAGTTTGACAGGCTTTTGACAGGCTGTCTTGCTGGAGCAAGACAGCCTGTCAAACGTGTTCTATCAGTTAGCCTTTGCATTTCAGAGCTGCGGTTACGCTTCCAAACAATCCCGAAACCCTAAAAGACATGAGCATCGGACCTACTAGTGCGTGAAGAACACAACGATCGTCAACTCGGGTTTGATCTTTACCGGACCGCGAGCTACAAATGGTTCGCCGTCCGCAAGTCCGCGCCTTGAATTGCCCTGCGACTCTCGACGTCCGGGGTATTTCCTATAAACGGCTGGGGCGTGAACGATAGACCTCTCACTTACTGTTTGAGTGGCCTTTGTTCGCATTACTTTTTCGTAGGAGGTAAAGCCATTCCATTCACTCTACATTATGTTAAAATTGTTCCATTCGTGTAAGGACTACTTTTTTCATATATTCTTACTGCCTAGATACATAATCCGATAAGTGAGTACCCTAATATTCAAATATTAACGTTCTCAACAATATCGCTATGGATGTTCCGTGAACGAAAAGCGCCTTTGTAGTTCTCAAGTGATCATAAACATCAGAGAAATAGGCTCTACACGTAAAAAAAAATCATCCAAATTGACAGGATTCTTTGAATGAACGAATAAAATTGTATCTCCTCACATCAAAGCGTAAAAGTGCTGTACCAGGAACTTTCATAAGCTGAAAGTCGGTTCACCTCAAGTTTTTGCTGTACAGAGAATTTCACCTTATGAAGTTGACCCTTCGTATCTTATTCGAGCCGTCTCCACAACCCCTGCCGTCAGGGGTTGTAAATCATAATTTATTTCACGAAGAAAATTCTTAAATAAACAAACTCATAGGCACAATTTAAAACAATTACTGTCTGAGATTTCATTTTAAATTACGGGATCATTATTTTGAATGAAAGATGATTTGAAATGTAAAGGCCTTCGTCGAATAACATCCTAATGTTTATGTCGGCATTTTCCGGAACATTTTCCGTGCAGCCTACACGAGCGTGGCTAAGGGGAGTTAGGACATGGATCTACTAGAAGGTTGAACAAAGTGTATCATTTTCTTGAAAATTCAGAGGCTTGGAAAAGGTTCTCAGCTAACCTTTTTAATAAATTTTGTTAGTAAATGAGGCAACAGTAACGTATGTAAAGTCTGTCTAAAAAACCAACCAACTTGGGAATTTTTGAACGAAATAAAAAATATGTTGCTGGTAACGCGAATTTTAGGTGTGACTCACTTATCAAAAGCCAGTACGAAATAGTTTGATACTTTTATGTTATTTATCTTTACAGACCGAAATATTTATTCTGAATGAAAATCTTTTGCATTTTTTATTGTTAAACAGTTCCTTAACAATATTAAATCATATAAAAAAATACTTTTATACGATACGTTTTAAAAGGTTGTATCAGTAATCAAAGATCAAGACTATTTAGTCAATCTTGATTATTTAACCAGTGTTGACTACATCAGATATCATTGTACTGTAATAATTATCCAAGTCGTTTGATCTTTACTTTGTAAACAATAAAAAGTTCAAATTTGAGATGTCACGTAGGTTCGAAACCGATTCTAAAAGTTCGGAATTTCCGATTGATTTAGCACTTTCGGTTTCGCTTTTGGTTCCCATAAATTTTATCGGAACTTATATCGGATGTACAAACAAATTTATATATGTCACGTGAGGAACCTCCACCCCCGAACCTTCTGTCGATTATTTTTTCACGTGTTGTTTTGTTTCGCATTTGGAATGTTGTGGGTTCGCTCTTCATATATACTTATCCGAGTTTTTAATTAGTTTTAGTTGTGTATTGTTTGACGCTTCTACCTCCGCCTCTGCTTCCGATTTCGATTCCTACTCCAACAGACCAAATTTTAAAACTCCGCTTCCGATTTCCTACAACCCTAGTTTAAACTCCTACTATGCAATACAGTTTTAGTTTTTCATGATTTTTTTTTTGCATTCATAATAATATTAATCTATAGACTAGTTGACCCGGCAAACTTTGTACCGCCTAATAATCAATGAATGGGTAAATATACAAAAGTTGGACAACTTTTTGTCCCATTTTGCAAACATAATTTTAACCATAATATATATGATATATTAGTTTGTATGGATAGATTATCTTATTAATATACTATCCTATGCCAGGCCAGTCAGTTTTTTAAATATTTTGAGAGTTATTTGCATTTTTTTAAATTTCATTACCAAAGGACTGATGAGGGTGGCAGGGTACTGATTAAAAACAAATATTCGTAGGAAAAAATAAGATTTATTGTAACTTTGAGTATTAGCAAGTACAAATATGTAAGAATATAATAAAGGCACATTTTTTAAGAATTAAATCACATTCAACTTTGGGTATTTTCAAATACAAATTGTCTTAGAATCTAATGATAAGATATTCAATATTACCTCTAAAACTATTGAAAACTAAAAATCTGAAATACGAATCTGAATCTGTTTTGACGCAACAATTCTCACACGTTCTTTCCAAACATCCTTCAGCATATCGATTACAGCAAAGAGTGTCCAGCATACTTTGATGATTTCTGATTGATGTAAGAATTTTTGCGTTTTTTAAAGCCGCAAGTTTGAGGTCCATGTTTTCGTGGATTGTGCAGGCACAAGTATCACGGTTTAATAAAGTAGGTGGTACGACCCAAAATGGTCGGAGCCGACTAAATAGGGTATAACTGATTACAAGTGGAACAGTTTTCAAAAACTTCTTGTGAAGATTTTTCCAACTATCAAGCAAATATCGCTTTTGCTTTTTAATTTGTTTTCGAGATATAAATTCTCTCTTTCCGGCTGCAAGGCGGCTATTAGCATCATCTTCTAAGAATTCCTCAACTAATCTTTGCAACTGCATTTTACGTTTCTTTGTTTTTGATTGTGATAGGTTGTTTCGAGTTTTCTTATAGGTCACTACTTTGTTTTTAAATCTCCATAGTTTATATTTCTCTACTGCACTTCCAGATAAAGCTTGTTTATATTTCCTTTTTTCTTTGTGGCTTTTAATTTTTTCATGATTTTGTTCTAGTTGCGTTTTCATGACTTCACCAAAAAGAGCTTTCTTCACTAATTCTGTCCTTTTAGTTACATCCTCACTCATTTCTTCAAGTCTCGTTTTTGGTGATTTTTCAACAGATTTCTTGACCTTTAACTTTTTTTTAATTCGTATATACTTTTGATGTACAGTATTTAATTTAATTTTAAGATGTGTAATAATAGTACGCGTATTCTTTAATTGCTTGTTTCTGTTCTTTCTCTGTATTTGACTCCTCCTTCTAGCTTCTTTTGTGCGGTCTTCATTAATGATGACAGGTCTATTTTGTGATAAAAATTGATTTGAAGTTTGGTTTAAAGTTAGTTTATCTCTATATTTTCATGAATATTGTTTCCAATTTTTTTCTCGTTATCCGTTGCTCGCGAGGTGTCATTTCTTTGATCAATTTTCTTTGACCTTTTTCTTTTTTTTTTTAAATACTGTAACCGTTGTTTCTCTTTGTATTCTGCTAATCTAGCTGGGTCACTTTTAATTCTTAGCAAACGAGCCTTTTCGGCTTCTCTTTTATTTTTTAACACCTCTTCCCTCGATAATTTTTGTTTTTTTTTAGGCGGCGGTATAATGTATACAGTCTGAAATAAGTAAAACAAATTTTTAACTTTAACATGCAGTAAAAAGATCTGAAATAATATATAGAAGATCAGTTCCCTGGAAACACGTCAGTCCTTTGGCGCAAGCTTAGACAGCGGACTGACGACAGGGTACTGATGAATTGAACATTAATTTGAGGTTATCCTTGAAACTTAATTTTATATCTAGATTTTTAATTATTAAGATGATATATTTATACAAATCACATGTAATCATGCATAAATTAAAACAAAACACAGCCACTAAAGGAAATAAAGACTCACCAGAGTACTGAAAACTTCAGTGGATCAGCACAAACACACGCGGTAAAAACGGCGCTAGCACTGGCCTCGTAACAGCTGCCGTCAATGTGGCGCACTCTGCGCCTAACTTCAGTATCAACATTCAATCTGTCAAAGAGTTGATCAAAGTGGAGTAATATTTTGCGGGAATTTCAAATTTTAATGTCGCACAAAGGACTGATGGGTAAAAGTAATGACAAAGTTTGTTCAATTTTTTAAAATAGCCTTTTACGGATTTTGTTAATAAAATTGGTTAATATGTTTTAAAAATGTATTGTAGAATATATAGAAATATTAAGATTAACAATAAATACGGAATAGTTTATTATACAACCATTTCATTAAGCGTTTTTGTAATTGTGACACGCCAGGGAACTGATATTTTGAGGATTTATTGCATTATTTAACAAATTAGCTTTTAGAGTATGTATTTTAAATTGAGTGGGTACACAAAAAGGATTTTAGAGTTTCATTATATATTGTCACATAACAAAATAAATTAAAATTTTCGTATTTATTGACTGATGACAGTGAGTAGGACAACTTTTGTATATTCACCCGAATACTTTTTTTCTTACCTTTAAAACCTTCCCTAGACTATTACGAATATTTCAAGACTAAAATGAACCAAATCGGTCCGATCGTTCTCGAGTTTTAGCGAGACTAACGAACAGCTATTCCTTTTTATATCTATGAAGATATCTGTACATATTTCAGGGTTAAAAATTTAATAAAATAAACTTGCACAAGGTAAGCTTGACACAAGTTCGAACGCAATCCATCAATTCATTTCGCTTATTCTTACTTCATTTTTTACAGTGATGTACACATGTCAATATAGAAATATGCGCCAAACCAACGCATTACGTATCTCTAACATTCTCGGAATTGTGCCGAACGTGAGCTGGGAGACAAATTTGTTCGCGCACACATTTTCCTTAAGAAAGGACATGGAGAAACAAATTTTCTTAAAGAAAAAACTTTTTGTACAAGTAACATGATTACTTAGGTATGTAGGCGCAAGTACTTGTCAGTTTATAAATAGCATACCAATTGATAAAATTAATAATGTTTTTTCGTGCACATTTAAGAAAAATAAATGCACATGCTGGACATCCCACCCATACGCAAAAACGTGTTTTGGGAACACAATCCCTGCCGGAGTCTGTGCTTCTTGATAGCTACAACCTGGACATCTTTAAATCAAGAGTGAATAGGTTACTTCTAGCTAAGCGCGCTCCATTTTCGACCACATCGTCAGTTTCCATCAGATGAGATAGCGGTCAAGCGTGAAACAACTATCAACAATAATAAGAAGAACTATAAATAATGTGGAGCAATTTTAAAGCCCCCAGTGTGTCACATCCCAATCTCATATTTTTAGTCTAATTCGTATCTCTACCTACAAAAATGTCGTATAAAAATTGCTACAACATAATAATAATATCATCCTTTCTCATTACTTTGACTTGACGTATATTGAGCCATCCTTTACTTCACTGGTATCCATCTCACGAATTGCCTATGGTTTGCAAGGCGCTTTATCCGTATGAAAAACTTATAAAAGAAATGTGGCCAGAATTTCAAGTCTACGGTATATTCGGTGCGATATTTACATAGGATCGTCAACCGTCACTACGTAGCAATATGTCAAATATTTTCTTCTGGAACTTTCCGTTTACATATATTGTTACTGCTCGTACGTCCCATTTTCAGCCAGCAAGTTTTTTTGGCTATCATAAAAGCGGACTAAGAGCTAAAAGCTTTCTTTTTTTTTAATGATCTTAACTAGTGTTTGATTGCTGCTGACCCTACCTGTTGGTAAGGGGCCATTCAAGTATTACGTAAGCACTACAGGGGGGAGGGTGGGTCTTTGCTTTGTTTATTTTTTATGACATGGGGGATGGGAGGTCTGGACGGTGATTACGTCAGCGGTTTTTTTTAAGAGACCAATCTCGATGTTCCAAATTGACATGAAAATGAGTACACAGACACATATCACTGAGCAATGTTTACGTATGCATGTAGGGGGAGGGTTAGATCTTTCCTTACTTTTGCTGACGACGGGGGTCAATATTTGCGAAAAATCTGCTTACGTAATACTTGAACGGCCCCTAAGTAGTGATGCAAACGTTGATGGTGAATCGCACTAGTTTATTAAGCGCCTTGATGAATTGTTCCTGTACACACTTTATTATTTACTTTCAGAAATTGCGTGCAAATCAGAGGTAAATAAAAAAAGCGATTTTTATTTCATTAATTAGTTTCTGTACGACAAAGGGCCAGTGTTACCAGGGGCAAGTAAAAACTCGCATGTGGGAAATAATAATTCGCTTTTCATTTTGTTTCGTCATAGCGAAGCTGGCGGGGCTGCTCAAAGACTTGAGGGCCGTCAATGGTGGATGAGTGGCTCATACTTTATTATTCGCTCGCATTGAGTCGCACTCGCGGGGGAACGTAAAATGAGGTCGCGATTTATCGGAACACACTCGGCTCTTTTGCGTGCTGTAGGTATAAACAGATAAAGGCACTTAGTCATTCATGAATCATTTATAATAAATACCTAAGCTTTATCGATAAATATCTCCTTGTAATGATGTCAGTGCTAAATTAGTTTAATTTGGTCTTTATTTACTTTATTTGATTTCTTTCGCGAGTTCAGGTTTGATTCCAAAGTAAAAATTGTTTGTTATAATGCATACAATCACGTGTTTAAGTATCATTCACTAATTACTAGTCACCCTAATTATTTATAAAAACAAAATATAATAAACTTAACCGGAGCCGAAATTTACCAGGAAGGAATAGAATTATTAGACGCTGTTCATTTTAATTACCGTTGGCCAGCCAACGCGTAGAACCACAGACCACAAATATCTTATAGTCCGTCTTAACAGTACCAGAATAATGGTCGTTCTATAAATATGAATATCGGACAGTGACCGCTCCAGTCCAATAAATAACGATTGATATTTTTTATACACATTCAATTAACTCTCAACTATCAATTACAATTGGAGTAGCCATATTTTTTGTTTAGACAACCGCAAAAAAAAGTATTAATTTTTTTTTGTGATCGTCGAAGAATCGTAACCGGATCAATATAATAATAGACTAGCGTTTCGCTTTAATGACAATAAAATACGCTTATTAACTTTAATGCATTTTTATTGAAGTGACATTTATAATGTCAAAATTACTGGAAATCGTATATCGCCATGACGCAAGTGTCAACGTGCCGTGACAATCACTATCACGCGTCCGACATTTCCGTGCGTGAAATCCGTAATAAAATTTTCGTAAACATGAAACAAAAATCCGTCAATATACCACGGAAAATGTCACAGATTTATATGGCCGATTTACATATATTAGGACTAACGTGGATAAGAATAATTGAAACAAAACGAGTGACATTTCATTTCGTATCACGCAATTCGTACAGATTACAGTGAGCTCCGCCGCAGTAAATTATGATGTTGCCCCCTCGTTCTTAACGCCACATAATGTTGCGTATTTTATTATTGTGAGATTAACCAACGGAATACATTAGGCACACCTACATTATGCATGCCACCTGTTATTTGAGAAGTTATTACAGTCAATTAATTTAAAAGAGGTAATGTTATCAGTTATTTGTGTATCCAATATGGCGGGACAAGGTACTATGCTCATACACCTTTTAATTTGTAATGATCGTAACTCATGTTAGATAAACATTTTTATAGAACGAATAAATAATTCAGAATTAGGGAACTATTAAGATACAGGTAGAAAGTTTTAACTGTTATTAAATAACATTATGTAACTTAAACGGTAAGTCGTTTATCTGAATGAAAATTAACTAAATAGCGAATACAAAAATATAATTAATTAATTCTGCTCATCGAGTTGATCGAAATATTAGTAAACAGCTTGCAGACTCTTCATGTGGCCAGATGGCTGGTTTTTTTTGAACGTGGCAATGCCGCCAGCGTTCTGGGCAATGTTTTCATTGACAGCGAAGTGGATGAATTTTTTGATGCCCTAAAAATTCTTTTTAAACGTTTTTAACATACCAGTATTTGCAGTTTGTATATATCTATCAACTTGTTTATTAGTTTAGTTGTTTGTAAGCATAGTATAATTTCGATGGTATGCTTGGCACAGTGATTGAGCGATTGACTACTGCGCTTGCAGGTCGCGGGTTTGATCCCCGCACGGAACAAATATTTGTATGGCCTACAGATAGGTGTTCTGACTTTTGATGTTTTGTGTATGTGAGTTTACATGTTTGTGAGCGCACTCACAATACAGGAGGTAAAAAACGAAAATTGGAATGTAACTAATTTTAACAAATGAAAATAAAAGATCGTAATTGTTACTGTTTAAATAATTCACACCACCAACGAAATTATAACACATCTTGAAGCAATGTATATTTTAGGATACACAATCTAATTGCCCCACAAACAATCACGCAGGAAACATTATTATTGAAATACACTATCATACGCTGTCAATCATATAAATCTAACGCGTACATAATTAGAAGCGTTATCAAGGGTTCAAAAGCCGTTTAAGCATCAATGAGAGGACATAACTCACCTTGTTCTAGTTTAGCAAATACGTCAGGAGCTCAGGAAACACTCCGGGTTGGTCACGTAAGGGTATTCAGCATTCGTACCTTACTTTGGGCAGTAATTGAAATAAAGCAGGTGACGTTAGTACGGTTTGTCACGCACCCTCTGATGTACTGTGCAGCGTTACGTAATGTACTGGGATCCGCGGGATTATCGCGACTGATGTTATAATTTAGAATTATGTAATATAGAATTTAGACTTAGCTGTGATTTTGTTAGTTTGAAACGTCTCTATACCTTTGTGCATCTTTTTTTCGTCCATTTAAGCCTTTTCTTCTTTCTTGAGTTATCAAATAAAAAAACGCTTTCAGTTCCTCTGTGACACACATTCTAGGTCTTTGAGGTCATCGGAGAATATAAAACCTAGTATTCATATGCATTACACTTCGTTCTTCGATAAATCTTTTACGGTACAAGCAGCTCGTTTGTGGAATGCATACAGCATAACCCATAGAAGTGAGGCGTGCCCAAACGCTGCCAGCGTTCAAAAAAATGGTGAAGGAGTACCTATCAATTTAATTTTTCTTCTCCTTTCGCTATTGTATATGGTAATATTTATTAGTTTATTATTTGATAATTTATTTTTGTATTATATTTTTTCTTTTTTCTATTGTATTATTTATATAAATACTTCTATTATTTATATTGTTGTACACAGACAATCCCAAATCTTTTCCTTTCTTCCAGTCCATTCAAAGGTTGTCTGGTAGAAATTGCCCTGTGCAATAAGACCGCCTGTTGTACATTTATTTTATTTTTAATTGTATGTCCTAATAATAAGTTAAGGTGTGCAATAAAGAAATAAATAATAAATAAATAATGAAGATATCTCCAAAAAAACTAAGGTTATCGACATAGCCCGAAAAAAACGCCAAACTTAAGTACAACAGGCGGTGTCATCGGGAAGGACATATTACTCGCAAAACAGATGATCGATGAGGCAAAAAAGTTCTGGAGCTCCTACAAGGTAGACCTATGACCTGGTTTGGGTTGTGGAGATCCGATGGATGCGAGACGCAAAGGATCAGTTATTGTGGCGACGCTTATAGGGACCTATGTCCAACAGTGGACGGCTTTTGCTGAAATGATGACTTTTTCTAAGTTCGTTGATGCAGTACCCAAAATCATATTAAATCTTTTTACAAACCCATTACTTTTTGATGATTTCCCACCCATCAACGACTTATCCTACTCTAAGGTGGAACCAGATCGTGTATCAGACTTTTACTGACCAAAGAACACCTATGTCGTCCATTTACCCTTTACGTTCTAGGGCCACGGTTTCTGTTTAAAACATTCACGTACCCTTAGCAGGCCTTCAGCATTGTTGACACCTCTTTGAGTCACGCGTGATACACTACGCGTCTGGTTCGTACTAGATGGCCAGTAGTGAATTACCCATAACTCGTCGTCCGCAAGTCCGAGGCTGTTGTGGCCAGAAATCGCCTAGCGACTCCCTACACCCGTGGCTTCTCCTTCG
The DNA here is from genome assembly GCA_958295575.1 of Leucania comma. Lineage (NCBI taxonomy): Eukaryota > Metazoa > Arthropoda > Insecta > Lepidoptera > Noctuidae > Leucania > Leucania comma. The sequence goes on along the minus strand of OY282474.1, from coordinate 14,473,458 downwards.
GCGGCGGCTGGGGCGTGACGATTTCTGTTCCCTCGCGATTCATCCATAGCTGTTTCCATGTACGGTAGCATTATAATGTCATGTACTCTTAGATTTATATCGCTGTCCCCTCTTAAAAGCTTTCAGTCGTTAAAATGCAATAACATTACTTTTAAGGAAACATTGAATTGTGACACAATCGGTGAACATAAAAAGAATATTTGCGGCCAATAAAACTAATGACATCAATTAGTATATCCGTAAACGATAGCGATTCCAATTTTTACAGAAATGTATTGGGATATTCTTATCTTGAAGATATCTTTAAGTGGTAAAACAGACCTTAAGTTATCTCACATATTAAGGTGATAAGATAAGGTTAAAACACACCATTAATTATGTTGAAAGAGGTTGTAATCACAGGTGAAGCCGACGACAAGCTCTACCGTAATTAGAGAAGTTACGACTAATGCAAGAAGGCATTACTTTGACGCCATTATTCAAGGAATAAACTGCGTATTGCTGAATGATATAACGGCACGGCCTTTCAGTATTTTACTGGTTGCATTTTGGAGAGTGTGCGCGGGAATTGCATGACTTGATTCCACTATCTCAATTCTACCATCGGACAACCCGACGAATGGTGAGTATCCACCCTTACGTTGTCGAAACCTCTACTGGCGCGGAGATTTCATTGGATAATTTTTCCACCGAAAAAAATAAATAGCTTCTCTAGCTAACCACAACATTATGTAATGCAGGTTTAATTAACTTTTGAGTCACCTTTATGAGCAATTAAAATTAGGTACTCAAAATAAATATCCACTTCGTTTCACAATTATTATTTTTTATGGTAGGTAAAATCATCCAATGACAGGTCCCGCCCTTGGGTGGAGCGGGAAGTAGTTTCAGACTCTTACTGACTAAAAATCTACCCCGTTCCTTCGTTGTCTACAAGTTTATCTGCTTCAATTCGCAAGAAAATATTAATTGAAATGTAAATGCTGTGCTTAAGCTCATAGAATATAATTCCAAGTATGGTGTAATATAAACTAATTAAGCCTTTTAAAGTTAAGTAACTGTTCCAGTCAAAAGCCGTTTGAGATAAATGTTCATAAATATTTATCCCCGTTTCAAGTCATTGGAATTTCCAAAACCTTCCTTTCAAGGATTATCACAAACGCTTTATAGATAGGATCTCTCCTTGGTTCCACATCCGTCGCAGACATGAAACTTGACAGCCTAAATAATGGACCCAATTCATTAACCGATCTCTCAGTAGAAGACACGATGAAATTTTAGACCTCTTATTGTTAGGGCCCGGTGCTATTGTCGACGCCCCCGAGGCAAGTTCACATGTAGCCAGGCCCTTTGTACTTCAGATCTGTCCCTGACGTCGGCCTGTTAAGATAAATGAAGCTTTCACAATTATATTCAATCCAAATGACGAGGATTATATGCTTGCAGTTTCTGATAGTGACATTTTATAAGCAGAGAATGTATTATGATAAACTTGGGTGGCTATAGCAAAAACTCCGGGGCCATTGATCTCTTTCCAACTAGTATGACAATCGTTGTCTCAAGTAACATTCGATCCCTGAACTTTAGTATTAAAATACAGACGAAAGGCACAAAGTTTGATTCGAAACGAAATGATTTTGTAGACTCAAAATGAACAAAAGTTGCTCGTTCGTTGAGTTTGGGCTATTGTTTTAGGTTTCAGAATTTGTAAGTCAATTTGAATTGATATAGATTCGGCCAATCAACTGTTTTACAAGATATATTAATGTTTTGATCCACTGTTCGTCTGCAAAGGCTAAGCTTGTTCAAAGTAAGTTCAACTTGCTAGCAATTCAATGTAGTAAGTGAACGTGACTCAGTTTGTGAGAATAAAACACGAAATACAAGCAAAGCCAGACGTGTCAAACAAAACTTATAAAGGAATATAAATAAGCTAATTATTTCGAAACACTTTCAACAAGTATCACGAAATATTATAATCGTTTAGTCACCTCGTTGAATAGCTAACGAGAATTGGGCGTTTAAAAATGTGAACAAAAAACGTAAAAAGCTCGGACGTCAAGAAAGAGTGTTGCCAGTTTTTGGAGGTCTTAAAGAAATTGTGGCGCTAATAATGTGCTACAGTTTTATGGCGGAAGCAATAAAAAATAACAAGCAGAAAGGAAATATATCTAGATGTAAGCTCGGCCAGCAGGTGTCAAGAAACAGTATTAGTTGTTGAATAATAAACATGATTCACACTGGCTTACAATTCCTAATTGATGATCGGCGGGGACCGGTCTGAGCGTCTCAACGGCTTATCCCATTTAAAATCAATGGCGCGATAACGTCCTCATGCATATTCGTCTACGTAATCATAATCCAAATGAACGATTAGAGTCTCGTGCGCTGCGTGGGCGCGGATTAACCTTCGCTCGAAATTTAGTGGGCTCGCCCTACAAAATTTGAAAAAATTCTTTATCTATATACCGCCGGCGTAATTATAATGCCGTAAGTCAGGTGACGGGGCTTTTTACAACGAATTAGGCCGCTATACAAACACTTATTATTATAGATGTATATCACGTTCTGACACACTTTTTTATTCATATTTACAATGCTTCGTCCGACATACAAGAATTTTTGTATTCGTATCATGTATTGAAATTCTATGATTGCGTTGCGATCTTATACAATATAATATAATATATGTATATTTTTGAAATATGTTGAGTTTTACGCATGGATAAATACAAAAAACAAAAGTGAATTTTGATACAAGTGCAGAAAGTTTGTCATTGTGACCGAGGCGGAATTCGCACGAGCTGTAGTATCCGAATGAGTTATGGAGCCGAGGCCTGCAGTAACAAATTTGCACGCGTATCAAACATACGAGCGAGCAAGCGCTTTTTCAGCACTAGTGTGGAAAATAGTTCATTGTTTGCCTAAAAGCGGTGGGATAAGAGCGAATTTTCGAGTAAGTGTATTGAAAATAATATTTTTAATAAGCATTTTATAGTAGAAGAAACAATTAATTCACTGAAAATACGGAGGTACTAGAAAATTAAACCTGAAAGGTAGAAACTAAGGTTGTATAACGAGATCTGCTCCGGGTGCCTACAAAATATATGTATATCCTACAATAGGGTTTAATTCCGTCCGTCCGTACGGTTTTAAGTTTAGGCTGCTTCCACAGGTCGCCTGCCTAGTAAATTCATTACTTAATTTAAAATGCTAATGGCTTGTCGTCTGGACGCCTGGTAGATGAATAATGTAATGAAACAGCCGATTCCGATCTAGAAACTCTACGATGATTGAAGTCCTCGTACTTATAAACAAATGAATTGAGTTCACAATGGACAGACCAGGGATTCAGAATTGCCAGAACTAGGGTACTTAAAAGAATTTCCAACGTTCAAATGTTTTCTCAATATCCGAAGTACGATAACAAATATTTATACAAGATAAAATTAATTTATTTTCAAATTTCATAATATTTCTACATGTTTAGTAATATTATACTGTGATTATGTAATTATAGGATGTAATGAATAACATTAAAACAATATTAATAACGATTATTAACTCTCAGATTTTTAATTTCCTACCAAATTGAACGTCCATCATTTTTTTTTATTTCATCTTGCTTAAAATTTCCATAATTTAGCTTAATAATCTTAACAACGAGTCACATTAATCATAGAACAGATTTTAAATACGTCTAACGTAATCCGTCGAAAACAAACATTTACTTCATAACTGAGTGAATGTTCAATAAATTATTATCGGTGGTAGGTTAATATTTATGCTAGAACACGTAGACGTTATTATACCCGGTGTGACAGTAGGTTATCAAACACGGGACATAAATAAACAGTGAACTAGGGAGGAAAGTGGAGATTTATTTGCACTCTGTCTAGGTGTATTTGTGTGTATGGAACACGCAGTGGCGTAATTTTAGGGTAGTCATAGGGTAGGGGGCCTCCTGGTAGGGCCTCGATCCAAGAAGCCTTGAGCTCAGAAGTAAATATTAAAATTCAAGTTAAGATTTATTAAACGCATTCACAAAAAAAAAAGGTTCAATTTCCCGTGGTATCTCGCCACCCTTGCCACCTTATAGCACGCTACTGAAAATCTTACCTTTATAAACGAAATATAAAAGTCCTCGTGTATAGGGAACCTGTCGATTTATTAATAATTAAGAAAATTTGTCTTTTTTAACCCCAATGTTGACTGGTAGTGAATGCCTTGTTGCATTAAGTGCGCATATGTGCCACTACTGTACATGAAGATTAAATAAATAATAAATAAATATTTTAAGTGTGCTCGTTAAATTACCCAAATTGAATTACAAAATAGACGATTTTCCTTAGGGCCCCAACTAACGATTTTGTCACGAGCTTGAGGTGGTATAGTTACGCCACTAGGCACACGTAAAGTGCTGTAATGATTTGGTTGGTCACTGAGGCAGCTGTCAGCGACGTCAATTTGACGCGATTGTTTATTAAGAAATATGTGACGTTTATTGTAAGTCAATAATCCCGCATGTGGGTGGGGGCTCTATTATCGGTCAATTGAGCCAGTCTCGTGACGGTCAAGCTCTCACGCGCTGAGGACTCCTCACTAATCAGTTGACGTATGCCTTCCTCGTCATATTGACGTTACGACATTTTTATATCAGTTTTATTATGTTCTGCTTCCATTATGTCTAACGTTGCGTCTCGTTTCTTTTTCAGAATTGGACGGATAGAGTGCAGCTTAAAAATGTCATAAGGTAATTACTTTGTTTTATTTTGTGTTTAGAAATTAAACTCAGTGTTAGCTTTTGTACATAATAACATAATATTTAACGTCACGTTTCATTTAAATGTGTCTAATGGGGTCTTGCGAGTTAGCAGCAGCTTGCCTTGCATGCCTTTAAAAAAATAAATAGCATTTATTTATTATCTTCTATAAGTAATGGCATTTAAAGTTCATAAAGCGAACGATGAATAATCTTAAAAAGGATCCTTTCAATCATATTTAAAATTAGAATGGTCAGGCACAAACTATAGTCCACATGAATCCAAAAAAAATAAATAAATAAAAAGTAAAACATTCAAGGATATCCCGCTCATTGCGAAAACACCGGAAAACAACTTAAAAAATAAAACATTAAAGTTATAATGGTCCTTACGGGTAATTCCCGACAAAGTTATCCAGATATTTATTAAAGCTGAACGAAGAGGATTTTGGAAAACATAAAACTTTCAACTTCATAAATAATATTACATTGAAGTCAAATATTATGGAGAACATAAAAATAAGTTGAGAACAGCCACTTGATATTGATGCGGAGTTGGTGCACAACTTTGATTTATACGCCAACTCTCTGAATTATGTTAGTCTAGCCCTTATTAAATCACTTCATTGTAGAATCCAGCTACCAATTCATGAAATTTATGAGGTTCTAGCGTTTTACTAGAGATACGCAGACTATTTCTTGATAACTGGTAATTTATTTAAATAAAAGGAGAAATTTACTGACTGACTATGCGTTGTTACGCACAGCCAAAACTAGTAGAAGCCCAACCTGCCAGCAGGCAGGGTCGAAGCCTACTGAGGCCAAGGGTCTGCTTCTGAAAAGAAAGTTCGGCCTTGGTATGAAAGGCAACGAAGGAACGGGATGGGTTTTTTAGTCAGAGCAGGAGACGTCATTGGATGATTTTTACTCATCGAAAAAAATAGGACTAGGAATGTGAAATGTTGCACAAGGCTTCTTATTGTGACGTAGGCGAGTACTAAAAAGGGATTATAAGAAATTCAGCCTTCAAGGGGGAGATAACAACAAAAGTTTGTATGCAAAATATTATATTTGAAACTTAAATTAAATAGTAACCTAAATAAATTATTAAAGATTGTAATTTTTTGTTTTTTAAAACTACTTCTATAAGACGATCTATGGTGTGTTTAATTCATTATTCACCAAGAGGACGCCGGCGTCCGCACACCTATTGTCTTTCTATTGTGTCTCTAATTACGCGATTGACTGTATAAAGAATATTATTTCTGTGGTTAATGAACCTAAAATATTATCTATATTTTACTTATTACCGTGCCTAAAACTAGGCCCATATTCTAATTTCAATGGATAATGAAGACTGTCATTATTAGTTTTCTAAAACTACCCTCAAAAGTAGCAGTGGCCAAACTAAAGTGGCAGTGGGCAGGACATATTGCTCGCAGAACGGAAGGTCGATGGGGCCGAAAGGTTCTAGTTCAAGGTGGACCGATGACCTGGTGAGAGTTGCGGGAATGACTTACAGGACCGTTCGTTGCGGCGACACTTGGGGGAGGCCTATGTCCAACAGTGGACGTCCTTCGGCTGAAAGGATGATGATCATGATGACCCTCAAAAGACGGTTTAGTGGGTAAAAGTTTTCAAGAAAATATTCTTGCGAACGAAGTCACGGACTAAGTGCTAGTATTCTATAGACATGTAACGACTGTAGAAAACTTATTATGCATCTTATTACTTTTGATAGTTATAATAATGAAGTCATCATTGTTAATTTAATGATGAATCCCTCGGTACAACTCTCGGAAATCCCATTTTTCTTTGTTCACATAACAATGATATCAGTACGTAACCAAATACTATTGCTATTGTTTCAATTACATATAAATGAACTGTAGCGAAATAATATTAAACCACAAATGAATTGAGTAGTTCATTTTACTTGTTTAACGGTTCCCCAATGCGACCACACGCTTGGATCACAATAAGTGCTACTTATATTAAGGCCAGGTTACACTCATGTTTAACTTTTTTAAACCTCTGAAAATCCACAAATATAGAAGAGAGCATGAAAATTTATTTTATTAAAATTGACTATATGACCAAGCGCTTGGTAAAAATGAAAACATGATAACAAATTAGATGGCTCGATAAAAAAAGATCGCGAATCTGACCCTAATTTACGATTTCAAACGTGTTTATCTATGAGATTACGTTACGAAAATACATATTTGAAAATTACAAAAAAAAAGAAAAAAAAAGCTTGTTATTAAAAAGCGCTTCGCAGAAACCAAAATTTTGGTTAGTTTTTTTTTTTAATAAAAATGTAACCGCTGTTTTGGGCCCGCGAAGTTGACACAGACCCGGGCGGAGTTCATACAAAATACTTTAAACTCATAACATAAGACTAGTCTACAGCCAAAATGCAACAGAGTGGCTATTGAGGGTTTTTATATTAATGAATGCATGCCAAATATGATTCCGTGTTGAAAAAGTCCATATCACATTTTTGAGATTGCAATGCAAAAAATACACAGTTATAACTTTGTTAAAATACGAGTATATCTGCGGAATATTGTGTTGATATTTTGCTCTTAATTACTACCACTGCTCTCAGAACGGTGAAGGTAAACACCGTGAGGAAACCCGGCATGTCTTAGAACCAAAAATTCGAAGACATGTGACATCCACCAATCTCCACTGGGCTCCCGTGGTCGATTACGGCCCGTTCTCTCTCCTAGAGAGAAGGCCTGAGTCCCAGCAGTGGGTGCATTATAAGCTGATGCTATGCTATGCCCGTATTCACGTGCTATGCTATGCTATTATTACTTCCTGAAAAAATAATCCAAATTATTATAACTTAACTATTTCAGCCATCCTGAGTGAATCAGTTTTGCAACATAGTAACTTTTATTGAGCTTTAAAATATCTATCCGACGATATTACACACACAGCTATTGAAAGGTGGGCTCAAGATTGGCATCCTCCTTTATAATATAGTTAAAATAAGTTACATACAAAATTACTTTGAAAATAAACACTATAAAATAAAATAAACATAACTAATTTAAAATTTTAATATTATCAGTGCACGTGGCACTGATAGGGTATTTTTCATACAATTTTCGATAAACTTTACTAAAACGCAGCTGAAAATTTAGGAGTTTTGGAATTTTTTGATCAAATTATAACTGAGAAGCCTTCAAAGCTTCCCAATATAACGAAAAATCTATGATTAAACATATAGATCATCCTGTAGCTTCATGTTCCTGAAATATCATTGAAATACCTAACAGAATATCAAACAAATCGAACAGAGGTTTGAAAGTTGCTAAAATCCTTTCATCAATTAGAAAAAAGCTGATGATTTTCAAACGGGTGAAGAGATTATTTTGAATTATAGTTAAGACAATTTAAAAATTTTCAATTAAAATATTTATTTCATAGCAAGCTCTTATAGCGCAGTACATACCTATACAATTAATACTCATCAAGACCATTCCAAAAAAAATAAACACGATAGGGTTATTTTATTGCGCTTATAATCGAGTTTCTATGGTTATCCTTTAGTTCCATCAACAGACCCTGGTTATCATCTAGCGCCAAAATACTCGCCAAGACGAATCGCACGAGTCCAAACTCGATGGGGTTGTATCGTTTAATTATTGAGTTCCTATGGCCACCTTCGGTTCCATCATCAGATCAGCTCCATATCATGATAATTATGCATTGTTATCTGATTTAAACTTGCATACAATATTTCAGCTCAGTCGGTAACCGAGAAGTAGATCAAATTTAATTTACAAGATTTGATCACAGACAACATTGGGACAGGTGAAACTAAATAAAAGCTTGTAAAAAATCAGTTTATATGTGTAGTAGCTACGATGCTACGTTATACTTATAATAACTCTGGTTTTTACTGACGGTTATAAACACCATTGAATAATATTGTTACTATTATTTTAATTGAAATAACAAATGAACTGTAAGCCACATACCCAAACCACAAATACAATTATTTTAAAATACATTCTATAACTGTAATTTTAATTGCACCCAATGAAATAGCCAATCGTATGGCTAATGCCGATACTAATAAAGTTGCAACCACTAACAAAAACCATGGAGTTGTAATTTTAAATAATAATATAGATAAAGTACCACAGACTATACAGCAGTATGGTAATGCAATCTGTTGCTTTGATATAGTGGAGACGTTAATTACAAACTGAATAATTACACTAACATAATCTAGAAATTTTGAATAAGTATCTATTTTTGTTACTCCTTCACGTTCAGACGTGTGAACGGACGGTATGAAATTTGGCACATAGTGAGACCATGTTCTGGAATAGATAGAACATAGGATAGGTACTTTTACTCCGTTTCACGCAAGTGAAACCACTACCAGAATCTCATAATAGTATATAAATAATTTTGAATGAAGCCTAATATAATATCAAATAAATCTTGGAAGCATAACAACTAACAAAAAATATACGAATTTGTTTAAGCATACCTAATAATTTAGTAATTGTAGTTCATAAAAGACAAGAATTGCTGGAAGGACGGTCTACTTGTTCGATAATAAATTATGGGGACACGCTTGCTGATCTAACAAGATGAAAACCAGAATACTCCAGTTCCAACACTAGCCGGAAAAGCCCATGGAGTCAATTGTCGCATCTGTGTGCTTCGATAACAGTTATTGTGTGGTTGTTTGGCGCCGCGTATTTACCGTGGACACACGGCTCGGGCGCTTCGCCTCGCCCGACGCTCGCCCCGGGCACCCGGCCGTATGTCAACCGCTCCACTGCAGATTATGCTCTAATCCCCTTTCTCTCAACTAAGCCGCTTTCATTGCTTTGTGCTGAGAATGTTGCCGAAGCCCGTCAAGTGGCCCGAATCTGTTTAGGCCCTGTGATGTATATTGTACGCGCCACTACACAGCTTTATTGAGTGATAGTTGTACGCTTCGCTTAACTGTTATCATCTATGCCTTTACCACAATTTGCCTCAAGCCCAGTTGCTCTGTTTTCAAGATAATTTATTGTTCAGTAGGTAAGTTATTGGCAGGATAAAATATATTCTATTACTGGACCAGGAGATAATATATCCACAACTGGCAAGTCCCGTTAATTGATTCAGCCTGTATATTGCAGACAAACAAGCACGCTCTTATAATATTACAACTGGATTCATTATTTATAGGATGTTTGTGTTCTTCTTGTCTACACGCAAAGTAGTAATTAAATGTATCTCAGAATGTTCAATATCGATAGTAAGTACTTCGTCTGGAAAGTCTATTATATAAAAATAAAAGGAGTTTAAACAACTTTGTACTTGGAAATTATTAGCTGAAACAACATTTTACTTGGGTGGATTTCTCTCAAACCTTCTACATTATTCTTTTGATTTCTTTATCAATAAAGAATTAAATCTATTGTTGGAGAAACAATTCCAATATTTGAATTTGGATAACAAGTAACTGATCAAATTGAATTACCAATTGCTAATTGGATTATTAAACCCAAATAACTGACTGCGCATTATGACTTGGTTCTGTGGACCTAAATTTGATCATCTAAGTTACTATTGTTTTGTCTAGTTACAGTTACAGCGCAGGTTTGAATTCGATCTATTATTGTTTCAACTGGATGCTTATTTTAGCTACGGTTGAGAGCAAGATAGAGACGTAATGTTTGGAGGAATTATTTTAAAGTCATAGAATAAAATATGCTCTCCGATATTTGTGCAAACATTTATTTCAGACTTTTCCATATTAGCCCTTTTTGAGGTGGGCAATCAACAATTATCAAATGAATTTTCCCTCTCTATGTGGAGGGGGTGAGGGCGTGTTAGATTTTTGCTGACTAAAACCTACTCGTGTGAGTGCCAGGACTAGTCATAGTAGACGCTGGCTTGCAGACGAATTGCAGTGGATAACTCGCATTCCCGCCGTCCGGTAATTAATCGACCGGACCGAGCCCAAGACGTGGACAGCACGTATTGGTCCACGCGCTCTTCAAAGAGATGTCAACAAATCGTAGTGGCCCAGCAGGGCCGCTGGGATTTTCTGAAAAGGATGCCTTAAATCGCAAAGAGCAACGGTGTGGTTTAAGCCAGTAACAGTCTGATACGCCCTCCGGTTCTACCCAGAGCGGTCTCCAGCTCTTTAAAAAAAGACCGTGTGTGTCCAGGGCCACGGTCACACTGGCACACTTCCTGAAATTAGCCTCATGTAACAAAAACTTAGAAGAGATCAATAAAACAAACTCCCAGTAAACTGGCACGGGACACGAAAAGGACATTTTTCGCGACATCACGTAAAATAACCCCCGCGTAACAAAATGTCAAGTCGTAATCGATGGAGACCTAATGTGGGTTTAATGTGGCCCCGAGTCGAGACGCGTGTCCCGGCATCGCCCGTCGAGATTACGCCGTAATCCGCTTTCTTTGTGCCTAAGTCACTCCGGCCTTTCCTGGCTAAGCTGAGGACGCCATTTGGCGAATCAATTGCGATTTACTGTGCTTTGAACGCATTCCACATGTCAATTTATTAAATTCTTTGTTGCTATCCGTAGTTTTGTATGTACATAGTTTGTTTTATGGAACACTTCAATTGAAACGGGTTCTAATACGAGACTGCTGGTTACTGTGGACAATATTCTGATGCTTATTCATAAAATCAGAAGGCAATTATCGGTAACTAGCTTCTGCCAGCGGCTTCGCCCCCATGAAAATCGGGTTACCTCCTTAGAACGGATTTTACGAAACTGCACCCAAGAACTTATCTGTATCTAAGTTTGTAGGTGTTATAGTTTCTGAAATTACGTGATTAGTATGTAAGTGGTATTTAGTTTTATATATATGTAGACGGACGGGTTAAGCTATACGTGCCAAGGTGAGCCTGTGGATGGGTCATCTTAATAAAAAAAAAGGAATTGGGGGCGTGGCCAACTCCAAGCGTCCACGCTTAACGAAACGATTTTAACTTGGCTAGGGGGGCAGTTGTATGAGGTTTGACTGGAAGCTGATCCAAATTTAGTTGGGAAAATGGGCAAGGCAGAATGTTTCAAAAAATTATTTGAGTAATCAAAGACTAAGCAGATCGTATTTAATTCATCGATTTATCCTAACTTCAGCTTTTTGCGTAACAAGCTTGAAAAGTTTTACTGTATTTGTATTACAAGGGTCGAAAGCTTAAACAATCTAAATATTTGAGTCGCTCATTTTGATACACATACAAATTGTGGTTTTGTTTTTCTCTTGTTTGTTAATGAAAATACAAAGTTAGCCTATTAAAATATGAAAGCAAAGAAAACAGTGAGTTACACATTATTATCATAATCGACCTTTTTTTTAAGGTAAAAAATAAAATAACTTCTCCCTTCTCCCTCTCTTTACCATGGCCCTTACAAAGGGCAACTGAAGGAACACTCCCTCTCGGTCCAGCCAGAGCGGGAGAAGACATTTGAAGAATTTTTACTTAAAAAAGGAATGAAAACTCAAGAATCAAGCGTGGGTGTAGCGCGGCGGTCGCACGTTTTTATTTAATATACAGCGCGGTGGCAGCGCTTTAGCCGCGCTGCCCTCGCGCGACACTTCTTGACTAATTTAAGGCGCCCTAATGTTGATAGTTTATTTTTTATTATTATTATTTTTAATAAGCGAGCCTATACATACTAAAAAAAGAAAGAAAACTAAGGGCCCCAATTCTACACAAAACAGTAGTCATCTGTATAGTACCGTCCTATGACTAGGTGGGCAATTATCCACCCTGTCTAAGATGGAGCGTGAGGGCCTGTCAGACTTTTACTCATTAAAACCCACTCCTATGTTCCTTCTTTTCCTTTCGCTCCAGGACACTGGGTTTCTTTTTTCCTTTCGGAAGTCAACCCATGGCCAAGTAGGCTCCGGCCATGCTGGACCCCTAAGGTTTTGTTGCCTACTCTTTAAGGTGCGTTTGGAACACTACGCGACGTCGGGGACCCAGGGCATGGTCCGGACGGTTACGGGACGGCCAGACGACGAGTTTCCCATTGCTCGTCATCCGCAAGCCCACGGCTTCAGTTAAGTTTTCTTCTGAACTTTTGTTCACTGCTATCAACAACAAAATCAAAGTGGTTAACAGTCCCAAAAAGGTTTAGGCTCTGTCTAAGGCAGTGGTTCCCAACCTTTTTTAACCGGAGATCACTTTGGTTTTTTTGTTATTAGCAGGGACCAAAATTCCAGTAGAAAACTTAAATATCCTAATAAAAAAAACCATAATCATCAATTCGAAACTTGTAGCACACTGATTCATTAAAATCAGAAAACGAGCATTGTCATCGAAAATACATTTGTGTGAAAGTGCAAGTGTGAAAGTTTTTATTCATTCCTCGGACCATATTTTAGCCCTTACGGACCACCAGCTTCACTGATTCCTCTTGCACTCCAATACACTACAGTACCTACAACCAAATTATCAATACATAATGTAGATACCGCACTAGTTATGCAACGGCCTCATTCTGACGTCACACGACAACCGCAGACGCGACAGTTGTGGCTCTTCCTAATCCAGACAACTGACAGGGAGAAATCCTCGATCACAATTCTCACTGATCCATTGTCAACTTCACCGCAATATTGCTTAACTACCTGCTGGCTGTGGCTTCGCCTGAGTGATAGTAGAAAATTATGACCAAGGAGATAGATAGATATACACCCGGGATAAAAGTATTCTATTAGCTATTCCAAGCACAGTAGCTACAGTCGAATTTGAGGTAGGGCATCATTGGTTGTAGATAGGGTGGATGTAAAAAAATATTATATTTAATCTGCCCACAAAGCACGGGCTTCTAAATCAATTACCATGTAATCAATTCTATAATACTGGGTTTCATCATCATGATCATCATAATCTGTTTTTGTAAACAAAGGTATTAACACACCGAAATATTTTTACGCCTATTAGCTTGCCTATTTGTACAAGTAATATATAATAAAATAGACTCATCGCTTCATGTGATGGCGCTTGAAATGTCATCTATACACAGAACAAAAAAATATTGTAATATGAAAACTGTGGTATGTTCGCAAAAGTTTAGTCTAGTCAAACTATGAACAAACCATTTAATTATAATAATTTATCTTAGTTTTTGGTATTTTTAGGTAGGGTATTGTGATTTTAAGGTAGGGCATTGTCCCAGAATGCCCTCCCCCCCCCCCCTAGGTAAGTACGGCCGTGATTCCAACCCACGGTTTACCCGTATACCAAATTTCTTCAAAATTCCTACTTCCATATATACAAACTTTCGCGTTTGTAATATAATTATATTAATGTAATTCAATAATTTATAATAATTTGTTTATTATGGTATAACAAATTAATTTAATAATTGTTATCGTGGGTTAGTTAACGCCTGAAATAAACAGTAAATAAAATAAATAAATATTAGTAGGACACACAACACAGACACTTAAAAATCCAGGTAATATTATTTGAGGAGCCAAAATACCTCAGGTAATGTTATCCAAGATTGAATTATAGTTCCAGTAATTGTTATTTCAACAGGTGGGTACGAAATTCGTGGTATAATAAAACTTTTAGGTCTTTGAAACAGAACAGATCCTTATATGTGTAAAGTTCCAAGAATGACATTTCTTTGAGAAGAAATAAATTATTATTATAAAGGCGAAAGTATCAGAATAGAGTGTATGTGTGAAAGTATGTGTGATTCTTGGCACTCGAATGGCTTAACGGATTTTGAAAAAACTTTGTACGCAGGTAGACTATGTCCTAGAATAACACATAGGTTACTTTTTATCGCGGGAGTTGTCAGCAAACCGTAGGGGCCCAGCAGGGCCGAAACCTACTGGGGCGGGTAATGTGAAAATAAGCCCCGGAGCCCTGAAATGAAGGCAAAGAAGGAAACTCCCCTCCTAAAAAAAACAATAGAGCGTGTCAGACTTTTACTAACTAAAACCCCACGGATATTCCCTTGCGTTCCTAAACCACGGTAATTTTTTCGAACATTCGCGCTGACCTACTTTTTTGTCCTAAGTATAAACCATCACACGACAATATTCCCATCACCACCTCGAACAACAGCTGATTGTTTGACAGTAGAAGATATTTGTATCTGTCAAGATCCAAGGTCTTCTTGCATCTGGGCACGTCACGCATGAGAAGGAATGTTTCACAACTACTTCTTTCAATGCAAACAATAATTTACAGTTTCCGTTTTTACAAAGCTCAGTTATTTGTGAAACGGCCGGGTAGACACACGTGTTTGTTATTTTCACAGAAAGTTTATTCTGTGTTTTGTTATCCAACAAAATTTAAATAGAAATAACACCACATGTCGGATTCAGGGACGCGTATCCTTAATATTTGTTTGTCTTAGTCCCAGGCAAAACAAAGCCCTTCAAGACCCGTTACTGTGGGAGCATTTCTCTGTTATTTTGTTATATTCATACAGTTCGTAGACTGTCGGTTAGTGACGAATATTAATCATTATTTTAGTGACTTGTCCATCAAACTGTAAACAATTGCCCTGTTTATTGATATAGTGCATCGTTTGGCAGCCATTATTCAATTTATTGTGTATTGTATTCAATTGCGACATTACATTTAATGAAAGGTAGGATCGACTTTATAGTTTTCATTTGGAGTAAAAGTGTATGAGAGTTTCATTTTTTTTTTCATTTAATTTAGAAGTCAAATTCAAATGTTAAAATTAATTTACAATAATATCTACTTTTATCAAACGCAAGAGAGACTACTTTCGAAGAATTGTTCATCATGTTATATTCTGCTTCGTTTCAGTTTCAAAGTAAAGAAAATTAAGTATCAACGATTTTTAAATGAAATAATAATAATTACTGTAACTGTATAAAGCGTTGGAAGTGGACTTAATGGCGTAGCTTCCGGCGTGCGCCCGCGCGCCCCAAGCCACGGAACTTCAATTTCCGCTCCAAAGCTGATTTTCCCTTTATGACAGCAACACTGCTTCTATTTATTTACTTTTTATTAAGATGCTTATTGACAGAATTTCGTATTCAATGCTTATACAAATTGGAAAGGACCGTTATAATAAAGAGAGCTGTCATTTCTTTTATCTTAGAGGGTAAGACGGAGTTTAATGACACTTTCGACTGCCATCGTAGACATTTATCGATATTTATGACAGATATAATTTAACGTCATATCATATCAGTTCATTTTAATTCAACGTTTTGTCGTTTGCTTTATAAAACTAGCAAGCCGGCCCAGCTTCGCTCTGTGGTATTTTTAAATTCTTGTCTTTACTGTAGTTACTCAAGCCCCAAGCGAACGCCGGTGTTCGCAAACCTATTGTCTCTCTATTGTGTCTCTAATTACGGTATTTAAAAGAATAATAAGCATGTATGTCACCTAAAGCCTTCTTTCCCGAACCATACCGTCTTTTGGTGAACCACATTGAAATCCGTTTAATAGTTTTTGAGTATATCGCGAACAAACAGACAGACTTCTATTTATCTATTAGAGTCTGGTTTCCTAACTTAATTCTATTTGGACTACTGTGCGTGTACAAGAGACCGACTTTTAAACAGACAGTTTAATAATAAGTATGTAAGAAGGTTCTATGCGAATCTTATTTGATCATGAGCTTACAAGTCCATTTCTGGTTTAACTTCTTTAATATTCTAATTCATTTAAGTAGCAGTAGGTAGTAGTACTAGTAGTAGTAGGTAGTAATACTAGTTGTAGTAGGTAGTAGTACTAGTAGTTAGCCTATTATGTCTCACTGCTAGGCGAAAGCCTCCCTCTCTTTTATCCACACACGTCTGTCCTCGTCAATCTCTTCAATATTTTCAAGCTCATCTCTCCACCTACGCCGTGGTCTGCGTATTCATTTAAATCCTTCCTAAATCCTATGAGACTGTCTTATAAGAAAATGGTCAAACATCTTGGTATACACAAGAAAATTACTTTCCCGACTTCATTGATTTATCGTTCCCTAGAATATAACAAACGTTTGTCGAGATCCAAACAATCGCGACCGTTGCGTCGCCCGACATATCTTTACTAATACACTAGTACGTACTCTCACAGTCACCGGAATACTCATGCTTCTGAGCACGACTTACAAGTATAAATCTGTCGTGAGATCGTGTATTAATCGTCGTATTTGGTGAATAAATTTACTTTTGTTTGAGTTTGCTTTTGCGTTATTTATTCAGTAGGACGACCCCGGGCCACAGTTGAGAGATATTCCGCTGTTTACATAACATTTTCGTTCAGCCGACTGTTCGCCCCACGTTTCCACCGACTTGAATTTATCAAGTATTTAGTTTGGTATTATAAAGGGTACCTTTCTTATTGATTTTTCTCATCTTTGTATTTTATCATTGATGTTCTTAGTTGTTGGAACTAAAATATTTACTGTTGTTTGCCGTAGTTCTACAATTTAATTACTAATCATTTACATAAAATTTGCCAAAGTAAATTGAACTAATACGATTTTAAAACAGCAACGCACAAAGAACAATAGCAATAAAACTGTCAAAAAAAACTTAGCACAAAAACAGTGGACAGTTTCACGCAAATTTCGCTAGAAATTGCAATGCGATGGATAGTACGCGAATTGTTACAAATATAGCTTTATTTATTTTATTGACGCCCTCACATTGTGGCGTATAAGTTATAGTATTGATGTGTTTACGATTTGTGGTATATTTTGTTGATGGCCGTACTCGGAGGCAGCCTGTTGCGTGGGCTCTGATTTAATACGATCGATCCGGCGACAATAGGCGTCTCCTTGCCACAGGCTACAGGACTACTGCCCACACTCCGCTTGTTTGCCGTCATTATAAAGTGCTGAGGCGTCTACAACGTCTTTCACGTCGCGAGGGAATTGAAACTCGCATTTTATACAGCAAAACTACTGAGTAAGATCTTAAAAGGAATACTTTTTTAAAAGAAAACTTTGCAGTGTTATTTTTATAACAACTGGCCACCTCAACGTGCCTTGTGGGTGTCCTGAAATTACTAGATTATTCACGGGTAGCGGCACCTGTGTACATACTAATGCTATCATTCTGCACTGTCTATGAGGCATGTTGATTATAGCAATATTGCTCAGGATTGCGGCAGTAGCTTATAGGAACGGTTCATGTTCAACAGTAATCAATTATATGGCGGTTTGATGATGATAAATTGCTATATCTAGCTAAATTATTGCCTTTACCATAATGTAACAAAAATGTTATAAAATTGAGGATAATAGAAAAAACATGTAGAAAAATGAGTTAGCTAATGTTTCATGATAGTTAAAGTTTACGGAAAAGTCCACGGTAAATTTTTGATCGGTCCTACTTACCTAACCAAATTATTCGTTTCTTTTATTTATTTACATACAAACGTAAAATAATAGCTAAGTTATATAATGCCAGTTCTTTTATCTTTCTTTCCTACATAAAAGACAAGAGCAAGAGGTTTTATTTGACTTACAAACTTTAATACGAGTATGTTTCCTCGACAGTACAGAAAAATTTGATGCTCTTTTATTTCGTTGGCTTTATAAAGTACTATGCGAGTTGGAACAACTTTTTTCCTGTTAGTTGAGCAAATCCACCGAATCCTAACTGCATCACAAACCTGCAAGTCGGCTTTAGCTGAAGCCACACAACCATTTAACTTCCCCTTGGGAATTTCGTGACAAAAACAAAACAGAATCACCATAAATAACTGTAGGTACCTTATATATTTACATATTACGTTCTCGCAACAAGCAGACTGAACACTTCCTGTGTAGGTACTCCACAATGAATGCATTTCCATAATAAAGGAATGGACGAAAGCAATAAATAATTGGCAACGTTTTATTTCGTTCATAACGTCGAATATAATAAGAAATTGTAACACCTATTTCGCATTCGAAATTAAGAAACACTCTTACTGTAATGAACGAACGGGGACGCCATTAAAATAGCGGATCATAAATAATTCAAGCGCGGGTTTGGCGTCGTTTCAAGACATTTCCACATTAAATTTCATGAGAGGTTCATTTTTCCGGTGAGCGACGCGTGCGATCGTGCGCGCGCCCCGTCGCGCCGACGCCCCGCCGCCGCCCCGCCAACACAACGACAAGAACACTACTTCACGAGTAATTGACCATTTTGTCTGATTACCAAACCCGTTGCCTCTGGAATTGTGCCATTCCACTGATGTATAACCCATTCACCAACATTTTTGAGCACAATCAATACAACAACGGTAAACAACGTAACCTTAAACTTTCCCCGATTTACTTATACAAACGACAACAATGCGCAATTCTCAAACAATTCTGGCTTAAGTATTTCCAGTCGTGGTGGAAGAAATCTTATTTGTTCGTTTTGTGTCGTCGCCTGCACCGCGCCCGCGCCCGCGCCCGCGCCCGCGCCCGCGCCCGCGCCCGAGCGCCGCTGACGGGGACCACTCGCTTCATTTTTATTTTTACGTCGTAAACCAAAGTCTACGAGTTATGAACGTTGATTTACATGTTAATGGTCTCTGCAGCGACTGTCGAAATTTCATTTAGTGTGGAGCTACTCCTCATACGAGTGCTAGTTACTACATACCCGAGGGTGCCACTCGGTGCGGTGACATTGTGGAAACGGCCATCCATCATCCTAGTATCAAAATTTGAAGTTGACATAAAGTGGATGAGAAAATGATTGATGCGTCGGCGACTCCCCAAAGCCATTGGCACTTACCGAAACTAAAGCATTAATTGAATAAACCCTTCGTAATTAGGTATGTGAGCACAAGAAATAAATTAGGTTTCAGAGGCTATTTTCGAACTAGAGTTATTAAAGGACATTCCTAAAAGTTATAATTTTAATAACGTGTCCATTATTTTTGTAACTAATGTTTATAGGAAAAAAATAATTAACACATTGTACCAAACGAGTCTGTCTGTTTTCATTTATTTGTAATGTTTACCGGCACGCCATCCGCTAATTAAAAAATTATACCTTTACGGAATGCCTGGCTTGAAAAAAATACAATAAGATTTGTAGTGTTACCAGAAAAAAAATCAGGGCAGAAAACATAAGAAAAATGTTTAAAAAATCACACAATTTATGTATTTTTAGAGAAAAGCGATTCATATGACAACGCCTGTCATATGAATCGCTTTTGTCTGAATTTTGGCTGATGTTACAAATATAGATGTGGACTCTCGTACAGTCGGCTTCCCAATCTCTGCCGATTGATATACTCGCAAGAATGAAAGGTCAATGGGAAAGGAGATCTTAAAATAAAACCCTTCTCTGTGTTATATTGGAATTCCTATGAATACAATTGGTATATTGCGTATTTCATATGAATTGATAAAAGAAAAACCTATTCCATTTTTTTTAAAACGCATGAAATATTTCCAAAAAATTCGATCAAAACGTAACGTATATAAAAATGGCGCTACCTACAAAGAATCAGGATATAACATCATCATCATCATTAACATTTCAGCGATATAATCTGGAACAACTATCATTTCGCAATAATATTAAGTTTCAAAGCAAATTCTAGGTAATGCCACTGAATCATAATGGCAAAATACTTCGACCAAATATTCCGAACCGCTTGCATTTCTACGAAAGTGAACGTGTCGTTCTTAATGGCTGCAACTGTACTTGTGTACGTGATCGCATGGTCCTGAAGTGATTACACAAACGTATCGTAGTTTGTACTACCGTCGTCCGTAAAATATTCCGCGAAACCATTACTTTAAACTTCTTATACAAAGGGGAGATTGCAAATTTACGTGTAACAGTCTAAAAACTGGGCATACATTAGTTTGGTGACTTGCACTGTGAGTTTGCGATACGTTAATGGTTTTGTAACGCTTATTAGAGCTTGCTGTTTGTGTTGGAACTGGTCTAGTATGATGGGGGTAATGCCCGGTTTGGACTTGCACTTTTGAGGCACAAACTTCTTTCAACGCGGTGAGCTCATTATTTTTTGGGTATTGAATGAGACCAGTGCCGTAACTAAGGCGGTGCCCAAGCAAATAGCGTAGGCCCTGGAGGGGCGCAGAAATTATGTTATTAAACCAGGGCCAAGTTCCCAACCTGCAGAATCTCTGGCCGACGCGGAATGGCAAGTGGTCAGAAAAAAGGCGCGGGCTTGCGGACGCCGAGAAATGGGTAGCTCACCGTCCGGCCATCTGGTAATCGACCGAACTGAGCCCAAGTCGTGCGCGTTGTGACACGCTCTTCAAAGAAATGTCAGCAAACCGTAAGGGTCTAGCAGGGCTAGCTAAGACCGCGGGGAAATTTTTAAAAAGGAAACCCGTAGTCCTAGAACGCAAAGGGCAACTGAAGGACACAGGTGTGGTTTTAGTCATTAAAAGTCCCTCACGCTCCGCCCAGAGCGGGAGAAGTCATTAGATGATTTCCACCCGTAAAAAAAAACATCACATCACGCATTTCTTTTTTATCTAGTCGTTTTTCTTTTCTTTGCCCCCTTAAAAAAAGTACTAACCTTAATTACCCGGAAAGATTAAAACTTTTTTAAGGGGGGCAGTTATCCAAACTCTTACCGGGCGTTTAAAAAGCTAGTTACGGCACTGAATGAGGTTGAGTCGTCACGCTCGGCTATGTAACGCTCGTTCGGGTAAGTTCGGTTCGATTCGGAAGATTTTACCAGAATAATAACAATTTTGTATATTATCAACCTCACCTTCATGAAAGTTCACTTCTGTTGTTTGTTAATGATTGTATTGTTAATAATATTTTAGCCTAAAAAGTTCAATTCACTGTCTTAAAATTGTTTCGTTAAAAAATAAAACAATTGTTAAATAACCAGAAACATTACTTTTGATTACATTTAATTTCTTTAAAACGGTCATTTATTGAATGCGATCGTTATCACAGTTTTATTACAAAGCCACAGTCCCGTAATAAATTCCCCACACATAAACATTTACCCCGTTGGAGAATTTATTTGATTGTTTTCATGACTTGCATGCCTCCCTTGCTCGAATGATAACATTTTTTATGTTCAAACTACGCGAAAAGAGGTTACGACGACCCTTTCGTTGATCCATGAATGACGAAGTACTTCTATGGGATCTAAATCACACCCTGAAAGTATTATCGACGAAAACTGAAACAGCCAAGTCACCGGTTAAGTTGTTTTCTTCATTTGTTTGCTATTTAATGCGAGTTCATTCAATAATTATTTAATGTAAGCTTAAAATACTTAAAAGCCTGTCATTCTTGTGACGTTTAATCAGCCTGTGGAGCATCACCGCTTAATTTGTAAAGTGTCAAAATAAACAGATTGATTAAATTATTTACAAAGGTGGGTTCGGACGTGAAGGTGAGTGGATTCATTAGTCCACGTGACTTGCAGTGTAAAAACGAATGTCACCGAGCGCCACCGACCACTCCCGAGTCCCGAGTCCGGCCTACATGGCGAGTATGGCGACCAATGGCCCCACAGTTTTACTGCTTTTAAAATACAACCCAGATTCACCGGCTCCATTACACTAATTACGTTTCGAATTTAGACCGCTCATGTTTATTTATATTGTTTGTTTTGTCCTAACTTTACTGCTCTTATAAAATTTTAAAGTGTCCAAATAGTCATTTTGGTTGAGGCACCTATAAAAATAAAAACACTCCGGTTGTTAATTGACTCCAAAATCGACTAATTAATAATATTTTAAGTCTTAATTATGCTATAAAAATGAAATTAAGCCACTACCGTGTTGGTTATTAATTTGAGTTTATCAGATTTTACTTGGAACGAGTTTACGAAAGTTTTTTAACGCCGGCACTTCATCTGATATAATTTAACAGACTTTGTATAAAGACTTGTCGTTATTATTAAACTTCCCATAGCACTAAAATACAACATTATTTTTAGTATATATGCGAAACCTGAATATAGTTTGTTCAGAATCAGTAAGTGAATCAATTTCAAAAAGTTTTACACCATGTTATATATTTTCCTAAAAATATTTAAAAAAGATCATAAGTTGAACACCACCGACACTAAATACAACACAGGTCACAGTAGGTCATAGCGTGCATTAAACGCCAGCGCACAGCTGGATGTAGGAGCAAAACAATCCCCTAGTCGCTCGGATGGCCCGATGACCACGTATTTGTGCGGACGAGATTTTTTATGATACAGTTATGAAATTCTTTACATAAAAATACTAGACACGTGTTTCGGCTTTTGCATATACTAAAAATAATATTGTATACGTATGTGCTTTGTTTCCTACCAGGGTTGAAAGTGGCCCTGGAACGAAAGGGCATCTAAAATAACATAGGTTTTAGCCAGCAAAAGTCTAACTCGCCCTCTCTTTCCGCCCAGTTCGAGAAAAGTAATGATAATGTCCCCCCTAAAAAATGTAAATAGTGAACAGTTCTTATCCTTACAGCGTTATCATTTTGAGTTATAACGTCTATAAACTGCCGCGAATACTTAAAATTAACGGTATCACTAAGTACACGCCGGGGTATCACCGGCACATCGTATGTGCTTTATGTCCGACCAGGGTTGCTTGTTCAAAAGAGTTACAGTGGTCCTGGAACCAAAAGGCAACTAAAAGAACATAGGATTAAGTCAGTAAAAGTCTTACACCCTCTCATTCTACCCAGTTCAGGAAAAGTAATATGATGATTTCCCCTCAAAAAAAAAAAAATGTAAATAGTGCACAGTTCTTATCTTTACAGCGTTATCGTTGTGAGTTATAACGTCTATAGAATTTCACCTACTGTCGCGTGTACTTAAAATTAACGGTATCACTAAGTACAGGCCGGGGTATCACCGGCACATTGTATGTGCTTTATGTCCGACCAGGGTTGCTTGTTCAAAAGAGTTACCGTGGCCCTGGAACTAAAAGACAACTAAAACAATATAGGATTTAGTCAGTAAAAGTCTGACACGCCCTCTCATTCAACCGAGTTCAGGAAAAGTAATTTGATGATTTCCCCTCCAAAAAAAAAAATGTAAATAGTGAACAGTTCTTATCTTTACAGCGTTATCGTTGTGAGTTATAACGTCTATAGACTTCACCTACTGTCGCGTGCACTTAAAATTAACGGTATCACTAAGTACACGCCGGGGTATCACCGGCACATCGTCGATAGTACTGCTATAAAGTCGTGCCTCATCACACTATTTCGTAATTGGATCATAAACTTCTGTAAAATTATTACCTGTACTTTACTACCTTGCTTTCATGACCGTTTTATTTGCCTACTGACTAAATTTCCTTTACAAACATATGCATACAGTTTAGACGGAACAAAATTTTACTGCATGTAAATTTGTTGTATAAAAATATTAAACCAATATAAAAATGTTTCAACAATTTGGTTAGCTTTCTTTTCTTTACGTTCAAATTATAAGCTATAAAATGTCACCATATTTTTCAATTTAATATGTTTTAAAATATTTTATCAAAGTGTTGGGGCGTTAGGCGATATTTTCTTCGATAACTTTCGATGTTAACCTATTTATGAAATATAAATGGTGTTTTTCTCGAATGCTGCGATGGATAACGGAAGATTGGGTAATATATTTCAACATATCGTTTATCTGGCAAAATGTATAGCTGGTATATTTCAGCTAGATAAGCTGGGACCCTCCAGCTGATGAACGATTAGTAAGATAAGTTCCAATATAGCTTTGCTTTCTTATATAAAGCTTTACAATATTTTTCGATATGTGCAGACCAAGAGACATGATCAGATTTATTAAGCAGCCTTATAATATTTGCTGCTGGGAAACAGGCCGCCCTTCTAGGAGAGAGAAGCCGAATTTTAGCAAAGAATTAGCATAAACATAATCAGCCTTTTAAACTGTGAATCCCCAAGAGGACACCGGTGTCCGCACACTTATTGTGACTCTAATTACTGTATTCAAAAGGTTAATTTTCCCACTGCTGGGACTCAGGCCTCTCTAGGAGCCCTCTCCATTCCCTAATGGGCCGTAATCCACCACGCGGGCCCAGTGCGGGTTGGTAAAAAATACTACAATTATTTTTAAATTAAGTTTCAGAGGCTATTTTTGTTTTAAGGTCATTAAGAAACATTCCCTAAAGTCTTAATATAAATATCGTGTCTACTATTTTGGTAACAATTTTTATAGAAAAAAAAATATAATCCATTTTATTAAACGTGCCTGTTTATCTATTTTCATTTATTTGGAATGTTCGCCATGCCATCCATTAATTAATAAATTATACCTTAATGGAATGCCTGACTTAAAAAAATAGTAAGTCTTGTAAACAAAGAATTAAGAAAAATACTAAATCAATCACTTAATTTTTTCAAGCTTTACAATATTTTTTGGTAGAGAGATGATCAGATTTTGACAGAAAATACTTAATTTATAATGTGCTTATTTCAAACTGATGGCTAAAAAATAAATCCAGGTAGACAAAGTTAGTATCAGACGTTACTTTCAAAAGTCTAATTAAAAAAGTCGTAAGTCTGTAAATTAAACATATTAAGTGGACATAATCAATATATAGTTAATAATAATATTTATTGTACAAAAAAGTAAAAGTAACATACACAATGAGGGTTTTTAGGAAAATTCAGAAAAAAAACCACCAATTGGCGCCACTTAGCCAAGAGATCTTCTAATTTTGAAAACATATGCATGACGTTGACGTCAATTTAACTACTGTCATTGACATTAAGCGCTTTGACAGGTGCCTGAAATCAGTGCTGCCACCTGGTGAACGTCAATTTAGAAAACCACTAGATAACACTATAAATTGTGTATTACAGTTAACACTTGGTGTCGAACAAGGTTTATGGCCTGTATATCAGCAAGCAGCATCTCAAGCCTTCGAGTAAGGTGGAACAAGTGAGCTTCAAAATAGATAAAGCAATTATTAGGAGTAATGTTATTATACAATTTAACTGCATATGACAAACATTGGAATCGTAGAGAGACTATTTACAATTTTACATTATCAAATTGCACCGACGGATTGATGCCAAAGGTCGCAATCCCGAATGACGAAACACACTTCAAATAAATGTTATGATACGATGATACACTCATATCAGTATAAACGCAGCTTTACATCGAACGCGTGAATCATTTTTAAAGCTCTTCACATTTCTCACTTGATGGCATCGTGTAGATAGGCTAATTGTAAAGGGTCGACTACAATCATGAATATTGCGCGCCTGACAATTTGACACCGCGTAGGCTTCGTTCTGATTTATAACCGGCACACAGCAACGTCGTGCTGAATTCCTCACATTTACAACTGAATGAACTAGTCAGTCCTCAACATGTGTACGCTAAGATAACGTCATTAGACAGCTTCATCTGTCAGTTGAGGCGTGACCACCGATGTAGCGGAGACGCATCGATTGCCGCCCATTCGTGTTAGCTAATACTGGATTAATTATCTCTGTTTACTATGCAAGCTTCGAGTGTTCGAGGGCAATGACCTCTAAATTTGCACCTCGGGTAAAATGCTGATTTTATGTCCGTGCAACGTCGGCTAGTTGACACAAGCTAGACGTTACAATAACATTACTATTTTCAGTCAGCTGTTTGAGTTAGTTCTCATCCAGAGCGCAAACTAATTTATTCAAGCGTGAGTTCACACAGCCGGGACCACGAGACTCCGTTTGTTCATCGTGACTTAAATTAAAAATGTCATGAAAAGTCAGAAGATATGAAAGTATGCATGTGTATTTAAAATATAAAAGTTCATGCAATCTAAGCACCATGATGGTTACAGTATCTTGTTATTTCTCAGTTTAATTTAAATATGTAAATTTTATTAGGCATAATACAGACTGAGGACTCTTGAATTGCAAATGAATGTGACATTACGTTTTATAGGCTGGTAGCCAATTCGCCGGCTCGTTTCCTTGGAGCTGACGGAAAATTTTCACTTAGAAAATGCCCTCAGATTTAGTGATAGTTCAATGGGTTCGCATCGAAGCGATTAACCATTTGGATTGAGCAATCGAAAATCTGAAATAAATCTTTTCCGTTTTACAAAGTTTTTTTTTTTTTAAACATGCTTGCCACATATTATAGAGTTATTCGAGTAAGCAATTTTGTCTGCGTGTAGTAATTTACGATAGCTTGTGTATGGGAATAGACCTGGAACAGACAATTAGATTTACACAATACGGTTTGTACACATAATGAACAGTTATAGAATTAAGTTCTCAGCATAAATAACAAACATAATACTATTTAATTTGTGGTTTGATGTCTGAAAACCGGATTAATATTATAGTAAATTGATCGCTCAATATTATATTAAACTGCGATTTAATAGCTCACAGAGAGCGATAAATATTGTAATCCTCTGAACGCAGACGATAATCGCGCTAACATTCACCCAATACATATTTAATGATAAAGATGAAAGACAGATTTTGTAAAGCTTAATTCCATCGTTGAGCTTTGGAAATATTTTCCCTTTCATATAAAATGATCCTGACACAAATCCTTAAAAATGTGTTATTGGGAACCACGGGGACGGAGCAATATTGAAGGTAGTCACGCGTCCCACCTTAGGAAAATCTTGCCATAAAATAAATGGACGATTTCATAATCCGAGACGTTATATAAAATGTTGAAAAACTATTTTTGAAACGAAAAGATTTTGCAACGTTCATACCAATAATTCTTTAATATAGTATGACTGGTTTTAAGAATATTGTAGATTTTACGGGTCTCTGGTTTACTGGATTTAAATACTCGTAGAATGTTTTTTAAACAATATGCATTTAATTCTAGTAGCAGTAAGATGTTAGGAAAAAGTAAGTATTTGGAAATCATGTTCTTTAAGATAGGTATACACAATAATGGAACTCAATTTTGTGTCTGTAATTTCATATCTTCTGTTTGCTTCTACCGAGTGCACCCACAACAAAGTAGAAAATATATGCTTATGTCATTCAGTGTTAAATTAACATTTTACTGGTGAAAGAATTTTTAAAATCGGTTCACTAGTTTTTGAAATTATCCATTATAAACAAAATACACATAAAAACAACATCAATTAAAAAACTAAAAAGTGCATAATAACTTATTCAAATTCGGAAGTCGATGTTTCTAGTTTTATTTCTGTTACGTTATTTTACATCGACTCTTTTATAATATCATCTATAAACTTCTATCTATATATAAATTAATTTCTCTAAGTAAACGAGTCAATGACCTTGTAGGTAGTTGTCGGTCGTTGCGTACTAACTACCTACAGTTCATTGGCCTCGCTCAGCTGAGGTTTACTTAAAGAAATCAATTTCGTAATTCGAGTTTAAAAATATAGTACTTTATTTTTTAATTTTCTCTTTACAAATCGATAGTATTTCATGTACCGAATTGGCCCTCCGCGGGATTAAACTGTTGAATATCGTAATTAGAGACACAATAGAAAGATAATAGGTGTGCGGACGCCGGCGTCCTCTTGGGAAATAATGAATTAAAACGACAAAATTTAACGGTGTATATGCTGGATCCCGAACAGCAGGAGCCGGCGACGCGGTAGGCCCAGAAGGAGATGGCGTGACGATTTGGACTCCTTTCTAAAGGATTGGCCGGAAGTGGCAAAAGATAGAGAAGAGTGGAAGAATGGAAGGGAGGCCTTTGCCCTGCAGTGGGACACTACAGGCTCATAATAATAATAATAATGGATTCGGCTATCATTCGGTTTCAGCCAATGGCTTAATAGCCAAGAGCCTCGACCAACACCTTAGGAGGCTCTCGTTAGGCGACTGGATCAAGGGCTTGATTCAGAAAGCAGTACTCCTGGACACGGCTCGTATCGTTAGGAGGTTCCTTTCTCTGGAGCCCTGACCGCCGGTAACTTGGACCCTGTTCCCGATACCGGTGGGACACTATTTTTTATATTTTTAAATGTTTTTTTTTTATGTGTTTGTTTCAGGCATCAGGCAGTAGATCAATTAAGATGTATTGGCTTGTGTTATCGTATGTGTATTTACATCCAACCTTTATAGATGCCTCATGATGCGTAGATTTGTAGTATTTCTTATGACTGCATCAGACTATTAGGCAGTAGATCAATTAAGATGTATTGGCTTGTGTTATCGTATGTGTATTTACATCCAACCTTTATAGATGCCTCATGATGCGTAGATTTGTAGTATTTCTTATGACTGCATCAGACTATTAGGCAGTAGATCAATTAAGATGTATTGGCTTGTGTTATCGTATGTGTATTTACATCCAACCTTTATAGATGCCTCATGATGCGTAGATTTGTAGTATTTCTTATGACTGCATCAGACTATTAGGCAGTAGATCAATTAAGATGTATTGGCTTGTGTTATCGTATGTGTATTTACATCCCACCTTTATAGATGCCTCATGATGCGTAGATTTGTAGTATTTCTTATGACTGCATCAGACTATTAGGCAGTAGATCAATTAAGATGTATTGGCTTGTGTTATCGTATGTGTATTTACATCCCACCTTTATAGACGCCTCATGATGCGTAGATTTGTAGTATTTCTTATGACTACATCAGATTATCAGGCAGTAGATCAATTAAGATGTATTGGCTTGTGTTATCGTATGTGTATTTACATCCCACCTTTATAGATGCTTCATGATGCGTAGATTTGTAGTATTTCTTATGACTGCATCAGACTATCAGGGAGTAGATCAATTAAGATGTATTGGCTTGTGTTATCGTATGTGTATTTACATCCCACCTTTATAGATGCCTCATGATGCGTAGATTTGTAGTATTTCTTCTGACTGCATCAGACTATCAGGCAGTAGATCAATCGAGATGTATTGGCGTGCGTTATCCTATGTTTACTTTATATATCACCTTTATTTTTGCCTTATGATATGTAGATTGCTGTCTTGCGACACTTTTTTTCTGAGGTGTGAGATCATTCAACTCCGTCTGCTCTGGTTGGCCTGCGAAAAAGAGTGTCAGACTTTTACTGACTAAAACCGACTTGTATTCCTTTAGTTGCCTTTTACGTTTCAGGCTCATTGTAACTCCGTAGCCTATAGTATACAACAGTCAAATAAAAACATTGTTTTTGATGAACTACAAATACGAATTACATTGTGAATATTCATGAAAACAAACAGTACCACGCAAAAAAAACAAACTGGTATATTTATCTATGTTAAAATTCTGTACGCAACACCGCTTTAAACTAAATAAGTTAAAACCTTTTTACGTGGGTGTCTCGTTCCCGCTGCGTAGCCAAGTTACGGGAGCAAGCTCAAACAAAACACTAACTTAAATCAACCAAGTAAACTAGAGACACGTTTGAAAAGACTTTATTATTATAATAATAACACACTCAATTTCGTTACTCAAATATAATAGCTTTTCATGCGTATCAGCGTTTCGAGGCGCGTCCCTAATTTTGGTTGCAAAGCGTGTATAACTGGGCTATAATTGTTAAGACGAAGTGAGCCTATTCGTTTGTGATGTGTTCTTAGCTTTACTGAATTTTAACGAGCCACCCGACCTGGTGACGAATCGCGAATTCGCGGAATCAGGAATGTACAGTCAAGGGCTAAAATATCTGACACTTGGCGAATCTTACGTTCTGATTCCAATTTTAAAAATGAAAGAATGAAAAAAAAAGACATTTATTCGTCACATATAACAAACAACAACAAAACCAATATTATCTAATCTATTAAAACAACTTAAAAAATACAATACTAAAAATACTTGTGCGAGGCCAAAAGGCGCAACCTCAGCATAAGCTACAAAGAAAAAGTAATTAACGCAGCGCTGGTATTCTGATAGGATCTATACATGCAGGGTTATTTATAAAAATCTGTTAACTTTTAAATAAGTACCTATAACTTCAAAAATTGATTAATAATATAGAAAATTTAAAATAAATTATAAACTAGTGATTAAAAGTTCCGAGATTTTTATGATTATGGTTAATAATAATCTTACGCTAAAAATCGGACTTAGTATCTACATTTTTCAGTACCCGTATTATTATGCAGAAAAGAGTTATCGAAATTGTCTAAATGTCACACATAACACTCACAATTGTCTTGTCTAAATCTGTTCCCATTTTTGTCGTTGACTATACGCAAGAATTTGTGTTAAAACTTTTGACTCGCTTCATTATTTAAAGCTTTGTGGTATATGATTCCAAAATTCAAATTTTCGTTCCATCGTTTCATCTTGTGTTCATTTACATAGACAAACATTTTGTATTTTATTGTGCTTACTTATGTTGTTGTGTCCATGTTTTGTTTACAAGGCGCGCTTGTCATTTGGTTTGTCTTTCAACGAAATGTGTTCATAAGTGTACACAAATCAACTTGAACATGATGATTAAATTTTCTTATACACACGGAATTGGATCGAAGTCGCATTAACTAGGTACTGTGGTCGTTGTTCGTAACAATAAAAGCTTTTGTCAGTTTTATAGACGACTATTTTTAAATTCATAGTTTGAAAGAAACACACAATATTAGCTTACTGGCTTATTATTTTATTCTAGAGCATGGTTTAACCGTGTGTCAAATTTCGTTCAAATTCGATCAGCTGTTTGAACATGAAGGAGGTAATAAAAAGGATAACTGCAACCCTAGGATACAAAGTATCCTATGTGTTAGCTAATAGCACTTAGGATACTATTTATCTAGGGACTATTTTCCCTGGGAATAATGTTCCACTTTGGCAAAGCCAGTGGCAGCTAGTACTTTTATAAATTTCGTTTTTCGTCTTTATAATGTTATTAATATCATTAGAAATTGTTAAAGCGTCGTGATTTTTCGAGAATGTTAAGCAGAACGTTTTAACACAACATTTTACTTGTTGCAAAAACCACAAGAACCAGACAAGCGTGTCGACAGAAAAAGGCTAAGTGAAACATTTTATAACAGTTAATTTATTAGCACAAAAAACGCTGTAAGTTTAAACGATACAACCATCTATTTACATTCATTACGTTTAATTTGTATCAGATTTAATTTTCCTAACAACAAAAAAAAACATTTAGGAAATTGCTTTAGCTTAATTACATTTTGAAACTACATTCTTAGATTTCAAGTAAATAAGTAATTTTCTAAATAATTAATTTAGAAAATTACTTTTGTTAGGTAGAGATTTCTTTACAGTAAGTACGTAAGTAGTTATTTTTAAGAGTATATAAAGATACTAGCTTTTGCCTGCGGCTTCGCCCGCAAAAGTAGGTGTCTCCATACAAACTTCCAACCCACGTTTTACCCCCTTAGGGGTGGACTTTTGTAAAACCCGTTCATAGCGTTGTTCTTAGAAGCCTTAAAGGAACCTACCTGCGAAATTTTAAGTTTGTAGGTGCTATAGTTTCATAGATTTCGTGATTAATCAGTGAGTGGTATTTCCATAGATATAAAAAAGAAGCGTGTTTATAAATGACGGGCCGTTTGCCCGAAAGTGCGCATTTTGAGCAAGTGCCGCGCACAAAAAAAAAGTGCCGCAGACACGGACACGCCCTCTTACCACTTCTCCTGTTTTTTATATTTCTATGGGTATTTCGCTTTTATATAGGGTGACTGGTAATTAGTGAACGATACTTAAACACGTGATTGTAGTCATGATAACAAACAACTTTTATAGCGACCCGCCCCAAATTCGCACGGGTGCATTGGTGATATTAAATATATGCATTATGCATGTATTATACATATAAACCATTCTCTTGAACCACTCTAGGTATCAATTAAAAAAACCGCATCAAAATCCGTTGCGTACCCCCACCTCGATTGAGACCCAAAAATCTGTTACTGCGCATTCAAGGTTGACCGCCATAATGGTTCAAATTGCGTGCTGAGGATTATACCTGTGCATCAAAATTTCATTCAAATCTCTTCGCCTTTATATTTTTTAATTTGAGAACAACGTTCAATAGTTTAATTCCTGTTATTAATACCAACTTATGTAGATAAAGATTTCACACTAACATTATAAAAGCAAAATTTTGTATGTATGTGTTTGCTGGAACGGCTGACTTCTTCACGCTGGAACGGCTGAAAAAATTTTGATTAAATTTGGCACACGAGTAGACCATGTCCTGGAATAGCTGATAGAATTTTTTAACCCAGGAACTTATTTCCTTGGTCAATATTCTACTTCACGTAGACAAAACCGCAAGCAGCAATTAGTTGTAAAAATAATAGTATAAGAGTTTTGAGGCTGTTCACTGTTTCTCAAAATACAGGTTATAACCTAGTTTGAGAGGCAGGGTTCTAAAAAATTTTTGTACAGATTTACAACATTCGTACATAGAGAATGTATTATTAAGATTGTACGTATATAACTTGGAACCACTTGTATGTTTCCTTATGTATCTGTACATTTTGGTGAATAAACATATTATTATTATTATTAGTTTTAAGAACAAAACAAAGACTAGAGAAGACCAGCTTAATCTACAAAAGAACTATTACTTACTTAAGGGCAGTATTAGTAGTCAAATAAACTGTGAATGGTTACGTCCTGCAGAGATATTTTCGCACATTTTATTAACTACTTTCTTAGCAATAAAACGTGGAGATCTCTCTCAAAGGGCACTTAAACCGTTCTGCGTTGAGTGTCGCATAAACCGGCCGATAGGTACCGGAATTAACTGTTCTCTATAACATTTGTAAGTAATAGTTTCGAAGGCTCAACCCTAGTCTCTTTAATTACATTCTGAGCGAACAGCGCCATGATATGGGCTACTACAGCTCCAACATTAACGAAAATATACCTACTTATGTATACACCGACCGTTAAATTTTGGCCGTTTTAATCCCGCGGAAGCAATCGATTAGGCACATGGAACACTATCGACTTGTAAAGAGAAAATTAAAAAATAAAGTACTTTTTTTAAACTCGAATTAATTTACGCATGTACGAAATTAATTTCTTTAAGTAAACGTCAGCTGAGCGAGGCCAATGAAGTGTAGGTAGTTAGTGCGCAACGACCGACAACTACCTACAAGGTCATTAACTCGCATAAATAAAAAAAAAATCATACATGCGTATATTACCTCAACTTTCTTTTTTAATTTTATCTTTACAAATCGCTAGTGTTTCATGTACAGAATTGACCCTCCACGGGATTAAAACGACCAAAATTTAACGGTGTATACTAGCTTTTGCCTGTGACTTCGCCCTCGTGGAATTATTAGTTATTATAAAACTCATGATACAATAGGTAATTATACGACTGTTTCGTTTCGATTCTCTTCAGTCGAACGCCTCTGGTCGGCTACGCCTCCAATCCCTTTATTCTGACCACGTGACTAAACGTTGATATGACATCAGAACAAAGGAATTGAAGGCGTGGCAAACTCGAGGCGTACAACGCAAGAGAATCGAAATGAAACGGTCGTAGCTTGGCTAGCCCTGCAGGGATAGTGCAGTTTTGTAAGAATTTTTACTCGTAGAATCCGTACAATAGTATACAAAATTATTTATTTTTTATATTGTTTATTGTTTACCTCTTAATGTGGACAGGATTCGCAAAAACTAAGTGTATAATGGGCGGTCTAACCGCACAGGGCAATGTCTTACAGACAACCTTAAGATGGATGAACGAAAGGAGATAAAGGGGCGGTCAGTATACAAAAATCATAAGTTGCCTGTTTATATCTATAGACTACAAAAGTGCAACTAATAGGAAGAAATTAAACTTAACGAGGTGGAATTTTATACACAACTGTAATAATTATTGTGTCTTTCATAAAAACGTTAGCTTAATCCGACCTCTGTCAGCGTATTCTGTTATTAAATAATAGGGTATAAGCTTATATTTATTTTTACAATATTTTATGCTAAAAAAAACCTTTTTTTCTTCTATTTTTTTAACTCGTCTCGTTTGATCTCGGTCAGAGATAAGATAAGCATTGTCATACAACGTTTCGTCCAGTTTTTGGGCCGACAGTCTTTTGAGCACACTTCCAGTCGACAGTAATGCGGAAGAATTTTTCAAAACTATACTTCAGTTATGAGTTTTCTACGTACATAATTCTTCTGTTAAATGAAAATAGTGGTGCCACAATCGGGTCCTCAATCTCTATTCTGCCGAAAAACCGTAAATAGTTCAGTTTTCAAATAGTTTTTAGTTGTTCATAAGTTGTACAGCGATACAACGTAGACCATAAAGACACATGTTCTTAAAAAAAAAATGGATTTTGGATAACGTTAGGTTTTGATACAGAAAAAAAAATATGTCAACTACCCAATTACATCGTCCTCGGAATCACACATAAGATCAGAGATTCGGTACTATTAATAGGAAACATCTTAAGAATCATTATCTTTATTAATGGACTCTCGCCAACCAATCGGCTTGGCGCTTATCTCGGCTTTGCTTCATCTCGGCTTTTAACTAAACTTTCATTGGTTACTTATTTATTCCCGGAATTCGAGCACTTCGGGAATGGAACATAAAATAAACAGAATCGTCGCGAAAAAGGCTCAGCTCGTTTTGAATTCAAATCTGTGAACGACGCCGTTCAGTGTAATAGCTTTCTTATATGTGTTGTAAAATGTACCACTTTGGGCTTTTACTTATATGTGGGTACTAACTTGAACATTCAGATCGCTGATACGGAAAGTAGCCACCCACATTAATTTCGGGTATAAGGTAACAATACGAAACGTAGCATAGAGAAAGAATAGGTTGTACAGTTCAGTCTAAATTACTGTCAAATTCACGAGCGCCTAAACTAGGTACGCAAACCTGTGTCTTAGGGCCAAATTCACCAATGTACTAAACGCGATAATTTAAAACCAAACACAGTTAGAGCGTTTAATCGAGATTATAGCTTAAATCTAGTTTGCGCTAAACTCAGTTTCAATTCTTTTGTTTTCGTATGTTTTCGGCACGTGTCTTTAAACTAGACTACGCTGAGCTCAGTTTAGTTGAACTAAGTTTTTAAAGTGAATGATGAAGTCAGCCCCTAAAAGTCAGAGATTTTGCTGCTTCCTTTTTTTTTAAAACAACCGTGTTATTTTTTTTTAGTCATATCTAGTTGTTGTCACAACAAATGTAGAGAATAAACATGATAGTGTATGTTTAAAGTAAATTGAGAATCAACTAAAAATGCGTTTTACTACACCCAAAACTAATTTTGTAAAACCAAACCTAGTAAAAAAAAGTCTTAAACGTCGATTTATTGATTAAAAATTAAACCTTTTTCCCCCACTTTTTTTTTTGAGGTAGAATATCATCCAATGACTAAAAATTAAAAGATTTATGTCATTCATCATCCTGCACTGGGCCCGCGTGAGGATTACGGCGCTTTCCATTTCTTAGAAAGACTGAGTCCCAGCCACAGAACATACGATATTCTTCTGTTCTGTGGTCCCAGCGGTGGGAAAAACTATTGAATACTATAAAATTATTACTGAGTGACGTAGGCATACAGGTAGGCCGTGAGGAAATGGGCGTAGGGTACGGCCCTCCGAGAGAGGCTGTGTCCCAGCAGTGAGAACATTAAAAGGCTGATGATGATGACGTAGGCATATATTTTCTGAATTCACGCGGGCGAACCATAAGGACACTTTGGGGCGATTCCCAAAGAGCAACTAAAATTCATTAAAAACTTGACATGCCTTCTCGCTCCACCCTAGAACGAAAGTTGTCACAAAATGATTGCACACCTCCAAAAACAAACGCGGGCAAAACCACTGGCAGAAGTTCAACTGGCAGAAGTTACGAATAATTTAAAAGAATTTAAAGCGTTTGTTTTAAACAGTAATCCCAGATTTCATGGCAACCGTAGTAAATGAATAGTTAAAATTAAAGAAGTATATTTCTTTTTTCAAACTGTAAACTTTTAATGCTAGTTTGAAAGGCGACTTTAATTATTCACGTTAAGGCTCTAGCTCCCGAGCAGTGCCATAAAACGGTGATTTTCTGTAGGTGACTCCTGGCAACGGCTAGATAAAAAAATAAATCATATATAGATAACATTATCAACATGTTTTTTTTTGTATGACTAGTATGTTGCCAAAAATAAATTTTAACAATATAGGTACTATTTTTCGCTTGTTTTCGCTATTCCTTTCGTACGGCTTTGATCTTTACGAATATGTTTACACAAAAAATTACTGGTTAAGTGTTCTTCAGAATATACATAGCATATGTAAATCAATCTGTATTTCGCAAAGGACAATGGATTTAAAGGTCAACTGGCTGGAGTTAAATGAACACATACTCGTCCTGCGGCGCAGGCGGTATTAGAGATAATACCGCCTGCGCCGCAGGACTGTATGAAAACATGTAATAATTTACATAAATCGGCTAGTTTATTGTTATATAGTTTAATGTACCTACCTAATATCCCTCTTATAACTAAGTCAAATCTAACGACACCTCTCAAGCTAAAGCAAGTAACAAGCTGAACAAGCCGTTTACGTTATAGGGCGCTTTAAAATATATACAATACAACTCGAGAAACATAACCTTCCTTCTGACGCAATCGGGTAAAAAGAAAAGAATAAAATTTATTGTGAACCAAAAAAGTAACACAACTTATACATAAACTTAAATCTATGTGTACAATGTCGACCTTATCGCTGACAGCGATGTCTACGAGTACCAGGCAACCATAAGATAATTTTTCGATGAAAAAGATTAAATTTTATCGGAACACGTAACACATTCTTATCCCTTAATTAGTCGAAGTATTTAAATGATTATAACATGCTGCACATAATGACATGACATCATGACACTTTACACATCAATTTAAACTAGATAAGGTCGGTGTTTTCTATGTAACCACCCTAAGAAGATTTTTGCCTCGTCGTTTATACCGCGTACATCGAGAGACTGGAACAGTTTGCCTGCTGCGGTCTTCCCGTCCGATTATAATTTAAGTGTCTTCAAGGCTAGAGTGAATAGGCTCTTAATAAATTAATGCGCCTCACCATCAACGATTGCATCACTGCTTAACATCAGGTGGGATTGCAGTCAAGCACTAGTTTATATCAATTAAAAAAAAAAAAGAAGAAAAGTCGAAAAAAACTCGGAGATTAGTTTCTTTTAAAGTCCATACAATCTATCTATATATATGTTGCCACTGCTGGGACTCAAGCCTCCTCTCTAAGAGAGGCAAACACCACTAATTTTTTTTTGCCTTTTTTACTTTTGAACCCACGACATCCAGCTTAGCAGTCAGGGTCACTAACCACTAGACCAACAGGCCAGTCTGACTAACTAGTTGTATAGGTATGTTAGTATGTGTGTATTCGTCACAGAATTAATATTTCATCCAAGTTCCATTTCCTGTAATATCCTGGAACAAATGAACCACAATATTATTTAATAATAAAAAAAAACCATTCAAATTTCATGTTTGTATAATCAAAAATCGGAAAGATATTAAAAATTATTTAAATGGGTCGGAAATATTTCAGTAATTAAAACGTGAATGGGTAAATAACTTCGATGTTATTGAGCATACAAGGGATTATTTTTGTACCGATGCCGATGCTGCAGTCATTACGCAGTAATATTCAATCTACTGCATGACCCATTTCCATGTATCCCGTAACTATTTAAATAAGTTATTTTATGTTAACAAGCTCTGTATACTAGCTCATATGCTGGCAGAAGCCACTGGGCTTTCATTGTGTAAAAGTAAGCATAAAAACTCCAAGGGGAGAATTTTGTTTTTTTTTTCCTAATATATAGTGACTGGTAATTAGTGAACGATACTTAAACGCGTGATTGTAGTCATGATAACAAACAACTTTTACTAAAGGACCAAACCTGAAATCATGAAAAAAATCTGCTGTTCAGTACATTTATACGTCTCACTGGTCGAAATGTACTGAACTTGGCTGATTTTTGGCACAGTGTTTCAAGACGAAACTCTATGACCAGTGCGTGTTGCCATCACAAGGCTTAAAGTCACCCAAAGGGCAATGGAAAGAGCTACGCTCTGAGTTTTCTAGCATGATCGTATCAGAAATGAAGATATCCGCAGGAAAACCAAGGTTGCCGACATAGCACGAAGAATCGCCAAAATTAAGTGGCAATAGGCAGGGCACGTTGCTCGCAGAACAGATGGCCGTTGGGACCGATAGGTTCTGGAGTGTTGATCGCATACCTCCTACAAGGTGGACCGATGACCTGGCAAGGGTTGCAGGAATTCGATGGATGCGAGATACTTATTTAGTCAAACCTTAAATAAACTTCGCTGTATCAGCCATACTATCAATAAAAGTACAAATATAAATATCTGTGAACCTCAAAGAGAGGGTTGTCTAGGCAAGAAGAACGTGACCTATCTTTTTATGGCAATCAAACTCAACAAAACACCCCTGACACAAATGTATAACATTACTTACTAATGTAAATACACTTAGATAAGGTTTAATCCGATGATAAAAATATTTTGGTGAAAAAGTACTCCAGATATTCAATGTAAATTGGTTTACGTGATAGAAAGTATAACAGAGTTCGCCTTTAAAATTGTTTTCTGACATTCTCAAGAATATGTGCTGCCTAACGCTTGAGTTTGTATATCTTCGCTATCTCCTTTGGGAAATAAAAGCGAGGTTCGGATACTCCTAATCATAACTGTATTCCGCGAAACGACTTCTAAGCAACAGCTTTCTAAAGAGTTATGCAGACAGGCACGAAGAGAGGTTATGATAGTAGCTGAGCAGTAGTCGAAAGCTTAGTTAAGTTTTTGAACTCCTTAAAATTTTTCTTAAAATCCTTTTATATAAACAAGCGACCCGCCTCAGCTTCGCACGGGTGCTATAGTGATATTAAATTTATTATACATGTTTTATACATATAAACCTTCCTCTTGAATCATTCTATATATTAATAAAAAACCCTATCAAAATCCTGTGCGTAGTTCCAAAGATCTGAGCATAACGGGAAGCGACTTTGTTTTATACTATGTAGTGATCTATCGCTCTATTACTGGAGCAGGATTACAAGTTTTATTTTTACGAGTTATTTAGTAATCATATTTTTTACACATGTCACAATATTTTTCCACCAACCAAGGGTTGTCCATAAATGCGCTTGCATAGCGTACATGGATTTTTGTCGGTTGGTACTGCCCTCCATGAAAAGTTTCTAAGGAGCCTCTGCCTGTTGACTCAGACCCCTCGTAAGCTTTCAAAAGGTCCAGAACCAGGGTCTTAAGAGATTTGAAGACATACAAAATAATAGTAATGATAAGACATTTATTTTAGGCAAATTTAACCATAGATAGACAAAATTACAAAAATTAAACACTAAGCACATACAAAAACATTTCATTAACATTAATAACATTTCAATCGACGTCATAATATAAGTTAATTAAATCATAAACAAACTGCAAATTGACATGACCGATATTAATTAAATTAAAATTCATAGCAAACGAAATTAAATTATAGTAAATTGTACCAATTCAAATTAAATTCAATAACAAACAAATTGTATATGTACAAATACATTACTAAAATAGTGTCAATAATTGCTACTGTTGATATAACGTTTCAACAGACAGCCCATTTTCAGAAGAGTACTTACGCATTACCGCCTTGACACTACTAAAAATTCTCATCAAACAAAATAATTGTGACATAAAACACCAATTGACTAATAACGCCTGCATACCCCACAGCCCGTCAAGTCAATCATAGACCGTAGTTAAGAAACGACAAATTAAAACGTGACAAGCTTTCATTAGGTCATGACCTACTGAGTCACCAGGCACTTCATGCGACGGTACTTGATACATAAATAATTGGTGCCCAGTGTGGTGCCACTGAACTGTAGAACTCCATACAACTGTAGTACTGCTGTAGACCTGTACTCTTTTAGTGAGGAAATACGAATAGTTTTTAATAAATCCTGAAGTTTGGTTTTTGGTGGGATTTCTTCGAGTAAAGTTTAGTGGCTGTTTTCACCTGAACAATATGTAAAATCATTGAAACAGG
Organism: Leucania comma; assembly: GCA_958295575.1. Lineage (NCBI taxonomy): Eukaryota > Metazoa > Arthropoda > Insecta > Lepidoptera > Noctuidae > Leucania > Leucania comma. Next base: position 14,432,777 of record OY282474.1, on the reverse strand, counting down.
CGCAATTTCGGTAAAATAGAGCTGATAATGTTATGGTAGTATTGGCTATCACAACGAAGTTTGCCAAGAAATCTGACTCGATACTGGACAGCCAAATACTGCAATAACATTAGAATGTGTTACATCCATATTATAATGGAACTTACGCACAAACCGTGCGAATCGAAAACAAAAAAAAACCAGAAGTAATTGGTTTTATTCAGTCTCGCTATCGAAACTGGTAGTTAGGTATGTGCTTCCAAGAAGTGTCACATACAGACTTACGACATAGACCTCCACCATCCACTTAATGCTTCTCGAATTCAGCAGACTATGGTTGGGATACCATGGTCAAGTCATCGAGCCGATCTGCGCCTTCTAACACGAGGTTTATACTTCAGGATCAACCTGACAATTCATTCTTCGAGTACCCTGCTTAATATCGTTTAAGTTCGGTTAACCTACGTTAAAATCTCACTTTTTAGTCAAGTCAGTCAAAACAGAGAGCTCCGAACAAAAACAAAAATAATTCTAGGTGCAGCTGCTAAACAAATATTTTTACTAACCCCACACCAGATGCGACCAAACTTATCTCACACGTTTTATAAATATTTAATCAACAATTTGTCAATACCGTAATTTAAAACCAGCAAGAAAATATCGCTAGAAAGGAATTACCATGGACGGTACCGACCAGTCGACCACATGAGTCCAGGGTACATAAAACTTATTATTTATAATGATGGTCGAGGGGTGCATATAAAATGAAAACACTTATTATTTTATCGCCTGACGGAAATTATTATTGTACAATATTCAGTCGGTGCTTATTCGATTTTAATCTTCGTTTTTATTTGTTTCCTCTAACGGTATGTAGTTTGTCTATGCTTCTTATTTAAATATGTATTTTAGAATTATACCTACCATTACAAGAGTCATTTCAGTCAAGTGTAGCAAGCCAAGTTAACCTAGTGTAGAGCTGCATTTAAAAAAAGTATCGAACTTAGTTTAATAAAAAAAAATAGTATTGTTTCTGGTTATAAGCTGTAAGTACTTAACACTAGTTTTTTTATGCTGTGTGACTTTGTCCGAAATATAAGTTTTTATTTTATTTATTTATTATTTAATTCAATTGCAGTCGCTTCCAATAATTGTAACCAAAAGTATTATTATTAAATATTAATAATTTTTTTTAATATATTGTTTTTAAACGTGGAGTAACGTTATGATCACAAAATGTACTATAAGTAATCTGATGATCGTAGTCAGATTAGTCATATCTACATTTTTCGATATTTAAGCTTGGCATGACTTGACTAAGCAACAAAACTTTACGAAACCCAAAAAAAAAAAAAATTAAGGTTCAAAATTATATAGCTACACAAACATTAATAGATATAACCATTACAGTGCAACGTCAACTTTTTAATGTGCATTTTTAATCCCCTAAATTAATGTCAGCAATTAGTGTCAGTAATACTGTATAACAATAATAAATTTCATTGCAATTACAACGCTGTTATGTGCATTGCATGATTTTTTAACCCTCACAAAACGTAATATATTCTTAAGCTTAGGGGAAAGTAGAAAGGGGAGCTAAAATGTGCTTACAGCGCAGTATGAGAACGCAATCGTAATGTATCGTTCTGTCACTTTATTCCAATTCAACGGCAAAATTCATTTTTTATGTATACTACATTGAATCGATCAATATTTGGTTTAGACGGAGGGTGCCGATCGTACCTGCAGCGTTCAAGAAAATGTTTCTAAGCAGAACAATATTTTGTTCGCGGGAATACAAAAGCGTCTCCAAAATTGCCATATAGCGAAAGTTAGGCCACAGACCGTCGTTTGGGCGATAGAGGCGAGCCGAAACCCCGGGCGATGCGATGGCGATGTAACAAATTATAGCGGACGGACGGTCAACGGGCTCTTTACGATCCGCTTTCCAGCGCTGATGATGATTTAGATGCAAGGAATATCGGGCGGAAGCGCGATAAACCGCGGGGACCGTCGCCATGGCAACCGAGGGTGTCACACCCGACGCCGCGCCGCCCTTGCCACTAGTTCACGGACACTTATCGTTATAGTAATAAATTGGTCTGGAATTCCAGCAATAACATCCGAGCGAGACGCAATAAAAATGTTGATTTTGAATTCGGTTATTATGGTTACTGTATTTGTAGGCGATAAATCGGATTTTGTCACATCAGATTTGCATTGCAGTGAAAAAATATTCATATGTTTAACGTAGCTTGGCCGTAGTTTGAAACCACAAAGATTTTCTGATAAGGAAACCAGTGGTCTCAGATCGCAAATGGCAACTGAAGGACACGAGTGATTTTAGTCAGTAAAAATCTGACACGCCCTCTCGCTCCACCTAAAGCGGGAGAGGTCATTGGTTGACCTCCCACCGTAAAAAAGCTAGTTTGGATGAATCCGTAAAGAAAATTTCATTTTAAACAACTGTAATTTATCTTCTAATACACCTTCATCACTCTTAATTCCGGTAACAAAGCAGACGTGACATTACGTCACATATCACCAAGTAACAAAGCTTCTAAAAATCCGTCATATAAAATGTAAACACGGCACAAAGTCCCCGATTTATTACCCGGCGACTGATGATGATATATCGACGTTGGCTGCTGTGTTGATCGTCACTTACCCTACCCTTATCACGCAGCACGTAATTTCGGATTCATTGCCCTCGGCCCCGCCGGCGGTGTCGGTCCGTGGCTTTTATTAAAAAGAAAATATTTCATATTTCTGTCTAATGTTCCGTCAAATAATAATGGTCTTTCATTTTTTACAGGTACTCATTGGATATGAGACGATGAGCCATGGAATCACGCAGCGCGCCGCCGAGCCCCGACGAGCCCGGGGAGGCGGTGTACGACAACCACTGTGGACGCTACCCGCACCCGCCCACGCTCCAGCGAACCTTCGCCAGCTGTCGCGAGACCACGCGGCCTCGTCCGCACCACCGCCATGCCACCTCCGAGCCCGCGCGCCCAGACGACCACGTGCAGCAGTCCTTCGTCACGGCAGAAGTTCACGACTACCCCTCCTCAGAATCCGGCATCGCAGCCGATTGCCCTCATGCACATACTAGCAATGCTGATGATAGCCCTTCTTACGACCGCTCGGACTTCGAAGGAAACTCCAGCTACAGTCTAAGGCACACTCCCGATTATCATCACACGCTAGACTGTAAACACAGGCCTATTGATTATAACCGCAGCCACACACCTGATTACAATCATGGTCATGGATCAGATTGCGACCGAGCACATGCGCGCTCACAAACATCACGTCGGCAGCACAGGAAGCATAGGCGAGAGGAAGACGATGGAGCACAGTCTCTTGATGAACGCTGTGCAAGAGATCTGGATGAAATCTTACCAGCGAGATTAGCCGCTGTCAATTTATCACGGGAGCCGCCTCCTCAAACCTGGAATAGGAGCAATATCGCAGCTACTATGGAACGATTTGAACCGGTCGACTACTCTTATGCTTACTATGACCACCATTTATCAATGCCTTCATCATCAAGGAAGGTTAACCGTCAGCGAGGACGGGGTGGCATACCCCGAGATCGGTCATCTCGACATAACTACGTGACGAGGTATGGCACTGAAGAAAATATATATGAAGAAATCACCGATGGATCGAGGACGTGTCCCAAACATCGATACGCTCCACGACAGTCACTAGTTTCTCTGGACAGAAGTGTTGTTGAGGAGGAAGTTCGTCGAGTAGAATCGAGGCACAAACGAATTTTGGGCGAGTTAAATCTTAGTGTAGAAGCGATGCTCATGCCGGAATGCGAATCTCCCGACTCGGAGCGCGCTGAAGACAGAGACAATATCGAGGAATTGTTGCGAGTTGGTCCGACGGACGAGTTACTTTCGCCGGCAAGTTGTAATCCACCAGACTTAGACAGTGGCTTTAGTGGCAGCAGTAGCGGGGCAAGTTATGTAGGTAGTTTGCGTCGTAAACCTACGGGATCAGTGCCGCACTTGCCCGCCGTGGCGTACGGCACGCGCGGTGCCGGCGTGCGCATCCTGGGGGCGGAAGAGTGTGGTCTACGGTGCCCCAAGGACATACCCTCACCACGCAGCTCCAGCTGCGGAGACGCCAAAGCCAGCGGGTTTTGGAACAAAAAAGCCTGGAAGAAAATATCAGGTTTCTCTAGTTCCAATAGCATCAACAAAGCCGGATTAACTGGTAAGATAAATATCAATTACATACTACAATCACTTTTTTCTTCTTCACCTTCTAGTTTTGCATGTAAACGTTTAAGCAATGTAGCTGTTTTAGTTGTCTTAGTTTATATTGAGTTCATAACTTCTGTATTTAGCTCAAACTAAACTTAAAACATAAAGCACATACTCCAAACATTCGTCGTCGCCACTTAGGAAGTTTCCACGATACACAGCGTAGTATAAACATAAATCCAGTACAGAAATGCATAAAGCATAAACTTTCATTCCCCATAAAACGTGAATGAATCCTAGCGGTATCAAGTCATGAAAACCCTGAGAGCATCATTTCTTTTTTTTTATTTTGGCCCGCTTTCGTCCGCCCATAGGCGTTTTTCAGATGGACGCGCGCGCGTGGCTCTGTGTTTGTTGTTTTCATTTTGGTTTAGTTGTTTGTTTTGTTAACGGTGCGGCGTTTTGCATTGCAGGTCTGCTCGTTAGGTACACTTTCCGGCGTAAGTCCGGCTCGCAGGGCTCTCAGGGCAAGCGGCGTGCCGAGCCCGTCCAATGCGATGCGTGCCTCTCACAACGATGTTAGCCGCTCTATGGTAAGGCTCTCCGCCAACACATTTGTCACTTTGCTGGCAGAAAGTACACTGTCTTCCTCTCTAATTAGCTGGGAATAATACCTGATATAATATATAACTTTCTACCAGTAATTATAGTAAATAAATATACGATTAATAATATCAATAATTCTTGGAATTGGCAAATGCGCGTCCATTTCAAAATTGATCTCTCATAGAGAAACTCATTACATCTGATTTTTATTTGATTTATTTTTTTGTTTTCATCTCACAACTAAACACAGCACAATTGTACACTTAACAATGTAATTTTAAACAAACAAAACTACTTAAAATGATAAAAGCAGAACAGATCGAATCGGTCGGGTCAGAAACGATTAACGAAGTCGATACAAAGTTCCCTCATTAAGGTATCGCAGATATTACTTCTGCTAACTTCGGCTTAAGATAAGTATTGTTCTGTAAGAGCCGAGACAATAGCGTGCGCTACCACTTAATTAAACCTCGTCGATACGATATAAACTATGAACAAGCGGAAAGTTTCCATTCTATCCGCCAAGACAAACAATTCAAACAAAGAAGACCATAGATGCAATTTAAATCGTTCACATTGAAATGTCTTGGTTGCAGATGACGCGTGTAGGCCAAGCAGAGCTAAATCCAGAACAGCCACTATACCATACAGGTTAATAAATACTTATTACTTAATGTCCCTCCGTTGACGTAACTTAAACATACATAGCAACTAGTTTACAACTTTTATATAAACATGCAAACAAAATTGTGAAGTGGAAAATGATCGTGTGATTTCAATAGTTTTCCTTTGTTACAGCTACTCCAACGGAAAACTGGTGGTGCCGCTGGATTCCCTAGCACAGAGCTGAGGGGCCGGTCCCCCGCGGCATTCCCGCCTCCAACTCCTCAGAGGGACTCCTCAACACCGCAGGACAACGATGAACAGCAAGCTAGTGATGTAATGCGAAAGCAGAACTCTTCGTAAATTGTGTTACATTCAAGAAGAAACATTCCATTTAAGCCCAACAATGGGCACCATTATGTTGTCGACACCTCAGCGAGTCTCAAAGACAAACTGTTTGAAGGTGTATCCAGTGTAAATATTATAGTGATGAGACGTTGAATACAACTGTAGGACAAACGGGGAGAGTATACGTTGAAGTGATAGAAACGCCTAAATTAATTATTTGTATTGTTAAAACGATCGTTTCATAGAAACGTAATGACTACGTTGTTGTTACTTATCAATTTTTAGTAGTTAATAGGTACATGAAAAGGCTGACAAAGTTGAATCCGATTTTGTACATGATATGAAGCTGCCATGTTAGCTAATTCTTCAGTTTTGTCTACCAATTTGGCGTTTATCTGCGAGTTTTCTATATCAGAAATATTAGATAAATGTAATTCGATCTAAGAAAATTTCTTATTCTAAAAGCTACAGATTTTTGCCCAAAACATGGTGCTTTACATAAAACTATTGTAACGTCTTTCTTTACCGATCTTGTAAAGTATTTTCATGACCCGAGCTACGCAAATTTTAAGGTCCAATGTATTTATTTCCAACATGTGTAAAAAAAAATTGTTTCATAAAAGTTTTATAACGTTTATCCCATTCGGCAAAAAAATATTGTTAATAATTGTTAGTTGATAGTTGTATATATTTTGTAAATACATGCGAAAAAACATGGTGCACTATTTGGTTTATAATTTATGTAAATAGATATAAATGTACGTAAACAGTCACAGTCGAACCGCTTTAATTATTTTACATGCATTACTCGTAAACAGTTGAGTGTCCTTGTAATAAGAGTTTTAAATAAATGAAAATGTCAGTGAATATCGTATTTTGTTTTTGTGGAATATTTATTGTATAATGGTAACTGAATAACTTATTCATGGATATGTAATGCTGTGTTGTTTTCGAACACATGTCGTGTTTATAGTAGTTTTTTGGTACTAAGTCGCTGATTCATTACATTTGCGTATACGACGCGAGGCGTCGTTTGTATTTGCGGCAGTCGCTTAGCTCAGCAAGTCTCAGATGGAGCACCGGCTTTACGTGTACAGATTTTGACACATGGGAATTATTATGCGTTCTGATTTACAAACATAAATAATACTGAACGGCTTTCACTCTACGCCACATGTTGCCAAGTAATTGTTCATGATTTTGTATTAAATGTAGTTACCGATTCACAGATGTTGCATCATCATGTTTAAAATATCCTTCCTGTATGCTTATTGCAAGTTAATTTTCAGATTATGTTCTTGTGTGGTTTCCCATACCTACTATTATTCATATTCATGCCATCACCGTCCATTCAGAGAGTGCATCGGTGTTTGCACACACACACCTGTGCACTATATCTCCTGTGTGCTTGGCTAGTCTCTGTTGAAATTGACTACCGTAATAGAAATTCGATTGGAAGCATTATTATTGCTATCAATACAAGTGTTTTTAATTGGTTTTACTTTTGATTTATCTGTGTCTAATATAACCTACAAAGACGTAGAGTGAAACGCTTTTACCGTAATAAGAATTTATAATTTATCATCAACGTCACAAGAGCAATGTAAATACGTAGTAATAATGTAAATTTTCATTTTATCAGTCAGTGATGGAGTCTTACTTGTAACTACATATTATTATTCTAAGCTCGACTGATACGACGTAAAATAATCTCAATGTTACATGATATAATATTACTTTAACTGTCTGTAATTTAGTGATCGTGTTCAAGTCAAAAGAGATTTTTATTAAATAAATTACAAAAAGTGTTAATTCTTTTATTTTACGAACAACGAAACTGTAGATCATCAATGAGAGAGAGGAAAGAGACGTGCCATACACGTAGTATATTAGCAAAATATACATGATATGAATAATACAATGAGTGCACAAACGCGACCTAATTTACCTATGCACTCAGTACCCAGCTGTGAGACTGCCTTATTTTTATTGTAGGAATACTCATTCACTGGGCAAAGCTTTCATCTCACGAACCAGAGAACAAACCCTAAATTCACCACAATACGCCTTCAATGAGTATAAAATTTCGCCCCGCACAGCAGGGAGCCTCCAGTCCTTTGTGCCTCTCGACGGGTTAATTGTTTAATTGGCAATAAAAATAAAAAACAGAGCATACATAATCTTTGTTCGAGTACATGCAATATACAGCTGCTTGGTAAATGATTGTTTATTAAATCGCGAACGATGAAAGGTAGAACTTATAGGTAGATGTAAGCTACATATGAACTTGCATACGGATCCATTTTCGGAGTAAGTTTAAAGGCGATGAATTCTGAGTCACAGGTGTTCCCAGGGAAATAAATCAAGCACCAGACGCTCCTCGAACTATAAATAGTTTTTCTGAATATTTCAATTGAAATTACAGAGTCACAAGCGTTAAGAAGTTGAGCGTGTCTATTGCATTAAGAAACCATTGACTTCAGAGATTTCCGAGCAAAAATTCTAAAATTCCTCGTTGAAAAAGTTTCAAGCGCAGCGCAGGTTCTATGTCCTTGCTTAATTAAGTTGCCAGCAATACAAAAGACGATAAAATACACTTAAACTTATTGCTGGACTACAGTGAATAATGATTAAACTACTGAGGGCACTTACCTTAGAGTTAAGACCACTTTAGCCAACGTAATAGAAAATTACACCACTTACAAAATATCGAACAGGTTGAAACAATCTGAGGGTATATCGATTACTTCTTAAGTGAACTTGAACATGGCAGTTACTCATCTCATTTGACTTTGTAATATAAACAACGCCGGAACATGGATCAAAAATATTCAATTTGATCAGGTGAATTATGTATACGGATAGATATAAAAATAGCTTAAAATACCTTGCTTAATTTGGATTTATTAGACGCTTGTATCACAAACTCACAAAGAGACCGTACAATCGGGGCAGTCCTTTATTAATTTACTGTTAGTCCCATCCGAGCGGTTTCTGTGTCGACCAATTAATATCAATATAGCGTGCAGGGATTTGAGCATACCATACAGATGGCGGGCATTACATGTCTCGAATTGTTTGTTTGAACGAATGTTTGGTTCGATAAATTAGAGTCGGGCACACAGTGAACCTTGCGTCGGATGAATTCTCGTGTCGGATGTATCGCGGGTCGGATGAATGCCGTATGTATTGACATTGATATCGTCCTGCCTTGATGTATGTACGGGAATCTGTTTGCTCTGCCGTATCGTTTGTTAGCACTAATAATTGTCTGTCACGGATACGAGAGGCGCACTTATCTTGTTTGTTTAATTGAAATGCCATTGTGGTGGCTTTTACTATAGATTTGTGGGATGTATTTATAATAGGTTCTACAAATATGTTTGCGTTGTGACTAGTGATACAAAATTATGTACCAAAATAAAGCTTGCTAGCTTTGGAAGGTCTCCCACGTGGTGGATCGATGATCTGGTGAGGGTCACGGGAATCTGGCGGATGTGAGACGCACAAGACCTTGTGGCGTTACTAAGGAGAAGTCTATGTCCAGCAATGGATGTCTATCGGCGGAAATGATGATGAGGACACCAGCCGTTTTGCTTTTATTTTCCACTAACAATTTTAGGGCCTTCAAATCTGCAGTGCTGCCGTCGCGCGGCTTTGTTATTTCTTATAAATAAATGACGAGCGGGCGCAGCGTGGTTGTAGCGCGGCAGCCACACGTTTTTATTGATATGGAATAAGAAAGCAGCGCTGCACTTTGCGGCTAACTTGAAGGCGCCTTTATATCTTAAATAACTAAAGAAGCAGGTTTCAGTAGAATGTTAAGATTACACTGTATCTACTTAATCATTCTTCCTAGTCTTATCCAACTGATCAGGTTCAGGTCAGCTTCCAGTCTAACCAGATGCAGCAGGATATTAGTATTTTACAGGGAAAGACTGCCTATCTAACCTATACAACCCAGTAATCGGGTACCAAGATACCCCTTGGCAACACTGGTGCGACCATCGTTACTGAGGTATGGAGAAATCTTGATATGTTAAGCTGGTCACCCATCCATAACCCATCCTTAGTAAGTGTAGCTTCAGCTTGGAGATCGACACTATTATTACGTAGCCACTAACTATCGAGGCCTATCAACAAGGTGGATCTATGACCTAGTGAAGATCACGAGGATCTGATGTCCATTGTAGGACATAAACCTCCCCCAAGTATGGACTGGTGACCTAGTAAATAATATCATGAAGTTTACATAAACCTGTCCATGTACCAATGCCTAAGCTACACAAAATGAACGTCCACCAATTACCCAAAGCCAGCGTGAGCTCTAATTACTACTCAGTACATCAAAAAATAATTTTCAGTTAATTAAGCCTCTGAATTAACGGGCAGCATAAACAAGTCCTCATTACCCACTAATCTCCTGAACAAGAAGGAACAGCAGTGTTAAATAACCTTAAATATAATGGAGCATTACCATTAAACTGCTCCGCTTCGGCCCAAAAACCGCAACACGAAATTAATATAACAAAGTAGAGATAACTATGTATAATGAACGGGCTTGTAACAATAAACGCCTCTGGGCGTTGTTTTTGTTCGGGAATCCTCGGAGATAGGCACTATCTGCGCTGGGTAAGTTGGCCTTAAGTAAACATTATTTGACTTGCGATAGTCCGACCTCTCCCGACCTCTCCCGATCTCTCCCGACCTCATCCTCGCCTCTGGCCAAATTAGTTTTTAACACTAACATCAAAGTAGGCAATAACAGTGTTCGCTAGTTGATGCGAGTTCCCAATTTGTTTTCTGATTGTGAGTTTGGTATGCGTGTCCAATTTGTTAGCTTTTTAGTCTTATTAGGAGAGAAATAGAGGATTCATTTGATTCTAGGTTTTGTTTTTGGCTTATATAACTCTCCTACATCACAACGTTTAAAACAACGCCGAATTCAGGCAAAAGCTGTGTGAGACGAAGTTGCATAAGAGACGGTTAGCAAGAACTAAAAAGTTTAAATTATGTTATTACTTTTTGCATGAGTCACCCACCACCTGCACTGAACAAGTACAATTAGAAGCTTCTAAGAAACCAGCTGAGCCGGTAGACTATCTTAGTCTGGAACATAGAGAGGAGACCTCAGTGTATCTCGTTAGTTGCGAGCTCATGCAACATTGTGGCTGAAACTGAGATAAAGTTCACAATGATGAAAGAAATAAAGTTGTTCTGGTAGCAGGTGGCCGGTCAAACTGTAATTAGTTAACTTTTCCCCTGAATGTAAAGGTTAATAATTCAATAGTTTGGAACTTTTCATCATTCTTCAGTACCCGTTGGAATGCCACAAAGTAGAGACAGGTTTTTTTATGGTACGTAAAATCATCCATCATGACAAATGGATAACCCTTGGGTGGAGCGGGAAATAGTGTCAGACTCTTACTGACTAAAAACCTACCCTGTTCCATTAATTGGCTTCGATCCAGGGCCCCGGGGTTCATTTTCCCTGCCCTGGCCGGCCCTGCTGGGGCCAGTTTGCTAACAACTCCTTGAAGCGCGCGGGAACAGTGCGCGCCGTAGACGACTTGGGCTCGGACTGCTCTGTTACCGGTCGGACGGACAGCGAGCTACCCATTGCCCACCGTCCGCAAGCCCGCGCCAACGGTGGCCGGAAATCGGAATCAGAATCCCGGCGGCGGTGGCGGCGTGTGCGCCGTTGCCTGATGCGGTCGGCCTCCTCCTTTGCTAGCATGAAAAGTAGAAACAGGTAATATATCAATTCTCGATCTATAAAATCAAGTAACGACATAGCTCAATGCAGTATCGCCTACCGCCTATCATCTTACCGAAAACCAGATCAAAACTGTAATGCTGCCGATCACAACACTACACAAAGACACCAGGATTGAAAATATTAAATATGGATAAATGCGTCTTTCAAACAGAAAAGATTTAACCTTTTAGTGGCAATCAGTGATTACAACACGTATTCTTCCTTTTTTTAATTTATAATGGACAGGTCATACATATTCGAAGTCATATATTTATAATAACAGAATGGTATTCAAGAACTGGAAAAGAAACAAACGGCGTTAGACGACGGGAAGATGAAATAAAAAAGTGTCCGGTCCAGAATGTACAAGAATAGCAAAAGACAAAGTAGAATGGAAAGCTTTAGGTGAGGCCTTTGTCAAAGAATATGCTAAATGGATTCCCGTTCAATTAATAGATATTATTGTAGTATAATTATACATTATTTAGTAAGACAAACTATTTTAGTTAAAAAAAAGCGTCAAATGCTATTTTTAATGGCAATCAGTGAGTGTAGTCGTTTCAAAATATATACCTTAATTAGAATTAAATTTCTAGAATAAAGATTACAATATAGATGCTTTTAAGATGAAAAATGGACTTCTCTAGCTCTAGGGTGAAGCGCGATGGCGTGTCAGACTTTTACTGACTAAAACCACACCCACGTCCTGTTCTTTGAAATTTTCATTCCAAGTCCATGGGTCCTTTTGGAGGTAAATCCATGGTCCCAGTAGGCTTCGCCTTTATTGTTTTGCTGGCATCTCTTAAGGCACACGCCGTCGAGTACTAGAGCTCGGTCCGGACGGTTACAGGACAGCCAGAAGGCGAGTTATCCATTGCTCATCATCCGCAAGCCCACGCGTACAGTGAAAATATGTAGGCTGGAATGCTAAGCAACGGTCTGTAAATGTATGATCAGCCTAACATTAAGAGATTCCTCCATGTCTCGGAAAAAGCTTTAAGTTACACGTATCTTTGGTAGTCGTTGCGGACAGAGGCCAGGAAAACTGACATCAGTTCTGCCAAGGGGTATCATGTTACCCAATTATTGGTTTATGGAGATCAGATTCAGAGAACTCATGAAGTGGTTTTCACCCGCAACCACCGCGGTTTCTGGCCCGCAGCTTCTGTAGAATGCAGATATATATGTTAAAAATTAAAACACATTTCACGACGCGTTTTCCGCCCCAGGTGTGCGCGGTAGTTCGCGGCTCCCGTTGCACCGGTGCGGGCCGTCTTGAAACTGCAAGTCTTGTGAAAATTACCCGCCAGATTTGCGGGCGAAAATCGGATACGTAACTGCACAAAACTGCAGTCTGTGAGTTTAGAAATAAAGCAGCGTAATCCCCTACCTCGGCGGGCGCGATTGGAAACCACTTCATCAGTTCTTAGCCTAAGAGTTAAGATAGGTAGTGACTCAATGTAAAATACTCGTATCCAACTGAATTTGATTAGACTGGAACCCAAGCACAATATTAAGTTGTAGCATGTAAGTTTTATACTAACAAAATGATACCTTTGTTATCCAAATTAAATAAAAATTATATTATTATATTATATTAATACATATGTTTAAAGCAAAGTTTGGAGAGATAGATAGATGACACAGAATTACAGAATACTTTATATAAAACCATCAAAAGAGTACTAGACGTACACACGTACACGGTGGATATCCCACCCGTGTCAGAACAGCATTTCATCAAATTGAAAGAAAGAAAACATGTTTATTTGACTTGCAATGAAAAACAAATCAAAGTTTGGAAAATTTAAACACAAAAAAAATCACAGGATCACTGATCCATAAGTACATACAAAACGTTTTGGGAATCCATTTATTAAGCATTCAGCAGTAAGGAGTGCAATTTTCTGCTAGAATCTGCGTTTCCTTATAGTTACAACCCAGGAGTCTTCAAATCAAGAGTGAATAGGTAAGCGTAGGTCCTCTATTGTCGACCACATCAACGCTTACCATCAGGAGAGATAGTGATCAAACGCGAGCCTATAAACAATAATAAAAACAATACAAAGAAACATTTTTCCCCACTATTTAAATCATAGTTTAGATTTAGACCATCAATCACTTTAAGTAGCTCAAAAAAAACTGAAAGAAAATTTCAAATATGGCATCAGCAGCTCATAGCTTTGTACATAATGTACGTGAGGTAACTCAACTATTCTCCACAAATACTATGCATCCTACATTTTTGCTGACAGGGATATAAAGTACTTCCAGCAGATACAGTTGTGCTGGGCTGAATTATTGCCGGCACGTGGGTGCAGGCATGCAAACATACTGGAGAGGATCTAACTTGCACGGTTCGGTGGCTCTCTAGTACGTTCTGATTAGGTAATGTTACGTTAGGTATAAAGCGTGTTATGTTAGACAGCAGTGGCAACGGCCCGACTTACGACTGGTACTTCGGAGGTTCAAAACCAGGCAAGCGCTTTACTCTGTGTAATTTATTTCATTGCTAGTACTTTTAAAACGGTGAAGGAAAAACTGGTATGTCCTAAAACCAAAAATTTGAAGATTTGGGTCATCCACCTTCCAACCAGGGCCCCCGTGGTGGATTACGGCTCATTCCCTTTCATAAAGAGAAGGTATGAATCACAGCAGAGGAGTCATTACAGATTATGATTTACATATATTTTTTGTTTTCGGTGGGAAAATCATGCAAGAACATCTCGACGCCCTTGGGCGGGGCGGGAGATAGTGTCAGACTTTTACTGAATAAAAATCCACTCCTGTTCCTAGTTGCCTTTCATATGGTTGCCGAATCTCGCGGGAGAGCTAACCATTGCTCGCCGTCCGCAAGCCCACTCCTACGGTGGCCGGAATCGGGATCGGAATCTCGGCGGCGCGGCTCGGGGGTGACTTAGATACGAGTGTATGAATTTAATCTTAACTAAAGTGACGTGGGTTCAACTCCCGTTTGGAACAAAAATTTGTGTGACCTACAGATAGTTGTTCCGGGTCTGGGTTAGTTTACATATTTGTTTATGCACCCACGGTACATACAATAGTAATTCCTCGAATGGAGCAAGGTTATATAAAAAAATGCTTTATTTACCATTATACTACTCAACTACATAGACGAACTTATAGACATAGAAGAATAACAACAAATAACTCAAAGTTGAGTTTTCTCCATGTAAAATTGAAGTCTGCATTCTAACGTTGGCTATTCAATGAGCCAGCGAAAGCAAAGCGATGGGGCGTGCAAGGAATGAACAATTGATTTTCTATGGCGGTGGCCTATGTGACCAATCGCACGTGGGTGCGATTTAGTAACAAGGGAAGCGATCCGGACGCATATGTTAGTTTGATATTTGCGCGAACTCTTGCGGTGCAGTGGTTATAGGCTAAAGTTATGATTTAGCACGTACGTAGGGCAGAGTCCGTGACGTGTTGAATTTGCGTGATCTGCAAAGGATCGCTGATCGCTGCCGAAATTGTGATGATTCGCCCTCATAAGATAACGCATAAGGTTTACTCTCACATTTCAGAAAACTCAATACGGCACAGCTCAGCATAACACATGACGTACCCTACAATACGCAATCAGCACTACCATACAATCCAACATTACATTTGCAGTCGAACAAATAGACACAATCTCGAAGCATGGTCATGAATATACAAATCTTGTTGAAAATTATGTAAAACTTCAAGTTCCGAAAAGGCACAGGCTATGTCAAACAACCTCTTAATTTTGCAGTCACGTAATACACGCTAATGAAAATTGTTCCGCGACAACTGACTTTAGGAGCGTTTTATTTCGCGTTGGGCACATCAAAGGAATCTAATTGGACTTCCGACTGTGTATTTCCTCTTCAACATACAGTCAACAAGGGATAATCAAATTTTATTCCACGATAAACATTGTATTTGGTATTAATTTCAACCCTCAAAAATCGGCTATACCTACGATATGTTTATTAAAAATGTTCGTTTCAAAAAGCCTAATCATATGCAGCAATGAAAATATAATTTATTAAAAATAAATATTTTTGATTTTTATCAAAACGAGAACTGGATAGAGTAATTAAGCAACCATCTTTATTAAAAGATTGATTTCATTAAGCTTCAACGACTTTTCTCAAGATTTAAGTTATTGTAATGTACTTACAAATATATTTTTTTTTACTACTGTTGCTAATCAAGCCGTTGATATCCTAAGTAAGTAGTCCTGAGTTGAGCTACACGAATACTGACAAATGCTTCCAGTGAAAAGAGAGGTCCTCTCAAATCTGTGTGGTTCTTTCGTTTAAAGACTCTCTCCGACACCAATCTGCATGACCGCCTCTCTCGCGATACGACGCCCTGCAGGTCTGTGTTTGCTTGGGAGTTTTCATTAATGCTGCTTTGTGTCACCGATTTGATGAGATCCGGCCACCGTGTTGGAGAGCGTCCACATGATCTCTTGCCCTTGACTTTTCCTTACATCACCGAGTCCTCGTTACGCGTGATATGCCCGAAGAACTTCAAGAATACCTAACAACAGAATACTTAAAGTAACTCAAAGAGATTGGACTTTTAATATGTTTGCTGTATGAACTTTAAAAGATACTTTCACCTAGTTTGTTTCGGTATTTCATCTCAGGGTAGTCAGCTAGAAAACGCCGGCCTCATCTAGTTTAAATTGACGAAAAAAATTACGTGTAAAAGTGTTTTTCAAAAACTTATTTGCACAATAAATATAATTTATCATGTAACAAAATGGAGGCCAAATGATTGAACACGGTGGTGGCAAAGTTAAGTTGAAAAGCTTTCACATTATGAAATTTTAATTGTACCGCAAAGAGTTACAGGGTTCCGCATGAAGCACTCGCAGTTTGAATTTCGACAATTAATTCAACTGTCTGTATTGCTTCACCGTGCTTACATCGACATTTATTACCAACGTGAAATAACAATTACGGCATTGCAGAAAAAAGAACGAAAAGTTTTTATAGTAAATTGATTTTCATGTGTTTTTATTTACAAAGGGATCTTTTATTATCGAAAACGTAAGTATTTTCCGAAAATGTTAATATTATGAATTGGTTTTTATTGACTTCTATATCCAACATATTGTTTGTTTTACGATCCTCTATATATATTTTTAATATTTATCGTAGGCATTGGCTTGCCGACGACGAGCAATGGGTAGCTCGCCGTTAGGCCGTCCGGTAAGCGTTCGGACTGAGCCCGAGACGTCGACAGCGCATAGTGATCCACGCGTACCTCAGAGAAATGTCAGCAAAACCAGCAGGGCCATGAGTTGACGTCCGATAGAGAAACCCATGATGCTGAAACGAAAGGGCAAAGAAGGAACTTAGACGTGGTTCGGTTAGATGATTTCCTAGCTTTAAAAACGCCTAGGTACTCTAAATTTATAATATTTTTTGGAATAACTTGAATAGTACTGTCTCCTTTTATTCAGATCCGAAAACCAACAACCTTCCAATTTTCATAACCTTTACAAAAAATATAATAAAAATTCCATGAAAGCGTTAACCAGTAAAGTAGGTGTACAATGACAACCTTATTAACTCTCTTTATGCATCCGCCAGATAGGCTAATGCAAAGCAAATTAACATCGATAAAGATCCGAGATTTACTAGTAAAAGAGCAACAATAGATTGTACTATCACCTCGCATAACTTTATGGTCGGTTCCATTGCAAATTGCAGCCACAGAGTGTGAGTGTGTGAATGTGCACCTGTAGGGCGTGTGTGTCAGTGTGTCACAAGGAATAAAGGGAGGTAATGGAACTCACTTTAACGAAGACAGAGGTGAAAAAATATTTCAGTTTTTAAAAAAAAATAGAGCAGTGGTGGCTGAGTACTTCACGGCCACGACTTACGAGTTCAAAGGTTCAAACCCAGCCAGGCGCATTACTTTGTGTAATTTATCTCATCGTCACTGCTATCAAAACGGTGAAAGAAAACATTGGGAGGAAACCAGCATGTCCCAAAAATTCGAAGACATGTGTCGTTCACCGACTCGCACTGGGCCCGCATGGTGGATTATACCCCAATCTTTCTCGTAGAGAGAAGGCCTGTGTCCCAGCAGTGGGAACATTATAAGGCTGATAATGCTAAAAATGATGCTAATGCTGCTAAAAAAACAATATACCTATAAATCGTGTCAGTGCTAGCATCATAAAAACAGCTAACTACATTCTATAAATAAACAGTTTTGTAGATACGTCTATGTGGTTCATAAAATAAACCTGGGTCTGGTATCAAGACGTGCAAGCAAGTAAGAGGAATGGAGCTATACAGCCTATAGCTCCATCCCTTTAACAATTCAGTTTAGGTCGTAAAATGGATCGTGTGTATTGCTTGTGGTAGGACCTCAGCTCTTTCTAATCAGTAAAAATTGCATATCA
This sequence comes from Leucania comma, assembly GCA_958295575.1. Taxonomy (NCBI): domain Eukaryota; kingdom Metazoa; phylum Arthropoda; class Insecta; order Lepidoptera; family Noctuidae; genus Leucania; species Leucania comma. The sequence continues at coordinate 14,414,845 of OY282474.1, read as the reverse complement.
GCCTTGTCACGTTCTCACTGCTAGGACCCAGGCCTCCTATCTAGGAGAGAGAATGGACCGTAATGGATTCAACTCAGACTCAGTGTGGGTTGTCAGATGACATGTCCTCGAAGTGTTTTTTTCTAGGACCAGACGGGTCCTTCACAATGGTTTTCATTCACCGTTTTGAGAGTAATGGTGCTGGAATAAATTACACAAATAAAAGTGCCTGCCTGCTGACTGCATATATAATGAAGCAATAATATTATTTGTACCAATTTAATTTAGTACACCTCCGGTAAAAATTCGCGGAGGTAGGTATACAGTTTCCCGTGGAAGTTCCGCTTATATCGAGGCGGAGGCGAGATTACATTTCTGCCCTACAAGGAATCATTATTTGCGTGAATGTGTGTGTGTTTTGTATGTGACTTACGACACCCAGTACCTGCTACAGATTACTAGGCCGCAGGACATTCTTGTAACTACAGGCATCCTGTCACATTATATTGATTTATTTTCAAATGTCTGGTCGCCGTACGGAATGCTAATGGTAGCCTTTAAATGGTTGCCGTTTATAATGAAATTAGTTTTCAAACTAGGATATTATTTCAATAATTTACGTTGTCGTTACATTTAGCGACAAATTATGACTATATAATAATTATAGTCATAATAGTTTAAATAATTTGTGATATTACTACATTGCAAATAATTTAAATCACGTCATATTCCTGGAACCACATAATTTGCATTCAATTTATTTTGATAAAACGAATGTATATAATTTCTATTGATTGGTTTACCTTGTAATTTTAATTACGATCTTAGTGAAACAAACAAACAAATAGCTCACCAAAACATTTTAAGCTTTATATAAAATAATTCTGTTAAAATGTTAACATAATTCAAAAGCAGGAAACTAGGTCATTTGACTTGTTGATATTATGATCAAAGTTGTGTACCCCGTAAACCCTTTGGATAATAAAAGCTTCAAGTTAAGACCTCCGAATAATTCGAAGTCACAAACTGAAGATTAAGTAGACTTGCTGTCATTACGGAAATGTTTCTAGAAACACGGCAGCGCGTCAGCCAAGTTCGCAAAGCAAAAGGACGACACACTGGGCAATGAGGTGAAAAGTGATTTGAACTAATTTTTTTCATTCCCCATAACTTTACCAACCGGTTTGCGACTATTTGTTACTTATTATATAATCAGTTAATCAGTCAGTCACTCTCACGCTAAAAAAAAGTAAAAAAAAAAAAAAAAATCACAGCAAAACATTTTTTTCTCTTAGCTCCTGGGACAGATTTTGGAGCGCTTCAGTTTAATGATTGGTGTTGGCCTTATGGAACAAAGTGCAGTATGTTTTCATTCTGGGCAGCACTTAGTCCAACTCCCATACCAAGATTGGCAATTTTCTTTCAATAAAAAATCTTTCCTTACGTAAGATTGCATAAATTGGCTATTTTTACCAATTGCTTTGATTTTGATTGGACGTATATACAGTGCAATGACCGGAATAAAAATTAAGGTAGAGGTTGGTTTAGAAGACAAGATTATTAAAGACAAGGTTATTATTATTTGATATTTGTTTTTTTTTTATTTTTTTTTATTGTGAACCTAAATGATAAACACGCCAGTTTAGTAAATATTGTTATTTTGAATTATTTACTTAGGAAACTTAGCAGGATAATCCATAAGAAACTCCTATTACAGTTATCAAAATATCTTAAAATACATCGCACTGAATTACACAAAAAAAAACGGCCAAGTGCGAGTCGGACTTGCGCACGAAGGGTTCCGTACTATTGACTATATAAACAACAGAGCAACTACAAAATAGGCAAAAAATGGCGTTTTTTGTATGGGGACTTCCTTAAATAATTATCTAATTTTAATTTTATTATTTACTATTAAAGTAAAAATACAATTATGTGTTTTTTTTTTTATTTCAAGCGCTTACCTTTTACCTACCATTATTGATATCGAGTAAAAAAGAGCAAAAAAAAAATCGCGTTCGCGCTTGACCGCTATCTCACCTGATAGAAAGCGACGATGCGGTCGATGATGGAGCGCCAAATGCGGTTTGCAAATATCTCGCGTTGTCGTTGATAAAATGAAATTATTTAGATTTAGACGTAAGGAATTCTATTGTCGTGTAAAGAGGATATCTTTTGGACTTAAATGATAGTTCCTATCAGGCACCTTCTTCAGTTTCTTTATTAGAAAATTTAATGTTCTTTGATACATAATAGTTTGATTTGGCCTGTTGAGATATTCTTGTCTTTAAATACAAAATTCAAGTTGTTGGACAAAACTTGCCAAGTCGAACTATTAAGTAGGCATTCTTTCAAATTTATGTTTTTGCTGGGTATAAATATAGACTACTAGCTTCTGCTAGCGGCTTCGCTCGCGTGAATGTTGTTTATTGCGGTCACGAAGTCGAAGATCGATAATAGTAGCTTATGTCCATACTTGGAGTTCAAGTTTCATCAAAATTGTTTCAGTACTTTTACTATGAAAGCAAAACAGACAGAAAGATAGACAGAGTTATTTTCACATTTATAATATTAGTATGGAAATATTCTCTAACGCGAATGTTGGTCATTGTGGACGCGAAGACGAAGATAGATGAAAAGTAGCTTATTTCCATACGTGGAGTTCAAACTCACTCCGTACAAAATTTCATCAAAATCGTTTCAGTACTTTAATTATAAAAGCGTAACAAACAGACAGACAGATAGTTACTTTCACGTTTATAATATCAGTAAGGAAGTACTCTCTCACAATCTTACCATGATAATCAGCTGTCCTATGTTTCTGCACCTGGTTTATTAATGGACATCAATGTACGATCCCTAATTAGCAATCGTAGACAGTTTTGCGCAGCATTCTAATTGACGTGGCAATACAAGGCTTTCTACTTCAAAGGACGCAGCCCCAATTCCGATTCGATTCCGAACTTAGTCTATCTTTACATTTTCATTCACAGAAGTGTTATTTGGTGTGTGTCCAAAAACACCCACGTTTCAAAAAAACTCCTTTACACCCCTTGAAAAAAGAACACACGGCATAAACTTTATCTAGGTTATAAAAATTCTATAGGTGGATGTATAGTTTTTCGGTCGCTAGACATATTGCTGGCTGTGTGCCAGATCAAATACCAGTTCTGAAGCAGTGGAGGCCTGCCTAGGGACGGGAACGACACTTAAATTTTAGATTTTTCCTACGTATTCGTGACGCGTTCTATATAAGCATGAAGGTACCAAGTGGTACTAAGATCCTCTCATTTTTTAAAGCAAGCTGCATTTATTGTCCAATTTTTTTTAAAGCTTTATTACCACCAGCCTGCACTTAAACCAATTTATTTGGAGCCGGCGCAGCTTACCTCCTCAATTCAAATATTTTGAATATTTTCTTCTTACATCTCTCTAATTACCTCCTTTATAATTTCACATTTTCAAGAGAAAGTATCAATTCGTTTCACTACCCTCTTTTTACAGGTCATGGGTTTCTTTGGAGCGGAACCGCGGTCCCGACTTCAACGAATAAATATGTTTTTTTTTTAATAATGTGTAGGAACCACAAATAAAGTAAATACAGTTTTTTTTTTTGTAACTGTACTTTAATTACCGGTAAGGTACTATTATATATTCTGTGCTTTAATGCCTTTTCCCTTGTGGTCCCAAAATACCACTTAAAAAAAATTTTGGAAATAAAGATGGAAGTTAAGACCACGGTCTCGGTCCAAAAAGGCCCATTTTAAGATTGTAAAGAGCATTAATCGCAGGCGTGGACTTGCGGACAGTGAGCGATGGGTAGTTCGCTGTCCGACCGTCGCGGTTGCGGTTACGCATGTCGAGATGTCAGCAACCGTAGGGGCCCAGCAGAGTCGAAGTCTACTAGGTTCAAGGGTCTGCTTCTGAAAGGAAGATTCGGGCCTGGTATGAAAGGCAACGAAGGAACAGGATAAAACAGTAATTATTAATTTTCAAAACTACTCTTAAAATGCTTTGAAAACATTCTACGTACTGAAGTCGCGAGCAAAATGCAAGTTTATCTATGATATGCCACTTTCATCAGTCAATTAAATATAATTGCGTGTAAACTATCTGCGGAACATATCTGACTGCAACCTGTAAAATAAAAATTGACAGAAACGTAACACTTCTACTTCGAACCATTTAGATGCAATTGTAACGTTTCCAAGTACACGGTTAGTGAGCTCGTTCTAACATGGTATGCAAATATGAACAGATAAATAAGGCTGTGGTTATAAGCCAGCGGGAAGGGTAGCGTTTCTTCTCTGGTTATGAAAACTGTGTTGTCAACTTATCAGCGAAGTGAGTTGAAATTTCATTTAGCTCATATTTACATACTTACACAAATATTTATAAACTAATTTCTGCCAGTGGCTTCGCCCACGTGAGTAAAGTTTTCTCTGTACAAACTTTAAGCCCCTATTTAATCCCATATGGGGCTGAATTTTGGAAAATCCTTTCTTAGAGCTCGTCTCTGCCATAAAAGAAAACTTAGTGCAAAATTTCACGCTACTTGTCAGTCAGTTCTTCTTTTGTATATATAGGGTGACTGTTATTAGTAACCGATACTTAAACACCTGATTGTAGTCATTATAACAAAAATCTATTGGTCACATTTATGTCCGCCTAACTGATCAAAATGTAGTGAATTTGCCGATTTTTTTTCGCAATTTCAGGTTTAGTCTCATAGTAAATGTTATTTGTTATAATGACTATAATCACGTGTTTAAGTATCAGTTACGCTATATAGGTCGTTAGTGAGTCAGGAACAAAAATTGTAATAAAACATAAGGGAGAGAGAGTTAATTAATTACATGAAACATTTAGAGGTCGTACGATTTCATATTGTTATGACAAAGAAAGCTACAGTAAGTCCCTACCTATACAACAACCTATACTCTGTATAAGAATAATATTCAATAACAAGCACAGAAAACAAACCAAGATTCTGATTAGGTTCTTCTTTCATTGATCAATCTCAAGCTCTGTACATATACAAAGCAAAAACCACGCTAATGCCTGTTTTCCGCTCATCAGTCTTATAACCGCAGCCTAACTACGACATATTCGACGAAACGCTCGATAATTGACTCAATAGACCTGCGTGTCATTAGCGCAGTAAAGAATGAGTAAAGAATATGTCACATATGTCGTATATGGGCGGGAAAGCCAAATTGAACGTGTTGGAAGTTGGTCCTCATGGGAGATGGCGGTACAACTGTTAGCATATTCACTACCCGTGGTCCTCGTTTTTGATTGTGTTAGCTTTTGGATACTGAATCGGAAAAGTTTATCAATATTTCCAAAGTTAGCTTTTATTTTTTGAGACCATATGCATGTGCCTATATGTCAGCCTTTCACGTCACGTCATTCCAGTCAAAAAACGTCCACTGTTGGACATAGACCTCCCCTAAGTGCCATAGCGACCGAAGAAAAATGAAAAAAAAGCAATCCACGTAGTACTCACATTCACAATAATAAAAGAAAAATGTCAAACATTAAATAAAAGGAAAAGAAATGTCCAATTTTAAAATAAACAAAAAAAGTAGGTACCAAATTTTCCAATCTAAACGAAAATTCGTTTCATTTATCAAAAGAAAATTGCCATTCAAAATTAATGCCTACACTTATGTGTAGGTTCAACTTAATTAATATATTCGATACTAAGAGAATCTCTTGAACGAGATCTATTCTCGTCCAACGTTCAAAAGAAATTGAAACCCTACGAGAGATCAATAGGTACATCTACCTACGTATTTTTTAATTATAAAGTTCAAATTACTTGTTCAGCTTCTCGTAGATTTTATCCAGGATCACATTATGTGCTAGGAACTGAAGCAGCTCCATTAATCTTTTCGATACCGTGCCTAACTTAGTACATTGTACAGACAAGCTTACTGTCTAGATTTTCCCAAGACTAGTTTTGATTAGCAAGCGAATTTGATCTCTATCATAAGCCTAATAGGTTCCATTTTTAGTTTTAAGGAAGACTTAATTAATTACACATCACCAAAAACAACGCGTATTTTATTTCTCTTGATAAAACAACAGGAAATACTTTGGTAATTAAGTATTATTAAAAAAAAAAAAAACTTAATAAGACGCTTACTCTGTTGTTTAACTGTAATAACGAAATATCCTATTTCAATAAATTAATATTATATTAAAATCGTTACAAGAATTACTGTTTTAATAAGACAGTCGAGTAAAATCAATATTGAATTATTCAACCCCCCTAGCCAAGTTACGACCGTTTCGTTTCGATTCTCTTGTGTCGATCGCCTCGAGTCGGCCACGCCTCCGATTCCTTTGTTCTGCGTGCGATGATGTGGTTAACAGTGTAGCACTTGCCTACAAGTAAATGGATGAAGGCATTTGCTTATATTACCTCAAAAAAAGGGTCTGGTTCGAGTCTATCTGGATGCACCTGAATACCAGTATTTTACTTAGTGCAGCTACCTATCTTTTTTTTTAATCATCTAATGACTTCTCCCGCTCTGGGCGGAGCGGGAGGGCCTGTCAGACTTTTAGTGACTAAAACCACAGCTGAGTTCTTCATTTTCCCTTTGCGTTTTAGGACTACGGGATTCCTTTTCAGAAATTCCCCGAGGTCCTAGCTAGCAGACATCGGCCCTGCTGACAAACCGTAGGGACCTACGGTTTGCCGACATATCTTTGAAGAACGCGTGGATGGATCACTACGCGCTGTTGACGACTGGGTTCCGGTCCAGTTACTTACCGGACGGCCGGACGATAAGCTGCCCATTGATCGACGTCCGCAAGCCCCCGTCAGCGGTGGCAGATAGTCGGAGATACCTATCTGACCTTCAAACCCCAGTTGCTTGATAGAACAACATCTCTTGCACCTTGGTAAGACTCCTCAGAATATACCAGCGAAATCAGACAAAGACCCAGTCAAATAAGACTGAATTGAATAGGACTATCCACATACAAAAATACAAAGGATTTATTCCGTTTATTCAATACTGATTGAACCCAAAATTTCTTTGAAATTCAGCGTATATCAGCATCAATGTTTAAATATACAGACTAAAATAATACTGAGAAAGCTCTCAGATAAAATAATGCCAGATGTAGGACTCCATTAAGATAACACAATCGTTGTTTTTATAATATCTGCTAAAAGGGGTCGGGTACAATAATTGTTACACTTTATTTGTTATTCAGTATTTTTTTTAGGTTATTATTAGAATGGTAGGCATTACGGCCAGTTCACGACTTCGGTCTTAGCGGGGAGCGGCGCGGCGAGCGAGGTGCTGTCGGTAAGCGAAACGTTATCGTTATGAGCGGCGTCTCATGGCGTGCCGCGTGCGCCATACATTTTCATATTTTTGATCTTACCGCTCGATGCCCTGTGCTTAGCTGCCGCTCACAGCGGCAAGGTCCTGAACAGGCCGTTAGAGCCGGGCCCGCGGGGTGTTTCGAAAGAGTCACCACAGCCCTATGGCTGAATTCTATAATTCAAAATGAACTGACAACTGAAGGAACATGGGTGGAGTTTAGTCAGTAAAAGTCTGACACTTCCTTTTCGCTCCACCTAGAGCGAAAAGCGAAAAAAATATTTCCATAGGAATCTCGAACTGCAAAACTAGTAGGAATTAGAATTCAAAGCAGTTGAGATTTTAGACCAAATAGTTTTTTTAATGCGTATTTGTCCCAAGGCTTTAGGTATTTCTCTTCATTGACCGAAAAAAAATCTGGTAGAATAGTATATTTTGGATTTAAGAGCACGAAGACACTTTAGAAACTATAGTTGTTTATCGTAAGATTAACTCGCGTAAATATTCAAACTAAGCAATAAAACTGTCTATGGTTCCTTATGAGTGAACAGGTTACTTTTAGGCAAGCGTGCTCCATTAGTATGACTACATAATCGCGTACCATACAGTGAGTGAGCGGTCAAACACGAACCTATCAATAACAAAGAAAAAACATTTACAAAGTTAAACTAGATTTAAAACCAGTATTCCTAAAAACCAGCGACCCAGTTTAGGTTTTAACAATATGTTACGATGCCTACAACGTTCGGTCCCAACAGCAATTTAGAACTCATTATTTATTTAAAACGCACGATCCACACACAAGCGAGTTATGTGATTAATGATTCTGCTGAATACCATTTGAACGCTAGTGGAGAACTGGGTTCTTATAATGCTAAAGTGGACGGCCAAGTGCCGAAATTTGGGTCAAATGACGGCCTGTATCGCAGACTCTTCTCCGACCAAATGTCACACCTCATTTTCCGTCACTTAGCACCCGCCAGCTTATATTAACAGAAAACTTATGTTCCCCCTACGTCACACTCAAATTCAACTTTGTGTTGTAAGTGCGAAGGCTACATTTTCAATACAGCTGTAAGGCGTTGTGGGGCAGGAAAAATTAAGGCACTTACTTTGAACGCCCAGTTTTGATGAGTAGCACCAAAGAACTGTGTTTTTAAGAGTCTTAAATACCTATGTATGAAAAAAGCTACAAAGGTTTTTAATATTCAGACGGTGTAACGTACCTACTTCGGGTGGAGTGCCGTTAGGTTTCCGAAGTTGCAAGTGAAGGGCCGGCCGCCGGGTGTAAGGACATTTTCTGCTCAAGATACTTTTTATCCAATTGTTACGAGGCGACGACGAAAGTAAGAAAATATGGGTTTCATGGAAATTTTGCTTGTTTACGTTATATTTTTATTGCCTTTTGTGTTAAATTGGAGAGGTGAAGAAGTCAGAATAATAACAAGAATTACAATGTTCTTGGAAGCCAGGAGAAAATAATTGCCGGTGCGAATCTGGTACTCGTATACTGAAATAAATAAGTGCTTCATAAGAATACATATGTAGGTATAGCTTATATATCTTTTTCTTTCTCTTTATATATCTTCTCCAGCTCTGGGTGTGGAGTGTTAGTTGCTCATTGCGTTCTAGGGTCGCGTTAAATTATTTTTGGCTACTTGTAACATCTTCGGGATAATAACCTAACTAAACTGATAATTTCTTCGGAATAACTTCCAATTTTTTAGAGCAGTGGTGGCCCCGTCTTACGAGTTGTACGTTGTAATTTATTACATCACTTCTATATCTAATATGTGTCTAAGAACCAAAAATTTGAAGACTTCAAAAGTGACGAGGTCCTCAATTCGTCGGAATTTTTATTTTTTATGTATGTTCCCCTATTATTCTTACACCAAGGATCTATGGACCCAATGACAGAATCTGTTGATGGATTCCTGTAAACTACGAATGACAACCGGGACCAACGGCTTTCTGTAGTTTGCTAGGCACGGGGTGCTAGTTATGTTCTAGATAAACTTAGAAAAATACATAATGAATTGAAAACTTGACATTAGTACTTACCCGGTTTCAAACTCGCAATCTCATGCATTAACTGGACCATCACGACACTAAAAACAAAATTAACACAATTTTTACACGACTACCTCAAAAAAAGGAGTGTGCAGTCGGGGGACTTCTTATACCATAAGAAAGTTTTTTTTTTTTGACATGTCAATCGTGTTTTTTTTTAACTATTTAGTTTAGTTTAAAAAAAATAGTTTAGTTTAGTAGTTATTTAGTTTTAGTTGAGTAGATTTCAAGTCTCCTGTAAAATTGCAATTTTGTAGATGTCCGTTTCGACTTTGCTGCCATCGATATCGACGTCCTCTACGAATACAGATTTCAAATAAGTGCAAAATAAAATCTAAGTAGTAAGGTGTTAATAAGTGCGACATAAGTATCTATGTTAGCTTAGTCGGCCGCTCAGTGCTAAGTAAACACGGCTAATGGAGACACATGCTTTTGCTGCGCAAATAAGTAACGTCCTAAGCTTAGGGGGGTATTATTGAATCTTACGATAAAAGCTGAAAAAGTCGTGTGCCTTTTTAAGGATTTAAAAAGTCTTACCACCGTATTCTAAAACGTGATCTAAAATAGTTCCGGGACTATTACATAGGTTACATTTGTTTTTTTTTTGTCCATACGAGAATTCGTTTTCAAAAGCAAACATACACTGTGTCTCCCATTTTATATTGGAAAGATGGTTGACCAAATTAAATTTCAGGAGCGCTGGGTGGAGTGTGAGGAAGTGTCAGACTTTACAGACTAAATATTTACAGTGTTCCTTCAGATACAGTTGCTGACATCTCTTTGAAGCGGGTTTGGTTACCCGACTACCGGACGGCGAGCTACCCATTGCTCGTTGTATGCCCAGGGCCTCTGCGGTGACGAAAAGTTTTAGAACCTGACAACCTGCTTTATAAAAATTTACTTTTAGTTTAAATACATAAAGAGATTCTTAATTACAATTCATGTAGGAAACAAATGTGACTATGAAGTAATGTGTTATTACGCACAAAGTAAACAAATAAATATAGAATTAGTTTACAGTCCATATCAATAAAGGCTTTTGATTGCTGACCACAGTGGTTAAGTTGCAAGTTGTAATTCCAGCATTTATACTGAAAATTTCTTTCAAATAAAATTCTCGAGTGCTAGAGATTACTGTGAGTGAAGTTGAAAATAGACCCCCAGTACATTATACCGAGCTAAGTCAACTTACTAATTTGATTCCTAACATGTAAGCAGTTAAGTCTAATTACAACACAAAAAAAAGCATTTATTCAGAAAACCTGGACAGCAATATTATATAATTTAGGTAAACAATCCAGAACCTTTATTGTTGTCTCATAAACTAGAAAATTAATAAGACGGCGCAATATTTCATTAATATATGAACGGTATCTTCGTTATTATAAATCTTATTTACTTTCCTAGGAAAATTGTGTGTTTACTTTAATAATTCAGTTAAAGTAGTAACATGGATCGCATTAAGAGCTTGTAGTAAATTCGATTGAGTGAACGCTTTAGGAGTACTATATTAATATAGCCATCATATGCCAAAGAAAAATGTTTCATTTCTTTGGTCACATTACCAGAAAGAGAGGTACTTGGAAAAGGCAGTAGTCCGATACGTTGGTCAAATATGGCTACACTGGAGACCACAGTCTACGACACCATCCACATCGCCAAATATAGGAGAACATGGCGAAATATAGTCCACAAGAAAGTTATTCATCGAGGTCACGACCCTCAACATTAAGGATAAACGACGCAAAAAGTGGGAGGATTAATATAAAATAGACGCTATTTACGTTTACCTTCCTCCTAGAGGACAACAAAATATCAGTCAAATGTCAGTCAGTATCTCAGTTTTTCCTTGAACGACTTCCTAGTTGCCTTTCTAAATTAATATTCATTATACTGCTTGCCGAAGCTTATAAAAGCAAATAAGCTGCAGGCAAGTCACAAGGCGTTTCACCCCTCAACATCAAACAACCGCCACAGACTCTCCTCGTCATAAGGCGTTCGTGCAGAAATAATTCAATCAACAAATAAAAAGGTGTAAGAACAAAATGCACTTTTCAAAATTGTTTTAGTTCAATCGAGCGGTACACGACAAACGTTTTTCCATCGGTGTCAGTCAAAAAAAAATTCGTGATCGCTACTTCCTGTAGGTACTGGCGAGCGGCTTCCGGCATCGATCGCCGTCGGATACAGCTATTGACCCCCGATAATAGCATCGACGGCTGTTACACCTACACCAATATTACTCTACTCTTTGCCAAGCACAAACCCTTAATCAAAACACTCTACTGCGATAAAAATAAGGACAATAATCCCCCGGCAATATCCTCCCCTATGTGACAAGTTGTGAGCCGTGAAAACTTTTATAATACCGCTGTTATTTGCTATTACGCACACCATAGGTATCATTTTCGTATGCAGCAATCGTGTGAGCAAGTTTGTTGCGGCCGTGTTATGAGACGCGATCACGTGTTCCCAACATTTCTGTAGGGTAGGGTAAGATGTGGCAGCAATCCTCGGCTGCCAACGTGCAACATCTGTGAAACTCCGCTCAGCCAAGACTAGCCGGCAAACAAACGAGTAACGACTCTGTGTAACCGCCATTCTAGCTTCAAACTTCAGAGCCCTAGGGGTCCCAAACAGCCGTATTTCTCAGGAAAGCCGTTGTTATTTAGAACAACAAGCCAGATACGTCTTAGAATGGGATATTGGACTGCCGAATTCAGCGAAACTGACTTTGTTGAGCAGACTTTACATTTAAAGCGGACTTTAATATTACAAGAAAGGCAATAAATTGTAACAGAAAGTTGAGACTGCTTTATTTCAAAAGAATTATAGAAACGTCGTAGATTCGGAATACCTACTATTGTAGACGTATTTCGTAATCGGCATTCACATCTTGAGGTGACGTGAGCGAATGTTTCATTTTCCGTTAAGTCTTGCTATCAATAGCCGACCTTTAAAGTGAAAAGTAATAAAGCATGATAGTATTTTTATACTCAAAATTAAGAAATAAAAGAATTTCTCTTTGGCCACCCCATCCGACCTTCGGAAAGTAGATAGAAACTAGAGACCCAAAGTTTCGTTCACTTCCAAAGAAATAAAGAAATATGCGAGACGGAATCTGTCGGCGCGGGTCGCCGGGTCGCGTGTCAGTTCCCAGCAAGACGTAAAATTAACAAGCCTCGCACCCGACCCCGTTTGTATCAGCTACCGTCTAAATTATAGTGCCAGTGTCTTTGACTTCACGGTTTGCTTGTCTTAAGAACTTTTGTCTACTGTACATAACTCAACATCGTTTGTTTCGTGTATAATGCAGGTTCTCAAGAAGTCTTATTTCAGACGAACATTACAAAAGTGTTTAGTAAAGTCGTCCTTATTTTACTAAAAGTAAAGGTATCGTTTAACTTTCTTCAAAGAAGAAATTCATCACATAATCAGACAGCGCAATCTCAATGATCACAAAAGTCTAAACCGCGAACACAGCCCATTAAATACACTTACAGACTCAACTAAACACACATTTCAACTAGATTAATATCAGTCATTAATCAGTGTTCTATTTTCTGTGTTCCAACACTGGGTGGTTTGTCCCCACACTAATTTCCCGCGCTAATAAGCCGTGAAGGAATCGGCGCGTGCGCACCGCACACGTGGTCGCCGGATATACCGGCCATGCAATATATTAGGCCTGTCATGTCATAGCTATCCCCTTTTTGCTCATATACCCGGTTATAAATTTGTACTAAACCTCGCAACATATCGGAATCCCCTTTTGCTGAATAAATTATTTATTAAAAATGTGATGAAAGAGGTCGTTTGTTAAAATAAGCTGAGCGTGTCTGTTTTGTGTTTTCTTTGTTATGATTTGTGTTTCTTCGTGTTGTAATAGCATCTCTAGTAAAAATTACAAATTCATTCGTTACGCATGGTATTAACTGAGCGAGTTCAATGACCTGTAGGTAGGTGTCGGTCGTTGCGTACTAACTATACAATGTACGGCTTAATCGCATTGCGTGATCTCTTCCAGACTACCTGGAATGGGCTAGGGTTAATATTGATTGTTTGTTTTTCGAAAATTTAAAATAAACGACTCTAAGTACAGTTCACAAACCAAAATATCTTTCCAGTTTTTCTGTATTCCTTTGCAAAATAAACCAGCTGACTGGCATATGAAGCGCAGATGTGACATGGCCTTTACGTGTCCTCACTGATGCGTGCTCTTTCAGATGACTGAGCAAAAGTCACTTGTTGGCAACACAACTCTTTACCTGCAAAGATTAGGATAATCCGTAAGCAAAGTCGTGTCTAAAAAATAAAATTGTTGCTTATGCATAGAAAAGCATCAGCCTTATAATGTTCCCACTGCTGGGACTCAAGCCTCGCGCCTCGCCATGCGAGCCTAGTGCGGGTTGGTGGATGTCACATGTCTTCGAACTTTTGGTTTTAGGATACGCCGCAGCACCGTTTTGCTCTCAAAACGGTGATAAAATAAATTACACAAAGTAATGCACCTGGCTGGGTTTGAACCTGTGATCTACAACTCGTAAGTCGGGGCCGTTACCCTTCGGCCACCACTGCACTCTTTGCTTATGCATTAGGATTTAATATCATTGATGAAAACCGGAAATCAGCCGACCCTAAAAAAAAATGTTCGTGTATGTTGCTTTTGCAAACGCAATGTGTGAATGAAATCCGCAAAACAGAAAAGAGAGCCATCATTTGGAAAAAACCCATTACAAATCAACTTCCCAGTTCAATAAATCAACATAAAACCAAAACACGAAACACAAACGCAAACAGTTTTGCGGACAAAGCATATCACGATTCACGAAACATTTGACAAAACCTCAAACAAAGTGTAATGACACATAAAGGATTATTTCAATCCATTATAAATACATATGTTGTACGAGTATCTATAATTCATAATGTACGACAAACAATATAGCACTCATGAACGTCAAATTAATTACAGGTAGACCAGTATAACTTGGTAGTCTGTGGTGGCGCTGCTAGCTAAGGCGAAGTGTCGAAATCAGTACATTAAACTTTAAGTTTGTTATTTCGCCGTCTGTCAAGATATAGTGGACGCTCCGTATAGCTTGTAAAGCTCCGACCACCCGCGACTCCAAATATGATTAACAATCACTCGTAAAATACTATAAATAAGTATGAGAGTAACATTTATAACGTTACTTGAAATTGATTATTTTAGTAACGCGATATGAAATGAACAAAAACAGTGTTCTTGATTTTCCTCTGAGGCCGAGGTGAAGAGAACATTGTTGTGTATTTCAATAGAACCATATCATAGTTAACAACACAGAAAGTTTAATGCTTCAAGTAACCTGCATGTCTGATGCCTACTCACACAGAGAAGGTAATGTTAGGATTTCAATATAGTAATATTGGCGCCAGGATGACCAGATTCCATCGACCGCTATGTGGTGACTACAAAAAGGTGACATGCCGGTAACGTGCATACTGGCACCAAAATAACACATTTTAAGGTTTATGGCAAAAAAAGATGATAGGATTGAGAGATAGATTGTTTTGAGTATACACCGTTAAATTTTAGTCGTTTTAATCCCGTGGAGGGTCGATCAGGTACATGAAACACTATCGATTTGTAAAGGTAAAATTAAAAAATAAAGTATTTTTTCTAAAACTCGAAGTAATATACGCACATACGAAATTAATTTCTTTAAGTAAACGAGTCAATGACCTTGTAGGTAGTTGTCGGTCGTTGCGTAGTAACTACCTACAGTTCATTGACCTCATTCAGCTGACGTTTACTTAAAGAAATTAATTTCGCCTCCACCCGATGGCATTAGTTTTTCTTTTATTTATCCCTCTAAAAAGCTACTGATTACCTACCTAAATGTATTTTTAGCTACTGATAATATAATAGTTTCAAATAGAATTTAACTCCATCTATCAATCCGGTCGCATGTAACTATTGTTGAAGAGCTTATGTAGAACAAACAATACGCGTAGTCAACTATGTAGTTACATAGCACAGGAGTATCTGGACATAACACTATTCACAGTGACATTGTCGGTTTTCATTCATTTAGCTTTGTTCCAAAATTTCAGCAACCACAGCCTTTCGCATCACACCGAGCTGATCCAATTGATGTTTATGGCATTGTCATGTTAAATATTAGGGCAGTTAAACGCGAATTTACAGGTTGTCAGAAATCAGAAACTTTGATTAAATTTCAAATAGACCATTTACAGGCACTTATGAATTGTCAAAATTCGGTCAATCAAAAAAAAACGGAAATATGCCAAATCCGACTCGCGCACGAAAGGTTGCGTACCGTCCGTAACAAAAAATCGCAAAAAAATCACATTTGTTGTACACTTTAATATTTATATTATTTTGTATTTAGTATTTGTCGTTATAGCGGAAACAGAAATACATAATCTGTGAAAATTTCAACTGTGTAGCTATCACGGTTCATAGGATGCTCCAGATTGAAACTCCATGGACATTCATTTAAATCGTGTTATGAGTTAATATAAATAAGAATATCGGTTGAGAATATGCAACGATAATAATTATTTAGTTTCATCACTATTAAAATACACATCACTATACTTTTCGACGTTTTATATTCGAACGACCACATTTAAATAAATTCCATAAAAATTTAGAAATTAATAATTTTGTGAAATTGGTTTCCATAATATCACGACTATGATGAACTGAGTCGACGAAGCGGAAACGACATGAGACAAGGACACGAATTTCGTATGTAAGCTTCACACAGGCGTACTCCAAATGTATACACCGTTAAATTTTGGTCATTGTAATCCCGCGGAGGGTTGATTCGGTACATGAAACACTATCGATTTATAAAGATAAAAACGAAAACTAAAGTACTTTTTTTTAAATTCGAATTAATTCACACATGTACGAAATTAATTTCTTTAAGTAAACGTCAGCTGAGCCAGGCCAATGAACTGTAGGTAGTTAGTACGCAACGACTGACAACTACCTACAACGTCATTGACTCGTTTACTTCGAGAAATTAATTTCGTACATGCGTAATACACGCATGCGTTCGAGTTTTATAAAAAAAAATTACTTTACTTTTTAATTTTATCTTTATAAATCGATAGTGTTTCATATACCGTATCGACCCTCCGCGGGAGGAAAGTTCTACCGAGATTTAATAAAATCGCCTTTTAGTTCTCCCGATTTATACTGTACGCTGTTTTTCGTGCATAACTCAAAATGAAATAAAATTTTGTCAGTTAACGGCATTATAGCTTAAGGACAGCAGTTTTTTTTTTATTATTAATCATTCAATATTGATTAAAATATTAGTTTCAATAGCAGTTTTCAGTGGCTGCAACTCTTGCGCTTAACAAAATATGTGAAAAAATGATCCAATTTAAAAAGCCAAACAAAACTTAGTCTGGCTGGATTCCGTCTTATTTGGTCGCATACGCAACCAAAAAGCTTGTCTGCGTGTGCCTTTATCTGAACACCTGGCATTGCTATATACCTACCTACCTAGCTACCTATTGCACTTTGCTTTTGTTTAATAAAAGCCTAAGTAGTTGTATTTCCATTAGATTAAACACTATTCTGCTTCACAAAATCTAAAATTTTATTCTAAAATTCTTACCAGCAAGTAATTTTATATTCAAAAAGTTTCTGCAACTGCTTTAGGGCACGTCGAAACTTAGTCGATCAAAACAGTTAATTTTGTGGTAACTGTAACAAGTTAAACTATGGGGCGATTTGTTTACTTAACAATAACAAGATACTTTACCGAAGTATAGTTTGTTTACTATTTAAGGTAAGTTAAACATAACTAACTAACATCAGTGGAATCTGAAGCCACGGACTACCGGTTAGGAAGCCACGGTTTGCTAAATGCATACAAACTCGTGTATTCAGAATTATATTTTGATTATATAACCCTGTATATGCAAAATTATATTAGCAAGGTGAGAGTAATATTTTTGTACACATACGTAGCTATAAATACATTACATATTTACCAACTTTACACACTTTTGTACCATAATGTACTATTGTATATTTTTCTACATACTTAAAGAGCATCGCAAAGCAAGAAGGTTGGATATCTAAATAACTATAAAATATAAAAAATTAAAAACACCCCCGACAGTCCTTGTCATCAATATGAAATGTATAGAACTGGTCAAGACGAAACTAATGAGCCCAAACTTGATGGGTTTACTATGTTAATAAGCAATCCAGGGTTCTTACCTGCGAGCTCCATCATCAGACTAGCTTAATGGCACCAGATTGTATACAAGTATTTTAAACATTAGGTCACTCATATGTTTAAAACAAAGTAAATACCCATTGAGTGTTACAAAACCCTACCGCAGTTAACAAACGAGCTGGTGACCTTAAACATCTGGACAGATCTTCATAAATTGTAGCTAAGAACCATCTTGATTAAGCCAGCTTTCAAACAAAAAAAACCGCATCAAAATCAGTCCATTCGTTTGGGCGCTAAGATGCCACGGACAGACACACAGACAGACAGGTCAAACTGATAACACTCCTCATTTCCGTCGGGGATTAAAAAGAGTACGCAAATGAGTACAAATTAGATTTATTTTTGACTTCGCGCAGTTTGTATATTCAGCCAGTGTCAAATAATTGAAAATGGTTAACTTAGATTGCGCATGTGATACATTTTGATATTTTTGCCGTATTTGGCAGCAAATGCAATACATTTGCCAGCCTACTTGGTAAATTTCACTGAATTACTCAATACTACAACAAAATTCTCAGCTCCTTTTTACTGTCGTCATACATGTTCAATCATAAATGTCGCAATTATTCCACATATTGTCGAGATTCTTTACTCAAAAAAATTCCGCCAAGAAATGCCTATAAAAGTGTATTTGCTATTCCCATTAGACACTTTTTTGCTATGCTAACAGTTTACTTAACATATTATTAAAAAAAAATCAAATAAATTTGATTTATATTACGACCAAAATGTCAATCTAAATCAAAATTACAAACAAAATAAAACATGAAAAGTAAAAAATAACAATTAAAATAAAATACAAAACATAATTACAATTATAATTAAAATTAAAATCAAAATTTGGATTACAATTTGAATTAAAATCAGAGTTTGAATTAAAATCAGAGTTTGAATTAAAATCAAAATCAGAATTAAAATATAATCAAACTAGAATTAAATTATAAGACACCACATAAAAATATCACTGGCAAAATGTTCACGAACCAAATGAAAACATTTCTAGAGCTATATTTTCTTAAAACAGTTCTATTTTCTAAGCATTACAATAAAGCAGAGCCAATATAAGGTTATTTTAGCTCGCGACTGTCTGTCTGAAGCACCCAGGTCCTAGGTACGGTTTCATTATAAGGCAGCAACGCGCATACCGAGAATTCCGGCTCGCTGTACCTTGTAGCAAACTGCTGTAAAATGGACATTCTTTTTGTTGAGTTATCCTTGTAATTAATTTTAATAAATAAGCTCAAGTGTGCACTGTTAACAGGGGTATGAAATATAATGTTACAAGAAGATTCAAAGGCTACGCTTTTTTTGCTTGAAACCTTTTTAATCCCATAATAATATTAATTTTCTTAAGTAGATTCTAGAGAATATCACGAATATATAGGGTGACTGGTAATTAGTGAACGATACTTAAACACGTGATTGTAGTCATTATAACAAACAACTTTTACTATGGGACCAAACCTGAAATCGTGATCAGCCAAGTTCAGTACATTTTTATCAATTAGGCGAACACAATGTTTTGACCAGCAGATTTTTTTTTCGCGATTTCAGGTTTTGTCCCATAGTAAAAGTTGTTTGTCATAATGACTACAATCACGTGTTTAAGTATCGTTCACTAATTACCAGTCACTCTATATAACGTCAGTATTAACGTTAGACTTCAAGCAATTTATTCAATTCGTACTCTATTTATGTATAATATAATTCAATAAATTTCTTGTCTTTGACCCATTTCATAAAAGAAGAAGGTTCTAAATACGTCGAAATCTTTTATGTTTTTTTTTTAATGATCTATACCTTTAAACTTCAAACAAATAGACAAAAAGTTAAAAATACCTTTTTCTTAGTAGTTACCTAGCTCACAATAAATAAATTAGCAATTTGTTATAAATGAAAATAGAAGAACAGCTCACAATGAAATTTTCCAAGAAACTTTAACGACTCTGTCTAAAATGAGTTGCACAAAGAAAGGGCAATTATGAATGAGCTGTGCCGTTGCTCGGTCCCGATTTTACACCTAAAAAATTAATACCAACAAAAGAGCACCACACATTTTTTTCATAAACGAAGAAAAAACGAGGTTTCTTTTTGGAAAATTCTTAGACGAAAGATTTAGTTTCATTTTTATAAAAAATCAGTTCTAATGACTAATGTTTTATGATTAATTGAGGGAACATAATATAAGCATATAGCGACTTTAATATTTGAAGTCAAGCATTTGCATTCAGAAAGTTGCGTTCAATGACGTGAAAATGCGGAGGAAGACCAACGGAACTTCACATACACAGATTTCTCGATGTGAAACTGTGTTTGAGATTATTAGAACTGTCATGAGATGTATTATCGCTATAAAGTACCACGGGAATCCGTTATAAAACTACGTATCCTAGCCGTGCATCCAATGCACTCTGGCTAAAAATATCCATGAGCACCTTGCATATTATATTTAGATTTAGCCATAGATAGCTATAACTAAAAAGGCATATTTATTTATTATACAACCGACTTTAATAAATAAGCTTAAACTTAAGTTACAATCCTTCAAGTTAATAAGCTTGATGGAACTTCACTTAGGGCTGATTTCATCATTCAATATAGAAACTTAGTCTGCAGTGCTATTCTGACAAGTTGATTTGCGAACTCACTTCTGAATCCGCAGTGAAATAATGTGAAATTAAAGTTTCGTATTCTTAAATGGAGTGAATTCGACACTAGCGCCACCAAGTGATGATCAAAGTGAGAGGAACTAAAACGGGTGAGTATTTTGACGTTTGTATTCTGATTTTGCATTCTGAAATACAATTCACTTGTCATTTCGAAAGTCATCTCGCATCTCACACACGAATTCATCTGTCAAATAAAAAGTTACTATTTCTTGAGTGAATTCTAGAAATAAACAAAAAGAAAAATTATATATTCGCAAATATATACCTATTTGTGACTTTTTGCAGAAAACTTGAAACGGTTAGTATGAACTAACTAATATACCGACCATAAAAAACTCTAAGCACTTGTGAACTTGTTGTTTTCATCTATTTCTATCTTTTGTAGATGTCTCATTCTTTTTGATATTGAGCTTACTGAAAGAAGCTGATACCCTAGACGCTGCTGCAAGCCGTCGTCAAGCCCGGAATATTAGAAATCTAAATTTATTGAGCCGTGGTCAAGACTATGTGCATGTGTACAGACTGACAGAGGAGCTTATTAGAAATTTAGAACGAGAGCTTAGACCTCTATTACTAGTGACCGCACAAAAAAGACATATTTATACTACTATAAATAAAATTATATATATATATAACTATATATAATGTTATATATATAATTTCTATATATATATATACTTTCATAATTGGTGGTAAGTATTAGGTAAACGAAACATTCATGTAAGAAGATCTAGATATATTTTTCTAACAGATTAAGATTTACTAAGTTTGTTTCTCGTAAAGGATAAGAAATAAAACTATTTTAGTGATATTATAGTTTAAGACATTTAATTCTCAAAGAATACAATTTATTTCTTTCTTATACAGTGTATGACCTAATCTAACAGCTTTACACCCAATTGACAATTATTTAATTCACTTGTTATGAGAAATACAAATAAAATTTATAACTTAAACATTACAAAATGGAAAACATTAACAAAGTAAAACTGTTTAATAGATATTAATAAGCATTCTAAACCAAAACTGTGTTGTGCTATTCTTCTATTATTTAGTTTTATTTACACAATGTTGTATTACCTTTCACTATATATGCAACCTTAGTTCTGTAAATATTTTACTTAATCATAAATTATAAAAATGTTACGTTTTGCATAATTATGGTTAGTGGGTATTGACTATAATGATTGATTTGTGCATTATGTTATGACTAAGGTTTATAGCTTAAGTATTCGTTCCAGAACGAGGAAGAAATTGAAGCTATACCTCAAAATATTATATAAGAAATTAAAATCATTAGTGTGATAACATTTTGTTGTTATACTCGTAAATTAGTGAATAAATTTATCCCACTACACTAAGTTTGAACACTGTAATTTATCAAATAAATTATAGCTAAGTCATTAAGTTGCTGCGTCGCTGAGATGGTGGTGACGCTTGGGCACTTCTTCTTGTGGCCTGCAAAATCCTGCGACGCGGTCGTCTTGGACCTAAAACAAAACAAGTTTCAGCATGTAAATGGTTTACCGTTATCTAAGACATCACCAAACCTATACGTGGTGCACCCATGCCCATGTATAATATATTTAATATCACCATTGCACCCGTGCGAAGCTGGGGCGAGTCGCTAGTAAGGTACACAAAAGAAAGCAGCTTGCATGTGGTGCACCCTACCAATTAGCAAACTCTTGCAGCAGTTTTACATCAGTTGAACCTGTACTTGTTTGCGTTGTTTGTTGCGTTTGTAAATATTGCTCTGAGTGGATAATAATTAAATAATTTACTTGTAAGTCTAGATGAAGAAGGTCTTGTAGTAGGAGGCAAGTGGCTTTCATTAGGCCTGGTGGGACTGCTGATGGCGGCAACTTCCGTTTCTGGACTCAGAAGATTGTCCTAGAAAATATTTTTAATTATTTTATTCCATTTTTAAATGGTTTACATGTAATAAATAAGAATATTAATGAATAATAATGATAAAAACACACCATTAATTCTGATTGGGCTCTCGGACCCAAACTGAAGTCCACGTCAGCTGTGTTCTGTTAAATAAGTATAACTATTAATACTTATATTACAAATTATGTTAAATAAGGAAAAGTGGCCTAATATAAAGTGGCCAAATATAGAATATTTCATACAATATCTGGATCAACAAGCGCTGATGTGCCTGGTACAGCAAATAGACATGCATCAATATCCTGAAACAATACATTTTTAATGTAAAAAAATATGACAACAAACAAAACTTAGTTATAAAAAAATATGAGTCACTAATGATGCATTATTTACTCATTTTAATTGAATATGCCAGTTGCCTGTGGTACTTCTAAAAGCGGCGCGTGCAGCAGCTTTCTTTTTTACTGCACTTTTTTTGTCAGACCAATACTATAATGGGAAATACAAAAATAATTATTATTTCACACTGCAAAGTAGCAAATAACATACGCTCATTAAAATAAACTAAGTATACTTTGTATATACGTTAACTGAAATGGCCAACTTACCTTAATCCATTTTTTTGCTGTCGTCAGAGTACCACCCATACTATTTAGTTTTATAGTAATACGACCCCACTCCTTATTAGTTGCCTGTTTGGCGCTTTGATTTTTCGAGAACCCTTTAGCCAAGCTAGGCTTCCTTTCTAAAATATCTATTAGCGTCTCCACTTGGGCCGCAGATGCACAGATTACAGAGAGATACTACGTCGCAGATGGATGGGATGTACGCTCGGCACTGAAGTAGAGAATTAACAATCAATTATGAATATATCAATACCGGCAGTAACTAATTACCACAAAAATCGTACTTACTTCATTTTGTTACACACTTCACTGAAAAATCGCGGCGAAATAAGAGAAATTAAACTGCTTGTTTGTAAACAAAAAAGACGATTGGCATTTGACTTTGTTGCGACGCAACGCGAGTGACTTTTTTTCAATACACGGATATCAGGCAAAGGCGACCTGCATTCAGTCTTTTTTTCCATTCTCATCTTAAATAAAACTTGTAAATATTAAAACGTACAAAATTATGCATTTATATTGCATTTATGGCTGAAATGAACTATAAACTATTATTGTAGAGCGCAAATTCAGCTAAATTTAGCGAGTCGACATAAATTATAAGTAGATACAATTCAGCGTCCCTACCCTACTACCATAGAGCAATATCACTTGGGTTCTCGGAAGTCACTTCACTTCACTTAGCCTTGATCTTGACATGTGAATACCGAAACTTGTACAGGCGAGATGAGAAGCGAAGTGAGTGTGATTTTCGAGATGATTTGCGAGATGACTTTCGAAGTGATTTACCATTTACAGAATAGCACTGCAGCTAAACTGAGCTCAGCATAATCTAGTTTAAAGACCAGTGTCGTAAACATGAGCGAACACAAAAGAATTGAAACTGAGTTAAGCGTAAACTAGGTTCAATTCATAGCGGTGAAACGCAAAATGAAGCTATAATCTCGATTAGGTGCTCAAACTGCGTTTTCTATACTAATATTATAAAGAGGTAAAATTTGTAAGTTTGTATGTAGGGGGTAATCTCTGGAACTCATGATCCAATTCTAAAATTTTTTACACCGGTAGGAAGCTACATTATTCCTGAGTGCTATAGGCTATAAATTATTTTTATAACATGTACATTAACCGAGCTATCACAATTTTTGTCTTGCAAGTCGGAAAAAAATACCTCATAAAACAGAATTATTTGCGTGCGCTGCCTAGAGAGTTGCTTAAAATTAAAAACAATGTATGGCAACCTGATTCGTCTTAATTATATCTACAAAAAAGTCCGCGATACCATATTTCTATCTTTTATATGTTATCTTTTATACTTCTTTATTTGCATTAAAAAAGTATTTTTTCGGCATACTTACGTTTGGTTGATTATTTGAGCAACGAAATATTAATTCTTGTCACAATAAATTATTTCAGTATCACAAGGACATCATACAGATAAGATTTGCCATTTACAGTATGTCGATTGGTCATAAAGTTTCGGAGATAATATAAAATTGCCACTAGCACAACTTTCATTCGTAGAGCTCTAGATCTATCATGCTTTGTGTGGACGTTTTATCCATTTGCCCATAGATGGCGTTCTGTAAATACGTTATTTTTCTGAATCGCGGTGTCATTTTTTTTTCGGTATCGCGGTGTTAAGATTTTCCGTGGATTGATGACCCTCTCGAATTATTGTGCCCACGTTGTCGTTAGTTGGTGTTCAAATTGTTGCATGTCAGTCTGTTGCTTATTGGTTTCGGTTGTTTCGTTCGTTTCGTAAAAGTTCGTGCCGTAAAAGGCGACTAAGGGATAATTTACCTTGAGCAGACAAGAGAACTTCGGTAATCTTCGAACTTACTGATCCGATTCCAAAATTTATTTTACTAATGGGAAGGTACAGTGATGTCGAGTGTAAACTTATGTTAAAACAAGAAATTTTCCGCGGACGAAGTCGCGGGTAGAAGCTAGTGTTATATATAATCGCGATTAGTTTATTGGTGAATTAAGGGCTGATTTCATCATTCAATATAAAAACTTAGTTCAACTAAACTGAGCTCAGCGTAATCTAGTTTAAAGACCCGTGTCGTAAACATGGGCGACAACAAAAGAATTGAAACTGAGTTTAGCGTAAACTAGGTTCAAGTCATCGCGGTGAAATGCAAAATGAAGCTATAATCTCGATTAGGCGCTCAAACTGCGTTTTGTTTGAACGAATCGCGATTAGTTTATTGGTGAATTTGGCTCTTAGCCCTTAGTCAATCTAAAGATATCACTTCAAAGCAACCCGTTTTTAAAAACAGCAATTTCATAGGCATTATAAAAAAAAAAAAACTGTTTTACAAAAATCTGTATTAAATAAAGATAAAACAAAACCAGAAACATCCTTCTCCGAAATGAAAGTTATTTTATAATTAAATAGAAAAATAAAAGTTTTATTAAAAACTACAATGTTGTTGATTTTTCTTATTCGGACTGGGTTCAAATATTTGTTAGATATACGTTTAATGTATATTCATAATTTTGGTGTCGTATGGATATAATAAATAAACCAACATTTAGAGAAAAAAGCTTATCATTACCAGAAAATTAGGCTTTATTAAAACTATTTTCGTAACCATAATGGTAGTATTTCATCAGGACGTAAAACTTCATACATGGCTCACGGCAATTTTTCCAATTTGAGTTCCATTCCACTAGCGAATTGGACGCGTCCGTCGAATCGAAAAGGCTTGTTGAAAATTTACATATGCTGGAAAATAGATATATGCATGTATGGTGAGCTCAGTCGGTTGGAGGCAATCAACCCGACGCAAATATCACTGGACACTGTTCTTATTTACATTCAAGCTTTGAATAAACCAATAGTTTTAATTGCCGACTATATACGAGTTAAAAAAAAAAACAAATATTAATACTCTGATTGCTAAGGTACTCAACTTTCAGGGAGTCACAATTTATATTTGTACTTTATTTATTAATATCTCATTTAGAAGCAAAGACTTTTGTTATTATACAAAGTTAAATAACACTGATTACTGGGTCGTCCCATTGACAGTAACGACTTGTGTAATACGAGCCATTTAGCAATTACGGATGAGAAGGAGTAACGTTTGACTGGGGAACATAACAAAAAGCCGATTGCTCATAGCCATATATTAAGTTAATGGGTTCTGGCACTAAGCACGCCCTTGACTTTAACGATGCGGCAGAAGAGGCACGAATAAATTTAAATTGGTCGGTTGGCGGGCGCGGCTTCGGCCAGCGGTCACTCGGCTTTCACAATGCAGTTTAATGCACACGTTCACGTACACTTCAAGTTATTATTGCTCCACAAGAATTATGAGCGTGCCTACTACGTTGCTCTTATTTAAAAAAGAACTGTTTTTCTATAGCATAGAAATAACTGGTCAACTGCGAGTTGGACACGTGCACTGACGGGTCCGTACAAACTAACCTAAGTAACTAAACAGTTCGATTCTCGAATCGAATTTCGAAAAATTTTCCGAAACGAAAAAATAATTAAAAACCAATTTTCGGACTTTTTCCTTTATTTGTGCTATACTTCTTACCAAGTTTCAGGATTCTAAGCCAACGGAAAGTATCCTATAGGTTTTATTTTCCTTACGATTGTCAAAACATGCGCCTAAACGGTCTCATTTTAAGATAGGATTGACTTAGAAGTTTGATTTTTTCACTACTCTAAGGGCTAGCAGTCCTGCGTATTGGATATTAATTGCAGTTTTATATCTCCACGCGTTCTTGAGAAACAAGGTCCTGATAGACGGACAATAGAATGATCCTATAAGGGTTCTGTTTTTTGCCGATTGGGGTACGGAACCCTAAAAATACAGGAAAGTATAACCTGATTCAAATACACGTACTTAATTTCCTGCTCGTCTGCAGTCTAGAAACACGTGGCATTTGATTTCAGTAGAAAAATATATTTGAGCAAGCGAGCCATCTAGAGTAGAGTGCACATTCGCAGAGACGGTGAGAATCGAAGCCAAGATTGGCATGCTTTTACATTTGTTTCTGTGAACTGTAAAATGAGTGCTACGCGAGGGAAAACCACAATTGTTGAAATATTCATGTTAACCTTCGGTTTTGGAAACAAAATACTGCAAACAAAATCGATGCTACTTTTACCGAAAGTTTCAAAATTGTATCCACTTTTGATTATTCAATTGTGTTTATTTTTTATTCAAATTTAATAAAAAGAAAACCAATAAGCCTATATACCCTAGAGCGAGAGAAGTCATCGACGGTAAAAAAAACCAAGAGCGAAAGGGCGTGTCAGTTTTTACAGACTAAAATCACACCTATGATCCTTCAGTTGCTCTAAGGCCACGAGTAACCTTTTCAATAGAAGTCATGTGCGGGGACGTTGTCCTAGAAGTGAGATATTGTGATACCAGGCAACAGCAACCAGCAACTTGTTACTTATTTTTCTTATAACTTTTAAAACATTACAGTAAACTGGCCCTTAACATCATTTTCTTATAACGATCATCAGCCCTGCTGTCCTGTATCGGATCTGAAATGCTGGGCAACCAACAAGCAGGCTGGTCAGCTAGAAACAATCTACTAGATAAAATCCATAATAAGTACATAAGAGGTAGTTTTACAAATGCCCTGATATGGTCACATGCAAAGACGCTCAAACGATTATATGAAAAATGAAGCTTGCCCCTAAACTGCCTGCGACGAAACGCACCGACGACGACAGACCGAAAAGACCTCAAAGAAACTCATTTCAACACCGACTTGGTACAAAATCGTATTCAATGGATAATAAAGACAAAAAGGGCCGACCCCAAATAAATGGGACAAGATCTAGCCAGAGGAAGAAGAATAGAATAGAATAGAATAAACTTTATTGTACACCAAAATAGTAACAATTCACAGGTATGAGTACAATGGCGGTCTTATCGCTGACAGCGATATCTACGAGACAACCTTAGGATGGATTATAACAACTTAAACTGTAAAGGGGATAGTTTGCGGTGTATTTCAAGCAAATATAAATCAAAGAGATTAAAAATAAGAAGATTCTAGAAGAATCTATTTACTATGAGTATAATATCGCTTCACCATCATATTGACTGAGTTTATTTCGGTGTTTGTTCTCAGGGTAATTAGTTAGGAATCACCGACCTCAACTAGTTTAAACTAACGAAAAAAATGACATGTAAAAGTATTTTTACAACCAATTTGCAAAATTAATATAATTTATCATTTTGTATAATTTAACGAAGCTAATGCTAATCTACAGCAAGCTTCTGTTTGCTCCCTTTACAATTATACTGAAAACATTTGAAAAACAAAAAAAAAATAATATTCTTGGTTTAACTCTATGGAAAACCAACTAGCGCTCGATAAGTTAATATTCGTAGAAAAAGTTTGAAAAACAAATCCTGGAATTTTTCACGTTTCTGTAATCCACGTTAGGTTTGAAATAAGTTGAGATTATAGTAAATACATTATTTATTTTATTTTTGTACATCAATGTACAAAAAAATACAGTACCTACTTATGGGTACAATGACGGTCTTATCGCTGACAGCGATATATAATAGACAACCTTGGGATGGACTATAAAAACTTAAAACAAACAGACAGACGGACAACAAAATGATCCTTTAAGGGTTCCGTTTTTTCCTTTTTGAGATACGGTACCCTAAAAGGGGGTGGTCTGGGATATACTACTAGCAAATATTAATCAAACAAAATTCATGCTTGGGTCATGGGTCAGCTTCTGAAAGGAAGGCCCACCACGGCACGATAGGCAACGAAGGAAAGGGTTAGGTTTTTAGTCAGTAAGAGTCTAACACTTCTTCCCGCTCCACCCAAGGGCGGGATTTGTCATTGAATGATTTTACCTACCATAAAAAAGAAGAGAGAGAGTTTTATACTAAAAAGAATTACATAATTCATTTGACACATTTCTCCTCATTTATATAACAACAAAACTTTGTAACTGCATTAATTAATTACCTATGTATGTTTGTATTGTACTCGTACCAAACCTTTTCTGTTTATTATTTTGATTTTACTCAACTTTGCTGTCTCATTAATGTTTTGGCCTTTTGTAATAAAGTCGGGCGAATGATAAGGGTAATTGTATTTTTTTACAAACAGGAATAGGCCGGATTCTGTCGACATAAAATGTTGAAATGTTTGAAAGAATATCTAGAACTAGCTTCGGCTAGCGGCTTCGCTCGCATGAAGGTAAGTTTCTCGGTACCTACCTACAAGCTTTGGACCCCGTTTCTCCCTCTGGGGCCTCCGTGAAAAAATACTCCCGTGTAAAGTGAATCCCAGAGCCTTAAAACGAAGACAAAGAAAAACCAGGTTTTCAAATTCCTTGTATGACGTAGGCGAGCACTAAGAGAGGAGTTTTCAAAATTGACCCTCTTTTTTTACTTTAGGAAATCATCCAATGATTTCTCCCGTCATATGGTGGAGCGAAACGCCGTGTCAAACTTTTACTGACTAAAACCTACTTGTGTATTTTGCGTTTCAGAATCACGGTACCTCTCTCTTTCAAAAATCCGACCCTCCTGAGCCCCAACGACTTTGCTAACAATTCCTTGTGGTGCGTGTGCATGGAACATTGCGTGCCTTCGACGACTTGGGCTCGGACATTACCGACTAGATAGTAGTCATCCAATGATAGCCCCCGAACTTGGGCGGAGTGGGAGATAGTGTCAGACTCTTACTGACTAAAAGCCTACCCCGTTCCTCCTTTGCCTTGGTTCCAGAGCCCCGGTATGCATTTTCATACAATCCCAGAGCCCCAGATTAGGCTTCGACCCTACTGGGCCCCTACAGTTTGCTGACGACTCCTTGAGGCGCGCGGGAACAGTGCGCGCCGAAAACGACTTGGGCTCGGTCCGGTCTGTTACCGGACGGACGGACAGCGAGCTACCCATTGCCCGTCGTCCGCAAGCCCGAGATAGTAGGACGGTGAGCTACACATTTTTCGTACCCGCGTAGCTGTCATGAATTAGCATCGAGCTCTTCTCTGTGTGACTAAAAGCCTTTCTTTTTCTTTCAAGTAAAAAACAAACTTGTAAAAAAACACAACGTTAGTTTCCCCGCCTCACTAAGTGATTATGCATGATGCATCACAGCTCCATATTACTCGTCCATCACATAGCCATCATACATCAGCCCGTAACGTTATAACTTATGAATAAATAACACAGCCGCTAAATACAAGCTATGAAAGGGTTCAAAACGTTATTATTCTAAGGTCTAAAAATATGCAGCGGGAAACTCATTTGCCTGGACTGTTTTTAGTCTGGGTCCGTGTTCGTGTCAAAAGTTTCAGCGGTCTAAATTTATTTCTTTACAGTGGTTAAGTTATACAGACTTTCGTTTTTGACTAAAAAAAGGATGGAAAGTTCTGTTATTATAACACTTACATGCTTCGAAAATTACTATAGAATATAATATACACCGTTAAATAATTTTGGTCGTTTTAATCCCGTGGAGGGTCGATTCGGCACATGAAACACTATTGATTTTTAAAGATAAAATTAAAAAATACAGTACTTTTTTCTAAAAGTCGAGGTAATATACGCATGTACGAAATTATTATTTTTTAAGTAAACGAGTCGATGACCTTGTAGGTAGTTGTCGGTTGTTGCGTACTAACTACTTACAGTTCATTGGCCTCGCTCAGCTGACGTTTACTTAAAGAAATTAACTTCGTACATGCGTAAATGAATTCGAGTTTAGAAAACGTACTTTATTTTTTAATTTTCTCTTTACAAATCGATAGTGTTTCATGTACCTAATCGACCCTCCGCGGGATTAAAACGACCAAAATTTAAGGGTGCATTACCCCTATTAAAACAACACAAACGGTCATAATATTCCATGACACTCAGCATTAGCAGTATCTAGTTAAGACCGCCCATTGTGACACCCTATTAATTTTAAGTTCCTATTGTAATTTTATCTTTGGTGTACAATAAAGAATATATCTATCTATCTATCTATCCATCTATCTAGTTTTCCGTAAAAGAACCATTGTAATCGGAACAGTTCTTCCAAACATTACCACTTTCAAATATACAAACAAACTATTTACTTCATATTAGGTATAGTTTAGTTTAAAAACCGGGCAAGTGCGAGTCCAACCCGCGCACAAAGGGTTCCGTACCATTGACCAGGTAAACAACAGAACAACAACAAAATAGGCAAAAAAATGGCGCTTTTTGTATTTCAGCCCCCCTTAAAAAAATATTTTATTTTAATTTTATTATTTGTTATTAAAGTAAAAAGACAACTGAGAATTTTGTGAATATTTCAAGTGCCTACCTGTTGCCACTATTGATATCGAGCAAAAAAAAAGGCAAAAATCTTGTTATAACGGCAACATCTCATAATTTGTGAAAATTTCAACAGTCTAGCTATAGCGGTTTTTTGAGATACAGCCTGGTGACAGACGGACAGACAGCGAAGTCTCAGTAATAGGGTCCCGTTTTTACTCCCTTTGGGTACGGAACCCTAAAAATCAGCAAAAGTTATGTAAAAACAAAATGTTACGCTCTTTCTTTTTTTTAACTAAAATATTTTTAACTAAAATAGAAAGAGCGCGCATTTCAAAATTTTACTTAGAACGTATTGCTACACAAATAATTTAGTTTTTTTTTTACTTTGTGTAATTAATTTCATCACCACTACTCTCAAAACGGTGAAAGAAAACATCGTGAGGAAACCGGCATGTTCTAGAACCAAAAATTCGAAGACATGTGACATCCACCAACCCGCACTGGACCCGCTTGGTGGATTACGGCCCATTCTTGGTGGATGATGATCCACCAAGAATCAATTTTCAAATCATTAAAACAGCCACTGAACTTCACTAGACAATACCTATCAAGCCAAAAACTATAACTAGTATAATAGCTAACTAGAATAATATTTTGTGACACACAGCAATATTGTAGTTCTCAATAAAAATTGATATCTATCTTTGTAATCGAATCAGTAGGTTTTTCCAGACATTATCACTTTCAAACATAATTATATAATTTAAGTATGCAAATATCGTAAGATTGTAAAATATCGCGAGAAATTTTAAAATATTTTTTTCTTTATAAGATACGTTTATGTTGGAAACTAAATAATTTGGATGTGATGTATCATATACTATACAGTTTACTTATACTTTATTTATAGTTTAGATTCGTTTCGAAAACAGTAAAGAAACATATTACGTTACTTAAAAATAAAATGGGTAACGTTAAAAATATTTTTCTTTTACAAAATTTACATTTAGAACGTTTTGGTGTACAAATAATGCTGTTTCATAGCAAACACAACAAGCATGACAAAAAAACAAATCTCTAGTCTATGGAAAATGAAACGTCAAAATGGCTTCCATTTTTAAACGCACTCAATTACGTCAGTCACCCGAACCGCGCTAATCCGCAGCAAAATGCAACAGAAACTTAAGCTAATGAGCGACTGCTAATTTCTTTTAAAGTCTTTATTATGTTGAGCTTATCTGTGGCTGGCGGCTTCTGCTGATTTTTGTTCTCTATCTCCGGAACCCAGGTACGGTAATTAACCACGACGCTACTTCAATTTATTGCGGGAAAATTATCTTTGTTGACCCACGCGCCTCTGTTAAGGTGCTTAATTTTTTTCGCTCTTTGTAAGCGTTTTTCATATCCCTCCGTATCCGTCCTTTGTTTGCAGTGTCTGTTTATTAATTTGGTAATGGAACGTGAAAATGAACGGTTTGTTTTAATACGTATAAAACATATTTCATTTGTAACGCCTCGATTAGTTTTGTTGTTTGATGCATTTGTTGATTGATCGTTTGCTGTATAAACTGTATGGATGTAGCATTCTATAATCGCCTCATCACTCGAGTGATAGTCAACATTGTTAGTACCTATATTTCATTACAGACTTTTTGTTAGTTTAATTCATTTTATAGTTTAGGTAAAATAATGCAGTTTGAAATATCGTCTAAAATAACCTATTACCGCTAAATAAGCAAACGCCTCCCTGCTTGTCATATTTGGGCTCAAAAACGCGAATAAAGCACGGATTTATTAAAGTAATCATAATTTACCTTTTGAGTCCCTTTAGGGAAAACCGCCTGCTATGTACGTCATCAACGTAGCCTAAATCTACTTGTGAAACGAGTGGATTGAGGCCAGCCTTTTATTAGGCAATGTTGCTAAATATAAAGGACTTCCACGAAGCGACTGCTGGCGGCACCACTTTTTCACGGACAGATTGTTATTTACTCATTTTTGCAAGCACTACTACGCCTACAAACTCCTTCCCCTTTGCCCTCCTATTAAATATAATATAAGTCTTACTCGGTATATTTCAATGTTCCTTACTTCATAGATTAATGTCTGAACGAAATAACATCAATACCTAAAGCTGTCTTAAGTCAATTAATTTTGAAAGGTAAGAAAGCATTTTTTATGTAATACGAGTATATTATAATTATTTGTTTTTATAAAATCTTTATTGTTTTTTTGCAGCCACTGCTGAGCACCTACAAGCATCTTCCCCATTATGCCATTGCTATACTTACCTGATATGAGCGAGCCTGACTGGTTTTTCCCGTAGCTTTTCATTACAATAATCCTTTTCAATACAAGTAAATGATCTATTAACCGTATCAATACTAAGTCATAAGTCAATTAATTAAAAAAAAAAAACGAAATACACAGACAAAAACTCAACATTATTAAGTAAAAGTAGAGCCTGATTAGCGAACAAAATGACACGGAGTAGCTTTCCGAACTCATTTCACATGTGCTCTGGCCTATTGCCCTTTGTGCCACGTTTTCCGGGTACGCGCGAGTAATTTGGTCTTTTATGTGAACTTTGACTGTAATTTACCTTGAATATATGTTAATTTCTGAACCAAGAACCTCTCAATACGAATAATTGCCACTAACTAATGAATTAAAAAGACTACAACGCAATAATTTAATACAAACTCAGCATTAATATATCAAAGGTAGGGCTCAATTAACAAACGAAACGATACTGAGTAACGTCTCGGTCTCATTAATTTATATCTTCACTAGCCTATTTATTGCCCTTTTTATCATGATTTCCTAGTACCCTTGAACTGTGAACTTTCATTATTATTTATTTAATAAAAGTTAATAATAAAAAAAAAAACTCTGGTTATAAGCGTATTGCAACTAAAAAGTGTGTGTAATTTCGGAAGTCGGTGTTAAATAAGAAACAAACAATACCGAGGAACACCAACTTCCAAAAAAATATTTACAAAGCGGTTCATAAACGACTTCTTCTTCTTCTGACGACTGAGTTCTGAGGTAACAACGAACATAAAAATACAACCGAATTGTTATCTCCTCCTTTTTTTGAAGTCAGTTAAAAAGACGAAAAAACCCAGTAGTTAGGTGCAAGCTCGGTATTATTAGATCAAAGGTAGGGCCCGAGTAGCGAGCGACATGACACGGGAGTAGCTTTTTAGTCTCATTTGACATGTGCACTGGCCTATTGACCTTTTTGCCATGATTTCCTGGAACGCGCGAGTCTAATTGGTCATTTCTGTAGACTTTCACTGTTAGCTATTCAGTACAAGTTAATAATTTGAAGTTAATATCTGTACTAAAAAGCTATCAAAGTTATCATCAGCCAATTAATTAAAAAGACCGAAAAACCCAGTAGTTAGGTGCAAGCTCGGCATTAATAGATCAAAGGTAGGGCCCGAGTAGCGAGCGACATGACACGGGAGTAGCTTCCCGGTCCCATTTCACATGTGCACTGGGGAGCGGCCCGCCATTGGAACACTAATGCAGCGTGCATTTTTAATTCATGTCAAGAGTCCCGAGGCGGTCGCTCTAAGTGCGGCCATGGCGGAGTGCCGGATAGCGCCCGTTTACGGCTACTGAGCATGTCACGGCGGTAAGCAGCTTCACTTAGCTATTTTTATACTTTGCCACGAGATCGACGAACTAACCCCTTACAAGTTTTAATTGTGGAGGGTAATGTTCATGCGGGTGTTTTTATAAAGCTTTGTAATGTTATTCAGGCGATTGTGTCTGACAGAAATGAATATTTTTATCTGTTATTTTTTGTACGAGTATCATTTAATTACGTAGAGTTTTTTGATATCGAAAATGGTTAAAGATGTTTAACATTATATCAATAAAAAGCATTACAATTTTCAAATATTTTCCTTTGGGCTTGACTTCAAACGATAGATTTACCGTTCACCGCAAAATGAGCCAAACATATTTCTAGAAAATAACAACCTACAACAGAACTTTAGGTAACCTAGATAGGTAATTACGTGTATTTTCTTACAAGAAAACGTGTAATAACAGACCAGACTTCTCTTCATTAATATCAAATTATAACGAGCTTAGAAAACATCTGGGTTTTAAGAATTTACTTCTAAAAATACCGAATAGAAAGTTATTGAATACCTTTCTACTTCATAAAGAAAATCAATGGAATCAGTCAACCGAAGGAAAATAAATTAAGTAGGCAGGGACTTGTTGCCTTTAAAGCATCATTAATTTAACTGTCATGAGCTTTCAAAGTATCGCGTTGATGCGATTGAAATTATATTATTTCTAGGAAACCAATAGAGCGAAAATTTAATAATTAAAATGGTATAATTTCTTAGTGATTTGAAAAGAAAATGCCCAGTTTTTTGGGTTGGGTTGTGAATAAAATATTATTTGCTTAAAACCACCTACTAGGCCCCTCGCCCACGGTGACTTTTCGTAGCGATGCTGTCGCGCGTTTTGAAACCGTATGACAGCATCGCTACTAACGCGCGTTTTGTAACCG
Source organism: Leucania comma (assembly GCA_958295575.1). Taxonomy (NCBI): domain Eukaryota; kingdom Metazoa; phylum Arthropoda; class Insecta; order Lepidoptera; family Noctuidae; genus Leucania; species Leucania comma. The sequence goes on along the minus strand of OY282474.1, from coordinate 14,379,188 downwards.
TATGACAGCATCGCTACTAACGCGCGTTTTGTAACCGTATGACAGCATCGCTAGTATCGCGCGTTTTGTAACCGGATGACAGCATCGCGACTGTATCGATGCGAACGCGCTACTGCATCGCTACAAAAAGTCGCCTTGGGCAAGGGGCCTTACCTCGGTCATTGTTAAATGACCAGCTTTTGTTAGCAGCTTCACCAGCATTTTCGACATCAGCATCATCATTTCAGCCTAAAGATATCCACTGTTGACGCAGGCCTCTCCCAAGTGACACCACATCGACCGGTCTTATGCGTCTTGCATCCATCGGATTCCCTCACCAGGTCATCAGTTCCCTTTGTGGGATTATACTCCCATGATAAACGATAAGACATGGTCTATCGGTGTGCTAAATTTTACCCAAATCCGTTCATAGGCTTAAGCGTCAAGGAGTACCAAACAAGCACACACACACGCATACATATATACACTAGCTTCGCCGACGTGAAAGTCAGCTTCTCCTTACAAATTCCAAACCCCGTTTTACCCCTTTAAGGGTGGAGTTTCGTAAAATCTGTGCTTAGCGGATTTCTAAACCCTATAAGAAACCTACCGGTCAAATTTTCAGTTTGCAGGTGTTATAGCTTCTGAGATTTCGTGATTAATCAGTGAGTAGTATTTCACTTTTATTTATATATATAGATTCAAACTTTCCCCCCCAACACCCAGTGCGAGTGCAATGCTCCTGACCAGACGATGGCCCACTTATCAGAGTGCCCAAAGTGTCCCTACTTTGGAGGACCTCAAAAATGCCGCTGATGCTGCTGTAAACGTGGCCTGTAAAAGTTTTTGGGTCCAGTAGGTTACTGGACCCAAAAACTTTGAGGGAAAAGAAAACCATCGATACGATAAGAAGAACTCTTTCGCCTTAATAACTAGATGAGGTCAATGTTTCCTATGAATATATACAAAGAAAAACATTATTATGGATCAGCTAACACCCTCATTAGGTATTACTAGGGTAAGCTAGTATCCCTAAGTGTTGAGAAAGTCAGCCGACGGTGTCCGTGAAACCATAAACTAGCAATATAACGAGCGAAGGTCGTGCGTTAGCTGAAAACTTACGACCAGGTCGATGAGCCTGTAAAATGTTATAACTTGTAAGTTATAACCGCGAGGAGCTTGTGGCTAAGTAACAGTAGTTAGGTCGGATCGATATCCAAAGTTAAGCATCCCTTGTCGAGGTCTTTTTATGGATGGGTGACCATTTTAACATACCGAGATTGTCCCTCGGAAAATATGTTAAGCCGTTGGTTCCAGTTGTCATTTGTAGATCTTTGACAGTAGTTACGGATAAACAGAAACCAGGAAATCTAATAACAGCCATACTAAGGGGTATCAAGTTACCCAGTTGCTGGGTGGCGGAGGTCAGATAGGCAGTTGTTCCATGTAAAATACTGATGTGATCCACGCGCTCCTCGAAGAGATGTCAGCAAACCCAGCAGGGCTGATGCCAACTAGCTAGGACCGCGTGGAATTTCCGAAGGGGGACCCGTAGCCCTAGAACGTAAAGAGCTACTGAACGACACATGGTGGTTTTAGTCAGTAAAAGTCTGACACGCCCCCCGCCCCGCTCAACCCATGGGCGGGAGATTTCATTGGATAATTTCCCAACTTAAAAAAAGAGGTGCGTTCTATGTAGTTTGCGCACGGCGAGCATTGGGTAGCTCGCTGTCCGACCGTTCGGTAACTGCCCGGACCAAGCCAAAATCGTTCCGCGCACGACTCAAGGAGTAGTCAGCAAACTGTAGGGATCCAGCAGGGTCAAAGCCTACGGGCCAAGGGTCTGTTTCTGAAAGGAAGGCTCGGCCCTGGTATGAAAGGCAACGAAGGACCTTGGTGGGGTTTTAAGTCAGTAAAAGTCAGACACTATCTTTCGCTCCACCCAAGGGCGGAGATGTCATTGGATGATTTTCCCCACCAAAAAAAAATCCAATATAGTTAGGAAACGGCTACACCAGAGGTAGCTTAGTTCGTCATACATAATTTCAGCCGATAAACATTTGCTGCCTGGACATAGATCTCCCCCAAGTGTCGCCACGACGACCGATCATATGCGTCTTGTATTCATCGTAGTTTATGAGGTGGAGAATAAATAAATTGCCACATGTTAATTAAACTTCGATGTTGTGTGTAATCTTTGAACCTATGAAAACTCGACCTCCGAATTTGTTGCGGCATTTTTTCTCAAACAATATCAAATACACAGAATATAGGTACACTTTACTGTACAACAAAAAATATTTGAGTGGATATTACAGTTCAAATAGGAAATGATTACAGCAAAAATGGATTCAACTCATCGAATAGTATATTTTATTTTTAAGGGACAAATATATGTGTATATCTTATACATAATTATGTAAAAGTATTATTAGATAAATAGGCAAACACATAACCCACACTACTGTCCATGGATTAATCAATTACATAAAAAACGAAAAAGGACGGAAATAACTAAATAGGTACCTTTTTTTTAGGTGGTAAAATCATCCAATGACATGCCTTTGGGCGGAAATAGTGCCAGACTTTTACTAACTAAAAACCCACTCTTGTTCCTTTGTTACCTTTCTTACCAAGGCCGAATCTTCAGAAACAGACCCTTTGCCCCTGTAGGCTTTGACCCTGCTTGGCCCCTACGGTTTGCTGACAACTCCTTGAGACGCACGTGGAACAACACGCACCTTGGACGACTTGAACTCGGTCCGGACGGTAACCGGACGGTCGGACGGCGAGCTACCCATTGCTCACCGTCCGCAAGCCCACGCCTACAATAGCTGGAAATCGGGATCAGGATCCCGGCGGCGGCTGGGTACCTATAACCGTCAGACGACTAAAGTTTGGAACCACGCGCAAACAGAACGAACGGATAGAACGATCCTGTTCTAACTAAATGGTATTTATTTTAAAACAATCATACAAAGTGCAATACCATGAATAAATGTGGAAATAACCACTCAACCTACGTTGCACAAGCACTTGAGTTTCAGAAAAAAAAAACTAAAATGTTACGATCAGTTTCGAGTGCCTGAAGTTACAAGTGTGTGAGTAAAATGTTTTAATTGCCAAACTTGAAATCGTTTTTATGTAAGTACGGTTTTAGTACGTACCCCGATTTTATATCTAAAAATGTACCGATGTGTGCGTTTGGAAAATCTGAGAGAAATTTGCATTTCAGTGTCCGGATACGCGTCCGTCCGATTTTGTATTTTTTTTTTCAAGCACGCTTTACCTATACTAAAAATATATCGTGTATAAAGGACAGTGAAATATTGAGTTACAAGCGCAGTTTTTAGACACACGCGGAATTATTCAAAATAAAGAACATTATTATGTTACACGGTATTAAAATGTGGGTCATGTGAGCAGTGAGCATCAAGTATGCGAGCTGATTTTTTTTTTAATTTGATGTAACACCGAGGAGGTGTGACGTGAAATCTGGAGCAACATTTTCAACTGAATTTAAAGAGGTTTGTTTACTTAACGAAAGAACATTAATGAAAATAGTACGGAAATGAAAAATGAAAAACATGGTTTTTTTATGGTAGGTAAAATCATCCAATGACAGATCCCGCCCTTGGACGGAGCGGGAAATAGTGTCAGACTCTTACCGACTAAAAACCTACCCCGTTCCATCGTTGCCTATCGTGCCGTGGCCACGCCTTCGTTTCAGAAGCTGACCCATGACCCCAGCAGCATTCAACCCTGCCTGCCTGTAGCTAGCAGGCGCGCGGGAACAGGACGCGCTGTCGACGACTTGGGTTCGGTCCAGTCAGTTACTAAGAAGACTTCTTCATTGGCCAAGCAGCCGAAAAAAAAAGGGAAAGACTGTGAACAAGCTGAAATTGAGGAAGCAGAACAAAAAGCAAGCAACACCAATCGTCCAGAACTCTGAAACATTTTGTCGTATTTTCCATTTACAGTACCTGCCATAGATTACAATCTGAAAACTTTACAAACGCCGAGTAGTTTGAAGATTTCTTAGATACAGAAAAAAATACGTGACCACCTCAAGTTTTAATTAAAAAACTTTCTTCTCTAAGTTTTTTGCGTGTTTCGTGCCGTGTCGGTTTCGCCACTAAATTGTTTCTTTATGTGAACCTGCTTAGGTACATAACTGAGCTGGCTCGAGTTCTCCTTAATTAGTCAGCTCTCTATCCGCTTAAAACCTTCTCATTAAATTAAATAAGTATTTACAGAATGTAGAACAAAGGCTATTTGAATGAATTTGTCAGCCTAAGTAAACAATAGGACTCATGAACTTGTTTCGTAAATCTAGCTGTCTATTTTAGGCTCCATACCTCTTGCTGTTTTATCTAAGAATAATTTAGCAGCCTCACACAAATTCAAAGCTGGCAATCATAAATTAATATCAAACTTAAGTCTTCATAACATAATATACACCGTTAAATTCTGGTCGTTTTAATCCTGTGGAGGGTCGACTCTGTACATGAAACACTATCGATTTTTAAAGATAAAATTAAAAACAAAGTACTTTTTTCTAAAACTCGAAACTCGAGAAATTAATTTCGTACATGCATATATTAAGTAAACGAGTCAATGACCTTTAAGGAAGTTATCGGTCGTTGCGCACTAACTACCTACAGTTCATTGGCCTCGATCAGCTGACATATTTTTAAAGAAATTAATTTCGTACACGAGTAAAATAATTCGCGTTTTAAAAAAAGGTACTTTATTTTTCATTTTTATATTTACAAATCGATAGGGTTTCATGTACCGAATCGACCCTCCGCGGGATTAAAACGACCAAGATTAAATGGTATATAAAATGAGATTTTTTTCCTAAAGTATCTATGAATTGCTACTAATCTAGACCTGTCTAAATCATCCACAAGTTTCTGAACCTATTGGTAATATGCTCTACAATTACATAAATCTTTCATTCCAGACACCTACTAGCATACCAGTCTACAATTACCAGTTCATGAGAACTGATAAATTAGTAGAACATACTCGGCAGTCGACAGAACCTTTTTTCAGGGCTGATGATATAAGAACTAGATAATAATGAACACTTCTAGGTACCTACTAACAGAATAATTGAAAGGCTTTCTTTCAGTGGGAAAAGCCTGAAAAGTTTTCATGTACATAAAACAAGTACCCATCACACTAATATTATAAAGACGTAAGTTTGTTAGTATGTGTGTCTTTGTTATTTCTTGACGTTCGACCGGCTGAACAGATTCGTATGAAATTTGGCATACGGGTTTAGCAATGTTCTGTATTAGCATATAGGATACTTCTTTTCCCGTAAGTATTCCGAAGGGGCCCAACAGGTTGTCTGGTAGAAATCGCCGAGTGCGATAAGGCCGCCGATTGTATGTTTTTCTTTTTTCTATGGTTTCCCTTTATAATAATTGTAATCTTGTTGTACAATAAAGTGTAAATAAATAAATAAATAAACAGGGTCGAAACCTAGTAAGGTCAAGGATCGATTTCTGAAAAGAAGGTTTGGCCCCGGTATGAAAGGCAAGAAAGGAACAGGAGTGGGTTTTTCACAAAATGTTTTGAACAGGAGTCAGTAAAAGTTTGACGTGTCATTAGATGATATTCAAGACAAAAAAAAACCGGTGGTATGTGCCCTTGGTATAATTGTCTACGGACACACGGTTGAAGCCGCAGGCAACAACTAGATCTATATATAAACCAAAACTAAGTCATAGTAGCCAGCTGTTCAGCACAGCAGATTTTGATAAACATGTTTAAGTACACATTCATAGCATAGGTAGTGTGAAGCAGCAACTGTAGGTACCTATGCAATGATGTGCAATAGCTCGACAAGGTAGCACACTGTAGTTGAAATGTCAACAGCACGGTACGTTCACCGAGCAATAACGGGCTGTTTACACTGTCCAATACACGCCCTTATTCCGGCTAAACGTTGCCAACTCATCCACGAGCTGGCACCCACCCTAATGGATTACTACAATATTGATAAATTCACTGAGCCACTTGACAGTTCTACCAACCAGTTATACTTTACGAGTACTTTCTAAATACACTTTGTTATTAAAACATTTTTTTTTTTCGTGCAAACTCAGTTGAGTCAATAGGCCTAAATCGGGTTAAAATTGTGTGTTTGACGTTTCATTCAGGATTCATCAGACTGCGAGGAAAGTAAACGAAATGTCGGATTATTTCAAGCTTAAGTTAATTATATTTCAAGTTCTAAATTCGGTCATGGAAAAATGTAAAGCTCAAATCAGTGGAAACAGAAAAATGCGTGAGGGCTTACTTTATTCGATACCATTGAAATATAGCACTGAAAGTGACAAGATAAACTACACGCGAACTTTGTAACGACCTATGAGCGAACGTGTGAACGTAGTCGCGATAAATCCAGATCATTAGACCGCATCAATCCGAAAGAAAAAAGAAAGCCCATGTTATTTTGTTCTAAATAAAAAGATATGTGTTGTCGTGTCCCTTTCTTGAACAAGAGTGTCTGGTATGTTTGTTCCATAAGCTGGCAACATTAAGTGAGCAGCGTGGAGCGAGCGTGGCCGGCTGGGCGAGCGTGAGACTCCACACAAACGATGAATTATTGCGTGTCATCAATTACCGGACAGACACGACTCACACCGATGTAGGACTCGTGTTTCTAGATATGCCTTGGGATAAACGATCAACAGTATAAGTGAAAAAAATATTTGAGCACTTATCTAAGAATGTTATTGATTTATTATAGAAAAAAAAAATGTCATCGCGTTTTACTTATTGATACATAAAAGCAGAGGTCAGATTTCGTTAATTTTTTTGGTGTCGTAACACTCGAATCTTTTTATGCTTTGTTGAATAAGAAATATAATCATATGACGCCTTTGAATTTCATGCGTATGTGCCTACATCAAGAAACTTTAAAACACGCTTGTGAGAAAGCTATTCAATTAAGGGCCAAATAAACAATTTCTTTTAAATTGAAGCAATTTTACAACTTTATCTACACTTTAATACGAAATTTGATTATTCGCGTAAATAACACTAAAACAACACTATAATATAGGACGAGCCTTTTTTTGGAAGATGGTTAATCATCAAATAACTTCTTCCATTTTGGGCGGAGCGAAAAGGAGTGTCAGACTTTTTTGGCCACCCACCTGTGTTGATGAATCTTGACCATGACCACGAATACTAGAGAAACGATTCTATATAACCTTGGATGTCACAGCGAAGTTGATTAGAAACGAGCAGCAGAGAAGTGAGATTTCCACTTTCCTCCATATTCAAGGGCGGATACCACATTGTGGGTACAATGGGCATGCCAACAAACATAATTGAGATCGATACGCTAGTGCCTTAATAATTATATCAACGGCTCAGATTCGGTAGCTCATCTCATTGAAGCTTTTGACCAAAACTATAATAATATCTTGTATCGTAATTTCCTTACTACTGTAAAGGCGGAAATATAATGAAAAGGCTTCTGTGCAGTTAATCATTACTTTATATTGTTATAGACTATTTATAAAAACATATCTTTTTTTCTTATCAAATATGAATACTAGGTATAGATAAATCTTAAAAATATATTATCTTACCAGTTTACAAGTAAATAAGAGCAATAGCAGCATGCGAACTCTTTCGATGTCGCACTACTCACTACTCTGCTGATCAGTGTACCAAGGAAAGATTGATTTCATGCATGCCTTAACGCAGGCCTTAATAGTACAAGAACAATGATTGGGGTATCCAGTTCCTCTAAATATACACAAAGATGGATTTTAATAAAATCCGAAGTGCGAGTCCGTGGCTCGACCCGTACTGGGCCGATTCTCGGATGGCCGTGACCACAACCTCTTATGAGGATGGATCTGCCTTATTTACACCGCAAAACCCTATCATACCTTATTAAGGCACTTTCAGTAGCTCTATACAAGTGACTGTTATTGTAAAGCGGTGTTTACATCATCCTGCTTTATAGAACCTGAACGGCTGTGGCACGCAAACAACCCGATGTTTGTTCTATTGTACATCCAATACGTTTGTCTTGTGACGCCATTAATAAGGAGAGTATTGGCAGAGATAGATTACTATTATGAAGGAGTTTCACCAGTGTGTTCTTAGCCTTGGATGATGCGGGCCATTTTCCCGTTGAATATATTATTGGTAGTATCGGAAAGTGAATTAATTTGATTTCATGAGGGTTTTTGAGGGTGAAAATATTCAGTTGATATTTACGTTACGAACCGAAGTAGGTAGCAAATTATCAAATAACGCCTCCCGCTTTGGGCAGAACGAGAGTATTGTCAGACTTTTACAGACTAAGGGTGTTTTTAATATCGTGTGGATTTCATCACCCAATGTGGTAACTCCAAAAAAAAGTTAGTCAAAACAAATAATTTTGTGTTGACTAACTTTGTGATTTTTTAACTAGCATGTAATTTAATTTCGTACATGCGTATATTAATTCGAGAAAAAATTAAATACATTATTTTTTAATTTTATCTTTACAAATCGATAGTATTCCATGTACCGGATCAACCCTCCACGGGATTAAAAAGATCAAAATTTAACAGTGTATTGTAAAATCTCTTTTAATTTTATTAAAACTCATTGAATTTATTTTCGAGTAAGTTTACGCTACTGAAACTGCTGCATACTTCAAAATAATGTCGAAAATACTGAAATGTCGACACAGTTTCTGTAATATTGTTCTTGACAGGTTTAATTTTGGCGTAAAAATGTAATGCTAGCGAACCTTTAAATTCGATATCTTCGCATTTCGAAACCGTAAAACTCATGAACAGTTTTAGGGTAGCTAAAGCTTTGTCAAACCTTAAAGTTCACGTTATTTTTGAGAAGTTATTTTAAACTTTGTACGTAGTTCTTGATAATTATGTATTTTTTTATGACGAAACATTAGTCTTTTACAAAATTCTTATTACAAACTTCAGTATTCTCTAAGAAAGCAGCCTTGAACGCAGCGCAGCCGCAGTGACGGAAATCCCAATAGGTACATTAGGTTAACAATCCAATGTTAATGTATCCTATTTGGATTTTCGCCGCTGCGGCAGCGCTGCGCTCAAGGCTGTTTTCTTAGAGAATAGCACGCCAGTTCGGTTAACCTCTTCATAATAATACTAGCTGGTGCCCGCGACTTTACGCACATGGAAGTAGATTTCTCCACACAAACTTTGGACATCCGTTTCATCTCTTTAGCGTTCACATTACCGGAGGAGGCCGACCGCATTAGGCAAAGGTGCACACGCCGCCGCCGCCGCCGGGATTTCGATCCCGATTTCCGGCCACCGTAGGCGCGGGCTCGCGGACGGTGGGCAATGGATAGCTAGCTGTCTGTCCGTCCGATAACAGACCGGTCCAAGCTCAAGTCGTCTACGGCGCGCACTGTTCCCGCGCCCCTCAAGGAGTTGTCAGCAAACTGTAGGGGTCCAGAAGGGCCGAAGCCTACTGGGGCCAAAGGTTATGTGAGAATGTCACCACGGGCCCCGGGACAAAGGCAATGAATGGAAGGGTAGGTTTTTAGTCAGTAAGAGTCTGGCACTATTTCCCGCCCCACCCAAGGGCGGGTTTTGTCATTGGATGATTTTACCTACCATAAAAATAAAATGCAAACTTCCACCGAAAATTGTTTTGAACGAGAACTAGCAAGTAGTTTTTTTCTGTTGGATACCTAGTCAATGTTACGGAACCCTTCGTGCGCGAGTCCGACTCGCACTTGGCTAGTTTTTTTAAACTTTTGTTTAAAAACAAGTAAAAACCCTTCATTCCTAAATTTTTACAACACGAAATCCAATAAAAAAACAGATCTTGTCACGCGCACATCTAGGTTTAATTGCATTTAGTGTTTCAAATGCTTTAGAGCCATTTTTACGACTTATGAACGAGTATCAATAGGCAATAATTACTTATCTCGCTTCCAGAGCACTAATTTTCTCCAACCGACTATAAAATGTCTGTTGACAATAATATCAAGCTCTATGAAAACATTGTAAAGTAACTAGACCAACCAATTATCTGTGAACCAATAAAGTAGGAATACCAACACGCAATATGTTGTTACAGCTTGGTACTACGTAAGCAATTAAACAGCTTCGTATTTAAAACTGTGCTAGGGTGGTTTTCCACTACATTCGTACGAGGTAGCTAAGCGTTGCGAGGATATGTAGCGACGCCGCTACATTCTGAAAATGTACCTACATATGTGTAGGTATACGTAGTTTGAAGATGCGTAACAGACTTATTTCAGCTTTACGGGCACGCGTTCCTCAATCACGTCACTCGTACACTACTCTCTCATTTTTAGGGTTCCGTACATCAAATGGAAAAACCGGAACCCTTATAGGATCACTTTGTTGTCCGTCTGTCTGTCTATCTGTCAAAAGTCTTTATCTTGGAAACGCGTAGAGGTATCGAGTTGAAAACCATATACTCAGGTCTGCGGTCCCTTGCGGCTATGAACAAATTGAACTTGTAAGTTAAAAGGTATGGTCGTTTATGTCGCAAAAAGACGTATATTTCGAAACCTCAAAGGCCGACTCTAGGTCAACGGGATGTATGAATTTTGAATTCATAGGGTACGTCCTATTGACCTAGAATCCTGAAATTTGTCTTGAAGCAAGCTTTCATAGTACAAATATAGGAAAAAATCTGAAAACTGTATATTTGTAATTACTCACATTTTTTTTTTTTTGTTATTCTGAAATATCTCGAAACTCGATTCGGGAATCGAATGGTTTTCATAGTTAAGTTAGTACGGAATCCTCAGTGCGCGAATCCGACTCGCACTTGCCCGGTTTTTGTATGTAAAAGTACCTGCTTCAGTTAGCCCGAGCGCCGAGAAATGTATGTAAGCGACAAGGGTGATTCGATGAATATGCGCGTTTACGCTTGAAAAGAGTACGCTATTCATCCTCGTACGAGTATCACTCAATAACACACCGTTTCATAACTTCACCACGCATCCTCGCACCACCTCGCTGCTTTACACATCTTTGGTCATTGTCACATTAGGATTTCGATAAAGACACGATATCATGGAACTGGTAGTCTCATACTTCTTACGATACCACAATATCGTGTCGTAATCATTATCGCTATGTTATGTTATGTGAAAACGGCCTTTGTTGGAAACAGTGACACATCTTCATAGCGCAACGCATCCTCGCTAACTCGCACATCTTAGGTGGAAAGCACCCTTAAACAGCGTGGTATTTAAAACCACACTAAAACGAGATTGTAAACGGTTGGCCACAAGCACCCTATTTCCCTTAGTTTTATACAATTTGTGAAACTATTAACAGTTCGTTTTCTTTCAGGGTTTTTTAATTACAGATCGTTTAGTAGTAATCTACTGAAATGAAGTATTTATGGTTACCGAAACTTTGATAAAATTACTAAAAAAGTGATACATATTTCTGCCCACAGTAATGAGCAAATATGGTGGTATGGTGGTGGCTCACTACCATATCTATAATTTTTCATGATATGCAAAAATAATCTGCCAAATGTAGCTGACTATTGATTGTGAATTTCAAAACATATTTAACAAACAAAGAAGATAATCTTTTAACCCAAGGGTAGGATAAAAGAAACTCCTTACCTATATAACACATAGATACATACAAACTGAACATGAGTCTTAAAGAAATAAATAAGATATTTTGATTGTTTCATACTCGAATATATAAGTACGGACTTCAGTAGAAGTAGACACGGTAGAAGGGCCAGTTATCGACTTACAAAGCCCAGAAGCTAACCACCCACACTGTCAAGATCAAGATTACACCAGCTCACACACTGATCCAAGGTCACCAGGTCACCAGACGTGAATAAAAGGTAATACTATTACATGAAGGGTCGCAAATAGTCACATAAAATGTACTAACGTGATCCCATCAGCTCAAGTGCGAATTCGTCGCAATAAAAATTTCATTACACGCATGGTTGGGCCGCGTACGAGGCGCGCGATACGACCCGTTACATATATTTAATATTACGAGCCCTTTATTAAAATTGTATCGGGTTTGTCCATGGGAGATCATCGTGTATCAACTGATGGTTGGATTGGATTTTTTCGTTGGGTTCACTTTGATTGTTTATTCGGGCAAGTTAATGTTATTAAATCTTTTTTTAAAGGCTGGTATGTTGACGAGGGAAATACGATCTGAAATTAGAAACATTGTGCCTGATATCAAACTCTTCTTTCTCTCTTCAAAATTTCGACTCGTCGAGACGAAGCTTCAAAGTCTTGAGCATTGACGTCGAGTTGCCAGTCTGTCGGTTTTTTATCGTTTCTTATATTTCACTAGAGTGCACTAGAATTGCATAATATAATTCCGCCAAACCCGTTCTATTATCGGATCACTAGATTTACGGTGTTACGCAACCTGTACCTGGTGGACATCCTACCCGTACGTGCAAAGCGTTTTGTGAACACATTGAAGGTCAAAGCTCATCAGATCCACCCGGAACCCACTCCGAAACGCCCCGTCGCGCGTCACACGCTTTGTCGACAGGTAGTCCTCGGGTGGACGCCGTGTTATCACCAATAAACGTCGCGCGGTTAACCAGTGGACCTCGCGTTGTCAACCAGTGGACCCCGCGCAGTGACGGCAGTGAACGAGTGTTGTATCCTTTATTGTACGTACAGCTAAGGAGAGGAACTCCTTCCGGAGTATATGTATCCTGATAGCTACAACGTAGGATTCAAGAGTGAATAGGTTAATTTTAGACAAGCGTCCTCCATCGTCGACTATATCATCGAAAACGCTAGGCTATCAATTAATAAAAATAAATATTTATTTTCTCACTGATAGTAGCATTATATATGTGTTTATATGTAAATCCATTAACGACTACACTCGTTTTGTTATACAGTTTCAAAATAGAGAAAAAAAGCACTCAATTTTACCTTTTACATAAATCGAATTTCATATTATTTGTTCATAGTTAAATATTATCAGACTGAATTGGAGCTTTAACAGTAAAAGGGTACAAAATTTAGAATCGAAAGATATATTCAGAATATTTTAAATTAAATATTGCAAAGATATTTTTTCGATACCGTATTGATTATGAGCCGAGTTGAAGAAATATGTTTACTTATTGTAATGTAATTTCATGTTACTGTGTTCGACTAAGGGACTAAGAAATGAGATAAAGGAAAGGGATGTAGGAATAAAACATTTTATTTGTAAGGACAATGTACAGGGCACTTGTTTAACCCATTCTTTGCTTGTTCTGAAATTGGTTTTCAGGAAATGTTAAGTTAAATGTTAAGAGCGGCCAACCCAAGGTACATTTTCATACAACCGCTCTTACGTGATAATGATGTTATTACACATTTTTCTCCAGATATTTTGGATACACAGATATCTTGTGGACATTATCTAGGCTTCTATAGAAATAAAAACATAAAGTGTAAAACTCATCCAATAAAGGCCACTAAAAATCTGCTATTTAACGTGAACTTAAACCCTCCGTAATGTATTTATTATATTAAAATATAAAAAAGTGCAAGCCTTGCACGTTTGATATTGATAATATAAAGTAATATAAGTAAGACATAGTTATTTAGGAGGAATCTATGGACTTCCAAAATACAGGCATTCCTTGCCTAGTTTGGGGTCCAAATGGTCTCAACTAAATATGTCAGACAAACTAAAATTGTCAACGATTTTGTGCACAAAATTCTGTTCACAGATGACTATGTAAGTACCTAGCGATGCTCGTGTGTGTAATTTGATGTTTATTGGTTCAAATAAATTTATTATTTATTTATTTAATCGAAATTCTGAATGATGGCAATTTTTCCCAAAAACTTTTAAGGGTTATAAAAAAACATGTATTTCCTGTACTCGAATATTTCACAAAACTTTATGAAATATTCGAGTAAATCACGGAATAACCGAATGCCAACAAAGTTTCCAGGCGTTATTTTTCTTTTTTGCGTTGCCTTTTCATCAAACATCGCATTGGATTGCGTTAGGGCGCTTTTAAATTAGCCACGAAGTGCCGCGTGACAGCAGCGTGACTGCAGCGCTGCTTTGTTGTGTCATATAGGTAAATAAAAAGGTGTGACTGCCGCGCTTCAACCGCGCTGTGGTTACGCGTCTTTTTTTTAATTTTTTAAATAATAATAGATGCCAAACTTAACCAAATTGCGGTAACTAAATCATAGCGCGATCTTTTACGATCCCAACGCCATCTAGCGAGTTTTGGGTGAATAAACTGATTTTTGTATTGATTTGCACTGATTAGGGTTTTTGACCAGGCTTAGTAATTAACAGCCAATAACACGAAATCAGTTGAAGTACAGTTGAAATTTTTAGAATAAAAGATCATAATCTTAAAATGCAACTTCACTCTAATGTCAATATAAAACTCTCAATTTTGAAAAAAAAAATTTCAATTAAAAATGTTGTAATTAAAATTTTAATTGTGAAGCGTAGACAAAAGCCCTCAGAGCCCAACTAAGGCCCGTTGAGTAATTAACTAATGGGCTATTAAATTCAGTCAGAAGTCATTAAACGTGCCGTGTGAAGTGTCAATGAGGACGCGATTATGAGAAAACATGTTCACTGAAATTTATCAAATTTTATTCAATTTTGAGTTTGATGACACAACTTTACGTTGACGACGCCTGAGTGCACATTAATTACTTTTATAAAGTACTAATACTTGGTAAGGTTTTAATCAGGTATTTTATCATTATACCAACATGTAACTGAAATAACACACACCCTCATACTTATACCCTAATTAGAAAGTTAAGTCACAATCAGAATTCAAACACTACTTCAACATAAAATTTTAGTGTGAGCATTCCCTCTCTTAGAGAGGAGGCCTGTGTTCCAGCAGTGGGAACATTAAAAGGTTGATGATATTTAATATCACCATTGCACCCGTGCGAAGCTGGAGCGGGTCGCCAGTTTATAATAATTAATTTTTGATTATTAAAAATTACCTTAGTCTTATAAAAATAGCTGAAATCGACATACAAGGTACTTTCAATATATGTTTTTATTATGTTATATGTAGTATATGTCTGTCAATAAACCCACTTATCAATTACCTTGCCTAATGATGGATAAAGTTTACTGTGGAATAATATGGGGTATATTCTCGTTGTTATCATTACTCTTTCTTTCGTGTAATATCGTACATTTATCGTATATTTACTGTAGAATAAACGAGTATCTGTTCACTATTGCTTTGAAGGCTGGTTTTATTAACAAAAATATTCTATCTTTTTCATGTAGGTACTAGAATATTTTTTTATCTCATAAAAGAGATGTGTTCATCGCTTGTTTTCTAATATGTCCGTTATAAACGTTCAATTATAGGTATTTTGTACAACCCGCTTGGGCAGAGCACCGCGCCGTGTCTTCATGTGGCGATCGGCGGCAACGGTCTCTAGCGCCGGGCCTTAGTACAAGCCATGGTCCGAAGCGAGGACGAGTGGCAGGCGGTTGCCTCCTTTGGCGAAGCAGTAATGCTAACAAAGGAGAAGGCCGCACGTGTACGCGCGAGGGACCGGCCTTCACGCCCCAATCCAGAAATCGGGATCGGGATCCCGGCAATGGCTTGCGGACGGTGAGCAATGGATGGCTCGCCACTCGAGCGCCCGGTAACGTTCCGGACCGAGCCCAAGATGTCGATGGGGCTTATTATACTACGCGCGCCTCAAGGAAATTTCAGCAAACCGTAGGGGCCCAGTAGGGTCGAAGCCTACTGGTGTCAAGGGTTTGCTTCTGAAAGGAAAACTCGGCCCTGGTCTGAAAGGTTACGAAGGAATAAGAGTGGTTTTTGGCCAGTAAAAGTCTGACATTGCTCCGGCCAATGGCGAGAGATGTCATTGGATGGTTTTCCCATCTAAAAAGAAACCATGATGTGTTAAAATGACAAGCGTTCGAGGGAGAAAGAGGAACGGAGCTATACACCCTGTATAGCTCCACTTCTTTAACAGTTCATTTTAGGTCGTCAAATAGATCGCGTTAAGAGGGCCTTTCCCCACTCGCTTATTGTCAACGTCGAGCATGGTTTAAAAGCTAGTTGCTAAACAAATCCAACGCGATGTTTGATGGAGAGGCAACGCGAAAAAAGAAAAATAACGCCTAAAAACTCTGTTTATTGGCTTTCGGTAACTACGTGATTTACTCGAATATTTCACAAAATTTGGTCTAGGAAATACGTGTTTTTTTTAAGCCCTTAAAAGTTTTTGAGAAAATTGTCATCATTTTGAATATTGTTTTTTTTTATGAAATTATGATTATTCCTTAGATTTTATATTGTTATTTTTAATCTTGATTAAATGTGCAAGACTTCTACAGAAGTACTTCTTTATATTTTTTTAATATAGTACATTATGGAGGGCCAAAGTTCACGTAAAATAGCAGACAATCTGCAATTTTTACAGGATTAGTTTTACACAAATTCTTGTTTTGATTCCTATAGAAGCCTAAGCCTAGATAATATCGACAGGATATCTGTGTCCAAAACATCTGGAGAAAGATGTGTAATAACATCACAATCACGTACGTAAGATCGGTTCAAGTATGAAAATGTACCTCAGGTTGAGAGGACCCCTGATCGTAGCCAAAAGAACTCGCCCTGGCGCATTCTTATGGGACTTTCCTTTGCAGTTATCACCCATAACTTAAGTCAGTAGACCGGTAAAACTTAACCAAATAAAATGCGTCATAAAAACATTTTTACTTACGAATATATAACTCTGCGTCACGCATTATAAACTTGTTCAATTGTTTTATAGGTTAGTTACGACCATAATTAAAAAGTTGGTACTTTTACGCTGCAGTAACTGGTACTTACTTACGACACGCGATTATACCCAAGAAAAATATTTATTAATTATTGAGTACTAGACAACTGATAAACATACTTATATATTTCTAAATACATACATATTAGAGATAAATTACAGAACAAAACGATCGTGCTCATCACAAAAACATTTGTCCTGGGTGGGAATCAAACTCACGATCTCCTGCATAGCAGTCAGGGCTACTAACCACTAGACCAACAGGCTAGTCAAAAAACTCTTGACCTTGTGGGATCGCTACAGTACTTAAGAATGTTCACTACTTCCTACGCACTATTTGGCTAAAAAACTATGATTTTCATAAGGATTTATATCTGTTAATTACATATTATACAAACATGTGATTTAATATTAAAATTAGAAATTTTCTTGTCTAAATAGTTAGCTAGGATTTTACTTAAATTAATAGCACGCTTGTTAACTATATTCAGAATACATAAACAGTAATTTGTTTTAATTTTACTTTCATAGTCATATTCGAAGCTTGAGAACGTCTAAAATAGTAACAGAATTAATAACAAAAAATACAACTCAATTATTAATTTCCTTAACAAAATACTTAATTATAGAAAAAGATTCATTGATTTACTTTACTAAGTAAGAAAATTAAAATCTAAATAATGTCAAATTATTATGAACCATTTGTAGTTATAAATATTTTCGAGCCGTTTGTGATTGAAACTCTCATATCATGGGGTTGGAGTGCTCAGACATGTATGTATAATGTACTTTCCAAACGCCTTATTGACACTTCACGTGACCCAAGGGAAAGCTTTTACCTTGGACAGAACATAAGCATTGCCAAACAGCATGGCAATCCCAGTCTTTTGGGTACAATACCAGAGAACACTAGGAGGAGTTTTTCGACGCCATAAATGATAAATGATAAATGATAAATGATATGATAAATGATATTTTATTTTTGCAAGTAGGTTCTCAAAAACACTTTTACACGTCAATTTTTTTTTTCGTCAATTTTAACTAGATGAGGCCGGTGTTTCCTAGCTGACTACCCTGAGAAGAAACACCGAAACAAACTCAGGGGTCAAAGTCTCTTTTAAAGTCCATACAGCAAACAAGTAATGGTCAAAACATATGAGAACCATGCAGATTAGTGTCTGGGATGGTCTTTTGAAGAAAGAACCACACAGTTCTGAGTGGACCTGTCCAGTCAGTGCAAGCATTTGTCAGTATTCGTAAAGCTCAACTCAGGACTACTAAGGAGCTCAACGACTTGACGAACAATACCAAAGAAAGGACATTTGGGTAGGCCGCAAAAAGTACTCATAACTGTCAGACATTAATTAAAATTAGAGAAAAACGAGAAAATAAAAAATCCACATAGTCCCCAAATTCACAATAATAAAATATACAAAAATGTAATTTTACAGAGTTAATATTGCTAAAATAAAAATTATAAAAGTAATTGTTAATGTCAAATTGTAAAAATAAACAATGTCATAACTGTAAAATAACAACAATAGTCAAATTAAATATAATAAATAAAACAAATAATAAAGAAGGGCAATTTAGAAACAAAAAAAAATAACAACAAATATAGTGAGTACTGGAGCAGGTCAATCCCAAGCCGTTTTGTCCTCGAGATACTCTTTTACAGTATAAAAAGCCTTCTGGCAAAGTTTCCGTTTTACAAGTTTTTTGAATTTATTAAGGCTAAGTTCCTGAATAGGACTGATAGCATAGATTGTTTTCAGTTAGTTCTTAACGTAGATTAAATCAAAACAACGGGAGACAGGTGACTCGCCTATAGCGCGTGAACCGCTGAAATCAGGCCCGCCGCCTAATACTTACTAGTAAAATTTAAATAAAAGAATTTAAATAAAAAAAATAACAAATTAAATTTAAATGAAAGAATTATAAAACCATTTGGGCAATGGAAGGAAAGTCCTAACGGATACTTTTTATCCCTTTTGACAGTTTTATCTTATCACGCGGGCATAGCCGCTGTGAGCAGCCACATTGTCCTAAAATTGGGAGAAACTTGCAAATATTAAAAAAAAAATAAGTGCAAAAATTACCATAAAAAATGAAGATTCCTCTATCGAATCGCAAATTCACTATAAGATCAGTCAGGCTTAAACACGAAAGGACAAACATAAATTAGTTTCCTATCTTCAGAGTATACCGTTACGCGCCTGATAAGCATTCCTCCTCGCTCAGATCAGAAAGCAGCGGATATCTCCCCTTATCCGAAGCCGAGCACATAAAGTATTGATCCATCGCCGTCACCGAATTGTGGGATGGTAATAACGAGACATTATTGCCTAAATAAGGAGCCGCATGCCTCATAAAATTCAACTTCCTCGAATCTGTGAAATAATCAAAGTATTATAGAGTCATAAATCCTTATCGCTTTCAACGGCAACGTATCGCACCGACTATGTGAATATTTGATAAGTTTTCAACTTACTTTTACGACCCACTAATATTTGGAATTTCGATACGATCTACTTACCGTGTAGGTTTTGATATGGGAGCTGTAACCTAGGTTTTATTTTATAATATACTTCATTGTAGCATAGCATAAAATAACATTAGCCGTATAACATTATAAGGCAGATGCTTGTGGGAACATTCCCACTGCTGGAATTCAGGCCTCCGCTTTAGGAGAGGGAATGGGCCGTAATCGACCACGCGGGCCCAGTGCGGGTTGATGGATGTCACGTCTTGGAATGGTTGTTTCTAAGACATGCCGGTTTCCTCACGATATTTTCCTTCACCGTCGCTTACTATGTTCTTCCTGAAATAGTTCAATTTGTTTCGTACCCTACTGCTTTACCACTACGTAACCCTACTGTCATTGCTCTTCATTACTGTTATCATCAACGACGGCAACCTACCACGAAACTAAAAACAACCAACCAAGAAGGAGGATTTGCCAGGAAACCCATAATCTATTTATCCACTCTATAGTATTCGCTGCTCAGCAAGGTTACTGTTTAACAGCATAAGTATATTCAGCATCACCACAAATGACGCTGGACTCTATCTAACACCTCTATGGGATGTATTTTCAAAAATTCTACCCTTCTGAACACCGTCTTCACATTTGAAACGAAATAACATTTCATGCTTCCAGATTCAATTTATGCGTGAATCTAATATGCGTCTGTGAATTTAAAAGTTACATTAACGGCCACTACGGTCTCTGATACCGAATCTGTCGTATAGAATTTCATAGCACAGTAATAAATCAATCAATCAGCCATCGTTGGTTTGTTAGAGCTGTACCTTGTTTGTACCCAGAGCGGTGGTGCTATTCTCTAAGAAAACGCAGAGTTGCCTCAACGACGAATACCCAAATAGGATACATTCAATTGTCAACCTAATGTACCTACACATTGAATTGTTAATCCAATGTATCCTATTTGGATGTTCGTCTTTGCGGCAGCACTACGTTTTCTTAGAGAATAGCACCACTGGTCGGACACCATATTCCCAAGGGATTGGAATCGCTAGCAGTACAAATTTTTGACGAGACTTTAGCGATGTTTCAATGGTGATAAATTGAACTAATGTATGTAGTTATATTAAATAGTCGTTTGCAGTTTGATTTATTGTAACTGCTATATTGCTAACTAGCTTCTGTCAGTGACTTTGCTCGCGTTAGTCAATGTCATCCAATGACATTTCCCATTTGCCATTAATGAAGAGTTGATGTTGATGTTGTTGACATTTCCCGCCCTTTCGTGTCAGACTTTTACTGACTAAAACCCACTCCTAGTTCCATTCGTAACTTTTCATACCAGAGCCGAGTTTTCCTTTCAGAAACTAACCTATGGCCCCAGTAGGCTTTGACCCTGGGGCTTTGGCTGGGCCTCTACGGTATGCTGACTAACGGTCGGACGGCAAGCTAAAATTTTTCACCATAAAGTAAGTACTTACCATAGCATAGCTTTCTATTTGACACTGAATGAACATAGAATGATCATCCGTACACGGATCATCATTCACAACAATAAAATTATTAAGCAAAACAGCAGCCTGAATTAAATTAGTTTAGATAATATAAAAGATAAAAGCTAAAATACCAGTAAAGTCAATAAAAAGCCTAATTCGTATTTCGCTACCCTCACGCTAATAACAAATACCGTAAGAATAAAAAAAGACGAAGAATTTCACAAATTACAAAATTGGACATCAATCTCGTCGATATCCATACATTTACGGAGGGATCGCAATTCCAATATATTAGAGGCATATATATACAGCTACTTAGGTACTTTTAAAGACTCTCAGTGGTAACGTTGTCCCTAATGAAATTTACGGGCATACCGAAACATCTCAATTTTGCCTTGCCCTACCGGTAGGCCCTCAGGCAAGCTTTTCATCTTACAGATTAATTTTAAATTAAATAAAAATAAATTAGATTAGATTTAAATCCTTCGAATCTGTATCGTCGTGGTTTTATATAATCGCCTTTCTGACTTTTCTGGTGGCTTTATGAAACTTTTTATGGCTATGAATTTTGGTTTTAAAAAATGAGCAAGTAGGTAACTTAATCGAATTAACGCCTCAATTTGTATGGTGTTTATGCGATTAAAATCGGAATAAATGCAGTTTTGTTGCTAAAACACGGCATGGATTACCAACATCCGCAGTGGAACAATTGTCTGGCAATGCGTATATAAATAAACAACGACGAGCAATTAGCACTGAATATTGAGCGAATGTTATAAAAATAGCGTCGAATTTGCCATGGCAAACAATTCATATAACAGGCCTAAATTTGGAGATAACTTTGTGCCTTAGAAAAGGATTAAGCAGAACTTAACAATAAACTTAAACAACGAGACAGACAAATAAGGGATAATGACTCCAGACTTTATTTTAGCTTTCCTAAATGGAACAGCTTTTAAAATTGACGTAGGTTTAGGCAAAAATAACTGAACCAAATTAACATTTGAATTTAGAAGAGGTTCTCAAGATTAATCGTTCGTTTATGAGAATACCGATACAAAAACTCAACACAAAAAAGCATTTTCCAGTAAACTACTGCAAAATATGGCTGCTATAGACGAGTATCTATTACGGCCTCAGATATTTCCGAAGTTTCGTCCACTATTTTCGTCGAAAGAGCTTTTGTGGACGAACCCGACCCGTACAGATTGTCCGCATCGCGATTGCACTGGATTACAAACCGATGAAAAATTCCGCGAGTACAGATAGAAAATCGCAAATTGAATACAAACGTGGTCCGGCACAGTCTGAACCTAGCTTTGTTTTGCATTGTTCTGAACGCTTTTGTACTGTTAGGCGGGTTGTAAAGTATTCATTTGTAATAACGTTCCGAGTTATGGCTGCAATTTACACGGAGTGTTTGAAAGATTGCTTGTTTCACCACCTTCTTCTTCCAATTAAATTACCTAGGTGGCTCGAAGCGTATGAACTGTTCGGTATTGTTAAATTCTTTCACAGGATATTCTTTTCTGAATTGCATCACAGATGTGAAAGTTTGTAAGTGTGAGTGTCTGTGTGTGTGTTTGTTACTCTTCCACACTCGAACGATTGAACGGATTTGGAAACACACGGGTACAGCAATGTCCTGGAACAGCGTAAATACAAAAGACATAAATTCATCAAAACGTCAAATTCAAAACACAACAACATCGTTATGCTTGCTTTCTTCCCTTTTAACGAGCCAAATCGCGTGCAGCTATTTGCGTCCGCGCATGTCAATAATCAAAACTGAGTGCAAATTGTGCAATTGGAATGATATATGGCCCAGTTAGGTTAATGTAGCTGCATCGACACCTAACATTCACCGGCTGACATTAACACATCACAGTGCATTAGTTCTCGTCTAATTTGCTAAGCTGGACATGGGCCATAGCCTACCGCAACAATTGATCCATAATTGAATAGCATAACAGACACAATATTGAAGAAAATTGTGCTTTAAGTGGTGTATTATTTATTAGGGCTAAGGGATTGTATGAAAGAGTTTCCGTAGTTCAGGAACGCAAAGGCCAGCTGAAGGAACCCAGTTAGGCTTTAATCAGTAAAAGACCACCCAAAGATCATTAGTTTTTGGGTTTTTTTTAGGGGTTTCGGGTCTAGGTGTCTTGTAACTGTGAGTTTTAAATTTAGAAACATGTTTGTGAACGCACAGACGATACAGCAGTAATGCCTAGTGCCATGGTTCCTAACCTGGGGGTAATTTACCCCTGCGGGGATAAAACTGGTAGTCTTCGGTAAGCTGTAAAAACAATACAACATTATTTTTAGTATATGCAAAACCTGAATATGTTTTGTTCGGAACATTATTGCGTTCAGTAACTGAATCGATTCCAATAATTTTACGCTTAGTTATATTTTTTTCTAAACGTAATTAAAAAATTACACTGTCTCTCTGTATTCTTACACTGTCTCTACCATTAAACTCTGGAATGTGAAGCACATTGCCCTTGACTGCCCTTGACATCAAAAAAGCTGTAAGTAAATTTTCCTTTAAGCGTAAAATTCGGAACTACTACTTAAAGTCCTCTCAACCTTAGTTTCAGTCTTCGTCATAATTGTCATATTTTAAGTTTTCCTAATTCGTAATAATCTTATATTTATCATAGTATTTATTACTTTATAATATTACCTTATATAAGTATTTTATTATTTTACTTAATTTATTTCACATTATATTTTGAAATATTTGTTATTTATTTATTGTGCAAACCTACCACAGTGTTTTCTTTTTTAACCCAAAGGTTGACTGGTAGAGAATGCCTTGTTGCATTAAGTCCGCCTATGTACCACTACTGTACATGAAGTTTAAATAAATAAATAAATAAATAAAAAAGGTCACAATTTGGACACTACAGATACTAACTACAAAACAGGTCACGAATGCCCATTGTGGGATTTAGGCGCCAGTGCACAGCTGGGTACGGGAGTAAAGTAACACTAGTCATTGTTATAAATCAAAAATCTTAACACCGAGATCACCCTCTGCTATATGAATTTTAGCTATTTCCGATTAAACAATTTATGCTGACAAAAAACCGCGAATATTTTCTATGGCCATATCACAAACAAAGATTAAAAAAAAACAACATTTTTTTATTGAGAGTGGAAGTTCAATCGGTGCACTATTCATTTTAGCCCGATCGCGTCATGCGTCGGGGATCGGACTGAATCGGGAGAACTCGGACGTTCATTCGTGACGTGACACAGAATAGGACGGAAGGTCAATTTTGTACGACAAGTGAAAATAGGCGCAAGTCAGCTTACGTGCGGTGGTCTCGATCGATTACTTAAACATAGAGTAGAAGGACGGTATTGCACCGTCACAAAATAGCCTACTCTGTAGAAAGAGATACAGCGAGTGTGGCCAATACCTGTCTCTTCTATAGGGCATAGTGAGAAACGTGACACTGTTGATCATAGACGTGACCCGTTTAGAATTCTAGTAAAAGACAACCTGGTCGTGATCGCTTTGTCTCTCTTACACCTTTTTTTTAATTTATAGAGACTAGTGCTTGATTGCGAACCCACCTGATGGTCAAGCAGTGATGCAATCGTTGATGGTGAGGCGCACTGGTTTATTAAGAGCCTATTCACCCAAGCCTTTCACTTTTCTATTCGTTTGAATGTCGCAAGTACATTTGTAGGCATCAAACTCGTTGCGAATAAAATGCGTCTATGTGCGTAACGTGTGCGTTTTCGCTCACATGACAAAGCGAACCTTCTTTACCTATCTATATTGCGTCCGGGAGCAACAATATCGGGATAGCGTGCTCACTCCATTAACATGTTGGCAATAAACACGCTCCGAGTAACACGCCCGCGTTTGCACAGTAGTAATTCGAACATAAAACAGTGTTAGAATAGATCATTGTCCTGGTATTGCGATTTTTGGGGGGTGGCCGTTGTTATTTGAAGTGTTTGTTGTTGGATCATACATTGAATTCAAAAGAAAAAGTTTTATCCCCAGTTAATGCGTTTCCATAGTCAGCTTAATTTTGCATGTTTAAGAAAATTTTACTCTTGAACCGCTAGGACCTCATCTTCATCATTTTCAGTGCCAGTGGTGATAGGAGTAACTTTTTCATGGGCATTCACCATAACCAACGTTTGGAAAGTTCCACTGAAGTCATCGATCACTGCTTCATCTCTGTAGCCATGACTACTCTGTCGTAGATAAAGTGTATATTTTATATTGCCGGGTTAATTTAGCTCTTGGGTCATTTACTATTATAGATTCGCAAGTGGTTCACTGGTTATCGTATACAAAAAACTCCATAGGATTCTGGTTCTCCCTCAGAAGCTACGATTGGTCGGTCTTTGGAGGTAATGGAACAGAGAGTAAAGTCCCACATACCTCCGTTGAAAAGGGAGGATCCTCCGACCAGACAGGTGTTATATCTGGTGGGCTACTGCCCGATAGATGATTTCGGGTTTGTTCTATATGTTCCAATCGCGCCGCGAATCTTACTTGCGCGATGCAGGATTAGTTCATTTGTGACGACATAGATGTCGCTACATCACTCCCCTCCGGAGATCGGAGATCGATGGTTCTTGATGCTTCTTGATGCGTCGTGTGATGCGTGCCAGGCCAATGGAGGTTGGTTCCAGTGAGTCGGAACCAGATTCCGCATAGTTCTCGGTGAGTCGGAACTGTCTGCGGTGATGCCCCAGTGAGTCGGGGTGGTGCTATCCCAGTGAGTCGGGATACGATGCTGCAGGCTCCAGTGAGTCGGAGTAGTGCGGTTGGCTCCAGTGAGTCGGAGCGGTGCTGTGCGACGTAGGGCTTGACTGCTGTCGTCGACCAGGAGAGGTTCTTCAAGGCTCTTCATGTGACTGGCCGAAGGTACAGGTGCTTAGCCAAGGTCGCTGATGAGGCTGAGGGTGATGACCAGGTATGACCAAGTAGGCATGCTGGTGGTCAGGATACCCATATAGCCGTGGGTGCTGGCTGTATGGCTCGCTGCTCGAAAGCTTGAGGAAGTGATGATGACGTCACGAATTAGTAGCCGCACGAAGGCTGCGCTGACGTTTTTTGTCGAGGGTCACCAGTTTGGAGGTAGTGGAACAGAGAGTAAAGTCCCACATACCTCCGTTGAAAAGGGAGGATCCTCCGACCAGACAGGTGTTATGTCTGGTGGGCTATTGCCCGATAGATGATTTCGGGTTTGTTCTATATGTTCCAATCGCGCCGCGAATCTTACTTGCGCGATGCAGGATTAGTTCATTTGTGACGACATAGATGTCGCTACAGGTCTTCAGTTCTGTAAGTTCCTCATCTCTTGCATATACCTTGGAGACCTTATTCCTTAATACGTCTTTAGCCTTTCATACGTTCAGTATTTAAGCAAAGGACCTCCTTTGAAGCAACCTTGCTTTCATCGGAGTAGGACATCCAGTATTTGCACACATAGTCTGAAAAATGGTCTTATGCCTTTCTTTCACAAGCTCGACAGTAGGATCAGCGTGCTTCTTGTATTTATTTGTATGAGAGTCTTGAAGTACTTAACCCGACCATACGATCAGTTTCCACGTACCCATCGTTGTATTTGTCCACGGAGCACTTGAAACGATTGGGAAATTCGAGCTGAAAGCACTTGGAGTTTTGAATCTGGATCAGTGAAGAACGGAGCGTGGACTACATGAGTCGAATTCGACGTTCAAATTCAAATTACTCCATTCGTAGATCATCCTGGCCTTTATTCCACAGTTTCATGTTAAAGCCCTTCTTAACCACAATAAGGGGAGTTTTGTAACCATGCAGGGCTTTGGATATATCCTTCTACATGGAGGTATTTTATCATTGGCGTGTGATGTCACTCGGGGACTCTTTACATCCCTTGCCTTGCCGTAACCTTGACCGCTACCGAAATCAATGGTAGACGGTCACTAGGGGCCATTTTTTATCATAGCGTTGCCATAATGGCCATGCTTGGTAGGACGGTTGGCAATGGCAGTATTGTTGTTTAAAAAATACTCAGAATATGCTGCTACCTATTCTGGTCGGTAAGTTCTTTAGTCGCCTGGTCATTTATTATAACCAAGAGAAGTAATAGGATGTAGTGTTTGTTATGTCCGACAGCCTACGGACGCTAGTACCCATCATTGTTTTACAGATGATTTTCTAAGGAAACTTATTTCTTTTGAATCTTTATTCTAAGGCATTTCATGCACTCAACTCATAGCTTGTTGACATTACTCGAGGGTTTTTCCCGTTATGAAAGCGACTGAGTCAAGTGGTGTTCCTTTATTCAGTCTTGGAGTACGGGCCTTATACCCCCAAACGTTCTGAGCTTCGACTAGATACCTTTACGTTTCCTTTTTTATATAATTTACACTAGTGCTTAACCGCGATCTCACTTGGTAAGCAGTTAATGGTGAGGCGCACTATATAGTTTATTAGGAGCCTATTTACTCTAGCTTCTTAACTATAACTTGAATATTTCTACAGGTATACCGCATACTCTCACGTAGATGGTTCAAGTAAAGCTTAGAACAATAAAGAATACACTCCCATCGTCTACAAACAATTTCCAATTTAGCAGAAATCAAGAAAAAGTTCCAATGCTACTAATTCAATGATTGAGACAATCAATGGAACAAGTGGGAACAAATTAAAGAAACAATAAGAACAAAGTTCTACAATCAATCAATTAATTAGAATTACCTCTACATTGCGTTGTGTGCCATGGAATAATGTTAATTACTGTACTCGTACTTTAGTGATGATTTCTTTATTACACAAGGGAATTCTTATGAAGTTTTATAGTCATACCTAGGTTGATGAAAAAAAAATGCCCGGGGTCTCTTGGACCGAGTTTCGTTCTCGAGGAACTGGACGTCAAAGAACGATTGTCCACGCAGTTGCGCAGTCGTATTGTTTTAAAATACTTTAGCCATATTTGTCGTCATGGAGGTGACTCCATCGAAAGCCTTGTTATTATACAAGAGAAGGTGGACGGAACAAGGCCGCGTGGCAGATCACTGACGTAACAAGTACCCAACTCGTGATTCATAAATGAAGACTTAGAAATTGAGTTTTTTTTTTAAACTTTAACTTCAAAACTAGTCAAACTAGCTTTGAACCAGGAGTTAAGTCATTATTGAACCGAAAACTCAATCAGACTCCAGCCCTAAAAATATACTTCCGTAATTGGTATTTGAAAAAACTATTGACTAAAACTTATCCATGTTTTAGTCATTAAAAGGACGACACTCCCTCTCACTTCACCCACAGAGAAAGAACTTTTAAGATGATTAAAAAAAAAGTCTGTCTAGTTAAAACTATTTGTGACTCGTGTGGAAGTGTTATTAAGAACAATTTATTTCCTGGATGGTGCTTACCTAAACAACATGCCATCAAACTAAATGTTTGAGCTGCAGGGTAACCGCAGCCCTAGAACGTTGAGGGCAACGCTGCCCCCGATAGTAAAAAAGACGCATCTAACATTTTTTCCGAATTTGAGTTAAAAATACAGGCAGAATCGCCTTTTTTTTCTGATTCCGGAAATGTATATAACTCAAATCCGGAAAAAATGTTAGATGCGTCTTTTTTACTATCGGGGGCAGAACGGGTCGGCCACCATAGGCATAGACTTGCGGACGGCGAGCAATGGGTAGCTCGGCGTCCGACAGTCCAGTAACCGTCCGGACCGAGTCCAAGTAATCGACGGCTCGTATAATTCCACGCGCGCTTCAAGGAGTTGTCAGCAATTCGTAGGGGCTCAGCAGGGCGAAGCCTACTGGGACCAAAGATCCCTACTGGGTTTAGGAAAGAAGTGAGTTTTTGGGCGGAAATGTCATTGGATGATTTTCCTACCGAAAAAAAAGAGCAACGGGTTTTAGTCAGTACAAGTCTGACACTCTCTCATTCCACTCAGAGTAGATGAACTTACTTGATGATTTACCACGCAAAAAAAAAAAACTAAATGTTTCATCAGCTGAAGAACATCATTCTAAACACGGTCAAATGTAACTAATATACACTTTAACGTAGTCTTCACCAAAGTAGCCATTTCTTGTACATTCTATCCTTGATCACGGCTCATTTCTTATTCTTTCAGAAGCATATATCTACATCCTTCTAAGAGACGCAGGACCAGTGCAAAATTCTCTGATGTTTTCACCAAAAACAAAGAAAAAACACATACTTTTACGTTGGGAAAGGTCGAAGGCTTTTATCTAAATACGATACCCTGAACGCTGTACTTGGGCTAGTCAAGAAAAATAACATTTTAGGCCCAGAATACACTCACAATGGGACCGGCTGCCGATAGATTTACTGTACTAACCCACCAAATGCGTCAACGCTTATTTATTGTATCCTATCTTCTCAAATGTTCGTTGAAACGCCAGGGTTAACGCTCCTCTCGGCTCAAGCTCGGATCATTCTCTAAGATGTTGTGTCAGTTTGCCACTTTATGTTTTACGATATCGGCCCCCGCTGCTATGAAAAACGGAGTAGATATCTACATCAGCCTTGTAAAAAATTATCCGTAGCAAATGGCTCGTAGACAAAAACTCGTGGACGATGAGATAATAGGCTTACGCTCGAAGCTGCTACGAGCCTGAACGATGCTCTAACGTAGCTTAAGTACTCACTTTCGAACACTGCCCTGACTTCGAAACTGTTGAAAATGAATAAAATATAAAATCAATATACGTACCTTCAACATGTTTCGTGAATGGTTTATAGAGGAGCTCTTGGTTAAAATAATATTAACCACACATGTGCTCGGTATACATTTATCTGGGCCTCGGAAAGGCACGTTAAGTCGTTGGCCCGGCTGTCTGTAGAGATTTGGCAGTCGTTATCGACAGTCAGAAGTCAGAAAATCTGACAGCAGTCTTGCCAAAGATACCCCTTAGGCCCCTCACTCATGGTGACTTTCGCATCGATACAGTCGCGATCTTATAGCGCGTTGGCATCTCTTCTATATGGCGTTGGAAACGCGCGTCAACGGCGCGTTTAATAAACGTGGTGTGTACAAACCCTTAGTAAGACTACTGCCATATGACAAAATAACTGAGTTGTAAGGTTAGATAGGTAACCACAACTATATCCAGTAAGGCCGAAAGCCGACCTCAATGTAAGTGTACATATTTGATCGAAGTAAGTAGTAGAGAAAAAAAATATTACTCTCTGCCTTTTTTGTGTTGTATGCCCAGCACGACTGCTGGACATCATAGTTCTACGACTATGATGACAGTGGTACTAGACAAAGGCCTCAATCATGTCATGCCAAACACCTTTTACTTTATCTCTGCTTGTTTTAATTTCTAATTGAATTTGAAAGCTGAATCCAATAGCCCCGACTGATGTATGTCTTGTTAGCAATTTCTACTGAAAAAAAAATTCTAACCTGATAATTTTACCTTTATTCATAAGTAACAGAGTACCAGACACGTTGACGCATAGCGTATTGTCAAGCTTACAGCGATAGCAATCACCGACGCTGATAAATCCATGACAGTAACCTTTATACACAGTACCTACGTAACTCTACGGTATTAAAGAAAAACTTTTAGTACAGTAAGTAATTAAATTATTATTCTTTCTAAACTTTCATAATAAGTAGGTAACAGCAATATTTGGAAAAAGAGAATTACTCCTACCAAAATTATTTTACTAGATATGGCTTTTCTACATAAAGAAGTCGTATTTGAATTGATTCGAATCGAAGTCTAGAGAAACAATTCAGTAATAAATCTAATTCTAAAAAGTCGATTTCTTAAAGATCGATTCGGTGGTTGGTGACAATGCACATGTGTCTCATGGCTAGTAAGTAAGTTATCGGCTGTACAACATTCACCTCAAAATAGCTTGAGGAAAATAGAAAATAGGTGAAATGAACGTTTTTAAATAATAATATGGTTGCATTCCGATCTCTCGCGCCGGGCCTTGGTACAGGACATCATCCGAAGCGAGGAGCAGTGGCGGGCAGTCACCTCCTTCTGAGAAGCAATAATGCTAACAAATGAGGAGGCCGCACGCGTGAGACATAGGCGCTCACGCCCCAGCTGCCGCTGGGATCCGATCCCGATTTCCGGACATCCATCGTAGGTGCGGGCTTGCGGATGGCGAGCAATGGGTAGCTCGCCGTTCGACCGTCCATTAACCGTCCAAACCGAGCCCAAACCATGGACAGCGCGTATCGTTCCACGCGCGCCTCAAGGAGTTGTCAGCAAATCGTAGACAGCAAGGTCGAAGCCTACTGGGGCCAAGGATAGATTTCTGAAAGGAAGATTCGGCCCTAGTATGAAAGACAACAAGGGAACCGGAGTGGGTTCTTAGTCTGTAAAAGTCTGCCGCTATCTGCTGTCCTGCCATTCATTCCTAACATTTGCTACGCTATGGTTCCCTGGGTTCCATAGTAGGACGATGGGATTGTTCGAAAGAGTTGCCGTGACACTAGAACGCAAAGGCCAACTGAAGGAACGTGTCAGTGAAAATTTCTTCATCATTTGATGATTTCTCATTCAAAAAACAAACACCATGATATTGGAGCTAGGTACAGAAAAAGAAGTAGGTACCATCGCGATAATTTTTGCGTAATCACTTAAAAAAAATTCGCTTGAATCCTGCGGCGTGGAGCCAAACCAAACCCATTGAAGTTTTCGTTTCGAGTGCAAACAAAAATGAACTTAGCGGTGGTTAGGTGGAAGTGGCTTTGATAGTAGCTATATGGTAGAGGCGCCAGATTTTACCATATACATTGACCCACCTAAGTTTAATGACAGACTTAATTAAAAAAAAAAAAAAAAAATAAAGACGTAAAGCTTTTACCCTTATCTTTTACTTTTTCTTTTAATGAAAAACGATGTACCTACGAAGAAATATTCTAGAAAGGTCAATATACTTATAATTTATGTTGAACCTATTTTCTGTTTCTTTCTTCGTATCTTTTATTTTATGTGTGTTCATGAATAATTAAATAAATAATGCTTTTTTGGTAAATTTATCTGACTTTTACTATAAATAT
Source organism: Leucania comma (assembly GCA_958295575.1). NCBI lineage: Eukaryota > Metazoa > Arthropoda > Insecta > Lepidoptera > Noctuidae > Leucania > Leucania comma. The sequence continues at coordinate 14,347,370 of OY282474.1, read as the reverse complement.
AGTTTATAAATTAATAATCTTACCTTCAAAGACCTGGAGGACACCGCACGTGTGAGCCAACAGCCTTCACGCCCCAGCCGCCGTAGGGATACCGATCCCGATTTTCGGCCACCGTAGGCGTGGGCTTGCGGACGATGAGCAATGGGTAACTCGCCGCCCGACCGTCCGGACCAGACCCAAGTCGTCGACGGTACGTATGGTTCCACGCACGCCTCAAGAGGCCAGCAAACCTTAGGGGCCCAGCAGGGTCGAAACCTATTGGGGTCATCTTTTCTCAGTCGGTATCACTCTGGACAGAGTGGTCTTAGTCATCACTTCAGGTGTTGGTGGCAAGCTTCACAGCACGCCGCCACTCTTCTTGCATTCATGAAGTGATGATGAGCCATTCACTGTCGCTCTTATCTGGTCAGTCCATCTCATAGGCAACCTTCCTCGTGGCCTGGTACCCTCAATCTTTCCCTGGACCACAAGTCGCTCAATAGCCACTTCCCCTCGGCGGTGACCAAAACAGGTGAGGATACGAGATTGTACCAAAGATGATAAACGCTGCTTGATACCGAGTTCTCGAAATATAGACTCGTTGGTTCGGTTTTCAGTCCACGATACTCCGAGCATTCTCCTCCAGCACCACATCTCTAGAGCGTCTATCTTCTTCTTCTCTACTTCCCGCAGGGTCCACGTTTCTGCAGCGTACAGGAATATGGGGATACAAGTGCCCGAACTAGCTGGATTTGGACTGGGGTCATGGGTTAAGTGAAAGTGAACCCCGAGGCCCTAGAACGAAGGCAAAAAAGGAACAGGAGTTGGTTTTTAGTCAGTAAAAGTCTGACACTATCTCCCGCTCCGCCCAAGGGTGGAAGATGTCATTAGATGAGTTTTCCAAATAAAAAAAAAACGTTCAAAGACCTGAATCTATATTTAGTTGAAACTAAATATACAATGCGGCCTAACCACGGCAAATTTATTCATTACGCTAGCCATCTTGGACAAATAATAAACTTTGTAATTTTAACTTGAGATTTATTTAAACTTGTTAAAGTTTAACTTAATTTAAGTTAGACAAAACACCTTTAATTAAATGTTGTTAATTTTCAAACTAAAATCATCGAAAACAACAAAGTTAAATGCCAGGTTTTAGGATAACAATAAACAACGGTGTTATTTCAGAATTTAATAGTTCACATTTATTCTACTCTAAGGTTTAATATTAAAAAAGGGGTACAGTTTTGCACTGTTTTAATCTTTGTTTTTTTTTTATTTTATTTCATTCTTGGTTTTTTCTACCATATATAATATATATTTTTTTATTGCTTATAAACTAGTGCTTGATTGCAATCCTACCTGATGGTAAGCAGTGATACAATCGTTGATGGTGAGGCGCGCTAGTTTATTAAGAGTCTATTCACTCTAGCCTGGAAGACACCCAAATTATAATGGGATGAGTAGACCGCAGCAGGCAAATTGTTCCAGTCCCCCGAAGTACGCGGTATGAACGACGAGGCGAAACGCCTAGTCCGGACCGTAGATGATCCAACAACGTAAGGGTTGATACTCGCCGTACGTTGGGTTGTCCGATGGTGGAATTGAGATGACGGAATCAAGTTATGCAATTCCCGTGCACAATTTCCAAAATGCATCCTATAAAATACCGAAAAGCTGGCTACCTTACGCCTGTGCTCAAGGCTTTGAAGATTGGTCTTAGCCAAATCTTAGTCACCAATTAGCTTCTTCGCACGCCTTTCCACCGAGTCCAAAGCTGCTAGGTGGCATTTTGCAGCACCAGCCCATATGTGACTGCAGTAGTCCACACATGATCGGACCTGTGCTTTGTATAACAATAAAAGCTGTCTCGGTGTGAAGTATCTTTGCAAGAACGCCAAGTTTCTTAGCGGCTAACTTGGCTTTGGACTCAATGAACCGTCCAAAAATAAGCGCTGAGGAAAATTCAACTCCCAAAAGCTGAAGGCGGTCGGTGCACTCCACGGATACATTTGAAAAGCAGGAGCCAAGGTGAACGGGCTCCTTTTGGCGGATGAGTTACTGTTAGAGTGCGAAGTACGTTAACATTCGAGTTAACTTGGTAGTCTACGAAATATCAATTAGTCCTCTAACCTAACCTGTCCGTGTCGAGCTGCCCTAAAATTAATGTCATCAAACTTTTTTATTTCGGTGGCAAAATCATCCAGTGACATCTCCACGCTCTTGGGCGGGGCGGGAGATAGTGTCAGACTTTTACTGACTAAAACCCACTCCTGTTCCTTCTTTGTTTTTAACTCCGAACCTTCCTTTCAGAAACCGGTCCTTGGCCCTAGTAGGCTTCGACCCTGCTCGGCCCCTACGGTTTGCTGACAACTCCTTGAAGCGCGCGTGGAATACAGTAGAGTAAGCATACAAACCAGAATGGAGCTCGGTCTAACGTAGAAAGAGACTCGACTACAACAAAACTAGGAAGAAGATTGAAAGAACTGGGCAAGTGTGAGTCGGACTCGCACACCGAGGGTTCCGTACAAACTAACTTATGTAAATAGTTCAATGCCCGAATTTTAGGAAACACAACACACACAACTACGGCAGAAAAATTCCACTCCTTAACCCACAATGAATATGTTTCCTAAAAGCTATGTGTATATATAAGATGCCCAATATGTACCGGTGGTGCATCGCCGTACGTCTTTTGATCCGATGGTGGAGCGAGCTTGGAGGATTCAAGTTATGCAATCCTGACACATTCCCCGAAATACAACCGGCAGGAAACCGACAAGCTAGCAACTCGTCATCGAAGCTCAAGACTTTGAAGCTTTGACTCGACATGTGCCATTGTCTGATCCTCTAGGCTCATTTCTTAATTGACTCAAACGCATCAAGCGGTATCTGGTAGATCCGTTCTAAAGATGAGTTGTTCTCTAAACACGACCGAAGTTCCGCTTGATAAAGTTTGAGCAGCTGTTCCGGCGTGAAGTACCTACAATCCTTTTGCTAGGATTCTTAACTTTTTGATAGCCAGCTATGATTGTTCTTTATTTTACTTTCTATATACTTGTTTCCTATTGTAGCTCGGCGTGCTAAATAAACGTATTTTTAGGGTTCCGTAACCAAAGGGTAAAAACGGAACCCTATTACGAAGACTTCGCTGTCTGTCCGCCTGTCCGTCTGTCTGTCACGAGGCTGTATCTCAAGAACCGAAATAGCTAGATAGTTGAAATTTTTACAAATTATGTGTTTCTTTTGCCATTATAACAACAAATACTAAAATAAAATAAATGTTTAAGGGCGGCTCTCATACAAAAAACGCCATATTTTGCCTATTTTGTTATTATTCTGTTGTTTACCTAGTCAATGGTACGGAACCCGTCATGCGTGAGTCCGACTCGCACTTGACCGGTGTTTTTTTCATTGTTTTGACTCGTTGTATGGTATGGACCATACAACAAGACATACAATTGAGAGTGGATATTAAGGTAAAATCGGGGAGATTAAGATGGTAACAGTAGTGTTTACCAAGTAATTCAATAAAAGCCAATCAAACTTGAATATTAGTAAGAATTTGGAACTATGGTTCCATTTAAAAATGAAACTTCTCTCAATACTTTTACTAGATAAAGTTGCGACCAACTTGGCGGCGTGACAACGCAACGGCCTGCCCTACCTTTCGAGAAAAAGGTCAGGAAAGAGCTATCAACATAAAGGAAATACCTACCTACTTACCGTCACGCTTGTCGTAGATACCCGCAATTTCCACAGAGCAAATTCTCATAATTCTGACATACGACCCAACTTGACCTGGGTTTCAGAAAATTCATACTTTCCTCGCTCGACCGGCCATAACGGAGCACTTAAACCCAGCAGACCGGAGACGTCATAACAATAGACATACATACAATTTCCTAGCTATACCTAGATAGGTAACATCATGTATTTCTTTTGAAAAGTTTTCAAGAAATATTTCTAGAGCTGGCGCAAGATATATACGAGGTATTGTCGTGTCGGTCGACGGCAACGCATTTGTTATTCCATTATTTCCCTTATTTAATGCTGCCGTGATAAATATTGCCGCATTTTTGAGGGTCGGATTAAAATGCGAAAGAGTTGAGTTTCGAAGGGAAATTTTAGAAAAATACTGATAACATAAAGTTATTTCAGAATTGTGTGTTGAACGGTTTTAATCTCGGGATTTAATATTATGATGGTTTCTTTAACATATTTTTCAATACACTTACTTACTCGAAAACCCGTTCTCATCCCTCCCGCTTTTAGGCACGCAGTTCACTGTTTTGCACTAGTGCGGAAAAGTGTACAAACTCGCCCTCGCCACAATTTATTGTATTTATCGTATCTGGCTGAGCGCTAAGCATCCCCAACGAGACGTCGGTTAAACTCCGTTAACTTATTTCTTCGTAAATGTACTGAAAAACACCGTTTGATCACTCGGCTCTTCGGCACTTCAAAACGTACTATTTACATGTAAGTCTTCATAAAACCATTGAAAATATAAAGAAAAGGCACAATACTTATCTCTTTGAGGATAACAATCTGTAAGCAATTTATTTATCGTATGGGTCTGTATTAGGATACCTCAACTAATATTCGTTTAAACAAATATTACCAAGTCCGTATTCAATATAATAAACAAATACAAACAATCAATAACCATCAAATCTCTTAGATGAGACATACGATGGTCGTAATTGCATTAGATATATCCAATACAAACAGGGTTCCTTTTGATTTCCCCATTGCGCACACTCGCTCGAATAGATGTCACATAATACGTATCAATCGCGGGAAACAAACGCCCTGAGGGAGGCCATGTAGTGGAAGAGATAACACGCCCCCCCTCCGACGACTTACCCTCACCTACTGATAAAACAAAATGTTACGCAGAAATGTGGACAATTTTTTTTGTTTTACATGGAACCTCGTTTGGATATATTTTTTTTTAAATGTGGACTTCTTTAGTGGTTCTGTTCAGTGAGATTTAAGGCAGTATCTGTAGCGGGAAAAAGTATTTAATGCCATCCGGTGCTAAATATTTTTTAGTTACACGTACATATATGGATGGAGAGGAAGAGGGAGGCCTAAGAAGAGATGGATGGATTGTGTGAGGAGTGATATGAAAGGAAAAGGATTTAGTGATAGTGTGACAGGTGACAGAACAGAGTGGAAGAAAAAACGTGTTGCGCTGACCCCAAGTAATATGGGATAAGGGCAGGAAGAAGAAGTAGGTACCTCAAAAGGAAAAATCAAAACCCTTATGGGATCATTTTTTGTCCGTCTAACTGTCTGCCTGTCTATCTTTCTGTAAAGACGCTTTATTCCGGAAAGACGTGAAGGAATCCAGTTGAAATTAAAAACATATAGGTACGCAGATCTACAGTCCCTTGAATCTCTGAAAAAATCAAACTTCTAAGATAACATAAAAAAAGATACGGGCGTTTATGTCGCAAAAATCGTATATTTCGACACTCTCAAAGTAAACAAAATTCATAGGGTACTTTCCAATGACCCAGAATCCTGAAAGGCATAAAGTAAATCAAGGTCTTATAACACAGGTATGGGGATAAATCTGAAAAATGTGTTGTTACGTCAAACTATTTAAGTACTCTTAACTCAAGATAAAACCGCCAGGATAATCCTTGAAAATCAAATTTTATGAAAAACCAATTAAATAGATTAAAATAAAGTAAGAGTTTCATGTCTTGATGATTTCAATTCTATAAATAAATTCTTTTTACGACTGCCAATCATATTTTATTGACACTGACTTGCGAAATGCAAAAAAGGTTAAGAAATTTTAAATTTTACCTACCTTGAAGCCTCTCCCTTAAAGCACTCTAGGTTATAGATATCAGGAGAAACATATGAACACAGAGCTAATTCAAGTTATTTAAATTATTCTATACAATAATCAACCTAGGAGGTTTCCACAGCAGGAGCAGAGGCCTCCTCTACTCAAGCCGGTTTAGATTGGTAGATGACGCATGCCACTTTCCTTCCGGTGTTTTTTTTTTATGGTAGTTAAAATCATCTTCCGCTGTTTCAGTATTTCAGCTTGATTTTATTACAACCCCTTAGAAGATTCCTAATAATAAAGAAAACAATAACTCAAAAACATAATAACCTACCCGATTGCTTTTATCTGAACACAACCATTTTCCTTTTACACAGAATCGAAATCAAAAAAATAAATCTCGTATTAAATAATAACCATTAATCAAAAATAGACCGTTTTTAAAAAGGTGTACTTTTCTTCTAATAAATAAACACGGCACAAAATTATGGCTCGGGGCTCACTCACAGAAATGAAATTCATTTTATTGCGGCTACTGAGGCTTTCATACTTTCATTCAAATACAATTTGGCTAATGTAATTGCTGGGAGGTGATTCCATTTCACCACTGAAACGAAATATCTATTCAACATTTTAGGATAAGTTTAACGTAAAACGAATTAGCGGACATAATTTCTTATTGCGCATTAGCCCACAGTAAAGTGAATTAAAGGCCACAGTGATAAGATTATGTCGTAATTTAATTTTAATTTTATTTATAGCTGCCACCCCTTGCTATTAAGGTAGTCTTATAACTTGAAAGAAATATGTATCTTAGCTGTGTCTAATGAACGTTTGTTTTATAAAATTCCGTACAAGTATTTTGAATTAGCCAATTTTTTTTAAATTGCGTATTTACTATACCTACCTACTACTTAACTGCTCCACTTCCGTGGGTCGTAGCGTGATGTTATATTAATACCTATACCTACTATTCGTCATGAACCTGGCTTCACAATACAGAAAAAAACGCTAATCCAACTGGTAGTGCTAGAAATAAGCGCGTCTAAAAAAAAATATTTTTATGCTTTATTATATTAATACAGATTCCACATCAGAACATGAATGAAGTAAGGTGGTTCACCAATATTGTATTTTTTTTTTTATTGAAAGAAGAAGAAGAAAGAAAGATAAAAAAGAGTTTATTTATAATAAGAAGTACATAATAAGATATGCGTCACATCCGCGTAAAACGGCTAACGCTCAGCAAAATGCTGGACCTCGTGTGCAAGACAGAGCCACAGCGCTGATTTTCAGCGCCAGCCGTCGTTGACGGTGAGACTTAGATCGACTAGCTAAGTTCAAAAAATAATACTTATACATAAGATTACTGAATAAACAAAACACAAATAATAACAAAAAAAGGTAATTGCATACATTGGGTGATAAATGACATTGGGTGAAGGCACTGGCTTAACCCGCTGCCTGCCATTGGCTTGGCTGGCTTGGCAGAAATTAGTACCTCACTATTGTTGTAAAATGTGGTCTAGACCAATAAAAAAACAAAAATAATATTTAGGTTCTATTCCATTTTTTTTTAAGTACATTTTTAAATATTTCTTAAATAAATGTAACAAAAAAGTATTATTATTAAAGGTTGAACAATTCAGTCAGCATAATCTATAACCCCTTTACCACAAACTACACTAATTGAAACTCATTATCAAAACCTCCAATCCAATAAGACACCTCTATGAACAATTTGTACACATAATAATAAACCCGTAGATTGTATTACCAATACGTACACGAATACACCCGAAGTTAGCCGACTAGAACCGAAGTGGTTGAGTTAACAAGTTACTCTTCGAAGACTGCAGTTTGCAGTCTGCATAGGATATTGTGCCACCCTGGTATATTGCTACAATAATTGCATTACGTAAAGCTGCAATGCAAACTGTAAGCTTTGCGTCGTGACCTAGGAATCCAATCTGGAATTATAGTGGGACTGACGGTCTGAGACACTCTTTGCCTTGTGGACGTTTGCTTATAAAGTTAACGCTGATAGTGGTGAATATTCTGATTCGATTTTATTTTACAAAAGAGCACAAGCATATTTAATGCATTGATGCAAGCATTAAATATGCTTTTTATGCAAGCAGCCGGGTTTTTTAAAGGAAACTCTACATTTTGGTCTTTATCTAGAAGAGCATAAAAATCTACGTATGGCCCAACAATAAATCGCCAAAAATCTTAAATATATTCATTTCTGTTGATGTCACATCGTAGGAATGAAACCCCTGTGCCTATTCAAATGTAAGAAATCCTTTACGACGACGAAGGTTGGCAGGTTTTTGTATCTAGGCCGCTAGGGATCCTAATCTAACGGAAGGTACTTCCATCACCCTAATCCGTCAAGTTTTAGGCCTATAAAATAAAACCTTGCTCAGGAACGGGTCAAAATCTAAATCAGGTGAATAAAACCTGGATCATTCTACCAGTTTCTTCTCTCTTTATTGCTTGAGGACTAAGCGAGTGCCTATAAAACTTAGACTAGCCAAATTAACTTCAGGATTTGGACAAGTTTAGTGCCTAACATAATTTTACGATGGACCGAAGATGTAAAAGCTTAGATGGGTGCTGTGTTCTCGTATAATCTTTTAGCTTCTTATTTCAAATTCAAAATATTTTATAATATTTCACATAAAATGAAACGTCAGTTAGTTAGGTCAACGGTTTCAATCACAAAGACAAATGTTTGTGTGATGAGACACAGAACAAATGATCGTGATCATTTGTTCTGTGTCTGGGTATAATTTATCTATAATGTGTATGTGTTTAGAAATATATAAGTATGTTTATCAGTTGTCTAGTACTCATAATACAAGCTCTGCTTAGCTTGAGACTAGATGACGTTGTGTGATAGTTGTGTTATTAATTAATTGTGTTGTTGTGTGTTATAATTCAGTCGTTTCCTAAGAAGAAGAACCGAAAAGAAACTACAGAGAAAACCTCACCTATATTCCTTCCGAAGTGGCTATTGAGCGACTTGCAGTCCAGGGAAAGGTTGAGGGTACCAGTCCACGAGGAAGGTCGCCTATGAGGTAGACTGATCAGATAAGAGCGGCAGTAAATGGCTCATAATCACTGCATGAATGCACGAGGAAGGCGGCCATCAGAGAAGAGTGGCTAAATGTTGTGAAGCTTGCCAGCAACACCTGAAGTGATGACCACGACCACTCAGTCAAGAGTGATACCGACTAACAAGAAGATATTCTTTCAGTTGCGATTTACGTTCTAAAACCACAGGTAACCTTTTCAGAAGTCGACCCATGGCCCTAGAAGGCTTCGGCCCTGCTGACTCTACAGTTTTGCTGACATCTCTTTGATGAGCGCGTGGAACACAACGAGCCATCGACGACTCGAGTTTGGGCTGGAGGGTTACCGGACGACCGGATGGCGAGTTACCCATTGCTCATCATCCGCAAACCCACGCCTATGGTGACTAGTAGTTGGGTTAGAAGTCGCAGCAGAAGTTGAGTATGGCCGTTCCATCGAGCGAGCCGCTGTCTTCTTCGCTAGCATTACTGCGTCGCAGAACGAGTCGACCGCCGTCCATTCTCTTTCGCTCCGGACGCACTTCCACCGTATGCTACACCGTGTCCTCCGAGTGTTCCGCACAATGGTTGTACCCAGCCGTTTCTTCCGCCTGCATCTGGTGCAGGAAACTCCCAAACTTCCGCCATGCGGAAGATGAGGACGCCGTGACGCTTCTCCAGCCATTCTTCAAAAAGTGGACTTACCACCATGATTATGGCTTTTCCAAATCACGTTTTAGCTAAAGCATCAATCATATTAAAGAGCCGAAGTATATAAGATCCCTCAGCACATAACAGACATAGTATGGACTACCGCGACGTGTCCGCGTAAATATATAATCAACCATAGCGAGTAAATTATCGGGAATCCCTCGACGAATCAATGTTAAATTGCACCAGCTCCAGCCAATTGTGCCTTAATAAAACGAGCCAAAACGGCTAAATAAATGTAGGTTTTCCATTGATTCAGAAGGTGGTAAACCTGCTTGTATTTTCCACTTTATAAATGAGTTTAAAGCTAATACAGTCGAGCCAGTCTGAATTAAACCATAAAATGATTTTACGGTCCGGTTCTCACCTCCAATTTACTTTTAATTCATATGGGGGAGGTAAATTATGCTGTTAGGACCTTGTATAATGTTTCACTATGTACTGTACTGAAGGCACTTTTTAACGTAATACTGAGTTGACATTCAAATAAGGTAGGATGCTACTACAGAGGAAGTGAAAAAAAATGTGGGATTAATTTTAATATAAGCTGCGTCTAATGTATATATAGTTTTAGTTAAGTATTTTTTCTTTTCTTGTTGTATGTATGTTATAAAAATGATATGTACCTAATAAAGTTAATAATTTAATATTAAAAATAAATATGTATCTCTAAAGATCAAGGTGTGTGTGCTAACTCGGTCTTAAGGTCCAGTCTGGTAAGGCGTAGTACCGATCCATCCTATGTAGGCTAGGTATAATGTCAAAATATAAAACCATTAAATTAGCAACAGATTCTACGTAGTAGAATACATAACGTAACAATACAAAATTATTTCGATTATCTAAAAACAATAACCTGTTTTCTAATGGAATCATAGCTTTGTGTTGTAAGACAACTAGAATAACAATGGTTCGTATTTAATTCTTAGTAAAACGTCAGAACTCAAGATTTTTCGTTCAGTTTAGCAGTTATTATCTGGAACTCTGAAACTTGTTATTCAGAAGAAATTTCTGTCTGGTTTCACTTGCCTTTTTAAAAGTCAGCAAAGATTTTCTGCGACATCTGATTTTAAATTAAAGTTTAATAATTTAAAAACTGATGTCCCAGAAAACGAACCTAAATTCTTATTCAAATTTATCCAACACTCGCTTCATTTCCACGATAACGCAGCAAAGCCAGGAGACGAAAAAGAAAACAAATAAGCGCCTGTGACATATTAATAGCAGCAGTCCGCATCGACGTCACAGGTAACTATATAAACTGTACAGGAGATGATATCACGTTCGCTGAACATGTAAGTTCCATTTAACACCTCAGAACCGGGCGAATGGCATAGTAAACTCGAATGGTAGTCACGAAATGGTATCATTAGCCGAATTACACACGTGACCGCATAATTGAAAGGGACCCCAGTTGCTTACGAGCGGGTCAACCCGGGTGCAAGAGCGATGTGAATAATTTGCGAAACAATTGGCCCTCAGGTGAATCGCTGGCTGTTGACTGAGGAAACGGGCAGAGAATGAAGATGTATTGAACACATTTCGAAGGATGGACCACTGATTCAGCTGGGCAGTAAAATAGTTGCGTTTAGTTTAATGGATTTAAATTCTTGACTGTACAAGATGTGAAGACAAGAGTGTATCCTATCTTTTTTTTTTTTTGTTCATTTAAGTTAAAAAAAGCATACTAGGCTGTTTCTACACACTATAACCGTTGTTTGTACTTCCAGCATACCTTTTAACGTCAACTCTACACATAAAAGTTTCTAAAAATAAACACAAACAAAAACACTTCCAAAAACCCGGTTTTCTACGAAACCCCAAATCCGTCAACAAAAATTTTGTTAGACCAAGCAAACTTTCCAAACTGCTTATTTAATTTCCTTGTTCATTTTACCTCAGAGAATCGTAGTCAAAATTCTGCCACAATTCTGTTCGTCAAAAACTTGTAATTGAAACAATTTCTTGAGTCGATGACGTCACTGCGATGACGGACCAATAGTTATCGACACAGGAAATTACAAATCTAATCAGATTATTCCGAGTGAATGCTGTCAAGTGATGCGGTCCCGATGCGGTCCATATTACCCCATGTTTGTTGCCGGATTCATTTATTTACATTTCACGTTTTATTATTGATGTCTTCCTTTAGTTTAAAATTAATGCTAATGTGTTTTTCGAACGTAAATATTAATGATCATGACGAAATCTTTTATAGCTTTCTGTGTGAGGATTATTAGAAGCGATCAACACAAACCAAATACACAAACGAATACTAAATTGATTTATTAAACTACGGGACTGACATAATGACATGCCATTTGTTGCTTTGAATATCCTAATCCGCTGGGTGACTGCGTACCGGAAGATGCAGCGTTGGAAGGCGTCCCACAAGGTGGACCAATGACCGAATGAATCGTTAACATACTATTATCATGGCGGTAAGTTCAATCTTGGAGGAGTAGCTAGAGAGGCGTCACGGCGTCTTCACCATTTGCGTCATCGGACTTGGTAAATGGGAAAGGTTCCTGCATTGGTGACACCCCGATGACACGGTGTAGCATACGATGTAGGTATGCCCCGCTTGGGCGGAGCACCACGGTATCTTCGTGGAGGCGACCGGCCTCTCGCGCCGGCCACTGATTCAGGTGCGAGGGGGAATAGCAGGCGTTCGCCTCATTCTATGAAGCAATAGTGCTAGCGGAGTAGACGGTCGCACACGTGTAGGAATGGACATCCTCACCCATCGCAAAGGGCAGCTGACGGACACGGTTGTCGTTTTAGTCGGTATAAGTCTGATGCGCCCTTCTGCTCCACTCTGGAGAGCGGGAGAAGTCATCGAATGATTTGTACCACAATAAAATATCTGGACCAGTTGGTGTAGAGACTTTCGAGGAGAACTACTATGTCCAGCAGAGGACGTCTCTCGGCTGAAATGATCTGATGTGTTAATGGTTCGAAAATAAACAATTTTTTATTATTATTATGGACAGGCTCGCGTTTGACCACTATCTCACCTGATGGTAAGCGATGATGTGGCCGACAATGGAGCTCGCTTGCCTAGAAGTGACCTTTTCACTCTTGAATTACTTTTTTCTTGACGGGTTTACGCGACCCACGGTTCAATTTAGCCTCCACAATAAATATGGCATCTGAAGCAATTACTGTTGCAGAATAAAATCTTATTTCCACGTAGAGCTTCTTACTCCTCAGCTGCAACGTGTTTCTTTACAAAGGTATATTGACCTCCAGTCAGAGCAATATTGCGCTGAATTTCAAGTTGTAGCAATAGTAAGAAAAGAAAGTTGTGACAGCACATTTTCCCATTTTCTACGAACACAGTAGTTTCCATATCCCTAACTTAACTCTTACAAGTTGAGTGGAAAGATAAAGAAGCAAATACACTTATTTTCCTCGTTTCCCGACCGAAAACCACACGCATTAAGGGCCCAAACACATAACTGCGTTGCGGCGCCGCATTGCTAAAGTCGGCAGTACCACCCGCCGCTTTTTTCCGCGTCGCCGCAACGCAACTTTCAGCGTTTACTGTCGTATCCTACAGGGATAACCAAAATCTCGAGATTTTTGAGTGTGGATAGACGTTTCTCTGCCATGGATCGTATTAAAGTTATGCTTATTTGTTATTAAGAAGACATTACTCTATTTTAAATGAACGACAAAGAACATACTAGTTATATCCATTTAATTACGCTATGGTATTCGCGCCGCAGTTCACACCGCAAATTTCTACGTTGCGGGTGGCAGCACTGCCGATTTTAGCGGCACGGCGCCGCAACGCGGTCATGTTTTTAGGCCCTTACAAGTTGAGTAGAAAGATAAAGAAGCAAACACACTTATTTTCCTCGTTTCCCGTCGAGAAACCGCATTAAGATCGAATCCGGCACATAAATAGCCCCAATAATCAGATGTGACAATGCACATTAACCGAATTAATACCATATTTAGACCAGGGTACAGCACAATCATTAATTTAATTAACTAACGGGTCAGTGAACACGACTGATCACGAGCGTGTGTTTTATCGAACCCTTTGATAATGACATTAGTTATGCGTATAAGTAAATCTTATTATGTTTTTGGCAACGGTCCTTTTGAATTATACTTTGAGCTATACATTAGAATCATCTTTACATGCATATAATAGCTTTGTTTATTCCTTATAGAGATTTTACATACCTATACCGACGCGGGCTTGCGGACGGCGATCAATAGCTCGCGGTCCGACCATCCGCTAACCGTCTGGACCGAGCCCAAGACGCGCCTCAAGGAGTTGCCAGCAAACCGTAGAGACCCAGCAGGGTCGAAGCCTACTGAGGCCATAGACCGGTTTCTGAAAGGATGGTTCGGCCCCGCTATGAAAGGCAACGAAGGAACAGGAGGGGGTTGTTAGTCAGTAAAAGTCTGATACTAAGCCCCACCGAAGGGCGCGGAGATGTCCCACCGAAAAAAAAAACCTATACCTATGTACATTCTTAGAATCTACTGGTTGTGTTATTTCCTATTTTGTTTATTCTAATTTGTTAATACCGTGTTCTGTTGTAAAGACCGCTCTGGTGGTGAAAGCCTTCTCTATTTCTCTCCATTTTGCTCTAGCCCTTACAAGTCTGTTCCAAGTAATTCCAGGCGTGGCAACTATGTCATCACTACATCATTGGAACGGCCCCCCTTTTCGCCTTTACATACACATAGCAGGACATAAAATCGAACAATAAATCACTTTAAACGAAATTACTTTTTCTAAAGACAATGAAGTGTTCTATCGCAAAAGTTCTTTCCTACATTTCTTAGAAATGTTACACTCATTAAAACTTGTCTTCTTTTTTTCAAAGCTATTTGCTCTTTAGAAGAATAAAGTTGGTAACGAGATATTTAATAATTACACACGTATAAATCTCCGAGTCTGTTTGCTGAAGCACGTGCAACGTGTACAGCTGGCAAAGTACAGACGGAACTCTTTCAGACAAACGCAGCGCAGAGCATAAATTCTTAAATAAACATTTTATAAACATAATTTTAACGTTTAACGGTACGAGCTTTAATTAAGTAGCAATGTTTTCAAAGGAAAGCTCTCGCTTTGAGGTCTCTGCCGAGCTCCATAGGGTCTTAATTAGTGTTAATCTTAAGATAATAAGCCACGTGTTTTCACTAATTGGTGTAAATTGAAAGAGTTGGAAATCCCTTTGAGGGAAATTTGCAAATTTTGTCATGGCGGCTCCCGGGGACGGGTCAAAGCAATATGTCGTTACTTGTCTGTTTAATTGCCTCACTGATACTTAATGAATTACATTACCTACGCAGGTATGTGGGACAGATCCTGAATACACCTACCTTTAACAGGGTCGTTTATAGGGACGTAGGTAGGTATAGGTATATGCCACGTCAGAAGACGTAGGTAAATAGGTGTTAGTAATTATTAAATAAACCACTTTAAACAGATTTTAGTACAGAGCAACTCAATCCTATGAGTAAGTACCTAACATGGGCCTTACCATGACTTCTAAAATGTGAAGCGTGCGAGCGAGACAAGAATGAAGCTATATAGAGTGTATAGCTCCATCCCTTCAGTTCAGTTTAGGTCGCCAAATGGACCGCATTTACACCCGTATTTATAAAGAAGTAATCACTCGTTGCTAAGTAATCTATATCTATACTTATAATAAATCTGTAGAATTAAAAATTCTGCACATTGAAAACATCAAAAAAATAAATGGCAGGGGGTGTTACTAGACCGACACCGAACACAAATATGTGATTAAAAAATTTTTTGTCTGTCTGTCTGTTTGTTGAGGCATCAAGCAAAAACTACCGGTTCGATTTCGATGAAACTTGGTATAATTATTCTTTAATATCCTGGGCACCACACTGGGTACTTTTTACTCCGGAAAAGTATATACAAAAAAAAAACAAACTTAATTTTGCGGTTCGATCCCTAAGCCCGATTATTGTACCAACCGCAAATAATAAGTTTGTCGCAGGTTACGTTTCTATTGTAATCAGCCACAAAAGGCCTGCGCCGAGACAGAAGTATTACTACCGGTAAATATGCTCGATAGATAACGTTCTACACAAATAGCACTTTACACAAAAAACTCATTGATAAGTTTCGTCGTTCACGCGAACGAAGTTGCGGGCACAGCTAGTTTATTATTAAATCATTACTTGACGTTCGAAATCTTGATTCAAAATTTAAATTTTTCTTAACTGTAGAATACAGATTGTTACTTAAGTAGGTACTTTTACTCAAGTAGTTAGTTTTACTTGTTTAAAAATACTGGTGTCAGTGCTCGTGGACCTTTGAACCGAACACTACTAGGAATGCTTACCCATTCAATCAGAGGACCTTCCTCTTTTGACCTTCAATAAAGAAGCTTGTTTCACAATTTTACGCGGAATTCTGTCTAACTTTTAAGCCCACGGAAAAGTAGGTTGTATCCGTTTTTGTTCCAAATAAAATTCGATCAATCACATTATAAAAGATAATCAATTAGATACTTACCTCTTTAGGAATAGGTGTGTAGAACTATGTTAGAAGCAGGCTAAACCCAGTGCCGGCACCGCTTAGGAGAGTAGGTACTACAAGAAAAATAGTTCTGGCTGGATTTGAGTACACATTCGAATTTGGAAGCGGTTTGAAATGTAGAACGTGTCGATTTTTCAGTACGGGGTGGATTTGTTTTATGCGTTCCAATTTAGGACCTTTTTATATGTAAAGTAAGCCGTGCAAAGTCCTGAAGTTCAACCTACAATATTTAGACCAATAGCTACCGCCTTAAAAAAAACGGGAAGTTTTTAACTGATCCTCAATTTATTCCTGTTTTCTACTACAAAATATTCACCAAAAATACTAATTATGAACAAAAATGTGCTTTTCTGAGAAGTTTAAAAAAAACCACGAAAGGGCTGATGGGGTCGGTGTCCGCTCGCTTTGCTCGCTCACTAGATCCCGCCACCTCGTTCTAACCTAATCTGCTCCAGTCAGGTTGCCGCCAGTCCCTAACTAATTGTAAAAAGTATTTGGTATGCAATTAGTATTTTTAGTGAGGAATAAGAGTTTTGATCATAGTTAAAAATATTCCAAAAAAAAACTAAGCAAGTGCGAGTCGGACTCGCGCACTGAGGGTTCCGTAAAAACCTACATATGTAAATAATTCAATTCCTTAATAGAGTCTCGAAGATTTTTCCGAATCACAAAAAGGTTATTTTTTGTGGCTGTTACGCCACTTTACTGTTTTCAGATTTATTGTTATACCTATGCTATAAGACCTTCCTTTATGCCAAATTTCAGGATACTGGGTCAATGGAAAATACCCTATGAATTTTGATTCCCTTGAGAGTGTTGAAATATACTATCTTAAATATAGTAATCTTTTGATTTTTTCACAGCTTCAAGGGACTCCAACCCAAATATATGAGTTTGATTTCAATTCGATACCTCCACGCATTCCCGTGATAAAATCAAACAGAAAGACAGACGAAGAACAAAATGATCCTGTAAGGGTTCCTTTTTTCTTTTTCAGGTATGGATCTCTAAAAAACTACCTCAATGATCAAAAGTAATGCGATTCACTCTAAAAAAAAAATGTACGCGTAACTACAATACATTATACCAATCTCGGCCCCTACAATAAAGCTGTAAGATAGAAGAGACAGGAACACGACAATATAAGTAGTCAGTAAGTACGTGGGCGTAACAAATAATGTCCCAGAGTTATAAACAGTTCTAGACGTTATAAATAATACCCTATTTCAGCCTACTTGGCTAAAAGGTAGCCTGGCTTTTCGACTATTTTCGCAATACGGTCCCTTACAATGGTACCGTACAGATGTTACACGCCGGGAGGGTAGCTTAAAATTATAATGAAAAAATATATTAATACCAGCCAAGTGCGAGTTGGGCTTGCGTGAAGGGGGTTCCACAATGTGCAATGAATATTTTAACTACCATATTTTTTTAAAAGTATTTTTTTTTTTTTGGTGTGTAGGTATGGTAAAATTTATAGAGAAATCTCTGAACTTATCTATTATTGAAATCTATCTTATGGAATAAGATTGAGTGGGAGAAAGTATTCTAACATCACATTTTTATTCGTCCTTGAAATTATAATACTTCTTTTGCGACTTGTGACTTTTGTAGTGCTCAAAAAGTTAGTCCACAAGACTTTGATACTTGTTAAAAACCGGATCGATTGACATCCAAATATTTTATTGAAAATATATCTTGACAACTAATTTTTTTTTTTTGTCCGAAGAATTTTTGGTCTTCAATTACCATCCCTTTCCCTTTTTGTGAAATTATAATATACACACTTGTTTTTCCGATTTACTTAGACATTGGCAATAGTCGACATCGGCTCTACTTGCCATTAATAAAGAATAAAATAAATTATTTTTTTTTGAATCTGAGACACACAATTTTTTGAGTAGGTAGGTACCTAATTGCTAACTATGTTGTTAGCAATTCGATACTGAAAAATGTAAAGACAGTCTCCTATGAGTAGTATTCCTGTTGCTACAATGGTGAAGGCCTTATTGCCTTATTGCCCTGTGTAAAAAATCCAACCTGTATATGGTTAAGAAGTGAACAATTACTTTTAAGGTGAAAAAACTTTTTCCAAAAATAATACAACCGACTTCAACGTAAAAAAAATAACACAAAAAAGTGCAAAATAACTTTAATTTCGGAAGTCGGTGTTTAATAACGAAGAGACTAAACTATTACAGAAACACCGACTTCGAAATTTTTTTTTGTTTTTTTTTTACATTGATGTTTTTTATTCCGTACTTTTTAGTTGTAGTACCCCTTATCCAAACTTAAAAAAATACCTTCCGCCATTTGCTTCCATCATCAAATCATCATGAAAATTCTAATAATACCAAATACGGCTAGGATGCAGTGATTTATTACAGAATTCCAGTTCTTACCTACCTTCCAACTTCATCATCAGATCAGTTCTATGTATCCCTTCCCCTTCTTCCTTCAGTCAGTCACCGACTGCATGTATAAACAAAGCAATTTTACTTGTGACGACAGTACTGCTATGATTTTTGAAACCGGTTCTCTATCTTTAAAGTTCATCATCAGATAACAACAACATTTCTCGGGATCTTTCAATCAAATCAAAAATTTTCAAAATCGGTCCTCAATTGACCGAGATATCGTTGAACATACATATAAAAACAACATTTCTGCTATGAATTTTTGAAGAGTTTCCTTCTATATCTTCGAAGTTCATCATCAGATTAAAATGATATTTTTATGGGACCAATTCGGAAGTGTACACAAATTTTTTATTTTACATTGTTGTATTTTTAAAGGCACCTTTGCCTTTAAAAATACAACAATTATAATTTTAAAATGATTTTATTTTATATCCTTCGTAGTGTTTCAGATCCCCTTGTTGTAGGGATTTCCATTTAATATTTCACACGGTACTTACAGTTTATTCCATCTTATATTAAAATTCATTTAAATTTTAACAATTCGTTCCGTGTTTGGAATTACAGAAATTCATAGGTGAACCAAATTTCAGTAACATTGGTTCAGTAGATTCGAAGCTAATTGGATGTAACAAACAAACATAAAAACGAGTAATCCTATGGGATTCCGTTTTACATTCGGATGTACAGAACCCTAACAACATGAAGTACAATTACCTGGAAAAACTTTTGGATCCTCATGACAAAAATAATATTTTAAACATTTTCAAAATGTTTTGACACAGTCGATCTTTTATAATTTGTATTGTAGATAAGCACTAATTTATATGGGTACCTAGGTACCATATTTTCTTGTTTAAAAGCCTAAATAACTCAACAATAAATTATTTTTCACGCCACCAAGAAAGCAGACACATATTTCCTAATTTATTTAAGGCGGCGCGGCGCGGCTTACTTTCTTAAATATTTCAACAATTTAAAACAGGCGTCTCTTACAAAAAGATCTCATTTCCAAACCTAAATTATTTTCCTTTTATGTTCTTAGTCGGATAATACTAGTACAAGATAATAAAATAATTGCTGTGTAGACACCCTCTTAATTAAATGTAAAAAGAGGCTTCGCATGTCCCGCCCTCGGCTCTCGCTTATATAGGGTGACTGGTAATTAGTGAACGATACTTAAACACGTGATTGTAGTCATGATAACAAACAACTTTTACTATGGGACCAAACCTGAAATCGCAAAACAAAAATCAGCCAAATTCAGTACATTTTGACCAGTTAGTCGAACACAAATGTACTGACCAGCAGATTTTTATTCGCGATTTCAGGATTGGTCCTTTAGTGAAAGTTGTTTGTTTTCATGACTACAATCACGTATATAATTATTTTTCACTAATTACCAGTCACCCTATATACAACAATTTTAAGCTATAGAATACCTCTATTACAGACTTACGTAACAAAACTAAAGAGGTCAAAATTACGAGGAAATAGAGAACAAATACATAATTAAATGAAACTGTATAACTCAATCCGAAAATTCAAATCAAAGTTTAAATGAACAACTCATACATGCTTTAATTGAATAAGGTTCCCCGTAAAACGATCTCATCCCATATCACGTACACAGATCGAGACCTTATTATTTTAAATGGAAACAGTAATGTATTAAAGCATCCGTATCTCACACCGTCACACTTCATTAAATTCGGGTCAAAACAATATTATACAGTACATTAGATTGTTCGATACGTGCGGAGTGGTAATCAGGTTAGGTACCTAAAGGGTTGTTAGTTACGTGTCGGTGTGAAAGTTGCCGACATCGGCCGTCAGAAACAAAGCTTGCATGCAGGGGCGTAGCTAGATGAAAAATGACCCTACGGCAAAAAAATCTGGAGCTCTTTTTTACGTAGGAAGTCATCGAATACTTTTTTTTTAGTAGATATAAACTAGTGTTTGACTGTGATGCGACCCCACTTGATGGTAAGCAGTGAAGCAATCGTTGATTGTGAGGCGCATTAGTTTATTAAGAGCCTTTTTTTCAACATCAGACCTGTACTGACTAAAACGTCTTGCCTTAACTAACGTAGAGTTCTTCTATTTTATTTTATTTAGATTTCGAAGGTTCACTAGTTCAATGACAGGTTTACTAATCAGGTTTTGGGGGCCTCTGAGCATTGGGGCGCCTTGCCCTTTGGCAGTTACGCCACTGATCATATGGAGGAGCGGGGTTGATGTTCCGGAAACTGATAGAATGAGCCGCCGCCGCTCGCTGCTCGCTACTATTTGCACAAGAATAATACCGTAACGACTCCCCTCGAGACAACGACAAAATGCGCAATTTGTTGAATCACTTGTCGTGACAATCACAGATGCGGTATTGAATTGACGTGTTACGTGTTATCGTGTGGCGTTCAAGTGTTTGACGCTGCATGAGTTCGACAGTCGACTAGGAGTGTCCATTTTATTGTATTACTTCACAGATGAATCTGAGACTGAAACGGGAACGAATGACGAGGTGAAACGCTGCACTATATAGCACTTTTATTTTAGTATACCAGTTTCTATTAGACTAGTTAGATGAAGAAAAAAAACCTGGTATTGTACGGGGAAAATAAGTTGAACCATTTGCTATGGTTACACGTAGCCCCCCACTTCGATTGTGACCCGAAAATCGGTTATAATCCTCGTCACACAAGTTGAATCATCATGACTGGTCGACCTTGAATGCGCAGTAACCGATTTTCGGATCTCAATTGAAGTGGGAGGCTGCGCGTAACCATAACAACTGTTTCAACTTATTTGCTGCGTATTATAGATATCTGCCTCCCTAGCCAAGTTACGACCGTTTCATTTCAATTCTATATATTCTATATACTGCTATCCAGCATGGGAACGCTGGATAGCGTTTCGCCTCGTCATTTATACTGTGTACATCGAAGGACTGCAACAATTTACCTGCAGCATCGCCGTGTCCTCGTGGGGGCGATCGGTGGCAGGGATCTCTTTCGCCGGGCCTTGGTTCAGGCCATGGTCCGGAGTGAGGAGGTATGGCAGGCGGTCGGCTCTCTCTTCTGCGAAGCAGTAATGCTAGCAAAGGAGGAGGCCGACCGCATCAGGCAGAGGCAACGGGGCGCCCGCCCCAGCCGCCGCCGGGATTCCGATCCCGATTTCCGGCCACCGTAGGCGCAGGCTTGCGGACGGCGTGTAATGGGTAGCACGCTGTCCGATCGTCCGGTAACCGATCGGACCGAGCCCAAGTCGTTGACGGCGCGTTCTATTCCCGCGCGCCTCAAGGAGCTGTCAGCACACCGAAGAGGCCCAGCCGGCTAGCTGCAGGCAGGCAGGGTCGAAGCCTACTGGGGTCATGGGTTAACTTCCGAAAGGAATACCCGGCCCCGGCACGATAGGGTACGAAGGAACGGGGTAGGTTTTTAGTCAGTAAGAGCCTGACACTATTTCCCGCTCCGCCCAAGGGCGGGATTTGTCATTGGATGATTTTACCTACCATAAAAAAAAACCCCGAATCTAAAACATAAGATCAATTCTCCGAAACCATTAGCAGCCTGTGTAAACTGTATCTTCGACCACTAATCATCAAGCTTCACTTCTCAGAATACTTGGCTTGCTACTCAGTGGCTAAAACCTTTTAAAAGAAAAGAAAGTAGTCTTCCGAAGTTTCCTTAATGACTAAATTGCCGTGGTAGGGGAAAAGGAGCTTTTTTCATCGATTCGTGAAGGTAGGTGCTCAGACTAATCCCATTTCAAGTCTGTACGAAAACAAGGACTGTTCCAAGAGAAGTGGCAGACAGTGTAATCCCAATATAACCACCTCCAGCAGATCTTTTTGAAAGTTCTAATTAAATAGTGAACTGCTTTTCAGTTTGTTTATTACTTATTATTTACAGGTTTAGTGTTTAAACATTTGAAACGTGTTCATTCTTTCTGAATTCTTTGCCGTTAAATGTTGGTCGTTTTAATCCCACGGAGGGTCGATTCAGTACATAAAACGCTATCGATTTGTAAAGATAAAATTAAAAGTAAGTACTTTTTTCTAAAACTCGAGTTACGCATGTACGAAATTAATTTCTTTGTATATAAAGCCGCGTATATAAAGCCTTAAATGAAATAGGTAATTTCATATACTTACTAGCTTCTTGGTATCGGATTAGGTACCTACTAATAACTAATAAAACAGCACAGTTACACTAACCTTGGTAACTTCAACTATGAAATGCAGTTCGTTGGCAAGCCGCCACGAAATAGTGCAATTTGAACAAATTTTAACACACCATATTTATGCCAAACCTGGTCAAAAATAATGTTTTGGCACAGTTTTGTCACAATTAGTGAGTTATATCAATCATTGTGGTTATAACGTGACTGTAATTTTAATGACTTTAAATATTTTTAAGCTCTCAAATACACTGAAGTAAATTGAAATCAGAAAAACAAACCTAAAAACTCATCTTCATATCTGCACCGATATCAGACAAAATTGCTGAAGAAAAATACTTGTGCGCTATCCATACGTTCACTCAAGCTGCAAATGATTGCTACAAAAACACCTCAGATTCATGAATGAGGTACTTCGGTACATATGATACAGTTTGCATGTGCAGGCGTGATGAGGCGCCATCTAGCCGTCTGCGCCGGAAACTGGTCTCTAAGACGTTCAAACCTCATTGAATCGTATGCGCAATTTGCCGATTGAACCTTTAGGGTGGGTTGGCCTTTTGTGAAAATGCTCCCGGCCGGACCGACCAGACTAATATAATGACGGTAATGAAATATAACGATGTCTATCACCCCCACCTATCGCTTGCAGACTCGAAATGATAGAGGGTAGATTTCAGAGGTCGGTCATCACGATCATTGATTTAATTAAGCCGTTGTGAGCAGAAATCTTGTTATAATCAAGGGGAACAAAAGTTTAAATTGTGACAGTATTTTCAAACAAAGCCTACATATCGACATTTGAAAGGTAAAATCGCATAACCGCCACTTTGGTAAAAAAATAAGTTACTCGTATACATGTGTATATATCACGAGGATGAGCAAATTTTTTAACGTCGATCTTTTTAGGTATTGTTATATAAGTCACAGAACTTTTTGGCGCATAATTGAACCAAATTTTTTATGTTTTTTTTTACGTTTCATATAACTGAACCGAAGCCAATTCTCCAGTTTTTTTAACCTATGCAACGTCGCTTGAAATTCAATTCACTATCTGCTATTTATTGTCAAAGCGATTTTCGCTTAACCGACACCTAATTTGTAAAATAAAGGCTCCACGTCACTGATTATTAGATCATTTATTTTGACGAACACAGGGGTCAGATCGGAATCGGGTTTTTTAGTTTTTTTAAATTACCGTTTTATTTTTTTTTAGTTTTCTTTTATTACGATATCACTTTCAAAGTAATTACGAATCTAAAGACACCTCTCAAACTAAAATCCATCGAGCCGTTCAGGTCGCAGAGCGTGCCAAACATTTGAATTTGGCGCTAAAAATCCGCCACTTTGTTTTTTTTTATTTTGGTATATCCAGTGTCACTCTCACAGTAAATACGAATCTAACGAAACCTCTCAAGCTAAAATCCATCGAGCCGTTCAGGCTGCAGAGCGTGCCAAACAATTATACATACATACATACATACTCTCGAAAAACATAACCCTCCTTCTGGCGCAGTTGGTTAAAAATTAAAATTGTAAACGTTCTTTTTGTAAAGTAATCAAAATGGCGGTTCAGCGAATTTACCTTTCCACTGACGATATATAGATATGTATTGTGAAAATAAATGGTTTTACAGATCAAAAATATTGGGCGCACGTAACGCCAGTACCAAATATTTTCTCTACCCGTTGTTGGAGCGTAACGATCCGTACGTCAGTGCATTTTCAATCAGATTTATATCGGAGCGGATTAAAATTTTAACGAGTTGTCGTCACACAGGCTTTACTCGTCTTTGTGAGAACTGCCTTTGTTATAAAAGCTCTATTTGACGGTAAAAAAGGAAACGTGAAAATAACCTTTTTGATTTCCATTGTATAACAAGTGGGTGTACGAGTAATCGTTACATATATGTATGTATATAAATATTGTGTTTACAACTCAGCCCGGTTTATACGTTGACAGTTTTGTAAGTTAGCTACACAAATAAAAGCAAATGTTATGTAAAAAGTTATGTTTTTTTTTTTTATAGAAACGATGATTACAATACTTTTTTTATTTATGTACACACAAACACTTAAAAGCAAAAAGAACAGATAGATATAAGAGCACAAAAATACCTTCAATATTAAGGGAAAGAATATTAGTCGGCGGGAAATTTTTCAGCCTCTAACCAAACCATTTATTGTGTATATTATCAGAAATAAAGGCTATTTAAAATGATATATATATATTATTTTTATATTTCTGTAATGATCATGAAACACTTCATAAAGTTATTTAAGTGTTTGCAAGGACTAGTCCAAATGGACTAGTCTAGTACAGTTTTCTATTTTTGCGAATAAAAATCTGTATATGTTGTACCGCCTTTCATCCATCTGCCAAAGGAACTCATGCTATGGGCAACGTAAGTTACAACATTACTAACGTCTAAAACGTTATAACTTCACCACATTTTTTTATTGGATACCATCAAATAAGTTATTCTGGTCTAGGTGGAGCGAGAAGTCTGATGTCAGACTGTTACTAACTCATACCTATCTTCCATCTGTGTTCCTTCAGTTGCCCTTGCGTTCCAGGGCTACCGTATATATTTCAAACATTCCAGCAGTCCTAGCAGGTATCGGTCGTAGTATGCCCTGTCTATTTTGCTAGTACATCATGCCGTCGGCGTCAACTAAGTTTAGTCTTCGGATGGCTGGACGGCGAGTTACCCATTGCTCGTCATCCACAATCCTGCGCCTTCGGTGACTGAGAATCGCTTCGTCACTCCCAATGCTCAGGGCATTTCCTGCGATTACCCTCACCACTAGGCGTGTGTAACTCTTTACTGAACTTTAAATGAACTGCAGACTTTTTAAATTTCAAATTAAAACGTAAATAGTTTACCTACTTAACTTTGAGCTTGCCGACGGCGGGCAATGGGTAGCTCGCTGTCCGACCGAGAAATCAGAAATCAATTTCGTACATGCGTAAATTAATTCGAGTTTTAAAAAAGGACTTTATATTTCATTTTTATCTTTACAAATCGATAGGGTTTCATGTACCGAATCAACCCTCCGCGGGATTAAAACGACCAAAATTTAACGGTGTATATAACGCGACGTAACAGATACGATTCATAACAGTCAGTGTCTATGTTTGTATCTTTTAAGCCGTTGTTCCAAATGATACATATTATCATCCAACATTTCTCTGTCTCAGTTATGACGCGACGTAACACATCATAATCCATTTGAGCCGATTTTCCAAATTTTCCGTTTGTATCTTTTGAGCCGATATTCCAAATGATACATATCACTGTTGCGAAACATTTCAGTGATACAAATGCAAAAGTTCCAATCGCAAAGATGACACATTTTGCCGACCCCTACACACCACTAGGACAAAGCTAAGCTTTCTAAGTAATTAATATCCAGTCTAATGTTGCTCACCCAATTACATAATACACCTGTAAAGCTTGGATATTATCAATGTGTTATCAATTTGTGGATATAATTATTGATAACTATCTGCCAATGACGACCATAGCTAAGATGCGGTATTATACGCGAAGACTATACGTTAATATGTAGTTTGCACACTGTGCCAATTAACATTGCACGGACTTAGACAAATACCGTGACGGATTTTAGGCTTATAGGCATACTGATTAAGATTTTACTGGATTACTAGAGTTTTCCGATATCTTACTATGAATGAATCATTTCAGCAGAAAGTCGTCCACTGTTGGTCATAGGCCTCCTGTACCTGTATCCTCCTGGAGTGTTTTTTTTTATTTCATTTTTATGGTAGGTAAAATCATCCAATGACAAATCCCGCCTTTGGGTGGGGCGGGAAATAGTGTCAGACTCTTACTGACTAAAAACCTACCCTGTTCCATTCATTGCCTTCGTCCCAGGGCCCCGGGTGACATTTTCACATAACCTTCGGCCCCAGTAGGCTTCGGCCCTGCTACAATTTGTGTGTCCTGCCTGGGTTTGAACCCGCGACCTACAACTCGTAAGTCGGGGTTATTACCACTCGGCCACCACTACTCTACCATATTGTTGCAAAATAGTACAACCGTTTTTCAAGAAACCACTTTACTTTTTAGCCAATAAAAGAAACCATGTTAATGCTAATAAAAGAAACCATATAAGTTTCCAACTTTACAGAAACTTTGCCCTTTGCACATCGAAATTAAGTTAAATAACATTTTCTTTAGTATTTTTATTGAATAAAGAGAAACCATTCGCCTTGCTTGTAAAAAATATTTAATCAGAATAACATGAAAAGTAGCAACTGAGTTTCACGTGAAGGTTTTATACTGGTATTAACTAAACATTACGAAGTCATATAATCCGCATCTTGGAAAGTAATCTATCTTAGGAAAAACATCGACACGAAGAGAAAATTACCAACGAAGGTCAAACACGCCGAAATTCGTCAGACGAGAGAAGTTTCAGCTTCGAACGAACCTTTCGCTGTATATATATGTAAAGTAAAACTTATTGTATCGGTTTTTCTAACCTAATTGGAACTTGTTAAACAAGTTTGCTGTTTTATTCAAAATAAACGAAAATCTTTTTTGTTTATTTGACAGAGACGCCTCTATTCTCTATGGTGGAGAAATTCAAATGTATAATCGGTCTCTTAGTCTATGCTCATTGTCTCTTTGTGGAATTAATAGCCAGACCGATCATTGGATGAACTGTTAGTTTTTGTCAGTCATTAGTGCGGGCCCCAGCCATTTATAAATACCGAAAATGATTGTTTTGTTTGATTGATCACTCGTAGATTTGAAACACAGATCCATTGTATTTCATTTGATAGTGTACCTATTTGTATCTAGTGTAACTTTCTATTTTGTGTGTTTATATTACCGTCACTCTAAAATAACGAACTCTAAACTAAATAACACGTTTAAATATTACTAATGAGTTTACTGCTGACAAGTTTAGCCCAGGCACTCGCCACGCCAGCCCCCCTAGGCAAGTTACGATCGTTTTAGTTAAGCGTGAACGCTTGGAGTTGGCCACGCCCCCAATTCCTTTGTTCTGACGTCATCTCAACGCTCAGTCACGTGGTCAGAACAAAGGGGCGTGGCCAACGATCATAACTTGGCTAAGGGGGCTGGTGTGGCGACCGCAGACAGAAGACACAGCGTTAGAAGACCTCGCTCGCAAGGTGGACCGATGACCTGGTGAGGGTCGCTGGAACCTGATGGATGCGAGACGCTCATAACCGTTCATTGTGTCAACACTTGGGGAAGCCTATGTCCAACAGTGGACATCCTTCGGCTGAAATGATGATTAATGATGATGATGATGGATGAATTAACATAAAGAGGAGAGTTTTGTCCGAAGGGTGCCTTGTATCAACGATTTCGTGGAAGGATACCGACCTAGCTGCAATAGAACACGACTGCCGCCGTCAGTTCGTGTGCATTATTGTTTTTTTAATATGTATGTATTAGTTTATTATTTTGGTAAGATTATTTGTGTAATCTATGGGCCTTATTTGCCTGATAATAAAGGAGAATTACTAATAAATTGTTGCAAATGGCATAAAAACCATCATACTAATATAGTCGTTTCACCCAAAATTTTATTTTATATAGATCTAATTCCCACTGGTTTTATTATCAGTATAAATGATAATTAATTTCTACGGTTTAATGGGCTACCGCAGAATAAATTAGTTTCGGGACATGTTCAAACGCACCAGTTATTGCTTTCAAGTTAATTAGTTAAATACATAGAATGTGTTGTAACGGTGGACCTTTTCTAAACTTCACTGGCTTATATTAAATTCATCATTCCCCAAGTGCACACGCCTTCATTTCCAGACTTATTGGACATGCATCAAAGAAATAGCAAAACTGTAGGGGCCCACCAAGCCCAAAGTCTGCCGAGAATCGGGATCAAGAAAGCAAGGTAAAGAAGAAACGTAGGCTTGGTTTTAGTTAGTCAAAGTCTGACACGCCCTGCCGCTCTGCCCTAGAGCAGGAGAAGTCATGATTACCAACCTTAAAAAAAACCTTCACTTCTAGATTTAATGGACGTCCATGATGATTCATTATCTCTACCATCGTTAGCGCCTACTGATCTCCATCTAAGTAGAAAACTAACCATCGATTCGAAACTGGCGGTCGCCTCCTTCTGCGAAGCAGTAATGCTAGCAAAGGAGGAGGCCGACCGCATCAGGCAGAAGCAATGGGGCGCTCGCCCCAGCCGCCGCTGGGATTCCGATCCCGATTTCCGGCCACCGTAGGCGCGGGCTTGCGGACGGCGTGCAATGGGTAGCACGGTGTCCGATCGTCCGGTAACCGACCGGACCGAGCCCAAGTCGTCGACTGCGCGTACGGTTCCTGCGCGCCTCAAGGAGCTAGCAGCAAACCGTAGAAACCCAGCCTGCTAGCTGCAGACAGGCAGGGTCGAAGCCTGCTTGTGTCATGGGTCAGTTTCTAAAAGGAAGGCCCGGCCCCGGCACGATAGGCAACGATGGAACGGAGTAGGTTTTTAGTCAGTAAGAATCTGACACTATGTCCCGCTCCGCCCAAGGACGGGATTTGTCATTGGATGATTTTAAATACTATAAAAAAAAACACCATCGATTCGAAAAGAAGAAGCAGCACTTATTGATATAGAGGTAATCATAGACAAAACCAAAATAAAACTATTTATGTCAAAACGCCACTCCCCAATGCAAATCTATGTTTTATGAAGGAGAATATCATCAATAAGTATTAATATTTTCAATAAATATTTAGTAGCCAATACCAAGTTAAATCGAGGCTTTACTAAAGTTACGAACATAGCCGTTTGCCGGCTCTTTCGGAAATTGCGGCCCTCGAACGCTTGAGTCGTGATATATTCGGGCTATTGTTGGTCCCAACGGTGGGCATTTGTTATTCCAATGCTGCCGTTATTTAATGCGCCCTAGATAAATATTGTGAGCCCTTTTTATGTCCACAGATACGCAATGTGATCTAATTTTGGAGGAATTTTATAAAAATACGTCTTGTGGAAAAATGAGGGGGATCTGTCGTGTCATTTGATGAGAATGATTGCTAGATTTGTCGCAGCCGATGTTAAAATTACATTTGATATTGATATTTTTACGTAATGAGGATATTACGTGTACGTTTCAGGAAAGAAAGCGCCCTTTCAAAAGTTGATGTGGAGAAATAAATGTGCTTTTGTTGTTTTCTCACGGAAAGCGATGTGTCGCTAAACGTACATAAGATTTTCCGGGAACTTGATAACAAACATTTTTTATATTACATCGCAATTTTTCCGAGTATTTCCGAAACAATTAACGACTAACGTGATTTGATAAATGTGCCTCATATTGTTTGATATTTTTTTTAGATTGAAGACATTAAATCCGCTGCGGGGCTTTCCAGAACTCAAACCGAGCTGAAAACTAATACTGTAACAAAAAAAAAAAATTTTACATGTAATGACGTATTTTAGGAAGTAATTTTTTGTCCCACACTAGGAACTACTCCTCCTGCGCCAACTGCCAAGTTACCGATTGTTACTACTCATTATTTTTTCGCATCTAGTTGTAAAATAATGTGATAGATGTCATTAGTAGAGTCCTTGCCAATTTAATGCATTCGTTTAATTATTTACTCTAGCTTCATTATTGTCTGGCATATGTTGGTCTAATTGTTAATGGCTCTGATTGTTATGCCGGAGAATCGAACCCACAACGGTTCGATTCCAAGACGAATGTTTGTGTGATGAGCACGAACATTAATTTGTTCTGTGTGTGGGTATAATTAATCTATAATAATTTATGTATGGATTTCGAAATATAAAGGAAAAAAGTATGTATTGCGAAAAGCTTGTCAGTAAGAAATCGCTTTTAGCGTTAGGACCGCCCTTTGTGACACCTTATTAATTTTAAGTTCCTATTGTGATGATTTTTATTTTTTAGTGTACATTAAGAATTCATCTATCTATTTATCTATGTTTATAAGTTGCCTAATACTCATACCACAAACTCAGCTTAGTTTGGGACTTATTAATATTCCTCAACTTTAAAAAAAAGCAAAAAAAAAGAAAAAATAAGCAGCAAACACAAAATGTAACGTAGTTAACAGTTGGTGTGACTCCGTTACAGAGTGGTTTCCTCCGCGCAACTCCGATATCCGCCTAGTTGAGTAAGTTGCTGAA
This sequence comes from Leucania comma, assembly GCA_958295575.1. NCBI lineage: Eukaryota > Metazoa > Arthropoda > Insecta > Lepidoptera > Noctuidae > Leucania > Leucania comma. The sequence goes on along the minus strand of OY282474.1, from coordinate 14,316,491 downwards.
CAAACTCCAATTCTGTCACTTCCCGGCAGAAGGTCGCCATTTGTTATTTATTTATCTTATTCAGCACCTAGTTCTGAGGCAGTTTGAAGTTGTGGAGCGAGAAATATTGTTTAATTTAAGGTAAAAGGCGGTGAGAAGACGCTTCAGTGCGCTGAGTCCTAGTTTGTTTCGATAGTTTTTACTATCGATATACTTACACCACTATTTTTTAATTATGGCAAATACTTAAAGGGCTTATTAGAAAAGGTCTTGTTAATATTTTAGTAAAGTCTCAATAAATAATATTCATAAACAGCAAAGTTATGAGAGTTTCTTTATATCCCAAAATCTCACTCAATTTATGTAAACATTGTACAGGTCTATGAATGAAAGAATGTCAATAAAAATGGAAAAACACTGCGCTTTGTATTTTCTAGTAGTAGTTGTTATGAATGATGATTCAATTATGAATTTATCAATAATGACAAGTTTTTGTGGACAATTTTGGGGTTTCGTTTTTTGTACTTTTGACTACACAAATATGATCAGTAACGGGTACTGGTTGAGCCCCATTTTTTGTGCACTAATTAAAAAATAGGGGTGTATATTATATGATGTTTACGTGAATGCGATCGAAACATTTGCTGCGTTTGACTCTCTGGTCAAAAGCACCGCCGACGACACTTCACACCGGGACAGCTTCTAATGTTATACAAACCACAGGGTTTTTTTTTCGATCGAGTATAGAGCACTGCAGCCACGCATGGGCTGGTGCTGCAAAATACCACCTAGCAGCTTTGGACTCGGTGGAAAGGCGTGCGAAGAGGCTATTGGTGATCCAGATTTAGTTAAGTCCAAACTTCAAAGCCTTAGCACAGGTGTAGAGTAGCCAGACTTTCGGCTTTTTACAGGATGCATTTTGGAGAGTGTGCGCGGGAATTGCATGACTTGACTCCGCCACATCCGTTCTACCATCAGACAACCCGACGTACGGCGAATATGCACCCTTACGTTGTTGAAATTTTTACGGTCCGGATTAAGCATTTTGTCTTGTCGTTTATACCGCGTACATCGAAAGACTGGAACAGTTTGCCTCCTGTGGTCTTCCCGTCAGATTATAATTAGGTGTCTTCAAGGCTAGAGGAAATAGGCTCTTAATAAGCTAGTGCGCCTCACCATCAACAATTGCATCACTGCTTCGTATCAGGTGGGATCGCAATCAAGCAATAGTTTATATCAAAGAGAAAACCATGGAGCGAGCGTCATATAAACGTGTCGATCGCATCAACGAAAAACAATTTACACTTAACACTCTAAACCTAGATCCTCATATAGAGTTGAGTGGACAACTTAAGGATATTTATGTTACAACATCTTGGTTAGTTGTCTGTAGATTTTTATGGTTGACAAAGGAAAATGGAAAAACGAACATTACAATAAACAACAGCAGAACCACCTCAAAAAACCTCTTTTCTTTAAGTATGTTTTGTAGATATTAGTGGTCCGGACTGACGATGTCCTTACACAAAAGCTATACATCAGAAAAAAAATAATACCTCGATAGCAGCGCCACCTACCGGTTCCAATTGACCAACCAGGGTCCCAATTAAATACACACTTTTCTACCTTTGTTTTTATAATATTACCAGTTGCTTCACTCGCGTGAAAGTTGGTTTCTCCATACAAACTTCCAACCCCCGTTTTACCCCCTTAGGATGGAGTTTCATAAAATCCGTTCTTAGCTTATGTCTACTCCCTATAAAGATCCTACCTGCCAAAGAAGTTTGTAGGTGGTATAATTTCTAAGATTTCGTGATTACTCAGTGAGTGGTATTTCGCTTTTATATGCATAGAATTTCTTATGCTCCTGCCATGTTTTCTCTCCACCATACTTGTTTTGACTGATCCTTAATGCACTAAGTCTTTTTTATACCTATGTGTTGCATGAAGTTTTAATAAATAAATAAATAATAAATAACCAAAAGGCACATAGGACAGGTGTGTTGAAGATGGTCAGTCATCAGGGTAAATTGCGATCGCTGAAAAAACTAACACTAAAGGATCTAACGAGGCTTTTGGCACAAGTTTACTAGCTGAAAGTTCACTAAGAACATTCTACGTAGAATAACAATAACAACAATATTAATTACTATTTTCGCATAAACAACTACGTAAACAATAATTAACCCTTACTTTGAGATAATTTAAGATGATGAGCCATTCTGCTCTTCGCACGAGCCACTGGGCACGAACAGACGGCCTAATTATAGAATAGTTGCGTAATGCGTAATGAACATTTCACGCTTAGCGTAAACGATCTTAATGTTTATAATTACCAAGCGCACCCACCCAAACTTAATCGTTTAACTTCAAGCATTATGCTCCGATAGAAACGTAATTAACAAAACGATATTAAGTGGAAATTAATACAAGTTCTCTTTACAGCTACAAAGCTCGTCAGAACTCGAGGTCGGCTGAAACTTGGCTTAGCGTGTTTTCACCATCATAAACTTACCCTTAAATTCGACAACATCCTATACGCGAACCGCCTTATTACACAGTTACAAGGTTCAAATTCCCATGGCGTTTGCGGATGCTATCAGCAATGTAAAGTGGTAGGTGTGAACAAGTGGAGCTAACTGTCATTGTCATGCCTGGCCTTTGTACTGGAAACGGGGCTAACTTAATCCACGCTCATGTCGACGCGCAATTGACTTAGTCAAGCTAATTTGTATATAAACCATATTTCAACAAAGACGAAATAGTTTGTATTTTTAATGATAGCAAAATGTGTACTTTTGTCGAAGTAATTAAATTGTCGCACTGATCCTTTGTGTGCATATACCATCGATATATATGTACTCGCATATACACGGTCCCCGGAAAGTCTGTACAATAAAATGAGCGATATTTTCCAGTAGTCTGTTTTATTTAATCGTTCCTTTGATATCGAACGAATAAAAGTCAGATTACCAGCCAAAAGGAGCTACTGTTGAAACTGTAGAAGCTTTACAAAACATATTTGAGTATGAATGAGCTTTATACACAACATTGTGTCATCAACACTCTTTCTGAACTCATAAAGCAAAGGTAAATAAACAAAAAAAGGTGAAAAGACCCATTAATGTAACAAAAAATATTGTGGATAGGACCTGTTTGCCTGAAAACCTATATGGGTAAAGTAACATAGAGTGGGAACATTGAGACAGTAAGGGCACCTTCAAATTAGCTCCTTTGCCCCTTGCTTTCAAGGACCACGGTAAATATGTCGAATAGACCCGCAGCTCAGTGATTAACCCCTTACTTCAATTTATTGTAAGACATGAAACATATCTAAGCTACCATCCATCATATAGCTCTCACTCGATACCGATGCTATCAACCTCCTGAAACACGACCTTACACAAAGGAGCTGTAACTCGAGCATAATATGAAGCACTAGATTACTGTATAATCATCTTGTTTAATTGCTAACTGCCCATGCGAACAACCTATAATATCAATAAATCATCACTTTAGTGTATAATATATTTATTGCAATTAAACTATGAAATCTTCCGCTTGTGATGATGTGAATTGCATTTGAAAACTCTACTTCTGCGTAATACTACAACTGTGCCTTCAAAAATGCAACTAAGTTAGTCTTTGTGATATGTGTTTTTTTCAACTTTGCATCATATTAAAAATTAAGAGATTAAAATATACATGATTACGTAAGCAATAATTCGTTAATACCAACAAATTAACAATTATCTATGTTCTAAATTCAAAAATATTTGTTTTTTTTTTTATTATTAGGATATACCTTTACGGTTTGATACCTTTACTTCTCCTTCAACCTGTAAAGGTTATGCGCTGGAAAACAGTAAACCTAATAATAACTAACTTATTCATTTGTGAAAAAGATTTGATGAGGATCCTTTAGATGCTAAAAAATACTTGCAATAGCCTGTTGCCATCAAATCAAAACTAAATTGTAGGGTAACTTTAGAAAATATTCTTCAGTACAAAATGAACGTTGTAATTTTCCTATAGAAGAAAGATTATTGCTGGATTTTTCATCGTATTTCTTCGTAAGTGTATTGAAAAACGTCGTTTGATACACGTGGAGATTTTTTACTGCAGCACTCGGCTCCATAACATCCTGGCCTGTACGGCTCGGGTGAATTTCGCCTCGGTTGCAATGACAAACTTTCCCCGCTTATAAAAAAATGTACTATTACTTGTCAATTTATTTTCATCAGTATGATGGTGTTTCCTAGCTGACTATTCTTTCCTATATTCTTATATATTCTTTCGGGTCAATTTTTCTTTTTTAAGTCTATGAGAACCACCTCATCATTCCCACTGCTGGGAACTTATTTACCGCGTACTATACACCCCTTGGGCACGCCACGATCGAGGCGGTAAGGCCCCTCTTTGAGGCGTGGCTGGAAAGGCCCCACGGCGTCGTCACCTTCCGTTTGGCGCAGGTGCTGACCGAACACGGCAAGTTCGGTCCGTACCTGTACAAGATTCGTGCGGAGACGACGCTCGGGTGTCGCCACTGTGCGGACCGCCCGGTGGACACGGTGGAGCACACAGTCGAGGTGTGCCCCGCTTGGGAAGAGCATCGCCGTGTCCTCGTGGGGGCGATCGGCGGCGATCTCTCGCGCCGGGGCTTGGTTCAAGCCATGCTCCGGAGCGAGGAGGAGTGGCAGGCGGTCGCCTCCTTTTGCGAAGCAGTAATGCTAGCAAAGGAGGAGGCCGACCGCATTACGCAAAGGCGCACACGCCGCCGCCGGGTTTCTGATCCCGATTTCCGGCCACCGTAGGCGCGGGCTCGCGGACGGTGGGCAATGGGTAGCTCGCTGTCCGTCCGTCCGGTAACAGACCGGTCCGAGCTCAGGTCGTCTACGGCGCGCACTGTTCCCGCGCGCCTCAAGGAGTTGTCAGCAAACTGTAGGGGTCCAGCAGGGCCGAAGCCTACTGGGGCCAAAGTCAGTAAAAGTCTGACACTATTTCCCGCCCCAGCCAAGGGCGGGATTAGTCATTGGATGATTTTACCAAAAAAAAAAAAAAAAAAAAACTATACACCCCTATTTTTTTATACGTGCACAAAAAATGGGGCTCAATCAGTACCCTTTACTGATCATATTTGTGTAGTCAAAAGTACAAAAAACTAAATCCCAAAATTGTCCACGAAAATTGGTCATTATTAAATCATCATTCATAACAACTACTACTAGAAAATACAAAGCGCAGTGTTTTTCTATTTTTATTGACATTCTTTCATTCATAGACCTGTACAATGTTTTCATAAATTGAGTGAGATTTTGGGATATAAAGAAACGCTCATAACTTTGCTGTTTATGAATATTATTTATTGAGACTTTACTAAAATAATAACAAGACCTTATCTAATAAGCCCTTTAAGTATTTACACTAATTAAAAAATAGTGGTGTATACCTGAGTTTGAACCCATGACCTACCACTAGTCGGTCGGGTCCATTACCACTGGGCCACCATTAGTACCTGTCAGAAGATATACATGCCAAAAAAGTAACACAAATAGGACGACAACATAATACGAAAATACAATGTAACGCTATCTGAGTAAAAATAACCTAGTCTTGTTAAAAGAAAAATACAAAGTGAAAACTGGACTATCTTTCATTGCCAGCAATAATAACTTTACGATGATTACATTCTTAAATACAGCCACAATACTAAAACAAAGGAAGTGCAACGTTAAAATATAACTGTTATTAATAAAGAAACGCAAGGAGAATGCAATCATCATGATGAACTACTACCCCGCCCACACTTTCTACCGGGTAATCGGGTAGTTGGCTAGTTAGAACAAATGATTAATTATTATGCATAGTACGTGCAGTCGTGCACACACACACACGCAACAAAGTTTTTTTTTTCATAGCTATAAATATAACCTAAAGTTGACAAAAAATAAAAAGCTCGTTTTGACGTTTATCATCACGACGAGAATATTAGATAAATAATAATAAAGATTAGGTACTCGCAATAAATTCCATCATATTATTCATCGCGCAAAAGAAAGTATGTATTTTTTTAAAACACTATGTGATTAATCATTTATTATTTTATAGGTTCTTTCAATTTCGTTCGTTCCAAGTCACATTCTAGGGTCTTTCTCAAAAACAAAACAGGCTTTTTATTTTTACAAGCTTTTATTTAGTTTCACCTGTCCAGATGTTTGTCTGTGATCAAATTTTGCAAATTAAATTTGATCCACTTACCGGTTCCTGATTAAACTGAAATTTTGTATGCATGTGTAAATCAGATGACAATACAAAATTATTATGACGTGGAGCTGATCTGATGATGGAATCGGAAGGTGCCCATCGGAACTCGGTGGTTAAACGACACAACCACATCAAGTTTGAATTCGTTTGATCCGTTTTGACGTGTATTTTGGTGCCAGATGTTAACCAGGGTCTGATGATGGAGCTGAAAGATTTATTTATTTATTTTACCATTTATGTACACACATACACTTATATATAAGATACATTATTATAAAAATTGTACAAAGGTACTGCTTATTTCAAAATTTCTTCCAGCAGACCTGCGAAAGGAGAAATTGGAAGAAATATAGACGATAGTGTGCATGACCAAAGGAACTCGGTAGTAAGCGTAATAAGATAACCCTTTTGCGTTTGAGCTTTTTAGAATGGTCTTGATAAGTATTATTTGTTTATGTAAATTATTAATAAAAAGGTAATAAAAGGTTGATATGAAAAAAAAAATGATTTTATTGAAAACTTGTTTAACGAGTTTATACTCGTACAAGGTACATGCTCCAGAATAACCCAAAAATTCAAATTTTTGAAAATAGAATTTGCATTTCAGTATTAATCTGTCCTAGCTCAGAGGACACCGGTGTCCTCTCACATCCACGCCACTATAGGCCTTAATTCCGATGTTTAGAGTCTACTTTTGTATGAACAAGTTGGGTAGTTGTGGATCGAAGTGTTAAAATAGTTTCAGTAAAAAATACGTTAGCTGTAATGGCACGTATGTGCATACATACCTATGTACAGTACATTCGGCGGTTCTTGGCGCGCCTGAAGTTAGGCTTTGCGAATTTTAGCGCTTGTGCACTCGTAAAAAATAAATGGTTTGAAAAAAAAAAATGGTTTGAAAAAATAAATGCCAATAGCAGTTGTTATTGCTGTTAACAACTGTTATTGGCATTTATTTTTATAAATCATTTATTTGACGCGCTTATTTTGAGCGCTAAAGTTCGCAGAGCCTAACTTCAGGCGCGCCAAGAACCGACGAACGTACTTTACATACTTATACACATTTTGTGTGTAAAGTTAAAGAGTGGAATTCTCTGCCGGAGTCTGTGTTTCCTGATAGCTACAAAAGAGGTTACTTCTAAAGAAGCGTGTTCCATCGTCGACCACACCGTCTGTTTCCGTCAGGTGAAATAATGATCAAGTAAGCCTGTCAATGATAACCCATATTTATATTATAAATGTGAAAGTAACTCTGTCTGTCTTTTACGCTTTAAGGGTTAAACTATTCAACTGATTTTGGTAAATTTTTTTGCTTGAACCCAAGGATTTTTTTTATGGTAGGTAAAATCAACCAAAGACAAGTCCCGCCCTTGGGTGTGGCGGGAAATAATGTCAGACTCTTACTGACTAAAAACCTACCCTGTACCCTTCATTGCCTTCGTCCCAAGGCCCTGGGTGACATTTTCACATAACCTTTGGCCCAGTAGGCTTCGGCCCTGCTGGGCCCATAGTTTGCTGACAATTCCTTGAGGCGCGCGGGAACAGTGCGCTCCGTAGACGACTTGAGCTCGGACCGGTCTGTTACCGGACAGCCGGACAGCGAGCTACCCATTGCCCGCCGTCCGCGAGCCCTCGCCTACGGTGGCCGGAAATCGGAAACCCGGCGGCGGCGGCGGCGTGTGTGCCGTTGCCTGATGCGGTCGGCCTCTTCCTTTGCTAGCATTACTGCTTCGCAGAAGGAGGCAATCACCTGCCACTCCTTCTCGCTCCGGAGCATGGCCTGAACCAAGCCCCGGCGGAACCCAAGGATGGACATAGGCTACTTTTTATCTGTCTTCGACTCGACTTCGCGTCCACTAAGTATAACCATAATTCAAGCGGTCGAAGCCGCTGGCAAAAGCTCGTAAGAATATAAAATCTACTGAATCTGAATACAATATACCTACTTATTCTTTTTTTTTAAACGGAAACCAATTCTAGATCAAGACTAGACTCCGCAGCTGCGATCACCGGGAAAATATCATAGACATTCATAAACGGATTTGATCCAATAGATTTTTATACCAGGGTAGCAGATCCGGCACATGGTGGCTACATTATTATGCGCCTTATGTGCTATTGCAGGAATGGTAGTTTTCTATTCGTTTGCGAGTCGTTTGATCATGAAGAATTAACACACACACACATACATACTTTTGTCTTTATAATATCAGCGATTGACCACCTCAGCGAAGCTTGTCAAGAAGGCTAACTTGATATATTTGCTTCCCGATACTCCAAAAACAATCGAATTTTAATGAAAAACAAAGTGACTGGTAGGCTGTATGAAAAACTAAATAAGAAAGCCGCGCGAAGCTAAAAGAAATACATATAGCTACATGTTAGGCATAAGTATAATTAGCCTTCTAAAATCTCCACTGCTGGGACTAAAGCCTTTTCTCCTGGAGAAAATACCGTAATTCATCATGCGGGTCCAGTACGGATTGGTGGATGTCACATAATTTCGAATTTTTATTTCTAGGACATGCCGGTTTCCTCATGATGCTTTCCTTAACTGTTTTGAAAACTGTAGTAGTATTTTCAATTGTTTTACTGGTTCAATGTCATTTTGTATGTCAAGAAGAATTCAGTATGTCATCTGTATCATGTACAATTACCTACGATCCACAATAAAGATGAATTGAATTGAATTGAATTGTTAAAGCCTTATTACCAAATGGTACATTTGATACAAGAGCAAAAAGTTTGTCATTGCGACCGAGACAGAATTCGAACGAGCCATAGGCGAGTGCGTTATGAAGCCGAGGGACTTTGCACGTGTACCAAAAGCTGTTTTTCAATACACTTATAACTCGTGGTGGTTGACGCGCGCCTTGTGGGGCTGACGTATGGCCAGCCTGATACGATGTAATAGAAAGGTGGCTGGGGCGAGCACGCGCACTTTTTCTGCACTAGTGCAGGAAACTGTCATTGTGTGCCTAAAAACGGTGGGATAAGAGCAAGTTTTAGGGTATAGAAAAACTTTTTGACAGCACATTACTTAGGGCTGATTTCATCATTCACCATAAAAACTTAGTTCAACTAAACTGAGCTCAGTGTAATCTAGTTTAAAGACCCGAGTCGTAAACATAGGCGACAACAAAAGAATTGAAACTGAGTTTAGCGTAAACTAGGTCCAATACATCGCGGTGAAACGCAAAATGAAGCTATAATCTCGATTAGTCGCTCAAACTGCGTTTTGTTTGAACGAATCGCGATTAGTTTATTGGTGAATTTGGGGTGACGGGAGCGAACACGCGCACTTTTTCTGCACTAGTTTAGAGAACTCTTTGACAGCAAATTACTTAATCTTCACCAATGTGCAGCTCTAAACTGTCTCACTGCATTTCCCTACTATCAAAACCCTAAAATACATTCAGTCTCTAGTCCTTTAATGAAGACGGAACCACAAGCCGAGCTGAGCTTAGCTACTAGTACATCTAAGCTGACGGTACACTGGGTACAGTAGGCTTAAAGCTGTTTAACTGTTTAACCGCATTAAGGGCCGGGCTGTCACTCGTACTACCGCATGCCCAGCTTTGGGAGCTAACTTAATGTGATGCCGACTGTACCTAATTATATTTGTACGCTGATACGGTCGGGTAGTTAACGGGTGTTTCTTGTTTGTTCAACTTTAGTTCAAAGTGAAATCTTGAAATGAAGATTTACTCAAACCTATTGTTTGAATAGGTGTATAATCCTCTTAATTCTAGTTTTATTGATCGAGTCCACAAGAACTGAGAATTTTGTCATCAGATATTGTACTAGTTTCTACCGACTGAATCGCCCGCGTGAAAATAAAAAGCATCTCTCTGTCACTCAGTGATTAAGGAGCATTCTACTGCTAATTAAGTTATTTTTGAGTTTATTCAGTTATTATATTTTTTTTCAGTTATTTTTGAGTTTATTCATAACAAAAACCAATCAGTCCTCTTTACATCATTGCTATAGAAGACAGGTATGTGTTTATTAATTTGATTGTTGGTATATTTATTAATTAGTAAGCATATGTTAAATTAATATTCAAGGCAGCAAGTGATAGTGATAGAGAGAGATAGTGAACGATACTTAAATACGTGATTGTAGTCATGATAACAAACAACCGGGAACTTATTAGCCCAAGTTCTTCAAGTCTTATTTTGAAATTAGGCGAACATAAATGTACTGAACTTGGAAATTTTTTCCGCGATTTCAGGTTGGTCCCATAGTAAAAGTTGTTTGTTATCATGACTATGAGTATGTTTGTTGCCCCTTCACACTCAAACAGCTAAACAAATTTGCATGTAATTTCGCACGCGGATAAACCATTTCCTGAATTAAGATATAGGATACTTATTATCCCAAGAGTTTGTTTTCTTAGAATAGTTTTTTTTTGTTTTTCTAAGTTAGTTTATTTGAAGCCTCTGGCAGCAGCAGCTTAAGACACAAAGTGTAATCATGCACGAAATAGCCTCATCCATGACGAAATTAATAAACTCCGTCGTTCCTTCATCATCATCATCAGCCTTTTAATGTTCCCACTGCTGGGACTCAGGCTTTCTCTCTAAGAGAGGGAATGGGTCGTAATCCACCACGCGGGCCAATACGGGTTAGTGGATACCACATATCATCGAATTTTTTGTTCTAGGACATGCCGGTTTCCTCACGATGTTTTCCTTAACCGTTTTTGAGATCAGTGGTTATTATTTATGTATTTATTTATTTATATATGTGTTATGATAAAATTACTCAAAGTAATGCACGTAGCCGGGTTTGAACCCGCGACCTATAACTCGTAAGTCAGGGCGTTACCACTCGGCTACTGCACTGCTCCGTCGTTCCTTACAACACTGCAAATAAAATAAACTATTTACTACATTTACTCAAATTACTTTTCTCCGTCAACCCAAGCAAAAGATACCCTATTTTGTCTCCAAAAAAATTTCGCGTACTCACAAAATAGTAAATTAGCCTCCTAAAATATGGCTTAATATATTTTGTACGATAAATACACAATTTGCCAGTGGAATGGTTGGCATTGCGACAAGCCGGCGATAGACGCAATAAGTCAAAAACGAGATTCCGGGAAGCCCACGGGTTTCTTATCTAAAATGAGTCGCCCCTGGACACGCTCCCTTGACGACAGGATCAACAATATATACCCACTTAAGTACATAACATATACGCTAAATGAGACATACGGTTCATACTTTTCTTCCAAAAATGTTGTACAGCGGTGCCAAAACGCTGATTACGTATTTTCTACAGCTTAAGTTCCCGTTTCTTGGTGCCAAAGTCTTTTATATTTATATATGAGGGTTGTAAATGCTGCACACATTATGGTAAGTGATCGCAGACCGAGATTACTCGTAACTAAAATATCAACCATAGTATATGTAAATATAAGTTACTAGCTTCTACCAGCAGCTATATAGTACCCGGCAAATAAGTTGAATCATTTGCTATGGTTACATGTAGACCCCACTTCGATTGAAACCCGCATCAATAATTAGTAGGAGCTACAATGCCACGGTAAGATGCATAGACAGACAGACAAAAAGACACGTCAAATTGATAACAGCCCTCTTTTCCGTCGGGGGTTAACAAAAGAACTAGAACATTAATATGAGCTTTTCAAACATTTAGGTACAAACAAGAAATCCTAATTAATTTTCTTCTCATGAACTGATGAAACAATCAATTTCGCTTACACAAAACCAACCGCAGTTTAATACGCTGAAATTCGTATTTCTAAGTTTAGTATCACACGTAAGCTCACCATTGAACATTCCTAACTGAAAATCCAACGAACGCATAATAACGAATGCAGACAGGAATTCACTGTAGCCACTATTAAGCCTTTCATGAGAACACGACACATTCACAAAACAGAGAGGCTTATAACCCTTTGAAACTCGAAACGTCAACCAATGAGGATGAGGTACAAGCAGCGACTTTACCAGCCAACCCATAGCCTCTAATGAAGCAGTAAATTCTCCAAAACGGAAGTTTCTCTAACGGTATGCCATTTCAAAACCGCTTCAAATATTATTCACGACGGGTTGGACACTATGAATAATGGATAGGACCCCGTGCCCAGCTTAGTGTCAATGAGATCACGCGCACCCGCTCCCATATTGGATTATTGCGAATAAATGACAAAAATGGTTTTCGATCTAGCATCGCGCCGCCAGCGTATACAGGATTCGTAAAAATGCAATTTATATCTCGTAGGATATCGAAATGAACGAGATTTTCTCTCGCGAATTCATTAAGTTCGCTATCTTTGAGAGGGGTTCGTATACTTAAAAATACATCGGTATAGGTAATTATGGTAAAAAGATTCGGTCGGATGGCCCGCAGCAACACAGGTAAACATAGCTTCGTATTTTCCCTCCCTTGTAATTGAATAACGACCCCTGCTGGCTCAGCGGTTGCTCAGAAAAATAATTCTATTATTGCCTTCTCTTTCTTCAGCTCTCACTTACCATAAAATATTTTAAGAGCAATATTAATTTTTGTTGTTTTAAATAAATTTTCTCTTTATTTAAAACTGTCTGCTGCTGGCTTCGCTCGCCTTAAAATTCGGCTGTGTACAATATGTCAGTCAGTTTCTCTTTTTCTATATGTAAATAGACTAGCTTCTGCCTGCGGCTTAGCTCGCTTGAAGGTATGTTTCTCCCTACAAACTTTGGACCCCCTTTAACACCCTTAAAAGTTGAATTACCAAAAATCCCTTCTTAGTACTCGCCTGCGTCATAAAAAGAAACCTTGTGCAAAATTTCACACTCTAAAGGCTTGTTTACGGTGACGCAGCGTGTTGGGCGGTCATATGTTTGTGTTTGCGCGTGCGATAACGCGGCCTGCTGCTGCAATGAACGCCCAACGCGCCTCCGTAAACGCGGCCTTAGTCCTAGTAGTTTTGACTGTATATATATGAGTCAGTCAGTTTCTCCTTTTATATACAGATGGCACGGTTAATGCAGTGGTTGAGCAATTGGCTGTTGCACTGCAGGTCGCGGGTTCGATTCCTGCATGAAACAAAAATTTGTATGGCCTACGATAGGTGTTTCGGGTCTGGGGGTCTTGTGTAAGTGAGTTTACATGTTTGTGATCGCATTTATGAAATTCCAGAGTTTAATTCAGAATCAAATGAATAAATGTACAAAGTTTCTGTAAAATATGTTTTTTTTACTTTTTTAATTTATGAGTACATTAGTTCACGCAAAATAGCAGATTTTCAGAGGTCTTTACTGGATTATAAAACTGTTTTACGTCCATTACGACACAACCACCAGTCCAGTTGAAAACCAGCGTCAGGCATTAGTTATCTGGCATTTATGCTGAACTGAACCTATTTTGGTGCAGGGGTGGGGCATACAACTATATATTTTTTTGCTTCTTTGTTTTTAATGTTTTTTTTTATTTCGTGTTACCTTTATGATCTGTTATGCCTTGTATTGTACCAAATAAATTCTTTTTATTTCTTTCTTTCCTATTAATAACTTTACTCTCATTTGATTTGATTTCAATAGAAACCAAGATAATATCCACAAGGTGTTTACAAAATATCTAGAGAACGATACGCATCTTTCTCTAGATATATTTAAGAGTGGTTCTATGGAAATTGTCGCTCGCGTCGTTTGGTCGCTCTTAAAAATAAAATAACCAATAATGAGTTCAACGCCATCTAGTGAGAACAGTAGGTCACGCTCGGGCTGTAGCTTTCACCTTAATTCGATTTGTGTTTGTAATTCACAGAATTGTACAATGCAGAGGTTTTAGTTTGTTATTGGATTGTACTCTCAATATCCGTTTAGTCCATCCACTAGTTAATTTCCAAGTAAATCTATATATATATATATAACGGGAAATCGGGAGACCGGGCTGTTGCATCTGATTGCTGATTCGTGACTTCGTCAGTGCGATAATCCATATTGGACGTTGAACTTCAGGAAACTTTGAAATTAATTCACTGTAGCGATGACTGTTCACTACTTTAAGTATACAGACACCTAAATTACGTAAACAATAGACGATTACAACAATAATTAGCGATTTAGAGCCAATGGGTTTGCGAGTGCTCAAAACATGCAACGGTTGTCAACTACCCTACGAAAAATTGACATCACGTTCGCCCGTCATGACAGACGCAACTCCATTCGGTGTTACCCGCTCTTAATTAAAATTACCAGTATCTCAAAATCAAATCGACTAATCGCTAAAAATAACAAAATAATGACCAATGATTAAAAAAAGTAACAAAACAAATTACGATTCTCCAAATTAACCGATTTTCATTATTTAATCATGTCACGCGCCGTCATATATATATCTATTTATTGATCGTTTTAATCCTGTGGAGGATCAATTCGGTACATGAAACACTATCGATTTATAAAGATAAAATTAAAAAATAATGTACTTTTTTCTAAAACTCGAATTAAACCAATGTCAAAACCCAAGAGGACACCGGTGTGAAATGGTCGGTTGTTGCGTACTAACTACCTACAGTTCATTGGCCTCGATCAGCTGACGTTTAATTTAAGAAATGAATTTCTTGCACATGCATAAATTAATTCAAGATTTAAAAAAGTACTTTATTTTTCATTTTTATTTTTACAAATCGATAGGGTTTCATGTACCGAGTCGACCCTCCGCGGGATTAAAACGACCAACATTTAACGGTGTATATTATTCTGTTTCATCATTAGTTTGCTTACTATTTAATGAAACCTCAAAGTGTTATAAGAACTTTGAAGAGGTACTTATTTCTAATCAAGTTGTTGATTTTGATTTATTACGATAGTTGATAGACTATATAAACATTAAAATCAAGGTATTCACGACTTAAAAAGTTTTTTGTTAAAGGCTCTACAACCTAGAATGTTTTAGACGAAATTTTACATTGACTACCCTTTTTTAGGTAGCTTAAAAGGAAAAAACGGAACCCTTAAAGGGTCCGTATATGTCCGTCTATGTATATCTGTCTGTCTATCTGTTCAAGAGCCTTTATCTCCGGAACGCGTGGAGGAGATTATCGATTTGAAATTAAAAACATTTACTTAAGTTTGGTCTTTTTGATGGTTTGAATAAACCAAACTTCTAAGTTAACAAAAAAGATGCGGCCGTTTATGTCGCAAAAACCGTACATTTCGACACTCTCAAGGGAATAAAAAATCATAGAATATTTCCCGTTGACCTAAAACCTTGAAATTCGGCATGAAGCAATGTCTCATAGCACAAGTATAGGAATAAATCTGAAAACTATAAATTTGTAGTTACGTCACGAAAAAATCTTCTAGTTTCGATTCAGAAATTAAACTATTTACGTAAGTTAGTTTGTACGGAACCCTCGGTGAGCGGGTCTGACCCGCACTTGCCCACTATTTTTTGGGGCTTTTAAATCATGAATTAAATCCTCCAACTCGGGCTCTAGCGAAAGGGAAGGTCATGTTTTCACTGACTAAAACACAGCCGTGTTGCTTCATTTATTATTTTCAGTCCTAGCCAAGTTACAATCGTTTCGTTTTGCGTTAACGCTTGGAGTTGACCACGCCCCCAATTCGTTTGTTCGAACAAAGCAGTTTAGGGCGTGACCAACTCCAAGCGTCAACGCAAAACGAAACGACTGTAACTTGGCTAGGGGGGCTCATAATCATCATCATCAGCCTTCTAATGTTCCCACTGCTGGGACACAGGCCTCCTCTCTAGGAGAGGGAATGGGCCGTAATCCACCACGCGGGCCCAGTGCAGATTGGTGGATGTCACATGTCTTCGAATTTTTTGGTTCTAGGACATGCCGGTTTCCTCACGATGTTTTTCTTCACCGTTTTGAGAGCAGTGGTGATGATATAAATTACACAAAGTATTACACCTGGTTGGGTTTGAACCCACGACCTACAATTCGTAAGTCGGGGCCTTTACCACTCGGCCACCACTGCTCTACCAAGGGGCTCTAGGGGGGCTGGTTCTCGGTAACTTCTTCGAACAATCCAGAAATTCTAGCAGAATAATCACCCCTATGATCATATCCTTTCACATATCTACACGTAAAAGACACTTGATATACAAACTTCGTAATGAAAACTGAAGCTCGGCTCTGAAATAAAACTGGTACCAATTAAGGAAAACAAGGTGGTCGTGCCTTCGTATTAATAAGCTTAATTAACGGTTAAGGAGCGAGGGAGGATCATTAACGGCGTCTGGGAACTACTTACTGTGAACCAGTGTCGTTGATGTATATTATAGTTTAGGTACCCCTACATACTGGTGATAATTGTATGTTGTCTATTTTTAAGGCCCCGTAGACGTAAGCGCCGTGACTATAAGACAAATAGTATGCTGATAAATAAGTAGGGATTGAATTCGTTCCATCCCTATTTATTTATCGAAACTATTTATTTATAACACAAACGGTGTTTTTAATATTATACGAATTTCATCACGCATGCGGATTTGTTTTGCATGCAGAAAATTTCAAAAGCCAAAAATAAAAGTGTTTTATATAGGGTGACTGGTAATTAGTGAACGATACTTAAACACGTGATTGTAGTCATGATGACGGACCAAACCTGAAATCGCGAAAAAAAATCTACTGGTCAGTACATTAAATGTACTGACCAGTTATGTCTGCCTAACTGATCAAAATGTACTGAACTCCGCTGATTTTTTTCGCGATTTCAGGTTTGGTCCCAGTTTGTTATCATGACTACAATCACGTGTTTAAATATCGTTTAATAATTACCAGTCACCCTATATATATATTCTAATGACATAAACTCGTGCTTGACGGCGATCCCACCTGATAGTATCCGGTAACGCAATCGTTGATGATGAAGCACATTAGTTTATTAGGAGCCTATTCACTCTAGCCTTGAAGACACATAAATTATAAACAGACGGGAAAACCACAGCAACAAAAATCTAGATTCTTTCTTCTAAAAGAGTCAACAAACATAATATGAAGCGATCAAAATGTCAAACTAAATCTACAAACAGGTGCGTTGACCTCGTAAAAAACCTCGGAGTAAAATCTATGGGAACTGGAAAAAATTATGGCGACACAATTATTAACCCAGGGATCGATGTCATAAAAATAAATGATCAGTTTTATAGCGTCGGCGAGAGTCCAATTTTATGATGTGGGAATTTCAGTAGCCTCATGGTATAATATTACGCTTATCTCGCGACCGTTTCCGACTGGGTCGAGAATAAATCTACTAAAATATAATTTAAGGATAGTTTTAGTTTTATTAGACATTGTTCGGGCGCTTTCGGCCACTCGGTAATCTTCGGCTATTGTCGTGAGACATCGGATGACGGCGATCAGACGGTGAGAAATGTGGCGTGCGGGACACAGGCCCTGGAACTACTTAATTATAGCGGTACGTCCCCTCTTTGAGGATTAACTGATAAGGCACCACGGCGTCTTCACCTTCCACATGATGCAAGTCTTCACCGGACATATTACGTTCGTGAGGTTCCTGCTGAGGACACGGTGAAGCATACGGTAGAGGTACGTACGTCGTAGAGGTAGGAGGTACGTCGAAGGCGTATATCGTTCTACGCGCCTTAAGGGGTTGTCAGCAAACCGTAGGGACCCAGCAGGATCGAAGCCTAGTGGGGCCAAGGGTCTACTTCTGAAAGGAAAATTCGGCCCCGGTATGAAAGGCAATGAAGGAACAGCAGTGGGTTTTAGTCAGTAAAAGTCTGACACTATCTCCCGCCCCGCACAGGGGCGCGGCGACGTCATTGGATGGATCCAATGGATTTCCAATCAAAAAAAAAAATCCCAGTATAGATTTTATTGTAAACCTGTACTGGGATAAGCTTTTACCTTTTTTGTGGGGAATCATCTCTCATCAAATGACTCTTCTCGCTCTGTATACTCCAGAGCGAGAACAATCGAGTGTCAGACTCTTACTAAATAAAACCTACCTGTGTCCTTTCAGTTGCCCATTGCGTTCCAGGACCACGGTGATTCTTTCGAAAAACCCCGCAGTCTTAAGCTTTTATCTCGAAATCATGATTTACCAACAAATGTATTTTATAAAAAAAAAGCAATAGGTACGTAATAAATTCGGTAGTTTAATATTTTTTTAATTTATTTATCTGAATCAAAAAGTAACCATTCAAAATCACAATTACTATTTTTTTTTTTAAATTCGTTCAATATTAAGTAAGTTAAAAACCTTTCAAAGGTGGAAGGGGAAACTGTCAATTAACAGAAAAAGTATACACAAATAATGAAATTTGACGTCACCGCCATTTGATTATGTGTAAACAAAAGAGATAGATTAGTATGATGTTCTCACCGCGCCCCAATTTTCCTTATACCAATTTGAAACGCTAATTCATGCTTTATTTAATCATCAATTTTGATGCAAATTTCAGAAATATGTGTTCTATTTAGTGTTTTTTTGAAGTTTAGTATAAAATATTAAAGCACAAAAATAAATACAGGAAAATACTTTTACTACATTTCAGAATTCGAGATACAAGATTTTCAAAAAATTCAATTCAATCAATTTTTTTTTATTGTCGAACAGCAAATTCTACGTCATACATGACGCAAGTTGAAAATCCATTGCATATTCTATACTTTTTAGAGGCCTTTTGAAAACAAGTGGCCATTTAAAGGTAAATCTACATTTTCTCAAATTTTTGTTTGGCTTATTAACACTACACACTCGTATATATCAAACCAAAATATGAAGCTAATTCAGAAAACTTTGGTAGCGAATTGAAATAACTATACCAACATAAACACCAAAGTTCTATCACTGTACTGTACAACGAATATAAGAAAGAAAAAATAAAATAAATATAAATCGAAAAATCTAAATCAAACACGACAAATAACTTTGTCAAGTGGGGCGGTACCGAGACCTACAACATGTGTGCGCAGCATAACGTTACAATTACGTACACACTTCGCACGGTATTCGCACGATATGTACGCGCCAACAAATTGCATTCCTCTCCTCACAGCTAGATATATTCTGCCTTGCCGTACAAAGGGGATATGACACGCGTTATAAATTGTCTATCCATAGTGCGCCCGTACCGGTTGCGGACACGAAAACATTAAAATGACAAATTGTTCATCGCTGTGATTCCATTTTTCACGACGAAGGAGGTACGCCTTAACATTACGCCGTGGATGTACGACTACGTATATTAATTCGCGCAATTTAATTTACGTCAACGATTGACGTGGTAAATTGACGAAAAAATGCTCCAATATTTTTTTTTCCATAAATTTCTTATTGATTGCCCAGCCTACGATTGATTTGTTGAAAGTTCACGGGTTTCTGAACATTGAGCATAATAAACCCGGTATTGGCGGAGCTTTTCCTAATTATTTTTGATGAAGCATTTGTTTACAATAAGAAGCTTATAACTGGATCGACTTTAACTGCTCTCTTTAATTACCAGTTATTGACTTTATTGATGCTACATATTTATTTATTAAAGAAATGAAATTCGTTTGATCTTGGTGAAGCGATTGAAATATTTCGAACTAAGAACCAATTTGTCGATCAAAAAGGGGCATTAAGGAAAGCTCCGAATTATTTCAATATCAGATCGAAATCAACAATAACTTGGTAGCTGAATTTTTGGTCTGTTTATTTCCCAAACAGAACTCATGAATGAAATAACGTGCTCTCAGGAACATGCTCACGGAACAGGACTTACAGGTCGAGCATAGTTACATTCAATAATATACAAACAAAATCTAAGACAAAGAATGAAATCACAACACAATTTGTCAACTCCCAGACGGTTAGAGCGGCAGCAACAGTCACAACACAAGTCTTGTACGAACAAATTCGCATTTAAATGTAACTTAAAGTTTGTCGACTGTGCCCAGTAAGGCGGGCAACACACGAGCGAGTGAAGTTGTTAACGGTAGCTTAACTATTTCTTCAGCGTGTAAAATCATTAGGGCCTTTACACACGTAATAAATGTGTAGACATGTTGAGCCGCTATCGCTTGCGAGAGTGACGTTAGTAAAATGTGGCTGACTATCACACCGTTGCGTATCATGGCGACAATTATTGACCAGGGCTGCTAGATTATTTGTTCCCGTAGACCTGCAGCGGAAAAGGTACCTGAAGGTACACCGGTGAGTATTTAGTCAGCAAAAGTCTGACATTCTCTCTCACTCCACTCAGAGCGGAAAAAGTTATTTGATGATTACCACAATATTCAAAATAAAAATCGGCCAAGTGCGAGTTGGACTCGCGAACGAAGGGGGGCGTATCATTATCTGCATAACATTAGACACTAATATTATAACCTTTTTTTAGTTTCACCTGTCGGGGTGGTTATTTATTGAAAAATCACGTTTATTGTATGAGAACCCCACTAAAATATATTTTTTGTTCTATATTTAGTATTTGTTGTTATAGCGGCAAAAGGAATATATCATCTATGAAAATTTCAACTATTCAGATTACAGTTCATGAAATACAGCCTGGTGACAGACAAACAAACAAAAAAAGTCGAAACTGTTAAAGATACCCAAAAATGGTTTCCAAATTTATCTCCATTCATGGTGCTTAAAACCTTGTGGTAAGTATTACAAATATAAACATGTTGGTACCTACTTCTAGTGTTTCGTATTATATATTATTTCGTAACATAAAGTTTCAATCGAACTATGTACAAACAAGGTTTATTAAAGCGTAAAGTATGGCAGCTAGTAATTTATTCATCTCCTTTCCTTTAACTACATCCAAACTTTACAAGCTCGACGCTTATGCACTTAAATTGTAGTTGAAATTGCGTAGAAGTCCCGTGAGACAAAGACATGCAAGTCAAACAACCAACTAGGTCACACTGCAAAAAAATATAAACTGTTCTCCCATTCTTGCAAAGAAAGTCTTCTCGAGAAAGAGTGCAGAATATATTTATTCAATGTTTATTTTCCAAATAGTTCCAGATAAACGACGCATTATTTCAGACTTTTCCAACTGAAAGCACAAATCAGTTACAAAGTTGCGAAAGCCGCGTATAGTTGAGTCGTAAAGACGGGCTGCTATCAATCCGAGACGGTACTAAACATGGGACAAGAAAGAAATCACACAAAGCGACAAACGGATTCGTGATTGCCGAACCTTATCTGTGACATAAACGAATGCCGTAAAACGATTATCAGTCATCTACGGCGTTCGTGTAAACACGACTCGCCCGTCCGCCTCGCCCGCCATCATCCTCGTGTAAACAACAGACTGTAAACGAACAAGCAAATATAATTTATTGGCGACAAAGCGCTCACAACGGTGACATTACCGCTCACATAAAATCGCTTAAATTCAAATCGTCGTGTAGGTCCCGGCGCGGTCGCGGAGGATTGAATCGCTTAAGCGACAATGTCGTTTCGGTTCGCCTCAAATTACTCGAATGGGTTTTCGATATACCGCCCATTTGATGGGGAGCCCTTTTAAGTTAGATGAAAGCTCCTGGCGCAAATTGTAACCACTACCCGTAATGGTAACACGTACTATCTATTAGGGCACCACTCTATAGGCACTTGAGATGAAGAAAGTATCACTTAGGATATACCATCCAAGTAGCTCTTTTCTAATACTGTATTAACAGGAATACCGTTTTATTTCTTAGATCTTTATATAGCCTCTTTTTATAATATGTATGTGAGCACACTGTATACTGCGGATTCATATATTATTTTCTTCTATTTCGATCAACTTTTTTTAATGTGCTTTTGGGTACAATGTTTGACTGATTTACACTGTCCACAAATGAAAATATTGTCAAATAAAATCATTTTTAGGGTTCCGTACCTCGGTCACCGAAAACGGAATCCTTATAGAATCACTATGTGGTCTGTATAGCTGTCTATCAAAACACTTTTTGGCAGGAACGCGTGGATGTCTTAAAATTGGTATCTAATACTCAAATCTACTACACCTCAGAAAAGTGAAAAAAATAAAAAATTGAATTGATCCATAAAATTGCTCAGATTTCTTGAAAAAATAATGAGTGGGCCTGAAAGATTATACAACCCTGTTTTACCAGAGCGTCGATCATAACAAGGCGAAGTTTCATTTAACTTAAAACTGTGGAATAAATGAAGAACCGTTTCTTGTTGTCTTTCAGTCCTCTGTAAACTCTGATGGTCCGAAAAACTAATATTTTGCTGAAAAGTTTTTATTACGTTTGTTATGATATCCTCGAAGTAGGATCCTGCGATGAATTTGGAGATCCGCTTCGTGATTTCACTAAAAACACTTTGAGAGTGCCGTAGCTCGTGGCGCGTGGCTCGACTCGTGCAAAATACTTGAGTTATATAACTTTATTTCTGCCACTCCTGTGACGGGTCCAATTTATTTATTTTGTCTTTTTTTTTTATTCGTGGAGTTTCGGTTTCGTGTATTATGTTAATTTCAAGCTATTTTTTTTTAAGCTATTTATTTTGGGGCTCCAGTAAACCCCTTTCTTTCACTTCATATAAATGTATGTATATGTAGGTATATATTATATTAAATATATATGTATGTGTATTTTATTCATATAGATATTTGAACCCTTGTTTGCTAAATAATCTTTTGTTTTTTTGTTTATGCACCTGCCATAATTTCTCTTCACCACCCTTGGTTGACTGGTAGAGAATGCCTAAGGCATTAAGTCCGCCTGTGTACCCTTGTGTTGCATAAAGTTCTAATAAATTAATTAATTAAAATCGAAGCAGACGAATCATTTCTATATTACTTTTATGACTGTCATATGTTACCGGCAATCTGTTTAATTTATATATTCTTCAGATATTCTATAAAACTACCAGTAACTACCAGTGGGTAGAGGCTAGTATAAAATATATTGAGTATTTTATACTGACTAACCAAAAGAATATTGCACACAAAGCCAGTGGTTTTGCCCGAGTGGATGAAGAAAACTAGTCTAAGGGAACGAACTCCTGGGATTAAAGATATACTATGTACTCGTATTATTTATTTATTTCTTCAAAACTTCATGCAACATAAAAGCGGACTTAATGCCTTAAGCATTCTCTACTTGTCAACCAAGGGTGGTGAGGACACCACATGGAAGGTGCATACAAAAAAACAAAATATTATTACAAGACATGCTCTACTCTTGTGCCAAATTTCATCCAATAAACCTCAATCCATCGTTTGAGAGTAAAGAAGTAACAGAAATTTACCCACACAGACATATACAAACTTTGGGCTATGCAATAGTACATTGTTATCCTAGGGGTGAAAGTACCTTATTTAGTCCCGAGAACGAGTTTGGCGGCCGAGCAAAGCGAGGTCGCTAATAGTTCGAGGTACTAAATAAGTCTTTCACCCTTTTATTTTTGCAGGAAAATAAAAACCAGAGTCGTCATCAAAGGTCGTCGTATAATATCAGGTATGTTTCTTTTGATTTAGCCGGTAAAAGGTTTTCCACTACTGCTGTAGCCTCTTCTCTTAAGAATCAGTTGTTAAATTTTTAACTGAATCAGATGAACTTATATTATAATTAAAAAACCTCATATAGCAGAGATTTAATGAAGTATAAGTATAAACAAAACTCTACAACTCGAAAAAACCAATAAAGATCGGATCGCCATTTTCCCGCCTGAGTATTATGTTTTTTTTCTGTTGTCAACCGGCTATTCAGCCATCATTTTTCATTTCTATCAGTGAAAAATGGTAAATATTTCTCATACCTAGGTTAGTTTTAAAGAATTAATTGAAAGTAAATTATAATTAAGTCATTTAAAAAAAATATGTAGGTTATCTTTAAGTTATTTCAATTTCGCGCTGTAATTGACTGGCTATTTAGAAAGTTGAGACATAATTCAATAGAAATGCGAAGATAGAACTGGTTTTTTTTTTTAAATAATTTGACAGCTGTCAGTTGAAAGTGATTCTCCCTAGGGATGACAAGTATTACTTTCAACCCGCTCCTCAGGCAACTTCAGACCTACTTTCGGACTATGAATAATGAAAAATTAATGTGATAGTGTGTTTCAGCCAAAATGCTCAGAATATTCATACCTACTTGTGATATTTAAACTCGTTCGCACTTATCATCAAATGAGCCTCCCGAAGTTAGGATCCAATTGATGAATTTCTCCTCTTACATCCGCCGGCTTTTTTTTTATTAATGAACTTCAAAATCTCCACAACTTTCACACTGCGCCATCTAGTCCCAAACTAAGCAGAGCTTGTAAGTACTATGAGTATTAGACAACTGATAATTATACTTATATATTTCTAAATACATATCACTACATAGTATAAAACAAAGTCGCTTCCCGCTGTCTGTCCCTATGTATGCTTAGATCTGTAAAACTACGCAACGGATTTTAATTCGTTGTTTTTTTAATAAATAGAGTGATTCAGGAGGTAGGTTTATATGTATAATACATGCATAATATATTTAATATCACTATTGCACCCGTGCGAAGCTGGGGTGGGTCGCTAGGTATATATAAATTACACCTAGACACAGAACAAATGATCGTACTCATTACACAAACCTTTGTCGTAGGTGGGAATCGAAACCACGACATCAGGCATAGTAGTCAGGACTCAGGGCCACTAATCTCTAGTCCAATAGGCCAGTCAAATTATACTATCGCAAATTGATTCCAAGTTTTTTTTTATGGTAAGTAAAATCATCCAATGACAAATCCCGCCCTTGGGCGGAGCGGGAATTAGTGTCAGACTCTTACTGACTAAAAACCTACCCCGTTCCTTCGTAGCATATCGTACCGGGGCCGGGTATTCCTTTCGGAAGTTAACCCATGACCTCAGTAGGCTTCGACACTGCCTGCCTGCAGCTAGCAGGCTAGGCCTCTTCGGTGTGCTGACAGCTCGTTAAGGCGCGCGGGAACAGAACGCGCCGTCGCTGACTTGGGCTCGGTCCGGTCAGTTACCGGACAATCGGACAGCGTGCTACCCATTGCACGCCGTCCGCAAGCCCGCGCCTACGGTGGCCGGAAATCAGGATCGGAATCCCGGCGGCGGCTGGGGCGAGCGCCCCGTTGCCTCTGCCTGATGCGGTCGGCCTCCTCCTTTGCTAGCATTACTGCTTCGCAGAAGGAGGCGACCGCCTGCCATCCCTCCTCACTACGGACCATGGCCTGAACCAAGGCCCGGCGAGAGAGATCGCTGCCGCCGATCGCCCCCACGAGGACACGGCGATGCTCCGCCCAGGCGGGGCACACCTCTACAGTGTGCTCCACCGTGTCCTCCGGGTGTTCCGCACAGTGGCGACACCCGGGCGAAAATTGATTCCAAGTGGATATTG
Organism: Leucania comma; assembly: GCA_958295575.1. Taxonomy (NCBI): domain Eukaryota; kingdom Metazoa; phylum Arthropoda; class Insecta; order Lepidoptera; family Noctuidae; genus Leucania; species Leucania comma. Next base: position 14,290,939 of record OY282474.1, on the reverse strand, counting down.
TGATGCAAAATCGGTATAGTATTTTAATTGGTAAAATTAAGCTAAGTACAATTTTATTGCAGTACTAGCCTCTACCACCAGCTTCGCCCGCGTGGAACTAATATTAAGTTTCTCCATACAAACTTTGTCCCCCCTTTTTAACCCCGTTAGGGTAGCATTTAGGAAATTCCTTTCTTACCGGATCCCTACGTCATACAAAGAACCTAACCCTTTAAGTTTCAGGTCTTTACGATCAGCGGTTTAGGCTGTGCGTTGATCCTTCAGTCATTCAGGACAAAGGATTTTATATACATATATAGATTGACTGCCTCAGTAAAGCTTGAAAAGATGGTTGACTTGTTACATTTTTTACAAAAAATTAAAATGTATTTCATCCGCATGCTAAAGGAATAAGTGAAAAACTTAACACTTTCTAAACTCAACACTGGCTAAATGCACAAACCATGCTAAGCAAACAAAACAAATTTCAGCCACCCTCCATAGCTTCGCTTACTGGTACAGAGAAGCCAAAGTAAACACCACAATTTAATTTGTAAAAGGTATAGCACATTATGCTATTTTCTTTTATTGCTGGGGTACGGTTTACGTGCTTCATTTCCTTTACGGAGAAGGTAAGATCCAATCAGCTGTTCAAAACTAGCGCTTGTAAGAGTGTAACCTAAATAGGATGACGCTTAAGTACCGAGGCTCTATAATAATGTACTGGTAAACGATTGAAAAAGGTTTTAAAGCTTTCATTTTGTTTTATAAAACGACTAGGTTTTATTTTGTACCTGTCTGTTTTGTTTTCAGCTGGCTTATGAAATAACTAGGCCCCGGCGTCGTAGGTTACAGCTCCTTTGCTTTTAGTCATAGTTTAATGTTATTATAGCCTATATAAATGGGCTATCAAACACTAAAAGTTTTTTTTTCGATTCATACCAGTTGTTCCTGAGGTTAGCGAATTCATCCAAACAAACTAAATCTTCATCTTGGTAATATTAAACTACCTATAGATTAAAGAGTTTTAGATCCTGTCAAATTCGTACGTGAAATACCCCTAATTAAAACTGTTTCGAATTCAAACCTACCTCACATTTTGGCCAGAGTAACAGGGTAACCCGCAGTGTATTATTACATGATATTTAACCCAGGGAAAATCTATTATTATAATTAATCATAGCAAGTGTACCGCTCAACTTTAGGGCTCACGAATGATTGGGCCAATAAATTGTGCCACGAACATGCGCAAAACATCAACAATTTCAGATACCGACTTGACAGCGGCAAATTAATGAACACCGGTCACAGCGGATTTATTAGGGTACCGCAGGGAGTGTGCTCTCATCGATTACACTGGCCCACTCATTCCTAGCTTTGGTTCAGTATGCTCTTTGAAGTACCAAACGGGTTAGTGCTTACACAAACGTTCTTCTTTCAAACTAGCTAACCGAGATTTCTCTGGAGAATCCAATCGGGATTATCGGCAGTTATTGAACGGAATCTGTCCATTTGGTACATGTCATTATTTAACCAAATAAACTGTCCTGTCCTGTATTGTATGATAATAAGTTAGAGTAAAATTACTTATTAATCTTTTAGGCTAGATTGTAATCAATTATTAAGAAATGACGCAATTTTTTTGTAAGAAGTAGGTTTTAGTGTATATATAGTTTTAATGAATGTTCTAAATAATTGTAATTGTGTATTTGTGAAATAAATTATTAAGGAATTAGTTCTTAATAATAAGGAAAAAAAACAAATGAAAGGGTTTTCTCGATAAATAATTGTTTTTTGGGTGGGAAATCATCCAATGACCTCTTTCACTCTAGAGCGCAGCGGGAGGCCGTGTCAGACTTTTACTGACTAAAATCTACTCCTTTGTTCCTTCTTTGCCATGTGTTCCAGGACCCCGGCGTTCCCTTTCAGACTACCCATGGGCCATGGGGATAGATCGATATACTTTTGTACACCATAAAAGATTCAGGTACAGTAGAAGCTTAAAATTAATAGGGCGTAACAAATGGCGGTCTTATCACTTAAAGCGAATTTTTATAGACAACCTTCGGCCACTCAAAGATTGACAGAGAACGGAAAAAGATACGAAAGTACTTCGTTGTGGACCTACTATTTATATAAATATATGTTACCGTTAGAGTACGGAATACGTTAATATGCGCATTAACTAGGTAATATCCAAATTGCCGGGTACAGTCCGTTAAAGTGTGAAATTTGACTTAAAATAACAGATATTTCCACTTTACTTAGTTAATCTACATATTACTTTTCTTTTCTTGCTATTTCTACGTAGTTATAAAAAAAAATAACCACGGCGTGAGAGCGAAGTGGAGCAGAGCCGCCTTAGCGTTTTAATCTAACGTGTCCGTATTGGGGTGCCCTAAAATATATTAATTATTCATGCGTAAAATGTCATCAAGCTTTAGTTTATTATTAGAAATTAAATAATTACAATGAATTCGAATGTTTCATTCAAGCAAAGACCCTGTTTTATAACTTACCCGTATTCTGGGCCGTTAGTTCTCTAATTAAAATAAGAACCTAAACATTTTTTCCGCTTTAACGGACCCAATCAGATAATCTACAGATTAACAAGTTAATCTACACTTTCACTGGTTTACGCACATTAGCGGTAACATATACATAATTACAATTTAAGAAAGCAGAAATTTGTACCTACCTAATGGCGGAATTCTGAAGGATTTTAGTACAAATCAATCAATTTATTTGGCAGTATAGAATCGTCTGATTACATTACTGAAACTAATACAGTCGACTGGTGTTTACAAGAGCAATTTGAATATAGTGAATATTATTAAGAAGGTGAATAGTTACGATTCCATTGGCACACAAGCGAGCTACAAAATTACCTAAGCGTGCGCTTCAACTAAAAGCAACTTATTTAGTATTCAAACTTAGTATGGAACCTTGCCATTCAAATTGAGATATACAGGGTAGTGAAAAGGCTGCTTAGTTGTACTACAGTGCGCCCGAGTTGAATGAAAACATTTCTCCAAAAGCTGTTAAGAATACTTAAATGTATACGAAATTCGTAATAAGACAACTTAATAAAGTGATTCAACTTTGTAATACATTTTCGGATTTACCAGTACTAAGGAAAAGGAAAGTTTTCAAACAACGTGCGATCACTCCATCACAATATTTTTTTTTTTTTTTTGCTTTGCCTTGCTTTGCCTTGCATCAGCCTTATAATGGTCCGACTGCTGGGACTCTAGCTTCCTCTCCAGAAGAGGGAATGGGCCGCCACCACGCGGGCCCAGTGCGGATTGGTGGATGTCTCATATCTTCGAATTTTTGATTCTAGGACATACCGGTTTCCGCACGATGTTTCCTTCACCGTTTTTGAGAGCAGTGGTGATGAAATAAATTACACAAAGTAATACCCTTGACTGTGTTTGCACCCGCGACCTACAAATCGTAAGTCGGGGTAGTTACCATTCGGCCACCACAGCTCACAATTTTTTTTAAATTTACTTATTTTTAGATTAGTGCTTGAATGCGATCCCACCTGATGGTAAGCAGCAAGCCGTAATTCCGATCCAAATTTACCGTAGGCGCGGGTTTGCGAACGGCATGCAATGGGTAGCTCGCTGTCCGTTTGTCCGGTAACAGAAGGACCGAGCCCAAGTCGTTTACGGCGCGCACTGTTCCCGTGCGCCTCAAGGAGTTGTCAGCAAACTGTAGGGGCCCAGTAGGGTCGAGGCCTAGTTTGGGGCTCTGGGGAGGTATGAAAGTGCATACCAGGGCCCCGGATCCAAGGCAGGGAAGGAACAGGGTAGGTTTTTAGTCAGTAAGAGTCAGACACAATTCTCCGCTCCGCCCAAGGGCGGGATTTGTCATTGAATGATTTTACCTACCATATAAAAAAACCTGATGGTAAGCAGTGATGCAATCGTCGATGATGAGCCGCATTACTTTTTTAAGAGCCTGTTCAAGACACAGTTAATACTTAAACATCCAATTATTACGAGGTAACATCTCTGTTACTTTTTATAACTATTTCCAACTTTTGTGAGCCATTCTCGTATCAGTTCTCAGAATATAAATCCAAAAACCAATATACAATATAATATCCGGTACCAAAATGGACTGTAAGAATAAAGTTTTACAGTCAATGTCGGTAAACTTCGTGTTTTACTAAAAGACTAATAAAAACCTTCACATTTCACCAAAAGCTCTAGAAGCCTATCGTCAGAAATATAGCCCATAAAACGGACTATCAAACGTAGCCCATGATAAATGTGTGACAATTCATAAGTTTTGTTCGTGAACCGTTTCTAAATCACTAGAATGTATACTTTTACTAAAAACGAACGATTCTTGTATTGAATAACTCAGAAAAAGCCGTAGATAAATGGGCCCATCTATTTCTCCAAACGGAGCTATTTGTGATCTGAATTGTAGATTTTCAGTGTAGATAATGTTTGCCTATATTTCACGGTAGAAACGAATATATATAGAAAACGGAGAGGCTTTGCCAATATTTATAATAATTGTCGGGGGTATGAAGTTGAAATCTCGACAAAGCCCCAGCTTGAACGAATGTCCCGCGATCCATTTATGCTATCCCCTGCGCTGGAATCACGTCCGAGTGAAGATTTTCCATTCTCTTCTTATTGTATTTGATAAATACATAACTGTGCTCCTCTAGAAAACTAGCTTTTGCCACCCGCTTCGCCCGCTAGAAAATATAAAATAATTGCCTGTTTTTCTTTTAATCTATATTAGGGAGATTGGTCACTGGTTGCGCAAATAAGCTTGATGTTTTAATGGACTGTATGTTTGAAAAAGCGATCTAAGGTTTGTTAACAATATGCAGGTACTGTGCCTGGCGTTTATTAATGGGATAAATGTATTAGGGAGGAACACTGACCTTTTGACCTCGAAGGTTCCACGTGGCGCCGGCCGGCGAACCTCGACTTCGCACATTTAACCACTGCCAGGTCCTGTATTGCACTACACTGCACTATTGTTGAGTCTTTGAATGGTTGGATCACGAAATAGTCAATTTTCTTGTAATTTCGAGCGGGCGATGTTAGCGGAGCGGTCACATTCACAATCGATGCACAAACGTCAATGTCATTCCATTTCTAGAGGTCGTGCGGGGGAAGGGAAACGGAAGGGATAGGATTGCTAGGCCAAAAAAATAAATTACAAAAACAAAATCGCGGATCATAGCAAATTGGCGCAACCATTCCCCCCGGGTTTGAAGGGTTACCTTCAAAGAAAAGAAAAAAAACAAAAGCGAAACTAAACCCTATTACTAATCTAAACTATCAATACTAGGTAGCGAAACAACTTATAACTAACTATGCCACTACTGCTGATTAGGCAGAGGGCAGAGGCGAATAACCGGACGCAGGTACGATCCAGTTGCGGTTTTAACCTTTACGACTCGCGTTATTCCGTTCGAACCCGGAAAAACTTCTTCCACTACACCAAGAGGCCAGTGCAGAGGAGGCGCACTCTCAGTCTTCAGTATCACCACAGTACCGACTGTGACTGGATCTGAAGGAGTGTTCCACTTTTGACGCGACTGCAGCGTATGCAGATAATCTGTCCTCCATCGCTTCCAAAAGGACTGAACTAAACTATCTAGCAGAGCGTGACGCGGGTGTAGCTTAAAGCAGGGCACACATCTGTGCACTCTAGCGCGTATCAAATTGCGAGCGGAAAGTATCCAGTACTTCTGTCGAAGAATGGACATTAATAAATCGGGACCAGCGTGACAATTCACCTTATGGTGATAATCCACCAACAAATCCAAAACGTGATCCTTGCGTGGTAGAACTACTGGATGCATTTGTTCAAACTCTAACTTAGCATTTCGCAGACGGCCACCGACACGAATGAGTCCGTCTTGCAAAAATGGTTTCAAATGTTGAAGTGCGCGACTACAAGGTTTATGTGATTCTAAACTACGAAATTCTATTGAAAAATAAAATTTCTGCAACTCTCGAAGTACAACTGATTCAGCTCTATCCAAATCAGCTGCGATTATAGAACCACGCGATGGTAATAATCTCAAAAATCTTAGGACGTAAACTACACAGCGTAATAGTCTCGACCAAGACGAGACTCGATTAGACAACAACAAAACAACTGACTCTTGACGCGGAACTGATACTACAAGCGTATGTTTCTTCTCCTCGGGTGGCTCTGAAACAGTAGCGGGGTTAAACGGAGCACTTGGCCACTCGTTAGGAGTGGTATGAAGCCAGGGAGGGCCACAAAACCAAAGCGGATGATTTAAAATTTGCGCAGGAAGCAAACCACGTGAGAGACAATCAGCTGGGTTTTCTGTTCCAGCGACATGGAATATATTTTCCGGTGACAATTCAGCTTGAATCTTAGCCACCCTATTTGCGACAAACGTGCCCCATCGATGGGGTGAAGAGTGGGCCCAACATAGAGCAACGGTTGAGTCTGAAAACGCTACAATTCTCTCTATATTAATGCGAGGACGACAAGTTTTGACTATAGATGTAATCAATTGAACCAACATAAGAATAGCGCAGAGTTCGAGACGAGCAAGAGAGACAACCTTACGAGGAGATACCTTTGATTTTGCGCTAATGAGGAAAACTGAAATGTTATCGCCATTTTGGACCTGAAAGTAAACCACTCCCCCGTAAGCCCTCTCACTGGCGTCTGCGAAACCTACCACATTAACAACAGTGTCTGGTACTATACCAACATGGCGAGGAATCTGTATCTGATCGAGCATTGGAAGCTCTTTCCTATAGCGAGCCCACAACTTAGCAACGCTGTCAGGAGCGGTGTCGTCCCAATCACAGTTGGAAAGCCAAAGCTCTTTTATAAGCAGCTTTGCATACAAAACGACAGGAGCTACAAAACCCATTATATCCCATATCCGAGCTACACATGCTAGGATAACGCGTTTGGTACAAGTTGGCGGAGTCGAGCTAATTTTAAGACTGAACATATCAGTTGCGGGTGACCAACTTAAACCAAGGATCTTATGCGAATCACTATCATCGAATTCCTTTACCGAAGTCAACCGGTGTGACGGTGGAATCGACTCTAATGTAGCTTGCGAGTTGCTTGTCCATTTCACCAGATCAAATTGACCGGACTTCATGAGGCTGATTACTTGAGCAGCGGTCTCTATAGCCTCTGCTTCACTAGGTACACTGTACACAAAATCGTCCTTGTACAATCCGGTTTCAATAGTGGCCCTTGCTTTCGGGTATGTATGACCCTCGTCAGCGGCCAACTGCTTGATAGTGCGAAGAGCGTGAAAGGGACTAGACTTAAGCCCAAAACAAACACGATTGAATTCGTAAACCTTCAAAGGTTCCTGCGGAGAAAATCTATACAAGAAGCGTTGGAATCTACGGTCACATTCTCTGATTCCAATACTAAGAAACATTTGCCGAATATCGGCAGAGAGCGCAATAGCAAACAAGCGAAAATTTACTATTATTTCAAATAAGTTACCCTGGAGGTTCTGACCACAATACAAGATATCGTTAAGCGATATGCCAGTACTAGTTTTAGCGCTACCATCCATAACCACACGCAGTTTAGTTGTAAGCTTGTCTTCTCTAACAACTCCATGGTGCGGGATGATGTAAAACGGGTAATCACGTGTCTCCTCAGTCTCGGCAGGCGCTGATGAGATATAACCTTTATCTAAATATTCGATCAGCACATCATCATAGGCTTGCTTCAACTTAGGAGACGCCTGCATCTTACGTTCCAAGCATAGAAAGCGTTTTTCTGCGGAGGCACGGGAGCCACCGAGCGAAAAAATATCACCCTTGAAAGGGAGCGCGACAACATAACGACCATCTTTATCACGAGTAGTCGTGCGGGTATAAATCTCCTCAGTGACCTGATCCTCAGGGCTGAGAATAGGCGGGACATTGACCTCTTCAATCTCCCAGAACTTGCGGATGGTAGACTCAAGCGGCGGCTCGACGGTGCAACAGTGCGACACAGTCGAGTAACTATCTAAACAAGCGGGTGCGGAACCAACTATAACAAACCCGAGAACTGTTTCCAGTGCGTGCGGAGCGGGGTACATCGGAAGACCTTGAATTTTACGTGATAACTGGAGATGCGGGAGAATCGAAGCACCGATCAATAGATCGATATCTCCAGGGAAAGCGTAATTTCCGTCGGCTAACTGCAAGTTCTTAAACTCCGTCAGCATGGACGTGTCAACCGGTACCGTGGGCAACCGTTCCGTAATCTTATCTGCGACTAGCGAATCCATTTCAAACGAAATATTACGATTAAAACGTGAACTAAATATTATTTTAATGGAACCGTGAATGGTTGCCTTTAAACCTCCAAAACCTTTCACTTCTGAGCGGGATGACCAATTATTAAAACTAAAACCAAGGCGTTGACAACAATCCCGAGTAATAAAATTACTCTGGGAAGCGCCATCTAGTAGCGCTCGAACGGTGTGCGGTTTGCCAAAGGCATCTACAATGACAACTTGCGCGGTCGCAAGTAAAACGGTAGTGATTTGAGTACCAGCGGCGGAAAGCGAACACAATGTTACGTCGTTTGCACTTGCAGCAGGCCGCGCGTCACAAGCGACGCGCGTCTGCGCAGGCTGCGGCTGTGATGGCAGCTTCCTACTCTCAAAATGTAAGAAGGTATGATGTCTAGCTAGACATTTACGACAGCTAACACCACTAACACTAACTTACATGACGTAACCAGATGTTTGTCACTTAGACAATTAAAACACAAATTATTAGTGCGGACAAACTTGTAACGATCACTAGGCGATAATCTCTGAAATCCCGAACACTTGTACAGCTGTGTATGGCTACCCTTACACAGAGAACAGTCAGGTGTTGAGGCGGTATTAACTAGCGTATGTGTAGTCTTGACTGACTTCGATGACGCGTCTATACGGCGATCGGAACCTGTCCTATTCGTGACTTCATGACGTGCCGACGTGCGCTGCAATACCTTAATATGGTCGCGAATAAAAGATTCTAAATCTTCGAACTTAGGTATTTCGTTACCGCGCTGAGTCGTTTCAAACAGACGAACAGTTTCAGGATCTAATTTCTTTAAACCGATATACAAAAACAAAAAGTCACAGAGGTCATTGACCTTTAGGTTCTTTACTGCACGAACAGATGATGCGAAAATATTTAAAAACTTCTCTAAATTATGATCGTTACAAACGGAAAAACTTTTCAAATCGAATAATTGATCTAAATATGCGGTGGCTACTAATCGCTTATCTTCGTATTTTGTTTTTAAAGTGTCCAAAACTAAATTGTAATTTTCAGCGCTAAACGTAATTCCAGCACAGACAGCCTTTGCCTTACCGGTCAATTTTTCTACGAGATAATGCAATCTCTCGTGATCTGTCAGCGATGTGTTCCTATGTATTATATTTTCGAAACTATCTATAAATAAATTCCAATTTCGAATGTCACCATTAAATTCAGGTATTTGAATTGGCGGCAATCGTGGGCGTTCGCGAGGAGGGTTGGATAAACCACTCGCGGGGGGGGGAGTCTCTAAACTCCTAGCAATACGTTTGATACGACAATACAAGTCATCAAAGGACGACAATGCCTGATAACTCACACAGTAATCAGGATTTAACTCCAACTCTAAAATGTTTATATTATTAATTGTAGATTCAAAATCCGCGCGCAAACTATCTAAAGTTTCCAACGAACACAAGAAAGCATCTCTAATCGCCAGATCCGAGATTTGCAAAGATTTATCACAAATTGATTGAACACGTGAAAACTGTGAGTCCCTTTTAGCGTATAAAAGCTTTAACTGAACCTTTAAATCAGTACTAACCTTGGTTCCCTTAAGAGACATCTTGTTTTGATATATTCACACTATACACTCAAACAAACACTTAACGAATTATTAAGTAAGCGATAATTATCAGATAACAATATGGTAATATTGTAAACAACAAAGTGAACGGCGAACGAACGGAACAACATATGCGTATATAATCTATGGTTTATCCGTTTCCTACAAATATTCACTCAACAATGAACGGGTATTTTTGAAATGCGTCTACCTACATGCAATTTGTAGGACTTCCGAATGAATTTTGTCAAGAAAAAGAATGCGATCGATTTATATCTACGCTGATATTTACGTAGCTAACTATAATTATGCGGTGCGGTTGACGGCGTAGGTACCGTAATTATCAATGGCTCTTTAACTATACGAGCGAAATAACGTTTAGTTGCCTAAATGCCTAGATGCGGGTTTTCTACTATTATATCTAGGTAAACAGGCGCGTTGCGTTTATTCCCTATGGAACAAATACTATATTGCGAAATTACAAGAAAATGATTCACGATCCTGCTCGTAGGACCAAAAGTAATGGTTGCGCAAATAAGCTTGATGTTTTAATGGACTGTATGTTTGAAAAAGCGATCTAAGGTTTGTTAACAATATGCAGGTACTGTGCCTGGCGTTTATTAATGGGATAAATGTATTAGGGAGGAACACTGACCTTTTGACCTCGAAGGTTCCACGTGGCGCCGGCCGGCGAACCTCGACTTCGCACATTTAACCACTGCCAGGTCCTGTATTGCACTACACTGCACTATTGTTGAGTCTTTGAATGGTTGGATCACGAAATAGTCAATTTTCTTGTAATTTCGAGCGGGCGATGTTAGCGGAGCGGTCACATTCACAATCGATGCACAAACGTCAATGTCATTCCATTTCTAGAGGTCGTGCGGGGGAAGGGAAACGGAAGGGATAGGATTGCTAGGCCAAAAAAATAAATTACAAAAACAAAATCGCGGATCATAGCAAATTGGCGCAACCAGTCACTATAATGACTATGACGCTCCATCAAAGCCAAACTTTGAATTTTAACTTATTTAAAATGATTATAATTTATATTTTATATAAAATTATTGCCTCGTCTGACGTAGGTTTCGATAGAATACTGTTGCAGATACCGATATCTAATAAATTTAAAGTGCTAAACAAATTTCTCCTGAGGCGTTCGCCCCATTCACATTCCACCAGCATATGATGTACGTCCTCGATAATTCCGCATTTTTCGCAGTTAGGCGAAGATGTGATGCCCATAAGGAACGTAAACGTATTTGCCTATGTTACTCAGTTATAAAGTAGCATTCTAAGGATCTTTTTAATATCGTGCGGATTACATAACGCATGCGGGATTGCTCCGCATGCGTAGCTCCCGCAAATGTCCTTTTCATACAAGTATTTATTGTAAATTGCGTGATGAAATCCTAATAGCGAAAGAATCTTTAAAATCAGTCCAGTAGTGTTTGAGTTAAATCATAATATATTATGAACAAACAAACAAAACATTTAAGCTTTCCTCTTTGTAATATTATAGTTCAGATGTATTGTTGAGCTTCAATACGTTGTAGAGTCGAAATCTCTAAATCCTTAAGCTATGTATTACAAACAGTTCTATGACATCTATCGCGCGGTCTTTCGATTCGAAAATTAATTGATTTATTTACATAATTATGTTGTAGTTTCTTATGGCATGATTTAGTAGTTTATTAATGTGGAAATATTGTAAAAACAATATTATTTTTTAAGAGTAGCTATGGAATTTCTTGCCGGTTCTTCTCCTTATGAAAAGACCAATTGGAGCATTGCACTAGCTTCTGACGTTTTATAAGTGCCCATGTAGGCCTATGTGACATAAAGAAGATTTGAGGAGTTATTGGAAAAAGCTGAAAAGTTCCGTAAATAAAATACCGGAGGCGGTAGTTAGTGAGTGATAAAAAAGTGTATCCTAAAATATATAGCACGAGGTCGGAATGTATTTCAGCGGTGTTATATGCGCAATATTTCCAGGTTGAACTTTCCCGGGTTTAGCGAGCACTGATGAAGTTTGCACCATAACTTTTTTGTGGTCATTGAATTTGTTTGCCGACCACTCGCCACCGAGCCATGAAACTTTGATGAAAACTTATACTTTTCTACGATACTTCTTCCCTCATTTATATGACTTATATTCCAACTTTTAACTTGTAAATGTTTACTTAACTAACTTAAGATACGCGTGATAAAATTTATACAAAATATTTCCTAACTAAAGAAAGGCATTGTTATCTTGACTGGCCTGTTGGTCTTGTGGTTAGTTGCCCTGACAGCTATGCCGGAGGTCGTGGGTTCGATTCCCACTCAGAACAAATGTTTGTGAGCTGAGCACGTTAATTTTGTTCTGTGTCTGAGTGTAATTTATTTTTAATATGAATGTATTTAGAAATATACAAGTATGTTTATCAGTTGTCTAATACTAATAACACAAATTCTACTTAGCTTGGGACTAGATGGAGTTGTGTGAAAGTTACAGAATATTGTTATTGTATTATTATTATTATCTGGGTTTTAAAGCTCGGTGTTTTTCTATATGAAAGAAAAGGGAGGGAACATACTCCCGGGATGAAAAGTATCCTATATGCCATTCGAAGACATGGTCTACCATTGTGCCGAATTTCACCAAATTCCATTCAATCGTTTTAGCGTGAAGAAGTAACAAACATACAAACTCTCGCCATTAGAAACAATGGCGAGAGTTTTTATGTTTGTTATGATGTTGTAAAATACAGACAAACGACTAAATGATAAGACAAACCCAATATATACCTACATTCATAATTCTGAAAGCTCATTAGCAAGATAAAAGGGAACTAGCCACCGTGATATTGGAAGCAACTTCGTCATAATTACAATACGAGGTCTCCTTTCATTTTCAGGTATTAGACGCCGCATATAACGCCGACCAACTAAAGACGCAATCGTAAAAGCTTTTGACAGCCTACCGTAAAAAAATGACAAAGAGACTTCATATGAAGAATCCTCTTTTTATTTAGGTTTCGAGTCCGCTCGTAAAATGTGAAGCCTACTAATAAAATGTATGCTCGAAGATTGTATTCAACTCTCCTTTTTTGTAGTACCGACGGTCGTTTTTTGAATAACAAAAGAATTTAATTCGGGCCCGCGCGCAATTTACGTATGTTTCCATTATTTGCTCTTCTTCTTGTGAATGTCAAACTATATCATACATTAGTTTGATATTCACTTTAGTTGGTCTTTTATTTATTGCTACTATTGTAGGATGAGTTAAAAAATAACTATTGTAAGCAATCAAATATTTTTTTTTATTAACTACCTTTTTTTTTGTTGCGATGTATTTATTCACGCTGATACGAATTTAAAATCTGTTCTGGGCGAATTTTATTTTAGCACGCGGTTTTTTTTTTTTAATATAGTACTCAAATCAAATGAATCAAATGTTTACGTTGGGCTGGGAGTATCCATAAACTAGGTCAGGTATATTTTTTTTTAAAAAAAAGCGCGTGAATTTCAGAGCGCAAACAGTGCTAATGTGCAGCATTTGAAGCTACAGATGTCAAGTGGATACAAAATGTTCAATCCGATATGACACACACTTAGACAACAACGAAAACAGTAACAGAAATGAACAGTAACAGAAATGAAGCGAGTTTTGTATCAAAGACATCTAAAGAAAAAGATCAAGAGGCAGAGGAAGGCTCAGCCCCGGCACTATAGGCAACGAAGGAACGGGGTAGGTTTTTAGTCAGTAAGAGTCTGACACTACTTCCCGCTCCACCCAAGGGCGGGATTTGTCATAGGATGATTTTACCTACCATAAAAAAAAAGAGGCAGAGTAAAAACTCTTTCTAAAGTTGCCAATTTAGAGATATGCGGAACAGAGTGTAAAGTCCCACATACCTCCGTTGAAAAGGGAGGATCCTCCGACCAGACAGGTGTTATATCTGGTGGGCTACTGCCCGATAGATGAATTCGGGTTTGTTCTATATGTTCCAATCGCGCCGCGAATCTTACTTGCGCGATGCAGGATTAGTTCATTTGTGACGACATAGATGTCGCTACATCACTCCCCTCCGGAGATCGGAGATCGATGGTTCTTGATGCTTCTTGATGCGACGTGTGATGCGTGCCTGCGTGCCAAGCCAATGGAGGTTGGTTCCAGTGAGTCGGAACCGGATTCCACATAGTTCTCGGTGAGTCGGAACTGTCTGCGGTGATGCCCCAGTGAGTCGGGGTGATGCTATCCCAGTGAGTCGGGATATGATGCTGCAGGCTCCAGTGAGTCGGAGTATTGCGGCTGGCTCCAGTGAGTCGGAGCGGTGCTGTGCGACGTAGGGCTTGACTGCTGTCGTCGACCAAGAGAGGTTCTTCAAGGCTCTTCATGTGACTGGCCGAAGGTACAGGTGCTTAGCCAAGGTCGCTGATGAGGCTGAGGGTGATGACCAGGTATGACCAAGTAGGCATGCTGGTGGTCAGGATACCCATATAGCCGTGGGTGCTGGCTGTATGGCTCGCTGCTCGAAAGCTTGAGGAAGTGATGATGACGTCACGAAGTAGTTGCTGCACGAAGGCTGCGCTGACGTTCTTTGTCGAGGGTCACCAGTTTGGGGGGTAGTGGAACAGAGAGTAATGTCCCACATACCTCCATTGAAAAGGGAGGATCCTCCGACCAGACAGGTGTTATATCTGGTGGGCTACTGCCCGATAGATGAATTCGGGTTTGTTCTATATGTTCCAATCGCGCCGCGAATCTTACTTGCGCGATGCAGGATTAGTTCATTTGTGACGACATAGATGTCGCTACACCAAGATCATTCTCTCCTGCTTATATCCTTGAAGAAACCAACTTAGAAGTCTCATAAACACCCCTCTTAACGCTAACAATGGCCCTTAGACCCAAAAACGTCTTACTGTTAACTAATAGCACTTTCTGCGATAATATTTCTTTGATGTAGCGCTAGGGAGCAATTCTAATCTAGCCGTGTTGTGTTGTTGCCAGTCTCGCAATTATGTACTGCTGAAGTGTCGGAGATCCAACGGACATGAGTTGTTTAATTGAGATGAAATGCCCGCCCCAGAGACCACAGCCACAACTTAGTGATCAAACTACTATGATACCTAACAGACCAATTTATAAAGCAACTACGATTTAAATGGAGTTTCACAAGTTTACCAATAATTAACTGGAAAATAATTGATGTTTATTGCTTTGGTTGTTGAGGTAAGTATTTCAACTATTTCGGTTACTCATAGTTCCAATAATGCCAGATAATTCCACTTTTGCAAGCTGTTTTACAAAGTTCTTATTTAGTTTGCAATAATTGTATGCATGTTTGTTATACTACGAGTAAGCTAAGATATAAAATTACATTACAAAGCTATATTTATTTCCATAGTAATTACAGTTTTTACATATATAAACACAATTAACTATTTTTTTAAACTACGGCGTCGAAATTTCGTCGAAAATTCCTCCGCATCGCTGGACTGTTATGTGTTGGATCACTAATTCAACATTACTGACTTTATCCACACAGCACTTTTATTTCCCTGACTTGCCCGTTCTAAAATTGACAACCGAATACTCTTGTGTCTCGAGCACCCGCTATTAAAAATGTGAAGACCGGATATACCGCCATCTTGGCAGAAACAGTTAACTATTTATTCAAGTCAGTGTATGTATAAAGACAACCAGAACAATCCTTACAAAAATATAAATATCTGAAACATTTCTTTAATGTCACATAAAGTTCAAGAATTCTTGAATGCACCACTTTAAATGTAAAATCGTTATTTGACAAAACAAATAGATATCAAAACTAACGCCATCTAGACGACAGTAATTTCTAACTTTAAAATATCAGCTGTCACACACGACAACAAATGTCAGATCATTTGAAAACCTTATCCAAACCAATAAGATTCCAACATATGGTACCCAGAAGACTGGTGGCATTGCCATGCTGTATACTAATGCTTAAACTCTGCCCAAGGTGAAAGCCAGACCCTTTGTCTGTTTAGATCAAATCTTTCAAATTTTAAAACACCTTTACCGATTGAGCTGAAATTCTACGACAAAGCATGCTTAGCTAAATGACGTCATTCTAAGTCCAATTTAGCGGACTATTTATTTTTTATGTACCCTCAAAAAATATGGGTGTAAATTAAAAGTTTTTGCTGTGAACAATACAAAAAAAAACGGCCAAGTGCAAGCCAGACTCGCGCACAAAGGATTCCGTACCATTATCTATAAAAAAAAATTGTCAAACAATTTATTTTATTTTGTTTTTAGTATTGGTTGTTATAGCGGCAACAGAAATAAATATCATCTGTGAAAATTTCAACTGTCTAATTATCACGGGTCATGAGATACAGCCTGGTGACAGACGCATTGTGGAGTCTTAGTAATAGGGTACCGTTTTAACCTTTTGGGTACGGAATCCTAAAAAAATAAAAAAATGGTGGATATTTTTTTAAAAGCTGTTTTTTTATATCTTTTTATTCACAAATCGCAGAGAATTTAATGTACCTACGCATTCAACTTAAATATTTATTGGAATGAAGCAAATTTATTTTATTGGATTCGAGTGAGATAGTACGGTAAAGGTTTTCAAACAAAAATCATGTTCATTCAATCGGACGAAACATATTGTAGCGAGTTCGGTAAATATGCAAGTATTGATACAATTTTTTAGAGCGTGATACAACAATTTTTAATTTAAAAATTCCGGTTCTTTGAGCGGACTGTAGTGCAGTGTGTACGACACTGTGTTACAGCCAGTAGGCGATCCAAAGCAAAGCGATGCGGCGCGATGTGTTTTAGGTGGGAAATCATTCAATGAATTCTCCAGCTCTTGGGCCGAACTTAAGGCGCACGTGGAGCAATACGCGCCGTCGACGACTCGGTCTCGGTCTGATCTATTGCCGGGCTGCCGGACGGCAGCTACCCATTGCTCGCCGTTTGCAAGCCCACGCCTACTGTGGGCGACGCGATGGAATAAACAATTGATGTTCCTGTTCTTTGAGCTAACTGTAGTGTAGTGTGTAAGACACTGCGCTATAGTCAGTAGGCGATATAACGCAAACACGAGAGGGAAGCGATGCGGTGCAACATAATAAACAATTGATATTCTATTGCGGTGGCCAACCGCAATGCAGTGAGGTGCGGCGACGAGCGAACCGAAGCGGACGCGATCAATTGGCTTGATATTTTCGCGCTAACTCCGTGACTTTTTGATATAAATGGCGGCTGAAACGATGACTTCGCGGACACGAATCGCGTTGAGTTGAATTACATTAAACCGCATCGCTTCGGATCCACATTTACGCTACCAACTACGTAGGATCACGAGTTACTTTTCTACTGAATCATCATTCACATTGATAATATTTATACAGTTTGATACTAATGAAATATACAACTTTCTTAGTTTCTAACTTTCATCAAAGCTGATCAAAGTTTTTTTTTTGCAGTAGTTAATAGCCTTTCTTCGCTGGTCGATTTATGCACCACAGTCTAATATTTTATTCAAGATACGGCTTCCGTTATAATGAAGCCTCTGTGCTGATCTTCGTGACCGAGGAAGTATTTAAGTAGTTCACTCATAGACGAGGCTTCTTGGTCTCATTTTACAAAATCAATCACTCAAATATTTTCACTGAACTCCATGTGTTGCGAGACCGGTGAGCCTACTGTGCAGGGGTAGATGGTCTGGCTAGACTTTTATATTATTCAGGTTTATTACTTACATTAATTATAAATTAAATTCTTGTTACTAGCAACTTTTATGGGCTGTTTTGTCTGAAATAAAAGATTTTTATTTTTAAACATAAAAAGTGAACGTTTTATATATTATTTTTATTGTTTGGTCCTCCTACACGCTCAAACGGCTGAATTTGAATGAATTAGACACACGGATCATATCCTAAAATAGCATATAGGCACAGAATAAGTAATAGACGTAGGATACTTTTATATCCCGCGAGTATTTATTTTAGAAGTATTTCGGTTTCGGCACCAATTTTTTCCGCACCAATTGTTTCGATATCAAAGCTATTCCTCTTTCCGCACCAATAGGTATGTTAGCTTGGTGCCGAATCTGGAAATAACATACCAAAAATAACAATTGGTGCCGAAAGAGGAATAGCTTTGTTGCCGAAACCTTTGGTGTCTTAAAATTGGTGCCGAAACAGGAATACTTCTTATTTTATTCAAAGGCGTCGCCAAGGGGGGGCAGTGGGGGTTACGCCCCCCCCCCCCCGCCCTAGAGGCATGCTTTACAGCTTCAGAGCCTAGTTTATGCACCAGTCTCCCACAATATAATGCCCATCCTATATGTTACCGTCGATTTATGGCTAGCTATTAGGAGTTATATTGTGGTTATTAGGTATCTATTATATTTTCAATAATAGATACCTAATATTTTATAAATTTAAAATACGATGGATTTTTTTTACTATTACCTAAGAGGCGGGAAAATTAACCAATGACATCTCCGCGCCCTTGGGAAGGACGGGAGTTAGTATCAGACTTTTACTGACTAAAAACCCATTCCTATTCCTTCTTTGCCTTTCATACTGAAACCAAACCTTCCTTGCCGATCGTCCGGTTACCGACCGGACCGAGCCCAAGTCGTCCACGGCGCGTTCTGTTCCCATGGCATGTTTTGGTCATGAGTCAGCTTCCGAAAGGAATACCCGGCCCCAGCACGAACCTTAAAAAAAACCTTCCTTTCAGAAATCGATCCTTGGCTCTAGTAGGCTTCGACCATGCTTTGCCCCGGCGTCATCCGGTGTGCGGTCCTCAGTCTAAAACCTTTCGGATCGTAGAACAGATGATAGATAATCATCAAGTAAGTTTTTCCACTGTAGGTGGAGCGAGACGAAGTGTCAGACTTTTACTGACTAAAACCCACCTCTTTCAGTTGCCCTTTGCGTTCCAGAATCGCGGTAAGTCTTTGAAATAGTCCCGCAGCCCAGAATTTAACTCTTGCATCAATTTTCAATTTACTAGAAGACATGAAACGTACGTAAGGTTGTATTATTGAAAGCTTTTTCGTAAACGGACCAGAAGCCTTATCACGACATGTTAAAATGTCAACCGTACGAGCGGGAAAAGAGATGGAGCTATACACTCCATATAACTCCATCCCTTTAACAATTCAGTTTAGGTCGACAAATGAATCGCGTTAAGATCTCATAGTAGAGCATCTGTATACTTCCAGAAATTAAGTATAATAATTTTACCTCTATAGAAAGGACTTTTAATCAGTTAATAACCAAACAATTCAATGAAACAATTAGTCGAGGCGTGACTGATAAACAAATGAATTATAGAGAGCACTCAAAGGTATTTTTAATTCCCCTAATAGACAAATATCCGATAATGTCAGAACTCTTTGTAAAACTGTCTAACAATTTGCTGACGCGTTGTTGAAACAGACACCTATTAAATGAAGTGCTCCCATATCAAACCGGTTTAGTCCCAGTTCGGCACGTTCCCGTCTCGGTAATAATATGGCGTCTCGAGTCGAGACGGCATAGTACCGAGATGGAATGGATTTATACGTGTGTCGAGACTCTCGACACACATAAATTAATATATCATACCCACGAAAAACTTTCATCTCAGCACCCTATCATAAATCATTGTTAGGTATTATTAAAATTAAATTTATTTAAAAAACAGTAACTTATGAAAAATATTTTAATAAATAATCAGTTTTATTTACTGAGTAGATACTCTGAACTGATCTCTCTGAATTGAGCATTTTGAGCTAAAAACGTCTCAAATCCTTCTTCAATGTAATTTTTTTATAGGTTATCAGGCTAAAGTAGTTCTAGAAATAACGAAGTTCAAATACTCAAATCGTAATCGAAGGTGTCTATTTTTTTAAGATTTTGGATCACATAACAGTGATTCATGACACGGCCAAAATGGGATTATTTTGTGGGCATGATTAATCAATTCATGGGTACCGATTTGGGAAAGTCCCGAGCTGGGACTAAGCCACCAAACCATCCAAAATATGAATCGAAGGGAACAGTAAATACTTTTGTTTTAGAAGTTTAATTGGTTCAATGTTTCGCACACGTTGCCTACCCAAACATGTACAAATTCTAACTGCGGGAGTGGATACGTTATTTGAAAAAATAAAACTTTCTGGTTTTAATTGGTGATTTTATGTTTCCGAACGAATAGAATTCCTCTGAATTGGCTGTTTGGAAACTCTTTCAAAATATTAACTCACCTGGGGCATAAAGCAAAGATAACTAGCGCCTGGGAGTTGGGTTTATTTGTTTTTTATATTGAAAGCTTTGCTCTCAATATTGATTGCGTAATCTTTTAATTTTATAGAAGTAGGTTTTCACATGATCTGATTTGAATGCTTACAAATGATTCGTGTATTGATCGAAGTTAATTAGATGCTATAGAATTTCGATATTTCAGGAGAGAAGACTATTTTTATATATGCGAATATGTGCTTTTGTAAATTCTAATTTTAAACATCGTAAATTGTACCTATCAATAGACCACTAATTAAACCTACATGAACAGAATACATTCAAATTCGTTCTTATATTATGTAATTTATTTGTTAATCCGATTGAGTATTAAAAAAAAAACCTATTCGGTCGAAGGATAATCCCAGATCCAATAAATTGAAAGAAGCTTTTGTGAGCATTTTACATGCTGCCAGAAATCTACGACAGACCGATTTTATGTGATATATTTATAGACCTTACATTCGATGAAGAATTGAAGATACATTTCAAATAGCAATTACAGCCTTCGATGAAACTGACTCTTATACTTTTATGTATACATTCAGTTATTGCTATTGAGCAACTGATATCATTAATTGTTCTTAATCACCTTTCTATTCGAGCCATAATAACATACTGGCACTAGTAGTCTGGCATCGACCCTCGGTTAATGAAATATATATGAATCAGGGGTTTAATTTGTATATTGGTCGGATCCGCAGTTGGCAAGGTGCCATCTACACAGCAGTGAAAGTCAAGCTCCAGGGCATAATAGAATTTTAAAATATCGATTTTCAATACCTGCACGGACACACACAGACATCGCTAGAGTCAATTTACTGTAGATCGATGCAGCCATATACTATTTGACTTAAGGAAAATAAGACTAAAGCATGTTCAATTGTCCACTGCTATTCACATCGTTCATGAATCTTTTCATTTCTTGTTTCTTCCATTGGTAGGTAATAGTACATTATGATACAAGTGTGTAATGTAAGTGGTTACCATCGAGGCGATATTAAGACCCAAGCCTTGGCGAGGGTCTTAAGAGAGCCGTCACGTGTATCATACGACGTTTTTCAATACACTTGTGAAGAAAAATAATTTAGCTAACCATTATCACAACAGTAAAACTAGTAACATTTTTCATAATATGGCGGTAAAAAATTAAATCTGTTTTCATAGGCGAATTTGATTTGCGAACAATAAGGTTATAAGTAGCTACATTACAGCACTAGTGCGTAATGGTAATCAAAATGTCATAGTGTGGTAACCAGGTGCCATTATATACCTAAGTGAAGTGCAATAAGAGCCAATTTCTGAGCAAGTGTATTGAAAAATGTATTTATTAAATAAGTAGTTGTTTTTTTTTAAGGTTCAGAATCATTCAATGACTAGGGTACACATAGGTACACTATCTCGCTCTAGGGCGGAGCGGGAGAGTATATGATATGTGTACCGAGATATGAGACTCTTACTGATTAAAACCACACCTATGTTCCTACCCATAGACCAAGCATGGAATTAGTTTGTCCAATCTCTAACAGGTTTCCCTTTCAGAATTCAGGCAGTAGGCTTCGGCCCTGCTAGGCCCCTACGGTTTTGCTGTCATTTTTTTGAGGCGCGCGTGCCGTCAACGACTCGGACTCAGTCCGGACGACCAGACGGCCAGCATACCATTGTTCATCGTCAGCAAAACCCACGCCTATGGATGTAGTTAATAGGATATTCTACGCTTAAGGTTTGATAAGGAAGACAAGATAAACACAAGCAAACATTAATTTATGGTAACCTAAAATTAAACTCTCTGTCAGAAAACCACGATCATTTCAAGGCAAAACGCTTCATAAACGTGATAAACAACTTAAATTATTACATATTTTTTAAGAATATGTTGATATATTCATGGCAAGCAAACGCAAATAAAACGTATTAAGATCCACCGATTTCTAGTTGTAGGAAGATCGTAGATAGACTATTCTCGCCGGCCCATTGAAATAGTTTGTGACAATTCGCAAGTTTGAAGAGGAGCGTGGCAAAAGCGATCAAACGCCATAGGACGTCGCCGTCCGAGGCAGCCTGTGTAGTTATAACTTTGTGCTTATGTAAGTATCTGTTGTTTTATATCGTGGTCAGCGAAATTGGAAAAAGTTGCCAAGCGCTCTTGTTTTGTGCCTGTTTATTGGCAGCGAGATAGTGAACAAGCAATCTTTAAAAAGTTTTCAAATAATGTAGACTTTATCGAATTCACTTTTGCGTGATATTTAACAATAGTGGGATCCAATCATTATGATAATTGGGAAAGGAGTAGGTATTAAGTCAATAGCTTGCAGTAATTGAGAATTGGTAGTGGAGAACTCGTCAAACTTTAGCGTTAAAATAGAGTTTGAATATTCCTTAACTTTCTCTTCGCAATTTGGAACTCAATTGAGTTGGATACTTTAATTTTTAGGAATCTGGTGACGCGTCAGGATTCACTCTTGATCGAAACGCCAATTGTTCTGATTTTTCGTAGGCGCGGGCTCGCGGACGGCGGGCAATGGGTAGCTCGCTGTCCGTCCGTCCGGTAACAGACCGGTCCGAGCTCAAGTCGTTTACGGCGCGCACTGTTCCCGCGCGCCTCAAGGAGTTGTCAGCAAACTGTAGGGGCCCAACGGGGCCGAAGCCTACTGGGGTCAAAGGGTATGTGAAAATGGCCACCCGGGGCCCTGGGACCAAGGCAAAGAATGGAACGGGGTAGGTTTTTAGTCAGTAAGAGTCTGACACTACTTCCCGCTCCACCCAAGGGCGGGATTTGTCATTGGATGATTTTACCTACCATAAAAAAAAAAATTGTTCTGATTTATACTAACCTCCTTATGCACATAGGTCGATACCTATGTATACAGTACACACTAAAACCCTTCTTTAAAACATAAGATTGTTGTGGGAAGCTGGTTCACTTTACGAATTCACTTCGTTTGCACTTGAGTAATAATTATATACACTTATTTTGGAATCTTTATTGCGTTGGTCCATAAAGTACCTCTTGTTTCTATAAGAATGGTCTAAAGAAAACTGGGCTTATACCATGCGAGGTGATTAATTTTCTGCGTTCTCCAGAATTATACTTCCTACATATAAATATTCAAAAGAAACCTATTCCTCAGCTGAAAGATGGAGTGCAAACATTTTCAACATGATCACATAATCTATGTGTATACATGAAACAAGTATTTTTAAATAGTGACATTTTGAGAATAGCCGTGGTTATACACCACCTTGCCCTAAAGATTTACTACTTTAATAATTATTATTATGTATAGTTGTGTAAATCACCAGAATTTTTTCAATCCATTCCATCAATCCCGAAAATACACATAATTATCGGCAACACTTTCTTGTTCATTGTTCTTGTTCAAATCGATTAATTATTATTAAGTTAGGATATGTTTATTAGGTACTACTGAAATGTATAAATAATATAGTTTACGTCGTTGGCTCCTAAGTTTTCTTTTTTTTTTTTTAATGATATAAAGCTAGTGCTTGACAGCGATCCCACCTGACGGTAAGCAGTTTCAAATTTCTTATTAACTAGTACATATATAAATTATAAATATGTTGCACAAATACAAGCTTCACAACAGCTAAATGACAGTTTATCAAAACTTTTTTTACATTTTATATATATTATTCTATTTCATTCACCCAGTCGCCCACATTCTGCTAGCTTATAAAAAAAGCCGACCCACGACAAACGTCATTTACAGTACCAAAAAATAATCTCATCTACGTACTGTACAACTTTTTTCACGTTTCTAAGGTCGTGACGTCACTTGTGCCTTTATTTCAATATATTTTCGTCCACGTGCGTCGCCGAAATAAAAACGTGACGGCGAAAGTATAAACACGGGTGGTAGATATTCTATTTATGTAATGGTTTTTGTATAATGTTTTTTATTTTTTACGTAATATGTTTTCAACAAGTTTGAAAGAAGATAGGTGGAGGAAAGTAGCATAAAAAGCATAAATAATAACGAAGAGAACTCAAAATACAATAATTATTACGAAGGTCAAACTAAGGTTGAAAGATATTTAAGTAGCTCTTAGTTCCCAATTTTACGTAGGAAGGAAAATTTACTGTCAACTGTTTTAATGTCAAGTTTAAAACAGTCATGAGACCTTCCAAAGTCAAAATAAATATCATTTATCTTAATTTTGTTTTAAAATTAAACGCTATAAATAAAGCAATAAGTCCCGCGGGAATAAATAAATAACAAAAACACCCTATTGGCGTATTAGTGTAGGATTTATTCCTATGAAAATACTGTTTTGCATAATATTTGTTTTTTTTTTTTTAACTCGAATTATTCTTTATTTATAAACAGCACATTGTCATTAGTTAACATTTCCAACGCAGGTTTGTTTTGCGCGGTACCCTTATTCTATATAAAAAATAAAGGCCTATATTACTCCTTATAACATCAGCTATCGACACGTGCAAGTCTCGTCAAAATCTGTTCCGCCATTTCGAAGAGTGGCCAGAACATACAAAAACAAAAACACAAAAAATTTAAAAATTGCGTTTTTGTTCTATGTCTTAGGCATTTAGTAAAAAATATATTATTTTCACACTACAAAAAGACACTTAAACTTTATTTACACATCATTATTGTGATAGGATGTGCTAATACTGTTTAAACCATATAAAGAGGTGCTGATGAAAGGGTTTTTACAATAAATTGTTCGAATCTATCTATCATCCAATTAAAAGGTAAAAGAAATTAAGAAACCAACTAAGAATAAGTGTCAAAGGAAAAATCACAAAAATTAACCAGTATTTTCAAAAATAACAGGAAAAATAATAAAATTATTAAAAATAATCATCATCAATTTTTTTTTTATAGGTACTGTACTATTATAAAATAGTTTCATATTCTAAAAAAAATCTTCTATTACATTTATTTTACCTCACGTTTCCGTCAACTGTATCAAAGGATGAAAACTAGAAAATAAACTAATCAGTTTGATTTTAAAAACAAGAAAGGGCAAGTAATTGAATCATATACAGCTTAAATAAATTATATTTACATTTAATTTTCTTCATATTTTCCTCAAAAGTATCGAAGTCGAAACAAAACTTCCTTACACGTGACCTTCAACGGAAGCAACTCAATTTGCGTAACTTGGTAGGGACTTACTTACATTTGAACTGAACCACAAGAGAGATATAGTACAGAAGGCAATCTACACACAAAGCGCGCTCGAGCAACGCATACACAGGCCGTGTTTACATAGACGAGGCGCGTTGCGCGGCGTGTTGGGCGTTTCGTCGTACATTGCAGCAGCGGGCCGCGTCATCGCTCGCGCGTACACAAACATGTGGCAATGTAAGACGGACCGCCCGACGCGCCACGCAACGCGCCGCGTCTTCGTAATCGAGCACATAGACACCGCTCGAGCTCACGGATACGATATCTTGTGCGGGACTAAACCGTGCTGAACCAGTCACACAGCCATCACAAGGTACTTTTTCTAGCGACCGTCGAGCGTAGATATAAAAAGTGAAGTACATAGATGAGATGACTTCTGTATCTATCTGTTTTGTGACTGAAGTTTCCTCCACTTTTACTTACAAAAGAACGAAACAACAAGAGGCTTAGTTCAGTAATCAAATTGCTTGGATCGGATTATTACCACATCTGTTGCTGATTTCCTTTTCTCTCCAGCCAATTTACAATCGGTTCGTTTAGCGTGAACGCTTGGAGTTGGCCATGCCCCCAATTCCTTTGTTCTGATGTCATCTCAACGCTCATTCTGTGGTCAGAAAAAAGGAATTGGGGGCGTAAGCAACTCCAAGCGTTCACTAGAGGGGAAAACGTCACCATATTAAAAAAAAAGTCATTTAATAAGGTTAGCTGAACTGAGAAGGTTTTTTTGAGGTGGGAAATCATCTAATGACTTTCCCGCACTAGGGTGAAGGGGGAAGGCGTGTCAGACTTTTACTGACTGAAAATTTCCTTCAGATACCTGTTGTGTTCTAGTTCTACGAGTATTCTTTTCAGATGTTTTCATATAGAAAACAATAATAAGAATAATAGCAAACCGTCGGAGGCCAGCAGGGCTGATGCCCTGCTGGGATTCGACGGTTTGCTGACATCTCTTTGAGGAGCGTGTGGAACACTACGCGCTGTCGACGACTAGAGTTCAGTCCGAACGATTACCGGACGGCGCGGGACGGCGAGCTACCCATTGTTTTATTATCCGCAAGCTTGCACCTACCGTGGCTGGCAGTCGGGGTCGGAGTCCCGGCGGCTGGGGCGTCAGAATAAACGTTTCGAGAGCTACCGTGACGCCTCCATCTTGATGTGAAAGCAAAGGACCCGAGCGTGGAAATGTGCTTTCTCACTGTAACTATACTTGAGTGTAGTCGAAGGTTAGTTTAGGTATTTTAATAACAACGAATTAGGTAAATATTGAGCCAATCATTTAACTAAGTTCAATACAGTGGAATGTCCAATTTTAGCTAGCATTTACTTGATTTAATAATTGTCGAATAAACTAAAAACAAAATAATCTAAAAATATTCAGTTCAGCGCCATCTAGCGGCAACATGCCCATACTCGATCCCGTAGCATTGACCTTGAGATTATTGGTAAATAAAAGACAATAACAATAACATGCAGGTAACATTTGTGTTACCTTTTAGGGGTGTTCAAATAATGGTACCTACAGTAATTATTTCCTCTCTCTTTCGTTTTATCTCAATTATTTGGGGTCGGCTCTTCTCGTCATTCTTCGCCAGGCAAATCTGTGTTACCTTGTTGAGGCATTATCCTCTCAGGCACCAAAGAGACAAGACCAAAAATAAAAGACAGCTATAAACTAATATTTTGTTTGTTTGTTAATCCTTCAAACCCAAACGGCTGCACGGATTTGATTGAAAAAAATAAATAAAATAAAAAAAAATATTTTTTCATTCCGGGAGTGTGTAGTAGGCCTATGTTCCCTTGGAATAATTTTATACTACTTATCATACGGGCAAAGTCACTGGTAGAAGCTAGTACAATATAAGCATAAATCAACCTTATAATATTCCTACTAATGAAACTCAGTCCTTAACTCTAGGAGAGGGAAAAAAGACATTAAAAGACAGCTCTTACATCTCAATATTGACAAACCTAACCCCATAAATATTCAACAACCAAAAAAAAAGATCATCAAACATATTCAAAAGGGAAGCTAAAAGATTTGTACTTTAATTAAATGCAAACCACTGTATAAATCGCGACGAAAATCCACTTCAAATTCTCTTAAAGCTGTTAAAAAATGTTAAAAAGCCTGCCGTTATAATTACATGGACCTTTTACTCGCTGTTTAAAAGAACACTCCCGTTTTATACGACCGCTGGGAAACCGTAGAATACAGTTTTAATAAAATACCTTAATCATTAAAAAATGTATGGGGATTAAGAGCTATGTTTATTTGGCAAGGTCATATCGTTTAGTGAGCTTTAAAACTTTTGTGTTCATGATATTTTCCTTTGGGTTTGTTGGACCCCCGAGTGTAGTGACGGGTTACTTGTTTTTGTTTAAATTGCTTTTCTTTTAGGCGAGTTTGAAGTCAAAAAGTTTAAAATTATATTTAGGATGTTACTTTTCCCCGAAATGAGAGATTACAAATGAACAAACAGAGGTAAACTCAATTGCATTATCTAAAGCCAGGGTAGCCAGGATACAAAATAAAAATCATTTATCATTATTTTGGAAATACAACCAAAATATTTCCGTCAACACATTCATTTATCAGTAGTTATTTCCAATTACATGATATTGGTACTACTTAAGAGGACTACTACTACAGTAACTAAAGCACGATCTCTCTCGGACTGCATACAAAAGAAAAAATTGTGCAAAGACACAATGCTTATAAAATATAAAGCATATTAGCGATTTATTAAAAAAATTATGATATATATAATAGTAAAACGTTCCTTTTAAAATTAA
Source organism: Leucania comma (assembly GCA_958295575.1). Lineage (NCBI taxonomy): Eukaryota > Metazoa > Arthropoda > Insecta > Lepidoptera > Noctuidae > Leucania > Leucania comma. Next base: position 14,262,836 of record OY282474.1, on the reverse strand, counting down.
TCTGACAAATAATCAGAACGAATGCAAGCACATATATTAGTCCGGTTTCTAATGGATTAGAAGTAATTTTAGAGACAGCTTCGTAATTTTTTACCCGACTGCGCCAGAAGGAGGGTTATGTTTTTCGAGAGTATGTATGTATGTATAATTGTTTGGCACGCTCTGCAGCCTGAACGGCTCGATGGATTTTAGCTTGAGAGGTGTCATTAGATTCGTATTTACTGTGAGAGTGACACTGGTTATATCAAAATAAAAAAAAAAACTAAATGGCGGATATTTAGCGCCAAATTCAAATGTTTGGCACGCTCTGCGACCTGAACGGCTCGATGGATTTTAGTTTGAGAGGTGTCTTTAGATTCGTAATTACTTAGAAAGTGATATCGTAATAAAATAAAACTAAAAAAATAAAAAATAAAAAACGGTAATTTAAAAAACTAAAAAACCCGACTGCTTTTCTGAGCATTCATGAAAAAGCCCTAAAACAAGAAAGTCGTTGTACCCGATTGCACTTATCTATATAATATTTTAAATACTGGCAGTCGGGACCCATTCTAGAATTGAGAGCACATACCTATATTACATTGCAGATTACTCCAATCTATTGACTAGACGGCTGACTTTCTAGAATGGGGAACAACGACTTTCTTGTTTTAGGGCTTTTTCATGAATGCTCAGAAAAGCAGTCGGGTTTTTTAGTTTTTTAAATTACCGTTTTTTTTTTCTTTCGTACAAAATTATTATGTTTTGAACACACTATGTAGCATTTATCTTCAAGAATAATATATATATATATATTTTTTTGCTGCAATGAATATATTTAATATACTTTTGCACATTATCTCCTGTAGTCCTCTTAAACGTACAAGCAAATTGCGTAGAATCAAATAAACCACTAGCAACACAAAATTAATTCCAAATCCCCCTCATTTTAATGAAGCAATAACCTCCCTCCACACGTCTTTAAATACGTTAAAATATGCTATCGCAAATAAGCGCATACAAATTAGTTGTAGTTCAATTAGGGAATGTAATTAGGAAAGCTGCGGCGTGCAGCGGCAGTTCGTTGAAATAATTACGATATTGATGTCGAGCGGGTCGATTCCTACCTAATGAATTACCTGCGAGCTGCAAATTAATTACAAGCTCCACTGCCTCAGCCTCCGAGGACATTGTCGAATACGATATCGAAATGACTTAAATGATTTTCAGTTAATTATACCATTTCACTAATTGAATCCCCCGACATACCAAGCACGAAGCCATTAGAGTGAGAGTCCATGGCTAGCAGACTCTCGTCACGCCCCTAACACAGGTTGGAATCCGAGGAAACGAATTAAAGAATTTCTGTTGCTTTAACAGACCCTAGTTCCTCATCATGTGCCAAAACTATAATAACTGAAACTTGATATTTGGGCATCGTTTCTTCCAGCGTTGGGGGCATGTACTGACAAAGTTTCAGTTTTTTATAAAATCACGAAAGAATCAGAATCAGAATAGTTTATTTCAAATAGACCAATTACACGCACTTTTGAATTGTCAAAATGTCGGTCAGTCCAAAAAAAAATTGATGATGAAAGGTTGGCAGCCAGACGCTCTTAGGTTACACGTTTAATTTCAACCACGAAATGTACCCAGATACTCGTAGACTATAGACAATTTACAAGTTTTTCAAATAAAGCGCAAAGATATGCTAGAAGTTCCGCTTATCGCCAATCTTGAACATAAAATTGGTATCCGCCAACACAATAGCGATGCGACATCTTACCCTCAGCGTCGCCCTTCCGATTCTTTCCCCAAGGACCGCAATGCTGACGTGCGGATAAAGAGGGGAGATAAAAAATTGCCTCACGACTGTGACCACGCAGCTGAGCCGGGGGTGCATGTGCATTCCCGCCGAGCAATTTGATAAATTACACCAAATTCAAACTGATGAAATTTCCCTATGAGGAGATTACATACCGTACATCACTTCTCAAAGCAATAAAACCTTTGCAACATGGGACCACTTTTTTACTACATTACATTTTTCGAATTGCTGTTTGCGGACGCGAAAAAAATGTCTTATCGAAAACCATAAACAAACAAATCTTAAATTAAACATATTCGCCGACATTTTGAACCACTTATGTTTTTATTACCGTATTATCAATTCATAGGCCGTAACATAAGTGTCTATATTATTATGAATAAAGCAGCGTTTGCATCGACCCTAGTTATAAAACTGAAATGGCGCTCGTAAAACGAAGCAGTCCTGAGTTGTCTTACCGATCCGCAAGAGTTTTATATTTCCTATAAAATATTATATTCTGTGGAGCGTGCAATATTCCGACATTCTACACAGTGAGATTTTCAGTCTATTCTAGTCGTGTAAGAAAGTGCAAGGAGGTTGAAGAGCTAGGTATTCGTGCAATCGCTTTATGAAGCGGGGCGACGCGGCGCAAGCACTCAATTGATTTGCATCGTGGACTCCCGGACAAAGCAGAGCCCGACCGACGCGGAATCCCGCTCAATTCACTCCTCAAACTAAATCGGCAGATTAGAATTCGAGCTGTGAACGAGCTGCTACAAAGAATTTCTTTTAATCAAATGAATGTATTAAGATTTTCATCTCTATACAATTGCTGTGTTCCTGATGAAAGGAGATAGAAGAGCTTTTGATACTTTAGTTCGCTAAGCACGCACGAATTAATGGAAGCGAAAGTGAGGAAAAAAGAAAATGAAGTTTTCACGAAGCTTAATTCGACCCGTACGTAAATATCTATCGCTCTCTATTCTTGTAATTAGGATTACAAAGAAAATACGAAGAAAAACCTGATTCCTAAAACATACTGCCCTGTCACAAATGGCAGGCATTTGTGTGTTAATAACGTTCTTAATTTCCACATTAGCTTATTTTGCCAATGAAATGCGAATATTAACAGTTCAACGACCATCACAGCGTTATGAAAAACATTTAAGCGGGTTATTAACAGGTTGCGCTTGCACAAACAATATCAAACGACTATTGCTAGTGGTTGGTGTAAATGAGTCCGTTTATATTTCCTTTCGGGGACAATGGCTTCACCCGGCGATATTACCCTCGAGGACAACAGGAATAAGTAGGAAAACGTAAAAATATCTAATTGAATTTTTCATCTTACTCTAGGATTCTCAGGCGCTTTATTAAACTCGTTGAATAGCGAGCTGCGAGGGGCAATCGGAGCTCCCTTGATTTGCATTACCGGGAGAAAAGACACAAAGCACTGGCAGGAATCTAGGAAGGAATTCTTCAGTCAAAGGCTCCTGCGAGGAGCCGGCGCCGCCCGGCGACCTCTCGGACACGACACTTGCTAAGTGCCATTGTGACGAATTTGAAATTGCAGATTATACCAGTGGATCTGCGTATTTTATTCATTCAAATATCCTACTATGAGATATTACCTGTGAATATATCAATACATTCATTTTGATGTTCATGTAGTTAAAATTGCCAACCGCAGAACCTTTTGACTTGCTTAGTGAACTATTTCGTAGCAAGGCATTCGCAGTTCGGACTAACTCGGCTACATAAACGGCAGCAACAAATATACCAGATATCATGTAACACAATCGTGTTCCATATACCCGCTGGCTTGTTTGATTTATACACCATTTTATTGACAATGATAAAGGTCTGCATTGGTACTGACATTTCGTTATGTCGGGGTGAAAAATGGCACGTTGTCAATATAGCAATAAACCGATCTTATGTCGCATTAGCTTGTTTTTGTCACAAATACAAGATCATTATCTTAGAAATCCGGAGGAGGAAAGTTTTGAGACATGTTCTGTGTTTTAGTTTACATACTTTAGTGTCGGTAGAGTGCAACTGCACTTTTGAGCCCTGACTGTACATGTCGACTACCTAAAATGTTAAGTAAATGGGAACCCTAAGGGTTATTAGGGTTCTTACTCACTATGTTGCTGTGTTTGGGTTGAGCGACCACACTTGTTATCTGTGTAACTGGTAATACCGGTGCGAGGCGAGAGGGAATGGAAAATAGTCACCTTCTTCTGCGTAGCAAGCAATGTAAGCTAAAGAGCATCCTCATCCTGGATTTCAGTTTGTAAAGCGATTCCCGGACACCGTAAGTGCAAGCTTGCGGACGGTGACAACTAACGGTTGACTCGCCGTCAGGCATCCGTCAAGCCCGAGTCGGTAGCGCGTTATGTTTCACACGTTAAGCCTGTTGGGGCTGCGGAATAGAAGCAAAGGGTATCTGAACATAGGTGGGTTAAAGTAAAAGTCTGACACTTCGTCTCGCTCCGCCCAGAGCGGTAGAAGTCATTTGTAGATTTCTCATCTCGAAAAATAGCCATGCCGTACTTAACCGTAACTAAACTCTTATGATTCTCACACACTTACATTTTGTAGTTTTTGACTTTTGAACTCTCGTGCTTGTAATCTGTGACACAGATTACAAGCACAGAAACCGATCCACACACGTTTTAAACACAGATAAGACAACAGATATGTATTTAAAACGTGTGTGGATCGGTTTCAAATATAATCCAATCAAAATAAATGTGGGCGAAGCGAAGCCGTACCTAACAAGCTTATCTAGAATTACTTACAACATTTTAAATTATTTACCAAATTATACAAGTTAATTACAAAGAAGCTTCTTACAGTGGCTTCCAATTACGGAAACAATTTGTTTGTAATACATTTCCATGAAAGGGTGAATTAAACGTTTTCTGATGCAAGAGAACGTTTTAAATTAATATTGTTTGTCAGTTATTTAAGATCCGCAGTTTAAAAACGTTTTAAAAAATATAGGGAAAGAGACCGATACTTAAACACGTGATTGTAGTCATGATAACAAACAACTTACCATGGGACCAAACCTAAAATCGCGAGAAAAATCTGCTGGTCAATACTTTCTTGTTCGCCTAACTGGTCAAAATGTACTGAACTTGGATGTTTTTTTTCGTGACTTCAGGTTTGGTCCCATAGTAAAAGTTGATTAATATCATGACTACAATCACGTGTTTAAGTATCGGTCACTATTTACCAGTCAACCTATATATCTATCAAATAGGATGGCTACTGAAATGTAACCAGGAAATGTTGAATAATGTACGGTGAAACGAAAAAAGCTCACCAATTATTTTTTCTAGTCGACATACTTGCAAATTCTGTGATTTACCGCATGTGAAGCGTCCAGTTTGCGATCAGCAGCTATTTTTATCGTCACCACTAACGTTCGCCCGTCGACTTAATTGCTTTACTGTCGTAACTGAATCGCTGCAAAACGTTACTGGTTGCTAAAATAGAAGCTTAGGTAAATAGTACAGGTATTAGACCGGTTATTATAAAACGTAAACATCACATTTTTTCAACTGTATCCACGTAATATGCTACGAAAACATACCGTCACCGCTACGCATTTGCTACGCGCTTATTATGCGCTTACTTCGCACTTGCTACGCGGTTGCTACTCGCTTGTTACACGCGCCTACGTGCTTTTTACACTACGCTCGCGTGTAGCAAAGACGTACTACGCCCAAACTTCTCTAATGCTAAATACTCGTTCACTTTAAAGTTCACACACGTATGTCACTAGTGCTAGACCTAAGTAATTTATATTTCTGTATGTATCTTTTTTTCCTGTTTGTGTTTTTTGTTTCTGTTTAATAGTACCTATTGCTTTAAAAAAAATAAAAAAAAAACAGATTACAGTGTAGATAAAATCGTGCTGGGCCGTGGTCCAGAGCGAGGAGGAATGGCCAGTTGCTTCCTTCTGCGAAGCAGTAATGCTGGCGAAAGAGTTGACTGCACGCCACAGCCGCCAAGATCCCGACCCCGATTTCCAGTCACCATTGGCGTGGGCTTGCGGACGACGAGCATTGGGTAACTCGCCGTCCGGCCGTCCGATAATCATCCGGACCGAGCCCGAGTCGTCTACGGTGCGTAATATTCTACGCGCGCCTCTAAGAGATGTCAGCAAAAACGTATTATAGGGAACCAGTAGGACCGATGCCTACCGAGGCCATAGGTTTATTTCCGAAAGAGAAACCCGTAGTACTGGAACATAGGTGTGGTTTTAGTCAGTAAAAGACACGCCCTTCCGCTCCGGCCTAGAATGGGAGGATTCATTGAATGATTTCCCACATTAAAAAATATTTAGATACCTAAATCTAATAACAAAATGTTTTTCGAACAGTCAATGTATTAGTACCACGTTCCAGATTTATAGATCGCAATAATGCACAATGGTGACACGTTAAGTTCATCAGTTACGAAAGCCTGAATAACGCGTTTTCAACTGTTGATACTTTTATAAATTCTCTTATATATTATACTTACCAGAGTGTGTTTCCTGGTAACTGTAAGGATGCTTGCTTACGGAGAGTTACTTCTGAATAAAACTGCTCCATGCCACTTCATCGCTCTATCCAGTAATATTGTTACTATTTTATTTTAAGGATTCCGTACCTCAAAAGGAAAAGACGGAACCCTTATAGCATCACTTTGTTGTCCGTCTGTCTGTCTGTCAATCAAGACCCTTTATTTCGGAAACGCGTGAAGGTATTGAGTTGAAATTAAAACCATATACTCAGGTCTGCGGTCTCTTGAAGCCGTGATAAAATCAAACTTAGAAGTTTGATTTTTAACGGAAAAAATATATGGCCGTTTATGTCGCAAAATACGTATATTTCGACACTCTCAAGGGAATCAAAATTCAAAGGGTACTTCCCGTTGACCGAAAATCCTGAAATTTGGCAAGAAGCAAGGTCGCATATCACAAGTATAGGAAAAAAAGAATTGCGATTCGGAAAAATCTTCGTAACACAATTCGGGGATTGAACTGTTTTCGTCATAGGTAAGTTTATACGGGACCCTCAGTGCTCGAGTCCGATTCGCACTTGCCCGGTTTTTTTTATTTGTTGTACAGGTTAGTAGGTTACTGTCGCCAAATAAATATAATTTTTCTATCTTTTTAATTATTTTTGGCATCGTTGATAAAAAGTAAAATGTTTTTTTAATCAGGTCATATTATACTTTCATTAGACTTATTTTTTGTTGCACTGAATTTATTAGGGTTGGTACATATCTTACGGAAAATGCGTCGCGTATTATCGGTCGCGTAACGCCAGAGCACACAAATATATAATACAACATTCAACCTTTCACACTTAACCGATGATACGTGAACGCGTCGAGCGTAAAGTATATTCCGTCAGATATGTACCGACCCTTAGGCTCCATCAATCAATTAAAATATTCAGTCAGTAATCCAAATAATAAATAGAAATAGAAAATGGCAAAGTCTTATGAAAATGTAGAAGCAAATTCTTCTATTTACACACACAAAGAGAAGAATACAATTTACCATTTTGATTCGAACAACAGCAGAGATGAATCCGTCCAGTGTTACCATATTCAAACATTATGTGTTATGCAGATTACACTGGTTTCCTACTACACGGATTTTCACAACCACGCCTGGCAACACTTCAGAAAGTAGATACAGCGCAGGTGTGTGAAACTCGCCTTCACAGGAAATTACGTAATACATACGTCATAAATGCGTATTCTCGTTAATTCGCGTAGTGATTGAAGAGATGCGGGATTGGTACTAAGGATGTGTGGTAGATTATTGGTACCTATTAGTTGGTACTTTTGAGCAATGTGAGGGTTAAGTTTTGATATTTAGGGCTGATTTCATCTTTCACTATAAAAACATAGTTTAACTAAACTGAGTTCAGCGTAATCTAGTTTAAAGACCCGTGTCGAAAACATGGGCGTTTAGAATTTAAACTGAGTTATGCGTAAACTAGATTCAATTCACAGCGGTGAAACGCAAAATGAAGCTATAATCTCGATTAGATGGTCAAACTATAACTACTAAAATAATCGCGATTAGTTTTATTGGTGATTTTGGCCCTTAGGGCTGATTTCATCATTCAATATAAAAACTTAGTTCAACTAAACTGAGCTCAGTGTAATCTAGTTTAAAGACCCGTGTCGTAAACATGGGCGACAACAAAAGTATTGAAACTGAGTTTAGCGTAAACTAGGTTCAATTCATCGCGGTGAAACGCAAAATGAAGCTGTAATCTCGATTAGTCGCTCAAACTGCGTTTTGTTTGAACGAATCGCGATTAGTTTATTGGTGAATTTGGCTCTTAGTCAGTTACCAATCTACACCGTTAAACTAATATTATAAAGGCACACGTAAGGCGAATGTAAATCTAGTGTCTATTCACGTTCGAACGGCTGAACGTATTTCGATGAAACTTAGTATAAAGGTAGATGTCCATGTCCTGGGAAAGACCAAAACACCGGATAACTACTTTTTATCCCAGAAGTACCCTTGGGATATTTTTTACTATTATATGGGCGAAGCCGCTGGCAGCAGCTTTGGGTACTGCTACTTCCCATATTATGGAGATACATGGAGAATAGTTTTTTTTTTTTTTTTAACTTTGTCTTTGACTTTATTGTTTAGTCTTCATTTATATATAATGAATAGTTACATTTGTGTTGTTAAGTAGGAAATTCCATACTAAAGTCACCAATGTGGATAAAGTTTACAACAAAATTGAAGCCTTACACATTCGAAACAATATAGTTTGGTAAATGATTTCTTTATATAGCCGTAGTGTAAAGGCAGAAGCCTTTATATACACCGTTAACTTTTGATCGTTTTAATCCCGTGGAGCGTCGGTCGGTCAGTAATTGCTAACTAGGCCTAAAGCGCCTATTACACCACTCGATTTTCAGACGGGTGCTAGTCGACCTCGCGTAGTGTATTAAGGCAGTGTTAACTCTAAGACAGTCTGTGTATCGTGTGCGGATTATCGAGCGGTGTAATAGGCGCTTTAGTCCAACGTCGGATGCTGATACACCCAGTCCAACAGCTTTTGACAGAACACCTTCTGCGGTCTGTCGGTTCAGCTAATACTTCAATAAAGTTAACCAATAAAATAAATAAATAGATAATATATTCCACATCTATCACACAACGCCGTCTAGTCCCATACTAAGCAAAGCTTGTGCTATGAGTACTAGACAACTGATATACATACATAGATAAATTACACCCAGACACAGAACAAATGATCGTGCTCATCACACAAGCATTTGTCCTGGGTGAGAATCAAACCCACGACCTCCAGCATAGCAGTCAGGGCCACTAACCACTAACTCAAGACTAACAGGCCAGTCAAATGTAACAATATGATAGATTATGAATGATTGTGTCACAAGAATATACTTGGTACATTTCTATATCAATTGCTGGGTCGTAGAAAGATGAAATAAATGAAAGCCTACACATATCTACGTGAAAAATAATGATGTATTACGATCAAGAAAGACGAATTATCCGCAGTGATCGATAGAGGACATGACACACACACACACATTCACATCTATATTTACAAACATACGGTATCAGATACATTTCAGAAAACAATGTTTTGTTCTGATGTGTACATATATGAAGGGCGGACATAAACGTTATTTTTTCCTTATTTTTTATCATCCAACAAAAAATCCAATATATTTTTTTATTTGTCAACGAACGGAAGAATCCTCAACCTCCGTTCCGTTACTTTTGTCCGTACTGTTACCGAAGAATCGATGAGAAACTCGGAAAAGTCACAAATATTCGAGCCATTGGATTTTTATGGCTCAACTAAAGTGATATGGGGGTTATGGGGGCCTCCAACCATGACTGGTGTTATACGAAGACAGGCAGTCAATTTAAAGTAAGTACCTGTTCTCTGCTCATACTGTATCACTATGACCCTGGCGTAATGTTAGTATGGTGTTCAAGTAGTGTAGTTTGAAAGCGAAAGGAAGCAATGTTAGTAGATATTTAATGGGTTTTTGTGTACATTTAATGTGTATACGTTCTATGAGTATTGAAAAGATATTTGTTAAGGGGCTTATAGACGTTGTATTTTTTAAAGTAGAAGGTTACTGAGTGACCTTATGTCAAGAGCTTTCTGTCAATTAAGTAAGAGACGATTTTAAGCAATGAATAGGACTATGCTCAGAGTTTCTTTGCGAGATCGGATCATACATTGCTCGTAGATGATGGTCGTTGGGGCCGAAAAGTTCAGTACCTCTACCATGAGTTTTAAGCAATAGTATTCGTCGCTACTCGATATCGACGCCGTAAATATTTTGTATGGCAAATTTTGCAGCGCCTCTAGCGGTCACTTGCAGAACCAAAATTTGCCATACAAAATATTTACGGCGTCGATATCGAGTAGCGACGAATACTATTGCTTAAAACTCATGGTAGAGGTACTGGAGTGGCGAACGCGTACCGGAAGACCGGAACCCCTTTCGGGGTTGTCAGTGTCTCACTAAGACCTACCTGTGTTCCTTCCGTTGCTCATTGCGTTCCAGGGTAAAGGCTTTCAAACAACCCTGCATTCCGTCCGTTGCACCCTGTGACAGTAATTTTGTGTGATTTTTCCGTTGAAGTAATTAATTGATAGTAATATGGCACGGATATAAGGAATAGATAGGTACACTTAGATACTTACTTTTTTTTTAGTGGAAAGTCATCCAATGATATCTCTCGCTCCGAACGAAACGGGAGGGCGTGCCAGACTTTTACTGATTAAAACCCACTCCTGTTCCTTCTTTGCCTTCGTTCCAGGGCCACAGGTTTACACTTAGCCACCACTGCTTATACTTTATTGCGAGTCATAGGTACATCGTTAAATTTTGGTCGTTTTAATCCCGTGGAGGGTCGATTCGGTACATGAAACCCTATCGATTTGTAAACATAAAAATGAAAAATAAAGTACTTTTTTTTAAACTGACCTTATAGGTAGTGGTCGGTCGTTGCGTACTAACTACCTACAGTTCATTGGCCTCGATCAGCTAAGGTTTACTTAAAGAAATCAATTTCATGCGTACATAAATTCGAGTTTTAGAAAAAAAGTGCTTTATTTTTAATTTTATCCTTATGAATCGATTGTGTTTCATGTACCGAATCGATCCTCCACGGGATTAAAATGACTAAAATTTAACGGTGTATTGCAAGGGAAGTTACGTTACGCGCTAACATCGCAATCAGAAAGTCGCAAACCTATAGTTACTTCGGCGGCAGCGATCTCTCTCGCCGGGCCTTGGTTCAGGCCATGGTCCGGAGTGAGGAGGGATGGCAGGCGGTCGCCTCCTTCTGCGAAGCAGTAATGCTAGCAAAGGAGGAGGCCGACCGCATCAGGCAGAGGCAACGGGGCGCTCGCCCCAGCAGCCGCCGGGATTCCGATCCCGATTTCCGGCCACCGTAGGCGCGGGCTTGCGGACGGCGTGCAGTGGGTAGCACGCTGTCCGATCGTCCGGTAACATACCGGACCGAGCCCAAGTCGTCGACGGCGCGTTCTGTTCCCGCGCGCCTCAAGGAGCTGTCAGCAAACCGTAGAGGCCCAGCCTGCTAACTGCAGGCAGGCAGGGTCGAAGCCTGCTGGGGTTAAGGGCCGTTTTCTGAGAGGAAGGCTCAGCCCCGGCATGATAGGCAACGAAGGAACGGGGTAGGTTTTTAGTCAGTAAGAGTCTGACACTACTTCCCGCTCCACCCAAGGGCGGGACTTGTCATTGGATGATATTACCTACCATAAAAAAAAAAAATAACCTATAGTTACTGATAGTCAAGGACAGAGATAAATTCCGGCGCTGGCGCGAGAGAAATAGCGTTTGCCGCCGAATGTGTGTGATCGTCGCGACCGATGTGAAATCTTGCCTCAGAGGCACAATTTCAGCGGTCCAGGCGCTAGAGACGAGTCACCTATCTTCAGCTGTTTTGATTTAATCTAAGGAGTCATAATTATCACTTTATAAACTGATTACCAGTATATCTTTCTATGTACGAGTAATTAGTTTCATACATACATAACTACATATAGACGGCACGGTTGGCCCAATGGTTAAACGATTGGTCGTTTGTTCGATTCCCGCACCGAAAATATTTTTATGGCCTAAAGATAGTTGTTTCGGGATTATGTGACTTGTGTATGTCAGTTTATATGTGCGCATGCACGATACAGGGGTCATTCCTTGTGGAAGTTGGAAGTTTATAAAAAATACTAATATTTTTTACATAAGATACCTATTTAGAGGAACCATAATATTTGTAAAAGAGTAGATAATTAGTACTAACACTAGATAACAAGTCATATAAAGAAAAGATGAATGTATTGTGTGAGGAGTGTTAAGAAAGAAATGGGAGTTTATCACTAACTCCCTTTTCTTTCTTAACACGTGACGGGTGAAAAAAATGTGAAGAAATAGGATGGCACCAGGGCAGGAAGATTATGACTAGATAATACACTATTTATTAAGGTACTAACATTGTATGGATCTTTTTGTGTCCGAAATAAAAACAAACCGGCCAAGTGCGAGTCGGACTCGCGCATGAAAGATTCCGTAACGTCTGTATCAAAAAATGCCAAAAAAAAACACGTTTGCTGAACGGGATATTCATTTTATTCAGTTTTTGTTATTAGGTATAGTGGCCACAGAAATACAAGTGAAAATTTCAACTGTCTGTCACGGTTTATGAGATACCTGATGACAGACAGACGGACAGCGGAGCGTTAGCAATAGTCCCATTTTAAGCTTTGAGTACGGAATCCTAAAAATATATTCTGTTTTATTCTATAATAATTTGCGCAGAAACAAAACAGTGTGGTAACAAGAACTTGCATAATATGTGTAGCACAATGTTGTTGTTATAATGTTACTCGACGAACAACAAACAACAACCGTGTATGCTGCGACTCGGAAATTAATATATTTACATACAAGAAGAGGTTTCAGACTGATTCTCATTTAGTTTGAAAAGGAATTCTAATGTACTTTTTTATTAAAAACCCGCTGCTGCCGGCAGCTTCGCCTGAATCATCATCTTCATATTCTTTTAACCGTGTTTAGGTCTATAACTAAACACCATCAGTAAGTACCCTGTTTTCACCGTAGGCGAGGGCTTACGGACGGCGGCCAATGGGTTGGTCAACGTCCGGCTGTCCGGTAACCGTCCGGACCGAGCTAAAGTCATCGACGGAGCGCGCATCAAGAAGATGTCAGCAAATCGTAGAGGCCCAGCAGTGTCGAAGCCTACTGGGGCCATTGCTTTTTTTTATAGAGGGGAAAATCATCCAAATGACATCTCCCGCACTTGGGCGCTTGGGCGGAGCCGGGAGAGAGTGTCAGACTTTTACTGACTAAAAGACCCACACTGCTTCTTCGTTGCTCTTCCCGCTCCGAAGATAAGAAGAAGTTATTGGATGATTTTCAACTAAAAAAATAAATAATGGATACCTATTTTATTTACATTAACCGACCGTTGGATGGCCTCCCACCAGGTGGACCTATAACATGGTGAGGCTCGCGGAAAACCGAATAAGTGATATACGCCCGAGCTGAAGACGAGGTGTCGAGTTACTCGAAAATAATAAGTAAAACTTTATAAGATTATACTTAACAAAATATTATGAGACAGCTTGCGGTTTTTAGGGTTCCGTACCCAAGGGACCCTATAACTAAGATTCCGCTGTACATCTGTTTGTCACCAGGCTGTATCTCATGAGCCGTGATAGCTAGACAGTTGAAAGTTTCTCTCGTACAATAAACGTGATCTTATTGCTGTTTTTGCTGCAGACGATATCTACGGAACCCTTCCAAAAAAAAAAAAAAAAATTGTGGCATGGCCGCCGCACTTTTCCACACTTGTACGATACTACATTGCAAGCCTAAAAGCGTAAGGTAGGTAAGACCGTGTTTTTAGAAAAAAAAAATCTTATTATCAAAATATAATCTTTTCCTCTAATGCCAAAGATATTACTCGTTAACCCACAAACAAGAAAGGTCAAAAGCGTCAACAAAACACAAAATACGGCGGTCATCACAATTCACGAAGCACTTAAGAAACATAATCCTCAAAACATCAGCTCGTCGGACAACGGAACCCTCAAATTAAGTTAATTGCAATCGTAATTGGCGAGCGCAGGGGACCGCAGTCAAGGAAAATATTTATATTTCTCCCTCCCTCCCTCCTCGCCGAGAAATTCGACCAATTTTACTCCCAAATTATAACATTAACCCACAGTTTCTGAAACGTAAGTTATAGCGAGTTACAATGCAGTCCATATATAGCTACTAACGACCAATTGGAACAGTTCACTAGCTTCTGATGTTTTATAAGTGCCCGGGTTTTCAATTTTGAATATTCGAATTTACTGGTACTCAGCTACATCCGGATAGGTTACGCGACAAATAAGTTGAACCATCCACCACGGCTACATACAGCCACCCACCTGTACTGAGAACGAAAATCGCTGATAATCCTCGTCACACTCGTTGATTCATCATGGCGGACACCCCTGAATGCGTAATCGATTTTCGGGTCCCACAGCAAATGGTTCAACTTATGCCGCGTACTATGCACACATTGATTTATTATCAACTGTTTTGATTAACTGATTAATTATCTCTTGACAGCCAATCACAGCAGCATCCAGGCACTTGAAACTTTGTCTTATAAATGTCTTCCTTAAGAACTGGAAAGAGAAAGCGTGGAACCGTGACCGTCAGAAAGAATGGTTGCCTGTGCCCAGCTAGGGATAATATACTAATAATAATCATTTATTGTTTTTGTGACTATTTATGTAAAAAGTATGTACATAAAAATAAATAAATACGATTAGAATAATAATAAGGTCATCATCAAACGCCAGAGCGACAGCGATTTTTTTTTATTGATATAAACTGGTGCTGGACTGCGATCCCACCTGATGGTAAGATGATGATGGTATTGATGGTGAGGCTCACTAGTTTATTAGGAACCTATAAACTTCAAGACTAAATTACTTTCTTTACTAACCCTATTGAACGACTTTTTACGAAATAACCAATCAATAGAGTTAGATGAACTGAGATAAAACCCGTATTGATGATTTTAATTAATATAGTTCCGTAAGTGATTACGTGGTACGGTAGTAAATCATATTTTTACCTAATGATGACTGACCTGGGGCTTTACCATGACATGTTAAAATATATATACACCGTGTAATTGACAGGTTGGCAAAAACTGAAACAGTAGCTTCATGACCATGATTATGACTGAAAAACGTTGGAATTTTCTTCAGGAAAATTGTCGAATTTTCCGACCGTTTTTCAACTAGATTTGTGTTTTATTCATTTGTTACAACAAAATCCAGCCCTAAAAACACAATTTTAGTGAAAAAAAGCAAAAAACTTAAATTCGGCAATGTAATCGTAAAAGAAAATTCATTCAACCCGCGCGGAATCAGCTGTTAGCTGTAAAAGTTTACTGGCCTGCGTAGTACCTACCACAGACAGAGACAGCATACCGCTCGCTCGCTCGCTCCTTTTGTTTGGTCCGCCTTTGCTTACGCGCCGACACTCTAGGGTTGTACCGCGTACGGAATTTAATACTTGTAATTTTATTTTCTTTATGTAAAATGCTTTAATAATAATTAGATACTCAGGAGTATGATTACTTTATTATTTATTAATTCCAAAAACCTTATTTTAAATCGTTAATGATCTACAGTATCAATTACGAAGCTACCCGAACTGTACACACGCGTTGCATTACAGTAATGTAAATTGTTTGCTTTAGACAATTTAGTGGTACATAAAACATAAAAACATCGTGTTAATATTGCCAGATTCACATTTTTTAACCTGTCAATCCCTGAGTGAAAGCCGGCGTACGCGCGTGTAGTTACGAAAATCTTTGCTTATTTTCGATTTTTACATACTATTAGAAAAACTTCTTATTTACGTTCTTGAATAAATACCCTATAAAAAAAAAAACTTAATTTATAATCTATGCGAACGCCGACGTTTTGTTTAGTGTTTAGAAAATGGTGCAAAATCGCGCGCGTGCTGCTTGGGGATTGACAGGTACTAGGTTTAAACTTGGAAGCAGAACCATGAGTAAAAGTTACAAAAGATAGCGGTTAATAACAATGTTTATCATACGATTACGATACGATTATTTTTCAATACCTAGTTCTTCATCTTTATCTCAATCGCAGGCCGACCACTGTAACTACTGCGCCATGGGCACCTCGACTAACGTACTTACTATTACCGAAATAAAAATGTTTAATTTCATACCATGTGGGCAGCCCTAATTGCTACACGTGTCACACTCTCAAAGGCGTGCCGACAAACGAAGCCGCTGAGGCGCTGAGCCGCCATTTTAGTTTGCCGCGATTGATGGTGCGATCTAGACGTCTATTTCGTTTTCTTTCAACTGTCGAGAGTTCGGGACTGTGTGTTGCGTTCAGTTGAGTTGTGTGTTTTTGTGTTGTGTGGTACTTATCGTCATGAATCGGCGTAATGAAACGTTTAGTGCTCGCGAATATGGCCAGATGTTAATGTGCTTGGGTGAAGCTAGAGGAAACGCGTCGTTGGCATTAAGGCTCTATGTTCAAAGACACCCAAATGAACGACATCCAGCTCATAGTCGTACTATCACACGGGCATATCAACGTGTTTTAGAAAATTTACCTATTGTGCCGCATCAGGAAGGTGCTGGAAGGGCAATCCGTGCTCGTTCTGAGCAGGCCATTTTAGATGTTGTCCGTCGAAATCCGCGTTTGGGAACCCGTACTGCTGCAAAACTTGTAAGGCGTAATAACGGACCCCGTGTTTCACATTGGGCTGTGCACAAAGTCCTTCGAAAGGACAAGCAACGTCCATATCGGATCCATAAAGTGCAGGCTCTGGTACCTGGTGACTCAACGCGTAGACTGGCGTACTGCAGATGGCTGATACATCGGCAGCAGCTAAATCGCCAATTCGTTTCACGGGTGATTTAGACCGATGAATCGACGTTTACACGAAACGGTATGTGGAACCGACGGAATGCTCACATTTGGGCACGCTACAACCCATACGCATTGCAGCAGACGGGTCATCAGACGCGGTGGTCAGTGAATGTCTGGGCTGGCGTGTATCATAATTGTATTTTGGGTCCTGTGTTTTTACCAACTAGAATGGACGGCCGGCGTTATTGTGAATTTTTACGGCAGGATTTTGAAGCCATGATGGACACTCTGCGGACTGAGCTAGATCAAGAGCGAGATCGTATGAGCGAGAACGAACCCCTGGCTCAACTACCTACCATCTGGTTTCAGCACGACGGCGCCCCGCCGCATGTGGTACTCCCAGTCCGACAGCACCTGGACCGTACTTTTCCAAACCGATGGATTGGGAGATTCGGGCCACATGCATGGCCACCTCGCTCGCCTGACCTAACCCCATTGGACTTTTTCCTGTGGGGTTATATCAAAGAACAGGTGTATGTGACGGAGTGTGATACCGCGGCCGAAATGGAGCAGCGCATCAGAGACGCTTTCGCATCGTTGAACCGAAAACTCAATGAGGATGTGACAATGATGCTTCGTCTCCATGCCGAAACCCTGCGTAGAGCACAACTGTGCGTGCAGCTCGGAGGCAACCACTTTGAGCCATGCCTTATACGACCCGAGAGACTTTAATTTAGGTAAGTAGCACCTATCAAAAATTAAAATAGTTTTAATTTTTGATAGGTGTTGAATTAGTGTTTAAATTTTTTGATAGGTACCTATACGAAGACCCCGTACCACGCGCGACCCTGTACCGCGCGTGGTACGGGGTCGCGCGCGTATCGCACTATTCGTTATACATTGCGTAGCCGAAATAAAATTGAAAATTGAAAAACGTTCACCTATCATTTCCGGGAAAATATTTCACTATCAAAATATTAACAATACCAGTCTGAGTTCATACTTTTCGTTTTTGCCAACCTGTCAATTACACCCGGTATATATATATATCACACAACTAGCACACAACGCCGTCTAGTCCCAAGCTAAGCAGAGCTTATGTTATAGGTACTAAACAACTGATAAACATACATATATATTTCTAAATACATACATATTATAGATAAATTACATCCAGACACAGAACAAATGATCGTGTTCATCACACAAACATTTGTCCTGGGTGGGAATCGAACCCACAACCTCCGGCATAGTAGTCAGGGCCACTAACCACAAGACCAACAGGCCAGTCAAAATGTCAGGCGAGCGAGCGAGAATGAGGGAAGGAGCCTTATATAGCTCCATCCCTTTAACAATTCAGTTTAGGTCGTCAAATGGATCACGTTAGGATCTCGTGGTAGGACCTCTGAACTTTGAGGGCTACCCTGAAGGTTTCACCTTACTATCGTAATCATTTTCGTTCGAGAAACTGAGAGTAAATATTAGAACACTTCGTCGAAAGTTATAGTACTCAACAAGTGTTCCCAAAGTCGGTTCCTAATTAGTTTTATTCCTTTACAGAATAAACCTGTAACATAGAAGTTTGCTAATGAACGTTACCGGGACATAATTAGTTGATTACACGAAATGTTACGGGGGACCAGCACTTTTTTTTTGGGATTTGTTGTCCAACCGTATGTGCCGAGGTGCCAAAGTTTCTGGGGAGGCAACTCTAAAATGTAGTTAATAAATAAATGGAATTATTTTTTTCTTTTATTTGACCAGAATTTATTTTGCATTATTTATAAGTATGTGGTGTGACGTGATTGGATAAAATGAGTATTTTTAAAATAAAAGTTTTGCCCCTTTCTAGGACTCACTCCTGCATCATGGGAGCGTTTACAAACATTTAAATAAACTCGAATATACACAAGACCCAGACATTTTTTTAGGTGGCAAATCATCCAATGACATCTCCCGCTCTTGAGCGGAGCGGAAAGGCGGATCGCTAATTGCAATTTAGCTTCACTTTTTTTTAACTGACCGACATTTTGACAATTCAAAAGTGATTGGTCTATATGAAATAAACGCCTCTGATTTCTGATTTAATATATAAATAAAATTATAAACCGGAAAAAATTAAGCAGAATATTATTAGATAGCAGTCTTACAACTTTGCTGATGACGCATAATTTGGCAGCCAGTTCCCCTTCCTACTGTTTACACGTCTATTCAGTAGACAATGGCCTCGTAAATTAAAACAACAAAGCCAATAACAGTAAGTTAAGAAGCTAGGGTGAGCCACAAAACGTGTTTTGTTTCAATTTTATTTTCCAAAGCGAACAATTGGCGCCGGCTCAATTAGTATAATCTAATTAAACAGAAATGGCGTCGAGTGTTTGAAATAAAAGAAAAATATTATCATTCGCTCCGAGAAGGCTCTACAAGATTGTCAACGAGTGTTAATAGGCTATTCTGAGCCATTTCCACAGTTTATGCAAAGGGTTGGACAGTTTTATTCGCTTCGTTAACGGAACTGGAATGACAAGTCTGTATTTTTTTTTTTTATTCCATTATATCCGCTGAAAGCACTTAAAAGAGCGCTTTTGTGAAATGGAACTGAGTTTTACGTGTTCGCCGTTTTTGTTTACATGATGCAGACAACTTTTATTTATGTAAATAACTTTTTTATTTTCGTACTCATTAGACGAGGGATCCGGATAATGCACAAACGAAGCTAACGTTTTAATACTTTATGCACAAAAAAGTACAGAGGCGGGCTTAACGCACATTACTTTATATAAAAGCGAAATTTCCGTGTAAACACGTACAACGCTAATAATTCGATGTTTGTTACACCTTCACACTCAAATGGCTGAAGGGATTTTATGAATTTTCATAAAGGGTAAGCCATATCCTGGATAAGGTCCATCCTTGTACTATCGCGGTCATTTCTGCCTAACCACTTAAAAAAAAAAATCGCTTGATTCTTCGGCGCGGCGCCAAACCAAACCCTTTGTAGTTTTCCTTGAGAGTGCAAACAAAACTGAACTTAGTGGTGGTCAGTTGGAAGTGTCTTTGATGGTACATGACAGGATATTTTTTTATCCCGGGAGCATTACCTTTAAGACAATTTTGTCCTTTCACGCCGGCGAAGCTACTATACTATGATTTTTTATTAGATGAAGTAAAGTGACAGCAGTGGACAATGCCCAACTGTCAAACAACCATTGTTATAGCTGTCACTTTACTTCATCTAATAAAAAATCATAGTATAGCAAAACTAGTCATTAAAATAAACGTCAAGTTCCATGTTCTATTTATAAGGGCAATAAATATGATCTGTACAACTAAAACGAGGAAACTTCTGCTAATGAATGATACGCGGAAGTATTAACTTATCCTTATTATCGTCCAGATTGCTCATTATGTTTACCAGCGCTTTATGAATTTAGATTACCTTCTAATGATAACAAAACCATGTTCTAATTAGTAATCATTAGAATGGATAGATTGCTGTAATAACATTACAGTGAGTGATTTAACTTAATCATCTATGATCTTACTTAACAATTTTCAGCTAAGTTAATGTGCTCCACGATACAAGCTGTTTCATTTAATTTTTCCAATAATACCTAGTTGTAACTACCGCCACAACCCCTGACTACCAGTCATGGTAGGTGCGGGCTTGTGGTCGAAGAGTAATGGGTAGATCGCCGTCTGGCAGTCTGGTAATAGTCCGGACCGAGCCCAAGTTTTTGACAGTGCGTACGTAGTATTCCACGCGCTCCTCAAAGAAATGTCAGCAAACTGTAGGGGCTTAGTAATGGGATGGCTCCCCTTTTTTTACCCTTTGCGTGCGGAACTCAAAAAAAAACCGGACAAGTGCGAGTCGACAGACTTACTGGTTGCGCCAATTTGCTATGATCCGCGATTTTGTTTTTTGTAATTTATTTTTTTGGCCTAGCAATCCTATCCCTTCCGCTTCCCTTCCCCGCACGACCTCAAGAATTGGAATGACATTGACGTTTGTGCATCGATTGTGAATGTGACCGCTCCGCTAACACCGCCCGCTCGAAATTACAAGAAAATTGACTATTTCGTGATCCAACCATTCAAAGACTCAACAATAGTGCAGTGTAGTGCAATACAGGACCTGGCAGTGGTTAAAGGTGCGAAGTCACAGTTCGCCGGCCGGCGCCACGTGGAACCTTCGAGGTCAAAAGGTCAGTGTTCCTCCCTAATTCAATCCATCCATTCATTAATAAAGGCACAGTACCTGCATATTGTTAACAAACCTTAGATCGCTTTTTCAAACATACAGTCCATTAAGCTTATTTGCGCAACCACTTACCCATAAAAACAGTTCAATTCACGAATCGAGTCTTGAAGATTTTTCCGGATCCCAAAAAAAATTGTTTTACAAGTTTACAGTTTTCAGATATATTTTTTTCTATACTTGTGCTATGAGACCTAGCTTCATGCCAAATTTTAGAATTCTAGGCCAACGAGAAGTACCCCAGAAATTTTGATTCCCATGAGAGTGTCGAAACCTGGTCGAAACCTACGTTTTTTGGGACATAAACGGCTATATCTTTTTTTCCGTTAACTTAGAATTTTGATTTTTTCACACATTCAAGAGACCACCGATCTGAGTATATGTTTTTAATTTCAACTCGATTCCTCCACGCGTTCCCGAGATAAAGGGTCTTGACAGACAGACAGATGGACAACAAAGTTATCCTATAAGGGTTTTTTTCCTGGTGAAGGCGTAGTTTTTTTCCAGGTACGGAAACCTAAAAAAGCACTTGGTTCCTGGAAGTCTACTCACACCTAAACAGATATCATGCAGCAATCGTTCGATTCTCAGCAAGATTCTCTCACTAGTCACAAAAGTGCTCCCGTCCCGAAATCCCTCACATTCGCAGCTAAAACATGAAGATACGATCGTTGTAATATCCGGCCCACATCTTAATATCCGTTTACATCTATCAGCCACTTAGATGTCTAACTTCGCCTTAATTAGTTGTTCAACGAAAACTTGAGTACCTGCTCAAGGTTAAGATGTTATAAGATCTAGGTGTTAGGATTGTATGAGCGTTCGTTTTTGTTCGTATTGTATTTTTTCTAGGGGTGTAGACACAGAAACTCACACCGGGCGTATTATACACCGTTAAATTTTGATCGTTTTAATCCTGTGGAGAGTCGATCCGATACATCAAAATATACGCATGTACGAAATTAATTTCTGTAAGTAAACGAGACAATGACCTTCTAGGTAGTTGTCGGTCGTTGCCTACTAACTACCTACAGGTCATTGAACTCGCCTAGCTGACGTTTACTGAAAGAAATTAATTTCGGACATGCGTAAATTAATTCGAGTTTTAAAAAAGTACTTTATTTTTTAATTTTGTTTTTACAAATCAGTTAAAACGACCAAAATTTAACGGTGTATAAAAAACTAGTTACGAAACTGGCCGTAAACATCGGGAGTCACAGAATCATAGGTCGATTTCCAAACGCAGACGATTCGTAGGTGTAGGGAAGCAATGGGAAGCTCGCCAGTCAATTTGGCCTAGGCACGTTATGTTCCACTCGCTCCTTATAAATATGGTAAAGCTATACCAGAAGTATACTCTCATCCAGTATAGAACAGAAGCGGGGAAACAGGAAGACATCAAGAAAAAAAATAATGTTTTCTTCCAAATAAATAAGTTTCCAAGAAACGTTACCCAGTTATCATTTGAATCCCATGAGGAAAGTTATAACAATTTACACCAGATACACACTTCCGCAAAGGTCGCGGCATTTGAACACCCACGCCTTAACAAATATTGTGGCTGAGAATGCCTTGAGCACCTTGATACCTATTACAGGTTGAATCTCAACTTATATTACGTGGTGTGAGAGTAAACAACCGCGGTAAGGAGAAAATATTATCTACAAATTATGATATAGGGGCTGTTCAGGAAAGCTGAAGTATAAATTCATCTATACATTGTTAACGAGATGGTGGTATTTGGTCTTCGGAATGAAACTTGTAATTTCTAAGTAATGTCTACCAGTATTAATGGTAATTTAATTGTTTTATTGTGTTATTAATTTACTTGTTAGTCGCACGGGAGCATCTCAAGTATGAGCTTTGATTTTTTTTTGTCTTTCATAACCAATGATGCTAAGTAAAATGTAAGCTTCAAAGTCTTGTGTCTTCTGTCGGTTTCCTATTGGTTGCTTTTCGGAGAGTGTGCATCCGAATTACATAACTTAATTCCACCATCTCCTCTCCATCATCAGACCAATGGGGTCTATTGTTCCTTATACATACAATCTTGGAGTTTTTAAGTCAAGATTGAATAAGCTACTTCTAGGTAAAACTACTCCACCGTCGACCACATCATCGCTTACAATCAAGTATCAAACGAAAAAATTGTGTATGGGAGCTTAATATTACCTACTTTTCAGGCTAAAGTCATCATCATGACCATCATTTCAGCTGAAAGACGTCCACTGCTGGATATAGGCCTTCCTCGTGTGTCGCCACAACGAACGGTCCTGTGCATCTCGCATCCATCGCATTTCCGTAACCTTCACCAAGTCATCAGTCCACATTGTGGGAGACCTTTGAACGCTGCGTCTTCCTGTGCGCGGTCGCCACTCCAGAACCTTTCAGCGTCATCGACCATCTATTTTAAGAGCAATGTGCCCTGCCCACTGCCACTTAACGTTACGATTCTTCGGGCTATGTCGGCGAGCTTGAATCTTCTGCGGATATCCTCATTCCTGATGCGATTACGCAAAAAATCTCCGAGCCTAGCCCTTTCTATAGCTCTTTGAGTGACTTTAAGTCTTCTGTACCTCTACCATGAGTTTAAAGCAATAGTATTCGTCGCTACTCGATATCGACGCCGTAAATATTTTGTATGGCAAATTTTGGTTCTGCAAGTGACCGCTAGAGGCGCTGCAAAATTTGCCATACAAAATATTTACGGCGTCGATATCGAGTAGCGACGAATACTATTGCTTAAAACTCATGGTAGAGGTACTGATGAGGTTAAAGTAGAATTTAATGAATACTCAACTACAAATACTTAATTCAGAAATCAACCATTTGTCACGCTTTTAAAGCTGATAAACGGCCTGAAAATCAAATAACATAAATCATCCAATCTTAACCTTGATAATTTACCCAAATCGCACACAACAATCTTATAAGACCTTAGTAACTCACACAAGCAAATCCCTATACCTTCGATACCGAAGCTGAGAGGGCATGGTACCCTACCGGACCCCCATAACCGCGCCAATATTACGTAAGGGGGTGTAAATTAGGGTCCCAAATACCGCTTTATAGAGATTGCCTGTCCGTTTTGGGAGCAAGTCACGTAATAATACGGTGGTGGACCTAATCGTCGAATACGTTGTATCGTGTGTATTTACTGAACGCATTTCGACTCCCCAGCGAATCGACTGCTTTGTAATGTCCGAGCTTACATGCAGTTTATTGCATAGGCCGGTAATTTGCCAAAGTTTGGGAGGAACAAATAAAAATAATGTAGCGGGGCTTTGTTCTTGTTGTGAACACTGATTTCTTCTTCATTTAATGTGGTATTTTTTTATATCTGTGAGAAATATTCAAATAATTCTGCCCGCTCTTGAAGGAGCAAAAGAGAGTGTTAGTACTATCTCTAAAACTCATCTGTATTCCTTCCGTTGCCCAGTGCATTCTAGGATTACGACAACTCTTTAGCTCTCTAGCGAGCCACGTCGATTTTGTTGGCATCTGATTGCATGATATTCATAATCATTGTTTATCTATGTGACTATGACATGTCATATCTCTGCACCACCCTAAAGTCCACTGGTAGAAAATGCCGGAGTCATTAAATCTACCTTTGTACAGCGTTTTATTAGTACATAAAGTTTTAAATAAACAAATGACTACTGAGATGTTGACTAATAGTGAAGTATGGAGTTAAATAAACGTGTAACGCCGACCCCGAACAAATTGAGACATGTTGTCCAAGTTTATTGCAAGAGAATCTAAATGATGTTCGGTCGACATGCAGGGGCGTAGCTAGGTGACCAAAAGCCCGATAAAAAAAACTGGGCCCCTTATTTTTATCTAAGTAATCAACAAATAAGTTTCCCCACTGAAAATGGAGTGGGTGAAAGTGTTAGACTTTTACTGACTAAAACAAGTTACAAAGTAGTGTTGCAATCTATTTTATTTAGATTTCGAAGTGGCAACAATTTTTCGCTAGTTCAACAGGAGGTTTGCTAATCAGGTTTTGGGGGGCCTCAGCCCTTCAGTAGTTACGCCAGTGTCTAAAAATTCTATCTTCTTGGTATACTAGTGTTCTGTCTTATAACAGCCAAAACAGTAATAATTGAGTTATGCTCAGATACTGTGGGAAGAGGTTTAGACAAATTAATAAGTAACAACCAGATTACCAACCTATAAGAATAAATGGCATCAGTAACAAGAAAAACACATAATCACAGCAAATTTTATTCTCATTATTTTATTTAGTTGAGTACTAAGTTGATCTACGTAATAAACAACTAGTGGAGTGCTCGGGGTCTTTTAACTCCCATTACAGTTACTTTGGATGAAATTAAATACGATTTATAGCTAATAATATTCTTAAAGTTTACCTATTAAAACATTGAGAATCCCGATAAAAAAAAAATTGATTATTACAATAATTTAACAAAATTATTTGAATGGAAAAATTATTTTAGTGTTGAATCATGAATGTACAATATATAACCAAAAATGTTGTCTTAATAATTTATATAAATAAATATGTATATTACTTCGGTGTGTTTCATCCGCAAAAACTTAAACAAAACATAGTAAATAGCTACTTAAAAATAACGCAGAGGCGTAGCGACCGGCGTATCTGCCGTATCAATGATACGGGGCCCCCGCCCTACAGGGGCCCCGACGTAGGCAAAAATTCGCAACATGTTATCCACAACAGTCTCGTGGGGTAAACCAAGCATTTGTAAAAAAGACCATTTTTTTTTACAAGGGACCCCTGAGGGACTAGCTACGCCACTGAAATAACGTATCAAAAATCAGTCCAGCCTTTTATGTAACCCATACAAGAGTAATAGGCTAAAACTGGCTAACCGGCTAATAGCTAACATTCCGGTAGGCTAGGCAGCTCGTTACCCAATCCGACGACCGTAGCCCTGATGCGTTACAAGATCCGACATCCATCAGATTGGCTTCCGAGATCGAACTGGCGGTATACTGCATTCACTACCTTATCTTTTTATAGAATGTTCGTGAATTTTTTGGGTGAAAATTACACTAATCATAGTAATATTATAAAGAAGTTTGTGAGGCAGCGTTTTTGTGTCTGTGTGTGTGTATGTTTTTTTATCTATTCCTTCATGGAGAAACTGTTGAAGGGATTAGAATGAAAGACACACGGGTTTTTATTTCGGGTAAACCATGTCCTGGAAACTATTCCCAGGATTAGAAACAATTCTGTGTAGGTACCTACTAACACAGGATTGCACAAGACACACAGGACTACGAATCAAATCACACTAATATTACAAAGGCGAATGTTTGTATTTACCTATGTGTGTGTATTTTTGTTACTTTTTCATACTCAAACGGCTGTCTAAATTTGATGTAATTTAGCACGCTGATAGGCCATACCTTGAAATATATACCCGAGGAGAAAATTATCCTATGTTTTAACATAGGATAATTTTCTCCTCGAGTATATGTTCAGGCGAACCCGCTAGCCGGGGTTTGTTTCACATAAACGCATCCAATTTTATCGAAAGGTTCACAAACGTGATATTTCAATCCAAAAAGGCACAGACGATAAGACAAAGAAAAATAAAGTGCCAAAAATGTTTCCATTCAATAGAAACATTTTTTGCATTCAACCCTTCAATTTAAACACTGAGTAACAAAGTTCAAACAACATTGTAAAACGGCAAACAATCATTACTCATGTCACCCTACACGACGAATCAATAGCACAGTAATTACTTACTAATAGAGACATATTCCTACAAATACTTTGCCCTGACCGACGCACCTGCTGGTTCTCATACAAATCCCACAAGCCCACAATCATACAACACAAACATGGCAGCATAAATGTTATATAAAATAAAACAATGATGATAGAAAATTGGTCCTATTTCACTCTATTTTTCTTAGTTTTTCTTCTCTTATCAGACCCAGCATGTCTTAGAGAGCTGTCTGTTACACCGCAGCGGCGTCTCGTCTTTAGTAAATAAACAAATCTTTACTTTTTAGCTGCCATAAAAAAAATCAGAATCAAAAAGTTTATTTCAAATAGACCAATTACAGGCACTTTTGTATTGTCAAATTTTCGGTCACTCAAAAAAATTAAAGTCAAATTGCACGTTCCAAACCATAGATCTATAAGGAGAAGAACGTGCAAGAAACTCCATTGACACTCTTTTAAATCATATTATGAGTTACATAAATCTTGGTTACATATTTCTTGTCGCTTCTATTAAGTGAGCATAATGTAGATAAGTAATAAAAATAAAGCTAATTAAAAAATCTGCATAAGTTTATTACCTGTGTAGATTCTGAGAAACTTATATACATATAACTATAGGAAAATATTATGCAGGGAAAATGAAAAGCAAATACTTCGCGTAGGTTGCAATATTCCCCGGAAAAGTGATTATAAGTTAAGGAAATTCGCATATAATATTATGTAGGGGTTTACAAGCTCTTGCGGAGTATCGGTTTGTGTTTGTTGAATCGACTTTAGTAAAATGTTATTTGAATCATTTTCCCCCTAACTGTCTAAAATTAGTCCAACTTCAATAACTACAAAAAGCTAAAAAATAAATGAATTATTTCATTGAAAATGCACTTAGCACTCGTGTCCAATCCCATTTTCAATTCCCCTTGATAACATCTGCGCAAAAAATCGCCGCTAATGATTTTCTTTGCGCACCCTTGAAGCTGCGATGCCACAGTGTTACAGTAGGGTGTGACACACGGCCTAGTCGCGTGTCAGTTGACAGATGGGCTGAGCAATAGATTAATGGAATAGAGCACATACCATAGACGCGTGCGGCCGAAACGGATTTCTGTCAAAGCTGTCACTAACACGTGCGCAAGATGCCGTTTTCACGCCTTTTCTAGCACATGTTCTTGTAGGTTTTTGCGGATCGTTAGGTTTATTCATTGATTAACTCAAGCTGTCATATAACTTAAAAGTTCCTGTTCTATCCCTAGTAATAATAACGAAATCTCTCGAAATTTCATATCACATTGACTGCTGAAGGTCTTGCGTGACCCACTATTTCGTGTACAACTTCACTCCCAAAACTTAGGTAGGTACTTTTCTAAATGTGCTGTTCCTATACTGTTAGCTAATGTCATTCTTGCTGATAGCCGGTACCCTCCTAATAAAGTCTTCTCTATTTATGCCAACAAAGGTCATTAATCCAAGATTTTTCCGCGTCAAAGTTATCTTGGTGATTGATCGAACTCTGCCAGAGTCAGATATACCTAATAATGAAACCATATTTGAAATATTTCAATAGATTTATGAACCAGAATTTATTCATCACACACCAACAGTTCTAACTCACAGTGATTACATATCGTTATTTAAAATACCTGTCATTTGCTGTAAAGTTAGACAGGTTTATATTTTAAAGTCCTAAAGCTGGCCTAAGCTACAACACCGAATAAATTGCTCAATTTATCTTTTTTTGGCAACGGTACACGGGTTCGGTCTATTCGTATCTGACTAATACATATTTCGCTGTCTAACCTGAAAAATAAAAAGTTTTGAACTTTACTGTATGATCGTGTAGACTTGATAAGAAAAATGTAGCAACATATTTTTTAAGCCTATAAATAAAACACACAATGTCCTACCAATCTTCAGTTAAAGTTTACACTCACTACTATTACACACTCACCACACACACACATACACATTCACTTTTACTATTTTCTATTCCGCCCCCAGCAATAATTATACAGCTCCTATCATTATTGAACTACGTACCTATTATAAAAACAAGAATCCTATTCTGCTTTAATTAATTTTGTGATGAACACCCACTTCGGCGATGTAATTAAGTTTTATCAATACTTACTCAACATTTTCTCTTATTCACGGCTATGAAATAAGTCATTATCCTCAACACTCTACCATTTATTCCTTATCCCCCCCTGTACAGGTATTTAGATAGTTAGTTAGCGAATTATGTCCCACTGCTGGGCTAAAGCTTCCCTCTCCCTTTTCCACACAAAGTAGTTGTTCAGCTCAAATCGCCACCTTCGCCTTGATTTTAGATTTTAGTTATTTAACTTAAAATATAGTGTTGCTGTGGCCAGATCATAGAAATTGACCTCTTCTTGATATGACCAAGCTAAAACAGGCCAGTGGTGCTATGCACTTCCAAATAGGATACATTGAATTAACAATCCTCGTTTGGCCATATCATTGATGTAGGATTTCTATGATAATAAAAAGGTCTAAACAAAGTAGGCTAAACGGGTACACCCAAATAAGATACACTGGATTGTTAATTCACTGTATCCTATTTGGATGTTCGTCGTTGCGGCAGCGCTGCGTTTTCTTAGAGAATAGCACCACAAATGGTTTTAAACGATATTTGATGATTTCAATACCCGATTATCATTGAAATCCTACATCAATGATATGACCAAACGAGGATTGACATATCATCAAATGTTAACGTTTAAACGATCTGGCTTCGACATGCGACAGTGGCATTATTATGGACTTTGGTACTGTCAAGCATAGCAAAAGTAGTAGTTGTACCTAGTAAAATAAAAACCTTTTTTATAACTGTATTTAATGTACCTTACAATTTATTTTCAATTTCAATTCTCAATTATCGCAAACCTCATTCTACTACAGGGCAACAATTCTTCCCGATCCTTTGTAGTAAACATAATTCAATTCTACCAGTCACCATTGTGTGGCGGGTAGTTTTTCTTCTCTCCCAGAGTCCAGGCCACAGACTATATACGTCGGCGGGTCCGCGTCGCTGCCAGGCGGTCATTTATAACGCCTCTATTCAGCCGATCCGCGATCCATCCATCTATCAGGCACATTGTTCCTCTGTGTGTGTATTTGAGGACCTCTATTTAGTGACATTCGGAGGAAGAAATTCTGTTAGAGGGAATTTAGTATTGTGTGAAGAATGTTTCCAGACTATTATTTTTTTCGGTTAGAGTTTTCGTAATTTATAGAAGTTTACGGAAAAAGTCTTCTTTAATTTACAACAAATATTTTGAAAAAAATATTTTCAAGGAAAAATATCATCCAAGTGCGAATCGGACTCGAGCACGAAGGGTTCAAACGTGATTGCCGTTTTTAGCTACGAACGGTACCGTGGCTAAAAATGATAATCACGTTTCTTTATTCTCTTTTCAGTATTTGTTGTTATAGCAGCAGCAGAAATACTCATCTATGAAAATTTCAACTGTCTACTATCACGGTAGCTATAACGGTTCATGAGATACAGCCTGGTAATAGACGGACAGATAGATAGAAAGACAGTCAGACGGACGGACGGACAGACAGCGGGAGTCTTAGCTAATAGGACCCAAAAAACCAACTAAATAAAGAACATCTTTCATAAGCGTCTATTACACCACTCGAAATTCCGTACAAGTTACACAGACTGTCTTAAAGTTTACTTCCGAGTAAGACAGTCTGACCCTTATTACACTACGCGACGTCGACAAAACCGGTCTGAATATCGAGTGGTGTAATAGACCCTTTAGGTGGAAAATCATTTAATAACTTCTCCCACTCTATCGTGTCAGACTCTTACTGAAAAACCACACCTTATGTTCATTCTTTAGGTACTTTGCGTTCCAGGACCCCAGGTTGGAAGTCAATCCATGGGCCCAGTAAGCTTCAGCCTAACAAAGCCCTAAAGTTTCAGATCCTTTAAAGATTTCTCTATATGTCTTAAATGTCTTTAATTTATATATAATATTATTTAATAAATGAAATTAGATAGGATATTTCAGCAGCAGGACTGCAGGCTGGCATAATAAAGAGGTTATTTATGAATCCTTTTTCGATGAAATAAGGAAACTACAAGTGTATATAATATCTCTTCGGAAACTTCAGTTTTTATTAGTTTTAAAAACAGGTACATCTCATGGCCAACACAGGAACTGACCAGTACACCAGACAGTCTATAGCGCTGTCGGACTTTCTAATGACACAAAAATCCGCAAGATGGCAGCTAAGTAAAAACTTCCTTACTTAACCTAAAGATGGCAGCACTTTCAAGCTAACTGAAAACTTTGGTTTCGTAAACTGAAATGCCTAATCATGAGATTTCAGTACAATCGACAGAGTCTAAAACACTTGAATTTGACTAAAATTAACATTTTCAAGCAAATTTGAAGAACGCTTGAGTGCGTCTCGCGTACCTACTATTGATAATTTTAGCCACATCAGGAAATGCTGAGTATTTTAGGTCTATTATAAAATTTAACATTAGTTTATTCTGCAGATAATGCTTATTTATTTTAGTTTTTATAATCCCTTATCCCTGACTTAAGAATGTCTCTAAAAATGTAGAACTAGAATTTTAGATTGGCTCATAAAAGCTTGAGGGTTTATAGAGACCTTGTTAAATTTTGAAGATATCAAGATACCAGAAAAGAATATCTTCAAATCAGACAAAGATGACAATATAGTTAAACCAAACACACGCTCATCACAAAACGACTAGCATAAAGCCAGTACGGAACAAAAGCCTATACAATCGCTAAAAGCTACAATTGTTATCGTCCAAAATAACAGAAAGCACACACTATCACCTGCTCAACTTCCCACTTCCCAGATTCCCACGCTTTGCTCGACAAACGGGTTACCTACAATAACTTGACGTAGGCTGGCTACCTGCTGAACGCCTGAACCTGTACCGCGTTCAATCGGAATGTTTTGACGTAACAGCTGGCTGGCTGTTGTAAGACTGGAAGCCTGTTGGCACACCCACTACATCGAATAGTGCTGCTGTAAACTCTAATGATTTGTGGCATATTTATTGGTGTTGGTTACGGCATAGGATTCGAAGAATTTGGAGTTGCAGTGGTTGAGACGGATGCAAGTGATAGTCGTTTGAGGTATCCGCTTCGCCTATATAACACATAAACTGTTTTACGTGATGTAGGTGCAGATATCTAAACACCAATCACTTAAGCAATTATTTGACGAAGAGAATCCTGCCCTCAAGTATCCCATTTCTGTAGAAATCTTGCAGCATGTTATATACTTCCATATATTTCTACTTACTACCATCTCAAAGAAAGGTTAGAAAAGAGCTGACTCTTTTCTAACCTTCCTACATATTCATATTCAAAACTTTTTGCACTATAGGCTCTTCATTTCTCTTTATATGTCCAAGTTATGTCCGTTCCTCGATTGCCAAAAGTCCTAAAACTGTTAATAAGTTATTATTTGTACAAAGAGACTAATTCAATTTCTCGTAGAGGATATATCACGGATATCGAGGGATATGCCTTGGGGGCGTGGCACGTGGCGCCTCGATCTGGGCAAACGACCCATATAATCGAAAAACGGCTGTACGCTTCATTCATTCGCTTTGCAATTGCGTACAGGGTACTACTGATGCGTAAAAAACCAAAATGCCGAGTTGTGCAGTAATTATATGCAAAAATAGGTCACATATCATCAACCTGAAGACAAATGGCGTATCCTGCCACCGGTAATTAAACAATTAAGTCACTGTTTTATATTTTAAATCAATTTTTAAATATTTCACGAACTCATGTTCGGAACGACACGAACTAGACCGAACTAGCCCGAATCTTCCCGAACGCAATGACCGCAATGACCGTTCAAGATTTAGAGAGGGGCAATCGAGTGCGTGAGGCTGATTTTATCGATATGCGTATTATTCGCAGTTCAATATTTTTTTTTACATTTCTATGAATATTGTCGTATTACATGTATAGTAAGAGTTAAATTAGTTATTAGAATGAATGTTGTTTGAACGAAATTAAGGTATTGTTATTTCAATACCCGTGAACTTAAATTGACATTATATCTAAAGATTGAGATGATCAAAAATTATAGTACAATATGATAAGTAGCACGATAAACAAGTATAATTTTATACAGTCATTTATTTTTGGTCAAAAGTTACAATATTTTATGTTCGCTATGCAAAACTATTAAATCATTATTTTTTTAAATCTGGGTATTTGGTGTTTTCGTACGCCCTAGTTGTAGTGGAGCTGGACCAGCATTGATCCAAGCATTTTTATCTTGAACATAATTCTCCAACTTATAATAATATAATTTCTATTCCAACTCCTTCTGTTTTCATGCAGTACGACTGTGTAACTCACTTCCAGCAAAGATTTGTGATGAAAAAAATATCTTTTTTTGCGATTCGGAAAAGTCTTTGAGAAATTTTGGAATTGAACCATTTACATAGGTAAATTTATACGGAATCCATGGTGCGCGAGTCGGATTCACACTTGACCAGTATTTTTTTGTTAGATGTATTTATTTTGAGTAGTTAGTGTGAGTTATTTCATCATAACGAATTCGATCCTGTCAGCATCAACTACCTACAATTTGTTTAAAATGAAAACGAGTTTGCTAGATGACGCTATTGTGATTCCATAGAAATTTATGTTAACGCTAGCGAGTTTGAATACGTGTATAAAATTTACCTAAATGTTTAAACCAACTCTGAATGTAGGTAGTCACATAAGATTAAAATCATATAGTTAAGATTAAGTAATATATTGTTTAATAATAACAGCATGATATTTAACAGAGAACGTTCCCTTGAACCGGTAATACGATATAAAAAAACTAATTCCTATTTTATTTTATAATCATTACTCACTTTTCGGATAAGTATATAAAAAGAAATTATTTAAAGAAAATTAGACGAAGTAATTATATTACAAGAATATGCTGAAATTAAATATCGATAACAATTATCGACAATCGGTTCGATGCTCTAATTGCATGCGTGTGCATTGAATGTTTCCGTGCTTACAAGCGAATGCCCCGCCCATTCTATTTATGTGTGCTATTAGAAATTGATTTAGTGTAGCTGCTTTCTTCTTAGTGTGCGTGTACAAATTTTGAGTGTGTGTCGTAAATACACTATTTGTGAATGTTGTAATTATTTTGGTGGGAGATAAGCGGTTGCGCAAGGATTTCTTATTACTTTGCAATGAAGGCATATCTCCGGATATCTATGGGATATATGCAAACTACCTGCCTCTACCTGTTCCAGGAATGTATGACTGATAGTCGTAACCTGTTATAAGGTTGGAAGCGTAATGTCGCACCCACCACGTTTCATCATCGATTAGTGCTGCTGTTCATTCTAATTAGTTATTTTATGCTCTTGAGCTGTAAACAACACGACATAATTTTTTTTTTCTTTGCACACACAACGCCATCTAGTCCCAGGCTAGAGCTATAGTTATGAGTACTAGAAAACTGATAAACATACAATATTTCTAAATACATACATATTATATATAGAGTACACCCAGACACAGAACAAATGATCGTGCTTACCACACAAACATTTGTCCTGGATGGGAATCGAACCCACGACCTCCGGTATAGCAGTCAGGGCCACTAACTACTACACCAATAAGGCACTCAAAATAAATATATACTTCATCATCATCATCATCATAATCAGCCTTTTAATGTTCCCACTGCTGGGACACAGGCCTCCTCTCTAAGAGAGGGAACGGGCCGTAATCCACCACACGGGCCCAGTGCGGGTGGATATATACTTATCCTCAAATAAATTCATAAGGAAGTACCTATATAGTTCAAGAAATATTATATATCTTTTGTGACAGAACAAGAGTAAGGTGGAAAGAAAAACTTGCTCTTACTCAAAAGGCTGATCAAAAAGTCCGGCCCTCAGTGCTGACAAAAGACAGACGTGCAGAAAAAGGAGAATGAAACCTAGGCCAACAGTGAGACATAAAAAGCTTGTAATACAGATTCAGCATTAGAAAACCTTGATATATCATATAATCCAATAAATCTTAGAGACAGCTATACTGTCGAGAGATCGTAAAAACCGTAGAGAAAATGATTACTGTGCTTAACAATATAACTAAACCGGCATTCCACGCTATTAAGCTTAGCTAACCGCTTAGCATTAAACACTTGTACAACAAAATGTATTGCCAAATGTAACAAGTTAAATATCTAAAGTTATATCGGCAGCTCGTGATTGAAATAGAAAGTACTTATCTATAGGTGCTATACACACTTCAATTCATTTAAAATATTACCTATTACATGTTTATCTGTCGATATATCATTGTTTATGCATATACGAAAAGGTAGCCTCCAGGCACCCATTACTGCTGATAAGTCTACACAATGATGCAAAGAGGCCGTGGATGACATATAGGAGAAAACGTGGATTACTGACACCAATCTGAGATAGCAACCTCTGATTTGACCCGAAGCATTCTTATAAGGAATCCGCCCGTTAGTCACTCGCCATCGATTACGGTTGCCACAGACTGGGTCTGGACTAACAATCTCAACAGCCAACCAGTCGCGATTAGTTCGCATTATTCTAAACTCTAACCTCAATAGTAATTGGAGTCGTGTATACTTCAAGTTCAATGAATTTGTATCAGCCTTATAAAATTTTATTGCCTGTGCAGCTATTTCCAATTGTTTTGTTTTATTGATCTATTAAATAACCCAATAACCACTTTAAAGAACATTTTAATTTACGGTCATTTTATAATCGACCTATTAACGGAATTTATTCAAATCTAGCGACCGTCGCCACAGCTTTGCATGTTGCACGCTAATTTTCACTTTTAAGCTCATTTTTGAGTCATGTTCTTGAATATGTCTTCTTCATTATACGCGTCTTACCAGCGAACACAACGGTGCTAACTGTGATGAAAAAAGTTGTGATACTGGTCTCCGGGAGCATTGATGGCCGATTGTTAACGGCCGTGACTTACGAGTCGCATATCGCAGGTTCTAATCCCAGCAGGCACTGTACTTTTTGTAATTTATTGTATCGCCACTGCTCACAAAACAGTGAAGAAAAACATTGTGTGAAAACCGGCATGAACTAGAACCAAAAATTCGAAGACATTGTGACATCGACCAACCCGCACTATGCCTATAGTGGATTACGGTCCTCTCATAGAGAGGAGCCAGTCCCAGTAGAACGCTTGGCCTCAGTACCTAGTGTAAATATTATAAGGCTAATTATGCGTTATTTTATTATGCTTCTCTCGGTGTTGGCAACCCTGAAGCTTCAACGTCTAATCTCCATAAACGATATCGTAGCGAGGATTCAAAAATTCAAAGTCGGCAACCGAAGCTACGCATGTTTGACTTATATCTGCGAATGTATCTAAAATAGAGAGTTGGACTCTGTAACAGTAAAGCACCGGTTTTTATGGCGCCGGCGTTCCCCTTGCAGGCTAGTGAGGTGACTCACTGATTCTATGTCAGTTTAACTGTACCTACTCTTCATCGACTTTTATTTCACGCAGATCTAGAAACAATCGCTCCACCAGACAGTGCGAATGTCAACTGCTTATAACGAACTCTAGAAATTGTTCTCATTTCTTAAAAGAGAAATAAAATAATAAAATGTACTTTTATTGTTTCTGTGATTGCGGTGATGTATGAGAAGTGGCTCAACACAATGACAATTGAATGAGAAAGGTCTTACAGACATATATACCGGTTGCTTGTAGTGATGAACGTAAAGAGTTCAGAGTTCACGTTTGCATAACATTGTTGGTGATCATGTTACAGATATATTAGAGTCATTCAATAAGGTCCTAAGCGATAACGAAACTGCACACATGCAGCGTAAGGCACAATCCGTAATTTGTTAATGTCAGTGTGCTGTTCTGGGCCATTGAACGGGTCAACTGAATGCGGGCCCACGTCTGGATTCAAACCGATCTGTTTTTAAGTTGAACAAATCAATCAACTTAATACTTTTTATTCTAATACCGATTTGAAAGATAGTGATAACCGGATATTTCGCCCAGTATGACCTACAAAGCCATAAATTGACATAAATTTCGAAATAAGCAATACATGGTAAGTGTGCAAGTGTTATAGACACTTAATTTAGCAGTACATACCAAACTTTCAATTTCTGTTGATTGTGTGTTGTGCGCGATTACTTTCGGACAAATGCATAACATTAAAATTAGTTACTGATTTGTCAGGGGTTTCTTCTAAGAAATGAAACCGATAAAATAAAAGAAACAAGCTGGTAGAGATAGAACGAAGACATTAACAACAGCATCGATTAATAATGATGATAAACTTTCAACAAGTAGAAATAGAAAAGCAGACGACATTATAATACATTACATTGGTTACAATAATAGGTGCTGTGTCTCGAAACATCCAGTGAATGAGATTAGTCACTCGCTAGCTATGTGGGTTAGTATTTCTGCAATTTGTGTCTCGACTGTTGACCTTTCACTTATCTCTAAGACAACCCCTTATTGTATGGGTTATTAATAAATTTAATATTATTAATTGTAAGATTACGACGTGTGGAGTGAACGGCAGCCGATGACCAAGCCTCAGGTTCGGCCTTCGTGTCAGCTGTCCCACCCACTTCTATTGAGTCATTCTCGATATCGCCCACTGTCTTTAAGTTACTCCCCGCTATTAGCATAATCTTTGTATTAATGTTAACGGCTTCCACGACCTTGATGCCTATACTTATTTTGTTAATTATATCAATCAATATCGTTTATATTTGCACGTACAATTTGACTGATTGTTCTAGTCTCTCTGAGCTTGCTGATGGGTTCTGCGTTAGCGCAGGGAACAGTTAATGTTTAACATATGTATGTAAACGACTTCCTCTTTTTTTAACTCAAAAATAACTATTTCTAGCGAAGTGTACGATCTAATATGGAAGGCCATTTATTCGGTGATGCTTCAACAATATAACTTATGATGTCAGCAGTCATGACATGAATATTTTAGCGTCGCAACCGATTCCGAGTATTCGCTGTATATCTAACATTTAGGAAATGTTTGTGATTCCTAAGTTAAGGATACACAGGTTGGATTCTTTATTCCTTTCAAAGAATTTAGGTAAAAATATTTTCAAGTCTCTGAAGATGCAACTTCCAAGCATGTACTCAAAAATCGACCTGACCACACACCGTGTCTTTTACTTTAGGTAATAAGTGACAACACACGTCGCACCTACAAAAGGGTGTTATATTGAACCAGATCTTGATAAGATACTGGTACACCTGACTGGCAAGTATAAGTTGGTATGTATGTCATAACGAGTTGTTTCATAGCCTCAGTTTATACAGTGGATCCTGTCCGGTTTTACGACGTCCGGAGCATCAAGTCAACGGACGCAAGCGCGCAAGTGAAGCTCCAAAATTAGCCAGTGCGAATGCCGACCACGTGACCGGCGTGGCGGGCCCGATGCCCGGTGAGATAATAATTGCGTGTTTAGACGTGCTAAGGGGATAATACACACGTGACGACGCGAATTCATGTGTGAATTATAGCATTTTTGACTTGAAAGGATAATTGCTTCATCTCTAAACATTTTGAAATGCGAATTTTATACGGAGCACGGAGTTCAAGTTTACGAGGGTAAGATACCTATTCGCATATTAACTACTATCCTGCCTCACTGAGATATTTATCATGCTTGATATTTCGCAATACTTCGCATTCATGAAGTCCTTGTACCTTAGAATGTAGAGGTGTGCCAAATACAGTTTTAATAATGTCTAGGCCAAGACCTTTTCGGGCAAATGGTGCATGTTGTATGAGGCCTCAGTTGGCGGCCTTACAACACCGTCATTCATGAGCTCCTCGTGGCAGATTATTGTACATTGCCCCTAAGATAAACGGGAGTGTGTGGTACACGAGGAGGGGGGGAGCATGCGCATGAGCATGAGTCACAGAGTGGATTCCATGTCAATGTAGCGCCGTTGAACTTGCGATTATAATACACTTCGTCGCGCAACTTAATTGGTGCTACGGTTTTTTCTGAATGACTGAGATTAAATTGGCCCCAATTACAATTTTATATTCAATTACTCCTTTATTAAAGCGTGCAATGATTGAATAAAGGTAGCAATTTAATCAATTTTCTTGGACCGCTACTTTCTGGACTTGTGGATTTCTCGGTAAGTATAAAAATAACACTAAAGTATAATTCCTTTAG
Source organism: Leucania comma (assembly GCA_958295575.1). NCBI lineage: Eukaryota > Metazoa > Arthropoda > Insecta > Lepidoptera > Noctuidae > Leucania > Leucania comma. The sequence continues at coordinate 14,223,800 of OY282474.1, read as the reverse complement.
CCGCAAGAGAAAATAGAAGGCACTAAGAGTTTACGATTTTACGCAGGAATATTTTATGTATCCGCGCTCTATATGGGTAGCACAAGCTTTCAGTTTGAAGGTACGTTACGTCAGAGCATCGATCTGAATGCAAAAAACGTACAAGACAAGACAATCGGACACCGACTAGTCTATCACCTGTCATAGTAATGAGAGGGTCCGCACGAAGTATTTTCTAATAAGGCGACCATTACGAAACACAGTGTTGTTATTTAACAATTAGGTGACAATTCAATGAGGTGAGCTAACGACATAGCGGCTGGTTTCTGATACTGTTTTCTCCGAACCGTGACGGCCTGTCTTATTAACATTCCTGTCCATTCAGATTTCAGACACTTGTTCTGAGTGAACATGTTGATGAACAAGCGAAATCTATCGATACACGCCCACGTCTATCAATCAAAACAAATATACGATTTCCGCCTGAATTTAGACTGCGAAATTATATTTTTATAGCACCATTACGCAATATGTAAAAAAAAACTAGTTATAAATTCCATGCCTATTATTTGTTTCATCGAATAAATTTCTTCTTGATTGAAACGAAAGGTGTTTGTTATCTAATTGATAGTCTTAATTGACTCATCACATGGTTCTAATTCAGTAGAAACAGTAGTAGACCTGATCAATCATTTTCTCCGGTGTGCGAAGACGTATTAAACTTTCATAGTACTTTCACAGTTGTAATGACGAACGAGATTGTTTGCTCAAGTAAGACTGACCAGTTTTTCTGTATAAAGGAAAAAATCGAGCGCCACGCGTAACATATCGTTAATTATAGAAACTGGAATTAACCTCACTGAGTTTTCGTAATAGTGTCTCTCACGCATTTTTTCGAGAGGCCTTAATCAATATGTTTTCATAGACTTGCTGACGATTCGGACACAGTGTCTGAATTGACCCTTTTTTTTATTTTAATATTTTTTTCACTCACGATTCGGATTTTGGACACATACTGTTTAGTACAGTGAGATATTTTTTTTTAAATATTAATGTATGGGTAAAAAAGGCCATAAAAAAACTATTTTCGGCTGGATTAAGGCGACAGCTTATATATTGTGTCCGAATTGTCAGTAAGTCGTCGTAATGGTTTCTCTCACGCATTGTTCCGAGAGGCCTTTATCAATATCTTTTGATATGCGTAGGCAACGTGCCTTCACTACGAGGAATTGAGTTCACATAAACGTTTGGAAGTTCGTTTATAGATTTAGCATGGTCACGTGACATACATTCGACTCTTTTACTAGAAATTAATTAATAAAAAATTTATAAAAAGTGACCAGTGGTCACTTGGATAAGTAAACCAGTGGTTTACTTTTATTTCGGTGTGTTATGTGAAGAATTTAGAGCGATTTGTACCTTTACTTTTCAGACTCGGTCACTGAGCTGTGGGATTCTTTGAAATAGTTACCAGCACTCTGAAACGGAAAGGGTAACGGAAGGAAAACAGGTGGGGTTTGGTTGATAAAAGTCTGTCAATCCACCCAGAGTAGTACTGTAAGAGGAGTTTAGAAGACTTCCCATACCAAAATTTAAAAAAAAGACTCGTCCGTTCACAAAAAAGCGATGTAACAAAAATATTTTAATAAATAGTTGCGAAAACAAAAAGTGGCACGGACTCATTACGTGAGGTAAGAGGAGACCGCCTTCCTCCATGCGGAACGATGGAGGTGTTCAACTTAAAACAATTTGATTTGATCAGGTATTTTATTATAATAAAACTTAATCGAATCGCCGTGTGAAACAATGAAATTCCAACCCGTATAACTAACTAGAACAACGATCTTCATGTCCCTTTCATTCGCATCTCAACATTATCATCATCATTTCAGCCGAAAGGCGTCAACTGTTGGACATAGGATGGATATGTTTAATATCGTGCGGATTTTATCACGCATGCGGAATAACTCCGCATGCGTAGCTGCTGCCCAATATCACGCTCCGCATCCCGCGTGCATATTCCACGTATTAAAAAAAATACTTGTATGAAAAGGACATTTGCGGGGGCTACGCTTGCGGAGCAATCCCGCATGCGTGATGAAATCTGCACGATATTAAAAACACCCCAAGTGTCGCCATAACAACCGGTCCTGTGCGTCTCGCATTATCAGATTCTCCCGACCCTCACCAGGTCGACGGTCCACCTTGTGGGAGGCCTTCCACCACTGCGTCTTCCGGTACGTGGTCGCCACTCCAGAATATTTCGTAGAAAGGTTCGCATCTAATAGTACCTAATTGTATGGTACAAATACATCGTTTGGTCTAGAAACGTCAATCAAATGTGTACGCAAGCGTATTTTATAATGTTTAAACACTTTCGTGCTTTGAAAGAGACTATAAGATTAATTCATTCGTAGAAAGGAAACTCGAGATTCTTCTGAAGAAAAACAAACTCATGGAAAAACCAATTATAGTTTTCAGAGGAAAAAGCTATTCAGTGTTTTCGAATTAGACTGGAAAACGACTTAATTCGTCAATGTTTCATTTCGTGGTAATTTAAAAAATAATAGTGAAGCTTTTTGAGGTGGGAAATTGTATCAATTAACTTCCCGCTCTGGGTGGAGCGACAATGCGTGGCAGACTTGTACTGACTAAAACCCACCCATTGTACTTACCTTCAAATGCCCTTTGCGTTGCAGAGTCACGGAAACTCATTCGCAGAATCCCGCAGAACTGGTAGGCCAGTGCTTAATGTGGTCTACCAGAGCCACTGCTCTAGCTTGCTGATAGCTCTTTGAGGTGTATGTAGAAGACAACTCGCAAGGATATTACTCTGTAGTATGTATCCTATCAGTGGCCCTTTGGCTCTCAGGGCTACAGTAACTCTTTTCAACCTGCCCACAGCTCAATTCTTGGGATACTCTATGTTTTAAAAGCCTGTGATTCATTTCTCCCTGACAACAAGATAGAAAATAACTAGAGAAGCAAAGAAATCGTACCAAAAGGCCCCTTCGCTGGTTATGACCTCATACAGTTCTTACAGCCAACAAAGCCCTTGAAATCGAGAAAAATAAACGTTATTTATTTTGTGCAGGGTCAATACTAAATGTAAAAATAAGATTAGGCGTGACTAATGCCTCTCAAGGAGCGGACTGTTTCAGACTCTGGCTCACAGTCAATGACTCCCAAATATTTGATTTACAGCAGCTTCTGCAGACAATTTAAAACATTATTTACTTGAATTTAAAATAAAGATCGTGTTATAATAAAATGAAGAATATATCTACATTATAATATGACAGGCGTAGTTCAACAAGCAAACTTACCTATTTATTTATCTTGCTTTGCTTTCAATAGGTTGAAAATGTTGGAACTCGGAGAAGGCGGCACAAAGCCAAGAAATCGTTCGCATATGACGTTGTTTTCAAACAACACCTTTATAGAATGACCATGAATCCTTGAATACGCCTCTCGTGTTATTACATCCTTTGATCTGGATTATTATCGTGTATGATACGCATGAATCATTGGGTATTCACGTTGGGCAGTATTTTATACCATCAAAGTAAGTATTCCGAATTTTTATTGCTGGAAATGATATTGAAATCCGTTCTTCAATTTAAGCGTAACGGACCAACTAAGCGTGGTAAGCGTTCCGTTCGCAAAAATCAAGGAATCTCGATCATAGACCAATGTTCGTAGCCATTCAGAGCGCTTAAAAATTCAATCGAACGTAGCGGCAAATTAAAAAGACACGATAATGTGTTCATTAACAAATAAATGTCGTATAACGTTTTTATAAGTGTAAATAGAGAAAGCAATAAAGTTTTATAGTCTTGTTTAAAATGAGTGAGTATACTAGTAACGTCGTCCGGTCTCCGGCGGACGCGAGTCGGAGCGGCTCGGCCGAGATCGGCGCAGCGGTCGTGTAGGGCGCCGGTGATGTGCGCACACGCCGGAAACCGCAGGTTCGCAGAAGCGCCGCGTGTAAATATTATTGCGCCGAACCCAGTGCCGCTCTTTAATAACGTGGCGAAATGCAGGCCGCGGGAAACATTCCACTGTACCGCTACACGATGAGATATTGGCAGGTTTTTGACCGCCACGCATGTTCATCGACAAGAATTTTCTTTGTCGTTGAAGTTCAGAATGAGAAAGCGAAAATACTTCAGCATTTCTTAACCCAAAACACCACAAAGAAACGGCACTTACCTCATAGTTTCCATATTATGTAACTATCTACGTAAAAGCTGCAGATCATTCAAGAATTTATCAATGAATAGAAAGGGGACCCATCTTTCTCAAAACTAGGCCAAAACAAATGGTTTCGTCGAAAAACTGGAAGTAGATTTAACGGTGCTTTGTCGAGACGGTCCGCGGCTCATTAAATAGCCGTGCGTTATGTTTGTTCCTGTATGGAACTGTGATCTTAAGAGCTTTGATGGCGACCACATCTAGAGATAATCTAAACAAGAAAATTGCTTAGAAAAGCAGACGGCTTTAATAAAACCCAATTTATCACTAAAATAATATATTTAGACGTCATACTAACTTGGGCTCAAGTTGTTTGCCATGTGTGGATTCTAAGAGCTAGTTTAATGTACTAAGGCGACGTGTACACGCGTTTCCCCGGAACGAGTGAAGGTATACACATGTGGACAATGGGGATGTGTCGTGTGTCGACGCGTCGCCGACAAAGGCACGAGGCACGAGGCTATTTGTCAGTCAAACCTACACAATCACGACCGGCCCGACGTACATACAAATGAGACGAAGCTACACAGGATATGTAGTACAAAAAGACTCTACTCTTGTTCCAAAGTCAACAAGCTCCGCCTAGCCTTCCAATACAAGTAATACTATATAGAAATATGAAGGTTTATGCAACCATCTTTATTGCAACATCAGCTTTGATCCCAAATATTAGAGAAAGTGAAATATTTACGACCAATGCAATCGTAAAAAATTCTATCATACGCATCGTAGAATTCAGTTAAGAAACATTTAAGGGCGAGAGAGCTATAAAGCTGATTTAAGGGCTTATAAATTAAACACCTTTCGTTTTAACTTTCATAAGTTACGCCTATCGAATAGCTTGCATTAGTTAATGATCAACAACCATTCATTACTCATAAAGAGGTCGAACTTTAGGAATGAAAGCGCGTGTAGCTTTTTAAATTACTTTTGTATATTTGATTAATTTTACACTTAGCTCTCGACATGAGTTCGGGTTACTATTATAATAAATGTCGTAGTGGTGTATTGCTGTGTTCCCACATATTGTCGAAGCATGGTGGATAGCCGAACAGCTCAACGGCTCCACCGGCTATGACTCACCATCGACTGGAGGTCAAGAGCACGCCGCGCCGACTGACTACCTGATGAGCTTAGCGCTTGCCACAAATGACTTACTGACGATTCGGACACAGTGTCCGAATCGACATATTTTATTTACAACATTTTTTCACTAGCTATTCAGACACAACCAAATTTATTGAAGCTGTTAGCCTTATATACAATATATTATTATATACTTTTTATTTGACGGTACTAAACAGTGTTTCCGAATCGTCAGTGAAAAACATGTGTCAATTCGGACACTGTGTCCGAATATATTGTGTCTGAATCGTCAGTTGTCCCACAAATCAATCTAGCCACACTTCTGCCACAAATACACATATAAAGTTCGTTGAATTATTTACCGTCGGTTTATCACTCATTTTATTAATAACATCACGAAACGCGATCGCAAATGAAATGTATCTTAATTTAATGCGAAATCATAAACAACGATTTTCTGGTCTTCAACTCTTAAATAAAATAAAGTATAAACATTGGATGTTATTATATTGTTCTTTATTCATCAGTGTAAAAAAAAACAACTTGATATTCAAACAAAACAAAATGTCAAAAGATCCGGTAGTAAATGTATTCATTCATCAGGCTTACACTGAATGCTCGCTATGCATCTCATTTGTGACTTCAATGTTGAGTATATTATTATACAGTAAACTTCAAAAAAAAAATGGTAATTTAAAAAACTAAAAAACCCGACTGCTTTTCTGAGTATTCATGAAAAAGTCCTAAAACAAGAAAGTCGTTGTACCCGATTGCACATAACTATATAATATTTTAAATACAAGATAAATTGTAGCAGTCGGGATCTCCTTCTGGCGCAGTCGGGTAATGATCACTAATATCACTGTTATTGTCCAAATATGGAAATAGTAGTTTCTGCCGGCGGCTTCACCCGTTAGAAAAAAAGAATTTCGGAAAATCCTACGTCATAAAAGGAAACCTCATGCAAAATTAAACAATCAATAATCCCAGTAGTTTCGGCTGAGCGTTGATATGTCAGTCAGCGAAGTTCAGTACATTTGTGTTCGCTTAACTGGTCAAAATGTACTGAACTTGGCTGATTTTTTTCGCGATTTCAGGTTTGGTCCCATAGTAAAAGTTGTTTGTTATCATGACTACAATCACGTGTTTAAGTATCGTTCACAAATTACCAGTCACCCTATATGTATAATAATAAAAAAAATATAAATAAATATTATAATTAGGCGAGCAAATCCCAGCCAAGTTCAGTACATTTTGACCAGTTAGGCGAACACAAATGTATTGACCAGCAGATTTTCTTTCGCGATTTCAGGTTTGGTCCCATAATAAAAGTTGTTTGTTATCATGACTACAATCACGTGTTTAAGTATCGTTCACTAATTACCAGTCACCCTATATAATTATAGACTAGCTTCTGCCAGCGGCTTCGTCTGCATGAATATCAGTTTCTTCGGTTTCTCCATACAAATTTCCAACCCCTGTTTTACCCCCTTAGAGTTGAAGTTTCGTAAAATCCTTTCTTAGCGGATGTCTACACCCTATAAGGAACTTACCTACCAAAATTTAAGTTCGTAGGTGTTATACTTTCTGAGATTTCGTGACTTAACTAGTAAATAGAGATATCTAATAAATAGAGTGGTATTTCGCCTTAATATGTACAGATTTTAAAGATGGATAGATTAAAATTTATGAAATAGACCACCTAAAACCGAAACCGTGATTTTAATAGCATTTCAGTTGAATCGATTGAGTAGGCTATCGTTCATATCAGACTGTCACGCTCTCCTCAAATCGTTTTATAATAAAGGACAAACTAGCCACGGTATATTCTCACGATCGTCAAGTGTGATCTTTATATGAATAGCGGTGTGTGGCTGTGCGGGCGGCGGGCCACTCCCGCCCACGCTGCCACTCGCGCCTCGGGCCCCGCCACACGTGACCAACGGACAGGAACGCCATTCTTTACTTATTATTGTACGAACACTCCGAACAGAGATCGAGTACCGTCGGCCCTCGTCGCTCGCAGCTCAGGAATGCTTGATAGGTGAAGCATCGCTGAAGATTTGCATTACTGTCATTCCCATCCGTCTTGCACTACTCGTACCTCAATGGTCTACAATTATTATGAATGGAACGGTTGAGAACACAAAGCTTCAGAAATGCCTATTACTTGTAATCACAGAAATCGACAGGCGTTTTCAGTTCGATGGTAAATTATAGGTCTAGACGTGAACCGATAATGAATACATCATTAAATAGTAATAACGCGTTTAACGAGTATATCCGTAAATGTGAATAGAGTACTATTATTCAGTAGTTAATGCATTCTACTCTGTGTTCGTGGAATAATTTCAACCGTAATTATAGCTGCAAACAATTTGTTTGATCTTGTTCGATGCTACAGTACTCGTACCATTAAAAAACATTGAGAGTTTGTTTATGCTTTATGTGCATTCTCGGAGCCAGTGTATTATAAACAGATGAAAATTACATTATTAAATAAATAAGCAGGGATATGAGAGAGAGGGATTTTACACGAGATGTTTCCTCGAGAATATTTTGATGAAAAATTGGCGTGGCTTTGTAATCCAGGTGTTTACTGGACAAAATGAAATGATTGGTGGACAGACGCGATCTCAGTAAAATGAACAAAAGAATTGTATAGTAGAGTTGACTGCTTCAGCAAAGCTTGCCAAGAAGTTTGACAAACATTTGCTCCCAAATACAGCAAAAAAAAATGAATTTACATCCGCATTGTAACTGTATTGTGTATCAAAAACTAAATACTTTCTAAACTTGACACTGGCTAAAAGAAAAAATCGGGTAATGTTAAAAAAAAAAAATATAGTCGGGATAAATGCAAGTGGCATATTATCACACACACTTCCGAAAACAAAATGTCGTCATCATAAAATGTAATAGCACAACAAACAGTTATGACAGTTGAATACATTTTATCTGTAAGAGAACATCTGTTCTATGCTACTTGTAACAAAATAAATGTCGTTGCAGATTATTTATGTGATGTCGGGCTTGCGACATGGTACGTAACTCTGCGATACTATCACCATATTCACTGTGTTACTGTGCTACGAAAACCAGACGTACGGCAGGTCTCCATTTATCTGTGTCTCCACCCTTAGTGCTCGATTACGGAGATGCGGCGCGTTGGGCGGTCCGTCGTACATTGCCTTATGTTTGTGTTTGCGCGAGCGATGACGCGGCCCGATGCTGCAATGTACGACGAACGCCCAACGTGCCACGCAACATCCCGCGTTTCCGTAAACAAGCCCTGAGAGCGGTTTCGCACTACGTCCGATCCGTACCCGTGAAAGTATGGTCCGTAGTAGCCGTAGAACTATTTAATTACAATAAAATTGTGGCGGGGCGAGCGCACGCACTTTTCTGCACTAGTGCGAATTAGTGCAATAGTGACAATTGTGTTCCTAAAATTGATAAGAGCGGGTTTTTGTCACATAGGATTCAGATCGGACGTAGTGGAGAAACTGCTCTTACGTTTATAAAACCTATACGGTCCGGTCTAAGCGTTTCTCCTCGTCGTTCTGGAACAATTTCCCTGCTACAGTCTTCCTGTCCGATTATAATTTAGGTGTCTACAAGGCTAGAGTGAACGATGGCATCATTGCTTATACCATCAGGTGGGATCGCAGTCAAGCACTAGTTTATATCAATAAAAAAAGTGAGATTTGTATAGGGAGATCTATGAAAAAGTGCCTCAGCTCCGGTGGGTCTTGTTAGTGCACGTCGTTAAAATTTGAATGCCTTTTTACAGTGCGGGCGCAGCGAACAAACCTGCTTGCGTCCAAGGATCGACCACACACCTCGCGTATTGTATCATAGAACATCGCGATTGCAACGACGAAAATATAGTCTGCCTAGCCTATGCCAGAGGATTTGCTCGCCTAATTGTAATATTTATTTATATTTTTTTATTATTATATAGGGTGACTGGTAATTAGTGAACGATACTTAAACACGTGATTGTAGTGATGAAAACGAACAACTTTTACTATAGGACCAAACCTGAAATCGCGAAAAAAATCAATCAAGTTCAGTACATTTTGATCAGTTAGGCGAACACCAGCAGATTTTTTTTCGCGATTTCAGGTTTGGTCCCATAGTAAAAGTTGTTTGTTATCATGACTACAATCACGTGTTTAAGTATCGTTCACTAATTACCAGTCACCCTATATACAGACTTTCCTATTCATATAATTAGTAGGAAGGATCTTAGGAATTACTGATTTAAGCTTTTGCAGAATTACTGTTTCCATTGCTGAAGGAATGGTCGAAAGAGTTACCGCGGCCCTCAAACGCTAAAGGCAACTGAAGGACTCATCTGTAAAAGACACCCATCGCTTCACCCTATAGTGGGAGAAGTAATTTACTGATTTCGCACGTCGAAATTTTTTTTTTTTTTTGTCTTCCAGTCTAGTCGAATGCGCAAATGCAATTTTATACTTTTTGCAGGTACCTAACTGACCTCCAAAACCCAGTTACAAGACAACACGACACCTATATTTCGAAACGCCACTAAAATTAAAAATAATTTCTTTCATCGCAAAACCTTTAATTAAGTTTAAATGTAAATAAATTATGCTGGTCGTGTCAGCAACGTTGCCTCATTATGTCTTCATCAGGCGCAGAAAATAGATCGGCTTCTTTGTCTTACCTTAAATAACTTCATGTATTATGTATTTCGTTAATTCACGATTTTCGACATCTTTTTTGTGAATTACCAGTTAATTTAATTATGTGCTTGATTATTGTGGAATTTGTATGAAAAATAACAATGGAAAACCATGGCACCAAAAGCATGAAAAATTACTTTGACCTGTTTTCAAACAAGCAACAGTGTTCTTTTTAATATTTAAGATGATTTATTGTAAATGTGCCATATTTTATCGTTATCATCATCATTTCAGCCGGAAGACATCCACTGTTAGACATAGGCCTCCCCTAAGTGTCACCACAACAAATGGTCCTGAGAGTCTCGCATCCATTGGATATCTGCGACCCTCTGGTGAGGGTCGCAGATATCATCGTCATCGGTCCACCTTGAGGGAGGCCTTCCAACGCTGCGTCTTCCAATACGCGCATCTGTTCTGCGAACAATGTGACCTGCCCAATTCTTCGCCCTATGTCGGTAACCTTGGTTCTCCTGCGGATATCTTCATTCCTGAAAATATTTTATTTCATAAATTAACGATTATGTTATGATTATAATGTCATCACACTAATAAACTAATTATAAAAATAAGTTTTATGTAAGGCAGTTTGTGTGTACATAATAGGTATGTATGTTTGTTACCTTATTTCTTTACACTCGCACTCTGTTCCCTACGCGAGGGGAGCATACTATCCCCGCCTATGACTCCGCCACCACCAGCGGTGTCCGATGCGGTCCACGACAGCAACGACGGCAACAATGCTCATTTTCAGAAAAACTCTGCTCTCAATAATACCTGCTTTATCCAGAATCAATTTACTCTTTTTATACTCCGTAACACTTTGAGTGCTAACACTAACAGCATACAGATAAGGATGGTAACGGATTGGTAATGTTATGGTCCAAAAGTAGGCCGAACAAATAATGATAACACCGAGCCCGCCATAAAGATAAGCAGTTGGCGAAATATTTCAACAGGTACCGGATTAAAAATAGTTCGGCTCAACGATAGATAAAAAGTACAAAAAAAAATAGAGAAAGAAATGTTTTCTCCGATATTTCCGTCATCGGGCTGATAAAAGATGGTAACGCTGATAGTGTTAGCGTCCTACAGGACAGTCTGACAAAAAATCTCTTCGTACAAGAAGTAAAAAGTCCATGGATACTCTTTTAAAGTAGTCAATAATGGAGCACATTTGCCAAGAAGTTTTATTTACCTTGGACTTAAAGACACCCAGGTTGTAGCTATCAGGAGACACAGCACGCGGTAGGTGATTCTACTCCTGAACTACGTAAGATATCCATCTTATACCGCCGAAGCATTGCTGTACGTCTAGTGATCCGAAGTGGTAAGGGATTTGGCAGAATTAAACTATGCAACTCCAACGTACACTTCCCGAAATTCAACCTGTAAAAAACCGACAGTCTTGCTATTCAACGTCGATGCTAAAGACTTTTGAACTTTGACTCAACGATCAAGAGCATCATTCTCAATTGACTCAAGCGCATTAAGCTGGTCGGGAATAATTTTAGCAACTATTCATAATCGTAAGTTTTAGATCATACAAAAATGTGGTTAGAAGGTTTATATTTATCGTTAGAGGCAGGTATAGGTAGTAGGTATACACGTCGATAATGATGATACAATAAATATTGTCGTAACAAAACAAACATCATTAAGAAAGATCTAATCTCGAAATCACTACGCGAAAGTCGCTATCGATTTTCACGGAACGTATGCCTGGAATGTCATTACAAACTAAAACATACCACCCACGGCTCGATCGATCACGTTGCAAAGTATTGAGTATTCTGACGAAATACCAGAAATTTTGCCAAGTACCGCGACGTTCACACACTTTCGCTGAGACAGTTTGGAGTCGTCTCATGTGGGCTTGGCCAATAAAATGAGACCTCGTACAAAATACATAATGCATGCAGCTATTAAAGTTTTTAAACCCCGCTGTAGATCACTTAATAATGGACGAGTACGTACAATATTACAGGCTGGCTGGGCCACCCAAGGAGTTGGCGGTGGGTTCTCTTGTTTATTTCCTATTATCTTATCTTGCCTTAATGATCGGTAAGGGTCACATCGATGGCTTTCTGTACTGCGTTCGAAAAATCACCTACCTGTATGTATATGATGCGTTTTTGAACGGATGGGTGATTGTTATTCAACGGAACCAAAGCGTAACTTCTAATGTCTTGGAAGATTTTGATGAGGCTTGGTCATAGATTGATCTAAGTTTTTATAATCTAACAGCGGGTTTGTTTTTTAATCTATTGAAATGCGAAGATATTTTTACTTTGGTATTTTTATATACAAAGCTACTAGCTGACTCGGCAAACGTTGTTCTATTACACAAATTATTAAAGAAAATGAAAAAATAGGGGTAAAAAATAGCCAAAGACATAATTATACTCAGACCTAAATCAAATATAATCTCTGTCTGTCACTCAAAGATTTGCTGGGAGAAAACTCATTGTTGAGTAAGGCTCACCTTTGCACATGAATAGTCAAATCACTGTGTACTATAATAAGTTTTGTGTACAATCAAGAATTAAGAAAATAAATGTAAGATTACCTATGAATTCAAAAAGGCACAAAAGCAAAGGCATCAGAAAAAGGCAAGCACGCGTATAATCAATACGAAATGGGCATCAATTCTTATCCATTACTTTAAACACAGTCTCAAGAATCATCACTGTAGCTTACTATAATTTTAAAGCAATCTTCAAAATTATAGTTTTTACTGACCACGACGTTAGTACACTTGATATATTAAAGAGCACATTTAAGTTTATTTATTTCGACATGCAAATATTCTTACATGAAGCAAAATATTTATCGTACACTTGAGGAGGTCGTTCAGGCTCTTCGGTCTCTACATTATGCAATACTTTGTGACCATGACCTTTCTGTTGACTGCACTGAATCAAAGTGCTCCTGGTATATTTTTAGTAAAAGTATTATCTCTGTCAATATTTACTTGCAGTGGTGCATGCTCTACATTTTTCCTGAAGAGCAACTATTAATTTTCCGCGACGTTATGCAAATATTTGCATTTTACTCAACACTCTCAAGTATCGTATCTCGTTCTTCACAGCATTGTTATATCATGCATGCACCATGAACATACGGTATTTATACTGCGAAAGCAAAGATCTCACGAGCGAGGTTCTACGTCATCTGACTACGTATGTTTCGCATTTACAAACACTCGGTATTGCACCCGTGCAACTTCGGCCACATGAGAATTCATTGACGAAACGCCGAAAGGAGTCGACAATGGGAAAATATTTGCTTATTGATCGATCGGTTCGAACGCATATTTTCACACAGCAAATAGAACGGTGCTGACAGTACTTTGTTCTTCGAGGAAACACGGTTCATAAATTAGTGTAAGCCACAAAAAAACGGGTGTTGGGCAATTTAAGTTCCTATTTTTAGCTTTAAATAAACAGTCAGCTCCATCGTTTGAAATTGTTGTGGGTTAAGTCGAATTTAAGATTAAACGCACTTAGTATATTTAAGATTCTAATTTTGTTACTCACACACATACTCGGTCTTTAGACACTTAATGTAATTATACACTAGTGGACATGAGCGATACGATTTGACAAATGACTGCACATTAAATCGCTTTGCAAATTGTCGATTAACGTATGATCACTGATCAGCCTTGCGTGCAGACTCCGCTTAATTATGGCATAGCAGCTCGTAGCTCCTTTAATATGCTAAAAGTTATGACAGTAATAAATTGGTTATTTCGTAAACATTTTATATACTGGATTTTATTGGTACAACTTAATAAAATTACAAACGAACGAGTTGATTATTTTCAGTCTCTTTGTGTTTTGCTTGATCGTTAAGTGGGTATAAATCGTTTAGTATGACAGCTGAGTTGCTTCTTAAAGACATGGAATGCAGCAGTAGTTTGTACCGGGTTACTTTGTTATTCGTTGCCTATATTACAGCAAGTGACTATTGCGTCAGAAGCTGTAAGAAGTTTGCGCGCCAACTATGTTCCTCTCACTCCACCAGGGCTACCTCTATAAAACATTTGATAATGTCAACATTTACCAACTTGTAAAAAAATTTAAAAGAAAACCGGTTTCTTTTTGATGTAGGCTTTTGTTTGATGCCGCTAATTTTAATTTCACAATCATTCTCAGTAGACATGGTATTGCCAATTTCATTGTATTTTTTTCTACTCGATTGTTATCGTACAGCTCATCAGATAGAAGAGGCCTCAAAAGTATTCGAAGATTTAGGAATTTTAAATCTTGCAACAGGAGCCTTACCACGACTTGCAAAAAAAAAAAAATTCAGTCGTGTGACCTAGAAAGAGAGATGGAGCCATAAACCCTTTAAACCTCTATCCCTTTAACAGTTCAGTTTAGGTTGTCAAATGGATAGCATTAAGAGCTCGTGGTAGAACCTCAGTTGATAACTATATTTTTTTTTTTTATATTGTACATTGTGTACATTCACCTTCAACAAAAAGTATGTGATCAATGTTGAATATGTAAAAATATATAACACCAAGACAAATAAACATTTAAGATATATAAGGCGGTCAGCCAATGGCCGCGGTTACCTTGTTTCTTTGTCGCTTACCGCGCTCCACATATCTGCGCAGGCGCACATATTTGACAGCCCTATTTGGCAATATTGACTCGAGCATTTAGCAGTGTACAAGCAAGTAATCTGTTCCTACGCTCACGTTTGCTTTACGAATGTAAATATTCAATTTGCAATAAACTAACTGACATTCGCCTGCGACTATTTAGCACTTTCTGTAATACTTTGTGTTCTTTAGCAATACTGTTTGCAATTCTCATAATACAAAGAAACTGATAATATACAGAAATTTACAACAAACATACATCTTTTTACCGTTCATTAGATGAAGTAAATAGACGAATTTTTTCTTTTAAAGGTCACTTTAGCCACCTTGGTCAAAGTCAACTAAACTGCATAATGTATTTGTCACTTCCGCAGCCATTTGCAGACCAAAAACATTACCTTGACGATTAAGCTATTACGTGATTGGTTCAGTACAATAGCCGAACACTCCTACTCGGAAATAAGTTCACAATGATTTCTTTAATCATCTGCAATTTCCTACGACCCAAATACAAAAGAAAAGTGAAACTGAGGGTCATTATCAGAGGTGATTGATGTCGTGTCATTCAATAAACCACATTTCTACATGAAGGAGATTTATGCTACGATGTTAAAATTACATTTTTCACCGCCGAGAATAAATGGTTTGTTCATGTATGCTTGAAAGTACCTTGTCTTTTCACTAACGTTTATAAAACAATGAGGACTTTGTACTGCCCCAAGAGTGCGCTTTTCTTTTTAATAATTTAATGTAGTTCTTGACTGCGATCCCACATGATCGTAGTACAATAGTTTATTAAAAGACTATTCACTTTAGCCTTAAAGACATCTATATTATCCTATTAATCGGACGGAAAGACCGCAGCAGACAAAATGTTCCAGTCCTTCGATGTACGCGGATAAACGAAGAGGCGAAACGCCTAATTCGGATCGTAGATTTTGGTTCGGCGCTTGCGGCGCCTTTACAAGTGATGAATATTTACGCAAGAAGTGAGTCGACGTCGACAGTGACAATAATTTACAGCGACCTCGACCTTGCCGCCGACTGCTCCCACTGATTGCCGAATGCAAACAGCGCAAAATTCACAATAAAACACGCCATTTCGAAGCACCCACATGCACTACTTTATTATTCCACAAACTGGGACGCACACGATGTAAATTTTGATAGCCTTTAACTTTTATAGCCAGAGGTTTTAGCTTAAGGCCGTCCTGTTTTTATGATTTTTTAAAAATTGCGAAAAATATTACGATTTGCGAATTAATTAATGATCTGTAATGCCATAACTGTAAACTATAATCAAAATAAACAAGCGGTGTTGTAAAATTCCCATAGCCAATGCGAGTACAATGTAAAGTTTGCCAATAACCGCAAGTTGTTGTAATGAAACTTTTTGTTGGCGATACCTCAATGTTTTATGTCTTGGCAATGCAGTATGGGTGTACCTCAACTGGAGCAGTATCGTTAAATGATAACAAAATGATCAATTGTCAACAAAGTACCAATCTTCTATTTGTCATGGATCGTGATAGGATCACTTGTACAGCTTCCACCGGCCGCGGACAAATTAATAGGCCCGTCAGAGTTAAATGTTATTGTGTCAAGGCTATTTAGTTTTATTTAATTCTCCACTATTTTATGAATAGGTGACCCAATTTTAAAATACACTGTTAGCCAATTTTATATTGTTGAAAGTAATTCAGTGGCAGTATTGTTTTTGTTTCCTCTGATGCATGCAGAACGTTACAGATTCAAAATAATTAAGTAGTTAAATTCCCTTTTTTTTACCCAAAAACAATTACTTTTCAATATTTTTTCTTTTCAATCATTTTTTTGCAAATATAATTCAAATACAAATACCAGAAAAAAAAAATTGACAATTCTTCCATTAGACAGCGATGCGAAGGAATTTTTTGACCATCATCTAATAATTTCTCAAAAGAGCGAAAGGGATTGCCAGACTTTTACTGACTAAAACACATTCATGTTCCCTCATTTTCCTTTTGGGTTCCACGGCTGCGGTGACTCCTCAGCCCTGGCAGGCATCGGCCCTTGCAGACCCCAGGCGGTATACATATATATACCTGAAACAAATAACCTGTTTCACTTGTTGACTGTATTCTCATTGTAATGCAAATAAAATAATATAGCTATCGTCCTCGCAAAAATCGTTCGAATGGAACAAGTTATTCAGCTGTTGCTATTTTTAGAAGAAACACCCTAAAATATTCATGTTTACGCCGCTATGTCACGTGTTATCACTAAAGACATCTGTTCTGCCCTCAGAACAAAAAAGTGTGACTGTTATTTTTTGTTCCACGTCTGACTGGTTCACCTTCTACTCACCTCCATTTATTCTGAAAGTATCTCATGACAGCTACAACGGAGACCAAGGTTCTATGTGGGCTGGAAATATTTTCACTACTTTCATAGATCATTTTTCATTGAAGAAACAATGCATCTTAACTTGCCGCCTACACATTAACATATCGTTAAAAACATCTTAACAAACTGGTTGACATTAAAATAAATTAAAAACATAACGAAATAAGTTGTCCAGTCCATGCCATGTTTAGGAAGCTGTTCATGCTTCCTCTTGAATCGTCGACTGTACCGCAAAACAAAACAGACATTTTATTTACATTCTTTTGAGCTCTACATTAACTTTCATTTGCTGTAAGTGCAATGTTTAAACGATGTACGTGTTCGCCATTGTCGGGGGGCTCATAAAACACCTACACACTAATTAAAATCCCCTTTATTTGACATATTACGTTGTCTGAAGATATCACCGCGTACTTACGTAACCGTGGAAAGTGAACCTGCCCAGGATTGTATACCAGTCGTGAACAATTGACGCTTCATCGAAATTTCAATTTGGAAAGGACAAAAAGTGGTTCGAATATTTACAGAAAGTTGTCGCAGGACAGGGGGCATCGCATTCGCTTTCGTCCATCGAGTATGAAAGTACTGTATTGTAGTGCTATCCGGTTTTCTGACCTTGGTACAAAACAACAAAACCAAATACTTATGGCAGGCGTGACTACGCTATATAGAGCACAAAAAGAAATCACTTGCGAACTTTTTTTGGCGAACTAATCTCGAGCAGTCTGATCTAGTGAAAGTCCACACTTAACTGTACAAATATGAACTACTAACTATTCATTTGTTACTTCTCTATTTCAATTAACTCTTCTAACGAACTAGCAACTCGGAGTTCAACACTCCCTTGAAGCAGATAATTGAAAAACTTTCCTTACGAGGTACCTACCTTCTACCATTTATTCCAACCAATTGAACGGAAAAATAGTTATATCACTACAATCCGTGGCTTTTATTCCGAATATTCGCTACTGTTTATATTTTCGTAAACACGCCAAAATATATAGAGTCACGTCTAAAAATACAGCCACATTTATTTCTTCATTCACCTTATTTTCACCTGAGCAGAATGTGTTCCGTGAACGTTGGTTTCTAACACTTAAGATAAATCAACTAATAGTCCAATTAGAGCCAAACATCTTTACACAGATGTTATACGAATCGTGGAATTACCTTCACGAGCGGTGCAGTTATGATAGACGCTGTAACGTTTCACACTACGCCGATGAGTGATTTCACATAGAAATCAAGTTACTGCGATAATTATCGATTCAATTTATTACCTGGACCATAAAATCCGAGAGGTCGACGACCGAAATTAAATATATATACATATATATATATCGAAGCTTGCTATTGAATGGAGAATAACGCCTAAAGCCTTTTAACCAACCGAAGGCGTGGTCTCACAATTTCTCTATAAGTTTACGTCTTCCACGTTATGTAACATTCAATTACGAACCGTAATGGGTATATCTTTGACAAATTATCAGCGGCCGCTCCAATGTTGGGACAATGCCAACTTTCCTGGAACCTCATCATCATATAATAAGTCTATCAATCAACGAGATTATTCTATTACAAACATGCTTGCATTCAAATTAGCGGACCGTGACCGTCGTCACACAACAATAGGTGCGGGGCGCGGGTGGCGCTGGAGAGGCACTTTCACTGCGCTCTTATCAGCAGCCTGGACCCCTGGGCACCTGGGCCCGGAGCAGGCCGGATGCCCAGCGCGACAGCACCCGCCGTGCCCTGTTCACTACCACTACTGACCAACTAGCGTTACATAAACCGACAGGATGACGTCGTTACGACGTTTCCACATTTCTTTAGCTACCTGCCTTCTATGGTTATTTAACTAGACTTCCGTAGTTTTAAGTTGAAACGCGCAAAAACGCTGGTTGCGGATTCTCTTAATGTTTTTCTAGACCCTTTAAAGAACCGCCAGGAAGGGAAACATTAACCGCATTTGAGGTGTGTCCGCTGGTCTGGAATTTGCTAAATCACACCATAAACTTAGTCACTTTCTGGAGAGAGAGAAGTGTTTCAACCGTAGGCTTCACCTTTGATCCAAGCAGTCTCTCTGGAATGCTCCAACACAGCTTTAGAGAAAACTACGAATTGAAGTCGACATGGGCTTCAACGGCCATTAACATTAAGACCTCTCTTAAACTGTCAACACCAGTGCTACTACTTCTGAAGGAAACTATTTAGGTCTCCAGTAAAAACCATAATAAAGTGGGCTAACGAGCGGTCATGATTTCTTTAATTATGAGCTCATATTCATGCTTACGTGAACACCGTAATGTTAGGTGGCAAGTGTAACTTACTGTAGTGCATAGTTTTGTGGTTAAGGCCGACTGACACGAGTCTAGTTGATGTCTGGTTGTGAGTCTTTAGAGGTGCACTGTGTAAATATTTTGTGAACTATTTCTGCCGCCTTGCTTCTTTGAATGCCTATCTTCATCTGACTACGGCTTACTCGTGAAAGGCTATTCGTGATTCCAGTAAAAAGGCAGTCATCAAAATGGGTAGTCTTCATCTGTAGATATATGCGCATCCACCACGCATGAACTGAACGTGTTGCCTATTCTACTTTATTATAATATTAATTACTCCTAATATTCGAGTGCTTCTATTCATATAAATGTAACCCCACATGTATTTCTTTTCACAAAAGAACTGCTGAGGGGCCTGACTGAGTGCATGCCCAAAATTTTGACCCAAATCGCCCTGTACATAAAATTATAATATTCGACAGCTGACTTACTTATTGGCTGGGTTACAAGAACTACGGCTGGCCTCATGTCAGTCGAGCTTTACGTCCATGTGACCACACTTTGTATGCCATCGCCGTGCTCGCTCCGTTAACCCTCTTATCTTCATTGCATGCGGCAGGCCACACAAAACACCGTTACATGACTATATGCAATCAGAACTTCCATCGCATAAGTCCTTAAAGTTTTATGTGGCTTTGCCGAAACGTCTGCTAACTAAGAGCTAAGCACCGGCCGTTTGATCTTCTTCCGGTAACAACCTTGTCTGAACTAAACTACTTTGTACTTGACTTTATTTGGTTCAACCAGGAAATTAAGCTGAGAGCTGCATTAAATTGCTTAGCAACAAGACGACAACTAAAACAACAAAATAAGAAACGAAGTAGAACTTAACTTTGTGGTCGAAACGTAAGTCAAAAACAAAATCTGTTTCTTGTGTTTTAATAATAATAGGTCAGTTTTTACTTTTACTGAGAAATAAATGATTTACATAATCGCAGTAATATTTTATATCTGCGTAGGTTGTCTTGGAGCAAATTATAAGCAGTAATGGGACCACTTTTACTCTTAGAGCGCGACCTATTTACTTTAGTATCAAGACAAACATTCCTTATGCCGATTGTCTCGCTCTGTTTATATACTGCGACGATACAATGAATGCAGTCGCTGCAACCACAGCACTGACATAATATCCGGCTCATTGAATTAAATTAAATGACAATCACACCGCTGAACCATTATCTACAATAGGTCAAGGAGACCACACAAATTCTTAGATTGAAAACAAATCAAGCCACTGTCCACGAGGATTGTTTAACTGGTATTCTAAACACACAGAAAACAATGAAGTCGCAAAGGTATGTGGCAGACGCCAGTGTATCACACGCTCCATCGACGCCAGTTGATATATACGTATTCAGTTCCATTCGACCTGGATTTCCTATGAAGAATACAAATAGCTCAACCAATAGATAGAATTAATAGACTGAATCACGTCTCGTAATACTTAGGTTTCTGTGTCGTCTGTTGATTCTTTTATGCAATGTTCATATCACACATGTTCGAACTTATAAAGCATAGATCAAAAGACCCGATGTTTACTTTCTGCTACTAAACCAATTACTTACGACAAGTTACAAGTATTACGACACAGTTACACCCATAGCCTTCAGTGACTAGATAACCAGGCACATCAGTGAGACATGATAACATCAGTTGAGAGCGAGACCATTTCCATTTGCCATTTCTTCAATTGGTTAGTCATGCAAACGTGCAGCAATGTTATTAACTTATCGCTTCTCATTATCTAAACATTACACTTCATAAAAAAAGACTATTTTCTTCGTTCAACATTCACTATTCAGCGACCAATCACTGTGACGTTTCCGAGAAACCTTGGTGTTGGCACAGAAGCAAATTGCTGAGATCCTAATTACAACATACATCCTTCTCCAAAGATATCTTAATTAATTACAACCGGATTTATGATCGGAGAGCTCATACTTGTAGTTGACACTTTGACATGTACTTGAGACGTGGAGGAAGATAGCACAGCCTAGAAAGCTCTCGCGGACGACGCTGTTACGTCCAGCGGAGGAGGCCGCGGTTACAGCACCCACCTGCTTCGCACCGCCTCCTCTATTCAACGCGTAAGAAAGCAAAAGAATATTATAATTTAAATAACAGTCATAATCGAGGCATTGAACTTGCCATAGACGAACAACTGATTAATCCAGAATACTTTCACTCGAACCGGCCAGTTATCGCGCGGGTGAATTTGACTACGAAAATTATAATAATTAAGAGAATTGTATGGACAATGAGTCAGCTAGCGATGCTCGATAAGAAGCCGGCAGTGTCATCGCTGCGGCCATTGTGTCCGATGAACTTTCGATCGCTGATTCTTTGTAAGTACAGAAAGAAAGCGGACATTTTCTTTTACATAATGAGACAGATTATAATTCGCACGACTCTCATGGGAGCGGACACTAAACGGATTTCTATTCTAAGCCCATACGGTCTGTTAGGTTAGAGAGTTTAGAGACAATAACCAATGTTTCGCAATCGCCTACAAACTGAGCATGACACTGTAAACGCGGTAATAGTGTTACGGAATATTCGCAAATTTTCAATACAATAGCGGTGTTAGCGAAGCTTAAGCATTTCGGTAATAGCCTGCTAACAGTACTATCCGAGCTACAAGATATTGTTCAGATTGTGCTTGAACTAAATACGAGATTCAAAACACTACACGTCTACGTCTAACGTCTACATTTTGATTATTGTTGAAGTTTGGCAAATGCTTTAAAAAGTTGTTTTGAGGACATTATTACTCATGCAGACGCATTGGGCTTGTGTTAAAAATAAGTATTACCTACATTAGGTGTGACTGTATCATCATTTTCCATAAAATAAGATGAGAGTTAATAAAAAGCGAATCAAAATGAAAGACTATTAGTCATATTTACGAGCAAAGCCACACCTCCCACGTTAAGTTGAAGTGCACTATTAAAGTATAAATTAAAAAGTCCGATTAGCTGGTAAATTGAACGCATAGAAATTATGTATGGTTACGCAACGACACTACATGTAAATCACCTGTAATTACTATAAATGAAATAGTGTAGGTAATATCAACAGGTGGGCCTTAGGCTCTATCTTTTCAATAAAGAGTTACGCAATCTGGGTATCGTATTGGACCCGTCCAGAAAGTTGATTGCGTAAATTATTTACTACAAAGATTTTTAATTTAGTCTGTGAATGTAATTGTTAATGGTTTTCACAGAATCGATTGCTTTCGTGACACTAAGGTCAGTCTAGGAAAAGTTGTGGCAGCGCACATTGTGTGCATGGAAGAGAACCAAAGAACCAAAGAGATTAAAGTGATACAATAGAGCGGACATCAGAAGAAATGTCTTAGAAAAACTGTCATCTGATATAGGATGACAGTTTTTCTAAGACATTTCTTAGCTAGCTTTCAATAGTAAACATGCAAATTAAATTTGTAATTCATATGTTTTACGCTATTTTCTAAAACAACTTGCGAAAATTATAGAATTCTTAATTTAATGTTAATTACAGGGTAAATACGAAAAATATTTACGAAAATAAACTGAAGTCCACTTCACTAGACTGAGCGACTCACTACTCCTAGGTAACAACTATCGGATCACGTTTTTGTTCGCTACGTTCTGTCTATTGGTGATCTATATTTAATAAATCTAGTAATAGATGGATACAACATAATATATAGCACCACAGGACGGTTTATAGGTACTATTTACCAACAGGGGTGTTCTATTCGTTATCCAATGCTAATGTGATACTCGAACGTTAATTTCCGATACTCGGTCGATCACTCGAGACAATACATCAAGTGTTCCATAAATCGTAACTTTGTCGTATAGCAATTTCATAACTGTGTTATATAGCGTAGTCTTAGCTTCTTTCGTAGCGTCGTCGTAGCATTGCCGAAGCATCATCATAGATTTGTTGTGTAGTATCGTAGCATTGGATTAGCATTGCCGTATCATAGCCGTAGCGTTACCGTAGCTTTGCCGTAGCATTTCCGTAGCATTGCCGTAGCATTGCCGTAGCATTGCCGTAGCATTGCCGTAGCTTTGCCGTAGCTTTGCCGTAGTATTGCCGTGGCATTGCCGTAGTATTGCCGTAGCATTGCCGTAGCATTGCCGTAGCATTGCCGTAGCATTGCCGTAGCATTGCCGTAGCATTGCCGTAGCATTGCCGTAGCATTGCCGTAGCATTGCCGTAGCATTGCCGTAGCATAGCCGTAGCATTGCCGTAGCATTGCCGTAGCATTGCCGTAGCATTGCCGTAGCATTGCCGTAGCATTGCCGTAGCATTGCCGTAGCATTGCCGTAGCATTGCCGTAACATTGCCATAGCATTGCCGTAGCATTGCCGTAGTTTCAAACGATTAGATACTCGTAGAGATATGATAATTTACTGTACACTAAAATTATAGTATAGGGTGATGATTTTAGTTTTAAAATTTAACAATATTTAAACGACGATTTATTAAATGACGATTTCAGTAGGTATTCTAGGTCAACGGAAAGTACCCTGTAGGTTTTTATTTCCTAGCGACTGTCAATATAAGCGCATAAACGGAGCTCAAATAGCCTTATCTTCTTGTCTTTAGATTGCGTCGACTTAGAAGTTTTAATTTTTCGTTGCTTCAAGTGGTAGCAGACTTGAGTCTTTGATATTAATTTTAGCTTCATAGGTATCTTCATGCGTTCTTGATAAAAAAAGGTTTTGACAGACAGACGGAAGAAAGACGGATAACAAAGTTATAATGGTACTTAGGTACGGAACCTAAAAACTGACTGAATAAGTGATGTGCTACCAAACAGTTATTGGTTCTTCAGAAAATGTCCCGATTTTGACTCACGTGGTGATTTAACCTAGCGACGATTTGTTAAGACGTACTAGACTACACCTAGATTGCCATATTAATTGGGATTTATTATAATTAAGTCAGATGTGGCGAAGTACCTGCATTAACTTTACCTACGTAGGAGAAAACTAGATTTTATCAGGATTGTTCAAAACAGTTACCGCGGCTCAGAACGCGGGCAATTAAAGGAATAGACAACTGACACTCCCTCCAAGTTATTTGATGATTTCCTAACTTAAAAAAGTAAGTTTTTGTCGAAACTACTAAGCTTTTTTCTCAGCAACCGCTTAACTAAAGCAAATATCATAAAGATTAACTTAATTAGGGTAATCAAACGATCAGCACGCAGCACTGAGCTACGATAACACGAAAACGATGATATAAACTTCCTATCAGTTTATTACATAATATGGCGGATAACGGGGAGCTCTAAAAAGGTAACAACAACAACAAAGTAAGAGCATTGACCTCCGCCCCTAGCGCCGACCGTTACCGATTGATAAGGCAGGTTAAATGGTCCGTGCCACCATGAACCCATAACAATGCTTCTCTATTGATACACGCCATTCAATCCGCTAATGCCCCTTTAATTGGTTGACTGATTTATCTGAAAATAACCGGACTTACTGCTCCAAATTCAAATACATAATTTAAAAATAAAAAGTCCTCCATAGACGAGACCAATCAAATTATACAAATAACGATACAATTTTCCGTCTCTATGAGATGAAATTGTAAACGAGTTTTTTATCTTTTTTTCTTTGTTTATTATTGTAAATGAAATAGACAAACCAGTTTCATTAATACACAATCTGACAGCTAATAAATAAATTAAAACAAACAAGTTTGAATGGCTTTTTCAAACATTCACCTATGAAGAGTAGATGTTACTAATGACTAATGGGTACGTAAATATCAAAAGGTAATATATTTTTAGATCTAACTCGGCAGTCACGTCCTATTCGTTACTTTTAGCTCTCAAGACGAACACATGAAGCGCAGAGTTCAACAAATGCCGCCACTCAACCGTCTGATAAGTCATCGTCTGCCGCCGAAAACTTGGGACAATATGAACATAAAAAGTTTCAAGAAAAAATGTGTTCGTGGTGTGTTTCCATTGCCTCATACAGGACATAGGGTCTGGAAGTCTAGAAAACTCTATGTTTATATTGATTTGTTATTGCAGTCAGCCTATGTAGCTATACTAACTTCTTCATGTGCTCTGTCTTCTTCAGTTAGGAGTTAGGATGATTAAATATTACAAATAGCAATAGACATTGATATTTGTCCAATATTTTCATTTAGGTACTGTGTTTGATACTCCGTAAACTGATTATTATTATTCCATCACCACACTTACAAGTTCAAGACTCTACACCTAAAAACGTTTTTTTTTTTTTACATTTCTTTTTTTATACTTTCCTTCCGCTCCAACCTGTTCGAAAAAGTTGAGTGTGACTAACCTCAGACCATTGTTGTACTTATAAAGACAGCCCTTTGTCGATGGCCTGACAATGCTTATAGCCACTATAATATAATCCTATACACTTGGCACCAAGCTGTCTGCTGTACCTACTTAATTAATTATTCAATTACATAACTCTCTAATGGTTCTTAGAGAGAATTAGCAAAACAATCACCTGCTTAATGCCCTTTCAACGAATATTAACGAAATTTTTTTAAATATCCACTATTCTTGAACAAACAAAATGTCGTATTCGAGTGTGTCATGGTAAAAAACCCCATGAGTGGCAGTCAACTTTGAATCGACGGAAGTCGCCGGCACGACGCGATATTTTGAGCAAGGCGCGTTGGGTATGCGACTTGTAAAGGTATAAATAAAATGTAGTCCCATGCCATACTGCTGGCACTTGGTTCTGTAATGAAGATTGAAGGACTGTTGCTTCACTTATGGGGTAGGGGTCCTTAATTGTTTATCGAGTCCCATCTACCTATTCCTCTTGTTATTGTCGATGATTCTTGATCGTAATCAATAGTTGATCAGGAACAGGACACCGGTCATGTCTTCAAAATTGCTACCGGCTTTATATAAGTGTTGTTTAGTGCTCAAGGTAGAACACAGTCAGAAGTGAAAAATAGGAGATTATTAGAAGGTGAGAAGTTATCTGTGTTGAATCGATGCTCCCAAGGCTCCACACCGAAAAGGTAGAACATCTCCATTTGGGCTACATAGCACAAATATTTACCCACTTGACTTACGGGTAATAGTAGAAACCTTTTAAGTACATACTACTAACGTATGTATTCTCGCTTACAAACAAAACTTTCTTCATTATGTTAAAATGCAAATTGTTCGTATTTAACCTCGCAAACACTTCTAGCAAATTACAGTCAATTTGTTTAGCTAAAACCAAAAGCAACAACATCAGTTGGTAACGGGAAAAGAATGGATAAGTTCTGTGCCATACATAGTAATAAATTTAGAAATTTATGTTTGGGCAGGTCCCTATAATAATGAAATATATAAATTATATAGAATCATGAACTGAAAAGCCGACTTAGTGACTCTACATTTTGAACAAAATTCCTAAATTATCTTCATGAAACTGTCAAGCCCAAGAGGACACCGATGTCTGCACACCTATTGTCTTTCTATTGAGTCTTTCTGTTTTGGCAGGTCCCTATAATAATGAAATATATAAATTATATAGAATCATGAACTGAAAAACCGACTTAGTGACTCTACATTTTGAACAAAATTCCTAAATTATGGAAACTGTCAAGCCCAAGAGGACACCGGTGTCTGCACACCTATTGTCTTTCTATTGTGTCTCTAATTACGGTATTCAAAAGGTTAATGGTGATCAAGTGGTCTAAATGTAATAGGATTGTCACAGTGGGAAATTTAGTCCAACCGGGGTTATGCCAGTTTGGGCAGGACTTTCAGACTTCAATTAATCCTGTGGTTTTCATAAAGTAAAGAATTAGGGTACTGTTTCAAAATAAACTTCTTATATACACAATGTTAACAAACTGTTGTCTGGTAAAATGACAATCGTAGGCGTACAATCCTTAATTACAGAACATAAAGTTACAGAAACGTCCATTATGTGTCTCTAAGTTTAATGCTTGTACAACCGTTAGGCATGTTGACAAACGGTGAAATATTATCCGACCAGGCAGGTACCATTAGCATTTATCCTTGGACCGAAATAGAAAGGATATCCGTTCAAACTGTGTGAACTTACATTAAATACATTATTTATCTGAAATACTTCTCCACTGTGTTATTTATTTATGAAATCATTATTACTACTAAGATTTCCAGATTTTTTTTAGACTATTTGCATCATGCAGATATGAAGAAGAGAAGCTTCAAATGGAACCGCGTAATAACTATCAAAGTTTATTCAACTACGTAAGTCTTTGTATCTAATTTGTTTAAATATTATAGAGTTCTGTTCAAAAACCGAAACAAGAATACGGGAATCCAAATTTCCGGTCCCAATGATGAGTTGAACTCCACTCAAGGACGCACCCAAACCACACCCTACTTCCGTTCTATGAATTGGGGTAAAGTTTATTGTTACCTAGCGAGCAAAAACAGAAGCAGATGGTTCTGAACGTACTGGCAGGGCAGACTTTAGCGAACAGGTACATAGAATCTTCGTCGTATCACGCCTAATTTAATAGCCAATTACGTTGTAAACTGTTTAAAGTGAGGTCAAACTCAAAGTTCGCAGAATCCCTTCCCTGTTCACCAGTAGAAAGGCACGAAACACTATGATCAAGTTGTCGCATTAACACTTCACTTTCCCTACAACCCAGAATTTAAAGCATTTACTCATCTGCCGGCAAACTACCAGTAATTACAGGCCCACAGGGGTGGTTATCCGAGCCCTGTAATGATAAAGGAGAAACTCGTTACACTCCCTGATAGATCGCCAATGAAGGATCACTTTCTCGAAAATTAACTGAAAGTCGGCCGTGTGAAATGATTTTTAAAAAATATGCATTGAAGGTATATGACGAAGGCCAACCACGACTGCATACTGCGCGTGCTTTCATCAACCAAACAGCTGCTTGTTTATATTACCATTCGCGCATCATACCGCGTTCCAGTCGACTACGACTCACCCGTCCACTTCTACGAGTATGATAGTTCGATGAGGTGCACTACAATCTACCTACATGATCAGTGCAAGTAAATTGCTCCATCGTCTGTAAAAGTTCTCACGGTGAGAAGGATATACGGAACGTTGTGTGGTGGTGTGTTATGTTGTAAAATGTACCTACAACTTTGTAGATGTTTTCGTTAATTTTGTTGGTTCTCATTAGGCTGTTTTTTGCAACATTGGTAATGGCATCTATAAGCCTTTCAAACTTACTGTCTGTTAAAAAGTTTGATTAGTTTGTTGGTTACGACATTTAGACATTATTAAAGAGGTCAATCTCAATCAATAAATCTGTAATTTAATACACCTGTAATTTCAAGTACCAAGCGCATTTTGATAAAAATCTTTGTTGCAGTAGGATACTGAACGCAGACGAATGCAGGTCCAAAATAAAACAAAATGAACGTAACGTAATAATGAAATGACTTGCGAGACGAGGCGGGAAGCATAGGGGGCGCGGTAGAAGCGGTCGCGTGCCCCTCCACCCGCCCGCACACCCGCTGTCCCCGCAGTCAAGCGAGAGGCGACAGCTAGCCAGCTGCGCGTCTTGTGTTTTTCGGATTTTGCGGTGCGATCGACGTTCCTTTCTTATTTTGTTGTTATTTATATAAAAGTTATAAAGTTTTTAATTAGACAAGATACGCGTGTGAACTTTTTGTATACAACACTGGAACCCAACCGTCTGTGAACTTTTGCAGTGCGTTTTGTGACTTTTAAGTGTTCGATACATGGATACCTGTGTCTTTTGTCTGTAAAACAGTGGATTTTATGAGAGGTGGTATTATTTAGTTATTCAGTACCTTATTGTCAGATCTTGTGCCCGTGGACCCAACAGTGTGACCAGTGATTGTTGTCGTGGCCGGTTTCCAGTGAGGAAACTTTCCAAACGTGCATAAAACAGTGGGTAATGCTTTCCTAGCGAATGCGGGCCCTGCCTGCACGCATTCCGTAGGGAAGCAAGTGCCGGCAATAAGCATTTTACGGTGAGTAAAGCGCGTTCAAGTTCATCGTACTTTGACCTAAAATTATGACAGCGGATGACAGCGCCTGGTGACCAGCTCAGTGTCAGATGTCAAGACGTGGTATCGTACGGTGTGTCAGCGTGTGAAGCGTACTAGATTTATTACGATTGCACCAATGATAAAGTAATTAATAAACTCGAGTGTGCTCAGTAAATCATCTTTGGTGCAGGGCGAAACTAGCTTAATTAGGTGCATAGAGTCACCAGCTGGCACGAAAAATACTGGTAATTGTAAACAAGTGGTTGTTCCCTTTATTGAATAACAGTGTGGTAGTTAGTCGACTCCCCTACTTGTCATTCTTCCAACAATTACTATGCACTTCACTAGATTTGTGGAACAGTAAACCTGTAGATCAGCAAACCTGTGGAACTGTTCAATATTTAGTTATTGTTTTTAAAATATCATCACTCGTGTAATCTCTGAAGAATTAAGTAGCGGTGACTTTTGTCTTCTAAACATGTTTTTAATTAAATCACTGTATTTTTCTGTTTTTGATGTGTACCCATTTTTATTATTTCCTGCAAAAAAAAAAGACAATTAAGTAAACCTGTAATTAACTAATTATTACTTCCTGGAAGGCTTATAATAAATAAACCCTGGGCTGAATACAATTCACAGTAAGGGAGAGGAAAAAATATCAACAATATTAAATTTAAATAAAAGGGATAGGTTCTGACTAAAATCAAACAAGTGATAAAACTATGCAAGTTCTTATCTTATTTGCATATAAAGCAGGGTCATAAGATTTCTACTGAACTGTCTCATGTAGGTAGGTATTCTATTGTCATGCAAGTGTGTATTGAGGACATAATACACTGTACACTAAAGGTTCTAAATAAATGTCTTAAACTTATATATTAAAACAGATAAAATTACATACAGATAAAAACAGGAGAAGAGTATGTAAAACTAAAGTATCAAATATTTGCACAATGTATAAATATAAATAATTATTACAGTTTTATTACCTAAGTTATACCTATCTAAAATTGAAATATTATGTATTATTACATAGTCTGAATACAAACAATAGTATTTTGAATAGCAATGAGAAAAATAAGAAGATTCAGATTATTATATCTCTTTATTCATTTGCATACATGTATAAATTATATTTTTAAATATTTTAATAAAAATAAAAAATAAAAAACATTAAAAAATATAAAATATTACTAACTTAAGTATTTTTAACTATTGTGTAAAAATACTAAGTAGTATTATTTAGTAACCTAAGTAGGATTATTTATTTTGTCAACTTACTTCAAATATTACTAACAAGTTCAAAACAGTGAAAAAAAAAACTGAATTTAAAAAAAATATTATACATAAAAATAAATTGTCTTTTCTATAGTAAAATAATTGTCCATTGAATTTTGCATACTTGAAAGAAGTCAAATGTTCAAGTATGGTATTTTTCTCCCTGTAGGTTCCAAACAAAAATATGAAACACATTTTTGTGTGTAATACCCTAATAAATAGGTAACACTAATGCGGTACATCCTGTAGCCAAAGTTATTCTTGGAAATGGGTCTGTTCTACAAATTGTTACAAATAAATTAATTAATTTAATAACTCTTTCCTCTGTAAAAGCCATATTTTCATGGCAAAAATCTATTTGATACTACCTAATTATCATTGCACAAACAGTACTTTTATTGATAATAAAACAATTAGTATTCATTAATATAAACGATAATTATGATTTAACTACTTAATTTAAAAAGTAATTTAGTTCCCTCTAATATTAGGTGGACCACCCAATCTAAGTTGTAACTCACATCTTTCTTTAATCATTATGTTTTTAAGACACTTGAAAGTTAAGAAATAAGTTATTTTGATAAACCACTATAGAAACAGATGCTATTTCTGTCACAGCTTTATTATCAGTCCACATGTTTTCAGAACACACCCTCCGTAACATTACTTGTTGGACCACCTTTTTATTTTTATTTCCACGTTTACCAAAAGAGACATAAAAGAAACCATTCTTCTTATTTCAAAGTTGCTATTCTTTTATTTTGATGAAGAAGTTGAACAAATGTTTAGTCATGAAACTAATCATTGAGATCCCGAGATAAGGAAGTCATTATGAAAGTTTTATGTAATACATAATCTTTGTAGTGATTCAAACTAGTATCAGTAACATAATACAATGTAATATAACGTGTTACTGTTATCTGTAACATGTTTCTCTTTTTGACCCATTTCCGCTAAGTACCTACCTACTCAATTTTCATCAGCATGTGTTGAAGGTTGGTATGTAAATTTTATAAACACTTTTAAATATTGTTAGCATAGATTTTACATTGATCCTAATTATGTTGCCTAGAGTAGTATTTTTAAACTTTTTTAACTAAGTTTTCTATTGTTATTTATAGGCTCTCATTTGCCCACAATCTCGATTGAAGATAGAGTCAGTTTACTTAGAAGTATCATATATTCACTCTTTACGTTAAAGACTTAAAAGAAATGTGAAGACTGTTCCTTCTGCACCTTGTCTTTCACTGGCGGGCGAGATGTCCACAAAATTAAAAGTGCCCAGTAAGGCCCATATCCACTATGGCTCTGGGAATTTTCTTAAGAGTTACCATAGCCCTAGAACTCGAAGTGTAACTGAAGGATCATAGGCAGCATTAAATCAGAAAAAAGTTTGACACATCCTCTGGCTGCACTTAGAACGGAAGAAGTTTGATGATTTTATTATTTATTCTTCATCTCAGTAGATTATTATATTATTCATACTCTTTCTAGCCATAACATCTTTTAATATCAATATAATATTATATTATTTGATTTGGTATAATCATACACTATTATATTTTTTAAATATTATGAACTAAGATGAGCCAAGGAGACTGGTATGCAAGTAAAAAATAAACTTGTCATTGAACTTTACACAAGCACTGAGAAAGAAGCATTGTTAAGATTTCTGAGCCACTTTAAATCCTTGTTTTCACAGTAGGTAGGTAGTGTTTGTTTCTGAACTACTTAATGTAAAGACAATGAATGAGATCAGATTTAGGTCCATTCAAAATTTTAATACATAACCAATCTCATGATTATTTTTATTAGGGCAAACTTTGGTGTTGTGGTTTATGACAAAAATTTAAATACAATATCATAGTAACCCTAGCAAATAGCAGTGTATGATTTAATTAAGTAATAATAATCCTGACCAAATTTTGGTCATGGTGATCAATCTTAACGTAGATTAAACAAGTACATAGAAGATAATATAATTTATCATAGTGCATGTATGTGTGCAAATACAGATGGATTCTCTGCTCCTTTTTATTTCACAGTCTGATGCCACGGACCAGCAATCCGACACTACCGGAGAGAAATCAGGCGGATCATTTTGGGATCAACGTTTTTCCTAGGCATGTGTGTGTCATACCACCAACCTCCAAACCTCCGTCTCTTGTAGAATAATTCTACATTAAAAAAAAGAATTCGATAGCATGTTTTGCCAGACTCGAGATTCGAACCCAGGGCCTCAAACTCCCATTGTACGGAGCGAGAGGGAATAGGCAGACACCTCTGCGAAGCAGTAACGCGAGCAAAGAAGCCGAAGACGCCCCGGGAGCCTGAGTTACAAGGCGATTCCCGGCCACTGTAGGCACGAGCTTACGGACGGTGAGCAATGGGTAGCTCGCCGCCCAGTAAGTACCAATCCCGGATCGACAGCGCGTTGTTTTTCACGCGCACCTCAAAGACATATTGGTCACTTAGAGCCGATGCCTGCCACAGCTGTGGATTGTTCTAAAGAGTTAAGATCCGTGGCCCTGGCAAAGTAACTGAAGGAGCATTATGGGTTTTAGTTAGTAAAAGTCTAACAGCCTTGCTTCACCCAGTGCGGGAGTAGTCATTGGATTATTTCCACGAGACCAATAATGCAATCAAGTAGACCTACACATAATACGAAAGTTGTATTCAGGAATTAATTTGAAATTTAATTCAGAAAACAGGAATTGTATTTTGCAAACAACAGGCTCCATATAAATATTGGTCAGGAGAGCTCCTAACACTTATTCTGTTGTTCTTGATCTCGTTTTATATCACTTCACTACTAATTCACCAATAAACCTAGTTTACGCTAAACTCAGTTTCAATTCTTTTGTTGTCGCCCATATTTACGACACGGGTCTTTAAACTAGATTACGCTGAGCTCAGTTTAGTTGAACTAAGTTTTTATATTGAATGAGGAAATCAGCCCTTAGTATAAACAAAGTCGCTTCCCGCTGTCTGTCTCTATGTATACTTTTTAGATAGATAAAGTGATTCAAGAGGAGGTTTATGTGTATAATACATACCTAGATAATATATTTAATATCACCACTGCACCCGTGCGAAGCTGGGGCGGGTCGCTAATTTGCGAACAATTTCGATAATAACATCAAATAGCAATAGGTAGTTGTTCTGAAATAAACCAGATTATTAATTTGTCCTTGTTTGAAACTGAACACATTGAAATGAATCTACCTAGTTGTTTCAAACATATATTTCGCCATTACACAAAGGCTGATCATACATTTATCAGCATCAATTCCAGCATGAAGATGACATTAATTCGCGTTGCGTGCAAAAAATTACTGAGGCACTGGCGATGATGTTATTGAGCATGGTCGTACAACACGAAACAAAAAATACGATGAGATTTAGTTGACCAACTTTCATCAGAATAAGAAAATTAGGAGGAAAGATTAAGGATAGTAGGACGACTTTATAGCGAGTTTCTGGATTGAGTATTTTGAGCTTAGCACGTCTCAAACCGTAGGGTTTCACTGCCAAATTTTGACAATTTTTCAGAATAAATTAAGATATAATGAGATTATACCGAGGGTTAAACAATAAACCGGTTGCAGACGAACTGACAAAGCTAATGCTATCAGCTTGCGTACGTGGGGCTCAGCATGGTTGTAGCCTACTGGGACTCTGGAACGAAGGCAAAGAAGAAACAGTGAGTAGCTTTTTAGGTAGTAAAAGTCTGACACTATATCCCACCCCGCTGAAGGGCGCGGGGATGTCATTGGATGATTTTCCCACCTAAAAAAAATCAGCTTGCATAGGTTTTTCTTTTCTAAGATTGGAAATCTTCAAATAAATCTTTCCGTCTAGGTGGAGCGAGCAGGAAGTG
The DNA here is from genome assembly GCA_958295575.1 of Leucania comma. Lineage (NCBI taxonomy): Eukaryota > Metazoa > Arthropoda > Insecta > Lepidoptera > Noctuidae > Leucania > Leucania comma. The sequence continues at coordinate 14,189,281 of OY282474.1, read as the reverse complement.
TCAAAATTTTACTGCCTAAAACTCACTCGTGTTCCATCAGTTGCCCTTTGTTTTACAGAAAATTTGACGAGTCAGCCTTTCATACATGATATACAAACTTTCGCTCGTATAATATCAGTGTGATTATAGATTTAAATTAATAGTATTATACCTAGCTGTCTACTTTTGATATACTAAATATATAGTATAATTTAAAGAACGCATAAATCGTATTCAATTTCGCTTAATTGACGAAATGGATAAAAAAGAACACGTGACCATATTACCTTGAGCATTAGTTGATTTGTTGATCTTGGATTATTTCCTATTAACTATCGTGACACCGCACTTACATTGAGTATCTGATGGGTCTATAAAGCCCCCTTTCGCCAAATTGTATTTGCAGCAGCCCACCTGGGCGCGCAACCCATTTAGTGCTTTCCATACAGACCACTACAATTCACATCCAGTCGGAAGATGTTCTTGGGGTTTCAAGAAGTCGGATGTTTTTCCCAAAGCTTTTTTTACTGGTGGGTCAAGGTTACTCAAGGTGAATGCGGCGCCCCTGTTCAAAACATAAGCCTCACGTTAGAGTGCCCCAAGTGCACCTGTATATATTACACCTGAATTTTGAAGGATTTAATGAGTACTACCAATACTGCAATTAACATAGCCACCTACGGCGCGAGTTTACCATCGATTTGAATAGAAGAACTATGATGTTTAGACAATACCCAAGTCTACTTGAGATTGTATTCCAATAAATTCTAGTAATTCCTCTCATCCAATTTGGCCTTATCGTTTATCACTTACAATATTTACTTCACCATTCCTAATCCTCTGTCTCTATATTATGATCTGGTACTTGGGCGATAATAATTGAGCCATAAACCTGACAAAAGTTACCTTTTTTAACATATTTAAAATCAGACATGTAAAATATGTAAATTTCATTTATTTTTTTGTGGAGCTTGAAAGATCTTGGGATCTTTAGTCTCTATGGATCTATATACTAAAATGTGACGTCACCGCCGTTAGATTATGTGTGCTCATTAGAGATAGCGAGATATTCCCACCATGCCCGACTCTTCCTTAAATCAATATTTGGAATGCTAATTGCTGCTTCATTTAATAACCAATTTTGATACTATTACTTCATGTTTATTTTAAAATATTATGTAAAAAAATAAGCACAAGCAACAACCCAATTTTTTAATCTCTTACAACAATCCTGAAAACTGAGTCATTATTTACAAGAGAGTTAAACATAGCCGAGGGTCATATTTCCTACCAAATTTGAATCAACCAAAATGTTGACTCAAATAAAGAAAGTTGAAATATTTCATACTTCGTCATCAAAACCTCAAACAGTCCTACCCCACAGAAGCTTTAAAGGTGCAAAATGCCATCTTGATGATGAATTATGAGTTTTCGAACTCAGAAATATTTTTAAAGTACTTGAGCAGCATGTGCAAACTTCATAAGTTTATGAAACGGTCTCGCTCAAATAAATCACTCGCGAATTCGATCTGCACTCAGAAATCGGAGTTTTCACGAGCCATTCAAAAATTGAGATCCCGTTTTTAAGAAATCGAATGTTTTGAAATAAAGTTCTTGTTACAAATTGCTCAATGCTCTAAGTTTATAGGACTAAGTCTATTAATTCCTCCAGTTTATACAGTCGCCTTGTTTAATTCCTTTGTTCTACATGGGAGTAGTACCTATGACTAACGCTTAGCAAGTCAACATTAGCTTAGTTACTCGTATTAGTACTATACCGTGCATCGCTTTTGCAATCATTTTTCATGGTGCCATTATGGTAATGTAACATGTAAATAATGTAGCTCAACTAAAAATTTCCCTCACCTCCCTTCTTCTCACTTCATCAAAGAACCTTCCAACCCTTTGAGCTCCAGAACCAGCGTTTTATGTCAAGACAGAACGCTCCAAAGCACTGACAATGCCGAAATTACAATACGAAGAAATCATAGTATTTTAGCTAATGAATATCTATGAAAACCTGAGTAAAAAGGTGCACAGGTTCATCCACTTAAACGCTGATGACGCCATGTTGCAATTACACATCCGCCTGCCAAGTTTGATGATGATGACATCATCGACCAGCATTTGTTGATTGTAGCGTGTAACTGCACCAGCCAAGTTCATGCGTCGATGATTTCAGATGAAAATTTCCCTTCTGACTACCAGTAACATAAAAACCTTCAGCTTCTAATGCTTTGTCTTTTTCTTGCTGAAAACAGTGAAGCTTAGAATAGAATTCGAGGTCGCGAAAATCGATTTCGCTCCACCAGAAAGTATTTGTCTTTGTGCTCTTTGATTGCCTCGTAGAACTTTGCAAGAGATGACAGCCAATTGAGTAGTCGTCTTAGATATTTTTTTAGTACGTAATCTCATTATCGTTCATGAAAGTAAACAATCAAGATTAACGTGATATACATAGTCTTCCACTATCTGTGTCACGATTAGGCCTACATTAATGCGTTATCACATGATCTTTCTTATCGCCAAATTGATTTCATTGAATGACCCAAGAAAATGCCGACTTTCACACTTTTTCCTGCTGTCAATCCACATGGCGGTGCGCAGTATTGCAATCACTTCGCTTGTGAAACAGACGGCCTTGTTACGTAATAACGTAATACTTACTCATAGTAATGATAGGCAATAATAATTATGTACGGCTTCAATGGTCCATGAAAACTAGTTTAGGTTCAGGGAGTTCTAGAATACTGATAGCAACGTGAACTTATGTCAACCTAAAATATACAAGTATTTTTGTGCCTAGTTCAAAGCTGTGAGTCAATGGGCAGTTGCTCCATGTAAAAAAATATTATAAATTCTTTAATTCCAGCCACTACGTGGAAGTAGATTCGCGGCTAAACACAAAAAGAATAGAACACTTAACCCTCCATTGGTTTAAGGTCACAAAGAAATCATGACTACGCGCTGCAGAGCATGAAGTATTGATTTTTTTTTACCCAGGTCAGGGCAAAATTAGTTTTTCTACTAGGAAATTGCTATAGGCATTACGGAGTACTACTGGGAAAAGGGATATTATACTTAGATCCTTCGGGAAATACGTGTGAAGTTGTGCTTACATTAACTTGTGATTGCAGAGAGGCGAGCGGAGCGGGTGGCGGGGCGGGCAGCGTTGGGCTGCTGGCCATGAACGCCACCCAGGTGCAGTGCGAGCCCCACGACTCGGTCGTACTCATTAAATGTAAGTAACACCCACTCACTCATAGTAACCGTTACCTTTCGAATACACAGACATCGGTGATTGAAACAAATACTTTTGAAGTGTTAACAGACGGACTGCCTCATATTTAGCCCGGAAACTCGTGGTCAACTTCATCACAAATTCGTAACTACACAATAAACCCTTCAAGTCAATGTTTATGGTTATTGTTGTTATTGTGCTGGCTAAAAGCATTTGCGCAGACCACAATTCGCAGTTGGCTGGGAAGCAACCCGCCTGTAAACACGCTTGACTACGCACGAAAGACGCGTTCAAAGAATCCATGATTGTAAAAGATATGATGGCAAAGGTCATGTAATTACTTCGCAACTTTACGCCCAGCACATTAATTAATTGTATTAATGAAGTTTGTACATATGTGTTACCATTGTATTAATTTTCCTAGGGGAACAAACAATACGACTTGGCTGCATACAATTCTGTCTAGTGAGTATCAAAGTATGGATGTAGATAAATGTTGCAGCTAAACCTAATGTGAAATTTAAAAGCACCTGAATTTGTTTTTATAGATTAGATTATGTTTCATTACGCTAGCAGAAATCCCCCACACTTTATCTGTTGTGTTTATTTTAGAGTTGCGAATCATAAGCGGTGAGCTGACTCACTCTAGATGCTCGAACGACAAACCAACTGCATTTCATTCTTACTAGATTTTAATGACAGTTTACTTCATAAGGCTACTGAATCCTTATAGAATCCTGCTCCTCAACGTCTAGACGCCTCAGTAATTATGCCTAATTACACTGCTAGATCACAACACGCTGTATGGCAATATATTTAGTTCAATAATGTTGATTTAAATTCGTTCACCGTCGTCAGTCAACCTTATACGTTGATTAATCAGTCTAGCTCACGGCTCGCCAATCGCCATAGATTCATTGGCCTCATTGCAATATGCTTTTGTATATTTTTGGACTGGTCTCGACTGCGTACTGCGTCGGTTCGATGTGTTGCTTGCTGGCACGACTATTTGATTGCATACGTCTTGATTATTTGATGTGCATTCGTATTAATTCATGTGTCATGTAGCAACGGCCCAGCGATTTGTTATTACACGATCGGTTCTGCAATATTTATATGCGGTTATTATGTGTTATTACATGGATTGAATATCTTCTCAGCGTGTGGTATGCATTATTATATTTATTATGATCTGTTGTAGCTTTAAATGCAACAGCAAGACGCTCGTCAATCGTTTGTCATCTGACTGAAACTATCCTTGAACTCAAGCGAATGACGCAATCTCTATGTAAAATAAGTTATGTCGAAGCTGTGACACGTCCATCAAGATAAATCTACAAATAACCAATGTAAATATCACCTTGAAGCAGCTCTTCAGCATCAAAATTGAAATATCTGCCTCAAAACTTTCATGGGGATTGGCAAGTTATTTTAATTTAATTTTCTAAATGTTTTGTAAGTTATGGTCTGCTAACTGTTTCACCTATGCACTTTAATGAATGAAACGTGTGATAATGTTTCCTCGTTTGCGGTTACACTATTCCTAGGTTTTGCGGTTATCATGAGCAATTTACCATTCATCATAGCAGACCATTAACATTAACAGTCAAACACTGGTACCGTCTATGGACGATGCAAAATCACCCTTTTTAACCAAATTCAAAAAGGAAGAGGTTCTATGTTCGGCCGTATGTATTTTCATAGATTTCTCGGATATTTGTGAACCCATTTTGTTTTTTTTCTTTTTTGAAAGAGTTCTCTTTCCGAATCGGTCCCATAGAAATATTTTCATGACCTGATAATGAACTTCGGAGATTGAAACAAAACTGTCGTGACAAGTAAAATTGCTTAGTTTATACGTATAATTGACGACTAATTAAGGTAGAGGTTATTATTATTAACAGTGTTTAGGCTAATTGGAATTAGCATGAGATATAAGTTCTCTGGCTATAAATGACTTTGATAGTTTTAATTCTAAAGGTTATATAAGGTACAGTATGCGACAAGTAAGTTGAACCATTTGGTATTGTTACGCGCAGCCCGCCACTTCGATTGAGACCCAAAAGTCGGTTACTGCGCATTCAAGGTCAACCATCATGATGGTTCAATTGTGTGACGAGGATTATAACCGATTTTCAGGTCTAAATCGAAGTGGGGGCTTTTTTTTATTTTGTTTTTTTTTTTTTTTTTTGGTGGTGGGTAAAATCATCCAATGACATCTCCCACCCTTGGGCGGAGCGGGAGATAGTGTCAGACTCTTACTGACTAAAAACCCACCCCGTTCCTTCGTGGCCTTAGATACCAGGGCCGGGCTTTCCTTTCGGAAGCAAACCCTTGGCCCCAGTAGGCTTCGACCCTGCCTGCCTGCAGCTAGCAGGCTGGGTCTCTACGGTTTGCTGACAACTCCTTGAGGCGCGCGGGAACAGTGCGCGCCGTTGACGACCTGGGCTTGGTCCGGATGTTTACCGGACGGTCGGACAGCGAGCTACCCATAGCTCGCCGTCCGCAAGCCCGCGTCTACGTTGGCTGGAAATCAGGATCGGAATCGGAATCCCCGCGGCGGCTGGGCCTTGTGGGCCGTTGCCTCTCGCGTGCGGCCTCCTCCTTTGCTAGCATTACTGCTTCGCAGAAGGAGGCGACCGCCTGCCATCCCTCCTCGCTTCGGACCATGGCCCGTACCAGGGCCTGGCGCGAGAGATCGCCGCTGCCGATCGCACTCACGAGAACACGGCGATGCTCTGCCCAAGCGGGGCACACTTCGACCGTGTGCTCCACCGTGTCCTCCGGGCAGTCCACGCAGTGGTGGCACCCGGGCGTCGGTTCCGCACGAATCCGGAACAGGAACCTCCCGAACTTACCGTGTCCGGTGAGAACCTGGGTCATCCGGAAGGTTAGGACGCCGTGAGGTCTTTCCAGCCACGCCTCAAAGAGGGGCCTAAATCGAAGTGGGGGCTGTGCGTAACTATATCAAGTGGTTCAACTTACTTGCCGCGTACTATACACCTTATTCTAGAACTAGCACGCTGTTATAGTTTAGCTCCAACTTGTATTTAAAAAAGACACTAAAGTGTAATATAACTTTAAATTGGGAAGTCGATACAGAATAAAAATAAAAAAAACTATAAAAACAAACTTCGGAAATAAATTATATAGCACTGTTTTGGTATTTTTTTTTATATATTGAAGTCGGTTGTATTTTTACGAACGCCCATTTGTAACACTGACAGAATGACGAGCGTTAACAGCTATTGTTGCCACAGAATATTCAGATTCCATGAAAAAGGAATAGTTGCGACAATGGCAGCGATCTCTTTACATTGTCGCAGCGATTAATATTCCCTTCTGAACTCGCCATTTCTACAAATAGCAACAATGTGTGTATTTCCGTCACTGAAAGTTCCCCCGTTGCGCCGCCCAGCCGCCGATGCGCTCAATTGATGCGGGAGGCGCACATATTTACAATTAGCTTTGTTTGCGTGCTTGATAATAATAATTGCTGGACATAAGCCAATGTTAGTATTAATTTTTCAACATGGCGGCTGAGTGGTAGGCTCAGCAATTGCCGCAACCACCAATTATGTTAATCCGGGTTAGTTTTGAAGGGACTGTGCAGTACAGTGCACGTTGCGAACGATGCATTTATTAATTTGTAGAAGTTATGTGAGAAAGTTGAGTTGCTTTTGTGTGTGTGCCGGTGTTGTACGACAATGCAGTTTACGTTGGTAATTGTCGTAAACAAAGTCAAGCTATGTCCGGTGGTGGAGGAACCTCTGAAACCTATAGGTAAACTGAATATGAGTCACATTGTGTAACGTTTTGTCTGGACGATAACATGTACTGATTTTCCTTCAAGGATACACTGAATACTGAAAATAAATACAATAGGTAAAAGCTACCAACCACGCTCGAGGCATATCCATAACGTACATACGTAGTGTTTACAAGAATGTCCGTCTTCTGTGGGGTCGACAAACTAAAGGTGGAGGAGCTGGCTCTGCTTTCGAGGCCTATATCCAACAGTGCGAGAAGACAGTGCTGATTAATTGGGAGCAATGTATGTCTACTTAAAGAATTGTCTACAAAGAAATACTCAGAGGAGTATTTACAAACTTGAATTTCAGCACAAAATCACTGCAACCTACATTAATTTGCACTTATAACGGCTAAAAATAACAGACATCAACGACATGCGCTATTACCCAGCTTTTAGATAAACCTGTGAAATGTTTTGGCAAGTATATTTAACCTAGAATGATATTATGAATCATTTCCAGCTCAATATATATGAATATGCGATAGATCCGTTAGCTTAGTAGGCGTCCCCAGCTGCCCATACGGCGCCCATGTGTGGCAACACCGAACGATATTGTAAGTGACATTCTTAACCATTTGAATAAACGTAATTGAACAATTTCTATCAACCCATTGCCCTTATCTATTTGCAGCGGTAGCTGAACAAATTCGAGACACAATTGGTCGTAGCCAATCATTCTAATGTGTTTAAATTTACTGCTTTTATTAGGGCATGTTTATTGCCTGTACTAATTAGGTTGTTTATGTCATATTTCTACCTAAACATGGAATTATTATGCCTAACATCTTAACCACACTTGTTTGAAATTAATTGCCTTAATTACTTATGCGAATTGATATTGTTCCGTGTAATTTCCTGACTGAGATCCCTATGACTCCTTAATTGACGTCAAACGAACAATGTGCAAAATAATGAACATTGAAGATGTGCAACAGAATGAGCCCACATACACACACTATTCCCGCAGCCCACACCATGCGTCAGAAATTATGTCAAGCATATAATGGTCGGCTTGATCGGTCTGCTGCAACGCCCTATTTGCTGCATTCTTATCCGAAACTTGTAATATGGCCGTATGAATCATAATATCTAGGCGGCCTAACAATGAGGCTGACTGACGGGCGCGCCGCGGCTCCTCAGATCTTGCCATTCTCGACCCACTGCGATACTCAGATAATACTGACCGACACATAAATCGAATCTTGTTATGGACCTGCTATTTCACTATTTACATTTACCTGCATCAGATTATCTCATCTAATGAGGTTATCGGTTCCACCCAGTTACTATTGTTCCGATTTCTGTTTCGCTGTGCTTTATTAGTAACTTGCCTAAAATGTCTAGTCTTTGAATTGCTTACGATATACAGTGCCGGATCAGCCTTGCAACTCTTACAAGAGTACACTTCACGCATTGAAGTGGTCCCCCGTTAAAAAAACTAGTCATGGTTGTGCCATATGAATTTCAACCACTTTCACAATTCGTTATCTAATAATACTTGTATGTAAAAGGAAAAACTAAGTGACACATCAACGCACAGCTGACACTACTGGGACTAGGACAAATTTTGTACAAGGTTTCCTTTTATGACGTAAGCAAGCACTAAGACAGGATTTTCCAAAATTCACCTTCTAAGAGTGTTTTTAATATCGTGCGGATTTCATCACGCATGCGGGTTTGCTCCGCATGCGTAGCTCCCGCAAATGTCCTTTTCATACAAGTATACCGCGTGGAATACGCACGCGGGATGGGGGGCAGGGAGTTGTCAGCAAACCGTAGGGACCCTGTAGAAGGGTCGATGCCTACTGGGGCCAAGGCTCGGCCCATGTATGATAGGCAAAGAAGGAACAAGGTGAGTTTTTTGGTCAGTGAGAGTGATACTATCTCTCGCACCGCCCAAGGGCGGGGGATGTCATTGGATTATTTTCAACCACCATAAATAAAAGAGAAAAAAGCCCGGGATGTGGGGCGTGATCCCGGGCAGCAGCTCCGCATGCGGAGTAATCCCGCATGCGTAATGAAATCCGCATGATATTAAAAACACCCGAAGGGGATGAACCTAGGATCCAAAGTTTGTATGGAGAAACTTACTTTTACGCGGACGAAACCGCCGCCAGAAACTAGTCATTGATAAAGACATAGGGGGTGGGATTTTTACAATTTGCTAGAGACCCAACCTGTGGACCCAACACTGCGACAAGGTGTTCAAGTGTCTGTGTTGCTCGACCACCTGTATGAATTCGCATTTCACGGATATGAAAAAATCAACAACTGTGTAATCTCGACCTAGATTCAAAAGTCGGTCATTCGAGCAAGCTTACGAGTAACATTATGCAGACAGATTATTTGTTAACGAAACTCCAAAAGATACAAAACTGTCCTTTATCAGAGAAGCTAAGTTCAGCAGTGGTTGGACTTGATCATTCTACGACTGACTAATGAGAACTCGAACCGCGACTGCGCCCACACATGTAGACACTTTAATTTCCTTTCAAATTCCGGTATTGTTTTGTTTAAATCCATCAGAGTACACTCACTTCCTACCAAACATCAAATATCCATTATGGAGGTTAAGCAATGATTGATTGAATTACAAATCTTCATCTTTCTTTAAACATGTCTTCTGTTTTTCCTTTTTTTCTTTTCAATAGAATTTCTGGTGTTCCTTGTTCTTAGACTGCCCTGTTGGTTGGCCAAGTGGTTAATAAGCCCTGACTGCTATGCCGAAGGTCGTTGGTTCAATTCCCAACCCAAGGCAAATGTTTGTGTTTTAATTCATTATTCCCCGAGAGGATGCCGGCGTCCGCACACCTATTGTCTTTCTATTGTGTCTCTAATTACGGTATTCAACAGGCTAAGCATGATCATTTGTTTTGTATCTGGGTGAAATTATCTATAAATTTAGTTATCTATCTAGTTATTTAGTTTAGTATGTTTTAGTAGTACAAGCTCTGCTTAGTTTGAAACAACATGGAATTGTGTGAAAGTTGTGGAATAATATAAAAAAAAAAGTGGATTGTAGACCTAAAACTGTCGGTCATTTTAACTCGTATTTTGGTCTATAAAATACAATCTTTGCTTGTCAGTCTGATTTATCTTTCACTCTGACGTTACTATATCTAAGAGAAGAGAGGTCAACATCGTTCAGGATGTAGCCGTCTTAATTTCGCCCATGTTGATAAGAATATGATGGAAGTAGGGTTACCACTACGTCCTGCGGGGTTGTTCAAAAGAGCTACCGTGGCCCTATAGGCTTAGACAATGACTTTTGTGTCAAACGCTGACATAACCTGCGGAAAGTCACGTGATAAGTGACGTGACATGTCATTGACATACATACTCTGACGTTAGCAGAAAATTTATAAGTAGAAAAATATCTAAGGTTACTGGAACGCAAAGGACCACACAGAAACAACACACGGTTTTAAACAGTAAAAAATGATACTCTTACTAAACTGACACTTATACTCCCCTCTCACTTCTCCCAGAGAGGCAGGAATAGAAAATCATTGGGCAGGAGATGATTTCTCAAGGAAAAAAAACCGTTGCGTATACGTTCGTATGCTACGTTTTAGTCATTCATTTTGGCACATCATCCTCTTATCATTATCCTTTTTAGGAATACAGCCGGATGTCTTATTCTTCCATGCATATCAATTAGTGGCCTGTCCAGTGTTCATTTGCTTTCCAACTGTATCGTTTTTTGTCTATGAAATTTTTTGTTAACTACCGTACTATGTATGTGGTTTGTAGCTAACATGCTATACAGCAACAGATATTTTTCGAAGTTTAAAAAAAATGCTTCTGTCAGTGTCAACGCGTGAATAATTGCGGATGCTAAACGTATCCCTATATCAATGAAAAATAAGGCTTTATTTAGAACAAAAGCTTACAAACATTGCAAATATATAATTTAATTCTCATTAACGGCCGTTAGCGTGTCGTCAACCCTGTTCATTGGTTCTCTGCGGACCGCGGCCTGTTAACAAAATATTACTATCATTTGTTAGTGAACACCATCAGCTCATTGAGAAGTCTCGGTTAGTATGTGATCAAACATCGCGATGTCGACACGTGGTCGACGTTAATTGTGTTTATTGTGATAAAAAATTAGCCAATTTAATTACCACTCGTACAGTAATATGTACATAATCAACTTGTATAGTACGCTTTGTGCTGTGTTAAATACTATGTTATTAATTCAAAAACCTTGATCTCACAATAGGGGGCGCAGTTACGTAACAGTGTGATGGATATGTACCGGTATGGTGACACGAAGAATGCAAGAAAGTGTGATAAAATAACTAAAATTAAACACAAGTTGATAAGGAAACACAGGCTAAGTAGGTAGTTATACTAGTTTTTTGTGTTCAATGAATCATAGTCACGTTTGATATAAATTCATATGCACAAGTTTTAACGTCTTTTTAGTCTCGTGTTGGGAGCTACTTGGGCGTATTTACAAAACGTGGTCGCACCAGCCGCCTACGCTCGCCTTCAAGGCCTCTCTTCCACTTAATCAGCGTTTCGACTTATGAAGCCGATACAACTCCGAAATGATATTTGCAACCAACATTCCCAGCGTATTTCTCCATTTGCCATGTTGTTCACGCTAAATTAAACTTGTATAATTGATGTTACGTACAAAATTGATATTATAAAAAAAAAAGAATCTCACATTCGCTCTGTGTTTATTTCGAAATTCGGTACAGTACCGCACATAATCATTATATCTATTGAAATTAGCCCCGTATGAAACTACCGATTTTTTGCTCTTATCATTCAATTACGCGACTTCACTAATTCAAGGTTAACTCAATATTCAAGTCACAACAGTATACGTTAGTTAGAATGTGTCTCCATCCGTAATGGCTTAGATAAGAAATAGTAAACTATCAACAGTAGTTTATGATGTGTGACCAATGAACAGCTACTTAATGTTGTAAATAATCAGTACAAAATTTCTTGGAATCATAATCGTGTTTTGACTGACTTTTGACCGACATTGTTTGAGTTATTGACTTTAAACACTGTTGATATAGAAGAAATCCTACACCCGACGGAATAAAGCATAATATTATTTAGCTTTACGCTCATGGCATTCTTTTAGCATCCTGAAATCAAAATAGTTTTCAGTACTCATTCACTTAACGGGCTTTTACTGATCAGGCAATTCAATGTTCGTCCAGTTAGTGAATTTCTCGCTTTAGAAAATGCAATTCCTAAAAGGTATTCATACCTAAGGGACATTTTACTTTATTACCGACAATCGCTTATCCCCTCGGAAAAAATACTGTAAATATCGTATAATTGCGCTTTTCAGTTTATCAACACTTTAAATTGGATAATAATAATATATCGCGCGACAAGGATGATATGTACATAAATCAAAAAGTACGATTTTACAGGAGAGCATTTTCAAGTTTGAATAAATATATTTATCCTTATAATAATTTTTGTTCATTATTCAGTTCAGGTTTCTATGCAATTTATAACTTATAATCGTGTCCCAAGTGAGAGAATGTTGTTCTTTTTTTTAATTTCTATAACAGTGTGGAAGAAATACTCTTCCGTTACATTTTTTTTTTATACTGACTGATTGCCGGTAAAAATGGAGAACGTCCCACATACATTCCCCTTAGGTTTGATACTTCCTAAATAGTCTGTGCAAAGTAACCAAACGCATACCTCCAATATTTCCTTAGTGTAATTATGTAGAAACATACTATAGTCGCTTCACGTATCTGAATACATCAAAAACCCATGTTAATCTTGTTTTTGTTCTCCGGCAGATGAGCACCGGTCAGCTGGCGGCAGTTGGGAGGAGCCTGTGAGCGCCGTGCGGAATACTCCGCTGCGGCGCTCGCAGAGGCTCAACTCGACCCTGGACTCCAGGTAACAAACCATTGTTTTTTTTTTAGTGTAAGCCAGGGGTGCTCAAACCACCGAGCGGTTGATTTTTAGGACTTTTTGAGTCGATTATTGAAGTTACGTTTGGTACGTAACTTTATGAGTCGTGATGGTGAGTGGTCCAAGTTTTCATGGTAAACTTCATTATTATCAGCGGACATGCCTGTAGTATGACTTCTACTAATACTTAACCAAAACTCAAAAAAAATATTTTTTTATTCACTGACAAGGGCACCGTATACTCGTAAGAACCTCTTTACATGGATTTATTTAAACACCTTAAAACTAGTCGTTTTATTTTATTAGGGTAGGGTCATGTGATTTCGAGTTAATTAATCTTCTTTTATAGTAGAAGGTCGATTTAAAAACAAAAGTTTGAGCACCCCTGATGTCGCTATCCGGTTTCTTTTGAATCGGTGATTCGGTGCTCCGGACGTATACTGTTCTCTTAATAATACATTCTGTTGTGGTGTGCGGGTGATCCTTTAGGTCTCGTTCTAATTCACGTACGATATGCGCGTGCGCAATAGTAAACAAATTTAGATTTATTTCCTTAATGGCTGTTAATTGATTTTTTTTATTAATTCATAAGTATTTGGTTTTTTAATTTAATTAGTCAACCTTGTAATTCAATATAACTCTGTGATCATCACTGATTTATCATCAGTCATCATAGAAGCTATTGAAAGCCATAGTTGTTCATGATAACATAAATTTTGTTGTTGCTTCTCAAGAATCAAATGATTATTAATTTACTATTGTTTTAACTGCTGTACTTAAATAGTTATAACAGTCATTGAAGTTAGACCAGTAATAAAAATATCTATCGTAATAATTAATCGCATTAAATCAATAAGTACTTGTAATATAAAGTTCAGTATCACGAATGCAACACATGTATCGTCAACCGCAGAAAGCAGTTTAGTGTTGTCAGAACTAAGTGTGATTGATTGTACTTTCGGAATTAGAACCAATTCTCGCGTTTTAGGAGGGTGGCTATGTCTAAAATGGAACACGTTTTACTGTCAATAAAATTACTGACGCCAAGTTGCAGCTTACGTCTTAATACGAAGCTAATGATGACGATCTTTAAAGTAACACACAACAGTTAAGTATTTTTAAAAGCTTTTATTTAACTTCCAATATTTGTATGTCTGTTTGTTTGGGACAAATCTTGCGAATGGATTTTAAAACAGTTTCTCCTAACCGATTCAGCTGAAATTTGTTATACCTATGTAACTTCGATGACAATGCATTAATATGATATAATGGAGCTGGTCTGATAATGGAGTCGGATAGTAGACGTAGGAACTAATGAGCGCAACAACATAACCCCATCATGTTCGAGCTCTTTTAAATGGTCTTGTTCAGAACTTATACCACGCGATAGAACTTTGCTATATAAAAAATGGTTTTTCATTGAAACATTGTCTTCATTTTGCGAATTTATTACATATTTGTCGTTTTTCAATATTTAAGTTTTTATTTCTGAAAAACATGCTAACTTTTATGTGATTATTGATTTATTTTGGTTCACTGTGCGCGTCTATGCTGTACTGAAAAATACCACTACCCATACTTTGTTAAAAACAAAACCAAGAGTTAACTTTGACATTTCAGTTTAATGGGTCTGCGTAAAACTGCTTAGTCACCACTCAACTAATTACTTCATCCAGCACCAGGGTCTCATAAAACGCAGTACGTTATTATTTGTCAGGAGAGTCATAATGCTGCGCATGCGGTTTTGACAGTTGGCGCATGCGACTTCCCGTCGTTGCGCGGTGTGGTCCAGTCTCGCTCGACAATTAGCGAGCGGCGCGCGTCCAATTAACACGAATTTCCTGTGTTCAAACTCCAGAGGCCAACAGAGGGCACTGCCTCCCGACAAAATGATCATTCACGCTTTAACGGATACCGTCTATTGTCATTCGGTTCAAGATCCAATCGCTGTATAAAATGTTCTGTTTACAATGAACTTTACAACCGTTTAAACTGATCTTTATAATCCAGTCTGTGACTAATCCCTAATAAAGTTCCAGATGTTGCTCGAGTTAGGATCACACTTACAAGCACTGAATTATTTCATGCCGTTCTGTAAATAAGCTTAAAAATTCCATGCAAGATGTTAGATTTGAGTGTGAGAAATAGGTTACTGTGGCGCTCCTAGGCCTAACCGATGGGCTACGCAACTGATATAGGCCGAAATACACCACAGCCGTTGCAATTTTATAATTTTACCCATACATTTTGCTATGTTTTTTCTTAGAGATGCTCACTCTATGGTGGAGCGAGGGTGCGTGTCAGACTACCTACTGACGAAAACCCACAGTCTCCGTATGCTCTTTATATTTTAGAGCCACGGTAACTCCCGCCCCTCCGCCTTTGTTCCTTTGGCTGCATGTAGTTAAATAAATAAATAACTCTTAAATATCCCTATGACCCTAATGGGCATCGGCCCTGCTGGGTCCCTATGATTTCGCTGACATCTCTTTGAGGCGCGCGTGGAACACTGCGCCGTCAATGACTCGAGTCGGGATTGATCCTTACCGGACGGCTGGTCGGCGTGCTACTCAATGGTCGCTGTCCGCAAGCCCGCGCCTATAAATTAAAGTTTCAACGCCATCACCGATATTAGTGACTAAATGGGCAAAACCCATGCACCGAGGAATACGGTGATTTAAGATTTAGACTCTTTACAAAACTTATTAAAACTACTGTTACATCCATTAAAGGGATAATGTGTCGTTATTACACCCAAAAATAGCATCAAAACGTGCCAAACCTTAGTTTACTTGAACGTTAAACACATTAAGATCTTAAAGCACCAGAACATAAAATTAAGTATTCTGACTTCTAAGTCCTTTCCTTTATTCATATTCAAATGTTCTTGACCACGCTTCTATGTTTAGCGGATAAACAGATGACTTGTGACATTCTGTTTAAGCAGATAATGTTTAAAAATAATGTCAAGGACCGACACAGCCGTTGATTTGCATTCGTGTTGATGATAATGCCAGCTCGTAAGTCACAATCTATTTTGAACTGAGTCATCCTGACCCGTACAAAAATAGTAATTAGTTTATTCGCTCCATTTGAAGTAACAGGGCTTATAATATGATAATAGTCTATTGCACGGTTGAAAATCAAAACATACCTTTAATTTGGTTTTGTAACGGTAACGGAAACGTCACGGCGTCCTAACCTGTCGCATGTAATGGGTGGTACGAAAGTATACCCCGGGACCTTGGAACGAAAATAAAGTAACAGAAGTGGTTTTAGTCAGTAAAAGTCTGACATGTCCTCGCGGCCCGCCCAAGAGAAGCCACGAGAAGTCATTGGATGATTTTCCACCTAAAAAAGAAACCTTTAATTTAGTTGCTTTTTTTTCCTTATTAGCTGCTTCTACCATATGAAAGTAGAACATTATACCAAGGGAACATACTTGCGGTATAAACAGTATTATTCCTCCTATTCCTGGACATAGCAATTAGCTTCCCTTTTTGAGTGACCGACATTTTGACAATTCAAAAGTAAATGGTTTATTTGAAATAAATGAATTTGATTGATGGTCTACCAGTGTGCCAATCTTAATGATAAATGACATATTGCAAATTGATTTTAAAAACACTTTTACTCATCAATTTTTTTGTTAATTTAAACTAGATATAGCTTGAGTACTCTGAGGAGAAACATTTAAAAACTCACGAGGTTAAAATGTCTTTTACACACCATCGAATGGTCAAAGCATATAATAATTACATATTGAGCGGACCTGTCCAGTCAGAGTAAGCATTTGTCAGTATGTAACTCAACTGAAGACTACGAACAATATCAAAGAAGGGGCATTTGGGCATTTGGCCGCAAAAAGTACTCAAACGGCCGTTCATCGTAATTTATGAAAAAAAAAAACGCAATCCGTTCACCCGTTTCAGCATAATTCTTTGCCTTTCGCCAGTAAAATATTAGGGTAATATTCCCCCTTCTAGAGAGGATGCCTAAATCCTAGCACCGGGAACATTATATATTATCTAGTCAATTGTCCAGAAAGAAATCTTCAGCATTGGGTGCTGCTGAAACCTTCCCTCAGTTTTGTTTTTATGGCTTACGTTGCCGTTTATACACCAAACGATAAAATCGCCTGTTTAACGCGCTAATATTTTATCTAGACACTGTGTTATTGAAACTAATTGTAATTTTATTGTCCAGTCTGCAAAATGAACCTGGAAGGTATTGATGCGAATGCTAGGATGGTGGAATAGTTGCCGTGGCCGTAAAACGCAAAGGGCAAATTAAGGAACACAAGTAGGTTCCAGTCAATAACTCTGACTCTCCCGCTTACTCCACCTAGAGCTGGAGGAGTAATTTGATGATTTTACAACAAAAAAATCAGTACCTTAAGCTCGTATGCTGGGTTTTAGTCATTACTCCTAATGCCTTTTAGGGATAAGGTACAATTCGTAAAATATAAGCTGAACCAAAATGACGATTGACCTTGAATGCGCAGTAACAGGCTTTCGGGTCTCAATCGAGGTGAGGGGCTGCACGTAACCATAGAAATGGGTTCGGGTATTTGTCGCGTACTATACGTTTTATTCTAGAGAAGTTATTTGATATTAACCCAGCCAGACGCGTTACTTATGTAATAAATTTCATCACCACTGCTCTCAAAATGATGAAGGAAAACATCGTGAGGAAACTGGTATGTCCTAAAATAGAACCAAAAAATTCGAAGACATGTGTCCACCAACCCATAACGGGCCCGCTTGGTGGATCACTCTCCCGGAGAGGAGGTCTGAGTCCCAGCAGTGGGAACATTATAAGTAATATATATAATATTAACTTATTTTCTCACCAAAATATCACAGCAATTACAAAACTAAAATAATGGCAATAAATAGATTCATACTGTGGGAGACTGGTGCCTATGCTAGGCTTTTGGCCTGTATTTCAGGTCACCAAGTCTTCCCTCTTTAAATCGATGTGATTACAATTTCTAATAATCTTTCTAAGACATGTTCTATGAAAGTTGCTATGCTATTTGATATTTCCCAAACGGCATGTACGCGGAAATACTATTGAATAAGTTATTATTACCCAATCAATAGCACAGAAACGCCATATAAACCTTGCAATAATAGATATTGATTAAACAAAATAATAACAATTAACAAAGATAGTGAAACAAAGTGAGTAATAAAGTAAACTTTCAACAACTAACTAACCAATCTGTAACGCAATTCATTTACATTGATTATTTTGTCATTGGCTAGAGTTTTTATTTTCTCTAATTGAGGTCAAATGCCTGTTAGCTTTACAACTCGTGATGTGATGAAGGAAATAGCTTTTTTAGATCTAGTTTTTTTTTATGAATTAGAAAGGTCATATCTGATCCATTTACAGGCTGTTTTGTGGTGGTCAAGGAAAGCCGTATGACAACAAAGAAAAGAAGTTCCCATGTTTCTTTTTTAGATAGGTAATCATCCAATGACTTCTCCCGCTGTAAGGTGGAGCGAGAGAGCTTTAACTGACTAAAACCCACTCAGTCCTTACCAGTTTTCTCCTCCTTTTCAGTTGTCCTTACCGTTCTAGGACCACGGTATCTCTTTAACCGCAACATATACAGTAACTAAGCTACCACCAAAACCAAGCAAACCAAAAGCATGAAGTGCTTAGCTTTTTAATAATATAGTTTCACAAAATTAGAATTGGTATTATTTTTAACACCTCTTGTATGTTATGTATAAGTATGCGGCAAATAAGTTGAACTAAAATGGCCGTCGTTGCTACGGTTACGTTAAGCCCCCCGCTTCGTTTGATACCCGCCGATTCTATTGATAGCCATTTTAATTCAACTTATGTGCCGCGTATTGTACTTGCATTGAGACAAAATAAAATGATTTGATTTGTAGCAAAACTCGTCCTGTACCACAAAAAGTAATCCGTTGAAGAAAAATGCTACTTGTATTACGTACAAAGTGGCGTTTACTGGCACATGGCCATTATAATGTGCACTTTTATCAAGCTTACACTGTAAATACATAGTAAGTACGACTGCCTCGTCGGTCTCGTGGTCATAGGCGTGACAGTTGAGCTTGGGGTCTTGTGTTCGATTCCAGGGTCGGGAAAAAGCTATTGGGGTTCTATTAAGAATTACTCTGTAGCTAGCCCAACTTTGAAAGCTAGTGTGGTGACATGTCTGTGCCTCTAAAATACGTAAAGCCGTTTGTACTGTGCCTGATCTCTCTCTTAGCGTGTCCGATTGCCGTCAATCACTACGAGAGAAAAGGAACAGAGAGTGCACCTGTATTTGCGCATACACTTGTGCAACTACAATGTCTCCTGCGTAATTGGCTATTCTCTATTGAGATTGGGCACCATGATCGAAATTCGGTCGGGAGAATTTATTATTTTTAGAACAGATTGTAAGATATATTCTTTCTGAATCACGCTGATGTTTTGTATAATTTCAATGACCTATTCAGACAATTGCCTGGTAATCTTACAGTTTAATTACTCGTGTATAGTAACATATTCGTATACAGCTGCAGTTACTGCCATGTGCGAGATAGATTTTCTTTAGCTACTGTAAAGAATTTACGATTCTGATCGCTAGATTTTTGATAGTTGCTTCTTCAGCCTTTTATGGGTTTCCTCTATATCTTTCTGTACCTTTACAATTTAATATTTACTGATTTTTTTCCGAAGCTACTCTTCCAAAGCTTTTAAGTGACGCCGTCCATTGTTGTTTCTGGTTTTTTAATCCATCATACATATCTGTACTATTTTTGTTTCTGATAAACTCGAATAGCATGAAAAAATCAAAGGCATCGTGTAATTATGTATTCTTGCTCTTAGCACTAACCCAACACATCGCTAATGTCTGCTTTCCGATTCGTATCATAAACAGTGTCAGGTTGCGTGTGCGCCGCCTCAGAGCGCAGCATTAACTCGTTTCCCTCAGTTTTATTTTAAGTGGGATGGTAAACACCTAATGCATTCTGTTTTACAAGTATTTTTTGCTAAATGTTCTAATATGTAAATATGTTTTTGTGCAGCTGCGCTTGTTAATTCTTAAGAGGAAATCTTAATTAATTAAAGATTATCCTAATGGAAATGAACTATACTTGATGCTAATTACAGTTCGTATCTCAGTTTTATCATTCTACGTTTTTTTATTGTGTAGCTATATAAGGCTATATAAGACTCATCTGCTGTATTAACAAGTTCAACAACATTTTCAATTAGTGAAACGTAAATTAGAATTCAAACATATTGCCAACATAGCTCGGAAGAATCGCCAAACTTTTTGGCAATGGGCAGAGCACATTTCTCGCAGAACAGATTTTCGATAGGGACGAAAGGTTCCGGAGTGGCGACCACGTACTGGGAGAAGCACTATTGGGAGGCCTCCCATGTGGGGGACCATGAGGTGGACCGATGACCTAGTGAGGGTCGTAGGAATCCGAAGGATGCGAGACGCACAGCCCTGTGTTCAAAAATAACTAGAGTAGGATAAAGTTGCGACCCAGGGTCGTTCTTTTAACTCGAGTAGCTACCCTAGAGTTGACCCAAACTCCGAGCAGGGTAGGTTGGTGTAAGCAGCCATAAATGACATTGACAGTTGAACTCTACGTTCGCGTTCAAAAATGTGAGTGTAGAGTATCTACCAAAAGATGTCATTTGAGTTAACTCTAACCTCAAATTTGAACGCAGGGCTGGAGCGCTCGTTATGGCGACACTTCGGGGAGGCCTATGTCCAACAGTGGACGTCTTTCGGGCTGAAACGATGATGATGAAACATAAATTAAGATTGTCGTGTTTATATTCGACCTGTTGCGGATTTTTGTGTTGTACGATCCATGGCAATCGCAACAGGTGGCACTTTATATTTAAATACACGCTTATAAATCTAACATGTTAATTTATTCTCATTTATATTCGCGGTTTCCACATGACGCCGGTGTTTTCTTTCATTGTCTTTAAACGTTAATAAACATAATTTAAAATGCTAATTTTAAATAAATAATATAATAATAAACTAGTGACCCAGCCCGACTTCGCAAGGGTGATATAAATCTTTGAAATTGTCGGCTTTTCTTTACTATAATATGTATGTATTATGCACTAAACCTTCCTAATGAATCACTTTGTTTATTGGTGAAAATCGCATGAAAATCCATTCAGTACTTATTAAGTTTATCGCGAACAAACAAACAAGCAGTCGCGATGGGGGATTTTGTTTTACAATAATGAATAAGGATACAGTAGGTATGATTAAAAATTGCGGTTTATTGACTTATGTGTGGCGAAAGTATATCTTTGTGTTTTTATGTGTATGTTTGTTACTTTTTCACGATGAAACGGTTGAACGAATTTTGATGAAACTTCGCACACAGGTAGACTACTTTCTATCCTGGTTGTATGTTTCCTTGGGTTTATCTTCTATTATAACACGGACGAAACCGCTAGCAGCAGCTAATTTTTTTTTTAATTATGACGGATCATTGCCACTGATCAACTTGTACGCAAACAGTACGTCGTCTATCATGCTTATTTATTTATTTGAACAGCTAACAATTGCTTACATAATACCTACATACAACAACAAAATAATAAGGTGATTTATGTATAAGCTGCAACATATTGCAATGATCCTACCTCTTTAACTATCCTGTAAATAATAATTATTTAACAAAAACTGTTAAACAATTGTACGATCATACGACCACTTGTAGTGAATAGATATCAAATAATATTGATTAGTTAAAGGTATTAACTAATAAATTGCTATAAATTCAATCCTATTCGTGATTTTACTGTTTATATTTTCTGCAGTAATTGGCAGCAATAAAGCTGATGTGTATCTCTGTAATGATGTTTAGACTTAGGTCTTTGACCTTGTGGACCTAATGCATAATAACGCTTTATGTAACAACCAGGAAGCATGCTTGTCCTTACTGGTGACATTACATCAAAGCGTAAACGTTAATTTAGTGCGCGTGAGCTTCCTCTAAAAATAAAAAGTTTTAGTATAGATGTTACGATAAACAAAGACTGGTGTTTTATTTATTTTTCTTCTTTACATTATCTAAAACAAAGTTGCTTTCTGCGAAGTAAATATAATATAATATAATATTATACTAATACTAAGTCTGACTTTGTAATTTTGTGTTGCATGAAGTTTTAATCTATAATAAAAAAATAAATCGCTGAATGTGTTGCTAAACGCAAATCTCGCGTCTAGACCGATTTCGTTAATTCTTTTTTGTTGTGTTTGTTATTGTCAGGAGAAGGTTCATAAGTAGCGTAAAGTAAGATAGAGTAGGGTAGAGCGGGAGCGAAGCCACGGGCAAAAGCTAGTAAATAAATAAAAGTAATCAAAACCCGAATAAAACGTATAGCTGAAGATCGAATTTAGAACATGTCATATATGAAACAAAACCACAAGTTAATTATGAATCATAAGGACAGAAAGCATGAGGGAGAAAGGTTCTTCGCGCGACTAATATAAAAATATTTTGATCTTCGATATCAACCGAAATCAAAGGTGCAAAATTCATCATCCTAAACTTTCGGAATCAGAACCGAGCCTCTGTAATATACTTATTTGTCCTAAACGATGCAAAGGATTTTGATGCGGTTAACTCTAATAGAAATAGCAATAAACGAGAAAGGTTTATGAATATACCTTATATGAACCCGCGCGAAGCCGGGGCAGGTCACTAGTTTGTGGATAATTTTGAGAAAAATTCTTCTCAATTATGACCTTGACCGTATTTATGTTATACACTGTCTTGCATCTAAAACTTGATTACATTTTTTATTGATTAATTGCCCTCATTAAGCCACGAAATATTCATTTACAACTAGCAAACACCCATCAACGACATCCAACATTTAACATACGTAACACCCGTGAAATCATTTAATTTCATGACTTTTCAATATACACGCATTACACCTAAACCTTCTTTATGAAACAATCTGTCTATTAGTGAAAACCGCATGAAATTCCGTTCAGTAATTTTTGAGTATATCGTGAACAAATTAACACAGACGCGTTGGAGATTTTTGTTTTATAATAATATAAGGATTTTGTACTGGAGTTAAGCTGGATTAACCTCTAGCCTAACTTTGTATCAAGTCTTAAAACCCAATCGTCTTAATCAAAATGAGAATCGTAAACTCGTTAGCAGACTGTAACCAGCTTCGATTAGCACAGACTTAACCCTGGGATCAAGCAATGATTGTCGTTTCGTCCACAATTAGCAGAAACAAGATGGTACTTACATTGTTTGTTTTAAATTTATTCGCTTACAAAATCTAGCAGGCGCTTGTGAAAATCAAACTTGTCTAGAGGTGTCAATTTTTGCAGTCACTTGTTTTAGATGGCGAATTAGAGGGGCCAATATCGCTACAAGATTGATTGTTTACTTGTGTCTATTCAAGGTGAATTAGAACAAATAGGAAATCGGTTTTGTTGTAGGCATGTTTATTAGCAAACCGCCTAGGGTTGCCATATCTCAGGATTTGTCAGGATCTAAGATATATTATAAGGATTTTTAGACTCTTCTCTGGATTACGGCTGAATGTTGCAAATCTCGTGATTACACGAGATTCATCAGTGTATAAAAAAAATATTACGATTTTTTAAATTGTTAGGTAAATCAGACCAGGGCAATCAGACCTTTTCTCCGGAGTTTTGATTTTTTTATCTGGTAACCATCCAGAAAATTATGTTACCGGAAAATTGCAGACTCTGTATAATTGTAACAAATCTTTATTAGATTATAATTTCTTGATATCATGAAAAATCGTTTCGTATACGATAAATCACATCCAAATTCATTAATTTCCAACATACATAATCTTGTCATATTTTGACTGTGCGTTGATAATTATGTCAGTCAGTCAGTTTCTCCTTTCTGTTATTATGTATTGATTTGACATTTGTATATTTTGAAAATAAACATGTAGCTTTGAAAGATAGCAAACTGTGTTAATTAAATACTTAAATCGATTTTTTCCAATAAATTGTCCGAAATTACTTTTTTTTGAGGTGAGAATTCATAAAATGTCTTCTGCCGCTCTAGGGTAGAGCGAGGGATCGCGAAAACCCACCTGTGGGCAACTAAAGGGCAGTTGCCGTTTGCGTTACAGAGCCAATATCACTCTTTCAAACGTTCCCTGTAGCCCTAGCCTCCGTTCTTACCGGACAGCCGGACGTCAAGCTGTCTGAAATAACTTATTAATGGATTTTCATCTCAAAACTTACAAGTTTTCCTCCATTGCCCAAAAATACGTTTAAATTGTTAATTAATTATAACAATCTAGCGGTAACGCAACAAAAGCTTGTGCAATCTTTAGACCAATTTATTATCTAGAAACAGCACAGATAGATTGGCTAGTGCAATTTTATTTACTACGTCGTGAGAAACAATAAACGACCTTGGAATGGATAATGTTTTGCTACACTACCACAATAACGGAGAAAGAAAACGAATAACAGCAAAAACAGTAGCATTCCCTCGAGCCAAGTCGACGCCTCGAACATTGCATTACGCAGATTGCTTTCGATGAGGCAATCGCAAAGACAATATTTGGTCTTTCATCACAACACCAAATAAGTTGTAATGTATTCGAGACTTCAACTCATACATAAAACATTCAATAAATATTTTATAACTGTTGCTACAGTGTTGTTCTAACCTTCAGCTTATTCTTTGTTTAGTATTTAGACTAACTAATTGCTCTATTGTTAATATAATTGTCGTCTCGATTGTTTCATCTGCTGGCATTCTTAAAATCTTATTGCCATTAAAAATATTATTATGATTGATGATTGGATAACGTTGAGTGATTAGCGGAAATTCATTAAAGAATATCGCTCATGCAGTCGCCTTAATTGCGTCTTATTTTATAGCCTATTTATTATTACATGTAATAATAAAATACGTTATATAAGTAAAGCTTAACGATTGTACTTCAGAAAGTAATACACTTGTACAGAAAGTCGGATCAGCTCTAGTTTCTATTACTAGTTTCACCAGTAATTATTGTTTTCTATCATTAAATGTACTTGAAATGTCTTCCGTGTCAGCTAATTGTCTATATCCTTCAAATTACATCATTGACTAGGTAAAAACCAACACTTAAGGTTCCATTTTACATGGAGACGTAGAATTTTGTGCTTTCCAAATAGAGCGTAACCTAAAAAATTAGAGACAAAGTTTTATATCAGTCATCTTCTTGATAGACGTAAATATTTGGGCAAAATTATTGCGATAGTTTTCCAGGATCTGCTACCTGCACACTTCTGTTATTAGTGTTTATCACGTTTCCTACTGTCAACAGCACCCACTCAGTACCTTACGCCATCTGTACAAATACGACAATTTACCAGAACCCAGGACTTGGTCACGTTTTGCCAACCATCAACGCATATTTACACCTGCAATGTTTCCTGTATTTCACTCTTATAATAATATTAGATCGTCATTGAAATCCCGGTAGTCAGTTGCATTCTATACAAGTTTATGCTTCTACAGAATAGATCTGAGATCTGACTGATTGAAGTATAAAATCTTGGTCCGTTAAAGTATCTACAACGAAATACTAAGTTCTTATAAGTATCTAAGAAATTATAACGCCAATTCGCCCATAACCAGGCCTGAATAGATTTTGAGTAGTGGTGGATTTTGTGTTATAAACCGTGAGTTCGAACCAGCTTACAGGCTTTATTTTGTGTAACTTATTTCATCACCACTGCACTTAATTCGAAGACATTTGACATCCACGAACCTACACTGGGCCAACGTGGTGAATCATAGGCTCAAAACCTAGCTTCTTCCGTGAACACATTTTAATTAAATTAAAGCAACAACATCTCATTGATTCAGGAGCAGCGGTCAGTTACGCAACACGCTGAGCCGCGCTCGCGAGCTGTGCGAGCGATGGCGAAGCGGCAGCGGAGCGACTCCTGCGCCGCCGGCACCCCCTCCCGACGATGAGGGAGGGGGGCGACTGGCGCGCTGGTTCAGTGTGAGGAGGGGCTCCTCGCACCAGTACGACATGCATGGACACGAGACTGACAAGATGCCCAAATTACCTGAGGTTTGTGCCAAGTTACCTATTAGACCTGAAACTTTTCACGCTCGACCTCCGCTAAAGTCGGACAGCACTGACACTTCCTCTAGATACTCTCCGACTTGATTACTTCAACAGGCCACTCACCAAAGCGATTGCCAATTATTTATCAATATAAAATTAAATAGCATATTTACGTCGTTGATTAGCTAGCTGTATAATGAAAAGAACAAAATAAAGAAAGCGTGAAATAATTGCGCCTGAAATTCGCGAATATGCAAATTACGCTGGTCTACGCGTTCTGTCCTGTACAATTCTAAAAGGAAAATAAAACGACAGAGATTTGTTATAACTACTTGTAATTTAAAATGAGTTGAGCCTTGCTTCAAATACTGGGAAAGAATTACCTACTGATTCTGAAACCGAATCATGAATCTGAAAAGCAGTTGAATATTTCGATCTCAACATGATTAGGAACGAGCCTTTGTATATTTGATTTGTTGATATTTGTTATTCTGACTTCACCTCGAGAAAACGTATTGGCACTTGAAACGGTCTTGCTGGATCGATTCCAGGACCTCAAAAGCATTATCGGCCGATCGGCGCTTTCTATCAATAGACAAATGAGACAGTTTGTAATACTCTGTGAACTTACACTATACAGTTCTTCTCATAATATATAAATTACTATTCAGCATTCAGTTTGTATGAATGACCGGTCTTCATTCAATGATGGCATATACAAGAAATGCATTTAAGTAGACGTCCATAAGTAGGTACATCCCTACCAAGCGAGTTTGTATTATGTGATAGTGACATTTCTGGAATTACATACCGTATACAGCTCTTCAATTGTCCTTTTACATGACTGGTATTATAATGTATAACATTATTTATCAAGTGTAACATAGATGATTCACAATTATGTATATTTCAGATGAATCATGATCGGGTCATTGAGTAGTCAGTCAACAACAAACCGCAGTAACGAGTGTATCGTAGTGCGCGTCGCCTCCACGCCTCTCGGAGGTCTAAGTCGCTAAACAAATAATCTATTTTAACATGTGATATAATGATGTCACAGTGGATACCGGTCAGCTACCATATTGGATTCATGTACACGATAGTAATTTTCTTATTTCAGTTTATTTTTAGTGAGACGACGTGAATAACGTGTGATTCGTAAATGTCAAAAGTTAATTCAATGCCAGTACGCTTCTAGACGATATCGTAGCAATGTTTTGTCCGTCGTGTATGAAACTTCTCCATGACAAGGCTCAGTATTCGTTGACAAGTTTTAACGTAAGTCACGTGGTCGGGTTGGTGCTACTTTTGACGTTTACGTTTTATAAGTAAGACAGTGGTTCTGATGACGCGATTTGTGACGTGATTATACGGGAAGAGGACTGTCGCTCCGTGAGAATTTGTTCGGCGCGGCCGGAAAGCGTCCTCGAAACGCGAGTTACGGCCGCGCGAGTTGAATAATCACGCACAAGTTATTTCTGTTCATTTAACAGACACGCGACTCGAATAGCGTCATCGGAAACTTGAAGCGAATTTCTGGAGTTAAACTGTGTGTTGTGTATTGTGTCGTGGTGGAAAATGTACAGTGTTTGCGTGCCGTTTTCAGTTGGAGGAGGATCTGTTCTCATGCGGCGGGGAGGTGCGCGGTGGGCGCGTGCCGCCGCCGTCGCTGGGCGCGCCACCGGACTCGCTGTCACCGGTGCAGCTGCGCCGCCGTCATGTGGTGGCCGCTATCATACACAGCGAGAACTCCTACGTCGCCACGCTGCAGAGGCTCATCAACGTAAGTCACACATACCCACCAGCTTGAAATCAGGTGACCTAAAAACTAAGTCATCCCTGAATTCTTCAGAAATGGAACCTAATTTAGGTAGTGACTTCACATGCTCGTGAAATTTGCAATTAGAATGCCTATTACATAGACATTTGTATCATAAACATTCTCTTTGCGTCATACACTCATTAGCCTCTTACGTGTTTCCTTGTAAATATTATTGACATTATTATTTATAAGCATCTAACATCATATCCGTCTCAGTACTCTTGTACCACTGCTGCATTCTAAACAGCTGCAGTACAAATGGAGCGACTCCATCCATGACAGATGTCAATAAGCAAAGATTGAAGATTGAATGACATCACTCATTCGTTTAATTGAACACACACTTTGTAGTACTACTTGAGACTTAGCACTAGTAAATAACTAAAAGTAAACATAACTATGACTAAATATATCACCCCAGTATGTAAGTAACTCCAATCAGGCACATTTATCTTTGGCAAATAATCTGCTGTAATTAACCGTACACGGCGACTCGCTCAATATTTACGGTGACCAAGTATGGTCAACCGAAATAAGTACACTGTCAACAAAGCCAACAGGCAGTAGTTACTGTATACGAACCGGTTTACTATCATAGCAAGTATCTCAGATCCTCAAGTCACAATGTTTGAATAACATACGCTGACATTTCTCATGACTCCGGTGAAATTCGTGATCGGGAAGGAAGCACGTTTAGATTGATGGCATAATAGCCAGCAATTATAATACGATCATAATAACGTCAGTTCCCATTGCGTAAGCTGTACAGCAATGAGTTCTAGTAAAAGCCACTTTTGTTTTCTACATCAGGGAAGGCCTGATTGACTTGACAGGCCACTTAATTAAGCAGTGTGTGTACTTGCAAAATTGCGTGTTAAACGTTAGCGCCCATGTAGCTATGCTTATTAATGATATTACTTGTTCTGAAAGTGGTTTAAGGGGTTAAGCTGTATAGTTACTGGAGTACTTACCTTATGGAAACATACAGCCGCACTAGAAGACTATACGGTCAGAATGTATGACTGTGTATAAAGTAGGTACTATGGGGGTCAAAAGTGCAGTTGTACTCTATTAAAGTGCCGAAAATTCCTTTGTAGAAGAGATAAATAGTTCATTACTGAATCTTAAGTATTGTATATTACTAGTTTTGGACCTTTGAGATTCTACTTCAAAGAAAATTTAGACACTTTTGCAATGGTAGAATGCAACAGTAACTGCACTTTTGACCCCTGACTCTACTTACTCCTAAAGCGTCTTACGCGAAATATAATAGCTCTTTTTAATATTTTTTATTTTTGTTTTGTATTTTATTTTTTAGATCTTTATTTTATTGTTATATTTTTTTATGTATTTAAAGTGTTTAGATAATCTGGATTCAGTCGTTGTGTTTAAAATAATTAAACAACTCAAACGGTGTGAATTTATTTTTAACGTCGCGTCGGTTGAACTTGAAAAATTATCACCTTACTGTTTTGACATCTAATAAAGAAATCTTGCTTAACATCAACTCGATGACTTTGATATTTATAGTGAAATCACGATGTCAAGATGGGTTCATCAATATTCGTGATATTTAACAAAATTTCAATTGCTTGATTAAATTTTAACATTGCAATAATTGCGCAGATTTCACGAACAAACAAAGGAGAGAGAGCTTTCTCTAAACAACCGTATTTAGAGTTTTTTCGCAACTTTCTTTTAGCTTCAGAGACAAACGGTTATGAATTTTTATTAACTTTTTGTGGTAACAATGGTACTTAGGTAAATAGGAAAACAGAAGTCGCGTTGCATTGGTATTGTCAAAAATCTCAACTAACGTATGTAAATATGAACCTGTCTGGCCCACTTCTGCATTGTTTCGCCCACAATTCACATGCCATAGATTAGCATATTAGGAAGTGGGGCAATTTGAATAGGCACTATTTGCAAGCGGACTGTACGAGGTCGTCCCTCTGTGTTGAAAATGGCGCCGACGTCCACTGGACTGTGTTTAATGCGCTAAATTAGAGCTTTTGTTCTAAATACAGTTTGTTTTGTGCCATGCCATTTCTAATGTATTCATCTATATGATTTTCAATGAAACTGGTGGACAAACGTTTCTGCCTCGTTAGAAAGTCCAACGCATCCTAGTTTGCTAATCCTGGTACAAAATACTGCACTAGATTTTTCGTAAGGTGAAAGCGCAATTGTAAAATTCGAAATTTTCTTAAATATTTTGGACTTTGCAGCTCAATGTTAAGTTTTGTGTTCATTTACGGAATAATGATCTTTAAAATCATCAACACAGCTCTACTAAATGTTCGTCTTACTTAAATATTGAATGACTTTCATAAAATAGACACAAAATATTAGTTTTAACTTATTTTTCCTACTACTCCTCCACACGGGTGCTGAAAGAGATTTCTTCAGAAATAGGCCTCACCTTTGTATTTATTTTTCTGTTTTCTTCTTGTCCGTTTATTATACGGTTGTATATTAATCTATACTTTTGTACTTATATTATAAAATGAAAAGATTTGTATTTTTGTTTGTAACGAGCAATCTCAAAAACCACTGGACCGATTTTAAAAAATCTTACACCATTAGAATGCTTCTTACCACTGAGTGACAGGCTTTTCACTTTCACGCGTGTGATGCCGCTGGCAGAAGCCACTAAAATAAATAAATAGGTATTAAACTGTATTGTTGACTTATGAGTTATGACTAACCAATTAGTATCAAAGTATTGTACTGTTGTGGTCAGAAATTCCCCACTTTCTGTGAATATGTTTGTTACGTCTACGTATGGACCTATCTCTTCTTCTTCGACTTTTTTTGTTCCCATTATTTGGGGCCGGGTCTCCTCAATAATCGGTGCCAGGATATTCTATCCTGGGTTGTCGGCATTGGGGCCTCCCGAACACCTCAGCATTTTCATCTCATTGATATGCACTTTTTGCTCATGGATCTTCTTTGATGTCCGGCATTCGGATCCGTATAATAACGCTGGTCGAACTGCCGTTTTATAGACCGTTCCTTGTGTTTTTATAGACATACGAGTAACACACAAAACACCTGTTAGTGATCTCCATTTTTGCCACGCCACATTCACTCTGTGGGTAACGAAATCATCCACGGTGGCATCCAATGCAAGCATGGACCCCAGATACTCAAATTTCGTGACTAACGGGACGGGATAGGCGTAGTTCTATGACAGATATGGAACTTCCTACTAATATTGTAAATATTACATTTTGGATGTTTCTTATTCATCATCACGCTTCTACGGTTACATGGATTTGGGTACACCAAAATCATGGCGATAAGTCCTCTCTTTGAGGAATGGCTGGAGAGGCGCCACGGCAGCGTCCACACCTTCCGCCGACTCAGGTCCTCATCATTGTGTGGAACTGTGGACCACCTAGAGGACAAGGTGGAGGTGTGCCCCACTTAGGCGGAGCACAACCTTTTCTTCTTGGAGTCGTTGATTGATACCACCATAAAAAGAAACACGGTTAAACGGATTTGGATGGAAACTAATAGATACAATTGTGGACCATAACCTGACCCTGGACACTAGCTTTTGTATCACGGTAGTGCGTGCTTTTGGGATGATAAAACACTTTTGATGCGGTTGACGTTATGGATCGAATCTAGTACTTTAATATTTTTAAAAGCTATTTTCAGTACCTTAGAAAATAACTACTTTTCAAAATTCCATGTCTTGTACTTACTGCTATACAAAAAAAATACGTATATACTGTGTTGGTTTAATTTTTTTTCATAGTATATGTAATAATTAATAACCATGACTAGTATTAAATCAAATACTATGTATATTAACGTAAAATTTCGCTGACCTCTCAGTCGCTTACCTATTAGAATTTCCTCATGTATCTTCGTATGGACCAGCCAATATTATTGGGGGTTTACCGCAAGTTCAACGCTCCCGATATAGTTTTACTCTGTCACAATTTATCCTCATAACTTAGTACCTATTGTTTCTAATGACTAAGTACAAATTATTGTATACGACCACACTTAACCCACTTTGGTTGTCCATTGAATTTCACGATCAATTCTTTAGTAAATACTCGTAGAATTAAATAATGCTTCAGAGAATCTCCGCGTAACGGCCTTGGACATCTTGTAATTTATTGCTACCTACCTTCTTCAATCTTTTTGCTATGCTATGTCGTCAATAGCAAATTATCTTAGCTCTATAAATTGAGCACAATAAAACCGTTATGATTTACTTACACACACACATGCAATAATACGTTATACAATAAAATACACAGGTCATAAAAGGGCTTCTTACATCATTAATTAATTTCAAACGGATAGTCGCATTACATTGCCATGTATGAGAAAAAAAAAACAAATAATTACATAAACGTGAAGGACATTTCAGTGGGAACAAAAACAATGCGCAAACATATTTATCTAAGCTAGTTATCTGTAGATGTCTAAGAAATATAACGAGCTAAGTATGCACTGAATGGAATTCTCCGTTTGCCTTTGTCTATGACTCTATGGTAAGGTGGAGTATGAAACATGACGTTCGCGGAAGCAATCCTTACTCTTGCACTATTTTGTCTCGCAGACTCCATAAAGGTTTGTCCACAATTTACACTTATTGAGTGTAACCCAGCTTAAAATAAGAAATGACGTAACTTATGACGACTTCTAAGTTTTTGTTTCTACATTCGAACAAGTTAAGTACAAAACCAACATCTCTACTGGACTTTGATTATTTTGTTTTATAGCATAACATTTGTTCAGTACAAAAACTAATGCTCGAAATGATCAGTATTAACTATTAACATTAAAATGTAAATGAACGCGGTAATGCCGGTGCATTAATGTGTATAATTATGTTATATTACAGGCATTACCTGCAAGTCAGGGACGAACAACTTTTTACTCATGTCTATGTATTAACTTCTATGACGAACACGTGAACAATGTATTCTACTGCAATACACGTCTTTGTAATCGTGCGTTCTTTACTACACAAAAGACCACCTCAATTCCTGAGTCTGTTGCTCTTTTTGCTGTCCAGGTTTGAGAGACTATAATATGCATAAGCATTCGCAAGCACACGCCACAATCGGAACTATGACAAGCGTCAAATAGATTTGCAATGCAATATATTGACTGTGATATTGACCGTTTCCTAAAATGTTTAAAGGACCATTCAAGACAGCTTTATTTTTTTTTATTATAAATGCAGGAGGGTCAATGTCCGCTATTTCATTTATCTGGCGCCTACTTTAAAAGCTTTTTTTTTCGTTCTTACATTTTAGTAGGATCCATAGCCCCCAGAAACCGATCTCTGTCGTAGATCTAGGGTAAAATAAGAATAGTTTCCAGGCTGATATTAACCTTTTTATTTTTCATAGGACTACAAGAAACCCCTTGAAGAGAGTAGCCCAGCAATATTGAACGCGAGCAAAATCCAAACGTTATTCCACCGGCTGCCCGACATCCTACAATGTCATCTACACTTCCGCACAGCACTGGCCGATTGCGCGAGAACGTGGGACCGCGATGAAAAAATTGGTAAGCATCACTGTTTTTGACAAGTTGTCAGGCCCTAATGTTTGCTTGTTTGTTTGTTCGAACAATTTACCGTGGCCCTGGATCTCAAAAAGCAATTGGAAGAACTAGGGTAGGTTTTAGTCAGTTAAGTCTGGCATCGAGAGTGAGTATCAGACTTTTTGGATTTTTTTTTATGGTATGGGTTTAGAATACTAAGTAAAGCCTCAGATACGTTAGGGAACAAAATATCCCCTAACAATCAACATGATGCACAACACTGTCAAATGAATGCGTCAACCTTACAGAATCACGTAGATTTAGTATTGCGCGTCACGTTGTAAGAAATTATGTCCCCCAATGTATCTGAGGGTATGTTATTTGATGTTTTCTCACCTTAAAAAAAGCCTCCTTGTGAAGCACATCATTTTTGTATGATCATGAAGAAAACTGTCATCACCTAACTAGCCTTTGAAAGCTTCACCAGCTTTATTCCAACTGGATAAATAAGAAACGCCATCTTGAAAGCTAATTCCCTTATTTCGATTTTGAAAATTACACTACAATTGCTATAAGATGGTGCGGGTGACAGCTGTCAGATTCATGTAATTTGACCACCTATCCTTTTCTCTCATGTTAAAGATGCATATCTTCGTCCTGCTGTCAAACATGACAGCAGCGAATGATGCTCTTTCTTACATAGCATAGGTACGAACCCGTGCTATGTAAAACCTTGATAATGTTTAAAATCGCAATACACTTCATTAGTTTCCACAAAGAACCCGTCGCATTATGCGCAGACGATGACAAAAGAGGAAGCTAGATATTCGTTGTTAGATTGTAACAACTGCGCAAATTCGCTTTTTTCTTCGTAAACAAACGGATGCGGGCGGTACTATTGATTTTTTTCAAGTAAAGATTAAACGTCCTTATTTAACCCGTATGTGATAATGCGTATGTCGTCTTCAAATGCCATTACAAAATATTTAGCTTAACAAATCTATCAATAATGTGTTACAGTATTAAGTATATGTTAGCAAAAAATGGACGGATGTCATTAATTGGTAGAGCCACTTTAATGTTACTTATTTATAGTAAATAAAATCAATGATAAATTATGATTACACTAGCTTTAAAGTTCATGGTCTTATGATTATGGTCAAAAGCTGACCTTAAAAGCAATTTGATCAAAAATACTTTTGAATGTTTACCTGTTGTCTTGATTTAAAAGTAAAGATCATGATTCTATTACTCAGAAATCTCCTCGGATCTAATAAACTAGTGCGCCTCACCATCAACGATTGCATCACTGCTTACCATCAGGTGGGATCGCAGACCAGCACTAGTTTATATATAAAAAAAAACTTAGTGTGAAAACTTTCAAAGAAAAATCGATACCTTAATAAGGACATCGTCATTAACTAGTTATCCCTGTTCCTAAGCCGCATTAGTAATAATTTTTACTCAGGTCAAATATACCCATTACAATTTTCATATAAAGATAAAATAAAAAAATAAAAAGGTGGATGATGGGATGGGATTGATGATCTCACATCATCAATGCCATGGGAACCCAATTGATGGAGCTACGCTACTACGTTTTGCTATAAAGTTCTCACTGCATGCCATCATCCATTGAACATTAGCAACGGATGGTCTTCAGTCTTAAAAATGTCTTAAATCATCTTTTTTCTCTTTCAGGCGAGGTCTTCTTGAGCGCGTTCTCAAAGGCCGTGGTGCTGGACGTGTACTCGGACTTCATCAACAACTTCTCCGTTGCCATGGAGCTGGCAAAAATGGAGTCCAAGCGGAAGTCGGCGCTGGCAGACTTCTTCAAAGTAAAGCAGATCAGTGCGCATGACCGACTGTCCTTCTTCGGGCTAATGGTGAAACCTGTGCAACGGTTTCCGCAGTTTATTATGTTTTTACAGGTAATTTGCATGATCTTTAAAAGGATATTCTCTCACTTTGTATTAAAGTGGACGTATGGCCACCTGTGTCTATTCAAAGGCAGTTTGGCACATTGTTTCGAAATATGCGCAAGCGCACTCCATCGTAGTTTTGCGACTTTTGGTTACGCCTCCACAGAAACACAATACACACTTATTGCCAAATTAACCTTTTTGTTTTTGGTCTTTTGAATTTGTGAAATGAATCTTGCTAACTGAATATGCAGGCATTTTTGAATTGACCGTGGTTGCCCAAATTGAAAACGAACGAGAATAGCGAAAAATACTCGGAGGAGTCTAGGGCCTGATTAGAATGAAAACTAAAACTTTTTTTTATCAATATACCAGAAATTAAACCAGGAAATTAAAGAAAAAAAAAACATCTTTATACCATTCGATAATATCGCTAAAAGATCACTTGAAAATTCTATCGAAATAAATACAGAGTAACATGAATAAGTAGCGTTTGAGCCTAGTTACTGTGTCACGCAAATAGTAACTCCTGTTTGTATGCTTAGTAACGAAGCATAATTAAATATTGAGCAGTCAACGTAATCCGTGTTGTTCGCACAAGACGACCTTTGGATCCGAGACATGCATTATTTGTATTACAAACATACACATGTCTTTCATGACAGGTGCCACTTACTCTTGCTAAAGGCACGTGTTTTCGATGTTTATCACCGCTTATAATAAACACATAATATTGGACATGTTTTCCCACTGTTTTGAAAGTTATTGCCAAAAACTACGCGTGGTTTTTTTTTACAGTTGTCACTGCTACTAATAGTTATCGAGGAAAAATATTCATGCAATCACATTAAGCTATAAACAGTACAAAAATCCGATTATATTATCTACTAGCTGCTGTCCGCAACTTGAGCCGCGTTAAGTTCATAAAACTACACAAATATAGGTAACAAATAATTCTGTCATCATCATCGGAATCCCTCCAAAGTGTTGCCATAACGACCGATCCTGCGCGTCTCGCATCCATCGGATTCCCGCGATCCTAACCAGGTCATCGGCTCACCTTGTGACCCTTGTGGGGCAGGACTTCTGTGATAGTTTTCAGCTTGTGATTAATTCACTAAAGATCTAATTCTGCTTTCACAAAACGGCTAAAGGGCTCACAAATTATCTTCAGTAAATGTAGCCAAATTATTGTACCATGTAACATAACGTAACACATCTAAGCTATCTGTTAGTGAAAGTCCCGTCAAATCTGTTTATGAATTTCGGTGATGCCCCTCTCCCCGGAATTAAGGTATGGCCCAGCGAACAGCGCCCAAAAATGTAACTTTTATATTACAGACACTTCAAATTTATTTATATGTTTATTTATGTATTTTAGTGTAAATGTAGAAAAATAATTGGGTACTAGGCTCAATTTTTTATTCTTAGTTTCAATACGTAACTTTATCAATAATCATAAATTAAATAGACATCATTTTTCAAATCCGTTCAAAATATAGAAACCTTTCAAATCTGATAGAAGGGGATTAGGGGAAAATGTCAAGTAACAGAAAAAGTACGCTCAAAGTGAAATGTGACGTCACCGCTATTGGTTACGCGCATACAAAAGATAGTTCCCCCACCCTTCCTTAACTAATATTTCAAATGAAGCAGTTTCGAAATTGGTTGTTAAATACCAATTTCGAAACTGATTACAGGAAAAGATTTCTTTTAGTATAACATATTGTATAAAAACAAAATACAGGAAAACCCTCAATAAAAAAAAAATCGTCATTGTCAAATCATTCGATGAGGTCGATGTTTCAATTTTCGTTATTTTTTATGAACAGTGAAAACAAGAATAATCCTTACATTGTTATAAAACATAGTCCCCCACCGCGTCTGTCTGTGTAAACGCGATAAAACCAAAACTACTGTACCTCTACCATGAGTTTTAAGCAATAGTATTCGTCGCTACTCGATATCGACGCCGTAAATATTTTGAATGGCAAATTTTGCAGCGCCTCTAGCGGTCACTTGCAGAACCAAAATTTGCCATACAAAATATTTACGGCGTCGATATCGAGTAGCTATACTATTATTTGCTAACGAATACTATTGCTTAAAACTCATGGTAGAGGTACTGAACGAGTTCTCATGCAGTTTTCACCAATAAGCAGAGTGTTTCATGAGCACATGTATTATAAAATGCACATTAGCAACGTATCAAGCACAGAAAGAAATATGACACGGACTACTATGTCCACTAGAACGTATCAGCAACTCTCCTTCCATAATGGATTTAGTGAGCGTAGCAACCACGTATCATCAAAACGGGACCAAATATTCCCTTAGTCTTGCCAAGTAGTTCACTTGTGTTTTCACGTGTACCAGTCGCGTCAGAAAGAGAAAGTAAATATGTTTATTAAGAAAATTATTTCCTATTTATATAAGGTGTTAAAAAATTAACTGCAACAAAAATTAAGTACTGGTTTAGAATTACAAATAAAAAAATTTGGCGAAAAAAAGATTTTTAAATAACAACCCGATTCGGAGATATGCAATATTTTCACTTCACACAAAATTATTGAATATGCGCACTGTACACCGCACGTGCGCCGCCGGCGCGGCCGCCCCGCCGTAGGTATGCGTGAGTCGTTCACCCCTGTGACACGACAGGCGACGGCGCAAATTCGTAAACAGCTGATTCTAATTTTTCTATCACATTTCTCAGACTTTGGACTGGCAAATTATCGAGCTTACTTACAAATAGCATATTTTATTATACCTATAGGACTATTAAAAGCACTGGTAGACTCCTAGGATTGTTTGGACAGCAGGCACTCGTCGTTGCTCACCATACAGTTCACGGTAACGGTTACGTGCCGCAGCTAAACTTTAACCAGTCGTAATGTAGCACATTATCATATCTAAGTACTCTCGATTGGAATACGTAAACGCTGTGCGTAAACGGCATTATTAAAAGCACGAAACTGCACGAACGCACGTATTCGCCGTAATGACACAAGAAAACACCCTTACCGCGCGACGGATTTCGGACAACTAAGGGACGGGAGGGGTAGAGAGAGCTGCGGGAAGAGTAGCGGGCGGCGGGGGAACTGCTAGCAAGCCGCTCGCGAGCGGTACGATGGCGGCCCAAGCCTCAAGCGCAGCCCTGGGTACAGCGCACAAAAAAATATTATACTAAATTATTTTATTTATGTGAAAATATAAAAAGGCTCAAAAAAAAATTTTTTTTTTTTTGATGTGTTCGTTTTTCGATGGCGAGTAAGTGGACAAAATTCTTGCAGTTAATTTTTTAACACCTTATATATGATGGTTCAACTGTTTTGCAAAATTGCATGCACCCCGCGTATCGACTGACTAAATGTTATGTATGGTCCCGGCATAAGGGTAATTCTTTAAATCGTTCGTGTAGGTATCATGTCGCTAGTGTGATTATCGTAAAGCGGCTCTATTTAAGCTGTCCATCGAACTAGGACTTCATCTAACATTATTGTCTCTTCTTCTCAGAGTCTTCAGTCTTATTCAAATTATGTCATTTGGCTTAGAAATTCAACCACTTTTTTTTCCGATGGAAAATCGTCAAATAAAGGTGTTATTGCTTTCCAGCAACTCTGATTGGAGCTAGAGTGAGTGACAGACTTCTTCTAGCTAAAACCCACCAGCCCCCCTAGCCAAATTACGATCGTTACGTTAAGCGTGAATGCTTGGAGTTGGCCACGTCCCCAATTCCTTTGTTCTGACCACATGACTGAGCGTTGAGATGACGTCAGAACAAAGGAATTGGGGGCGTGGCCAACTCCAAGCTTTCACGCTTAACGAAACGATCGTAACTTTCCTTTCAGTGCCACGGAAACTCTTTCAAATAATCCCGTCAAAACCGTTCCTGGTCAACTTTATCTTCCATATTAAAAGAGTTAATCTTTGCAGGACTTATTAAAGCACACTCCCCCGGGCCACTTAGATCGAGTGTCCCTACAACGTGCCTTGACGAGGCTAGAAGCTCTAGCCGATGCATTGAATGAGAGGAAACGAGATGCTGAACGGACACAGGTAAAATAATTATATTATTATCTTTATTAGCTTAGTATAGTGTTTATATTGCATATAAAGCCTTACTGATATCCTTAACTTTCTTACTATATCGTATTTTTGTAAGTGGTGAACACTATGCCACACTCCATCTTTGTCCTAATTTCTACTCAGCGTATTGTGTCTGGCTGTCTGTTGAGTGTAATCTAAATGGTATGGCTCAGAATTTTACTAGAAATGTGATACTCTCAATGACGCTGGTGTCTGTAACATACTGACTGTAGAACACGATTCGTGGTGCAAAACAGCATTGCTACTAGTCCTATTTAGCTCTATCTCTCTTTCACTGGCGGTTACGTTATAGTAGATCTCCAGGAGAACCCTACTAATATCCGTACGTAAGATAATGTCGTGATTGCAGGCGTTCCGCGCAGCTCTGAGGCGGCTAACGCGGGGCGGCGTGGCGGGCGCGGGCGGCGCGGGAGGCGCGGCGCGCTTCGGGGCCGCGCGCCTGCTGGCGTCGCGCGCCGACAAGCGCCACCTGCTGCGCCAGGACGACTTGCTGCAGTTGGTCAGTAGCCAATACACATGCATATACATAATTACAAAATCTACATTATCATCTGATCTCCACAACACTCAGTTATTATTCACTAAAAAGGTCAATGTACAATTCTCACTGAAATTTTACAGAGAAACGCTTACCACGACATTGTGTCACTAAAATTAAACAAATTTAATTTGCAAGAATTGATCACAGACAAACATCGGTCAGGTGAAATTAATATAAAGCTTGTAATAAAAAGAAATAACAAATTGTCGCGTTCGACAAAAACAAAACTATTATGACACTCCCAAAACAAATAATTTCAATACTGTAATTCATCATATGGTTTAATATTTTGAATAACTTTTCACTTCAATCACAGGAATTCAACCAATCTGGTGGTCTGACCAAATGCAAGCCACGTCGCCTCTTACTACTGAACGACCTCGTGGTGTGCGTGTCAGTGGGCGCCGGCAGCGACGACGCCGAGCGGCTCGGGCTGAAGTGGGCGCACCCCGTGCAAGACGTGGACGTGCTGGACACCGGCACCTCGCCCACGCTCAGCAGGGTACTGGCTCAAGGTAAAACTAATAGCAGTGGAGCTAATATATTCCCAAAAATACAAGAATAGAATTAAATACTCCGTTTGATTCTATTCTTGTAGCATAACGGAGATTTTTAAGTGTGCAAATACGGATTTTGTGAGAATATTTTTTCTTAACTTTATCAGGTATGAATCGCAGCGGAAGTCTGCGATCAAACTCGAGCAGCGGCATGACGACATCAACGGGCGACTCCCTCTGCAGCGAGATGTCCGCGCTGATGCACGACTACGAGACCGTCTCCCGCATGGCAGACCTCGCGGCCTCGCTGCGTATGTCCTACCCCGAGCTCGCCTCCGACACCTTCCGCGCGCTGCTGCAGAACATCCAGCGCAGTATACAGGTGACGAACGTTCCCGAACACTCCCGAACGATCCCGACACGAGACCGTCTCCCGCATGGCAGACCTCGCGGCCTCGCTGCGTATGTCCTACCCCGAGCTCGCCTCCGACACCTTCCGCGCGCTGCTGCAGAACATCCAGCGCAGTATACAGGTGACGAACGTTCCCGAACACTCCCGAACGATCCCGACACGAGACCGTCTCCCGCATGGCAGACCTCGCGGCCTCGCTGCGTATGTCCTACCCCGAGCTCGCCTCCGACACCTTCCGCGCGCTGCTGCAGAACATCCAGCGCAGTATACAGGTGACGAACGTTCCCGAACACTCCCGAACGATCCCGACACGAGACCGTCTCCCGCATGGCAGACCTCGCGGCCTCGCTGCGTATGTCCTACCCCGAGCTCGCCTCCGACACCTTCCGCGCGCTGCTGCAGAACATCCAGCGCAGTATACAGGTGACGAACGTTCCCGAACACTCCCGAACGATCCCGACACGAGACCGTCTCCCGCATGGCAGACCTCGCGGCCTCGCTGCGTATGTCCTACCCCGAGCTCGCCTCCGACACCTTCCGCGCGCTGCTGCAGAACATCCAGCGCAGTATACAGGTGACGAACGTTCCCGAACACTCCCGAACGATCCCGACACGAGACCGTCTCCCGCATGGCAGACCTCGCGGCCT
The DNA here is from genome assembly GCA_958295575.1 of Leucania comma. Taxonomy (NCBI): domain Eukaryota; kingdom Metazoa; phylum Arthropoda; class Insecta; order Lepidoptera; family Noctuidae; genus Leucania; species Leucania comma. Next base: position 14,147,755 of record OY282474.1, on the reverse strand, counting down.
CGCTGCGTATGTCCTACCCCGAGCTCGCCTCCGACACCTTCCGCGCGCTGCTGCAGAACATCCAGCGCAGTATACAGGTGACGAACGTTCCCGAACACTCCCGAACGATCCCGACACGAGACCGTCTCCCGCATGGCAGACCTCGCGGCCTCGCTGCGTATGTCCTACCCCGAGCTCGCCTCCGACACCTTCCGCGCGCTGCTGCAGAACATCCAGCGCAGTATACAGGTGACGAACGTTCCCGAACACTCCCGACACGAGACCGTCTCCCGCATGACAGACCTCGCGGCCTCGCTGCGTATGTCCTAACTCCTGACTCGAGCTCGCTGAGATGACGAACACTTCTAAACGATCCCGACCCAAAACTGTTTCGCCTATGGTTGATCTTGAGGAAAAAATGGAGATTGGACAACGTTATGGACTCCTACCCGCTCTCGCTTCGCTTTCCAGTGTTTAGATTATTTTACACTTTTATAATGCACACAACTTTAACAACAACATTATATTCCACAGAAAAAAGATGATGAGATGGCATGGGTAGACTCCTGCTGCCTGCAACTCACGATCCGAGGTCGTGAAGAACCTCTGACCTTCCGCGCCAGCGAGCCGGGCGCGCGGCTGGCCTGGGCCACGGAGCTGAGGCTGGCCCAGCTGGCGCAGGCGTCGGCCAACTCGCCCGCCTGGAGGTTCCCCTCGCAGCTGGCGCCTGCGCATAAGATGCCGCTGTTCGTTACCGCTACACCCGTTTATTCGTCGAAGCAACTTACTGAGGTGTGTACACGCAATTTCTAATACTTGTGATCAATGTAGTATAGTGTAACATAGGTAATATTATTAAAATAATTATTGGGGGTGTAGTATTAGCTATTTTAGTATTAGTTACATTGCACCGGACAAGCCGCTAGGTTGTCAAAATACAAATGTCAAAACGAGCCTTTATTTTATAGCACTGAGAAGGGTTTTTGAAGTTAACTATATTTGTTCCTGTATAACACATATGCACATTCACATTGCAGCAAGTATTTTTTAAACTAACTGGATTTATTACGACAACCTCAAAAACGTTCCGAAGAGTACGATACAAAAGGGTATGTTATCTCTTTATACTAGTGTGTCCATAGACTAGTTCGTACCACGGGACAATTCTGTTCTGAAGAACTGAAGAAGAAGGTGTTATTATAGTACGCGGCAAATAAGTTGAATCATTTGCTATGGTTACGCGCAGCCCCCCACTTCGATTGAGGCACGAATATCGGTTATAATGGTCGTCACACAAGTTGACGGGAAGTCCCCTCTTTCGATGGGTAATGTGAAAGTGAAACTCAGACCCAGGAACGAAGGCAAAGAAGAAACAGGAGTGGGTTTTTAGGCAGTAGAAGACTGACACTAACCCCCGCTCCGCCCAAGGACGGGAGATCAGCATTATCAGCAATCCGTAGAACCCAGGAGGGCCGAAACTGCGGGGAACTGCTAGTAATTAATTAAACCAGAAGTTATTATTATTCTCAATAAATGACTTCTTAGTAAATTAAACTATTTTCTCAGATTTCACAGACAGTTAGAAAATACTAGTACTTCGACGTCTATAAGTCGAAATCTACAGCATCAATTAATACTAAAATGCTGCAATGACAAAAATAATAACAATTAATTAAATACTAAATTAATGGTTACCCTAGTGAAAAATAAGGGTAAGAAAGGGACACAAACGTTCCGAGCGAGACAGCGAGAACACCACCTCGTTCTCGTTGTCTTGACAACGAGAACGAGGTGGTGTTCTCGCTGTCTCGCTCGGAACGTTTTTTCCCATTTGCTTGTTCTTAAAGACATGAACCTAATGTCATTGATGGTAAAGTACACTTTAGAGTGGTAACAGATAAACATATTTATTGGTAAAATTTACATTTACAAGTCACAATTGTTTTATAATTAAATGTAATCTGAGTTGCGTATCCTACCTACCATAAGGTACCTATCATAAGTTCGAAAAACGTTTGACCGAATTTCATTTCACCTAAAACTTTTTAACTATTATGGTTTCGTTTTTTTTTATTTCATCGAAGTCACGTCTGCCACTGTATCATTTGGCCTATTCTCAATTCGATTTTCTTCGTTACCCCAACATTTAATTTGATGGAAAAACTTTTCACCAATGTTACACTTAGCTGAAATAGCATTTATTTTAAGTATTATGTTTCCGAACCTTTTGTTATACCACCATGGAAGGTCTTCTGTCACGGCTCCGGCACTGCCTGGTTTCATTCAACGCTCACCATCATTCTCACTTCGGCTTGCCGCAGCCTCAGCCGCGGCCTTCAAATCATCTGCTCCTCAGCTCGCGGGCCGCCCTACCCCTCCGCGCCTACGCGGGTTTAAATTACACTCTAGGGGTAGGGCAGACAAGATTGTGTGAAGTCGGATTTGCAGCGATTCGTTTCTGTCATATGTCATAAATCATTTTGGCAAATGAAAAAAGTTAAAAGAGGCTTCGGCCAATAGAAATTCGGTAAAATGATACCTATGACACATGATAATATAAAAATATGTGAAATAATGCATAAAGCAAAAAAGACATCAGTCAAACTCAATAGTTTTCGGTCAATTGAAATTCAAACAAAAAAAAATCGGAAAAGTGATCGGTTCCCCTTTAGAGTTTGTAATTTTGCTTCGTAATCAATCCATTTTGTTCGTAGGATAATATAAGATCTTTGCATGCAGAAACACGAAAATTCTTAAATTCTTTTTTAGACGATTTGAAACTTGAATGGTGGTGGCCAGTGTTATCATAAACTTGAATTAATTATAACCAATAAAAAAAAAACCTAGTGATCCTAGACTAGTGAGATAGACATTGAAAACATGTTCATAATTGCAGGTGCGCTGTGGGTGTTTCTACACGTCGTGCGGCAGCGGGCGCGGCGCGTCGCTGCGGCGCGCGCGCTCGCTGCTGTGGGTGAGCGCGGGCGGCGCCAGCGACAGCCACGTGGCCGTGCTCACGCACCGCGCTGCCAAGCTCAAGACCCTCGTCACGCTAGACCTGCCCGACACCAAGGTAATATGACCGACAGACTTGACGGCCGAACTATACCCTCGAGACAGACCCTACTGGTATTTTAAACTCTGTTTCTTAAAAATTATGTCTTAACAGCTGAATAGTTAATAATATGGAATTGATCCACAAGTAGACCATAAACTGGACATAAGAAACTTTATCCCTGTAATATGTTCTCATGGGATCATTTTCGACTTATGCGAGCGAAAACTAGTAAGTTATGTTCTTTATACGTATTTTTGTACTTCAGGTTACCTCAATGGAACACGCGCGTGGAGTACGACAAGCGACGACACTCTGCGGTGACACAGTATGGCTCGGCACAGAAGACAAGAAAATTATCATATTCTCTGCAATCGAACCAGAAAAGCAGGAGAAGTTAACCGAAGTGCCAACGATCGCATCCATCACGCAAATCCGCTACCACTGTGACGCCATGTTCGTGGGGCTGGCCAACGGCCGCGTGTCGGTGTACCGGCGGAACCACGACGACTCGTGGGCGCTGCAGGAGCCGCTCGCCATCGAGCTGGGCGACCGGCCCGTGCACTGCGTGCTGCCCGTCGACGGCATCATCTACGCCACCTGCGCCCGCCGAGTGTTCGCCATCAACGCACTCACCGCGGAAATCATGCGCATCCTAGAACTCAAAGGAGACGGCGACCGATCCGTCAAATATCTCGCACACTCCGGAGTTGGCCTCTGGACAGCCTTTTCCGACTCAACATACGTGAGTCTGTATCACGCTGAAACCTTCGAACACCTCCAAAATATTGACATCGCAGCTGACGTTGCGAAAACCATCGGAGCACGTGAGGGAAGCAAACCCGCGTACGTGTCAGCCTTGCTGGCGTGTCAGGGGCTGCTGTGGGTGGGTACTACGGCCGGCATCAGCGTCACCGTACCGCTACCCAAACTGGAGGGCCTGCCGCTCGTGGGCGGACACATCGCCGCCTCCTACCACGCGCATGCCGGACCCGTGTCCTTCCTGCTTAACCTAATGCCGGAAACTAGAGACGTTGACGTCAACACTGTGCGTCGGAATCTATCCAACGCCCGCCACCTCGCCGAAACTGTGAACACTTTGCAAGAGTTAAAAGAAGAGGACGGCAAGGAAGACAATGAAAAACCGAAACTAGAGAGGCGGATTTCAGAGGACACCAGCCCGTATCGACCGCAGCGCGTGCAGTCTGCTGTCGTACGGCGGAAGAAGCCGGGAGATGTGCGACTTAGTAAGACTCTGCCCAAGTGCGCTAACTTAAACGCGTGTGACGTATACGGACTGTACGGAGACCTCATGTTCGTGAAAGATTGCGTCGGCGAAGCGGACGTGGGCGGGTCGGGCGGCGAGGCGCTGCGGCGGAGCGACCCCGAGCTCGCCGCCATCCCTTTCCGGGTCAGCACGCTGGACCGACGCCTGCGCATGCGCGCTGGCAGACCGCGCAGTCTGGACTTGTCGAGCTGGTCCGTGGACTCGCGCGCGTCCAGCCTGTGTACGTCATCGGGCAGTGAAGAATCGATGGCGCTGCGCGGCGTGTCCCGCACCAGCTCGGGCGCGTCGGGGGCGGCCGCGCTGGCGCCCGGGGCCGCCTCCACGCCAGACTCGGCGTCGGCCAAGTCCAGCGCGTCCGAGCGCTCCGTGTCACGCGTGGACGCGAGCTCGGCGGAGGCGCGCTCGGCGGCGCGCAGTCTGCGCGGCGCGGACTACGTGGTGGGCGAGAGCGCGGCGCGGCGCTCGGTGCTGACGGTGGTGGGCGGGCGCGGCTACGTGGACTGGCGGCAGGTGGCGGACGCGGCCGAGCGGCCCGCGCCGGCGGCCGAGCCCAACCCGAAGGACGCGCACCTCATCCTGTGGGAGATGCGCTTGTGACCGCTCTGTTGCACCGCCGACTCGGGGATTCTCGCCGCTCCCCTAGTGATGGTCCGCTCGACGGACGCTACGATTATACTCGGCGATTTATGTGTCATATTTAATTTGTCGATGGCCTGTAAATATAGTGCTAATACGTAGACTCTGTATGTTAAGGATTTACACGAATTCGATGCTACTACACCTACACGTTCGTTAGCATTGCACTGAAATAATTGATGCGCGACACAATCGTTTACATTTGTAAATTACACGAAGCTTTAAATTATTTTTTGAAGTTAGAGCTCCTGAGCTGTCCGCTGGCTCGATGTTTACATTGGTTTAGTAATTTAACACTTGAGAAGTGGTGCATTATTTTTGTGATCAACTATTAAAATGTTAATCAATTCATAAAGATTTGTATAAGGTGCGTAATATTTGATTGTAAGATTTTAGCAACACCGATGAGTGTTCACTTTTTATTGAATGATTCTTCAATCAGCTGAATTATTGTGTTTTTTATACAATAACAGAATACATAGTTGTGATGGTTTGAAATAAATCTTAAACGTTATACATAATTATAAATTGGACCAATGCTTTCAATGTCTCCATTTGAGAGTATAATATGGCTTACTTTACTATAGCTAAAGCATATCAAATTAAATTAATATCCATCACCATCATGTTTTTCAGTTGCAGAAAAATAGTCCGTTATCTGCCACCAGCATTTTATTACACCTCGCCAAACGTCAAAACATTAAAAAAATATTTTCTATGCGTTCATGTAAAAATATCAATTTATCATTCTATTTTCAGTGTAAAATACAATATAATTATGAATTACACGAACCGCCTTTGTTTTAGAATAATTACATTTGTAAAAATATTTGTATCAATATCAAAAAATTCCAATAACTTAAAATTAGTTTGTGTCATTTTTAACATTTTACTAATTCTACTTTTAGTTTGGATGTAAAATGATTTGCGTAACAATTAACATTACATAATGGTGGCCTTATTATGTACTTGAAAATTTCCAGTGTATGATTTGTATAGCATTTGTTTAAGCTTTATTGTTAGACATATTGATGTCGCTTTAAGAATTAGACTGATTTAGCTAAGCGTTAAAATGTACTGTTAATGGAATTATTAGTAAATAAGATAAACGACATTTGAAAGATTCTCAAATTTCTGTGCACTTTAATAACGTAATGCTACTGCATTGCAGCGAGACCGCACGTTTTAAAATCGAACGAAAAGCTTTTACATACTTGATTCGACATTTTGTTACATTTATGATATTTATACTGTATATTCTTGATGTTATCCTTGTCTACAATCTGTTGTTGAACTCGGTTGCTATTCCGTATGAAGTTTTCTCATGTTTTGTCAAAGTTTATAATGAAATTATCACTTTACAACACATGTTGTTTTCTGAATGTTTGATATTGTCTTACAGTCTATTAAAGTTAATCGTTACTATATTTGTTTTCGGTCAGTAATCTCACAAAACAATAATATTTGTTTTGCACGCCCAAAGAATTTCATATTAAGTCAGGCATTACGAATATTAGATAACCACAAGAAATTTAAATGTGCCAAATTGTAAAATATCAGATACCTACTTATTATTTTATGTACATAAACCCTGTACATACAGAAATATCATAATTATGACATAAGTATTTCATGTCTCATGTATTGAGCACAAAATACAATATTACATGAGGTATGAAATACCTCCTTTTTTTAATTTAATTTAATTAATGTAAATACAGCAATGTGAAACGAAAACTCGAATGAACACGCCGAAACTGTTTTGTTTACCCATAACTAAAAAAAAAATTGGAATATTTATACTGCAAAACGTCACAAGTGTACTTTTGTGTAAATAAAATTTAAGTTTATACATATACACACTGTATCTATCGTTTTATTGTATTTTTTTCCTCTTCAAAAATAATCCGTAGTAAGGCTCATCTGAAAAAAACTATCGATCCGGAAATTGTCTTACAATACCTATTAATTGGGGTTAGTGAATACTACTACTTTTTTTTATTATTGATAGGTTCGCGCTTGACCGCTATCTCACCTGATGGAAAGCGACGATACGGTCGACGATGGAGTGCGCTTACCTAGAAGAAACCTATTCACTCTTGACTTAAAGGTTCCCGGGTTATGCCAACACTGCGTAAAGCGGGCGCACGCGCGGGCACTCGTTCGTGGAAACCGGATTATTACCTGCGCAGTGTCGCTAGTTCAACTATAACAGTGTGCATGTAGTCGTTTCGCATATTATTACGTAGCAAAAGGGGCGCGGGGTGCGGCTGCCCGTGACGGGGCGCTTTCGCAGGACTCTTAACGCAGCGTTGGCAGCTTTTACAGTTAATATGCATCTTCCTAGTTTCTGTTTAAATCCCATTGAGATGCTTAAAGAGATTTAAAACTAGTCGTATACTTTGGTTTAAAGGATCATTTTGTGTACATAAATAGTTTGCACAATATTTTGCAACTGTGAATACCATTGTGCAATACTTGATTGGGGATGGCATACTTCCTACTAGTACGTTTATTTTAGGAACGAAATGCCATTCATCAATGTCATTTCAGAAATGAAAATATCAGTAGCGAGGAAGTCTAGTGACTACTAAAGATTAATTAATTTCATCATAACGAATTTAAATGAAACAAAAAACATATTTGTAGAGGTTTATTATTATATATTAGGTGTGTTAAAAGTTAATGTTTGAGGAGAAGGTGCATGGTTTGATTGTGGCGAGTTTTGCGTTTGATGAGTGGCTACGGTAAACCTGAAACAAATGAACACTCATCAACCATTAAGAAAAACGACCCTAATCTTTGTGGTTATAAAATAAAAATTTACTTGGCTATTTCGACCTCTTTGCTAGAGGAGCCGAGTTCAAATTCGTGTAGTATCGCTCGCGCTCAGCTGTAGAGGTCGGTCGGTCCACACTAATTGAATTTGTGCCCGGCTCGTGCTCGGCTCTAGCGTAGACTCACCTTTATTATGACATCGAAGGGTTAGGACCGATACTGCATTAAGCGGTCACCCGCGCAATCCCATACAAAAGTGTTAAGCCATTATGCTACGTAAGTTCTCCATTGACACGACTACATGCACACCGTTAAAGTTGAACTAGCCACACTAATCCGATTTCAGTGACTTATGGGACCGTCGCACGCGCGCTTTGTCACGCGACGGGTGCCAGCTTAAAAGCAGTTTCGGCCCTTAGTGACTGAAACCACACCTATGTTTCTTCTTTAACTTGCGTTCCAGGACGGGAGGGGTTTCCCTTTCGGAAGTCAACCCGTTGCCCCAGTACCTTTGGCTTGGCAGTGGCTTTGGCCATACTGGGCCCCTACTGTTAAATGCTGACATCACTTTGAGGCGCGCGTGTAACACGTACTATGCGCCGTCAACAACTCTGGCTCGGTTCGTACGGTTACCGGACGCCAAGACGGCGAGCTACCCATTGCTCTTTGTCCGCAAGCCCTTTGTTACGGTGGCTGGAAATTGGGGTCAGGGTCCCGGGGGCTAGGCCCTGAGGACGTCCGTTTCACCCACGTACGCGGCCGCCTCCTTCGCTAGCATTAATGCTTCACAGGAGGCGACCGCTTGCCATTGCTTCTCGCTCCGGATCAGGGCCCAGAGTGGCAAGATATGTGGTCTGAAATAACTAATTTACATTTTTATTTTAAACATATTCACATACGGTAGTGACGTTTGCAATCCCTGAGAGCATCATTGAAAGCTTGACACGCTGTGATGTCCTCACTGTTGCTCGCGCAATTCAGGAACTGTTGGATTTCGTATGCGCAGGGGCCGCTGGGTTCCGATCCAAGATTGTAGTCACGTGGAAGGGCATGTACTACTTCTTCTCGCCGACGACCGGTAAATAAGCCTGTTATAGCTTCTCCAGCCACGTGACCCTAGAAATGCAAATAAAGTACACTATGTTTGCTCAAAACAATTGCAGTAAGAGATACTACTACTTGTCCTGAAAGCACTAACGAGTACTGGTCATGCACCTACCACCACGTTAGTTATAGCTATAGTAGGTACAATTAATAGCGTGACGGGTAACAATGGAAGAAAAAAACATGTTGCGCCGACCTCAAGTAACATAGGAGACAAGGGTCGTACCCTTGTCTTGGTTGATGATGATGTACCACCAATCCTTATGAAATATTCAACAGAATCAGAAAAACCTAGAACGATGAATCAGACTTTAAATGATAACAAATTGAAAATTAGCCTCTTCATCACTATCAGTTGCATTTTTGACTAAGAGCCAGACATTGCGAAGATGAAGATACATTACATACCTACTCATGACTGTCAATTTTTAACAAAACGCTCTGAATGATCAATATATGTTACATATTTAAATACATATCTATGTCAAAGGAAGATTGAAAACCTGATAATGCGAGTACATTGCACTGTGTCATTGAAATAAGTTTTCTTTTCATTTAGCTACACAAAAGTATTTACAAAGGCGAAATTAATGCCCATTCTCTACCAGTCAACCTAGGGTGGGTGGCAGCGTTGCCAGATTTTTTTATTTTGCCAAGTCGGGATTTTGAAACTTTTTAGTGAAAAATTCGGAATTCTTTCGTCGAAAGCGGGACATGGTAAAAACACGTATATTATCAGAAGTTTTTAAATATTGTTTTTTGGTCTGAATTTTAAATTAAGTGTAGGCACGTGACAATATACATATAAGTAGCAAAAATAGCCATAGAACATTTATTTTAACAAAAAAAAAAGTATTTTAAATCAGATTTATCCTATTGGCGGGCGTCCGCAGTTCACATTGTCTGTGTCACCCTGCCACCCGGCCGAGTTATCCACGAAAAGCGGGACTGAGCCTGTCCCGCGCGGGACATTTAATTGTGATTTAAAAATCAGGACGTCTGGCAACGCTGGTGAGTGGAGATACAATATGGCAGGTGCAAATAAAATAAACTTACACCTACTCATTTCAAGGCCGCAGTTCACATTACCTATTAGCTTTAAGTATGATGGTTTCGCCCGTGTGAAAGTAGATTTCTCCATACAAACTTGGAACCCCTAATTAGTTCCTCTAAGTGGTAAATTTTGGTGTAAATCACTTTTTTTAGCGCTCTAGGTTCAAAGGTTTGGGCTGATCGTTGATGAGACAGTGAATCAATACACTTTGGTACTCGAAAATCGGCTCTTATCCATAACACTGCATTAAATTCAGGCGCGCAATTTACTGTTGTCTAGTGCGGGAAAATGCGCGAGCTCACTTCCGCCACAATTTAATTATTTATCGCGCAGACCCTACGAGTTACCAATTATAATATATGTATAAACTGGGATCCGTTGATGTATTTCTTCGTAAGTGTATTGGAAAACGTCATTTGATACCCGTGGAAAAAGTTTTCACTGTAGCACGCAGCTCCATGACAACCTAACCTCGCCTACGGCTCGGGCGACTTCCACCTCGGTCTCAGTGACCAAGTTTCTCCACTTGTATCAAAATGTACCTACTATTTCTAATTATACTTTAAGTGTCAAAAAACAACTAAGACAGGCCTCAATTCTGTCCGAGTCTAAAATTTGAAATGGTCTACTATTTTGAACTGCGTGTGTAATAAAATAGAGAAAGAGACCTCTCACATTGAAAACGACTTTCAGAGAAACGTTTGGAGGTAATGGAACAGAGAGTAAAGTCCCACATACCTCCGATGACAAGGGAGGATCCTCCGCCCAGAGGTGTTATATCTGGTGGGCTACTGCCCGATAGATGAATTCGGGTTTGTTCTATATGTTCCAATCGCGCCGCGAATCTTACTTGCGCGATGCAGGATTAGTTCATTTGTGACGACATAGATGTCGCTACAAACGTTTTTAGCAATTAAATTTAATTGATGCCGTATAAAATAGCTCTATCTGCTTATTGGTACGTAGGTACACAATACCCAGGAGATGAGTGATACAAACGAACATCACCTGGGAGGTTTCTATACCTACTACATTACAAGTGAGCGACTAATGTAAATAAAAAATAGTGAGACTATAGTAACTAAAATAGTGTATTAGATATAGGCACATAAAAAGTTGTTAGAGCTGTGTCTTTTTTTAGGTGGGAAAATCATCCAAGACTTCTCCCGCCCTAGGGCAGACCGAGAGGGTGTGTCAGACTTTTACTGACTCAAAACTCACTCTTGTTCCTTCTTTTCCTTCGTTCCAGGGCCCCAGAGTTCATTTTCCTACTCACACGATATTTACGGCACCAGCACCATAATATCCATTGCGTACGTCAGCAACAACACGACTCAAACTTAACTAAACGTAGATCGTACCACAGCGGTGCCCACGGTGACTCCACCAGCGATCGAAGCAGCGTCACGAAACATGGATCGCCGTGGGGGAGGAGCATAAGCTGGTGCATGCTGGTATCTTCGTGAATATCGGGAGCCACTGCATCCAAATGTTCAGCGTTAGGGCAATAAAGGTAGAACTACATTGGGCACACGTGGGCCACGTACGCCGATCCTGGCGCGACGGTCTCCATACATTTTATATGGCAAACAGACTTGTAGAGCTACATTAGATCTACACCACGCGACGCGACTCTACGTACAAATCAGATGTAGCCCACGTGTGCGTCGGATCAATGTAGTTCCCGCTTTACTCATGTCATATTAAACAAGTTGTATTAAAATAAAAAAGCTAATACTACCCCTGCGGCTTCCTAGCTCCACCACAGCTGTTACACATATTGCAACTAGAGATGTACTTTCCGATTGAAGTGAGCAGATTACAATGTGTGCTTAATTAATTTGAGTGGAGGCTGCAATGCAATTTAATTATATAATTGAACAATAAAATTAACTAAAGTATTACAAAAAAAAAAAACAAGATAAATGTAAAAAATCTTACATTTACAGACTCAACTCGAAAAAAACCTAGGTGTGTAATATATATTTGTGTACACACACCAGCAAAATTAAGTGAGCATTAGGCAGGTACTTTTTTTCATTCATTAATATTATGAACAATAAAAACTGTCAACCATTATATTGGTTACCAATTCAAGGACTTAATGACGATTCGAACACACTGTGTCTAGGGTTCATGATTTCTCGGGTTTTTCAATTTCACGGAGGACGAGAATTTCTCGGGTATTCTCGGGTTGTCGAGAAATATACATTTACGTATTGACTAACAAATCTTTTCAGTTCTAATAATTAAAAATGTAGTCCCCAGAAAAATGTAGTAGATATCATAAAAAATATCTTCTTATATTCACATAACACTTCAGTTATTAGCTTGTGTTCTATGTGTACAACGGCAGCGCGTTTGAGTTATTTTTACAAGCTTTTATCTAGTTTCATTTATCCCGATGTTTGTCTGTGATCAAATCTTGTAAATTAAATTTGACCCACTTTCCGGTTACGTTCATTGAGCTGAAATTTTCCATGCATTTGTAAATCAGATAACATTGCAAAATTATTATGATATGAAGCTGATTTGATGATGGACCCTGTAAGGTGACCATAGGAAATCAACTACACGACACAAGCCCATCGAATTTATGATTGTATGATTCGTTTTGACGAGTATTTTGGTGCCAGGATCAGATCATAGAAACTCGATAATAAGAACAATAAAATAACCCTATCGTGGTTGAACTTATTGGAATGGTCTTAATGAATATTGATTTTATAGGTATTTGCCGCGCTATAAAAGCTTGCTAAGAAAAAAATATTTTCATTGAAAACTTGTTGAGAAAATCTAATAAGCGGGTACATTACTGCTTATTAGATTTTCAAACTACCTACAGTTATATGTAAGTAGGTAACTTTAGTCTTGACAATGACACGCTCACTCTGGACTTTCTTCATGGAATTTATACATGGAAGTATCTGTTTGTAATATTAAAATCACAGAAATCTTAACAATTGCCTTATTATTAAGATTTCTGTGATATAAACATATTTTTTTACTATATTCATAATGAAAGGCGACATCGCGGCAGACCAAAGCGAAGGTGGAGAGATGAGCTGGACAATTACCGGAGGGACTGGCCCACAATGGCCGAGGACAGACGTGTGTGGAAAAGGGAGAGGGAGGCCTTCGCCCAGCAGTGGGACATAATAGGCTAAAACTAACTAAAACTATATTCATAATACGAAAGCATATTCGATACCTATAACTTACCTATTTATAATTCTGTAATATGCCTTTAAATTCCAATTAATTTATTGCCGTGTAAATGGTTTATTTAAAATAAATGCTTTGATTGATTTAATAAAAATGCAACTTAGTCTTGGTAACTTTAGTCTTGACAATGACACGCTCACTCTGGACTTTCTTCATGGAATTTATACATGGAAGTATCTGTTTGTAATATTAAAATCACAGAAATCTTAACAATTGCCTTATTATTAAGATTTCTGTGATATAAACATATTTTTTTACTATATTCATAATGAAAGGCGACATCGCGGCAGACCAAAGCGAAGGTGGAGAGATGAGCTGGACAATTACCGGAGGGACTGGCCCACAATGGCCGAGGACAGACGTGTGTGGAAAAGGGAGAGGGAGGCCTTCGCCCAGCAGTGGGACATAATAGGCTAAAACTAACTAAAACTATATTCATAATACGAAAGCATATTCGATACCTATAACTTACCTATTTATAATTCTGTAATATGCCTTTAAATTCCAATTAATTTATTGCCGTGTAAATGGTTTATTTAAAATAAATGCTTTGATTGATTTAATAAAAATGCAAATTTTTGTCAGTATGTTTCTTTGTTTTGGTTAATCTTCGAGACAGTTGAATCGATTTTGAAGGGGCTTTCATAGAAAGAAAGCCGATGCTGATTTATTTTACAAACAACAACTGCAGTTTTAGGAGTGATGCGAGCGCCAAATAGTTTCTAATTAGTTGTGTGCTAAGCAGAGCACAGAGTACAGTACGGCCGACGGCGACATTTAGCGCTCAAAATAAGCGCGCCAAATAAATGATTTATAAAAATAAATGCCAATAACAGTTGTTAACAGCAATAAAAACTGTTAATTATTAATTTTTATACGAGTGAACTAGCGCTAAAGTTCGCAGAGCTTAACTTCAGACGCGCCAAGATCCGTCGGCCGTACTATACTTTTGTGATAAGTAATGCGTACCTAGGGGCCGACCATAAACTTTGAGAAATAATCTTATTGCAGGAGAATTATAATAAATGCGACGTTGGCGGCATCTTTTATTGCTTTGTTTCTCCTGACGTGACGTAGTAAAATACATCGACGTCCAATCTTTGGTAAATTAAGCGAAGTGATAAATTTTTCAGGTTTTTAAACCTGAGTGTACCGTATCGTTCATGAGGTAGATATTTTTAGACAATATTAGGTTGTTGGTTACTGCGCATTCAAGGTCGACGGTCATGATGGTTCAACTTGTATGACAAGGATTCTAACCAATTTCTCAATCGAAGAGGGGGCTACGTGTAAGGGGCAATAAAATTTTAATCTGCACATCGAAACATACGATGAATCGATGTTCTGATTTGCCCTAACGATTAGAAAATTATTCCCTTTAACTCTGGGACCGTTTTTGGTTAAGGTATACGGTTACGCTACCGGTATTAAAATACGGTACCGCTTTATTTTAAAGGTAGACCGAAACCGGTTAAGATTTGCGGTTACGCTACCGGTATAAAATAACGACAGCGCTATTTTATTTAGGTACCGCTATACCTTTATTTAATCGTTACTCAACCGAAATAATTTCTCGTGCGAGTACTTACGATAAATGCGACGTTGCCAGCTATCGCGATTGGCACAACGAAAAAGCGCGGGAGTAGGGGTTTCAAAGGATACCTTAATGTTAGAGGTTTAGTTACCGTTAAAAATAACGGTACCGTTATTTTTTGGTAGTGAAAAATTTATGTACCGTTATTTTGAGGTATAAAAATAAAAAGGTATGACATCATACCGTTAACCCTTATAACCGATATTTTTTCGGTATGTATTTTAACTTGCTTGAAAACAGTGAAGGAAAATATCGTGAGGAAACCGGCATGTCCTAGAACCGAGTATTCGAAGAAATACGACATTCACCAAACCCCACTGAGCACACGTGTTGGTTTACGGCCCATTCGCTCTCCTAGAGAGTAGGCCTGGGAATATTATAAGGCTGATAAGTAATAATGCTTATGCTACTATAAACTTGCTGGTGTGTGTACAATGGTGTTGCAGGTCAAAATTAAACAAAACAAATGAGTTTTGGTTGTATTTTATTGTTCTAAAATTTACGTAAAAGAAATGGATAAATAAATTCAGATTATAGAATTCTACATCACAATAAAATTGTCTTAAAATATTAAAATATAAAACAATAGTAAAGTCACTAACAATTTATGTATTTTACTACACATGAATACCTAAGAAGTTTAAAGAATCAAACTAATTCAATAATAATAGATACTAGGAAGGTGCCGCTTACTTTTGTCTAAATAAAATGTTTTGATTTTGACAAAGCCTTTTATAGAAAAGACATTTTGCAGATATCTTTTGTACAACATAAGAAGCGATGCTGGGCAAAAGTATTTCATTATTTAAAATTTGAATGGCACCTTGGAGATTTATTGAACTACAATTTACATATGGTTGTTTATTTTGCATTGACGCAAAGCCTCATTAAAGCCCTCGCAAAGCGTCAAGTCGTGCTGTTGCTGAGCGCACTCAATGAACTGCTTGATCTCCCAAGCACAAGGACCCTGGGGAGTCTGGTTCTGGTACTGGTTAAGAGTCTGAGCTGCTGGCTGTGCTGGCTCTTGATGATGTGCAGGCTCGCTGCCACTACCACTGAACAAGCCAGTTATAGCACTACCGGCCACGTGACCCTGCATCAAAACATGTTGTGTTAATGTAAATGTTTTACTTCAGACACAAAAACATAGAACTTCTTTATCAATTGGTAACCTAATTATACTTTTATAAAACTGTACAAGGTTTTTTTTTTCATGATTTGTGACCTAATCTTAAAAACTAGACTTAGGAGATTCTCTGGCAAGAAAACAACTCATTTTTATTTTGATAATAATACATGCAATATTATTATTTATTGTGCAAAGTCATTTGAAGTAAACAAAAGGACTGATTCATGATAACGTCACACTAACATGTGACCATCTTCACATTGTTTGGCTCCAAGCCAAAAATAATGCAACTGTAAAAAAGGGATAATTTAAATATTAAACTTTGATTGCCACTATAAATTATTATTTTGAAAGGGTAAGGTCAAAAAACATCGACGTGTTTACGTTACGTAACAACAAATTACGTACCACTGCCGACCCGACAGCGACACCGCCGGCCGTAGCTGCCATCTGCTGAAACATGGAAGGCTGCTGAGGCTGGGCCGTAGCAGCCATAGGTGTAGAAGGCGGAGCATGAGCTGGAACTCTGCTCTGAGGTGGAGGTGCAGCCCTAAAAACATCGCTAGGTTATCTATCTCCGCATGATGAAGAAAATTATACCATGTTGCAATCCCAACGCAAACAAAAAACCCAACTTACCGTCGCTGCGGGGCTGGAGGAGGGCTCGCGGATCTTCCACGTCGAGGCATGTTTTTATTTAACTTTAATAACTTGGAGAAACACAGAAATCCTGTTCAGTCGAGAACAACACTTCCAATTAAACTGACACTTCACACGCTGTCAAATTTCTAGTAACGGCAACTGAAGAGCGAAATTTTTTCTAGAATATTTATGTTTAGAACAACTAATGCTATCTTTGTTTGACATTCAGTAAAATAATGGCCAACGACAAAGACAAAAGTTGCACCTTCCGACCAACATAACAACAACAATTGTTTGAAGCGTTCATAGATTAAAAAAAGCGCACAATGAAAGCGTTCTTTTTAAAAAATATGATTTTTATCGATTTACGTTATTAAATCATCTAAAAATATAATTAATTAAAATAGATTGATTTTATGACTAATAAAAAAAACACTAACCACGCTCGAAACATTTTTTAGGTTTTTAAATTGTTTACCTACCCTGGTTTAGGTCGTTTTGGATATAAAAACTCACATAATTAATCATTCATCTTATTATGGTACGCGGCAAATAAGTTAAACTATTTGCTATGGTTACGCGCAGCCACCTACTTCTATTGAATCTAGAAAATCGGTTACTGCGCATTCAAGGTCGACCTGATAGTTTAACTTACGTGAAGAAGATTTTATCAGATTTTCGGGTCTCAATCTAAGTGCGCGTCACCATGGCAAATGGTTCAACTTACTTGCCGCGTGCTATACAAATAATTGTTTAGTGAGGTTTACATTCTCCCTCGTATGTGATCAAAATTTTGGGCAAGATTTTTCGATTTGGTTCATACTTATTTGAATAAAAGCGTTTACCTGCTGCCTCTGCTTCTGTATCCTCCTCTTCCCCTGGGCATAATATGTATTTGTTTTATATATTTATTTCAATTGGGTACTGGGTTATTTCCTTTGTTATTTCAGTGTTTCCATTGCAATTTATTTTGATTGATAAGTTTCTTTTTATTTCGACCGATTTCGGAAAAAAGGCATCATCTCTAGCCAGTAATAGTTTTATATTAGGTGTAGACTTCACTGTGGTTGTATTCATTTGGTGTACTGCAACTTATTTTTATTCAGTACTTATTGTTGTGATTTTATTGTCCATTGTCTCTGCATCTTACCTTTTTGTAGTTACCACGAGTAGCAATATAACTTTGATTTTGCAGATACGATTAAAAAATCAGCAGCAGTTCATGCAAAACAAAAATTCCTACGTTTTCTAATAGGAAATCATAAAATATTTCTGTGTGGAGTGAGATGGAGTGCCAGAAGACTAAAATCCACCTGTGTTCCTTCAACTTCCCTTAACGTTCTAAGGCAACCGTAAATCTTTCGAACAATCCAGCAGCCTTTGACAGGTATATAATCAAAGCTAGCAGCCCTGGCAAACTAAACTCCTACGTGCATTTGCATTGATTTTTTCATTTTACAAATCTCGCAACTGATATTGTGCGGGGACAATCAAAGTCACTAAAATGCCTTTTTATATCTATATAAGTAGAAATTCAATGTTTGGTATGAAACTGTGGTCACCAAGTGCCCTACCAGATCAAAATTTTAGACTCCAGTGAATCTCGGTAGGCATAACAATAAGAATTTAGTAAATTCCACTACAATGCGTTCCAAATGAGAATAGGATTGATTGCCATGTTGTGACGTCATGTTTTACTGTCAAATCGAGGAACGAAATTTTTAAATTTTACTTTATTTGCGAAAATTTTAATTTATTTACGAACTATGAACGAGAAAAGTATAATCAGAATCCAGTTCTTCAATTTTACTCATCTCAGAGTTCTTCAATGTTGCCAAAGTTTCTTCGATTTGGCAGTACGACGTGACGTCACAACATGGCAATCGATCCTATTCTCATTTGGAACGCATAGTAACTTTTAGTTGATTTACTTTTAGGTATGAATATTCTTCATTTAAGTGACAACGTTTTGTTAGTAACACCTCGTGCTATTATTGCTAATTTTTCGTTTTAGTTAATTTTTAATTATACTCTGAAAGTAGGTCTGAAGTTGCCTGAGGAGCGGGTTGAAAGTAAAACTTTTCAAAGAGTTTTCATCCCTAGGGAGAATCACTTTCAACTGACAGCTGTCAAATTATTAAAAAAAAAACTAGTTCTATCTTCGCATTTGAACTATTGAACTATGTCTCAACTTTCTATACAGCCAGTCAATTACAGCGCGATGTAAAATTGAAAAAACTCAAAGAACTATTTTTAAAAATTTCTTAATTATAATTTAATTAATTAATCACTTTCAATTAATTCTTTTAAACTAACATGAGAAATATTTACCTTTTTCACTGATAAAAATGAAAAATGATGGCTGAATATAGAAAATAGCCTTTTGACCACAGAAAAAAAAATAGGCGGGAAAATGGCGTTCCGATCTTTATTGGTTATTTCGAGTTAAAGAATTTTGTAATAAACCTACTTTAGCCTACTTTACTAAATCTCTGAGTGCTAGATGAGATTTTGTAATTGCACTCTATGTTCATATGATTCAGTTAAGAATTTAAGAGGCTAAAGCAGTAATGGACAACCTTTTACCATCTAAATCAAAAGAAACAAATATCTTTCGACGACCTTTGGCGACGACTCAGGTTTTTATTTTGGAACTGGATCGGCCACATGCTCCGAAGGGATCCTGAGCATATACCAAGGCAAGCCCTAGACTGGAATCCGCAAGGAAAGCGAAAACGTGGTCGCCCTAGGCAGACCTGGCGACCAACGGTATCGCAGAGGCGAAGAACATAGGGAAGACCTGCCAAACGAGATGGCGGCGCACTGTGGACGCCCTCTGTCCCATCTAGGGGACACAGGAACTTAAAGTCAAGTAAGTCAAGTCAGGTTTTTATTTTCCTTTTATTCATAATGAAAAGCAGGGTGTTTACCTCGGGTTTAAGACTTATTTAGTCCCTCGGACTATTAGCGACCTCAATACGCTCGGCCGCCAAACTCCTTCTCGGGATTAAATAAGTTACTTTCACCCCTAGAGTAACAATGTACTATTATTTATATTTACCCTGAGAAATCCTTATCAGAAAACTTTTTTGATCACATCCACAGACTATATAGGGATATTACGTTATGTCACTCCGAGTGCCAATGTGTAGATCCGACATAAAAATCTTTGCTTGACAGCATGACAGCTTGACGTCCTACAAATAATAGTGTTGGGTATTCTATGAAATTACAAAAGAATGATTGTTAAAAATAGTAAAATAAGATAGTATAAGATAATGTTTGTTGTATTATTGTAATAATAGCAAAATTGATTTTACCAGTTTTTTTACTTTATTATGAGCAGAGGTCGGAGTAGGTAGATTGATTTAAGGTCGTTGACGTCAAACGTAGAGGATAATATGGATATGCCTCCAAAATACCGGAACTTCATATTTATTGTGATATTTGTTCCGGAATTTTGAAATTAGCACGAATTTGTGTTTAAGGTGAAAAACGTATTAATAATATCAATCTACGCTGCCAGTGTTGGCTAATGGTGAAAGAAATCAGTATTTTATTTTATACAAAAATACCTTGCAATAGTTACACCGTATTTTGTCCCTTACTGTTGAATTAGAAATGACGCTTAAAAGTATGACGCTTTATTTAATTTTAGTCCATAATTCCAATCCAGGAACTTTTTCCGGTACTTCCCGCACATTATGGATAAAATGGCATGTCCATATTATAATATCTTGATGCAAGTACATAAAATCAATCTACCTACTCCGACCTCTGATTATGAGGCAGAATAATGTTTTATTTCATAAATTATTAAAAAGTTCGGTTTCGGTGTGGGGTCATTCAAGTATTACGTAAGCAGATTTTTGGCAAATATTAACCCCCCTCACCCCTCGTCAGCAAAAGTAAGCAAAGGTCTTACCCCTCCCCCATGCTTGCGTAAAGATTGGTACCTACTTGCATTTTTCAATGTACTCTGGTTTTGTTATTAGTTCATTTAATGAGCAAAAGTTACAGGTCTAAAAATCAGAAATAGGCTTGAAATAGAGAAAACTAGAAAAACAACTTTTATTCAAATTATCAGCATCAATCCATGACACACGAATTCATAACTTTAAACCTTTAATGACATTGGATGTTTGCTGCTCAGTGAGGTGTGTGTATGCTCACTATCCTGTGATTTTGAAAAATTAACATCGTACTCTTAAAAAATAACTAAAAAATATATAGGGACTGCTGACGTAATCACCATCCAGACCCCCCAGCCCCCATGTCATCAAAAATAAGCAAAGCAAAGGCCTACCACTACCTTGTAGTGCTTACGTAATATTTTAATGGCCCCTGTCCGTCTTGGCCAAAAAATCATTTTTGACCAAAATGGGGCCGAATATTGGGTTCGACCAAAATTAATGTCTTTGAGCTCACGGTTGTGAATTTAAGAGA
Organism: Leucania comma; assembly: GCA_958295575.1. Taxonomy (NCBI): domain Eukaryota; kingdom Metazoa; phylum Arthropoda; class Insecta; order Lepidoptera; family Noctuidae; genus Leucania; species Leucania comma. The sequence goes on along the minus strand of OY282474.1, from coordinate 14,126,825 downwards.
TTGCAAATATTAGATAGTTTTGATTTTCGAATATTCGAATACTTTTTCAGTGCTATTCGAATATTGTTCGAATACTCAAATATTTACAAAAAAAAAAAAATCTTAAAATATCTGCTTTTATTGCGTTAGGAACTATATTTTTATGCAGTTAAAAAACCTAGCACAATAATTATTTACTTATACAACAAAATTTAAAACAATGATAAAATTCTTATACAAATTAAGAAGTCTTAAGTTCGTCTTTTTTAAAAATTGTAGCGACTCATACCTACTTATGTAAACAAATTACAAAATTAACAAAAAACAAATTACTGATATTAAAAATAAATAAAAAATTGTCAATGAAAACTCATAAGTGTGTTCCATAGCCTATTATCGACAAAGGCTATATGCTACATAATATTACGCAACAACCCACGGGAGCGGAGCAGTAACTAAAGCCGCGAACAAAACAGCTAGTTCCTACTCAATACTTACATAAACACAATCTGCTTCTTCTTCCGCAAAATTACCAGTATTAGTTTAACAACATTCATGTCTTCGGTCCACAGCCCTGATAAATTAATCAAGAACATTGTAACTGCCATACTGATTCCTTTACAAGTGTGCTGTTTCACTGAAGCTATGGATGCCTGGAGACTCGCTTGCCCTAATACTAATACAGCCAACAACCCAACTTCTCAGAGATGGTCGGATAAGCCGCTCTATAAAGTAGCCCAGGAAAACCTAATCTTAACATCGGCTTCTACTGTAGAGCGTGCCCTGCGTGCGCGCCTGCTGGCTGTGGGAAATTGGGAGTCAGTTCCTTAATGGCTTCACTCACTGCCGTCGTCCAATTTTGGCACCTTGTTCAAAGATACTTCCTTCTGCTTAGCTGTTGCCCTACGCCTAGGTGCTCCTTGCTGTTCTCGTCATCACTTCCACTGTGGCGCAGTTATCAACAGCCTCGGTCACCACGGCCTGTCATAGTGTCGAAATGCGGGACGCATAGCGCAGCACGTGAACATTAACGACATCATCCGATAAGCTCTTGTCACCACCGTCGGCGATCTGGCTGTTTTGGAACCTCATGGCCTGGCACGCAACAATGGTAAAAGACCGGACGGTATGTCTTTATTTCCTTGGATGATGGGTAGGCTTTTACTGTTGGGTAGGCTTTTACCTGTGTCAGCACTCTTGTGCCATCCCATCTTTCTAGCTCATTGTGCTGTGCTGGTGCTGCTGCGGTGGCTGCGGTGAACCCCAAGTGGCGGAAATATATCAACCTCGTTGGCAGTTAAATTTTTGAGCGGTTTGGGGTTGAAACTTGTGGGCTGTAGGGTCCGAGTGCTCATATTCTTTTTAAAGAATATCCAAAGCTTAGTTGACTCTTCGCGTGACCCAAAGGCTGGCTTCTACCTCGGTCAGAAATTAAGCATTGCCATACAACGTGGCAAGAATGGCGAGTTATTCAAATCAAACAACAACCGAATCAATTCGAGTTGCTTTTTCCTTCAATTCCAAATATTCCGCAAGTCGAAGCCGACGCGACGCGAGTCGCGACGCTCTGCGCGAATCAATAAACTCTGTAGAACTCGATTTGTCTTGACGATACTATAATCGTGAATTCGCGACCCCAACCTTACCAAACGGGAATTATTTGGGGAAAGTAAAATTTTAATAAGTATTACTTGTATTTAAAAATTTTACATGAATATGTGACTAAGTAAATAAACCATTTAAAATTCACGTGAACGAAAAAGCATAAAACGATTGAAATCAAAAAAATCACTTTGTAGTCTTATGAATCAAAAACGTTAAGTATACATAATTTGCATTAAGTTCCGTCGAAGTCCAGTTGATCTGATTCAACAAGTGTTTGATCGATGCTCATTATCTGGATATCGAACTGACTCGGCGAAACAATTTGAATCGGCGAATCGAATTGACTCGGCGCAACGAGTTGAATCGACAGAGTTGAATCGGTGGACCGAGTTGAGTCGGCAAACCGAGTTGATACAAATCGCAATTCAAATCAGCCACCATTCCAATTCAATTAACTCGAGTTGTCAAAAATGCGACTTGGCCCGTCGCTACTTTACTAACTTTATAAATAAATAACAACGCGTTTTGTAAGTGACAAAATGGCGTCAAGGCAAGTCTAGAAAATAGAATAGTAACATTTTTGGTAATATTCGATGATGATGATAGATTTATTTACTATTCAAATATTAATTTGGTAAGTGAAATCGAATATTCGATTGCAAGCATTGCAACCTCTAGTTGTGATAGATATCTAAAAACTGACGGACTCTTTCGTCGTATGTTACAATTTTTATGTAATTAAATTGTCGAATAAATCGATTATTTAGTATTTTACGAAAGTTATGACTATATAATTAAGCCTTATCATATTGAAATACGGATAAGGATAACTGTATTATAATACTATTTTTTTTTCAGTTACCACTTCTGTTTCGCTTTTGGCCGAAACTATGTAGAAGAGGAGCCGAACATTCGTTTACGGTTTCCGCTGCAAATCGTGTTTCGGCCGGTCACTATTTTTTTTAAACCGTTATCAAGTCGATTTTTAAGTATAGTATGTCATCTGTCAAGAGTTTTTACATATATTGGAGACTTGAAGTCTAAGGGCCCATTCACGACTTCGGTTTAAGTGCTTGATTACGGAGATGCGGCCCGTTGGGCAGTCCGTCGTACATTGCCCTAAGTTTGTGTTTGCGTGTGCGATGACGCTACCCGCTGCTGCAATGTACGACGAACGCCCAACGCACCGCGTCTCCTTAAACAAGCCCTTAGCCATAGCGGCGCACGCTCGACCAATCGCATAACCCTCACAACCCAACTAAGTAACATGACACTTTTCACGAGATTGATGTTAATTTTTTTGGCTAGTCACTACTCGTAACTAATATCTAAGATTTAAAAATACGAATATCTAAGACCTACACCCGAAGAGGGAGTTGTTATTTGATGATTTCCTACTAATAAAAAAATATAACAGTTGTGTAAGTTGAGCTTTTATTTGCAATATAGGAAAAATCTCTTTTTATTTGATAAGAGACGCCTTTTGAATATACGCCTATGAACATTCTGTAATAGCAGTTGCCGAGTCGTCTTAAAAATATGACAGAACCATTTTCTAAGAGCTCTTTTCAAGTATCACTGTCCTAAGAAATCCAAGCTTTAAGAACTTTACAAATTAAAATGTGAAGTTAAAAGGATGAGTTTCATCAACACAAATAATATTTGTGTGCGCTGATATAAAGTGTCTGTGCGCTCGGCACAACACTATTGCGCAAGTAACCACGTGGGTTTCATGGCCCACAGACTTATAAAGTGTCGGCGTTTTATAACGGTTCACAAAGAGTGACTTGTTGAACGACTCTCATGAGAACCTATTTCATTCATTCTATAGACTCGGTCGCTTCAACACTCAAGTAAAAAATATCTATTCTGTGGTTAGTTATTGTGACTTTGTGACCGCGTGATCGTAGCTGTCGTGATTTTGGATTCTGTGACTATTTAAAACGTTTTCGTAAAGAATATTGAGTGAAAATGGGCGATATTCATGCCGGTCAGAACACTAATGTGTTCCTGATAGGAGGAATTACATTTTTTTTCTGTGTAATCATACACTTTGTATACAAGATCGCCTTCAAAAGCAAGGAAAAGGAAGCACTACAACATGAAATTGAGAGCGACTCTGGTAAGTTTTATGGACTAAAAGTACTACAAATAAGGAAATAAAAAAGATAAAATGACGCCAAAAGTTAAAGTAATAATTGAGCGTTGGTTGTATGTATGAGTCAAATTAAAAAGGCGGCAGATTAGACTAATTGGACGAATATTTTGCGGTATTTTCGGATGTGAACGGACCAAGCTATAACTGTATACGAAGAATGCAGCTGACATACTTACGTAGTGTATTCTCTCGTAAATAGATGTTAAGTATAGTTTTTATTAAGAAGCATCTTTAACTACATTCTTAACTTAGACAAGTTTCTGAAGCATCGTGCTTGTACTATTAAATTGTGCCCTGTGATCCCCTCATATCCTATCCTACAGGAAATAATTACTAAATTAAAGTCATAATTTACTGTACATTCTGAGGGGATGGCTGTATTTTTAACACCATATCAATGTTACATGTGCTTTAATTAATATGTTATATACATGATAAAGATAATATGAAGTAGTTTAGGTATATAAATAATCTTTTTTTTTTATAACTGTCTAATTTTAAAATATCAATATTAGGAAAATTTACTTTATAGGTACCTACTAAAAAATAATAATCATTCCAATGTTGTCTTGTACAGATGTTTCATATATGATTATAACCTTATTGCAACATGTGGGTATCTTGCAAATGTGCAATATTTTGATCACTATTCAATACTGCTGTGTTTATCACCAAAAAATTGAAAATAGATAAAATATATTATATTTTTTTTAATTGAGGTTTTGTTATCATCATTCTGGAATCCCTAGAAATATTTTATAACATATCCTTAGATAAGATGTTGTATTACATACATTTTGTAGAATAAATAAAATAAAAAATAAAAAATTGACTTTGTTGTTGTTTTCAATACATGGGTCTGACATTCAACATAGTTAGGTTATCTGTACATTATGTTTTCATATTATGCCACAAGTCCATAACAATGCTGTAATATGAACTAGGCAGTTGAACAAATGTTATTGAAAGAACATTATTTCAGAAATACTTGCTTGAACAGTATAAAGAAACAATATTGTATTTATTAAATGATTCATTTCATGTTAATTTTTAATATTGTTTGACTCTTCAGGTCACATCTTGCTTTAACACATGTTTGTTTATATATTGAGTCATTTAGATCACTGTAATACTTTAACCTTTCATTTATGTATAATTCAATCTATATGATAATAAAAATGTAATGCACACATCTTATAAGATTAATATTCATAAAATAAAATGAGAGATTGGATCAGTAGATGAGCTAAAATAACCCTGTTGCAGTTAGAAGTACCTACAGTAAAATGAAAATAATACAGCAGATTTTTTTCCTATTAATTTCTTTTCAGTGCAGCATTGCCTGTCTCACTTTCTTTTGCCATTATAGTGAATTTTATCATAATATAATCTTAAAATAAGTCTTTAATGACTAACAGTAAGAAGAATTTAAAAATATCTGGTTGCAGTTAGAAGTCCAATATAAAAAAAAAGAAAACTGAATCAGTAGAATATTTTTATCATATCAATTTTATTTCAGTGCAGCATGGCCTGTCTCACTTTCTCTTACCATTAAAGTGAACATAATCTTATGTAAGAAGCTTTAAGTTGTTTACTTTCGACTCTAAAATGTAAATAGCAAACTGTTTATTGACTTTATATATTTTTATACTGTTGAATTTCAGTTAATGTGGTTATTAATGGCGAATTATGCGTAACCGTGTGCGAAGCCAAAACAATTAAAAAAACTCTGCCCGTGTTTCCTTTTCGCGCCTAAACCGCCGAACAGATTAAAAAAAAAAAAAATGATACATGATGGGCATGGATATAAATCAATTAGGGTTTGTCATAACAAACAATCATTATGTTAAATCAATCCTTAAGGGGGTAGATAAATAGGGAATGTAACTTGACTTTGACGCAGTCGAAGTTGCGGGTAGAAGTTAGTCTTAATTAACACTTTTTTTTTTACTACACAAGAGATAAAAAGCGCCAAAAAACTGACACTGTTTTTTTATACTGCAATACGGAACACTTTCCTTACTGACGAACTGAGCAATTCGATGTAAAGATTTTTTTCAAATAAGTAGGTAGGTACAATTTGAAAAAAGAATCGTTGATAAAATTGCAAACCACATGTGAATCCATGGAACTTTCGAGTCGTTCTACCAACATAATGCAACAACACATCTGCCGCCAAACGACTTTGAATAAGTTGAACGTACTCAAGTCGCCTAAAAAAATAAACTGAACGATTTAATACAAAAAGGAAGCAAGCCGAATTTCTCACAAAGTATTAAATTAACAGGGCCTTTCTTCGTTTCCGTTGTATTATTTCAATTTGCGATCTGTTACAGATAATATTGTGGAGTCAATTACGTAACAGCTTACTGCCCAAACAATAGCCTAAAAAGTCTTTCAAAATCATTTGTTTTTCACACGACAACGGGTAACCACAATTAATTTATTTAATTAGATATAATGTAATTGAAACAATACTATAATGAAGTTGTTTGCGCTGAAAATAGGTAATTTAAATTAAAAATTAATTTCATTAAAACAGTAGGTATTTTCAGGTCGTTGCAACATTAAAAGCTTTTTTTGTAAAAGGAATTATTAGATCATTCAACTCTATCAACTTCTAGGGCAGTGTTTTTAGTCATAAATATATTTATAATAATAATGATGAATCACAAATAGCGGTCGATTAGTCAGATTTTGTTGAACTCATATAAATTATGATCTTATCCTTGATTTGTGCCATACCTACTTCACGGAATGTCCATTTTATCGTGTTTGTACTAATTTAGTTGAATTTATTGATTAAATCTTTATTTAAGATAAGACAAGACAGGATGTAAAATTGTATAGATTTTGGCGCGAATTTTCAATGTAATTAAAATAGTTCTACAAGAAAGTTTAACTATTGTTTATTTTTCCCTCGCGGTAACTCAAGTTTCTTCTTCTTAAAAAAAAATAGTTTAAAAAAGTGAATAAAACCGAATGATCCCTAACGCCCCCACAATGACGCGCATCTGACATCATCTTCTAATTCCTACACCAGACAGGTACGAGGAAACTATCGGCCTGCAATTGTAACGAGATATGCCATGTATGTTATATCTATTCAGAAATATTTGTCCGTTAGTCATCACGAGATCATGACTATCTATGTAACGGTAAATTTATAAGCATCACGTCAACCTACTTCCATTTTAAAAAGCATTATGTGGCACTGAGTATGTATTTCAATATTCGTCAACATAAAACAATTTTACTCATCATCTGCATTGAATCCTTTGTAATTTTCGTATACCTAGTTTCTTTAGGAATTCGGAAAAGAGGTTAATCATCCGTACCCAAAGCTCGTTTTGTAAATAAGTGAATGACCTGTTCTCACCGCTTGTGCACTAACATTAAATCAATAGACCACTTAATTTTTTTGTGTATCGTACAGACCGTATAAGAGTACAAAAATCTTAAGTTCATTACCCTTTCTAAGTCGCGCAGCCTGCCTGACGTTTTTAGGTACCTGTTAATGATCAATATATCTACTTCTATTATAGGTGCTCCCGCAGAAGAAGTACATTCCGATGCGACCACGACTGAAACCCGGATCAGCGGTAAATCGAAGAAACGCGCGACATGGAAAGGAAAATCAGAATTCAGTCATCCATGGCTGTTAAAGAATCTCAAGGGACACCCTGGCACCGTTCTTCTAGTGGACTTTTCTGCCAACGGCAAGTTCATGGCCGCTACCTGTGATGGTAAGTTACTTTGCATCATTGTTGTTGTAACTAATGAACATTCTCACGCTAAGAATGTCTTTTAATATCATTTGAAAATTAATGGCCTCATTTCTCGATTTTCATCATAAAAAAAATCATATGAATGGTAAATAGTTTAAAATTTTTGTAAATACTGTGTGGTGTGTTTGCATGTTTTGTAAATATTAGAGAACGTACGTATGAAGGAACAGTTTAATGCAGACATAATTTAAATATTTGAATACTGATTAAATTAATTTGTCATGAATTATGAGGCCATTATGACGAACGCTTAGTATGACGAGAAAGTAATGATAACTGTGCTTTAGCGCGCAGAATTAGAATTACGGCCTTAAATGTATTTTTGCTGGTATTACAGTTATAATACTCTCTTGTCAAACTAGCAAACATAGATTAATTAAAATGCTGATTCTAGTGAGGAAATACAATCATAATTGGAATCTATAAATAAAGTTGTTGATGGTTTGGTTCGCGAATATTAAACAATCAAAATAGCTTACGTAATACAATTCGTATATTTCCAAAGTGCTGGATTTAACCTCACTAGATTTGGTGTTATATAAACTGATCGAAACTGAATTTCATCAAGCAAAACAGTCTCTTAATTCAAACATTAATCCAAATCTAATTGAAGGAAATGGAAATGTCAAATACCAGTAAAAAATAAATGAAGTAAACAGGTATGTCATAATTATACCGCTTGCTGAAATTAAGATGAACGATCAAATAACTAAATAAATTGTGTTATAATATTTTAAGTCTGGCTTGGACATAGTGCTCTCATAAATACTCTTGACGTTCCAATGAATCAATGTTAAAATCATTTGTTGCAATAAATGTTCTGGAACGAATTTGTAATATTAAAGAGCAATGTGTACCAGCCTTATCAATTTAAGCTTATCATGCAGCCATTAGATATTATTGATTTGTCCGATAGTAGATTTTGAGAAATGTGCGGACGTTGTGCAATGTTTTGATTGATCGGATGGTTACGTCCAATGGCTGGATGAGGAAGCGGCGAGCTCTTGGTTCCGCCAAGGCCTCGCTTTTTTGTCCCACTTCGCTACGCCACTGTTATGTGTAATTTGGAGGTCCGCCGGTCGAAGTCGCACCCAAGGCTGTTTTACACTACCGTACTGAAACTATCCAGAAAACACGGTCAAAATATTATGCAGTTAATTTCACGTCACTTGCATAATATGCAACGAATATCAGATTTCCCAATCAAGTGAAAGGCGTTAACAGTATGAAGTTTATTACGACTTCCAATCCTGAAGTCTTAGCATGTCGCTTGCAGTGTAAAATTGAATCTTAGTAGAAGAGTACTAATTGATAATCAGAAGTGCTACACGATGACTTCCCTATACTTGAACAAAGATGCTGATAACGAATATACGATACTAGTTTAGGTGCGTAGTAACTAGTTGTGGTATAAAGATAATGAAATCTAATCTCAGTTATGTTAACAAGTGCATAATACTACATAAGAGTTGAGAGTGATAGTGGGATCATTTAATTGATATCAGATTGATAAGCCTATTAGCACGCAGAACGTACTTACTACAATTCAATCAATTTCTGTATTTAGTATTCGTAACTAATTTAAAATGACATCCTTAATTTGAATTCAACGCAAATAAAGCTGTATGAAATAATATCATATTTACGTATAATTTGCACAAATGTTAAATTATCATAACGGGTCAGACTAATGTTTTTTTTTTTTTACGATTTTTGCTTAAAAATTAACTCGTTCTGTTTTAAGCCATTCTGATGGTTACAAGAATGTTTACTACTATTTATGTTTCCTTGTTATATTAGGTAAGTACCTATAGCTTCTAACGGCGACTTCGCCCGCGTGAAAATTTATTTTCCATACAAACTTTGAAACTCCGTTTCAGTCCCATAAGGGTGAATTTTGTAATATCCTCCCTAGTGCTTGCCTACGTCATAAAAGGAAGCTTTGTGTAAAATTTCACGCACCTAGGCACCCTGCAGTTTCGGCTGTACATTGATATGTCTGTCGAGTCAGTTTCTCTTTTTATACATATGTATATAGATTAGATAAGAGTTATTGTGCGAATACCTGCATGTTCATAAATATCTCATCTGTACCCGTGTCAAGTAAAGTTCTAATTTCTGAAAAACAATTTCATTAAATAGTCATTAGAAAATAACAATCATTAAACTGCTGATTAAGAATTTAATGTAAACGAGGATTGCTTCCGCGATCAAATTCGAAGGCACATCGAATCATCCGACTTGAATAATTGCAGTAATCAAACTGACGTAAAGTAAGTGGTCGACGTTTAGTTTTTACAATGGACAGACCAATTGAATCAATATTCAATGGTTGAAATGCTAATCGAACGACAGAGTTCATCAAAAAAGTCATGGCACAATAAGTAGGTCAATTCGAGAACATTCAACATTTATATTCTAATAAATTAACACTTTTGAAAATTTCTAACGAAATGGAAATAAACCAATTAATCAGAGCTCTTATATAATTAAAAGCATGCGATTATTTCACGACATAACAATACTATCTCAGAATTAAGGCAATGTTGCAGCGTAAAAAATGGCGGTAAAAAATCGGTTCCCCGCTCTAGTTTGCAGCTGCTGACGACCAGCCGGCACTGGACAGTCGGCAGCCGCTTCTGTGCCGATAAGCTAACCGGAATGATCGCCATCGCCATGATAGCGGGGTCGCTCACCTCGCCCAAACGTCTGCGACCCTGTTCCGCAGGCTTTGTTTACACTCAATAACTAGGTCGAACTATTAAATAAACTTAATATTCTGACATACTTGCGCACGTGCCACTTAAAATTTTAAAATTCGATAGAATTTGGTACATCTGCCCTGCCGTCTGATTGAATATGAACGCTCAAGACTCAAGCACATGTTTATCTTATATTTGCTTACTGTGAGAAAAATTGATGTAATGATTTTCCTTAGTATTGCGACGTAACTCATATTACGAAATATTTGTAGAGTGTATAAAACATAATTAATGTCAGATCGGATACTAATATTCCACGACTATCACACAATGTCGTCTAGTCCCAAGCTAAGCAGAGCTTGTGTTATGAGTACTAGACAACTAATAAACATACTTATACATATATTTCTAAATACATGCATATTATAAATAAATAACACCGAGACATAGAACAAATGATCGTGCTCATCACACAAACATTTGTCCTGGGTGGAAATCTAATCAACCTCCGGTATAGCAGTCAGGGCCACTAACCACTAGACCAACAGGCCAGTCATGAACCAGGATGAACGAACCGTGCTGGCAGCACTAGTTTATTTAATTTTAAAACAACATGCTTAGCTTGGACGCACAATCACATGTTGGCAAGAAGTGAATTACATAATTTAACCACGCAATGACAAAGATGCTGAATAATGACATGTATGATTAGTAAGTGGCCTTTATAGCTGTAGGGCGGAAGCATACGGAAGGCTAGGCCCAAAGAGAATATAACCTTTATATAGTCTTTGGCTAGGCCTATATATATTGACTTCTTCACACCAGCAGATTTATGTAAAACTACAAATTATAGAAGGCGTACATTTTATGTAAAAATGCTACGAACCAGAATGATAAAAGAAATTACAAGAAATTGCTTTTAGTCAATTAACATAACGTTAGACACGCCGAAATGCAACTCGTCTAATTGTAATTAGTACATATTTATTACAATCAGTTGCCTATCAAGAAACAGTTATTTGCCTATCAACAGTAATTAATTAATATAATATATACATAATCTACATATAAAAGAAAGTCGTGTTAGTTACACTATTTATAACTCAAGAACGCCTGAACCGATTTGGCTGTAAATTGGTGGGAAGGTAGCTTAGAGCCGGGAGAAGGACATAGGATATCCCGATAAGTAAAAAAAAAATCTAAGACCTGTTCATTTATTGGTATAAGGTAGAGTAGGGTAGAGAAGCCGAGTAGAGTAGAGCGGGAGCGAAGCCGCGGGCAAAAGCTTGTTATATGTATAATAATTTTTTATTCTTCCAAAAAGTACACAAAACACAATGACAAGATAATTAATTTAGACTCAAACCGTGCGGGATGCTGACACGTTGATCAAACAAGATCTATCAGAGACTCTACCACGAGGTCTTAACGCGATTAATTTTACTACTTAAATTGAACTTTTGAAGGGATTAAGATAAACAACATTATTCTTAGTAAATGCGAAACCCAAATCACGTGTCTAGTATTTTTATGAAAAGAATCACAAAGTTAGAAGTTTCTATGTTACCTGATTGTACGCACAAATACATGGTCACCGGGCCGTCCGAGCGACAGAAGGGTTGTTTTGTTGTGCGATGGCGCTTCATGTCCGCTGTGACCTGATGTGACATGTGTTGTACTTAGTGCTTTTTAAATATTTTTGGTAAAAAAAACTAACATGTTGTAAATTTATTAGTAAATTATTGGAATCGATTCAGTTACTGATTACACGTTCACGTTACTGATTCTGAACAAAGTATATTCAGGTTTCGCATATACTCTAAAAATAATATTGTGTAGGGTGTATTTATGTAGTACCATCCTTCTTCTTCGCTCGCACGAATACCATTTTAACACGTCATAAAAGGCCCGATCTTCCAAATACTGATTTCTAAACAAAATCCGCGGTAGTGACAGTGACGCTTGCTGATCCTAATCTATCATTCGCAGATAAGTTATTACCGATCTATTTATGTAGCGAGACAATAGATAATGTTTTGCGGGCAGTAAACTACAATATGAAGCTGTCGTTATGGTCCGTGGATGCGCGGCGAGGACGGCCACCCTAGGTCGCTCCATGGTCATGCTTCACGCGTCATCGCTCGTTGTATAAGCTATACCCGATCCGCGACTACCTCGTGAGCGTAAATGAATCGCCTATAGGGACACCGATGACTGCATACGTAACGAAATTTGACCCACGCGTGTTAATCATCATTATTATCATTGGGAAACCCCAGTTTCCTGGAATTTGAGTTTGTGTAAGATAGTAAATTACCAAATATGTATAATTTTTCGTTTGTTTAGTTTGATAACACTAGTTTACAAAAAAAAACTTTTTGTCGAACGCAAAGATTACATTAATTGTTTTTGATACATTACTACCCTACATAAATAAATTTAGTATTCATAAATTTCTATCACGTCAAACTTTTTAGTTAAACATTAAAACATTTTACGACTACCCGCGCATAAGTTGGATTGTGTAAAAAGTGAAATAATTTGTTAAAAAGTGTCTTAATAATAATTTTGTGTTCTAAAATGTCATCGAGGGTTTGTAAAACTAATCCAGACCATTTTTGTTACATTTGTGGCAAGATTGTGTTGTCAAAAGACAGAAGAAACATCACGGACTCAGTGAAAAGAGCTTATTTTCATTATTTTGGTTTTTCGATTGGAAACCTGGACAAACCATGGGTCCCTCATGTAGTTTGTGTGAGCTGTCAAAGCATTTTAACCAACTGGGAAGCAGGCAAAAATAAATATTTGCAGTTTGGAGTACCAATGATGTGGAGAATGCCAACAAATCACCATACAGATTGCTATTTTTGTTTAACAAAATCATTTGGTTTCAACCGCAAAAACAAAAGTAAGGTTCGATATCCTGAAGTTTCTTCTGTGACAATGCCTATTTTACACACTGATGGCATTCCATTCCCATCACCACCAGGCTCATCTTCTGGTGTAACTGAAGAAAGCAGGCTAATAAGTCAGAGTGACTTGCAGATTGAAAACACCAAAGAGGAGATCAGTTCTGATGAAGACGAGACTGCCAACAAGGAACCACAACTTATAACACAGTCAAGGTTGAATGACCTTGTACGAGACCTACAACTGTCAAAGAGCAAAGCAGAGTTATTAGGTTCACGATTACAGCAATGGAATTTGTTAGCATCTGAGACTAGAGTCAGTATTTATCGCAGCAGAAGTGAACGTTTCTCAAAATATTTTCAGCGGCATGATGAATTTGTGTACTGTTCGGACATTAATGGCTTATTCGTGTGTATGGAACAGGTCTATGATTCCAACGAATGGCGTTTATTTATTGATTCATCCAAAGCAAGTTTGAAAGCTGTGCTTCTACATAACGGAAATCTCAAACCGTCTATTCCTATTGGCCACGCTGTAAATACAAAGGAATCTTACGAAACGATGTCAACGTTAATCAAACTTATAAAGTATCATGAGCATAACTGGAAAGTATGTGGCGATTTAAAAGTGGTAGGCTTACTCTTAGGTATGCAAAGCGGTTACACTAAGCATTGTTGCTTTTTGTGTCTTTGGGACTCGAGAGCAAAGGATCAACATTATGTTGTGAAGGAATGGCCTAAAAGATACGAATATTTGCCAGGTACCAAGAATATAAAATACAATCCGTTAATTAATCCGAATAATGTTATTTTGCCACCCCTCCACATCAAACTAGGTTTGATAAAAAATTTCATTAAAGCCCTTGACAAGAATGGTCCTGCTTTTACATACTTAAAAGCTATTTTTCCTGCTCTTTCTGAAGCAAAATTGAAGGAAGGCATCTTCATAGGCCCTCAAATACGAAAATTGTTAAAGGACGATACATTTTCGTCACATTTGACTCAAATTGAAAATGCTGCCTGGATATCTTTTAAAACAGTGGTTCAGAAATTCCTCGGAAATAAGAAAAGTGTTAACTACGAAAGTATTGTTGCTGAATTATTACAGAATCACCAAAAAATGGGAGTAAACATGTCTTTAAAAATACATTTTCTTCACTCGCACCTAGATTTCTTCCCTGAAAACCTAGGGCAATTTAGTGATGAACATGGTGAACGTTTTCACCAGGATCTGAAAATGTTTGAAGAAAGATACCAAGGATACTGGGACCAAAACATGTTGGCAGACTATTGCTGGTCAATTATAAGGGAAACTGAGCAGTCTGATTACAAAAAAAAGGCGAAAATAAGTCACTTTTAATTTTTTTGTCGACAATTTTCTATAGAAGTGAAGTATTTTTGTAAATTTCAATTTTATTAAATATTTTTGAAACTAGACGTGCTACATTTTTTTAAGTCACAGATTCGTAACCAGCATAAAAAATTCTATTTAGGCACATGTATCTCATCTCTGCGTTTTTTTTCTTGTAAACTAGTGTAATGAACGCTGCCAGTATTTTGTTTCGATTAATCAAAAACATTAATCTAAAACTGAATCATCCTAAGTTAGGGTCGCCACGTTTTTTAATCATTTGAATATCGTAATTAGAGATAAAATAGAAAGACCATAGGTGTGCGGACGCCGGGCGTTCGCTTGGGGCTTGAGTAATTAAAAGAAATAAAATAATATCTGATTTTAGAAGGAGATATAATAGAAAAAGAAGAGTAGCTTTAATTGTTTTACTTTTTGCGAATAAAACTTTCGTTGTTTTAAAATCACTGTTCGACTTTATCGAACAATTTTAATAAAACCTTTTACCGCCGGTTTACTTATTCAATATTGAATATTTTATTTCAAAATCACAGTCAAAATAAGTAAAGTGTGTTAGCATACTCTATTGCGAGTTTATTATGAAGTATTCCTTCGCAAAATAGAGTATCTACTTTTCTCTATTTTATTTAAAGTATGTATGATTGGCAACCCTATCCTAAGTTGAATCGGGAATTCGCACCATATATGTTGAATGATTCAAGATAACCAGTCAGTTACAACATTGTTGTTTTGCCTTCAAAGTTAAAAAGTTAAACGCCCCGGCCCAACTTAACATAATAAACAAGTGGGCAAGATAATGACTTAAATAAATCGTTTTTTTTTTCTTGTGAATCTACATTGCTAAACGTTGAATGATAAGAATTATCTTGTAGTCGCGTCGCATTTGGCCTTGGTTCATTTTATAACGCTTCCTTGTTGCGACGAGGTGTTCGTCTTTTTTGACAAACTGTAGTATTATTTCTATAATACTCGTAATATTGAACGGTCCCTTTTTGTAATCTATAACGCTGATAACGACGCTATGATTTGTAGTGTAATGTCAAGTCTAATGGGCCAATTTTTATTTCCCTTTCCGATATCATAATTAAAATAATGCTTTTGCGATAATATTTTATTATTTTATGGAGCGGCCTGTAAGTTGACTAAACATAATGATAATTATGAGAATTATACTAGGCTGACCGCATTTTTATATCTAGAAAATCTTGAAACATATAAAAATTTGTACTTGATAATATTGCAATAACAAAACACGAATTAATTCCTTAAAATCGAAAAAGTGTTTACCTTGATTTTTTTTAATATCCTCAATAATATTTAGTATGCTCTAAATGACACTAGGTTTTGTTCGCTACTTCTCGCTTGAGCTTTACAACTTGTTTTAGTATGATGTTGTAGAATGTATGTATGTATTCGTTTTAATTTTTTCACTATTTCTCGACTGTAGAAAAGCACGTCATAACCAATTTACAGTTTTACATCGTTAGTCGAAATTGGGAACGTTTCAGTAGAGAAAAATTAAATGTTTAGTAGCACGTCACTTAGTTTCGCTAAAAATAAACTGACTTACACGCTTTTGTTATGGCAATACAACTGGGTTACGCGGTTTGCTGTAGCTTTTCTGTATAACACTGACATACCTATTGTTTCTGGTGTTAATTTGCGTGTCACTTTCGGTTGAAATCATCGTATTTGATTTTTCAAACGCTGCGTCGAATTTCATACATACATACAGTACTTAAATGATGATAGTCATGTGAACTTTCATGTTTTCACCGCCAAACGACTTGTTCAACAGTGCTACTCTGTACACCAATTCAATATTAAAGTTGTTTGCAATCTGTTAATTTTCAATTAGATTCAGTTAATTAACCATTCACGTTGGTTCGTTAAACATTAATACGATCCGAATATAGATTTCGTAACTTACTTTTTACATAACCTACGTAAATTGTGCACTTGTGCATTAAAAATTTTGCGTACACGAAGTACTATGTGCTATTCACAAGTTTGGCTAAAACATAGTACGTTGTTAGCCAGTCCAGTAAGTCAAAACAAACATTACCTAAGAGTACATAGGGTACAAAAATACTTATTCGCGTTTACACCGTGACTGTGTTATGCATTTGTGTTATTCAAGTTTCGTAATGAACTTTGCGAGTACTTATTCCTTGTTTTCTAGTAGTACTTGTGCACGCGATAAGCATTGCTTGTAATACTTAGTGGATACATCGATTACCTACAATTACAAGTGTGTGAAGTAAACGCTAGAAAGGAAGAAGTGTAGATATATAAAAATAGAAATCAGCTCGGCAAGATTGCTGGCTGACGATGAGTTGGCGAATCTTGTCCTCTAAGTACACAAACAAGCCAAAACGTCAAAGAATACAATGGGCCATTAAATTATACGACAGGCTGCATGACCGAGTTGTCAGACACGCCACGCGACGTCGCCGACCTCTGAAACAGACCCGTTTAAAGCTATCGTGATGTAGTGCCTCCTTGCATAGGCTTCTGGGTGGCATTGGACCTATCAACTCAACTGACTCCATTAAGCGAATGCATGCCCCCACGTTTGTTGGCAATCTACATACCTGCACAAAAAAAAAATGCGACTTCAATGACCCATTCTGTATGAGACAATAAAATATTGCTTAATACAATAATTGCATTGAATTATGGGAATTTTCTATTAATGAAATGGAATCTAGACTCATTAGATTGAGAACTAGAAGACCGCCTTGACATCATTGCTTGTATCATCTTAAAGCGCAATGGTTAGTGCATTTCAATGGACAAATTACTGCATTAATGAAATTTTCTTGTTTTTAACACATTTCTGTTTAATTCACATTACAATGTGGTTTGTTGCCAATAGTTGTTCTTTTCAGTATGTAGTTAACCTTTGCTGTACACGGACTTGTAAAAAACAAGACGCTCGCGCTCCTTAAATGAAGTTGTCATTAGAGTCCTAAAGTGTATTTAATAAATTTGATGGATTTTTGATATCACTGTAGCTATATTAAATAAATCTAGTTTATAGTCATGCTATTTTGTTTATTTATTTTGGATCGAAACATATCTTTGTTTAACAAGTAAATCGCAGTTTTCTTTTTTATTAAGGTGGTATATCTTCAAATCACTTTTCCCGCTCAAAGATGAGCGAGGCGTGTCAGACTTTTACTGATTAAAAGCTACTAGCCATAAGGGCCCACGGTAACTCTTTCAAAGGTTCCCGCAGGCATCTGCCCTGAGCAGTGGTGCTATTCTCTAAGAAAACGCAGCGCTGTCGCAACGACGAACATCCAAATAGGATACATTGAATCAACAATCCAATGTATAATTACATTAGGTTGACAATCCAATGTATCCTATTTGGGTGTACGTCCTATTGAGGCAGCGTTGCGTTTTCTTAGAGAATAGAACCACTGGGTTATTTTTAATTTTGCTGTTATCTCTTTGAGGCACACTGGAAAACTGTGTCGCATGTTTCATCATCATCATTTCAGCCAACAGTCCACTGTTAGACATATGCCTCCCTCAAGTGTCGCTACAATGAACAGTCCTGTGCATCTCGCATTCATCGGATTCCCGGAACCCATTACACCCACCCACCCGTCGCAATTAAATTCAAGAATGGATAAAAATCCGGTAGGAGTTCTTCTGAACATTAAACATTTATATTTCTGTTACTTATCGCTTTCATACAGTTGAAATAGGTTTACTACAATAGTTAACGAGGTCAGTTCCACACTACAACTCGCAGTTAGTCATAAATCGAAATCAGTGTTTCTGAGGATCCAATCATTCCAATTCAATAATTAAAAAAATATAATTGGCTGGCAATGTTTTTTTTTTTTTTGTAGTGTAATCTGGCATTTTGCTTTCGCCCGTGATTGCCAGATTTAGCGTAAAAAATAGTTGCTTCATTAATTTATTAAAATTGGCACTTAAACGAAAAATTATCCTTGTTTTGTATATTAAATCAAGTTACAACATTAATATTATATTAAATTCGTTATGAAACACGTGGTATAAGTGAGTATTTTTTAGCAATACTGTGCTATTTATTTATTATTGTTATCGGTCGGCAAAATTGAGTTAATCTGGGCTTACCCGTTGGAATTGTTACTTTTGGCCTATCTCATCACTATGCGGATTACTTCTTGCAATGGAAATACTTAACATTTGCGTCAGTCGGAGGCACTCCCGGACTATCTAATACCACAGTATCTTTAGCAAATTACGTCGTTACACCAATCAAATTTTATGATAACTTTCCGATCATAATTTACCTAGTAAATGATAACGTATGAGCGTTATTTTTTCTGGACTAACCTTCTTCGTATAGTCATTGATAAGGACTGTTAATGAGGACATACAATAATGACGCCATTGTTAACCGATTTTATGTGATAATTAAATTGGTTTACCTTGAAATTTCCATGAGTGGAAAATATATTAGTAAAAGCATTTTATGAAAAAAAAAGGGTAACTACATATTATTATATTAATATATCAGCTTCCGCCAGTGGCTTCGCATGCGTCCCTAGTCCCTATATCACTCGGTAATAAACTAGCCTTCTATTGGCGAAAGAATTGTCAAAATCGGTCCGGTAGTTTTTGACAAACAAAACTACACACATCAAATCTTTATAATGTTACTAGTCGTCAAGAAAAAAAAATTCGAACAATCGATTACAGCGTATTCAAGTACTTGCTCAAATATACACACAAAGTTACATCCAAATTAGTCAAGTCGTTTAGGAAAAGTTAGGTGACAAACACAATATACACCGTTAAATTTTGGTCGTTTTAATCCCGTGGAGGGTCGATTCAGTACATGAAACACTATAGATTTGTTAAGATAAAATTGAAAAATAAATTACTTTTTTTTTAACTCGAGGTAATATACGCAACGACCAAAATTTAACGGTGTATATTATAGATCATTAATAATATTAGTGGGTTTAGATGAAATTTGTAATTTTTCCGTTCTCAATCTATCACTTATAATACCAACATTCTCAAGTCAATCCACTGTATCAGAAAGGTTGAAGCAATACGAACATAATATCATAAAACTTTCCCTTTACGGGGTTAGGTACTAGTTCTCGAGCCACGTAACCATATCATATCGGAATTACAGGTTACGATGCTGTAAAGCAGGCACTAGACACCGAGCAAACCCACAAGAAAGTAGACTACACCACTTCCTTCAGACCACACCTATCCATTTCCAACTATTGATGGCAAGAAATCGGTTTAAACAGTAAAAAAATAAATCTAAATGAACGAAACAAATTGATTTGCAAAGGTTAAAGGTAGTCATAGGCGGCTCACAAGTCACGATCAAGACCTGCCTTTACCATTTCTGTTCATTTCCTTGTTACGTTATAATTATTACTTCATCACTTATGTGAACTCGGTTCACATGAATTCTAAACGTATCGTGAAAAAAAGGTTCATTGTGACTTCCCAATGCGTTTAAATCATTTAGTTTTTACAGTTTTATTGATTCGAGGAAACCTTGTGCTTGCGTCATGTCTATATGACATCCGCCGGAATCTTTCTTAGTTCCTCTAATATTCCATACGTGAATGAAGTCTAAGTTTCTTTTTAATAAATAATTTCCATATAATATTTCGGTCAGGCTGACCTTGCAAGTTCGTGGAAAGTGGTATTCTACATAATTTGGCAATACCGTCTGTGAGTAATTTGATAGATCGTTTAGATGGCAATGTCATGATCTTCTTATTTTCCGTGACATAGATTTGCACTTTTTAGATTTTTTTTTGGATGCAAACTTGCCCCTATTTGAGTAGGTATTTGTAATATATCATTTTTGTGATATTAATGTTTTATAATTTGTGTTTTTTATTTAATTTAATTGATGTATTAAAGCTGTTATATTATTTCTTCTTATGTTGTTAAAGTTTTATAATTGTGATTTTTATTTAATTTAATTGAATATGTTTGCTTTTTTTTTTTTACTTGATTTTTTTAGAACATTATTAATTATTTTTCTATTATTTTATCTTGTAAATCATTCAGACACAATGTAAAAATTGTTATTGAATAAATGAAATGAAATGAAATATAATTTATGCATTTTCACATGAGAAAGTTATTTTGTGATTTCTAGTGTGTTATTTTCATGATTTGCAATAATAATATAAATAATATGTACAGCAAATTACATTTACTAAAATTGGCGTTTCATTTGTAATACTCTTTTTTTTTGTTGGTATGTTTTAACAACTGATTTATAAAACATAATTCAAATAAGATGGTGCAGAATGAGTAATGCAGCACTTTCAGACTGAAATCGATTTTAGTCTATTATGAGTTGATTATTTTGTTTTGAATTAAATAAAGAAGTTGTAACCGTTTCAAAAGTCTGAAATGGCTAATGGCAATATTAAAATATTAAAAACTTTTTCTTAAATATTATATTTAGTTTCCTGTGTTCTTTTACAAAATAAAGTACTATTTACTGTTGTATCTAAACGAATATAAAACATTCTAAATTATTATTCTGAATTATTGAGGAATGCCCTCTTACAGAAATCACTCATGATGTAGTACTAAATCCAAATGAGAAAATATATTTGAGTACCCAAACTGAGGGCGTATTAAAAATCCAAGTCAGTGCTTTGAACCACTAAGGATTGGCTGCACCTGATTGCTATGCCTATTTTATTTTAAAATTGCTGTATCTATTATATTAAATTTATTAGTGCCATAAACGATGAAGCAAAACATCGTGAGGAATCCGCACGATAGCTTAGAAAGTGCTACAACGCTGGGCCCAGGCTCCATACAAAATTGCGCTTGCGCCTTTTTCTTTACCATTTGCATATTCACACGCTGCGTCGCAGAGATGACAAAGTATCATGTCAACAATCATCATTTGCTTAAGCCATTTATTCAGACAAACTTTGCTAGCTTATCGCAGTTTATTTATTATTTTTTCGGAAAATCATCAAATAAAATGTCCCGCTCTTGGTAGAGCGAAAGAGAGTTCAGGCTTTTATTGACTAAACCCACTTGTGGTCCTTCTGTTGCCGTCTACGAGCTTCACGGTAATTCTTTTGAACAATCCCACAGTTTTTCTTATTCTAAAATAGACATTTAATTATATTATTGTTATGTTAACCATTATATTATAATTTACGCAATTTACGACACGGCAGCGTCTAAAAAAAAATATGTTTATGTACTTATTATTGCGTTGTGAGTAAAAATCATTTGTAAAGATCAGTGGTTTCCTTTGTTCGAGACAAAACCTTTAACCTGTGACCGCAGAGTATCTGATCCACCCAAAATTTCCATAGCATTATGTAAAACATGACGAATTTACGATATGGAATTTTTGACGAAATCGTAAGGTTAACCTTGTACATCTAAAATCTCCAAGAAGAGCCTTGCGCCTGTGTTTGTTGTATGTACGTTTATTGCATAGACGTTGTATAAATATTAAATTTTAATAGTCCCATCTTATCTCTCTTTGTATAATTTGTATGTTTAACCGTAACTTACGTGAATGGTACTAAACGTAGGTTTTCGTTTGTCTATTTGTTCAGTTACAAGCATTGTATTCATGAGATCAGCGATGACGGTGTTTTTAAGGTCATCGAATCCGACGTAGGCCTCTCTGACGTGTAGTGTAATTAGTCTATTCATTGTCACTACCTGAAGAATTAGAACTAGTCTGAAAATAAGCTTATTGGCAAGTACTGAGGGTCACAGTAAAAAGAAGCGTTCGCAAAACCTAGAAGTTTAATTATATTAAATCCACTTTTCACTACCATATTTCTTGTTGGTAAGCTATGGTGTGGTTGATGTTGGAGCACGCTTAGAAATAGCCTATTCGCCCATAATCCTCTAGCAAATTGGCATCTTTTGTACATTACTAGATTTTTTTTTTTTTAAATCCGTGGGAAATCATCTAATGACTTTTCCTTCTCTGGATGGAGCAAGTGTTGCAGACTTTTACTGACCAAAACTCACTGTGTTCCGTTCAATTTCCTTTGGCGAAAGCTACACACGGTAACAAAAATGTACATCCCTGGGAAAATCTACAGCCCTGGTATAGAAATAATGCTACAATCCAATGCAACTCTGTTTTGTTTTAATTTTTGGAAGGTTAGCTTGATACATATCTTAATCTATTTCGTATAAAGTAATTTAATCAGTGCTTACAAAAACATTTAAGGTTAGATTGTAAATATTATTGATATAAAAATGCCTTTCTATGTTATCACTGTATACCTATCACCTACTTTTAGTACGATCGTAATATAATACGCAATTTGTTTATATCAGTAAAATTATGGTTAAAGGTTATACGTCGTTATCATTAAAATAAATACGTAACTTACTTTCGAAATAAACAAAGCTTAAGAATTAGGGAAATGTGTTGAAGAATTAAAAAAGACAAAGCGTTAAAGTGTATTCTTCTTATCTGGTCAGTTTTATGAGCTGAACTAGGAAATAAAGAGCTTTGTATACATACTTCACTGTCACGGAGTTATCGCCACGACAGAATTCTTCCCATTTGTATGTATTACCAGACTGTGACCTTCCATTGTTAGTTTCTGTAAATAGGAGGTGTTTAGTGCGCGGACATGCTAATTTGGCAAACACGAACAAAGTCTCCGTGGATGCTGCGCCAGCGCAACTCGAAAGCGAAAGCTGATATTTTTAAACAAAAGTTTTGCTACCGAAGCGGATGCAGTCTGAACAATTCCGCTTAGCGACAACAATAAACTATATGAATGCAACGAAAGCGTAGCAGTTATAAATTTAGCGACACGACTGTTCAATAAGCCGGCGTGATAAACGAGTTATAAAAATCGGACATGTTGATACATACTTTTATTTGTAAACATTGCTTGTGATATAATCCCAAAGTCGGATAAAGTGATATAATGTATGCGCGCGGCGCTCCGGACTACTTTCTCTTAAATTCGGTCGCGAAAGTTGTCTCACTGCGCACTTTCTATAGTTCAGTATGAGTGTTGTGCCTTCTTATTACTAAAACAATATTTTACATTTTAGTTTTTATTAGTATGTACAATAAGTCATCTAATGTTTTTTTATACTGGTAAAAATATGTCAGTTAATTATTTTACAGTTTCGTAAAACAATACGCGATAAACAATCGATGACATAATCCGTATCGTTTACATCTAATAGATAATGATTTGAGCATGATATAACAAAACACTATTCATGCAATATTTACACATGTGTAACTAATTTATGGCCTTCAATTTGCTAACTGGTCATTGGATAAATATAGTTTTATGATGTGTACTATTATGTATTGTGTAGCTGTTTCCGTAATAGCTAGCGTTGATCAACGTAGCTAATGTTGGAAAGCTAGGTGAAATGCCTAGCTTGCGCTGGGTGCAGACCAAGTCGCAGTCAACTAGTCGATCCACTTTCACCCTCCTTGCATCCGAGCCAACTCTCAATAAGCGCTTAAAATTTCAAACGCAATATTGCCAATACTTTTACGTGCGTATACTATAAAGGGAACCATGCAGAATTAATAAAGGAAAAGAAATTGCGTAGAAAATAATTCATTTGCAACGCTCGTATTTAATCAGTATTATGAATTATCGTAGCATTGTTCTAGTTGACTAATCCGATGGAGTTAAAAACCACGTGGTCCGCTATTGCGCTACGAATTTTTATGCACCGACCGGTGAGCCACGCGGTGTGCGTAGTGTTCGTACCACTAGTAATACGTTTTTACTATTTAGGTATAATTACCAGTACGTTGGCATATCAGTCACCACTCAATGAACTTATCTTAATTAAAATTATCGCCGGTAGAACAAGTGGAAGCTCACTTAAATAATTGCTATTGTACTTTAACCATGACTGAATGTTAATTATACCTATTTATAGTGTAACATAATTTGGTTTATTTTCTATTGTACTGTAAAATTAGTAAAACAGAGTTCTGTATTCACAACGCCTCCATTTGTTCGCTGTTGTCAATGCCATCTATTTGTTAAGTATAGATTCACTAGCTTGAGTCACCTGTCTCAAGTTCTACGTGTAGCCATTAGATGGCGCTACCCATACTGAAACGCGTTCAGCTGTATGCGCTCTTGATTTTAATTTTAGCATTATTTATTATTCGATAATATTATAATATGGTATTCTTTTTTCATAAATTTAGGAGGGGTTAAATTATTTTAAAGTTATATTGAGTACCAAAGTAAAAAAAAAGAAAAATAAAAACTTCTGAGAGGGAAATGAACGGTTAGAGTTTTTTCGGTGTCGATTAGATTTTACTGAAAACATATCAGTTAAGTAATTGTCGATTTCAAGGGCGTAAGAATTTACAAAAACTAGGAAAAGAGTAAAACGTCGAGGTCTTTTGTCTCCAAACAGCGGCGTCACCCCAAGCGCGGAAGGTCCTCGGTCCTAACCTTGGTCTCATGCACATTTACACAGTCGACTTCAGTTTTAGAGTTATTGTACGTTTGGATCCATGACGGCAACTTCCACACGACATGCTCTTTTTATTTTATAATTTATTTATAACACACAATGAAGTCTGCATACCTCCATGTACTTAACGGAGTTTATTTTAATCTTTCTGTTTTCAAGTAGAGTACTTATGTATGCTTCTTTATATATTTTTAATTTTACTTCATATAGGTAACTTAATTCGTAAACGAGCCACACTGAGCCCGCTTGGTAGATTACAGCCCATTCCCTCTCCTAGAGAGGAGGCCTGGGAAGCAGTGGAAACATTATAAGGCTGATGCTATGCTGTGCTATGCCAATACGCAAATTACTTTCAGTAACCTCATGAAATCGATCGAAAAGAAATAAAATCCAGGAAAACCTGTACTTAATGTATTCAAGCATTGTTGTTCGGTTAATGTAGCAATTACGCAAATCTGCTGAGCCGAATCACGCACTAGTTTGCATACAACTATGAATGCCGCTAATATAATTAAGTAAACAAACATCAGAGCATGACATCAGTCTGCATGAAAATATGCAACTCCGATCAAGTTTTTTACAATCCATTGACATTTATAAACAAAATAATAAAACCTCTAAGGTTTTTGAACTTTGGCTGTCATCCAATGAAACTATGAAACTGGTTTAATAATATAAGCCTGGGAAACGTGAAGAGATGTTACTAATTGTTGTTATTCTCCGAAGTATCGTTAGTTTTCTTATGTTTTCCTTATACTTACATAATGCATGTGTATTGCGTACTCGTATTTATTTAAGTGTAGCTTTTCATTATATTTTAAGTTTTATTTTTACTAATTTATAAGTTTTTTTTGTTTTGTTTATTTTACATCAGAACTAAGAACAAGCGACCGTATGGACCATCGAAAATGCACATGACAGGCACTCTATGTAACATAATGATTAAACTGCTACGCTTTATTTATTAACACTGGTGATGGTATAATACTAAGATTATTTTAAATATGATTTTTTCTAAGAAATAACGACTCGCTTGTATATTTAAAGAGCAGAGATACGCGGATTTGAAGTGTTTAAATTCAAAAAGCTGGATAAAGACTACGTGCTGTTCGCTAATGTTTTTAAATAGAACGATTAAACTATCTACGTTTTAAAACGTTAAAAATTTCGTATTCAATGTCATTGAAATGCACTGAAAAAATAGGGTTTTAGCAATGAGCTTGACCTTCGTGGACGTTCACTTGCAGTTTTATAGATCCTCAACTTAATCTTTAACATAAACCAAGGGCTTCAATTAAAAAATATATTATCAAAAGCTATATTGTCATTTAAACGATGATTTATATTTTTTAAACTGATACGATCGAATAATACCAAGAATTAAGTATTATTGAGTAGAAAGCGACATCTATTTTCTTCTTTCGGGTTTGATAAATCGATGCGACATTGATTTATTTATGTCATCAATCTCTCATCTACCTAGAAACTATCTTTCTTTTATACAAATTCAATTTCATTTAAATTGTATAAATCTATTTAATTTATAGAATAAAATATAATATTTTGAAAATAAGAACTTTTTTTTTGGAATCTAATGATCTGTGAACACTCTTATTAGAACAATGTAGTGGTATTCTGTAAGATCGTGCTAACTTAGCAAGAAGAAAACATGAAGTGTGACAGTTCACTTTAAGCTCACTCCGCATAAGTTAGGGGATATATTTACATAATAGTGCTATTGATTTGCTTTAAATCAACTCGCTGATTAAATGATAACTATTCACTGACACCATATACCTAGGCATTCAGGTAGGAATCATAGACCATAAATAAAAGTAACAGGCGTGCCAGTTAGATTAGCGCCATTCAAATTAGAACGATGTAACATAAAAACGCGTTGTCCTTGGGCATTAAACTCTAACCGTTACGAATCACCGTTCAAAGCTCCGTCCACTGTGGTTATCTTGTATTTTTGTTGCCTAGCAATCCCGTCAAATCATATTACCCTCTCTCTACTAAATCCAGTCAATTTCATTACTAGGCCAATTTTCAGTTATCCTTATTATCAAACTTCCAACTTTCAGGTAGGAAAAAATACCAAATTAGACAAAGGTCGCCATGCCAGTAATAATTAACTGCTTGTTAACATAAACTTGCAATTTTTAACATGATTAAAATTCTCTTTGAACAAGAATGTAAAGTGAATCCTTCGAGTTCAGTAAACACAAAGTGGAGTCGTGGCAATCGCGAAGAACAAAGCCCGTAACACTGAGTAGGAAGCAGGAAAATAACTCAATGACAGGCGCATCTTAAGTACACAACGACGTTGTAATTCATTGAAAGTGATCTGAATACTGAAACAAGAATCACTTGGGACTCTGAACTAATCTTTTGTTAACATGTAAATTGGGAACTGTCGGCGTAGTACTATCGCGCGCCTGAAAGAGCTGTCAGCAATATTGACGGGGCCCTCTAGGACCGACGCTTGCCAGGATTATTGGATTTTTAGTAACAGTTACCGAGGCTCTGGAACGCAAAATGCAACTGAATGAACACATCCGGGTTTTCGGCTCGTTCCACCTAGAGCGAGAGGAATCATTTTGATGGTTACTCACCGAAAAAAAAAAACATAATTACAAATGAAATGTTATGATTATGTCACAAGGAAATTTTTTCTACTCCCACCCATGTTTACGTTCAATTGTTATAATCTTCGAGTTATAATACAAAAAATCTTTTCAACGATTCTGTTTCCGTTAGCTACTTAGCGAACTCCCTATCTGTTTGATGTTTATCTATATACAACAACATAATTTACCGCCTTCCGCGCCGGGAAATGCTTTTCAAACGAGCAAATTAATTTTCTTGACGTAATAAAGAAAAGTTTTTCAACCAGACCATTCTGATTGGATCAACCACCGCAATTCAAATAAGAAAACAAGAATGGACCATCAATAATAGTTTTTATTTCATTTCCGATTGACCTAGATATAAACTGATCTGAGAATTCAACATATACAGATGTTATTTTTGTGATAATTTGCGAATTAAAAATTAATAGATTGATTCAGATTTGGCCTTAAACATGTGCGTATCCACGTAGCCCGAGCTGTCAAATTTTTGCGGATCACGATTTCTCTCATCTCAATTTTGTTTGCTAATTTCTCGAAGTTGGTCGAAGCAGATTGTCGAAATGGCCAAGTTTGCATAAGGCCATGGCCGCTGATATCGCGTCACCGCCTCTTTCAATAGGCAATAATGGCTCCTAAGTAGCCATTGACTTGTTAGACAGCCATTTGAAATGTAAAAATATTTAGATATTTTCAGCGTTCGTAATATTTTTTTTGTAAGTCTAATCGTAGAGGTCCTCTATGATTAGACTTTTATATGTCGACTGATCTTATTGAATATCTTATCTATTTTCGTTGCATTTTTACATGAATTGCTACATTTTGATAAGGATCTTGACACATTGATCGAAAATAGGTACCATTTATTTGTATTAAAATACCAAATGTAAATTACTTTTGTCTTAATGACGTTTACTTAAATACTTTGAAGCCTTATAGCAACATTTTGTGTTCGCATTTGTATATATTGAACGATTTTGTCAAAATAGATGCGCGCCGTTAGTTTGAATTCGGTATGTTATAAAAACGTTGAAACAATAATGTTTTATATTATGTATATCGCGTGTAAATTCGATTCTAATCGTCATTCATGACACACAAATTAAAATGGGAGAACAAAAGAGGTTCGTTCCGTTACTTCCGCTAACGTCATCCTGCACTCCATACAGATGCTGAATAAACAGAGAAATCCATAGCAATACTGTAACCCAATTCCGTTGCCAATTGGCAAGAGACCGCATCCGCCTCGAATTTACTTTTATTGATTATACATCGAATTAAGTGCAAAAATAAATAATGATAATGATACCGCCTTATAATATGTAAGATTTGTTCCCTGTTTAGAAATACGAACACGTGCTAGAAATACATAGTCGTTGTTTCGCGTGTAAAAGACTTTATGTTGAGACTTGCGAGGTCAGTCCGACAGTTAGGTTTATGGTTAATTTAGTTACGGTTTACTAAACTTCGAAGTTACTTAACAGAACGTTTGTTCATGTCCATTTGTAATGTAAAAAAAAAATACAAATTGTGTTTCTTCTTTATTAAGTAATTTTTATCGATAAAAATCTTTGTAAAATGGCGTAGTTTTTTTAGTTACTTTTTAGTCGTATTTAATTGTAATAATAATAAATTATGTGGGGATTAAAAGGTCCGCCCACTGAAGTTTTTAATTGCAAGACCTTCAGCCCCATTACATGGATACGGCTTGCATAACACGCGTACAGAGGCACTGCAGCTTGGTGTTTCCGTTTAGAAACCAGCTGTTTAAATTATTAGGCAACTGCGATGTCTGCGGTCGCGTCCTATTCACATGGCACTGGTGCTCAAGGGTAGATTAATCAAAAGGCTAATCATTACTCTTTACTATATTAAAATTAACTACTTATTATATTATAAATCCTCGGACTACCATTCTAGACGTAACAAATCTAATTTGTATGTAGCGAGTATGTGCATAATTCGTCTGTTAACGAGCGTAAAGCGTAAAGTTGTCTGTAGTATTTCTTAATCATCTGCTTGTGACGTGTATTATTATATCATTCGAATGTTTAGCAATTTTCCTTGTTTTTAGATCCGGTAATTCCTCCTATACGATGAGGTAAACGGATTTGTTTCTGAAGAATATCCCGCGAGGCGATGGATAAGATGTTTGACGTCACTCGAACAGTATTATTTCGGTCACACATCCTTCTCGTAATGTAAAGATGTACTTCTACGTGAACGTCGTCTTGTTGATAATTGACTCTATGCAGTAATAAGCTTCGAGATCAGGTTCTGGCTGTTCCGACGACGCTCTGATTATGTACTAGTGATACATAAGATCCTCTACACCACATAGCAATATTGTTTTGCTTTGGCAGCCTAGAAAATCAATACAGCAGATTGTATTGTAATCAAACTACATAGCTTACTAATTTTCCGTTAAATAAGTAATTAAATAAAAAAATGATATTTCGTATCGAATTATATATAATTGTGTTATACACATACATGTAATCACTATTCAATTTATTGCTTAGTTTCTTGTTTAATTTGCACACCATACCACATGAATTTTCCTACTTGATATCAATTAGTAAACATACAGTCATGTAAGGTCAGTTTCCACCGCGTTCATTATAGTCTAGTACGTCATCGATCGCCCCATTTACTGACGTGGGTTGTTGTCTGAAAAATTCATTCATAGCCGTACCTTGGTTTGTTCAAGGATAAAAGTTTACCTGTTTAATTTAATAAATGTAGATGTGTAAAAGTTCAAGACCTAAAATTCGTTCAGTGTCAGTAGCTAACCTATTGTCTTTTAATACCACAATGACTCATTTCCGTTAGTTCATACAATTTCATAGCTCATTTACATTCGTTGAAAACTTGGACGATTAATGAGTATTAGTATTCTACTTTTCGGGAAATAGCTAATATAAGGGATTGGTTTTGTTGTCACTAAAAGACAGAAACGTAATATGTATGTCATCAGTATTTGCTACGTCTACGGGGTACAGACGCTATTGACGCTTCGTAGGGTAATTGTTTTTTTTATTCGTTTTAAAGCATCATAAAATTTTTACATGGAAATGACAATGAGTGTACTTTACCTAAAATGAAAATGATTATTCATCCGTTATTAAAACCGTGAAGCGAAAACGTATAGGTGCGTAAGTGGTTTGTAGCATTGCGAAGGTGCTTCGTAGCATTGCGTTGCAGCAGCGTAATATTGCGTTGACGCTTCGTAGCACTACGTTCAAGCTGCGTAGCATTGCGTAGAATTTGTGTAGGTACTCCGTAGCATCGCGTTGTAGCTGCGTAGCATTGTGTAGAAGTCTCGTAGGCTCTCCGTAGCATTGCGTTTTAGCTGCGTAGCATTGCGTCAACGTCGCGTAGGCGCTCCGTAACATTGCTGTTGTAGCTGCGTAGCGTTGCGTAAAAGTCTTGTAGGCGCTCCGTAGCATTGCGTTGTAACTGCGTAGCATTGAGTAGAAGTCGCGTAGGCGCTCCATTAGTACCATGCTGGCAATATAGCTTTTCTAGGAACATTGAATTTAACTAGGAAACGTAACTATCGAAACCTTCAAGTTTTCTGAGAACAGAACATCGGTAATTTAGTACTGTATTCACGTGAACCTATATACATACCTTCTAGATATTCGGAATTTGATCTAAGTTTGAACCAACTTTATTTATTTTACTGAAAATAAAAATGATGACATAAAAATAAAACTTAATTAGAACTATTAATGGACTGAAACAAACTTTCACGACTAATCTTGGCATCCTTTAGACGTCAGTCAAGCTATTCAATTCTTGGTTATTCAATTCTTCGCCAGGAATAACACTATTTATCTCGTACATTATACATGCAAATAATAACTACTCCTCAAAACCACTCGTATGTCAGTACAACGAGGAACGAGTTTGAAGGTTTGTCAGCTTAATGTTATATAATATGCCTAGAGTTTTTTCTCCTACCCCTTTTTTGCTTACCTAGAAAAATTTTTTTTTAGCTTAACTAAAGCCAATGATCGTTGACTAAAGCATAGCGACAAAAAGGCGACAAGTAGGTAGCAAAAACGTACCTACGGCCCAATTATGGTACTCAACAATTTATCAATTGAGCAGTTGAGTTCCACTGTAGTGTTTGACCGGATTACTTGACGACTTGTTCCGATTTGGGGTCGAAACTAAATCAAGTACTTAGTGTTGTTCTTGGCAACAATTTGATGTAGATTCAAATGTGGCCTAAATTCTGTTTAGTTCAGAAACGTAACAGTTTAATAACATTTCGCAAAAGCTGACGTATTGTATTGGTACTAGTAGAAGTACTCATTCATATACGAATGAATAACATACCTAAGGTAAAAAAAAACCTTTGAATGCATTTATTGCGAAACGGCTGAACAAAACCAAGCCTTCTTCCACTCACGATTCCAGCCACTCCTCTATTCGGAATGTAGAGTATTTAATCAAAAACGTTTTTACAACCTATGCGTGAGGTTTTTTATCTTACACGTCGATCGTGATGATTAAGTGGATGGCATTGTACTCTTCTGTAAATTAGCGCAAAGCAATTTGCATATGACGACAACACCGCTCATGGACTAAGAAGGCCGATGACCGCCATACGTTTACTTCGCTAGCCATCTAGCATAAAATCACCGGCCGCAGTTACACATTTGCTTAAATAACCTGTTATCAAACAAATAGCCCCGTGTAACGTGCATGTAGAGCTGTTACATTTCATTACGTATATTTAATTTAATAATATCTACCGCTTGGTTTCCGTACGGAAGAAGTGGTGCCTTATTTTGATGTTTATTTCCTGAAAGACAGCCAAGGGATTGTTAAGAGGATCGGCGACATTAACCTTCTAAGTGCCAATAACAATTTACGGATATTGCGACCATCAATCGGTTTTACTGTCTCTTGAAAGCGGTTGTTTGTTTATAGCTATCAATTAGAATGATATGTATATCTAGTGAAAGAGCTCCGTAGCATTGCGATGCAACTGCGTAGCATTGCGATGCAGCTGCGTAGCACTACGATGCAGCTGCGCTGGCATGCGACTCCACAGCTATGTGGAGTATGGCGATGCATCTGCGTAGCATTGAGTAGAAATCAGGTAGGTGCGTGTCGATCAAAATAATAATATATGAAAATCTCAAAAATTAGTTAATTGAGAGTATATAGATAAGAAAGTATGAAATTGTAATAAAAGGAAAACATATTAAAATAAACGGTTGACAGTCTTTTAAAAAATCATTTCGGTAAGTCTTTTTCTGTCCGAAAACATTATCATAGCGATTGGCGCGGTTCAAAGCTTACCTAATTAAATAAAGGTACCTTTGAATTCAGAGATAGTTGGCCGGAAACCACTGAACTGTGGTAAATCAATTGTATAAACTTCATTAAAAGAACTGAAGGAGAAACATTTTGTGGAAGGTAAAAAACAGACGAGGCATTTTGTAGCTTAAAAACTTGCGTTTTACTCGTAGGTGAGAAAAAGCTACATGGAAAAACTATTCAATCAACCAGTAACTATCACTCTGTAGAGGCCATGGCCGTGGTGAAGGTCTTATGGGAAATAAAGAGTAATTTGTATAGTGGATTGCAGTCCAATTCTCAATTGGCATACTGACAGAAAAAAATCTTCTAGAAGAATTTAATGATGATGTATCTAATTTGTAGTCTCATCTCTAATCTATTCGGAGCCAAATCGTATTAGAAGATTCATCATAACTAATTAGAAGATGATTATTACGATCACAATATTATGAACTTATCGGATCTTTACGTAGTGTGAGTGTGACGCACGTCGGAGTGGCGTCGCACGCTGGCACCTCGCCACAGAGGACTCCGACCGACTCGGTCAATCCGATGGCGCGTGTCGCCGCCTCGTTTGTCCTCCACCTTGAAATTTTATTGATCACAGCTAAAAATAAGAAAATGCCCCGCAACAATTTACCAACCTATAACAAGCTCATTTTTGCAAAATTCCTCAATGAACTGCGTCACGAGTTCACGACTCCGCGGTATTCCAAAATTCGGATTTTGTTACGAATAGTTTGGTTAACGACAGCGTAATTATAATAGCATTTACACATGTAGATTTTATTTAAGTGGGTCGTATATATAATCAATTTCAGTAGGCATTTAGGGAAGAACGATTAATATTATTAAGAGTGTAATAATAAAAATAAACATTGGTGATATGCAAGTGGTTCTTACGAACTGCGCAGTGGGTACTGTATAGATAAGCGGTCAATGTAGGAAACGTAGTTTTATACTATCAGTAGTTTCAGACGTTTCGCAGTCTGGAACGCAACGACATTATGCACTATTTATAAATCGATAACTAAATTATTATACACAATGTAATCACAATTACCTATTTACTGATCGAAGCATTAGTTACAATAATTACTGTCCATTAGTAATATGAATATTAAAATTCCGATTACACCATCAATGTCCCTAAATGTAACTACAATAATTAGCTATTTGGGATTTGTCATAAGTGCAAAAGTGAAAGGTGATTCTCGGGTGTACGTGTGGGCTTTTTACCCACGTACAATCTTCTTGCTACCAAAAACGAATTCTCGGAATAGATTACATCTAACGTATATCTAGGTACTCATTAGGGCGTTACTGCACGTACTAAATGACCGTATCCCACGTAAAAATGTATGCATTACATATAATTAGTTCTATGTATGTTTGGTCCAACAATGTATTTGTTGTATTTTATATTAAATTTACAAAAAACATGTTTTAGAACAGTGTAGCTGATACAGAACCCAATTCTTTTTCATAAATATTAAAACATTTTCTAGTAGCAGGACTGTTACTTTGGAATACAGGAAAATAAAACAAAACTTAAAATGTATGTAAGTAGACTTTAGTATGAAATTGACTTAAAAAAAAAACCGGACAAGTGAGAGTTGGATTCGCGCACTGTACAAACTTACCTATATTATCAGTTCAATTCCTGAATTGAGTTACAAATATTTTTTCGGATTGCAAAATGGTTTTTTTTTATTTAGTTTTCAGACTTTCCTATACTTATGCTATGAGATCTTGCTTCATGCCAGATTTAAGGATTCTAGGTCAACGGGAAGTAACCTATGAATTTTGATTCCCTTGAGAGTGTTCAGAATACCCGGTTTTTGCGACATAAATGACCGTATCTTTTTTTTCTGTTATCTTAGAAATTCACAGCTTCAAGGCACCGCAGACCTGAGTGTATCGTTTTAGTTTCAGCTCGATACCTCCACACGTTCCAGAGACAAAGGGACTTCACAGACAGACAGACGGACAACAAAGTGATGTTATAAGGTTTCCGTTTTTTCCTTTTGAGATACGGAACCCTAAAAACAAATGATTCAACATTATAGAAATCAGCAACTCGTGCAATAAACGTACTGCAAATACATAGTAATCGATGCGCTCTCAAACCGTTTTCAAATAGTTACCTACGCGGTCATTATCGGCTGTCCATGAATTTTCAAACTTCAATTTACTCCCAGTTATCTTTGACTTTGATGAGTATAAAAAGCATTGTACGATGATAATAATTATTTCTAGAGTCTGCATATTACGTAGGTGGAAATATGAAGGTAACGCTGAACAAACATCTATGGATAAACAATTCTATACTTTGTCCTTTACACTGTCAGACAGTTAATGATGTTCGTTCTTTGGACTTTGAATTGAATCATAAAATCAATTTTTACATAAAAGGAGCTATGCTTAAGATCGACTGGTTCTTTATCGAGTATACTTAATGTCTTGAATAATATCACAAATGTTATGTTGTTTTGGCAAAGATGATACTACATATCATTATATTCGTGTCTCGTATAAGGTAGTATGTGAACCACGGTGTCAACGCTGTAAGTGGACGTGCCCCGAAAACGTTATTTTTCCGGTTTGTTACATACTAGTTTGGTCTTCTTCAATCCGCCGTTATTTCAATAGTCCTTATTAGCGTCAACTCTAGCCGCGTATGTGTTTTTGAACCTCGCAGAGGCCATTCAGCCAACTATCTAGACCAAGTCTTTTATAATTTTATGTTAGTCTGTCCGATATCATTTACCTACTTCATAAAATCGTTTCTACGCGTCAGTTGTTTATTGGTTACACAAACACTTGAGAATTTAGCAGTTGTCTATTTGTTTACATTAGTAGGCGTGTTATTACGATGTTCATTGTTCATTTTGCATCACCCTTCTATTATGCTTCCGTTGTCATTTACTACATATTTTCTATTGTTAGTCATTTCCTCAAATATTTGATGTATTCAGCGAATATTTTATCGATAAGTTTATTCATATAGCTTAAATTGTGAGCCATTCATACGGTTGGCTTAGTCACAGTGGCTACGCAAGCTCCTTGACCTACTTGCAGTTGCGTGACAGTGGTCAGCTGCCGATGATGTACAACTTTCACCAAAACATTGTGGCGCGATGTTATCAGCCCGCACTAGCTTTGTTGTTACTCTCTGACCCACACACTGATTATCACAGTTATTTTGGCACACGTAAAACAATGACAACGTTAGATGTTTAGACTGTAAAATAATTTGACATAAAACTGTATTTTTGGTTTTATTAATTAATGATTCCAGTGTGTCAACATACCTTTACATAATTAAAAAAAAAATTAAGTAAATCAACATTTTGTGATAAAGGCAAATACCGATTATTATTATTTTTATTAATTTATTTATCTCAGGACCCTGAGGTCCTGGACCTATGGAAGGCGTACGTATGACAATGACAACGTTAGTTGTTTAGACAGTAAATTAATTTGACATAAAACGGTATTTTTGGTTTTATTAATTAATGATTCCAGTGTGTGTCAACATACCACACTGTCACTTATTATTATTATGTAACAGGTTCTTTGGGAACAGGTTTTGTAATAAAAAGCTGTGTTGTCATCTGAGGCTGAGTAAATTCTTTACCCTGAAATACCCTGTCAAAATACTGCAAAAAAAATACTTGAGGTCTAATAGTGATGCCTACTGGGGCTAAGGGTCGGCTTTTGAAAAGAAGTCTCGGCCCCGGGGTGGGTTTTTTAGTCAGTAAGAGTCTGACACTATCTCCCGCTCC
Organism: Leucania comma; assembly: GCA_958295575.1. Classification (NCBI taxonomy): domain Eukaryota; kingdom Metazoa; phylum Arthropoda; class Insecta; order Lepidoptera; family Noctuidae; genus Leucania; species Leucania comma. The sequence continues at coordinate 14,090,102 of OY282474.1, read as the reverse complement.
GCCGAAGGGCGAGGGATGTCATTGAATGATTTTCACGCACCATAAAAAAAGGTCCAATAGTGATGAAATAATCTCGCAACTTTGATTTACAATGCATTAGTTGCATGCTCACGTAATTATTTAAAACAATCTTAATTTTTGGGGATATCAACGTAGAAGTCGTATTATTGATGCAATTATTTCTCAATATGGTCACAGTGTGTCTGCAATATTTAACGTGCGTGTATGACGTAGAGTCTGTCTGTAATCATTAACCATATATGTTTTTACTGTCAAGGTCTTTTGAACTCTGCATAGGTAACTGAAATTTAAAGTTCCGGTAATATACTCATCGCTTGCCGTGACCAACTGACCGCGATAGCGAGTAGAACAACAAAAGTAGGCGTTTACGTTTATTATTGACGTCGTAGACAAGCACTTATTCCATTTATGCAGTTCTCTTATAACGGAGATCATAGTAGTGCTGAAATAAACCCAGATGTGACGCGCCCAGAGCGACATGAATGGGGAATACCTCTAGTCCCGGTTCGTGCATTGTACCGCGGTCGCACGTAACATAAACACGTTTAGCTATACCATAGTTTAACGAGAGCATTAGAAGCGCATCGTTAATGCTTTTTAATGAGCCTTAAACAACAATAAAGTAACGACTATTATTTGGCACTTCGTAGATAAGAAATGTCTTATCAATTATCGCTGAAAATTAGTTACTTGACATAGATCCCAATTATGTTCATAAAGACATAAACGTAACCGTAATTCTAGTTCGTGTAAAAAATGCCGTGTTACAAGTGGTAATATATAATCGGTTTCATTTGCATACTACCAACGCACACACCCACAAAAAGAGTTTAATTTCAAACATCAGAGTAGATCATCCTACATTTTCTAAAGTAGGTAATCTGCTAGAAACTCATAAACGACAAAAAATATTTATAAATATAATAAAATTAAATAGTGGTCAATAAATATTAAAATAAGTGCATTTAAAGCAAGCAAAAAATATTGGAATGACTGTACTTAAAACATTTATTTAGTCTCTTGAATGAGACGTTTTATTTACACAACTGAATGTCATTTGAACAGATTTAATTATTTTCTCTATGATGGAGGGAGACCCTATATGGCTCTTCAAGGAATTTACAGTGCAAGCAACATAGCTGCTCCACAATCCGGTGTCGAGTCCGGTTCCATTTCTCAGAGTGGCTCTACTCATTCTAAGTTTTTCCACATTTTTTTTTCTCTTCGCATCATTCGGTGAGACTCCCATGCATGTCCTCCCGACACAAAAGAATGTATTAAGAAGCATATCAGTTTAGACAGTGGTCGCACGGGCCAACGCTTGTGTCGTGTACGGGTACCGTTCGGCGTTCGGCGAGTCGATGCGCGTTTGACATCGAAGGTTATCGCCGGTGTCAGCGACCAGCGCGCCGCGCCCACACGCGCTTGTGTATACAAACAACTGCTCACACACGCTCACACGTCCGTGCTACATGTAGCTACGTCTACGTCTCTACTAGTCAGCAGCAACCGCACGATGTACGCACCGACAGACAGACAGACATATTATTGCGATTATATACCGTATCCTTCATGCGCACATGCGCTTGATAGTGAAGTTCATTACAGATTATTGATCCGAATAAAAATAACCTATTGGAGCGATTGTTTATCAACAATTAACGAGTTCTGTATGCAAACAGATGTATCTATAGATACCAAATTATTTCAAATGATTGAGTTATCTTAATTAAAAGTAAAACACCGATAAAGTTGATAAAACAAAAAAAAAACATTTCCTTAACATCTTGCCCTATAAATTTCTTCCGTAGCACGACACTGTCTGTTTTTAGTCACGTATGCTAATATTCCGAAAAACCATACGTAAATTTCATCCTAAACTAGTGAGTCATGCAAATAATATTTCATAAACAAGACAGACTTAAAGTGTAGTCTATACTTAATCCTTACAATATTGTGCTCTTGCGTTAATAATAATAAACCCTGAGAAAAACAGGGAGAGTTTATTTTTAAATATGATTTTTTAGAGTCAGGTAGGGCTACGGCTGTCCTTCCTGCCGCTATCGCCCGTAATCTCTCGCTTACAATTAACTTTTTGGTATTCAACAATACGAATGACTTATCTACGGACTTCTTAATGATTTCAACAGAAAGCATATTAACGAAAATTGCACGTGAAACGAAATAATGGCTGTATCATTGTATTTCAAATGAACAAAAGAAATACAATTAACTAGTCGAATGTTTCGTAATAATATTTTGTTGTAGAAATTCCATTTCTAAAGAATATTCTCTTAAAAATACCACATGGCGTATATACTATTTTTTTAAATCTATGTATTAACATTAGTTTTATAAATCCCAGAAAATTGTTAATTCATTTTCAAGTAGATTTTCCCCGCGGTTTCATCCGCATCTGGTTACAGCTCCGCTCCCAATGGTTGTAGCGTGATGTTATGTAGCTTATAGGCTTCTTCGATAAATGGGCTATCCAACACTAAATAATATATATATATATATTTTTGTATTCATACCTAGTCGTAGTTCCTGAGATTAGCGCTTTCAACCACACACAAAACAAAAAAAAAAACTATTTAGCTTTCTATCTATATATAATAATATGATATATATATATATAGTTCTATATTATTGAATTTAGTTGAAATTTATTCAAAATAATCTATTTACAATAAAATATCGAGAGTTTACACATTTAAGACATATTACAATAAAAATATGATACCTATAGTACAATTATCTGATGAGATAAAGAATTAAACTAGTCGAATGTTTCATTTATATTCCGTAAAAGAAATACAATTTCTAAAGAATATCCTCTTAAAAAATGCCACATGGCGTCTGTTTTTATTGATAACAGTACGTAAACACCACGCGGAACATCAGCTGATCTGTGTAAACAAAGCGTGCGGGACTCTCTCGATAGCATTTAGGATTAGAAGTAGAGTCTTACCAATATTTTAACATATTTAAATTAGTACGACAATTTTGTTATAATATTACATTTCACTTATTTACAAATATCAACCTTTTTATTGTTTAGAAAAATGAGAATAGGCCGGTCGATTGGCGTGTCCCGTTAACGAAGGCGCGCTACCTGCGCGTATCGTATAAAGCGGGCTGCCCCACCATCGCGCCATTAGTACAGCGCCCGCGCGCGCGACAGCACGTATCGCTCCAGCTTCGCGCTCACTATCTCGACTCTATGTGTATACAAGCAAATACAGAAACATGTATTTTTGTATACAATTGCACGATTGGTTTTATGAAGAGACCCTCCCGACGGTGGATTCTGCCAGCACAGCAGCACGCCGGCGCAAGCCGCGTGATCGACGCCGCCCCCCGACCGCGCCGCCGACGCCGCCGACGCCGTCGAGAATCTCCACTGAAGAACTGGTAGAAGCACTCCGACCACATCTGCTGACCCCCAAGCGCATGTGGACGCTGGGGTATCCGCTCGAGATTGATCCTGTCTCGTCTAAAGCCGTGGTGTATATAAATCCGCCTCCGCGACCTAGACCTCTGCCAGCTACGACTTGGGACGTTAACGCGCCGGAGTTTGTTCCCGGCTCACAAGGCGACAGCGGTCGCGGGTCGCTAGGTTCGACTCCGATCTCCGACAGTGATGAAGAAGCGGATACAGTGGAACATTTGTGTGTGCGTTGTGATAAAAAGTTTCGAATGACTCGCGAAGGTGAATATGTCACGGAGGAACAGTGTCTCTATCATTGGGGACGTGTGAGTGGGGATTGCCGCTACAGTTGCTGCAGCTCGCCCTTGGGTGCCGGTGGTTGCACCACAGCTCGCTTCCATGTTTGGAACGGCACTCGTCCAGGCATGAATGGGCCTCTCGAAGGTTATGTGCGTGCCCGTACGCCTCGCGGTGGTGTATACGCCATTGATACAGAAATGTGTTACACAACGGCAGGCCTGGAATTAGCTAGTATTGCGGTCATCGCCGCTGATGGCCGAGTTGTATACAAGTCTTTTGTGAAACCGAGCTCAACTGTTGTTGATCACAACACCCGTTTCTCGGGCATCAAGCCGCGCGACTTGGCGCGCGCGACTAAGACGCTAAGAGATGTTCAAAATGACATACTTGGATTCGTGGGCACAGACACTATACTTGTGGGACATGCCCTGGAAAATGACCTGCGTGCACTGAAGCTGCTGCATGGAGCAGTGGTGGACACCTGCGCGCTGTACCCTCACGCACGAGGCTTCCCTATGCGCCGCTCGCTGCGGGCGCTCTCGGAGGAGCTGCTCGGGCGCATCGTGCAGCGGGACAGCACCGGCCATTCGCCGCTGGAAGACGCGCGCGCTGCTTTGGACCTGGTACTTCTAAAAGTACACGAAGAACGAGCAATCGCAAACCGTATTCGTATTCCGAATCTTCCCATGCTGCAGCCGTATGATCCGTTGATTAGTGCCGCCTAAATAGTGTTCGCGAGTTTTAGTAAAGTTTAAGACGACTGTTCTGTGAACAAGAACTCATTGTGGACTGAATTTTTATGTGACAAATTTGTTACGTTGACGGAGTTGCGCGTACTGTAACAGTATGTGCCTTCGAATTGCGATTTCAGCAATAAACGTGATATTTTTTCTAAAAAAATTGTTTGTTTTTCCTGTTCCTAAACACACCTTTGAAACACACACAAAAGAAATTGGGTATGTACACAACAATCAACTTTTTACTGAGCTTTAATTTCAAAACTTCATACATCTGATTTAGGCTTAACGTTTCCGAAATGTCAGAATAAAATTAACTGTGACACCGTTTTAGTTTTATATTCAACTACCAACGCACACACCCACAAAAAGAGTTTAATTTCAAACATCAGAGTAGATCATCCTACATTTTCTAAAGTAGGTAATCTGCTAGAAACTCATAAACGACAAAAAATATTTATAAATATAATAAAATTAAATAGTGGTCAATAAATATTAAAATAAGTGAATTTAAAGCAAGCAAAAAATATTGGAATGACTGTACTTAAAACATTTATTTAGTCTCTTGAATGAGACGTTTTATTTACACAACTGAATGTCATTTGAACAGATTTAATTATTTTCTCTATGATGGAGGGAGACCCTATATGGCTCTTCAAGGAATTTACGGTGCAAGCAACATAGCTGCTCCACAATCCGGTGTCGAGTCCGGTTCCATTTCTCAGAGTGGCTCTACTCATTCTAAGTTTTTCCACATTTTTTTTTCTCTTCGCATCATTCGGTGAGACTCCCATGCATGTCCTCCCGACACAAAAGAATGTATTAAGAAGCATATCAGTTTAGACAGTGGTCGCACGGGCCAACGCTTGTGTCGTGTACGGGTACCGTTCGGCGTTCGGCGAGTCGATGCGCGTTTGACATCGAAGGTTATCGCCGGTGTCAGCGACCAGCGCGCCGCGCCCACACGCGCTTGTGTATACAAACAACTGCTCACACACGCTCACACGTCCGTGCTACATGTAGCTACGTCTACGTCTCTACTAGTCAGCAGCAACCGCACGATGTACGCACCGACAGACAGACAGACATATTATTGCGATTATATACCGTATCCTTCATGCGCACATGCGCTTGATAGTGAAGTTCATTACAGATTATTGATCCGAATAAAAATAACCTATTGGAGCGATTGTTTATCAACAATTAACGAGTTCTGTATGCAAACAGATGTATCTATAGATACCAAATTATTTCAAATGATTGAGTTATCTTAATTAAAAGTAAAACACCGATAAAGTTGATAAAACAAAAAAAAAACATTTCCTTAACATCTTGCCCTATAAATTTCTTCCGTAGCACGACACTGTCTGTTTTTAGTCACGTATGCTAATATTCCGAAAAACCATACGTAAATTTCATCCTAAACTAGTGAGTCATGCAAATAATATTTCATAAACAAGACAGACTTAAAGTGTAGTCTATACTTAATCCTTACAATATTGTGCTCTTGCGTTAATAATAATAAACCCTGAGAAAAACAGGGAGAGTTTATTTTTAAATATGATTTTTTAGAGTCAGGTAGGGCTACGGCTGTCCTTCCTGCCGCTATCGCCCGTAATCTCTCGCTTACAATTAACTTTTTGGTATTCAACAATACGAATGACTTATCTACGGACTTCTTAATGATTTCAACAGAAAGCATATTAACGAAAATTGCACGTGAAACGAAATAATGGCTGTATCATTGTATTTCAAATGAACAAAAGAAATACAATTAACTAGTCGAATGTTTCGTAATAATATTTTGTGGTAGAAATTCCATTTCTAAAGAATATTCTCTTAAAAATACCACATGGCGTTTATACTATTTTTTTAAATCTATGTATTAACATTAGTTTTATAAATCCCAGAAAATTGTTAATTCATTTTCAAGTAGATTTTCCCCGCGGTTTCATCCGCATCTGGTTACAGCTCCGCTCCCAATGGTTGTAGCGTGATGTTATGTAGCTTATAGGCTTCTTCGATAAATGGGCTATCCAACACTAAATAATATATATATATATATTTTTGTATTCATACCTAGTCGTAGTTCCTGAGATTAGCGCTTTCAACCACACACAAAACAAAAAAAAAAACTATTTAGCTTTCTATCTATATATAATAATATGATATATATATATATAGTTCTATATTATTGAATTTAGTTGAAATTTATTCAAAATAATCTATTTACAATAAAATATCGAGAGTTTACACATTTAAGACATATTACAATAAAAATATGATACCTATAGTACAATTATCTGATGAGATAAAGAATTAAACTAGTCGAATGTTTCATTTATATTCCGTAAAAGAAATACAATTTCTAAAGAATATCCTCTTAAAAAATGCCACATGGCGTCTGTTTTTATTGATAACAGTACGTAAACACCACGCGGAACATCAGCTGATCTGTGTAAACAAAGCGTGCGGGACTCTCTCGATAGCATTTAGGATTAGAAGTAGAGTCTTACCAATATTTTAACATATTTAAATTAGTACGACAATTTTGTTATAATATTACATTTCACTTATTTACAAATATCAACCTTTTTATTGTTTAGAAAAATGAGAATAGGCCGGTCGATTGGCGTGTCCCGTTAACGAAGGCGCGCTACCTGCGCGTATCGTATAAAGCGGGCTGCCCCACCATCGCGCCATTAGTACAGCGCCCGCGCGCGCGACAGCACGTATCGCTCCAGCTTCGCGCTCACTATCTCGACTCTATGTGTATACAAGCAAATACAGAAACATGTATTTTTGTATACAATTGCACGATTGGTTTTATGAAGAGACCCTCCCGACGGTGGATTCTGCCAGCACAGCAGCACGCCGGCGCAAGCCGCGTGATCGACGCCGCCCCCCGACCGCGCCGCCGACGCCGCCGACGCCGTCGAGAATCTCCACTGAAGAACTGGTAGAAGCACTCCGACCACATCTGCTGACCCCCAAGCGCATGTGGACGCTGGGGTATCCGCTCGAGATTGATCCTGTCTCGTCTAAAGCCGTGGTGTATATAAATCCGCCTCCGCGACCTAGACCTCTGCCAGCTACGACTTGGGACGTTAACGCGCCGGAGTTTGTTCCCGGCTCACAAGGCGACAGCGGTCGCGGGTCGCTAGGTTCGACTCCGATCTCCGACAGTGATGAAGAAGCGGATACAGTGGAACATTTGTGTGTGCGTTGTGATAAAAAGTTTCGAATGACTCGCGAAGGTGAATATGTCACGGAGGAACAGTGTCTCTATCATTGGGGACGTGTGAGTGGGGATTGCCGCTACAGTTGCTGCAGCTCGCCCTTGGGTGCCGGTGGTTGCACCACAGCTCGCTTCCATGTTTGGAACGGCACTCGTCCAGGCATGAATGGGCCTCTCGAAGGTTATGTGCGTGCCCGTACGCCTCGCGGTGGTGTATACGCCATTGATACAGAAATGTGTTACACAACGGCAGGCCTGGAATTAGCTAGTATTGCGGTCATCGCCGCTGATGGCCGAGTTGTATACAAGTCTTTTGTGAAACCGAGCTCAACTGTTGTTGATCACAACACCCGTTTCTCGGGCATCAAGCCGCGCGACTTGGCGCGCGCGACTAAGACGCTAAGAGATGTTCAAAATGACATACTTGGATTCGTGGGCACAGACACTATACTTGTGGGACATGCCCTGGAAAATGACCTGCGTGCACTGAAGCTGCTGCATGGAGCAGTGGTGGACACCTGCGCGCTGTACCCTCACGCACGAGGCTTCCCTATGCGCCGCTCGCTGCGGGCGCTCTCGGAGGAGCTGCTCGGGCGCATCGTGCAGCGGGACAGCACCGGCCATTCGCCGCTGGAAGACGCGCGCGCTGCTTTGGACCTGGTACTTCTAAAAGTACACGAAGAACGAGCAATCGCAAACCGTATTCGTATTCCGAATCTTCCCATGCTGCAGCCGTATGATCCGTTGATTAGTGCCGCCTAAATAGTGTTCGCGAGTTTTAGTAAAGTTTAAGACGACTGTTCTGTGAACAAGAACTCATTGTGGACTGAATTTTTATGTGACAAATTTGTTACGTTGACGGAGTTGCGCGTACTGTAACAGTATGTGCCTTCGAATTGCGATTTCAGCAATAAACGTGATATTTTTTCTAAAAAAATTGTTTGTTTTTCCTGTTCCTAAACACACCTTTGAAACACACACAAAAGAAATTGGGTATGTACACAACAATCAACTTTTTACTGAGCTTTAATTTCAAAACTTCATACATCTGATTTAGGCTTAACGTTTCCGAAATGTCAGAATAAAATTAACTGTGACACCGTTTTAGTTTTATATTCAACTACCAACGCACACACCCACAAAAAGAGTTTAATTTCAAACATCAGAGTAGATCATCCTACATTTTCTAAAGTAGGTAATCTGCTAGAAACTCATAAACGACAAAAAATATTTATAAATATAATAAAATTAAATAGTGGTCAATAAATATTAAAATAAGTGCATTTAAAGCAAGCAAAAAATATTGGAATGACTGTACTTAAAACATTTATTTAGTCTCTTGAATGAGACGTTTTATTTACACAACTGAATGTCATTTGAACAGATTTAATTATTTTCTCTATGATGGAGGGAGACCCTATATGGCTCTTCAAGGAATTTACGGTGCAAGCAACATAGCTGCTCCACAATCCGGTGTCGAGTCCGGTTCCATTTCTCAGAGTGGCTCTACTCATTCTAAGTTTTTCCACATTTTTTTTTCTCTTCGCATCATTCGGTGAGACTCCCATGCATGTCCTCCCGACACAAAAGAATGTATTAAGAAGCATATCAGTTTAGACAGTGGTCGCACGGGCCAACGCTTGTGTCGTGTACGGGTACCGTTCGGCGTTCGGCGAGTCGATGCGCGTTTGACATCGAAGGTTATCGCCGGTGTCAGCGACCAGCGCGCCGCGCCCACACGCGCTTGTGTATACAAACAACTGCTCACACACGCTCACACGTCCGTGCTACATGTAGCTACGTCTACGTCTCTACTAGTCAGCAGCAACCGCACGATGTACGCACCGACAGACAGACAGACATATTATTGCGATTATATACCGTATCCTTCATGCGCACATGCGCTTGATAGTGAAGTTCATTACAGATTATTGATCCGAATAAAAATAACCTATTGGAGCGATTGTTTATCAACAATTAACGAGTTCTGTATGCAAACAGATGTATCTATAGATACCAAATTATTTCAAATGATTGAGTTATCTTAATTAAAAGTAAAACACCGATAAAGTTGATAAAACAAAAAAAAAACATTTCCTTAACATCTTGCCCTATAAATTTCTTCCGTAGCACGACACTGTCTGTTTTTAGTCACGTATGCTAATATTCCGAAAAACCATACGTAAATTTCATCCTAAACTAGTGAGTCATGCAAATAATATTTCATAAACAAGACAGACTTAAAGTGTAGTCTATACTTAATCCTTACAATATTGTGCTCTTGCGTTAATAATAATAAACCCTGAGAAAAACAGGGAGAGTTTATTTTTAAATATGATTTTTTAGAGTCAGGTAGGGCTACGGCTGTCCTTCCTGCCGCTATCGCCCGTAATCTCTCGCTTACAATTAACTTCTTGGTATTCAACAATACGAATGACTTATCTACGGACTTCTTAATGATTTCAACAGAAAACATATTAACGAAAATTGCACGTGAAACGAAATAATGGCTGTATCATTGTATTTCAAATGAACAAAAGAAATACAATTAACTAGTCGAATGTTTCGTAATAATATTTTGTGGTAGAAATTCCATTTCTAAAGAATATTCTCTTAAAAATACCACATGGCGTTTATACTATTTATTTTTTTAAATCTATGTATTAACATTAGTTTTATAAATCCCAGAAAATTGTTAATTCATTTTCAAGTAGATTTTCCCCGCGGTTTCATCCGCATCTGGTTACAGCTCCGCTCCCAATGGTTGTAGCGTGATGTTATGTAGCTTATAGGCTTCTTCGATAAATGGGCTATCCAACACTAAATAATATATATATATATATTTTTGTATTCATACCTAGTCGTAGTTCCTGAGATTAGCGCTTTCAACCACACACAAAACAAAAAAAAAAACTATTTAGCTTTCTATCTATATATAATAATATGATATATATATATATAGTTCTATATTATTGAATTTAGTTGAAATTTATTCAAAATAATCTATTTACAATAAAATATCGAGAGTTTACACATTTAAGACATATTACAATAAAAATATGATACCTATAGTACAATTATCTGATGAGATAAAGAATTAAACTAGTCGAATGTTTCATTTATATTCCGTAAAAGAAATACAATTTCTAAAGAATATCCTCTTAAAAAATGCCACATGGCGTCTGTTTTTATTGATAACAGTACGTAAACACCACGCGGAACATCAGCTGATCTGTGTAAACAAAGCGTGCGGGACTCTCTCGATAGCATTTAGGATTAGAAGTAGAGTCTTACCAATATTTTAACATATTTAAATTAGTACGACAATTTTGTTATAATATTACATTTCACTTATTTACAAATATCAACCTTTTTATTGTTTAGAAAAATGAGAATAGGCCGGTCGATTGGCGTGTCCCGTTAACGAAGGCGCGCTACCTGCGCGTATCGTATAAAGCGGGCTGCCCCACCATCGCGCCATTAGTACAGCGCCCGCGCGCGCGACAGCACGTATCGCTCCAGCTTCGCGCTCACTATCTCGACTCTATGTGTATACAAGCAAATACAGAAACATGTATTTTTGTATACAATTGCACGATTGGTTTTATGAAGAGACCCTCCCGACGGTGGATTCTGCCAGCACAGCAGCACGCCGGCGCAAGCCGCGTGATCGACGCCGCCCCCCGACCGCGCCGCCGACGCCGCCGACGCCGCCGACGCCGTCGAGAATCTCCACTGAAGAACTGGTAGAAGCACTCCGACCACATCTGCTGACCCCCAAGCGCATGTGGACGCTGGGGTATCCGCTCGAGATTGATCCTGTCTCGTCTAAAGCCGTGGTGTATATAAATCCGCCTCCGCGACCTAGACCTCTGCCAGCTACGACTTGGGACGTTAACGCGCCGGAGTTTGTTCCCGGCTCACAAGGCGACAGCGGTCGCGGGTCGCTAGGTTCGACTCCGATCTCCGACAGTGATGAAGAAGCGGATACAGTGGAACATTTGTGTGTGCGTTGTGATAAAAAGTTTCGAATGACTCGCGAAGGTGAATATGTCACGGAGGAACAGTGTCTCTATCATTGGGGACGTGTGAGTGGGGATTGCCGCTACAGTTGCTGCAGCTCGCCCTTGGGTGCCGGTGGTTGCACCACAGCTCGCTTCCATGTTTGGAACGGCACTCGTCCAGGCATGAATGGGCCTCTCGAAGGTTATGTGCGTGCCCGTACGCCTCGCGGTGGTGTATACGCCATTGATACAGAAATGTGTTACACAACGGCAGGCCTGGGATTAGCTAGTATTGCGGTCATCGCCGCTGATGGCCGAGTTGTATACAAGTCTTTTGTGAAACCGAGCTCAACTGTTGTTGATCACAACACCCGTTTCTCGGGCATCAAGCCGCGCGACTTGGCGCGCGCGACTAAGACGCTAAGAGATGTTCAAAATGACATACTTGGATTCGTGGGCACAGACACTATACTTGTGGGACATGCCCTGGAAAATGACCTGCGTGCACTGAAGCTGCTGCATGGAGCAGTGGTGGACACCTGCGCGCTGTACCCTCACGCACGAGGCTTCCCTATGCGCCGCTCGCTGCGCGCGCTCTCGGAGGAGCTGCTCGGGCGCATCGTGCAGCGGGACAGCACCGGCCATTCGCCGCTGGAAGACGCGCGCGCTGCTTTGGACCTGGTACTTCTAAAAGTACACGAAGAACGAGCAATCGCAAACCGTATTCGTATTCCGAATCTTCCCATGCTGCAGCCGTATGATCCGTTGATTAGTGCCGCCTAAATAGTGTTCGCGAGTTTTAGTAAAGTTTAAGACGACTGTTCTGTGAACAAGAACTCATTGTGGACTGAATTTTTATGTGACAAATTTGTTACGTTGACGGAGTTGCGCGTACTGTAACAGTATGTGCCTTCGAATTGCGATTTCAGCAATAAACGTGATATTTTTTCTAAAAAAATTGTTTGTTTTTCCTGTTCCTAAACACACCTTTGAAACACACACAAAAGAAATTGGGTATGTACACAACAATCAACTTTTTACTGAGCTTTAATTTCAAAACTTCATACATCTGATTTAGGCTTAACGTTTCCGAAATGTCAGAATAAAATTAACTGTGACACCGTTTTAGTTTTATATTCAACTACCAACGCACACACCCACAAAAAGAGTTTAATTTCAAACATCAGAGTAGATCATCCTACATTTTCTAAAGTAGGTAATCTGCTAGAAACTCATAAACGACAAAAAATATTTATAAATATAATAAAATTAAATAGTGGTCAATAAATATTAAAATAAGTGCATTTAAAGCAAGCAAAAAATTTTCTCTATGATGGAGGGAGACCCTATATGGCTCTTCAAGGAATTTACGGTGCAAGCAACATAGCTGCTCCACAATCCGGTGTCGAGTCCGGTTCCATTTCTCAGAGTGGCTCTACTCATTCTAAGTTTTTCCACATTTTTTTTTCTCTTCGCATCATTCGGTGAGACTCCCATGCATGTCCTCCCGACACAAAAGAATGTATTAAGAAGCATATCAGTTTAGACAGTGGTCGCACGGGCCAACGCTTGTGTCGTGTACGGGTACCGTTCGGCGTTCGGCGAGTCGATGCGCGTTTGACATCGAAGGTTATCGCCGGTGTCAGCGACCAGCGCGCCGCGCCCACACGCGCTTGTGTATACAAACAACTGCTCACACACGCTCACACGTCCGTGCTACATGTAGCTACATCTACGTCTCTACTAGTCAGCAGCAACCGCACGATGTACGCACCGACAGACAGACAGACATATTATTGCGATTATATACCGTATCCTTCATGCGCACATGCGCTTGATAGTGAAGTTCATTACAGATTATTGATCCGAATAAAAATAACCTATTGGAGCGATTGTTTATCAACAATTAACGAGTTCTGTATGCAAACAGATGTATCTATAGATACCAAATTATTTCAAATGATTGAGTTATCTTAATTAAAAGTAAAACACCGATAAAGTTGATAAAACAAAAAAAAAACATTTCCTTAACATCTTGCCCTATAAATTTCTTCCGTAGCACGACACTGTCTGTTTTTAGTCACGTATGCTAATATTCCGAAAAACCATACGTAAATTTCATCCTAAACTAGTGAGTCATGCAAATAATATTTCATAAACAAGACAGACTTAAAGTGTAGTCTATACTTAATCCTTACAATATTGTGCTCTTGCGTTAATAATAATAAACCCTGAGAAAAACAGGGAGAGTTTATTTTTAAATATGATTTTTTAGAGTCAGGTAGGGCTACGGCCGTCCTTCCTGCCGCTATCGCCCGTAATCTCTCGCTTACAATTAACTTCTTGGTATTCAACAATACGAATGACTTATCTACGGACTTCTTAATGATTTCAACAGAAAACATATTAACGAAAATTGCACGTGAAACGAAATAATGGCTGTATCATTGTATTTCAAATGAACAAAAGAAATACAATTAACTAGTCGAATGTTTCGTAATAATATTTTGTGGTAGAAATTCCATTTCTAAAGAATATTCTCTTAAAAATACCACATGGCGTTTATACTATTTTTTTAAATCTATGTATTAACATTAGTTTTATAAATCCCAGAAAATTGTTAATTCATTTTCAAGTAGATTTTCCCCGCGGTTTCATCCGCATCTGGTTACAGCTCCGCTCCCAATGGTTGTTGCGTGATGTTATGTAGCTTATAGGCTTCTTCGATAAATGGGCTATCCAACACTAAATAATATATATATATATATTTTTGTATTCATACCTAGTCGTAGTTCCTGAGATTAGCGCTTTCAACCACACACAAAACAAAAAAAAACTATTTAGCTTTCTATCTATATATAATAATATGATATATATATATATAGTTCTATATTATTGAATTTAGTTGAAATTTATTCAAAATAATCTATTTACAATAAAATATCGAGAGTTTACACATTTAAGACATATTACAATAAAAATATGATACCTATAGTACAATTATCTGATGAGATAAAGAATTAAACTAGTCGAATGTTTCATTTATATTCCGTAAAAGAAATACAATTTCTAAAGAATATCCTCTTAAAAAATGCCACATGGCGTCTGTTTTTATTGATAACAGTACGTAAACACCACGCGGAACATCAGCTGATCTGTGTAAACAAAGCGTGCGGGACTCTCTCGATAGCATTTAGGATTAGAAGTAGAGTCTTACCAATATTTTAACATATTTAAATTAGTACGACAATTTTGTTATAATATTACATTTCACTTATTTACAAATATCAACCTTTTTATTGTTTAGAAAAATGAGAATAGGCCGGTCGATTGGCGTGTCCCGTTAACGAAGGCGCGCTACCTGCGCGTATCGTATAAAGCGGGCTGCCCCACCATCGCGCCATTAGTACAGCGCCCGCGCGCGCGACAGCACGTATCGCTCCAGCTCCGCGCTCACTATCTCGACTCTATGTGTATACAAGCAAATACAGAAACATGCATTTTTGTATACAATTGCACGATTGGTTTTATGAAGAGACCCTCCCGACGGTGGATTCTGCCAGCACAGCAGCACGCCGGCGCAAGCCGCGTGATCGACGCCGCCCCCCGACCGCGCCGCCGACGCCGCCGACGCCGTCGAGAATCTCCACTGAAGAACTGGTAGAAGCACTCCGACCACATCTGCTGACCCCCAAGCGCATGTGGACGCTGGGGTATCCGCTCGAGATTGATCCTGTCTCGTCTAAAGCCGTGGTGTATATAAATCCGCCTCCGCGACCTAGACCTCTGCCAGCTACGACTTGGGACGTTAACGCGCCGGAGTTTGTTCCCGGCTCACAAGGCGACAGCGGTCGCGGGTCGCTAGGTTCGACTCCGATCTCCGACAGTGATGAAGAAGCGGATACAGTGGAACATTTGTGTGTGCGTTGTGATAAAAAGTTTCGAATGACTCGCGAAGGTGAATATGTCACGGAGGAACAGTGTCTCTATCATTGGGGACGTGTGAGTGGGGATTGCCGCTACAGTTGCTGCAGCTCGCCCTTGGGTGCCGGTGGTTGCACCACAGCTCGCTTCCATGTTTGGAACGGCACTCGTCCAGGCATGAATGGGCCTCTCGAAGGTTATGTGCGTGCCCGTACGCCTCGCGGTGGTGTATACGCCATTGATACAGAAATGTGTTACACAACGGCAGGCCTGGAATTAGCTAGTATTGCGGTCATCGCCGCTGATGGCCGAGTTGTATACAAGTCTTTTGTGAAACCGAGCTCAACTGTTGTTGATCACAACACCCGTTTCTCGGGCATCAAGCCGCGCGACTTGGCGCGCGCGACTAAGACGCTAAGAGATGTTCAAAATGACATACTTGGATTCGTGGGCACAGACACTATACTTGTGGGACATGCCCTGGAAAATGACCTGCGTGCACTGAAGCTGCTGCATGGAGCAGTGGTGGACACCTGCGCGCTGTACCCTCACGCACGAGGCTTCCCTATGCGCCGCTCGCTGCGCGCGCTCTCGGAGGAGCTGCTCGGGCGCATCGTGCAGCGGGACAGCACCGGCCATTCGCCGCTGGAAGACGCGCGCGCTGCTTTGGACCTGGTACTTCTAAAAGTACACGAAGAACGAGCAATCGCAAACCGTATTCGTATTCCGAATCTTCCCATGCTGCAGCCGTATGATCCGTTGATTAGTGCCGCCTAAATAGTGTTCGCGAGTTTTAGTAAAGTTTAAGACGACTGTTCTGTGAACAAGAACTCATTGTGGACTGAATTTTTATGTGACAAATTTGTTACGTTGACGGAGTTGCGCGTACTGTAACAGTATGTGCCTTCGAATTGCGATTTCAGCAATAAACGTGATATTTTTTCTAAAAAAATTGTTTGTTTTTCCTGTTCCTAAACACACCTTTGAAACACACACAAAAGAAATTGGGTATGTACACAACAATCAACTTTTTACTGAGCTTTAATTTCAAAACTTCATACATCTGATTTAGGCTTAACGTTTCCGAAATGTCAGAATAAAATTAACTGTGACACCGTTTTAGTTTTATATTCAACATTAATAATCCGTTAGATTAAATTGTGGTAGTGTTTAGTGTGTCACTGTAGGTAGATCCATAAAAACTTTCACTGTTAGGTTTCTCCACTACGTAACCAGTGCTAGTATAGCTATGCAACTCGGCAGTTTTTCATTCGCTTAGTTATCATTATTTATCAGAATAAATACTTGTAATTTTTGTTACACTATACTATAATAAAGTAGGTGTGTCTCTACGTAGCTCCTTAGTCTTGCTGTTTATAAATTATTTTTCTGAGATATTAAGAAAATTGAACGGGAAAATCACACGTGCGCAATCTGTAGAGTTCACAGGAAACTTGATGATTCTAAACGATATTTCCTCAACATTGTTTGACTACCTTAATGTTATCAATATTAATGAACATCATAATTTAATGATGTAATTTTCCAAATGACTAAGCCTTGGCGTCAGCATATTTTTTGTTATTCTTAAGAACTGAGTCAGCGCGCATCGATGTGGTTTCCCGGTAAAAGCTTTTTCAATGATCGCCTGACCTATATGATGTATTAATCACAATATATGGTTTTATAATGCAGCTCTTCAAGACACGAAACGTATAACGATCTTAGTTTCATTGTAAAGAGGCGCTTATTTAATCTGTTTTAATTGACTGACCGTGCACTCAAACTCAGTTTACATAATGATGTTACATAAGATATAAATGATGAAATTAACGTGTCATGTGCTCCCAATGGCTTTTACTAGAATTTTTTTTTTAGAGGAATAGCAGAATTCAAAACAATTATTGTTTCATCGATTGATTGAGTCGTGGACTTTAAAAGCTTATGTTTAGAATTGGATTAATATACGTCTATTTATTATTGTTTACCTATTTAGAACAACGTACGAAACTTTAAAAACATATGTAAAATACATAAGATACTCTTTTGTATCAGCTAAGAAAGAGCAACGCCCTCCCGCCCGGTCGTCTGTATGAGCGTTTTGTTTACGTTTCGTGTCGCCCAAAAATGTTCTGTTTAATTCATTAAAATATATGTCACATATCAACAAAGTCAGGCAAATACTACGCGCTAGGATTATGTTTGGTAAATTAATATAAAAATGGCGCGAATCAAACAGGGCCACCTAATTATTATTGGTCATCAATTTACGATTTCCTTAACCGATAGCGTAGCCTATTCTTAATAGGCGCTTCACGCTGTGTTATCTAATCAATGTGTAACATAATTAAATGTGATATAGGATTTCTGAACAATACGTCCGGATACTCGCACTTTCTTTATCTGGCGATCGAGATATTACATGATGTCAAATATTTAAAATAAACACAATAACAGCCGGTTTGTTATGAATGATAGCATAGTTTGTGATGTGACTCTTAGTATCAACAAAAAACATTAATGACGCGCTGGTTATCTACCAGTGGCAGTGAGCGAGAAACATTTCTGGGAAAGAGAGCAGACGACAGCCGCGCCACGTCAGCTTCGGATCGAATGAAACCGCCCAAAATAGATCACTATAGAAACGTAAGTATTGTAAGTACAGTACGACGAATTCGTGATACCGATAATGATATCAGCACAATCAGATGATACTAACATGTTTGTATCGCTGACGTTTGTGTGTAACCTCCGTATCGTGTTCGTGTTGTCTGATTGTTACAGTCGCTGTGTCGTAATTTCTGTACGAAAACTCGATAAATGCGTGTTTACTTTAGCAATCGAAGAAACTATAAGTTTCTTACTGTAATACTCAATTACATTCATGTTAATTTTGGTGTTTGTGAATCGTTGAATGTTTTCTTAACCTTCAGTCACAAATGTACTTTGTTACCAGTCAAAATGGATGGTAATTAAGTATTTATTATTTCATGCTCGAGCGTTGTTAAGTTTTTGTCTTGAAATATTAGGAGCCATCGGTTTAACGATGTTCGTATGCAGAGGTGACTTATGCATAATAGTATTGAGAGTACATCGTGTTGGCCTCCATGGCGCCGTCGTCGAACTCGCCTCCGCGTCAATAGGTACTCTTTCACAATAATACTTGCACAAAATGAGGCGTTGTTTCGTCACCGGCCACACTCCGACACGCCTACGTGGACCTCACCATGCAATACTTTATTCATAGGCTCTTTGTATAATGTGAACATATTCTTATACTCTACCTTAGTACTTCGCTGTGCAGTCTTTTTTCGATTTTCAGAAAATTCAATGTCACTGACCTGTGATTCATAATCGCTGTTGTTCATTTAACCAAATAATCGAAACCTTAACTGAAGATTATTTATTTCTGTAGAAGTAGGTAGTACATATGTAGCCACCTACTGCCTATATAAAGAATCGCGCTGGTGGCTGGCCTCAACCAGACTGACAATGCCACTGGACCTTGAATTTGGTACGAGTATTACTGACACAGACGAGTTTTTGTCTCGGATAAGAATCGCTGGGCTCATTATGTATGTATGAACCAACAGTCATGATTATTTTAAATAAACACAAAAATATATACTTACCTACGTAACAATCATACATGATGGGCTATTGTATATTATTTTTTATTCCTACATTAGCCCACCAACATACTTCCTAGTTCTCGATGCTCGAGGAGGCCATTGAACGAAAAGAGTTAAACGCGTTCCGAATTAAATAATATTTTATTCTTGCAATCAATTGTTTGATCGTTACGGATCTTCAGACGATCTTTTAATTACTAGGATATTGCTAAACGGAACGTCGTGACATGAATTATTTAAAATAGGCACAAGGATATGCATTGATGTTGTGTTGCATCTGTTACAGCGCTGTCCGCAGTTCAACTAACCGAGAACAATTAACTGCTGATTGATACATTATACTGTTATTTGGGTGTAGGTCACAATGGCAGGTGCCTTTTATACCTATTTTGTTTTTTTTTTTCAATTAGAGTCAATAATGTTTCTCCGAAACGTTTCCTGAATTGACATTATTTATTTATAGACCACCCAAGGCTGCTTTATAAATAATAGCTTGTGGTGTCTAAAAAATATCGTGAGCATTCTAAGTTAATAGTTCGTATTGTAACACTAGCCATGAAATCGTTGCCCCTTAATGTTTCGCACGGGAACTTAAATTTGCAGTGGCTGAAATCATGAGGCCTTGATACAGTGACTCAGTTTCGATATCTCAGGTGGTCCGTTGACCTTTTACCGGTTCACTCATTGTTGCATGCATAATTCATTTTACCTACTTTGATAGTACATAACAAAAGTTATACTTATTCCGGTGCATGTCATGCTTACTAGAAAAAGCACAACAACATCTTTGTGTGAATAAAATGATGAAAGAAAATAGTGATCCGTTTAAGTAAATAAATATTTACTTCGTAATCGTATTCAAAAATGAACGACTTCATACATAATTGATGGTTTATAATTAGTTCTCGCGGGAAGCCAAGTTGGTTAAACCTGAATTATTATAATATGTCTATATAGAGATATCCATCTAACCGCATGACCTTCAGTTTTTATATACAATATAACACGATGTAATTAATACATAGATTAATTTCCAGAAGTTTGTCTTTAGCTCAGATAATACAGACTAAAATTGCCACTGATAATTTGCGAATGTGTTGGTAACAATGGGCCAATTCTGAGTCAAATCCCACAGAAACAAAAACAGCTTGTTAATGAGAAGTGTAAATGACAGTTGGTAGTAGGTTTCGTTGCTCGAAAACAATACTGAACTAGACTGGTACAGCCTACAGTGGATGTCTAATATTTTTTTTCATGTCACTTACCACAAAATATACCTAAATAATTATTTTACCTTGATTCGACCACAGAAGGGTCATATAATGGTCGAGTTTGATGGTTCAATCTGTATCTACTTACAACATTTTTATTACTTTTAGAAACAAATCAATTTATTTAAAACACGTAAACATTCTCCTAACAGTATTTTGGGGTGACTTCGACGCGCTTCCAAAGGTCGAACCCGAAGAAGTTCTATGACCTTATAATGATTTTATATTTCATTGAATTGTGTGTGGCAGACGTGATGTAAATCACAAGGCTTGTTTGAGAGCATTTAATAAACGCTAGGTATTGTATCCAGATGGCTCCGTGATTCTCTGGGACGTTCGAGATCTAAACCAGAAAGAACATAAAACGTTGCGTGTGAACATTGAATTTGACCACGCATCCTACGTCGCCTGGAGTCCAGACTCGAAGGCATTTATTGTTCACACCGTGCGTGAGAATCACATCATAGTCTACAAGATAGAGAAGAAAAAGGACGGCACCATAGGCTCGGCGGCGCCGGTCATCACTTTCGATAAGGTTAGTAAGTCTCTATTGTCTCAACCACGGTGTCTACCTGAAACGGGATACCCCGAAATTCCTGTCGACTTGCTCATCGCTCGAGTTTTGAATGACATTTTTTGTCTATTGATCGTCTGTAGTGTTTCGTCTTTACAAATGTGTCACTGATTATTGATATATTTTAGATGCAGGTATACACAACTAACGAGATTCTAATTCGGTAGTCAATATGGTAGATTTTTTATGCAACCACATTTTCTTGGCATACTTTTACTGGTAGTTTCACCAAATGTAATTGTCTATTATTGCTGTTTACTGTCGTCGAAACACGCAACTTTTATGCTACTATTAGTTATGTAAGAACTATTAGCCGTTATCTCTCGTTATCTCGACTGCAGATGCATCGTACCATCTCACGACACGCGCCTAAGCGCACAAGCCGTACATTGTACCAATATGTACGTGTACTATCTGCTCAAATTTACATTGTATTAATGCTCAAAAAGTAGGTCAATAGGTTATGTACCTATTCATGTCATAATACTCGTAGTTACATAAAAATTAGTAGCTAACGCTGCGAAACCATTGTTTTGATAGCTATGTGAGAAAGGATTAGGTGCATGATTCAAATCACAAGCGTGTACGATTTCATAAGTGCCATAAATAAAACCTAAGCATTACTGTTGGATCTAGCAAGAGAATTAATGTTTAATTACCAGTGACTTATTAATAATCCACAGTTTTATCTAATCGGAAATAATTTGGATTTACTTGATAAGTAGAACAAATGTTTTGATGTATAATCTGGGTTCATCGTTTAAGGCGCATTGACTTAATGGCATATCATCGCCCTGTTTAGTTTGTCCTCTAGACTAGTCTATTGCGGTTCGTCTTTGTTTGCACTTCATCCCCAAAGTCACATTCATAAGTATTTTGATTGAATAGGAGAGTAATATTTACGTTTGTTTTGGAGCAATAACGAGAAATAAACATTAAAGCGTGGCGCGGCTGAAAATAGGTGGGCGTCATAGTGTAAACGCAAGCAAGGAGCAATGGCCGCCGGTGTTGAAAATTTAAATTAGAGTTCAATATACATGTATGTAGGGAAATGTCTGACCACAACCACTACATTTTATTCGACTGACCGATACTAAACGTCTTTTGAAATATCAGGTCTGTTTTCGTTAGTAAATCTTGAAAAAGTTAGCTTTTGTGATATTTAGTATGGATTATCCTCACTTGTATATATAATTATATATGCATTTGTAGCGATATTATTTATGTTTTTCTTGGAGCTCTTCTCATCGGTGTCAATGAACCTATTTAGAATTTGATTTTATTACCAGGTTTAGTTAGGGTCATATGAAAATAAGTTTCAAGTTCGAGCGACTTGTTATAAATTAAATGCACAATAGATTTCTTTAAAAATAATAATAGAAGTCTGAATACAATCCATCTAGCGGTCAAACGCGAACTTATCAATAATAAAAATAAAATCTACATGTATAAACTTAAAACTAAAATAGGCACTTATAAATCGTTTAGTTGTTGTTTTTTGATCCGTGAATCATAATATTAGCGCTACGGAAATACTGTGTGATGCAAAAAATGACGTGTGATGACATTGCTCCGATTAGGTCAGTGCCGAAACAAGAAACGTCATAGTAGCATGTCGAGATGTTTTTTTTTTATCAAACAAAATATAAATTGTTTTATTTTTTGACGACTTTATTAGCTTCGTCTTAGGAATTTATATTTGAAGTTTAAGAAAAACAAGAATTGATGTTTACAAATTCAAGCATATGAATTGATCTATTAAAAAGTGAACTATGGCTCATGATCGGTGGAAAATACTTTTTGTTAATACTTACTTTTTTCTGATTAAATTTGTTGCGAGATTGTTTCTCAGGGAAACGTCGAGTTTATTGAGTTGATTCAAGCTTTTTGGAGTTGCATTGAATGATCCGTAATAGTGTGACGGGATCGTCCCAAATCATCAAACTCATCTTGTGGTGAAGATAAAGCTTAAGCTGGGCGCCAGATTTTGCACTAGCGGTCATTGACACTCTTACATTTATTGACATTCTTAAATTTAGAAACGGAAATTAAATCATACTGTTTTGAATCGACATCTATCGCGATCATTTACATTTCCTACATTACTAGTAATGTTTTTTACATCCATAGTAATGAAAAACAGTTCATTGTTGGTTTATTCGGGGTACACACAGGGATATAAGGAAAATGTCCATGCACTTTATTGTAAATTTATCTGGCGCATGACTGCATTCTGTCGTAGAAATGAATCTATTTTTTTTTAATAGTGTTCCGTACTCAAATGGTGAAACGGGACTGAACCGTGATAGCCAGACAGTTGAAATTTTTACAGGTGATGTATTTCTGTTGCCACTATAACAACAAATGCTAAAAACAGAATAAAATAAACATTTAAATGGGGCTCCCGTACCAAAAACATGGTTTTTTTTTTGCCGTTTTTTTGCTACGCTTGGTTTGTACCCTTTATGCGCGAGTCCGATTGGCACTTGGCCGGGTTTTGTTACTAGTCCGAATCACTGCTAGGCAAAGGCTCTCTCCAATCCTTCAAATGATCACGATTTTTCGCTTGTTTCCAATTCCTAAGGAAGACATCCAGGCATTGTCACGTCTTCTTCTTCGTGGTCTGGCACAGTCCTGTGTCGCTGTGTCAAAGCACCATCCTGTCTTTTACAGGCCCACAGCTTGTACTCCCATTTAAGTTGGTCAGCATTTTGAACCACATCTAAAGGCTCTGATCGACGAGCGAGTAAAACCGCGGTCTTATGGCTCGTCGGTAAACCTCGCTGGTGTATCATTGCAATACAAACGACGAGCCCGGCTCGCGGCTCGTTATGTTTGCTTCATTTTCTACTCGGCTCGTCGCGTCGTTCAAAACTGTTTTACTCGCTAGTCGATCAGCACCAACGAGCCGCGAGTAAAACCGCGATATTGGCTCGTACGTCGATCACCCACTAAAGTGGGTGATATCTAAAGATTTGCAGTGTAGAGTTTCGAAGGCAATCTTTGAATGAAGTAAAAAAACGGTTTTAAGCACAAGAAATAGCGACCCTTTAATCATATATGTATAATTAAAACGAAAACTGAAACAAAAAAAAAAACAAACCAGAATGTATATTTTCCCATAGCAACATGGGGTAATCTTTTAACTCGCAAAGAGAAACTTATATCTAAGTGCGTAATGTAACATGCCGGATGTGCAATAGCGCCATTGTGAATAGCCATTTTTTTTACGTTATTCTTTAAACTTACGAGTATATACAAGCTTGAAGAAAACGGTTTCAATTTAATGTCTGTGAACTCTAGTTTAATTTATGACCGATCAATCTCTCAAAGGGTTCGACGATCCTTAGTCCTCGGAATGTTATTTTCAGCATTCATAATCTTTTAATCAATAGTCTTTGGCCCTCATCGTCTAAATATTTACAGAGCTTGGTATGTATGATTGCTTTGATGGCACGTTTTAAATAAGAAGGTTATATAGTACATCATCCGGTGAAGGTCTATTCGGAGTCCGGACTACAAACAAACATTGTATAGCTAGAACGATGGTGTCAATATTTGATGACACGGTTGGCGCAGTGGTTGAGCGATTATCTGCTGTGCTGCGTGTCGCGGGTTCGATTCCCCCACGGATTAAATATATGGCCTGATATTTGTTCCGGGTCTCAGTGTTTTATGTATATGACTTACGTGTTTGTAAACGCACCCACGATACAGGAGAGAAGAGTGGAGAAAAGTGGTGGGTTTCCTGATGTGTGGCAACGTTATATTTCACTTCTCTTGACCACGCATCTAATGAATGATGGTGGGATTAAAAGTTAAGCATACGTAACTTCTATCTATGAAACGTATGCTCTATGTACCTACGAATACTATTACGCATTGGTATCTCAAAATTCTGGC
The DNA here is from genome assembly GCA_958295575.1 of Leucania comma. NCBI lineage: Eukaryota > Metazoa > Arthropoda > Insecta > Lepidoptera > Noctuidae > Leucania > Leucania comma. The sequence goes on along the minus strand of OY282474.1, from coordinate 14,065,068 downwards.
GTACGAACGGACTTTCGTCTCCAGATAGCCTTTGTTCCGCACAGTAAAGTCGATTGGTCCGGCCTCTTATCAGCACCAGATTATGAAAGCCTTTACAATCACAGCAATTAGTCAGCACCACTTTCACTACCAGCTACGATAACACTAAATCAACACGATTATAATAAAAAACAAATCTGTTTTCAACTGATAACATCATAAACAAGTAGACCCTCAATTCTTTAACAAAGATGCTCACAATTCTTTCACCACCCGGAAAACTTTATGCCTTATTCATACAAATACACAGACTTTAATTACACAGTCTTTATCAATAATAAATACAGCCTTTGTTTAAACAATAAGTAGGCTAATGTACTTGCTACAATCGATGTGTTCTTGGTTAATATTGATTTTCATGATATTATCATAAAAACGCAAATCATTGTCATTCTCTCAGTATGTGCTCAAGTTTGATACGATAGGCAGTGAAAAGCAGATATGTAGACATGACAATCAACAGACAAATTTATCATCACCAGACATAATGCTCGGATGATAAAATGATTGTAGACGTTTGTGATATTAAAAAAATAAGGTCGTTGACCTGATTAGGATTTATGGTGGTAAGTCCCCTCTTTGAGGAATGGCTGGTGAGGCTTAACGTCGTCCTCATGTTCAGCATGACGCAGGTTCTCACCGGACATGGTAAACTCAGGAGGTTGTTGCACCTGATTTAAGCGGAAGCACCACGGTGGAGCTTAAGATGGAGGTGATCGGTGGCGGCGACCTCTTGTGCCGGGCCCAGGTATAGGTTAGGTGCGAGAGGGAATGGGCCGCAGTCACATCCTTTTGCGAAGTAAGTTAGCGAAGGAGGCAGCCGCACGCCTAAGAGAAGAGAGGGACAACCTCGATTACTCAACAAAAAAAAAATGATTAGGGTCAAAATCACTGTGAATTAGAAGACAGATTTTATAAGCAGTAGGCATAATAATATGTATATCAGCAAAGGTTAAAAAAGTACAATTATTTTGTAAAGTCCAATACTTTTTCATTGCAAGGAACCGTTGCTTATCTTATCAATGGCGTTATTAAATACCACTTTGTTAATTAGTTTAAAGTAGACTATATCAAACCAAATCATTTAAGTTGGTCGTTAGTGGTATAACGCATTAAGGGCGCTGTCCATCAAATGAAGACGAATGACCGACTCAGGTAGCCATACTTATCAATATCGTCGCGCAACTAGGAAGAAGACGCTTCAATCATTTAACTGGTAATTGACGTAGATTATATAGAGGTCGAATGTGTGGCCAATTTCTCTAACAATAAACTTTTCAGCGTTTTAAATGACCACTAAACGACTGTTAATGTTTTGTTCTACATTCTATACCAATAACAAGCCACAATTAACGTAGGAGTTCAATACCATGATGGGTCTTCCAGGAAACATATTATTTAGAATTACTTAACCTTGTCAGAGTTTTATGAAGACTTTTAAAATAGAGAAAGATGAATAAGCAGCTTATCTATACAGTGGGTTGTAAACCTTGTGCTCTGTTATCGATGGCAATTATCCTTGCCCTTTCTGGAAATTGATCTAAAGAAATGGAATTATTTTAGACGCTCTTATCTACCTGGCTTTGTTATGATGAATGCAAAAAGTTTAGTGGTTATTGTCTTTGAAATTTTAAATGAATAGAAACATCCCTGCTAAATTGCAGCTTAGCTGTAAATACATCGTAAAAGTCAGTAATGCCCTACAACGGCCTAAAAATTCGCACGGTGCTCGTGGAATCGTGACAAAAGGTTTCTTTCTTTTGTTTGTGCGCCCGTCACGTCGTCAGTGTCGCTCTCGCCCCTCGGTGCAATTGAAATTATCAATACGTACAGCTACAGGTAGCATGCCGTCTGGGATTAACTTCTGGATTATATGGCACCATTGTTTATCTGCAGTTCGTTAGCGACGAACTGCGATGTTTGTATATAGGCCTCAACTGAGGAACTATGGGACTTACAATAGCTCCATAGTTCTTCAGTTCTATATTGACTGATAAGTTTTTAACCTTCGTATCGTTACTAAAATGGAAGTAAATCTTCCAAATGTTGATTGCCTCCTGCGAAACAGTAATGCTAACCAAGAACAGCACGCGTGAAGGAACGGACATCCTCACACCCCAGCTCCCGAGTACTTGAGCTTGCGGACGACGAGCAATGGGTAGGCTCACCGTCTGGCCGTACGGTAATTATAATCGTCGGTACCGAGGCTATATCGTCGACAGCGCATAGTGTTCCACGCGCTCCTCCAAGAGATGTCAGCGAACCGTGGGGTCCAAGGAGGTCTCATTTATTGAATGATTTCACAACTCAAAAAAAGGGAGACCTAAAAGTGTTTAATAGTAGAATTAATTGTCTACTAAACGGTTATAAGCGCCCAGTCAAGTATACTACAATGTCTTGATTTGTTGACAAAAACATTCATTTGAAATAGAGAAGCTAGGGTCGGTTGTTGATCTTTTGATCTTATCGTAACATTAAGACTGAAAAACAGGTTTCACTCGTAACAAAAAGTAAGTATTACATCATAAAGGAAATTTTAGGACGAAGAACAAATCTTTGTCCGTTGCATGTTTATACAGTGCAATACATATTGGTACAGAGTGGCCGCGCCGCGCGGCCCGGCTGATATCGGCCCCGCAGACAGGCGTTACTGCGCAGATACGTACCGCGACTATTTCCGAGATGACCCACATGCATATGTGCTTATTGATTTTTAATTGCTCCCGTTCAAATATACTCCCACACGTGGATTCTAGACTTAACCAATCGTCTACTCTGATCTTGAGTTTTATTACAAAGTAGATATTGATACAAATCTTCAGAGTTAGTCAATTCGAGATATTATTATGGGCGAGATGCCAAACTCCAACGACCATTCAATATCCTTTGGCTGGATTACGTAAAGCTTAGCTCTTTGTGTGTCATAGTTTAAGACTTACTGTACTGTGCCATGAGTCATGCACTCGTTGTAAAAATGTGCGTAAATAACTGTACATATAATAAGAGTACGTGTCAACATATTGCCCCTGAAAACATACTAGTGTTAATGCCTTAGTCATTGTTTTATTGATACCTAAAATATTTCCATGAATTCAGAGCGAATAATAAACAAGTACGAGTAATTTCACGGGAATTACTGTTTATGTATAATTGATTCAACATTCACCTTGTACATCGATTAATTTAAATATTTTAATACGACGTACGAGTATCCAAAATTTTAAGGATTTGCCTAATTCAAAACTGGAAATGAAAGGCATTGCACTAATGAAATGTCACAGGTTTTACTCGCATTTCAGCTTCTGCAGCTTTGACAAACTTGAAATCTCACAACCCGATTGTATACAAAGAGACTACTCGTCTATAGAGGATAGACGAACTTACTTTCTCCAACGCCTTTAGCGGGGTCTCCTTTGCACAAAGTTTCATCAGCTTACACGAGATTTGGGAGGTTAAGTAATTAAGAAATATTGTAATAAGTTGTGAAATAAGGTAAAGTTTTATATATACTGCGAGAATGTTCAAAAGAGTTACCTCAGCCCAAAGAAATTAAAGATATACTACCAATAGACAGAACACAGCGAACAAAATCGTAATCCGAGACTTATTACTTAGGGGTAGTAAGTAGCTCAGTCTAGTTTGGACGGCTGGACCTAACTTCAGTTTATTTTCGTAAATATTTTTTTTATTTACTACGTAATGAATTAGAATTCAATAATTTTCGCAAATTCGCAAGTTCTAGAAAATAGCGTAAAAACAAATAAATACATTACAAATTTAATTCGCATGTTTACTATTGAAACCTGGATTAGGATGACAGTTTTTCTAAGACCTATTTCTGCTGATGTCCGCTCTATAGTATCTCTTTAAATCTCTTTGCCTCAGCCCTAAAACGAAAAGCGTGAATGAAGGAATACAGATAGGCTTTAGTCAGTAAAAACTGACACGGCTTTATACCACTATTCCTGGAGCAGGAGATTATTTTCCACCTAAAACAAATGGTGTATAAATATCCCACATACACATTTTATTTAACATCTAATATTAGACGAAGGTTACAAAGGCTCCACAATATCTATATCAAGAAATGTGGCATTTTTGACGTCACACCCACGAGCCGTTATTGTGACGCACCTAATGAAGCTCCATGAGAACGAGAATTATTTTTGGTAGCAATCTTACAAAAAAAAGCTGTTATTATGTAATTAACTTATCAGTGTAATCATTAAACGTGTATTTTAATTGCTGTTTGATGTTGAATGCACGTCTTAGTTTTGTTCCGCGTATCGTATTGGTACAATGAAAGGAGCTTCGGTAAATGAATTGCTGAAGTCTTTTATTGAAACTCAGTCTTGTTTTTGTGCTTTTAGTAGTGAATCATTTTCACCATTTTAATGTAATTGCAATTAGAATTTGACGGTCGTTACTTTTGAAGATGAAATTTAATTTAATTCAGAGTGGAAACTTGTAATTAATTTTGTTGTTATGTAATTAAATTCTACGTATCAAAGCATGTTGTATGGCGTAAAACAAAGTTTGCTTTCTTCGAAAAATATTTCAACAGAACCTTACGACCCTTATTGTGAAACTCAGGTAGAGTTTCTCTTTGAAATATATTTTTTATGTAACAACACTTGAAAGATTTCTCTTTAACATTTCTTTTCACACAAAAGACGTTCAAGTTATTGTTTCAAAATCCGTCGAAAAATTAGTAGAATGAATGAAATATTTATCCTTTTATTGTGTACCATTAAACTAAGGTCTAAAGTTGTAAAAGATTTGAATGTTATCTTTATTTTATCAGCAACAGCATATTACGGACAAGGATTGGTACTTACCTGGAAACAATCCTGATTACTAAACAAAGAGTATAGTACGCAGAAAATAAGTTAAACCATTTGCTATTGTTATATATCCTCCATAGGCACCACTTCGATTGAGACCCGAAAATCGGTTAATGCGCATTCAAGGTCGACCTTCATTATGGTTCAACTTGTGTGACGAAGATTATAACCGATTTTCGGGTCTCAATCGAAGTGAGGGGGGGCTGCGCGTAACTATAGCAATTGGTTCAACTTAATTGCTGCGTACTATACTACCTGCGACATTCAGACGGCCAGACGGTTAAGCATTTCACGAGGGTCCTTAATGGCTTAGTCAGTCGCGAAAAGATAATGAAGACACAAAAACACAATCAACCTTGTAGTTAGTTCCTTGTTATGGGTACGTACATAACAAATGATTCCCAAGTATATTTACAGCGGGTGACTCACAAGTCGCACGGTAGTGATAAGCTGCAGCATTGGACTCAATGCTTAATCATTTGTGTAGCCCCTATAACAATATTGGCCTACATACCTACTGTGCAAATACGAACACACCCACCAATTAACGTTGCCAGCCAAAATTTTACATTAACTGCACTAGTGTTCATTAATTTTGACTGAAATGCACGCTCTAATGGTCTTTAAATTTTGGCATTGTGGAAATGAAATTGATACGACTGTGTGAGATTCATTGTTTTCACATACCGCGGACTTCCTATTGTTTGTAGTGGTAAGAGTAATGAGCAGCGCGTTCAATGAGTATATTTGTACCTAAACGTACTACTACATAAGGGCCGCGCATACAGAATTTGTAAATTAAGGTAAACGTCCACTGTTGGACATAGTCCTCCCCATGTTTCGCCACAATGATCGGTCCTGTGCATCTTGCATCCATCAGATTCCCGCAACTCTTGCCAGATCATCGGTCCACCTTGTAAAAGGCCTTCCGACACTGCGTCTTCCGGTACGCGGTCGATACTCCAGAACCTTTCGGCCCCAACGGCCATCTGTTCTGAGAACAATGTGCCCTGCCCATTGCCATTTAAAATTGGTGATTCTTAGTGCTAAGTCGGCAACCTTGGTTCTTCAGCGGTAATCTTCATTTCTGATTCGATCACGCAAGGAAACTCCGAGCATAGCGCTTTTCATTGCCCTTTGGGTGACTTTATTCCTTCACCTGGGTGAACGTAGAAAACTATTCCCTAGAAACATATTCCTAGGATAAAATAAATCCCATGTGCTTTTATAGGACATGGCCCACCCGTGTACCCAACATAAATTCGTTCACCCACTTGAGTGCTAATGAATAACATACTCTACAAACGTTCGTCTTCATAATAATAGTGTGTATTTTAAAGGAATTATGAAAGTAGCGCCAGTTACTGAAAAGTTGAAAGGGATTCGTTTGCCTTGGTATGGTCATGTGAAGAGGAGGGATGAAAAGCATTAACTAAAAGTGTTATGAGTAAACATGTGAATGGATTGGACGAGGAGCGATATGAATGAAAAGGGAGTTGGTGATACCGTGACGGTTCACAGGATATATTTGATGAAAACAACCTGAAGCGTGTAGCGCCCACCCCAACTAAAACGGGGCAATAGCAAGAAGATGATATGATCATAATCTACCAACGTTTTGGAACTCGCAAGTTCTGGCAACTTAATTGATATGGTTAGACAGGACAGTAAAGGTCATCACACAAGGTCTACATTGTGCATACGTGGGCCACGTACGCCGATCTAGGCGCGACAAGTCTAGTTACCATATAAAATGTATGGAGACCGACTCCATACATTTTATATGGTAGAGCTACGTTAGATCCACGCTATGCGACGCCATGCAACGTCGTTCTACGTACAAATCAGGCGTAGTCCACGTGTGCGTCGGTCTAATGTAGTTCTAGCTTAACTCCACTACCCTTAAATCGGATTCGCCCACTCGCCTGGAATTATTCTTTAATCGACGTTTACGACGCCCACGGGAAGAAATGGGGTGTGTTATTATTAGACGGAGACCACACGGAGTGGGGGATGCGACACACGTGGTACTATTCATTTGCAATACTAGTAAACAAGCTCCACTAATCAATAGTTTCATTATTTAAAAGTTAGATCCTCATCATTCACAACAACAACCTGCACGTGTCGCGTAGAATATGTCGGTGCAACTAAACTGTGTCCTTTGTCTTTTTATAATTTTCCTTTCAATATAATAAACTCACATGAGTAAAATAGAACCAATAAAATTATGTTTATTTACACAAAATATTTATTCATGCTAGAATAAAGAAACATAAATTCCATTGTCTTCCTTTGCTATTCAAGGCGGATCGCGCTGTTCTTGCATTTTATAATACCTGCATTTTCGAATAATATACCTATACCTAAAGTTAATGACGGTAGTTTAAAGCGGGCTTTTAAAAGCATAATTTTTGAATATTTCATCCTTAAATTGCTTCTTTTCTTGAAGGAATTAAGGAAAAGGTATACATTTCATCACAAAAGAATTTTTACAGACCAATTAAGTCGTAAGGGAGACCGGTACAGCGCCCCAGTCAAACACGCCAGGAATGGCATTGTTCAAAACATCAGTTACTTCGAATTAAATGATAGTGACGAAATATACTGTTTTTAAACGCAATATTTCAGAACTTGCTGTTTTGAAACGTTACATCATATATCTGTGATGGAAATGAGATTACATATATTGAATGTTACGTGCTTTGTGGAGAAGCTAAGTGTTGATTGTAGACAATATCACGTACTATTTATCACTCCCCGATGTTCATTGTAATACGAACAAAGATCTTGGTTGCATATCGCTGTTTTTCTGTTTGTGATGATGCAAACCCCTACACGATGTTAGTAATTGATATATAAATACATATTTTAACTAAAAGCTGATGATACCGCACCTACGTAAGTGCCTAAGACGTACCACGTACATAATAGAATATCTAAATCATCCATATACGTAGACTCTAATCACACATCATATGTAGCTTTACTATCTGAATATACACAACATAACTACGTGATGTATCTAGTCTCAATAATACTTAAGCATGACTCAAATTGCAACGCTTATTAAGGAATTTACATAATCAATTATTCGGCACATAACACATCGCCTTTAGTAAACTTATCTTCCGCTTGCGAATAAAAAGTTGGATTCACCATAAAAGTAGTAGGAGACACAATGTCAGTCACGCCCGCCTATATGTATTTCGACATTTTGTATAAAATTAACAACCTTGTGTGCTCGACAATGAACCTCCGCAAAAAATATATATGATATGACTATTGTTTCGTCCGATGCATGAATCTGTATGAAAATCAGTTCGTTATATATCTTGCACGGTTCATGTTTTTCTATGTTTGCTATTGTTAGCGGAGATACGATCACAAGATTTCGCTAATTGTGGTGCATGAGGCGACTCTCGAATGTTGTCTGCACTGTCTCAATGCTATAATAATTCCCATCGTTATAGAAACCGCTAAAGAAAACGACACCATATCATGAACTTGTTTTCTGTTAAAGTGTCTCCTACTAGTGTGTTTAAATAGAAACTGTTTTCTAAATGCGGTGTGCTTTTCAAACATTTAAATAGGTCACAAGCTCATACAGTTAACAGATGTTAATTTTGGTTAGTGCTGATGTGGGTTTGAAAGAGCAAAATAAACCGACGTATGACGAGACAGATAGCACTATTCTAAAGTAGGCTTAAAGAGGCGGTCAGCTTTGAATTAAACGATGATAAAATCGAATCAGTTTATTGATATGTGATCTAGAACACGCGCAATCGCACTTGTAAATGAGGACCACTGTTAAAGAAGAACTGAGATTACTAATTCTATAAGTAGGTGCAGACACAGATACTATTAATATATTTATATTCGATACTATTTATCATGTAATAAACAATATTACTTAGCTTACAGTATTGATTCTAGTCAGTATAACATTTACGCAAATAACGGGGTCGCTGTAATGTCGAACTAGTTACCAGGTTGACATGGTAGAGCTGCCATTTATGCAAGTGTTGCTCTCAATAACCTTTTTCTTTGTTGTTTTGTTGCAGCCAATAATATTGACTTAGTTTCTTGAGTAAATGCTAAGTAGGATACTTGCTTGTTGTTTTGATCTGATTAGTAAGTCTCTAAAAATTGGTTGTGAAAGTTGAGGAAGCTTGATACGAGTAAGTGGAGATAGCAACAGCTGTGTGCGGTACACTGTGAATGCCCCTGAACCCATAATTGTACTCTAGTACTGATGACATTTAGTATAATTTTAGAGAAAGACGTCCACTGTTGGACATATGCCTTCTCCATGTGGCGCCAATTCGAAGGTTCTGTGCATCTCGCATCCAGCGATTAACTGTGCAATACCAAAAACAAATCCATAGATAAAGACAAATTCTCCATCACATGTTTATGTATTATGCACTCACATAGAATATTTATTATACAGTATCCGTAGAGACCTGTTGTAAAATAAGTTTTTTGTACAACATATTTTTTTTTTTTAGCTGTGGTACAATTGATAAGGGAAGAAAACAATCTGTCCAGGGGTTTTTACTGGGAGTGATAAATGATACTAAAATAATATATAAACATTAAATAACTTACGAAACATAGTAAATCCCAGAAAACAGAGCTTACTGAAACAAAACTAGAGCTTGCGTCATCCGGGTCACGGCACTGGGTCTCAAATCAAGTTGGTTTATTTTGACTGAAAATTCTGTTTCGTTAACATAAATTTGAAATTAGTTGGTATCTTGAAACTGTATGCCGGTGGACGATTGAAAAAGACCTTCCACCGGAACAATGGCACTTTGATGTTGGCGGTACAGTGATCAAAGCGTTTACGCCATCTGTTAAACGTTTACGCTATCTTCAGGCGATGGCAATAGTGCCTATAATGGCTTACTTATTACGATTTTTATGGTTGGCTTATTGTGTGGCCGATTGTATTGGCTGTATTGCTCAAGTATAGCTACGTTCGGATCGTCGCACGCGCAGCCTCGAATAATATTATTTTTAGCCGCAGGAAGGTTCTCTGGTTCGTTTTCCGCACGCATATGTATATTGCTTACATAAAACATGATGTGCGAGGCGTCAGGACTACACTGAATAATTCAACAATATACTAGTTCCGTGTTAACCTATGCGCCTTTTCCAACAAAGTATCAACCTCATTGTAGTAGGAACCGCCTTATCTATCCGTGTCTTAATATAATCCGTTGGTTAAATATTAGATTTACATCCATGTTTGGTATTACCTGTTATCACTTCTAGTTTGCTTTACAAAACCAGCACTTACAGCGACCTCTTTCTGGCGGCTACGACGCAATAGAGAGCAAATAGATTTAGACCTAAATTCATGCCTAAGTATTTTGTATTCACAGGTCCATGAAGGAGATGTAGTCGGTTTCGACATATCCAGCAATGGCAAGTTTATGATGTCCTGTTCGTCAAACAACGACATGGTCATATGGGACCTGAAGGGCCAACAACTGGATAGGCTCGATACGTATCTGGTGACGACACATACTGCCAAAGTTTCGCCGTGCGGCCGCTTTGTGGTCGCGACGGGCTTCACACCCGATGTCAAAGTGATGGAGGTCTGCTTCACAAAGAACGGAGAGTTTAAACAAATCACAAAGGCGTTCGAGCTAACCGGCCACTCTTCAGGTGTGTACGATGTCGCCTTCGACGTGGACACGTCACACATCGCCACTATATCGAAGGACGGCACGTGGAAGCTGTATCATACAAAGAGTAAGTATTGACATGTCATTTTAATACGCAAATGCTTCCTTGTTATCACATGCATTTTACGTACATGTACTATAAGACGTGACTCGGTAGGAATATGTATAGTCAGCGAATAGCGTGAAAATGACGTCATCGGCGGAGGGTCATCCCGCGAGCGTCGTGTTCGTTTATTTTGATAAACGTTCAAATAAATCGGAACTGTAGCAGTAGTTAATTCATTGTTCTTTATCAGTTTTATTATTCAGTCATTAACTCCCAATTTATTTTTTGAATGCTACGCTCTTTTACAATCGATTCATTACCTAGGTACATATATACGAGTACATATGTAGTTTTATTTACATAGATCGTCCAAGCTGTTACGTGTGTCAAGAGTATTTAATTACAAGTTGTAGTGCGCAGATTCTCTCTTACACTCATAATTAAAGTCAATGAATTATTATCATCACCTAATAGATTCATAAAAGCCCCACGTGACTGTTTTCTGATGTTATTGTCAATACTTCTGGAAAAACATTTATTTTGATTGGCAGAATATGATTGTGTGCAGAATATGATTGCGTATGTTACGGAGGTCATTTACATAATAACGGCTTGATTTTTCTTATTATTATTTATAACTACAAGAGTGTGTCTTTATTTTAAATAATATAATCCATGCGGAGTTTTGTCCTCACAATGATAATGATATTGACGTACAATTTACGATATTTATTTGCATGTCTATTTTATATTTTCCTGCCTCCTTTTTCCTATGTATTCAGTACGCTTATATGGTTTTTTGTACACTCATATGTTGAATTACGCGTTTCTGCTATTTACTTCTTCTATAGAATTGTAGTTTCATTCAGTAATATTGTCAATGCAATTTATACAAAGCTATTATAGCAAGTGTGCATTTTACTGTGCCCAAGGTTTTCTTTTCACACGAGGAAAGTTGTACCAGACATTTTAGTAAATCACCTTGTAAGTTTAGGTTTTCAAATGTACTTGTTTGCGCACTGTACGTTGACATAGGTCACGGTTACCATTTAGCATTGAACTTGCTAACCTGTAGTAGTTTTAGCAAGTTCAATGTTTCCCTGTAGTATTTTTTAAAAGTGTTGCCAACATAAAAAAATCATTAAATCAGATGACTAACGTTATTGGGAATTGTGGAAAACATTACCTTGGGCTATCGTTGTCTGTTTACTACGTGATGTCTGGGAATTACTGATGGCGTACGGACACGTCATACGGGTCAGTCCCACACTTCACCAGACCTTGTTTCGTTTTATAATAAAGCGATGGTTTTCTGCCTTATTTAAATTTTATAATGAAGTAATTCGAAGACATGTGACCATTCACCACTTTTAGAGAGGAGGCCTGTGTCCCAGCAGTGGGAACATTAAAAGGCTGGTTATGCTATGCTAAAGAAGTAATAGGTGTTATAGCCAAGGTATCTAGTTAGGGGTGCTGATGATCCCAATAAATTAAATGTCAAGTTATTTATCTGCATATCGAATCAAAATGTTGCTCTCAGGCCATAATGTGGCGTTCGAAATTAACGGTATATGTATTTAATAAACGATCAATAAACCATTAAGTATTCTGCCACCAATATATTATGCAATCATTTGAACATCGCCTAATAGAATTTTCTAGATAAGTTATCGAAACATGTTTATTTTTTTATCAAAACGAGTATTATAAAAATAGTAAAGTTGTTTGTTTATGTTTATGAAATGTAATCTAGAAGTGGAAGCAATGTTTCAATTGTTTCGTTAACTGAAGTTGAAGCATCATCTTAGGCTACTTGTTATCTCGAATCCCGACGTCCGAACCCGTGGGAGCGGAACCGTGGGAATAAATTAATTTTAAATAATTTTTACTAGGTTTTATCCTAAGGTAAAAGTGCAAGTTTTTATTTAATTATCTGTACGTAACCAGAAAACAAAGTTCTAAGCTAGACTGCAGTCTACAAGGCTTCAAAAACATAAAGTTTAATACTCATTTTCTTCGAACTCTTTACGGCAACTGCTTCTGCGATGTTCATGCTCTTACGTTCTTAGGTTTCCTTGTTTATTTTATTTTAATAAGTACAGTGACAAAGTACAGACAAGCCAATTCAGCACATTTATGACAATATACAGTACATAAATCTGAAGTTCAGTTATTACTGTACACAGCATTCAATGTGTGAAATAATATGGAAAAGTTAATAAATTGCACTGTTGTAATTACAATTTATACAAATTCTAAATTTGTTAAATATTTTCAAAGTCAAGTCTGCCTTAATATAATGCGAGCATATTGAGTGCATTTTCTGGATAGTGAATTGTTTTCAGAAACATTATTGTTACTAGCGGGAATACTGAATAATTGTGGAGTGCGCGGGTATTTTAAAGTTTATCTGCAAAAACTATCCATACTTATTAATATTATAAATGTGAAAGTAACTTTGTCTGCGTGTTACGCTTTCACGGTTAAACTACTGAACCGATTTTGATGAAATTTGGTATGGACATACACTACTTTTTATCCATCTTCGATTTCGACTTCGCGTCCGCAATAACCAACGTTCACGTGAACGAATCTGCTTGCAAAAGCTAGTATATATTACTATATTATTTAAAAAACTATATTCAATAGCTACATAGGTAAATGATAATTATTTTGCAAATAGGTTTTTAAAAACACTTTTACTCGTCATTTTTTTAGTTTAAACTACATAGATGAGGCCTGTTTCCTAGCTGACTATCCTGAGACGAGACACTGAATCAAACTGAGGGGTACCATTTACATTTAAAATTATTTTGGGAGCAGGAATTGTCCTTGTCCATCGTGATTATTCTATTTTTGGTCTTCCAACAATTCTTTCACATAACACTTTCCGTATCCACTTATTTACTTAATACTTAATTTTTCAGTCGAGTACACACGCGGCGAGTCGCCGCACGTTCTCGAGACGGGCACATACGGGCAGACGGCGAACCCTCCTCGCATCGCCCTCTCGCCCAACGCAGAAGTACTCGCGGTCTCCGTGGACTCCTCCGTCGAGTTCTACGACACATACACAGGGAAACTTTACGATACCGTGGAGAATGTTTACTCCGGTAAGTTTATTTTTGTCTGCACAATTTATGGGAACTTGACTTTTTTCACGTCAAATGAGTTCTCCCGCTCTTGGTGGAGCAGGAGATTGTGGCACATTAATACTTATTAAAACCCACAGTATTCCTTCAGAAATGCTAGTCTCTAAGAAAACAGCGTTGAGCGCAGCGATGACCTAGCTACGAAATCCAAATAGGTACATTGGATTCGTATGTGATTTGAATGTACCTATTTGGATTTCGTCGCTGGGCCAGCACTGCGCCCATGGCTGTTTTCTTAGAGAATAGCACTGCTTATGCCCTTTTGGTAGAGTCACGGTAACTACTTCGAACAATCCGTAACCCTGGCAGGTATGGGCCCGAACTGGTCCCGAGAATCTTGCTGGCATCTCTTTAAGGCATGCTTGAACACAACACGCCGCTGACCCGGACTTCGTCCTCTCCCGAAGGCTGGACGGCGAGCTACCAATTGTTCGCCGTCTGACTCCCAACGCTCAGGACTTCTCCTCCTGGGGGTTTGGGAAACTGCTGGTAGGTTTGCTGATAGATACAAGATTGGTAGGGAAAGGTAGTCCTTTAGTCAAGAGTGAATAGGTTGTTTTTAGGTAAGCGTAATTTATTGTGGACCACAACAAATGCGCTAAGCGTTTACGTAGTCAAACGCGAGACTAAGAACATTTGCGAATAATGAATGTATGTATACAAAGGAAGTGAATATTGTAACGAAGGCTAATAGATAAAATGGAACAAGGAGACTGTTGCATCGACCTCATATAAATTATTGGGGCAAGGGCAGGAGGGTTCTAGACGACTCGATAGTAAACTAGAAAAGTTATTATGATTTCTCTTGGTCGAGTTTTGGATACAAGAGATTCAAGATTCAAAAGCAATAAGTTCATTCTACCCCAGACTTAGATCTACATTTTATTGACCACGAAAGAGTTTGTTTCGAAGTTATGTAGAATATTCATAACGTAAAGAAAACCGATCATATAATCGAAGGAAGCTTGTTTCCTGAGATATAACGTTTAGTGGCAGCATCATCATCATCACCATTTCAGTCGAAAGACGACCACTGTTCTACGTAGGCCTCCCCCAAGTGTCGCCACAATAAACGGTCCTGTGCGTATAGCATCCATCGGATTCCCAGAACCCTTACCAGGTCATCGGTCCACCTTGTAGGAGGCCTTCCACCGCTGCGTCTTCCGGTACGCGGTCACCTTTCGGCCCCAACGGCCAACTGTTCTGCGAGCAATGTGTCCTGCCCATTGCCATTTAAGTTTGGCGATTTTTCGTGCTATATCGGTAACCTTGGTTCTCCTGCGGATATCCTCTTTAGTTGCAGCACAAACTTACTAATATAACGAAATTATAATTTTGGGGATTCTCTTGACTAATATGACTACGTACCAGGTAGCTGCGAATTAATACTATAAAAGCTATAGTTATATAAAATGGTCAATTGAAAATGACGTAATCATTCGGGATTGCCCGTCTGACGACGCAGCGATCTCTAGGTACGAATGCGGTCAGACTTATCTTAGACATATATGAAAAAAAAATGTGCGTTTAAATAAAACAATAGTAAATTGTTTTATAAATTGTAATGAAATAGTGTTTATAGATAGTTTAATAATTTAGTGACTGGCCTGTTGGTTTAGTTGTTAGTGGCCCTGACTGCTATGCTGGAGGTCGTGGGTTCGATTCCCACCCAGGACAAATGTTTGTGTGATAGCATGATCATTTGTTCTGTGTCTGGGTGTAATTTATCTATAATATGTATGTATTTAGAAAAATATGTAAGTATATTTTTATCAGTTTTCTAGTACCCATAACACAAGCTCTGCTAACTTGGGACTAGACGGCGTTGTATGATAGTTGTGGAATATTAAAATAAATTATATAAAATGTTACGCTTATGTTGATGTCATGTCATTTAAATAACTCCGAGACCTTGGCGACAAAGGTGGATGTCACGAAAAAAACATAAAAAAAGTTCTTGTTGAACAAGCTTCTTGTTGATTTACCTTATGTATTTGTTTCACGGGAATTCTAAACATGGTGATTCCAAATCATCTAAAAGTCTAGGAGACCGTCAAACATTGGTCGATGACTTATTAATTGGTTTCGACGATTTACTGCTAAAGTAATTAAATACTAGCTATTTTATTGCACTAGCTGTCCCCTTCGGTTTCACCCGCATATCTAGTCACTGCTCCGATTAGTCGTAGCGTGATGTTATATAGAGTTTATAGCAAATCCTTCCTCAATAAATGTGCAATATTTTTTGTCAATTCGAACCAATAGTTCCGGATATTAGCACCAAACAAACTCTTCAGTTTAATAATATTGTAAAAATATCGGAACATAAACAAAAGTAGGCCCCTTTACTCTCCGGTTTATGGGCGTGCTAGTTTTGTATTTTTAACTCGACTCCGAGGCTACAGGAGGCCGTGAATTATTGAATAGGCGATTCAAGGTATCGTTATCGATCACTTGCACATAAACCGTCTATAAATGCACGACTTGTGATAAGGATGACGGCTATTTATCAAAATTAACTCATAGGTAATTAAAGCCTTTTTTCCGCATTATTGTTTCAGGATTAATAAACTACATGAAATTTGACGCAAGCGGAAAATACTTGTTTGTTTGCGGCGATCGCGCTGTCCGGGTGCTGCATAATGTGTGTGGGTACTTCACCACCATAGCGAGCTGCGTCAGGCTACAAGGGTCCAAGCAAACCTCGGCGACTGTGGAGCGACAGAAGAAGACTATTCAGGAGTGCAAGGAGGCCCTCGCTAAATTCGGAAAGTAACGCCATCTATCTGTTCTATACGTTAAGACAATCTTGTCGGAACTGCATTTACTTTGATATATTTTTATAATTACGTATACATTTGTGTAATTGTCAGTGTTGCCAGAATAAAAGCAGATTCATGTAGGTTTATCTCGGTTAAGAACTTGATTAGGTCATTTAAATTCTATTTTATTTGAAATTTTAAAAATAAATATTTTTAATATTTCCTGTGACAGTAATTTATGGGAATAAAATTAAAATTTGGCAACCCTGACGATAATATTTATAGGAATGTAATGATTAAGTTAATTGTCATATTATTTGATCATCATTTTAATTTTTTTTTATTGTTGATCTCGGTCTCGAAAGTATTTTAAAAATTATAGTGATAAATTCGAATTTGTAGAAATTTGTATTCATGGCTGGACCAACAATGTCTGTTACGTGATATTCGAATAACAGCAGTGGTAATTTGCATTTCAATTTTAATTATTACTGCTATTGAAAGACCACTACATAATATGATAAACATTATATAATATGACGTAGCAGCCCGAGACAGCGTAACTTTAGTTTTTTGTGTACCATCGCGGTCATTTCTGCCTGATCACTTAAAAAAAAAACTCGCATGAATACTGCGGCGTGGCGCCAGACCAAACCTTTGAAGTTTTTCGTTTTGAGTGCAAGCAAAAATGATCTTAGCGGTGTTCAGGCGGAAATGTCTCTGATAGTACATGTTACAGAAGTTATAGATTCACTATAATATGGTTCCTAAACTTGAAACTATTTCACTTAAATTTCGTCCCTACAGTGTTCCTCATTCTAAACGTTAATAATTGTTATTTCAATTCACCCCTATTCAATTACCAATTTGAATTGTTAGCACTTCGGTAATCACCAATATAAACCAATACAGTTAGTAAAAGCTATAGTATAATATAGCATAATCAACCTTATAATTTTCCCACTGCTGGGACTCAGGCCTCTCTAAGAGAAGGAATGGGCCGTAACCCACCACTTGGGCTTAGTGCGGGTTGGTGGGTCCAGATTTATACCAAAACAAGCGTTTTTTTAGTATTTTCGGTGTTTTGCCATATTTAAAAATCAACTACCTACAATATCTAATTTGGTATTCTTTCTTTATTCTTTATTGTACATAAAACATTTAATATAGTAACAAATAGTTTGACAAGTCATGTACAAAGGTGAGCTTAACAATGAGTTTTCTCCCAGCAATCCTTTGAGTCGTGTAGGTTAACTAAACTTTTTTTAACACTTCGATCCACAACTACCCAACTTGTTCATACAAAAGTAGACTCTAAACATCGGAATTAAGGCCTATAGTGGCGTGGATGTGAGAGGACACCGGTGTCCTCTGAGCTAGGACAGATTAAGTGGGAATTCATCAAATCATTCCTTCCGCTTTGACCTAACCCGACCTGTGTTCCTTCAGTTGCCCTTCGCGAGGGTCATGGTAACTCTATTGAACAATCAGCATTGTCGCAATTCCTGAAGTGTTAACATGTTCAAGTACAGCCAGGGTCGGTTTTCACAACCGCCACGTCATAGTTCAGTGTCTTTACGTAAATACGTACAAATTATATTGTTATTGATCGCGCCGATGAGTGACGTGGCGTGCATGCGAGTCGATATTACAATTAAGTCAAGGAACTGAGTAAGGTTATTTTTTATAAAATATTTCATGCACACATTTTCGTGCAATATTTGATGTTTTCTTCCAGTGAAAATCTCTCTGCATTTAGTTATAATTATTTGTCAATAAAATTATGTTTTTAATATGTCGCCTTTTTTAATTTACGCTTGTCATTTCAGCGTTATACTACAATAGAATTCTGAGATCGACCATAAACGCTAGGTGTCGCGGGTTCGATTTCCGCATAAATATTTGTATGGCAGGTGTTTGTCCGTGAGAAGATTGTTGGTAAACTCATCACAATGCATGAGAATTCTGTTGTAACAGGAATTATTGTTCGCGCCTATTATCACTTACCTTGTATGGTTTAGAAGAAGTCTACCTGATTGTTATTGCTCCTAAAGTTAATATTAGCGCTAGCCAAATTTAAGACTTGTGTAGACACAGCTTAAAAAAGAGGTCACAGTAAGTTAATCTCGCAAACACACAATAGAACAATGGCACTTTAACGATATTTGGCGAAAATATAATTTCTTCAGTTCCGTCATGTGCGCCATTTTTATTTCAATATGACCAACTGCGCAGCATTAAGTCCACACACATCTGTATTACCAAGAGACCTTTTGGAGAAAGGAAAATGTACATTTTTATAACACACGGAAGAAACTTGAATAGTTTAGTAAGACATAATTAGTTACTACGGTTACGGTGTGTGGGATGGCAGGGCTTAGAATTACGTGTGGGCAAGGACTCTTGGGCTGTGGAGATCAGATAGACAATCGCTCCATGTAAAATACCGATATCCAGCTGCACCCAATATGATTGGAAACCGATCCCAACATAGCGAAACCGTAGGGGCCCAGCAGGTTCGAAGCCTACTGGGCCCAAGTGTCTGCTTCCTGAAGGAAGCTCAGCCTTCGTATGAAAGCCAACAACAGTAAAAGTCTGACACTATCTCCCGCTCCGCCCAAGGGCCCCGACATAGGGTCGTAGGACGATTTACCCCACCAAAAAAAAAAAAACAAATCGGGAAAAGACTGGCCAGATTTATGCTACTTCTATTATATCAATTAGCTGTTTCAGTATAAGACAAGGTTAAACACTTGTGTATTTATTAGTACACGGGTTGAATAGAAACAAAAATTTTAAAGACATTTACGTTGTCTGTCAGTTTTTCCCAGCACTAAGGGCGGGTTTCTGAATTGAGTATTTTGAGTTAAGAACGTCTCAAACCATACTTAAATGCCAAATTTTGACAGATTTACAGGCTAAAGTAGAGTTTGAGTAATTCTCAATTTCAAATGCTTAAATCAGAAATCGGGGGTTAGTACTCTAATTTATACTTTAAATGTAATAAAAGTCGATGCTTTGTTAGAAAACAGTAACAAATACAGTTTTGTCCTGTTTACCTTGTTTAACGGTACCGCAGTAGATTGTTCAGATCTGATAATTCTAATTTCTTCATCTTACATATGTATGAATTTAATTCCTTCAATAGTTCCTCTTCGCAGAATGCCATCACTGACTACATATTGCGGCGGATTCGCCCGCACATTATCCCAAAGGGACAACCGGAATAAAAGTATCTGTTCTATTCCAGGACATGGTCTACCCCTGTGCCAAATTTCATCCATATCCGTTCTACCGTTCGAGCGTGAAGAAGTAACAAACACACACACAAATATTAGTCAATAATAATAATAATATGGTAATATTAGTGCCATACTATTTGCCGAGTTGTTCACTCAACTTGCTAATCGCTATACTTACGGTTCAGGTAATTTTGCGCAATATTCGAATTGCGATCTAGTTGCTAAACAGTAGTGATTTAAGACGTGACAAGGCAGTTTTATCTCGAAGATAGCGTGCTCCCTGTAAAATGTAAGTGGTTAAGTACTAGTAAAATAATTAAAAGCTGTTTTAATGTTTTTAATTTAACTTTATTGTGTTTTGCACAAAAGTGACGTTATCGACATTACACTGAGATACTCTGTGATTATAATTTAAGTACAGATTCACAGCTTCTGATAAATAAATATACTTTAGCTTTTAGGCGTACATACAATCAATAAATGAGTCCTCTATCAATTCCATCAATTTTGTCTGAAAATAGTCGATCTGGTGCCAAAATAGATTTATTCATCTTTTAAAACAATAGAACACTTCTTCTTCACTACGATTCATTTGAACAGTTTACATCTAATGCAAAAAATAATTACATTTCGTATCTATTTATTATTATTTTGTACCAATCTGCTGTTGAACTGTTCTATACAAATAACTATCAATAGAGATACTGTACTGAAAGTGATTAATTGTAAGAAGGGTATCTAAGCAGATAAAGAATTTAATAAGTTTCTTATTGTTCTCAAGAAAATAATGGCAGTGTAAGCGAGTTGTGACGACAGAATATATGTACCTATGTAACAGTTTTCATTAGACAACACTAAAACGAAATTCGGTTTATAAATTTTTAAAGCTGAAATTGTTCACGACAACACGAGCACACAACGTAATACAACATACAAACAATACATGTACCTAAGCTTAGAATCGTTAACTATTCAATGAGATAAATTTTATATTAAGACTGGTAACCGCAATAACAGTGTTTTGTGTAAACAGCGGGATATATGAACAAACAGGGTATGAATAGATGCTATAATAAAGTGCATTAAAATAAACAACGATTATGTAAAGTGTAAACATAGCATTGCAGACAATCATAAATCGTTATTGTTATGTAACTGCAGATAGATGAACTTAGAGGAACTTTATTAATACCTAAGTCACTGATCCAAGCACTGAATCGAATAACTAAACACATAATAATATTATGTACACGTTATGATAGAAATAAGAGATGTTATAACTAGCATAATACATATTCGAAGAATTCAGAATGAGAACATGACAGCTATAATTAGGAGTCTGCTCTGTAACATCATATGATTGGGAACAATAATCTGGGTGTACACTTCCTTCTAATTATGGCATGCTAAATGAACTTGAATAAAAGTAACAACTATATACTATTATGCTCTAGGAACCGGGTTTCATATCTGACTCTTGGAGTCGTGCTATCCTGATTTTCTTCACTGGGCCCGCCTTTAGAATGTCAATCAAACAATACCTTAATATAAAAAAACCGGTTCCTTTATCATTTACAGCTTTTCGTTTCTGGTTTGATGTGGGAAATCATCAAATGACTTTTTCAGATCTAGGGTGGAGTGAGAGGGCGTTTACTGACCAAAACCCACTTGTGTTCTTTCAGTTGCCCTTTACGTTTCGGGGCCGCGGTAACTCCTAAGAAAAATCCCGCAAAACAAAGCGCTAATGTTCCAAACCAAAGTTTGTTTTAAACTGAAACGTTTCCGTAAAACTAGAGTATAACCGAAATCTCCAGACGTATTCTTATGTAAATTTGCATATTTGCAAACTGTACTTTTCCAACACCATGTCAACTCTTCTCAACTACATACGCGCATTTCTAAATTATACATGCCAATCACGTTTTGACTTCACGCACATGCTAATTTTCTTAACTATGGTTTGTTTAGCAATAATATGTTGGAAAATGGCATCGATACGGCTGTTAGTGCACATTGCGTTTTCGAAACTCTTCAGTTACTTCATGGCTTTAACTTGCATTGTATAATAAAGAAAAACACATTCGAATTTAAACCAGACTAGAAGTAACCCTGCTGCACAATTCAATTTACTGATGCGTTCATCGCTTTACGGTAACTTAACGTTAAAGAAAGAAAGCCTCACATTAAAAAAAATATGTCGTAAAAAATTCTTGTGAATTATTTTGTTTTTATTAACAAAGCAACATAACTTATTCATCACCATGTCTTTGTACATTGTATTTAAAAAAAATAGTGAGAGTCGGACTCGCACACCGAGTACGGCCGACGGATCTTGGCGCGCCTGAAGTTAGGCTCTGCGAACTTTAGCGCTCAAAATAAACGCACCAAATAAATAATTTATAAAAATGAATGCCGATAACTGTTGTTAACGGCAATAACAACTGCTATTGGCATTTATTTTTTCAAACCATTTATTTTTTTACGATTGCACAAGCGCTAAAGTTCGCAGAGCCTAACTTCAGACGCCCCAAGATTCGTCGGCCATACTGTACCTATGTAAATAGTTCAATTCCCGAATCGAGTCCCGACGATTTTTTCGAATCGAAAAAAGTGTAATTTTTTTGTGACGTAACCACAAATTTAGAGTTTTCAGATTTATTCTCATACCTGTGCTATGAGACCTTACATCATGCCAAATTTAGGGTTTTAGATCAATGGGAAATATGAATAAATAATATGAATTTTGTTTCGCTTGACAGCGTCGAAATGTACGTTTTTTTGCGACATAAACGGCCGTATCTTTTTATAGGGTCTTGACAGACAGACGAACAACAAAGTCGGTCCTATAAGGGTTCCGTTTTTTCTTTTGAGGTACGGAACCCTAAAAATGAAGAAACCAAAGAAATACATACATGAATAGTTGTTAAATATAGCACATATATAAATTATAACATAAAATAATTATACTGAATTAATATTTGTTAAGTTACATAAGGTCGTACGAATAACGAGGTAAAACAGTTCAGTAGCTGTTGAAATATTATTTATCTTTATACATATTGTTATGTTAATGTGAGGCCTTGATTACATTTCACATGAAAAATTACGTTTTTAATGAGATTCCGTTGTTAAAATTACGATGACGTCGCCATAGTAATGTTAAAACAATAGAGAATATGTATGCATTGTGCAAGTTGAAGTAGCAATAACAGGCTGTAGTTCTACATAGTAATTTGTCATGATAATACCGTTATTATAGCTATTTCTAAGCTGAATTCATGGTGTAATTTCATGATTGCCAATGGGTCGAAGAACTAATAATTAAATGAATATTTTATTATTATTTTCCGATGATGTTGAGATCAATAAAATTTAGGTATACCTGCAAGAACAGTAAGAATTTATTATAAAAGAGTTTTATTGATAAATTCGGTTACTACGATTACAACAGAGTATTTTAGTTAAAATGTTCTAAAATACTTAACGATTTTAACAGTACACATTCCCTATATCAGGACAGCTTAAATTAACACAGATTTCATTCATCCTGGTCCTCGTAAGTCACTCATTCAACCACCAAATATCATAAGTTATACAGTACATAAAGACCAACTTAATGAGATATATTATAAGATTTCAAAGTTGAGACGAATTAATATTAGCTTGAATAAACAGTCAACATCACTAAACTATAGCGAAGAGAAATTTACTTAAAACTAGTATAATCAGAATAAATTATGGTGATTTTAGTACTTATGTTTTTTTTAGTTAACTATGAAAGAACTTGCTTTGACCGCATGATATGATGTTATTTATTTTTTATTGAGCAATCCATAAAGATGATATTTTTCCACTTCAAATTCAGTTCAAACTTAATATAAATAAAAGCTATTTTTGTTCGCAAGCTTCTAATAGCATACACAATTATTTTATCATATTGGTTGTTAATGAAAAATATGAGAATATTAGAGAAATCACTAATTTAGTAGGCAATGATTTTTAGTTTAAATGTTGTACGCAAAATAGTCTTGAAGTTCAATCACTAAAAATACGATTCTTACAGTGTTAAATTATCACATAGGTAGCGATTTCATTATAACTGTGTATATGTAGACCATAATATGGTATTTTATAAGCTGCAGCCAGATAAACTTCATTGAGCAACTTACTGAATAATTCCCTTATAGACCTCTGTTCAATACACATCGTTTTGTAGGTTCGGTTAATATTTACAGCTGGACCCTAGATAGAGATCGCACGATGAGAGTTTTGAAACCTGAGAGTAGTAATCCATTCCTATCGTGGTCATCTACGAACTGATGGTACTGAAAATTCAATTCTGGTAGGTGAAGGAGCCAGCAGTGTAAAACTTACATAGTTTTAAAATAATAAAGTTTGTTTTCTGAGGGCCGTAAATTCCTCATAGCACTCACGGGTTAATAAACATTATAAGGTGTTTATACTTTTTACAGTAAAACGCTAAACGTAAGCCATGTCTGGCCGCAGACTTAGAGTAAGCTACAGGACTGTCGGTTTTGTATGTATGACGCCAGCATTCAAACTAATAACAACGTACTATCACTAAGCGTATGAAACAAGGCTACTGGATATGTAAGGCGAACAACTGATCAGTTTAGAATCATCCTATTTTATTATCTCCATTATCTTCTTAATTGTATTAACTGTTAGAATAGGCATACGAGGAATACCCTAAATAGATACTTTATCATAAATATTGTCGTTATTCACGATTATTGTGTGAGATTTTTCCATTCCCTCGATGAGAAGTGACCGACACTAACTAACGTTAGTTAAAAAATAAATGCGCTCGTCTTACGACTAGTTAAAGCGAAGTTAGAATCGCCAACAACATTTTTTTGATGCACTAAATAAATAAAGTGATTATGTCATTGACAAGATTAATTAAAAACTATAATTCAAAAATATCGCCGATTGCACGGTGGATCACCAGGTTACACTTAAACACAGAGTGCATATATTAAACATTAATATAAAACGTCACGATTCGACGCCCACATAGCTGGCAAAAAGAAAGTTAAACAAAAAATATATATAAATCAAAATCAGTCATAATATTGTCAAATTTCGTATAAGCGCCGAACTAAAATCGACAAAGTAAAAAACGTTTTTAGAAAATAACTTAATACGAAATAAATACTGTAAGTACTTAAAATATAGTATTGAATAACGCAGTGGCCGTGGGGCGGCCGACTAAAGACTTTGGTGCAAGTATCTCCCCCTCGCAGTCCGTGAATATGGCCAACAGTTCGATTCTCCGTTATAATATTGGACTAGCATGAAATTCGATAACGACGCGCTCACCAGCGCTCCGCTTCCCTCTCTCTTTACGCGACACCTGCAAACAACGTGAAATATTTAATCAAAGAATCAATGCATTTATATATTTCAAATAAACTATAATCTTGAAAGAGAAATAACTAATCGTATATCCTCGTAATTATGTTTGTTTCGTACCGTGTTTTATTTATTTTTTTGATTGAAAAGAGTCTCCATGGTTCTCATGCACATTCTTCTATGCTTTGGAATATGCAAGTAACACCATTTTTTTGTCTGACTTCTTGACAATTTAAAAAGTGCATTAAATTTTACATGCACAAATAAAAAAAACACAAATTCTAAATATAGAAATAAAAATAAGCGACTGGTAGCTAAGAGACGACCACGAGCAGTTTCAACCGAACGCCCCCTTCCACGGGCATGACGTGATACCAGCACCACTCAGCTCAACCATTTTGAACCGAATGGTGCAACACATGCGCCGCCATTGGCGAGACCTTAGAGTAAGCATGACAAATTGTCAACTGCTATGCTCATTTATGTCAAACAAGTCCGAAATAAACGTAATAACGAGGATTTACGATTAGTTATTTAGCTTACAAGATTATTTCAACAATTATGCTTATAATGTGCAAGTAGACTGTGATAATCAAGTAATTAGTTTAGCTAGCATTCGTCAAAGTTTATAACTCTAATGAGGCGGGAGTAATAAGCAGCAGAGTATGAATAACACATGGCTTTAAATTAATACGTAATAAATTCATACGTGGGCTAAATAAAAAAACTTCGTTGGCATTATATTACAAGATAAGCTTTCTATCACAATGTGGACCATTTTTACACGATAATTTGATTTGGTTCTCGAAAAAATGTGGAGGGAAATTCAAAATTCGAACAATGGTATTTTTACTTTTAAATAACCAGTTTTCAAAATAATTACAAGTAGCTAGTGCCTTATAAATAAAAATAAAAAATAAAATAAAAATCTTTTATTCTTATACCTTTACCTAAAGACATTTTTTTGGAAAACTTTCTAAGTGGCCTGGTATTTATGATTATTTAAAAATATTGTACCTCACACGGCATAATTGAAACTACACGATCAAAGACATTAAATATATACTACCAATAGACAGGACATAGCGAACAAATTCGTGATCCGATAGTTGTTACTTAGGAGTACAATAGTAAGTCGGTGTGTCACCCGAGTCCTGACAAGTCGCGCTAGTGTCAGCTTTAAGCACCAAAAGAAAACTATTTTTCTGAAGAAATAGTTGCGCATCGCACCATTGTAAATCGCGTTATGGCAAAACGAGTGGACCAAACTTCAATATATTTTCGTAATTTTTTTGGTATTTTTACTCGGTAATTAATTAAAATTCAATAATTTTCGCAAATAGTTCTAGAAAATTTACAGATTTGGTGATAACGCCATCTATTGCTGAAAAGCTTAACCTTACCTAGCACACACTGAAGCTCTACCACGAGCTGATCCTTTTTACGACCTAAGCCGTACTGTTATAGGGACAGAGCTATAGAGGGTGTTAGCTCCATCACTCTTTTTCGCTTTTACAATTGATAGTTTATCATATCATGGTAAGACCCCTGGCCATCTACCGAGTGATAGTTAAATTTATATAAATTTAATTCGCGTATTAGTTATTGAAAACTAGATGGAGTCACTGAGACATAGGATGACACTTTTTCTAAGAAATTTCTTCTGATGGCCGGTCTACAGTATCTCTTTAAATTTCTTTGTACACAATAATAATGGTCCTGCCATTTATTTATTTCCTTATTTTGATTAAACTAGTATTTGGTTTAATTCTACTAGTATTTGATAGGCTTCGTCATTATGATGCATATGACGGGGCTATCGTGAAATTCCACTTATGCCATGAGAAGTACAAATATTTCAGGATAGGTACAAAATAGTACTAAATACACGTGATAAAATTATTCAAATTTAAGTGTTGATCCTGCCATTATGACGTTTATTTCTTTCGTAAGTTTGTTTGTTTGTTGTTTTTTTTTTTAATTACCTTATCGGTCAAGTTAGTTGATTTGTAAGAAACTTACCGTGGAGTGTTGTTCAGGGTTCACCAATAAGTATGCAACCTCAAACAATCGGCGGCTAAGTCGGCGAGCAGCGCGCGGCGGTCGGGCAGCAGCGCCAGGCCCGCCACGCGGCGCGGCCGGCGCTCGGCCAGGTCGGCGGCCGCCAGCACGCGGCCGGCGCGCGCCTCCAGCGCCAGCAGCGCCGGCCGCCCGCGCACGGCGCGCACGCACACCGCCACCCAGGTGCCGTCCGCGTCGCACTCCAGCGCCACGCCGCCGTAGCCGCCGCGACCTAACGATAATCACAGACCATGACTATTGTTCTTTACTTAAGAGAGATGAACACTAATCTGTTGCTTTCTCAATCGACATGTTGGCTTTTGTACCTGGCTTTATCTTCTATCTCTACTTTTCCTATAAAAATATAAGTGTGTGTGCGTAAAATTGTATAATAGGTAAGTACTCATTTGAAAATTTGTTCTAATATTATACATATTTGTTCTAATGATTTGTATGTGTGTAAGTTTACGAAAATTACGAGTATTTTCTTTTAGGGTTTGGGAACCGGGACGTCTCGAGTCCAGGTGCTTTCCGGTCGAAACTAGAGACGAGACAAGATTACGACAATAATTTTAGCTACGTTTTAAATAATTATATTGCGTAAGAACGAATAAACAAAAAAATGTGGGTTTTGTAAAAAAAAATCAGCTTTTTAAAAAAACGGAGGACTGAAAAATTCATATATAATAATAATATTCGAATATTTTCAAAAAATGAAAATAATACACTTAAATGTCAGCTTTATTGCTTTAGGAACTATATTTTTATGCAGATAAGTAAACCTAGCACAATAATAATTTTCTTATTCACAAAACATAAAATTGTTATACAAATTAAGAAGTCATAAGTTCGTCTATTATAAAACAAATTACTGATATCAAAAATAAACAAAAAATTGTTAATGAAAACTCAAAAGGGTGTTCGATAGTCCATTTATCGACATAGGCTATATGCTACAAAATATTACGCAACAACTCTCTGGAGCGGAGCAGGAACTAAAGCCGCGGGTAGAACCGCGGAGAACAGCTACTACTCAATACTTACAAAAAACAAATCTTCTTTTTCCGCAAAATTACCGGAATTAGTTTACGCATTCATATCTTCGGTCAACAGCACTGATAAATTAATCAGGAACATTCTAACTTCCACACTGATTCCTTTAGAAGTGCCGTATTTCACCGAGGCTATGGATGCCTGGGGACTCGCTTGCTCGAATACAAATCAACCCAACAACCCAACTTCCCAGAGACGGTGGGATGAGCCGCTCTGCAAAGTAGTCTAGGAAAACCTAATCGTAACATCGTCACCGTCGGCGTTCGTTCATTGTAGCCGTTTGTGGCTATTATCAGAGTCACCGAAGGCTAATATGTATTTGTAAATCTATCGCCCAATAAAATCCTTCTATGTGATTTGATATCTGTATGTGGTGAAGAACCAAAGAACAGAGCTACAGATATTTACATTGTGAGTAGTGAGTACTTACTAAATATTGTCAACATCGAAAATAATGTGTAGTATTTAAATGTAGTTAGGCTCCACTAGATGGCGCTCAAACGATTCACTTTGAGTGAAATCAGAAATGGTCAGCTTGAATGTTGTAACCGTAGCGCGTAGAACGCTTCACTATCAACAATTGCATTACTGCTTACCATCAGGTGGGACCGCAGTCAAGCGCTATTTTATATCATTCAAGTAAATAAAAAAATAAGAAGTTATGAAGTTTATGTTTACCTTTAGGCACTGGTGCAAATACGTTTTTGAGATTCCCTTCGGTGTCGTAAACTCTGATGGCGACGTCTGCTATGATAAGTAAGTCTTCTGATAAGGCGAGGCCGCCAACCAAACCCAACTCTCCGTTGCCTACCTGTAAATAATAACTTACATCATTTAAAAAGCACTTTCCTCGGAAAACATCTATCATAACTACTAGCGTCGCGAGAAAGAAGGTGATCATACCAGTAGATAGAAGTGACACAGGATACAGGTGTACTCTCTGTTACTTTACTTTCATAGACATACACTATCACTTTTCACTGGTGCTATACCTCTCTCTCAATATTCCCGTGTCTATCGAACAGGAACACAGCTCTGGCGCCGTTGTCCGCGACAGCCAGACGTCTAGTCACGGTGTCGGCCGCCACGCACACCGGCTCCACGAGGCGCTCTGAACGAATCGTGCGGATGGTTGTGCCATCTGCTGTTACCTGAAAAAGGGGATGTTGGATTGTAGATAGTGGGAAAGTATAGATCATCTAAGGTTTCTTGTAGCAATGCTGTAGTGCTTTCGTTCGCATCAATACAGTCGCGATGCTGTAGCGCGTTAGTAGCGAGTTAACAATCTTCTATAGCGCGTTGCAAACACGACTAACGCGCGTTAGTTGCGATGTTGTCGCGGGCTTACGAAACGCGCGACAGCGTCGCTACAAAAAGTCGCCGTGGGCGAGGGGCCTTAGATGCTCAATAACCACTGCTCAAATTTTATAAAATGCATTAAATTACTAATCTACTTATATTACTAGTATAAACTAGTGTCTGTCAGCGGCTTCGTGCGATTGAAATTAGAAAATTAACCCAAGGGAATATAATTCCATGATAAAAAGTATTACTATGTGCTATTCCAGGATATAGTTTACCCGTGTGGAGCCAAATCCGTTTAACTGTTTGAGCGTAAAGAACTAACAGACATACATACATCTATAATACAAAAATGAATAGCTTAATATGTTGCTAAGCGCAAATTTCGAGAACGGCTGGACTGTTTTCGCTAATTCTTTTTTGTTGTGCTTATTATTGTCAGGAGAAGGTTCTTAGGGTAGGGTAGAGTAGAGTAGAGTAGAGAAGGGTAGAGTAGGGTGGAGTGGGGCGGAATAGGGTAGAGCGGGAGCAAAGCCGCGGGCAAAAGCTAGTATAGGGTTGTTCTTCAAAATTAATTAATTTTATCAAGTTTTTTGTATTTTTTTGAAACCTTCATGTAAACTATTTTTAATAAGATATATGCGATCTACGCATAATGGAGTAGATTTTGATGAGAAAGGCACTTTAAAATTTTCTATATTAAACGCAATATTTGTAAATTTCAAAATATTCATGTTGCGACTAATGACACCACATGTTGAGAATGACTTCACGCTCGGAACATAATGACGCACAGTTCCAGAGAATGATTAAAAACGTTTTTAATTTGGGTATTTTACAAAAAAAACACACATATAATCAGTTAATAAATCAATCATTTATTCATAAAACTTAATCAAACAAATAATTTATTTTAAGTAGGTACGTACCTACTTCAATTAAAAACTTCAAAATTAACTTAGCCTATAGTTAACTCTACCAACTGTGGCTCAAATCTTGGGGTGATTATCACAATCATCTAAATAACAACAAACTTAATCATCTAATCTTCTTAGCGTAATTCTTTGGCAATTATTTAAAAGGTACGTACTTTGAACTTTTCATCCGATCATTTATTACTATGCAATAATCATCAAATCAATACTATGCAATATCACAATGATTATTTAAATGTATTAGTGAGAACATTAGAAATAATCTTAACTTTATTTTGATTAGTAGATTTGCGCGTAGTTGCCAAGGGAACTACAGAATCAGCATCAGAATTATTCTGGTTACTGGACTTAATATTACTATTCATGATATACCCCAAATGCTTACCATGGGACCAAATGTCGCCAACGTCACATAGGAAGCAACTTAAATTCCTCATGGTAGTTTTAGGTTTAAATTTGTCCCAGAGAACTTGGTGTACGAAAAGGGTGCCTCTGAAAGGCTTTAACTG
The DNA here is from genome assembly GCA_958295575.1 of Leucania comma. Taxonomy (NCBI): domain Eukaryota; kingdom Metazoa; phylum Arthropoda; class Insecta; order Lepidoptera; family Noctuidae; genus Leucania; species Leucania comma. The sequence goes on along the minus strand of OY282474.1, from coordinate 14,034,051 downwards.
CTTAGGAATCAATTTTTCTCTCTGAATGATATCTTCTTCGGAAACTCTTTTGATTATCACATTTTCTAATCTTGATTCCATGATTTCGTAAAACTGATCAAAATTTCCAACATCTGAACCAAAATGAACCATCTGATCTGCTACTCTTTTTACTGCAGCGCCTACACCGTCAGGAGCACCCTTTCCATGCCCTGCTTCGGAATAATTCCAGGTAATCCTGGTTACATTTGAGTGTTCAGACGACAACTGACTGATAATATAAAACATATATTTGTTACGATATTGCGACGATGGCGAATCTGAAAGGAAATGAATAGTATCCACAAACGGATTAAGTTCTATAACTTTGTCAAGAACAGGTAGTAAATGCGCCCAAATTGATGCAGCGTCATGTTGAAGGCAGGAACTAAGAGTACACATGGATGTCGGGCTTACTTGACCAGTTATAAAACTGTGAGTGTAAATCACAACTGTGTGAAGCGATACTTGTTTCCGACTACCCCCAAAGTGGAAAGACTGAACTTCTTCGGCATATTTTAAATTATAATTTTCGGAAAAATCAACATGTACTAAAGCTTCATGTATATTCATATTATTTTTTAAGGACGTGATTGCTTTGTATTGCTTAACAATTTTGTATATGTGGTCCAAGTACTTGGGTAGGTCTTCTTCCAGTTTGGAAATAGCTTGTAAGGGTTTCATTATTATTTTCTGTTTTTCTGTTAAATTTTGATATTTTTTAGTTCCATTTTCTAAAACAACTTCTTTTTTAACTTTCTTCCATTGAAAAATCGTTACATCAATATCATCATTGATTTTATTATACACAAGGTGACGTGTTGCACAAATTTGGCAAATTTTTTCCAAGCATTCTGTGTTAAATGGATCGCAACACAACGTGGTTAATACTTTTTCTGGTTTCTTTTCATTTATTAGAGATGCTTTATTTAAACCGCTCACCAACAACTCCATATTCACGTGAGTAGCACATAGGCACGTCTCTCGATTAGACGATTTAGGATGCAGAACCCAGAAAGGTCGGTTTTTGCAAAAAAATGAATAATGAATGTTATTATTAGTTTCATTTTTAAATTTTTTATATAAATCGGTCAATGGGGCTGTCAGGTATCGCTTTTGCATTCTTTTCTTATTCCTTGTAATGAATTCTTTTTTGCCTGCAACAACAGTACTGTTAGCATCTTCACAATAAAATGAAATGACTGACTTTCTTATTTCAGATATGCTAGTTTTATAATTTGTCCTTTTAAGTGAATGATTTTGTCCCTTAGAACTTGATTTGTTGTTATTTTTTTTATTTGTGTCTTCAGCTGGTAACTTTTGAATGTGCTCAATTTTTTGTTGTAGATTGGATATACTTTTACGTTGTGATTCATTTTTCTTCTTCAAAGACGTTATTATAGAAATCAATACCTTCCTTTTTTTATATTCTCTGTATCTAATTTTTCTAACTGCACGTTTAACTGCAGGGCACTCATGGTCATGTTGCAAAGGATCCTCTTTTTCGAGACTATTCTCAACCTCGTTAGGCACATTTGCCACCGGGGCTGCTTCAACTTGAACAGTTTCTAATCTAACTTCTTTATTAAGATTTTCCTTTATTTTCTCTCGGTACCTTCTAGAATTTTCTTTCCATCTTTTTCTTTGTTCTCTTTGAGACCGAGCCGACCTATCTTTGATCTGTACAATCTTTTTCTCTTCTTTTCTTTTAAGATATTGATTTCTTCGTCTTTCTTTTTCAATCGCAAGAAGCTCTGGATCATTTTTTATTTCGTTATAGCGTTTTCTTTTACATAGACGCTGTTTTGCTAATCGTTGTTCTTTAGTCTGTGGCATTTTCCTTGCTATAAAGAAAAAAAGTATGTTTGAACAGCCAGCGATTATTCTTTTTTAAGTGTTAAAAGGCATAGGCCTACATCTCGAAACATAGGCCCACATCTCGAAGTAAAGTGCCAAAATGTTATGAATATTATAACAAAAAATGTATGATAACTCGATAATTAATATGATGATAATGAAATGACTCAATGTATTTGTTCTATCGTCCGGAATTGTCCACTTCTCAAAATGTCAACCAGTCGCAAAACGTCACTTACGCCTAACGTAACTTAAATAATGTTTTTTTTTATTTTTTTATTTGGTTGTAAAGTGGAGTTGTCATTTTGCGAATGCGTCATATTAAGAAGTTGACATTGTGAGAAGTTGACGTTATGCGAAGTTATCATTGTGAGAAATGGTCATTTTTAAGAAATTGACATTATGAGAAGTGGACATTCTGAGAAGTTGACATTGTGAGAATTTGACATTCTGAGAAGTGGACATTCTGAGAAGTTGACATTGTAAGAAGTGGACATTCTGAGAAGTTGACATACTGAGAAGTGGACATTATGCGACCGGTTGACATTTTGAGAAGTGGACAATCCCGGACGATACGAATTTTTTTTTTTTCATTAGGTTGTAAAGAAGAAACTATGGACTTGTCATTTTGCGCATTCGTCATTTTAAGAAGTGGACAAAAAGCGAAGTTGTCATTTTGTGAAATGGACATTTTGAGAAGTTGACATTATGAGAAGTTGACATTATGAGAAGTTGACATTCTAAGAAATTGACATAGTGAGAAGTTGACATTCTGAGAAGTTGACATAGTGAGAAGTGGACATTATGAGACCGGTTTACATTTTGAGAAGTGGACAATCCCGGACGATACGCTTAAATTAAATTCTAGCAATACTTAGTGGTAGCATACACACATACATACATAAACTCACGCCTTTTTCCCACGGGGGTAGGCAGAAACCACAGAATGCTACTTGCTACGATCCTTACATACTCCTTTCGCATCCGCCATGTTCAGTGGTAGCAAGAGCAGTTTTTACGCGCGAGCAAAGTTATGAGAAAAACAGGACAACACAAAAGTAGAAGATTATGCATGATGCTAGCATTTAAATAAAAACCTAAATTCCTTAAATCATCAAGAAAAAAACCTGTAAATCACCGAAAATCATTGTACGTAACAACTCGTCATTAAAGGTGAAAATCATTATGCGAAACATAGTGTCATTCTTCACAACACAACGTTGCCCAAAATGATGTAGCATAGAATGACCGATTGAGAATAAAACAGGTATAGACTTGTCTGGGAGCCTAAAACCTCCGTAAATGATTAGACTACATGAAGTCATTTACGACTGGCTATTATATAAAAACAAACGAAAATATAACGTATAGTACATTTATGGAATTTAGGTTGAAATACAAATGACATTTTTGGTAACAAAATGCAAATAATTAGAAAAAAATACTTACAGTTCTCCAGCGCGCACGTGTTTACGCACCGAGGCGTTGCCGTTGACTGAGGGGCCCCTCCCGCTCACCGAGGACGGTGTTTTAAAGTTTCGTTCGGAATTGGATTATTTTTAGGAAATTTTACCAATGTTACTGCGACGAATGACGTTTTTCTTGTAACAATATTTGATAATATGTTTAAGCTAACTATCGCTAAGTTTTTGAAGAGTATTTTGATTTTAAAGGGGGGCCAAATTATTAGATTTTAATATGCTGACATAATTAGAATTATAAAGTACGTATTAAATAACTTGCAAACAAATATTGCGACAAGAGATGTAATCGGAATACGAGTATAATGATTTTTGGCGTTGTTTTCGAAACTTTTTTTGATAAAAAAGCTAAACAATTTTTATTTTAACTTGGTAACATATAAAATAATGCTAATAATAAATAAAAAGCTTATCAATTGTTTAAAAAAAAATGAGCGTAATAAAATACTCCGTCGGAAGAAAAGTTTGGCACTTTTTGAAGAACAACCCTATAGATATATATATATATAGAAACCAATACCATAGATCCATGGATGGTTAACCGCCCACAAATCAATGGTAGTTATAAGAAAAGTCTCACAACAGCTATTTTAGTTTACCAAGAATTTTGCATGGTCTCATACCGGGTTATGAAGGTCTGATAGCAGTTGAATAGAATAGTCCCTTACCATACACATTCACATACCATAGTATTCAAAATGCAATAAGTAATTTGCAATTTCTTAAATCCCGGGATTTAATCGTCATGTTTATGATTCTGGGATGTTAGAGGAGGTATCAAGTCTAGGTTACATACTTCCTCGAACTTTAGGTAAATACTTATTCCGACTTCATACGACAACAGTCAATCTATGCAATATTATTATTCTCTCTATGGTTATACAGTTACTGCTCCATCGGTCAACATTGATTAATTAATATTTGCAAACCGATACATGACACTGACAAGGTCAAAATCTACTCATTTATGATAATGTTTTAATTAAGAATATAAATGTTATCGTAGGTTTGCTAATGTTTAGTAAAGGTACTAAAGTCCGTTCGCGGAGTAGGAAGAATTTCGTACAATGACCTTTGGGCCTACTGACAGTGGTCACAAACATGTTTATATTAAGTGCGTTTTACATAAGAAATTTGAAGGAGAAAAAAAAATGAGTAATTTATTAAATAAATTATTGTTATTAAGTATATAAATTATTTATTTAGATTTTATATTATAACAATATAAAAATCGAGTAAAAATTAGTAATTCGGTAGAAATATGATAATAAAATAAAAATTATCATTGTCATTCATAATTGAAAAATTATGAATTTCGTCAAGGATTTTTTGTAGTGACTAAATGCACTAAAGCATTTAAAAAAAAAAAACCACATTCAAAAAAGAACAAAACTTACAATAGCAGTAAACAGTTTACAGTAAAGGGTTTACAATCCCTGACGACGGAGGCCATTGCATCTGTGCGAGCGAGACGCATTATATTTACGCAGGAGTGACAGAGACAGGTAATAATAGGTCAACGTAAGAAATTTTTCCTGCTTCGTGTCCGGATTTTAGGAGCAAATTAATCTTCCTGTAATATACCTATAGACATATACTCTCTCTGTAATAGAGATATAAGTTATTTAAAAGCATATACTATCGCGGTCATTTATGCCTGATCACTTAAAAAAAATTTCGCTTGAATCTTGAGGCGCGGCGCCAAACCAAACCCTTTAAAATTTTCGTTTCGAGTGCAAGCAAAAATGAACTTAGCGGTGGTCCGGCGGAAGTATCTTCGATGGTACTCGAATCGAAACACTATACTGCGCTCCAAAAACACAGATAGTTGATGTGGCTCAGTATGCTGCTGATCTTAAGGCGAATACTACAAGGGACAGTAGATATAACAAAAGTAACATCAACTGACTGACCTCAGTGAGAGTTCTAGTCCGCCAATTGACCGCCACAATGCCTTCAGCAGTTACCGCTATCCCTGTACAACTTCGTCCTGCTAAACCTGCAATATTATCATAGATGATTTATGCTTAAAATTAGACTAGGCGCCATAATTACATTCGCGTAGAGCTAAACAGCAAATTTGGAACTTATTTGGTGCACGTTAAGATATATTTTAGAATAAATTGGCATTGAGAAGTCGGGTATGAATGTGTAGTTTTCGAGATAAAAATGCCATACCTTCGTTAACGATATGCGTTTTGAAAGCAAACGTCTCATCGTCTAAGACCTTCACTCTTGAGTTGCCTGCGTCCAAGACGTAGATCTCCCGCCGTTTCGGACATCTGCAATGAGATGTCTCAGTTAATAAAAAAAAGTGCAATCGATGATCAATATGACGTAACATAGCATAGCATAGCATCAGCCTTATAATGTTCCCACTGCTGCGACTCAGGCCTCCTCTCTAGGAGAGGGAATGGGCCGTAATGGATTACGGGGTTGGTGGATGTCACATGTCTTCGAATTATTGGTTCTATGACATGTCGGTTTCCTCACGATGTTTTCCTTCACCGTTTTGAGAGCAAACTTTCCATGACGGAGTCCATTATAAGACGACGCAGCAGAGAACGAGGTTTTAAAATGTGGCGGCTTCCGAACGCCAATGGCTGCTGATTGCTTCTGATACTGTTACAAATGTGGTGGTAGCGCGCCACAGCCACCGGTGACTGTGGTCAGTGGCCTGTTTGTGCCGAGCCTTAATTCCAAAAATTGTCGTTTCGGAGATAGAGAGAAGACGCCCAGGTACCAAAATAAAAGAGGATCTCAGAAACATAAACATATTAAGGTTTTGTTATAAAAAAAATCTATATTAATTCTTCGGATAGACACAGTGTCCTCACCTAGCAACCGCGACAGGCTGACTAAGCTGCTCTTTCCCGGTGCCCCTGGAGCCCCACACTAGCAGAGGAGCCGCAGTGGCCGCTATCTGAGCGCGCAGAGGCGAGTCCCGCACGCCGCGAGCGAACACCAACACGCGCACGCAAAGTGCACCCGCGCTCCATGGACGCATTGTGATTCTGTAAATAATAATATTTCATTACACTTACCCGAATATCCGTTCATATCCTTACCGCTTTTAGGCAAGCAATTTAATGTTTTTCACACTAGTGCGGAAAAGTGCGCGCGCTCGTCGCCACCACTATTTATAAATTTATTTTATCAGGCTGGGCACTGAGCCACCCCCACAAGGTTTATTTTTAATCTTCGTACATGTATTAAAAAACGTCGTTTGATAAACGTGGAACTGCAGTACTTGGCTGCATAACACCCTCGTCTACGGCTCGTGCGAATTCCGCCTCGGTCGCATTGACAAACTTTCTCCACTTGTATCAAATAAGTACAGTTTGGTTAGTAAGTTATGATATACAAGGACATAATAGTTGGTGTAGGATATAAAGTGCCGTGGCCGTATAGTATGTGTCGTCTTGTAACACGACTATGAATGCTTTTAGGATAAATGGTTCATTAAAATGTTTATACTGAGTGCAGTGACGGTCTGAAAATGCCTGCCTAGGGTGGTAAGCATTTTAGGTAAGGTTCATAATTATATGCACACACGTATGTCACAAATATGATCTGATTAACTAAGAAATGAGTTTCGAGAAAAGCTTTTGAGATTCGCTGTTTCGTAATTTTTTTAAAGTAATAAGTACGTTGACAATGATTGATTCTTAAACTGTTAAGTGATAATTAACCGCAACCCTACGTCTGAGTCTACGCCACAAGGAGTTGTCAGCAAACTGTAGGGGCCCAGTATGGCCGAAGCCTACTGGGGCCAAGGGTTAGGTGAAAATGAACCCCTGGGCCCTGGATCGAAGGCAATGAATGGAACGGGGTAGGTTTTTAGTCAGTAAGAGTGTGATACTATCTCCCGCCCCACCCAAGGGCGGGATTTGTCATTTGATGATTTTACCTACCATAAAAAAAAAACACTACAATTAAACCCTTTTAATTTTCCTTTTTAAAATAACGTGACGCGACACTACGCGAATTACTTCTGTATTGTAGGGTTTTTTTAAATCATTCAATGAGTTTTCCTGCTTTTGGGCGGAAAGGGAGGACGTGTCAGACCTTTATTGACTAAAACCCACTCCTACGTTCCTTCTTTACCTAGCGTTCCAAGGCCCCGGGTTTGTGTTCACAAATATGTAAACTCACAATCATAAGACCGGACTACAGGTTCCGGTCTTATGTATGTGAGTTTATATACAATTATTTGCTCGGTGCAGGAATAGAACTCCGACATATAGCGTAACAGCTATTCGCTCAATTGAGTGTAATTTATTATTGTACACTCTTAAGGGTGGATCAGATTGTTGCAAAGCAACGTCCCAACAGAGGTGACCTTGCTAGTTTCAAATTGTGTAGACAGCAGTTATAAACCATGACCTTCAACGCCCTTGGTGGCGAGCGCGTTTTCCCAACTGGACTGACCGATTTGCGAACGTATTGGAGCTTGGTTTATGTATGTAGCCGCAACAAACTAAGCTCCAACAAAATGACCTTGGTAGGAGCGTTAGTTTGCAACTAGAGATTGCAAACCGGGCCCGGCCGGGCCGGACCCGGCCGGGCCCGGTGCCCTTTTAGACGCCCACCGGGCCCGGCCATTCATACCGGGCCCGGTAGGTACAAAAACTGCAGCACGGAAGCGCCAACTTGTAGAAAATTAGCATGGCAAGCGTTGCCATGCTTTTTTTTTTTTTTTTTTTTTTATGGTAGGTAAAATCATCCAATGACAAATCCCGCCCTTGGGCGGAGCGGGAAGTAGTGTCAGACTCTTACTGACTAAAAACCTACCCCGTTCCTTCGTTGCCTATAGTGCCGGGGCTGAGCCTTCCTCTCAGAAAACGGCCCTTGGCCCCAGCAGGCTTCGGCCCTGCCTGCCTGCAGTTAGCAGGCTGGGCCTCTTCGGTGTGCTGACAGCTCCTTGAGGCGCGCGGGAACAGAACGCGCCGTCGACGACTTGGGCTCGGTCCGGTCGGTTACCGGACGATCGGACAGCGTGCTACCCATTGCACGCCGTCCGCAAGCCCGCGCCTACGGTGGCCGGAAATCGGGATCGGAATCCCGGCGGCGGCTGGGGCGAGCGCCCCGTTGCCTCTGCCTGATGCGGTCGGCCTCCTCCTTTGCTAGCATTACTGCTTCGCAGAAGGAGGCGACCGCCTGCCATCCCTCCTCACTACGGACCATGGCCTGAACCAAGGCCCGGCGAGAGAGATCGCTGCCGCCGATCGCCCCCACGAGGACACGGCGATGCTCCGCCCAGGCGGGGCACACCTCTACAGTGTGCTCCACCGTGTCCTCCGGATGTTCCGCACAGTGGCGACACCCGGGCGAATCCTCCGCACGAATCCGGAACAGGTACTTAGCGAACTTTCCGTGTTCGGTAAGCACCTGCGTCGTGCGGAAGTTGAGAACGCCGTGAGGTCTTTCCAGCCACGCCTCAAGGATGGGCCTTATCGCCCCAATTGTGGCGCGCCCCGAACGAGGTTGCGATAGTCGTTGACGCCATTTCACCATGAGATCCCGCCGGAGAAGCGTTGCCATGCCAATTTTCTACGCGACCGCGATGTTGCTATAAAAGTTTGATTGTTCACAGTTACATTGCAGCCCAGCCAGTAGTTATAAGATTTTGCTATGCCGGGTTGGCGTCAAATGTTACCGGGCCCGGCCGGGTTGAAAAACATACCGGGTTGCAATCTCTATTTGCAACCGTCTGGTCCATCCTTTAAATTGTAATTCTAACTTGATTTTGAATGCATTTCATTTTCACAGTGGAGGTTTTTCTTTTATAAATATTAGTTTTTTTTATTATTCCTATACTCATTTTTTTTTCTTTATATATTTTGGGGTTTTTACCTGACCAAATATGACCCCATTGTACCTTTTAACATTAATAATGTCATCACATATACCTAAACTAAAATAATTAAGATATTATGTACATACACTTTACAATAATAAAGATGGAAGTCACATTTTTTTGGCATCATCTGCAGTTGGTCGAGACAAAATTGACTGTATTAGTCCCTCATTAAGTCGATTTAGATTTAATTCCCTCAAAAGTGACGCCCTCTCACTCCTATTCCCGACACAATTCCATCAGCAAATGTTGCACGTCCTCTGATTGCATTCTCTGCAATTACTAAATTACGTCCCAGGCATAAGTTAGATTCAAATTCACATAGTCAAACAAAAAGGTTTGTGTCGTGATCTCATTTCGTGATACCTCATGAATAATGGCTCAGTTTAAATCTAAAAATAGAATACCAAACCCGAATCTTGCATGTCAGTAAAATGGTAATCAGAAACTAAATGGTGTCACGAAAAATTAAATCAAAACACTTGCTTACGGATTGAAATATGTGGGCGTTTATTTATAACTGTCATGTATTTTTAACTTTTCTTGTTTTATGCACCAAGTACAACACCTTTTTGTGTCCAGGCAATCTCTGTCCATTCCAGGTTGCCAAGATGAGATTGTAGAATGCGTTTTTATTTTGTTTATGGTTTTCATTGTTTGTTATCTTGATGTACTATAAAATATTTATATGAACTAATAAATATTCGCTACTTTTAGAAGTTATTATCTTCAATTAAAGTTATTATATATGTATGTATATAAAAGGCATTTTTTTGTACTTAGACGAGTAAAAAGAGAGGTTTTCATTATCATACGGATTTCATCACGCATGCGGGATTGCCCTGCCGCCCACGCGTCCCGCGTGCGTATTCCCCGCATTACAATAAATACTTGTATGAAAATGACATGAGCGTGCGGAGAAAATCCGCATGCGTGACGAAATCCATGATATTAAAACACCCCTAAAGGGATGTAACGGAGGTCTTAAGTTTTTTGTATGGGGAAACCTAATTACACGCGGGCAAAGCCGGTGGTAGAAGCTAGTAATAACATATTATTAGACCTCACAACCTTCCAACACTTTTCTAAACTAGCAGTAAAGTTGGCATCCAGTCTCATCTGATTACCAATATTCTACCTTTTTTTTAGGTGCGAAAATCATCCAATGACATCTCCGCGCCCTTGGGTGGAGCGGGAGATAGTGTCAGACTTTTGATGACAAAAAACCCACTCCTTTCCTTCTTTGCCTTGGTTCCAGGGCCTCGGGTTACGTTTTCAAAATACCCCATGACCCCAGTAGGCTTTGACCCAGCCGGGCCTCTACTTAATATAACTCGACTTAATACGCGCCGTCGACGACTTGGGCCCGGTTCGGATGGTTACCGGACGGTCGGACGGCGAGCTACCCTTTGCTCACCGTCCGCAAGCCCGCGCCTGCGGTGACCACCAGTATTCTACCTGGCTTCTACTATAAGTTTGTTGCTGCGTTTGTTGTTTGCTTTAGATCTAAAAGAAGAGATGGAGCCCATCACGAAATGACCTACATAATACTTCATTCAGGTCTGAATACTTTTGGCCTGATTTCCATCGCAGCAGACTATAACAACTTTGAAATGACCTACTTATCTATCTACACAGGCTAGTGTCAAGGTCGCTAACGGTGCAAAGTAGTAGTCGTATCGTCAATAGTCTGCGTTGGAGATATGCACAAACTAATTCCATACTTTGTCTATGGTTGTTTTTGAAGTATGTGCCATAGAGTAATCGCTGTTTGTGTGTGTCCGACGAATACTGTTCTGTTTTCTGTAAGACTGTTGAAATATAAATTATATGATGAATCTGCTCCAATCCTATTATCAAAAAAATCACTGCGCCTCATAATTTAATATTCTGCTTAACCCTTTGGGGAGTATCGGCATTGTTAGGCTAATTTTACTAGCTTTCTTCTGTCTTACATCTTTCTTATTTTCGTTGCGAAACTATTAAATAACCAAGCAAGCCTAACACTCCCTATCGCATTACCCACAGCGGGCTCAGGGTCGAGAGAGTGCATAAAACCCACACGTGTTTCTTCAGTTGCCTTTTACAGTCCAGGGCCAAGGTAATTCTTTCAAACAATCGTGCAAGTCAACTATATCCACTTTGAAAGTAGACAACATACCTATACAGGCCAGTGTCAAGGTCGGTGACGGTGCAAGGCAGGGGCGCGTCGTCGATGGTCGCGGCGGCGCTGACGGGGTCGCCGCCGGTGCAGCGCGCCTCGCCGTGATAGTCCACCGTGCGTAGTACCACCACCACTTCCAAGCCACATACACAGGCTGATTCTGGAAATAGCAGAAATGGATTTATAAAAGCAACTAATATTTTTTTTAGAGTCGTTCTCTTATGTTTGAAGGGTGTGACTAACTTAGCTTTGCGTTCTGGCAGCTTTTTTATGACGGACCTCTTGTAAGGATCCTCAAGATATTATAGTTTTTGAAAAAACGAGCAAGATGAAATAAGCAGTAGTAGCGACATTTATAATGTTATGCTCAAAAAGGCTTTGGGTCAAGCTATTTTTTGATGCTCAACAAGTTACTGAAGTAACTGGCTGCAATATGGTCATGGATCAACTTAGAAGATTGTTGTAAGATAACAAGAATTACGTAGTCTTCAGCCTTCAGCGCTAATATAAGCAGTACCTAATTTACATAATAGTACCCTATAAAATACAAATACCTGTCTATCTCAGTGTCTACAAAGTCTGGCAGACATCGCATGACCAAAAGAATTATGTCACAGCGACATGCATTGATTTTGTTTATTAAATAGCACACAAGCAGCTCTATTTGTTTACTTACTATAAAATCAGAACATGGCCAAGTACCAACCTGCCTTCTGAATGCATTAATTATGTACTTTCTAAGTTGATATAACATCAATTACTTATGGTAAAGAAAAACATTGTAGGAATCCTAATGATCGCAAATTGCCGGCACGCAACGAGTGTTAGCGTATCGATCAATATTCGTTCCTTCCCTGTTTGAAGAGGCCTTTGCTATGCTGTGAGAGAATCATAAATCGTATTTTAACTCACCTAACTGCAACGTACAGAGCCCAGGGAAAGTGGTACTGGTCCGTACCCTACCCAACTCGGCTAGCGCCTCAGAAAATCTCTGCTGAGCGTCATTATGAGCGAAGTCTACGGCTAAGAAGGCATTCTCTCTTGGTTCTGCGAGAGCAGCAGCGTCGCCTAGCCGGGCGCCTAGGGCAGCTGCCCGACTACTGACTTCACGGACTTCCACTTGTTGTTGAAGCCCCGAGCATTCGGCTTCCACCTGATGAGTGACATTGGACGTTAGGTTTTCAGAGACAGGGGTAAATGATATGTGAAGTGGAATCGCCCGTACCTTAGCCTTTTCTGCATCAATTAATTTTAGTTGTTCTTCGAGCAATTTTCGTTTGTGTGTAGCGGCAGCTGCCGCGGCCGATTTCAATTCGCTGTGACGTTTATCGATCGCTGCCTTCAGTTCTGCGAAATGTCGGTCTATCGCTTCGTCCGCTGCCGTCGCTGCCGCCTCAAGTCGTCTCAACTCGCTTGCCACCGCATCTCTCGCTGAACCCAGCTTACTGAGACATTCATTCGCTCTATATAACAGTATTTCAGACATTCTTTTCAATGCTATGGAGAATGGTACAACTGTGTGGTCGCAGGGAGTGTCGCTGTGAGGCCCGTCGGCGCAGTGTCGACAGAACACGCAATCACAAGTCTCGCAGAAAAGGAGTTCTCTACCTGGATGCGAACTGCACTGTGGTATAACCTCCCGACGTTGGCGTGCCATTAGATCAAGCAGTTGGTTGACGAGGAAAGAGGGCGGGAGCGCGGCCACCCCGCCCCGCGGTATCGTGATGAGCTCGCGGCAGATAGGACATCGGAAGCTGCCCGCGTCTCGGGTCTGCGAGGCAGCTATTCGTGTGAGGCAGTGGAGGCAGACTGTATGCGAGCAAGGCAGAAGCTTGGGCGTGTGCTCTCCTCCATCGTAAGTGCCTGGAAAAATACAGAATCGCTGTCAGAAGGTCATATCGTCAGTTTAAGATGAGTAAAGATTAAAACAACATCATAATTTATATAGTTAATTTTAAACATTGCGAAATGTAATTATTTTTAGGTAACAATTAAATTGTCAACCATTGTTCGAATATTAAGTACTAGCTCTTCAGTAATTGAAATGTCCTGAGCTTTATCTGTATGATATATGTAAATAACTACAGACTACGGTAGATTACAAAGTCATTAACAGAAATGTGGCAGTGATGAATGTGGCACTGATTAACATGGCACAAGTATCTAACAGCAATAATGAATATTAATGGTAACATTTAACATGGAGGTACCACTATGGAACATGCTAATAGCAACAGTGTTAGCAATGAAAACGAAGATATGAAGATACTCAATAAACGAGTTTACATGTCTTTCTGTCCCAGAGCAGGACTATCACCCATATTCTCAAGTAATTTCCTTCACTCAAATCAATCTCCCTAAAGCAAATAGATAGTTATAGCCTGTCATTCTGATTCAAGTAGAGTGGAGGTAGTTCCCTTTTCCACAAATTACTATAATCTTTATGATAAGCCATGAGTCCATGACTCATTGGACATGTAAACTCCCTTATCTCGTGTATCAGTGAGTGGTGTACTAACATAAACACGTGCCGCAGGTGAGGAAGCTCTCGTTAAAGTCCTCGTAGTTGATGGAGACGGTCTCGACGAGCGTGGAGCTCATGCTCGCCATCCCGACGCCCAGCCGTGAACTAGCACATAAGAAACACGTTTAACATAAGACCAGAAAAGCAAGATCGCCAAACAGTTTACAATGTTAGTCGCCAAGTACTTTATAGCAACTGAATTTAATGTCAAACCAATATAATAATATTGTTGGAGTTCGACAGTTTTCAGGTTAAAGAACCTAGATTTTGACAAATATCAACATATAATTTTTAGTTGCAAACCTTCAATTTATCCCTGGCATATTGCTTTACAGCGATATAATGACAATTAATACAGCTCAAGCCGTTAATTTTTCTTCATGATACTCTTTTACAGTATAAAAAAAAATATTTTAGTTTGCAGTAGTATTCTATTCTAAAAATCCTTCTGGCAAAGTGTTTCCTTCATGATTGATTGTCGAGGAGTTCATTATAAAAACTATATAAATCTTTAAGACTTTATTTATATTGTTATTGTACAAGTTACTTATATAGGAATTATCTGTCTTGAAATTAAAAAAAGAAATGATTACTACAATTCTCAAACCGTAAACAAAATAACTTTGGACGTGGAGTGGAGGACACCAGCCAGACATGAAACAATTCATAAATCCAGTCTCAAAATGTTTATCACCACACTTCTTACTCACATTTTATAAGCAAAATTGAATTCCTAACTGGTGTTTGTGCAGACCACAATTTTATTTTATACTTGGTAGTAGTTTAAAGAAAGTAATATTTGTTGCCGTTTTATACTTTTTTTTTTCCTTCATCACTATTAGGAGCTATATCCAATGATTATGCTCTATTGGTAGTAGCTTTAACACTAAAATAATAGCTTTGACTAAGTATATATCCTTTAACAAGTTCATAAGGAAAATTAATTGAATAATAATGTAACAAGGAGGAAGTGGAGCATTGTTTGTTTGCAAAACAATTTGACCTTTATCCAATATAAGAGGGCATATTCTTGAAGCAGTTTATATAGGTACCTGCTTTGTTAATGTTGAAAATCTTATTTGATATAATGGTTTGGTAATCCGTTTCTAATTTTATTGAAAACTTATTTGTAAAATAAATTTATACCATTTAAGTATGATTATAAAATTTAATTATTTATATTTATTAAGAATTGGTTTCACTTGTCTCTAATTGCTGCTGTGTTATATTCATAACCAAATCTTTTCACATAATTTAAGTTATTTATCTGGAAGAACATGAAAATTAATTATGAAATATTTAAAACAAAAAAAAAAACAAGTATCACAAGAAATAAATTTGTTTATACTAAAGGAATTTGGTTTCCACACTTATTTTGTGATGGGCCATTAGATATGAAACAGTAATTGATATTGGTATCAAATCCTTGGTTCAATTACACCATATTTGATATATGTAACTGGGTTAGTTATAAAACAGATAAAACATAATAATGTGCACAAAACATTAGCATTTGTGATTCACCAATCAGTGCGGATTGCTCTCGTTACATGCCATTGTCTCCAATTGAACTAATTATGTAATTGTTTTGACATTCATCATTGTAATCTAGAATATTAAATAGGTTAACACTGCAAATTGTACCTTTATTATATATAGTGACTGATGTGATTAGCATTGATTTCACAGTATTTGATTTGAATGGTAAATTGATTTACTAAAATTTCAAATCTTCATTAATTTATGGTGCCAGTAATGGACAGTAATCTTTATATACTTTTTTAAATTAGTAACTAAAAATGTATTTATTTAACTTTTATGTACAGTAGTGGTACATAAGCTGACTTAAAACAACAAGGCATTCTCTGCTGCCCTTCGGCTTATCAAGATTAATTGGACCCTGTTAAGCAGAAAAGATCCAACCAACACTTTTTCTAAAATCTAGTTATCTACATTTCCATAAAGTACTCATCAAGTTTCATATGTGCACAAAAGATCCAGGCATTTTGACCACATTAACGTAACAAAAGTTATTCTGTGTCAAAGATACCATCTCCTAATCACCAATTGTGAAAAATTTAGAAAAGTATCATGTTGCGTGGACACAGACATTAATAAGATTTATGGTTTTCAAAAGATTCATGTTGCATGGATCTTTTTAAAACTTTTAAAAGTCTCAATAATTGTTGTATAATCTTCATACCATACGGTTTGGATCTTTTTGCATTATAGATACCTCACTTTATTTCAAAAACTTAAGAAGCCAATGCCTTTGTATCACACATTCATGATGCTTGGATGTATTCTACTTAAAATATGTTTTATTGTTATTTAAAATAATAGATTCAAAGTGAACTTTGAGGATACTCAAATATTTTGAATTTCAACATTTTATTGTTTTTTGTTCAGTATAAAACAAATATAACTTTATTTTGGTAATATCCGTTTATTTGATTATGATATTTTTTTATACTTGGTAAAGATTATAGAGGAACATAATGACCATCTTAAAACTGCAGAAGATCTTAAAAAACGACTGAAAAATTACATGGCTCTCGCAAGAACTGATCTTTACACAGAAACAATTACATACGATTTAGAAAAAACGTTGCCATTTCCACGCATTCCTACGAATATTGTATTTTATAAGAGGCAGTTATGGATGTACAATATGGGCATACATACGGGATCAGATGATCAAGGGCACTGTAACATTTGGGTAGAAGCTGAAGCTGGGAGAAGCTCCCAAGAAGTAGGTTCTTGTCTGATTAAGCACCTATCGGAAAGATTGAAAGAAGTGACTAATCTTATTTTGTGGAGCGATTCCTGCGGCGGCCAAAATAGGAATATTAAGCTCACCCTTATGCTTAAAGCTTTTTTAAACGATCTCCCGACATTACAACAAATTTTTATTAGATTTTTAGAGTCTGGACACAGTTTCTTGCCTAATGAGAATGAACTCTGAATGGGAAAATAGAATGTGCTCTGAAATACCAATAAAGAGTTTACCTACCTGAATATTATATGAACACAATGAGAACCTGCAAAAAAAATAAAACTCTTCAAGTGCACAGAATGGAAGTCAAAGATTTTCTTGGATCAGCTAATCTTTAAAAAACAATCACCAATAGAAAAACATTACTGGTGAAAAAATTTCCTGGCTTAAAACCAAAGAAATTTTATTAAAAAAGGAAGCAATGTTTTCCTTGTTTATGCGAAAAAGTTTAGATGATGATTATGAAGAGGTGGATCTGAAAAAACGTCAACGTGGAAGACAACCCTTCATTTCCTGAGATATGATGAATATGCTTTGGCCAAATGATAAACCTATAGCAGCTGCGAAATTGAGCGATATCAAAAGTCTTATGCATTTGATTCCATGTGATGCTCACAAATTCTACAAAAATCTGAGAGGTGACAATAATGTAGAAGGATTTGGTGCTGAACCTGATTTTGAGATAGAGAATGAAGCTGAGGAAAGCGATACTACTTAAATAATTTGGAAACCCAACCATTCATTTTTTTATTATATTTTTTTACATGAAAGGTCAATTTGTATTATTTTTTGTCATTAAGCTGTTCTTATATTAGTACATATATTAATTTCCTTCTCCTTCCAAAATGAACCACACATTAAACCGATACTTATTTTGTAATATTGTATTTTGCATAAAAGATCCACGCATAGTTTTTCAGGAATAATAAATACTTTTCATACAAAAATACACTATATATTACTTTCAAAATAATGTATATGTTATGGTCTATTACACTACTAAATTTCAAATAGGTACTGTATCATACGATTTTTTTATTACCTGCCTAACTTTAAACTGCATTTACTCAAAATTAATAAAATGTTGGTTGGATCTTTTCTGCTTAACAGGGTCCAATTTTACTTATGAAAGTAGTATGGGTACTGTAATAAAATTACCAATAAACATGAATGTTTATCAACCTTGGAACATAATCAGCAAGCTTATCTACCAGCTGATTTATATAAATAAATTTGGGATTAATATCTCATTTACATAATTAGTAAGTAACATGAATAAATTACATTGACAATCATAGAGTGGAGTGTCAACATGGAATTTGTATAACTGAACTTTTCCAATAATAATATCCAACTAAGAATATAAAATCGTATACAGATCATGAAGCATCATTGTGAGTAAAGTGGGCTAAATATATTTACAAATTATGAAACTCACCTCTAAAGATTAAGATAAGGTGATATCTCTTAAATAAACCAATAAAAATACACACAGTCTCAGAAAGTTCACTGACCTCACAAAATGTCTTTCAGTTTTGTTGTTATAATGTGGTGCAAAATCGTGATACATATAGTGCTGCAGTTTATGGAACTAAATAAAGTACAGTGCAGAGGGTTATATAATTAATCTCTGTTTTATTACTGTGATTTATACAAACCCTAACGTTATAAAAATACTGTTAACAATATAATAACGTTAATGCAATAAAATATGATAATACTTACAGGAAGGAGCAACAATACATGGACGTGATATCAGGAACAAATTGCGATATGGCTCAGTCTACGTATCTCATATTACACGCGACAGCACTAACACTAACTAGCTTTATGACTTTTTTAAGTAAATTGAACGCGTAAATACAACGAAAAGCGAACGTAAACACATATTTTATTAACACGTTAGCAACTTCACAATCACGCACACTCGTTAATTATATACACAGCGCACTCTACACATCTATACGTATTTATTAAAAGACTTCCTTTTTAATTATAAGCCACAAATATCTATATAATATAAAACTTAAAAGCTCTTTCGTAATCGATCGATAGTTTTAACGAAACTATTCTCATGACAAAGAAACTTCATTACAATAGACTTTTGCATCAGTTTAACTTAACCATAGGTAGAATAAGCGTAGCACTATTTTGAGAATACGATTTGATGATTTGTTGTTGACTTATACATATTTGGACGAAAATCCCTACCCAAATATTTATCTAAACTATTTTGTAGCGACTATTAACCTCACCATCACCTAAACATTTTGAACTGTCAAACAGTAAGGTTGTACCAACTCTTGAATGTTACGCTGTCCTATTTATATCGATAAGTTTTACTTACCTAACTACCATTTAATTACATGTATAACTCCACAAATGTACAGGTGATTTTTTTCGCTCAATCTTGTAACTTTCTTAAACTTTACTGAATAAACTTATTCACACACTAGGACAACTGTCCTAATGAATATTTGAGTTATCTCATTTATATAAAAGCGAAATACCAATTACTGATTAATCACGAAACCTTAGAAACTATAACACCTATAAACTTAAAATTTGGCAGATAAGTTCCTTATAGGGTGTAGACATCCGCTAAGACCGGATTTTACCAAACTCCATTCCTAATAGGGTAAAACGGGGTTGGAAATTTGTATGAAGAAACCGACTTTCACGCGGGCGAAGCCACTGGCAGACGCTAGTATATAATATATATCGTCCTCAAAATGTTGATCATTCGTTGCAAAATCCTAGTTCTAATCCTTGATTCAGAAAAAGAACCGTAAGGGTAGAAGAGACGGGTGCAACATAATCTTTTACTTCCTACCAATGATCGACCAAATGTCTGTGTCGGCAAAAAATGTAGTTTCAGTATCAGATCGGTTTCAACAGAAAATAATTTCGTAAAGTATCACGCGTCGTTAGGTTGACTTTGCGTGAACCAGCTGTATGCTATTACTAGTTATTAAGTAGGTAATCATTCATTACCAACTGCAATTACAATATCTCAATGAAAGTTAAAAATGAAATATAAACCAATTTGCAATAATCTATTACTGTGATCCTTGGTGTAAGTGTTAATTATTGTCAATTTTATTTTCCTAGAAGCAGTTCACCGCTTTTGATAATTTTTGTTAGTTTTATAGCAGTAATATATTGAAAAATATGATTTCACATATTTGATTATTCTTTTTATTTCGTTCAACACATGTTAAGTGTCTGTATAAAAATAAAATACTAGTCTTTACTTAGTCTAAAAATTAAAAAAAATCAATCATATCTAGTTTTTTGTTCCTTTTTGCGCATTTAATTATATAATATTATACAGCGTGGCGATTAGGTTATCACATTAAATTATGCAGCATGTATTACAAGTGGTTATCAGTCCGTTAAAATAGTAAAATAAATAATTTTACTAAAATTAAGAAAATGCATTTTTCAAACAAAATAAATAGCGTATAAAATTGGTACAAAATAAAACATCCTTTATAATATTAGTTCACTGACCTGTAAAAGCGGCAACGCCGCGGCGCCGGCGAGTACGTACGCGCCGTACCTACGCGAGATACGAATACCTACTTGTGGGTGTAGGCACGCACGCGTGGTGTAAGTGTGCAACATAGGTACTTTATGTTGTTGTTTTAAGAAATCATCACAAATTAACTTTAAAAATCTCCACTTAAATTTTAAATTTTCACATTTTCAAAATGTCACCATGCCTCTGTACACACAAACGATATCGTCTTATGATATTGTTTCGAACTTTTCTAAGTAGGTCACCATTCGCGGCTAAATTTTTTAAATTGTCAAAGGCACGAATTATTCGATTTTTTAAATCATCCACAGTCGTCACTTCAGTAGCGTAAACCTCATTCTTTAAATGTCCCCATAAAAAAAATCGACTGGTGTTTAAGCGTTTGGTTACACACAAACTGTCACACACCACTTTCACTAGTGTACAACTAATAATACAAACAATATTATTAAACTATCTAATTCCTATTACAAAAATAAAGCTAACACAAATCAATATCCACAAAAAAAACAAAAAAAATAAGTACGAAGGGCGCGCGCGCAAATAGTAAACTCGTCAACTATCCCTCAAGTATTTTGGCGGCGGACTAGATTCATTCATCGTACGCACCAAAGAAATTAGAATTATGCCAATAAGCATCCCCGTACCCCGTAGCATTTCGAGTATTAGAAATTTATACCTTATGTCTTCAACCGTAAGAATATTGTTGCATATTTTTTCATACCTCCTATGCGGTCTCTTTTATCTTTTAATTTACCGCACAAAGACGCCTTCAACTATTAGCTGTAAGGACATTTTTGTCTTGAATTGTTTACGTTTCTTATTACGAGAAACATAAACAATTCAAACGTAAACAGTTTGTAAAATGATAGTCTAGTACTTGTAGGTAATACGAATGGCAACGTATGAAGTTGTGAACTAGGTATCTTCACCAACTACGGGTCTTTGACCTGCTTTTATTGGCCAGCTGATTGAGTTTATGCAATACATGATGTTGCGAAATATTAAAATGAAAAAAAAATTCCCACGGCTATAATATTGTTTATTATTAAATTATTTTAACTGTATATGATAAAATACCTAATTCTGAGTACGTAGTTTCAATTAATGTGATAACCTAATCGCCACGCTGTATATTATTATAAAATAAATATATTATATTCCTACAATATATTATAAGTAACATTTTAAGTTAATTAAAAGATTGCAAAAATCAGTCTTTCAATAAATAATATATTTTTAACGTCCATCTGCAAAGTTGGAAAACATGCAGAAGTGAGAATTTGCTACGATACGTGCGATATGATTAAGCTAAAAACACCCTTAGAACTTGTGTTTATATTTGAAATGACCGGTCCAAAGAAACAGACAGAGGGCAATTAATATCGACATTGTTGTAAACTTGCATCGTCCAACACTATCTACACAGTGCTGCCAACTGTAAAAAAAAAATGCGGTGCGTTCGAAAATATTGAAATTAGAGTAAATAAATTAAAAAGAAAAAACAAATCTAAAGTAAATCTTAAGTAAAGCAACATTTAACGTTGCTTTACTTGTATTGACCAAAGATCTTATATTATCCTACTGCTCCTGTGTGTACACTCCCAATCTGTAAACATGTACATTATTTACATTTAAAAGATTTTGTAATTTGTAAAACGTTGATTCTCAAAATGGTAAAGTCAAAGTTATGTAAACACCGTTAAATTTTAGTCGTTTTAATCCCGCTTAGGTTCGTTTCGGTACATGAAAAACTATCGACTTGTAAAGAAAAAAATTAAAAAAAAAACACACTCTTCAATACACTTGCTCAGAAAGTGGCTCTTATTGCACTACAATTAGGTATATAATGGCACCTGTTACCAAACTGTGAAATTTTTATTACCATTCTGTAATGTAGCTAAGTATAACCTTTTGGTTCAACCTCTTTGTTTGCGAAACAAATTTTGAATACGAAAAATAAAAATTGTTTGTGGCCATAATTTTAAGATGCGCGCGGTTTTTGGCGTGATTTTTTCGAGTGAAGTTCATGAGCTGTATTAATTAAATTAAATCAAATACTACAAAAAACATTATAAAATGTTACATCCATAATCTATTGTCACTACGAGTGACATTAACGTAAAAACTTTTCACACAAGAAAACAAACGACGACTAGGCAAAATGATCAAAAGACCATATAGCCATAGCCTAGCGCGTGCCTATGAAAAAAGATTTAATTTTTTACCGCCATGTTATGAAAAATTTTACTAGTTTTACCGTTGTAATATCAGTCAGCTAAATTGATTTTCTTCACAAGTGTATTGAAAAACGTCGTATGATACACGTGAGTAATGTATGGTTACCGTTCTTGGCTCTCTAAAGACCCTCGCCATGGCTCGGGTCTTAGTACCGCCTCGACGGTAACCATGTACATTACACACTTGTATCATAATGTACTATTTTTTCAAAAACTCGAATTAATTTACGCATGTACGAAATTAATTTCTTTAAGTAAACAAGTCAATGACCTTGTAGGTAGTTGTCGGTCGTTGCGTACTAACTAACTATAGTTCATTGGCCTCGCTCAGCTGACGCTTACTTAATGAAATTAATTTCGTACATGCGTAAATTAATTCGATTAAAAAAAAAGTAGGTAAGCTATTTTTTAATTTTATCTTTACAAATCGATAGTATTTCATGTACCGAATCGACCCTCCGCGGGATTAAAACGACCAAAATTTAACGGTGTATAGCAAAAAAGAGTCAGTCACATGAAATTCGAACAAAAAAAATCGGAAAAGTGATCGGTTCCTAGCTTTTTGAGGTCGCGCCATTGAAACGGTGAAAAACTCGTCATCGCCAATATCTCGCTGAAAAACATCGCAGAGGTCTAAAGTTTTTTGTGAAAGTAGATTTGTTAAAATACAGCTCCTGAAATATGGTTTATATTTCAGGAGCTGTAGTACGACATCGCATAGAAATAAGTTATTGTATGATCGAAGAAATTGGAAAAAAGTAATTCAATTTGGAATCCTTTTTAAGGTTCTGTACCTCAAAAGGAAAAACGGAACCCTTTTATGACCACTGTGTTGTCCGTCTGTCTGTCTGTCAAGACGTTATCTCGGAGACGCGTGGAAGTATCCAGTTGAAATTAAAACCATATAATCTTCCCTCTCCTAGAGAGAAGGCCTGAGTTCAAGCTGTGAGAACATTAAAAGGCTGATTATGGTCTGCGATCCCTCGAAGTTGCGGCCGTTTATGTCGCATAAAGTATACTTTGAAGTATAATTTACTTTTTTAGTAAAGGGAATCAAAATTAATGGGTACTTCCCGTTAATTTAGAACCCTGAAATTTGGTATGAAGCAAGGTCTTATGGCACAAAGTCCATACTAATGTTATAAATGGGAAAGTGTATGTGTCTGTTTGTTTGTCCGTCTTTCACGGCAAAACGGTGCGACGAATTGACGTGATTTATAAAGTGGAGATAGTTGAAGGGATGGAGAGTGACTTAGGCTACTTTTGTCTCTTTCTAACCCCCCACTTCCCTAAAATGGGGGGTGGAAGTTTGTATGGAGCATTCCGCAATTTTCTAGGTAGAAAGCTAAAATTTGGATTAATTGTGATTAACAAAAACTTCGTGCATCAGTTTTTTTTAAATCTGCCCTCAACCCCTCAAAAGAGGGGGTGAAATTTTATATGGGACTTTTCGCGGTTTTCAAGGTACCTACTCGTATTAAGCTAAAAATCGGTACACAGACTCTTTGTTACCAACGAAAAATACTTGTTTTTTTTTTTTTGGAAATCTTCCCCTAGCCCCTAAAATGGGGGATGGAAATTTGTGTGAGACTCTTCGCAAAATTTGTACAGGTTCTATGATACAAACGAATATTAAAAACATTTATTTAAAACAAATTAAATAAAACAATATAAATCAATAACCTTTTGAAAAAAAAAACAATATTCGAAACATTAATAAGTGTTACTCATGGATTCCGATAGATGGCGCTGATAGGTTTTTGAAACACGCTAACGTTGTGTGCTCTCTGCGATTTGGTATTGTTGTCTTGGTTTGGTCTTCCGATTTTCGAAAACAAACTCTGTTTCGGATTCGGTTTTACCGTTGTTGTTTTTCGGATTGGATTAATTCGTTAAGTTTATATTTATAATATTTCTGGACTTTTAAGGAATAAGACAATCGCTTTGGTTTTGGATTTAGTTTGGCTCCGTGAATTGGTTTTGTTTTTTTTTTTGGTTTAATCATATATAAAAATAAGTAAAATTTATTTTCCATCATCCCTCAATAATAAGATGAATTTTTAAAAGGTCAATTCCATAGTTTGTTGTATTTGTTTAATAAAATTAGAGTAAGCAATATTTTTTTGGCATTTATTTTTTTACTAGGCGTCCCATTCATGCATAGGTGAAAGGTTGGATGCTCGATTTTGTAATGGGACGAGACTTCGTATCACACCACTTGGCCACAATATCATTAGCGCCACAAGGGTGAAAATGTAATGATCCCACGAATTCCAATAATTCCCACAGATCTCCCGTTCCAGTTAAAGGTTACAATTTCCTCTTATGTTTAGTTTCGCTATGACCATTAAAAAAGCGTAAGACAAAAACTAAAGGCGGCTGGGGTGAACTTGGATATAGTATGTAACATGTTCGCGTGTGTCCAATGCCCAGAATCTTTACATCTATCCCCAAATGGAAAGACAAATAATATCGTCTATAGTAGCGCATCAAAAATATTCTGTTCCGAGTTCTTTTCTGTGTTCTAAATCAGGAAAGGGGAACCGTGTTACCCCGAATTTAACACGATCGAAGCTGCGGGCAAAAGCTAATGTATAATAAACTTAAAAATCTTATTATACTTATTTCTGATGATACAATCATTGGTACTTTAGCATAATAAATGTTTGGGCACGCCATGATTATGGCGCTTAGTTCTCTGAGAAGTGGCTGGAGAGGCATCACGGCGTTTTCACCTTCCGCAGGTCGCAGGTTCTCATTGAGAACCTCTCGAACTTCGACGAGTACTTTTTCTTTCTGCACCTGCTTTAGGCGGAAGAAAGGCTCCTGTGTCACCATTGTGCTGATCGTCCGGAGACCACGGTCCCTACCGTGGAGTCCTCGTCCTCGATCGACGGCTTCGACCTCTCGCGCCGGTTCCTGGTTTGGTGACTATAGTCCGGAGCGAAGGAGACGGCTGCACGCGAGAAGGAACGAACATTCTCACGCCCCAGCCGTCGAGACCCTGACCCTGACTAACGGTGGCTACCGTCCGGACCGAGCTGAAGAAGAAGAGATGTCAGTAAGACCGTAGGAGTCGAGCAAGGCCGAAGACGATGACTTACACACACGTCCTCGGATGGTACTTCCAAGGCGGGTTTGCGAGTGTATTCAGGTCCCCGTAATGTTCACAGGAAGTCATACTTAGGTAAAAAAAAAAGCGCTCTACGAATACTCTCATTACTTACTCAAAATATTGTTTTCTCTTCGATTCCGTTCTAGAACTTCCTCGGATGGTGACTTATGACTATAGTCCTCGTATAAGTGTGTATTTTCGTTACTTGGTACACGGGTAGGATATGTCCTGGAATAACACATAGGATATCTACTTTTTATCCCTTGGGATAATTTTCTATTAACAAGCGGGTTAAGCCTCTGGCAGCTGCAGTTTAAAATAAATGTAAGATTCATATTTAAGTTAAATATAGGTAAATATATTTCACTACTATACTTGAAAATTTTCATGTCGTCATTCATCGTACTACGCGTGCCGTTTTACTAGTCAGTGTTGCCAATTTAGCAACTTTTGCTTGAGTCTTAGCTAAAAACAAATTATTTTAGCTACCTATCTAACGAGTTTTGGAGTACAAATCAAAACAGTTTTAGATACTTAATGGTTATGTTTATTGACAACTTAAAAAAGCTTAAAATCAAGTATTTATATAGCTATACATAAATATTTAAATTTGCTAAAACCATATCTAAATAACCTAGGTAAATGAGAATGAATTCTCATAAATTCCTGAAATCTTTAACGACAGAAATTGGTCAGGTCTAGTCTCTTTCTCAAAAACAAAAATTATTAAATAAACCATAAACAAATAGAGTTTCCTTAATTTTATTTTCAGATACGTAAAAAAGTTTAGCGCCACTACTAACTCTAGAATAACAATAGTGAGTGTTATAAATTATAAAATAACATATTACCAGTGTATTGTTGTTGGTATGTAGGATGCAAAATTTAATTTAATTTTAATTATTTACAAATATGTTACGCAAAAAGGGGTCCCAATCCCTACCCATAATATTCTTGTTGGATCTGGCAGAATCAGTTAGTGACTTATTATGATATTAAGTCTAGCGACTTGGAACTTTTGGTGTTGGCAACATTGTTCGGAAAAATGTACTTTACTCTGTGAGTTTTGGTGAGTTTAGTGTTCTCAGGGGCACGGGCACGGGAAACTCGTGTGGTGCTGTCTCTTCATACTATTTGTTTTTGTTGTTTGTACTTTTTTATAACTGATAAGCGCAGTAATAATGAGGAATAATACTTTGAGCGTGTGCTATAAGTTATTTGCTGTACGAACGCAAGCCTCTGTACAGTAAGTAGAAAAATAATCATGCCCATTATCACGTTTATTGATTGTAGTTACATTTGTTTTTGTGATGACCACACTCACTGCGCCGTCATGCCGGCACCATGTGTTTACCTACGAAGCATAAAAGTCTGACCAACGAAAGATAACCACGAAATTACTTTATATATGGCAACATGTAGTAGAAATGGGAGATTTTCGGGTTTGCAGGTTTTTAACGCAAACTGATATTTAACCGATTTCAGATTTCAAAATCGGTTTTTAGATTTTTTATTTTTATATTTATTTTTTTATTTATATTTTTTATGTCTCAGCAATTTGTTCTTAGATTTCGTTTTATTATTTACCTAAAAATACAAATATACCACTACTAAGATAAGACGATAGAGATTTGCGCGATATTCTTTATGATTTCTATATTACGATTATTTTCCATATGAAAGGTGGTATCACAGACTTAGCTTAGGTACTAATAGATTTTACCCCTTCAACTTGGGCATCGCGTTGTGGCGTTGTTGTTATCACGATTTCATCCCTCCTGAGATGATCCGATGAGTTACATCTCGGTCTAGCTCACCATTCCCTTGGACAAGCGACCCGAGACACCGAATGTTGAAACTGACGGGTATTATGGGCGTTCCCTAGTGGAACTGGAGAGAACATAACAATATCGACACCATCACCGGCTCACGCTGAAAACTAGCACTGGTGACTCGTAGAATTTTGCGTATGTTCACGGCATTATGCTAAGCGTTTGGCAGTTTTGCGCGGATGTGGCGCGTATTAGTATGCGAAGGTACCTACGCATGTACGAAATTATTTTTTTTATGTAAGTATACGAATCAATGACCTTGTAGCTAGTTGTTGGTCGTTGAGTACTAACTACCTAAAGGTCATTGAACTCGCCCAGCTGACGTTTAGAAATTAATTTCGTACATATGTAAATTAATTCGAGTTTAAATAAAAAGTTCTTTATTTTTAATTTTATCTTTACAAATATTGATAGTGTTTCATGTACCGAATCGACCCTCCACGGGATTAAAACAATCAAAATTTAACGGTGTTGATTAATTTAGGTGTGGCAAGTGTTAGTGATTAGTGATTAAGGGGCAAGGGCATAAGCACCCACGTGGTATAATGTAACTCTACTTATACCTACGTATTTATTTGCTTAGTTCTAATCTCCCCGATTGATTGCCTTGTTGTCAGATTGTAACATAGACTAGGTACTAATACTGTGACTACGTTATCGGAATTGAATGCAAATCATATCTTATTTTATTGTAAGTAATAAAGTTTATTTTACATTATTTATGTTATTGTATAATAGATAATGCAAAATGAACTTTATTTTTACAGTTTACTCTCATATCGACGCATCAGATGATTTGGTGGATGGGTTATCATCTCTCATTTTGTTCTTAAAAAGGGATGGAAGGGAGTCTTGATATGAATGCAATTTTTTTCCATTAGATTCTTATGTGGGTAATAAAATATATTAAACGGGGGGTAGGGGTGGGCCTATTCCTTTTTTTTTCTTATTTAAAAGAGGCCCTCCCTCTACTAAATAAAAAATAATGGTCAAAAATTAGAAAAAATCATTTTGCGTAAGAATTGAATGGCCTCACACAGTTGAGGGTTCACCTCAACTAGTTATCACTTCGTTCCACTTGTGATTGTTCCACTATTGAAAGCAATTGATTGTTCCGACGATTCATCAGAACTCGTCCGAACAAATTTTCGTCAGAACCACATCCATATTAATCTGCTCAAACGGTTTGGGGAATACTTATACACAGATGTGATGTCTTATTTTGTTTTAGGAATGGCCGCCGAAGTTACTCGTCGCCGTCCCAGGAGGTCAAACCATACAAGTCAGTACCTGGACTTTCATCTTTACCTATAATTGGTTCCGCGCATCATTTTCTACCCAAAATCGGTAAGTAAATTTACTATCAGGTCCGGCTGTTCTAGTTATTTCCCCCCGGGAATTCAGTCCCATTCCCACGGTAAAATAAAAAGTAACTTATTTTAAAATTAAGGATCCCTGTGAAAGCCCTGCCAGATTTTGTTTAACCGTTTCGTTTAGTATTTCATAGTTTGAAATCCCATCCCAAGTGGAAAATTAAAAATAACCTAAATTATCCTTGTGACATTGGCTATCTGTCAGCGAGACCCGTCAATCGGTCCAGCCGTTTCGGATATTAGCCGGAACAGACAGATCTTTTTTTGCGTTAACTTAGAAGTTTGACTTTTTCACAGCTTCAAGTGACCGCAGACCTAAATATATGGTTTTCCATTTCAAGTCGATACCTCCACGTGATCTCGAGATAAAGGGTCTTGACAGACAGTCGGACCACATACCCAAGTAACAAAAGCTTCTATAACCCAGGCGTTTTATCACCAGACAGTGATACAGTAGGCCTATAATGGTAACCATTGTGACTGCTTGTACTATAAAGGTTTTCAAGAGAGTGTTTTGGTTCTTTAAGATTAAAGAGCATTTAAGTTCTAAAATGTAGCTCTTAAAATGTTTATAGGACCATACAAAAGTATCTTTAAAGTATTGCACTGTAACAGATATGAAAAAAGCGATTATGGTACTATTTAGTACTATAGACGACCTTACTGACACTTTTGTGTATTTATTTTGCACTAATAATGTGTCAAAATAACTTTTACAGTACTAGTATGGTAGGAGTATCGTGAACACTATTACAGCATCAATTTGTGCTATAAAAGTACCTTGCACCACCATTACGTAACCTTTTAGCTTCTTATACGCTCCCTCAATATCGCTATGGGGCTAGTTCTGTAAAAGTCATGAAAACTCTTCTATAGTACTAAATAGTACCATAGCGACACCTAGCGCAGTTTTTAAGTAACTTAAATTTTAAATAGCTCTATAAATGAGTTTGTGCTTCTGCTACGAGACTTAAAAGTGTGACATATTCGTTCTCTATGCAAATATGGCGGCTGTTTTCTGCCATGATAGCACGTTAGCAGCACGGCTGGAATCAATGTGTACTATAGCAGCTATTTTCGGAACAAGACCTTATTTTATTAATTAAAATTTAATTAAAACACGAAAATTATGAGGGCGCATTGTCAAATTTGAAATCAGCATAATGATTTTATCGATAAAATTATTTTCGCAAGTGCAAGCTATGATAAAGTTACGATTTATGAATGTTTTTTAGTATGTCCTTTTGTAACAATGGCAAATGACATAAAGCATAACTTCCAATCAATATATTTTGTATTCTTGAGGAACACTCAAGATGATACGATTACAACACGAACAAGTGTGATATGAAAGATCACTGGAATCGTTTATGGTGCAAAATAACACTATAAACAGGTTTTGGTTACTTTTATAGTGCAAATTTATAACATAAATGTTGCAAACAGCAGTATTTTAGTACCTACTAAAAAGCGGTTCTCGACACTTTTACATTTCAACTACAGAGCTGATGAATCACCGTGAGAGCTTTTATATAAAGTTTATAGAATAAATCAGTGATAAAACTAGGGCCTTTTTGGGGTTTTGTAAAAGTTTACAACATCGTTATAGTACTAATCATGAATACTAATTAGCACGTCCTAAATCGTTCTCTGAGCTTTTATAGTACCAAATTTTGCTACTTGGGTAGTGATCCTATAAGAGTTCCGATTTTTCTTTTTGAGGTACGGAACCTGAAAAATACCTACAGACACTTTAATTTTATTTATATTAAGTATAAGTACGAGTAGATAAAATAGATAGGCTATCAAACTGTCACAATGTATCAAGCTTTAGCATTTGATACGTCAAGCGATAGTTTGCAAAACTATTTTCCCTTTAAGCCAACATGTTCAAAATTTATTTATTTACGTAACACTTCCGAGATTGCATCCCAGAAATTCCTAAACAAATATTTATATATTAGGAAAATACCTTTCAACTTGTTTGGTCCAGGGCCCTTACCATGACGTATTAAAATGTCAGTCGTGCAAGCGAGAAAGAGGATTGGAGCTGTATACCCTATGTAGCTCCATCCGGTTCAGTTTAGGTCGTTAAATGGATCGCGTTAAGAGCTCGTAGTAGAGCCTCAGTAGATTCGATGATTCGTAGAAAATTGACTGTGACTGATGGAATGGCAGACACATAAGTGGTCCTATAGGTTCCGTTTTTTCGTTCGGTCGTACGGAACCCTAAAACCCTCCAATTTTGAGGTTATTATACGGGTAAACTAAAATTAAAATCAGAAAGCGTCTAACGTCTAAGATTAAACAAAGGAACTCGACATGAACTCAGTTGTGGTGCTATTCTCTAAGAAAACGCAGCGCTGTTGCCGCAACGACGAACATTCTAATAGGATACATTGAATTAACAATCCAATGTAAAGGTATTTTATGTTAACAATCCAATGTATCCTATTTGGGTGTTCGTCGTTGAGGCAGCGCTGCATTTTCTTAGAGTATAGCACCACTGAACATGAGATTTGGGTACTAACATAACAACTATCAAAGAAGACTTGCTAGCTGCTTCACTTAGTTAGGCACTTAATGTCGTAGAAACCAAAACTTATCTAATCAGCACTATACTAAATCCTCGTATAAAGTAACTGATAAAACAATATTTCACAACTTATGCACTAGTTATAACATCTGCTAAGTTTCGTCCAAATTC
Source organism: Leucania comma (assembly GCA_958295575.1). NCBI lineage: Eukaryota > Metazoa > Arthropoda > Insecta > Lepidoptera > Noctuidae > Leucania > Leucania comma. The sequence goes on along the minus strand of OY282474.1, from coordinate 14,002,563 downwards.
GTTCAGACGTTTGAGCTCGAAAATGTAACCAGACATGCACAAAAACTAACACGCACATACATACATGCATACAAACTTTTGCTATTATACATATTTATTTTCAGGGTCAATCGGACCAAGTTTAAACGCTTTCCAAATGATGGAAACATTGCATAAGAGGTTTGGCCCCATAGTCAAAATGAAAGGGGTCTTTGGAAGAGCTGATATGGTCTTCTTATTCGAGCCTGAATATGTTGAACAGGTAACTAACTACTTTCTGAGCATTGTGTAGGTATGTGTATCTACCTATAGTTAGGAAAATTAAAATTAACTGTTTAGCACCTTTTTTGTGGGTGTGTCAGACTTTTACTGACTAAAAACCCACTCCATGTTATTACAGGTTTTCCGGGCGCAGGAGGCCAACCCAATTCGACCTGGACTTAAGTCACTTGAATATTTCAGAGTAAAAACCCAGAAGGGTACAATTGATGGCTTATATGGATTAACTACTGTGTAATATTGTGTTACTTTTATACTTATAAATTGTTACTGATATTAGGCAATACTTAATATTATTACGCCTGTTAGACTTTCAACTCTCGACGTTGAGTCAAGCGTTGATAAATCCAAGATATATGATAAGTTTAATATATTTATTGTATATTTCAGACAAGGTGAGAAATGGCGTGAATTTCGCTCTAAAGTCAATCCGGCTTTATTGAAGCTTAAACTAGTAAAAGTTTATGCGCCAGGACTTGATGAAGTTGCTCAGGACGCGGTGAATAGGTACTTAGTGTAACTGCGATTACAGCCTAGTGCAGTGGAGATTCGAGTCGCTGATGGGCTGGTTTTAGGTTTTAGTCACATATTGTATGAACTCCGCCCGGGACTATGTCGACTTCGCAGCCCTAAAACAGCGGTTTTATTTTTATAAAAAAAAAAAACAAGAATTATTCAAGGTTTTTGCAAGGCGCTTTTAAATAACAACACTTATTTTTTTTTGTAACGAAAATATTTGTTTCCGTAACGTAATCTCGTAGATAAACATGTTTAAAATCGTAAGTTAGGGTCAGAATCGCGGTTTTTTTTATCGAGGCATTTATATCTATCTATCTACATTATACCTAGTTAAAAGTTTCTCACCTGGATCGTTCTCCTTAATCTTATCTACAGAGTTATTAATAAATTAATAACCTTTTCAAGGCTAAAGCGACTGAAAGATGACAAAGCATATTTGGAAAAAAACTTTAACCTAGAAATGACTAGGTGGTCCTTAGAATCGGTAGCCCTCATGGCTTTAGGATCGAGAATCGGATGCCTTGACGATACCTTTACAGAGGACCATCCGGGACGCAAACTGATGCAGGTCACGAAAGATCCCAAGCAGCACGCAAGCGTATCAAACATCAATAAAGCAGCCGATATACAGCTTAGAGCTGTATAAGGGCTGTACAAGGGTGTAAAACACAGCTTTAGGCTGCATAAAGGTATCCGCGTACGCTTATGGTTCTATATCAGAGTATTTTTACTCAATTAAACAGCTTTAAGAGTTTTTTGACACTTAAGGCTGCGTTTTACACTTAAAGCTGTATATAGGCTGTATATTGCACGTCACCACTTCCTTTATACAGGTCTAAGTGTTATATTAGTGTAAAATGATACTTATCGCTGTATATTGGTGTAAACGAACTCCATTATACCTCTTATTCGTTTGGTGTAATTGTACACTCTTATAACTATTGTGGTGTTATAACTACTGCCTACAACGGTGATATACAGCTATAAGAGTAAATGAACGCTATAGTACAGCGTTAGGCTGTATTACTAATGGAATCACTCGGATTATGTTTTTGTGAACATCAATATGGAGGAAAAGACCGGTCAAGTGCGAGTTGGACTCGCGCACCAAGAATTCCGTAAAAACTTACTCGCACCGTGTCCGTTCTATGGGCCCTATGATTAAAAAAAAAGAAATTCAATTATCTCGAAAACGGTACGTCCTAGGTCAAAAATAACCAAAATTTTAACCCCCCTGTGACACCCCCGTGCAAGTACCAATAGAATACAAAATCGTAAAAAAAAAAAATTTTTTTTCGTGATCGAATCAGAGCAAGAATTAATTCCAGAAAAAAAAAAAATTCCGAGCAATTGGTGAATATTTTAATATAAAATAAAACTAAAGGCAGTAAAGGCACATAACTCATAAGGCCATGAAACTTGGAACCTAAATAGTTTCTATGGTTGAGGTTAACCCAAAACTACAAAAAACAAAATGCTGTAGGTATTCTGTACCAATCAACTAAGGGTGGTGAAGAGAAAACATTGAATTAAGAGGAAGGTCAAAAGGAAATATTTAAATATTACAAATACAGATAATTTATTTAAATACCACAGACAGTAGAGATAGTAAAGTATAATTTATTGGAGAAGATAAAGTAATAGATCACAATCTGCTTCTTCAATGATGATAATAATAGACTTTATACGCAGCATTTTGATGTAATCCCACGATGATCTGGAGGGTTAGAACTGTCATCCTTCACCAATGCGTCCGACGTCTAATCACTCGCTTAGTAATTTTAGATCGCCTTCTGATTCTCGTGACCTTGATATTAGACCAAGTCAAAGGCCTTATTGTACCTTTTCTGAAAAATAGATGAAAGATCGGTTACAAATCTTACTCACTACTTCACAATAAGTATATAAATTGTTAAATTGTATTCGGACATATGAGATTTAGTCGTAGGTAGCTGAGGATTTTTTATTCCTTATACGTATCTCTAAAGATGGTTAGAAATGTACGTACTTGTTATGAACAATTACACAGATTATGGAGTAAAAATACTCTATTATACAGCCTAAGTCGTAAAAATACTCTTTTATACAGCCTAAGTCGTAAAAATACTCTATTATACAGCCTAGGTCGTAAAAATACTCTATTATGCAAGCTGTCGCCATTTTGCAATGTACATAATGATTTTATAAACATAATAAAAGGCTTATTTGGCAAAAGCCTAAAGTCATATCATGATTATCAGCTTGAATTACGGTTGATTTGCATTTATACCTATTATTTCAACATATTTTTTTAATATAACCTAAAAAAATAATAACATTACTTACCGTATTTACTATTTTCCTTGATGTTAAAATTGATTATTTCGCTGGCGCGTTAATATTTTCACCGAAAATATACACACTTTTACAATGAAATTAAATCGGCACTATAAATTCACCATATTACTAAGGTCAACAAGTCCAATTTAACATATTATATTTAAAATTAAATGTATATGGCGTATAGTCGCCATTAGTAAAATATTATAAAAAATATCTTTAAGTTTGGATTCTTTCGTATTCTTACACCAATTAACAGCTTTTTGCTGTATATGATAGTTATAATTGAATATCTGTAGAGTTAAAGTGTAATTGTACACCGATATACAGCTTAGGGTGTACAAAAACGCCTTTATACAGCCGATATACAGCCAACACGCAGCCAATATACAGCTTTTATTCTCCACTTACACTTAACGCTGTATATAGGCTGTATATGTGGGCCCTTTTTGGAGTTACAAGGGCTGTATATAGGCTTATACAGCCTATATACAGCTTACTATACAGCTTAGAGTGTAAACCTGAACCTATATACAGCCCTTGTACAGCCTTTTGTGCTGCTTGGGATATGGTCGATACAGCTCTTGAACTCGAATTATATGCAGGCATTTGGAAATACTACGCGACGAAATCTTTTAAGAAGATGATGAATACATATCAAACGCAATGGGAGTAAGTTACATCAAATATCGTTAGAGGCTATTTTGAAAGACCTTTTACTAAGACTTAATAATATTTACAGTATATGTACGACGTATATTGAAAAAGCAAAAAAAAAGATAAACGAAAGAGGTGAGCGTAGTTCAAGCGTAAAAGTGTGGAATGTCTTAATTTCAGTTTAGCAGATATTTAGTGTATGACGTCCTGTAAATGTGTATGGTAAGTTCAGATTTGTGCATCCAGCCATTCAGCAGATATTCAACAAAAACTGTTTCCGCCAGGACTACGTATTCTGAGCGTAACTTTTTTTTTTCTATGGACATACAAGAAAACAAATACATACAATAATTAGTGTGTAACGAGATGTAAATGTGTATGTATAAATGAAATTTGTGTGTCTTATAATTACGAAGATATCCGAGTTTCCGCTGCGGTGACGTTTGCCAATTTGATGAAAATCATATAAAACGGTTTAGTAGAAAGTTATAATTTTTTATGCACGTTACTTTGGATTTGTGTGTAATGTGTGTAAAAGCAGAATTTGAAAAAAACATACCGTTCAGAAGATATAAAAGTAAACGTAAAATAAGGTTATTAGGTCAAAGCTCTTAAAATAGGAACTCTAGAGTCTAACTTTTTACATGTATCTATAACTTGTAAGGCTCTACAATGTCCTGCAAAGTTTCATGTATGTGCGCTAAGTAATTAATGAGCAATCGCATAATTACTACGACTGGACCACTATATTTTATGACATCCGATTATAGGACTTTTTAATGGAAAAAGCAAAATAAAATATATCCCAATCATTAGTGTATTAATGCAACTAATCCTATTTGAAATTTCAGCTCATTACACTAAATAATTAAAGAGATATAATAAAAAGACCAAAACAACTACAAAACATGGATAAACCGACCAAGTTTGAATGGGTACGAAAAAGCGGCCGTGCAGTACTTAGACCTAACGTTCTAAAATTTCCAGTGTAATATAGTGTAATAGCTTCGTACAGATGCGTACACAATTCTTGACGAATTTGTGATAAAAAATAGTACCTACAAATTTGTAGTAGTGATTACGTGATTGTTTACTGACGACGTTGACTTACGAAATTATTACAATTTAATAAATGCATCTGTATCTATTAACAAATGCATTTATTTGGCAGACTTTTTGTAATATTTACAAAAGTTAATATAGTAGGTACATATTTACTAACGCCGCCAGTTTAAAAAATCATAACTCGTAAATAATACAAAATGTGGTTTGTAAAAATGCTAGAAAAGGCAATAAAGTATTTGTATAGCACCTTGTGTTTATCTAAAAGTGCGTTAAAAACAAAACCGGCGCGGCGGTTTTAATTTCAATTAAGGCGCTAGTGGTCCTCGAAGGTAGATTTACCAACTTTTTTTTACTAGTAATAAAGTGTATGGAGGTTTAGAAGGAAAATAAACAGTATTTTTAAAAAAAGTATTCCATTTTTAAACGTTTCAAAAAATATTTTTTTGTGACCGCACGTACCTATGCACACTTAATGTTCCCAATTACGTTTACTTTTTGTTTTTTTTTTTTTTCTATGTGGATGATGCGGATCTGGTATATATAATACGTTGAAAATAATATTATGTAGGTATACTTTATTTTTGTTCAACAGTAAAAAGTATAACACAATGAAAAACACTACATTATGGAATCATTTACTCGAGTATGAAGCGTTTTAAGGGTTCCGTAACCAAATGGCAAAAAACGGAACCCATAAGGATTCGTCATGTCTGTCTGTCTGTCTGTCCGTCCGAATGTCACAGCTACTTTTTCCAAAACTATAAGAACTATATTGTTGAAACTTGGTAAGTAAATGTATTCTAATATTTTTTTTTTCTAAACTGAATAATTTGCGCGAGTGACTTCCAAAGTGGTAAAATGTACATGTAAATGTAACTTCTAAAATAAGAGAAAGATAAAACTAAAAAATATATATGATATACATAACCATGCAAACTTCCACCGAAAATTGGGTTGAACGAGATCTAGTAAGTAGTTTTTTTTAATACATCATAAATCGTAAACAGCAATTTACCTTCCATTCAATCAACTCAAATACAAAAATAGACAAAAACTGGGCAAGTGCGAGTCGGGCTCACACATTTACGTAAGTTTGTTTTGTGCGGAACCCTCAGTGTGCGAGTCCGACACGCACTTGCCCAGTTTTTTATGCTTAACATTTTCTAGACTTCATTGTAGACTTTACTACTTCTTATTTACGTTCTTGGATAAGTACTCGTAGGTACCCTACAAATAGAACACTCAATATTTTATAATAATCTACGCGGATCCCGCAATTCTAGCATTCGCTTGGAGTTTGACAGACAGAATGGCGGGAATCCTGCGCAAACACTTCGACTTCATGTTTGAATACTTAGTAGGCAAGTATCTTCTGAGCGCGCGCTTCCTGTTCCGTTTTGTTTAGTAGCAGTCACAAATGTGCAGCCAAGGACAACGTGCGTATGCACTGTTTATTTTGCCATCAACGATATATTATGTAGGTACTTATTGGGTTCGGATATTGACGTAGCTAGTGTAAGTGACTGTGAGCCATACTTATTGATACTTATTGAGCCAGTAGTGAGAATGATTGGAAGATAAACAAAGTAAGATCATAAATCACTTACTTTAGATACTTACTGTTAGTTCCTACTTACTGCTAAACTAATGAAAATTTTAGCTGTTGGAAGGTAGGTAGGTACCTATATGAATTCAAGAAGCAACTGTAGGTATCCATTTTATTAATTACCTCTCGAGGACGCTGCAAAGCTAATAGTTGCCTATGATTGATGTAAATCTAGACTAGCCTAGCCTAGATTTTTGTATAAATTCCTATAATTGATGTAAATCTGTCCAACCGTCTAGTCTCTTTTTCGAACTAGTTTCGAATATGTTTACACCAATGACAACTCCCCCTTTGTATTTTATGTTCGCACAGTCCATCTAAAGATTGGAAGATATATATATCAGCAGCAAGGCCGCCGTTGTTACCACTGAATTAAGAATATTGAGTTTAAATTTTGGTGTACAATGAAGTAAATTCTATTCTTTGTCTAGGTATTATTTTCCAGGCACTGAGGTTTGAGACGGGAATTTCGTTTCTTGATTGCAATCATAAATAATATAATCCCGCAATAAAATTACGAGCACACGGCGACCAATCAAGCTATACAAAGCCAGTTTAAGCTGATCTTTTATCGTACGGGAAATCTATACAAAGCGATGCCATGTTATAGGTACTGTTATGGTTTGATGTGTCTCTATGTATCTATTTATTTTTTAAATAAGTATTATATTTTTTATGCACACAGCAATGTAGCTGGCGGAGTACCTACTTATGCTACAGTGGCGAGTTGGCGAATATGAATTCGAAGTTATTGAAAATTGGTGTTTTGAAACTATCCTAGGTAGGTATGTAGGTAACGTAACAAATAAATGTATACAAATAAATAAAATTGAAGTACCTATCTGTTTGTAATATCAAAATAAAAGATTTTTACTAAATTGAACTGAGTTTTGTGTGTCATGTGCATGGAAGTGGTGTGATGTGGTGAGGTAGGAGTGTGTTTGTATGGGTAGTATGTAGGTATTTTGTTGAGCGTTTATGTAGATAGTTTAGTATGTGTTGTGATTTGTTGCTATGGATTAGGAGGACTAGGTGGAGTACGCGACTGCATGCATAAGAATATTATTACACCAAGGGGTACTTATCTAATTTTTCAGTGCTTTCATAATTTAGCTCCTGGAGGAATGCCGCCGGGCCTTGGTACAGGCCATAGTCCGAAGCGAGGAGGAGTGGCAGACGATTACCTCCTGCGAAGCAGTAAAGCTAGCAAAGGAGACCGCACGCGTTAGGCAACGGCGCTCACGCCCTAGCCGCCGCAGGGCACCTCTACCGTGTGCTCCACCGAGCTCGTAAGACTTAGATATTTTGTTATTGTTCCAGATTATAGCACTGACGACAACATAACATTGATGTCACTTGAAGAAAATATCTTAAGCGGGAAGCAAAAGCCGCAAACCAAACTAGCTCGTCCGTTCCGGTGCGACAGAAAGAAGATACTATATCAATAATATAACTAAAATGGCAGGTAGAAAAAGTAATATACCAATAGATGTTATAAAACAAGTAGTATCTAAATATGCAGACATATTTATTAAGTCTGTTCCCCCTATTAGCCATAATGTTTATGATTGTATACAAAAGCAATTGATTGAAATATATCAACACGAAATGAAGAAATCTGCCATACAGATGTCAATTAAACGACATTATAAATATTATTTTGATCATGTTGAAAGTCCTACACCTCCCATTAAAAATAATTTTGATGATGTTGATGAAAGCAATTCTGATTTAGAAATTAAGTTTCCAATGGATATGCATGAGTACAGAGATATAGCTCCTACAGATCACAGGTTGCTACAAAACTGTTGGACTAATGAGTTACAGGACCAAATATGGACAAAAACAAATTTAAAGTGCACGTTCTCATTTAAGGGAAATTACGTTCCCTCAAATTTACAGTTAAGTAAAATCAAATGCTATGGCAAATGTACCCAATGTGGAGCAAATATTTTAATAACTTTTAGTCCAGTAACCACCAATTTTATAAATGTTACTTGTATATTAAGTCAGTTTAAAAAAGAATTTGTTCACGATCCTACTATTAAGAACAAATTAACATCGACGAGAAAAAAACAATTAGCAGAAAAATTAAAACACAATAAGGCATTAGCAGTTAGAGCTATGATGGCAGACAAACTTATTAATACAGAAAATTCAAGCGAACCTCCAACTCTTCCCAAATTAAATACTTTGAGGCAAATACGAATGCAAGTTAAAAGTGCACTTCAGTTCGATAGAAATCCTATTTTATCTATTTATGCAATGTCGCAAAGTCCACCCTTCGACACATTTATTCAAAAATTTAGTTTAGTTCCTTTCTTTTTATACTTTTGGACAAAAGAACAAAGCAAATTTTATGACGAAGTATTAAAAACAACAAGAATAATCTTGTCTATCGACGCAACCGGTTCGATTTTCCAAAAAATTGCACCGCCGGGTGTTAATGAATATTTGAAAGATCAAGAACCCAAACATATGTTCTTATATGCAGTTATGGCATACACTACAACTACTAGTATACCTTTATGTTATATGGCATCACAATCTCATACAGCTGATACTATAGCCGCTTGGTTAAGCACATGGGCGCGTAATAGAAGTAGCCCTCATGAAATCATTTGCGACGACTCTTCAGCATTAATAGGGGCTATATGCCGTAGTTTTTTAAATACAGACACGAAAGGATATTTATCACAGTGTTTTTCACTTTTAGAAGGCCAGATTAATTCTATACCAAAATGTTATATTAGATTGGACAAATCTCACTTTTTTAAAAAACTGTACAAACAAAGTTGTTTTGAAAAAGTATCAGAAAAATGTAAATATTTTTATATAAATTGCATAAAAAAAATTCACCAACTTCAGTGCTATGAGGAAGTTAAATCTGTTATCAAAGATATTGTAACGGTATCATTACATGAATATGTAAGTCAAAATTTGGACGGTCAATCATCGAATAAATATGAGCAAGCTTTACGACGTTTAGCAGGTCAATCAAAAGTCGACAATATTGATATGGATGACTGTAGTGATAATGAGTCAATAAGCAAGTTATCTATACTTCCGGACGAAAGTAATGAATTTAATGATACAGGTACTAGCACTGAACATTCACTAAATAAATATTATGACGAGATTATCGAAACCGAAAAATTATATTTGATTTTACATGATCCAAAGTACGAAAACAAAAACGAATACTACTTACCTCAAATAAATGAAACTCTAAAAAGACTAATAAGAAAATTACCTATGTGGAGTAATGTTTTAAATAAATATTTAGTTAATGTTACAACGGTTGCGACTAGTTCCAATGTTGAAAACCATTTTAAAGATATTAAAAGAATATATTTTAACACCAAAATCGACCGAATACGATTGGATGAATTTTTAATTCAACATTATAGTTATATTAATGGTATAGTTAAACTAAGTATGTATAATCATTTTGATAAATCGGAAACAAGCAATAAGTCTGAACAAAAACAAGCGAAAAATGATGATTCAAATTCAAAATTATGTCTTAAAAAAGAATATGATGACATTGAATATTTACGAGATTCTTGCATTCTTAATAATCCAAAAGTATATAGTAATTTGGAAGCTAATAAAAAAAGTAACCAAAAACAAGGTAAAAACAATTATGACGATTTTGAAGCCGAGTCTGTATTTCAGGACAACCCTGTTGAAATAGAAAACTGGAGAGGTCTTGCCATTTCTCGCAACAAAGCAAACTCATTAGCGAAACCACTATACATCTTACAAAATGGCAATGTAGCCTTATCAAAAAATATAAAAGTTGTATTAACTAATACTTGTGCATTTGATGCAACCGCTCAAGCTTTCGCGGTAGCTTACAAAGACAGAATGTTATTCCGTCATTCAATAGATTCCCAAATGACGAGCAGAGATGCATTTACTAAATTTTTCATAGACTTATCAAATACAAAAAAACACAGCACAAAATTATATGAAAAACGAGCCAAGCTACTAACTCCAGTCTTTAGTTCTGATGATAGTCTCAACGATGCAGAACAGTGCCGTGTAATAAACTGTGCGTGCAATATAACAAAAATCTTTGAAGAAATCTGTTTACCATATTTTTCCGCTAACAGAAAGAAATGTTGCTCTAACCAACAATGTTTTAATTCCAAAAATGATTGCAATTTTCAATGTAAATACTTACCATTGAATATAGACATAATTAAGCATAAAGGCATTGCCAAATTACAAGAGTCAGTAGAATCTGGCATGAGAAACGACTTTGCTCCTATTTGCAATTTTTGCGAAATAGGTACTATAGCATTCAATTATGTTTTAAATGATTTAATCATCTTTGAATTACATGATTTATATTTAGTTTTAGATGATATACCTCGTAATATTGAACTAAATAATAAGTTTTATTTAATATTGGCTGTTATTGAATATGTACCACCTTTACAATTAGCAGATATTGGTCATTACAAGGCTTATTGTTTTAGACCTTGCAACAGATCATTTCAATGTTACGATGATTTATACAGTAAACTTCAAAATGGTACAAGAAACTTAATGCCTCATGCAATTATTTATACAACTGAATAGTCGTACCTACGTTATGTACGGACGGTTACTTTCAGAATTTTTGTTATAAAATGTTTCATACAACTGTTACTCATAACAATCGTTTATGCGTATAAAATTATACATGTACTTACATTGTAATGCTAGGACTACATTAGGTCGACGCACACGTGTAATGGCGTGGATCAAGTGTAGCTCTACAAGTCTAGTTTCCATATAAAATGTATAGAGACCAACGCGCCCAGATCGGCGTGAGTGGCACACGTATACGCAGTGTAGTTCTACCTTAAATCTGAGTATGTAGGTACTTACGTAAACATGCGATTTAAGGTGTACCGGATCGCGATTAATATTATTACCTCTATTGTATTTTATTGATCTGTGATTTTACTAATTAAGTTTAATAACTCATGAGACTCTAACAAGTCAACAAGCAATAATTTAAAACACAGACACCTGTTTTTGTTTTAAATGCAAAATTAAGCATTTAAAGTGTTGCAATTTTTTATACCTACAAATACTTTTGTTGCCTTTTCTAGTATGTGTACGAATCCCATTTTGCATATTTTTTTTCCTATTTACAAGGTAATATAATTTTAATTGACGGCGATAATAAACTTGTTAGGGGACTCTTAAAAGAATTACTAGTTTTAAACGTGTTGATTATATAAGTAGGTGCAATTTATTAATTGAGTGTTCATTATAATAATAGTTAACTGTAATTTGGCTTTGAGAAAGCCTTTATTTTATTACAACTGTAAGTAAGTAAAGAATGATCTCTGTGATTCTAGTACATGTTACCATTCTTGACACTAAGCGCTAGAGCGTAGATAAGTAGGTAAGTAGGTACTGCACCTCACTTCAAACCTACCTTTACAATTGAGTCAATTATTACTGATCTGTGATTGTATGAAAATTTGTTGTTGTAAAAGCTCAAACTGGAAGTCCAACTCCCGAAAATTCATAAGTAAAACGGGCTTTCATAGTAGGCAATAAATTTTTAATTTATATTAAAAAAAAACTGATTCTTTATAATAATGTTATTTTTTTTTTTTAATGTTGTTTATTTGTTTTAGTTAAATCATTACCTAATAAATACTTTTATTAATAGAAAGTTATTTTATTTCCTGCAAAACAATTGTGTACGCACCTGTACGAAATCATTCAACACAATAACAATATGATACTGGAAATTTGAGAACGTTAGGTCTAAGTACTGCACGGCCGCTTTTTCGTACCCATTCAAACTTGGTCGGTTTATCCATGTTTTGTAGTTGTTTTGGTCTTTTTATTATATCTCTTTAATTATTTAGTGTAATGAGCTGAAATTTCAAATAGGATTAGTTGCATTAATACACTAATGATTGGGATATATTTTATTTTGCTTTTTCCATTAAAAAGTCCTATAATCGGATGTCATAAAATATAGTGGTCCAGTCGTAGTAATTATGCGATTGCTCATTAATTACTTAGCGCACATACATGAAACTTTGCAGGACATTGTAGAGCCTTACAAGTTATAGATACATGTAAAAAGTTAGACTCTAGTGTTCCTATTTTAAGAGCTTTGACCTAATAACCTTATTTTACGTTTACTTTTATATCTTCTGAACGGTATGTTTTTTTCAAATTCTGCTTTTACACACATTACACACAAATCCAAAGTAACGTGCATAAAAAATTATAACTTTCTACTAAACCGTTTTATATGATTTTCATCAAATTGGCAAACGTCACCGCAGCGGAAACTCGGATATCTTCGTAATTATAAGACACACAAATTTCATTTATACATACACATTTACATCTCGTTACACACTAATTATTGTATGTATTTGTTTTCTTGTATGTCCATAGAAAAAAAAAAGTTACGCTCAGAATACGTAGTCCTGGCGGAAACAGTTTTTGTTGAATATCTGCTGAATGGCTGGATGCACAAATCTGAACTTACCATACACATTTACAGGACGTCATACACTAAATATCTGCTAAACTGAAATTAAGACATTCCACACTTTTACGCTTGAACTACGCTCACACGAAAGAGGGTATGACATTCCTGATGAAGAGAAAAGTATTGTCGAGAGACTGTTGGGTATTGACGAAAGAGTAGCTGTCTTGATGGCTACGGAAATGTTATTTGCTGGTATTGACACGGTAAGAATGTAATGTGCAGTTCCTATCGAGGACACTGGCGGTTGAACATTTCTCAACCTTATAACTAAGTACTTACAGAAGGTTTCAAAAATATCAATCACAATTTTTTCACAGATATCTTTTACCGCTACAACTCTATTATATCATTTAGCAACACATCCTGATAAACAAGAGAAACTTCGCCAAGAAATACGTTCCGACAATCCACAAAAACGTTACCTCAGGGCTTGTTTGAAAGAATCTCTCAGGCTTCGGGACGTTGTCCCGTCCAATTTGAGGAGGACCGATAGAGATCACATTGTGGGTGGTTATCATATACCTAAAGGGGTAAGTTGGATATAACTCAATCCTCATTATGTTTTTCAGTATGCTTTCTCAAAAACCCGCTATTATCCCTACCGTTTTTAGTCACGCAATTTACTGTTTCTGCATTAGTGTGGAAAAGTTCGCGGACTTGCCCCCGTGACAATTTGTGTATGTATCATATCACGCGCTGAGCTGAACGCTAAGCGATCCCCACGAGTCGCGTGTCAACCCCCGTTTATTTATTTTTTCCGCAATTATATTGAAAAAAAAAACGATTCTCTTCCGCCTCGGTCACAATGACAAACTTTCAGCACTTGATCAAAATGTAGATACTATTTTTCGAATGTGCTTTGTGATTTCGTTCAGAATTTACCTTCCATTTTTTGTGACCTAAAATTTTTTTTCTGACTTTAAATTTTGAAGTTTGGAAGAGAGTCGAGTGCTGCAGTGACGAATTCCACATGTATAAAACGATTTTTTCAATATAATTACGGTAAAAATAAATAAACAGGGGTTGACACGCGACTCGTGGGGATCGCTTAGCGCTCAGCGCGATACGATACCTACATACACAAATTGTCACGGGGGCAAGCCCGCGCACTTTTACAATAATATTAGAGTTGGTACTCTAATATTATTATTTTTTTAGGTGGGAAAATCATCCAATGACATCTCCCGCCCTTGGGCGGAACGGGAGATAGTGTCAGATTTTTACTGGGCCCCTACGGTTTGCTGACATCTCTTTGAGATTTCGATTTCGACGACTTGGGCCCTGTCCGAATGGTTACCGGACGGTCGCACGGCAAGCTTCACATTGCTCGCCGTCCGCAAATCGGGATCGGGATCCCTGCGGCGGCTGGGGCGTGAGGGCCATTGCCTCATGCGTGCGGTCTCCCCCCTTTGCTATCATTACTGCTTCGCAAGAGGCTGCCGCCGCCACTTCTAGCCATAAATATGGCGTGCCCAGAACTGGGCTGCGACAGTCGCGGTCGCCATTTCACCATGAGATCCTACCGGAACTCTGTCCGCCATGCCGCGAAACTCTATTATTTACACATACAGTGAACACTGTTAAATATTGGTCGCGGAGGGTCGATTCGGTACATGAAACACTCTCGATTTGTAAAGAGAAAATTAAAAAATAAAGTACTTACTTTTTTTAAACTCGAATGAATTTACGTATGTACGAAATTAATTTCTATAGGTAAACGTCAGCTGAGCGAGGCCAAAGTACGCAACGACTGACAACTACCTACAAGGTCATTGACTCGTTTTAATTTCATACATGTGTAGATATATTAACTCGACTTTTAGATAAAAAGTACTTCATTTCTTAATTTTATCTTTAAATCGATAATTTTTCATGTACCGAATCAATCACGGGATTATAACCACCAAAATTTAACGGTGTATAAGTGTAGTAGTGCTGTATAAGTGTAGTAATTATTTAAAATAATCATTATCATTCCAAATTTGTCTTTAGATTTATTGTAAATATAAGGTGTTAAAAAATTAACTGCAAGAAAAGTAAGAACTGGTTTAGAATTACAAATAAAAAAAATTGGGGAAAAAATGATTCTTAAATAACAACCCGTTTCGGAGATATGCAATATTTTCACTTCACACAAAATTATTGAATATGCGCACTGTACACCGCACGTGCGCCGGCGCGACCGCCCCGCCGTAGGTACGCGTGAGTCGTTCACCCCTGTGACACGACACGCGACGGCGCAAATTCGTAAACAGCTGATTCTAATTTTTTCATCACATTTCTCAGACTTTGGACTGGCAAATTATCGAGCTTACTTACAAATAGCATATTTTATTATACCTATAGGACTATTAAAAGCACTGGTAGACTCCTAGGATTGTTTGGACAGCAGGCACTCGTCGTTGCTCACCATACAGTTCACGGTAACGGTTACGTGCCGCAGCTAAACTTTGACCAGTCGTAATGTAGGACACTACCATATCTAAATACTCTCGATTGGAATACGTAAACGGCATTATTAAAAGCACGAAACTGCACGAACACACGTATTCGCCGTAATGACACAAGAAAACACCCTTACCGCGCGACGGATTTCGGACAACTAAGGGTCGGGAGGGGTAGAGAGAGCTGCGGGAAGAGTAGCGGGCGGCGGGGGAACCGCTAGCAAGCCGCTCGCGCGCGGTACGATGGCGGCCCAAGCCTCAAGCGCAGCCCTGGGTACAGCGCACAAAAAAATATTATACGTAATTATTTTATTTACGTGAAAATATAAAAACGCTCAAAAAATATATTTTTTTTTTTTTGATGTGTTCGTTTTTCGATGGCGAGTAAGTGGACAAAATTCTTGCAGTTAATTTTTTAACACCTTATATAATATAACAAAAACAAAAAAAAAAATTGTTTGGATTATAAATAAAGCTTTATTATTATTATTATTTCCTTTATTTTTTTTTTCTATACATATTTTTCTATTTTTAAATATTTATGAATACAAATATATATAAAAAAAAAACATTTAAAAATATAAAAATAGTAGTCCGCCGGTGTCGGGAGCAGGGTCCAAGCTACCGGTGGTTAGGGCTCCAGAGAAAGGAACCTCCTCACAATGCGAGCCGTATCGAGGAGTACTGCCTTCTGTATCAGGCCCTTGATCCAACCGCACAACGCCATCGTTTGTGGTTTTATTTCATGAGTGACATACGTCACCTGTCCAGTCTTGGTACATATTTTTATTATTATTATTATTATAAGTGTAGTAGTTTCCAATGCAACTTGAAAAAATAATAATATGTTTTTAATAGAAATATTATCCCTGCCGAAGCCCTAGCGGGTACGTTTGAAAGAGTTACCATGACCCTAAGCTAGAACGCGAACGGCAACTTATATGAGGAACGTAGGTGGGTTTTATTCAGTAAAAGTTTGACACGCCTTCCCGCTCCACTCGGAGCGAGAGGAGTAATTGATGATTTTCCACTTAAAAAAAAAATAGTCAACATTTGTTGCAGATATTATTTTATTTCTCGAAGGCTTAGGTACACCCGTAAATCGGGATCGGAATCCCGGCGGCGACTGGGGCGGGAGCGCCGTTGCCTCACGCAGTCGGCCTCCTGCTTTGCTAGCATTGCTGCTTCGCAGAGGGAGGCCACATCTATGGAGACCATCGTCTGCCACTCCTCCTCGCTTCGGACCATGGCCTGTACCAAGGCTCGGCGCGAGAGATCGCCGCCGCTGATCGCATCTACAAGGACACTGTGGTGCGATATGTACCTAATGGAAGAAGGATTTAGAATAACTGTGATCTGTGTCTTGTTACAGGTTGATGTGGTAACACCTAACGAATATTTGTCCAGGTTGGAAAAATATTACCCGCAAGCAAATGATTTTATTCCGGAAAGGTGGCTGACTGATAAATCTGATCCCCTATATTACGGAAATGCACCACAAATGATAACATTACCTTTTGGTTTTGGCATAAGAAGTTGTATTGGCAGAAGAATTTCTGAACTAGAGATTGAAACTTTCATGAAGAGATTATTCGATGAATTCAAAGTCACATGGGAGGGACCTCCTATCAAAGTTGTCAATAAGATGTTGGTCACATATGCTGAACCCTTCTACTTTAGATTTGAAAATGCTAAATAATCTTAACTCTATGGACATAGTTAAGTACTCAAGTTTATAATATTGACTAGTGATGCGCTCCTCGCTCCAGCTTCCCATGGGTTCTGGGGAGGTATGAAAATGCATACCAGGGCCTTGGAACCAAGGCAGGGAAGAAACAGGGTAGGTTTTTAGTCAGTAAGAGTCTGACACTATTTCCCCCTCCGCCCAAGAGCGGGATTTGTTATTAGATGACTTTACTACCATAAAAAAAGCTATCCATGTTTGTTAAATTAATATTTATATTTGAATTCTCGTTTTTTTTTTTTTCAATTAAGTTCTATAAATGCATGTCTAAACCTTTTTCATGAATCACTGTCTAATGTAAAAACCGCATGAAAATCAATTCAGTAGTTTTTGAGTACATTACGAATAGTCATACAAAGGCGGAGAAATTTGTTTTATAATTTGTAAGGATTTCAAATTAAGTATTTAATTTTGCTAGGCGATAATTTTTTAAATGTTATTTTTACGGTGATAAATGACATTATTGAACAACGGCGTCATGTTATAGAAGTTACCTTGCTTCTTTGTCCGCCGAATATTTTAGCAAGACGAATATAAATTATAAATATTATTACTTATTTGGTTGTCTTTTCTTGTACACTCTGTACATTTTCAACATTTTCCCACTCCTGTCAATCGAATTCAGTTCTGTTCCCGACTCTTTTGAATAAGTTAGTAATTTCTTCTTGTGTAAAGTAGACCCTACTGGCTAGTATTGTCACCTTGGGCATAGAATTTGTCAGATATGCCTTTCTTGAATCTTAGCTGTGCCAAGTCATATCGGCCATAGTCACGAAACTCCACTAATCATCCAGGATTTAGGTATTTGTAAATGTTGTTGATAATAGTAGTCATTCTAAAAATAGATGATATTATCATATAAAAAAATATAAGATAAGAACACACAACATGAGTTTTAACAGTGTCTAGTGCAGTCGTTTCCAAAGTTGACTGGCCTGGACTTACCCAAGTTGGGACTTGGTCTTCATGAAGAATTTTATGCATTACAATGCATGCGTATGAATGAAGGACCGTTTGCATTATTAAAAAAGAAAAAAAACTTAAGGTTAACGATTTGCTTAAAAGCTCTCAATATGTAAGTTATGCATGCTCTGAATGAAAAGGATAACCTTGTAGCTTCGGCATCGGTTTGACAACGGCGCACCCAATGTTCGCTCGCAACTCGCAAACCACCACGCGATCCCATGATTTGGGAAAAACACTTTTATTAGGTACTTCAGAATTAAGCCTCCATCAATATTTTAGATAGATACTCGTAAGTATGTAATAATTTTGTTTTGAGAGAATAGAATTTTTGTCCAGTGGTAGGTAATGATAGTGACGATGATAGCGCCGTGAGGTGAATCGACGAAATTTACACTTTATCGTAGATCTAAAATGTTAGGGCCTGAAAGGATAACACATTTTTTTTTATAGTTAACATAGATTTAGAATATATAATATGTGAAGTGTATATATACGTGAAGAGGAGGGATGGAACACATGTTACTAAAAGAGTTCTGAGTTTACAAGTAGATGGATGGAGAGGAAGAGGGAGGCCGAAGAAGAGATGGATGGATTGTGTGAGGAGTGATATGAAAGAAAAGGAAGTTAGTGATAGTGTGACGGCTGACAGGATAGAGTGGAAGAAAAAAACATGTTGCGTCGACCCCAAGTAATATGGGAAAAGGGCGGGAAGAAGAAGATAGATTTAGAATATATAATATGACGACATCGACAAAAATAAAGATTGATATTTACAAATTGCTACTGCGAGGATTGGTAAAAAATATTGTTTGGTTATGTGCTAATATAAAATTGATGGCTTCTAATATGCCGACGCCCTGCAAATACTGAGGGCCTCTGGAGGGCATTTGAATAAAAACACACACAGCATATTGAGACACTTGTACAACCAGTTGACGATAATGTAGATGCGTCTGTTTAAAGAAGTTCCAACGCCGCCAGATTATTATTGCAGATAGCCCAATCGAAGCCGAAGCCTTTCATTAACACAAGCTATTAAAATACAAGCTCTGCTTAGCTTGGGACTAGACGGTGTAGTGTGATAGTTGTGGAATATTATTATTATTTCTAGCGACTTTTTGGAGATACTAAGTTCCAAAACGATGTTTTGCTTAAAGTGGACCATCTCATATGCGGAGGCAAAGACAGGAAGAATAGGATATTGACAAACAGTTGAAGGGAGATGTTAAAACCCTCTGTGTATCAATTCATCAATGGGATATTTTACATTGTTCTAATAGGAATAGAAGAAAGAAACATTATGAGAGCCTAGATTTGCTTCAAAATGGGATTTATAGGATGGGATGAGAGCATAGCGAATTAAATGTGAGGGAGAAAACTTGTGTACAAAAATGATCTGTTAAGTATTGTCTACGAAGGGTAAGGGGAGGATCTGCACCTTCAACCTGGAGAAACAATTCTCAGACAATTTTACAGAAACTACACTACTCAGTTTCTTTGTTGTGTGGCTCGAATAGGTAGCTACAGTAATCTAATACGCTTCTGACTAGAACATTATATAGAGCAAACCTTTATATATAAGTGAGCACTCCACCAGACACCTGCTAAAGCTCTAAGAATCGAAATCGACCATTCACATGTTCACAGTAACGAATCCACTCTCGATTGATATCAGGGATAAAAATACGAAAATGTATATTTCTTCCAACCATTAAAATTGCTCACAGGCATGACATGAATATGCCTCAATATGATCAAAATGTTTGAAACAGCCTGTGTTATTATCCCCGACGGAAAAGAGGGGTGTTATAAGTTTGACGCATCTATCTGTCTGTCTGTCCGTGGTATCGTAGCTCCTAAACGAATGGACCGAATCTGTGCATTTTTCTTACTAGCCCGAGCACTTGGCCGGTATCTCTCTACAACTGTGCTATCATCGGCATACTCACAGATGAGTAACTCCGGCATTATTAGTCCAAAGGGAATGGGATGCAGTCGCCTTCTTCCGCGAAGTAATACCAGCGAAGGAGAAGACCGCAACTGTGAGGGAACGGACATTTTCACGCCCTAGTGAGGACTCCGCCACACGAGATGCCCCGGACGTCAGGAATCGCAAGGCGACTCACCACCACCGCCGCTCGCTGTCTGGTAGTCCGGTAAATATCGAGCCCGATTGGTCGACGGCGCGAAGTGTTCCATGTGTCTCAAAGCAAAACTGTAGGAGCCTAGGAGCCCAGTAGGACCAATGCTCGCTAGGGCCCCGGGGAATTTCTGAAAAAGAAACCATTGTCCTACAACGCAAAGACACAGTGGGTTTTAGCCAGTAATGTTTTTGCAGTATTTGACAGCAAATGTACCGGGTCAGCTAAGCTATTTCGGTAAGCTTCGCTGTGGTCGATACTACAATAATTCTCAGCTCCATTTTACCGAGATCGCGCCTGTTTCAATGATTTTACATATTATCCAGCTGCGCAGACACTTGAAATACAAAACTACACCAATTTTCCATCGCAATATCTAAAGAATCAATTTGTGAATGATAAGAATGATTAAAACAAAACAGACGTTGAACTTAACTCGAATAAATCCCGCCAAATACTCCGTTGACATTGTCAGTGTTGCCAGCTCTATACTACGAGTTGATGCTAAAAACATCACATCACTTTTTTGATTTTTGTACGATGTAGCTTCATTACAAACAGCTTTTATGCCTGCAAAGGCTTTTATGCACAATGGGCTTAGATGATAAATCGACAAGACAGGCACGGTGTGTTGCGCGAGTTGCACCACAAACAAAACTTTTTTTTGAGCAAATTCTCCATTATCCATATAATAAGCTTTAGGTTTACCAACTAAAATCACCAGACTCGATCAACCAGACCAAACTCGATAAATGGATTTTATTTCAAATATTTTCGCATTTAATTCTTAATTCTTTATTGTACACCAAAACAACATAAAACAGTGGATTACAAAATTTATGTACAGACGCCAGCACGTCAATCTACCCCAATCTGTCAAATTTTACCAATCGAACATTAACCTTCCGCTATTGTGATAAGGTTGAAAATCTATTAAAGAAATTTGACAGATTCAGGTAGGTTGATGTGCTGGCGTCTGTACAAAGACGAGCTTAACTCAAAGTTGAGTTTTCTTCCAGCAAACCATTGAGTGATAGAGAGAGATCACATTAGAGGGTAAGATCCAGTGTACAATTTAAAATAACAAAAAAAAAACACAAAATATAGGTATTGAACAAAATATAAACATACATAAATACATAAATACTTATATACATTATATATATATATATATAAATACTATGTCATTGAGAAAGAAAATGCTCTTTAATTTTTCTCTTGAAGATCTCCAGAGAAGGGCTGTCACGTATGGAGTGTGGGAGAGAGTTCCAAAGACGCACTGCAGTGACAGAGAAGGAGCCATCATAACGGCTGGAAGTGTGAAATGGAGTACGAAGAAGAAGAGAATTTGCAGTGCGACAGGGTCTACTTCTCGGGACGAAGTACTCAAAGCGTTCACGAAGGTACTGAGGAGAGTTCGGATTGTGCAGGATAGTGTAGAGAAGAGATAGGATATGGGTATCACGTCACCGATATCCGACCATCTTGATCTTCTTGGTGTAACGTTGACATCTACTCTCAACTTTGGGCCATACATCGAAGCAAAGGCTCAACTGGCTGCAAAAAAGCTAGGAATTCTCGCAAAGGTCAGACGGTACTTCACGCCGGATCAGCTGCTCAAACTTTATCAAGCGCAAGTGCGATCGTGTATGGAGTACTGCTCTCATCTTTGGGACGGATCTGCCCGATACCAGCTTGATGCGCTTGAGACTATTGAGAGGCGAGCCAAGAGGATCATTGGCAATGATGCACTCGTCGAGTCGAGGCTTCAAAGTCTTGAGCATCGACGCCGAGTTGCTAGCCTGTCGGTTTTCTACAGGTTACATTTCGGGGAGTGTGCGTCGGAATTGCATATCCTAATTCCGCCTAGCCCGTTCCATCATCGGACTACCAGACGTACGGCGTTGCGCCACCGGTACATGGTTTTTTTTTTTTTTTTTTTTTTTTTTTTTTTTTTTTTTTTTTTTTTGGGTAGGTAAAATCATCCAATGACGAATCCCGCCCTTGGGTGGGGCGGGAAACAGTGTCAGACTTTTACTGACTAAAAACCTACCTTTCCATTCCATGCCTTTATCCTGGGGCCTTTGGTGACAGTCTCACATAACCTTTGGCCCCAGTAGGCTTCGGCCCTGCTGGACCCCTACAGTTTGCTGACAACTTCTTGAGGCGCGCGGGAACGGTGCGCGCCGTAGACGACCTGAGCTCGGACCGGTCTGTTACCGGACTGACGGACGGCGAGCTACCCATTGCCCACCGTCCTCGAGCCCGCGCCTACGGTGGCCGGAAATTGGGGTCGGAAACCCGGCGGCGGCGGCGGCGTGTGCGCCTTTGCCTAATGCGGTCGGCCTCCTCCTTTACTAGCATTACTGCTTCGCAAAAGGAGGCGACCGCCTGCCACTCCTCCACGCTCCGGAGCATGGCTTGAACCAAGCTCCGGCGCGAGAGATCGCCGCCGATCGCCCCCACGAGGACACGGCGATGCTCTTCCCAAGCGGGGCACACCTCGACTGTGTGCTCCACCGTGTCCACCGGGCGGTCCGCACAGTGGCGACACCCGGGCGTCGTCTCCGCACGAATCTTGTACAGGTACGGACCGAACTTGCCGTGTTCGGTCAGCACCTGCGCCAAACGGAAGGTGACGACGCCGTGGGGCCTTTCCAGCCACGCCTCAAAGAGGGGCCTTACCGCCTCGATCGTGGCGTGCCCAGCACGAGGTTGCGACAGTCGCTCTCGCCATTTCACCATGAGATCCCGCCGGAGCTCTGTCCGCCATGCCGCGACTTGTCGCGGCACCGGTACATGGTGGACATCCCACCTATACGCACAAAGCGTTTTGGGAACACTTTTATTATGTGTACAGCTAAGGAGTGGAATTCCCTGCCGGAGTCTGTGTTACCTGATGGCTACAACCCGGGAATCTTTAAGTCAAGAGTGAATAGGTTTCTTCTAGGTAAGCGCGATCCATCGTCGACCGTATTGTCGCTTACCATCAGGTGAGATAGCGGTCAAGCGCGAACTTATCAATAACAAAAAAAAAAAAAACACGTCGACGCCGAATCGGCAGCCACTTCAATCTGGTTCGAAACTCCGACACATGGTCGTATTTGCGAAGGCCAAAAATGAAGCGGATACATAAGTTCTGCAGTCGCTCGAGTATGTTAAGAAGTATCTCTCCGTAGCATCTATAAAACAGACATCCGCATAGTCTATAAGCGGTAGAAGAAGAGATTGAGACCTTAGTATGAAATGGTAGAAATTTTTGAAGCCGTTTAAGGGACTGAAAAAAGTAGAATACCCTCTTACTAACATCAGCTATATGCACGTCCCAAGAGAGCTTTAGTTTGATTTTATAAAGCATAAAGTAAAACGGAACATTGAATATAATTATTGATTAAACATAGGTCTAATCCATTTTCTGTATTTCGGATCATTCTTTGACTTTTTTCTGTAATTTTTAACAAAATTACCTTTTTTGCTCAAAGGAATATCCATTTCCTTAATTTTTCTAACACACTGAACTTGTTCTCTCTAATCACACACAGTCACATTCTGAATTTCAAATTAACTAAAAGCAAGACAAAGTAAGTTTAATACACGGCTAACATTTAATCACGTGAAGGGTTGATCCATTATATGAAACACTATCGAATTGTAAAGATAAAATTAAAAATAAAGTACTTTTTTTCTAAAAGTCGAACTAATATACGCATGTACGAAATTAATTTCTCCAATGACCTATAGGTAGTTAGTACGCAACGACCGACAACTACCTACACGTCATTCATAAAAATCGATAGTGTTTCGATCGACCCTCCACGGGATTAAAACGATAAATATTTAGTCGTGTAAATGTATAGTCGTGTAGGTATATGTATAAAAAAATAGTTACAATATTTATGCAGTTTATTCTGCGGTAACCAGAAAATTTCGCTTGACTGCTATATAATGCTAGATTCAGTGCTAAGTGCTGCATGTTAGATGTCAGTGCTGGCCGTGTGAAAATTAAACCATATCTAGCACTGAAAGTGCTGAGTTGGCAACATTGGACATTGTTGTACAGTTTAATCCATAGATTAAATCTATGGTTTAATCATACAGTACTGCCAACTGAAAAAAAATGCGATGCGTTCGAAAACAATAAATTAAAAGAAATTAGCTGGGTTAAAACAAAACAAAAATGTTACATTGGCAACTTTCAAACACGCGCTATTTATTAGCTTTACTAAGACACTCTCTATAGTAATTAAATAATAATAATCTACATTTCGTAGGCATTCTGTCTTTATGTATCCGATAGTCCTATTTAAAACATCTTCACTAAATATTTTTCTCTACACTTAATTTTTATTGCAGTCATAAGCAATGTCGAAGCCGGGTATTAATTTTAATATTTGGATTATGACACTTATGCAAGTCACAAATGTACGATTATCTTTTCGGCTTCGTTCACGAAATTACGTTAATGTTATCAATTCCAACTCAAGGTCAAACAAATGATTTCCTAGCTTACTGGTATTGGCCACACGTAAAGTGCAGTCTCTTCATTCTATTTATGTTTTCGGAGTTCGTAGTTTTTTAGATCCGATACGCGCAGTAATAATGAGAAATAATACTTTGAGCGAGTGCTATAAGATATTTGCTGTACGAACGCAAGCCTCTGTACAGTAAGTAGTACCTAAATATTTATGTCCATTATTATGTTTATTGATTGTACACCTATTTGTTTTTGTGCTACTTAAGCTCCGTGCGCCAACGCGGCGTCGGCGACGCCCGCCGTGTGTTTCAATGTCATGAATGAACTACTTACCTCTAAAAAAAATATATTAGGTGGTAGGTAGTAGTGAGCAACAAAGTTCGCATATAAACTCACAATAGTCCGTGATTTATCGATTAAGGTATGTTAAGAGCTAGCCTACTTTATATAGACTTATTTGCAAATTTTTATTAAAACATAAATAGCTTTAGGTAGATAAGTACCTAAATTAATGCCTAAAATAAAAACGCGCTGTTGTATTTTTACAGCCGATTAAACACTACACTAGAACGCTATTTATATCACTCTAAGTGGCACTTCCGAGATAAAGGGCATATCACATGAGTTCGATATTGCCAGACAGATCTTACGATATCGGTTTAGCTTTAGGTACAACTAGCGTGTATACCCTGACCTTTTAAGGGTTCCGTACCCAAAAGGTAAAAACGGGACCCTATTACTAAGACTTCGCTGTCTGTCACCAGGCTGTCAAGAACCGCGATAGCTAGACAGTTGCAATTTTCACAAATTATGATTATTTCAGCTGCTTTATCAACAAATACTAAAAACAAAATAAATATTTAAGAGGGACTCCTATACATATAACAAAAGCGATTTTTTTTTTGCCTTTTTTTTAGGTAGGTACGTGGTGATTTGTCACTGCAGCTCTCGGCTCCATAATTTATTTTCAAATTTCGCCTGGGTTGCAATGACAAACTTTCTCCACTTGTATCAAAATTTGTATTTTAGTTGACGACAAACACTAAATAGAAAAAGTACTCTGTGGACAAACAGACGAAACAGAGCGACTGATACTCCCGTCTTACCGCGCGCAAACCTAAGGTGCGGTAGATACAGCCGTCAGCGATTTCGGTTTCGGTCAAACAATACCTACTTAAACCATTTTTCCCCTACGATTTGACATAATATGCTAGCGTCGTAAGCGTTACTATACTATGATTTTTTATTAGACGAAGTAAAGTGACAGCAGTGGACAATGCCCAGCTGTCAAATAACAATGCCTAACTGTCAAACAACCACTGTTATAGCTGTCACTTTACTTCGTCTAATAAAAAATCATAGTATAGGCCCACTGCCCAAACGTTTCATGGAATACCTTTAACTACAGGCTGTTGTCTTATTCTGTTCTAGGAATGGCCGTCGAAGTTACTCCTCACCGGCGCAGGAGCCCAAACCATTTAAGTCGATACCGGGACTTTCATCTTTACCTATAATCGGTCCCATTCATCATTTTCTACCCATAATCGGTACGTAACTTTTTTCTCAGGTCCTCTCCCTCGGACAATTCAGTTTTGTTTCCGCAGTAAAATAAAAAGTACCTAGCTCAAGTTACTCTAGTTTACAGTTACACTTTGCTCATTAGTATACTATAATATTAGCTCTACCTAGTGGGCACCAGGTAGGGTTGCCAACATTTGTTCGTTGAAATATAGTATTTTTCAAAAAAAGCTATAAAAAATATAGTACACTTCAGAAAAGTATAGTATTTTGCGGGAAAAGCACAAAACAGACTGATATATATTTTTATAAAAACTATATTTATCTGCACCTCTTGCATTTTTTAACTAAAATAAAAGTGTCTTATGCTTTACCACATTTAATTCTAAAATTAATATAAATTAAAACCACTATATTTTTGTTAAAGGCTTAAATTTTTTTAAAGTTTTTATTTGTAGTGTCTTTTTTATCGGTGGTAGCGACACAGTTATCGCTACTATTTTCTATAACTAATAAAATTTATCTATGACTTTATCTTCTTAAAGAAAAGAGCAATATTTAATTGGAAATGATCATCAACAGAACAGAAACAGAAGACTAATGATCAAACATTTGTTTGACATTAAAAAGTAAGACTTAACGCAGTAAGATAGATATTTGGGTATAGACGTCGCTACCGCATTAGTCAAATGTTGAAAATATAGTTTTTTTGCGTACTATTTCTTCAACAGTATATAGTACACAGACTCAAAATATAGTACTATATATATTATAGTACGGTTGGCAACCCTAGTACCAGGAGTCCGGATTTGTGCGGGATGCCCCGATTTTCAGGGGTCTGAAGACGCGTTCCGATTTGCGCTTCATCAGGACGCTACATGTCCTGATAACTCAATAAATTTGTTAAATACCATTACTACATCAGTCTCACCACTATGTCGAGTGTGACAATGCGTTCAAAATCACACTTATCGCATCACTAGCTTGTTTGTTGTCTGAATCCTATCAGACCTGGCAAGGCTAGCTATAACCCAGTGAAACTCCTGCCAAATTTTCAACCGTTTTGAACATGTATTTTGTAGTTAGAAATCCCTTTCCCGTGGGAAAATAAAAAGTAGCCTAAATTAATACTTGTGACATCAGCTATCCGTCAGTGAAAGTCCCGTCTAATCGGTCCAGTGGTTTCGGATATTAGCCGGAATAAACAGATAGACAGACCGTAATTTGCCAAGTTTCATCCAAATCGGGTCAGACGTTTGAGCGTGAAAATGTAACAAACATACCATCACACGTAAATAGATGCATACATGCAAACTATTGCTTATCGATATTATCATTGTTTTCAGGGTCAATCGGATCAAATCTAAACGCTTTCGAAGTGATGGCTACATTGCATAAGAGGTATGGCCCCATAGTGAAAATGGAAGGGGTCTTTGCAAGAGCTAATATGGTCTTTTTATTCGAGCCTGAACATTTTGATCAGGTAACAATTTTTTGAGCACAATGTTGTAAGATTGTAGTCAGGGAAATTAACTGTATAGCATCTTAAGATTGAGTGTCACTTTTGGTAGATTGTTCAAAAGAGTTACTGCGGAATTTTATAACTGACAAACTGTCGCGAATTTCAAAACCAAATCAATGTTTTTGTACTGGCAACCCTTTTTTAGGTTTTCCGGGTATATCCTAGGATTTTTGTATTAAATTGGGTCCAATAGGTAATGTTTTTTTTTTATCTGCTAACCCACGCCTACGGTGGCTAGAAATCGGAGTCGGGATCCCGGCGGCTGGGGCATGAGGACGCCTCCTTCACTAGCATTACTGCTTCGCAGTTGAGCACACCTCCACTATATGCTCCACCGTGTTCTCTGACTGCCCGGAGAACACAATGGTGACACCCGGGCTTTTCTGTAGCACGAATCCGGTGCAGAAACTCTGCGTCACGCGGAATGTAACGATGCCGTTACGTCTTTCCAGCCACTCCTCAAAAAAGGGACTCACCGCTATAGTTGTGGCGTGCCCAGTACCCAATACTGGGTTGCGACCTAAATATATCCGGGATCACCGTGTTACGGGATCCCGGAATACCGGTATTGCAAGCCCTAGTTGCGACAGTCGGGCACTGCATTGTGCTTACAATCTTTTCAACGATTGGTATTAATGTTTTTGCTGGCGGGCCACTGGCATATTGCCGGGGGGCCGCATGCGGCCCTGGGTCCGCGGTCTGTGCATCCCTGCTCTAGAGCCTATTCACTCTAGCCTTGAAGACACGTAAAATAAAATCGGGCGGAAAAACCGCAGCAAGCAAATTGTTTCAGTCCCTCGATGTACGCGGAGTTTAAAGAACGAGGCGAAACGCTTAGTCCGGACCGTAGAAGTTTCAACAACGTATGGGTGAATGAACAAATGAGATGGCGGAATCAAGTGATGCAATTCTTGCGCACACTCCAAAATGCATCCTGTAAAACACCGAAAGGCTGGCTACCCTACGACTGTGCTTAAGGCTTTGTAGTTTGGACTTAACTAAATCTGGACCCTGGATCTGGATCCCGGTAATCAGACCAGGGGAAATGCCGTACGCTGGAAGCTTACTCAAAAGGCTAGCGTGCCATACCCTGTTGAAGGCCATCGAGACGTCTAAGGAAAGGGCAATCGCTTCCCCATTCTTCTCGAGGGTCTAGAACCATAAGTAGGTGGGAGAAACTAGTAGGACCTTAGTAGATCGGTCACGGCGAAACCCCTACTGTCGGTGTCTGAGGAGATCGTTATCTTCCGTGTATGCCATGAGGCGTGAGTTCAAAATGCCCTCCATAATCTTGCAGAGTATGGAGGTTAGTGAAATCAGCCGATATTTAGCAGGATCGGGACGATTGCCCTTTTTGGGCACGGGTTGAATGTGCACGTGCCCAAAAAGGGCAAGTTTAGATTCAAATTGGTCAGTAACTTTTTCTAATGAAAGTAAAGTGTGAAAAGTAACAAGAATTATTTTTTAAATTCAATTGTTCCATAACTGTAACTTTTATTTTATCGGTAAATAAGAGTTTTAGTACCTATAATTGGGAATAAAATATAACAACTAAGACCAACAACAATTAATTTATTTCCCTGATATTACCATCTAATATTGTTTACGATCTAAAATATAGGCACTAATAAAAATAAAAAAATGTTTTTACAGGTTTTCCGTGCGCAGGAGGCAAACCCGATTCGACCTGGATTTCAGTCTCTTGAATATTTCAGAGAAAAAACCCAGAAGGGTACAATTGATGGCTTAACCGGATTAACTACAGCGTAATACCTTCTTACTTTGATAAATTGGCTATATTTACACATAATATTTTTTCCTCACTTGGATTTTCAACTCTCGACATTGAGTCAAGCGTTGATACTCCATGATCCAATATAATTATGATATTTTGTAGTACATGATTTAATATATTTTTTATTTCAGACAAGGAGAGAAATGGCGCGAATTTCGCACTAAAGTCAATCCGGCTTTGTTGAAGCTTAAACTAGTAAAAGTTTATGCGCCAGGACTTGATGAAGTTGCTCAGGACGCGGTGAATAGGTACTTAGTGTAACTTCGATTACAGTGCAGTAGAGAGTCGGTTATCCGAAATCGCGATTTTCCTAGTCTTGCCATAAATATTGTAACAAGGAATGGTGGATCGACGGAGGAGCCCGCAATACCCAAGCTTTTTTGAGTTGGTTTTTTATGGTTTATAGTCACCCTACACTGACAATAAATAATTTGTCAGGTCATCATCTCCCTAGCCTTTTCTAGCTTGCATAAAATTAAAAATTTACAATACATTTTACATTAAAATTAAATAATAATGGTGACAGACGCAATTCATTTTCATTGAAATACTGTGGCTACCGAGGGGCAGTATGATATATCTATCTACCTTACCTATCTTTATCCTTATACGTACATAGTTATTCATAAAAATATTAATCTTTTAAGGCTAAAGCGACTTAAAGATGACAAAGCATATTTGGAAAAAAACTTTAACCTAGAAATGACTAGGTGGTCGTTAGAATCGGTAGCCTTTGTGGCTTTAGGATCAAGAATCGGATGCCTTGACGATAACTTCACAGAGGACCATCCGGGACGCAAACTGATGCAGTGCGCAAAAGATATGATCGATACAGCTGTTGAACTTGAATTACTTTCAAGTGTTTGGAAATACTTCGCGACACCTACTTTTAAGAAGATGATGAATACATATCAAACGCAATGGGAGTAAGTTAACAGTAAACAGAGTGCCTAGTGCGAGTTTGTTTTACGTTCGACGAAGTTCAGCGTTCCGATTGGTCTAAGCTATTAACCAATCAGAGACCCAAACGCGTTAAACGTTTTGATCGCGTTAACGTAAAACAACTTGCACTCAGCGCACAGGTCAAATATTGTTCGAGACTACTTAAAAAAACTTTTTTTTGAAACTACCAAATAAATTTTTACAGTATCAGTGCGACGTACATTGAAAATACCAGAAAAAGGATAAACGAAAGAGGGTATGACATTCCTGATGAAGAGAAGAGTATTATCGAGAGACTGTTGGGTATTGACGAGAGAGTAGCTGTCTTGATGGCTAACGAAATGTTATCTGCTGGTATTGACACAGTAAGAATGTAACAATAATAATAATTAATTCTTAAGTATAATGGAAATACGGGCCATAGAAATAAAACACAAATAATCCTATAAAATAAACTGTCGTTCGCACCGTGTTTCGCTGCAAGGGTCGGTATCCTTCCACGTAATCGTCGATACACGACACCCTTTGGCCAAATCTTCAAGGAAGGTCTTCAAATGATAAGTAGGCACTCGCATCATGAACGACTTAAAATTAGTGTTATGGTGTGACTTGAACTGCCCTGTTTTGAAAATACAGTCTGTCTTCGCGCGTCGTGGGTAATGTTGGACATAGCAGCATGTTGGTCATTCCAGCGCGGTACCGCACTGGTTCTGACACGGAGGTTTCTTTCTTTTTTCTTCTCCACCTTTGAGAAACCATCCCCGTCAAGCTGCTTGTCCCCTTTCGTTTTACCTGCTGCGCGTTGTTTGCAAACCAGCACGTTAAGGGCCGTTGTAATCACTGAGTATTTTGTATGAACTCGACTTCGCAGCCCCGTTACGGCGGTTTTATTTTTTAACCGACTTCAAAAAAAGGAGGAGGTTATCAATTCGGTTGTATTTTTCTATGTTCGGTTACCTCAGAACTCCGTCGTTTATGGACCGATTTACAAAAACTCTTTTTGTTCTTGAAACCAATCAGGAAGCATACCCGCTTCCAGATTGGGCCCCATTTTTTTCAAAATCCAGTTCTGATGAATCGAGGGTACTCCTCAAATATTAAAGGCAACCATATGGTGATTTTGGTATTTTTATCGAGGACTTAAGCATTTAAGTCAAAAAGTAACATTAGATGAAGTGGAACTGATTAAGAAGACCAGAAATGGCCAACGGAACTTCAATCTTACATAGATATCACAGTGAAGATAGTTAAGCGACTATGACAAAACAAATAAATAAATAGTTGTGAATAGTTATGTTGAAATGGTATCATCGAAGTCACCTGATGATGGAGCCGGAAGATAGGCACTGGAACTCCGTAATTAATCAATGTATCCTAGCCGTGTTTGGGCTTATTAGAATTGTCATGAGATGCACTTTGGCTGTAAGGTACTATCGAACTAATCTGATGATGAAGCCGGAAGGTGGAAGGGGGACACGGAAACTTCATAATTAAACGATTTATCCTAGCAGTGTTTGGGTTAATTGAAATTGTTATGAGAAATAGGCAATCTGTTAAAAAAAAAAGTGTTAAAAAAAACAAGCTTTATTTTTTTTTTTGTAAATTTCAAATATTTCCGGAACGTTTTCTGGTACACATACACCTTTGAAATCATAAGTAAGGGTCAGATTCGCGATTTTTTTTATCGAGCCAACTAATTTATATCATTTTGATTTTTGCTCGGTGCTTGGACATGTAGTCAATTTTAATAAAATAATTTCATGGTATTCTATTATAAATTGTCTTTCAATAAGGACGGAAGGATTAAAAAGTTCCAAATGAGTAGAATCTGGCTGTGGTTGAGCATTTCTCAATTTTATATTATGAAGTACCTATTTACAGAAGATTAAAAAATATATCAACCACATTTTTATTTTCACAGGTATCTTTTTCAGCTACAAGTCTAATGTATTATTTAGCGATAAATCCGGATAAACAAGAGAAACTTCGCCAAGAAATACGTTCCGACAATCCACAAAAACGTTACCTCAGGGCTTGTTTGAAAGAATCTCTCAGGCTTCGGGCCGTTGTCCCGTCCAATTTGAGGAGGACCGATAGAGATCACATTGTGGGTGGTTATCATATTCCTAAAGGGGTAAGTTTAAACTCAATCACAATATATTTCACTTCGGAAAATCATCTTTATAGTATAGACATAAAGTGTAGGTTTCATTGCAATTTAAATATTTTTTAAACTTTTTATTTATACAAATACTATGCCTGCTAGGGCTGCGGGAACGTTTGAAAGAGTTAGCATGACCCGGGTTTTATTCAGTAAAAGTCTGACACGCCCTCTAGCTTCATCCAGAGCAGTAAAAGTTATTTGTGATTTCGAATATTGCCGCAGCTCAAATAACATCTACTGGAAGAAAGATATGAATAACTGTGATCTGTGTCTTGTTTCAGGTTGATGTGGTATCACCTAACGAATATTTGTCCAGGTTGGATAAATATTACCCACAGGCAAACGATTTTATTCCCGAAAGATGGCTGGCTGATAAAACTGATCCTTTATATTACGGAAATGCACCTCAAATAATAACATTACCGTTTGGTTTTGGCATAAGGAGTTGTATCGGAAGAAGGATTGCCGAACTAGAGATCGAAACTTTTATGAAGAGATTATTCGATGAATTCAAAGTCACATGGGAGGGACCTCCTATCAAAATCGTCAATAAGATTATAAGCGCATACGTTCCACCCTACAACTTTAGATTTGAAAATGCTAAATAATATTACGTCTATTGACGTTATTGTTACTATTTAAATAATCAGCTATTATTTTTTACCAAGTTTAATATTTTGACTAGTGATCGGCCCTAGTTTCGCACGGGCATTACTTACGGGCATTACGGTTTTTCTCTATTTTTATAAGCATGTATGTATGTTTACACATCTAAAACTTCCTCATGAATCGCTTTATCTGTTAGTGAAAACCGTATGAATATCAGTTCAGTAGTTTTTGAGTTTATTGTGAATAAACAGACATAGACGCGGTGGGGGACTTTGTTTTATAATATGTAAGTATTTGAAATTAAGAATTGAAATTAATTAATTAATTTTACGCTGTTTTATGGAATATTGAAAAACCGCGATGTTTGTCCACCGTATATTTATGATTGCCTTGATTAAGGTCTTGGTTAAGACGAATATAAATAATAAATATTATTACTGTTATAATGGTTTTCTATATTTCCCTTGTATCCATACTCTGTACATTTTCAACATTTTCCCTCTATTCACTTGGAGTCTCCTGTCAATCAGATTCTGTTCTTCCGTAAACCCCGCTCCTTTGAATAAGTTGGTAATTTCTTCTTGTGTAAAGAAGTAGACCCTAGTATTGTCACCTCGGGCATAGAAGTTGTCCGATATGCACCTTCCTTTTTTGAATCTTAGCTGTGCCAAGTCATACCGGCCGTAGTCACGAAACACCACTAATCCTCCAGGCTTGAGGTATTTGTAAATGTTGTTGATGACAGTCGTCATTCTGAAAATACATTAATGATATCGTTTAAAAAGATAAAAAGTATACAAGAATATAACTTAACCCTTTGAACGCTAACGACGAGTTTAAGCAACAAATAGATGTGCAGGATTTGCAAGGCTTTTTTTAAATCTTTATTTATAGAAATTGTTCGCTAGTGAAATAATATATGAAATAAAATTAGAGATAGTTTAAAATAAATATAAAAATTATAACTAGGATCTGGGTCGGGTTTTCAGAGCAAACTTAACCATATTAATTATAGGGACTATTTTATCTGATAAAGGGTTCGATATGTTAAAATTATGTGCGCCAAATTGTGTTCTGAGCGATTGATTAAGGGCACATCTCATCAAAATATGATATGTCTTCGTTTTCGTTACATGTACTGCATACAGGTGATATTTACTTTTCATCATAAAACAATAAATTTATTTAGAGGAATATGACTTGAATGGAGTCTTAATAATATGGTTAAGTCTGCCCTGGTAAGAAAACACTTATTAACCCATGGTGAACATGAAGGTTGTGAATGGATTGTTCTATACCAAATGCATTTTTCTCATGAACAAAGTAATCTTTCCAATCTTGAAGACATATCTTTTTACGAATGGGGTCATACTCCATGTAGTGAGGAACAGCTATGAAATCATCTGATATTATAGAAAATATGTAACATTTTTTTTTAATTGTTTTCTTTTTCGTATGTTGTTCAATTATCTTTGTAGTAGCTATTCATTCCCTAGCATTCTGTAGCAAATAAAGTTATATTCTTAGTTGACCTCACATGAATTGCCACAAGGCAATAGGGAATTAAATTCCCAGCCGCCAGCAGGTGGCAACTGGTAAGTTTTGCTCCTACTTCAAATCACTGTATATTGCAGCAGCGTGGATCCTTAACCTTTGGTCTTTGGAGGTATGCGGAACAGAATATAAAGTCATGAATGCATAGTACAAATAATATAAACTTAGTACAAATAGTGGATTTTTAAACTGCTCCTTGCGGTTGGCAGTTTTGAACTATTATTTTTATTACTTTTGACCCAATCATAGTTAATTGTCAGAAATGACAAGGGGCCATTCAAATATTACGTAAGCAGATATTTCGCAAATATTAATCTCCCCCCTCTCCCTCGTCAGCAAAAGTAAGCAAAGATCCATCCCTCCCCCCACATGCTTATTTAAACATTGGTCAGTGATATGTGTCTGTCTACTCACTGTTATGTGATTTTGGAACTTCAAGACTGCTCTGTTAAAAAAAAAAAACTGTTGACGTAATCACCATCTAGCTAGACCATCCCCCATGTCATCAAAAATAAGCATAGCAAAGAACCCCCATCCCCTGTAGTGCTTACATAATACTTGAATGGCCCCCAATCAATGGCCACTATAGAGGTGGCCTACAAATAATAATAATGTTTTGTAATATTGCCTTTGAAATAGGAATACATAAAATAACTTCTCCCACTGTGGGTGAAGTATCAGACTTACTGACTAAAACCCACCAGTGTTCCCTTAGTTTTCCTGAGTTCCAAGGCCAGTAACTCTTTTGAACAATTTTGCATCCCTGGTAGACATGAAATATTATTTCATTTCATTATAATGTCATGCACAAACTTTTAGAACTGGCCCTCTAGGAATCTATATGCTCAGAAACATTTATAATATTGTTTATAGTGGGGGGGGGGTAAATCCATAACCAGCTTTGCAGAAGCCAAAGTAAAAACGAGAAATAAAAATGTTACTCACTTTGCGGGATCAATAGCAGACAAGACAAATATCAATACGATGATATCAATAGAGTTTTCTTCAAATGGTACATCCCATTTGTCAAGGGTAGCATCCAGTACAAACACATTACATCTATTTGTTTCATACAATTCACTTTGTTGCATAATCTCTATGGCTTTTGATGAAAAATCACAACCATATATGAATAGGTTTGGATCTCGACTATATTGTAGTATTGGGAATATGGTGTTGCCAACTCCACAACCTATTTCAAATATGCATCGTTTATTGGCACTCTTAGGTTGTTCTGCAGTTTGTATAAAATTATTATCTCCTTCTGGATATACTCTGACTGGGGCCGATGTGTTGTCTGGAGCCAGTTCTGGAAACTCCGTGAACAGCCAGTGGCGGTCCTTGAAGAATCTGGAATTTTATGATTTGGCCTTTAGTAAAAAATACTACTGTACCTACTGTTTGAATTCTTAAAGAAAGTCAGTGGTAAGTATTGTAGGCTCAAAATAAAACTAATCTGTACCTGTTTTGATGTATATCATAAAAGGCATCCCAATGTTTGTCTGCATCATTTTCTAAAGATTTCAAATGATCCTCAGAAAATGTAACTTGCGAATTTTGTTCAACTTTTTCCTTGGCCACGGTTTCTTGATCTTCATCCCAGTCAACATTGTCCCTGCGACCAAAACGGCTAAATAGAAATAACTTGCAATAATTTACAAAGTAGAATGAAAGAATACGTGCTCAAAAGTACCAGGCATTAAAAAGGTAAACATGGTTCAAATCATTCAAATGTCGACCTCCACCAGCAGGCTTTTTCCTATGCCTAGTTTTCTCAAGTTCTATTAGGTTTTTATCACATCGAGAATTCTTACAAAATCTAACCAAATTAGTAAATACGGTACCACGCGTTGTGTTTAAAAACTTCGTCAGCATTTTCAAGATATCTGTTGCCAAATTGTGGTCTCTTTTCAATTGGAGAGTCGTCCATTTGTAGATTTTCTTACGAGGAAATTACTCTTTTTTATTTATAGGAGTTTTAACTTTACAATAGATACAACCACAACAAAACCAAATTGTGTAGAATAATTTATGAGAATAGTGCACTGCAGAGCCAGAACACACTGACAGTCGCCGCGTTCCGTATGCGTCAAAGGCCAAAGAGAATATAAGCACTACGTTTAAGAGACGGGACTCCCATAGAAAAAAATGGTTCAACACGAAACGTCAAAACGTGTACTAAGATTCAATACCAACTTTGACATAGATGACCATAAACATGACGTAACGGGCTGCCAACATAACGGCCGATATAGTGGTGTATCTAGGTGCTCATGGTAATTTTTTATCGATAGTATTTAAAAAAAAAAAATATAGGTCCATTTATTGGATCTGAATTAAGGTCTATTTACGCCAACTTTATCCATCAGTTTAACTAAGAATAAGTGGAATATTCCATATCAAAAAACAAAACCCAAGGTTTCATTAATTGATATGGAATATTCCACTTACCAGCGAATTTACGTTGACGCAAATGAGGTTGGGTTTCAAAGGTGGGGTGGGGGTGTAGTTAACGCTAAAGGAAACACCATTTTACGGATTTTAATAATAACAATTTATTTTATTTTTCTTTATGGTTAAACAAATACAGAAACTATAACCTATTTGCCTATTCTCTATAATGCATAAACCTTAAAAGTATCATTATCTTACTTTATTATTTCTGATTCTGATCTTTAATTGTAAATATAACTAAGTTTACATGAATGATGCTCTAATTAAGAATCTTACCTTTGCGTTTAAGAGTCGAATCAGTATCAGTTTTGCCAATGTGTAGAAGAAATCCAATCATCTCCCTAAGGTTCTGCAGTAAGTCCCACAGAAGGAATTGCAGATTTTTTTAGTTGTGTCTTCGTAAAATCCTTGGCAGAAAATGTTTGCTACAAACGTGTTTAATTGGTGGAGCTAAAAAGCTCCACCAATACGTACGAACGTCCAATCCAATGTTTACATCTAGAAGAAAAAAATGTATTGCATTACTTATTAGCATTTCATATTGAGATACCTGAAATATTTATTGTTCGAATAGCATGATCGTTCTATTTGAATTATACTAAATAAAGTTTAAATTATAAGAGTATCGATAGTCGATTAAACATGCCCAGCAGTAGTGATAGATCATTTTTAAAATTGAAGAATTTCATTTTTTATCACGAACTTGTAAATTTTAATAATGAATATTTAAAACTATCGATATAGTCGATAAAAATTCCACTACACAGCACTGTTAATAGGTTATTTTATAGATTTTCGACTGATTTTTATTAAAATTGATTTGTAAATCACCAAATCCTTTTCTGTAACTGAAAATGAACGTTTATTTACGCTTACCTCTCTTAATGTAATGGATATTTAGCCATGAACATTGGCTTTTGACCGTCCGACCGGCTGGCTCGTAAACCACATATTTCACAGATTTTATAGTGCATATCAACAGATTGCTTCACATGGGTACACGTAAACGTCCTTTTATTAGGAATTTTCGCTTAAAATTCACGAAACACATATTAAAAACAAAAATTAAACTTTGTTTACAATTCACCTCTTGAGAAGTAAAAGATAAATATGGCGGATGGATGGCTGCGACAGAGTCGAATAGATGTTAGAGCGAGACAGCGATAGCCGCCATTTTGGCCGCCATTAAAATTAGTACGCGTTTCATACATTTTGGACGGATCGTTTTTTTCTTAGGGAGTTGCGCCAGACTGTCAAAGGCGATTATAGCGCGAACCCGACCAAATGTAATAGTCATAAAATATAAGGGGTATTAAAGTAATAATTGTGACGTCGCGCGTTAGTTGGATTCGCGCCTATATCGCTTTTGACGCATTCGGAACGAGGGGAGTGTCAAGTGAAAGTGACAACTAACTGACGTCACTGACATCTATCTGACACCGACAGTTTCCTAGCATTCCGACTCACGTCGATAACACATCAGTGTATTTTTTCACATTTTACATTGTACTGTATGTGTAAAAAAAATACGCTGATTCGTAATAAAATTATTATAATAATTTCTTGATTGATAATAATTGGATAGTTCTTAAACAAATTCTCTGAACGCCGAAGTATCTTTCGTCACACAGTCACTCGCAGTATACTTCGGCTACCAACAGATGTCAGGCTAATCTTTTACTATAAATATCTCAGCGGCTAAATAGATAAACACTATATAAAACTAGAAGTATCACATCATTTTTTATACCTAGGCGTAGGCATTTTAGGAGTAGTCCTAAAATGTGATTAACCCGTTGTTTGTTTGTATTTAATAAACTACTTACATGATTGTTTTATGTCAAAACTGAAGCTTTTTTCCATAATATGGTAGGCAGTAGCTATCTGCTACGATCAAGGATCTTATAAATCCAAAAATCCTTGGCTACGATTCGTATAATAATATGTCTTTCATTTTAACAGACTTCGAAAAGGAGGAGGCTCTATGTTCGGCAGCATGTATTTTTTTATAATGTATGTTCACCGGTATGGTATCTCAGTCAATTGTGGACTGATTTTGGCAATTTTTGATTGAAAGATTATACTCCCGAATTGGTCCCATAGAAATATTGTTTTGATCTGATGATGAACTTCGAAGATATAAGAATGGAACTCTTCAAAAAATCATAGCAGAACTGTCGTAATAAGTAAAATTGCTTTGGTATACGTGTAATCGGTGACTGACTGAACGAAGAAGGGTAGGGGATACATAAGAATTGTTCTGATCATGAAGCCGAAAGGTATGTAAGAACCGGAATCTGTAATAAATCAGTGTATCCTAGCCGTGTTTGGTAATATTAGAATTGTCAATATTGTCATGATGATTTGATGATGGAACCCAATGGCGGAAGGTATTTATTGAAGTTTTGCTGAGGGGTACTACGACTAAAAAGTGTGAAATAATAGTACCTTATGATACAAGTGTGTAATGTACATGGTTACCGTCGAGGCCGAGGTAAGACCCGAGCCGTGGCGAGGGTCTTAAGAGAGCCCAGAACGGTATCATACGACGTTTTTCAATACCCTTGTGAAGAAAAATAATTTAGCTAATTATTATTACAAAAGTAAAACTAATAAAATGTTTCATAACATGGCGGTAAAAAATTAAATCTGTTTTCATAGGCATCTCATTTTTTTTTAATTTGTCCATATGTGAAGGCTATTTCTATATAGTCTTTTGATAATATTGCCTAGTCGCCGTTTGTTTTCTTGAGTAAAAAGTTTTTATGATAATATGATTCGTAGTGACAATAGAATACGAATGTAACATTTTCTAATGTCTTTGAAATAGTTGATTTTTATTTATTTGATACAGCCAAGCCGAACCCGCGCGCAACTTAAAATGGCGGCCATAGACCACAAAGAAAAAACAATTTTTATTTGAACGAACGATTTATATATTATTACTTTTTTTTTAAATTTATTAGTAGTATCTATAATATAGTTACCTAATGTTAGTTTGAAACTTTGTAGAAAAAATAAATCTTAAACGGTATTATGTACACTATACTTACCTAATATTTACAGGCTGAAGAAGAGGCAAAGGTAAGAGATACATCCTAATATTAATAAAAATAGAATTTCAAATATTTTATAATTTAGAACGTCGATAAGAGTTAATTGGTTGGTAATAACAAATTATTGTGTAAGTAATCAAGTTTATTTATTATATTATGTTCAAAAACCCAATTTAATTTTTTATTATACTTATATTAAAACCTTAAAAATATCCGCCTCTTTGCTTTAAAAAAAAAAGTTATCACCCTTGACTGTGACGAAATAGGAATGAAAAAGCCCTTGGTGTGATAAATTTTAAAAAAGCACGCGGGTGATAAACATGCCATATCGAACCTAATTGTAGTGCGATAAGAGGCAGTTTTCGAGTTAGTGTATTGAAAAATACTTTTCGATGAAAACTTATCTATTCTAGAATTAATAAATTACGTTCCTGGCTAGGATTATTGTTTTTTATCCAATGTTGAAGTTTTAGTCTTTATCAAGCCCGACACTCCTTGGGTAGATTGCATTGCATTGCATCAGCCTTATAATGTTCCCACTGCTGAGACTCAGCCTCCTCTCTATCCACCACGAGGGATGCGGGTAGGGTAGGGTACTTTTCATTTTATGCTCAAATTTAAAACTACGAGTCTAGTTTTGGATTGGACCATCCACACCCTGTTGAAAAGTTCACTTACTACTTATATCATTCTCTATATACCTAATTCCTTCTGTATATAAGTCCTGAGCAGGACATAAAAGGATGATGGGTGAAAAAAATGGGTTGCATGAGATATCGCGTTCTCTAATTAACCCCATGTAGATTACGCCTCCCTAAGTAAAAGGGGATTACATCAGTAATGAAATTCTTTGTAGAAATTCCATGTGATTGGTCAGGAAATTCGAGTATAGAATAGGTAGACCGATGAAGGACGTGAATACCAGTAGATAAAAATATTGCTTCGAGAACAATCTTCAGTTTAAAAATATTACGTATCAGGTCCTTAAGTCTGCTATTACAATAGTGTCAGAATAGTCTATCATTGATTTCATAATTGTTGATTTGAAAAGTTAAGTAATTTAATAATATAACGGCGTCATTATGATTTTCCGATGATCAAACAATGATACTGCATTGAAAGAAATGGCAAAGAATGGTAATCACATAGTAACAAATGAATATCGGTAATCTGCTATAGTACATTGTGATACAAGTGTGTAATGTAGGTGCATACCGTCGAGGTAGTATTAAGACCCGAGCCGAATTAACAGATTAAGAACTTTTAGCAAAATGACAATGGGATCGTGTTGGAATGACGATATTATGAAAATAGCACTAGACTAGGGCCCCTGTTCTATTCTGTTCTAATATTTTGCTCGCAAAGTAGGTAATCATTACACCTACTGACTAATGTATTATCTAGATATATTTAATGTTCCAAGAACTTCCAATTTTGTGTCGAATTCAAAGTTATTGCGTCATAAAAGACGTTCTGATGCTGTTCTCTGATCAAAGTAAACACCATAAAAACGATTCCACGGGTCATTAAAGACTTTCCACAAACGAAATAGCCGCACGTTCAAAATTTATATTGTCCGTATAAAGACACTTAGCGGGACACATCCACGTTGTTAGATTATACTGGAATTGTGCCTAGGTAGGAACTATGCCGTTTTACTATTGCAACTAAAAAAGTAACTGGTATTAGTAGTTGTATAAAAATTTTTGGCCACACACGCCGCGATGTTGTTAACGTGAAAGTCATGACACGGCGCGCCGCCAGACCGCGACACGGTGCCGCGTCGTCGTGTAAATACACGACATGGCATTGTTGCAAAACTATTTGGTTGAACACTAATCGTGAGTTTTTTTGACAACGCGGCGACCAGCGCCGTGCCGTGATACTATGACACGCCGCCACGGCTATTACCTATTCTGTGCCACGGTGCCACGGCAAATAACCGCGGTTAAGCGTCGCGTATCGCACCGTTACAATGTGACCAGACCCTATGGTTCAAAGAAAGGGTGCACCGCCTATT
The DNA here is from genome assembly GCA_958295575.1 of Leucania comma. Lineage (NCBI taxonomy): Eukaryota > Metazoa > Arthropoda > Insecta > Lepidoptera > Noctuidae > Leucania > Leucania comma. The sequence goes on along the minus strand of OY282474.1, from coordinate 13,960,213 downwards.
ACAGTCGGAAGAACTTATTTTGGAAAAAAAATTCTTTCGCCGAATTTTATCGAGACCTGTTCCGGAACGTTTATATAAAAAAAATACAACCGATTCCAATGTAAAAAAGACACAAAAAAGTATTATGACTTTAATTTGGGAAGTCGGTGTTTCTATAATACGGTATCTACCTACTTCCGAAATGAAAGTTATTTTGGACTTTTTTAAGGAAAAACAGAACCCTTGTAGGATTATTTTGGTGTCCGTCGGCCTGTCTGTCCGTCACCTCCCTTTATCTCGAGAACGCGTGGAGGTACATATAGTCGAACATAGAGCCTCATCCTTTTCGAACTCAGTTAAAAAGGAGGCAACGTAAGGTCATGGTAGAGGTACCTATTAAAAAGCAGTCAAACATAAATTCGTAAATATAATAGTAATCACATAGGTTTTACATAATAGTACATTATGATATAGGTGTGTAATGTAGGAAGTTACCGTCGAGGCGGTATTAAGCCTTGGAGAACCAAGAATGGTAACCATTCATTACTCACGTGTATCATACGACGTTTTTCAATACACTTGTGAAAAAAAATAATTCAGCTAACTGATATTACAACGGTAAAACTAGTAATTTTTTTCATAACATGGCGGTAAAAAAATAAATCTGTTTTCATAGGTACGCGCTAGGCTATGACTATATGGTCTTTTGATCATATTGCCTACTCGCCGTTTGTTTTCGTGTGTGAAAAGTTTTTACGTTAATGTCATTCAAGCCCATAAACTTCACTCGAAAAAATAAACCGCGCGCATCTTAAAATGACGGCCATATAGACCACAACAATTTTTATTTTTTCGTATTCAAAATTTGTTTCGCAAACAAAGAGGTTGAACAAAAAGGTTATAGCCACATTACAGCACTAGTGCGTAAAGGTAATCCAAATGTCACAGTTTGGAAACAGGTGCCATTATATACCTAAGTATAGTGCGATAAGGGGCACTTTCTGAGCAAGTGTATTGAAAAATAATATTATTGTCGTTTGAAATTAAAGCCTAAAGAAACAAATTGCCATCACAAGACTTCAAGGATCGTACGTTTATCAATAAGGTTTTTGTTAGAATAAGTATTTTAAGAAAGAAAGCTAGAAACCAAAATACTAATAACATCAAAGTAAGTAAAGTAGTCTATCAAATTCTTGAAATTCACAAAATTCAATTACGATTTGTTTGAAAAATCTCCTGAAATATGATAGTGTAATGTGTAGTACGAATGATGTGATAACCCTACTCCTTTGAGAACTTTATGTAATCGTTTCGCTCAGCTGAGTTATCCGACCTGTTGATGAAAATTTTACTCCGACGTTTTTAATCGAAACCAGCTTCACCATATAGTCGAAAATAGTGGTATACACCGTTAAATTTTGTAGTAAGTTAGTGTCTTGTAGGTAGTTGTCGGTCGTTGCGTACTAACAACCTACAGGTCATCAAACTTGCCCAGCTGACATTTACTTTAAAAAAAAAAAATCGTACATGCCTAAATTAATTCGAGTTTAAAAAAAGTACTTTATTTTTTAATTTTATCTTTACAAATCGATAGTGTTTTATGTACCGAATAAAACCCTCCACGGAATTAAAACGATCAAAATTAACAGTGTATACAACGCGTACAGGCTGAATATTTAATGTGTTCCCATTATAATAACCTTTTCAGCTTCAGTTACTTTCAAAACAGAATTTCATCTTTCAGAGAACATCGAAAACGTTTCAGAATATACCGCTACGAACGAGTACCTTAGGTAATAATGTATGTAGGCGTAGTTCGACATAACTTCTATACTTAGCAGAGGGCATGTAGATACACATGTGGAGTAATGTCGACGCGAGACAGTTTCCAAATCGCCTGCATAACTTGCATGAAGTTACCAGCGTTTGCGATGGAGACATGCGACATATGTAGATACAGTTCATAGACTTGAAGCTTGAATTTGTGTTACGACTTGGATACTCTGAAGGTATACACGTATTATTTACCAAGAAACTAGTTATATTCATAGTTTGCTGTAGACACGCTTCGCTTATTGAAGCTGACAGCTCAACTATAGGTTACATTAAGGATTATTAATTGTGGAGCCGTTAGAGGTAACCGTTGATTGTTGATAGTTTCAAAAGCTTGGGGTTTAATATTGAGATGAAATTTGTTTTAAGCTTCGGAAATGTTAAGATGACACGACTAGATTTTTGATGCCTACTTTTAATAATCACAATGTTGATACATATCTACTTCATTCCTTTTTAGGGTTCCATACCCAAAGGATAAAAACGATAGCCTCAATAGGCTCCCGTTTTTACAAATAGACTGATAGCGGAGTGATAGCAATCTATCACTCCGCTGTCCGTCTGTCTGTCACCATGTATCTCAAGAACCGTGATAGCTAGACAGTAGAAATTTTCACAGATGATGTATTTCTGTTGCCGCTGTAACAACAAATACTAAAAACACAATAAGAAAGTATTTAAGTGGGACTCCCATACAAAAAACGTCACTTTTTGCCGTTTTTTACTACGGACGGTACAGAACTCTTCGTGCTTCTCCGACTCACACTTGGCCGGTTTTTTAGTTATACATAGTTTTTTTTATGGTAGTACATATCTACAGAAAAAGCTATGAATCTATTTTAATAATGTGTAAAATTTTGCGTGCTTTTTCATGAGAATGCTCAACCTACCCGCATAATGTTAGCAATTAAGTAGTTACAACTTCATGGTACTAATCCAGTGGTGGCCTTTAAAGTTACAGGACTTTAATTAACGGTTTGGTAGGCATATAATATTTAGATATGTAAGCACCAATATTCATCATATATACCCCTCGAATGCCAAACTTCAAAAAGTTGTGTTTTCAGTTACAATGACATTGCGTAGTAATTCAACTTTATTTGTTTAACTACATTATGTATTTAGGTCATTCACTCTTTCTGCAAACTCATGACGGATTCCTATTTAACCTTGTGGTCACCAAGGCTTTCCTCGCTTGACCTTATTTCACGTATTATAAGGCTTAAAACTTTTCCTACACTATTTATGTTACTTACTCAGACGTGGGTGGCATATTATTGTGAAGAGTTATAAGCTTCGTGGGTGTGAAAGCGTGGCCCATCAAGTACTCAACGTTAATCCGGCTCGAAGGACGAAAACCCTAAATAGTTCCGAATGTTCCGATACAGTTCCTTGTTTAAGTGCCTATAGTTCCTTATTTTACATGTCTTGTTCGTAATTAAGCTTGTGCGATATACGTTAAAAACTTTAGGACCAAGTTCAATTATATCGATCATTATAATAATACTTTTTCTACCTAGAATACGTATAACCTTTTCCATTTTTTGAGTACTTATGTAGTAGTTATTCATCTCAAAAGCATAACAAAAAGGTCACACACACACACATTAAAGAAAGACGCAAGACCTTTATATAAGAGAAGCTAATAGGTCGTAAAAGTTGGAGTCCATCATTTTTATGCCAAACGCAGCGTGTGTTTCTGCCAAAATAAAATGTTGGCACTTAATTGCAACTCCACTTGACCTTCCAATCAATAAATAACATGGCAGAGGTTTTACATGTTCCTTAGAGGTCTTTATTATAAAACATAAGTAGTGAAAGTGCGATATTGTGTAATATCTACCTCAAAGTGATGCCGCTGATTAGGGTTTATTAGTTTTTCAGGAATATTTCAGTATCAGTCCGGAGTTTGGAAGTTAGCGGTGAGAAACCTCCGTACTTCGGAAATCATGAAAAGCCGTTGCTCCTGCGCCACATCTCTCTCCGGTCATGTCGGATTGTAATCATATCGGACTATAAAAGTAATGGAACAGAAAAAAACGCTATATTTGCGTACACACGTAGTTCCAAAACTATAATACCTGCGTACTTGGCTATTCTCCGTTGTGATTGGCCACCGTGATTGGATTATAATGATTAAAAACTCTTTTCGTAAAATATATATCAGTACAACTTGCATATCGTTAATTCTTCTTGTAGAAGTAATTGCAAATGTTATTTAAAAATATACAGTCTGTGGAAAATCTGTGCCTAACTTTTATTTATTTTTCCCTGACAAATAGTGTAATAGAATTATGAAGGGATCTTTCATAACAGTTACTAATAAACAAGCGTTACTAATATTGATAAGTGCTTATCAGAAAAATATAAAGTACAATGGTGACAATGTATATAAATTATATTTATAATAATAAAACATGCGGGTATGTAGCTGTTGGCGAATTCACTATCAACGCCAAACTTTCATGATTTAGCACAGTTTATTTATTTATTGACATCTAAAGATCTTCAACAGTGCAAATTGCAAAACACTGAAAGATTAACAGTAGGTAGGTACATTATATTATTAAAAAAAAAACTATTCTAGTGAGGCAACACTTAAGGACAACCAGTTCATAACAGTTGATTTTTATAATATGTACATTTTTAATTTAAACAATATTATGATATCGATTTGTTTCTCAAAAAAATGACGTTAAGATAGATAAGGTAGAGTAGATAGATAGAGTAAAATTATAAGTTCTTTCTATAATCTCTATGTTCAATCGCGTCTGCCCTGGGGCGCATTCGCGTTGCCTTCGGGGTTCTGCACAAGTATTTATTGCCGTACCCTTCAGATACACAGAATCAACTGAATAACATTACACAGATGCCTGATCCCAAGTTATGTACGTCACTTGCTTTTCATAGATAAGTATATTCAAACTTTCGTGTAGTGTAGAAAGCTATATGGTTTTTTGGAGGAATGTGGAACGGAGAGTAAAGTCCCACATACCTCCGTTGAAAAGGGAGGATTCCCCGACCGGACTGGTGTTATGTCTGGTGGGCTACTGCCCGATACATGATTTCTGGCAACTGAATTTATTTAAATCGCGCGGAGAGCTTTAATTGCGTGATGCAGGATAGTTTCTATGAGACGACCTAGATGTCGCTAACAGTTTAATTAAAAAATCATACTCAGACAGGACCAAAATATCCTTTGAATGAGAGAAGGTAAAAAAATATAAACGTCATATCACGCATGTATTTTTTTAAAGAGGTGGCCGTCCACCTCTTCTGCAGCGGTATACATAATTAACCTTATAATGTTCCCGCTGATGGGATTCAGGTCTCATCTCTAGGAGAGGGAACTAAATCGTAATCCACTACATAGGCCAAGTTCCGTTTGGTGGATGTCACCTGTCTGTCGATTTTTCTTTTCTTTCTAGAATAATATATGCCGCGGACAGATTGCGTCATTGCGTCATTTCCCGCAAATAAAAAGATTTTCTTTCCTTTCTCTATATGTGTGCAGAAAAGAGAAAAAGGCATTCGCCCAGCAATGGGACATAATGGGATAAATAGTTAGTTAGTTTCCTCTTGATATTTTCTTTCACCAATTTGAGAGCAATGGTGATGAAAAAAAATACATAAAGTAAAGCGCGTTTGTACCCACGACCTACAAATCCTCCTTTACCACTGGATCAGAGCTGTATGTACCTAAGAAACACCTACACCTTTTGCCAGTCACAGTTGAATCCCATGTAATTGGGGGAAGCTTACCTCTCTTTACTGAACACATATCCAGATTTCGGCTCTCACAGGCCTCCTCTCTAAGAGAGAGAAAGGAAAATGTACTATTTATTATAATAAAATTGTGGCGGGAGTGAGCACACGATTTTTTCCGCACGAGTGCAGAAAACAGTCCATTGCGTATCTAAAAGCGGTAGGATAAGAGCAGGTTTTCAAGTAAGTGTATTGAAAACACCTTATTACCTACGTTTTGTTCGATCCGGGAATTGAAAGTCAAGCACTAGTTTAGGTACCTATATCGTTTAAAAAAACATGGACTTTGTGCTTAACAATAAGATCTAGCATTTGCAACAGGTAGAATGCCGACAACCTTAAAACTACACATATCTAGCAAAGGTTTTCTCTTCAATAACAGACAACACAATATAAAAAGCAATGAATAATACTATTATCAAAAATTTACTGTTTCTTTATTTACGTTAACATATCCCACTATTCCAAGATGAAATAAAAAGGTTCAATAGACTGTTTAAACCGCTATTGGATATCAAACATTCATCACCCTGAAAATTAACCCTTTCATGCATGATACAAAAAAATACTGAGCTCTTATCAAAAGGTCCTGCTTTGTGGTTTAACCGGGCAGGTTACACCACCACCAAGTACTACATACAGGATGATTTTATGTAGGTAAGTAGTAAAGTGGATAGCTCCGCTTCTGTTTAACACACTTTGATTTCCAATCCATCGAGGGATCACTAATTACTTTGATGGACCTCTTGGATGAAAGGAGCAATGGACGTTGAAGTGTGTCCACTACGTGCCATTGTGTATGGGAATCATCAGGGCTGCTAGCTCGTCATTATAATCATCAGTAGGTTCCTGCATTGAACAATATTTAGTGTAAACGAAAAATAAACGAAATGGTCAGAATAAAAAATTATGTTTGAGTAATTGAATTGATTTATATATTTTGTGTTTTTTGACTGGAAAAGTCCTTGAGGCAGAAGATATTTTTTTGCCAATGAAAGTGTCCTATTCTGAGAATCAATCTTTTATGAAGAAGTAACATACAGTGATACGGCATAAGTACTTACATTTCAGTACTAGAAGTTAACCGTCTAGCAGAACTTAATAATAAATAACACAAATCCAATAACTCACGCTCCAACAGAATTTAATTTAAAACTAAATCTTAAGGAGGGATATCATTTTATCGTGAAGTCTATTTCTAAAACGAGACACCCTTGCAGGCTCCATTAGAGGCAGCGGTATCAGCGGGGGTGCGCAGAGAGGGCGAGGGGGGAGGTGGTTCTACAAACAATCCTCGCGGATATTGAACGGCGATGCGTTCGGAAATGCAGCGCCCGCCGGCTGCGTGCAACGGAACGCTCGCTCACGTCTCATCGCGCGAACCAACGTGTGAAGATATGAACGCCCTCATTTTCATCTCGTTTGTATTCATATTACATTCCAATTTTGAATAGACAATAGGAGATTTCGTTTTATAAACACCCTGTTTGCTGCTTGATGTTTGGATTGGACGTAGACTTGAACGCAATTAGTTTTGATTCGTTAAATTTTATGTAGGTTTCTTATTTCGTTTTCACTTCCAAATTAATGTAATCATAATCGGCAACATACAGTCTAGATACCACGTAACAACATAAAATAAAATCGAGTACAAATTACTTTTAATAGATTTTGCTTTTGATGAAAATGTTGCGTTTAACATTATCCTAACCATTTTAAAGTAAGAGCAACAAGACTGCAAGGTACGATGATTTTATAATAAAAAGATATTGCGCAGTAAACCCACCGTTCAAACAGGAATATCCTCTTTTTACTAAGTCTAACCAACCTTTGAGGCTGAAAACTTAAATTAAAGAGAGCGTTAGGAGGCCAGCACCTAATATGCGGAGGTTTAAAAACGTGATTGAAATGGATGGTTTCAGAGGTTGGCTAAGTATAGATAGCGAGTACATATAACGCGTATAGATAGGTGGTGAGCCCAGCCATCTGTTGCGGTCAAGTGTTCTCCTTCCGAAGTGGGATGAGCCTCCATCTTTCATGGACCAAATAAAACGATGCGCGAAGTATATATAGCTAATGTATTGTATTGTACGTACGTCATGTGGGTGGATCTTTACGTTCGTCTTTTTGTACGAGAATAGGGGGTATTGTTGTAGCTTTTTTTGCGTTTGGATAATGGAAATAATAAATCTTAATTTTGCTGAAGTAAATTCTAATAATCCATCTATTTGTTTGGTAAATAGGTAAAATGAATAAGTACTTATCTTTTTTAAACTTAAAGAAATTTTTATTTAGATAAAATATGAAAACAAAAAAATAAAAACAACTAATTAAAACTATATATATACATACACTAAAGGCAATTATTCCTAGCTCAATATCTATCTTATATTCTCTTTTCTTGTGCCACTTAGTATCGTTATATGTACCTATATTACCTAAACTGGCAGACTTCCTGTTGTCCTGTTGAAACCGATTTTCTGGCGTTCCGCGGAAAAGTTGTTACGAAAGTGCGAATAATATTTTCTAAATTTCTCAAATCCACATTCTATTTACATTGTAAAAAACTTCTACATTGAGAAACAATGGCTTTCATAAGGGTTAAGAAAGTAGGTACAATAAACAGTCCCCTTTTCCTTGAAAAGATTTTCCCAACAAGTTGCCGTTTTCATTTTTATTAAAAACAAAACATTTGTATTACAAAAGCCTTTGTACGGTTATCGAGTCTGGCTCCTTAAGAAATGAAAACGATACGGTTGCCAGCAACACAGGTAGCCAATAGGGTTTGTATGGACACACGGAATAAGTTGAGAAAACACAGACGGTAAGTATATTATTTTTTAATTTATAGAAAACAAGTGGATACCCGACGTGTGCTACTACGTTAAAAAAAAAAAATAGTTTTAATTTATTAATTTCTGCCGCACTAATTAAAAACGCAGTAAGGAAGTCTTTTGGGAAAATTGAGTTACTCATAGATACGGATTCCTCGTAATGGGCTCTGTATAGTTATTTAATTCTAAAAAAACCTCCTCATTGCACTTTTAATTAGCGCGGCAGATTTGGAAAATCGGAAGTTTTGCATGTTATTAATGGTTTTAATAAAACCGGTTAGGTGGTTTCCAAGTCTATAACGTTAAATTTTGGTCGTTTTAATCCCGTGGAGGATCGATCCGGTACATAATATACTATCGATTTGTAAAGATAAAATAAAAAAGTAAAGTACTTTTTTCTATAACTTGAAATAATACATGCTTGTATTATTTCAAGTTATAGAAAAAAGTAAAGTAAAGTGTACGAAATTAATTTCCTTAAGTAAACGTGTCAATGACCTTGTACGTAGTTGTCAGTCGTTGAACTAACTACCTACAGGTCTTTGAACTCGTCCAGCTGACGTTTGCTCAAAGAAATTAATTTCGTACAAGCGTAAATTTATTCGAGTTTAAAAAAAAGTACTTAGCTTTTTAATTTTATCTTTCCAAATCGATAGTGTCTCATGTACCGAATCGACCCTCCACGGGATTAAAACGATCAAAATTTAACGGTGTTTAACGGCCATCGTTGGACTTACGTAAAAACGGTGTGTGTTATAAGTAAGTAAAGATAAATGATTAAGTTTCTATTTTGTTTAAGAATTACGAGTAACACCGTTTCTTGTTTGCGCATTTTTTCAATGGTATAACACCATCTTCGCATTATTGCCTTATGGAACCAGTTTGGATGTTTCCAAGTCTATAACGGCTAAAGGTGGACTAATGGACTTAGATTTCAATGATCTAACACCATCTTCGCATTATTGCTTTATAAAACCAGTTAGGAGGTTTCCAAGTCTATAACGGCCATAGGTGGACTAATGGACTTAGATTTCAATGGTCTAACACCATCTTCGCATTATTGCTTTATAAAACCAGTTAGGAGGTTTCCAAGTCTACGGCCATAGGTGGACTAATGGACTTAGATTTCAATGGTCTAACACCATCTTCGCATTATTGCTTTATAAAACTATTTAGGAGGTTCCCAAGTCTATAACGGCCAAAGGTGGACTAATGGACTTAGATTTCAATGGTCTAACACCATCTTCGCATTATTGCTTTATAAAACCAGTTAGGAGGTTTCCAAGTCTATGACGGCCAAAGGTGGACTAATGGACTTAGATTTCAATGATCTAACACCATCTTCGCATTATTGCTTTATAAAACCAGTTAGGAGGTTTCCAAGTCTATAACGGCCTTAAGTGCAGTAATGGACTTAGATTTCAATGGTCTAATACCATATTCGCATTATTTCCTTATGAAATCGGTTAGAAGGTTTCCAACTCTAATAACGGCCATAGTTGGACTTAAGTAGATTCATTTGTTTGAAGGTTTGTATTTTTTTTTCGTGTTTGCGTAGACATGAAATGAAAACTCTCGTCATGTTTATTTCTCGCGTCTCCAAAGTCGAGTAAGGGGTAAAGTTACGAGTTGTAATTATCATATTAAATTAACCGTCTTTAGGTCCCTCTACACACGGGTAAAGTATCTAATTACGTCCGCTGTAGCCGTGCGAGGAAGGTACCTTACCTACGTAGCTAATTCTCAAAGGGAGAGCTTCTAGAATAAAATGGCTGGACAAAGAGCCTGATTCCAAAGACGTGTGCATCCCTAGTGCAAATGTAACTGTGTGCAGACATTGTGTTCTGGCTTACTTCCAACATCACGACCCTTGGTTACAGCCCAATGTGCCATGTACTTTGGGGTAATGGTAGATAGCTACGTAATCACATAAAAGGTCGACAGTTGAACACAACAGTTTTGTACTACGGATTATTTTTACCGAAAATTGGGAAGCATCCATGCAGCCGTTGTTATCAGGAAGAATTCGGGCGTCTGACCCGATAAATTCGCTTTATTAAAATTCTATCTACGTCATCATAAATATTTTCGCGCGTTTTTAAATTTTGTGAGGGTTTTGAAAAATATGAGTTCGCTAATTATTAAATTAAAACTCGTGTATAACGAAACAAAGTTCGAAACAATCGTAATATTAATAGTCATTAATAAATTCAGTATAATTGAGATAATTTTGGAAGAGTTGGTAGCAATTAGCGTCAGTCGGAGGCGGCGGAGGGTGCTCCTCACAAGAGCCATCTGGCGAGCCTCCAATGTGGCTCTCCTTAACACGAGAAAATTCACTCGTTCACCGGCAAACTGTTTCACAATGACGATGCGAAGAGAAATAAAATTTGGAAATGTCACTGTTAACGACTTCTGCCGTGTCGGTACTGTAAAATACATTCACCTTCGGAATAAAAATAAGAACCTTCTTTTTGAATGCATAGCACTAAGAATGACTGAAAGCAAAATGAGCCTTCATCTATCTTCTATCTTTCTAAGGTTAATGCATAACTCGAGAATGATTGGAACAATTTGGATGAATTTATTTCTAACTACATACTTGTTGAAGTCTCTGAAAGCAAGGTAAGGAAATTTACCCAAAAACTGTAAAAACATATTGTTATTAAATACATTCGAACTGTTCTTAGCTGTCAGTATTTTCTGCTCTTCATGCTTTTGACAGTGATGTCTGTCGGGTAAGCTTGTTTCTAATAATTTTGAATTAAAATTCTATTTAATATTTTACCTATCTAACTTGATTTATAATTATATACATTTACTAGCGGTCTATATAGACATTGTCCTGTCTGAAAACTAGCTTTTCGTTAGAAAAAAAATTAAAACCTGATTGCAGCGCCACCTCAAACCACCAGGCACTCTCTTCAGACCATCCAGAGACCCACTCAAATATTTATACATAATTTCATCTAGTTTAGAAGTTAGCTGACAAACACACGTACCTACAGAAAAATCTATATTAATAAGAAAGGAGAAACTGACTGACTGACATATCGACGAATGCCGAAACTGCAGGAGCGTAAAATTTTGCACTAGGTTTCCTTTAATGATGTAGACGAGCAATAAGTGAGACTTTTTCAAAATTCATCCTCTAAGGGGAAAAAACGGAGGTCTAAAGTTTGTATCGAGAAACCTACTTTTACGTCGTTACAGTCGAAGCCGCTTGCAGAAGCTAGTTAAGAGATATGCACATAGAATTATGGAACTTTTACATAGGATAGCATCAGCCTTATAATGTTCCCACTGCTGGGACTCTGGCCTCCTCTCTAGGAGAGGGAATGCAGGAAACCATGGGGAACCTTTTACACATTCACGAGGAATCATCGAGTTAGAGTGACAGAGAAATACCACAAAAAAAATGGGCAAGTGCGAGTCGGGCTCGCGCACTGAGGGTTTCGTACAAACTTACCTATGAAAACAGTTCAATTCCTGAATCGAGTTTGGACGATTTTTTCGAATCGAAAGAAAAAATATTTTATGACGTAACTGCAAATTTACAGTATTTCAGATTTTTCTTGTGAATGAGACCTTGCATGGCGAATTACAGTATTCTACGTCAACGGGAAGCACCCTATGAATTTGCTCGTATCTTTTTTTCGTTTACTTAGAATTTGATTTTTTTCACAGCTTCAAGGGACCGGAGACTTGACTATGTGCTTTAAATTAAACTCGATACATCCACGTATTCCCGAGATAAAGGGAGACAGACGGACATCACAGTAATCCTATAAGGGTTCCGTTTTTTCTTTTTGACGTACGGAACCTTAACTAGCCTAGAAAGTAAGACATGCTTGCATATGCACAAATAATATTTTAGCTGCAGTCTTATTATCATTTTAAAAACTTAAACATTTAAATATATTTGCCTAATGTAATTATGACATATAATATTATATATATTTTACAATTTGGCGGAGTTCCAACGTAGCCTGCCGTTGCAAGTATTCCCCGCGCTTCAATTGTGCAGTTTCTATTTAACTAGTTAAATGTATTGTGTTAAGTGGCTGGGAGTCTTGTAACTAACTAAATAACTGACTGTTTCTAACGTACTTCATGTACGTAACTTACTGTACCTGTATTTAAAAAGTTTGTCGCCCTAATTAGGAGAATAAATTATCTCTATAGCGTTGTTAAAATTGAATTGAGGTTCAAACTTTAAAGGAGGCTGTTAGCCCAGTACACTACTATAGTAACTACAGCATTATTTTTATTAGGCACATGCGAAACCTGAATTATAGTTTATTCAGAATCAGTAATTGAATCGATTCCAATAATTTTTACACCATGTTATATTTTTTCCCAAAAATATTTAAAGAGCTTTACACCACCGACACTAAATACAGCACAGCTCACTGTAGGTCATAGCGGGCATTAGGTAAAGCGCACAGCTAAGGGTGGGAGCAAAACAAGCCCTCAGTCGCCCGAATGGCCCGGTGACCATGTGTTTGTGTGAATAACCAGTTAATATAACAAGCTTATAACTTTGTGATTTTTCATGATACAGTTATGAAATTTTATACATAGATTATTTATATAAAAATAATAAGTAATATACTAAAAATAAAGTAGTATGCCAGTTATCCGGGTAGACCAGACCCAGCTAGTGGGGTAGAAGTCCGTGTCGTGTGTAACGTTACAAGCACGTACATAGCAGCCTAGCATAATCAGCCTTTTAATGTTCCCACTGCTGGGACTCAGGCCTCCTCTCTAGGAGAGGGAATGGGTTGTAATCCACCACGCATGCCCAGTGCGGGTTGGTGAACGTCACATGTATTCGAATTTTTGGTTTTAGGTTCATTGTTTTGAGAGCAGTGGTGATGAAATAAATTACTCAAAATAATGCGCCTGGTTGGGTTTTAACCCGCGACCTACAACTCGTATGTCGGGGCCGTTACCACTCGGCCACCACTACTCTCAACGTGTATGGTATGATAACAGCATGGTACGGTGTAATGGTCCGACATTAAACACTTGATACATATAGCGTAACTTGAAGACGACACGGTTGGCGCAGCGGTTGAGCAGTTGGCTGCTGTGCTGCGTGTCGCGGGTTCGATTCCCGCACGGAATACATTTTTATAAGGCCTGAAGATAGTCGTATCGGGTCTCAATGTGTTGCGGAAGTAAGTTTAATAAAAGCTGTATTCATTCTGGAGGAGATGGTGTGCCTGCTGGGGCTGAGCACTACCGTGCCCTCGGAGGAGATCTCATTAGAGGCGTTTGGCGGCGGTGACCTCTCACGCCTGTTACTGGTTCCAGCTATGGTCCGGAGCAAGAGGGACAGGCGGTCGTCTCTTTCTGCGAAGTAGTAATACACGCTTGAGGGAACGGGTCACATCCTCTCGCCTCAGCTCCCACGACCAGGATCCCGACTTCCAGACACGATAGGCGCGGGCTAGCGGGCAACGAGCAATGGGTAGCTTGCCGTCCGTCCGTCCGGTAACCGTCTAGATTGAGGCCTTCGACGGCGTGTAGTTAGCAAAACCATTGGGGCATAGCAGGGCCATTGCCTACTAGGGCCAAGGGTTGATTTCTGAAAAGGTTACCCGTGGTCCTCAGACACAAAGGGCAACTGACACGCTCACCCGCTCCACCCTAGAGCGAGAGAAGGCATTAGATGATTTCCCACCTCAAAAAAAACTGTATTCCTTAAGATGCTAAAAACCATCCTAGGTGTGTGAATGTCGCGTGGCGTGGTACACATGACTGTACATGTCATGACATGAGGCAATGACTGTACCGCCGACTCTCCGGTACAGTCGATCACAAAGCTGCGTGGCTTCTTACATAGTGCCTCAGTGCTGAAGTGGGCAAGCAGTGTGCAGAGGTCGAGTGCCCCTGCCTGGCATATTTCCAAACTATTCAGCTGCTGTATATACGTATTTGTCGCTTTCTATCGATTTGACTCACTGAAACTGTAATTTGTAGTAACGACAAGGCGTTAGACTAAAATTAGACTAAAATTAAGTCGGAAAAACGGCCTTAAAATACACAATACAAAGACCGCCAACATAAATATAGCTGTTAAGTATAACCACCTTGAACCGTCTTGATTGTACCAACTTTAAATAACTTTTGAGTTTACAGTGTTTGTTGCGTGGGCTACGAACTTACGGCCAGGTGGGGGAAATTTATTCCATTTATTAATATGCAGGCTCAGACAGGTTTATAAATCCCTTACAAAGTACACATCGGGCGGCGGGCTTTCCTTGAGTTTGTTAAGTGCCTATTATGGCTATTGGTAAACAGTTTTCAGCAACCTCTTGCTTGTATCATTGATTAGATAGAGTTGGCTGGTTTTGTTTTCAGTTATTCCTGATAGGATCGTATAAATATGGTAAAACATAGATCATCGTCATCATCATTTCAGCATTGCGTTGGCCTATGTCCAGACTTAGGCCTCGCTTAGTGTCATCACGGTCCTTTTCATCTCACTTCCATCGGATTCCCTCGACCCTCACCAAGTCACCGGTCCACCTTGTGGGAGGCCTTCCAGCGCTCTGTCTTCCGGTTCTTCCAGAACCTTTAGTTCCCTTCGACAATCTGTTTTATAATATTCCTCTTAAGTTCCTCTTAAGTTTGACGATTCTAAGAATGAATAATAAACGTAAAAATATATTTTAAATAAAGGAAAATCAGTAGGCCCTTAGTTGGACAAGTTTTCAGTTGACGATGTAAGTACATGCATACATAACTATCCATCCTAATATGATCGAGACACGTAGAGTGTGATAGGTTTATGTGTAGTGTTATGTATAAGTAATGTAGCGAGAGGAGGACGGCTGTAGTCTGCACTCTGTACGCGCCTCCCGAGCTTCAAACTTGAGTGGCCAACTTTGTCCGCCACGCGGTGAAACTTCGTTTTTCATTTAATTTGCCCGAAACGAGTGCAGCTTACAATATTTTCAACGCTTGCAACTTTCGACTCGGTGCTTCGTTATAAATTTTATAGTTAGACTGCTGTTGTTACCCTCACCTTAACCATCACTTATAAAACCGCCCCAACTGTAATGAATTTAGTGCCTGAAATGTCAAGCAAGCTAGTGTAGACGACAGTTTTAAACTAAGTTTCGTATGGCGCAAAGTGTTTGTCACTTTGCCATTTCTTTTCCAGTTATGACTTATATTTACCGTCCAGATTATAGTTTTAGCTTTATATCTCCTTGCGTGGGAGTGATCACTCATAATCTACGAATAAATCGTATAACCATTCACATAAACTTGTCTGATGGTATCGTCAAACATATTGCGGACGGTACATTATTTTTATGTTGCCATAAATCGAGCATGTGCTAGTAGGTAGAGGCTGAGACATAGCAGTGAACGGTTTTCAATAAACAAGCTTAGCTCCGTGAAGCGTGAGCGCACGCCTCAATACTTGCGTCTGCAGTCAGCGTGCGTGCTGCGCCGTGTAGAATGTGTCGCAAAGCCTTTTTAGTGCAGGCTGTAGCGGAGCCTCGTTCCGGCGGACGATAAGGACTGATCTGCGGAAGACAGCGGTGCAGCGTGCAGCAGACGCGATCGATACTGCAGCGGGCGCGCCACCCCCTGCCCCTGCTGGGCCCCTCGCCCCCTCTCCAGCCGCCGGCTGAAACTTTCGCGATAAGTACGGAACTAGCGCGTGGCGTACGCAATGCAATATTGTTAGCCGGTTACGAGTCTGAAACAGCGGATATTAAGGCTACAGAGACTGCCTCCCGTTTTTACATTGTGCCTGAGTTTGAAATGCATACCGAGTTACGGCGCATTGTATTAATTTTTATTATCTGCTCGTAGGTACGTGTTTACTGCTAATGGTATGTGGAAGCATAGCAGCATACCTACTCTTTATGGCAGAGCTGAGATAGAATTACATGAGCTTACGCCGTATACGTAAAATATGCTTTAAAGCACCACCATCAAGTTTAATGTTTAGAGCTGCGGTCATAGACACTTTCAAAACTCGTGTTCATCTCGCTGCTGCATGAAAATCACATCGAAAAACTTCAGTGTAGTAAGAGCTACTGGAAGAGATTGAGCTTCTGTAACTAATTATATGCAATGATTTATCTCTAAAAGTTTCCACAGAAGTATGCCTATTACGTGCCCAGACGTGCATATATTCGGCGTCGTAAAATATTGCATATTACATCAATAAAGCATTTTAATGACAAAGACGGTCGGCATTTGGGTGCACCGCGGCGGTGGGCGCGTAGAGTTGGACAAGAAAGTTGTCGCTGGTCGCGGACGGCGAAGTTTTCCAGTTCCGACCACGCCTGCCGCCTGCCAGCCTGCCACACACAGTTTGCAGCTCCCTCCCAGATGTGACACATTTTTTTTTATTTCATACTAACTTGTTGTGTAATATTTGCTGAGAATATCACTACACACGTCCACAAATGTGATAGAGATGCGCATCTGAGAATTTAATTAGGTACGGTCCGCAGCAAAGTAATTAGGTTTGATATCTTATTTCCTTTCAAAAAAGAAATCTTGTAGGTTTTTTTTGCTGATATTTCTTTATGAAAATTATATAATAATGACACTGCAGTACCTTGAACTAAAAATATATTTCTTGTGATACTTAAATGAGTATCCCGCTGAAACACAGTACGATTAATTAATTTTCCTGGTGCTCATTAAAATGTCGCCAGTACGAAGCAGTAGTACAATTTCGGAATTATTAGCCGGCGCAATAATTAAAACTTTGGGAACTGTAGCAAACTATAAGCGTACCTCCGGGGAAGTGGGGGAGAAGCGGCGACTAAGATCGTGATTTCTTTGACGAGATGTTAATAAATGGGGCGCTTACACCTTATAATTGGGAAAAACTGTCGCGTCCTCCTCTCAGTTACAGAAGGGAATAAATCTTTATGTAGACGGGGATCGCTGGGTTCCTTTAGCGCTGTCGGTAACTTATTCCGGGCACGCGCTCACTCTGTCCTCTGAATATAAGGAATATAAGGCGTTGCGGCCCATTTATTGCACGTCGACTGGTTCCCGAGCCCCGCTAAAGATGTTCAAACTACGCTAAATAATTAATGACGAACGTCACCTAAGGCAAATTTTAATTATGTTCAGGCACGGAATGGCGGATAACTAAAGGTTTTTGAATTGCAAATACGTTTATAATCTATGGTTAGGACAGCTATTTGCTTTCGTTATTATTTTCTTGATTATGTTTGAACAGTATGGTTTGTCATTTTATTGGTTCTTACTTTTTGTAGGTACTTCTTTTGATAACATTGTTTTTTGTTACATTTAGACTCTCCGCGGCCTTTGTTAAATGATGTTTATTTTGCAAGTAGGTTATAAATAAGGCTTAGTTAAGTACACATAATTTTTTTAACTACTGAGAAGTTTTTGAAGAAGAGAAATTTTAGAACCATGCAGATTGCATGCAAAAAATATTGACGTGTAAAAGTGTTTTTTTAAAACCTTTTTGTTAAATAAATATCATTTATCATTAGTGTCTGAGATCCAGGTCTTTTTTGTTGATTTTTTCGTTATTTTAATCGGTAGATACTAAAATATTTTTTCCCCTGGTAAATACATTAAGATGTGCCACTTATTTTCTTTAAATATGTTGGCACAATAAACAAAAAAAACACGTCTGACATTTCCAACATACCCCGTTGACACCCCAATGAAATTCATTCACCCCGGAACAGGAAATGGCCGCGAAAGATAAGTATTTACGCATTGATAAAACTCATGGTGTAGTGGTTTCAGACCGACCGTCGGCCATAACCGTCGGCTGAGGATGTAAGGCGCCCCACGAGCCATTCATTGCTTCAACTAGCCCCAACGAATGTTACAATATTATTCCGTGTAAACTTTATGAATCACTTCAAATATTTCAAATTTGGTGCATTGCGCTTTACAACATTATTTTCAGACATTCTATAGTGCTTTATAAGCTTCCTTGGTCTGCTTTCGATATTATAGAGTCGTATCAATTTAATTTAGAAGTGTTAAAAATCCCATTAATACTATTACAGGCAAAAGTTTGTATACATGTAGGGAACAGTATTATCATCACTACATAGTATAAAACAAAGTCGCTTTCCGCTATCTGTCCCTATGTATGCTTAGATCTTTAAAACTACGCAACGGATTTTGATGCAGTTTTTTGTTAATAGATAGAGCGATTCAAGAGGAAGGTTTATATGTATAATACATGCATAATATATTTAATATCACCGTTGCACCCGTGCGAAGCTGGGGCGGGTCACTAGTTAGCACTATAAATCGACTTTTGACATTGAGTTATTGATTCTCGTAATTATATGTTCAATTGGTATCTAATATTTTTAAAGGTTTTTCGGGTATTAATTTTAATATTAGGTATGCCTTTTTGATCAGGAAATCTTTTAGATAGCTATAAAAATATCAATAGGATTTAAGTTCTTAGTTTTATGGGTAACTTATATATTAAGCAGAGCAGGAAGGGAATACCTTAAGGTTTATGAAATGAGGTTTACAAGAATACGTTTGGTGTATCCCGCATATTGAATACTCTTTTCTCTATGCCTTGAATGCAATTTATATATCAGTTGACTTGATTTGTGATGAAGTTTGGTACCGTGATAGTTTATATCCTGGTTTAAAACATAGACTATTATTTAAAGCACCTAGTAATCGATATTTAGTTTTGGGTCGCAGGGTAGTACAGTCGAATATTCAGAAAAGTTTTTATTTTGAGAGAAGTTTTCATAATTTGTTACGATTTGTCTCATTTCTTTTTTAGGCCTTACTGTCCCACTGTTGGGCAAAGACCTCCCGAAGTCGCTCTAACGCCATACAAGCTTCAAAATCGGTCCTTATGGTACGCGTCAAGATCATCTCGCCATATCTGTAGATCCCATTTAACTTCTTTTTTTTTTAGTAAGGAAGTATCTAAAAGTCGTATATAGCTCATCCTGATTAACCGTTATGATTTATGAAAACATTGTCTAAGGTTGAACTACAACAGAAACCAAATACTAAAGTAGAGTCCTTCACCATCAACGATTGCATCGCTACTTATCATCAGGCACTATTGCAGTCAAGCACTAGTTTATATTAATTTTAAAAAAATACGAAGTATATTCCAAATCAGAATATGGAACATATTAAGAGTAAGCGATCCACTATTGACATAAGAATCCTTTCTAAAACCATGATAAAATAGCAAATGTAAAAAATCTTATACAAACAGGAGTAAAGACATTTCAAAGTGTAAGGGATACGCATAGTAAACAAACTGCATATTAAAGGGGTTAATTAAAGTAACAAATTTTATGTAGAAGCAATCTGTTAGCATAGCCTTCGAGCTCAGTAATACCAGTCTCTCTCCTGGCTCTACAAATTGCACAGATGATGGTACATACTCGTACCCTGTTTGTTTTACCCACCATAATTATTATGTGGTTATTTCCACGCCGTTTTGATGGAATTAATGGAACGTAATAAATTGAGATATCCTTAACGTTTCGTATAAATATTATAAGGAAGGACACGGCTCATTGCGTATTCCATTCACATATAAGCACTTCGTGAAAATGTGACTGGTATGGGTACAAAGAAGCTGTGTTATGTTTTAACTTATGAAGGATGGAATAATATTTCTTTAACTAACTTATTTTTATTTATGTTTAGCTTAAAATTTTTTGCAGCTGATCCTTAGTAAATAAAAATTCAGTGTATTTGTTATAGTCTGGGAAATTCTTTAACTTATTTGCTGAACGAAGTAACGTGTATTTTATTTTTTGTGTAAGTACCCTCACATCTACGCTCGTGTACATAAAGTACAGAGCTCTCTAAAATGTGATGCAGGAAACACAAGAACATGTACTAAGTTTTATTTTTATAGCAAAGAGGAAGCTTTCTTTTCGTTGCTGTTTACTTATGCATAGTTTCAGATAAGTTTGCATGAAAATGTTGTATATCCAGCGTATGTTCGTCTTCACCAGTTCCATATTTATGACACGCAAAATAAAATGTTGCTGCCTGCCGTCGATGTTGATAAAAATGCAAACCGTAGCCGCGGGCTCGCCGGTTCCGACGCCCACTGAATATGGGTATCATGAGGATGGAGACAAGATTACATTTTAAGAGTAACGGTACAAGTTAACAATTCGCTTAACTTGTACCGTTCGGAAGAGGGCGCTCCAACTGAAAGTTTACTCGCTAAAGTAGTAAAATTGGCCTTAAATGCTTATTTCGGGGAGTCGGTCGGCGTAGTACCGAGTACGTACAGTTACGCGCTCGTGCGGCTCGTAGCCGTAGCGAGCGCCTCTCACCTGACCGGCAGCGCCCGCCGCCAGCTCGCAGGTAAACATTGTAACGTGACCCGACCACGTGCGAAACATGTGACCTCGCAGCGTCGCCGCGCTGCCCACCACTGCGCCTAACAGATGCGATCTACAAATCCGACGACACAGGATCTCTAGCACCAACACAAATTTAATGATTTTTACCCAGTTTTATTTTATCGAATTTCCAGTGAGGAAGCGCAGTTACCGAGTTGAACCGGTGGGCGTGTTCCAGACAGTATTGATTTTGTTCTCTCCTTTCAGTCGGCGGGGCGACGGCGGCGCGGGTGCGAGGGAGAGAGCGCAACGGGCAGGAGGTCGGCGCCTAGTGTAGAGTTTCCGTGTAAACCCGGCGTCGGCTCCGAAAGGACTTAACTGCGGGATGAATGAAAGCGTGTTGCGATCCTGAAGCGACGGCCGCTGTCGACGCGTCCGCTTCCGGTAAATCCGCTCTACAACTTCGTGCACTTAGTTTTGTTTAAAACTGTTCCTATTGCTCTTTCAAAAACTAGAGCTGATAAAATATTATGCCTGGAAGCAATAAATATGGGAGAACTACGATACTGATACGTAACATCATATCTTTGCATGTCAAAAGAATATCATAAATCATATAATGTGGAGATAGCAGTACGAGTGAACGCTGACATATCATCAATTATTTATATTCAATGGATACTCTTTATATTTGACTTCAACGCCTAACAGAGCTACACTTAATGGTGTGACTATGTATAAATATTAAGCAAGCGCGTGCCGAACACGGAGTTTCCTTCCCTGTTATAGGAACAATATTTTTGTATATTTAAAACTTGTCGTTGTAGATTACTCGTAATAACTTTTACTGAAGGTTATACGCTTAAGTTAGTCGTTTACAAAAGTTAAGTTAGCTAATCGACTTTCAAAGTATATAAATAACAAACAACAGCGGCAGAGTTCAAAACAATTGACAGGTTAATAACATTTGTACGGACTTTGTCAAACAAGCTTTGCTTTGCTTTGGAAGCATGCTTCAGCGTCAGCCACATTATAGCTTACCATCAGGTGAGATAGTGATCAAACGCGAGTCTATCAATAAAAATAAAAAACCGGGCAAGTGCGAGTCGGACACGCGCACTGAGGGTTCCGTTCAAACTTACCTATGAAAAAAGTTCAATTCACGAATCGAGTCTCGAAAATTTATCCGAATCGTAAAATAGGCTTTTTTGTGATGTTACTAAAAAATTACAATTTTCAGATTTTTTCCTATACTTATGCTATGGACCTCGATTTATGCCAAATATCAGGATTTTGAGTCAACAGGAAGTACCCTATGAATTTTAAATCCTACGAGAGTGTCGACATACATGTACGTTTTTTGTGAAATAAACATTAAAAAAGCCATTTCTTTTTTATCCACTAAATTTGGTTTTTTCACAGCTTCAATGGATTGCAGACTTTTTAACTATACAGTTTTAATTTCAACTCGATACCTCCACGCGTTGGTGACATAAAGTGTCTAGACAGACAGGTGATCCTATAAGGGTTCTGTTTTTCCTTTTTAGATACGGAACCCCAAAAATAAACACGAATCGTGACCATAGTATGTCGAAACAGCTTCATTCGATCCTTATATTTCGATGCATGAAAAGTTTTCCGAGATTTTTTAATTTGTGGTGGATGAAAAGAGCATCCTGTGCAATATATGAACATACGATTGGTCGGACAGACGGGCTCAGTCGACCGTGACGTGCCGTATTACGGACAGTTATAAACCAAACAAAATTAAAACCATTCGTAATAATGATGGATAGGTATGCTTTTTTAAAGGTTATTATGGGGGTAGTTCTTGAGATGTAGACCTTATAGAGGAAAGACGTGCTATGTCAACCCCAAATAACGATACATGATGATGCTTTATTTTTGTGAGAAATCAGTACAAGGGGACCTCCCACCCGTACGCATAAAACGTTTTGAGAACACTCATTGTTGTGCGCACAGTAAGAAATGGAATTCTTTGCCGGAGTTTGTTTCCGTGACAGCTACAACCTTGGAGTCTTTAAGAGGAGAGTCCTTAAAGTTTTCAAAATTTCTACAAATACACCGCACTGAATTACACAAATAAAATAATGAAGAACCTAAATAAATGTGCCAACAGTTTCACCGCATGATATTTGCAAATTTGTCCTTTATTTCGAGAAAAAAAATGTTCAATTCTCTCAAAAACAGCTAAATCGACCTTTTCTATTTGCAGGATTTCATCATCATCATCATTTCGTCCACTGTTGGACATAGGCCTCCCCTAATCGTCGCCACAATGACCGGTTCTGTGCATCTCGCATCCATCGGACTCCAGCGACCCTGATCAGGTCATCGGTCCACCTTGCAAGATTTACTATATAAAAAAGAAATGTTTTTATCTTTCTCTCTGGTTACTTCTAGGCAAGCGTGCTCTATCGTTGGCCGCATTATCGCTTACCATCAGACGAGAGAATCTATCAACAAAACAAAACTGCTTTTTTAATCAGTCGCGTAGTTGTTGAGTTAAACCCTAACATAAAAACAAACAAACCAAATAATCAAAAGTAAGTTTCCTCATTATACTGATATTATAATGAGGAAACTTACTTTTGATTATTTGGTATATAAATCAAAATTAAATGCATACCTAGTAGTCAAATAAATATCATAATAATATATACTAAATAATGATAGTAAGTAATAAGATATTTTGAAGAGCTTTATTTTTTTTAATACATATAGTTTACATTTAAAAACTACTTACTAACTATAATTACAGTAAAACAAAACAAAAGTAATAGTAAAAACCCTAAACTAATTAAAATTAACTAAAGAGAAGTAAAATAGGGCGCAAAAATATATATGCATAAGTACGTAAATATAAACAATGAAAAAAAGTATAAAAATTCAAAGTACAATGTCTCGTTTCGCTGTTTGAATAAATGTACGAAAGAAATTCTTCAAAGATTTAGAAGAAACTTGTGGTGGGACTCGTATTTTCACCAATACTGGTGTGAAGTGAACGCGCTTTGCCCCCGGGAGGCCGGGACTTCGCATCCAATACTTGTGCTACCTCGTAAAAATATTCATTTTCTCGTTTTCCTTCTACGTTAGTGCCTAACAACTTTGAATAGAACCTCTTTGGTGGTCAAATTGAGTTTGAAATTATGATTTCTTTAGTGCTTGTGTTTTTAGTGATCATGATTCGGGTTGACGAGTTTATGGAACTGCGTTTTCTTAATCATAATAATATATTTTAAAATTTTTGACCTTTTCATTTATTTTATTGTTTTTAATGATTATTTTAAGTTTCACTGACATTTTGAAATTTTAATTTATGGACCATTATATATACTTTGTTGCATTTTCAAATTCATTGACAATATTGTGTGTGACTTTTTTTTCATTTGTAGAATACGGAGTTTTACCGTAGTAGTAAAAAACATTTTTATTTTATAGGTACCTATAAGCTAATGTAGAAATAAGATCTACAAACAAATATTGTGAAACAAAATTTGTCTTATTAATAAATTATTATTGTATTAAAAATAGCTTAGTTTCTTAGGAGTTATATATTTCCTATCTGTAGATTTCCAATTTTCCATACTAATAATTTGTAGTACAGTTATTTATGAAGCCTATGTTCATCAGAAAGTTATAATCTGAATGAATCGGGATTCAATATATCATTCATAAACATTTAATATTCAACAAACTTTTGTTGCGATAATCCTACGCAGGTAGTTTAAATTGCGGTACGTAAAGTTTATTGCCCTTTAGTTTCAGACGGCGTTTCAGGATCCCTTTTGAAACGCTCGCTGGTATAAAAGCTTTAAAATTGTAACGGAATTTGTGGAGATACAACATGCAATGTAATTAGAAGAGTCATTTTTGGTGAAATAACTGTAGAGAACGTTTTGCAAGCGTGTAATGATCGTTTTGAATCCATTTTTGAAGTTTTCATTGTCATTCGCAACAGTGTATGAACGTTCGAATGCAACCATGTTGCAGTTGCCGTATTACGTTGCATGTTATACTAACAGAAACTCTGACCTACAGTTTCGTTGTAATATTTAGGTGGTTAAATTTTGTAGCTTTATTAGATTCATAGTCAGAGAAGGGAAATAGAAACGTGAAGGGGAAAAAACCGGCCAAGTGCGAGTCGGACTCGCGCCCGAAGGGTTCCGTACGGTCCGTTGGATTAAACAGAAAAAGTCCCGTTTGTTGTATGGGAGCCCGTTTTAAATAATTGTTTTATTTTTAGTATATGTTGTGCCAAACATTCCAACAGAAGAATATAATGTTTGGAAGGTCTTAGGGGAGGCCTTTGCTTTTTGACAGTAATGGAAAAGATAAAAAAAAAATTGTTGTTATAGCGGCAACGAAAATACATAATTTGTGAAAATTTCAATCGTCTAGCTTGAGATACAGCCTGGCGACCGACAGACGGACAGATAGCGAAGTCCCTTTTTTACCCTTTGGGTACGAAACCCTAAACATGAATTAGCATCACTGTTATACGTTATAAATATATATATACATACAGTTATATGTAAGAAAGAAACACATTTCAAAAGTGGTACTTTAATCATGATTTATATCTTTCAGGCGATGTTATTGAACTAGAAATCTTTTTATTTCAAAAAGTTAAGGAAAATGTTTTAAGCATTTTCCTGTTTTTACTGATGTTATATTAAATTTTCCTTAAGTTAGATGTACACCTGGTCTTTTATTTTTGTCTTCATGCTTATTATTTATGCGAATCATTTACCTATAATAGCTGAGTGACGACAAAAATTTTCTTTATCAATTGATACAGTAAAGATAAAATACTAATTTTATTTCTATTTTTATTTGCTACTGAAACCGGTTTTTTCATGATTCTGTGGGGCCGTCACTAATATAAGTTTTTAAGTACTTAGCTGATCATCATTAGCATTTCAGCCTAAAGACGTCCACTGCTGGACATAGTCCTCCCCCAAATGTCTCCACAATGAACGGTCCTGTGCGTCTCGTATCCATCGGATTCCCGCAGCTTTTACGAGGTCCACCTTGTCGGAGGCCTTCCAACGCTGCGTCTTCCGGTACGCGGCCGCCACTCCAGAACCTTTCGGCCCCAACGGCCATCTGTTCTGCGAGCAATCTGCCCTGCCCATTGCCACTTTGGTTTGGCGATTCTTCGTGCTATGTTGGCAACCTTGGTTCTCCTGCGGATATCTTCATTCCTGATTCGATCACGGTAGGAAACCCCGAGCGTAGCCCTTTCCATTGCCCTTTGAGTGACTTTAAGCCTTCTGATGAGACCTATGGTAAGCTTTAGCTGATGCAGAATAATAATTTCGTGTTCTGCCAGTATAAAGGTTAACAATGGCATTTCATTAGGCAGTGCTGAAGCCTCTAAGCATAGCAGACAGTAAGAATAATAATCGAATCGACGGTAATAGCTCATTCCCTGATAACAAAGGGTTCGTTCATGCGAATTGAAATCGGTAAATTGCTCTTACCTACTTCCCGTTGAGAGGTAATTATTGATATAATTGATTGATCATGACAAAAATGTACCGCAGAGTCGATAAATGGAACAGTCTATTCTGAAATAAATTCTAAAACCTGCAAAGTAAAAGTTAAGGAGGAGAGAGGGTAAGGGAAGATGTTATTATGAATAATTATTTATTTATTATATACTTTATTGTACACCTTATAATGTGGACAGGATAAATATTACAAAACTTAAGTGTACAATGGGCGGTCTTATCGCACAGGGCAATCTCTTACAGACAACTTTAGGATGGACTGAAACAAGAGGAGATAGATTTGGGGCGATCCGTGTACAAAAATCATAAATAATATTAAATACATATAATAATAAAAATATACAATATCAATTAATATACTAATAAATATCCAATATAAAATTGAGAAAGGCGAATAAAGAAATTTTATAGTGAGAAATATTTGTAGTTACAAAAAGTAAATTAATAAACAAAACGAACGAAACTGAAAATGAATAATTATACGGTAACAGAAGACATTACAAGTATAAAGAGGCATGATAAAAAGTGTAAGCAATGTTAATGAAGTGAAATTAAGAGAGATGACGGTAATACTTTTATAATACCGCTAAAAATTAACATGGCCCATGGTGTACACATGCATTAAAAGATTTAAGTAGCTTTGCTCTGTCTATTTACTTTAGTACTATGTACTTTAGTCTTGGTCTGTTTATTGACTCAGCCAAAACAGACATCACAATGCGAATTTTGACCTCAATGTTTCTAAAGGTTATGGAAACACTAAATTAAATATCTACCAAACTAAACCGTCTACGATTGACGTTTTATTCCAAAAATAATCCTTCCTTTTATCGTAAAACGTTTTCGTTTTGTCAAATTGGGCAAAACGCCGGTGGGCTGACACAAATATCTCTCTTAATTCGGAAACAGAAATAACAATTTAGAGACCGCGACCTTTTATATTCAGGGAGATTATTTACGTACTGGCTTTGCTCTGAATTATGCTTTGAAAGCCACTTTTTACACAACGCCACTTAATACAATAACTGCATTGGGAATAACAGTTATGCTAAAACAATCAAAGTAGTATAAAGCATTGTTATCGATAGTTAAAAATTGAGCACCAGATGTGATCGATTGTTTCCCCGACATCTACTTCTATCTATTTCTTTTGGGGACTGAGTCACCCTCGTCCGTAGGAGGATACCCACAGCTAGGCCCTACACGTGGTCCCCGGGTGGTGCTAATCAGGTGACACTAACTGGTGGTAGGTTTCGACCGTTGGCTTGTGACCACCCACTGGACAAAGGCGTACCGCCAAGCGGCCTAACCGTGTTCCGGTACGATGCCCAGTGTAGCCAATTCAGAGGAGTTGGGTCGAAGTGGCGGTTCCATTGCATGCAGACCAGCCTGCCTCGCGTTGGTATTGACGTATCGGGAGACTAGTCGCGGAGGGTAGCGGGATCCGAGGCACGGTGCACCGCTGGCCGACCGCAGTTAGTAGGGGGCCCAAGTAATGTGCTAGCCACACATGAAAGGCTGCCCCGCCAACTGACGAAAAATCCCGGAATGCACCATCGTGCTGGTTGGCGACCAGATGAGAGGGCCCGATGGTCATTTCCGGGGGGGCTCGGGCGTCCCCGCAGTCTCCAGACTAGTACCCCAATGATGCTGTCCTGCCAGTGCGAGGCTGAAGGTTAGCAGCATGGGATTCCATCTCACTTCCTTCTCCTCTTACCTTCACTCTCAATATGCCAAGGTTCAAAAAGAGGAACGGTAAACAGCGGCTGCACTCCCTCTCACTTAAAGTGCACCTCAGCAATATTCGAGGTCTGCACTCCAATCTCGCAGCAGTCCATCATCACCTGGAGACTGAGAAACCATCCCTCTTTTTTCTTTCGGAGACGCAAATTAAAAGTCCGTCAGATGTTTCGTACCTGTCTTACCCAGGGTTTATCCTGGAGCACAATTTTAAACCACACGCTGGTGTGTGTTTGTTCGCCCGGGACGACATCTGCTATCGGCGTCTCCGCAACCTTGAGGATTCCAGGTTCTCAACGCTTTGGGCGCTGGTGGACACAGGCATGGATAAAATTATCTATGCTTGTGTCTACCGTTCGCACAGCGGAGATCAGGAGACGACCAGGCTCACACAGTACCTCAGTGAGGCGGCGGATGCGGCTCAGCAGAGGTACCCCTCCGCACAATTGGTGTTACTGGGGGATTTTAATGCCCACCACCAGGAGTGGCTCTTCCCATACCAGTGCACAGACCATGCTGGTCGTGAGATGCGAAAGCTTGCGCTAACGTTAAATCTCACTCAGCTGGTCCAGGGTGCTACGAGGGTACCAGATGTTGATTCGCACACGGCCAATTGCTTGGACCTTCTGCTGACAACAGATCCAGACCGCTACTCAGTGTCGATATCATCACCGTTAGGGAGTTCCGACCACTGTCTGGTGAAATCTGTATCAGTCTATTCTCCGCCCGATCCCTGCCCTAGAGGCACCAGGCGGGTTTGGCGATATAGGTCAGCAGATTGGGATGGCATGCGATCTTTTTTCGCATGTTATCCTTGGCAGCCTACTTGCTTTTCTTCGGATGATCCATCGTCGTGCGCAGATGCTGTGGCAGATGTGCTGCGGCGGGGGATGGAGTACTACATTCCATTCTCCGACGTCACAATGTCTAGCCTGGCTCGCCCTTGGTTTGGTGCGGATTGTGATCGCGCTAACGCGCTTAAACACGCGGCATACCAGGCTTGGGCCGACGCTCGTATGCACAAGGCGAGTGACGTGAGTCAGAAGAAGAGAGCCTTCAACAGGGCTGCCAAGTCTTGCAAGAAGGTGATGCGGAGGTCTCGGTTCGACCACATTAGCCGCATTGGGAACAAACTCGCTTCATACCCTGCTGGTAGTAAAGCGTTTTGGTCCCTGGCTAAGTCGGTTGAATCGAACTTCTGCCGTCCCTCACTACCACCACTGCTGAAACCCGACGGGTCACTGGCCCACACTGCTGAGGAGAAAGCGAATTTGTTTGCCTCTCTCTTCGCGGAATCTTCGCGTCTAGATCCTGGTGACGCGCGGCCCCCTGCTTATCCTGATAGTTGCGAGACGAGTATGTCCGATATTCGCATCCATCAGAAGGAAGTCCGTAGGGTGCTACGTAATCTTGACGTGAACAAGGCTAGTGGTCCTGACGGGATACCGGCGGTTGTGTTGAAAACGTGTGCGCCTGAACTGACTCCAATCCTGACACGCCTATTTAGGCTCTCATTTGAGACCGGAAAAGTGCCGACTGCATGGAAGAAAGCTAATGTACAGCCCGTGCCCAAAAAGGGTAGTCGTGCTGACCCAGCTAACTATAGGCCAATCTCAGTAACGTCCATTCTCTGCAAGACAATGGAACGTGTACTCAACAGTAAGCTCCTGGCATACCTAGAAGCCAATGATATCCTAAGTGACCGACAATACGGATTTCGCCGAAATCGGTCAACTGGTGATCTTCTAGCGTATGCCATCCACACCTGGAGTGAGGCCATCGAGAGGCACGGGGAAGCGCTTGCCGTCTCCCTCGACATCTCGAAGGCTTTCGATAGGGTCTGGCACGAAAGCCTGATTAGTAAGCTTCCTTCTTTCGGTATACCTGCTGGATTGTGTGCTTGGATCGCAGACTTCCTGAGGGACCGGTCCATCCGAGTGGTCATCGATGGTTGCTCGTCTGGTCAAATGACCATTAATGCCGGGGTCCCTCAGGGGTCAGTGCTCTCGGCAACTTTGTTCTTGCTGCATATAAACGATCTGCTTAAACCCGGTACTTTTGGGTATACAGACGATAGCACTGTTGCTGAGAGTTACATATCCAGTGCACGAGCTAGTGGGTCCCAGATCCGATCTCTTCGAGAGGCTATGGTTGAGCGGTTGAGCTTGTCCTTGGAGGCTGTCTCGGAATGGGGCGATGCCAATTTGGTCAGGTTCAACGCTGCTAAAACCCAGGCGTGTCTATTTTCCGCTAAAAGGAGTCAATTCAGCCCTGCTCCAACTTTCCGGGGTGTAACCGTGCCGATATCCGACCATCTTGATCTTCTTGGTGTAACGTTGACATCTACTCTCAACTTTGGGCCATACATCGAAGCAAAGGCTCAACTGGCTGTAAAAAAGCTTGGAATCCTCGCAAGGGTCAGACGGTACTTCACGCCGGATCAGCTGCTTAAACTTTATCAAGCGCAAGTGCGATCGTGTATGGAGTACTGCTCTCATCTTTGGGACGGATCTGCCCGATACCAGCTTGATGCGCTTGAGACTATTGAGAGGCGAGCCAAGAGGATCATTGGCAATGATGCACTCGTCGAGTCGAGGCTTCAAAGTCTTGAGCATCGACGCCGAGTTGCTAGCCTGTCGGTTTTCTACCGGTTACATTTCGGGGAGTGTGCGTCGGAATTGCATAGCCTAATTCCGCCTAGCCCGTTCCATCATCGGACTACCAGACGTACGGCGTTGCGCCACCGGTACATGGTGGACATCCCACCTATACGCACAAAGCGTTTTGGGAACACTTTTATTATGCGTACAGCTAAGGAGTGGAATTCCCTGCCAGAGTCTGTGTTTCCTGATGGCTACAACCCGGGAATCTTTAAGTCAAGAGTGAATAGGTTTCTTCTAGGTAAGCGCGATCCATCGTCGACCGTATCGTCACTTTCCATCAGGTGAGATAGCGGTCAAGCGCGAACCTATCAATAATAAAAAAAAAAAAAAAAAAAAATCTACAGCGGATTGAGGTCCCATAAAACATACACGGTAAGTTAACAAGTTGAAATACTCTCATACCCAAATTATTAAATAAACGTTCTTCAAAGAACAAGCTTTCGAATAATGTAAGAGGTATCAAAGTATGTTCAGTGGTTCTTGAGTTAAGCCAGACACAAGCGTGAAGGAAACTTGGCGGTACGTCGTGATTACTGTCTAGTCTGCGGGGGTAAACCTCTACACCATGGAACTATTCGTTTGAAACAAAAAAAAAACAATGTTCTGTGAAATTTTCCACACACTTTTTCCTTCCATTCAAATGTAGTTTTATGTGAAAACTTGCATCGGAATTATTTTAGCGCGACAACCGCTTGTATAGGCGAGGGGAGGCGATGTGTGGAGGACTTTGTAAACATTCGAGACGAGACTATTATATTATAGCTACGACTACATTCAAAGGTCGGAACCTTTTGTAGCTTTGCGCGATGACTGAGCACAATTTAATCTTTTATCGATTTCTATTCCATTCCGATGGTTCAAAATACACAAAGGTAAGTACATTTTCACACTGTCTATATATATCTACCTTTCCTTTATATTTCAATACAAACCAGTTAAAATATATTCCAAATAACAAACATAAACTACTCAACGCCTACCCTGCAAGTTATGTTGAGAGATACACTGAGTAAGGTAATAAATATTGGGTGTTGAGAGGCGTTGAAAATTAAGTACTTAAAATAATTTCACTCATACATTTAACAAAGCTTTTACCACACATTACTACGAAGTTTGTGCCTGGCTCATTTACCTGAGTACTGGGACGCTCGTCTAAAAACTGTGTTTATTCAAAATTCTTGGAGATAACGAGATGAAGCGGAACATTTACGTCTAATTTATACGGAGACAATGGAGGTGGTCGCAATTAGTGAAATGGCCACTGAGAACAAACGCGTTTCCAACAAAAGAGTGGAGGCTTCGGCTCAGACAAGGGCCCTCTTTCATTTCTTCCAAATGAGCAAACTACAGTCGCTAGTAGGGAAGATTTGTTGTTCAAGAATGAAGGGCTCACAAGTGAGCATTGTTCTTTGCGCGGCCAGTTTGGTAAGCACTTGAGTTCTGTTGTTCTAATCAAGATTACGAGGGAGAATTATTTGGTTTTGCTTGTTATTTGTTTCAATACTAAGTGATGTTATCGCGGAGCGTATCCTGTAATTTGTTCTCCGCTTTTGACTTATAGTATCAGTTATAATTCACTCGTGTATACTTAATATACAAATTGAGATAACAACCTTAGGGTTCACTTAGGCTATAACGTTATTACAACTTTATGCCTACAGGGAATCGTTGCTATTATTAGACGCCTTTGTAATTAATTTGAGATTGCTTTCTCAAATCAAACTGTAGCGTGCTCTAACACAATGTTTAGGCACCATCTTAAATAGTTTTAGATTTATGACAAAAAAAAAACAATACAATAAAAGTTAACGTATTTTGAAAATTAAATCCGAGAAACAGACAAACTATAACTGTAATAGTAAATCATTTTAAGCAAAAGCAATTGTAACGGTTATAAATCAGGTAGTTGGACGTGCATACAATTTAACAAGTCCGTAAGTTAACAACACATTACTATTCCCCCCGGCTGCCAACCGTACCTACCCGTACTTGTTCCTAGGTATGGCCACGGTGTAGCCACCATGAAATTATATTAGGATTTGCACAGGTTAGTCGGCGTGTGTTCGTCCACAAGGTTTAATTGTTCTGTTCCTGTGAAGATGTAGACATGATGCATAAGCCTTTGAACATGTTTTGGGCATTCTCATTAAAATGCTTTTATTTCAGTCTAGACCTTTACGAACGTTGTTTTCACGTAACTGTGTGGGAGTAAGGTAATGATATTTTGTAAAAACTCTTTGAAGCATTGAGTTTTCTCACATTTCGCTTGATTGCTTCAAACTGAATTCTTGATATCACGGACGATTTCTGGGTGGGCGTTATAGGTTTAATTTTTTTTAATCTTCACAACGTATTGCAATTTTCTGTGGGCGTCATAAATTCTCAATTGCCTTTGAGACCTGTCAAAGGTATTTTTTTTTTTAAATTAGGTAAAATCATCCAATGACATCCCCCGCCCTTGGGCGGAGCGGGAGATAGTGTCAGACTCTTACTGACTAAAAACCTACCCCGTTTTTCCTTGGCTTGGTTCCAGGGCCCTGGTAGATATGCATACCTCCCCAGCGCCCCAAATTAGGCTTCGACCCTACTGGGCCCCTACAGGTTCTGTACGACTCCTTGAGGCGCGCGGGAACAGTGCGCGCCGTAAACGACTTGGGCTCGGTCCGGTCTGTTACCGGACGGACGGACAGCGAGCTACCCATTACCCACCGTCCGCAAGCCCGCGCCTACGTTGGCCGGAAATTGGGATCAGAATTACGGCGGCGGCTGCAGTGTGCGATCGGCCTCCTCCTTTGCTAGCATTACTGCTTCGCAGAAGGAGGCGACCGTCTGCCACTACTCCTCGCTCCAGAACATGGCCTGAACCAAGGCCCGGCGCGAGAGATCATCGCTACCGATTGCCCCCACGAGGACACGGCGATGCTCTTCCCAAGCGGGGCACTCCTCTACTGTGTGCTCCACCGTATCCTCTGGGTATCGTCTCCGCACGGATCTTGTACAGGTACGTCCCAAACTTGCCATGTTCGGTTAGTACCTGCGCCAAACGGAAGGTTACGACGCCGTGAGGCCTTTCCAGCCACGCCTCAAAGATGGGCCTTACCGCCTCAATCGTGGCGTGCCCACGTTAAAGGTAGGTGTCCAATTTTTTGAACATTCTTTTAAGTTCCTCTAAGCAGTCGGATCTATATATGTAGGTATGTTGTGGGTTGTAGCCTAACTAACGGTTTTTTCTTATTTTCAAATTTTCAAATGTCTGGACTTAAAAAGAGATTTTTAAGTCCAGACATTTTAGTTAGATCGATCATAAATGAGTATTATGCAGATTGGTGTCTGAGGTGAAATTGATGGAGGTGTCCTCTAAATGAATGTTGATTACCACTGGCTCTCAGACAGACGTGTTTTGTATAATGATTAAGTTTTTTTGACTATTTTTAGATGGGAAATTATCAAAGAACTGCTCTAAATGGAGCGTGAGGAAGTGAGGAGACTTAGGCCTGAAACTGAGTAAAGCGGACGCCCGCGCGGTTCAATACAAAAGTGCCCGCGTGGTTCCATACAAAAGTGCCCGCGCGGATCACCGCAACAGAGCACTTTCGTACGGAACCGCGCGATATAAAACCCACCTTTGTTCTTTCGGTTGCCCTTTGCGTTCAAGAGCCGTGATAACTCTTTGGAACAATCCAACAGCCCAAACATTGTGGCCTGATAACACATCCTCGTCTATTACTTTAGGAGAATTGGTAATAGCGTGATGTTTCGATAAATTCACTTATGAACTAAATTGGCGATCTCGTCCACAGTTTTAGGTGCGTCTTTTCTTACTGCTCGGCTCATTTTGGATGTAGCGTGATGTTATACAACCTTATTTTTAGTGCCAAACCCGAAACACGGGTCTAGTATTTGTATGCAAAGAATCTACGTACAAAATTTCACAACTGTATCATTAAAAATCACAAAGTTTTAAGCTTGTTATGTTACCTGGTTGTCCCGTCTGGTGCTCCCGCACCCAACTGTACCCTGGCGTTTAATGCCCGCTAAGACCTGCCATTACCACCTGTCAACGTTGTTCAACTTGTGACCTTTTTTTAAGTATTTTTGGGAAAAGTATAACATGGTGTAAAAATTATATTATTAGAATCGATTCAGTGACTGATTCCGAACAAACTATATTCAGGTTTCAAATATACTTAAAATAATGTTGTATAGCCTAAAAGGCCTATAAAGATTTTTTGCATTCGAACCAATTCCTGAGATTAGTGCATTTAAATATATAGACTAAAATATAAATATGCTAGTGGTCCCGGCAGACGTTGTCTTGCACGAAAGTTGTTGTCAGAAAAAAAAAATGAGAATTGATTGCAGCCTCACCTACCGGGTCCAAAAGTATTTTCGACCCTTCCAGGAACCCACTACATACAAAGTTTCATACAAATCGGTTAAGCTGTTTAGAAAGAGATGGGCAACAAACACACATACACAACAATCATAATTATACACCGTTAAATTTTGGTCGTTTTAATCCCGCGGAGGGTCGACTCGGTACTTGAAACACTATCGATTTATAAAGATAGAATTAAAAAATAAAGTCCTTTTTTCCTAATACTAGAATTAATATATTATGCATGTACGAATTTAATTTCTTTAAGTAAACGAGTCAGTTACCTTGCAGGGAGTTATCGGTCGTTGCGTACTAACTGCCTTCAGTTCATTGGCCTCGATCAGCTGACGTTTACTTAAAGAAATCAATTTCGTACATGCATGTATTAATTCGAGTTTAAAAAAAAAGTACTTTATTTTTCATTTTTATCTTTACAAATCGATAGGGTTTCATGTACCGAATCGACCCTCCGCGGGTTTAAAATGACCAAAATTTAACGGTGTATACAATTTATATGAAGATATAAGTATAGATAGTAGGTACATTGATGTCAAAGTAGATACATACGTACATGTTCAATAATTTCCGTGCGATATCTATTTAATTTATCTATGTGGCTGTTAAACACGATGACACGGTTAGCTATGAAATTCAATTAGAAAATGTTATTGGAACCTGATCTCATTTTGTGTTGTGAGCGTGAAATGTGGTGACATTGCTAATGTTGGCTAATGCTATAGGGTTTATTTATGATGTACACACATATAATAAACTAGCTTTTGCCCACGGCTTCGCTCCCGCTCTACTCTATTCTACCCTACTCTGCCCTACTCTACCCTACGCTACCCTACTCTACCCTACTCTACCCTACGCTACCCTACTCTACCCTACTCTACCCTACTCTACCCTACTCTACCCTACTCTACCTATAAATGAACAGGTTTTGGATTTTTTATTTATTTAACGGGATAAATATTATCCTATGTCCCTCTCCTGGTTCTAAGCTATCTTCTCACCCATTTTCAGCCAAATCGGTTCAGCCGTTCTCGAGTTATAATAGTGTAACTAACACGACTTTCTTTTATATATATAGATATACATAGGTACAGAGATCGTCAGAGATTGATAATTCAGTTAATTAGGTATGTATATTCTTTTTTCGTTGTGAAATCATATAATGACTTCTTCCGCTCTGCCCTGCAAATCAGACTAAAACCACGCCTATGTGCCATCAGTTGCACCCTTATATTATTGACACCTCTACGGTTCGGACTAAGCGTTTCGCCTCGTCGTATATAAACCGCGTACATCGAAGAACTGGAATTTGCCTGCTGCGGTCTTCCCGTCCAATTATAATTTAGGTGTCTTCCAGTGAATAGGCTCTTAATATGAATTAGGCGCACAGTGCCAAACTAGCAAAATGCCATATTAACAAAATGACACATTCGCAAAATGTCTTTTGTCAGGAACGCGTTGAGATATTAAGCTGAAGTTAATATCGAAAACTCAAGTACTGCTCCTCTGCAGGGAAAATGGAAAAACAAACATCTAAGTCGACGCGATCTAAAGATATAGCCGTTTATACTTCATTTTGGTGCATACTCGTGTCTTAAACCTAGGTCGTGAATTAATTAACAGTTTTATTATATTGCAATAGAAATTTTTGTTTCATCACAAATTAATCGCTTGAAACGCATGTTAGTAAAAGAGTTCTGACTTGTCACGTAGATGGATGGAAGAAGCGGGAGGCAAATAAGAGATGAATGGATTATGAAAGGGCTGAGGAGTGATATGAAACAAAAAGGAGTTAGTGATAGTGTGACAGGTGACAGTACAGAATGGAAGAAAAAACGTGTTGCGCCGACCCCAAGTAATCTGGGATAAGGGCACGAAGAAAAAGACGAATCGCTTTTTTTCAGGAATCGAGCTATGTACACAGGTACAGAATTACAGCAGGTTTTGTACAGAATCATTGGTACGCGAGTCCGAATCGCACTTGACCGGATTTGTTAATACATTAATATTTTCAGCATTGGCACGTTGGTGTTTGTTTGGCTGGTCTGATTCAATGGGCCGGGTTTGCGTTGGGGCTTTTTAATAACGCTGAGTAATCGCCTTACTGCCGTGTCCAGATATAAGTATTAAACTTGGAAAATCTACTATTTCGGGATATTCCGTCTGAATCACCATCGTTTCGACAATAAAACTTTCACTGCTAATTTATGCCGTCCTATCATCGCACACTTACAGATAAGTATACAAACATACTAGTTTCTGCCAGTGCTGTTTGTGTGGTCTGGTTTTAGTGTCTTCCACCGCGGGAAGGTCGGTTTCTCCATACAAACTTCCAACACCCGTTTTACCCTCTTAGGGCTCTTTTTATGGTAGGTAAAATCATCAAATTACTAATCCCACCCTTGGGTGGGGCGGGATATAGTGTCAGACTCTTACTGACTAAAAACCTACCCTGCTCCTTTCATTGCCTTTGTCCCAGGGCCCCAGATTTCATTCTCACATAACCTTTGGCCCCAGTAGGCTTCGGCCCTGCTGGGCCCCTACAGTTCGCTGACAACTCCTTGAGGCGCGCGAGAACAGTTCGCGCCGTAAACGACCTGAGCTGAAGTATGATTACTATTAGGGTGTAAATCGCCTTATGTACTAGGAATTTTTTACAATACAATAGCTGTCCTCCGCGGCTTCACCCACGTTTTTACTTACTGCTCCGCTCCCGTGAGTCATAGTGTGATGTTACATGGCCCATAGCCTTCTTCGATAAACGGGCTATCCTGTGCTAAAATATATTTTTTTAATTCGAACCAGCACTTCCTGAGATAAGTATGGTCAAACATACAAACAAAGTGTTCAGCTTTATGATAGCAGTAGATATAGATTGTCTATAAAGATCATGTTTTGTTCCGTACTTCAAGGTGCGAAGCACTGAAGCGCAGTGCCACCAAAGAGTTAAGTTTCCGTTTGCATTGACAGTCGTACAGACATACATACAAGCACACGTGTTCGTATAGGCATAAAGTAAACTATGTCGTCGCATTGAACACTGCGACGCAAACCGAGAGGACTAGGTCAGTCTGATAGCGGTGGATTAACGGTAGGCTTTTGTTTTTAGGGGTATTATGAAGCTATGGATACGAGATTTTTGGAAAGAATCATCGCGGCCCTGGAACGCAAAGGGCAGCTGAAGGTTCACCGTAGGTTTTATTCAGTAAAATTCTGGGATTAGGACTCCCTCTCGCTCTACCAGGCGCAGGAAAAATTAAAAAAAACTATGCAAGTGCGAGTCGGCCTCGCGCACTGAGGGTTCCATACAAACTTACCTATGAAAAGAGCAACTCCCGAATCGAGTGTCGAAGATTTTTGCGAATGACAAAAAAGTTTTTTTTTCTTTGTGAAGTAACTACAAATATACTGTTTTGAGATTTTTCCTTAAACTTGTGTTATAAGATCTTCTTTCATGCCAAATTTCAGGATTCTAGGACATCAGGAAGTAAGTACCCTATGAATTTTGATTCCTTTGATTGGTCGAAATATAGGTACGTTTTTTGCGACATAAACGGCCAAATCTTTTTTCCGTTAGCTTAGAAGTTTGATTTTCCACATCTTCAAGGGACAGCAGACCTGAGTATATGGTTTTAATTTCAATTCGATACCTCCAAGCGTTCTTGAGATAAAGGGTCTTGACAGCCAGACACAACAAAGTGAAGGGTTTCGTTTTGCCTTTTGAGGTACAGAACCCTAAAAATTGAGAGTTATGAAGTTGTACTCGTTGTGGTGAATAATAAGTTATTTAATTAATTTTTCTCTGTATCGTGGGAGCATTCACAAACATATAAACTCACATAAACAAGATACTCATAGCCGGAACATTTATCTGTAGGCCATACAAATATTTGTCCCGTGTGGGAATCGAACCCGTGACACGCACAGCAGTCAATCGCTTAACTACAGTGCCTACCGCACCGTAATAAGGATGGAGGAAGTAAAGAACAACATTTTTAAAGGGA
This sequence comes from Leucania comma, assembly GCA_958295575.1. Classification (NCBI taxonomy): domain Eukaryota; kingdom Metazoa; phylum Arthropoda; class Insecta; order Lepidoptera; family Noctuidae; genus Leucania; species Leucania comma. The sequence continues at coordinate 13,921,133 of OY282474.1, read as the reverse complement.
GGCGACAATGTTTCTGACAGTTGTCACAAGTGTCTGAAACATTCAGTCATGGTGTGACACAAAAAAAGTATCTAGAAGAATTATCCCCTCAACTGCAACTCGGACTCATTGAGTCAGCGTAAAAATGGCGCGAGTGTAAGTCGACTCATTGAGTTCATAGTGAGTTTGGCAAAAAATGCGTCCCGCGTGCGTTTTGCACGCATTACAATAAATACTTGTAAGAAAAAGACATTTGCGGAGGTTACGCATGCGGAGCAAATCCGCATGCGTATGTTTCTATGAAATCCGTACGATATTAAAACATCATCAGTCATCAGACGGCTTGGTAGGCTCAGGGGTTGTGAGATTGTTGGTAAAGTTTTTAGTTCTTTTATTATATTACTAGCTGTGCCCGCAACTTCGTTCGCGTGAACGACGAAACTTATGATTATGAAACAATGAGTTTTTTGTGGAAAGTGCTATTTGTGTAGAACGTTATCTATCGAGCATACTTACTGGTATAAATACTTCTGTCTCGGCGCGGGCCCTTTGTGGCTAATTACAATAGGAACGGGTGACGTAACCTGCGACAAACTTATTATTTGCGGTTGGTACAGTTATCGGGCTTAGCGATCGAACCGCAAAATTAAGTTTGTTTTTTATTGTATATACTTTTCCGAGATAAAAAGTACCCAGTGTGGTGCCCAGGATATTAAAGAATAATTATACCAAGTTCCATCGTAATCGAACTGGTAGTTTTTGCGTGATGCCTGAACAAACAAACAGACAGACAGACAGACAGACAAGAATTTTTTTAAACACATTTTTGGGTTCGGTGTCGGTCAAGTAACACCCCCCGCCATTTATTTTTTTGATATTTTCAATGTATAGAATTTTTACTTCTACAGATTTATTATAAGTATAGATTACTTTGTGTTGTTGCCTATTGTATTGCCTGCGTCGAATTAATTCTATTGTTTTCTTCTTCTATTGACTGTTTGTTCAGTGGTTGGCTCTTTTATTTTGTGTCATTGCCTATTGTATTCTTTTCATCTTCTTCTATTGATTGTTAATTGAGTGGCTGACTGTTTTATTATTATTTTGTGTTGTTGCCTATTGTATTGCCTGCGTTGAATAAATTCTATTCTTTTCTTCTATTGAATCCTGCGCTCCGTGTCGCGGGTTGTATTCACTCACGAAACAAATATTTAGCCTACAGGTACCTGTTTCGGGTTTGGATGACTTGTACATTAGAGTTTTGTTTGTGAACGCATCCACAATACAGTAGTAATTCCTGATGTCGGACTATGTTCATTAAAAACAATTAACTTAAAATGCCTTGAAAACGCTTCAAACATGTACAAATTGACACAGTAAATGTAGAGAATTTGATATCTTACATTTTACCTTCGATCTATTTATATCCTGAAGACAATATTAATATTCATCAGCCGTAAGGGCGTCCTCCCTGTGATCGTCCTGCCAGTCCCTCCTACATGAAACTAAACAATGGCATGTACCACGTTACCTACGTCAATACACAAGCTAACCTAGTATTAATTTTAGATCAATGAAAACCATTCATGTGTGTAATTTGACGCGATATTTAAGGAAAGGATATTGAGAGATAAGATCATACGACCCTTTTACCCAATTCTATAATCTACACTATCGATACTGCGTCAAAAATCTGAACGAAAAAGGACAGAAGTGAAAATAATTGAAGATTTTTATGGTCATTATTTACGAGGCCTTGAATCGGTTGTTAAATTTGACTGCCTATCAAGGCTAGCTAGAGTTAGCTATACACGATTACATTATCCGACTTTATAGAAATCCTCGCTGCTGCTGGCGGTTGTGCTCGTGTGAAAGTAGATAGTATTAAAGTCTATGTCACATAGTGATAAAGTAGCATTTTGTCATTACTTTTTTAATTCGGTAAAATAGTTTTTGAGTTTATTCATAACAAATAAAAATATATTATTGTTTCCTCTTTAGAATCTATCTTATCTAAGAAAAGAGGAAAAACTGACTGACTAACTGACATATCAACGCACAGCCGAATCTGTAGGCCTAGGAGCGTGAAATTTTGCACAAGGTTTCCTTTTATGACATAGGCGAGAATTATGAGAGGATTTACAAATATTCACCACCTAATTTTATGAAACGGGGGTCAAAAATTTGTATGGAGAAACCTATTTCCATACGGTTGAAGCAGCCGGTAGCAGCTTGTGTTAGTAGGTAGATACAGAAATGAACAGCATTTCTTCACATGCAGAAAACATTCATACATTAATTTCTTTACATGCATGGCAAAAATTTTTCCACTTACAGACCGCACTTCCGTAATTCTCATAGTATTTAATCGATCTTTCGCAGTTGAATTTAGCTTGGGAGTGATACGAGTACCTACTTATGGCTGCATAAATACGTCGTCTCACATGTATCATGAGAGCAGTGGTGGCCGAGTGGTAACGGCCCCGACTTACGAGTTGTAGGTCGCGAGTTCAAACCCAGCTACGCGCATTACTTTGTGTACAATGCGTTCCAAATGAGAATGGGATCGATTGCCATGTAGTGACGTTACGTCGTACTGTCAAATCGAAGATATTTTGGTAAAATTGAAGAACTTAGAAATGAGTAAAATTGAAGAACTGGGTTCTGTATTTAATTATTTTCGTTCACAGTTCGTAAATAAATTAAATTTTTCGTAAATAAATTAAAATTTTAATATTTCTTTCCTCGATTTGACAGTAAAACGTGACGTCACAACATGTCAATCGATCCTATTCTCATTTGGAACGCATTGTAATTTATTTCATCACCACTGCTCGGTGAAGGGAAACATAGTGAGGAAACCGGCCTAGAATCAAAAATCCAAAAACATGTGACATCCACCAATCCACACTGGGCCCTTTCGGTGGATTACGGCCCATTCCCACTCCTAGAGAGGAGGCCTGAATCCCAGCAATAGGAGGATTATAAGGCTGATGCTGTGCTATGTTATGCTCAAATGTACCTATACGCGTGGGAGGTTTGAGACCGGAGCAAAGTGCCGTTGGTTGAAATATTGTAAAGCTGAAATGTTATTGTATAGTTATGGTTTAAAACCGTCACATTCGGTGCATGTGAGCCGCTAATTCTGCACTTTTGACATAGACGTTTTCGCCGATATAAAATGTGTTGAGAACCTTATAATGTTCCCACTGCTGGGACTCAGACCTCCTCTCTAGGAGAGGGAATGGGCCGTAATCCACCACGCGGGCCCAGTGCAGGTTGGTGAATGTCACATGTCTTCAAATTTTTGGTTCTAGGACATGCCGGTTTCCTCACGATGTTTTCTTTCACCATTTTGAGAGCAGTGGTGCTGAAATAAATTACACAAAGTAACGCGCCCAGCTGGGTTTGAACCCGCGAACTACAACTCGTTAGACCCGTACCCTTAAAACGGTGAAGGAAAACATCGTGAGGAAACCGGCATGTCCTAGAACCAAAAATTTGAAGACATATGTTATATTCGATTTTTCAAAATATCAATCTAATAATGATAGACTCGTATATCTATGTAACTTTCTATGTATTAATTATTGTACTTATTTCTTTTCCGTTTGTCTTCTGTTGTTTCTGCCACTCACACACACAAAGTCGACGGATGAAGAAAAACCTTAAGGCATGACGTCCGCCTTTACACAGTGTTTCATTGGTGCATAAAGATTTAATAAATCGTAAAATTGACATTTACCAGAGCCCTTTTTTTGGTGGGATTTCTTGAACTCCTTCTGCTTTGAGTGCAGCGTAAGAGGGTGTTACATTTTTTTGAATTAAACTCACCTGTGCTCCTCACCTTCAGTGGCCCTATGCCTTCCAGGGCCGCGTCAACTCTTTCGCTTGCCTAGAGCCCAAGGCCTTAAAAACAGGCTTGAATATAACCACAAGTATATCACAACCTTTTAGGGTTGGATTAGGAATAAAATAACCTTTCATTTGGTATATAATTCGATAAAATAACAGATGAAGGTATATTATGACTTGTTTTCCTACCTCTTTATATAAGGCAACCCCATAGTTGCACCGAGGAAAAGTAGGCAACTTATTTTTTTTTTCAACTGATGCTCGACTGTTTTAAATAACAAATCAGGGTAGTTAATGAAAAAAATGTAATAACAAATTTAATTGTTTAACATCATTGGGACCAGATTTAGCTAAGCAACATATTCGCAATGCATCAATAAATGCATTATCTAGCATATAATATTATCCTAATCAAATAACAGATGAGGGAAGCTACATCTTCAATCGGATCTCGTACTAAAATCGCTACTTATCGCACCTAGCACTCGCACTAGTAAATGACACACTCGATGTCCTGATTGAATTGTTTACCTACACCCGATGTTGGTATAACTAACGTGATTCGCGTTCATTAATGTTGCACGTATGGATTTAAAGTTAGTTGATAACAGTTTATTCATACGCTAACTCTACCGGAGTGTATTTCGCCGGGTGATGGTGTGAACCAGACTATTTTATACAAATGTACACGTATACATATGGTGAGGGTTTTAAAGTCTGCTCGTGGATCTATGGGACTTTATATACATTTATAACTTTTACTGTCGATTCAGCACTAGCTGAGGATCCCGCCTGTTGTGGTGAAACGATTTTATAATGTTACTTGAGTTGGGCTGTGGGGTTGGTAGAGGCAAATAAGAATGTTTTTTTTTTTGTTTTATTGCAGAGATTGTCACAATACTGTACGAGTATATTATTTTATATTTGGTAAAGATTTTTAGTTACAAAAACCGATACCAAACATATTAAGTGTAATAAACAGATTTCTACTGAGGCGTTCGCCCTCTAGGATACGTTTAAGTTAGTTCTAAATTATTCTACATTTCTCTCAATTAGGTGAAGGTGGGACTAATACCCATAAGAGATCTATATAATGTACGGTGACAGTATGAACACAATAATTTTATAATACAAGGTTGGAGATAAAGAGCGCATGATAGAGAACGGTGTGCTCATGAAACCTTCCAGCAGGGGGTGCAAGCACTCTGCAATCTGAAAACGATAATGATATTATTGTTTTTTATTGAAACATGACTAAAAGAACCTTCACAGAATCAATGATAACTAAACTTTTATTGCATTCCACAAATCCCTTAGCAAAAACTTTGAACGTAATATAAAATGATGAAAATATACAAGTAATATTCAAGACAGTTCCTCAGTTCACCTATTTACTAGAACAACAGTAACCCTTTTTCCTTAGCTGAGTTTTACGAGACGCGCCGCTTGATAACCAGCAGACATCCCGTTTTCTTTTACTGCCAGATCAACGTGCAAATGTAGTCAAACAACTCGGGTATAAGTTGACTCACGCAGCTAGGATATTCAGACCTCTAGGTGTGGGGATACAGAACGGCAGACAATCAGAAATCGAATGCCAATCACGATAAATAAAAACAGTTTCCCCTAAAGCCCTTTATCCCAAAAGTTACTCGAGTCGACACACGCGAGTAATGGCACAGTAATTCGTTTTTGATGTCTGTCGCGTAATATATGGCGTGCTAATCAAAATATATTGCCGACTCCTTTATATTGTGCCGTTGCATGCTCCCATTGTGATACTTGGCTCTTGGCGCTTGGCATTTGACGCTTAGTGACACGTGGCGTGTCTCTGACGAGTTTAATAGCTTGTTCGCAGTTCTCATATGTCTTTTCATTTCATTTGTGACGGCGAGTAAAGTAGCACGCATATGACGCAAATGATCATCAATTACTTCCAAACCCATGTTTTTTATTAAAAAAGTAATGCACTTCTTTTGTAAAGTCTCATGTTGCATTAACACTAATAAAGTGTGTTAACGCTTTTAACTAAAGTAAATTTAAAGGGGGCGACCCCTTTAAGGAAGTGTCGCGCGCCCCAATAATTTAATTGCGAGTTCATAAATGTTGAGTCAAGAAGTTTGATCGAAGTAAGTACACAAAACATAAAGTTTACACGATATCTACTAATGATAGGGTATTATATGAAAGTATATTTCATTTAAAAAAGAGTTTAAACATTGCGTTTAATAACGTGCACGTATCGAAAGTGTAACTTTTAACTCAATTACAAGTTGTACTATAAATCAATCGGTGGTGGAAAATCTCGTAACCTGTGGCGATGCACGCGCCCTACGCGCCCCTTGCCTCCGCCGCCGCCGCCTCCGTCGCACTCCTCCGCTCTACGCTCGTCGGCTATTTTTGCGCAGACGTAACGATTGGCGACGGTGGCGCCGTGCGGTGGAAACTCAAACCTTTTGACAGACGGCTAAAATGGCCGCGTGAACACGCGATCTGCCACGCTGAAGTCGCTACGTACGTCACACGCGAAGTTGTTACTTAACGCCGGCCCAGTAAACTATGTTATAGTGCTTTTAATCGGTCTTTCTATTGCTAATCGTTCGTAATAGCTTTTAAAATGGCTCTCCATCTCGAGACCGCGTTGCAGCGCAAGTTGAACTTCAAGATGACCACGGTAAGTGCATGCCGCGCCGCGTCGCGTATCGATCGGAGCCCGCGTGGTCCGAACATATGGTGGCCGCTACGAGCAGCTCGTAGCGCCGTGTAGCCTGCGACTACGTCACATGAAGCCTGCTAACGTATCCGCTTTGATTTTACGTACGAACGCTAATGTTATTATGACACAATCAGCTCCTTATTATTGTATTCCGAGAGATCGCTGTTGAGCGCGTAAATAGGTAAATAAACACTTGTAGAGACACGCGCTACGCCGTTGTCGGAAGTTTGAATCTACGAGTAGGATGTCCACAAGTATGCTTTATTTGCACTTTCTTAAAAGATTAGATGTGAATATTTATTTAACTTTTCACTTATCAGATCTTAAAGATATAGATTCTTGTTTTTCAAGTCGATTTCCGCCGGTATGGCACGAAGGTATTTATGCCGCCGGCCGGTTTAGGTCTTTCATTAGATTTTCTTATTTATAGACGAAAGTACCTGCTGTGTTTAATAATTATATTTTCTCTTGTTAATTTGATTTTTTTATATGGGTGTAGATTATATCCAAACGTTGTAGGTACCTAGCTATTTATACTATGTTTGTGTAGGCACTGTCTGCAGGCTGTCCTGCAATTTGCAAATTAGATCTCGGTTTACGCCTACGGACTACTGAAAGGTCGTGTTACTCATGAAATTCATTGAAAGATCACATTAAAGGTCAAAAGTTCAATTGTTATAGACAGTTGAATAACATACAGTTCAAGTAATTAATTTGAACAAACCAATCAATTAAATCCTTTCATAAACGTTGATCAATGAATGTTATATCTTTCTATTGTAAAGGATTATTTACCTTTTTCATTTGTTTACATTAAGACTCTCTAAGTAGCATTCCATTTTGTAGCATTTCCCGGTATTATTGATTCATTTTGTCAGTCATATTATTTTTTTTTTTTAATTGCATTGAATAAGTCAAGTATGTGTCGGAGTTCGTGTCGGTTTATGTTGAATTTAAACTTTATTGTTAAAAAGAGACAAATGGTGGAGCAGGCTTACATGCTTAAAAAATAACGTTCCATTTTCGCCAGATTCCACGTTTGGCTATCTATGTTTACAATTTGAATATCCTTTGATATTTAAATATTTTATTACTAATAATACTAATTTATTGATTGGTCTTTCGATCCTCCAATACAAATATTAGGCAATCGTTTTTTCCTTTTTAGCTTTCGATTAATTTGCATATTGCCCTTGTATCGAGATTAACCGGAACGAATTTATCACATGCTAGGGGCAGTTTCTACAATTACTTAACTTTTTAAGTAATTGGAAAAGTGAAAAACTGTTACGAATAAATTGAGGCGACTTTTTCGCTCCAAACTAGTATTGTATTGGAGCTTTTCATGTTTTTTTATAAACCGACTTGCTTTTATTTCTCTGGTTTTTACTAACGGTTTTTATTCAGTAAATGAGGAAATGAGGAATGCGCATCATGCGCATGCACAAGCATGCGGAAAAATATCGGAAAAAATCGTAAGTTATTGTTATAAAACTAGCGGTCCCTAAAGTTGTCGTGTCTGAAAGCTTACTAAACGTCCAATTGTATTTTCAAGCGTTCCAGGAACCCACTTAACAATGCATACAAAATTTCAACCAAATCGGTCAAGCCGTTTAAGGAGTTAGGTGACAAACAAGAAGAATAATACACATAAAGACTAGCTTCTCGCATCGGCTTCAGCCGCGTGAAAGCTTCGCCCTCGTGAAAGTTGGTTTCTCCATATAAACTTCCAACCCCCGTTTCACCCCCTTAGGGGTGGAGTTTCGTAAAATCCGTTCTTAGCGGACTTCTACGGAACTTATAAGGAGATTACCGGCCAAATTTTAAGTTTGAAGGTAAGGTATGTAAAGATTATAGTTTCTGAGATTTCGTGATTAATTAGCGAATGGTATTTCGGTATTATACGAGTATATATAGATAGATTTAACTTTCCGAATGAAAACCACCTAAGAATGAATCACACCAGCCCACTGAGGGTTAGCTTTGATAGGCATTATAAAATATGTTTCTTTTATAGGCATTAGGTATGTGTGTCTTTTTTTATCTTGGTGTACAATAAAGTATATATAAATAAATAGTTGCGTTATAATACATACATACAATGACTGCAAAACCAAACCCGCTCGTCTAGTTTTTGTGTGTTGTTTGCTATTGATTTTTTTTAGAAATTAATTTCGTACATGCGTAAATTAATTCGAGTTTTAAAAAAAAGTACTTTATTTTTCATTTTTATCTTTACAAATCGATAGAGTTTCATGTACCAAATTGATCCTCCGCGGGATTAAAACGACCAAAATTTAACGGTGTATATCACTCAGTAATAAAGTAGCCTTCTAGCCGTAAATTATTCCAATCCCATTTTAGCTTGGCAGCCTTTTTTTCTACTTCTATGATCCCTGACTTTAAGCTCAGCGTGGAGTTTATCATAGACAAGACACATTTATCTATCTATTAAAAATATTTTGCTGCAAGTACCCATAAAAAAGTTGGCGCCTAAATTGGCGCTTCATAGATGCTACAAATAGGCGCCGACGCGTCAGAGCGGCCCTGCCCCGCATACGTCTACTGCCAGACATTCATTACAATGATTGAAACTCAAATAACTTCTCTGTTACCATGTAGGTGTTCGTAATTAAACTCACCTTTTACTACAAACCCTGCTATCGGCGCTTTCATTACACGCGAAAACTCATCAAAATGTTTTCCCCTCTTTTTATACTAATTTTCTTTATGTCTGAGTTTATTTTTATTTGCAGAACCTGAGTAAAGTAAAACTGTTTTAAATTAAGCCACAGAAACGTCGGGCGCCGCTACGGTGGAATTAGATGTACCTACAACATAATTAAAAACTGAAAAATTTGCTGTTTTTTTTTTATATAAAAAAGATTAATATTTTGCTTCCATCTTCTGTCTGTTTATTTTCGTCTTCATCGAAATATCGATTGGACATTTATTTGGCATTTTTTTTGTCTTCACTGTTTTTATTTATATTCGTGTTTAAATGTAGGTATTTATCAGTACCATTTATCCTCACATATCGCTCATAGATATTATAAATCTATTATACTACATCTGCATCTTTGGTTCCTACTATGCTCCTTTTGGTCGTAGCTTGGTAATATATATTATATATATATTTCCCCGATAAATGGGCTATCCAACACTAAAAGATTTTTTCAATTCGTTTGAGTAGATCCTGAGATTAGCATGTTCAAATAAACAGACAAAGACTTCTTAACTTTATAATATTAGTAACTAGCGTCCCGCCCCAGCTTCGCACGGATGTATTAGTTATATTGAATATATTAAGCATGTATTATACATATAAACCTTCCTCTTGAATCACTATATCTATTAAAAAAGCCGCATCAAAATCCGTAGCGTAGTTTTAAAGATCTAAGCATACATAGGGACAGACAGCGGGAAGCAACTTTGTTTTATACGGTGTAGTTCAGAGTAATCTATATCTATAATATATAATATATTTTTTTCATTAAATCAATTCAAGGGTGGTTTCTATTTTATTGTTCTATTGAGGGCGATTTGTTTACACAACTGATCAACCGAATTTTTCGTTTATATTATTGGGTAGACTTTCGAAGGTTACAGTGACAAACAAATACTTTTATGAATATAAAGAATGGGATTCCCTGATGGAGTCTGTTTCCTGATAGCTACAACCTAGCTTTAAGTCAAGACTGAATAGGTTAAATTAATTCTCGGCAAGCGTCCATCGTCAACCACATCATCACTTTCCATCGGTGAAATAGTGCCTATCAACAATAATATTGATAGGCTCTTGCTTGACCACAAAAAAAAAATATAATCGATACCGAAACATTAAATGTTTCAATTCCGTGTTTTCTACTAAACGCGAAATAAGAGCAGAAGTATATTAATGTGAAACAAACGTGGATCCACAATATGATGCTGATGTCCTTAACATAAATAAATAGGTACTTAATTGAGAGCGTTTTGCGGTAGGAATTGTCAGCGCATCACTCTAAATTGTCATGAGAACTAGCATCGCATATCCTCGAGTCTGGCCTATTTTATGCGATAACAACAATAACACAATGCATTTAAATAATAAGCACTTATCAATGAACAACACGTGCGGAATTCTACGCACGTTACACAATGTGGTGCTGACAAAAGACGATGTACGATTCTCATTTCACCAGCGCGTCGCACACCTACAATCCGCATTCACATGCGCGTGTGTTAAATAAAACATTAATCTCTACTAATAGGATGTTACCGTTCGAGGCTTTGCGTTCAGTTTAAACGCATTACGTTTTATTGCTTATCTGTAAATCCTCGCGCAGCTCGGGCGCACACGAAAAGCCGACCAGCCATGTGGAACCGAACGGAAGGGTCGCTACACTCCTCATACTAAATGACGCTTGCCTTACACTCTTTTGAGTGAGAAATACGTAACGTTATCAAAAGGTTAGTGAAATATTGGTGGCAAATATAAAAAATCGCGCCATTCGGGCTCCAATAACTTCGGACTGATTTGTTGAAATATTTCAGGTAGTAAACCAAATATAGAAAGGTTTCTATCTAACTATCCAAAGCGTAAATCGACCGTTCTTTGAGGTCTATTAATGTTGTCGTGATCTGAATTTCTATTCATTACTGACTACCTTTTCTGGCTGGAATATAAGTGTTGGTTACCGAAATAGGTTGGATACGAGTTTCATGCTTTTGTTCACATGTAATAACCATTATTTTACAGCCGGAAAATATTGCAGTTTGCATTCTTTGTATAACTACTGGAAACTCCAAAATAAATTAATTTAGGTCTGTAAAGCGGTGCCTATTAGTAGAGCAATGGTGGCTGAGTGATAACGGCCCTGACTTACGAGTTGTAGGACTCGGGTTCAAACCCAGCTAGGCGCATTACTTTGTGTAATTTATTTCATCACCACTGATCTCACACCGGCATGTCCTAGAACTAAAAATTCGAAGACATGTGACATACACCAACCCGCACTGGGCAAGCGTGGTGGATTACGGCCCATTACCTCTCCTAGAGAAGACTCCTGAGTCCCAGCAGTGGGAACATGAAAAGGCCAATAATGCTAATGTAATGCCATAAAGCGGTTTAAGGCAAAACCGCACATGTCTTGGATGGAACTAAAATGTAATAAAAAAATTAATTCAAAATATAAAGTAATTCAGTGAATACAGTCTTTCTTAAATCTATAACAAGTTCTCAACGTGTAGTAAGCCTGATCTAGGTCATCCTGTATTTCAGGCGAGAAAATGGTAAAACATTATGAGTACTTAAATAATTACAGTAATTTATATGACAAAAAGGTAAACCTAATAGATATGCAAAAAAGGTGTAAACAGTACAAAAACCTTACTTACTAATAAAATCGTACAATACTAACTTAGCTGCCTAGCTAATCAATATAAATAGTAGGTACGAGTACAAGCAATCTTTACTTTAATGCAACTAGTAATTTCTCTGTATCTTTATTGGACAATTTTCCTCTTTGACAACTAAATTTTACTGGGTTGAAGATTCTGCATTGGGGGGATATATATAGCTACATAACATTAAGTCATTTATGATGTGGTTTTTTTTTTTAATTTATTTTTTATTTAAATAAATTAGTGCTTGACTGCGAACCCATCTGATGGTAAGCAGTGATACAATCGTTGATTGTGAGGCGCACTAGTTTATTAAGAGCCTATTCACTTTCTCTTATTCTTGGTTTGCATGAAAAGCAACTGACGAGCTACTATAGTATGGTAATTTCTAGAATTACACTAGTACTTTTAATATCGGTAATCTCAAAAGCCAAATCCGATATATCAATGTTCAGGCTTCTTTAAAAAAGCTAGATCACATGTAAATCATATGTAAAAATATAGGTATAATATATGTAATCAGAGATAAAAAACGACCTTAGACAGAATATATTACGTAACTGATATAAAAAATAAAATAAGAAGATAAAATTCGCAATCGAATTTTATCAGTCATCTGGTTATTCTCATGTCAAGATAAATTCATACATACCAACATTCGATAATATTTATTTTATGATTCTTCAAGAAATATCTGAGGAAAAAATAAATATAACCCACAGGTAATTCGGTAACGCTCTCAAATATTTCTGATACAGCAAATCTATAAATTGTAAAGCATTTTTTCAATCGTATTGGCTCAACAAAGGAAAGCTACACACATAAATCACTAGTGGCTTTTCCTTATGAACGTTACTTCAGGTTTGAAAAGATTTCCTTTCATAACTGTTGTTCGTTCGCTTCACAGAGTGATAAAAAGATAGAAGAGACTGATTCTTGGAGTGTAAAAAGGTCCATAATCAAAGTGAGCATACGTGGAACAATCACAAATAACATTAGATAGATTCGAATAGAATAGAATAACGATTATTTAAATAAAAACACGGTATAAAAAATGGTACAAATATTAAATATATAGCATACAAGTATTAATGCGTGATTTAATAGCATTTTTATTTTTTGACGTGGTAAATTATTTATCGCTACATGGTAGAAAACAAAGTCGCTTCCCGCTGTCTGCATCTTTAAAACTGCGCAACGGATTTTAATGAAGTTTTTTTTTTAATAGAGTGATTCAAGATGAAGGTTTATATGTATAATACATGCATTATACTTACTCGTATATTCCATTGCATCCGTGCGAATCTGGGGCGGGTCGCTAGTAAAATAATAAACTAAAACCCACATGTGTTCCTTTAGTTGCCCTTAGCGGTCTAGGCCCACGGTAACTCTTTTGCACAATCCCGCAACCCTGGGCGATTGAACTGCTGAGTCTACGAGTACAATTAAACGATCAAATATGTTCAAAATTATGATTATAATAAAATGTTTATTCACCAAAAAGTTTAGATACATAAAGAAACAAACAGTAGGTTGAGGAGTTATACAGTTCTTTAGTATTTTGTAAATCTTTACTCAAATTTTTAGAACCCTGCCTCTCGAACTAGTTTTCTCACCTGTATTTTGAGAAACAGTGAACAGCCCCAAAACTACGTACTAAAAACTCTTACTATTATTGTTGTTACAACAATTGATGCACTGTGTCGTTCTACCGCTGCAATTTTATGTGTTCTGTTTTAATTGTGAAGTGTGCATATTACGATTGTCTTCTTAGCGTGTCGATGGCAAAATTAATCAAATTCCTTGCCTGGCCCAGTGTTCGGCCACGGCAATGCCGTCCGCTGATGCTGTTATTGTGTCCCTACGTGAACAGGTAATAATACAGGCTTTTTTTTTAAATTTCGATTCGGAAAAATCTTTGAGATTTTTTTTTTATGGTAGGTAAAATCATCCAATGACAAATCCCGCCCTTGGGCGGAGCGGGAAGTAGTGTCAGACTCTTACTGACAAAAACCTACCACGTTCCTTCGTAGTCTATTCCTTTCGGAAGTCAACCCATGACCCTAGTAGGCTTCGACCCTGCCTGCCTGCAGTTAGCAGGCTGGGCCTCTTCGGAAATCTTTGAGATTTGATACTTTTTTGTATTTTTTGTCGTTTTTCGCCACATCAACCAATTTTCATCATCATCATCATCATCAGCCTTCTAATGTTCCCACTGCTGGGACACAGGCCTCCTCTCTAAGAGAGGGAATAGGCCGTAATCCACCATGCGGGCCCAGTGCGGGTTGGTGGATGTCACATGTCTTCGAATACCAACCAATTTTCACCAACTTTTAAATACCTTCGATGGAAGAGAAGGTATTTGTCTAAGCTTCTAATGGTTGGAGCTATTTTTAATATCGCACAGAATTCACTTTGTCACTTTTATTATAATGTAAACCACGGCAAGGCGTAAAGGCTTTACCTTGTGCCCACGTGTTTTCATTTGAGGCATCTAAAAGCTGGGCTGGATGAAATTAAAATGGATATAATTTTCTCTCTCGTCTTATTAGTCTAGTGGTTGCGGGGACTTTTAAGTTGTAAGCTTCAATTATTCAGAAATAGTCTGTAAGCAGCACATAGTAATAGAAGTCTAGTATTATCAGTAATTTTGAATTCGGAAAATTTGTTGGTACTGAGTTTTTTAATTCATTGTTCACAGTTCATTGGCCTCACTCAGCTGACTTTTACTTAATTCATTATTCCCCGAGAGGACGCCGGCGTCCGCACACCTATTGTCTTTCTATTGTGTCTCTAATTACGGTATTCAACAGGTTTAAAGAAACTAATTTAGTTCATGCCTAAATTAATTAGAGTTTAAAAAAAGTACTTAATTTTTTAATTTTCTCTTTACAAATCAATAGTATTTCATGTACCGAATCGACCCTCCGCGGGATTAAAACGACCAAAATTTAACGGTGTATTTTTTCAAATTACTTTAATATCTACAAATTATAGTAGTGCCTTGTGTAGGATTGAAATTTGATGGGTAGACCATGTCCTGGTAATAGTACATTGGACACTTTTTATATCTGGAGTTCCTTTGGGACAAATTTTCTTCTTAACGCGGACGAAGTCGCTGGCAGCAAATCCTCACATATTATAGCGTTCATAATACCTGTTAGTGAGATCATTATCAAAACTACTTAGTTTCAAATAATATACATTACACAATGAAGAAGAAAGTAAGCCACTCGAAGTATAATCCTGCGCAGACGAAGTCGCGAGCACCAGCTAGTATAATATAATATACTAACTGTTGCCCGCTACTATTAACATTAACATTCTATTTTATGTAAAGAGCATATCTAGATTACCTATCTATCTATATTTTCTGTTTTCACTCTCGTCACTCGTGATAGTTATTTTTCAATATACATACTCGAAAACCCGTTCTTATCCCAACGCTTTCAGCCACGCAATTGACACTTTTTCGCACTAGTGCAGAAAAGTGCGTATAATGCTGGGTGCGCGTCAACCACAACGAGTCGTAAGTGTATTGAAAAACGTCGTTTGATACACATGCAAATTGGTCACTGCAGCCCTCGGCTCCATAACACATTCGCCTACGGCTCGTGCTAATTCCACCTCAGTCACAATGATAAACTTTCTGCACTTGTTTATAAAAATGTACTATTATGAAAAGAATTTCAATCAGAGGTTGAGGTATCGCACTAATGACAGCACCACGTGAATGTTGGAAAAAAAAATTTGATTGCAATTATTTCCTGTATATTTATTTATCATTAAAGTCATGGTGGTTTGCGGGAATTAATTTCGTTCTACATCACAATTTAAGCTGTCTGCGAAGACCAAAGTGAGAATATAATATCAAAAGGAAAATAAACTAGCAGAGAATCGGTGTAGTAACATCACAGTTCGGCAGTCCTTGCTGGAAGCCGATTAGTTTGCGAGTGTCTCTTGGCTGCAGTACCTACTTAGCTACTTGTTAGTTGTTCTTAATGAGCACTGCCAGCCAAGTTTGGGCTGTTTTCGCTTCAATTAAGACTAAAAACATGACCGAACGTTGTCGTTTGGTCGCTCACTTGACATTTGTCGGCGCCTTGCTTCGCTGTGCTTGAGTATTAAATTAAATATGTATTGTGTTTTTGTTTACTTGTTGGTTTGTAGTATAAATGCTAGTTTTACGTTTGAATATAATACCTATTTGAGTATTGTTGAAAGGCAAGAAAGCATTGACAAACAAAATACCATGTCGAATCGATTACCTACTAATTGGTGTGTGATTAACGTTTTTGATAGTGCCTATGATGATGACGCTGCGAATAACCTCTGGACCATAGCATACCAATATCATATAATTTCGTACATGCGTAGTAGCTACGCATCATACCGTTTTTTTTGTATCATCGCCTGGCACCTGATAAAAACTCTTTGTATTACGTGTACACATGTCATTGACATCGATACGTTTCATGCACAGTTATTAATATAAAAAGTCACATTGCTGATCCGTCGAACTGGTTATCGGAAAAAATGGCGACAACAACAGATTCAAAAATCAAGTCTCGCATCATTCTATACTGGTCTTAAAATATCTAGCTCTCTTGTTCTCATTATCGCCCTTTAGGTACATCGGATGCTTTGTTGACATTCAACTTGCCTAAAATGCTAACATTTGGGAAACTGAACCCAAATAATTTTCCTTTATGGTAAACGATGCAATTGTACAAGCAAGTACACTAAACAGTAGCGTTTAAGCCCATTCGTTGAACCTGCAGGCGATCAGCTCCCGCTCTATTTGAGTTCAAGTTCACACAATCAGAAGGCTCGTTTGTTTTAAGATTTCTCTTCTTAGCTTTCGAGATCGCAAAGTACGCTCCGAGGTCTTTGCCCCTTTACACGTGCGAATAGCAGCCACACCCGTTAACGGTAGTTACCGCTCATAATACCACATCTTTCGTTTGAATTACTAGCCTAAAAGTAGAAATACCATGGATCAATCCAATACAGAACGTGAGCAAATAAAGTCCGCCAGCAACCTAGACCAATTAGACAGATTGACGAGGGAGGGGTATGATAAATGTACGTGGGTTACATTTCTATAGTCACAAAACAGGTACGAAAATATGATGCACTGAACTCGAGGGCAAGAACCTTTTAAGCATAAAATAGTAACGTCTAGCTTTTCGCCGAAAGTCTAGCATCGATTTTACATACTATTTTAGTAACCCGGCCTCATGCCTTTTCCGTCTGACTCATATATCTACATACCGTCAACACAAGCTACTGGATTTTCCCAGAGTTATTCGATCATCTTGCTCGTCACCCTCAGGCCCTCACATCGGCATGTGCTCACACATCACACTGATCACATAAATTATAATGAACTCTGTCAAGCAGCGTCTACGCAAGTTTACGCGTCTGACAAATTGAAGTGACTTTATAATTGTAAAGCTAAAAAGTAAACATGATTTTCGTTTCCCATTTAGAGAGCAAACAGTCTTGTTTGTCGATGAGCTCCCTCAATGATGTACACACACATAAAACGGGCTTAACTGTGGTAAAACGAGCTTGCCATCACTATACAGAATGAGTATGTATTTGTGTATATTATTTACTTGACCTAAATAATAAATTAAAACTGCCTTTCTTGGAAAGAAGTAAGAAAAACAATCAGCCTCAGACGGATTCATAGCGTGAAACTATGAAGGCTTATTTGAGGTATTGCTGTGAAAATATTACTGAAGTCTAAGGCTGGAAAATGAGAGCTTTTTGTTTTTTTTTTTGTAGGTACGATTAGCGTTATCATTTTAGCTGGCGTTCTTAAGTTGGAATAAGACAAATATATAAGTATAAGATTTTCAGCAAAGGTTGGCAATCTCGAAATGAAAATTTTATGTAATCTATATTAAATTCAAGTAACAAAAATCCACATACAGGTTCTTTAGCTATGCAGCGTAGCAATGCATTTAAAAAGATTTATAGGCATATAAAACTGTGTAATATATTCTCAATAACGATGTTGTATGTTCGCTATTGAGTGCGTCGCAGGCTCGTAGTCTGCCCTTTTGTATCTCCATTTTGAATTCGTTGTAAGGTCGTTAAAAATCTTGTTATAGTCAACTTATACAGCTTTATAAACGATAATATTTTATTACCACCACTGATTGATCGTGTCGCGTTTAGATAAAGACACAGCGAGCGCCTACACTCATTAAATGCACAGAGTTGCGCGGGAGTGCATTTTGTTGGCATAATTTTAAGGAAATGTATTATAGCTACATTAGTCTCAGATGTTCATTTTCTTTAGAAATTGATAGGAGATATTTCTTCCAACAGTAATGTTATGTAAATAATGAAAATTTTGAAAAGAAGGATCCGTTTCTTTCAGTATTTTCTAGGTTCAAAATTGCGTTGCTTTTTGCTATCGATTTTTCTCAACCTCAACAGAGCAGAAAAACAGACAATATAACACGTAGGCACAGATGGGATGCGAGAAAAACAAATGTATTAAAATTCGCCTATAAATAGCATTATTAAAATCCGATCGCGGCTGTTGAACCGCGGGGCGCCGTGGGGAGGCGCGGCCGTGCGATAATTGACTATTATAATGTAGCCGACAGTCATAATCAGTGTTTTGCATAAAGGTCCAGTATTCATACGAGCAAATGCCACTGTACATCCGTATATACTTTATTGCAGGCTACCTTCTGCCAGCGGCTTTGCTTGCGTAGGTATACATCGGAAATTATCCTAAAGGAACATACCTGACTCCCGGGACATTAAATTTATCCTATGTCCTTCTTCAAGGTCCAATCTATCAGTCTGTATACTAATTTCATCAACATTAGTTCAAGCGATTCAGGCGTCAACATGTTTTTTAGATGGGACTTGTCAAATATCTTCTCCTGCGTTGGGTGGAGTGGGGTATCAGACTTTTACTGACTAAAACCCACCTGAGTTCCTTCGAATGTTCTTTGCATTCTAGGGCCGCGGTGACTTTTATGATCATTTCCTCAGTCCGAGAAAAAGTAACAAACAAACAGACAGACAAACAGTCGGATATAGTTTTCCATTTTTAATTTTAGTGTGGGTATCAGCGACCGTTGACATGGAGTTCTGCTCGACCTGGGAGGTCGTCGTTTGGCAAAGGAATCTTTCAAATGCCCCTTGATTGTTGGAGAAAAACAAGACAGTATATTACATTAGACGTGATAAACAGAATAGTAGAAAGTTGGCACGTGTTCACGATTATTGTTGCTTATTCCACGCTGAATCGATAGAGACAGAAAAACGTGATATTGAATCAGGTTAAAAAATATTTACAAACGTGAACGCATGGAAAAGCGCCACGACTCTGGTCTTGTTGTGAACTTGTGAAGGGCGTGAATTTTTTAGACTAATTAGTAATTTACTATTTCTCATCACGTTAATGTTATAGAGGCGAATGTTTATATGAGTATGTTTGTTGCATCACGCTCTGCAATAATTCGAAAGGTTCAATCGAATTTTTGCATATGGCTAAACCATGTCCTGGAATAGCACACAGAATACTTTTTTATCCTATCTCTCGGGAGTATGTTTCCTTGGGACAATTTTTTACTTTCATGCGGGTGAAACCACTGGCAGCAGATTTGAATAAATCTAACTTAAATATGTACCTAAGACATTGCATTTCTGTGCTTTATACTCGTAGTTGTGATAATAACTTACAGTTATATATTTTTTTAATTATTATTATTTTATAATTAAACAAATGAATAAAATAGTAAACGTTAATGAAAATTTAAAAAATAAAATAATAACAACTGCAAGAGTTGACCTCTTTTTTTTGTAGGTGGGAAAGTTATCCAATGACATGTCCCGCTCTGGGGCGGTGCGGGAAAACCCACTTCTGTTCCTTCGTTGCCTTTTATACCAGGCCCGAGTCTTCCTTTCAGAAGCAGACCCTTGGCCCCAGTAGGCTTGGACCCTGCTGGACCCATGGTAAGGGTTGACCTCTGAGATTATCTTCCATCCTCAGACCGAGCTTGGCAAGTGTAGCTTGACACAACACTTGTCGATTTCGGTTTGTGGATGGCTGACCGTTACATTGTGAACTAGAGACCCACCCAGTTCCACATCAGTTTCAGTTAGATATCTTTGAAATACTCGGCTTTCCTCTACTATAATACACAAGTATTATACACTTAAAGCTTGCTCTTAAATCACTCAACACTGATGAAAACTACGTGAAAATCCGTTCAGTAGTTTTTTAGTTTATCGCATTCTTATAAACAGGTGCGGTGGCGGGGACTTTGTTTTATAATATGTAAGGATATCGAGATTCCATATGCTTTAGAAAGTACGTTAAGCCTTTGGTCCCGTCTGTCATTTGTAAACTATAATTACTGTTAAATTTAACAATCGTTGCGGATAGTTAGAAGCCAGAAAATCTTATACCAACAGGGGCGTAACTAGGGCGGTATTAGCGGTGCTAGCGGTGCCCAGGCATAGGGTGCAGAAATGAATAAACTATAGCCAAGTTTTGTATTATGCTTGATAGTTAGTAGCATACATACAATATTTTGTTGTGTTCCTAATAAGAATGTAGACACGGTACAGCACACCAGGAGTGTCATCTCCATGGATGCTTAGTTAGGGTCTCCAGCAACCAACATAAGATGAATAGTGGTTGCCACGCATCCATGACTACAGGTATTGCAACCTGACGTACTTTCTTGGGACAACCTATTCACCTCTAGCTTAGCACCCTGTAATTTAATATCTATCATAACAAAATTGAACCTATCCTAGTTCGTAGTATCGTTATTTCATATTTGGTCCCAATATAAAAGTTGTTTGAAAATAAAAAATCACATGTATTTGTATTTTTTTTTATAAACTGGCTATGGACTCCTGTCTGATAATAAATGATTTTTATTATTATTTTTTATGGTTAAAACTGGTTTTTCGAGGGGCTCAATTATAGATGCTAACACTAGGTAATACAGCCAAGCCTAGTTACGGTACTGGATACCAGTCTTGCCAAGAAGTATGCTGTTACCCAATTACTGGGTTGTGCAGGTCAGACAGGAAGTCGTTCCATGTAAAATACTGGTATTAAATATAGTTAAGTTAGGAAAAGGTTATACTCATAGAGTGTAACATTACCCTGTCAACGAGCTTATTATTTATTATCATAGATACCAGTGGTCATGGGCGTACCCAGGGGAGGGCAGGGGAAGGCAGCTGCCCCCCCTTGATTTTATTTACGCATTGTTTTTACCCGATGGTAAAACAAAACCCTGGAAATTTTACAGTATTTTTTTTATTTTAATTTACGTTTATTTATTTGTCTAAGAGTAACCAAAGTGGCAGTGGGCAGGGCTAATTATTCTTAGAACTGATGGTCGATGGGGCCGAAAGGTTCTAGAGTGGAGACCGCGCACGAGAAAAAGCTGTGATGGAAGGTCTCCCACAAGGTGGAACTATGACCTGGTGAGAGTCGCGGGAATGCGGTCGATGCGAGACGCACAGGACCGTTCGTTGTGGTGACACTTTGGGGAGGCCTATGTCCAACAGTGGACGTCCTTCGGCTGTAATGATGATGATGATTTGTTTAAGTTCGTATAAAAATATCTGACTGCCCTTCCTTGGCCCTAAACTTGTACGCCCATGCTAGTGGTGGCCTTAGGAGAGGCGAGTAGGGTAACCGCCCGGGGCCTCACTCTTGCAGGGACCTCGCACCACAACTCGATAAGAAAAATAACCAATATTTGAAAGTTATTATTTTAATACTTTTTTGTACATTTTATAGTAGTAATTATATTAATAAGAGATCGGTTTTCACCTCTTGCTATTCATCAATTGAAAATGACGTAGCCCTTTTTTTTAATTTATTGAAAAGCAGTAAACATCATTTTTAATTGGTGTCTACATCTATTCGTATATCCTTTAAGGCACTTAGTACCTAGGTTTATCATCGCTGTCGTTTCAATGAGTGTTCATTTTTATGAATCTTACAAAATAATATTTTGAACTCGGAATTCATGTAGTTTTATTTTTTTTTTTCATTTCTCACCTATCGTAAGAAATGCCCAGTTTTGATTCATATACTTTGCAAAATGGGCCCACGCAGATTTGCCGCCACCCAGAGGCCCTACCACAAGCTCTTAATACCGATCCATTTGACGACCTAAACAGAAACAGAATTGTTGCCGCCGATTGTATGTTTTCTTTATTATAAGGTTTCCTTTTATATTTATTGTAATCTTAGTGTACAATAAAGTGTATATAAATAAACAATTGTTGAAAGAGAAGAGTTCTACAGGGTATACAGCTCCATCCGTCTTTGCCTTTTTTTTCTATTTCTCTATTGTTTGTATTTTCTATTTGTCTATTTTAGGCAGAAGAAACATGTTTTCTTTCTTTCTTTCTCGCTCGCACGCTTGTTTTTTAACATGTCATAGTAAGGCCCCTGGGCCCCGTAACGGTTAAAGCCATCCCTGATATGTACATTCCATTTTTGACCAAACGAAATAAATACATTAGAACGCTTAGAGCGTGGTGAATTGTTCACGGGCCTAGAGTGGAGCTAATGACGGTAACTATAGAACAAAAGGGGTCTTCCGGTTTCTTTTTTAATAGGATACGCCATTAGCTGCGAACTAGTCACTTCATATTATGTAAAGTTTAATCAACTTTGAACCTAGCTAATGAGCAGTGATTACCAAAGGCTGGCGGCTTTGAAACGTTACACGACCAATTTTACTGATCCGCCATAACGTGCGATTTGATAACTTGAAAAGTGTTTGGTTAAATCCTTTGAGCTGAGCTGAGCTTGTTTTTAGGTTATCGCGTTTGACTCTCTGATTGGTTAAGAGCCTCGAACCTCATAAACGTGTCGATAGCATTAATGTAAAATAAACTCGTACTAGCTACTCAGGGAGAGAACTCACGAAGCGGTTTTCTCCCGCGGCCGCCGCGGTTGCGGTCCCCAGCTTCTATAGAATGCAGATATTTTGTAAAAAATTAAAGCAAATTTCACGTGTTTTACGGTTGTTCGCGGCTCCTGTGCCCCGGCGCCGCGTACGCCCGCCGCCGGTTTGCGCCTGCACGCTCTGCCGTAGGTTGGCGGGCGACCGCGCAATGGCTGGTGATAATCGGCGGGCCGAAAATGGCAACCGCGAAGACTGCATAACCGCGTATCTACCGTCTTGTGAGTTTTGAAATAAAATAGCCATTTCCTCTACTGCGGCGGGCGCGTGTAAAAACCGCTCCGTGAGTTCGTAGCCTCACTGTCTGTCTACAGAACGCGGTAAATATTGAACGGTCTTTACCAATAGATGCGAGTTATTCATGAGGGAAGATTAAATGTATACAGGCTTATTATATTAAAGAAAAGCCAAGCATTTCAATGATCTGTAACGTCCATGTGAAGCTGGGGCAAGTCGCTAGTTACAGGTTATTGGAAAAATTTGGTACAATTTAAATAATTATTTTTGTTTTTTTTTTCTTATTGATTGCTTGGATTTTTGACGTTACCCCACACCAGAAATGGTTCCTGTATCGAGGGAGCGCTCCAGACCCGGAATACCTACGAGTATCTGTAGGCCATAAAAATATTTGTTCCGTTCGAAAATCGATCCCCGTTTATGTTAAACCACTTACAACTAACGTTGGAAAACCCCTTTTTCCACGTAAACGACTATAAAAATACTCTAAAATCCATACAAAGTCACAACACTGGGCTTGATTATTCAGAAAAATGTTTGAAAGGGAAATGTTAACTCGCTAAGCCTAAAAGGGGCAGGACAATAAACGATTTAGCTCGCTCTCGGATTTTCGCCGATCCAAGGGAAGCCTAATAAAGAGTTGTTCAGTTTAGAAACACTTTACAAACGTTTAAAATAACAAAGCCCTTTTTTCAATTCACTGGAAAATAATACGTCATTTTCTCAAATTCTGCCACTTTAATAAACTCTCAATCATTTTTAAAGTCTTTGTAAATAGCGCCAATCATTTCTACATACTGCCTATACTTATAGATGGGTAAGTGAGATATATGTGTTTATGTATAAATGGTCAATGAACAGCAGACAACGATTGCGCATGTAAACACAACAATACTTACATAAATAAGTATGTATAAGAACCTATTATACAGTTCACAGTCGCACGTGTATGTAGCGTGTCTGTATTCCAATGTGTCATTTATATAAGTGTACAAATATAACAAAGTTTAAATAAATACGTGAGCGATATGATCATGGCACACGCTGGCTCCGACCATCTGTTTTATTCTTATACGCGGTTCTTGACGTAATATTAATTAAAAGTTAACGACATAATGACGGGCACGAATTTGATAAATCATCGAAAAGTGTGTCTGACAAGTAGATAAACATATTACATTTTTTATCGAACAATGGCGGAGCGTTTGAAATCTCTGCGGTCTGCTAGTCTACCCGGTGCACTTAAGCTGCTTGTATCTCCATAAATAATAGAACAAGGATCAGTTTCAAGCCCTGTCTGGTTTAAAAATCAATATTTGTGATACAAAGATTCGCACGGAACCTGGACACGGAAAGAATTTTCACTTATTCTGTTTGCTGCGAGCATTCCTCGACGGGGGCAAGAATGTCGAATTATTTTTCTTTATTCAGTTGAAATTCACGTATAAAAGATTTTTCGCAAACTCTCCTAGGCTGTACTTTGGCGTTTTGTCAAAACTATTTCTAGATTCGTTTAGAAAACACTTTTCTTATTGCTCATTGTCTACCGACGACTTATCAGAACAACACAATCTGTGACAAGACGATCGGAACCGCTTCAATTTCCTCAACAAACAGTATTAAATATATTATTAGGATTTAAACCTTGATCTTTGATGATTGGAACAAATTACGCTAAGATTAGTAATAATTGCTTTAAACAGTTTTTAACAAACCATTGTAGCAAGTTTGGTGTGATTTGTTTGAAGTGTTTAAAATGTTCGTGTTGGTTTGATTTTTGTCTGTGTTCCATTGTGAACGAGTGCAAATTGTTTACTCATTCGTTCGTTCCTTCGTCTGAACGATGCGCAGTGCACGGTACACATGTGCGTCGTAGTGCATTGCCTTTGTTTTAAATGTCAATAAATGGGCGATGAATCAAGTATTGGAAGCACGTCATCTTAGTTCCGTAATGAAACGTAGTTTCTCGACCAAAGATCTAAGTTACTTATACTTATTATATGTATGCCTAAGTTTATTGAAACAAACTGATCTTAGATAAAAAGGAATATCGTTCTGTGTTCATCGAAATAATGGACGCTTTGAAGCGTACTTTTCCGCTTTGTTGTAGAACATGTTATCTTTTATGCAAACAATATCCTACTTATTTATTGAGACATGGTTTGTTCCAATAATGAGACTCATAAAGCAGAACTAAGTAATCCTGAAGCTATTTTCTGACGTCAGTGGCTTCATTGAAAATATATATTAAGAGCGCAGTTGAATGCGGAGAGAATGCAGCCGCATCCACAATGGTTTGCCCTTAACCTTTGCAATGTGTGGGAGGCACTGGGACCCACTGTGGGAGGGGGATGGCCCATGCCCACGGCACTGTTTAAACTAACGAGATCTCTTTTAATACTCCGTCCATTGTTGGGCGCATAGCGCAGTTTAGGTCTTCCGTCACACTGAACATAATATAGGTATAAACGTATAGTTTTTTAATATATTCCGCATACATTTCAACAATGTAACGATTTTTTTTTTATCTGGTTGTTGCTGACGGCATTTATTTGTAACAGCTTGTCACGTACCTCTGTTAGTTACCATGTAGTGTTGCTACCGAGAACTTGAATAGAAATGTAATATTAATAGAAGATTACGATCTAATTAGTGGCACTAATTAGTAGGAAATTATAATCCCATTAATAGAGATAAGTACTAAATGCCGTGTAACATCTTGTGTGTTATTGAATAATTGTTTTCCGATTATTTGTCATTTAAGAGGTTGGATGGGATTCTGGATATTATCGATTATTTATAATACTTACCTTGACGGATACGAGCGACTGTAATGGCGTGTCCTCCGCTTACGTGAAGTTTTGTTTTCCACAATGTAAGTAACATTTATTTCCAGAGAGACTGAGTTATATGTAAATACTAATCTCTGCTTCTGCCATATCTATTGAGTTATGTGGAGAACGGAGAATGGAGATAATAAAACAGGAGCTCACACGCGTTTTTTACGTAGGAAATAAGGATTAAATCCTTATTTATTAAATAACTTTTTTACCCTACTTTTTAAAGTCTTCCTCTCAGTGAATATAAAAATCTGAATTAGTCTTTATTTTTTTATTAATAAGTAATGTGTCATGGGTAATTGTGTAAGTTAAGATGTGCAATAAAGACGGACAGTTGCTTGTCGCCTCGAAAAATAATATAATATCGTATTTACGCTTCGAATTTTTCAGTTTCTCAATTTCATTTATTTCTTAAATATAGAGCAGTGCACACTGCACAGTACTCTAAAGGCCCTGATCGACGGGCGAGTAAAACCGCGGTCTTATAGCTCGACGGTAAAGCTCGCTGGTGTATCATTGCAATACGAACGACGAGTCTGGCTCGCGGCTCGTCGTGTTTGCTTCATTTTCTACTCGGCTCGTCTTTCAAAACTGTTTTATTCGCTAGTTGATCAGCACTAGTGAGCCGCGAGTAAAACCGATGTTTTTAAAACCGCGGTATAGGCTCGTATGTCGATCACCACAAACTATATAACTTGTAAAAATACCCCAGTCGGTGAGGTAGTGTACCTGAAAAAATATTGCGCACGGTCACATGTCTCAAATCTAATATTCCACAACTACCACACACTGCGATCTATTCCCCAACTAAGCAGAGCTTGAGCTATGAGTACTAGACAACTGAGAAACATACTTACATATACATACTATTTATATATAAACTAAACCTACATATACATACTATTTATGTATAAACTATTTATAAATACATACTATTTATAGATAAACTAAACCCAGACACAGAACAAATGATCGTTCCCATCACAAAAACATTTGTCTCGGGTGGGAATCGAACAAACGACCTCCGATATAGCAAGTTAGGGCCACAAGTCACTAAACCAACAGGCCAGTCAAAACTAATTGTATTGTTTTAATTGTTTAAGATATAAATCAAGCTTTAAATCAGGAAAGTAATTAATAAATATGGCAAACCAACTCTATTTATCAAGCCTATGATTATTTTGTAAATATTTCGCGGAACAGATATGGCATGAACAGATTCGTAACGCAGACACCTCGTAACCATGGTAACCGCAATTATTATTTCAGTAAACACGCCATTTAATTCGCACGTTTAATCATTACAGTGTGAAGGCTTAACTGGTTTTATGTTTGTTTTAAAGGTGAAGTTAAACTACCTTTAATATCAAATTAATTAAAGGATGAGTTCGTATTTTTATGTGGAAGTTCTGTGTCTGTAACATTTACGCACGCTAGGATTATTTCAATTCTATCGTGGGTGCGCTTAACTAGTTTCTAAAGAAAGTTGAAAATTATCCCAAGGAAAAAAACTGCCAAGAAAAAAAAAACTTTCTGCAATTTTGGGTATACCCGTGTGCCAAATTCTATACAAATCAGGGCAGCTGTTTCAACGTGTACACACGCTTACGTACATACAAAGTTTTTCTATGGTTTTACCTTTATAATATTAATGTAATAAGTAAGGTTTTGTTAGCTAAATGTATATTTAATATATTATATAATTTATCTCACACCAATTTCTACATATTTGTTTCCATACATATTTGTGTCTGTATGAAAAATATGTAAGTTTATTCTTATTTTTTAAGTTTTCTTTGCTACTTAAATTTTTTTTTTCATAAATATCATCAGTAAAACTTAGTGGTAAGCCATATCGATCAAGTAGTCACAGTTTTTTATATGTAGAGTCGTAATCGAGTCATCATCACTATTTTCATGTCAGGAGGCTTTCCCTGTTAGCAAAAGTAGAAAAATCTATAGTTCTGGCATTTAATTAGTTTGAGGATGTTTTTTTTTTTTTTAATTATCCCCTAGGTTTTAAGTTCATTGGGTAATCTCTTCTCGCTTCGTGTCGAACCAGCTCCATAACATGAGCGTGTTTTGTTGTAAACATCTAAATAAAACGCACTAAAAGTTTAAACAGTCCAGAATCAGCGCTTAACGCGTATATTCTTCAAAAATTTAACAATTTGTCGGTGCCACTTTCCATCAAGTCTTAACAAACTTGGAAGGGACTTGAACTTTTTTTTTGGTCGACCCAGTGCTACCCATGTCAACCAACTTACGCGCCCGCAAAAGGTTTCAGTAATTTTCTTACGGGAAAAACATTAATTACGAAAGTTTGAATTTGTCCTTGTGTCTGGGTCCTGGGATGGCGGTGTTTTGGTTAGGAACTTTTTAGATGCGGTTCGTATTATGAGGTTTTTTTTTATCGTGCTCGTATTAAAACGTGGACAAATAGGTCAAATAATTCTGTTTTAGTTTGGGGGTACTTAATAAAGAGGGTCTGCTGTTAAATTAGTTAACTGTTGCGATTCCTTGACAAAGTGAATAAAAACAATCAATAGATACTTCTTTGTAGTCATTAAAAAAAATTATAAAAATATTTTTTATATCATAAGATTCCAATAAAAAAATAAATAAAAAGTTAATATTATTTTTTAACTTTATTTTTATCTATTGTTTTTTGTTGCTGTTTTTTTTTCACTTTTTATTATTTCGCATGTATTACTTGATTTAAATAGGTTTTGTTTTAATGTATGTATGTATGTGTGTGCAGTAAAAGTAACCATATTTTTCTTTCTTTCTGTAAAAAAAAAAAACAAAAACGTTGGCACTTACAAACAGATAAATCTCCCAATCTAATACGGATAACGGATGCGTCCCTTCCGGGGAGAAATAATCCAGAAATACGCTTATCGCGGTCTTTTTTTCATACTCAATAATGTAAGTTCATTAATGAGCGTCCATACATCGTCGACCGCATCATCTCTCTGATGCTTGCATGCGGTGCTTACTTGTGATGAGATAAGGGTGCTAATTAAACAGGCTTCTTTTTAATAGCATTATTCGCCTCTAAAAATTTATTTTGCCTTCTAAATTACTAAGTCAGCCACAATTAACGAGCATCTAAATAATACTATCTTAGCCACTAGTTATCTTCTATGTTAACCAATCTAAATTCAACTCAGCATGATGGTTATTTTTCAGCATCTAAATTTGTAACATGCATTCTAACAGTAAACTTCTAAAATAGTAATATTTGACATAACAAAATAAATTTATTTAGCTTCTAATTTTTTAACTCAGTACGTTTAAAATGTAACTCATCCCACATTAACTGATCGTCAAAATTTTGCTAAAAATGTCATCAAATATCAATAAATATTGGCCACTAATATTACCAGAAGCTATTGAGGAGAGACAAAATAAAAGACTTTATTTTTGAAAAATCAATTTGTTTATTGATTTACCATAATTTTACTTATAGTAAATAATAGAAACATATAAAAAGAATGTAGGTAGGTACTGTCGAACCCTGGCTGCTGCAGGGTCGACTACCGGGATCTATACTTTTATAAAATGAAACTGCTTGAGGCTTTTAACGATGAAATATTAAAAAAATACTTCCTTCCACTTTGAACGACTACATAGAATTCTCTATAAAACAATAAAACAATCTACTCTTACAAATATTCAAATTAATTCTAGAAGATACTAATATCCTTCGAACTACTATTCAGCCAGTATGCTAACTTATGAGTATACGCATGAGTCTGCATATAATCTTATGCAAACTCATTACTCAGACGTAACAGTACCTAATCAAAAAAAGAAAATTAAACCATTATTAACGGCTGGTGTTGAATGTACAACTCTAATTTTGGTATCAGTTTTAGCCCATTGATATCCTGTTGTCCAATCTGATAACTGCAATTCAGGTTGTGTCGCGAATTTTTCTTCTGTTGCTTGTAGTCACCAGCTATTAATCATTTCCTCTGCCACCACTAAGAAACGGACCGAACGGTATACGCTCCCGGAGGGTGTTGTGGTCTTATAACTCTATTAAAGGACTCGAGTGCGTTGTTCGTCGCTGGTGATATTGGTGCTGCACCTAAATACCAATTTGGGTTTTTTATTAGCCATTCTTTTTTAAAATATTTTACAAATGATTTTTGGTCTTTCCATTTCTTCAAGAACAATTTTGAAGCAGCAGAAAATAGTTCAAGAGATGTAGCTGATTGCAATGCATCAATGTCTTCCAATATGTGTTTTCGAAAATTCTTCTCCGTTGTTTGGTCCAATTTAGTGCAAATATTCTTCTTAGCGTGAGCCCAGCACATTTTCACAATAGTTTCTTTTCCAAACCCTCTCGTTGGTGCAAATGGCCGGTCGCTGTCGTCTCGCGTACTCGCGCCAAATCATGCAGTGGCTATTTTCACGATAAAAGAATATGATGTATTATTTTACATGATAAGTTATAATAAATGATGCTGTCTGTAGAAGCTTGAATTATATATTTTTGAGGACATTGTGTTGAAGCTGTACAACGTAAAATGGTGACGAGATGTAAAATCCGTGGCCGAATTAGTAAATAAGGTGGCAATGTATAAATAAGAAGGACAAGTCACAATA
This sequence comes from Leucania comma, assembly GCA_958295575.1. Lineage (NCBI taxonomy): Eukaryota > Metazoa > Arthropoda > Insecta > Lepidoptera > Noctuidae > Leucania > Leucania comma. The sequence continues at coordinate 13,890,525 of OY282474.1, read as the reverse complement.
ATTGATGATCTTTACTTGACGCTTTCTATAGAATATTTAGTTGGCGTTGTAAAAAAGACGAATTAGTTTATTAGAGGCTATGTCATTTTCCCGTTGCCTAGTTATAAAATTAGAAGTTTAATCACGTGGCCGAGAAATAATTTTGTGGCTTGACTTATAATATCCCATGAGATAATAGTCAAACGCTAGCTTAGCTAAAATTAAATAAAATGATTTTTTGTCTTGTATAATTGTATCATTCACATACACTACAAAATATGTATAAAAATAACTTAAGTAGTTAAAAAAAAATATTATTATAATAATAATTATATTAATATAATAATTATTTTATTATTATAATAATAATTTTATTTTCCGTTAATTAAATGAAATTACATAATAATAGATGAAATACAACTGATTGAATTGTAAAGTTACATAATAAGTATTTTTAGGTATTCATAACTAACGAAATATTTTCCATGTATGCTTTTCCCTCTTTGTAAGTAAAGCAGTAGCGATAAAATTCATAATAATATTTTGGAAACGTGAACGATCACGAGTACAGAACTCAAGGCATGTATGTAACAAGATATGGAGTATAAACCTAAATAAATCCTTTATAGATGAAGGAGAGTAACTTCTATCTCATTTTATTTCTTATACCTGGAATTAATTCGTCCAACCTAGTTTTAGACTATTAAATTCCAAATAATCACAAGTTTCTTCATCGTAACTCAAGTGCCTAGATATAGATTTAATAGCTTATATATTATTTATAGCCGAGCATAAAATAAAAATATAAAATAAACGTAACAAAACAAATAATTTTATGATGCTCGTTTATGCATTTGTTTTATTGGTTCATGTACGAAATTAGTGAAACTTGTACGATATAATTTTATTTGCTCGTAATGTATCACATTGCCATCGCCAGCGTGTTGCGACATATCTCCTTTTGTTTGACACTGGGATTTGACAAGGTTTATATTTTGATAAATGTGTTTACCGAACCGTGGCGCTTTGTGGACTAGCCATAAAATACTCTCTACTTACATTATTCGCAAAGCATTTCGTTGAACAAACTTGATAAAAACTCTAGGTTAGCTTTGAGACGGAATAATGACATAAGCTGAAGAGAATTATGTTTGTTTTATGATTTCAAAAAAAAAAAAAAAAAAAAATACGCCGCCCAGAACCAGACGGAAGAAAAGAGGAAATTGCAGTAAACATTAAACACAAAACGTTAATGCTGTAAAGGAACTCATTCATCAAAATTGAATCGCCGCTGAAAAGCTAAATTAAAAATCAAATTTCAAAGAAATGCAACTTTTCATACTACTCCTTTATACCTATCAAGACTTTTAGTAGCATTTTTCAATAGAATTTTAATATCTACGCAATTGAAATCTTCGTTTTAATAGTGAAGCAAAAATAAAAAAGCGCTTAGGCTCCAATCTTCCTTCTGTGGAGCATTGATTGCACGGGTACCACAGCTTTGTAGTTGAATAAAAAGTCGCTTGGTAAAATGCCAGCGCGATGAAAAGAATAGCTTCGCTATACTGAAATATTATGGGAGCTCTAGGGTCTGTGTACACTGCCGTCTGCGTGAATAAATTCTATGGCTTCCGACAGAGAGTAATTTTTCTAATGTGGGGGCAGTAGAAATGATCGAAGCGGTTTGTTCTCGGCGCTGCGGCGGCGGCGTAGTGGGAACTACAAATTGGAAGGACAAAGGGTCGAAGGATGATTCATTACGATATTACGCGCATGTATCGTCGGAATTTGTATTGGTATGTATTACGAGTTTGACTAGGCTCGTGGCTAGTGTGCGTGCACTGATATGTGTTTGTGGTGGAAGGGCGCCGGCGTCTGGCCGGCCGCCGCCTGCGACCCACTCTGGGGGTCAAGGATCCACGCACGACGCCGCCCGCCGGCTCGTGTAAACGCCACTTACTCATTATAATCATCCTGTTGCAGCCGTTTTCATATGTCGAACATTGTAATCAACGTTTACCTTATAAATAATTTAAAGGTTAATTCGATCACCTAAATGGAAAACTGTGTCCTTCGGTCCACTTATTTATTGGGTTTTTTAAGTTTAACATGGTATCTACATTTTGTTTAAACACCTGATAATATGAATGTGTTAATAAATTATTTATTGAAGATCGTATCGCGTGACGTGAATTTACAGCTCTGCAATATCCTTCCTCTTTGATATCAGATGTAATCTGAAGTCATTAATAATTGCGTAGGTTTCGCAGGATCGTTGATCAGTTTGATACAGGTAAGTATCTACTTAGGCAGGTACTAATGAGTGTTTTATATCACAGCACACTTATGTTATAAAACCCGAAAGTTTGTGTCATCTGTACTACTATGGGTAGACAATGTCCTGGAGTAGCGCATAGGATACTTAGGGCTGATTTCACCATTCAATATAAAAACTCAGTTCAACTAAACTGAGCTCAGCGTAATCTAGTTTAAAGATCTGTGTCGTAAACATGGGCGACAACAAAAGAATTGAAACTGAGTTGAGGGTAAACTAGGTTTAATTCATAGCGGTGAAACGCAAAATGAAGCTATAATCTCGATTAGGAGCTCAAACTGCGTTTTGTTTATATAATCGCGATTAGTTTCTTGGTGAATTTGGCCCTAAATCTTATCCCGGGAATATGTTTTCCACGGATAATTTTCTACTTTGACGCGAACGAAGCCGTTAGTAGAATCTAGGATAAATACAAAAGTAAAAAAAGAAAAAAAAAAGTAAAGTTGACGTGCGTCAGTAGGTAGGCACGCTAGCGTTGTCAGTAAACAGGGACATGTTGAGGGTTTGATAACACGTCCCCGTGACGTGACATACGAGTAATACCCACATATCGGTATAACATTGTACCTACATATGTAACACATCCCACTCTATCTGATTATTGTAACAATTGAAAACTGAATAGATAAAATGGTTCAGCTATCGCTCGTCAATTCGATAATATTATGTCATTTTATGAAATATCCCATGTTATGGGTTTTTTATGATTTCATTTTGTTATCTAACTTGGTTTAATTTGTTCCTAATGACGATGGAGTGTGACTCATTTAGATACCTACTTACCATATTGCCAGAACGACCCTTATCAGTATAAGCACGCTTAGTAGAGAAATTGATAGTAGTTTTCATACGCATATTGTATTGGCCTACGAGATTGTTCGACAGATTTTCCACAGTTCTAAAGCGCAAAGAGTAACTGAGGGAACATAGACTTGGCTTTTAGTCAGTAAAAGTCTGACTCTACCTTTCCCTCCACCTAGTTTGGGAGCAGTTAACTGATTAAATAAAAAAGGATATTTTTGTAAGCACGTAGAAAGAACTGCTGTTTTTTCCTTTCATAAGTTACCGTTGCTGAAACGTTTTGTTGGAATACAAGTGGCTTACTCCAATCGAAAAACAAATCGGATCGGAGAAATCTCCATACAGTAGTGAAATTCCGATCGAAATGTCTGTTAAGTTAAAAAGGGTTTGCTATTTTTATTGCCGGAGGTCACAAGAAGTTGTAGATTTATTATTACGTCTTAAAATATTTCTTTTTCCAATCTTCGTAATGAGAAGCTCTATCTTAGGTTTACTTTGGTAAAAAGTCTTAGTAAAGTCGATAACAGAGTGAAGTAATGAGGCAGAAGAATCGAATGGAAACATTTGGGTATTTTGATGGACGTTCTACATTTAGGTAGATTTGTCTGGATCATTTGCGAAGTGCCACGTTGCTCACTCTTTGATTATAAAAAGCCAAATCGCTGGCTTGACAAAGATGTCGGGAATTACGAGTATCTGGGTCATTAGTGATTTGGAAAATATTGAAGTATTTAATGGTAGCGGTAAACTGACTGAAGAAAAATTTACTTTTAAAATCACCTTTAATGAAGAAGGTGAGAATAGGTTTCTCCATACAAACTTTATATTCCCATTTCATTCTTTTAGGGGGTTAATTTTTGGAAAATCCTCTCTTAGTCTCCTACGTCACAAAAGGAAGCCTTGTGCAAAACACGCTCCTAATCCTAGTAGTCTTGGCCATACTTTGGTATATCAGTCAGTCAGTCAGTCAGTTTCTCCTTTTCTATATGTAAATCCGTTTAATAAATGTGTTTAAAAATCCGACATATTTCAGAGTGGAATCGTTGTTTTAAAGCTTTTCTTCTGGATCCCTAAAAAACAACTGATGATTTTTTTATCACTCCCTTTTTAATTCTTCTGTTATAACAATGCTATATAGAGTAGCTTTGGGTTACACTCCTCCTTTTTTGTCCAGGCGATATCTCTTTGGAATTCGCTCCCTCTGAATATAAGGCGGCAACCAGTTGGTTCTTCTTTAAGGTGAAGGCACGTGAACACATTCACAAGAAATTGTCGAATCATCGTAGTATTGATTGCCATATTCTTTTTTGTACTACTCTAAGGTCGACTGGTAGAAAATGCCTAAGGTACTAAGTAGGCCTTTGTAGGTACAGTGCTGTTTACGAGGACTTAAATAAATAATTCTAAGCACCAAAGTTCTAAAAAACGTATTAGCCTGGGATAGGTTAAGGCGTACAGCAGAGGCACCAAAGAAAGTTTAATTACAGGAGTTCAGCACTGTTACTACAAGTCTAGGACTTAGTTGGAGAGGCGACGTTTTGCGATACACGTACTATCTACTCGGAAACTTTGATTTCATTAGATCCTAGTGTGTGTATAGGACCCTAGAGATACGTGACTTTAGAATTTTTAATTTGATACGTCACTTTGAAGCCCGCATCGAAAAGTCGCTTACCTGCTTCCATTTATTTTTGCAACTTAACTTTTGAATATCGTTTCCAAACATTGTTAAGAGCGGTTATTTCTACGGCTTTAATCGCTTTATGTTGCTTTTTGTTTATAATAACTCCAATGTTTCCTGTAAATTTATTAACCGGCGCCTTAAATAAATTGGAGGAAAAAGCGGATATATTTTCTCTCGTCTAATTTTCACAGCGTTACAGCTTCAATCGGTACACTTCTCGATTTATGTTGAGCATAATTTGACCTTTCATGTTTATTTACACAAGCTTGTAGAATTTTGAAATACGGTTGGTATTAAATTTCTTTAAATATAGGCTCGGTGGTGGTGCGCGCTTCCACCCGCCGTAGTCACCCACGCAATCTAGGAGCCACCTACGCCTTTTGCAATTTATTTATAGGTATATATACAGGTACTAGTTCAATGTGTAATCTAGAATTCTCAGCAAGAAATGAATGGTGCTTGCAATGCGTGAGTAATGAAAGCCACCTGACTCAGCGGCAAGTGAAATACAGATAACTGACGAATTATTTACAAATTACAATCCCTCTTTGTAAACCACCACAATATTCTTCGTTGCGGATTCTCCAGAGACACATTGTGAACAGCCTCGATATCTGAAAGGGATTCAAGCTTTTTGTTTTGCGACACAATAAATAACAATGTGCTTACATAATATATTTTTCTGATATAACTAGGTACGTCATCAGTACAGTACCAGAAAGTCGACATAAATCATTTGGAATGTGGATGAGGAGATATGTGAGTTTGTAAGGCTTTGTCAAAAAGGATATTAACAGAATTAATGAACGTTTCATATTTAGAAGATACTGTTTTTCTTATACTTTTTCATAAGGATTAATAATATTTTGAGTTATTTATTTATGCCTTGTCAGAAACCATGGCTACAAAAATTTTCCATTTAGTTAGTAATGCAAAATTCCATGACTCAAAAAAAAAATTGAGAGCAGAGCTAACAAACAATAATTAGAGTCATGTTTTTGTTGAAACATGATGACTTGTTTGTAATCTCAACCGATAATGTCCAGTTCATGTGCGAGTTAAACTTGGCCCATTAATTTATTTCAGATCCAATTGCTCATTTATTTTTAGCCATTTATTTTTAGCCTTCGCAGCTGCGGGTTCTTGACCCCATTATAATTGACATACATCGTGCACTATATTTAAAGTATCATGAATCATTTTTTACCAGTACTTTTAACTACCAGGCCTTTGCGCTAGAGGTCGCTATCAAATTACGATATATTTTCTGCAGTGGGGTGCGGCATGCGGGGTGCGGGGGTGGTTATCGTTCCAATCGAGACCGCTGATGGATTCCCACTGTCACCAGAGAGATACGACTATTTAATTCGAGTTTGCACACAGTTTTTGTGAGATTTTTCCCTCCCTACTTTACAGTTTGTGGGTCCGATGCCAGGGATTTTGAAATATTGGTCTGACAATTTGTGAAACTTTTCCTATAAAACAAACATACGAATTGCGAAAATAACGCGACTAAAGCGTGTAGGTAGTAGATGTATGGGGTTTATGTTTACTTGGAATTTATGTGCCTGTTGAATTACTGTAGGTAATGAACGAATGCCCCACGATTACGACATTACATAAATTTTGACATTTCAGAAGTTCAAGCTAGTCATAAAGTTTAGCTTTATTTTGCAAGATATGACGATGTTCAAGTCTTCCAGCACATCACAAAAAGGGTAGTATCGAACACAACATGTTATGTCGTTTTTGTAGTTTGTTTTCCCCTTGTCGGTCGTAAGTAATTCCCTTATCCTCGAAGAAAAGTTACAGCAGAGGGATCTCTACTTTACACAGGCCCCTAGTTTTTTTTCTTTATTTTTGGGAACGTATAATTCTCACTTTACTAAACAGAAAACCCGCTTTTTTGTTCTCGGACCTTTTATTGAATTCCGCACTTGGTAGCTGAAGGAAGTTTGTAGTGCCTACCCTAACAACATTCTACAAATTCCACGTTACCTAATGTGATTACAGAAATACGACTGTCACGTTTATTTTTGGGTTCTGTAAGTCCCATTGCTTTAATACATTTATTAGAACTACTTAGGAATGATAGATTTTTATTTACGTCTCGAACTTGTAAGTTTAGTTCGCAAACACGCAAAAAATATGATATCTGTCAAAGTTATAATGACTCTTGTGGACAGTAAGGGTTTTTGAATGGCGCTTGTTTTGTTAAATGGCTGTGTCTCAATACAGAGAAAAGCTATTTCAAGAAGAAAAATAGACTAGAATGGGATCCTTTAGTCAGTTGCAAATGACGTTTTCTTTGTGTTGTATCTGTGTCAAACGTTGGAAAGAAAGTCCTTGCGGGTGGCATTGCAACGTGGGTGCATTGTTCTCCCTACACAACTGACTTACCGACTGCACGTACTCGGGCGCAAGCAAGGGACGCCAGCGGTTTCATTAGGGCCGTGGTTTTAATTCTTCATTCTTTTGAGCTAGTCTAGAAGCACAATGGAAGGTTATTGGCATTACATCCGTCACAACAATCGGGAGTCCGCCTACGATGACGTAGCGTGCTAAAAGCAAGCCCGGTACAAGCAAAAACAGTAAGTCCTTGAGAGGCAATGCCCTCTGCGTCCTACTAGGTTCGGTAGACGTCTCAGACTGAGTGTTTATTGAATGCTCGTAAATACTGTATTGACTACATTTAACTTTGTATATTGTCCGACACTTGTCTTTCACGAAAATAGCTCAATCGACGTGATTGATGCATATTTAAAAATAATAATAATAATAATAATATATCTTTATTTGAAACTAGAAATCTATAAACAATTTATCTAAGTACGATGATAGCTGCAATAGTTTGAAACTGAGGCGCAGCTATCAACGCCCACCTCCAGAAATATAAGAACAGGAGTAGTTTCATATCTTTAGCAAACACATTATATCTACTTAACCTAGCCTAAAGTAGTGCAAGGTGTGTAGTGTGTATGTAGTGAGGGTGAGGTTGTGCAAGTGAGTATCATGTATGAAGGGGGAGTGTATGTAATATGAGTATGTGATGTTATATTTCGACAAGTTTTTCAGTTTCATCGTAAGTTTTTGATGTTAGCCATTTAGTTAGTTTCTTTTTAAGCACAAACTTTGTCAGAGGGTATATATTTGTTTCCTTATTTATTTTATTATACAGCCTAGAGCTAATGTGTCTGAAACTGTAACTCACAGCTACAGTTCTGGAGCGTTTCGTAGGACAGATTCTGTCCGCGCGACGAGAAACAGTGGCATATTTTGGATCGTAGTACAGCTGTCCATGTCTTCTGATAACTGTTTGCAGTATGAAGAGCTGTCTAACAGTAAGGACTTTGCAGAGTTGAAAGAGGTCTCGAGTTGGGAATCTAATGGGTTTATTTGCAATAACCTTTAACACTGCTCTCTGTGCCCTTTCTACTCGCAACATGGTTGTTTTCAAAGCACCTCCCCACGAGGTTATGCAATATCCGAGAACTGATTGAGCCAGCGCAAAATAGATATCAATCAGACAATCAAAATCCGCAACCGATCTTAGCTTTTTGAAAATAGCCTTCATAAATATTTAAAATAGCGAATAATGTTTGTCCCGGTTTTGATATTTATATTTCATGTAAGTAAAAAACATTTTTGCAGAAGGCAATGTGTTATAATTGTGAGTGGTTACGCTGTCGCTTACCTCTTGCATTTGCTAGGTTTCTGATTATGACGTACACATAACATGTTCATCCTTAAGAGCTTCGTTCGGAGAACCAACAAATACGCAATAAATTCTTAGGAACCTAGTCTCACAAAGAGCCTTAACAATTTTAAATGAATTGCGATGCCATGACATCATTTTGAAATATTAAATTCCTTTTACAATTTAGAGGTTTACTACCTGATCACAACAATTTTAATGACGGTTAGGTACTGATTGTTCTTCTTAGAAATAAAAAGTCGAGCCCACTTGATTCGATTTAAATTGAAGATAATATTATAGTCGGTAATGACAGCTGGCTGACCATAGCTAATATAAAATCTACTTATAAGTAAGTGCTTAGATGTTATCTAGGAATGAAATGCAGATTTTTATGTAGATAAACTTGATCTGTGAGCAGTAAATTTTCCTTTCTTGATAAACAAATATATAGCTAGAGATAAGATATTCTTAAATGTGTTTTAAAACGGGCATTAATAAAAAAAGAAAATGGTATCCATTCGCCGAGATCGGGTGGAAAGAGCATTTAAATCGTAAGTCATTCAGGAGGGCTAGCGTAAACATCGCGGCGTGGGATCTAAAAGCGATTTGTCATCCATCACGGGTGAAGCCGGGCCGCCAAGTGCAGTCCCATGTCGACTGTGACTCATTAGACAATCGATCCTCGGCAAAAACCGGCAATGTTTCTATTTCTAACGATTCCGCGGTTAATGTTCCTAAAATAGAAGCACTTTAGGCGCGAGCCGTTTTACTAGATCTGAGAATATGAACTACGAACCCAGCCAGAGGGCCATTATGTTGAGCGGTACCTACGTAAGTTAAGTTGTTAAAATCACTAGTTACAGCACCTAATCTGTCCTAGCTCAGAGGACACCGGTGTCCTCTCACATCCACGCCACTATAGGCCTTAATTCCGATGTTTAGAGTCTACTTTTGTATGAACAAGTTGGGTAGTTGTGGATCGTATAATAAATACCAATACCAGGTTGACCAGAATACGATTTACAGCCGTAACTGAAACCATAATTAAATTTTTGGCTCATCTTCCAGTTTGCGACGTGGTAACGGAAAAACTGACCAAAAATAAAGTTAGTTAGTCCTAAATACATTTCGAACTAATTATCCTTAATAATATATGTGTCTTCAAGGCTAGAGTGAATAGGCTCTTATTGAAGTAGTGCGCCTTACCATCAAAGATTCCATCACTGCTTCTTATCAGGAGGGATCCCATTCAAGGACTAGATTATATTGAAAATAAATTATAACACATATAGACGAACGAGTCAACCAGTTTCAAGTATAGTATTACAATCGTCCAGCTCAAAGACGCTAATTTCGGTAGAGCCGAATAGTCGACTTTCTGGCCGAAATCGTAAATCCAGCCGAAACCACGAATCTTCTGTCGGTCTCTAATCAATATACATAATTTGGACTAATTTTTTGTGATTTTAAGACGTTCGAAAAATCGTTGGGCCTTTTGTGCCTCAATCTGATTTTGCAACTAAATTAATCGGTCTGAGGTGGTCATTAGTGAATTGATTTCGTCATGGGAGTGACAAGAAAAAAGTACAGTTTACATAATGATAGCGATTATTATGTTTATGGGTCAAGCACATGAGGGGCTAAACATATATGTCTACCGTTTGCCAATCCAGCTGTTACAAGACGCAAAATTGGTGCCCTGAGATCGCGAGATGGGGTTACAGCAGACCGCGAAGGACCTGCTATTATTACTATACTATACTTTTATTTTGAAATTGGCAAGAAGTGACCCAGAGCCGGGGCAATAGAAGAAATGGAGGGTAGCCCTTTCGCTCAGCAGTAGGACAGTTCAGGTTAGATATTACAGTAATAAAATTAACATTTCAATGAAATTCTCAATTTAATTTATTTCATTGAAATTGATAATTTAATTTATTTCATTGAAATTGATAATTTAATTTATTTCAATGAAATTCTCACTTATAATACCACAAGAGCTTCAAAATTATCGGATATTTCCCGATAGGTTCGTTGCAAACAAATGAAGGAGTCAAGTTTTTCAGGTTAAAAAAATCACGAGCGCGAAGCGCGAGTGATTTTTCCTGAAAAACTTGACGACTTTATTTGTTTGCAGGGAACCTTGAGGGAAATGCCAGATAATTTTGAAGCTCGTGTGGTATTCGGGGGATTATTTTTCCGTCCCAAATGTCGGCCAATAGAATTGCACCATTCGACGTCACGTGGTACAACCTAAAAATTTTCAAAAAATTATCAGTATAATACCATGTAGGTTGTACCACGTGACGTCGAATGGTGCAATTCTATTGGTCGATATTTGGGTCGGAAAAATAATCAATTTAATTTTATGTGATCACATCTAATTCAAAATTTACTGTGGGCACAAGTGCAGTGCACTTATATACTCGTAATTGACAAATTCACCACAATATTTTTTATCATTATAGTATTAAACCAGTGAATGAGTCGTTGATGTGTTAAATTAAATAAAAAAACCTGCCAACTGCGAGTCGAACTCGCACAAGAAGTTTTCCGTAAGTACCCTTCATAGCAAAAACGGCAAAAAAATCACTTTTGTTGTATGGGAGGGCTCCCATACAACCGAATAGAATAAATATTAAAGTGGGGCCACTTTAATATTTATTCTATTCGGTTTTTTACTATTTGTTTTTGTAGCGGCAACAGAAATATATCATTTGTGAAAATTGCAATTGTCTAGCTATCATGGTTCATGAGATACAGCCTGGTGACAGACGGGCAAACAGACACAGATGGACAGCGAAGTCTTATAATTGTTGCTAAGTAATTTCTAATTAAGTCACTACTTAGGTTATAAATATTCATGAAAAATTTAAATTTTCTTAACTATTACTATTCTATAGAATACAAATTGTTATTTAACACGTTGAACTCCATAGGAAAAATAGAGTTTTTCCATTCAAGCCTTGAGGCTCACTGGTGAGCCTTAACTTGCTGAACCATTTGAGCCATGGGGGTCACCCGTGAGCCGCGTGAGAGGTCCGACGAAAGGTTTCCTACAAGCCACAGATTGCAGCTATCGAACAAAACGCGTATGGATGTGAGCCGCATGGCCCTGTAGCTGATCCAGACGGCGTGGTTTTCAAATCCAATAAAATCTTGCAGTTTTGTCAAGGTTATGACAATGATTCTAGGGTTATTCTTAACAATAAATTAGAAATTATATTTATTAGATTTAATAGCGACAGTAAAACTATAAAATAATAATATAATATTAATTAAAATACAAAAGAACATAAAATTTTCTTCATTACTATACTCACTGCAAACTTTTATGATATTGTTAAAATAATTTATGAATTTCAATAATCACAACTATGGTACTTATTTTTATTATCATATTAATAATTAAATAAATCAGTCACCTTATGAAACACCAAAAATTTATAAAAAATATTCGTGAGTCTTGTCAGGACTAAATTTCCATGAGAGCAGAAGAAACGCAACTGTACCGATATATCCGGGCAGCTTTCTGAACGCTGTTCAGCCGAGACGGATTTGATGGTAGACCTCTTTCTCGAAGTTAGACCTACCCACCTGAACCGTCTGTCATTGGTAAACGTAATCGTCCACAACTTCGAGTGTAGAGTCTTCGATCTTAATATGAGTGGGCTAAATGGACGTTTACCATGACTGGTTTTGTCCTTGTTCATTTTAAGTCCTTTGGAAGCTTTACTGAGGACTACACCGGGTATTGTAGCAGAAGAAATAAAGGTTACCGACGTAGTCCAAAGAATCGCCAAACTTTATTTGCAGTGGGCAGGGAACATTGCTCGCAGAATAGATGGTTGATGGGGACGAAAGGTTCTGGAGTGGCGACCAGGTACCGCGAGGTACGCCCGTAGCGTGACCCCGCGCCCCTCACCAACGGAAAAATACACAACCCTTTATTTTTTTTTATATATTTATTGCCTACTTATACTTACAGTTCACACCACACATATATAAATTATAGGCACACATTAATAAATAGTGATAATAAACAAAATCATTTAAAAACATTAACATAATAATAATGAAAATAATAATTAAAATCTCGTCAAAAAAAATGTAATAATAATAATAAAAATCTTATCAAACAATTTTTTTGCCACGGAATCACCTGTGAGCCTTTTATATTATAGAATCTAGACGGTAAAAGGCGCTAATTTTTTTTTCTTGCCAATTACCGTGTTTTAAAACTATGGAACTAAAATTTTAAGTTGATGAAAATGACCGACTTCCCAATTTTGGCTTGGCTCAAATGGTACAGTACTCTAGGCCCACCGGTGGGTCGTATGACGTGCAACGTGTTAAGTAGTAACTATTACTCAAGTAAAGTAACTTTTACTCAAGTAATTGGTTTTACTGGTTTATAAATATAGGTGTTAGTAATAGGGTCTCGTTTTACCCTTTGGGTATGGAACACTAATAATAACCAATGCTGTTCGTTTATTCAGTTTGATTTGCGATATAAAAAAACCTCAAATGACTAAACTATGCTTGCAAATCACAACAACGGCAATAACAACAGCAACATTAACATTATTTGATCCCCCGCATTTGGTGTCGTTTCTTGATGAATGAGTCTATTTTTACCAGCTGAAAATGACTATTAAATATTCAAAAAGATTAGTAAACTTTTTACTTTTTTACGAACTCGACAAAGCGCAAGAATGGAAATGTCTAAATCAAACTTAAACAAAACGTTCCAAATATCTTAATTTTATTGTTTATTGCCAAATTGGGCCAACCTCGTATTAATGTTGACTCATGAGAGCGAAATAAAGTTTAGCACAATTGGATGGAATTGGTCGTCAGGTTGACTGGCCTTGTTTGTAGAACCTACATAATATTTCCTATTCTGAGGCACTATGTGGAGAGAATGGTCCGATAGTTTAGTCCTTGCCATATTGTTCTCTGCACATCTTACCTCAGACACTCACTTCACTGTGTTTTTATTATTGTAACTTTGTTTATGTACTACTAACACTAATTTTAAGATATGTTACTAACAAAAGGGGTCCATATTGTTGTCTTGTTATTAATAAAATTATAGTTTTTAGAGATGAGCCGAATATTCGTTTTATATTCGGTATTCGTCGTATTCAGCAGAATTTCGAGGTATTCGTATTCGGTCACAACATTCATAAATACTAGAAATTGTTTATTGTAAGGTACACAAACAAAAATATAATTAAACACAGGTAATCAAATACAACCTAGCATTAATAAGTTACATAAAATCAAGTATCTTAAAAAAACAGTATTTTTTAATTGCAATAATTCCACTCAAGCAAATTACAATTATATTGTAGGTAATAGGACAGATTTACTTAGGCATAATGAAACTTGTTTGCGCGGCAAAACTATTGAAAGGGGAACCGGATTAACCGGCAGTATATTCGGTACGGTAAGAACTTAACCGGTATTCGGTTATTCGGTGAAACCACTATTCGGCGCATCTGTAATTATTATCTTTTCTTTTTATTTTGCACCTGCCATATTTTCTCGTTATCGCCTTTGATTGATTGGTAGAGAATGCCTAAGGCTAGTAAACTTTTGTACCTTAAAATAAATATTATTACAATATGCTTGTTCATACCTATTGATAGTTCTAGATAAGAGAACAAGGGTCAGGGCTTCAGTTATCAATGGCTGGGTTTAAGTGCCGACTTGAGCGGTCCCCGCGTCTTGTTCCCACATGTAAAATGATCTGGAGTACTACTAGTTGGCTTTGGAGTCAATGACATAATGTTGATATCAACGCTGTCTCTTTATATTTTTTCTAAATTGTTTAAATCGCATTTAATATTATAAAGCCGAAAGTTTGCGTGTTTGTTAAATCTTCACGATCGAACCGATATAGGTACACCATGTCCTGAAATAGTACATAGGATATTTTGTTATCCCAGGTTTATGTTTCCTTGGGATAATATTCTACTATCAAGCGAGCGAAGCCACTGGCAGCAGCTAGTATTAACATAGCCTAGGCTAATGCTGAGGTTGATTTTCTATGAAACCAGACGTGCCTGGTACTCTAAGTTAATACTCAGAGTACCAGGCCTTCTAATTAACTGATGTTAATTAGGAAGAGTCATCTCTGAGTTGTTAGGGAGAGTCTGATTTTTGGATCAAAAATTTTGCTTCGCTACACTCCTTACTTTAATACTTATATTTTATACCTAGTTGTTCTATCTCACGAAGGCTGACTGGTTTTAGTTGTGTGTGTGTTCACATGGACATTTTTTGTGTGCGTATACTATTTTTTAACGTCAGGGCCGGCCTAGAAAAAGAGATCCTAGGTGACAGGATGATCTGAGAACTTAGTGCGAATTTGGTTTTACTTTAACGCGATTGACACGTTTATGACGTTCGGCACTCTGAGAGCCGAATGCGATAAACGTTTCAATCGCTTTAACGTCAAAAACTACTCGGGGCTTAGCAATTGTTCTGCTATGCGCGGTCTTCTAAGTAGGACACGCTACGCGGCATCTGCTACGAAACACACAGCAGCTGCTACGCGACAATTGATACGCAGAGTTTGCTACGCGGCCTCTACATGGCGTTCGCGCTACGGGCCTAAAGGCTCTTGCTCTCATTTAGTGCCATAAAACAGTGACTTCCTGAAGCCTACTCCTCGGTAATGGCTGGGTTAAAATATCTGAAAAAAAAAATATGTTTATAAATTCATATTAAACGTTATTAACATATGATTTTTTCATATGCCTAATACTTAAAAAAAAAAATTAACAACATGAAATTTTTTCGCTTGTTCTCCCTACTCCTTTCAAATGGCTCCAATATTTAGAAATAGGTTTAGGCAAACAAAAATGATGGTTAAACGTACATAGCCTATGTAAATTAATCAATGTTTAACAAAGAAGTGATTTTAAAAGTCAGCGGGGCTTTATGCGGATGCAGGCAGCAGTACGAGTAGGTGTGCATTAAACTCCGCTCAGATGTTCTAGGAATTATACGCCTTAAATTCTTACTCTAAGGTTCACTGACTACAGGCACATAGCTTCGTAGACGCGTATTCGTCAGACACGACGACGGCACGACGTTGCCGCTTCGTCGACAGAGTTTCATAGTTTTGTATGTAAGCTATGATCAGGCGTATACCAAGCGTATAATGACGAATACGCGTCTATGAAGCTACACGTCCGTGGATAGTAGGTCTAATAATAGTCCAACGATAAACCCTGAAGACTATCCATCATAGCCTTACTTATAAACAAAATCCTAATTTAGAAGGGTGATCCCTGAGAACTGTCAATATGCTACAATTGTTGATCTTGCAATACTCTTTCGAAACCGTAGTCCTAGAACGCAAATGGCAACTGAAGGACACAGATGTGGTTTTAGTCAGCCTAAGCCTGACACGCCCTCTCGCTCCACTCAGATTGAGAGATTAAGTCATGAGTTAACTTCCGAAAGGAATACCCGGCCCCGGCACGATAGGCTACGAAGGAACGGGGTAGGTTTTTAGTCAGTAAGAGTCTGACAATACTTCCCACTCCGCCCAAGGGCGGGATTTGTCATTGGATGATTTTACCTACCATAAAAAAAGTCATCCAATAATTGCCTCGTTTTCTGCATGTTAGGGGCAGTCCTTTGAAGACTCAACTCAACGCTATCCGTCCGCATGATAAAATAATATTCAAAACAAATTACGTGTTTCCAACTTACTGCTGTATTTTTCAGAATAGAATCACTTCAGGAAACTTACAAACTTTAGTTTAACTGTTTTTGAAACTTATTGTTCGTTATCCACCTCAGAATTTCTTAGTGAAAATGTTATATATAATTTTATTTTTGTGGATTCTTCGATAGTTTCAGTGTTAAGGCGTATAGTCCCTTGAACAGCTGCGAACACATAGAGCCCCGCTGACCTTAAATCCTTTTAATCTTAGCGAAATATTGATTGATTTACATATATGTTATGTACATTCTGAAGAACACTTAACTAGCAATTTTTTTGTGTAAACATAATTATTTCTAAAAACCAAAGCCGATTGAAAGGAGTAGGGAAAACCAGCGAAAATAATTAGCATGTTTTTACATATATTTTTTTTTAGATAAAAGTATTATTTTTTTTAATATTTTTATAATGTTGTAGATGAATCTATGATAACCGTATATTTTTTTCAAATCTGTTAACTCAGTCGTTACCGAGCTGTAGGCCTCAGACAGTCAGTGTTTTATGGCACTTCTCGGGCAGTAGGGCCTTAAGCTTATTGTATGAAGCCTTATAAATAATTCATTACTATAAAGGTTTATAAGTTTATAAACCTTTACAAACAGAACTGACAATGACGTAACGTAAGAAATTGTTTAATTGTATTCTATTAAGCAATGACATTCAGACTGCAATTAAATAAAACGAGGTTATAGAAACTTGTTTATATTAGTTATTAGGTATTTGTTTTAACTTAAAAAAGACAAAGAGTTATGAGATTGTTTAGTTTTTAGTTAGATTTACCCACGTGATATTATGTACCTTGCGTGGTTCTTTAAAGTCCTACATTATGATTGTATTTTTTCAGTCATCATCACAGATACAGAAATTTTCTACTGTGTACGTGCATTGTGTAATTACTGTTTGTACTAATTTGCATCCGTATACTCATTGTAAGGTTCAGTTGAAAACCAGCGCCGAGCAACTGCTAAGTTACACCATTTTTAGTGAGACAAACAATCTTAGTGTTCTTTTTTAATTTTAAGTTTCTACGTACTTATTTAAAATAAACATGTTCTCTTTACATAAGTCATAATAAAATCAAAAACATGTACAGACGCCAGCACGTCAATCTATCCCAATATGTCAAATTTTACCAATCGAACATTAACCTTCTGTTAATGTGATAAGATTGAAAATCTATTAAAGAAATTTGACAGATTTAGGTAGGTTGATGTGCTGGCGTCTGTAAATAGCATGTATATTATTCTGTAGCTACCATTCCACTTCTATTACAAAGACAAACACTTGTTAAGTGTGGAACTCGATAAGTGAGATACCACTTTAACTGAGCAAGTGAGCATGAGAGTAAATGTGCCGCCCATTGAGGACCCACTTACTCCTCACACACATACACACGGCAGCCAGGCCCTCCCCATAGATCTCGACGAACGATCTTGGGGGGATAATGTCATAATCCTAGCTTGGCAGGCAGATTCGTGATCTCGGTATGATGGAGAGAGAGGATGGTACTGCACATCTATTCCGGATAATCCCTCAGTCTACCTCCTATAAAAGGATGGGGAGACAGACGGTGTAAGATGTCATGCGTTCGTGCGTACATGTCTGATTAGGGCTTAACTAGTAAGTACTGAAAAGAATTGAATAAAAGATTTATTTATGAAGGGTAACATTATTTCACAATTTGACCGTAGACCTTTTTTTAGTTGATATTAAAAAGTACATATTATTATAACTTCCCCGGCTCTTTTTTGGAGCGAAAATGACATTTAGTGAGTGACAGTTCGTGTCAAATTTTTACCCAAATCTGTGTTATTTCTGGAGCTATTTGCGTTCCTCGGTCGCAGTAACACTTTCGAACCATCTCACAGCCCTCGTTTGTAGACCTAAGGGCCTTAAGTTAATTATGTTATTATTATTATATTTATTACCTTTAGCTTTCTAATCTTCTTAACGTCGTCGACATGTTCCACAAACAATACATACATTTCGTCATATAAGATAAGCTATTTTTACACAATGATGCACTGTACAAGTATTCACGACAACAAATTAATTATTCAAGTCGCAGTTACCTAGATTAAAAACGCTACGTCATTAATAACGAAATTAAAACAGTAGGCAGTTAGTCATTATTCAATAAAAATAATAAACGGGAAATACCAAATGTTTTCCTTGCTCAGCAAAACCGTACAAACCGTTTCAAAGAATTGGTAGGGAATAGAACATGCAATCGACTCGCAGATAATAAAAATACGGAGTGCATATGAAGCTCGCCAACCTGTACTTAGTCTTTTATTTACGAAGAAAATGCGGACGAAATATTTCCATTCAAGTTTTTTAAGTTCCTCCCCGAAGTTCTCTTGGATCCTCCTCATAGTGTCATGCGGCTCATTGTTCGCGCACAATGGCGCCGTGGCTGCGCTGGCTGCATGTGTAGAATTGCGCAGACCGGCCAACTCATCTCATTGCGTCGAGGATATTTGTCATGACAACGCTTAGTTGCTACCCGCGCTCCCGCAACGCGCTGCATCATACGCGGGAACACTATTCATTTTCTTACCTATTCATCTTGACTAATTTTGAACTTTTATTCTTTTACTTATTGTGGTACTGCGAGATATTAGTCATTAGGACTTAATAAAGAGATTACCTTGATTTAAAAATAGCATAATAGGATTAGTCAGAGGTGAAATCATTATTGTACCTATGAAATGCAAATCTCTCAAATAGCAAAACTGCTAATGAAGTAGGGTCTGCAACATCATTGCCGAGGCAGTTTTACTAAAATTATGTATGGTTAAATATTAAGGAAAAAAGACTATTCTCTGTCCCATACCTAAATAGGTGTACGTACCTACCTATTTAATTAAAATAATATGACGTTCTGTTTAGGGCAAATTTTTCCCCCATAGTTTTTATAAATTGTATCGCTGACTACCTAGCACATCTCAGTATTTATTCGAACTCATTTGGCGCAGTAGAGATGCATGGAACTACGAAGTTATATCAGTACATAGGAATTAATTGAAGCGCCGATGCAGATAATAGCTTCAATTAATAATATTGAAGCTCCGCAATATTATTGGACATTCTTAAGATGAGTATTTAGAACGGCGTCCTAACTATGTTTTCGCTCGGTAAGGGTATGTCTAGATAAATTTCCTAGATAAATGTTTGTTGCAGAGCCGACTCGGCTGTTTCAGATAAGCTGTACAGGCATGCAACCTGCTAAATATGTGTGCGATAAATCAGTGAATGGAATACAAAAGACGGGTGTATCTACTAAATTATCGTCTAGTTTAACAAACCGACGGCGTTCTTAGTTAGTTGGATAGCTTTATTGCAACTTTCCAAAGGTATTTCTTTTAATAAGATTGTTCGGGCTTTTCCTTTACGAGGTGAGCGGAACCCACAGAGTCGCACACTAGCACCTGTTGACTTTAAGTGGACAGCATACCGAGTTAAATCTAATTTGTGGCAGAAGTTAGCCATTTTCTTTTCTGATTCTATTCTGTGTAACTGGGCCGATTGAGCGCTGTGCTATAATTGGTTTAACCGCTTTTTAATTGATTATCATGAAGACAATATTCATATAGCGTTGACATAATGTTAGGTATTAGCTGATGTAGCGCACGGCCGGGAGTAGGTAAGTCCGTATTGAGGGCCCATCGAGTATTGGTCCTCGAGACGAGCGCCCTGCACCGGAGACTCTCCATGAACCTACCTACCTACCGACGCTTTGTAATCACCGTCCTCATCCGCCGCCTTTGAATCACGCCTATTGTTAACATTTATCTCATCTACAATAAAAAAATACTTTGATATTGTAATATTACATTCACAAGATACCTGGAAATTCAAATTATCGCACTTTTCAAAATCTTACGCTATTTCGATTGCCGATTACCGAAACATGAATACATTGATCCACAGTCTGAATAAATGAATACCAACTCATTTGAAGATTACAATAATTTATACGCTGAATTTGTTTCATTCATGATTGAAAAAAATATTCAACGAATAGTAGGCCATGCCTTGTAAAACACGGAATGTATTAAATTCATTATAATAAAAGTTTCACTCGGTGTACCTACGCTCCTACAGTGCCAATACAAATTGTACTTTACTGGATGCGTGTGAACCCAGGGCAGAGTGATGGGCGATCTAGTGCATGCCAGTGGACAGGACATGACGTCACATATCGTGCACAGACATCCAGTATCTTGATGCAATCAATTACCATTTATTGCAATACCTAGTCTATGCGTAGAGGGTCGTAGTGGCTCGTCGGCGAGACTCCATTGTCTTTGATTAGTCTTCCTGCCACTTTATTGGACTATATCGCTGCGAGAGTAAATAATTGAAACGTATATTGAATTGTATGTGTCATGTTGTGATCATGAGAAATTTATCGTAATTCGTGAATATTTGTGCAATTATACGAGTAGTAAAACAGTAAGGTTTTGTCTGTGGACTGTTCAATCTGAGCCAATTATCCAGCTGAGTTTTACGAATACTTAACAAAGAAGGAGCAACTCAGAATGAACCGACCACAAACTACACAGCGAGATTCAGACTTACCAAAGGGAATGTAAAGCAACTTGTTTGTACTTAAACTTTAAATTGCATTTTAAATTTTGCTCGTTAACATTACACTTACTCATTCAAACAAGCACTTAAATTATTCGTGGAGTTTTCTAAATCAGGGAATAACTAAGTAACAAGTTTAAGTTACCAGTGCCACTGGCATGTCTCTTAAATTAAGTATAGAAATATAAAAAAAACATCCACGTACATTATACAAAACACGTTCGTGCGCCTGATGTTAGTCAGTGATAGACAGTTACGCAAGTGTTTACGATAAGTAACGCCTAAGAAACTCATACAAATGCCGCATGATGCAAAAAGCCAGTTTTAACGGTACTAAAACATATCTATCGACGATTGGTGTCTGGTCTAGCCATTGCAAGTCTCGTATGTGATCTAATTGTGGCATGCGGCCGCTGACGTAACGGGCTTTAGAGCCGGTTGAGTGACCGCTTCGCATGCTACCAAACGGCATCCCGAACAAACTAAATCGTCTCCATTTATTACTAGCCGCAGCCCGTCAAGGCAATCCTCTTAATTTTGCAACATAACACGGGATGGCTTGACCACTGCACACGCATAGAAATAGAATTACGAGATGCGGTTTACTGGCGATATTCAGCGATATAAAGCGACCTTGACGTACCTGTGTCTGCTATTTTTTTGGCGGTTGTATAGTCTACGTGTGTACATCAATACACCAAACTCTCTGTGCTACAAACGCGTATTAGAAAGTCGTGCAAAGTTTTTTAGTTGGGTTTTCTCTCTTTTATATCTTCTGATTTTCAATCATCTTTTCAATTCCGAATAAAATGTTTCGATAAGATTTATTATAGACTGGGAGTCGTCAGGGCTAAGGGTCGTTTCCTCGTCGTGGTATCATTTTCTCATTAACCATCTCGTCGATTCGGTCGCGGGTAAACGAACTGCGCTGTGTCGGTGTGGGTGCGGATTTAGTTGGATCAACACCTTCGCCGTCCCTTATTTTCTGACTTTCGTCTTCACAATTCGCAGTTAGTTTGGCCAAGATTTACAGGATTTGGTTGGTTCTTGGAGATGATTTTTATCCACAGTTGTGGAACCGAGTAATGCGTTCAAGATCGAGCTTCGTGGAATCGCACTCACGATGCACTCGCATCTGCACATCATTTACAATGTTAATGTTGCGTGCTTTTGCTTTGAAAATACATTAAGCAGCCAATATGGAGCTAGAGAAAATTACTTTATTAATGATCAGATTTTTTAACTGCATAATGATACATGTAAAGCGTGCTGCATTTTTGTTTCTGTCCTTATTAGCGAAGGTATAATGGCGATAAGTCAGAATGATCCGTGTCTGCGGAACATTTACCTTGGTGGGTTCACAAATTACTTCCTTGAGTAATAATAATTGCCAGCGATTCATCTCGTCAGTTTTTAGCTTTGCGAGTCGTAATACAATTTGGTTAGCATCCTTAGCGTGGAAGCTGGAGCGACCCAGGGTTAATCTTAACTAAGTTAGAAGTTGCAAGTGCACTGCGCTGATACGGACCTTTGATATTATTGCAGTTTGCTCTACTAAATGTAGCTCTCTCTATGAAATATTCTAGTCGAAGCAGAAACGTTAGTGCAACACTAATTTAAACAAAAACTGTTACAGTGCAATACGTGACGCGTTTGGTTATAAAATACGACGGCCTCATATCAAAGCAAAAACTTTATGAAAGCTACTGACGCGCAGTGTGTTGCAACTAAAAAACTGGAAAACATGCACGTTCGTAGTTTTAGCTGAATAAAAGGCAATAACCAAGCTTATTAGTAAACTGTTGACCAAATGCTTCATACACATCGTTTTGCTTTTAGGTGCTACTTGATTCGGTCCTAGTAAGCTGCTAGCCTTGTCCCATCGCTACTTGAGGTGAAGTTCTACTAATTTTGTACTTTTTTTAACCTCTGAAAATCCACAAATAGAAAAGAAAACACCATGAAAAAAAAATTAATTAAAATATATATAAATATACCAACCGCTGGGTAAAAATCAAAACTTAAATTAGTTCGCTCGATAAAAAATATCACGAATCTGACCCTAACTAACGATTTCAAACGTGATTACGTCACGGAAATATTTAAAAGTTACATAAAAAATAATATTAAGCATGTTTTTAAAAGGGTTTGGCAAAAACAAGTCTCAAGAATAGTTAAGTAGGTACTATGTGTTTTTTTATAAAAATGAAATCGCTGTTACGGGGCCCTGAAGTCGACATACTCGTAGACCCGGGCAAAACAACTACAAAACACTCTGTGACTACAACCGGCTCTTAAGTACGGAAATCCAAGTGTGTTCACGATAATAAGATACATAAGATGCAAGTGGCCGTACGTTCCATTTTACCCGTGTACCGCTAGCAGTAGTGGCTAGTGGCTAGCGCGAGGGTTCCGAGAAAAACGCCGACTCGTTTACACAGCACACTGCCTTCCGTTCTACCTTCTTAGATGAACGAAGGAATGCGAAGCGAAATTACTGTTGTTACTATGTTTTTACTGGATCCTGGACCACTGCGCTTGAGCTGCCTTTGTTTTTGCACTAAAACTAGAAGGACATAACCGCAACTTACACAAAAACTCTCGTATATTAAATCACTGTTTACACGATAGAATTCGTCAGTTTGACCTTTTCGGCACATGCCTTTATCTAAATATTTACCGTCAAAGCACACAATCTCAAGTAAAGACACAGGAGAGGTGAATTTAATCTCTTATCTCATTTAATCTACAAGTTAGCAACTTTGAAGTCTGCGAACTATTTCTCCAAGATGGAATGTTGTCATAGAGACGCCGTGGTGGCTAAAGTAAACACACGTGAACATTTATGATTCAAAGAGGACTTACGTGGTGGAGTTTAAAATGAAATTGTATAAAGTTAGACTTCCCTGTTTATATCTATATACGATTTGATGTTACAGATAAAATATTGTATTTAACATTTAATTTGAAATAATAAATGTAACAAGACAAAAGCTTTTATCTATTGATGTTCCGATAACACTGATAGTCCTAGTTTGATAAAAATCGATAAAATACAAGTTATATTCTCATTTGTTATTCTGTCAACACTATCCTTTGTCAATGCATACTTGGAAAAAATATTCCACATAATAATCTGTATTTCTAATAATGTTTTTCCTTATACGAGTATAAGCATGTTCAAATATGCAAAGGATGCGAAAGGGGCTTTTATTGAAATCTTTTACAAAGATTTGGGAATCTATTAGAACAACATAAAGGGTTGTATTAAACCTCTTAGGAAGTTCAGGTTGGAGTTGTTTGTCATTGGTGCAAGTTCACAGGCCTGGGGAGGCTTATCGGTGACTTAAACTTGAGAAAATTTGGATAGTTTAAGAGTTACGGGCGAAAAGTTCATTAGAAGTTAACGCCTTTTACAAATATTAACTGCCGCCGTGATCTTTTAGATTCCTTGAAACGAATAAAGTTGAAGAGATTGTTGAAGGTTGGGATAAGAACGTACCTAGTTTGTTAGAAGTTCTTATTTTCTGCGCGTTATCCGCTTCTTAGTTTTGATGTTGATTCTATTTGTTACATAAACGACTGCAAACGATCGAACTGGCAAGTTTTTCTGGAGATAATCGGGACGAGTTTTTTTAAATGATGTTTGTTCATTCCAAAAGGTATAAACACAGTCGAGACAGCTAGTAAGTACTTAATCAGATTTAATGAGTCTCATAAATGGGGCTTCTATTGGATATTTATTCATCGAAGTTTTATGACGTTCTAATTAATTTTATAGTCATCGCGTAGGTACTTTAGATAAAAATAATATAGACGAAATGTAATTAGCAGTTACTAAAATTTTATTTTTTTATTTTTTGTGGTACTAAAATTTTACTATTGTGGTTTTAGTTTGTGAAACCGCCTTTTACACTTGATAATGACTGAACAATGCGATAATATTTTCAAATAGTTGTTCATTCTGCAGTAAGGGCCGATTCTGGACTCTAATCATACAATTAGTGCATTGTAAAATGTACATTCACCTAGCAATGCAGTGGTCCATCGTGTACTAAATGCGGGACACGAATCCAGGTGAATAGATAGATAGTGCATTGTATCCGCTATCGATAAAATCGATTCAACCGCAAATATTTACAGCCAAATCGTAGAGTCGTCGAACTTGACCATACTTACTGATAAAGTAAAGTCATTACTGTTATCTCGCATTATCATCTTAATGACGCAGCCGTTGATATTTTCTGAGAATTGCCGCTTCGTGTCAGCTGACGTCAGAGACAGTTTCGATTAAAAGTTTGTTATTTTTGATAAAATGTTGATATCACCGACACCTACGTGCCAAACTACGTGATAAGGTTTCAAGAATCATTGTATTCGTAAAGATAAAGAGAAATGCCATATTGTGTTTGTAATACAGTGCTATGGCTTCTAGCAAGTACATTTAATTAAGACAACGCGTGTTTCGGAAACGAATACCGAATTGTTCAATTTTAGCACGGAAAGGTAGACTAGTCTTAATAAACTAGTGTGCCTCACCATCAACGATTGCATCACTCACCATCAGGTGGGATCGCAGTCAGCACAGGCTTTTATAAATAAATAAAATAAAAAAACAGAAAATCTGTTACAAAGAAATAGATTTTGTTTTCCTATACAACTAGTAGAGGAAATAGTAGTTTTAACTCGATTGAAAAAAGAACAGCAACGTACACACACACCCATATAACACACACACTCATACAGTCAGACTGTGTGGGGTTCATACTGTCAACGGAAGACATGCATAATTTCCGGAATTTAGAAACTTTTATTATAATACATTTTAAAATATCAGTTTTTCATTGCACTGTGTCGAATGGAACACAGTATGATGCAGTCCGTGAAACGAAGCTAGTTATTAGACAACGTCGGTCTGTGTCAACCTACTCATTGTTCACGTAATAATATAATATTGTCTGCAAAATACAGCTGTTTCGAGAAAGAGTTTTGTTGCTATAGTAAGACATTTATCCTCACCTAAAGTTATGAGTTCCTCAGCAGATATAAGTCATACATCTTCATAATTATGAAAAATCATGTTTATTTTGCAAATAAGATATAAATAACACTTTTATACGCACAATTTTTTCGTTAAATCAAACTAGATGAGGCCGGTGTTTTCTAACTAGCTCCCCTGAGAAGAAACACCGAAACTAATTCAGATCAGAGGCAAACATGTACGTAATGGTTAAATCATATGAGAACCATGTAGATTAGAGTCTGAGATGGTCTTTTGATAAAAGCATCACACAGACTTGATTTGGACGTGTGCAGTCAGTGCAAGCATTTTTCAGTAATCGTGTAGCTCAACCCAGCACTACTAAGGAGCTCCGCGGCACTGAACCGCAAAGGGCAACTGAAGGACCATAGGCGTGTTTAAGTTAATAAAAGACACTCCCTCTTGCTCCACCCTGAGCGGTAGAAGTTATTTGATGATTTCCTAGCCAAAAATATAGTTATTTATATTATAGTGTTAATAATTCCAAGCTGTCGTTAATAGACAATATAAGTACCTACCTACACAGTTATTGGACTATTAGAACTGATCATATAAATGAGGCTTCCATGTCAGAATGGATCATAACAATTGAGACATAATCATTTACGTCATAGGTATTAGGTTCTTCACTATATAGGTATTATGTGTAAGACGTTCGGCTCAAACGTATTAGCAAAGTCTGAACAAAAGTCGATACGGTTTTCCTTATATTGGCTTGTTACCATCATGTGTCTATAGGCTAATGTCTAATTACTCATACTTGTGGTTTTCTGGGGAAATTATAATTGCGATATTATAAACAAAAAACAGGCAATAAATAGTTTTTCAAAGCATCATTAAAATTACGGAAACTTTGAAATGAGTTACGGTGGGTCTAGAACGCAAAAGGCAACATAAATTGGTTTTAGTAAAAGCTGACACAACCTCTCTCTCCACCGAGCGGGATCAGTCATTTGAGAATATCCCATTTAAAAAAAAGGAATCTTAAAAATATCTCAAAAACCTTACGTTTTCGCTGAAATTGTCCAGTCTATGTTCAATAGCAGACTAGGTACTGAACAAGGATCTTGCGGACCGTCACAATACACAAGAACAGCATGTTACAAAGTCTCGCTGTACCTTATCACTTCGTTTTGGCACTCGACGTGAGTCCGTGATATAATCTAGACGTCTCTCCCAACATTCTACGAGAGATATTTCGAAGTCTGAACCGCAGCACATAGACATGCCTATTGCATTTACAAAAAGACTATGTTACGTCAGATGATCGAAAGCAGCGATAGAAATCACGTAGCTCGTAGTTCAGAATAATACCTCTTTCTATTCCTGGCTTGTCAGTTTTTTGATATGCAATCTGTCTGACTTTTATAACACAAATGGAATTCAGAAACTGAAAAAGGTAAAAACAATTACTTTTTGTACCGTAACCGTTACGGAATTTTGGCACATGACGGACAAAACGCGTCGCGAATTACCAATGAACAACAAACTAGGAACTTTTTTACGTTCACGTTGCAGATGCGTGCGTTCAGAAATAAATAAATAATGATTTACTATGTGGCATTGCAATAAAGCGTTATCTGAGGCACAACAGATGTATTTATGTACGTATAAAGTTATATAAATATCTCTTTCACAACTCAATAAAATACTTCTCACGTGTGGGGTCATTCCACCATATTTTCTGCCATTCGACCTTTTAACTTTGAACAAAGAAGTATGAGAGGATCGTCCTATCCCTTTTCCATAATGGCACAGTCAACTACAAAAGATATGATCGTAATTATATAAGTGTTTGGTGCTGGAATCGACGTAGCGAGCATGGGAACATAATACACATTGAATCAACAACATAAATATTTTAGTTTATTTTTTATAGTTATGTGATATGAAAAGGCAATCCAGTCGATATTTTACACAATCAGCCACCAATGCACTCCGGAATTGTATAAAAACTGTCCACAAATAACGAATACGCTGAAAGAAACAATGCAATCACAGTGATTCAGTTGCGCTCACCGATACTCGAACAAATCGGAGTCAAATGTAGTGCAAAATAGCCGCGAGTATTTTTTGATGGCGGCTTTAAAGTCGCGTGTATCAATGAAATGTTTACACGGACACTATTCAATATAAAAACGTTCAATACAGCATGAAATTTTCCTCAATAAAAAGCCTTTTCAACAGCACTTAAATAAAAACGGGAGAAATTGTCCTCGATTCTCGTTTTACTCGAGGAACGGATATTTTTACAACTAATCGTTCGTTTACGCCTGGATGGACGTGAACAAATTACAAGCTTTTTGTAGAACTGAATCTTACAGCCATATTTCTTTCAGCCCTTAAACAGATGTGGCTGTTTTGGACCTCCGCAGCGGACGGCCTTGAGGAAAATATTGTGTTAATCGTAAACACCAGGCTTGGCAAAAGGACTAGTGATCGCAATATGCTGATATTATCGTGAAAGCTCCACATTTTTCCTTTCTATGCCATAAAATAAAAGAGTTCTGTTCTACCCACATAAAAGGAGTTGTTCCAGGAAGTAACTTATTATAATTATTCCACTTTTGCTTTACATCAGGGCCTGTACATCTGACCTTTGATAAAACATAATATCATTAGCAAGCATCATTTCTGAGAGGCGAGATCATGATAATAATGAAATAGGGAGGCCCAAAAATGAAATATTGTCCCGCGAAGTTTCGACGAAAGCTCGTCTGATTCGGTAGCAGGAAAAGAATTCTGTGAAATGTAGGTAAATATGTAAGAGTGGAATAGATGTAGTACCGCGACAAAAAGCCGGGTCGGGGGTCCCGGCCGGCGTGCCTCGGCTCGCCCTGTCACTACCAGCTCTAGATTATATCGCGAAATCCAATTTCGTGGTTTTGTTATCGCTCTCACAGGAAATTCACTAGATTATTTTCTTCTAATGAAATTTATGTTTTCTTATAATGTGTTTAAACTTAAGTTTCATGCCTAACCTTCAGTCGCATGCTCTGTCTTAGGTATTATAAGTCTCCAATTACTTGGACACATTTTGATGGACGCAAAATTAGGAATTTTATTTACCAGCCTAAAACGAAATGTCTCCTCAGGGTAACTTTATACCTGCTACAGTAAATTAGTCATGCAAGCTTACCTTGGCATGAAATAAAAATAGAACGTTCAAGACTTCAGGTTTCGCTAAGTAGATTTATTATTGGATAAAGTTGTACGAGTTAGTAATAATATTTGAGAAATGAACGTAATGTCAACGGCGGCATGCGACCCGGGCTTTGGGGCAAGATAAATGAGCAAACACAATGCAACCAACCATAAACTTTTAAAAGAAACAAAACAACGAAAGAATATTAAAAAGAAAAATCAGAAACATTTTTTTTCCGGTTTCATTTCTAAAATAAAATTGGCCTGTCGCACAGACTAGAACATTTTCTAGATATTATTTCAGGTCTTGCAGGTCGGACGACTAAACCTTCCTCAAAGAATAGGCTTACGTCCGAGTATGATGAAACCAGTGAAATTCAGTTCTGAGGATTTCAGGATTAGCTCGCACGGTCAGATATAACGCGGGCTGTAAACTAATACTGGATGTGTTCTAGTAATTACGAATTCCTTTATAAATGACTAGGTTTTGCCGGCGGCTTCGGCCGCGTATTTAAAATATAGCCTATGTCACTCTGGAATGAAACAGCTTCCTACCGGTGAAAATATTTAGCAATCGGACCAGTAATTTCTGAGATTACCTCCTACAAACAAAAAAGAAAACAAACTGTGCCTATTTATAATATTAGTGTATACAATTTTGCATACGAGGGATATGATTTTGGGTTTATTAATCCAGTGAAAAGAAAACTGGTGGCTGGCAAAGATTATATCTGTTGGTAAAAGAAACTTCGTTTTTGGCTAAAATTTTTAATGCTTTTGCTAAACGCATCAATCAAACTGCCTAGCTTTTTCCTTACTGTATTGGGGTTGGTTTTTAGTCAAATCGGATGCAGTTGGATAGCAATATATATTATATAGATAGTGCACATGTATATTTATCTATATGAAGCGACTACTTATGTGAACTCCACAACCCAGTAGGTAATTGGGTAATACGATACCCCACTAACACTGGTCTCAGATTTCCGTGATTCCGATATCGGTAACGACTGCTGTTAAATGCTTATCGAGAAATCTCGACTTGTTAAATAAGATGGTCATCCATCCTAATATCTCCAAGGTTAAGCAACGCTTGTCAAGGTCAGAACAAGCGTTGTTTAACCTTGGAGATTGATTGGTGCTATTATTATTTAGCCACGACTTCCAAATCCTTCGCTAAACGCATTAGTTTTCGCAAAACTACCGTCCTAAACCTATTTCAAGTACCTTTCGATAATACGGACAATTCAATTGCATCGAAATATAAAACCGAGGCGAACACAGAACGTGAATAAAATCTCATATTGAACATTAAACTTGTATACGATCGCATTATTTAACCCTGCATTCGTTCTAGAGTTACAAAGCAACCGTCATTCTTCTAGGGATTAAAATGAGTTACTTTGTTGCTCTACCTGCATGCTGTCGCAGTTGGCGCCCTCACGCCGCTCTGTGGACTGAGCCGTGAGCGTTTATTCCGCCAGCCATCGGGGATTTGCTCCAGTATTGTGCCAACAAAAAATAAATTGCCCCAATACAGCTCGGCTTAACAACTTAATTTAATTAACAATCATCTTAATGAAGCATAAATTGGCCGGTCATGGCTGAGCCGTACGCGTGCATATTTTACTGTTTGTTTTAGTATATTTAATTTGTCTGATACGTAACTTACATTTGCATATCTTAGTTTGTAGTATTTATGCGAGTCGTTTTGCTCTTTATTTTTATGTTGTCGTTAATTTTGGAAAAAAATAATAAAAATATGACTTGCGAACGCTTCTGCATTTATAGAGGACATTTAATTTTTTTGTAATCCATCGAGCAGAATGATACACTTAAAGTCATAAAATATGATTTGTTTAAACGAAAGACAAAAACAAATTGTGTCGAACAAATTCAGTCCCCTTCTCGACCTCGTAAATTCAAATTTACAAGAATACCAAGAATTTGTTGGCGCATGTATCTCTAACGAAATTTATTCTGAAGGATCAGTTTGAGACATCCCTAGACTATCTGGTATATGGCTGGGAGCCTCAAGTGTCGTCCCTCCCAGTAGTTAATGCTTAGTACAGATCTTCAATTCATATGAGTCTGGAATACTAGACTTGTAAATGCGACCGAGTGATTTTATGACGCCTAGAAGGACAAATTGCATTATTGATATCAGTTTCAAGCCCTCATTGTCAACTGCTATGCTATAACTTTATTATATTTATCATTTTTAGTGCGCATTTCATTGTTTAAGAAAACAAAGCCCATTAAATTCTAAATGAGCATTCGGGATTCAAAGGTTTTACGGGCAATTTCATTATCATTTACAATTTGTACTGCATCTTCAGATTCTTCAATTCAACAAATTAGGGATAATTGGGATCGGTATTATCAAATGGAGATTGGAGAGTGTTTAAAAATCTTGTTGACTTGATCACGAATTTTATAAACAGCAATGTCGATGTCGTGTCGATGTTAATGGCGTTATAAAATCAGAAGCATCTACATTGTCGTTACACATGTGACCTTTAGTCAGACTAGCTAGGACTGCAGGATTTTTTTACGGAGTAACCGCAGTACTGGAACGTAAAGGCTAACTGATGGAACACATGTTAGTTTTAGTCAGTAAAAGTCTGACATTCCCTCTGCCCCACCTTAAGTGGCAGAAGCTATTTGTTAACTGCCAAAACCTATACATTTGCATACTATGACCATAACCATTCGAGACTCGTACACAGTTACAAACTTTTGGAAATCATGCCTTTATTACGATAAAATCGCTACAGAGGAAACGGCGATGGTCCATAATGATGTCATTTTGTTACTGATAATGACATAACTAGAGAATAAATAACTACAACGTGCTATCCTTGTGATAAAAATACATATTTAGGAAATATTGTATAAATATTATTTCTACGATAACATGCAGAACATAAACGAGTATAATTATTATCTACTTAGGTAATGGAGTTACTTAATTATAGTTCATTTAGAAAGAAGAGCCCAGTTGACAACAGTTTACAATTTCTTTGTTGATATATTTTGAAAAAGCCATATATTTGTAGATCAAGGGTTAAAATAAACTGCGCTAGACAGCGCAGATCACGAGCACGAGGCATAAAAGTTTTATACTTTTATGCGATGAATCGCTTCACTATTAACGCGATGGAGAGGCAATATCTCGTTGTATTGCAAAAGAATAAAAAGGGAAATAAAGTAACTTGTATGGCGGGTGAGCGGGTGAGCGGGTCGGTTGCAAGATGCAGAAATCTGTGCGGTGTGGGCGTGGGTGAACCGGTCTAGACGAGATGAACTTTAAGGATCCGACAAAACAAAAATAAAAGTTCGCCATATCGCGACACCGAGCCGGGGACGCTGGCCTTAATGTCTGATTTTAGTCGCGACTTGATTTAGTAGGATTTACTAAACGTTCAGAATTCATGGAGTACCCCAGGGAAGCTATCTCAGTCCTTGAATCTGAAAGCGAAAATTACAAATCTCGTTTCTGTAAATAGAATAGAAAACAAAAGACACCTCATCTGTTGCATGTCTCTCTTCGCTAGTTTTGAGGACTGACTCAAGAAAACTGGTTATTATGATACTCTTAGGCTCGGCTGGCCACTTATTCACTTTTGCTATCATTAAACCAACATTATTAAACCAATATTATGATTTTTAATATACTTCGTGTAACTATTGGTTCAGCCTCGGTTTATTCTAAAAAGAAAAACCGCTAAAACAAAACATAGATAGGATTTTATGGAAATAATCTTATTTTCTTATTACTGTTATCCCCGTATATTTTGTTTTCCCTGGTGATATTCGAGATAAAATTGCATATGATCCGAAAAATTTGATTTTGTGTGCCATTTCTGGAGAAGGTATATTTATTTTAGTTGAACGTAAATAAGAATATCTTCTAAACTAATCTATGGTAGAGTTACAGTCTAATAGACCTTGTTTATTGGCTAAGTCGTTATTTTGAATCAGGCAGCAACTACGGTCTACGATTGTTTTATGCAACCGAGTTTAATCGCTAGTACGAATGCAATTCGATTTAATGAGATTTTTCTAAAGTACAGTGAACTTTGTCGGAGTTTATTGTGAACTCCCGGGAGAAAATCTCTAATTTACCTCGAGTGGACACAATTGGAAGAAAACACAAGAGAGGGCGTCGCGCCGGATTAGATTAGCCCTGATAAGATTAGTGGCGTCGCGAGCGAGCGATGCACCGCCGCAACGCTCGCTGCGGCCGGCATGAGAACCTACTAATTGCGAATTCCTCCCATAGTCGCCCAACGCACTGCTAGCTAATTACTGCACGGCCGCTCTCCTGAACACATGGACGCCTGTTGGTGCTTCTTAAAAGGATCTCAGAGGTGAGAGATGAAATGTGCGGTCAATCGCTAAGGCAATTTGGCCACATTGCAGATTGGCAGCCCTCCGTGAATATTGATGGCGGACCGGAGTTTCGCGGGCTGGACTCGGGCGGGGCTGCACCCTAATGCAATGATTCATATTATTCGGTTTGCGGGCGAGTTGAACGTCTTCCATTATTGTCATTCATCGGAGGAAGTGGGCGGCGAGGGGCGGCGCGGGTGCCGGCGGTAGCCCCCGCTCGGCTCTCAGTCGCGAGCCGACACTCTCGCCGCCAGCACGCGAGAACGCGATGCACGTTGCCTTCGCTTGACGCATTCAGTCGCGGTCCGCGTGTGTGTGCCACTGTGCCCTCTCCGTGATCCGAGATCGAAGCTCGTTTGAACCGCGTGCAGTGTAGCCGCAGCCAGTGCACCTCTCCGGATCTGTCGGTCCGAGTCAACAGCAGTGAGCAGCGCCAGCAGTGAGCAGTGACAGCGCCGGCCGACGGCTCAGCTGACCGGCACGCCTGCTGCGAGCGCACGGTGAGTGCGATCGATCACTGCATGCACGCGCGACACATCACTTTGTGTCTATTTCGAGTCGCTCGCGAAACAGCCCCCGATAGATCGCAAGTACGCATCTCGGACATCACCGCCGACAGCTGCCAAACGTCGATGATTTCGCCGTGGAATAACGACTCATGTCAAGTGTCGTCGCGCTGTGCAGCGCGCGTGTTGATAAACAGTGTCGGTTTACTGCGAAAATGGGTAACAAATGGTGGTGCTTCATTCGTCCGTGGAAAATCGTTTTATGTTACAAGTTGACACGTTTGTCTTCTGTAATGAGGTGAAA
The DNA here is from genome assembly GCA_958295575.1 of Leucania comma. Taxonomy (NCBI): domain Eukaryota; kingdom Metazoa; phylum Arthropoda; class Insecta; order Lepidoptera; family Noctuidae; genus Leucania; species Leucania comma. The sequence continues at coordinate 13,856,305 of OY282474.1, read as the reverse complement.
TCGGTTTTGGATTGAAATCTCCAGTATGGATGATTTAAAGGAGTGCAATGTAATGGTGCATTAGTGAATCGAGTGCGGGTTGCATGCGATCCGCGCCGGCAGCCAGCTGACTTCCGTCGCGCTGCACTCTTGCGCAAAGCGCAAGTCTAGCGGGCAGCGCGGGGCGGGCCGCCGTCTGTCTGGCCCCCACCGCCACTGCCCACCACAACATGTCACCGAATTCCCATATTTTACTAATGGAAATATTTATTGATCGCAGAATTATCTACGTTGTATTATGTCGAGACTTCACTAACTAATTAGATTTGCGGCTTGCCTCCGTACGTATGATGATTACGTATTAAAAAAACTTGCGTTCACCGACGTATCATAAAAATCTTTATAACAATGAGTCCATAAACGATTGAATAATACAACTAAACAATGAAAACTAGATATAGAGGAATTATTAAAAGTAGGTATGTATATAGAGTAGGTACAGGTAGCTTATACGTACAGCAACTACTCGTTATCTCTTATCAATCTGCTCTTGCGAAGGTCGAGCTGATAGGCACGCGGATTCCGGTAGTAACCACTCACTATGGTGGCTACATGAAGAAAGTTTGCAACAAAATATACAATACATATTTATCTGTAAAAGGAAAATACGTTCAATATAAAATACAAAACTATTTTCCTTTTATTATTCATGTTAAATCAATAAATCCAAAAGTATTTTTGTAATCTCGTTTAATAGTAGATATATCTAAATTTTGCAGTCAAATAGCCAATTCACATTCAGTTTTACCGCTTATCACAAATTCCATTAGATTATGCGGTTTGTTAGATTTATACATTTCTGAAAAACGTATTAAAACAGTAAAGCAACGGCCCTTCGAGTATTAAAATAGAATTAAGAATGTTTAGACAGAGGAGTGATTAATTTTAATCACATGTTGTTTAGATAACGAGTCGTTTTAGTAACAATGTTATTTATAAGTCTATACCTTCCAGTGAGTTTATGTAATGTACTTACACCACCCATTTTTACTAGAAAACTCGATTACCACTATGTTGTTAGGTAACGACATGAACTACATCATACTGGCAAATTAATGCGTTCATAACGCGCATGCACTTACCATATCTCTTTTATCAGTGACGGAAATCAAAATTGTTCCGACAAAACCGAATGTTTAACACCCCTGAAGTTTTCCATGACATTAAGAATGCTTACTCTGATTTTTGCAAACATTACACGATAAAAATATGCTGTAGACTTACTGATGAACTTTGATATTATTTCATGATGACATTGACATTTCACTGTTTATCACATGTACCGTCTAATAGTAGGTTTCATTCAATAAAATAAATCTATAACATCTGTTAATTCATTGTCCGTTTCCGTGGACATTTGGCGTCCGATGACCTATGGTCTTATATAATTAGCTGTTACATAATGATCGCAAAATGAATGCGATGGAATTCCACAGGTCAAATGTATGAGGTCAATGTTAATTTTAGTAAACCTAATTCTATCTTGTTATCAAAATAATACATTTTATTGTGGAGTTATGTACGCTGAAACAGTCACATTTACCAAGCTGAAAACACCCTTAATGTTATTTATAGTTGTCGATAACTCACTTTGAACCCTACTTTCGTTTCCGAACTTACAACATACAGAAACTTATTTGAATAGGGTAAATGCCTATTTATGTATTCAGAAGACGCTACAACATTCCTGTAGCAAAATACCAAATATTTGGTGACAATTAGCCGTTTAATTTATGTAACAATCACTGATAACAAACACGTCTCAACGCAGATAATGAAAGGCACTCGTGACTATTCTCATTTAGTTTCAAGTGATAACAGTTTGAAGCGGACGACCAAATCGCCGACTAATGGGTCACTCCATTGTCAGCAGGTTATTCAACATCGAAGAATGCTGAGCGCATTAAGGGCAAATAGACTCCCGTATCGCAGTACAAAAGAGTATTGACACACGAAGATAAGCATATCTGAGTGTACACTAATGTAGGTATCTGCGGCTGGTTTACACTCATTGTTCCGTTATCATGTACGGTTAGCGCATTATGTGGCCGATAAGCAAATAAATGGCCGTTCTTTACTGTCTGCAGACACGTCGCCGGACATTTTTGCTCGTCTGGCCTCATCTTGTGCATACATTTCTTTTTTTTTTTTCTATAAAAGACATGTACGCTGCATTGCGACAATGTTTTGCACTGTCTTGTGATCAATTTTGCAAGCGACTACGAACAAAATTATGTCAACAGGTACCTACGACGTGTGGAAATTCGAAAACCAATTAACATTTCAATTATTCCTTATCAAATAATCATTTACTTGCAAAGTTAAACTCGTTATTTGTTGAAATAATTGAGGCCATATTGTAAATAACTGAAAGTATTGTAACAAAACCCACAAAAAAGTGCTACACATGTGCTACGTATGTGCTACGCTGGCGTAGCACTTGTGTATTTAAGAACAAATAAATTAGGAAGTTAATATGTTTTAATTAAATTCATAAATGTGATAAAAGTAGCAATTTCTCAAAAAAACCTATGTCTAAAATTAAAAAGGTTGCCAGCCATGTGAAGATTTGTCTGTCTACGACATGTAGCAACGTCGGCTACGAAGTTGATGTAGCAAATAGGTACGATTAGTAGTAAAAAGAGTTCGATTAACGTTTTTCTCGTTGACTTGATGTGAGTCAGTGGTGATCACATCCCGCGTGGCTTGTAGCAATTTTCATAGTTTAGCAATTTCATTGGCAGCGTCTAAGCGGCGTGTCGGCGACGTTGCGTCGCGTCGGTTCGTTCACTTCGCAGGCACAAGCTATATTTAGTAGAAGCGGCGCTGCGGGCACGCCGGTCCCGCCGCCGGTCGCCACCGCCGGTCGCTGCACGGAATGCAGTCCGGCAAGCGCCTGACCTACCACAACACCGCTGTGCTGTCACAGTTTCGGCGCACGCACAGCCTCTCTCCGCGCATATCAGGATGCACCGTGACACACGTCCGCCACGTCTCGCGGTCGTACCGTTCTTCGGGCCTTGTACGCTCTTCCACATTTACGACCACACTCGTAAAAGTACGAAACGTACTTGACACCAATTACACCTTGTGGAAATAGGAAGGTGCTAGGTGCAGCCTGCAATTTCTGTAACTCTAAACGTTTACTGTTATTTATGTTCGAGTTTCACTGTTCATTGTGTCGTCATTCGGAAAATTCCTTCTATACCTGAAATGTTATTCGAACTCTGAAAATTTTGCTATAACGGATAACCACGATATGGAAACAATGTAAGAGTTAGTAATCGACTGTAATTCAGTGTAATTATTGAAATAAATTGAGTTTTAACAACGTTTTTTGCCGATTATTAAGTACATCATGCTGGAGCAAACTCTTTAAGTGCTTATGCTTACGTCATGAAAGGAAATTTCTTTTTTTATAGACTTGCGTAGCTCGGACATGAATCATTTACTTGGAACAATCGTCTATAAGAGCAAAGGATATTAACAAAATAAGATTAGAATAGGTTTCGTTCAAAATTACAGTCTGAGCTCAATAGGCGTTGCCGTCATAGCTGTATAACCTAATATTTATTCGGAGCTTGGGAGATGATTACCATAATAATTTGTGTCATGTCATGTCGTCGGGCACAATATAGGCGATGGTTGAACAAGACAGCCCTGAATAAGCGCTGAGTCGGTCGTGGCTCGTGGCTCGTCGCTCCACCTACGTGTGCGGCGTCTGAGCGTAGGGGTGCGTCGGCCGGGCGGCGCCGGGCCGCCGGCTAGGTCAGACGTCGCTATTAGATCCTCAGATTGATCGCAGCTCCGTCGCGTTTCTTGTATAGACGTCTTATTTTATTCGCCAACAGCTAGCATGACGCAATATCGCAACCACCATGTTTTTTTTGTTCGGCAAGGGTTTATATAAGGCTTCCTGTCGTCGGTAATTAGTGTCTGTACTCCTCTGTTGAAACAACGAGGCCATATCTCAACCCTGGCCTGCATCACGTGTAGAGCAAGGTTACTTAGCGATAAAGGATTCTACATACCTGCGTCGATAATCATGCTATTATTATGCCAAATCGCGATATGACCGTTTTTGCATGTTTAATAATGTTGATTATTTCACATTGTTTCTTTGATCACTACCTACGATATTTCAATACTTATTATAGGTAATATTTTCAATTGTGAAAAGACGTGAGATGAATGAAGATACATATTTTATTTTGTTCCCCAGAGGGAGACCTTGTTAGATGTTCTTGAAAGCAATTAAGCCTCGATTGTTCTAATTAGATAAATTAAATTTCCAATATCATAATGCAACGGGCACTCAAAGGCAGTCGAATCGAACAATGTATGACGTCATAAATAGAACAAAACTTTTATTACACTTTATCGCAAATATTTGTTGCAATTCAAGATAAAATAAGAAGTGGTTTGCGAGGCGCGTAGATAACACTTTTATATTAGTTACTAAGTCGCCTTGCTCTATAGTTTATATATCTATTATTGCGTCAGCAAAGCCAATATAAAAACATTTCAGATGAACCTTTGATCAAAACTTGGCGTATTTCTTAACTCATTCAAGTTTAATATTCTGGCTTTCCGAATAAAACACAAACTTTTTTAATTCTTGGAGAAATCTCGTCTCGAACATTATGCATGCAGTATGCAGGCGACCGTAAAATCTGTAGCCGACCATTTTTGGCATCCCCCAGGATGGTAACTTGTCGAAATGCCGTCTTGATTTGAGATAAGTTATATATACATTTAATGTATCAACATAATATGTTTACTGGGACTGTTTAAACCATTTTCTTGGTAGACTTTTACAATAAAGTTCACATATTCCATTATGTGGAGAATAAATTGTCGGAATGTCTTTCTGTTGTAACGTTGGTATAACTTACGCGCATTTCCACGATTTACGGCCACTAAAGTGTATCTACAGACCACACCTACTTTAATGTTAGAATATAATCCCGCGTTCGTTACTATACATTCAGATCTAGAGCAACTGAATACAAACTGAGTGTGGGACACTAAATCCGTGTACATTACACCAAATTGCACGTAATTCTAAGACGAGCCATTTCGTTTGAGGAGGGGACTCTTCCTCAAGCTGTACTAATACGTAATGAGAGAAGGGGTTTTAATTGTTTATTTTGTACGTCCATTACTACGACATTGTTCGTGTAAAAGAAATTATAGCGGGTTGTAAAATTTATAATAAATTATAAACGTTTAAGAAAGCACTCGTAGCTCGTACTCGAAACAATCAATTAACTCGTAGCACATAAAATAACAATAAAAAATGAGCTAGCTCCGACTAGTTGGTGTTCACAACCGAGATACATAATGTCCACGTTATTGTAGATACAGAAGCCCTCCGGCTTACAAGAAATGATTTATGTCTCTCGACATCGAATTGTAATTTGTATCTAGTTTTCTGAAAAGCTGCTTTCAAGGAATTAAAAAAAATAAATGAGAAGCTATATAAAGGAAACTTTAGAAGAACTAAGGTCTATACCCTTCCTTTTGGCTCCGCTTAGTCGGATAATAAATCATACCGTTGAAGTAAATCGTGTTTAAAATTTTCGCGATACAAATTACTTATACGGAGCACAAAAGTTGAACGTTGGTTGCGAACATGATACTCGTACATTTGACGTGTTTTGTATTTCTTTTCGTTCAACAACACATGACGAACAGTTGTATAAAATCGTGCCAGATGCGCTGTAATTATCGATTCGACAGAGTACGTGTGGGATGCGCCTGATTATTATCTGAGCATCAACTTTCATTTTTCATACTATCAACTGTATGTAGCCAAGTCATATAAGTTGTAACAATGGAACGATCTTGTAGACTTGAGTGCGAAACCTTGCACAGGGCCCCACAGAACAAAACGTCGGGAATTGTATTCGAATTCGCTGTAAACCGGTAATGTTAAACGCTATAACAATGAGAAACAAAAAGTGTTCAAATAGTAGACACTTTCTGCAAGATTACAATGTCAAATGACCTAAATGTTATATTCATTATTACCAATTTATATTCTAATTGAACAAGACCGTCGTCTGATATTATGAAAGTAATTTTAAAAATAATAGAAATGCTGTTATCTGAGCCCTCGTCACGACGCGCGTGGATGTCACCGCGCTGATAACGGTAGAGGCTGTCATGTGCGACAATGCTCGCGTTACCTAACTCAACTACAATGATAAGGCGGCAAACAATCGCGGCCGTGAACGTTTTACGATTGATGTTAGATCACATCTTGAACGCTATTCCTGTACACGTATTGACTGGCCTTACATTCAAATATATCACAATTGACGCAAATGATTCTGGTTTTTTTTTTTTTCGAGTATATCCGCCCGTTCGTATTGCTGTAGATCCTGTAAGCCAGGATGTATTAATATAGTCGCCGCTGAAAACAGCAATGACGCTGACTGAGTTTGTGCAGGGGGACTAAATTGTCGAACCTTGTAACAGTGATTTTGGCTCATGTAAATAAATAAATGACCCTACAAATCTTTCAGTAACTTATATAGCTAACATATTATTTCATTAAATGGATTCCATTATATACGCAGTACATGATATCCTGCTTCCGCGTAACTTCGACGACTTTATTACAAATCGGCCCCATGCATTCCGAGTGAGCCACATACATCAAATAACAGTGCCGTTTTATTGCACATCGTAAATCAATTCAATAGGTGTTGCCCAAAGTAATTTTAAAAGTTCGCTTGAAAATTTTCGTTGAGAACTTTTCCGATTTGTCTGAAAAGATTTTAAGTTCACAGTTTTATTGGTCCACGCACGTAGGGATTTAAAGAAATATTTACAACTATTTTCCAAGTTTTCTTGGACTTGTATGATTAATATATTCATTGTAAACTCCGCTGACTGTTTTCCTGACGCTCTAATGATTTGCAGCTACTGTGCCCTAAGACTCTTGGAATCTTTTCAGCACGAGGTGAGGGGGCTTCGCTCCGGGAGGGGTAATAGCCCTCTCGTCGTGCGGCGAAGACGTCGATAATTGGGCCCATTAGGCGTCGCTTGCAGGTGCCCCCAGGCCGACGGCGACAAGTTATTTAGAAGCTCTTACACTAGCGTGAACCCACCATAACTTTCTTTGCCATTAACTCTCGCTGTGAGCTTATGGAAACTGCTGTAACTTGTGGACCAGTATACGATACTGGAGAAAATGAAATAATCCATTTCTGGACTCAGTAGTTTGGTATATTCATGAGTAAAAAAGAAAATGCTACACTATAATAATGAAAAAAGTTGTTTGATAGTTACTGGCGCTAAGGCAGGATCGACTGCAAAGATCTTAATCCATCTCCTGAAATTGAAAACCAACAGAGAGCTAAAAAGAAAAAATGTTGATATTCGTGGATAATCGATTATTTGCTGATACCATGTAACCTAAGAGTGCATTAGTAAGTACTGTAAATGTTGATGACCTAATCATGGAAGTAATCAAACGCGATAAGAATATCTACCAATGATTCATTAATTGCCTACATTACATTATGATGACAAATTATTCTTAAACATGTAACGGTTTGTCCCCGATGTTTTCGAAAAATGTTGCAGTTAAATACAATAATTCTATGAATAATGTAGAAGTGTGCTCATTATTATATCGTTGCTGTAAAAAAATTATGGAAAAATTTATTTCATTTCCGGAAATTCGAAGTTACTTTCTTATGTTGCAAAATATAAGTGTGCCAAAAATGTTACTTTAAAATTTTCTCGGAGAGAAATATTTCGTCTTCCGACCGAGTGTTTTAAGTTTTAAGCAACCATCGAATTTCGACGAAGTTTCCGTCCCATCGGCCTCAATCCTCGCTTGAAGCATTCTCAAAGTATTTAACGTTTTCTCTCGACTCTTAGTCTGTAAAATTTGCATGTTCTACTTACTGCATCAAATATTTTTCATACTTTACAATATATATTTTTCCCTTTTCAGGTATGTACAGATTTTCTTCTTGCTCGTAAGATGACAGGACAGAACAGTAAGTGCCTACTATAAGTGATAAAAATCAACAAATTGATTGAAGTACAATTGAAATCGTATTGATTGAACTTCATTGAGAAGGAAATACCAGTTCACAAGTGATTATTCCATGATTATTACATTCACATTGTCATTGGAATGGGGACAATACAGTGGTCTGAGGATGTCAGAGCCGAACAGGGGCTGAACGTTGGAACTTCAATTAAATCAGAGGGTTCATAACCTCTATCGGAGCCGCCCGCATTATCCAGACAAGACAGCCAATCACGATCGGGCTTAGCGGTCGTGTACGACATGAACGATTTGAACGAATTTAGTCATTCACACGTTCAGGCCGCTGACGTCACATGCACGGCACTCACCACCCTTTGTTACCATTTATTGAAATTAATTGTTCTAACAATCATTTGTTGACTTTCAAATCACTTACGTTGAATGCCATCTACGTGGAATCGTTCAGTAGTACTGCTAGTCATAAACGGAAAGCAATTCGATGAATCACGCTTGTTTTTATGTAAATAAGTATTTTATTATATGGAAGAAGAAGAAGTATGGTAGATATAGTTGCACATTTGTTTGCTTGTGTGTACAGTAGGCGACGATCTGACGTCGCCGCTGCGGATATCGTATTTGTGTTGACCACAACATGCTCTCCACTCGATCTTATGGCGCAAATATTTGTCGAGTAACCGATCACCGACCTTATTGACTGCCATGTGATAGCCTTTGCAAAACACTACTTGTGATACTTTCATATGACTGAAGTGTGGTCGCGCGTGAATGTGGTGCTTAGTCAAACATTATAATAGCACTTACTTAAAGGCATCTTTGGAGAGTAGGGGAATATAAGGGGGCAGGGGGTTAATCAGGCTGTGGTTATAGTCAGAATAAGTCTAACGCTCCTTCGCCCTTCTCGCGAGAGATCTTGTTTGATGAAATCCCAATCTATGGGTAAACTTACCGTAGGGTTCCAACAGGGCCGAAGCCTACTGGAGCCATGAGTTGTCCGAAAGGAAACCCCGGGGTCCTAACTACTGGAAGGAGGCAAACAAGGAACACAGGAGTGGGTTTTAGTCAGTAAAAGCTGACACGCTCTCCCACTTAGTCCTAGAACAGGAGAAGTCATCGGATGATTTCTCAAGAAAAAATTAGAGTAAACTTGGGATGGTTTCCATAACCCTGTAAAAGAAAACAATCTATAGATATCAGGGTGACGGATCAAGATTATACGCAATATGATCGATAAAATACAATCTTAAACGAGTCGGTTAGTATTTAGGGATGAAATCTTGCATTGCAATCAGTATGATGGCTTGCTTTTGTGGTTGATTGTCTTGTGTGTGTTGTTAATAATAAATGTTGTTAGTATCCACTGTTTGTCCTATTGTTGTCAGTTAGAACTTATTTATTTCTGTAGCTTTAGGTCAAATTAATGAGTTCAAAAGTGACTGAATCAAACGCGATTAAATATCTAAGTTATAATACATAGTAGTTCCACAACTTTTACACAACGCCATCTAGTCCCAAACTAAGCGGACTGTGTGCTGATAAACGTAAGTACTTATATATTTCTAAACACATACATGTTACTTATAGATAAAAAGATAAATTACACCCAGACATAGAAGAAATGATCGTGCTTATCACACAAAAAATTGTCCTGAGTGGGAATCGTAACCCACCCGGTATAGCAGTCAGGGCCACTAACCGCTAGACCACAGGCCTTTCAAAACTAATTGTTTTGTTTCAATTTATGTTTATATGATAGTTCAGTACGAAATGGTTAGGAGGAACCTGGTCTACTACTTAAAATAATCATAAAAAGGTACTACAGCTACACGATAACTTTGATACGTTATCCGTATTTCCGGGAAAGGGTTAATAGGGAAAAATTCGCCAGAAAAATGTTGTCGTAATCGCAAATCTACACCTGGATAACGGATAGGGAACCGGAAAAAGTTATAAAAAGCGTCGCGTGCGGCGTGCACCCTCGCCTACGCCCCTCCACCCACCACTAATTAAAAAGTTCGCCATCTGATGTAAATTAAAATGTCAGTAGATAGATTCTTATTCCCACCATAAAATTGCAAATCTCATTTGTAATGATAATGTAATTAAAAACAGCGTTATTAGCACCGTTTAATGATTTTACATCTGTGACTTGTACCAGCCTTCTTTACAAATTCTTATTGTTATCTGACGAGATGTTTAATTAAATGACTTTATGGCCGACCAGCTGAGAGGTGCTTCTAATTGTTTAATTTTCTAAACGAATATTGCAGATGTGCATAACTTTTCGCATTGTGTTTTATTTTAGACTGGCCTTTTGGTCTAGTGGTTGTGACCCTGACTGCTATGCCGGAGGTCCTGGGTTCAATTCCCACCCAGGACATATGTTTGTGTGATGAGCACGATCATTTGGTCTGTGCCTGGGTGTAATTTATCTATAATATGTATGTATTTAGAAATATATAAGTATGTTTATCAGTTGTCTAGTACCCACAATACAAGCTCTGCTTAGCTTGGGACTAGACGGAATATAATACGTATAAAGAATATTTTTAGGTATTTTTTTTTCAGTAAAGTTATCGAATCAATTTTGTATTGATTTTATATGGAGCCCAGCGTTATAGTAGTTTCAAACTAATCGTAAAGTTACTATGGAGTTAATCATTTCCAAAACATTAAACATTTTACTGCAAATTCCTATACATACTTAATTGTATTTTTTTACGCTAGTTAATATTTGTTATTGTATGCACAGTTAATTATTGAGATCTGGTTGACAAGAAACAGTTATAAAAAAAATCAATCAGGATAGCCTCCGCAGCCACTCCTCAACGCACTTACATGGCGTTTTGAATATACGTTCAGTTTGATCAATAAAACATATATTCAAACTTACACCCGTATTTATAAACAAGTAAAACTAATTACTTGAGTAACAATTTGTAATAAAAAATTAAATGTTTTAATTATGATTTCTAAATTCAATGAATGACTTAATAAGAAATTACTTAGCAACAAGTAATTACTTCTTTATAGATACTAGAGAGTTAGATTTGGCTGTATCAAGTTGGTCACAGTGCGAGGACAGTCCTCAACATCAGCAAAGCATTAACAGCAAGGTGACAGCATTGACTTAGAATTTTCTAAGCTCGTTTTTGAGGGTTTTCTAAAATAACGTTCACCAGGGGGCAGCACTAAGTCGTCAGGTCCAGGCGCCCAAGCCCTCTTGGCTAAGTGGCGGCAACTGGTGGTGTAAAATTTGCCTGAAAACCCACATTTTAAAAATGAAATATGTTTTGTAACTTAGAAGGATATCGAAAATTGTTTAACAAAAAAAGTTTCTAATCTTATATTTATGTATCAGTCTTATCAGTAATATTATTGTACTTTTGAAACAGCTATTACTTTTTTTATGCAATAGACTTTTTGCATAAAAAACGAATGATGTCATACAATGGACATACACACAATATTGTTGAATGTTTTCCATTCTTGAATTTGAGGTAGGTCAGAAAGTGCTACTTTAGGTATTGGGCCCATTCTACGCCATGCTAATTCTTATGTTCGCCTAATATTGGCAGATAAAGCAGCCTTACCTTCGCTATACATACTGACATAGATGCCACAAATGCATGCACCGTTATGATGCATCCTAACATTTATGACGTCATAAAGCAACTCATTACGCGACTCCAAGCTCCAGTTTCTACTCCAAACTTTTAATGTGCTTTCTATTTTTAATCGCTTCACAAAATTCATTGTTTCGATGCTTATTATCCAGTGGAAGTGGGTCAGTCGGCGCTCAGTTGCGATGCGCTGCTAACAGTAATATTTACCCTGCTTACCTATTGTTGTTTATCCTGTGGTGTATACCGATTTCATTTCAAAAGCTTTGCTTGTCGGGAAAAATACACAGAATGTTTAAATATTTGCACTGTACAACCAGTATAACAATCAAAGTAATCAATTTGTTAAATAATAAACCGTCATGTTGTCCAGCGTATGGTCGGTGCACAAGTCCGCATCGTCACGGTGCCCGCATCCACGTCATTGATTACAGAAACATCGTTTTACCACAACGATGAATAATCGTACACTTTAATAACGACCAAGCATTTTAATCATCGCAAGTACATTGATTTTAATTACCCATTCTGTAATACATCATCTTTAACGAATGTTTATTTATGGTTCGATATGAATCAGCACGAGAAACGTATTAAACGCGAAACGGTACGTGATCAACTCCATTCCGGTTGCAGCGTGCGTCCGCGAAAGCTACGCGGCGGTGGCGATGGCGGCGGCGCGGGCGCATGCTGATTTAAAACAACGGAATGTCTGTATTGAAACTGTGTAGGCAACCGCCATTCCGTACATATCTTTATCGTCTAGAAACTTTGTTAATCAATAGCACAATAAATACCTTTACTTCAATTAATATTTATAGTTGCTGTACCAGTAAACTCGCTCTACAAGTTATTAGCGAGCAGACTGGAAAGATTACGTGCAACAGAAGATGAAGGTATGATGTGAAAACGGCTGGATAAAATGCATTAGAGTGTTAGCATAGTGTTTGTGAATTTATTGCGATATGGCATTTCCCATTAGCTATGCGGCCGAGGCTGGAATGTGAGGCGTTCGGTGTGGCTCGGTGGCTCGGAGCTCGTCGGTGAATCATAGCGACGTCGTCAGGCCGGGCCTGAGGTCACGTGGTCGCGCGGTGCCGTCATTGTTGCATTACGTCGCCATGCGACCGTCAAACTACTCTGGACAGATCAAGATAAACTTAAGTGTGTACCATAAAAGCCGTTTTAAAAACGCATATTAAAGCAACAGTCGCCGCGCAACAAGGCCGCAGATAATCTGCTGAAATTGTTCAAATCCACTTTAAGCTCGACTAACAGGATTTGTTGTATCCTCGCATAAAGAACGCTGTTCTGGGAAGTCTACGTTCTTTATGTCTGTAATTTTATACTGATAGAGAAAACAACAACCAAAAGCTTAAATCAATAGGTACTATTATGGAAGCATTGAAGCTCCTGAAATATTGTAAGAATCCATTTAGAAGCCATCATCTCAATTTAAATGGTACATCCATATTAATGGTTCCGGCATCAGTCAATCGAGTCAGTGTAAGCGCGTGGAATGTGTGGTATGTGCCGCCGCACAGAACACGCTGGTCAATTCAAAAGCTATCTATCACGAAATGCGGTAAGCGTCGAATATAATAACCGATTTTCCTCTTTACGACGTGGTGTTTAGAGGTGGCGATTGCATGACTAACGGCCCTATGTTGAGGTCGATATATCTCTAGGGGGTTTATTGGCGAGAATTGGGCGCATCCCGGTTGTTCGACGAAATCGCTATCCTTCCTACGCGCTATTATTTGATGGGACTTAGTTTGGACAAACCAGGTTTGAAGCCACGTTAATGTAATAACGGATAAAACTTCCGACCCCACTCTAACTTTGAATCCGCTTTGGTTCCCTTTAAATTTGTTCGTTTTGATTCGTTACATCAATACTTTGGGACTTTGAGCATTACGATTGAAACTTTGTATTCGTTGCAGATTTTTTAAGCGAGTTTGTGAGTGTTTTAGTAACTTTGTTGTTTTAAGAACTGTGGGAATGTACAAAGCTTTTAAGATAGATCTATAAATAGCTAAATATAACGTAGTGCTAGTCAGAAAATGGAAAACCTATTTCTTCCTCTTCAAAAAAAACTACAACTAATTCAGCCTTCGCCAAACTGCTGCCTACATGCCTTATTCCATTCATAAAAATCTCATAGAAGGTTAACACAAAATCCGTTTACAATTGTAGCAAGAATGTGGTATTATCCTTCCAAAACAATCACTAAAATTAGAGCCACCGGCCTCGTACACTTATAGTTTTCCTGCTTCTAGTTTTAAATTTCCTCGTACCACGAAACTTTATCTATATGCAAACAAGTGCATTTATTTATTAAAACTTCATGCAACACAATGGTACAAAGATAGAAGGTACAAAGGTACAAAAGCGGACTTAATGCTTTAGGCATTCTCTACCTGTCAACCAAGGGTAGTGAAGAGAAAACATGGCAGGTACATAAAAAAAAAGATAATAATAAGAAAATAAGGGTACAAATAGTATATAAATAACTCCTCCTACTCTCCTAGTGAATGTGGGACGTTCACTGACTAAACCCACGTTTGTTCCTTCCGTGGCCCTTTTGCGTTCCAAGGTCATGGTAACTCTTTCGCACAATCCCGTAATAGGTTAGAGCATGGTGGCATTATTAGTCGGAGAACCGACGCGGCGCATCTTGACGGCTCTACGCGCAGGCGGCTCGTTAACGACTCATTCATTGCTGGCCATCTGGTCACGTGAACTCACTTACTTGCCCTTTTTATCTCATGCCCTATTTTACAAGTCAGATTCGATCATTAATTTTCTATAGATTATATTCACAAAATTGTACCCCTTAGTCTCTTTCACTGTTCTTGGAAATGTTACCACAGCTTTGACTGCAATTCACAGACAAAAAGTTTTTCCGGTGAGAAAATCATTCAATGACTTCTCCCGCCCTTGGGTGGAGCGGGTGATAGTGTCAGACTTTTACTGACTAAAAACCCACTCCTGTTCCTTCTTTGCAGGGCCCCGGTGTTCACTTTAAAAACCTGCAGTATTAAATATAATTAATCAAAGCCACGAAGAGAATACGATATAAAACATTCAATTCATAGAAGTCTGTCATTCAATTTAATAATAATAATTGACACTGTATCTGAAATTAAAACGTTATTGGTGTTCCAACTACTCACAATAGTTACCTTCCTCTCAAATTTAGGTATTGTGATTAATTACTCAATTGAATGTAAGGAACATATCAACATAAGTTCCTGTATAACGCTCCACAATGAGTTGGAGTTAGGAATATTTCGTTGGAAGGATAGGGCTCGCGACGCACGCCACGTCAGCAGCGCCTGCGATTGGACGAGCTCGCTCAATTGGTTCTTTGTGCGCTCGCCGGCAGCCCGTGTCGGCTCATCACATCCCTACAATCATTGACGGCCCTGTAAACAGCACTCATTGCGACACCAAATTGATCGATTCATACTAAATTGGATATTAATTTAAACGCACAATATTCTCACACAATTTAAATAAGGCATTGTGTTCAGAGGAAATAAGAATTAATATTGTCTGCCCATTGTGCTCCGTTATGGTTTACAGCGTCTGTCTGTGCTCTGCATATAATAAAGTTTTATTATAAACAGCTTTTGTATACTTTACCCGCAGCGTCGTTCAAGTGGCATTTGGCTTTGGACCTTTAAGTTCACTACTCAATTATCCTCACCTAACAATACGTCAAGAAAGCTATAATTTCGTTCAATAGTTACACAGACTTATACAGCTGTTAGCACGCATGTTTCAGCGTAATCGTTCTCAACGTAGCGCGTAAAAGTCGGGAAAACACTATTCCGAAATTTATGTTATGTTAAAACGAAACAAATAATAATATAAAGTTGACATTTATTGCGTTTTTGCTGTTTTGTTAGGGCTAGTAACAATAAACATTCACCATGTACCCATATCGTTCACGTTTTACTTTTAGCGCAAAAACTTTAAGAGTGGTACTACGACACCATACTTACGTGTACTAAAACTACAAAAAATATCGAGTAACAAGGCAATCCCTTCGTACAATATGCTAACGGTTCCAATCTGAAATTCACAACTAACTGTACACGTGTAACGCGTAGGCCGCCATATATTTATCACTTGCAGAGCGACGTTTTCCGTGATTAATTCAATCGGATGCGCCCGATACGTCGACCCCAAGCCAGCCCTTTTGGGAAACAGTCGCTTTGATTCGTCCAACAGGAAAAACTAGATAAATATTCCCATCTGCTGTATCTACTTATTTCCATCGTAGGTACATTTTGCTTCGGAGCGAGGCCTTTGACGATAGTAAATACAGGATCTTTTTTAATTTCCAATGCGCGGCATACAAAGGAACCAGTGAATTACAAAACATAAAGCTGCGACTAAAGCCTGCGTTTACGTTCTCCTGTAATACACTGAAAGACAAATCTGTTCCATTATTTTTAAAGTCTTTGAGAGCAGGGAGATTCTACTGAGCGTTATGATTGGGAGGAACAATTTCCCGGCGGGACAGAGAGCCTCATTTCCTGCCAGTTCACGAGCTGGGGCGATGCGACTCTCCAAAATATTATTTTAAGCTTCCGCGAACATCTTTCAACGCACGACAAGCTTTATCTCCATTCAAATTTTCATTTCTAAATAGCTCAGTAAAACGGGTTAAACATTGTATTTCGCTTTTAAAAGCAGTACTAATATTTACTGTTGGGAACCGAGTAGCATTGAAGGATTTTGCTCATTACGAATAGAAACGAAAATGCAGAGTTATTTTCTAAAATTAAAACACGATATGTTCCTTTGTTTTTGCATATCCGCATGCGCATTAGTGAAGCCAAGGATAAGAGAACGCTACATGCCTGCATTCTTAAATGCAAATGCAAGTACCTACTGAAGTTGTGCTGAAAATCACATTGTCTTAAGTTCCGGATGCGTGACTCGAAGTCGGATCGAGCCAAAAACATGAAAGTACAATTTAGTCGGTACACCTTTTATTCTTTTTATGTCTATGCTACTTGAAAATGCAAGTCTCGTTTAAAATACGATATGCAGTCCAGACAGATTCTTTATCAAAGATACATTTGAGATGCAAAATAAAAAAATCTTTAGAAAATGTTCGAATCTTGTGAATTCAGAAAGCGCGGCTGAAATTATTTATGTGAAAAGATCGCTTTCTCGTTGAATGTAGGTGTTTAGTGTAAAAGGAATACCTTTGTGGCGAATACTTCCGTGCAGTATATTTATGTAGGTTCGCGGCGCAACCCGGAAGCTGTTCAATTAAGTCTGGTATTTAAGGTTGCCATCCACCGGCGAGCTCTGATTGCGCCTCACCTCCCCCACCCGAGGGAATTCCTATCTTCCTTTTAATTTTCGAATACAATAAATACTCTCTCACCAAAATGTCTTCGCCAACAAAGAGTTTTTTCACAGATAGATCTCGCTTTAGAGTAAAATTTTACGGTTTGGGATGAAGAGTATAATGAACTTGTAAGCTGAAAGCTTCGCATTACTGAAATACTTTCAATAATAAATCATACAAAAGATTTTAATGATTGACTAAGTACATAAGATGGAGCTCACAAGAGGTTTACATTTATTTAGTTATAGAACTTAATCCTTGGAACAACATCAAAGTGTCGATAAGAACATTACGCAAACTGCCAGAATGAAGGTTTGAGGGTTCGACGGGAGCGGTCACTACGCTTCATTACATTTACTCTCGATTCTCTCCGGTTGTACAGATTTGAAGATTGTGTTCAATGATAATTTCCGTGTCAACATTTGTTGTTCTTTCGTCGTGTTAACTTTTAGCGCCCGGATTACGCGCGTTTTAATACAAAATGCTGACCGTAGAACTTCGTAGCATTCATAGCGGTTTTACGTAGCACATTATTTCGGGGGTTTTTGTAATGAAATAATTTAAAGCTTACAATTTTACCTACATGTAACTTTAATTCAGACTTCATTTTCCGTGCCTACATATTTGCAGAATTGTATCTGTATTTTCTGATTGACGAATACGAACAGATGGTGGATGACACCCAAAGTATGAAATGTGAACGCAATAAGCTCGCCGTGTCTCATCTCCAGTATCGTTTCACTTAGCGCACCCATTGCTGAGCGGACACAGTCGACGGCCCGGGGCGAGGCCGGCCCGCGGAAACGTTCCGACTGGATGTACTAGAACCGTCATAAACGGCAACACCATTTACATAATTATTAAATAGGCAATCGTTTCCAAAGCTGAGTGCAAATTGCTTACATTACCTCCCTATTGTGGAGCTTAACACATTGTATTACTGTTTTGTATTTTCTCTCGTCGTTAATTCTTGTTCCGTGATTTACTTCCGCCGACATATTAGTACAGCTATAAAGAACATTAAACAAGCCAATAGTGGCCGTAGATCGTAAATAAATTAAATAAACGACTTTTCCACTAAAATACCGAGTCATGATCGTGTCATGTCTAAATGATGTTATAGGCGAATGAACGATATTGAAGCGCAGCGCCAGGTGTAAGTGTGTTAAACAATAAATTTATGAAGCATGCAGTTCCGGCACTCGCTCACTAACTAATTTTCTTTATACCTACCTACCTGTTTACTTAACATGAGTAAGCAATCTGTTAAAAATAATGTAAGAAGTTTGTCTGTCGGCTCTTCCAGTCCCTACTTTGCCCAATGACACCACTCAGATTTATAACTCAGTAAATTCGAACTACACATTTGCTGTGGTTAGTTTTACGCTCGTACTAAATCTCGTACAATGAACTGCTTGTTGTTTCGTTGGGTTGAAAGAAAGCGGTGGAGTACTCAGTAAGGTTTTACTAATACTTAATGGCTATTTCTAAATACTTAGTTGTGTTGGCGATAGTGATTTCTGCGTTTAGCGATACAGTGCTGTTGTGTGTTGGTCGTCGCCGAGACAGTTCATTTGAGCTGCTAGCAGATAACGCTCTCTGTTTCTGTGTTGAAATTTATTGCGCTGTAAATTCGGCGCCTCATCCCGCCGCGGCCCGCCGCCGCCGCGCCCGTGACTTGCACTTCGCATTGCGTCCCTCCAAGGATCAGGCGCTTTTAAAACATTTCAGTGCGCGCCACGAAAGGGGACATTAATTAATTTCGCCGCATTACTGCGTGCGTTCAATTTGAGTGTGACTGCGTGTTTATTCCTTTTTGTAGGTAGCTCTCGACTAGAAGTACACGTCCTTCGCTCACGTTTACCGAAAGGGTTTTTGCTCCCCAACTTTTGAGAGGAATTGCAAAGTTATTCCACCGCGCCTCTCTTCCACTAGATAGATTTTGATCAATTTAATGGATGAACGGTACGTCTGACTGAATAACAAAAGATTGTGGCGTAGGAGTCCTCTACGAGAACGGAGATAATTTAGTACCTAAGCTGTAGGTGCATCCTGTTTACTCTCCCATTCTAAAACCATCTTGTATAGACGTAGGTATAGGTACTAAATAACAGCAGATTACTCATTTAAGCATTGCACGCTGCGTACTATACATGTTTATGTACTTATTGAAGCTATAAATAAAGCTGCCCACATGAAGCTAATGAACTGTCTGTACTTTGTTCTTCAACTAAAGCCCCCACTATTGTTATTTGCATTAGTGGTTGCTACGCTTAGTCCCCAAATTCACATGCCGCCCCGACGCCCTACGCTTTTGTGCTGAAATCCGAGCGGTCCCGATTGCCAGTGACTTGCACTTTACTGTACCCAGTTAATTGTGTCCGCCACCGCGTTACATATAGTCACATATTAGTATGTAGCTATACAGGCCATGCGCCTACATTTTCCTATGTGGCTACATTTGCCTACGTGGCTACAAATTTCGTCCACGTAGCGTCACTGCTACGAAAAAACGCTACATTTTGTGCTCGCTACTCACCGACGCGATACGGTCGTACAACGTATTTAGACATAACACAAATTAAACTTTATTGGGTTTTTAAATAAGTACCATTACAAATTAACCATGAACTCCTACCGAGTAAAGAAGCAGGAATTTTTTAAAGCGTTATGTGTGTAAAATATTACCGATTATATATTTTTCTGACAAACATGAGATGCAAGTATCGAACAGACACAACATAACAGCAAACTGCAACCGCACTGTTACCAAGTTGTTAACGATACTTGGAAAAAACGATAAGAAAAAGTGGGAGGCATGTTTTATTAATTCTCCGTACACACGGCGCGGCCGCGGAATGGAGTCGACCGCCATTTTTCTGCGGACGAGATTTAAATATGGAATTCCGGTGTGCGAGCGGGAGAGGCGCGTGCCATTGACCTTGCGAGCGCCATCACGCCAGGGCCGCGCACGCGCCGCCGCCGCGCTGCGCCCGCGCAGCCCCGTACACAACATTGCACTTTTACGTTTACATTTTATTGCATTGTTGCATTCATACGTAGACGCTGCATTATCTCCTGTCGGTAATCTTAATACGTGACCAATATCAAGGCTCCTATGATTCGAATAATACTTGTATTTTTCTTTAACAAGACTAAAAAGTAAAAATATTTGACATTCATTTTATTAAGAATCATAAATAAATTTCAGTTAGCTTTCATTTGATAATTTAAATACGAAAAATCAAGATCATAAAAATGCGCAAACTGCATTGTTTGGAAAGGTCATCAGGTTGCTGATTCCGTCTCGAATGCAACCGTCATGTGTTATTGTTTTTTATGGTCGTATGTAAATAGAAGAGACGAAGCTAGTATTCAAGTACATATAGGAACTATAATCACTTTTATTTTTGACGGTGAAAGTCCATTAAAGTGTAAATAAATAATTGCTAAAGCAAAAAGGTTTACTCGAAGTCGGAAACTGGAGTGTCGTTGATAGGATCGCGTCGCATCCCGCCAGCGTCTGCCACCGCATTCACAACACACGCCGGGTACTTAATTAGCGAAATTGTTCTTTGTTTACATACCCGTGTTGGAAACTTGCCTAAATCACCGCCCGGCAATCAACGCTATGACAGAATCAAGCGCAAAATGAAAATACACGAAGGAGGCGTGGACTGACCGTTTAAAACAACTGTTCAGCGTATATCAACTTTCTTCACATCCGCTTTCAATCTCGCCAGATGCGAATATCAGAAATAATTATCATACATGGAGTGCGAGGTGGTAAAGCTGTCGGATGCTTATCTAAATGATATCTCAGATGCTTAGTTTAGATCGCAGTCGGACTTCTGCGTTTCCGCAAGCTCTTGCAGACTAATAAATTATTATAGTGCTCTCAAGGGACCTGAATACTCTAGTCTTATTCCACAAATACATAGTCGGAGTCTAAAAGCTGCATGGAACACTAGGGATGTTCATTAAATGAAGACTGAAGTCATCTTTTCAATTACTTGTAACGTTAAACCAAACACAAATAAAATTACATGAAGGAGGCGTGAACAATTCATTGAACACACGTAGAGAGTATATCTGACATCTAATTTATTCAATCGATACACACTGAGATCCAATCGGAATGTAAATCGATCCAATCGATTCTCAAGGACCATCTTGCAGTCTAATGTCCATTTATGAATGCACTCTAAAAATAGACCATAAATCGCATCTGACTTGCCACGGTAAGCTGTTCATATACCTACTATATAAAATATTCAGATGAATTATGCAGTTTTTACAGACTAAGGCGTTACATACGCACATATTTTAATTAGCATTTTTATTGAATGGTTTCTCGTGCAATATTGCACTATTCGTGATCACAATTTTAATACGTTTGTAAAATGTACTGATTAGGAAAATGGGTAGTTATCTTCTACCACGATCCATCATGACTAAAAAAAGACAAGCAAGCGCGCGTAGCAGGTAGTGCTAGACGTATTTTACTTCTAGGCAAGCGAGCTCCATCGTCGACCATCAGTAAAAATAAAGAAGAACTACTATGAATGATCGATCTGTATAACACCATCCACTAAGCAAACTGTCCAATTATAAACAATATGTCTTAACATGACTCGTTTTCAGTAACTGCGGATTAAAGTGGGTTTCTAGGAAGATCTAAGACCACCTCAGCGGCAGCCTATTACGGCGAGCATTGTGTTATGTGAGATGGCGTCGCCTGTAGTGTCTCGTTGCACCCGACAACGGTGAAATACGCTCACTTTGTAACCGCTCTTAGAATGCTGAACTTCCAAAAATGTGCTAACCTGAGTCTGGAGAGCCTTATTTAGTATCAAGCTCCCGTCTACACAATAGAATCTCAGGTTAAATCATTTAAATCGTGTGCTCTCACCGCTTTAATATGTAAAGAGTTTGCAATCCTGAAAAGACCAACAGGCTCTCTGAATTACATGTCGTATGTACACAAGTTTTCCCTGTTTTCAGTATGTACAACCTCTTTGTATTATGTAGGAAGGACCGCTCATATGAGTTTTAAAACCCATTTTGTCGGTCTGGATAAAGTTTCAAACGGATCGAGGAAAGCGCGGTGGCCACTAAGTGGTTGATATGTTGACCACCGTCGGTTGCAACTTTGTGTATAGATGTGGTACCGACAACTGCAGAAGTAACTACTGACTAGAGTACAGTTTCACAGTAATTTTCCTGTCCGCAAGCAACGGATTTTTTTGTGGATGAAGCCGGAATGTGCCTGTCTGAGCGGACGCCTGGCCCGGAATATTACGCACTAAATTGACCACATCGTCAAATTGTTTTGTGTTTAACAAATATATTCTATATTTTTACTACAATAAATGAATCATATACTACCTAAACTAATTCATATGATTTAGGTACCTTATTATCTTATTTGTAACATGAATTTCAGGGTAAATCGAATATCCTTATACATAAATTATTATCCAGGAAAATCGCTCACTAATTATTCATTTCGATTTATTTTGTAGAATAAGTTCAAAGCATGAGGCAGTGATAGGAAAAAATACAGATAAAATTAATGAAATCAATTCAATTTAGGGCGCGACCATCATTACTCTGAGCGGAATAAAAGGGGAAGAAACTTTGTAAAAGCAAAAATTTAAATGAAAGCGATTCACGGTGAGACTGCAACTGTTTTTCAAGTTCTATTGAAAAAATATTCTGTGGGTTGAAACAATCATCTGGTGACTCATCAAATTCTCACTTTGAAAACAATCTTTCAACAAAATCTAACAAAAGTTTTCAATATCGGAGCAGCGCATGTTCACAATCTGTTCAACTTAGCTCGGTTTCGTCCGGTGTTAGCCACAGATTTGTTCACTCTAACTTTTCTGTTATAGATACGACTTTAATTTATTTGGGTTAACCTTTGTTGTTGTTATACCTACCTCTTCTAATTAATTTTATTTTGGTTAGTACTCGTAAGTTTTACTTTTATGTAGCACTACACTTTTGCCCTTTCATGTCTACACTTACATTAGGCCGTGCAAGATGTTAAATGCTCCGAATTTACTGTAGAATATACATTTACTATAGAATTACGTTAAAACCGAATCTACGATAGAATATAGGTTTACCTTTTTGACGACAACTCATTGTGGGCTGATTGAACCATTACAGGAACCGTACTTGTTGTTGTGTTCAATTAATAATTAGACTTTTATATGTTTGGTTAATTGGTTTATACGAGTACATAGACCTTTACGATTTTGTGCAAATAACTTCATAATTAAAGCTTCGTTCCAGTTTGACTTACCGCATCATAGATGCATTTAAATATTTTCTTAGCATAATCAGTGGCTATTGTTATTTCTTTGCTGAGCAAACTATTTCCATTATTAGGCAATATATTACTCCCAGCCATAATTATGATCAGTTATAACTGCTTGCAAAAACACTCGGGGCTTTGAAAAAAGTGTCATTGACTATTAATTTATTTCTTACATTTATTGATCTTTCATCATTCAGCACAATTAGGCGCTTGCAGTTCGGGTTACCATATCTCAGGATTTGTGTTAAGATTTCAGGATTCTTGGACTCTTAGGATTGAGGCTGGATTTTGAAAATCTCAGGATTTGTTGAATTTTCAATAAAATACAGCTCACATTTTAAAGGACAAAGTTAAACAAACGAAATACTAATCTTTGGTACAGCAGTGTATAAAAACGATAATATTACGCCTTTTTAGAAAATTCGCAAAATAAAAAAAAACAAAAGGATTTTTTAGATGAAAATCAGACTCTTTTGTCCGGACATTTGAATTTTTCATTTGGTAACCCTACTTGTAGTGCACGTATTGCCCAGGCGCACGCGGCACAGTTATCTTTCGCATAAATTATTTATAACTTCACAGCTCCCTCCCCGACCCTGCGTCCCCCACCTCCCCTCTCTAACCCGCACTATGGGCACGCGCATACGGGTACTATGAAGTAGGAAACTTCACAATTAATTACACTGATTGAATTGTCTATCAACTCCATTGTCCTCATATCTTTCTTCCATTATTTTTTTATGGTTTGATTATTACAGTTTATTACCGTCATTATGATTTGGAATGTACGATAATGATTAGTGAGATAACTTGAAATTCGAGGAACTGACAATGGCGGTTCCCGACGTCGGACGACGGACTTTTGTTAATTTCATAACCCTGTAGAATATTAAAATAACATAATTTGAATACTCATCCTTACTATTTCCTTTTCCTCAAGTTACTCAGCATAGTAAAGTCAGTATAATTTTTTGTGCATGTATTTGACAGCAGCATTGCGATTATACCACAAGTTTCGGCCTCGTCATGCCGAGTTACGAGTTACGCCTTGCGAACGTCTACGAAAGCTCGACTAGATTTACAGACTAATTTCCTGAATCCATTTGTTAGACGAACAGACAACACATTCCTAAGCTAGAGTTACTTCTACGTTTTCGTTAGAATGATAGTCGTTCCTATCTACTGAAAGCAACTATGGAGTAGGCTAGTCATGAAAGACACTGATTTACGTGCACGATAGTTAGTGGTGTGGTGTTCTGTGATGCACGTCAGGTGGCGATGTGACGCGACACGTCACACGACTCCGGCGACACGCGGACGTGCCGGGCGCGTGCGCCGTATACAGCACGACAGTTCCGGTGTATCGCCTCCGGGGCCCGCAACCCGTTCCGAGAGACTGATGACCGCAAGATAACGGAACGCAATACCACTAGAGAGGCCCGCCCAGCGCATGCACCCGCCACGCCGCCACCACACCGCCGCCTTGGGAACCACGCCATTCATTTTAGCAATCTCACAGCACGTTACGTAAACGAAGGGCCGTTAAGTAAATGCCTTGTTGCTGGACCAACCTGTTTTGTACGAAATACTGGCACACATTCGTGTCATGGGAACGGCCGACGGGTATCATAAAACCCATCCCAGTCACAAACGGTTTACAAATCTCGTGTACTTGTATGCTATTACAGTAACTAACTAAAGTATTTGTTGAAAGCTCTCATTGTTCTTTTAAAGCGTTTTATTTTATCTCCCCATAAATTAGGTTCCGACGGTAAAGTCTTAGCAGGTACGCCAGATTCTAAAGACTACAGACGATGAGCTGAAAAAAACGGTCAAAACAAACAATGGCAGCGAGGTGGGTCGAAGGATATTCAGAAAAAAAAAATAAGCATGGAGTCTCAACTGTGTGCCTACGACAAGACACCTGCGCGCCAGACGAACAAAAAATTCGCGCAAAGCAATCACACGATGTGCAGCGTAGCTCGTGTGCCGCCGCCCGACTTCGAATCGAACAGGAAAAGAATTGCACACTTTCGTTGCAGTTATAATGTTCGTTCGCAGATATTTTACCTGCAAAGCGGCCATATTTCTCATTCATACTTTTAGAAATGTATTTGAATGGGCTATTTTTCTTTTATAACATTTTATGGAAAGGAAAAGATTTTATGTTACACCGTAAATCGTATTTGGGCCAAGTAAACTTTTTGATACTGAGCAAATTATATTGAATTATTAAAAAATCATTGATTTTAAAAAATTAAGTACATATCTACTTGTGTACATAAAAGCTCAGAATGTACACTCTGAGCTGAGCAAAAACCATCCAATGTAGGACTCTACTTGCACAAAGAGTTGTACATTGAGTGGTTTTTGTTGCATGGCAGTTTAGTCGATACAGCCTGCATATCAAAGTAAATTATAATCATTCGTTGTATAAACACAATCATAAAGAGCGAGAGGTTGTCGAACTCGATGATAAATAAAACGTTTCGCCGTCGTTTATATTACGTTGACACTTATCTAAATCATCTTGATAGGACAATATCTGCACTGTCGGGCGTGTTGCGAACTAGTGCTGTGTCGCAATTTCGTACTTAATAATGTCTAAATCGCTATAACGTTAGATAGGATCGGTTCGTGTGGTAATGTAAAAGAAGCAGAATCCCCCGGCTGGTGGTCGAGCGAGACGGTAATTTTTCGCAGCCGGATACCGTGTTACTTTCAACTATAAGGAATGCGGCCATTGGCTAGCTTCTCATGCGGCCGCCGCACCCGTCTACACAGAGTTGCAGCGCTATGCTGTGTCCACCTCCTCCGTGCTTTGGCCACCACGGCAAACATACTCGTGTTTACACACTATTTTATTATTCAAATAATGTACGTACTCGTGTGTTAAAAAAAAAAACGCAGACGGTAAAACAAGCTTTTTATCAAGTAATTTGGAGGAGAAAGTGTTTGCCGTATAACGGTTAACCCTTGAGTTTCCCAATTTTTTGAAATGTTAAACTATTGTGTTTAATAAATTGTCACGTCGATGTTAAGAAATAATTCTATATGTGGAAATAAAAAGTTCTAATTCTGCACTTTCAAATTACATAAAAGTAATAACAGCGCTTTTAAATGGCATTTGTCATTAATTTCTCCGAGGCAGTCCAACATCTTTAATCTTATCTCATTTACAACGAGCAGGCTGTGTGGACAACAGACGGCTCGATATCTTACGTGTAAACAGTTATCTCTCGCCAATAAATCATGTCATTGTTTTGTGAAAGACATCTGATAGACAAGTATTTATTTCCTTTTCACACTAAATTACAGTAGGTAAATCAATGTTAACTACGCGGCTTTGTGCGGTTCTATTACGTAAAATGTTGTAGGTCCACTTTCTTCCTTGAAGCATATTACAATGAAGTGATTATGTGAACGAATGTTGAGTTTAATAATTTATCTGCACGCTTCTTCCTTATCGGTGGCAATCGAAACTACATGTTCTGTTGAACATCACGATTCACAATGTAATAAGCCCGGCCCTCATCGGCGCAGCACTAATCCGTTTAACTTCCACAATTGACTCCTGCAACTCGCGTAGGACGGCAAACAGCTGATACACTGTATATTTTCCCTAATCCGTCGATCAACAAGAGAAACTAACAAAATAAATTAAACACGGCTGCACACAGTTCCTAAATGCCAAGTATTTATGAATCATAGACATAGGTACTTGTGTGTACAACAAAACTACACGCCGCCGTCTGGCCTCGGGCAGGCACGGCAGCCTGCTCCGTGACGTCACGTGATAGATTAGGTCAACAATCAACATTACCATCTCCCGCGATGATAGCACACAACAGAGATTACTCTCCGAGTTATTTAGGTCGCCTTTTCAGAGTTTTTACGTCCATCACAGCGGACAAGGACGCTCGCTTATCTCGATGTTTGCCAGCCGTGCACATATGATGCTTGCTTTGCAAACATAATAACATGGAGTGCTGATAATATGCCAAAGTTTTTGTGCAAACCGAGATGTACTGCATATGAGAAAAAGCCGGTATACATCACGTACGGTAACGAAAGCTTACGCAAACAAATAGTATATTACAGTAGCGATACAGCAGTAAAAATGATTAAATACATTATGGACAAGCTGACTGCTGGAGGCCACGCCTAACAAACCATGTAAATGTCCGTCCTACAGACAAGAGAGATTTGCATACCAACCGTTTGTATTTGCGAATGGCGTCTAGCACCGAGAGGTTGTCGAAATTCGCAATGCTAATAATACAATGGCCAGACGCACCTCGTGTAGCAGCGCATCTGTCGAATTCAATCGAACACATCAAATAAGCAACCTTATATACTCGCGACAAGTCGCTGTTTACCTTGAATAGCAGTGCCCAATAACGAAACGAAGAACTAGACACATAATTTAGTGTTCTCCTTTGGCTGGTTGAGCGATGGCAAGGTAATTTCGCTTTATTTATGAATGATTTTAAACGCTACAATCGCGTGACGGCTACGGTGTAGGAGCTCTTTGTAGGCTACGCCGCCGTCGTATTCACGGATAACTTTCGACAGTCATTGAATGAACGGTTCGATGACCCGACACCGTAGCGTTGTTCGAATTTGCATGTGTCAATGACACGATCTGCAGCGGCGGCGCGCACCGCTGCGGCCTATACTTTTCCTTTCAGCCGTCGTCGTTCACCGAGAAACACTTTTCGGAATGACCTCGTGACACAGCTGCATCATCGGACTCGCACTGTTTTTTTGTGCACCGATTCAAGTGTGGGCGCTTTTGGTAACGTTTCTTGCAAGATTACTATTGTAGATATATAATTTGTTATAATGTTCACAATGAAAATATACCGTTTATGTAATCGGGAGGCGGTCTACATTTCCACGTAAATAAAACAGGTGTTCCATT
The DNA here is from genome assembly GCA_958295575.1 of Leucania comma. Lineage (NCBI taxonomy): Eukaryota > Metazoa > Arthropoda > Insecta > Lepidoptera > Noctuidae > Leucania > Leucania comma. Next base: position 13,827,985 of record OY282474.1, on the reverse strand, counting down.
GACGTGTAAGTAAAACTTAAAATCTTGTTATGACGGAGCCGAGGGACCGCTCAACAGGTGAGCGCTATAAACGTAACCCACTTTCCCAGAGTTGAAATACATTCGCATTCGTACAATAGTTAAGTTTCCGACTCCGGCAGGTCTAAAGATAATTTTGGAGGAAAATTAATATCTAGCAAAGAGTTTAGCAAGAATCTTCCGGCCATCAAACACGTCGAGGCGGAACGTGCGAAATCCAATAAAGAACTTGCGGCACCTGTGCCTTATTACATTCTTTTGGTGATGCTCACCGGTCGGTTCTCCACTGAAATTCGTCCAACTTTCCATGCCAGGAGATTGCTTGTTGTACAACTTTTACTTTGAAAATTCGTTCCATTAGTATCAGCGGCGGAACGAAAGTTTTATCAACGAAATGTTTTCATAATTCAGTATTAAATTCCTATCTCTTCCGTATTCGAATTTCGCGGTCCAAGTCGCTAAAAAGCTTTCGCTGATCTCACGTTTTGATTCAATTGCAAGACTATTAACGTTGTGCAAGATTAAATTGCATTTATTGCTATAAATAATAAGTAGACACATTTCACATGTATGAAACAATGGCGTTCCCTTGTGGGCGTCGCGATCTTAATTGCAAATGTGTTATTAGCATATGCGCTTTGTGAGTTCTTGAATGGTGCGGGCCCAAGGCAATGTGCGATGTCCTTACGAGCAATAGATGGATGTCACCACGACCACAACCTGGATACAATATAAATTAGCTGTCATACTTGTGTGAATCTTATTCCAACACGAGGATCTGCATGATTTTTTATTACAGCGTACATACCACCTACTCTGTTGGGTATTAAAAGTTATTGGAGGACGTGCTGAGCATTCTGAATAAGTTCATCCATATTGTACTCGTATCCGACGCATTGCCACAACTTGAAATTAAATTATTACATTATTTTAACAGTTACACAGTGAAATGGAGGCAGTTTAAAATTTTATAAAGTCCAAAACGTTGTTCAAACTAATTTAAGTGCTACATAACTGTGCTCACTGCAGCGTATTTAGCTACTAATTAATAAATAGAACACTCTAAACATAGTTTTCCGAATGGCAGCGCCGAGGAAATTATAATTAGTAACTGTGTGTGAAACATAATTGGTTTGCACCCATTACATAGTGGATGTACGTATAACGTATGTATGCAGACGGCTCAAGTATACCAGTGACTCACGAAGTGATATAGGAATACAGGTTGCTATTGAAGATCACGAAATTAATACTTATTGAAAATGAGGTGTGTAAGTAAATAATGGACCTAGTAGCGCCAACCAATGCTTGCTCGGGCTGTGGTAACGTGCGAAAGAGCTACCGTGGCCACTGAATGTTTAAAAACACCGTCATTAAGATAATACTTGCGGCCGTTATTTAGATTATTTAAAAACCTATATTTACGTGCAAAGCGTGGAACCATTTTGTTTAACCATACATATACAGACGTTCACGGTAGGGGTTTCTCAAGGTTTAAATTTTACCATATAAGACCCCTTCATCATAAGAATATATTTTGAACAGATTTAGCAAAATAGTTTTTTAGTAGGATAACCCTTAAACAATTAACGTGTTAGTAAGCAACTATATAAACCAATTCAAATATCTAACCATATACCATGAACTGATTAGAAAAACCGCTGAAAACAGTTTTATTTAGTTTTAAATGGGTTAGCCATTAACTCGGGTATAATAATGATAAAGGGGTTAGCCACTCAAATTGTTATCGTTCTAATAATTGCCTTTAGCATTCAATATGTCTCATGCTCCTTATGGAGTTGGAGCATGAACCTTAAAATTCAAAGCATTTATTTTAATTGAACCATTCATAGGCACTTTTAAATTGTCAAGGTCGGTCAGTCACAAAAACGAAAAAAAAAAAGAAATGAGGCTATTTGCACATTCCATAGCGTAGATCTCTATGGAGATGAACGGGCAAGAAATTCAACGACGCTCTTTTAAATCAATAAATGTTAACCAAAAGATTATATAACTGAAAGAAGTGTAAATACAACAATTCAGGGATCAAAAAACATTGAAATAAACCGTGGTTGCTGAGAAATGACGGAGAAGGTTCACGAACATAACTTAAGTGCCGTTCTACCCAAATATTTTGAAGGAAACCCAATGACCTAGCTGATCTAGCGTAAGCGCCACCTACAGCAAGTTTGAGTGAGCGTGACACTTACAACTGCAAGGGTACATTTAACTCAAAGGCACATCTAATAAGTGGCAGTTTAAGCTACATGGTAGAACTCACACAGTTATGTGCTATTAATGCTAGAAATTATAAAAGGCCAAAAAATTGAGAACTCAATTTTATATTGTTTTACAATTTTCATAGTGTCCTATGATTATATTATCTGAAACAGAATCACAGGCTTAAAGGTAGAATTACATTGGGCACACGTGGGCCACGTCTGGGCGCGTCGGTCTCCATACATTTTATATGGCAACTAGACTTGTAGAGCTACATTAGATCCATGCGACGCGACTTTACGTACAAATTAGGCGTGGCCCACGTGTGTGTCGGTCTTACGTTGTTCCCGCTTAAGGATAGTGGAATTATTCCAAAGAGTCACTGCAGTCCTAAAACACAAAGGGCAACTAAAGGAACACGGGCAGATAAGTCTGACAGTCTCTCTTGCTTCACCCTGAGTGGTAAAAAGGGCTGTATTTTTTCTTTCTTTTTTTCTACATTGTGCACACATAATAGAAGTGACAAGAAATATGTAACCAAGATTTATGTAACTCATAATATTATTTACAAGAGTGTCCATGGAGTTTCCGGCACGTTCTTCTCCATAGAAATCTACGCTTTGGAACCTGCATTTGGCTTCACTTTTTTTTTGGACTGACCGACATTTTGACCAAAAGTGCCTGTAATTGGTCTATTTGAAAATAAACGCTTCTGATTTCTTACTTTTTTAACAACTTTAGTATCTAACTTAGCGGGTTTACGTAATGCAAAGTTAAAATAATCTTAGAGTGAACAGCTTAAAATTATTTACAAATAACACTAAAATATTTAAACATATGAACCGTTTGAACTGTTAATTACTTAACTAATTCAAAATTTTATAGCCTAACGGGTTTATTGTCAGCCGATACGGAATGATTTGTGTGATGTTGTACCGTCAAGATTTGTTTATACAGTTCCATATCGTATTTAAGTTTCATTAGTAATTCAAATTTTATTAAATGTGTTAGTTAGCTGGTCGTGAGCTTGTGTTTATAATGATTACATATTGACACGATTGGCAATTTATTTATTTATGAAATCTTTGTGCCACACATACAAACGCGTACCAATTGGGACTTAATGCCTCAAGCATTCTATATTAACCAAAAAATAGTGGCGGAGAGATTGTTGGAGTATAACAAAAACAAATCCATCCTACTTCAGTACTATGGTCTTTCTCATTCTAACTGATAAATATTGTATTTAATTGGTCTGAGCCCCTTGCCAGCACTTGACTGAAATCCCTAGTATGGTTACAGTTACTGTTTTCCACTAGCCTTGCTTAGAAGCACACGTCTCACGTAATTTTATTGAAACACACCTTCAAGTAATAAAGTAAAGGATAGTAAACAGTTATTATTGAAATCCTTAATACGGTCTTTAATTTGGGGTCCACGGCATCCACCAATTAACACTAACAGAGATATTATAGCAGGTGCATAAAAAAGTATATTTTATTGAAATTAAATTAATTCCGCAACTTCCACTTAAGATGGTATTTTGGCGGAATTTTTGGAGTGAAGTTCAGTGTCAGTTTGAATTAATCGCAAATTGATTCCTAGTGAATATTGTGATGTAAAACTGGTGTAGTTTTGTATCTCGAGAGTCTACACAGCTGGTCTAAACAGCTGGACAATATGCAGAATCATTATAACAGGTGCAATTTCGCCAAAATGGAACTGAAAATATTATCGTAGTATTGACTACTTCAGTGAAGCTTGCCGAGAATGCTGATACATTTTTGTCAAATACTGCAAAAAAAACATTAGAATATGTTACATCTTCATTCTATTGAAAATTAAAGTGACTCTATACCGTATCAAAAACGAAATACTTTGTAAACTTGACAAAGGTTAAATGAAAAAAAAAATCCGCTTAAATGCATAGTGAGTGGCCATCCTAATATCAAGAGGATGCTCATGGTAATGTCAAGGGTCGACCAAATATGTGTATAGTACCCATTTAATTTGTAATAGGTTAATAATAATTTACTTATCTGACAAAAGTAGTAAACATAACAAGTAACATAACCATTAGAAATAAAATGAAGGCAAAGTTCAGTTATTATCTCTAGGTTACGACTTCTGTCTTCAAAAATAAAAATTATTTCTTTATTATACAAACTGTGACGTATAATTCCGTTGGGTCAGATAATGCTGGTACACACAAAAATTTAAAAACAATTTATATTAGGACAGCTGATGTACACAGGTGAGCTTAACTCACAATAAAATTGATAATTCTTATAGCAAACCTTGATGAGATAGGAATATTACACAATATGAGAACAATTGTAAGTGCACTACAAAACTTGAACTAAAAAATGAACTAAACAAATATGTATACAACACAACACATATACTAAATATCACATACATAAATTTTAATAAAAACCTATACATACACATTTATTATTTGTCGTCTAATTCGAACGTTTGCACAGAGAATTACTTATCGCCCGATTTAATTAAGGCAAGTAATGCCAACACTTTTACAGATAACATAAAGGAAAGTGTTCCAGGAGCTATTAAAATGAAGTTATCACTCGCGTCGTATAACATTATCACTGTATATTTTACTTAGTAATTAGACGGGTGACTGTTTATTTATTACATAGAATTAGTGTCGAGTTGCTATGCCATGTTATTTATAACTTGCCACCATGTTCGCCTAATTACAACTGTTAATTGTTACGTGTTGACAAATTGCTCTGTTTTATGAAACTTGATACTTTTTGTGGGGTACTGTAGCCCCTTTAACAAGCATGCAGTCGAAACATTGTTCAAAATGTGTCAAGTTTAAGCAGTACAGTTCTCACCAGTAATTTCATGTAAAGAGCACATGTGACCAGTATGTATGTTAAGTCGTTTGTCTGTAAACGCTTCATAGGTATTCATTACGTGAAATATCTACGGACACAGACACGTAAATAATTCAGTTATTAGTATTTTGCTGGGCAGGTATAGATACGTGGGGAATTTTAATTCGACTTCCTTCTTCCGCTAGTTCATAGACCTCTATCACAATTTCAAAATTCTATGCTAATAGGGTGTTAAAAAATGTCATAAACGTCTAACTAAGTTTACTGTTATTCAAACAGCGATATGGGTTTCTTATTATTAACAAATAAATAAGAATAAAATTTGAAATACCCTCATAAAACCTAAGTACTTGAAAAACTTGGGATGGATTACCAGTAAATTAAATTAAAGAATTAAAAGCCTACAAAATACACACGATTGGACAATTAGCTCAAGGTTATATTTATAAAACGTAGTGTATTCCATACAGAGTTTTCGTATGTCAGATATAAAATATCTATCTAAATGTAAATCAACTGCTATAACAACCATTATTGATACATTGAAAACTTCTTTGAAGCCTGAAATGAGCACATAGAGTTGGTTTACAATTAGATAAGTACGAACTAAAATTAGCCTTAAGTTAACAACTATTCAAAGCTTTTACTAATCCGCAACTTTATGTTCATCTCTTTCTTGCAGGTACGTAACAATTCGCTATGCCAGACGCAAAGGAGTTACGTATACAGTAACAGCTACGTATATCGAGTAAGTATCTACTTTATTATATTATGACGTGACGCAAATACTCGTATTGACGTCGATAAACGTCACTACTTGATATCACGTCACGTCTTGATGTTGTGAGTAGTTTTAAAACTGAATACAATCATATTTTCTTGGATAATTGTGGATATTCAATAAGTAGAATTGCGAATTTTTAATAGGCTGTGTCGCAATTTACCTGAATATTTACAGAAGGCCTGAAAGTCCAGGACAGTCCTATTATTCTCTGGTTGCTTCATTGATCTAATGGTAACTAAAAGCGTCTCAGTCAAGGTAAGATAATAATCATGTACTTTAGATGCGGCTTTTTTGCTGTTATCGATATGATAACTCTAGTTTGAACCTAGAACATAGAATTGAAAATCTATTTCAATTATTACAATGTTCAGCTTAATCGCGTAGAGCGCGTGTACATAGTAAGCCTTAGACAAACTTCAGAAATCACAAACATTAGGGTCATTTCATTTGTAAAACAGTCAAGACCTCTTCCACCGTAAATCGAGAGAAGTATTTTATAGCGTGCGAATTGAAACGTGTCGGACCCGAAATGGGTTGATAGTGCGGACCTCAGGTAATTCTCCGGTGTAACAAACGGTGCCGAATGTGTGTAGCGATTTGTCAAGCGGCCGGTATCGGGAGCGAGTGCCTGCGACAAGTCGACAACCGTCCCTCCAAACCTTTGCCATCTCTTTACGACATCGTATATCGTACGCGCGGTAATTGAAGGCAACAGTGCGTGTCTTGTTTGTTTCTTCTGACCAGCCCGTTCGTTACGATCCAACTGTAAACTTCAACGAATGACGTGCTAATGTAATTTTTATATTGGCTCGATACGGAACTGTAAACGTAATCATTTGAGAGCGGATTCGGTCGTTATCTAAGCCTGAGCCGTCAGGGAAACGTTCATTATTTGTATTTGAAATTCACTCTACAGATTAAGTTAATGGATGAATCGTCTCGCACTGGAAAATCACCTTTTTTAGCGTCGACTCACAGATTTAAACAGTTATATTAATTGTTTTCATTTCTTTTAATATGAGTGAAATAAAGCTTGATCAACTCGTAGCCAATTTAGAATTTCCTGAAAAAAATCTTTGTATTGGTTTCTTATTTTAAAAGTGAAAAAAAAGACTGAACGTTGCACGTCGTAAGTTTGATTTAATTTCGAGCATGCCTAAGGAAAATGATTAATTATCTTGACGTTTTTACTAAGTCCTCTAATTTGAAAGTCACACAGTGTAAAATATATTATGATTATGAGATTCTCTTGTTGCTAGCTTTTTTATAAATTTATATTAATCGTGCAGTTTTACCTACAGTTGATAGCTAAAGAAGTATGGTGAAGTAAAATTTTAACTAAAAATATGCTAACCTTAACACATTTTAAGTTAAAATAATATCGCTATAATTCTTATAACCATCAATTGTAGCTGAAACAGTAGTTACTTAAAAAAAAAACTACGGGATTTAGCAATATTGTAACATTTTATGACGGCATTGCGAACACACATAAAATTTATAGCCGTTAACGTCTCTAGGCTGGCAATAAACAGTGAGTCCGCTGAGTAAAGCGCCGCGGGACTTTTTAATATTTTCTAGTGTCGGCCGAGCTCGGCAGCCGGCGCGGACGCATCACTCCGCAATTAAGGGCCAGACAAAACGTCGTCGACGGGGAGCCCGCTCTTCATCAAATAGTAAAACCGGCCGGTGCCCGTGCGCGGACAAATCCTACAGCGCATTTAATATTTAACTTAAACGGTCTGCGGTTTCCGCCAGCGGAATTTTCTTACGACTTTGTACGGCGATTTAAGTTTAGTTTTAGTAGCCGCGAGGGTAGGCGCTGCAGCATGCCCGCATAACTCTTAAATATTTAAAACGATGCTGTTATTAGTATTGCCTTCAAAGTTCCGCCGCCCCGTCAAACACCACTGAACGTTGTGGACTCAGACGTAGGCTCCGAAACAATATCCGGGGTCGTCAGTCCTTTAATGAAATATGCAGCCTAACATTCAGCCGTTCAACTTAAATTAATTTCGGCCGGCTCACGAAAAAGCCATTCTAAACACTAAGCCATATACAAACGTAGTGAAACAGTCGCTAATGTGTCCACCGAAAACAAATCGTTGAATCGTGCTTGGAGCTCTCTCGCCTGAATAACGAAAGCTAAATGCGGGAAAATATCAACATTAATCGGATGCGGTATTAACTCCCCAACTCAGTAGCTAATGAATATTCAGACAAACTGACACCGCTTGTCTTGAATTCGCAAGAAATAATCCCGGCGTCCGACAGCTATAAATCTTTCAGTATCCATCGAATGTTAGACATTCATAAAAAACGTGCCTCAAGTATTGTTTATAGTGAGGACCACCATAAATAATAATAATGTTTTTAAGACAACTTTAGGACCACAATATTTGTTAGTAGCACTTAGCACTTATTTCTATTTTAATTCTGAAGTAAATATAAAAGTATAATACAATAAACTTCGGTATTATATATACGAACATAAAACGTTAAAGTTATACAAAGAAACTTATCGAGTTCCACTACTTCACGACACGTCCAGTTAGAGCGTAGTTTTTTGCTCCGTTCGACGATCCAAATGCGACCTAAGAAAAAAGAAAATTACTTTCATTAGGCGTTCCATTGCACGAAAAATAAACGTTTTCGGCAGTGCTTGGTTCTTTTTATGTTTTTTTTTTGCAGAGATAAGTATGTTAAGTTTCATATTAACGATGTTGAAATGTCATTGGTTATAATAAAATATTAAACCTATTCGAGTCGCCATTGCGAAAACGAATAGTTAAAGTAACATATTTCGTATTAATAATGCCGTATCCTGTATCGAAAAGAACTCAGGGTTATCAAAAACCATAAAGTCTTTTAGTAAGCCATTTTTATGCAGATTTGGTTGGAAAATTAAACAATTCCTCAAAAACCCATTGTTACGGGAGCAAGTCTCGTAAATATTGTATTTTTGTAACGTAATACATCGTCGTAGCGCACGCAATTAAGCAAACAAGGAGATTTCATTAAAAATAAAAGAATCCCGCGTCCCCCGCGGAACAAGGCAGGTACATTGTATTATTTAGTACAGAGATTATTCTTCTCCGTGAATAATGCATGCTGTACGCTCCACAGACATAAAGCGCTTTATAAACTCGGATGTAATACACCTTGTTTTATTTATACTTTCGTAATTCGCTGAAAATCATTGTGTCGCAAGTATCACTGCCAAGCCTGTGATCTTTCATTTTGGAGAAAGAATAAAGTATTATTCCCCTTCCATTTTACTCGCATGTCTCGTCTAAGTTAAGTATTTTCGGTAAAAATGCTTCGCTCGCAAATACTCCCAGTTGTAACCGACAGCAGTGAGGAGAGATACTTGTTTTCCTTTAACACCGGCGGTGTTTGGAATTCCTGCGTCAATTAAATGCTTGTTTGTAAACACGACAGACACCGAGAACGTGAACGCGATCATTTTCACGGAACGCGCCTTTCCCCGACCCCCTGCACTGGTGTGCGCCGCCGGCTTTACTGTGCCTTCTACGAAACCGTTTCTTTGAGCACCCGCACCTATAATACAACCCTCGCAGGTCAATTGAGCGCTTTTCAAAGACGCGAAGGCTAATTAGTTGCACATTTTGTGGGTCTTTTATGCTCAACCTGGCTATGGGTTACACGTGCAGCAAAATAAACGACAATACGTGCTACATAATGCAATACATTGTCAGAGAAACTGTCAACAAGAGATAGTCTCAAACTTTATACAAACACTGCCGACCCGCATGTGTTATACACATATAAACCTTCCACATGAATCACTATGCCTATTGCTGAAAACCGCAAGAAAATCCGTTTAATAGTTTTTGAGTTTATCGCGAACAAACAAACAGACGCGTTGGGAAACTTTGTTTTATAATGATATGTAAGGATTAGGCCAATAAAAACATCGTATACTTAGTTGTTTTGTCACACATAAGGTTTAGATCATGGAAAACAGATTCATCATCATCATTTCAGTCACTATTTGACGTAGGCTTCCCCCAAGTGTTGCCACATCGACCAGTCCTTTGGATCTCGCATCCATCGGATTCCCGTGACCATTACTAGTTCATTGGCCCACCTTCTGTGCCTACTAACGCTGTGTCTTCCGGTACGCGGTCGTCAATTCAGAACCTTTCAGCCTCGAAAACTCCAAGCATAGACCGCTTTTCCTTTTGACCGCTCTTTGGGAGTCTTTAATGAGGCCTTCCGATGAGGCCAATAGTGAGAGACTACGTTTTAAAGCCATATTAGTTCATCACTGGCAACACGGACTGGTCATACACTTTCGTTTTGAGACAATGTGGTATGTCGGTGCTAGAAAATAGTTTACACAAACAGAAAACATGTGCACGTGAATCCACACGCACCACTAAGGCCAACCCTCCTTCGTGTAATAGAATATCTATACCTAACGAGGTCACGTAACAGCCGATAAAAGATGGTGCGTTTGTCGTTTTGCTTCGAATCGATTCACCGAAAACTGTATTGTTGCGGTGGACAAAGGGCGGCGGAAGCGAGCAGAGCTATCGCCGGCGAGCCGAGCGAGCGAACGGGGAAAGGAAAGCTGTCTTCCGCCATCTCCCGCCACCCGGTGCTGATTACCCAGAGATGCTTAAGTAATTTCGTGTCCGTCCCTCGTTAATTGCGGGAAATGAGTTAATTAATTGTTTTCCTTTTCTCTCAGATTTGTGCCATTTAGAAGCGGCGTTTATTCAATTGATTGAGCCGATTTAAAAGGACTGTCTTGACTCATCTTCCTTATAGGGAAAGATAGTACTGGATAAAGCTTTCAGACTGTTGAGTGGGCAGAGTATTAAAGTAAATGATATTTAATTGATTCTTAAAATGATTTACCACATACAGATAAGAACACCTACAAGTTGCCTACTGTGAGTCTCATGGAAATATTTACTGCATAGGTACCTACCATTTTTGCACTTAAGACTCACTCAAGAATCTTTATAAGCAGAGGTTAATGAGATGCACTCTTACAGTACGCGTAGGCAGCTGAGAAATAAAATGAATCTGAAATCAAGACGGGCAAAATATTAACAAATAATTTATTCAAATAAATCTTACATTCGAGCAAGTTACATTTAGTTTGACAACATCTTACACATGATAAACATATAAAAAGAGAAAGCACGACTCACTGATTCAGCCCCCAGCGTAAACCCTTGGACTGAGAGAACTGATATTTTTCGGAAGAGTAATTTTTAAGAGGTAGACAAGAAATAAGAACAGATTTTTCGAAATTCAACCCTTTAACGGGGTTAAAAGGAGGGCTGCGGTAAGCTATTTTTTTTTTTAACTAAAAACTTTTATAACATAAAATAAGTAAAGTTTCCTAGCGATAATGTAAAACTAGTCTGTTCTACGTCTGTTCACAAACAACGTTGTTAGGAGAGCAGACAGCACAACCAAAATAAACATTGTACGTTTTAGTGAGTCGTTGGAAACTGATGCTGCGAAAGTCGCATCATTAAAATTAAAAGTGTTTCGCGGAGTGCATCTGCTTTTGTGTTCTGTCGATGTATTTATAGGGAGGGCGGCGGCCGGGCGGGCGGGCGACGACCGGCCGCCCAAACGCCGCCCAAACCAGCCGCACTACGCTCCAACAGTTTGTTATTTACGTGTTGTGCACCTCCAGACAAAACACAATCACAACACTTGAGTATGAAGCATTCACATAGAAAATAGAACACTTTTGATGCTGAATTACTTCTCTTATACCGGTGATTATGGTAAGGTCTGTCTTATCTATCAGTGGAACGGAGCAGGGCCGCGGTACAAGGGTCGGATTAGAACCGACACTAAAAAGGATCATAACCTCTTCTTGTACTCTCGTGGTTTTCACTTAATTAACGAAATATACTTGCCTACCGTAATACCTATCCGCGTATAAGAAAACAGTAGATCTTGCCGGATTATTCGTTCCGTTATCGAGCAAGCCGTTTTAACTTTCAAGTTTAATTAACCTAAATATTAATATTCGTAATCGCATGCCAACTGGATATCTATGGTAATGTCATCTATAATAATTCGGTGCCAACAAAAGTGTACGTTTCATGATGAGGTTAACTGTGGGAACAGAGGAATTTAGAAATTAAGCGTTAGAGGATTTTCATAGCGCAGGTAGGCAACTAATGCCTGACATATATTTTTTTGTTAATGTTTTTGGGTTGCATACTAAGTCCTTTAAGACATGTCTTCATGTGAATAGTTAATTTGTTTACCATTAGAATATGTGTGTGTGTTTTTGTAGTATAATCAGCCTTTAAATGTTCCCACTGCTGGGGCTCAGGCCCCCTCTCTAAGAGAGGGAATAGGCTGTAACCCACCACGTGGGCCCAGTGCGGGTTGATGAATGTTACATATCTTCGAAGTTTTGGTTCTAGGACATGCTGGTTTCCTTACAATGTTTTCCTTTGCCGTTTTGAGAGCAGTAGTGATGAAATAAATAACACAAAGTAATGCGCCTGGCTGGGTTTGAACCCTATATTATAAACTGTTCTAGTGGATAATGTAATGTAACTATTGTTACATTACAATATCCACTAGAATAGTTTGCGAATATTTTTTTAATTATTCGGAAACTGACGCAGTCACAGAAAAATCCTCCTAAAAATATCCTAATAACATAATATTCGTACGTGTGCACAGATTAGGTGTATAACTGTGTCCTGTATCACATTCTGTGGGCGGATCTAGATTACTACAATCACGCTAGGTACATGAGTGTCTCATAAATCCTAATATTTATTTAATGGCACAGATAGTGTCATTATATAAATATTAGATTTGTCAAGCTTGCTAATGACCTCCGATAAGCCTGCGCGACCGATCATTATCGGAACGAAGTTGTCAACAAGGTACATCACTGCTTGTCCCTTGCCAGCTTACTGTACACGGTAAAAACGTCGACATTATTCGCCGGACTCTCGTCATTAGTCACCGTCCGCCTCGCATAAGAACCAAATGAATCGAAACGTGACGACAGAAGGAGTCCGGAATATAAATATCCTAGGAAGGGTTTAGGGGCTGGGGAGCAATGTGCAACACATTCATCATACCTTCGGTGAACACGGACAAGTGGGAAACTAGTGATAATGCGGGGGCGTGCACGTGCGCTCTAGAAAATACAGTCATACACAGCAACAATCAATCAGAATTACTTTGTAAGTATGACGTTTCATGCGCCACTATGGCGATCACCCAATCACGGTTATTTTTCTATTTAGTCGAGTTTCAATCTGGCATGAAAAAGACGCATCTACTCAATTGGTTCACTACTCTGTGGTCGAGATTCACACAAACGGGCAGTTATATCGATTGTAGCAATAGTCTGTCAAATAGTGCAAACATAGAGACAGGTTATGACGTCAGAGTGTAGTGCATCGTCGGCGAGAGCACTCGTCGACCGCGCTGACCTCCACCTTCGCAAACAATCGGCCCCGCCATTCAATACCGATTCTGACAGCCTTCTGAACGTGACACATTGTCTGTCTATGAATTTATTACTCTGTGCAATTTTGCTTCTTTTTTATTTGAGAATAACCGATGCCTATTCACGGTCTGTGAAGTTCATAACGATTCGTTAAACGTACGAAGATTGAAATGGAAATGGAATAAAAATGACAAGACAAAACAAAAAATAGTTCAGTTTAATTTATACAAGCTACTGTTGTCTACTAATTTCGTTAATAATTTGAAATATAATTTATAAAGAACAGTGGTGCTACAAATCATAAATTCAGAGTCTACCACGCACTAAATAAAAATATAAAGATTTATATGCGAAAATTCATCAATAACTTTCTTTAAGTATAAATCTAAATTACGTTTTTTTTTTTTTTCACAACAAATCATCCAATGACAAATCCCGCCCTTGGGCGGAGCGGAAAGTAGTGTCAGACTCTTACTGACTAAAAACCTACCCCTACGTATGTTAAATAAAATAGCAGGCCCCCATCCCTAGAGGTCAGATAGCATCTGTTAGATTTATACGAACGATACAAGCATGCCGCACTACATAATATAATAACTATTTACGACACGCCATGTAAAACTTAATCGTGTTGGTTTTCCTCGCGTATTTAATTTACAAAAAGATTTTCTTTTCCGCGCAATCCTACCGAAATCTAATAAAAAATTACTTTTATTTTCATAAAATTGGATTTTACTTACAATGTTCTTATTCAATTTTATACTGCTTTGTACTTTTGAACAACGTATTTCAGGTGAAAGTTACGATTTGTTATAACAAAATATTACTAAATATAATAATAAACTTTAAGCCGGATATAAAATCAATTATATCTCTATGTGTATTTCAATAATGGCTGGGTTACGGAATGTAACATTCAATATTGGGGTTTAATTTGGGCAATGTCAACGTCTCGGGAAGGAATACTGGTGGCATATTGCGGTCTAAGCACCCGTGTGATTGGAACCGCTTTCCATATTGGATAATCGTCATTTTGCAATTCAAACTAAACCATATATAATTGAAATTATTATAACAGCACAAACTACTCGACTTGTAAAGCTGTAAAGGCGTACAAAATCACTCCACTCCGCAAAAACCAGTAGATTACGTCGAAGTGCACTTTTCGTTACACTAAAGCTCTCGTTTCGGCTGAAGACAGTTTTCGCGTTTTCCTGAAGACGGTTTAATACGACGATACGTAGCTACAGTTCTAAGATCCCAAGTGAAAAGCTCTTTGCTCTAATAGCATTACGACTCTGTTGCCTTTTAAGTGAAGATATAACGGAGAGTTTGACAGCTCCCTCTGAATCTAGCCCTCTCGTACAATGTAGTTCTAAATGAATTAAAAGCGGAAATAAAACGGCAGTGCGCAGCGCGGCCGGCGCCGTCTGTTTACGATCGTGTAAGCCAGCGGCATTATCTCCTACTTCCCTGGATTTTGGTAATTGGCTGTACGACGTAAAACGATTACCTAAATGCGAAATCCTTTTCTCTCTCAATCCCTAGGCTATTTTGGTTGCGTTTTCTCAATTTACTCGCCAGTTCGGTAAACGAACTCCAAAATTGTGAATCAGACTTGATTGAATCGCAGTCGTGCCCGCGGGAATGGAGTTATTTTCCAAGCTATTTCATGGCACGTCGTACGATCGACAAGTCTCGCAGCCGCTAGCCGTGCACTCGCTCGCCTTTCATGTTTGTACCCTCTCGAGAAATTTCTTTCGGTTCATTTATTTGTTTGGAAACTGTCGTTCCACTCACAACGCCCATATTTGATATTGGTACATATTTTATGATTTGTGAAACAATTGCTTTTCGAAAACTTCCTCTTCTATCAATAAGTTTGTCCTCACGTGAGTGACGAACAAGACGTAAAGATTTGCGGAAAGTATTAAGGCACGTCGAGAAGTGATTATAAGTTGCAAATAATCAAAATAAACTAAAATTCGTCATAATATCTTGAAAATGTGAGCAAACGGCAGTCGTATGAGGGATAATCGTCAGCAATAAAAGAGCTCATTTGTGTTACTGGTCCAGTTGTTTCGTTTCACGTCGCTCGGACAATGGGCAAACGTACGCACAATGTGCCCCATCGTCATCAATCAAAGTCCCTCGCCCCACCCACGCACCCCACAGCCCAGCCAGACTGATTTACCCCTTACATTACAAGCAAATGCACGTCTACGGTAATACCAGCCGACTGCGGCAAATTGAAACTAACATAGCAGATGTAAAACTTTAACAAACGGCTACATGCACACATACAACAACACATTACGATGGCAAGCGATTTATGTTACTACTACTTGTATTGATTGATAGAAACCCAAGATTAGAGAACTTGAACGTAATGAGTAAGGAATATGTCTGATAGAGTTAGATATCAGGCAGATTTCTTAAAAAAAAAACAAAGTGACATTTACATAACTTTACACAACACATGAAACTGATTTGGTCATTCCCTTCATGAATTTATTTTCCGTTTTCATGACCATTTCGTGTATGTAAAGGTAATATTAATTCCCCTCGCCGTGATGCTGTGCATGCAACAGACAACACAATGTCAAAGGAGACAATCAGTAATCATGCGTCATCCCCGTGAGATTACTCGAAACTTCCATCTGCGTAGTGTACACACAATACCGTGTGTACAGCCGTGATTATATCTGCACTGGTTTTTCAACAAACGGCTTCGGTGATTATATATAAACGGTATAAAACGTCACTTTTGACGTCAGACATAGACTAAAAAATCACAATAAAAAAAACGGCCAAGTGCGAGTCGGATTCGCGCATGAAAAAACAGTATAAGGGTATTTTTAATGTCGTGCGGAATTCATCACTCATGCGGATTTGCTCCGCATATGTAACCTGCGCAAATGTCCTTTTCATCAAGTAATTATTAGAATGCGTGCTTTTTATGAATATGGTTAATAATAAGCCAGCTATATTGTTTGCGAAACACATTTTAATTTATTGTATTAACTTTCCACGTTCCACTTTAAAAAAAAATTACAGCGCTTTTCATACCTGATGTCTCACGTTTTTATATGTGGAGAACGTTGTTGATATCACATGTGTAAAACTATTTAAATGCCTTTCTTTTTTGAATTCTCTTTGTGTTATTGTTTGTTTTCCCCAATAAATAAAATAAAATAATACGCACGCGGGATGCGCTTTTTTGCCTTTTAAAATCCGCATGCGTGATGAAATTTGCATGATATTAAAATCACCCTAAATCACTTTTGTTGTATGGGCCTTAAATGTACCCTTAAATATTTATTTTATACTTTTTTAGTATTTATTGTTATAGTATTTGTGTTTATAGACAAGCGGATGGACAGCGGAGTCTTACACACGTATTTATAAACAAGTAAAACTAAATACTTGAGTAAAAGTAACTAAAAAATTTTGAATTCTGAATGCAGATTTCAAACGTCAAGTAAAGACTTAATAAGATTTTACTTAGTTACAAGTAAATACTTCTTTATAAATACGGGTGTTAGTAATAGGGTCCCGATATACCCTGTGGGTACGGAACCCTAATAATAAACAAAGAAGTATAAAATTCGTCGTCAAAAACCATGTTTTCTACAAATTAATTCAAAGGTAAATTAATATTGTGAAATAAAATAAATTGTTGAGGCAATTTAGGTGGAAGGCTCATTTCCATGTGGCCGTACGTCCAAACAGGCCGGGGCCGCACCGGACCGGGGCCGCGCCGGGCCGGACGTCGCGTGACCGTCCGGGACATTCCCCACCCTCATTACCACTTTAAATAACACTATTCAGACCAAACTATTGTATTTAGTAAAAAGTGTATAGAAAATTACGTTTCTAAGAAGTTTGAAAGTGGTAAGTAGGACTATTTATTTTCGATGCTTTGAGAACATAATGTCGCATTAAAACCTTTAATTTTCGTATTAACAAAACTGTGTAGGTATTATTTATTTAATTTGATGATGAAACAGTTGTATAGTATAAATAAACAAAATATGCATATAAATTAACTGCTTATTGCTCCAGCAGACCTGCAAAAGTACAAATTATAATTAATCTAAATAGACGATAATGTGTAAAATTAGGAGAAGAGTAGATGCATATGTGAAGTCTTAAATTAAAGTATCTAATAAATAAACTTACACATATAATTTAAATATAGTGAGAAAAGATAGTACTCATTACATTGATTTTTGAAAACTGAAATCGATTTCAAGTCTCGAATGCTAGTTACCTAGGCTACTACTAGTGGGTAGTTCAGTAAATTATTATGTACTGTACTACCCACTCGAAGATAAATAATAGGTATTAAAAAAATCTATTGTGAAAGGTTCCTACTATCAATAATAGTCCGTAATTATAGAGGCCTATCACTTGATTGCTTATATTTTTGGTAACATAAAAAAACCGGGTATTAGATACTCGGGATTCAATTACTGGACAGATAATGATAGCGTTGATTATATTCCTAATTAGAATAAGTGATAACGTTGTATTGATATCATAATGACTGTTGTTATTTTATCAGTGGTATTTTCAAATAAGTACTCCATTCCCTTTAACACTTAGGTGCAGCGCAGGCGACACAATTTTTGTGCAATCGAGTCTGTGACACACAAATGTTTGCGTGGGATGCTTGAATAAAATAATTAATTTACTGTCTTTATATGCATTTATAAAATATAAATGCTTAGGTTCTATTTTCACAGACTAAAAAGTGCCTCACGGATAGTCTGTTGTCTACGCTGCCCCATAAGTACTTATTTGGAAACTGTTCTTCAGATTGCACCATATTCATAACAAACAATCGTATTTAACTAAATTCATTTTAACAATAAAAAAAGGAGAATCTGTCAAAATATGCAAATGTGTCCAGACAATACCTAAGCAACTAGCTGCAGACTGGAATAATCTGCTAAATTGCACAAACGATGGGGAGTACTAGCAACCCTTCGTGATCGCACCGTGGTGGCTAGCTCTAAATACAAAGCGTATATGTATTTATATGCGGGTGTATAGATAGAGCTAGCCCAGCGGTACTATTGATAACAGCCGGGGCTCCACCACGCATTGTCAGGGAAAAGCACAATGAAAACAACATAAACATACATAGTGGACAAAAATTATATTTTCCCCAAGATTTATATAAATATACGACACAATAGAACTGGTATATTAGGTATTTTATGTTGTGTGTCTGCTTTCGTCGTCGTCGGAATGTAAAAAAATGTGTACGTCAGTGACTCGGATAGATCTAAAAAGTTCTTTTGATAGCACTTCGTCACGGTTAGAATATTTGTATATGAATAAGAAACCATAACAAAATGATCCTAATCGTATCTGCGTTTACCAACGGCTGTGGCACATTCAATATGGGAACATTAGACGTGACACCATCCACAATCGCTGTTGCCGTCCGGCGCGGGGGCGTATGATTAGAAATCGATAACTATGCGTCACATTTCGGCTTACACTTATATATTGTTGATCCTCTATTGTGTTCTGACCCAATGTTATCTGTTACAACATTTACAACGCTTTCAGTACGTCGGTAATCCCAATCAGTGAGGATTTCGTCATTTCCTTTTGTTGAACCCTTATCTCGACAAAATTTTTTGCTCCCCGCTAGGGTACGAACAGTTTTAATAAATAAACATCTGTCGGCGAGAGATTTGTTGACTGAAATAGAACTAACGCTGGCTACAATATCTACATGAACAGTTCGGTTCTTAAATACAGGGAAATAGTTGCTAGAGTATCTAATCTACAAGTTGATACTCAAGCAGGATATTTTGATATTAGAAACTTGTTGGCTGAAGTAGTTGGATAGGAAGTTAATAGTTACCATTCAAAGTGTCAGTTTACACGATTAATGAAGCTACTGTTGTTCAACCTATTCTGTGCTTATGAAATAGTAAACAAACCTGATTAATGGTTAATAGTAACGTCCTCTGACTCATGTTGGGTGCAGATGCGGAACACAAGCGATGTGTGCATAAGAAATATAAAAATGCACGTGGCCCTGGAGCACAATGGAAGAAATACAGGTGGGGTTTTAATCAATAAGTCTGACATTCCCTCTCGCTACAGCTTGAGCGGGAGAAGTCACTTAATGATTTCTCACAAAAAAAAAATAATACAACTGCAAAATAGTAGTTTTAACTCGGTTCATTTATTAAGTACCGACATTTTTTTTCCTATGAAACTGCAGTTCAGTCCGTCATCGATGACAATCCCAAACTCGCAATAATTGAAACGTAGACTATGAGGCTCTGTAAAAAACCTACTCAATCATGAGCATACAAGTACGCACGTTTCACCAATTTATATCTGTTGGCATGTCAATGAAAGTAACGTTAATGAGTAATTGAGTGCAATTAAGAGTAACACGCCACCGCCGCACATTACCGCGGGTTACATGCTCGAAAGTATTGCTGTACACTTTAATTACATCATTATAAAGACTATGTCCAGCTCCATTCCATCCGCATCAATACCAATTTCCTATTTCGTGCCCATATTGGCATCTTTTGTCTTTAGAACTCGTAACACGTTAAACCTTTCAAGAGATTATTTTATTTCTACTTCGTGACGACTTCTTATATTTTTTTAGGATTTCGTCTGAGCCTGAACCCTTATAATGGCATATTCGTCCCTTCATATGTCACTAATGTCACATACTCGTAGTTCTTCCAATATTACGGATTTGATGAAAATTCACAAGGAAATGCTTTCATAATATCCATTTGGATGGAAAATTGAAAAATGATTCTGGAACTGTACTCTTTAATCATTGTTGGTAGAGCTGCGTCGAAAAGATCTTTTAAAATGGAACAAATTCGCCTCAGATCATTTTTTATTTTGACGTTTTGATTACGAGTTATGAGCCCCCAAGTCGTTTGTCCTACCCTTGTTCTCTATTAAAGCATTTCATGTTATAAAAATAGAACGATATTAAGTGAAGAAATATTCGGTAACCTCTTGGCTGTTCGTTTTTTCTAATATTTCATCCTCAACTAGTCTTGATAGTTTCTGTCTTGTTACTTTTTTGCCTACGTACCATGCCGTTATTTATACGTACTATACATATTGTTGGAATCCAGACAAAGAATTTTTATAGCTCCAAGTAAAGGCGTAACACTCATATTTGGGCGATGGTCGCAGACCGTTCTTCTCATAGTTTGGCGACACCATTACGGCATTGTGAGCGCGAGTGAACAATAAATCTCCCCGGGGCTCTGCAATGTATTCTGCATGCAGGCTACTGCGCTCCGTAGCCTGGCAATTATTACTCTCTGTACGAGATTGCTAAGTTACCAAACCACTGTAAGTACCCTAGCTAGATTTTTAAACAGCTTTAAAAATGGAAACTCTTTTTTCATGCTCGCCAGTAATATTTTACGGGCTGTTCCTTGGTGTCCAGTGTACGCTACTGCACCTAATATCGGTTGCGTATTTATGTTTTTACAAGTATCCTTTGTCCGGGGATTTCCAAGAAACCACTGAAACGACTTCAATGGAAACTGTTTTTGTCTTTTTGCGCATGGTTCAACTTAGGTCATCTAAAAACATTCTCGGACCAAGAGCTGCGCGCTGTAGATGCATTTTTAATTATATCTGGCTTTAACATCTTGTTAATTATAGTTTGAGATATTAATCCTTTTGATACTGTATTTAAAGTTGTTAAATGAAGATTTTAAAAGATTCGAGTTATAATAAGTAACTCCAGGTACTCCTACTAAATAAATATTTTAAATAAATGCTTGTAATATTTGATGTACGTGACTAACGTCAAAATGTTCTTTTACGAAAAAAAATCGGTTCGGGAACACAATAATGTTCGCAGCCTCCAACCGAGTCTATAGAGAATAGTTTTTGCACGACCCTTTACATACCACAACGCTAAAACTTACTGCGCATTTAACAATCAAAGCTTTCAAACCTGTTTAAATATTTTCTAGTATGTGCAAGCGCTGTTAAAGTAAACTGTGAAGTGAGCGTGCACTAAACACTACCGCTAGACCGTAGCTGTACCTCCTCAAGTGACTGAGCGATATTCTATGAACTCATCAAGTGGCCGGCTTCGCTAAACTTATCAGAACTTCACTTGTATATAGATGATGGCTGGGAAGCAATAAAATGTCTGCCTGGATTGGATAGGAACTGGCGCGCCTGTGTGCAAATGATCCGGCGCGGCGTACGCCGAAGGACGCGGCCGCATTCCGCCGCGCACTACTACAGCGAGATGACACACATACCGACACGTTCCGCTGTGTGTGTGCAGCAACACATTAATGCCAAAGTACATAAGGCACTTTTGCTGTACGACGGAGTTGGCGTCAGTATACCGCTAGCGGTGTGGAATTCCTTATTACGATGCAACACGTTGCATTCACAAAATTGTTTAGAACTGTTATGTTAGTCGCACGCCGTGTACGCACCGCACCGTTATCGCTCCACATGCGGTATTAAACCTCAAATTATCCGTCGTATAAAACAGTCTGAGATGAATATTTTAACCGCAGCAGCTTCGTTGTTCACATCGACGTGAGAGATAGAGACAAAACGGAATATCTGCAAAGCGGAAACAGTTTAATCACGCAGCGTGTACGGCGGTAGGCGCTAATCTCGCGTCGCGGGCAGCCGTCGCCGAAGCGAATCGCATACAAATGTGCCGCCAGGCAGAGCAAAAACTGCTGAATAATGTCCCCTCACAGTTGTACCACTCGTACGGGTACGAGCTTTATAGCACACATAATGATGCAGTCACGGCACGCTCTATGCATTTTACAACCGCATTACTTTCGGAGAACTTCATAATATTGTAGCTTTTTAATAAGAAGTGTATTGTCGCCCGTCGGTGTGTCCATGTGCCATATTGGACACAAGCAGCGATCGGATCAGCGCTGGGGTCAGGTTGCTGGCATGTGCCAAGTGCGTCACCGCCGCGGATCGGGTGACTGCATCCAATGGCCAACGAGAAATGCACACTGCGTTACTCACCTTATTCGCCTTTTTTGATCTTGCTTTGAAGACTGTTTTAAGCTACTGGAGATGACTAATATGGAAACAGAATTCTTGAGACAAAAGTTAAATATCATTCTATATCCACTGCCTTTATTCTCACTGATCCAATAAAATGCACAATTGTCTCGAACTGCTCGATGACAATTGGGTTTAATTTGACTTGGGCACTGTTAAAAGAATGATATTTATTATATATCCAATGATGTAAACTATAATACCGAACTCGCAAACGTAACTGACCTACGCAAGGTAAACGTTTTTCAGTGAGCGGTGTGACTGATGACGTTTTTTTGTTACTCACTATTTACTGTTTGGGGAAATTGCTGAGATTAGCGTGATTCAATGACTCACTGACGTCTATGTCTGCATAAACAACAAACTTTTTATTAAGTCTGGCTATACCTACTACACTTGCTCTGTACAGCCAAACTTTTTGTAGGCCGATAATAAACAAAAAAAAAAGTATAATTGTGTTGTAAAGGTGGTCAGGCTTGTCACGTTCGTGAGTAATCTATTCCACCGGTATTTGTAAACGTCGAACAAAAAACGGAGTCGGTTTTCAATAAAACGCATTATTCAAAAGTGACGCTCTATCGGTTACCCATTCACGTAGTCGAAACAGTAGCGACACAGCACAAATTATTTACATTGCCGTCGGTCTAACAATTTGGGAGCGGTATCCGGAATTCATGGAAGACAACTGCGCTCGTCATCGCGGCTTTGTTTGCGGGCCGCTGTGAGCTGCCGGTAATCAGACGAGCCGGGACGGATTAGACGCGGTCGTCGCGTCGGCCGGGGGAGGCCAAAGATGTGACTGAAGTTGTAGTGAAGCGTCTGGCGGCTCGTAATTTGCGGAGCCGTCACCGTCACAAGGGTTGACCTCGTCTGGTGATCGCCCACTCAATTAAGAATTTCACTTCGCCAGACGACTGTCTTCATTGTAATTACAGGATTATTACCAATCAATACGGCATTGGCTGATCGTAAATCGAATCCCTTAACAATTGCCATTTCAAAAACGTTGATATTCAACAAGGAGATTGATGTTAGAAAAATGTTATTCGTCCAATAAAGTCTGGAGAGCGTAAAACCGGTGGTCGTTCAATGCTTTTAGTGAAACCCCACTTTATTTGATCCTAGTGGCTCTTACTAAAGTCGAGGAGTAGCTACGGGGAGCAATTTTATTGCCTCTTATTGGCTAACGTTCAAAGTGACAACTTTAAAGACTGTTCGTACGTATTGAACTCGCGGCCGAGGCTGACTTTAACGGGCTGACGTGCTCACCATGTGTGTGTAATTCCACTAAACGAGCAGAGAAATCGCAATAAGTCCACTTTCGTTTAAAATAAAGACGGAACACAATAAAGACATGTAACGTAATAAGACTATCCCGCACCGAGTCGGATTTGATTTTGATTCGTGGTCGTATCGAATTTATGTCCATCGAAGTTTGAATGGACAATAACTTTGTTAGTTTGAAGCGAATGATCTTAGCTGAGAATTATAGCAGTATCCCGAGTCACTCATGTTCGCTATCTGTTCACGAGTAAGTTATATAATTTCCTGAATCATACCAGTTTTGCTTGTAACTTGAATGAATCAACTAATAGTTAGCCGTTTGTTTTACTTAATATACAGTAGGTTTTATTGTTTGTTTCTATATGAAAATGTGGAAGGCAGGTCGCTGTGTTGAAGTTCGGTTTGACTAGCTTGTGCTAATGGGTTTGCCCTCGTGGAATTATTGTGTACTATCCACATATTATAAATTATAACATGTTTTATTCTGATATAAATATGTTAGTTATGTTACTGTAAAGTTTAATGAAAATCTATTCAGTACCTAATAGTTTTGTTGGAAAGGGTTACAAACATCCATATCAACTCACAAACATTCACAGTTTACATATTACCTATTATATTAGTAGGATAGTTGGATTAATGTTAGCCACTTAGAGAAAACCCTTTTTTGATTGAATTGATTTAAGAGCAATATTTAGGCACAATACTGGTATCAGAATTAGAATATATGTATCTTTAATCTATTGCAATTTGTATCAAACTCCGTATTGAGTTAAGACTTCCTAGATCCAAGCACAATGATAACCTTGTTGCTATATCTATAGGAATACTAAATAGCATAGTGATATCACAAAGCAATACCAGTGTCCTCGAGGCTATAGTTACAGGCGTGTCCATTGCAGATTAAAAGCGGATCTTTAGTGGGTAGGGGGTGGTGGTGATGGTGGTGTCAGCGGGGGCTGGGGGGGCACGCGGCACGGGCAGCAATAAGCAGGCGGCGAGACGGAGCCGGCGCGACCCGCCGACGCCAACAGTCCCACTCAACATAAAACTAAATCTCCACGGACAACAAGCAAACGCAATAGCTCTCCACAAAAGACGTGAACACTAGCTCGAGTATCAATTCTCTGCTATTCGGCTCGCCGACTTTGTGTGTTCCTCACGGGTGGCTGACGAGTGACGACATAGTAAGCAAAAGATCTGATACTTCACTTTTCTTCAACAAACAGAAATAAAACCGTGCATCTTTATACCTGAGCAAATCCAACTTAACTCCTCAGTTTTGTTAAAAGTTTTTCTATTTCTTTTTTGTTCGTTTAACAAACAATCCTGAGCAAAGTGTTTAAACTTTGGCCCATTCTGAATAGGAGTAAGAAAAAACCTAGACGTTTCAAATGATAAATCACTAAGGAAATACGTAGCATAGTTGGACGAAGTTAAATTACGGTTCACTTCATGAGTTCCGCAAAATGGAATGAAACTTCATTTACGTGGAGTCACGGGAAAATTGACAATGTACCTTAAAATTCATGTTACCATTTTAGTGAACATAGCCTTAACGACGTACTAACTCACTTTAATGTAAGAGACCACAATTTCGTGCAAGTCTTTAGGTAACGTATAACGTCTCGGAAATGTTCAATATTTGCAATACACAAGTTACGTAGGTAGCCACTTCGTCGATAACCTTTACACGTAATGTAAGACAGAATAAACCCAATAAAGATATAACCTAATCTACTACCGCCAGACTTACAGTGGACATAACGTCTCTGCGTTTACTGTAACAAAAAAATATATTTTACGCTAATTCCTTGTCGGTGGCCCCACGCACACTAAGCGGCTTTCCAGCTTATCGACTTACAGACATATTCACCTATTTTTTCAATAGCAAAAAATAGTTTTAAAAGTATAAGAATGCTGCTTATCGAGAAAAAACTACAACAAAGCCCTGATCCTTGAGGCTTTCCTCGTGGGTTTTTCGAATTCCGTGACTCAAATAATTAAGTCCCCAAGATGGGGGTCGCTGGGTGAAATTATACATTGTTATTGCCACCATAAATCTCATTTTGGGAGAACGCACTCGCATAGAATAACAAATAAAGACAACAAAAATTTCATATCACATCACACAGCCCTGAGGCGTAAATGTTTTGACTAAATAACTATTGAAACCTTCCTGTGTCCATGTGTTGTACTCGTAACAAAAACAGTGTGTTGTGTGTTCACCCGTGCTCTGTATAAGCGTTATGATAGACAAATTACTGGAATAGCAATAAATATCGATCGTCTATAATACAGCTTATACAGCTACCATGATGATGTAGTAAAAGCAGTTTCTTCGGGTTTTAATGCTCTAAGTTTTTCTTTGACTATTAGCGTTTCTTAACCTCGGTACGAATGGATATCTCTTTTCTTCCAATTTTTCCTTTGAACTTAATTCTCTCCCACCACAGGGAATTGTGAAACGCTGAACTGTCTTCGAACTCCTTGTGAATTTAATTCTCGTTCGCGTCAAATTGTTGGTGGCAATTGTCGTAGATTCTGGTTTGCGATATTCTGACTGTGGAACTAGTGCAGAGGTGCGGTTAAAAGAGGTAGTTTGTACGTGATGACATGATTATACAGGTAGTTTTGCATCATGATGAGTCTTCGCACTAAGTAGATATAGCTACTTGTATCTAAGTATATCTACAGAAGTAGTTTTACTGAATTACCTACCGGATACATTGAATACTTTGAAACATCTTGATCGTGTCATGCATAGATTGGGCTTCGTCACTAAAATACGAATCCGTTCTGAAAAATAGACACTACCTTATTAGATAAGATACGTGTACGTACACAAGCATATCTACAAGTACACATAGATCTGTGCAGTACATTATGTGCATGTATAAGGTATTCTAGACGTTTGCGAAAGTCTGCAGACACGCTTCGTCACGGCTCTCGGCACACAGATGCCAATCTGTTATAGTCATATGTCTACGTCAAGCCGTGATGCAACATTCGGATCCTCAAGATATACATGTACTACGCGCATCAGAAATGCTCCTGAATATTGAACTACTTATTACAAAATCACCCAAACTATCATGCACTTAAAAATATTTAAGATTTGCATTGACTAAAGCTGCGATATGCAGCTATAGTTTCAGCAAGATTTCTTTCCTTGCATTAGACTACCTAACGCAAGCTAAGAAACGTCTTGTGCCGATCCAAAGATGCTGACCGCAGTTTAGTTTCCTTGTAAAATTATTTTTATTTCATTTGATATTAGGACTAAACAAAATTTATTGCACAAAGATGCAGTTTATAAAAACCCAGTTAGCACTCTTAGATTCGCATCTGTTTTTGTTAGAAACTTTTCGCTACGCTACGCTACGGTCCATGGCCGAACTTGTTACCACTAGACTAATGAGGCAATTATTCCACTTTGAAAGAAATTAACAAAATCATTTAAAAATAATTTTAACTATGCTACTGAAAGTGTGTTTCAACTTAACTTTAGTAGGCGTCCAAAGACACGAACGGAAGACTCATTTTGGATGACAAACTAAAATACTAGCGAAAGAGGACGAACCGTCGCATACTGCCGGTAAACTAATTAGGCACTAAAATGGTTTTAAAATGAAATTATGTCTGGCTTTGCGTCCTCCATTACCGTAACCGATAGGTATATGTTTGCGCGCCGTGTTCGTGTATTATCGAAACAAACGGCCGCTTTGCAGTGAAAGTTGTACAGACTACACAACCACGATAGCTTCATTTATTAAATGTAAATTTTCTTATGGCTTTATCCTGTTGCAAATAGTAAAGTTGGTAGTAATAGCAGTGTATTGTTCCAAGCTTTTCAAAATACAACGGCTTTAATTTGATGCAGTGGAATCTAGCTAAATAACTGCATATAATTATGCACTAAATGCCACTAACTAACCCACCTAGTTACATTCTATTGCTATGCACGAGCCTCTAAAGAAAATATTTATTCATGAAGATTTTAGGTACCTAAATAGAATTTGTAATAGAAATACCTAGTCGCTTAGAAGTCGACATCCCCACAGGTGACACTCCTTCTAACCAGGTATACTTGCGACTGGCAAGTTGGTTATTCCACCACTTGACAGTAAATTCCTAAAGCACAAAGCTTCAGGCTCCCAAAGGTAGACGCGACTCGTCTATGCGAAATTGTATTAAGAACATATATTTCACCTTAACCATACTATACTCCTAGAACAATTTATATAATAAAAAAATATTGCCGTATTGTCGCGTCACGTCTACCTGCGGAGAGCTTTAAGTAGATACTCTAGTTAATATAACCACGAAAAATAACCTGGTTTACACCGGCGCTTCCCCATTACACTGCACGGTCCTACAGCAGATAGGTTTTCAGCGTCACTAACAGCTAGTCTGCATTGTTCGCAGAGCACCGGCGGCGGTTGTCGCTCAGCGAGCAACGCGGGCGCGGGCGCCGTGACGGTCGCGAGCGGCGGCGCGGGCGCAGGCGCGAGCGCGTGCGCGGCGCGCATGGCTAGCGCGGGAGCGCAGTACCGCGGCGGAGCGCAGCAGTGGGCGGCGGCTTATGCGCCGCAGCCCTGCCGCTACCCGCCGCCGCAGCCGCAACAGTACGCGGCTGCTCCGAGCCCATACACTCAGCATCAGGTGAGTCATCATCTTGATCTCGTTACAGACTCTCTCTTCAACTTGACAACGAACTAGTTAATTACCGAATAGAGTTCAAAAACCCTACACTCCAAAACCACGACCTGATGTGGCTCAAAGGACTGCCCAATTGGAATAGGACTGGACAACACATATTATGTTTTCCGTCTGATCAACTGTGAGCCGAAGTAACACAGAGCTGTCGGGGCAGATTACATAGACATTAGCGAGACGAACTAAACAGATTTGCCAAAACTGAAGAAGGAAGCGCGAAGAAAGGGTTGCCAAGTAGGACAGAAATCAGAATAGATTAGCAAAAAAAGTATTCAGAAAATAGCCTAATGAAATGTTACATAAATACCATGGACAAAATTAGATTTAGACTACAATTTTTTTGCGGTGATGACTTCTCCCACTCTACATAGAGCGAAAGAGTTTGTCAAAATTTTGCTGACTAAAACTCACCTATATTCTTTCATTTGCCCTTTCCGTTCTAGGGCTACAGAAACTCTTTCAAACGCATTGGTCCTATTGCCTCCCTAGGCCCCTACTGTTTTGCTGAATCACATTGAAGCGCATGAACACTACACGCCGTTGACTCGGGCCCGGTCCCTGCTTGACAGCCAGACACCAAGCTACTCATTGATCGACATCTGCAATCCCTCGCTCTCACGTTTTCACGTTACCCTCACAGTTGCAACCATCTCCTTCGCTCGCATTACTGCTTCGCAGAAGAAGGTCATCGTTGCCTAGTTAATGCATGACCTTAACTGAGGTCGGACTCGCGAGGTAGCTGCCGCCGATCACACCCACGAGGAGCAGTGGTGCTCCGCCCAAGTGGGCAGACTTCCACCGTATCCTCCAGGCGATACGCACAATGGTCTGGAACCGAACGTTTCTCCTACCTGAATCCTAAACAGGAACCTCCGGAACTGATCATGTCCGGTGAGGACCTGCGTCATACAGAAAGTGTGGCGCCTTCTCATAACTACTCTACTACTAACTACTCCTCAAAGAGCTGCGATTGTGGCGTGCCTAAGCAGATTTAGACCGCCAGATATGTACAATATGGATAACAATAAAGATTTCAGATTTAGATTTGCTCTTCCAAAAGTACATCCATTTACTGCGCATTTTCTTAGAAACACAACCACAAGTCCCGATGCAATGCGATATTAATAATACGTTTCATAATAGGTCTTGTAATAATAACTTCCGCGATACATTATGTTAATCCTTCCGGCATTCTTTCAGCGAGTAGATATGAATCATAGCGCACTATTTTTATACCGGCACACGTTTTGAATCTCACACGTGTTCTCTCGCCGTATTGTTCGGCATAGTCGTTGCTACATATCGTATTTATTCATGGGAAAATCGTTATTTATTCTCAATATATATGAAAGACTGATATGATTTTATGTAAATATTAGCTCCGTACAATTACAGGTACAGTCAAACGCAAAACACATTTATTAGGAAAATTATCTTTAATGCTACACGATGCTGTCAATCTCAAATTATGACTATTGAAAAATAAACTAATATATAAATATGTCCTTAAATAAAAATCTTGCAATAATTTCTTCTACGAAGTCAAAATAAAGTACTGAGTACTTTATTTTGGCGATGAGCTGATATACACTACAAAATTGCTACGAGTATTTTCGTAGCGGCACTCTCATACCATTTTAATGACAACATTTGAAGTACACAACAGAATACTCCATATAAAATATTTCGATAAAATTGTTGCGTCTCAGCTGCAAAATCGATAAAGAATTCGCAAGCTCCGCTACGAGTGACGCAGCGCAGTCAATTATGTTGGCACCAAATACGTCCATCAATATCGCACCCCCATTCCGTCGCCTTGTACTGAGCGCAAGTATCCCATAAATAAAGTAGAATCTTTAGCCGGCGCCATCTTCTGCATGTTCTAATGAGGTGTGTTTAAGTTTACGATCGGGTTTACGAGCGCCGGCGGAGGTTCCGCTGTCTGCCGGACCGCGAACACTTCCTTAATGTTGTGAAACGTTTACCTTTCATTCGGCTAATAAGTGACTATCAACTTAACTTTCTTTAACGTAAACAACGTTTCTAATAAACCTAAGATACTGTGTTTAAATCAATAAACTCGAATTCTAGTTAGCTGGTGGCAAACCCTAGCACCGTGGCCACATTGCTCACGGCGCTGGACTGGATAATTAACCGCGAAGTCGGCTCGTTGACATCGCTCCATCAATTTCTACGCCCGCCGCGGCTGTAGCTCGTTATGCATTACACACAAACAATATTAAGTGATTAATGTCTTCTCAGAGCACTTAAAACAACACAACTAGATCGTGATTTGCATAAAACTAGTTAATTTAGAAGTTTACTCTGTTAATCGTTGGGTATGAACTCATGTATTGTTTTCGCATGCTGACTATACGCAGCAGAGTGACAAATTATTACGATAAGTATATAGCAGAAATACACACAGGCTTCTTAGACCTAGGCTGCGGGGATATTCGAAAGAGTCATCGCGGCCCTGGAACGCAAAGGGCGACTAAAGGTACACAGGTGGATTTAGTCAGTAAAATTCAGAAACCACATTAAAATTACGTGGAGTTAAATGGTGCTTTTCCATCGAAAATGTTTATAAAAATATTTTCAAAAAATCTATACTAATCATATTCTAATATTATAATGCTTGAAGAGTTTGACGCGCTAGTTGCAGGCACTACTGTTTGAATTGAAAAAACTCTTTTAGTACCGGATAACCCACTCATTGAGGAAGGCTATAGGCTATACGAGTATACCTAACATCACGCAACCACTGAAAGTAGCGGAGCATTAATCAAAGACGTAGGTGAAACCGCGGGGGCAGCTAGTAGTTGATACAATCACAGTCTTGTGAGAAGTGTCATTGAACAGAGAGCTTACTGGGCTGTTTACGAGGCGACAGTGCGACACAAACCAGATGTTGCACAAAGAACGGCTGCACCTAACCCCCTCCTCCACAAGGATCTCGTAAAAGGAATTTCTCGCGCCCTTATCGCTTTTCGAAATAAAATGTAGCTCCCCGAGCCGTACGTGTTTTATTACAACGCGTCTCCTTCAGGATTTATCTCATGGTCGCCGCGCCGATACTGAACTCGTTTTTTTTACATCGTGAAACGTTTGAAAAAGAACTTCGCTTATGCGATTTGCTCCGCTCGAGTTTTCCTTTAATTTGTGCAATTTTATATCGTGGTTAAAGATCCATTGCAGGAGTACTGAGAAATTCACAGCTGCCTTGTGGGATTACTGAGAAATCCACTACGTCTTTCTATTACTCCATGTCTTTCCTAATGTCATTTTTTCATATTCGATAAGATCAACATTTTAATGTGTATGTACTAATAAAAGAACATTAAAAAACGTTTTGTTTTCCGATAAAGTAATCGTAGTCGTAAAATAGTCGACTTATCAGTTCCGACGATTCTTAACTGACGTTGTAATGTTATGTTGAAGCGATCAATTACAGGTTTGTTTTAACTTTTATGTCGGCCTCGTGTCTTCATTTACCGTAACAAACGTTACGTTGAATAATGTAGAAATTAACACTTTAACTCCATTGTAGTGCATTTTTATTATAAAGTGAACAAACAGGTCATTTCCGCTGTGAAAATAAGCAAGATTATGCTTATAAATACACTTAAGTTTGATTTCCACAACCGCCCCTTGTTCCATTAAAAACGCCTTGACAATAGTGATTAGTTTATTGTCCCAGTTTTTAGTGAACACGACTTTGATCGGACTTCGCAGTCCCCAGCCTGTAGTCGTAACATATATCTATGACCGCTTGATTAATGACCGGAATATGTCAGCTGTCAGGGCTGTCACAACTCCGGAGCTTGTTAGATCCATCGCGCCCCTTACCAAATGGCAGCCCTAAATAGAGGTTACGTTTTTTAGTATAGGACCCAACGTTTTTATCGTAAGAAGTGACAGAAGTGTCTGACTGTAATACTCTAATGCGTTTTACGTCCGAGCCCGCCTTAATCCGCCGCCGGTAGCTCTGTGTAGCGATACCCGACGAGGATGCTTTCATATTTCTGTTTTATTTACTACGTAGATGTTAATATCTAAGGTTCAAGAAAGGCTGGGGCCGAGATTAAAGTAGTCATTCCTTTCCTCGTTTCCATTAGAATCATCTAGGCTGAAGCTACTCGACTCCTTGGCGCTTTATTTTCACACGCACGCACTCAAAGATTATGCTGATGTATTTAAATGTATTCGCTGCGGAGTTTTTTTTTTTTGTAAATGAAATTACCACATTCATTTTGGAAGGTTTCGCTGCCGTATAATTTTTATTTAGAAGATCCTTTTTCAATGTCGAACATGGTAATACGTATAACTGTATCTATTTTATAAATGAGCAGGGTCATCAATTACAAGCCATTCCGAGCTAACGATTGATGAATACGGGTGTGAAAGGTTCTCGGAATATTCCTAAATAATACAGTTTTGCTATTATCTAATCACGTGATGTGCATGTGTTGACTTTGTGAGTATAATAGTTTATTTCGGTACAATGGGGCAGGCACGTCCCACGTGTGCCACCCTCCCATAAGTCGGGGTAAAAGTATAAATAAACAAGGTTTGCTGATATCTGTCATCCGAAGAATTAGATTTATTTCGGCTCTGGCGGAAGGTGAAGGACCCTAGCCCTCGTGAACAGCCGCGGAAACATATGATCACTCTCCACTGACGGATATTTATCTGAATGCGACGGGAGGTTATTGTATTAAACATGATGCGCTTGCGACAAATCGTCCTCTTATTTAAAACAAAAACGTAAGTAAGTAGATCCCTGAACATCTTGTCTGTATAATAGTCTACGCTTTTCTTATCCCTTAGTTAGTTACATGAAATTGTTTTTATAGGGTAGAGTACAGCGTCGGCGGTGAAACTTGTCCAATATTGTGAACTATACTGTTATAGGTAGGTCGGGTCAAAAGGCGCAGAAAAAAGAAGCATTTTTTCTCTAGTAAGGGTGGTGTTTTTTTTGTTGAATTATGTTAATGCTGGTGTGACAGAGGGTAGGGCCGCGGCCGCTACCGATATTTAAATTCGTCCATATACCAGTGTTCTGAATCATTTGGCCCTGCCAATGGTTTTGTTTTTCTGACTCTCCATCAAGTTTTTTACCGACTTAAATACTGGATGATAAATGAGTCGTAAAGGTAGTCTTTGTATGTAAAGTGGTAGATAATTTCGCTAGCTTAGATAGATTGCAAGCAACAATTAGTAGTTTCTAATCTCAGATAGAGCCTGAATGCTATAGGTAATTAATTTCACCTGTCCATCACGGCGGACGAAGCCTATCTCCTCGCGTATTCTCGGCTCAATTATCTCGTAGCAACCCTATTTATCTCTGCTTTTGTTAGTTACACTACTCCTTTTCAGGTGTGAATAATGCAGTGCCTTAATCACACTTAGTTTAGCCTAATTAGTAGGAAATTAATTAGTTACGTAATTTAGAATAGGTAGGTACCTACTAATGGCCGTAGAATCAAAAGGCAATTTTTACTCAAAATCTGAATAAATGTAGGCACTTGTCAAGTGGACTGTCTCGCCGTAGTAAATGGCGAACGAATTGATCGATTTCCTGATTGAATCGACGATAAAACAAATGGAGTGCTCAATTTAAATAGATTGAATGGGATTTATGTTTCATTTCGTGAGCTTCGGCGTGAATCAGTTGGATCCCGCGCTGTGAATTCGCTGGCCACCGAACCACGGGCCGTGCGGCTACTTTAAAATTGAAACCGGAATTTCATCGTTTATAAAACTCATTATAAAATTCAGACGGATAGGTTCACACCAATTTCATGTTCCTAATTAACGTAAGCGGGTAATTCGAATGCAGTTACAATAGTTTGTGTGTAGGGTTTGCGTGTTCGCCGGCCATGTGACGAGGAGCGCCGCACGCACGCGCTGCGCTATCGAGCCGGGACCAACTGTTGAGTGCTATCTCCCGCGCGCCGCCACCCCATGCCTTTGAGAGCCAGCCCCGCGCCCCTCGAGCCCTCCTACGCGCGTGACGTCATCACCCACAGTCATATGCTCCCGACGGGCGACGGCGACGTGTGCGTTCACGTTTTGTCATTAAATTTTACTGTGGACAAAATTAAAATCGCGTGTTTTATTGCCATGTTGATTGCCGGCGGTACGGCCGGCTACACGGACACAGCTGATATTGCTGTTACATTGGAGTCACTTTTGTATTTAACTGGCTTCTCCTGTCTAGACGCGTAACACATTTATTTTAGCAAGGGTTCATTTTGAAAATAGGTTTATCTAGTTTTAAGACTTAATCCTATTAACTGAAATTTTCCCAACTTTCTAAAATTTCAGCCGCTTTCGTGACGTTCTTAGATATTATGAATTTTTCGAACCTTTTTAATATCACTGAACGTTCTTACTCTAAATGAGAATCAAAACCTAGACTATTGTCTTGTTTAACACACTCTACTTATTTCAGTTTATCTAACTTGCAAACTATTTGTTTGTAACTATGCTTTCATTTTGATGAGACGGTTTGCAGTTGGCGCACAGAGGCTGCGCAATCGTCTGTTGCGTTGCGGATTTGTGCATACGAGGAGAAATTCTTAATAGGGGCAACTAAGATATACCTATATTTAGCCTATACTATTCCAATGTTGAGCAAAGGCCTCCCTCCATTCCTTCCCCAGTTCCCGGCTCTGAACCATTTCTTATGCTAATTCCTAAGGAATACACCTAAGTCGTCCTGCCATCTCCGTCGTGATCTGCCACCAATTTTTATTTGTACAAGCCCACCGCTCGACCGGCGTGCGGCAGACAGTCCAGCCCAGTCCCACTTAAGCTAGGCTGCTTTTTGAGCCATGTCAACGATTTGTGTTTTGGAGCGCAGTACACCAAGTGTTTCCAACGCGATCTATTAATTTAACACTGCGCTCTAAAGCACGTTGAACTTTAAATGTGAGGAAACAAATTTATAAAAAAATAAATTGTGTTCTGAAAGTGAATTGTATGTGGTTGATTTTCAAACAAAATAGGAAGAGTTCCTATAGGTATAGATATCTATATTCGTCATATTTACAAAAACATTTCAGCGCAGATAAAATCACAGCACACCAAACAGCTAGGACAAAATTCGTCGAATTTATAAGACAAATCATTTATTCACAAAACGTGCCAAAGTTTCCACAAAGCAGGCACTTACGTCGAAGTTTGCGCAAGTTCGACGCGTGATGATTACTTGTCATAAACTGTCACCTCCGGCACCTCCCACCATTCCTTCACTTCGTACCGGTACATTTGACACCTGTCACACTAAGCCAGACTGATTGGAACTCACTTTCGGCAGGATTTCGCGGTTCTCAAAAGCTTAGAGGATTGTTATTTATGTTTGTAAAATTCGTGTGTATTGATGTTCCTAATCCGTGATTTATTTTGAGATTTATAGGAGGATATTCTAAGCTATTGGTTTTTGAAACTTGACAATACCTTAGACGACTTACCTAATTGAAAGTTAAACAGGAAATTAGTTAAAGGGTATACTTATAATAGGACAAGTTTAATTAATCATTTTTTTTGAGGTCGGAATTCATCAAATAACTTCGCCCGCTCTGGGTGAAAAAAAAAACTTTAGCTGACTAAAACTCCATGTGTTCCTTAAGTTGCCCTTTGTAATCTAGGGCCCGGTAATTTTTTGGTAGAGCATTTATTGTTCAATGTAAGGTAGATGCTCAGAACCCCCATTCCGTCATCACTACAGCCGCTAGCTACTTTCGAGACCTAGTTCTGCCTCAATTTATTTTAAGCCACAAGCGATCGTAAAATTCT
This sequence comes from Leucania comma, assembly GCA_958295575.1. Lineage (NCBI taxonomy): Eukaryota > Metazoa > Arthropoda > Insecta > Lepidoptera > Noctuidae > Leucania > Leucania comma. Next base: position 13,791,732 of record OY282474.1, on the reverse strand, counting down.
GTTAAATCTCGGTCGCAGTTACAGTGGCTGGCATTTCCGTCAACAAACTCCAAACATGAGCCGAAGTGTAACCAAAGTTCGGTTGTTCCGTCCCGCGAGTACACTCGCGGCCAACCGGTCTGACTCACTTAATTACCCATCCAAATTTCGGAGCAGATAATAAAGTTAAATTGAGTAAATTGCACAGGTGGCCGACATAATGTGAACTCGTTGTGGACTACACTGGTGAAATAGCTCTAATCGGACATTTTGCCTTTAAACTGCCACTTAAAAGTTGTCTTGTTAACGACTGCTACGTTGTAAAGTGTGTCAATTACATTAATAATTATTTCTTAATTGAACATGCACTTCACTATTCGTTGATGGAGGGCTCAAAGACAATATATAACACGTAGAAGACATGAGATCTACATTAATTCCAAGAAACTCGAGACATATCAGCTTTTCTGTTAAATATGTAGGTACCTTCCTACCTATCTAAGTTGGTAGAGATTATTCTACGGTAGTCGCCGCCTAGATTACTAAATTCTCAACATTAGGTAGTCTCTATGTCTACCGGCTGTCAAAGTTTAGATAAAATTAATAGAAAATAAATAGTTTATTAACTTCCTTGAAGTTAAAATGCGAAAATAATTACCGTGCTGCAGTTTCTGCAATGAAAAACGAAACCAATTTTGTTTTCACTTATAAATCGTTTGTTCTTTATCGAAATCGTGGCGGTCCGCGGTATAAACCACGTATTTTGCTAATTTGTTTTATGTTGGCGTATGAATCGCCGTGGTGGTCGTTCCGGCAGTTAACACAAATTGGTCCAATTACCGTCGTCTACTACCAAGATACCAATTGGATTACGAATCTAAATTCCTCCGGTAAGCCCGGGAAAAGTCCTCCTAAATGGTTTTAAAGGTAAAATAATTTGTGTGGCCTGAACTTAATTACACAAATAGCAACTTTACAGCACATATGTAACTCCACTTGATGAGCTGTTACGTCAACGACACGCACAGTTTATGGGATTAATATGTTAACTAAATGCAAATAGCAGAACATCGTAGAGTACCCAGTGTAGCCTGTGTGTAGCTGGTTCAAACGTAGGCACCTGAGAGAAGACAAATAATTAGGTACCTCCTGTTTTTCATTAACCCAAGTAAATGACTTTTCTGTCGCCTGTTATATAAAGAAAATTCGCGCACGCGTCAAGGATTGCTCTCCTTTCTGATCCGGATGTATTTTTATACCATAATAAAACCCTCGGTTATGGTGCTCGTTCATAGCGTACATACCGTCAGATTACACGATATCCTTGTAATCAATTTCATGTTTGCGTTATCAAAGCGTCGTTTCACGCTACAAGTATCTAATGTAAAATGTATCCATTAACGTTTCCATGTTAAATGCTTGTTTATCGAACCAAATTTCTATTTCCAGTCGCGCGGGTCCCGAGCCTCCTCGTTAATCCAAACTAACTGTTCATCCATTAACAAATTGTAGCGTTGCCGGAACGGAGCACGTGCAATCCGTACCGTTGGCTTTTCTTAACTCGGCGGGTATCGAGCATGCGAGTCGATTAAGGGTGCGTGCTCGGAATCGGCATGCGCTCATTACTCCTCCCTATTCATTACTCGTCGGCTAGATAACTAATAGTCGACGTCTTAACGCGTTCCACTGAGAACAGTTATTTCAATGAAGTCGCCTTGGTGGGGCTCCGCTCCAGCCGTTTCGCTAAGTTGCTACGAGCGCGCATATTAACACTTTGATCCAGTGAGTATAATATAATCGCTCTGACACCGAGCTACACCTACAATGTGTTCACGGGGATTACAGCCATCGACATCATGTCCCGATTATACACGCAGCATTACATTTAATTAAATAGTTATGTAACGTGTTCAAGTTTTACAACACAGTAATAAATCAAGATGTCGGTTTTGGTTTACGTAGGAAATAGGAAACAAACTGAATGTAAAGCAATTCAGAGACTGCGCTTTTTATGGTAAATACGGTGTGTTAATTTTATTAATGTTATTCAATAATTTATCTAATCCAATGTATTTAATTTATTTATAATTAAGCTATAACAGTCTAATTGAATTTAATTTAATAATGTTACAATGATTTAAAGGATGCTGGAAATAAACTCTGTACAGCGTACTTGGTACCATGAGGAATACTTGGTCTTGCAACAGCATGCTGTGGTTCATTGTAGGTTTCTTTGATCAAGTCATCTATGAAATGCAGCCAATCTTGTACCCCATTCGTACAACAACTGAATTTCCCAGACTTTGTAGAACTCTATTTCTGTGGTGACGCTGATCGTAATACTTGATGTGTTGTTCCAGTACACGGGCACGGGAATGGGCGGATGCGGCGGAGCAGGCCGAGTGCCGACCGCGGCGTCACCTGCCAACACGGCGTCGTCGTCGTCGTCCAACACGGGCTCGGCGGGCGGCACGCGCTCCACCTCGCTGAGCACGGCGCCGCCGCCGCCGGCCTCGTCCGCCTCCACCACGGGCGCCGCTGGCGAGCAGCTTTCCCGCACCAACCTCTACATCCGAGGCCTCAGCCAGAACACCACCGATAAGGACCTCGTGCAAATGTGCCAGATGTAAGCCTTATCACTCACAAACAACATCTGTCCACGATCATGTTACAAACTTTAATTTTCATGTTATTTTTCAGGTATGGCAACATAATTTCAACAAAAGCAATATTGGATAAAAATACCAATAAATGTAAAGGTAAACAACATTCATACCGTACGTCCTCTTTTATATACACTGTCATAGCGAGTTACCAAGTTACCTACATGTAAAGTACTATTATTAGTTATAAATCTGTGCATAGTATCTCACGTATGTATTTAAATATTGTTTTACAATTTATTACTTGAATAGAGTTGCATTGTTACGATTATTCGTAATTGAATTATTTAAAACAATATATTAATATTTTCTAGAATACCATATACCTACCTTCATTAAACTAACCCATCTATGGTGAGACTTTTTTCCAATATATGCACGAACACTAGATACATTCAATTTGATTCATATTTATGACATTATCATATTTCAAATGTTTATTTTTATATATATTTTATAGTAGATATATTATCATGTTCACTATATTTGCACCCAAGCACAGATGATACTAAATTATTACCTCGATAAAAATTTTGCACAGTAATTTTAATGTTCATCACGATGTTATCCGTTTTCGATGTCACATTTTCATCACGCTAATGTCGAGTAGGCAATATACTCGCGCTCATTAGTTACATATCAAATGTATGTACCATAGCTGTTCTTTCTTTGGAATTTTAGATATATTTTCAACATACATACATACATAAGACCAAGCATGAGTCATCGAAATTATAAAAAAAAAACTTTTTGTAAGCGGTCCCTATCGGCTGAGGTAACTCCCTACTATAAAATAATTTAACTTTTTTTCTCAGGTTACGGTTTTGTAGATTTTGAAACGATCGCGTCGGCTGAGGCAGCTGTTAAAGGATTACAAGCCAAAGGTGTTCAGGCCCAGATGGCTAAAGTGGGTATCTGGTTCCTGCGTAGACTGAACCGTGTACGTTGTGCATGCAAGTAATACTATTATGACTAACCGCCTGCTCCTTGTCCGCTCTCTCATCCCATCGTCTTCTACTTCTGCTCCTTCGCCTTTACTTGAAGACCAACGAATACTAACTCTTAACTCCCTGTTCCGACTAAAATCCTTAAATATGTAATGAATTTCCAAAAGCCATTAAACACAAAAGGAATGGCAACTGTGAAAATTAAGCGCAGTGCGATTGTTTCTTGTCGGGAGTTGGAATCGTATAATGCTTTTGAGCCTTTCATAATTTAATTATATTGGTCGTTACTTAGGAAGATGGCAGACTTTTCGCCATTTAGACAGTTGCCTTCCCCATTGATCCAACCCTTTATTCCGTCTTCCCTTACTTATAGCTTTAGTTCTTATACCCCGTATCTATATAAGAAGTGCTGTTAACATACATAACTGAAAGTAAAGAGTGTTCCCTATCTTGTAAACTGCTAGATTTGAAATTTATGCATATGTAGCATAAGCATCCCGATCCATGTAATTTGAGGTGAAATCTTCGACGTGCTCCTATTTTCCAGCCATTATATAATGCATAAATTTGTTTGATTCAATAGATTGACTGTTTAGAAGTAGGTCCTGTGTTTAGATCATCGACAATATGGGCGATAAATACTTTGAAATGTCCCGGTATTAACACAGCTACCAAAGAACACGATCATTCATTTGTGTAGTCCATTTGGGAAACGACAAGAGTGGTAATGTCGTGTCAGCGTATTCACGAACAATGTAACACTAATGTGTTGTAAGTATGTTACCCCTTCAATGGTACGCAGATCGGCGCAAATATAACGCTTACTTAATTCTATACTTCAGACATTGTTTCATCCTATTAATTCTATACTATTGTCGTATGCTTCAGCGTTATAACAATGTATAATTATATTATCGCTACTGGGCTCGGGTATTTCTATGCTTTCGATATTAAATTAGTGTGTATGCGAATTTTAACTAGCTTCGTAATCTCTATGCTAATGTATATGCCCATGTCGTTGATAACACCTACGTAATATTAGTACATTAGATCAATCTGCTGATTTACGTCAGAGCTGGCTTCAGTGTCTAGATATTCTATGCGGGCTTCAAGCTAATTTTAACATTCTAAGAACAATTCCACTGACACGTTAAATTAACGCTTAGAGACATTTAAATTAATAGTTAACAAAATAAACAAGACATGTTGTCGAGCAGCCGATGATACGTTGTGACGTCACAGTCTTGCTCCATCACACACACGTACACTTTGGAACATGTAAATAAAGCAGTATGTATAAACTCCCCGAATGATAATGCTTTCCTAATGGTGGGTGGCAAAAGCAACCATGCAATGGATACTTTGTGTCATAAGTGCACATATTAAAAAACTTACAGTGGTTCTGGGGCTTGTCATATGGTATATGAATCTCAAATCCCCACAATAGCTAAATGTGCGAAGCACTTTCAAAGTATTTCAGTATCAGCACTTGTTTATTGCTAATTAATCACCCACTGGGGTACTCAAAATTTTCTGACAATGTCACTGAAACTTCCAATTTGAATTTTTAAACATTGAAGATTTGGAGAGCAAGTTCTTCACCTATTACTCCGGGGCATTTACAGCAACAAGAACAGGATCCTACCAACCTGTACATGGCCAACCTGCCGCCGCACTTCAAGGAGAACGATGTGGACCAACTGCTGGCTAAGTTTGGCCAAGTGGTGTCCACAAGAATCTTGCGTGACACCCACGGCCAAAGCAAAGGAGTGGGCTTTGCAAGGATGGAGTCTAGGGAGAAGTGCGAGCAGATTATTCAAGTGAGTGACTAAATTAAATCGTTAAGGGACATGGATTCATCAGCAAAATAATCATTTTTTATACACCGTTAAATTTTGGTCGTTTTAATCCCGCGGAGGGTCGATTCGGTACAAGAAATTAATTTCGTACACGCGTAAATTAATTCGAGTTTTAAAAAAAATACTAATTTTTTAATTTTCTCTTTACAAATTGATAGTATTTCATGTACATAATTGACCCTCGCGCCTCGGCAGGATTAAAACGACTAAAATTTAACGGTGTATATATTTAGAATATGAAACACGCGAATATTTATTTTTTATACACAATATTAAAAAAAAACACTGATTTTACAATTTGTACAAAGGCGAGCTTAACTCAACAATAAATTTTCTCTCAGCAACCCAAAACAATTGACAAAGAGAGATCACATTCGAGTATATTCATTTTACAAATCCTATTCAAAAAATCAATTATCCATTCCAAAAGTAACTCAAAAGAAAACTTTCTTTTATTTCAGATGTTCAATGGCAACCCGATCCCGGGTGCTAAGGAGCCTCTACTAGTTAAATTCGCCGATGGCGGTAACAAGAAAAAGGCGCTGTACAACAAACAGAACGACAACAACGGACGAGCATGGAGAGACAACAACGATTCAATTACCCAGGTAGTCAGTTGACAGCTATCCATTGTCAATATCATCAACCAATTTATTTAAGATCGGCACACATTTTTTCTTCTTCTTAGAAACTTTCTACAAGAAGTAGTTATGAATCTGCATAAAATTGCAGGAGGTTGTTATAAAACTCGTTAATTATCATATAAAAAATGATACCTACCTAGTCAATAATAATCAATAATACTTGTTACTTTATTATTTTTAATTTTAGAATAACTCTATTTATTAACCTCTTAAAACGCAGACTAACCCGTTGCGATTTATCGCGCGTCATGAGTGCGAAGCTCTGCCCACTTACTCCACGAAACGCTTTTACCGTTTCCGTGAATATACAAAATATAATAAATATAATGGATAAAATTTAAAATAAAATATCAACATTTTACCCATAGATAATTTTATTTTTGATACGGGTCGAGAATCATTAACATAATTGCCTCCTGGAATTTGCAGATTTAAAATTGCACCTATTATATTAACCGACTTGTTTTCACCCACCTCGTTTCAAACCTTAACAACATCTTTCACATAATAAACAAAGAGTTTCTTTAGTCTCCCCCTACCATGTTACCATACAAATAAAAACTGTTTTGGATATCAAGAACAATAACTAGCAAAGAAACCCAAAATTTATGGCTTCCATATCTTTCAATCATAATTGTACCATCAGAACCTATATTAACCTTTTGAATGCCGGTGCGATCCACGCAGCTATTTAATTGTTTCTCTAATTACGGCCATACGAGAGAAATAGGCAGCACCCACTCTGGGACGAGGATAAGTCAGAACTTGGTTATAGCAATGACTTACCAAGACGACAAGCCAACAAAAAAAAAACAATAAATTCGGGATTTTATGATTTTGATTACCGATTTGCGAAACTTTCAAGGCTGTTCCTTATAAATGTTCTAGCAACAAATGAGTAAAGCATTGCTTAACTTTGTAGACTTGTAGCGACATCTATGGCGTCACATAAGAACTAATCCTGCATGGCGCAAGTAAAGTTCTCCACGCGATTTGAACATATAGAACATCCCGAAATCATCTATCGGGCAGTAGTCCATCAGACTCAACTCCAGTCTGGTCGGAGGATTCTCCCTTTACAACGGAGGTAATTGGGACTTTACTCTCTGTTCCGCATACCTCCAAAGACTGATTGATTACTATCACATATCAATGAGACCCAAAGGTCCTTCAGCTTTAATTTAACTTGGACCTCGTTAGAACTGGTAGAGGTACCTTACGTAACTCAAAGCCTTCATTAGCGATAAAATTACCATCAATCGCCTTCCGGCAGCGATAGTTGCACAAGTTTTATCAGGACGGAGTTGCGGCGAGTAACAAATGCAACGAACTGTCCCATTATATAAATATGCAACTCGTTATCTTCCCGGCTCTAACTTCTTCAATTAACTAAAAGAAGTAAAGAAGTCGCATCATTAATATCCTGTTTTGTTACTCTGTCCTACGAGTTAATTATCAAATATCCAATCTTGCTAGAGGATCTGGCCACTTTAGGATGTCAAGATCAACAGGAATCAAATTCAACTGCAGGTAGGTAAACATATTTTTTGATAAATAATTGAGTGTTTGGTTACGTCCTCTGCGCATAGAAAAACTTTCAATTGTTCATCACTGAAAGTTTTTGGAGACTTATTGTTAACGGCTTCATGACCTTGTTTAATTTTATTTATGTGCAATTCCAGGCTGCAATGGCTGTGAGTGGTGTGTACGCCGGAGGAGTGGGCGGCGCCGGGGCCGGCGGAGAGTGCGCCGGCGTGTACCGCGGCGGCGGCGGCATGTACGGCGTGGCGGCCTTCCACCACCACCCGCAGCTGCACCACCACCACCACGCCGCGCACCCGGCGGCCTGGCTGGCGCCGTACGCCGCGCTCATCCCGCCCGCGCACCCCGCGCACCACGCTACGCACCCCGCGCACCCACATATACCAATCGACGCTGTGCCTAGCCAATACGTAAGTGTCCCGTACTCATTCCACAACTAAGCAACTGGCCCATTTCTCTCTATAAGGCCCATCAATGTCCTGTCTAACTCTACGATTCAGCAAGAACTCCATTGCGAACCTCTCTAGGGCCAGTTGTCATCTGAACCGGGACACGAGGAGTGCGGTGGTTAGCAACCTTATAGAACAGAAGACGGCCTATAAACTACACAACTGCCGAGTCAGAGGTTTACGAGAATATTCAGTCAAAACAATTGAAGACTGATAGTAATTCTCTGTTTTCCAGGTAAACTGGGACAGCTTAAGGCCGGAAAATGAGTTATACGTGAGTGCACAGTAAAATTGTAATCGAACGCTCTAACCTTCCGTGTCCCATTGCTTACGACCCACCGCTCACTTAGCGCTCCTCTCGCTTTCTCTGCCACACGTTATGCTGCCACTCTGCTATACGACACTAAGTGCCTGGTGTTACCTCGTGTTTGCTAAAAATGGGAAATTAATAATACACACAAAGATGGATGATGTTTAACCGTTCAATGGAAAAAAAGAAATGAAAATTAACACACCTGGGGCAATGAATATATCGATAGAGCGCTGAGACGGCACGATGTTGTGTTGCAGTATTTCACGTCGCACCCGTATCAGTACTTCGCGGGTCCCACCCCGCCGATCATCCAGATGCCGATGGAGAGCGAGCACGCGTCCACCGCGGCGTCGCCCGACGAGGCCTACCAGCCGTACCCGCCTCCCAAGTAGACCGTAAGCCACGCTACAACACTACGTGCTGTACACGAGCCAAAAATCAAAGCAACTGTGACTTTTTACGATGTTAATTTGTTTTAGTTTTAATTTGCGGCCGTTATAGACTTCATCGAAAGCTCCGCTGCGCGGCGCCCTCGCTCCGCCGGCGCTCTCTCTAGTAGTTAAGCCTATTACTTGATCGCTCGACTATTTATTTTCTCGACGGGCTGCGTATTTGGCTGGTCCTCTTGGCTTTATGCTGGACGTTCGATTTGCTGTGATGTTTTGATGAGGTCTTTTGACGGTTCGAGGAGAGGATTTGATGTATAGATATAGTTGCAATTTTAAAAGTGTTTTGCATTATAATTTTATTATTGTTTTATGAAAATTCATTAAGATTTTAGGCGCAGATTTCGTACATGTTGACAGAATTATTTAAGATAGTTAGGTATTTATTTTAGCATAGAGTGTTTTCATGCATGAAGAGACAAATTAAACTTGTCCTCAATGCAGAAAAAACGGTAAATCTTGTAATATTATTTGATTGCTAGTGTCATACTCAAAACTGTAACTATTACGTTACCTTTTGTTTTTGACTACGCATAAACAATGAACATCACTAAAATCTAACAAATGGTGCAATCACGTTATACAAAAGTATATATATTGAAATTTTGAAAAATCATTTGTGTCATTTTATTTAAATTATGTTTTGTTACATCGGAGTGTATGAGGAGAGCAATATCTGAGAATCGGATAGAAAGAGAGGTCATATCATGGAATCAAAAATATTAACAAAAATTGTAAAGTAATGAAATGATTATGTGTGTAAGGGTTAGTAATGGTGGGTACACCGATTAGATCTTTTACGATAAAAAAGCCGGAGATTTAGAATCTTCCGATGAGTTTAGGTATTTTTAAAATACAGTCGTTGCGTCATTTTATAGTCGGAAACATAAATTCAGGCAGCTCAAAGTAGTAAAACCAAAAGTAAGTTTCGCTACAGGAGTGTGGAGTAGAACCTCCGGCCTCCAGAGGAACACCATCCTGAGTGCGAATATGTAGACTTATATACGTTAGCATGGTGCTTTAACTCATTATGTTCCCAGAATATGTGTATGAATATGTATGAGAAACAGTATTATTTATCAGAAACAATGTTCGTACTGGCGCAGTCTTCCAAAGATCGCGATTCAATTTCGCACGGCTCACTGACCCGACGAGCGCCACGTGTATGGGCTGTCAGCCAACCTAAAATTGTCTTTCAACCAATAAACAACCTCCCCGAACAAATCTGTTACTTGTAAGAGGTACGTAACATTATTGTTCTTTCTTGAACTCATTATTTTCTCATCACAAGTAGGATTATGATATTTCTATTAATTTTCCGCGTGTATCTAGATGCGATTTTGAAACTAACTTCAATAACAATAACGTCGTTGCCAAACCCGAACACAGACTGAATTTATGTATACCTACTTTTAACTTCCAAATATTTCTGACCCGCGTTTTGGTTCATAACATAGGAACTGCAAGGTGTAGACTGTAGATGCACAACACTGTACTACGACTACTGCATGGGCCCGGCCCGGTCGGCCCGCACGACTCCAGCGACACTGCGCTTGTAGGCACTGCAGTGCTGACGATACGGCAACATTTAGCAATAAGCAGTTGTATGTAAAGTCTATTTATACATTTTACGAGTCTATACAAATTTTTGTACGTTGAAAACACATGTTTGAATACGTGAATAATGAAATGATCCTTTTTTGAGAATCATGTACTGAATCAACAGTAGTGGTTATTTTGTAGGCGGTCGGCACATTCCACTAGAAGAAAACTCTAACAAAAATTCCACGATTGATTTCCACATTATAAAATGTAAATGGATTTGAAATCCAAAGTGTAAACACCGTTTTGGTGTAATTGAGCACTTTTTGTACCATCACGTAGGTTTTGGGTACACTTTATGACTTTATATGAAATTTGATATTTTTATATTGAATATATATAAATTATACATGGATATGTATACATGTATATACATTGTTGATGGGTACGAGTAAAAACCTACTATATCGCAACTGTTTAATTCTATTTTGGCACGTCAAGAGTTTCATCAGAACCAAAGTATACAAATCATAAAAGTCGAGTAAGAAGTAGGAAAATATTTATACAACTCAGGGACTGAAGACTAGTTAAATGTTTGATATATTAACTGTATTTTAACTGACAATTAAGCGGTAACCTCTTTATTCAAAACCTGTGAACCGACTTAAAAGAAACAATACAGGAACTGAAACTAGCTAACGGCAGGTTTTGAATGAATAACGTAGATTTTGAACGAGTAAGTAGATCTGTACTTGATTTGTAAACAATCATTTTTATTTATTCAGGAAAAGGCTGAACTGTACTGTTGTTCCGTATTGAATTACTTTTTGAAATGTACATACATTAGCTCAAAAGAATTTCACTAGTTTCTACAAACATCTTCCACGAAGAGGCACAACGTAACTCTCGACTGAGTGTGAACAGACAAAACGCAAACACGTAGGTAGCCCCAGATAGTAGTTGTATCAGCAGACTGCCTCAAGAAGTCCTGACCTACCGTACCGCAATGAGCTGACAGGTTCGACGCATTCACCGCGCCTCACGACCACTCGACACGCAAGCTGCCGTGCGAGTGACGCGTACTGAACCGCAATACTCCGACGATCAGTGTCGTACCCCCACGACGTCTGATCAAGCCAAATTTTATTGTACTGATTAAGAACCGCCTTTTCTTGTGAAATCTAATAAAGTGCAATGTAGTACCGAGCGTCGCGTGGTACTTAGTTAAGTATTGATCGTTTAGTGTTCCACATACACTGTGGCTTCCTGTAAATGCAGTCTTCCGATAGATATTTCCGCTAAACTTTGCATTTAAAATTGATGTCAATGTATTAAATAAAATTCATTTCACGTTATGAGAATCATCCAAGTCTTGGTTGAACGTACCGTATATAAGTGTATCATATGATTTCCTCGCTCTAATGTTTTAGTTTCATTCCAATAAGCAAATCGTTGTTTCCGTATATCGTCGTTGTATAAAGCAAATATGTATTTTAGTATAGACTTGTACCAAATCGAGGTCTCGCAGTGCGCGTGACGCATCGTCTAAGTGACTTGTAGTGATAGCGTGGCACGGCCCGAGTAGAGAACACCGTCGAAAGCAAAGTATTTTAGCACGAAATTATTTTTCTAATGCTTCCCTTCCATTTAAGCAATAATAAGTTGATTTGATGGTAGTGCCTTCAGCTTCCTCTATAATAATGCTCAGATATGAATACAATATAGCAGTTGCATGTGCTTTACACAATATTTTTACAGGTAATAGAGAACTTACCGTATTACATAAACGTAGTGATAATGTAAAAACTATGTTTAAATATTTTTAACAACTAAATGAAAATAATGTGGCTGTCTAATTTTTCACACATGATGTAAAATGAATTGAACTCGACAGAAACGTTGTTCCTAGTTAAACTCACTTGTACATTCTAGACATGTGTGATAACTGTTAACATTACTTTACTTTGAGATTACGGACGATGATTTGTATAACTTACATGGATATATATGTAGTAAGGACTTTAAAAAACATAAGATGAGCACAAAGATGCGATTGGGGAACCAAGTCTTGAAAACCAAAACTATGTTTCAACAGAGAATCATGTCGAAGAATAGAAATGTTAAGTAGATGTTTTTAAAAATAAGTCATTTAATTATAAGCGAACGCACGGATACGTCGATACAGTGAATAGTGAAGCTACGGGCACGATTACGAATGACGGATAGGATTAGTTGTTAGGCATAACTATAGATAGGTTAGAATAGAAAACAATGTTTTGACGCTAAGATAGATAGCATAGAGCCTTAGATTTAATATATTTGTCGGCGGGCGACGCGGGCGCGCCTTGGCGGCTCTAGGGTAGTTTCCTTTGTTAGTTTATTAAATAATTTAATTTGAATGGACTGAAGCCGGCACGCCGCGCGCGCGCGCCGCCGCCTCTAAGTAAGTAAGACGTCTAAGAGAATAGTGAACACATTCTTGCTAAGTTTCAGTTCAACAAGTTTGCTTTCACCTCTTTCGTTATGTAGTTGAATAAGTGTAAAGAAGAAAATTACATGAAAAAAAACGGAAGTGTCGATACGAATGTATTTGTCCAATGTGTATTAATATAGTGTGGTGTTCTACCCAGCAGACTAGTCTAGACAGTAGAATAGTATAGGTAAATATTTAGTTAGGTAGTATTATAGAATTATGAATGCAAAAATAAAAACTTGATAAAATGTAAAAAAAAATGAAATGAAATTGTTGGTAAGACAGATTATTTTTAAGGGACATGTTGCTTCGTTGTGTTATGATGTGAGGTTTGGCATAACTATGATAATAGTGTAAAAGCATTTCTCGCAGAGAAAAGACAAAGAGGAAAGTTATGTATCTATTTTGTTACAAAGTGTTTGCAAGTTTCTATATTGTGCTATGAGCATTTTATGTGACCCGCATTATTTATAGTTATGCTGAATGGAATCTAAAATATAATATAAATAAATCAAAATGGTACTAAGAAGCATGTTTTATTGTGACGAGTCATGTTCCTTTGCATTGAACATATTTTGTAAGAGCAAAATGATTGAATAAAACAAGCGAAACCAAATCTAGTACATTATTTTCTTTCCATTTCCCTTATTTGTAAGAAAACCTTTTTATCAATCTGAAGTTTTAACTTTTAGTGAAATTCTAAAAGTCTTCCGACCTCTGGTTTATGGATGCAAATAATCCAGATGAGCATGAAGACGTTAATTGGTTTAAATTTTGATAGTAACAGCTGTCCTGGCAGATAATAACAGCAACTAATGTGGTAATTAAAACGTCAAGAAGTGATGTTGATGTCTACAATATAGTTATTATCAATCCTTAGTCAAACGTTGCTGTATTAGTCTATGATGATTTGATTCCGAAGCCACCGTGACCCTGAATCGGAAAAGGCAACAGGTGGGTTTTTGTCAGTAAGTCTCCCAACTCGCTACACCCAGAGCGGGAGAAGTTATTTGATGATACCTCAAAAAAAGGAATGGCACGAATCTATCGAGTTCAAATGATCTCAATTCAAGATTTAGCGGTTCATCTAATCGTATTTGTGTAGGTACGGAACTTAACCGACTTATTACTAAATACCTAATCATTTTATCAATGACTACGAGTCTAACATCACAAACTGCTGAATTTATTATTGTTTTACTTCAACAAGTCAGCGAGATCAATTTTGATTTTAATGAATGTTTTATTTCAGGGAATATATTTGCGTGGCAAATCCAGCAAAGATACTTTTTAATTTTTAATTCGCAATAACATTTTCATTAGTCCCGTTCAATAGTGCTCCGATGCGGGACCCGCGCGGGCATTCGTCACGGATAGCCGTGCCCTCTTTTTAATACGTATTAAATTCGTCATCGGCACGACTACATGCACACCGCTAAAATAGAACTAGCGACACAGCGCCGGTAATAATCCGGTTTCACGCGCTTTGTCCCGTCGCGGGCGTCCGCTTAATGCAGTTTTGGCCCTTACAGTACTAGAAAGGAATTGGACTTTTAGAAGGTGGTTGCGCGAATAAGCTGTGGACTGTATGTTTGAAAAAGCGATCTAAGGTTTGTTAACAATATGCAGGTACTGTGCCTTTATTGATGAATGGATGTATTAGGGAGGAACACTGACCTTTTGACCTCGAAGGTTCCACGTGGCGCCGGCCGGCGAACCCCGACTTCGCACATTCAATCACTGCCAGGTCCTGTATTGCACTACACTGCACTATTGTTGAGTCTTTGAATGGTTGGATCACGAAATAGTCAATTTTCTTGTAATTTCGAGCGGGCGGTGTTAGCGGAGCGGTCACATTCACAATCGATGCACAAACACGTAATGTCATTTCATTTCTTGAGGTCGCGCGGGGGAAGGGAAACGGAAGGGATAGGATTGCTAGGCCAAAAAATAAATTACAAAAAACAAAATCGCGGATCATAGCAAATTGGCGCAACCATTCCCCCCGGGTTTGAAGGGTTACCTTCAAAGAAAAGGAAAAAAAAACAAAAGCGAAACTAAACCCTATTACTATATCTAAACTATCAATACTAGGTAGCGAAACAACTTATAACTAACTATGCCACTACTACTGATTAGGCAGAGGGCAGAGGCGAATAACCGGACGCAGGTACGATCCAGTTGCGGTTTTAACCTTTACGACTCGCGTTATTCCGTTCGAACCCGGAAAAACTTCTTCCACTACACCAAGAGGCCAGTGCAGAGGAGGCGCACTCTCAGTCTTCAGTATCACCACAGTACCGACTGTGACTGGATCTGAAGGAGTGTTCCACTTTTGACGCGACTGCAGCGTATGCAGATAATCTGTCCTCCATCGCTTCCAAAAGGACTGAACTAAGCTATCTAGCAGAGCGTGACGCGGGTGAAGCTGCAGTTTGTCAGTCTCGACATCTAAAGCGGGCAAATATTTAAGAGGAGTCGTCGTCAAGAAGTGAGCCGGCGTCAACGCTAGTGGCTCCGATGGATCACTAGACAAAGTCCGACACAACGGACGCGTATTCATCAACGCCTCTACCTGAGCGAGTACGGTGCTCAACTCCTCGTACGAGAGAATCTGTTCGCCTATGACCCGAAACAGGTGCGACTTAAGGCTTTTAATATTCGCCTCCCAATTGCCACCAAAATGACTAGCCGCTGGCGTATTAAAACACCAATCAATGCGATTCTCAGCTAAGACATGGGCGAATTCACTTTGGTAGTACTTGGAGCGTAAGAATGTATGTAATTCCGAAATATTGCGTCGCGCTCCAACATAATTTGTGCCGTTGTCAGAGTATAAGCGCTTAACGGGACCACGGCGAGATAAAAATCGTTTAAATGCAGACATAAAACCCTGCGTACTCAAATCACTGGTTAACTCTATGTGAACTGCACGAGTTGTCATACAAACAAATAGGCAAATGTATGCCTTTGTGGAACGTATACCACGACCACGGGCAATAGTGACTTTAAACGGTCCAGCATAGTCCGTCCCAGTATGTATGAAAGGTTTCACCGTCTGTACAACACGACAAGAACGATGGTCGGCCATTTCCGGCGCGTTGAAACGCGGGCGGAGCTTAAAGCAGGGCACACATCTGTGCACTCTAGCGCGTATCAAATTGCGAGCGAAAAGTATCCAGTACTTCTGTCGAAGAATGGACATTAATAAATCGGGACCAGCGTGACAATTCACCTTATGGTGATAGTCCACCAACAAATCCAAAACGTGATCCCTGCGTGGTAGAACTACTGGATGCATTTGTTCAAACTCTAACTTAGCATTTCGCAGACGGCCACCGACACGAATGAGTCCGTCTTGCAAAAATGGTTTCAAATGTTGAAGTGCGTGACTACAAGGTTTATGTGATTCTAAACTACGAAATTCTATTGAAAAATAAAATTTCTGCAACTCTCGAAGTACAACTGATTCAGCTCTATCCAAATCAGCTGCGATTATAGAACCACGCGATGGTAATAATCTCAAAAATCTTAGGACGTAAACTACACAGCGTAATAGTCTCGACCAAGACGAGACTCGATTAGACAACAACAAAACAACTGACTCTTCACGCGGAACTGATACTACAAGCGTATGTTTCTTCTCCTCGGGTGGCTCTGAAACAGTAGCGGGGTTAAACGGAGCACTTGGCCACTCGTTAGGAGTGGTATGAAGCCAGGGAGGGCCACAAAACCAAAGCGGATGATTTAAAATTTGCGCAGGAAGCAAACCACGTGAGAGACAATCAGCTGGGTTTTCTGTTCCAGCGACATGGAATATATTTTCCGGTGACAATTCAGCTTGAATCTTAGCCACCCTATTTGCGACAAACGTGCCCCATCGATGGGGTGAAGAGTGGGCCCAACATAGAGCAACGGTTGAGTCTGAAAACGCTACAATTCTCTCTATATTAATGCGAGGACGACAAGTTTTGACTATAGATGTAATCAATTGAACCAACATAAGAATAGCGCAGAGTTCGAGACGAGCAAGAGAGACAACCTTACGAGGAGATACCTTTGATTTTGCGCTAATGAGGAAAACTGAAATGTTATCGCCATTTTGGACCTGAAAGTAAACCACTCCCCCGTAAGCCCTCTCACTGGCGTCTGCGAAACCTACCACATTAACAACAGTGTCTGGTACTATACCAACATGGCGAGGAATCTGTATCTGATCGAGCATTGGAAGCTCTTTCCTATAGCGAGCCCACAACTTAGCAACACTGTCAGGAGCGGTGTCGTCCCAATCACAGTTGGAAAGCCAAAGCTCTTTTATAAGCAGCTTTGCATACAAAACGACAGGAGCTACAAAACCCATTATATCCCATATCCGAGCTACACATGCTAGGATAACGCGTTTGGTACAAGTTGGCGGAGTCGAGCTAATTTTAAGACTGAACATATCAGTTGCGGGTGACCAACTTAAACCAAGGATCTTATGCGAATCACTATCATCGAATTCCTTTACCGAAGTCAACCGGTGTGACGGTGGAATCGACTCTAATGTAGCTTGCGAGTTGCTTGTCCATTTCACCAGATCAAATTGACCGGACTTCATGAGGCTGATTACTTGAGCAGCGGTCTCTATAGCCTCTGCTTCACTAGGTACACTGTACACAAAATCGTCCATGTACAATCCGGTTTCAATAGTGGCCCTTGCTTTCGGGTATGTATCACCCTCGTCAGCGGCCAACTGCTTGATAGTGCGAAGAGCGTGAAAGGGACTAGACTTAAGCCCAAAACAAACACGATTGAATTCGTAAACCTTCAAAGGTTCCTGCGGAGAAAATCTATACAAGAAGCGTTGGAATCTACGGTCACATTCTCTGATTCCAATACTAAGAAACATTTGCCGAATATCAGCAGAGAGCGCAATAGCAAACAAGCGAAAATTTACTATTATTTCAAATAAGTTACCCTGGAGGTTCTGACCACAACACAAGATATCGTTAAGCGATATGCCAGTACTAGTTTTAGCGCTACCATCCATAACCACACGCAGTTTAGTTGTAAGCTTGTCTTCTCTAACAACTCCATGGTGCGGGATGATGTAAAACGGGTAATCACGTGTCTCCTCAGTCTCGGCAGGCGCTGATGAGATATAACCTTTATCTAAATATTCGATCAGCACATCATCATAGGCTTGCTTCAACTTAGGAGACGCCTGCATCTTACGTTCCAAGCATAGAAAGCGTTTTTCTGCGGAGGCACGGGAGCCACCGAGCGAAAAAATATCACCCTTGAAAGGGAGCGCGACAACATAACGACCATCTTTATCACGAGTAGTCGTGCGGGTATAAATCTCCTCAGTGACCTGATCCTCAGGGCTGAGAATAGGCGGGACATTGACCTCTTCAATCTCCCAGAACTTGCGGATGGTAGACTCAAGCGGCGGCTCGACGGTGCAACAGTGCGACACAGTCGAGTAACTATCTAAACAAGCGGGTGCGGAACCAACTATAACAAACCCGAGAACTGTTTCCAGTGCGTGCGGAGCGGGGTACATCGGAAGACCTTGAATTTTACGTGATAACTGGAGATGCGGGAGAATCGAAGCACCGATCAATAGATCGATATCTCCAGGGAAAGCGTAATTTCCGTCAGCTAACTGCAAGTTCTTAAACTCCGTCAGCATGGACGTGTCAACCGGTACCGTGGGCAACCGTTCCGTAATCTTATCTGCGACTAGCGAATCCATTTCAAACGAAATATTACGATTAAAACGTGAACTAAATATTATTTTAATGGAACCGTGAATGGTTGCCTTTAAACCTCCAAAACCTTTCACTTCTGAGCGGGATGACCAATTATTAAAACTAAAACCAAGGCGTTGACAACAATCCCGAGTAATAAAATTACTCTGGGAAGCGCCATCTAGTAGCGCTCGAACGGTGTGCGGTTTGCCAAAGGCATCTACAATGACAACTTGCGCGGTCGCAAGTAAAACGGTAGTGATTTGAGTACCAGCGGCGGAAAGCGAACACAATGTTACGTCGTTTGCACTTGCAGCAGGCCGCGCGTCACAAGCGTCGCGCGTCTGCGCAGGCTGCGGCTGCGATGGCAGCTTACTACTCTCAAAATGTAAGAAGGTATGATGTCTAGCTAGACATTTACGACAGCTAACACCACTGTTACATGACGTAACCAGATGTTTGTCACTTAGACAATTAAAACACAAATTATTAGTGCGGACAAACTTGTAACGATCACTAGGCGATAATCTCTGAAATTCCGAACACTTGTACAGCTGTGTATGGCTACCCTTACACAGAGAACAGTCAGGTGTTGAGGCGGTATTAACTAGCGTATGTGCAGTCTTGACTGACTTCGATGACGCGTCTATACGGCGATCGGAACCTGTCCTATTCGTGACTTCATGACGTGCCGACGTGCGCTGCAATACTTTAATATGGTCGCGAATAAAAGATTCTAAATCTTCGAACTTAGGTATTTCGTTACCGCGCTGAGTCGTTTCAAATAGACGAACAGTTTCAGGATCTAATTTCTTTAAACCGATATACAAAAACAAAAAGTCACAGAGGTCATTGACCTTTAGGTTCTTTACTGCACGAACAGATGATGCGAAAATATTTAAAAACTTCTCTAAATTATGATCGTTACAAACGGAAAAACCTTTCAAATCGAATAATTGATCTAAATATGCGGTGGCTACTAATCGCTTATCTTCGTATTTTGTTTTTAAAGTGTTCAAAACTAAAGTGTAATTTTCAGCGCTAAACGTAATTCCAGCACAGACAGCCTTTGCCTTACCGGTCAATTTTTCTACGAGATAATGCAATCTCTCGTGATCTGTCAGCGATGTGTTCCTATGTATTATATTTTCGAAACTATCTATAAATAAATTCCAATTTCGAATGTCACCATTAAATTCAGGTATTTGAATTGGCGGCAATCGTGGGCGTTCGCGAGGAGGGTTGGATAAACCACTCGCGGGGGGGGGAGTCTCTAAACTCCTAGCAATACGTTTGATACGACAATACAAGTCATCAAAGGACGACAATGCCTGATAACTCACACAGTAATCAGGATTTAACTCCAACTCTAAAATGTTTATATTATTAATTGTAGATTCAAAATCCGCGCGCAAACTATCTAAAGTTTCCAACGAACACAAGAAAGCATCTCTAATCGCCAGATCCGAGGTTTGCGAAGATTTATCACAAATCGATTGAACACGTGAAAACTGTGAGTCCCTTTTAGCGTATAAAAGCTTTAACTGAACCTTTAAATCAGTACTAACCTTGGTTCCCTTAAGAGACATCTTGTTTTGATATATTCACACTATACACTCAAACAAACACTTAACGAATTATTAAGTAAGCGATAATTATCAGATAACAATATGGTAATATTGTAAACAACAAAGTGAACGGCGAACGAACGGAATAACCTGAATCAATGAGTGAATATTACCCAATTTCTCGATTAAATCATTCACGTCGTTCATATGCGTATATAACACTATGCAACACCGAAAAAATCACCGATATTCCGGATGGTGATTCGTATTAAGTATACCTTATAAACGATAGACTACACATTTATATTTAGATATCACATCCCAAAACCGAAATCTCACTTTGTTTACTTTGCGCAACACTTGTTCGAGCGTACATGTTCGATTAGGTAGATCATTAATGTGTGCAAAGCAATATTACTCTTAAATCTACAAAATATCGCATTTTCCTGTTGAGTTTCACTTAATTTGTTCAATTTGTGGTCAATTAATTCATAAAAGTGAAAAAAATAGTGCCATTTTCGCTTTAGTTTGAGAGTATTACTTATTTTAAACTAAAATTGAAATTTAAAATCTAGCACTAATTGTGGGTTAATATATGGTATGTTGTTTAAAATGGTATAAATATTTGACGAGTTGTCTTATAGGTAATAATTAAAAACCAGATACTTTTTGGTGGACTAATGCAGTGCTGTAAACCTAAAAATTATGTTGGCGTCTATAACTGCACAACCACTGTGAAAGGTTTTTCAAAAACTCGAATCTTTCAGTAAAGTATGCTAATATGTCATCAGTGGCAATGAAGATAATTCTCCAGACACCTAAGTTGGATTGATAAAAAAAAATTGTAAAAGCACTCTCCAAAGACGGATCTGATTTTTTGTTTCTCAAACACTAAGTGGGGCAAAAACCAATGACAATTTCTTTGCTCCTGGCATATGAGCACTAATCAAAGATTCCACTTTATTATATAGCCTCCGTAGTACATATATATCGATGATAGCCTCAGTCCCATTGAAAAAATGCATGGTCAGTTTAATTTGTTGACATTACAAAAAAAAATCCTTGGGAATCACAAGTTACGAGACTTCTATGAAAAACTTAACATGTTTTTAAATGTGTATCATAAGCGAAGATGCAAAATGTCTTTGAAAATCCATTTCTTACACTCCTGTTTAAGTTTCTTTCCGTATACATGAGTGTAATAAGTGATGAACACGGTGAAAGATTTCATCAAAAAATTACAGGGTATAAAAAGCGTTATCAAGGTAGATGGTTGCCAGCCATGCTTGTGGACTACCGTAGTATCCTTCAGAGGGACACTGCCACTAATGACTATAAGAGGAAAGCCAATCTTTCCAAAAAAAAAAGGTTTTTTTCATGTAGAATAACAATTTATGTTCCTACTTCATATAATTTTAAGTAAAATCACTAAATGCCTTTCTCTACTAAACTTGATGTGATGTAATAAAAATATTTATATATTTCAATTAGGCCTAGCGTGGGGAATCGTAATTTCGTACAGTGAACCCAGTGAATTTTTATTTTTTTTATTTTGTTGCATAGTGTAATCTATGGTTTATCCGTTTCCTACAAATATTCACTCAACAATGAACGGGTATTTTTGAAATGCGTCTACCTACATGCAATTTGTAGGACTTCCGAATGAATTTTGTCAAGAAAAAGAATGCGATCGATTTATATCTACGCTGATATTTACGTAGCTAACTATAATTATGCGGTGCGGTTGACGGCGTAGGTACCGTAATTATCAATGGCTCTTTAACTATACGAGCGAAATAACGTTTAGTTGCCTAAATGCCTAGATGCGGGTTTTCTACTATTATATCTAGGTAAACAGGCGCGTTGCGTTTATTCCCTATGGAACAAATACTATATTGCGAAATTACAAGAAAATGATTCACGATCCTGCTCGTAGGACCAAAAGTAATGGTTGCGCGAATAAGCTGTGGACTGTATGTTTAAAAAAGCGATCTAAGGTTTGTTAACAATATGCAGGTACTGTGCCTGGATGGGACGGATGTATTAGGGAGGAACACTGACCTTTTGACCTCGAAGGTTCCACGTGGCGCCGGCCGGCGAACCCCGACTTCGCACATTCAATCACTGCCAGGTCCTGTATTGCACTACACTGCACTATTGTTGAGTCTTTGAATGGTTGGATCACGAAATAGTCAATTTTCTTGTAATTTCGAGCGGGCGGTGTTAGCGGAGCGGTCACATTCACAATCGATGCACAAACACGTAATAATGTCAATCATTTCTTGAGGTCGTGCGGGGGAAGGGAAACGGAAGGGATAGGATTGCTAGGCCAAAAAATAAATTACAAAAAACAAAATCGCGGATCATAGCAAATTGGCGCAACCAGAAGGGATTTCCTATAATTTATTGATTACCATCAAGGTCACCACCAAATTAGAGTCAGATAAAAAAATTCAACTTATTTATTATTGGTCTTATCCACTAATAGAAATATTAATCTAAACAACATGACGTATACCAAATACGGACGCTTCATTTGCGAATAAAATCCAAAACAGTTTTGTAAAAAAAATAAAAATAAAAACCTCAAAATGGAATTCGAACACTAGTCGGTATTGGTCAGTCAAAGAGTAGAATTCGACTCTCACGCGCTTCCGTAATGTTTCGCCTTGAATATTCTGAGGGTGTTATCACTTGAGCCACTCACGAGCAGTGCAGGGTTGGACCAATCACAGCACAGGACTTTGTCTTCGTGTCCGCTTAGGTCGTACAGTGGTGTACGGGGACTGGAAAAGGAAATACACGACTTAAACACGAAAACACGAATTGTTTGATTTTGTACCTTATGACAGTATAAATAAGAGTCTGTTTTACCACCTAAGGTTAATTTCTTATAAGTTACTAAGCAGAAGGAAGAAACAGTAGTGGCTCAATAGCCCGACTCATAACTCCGGTGTGAGAGAGACAGAGCTATACAGGCTGTATAACACTATTCCTTTCAACCACTGGGTTCATGATGATTTTGACCAGTAGTGGCCCAGTAGTAAAGGGGCCATTCAAGTATTATGTAATCACTACAGGGGGGTGGTGGTGCCTTTGTTTTGTTTATGGTGATTACGTCAGTAGTACCTTTTTTTATAGTTTTTTTATAAGTTATAGGTTTTGACGATTTTTCAAAATCACACGAAATTGAGCATACATCACTGAGAAGCAAACATCCAATATCATTGAAAACTTAAAGATGGACTCATGTGTTATGGACTGACGGCTATCAATTTGGACTTGATACTTTGCTCATTAAATTAACTAATAACGAAACCAAAGCACATTGAAAAATGCATGTAGGTATTAATGTTTACGTAAGTATGGGGGTGGGGGTGATAGCGTTGCTTACTTTTGCTGACAAGGGGGTTTTAATATTTGCCAAAAATCTGCTTACGTAATACTTGAACAGCCGCAAAGGCCGATATACGAGTTAAACATTGTGGGTTAAAACGCAAGCTGGCTACCACTGCTCTCAAAACCGTAAAGGAAACCGGCGTATCATAGAACCGGCAATTCGATGGCATGTGACGTCCACCAACCCCCTCTGGGCTCGCGTGAAGGATTATAGCCAATTGCCACTCCTAGAATAGAGTGGGAGCATTATAAGGCTGATCATGCTTATTATGATTATACCTCGCAGATAGGTTCTTGCCTTCTTGGCTATTAAGACACCGTGGAACAGGCCCTCAGTCTCAGAATACTATGTAGAATTTGAGATGGGTAATTTTTCTAAATTAATAAAGTGGGAGAGGCGTATGTAAATTTGTAAACTGTAAAGGTTGAACTACATTGCGCACACGTGGGCCACGTACACCAATCAGTGGTGCTATTCTCTAAGAAAACGCAACGCTGTTCGACGTTGCCGCAACGGCGAACATACAAATAGGATACATTGAATTAACAGTCCAATGTATAGGAGGTCCATTAGGTTGACAATCCAATGTATCCTATTTGGGTGTTCGACGTTGCGTTTTCTTAGAGAATAGCACCACTGGGCGTATCGCTCTCTCCATACATTTTATATGGCAACTAGACTTGTAGAGCTTCATCAGATCCACGCCATGCGACGCCACGCAAAGTCGTTCTACGTACAAATCAAGCGTGGCACACGTGTGCGTCGGTCTAATGTAGTTCTCGCTTAATAAGTCGATTAGGGGTTTATTGTTCAAGACCAAATTTTGCAAGTTGTATGGGACAGACGTGTCTGAATTGTACCACAGTAACTGTGTGTATGTTTGTTTGTAGGTAGCGAGTGTGTCTACCATATGTAAAAAAAAACAGTACACCAAAAGTTGAATTATTATTATTTTCGTGCTATGTAAAGGTTGGTAATTCTTATATCTTTTTCATATTGTATGTCGGGTGTGTTGGTAAGTTGCACACTCGGTTTATTTTATTTTTGATATCCCATTTTGTGCCACATCTCATTTTTGGTGTGCCGTTTTTTGCTGGGCAAAGGCCTCCCCTATTTCTTTCCATATGTTTCTCTAGGCCGATCTCTAGCCAAGTTTGCACGAAGATCAGAGATCAGATCATCCATCTTCGCCACGTCGACAGAGTAAGTACCAATATTTATCGTGACAATTCAAACTATTGATTCACCTTGTCAGAAAATAGTAAGGTCAATTTACGTAGACTGTACAAAAATATTAATTGGATTAAATAAAAATTTCTACATCATTTTTGTAGAAGAAAACCTAATTGTTGTACTACATACCTTCTAGTTTCCCATAGTTTGACCTGTCCATCATAGCCAGCAGAGAGGAACAATGTGTCTCTGGTTTTAGACCAACGGACTGACTGCACCCAGCCCGTGTGTGAAGTAAACGTCGTCTTAACAATGCTGTCTGTGAAGTAAATAGGCGTTGGATAGTTTTATTCTGTAGACAATTCATTGGTATAAAACATAAGAATTAAATCACAAAATCCTGTATCGCGGTATCAGTTACCAATAGTTAGAAATCAACTACCAGGCAGTTGCCCGGACCAGACACAACACCCGTCTGGTCGGAGTATTGCATAATTACAAGGCGCCAGGAATCGCGATGGCGACCTAAACGGAATCTATACAGAAAAGGGTACTTGCCTCTGTTTATTTAGTACGTGTATCTACTAAACAATGTATACTAAATATAAAATAAATATTTTTTTTGAAACCGCATAAAATCTATATGCATAAAAGAAAGTCGTGCTAGTTACACTATTTATAACTCAAGAACACCTGAACCGATTTGGCTGAAAATTGGCGGGAAGGTAGCTCAGCACCAGGAGAAGGACATAGGATAATTTTTATCCCGTTAAGTGAAAAAAAAATACTAAAACCTGTTCATTTATTGGTATAGTGGAGTAGAGTAGGATAGGATAGAGTAGGGTGAAGTAGGGTAGAGCGGGAGCGAAGCCGCGGGCCAAAGCTAGTTGGTTATAAAATGAAGAAGCAATTAGCATTTTAAATATTTTTGTGAGGAAGAGGGAGTGTGTACTGGCACATTGTAGTTTGTGCATCCATTTTCTGTAACTAGACAGTTTTCTCTTCCACCAGATTTGAAAGGTTTCTAACTTACTTAATTTTGAACTTACTAACTTTTTGGATAAACTTTTTGACACGAGTAATAACCAAGTCTTAATTTATAGTCTCGAAGAAAAGCTATGCTGGTATGATGAGATAAAGTAAGTATGTATGACCAAGAAACAATAAGGAAAAAAATATCAATACCTGTAGATCTAGGATCATACAGACGAATATGTCTGTCTGCTGAAGCTGTTATAATACTGTTGTTCAGTGGAGACCAGTCCACGTCGAAGAAGGCTTTGTTACCTGAGAAAAATAAACAAATTAAATGTAAAAAACTGGGCAAAAGGTTCCGTAGAAACTAACTTATTTATGTAACTATGTAGTTAAATTGCCGAATCGAGTCGCGAAGATTTTTTCGAATTGAAAAGAGTTTTTTTTTGTGACGTATCTACAAATTTACAGTTTTCAGATTTATTCCTATATTTGTATTATAAAACCTTGCTTCAGACCAAATTTCAGGGTTCTAGGTCCACGGTAAGTACCCAATGAATTTTGATTCCCTTGAGAGTGGCGAAATAAACGTTTTTTTTTTTTTTTCGTTAACTTAGATGTTTGATTTTTTTACAGCTTCAAGGGACCGCAGACCTGAGTATATAGTTTTAATTTCAACTCGATACCTCCACGCGTTACCGAGATAAAGAGTCTTGTCAGAAAGAGACACGGAAAACAAAGTGATCCTATAAGGGTACGTTTTTTAGGGTTCCGTACCTCAAAAGGTAAAAACGGAACCCTTATAGGATAGGAATCACTTTGTGGTCCATCTGTCTGTCCGTCTGTCTGTCTGTCAAGACCCTTTATCTCGAGAACGCGTGGAGGTATCGAGTTTAAATTTAAACCATATATTTAAATCTGCGGTGCCTTGAAGCTGTGAAAAAATCAAACTTCTAAGTTAACGGAAAAAACAAGATACCGCCGTTTATGTCGCAAAAAAAAATGTTTTCGACACTATTAAAGAATCAACATTCAAAGGGTACTTCCCGATGAGCCAGAATCCTGAAATTTGCCACAAAGCAGACGCTTTGTGTGAAATTTATTCCAATATAATATTATAGGAAATTTATTTTCCTATATATTATATAATAATTATACAATCTCAAAACAGTTTTGTTGCTACGACACAAAAAAAAATTGCGTTTCGGAAAAATCTTCATAACCCAAATCGGGAATGAAACTGGTTTTCATAGGCAAGTTTGTACGGAGCCCTCAATGCGCGAATCCGACTCGCACTTGCCCGGTATTTTTTGTCCTTTTGCGATACGGAACCCTAAAAGTAATCCCAATCAGAGGAATAAGTACCCCGTGTATGATCTATACATCTATGTAAATAGAAGAAATACAACAGTTTTATGCTTTCATGAGTATTTCTTCTACTATTACCATCACTCATAATTATATTACTTATGCCAATACCATAGAAAAAGCCAGTTCATTTATTTTTAGGTTGATATCATTGAATGACTTTTTCTGCTCTAGGATAGAGCGAGAAAGCGCGCTGAAACAGCGTTAAGCGGACGCCCGCGGCGGTTCCTGTATGTCGCAGAAAACTGATTATTGCCTGCGCAGTGTCGCTAGTTCAGCTTTAACGGTGTGCATGTAGTCGTGTCGACAGAGAACTTAATATTTATAACGTAGCAAAAAATGGGCGCGGGGTCCAGCTCCCCGCGACGGATGAGTGCGCAACGGAGTACTTTTGTCTGGGACCGCGCAGTAGTGATGAGTCCCTCACTTGTGAGGTACCTCAAATGAGTAACTCCCCTCGACGAATTGAAAGAGTTACTCGATTCTCAAATTTGAACCACCTCATTCAATTCCTCATGAGGTTTACAGAGTACTAGTGCGACGCGCACAGTGAGTATTTTGTCTGAGAACTCGCGAGGCGAGTGACGAGCAACATTGATGAGTGAGTGAGTAAATTCCGTTGAATTTTGGTTGAAATAGAGTACTAACAATATTTATAGCGTTTAATGATTATGAACCTTATCTCCGTACAATAACGTCACTAATAAATATTACCTACGTGGTTGTTTTGTTGCATTTCGCTCTCTCCGTCAACGCGATTCGCAGTGTTCGGCAAGATTTTCTGTCTCTTTCACGCTCGGTGCTTCGTAACTATGACTCGTGAGTACTCCTGAAGTCGTGAGGTGCCATCCAATAGCTAGATCTGTACAAACACCTCGCCTCAAATGAGGGGTACCTCGTGAGTACCTCGCGAGGTAAAATGAGGGCCTCCCTCATTCTCACTTTTATTAAGCGAGTTACCCAACACTACCGCGCAGGCGTCCGTTTTATTCAGTTTCGGCCCTAAACCCACTTTTTTACATAGCTACTCACTAAAACTTACTCCTGTATCATGAGTGCATTCCCCAACATGTATACTCACATACACAAGACAACCAGACCCGGAACACCTATTTGTAGGCAAATAATTATTCTGTGCGGTAATCGACTTTTTACACGCAGCATAGCAGCCAATTGACCATAGCATCAACTGTGTCGTCAAAATTATGTTCCTTATGTCGTACTAGGGCCACAATGCATATTTGAAATTTACCCACAGCCCCAAAAACCCAGCTCATTAATGAAAAGATCAGACAGTAAAATTATTTACCAGCAACCTCCTGCTTGATGCCGCCCAGTTCACAGTCCCATAGTTTCAGCAAATGGTCCCATCCGCTGGACAATACTGTGTTGAAATCCATCCATTGCACGCCTGACACAGCCTCTCTGTGGCCTTTTAGAGTTGACAAAGGTTCCTAGTGAAAAATCAAATCATTCTATTAATTTAAAACCAAAGGAAGTCTGAGGAAAATGCAGTTACAGCCAAAGCTGGTTGTAACTAACAAAAAGTTGATGTGCATTTATCTAAACTTTTTCCACATGTTTCCTTAAGTGGTTTTTATCTAAAAACCTACATTTTAGGCATAAAAAAGAAAAGATATTTGGCATTTCAATTATTATTAAAACTAGCCCGTTTTGTTCGACAACTATGCAAAGGCCTCCCTCTATTCCTTGTAATGGTCACGATTTTTCGTTTCCTGTTTCTAATTCAAGACCACATTTGAGCTGTGCTGTATGTGCGTATTAATGAAACTTGTATTTTATTGGCCCACAGTCATCCGGCATGCGGTGTGTGCCGCATGTCTTACCCAGCCCCAAGTTTTTTTTTTATGATAGGAAAAGTTATCCAATGACATTCACCGCCCTTGGGCGGAGCGGAAGATAGTGTCAGACTCTTACTGACTAAAAACGTACTCCGTTCCTTCATTGCCTTGGTTCCAGGGCCCTGGTATGCACTTTGAGACCTCCCCAGAGCCTCAAAGTAGGCTTCGACCCTGCTGGGCACCTAAAGTTTGATGACAAATCCTTGAGGCGCGCGGGATCAGTGCGCACCGTCGAACCCAGTCCCAATTGATAAATAATGAAACATTGTCATTTTGCATGTTAATCCCACAATGTCAATAATAAATCACTTTGTCTAGTAGAGACTATTTAGTGATTATATTGTTCAGAAGTAAGCCTCATAAAATGAAAGTATACTGACCCTAGTGTTTCCATGTTCTGGTTTGCTTCTTTTCTTTGCTGGTACATTATCTTCATCTGATAAACCTAGATAGAAAGACATTCCATTCAATAAAATATAATATTAATATCATTATTTTACAGAGCATACTTAGATACTGTAAGTAGTTTAGATTTCTTTTAGCCTGACCCTAATTTTTATTTTAAATGTGTTGTGTCCTAACACGGGTGTACGTAAGTGATACAACGCGAATGCGACGTACCACCGAGGTTATTTCTGCCTGATCACTAAAAAAAAAAATCACTTGAATCCTGCGGCATGGCGCCTAAACAAACCCTTTGAAGTTTTTGTTTCGATTGCAAGCAAATGTGAACTTAGTGGTGGTCTGGTGAAAGTGTCTTTACCATGGAACTGGTCTCATGATGGAGACAGTTAGTGACCATAGTAACTACTAAGTAAAACAGGATAACCATATTGTGTTTGGGCTCTTTGGGATGATCTTGATAAAAGCAGGATAAAAGTTTGTTATGAAAAAATTAAGTAGGACTATTCAGGAATTTATCGGCAGTCATTTAAAATTAAAACAATAAACTCATGAAATATTAACGAAGAACTTACTGGTACTCCACAAGCAGACATTGTTGTCCCAACTGCCTGTAGCAAAGCGATTGGCATCAGCTGACACCGCAAGGCATTCTACACCTTTATCATGACCGCGGCATGTCACCACACAGTCTACTGAGTTATTAGGAACGTTCCAAACCCATAGCATAGCTGACTGGTCATGGGAGCCACTGAAATAACATGACTGCTTTAGACAATAGAATTGTTATGGTCATTCAATACTGATTGAAAATTGCAGTTAGCTTTTGCCCGTAGGTTACCTCCCGTCAACTGACTACTCTATTTTACTTTACCCCCCACTCTACCCTCATTTTTTCTTTCAACCTCAGAACCTTCTCCTGACAATAACAAACAGAAAAAGAATTTGCGATATCGGTTAAGCAATTCACGCATGATGGAGTGACCAAGGGAAACGTGTATGATAATGTAACTTCATCAACACACCAAATACAAATAATATTAATTGCTTTAATGATAATCTCTTTTAAGAGAAATAATATTCTTAAACCTATTTTTATTTTAGAACATGACATTATCCTATTTTCTTGACTGGATTTTATCTTACCTTGCAAAGACTGCCTGGTCCCCATTAAAAGAGACCCAAGAAACCGCTTTGACAGGAGATGTGTGGCCAGGTATGGCAAGTTTGTGTTGACCCTTAGTACTCCAAATGTGAATGCTGTTGTCATAGCAACCAGATAAAATCCTGCAAAAAAAATCATATTTATAACACAAATTACATTATTGTAACATCATTCAAGGATGAGCAAAAACCAGGAATATGATATAGAAAAGTAAGGGAGTTTAGAAACTAGTAATCACTTACCAGTTTGAGTTAGCGTGGACTGTTGAAACCCAGTCATCATGCATCAAGCAATCCTGTGGTGCAGGCGCTGGAAATCTTTCCAGATATTCTATTTCCAATGTTTCTTCTGTAGACGTTCCTTTCTCTTGTAAATGCTCTGCGAGCGACGTACACAATAGCTCCCCACATACTAAGAAATCAAATTCTACTGCCTTCTCTAGAGATGGGTTTGTCTCTTTCAGCAAAGCATTTATCAACGTGTTTAGCTCTGTAGACTGTGTGTTACTTTGAATAGCATAAGGACTGTCTGGTACCGCATATCTGTAACAAAGCTCAATAATTAGTACGCATACTAATCTACCATGCCTCGCCACGCCGGATGCACCACTTTACTTACTGTTCTTGTTTGGTTATAAACCGAACTTGTAATTGAGCTTCTGCTATTTCGGCAGACATTGTAGTTTTTGTAACTTCGGCCGATCAGTTAAGACAGAAACACACATAAAATATTTAATCTCAACAGAATCAATTTTTGTAGTTCTATTCGTCTATTCCCGAATTGACAAACATTGACACATGCTTTTTAACTTGTCAAATTGAACATTTAGCGAAACGTTTTGAAACAAATTTCTAAAGAAAGTGAGTCTTGTTTCGTGATCTTATTTTTTAGTCGTGAAGTGTGTTGCGTTTCTGAACGAAAAAATAATGCGTTCCAGATCGCAGGAACATAAAAGTACCAAAAAGTTAAAGCATGTCAGCGTTATTTAGCATTCTCTTTCTTTCAAAGAACACAAATTATCACTTGCTTTTTCTATACTAATGCTAGTGATCCGAATAACTTACGCTTATTGTCATAAAATGTTGAGGTTATCTCATATGTTCGAGAGCAACAGTAAAGGCAACAGTGTTGTGTTTATTTTAATGCGTAAGGAATAACTCATTAAAAACAGCCACTTGAATCTTCAAAATGGGTGTAATGGTGAATGGTGATAGTGGAAAGACCGTGAACTATAATTTTCATAGAAAAGCAGGCAGGAGTCTTATCGAACGCCGTCCAGTTTTCTCACCGGATGGAGAGTATGTAGTATTTCTGTATGTGTTCTTTATGTTTATTGGCCAGTTACTAATCTAGCTTTGTGGCAATTTGGCAGATCAGTAGCAATTATCGTCGAAAATATAGTACGAGTGTACAATATTCAAACAGGCGAGTGTGTCCGCACACTTGAAACGGAGAGTCCAGTAAATGAGTTGATTGCTATCCAATTTCCGGAGAATGAAGACTACAACTTGTACGGGTGTTCAGACACAGGCTATGTTACAACATGGACTTGGGAGAATGGAGCTGTTCTTAGAGAAATAGTAAGTATTTTTTTAAATAACACATTTACTGGCCTGCTAGTCTAGTGGATAGTGGCCTGACTGCTGTGCTGGAGGTTTAGTGAGTTCGATTCCCACTCAAGACAAATGTTTGTGTGATGAGCATGATTATTTGTTCTGTGTCTGGGTGTAACTTATCTTTCTTAAATATTTATTTAGAAATTGTTTTCCAGTTGTCTAGTACTCACTCATACCACAAGCTCTGCTTTGCTTGGGACTAGATAGCGTTACATGAAAGTTGTAGAGAGTATCTACTCTAGTTTCATTTGAATATTAAGATTTACTTTCCATATATTTGTAGTAAAGTACTACAAATATGGTGAAAAAAAAAAAAATATGTTAAAATTAAATTTTTCTCTCTTTTTGTAGTTATTTTTGTAATAATTTGTTCCTTACAGAAATTGAAACTCCTAAACAATGCAAGAGTACATACATTTGACTTGGTTGACAGCAATGAATGTTGCATTACAAGCTCATCTAAACAAAATCAACTAAATCTCAGTACTTATTCTGTAAAGACTGGTGAATTATTGTACGAATACAGAGATACTAAACCAACACACGATGACATGGTCTGCGTATCCTTGGGATGGTGTAACGGAGACAGATATGCAGCAGTAACAAATGGAACAAAGTTCTTATACATACAAAACCTACAGCAACCACATATTAAAACTCGGTAAGCTAATGATACAACTCGGTAATATGGCAAATTCTGAAATAAATGTTATTATTATTTTATTATAAATTTAAGTTAGTTTACATATATATTTATATATTATTGTAACAAATATGGATGAACTATATCTGCAATAAATCTTTATTATTATTATATTAATACCTCATAATGGTTCCCGAAAAAATCTAAAGCTTGATAAATAACTCTAATATCATTAAACTAGCATTTGAACTCAACTTCTTTGTTGGAAATTTTTGGGAATATTTATTATTGAAATATTTCCTCCTACACAAAACACTCTACTTATGACCCATCTTAATCTATTCAGTTGTTAAGGCAAAAAAACTTGCAAAGATACAAACATTTCCATTTCCTTCACAGGATAATAAACCACAATGGCTACCGCATTATGTCAGTGACTGCCAATCAGAAATCAAACACTGTAGCTATCACAGATACGTTGGGTAGAGCCACAGTCATTAGAGGGAATTTGTTTGACTACAAACAAATTGCAAGAGAAGTGCTACATTGGCATTTCTTGCCCCCGCTTGCTTCTTGTTTCTCCTTACAAGGTAAATAGAACATTCAAATATATTAAAAAAAATCTAGTTAACAAATGTAGCAGCAGGATTGTAGTCCCCTACAGAGAAGCCCATGTCCCTTTTTATGCTGGTATTCGGGAACAAACTGACTTGCACACTTTTAAATGGACTTGCATGGGTCACATCATCCACACACACTTTTCCTGCTAGGCAAGGTTCTCCACAAAATGGGTGCCTAAGGCTGGCAGAGCCTGCACAGGCTGACCTACGGAGAGGTCGTAAGACAACCTAGCTCTAGATGCCTACCGCATGAACTGGTTTGGGGTGATTCAAGAAAAAAAAACCTGGCCAGACTATGTAACTCCAAAATAGAAATATATTTACTAAACAACACAATCATGAGACAATTGATTGTATTTGGATACTCTCAATACATATGAGTACTCAATTATTTTAACCATGTTTCAGGCAATTATCTGTACACTGGTGGGATGGAACAAGTACTAGTGAAATGGACAATTGGTAACTTAGCCTACAGAGCCAATGAAAAGGCTTTTATTCCTCGACTGCCTGGAATGATCAGATTTATTACTACAAACAACAGTCATGTCGCCATGACGTTAACCAACAATTGTAAGTGTTTTTTTACCCTTCAACAATAAAATAAGGGAAGGGGAGGGATCTTTGCCCTTTTGTGCAGAGACACAGATTAAATATAACAATAATTCAGGCTTGATAAGTGCCTCTATAGTAAAATCGTGTTACAATTTCAGCGGTGGTGATAGCCAACGCACAGCTGCGCGTGGTGTGCACGCTGCTGGAGTGCGGCGGCGTGGCGCCGGCGGCGCGCGCGGTGGGCGGCGCGCTGCTGCACGTGGCGCCGCTGGCCGCGCTCCTCACAGCGGGCCGCACCGGCCATCTGCAGCTTTACTCCACTAGCACGGACAAAGTGCTTTACAATGTGAGTTCATATTAGCACGCAGCACAACGCGGTAATCAGTGCCAAACAAATATCAAGTTCACAGTCGCTATAAAATACGAAGACACTTTTCTCTCTTATCTCTCACTTATATTTTATATCTTAGAAGAAGATCGAGAATTGTTTTCCAATGAAACTGACATGCGCTTTGCCCCACTTTATGTACTAGTCCCTACAATCAAAACCGATTTTTCTGGCATTCAGTATCTAAAACATAACATCATAGTTACTCTTTCTGATTACAGCTTGACATAACAGAAATGAACAATTTACCATCTGAGAGGTGGAATCTATTGCCATTAGAAACAGAAGTGACATGTGCAGCAGTCAGCGGCAATGGAGACTGGCTCGTAACTTCAGAATATAGGAACGACGGTATCATATACCCGGAGGAGAAACTCAAGTTCTGGGCAGCACAACATAAAAACGCTACACCCTTCCAACTGAACACTTGCGTCAATCTATCTCACGGTGGCTGCAATGTAGTCTCTCTAGCACTTAACTATAGAGGCGACTTTTGTGTATCAGCAGGCACAGACCAAAAATTCAGAATATGGAGAAAAGAAAACACTTCTCAAACACATCACAAAAAGATCGCGTGGAATTGTCTAACTGCGTGTTACTACTCGTCTGGGATTGGTCAGTTCATTTCAAACAGTGTTCTCAACGGTTTTAAAGATGGCGTCAAACCTAAACCTGGTAGGGATGAAGACTTGCCGTACTTGCGAGAGGTCGAAAAAGAAAATGATGTTATAAAGAAGTTGTTTAATATTCATAAGGAGCATTCTTTAGTTGATGAAGGACATATCATGGTGCCTAAGAGGAGGGATAATGAGTATGATATGGGAGGTGTAGCTATATCACAGGATGGTTCGCTAATCGCTGCGTGGTTTGGCTGCAAGCTGACTCTATGGGACACACATCTATGCAACCTAAGTACTACGTTGTCTCATCCTGCGTTACGACCGAAAGGAGTTCACGTTCAGTTCGGAAACAGGGATGCTGCACATTACGTGAGTATCAATATATATGTAGATTACTGAAAACTAAACTAAGGTTCACATCTATTCAGCATTACATACGAACATAAACATTACTGTCATATCAATAAGGTTCATATTCATATGAAGTACATTTAATAGATTGAAGCGTGAAGCTCAAGACCAGTCACGATGGGTGATTACTAAGGACGCCCTCTGCCCCAGCTAGGTTACATAGGATCTCAGGTCACATTTTAGAGATTCAGCCTTAGTAAAGTTTAAGTAAATATGATTTGTAAGACTTATATTCTTCATTTCCAGTTGGTATGCACAACAGAAACTTGTGTGGCGGTTTGGAGTTTATTATCATTGACCGTGAAATGGCTTGTACAAATAAACCCGACGTGCTTAGCAGCTCATAGATTCTCCAATAAACTAGCTGTAGCTACAACAAATAATGATGGTGAGTGTCTTGCGTTAAATATTGTTAAATTATAAACATAAATAGAAGGTCATTAATTATAATAAACATATTAAAAACATACATTTCAGTACAAAAATTCATTCATATTGCAATTGCACTGTCTTGATTAATGATGGAATACCGTTAATCTGCTTTCCGCCTGCTAATCTTGTCAAGACAGTGACAGATCTTTTCTAGAGATGTGCCGACTGTGAATTTGGCCGATTAATCGGCCAAGACGAACACGGTTTCGGGGGTATTCGGCAATTTCCGTGATTTTACTTTTGCACTGGTCAAATAGAGCGTATTTCTGTTTAAAAAATTTTAGATCATTAAATTAAAAGCTCTCAATTAAAATTCGATCATGCCAAAAAAAAAGTCTTGACCAATTAGACAATGATTCCCATAAAGCCAACCAGTACCAAATGGCAATTTCTTGTGGTGGGCCGGCAAAAACACAGCGACATTCCACCCTGATAGTTCATTTAAGTTTTGTGATCATAGGAGTAACTCTTATGTACATTTATTGCAGTTTACGTGTTCACACCCCACAACTCTAAACCGATACTTACGAAAAAGCGACTACTAGATCCATCTACGGGGGTGTTCAAGCAATGTACATTTGGCACTTGCTTCGATGATGATATCAGACTGTACCTGATGAGGAACAATTCTGTAAGTATACGCCCCCTCCTAGATTAATAAGACATAAGTAATAAATCCTTTTTATATAGGGTGACTGGTAATTAGTGATCGATACTTAAACACGTGATTGTAGTCATAACAAACAACTTTACTATGGGACCAAACCTGAAATACCACCACCCTATATAATAGTCTTCAGCGAAGCACCCAAAGACTTTTCATAAAATGTCGCCTACTGCGTGACTTCGTCTTTAGATAACAAAAAAAAAATGTAATAAATAAGTATAAATAAATAGTAAGCTTCACTCATTTAATATAAATGAATTCTTGTAGGAGATCTACTGCATAGAACCAGAACAGACAGAAGAAAGTCGTCTCGAAGTGATGTCGCACCGCAAGCTGCCCACATCGAACTTCAGCGCGCTGCTGGCCGAACAACAGCTGTCCGAGGTGCAGCCCGCTACTGCCGAGAACAGCGTCATTGATGTCAACAACCTGGCTGGTTCAACTATAGCACAGGTAAGTCATCTAAACATTACCTGTAAAGGTCTCTTTTACCAGCCTCTTCTAACTTCGATCAGCGACTGCCCATACCACTGCCCACACTAAAAACTATTTCATAAATTGCATCTAGTTAATACTTAGATTAAATCAAAAAAGCTGAAGAAAGGAGACTCACCTATAACGCATGGACAGCTAAAATCGTGCCCTTTTTTATTGTGAAATGTGATCACACACATTTGGCGGCTAACACTATTGCGCTCTCACGACCGCGCCTCCTCTTGTCTCTGTCCTTGTCTATCAGTGACTATAGGTTTGCGACTGTAATGACACTGTTCAGAGATGTGTGAGTTTCGAGTTCAGGTTTTCTGAGTACGATGTTAACGCGTAACGTAAAATCTTCCCTTATAATATCTACATATATCAATGAGCTAGTATTATAAAGTTTGCAGGGTAGAGCGAGAGGTTGTGTCAGATTTACTGACTAAAACCCGACCTTACCTTTTCGTTCTAAGACCACGGTAACTCTTTCAAAGGTCAGTGATAGGTCCTAATACGTTTTAAAAATGGCATCCCAATCTTAGTGGACCAAGTATTACGCAAAAAAAGAAAGCCTATGTAACTTGAATAAAAAATCTTAAAAGGCCTTTCCGAAAAGCATAATATTCGACACGTTTCACTTGGAGCTAGTTTTAATAAGCGTTGTGGCTCCTCGTACCATGCCATTCTTACGGATACGTCTAGTTGTTCCGCTTTGAGCGCCGCGTACATGGCACTTGATGCCATCATAAGTCTAGTATCGAGTCCGCTTTAAAAGACGTTATATTTTAGTTTACGATAGAACGTTATTTGTCTATAGACTACCCTTAAATACTCATTGTACTTATTCCGGTTCATGGTTGAGTGATAGCACATTTACCTTTTTATTGTAGTGCTTGTATTTTTCGACATTATGTTGTAATTTTAGGGCGCCTTAAAATTAGCCGCAAAGTGCCGCACGACTGCAGCGCGGCTGCAGCGCTGCCGCCATGCTGCTTTGTTCATAATTCAAACGTACGACTGCTGCGTTACGCCCGCGCTGCGTCCGCGCCTTTTTTATTTATATGGAATAACAAAACAGCGCTGCAGCCGCCCTTCCGTGCCTGCTAATTTACCTGAGAGAATAAATGAAATATTTACCCGTTGGGAATTTTAATTTTCTGGATCTTCCATATTACTTACACTAAATCCAGCTTACGTTTAAATTAGTTACCTTTATTTGGTCGTTGTTCTACTAATATTTTAATCTTATTGACAATAAAAGTATTTTTTTTTATCAGATTCTTACATACTTTCTACAATTTAACCTCGAGAATATTTTTTCTTGTGTAACTATGTGCTAAGTTTTTATATTTACTTTATGATAACTTTCAAATAGGTGCCGATATAAAATATGTAAATGTTTAGTTCTGTTCTATAAGTCATTTATAGTCATTTTTATCCCTTGTTTCATTTCATTGTCTTTTTTCAGTTCTCGTTGGCGTCACCGCACATGGTCCCACCCGTGAGCCTTCTCTGCACGACATTCCTCCAACGCCTTTCTGGTATAGAACAACCTGAACTAACTGATGACTCTCAAGAAGATAAGCCAATGGAAGTCGATGAAGATTCTAGTGATGACGAAGACGGAGAAACTTCCAAGCTTAACGGGCCTTACACCCCGAAGGTGACGGAACTGTGGACGCCGAACTACGAAGCCGTGAAAGAAAAGAAATTAAACAAAATCATGAACGAACCCTTCCTAGACTTACATTCTACCAGTTCAATGTTTAGTGTGTAGTTTTTTGTTGAAAGTTAAATAAATTCTATAATAATAAGTGCATTTTGGGTTTATTTTTATAACATCCGTTAAAGTCCAATCTTCAAAGCCTTGAGCACAGGCGAGGAGTAGCCAGCCTTTCGGTTTGTTAACAGGATGCATTTTGGAGAGTGCGCCATTACAGACCATCGGACAACCCGACGTACGGCGAATATCCACCCCTACGTTGTTGAAACCTCTACGGTTCGGACTAAGCGTTTTGCTTCGTCGTTTATACCGCGTACATCGAGGGACTGGAACAGTTTGCCTGCTGCGGTCTTCCCGTCCGATTATAATTTAGGTGTCTTCAAGGCTAGAGTGAATAGGCTCTTAATAAACTAGTGCGCCTCACCATCAACGATTACATAACTGCTTACCATCAGATGGGATCGCAGTCAAGCACTAGTTTATATATATATAAAAAAAAACATTATCAATTATAAAAATACTCGTATTGACTTGCTTGACTTAAGATCCTATATCAGACGTAAAGGGCGTCAACAGAGTTCACCCATCACGACTGGTCTAGAGCTTCAAGCTTCACCTCGCTCCATGTTATTTCTCCCGTCCCTTCTGCTTACACAGTGCGTCACTAGGTTGGTCGAGGACAGCCATGCTTCCATTTCCCTTGGGGATTCGAATCAAACGCTGGTTTAAGCATGTAGTCGAAATCCCTCGAAGCGTGTGGCCACTCCATCTATCTTTATGACGCTTAATCTGGCATTTGATCGGGCTTTGGTAGCGTTTTTCCAATAGATCTACATAGGTACGTTAAAAACTGGGCAAGAGCGAGTCGGACTCGCACACTGAGGGTTCCGTACAAACTAACTTATGTAGGTAAATAGTTGAATTCCCATATCGAGTCTCGTAAGATTTTTGTGACGTGAGTACAAATTTACAGTTTTCAGATTTATTCCTTTGCCTGTGCTATAAGACCTTCATTCATACTGAATTTCAGGGTTCTACTAGGTAAACGGAAAGTACCCTGTGAATTTTGATTCCTTTCGAGAGTGTCGAAATATACGACATAACGATAAACGGCCGTATCTTTTTTTCGTAAATAAACTTGAAGTTAATTTTTTTTACAGCTTCAATGAACCGCATGCTTGAATATAATCAAATCGATACCTCTTCGCGTTCTCGAGATAAAGAGTCTTGACAGACAGATAGACGGACAACAAACTGATCCTATACGGATTCCGTTTCTTCCTTTTGCGGTACGGAACCATCAAAATAAACCAGCTTGCTTTTTGCGTAGTAGGGGTTCGACAGCCTATCCAGGATTATCTTGCAAGGTGGCGAGCAATGGGTAGGTCGCCGTCCGGTTAGGACTAAACTTCCCAACAAGCAAAATAATCCAGGAATGCGATTTCGTAATGCTATATGGAGTTTTAAAGCTCCGGTGATCGTTTTATTTTAATTATAATTATATATATATATTTTTTTATTATTATTGTGGCCATCATACCGAGGCTGAGCCTTCCTCTCAGAAAACGGCGCTTGACCCCAACAGGCTTCGACCCTGCCTGCCTGCAGCTAGCAGGCTGAGCCTCTACGGTTCGCTGAAAGTTCCTTGAGGCGCGCGGGAACAGTACGCGCCGTTGACGACTTAGGCTCGGTCCGGTTGGTTACCGGACGATCGGACAGCGTGCTACGCATTGAACGCCGTCCGCAAGCCCGCGCCTACGGTGGCCGGAAATCGGGATCGGAATCCCGGCGGCGGCTGGGGCGAGCGCCCCGTTGCGTTGCCTTTGCCTGATGCGGTCGGCCTCCACCTTTGCTAGCATTACTGCTTCGCAGAAGGAGGCGACCGCCTGCCATCCCTCCTCACTCCGGACCATGGCCTGAGCCAAGGCCCGGCGAGAGAGATCGCTGCCGCCGTTCGCCCCCAAGAGGGTGCAATCGTTGATAGTGAGGCGCACTAGTTTATTAAGAGCCCATTCACTTTAGTCTTGAAGTCACCCAAATTATAATCGGATGGGAAGACAGCAGCAGGCAAATTGTTCAAGCCCTCCGATGAAATAAACACAAGCCATTACCATAATTACATAGTTTGTTCACAGCGGATTTGACAAGAGATGACTGTCTCAACGCGTCTGTAAATAGCATAAACGCGTTAAATATAAGGTGTAAAAAAATTAACTGCAAGAATTTTGTCCACTTACTCGCCATCGAAAAACGAACACATCAAAAAAAAAAAAATTTTTTTTGAGCGTTTTTATATTTTCACATAAATAAAATAATTTAGTATAAAAAATTTTTGTGCGCTGTACCCAGGGCTGCGCTTGCGGCTTGGGCCGCCATCGTACCGCGCGCGAGCGGCTTGCTAGCGGTTCCCCCGCCGCCCGCTACTCTTCCCGCAGCTCTCTCTACCCCTCGCGACCCTTAGTTGTCCGAAATCCGTCGCGCGGTAAGGGTGTTTTCTTGTGTCATTACGGCGAATACGTGTGTTCGTGCAGTTTCGTGCTTTTAATAATGCCGTTTACGTATTCCAATCGAGAGTACTTAGATATGGTAGTGTGCTACATTACGACTGGTCAAAGTTTAGCTGCGGCACGTAACCGTTACCGTGAACTGTATGGTGAGCAACGACGAGTGCCTGCTGTCCAAACAATCCTAGGAGTCTACCAGTGCTTTTAATAGTCCTATAGGTATAATAAAATATGCTATTTGTAAGTAAGCTCGATAATTTGCCAGTCCAAAGTCTGAGAAATGTGATGGAAAAATTAGAATCAGCTGTTTACGAATTTGCGCCGTCGCGTGTCGTGTCACAGGGGTGAACGACTCACGCGTACCTACGGCGGGGCGGCCGTGCGGTGTACAGTGCGCATAATCAATAATTTTGTGTGAAGTGAAAATATTGCATATCTCCGAAACGGGTTGTTATTTAAAAATCTTTTTTTCGCCAATTTTTTTATTTGTAATTCTAAACCAGTTCTTACTTTTCTTGCAGTTAATTTTTTAACACCTTATATATCCATAGGCGCAGTACTGCAGGAGAAGACGGGAGACATATTATGAGGTCCACTAGCATTTTTCTCTCCGAGTTGGTCGCCCTCGCATAAAAAGTACAGTCTTTATGTCAGAGAGCTCTTAGCTATAAACGACGCCGTCAGGTACTTCCACCAGGGCCCTGGAACCAAGGCAGGGAAGGAACAGGGTAGGTTTTTAGTCAGTAAGAGTCTGACACTATTTCCCGCTCCGCCCAAGGGCGGGATTTGTCATTGGATGATTTTACCTACCATAAAAAAAAAACCACCCAGTCGAGAGAAGGCACTCCACTTTCTTCACATACCCTAAACTTCTGTCATACACGCGGAACCGTGAAAACTGCTCACCTCGGCAGCTCAGATACCTGGACTTATGTAAGTAATCCAGTTTACCACAGACATCCGGTTCGTCCCTGGCAAGGACAACGGCATGGCAGACCCTTATCGCGCTGAAGGCTGTGGCCACTGGAGTATAATCCCGACTCACAAGGACATAACCACCCTGACTCACTGGGGCATTATCCCGACTTACTAACAGTT
Source organism: Leucania comma (assembly GCA_958295575.1). Classification (NCBI taxonomy): domain Eukaryota; kingdom Metazoa; phylum Arthropoda; class Insecta; order Lepidoptera; family Noctuidae; genus Leucania; species Leucania comma. Next base: position 13,749,473 of record OY282474.1, on the reverse strand, counting down.
CCGACTCACCAAGAACGGTTCCGACGCACTGGAATCAACTTTCTACTGGCCTGGCACGCATCACAAGGCACCAAAAACCATTGATCTCCGATCTCCGGAGGGGAGTGATATAGCAACGACGCGACGATCTATGACGCCGTATAGGAACTAATATTCAAAATCCTGCAACGTGGTATTAGGATTCTCCACACGATTAGAACGATACAACAGTCCGAAATCATGTATCGGGCAGTTGCCCAGATCAGACATAACAACCGGCTGGTCCGTGGTTTCTCCCTTTTTAACGGCTGGCTGTGACTTAACACCCTTTACACTTCCAAAACTGCCATAGAATATTTTCGTCTCCTTTACAATTAACCTTTTTTTTAAGCATGTTTACGCACTTTCTTGAATTTTAAACTCGAGATTTTATCTCTTGTGTTATCATGACTTATGTTTGTATATTTACTATATGATAACTTGCGAATAGGTACAGATGTAACATAACAGTTAAAAAAAATCACATATTGTAAAAATTTTGTTATGTTCTATAAAAATAAGTCCATTAAATCATAAATGTTGCCTTGTTCTCGTTGACGTTACCGCATATGATCCCTGCGAGCCTTCTCTGCACGACATTCCTCTAACTCCTTTCTGGTATACAACCTTATTTTTAGTATATGCAAAACCCGAAACACGTGTCTTTATGTATTTTTGTGTAAAGAATCTACTTATTTACAAAATTTCATAACTGTATCATGAAAAATCACATAGTTATAAGCTTGTTGTGTTACCTGTGACCTTCCATGACCTGTTTTGCACTTAGTATCGGTGGTGTCCAAATTGTGATCTTTTTTGAATATTTTTAGAAAAAAAATATAACATGGTATAAAAATTATTGGAATCGATTCAGGTGATTCAGTTACTGATTCTGAACAAACTATTTTCAGGTTTCGCATATACTAAAACTAATGTTGTATATAGAACTAACTGATGACTCTCAAATAGGTAAGCCGATAGAAGTAGATGAATATTCTAGTGATGACGAAGATGGAGACGAGTGTTTCCGTCTTTCGTCGATTAAACAAAATCACGAACGGACCCATCCTAGACTCAGCAGTTTGGTGAGTAGTTTTTAATTAAAAGTTAAACACATTTTATAAAAATGCAATGTAGATTTTTGGGTTTATTTTTATAACAACAGTACCCACTCCAAGAATGGTCTTGATCTTGTTCTATTGTCACTCATTTTATTTGCTGTCCCTACAGTAACTTTATCTACGTTATCTGTCACATCATAATTTTATCTCCCCCTACACTGCCCTATAAAACACAGCAGTTGTTTGTTTATATATTACTACAATACTAATTTTACAAGTAACACACAAAATGGAATTACTTAGTCAAGATGAAATTAATTTCATCGCAAAACAATGTGATTTTACAAATGTGTTAAATTGGAAGATGGAGGACTTTCCAGATAAAATTATTGGATATTTGGGTGATCATATGAAACTGATAATGCAAGTAGAGTTGAATGGAATCAGTTCTTCACTTAATCTGTTCGTAAAATGTATGCCAAGATTCGATAAATGGAAGGCGGAATATCTCAAGGAAGTCGGATTCTTCAATAAGGAATACGTCATGCTGAGTACGCTTTTCAACGAATTTGAAAACGGCCCAGGTAAGATACGATGCTTATGATGATTTTATAAGCTTCTAGTGTAGCTGTGTTGTGTCATTGTCCAGGGCCTCAAGTCTACTATTACAATAGTGTCAGAATGGTCTATCATTGATTTCATAATTGTTGAATTTGACAAGTTTGGTAATCTACTCCTAAAATGGTCATTATGACTTTCCAATGATCAGTCACTGACACTCCATTAAAAGAAATGGCATAGAATGGTAATCTCGTACTTACCTACATAATGACAAATGAATGTCTGACGCATATCATAACAAAAACATAACAAAACCAAACACAGACACAAAAACAAAACACTGAAAACGCCGACCGGCGGCGGCTCTAAATAAAAACAGTAAGCAATAATGTTACTTTTAGCGATAAGACCGCCCATTGGGACACCCTATTAATTTTAAGTTCCTATTGTAATTTTATCTTTGGTGTACAATAAAGAATATATCTATCTATCTATCACTTTGACTTTGACAGTTAAAAGACCACTGACCGACCAATGATTGGTCATTATGAATTTTCAGACTCCAAACTTTTAGCTGCTTTTAGCAAAATGACAATGGAATCGAGTTGGAATGACGAATTTATAAAAATAGCAGGCTTAGGTGTTATAACTTTAAAGCAGAAAAATAAATGCGATTAAAAGGACTAATTGCTCATGCAACATATTTCAGGTTCCCGAAAATGGCGTCCTAAAGTACTGTTTATCAAAGAAGATATTTTTGTATTTGAAAACGTTTCACTGCTTGGATATGTAATGCCACATCACCAGGACACCATGGCTTTTGAAGAATTGAAAGCTTCTGTAGAATCTTTAGCAAGATTTCACGCTCAATCGTACATTTATGAAGAGAGGAAAAGTAAACAACTGGGTAGACTGTACAGAATATGGGAACATTATAGTGATTACCTTCAAGAACCCAATACTAGACTGGACTGGCGAAACACAGGAAGAAACGCAGTGATTGATTATCTCAAAGTATTTTCTAAGTACAAATCTAAACCAAACTTTAATCGATATGTAGAATCGATTCTACCTACACTATTTGAAAGTGCTATGGATCTTATGAAGCCTAGCTTGGAATATAGGAATGCAATAGTGCATCGCGACCTTTGGACTAATAATATTTTCCTCAAGAAGGAAAATAACTCAACCTGTCACGCTTTGTTCGTTGATTTTCAGACTGTTATTTATACGTCTCCGATGCTTGACCTGTCTTCACTGATATATTTTAATACTTTAAGGTGTGATAGAGATAAATGGACGGATGAACTTATCGAAATTTACTATGAAGTGCTTTCTGAGGAACTTCAAGCTAACAAAATAGATATTGTGCACATTTTTAATAAAGCTACTATTGCTGAAGCGTACAAGAAAAGTATAGTATTCGGACTAACGCAAGCTGCCATTATAACACCTATTATAGCTATGAGTAAGGAGAAACGAGAAGAGATATTTTGTGATCCCGCATTATCCAAACAAGTCAACGAAGTGAGTCGTAGTCAAGAGTTTATAGATATCGCTAAAGAAGACGATAAATACCAAAGAAGAATAACAGAGTTATTTGACGAAATCGTAGAGAGATTTGTATTCCCAAAAAATGTTACATGAAATGGACTATAATTTTGAAGTATACAGTATTATCTTATTTACACCTATATGTTTTATGTTAACATAACTAAATTAAATAAATTACGTTTTGAATAGACTTGACTTGTGTACCCAGCTACATCATTTTTAATAAATGTATATCTGTAATTTGTCTATTAATCATTTGAATACCGTAATTAGAGACACAATAGAAAGACAATAGGTGTGCGGACGTCGGCGTTCGCTTGGGGCTTGAGTAATTCATGTGTTTTACTAAGATAATGATTTTATCTTAGATAAGTTTTTAACGTTCTTATTGCCAGTTTTTCAGCAAATTAGTAATTTTGGGTGTGTAATATATAGCATAATAAAAAGTAGCATAATATCACTTGAAATTACCTAATTTCATCAGATCGAATATTATATTTCATATAACCTTCTTTTGCACACACACACACACACACACACACACACAATAACATAACACACATAATTTGCATAAGATTTATTATAATATCCATTTTTCAATTTGTATAATAAATCAGTTGGCTAATTTTCATATTTAGGTACTAATGGGCCAAAACTCTGTAACTAATATTAAACTTAATATCGTACTAGTTAATTTAATAGTTATTCAAATGTGTAGGTATAATAGAAAATGTTCATTAAACCATACGAGTATAATATCTATATATAAATTAATCCCTTTTTTTTTTTTACTCACGCCATCACGCTTGAGCGGCTGGCTGGACCGATTTCATTAATTCTTATTTTGTTGTGTTTGTTAATGTCAGGAACTCGGGAGAAGGTTCTTATGGAAAGAGAGTAGGGTAGAGTAGAATAGAGTAGTCAGGTGACGGGAGCGAAACCGCAGGCAAAAGCTAGTATTAGACAAATTTTAAGTGTTTCAAAAATTCATTCTATCATTTTATGGTTATAAAAAAGAAATTATACCTACTCAATGAAAAAGTTTTAATGATTATTATGATTCATTAGATTTTTTTTTGTTAATAATTGTCATATGACCTAATCATATTTTATGATGATCTTTTGTTATTATTTTATCCGTTTTCCATAGGTACTTATCCTTTTGTACTATTAGATTCATTACAGACCGGCTTTATCTTTATATTTATTTACCGAAGGCCCCTCTTTCGCTTTCTGAAGGTCTAAGTCAAGTCAGGACATAGGGGAGCTTGGTTTCCTGGGCCTTAGATATGCTTTACCAATTTTTAACAACTTACCTATCAATGCACTAGTGTTACCCAGGTTCGTTAAATTTTACAATTCATACTAAGACACAAGGCTAGCAATACCGCAACAGTGTTGGTATTTCTTTATCTAGTATTTACTTTAACAAATCTATACTCATATATAAATATTTATTTAGCTATTCTAACAACGTATAATGTACCTACGTCAAGATAAGTATTCGAATATCAGACGCATGCTTTTAGTTATAGTTTCAGTAGCAATTCTTAGTCACGGGCTGATAAACATTCCCAGGAAAAAATGACGACTGCTGCTATTGAACAAAATTACCAAGTCAACCGTATAACAGAAGAAGATATCAAATTGATTTTGGCTAGCTACAACCGGACTAATGAAGACATAATTTTAGGAAGCTACTCTGTTCATAGCGCAAGTGAGAAAATGTTAGGGTTTTTAGCAGAATATTGGAAAGTGAAAGTGCATTTGTCGGATAGAAAAGTTCTTTACTTCTTCATCAAAGCCATCTCCAGTTCGAATGCAGCTAAAGCAAACATGGTAAAAGAAATGCGACTGTTTGATAAAGAGTCATTCTTCTATACAGTGATCAAGGAGAACATTGAAGTGCCGGGTGTGTATAGATTTTGTGTCTAGTCTAATAAAAGTGTTGTCACCACGCAAGCTAACTAAGATTTTATTTGTTTTTTATTTTCATTTTAGGTCTCAAACCGTGGGCCCCAAGATTAATAACAGCACTGAATGATGCAATTGTTTTTGAAGATTTAAATGCCATACAGTACAAATTGCGAAATAAATTTGAACGTTTTGACATGGCTCACACTCTTCAAGCATTAAAGACGTTAGCCAGACTTCACGCGTCTTCCATCATATATGAAGAAAAGAAATGTAAACAAACTATGGGAGAATACAAGGGATTGAATTATGAGTACGAAAAATCTCTTGACAAAGGTGGATACCATATATCATCAGATTGGTTCTGTCAGTGTATGACGGGAGCATTAGAAGCTGTGAAGTTATTTTCAAAGTATGACGGTACACAAATCGATTTCATCGAGAGTCGTTGGCGAGACGTGTGGTCCACTGCTTTAACTTTAAGTGACTTCTCTCCTCAACGGATGAACGTAATCTGCCACCGTGACTTGTGGAATAACAACCTCATGTTTCACTACACTGAGGACGAAGAGAAACGCTTGGAACCAGATGATTGCTTACTGGTAGATTTTCAAGCGGTAAGGTACCAACAACCAGCTGGAGACGTCATGTTATTACTTTGTTGTAATTTAGATCCAAAATTCAGAGAAAAAAACATTGAGGTGTTTTTGAATTTTTACTACGAAGAACTTGGAAAAATACTTAATAACTATAATGTCGAAATCGATGAAATATTATCAAAAGAAGAATTTTTAGCTTCAGCTGAAGAACAAAGATTGTGGGGTCTCGTTGTTTGTGCTTGTCTTATGCCACAGTTCTGGTTAGGTGACGATCAAACCACCGAAATTTTTAGTGATAATGCCCAGTTTGATGAAATACTTTCAAAAAATAAAGGACAGTTTATAAAGAAAATGATGGAGAGTAGTTCTGATTACAAACAAAAAGTTATGGAAATTTTTGAAGAAATCGTAGATAGATACTGTATGCCCGCAAAATAATGCGTCATCAAACTAATAATTATATAATTAAATTGTTGAGTTTTATAATACCTAATTACCTAATAACATGTAGATTGTTTGTTATACTCTCACTATTTACTGTTTAAGGCAAATTTACTCATACGTGTGCCTACAAGATAACAATTATTAACCCTAGAAAGATAACCATATGTAACTTACGTTACAGATAGCTATACTCATCAGAAGCGCACGCTTACAAATGCCAAAAATTTTACATGTTATAGCTACTTTAATGTATTTTTCAATACACTTGCTCAGAAAGTGGCTCCTATTGCACTACAATTAGGTATATAATGGCACCTGTTATGAAACTGTGACATTTTGATTACCATTACGCACTAGTGCTGTAATGTAGCTATAACCTTTTGGTTCAACCTCTTTGTTTGCGAAACAAATTTTGAATATGAAAAAATAAAAATTGTTTGTGGTCATTTTAAGATGCGCGCGGTTTTTGGCGTGATTGTTTCGAGTGAAGTTCATGGGTTGTATCTGTATTAATTAAAATAAATCAAATACTACAAAAACATTATAAAATGTTACATCCATATTCTATTGTCACTACGAATGACATGAACGTAAAAACTTTTCACACAAGAAAACAAACGACGACTAGGCAATATTATGATCAAAAGACCATATAGCCATAGCCTAGCGCGTGGCTATGAAAAAAGATTTAATTTTTTACCGCCATGTTATGAACAATTTTACTAGTTTTACCGTTGTATTATCAGTTAGCTAAATTATTTTTATTCACAAGTGTATTGAAAAACGTCATATGATACACGTGAGTAATGAATGGTAACCGTTCTTGGCTCTCTTAAGACCCTCGCCAAGGCTACCTCCTGCATTACACACTTATATTATAATGTACTATTACTGATGCAATGATCTTTATGTCCACATCCCCTATGTTGATGAGTTCGTGAGCCAATTTATAATCTTTAATTTGATTATCTTTCTCAGCTTTCACGAGGTTTTCGACTTGCGGGACGATTATATTAACAATCATTAGACATCTCTCGATTAGATCCGGCACCACCACTGTGTCAGGCTTATTGGCTTTAATAATCCTGTCAGTAGTGATGAGCTCATCTTATAACAATATGATATAGCTATTGTTGAGAACTAGATCGGGCACATACACACCCGTAGTACGGCACTTTAAATTCCACAAAAGAGTATTTCAGAGTTAATAGTCGCTGAGGGATACTTACAGTATGTAAAACGTCATTGTTTGACCGAAGAAGTAACTGCTGTTCTTCCGTATTCTTTGATATTCAGTAGGAGTTTGATAGGGTTTGGCGTAGGGGGTTGCTATGCAAGATAAAACCCCATCTACAACCTTCCTTCTATAAAATATTGAATCCTATCATCAGGATAGAATATTTCAAATAAAGTAGAAGAGTGCACATCAACTTCTCACTCAATCTTAGCTTGAGTTCCTCAGGGATCCGTCTATCCAAATCAACTAGCAGTGCAGTTGACCATTCCGGAATCATTACGGAGACTGAAAATGAGGCATATTTGGAAAAGGACAGCCGCACATTATTTATTATAGAGATTAGGACAATCTCACGCCTATACCTACTACATTAGATCCCTAGGGGCAGAATGACTTGATGTAGGTGAGGGTTGTCATATAAAACGGTGCTCGATAATGAACAGGTGGTGTAAAATAGTACATTGTTACCCTAGGGGTGAAAGTAACATATTTAGTCCCGAGAAGAAGTTTGGCGTCCGAGCGAAGCGAGGTCACTAATATTCGAGGGACTAAATAAGCCTTTCGCCCGAGGTTAAGACTGTGCTTTTCATTACGAATAAAAAGAAAATAAAAATAAAAACCTGAGTCGTCGTCAAAGGTCGTCGTATGATTTTAGGTATGTTTCTTTTGATTTAGGCCGTAAAAAGTTTCCGACTACTGTTTTAACCTCTTCTCTTAAGAATCCTTAACTGAATCTGATTATTGTGTAATTAAAAACATTCTTACAGCAAAGATTTAGTAAAGTACCAATAAAAAACATTCTACAACAAGTTTCCCGCCATTTTTTTTTTTTTTTGTGGTCAGTCGGCTATTCAGCCATCATTTTTCATTTTTATCAGTGAAAAATAGTAACTATTTCTCATATCTATGTTAATTTTAAAGAACTAAAGAATTTATTGAAAGTAAATTATAAATAATTATGTAATTTAAAAAAAATACTTATCTTTTAATTTCAATTTTACATCGCGCCGTAAATGACTGGCTGTATAGAAAGTTGAGACATAGATCAATAGAAATGGGAAGATAGAACTAGTTTTTTTTTTTATTATTTGACAGCTGTCAGTTGAAAGTGATTCTCCCTAGGGACGAAAAGTATTACTTTCAACCCGCTCCTCAGGCAACTTTAGACCTACTTTCAGCGTATGAGTAATGAAAAATATATAATTTTTTTTTAATTTAAAACTTTATGCACTATTTATTTATATGTATATAGTAACCGAATGATGAAACTTTCACACGGCAAGTGAAACTAAAAAAAACACATATTAAAAACAACATGCTATTAAATTGTCATTAGACGATAGCCTGTGACCATTTGGTAATTATAAATAGATCAATATTAATCGACAGATAAGGAGGAAAAAACAGTCAAGGAAACGTGGGTATGCAGGATCAAAGATTAATAACATCACATCGCATAACAAAAATAGAGTTTATTTTTGTTGAGTGACATCAGAGGCGTATACGGTTTTAAAAAAATCATATGAATAAAAATATACCTAGTTATAAGAGGTGGGAAATCATCAACCAGCTTCTGCCCCTCTGTGTGGAGCGAGAAAGCCTGTGAGTGAGTTCTGTTTAAACCCCACCTGTGTTCCTTCCTTCCCTTTGCGTTTCTCTTTCGAATATTCCCGCAGCAGGTTTATAGGATCATATTAAAAAAAAAAAAACATGAAAATCGTTTTAAAATTTATTATCAAGTTCTTGTGTGAGAAGTGATATGAAAGAAATGGGAGTTAGTAATAGCGTGACTAGTGACAGGACAGAATGGAAGAAAAAAAACGTGTTGCGCCGAGCCAAAAAAAAACGGGACAAGGACAGGACGTTGATGATGATGATCAAGTTCTTAATTCAATATGTTCCTAGGGAAAATTTGAATTTACAGCCCGATAATTATTTAAACTTACCATGATTATTTTATGCCCTTTTATATGTCATACACCCCTTAGCTAAAGCAAGTCATTCGGTCCCTAAGGATCTAAATAATAGGTTTAGAATTAGGAATTTCAAAACCATTTGAAAAATAAACATATTAGGTGAATTAAAATATACGAGCATCAAACAAATCTAATCAAACTGGCTACTAACCAAACCTTGATTTGTAAAAAACCTAAAAACCTTGATTTGTAAAAAACCTAAAAACCTTGATTTGTATCTTTCTTATATTTCTTTATCATATGATTGAGTTCAATATTTTGTCTATTCATTATCTCATAAAAGGCATAAAAATTAGAGTAATTACTCCACGGGTATAAAGCTGTCTTTGTCTTGGACTGCTTGAATTCCTCACTTAAAAAGAAAGAAAACCTGGGTAATGAGCTATGTATACATTAACTCTAGCAGATGTAACTCCCTAATTATTCGCACATCATTCTTGCCTTGCTTAGGCAAGTGAGAGAGCATGATTAGCTCTGCTATTATCAATGCAGCTAATTAATAGCACGGATAACCTGCGCTATTAAAGCAGATGTATTTCGTGCCGCTTGCTGTAGTTGCCACTGAAACTCCTCACCCAACAAGCTAATAGTTTTCTACCTACGTAAAGGATGGCGAGTACTGCTATCCAACTTAATAACCAAATCAACAGCATAACAGATGAAGATGTCAACTCAATTTTGGCTAGCTACAACCGTACTAATGAAGAAATAATTTTACAAAGCTATTCTGTACACAGCGCTAGTGACAAAATTTTAGGATTTCAAGCAGAATATTGGAAAATGAAAGTGCATTTGTCGAACAGTAAAGTTCTTTATTTCTTCATCAAATCCATACCCAAATCGAATGCAGCAAAAGCAGATATGTTAAAGGAAATGCAACTTTTTGAAAAAGAAACGTTCTTCTATTCAGTGATCAAGGAAAACATTGAAATTCCGGGTGAGTAGATTTTCTTTCCGTTGAAATACGCGTGGGTCATCCTTGTAAAAACTGATTTGCATCCGTACACTCACCGTAAAGTTCAGTTTGATAAAAAGCGTATTGCATAAATATTTCTATCGAGATTAAAAAAAGACAATCGATGCCGGTCGAATGCGCATTTTTTACTGTCAACTAATCAATATAAAGTGTTAGTCCGATCAATTTAGACATCAGAGGGTACAATAATTGGTAGAATTGTTCCATTATAAATGAAATCTATAAAGTCGTCATCGATCTGACACCTAGAAAAAACTTTACCCGGGATCAAAACGAATTTTTCACAATTTTCAGCAAAACGGTAAGTTTTATTATAAAATAGGCCAGAGAAAAATTGTAGATTTTTACTCTACAATTTTTGAGAGAATTCTATAATACGTCTGCTGAGTCCACATCCCACATGTTGATAACCTCGCGGTCCTAGTCAAAATGCTTAATCTGTTTATCGTTCTCGGCTTACACGTAAAGACAATATATTATATTGTCTTTCACGACAAGAACCACGTGTAAGGCGTGCAATCATTACACGCCATTAATCATTAATCATTGCACGCCTCTCGTATCGGTTTACCACGGCTCATTGGCTACAATAATCTTGTCATTGATAAAGGGCCTATCCTAGTACAAAGTGCCATAGACCATTACCGAGAACTGGGATGGGCATGTATCTGTAATGCGGCACCACAGATTTGTCAGCACTCTCGATTATAAAAGAGAGTATTTCAGAGTAAGTTGTAGGTGGGTAAACCTGGCCAAAAACGTTTTGACTATGCAAGTACTCTCCGATAGCTAGACGAGAACAATCAGAGATAATGTGACGGAATGATTCTCCTGGATGGCGACAAGCCCGAATTACGAGTATGTCAATGAAACCGTGCTGTCCTTTACAATAAATCTCCGGCAGTTATTCGTCGATTTAGTAAATCAATAAGCTTATTTAAACGACAGAAAGCACGTATGTTTTTTAAAGTTTAAAACTTAAACAAATAACGGTATACTTTTTTGGCAATCAATTTTCCCCGTGAGCTGCATTCATAATCCATTTCTCAATACACTTACTCGAAAACTGCCTCTTATCGCACTACGATTACGTTCGATATGGCATGTTTATCACCCGCGTGCTTTTTTTCAATTTATCAAAACAAGGGCTTTTTTCATTCCTATTTCATCACGGTCAAGGGTGATTATAATTTTTTTTTAAAGCAAAGAGGCGGATATTTTTAAGGTTTTAATATTTTATGAAAATTGAAATTGTTTTTTTTAACAGAATATAATAAAGAGAAATGATTACGGAAGCAATAATTTGTTAATACCAACAAATTAACAATTATCTTTGTTCTAAATGCAAAAATGTTTGAATTATAATATAATTATAATATAATAATATTAGGATGTATATGGTTTGATACCTTTGCTTCTCCTTCAACCTGCAAAGGATATGCGCGGGAAAAAAAGTACACTATTAACTATTATACTACTTATTCATTTGTGATAGTTGTGAAAAAGAAGATTTGACGAGAATTCTTTAGATGCTACGCCGCCAGATTATGTGATTGAGGTAAAAAATACTTGCGACAGCCTGCTGCCATCAAATCGAAACTAAATTGTAAGGTAACTTTGGAAAATTTTCTTCAGTACAAAATGAACAAAAATGCGTCGTAATTTTCCGAAAGAAGATAGATTGTTGGTGGAATTTTCATCGTATTTCTTCGTAAGTGTATTGAAAAACGTCGTTTGATACACGTGGAGATTTGTCACTGCAGCACTCGGCTCCATACCACCCTCGCCTGTACGGCTCGGGTGAATTTCGCCTCGGATGCAATGACAAACTTTCCCCACTTGTATCAAAATGTACTATTTCTTTAAGTTCTGAAATATTTGGAAATCTAAAATGTAAATGTAATAATCGAAATATTTTTTTATTTACAATTGAAAATAATATTGTTACTTGTATTAGGTATAGCTTCAGTAATGGAAGGAAAAAAGTATTTAGACGTTTTTTTTGTCTGATCTACAATTAGATTTTACATATTTTGAACAATCCTACCAATTTTCAGTCGGGTGCGATTTATTGTAACCTTACTCCTATTTTTTAGTCTAATTTGACTGGACTATGCTATATTATTGTGTATTTGACTGTTTCTGCAATCTGCTTCGTCCACGTGAAAGTCGAAAATTATCCGAAAGAACATAGTCTCGGAATGAATTCTATGTCCTATTCCAGGACAGGTTTTGCCCGAGTGGCCCGTTAAGATGTGAAGCGAAAACAGAGTTATTATCGCGTTTGCAATAAATATAATATGATGGTGTGGTGTGGTGATGGTAATTTATTTATCTTAAGAGTTGTGATGCCGTGTATTTTCTAAAACAGTAAGGAGATCTTACACGAACTTAATTATTTATCTGTAATAACCGAATCTTAATAGCATTATAATAACAGAATCAATTTTTAAGTAATTTAAATAAAATTTCAGATCTTAAACCGTGGTCAGCAAGGTTAATAAAATCCCTGAACGATGCAATGGTTTTTGAAGATTTAAATGCCAAACAGTATAAAGTACGAAATAAATTTTCTACGTTAGACATGGCTCACACTCTTCAAGCTTTAAAGACTTTGGCCAGATTTCACGCGACTTCTTTTATTTATGAAGAAAACAAGAGAAAAGAAACACTTGGAGAATTCAAGGGTATTTATTATGAATATGAAAGGGCTCTACATCTAGGTGAATACCATCTTGCCTCAGATTTCTTTTTTCAATGTATGAAAGGGGCATTAGAAGCTATGAAGTCATTTTCAAAGTATGGCGATACAGAAATGAATTTGATTGAAAGTCGTTGGCAGGACGTGTGGTCCACTGCTCTGAGTTTAGGCGGTTTCTCTTCTCATCAAAAGAATGTGGTCTGTCACCGTGACTTGTGGAATAATAACCTTATGTTCCATTACAGTAAGAACAATGAAAACCGTTGGGAACCAGATGATTGCGTTCTGGTTGATTTTCAAGATGTAAGCTGCTTGCCGCCCGCTGCAGATGTTATGTTATTACTCTGCTGCAATTTGAATCCAACATTTAGAGAAAAAAATATCGATATTTTTTTGAATTTTTACTATAAGGAACTTAAGAAAATACTTGATAACTGTAATATTGAAATTGAAGGAATAATGACAAAAGACGAGTTTATGGCTTCGGTTGGAGAACAAAGACAATGGGGGCTCACTATATGTGCCTGTCTCTTGCCACACTGCTGGTTAGACGACGATGTTACTACAGAAAATTTTAGTGATAATGCCCGGTTTAGCGAAATATTCTTTAAAAATAGAGGAGATTTTATAAAGAAAATGATGGAAAGTAATTTGGATTACAAACAAAAAATCATGGATATCTTTGAGGAAATCGCAGATAGATACTGTTTACCTGTGCAATTAAGTAATTAAAAACTGTATGTATACTATATACTATCTTGCCATTGACAAGATGGATAATGAATCTTGACTATAAATGTGTTTCAATAAAAATAATTTACTATATTTTATTTATTTATTTTACTTTATTTAAGAAATAAACAAATCTAATTTTTTATCGTTTCTTTCTCCAATAAGACACAATGTACGTGTAGTTCACATATCTGTTAAAAAAACTATTTCAAACCTACTTGCAGTATTTCGCTACAACGGGCTTGAGCCCTATACAAATTAGATGTGTATTTTGATTTACTAATACACGTTGGAAGATAACAATGAAGCTAGAAAAACAAAAGAAAGTATTGCGTAGGCTCTTTTTGAACAATTAACGAGAATCATCTTCAATTTTAGGTTTATCCTTGTCTCCAACCTTTCCATTATACGTCCATCCCCAATTCGGAATAAACTTGTTATCTTGAAGGCGTCGCATTCCAAACCTCCTGTGCCAAGGGTCGTCGTCTCGCTGGCTGTATATGTCGCAGAATGGACGAAGAAGCAGAATATAGAATAGTTCGACAAAACTGAGAATACTGGCTCCTAGGAACAACCCGCCGGTTCCGCCGGTAGATACTGTAAAAAAAATCCTTGATTATCTTTTACAATTCCCAAATTATTGAATTCCAAGTTATTGCCCAGACTTTTACTGACTAAAACCCACACTTGTTCCTTCTTTGCCTTCGTTCCAGGACCCGGGGGTTCTCTTTCGCACAACTCGTGACCCCAGTAGGCATCGACTCCCACCCAGTAGGCTGCTGGGCCCCTACGGTTTTGCTGACATCTCGTTACAATCCCACGCCTACGGTGGTTGGAAATCGGGATCGACGTCTCGTGAGGAACGTTCCCTCGCGGTTGTTCGGCCGCCTCCTTTGCTAGTATTACTGCTTCACAGAAGGAGGTGACCGCCTGCCACTCCTCCTCGCTCCGAATCATGGCCTGTACTAAAGCCCGGTGCGAGAGGTCACTGCCACCGATCGCCTCCACGAGGACACGAGGACACGGCGGCGCTCTATCCAGCGGGGCACACCTCTACTTTATGCTCCACCGTGTCCTCCGGGCGGTCCACCCAATAGTGACACCCGCGCGTTTCTTCCGCTCGAATCCGGTGCACGAAATCCCCGAACTTACCATGTCAGGTGAGAACCTGCGTCATGTGGAAGGTGAGGACACCGTGAGGTCTTTTCAGCCAGCAAGAGGGTCCCCTTTTACTTACCGCTATAATAATGGTGTGCCCAGCACTGGGTTGCGACAGTTGTGGTCGCCATTTCACCATGAGATCCCGCCGGAACTCTGTCCGCTATGCCGCGACTTGTCGCGGTAGCGGAGTTTCGCCTCAGCGCGCGGCGTTGCATTCCACGTAATTAATTACATCATGTGGAAGTATAATGTTATTTTTTCTCATTTTTAGCTTTTTACTTTCTTATCCATATCCTGCCTAAGACCTAATAAAATTGATTAACTCAATCCAGTCTCTCACCGACTAAATCCAGTACTCCACGCACCACATTCCTCCTGTAGCGTTCACTGGGCAGCACCGCCAGCTCTATTTGAACACTCGCGTAGCTGTCAGTCGTGACGAACTTGAAATCCTTTGTGATTGTAATCTCTGCCTCCGTACACGATGGGAGGCAGTTGCAAGATAGACCAGCACGGGACGACCAGCGAGCTTTGAGGACCTACATTCAAATCACTAGTCAGTCAACCTAAATTCAATCTAGGAATTCGTTGTCTTTGGATCGATATATACTTTT
This sequence comes from Leucania comma, assembly GCA_958295575.1. Taxonomy (NCBI): domain Eukaryota; kingdom Metazoa; phylum Arthropoda; class Insecta; order Lepidoptera; family Noctuidae; genus Leucania; species Leucania comma. Next base: position 13,733,925 of record OY282474.1, on the reverse strand, counting down.
TTTCGTCATTCAACAATCGAATCAATTCAAGTCTTGAATTTCAATTTCGCAACTAAATAACTTTCGCAACTATTTTATATCAATTTAATAGTATCTATAAAAGTACGAGGAATTAACTACGGCCTTGATGAATGATATAATTAAGTTAATTAAATGCGATTAAGTAATAGGTACCTATACTTACCGAAAGTTCATGGACATGGCTGTTCAAGCAAATAATACCGCTGACATTACATCTGAGATGTTCCGGAACATTCGGCATGAAGTAATTCGTGCAGTTGCACAGTTGCAGCTGTGCATCCTTCCTGCACTGCACCGTGCACGCTGTGTACGAGTAGTGATGATACACTTGCAAGAAATTTTCGTCAGTGTATCGACATTTCCTTTTTTCCGGCGATATCAAGCGGGCACCGGCATCGTTCTCAATGTTGCGTATGGTTATATAACGCCTACAAATCATGGAAAGGATTACTAAATTAACATTATTACAGCACTGTACGTGAAATTCCTTGGACTCAATTCGTTAAGTGTTAATTTGATGAACTCGTTAGATAGCCATCGTTTTACGAGAACCATGCATGCGATGCAACAGAAAATGGAACAACGGGATGTGATTATGTCATGTCCTTCTTTTTGCCTATGGCGCATCAAATTAGCGCTTTTAAATCACGCACATTTAGACCCTTAAGCAATAAACGCATGACTTACTTGTGAAATATTTCTTGTCCCACTGTTAAAACATCTGAGCCTATAGTAGTGAGCGTGGGCACTTCTTCCTCATTCAAGATGTAAATGTTTGCAGTCACCATAACATCGAATTTGATAGCTCCAGGGCCTGTCGTACGATTACTTGTCATGTCTAATCTAAGAGCATTCCTTTCTCTAAAAGAAACATAATATATATTCATCAAGTTAACAAGTAAATAAACATTCATTACTTTTTTTTTAAACTTTGTCCCACACTAAGAATTACTCCTGTATCGTGGGTGCATTCACAAACATGTAAACTCACATACACAAGACACCCACATCTCTAACACATAACAGTAGGCCATACAAATATTTGTCTCGTGCGGGAATCGAACCATTGACAAGCATCACAGCAGCCAATCGCTCTACCACTGCGACAAACGTCAAGCGTCAAAAGAATTATGTATTGTTACATCCACCGAAGTGACACTGCGTAAAAAGTATCCTACAGAACTTCATCAGCGGTTTATACACCGATAATTTTTAATCGATGATCGATTTGTAAAGATGAAATAAAAAAATAAAGTACTTTGTTTCTAAAACTCGAATTAATATACTCATGTATGAAATTAATTTGTTTAAGTAAACGAGTCAATGACCTTGTAGGTAGTTGTCGATCGTTGCGTATTATCTACCTACAGTTCATGGGACTCGCCCAGCTGACGTTTACTTAAAGAAATTAATTTCTTACGTGCTTAAATTAATTTGAGTTTTAAAAAAAGTACTTTATTTTTTTATTTTATCTTTACAAATCGGTAGTGTTTCATGTACCGGATCGACCCTCCATGCGATTAAAACGATCAAAATATAACGGTGTATAAGTATGGTAGACATAACTTGCTTTGAAATAACATATCTACCATACTTATATCTTTCCGGTATACAGGATAGTTGCGTTATACAGGCTAGTCCTCGTCCAATAAACGTTACCTCCAAACAAATTATCTCTGACCGCCAAAATGCAATAATCTTTCAATTCTAAAAATGGAACAACTGTTTCTCCCGGAAAGAAAATATGAATATTACGTACATAGTTAATCCTAGCTACTAGTATCGACCGTCACTTTCCCTTACCTTCCTTGCAAAGTATTAATAGCATAACACGTTCCGAGCTCAGTGTCCATCGGTCTGAAGTACTTGCAACATTCGAACGAAATCCCATTCCATGAGCAGTTTGCTAGTGTTTCTTCACAGGTGCTTCTGACCTAAAACAATTATTATTATCGATTTGTTTATATCACTCCTTGAATGTTGTCGAGTCATTTATTTCATTACGGCCCACCTTAAATATCCTAATAGCAAAATCACAAGTTAGGTATAAGTAGTTGTAGCTTTTGCGTGAAAATGAAAAATATAGCCTATGTCAGTCACTGATAAAGTAGCGTAGAAAGTACTGGTGCATTTTCAGAATTGGTACAATAATTTCGGAGATTAAACAATCTACGTACTTATAAACTTACAAATATTTAGCCTTTGTAATATTAGACAACCCCATTTTTTGTCCTGGCAATTTCTGTCCATACTAGGTTGTCTGGAAGAAATCGCCGAGTGCGATAAGGCCGCCGATTGTATGTTTTTCTTTTTTCTATGGTTTCCTTTTATAATAATTGTAATCTTGTTGTGCAATAAAGTATAAATAAATAATAAATAATAGATGTATGTTCAACTAATCCTCATCTGAATATCATAAACCATTACGCAGTTTACAATAAATTGCAGTTTTAAGAGTGCATAAATCTAGATTTATTTCCATTTAGCAGTCTTATATACTTACTAAATTAGCATAATATGTCAGGTTCGTTTGCATGCAGTCCGGCAGCGGGTCCACCAAGTTACAAAATTCTGACGTATAATAGGTAATTCCTTTGAAAAAAGCGAGCTCTTTCAACACTTCTTCCATGTTGAAATCGTGGTCTTCTCCCCATAATCTACAAGGGAAAATTAAGATACACCTAACAGAGCTTTCCTCACCAAGAAAACTGGTAAACTGTAAAAGTAAATTATTCACAGGAATATCTGTGTTAGAGCTAAGGAAAACTTAAATTCAAAATGTAGCAATAGAGTGATCGTCTATTTTAATCTAACTGTTGGGTTAAGTCCGCCTAGAAAAATACTACTTATTGTGTTGTTGGTTCAAGGTTATGTTTTCCTAATCACTCAGAATTATTAAACTACTTATTAGAAATGATCAAGATCAATTCAATCAACTAGACAATTTACTAGATGACTACAAAACTGACTTGTCAAAACCTGCGCTGAAATTAGAGCTTTTGGAAGGTATTCAGAATGAAATCAAGATTTACTTATCCGATATTGCTTCAACGCGGTTTGAATTATCATTTTCGCAAACAACAACAGTCGGGAACTCGGTATTCCAGTCCTTATAGGTGGTTTCCACGACGAATGAGATTGGATTGTTCTGGAAAGCATCATACTGGGCTGCGATTAACAGGGACGAGCCGTACCAGGATAGAGCTACGACTATCAGCCAGAATATTCTGCAACATAATTATGTACCTAAATCAAAAATGGTTTTTCACAATTTTTCGTAGTATAAGCAGAAATTTTTGGGTCTAAAATTGTTTTTTTTTTTTTTGTTTTTCACCAATAAATCAATGTTATCTCTTGGCTATGCTTGATTGACTGATAAAGAATATAAAAAAAAACATTATGTCCATTAGGTGCACGTACATGCAAGTGCACGTGCATGCAAGTGCACGTGCATGCAAATGCACCATGAGGGTTCATGAAGTTTAAATTATTAGGCATAAATTAATAATGCAATATCAACAAACTGTACCACCAAACTAAAGTTTGGCAGGAGATTCGGGTACTAATGTAATTGAATAAAAATTTAATAAATATGTGTCAAATACCTCTCCACCCAATGTCTTTGGTTATCAGCTATAAATCTAAAACCATGGATCGATGTCGTTTGCGGCAAACTTTTGATCCCATTCCACCATATCTCCAAATACCTTTTCCAGGATTCTTTTGATGGCATATTACTAGGTACACCTATCGCTTACCGTGGAACCGAAATTACTGAACCATTTTTTATATAGTTTTTTTATTTTTATATAACAGCTTACGTGCGTAACAATAACGTACATGATTCAGAACAATACATAAATAATGGAAAAGTAAAATTACTGCAAGTGCCTAAAGTCTAATATAGATTTTAATCAGACTGAGAACGGCACAGGTGTTCAAATGGTAGGCCCATTACACTGATAACAATTTGTATAGTGTATTATCTAATGCTGTATACTACACAAAACTTTTCTGTGATTCTACCCACTACACACAAATTACCTAATAAATATCCTCACACAAGTGCCTTTACACAAAGTTTGAATATGCCACTGTTTGCCAAGCTGAGGCCACTAAGACAGAGGCTTGTAACTTTTTCAATTTTTTGTTCCTTATAACTAGGTATAATAAATATTTTCGAACATTATTTTCACATAAAAACTAAGTGGACATCTGTCCCGGTCTAGTGCTCGCCGTAATTTCGTTCCAGTATATCGGTCGGTATCTCCTGATGTGCTCGAAGCGGCTCCGGGGCTCTATCATCATGTTAGTACTCCTCTGGCCACGTTGCCGTCGTGACCGAACCTCCCGCACCAACTTCACGGTGAAGAAGTAAATGAACTCCAACACCGAAACGAAGCTAAAACCGGTAATGAAGCCGCAGGTGGAACCGATGTTACCTGATCAAAAGAGATTCATAATAAAGGACATGAACTGTGACAGTTACTTTAGGCGTTAGGCGGGGCTATCTTTGAAACCAAAAACGATATTCCAAATAAAGCCACTATTCCTGGTCTTTTAGTTATAATGTACGGTTTTTTTTTTTTCAAAATATAAAGCTGGTACTGGCTTCCGAAAGCGTGTCCTTCTTAATATGGCAAGAACGTCATTAAACAATCAAAGGCTAGGTTTTTTTTGGATTTTATGATTTTGTAATCTTGATTTTTGTTAGCTGAATATTTTACATATTTACGATATGATGATACTTTTTCTTATGTTTAATTTTGTAGTCTAATTAAATAAAAATCATTGTCGAGACGTTCATAGTCTTAACAAACGCTCGAATTTGGTACGGACAGACCACGGATTTGGTCGCTTCCGTATGAAATCAGCCCGTATGTTACCGGCAATCTGTATAATTTAGGTATTCTATACAATACCGAATGCGCAGCGGGTAATGTGTATAAAAGACGAGAGCAGGGAAGGAGGTGATGTAATTTTAGGGCACCCCAACACGGAAAGGTTAGGTTAGCATATGCGAAATCCGAAACACGTTAGTATTTTTATGCGAAGAATGTACAAAACAGAACTGTATCTCGAAAAATCACAAAGTTATATCTGGTAGTTCACATAAACACATGGTAACTGGGTCATCTAGGACACTGAGGGGTAGTTTGCTCTCGCACCCAGCTGTGCGCCGGCGCCTAATGCCCGCTCTGACTTGCCATAACCTGTGCTGTACTTAGTGTCAGTGGAGTCTATCTTGTGACCTTTTTAAATATTTTAGGGAAAAAATATAAAATGGTGTAAAAAATATTGGAGTCGATTCAGTTACTGATTCTGAACAAACTATATTCAGGTTTCGGATATATTTTTTTTCTTTCTATTTTTTTCTAAATGAATTTTGGAAACTTCCACATTTTCAGAAAAAAATTGTAGATATATGATAGGTTTGTCTAAAAATAATTAAAAAGCAAGCTTACTATTGCGACTCATCCTTAAAAAATTTTGTGTCACTATGTTATTATCTGTGTTATGTGCGAACAAAGTCAGTATAGTACATTTTGATACAAGTGCAGAAAGTTTTTTATTGCGACCGAGGCGGAATTCGCACGAGCTGTAGGGTGCGTAGTACATATATATCAATGGCTGTAGGCGAGTGTGTTATGGAGACAAGGGCTGCAGCGACAAATTTGCAAGTGCATCAAACGACATTTTTCAATACACTTACGAAGAAATACTTTATGAAGAACATTTTCCAAAGTTGCCATACATTTTAGTTTTGATTTAAATGGCAGCACGCTATCGCAAGTATTTTTAACCTTAATCAGAATATCTGGCCTTGGCGGCGTAGCGTCTAAAGAATTCTCTTCATATCTAAAATTCAACATTTTTTTCAATAGAGTATTTAGATAATAGACTTTTTCCAGCGTTTAACCATTATACATCCTAATACGAAATAAAAATAATAAAAATAGAAATAAGAATAAATAAAATATAAATTCAAATATTTTTTTAATTTAGAACAGAATGTACATAATGTGCAAGAAGTATTCAATAAATAAATAAATAAAACAGAGATGAATGTTATTTTACTGGCAATAACAAATTATTGCGTAAGTAATCATGTTTATTTATTATATTTTGTTCAAAAACACAATTTTAGTTTTTATTAAATATTAACCTTAAAAATATTTACCACGAAATAGGAATGAAAAAAGCCCTCGTTGTTATAAATTAAAAAAAAGCACGCGGGTGATATACATGCCATATTGAACCTAATCTAGCTCTTATCCCACCGCTTTTAGGCAAGCAATAGACTGTTTTCCACACTAATGCGCGTGCTCGCCCCCCCCCCCCCAATTTTATTGTAATAAAATTGTTTATCGTATCAGGCTGGGCGCGCGTCAACCCCTACGAGGTGCGCGTCAACCCCCACAAGTCGTAAGTGTATTGAAAAACGTCGGTTGATAGACGTGCGAATTTTTCACTGCAGCCCTCAACTCCATAATACACTTGACTACGGGGCTACGGCTCGTGCAAATTAACCCTCGGTTGCAATGACAAACTTTCTGCACTTATATCAAAAACTATTAAAAAGTCATAAACTGAATTGGGAAAGTATTCATGCTTAGGTTTTAAATAACGAGTATGGCACGAGTGCGAAACGCATGTTATATCTCATACATCAATTCGGAAATTGAATCAGAGAAACCATGCAAACGGAGTTCAGAACAAAACTAACTCCACTCTATATCTATATAATATTGGTACTTACTAATCAAATCGAACCACTTCATAATAACATTCTGGCCGTAGCGATCGGCTACTTCCCGGGCATACTTCACATGAACTTGCGAAGTTCCGGAGAAATTCACGCCTTGTCTGCAACAAACGCCATTGTGGTTGTTAGGAACAAACATATTCAATGTAACTATCGAGCTTCGTATGCAGTGCAACCTACATTCTCCTATTTGTTCTCTGGACTTGTTTAATTTGCAGATGGTTTCAGTAAAATATTATACATTGTCTTCCGATGCTCTTTGTTCGCATTTAGGTATCCACATAATTATACTTTTATAATAAAGAAGAGAAGAAGATCATAACAACGAACCTTTCAATGAGATTTAGAAAACTATTTATTATTTTGCCTTTTTGTTAGTTCCATGACAACCTCAACAATGGACTGGCTTGAACGACACCTTTATTTTTCGTTTCCCGAACGACGATATCAACAAACACTGTCAAAATGTGAAGTTGACTCTCCATTCCTCAAGTACCTATTTCGAGGTTTTTTCTGGTTTTTGTTAACATTCGTGTAAATCAGTATAAAAATATGGCAGACACAAATAATACAAGTGTCGACTTTGAAGTTTTCGGCAAAGTGCAAGGTGTTTTCTTTAGGAAACACACTCAGAAGAGAGCAACTGATCTAGGACTCAAAGGATGGGTGATGAATACTGCTCAAGGTACTGTGGTAGGCCAGTTACAAGGGCCTACGATGGCTGTCAGAAAAATGAAGGAGTGGCTGCAAAAGGAAGGAAGCCCCAAATCGCGAATTGAAAAGGCTTCTTTCCGAAACGAGACTCCAATAACAAGTTGTGCTTTTAAAACTTTTGAGATACGAAAATAAAAAAAAATAAAATACGACTTTACTTGAATTTACTGCGTCTACATTTTTAACACGTATACGATTAATTCTACGTTTTTTTGTCATTGAAATTCAAATAAATTGTTTTTTAAATACCCTACAATTTTTTATTTATGATCTAGACAATAGCTAGGGTGATTCGTACAGGCTTATTTTAAAGTGCGTGGTGGTATGCAGTAAAATGTTATTCAGCAACATATTTTTTTCATTAATCCGTAATAGTAGGGGAGGCCGGGATGTTAAATTGGCAGTTACTAAAGCGTGCGTCATGGGTAGCTATTAGATTATAAAGATTAAGTTCTAAAGCGAAAAAAAATCATGACAACTTGCTATTTATGTGGGTGGGAGAGCGAGTAAAAATTTTCAAAATTGTAAAAAAAAAAAACTCGAGCGCGTTAGTCATTCATAGTGTATGAGCGCTTTGTCTTTCTGATAACCGACAGGTATTAATCTGATGATCTGCTAGTGGGATACCAAGAATGTCAGAAGAATTGTTATACAATTTTTTTTTGGTCCTAGTTTGTAGATCATCCAATGATCTCCCGCTCTTGGGCAGAGCAAGAGGGCTTGTCAGGTTCTTACTGACTAAAACCACTCCTGTTACTTCTTTGCCTTTGTTTTAGGTCCCTGGGGTACACTTTTACATAACTCATGGCCTCAGTAGACTTCGACCCCGCTGGGCCCCTATGATTTGCTAACATCTCCAGGCGCGCGTGGAACACCAGAATGAAACCCATTGGAAAATAAAGAGAATATAACAAAAATTAAAAGAAAAATAATGTATAATTATAAAAAATTAAAATAACCTTTCTCATGGGCTAAAATTTTCCGTAGGTCACTCAGGCATATTAGTTATAATAGCAAGAAATAGGCATCTACACATATAATTTAAAGAAGATTCTACAACTTTGTCAAAATATTGTAGATGTCTTATTAAATAGATAAGAGTATTAACTTCATTAACATATTTGATGGTTAATTTTAGTAATATATTTGAGGGTTTGGATTTTCTTTTGTTTATAAATATATCAAGTAATTAAAGTGTAAATCTTATTAAATAACTTTAAAGTATAAATCTTATTTATAAAATAACTCAAAATTGTATAAGGATTAAGAAAAAGAATTTCACCAGTAGTAAGTACCAGTAGTAATTTTTCTTAGAAACAGCCAAAAACGAAAAAAACTCGAATGCATATTTTTTTACTCCATCAAAAAGTATAGATTTCAACAAACAAAAGGCTCATATATCGATTGAAAATTAGGGTGTTTTTTCGATAAGTATTATGTCAAAATTAAGTTGAAAAAATAAATATTTTAAATAAAAAAAATACAATGTATTTGGGACAAAAAAGGTAAGCTTTCATTTAATTTTATGGAAAAAAAAAAATAAAAAAGATAAAAATAAAAAACCAAAAACTTGGTTATTTGAATTTTGCACATACATTTTGAGATTATGAGAAAAACAAAAGTTGTAGATCTTTTTATTACCTAGAAGTTTGCCACTTAACTTTTTTCCATAGGACCTGTAATTTTGCCGGAAATCGAGATAAACGTTTTTTACCCATAAAAACGCACTCCCATCCACTTCCCGACCTTATGCCGCCCGTAAATTAATTTTCCTTTTATTTTTGTAATATTCTTTTCCTTTTTCAATGGGTTTCATCCTACAACTATGTTTTTTTTGTTTCAAAAATTTTCGGCACTGGTCTACATTTAACTTATTCTAGCAAATAAGGTGTTGCTACATGGTCGCACCAGGAGAGTTTAAAATTCAATACTTACAACCAAATATCTCGCTCGCTATCCGGCACTGTGTTCAGGTACTCCGGGTATAAGACCACATTGTTGAAGTCATAACTGTACGCTGTCTTGGAACAGGTCGGATTGCACATGGGGCAGTCAATGCCTCCTCCAACTGCGTCCAGCTCTAACTCCTCCGGAACATTTTCTACATTTGGACGTACTGATATAGATTGTGCTGGAATAGCACAATACAATTTATTATCATAATTTTATAATTTACCTGATAAGCAAATTGTTAATTTATTATAATATAAATTGACCACTGAAAGCGTTGGAACATAGATCTTTTACGGCTCTTATGGAATAACTAATATTCAATAATAAGAATTAATCGGGTACTACTTACAATAATAGGTTCTAAGACACGGCACATCTTTCATGTTACATGTTCTAGCCGACCTTAGCTTCGGCATATTGAAAGGTGTGCAGTTACAATGATCCAATAGAAACTGCATTCTACATTTCAGCATGCAATCGCTGTACGTGTAAAACGGGAGATACGACGACTCATCATAGAATCGACATTTCCTCAATTTTATCGGCACGTGTTGAATGTCTCGGGACGCCTCTGTGAAACTCGCTGTTACCAGCACCGTCATCTATATAGAACGTTAAACTTCCACATGAATGATTTTTAAAGAATACACCTTAAAGCGTTGTTCACTCGTGCGAATAGCTCCATCGTACTGGAAAGTCATTTTTACAAGTCATTGAGCTGAGGACTTATATATATTTCGTGATGCGTGCTGCGGCTATAAAATATTTACTAATGTTTGTGCTTACTTCTACACTGGGACTAATGACTTGCATGGCAAAGCTGCCGCTTGGTGAATCAGGAAAGTCATACGCATCTGAGAACTGCAGCTGCAAAATGTTACATGTTTTTATTCCATTTACATTAATATCTGCACAAATATGTTGTTAAATATGTATATATATGCCAACAATACCTGAGCTCCTTGTAAAGGTATGTTGTAGAAGAAATCGTCACTTTCATTAAGTCGTAATAAGACTTTGAGTCCCTGATCAAAGTCAAAGGATGATTTATTTCCATACCTGTACATATCAATGCTTCTCGAAGTGCTTTTTATGCTGTAATAAATAATAATAAAATATAAATATATCAAGAAAAAAAACAGAGATTAAATATTGAATAAAGTATTCAAATATTTACCTTTCGAAAATAGTATCGTAAATGCGTAAATAATTGAAGGTGCAGCAGTATCCATTCATAGTCAGACGAAAGTCAAACAAATCTAGGCAATTCTTCGCCTCTGTGTTCCAAATGCAGCGAACTAGTAGATCTTCACACCGAGGCGTTAACTGCAGTCAAACGTAATGTTAATGTTAACACAAACAGATATGTGTCATTTGTACAACAATATTTGTTTAGATTGGTTAGCTTGGTTAAAACTTTAGTTTTGCTAACTTTAGTACTGCATAAAAACCACAATACCTAATACATGTGTATTAGGTATTGTGTTTTTTTTGCATTGGGAAATCATCCGATGACTTCTCTTCTACTAGAGTGGTGCAGAAGGGCGTGTCAGATTTGTACCGACTAAAACAACACCTGTGTCCTTCAGTTGCCCTTTGCATTCTAGGACCAAGTGTTTCCTTTTCAGAAATTCCCCTGGCCCTAGCGGGCATCGACCCCGCTGGGCCCCTTTGGTTTTGCCGACTCTTTGAGGCGCACGTGGAACGCTACGCGCCGTCAAAGACGTAAACTTAGTCCGCACGGTTACTAGACTACGAACTACCCATTGCTCGCCGTCCGCAAGCCTACCGTAGCTGAGAGTCTGGGTCAGGTGTCACGGCGTGAGAATTTCAGTTCCCTCACGCGTGAGGCCGTCTCCTCCGCTAGCATTACTGTTTCACAGAAGGAGGCGACCGCCTCACATTCGTTGTGGCTTTATACCATGGTCTAAACTCGGAACCGGTGCGAGAGATCGCCGCTGCCGATCACCTGCACGAAGACAAGGCAGTGGTCCCCTCAAGTGTTATCGCTGCTAGAACAGGTTTAAGAAGAACAAAGGATTATAATAGGTAATAGCAAGTTTAAACATGACAGATTCAAGTCGGCCCAAGCTGTATAAGCTTGGGCCGAAGGCGCGATGAGTTCCGCGCGTACCTCAAATAGATGTCAGCACAACTGCGAGCCAAAGTGCGTACTGCAAGTACCTACGTAGTCAGCCCCAGTTCGAGTGCGTGGTTCTGGACTGAACGAGCCTTCATTTCGACGGACAAAGCTAAGGTCAGTGTATGCTCCTTATCCAATTTTCCTAGTTAAGCCCAAAACCTGCCTTCGTCGCCCATGAGTCGCGTTTGCAAGGCCACGTATAGACTACGCATTTTTACACCGCATTAATACAGTCCACTTTTATTCAATTCTTATTCAAACCAGCTTACAATGCGCCGGAGTTATTAATTTTATCTTTACAAATCGAAATCGAATCAAAAAATTTTAATTTTATTTTTACAAATCGATAGTGTTTCATGAGTACCGAATCGACCCTCCACGGGATTAAAACGACCAAAATTTAACAGTGTATTTCCGCCTAAAGTAATTTGGTATTAGGCGCCACCATTATTCAATAAAAGTCTTTTCTTTTGCTTTATTCAAAGCAGGAGAAGTTACTTGATGATTTCCCATCCTCCAAAAAAAAAGCATATTAATAATAATGATAAACCTTTATTATCATAGTATAATAGGAGAGCTTTAAAGCTAACGTTAAAAGTTATAGCTTTCATGATTAATTGTGAAGACTTACATTCCGCATCAGCTCATGAACATCATATTCGCCCAAAGCATTATGCAGTTTGATCGGCGACACGTTGTTGAAGTTGACCGCTCCTAGTCCATAGAGCTGACCGAGTCCGAAGAGAAGGGACATCATATCCTTCTCAGTGTAATTCTTGTTGCGCTCTGCTTTGAGTCTGTAATGCATATAATAACAAAAAAGGCATTAGATAAATAATAAAGACACTCATTATTAGTATTTCAAAAGTACCTTCAAAGTACGGATTAAGGGATGTTAAAGTTTCATAAAAACTCGCAAATGAAGTCCTGGCAAAGTGCTAGTTTGAATATAATTAAAGCGCAAAACTACATATTCCACTAGTGACTGGCGTAGGATATTCTCCAAATGATTAATCAATTATTTGGTTACTACAAAAATTTTAATTGAAGACTGTAGCATACCTAAGCTTTGTCTACTTATTTAGAACTGAGAATTCCAATGCATAAAACCCGCAAACTATGCCATTACTTCGATCCCGTGATTAGGATACTGCGTCACGTGATCGAGTTAATCGAATGGTTATTCTCCGCTTATTTCCCATCGATAAACTATACGAAAGAATCACATTGACTTCTCACAATTTCTTAGCAAGTTCCGCAGCAGCTCGTTTGCTTATCCTGTTGTTGGTGCAGATGCCGACGGCGGGGAATATAATCTTGTTGACGGACACGCCCTCGGGCAACTGTGTGGTCACCAGGGGCGCGCTGTAGTACTTGTCGAATGTCAGCCACACCAAGGAAATGGAGCAGATCAGTCCAACTATCAACGTTATGATCCAAATGATTCTATAAAAAAATTGCAAACATTTAAAAAAGACACAATTTAAAGTAAAGCTAGAAAGAATGAGTTTTTAAATAGTTATAATATAGACTACTACGTAATTTATTTTCAACAAGCTATTGAACATTATAACAATTTTAACTAATACAACGATTCGGCAAAGGGATAGCCAATAAGACACATAAAATTTCTAGCCACTCGTAAAGAGTCGTCTCGGTACTACCTACTTCAATTGGATAAGTTACGGCTGTGAGTAAATATAACGTAAGTGATCTCAAGTGATGTAATATTCCAGCCTTTCCACTTCAAGATACCAGTAGTTGCGGCAAACACACCTCACCAGTCGAACAAGTTGACCTGCGACGACTGCAAATCAGTAACGAGCAATCGTCCAACTAGGTAATAAGAAGTTATTGTCGTCAATCTATCTTACCAAGGCGGTTGCTCTTGTATGTGTGTGTGTGTATTCACGTACACTTTTTCGTGTTAACTCGGAGCTCTCAGTTTCTCAGAAAATAGCTTTTGCACACAGAAAAATCGTGCACGTTAATCTACTCACAAAACCAAAACCGAACGCCTTTTTAAATAGAATATCGATACCTATAAAATGTTTTTGGGAACACTTTCATTGTGCGTACAACTGTGTGTTTGGAACTCCCGGCAAGAGTCTGTTTTTCCAGATCGTAGGGGTCTTTAAGTCAAAAGTGAAAGGTTACTTCTAGGCAAACGTGCTCCACCTTCAACTGCATCATCGCATATCAAGTCAGGTTGTGAATAAACGGGAGCCCAACAATAATTTTAAAAAAAATAGGGTTTACTCGCGTATTCCACCACGTTACATGACCACATACCTTTCAATGAACGGAGTATTTTCGTCAACAAGGTGCTTCAGGCCGCAAATGGAGGACTCTTCACAATACTCCTTGCTGACCGTCTTTATACTCGCCTTTAGTATATCAAATCGATTAGGTTCCGGAGCTCGCCTGCGCAGACGACGACGATATGCAAATTCAACAGAACTTTGTGAATTTCTGCCCATGTTGCTTGCTTTAACCAGTTTTTTACTAAATAAAACAATTTAAGCGAGAACTAGTCAAACCGAGCAATGAGTCTAATTTGTTTTTAAAGTTCTATAGGGGAAAGTAAATAGCAGTTGTTAAATATTCTATTTGACGATAACATCAAGCTTTGATGTGAGGTTAATTGCTGTGATTTATCGATTCTTCTCGTGTATTAGGTACTAGTTTCTATTGATTTGAAAACGATAAAATATGATTGATGGCTGTACTTTCATGTCGATAGAAGAGAAAAAGGGTTTGGAATCTCGATTCAAGGTCGGTCGGGGAGTAACTCTGGTTTATTGAACAGTACGAGTTATTGCAAGAATGACCGTCCTACAAATATAATGGTTTAAATTAAAGTGGAAAATAGCACTGACGAAACCTAGTCACATGGTGCTATCTGCTATAATGGTGTAGGTATTTGGCTGGGGCTCGCAACATAATTGCAAAACCCATTGCCAAACAATTTGACCATCTCCGATTCCGCCCACATTCACTTATAATGCAAGGAATTTTACTTTTTGATATCGCAATGATTATGGATTTAATATTTGACGTTCAAAATGAGATGCTCTGCTGCTGTAAAATCAATCACCTCGAAATAATACTATGCGCTACTCGTGCAAGTACCTTTTCCAAAAAAATATTCGCATAAACGTGTCCAGAAAAGAAAAAAACCCAGAATAAGCAAATTGATAGCAAATAACATTTTAAATTTTGAGTACATTACCTATATTATCTAAATTCTGCTTCCAATACTATTTACACAATTACATACATACATTTTCCGTTACTCAGCTAGGAAAACGAAACATGAATCAAAGCTTTCGTTTAGCACATGACTCTCATATAGTCCGCGGCAAATAAGTTGAATCATTTGCCATAGCTACGCGCTGCCCCCCACCTCGATTGAGGCCCGAAAATCGGTTACTGCGCATTCTATGTCGACCGTCATGGTGGTTCAACTTGTATGACGAGGATTATGGACGATTTTCGGGACTCAATCGAAGTGGGGGCTGCGCGTAACCGTGGCAAATGGTTCAACTTCTTTGCTACGTACTGTAATAGTTTGCGAACTAAAACTACAATCGGGCAAAAATTACGTCAAAAGAATTGTAACATTACCAACACATGTTATTACATCGACAGAGTCTGGTCAGGTGGTCAGCAGTAACGTCCTTTCCCCATCGCGTCAGAATGACGCCGGCGGCCCGCGCCTGCGCCCGCGCAGCCTCCGCTGGTCACGCGCTCTTGCATAAACTAATCTGCATGAGACAATGAAACAGTTATTTTTAGCATTCCTATTCAGATTACACATGTTATTATAATAATTTCATCATTTCAGCCACTGTTGGACATAGGCCTCCCCTAAGTGTCGCCACAATGAACGAGATGTGTCTCGCATCCATCGGATAATAATTTAATAAGTATTCAAAATAAAATTTGACACGATTCATTTATTTACGCGTCAATAAATAATAATAATAATAATAATAATAATCTTTATTACAAAAAAAGTACAATTTAACTTAAGTACTACATCATGAGTGACGGAGAGAAGATTCTACAGCGGATAACGAAGCATAACCCAGTTCCGTGCTAGGAGTTAACCTGTGTTACAGACACTAGGGAATGCTCCATCACCTCGCCATAATATTACCTTAAACGTCTGCAGTAGAAAGTTATTGTATTACTGGATTCCCAAGTAAGGCATGCCTGTTTATAGGGAATCCATTTATAAATTACGTTCGAAAATACAGAATTGCGAATGTGCCACATTCACGACGTGCATTGTGGTGGGGTGTGTGCGTAAGTGTTATGTGTGAGAGAGTGAGTGCTGGAGTGAGTGTACTGATGTAAGTGTGTTTGTGTATGGCAGATGACGATTAATTTAGGCAATTATCTAAGGGAAAGGACGCGTTTTTACTATTTTATTACGGATCTATTAGCTATTGATAATTTATAGTTTATTAGACTTGATTAAGGAGATTTTCAGTGGCTGTGTAATTTATTTTTATAAGCCAACATTTTAATTTCTTTTTTGCCTCCATTTTTCTTAAGGGGTATAGGTTTAGAATTTTGTTAATTTTATTGTAAAGGAAACAGCTAATGACTTTATAGTGCCGTTTTGCCATTGTCGTTCTGTGTCTGACTGGGGGACAGACTATATCCGATCGACGTTTACGTTTATAAATTGAAGGGTCAAAAAATAGGGTTGTTTGTTTCTTAATGATTGTTTGCTGTATAAAGAGCTGTCTCACGGTTAAAGTAGCTGTGTCACTATAAAGTTTATCAGTTGGGTATCGGAACGTCTTTCTTGTCATGACCTTGAGAACAGCTCTTTGTGCCCTTTCTAAAGGTAACAGTATAGTCTTCGCTGCCCCACCCCAAGTTGTGATGCAGTAGGTTAGTATAGATTGGCATAGAGCAAGGTAAGTCAACATGAGGGTTTCCAAATCAGCGGCATTACGAAGCAACTTAAAGACGTAGATTAATTTTCTTACACGTGAGATCAAGGCATCAATATGACATTGCCATTTTAAAAATTGGTCAATATTAATTCCGAGGTATTTAATAGTTTTAGCTCGGGATATTGCTACACAATCGCAATTAGGAAGCAGCTCGTGACAAGTATGGGATTTAACAAAGAAACCATTCAGAGGTGGAAGAGCAGAATTTTTTAATCCAAAAGTTATGTATTTGGTTTTTTCAATGTTGAGCGTCAGTAAATTACGTGATAACCAACACATGGCTTTACTTAAGGCAGTCTCCGCATCAGCTTTCACTTCAGACCATGTGGGACCGTGGATAAGGAGTGCAGTGTCATCTGCGTAAGCAAATACTTCGCAATTGGGAGATTTTAGTTCACAGAGGTCATTAATGTAGACTATGAAAAG
This sequence comes from Leucania comma, assembly GCA_958295575.1. Taxonomy (NCBI): domain Eukaryota; kingdom Metazoa; phylum Arthropoda; class Insecta; order Lepidoptera; family Noctuidae; genus Leucania; species Leucania comma. Next base: position 13,716,929 of record OY282474.1, on the reverse strand, counting down.
CGGAGGCCCCAAAATGCTCCCTTGTGGAACTCCGAAAAACAACCCTTCGTCCACACTGATGCAGTCTCCAATCTTCACCACCTGTGTCCTGTCAGTCAGGTAATCTCTAAATAATTTCAGAGCCGTTCCCCTTACGCCAATCCTCTCCAACTTAGAGATCAGAATCGGAATGGAGACGGTGTCAAACGCCTTTTTGAGGTCCAAAAATAATCCCAGGCACTTTTCCTTTTTGTCCAGACTGCTCACTATTCTGTTAACCAATGATAAAACAGCATCTTCTGTGGACTTGTTTCTCCGGAATCCAAATTGGTTAGGTGAGATAATACCCTTTGCTTCTAAATAGTTCATTAGTCTTTTATTTAGCAGTTTTTCAAGGACCTTGGACATAGCTGGCAATACCGATATTGGCCGATAATTATTGACATCGTCTCCATCGCCACCCTTATGGATGGGGTGTACAATTGCCCGCTTAAAGACATCAGGAAAGACTCCAGTAGAAAGTGACAGTTGGCAAATGTGCGTCAAAACAGGGACAAATACATCAAGTGAAGACTGTAATATAAATGCAGAAATATTGTCATAGCCGACAGCACAATCTCTACGTAGATTTTTTATGAGAAGCTCTACTTCTTCAGCGTCGGTTTGAATCAGAACCAGTGAGTCACACTGAGAAGGGATTCTTACGTCACCGGAAGAAGATGTAGAAGGTGGTTGCTTTTGCTGAATTAGAGTAGCTAGCTCCTTGCCTATGTTAGTGAAGAAATGGTTAACCTCATTTACTGATAAAGTCGGATTTTCCTTAATATTGAGAAGCGAAACAGCTGATGAGGATTTTGTATTGGAGTTCGTTATAGTTTTAATAGCGTCCCAGGTAGCCTTAGAATTGTTTTTTGCGTCTTGAAGTAAGTTTTTCTGAAATTGTGTTTTGAGTTTCCTAAGTAGTTTATTAATGAAATTTCTGTATCTAATGTATGATAGCTTAAGTACGACATTTGTGGGATCCCTTTTTTGTGCTTTGTGCATTCTATCTCGATTTCGAATACATCGTATCAGACCCGGCGTGATCCATGGTTTTACATTTCTTTTGCTTCGCGGTACAATGTAACTACTAGTGTTATTTTTAATTATTTCCGATACGACACCAACCAAAAAATTTGCAGCAAAGTTTGCATTAGATGTATTTAAGGCAGGCGAAAAATCTATTTGGACTAAAGCGTTCCGTATTGCACAATAGTTAATTCTCTTGCGATAGACACCTGATGATATTGGCTTTTTCTTTAAAGATATTGTAAAAAGCGTTGGACAGTGATCAGTGATAAAACATTCAAGGACCAATGTGATAGAGTCTAGCCGAGACTTCAATAAAACATGATCTAAACAGTTTCCAGCTCTTGTTGGAAATGTATGTGTCGGCAATAGGCCGTGAGACGCCAACAAATTCAAATAGTCCCCAGCTCTACGGTCGGGGCTGTTTACTTTTATGTCAATGTTCATGTCGCCCAGAATACAAACATTATTATAACCATTGACCGTTGCCAACACATCATTTAGCCCGTTAAGAAAACTGTCAATGTTATGCATCGAGGGTGACCTATAGACTGCTACAATAGCCAACTCTTTACCAATTTTACATACTAGACAGTTGAAATCTTTGATATATTCAGGTTCGCATATAGTGCAGTCTAGCCCTGTCTTGATGTACATTACGATGCCATCATTTTGATTTGATGTACACTTGGCAAAATGTGATACATAACCATCTATTAACGGAACACTTGAAACTTTAGAGAGCCAACATTCTGTGAGTACTATTATGTCACAGTTGACATGTATTGAGGTGAGTGAAGCTTGTAGTTGATCAATGTTTTTATTAATACTGCGGATATTCATGTGAAATATTGAAAAGGGACTATTAATTGTGCGTACAAAATTCTCACATTTATCAGTTGCGCAGATATACGATTGCATTGTATGGAGTGCTTCAAGTTCCGACGATATTCTATCAATATTATTATCTATTGTAAATTGTTGTTAGAAATGCAAAAACAAACAAGAACATTGAGCACTCCACCGCTCCCGTATAACGCACTAGTGAGACAGAAATGGGGATACAGTTATACTTTTGTTTATTATGCAGGAAAAAGTTAAACTTACTTAGTGTGTGAATTGTATGTAAAAGGAAGAATATGTGTAATGAATAATTTATGACAGGGTGATTTGTGTGTAAGTCGTAAATATGTGGCAAACAAAAATATATTATGTTAAAAGAAAATGAATATCGATATAGATACAAAAATATGTTAGAAAATCGACTTAGCGCTAAAGCAAATATAAATGCTTTACGGTAGACAAATATACTCGTATCTAGTCATATTGAACCAGGAGAAATAAAGTCGTCTTCCGAGCGGATCCTTATGGGTTTGCTGGTTTCATCCTTACGTATAAAGATCTTTTGGTTTGAGGTCCAGCAGAATTTAAAATTGTTTCCATTGGCAAATTCTTTGGCTTGGTAGAAAAGCTTCCTGCCATTTCCCGGCAGGTATTCGGATACATATATAGGAAGCGGTTGACCCTCTATACCAATCAGGCTAGAGTTAAGCTTCAGCCCTGGTTCTTTGTTCTTGTTAAAGTCTCGTGTCGAGATAAGAAATTTGTTTTTAATTAGCACCGTACTGAAGTCCACCACGATAGTTTTATTTCTGCCCGGTTTAGCCGGAAGACGGTATGCATCTCTTATATGTAAATTATTTATGTCTAACCTTAAAGTCTTTCCGATATTAAATACATATTTCATAATATCTTCTGCGGTCTCGTTATCTTTTGATGGGATATTTCGTAGTTCTATACATGACGACCTGGAGCCAAATTCTAAATCCTCAATTCGCTTTTGTAACTTTTCTATATAATTATAGCATTCTAGGCGTTCTTTTTCTAGCTTACCGAGTTTTGCTTTCATATCTTCGTAGTTGTTTTTTATAGTTTCTATCGATTTTTCAATCTCAAAATATTTCAGTTGTTATTTTACACGTAGATTATACTATTTCTTATTTATTACTTATAGCTAACCCGGAAATGTTTGATTTGGCATTAAGTTATAATATAAATGGAAGGGGTAGAAGGGTAAAAAGTAACTTTAGGCCGTAAGCTCCCTCTCAGATCTATCAAATATATATTAAAAAATCATAAAAATCGATGAAACCTTTTCCGAAGATTTCAATAATTAACATTATGACACGCGATCTTTAAATACAATATATACTTATATATAAAAGAAAGTCGTGATAGTTACACTATTTATAACTCAAGAATGGCTTAGCTTAGAACCAGGAAACGGACATAGGATAATTTTTGTCCCGTTAAATATTAAAAAAAAATCCAAAACCTGCCCATTTACCACTTACCTGGTAGAGCAGGGGAAGTATGACAGAGCGGGAGCGAAGCCACGGGCAAAAGCTAGAACTGAACCGATTTGGCTGAAAATTGGAGGGCAGGTAGCTTAGAACCAGGAGACGGACATAAGATAATTTTTATCCGGTTAAATAAAAAAAACAAAAAGTACCTAGAGAGGCAGTCGCTACGTCCCCGCAAGGGGACGTGGCGAGCGGCTTCGGGGCTTCGCCCCCTGGCCGCGGAGTCCTACCGCGGCCCGTTAAAACGGACCCGTCGTTGGGTGGCCTAACAATGGGCCTAGCTTATGTAGAGCGGTAGGGCTCTATGTGTATCTGTATGTATATGTGTACTGTAGGCGCGTTACGGCGCTACGTTGATATAGCGCCGACTCTTCACGACACACCGGCGGTCAGTCGCCGCCAGGTGAAACCCCTAGTTACCTAGAGGAAGCCCAGCGGGGGACGACCTGCGACAGGTGTGTCGGCTTGGTACGTACCTACAGTAGGCATGAAACACTCGTCTAACCCGCTTCCAGAGCGAGCCGGTCACGTGTTAGACCGCAGTGTCGACTTATGTTTGAGTGTGAGCAACATTGTATGTGTGTCATTACTCAGTGCACGTGCACCGAATAGTAAGCTTACGCTATCTACTCGGTGCGTGAGTTTGGCGAGTGAGTAGTGGTGAATGTGTGGTCGATTTGTACCGTGCCTATATTAACTTAGAACACGGTACTTATCGGGATGCGTGTAGCATGTAGAGTCTTATTGTTTGAGTAGGTCGCGTGTAGACTGGTACGACCTACTCAGGCGTCAATCCGGGGATGTTGGGGACTCGCTGTCCGCAATCAAGTCGCGGGGGAGTCGTCTCGCGTCAGGTGGGCGCGCGTGCCAGGGTGCCAGGTGCTTGATGTGCGGCCAAGCTGAGGCATCGGCACGCGCGAACATTACCTTCGCGAGGCGCCGCACAAACTCTTCCAGGCTCTCAATCCCGAGGTCTCGATGAATAATATCGTTCCTCACGTAGCGAGGGGCGTTGACGACTCTACGCAAGGCAAGGTTCTGCTGCCTGCGGAGTTCATCTCGGCTCGACTCACTAGTGAGGGCGTACCAAGCTGGGGCGGCGTACGTCAACACTGGGCGAATATAGGTCTTGTAAATGCCCAGTTTGACGCGCGCCGGGAGTCGGGACGAGAGCACTGGTTTGAGTCTATGGCGGACGACTCTACCCTGCGAGGTGACATTGCGAACATGCGGTCCCATTGTGAGCCGACGATCGATGGTCACACCCAGGTACTTGGCCCGGGGCGTCCAATCGATCTCGGCTCCGCTGAGTTTCAGACGTGGTGGGAGGGGGCTAGAGCCGGTAATCAGGGCCTGCGTTTTACCCACGTTAACCGACAGTCGCCACTTGGCGAGCCAGCCGGGTATGAGGTCTAGCGCGCGCTGCATCTTCGTCGCCGCGTACTTTGCGTTGAGTGACGTTGTTATGTACGCGGCATCGTCGGCATACAGCGCGAGCGTGGCATCCTGTGTCGTTGGTATGTCGTCGGTGTAACGTGAGTAACACGCTGGCGAGACGCAGCTACCTTGCGGTACGCCCACTAGGATAGGTCTAGGGGCGGATAGCGCCCCGTCGACCACCACTCTGAAACACCTGTCAGACAGGAAAGCTTGGACCACTTTGACGACGCGACGGGGCGCGCTAGAGGTGGCGAGCTTATAAATAAGCCCTTCATGCCAAACTCTATCAAAGGCCTTTTCCATGTCGAGGAATACTGCTACCCCGTATTCTCGCTTGTTCAACGCTGCCGACAAGAGGTGCAGTACCCTCGACAATTGGAGCGTCGTACTATGCTCCGCACGGAACCCGAATTGCTCTGGACGCGGAGAGATGTGTGGGGTGAGATGTCGCAGCAGGAGTTGCTCGAACACCTTAGAGATTGCGGAGAGGAGGGTGATCGGCCGATAGCTCTCCGGCTTCAACGGGTTCTTTCCCGCCTTGGGCAGCATTATGACGCGCCCTTCCTTCCAGGATGCGGGGAAGGCCCCCGTGCGCAGTATACCCGTGAACAGGCGCGCCAGGGCCGCAACAGTACGGTACGGCAGGTGGCGCAGCGCTGTGTTGGTAATACCGTCGGCACCGGGGGCCTTGCGTGGTTTGGTTTTGTACGTAGGATCAACAAAAAGTAATCCAAAACTTGCTCATTTATGGGGTAGAGTTGGGTAGGTTAGAGTGGGAGCGAAGCCACGGGGAAAAGCTAGTATATTATATAACAATAGAATCATCGAAATTTTTAGAAGTATCGATATTGATACTACGTAAACAGCAGGAAAAATACGGTGATATCGAAATAACCATCAGCATTTTAGTAGATTAAGCATCATCTAATTTATATTCGCACAGTTTTCGCCAGAACCTTCAAGAGTCACTGGCGTAATTTGAATGTTAAAGATCTTTCCAAAGTTGTTTACTTCAAACAGCAAGTTACATTTCATCAATCGAAACAACATGCCTATTGCCTATGTAATTTTATTTCAAGAGAAATAAAATTATTTTGAAATATTCTTAATTGCGATTTCATAGCTTACCTTTGATTTGAAGTCTCGCAACATGTAATTTCATATTAGTAAATACGAATGACATTAAAGTCGCAACACTTTTGCGTTCATTAATACTAGATTTACACTAAAAAAAACCGGTCATACTGAGTATAAACTAAATTATAACTTACGTAGAAAACTAAAAGCTCTATTGATATCTAAATTATGCATTAGTTCGCAGTAACAATTAACTTAGTAATATTATAATTTACCTACTTCGGGTAATAATGTTTGGTAGCATGTTACATGCTAATCTGACCTACCACATATTATTATTGATAGATAAATGCAATGCACACTAGACACGATATTTTCACGTAAGTCAATAGCTCTACTGCATAACAAAGCGTTATAACCAGCTGTTATCATTGAGTTGTATGTGATCATTAAAATAAATTTATGAGCGTTTTGAGCAGCGAAAACCATTTAAAAAATGAATAACTTAACCGTTTTTTTTTTTGGCGTGGTAAATCATCAATTAACTTCTCCCACTTTTGGCGGAGGGAGTGTCAAACTTTAACTGCCTAAAACCCACCTCTGTGTTCCTTCAGTTGCCCTTTGCATTCCAGAGCCACAGTAACTCTTTCGAACGATCCTCCAGCCCAAGCAGGCTTGAGCCCTAGTGAGCCTAACCGTTGGGGGGTCGCAATCAAGAAGTCTCAAGTTCAAACTCTCTCCAATTAATAAAAAAAATATTTGACGTAAATGACAGTACTAAAACTGTATAAAACAAAGTACTTCTAAAAACGTAAAGGATTCTCTAATTCAAAAATTATGTAGTGTATATACTAGTATACATTTGAAATGTATTCATAACGCATTTAGTAATTTGCAATTTCATAAATTCCGGGATTAAATTGTCATGTTTACGCTTCCGCGATTTCAGAGGAGGTATTATCAACTCAATGTCACTTGCTTTCACGAACTTTTGATAAATACTCCTCTACTTAGTTCCGACCTCCACCAATGAGCAAAAAAGAAATAGAATATGAGAATCTCTTATGACTTGCAACTATCTATAAATTCGAAGGTCTTTTTTCAGGCTTTCATCCAATATGTTAAGCCTTTGATACGAAGATAATCAACATTATTTAACGAGTTAGTAGAGCATAAACAATATCCTTGAAACATCAAATTTACAAACGGCAATGAGTTATAATATTTATATTCCAAAGGACTATCGGTTTGTTAAGACTTCGTAATCCACTTAGATGAGTCATCGTTCTTGTTTATCGCGATTTTTAAAGCAAGCAATATTTAATATACCTTCATGTATAGTTTGTGTGGTACCAATATATTTTTTCATTAGCACTTTGCCAGCGATTTCGTTCTAGAGTTTTCTTAAAAACGATAACACCTCTTCAATCGTATTTTTAGGGTAGTTTTGGAAAACTTGTCTTTAATATTAATTTTGATGAGAATTTGTACCAAATTTCACATTTACTACCCAAGGGGTAATCCTCCCTACAAGGAAAAAACTAATAATGAAAAACCATTTTTATTCATTTGGGTTACTATTTAGTAATTATGCTAAGTCTCGAGTATATGAGCCATAGGAATACAATCTTGCATACAAACGAATTTCCCCCTTTTCACCCTCTTAAAAGTTAAAATTTCAAAAACCCCTTAGTACTTGCCTATTCATAAAAGGAAGCTTTGTCGAAATTTCACGTTCTTAATCACAAAAGTTTGATTGAAAATGATTTCACGAATTGAATTGAAAAGGTCTTTAACATAGGCCTACATGGGCACATACAACGTCAGAAGCTAGTGCACGGTTATTTCTTTCGTTTTATATGGGAACGCACTACCGGATTTAAAAGCATTAAGGTCCTGATTCAAGTTATGGTCTCCATAAGTGGAGGCGGTGGGGTTGTGTCATCCTAATCCTGAAAGCAACGAGGCATGATTGATTAGTGATTTCGGACCTACACTATACGGGTCCTATAATAATGAAAACCCTATCTACTTGGGCTTACTAGTTGGGTCTTGGACATGAACACAAGTCAGTAATAGCTATATAGACCAAAGACGCAGGTGGCTTGTGGGCACACGAACACACGAACAAATTATTGTTTTTTTTTTATATTATATTCCACAACTATTACACAACGTCGTCTAGTCCCAAGCTAAGCAGAACTTGTGTTATGGGTACTAGACAACTGATAAACATACTTATATATTTCTGAATACATACATATTATAGATAAATTACACCCAGACACAGAACAAATGATTGTGCTCATCACACAAACATTTGTCCTGGGTGGGAATCGAACCCACGACCTCCGGCATAGCAGTCAGGGCCACTAACTACTAGACCAAGAGGCCAGTATGTTCTTGGCACCGAATGCGTTGATAAACAACTAAGCATCCAGCCTTTCACATCTATACTTCTATACATAGGAACATACTAATACATACATTTAAATCAAATTGATGTTCTTGTTTGTAATGTTAAAATTTTTATCAGTCTGTCCGTCAGTCTGTTTGTTTGTTCCGGTTAATCTCCGAAACGATTAGACTGATTTTGATGGCTTGCACTGACTTGTATCTAATGTTACTTGGAGTAACTTAGGTTTTTAATTTTCCCACGGGAATGGGACTTATTCCCAAGGGGACATCTCCGAAACATATTTCGACGGGACTCACTACTCCGCGCGACCGATGTCACAAGGAGTTCCTGACGATTCGGACATAAGATATGTATATTCGAACACAATACATATTTATTAAAATTATTTTAATATTTTTTCACTGACGATTCGGACACCACCAAATATACAATGAAATCATAAATTAAAATGTCATAAAATAAATTAAAATTATTCAAAATTAAAATTAAAATGTCAATAAATTAATTAAAATTATTCAGAATTAAAGGTAAAATGTTAATAAATTAATTAAAATTATTCAAAATTAAAGGTAAATGTCAAGATATTTTATAATGTAATAATAACACAATTATTAAAGTATGAGCAAAATATTAAATTTGTACTTACTGACTAAGAACAAAAAGACGCAGATATCACATACTGCGGCTACAGTAACCACGAGGCTATTGGGGCTGTCGCGCATCCGACGAAGAAAACTGCCCGAAGTTTCCGCCCCAAATCCACCCTAAAAAACTGTGCCAATTCGGACACTGTGTCCGAATAGTCAGCAACTCGTCGCGAGTATAACAGCTAGTTTATAATATTAAAAAAAACTAGATTTTGTAATCAATATTGAGTGTAACTAACTTAATTTATTTTGTAATCTGTAATTAGTAATTCTTTACATGTAATTTAAATTTTTTATTTTAATTCTGTATTTTGTTATTTTTCATACGTAATTTGTTATTTTAGTTTTAATTCTTAACTTTCTGTTCTGAAAATGGAATGCTCTCGTCTTCTTCCTGGCGGTTGGTGTTGGGGGTGTTGTGCCGCCGTAATTCCGATCCCGATTTCCGGCTACCGTAAGCGCGGGCTTGCGGACGGCAAGCAATGGGTAGCTCGGCGTCCGGCCGTCCGGTAACCGTCCCGACCGAGCCCAAGTCGTCGGCGCGTATCGTTCCAAGCGCGCCTCAAAGAGTTGTCAACAAACCATAGGGGCCCAGCAGGGTCGAATCCTTCTTGGGCCATGAGTTAATGTGAAAACGCTACCCGGGACCCTGGAACGAAGGCAAAAAAGAAACAGGAATGGGTTTTGAGTCAGTACAAGTCTGACACTATCTCCCCCCTCCTAGGGCGTGGAGCGTGTCTTTGTAAGATTTTTCTCCCACCAAAAAAAAACTTAATAAAGAAAAATAAATAGGTACCGTACGTTATATATAACGTAGCGTAATTGAAAGTTTCCTTTTCTGGCCTATTTATAGAAAGTGTCAAAGTTACACTGGAAAACTTGTTTATGTACCAATAACGTATCGTCATAAGGAATGTTTTGGAATATTGTTGTCATAATATTATTATGATAGGTTGGTTTTGGCGCAACACACGCGGTGGAGGTGGGCCGCAGGCGCCGGTGGCCATTCTCTTGGCGATTCAGTCAGCCTCACTTGAAGACACCAGCTTCGATAGATACGTACGTACAGTATTTATAATACCGAAGTGGTTTTGTGCTTAGTACCCTAGTGGAGTGTTGATTGGTATTTGTGACAAATATTGTGTTCGGTTACCTAAATAAAGGATTCTTACATTTTTCAGGTAAGCTTGTATTATAGCTGAAGTGATGCATTTAATTAGTTTTTTCTTATTTCACAACATTGTACGTTATTGAACATAAACAGAGAACTTTCAAAAAATCTTGTCAACAATAAGTTATGAATTTTAATGGATTAATGAGCGTTGATGTCTTTAGTTAGAAAAAATAAAATCTAAAGAAGTTATTGAACTTCTAAAATCCATTTGTTATTTATTGTTTCAAACATTAATACTCCCGGTTATAGAACTGAAGCTTATTTGGTAAGCACTTCATTTAAGTGCACATTCTAAAGTGCAATGCATTTGTTAATACAGGTCTCTTTTCTCAGCTATTATTGATCTATGTGGCAATCTTACTGACTAAAATGAATTGTGTATTCCTTGCAGAATATATGCATAAAACAATTAGTATTACGTCAAGCAAAAACTTAAGTTTTAAATAACCAAAACATCATTTAGTTGCTTAACATTCCCATTGCTAGCATGTTTGTTTTGTAGATCTTCCAACATCCATTCTATTGCACGCGCGTTGTGTTATTATAGTCTCGTAAAGGTAAAAGGTATGTTCTCGAGCATTGACCAACGGCCGCGATTGGATTGTCCGTTGAATCCGCCGGATAGTTTGAAAGTGTGTTATGTTTTGATTCTGCGACCTTGAGGCGTTATCCGAAAGCACGTGTGTGTTGCTAACATTTGGCCGCAGATTCCTCTTACGATTACTTGTAGTGAGTAACACTTGTTTATTAGTGTCAAGTGCAATACTTGCATGTGTTTGGAAAATTACTGTATAGACGTGTACTGTACGTACTCGTCAAAATATGATTGATGAGTTCAGAAAATTGAACTTTAAGGTTTAAAGTTAAACCTGCTCACGGTTGTATGATATATTTTTTTACCTAACTATTGCTACAGTATATAAATTTCCTCTTTAACGCTTTGTTATAACCATTTCTTCGTTGACCTAATGTGTGAGATGGAAGAAGTTAAAACAAACTCATGGTGTTGAAATAATGAATTTTAAAGGTTGTCCACACCTTTTTCACATACTAAAACCGTAGCTATAGAACCTTTTGAAATCAGTAAAGCAATTGGCTTAAAATGTCACCGTAAATAATTACCATGATTCATGGCAAAGGCACTTGACGTCCACAAGACAAAACAATGCGCATCTTTTTATTTATACTAAAGAACGTATTGTTCTATGATTTAACAAATAAAGATTATGTAATAAAAAATAGTCTAATTATATTTGATTTGTCATATTAAACAGTTTGCGACTTTTTTGCGTAAGTAAAAAGTAAAAGATAATTTTGCTTTCGTTATGCGTTTCTAAACCCATTTTTTTCCAACCATTTTCAGTAATCAACAATGAAGACGCTGGTGTTCCTGCTAACGACATGCACGTGCCTCGTGAAGTGTCTGCCGCCTCCACACCCCGATGTCCTCGCAGTGCGGCGGGAAGAAGAACGCCTGCATCCTCTATTGAGGAGTCCAGCGTTGCGCAACCCTCATCTGCTACAAATCTTGCCCCTAACTAGTCTGTTGCATAAAGGGGAGAATCTGGTAAGAACCTATAATTTACATCGAATTATAAAATCTAAATAGAAAAACTGTTGACTACAAACTAAGTTCACATATTGCAAATTTCGTAAGTCTTCACGTCCGAAATAGGCAATTCATTAATAAATAAATGCATAATAATTTAAACATTTATTAATTGACTACCAATACTTATACCACCACACTTAATACAAATTATTATACTTATTATTTAGTCAGGGTGCTGGTTGCATCACCTACCTGATTTTGTTTAAGTGTAACCAACTAACACATGCTTTACATAGCATTTGCAAGTACATAGGCTAACATTGTAACTTTATTTGTTGAAATAGATTATATATTTTTTCACATTTTCCGGAATCAAGAAGTATGAACTGAAAGATTTGAAGGAAAACTTTGAATTTCAAACTAAAATGAAGTCTATCTTGCTCTCGTTTTGTTTAGCGAATTCTTGCATATTTTTACAAGAATTTCATTATTTATTCGGCAAACCGGTTCATGGCAACGTCACGTTGACTGTTTATATTTACTTTCAAGGTTTACGCACGAGATGCTCATGATGTGTCGCGCAAAGAAATTTACAAAATCTTGACACACGCGGGCCTGATCCCAAGAAAAAGGTTTCCGCCATCCGACGTGAGCCATGAGAACAACCACATCCCTGTTACGTGGCCTGAAGAGTGGAACGAACAACAGATTTATGGTTCGTCATATCTCCACAATCAAGATCTCTTACAATACTTGTAGTTGTAGGTATTTCCTGCGTGTTTTCTAGAATTAAATTGTGTATTATATTCGGGGGTTTCCAAAAAAAATAGTTTAGGTTATGTGATGACTTTTAGTAGTCTTATGTAACAGAATGATTGAGCGATCAAATCACGTAGCGATTCAAACTGAACACTCAATTCATGGTGAGTTCTTAGGTTTTAGATAATAAAGGAGAACGATGACCCCTCTCAAATATTATGGGTCCAAACATTGTATCCTATATCAAAATAATTTCCAAGACTAGAAGTAAGATAGATTTAATTGTGTAAATATACTTAAACATCGTTAGTGTAAAGTGCCACTAGTTAGTGATTGTATCTAGTACAATTTGTTTGAAAACCATTACTTTGTGTGCTTGTTGATTTTCTAGTGTGAACCGCCATTGTTGAAAATAAACAAAACAATTATATACACAAGGTTGTTTTATTTGAAATGGACGAAGTGACCTTGGACACTAGGCATTCGTTGTTGCGCTGTATAATCATGACATTTCATAATAATCTACATATATATTTAATATTAATAATTCACAGCATTTGCACAATATAAACTACTGGAACTGGTATTACTTTTTAATGTCCATATTACATTTATCAGCCATTCAGCCGTGTCGATACCATTAAAGGACTTGTGCAAACAAAGATAGTTTTATAAAGCTTTTAATAGCATTATTATGTCTAAAACAAAAACTACCATATGCAAAGAGCTGATTAAAGACTACTGTGCTAATTGCACGTTCGCTGGTGTACATTATATTGCTGATGATACAAAACATATCACTGAAAGGTAAGGTAGTACTAGTCAATGTGGCGACGCTTCCTCTCCTAGCGTCTATGTCTAACAATAAAAGAAGGTGTAAAATAATAAATAATCCTTTTATTTGAAGGAATAAAATTGATCATGAAATACTTTCTTCCGCTCTGTGTGGAGAGAGAGGGAATGTGAAATATTTACCGACTTAATCTCACCCGTATTCCGTCAGTTGCCTTTTGTGGCAACGGCCACGGTGATTCTTTCAAATAAATCAAGGGTCTATACATTCTTAGCTAACATTTTTATTTACCAGAATATTATGGCTGGTGCTAGTTATTGTATCATGGTACGGGTCGGCGCTCCTCATCATCTCAGCATGGGAAGCCTTCATCCTCAGCCCCATCAGCTTCGGTCTGGAGACCACCTACACTGACTGGGAGACGAAAATGCCAACTGTGGCCGTATGTGAAATCGCTAATAATCCTAAGATCTTCAACGTGTCCGATACGTAAGTATACGAAAAAAAAAAATCGGTTGTTTTCGTGATATGATTTTACTTGTATTTATACTTTTTCTAAAGATAGGTAGTGTAAATTTTCTTAAAATAGAACTCGAGTCAAGTACAAAAGGCGGACTGTTACTAAGAAAGAACTGATAAAAAAAACCCAATAAGACTTTGCCCGACCCGGGTATCCAAATTGAAACAGTCAAGGACACAGCTTTCCTGCACTCTTTGGTTTTTCTAGGGTTATTTTCAGGGCGGGTGTGACCCCTGACTTGTTTATTTTTTGAGTAAAGTTGTCATTATTCTGCTTTCATTATAGAATCGGTAGCCCAACATCCTGGGGTGAGCGCTAACCATTCTGCGTCCTGCCCTATATGCACTTATGCCCTTCAATTTCTACAGGAATGTGTTATTTTTATATATTTATTTAAGTAATATGTTATGTTAAAACTTTCCTCCATCTAAAGTTTTGAATGAAACTACACTAAATTCCGTAGTTACACCTCTAGAGAGAGAGAGTATAAAGTCTTACATACCTCCTTGAAAAGGGAGGATCCTCCGACCAGACAGGTGTTATGTTTCGTTTGGGCAACTGCCCGATAGATGCTTTTGGGTAAGTACGAGTATATGTTCCAATTGCGCGGAGAACTGTAATTGTTGCGATTGCGATGCAAGATTTTCGTCTTTTTTTATTCGTATGCCATAGATGTCGTTACACCTTGTTTCTTTTTTTTATATAGAATTTGGCCACCCGGACATCTGTTGGATTTAGAGGATGCACTAAAGGAAATAGCTTACTTTCGCGGCGTGTCCTACGTCCTAATCGGCACTTGCCACCTGAACCCCGATCCTGATCCCTTGTGTCCTACGTCCAACTACAGCTACTATGCCAGCCTCGTACGAAGCGACTGCTCCAAGATTATAAAGAACTGCTCCTACAACGATGAAGAGTTTTCGTGCTGTGAATATTTTCAGCCCATAGATACTGACATCGGACAGTGTTTCATTTTAAATTCCATACAGACTAAGTAAGTACCTAATTTTACTGAAAATTTAATTTCAGAAACTGTTTTTTATACATTGTAACACCACTTTGTTTCAGAAAACCTCACCCGTATCCAATGGTGAATAATTTGCAAAATCTACGGGGAGTTATAAAATATGATTCGTATTTGACAACGTATGTAAGTAATGGGAACTTATACCTTTTAATGGCGTCAGCAAAACAGCAGGGTCGCAGCCTACTAGGATCATGGGTTTGCTTCTGAAAGGAAAACCCGGTGTCGTAGAATGCGTTCTACGACACCTAGGCAAGGCAAAGATCTTTTTTTATTTAGAGTGTTATTCATCGGTTTCAGTCAGTGAAAGTCTGACAGTCCTTCCGCTCTGCCCGAAAGCGGGAGAAGTCACTGGATGATATTCCACCTAAATAAAAAATCATTTTAATGACACATTATTTGCTATGTGCAAATAAGGTGTTTTTAAAGTAAGCCTATAAATGAAACTTTTTATTATTATTGCTAGATGTACACTCTGGGAGAAGATGAGGTACCCACTGTAACCACACTGCATTCTTCTACATTAAAGATACAGCCTGGCTACATTTATCGGTAAGTATTAACCTACTATTTGCACCCTTTATGAAAGTTCTAGCTTCTGCCAGCGGCTTCGTCCTCATGTCATGTTGGTTATATTATAGTGGATGTGAAGACGAAATCGAAGATAAATAATTGGTAGTCTTCAGGCTACTTATTATTTAACTTCGATTTCGTCCTTCCTTGGGGCTTACTCCGTACCAAATTTCAACAAATTCGTTTAAGCAGTTTATTCGTAAAAGTGTAACAGATAGATAGAGTTACTTTCACATTTATAATATAATCCAGTATTCTTCACAATGGGTCAATAAAATTGAATTCTTTCTGCATTCAGTCGTATCCTCTCAGTGCGCAACATAGAGAACGATCCTCTGATAACGGAGACGACGCCAGAGCAGCGAGCCTGCCGGTTCCACCACGAGAACGAGGGGGGGCTGTACCCTCAGTACTCGTACAGCGCCTGCACGGTGCGCTGCCGCAAGCAGGCACAGCTCGAGTCATGTCAGTGCAACGACCACTTCATACTTGACACCAGTGAGTCTACTAGCAATAACTTCTTCAATCTACTTCGATATCATTATTCTTAACAGCTAAAATACAAGACCTTGGAAAAAAGTGTAATCCATTGTTAAATACCTACATGCTATTAATGTACGATAGAATTTAAGGGAGGATGAAATGCTCTCTTTCAGCTTTCTTCTGTTCTATCATCGCACCTGATCACATCACTAGATGTGCAATGATACGTCACCAGTTTTTGGTGGACATCCCACTCATAGACACAAAATATTTTGGTAACATACTCGTATTCATTGTGCGTAACTGTACCTACAGCTCAGAAATCGAATTCCTTGCGACGTGCATGTTGCTTTCAGTTATAAATCAAGAGTGAATAGGTTACTAGGCAAACCTGCTCTATCGTCAACCACATCATCGCTTACCGGTTAAATAACGGTCAAGCTCGATATTTTTGGGAAGCTAAGTACCTAAATAAATGTACTATTTATTGCATAAGCGCTTGGCATCCGTGGTACCTTATATATTACACACATAACCAAAGGCTATCTAATTATTTGTAACAGTAATAATATCAGTGAGTGAACCTGTTTTGCTACGTAAGTAGCGCAAACGATTTGACCTTTAATCGATTCTTAAGATTGTCCTACATTTATTGACAAAACTCAATTTTCGCAAGTAATATTATGGCAATTTTGATTATATTGACTATACCCACAATGATTTCAGCTGAAGAAACTCGATGCAATTTATCAGGAATGGCCTGTCTCAACAAGCTATCGAGTCACTTGACTACGTTGAAGCCACCGTGGGCAAATCGGCCTGGGCTTTCATGCAACTGCCTACCTTCTTGTGATGAAACTGAGATCACCGTCATCAAGGATGTTACAATACCGTAAGATTTTTTCAGAACAGATAATGGTTATCTCAAACAACGTAATTGTTTATGCACGACATTTCCATGGTATTTCAAACTATCACCGTGTAAAGGTATAGAGATGATGTTTCGATCCACGTACCTACTTTTTTGTAAGTTTAAACTGTCCTCTAAGAAGAAATAAGGCCATGGGTGGTTCGCCGTCCGCAAACCCGATCCTGTGGTGGCCGCGGTACTCGATATCTTGCTACTGCCGACTCTTTGGGTGTCTCCGAAGGAATTTAAGACATGTGGCTTGTATCCCCTCAGGGTTTCGGCCACCTCCTTGTAAGGATTTAACTATTTATATCCAAAAACAATTATTGCAGATGCCCCAAATTGAAAGAAATGATTGAACGTGTCTGTTCGAATTCTCAACTTTTAACCTTTTGAATACCGTAATTAGAGACATAATAGAAAGACAATAGCTGTGCAGAAACCTCTTGGGGCCTTACAACTTCCATTTATTTAACAGCTTGTTTAGTAGGATTTTTGTCTTATTTTTAACAGCAATTATTGTTTTAGGGTTAAAAACAAAATTCACAGAAAGAAGTCGCGCGTTGAAGTTGTTCTTGCGTATTTACCTACTGAAAGGTTCAAGAGAAACGTCGTTAGAAGTCGGCTGGATTTAGTTGGTAAATACAATATTTCTCTAATAAAATAAATATCTTTTATTCTCATCACAAGCATCAACGACTTTACTTAACTATCTACGTTAGTAGCTGTCGTCACAAAAACATTATAGTTTATGAAGCTCCATGTAACATATTCAACTTTATTAAACTACCCATTGTAGACCCATCCAGCCTTTCCGCAAATACGTTCAGGATGCCGTTAGTGCTTACTTAGGTATTTATAAAGCAACTTTATCCCTCATTATCGCAAAGTAATCGTCGCCGCGTCAGTCATCAGGTCTTGATGGACTACAAGACCTGACGATTACTGATACTTGACGCACTACAATGCGGTCGAAGCCTTATCAACGGCCTGAAGGTATACTGTATGTACGCAGAGTGTTGTCCACTTTTTGGGTATGATTATCCCAAAGGTAGATAGAGTAAAATACTTGGGTGCTAAACTAAGTAAAACTACGAGACCCCATATTAGCCCTCACGGCCAGCGTCCTGTACTCCCTTTCCATGTCTGCGTCATCCCTTAACTCCTCATTGGTAATGTGACCTAAGTATTTAAACTCCCTAAGTTTCTTTAACAAGGGCTCTTCTACTTTTGCAGGAGGAAAAAATGAAGGTTCCTTGTTATCTTATACCCTACTATTAATATTAGTGGTTCAAAGGCTAAACGCAGAACTGACACTCAGACAATGTCCTCGATACATAAGATTCATGACTTTTTAATCACTTTTTAGTGTCAGTTGGAGGCACAACGGGGCTATTCGTAGGAGCCAGCTTACTCAGCTTCATCGAACTCTTCTTGTTCTTCACCGTCCGTTTCATCAGTAATATTTTAATGGAGAGGAAGAAGACCGAGAATGTTGTGGTTGTTGAACCGAGGGCTACTTCTAACTTACAGGAACCGTCTGAATTTGAAGAAATCTTGCCGCTCAACAATGTAACTGAAGAAGCGTATATTTCGAGCGGTGTTCCTGCGTTAAATCAAAAAATTAATCAAACTGTACTCAATACCTAAATAGTTTGAAATATTCGGTATCGCAGTTTATAACAAAGTTTATAGAGAAGTTTAAGGCAGCCACATAAAAACTTGGAAAAACAAAGCGCCGCTGGTTGTGTTGTTTTCTTTACTAAGAAGCTTTATATTCACAAAATAAGCGGATTCAAAGCTCACGTGTGCTTGTTACTGCGCTTGTTACGTTACGTTGCTCTCGTAGCGAAATTGCTTTTTTCGCTTTGTGGTTCTTTATGATTGAAAAAGTTAGTTTTAATAAAGGTTTCGTAATCTTAATGTATATCTATTATTTTAACTGTACCTATTTAAAGTTTGCAGATAATATTTTTAGCAACAAATTAATTATTACATACATTTCCTTGTTGTGTCAGATTACGGGTATATCAGATTAACTGAGAGTAAGCACTGCCTCGCTACTTCCCAAATGTTACAGCATTACAACGTAATATGATTCACAGGTACTGCATTACGAAATGGTCCAGTCAGCCGGTCACCGAGTGTTCGAATAGAAGTGTGTGCACTTTCTGGGAGTGGCCCAGTTACCAGTCGGTACAGGAAGACATCGGTTAGACTCGATGTAAGAGCCCATTGCTCTCTACAGTCAGCCCATCTCGGATAATTTGTGCTCAATTATGTTTGACAGATACATCTTAAAGGACGTGAGTTGGGTAACTTCTAAGGGCCAGTTGATAACCGACTCATATACTACTTTTTGATAGATCAAGGTTTAAATTAAAAAAAAAAAACAAATATGAAGACCAACGGCTTTATTTTTTAATAGATAACAACAGAATCATTACCTACTCTACTATAACTACAACAACTATTATTATATTATTATTATATGTTACTTAATCATTTTAGTAGATAATCGTAAAATAGATAATACTGACAAGTTATATTATAAGTACTTAAACGAGTTGGGTTAGGATCTCACTGGTGAGGCCGTAGTGATGCGCTTGTGTAAGCACGTAATTTTTAATCGTACAACAGATTTTTATAATAACGTCTGAATTACGCCAAAGTTCAAAGTCTAAGAGAATGGGTATTACTGTTTTAAACTAAGTTAGGACGAGATAGGTCAGCCCACCAAATTCTGCTATGTCGGACAGTACAGATTGAAAACAAAATATCAAGAGCTAAGATTGCTATAACTTTCAATTAGCTGGTGAAAGGTTCTAGTTTAAAAATCCTTTCGCTGTTAGCTATGTCGTGATTCCATTATTTGTGTTTCAACAAGCAGATAGAACAGAACAATTATTTTGTTGTTAACTTTTGTTTATTTCTTTAGGCCAGCAAACATCTAAACAAAACATTTTGTGAAAGCAACACCTTATAACATAAGTTATTAACTATCTACGATAACATCTATTTTACTTATTTGATATTTCTTCTACTTTCAGTCAAGTTATAATAAGATGAAAGAGATTACAAAAACAGATTAAATAGTAGTCCAAAATTTACAATAATAACTCACCTAACTACTTTTACTTTGTAAAACGATTTAGTAACCATAAATTCGACGTTTAGGTACATATTCTAAAAGTAATAATAACTTAAATTAGGTACTCTTTACTATCTTCCGAACTCTAAAATTAAATAAAAATTTGCAATAATTATGTCACATTAATCCATTCTCAATTAGAAAGACATATTTTATAAAATACACCTAAATGTTTTCAAAGATTATGATTGCTGACACCCTAATTTAAAGAGTTACGATATTTTCAATACATGTCATAAATGATGAAATACTAAACAGTATGAAGTTTTGCGAGATATTAACAAATACTAAAAGGTCCCTAGATTCAGTCAATAATTTAGAAAGTTTAAAAATGCATAAGATGTGCAACTTCAGTGATATGTGTCTCAATAAACATCATTATTATAGTTTATGAGAGCTTACAAACTTTGAGACAATCTAATAGTGATAGGGTAAGACCAGGGGCCCAAGTCTGCTATTTTTGTAAATTCGACATTCCAACACAATCCCATTGTCATTTTGGTAAAAGTTCTTAATTTGCTAAATCATAATGGTTGATCATTGGTCGGTTATTGGTCTCGTAGACATGTGGTAGACTGACTTTGTCGTCAGACAAATCTAATGGTAAGTCACTAATCAAAGGAACTGACATTACCCCATAAGTTAGAAATTCATTTGTCATTATGTACTAGATTACCATTTCTTTCAATGGTGTATCAGTGATTGACTGTTTGAATGTCATAGTAACGCCATTATATTAGTAGATTACCAAACTTGTCAAAATCAACCATGATGAAATCAACGATAGACGATTCTGACACTATTGTAATAGCAGACTTGAGGCCCTCGATAGATGGCCAGGTTGTAATTACTCTAGTTTAGGGGATGAATCGCATGCTATTTTATTTAGCTATCAAAAAAATATCCAACTACCAGTAAATTGACAGTACTGCATCTATTTGTGATTCCATGTAAAGGCAAGGTTTGATAAAAGTTTTTGCGCGAAAGATATCCTGTTTCTCGGCGGATCATTTATCTCAAACGATAAACAAAAAAATATCTCTTATATGCCACAGATGACCCAAAACGTAGACGTTCACTAAAATTACTAATACTCTAGATATCAAGGACAATACTTTGTTACTTTTCACAAATATGTTGATAAACCTGCCAGTTTTACAAATAAAATATTTTACTTATCTGAGAGATGTAAAATGGCTTCAAAGTGCCGAATCTATACCGGTCTTACCCTGCGAGTATAGAGAGGACAGAGATATATTTTTGTTAGGCTAAGATCGCCGAAGATCTCAACAGCATTGCGTCCTACATGTTTAACTGACATCCTTATTAAAGTTATTGACGCACAAAACTATTTCATAATCATTATTCTTTACATTCCGATTGACATTCCAATAGAACTTCTTAAATAAACTTCTCAGGCGACGCTTAGACGAGTTCAAGACTTCCAATGCCTGGGCGAGGTGGCTTTGTATCAGGTACGGCGCATCATGAGCCAGCGGTTGCAGTGGCCGTGCAGCTGGAACTTCCTGTATCTCATACAGTGCCACTGAGGAATCTGCTGCATGCGACGAATTGCTTCCATCTGGAATATACGACGTGATTAATAAACTTCTGTTAAACTATGCGATATGTGTCAGACTATATTAACATATTAATTTTTTCTCGACATTGTACCTATGTTAGTATTGTCTTTTTTTTAATATACTTCCAAGTGTTATCTTTTTGACACACACAATTTTATAAAGAAAAACAGAAATATAAAAATTAGGAGAAAACAAATAGATAATACATTAGAAGTGACCGTGGGGCCCAAATTAGTACAGCCTATATTTTGGTAGCCCAACACACACAACTAATAAATAAATTGTATTGTATATTGTTGGCAAAGTTAAAAATACTTACAAAATAACAAATAAAGGTGCAAAAATTTTCGTAGGCCCCTGCTACGTCTGCTACGGATTTTGAGAGCCCTATTTTTTTCGTAGCATAGCTACGAGAGTTCGTAGACTAAGAGTGACTACACAATTTATCGGTTAGCATTATATTTCATTATCTATTATTTTTATGGTTAAGAAAAAGAACAGACCAATGGTTATCCAGCAAGATGATAACAGAAATATAATATAATGCCACTAAAACATGACTACATACACATATAATTAAATGTGTTATTTTGGGTAGTATCCGTTCCTTAACGACGGACCTAAGATCGTAAAAGTCACATTTATGTATCTTGATAAGTGCTCACACGTGAAAAATAACCTACATACAGGTTCATAACAGTATCTACTAATTTAATTAAGTTTAAGGGAACGTATTGATAGATTTAACACGTTAGTTAAGAATATAAAAAAAAAAAAAAAAAAAACGAATGAATTTGATAAACTTACGCTTTTACAGACAGAAAAATTTTAAAACTACACACAGATAAATTTTAAAACTTTCACTAAAGGACAATGGGCAAAAATGTATGGAAGCTGGTACACCCCTCCAATAGCAATGAGATATATATCGTTAGATAGGTCTTTTTAACTGGAACAACATTTACTATGACAGCTTTGTTGAAATGTTTGTCCGTTCTGAGTTTTAGGTTAAAAACAAAAGTTAGGTTAGGTTAGGTACTAATTGGTATAACCAACCAATAGCAAAGACATATATGTCGTTGGATAGGTCTTTTTAACTGGAACAACATTTACTCTGACGGGTTTGTTGAAAGGTTTGTCCGTTCTGAGTTTTAGGTGAAAAACAAAGGTTAGGTTAGGTTAGATGTTAAAAACAAGGTAATTTGTATACGCCACCAATAGCAAAGACATACGAGGGGCATTCAATAAGTACCTAGCCTCATCGCCAGAGGGCGCTGTAGTTTCAAAAGAGTTTTACCACAGTGTAGCACATTCTTTTTTAATTCTTTTTTCAAATTTTCATTCCAATCCCTTCATTTGTTTTAATTTGACAACTTAAGGAAGCGAACGTGTCGATCGGTTTTACAAAAATGGAAAAAGAGCAATATCGTTCGGTAATTCGATTTCTATTTTTGGAAGGGAAAACGCGCATCGAAATCAAAGAGCGCTTGGATGCTGTGTACGGTGACTCTTCTCCATCGATGGCCACCGTCAAGAATTGGTTCAACGAGTTTGCACGTGGCCGTACGTCGGTTTTTGATGAACCACGTCCAGGTGCACCGAAAACAGCTGCTACGGAGGAAAACATTAAAAAAATCCATGATCTCGTATTGGCAGATCGCCGATTGAAGGTTCGGGAGCTAGCTGAGACTGTAGGCATTTCAGAAGGAACAGTGCGTCATATTCTTCACGAGGAACTCGGCATGAGAAAGCTGTCGGCGCGATGGGTGCCGCGTTTACTCACACCAGAAAACAAGCGCAACCGTGAGACCACATCGGAGACGTGTTTGGCTCTGTTTAAGCGGAATCCAGCGGAGTTTTTGCGTCGTTTTGTGACCGTCGATGAAACTTGGATCCACTGGTACACACCAGAGACCAAGGAGCAATCAAAACAATGGATCCAGACCGGGAAACGTGCTCCAAAGAAGGCGAAAACTGTAAAATCTGCCGGAAAAGTTATGGCCACCGTTTTCTGGGATTCACAAGGTGTGATCTACATCGATTACCTCGAGAAGGGTAAAACAATTACAGGGCTTTACTATGCCGATTTATTGGGCCGATTCGACGCCGAATTAAAGAAAAAACGACCCCATCTGGCGAAGAAAAAAGTGCTGTTTCACCACGACAACGCACCGGTTCACACGTCTGCCGTTGCCATGGCCAAATTGGTCGAATTACGCTACGAATTGCTGCCCCATCCACCGTATTCTCCAGATTTGGCCCCTTGTGACTTCTTTCTGTTTCCTAATCTGAAAAAATCACTCGCCGGGAATAGATATGGATCAAATGAGGAGGTCATCGCCGCCACGGAGGCCTATTTTGCAGAGTTTGACAAAAACTATTTTTCGGACGGGTTAAAAAAGTTGGAGCATCGCTGGGCTAAGTGTATCGAACTAAAAGGAGACTATGTTGAAAAATAAATTGCCACTTTTCCAAAATTTTCGTTTACTTTTTGTAGGCTAAGTATTTATTGAATGACCCTCGTATATGTTGATAGATAGGTCTTTTTAACTGGAACAACATTTACTATGACAGCTTTGTTGAAATGTTTGTCCGTTCTGAGTTTTAGGTTAAAAACAAAAGTTAGGTTAGGTTAGGTACTAATTGGTATAATCCACCAATAGCAAAGACATATATGTCGTTGGATAGGTCTTTTTAACTGGAACAACATTTACTCTGACATGTTTGTTGAAAGGTTTGTCCGTCTTGAGTTTTAGGTGAAAAACAAAGGTAAGGTTAGGTTAGATGTTAAAAACAAGGTATACCCCACCAATAGCTAAGACATATATGTCGACGGATAGGTCTTTTTAACAGGAACAACATTTACTATGACAGTTTTGTTGAAAGGTTTGTCCGTTCTGAGTTTTATTTAAAAAAAAAGTTAGTTTAGGTTAGGTACTAATTGGTGCACCCCTCCAATACCAAAGACATATATGTCGTTGGGTAGGTCTTTTTAATTGGAACAACATTTACTATGACAGGTTTGTTGAAAGGTTTGTCTGTTCTGAGTTTTAGGTTACAAATAAAAGTTAGGTGAGGTGCTAATTGGTGCACCCCTCCAATAGCAAAGACATATATGTCGTTAGATAGGTCTTTTTAACTGGAACAACATTTACAATGACAGTTTTGTTGAAAGGTTTGTCCATTCTGAGTTTTATTTAAAAAAAAAAGTTAGTTTAGGTTAGGTACTAATTGGTGCACCTCTCCAATACCAAAGACATATATGTCGTTGGGTAGGTCTTTTTAACTGGAACAACATTTACTATGACAGGTTTGTTGAAAGGTTTGTCTGTTCTGAGTTTTAGGTTACAAATAAAAGTTAGGTGAGGTGCTAATTGGTGCACCCCTCCAATAGCAAAGACATATATGCCGTTGGATAGGTCTTTTTAACTGGAACAACATTTACTATGACAGGTTTGTTGAAAGGTTGGTCCGTTCTGAGTTTTAGGTGAAAAACAAAGGTTAGGTTAGGTTAGATGTTAAAAACAAGGTAATTAAACGAGCTAGTGGGTCCCAGATCCGGTATCTTCGAGAGGCTATGTTTGACCGGTTGAATTTGTTCTTGGAGGCTGTCTCGGAATGGGGCGATGCCAATTTGGTCAGGTTCAACGCTGCTAAAATCCAGGCGTGTCTATTTTCCGCTAAAAGGAGTCAATTGAGCCCTGCTCCAACTTTCCGGGGTGTAACCGTGCCGATATCCGACCATCTTGATCTTCTTAGTGTAACGTTGACATCTACTCTCAACTTTGGGCCATACATCGAATCAAAGGCTCAACTGGCTGCAAAAAAGCTAGGAATCCTCGCAAGGGTCAGACGGCACTTCACGCCGGATCAGCTGCTCAAACTTTATCAAGCGCAAGTTCGATCGTGTATGGAGTACTGCTCTCATCTTTGGGACGGATCTGCCCGATACCAGCTTGATGCGCTTGAGACTATTGAGAGGCGAGCCAAGAGGATCATTGGCAATGATGCACTCGTCGAGTCGAGGCTTCAAAGTCTTGAGCATCGACGCCGAGTTGCTAGCCTATCGGTTTTCTACTGGCTACATTTCGGGGAGTGTGCGTCGGAATTGCATAGGCTAATTCCGCCTAGCCCGACCACCAGACGTACGGCCAGAGTCTGTGTTTCCTGATGGCTACAACCCGGGAATCTTTAAGTCAAGAGTAAATAGGTTTCTTCTAGGTAAGCACAATCCATCGTCGACCGTATCGTCGCTTTCCGATAGATAACGGTCAAGCGCGAACCTATCAATAATATAAAAAAAAAATTGGTACACCTCACCAATAGCAAAGACATATATGTTGTTGGATAGGTCTTTTTAACTGGAACAACATTTAAAAATTTACTATGACAGGTTTGTTGAAATGTTTGTCCGTTCTGAGTTTTGTATACCAATTAGCATCTAACCTAACCTAACTTTTGTTTTTAACCTAAAACTCAGAACGGACAAACATTTCAACAAAGCTGTCATAGTAAATCTTGTTCCAGTTAAAAAGCCCTATCCAACGACATATATGTCCTTGCTATTGGTTTTTTTTTTTTTTTTTTTTTTTTGTGGTAGGTAAAATCATCCAATGACGAATCCCGCCCTTGGGTGGGGCGGGAAACAGTGTCAGACTTTTACTGACTAAAAACCTACCTTTCCATTCCTTGCCTTTATCCTAGGGCCTTTGGTGACAGTCTCACATAACCTTTGGCCCCAGTAGGCTTCGGCCCTGCTGGACCCCTACAGTTTGCTGACAACTCCTTGAGGCGCGCGGGAACGGTGCGCGCCGTAGACGACCTGAGCTCGGACCGGTCTGTTACCGGACGGACGGACAGCGAGCTACCCATTGCCCACCGTCCGCGAGCCCGCGCCTACGGTGGCCGGAAATTGGGATCGGAAACCCGGCGGCGGCGGCGGCGTGTCCGCCTTTGCCTAAGGCGGTCGGCCTCCTCCTTTACTAGCATTACTGCTTCGCAGAAGGAGGCGACCGCCTGCCACTCCTCCTCGCTCCGGAGCATGGCTTGAACCAAGCCCCGGCGCGAGAGATCGCCGCCGATCGCCCCCACGAGGACACGGCGCTGCTCTTCCCAAGCGGGGCACACCTCGACTGTGTGCTCCACCGTGTCCACCGGGCGGTCCGCACAGTGGCGACACCCGGGCGTCGTCTCCGCACGAATCTTGTACAGGTACGGACCGAACTTGCCGTGTTCGGTCAGCACCTGCGCCAAACGGAAGGTGACGACGCCGTGGGGCCTTTCCAGCCACGCCTCAAAGAGGGGCCTTACCGCCTCGATCGTGGCGTGCCCAGCACGAGGTTGCGACAGTCGCTCTCGCCATTTCACCATGAGATCCCGCCGGAGCTCTGTCCGCCATGCCGCGACTTGTCGCGGCAGCGGAGTTTCGCCCCGACGTTGCATCTCCACGCGTAAGTCATGCATGTGTGCAAGGACTGTTGCCTCCAAATCCCACGGTGGTAGGCCAGCAAGGAGGCTCGCCGCTTCGCAGGACACCGTACGGTATCCGCGGATCATCCGGATGGCCATGACCCTCTGGCAGGCGGTTAGCCGGGCCGCCACTCGCTTCCGTAGCGATGGCGCCCACACCGGCGCACCGTAAAGGGCCATGGACCGAACGATGCCTGCGTAGAGCCTCCGGCAGGAGGCGTCTGGACCCCCTAGGTTCGGCAGGAACCGCTTGAGCGCAGCCCCAGTCGCATTCAACCTGGGAGCCAGACGTCGGAAGTGCTCCTTGAAGTTCCACCGGCTGTCGAGGACGAGTCCCAGGTACTTCATCGATGTCTTTGCTATTGGTGGGTTGTACCAATTAGTACCTAACCTAACCTAACTTTTGTTTTTAACCTAAAACTCAGAAAGGACAAACATTTCAACAAAGCTGTCATAGTAAATGTTGTTCCAGTCAAAAAGACCTATCCAACGACATATATGTCTTTGCTATTGGTGGGTTGTACCAATTAGTACCTAACGTAACCTAACTTTTGTTTTTAACCTAAAACTCAGAATGGACAAACATTTCAACAAAGCTGTCATAGTAAATGTTGTTCCAGTTAAAAAGACCTATCCAACGACATATATGTCTTTGCTATTGGTGGGTTGTACCAATTAGTACCTAACGTAACCTAACTTTTGTTTTTAACCTAAAACTCAGAATGGACAAACATTTCAACAAAGCTGTCATAGTAAATGTTGTTCAAGTTAAAAAGACCTATCTAACGATATATATCTTATTGCTATTGGAGGGGTGTACCAATTAGCCCATTGTCCTTTCAAAATAAACATGTGAGCTTATTTTGTTTTTTAAAGCCAAGAAACATTTATTTATTTATTTAATCTTAATGCAACACTAAATACAAAAGCGGACTTAATGCCTAAAGGCATTCTCTATCAGTCAACCTAGGGTGTTGCAGAGACAATATCTTATGGTAAGCGCATAAAAAGAAAATGTTGAAACATCTAACATTTTTTGTTTTGTTGTTGAACACTTATGTTGTTCTACTACAATATATCTATTTATAAACAACTAAACATTATTTTAAAACCTTAAATACATATAAATACAGTAAAGTTTAAATATAAGTAAAGTTATTTATTATCTTTGTTTATTACTGAGCCATATTTATTATATGTATATCATAAAAATATATGGCTAACAAGTAACAACCTGAGTATAATTAAAACGAGTTTTATGTTTACTTGCATTGCAAAAATATACGCAACGGCTTTCTACCCTTTGTTTATTAATAACTATTAGAGGAATAGGTGTTAATAAACAATCTATAAACATATCTACTACTTTTCTTATGATTTAAAATACTCACATAATCGATATTTCTTTCTCTAAACGGGAACGCCTCGCACATTGCAATTGAACACAAGATTATTCCAAAAATTAAGCACACGTACTGTAACTTCATTTTGAAAAACAAAGATAAACTTTCCAAAATCACGAAAATACTAAAAGCGGGTAAAGTTCTTCCCAGTCGACGTCCTGTGAGCGCTCAGTTGTTGTTAGAAATGTCTGGATAGCTGCGATTCCAGCATTTATACAGTACACACCGCCTACTCACTTTCTTCCCGACGCGTCCAGACGAGAGGCAACACAGTAGTGTCGACTTGTCCTTTTGGAACGAACACTCGGCGTAATTAACTCGTCAATTAACGAATTTGGAGTGATTCTTTCGTGTCCAATTGAAACTCTAACAAGGAAAGAAAAAGAATGTAATTTATTTGAAATTCAACATTTTAATCGGTCCATATTTTACTGAAACCTGAAATATGTTCGTCTAGCTCTGAATATTTAAACTAGCTCAAGGACGTTCTTCCAAACACATTGTCCGCAGAACAGATGGTCGAGGGGCTAAAGGTTCTGGAGTGGCGACCACGTATCTGAAGACGCAGCGTTGGAAGGTCTTCTACGAGCTGGTCTGATGACCTGGTGGGGGTCGTGGGAAACCGGTGTGGTTACATCCACCGTCACACAGGACGGGTCGTTATGGCGACACTTGGGGTAGGCCTATGTCCAAAATTAGACATATTTCGACTGAATTGATAATAATGATGAAGAGGATTTAAATAAAATACATGTATAGTTGGATATTTCATTCTTCTCAAGCAACCTCCGTAAAATATTTCTTAATTAAAAACAAATTAGCTATCCGATACATGAAATTCGCCGCAGTAAACTCATAAATCTTAATCCCTTTACTAAGTTAATATGGTTTTAATTAAAAGCGTGTAGGTATCTAATAATCTGTGATTCTTTGTTTAACGTAGGCTGTGGCGGAACAATACTCCGTTCTCGCTGAGATAAGATGTGCGGGCCTTTTGTTGTTCGCTTCGCCGTACCACCACTGATGAAATTATTTTCTATTTGCATACTCAGCTACTAACTGTCAGTAAGCTGTCTACATAATTATTATCTGATAAGTTTAACTTACCCTTACTTATTGATAAAGAAAAGCAAGTTTATTAATGCCTAAACGTAGTACTATCAAGTGCATATCGACCGTGGCATTTCACCGTGACACTGTTCACTTATTCAAAGAAACTGAAAAACTTCGAAGACTTTGACTTATTGCATAGTGGAGAACGGTTATCAGTGTTATAGTTCTAAGCAGCCGTACTTTTCGCTTTTTTTTCTTATCATCAAGTTTTTTACAAAATGAGCGACGGCCCTTTTTCTAGCTCGTTGATTGTACCACTTACTATACCTACTAAGCAAACGAAATAAAATATACAAAATAATATCTCCTAAAGAGTTCCATTATTATATAGCGCCAACGATATTTTGATATACATATGTGTGGAACATTTAGAAAAAATAATATATTAAAATTACAAATTACCTATCAAACTATTAAAGTAAATGTCTCAATTTATTGGACAGCATTTCGGACCAACTATCCATTTTGCAAGAACTCAAAATATCCTCACGGCTGTTATGTGAGTATCTTCACAAGGTTCTGCAACACTTTGGTCACATTGCTAGGAAAGACGGTAGCAACCTTGAAAGGCTTATTGTGACAGCAAAGTGGATGGGAAAAGGACTATTGGGCGCAGCCCAATACGTTGGTCCGACCAGGTCTGCAACACTCTTGACTCTACGACATTGCCATACAATACCATTCTCACTGCCAGAGACAGGAGCAGATGGAGCAATATAATTCAGGGAAAAGTGATGAAGCAGGGTGGTCACGACCCTCAGCATTGCGGAATACAACGCTAGGAGGAGGATAATTTATTAAACTTTACTAATCTAATATGCGATGTATGTACATACTCGTATAGCATACACCGTTAAATTTTAATCGTTTTAATCCCGCGAAGGGTCGATTCGGTACATGAAATACTATAGATTTGTAAAGAAAAAATAAAAAAATAAAGTACTTTTTTTCAAAAACTCGAAGTAATATAGGTACGCATATGCGAAATTAATTAAACGAGTCAATGACCTCGTAGGTAGTTGTCGGTCGTTACGTACAAACTACCTACAGTTCATTGGCCTCGCTCAGCTGACGTTTACTTAAGAAATTAATTTCGTACGTGCGTAAATTAATTTGAGTTTAAAAAAGTACTTTATTTTTTAATTATCTCTTTACAAATCTATAGTATTTCATGTACCGAATCGACCCTCTGCGGGATTAAAACGGCTAAAATTTAACGGTGTATACTTCGAATGAACGAAATTTTGTGATAGAAAAAAAGTAACGCATAAATAAGTAAGTCTCGTCACAAAAAAATCGCGTTGACGATACAACACATCTAAAACTTTTGAGAAAGTTATTCAATATTGTTTAGTGTTTAAAGTGTGTGCTAACTGCTAACCTGAACACAATAAGTGTCGAATCACTCCAAACAGAAGGCACCAACTTTTTCGAGACTAGATTACGCAGAAGATCAAATCATAATTACATTGACTCATTGCCTAGATTTAAGTGCGAATATTATTGTATTTGTGGTAAAAATCATAAAATAAAATTGGGTATGTACGACTAAGTTACGGAATGGCCAGTCACATAATAATTGACGGTACACGATGATTGACCCTATTACAATTCTTTGAATTAAAGTACAGCCAATCAGTATTGCTCTCATTTCCATAATCAACCATAAGGAACCCTTAGTAGCCTCTACTAGGTATTTATAGAACATGGGAAAACAACATCACACTAACTAATATCATAAAGGCGAAAGTTTGTGAGTGTATGTGTAGTTTATAACTTCTTCACGCTCTACCGGCTGAACGGATTTTGATGAAACTTGTTACACACGTAGACCATATCCTGGAATAGCACATAGCATAGCATCAGTCTTATAATTTTGCTACTAAACTGCTGGGATCCAGGCCTCCTCTCTAGGAGAGGGAACGGGCCGTAATTCACCTCGCAGACCCAATGCGGGTTGATGAATGTCACATGTCTTCGAATTTTTGGTTCGAGGACATGCCAGTTTCCTCACGACATTTTCCTTCGCCATTTTGAGAGCGGTGGTGATGAAATAAATTAAAAATGAAGTAATGTGCCTGGCTGGATTTGAACCCGCGACCTACAACTCATAAGTCGGGCCGTTACCACTCGGCCACCACCGCCAAATAGAATAGCACATAGAAATTTTTATCCCGACTCGTTTGTTGATTAAAGGTAGGGAATTTCCAACAAAAACAGAATAAAACGTAATTAAGTATTGCAATGTCCGTTAACAAGCTTCAATTAAATTGTTTGTCTGAAACTCGATCATGACTATTCATGACTTCAGTGTTCCGCGAGTAAATTCTTCCGTGAACTGCAACGAGGTACATTGAGTCAGATGGTGTAATTGGATTAACCTTTTACGTTTGTGAATTCCAATATTACGTGGCGAGAGGGATTTTTCGAGACTTGAGCTAGCTTGCCGAACAATAAAGTTTAATTAAACCCTTCCTCGCCTCGTCACTGTCTCGGTACTGACTTAATTGTTGCGTCATGTAGTTACCAGAACCACCGCTTTAAACAAACGAAATTGGTTTATCCTGGTTTTATTTTATTCTATTGAAGACTTACACCCGTATTTATAAACAAGTAAAACTAATTACTTGAGTAAAAGTAACTACTTAAGTAACAACTTGTATTCTATAAATAAGAAAAAAATAAAGTTTGAATGAAGATTTCTAACGCCAAGTGATGACTTAATAAGAAATTACTTAGCATCGAGTGATTACTTCTCTATAAATACAGGTGTTAAATCGCGATGGCGACATCTCGCATCCGGCCCTGTTACAGGTCGTGGTAATTAATATTTAAAAAAAAAATGGCTCCTGTACCGTGGGTGCTTTCACAAATACGTAAACTCACATACACAGGTCACCCAGACCCAAAACAACTATCTGTACGTCATACAAATATTTTTTCCGTATGAGAATCGAACCCGCGACATGCAGCGCAGCAGTCAATCGCTCCACCCGTGCTTTCCCGGTAAAGAGCGACGGTAGGAGGTAATCACCTCACGTTCCCTACGTGACGTGTAAAGCAGTAATGTGCCGGACGAAACCGTGAGGCGGAAACGAACCTCACGCCTTGACCCCCACTGAGGAAGCTCCGGACGCCGGGAGTCGCAGGGCAATTCCTGAACACCGTAGGCACATAGCTTGCGAAAGGAGAGTAATGTGTACCTCTCCGTCCGCCCGTCGGTGAGAACCCGCCCGGTTCCACAGCGCGTTAATTATGTTCCAAGCGCTTCTTAAACAAATGTCAGTAAAGTTGCTTACTAGAACTGCGAATTTGTCTAAAGAATAACCGTGACCCTCACAAAGGGACATTGTGGGGTTTAGTCACTGAAAGTCTGACACTCCTTGCTCCACTGAGAGCGGAAGAAGTTTTAGGAATATATATATAACAATATTATAACATTATAGAATCGAAAAAAGTTTTTTTTGACGTAAAGGGTTTTGACAGACAGACAGACAGACAACAAAGTGATCCTATAAGGGATCTGTTTTTTCCTTTTGGGGTACGGAACCCTAAAAAGGAACAAATACGTAGTATTCCATACAACAAATGTAGCACACTCAGCATTTAGTAGGAAGTACTTCAATAAACAAGGTTTACACGTCAAGTTGACCGTTTAGAAGGAAGCCTTAGAAATTAGTAATATTAGACAAGCATAGAGTGGCCACAAATGTAGAAACTGTTTGTTAGAATATCAAAACATTCATTCATGCTTCAGACTTCTACTGCACTCACTATATCCCTGAAAATATAAATTTGCAATCATTGATGGCGATATAAATCGCCATCAATGATTGCATCTCTGTTTACCATCAGGTGGGATCGCAGTCAAGCACTAGTTTATATTAAATTTAAAAAAAAAAAACAAAGTAAGTGCTAATTTGGAATGAAGAAGGCTATGAATTCAAATTTGACACAGACCTCTTTGCTTTAAAGACTATAAGGTATTGCCAAAAAACAATCTGTTATTTTTAGGGATGCAATTAAAAATGAGAATATCAGTCTCCCCTATTTCTCTTCTATTTACGCTAATAGCATACTTTAAAAAAAGTTACGCTTCAGACCTTTTTCCATGAGAATGGTCACCCCAAGTCCCAGCCGATACCCGGTATCGATCGCGAGTGAGACAACAAAGAACACAGCTATAGCTCTAGCCTGCTCGTTTGTCGCATAAACATGGAAACACGACCTTACCGGCTCTCTCAGCTAAAACACCAATGAAAATCTGAAATTCTATACCAGAAGAGTGAAAAGTTACGTAAATCGTTCGTGTAAAGTGTTTTTTCTACGAAAATCTTATGAAAATGTAGTGATTTGGTGTTAAATCGGATTTGTTATTGAAAGTGCTGTTAACTCGTTATTGCGTTGCGACAATGGTAAATTAACAATATATTTTTTTGTATAGATTTATTTATTCTGGAAAATTACCTCCGTAATTTAATTCTTAAAGAAAGGGCTTAATAAAATATTGATTCACCAATAGACCCACCATTTTCAGGGTTTTATTTTAATTAGTACCTACTTACTATTTATTTAGGTCAACTTATTTTGTTTCAAATATTGAAAAGCAATTTGGTTTACAACATCACAGTCTGCCAGTACTAATAAAATCTTTAATAATAAGAAAATTAGAACCCTGAGATACAATTTTCCGACGTTTCTGTAGATAAGATTACTGTTATTTGCTTTCTGAAATGACAGTCATGTTATCAAAACACATTATCTAATAAGTAGGGTGTTATTGCGCCTAACTGCTAACTGCGCCTAAATACGTTGAAAGTAGCAAAATCCGTGCATTTTTCATGCATTTTTTTTTTCAACTTCATCATCATCATTCATCATGATAGTCGTCCACTGCTGGACATAGGCCTATCCTAACTGTTCTTCACTACAATCGGTCCTGTGCGTCTCGCATTCACCAGAATCCCGCAATCCTCACCAGGACATCAGTTCACCTTGTGCCAAAACTTCGACTTCTGGTATGCAGTTGTCACTCCAGAACCTTTCGGCCCTATCGTCACCAACATGCTCTGCTCTCTACCGTTTAGGTTGGCGATTATTGGGGGCTATATCTGTAACTTTGGTTCTCTTGCTGATTACGGACTAAATCATGCAAAGAAACTCCGAGCCCTTTTAATTGCCCTTTGAGTGACTAAGCTCACAATGAGCTTCATCAAAAGATCCATATAGAATCCATATACTTATAGAATTAGCTACGGTATAAACAATGGCACTATTTAAGGTGGTGTTTAAATGATAAAATTAAGAAACTACAATATCGCATTGGGTCTAGCCTATAATGATTTTATTTATTTATTTTATTTTATTTTGATGATATTTCTAAAGCTTTGAAATAAGTAAATAAATGAGGCTCATTGTGAGCGACCCCGTTTCAGACTGAAATAGGCTCACAATGTTCAGTACACACTTCAAGTCACAGACTTTCGTCTTGCGCCGGTCAGCTGTATTCAGACCCTAATTTTAGGCAAATCGTTAATTAAAATCTATACCGGTATTTATTTATAGAAATACGAAGATGACTGAGCGGAGCGAGCGAAGCAAGATGAGCAAAGCGCTGGGCGCGCTGAGCGGCGGGGAGGCGTGCGGGGCGCGATGGACGCTCGGAGCGCTTCTCCTGGCGCCGCTGGCCGCAGCCAACTCCAGCTATTGCGCGGTGCCCGCTGTCATGTTACTAGCTATCTTCATCACTATAGCCAGTAAGTTCCTCCTTTAGCGCCTTTATGAAACTTTGTAATAACTGAATATATAATAAGAACTTGACAACCTGGTCATCTTTATGATGTACCTAAAATTTCGTCCAACCCACCAGTTGTATCTTAAATCTCCATATAAATTGAAACAAGGATGCTAAAAGTATGATAACGCTATTCAAAAATCTCTTATTATCAAAGTGTGCCCACATCATGCGGTTTGCGCCGCACTTTGGTGGTACCTAACATGGGTTTAGCTTTAAACAAACTTTACTTTTGTTACAGCCTTCACGTGCAAAGATCTTAAAAAGCTGGCTGAGATACTTCCACCACCTAAGACATCGAGAGGCCGTCGGGAACGCAACTTGCGTTCTTTTGCCGATTTCATGGCAATGTGGATGACTTTCCTGTCTCATCTGGTGGCTGTGGCGATCTGTGCTCGTATTCTGAGCGCCACAGCTGACCATGTTACTGGTGGTAGAACTAGAAGGTGGCTGTTCGGGTACGAGACCAGAGCCCTGGGAGAACCCTGGCCTGACGTGCTCGGAGTCACCGTCGTGATGGTCGTCTGTGCCATGTTCATGTGTGGATTAGAGGTAATAACCCTAATACCATCCACTTGTGAAACAATTAATCGTTTTGGTCTAGTTGCGTAAGTTTTCGAGTGTATGAGAGCGCCTGTTTGCCTAAAATTGCAAAAGTTTCGCAACAAAAATGCTTAGATACCGGTTGGTTTCACTGATTGTCATAATAGATAAACTTGACCAGTGGTTTGGTGATAGGCAGCAATGTTGAGGCAAGAACTATACGAAGCTTTTACGATATTCAAATAAGTACCTACCTACAGTTTATAATGTTATTATTTGTTTCAGGAAAGCATGATGTTTACCTTTATGCTATTAATTCTCCTGTACATTTTTAGCCAGTTCTTTGCCATATTCGGTCTTATAAACTTCGATATCGCTAATATTAATATGCCAATCCCGATAACAGTGTATGAGGTAAGCAATACAAACCGTCAACACGATTTCACCATGTGAATATGTGTGTCGAAATACAATAAATATTCATCTTTTAATTTTTTACAGCTGTTTGCTGCAGGTGCACCAATATCTTACGCGTTCAATGTGATACTCCCCAAAGACAAAGGAACTCTTAAGAAGAATCTTTTTCTTATGATTGGACTACCCACAATAGTACTTTCAGGATTATGTTTCCTTTACACTAATATGCTAAAAGGGTAAGCAGATACCTATTATTCTATTTAAAAATCAACAACTGAACATGGATTGTCATCAGGTACTTAAAAGATTAAGTAGATTGTTCTAGTAACTTAACGTGGAATAATTTCATCTTATTACTATCAATGGACGTAATAATGACATACATATCAAATTACAGCCTTATTTATTAATCTGCTTGCAGGAACAGCATTGATGCAGCACTGCCAGTAACCACTCTGCTAGAGGCAAGGGCTGCCGGCTGGGTCTGTCCAGTACTAGCCGCTGTAACTGTCGCCGGGATCTGTCTGGCCTTAACCGAACTGTGCCCCCTACTCTTCACTGTCCTAGTGGCACTAGCCTCACCAGAATGGAAGGTGCTGACTAGGTCAATGACTTACGAAAGCACTACCACTGGTAGTCCAGTTCTCGCCGTTTTCACTGCCGGTTCGTTTCTAAATTTTAATTGCGTCTTGCAGCATTTATCTAAATTAGGAGGTTTTACACAATAGTAGCAAGTATGCCAGGCGTCGACGTCCTGCCAATTGGTAATAATGAGCGAATAAATCAGGGATGATGTCATTTGGCAACCCAACCGCGATACTCTATAGGATAACTGGTTATCGCTTAATCACGTAACTACTAACTAGTATTATCAAATTACAGTCCTGATTCATATTTGTGTGGGAGAGGCCTTAATTGATGTATTATTTACAGGAAGTTTGGCAGCGATACTTGCGTTTGCGTGTCCCCTGTCACACATGATCACACTGATGAACGCCAGCCACTTGCTTGGGATATCGATACAGGCGCTGCATTTTATTATTATGCGATGCGTGCCCACAGCTGAACAGAAGGAAGCAGGAGGTCAGTTTACTAGTTTATTCGTTCTCATTCCTTCTATGATCTTCGTAATTTTCTTTGGTATAAATTTAATCTGACTCATTTTCTTATTACAGATATTGAATACAAGCGCTTAGGAAGAGAAGCCGCGCGAGCATCTAAAGCATCTGCAAGTAAGACTAAACGATCTGGACTCTGGTTCATTCCATCTGCTATTCGCCACACGAAAACTCTGGAGAGCATCAAGTCTAAAGTGACTAAAGGTATGTACGATTAAGATTTTTATCTTCATCCGTTCATATTTCAAGATCCGATTTCTGTTCGAGTATTTTCTACTTTTATCCTGACTTGTTTAACGTCCGTGGTAATTCGGTTAACACTGTAGAGTTATGTGAAACAGTGTGGAAAGTCCCGCATTCTCCGTTGAAGACCGAAGCTTACTTTTCTGAAATGTTTTTGGACTTCATTCTAAGCCCATAAAAAAGCACTCTGTGCCTCTTCTTGATTTACTCTGAGTTCCTCCTTTCAGAAACTGAGGAACGAGAGTGCCTTCTCCTTGACGAGTACGCTGGCTCTCAACCAGAAGAGAATGACCCTAGCAGCAGCAACGGTGTCCCTATGGCCACAGCTGAAGTTGACGTGATATCTGACGCGGAAGCTAGTGAGCAAGAGATTTCTTCGGGAGATGATTCTACTGACATCGATGCTGTCGTCAAGGAATATAGGGACAGAATTCAAGTAAGACATTAAACATGATTATAAAAGGGATTACAGCGCTCAGACAGTTTATTTAGTCTTCAATTTGGCTCAATCCAGATTTATTTATTTATTTATTTGTATCGGCACACCAACGATTCATTCATCAGATTCTTGAGCAATCCATTTAGCACTTTGCGGTATACAGAAAAGGTTAGAAAAAAGTCATCTCAGAATAATTGAGAAATCATCTACTTATTATCCGAGTGTTGGTGAAAGACCATCTGGGGATTTATCATGACGTAGTAAAATGTCAGTCTTACGAGCGAGAAAGAGGGACGGGGCTATACACCCTATAAAACTCCATCCCTTTAACAGTTCAGTTCAGGATCTCAAATGGATCGCGTTAAGAGCTCGTGGTAGCACCACAGGTCTTTGAGAATCTACCCAAGACGGTATACGCGAGCCGTACGCCAAGTTTAGCAGTCGATCCTGTACATAAGTCTGTCATATGTTAATAACATAACACTTAAATTAGGTAACCCAATAAATTATATATTATGATGTGAAGCAACCAGCATTTCAACTATTGATATGAAAAAGAATAGGCATGGTGGACACCTCTGGCTATCTCTTTCGTACGCGAGTAAGCTAGTGGCGGTGACGTCACATGTTAGTGTCTTGCATCCTTTTTCTGTTACTTTAGTTTCTTCTGTCACCAAAGAAAGGTTCTTAACCCATTCTTGACCACTGTGCCAATTTGGGTACAGTTAGTTAATGAGGGTAGGTAGACAAAATATTAAAGTTATTCAATATATTTTTTATGTAATGAATGGTCAAAAGTATCCTGAATAAAAATAATAATGATCTATTTCATATAATTGCAAGGTTTTTTTGAAAAAATTCAATAAAAATCGAAATCCATGGACTTGTGGAGGTAAGTACCTGTTTGAATTTTTTATTATTATATGCAATGTAGATTTCCATACAAATAGTTAGTTATCTCTATAAACAATAAATAATCAAGTGTATAAAGAGATTTTCGGTTCTTAAAACTACATACATAAGTCATTATTACATGTAAAATATTGGTGTACCAATTCTGGTACAATGGCTACAAGTATACTATTCGCAGATTATCAAGATGAACTTATAACGACGTTATAGCGCCAGTAACCAATACCGTGGATTAGAGGAGACCCTCAATAATATACTTGAAGATACTGACGATGGTTTGGAATATGATTCGGCCATAATTCCACCAGAACCAAATGTTGTTACCGACGAAGAAGAGGGTTTTGATAATGACTCTAGATAATAACTAGCTTGCCAAATGACAGTCCAGGAGGAATCGAGGTGTTTGTTGAAAATGTTGGTGCTCTTTCGTATTCTGAGGACGATAGCGATAATGAACCATTGGTGCAAAAAGGATTTGAACCTGAACAAACAATATACAATGTTCTTTGACAACTTTTTTACCAACTGCGACCTAATAAATGATTTGCGCCAAATAGGTTATCGTGCTACAGGAACCATCTGTGAAATTTTCACAAATGCTGACTACCAAATGCTAAGAGAAGGGTATGATGAAAAAACTAAGAGCTGAATTTGATTACAGGATTGATAAAAACAAAGAAGTATTGTTGGTCCACTGGAAAGACAACAGTATCTGTACCTACAATAGTTGACAATTATGATTCTTATGAACCAGTAGAAACTGCGTAGAGATGGTGTTCAGAAAGGAAACAAGAGATGGGTATGAAAATACCCCACTTGTTCCAAACCTATAAACAAGGGTATAAGGGGTGTGGATCAGTCAATATCATTGAACAAAATTGGTATTCATGGCAAAAAATGATTGTCGGTTTTGTCAACCCACATGGTTGGCCATATCTAACGTGTGGCACTTGCATGTAACTTCAAAAGAAGTGACGTTATGGACCAGGTCCTATTTCGACGAAACATTGCATGGTTTATCTAAAACAAGCTTCACAAAGAGTAACTGCTCGCACTTCTTCATCAAACATTGAGAGTTTATGGTACCCACCATGTTCTTGAGAAGCTTCCGAAATGGGTACGCCGTGTTGTATGCCATAATAGAAGCCGCTGGTTTTGTAAAAAGTGCAAAGAAACATTCTGCATAGTAAATCTTATTTTACCAAATTTCATTCATTTGTGGCCACTGTGCCAATTTGGGTACACGCCTGTAATTCCTGAAAAATGTCCTTTCTAATTTTTTTTTCTTATTTTTATGTTTGTTTGTATTCCTAATATTAAGTAAATAAAGAATTTTCTTTTCTAAAATTGTTCATTTTCATTTGGCCGTAAATGGGTTAAGTTAGGACAGACGGATTATCAAATTTCTTTCATTTTCATGTTTGGATAAAGCCACTTATGGAAACAAAAAATAATTCAACTACGTACTATATTATGTACCTACTTTGAAGGTGGTGACATCAGTCCCCGAGTCAAGCGCTCCCTCTCCGCCATGCGTGCGCGGGTCACGTTGGTCGGCAGCGGGAGCTGGGGTGCAACTGGTGGCCGACGCGCTCATCGCTGCTGCCTTCTGCAACGAGGCCATCAGAGTGCCCATGTTCGCTACAGGGATACCTTGTAAGAAAATTATTTATTAGTTTTCATCATCTTCGAAAACATTGGTTGAAGGTTGAGGCCTCCTAACAACCAACTAAACATACCTATATCTTGAAGACTGCTTCCTTTTCACCCATACCTAATGAATATCACATTAATATTATGAGGGCAAAAGTTTATGAGCCTATGTATGTAATTACTCCTTGGCGCTCAAAACTCCTAAAGGGATTTTGCATGAAATTTGGCACATGTCCTGAAATAGCACACAGGACACTTTTACTCTGAGATTGTGTTGGCAATTCTCTATTTTCACGCAAGCAAAGCCACTGGCAAAAGCTAGTCATTGAAGATGAAACTACCTCCAGTATCACTAGTAATAATGCCGTAGGCATTTTATGTGGGAAATCATCAAATGGCTTCTCCCGCTTTAGGCTGAGCGAGAAGAAGTGTCCGACTTGTTGAGAGATTCGTTCGATTAAGTGTTCCTTCAGTTGCCCTTCGCGAGAGCCACTGTAACTCCTTCTAACAATCTGCTACCCAGGCATGCTGTAAAATCCTTCCGATGCTCATTTGAGTATAACAGCAATATTTTACCCGTTTTTTTTATTTCAGTATGGCTTTCGGGCACCTTTGTATGCGCGTGGCAGCCGGCTCATAACTTGGGTATGAGGAAAGCGCAAAGCATCCAAGGTCCCATAACAATGCTGACTGCTTTGCTGTTCCTGACTCCGTTACTGCTGGACTCCTGGCCAGCTATTACCCTCTTTGCAGGCGCTGGTAAGTAGGCCTATTCTAGTACTAGAATAGTCAGTGACAGGTCAGACAGCTGAGAAAATATATACCTACTTACTTACTTAGATTCTGAAAGCTCCTTACTGTCTCCCATTCGCAGATACGTCGCTAATTCGCTATTAGATACACTAAGGGCATGCACACCACATTTTTTAACCGCGCTGTCGATGCGCGTTTGTAGCGATACAGACGCGATAAGCACCCTAGTCAGCCGCAGCCTATAACAGTGTATACCTTCATAAGGATAAAAGCGCGCCGTCGGCGCACGAAAACGCGCGTCAACGGCGCGTTTAAAAAACTGGTGTTAACAGGCCCTAAGGCCTACTGTCCCCGGACGCGTAGCTTCATAGACGCGTATTTGTCACTATACGCTTGATTTATGCCTGCGTGAAGCTTACATATAAAACTATGAAACTCTGTCGACGAAGCGGCAACGTCGTGCCGTGGTGTCCGTGGACAGTAGATCTTAGTTATAGGCAGTCAGAAACAAAATAAACATATTTTTTTAATCTATTTCTTAGTATAGGTATCACACATATATTAATTAATACAACATAGCAGAGTTATTAATTAATTTCTTTTTCTTCTGTCGTACTCGTAATAGGCATAAGTTTTTTATTTATCTAAGCATATCAGGTATATGAGGCGGACTTATTACAACAAGGCAATTTCTGACTGGTAGTAAATGCATGTTGCATTAAGCCCACCTTTCGAGAGTAAAAGATGAGTTTTGTTTGACTGGCCTGCTGGTCTAGTGGTTAGTGGCCCTGACTGCTATGCCGGAGGTCGTGGGTTCGATTCCCACCCAGGACAAATGTTTGTGTGATGAGCACGATCATTTGTTCTGTGTCTGGGTGTTATTTATCTATAATATGTATGTATTTAGAAATATATAAGT
Organism: Leucania comma; assembly: GCA_958295575.1. Taxonomy (NCBI): domain Eukaryota; kingdom Metazoa; phylum Arthropoda; class Insecta; order Lepidoptera; family Noctuidae; genus Leucania; species Leucania comma. The sequence continues at coordinate 13,674,638 of OY282474.1, read as the reverse complement.
ACATTTATCAGCTGTCTGGTACCCATAACACAAGCTCTGCTTAGCTTGGGACTAGACGGTGTTGTGTGATAGTTGTGGAATATTATTATATTATTATATTATATTATTATTATTACTTACCTTATTCTTTGATGCATCTGTAACAAAACTACCTACCTCAATTAAACCAGATGCTAGATCCGTAGATTTGTAACAACTAACTAATAAGAAGGCATATTATTATACTTAATTTCCAGGTGTAGTGATCTACGCTCGTTGTGAACGTTGGTGCGGTGACCTAGCAGTGCAGCAGGCGCGCAGCGCTATGGAGAGACGCAAGCTGAGGCCCTTGTCAGCAACTGTGCCCCTCGGCAGCGCCCGCCTGACTCACATAGACACCGTGTATATAGCCAGGTAAACAGAACGTATATGAAACCCGTGCAGTGCTCTGGAGCGACGCAAGCTGAGTTAACCGAGGACAATCTGGTATGTAGCGACATCAATGTCGTCACAAAGGAACTGTCCTGCATCGCGCAATTAAAGTTCTCAGCGCGATTTAAATAGATACAACCGCCCGAAATCATCTATCGGGCAGTAGCCCATCAGACATAACACCCGTCTGGTCGGAGGATCCTCCCACGGCCGCAAGAGTGAGGGAACGTACATCCTGACGCCCCAGCCGCCGAGATAGAAGACGCCCCTGGTGTCGGGAATTGCAGAACTATCTCCGGCCACCGTAGGCGCAGAATTGCGGACGACGAGCAATAGGTAGCTCGCCGTCCGCTCATTTCATAAGGAACGAGCCCAAGTCGTCGACGGTGTTTAGTGTTCCACGCACGCCACATAAAGATGTTAGAAAACCGTAGCGGCCCAGTCGGTTCGATGCCTGCTAGAGTCATGGTGTGACGGTGATGTTTAGTCAGTAGAAGGCTGATAGGCCCTCTGGTTCCAACCTAGAGAGGGAGAAGTCACTAGATGATTTCCCACCTTTAAAAAAACCAGCCTCTTTCTGCATTTAACGTTCTCATCTCTCTTTTCCAGATGACAAGAAGATGACTCGGATACGAGTCTGGATAATCTATTAGACGCGGAGGAAGACGATCCTGACGGCGAATGACAACAGGCTGATGCTATCATCATCATCGCCCCCTAATCATTTCATTACGACTTCATTGATTTTCTGCACGATGGCTTATTGGCTACACAGGTTGGCTGATTGGCTCGTATATCTGGATAATCATGTCGATTGATCGGAATCAATACAATTCGTAATCTGTGTAGGTTTTACCTTTATTGGGCTGATGATAGAACGCTCTTGTGAAGCAAAATAGGTAGCTAGATGGTAGAAGAGCAAAAAGCATGTAGGATTACGTACTAAATTGAACTGATTGTTATTATGAGTAAAATTGACAATACAAGGATGCAGCTAGTCTACGAGAAGTCATCAGGTTTCTGGGCTAATGGGACTACTACCTGACTTACAAGATGTTACAACCAAAATTGGATAAGTCCAAGGGGTCGAGGAGCTCTTTGGACCGGGATCACGGTCACAACTTCCACCTTTACAACATTTTTTTTTTGTTTTGGGACCACAAATAAAATCGTTTTTTTTGGTAACTGTACTTGAATACCTTTTTCCTTGTTATCCCAAAATACTACGCAAAATTATAGGTAAAGATTGGGACCGCGGTCCCGGTCCAAAGAGCCCCACGACCTCTAGAAACAGCTAAACCTAGTATTAACGTGGAAAAAAAACTAAATGTAAAATTGTATTCTAGTGCCTAGATACTTTGTGAGTATTCATGTTAGCTGTTCAAGTATTTTGAATAGGTATTCAAAATACTTGAACAGCTAACTTCAACACTTAATTCTTGAACAGTTAATTAGGTAATTAGGAACCTTTTGATCTTATTTGTTTACGTAATTGCTAATTACACACATTTTCTAGAACGAAAATTTTTGATATTTTTGTTCCTGAAACCTGGTGTCAAATTAATAATTCCTAGGTGAATTTTACCAGTTATACGCTAGCTTGGTGCGATTTAGATTTCAAAATTGAATCATGATAATATATGATTAATGTTTGACTGTAAATATGCTACAAATTATTATTAAATGTCGTACATGATTGTTAAAAACTCATCCGTCCATTCCGCCATTGCCATGTTAGACACGCTTTGCCAGATGCAATTAATCACGTGTAAGTTAAAAATATTATATATAATAAGGGAAAAAAAAACCTTGTATTTTTTCACTACTATTGATGTTAGTTGTGAGTTAAAATTGTAAATAAATTGGGCAGATTAAAAAAAAATATTATTGTTGCATAAAAGCATTTGAAATAAATAGACATGATAAATAAAGCCTTTGAATTGAGAGATGTTTGAATTTTAAATCTTTTGACGGTAATACAATTTGCGTATATGATTAGCATTGTAAGAAAATCGGCCTACACGATGTAATAGAAATAGTGATGATCGTGATTAATTTTGCAATAAAAATGCTGATTCGCATTACAGTTGTTTTATTTTATAACCAGTATGTAACAGTAACCTATTATTTTACAGTTTATTTTTCTAACAAGTGCATTCTATACACCTGCTCTGCTTCTGGATCTTCAAAACTAGGAGTGAAATCAACCGGAATTACTTCTTTGAAACCCTCGCCAGGCGATGGTTCGACATATTTTTTACTGAAACAAAGAAAAAAATTATTAAGTATGTTAACTTTTTTTATAATTAGCCTGCACTGTATTGATTTGTACCACTGCTTGGCAAACCCCTCTCAAGACATCGCTAGTATTTTTACCCAAAGCCACCTCAAACCAACACTACCGCGAGGGGGGCATCCGGCAGATTAATTACGTAATCTTTACCTACATCCTTATTCATAAAACCCTTCAAGAAAAGCATCGTAAGCGACAGTTTGCGTTTTTTGCAGGAATGGTTTTTCACTTCCATAATAAAAAAGTATTCATGATTATACTTACTATTAACATATTCTCATAAATACTATCTGATTAACATGAAAATGCGAAGCGGACCGCTAGTACCTACATAAATAAATGCGATCGATATGGGACATTATTTTCTTTTTTACCGATAGTCAGTTTTTTTTTATGGTAGGTAAAATCATCCATTGACAAATCCCGCCCTTAGGCGGAGCGAGAAGTAGTGTCAGACTCTTACTGACTAAAAACCTACCCCGTTCCTTCGTTGCCTGTCGTGCCGGAGCCGGGTATTCCCAGCAGACCAATAATCAGTTCAGAAAATCTTCGGAAAATAATGTAAATATCGTATTTACGCTTGAAATCTTTCATTTTTTCATTTAAATTGGGTAATAATATTTTATTTTTCTTTATTTGCGTCACAGTGGTGAAATAAGCCTTTGTCACACTTTTTGCACTGTTTCGATGGTCAGCAAAAAATACGAACGTCCCATATTCGACGAATTTTGAAAACATAATAAATGCAATGAATCTGGAATTTGTGATTTAAGTTCGCAATTATGATGCCGGTCGTATGCAACAAACTATCCGTAATTTGTGGTTTCTTTCATCATTATTATAATTTCAGTCGAAAGCCGTCCACTAGTGGACATAAGCCGTCCCAAGTCTCACCATAGAGAACGGTCCTGTGTCTTTCGCACGCATTCATTCTTTAACCTAATTCTGACTTTCAAAAACTTTCCAAATAAATATAATAAAATATAATAAAATTACAATATAAATATTTGATTTTACTAGAAAATATTTCTAAGCATCATAAACATTTACAATTTATTAAGAAACAACTTCGTACGTACTTGTAAGAATGAAAAACAATGTCATTGACTGGCATATGCTTGATTTTCATGAGTTCTCGGAACTTGTTGTTATGTCTGGCATGGGCCATGTTGGCCGTTAAGTAGGCACATCGGCAGTCCACGTTCATTTCTTTGGCAAGCGACACCCAGCGACTGCGAGATTCTATATCCGGGTTAGTGCTATCGACTATAACACTTTTGCCTCGCTGGAAAGACAAAAATCGATTACTTAAGAGCGCCCTTACCGCGAGCTTTCTTCCGACCCGTCTATCGTCAACCTGAGCATGGTTTAAAAGCTTGTTGGTTCATCCAACGCAACCCAACGCAATGCTTTATAAAGAGGCAATGCGAAAATAGAGAAATAACACCTGAACGCTCTCTTAGAATTCGATAATTCCGTCATTCACTCGAATATTTCAGAAAACATGTTCCCAGGAAATACGTGTTTTTTTTTTTAACAAAAGGTTTTTTTTTAAGTTCCATCGTTCAGAATAATTGTGATTAGATGTGCATATTTATATTCTCTTTATTTTTTAAATTTATGGGTACCTATATTATGAAAGGCAATATATCTAATCATGAAAATAGCAGATTTTCGCTTCACTGGATTAGTCTTGCACAAATTCATGATTTGATTTCAATAGAAACCTAGATGATATCTACAAGATATGTGTTTCCAAAATATCTAGAGAAACTTGTGCAAAACTCCACAATCACGTAAGAACTTGTATGACAATGTACCTTGGGAAGGACATTCTTAAATAGCAAGTTTGTCAAAGAGTAATTGGTGCTAGTTTTAATTAAAAATGGATTGTTTTAACTCAGGGGCATCAGAGGCATGATAAAAACAAACACCCCATGTGTCATTGTCATGCCTGCAATGTCTTAAAAACAGATTAGAATATTTTTCTACTTTAAAAATAGTTCACACTGTAGGGTGTAGTAATGTATATAAGGTATGTATCATATGTATGTAAACTTACCCGTAGTGCTTTGGTTGCTTCTGCAGCACATTTCTGCCACGTTCCAAGGACATCTCTACAAACCGTGACATAACTGTACTCAGATTTCTTTTCAATTTGTTTAGCCAAAAATGACTTTCCACTGCCAGGATACCCAACCAAAACCAGTATCTAGACAAAATAGAACACAACTTTTAAATTATGTTTATTTGAATTTTAAGGAATCATGTTTATTTTAATCTATACTTACTTCTTTTTCTTTTCCAATTAAATCATTATTAAATGTCCCAGTCCCAAGCTCCTTGGGGTTGAAATCTGGTTTATTCATAGTGACTTTACCTCTTGGGGTTTGCATGAAAAATTCTTCAGGAGTGTAAAATTGAAGACCAAGATTTTCAGCCATTAGTTTGTCAGCCATAGAATGATCTTTCTTTTTGCCAGGTGCCCAATTAGCGACTCTGCCTGCAGCATCACCACAATAAAAGCTTTTCACCATATCTATTTCCAAGCCATCATTTTTCTACAACAAAAAAGAACACATTAAGATTTTTATTCATTTACTAGTGATCCCGGCAGATATATGTATCAGAAAATAAAATAAGAAACTTGACATCAGCATCATCAAAATATATTATCAAACCATTCAAGGACACACTGAAATAAAAATAGTATTTCATTTAAATTGGTCAAGCCGTTTAAGACTAATTAGGTGACAAACAAATGCAAAGAAGGATTATTTATGATAAAAAGAATAACAAAGAATTTGCAGTTTTGTTCCTTACCTGTTCTGACAAAACTTTCCACATTCCAGTAGTTGGCTTTCTGTAAAATCCTTTACCTGTAGCTAAATACACTTGAAAGGGAACAGTTAACTTCTTTATAATGTCTTCAATTTTTATCTTAAAGTCTTCTATCTTAACCCTCCCGTTCCCTATTGGTGCTTGATTACTTAATATTACAAGCTTGTAACCCTGTTCTATTAGATCTTTTAACTTCTCTTGAGCATTGTGGAAAGCTATTTGCCAGTCTTTAGTATCAACAGGATGCACTTTACCAGATTTGGTCTTTATTAAAGTCCCATCCATATCAAATGCTGCTATTTTATGGCTAGCTTTGACACCTTTTGAAGTAAACACATACAGCTCACCTTTGTCAATATCCTCCCAAAGATCTTCCATAGCCTCTTTTATTTTAGGGTTATCAGTTTTTAAGCTTTTCCTTTTCCTAGGAGACTCTCCGTCTTCTAGTTTTCTTTTGTTGCCTGATTTCCTTTTGTCACAGATATCTTCTGGTGGTGGATCAAATTCTATGATGTGAATATAGTTGTTTAACAAGATTTCAATTCTAGAGCCATGTTCTACTTTATATTCGAGGTTCCGCTTTAGAGCAAACCCATCTAGACCTGAGGGATTGACTCCCAGCTGTTTGACTTCAACCAGACATTCTTCACAGTTTGCTTTAAGTGAAACTGGAAAAAGAATAATAAGACAGAGGTGTTTAGGCACTAGATACAAAGATTTATTTTAAAGAATATTAATAAGTATTAATAGAAATGAAGGTACGCAAGGAGATGACCCGATGCGCTGGCACTGCTTCCTCCAAATAAATTGAGTTAAAGGCAGCAGCAAAACGCTAATATATCTCGGCAGTTTATCATTGGATTTTACCAAATATAATTCCACTTACGTTGCTGACGAGAACAAGCCGGGTCTTTAATTCTTGTTAATTTACTGCGACCTATTGTTGTTTCGACATTGTGAATCAATTTTATAGGTGCATGGGAATCTAGCAAACATTTTAAAAAACAAGAGCGCGTAACAGAACCCATCAAAAGAAGTTACAAGATAACAGTGATGTCAATAAATTTTTAAAAAATCGCGTTTTCTGGTGCTTACTAAACTAACATTTTGCTTATATTTTGATCTAACAATGACAAGACACAGAAGTCTTGTCACACTTGACAAGTTTGGAATGTCAGGGTGTGGACCCCAGCGTTCCGAATCGCGATAATACCGGGCTCAGCCTGGGCCAATCGCCATTGTGTAAGCGGGGTTTCCCCGTTAACACAATGGCGATTGGCCGAGGTACCAGGCATAAAAGTGATTATATATCACAAAGCCGACCAAAAATAGTCACAAACTATATGGGCTATTGAGTATATGTGACATTACGCGTTGGTCGGATCACGATATTTTCACTAATAGCTGAATTTGGAACGCAGGGTCATTTTTTTTGTCAATGTGGTATGGGTACTAAGTCTTGTAAGCCATGTCTTCGTATGAATAGTTCATAAGTTTACCATTAAAATGCGGGTGCAACACATTCTGTTATTGTAGTATTTGGCAGCAAATGTATCGAGTCAGCCTTCTCGGTAAATTACGCTGAGGTAGCCAAAACTACAACAAAATTCTCAGCTACATTTTACGGATATTGCGCCTGTTTCAATGATTCCACATATTGTCCAGTTGCAGAGAAATAAAAATCGACACCAATTTAAATCACAATATCCACTAGTTTTTTTGTGAATAATTAAAACTGGCACTGAACCAGGCCTGTCTCACTTCCATACAAGCGGCGCAAAATCGTCGAGATATTTACCTACTGTTCTGGAAAACAACCTAATTTCAACCTTTTGCATTGCATATAGCGTTCATAGTACAATAACTGTGTGCCGTCTCGCTTCAATCTGCCAGGGCTGTCAAAGGTTGGGCTTTATCTGTGAAAGTAATACACGCGAAGCGAGACAGATGGCGACACATGTTGATACGATTTCCAAACGGGCAATAGTCTAGGAACACAGTTCTATCTGTTTAAATACCTAGTGATTTATTAAGATGATTGAAATATGTTTAAAAATTAAGTAAACTACAGATTCTCCTAAAATTCAATCTATATTTGCGAGAGTACACAAATGTTGTTCTGGCTCCTCGACTATTATTCAAGCGAGCGACGGCGCGGGCCGGGCGGCGCCGGCGAGCGCGCGAGTCGCTTAGCCATTGACATAATTATGATAGGTTCGTTCATTATAAACAGACACTCACCGCCATATTACAACCAATGCAGTTAGAGACCAATTTATGATTGATTGTTTATTTTTTCATTCACGATAATTTTGTTTATATCATAGCGTTTATTTAAGTAAGTGTATGACCTGTTATATAAATGACGTACCTTTCAGGGTCCTTGGGAAGAGCAAACAGTGACAAACTGGGTATTTTAATTGTGGAGTTCAAACATCCATTTGCAATACAATATCTTTTTGTCTTTTTTGTTTTATGTGCCTCCATCACTCACGACACAGAACTGATTAGATTTCCAACAGAATATACAATACCTAGTACCTTACGGTATTAACAGTTTACTTTAAAATTTGTTTCGCGGATACGTGCGCTGCGTGTGCGACAAGTCGAGCGAGTGCCAGCCTATTGAGACTAGTCCGGTGACCGGACGCTTGCGTTTATCATACCTAAACTCGGGAGTGAAATTTCTGTACCGGTAAGGTACTATTATATATTCTGTGACTGAACTTCAATCGAAGAAATCCCGCTAAAGACTCTATGATGGTCGATGACAACCAGAGCCAAAATCTGTTTTGATCTACAACTGAACATTATGTGGGATCAAAGAAACGTGTGGTTTCGGTATAATGGAGTTGACCATTTTATTATCGAATTGACTACCACGACAAGCTTGCCAAGAACCCTCGATATATCAGCATATATCGACCTAGTCTTCTCCAAACACTGTAAAATTATTAGTACATAAAGTTATATTACATTCGCATTCTAATGGAAAACAGAACTGGGTGAAAAATAGTTCTAATGTATGTCAAAAATTGACAATGTTAAACCAATCTCAAAACATTACAAGGAAAGGAACTTGTATACTCTACGTTATTTTACAACCAGTAGGTCAAGGTCATTCAATTTTTTTACTCTTGTTTCTTTAATTAAACTAATTGTAACTACACTTATAAAAATAAATCCAGCATCGTGCGCAATCTGGATGTATATATCAAATGCATCAAACTACTGCTATGAAGAATTTACGGATTGCCTAGTCATGTAAAGGTCAACGACACGCATCAATTAGATTACCTACCTTCCTTTTCTTCTGTATGAACAATAAGCACATAGTCACTACAACCTAGAATCTCTAATGCGTCTAATTAAATATTTTCTAAACTTCTACTTATTTATTCATTACACAATGAATGAATTTCAGTTATCTAAAAGTTAGCGATGTATAAAGTTAACAACTTATCCTTGAAAATATGACCTATAACCTACTATTACGCCTGCTTAACACGAACTTAGATTGCGTTATAATAACAGATATAAGGCCGTGTTTACGTAGACGCAGCGCGTTGTGCGGTGCGTTGGGCGTTTCGTCGTACATTGCAGCAGTCTGGTGCAACTCCCTAAGAAAAAAATGAACCATCTCAAATGTATGGCGTTTGCGCTAATTAAGATGGCGGCCAAAATGGTGGCTATCGCTGTCTTGCTCTAACATCTATTCGACTCTGTCGCAGCTTTATGCCCGCCATATTCATTCTTTGCTTGTCAAGAAGTGAATGAAAACAAAATTTGATTTTTGTGTTTTACAACTGTTTCGTGAATTTCAAGCGGAAATTTGTATTATTTATTGTTACTTTTATCTATTACTGGTATTTATACGTGTACCCGTGTGAATTAATATGTAAATATGCATTAAAAAACTTGTGAAATATGTGGTCTAAAAGCCGGCCGCTCGGATGGTAAACAGCGAATATTTATGGCCAAATATCCATTAAATGATGAGAGGTAAGCCTAAATAAACATTCATTTTCAGTTACAGAAAAAGATCTGGTGATAAATACAAATTTCTGATAATAATCGGTCGAAAATCTAGAAAATAAGCTATCAATAGTGCTGTGTAGTGGAATTTTTATCGATTATATCGATACTTTTATATTTAATCTTATTTACAGACAGGTTTAATTTTGTTTCAAATTTTATTTAGTTTTATTCAAATAGAACTGTCATACTTTTCGAACAACAAAGGTTATGCTTAAATCTTAAAAAGTTTTTTTTTTATAGAAAAGCTTCGTCAGACTCCGTACTTCTATTCGTAGGGAGATTTGGCGCAGATATCGAGAGATTTTAGACCCACTATTGCCCTTAATAACTCACTAACTAGCAAGATAATACTTTTTAAGGTTTATGCATTATATAGAATAGGCGAATAGGTTATAGGTACTGTATTTCTTTAACATTATTAAAGAATAAACTGTTATTATTAAAATCCTTAAAAAGGTGTTTCCTTTACCCACACCACCCACCTCCACCTTTGGAACCTAAAAATTTACCTGCGAACTTACGTTAACGCAAATGCACCAACGTAAATTCGCAGGTTATACTTGGTTTAATTTTTTCATTCGAAATATTCCACTTATTCCTAGTTTAACTGGCGAATAACGTTGGCGTAAATAGATCTTAATTTAGACCCAAAAAAAGGAACCAAATTTTTTATATATATATATATATCGACTATCGATAAAAAATTACCATGAGCACCTAGTAACACCACTATATCGGTTGTTATGTTGGCAGCCCTCATGCGTCAAGTCTTTGGTTATGTATGTCAAAGTTGGTATTGAAGCGTAGCGCAAACGCCATACTGAGCCATTTTTTTGTATGGGAGTCCCGTCTCTTAAACGTAGTGCTTATATTCTCTTTGCATTGCAGCAGCGGGCCGCGTCATCGCTCGCGCAAACACAAACATATGGCAATGTACGACGGACCGCCCGACGCGCCGCGTCTCCGTAATCGTTAAAAGTTATTCTTTAAAACCGAGAGAACGTCTCATTCATCTGTCCTAGTTTTCGTATCTATCTTTTTTGTGTCGTGCCACTGGACGCAAAAGAGTGCCTTTTGTTTTGCCTTTACATTAACATTTAACAGCAAAGAGAATATAAGCACTACGTTTTTAACAGGCCAGTCAAAAGTCTTGTCACACAGCTTCACAGATTACAGAGAGATACCACAGCTTGGAGCAGGGCTGCCAGGTCCAAAAAAGGTGCGATCGTACGAAAATTTCAAAAAAATCGTAGACCAAGGAAATTTTGAAATGAAAACATCGTACAGAAGTACAAAGTTTTTTTAAAAATAACCAAAATTCGTTGATTATTAGAAAAAAAGCAATAAAATTATTTATTACGCTTAAATACAATTTTTTTGTGGTTTGATTTTTTTAACGTTTGGCTAATAATAAGTTCACTTCAGTGTTTCATTTGATAAACAGTTTATTTATTTAAAGATAAGAGACGAGACTGACGAGAAAACAGGTTTTTGACAAGTCACAAGTTATATATATATAATTTTCGTAAAAATGCAAGCAAATACAGCCTTTAATGACTGTTAGATGAGTCTGCATTCAAGTAAAACGTCTAGGTATGCGTTAGATTGTTGGGAAATTCTCCGAAACTCATGCCAGTAAAGACTTGTTGGGTATATAAAAATCGTACGTTTTCCGTACGATCTTGGTCTAGCGATCGTGCATGAGTAAAAATGCCAAAAAATCGTACGAGTACGACTTCAATCGTACATCTGGCAGCTCTGGCTTGGACTAACCCCTCTAGAGTCAATGAGTTTATGTTACGCTCGCGCCGTTCGCGTTCTCAACAACAAGCGTGAGAAACCGTAATCCTGTAATAACCGTAATAAGAGAGTTCATACCTATTGACAGATTGTAACATGACAATTGTCAAGTTGACATCTCCAATTTCCATACTCGCGTTGACGCGTTTACGAAATTGGGAAACGAGCTTGCACTTTTATTTAAATAAATTGGTTCTTTACAGTAAATTAAATCTTTTAAGATTATATGAATGATTAGTCGTACTTTTCATATTTTGCAGTAAAGCACAAACATATATTTTTGCACTCATTGATTAATTGCAGGCAAAATTAAGGTTTGTAGTCAACTGTATTAAAATCTAATTCAATGACGTGTATTTATTACATTGGCAGTGTCATGTGGATTTTCCAATCAATTTTCAGGCTATACTTGGCTCAGTCATGCCGATAACAAAGCGTAAGAATGCACACGAGAAGGAGGATTTACTTGAAAATGGTGACAATCCCTCAGTCGAGGGTGGGCGTAGTAATATCAAAGGGGATGAATTTAATATTGCTGTTTTGCTATTTCTTTATACCCTTCAGGGTATACCATTAGGATTGGCTGGAGCTGTGCCCATGCTCCTTCAAAATCGTGGTATAACATACACCCAACAGGTAAGGATTCTTTATTCATGTTTTCAAATATTTTTGCTTCTAATCAATCCTACACGAGTTTGGCTCATTAAATTACCTTTTATGAACTATTAAGTGAATAGGGTTGTGATTAGGGTTGTCACCCATACCTACTTTATAATAAAGTATTGTAAGTTATTTCAGTCAAATGAAAATCATTTATTTCGTATGATATGATTTCTCTGGGATTTTGTAAAGTTTAGTCTCAAGATTTTTTTAGTAAATAAAATTGATTGATTGAACCAATAAAAAGTAAAACGAAAGTAACAAAGCGTCTATGAGTTTGATAAAAAATGAATTACTTATTTACATAACCTTAATTCAGACAGATTACCCAAAAAATTATTAGTATTACTTAACTTATGTTATTATAAACAACAACAAACTTAATTAATTTAATTTACAAATTACTTTACTTAACTTACTTTAATTTAAATATAGATGGTAAAGTTGCCGTGCAATTTTTTGTAGAAATACTAATTTGATACTAACTGCAAAAAGCAATAAAAATATGGTTTTAAACATTTTGATACTATGTACTTTTTTTCTTACCTATAATAAACAATTTACATGAATTGCAAAAAAAAGGTGGCAACCCTAGTTGTGATTAAAATTCTGCAATGAGGTTTTTTATCAGTTTACTTTATGGTATATTGTTGGACTGAGGATCCATAAAATTAACTGAGCTTTATTATTGATCCTCTTCCTTAGCCCTTTAAGCAGTTCTTACAATAGTTTTATTGATTAAAACATTTTTAAAGAAATATTTGTCTCAACAAAACAGTCATTTGCTATTAACAGCCTGTTTCACAACATACTTGTAGTTTCTCTTCTAAATAAAAGAGCAGTCATATTATTTTTTTGAAATTCTATTGCACAAATTTCATTGTGAAACAGTCAAGCCTTGGTATAGTTTAATAGGTAATGGTGATAATGTTGTATTCTATTTAATTTTCAGGCAGAATTCAGCTTTGTTAACTGGCCATTTAGTGTGAAGTTATTATGGGCTCCTATTGTAGATGCTCTATTCTGGCCAAACTTCGGTCGGAGAAAAACTTGGCTGGTACCAGTCCAGTACTTAATTGGAATTATGATGATCATCATGTCATACAGTGTTACCAGTTGGCTGGGATCTGATGAAATACCTCCTTCAATGACTGTGCTTACTATGTCATTCCTTTTCTTAAACTTCCTGGCTGCTACTCAAGATATAGCAGTTGATGGATGGGCTCTCACCATGCTTAAAAGGTAAATAAACTAAAATTCATACTCCATACACTTAACAGTCACCGTAGCTTAGAAAGACCGGGAACAGGCTTGCGGACAACAAGCAATGGGTAACTCACCATGTAGACCGAGCCCAAGTAATTGACAGCTTCAAAGAGATGTTAGTAATACCACTGTAGGGGCCCAGCAGGGCCGAAGACAGTAGTCTTCGGCCCTGCTGGGCCGACCAGTATGTCATGGGTGACTTCTGAAAGGGAAACCCGTGGTTCTAGAACCCATAGTGCAACATAAGGAACATAGCTATGATTTTTTCAGTAAAAGTCTGACACGCCCTCGCCCTTCGCCCTAGAGCGGGAGAAGTCATTGGATGATTTCCCCCTTTAAAAAAAATAATACACTCAACCATAATTTTCTATATGAGTGCTAGTACTTTCCTTACAGAGACAACAATCAGCAGACTCATTTTTAACTATTAATTCCGTAGCCTTGAATTATTCGTAATTGACTTTATGATCACTTGGTGCCTGATAGCTTGAACATTGGATAAAATACATAGTTTCATTCAAAATAGTTGACATTGAGTTTTAGTGAAATCCAAAGTTAAACACAATATTTAAATATTTTGTCTGTTTTATCAGTACTAATTAGATATTGATTAGATAATCATCACTTATTGTGTTATAATTTTGTACGGTAATTTTCCAGGTGTAATGTGGGGCACGCTTCAACATGTAACACTGTTGGTCAGACTACAGGATTCTTCCTCGGATATGTGATGTTCTTGGCACTGGAATCTCCTTATTTCTGCAATAAATACTTGCGCTCTGAGCCAGAAGAGACCGGTTTAGTTACTTTAGCCAGTTTCCTTCTTTTTTGGGGATGGGTGTTCATTGTCACCACCACACTCATAGCGGTGTTCAAGCATGAAGATAATGATTCTGCCAATACCAAAGATAATAATGTGAGAGGTTTCAGTGATGTTGTGACTGCTTATAAGCAGCTTTACACCATAATCAAGTTGCCAGCAGTACGCACTTTGGCTTTGGTCCTGTTTACTGCTAAGGTAAATATCAAAAGATTATAAATTAGATATCCAAGAAAATAATAGTTATCTTAAGAAAATAATCGTTTTATTATCTTCTATAAAAATGATTTTTCTAATTGATTACAAAAAATCGGTTAATTTAGAATTGTTTTTCTGGTTCGTCAATTTATTTTTTTGTCGTCAATTTACAGATATTATAGTTATATTATAATTTATTCTTACTTTTTCCACGACTTTTAATAATATGTAAATAATTCTGAAGATTCAGTCAATCATTTTCTACACACCTATTATAACATATACAGAAAAATATACCTATTAAGATTTTTAATTCATTGTTCTTTTTTCTTAATGTTCTTAGTTCTTCCTTAGGTATCCTAAGTTAAAATCTATCCCGGTTTATTGTAAATTATCTCGGTTTACAGCTTGGGTTCTGTGCAGCTGATGCAGTGTCAGGACTGAAACTCGTAGAGGCAGGAGTACCAAGAGAAGACTTAGCTCTATTGGCAGTTCCACTAGTGCCAGTACAAATTATAATGCCAGTGGTTAGTATCGACGCCTTAATTTATGCACAACGATTTGGAGTAGATACTGAGCATAATAGGGCTTTAAAAAATATTTTTAGTTACAAAAATAAGTAAGGGTGTGTCCACATCAGGCAAATGCGCCGCTTGCGACTCGCTCGCAAGCTGTGCTCGTGCATTTTTAAATTCGCGTACCAGCTTCACTCCGTGCGCGAACGTTGCAAAAGCCGCACGCGAGTACCCCGCGCACTGCACATCCCCCACTCGAAAAATTATAGTATGAAACCAACGGAACGATACGCGCGCGATCCTCGCGACCACTGCGCAAGCCTTGCCTGAGTTGCATTAAAGCAGCGCACCAGGCTGTAACCGCACGCGAGCAACACGTGCGCAGTTCCCTAATAGCTCATGAGCGGCGCCTTCGCTTAGTCTGAACACACCTTTATACATACTTGACTCTCCAACTCTTTAGGCAAAACGCATGTTTTGCTTCGAATGGACTTACCTCAAACTGCAAACCACCTAAATAAACTCTTTGAGTGAGATTGATATTCATACTTAAAAATAGGATATACATGTGGCGTTTATTATAATGCTTTATCTTACATTTCAGCTCTTGGCAAAGCACACGACGGGTCCAGCCCCGCTGTCGCTTTGGCTGCGCGCTTTCCCCCTGCGACTCGTAGTCGGACCACTGGTAGCCGGTCTCGTGGCCCTCACACCCAACTTGTTAGGCGAATCTGGCCCATCCTACTCCTACCTTTGTATTCTGATGTTGCTTTACGTCTTTCACCAGGTATGTAGATGCAGGAACTTTAACTTACAAAATATGTTGGCTACACAAATACACACATTTATCGATTTGTAAAGAAAAAATTAAAAAATAACGTACTTTTTTTAAAACTCGAATTAATTAACGCATGTATGCAATTAATTTCTTTAAGTGCAGCAACATGTCTGCTACAGCAATATCTAATAAGGGCAATCCAATTTCCCGGAAATCGCAGGGTATAACCCACATTATATTTTTTAGCACTTTGATCTGCAGCAATATGATATATATTACGTCTAAACTTTATTACAGTGCTTGGTTTATAATAATAATAATATTTCACAACTATCACCCAAACGCCGTCTAGTCCCAAGCTAAGCAGAGCTTGTGTTATGGGTACTAGTCAACTGATAAACATACTTATATATTTCTAAATACATACATATTATAGATAAATTACACCCAGGCACAGAACAAATGATCATGCTCATCACACAAACATTTGTCCTGAGTGGGAATCGAACCCACGACCTCCGGCATAGCAGTCAGGGCCACTAACAACTAGGCCAACAGGCCAGTCAAAGAAGTTTGGAAACTGCATGCATGTTTTTTAATAAAAATAAAATTATTGTAGCCGCCAAAACGTGCAAGGGCTTGCGCCGGTGGGCAATTGGCTGTACCTAAAAAACATAAATAATTTATTCTATTTTACATCATCTTTGTTCATTGTTTCAGACATGCCTTTATTGCATGTTCGTGGCTGTGATGGCATTCTTCGCCAAAGTGTCGGACCCAGCCGTCGGTGGCACCTATATGACCTTTTTGAACACGATGTCCAACCTTGGCACTAACTGGCCCAACACTCTCGCGCTATGGGCCATCGACCATCTAACCTACAAGGCTTGTTCAACATCTGTAGATGGTCACAATATGTGTGCCACGCCAGAGGATGAGGTGGTAAGTAATGTAGTTATAATAGTGAGGAACTATTTTTGTATGTTTACAGATGTATTACGAAAGCCAACTTGAATGTAACTCAACACTATATTCCACATGATAAAAAATTAAGTAATTTTTGTGTTTCCTTTAATTTATGTATATGTTTTACAGTTAGCTTTACTCGTTATTAATTTAACAGCTTTGTTCGCTCGCTTTACTCGCTCACTCTAGCCCCTATCATCTCTAACTAATCTGCCCGTTTCGTGGTGACCTAAGCATTAGCCTGCCATTTCATTAAATGTAGACTACAAGATTCGTGCGGAGACGACGCCCGGGTGTCGCCACTGTGCGGACCGCCCGGTGGACACGGTGGAGCACACAGTCGAGGTGTGCCCCGCTTGGGAAGAGCAGCGCCGTGTCCTCGTGGGGGCGATCGGCGGCGATCTCTCGCGCCAGGGCTTGGTTCAAGCCATGCTCCGGAGCGAGGAGGAGTGGCAGGCGGTCGCCTCCTTCTGCGAAGCAGTAATGCTAGTAAAGGAGGAGGCCGACCGCATTAGGCAAAGGCGCACACGCCGCCGCCGCCGCCGGGTTTCCGATCCCAATTTCCGGCCACCGTAGGCGCGGGCTCGCGGACGGTGGGCAATGGGTAGCTCGCTGTCCGGTAACAGACCGGTCCGAGCTCAGGTCGTCTACGGCGCGCACCGTTCCCGCGCGCCTCAAGGAGTTGTCAGCAAACTGTAGGGGTCCAGCAGGGCCGAAGCCTACTGGGGCCAAAGGTTATGTGAGACTGTCACCAAAGGCCCCAGGATAAAGGCAAGGAACGGAAAGGTAGGTTTTTAGTCAGTAAAAGTCTGACACTATTTCCCGCCCCACCCAAGGACGGGATTTGTCATTGGATGATTTTACCTACGTTAAAAAAAAAAATTAAATGTAGACGCATAACATGCAGGCCCCTAGTTGAACGCTGTTTGTCAAGCTAGGTTTTTAACTGAATGGCGAATTAATTTTATTGGCAGCGACATATAGTGGACGAGTTTATTTTGTGAAGCCTTTTTATTTATACAACTCCCCTTTTCCCTTATGCAAGATAACGAGGTTGATAATGTATTGAATGTAAACATAATCTAAATATAATTGTAGCACAGAGTACTACACTATAGATGCAATAATTTGTTGCTGCAATTTTCCCTCTATGTATAGATGCAGATAATTGTAAAAACCCAGAAAATACACAGTATATACTTATGACCCTTTCCTCCATATAAACTTATCCTTATTTATAATATATAATTTTCATTGCATTTTCCTGTCCACAGCTGTGCAAAGCGGAAGGCGGCACGTGCAACGTACGATTGGACGGGTTCTATTTAGAAACCGTGCTGTGCGTAATCGTCGGCTTCCTGTGGCTACAGTGGGGCAAGCCGACCATGAACAAGCTGCAACGCCTCCCCGCGTCCGCCTGGCAAATCAGCCGATATAACAGATAAGACTGAATCTCATAATTCCCCTATAATATGTATATAATATAAAAGTTTTCAGGAAATACGTCTTCTGGTCTTACTCAAACAATTGGACTATTCCTCAGATAAACCAAGCTTAAACTCATTATGAGACGAAAGCTAAAAATGTTTTTGTTTCGTATAAGCATGGTTGACGACCAACTGTCACAATGGCTTGGACGTTTAAATAAATTATGTGTGTTTATTTAGTTTTAATGTTAGCAAAGGTGTTTATTTATTCGAATAATGACCCAATAATTTGTAAATGTTTCACAAAGTATTAGTAGTTACATTACCATATCATAAACGCAGTTAGCACAATTCCAACGCGTGAAATGCAATATTATTTATTTTTAAGCGCAGTCCTCTGTTCATAGCAGGGCGAATATAATTTGCCTGTCGAGACTGCAATAAAATATAAATACTATACTTTCTTATGAATTATCCATGTAGTTTTTTAAATACATGTAGGTATATTATACTCTATTTAATATAGTTTTTGATATTGATACTCCTTGCTTATGAGTGGACTGCTAAAATACTTAACTTTAATATACATATATCTTCAAACCCTAATAACTGTACAAAGCGGCCTACTGACTTCGCAATCGCCACAAGGGACTGTACTTCACAGTATTTTTCGTCAACTATGCCTCAATCCTACATTCGTAAACAATAAAAGACACAAACTCAATGTAAAAGACTCAAACTTTAAAAAAAATCTTATTAGAACAGCTTAACCTGAGCAGTCTCTATAAAATTGGATATTATCCTATATTTATTTTTGTACAATATTTTATATTAAATAGCAAATAAACCTAAAAAGCAATCTGTTTCTAAAACAGCATCAAAATTGATAATTAAATGAAGCTGTAATTAGCATTTCAAATGTTGGTTGGTTGAGGAAGAGTGGGGCGTGGTGAAAACATCTCGCTATCTCTTTTGTACGCACGCAACCTAATGGCGGTGACGTCACATGTCAGTCCGCGCATCCTTATTCTGTCACTTGACAGTTCCAGCAGATTTTAAAGGTTTCTTACTTACAGAACATTTAATAGATTTGAGAAATTCTTTCTAGTTGCTATTTTGGATTAATTTACTTTTTGATAAAAAAAATAAAATAAAAAGTTAGTCAACTACCTAATTGCCCCACTATATAATATGTATACCTATAATATATTTTATTAACATGTACCTATACTATTCCAATTAATGACAGTATATTATATCACTTTATATAGTCGTCAGTCGACGTATTGAGGTAGCCGTAAGATAGTTTCAAATGAATTTTAGTTAATTTTAAATAAGCATGTGTGATTATTATTTAATTAATATATTATGTTAAACGTGATTCCTTTAAAATTGTTGTCTAATATAAATTGTTTACGTCCATTTCTTACTGTTAAGTATTACTGTACAGCGTACAACGTCTATTAGTAAGGGATATCATTCTATTGTATTTTTTGTCGAAAGTACAAATTTTTATTGTTTTCTCAGTTTTCTGTGTGTATTTATTGTCTAAGAACTTTTTATGTAAATATAAATTACAGGGAATAATAAAACGCAGTAGTGACATATTATTATTTATTTTATTTATGTACACATCAACACTTAAAATATACAATCTTTATAACAACGCCGTTATAGTTCATTTATGTGATTTGCGCCATAAATACACAATAAATTCATTGTGAAGACATTTACGTAATAATATAGATTACACTTTGTGCTAAGTAATAACTTGCAACTGTCGTAAATTCTATAAAGTACATTTCTAAAATAAATTCTATAAAACATAACCAAGCATTTCTGGAAGAAACATTTTTTCATAGAATCTTTGTGAAAGGATTGATTTAATACCAGAAAAATTTTGTGCATTCAAACAATAAGTTATAAATATCTTAAACAGTTCAAAATGGTCTGGTTTAACTATCAAATTATTTTCATATACTTTACCAAATATTCCAACATAATTCATAATAAAACCAAAGTGTCGAAAGTTATAGTAATGAATGATAAACAGTCATTAGTACAACTTTCGACGGTAAAATTCATTAAAAAAAAAGTAAAAAAGCTAGCATTGTTATTTTCGCAGTGTCGCAGCACTTTGTTTTATATATTACTTGACCCTGTTAAACTTGACATCAAAATGGCACTGTGAAATGAATTTTGTTTGACAATAGAAACAAGTATAGGTAAATTTTATAATTATATATACTTTTTTCTTTTCAACCCGGTCGTGTAAAGGGGGAATTAAAGCAGGTTTTTTTCTGGCACACGTACAAAGCAATACTAATAATAATTCCACATATTTACTCATCAAATTAAAGCGAAAATGGAAAGCTAAAATGACTAAATATATTTTAGCTTAGACCTCGAACACAAAATTTCAGTTGTTGTTGCATTTTAGGAACGCGCTTCAATTATTGTAATTTATACCAAACGTCAATGACGTAAAGTCATAATTACCTATGAAGCGCGCTCCCTATTTGCTTCATATCTATATACCTACCTAACCTCATTATAATCATATTATAATGATTTATTACCATGCTTAACATAATATAATCTATTATATATTCTTTGGTATTTTTTTTTGTCTTTCTAAATGCAATAACACATATATTTGAAAATGGAGATTCAATTGGTTCACTAGTATACTCGTAATTCTATAACTGTACACTATTGAATACTTATAATTTTACAATACGATCACACAATACAATACTACCAATGTAAGTAGGCATAAGTATAATGTTTTTTTTTTTTTTTCATTTACTGAACTACAATTTATGTCGTAATAAGACATTATATATTCAAAGCGTAATACTTTAGGTACATGAATCAGAATTATATGTATACTTAAGTAAAAAATAAAGCACCCAAATTTTCGTGCGTCTAATTCTGAAGCGATGTCATTTTAGTTTCTTTGCTTAGCAAAATCGAATCCAATACAATGTGACTTCATCAATCCTCACTAGTTTACGGTCGGTTTAAGTCCTAAAGAATAAAACACTCAACAATCGAACTCTATAAAGCACAACAAGTTACTATGATGATGAGCTAATTATGCTCAACTGTCAAAACCTTCGCCATATTGTTATAACAGTGGTTACCAATGCCTCACTTGCGAAATACTTTAGCAAAATCTGTTTTAAAAACCTGGCAAACAAGACTTGAAAAATCTTCAAACACAGTAGGTATATTACTCAAAAGAAATAAAGATATACATTCAGTAATTTAGAATCAAGGTTCGCGTCTAGATAGGTCATCGTCGCTGATGATAGGTTTCCGGTCATCGCCCTTGCTACCACGGGCGAAGCGTCCCACGCGGCGGGCGATGGCGCTGGTCTTTTCGACCGCGCCCCACCCGCCGCTGTGCCCTCCACCACTAGCTGAGCGAGACAGAAGACCGGTCACACCCTCGCCCAGCTTACTGTGGTGGATGCCATACAGGAAGTATAGAAGAAGGCCTGGAAAATTCACGTTTGTCATTAATTGAAGTGAGTACTATTATTATATTTATAAAGAATGACGCCGAGTTCGATAATTTGGAAAAGGAATATTTAATAGTATATTGTAGTTAGAATATAGGTAGGTAGGTATGTATATTAATTGCGGTATCAACTTTAATGCTTTAGTGACCTTTTACGGATGTTACAATCACGAGTCAACAATTAGGAAGTCATAAATATACATTATCTGCCTACGTACTACGACTACTTACGTAAAAAAAGTATCCTCTAAACTTCTTTAGTAAGTCGGTAATGTGACTACTTGTAATGAGTGACAACGACGTATGTAATTAGTTTAGGTGGAAAAATTCCATCTCTTTTGGCACCTAAATTATTTTGACGTCGAAAAAATGTATAAAGAATGTAACTGACCGAAGGTCATCCAAATAGCAAATCGGGCCCAAGTGAGTGCGTTCAGGTTGATCATGAGCTCGACGTTGAGTAAGACGCTGAGGGCTGGCAGCAACGGCACCCAGGGCACCCGGAATGGCAGCCGCGTAGGACTTTGTTGATGCGCCCAAATGATCACTAAACCTGAAATATACATAATACACGTTAAGATTTTGACTTCAAAACATTAAGGTGTCACTGAAAACAGTCTACCGTAACAACAAAAACACTTACAAGCAACAATTATGAAACTGAGGACGAAATCTGGAAGTAACGCCCACAGCCCAGCTGGCTCAGCTAAGAAGTGGTTGTGGGCACAAAGAGCAGCCGCGGCAGTCGTGAACAAGTAGACGCAGCTTGTGACAGCAGCCCCGGGCGCCTTTCCACCTGCTAATGGCTCCAGCCAGGCGTACTGTGCTCGAAGACGACCCACTGTCAGAGCTTCAAACATCTGAAATGGAAATAAGGAATATTACCACTTAGAAAATCAAGAAAATAAATAAATAAAGAATAAAGAAACACGATAAAAAGTGATTTCTACCTCAGATGAAGAAGAACCACCATCAGTACCCGGAGTCCCAGTCGCTGAGCTATCTTCTCTATCGCCTGGAGATTCCAGTTGTGGAACTCCAAAACTCTTGTTGTCATCCACTGCAGGAACGGGCCGGTAACGTAATATGATCACTGCAGCACTAACAATAGTGTACGCTAAGAGCGTTCCAATCGACATAAACTCCACAAGCTTTTCCAGATCGAACAAAAGCGCTATCAAAGCAGATGACAAACCCGAGATAATTAGATTAACAATAGGAATCTGCGACTTGTTATTAATATCACTGAGGAAACCAAAGAGAAGACCGTCTGCGGACATCGCATACAAGCAGCGAGGCAGAGAAAATAGGGAGCCTAACAGAGTCGTAGTCATACCGCAGACGGCACCAACCGCAACAGCATATTTAGCCCAGTCGGCATGGACTGCACCAAGAGCTGCCGGTAACGCAGCGTCAGGGTTGATGGTCTGATATGGAACCATTAAAGTCAAAGCTAGAGCCACCAGAATGTAACCGAAAGCAACAAGTGCCATTGATAAGATGGTGGCGATGGGGATCGACCGTGATGGATCTTTGGCTTCCTCACTCGACGCTGAGATACTGTCAAAGCCAACGAATGCATAGAAACATGTAGCTGCTCCTGCTAATACTCCGCTCACGCCGTATGGCATGAAACCACCATTCTTGTCGGACCAGTTGCTGAGATCGGCGTAATAGAAACCAAGGAATATGACGAGGGAGATAACCAAGAGATTTAAAATCGTCAGACCGTTATTAATATAAGCTGACGTTTTAACACCAACTGCTAAAATTAAGGATGCTACGATACATATTAGAAATGCTAGAACGTCTGGATATCTACTCAAAAGAGTTTCATGCATTTCTCCTGTAATGGAAATAGTTGCATTGCTTATGGCACCGTCTAACATTGCGTCCAGATACCCGGACCAGGCTCTGGCCACGGATGCGGCTCCTGAAACGAAAAACAAATATTTAGTTCGTTGCCGTTGCTCAAAGGTCCGTTAGGAAAAATATTTTTATATGTACTTTAATTGCATAAAGTTTCAAAACCTTACCTATCATATATTCTAGTACGATGTTCCAACCTATGATGAAAGCCCAAAATTCACCGATGCTGACGTACGTGTAAGCATAGGCACTGCCAGCTCTCGGGATTCTCGTCCCAAATTCAGCGTAACACAGAGCAGCCAGGGTAGATGTTATTCCAGCCAGTAAAAAACTGAGGGCTGTTGCTGGCCCAGCCATGTGCCGAGCAACAGTTCCTGTTAAGACGTAAATACCAGCACCGACCATATGTCCCACACCTGAAAACATTTCAATGGTTGTAACAGACCCGGACCTGAGGAACTGGCGACGACCACTAATGGACGTCATCTACCACTAAGGCCTCACATTTTGTGGGGACTCTCCACCGGGAACAACGATCGCTGCGGGGTCGCCCTACAAAATATACACACAAGCATATAACTTCGATTATTCAGGATTTACACAAGATTCCTGATCTATAGCAAAGAAAACTAATGTTCATCGCGTCTCAGACTCATAATTGCTTGTAGAACCCGCAACGGTGTCAGTCCTGTGGGGAAATAACTGTGAGTGCAAAACTTTCTTGGAATATTTCCGTCTGTTCCAATTAGGTCAACAGAAAGGAAAGCACTTAATTTTATTGACTCTTAAGCAAAATATACTCACCCAACAATGTGATGTCCAAGGTAGTGAGACATCGGTTCAGCGGAGTGTCCATGGAGTCCCCGTATATAGGTTTACGGCGATTCATTTTGTGGCAAAACCCAGATAATACGTGTCCAAGAATCTTATGCCTTGCTCCAGGCATGATGACTATTACTGAAAAAAAGTATTGTTAAAAATAACCTACATCAAGGTACCAAGAACATAAATGCAAGTAGGTAAAGAAAATTAATTGAAGTAACATTGCACTGCACTTACTCCAGTTATTTATGGACGTAGGATTGTCACTATGATGTTAGAGCTGTATTAGGAACTCCGCTCAGATTCCACTGCACTTCAAGGTTTTACTGTTATGACAACTAGGTTTTATAGATATTTCTTGGGTACAATTTTTAAATGGTTGTTTTTAATTCATTTCATTTGTAGGTACTGTAGTTAGACTTGAGCAATACATGATGGTGTTGAGAAGCCAGCTGACGATATTTGCGTGAACTTGTTCAACTGTTACACGAAGATAAGTCGGCGCGCGCAACTAATCGATTTCTTGATAGGCAGCTACATATAGTCATGTTTACGCGATGTTATATGCTGGGAGACTTGCCTGAATACAACGAATAATACCTATTTTGAAAATAAGTTTTAATTAAAAAAGATTGATAAGTTTTTTTTATAAGTGGTAGAGTTTGTTTTTGTAGGTTCACATTAGTTGTAACAAAACCGACATAAGCTGACCTCTTATTTTATTGAATCTTCTTACTACGCTAGGGCAGCTCAAGGCTAAAGCGACCGATGTGCGGCCTACTGTACTTGGGTACCAATTTTCATAAGTTCCATTCAAAAGATAAAACGCAAGTCTATTTACGTTTTCAGTAGTAGGTACCTTGTTTCATGTTTGGCTTTTGTTACGACGAACGAATAGCTGAAGTACAAGCTAGTGACCTAGTTGAGCAGGCTTGACCAGCTTAATAAGACCGGCGCAGCGGCGGTGGTAGGCACAAAATTCAAGTTTCTCTCGGTCCTGTTGTATGAACAGACTACCTGGAGGCGGTCATTTAAAATGTATAGAATCATCAGCCATCACACACAACCCTGTGGCAAAGGCACCCGGTCAGTAACGTTAGAGACCGGTAAAAGAGCAGAAATAGCTCGTCTAAGTAGTAAACTTACATAAAAAATACATGTATTTATTAGCGTGTCAGTACTTTTTCGTGAAAATATTTTTTAAACGGGTTTGGTTTATATTCCCTAAGCCGACAAGTCAGTTCTAAAGGTAAATACCTACTATTTAGGTAGGTACCCACTTATTAAAAAAGGTGAGTGAGCCATCGCATTTGCTGCACCCTAAACCTTTAGGGCTTGGCCTCATAAGATAGATGTAAGATGAAGAAATAAATAAATAACCACAGTCAGACGTCCGTCGGTCGTTAACGTTAAACGGTGCAGCGCCACGCCTGGCCGCGGGTCGACACGTTGCCGTGTCGACGATTCGATGTCGTGCAAATTAAGATCTAACCATAACACCGTATTGTTCAGGCGCTGCGCTTTGTCACATTTTCGCGATTATTCTTCAACCAAAAGGGTTCTGCGACGTTACCTTGCCGTGCGATGACCGTATTACATTTGCCGCGCGTAATCCTAGTAATGTGGTCAGGCTCTTAGTTTTATCATCATACTATTGCAACATCTCACTCTGACATCAGGTGAATTTAGTCAACCAATAAATCACATAGAGATACCAACCAATCTAGGAAATGAAGAGATAGCACGATTTTACTTTTTTGTTAGTCTGCTTTTCCCGCTTCTTAGCAAAGGTGGCCATTTCTTTTATCTTACGTTGGTCCTATCCATGCGTTGCCGGACGAAGCGAGCGAAGCTCGTCCTACACCGACAACAATGACAAAGTTTCCTCTAAAAAGAAGAATAAAGTTTTTGCGACTAACTATTTTTTCAAGAAGTAACTCGCGGTTTTATATTTTTTTTCGTGGGACTTACTCTATTTTCAAAAGGGCTGTTACTATTAAAATAATACCTAAATTGAATATGGGGTTTGTTGCCACAATTTTTAACACGAGTGCGAAATAAATTTCGTTGCGATCGTAAAAGATGCAGAGGTAGAAGCGGCTTTTCGAGTAAATGAACTGAAAAAGTATTTCTGTTTGTAATGGGTACTTGGTGCAACCTCTTCTCTGCCTGTAGGAGTGTCTAGAGCTAGGAAGCTCTAGACACAATTGACGGAATACTCATTTCGAGGTCCCAGAAGCAATATTTATCTATTCTAATAGGTAAGTTTGATTTAAATATTTAGAGTAGGCGGTAAGACCCGTTTAGAGGAGCGGTCCCATTTACGCTGGAGAGCCGACATGGCGCCTTAGGTACTTACCGGCTATCATAGGTAGGCACCATAGAAATATAAAAACCTTCTTAAATCTATGGTAGGCACCTACCTACTATTCGGGCTTGGGTGCTCCGAAATCTATCTGTGCCACGTAGGCTATGAGCTGATGCACGGTTGCCAGCAGTGGCAGTCCAGGGACTGACACTGGCATTGACAATGACAGGGGGTCGGAAGCAAGAGCTCGTTGGATGTCGGCTATTCTAGGAGCACAGTTTGGCGTTCTAGGACCACAAGTATCCCTTTCAAAGATTTTCCCAAAGCCCTAGCAGGCATTGGCCCTACTGAGCCCCTACGGTTTGCTGACATCTCTTTTAGGCGCTCATAGAGCAAGCACTTCGTGTCTTCGACGACACGCGGGCTCGATCTTTATAGGACGAGCGGACGGTGAACTATCGGTCATATTGCTCGTCCACAAGCCCGCTCCTAGTGTCCGCAGATCACTCTACGATTCCTAACGCCCGGGGTGTCTTCCGGGGAGTATATTATTTTTTTTTTAGAAAGAAAGGGGTTACACGAATTAAAAAACACATCTTTGTAGTTATGTCACTTCTCGAGCGGCACTCGGCGCCCCCTAAAACCTTGCGCTCCTGTGGTGCACAGCCTGCATTATAGGTACAGCCGGCCTTGGTTACTCGCGCGCCGAACGAGGCCGCAGAAGGTGACTGATTCCTCACAAATTGATGCGGGCTTATACCTGGTCGTGGGTGATAAAAAGTACAAGTACCTACTTCAGCGCACTGGCCAGAGGTAGCTGTAGAACATCATGTGATTTTAGTTATTAAAAGTCTAAAAAACCCCTGCGCCTGCCCCGGAGCGGAGGGTGGTTGAGAACCATTAGGACGTATCATATAAAAAAATAGGTAGGTATTTAATCAATACCTATATAATTGCAAAAGTTTTCGAAGTCAATAAAAAACCGGGCAAGTGCGAGTCGGTCTCGTGCCTTGAGGGTTCCGTACAAACTACCTAAGTATGCAAACAATTCAATTCCCGAATTGAGTTACGAAGATTTTTCCGAATCGCAAAAAAAGCTTTTCTGTGACGTAACTAAAAAACAGTTTTCAGATTTACAAACACCACAGGCATGGATCAGAGGTGTAGTGGTACTCTTTTTTAAGAAGGCGCGATAAATCCTTGTTCTAAAATTATAAGCCGATGGACTTGTCACTTCTGAGTCATGTCTACAAGCTGTTTTCCAAAGTCATCACGAACCGTCTCGCGTGCAGTTTCGACGACTTCTAGCCTCCCGAACAAGCCGCATTCCGAAAAGGCTTCAGTACCGTCTACCACATATACGCTACGACAGGTTATACAGAAGACCGAGTAGTATAATCTGCCACTCAGCCTAGCGTTTGTGGACTACGAGAAAGCCTTTGATTCGGTAGAGACTTGGGCTGTGCTGCAGTCTTTCCAACGGCGCCAGATTGACTAACGGTACATCGATATGCTGAAGTGTTTGTACGAAAACGCCACTATATAAGTCCGACTTCAGGACCAAACCTCGAAACCAATCCTCCTGCAGCGGGGTGCAGGAAGATAGGTTTCGAGGTTTAGCTTCCGAAAGAGTGCGACTTAAAATTAACATGGACCAAACCAAAGTCATGATAAACATCCATGTAGCACCCACTCCTATCAAGATCGGAGACTCTACACTCGAAGTTGTGGAAGATTAAGTTTACCTCGGACAGACAGTCCAGTTGGATAGATCTAAGGTAGGTTGGGTTCGAAAAAGAGGTCAACTGGCGAATCCGATTCGGCTGGGTGGCTTTGAGGCCGAAAAGTTCTGGAGTTGCAACCGCGTACCGGAAGACATACTATTGGAAGGCTTCCTCCTACAAGGTGGACCCTGGCAAACGTTGCGCAAATCTAATGGATGCGAAACGCACAAGACCGTTTATTGTGGCGACACTTGTGGAAGGCCTATGTCCAACAGTGAACGTTTTTCGACCGAAATGATGATTTATTTATTTTATTAAGTTAAAACACCTTTACAGACGCGTCCAAGGCGATGTTATAACTAACACTTAATATACATAATTATTATATTAACTAAGATTATAATTTTTTCAAAAGGTTCTGAACCTTTCTCAATAATTATTTGTGCTACTTCCACAAATTTCGGCAGGTTTTGGCCAAATAAATCCTCCTCTGCTATACGTATAGCGCTATATTATACGTATGCCTCGAAACAAAGGGGCAAACTTTAGGAAGTTAGTCCTAGCAGACGGCATCTCTAAGAGAGCAGGGCGGCGGCGCGCGCCCACACACCCGTCCGGCGCGCGCAGCCGCAACGCTTCCAGCACGTCTGGGTGGTGTACCAGTACACTCGCCACGTACTTGACCAGTGCGACATCCTTTCTTACCTCCAGTCTAGTATACCCGACCATGCCCAGGACGAATAGACTCGGGTACATAAGCGGATAAAAGAGGTAAACTCCATATTGTTTCAAGTACAGAAATCTCGTTAATTTATTTTGGATCTTTTCCAACATAAGACTACTTTTTCTCATAGGGATTCCAAATAATGGAACTGATTTCCAAGTGGCTCCTTACAAGTGCATTATAAAGAACTTTGACAGCAGCCGTATCGCTAAAATCCTTACATTGTCTCAGGATTAAACCGAGGTTTTTGAAAGCCCTACCACATACCTCAACTACGTGTTTGCGGAACGTCATCTCGGGCACCATTTGTGTGCTGAGTGAGAGATGTTTTTACGTTAACGCGATCGAAACGCTTAACGCGTTTGGCTCTCTGATTGGCTGAGAGCTTCGAGTAGGCCAATCAGTGCGCCGAACGTCATAAACGTGTCGATCGCGGTTACGTAAAACAAACTCATACTAGGCACTCTGTGCGCTGGTCCCTCACCTGCGTGACGCGCGGCATTACTACGCCATCCATCTCGTACAAATGGCACAATGGAACATGTGCGCGGCTGTAGCTCA
Organism: Leucania comma; assembly: GCA_958295575.1. NCBI lineage: Eukaryota > Metazoa > Arthropoda > Insecta > Lepidoptera > Noctuidae > Leucania > Leucania comma. The sequence goes on along the minus strand of OY282474.1, from coordinate 13,645,091 downwards.
TCACACAGCACTTAATGACATTAAAATGCAGTTTATTAGATTTACTCCATTGGACTACATTACTAATGTCAGACTGGAGTCGATTACAATCGATCTTGATGATGATGACCTTCTCGCGTCCCCGAGTTAAAGGGCCTTGACAGACAGACAGACGGACAACAAAGTGATCCTATAATGGTTCTTTTGAGATACGGAACCCTTAAAAGTGATAAAATTACCTTTAAATACTTTTTCCGGGAGTAGAGTAGTACGAAAGCAATAAAAGTGTTTGCTATCGGAGGGAGTGAGAACAATGATCGTAGAATAACTGGGTCAACCGCAGATCGTTAACGAGCTGACCAACGTGCCAGTGATTTTAACCTGCCTAGATAAAATATCTAGGTAACTGCATCTATCTAAATACCTGTATTACGTTACTTAAGAGTAGGTAGGTGCATATTATTAGGTGGTTAGCTAACATGGGTAGGCAGGTAGGTACCTATGTGATTTGATCAGAATTTATAAATTTCAACTGAAAACCCATACCTTCGAAAGCCTTCGTTAAGAAATATCTATTTAAAATTAATTTTGGGGAATTTTATCGCAAATTTTATTTGTAATGCAAAGGTAATGTAAAGTTCAATTTCATCCGTACCAGAGAGGCACTTTAAATTGGTAGGTACATAGTTAGCGTCCATATTAATCTTATGATTACTTATTATCAAAATCTTTCACGAGTATATACATAGATAGGAGGCGGCCTCTCGTGTCCGGCCATGGCCCGGAGCGAGACGGTATTGGAAGCGGTCACTTCCTTCTACGAAGGAGATAGCTGCAACCATGAGGGAGAGATCATCCTTACGCCCCAGCCGCTGCCATAGGAGACGACCTGGGTGTCACAAGGCAATTCCCGACCACCCCGCAGCCCCGTAGGTGCGGACTTGTGGTCGAAGTAATGAGTAGCTCGCCGACCGGCTGTTCCACGCACGCCTCAAAGAGACGCCAGCAAAACTGAAGAGGGTCAGTAGGGTCGATGGCTGCTAGGGCGTTGGGAACGTTTGAAAGAGTTACTTACTGGTATTTTTTTTGAAAAAAATTCAACCGACATACAAAGAACTACACTTTTTAGTTGTAATACGAGTAATACCCCTCTGTTAAACCCAAATAGTGTGCATTTTACACTTATGGAACATAACTATTACAAGTATGCCTATAAAACAAGAGTTCTCTGGATTTTCCTCTACATACCTAACCCATCATCAGATCCTGACCATGGGACCACCTGGGAGGTAGGTATAGGTACCTACCTACTCTTACCAACAAAAAATTAAATTTTCAAATCAGTTGAGGCTCGTAGGAGTAGAAAATCGAGAAACATGAAAAAAAAAGATTCCAACGAATTATGAACCTTGTTTTTGAATTCAGCCAAGGAACATAACCAAAGAGTATAATAATTATATAGGAACATAACTGAATTTTAGTCGGTAATAGAATAGAATTTTAACACGCGCAAAGTCAAAATAATAAAAGATGATTTCCAACCAAAAAGTTTCCCGAGATGTAGACGTACCCTATACCTATAAACAATAGAGGAGTAGAGGCTATTTGAGATTATAGTTTTCCAACATTTTGAACCTCGTTTGTTCCCGAAGTCAATACGACGCACGCCTACGCTATTTATTTTTAACTCGAGCTAAACTTGGGTGTTTGTTTTGGATAATAGATAAATTCAGAGGCTGTATTAGTCTGTTGATCTTTTGCCAGCAGGTTCGTCTTGTCCTTTACATAAATGAGGTAAGTACTAACAAAGGCGTCACCAGCCGATGATCAAGGCGGGGGGGGGGGGGGGTTATTGGATAGTAGTATAGAAACTATTAATGAAAGGTTTTCTTTTATAATAATAAAAGATTTTTTTTCTCCACAATATAACTCCTAAGATGAAAGTTGGTGGAATACCCACTAAAATGTCCAATGGGACATTTGTTTGGGACTGTAGTCACCACCAAAATTTTTACCATAATAGTGCTAAATCTAGCACTGAAAGTGCTGAGTTCGCAACACCAAACGAAGCGTGTGGCGCCATATTGCCTGCTCCCACCTTCCTTAGTGTGTATGTGTGTATACCAAAGTAGCCCCCTTCAAGGCGCGTTTTATTTGTTCAAATGTTCCTTTTAATTAATTGAGTTTTTATAAATGACAAGTTTACAAGTGGTTAAAAAATGTTACGAAGTGGCAGATTAGATAAAAAAAAATATAGTGTAATTTTTTTCTCTAGATTCTGGGGGAGGGGCTACGGTCCCCCCTACCCCCCTTGGCGACGCCCTTGCGTCCTAACAAGATACTTATTGCAAATATTAGTGATCTTTCTAGGTCTCTCTTATCAAACATTATCAGACTTGCGGCTGCTCCTATCAAACTTAAAGTAGGTCGTGTTTCTGAACGTCGCAGTTTAGCGCAATTCGTCTACGAGGGGAAGCCTACAGAGATTTACGCGATTGACATGTTTAGGTATGGTCGTTGGCAAGATGTTCGGCGCTCCGATTGCTCCGCTCCAAGCTCTTGACCAATAAGAGACCCAAACGCAGTACTCAGCGCACAGACCTTAACAACAATTATGGTTTGATGAAAACTTTAGAGTTTATAATTTTCCTACCCACACTTAAATTGCCTATGTCAATACAATTAGCGATATACACGGAAGATAATGAAAGAGCGATATAAAATAAAACGTTGCAGTCAATTTTTATAACATTTTATTTCTACTTTGTATTATAGACGAAACGTAAACTGTGAGTACAAAATATATAAAAGTACCTACACGACTTAATTTAAATCAATTAGTGACGCACAGAAACATCATGTATTTTAATAGCTAGATGGCATGATAGTATCCAAAGCAATGTACATGTTGCAATATGAATGATTCTAGGACTGTATAAAAACTAAAATTACGTAAATATAAAAGCTAATAAATAATACTTATCTACAAAAACTTATTGATATAAAAATACAACTCCAAAAACATGTAGGTATTTGGCATTTTCCATAAATTAAAATATAGACATTGTTCTTCGCCCACACAGTTTAGTAGGTAGGTAGGTACCAGTACATATTCCTGAGGGTCTGTTGTATAAAAAAGTCCAATTAACTATTTGTTCTTTTACTTTTAATACTTAATTTAACATTAATATTTAATTTAACACAATGAATACAGAGTAGTGTACCTATGTTTTAACCGAATACGACGGATTTTAAAGGTGGGCTATTATTTTTTTAATGTTGGATAGGTACTTTCTCTCAATTGTTGCTGATGCAGGTTTTTACTGTATCAGCGGATGCTGATATTACCTATTTAATGTATTACTTAAATAAAATATGTCTTACAATAAAACTGTTAGTAAATGTGATTTATGATGTGATATTTAGTAGCAGTTTCCTGGTTTACAATTCCGCAACTTAAAAAACAGGCATATTCTTTTGGATGCTTAAACTTTAAATCATTTTTAAAGAAGTATATGACCCCTTGCGACAATAGTTTTTATTGCAAATAATACATACACTGTACGGTATCCCTGAAATAAAAGGTGAAATATTTCATATTGCATTTTCATTGGAGGAGGCATTATGAAAAAAAAAAAACCATACGGTTTTTACTTATTTTTTATACAAATAACTAGCGTCTAGCCAAAACGGCTGTGGGAACAAGTGACAGTGTTTTTTTTTTGTATAACTGTTTATGATTGGTTAAAAGTCCACGTGGTTCGCCACAGAAATCTGATTTCTGTGTGGATCGCGCCAAGTTTTGCTTTCAGCGAACATGTCACAATGACGAAAATGTGAAAGTCAGCATCAAAAATCAGCATCAATTGTTGCTGATACTGATATAAAAACAATGGTGATAATCCGCGGATGCTGATGTTGAAAAACCGTTTACTCGACTCGATGGATAACGACAGCTTTCGGATGAAGTCTAGTTATGTAAAATTTTTAGAGAAAAAGAAGACAAGCAGCGGAGTCGAAGTGGAAAAGTGATAAAGACATTTCTAAATTAGCTTAATAAGCGTGTTATGACTTAATTTATTATACGTTCGCATTTTTTACCGACAATCAAAAAATAATAAATATCGTTTTTACTGTCATTTTTTTTTTTGTTATCAATTCTCTTTTATTTCAAGGTTAAAAGTAAAATACATAGGTCTTTTGATTTTTATATTATTTAGGTATGGGCTATGAATAAGATAATATTTACATAATAAGTTTTTTTTTTAATTTGCGTGAACGAAATACTGTCCGTACCGTCACTCTTTATCGTGCTAAAAGGTTGGCAATAGAAAAGAAATTCCTTTCCTCAGCTCAAGGTCACAGAAATCCGGGCTAAACTATGTTAGTATTTAATTTTACAACCAAGACCAGTGGTTTAGTCTATTGAGATCGAGAATCGATTTTCTATTTAGGTTATTGACTTCCTAACGGACCACACAATGCCAAAATAATTGTGATAAATTGTAGGCTTGGAACACCTGTACAAGATACATTCGAGTAATATCTCATTTAAAAAGAATCTAGCAATGTTAAAATTTATGAAATATATAAACTTTAGTTAGGTATACGTGCGTTTATATAACACGAGTTTTATAAAAAGCATTTTCGGTATAATCGGTATTGAAAACCTTTGTCCCTGGTTTTTCTAATATATAAATAATAGATACTTAGTTTTTCCGAAATTCTAATATAAATATTATTTTAGTAAATATTTAGTAACAGTGAAGTGTAATGTAGTGACTGGTAGAAAATGCTTTCTTGCATTCAGTCTGCCTATGTTCCACTACTATAAACTGTGTGACAGCTTCTTCCTGAAACTCGGTGTGCTATATTAATATATAGCACCTATATATGTAGCCCGAGATACCTACCTACTGTTCTTTGTCAAAGTAAAAAATAAGATCATTAAACTATGTATTACATTAAAAAGGCTGTTAACAATATTTAATAAACAGGCCGTCGCCATAATGTAGATAAGTATTATTAATTATTATTTTAGAAAATATGGGAAGGTACATAAAATACAATGTGTAGGTACAAAAAATAATGCATTAGATAGATGGAAGAAAATACAATTAAATGATATGTTTTAGCTTTCAGTCTTAAGAAAATGTAGCGTTTTGGTTTTATGAACTTTGTACAATTATATAAGTAGTTAATATGAGTAAATAAACGTAGGTACTTATGCAACGTAATAAGTATATTAAATGGCACTCAACTGTACCATAAATGGCCCGTACCGGCAACAATCTATTATTATAATTTTGCTATAACTAACAAATACATAGACATATTGTTAAGTACTAACCCCTTAAAAATAACAAGATAAATTCGGACTATGAAACAATACATCTAGCTATTATTAATTTAGGTATTGTTTTTCTAATATTTTTATTATTATTGTATGTTTATACATTTACGTATCTGCCAAAACATTTGCGGGTAGTTTCATATTTTATAAGCTAAACAATTGCCACAAAACTTTAACAAAGTGTGACATAATAAATAGATTGTACTCATGTACTTACAGTTTCTCAGGTTTTGACCTAGACATATTTATAAAATGTAAACAAGTTATAATTTTGACGATTTAATGGTCCCAATGTTAAACATATTTAGAGAATTACTTACCACAAAAATAGTTTAGAGTAGGTAAGTGATACAAACTACTGCCGTATAGGTAGTGACTAGATTTCTTTTCATAATAGTATATTAGACATTATCATAATAATATAGGTAAGTATAAAAATGTACATAATATTAAAAATTATTTAATTAGCCTTTGCACAAAGGAACTTACAAAATTTAAATTGTGTGCTGACCAGATATTTTATATTAATATGTCAGTACAGTTTTGAATATATTACGTACAAAAAAATACCGAGCTTTTTTAAAGAAAAAGGAAGGAAAGACTATTTCCTTTGCGCCCACCATGCGGTAATGAAAGCACAAGCTTCGTGTAAGGTAGATTACGATATCGGCTTATATGCTATTTATTATGGCGCGATTTGCATTTTATTTAGTAAGTGACAATAGAGGTCGTAAAATAAAATAAGATAAAATTTATAAAAAATATTTATTCAGTTATTTGAATGATGTTTCATAAGGTACAAGTATCATGAAAAAAATTACGAATGTGTTTTGTGAAAAATAAATAAAGTAAAAATTTTATTTTTATAAAAAAGCAGGTACATCTCCCTTTTTTTTATTAGAATTTATTATTATGATAAAGAACTGGAAGTATACTCTGTATTTGTCTAATTGTAAATAAATATTAAAATAAATTATATTCATGAAATTGGCTCGGTTCATAGAAAGTATCTCATACTACAAGATGAGATCCGAGGATCTTCATCAGTAACATGCGTCATCTTACAATATCATACGTATAAAAACGTAACTGGAAATACGCTCCAAGTTAAATAGGTAAGTACTTAGTATAAATATTCAGTATATTATTAACATGCAAATAGGTATATGTAATATATTTCAACAAATATATGACACAGGTGTATTTTAAAATTTAGACGTGCAATGTACAATAATAAAGAAAACACTAAAATGTCTATTCCTATTTAAATTAACTAGTTACACATTGGTTCAACAAACTGAATATTTAGCGCAAAGTTACGGCTTACCTAAATGACATTGTCGTATGCAGTGGTGCTATTCTCTAAGAAAACGCAGCGCTGCCGCAACGACTAACATCCAAATAGGATACATTGAATTAACAATCCAAAGGTAAATTAGGTTGACAATCCAATGTATCCTATTTGGGTGCTCGTCGTTGAGGCAGCGCTGCGTTTTCTTAGAGAATAGCACCACAGGTACTAACATAAATTCTCTAATCTGATCGCCATAAGTTCCCGTAAATGTCCTGTTTAAAGGTTATACAGTTCCTGCTACTACAGATTACTCAACAAACTAACTTTGTCAAGTTTTAATTATTAATGAATGTCACTGATATAACTATTGATATAACAGAGATTTGTATTCTATTTCTATATTTTTTAATTACTACTCATACACATAATACCTAATAAAGATATTTTATAGGCTAATATTAGAGAGCTATTACACAAAGGATCTATGTAATTTTTTTTATACAGGTCACAGGTACTGATAATTTATTAACTAATTCTATAAGAAAAAAATACATTTAGATATATCAGGGGTAGCAATCTGCACCTAGGTAGCTGAAATTTACTTGTCTGAAATATTTGGCTTTTTATAATTTCATTGAGCCATATTTTGTTTGTAGATTTGTTAATAGCAAGCTACAAGTAAATCACGAGTTCATGTATCAAAAATAATTTACAATAAGAAATAGGTACAGGTGTCATGGAATCGCAAATTTAATACATATATGCATTGGTTAATCAGCCAGAACTATTACGGGGCGCCGGCCTTCGTTCCTATTCCGGCGTTGTGGCCTAAGACGGGATTGTCTCGATTTAGTCGATCGCAAATTTCGCTCCTGAAGAAATAAATACTGGCTCGATTATAATATGGGTCGAGAAATCGGGCAAATACGTTTATGCACCTAATCAGTCACAATATTTTATCATTCAGATAGATACCAATTTGTAAAAATGTTATAATTATTTTTAAATTTACACAAAAATAAACAACAATCAAGGTCAAATTGCAAAGTCACATCACAAGTAAATAATGAATTGTACAATATTAAGCGCCAAAATAACTATATTATAAAATTTGCGTCCAGTCCCGTAATCCGCTCATTTGAATGCCGGTTGCATTGCGCTTGCGGGCGTATCCATAAAAAATAATAAGGAACATTTCAAACGACAAAACCTAAAAAGGCCACATGGACGGAGGGGTGAAATTATATCTAACCCTTCTGAAAGGAGGGTCCAAGGGTCTCAGTCATAGACGTCATAGTCAGTGCTTAAGCACATGATCTAGGTAACAGCCAAATGCTAATTAACATCATTTTAAGATAAATGGGTATGTAGGTGCACACTTCCCAAGTTATCCATAGCATAAAAGCGTTTCAGTTTCAAGATACGGCTGGTCAAACGACCTTAGAATAAAGTGATCAACTTATTTTTTGGGATTCGAGAAGACACTAGTATGACAATAGAACTGGGAACGAGCCTTTCTTTTATTATAATAGGTACTCGGATAAGTATTATTCACCTTCAGGTTGTCATAATGCTTATTATATATTAAGCCCTACTTACAGTAAACATCAAGGGGCATTTTTACGAGATTACACCTGTATCAAGGATAATCCTATCATCCTGCTATACCCTAACATAGCGATATAATATTAAGTACGTACGTCTATTAAGAGCTGTTACTGCTCAGAAATAAAGCTAGAACGAAATCTTTGTGCAATTAAAAGGAAAGTGTAAATGTACCCATACAAAATATACAAAAATATTATCAAATCTTTTAATATATAATATTTTAATATACACAATAAATGCTTTAAAAGCATATAAAATATGGTCTTGCAGTAATACGACTGAGAAAGTATTATGGCAATGTGGATAGAAAAGCGAAAGGAAAAATATTATTGAAAGAAAGGAATTTGAGCAGATATATAATATATTGCTTGTAATATGATGCAAATGAGCCTACCGCAAACAAAGATCAATTTAATATTGTCGCAGAAAACTGATAAGGTAAGGTAACTGAACTGACTTCGGCTCCCATGAGGCATGACTAATAGGGAAGCGAAGCCAATAGAGGAAGGTCGCAAAAAGTAGGTAGGTGGCTACATACTTACCTATTAATATTATAAAATAGGAAAAGCTGTTGTCTGACAGGGAACAAAATAATATGCATTCACGATGAATAATTAATAATAATTACAAGCATAAGCTTGTTGAGGGGAGTTTTAAAGTGTAAGTAGGCAGATGAATAGAATGCAGAATAGATCAAGTCACTTAATTAATAAATTGAAAAAGAAGTATCTACAGTTGAATTAATTGTGTATGTTTGAAAAAGATAGGAGTGGATACGAGGTTAATGTATTCGACTTAATTAAATAAAAACTTATATTTTAACAATAAATTCACAAGTTTCACATACTTAATTACAAAAATATAATATATCATAGACATTCATTACAACACGATGTCGTCAATTCGTTATACTCACAATACATAGTAAGTATAAGACTTAGGTATATACAACATTTAGCAGTAGCCTACCCGGAAACTAGGCCCTTATTTAATTTAGGGCACAGCACCACGCCACTCAAAAATATGGTGGATGTATAGTTTTCTCTCACTTCTAACTGTTAAAAATATAAGACTGGTACTTTCCGTTCAGGTTATAATAAAATTTGAGTTGGTGTATATAACTTAAATGACAGAATGTAATGATTACGTAATTACAATAGATTTTTTGAAACAACACAGTTGTTACAATCCGTACTTAATCAGTACCTACCGCTTTCTAAATGCTTGCTACATTAATTAAAACCATAACTAGATAAAAGACATAATTATTTTCAATTTATATTTGAATAAATTCAACCTTTTAAAAATAGTAATATTCCTTTGATAGATTTTCCAACAACAAATATGTTTCGTCCCTTAGCACCTTAATATTAGTTTCTACAACATTATTTTACACAATTATATCACATTTAAATTGCACATGCAGAGAACAGAAAACCAATGTTATAAAACAGGAATTAGATCACCATTGTATTTTAAATTTATTCTAATAACGTTCACAAAAGTGCATTTTTGGAAAACCTCGCGATTTTCCGTGTTTAGTTCACCACTATCCTCCTGTTCCATTGAAATACTGTGCGTGTTTCGTGTACGGAGCTGCAATGTGATAAGGCGGAGGTTGACCTCGACCGTAAACTGGCTCAGAAATGCTAGGACTATGACGGTGGTTAACCACACTCGGAGGATTAGATGAAGCTGGTATGGCATCATATAGATCGTACATATTTTGGCTAGTTGGTGAATGCACGTGACTGTAGCTGCCATCGTCTGATATCAATGGAGTGGTAGCCATGCGATAGGGATTAGTTGTGTTAGTGTGTCCTGTTGGGGAGTATAATTCTGGAGACTGTGATGATACATACGTGGGACTTGCTGTCATGCCATAAATATTGGCATTCGGTGGTTGGGTCTGGTGGAGAGCTGATGAATAATCATGACTTTCTATAACTCCACTAGGATATACATTACTATAACCACTTAGATTTGGCATAGTTGTTGAACTAACCACTTGACTAACAGTGTGTAACCTAGGACTTGATAAATCGCGATTCCCGTGTGAGTGATAATTATAGGCATCATAATTCCGCTGACCATAAATTTTGTCTTTGGCACGCGTGCAATTGTCGCTGTCATATATACTTTCATGGTAATTGTTTTCAGACACAGAATGACATATGTGATCTTTCCTAGCATATATAGGGTCAAAAGGAGGAATATTTTCCATCATAGTTCTGCTGTTATATCCACTTTCACTAAAGTGTGGTGATAAAATTCCTTCATTAATTGGTTGCCTCTCTTGAGAACTTAGGCTTAATCTTTGCAATCTATTGTGAGAGTCATCTAAGCCAGCTCGGTAGTTCACATCATTTGGCAATTGATAGTTTTTATGTTCTATATGTCCTCTGTAGATATTTTGGGCTAGAGGTATGTTTGCTCTATCCATATCTTGTCTAGAGCTGTATTTATCAGTCTGCTTCGAACTATACTGTCTTTGTGGTAACAGATAATTATCACCACTTTCTGTTTTAAAATCACTGTTAGCTGTACCAGTATTTTCGGGATACAAAGCATGGTCAACACTTTTGTAACTTTTATCTTGCTCATATGAAAGATCCAGAGGTTTATCATATGCATTCTCAGCAGGAAGATTATCATAAACAGAGGTTTTCATGGGATCTTTATTTGTTCCTCCCAAATTACTTTTCCCAGCACCTTCCATTTCCATTTTGTTGTCAGATGCAAATCTTTGCTGTAATGTGGGTGTTATTTTGGCAGCTTTAATGTGTACTGCATTTTGCATAGGAGGTGTAATATCTTGAGTGCCATCCTTGTGTATATTTCTAGCATGTTTTGCTAATGCCCTCAATTCTTTTGGGTAAGGTGTTGGGGCTCTTCTCAATTGCCCTGGTTTTTCTGTAACTTTAGGAGCAGCTTTCATGTCAACAAAACTGATATGACGAGCAGAAGAGTTAGCCTCCACATTTTCAGTTTTGTCATTATCCATTTTCATTTCAATTGGAGTTAAAGGCACTTGAGGGAAGAGGAAACAAGTAAGGACTTGTTCATAGGTCTGAGGGTCAACTTCAGAATGCATAGGCACTAAAGGTTTGCTTTGGTTTTCAGACAGCCAGAGGGCTACTAAATTATCACAATTTAACAAGGACTGAGGAAGACAGCTTAATGAATTCCTTACTAAGTTTAATACTCTTAAGGAAGTTAAATGGCCTACTTCTGGAGGTACTCTCGTCAATTTATTAGATCGTAGTGACAGCACAGACAACTTAGTACAACTCCCTATCTCAGGAGGTATTGACATCAACATATTATCGTCAATATTAAGATATTTCAATTTCCTCAGAAGTCCAATGGATGATGGTATTTTGTCTAAATAATTGCACATAAGCATTAATTCTTCGAGATTTGACAGCTGCCCTATGCTCTCTGGTATTGAGTATAATCTATTATTATCTAATTTCAAGGTAGCTAAGTTACACAGCTGCCCAATACTGTCTGGAAGTTGTGTCAGGATATTTAGTGACAATGTCACATCTACTAGTTGAGTGCAGTATCCAATTTCAGGAGCAAGTTCTTCTATCATATTATTACTTGCCTCCAAATGTATCAAATTTTCTAATGGTTTTATAACAGATGTTATACATGTTAAGCTATTATTATCAATCCATAGTTCTCTTAGCTTTATAAATCTTCCAATAACTTCAGGAAACTGTTGAAAATCATTTTGTCCTATATCTAATCTCTGTAATTCAGTTGACCGAGACAGTGACTTGGGTAAAATCATCAAATAATTGTCCCTTAATTCAAGTATTCTTAAATTCGCTAACCTCCCAAAGTTTCCTGGAAGATACTCCAAGTATGTGTCATTCAGGTATAGTTCTTGTAATGCAGTAAGATTTGTAATAGCATCTGGTAATTTTTCCAATGGATTAACACTAAGATCTAAGAAAGCTAGATACTTTAGTGCCTTCATATTCTCTGGAATTGATGTTAGAGTATTCCTGCTGATGTTCAAATGTTGAAGATTCACTAAGGAAGATATGGCTGCAGGTAAAGCTGACACTTCATTATCACTAAGATCCAAGTATTTCAATCCATGGCACATGAATAGTTGACGCGGGAGTTCCGTAACACGATTACTCTGACAGAGCAGAGTTTCAAGCGTTCTTTCGTACACAAACACTTCAGTGGGGAAGTCGACCAGTGACTGATGCGAATAGTCCAACTCCACGACATCTTCCACGCCAGGTCGCACACAACACAGAAAATCGAACGGCATTATGTTGGATTATTTCCAACCTCACACACCACAAATTACACTATTTTTTACACAAAAACGGGTAAAACAGTCTGTCCAAATCACTAACATTGTTTGTAGAACTCAAACATTGCGGCGCTTCTTTATAATTTAATCACTTTGAGGAGAACTTGATAAATAGTATAAAATTACTTAATAATGAATCACTCAAAGAAAATAATGATAACCTTCCCCGCCCGACCAATCCCAATAGTATTCTCATTTTCTTAATCCGGTCCGTCACTTCTCTTTCTGTCGTTCGTACATTTCATTGATGAATCGTCTATTGACTATACAGATAATTAATATTTACATACTATTCCCAAGTGACAAGCCCTATTCCTAATCGACTATTCAAAAAATCGATTTTCCTCTCATTCAACACGGGACTACACGACAGCAATTAACACAGATTACTGATATGTAGCAAGCTAGCAATTAACAAAAAAATTAAGCTATTTGCACACTAAACATTAGTTTCCTATGGTAGTTTCTCAAAAAGTCTTGCATTCTCGATAGTCTTACAGATACATTTTTGAAACTAACGGCATGGCTTTTTGTTATTGCCTACATTATGTACTTAACACCTTTTGTAATACAACCTATTATTACGACGCGTGACCACTGACCGGCTAGATCTGGAAGAATTTCAGGCGGGAGTCACTAACAGCAGGGAGCGCCAACTATTCTGTGTCGCTAAAATTTGTCGATAGATTTCCTCCTAGCAACCCTTGTTTCACCTGACGGGGACTGACCGCCGCGAGGTATCGTGAAGTAGCGGTATTTTTAATATAACAGCTATTCTAGTTAATAATAATTTCACAGATAAAAAAATCTATTTGTTGCAATTTCGGATACAGTAATAACACATTACCTATCATTCCTTTTACAACCTACTATTTATTAACTTGCTTCGTTTGTTCAGTTACAAATTAGTAATCCAATATCCAAGTATATAAACTGAAACTTGGAAACAATTACTTAATATGGTACTATAGAGGTCCAACGACGTAGCCGATAGGTGAATTATTTTTGGTGCGCTAGATCGAGCATTATATAGACGGGTAATGCTTGATCTAGCGCACCAAAAATAATTCTGTCAACTAGTTGAGGTGCGGGGAAGCGGGGTACTGCGTTCTGATTGGCCCGACCACGGTCATTGCGGCATTCAAGGGATGGACAGGTTTAAATAAGTATCGATATTCTTTTAAATAATATTTCGTACTATTTAATTAATCTTTTTACCTTCCTAGTTCTTGATACTATTTATTACACGTCTATGGGCTGTATGGTCGATGTCTCAACCAAACAGAATAGCATCATCGTGTTTGTTTCGCCCTACAAACCTTGAAGATCGACTCGTGCGAATCTTTAGCCAGGAGACTTGAGCGGCTCAATATAGATATAGAACGCATTTAAACACAAAACTCAACAGAAATACTTATAATTTATTGCACTTTTGATGATAAATAATAAATTATGGAAAATATGCGGAGACAGGTGTTGCCCGGTAAGTAGATCCTCGTGTAGATTTTTTTTCCCTGTAGTTTACTTTAGGTAAGTTTATATTCATATTTTCTTTGCCTGTCTGACTTGGCGGGTTCGTAGCTTTTGCTTTTGTACCTGTAGACAACAGCAAAGTTAAAATTTCGCCTAGTTAATCTTCAATTGAAATGATCATAAATTACTTAGTTCTTATATTACCTGTACTTCTCCCAATTTGGTTGTCTGTTTCAGCAGGTTGTAGATATTTCGGGTCTAGTCCAACTTTAGGAACTCTATCCTTGATTATAGAACTTGGTGACTCTTCTAAATTAGAAGTTCTAGAAGCAACAAAATAAATACATTAATTTTGAACTTGAGGAACGAACATAAGAAGAGGCGTTCCATCTTGGCCAACTAGAAAAATTAGTTTTTTGGAATTTAAATGAATAACACTCACGATTTCGAAGTGGCATAAAAGTCGATAGATTCTTCACTTATGCCGTGTGACGACTCAGTGTGGTTGTTGTTTCTGGATATAAAGTATGGCGTCGAACTTGTTGCTGTTTGAATTCCAAGTCTTTTGTTTTGTGCTTGATCAGTAGGTTCTATATTATCCAGTTTTTTATGAAGCCATTGTATTACTAAAACAAGTTAGTATAACAAGTTTATTATTTTTGAAGTTTATATTATGTCATGTGTGTAATATATTAAGCGTGTGACATGCTTGGTTATTTACAATCGTAATACTTACAACAATGGGTATACACATGCATGATTCTTCCTTACAAGGATCTTGTTTTGAGGAAGAATCAGTACTTATTGATTATCAGGAATTTTATTGTACTCGATTTTAGTTTAGGGGTAAATCGAAAAACAAGAATGAAAAATATTATTTTTACTATAGGAATATTTAAGTAGGTACCTACGTAAGTACCTACTCATTTCATTATATTAAGTGTCTTCATTTTATAAAATAAAGGGACGTAGATAAGTATCTAACTATACTTATCACTTGAATACCTTGGTGTATTTTGACACTCTGAATCTATAATAAATACCTATGAACATGCCGTTTTTTAAAACGGGTTGCTTTGGAATTATAAGTTCAAATAAACTTTATATTCTCTTAGAGTCAGCGCAGACATAGAGGAATAATTCTCGTGCGTTCTCGGGTATTTTCTGACGGATCGCGTATGTTCGCGCACGCCTGCGACCTTGCGAGCCTGCGCGAGTAAATCGTTCTAAGTTACTATTCTACCGAAACATGCCAGTTTGTCGCGGTGTGTCAACAATGGTGAACTGGGATATGATTGTAATTGCGTCTTTAATTGATAAAAAATCACGTTCCCGTCTTTGAAATCAGTGACAACACTGCGCGTACACCGCTGGCGCAAACGCGCAAGGCGTGCGTGGGGCTTCTGCGTATCTACGAGGACGCGCCAGCATTTTTTGTCAGGTTCAAACATATGAGCACATTATTTCAATAATTTTAAAGTCGATTTTCGAGTGCCCTAATAAAATCCTCTCCACTGCACTCCTCTGTCTGCGCTGACCCTTATGCTATATCACGTAATAAATCTTGCCGAATTCAAAATAAATCACACGAAAACTTACAACAAACAAAACGAACTGCATACAAGCCAGTCACGACATGACTAGACATGTGGGCGCTGAAAGTTTTACTTGCTTGAATGGAATTTAACGCGCCGAACATGACCGATCACAGCGCCTGAACTCCAGAATGCAGTTTCAGTTTCGGTCGTAGATTCGGTTTCGGCCTAACCTACCAAATCGAGTTTTTTGCCATAACTCGACCAAAACCTAACTTTCGGTCGGACACTATTGCCAGAACACTGGTATTGTATAGCAGCAACCCACTATTAGCACTGTAGCTGCACTACCATTCTAAAGATAAGTGTACCTACTAACTGGTTCATAATTAAATCTTACCCATATTATTATTCTTTATAGTTTCATCTCTATCTTTGAGAGCTTTCTCACTGACTTCATACTTTTCCTTTAAATCGTCTAGCTCTTTTTGCAGCTTGTCCATGCACAGGCTAGTGTTGTTAATTCGCTCTTTTAGTTCGTCCATTTCCCTAGTGTTACATTCTATAACTTTTTCTTGCTCTAACGCTATAGCTGTTCTGCATAATAGCTGAAAATATGAAACTGTATTTTTTTTTGTACAATTTTTCACAGTTTGAGGTGAGTGAGGTGGAAAATAATTTACCTTTTCTTTCATTTCAATAAGGTCAGCATTCTGTTTAGAAATAATTTGGTTAGCCTTTAAAAGCTGTTCTGATGTCGATTGAACGGCCTCATTATGCCTATTTACTAGAGATTCGCTCAAAGCCAAACGTTCCTCTAAACTTAACTGTGGACAAAAAAGATAATTATATGTCGGTCCAGGATGCGGATCATACTACAACGGGTTTATTATGATGTAAGCTTTAGGTATTCATTTCACAAAGGGCCGTGAAACAGTCTCTAGATAAGTTGTTGTCCACACGGCTGCCGACAGAAAAAAATGCCTCTCGTTTTTGCGTCGTTTTTCTGCGGTTGGAAGTTTCATCTGTTCGGCTCACGCGAACGCCAGTTCTAATTCTGTCAAGCGGTGTGACGTATACGCTGACGTTCGTTATCAAGCTGGTGTCCATACTGTTGGTTTCGCCGAAACTTCTGTGCTATTGATTTCATTGACATAAGTATACTATAAAAAATACTTAAGAGGATATTGATATACTTATCCATGATAGAGAAGTTTGAACTGTTGTGAATCATGCCATAATCACCAAAAAAGCTGCACAAACCTTTTCTTTCTTAGCTATTTGTAGAGAACTGTTTAATTCTTTTATAACATCTGAGTTATCCTTTATGGTCTGTAAATATAACAAGATTATCAAATAACTTACGACTCAACATGGTTATCTTTCTCATCAATGATTATTTTAATTATACCTTTTCTAAATAAATACATTTGGAATTCATTTGATGGTATTGTTTTTCTTTTTCCATTACATCCCTTTCCAATGAAGCATTTTTGGCTTTCAGAGTAGCTACTTCAATATGTGTTTTTTGAACTTCTTTCTCCAGCATGTTCAAGCACTGGGTTTTTTCACTGAAATCATTCAAACTGATTAAAAAACAACCACTAATATTATGTATAAACTATATGAGGGCATGACAGCGCCCAGAGCTAGAGCGCGTCGAGAAAAAACTTTAATGTTTCCAGGTATTCTTAAACATTTTCGAGTTTTATTTTTAGTTTATGGGTTTAAAACCTTCGGGAAGGTGGTAGGTACCTACATAGTATTTTTTTTCTTTTTGGTAAGATCACGTTGTTAAGCAAATGTTTGTATAGTGCCTCTACCTACACACATCCGGCCAAGCATTTA
This sequence comes from Leucania comma, assembly GCA_958295575.1. NCBI lineage: Eukaryota > Metazoa > Arthropoda > Insecta > Lepidoptera > Noctuidae > Leucania > Leucania comma. The sequence goes on along the minus strand of OY282474.1, from coordinate 13,627,662 downwards.
GTTTAATAGTTTTGATTTTTTGTATATCTTTTTTTTTTAATTTGCGTTGTTGTAATTGTATTTTATTATAGTAACTCTATAAGTCTTAAAATATACCTTAATTGATTTTCCAAGTGTCCAATGTTGTCACGCAACTGTTTACAAAGAGAGTTCATTTCATCTGTCTGTTTGTCTTTCTTATTAAGACTGTCCTGATAAGTGGTGAGCTGTGTTTTCATATTTAGTTCAGCATTTTGCTGCCAGTGCATTTTTTCCTATAGTGAAGAGAAATAACTAATTGAGCCCATTAAAACTTACATGTACAAATAAAAGAATAAATTTTGACCAGGTCAAGAGACAGTTACTAAAAAAAAAAATATGTATACAAACCTGCACCATCTTTTCTTTCTCCTGTTTCAAAGTTTCTCTGAACTCTAATTCATACTTTGACTTCTCTTCTTCTATTCTTGCCAGAGCATGTGTCAGATCATGGATCTTTCTTTCCAAATTCATACACTTTTCATTTAATATGGCCTCGTTACTCATTGCTGAACTTTTGTATGAAGAGAAGCTTTTCTGTAAAAAATAATTATGGTACGGGATTGTTCGAAAGAGCTACCCCGGCCCTTTAAAGGCCAATTGAAGGAACACAGGGGTTGTATTGTAGTTAGTAAAAGTCTGACACTCCCTCTCGCTCAGCCTATAACTGAAAAAGTTATTTGGTGATTTTTCGATCCAAAAAAGGATCTAATTTCTTAAAAGTGTCCAGCAGGTTAGATTAACGAAATAAAATTAATGAAAGGAAAAAATATGATTGAACAGAAATTGTCAGCATCAACATATTAGATATATGATTCATTAAATCTTTTAAACAACTTAATGCCTACCTTAAGATTAATGATTGTATCAGCCATATGTTGTTTAATATCCGCATCTGTAGCCGGTCCGGTCTTCAAAGATAAATGTACAAGTCGTTTAAATTCATTATGTTCTATTACTTCTAAATAATATTGAACTGGGTTTTTTTGTTGCATTATCAAAAACCTGGAATTGATAGTCAAGAATTAAGCTCCATACACTCAGGCCTGGCTCTGCTACTCTAATAACGTGGCCACATGGCGGGGAGCTAGTCACTTTATCTCATGCATCGAAGCGACCCAACAAGTAAGCCCAACTCGGGGAAACCCAGGTCAATCCACCACTGGATTGTTAGGTCAGGGATGTTATGAGAGAGACTGCAGACAAGAGGAATTTCCTCAAATCTTGATCAAAGGATTAAAACCAATACCCCATTTTAAAGAACCCATACTTAAACTTCACTTTTCTCTTCCTCCCAAAATTTTATTGGTCCACAGGAAGAATAAATCCGTGTTCAAAAAAAGCCCACCTGACAACCATCAAGCAGAGTGGAAAAGACACAGAAAGGGCCTTCGTTGAGTGCTTGTGTTGGGCAATATGTAATCTAACTACTGATTAATAACTACGACTACATATTGTAATTAGTAATCAAAACTACAAACTACTTTAAATAATTGTTAAAAGTAGTTAAACATTTTGATTACTAACTACAAATTGTAGTTGCAATCACGATTATGAAACTACTTTTTATAACTACACATTTAATGGTCGATTTTTTGATTACTTGTCAATCAAAACAATAATAATATTATGTAATATAATAAGGTCATAATTAATCATCAATCAAACTTAATTAATAATTAAGTTTGATTAATGTTGTAATCTGATTACAGAATAGTAGTTAACTGCGCCCAACACTGCTGGCAACAGAGTTTCGTTTGAAAGAGCATCACCAACAATACCGCCAATCGTCATACCGACAACAAGACTCGATTATCAACTTTTGGTAACAAGCAGCTAGCAGACCAGCGCGTAAAGAAGACTGAGGCTAGATTGAGACCATCTAAAACAAAGCTAGGCTCAGAACTTCAATCTGTGTAATAAAGAAATGTATCATTGCATAAAATTGTTGGTTCGATAGAATAGAATAGAAATACTTTTATTCGAGACAGACACAGCACAACGGTTACAAACATGAAATAATAAAAAAAAACTCAAATGTACAGAGTATGCTGAACTTGCCCGCACCGATTGTTAAGTGATCTATTTCATAATCTGGCTATGACATATACAAACCATACCATAGCAATACCATGTGTAAAGTTTATTTTGCTTTTATGACAACATGTCTAAGATTTAGAAATGTGAGATAATTATATATTCTTTAAAGACTGTAAAATTCATGAATTAAATAAGATTAAGAGCACCCAACCTATTACTGGTTCACTTCCCATACAATCGCTCTTGTGTGATTATGATGTTATTATACATAATTCTCTAGATATTTCAGGAATACATATATCTTGTGACAATGAAACATAAATTAATCCAAAAAAGCTCTCTGAGGAACTGCTATTTTGCAGAAATTTTAGTAAACTTTGGCTCATTATAAAGTTCTCACAAATTAATATGAGTGAAAAAAACATACATGTTTCAGAAAACTTTGCACTATAAAATGAAATTATGACTTTCAAGATTCTTAAAAAATCAAGTATTTCTCAGAAAAAGTTTTATAAAATATTTAACTGAGCAGTAAAAGTTAAATATTCAGCCGCTTTTTCAGTTTGTTGCCTCTTTATCAAACATTGTTGGATGATCTTTTCTAGCTTTTCAACCATGGTCATGTTAACAGTAGACAGACTGGGAAGGGCCCTCTTAATTATAGAAATGTAAATATCTCACAATCCTTTTCATTTAGAAATAAAGCTCTCAGGCAAAAATAAAGCTAAAAAATAGATTATTGTATAGTATAATATGTCAACGAGCTATAAAATATGGCATCAAATAACTCCTCCACATTCCTGTTGAATGGTAATGTGCCCGAAAGACTGGCAGCATTGTTACACTATATGGCAAAGTTTATCCTCTGTCCAAGGTAAAAGTAAGCCCTTGGGTCACATAAAGTGTCAACAATTAAAGTGTGATCGAGAATTTGTGATCACATGGACCCACAATCCGAGAGTATAAACTCCAAATGGTTCGAATATATTAGGTTAGTAGTAATTTTTAAATGTAAATTATATGTATCTACATAAAGAAAATAAAAGTTTAATAAATATAAGACCTAGTTTTTATAGAAATGTGCTCATTATTCTATACTTACATGTTGTTTGAAGCACATTGCTGTAGCAGCCTTACAAGCTGAGATGGGAAATTATCAAAATCCACTAGTAGACCTTGCTGCTTTTTTAAATCTTCATAATCCATTCGTGTGATAGTCAAGACACACAAAAATGCGGGGTCTTCGTCATCGGATAAAGATATTCGCTGAAATTCAAAAACTTATCTAATAAATTTATTTATTAAGAAACGAATACCTGCATTTTCAATTGCTTGTCAAAGTAATGGATGAATGAATTTTACTTTAAATATTTTTGGAACTTTATAGCAGAGAAACCAACCAGCGTATCTGTTTCAAATAGTTTGTCAATTGTTACAGTCACATCTTTTTTGCAGTCTTCGAAACCTCTTTTAAAAGTGATATAATATTTTTCTTTGTGGAATGTTTTGAAAGCCATTCTCACATGAAAAAATATCACATATTCAGAAAATAATAAATTTATTTTGTTTGAAACTTCCAAAAAAATGTAAACTGACATTCACCACAACGTAAACCAAAGAGAATATAAGCACTACGTTTAACGTAAACTTTCAGCAAATGTCAATCTCATCTCATATTGTCAAAAGCATAAACAAATACTTTTTTTTGAGAGATGGATGTATTGAGAACACTTTAGTCGATTTTTGACAATAAGGCATTAGCTACACTACTGCGAAAATAGTTCTTAAATATTGTTTCTCAATTTTTTTATCTGACAACAACAGCACTATATGTCAAAATTCAGTGCTGTCATTTTTGCTTGTGTTGAGCTGTCACTGTCAGACATCAAATTTCCCGCGTCGCTAACGACATGTTGAAACTTGTCAAGAAAACTAAATTAAAAATAAGGACATTGTAATTTGTATTAATTTAGTTAATTTGATTGAGTACTAACTAGTTTACACTTTTAAACAAGGCAGATTTGTTTGAAAGATCAACTGTTAGACACACGTTCGTTTGCTTACAATGTGGAACGGTATGTATTCATACTTTGAGCACTTGAAACGCTTATAAAACTAATTTTTACTAGAATATGAAACTAGCTATTGATAATATTAATCAACAAATCGACCGCTGCCAATCTGTAAACTTGTTTGCAAACCATGTTTCAGATCAGTCTGCTGTTGGTGGAGGGTTTTTCAACTCGCCAAACCAATTTGGAAATGTAAACACACCGAATCAAGCTCCAAAACAAGTAAGAAAGCACTCCAGATTCTCTTATCATTAGTCTTCAGTACATTGATACATAGACTAACTGCCACTTCATATCAATATCTTATCCTATTATTCAGGGTCGAAGAGCATCGCGGACTGCTCCAATAGTGATCAGACAAGCTTTGCACAGTGGAGATGATGGTGTAAAGATATGGGGTACAGAGATTCAAATTGTGTTCATTGTGGCCCGCATTAGGAATATCCGCATGCAGAGTACCAAAATCACTTACACCATTCAAGATATTACTGGCAGGATGAGAGCCGTACTCTGGCTGGACCAGGAGGCAGCTGATGAGGATGTAAGTTATTCTTTATTTTGGTAATCTGCATACTCACCTTTTTGTAGTTGCTTACACAATTTGTATTCTTTTTTTTTTTCAAATTAATGTTATATTTGCTAAAAAATTTTGGGCTCATCAGATAGCTAGATTAACTGCAGCCTTGGTGGCATTCAAGAAGTCATGAAGTTTGAATTCAAGGTCTTCCACACAGGACTGGTGAATTGCAGTTATAAATAATTTACACTACCTCTCGCACGCCAGTGGGTATTATTACATAATTGGCCCCATTTTTAGAAAATCACATAAAAAAATTAAAAATAAAACTGATTATTTTTCCAGAAAAAAAAAGATAAAGAAACAAAAATTTTCAATAAAATGAATTTCGTAATTTGTGTGTACAGTAAGACAATTAAAGGTTTTCAATGTTGTACAAACATATGTACAATCGGCCTTCAAGGGGTTAAGGTTCACTTCATCACAGAGATGAGGCATGTGGGATCCAGCAATTGGATTGTTATTGCTTGATTCACCTTATTGTTGTTTTTGTTTTGTCCTTTGTGTCCTTAATTAAATGTTAAGAATATTGTCCCATTATAGAATGTATGACAATATTCTATCCATTGTATACCTCACAAATTGAAGTAATAAAATGATACTTTCTATCTTTCAGGATAAAGCCACACCCAAGGTGCAGGTGAATGACTACATACAAATTTTTGGCACAGTAAAGACCAACAAAGGAAAGAAAGTGCTGATGACCTTCAAAATAATACCAATAACAGATGTCAATGCTATCACATTCCACTACTTGCACTGTATCCAAAATAGGCTTAAAATGGAAGCGGATTCCAAAAAGGTAAAGTTATTATAGTTTGTTAAAATACCTCATTAAAACTATCTAGTGTTAATATGTACTGCTTTTATGACTTGATATTATAATGCTTCACCAGTTTGTAGCAAATATTCATCCTCTAATACATTTACAGCAATTTCCATGTTCATTTTTACTCATGCTGGGTCACCCACAGATCTGGAAGTAAAAACATGTACTTTTTTATTTTTACAGGAAAAGGTTGAAAATACCAACTCTAATGGATTTACTGGTGGTCTACCAGCTAATTCCATGGTTGGTGTAACTGAAAGCAGTGCATCAGTGAACGGCCTAAACCCACGACAGATGATGGTGTTTAACCTGATCAGAGCCTCCACCCTGGAGCAGGGTATTAGTAAAGAGGATATGTATGGCACTCTCAAAGATCGTATGTCACAAGTGGAGTTTGAGTAAGTATTTCAATAAAGACCTACACCTCATTTCTGAATTAAGAGTTTGAAGTTAATTAGGTAGCTATTTGCCAAATTCTTCTGTAGCCTGAAAACCTAACTTTGACATTAAATTAGGGTTTCACATTATTTTTAACTCCAAATACACAATTTAAAAATTGAGCAGTAAAGATATTTTACATAATGGTTGTTCCATAAACATAAAATAATTTAATTGAAGTTACATATATTATTATTTAATTATTGATGTGAGTAGACAATTTTCAACATGTTTTATAACTGACTTAAAAAAAGAGAAGTTCTATGATATTTATTTTTGTAAGTATGATCTTTTAAGTCAAGTACCTTTAGTGCGCTTGTAGATGTCCGTTTTTTTTCAACGGACAATGGATTGTTGTCCGTTTCGTGGTGATGTATGGGTTACAATGAATGTGTGTACACGCACCAGACAAAGCTCCGGTAAAAAATTTACGGCAGATAAACCACCGCGCGACGGACATCGGTCCGGCGTAAGAAAGAGCGGTCATCAACGCCAGTCTATTGGTGCTTGTAGACGCGCCGGACTTATAGCCGTTGTTCTGCAAATTGAGTGCCGTCTACCTACGTTTTTAAAAATGGATGATAAATTAAAGAAAAATGAATTGTTGTGATCCTTCTGTTGATTTTTTTTTGTGAAATCGGTTATTTTTATCAGACTTCTAAAAAGTGGAGGTTCTATGTTCGGCTGTATGTATTTGTATACCCACATCGGAGCTAAATTTTAGGTACAAAGTATTCCGTCCCATTTCTTAATTGCCTATATTTTTGGTATGTATGTACATATGCTAATATTAGATACATAAATCTATTAGTATGTATCTGTGTATCTTTTATGGTATATTGTAATACATTTTTGTTGCAAAACATGTTCTGAAAATCCAGTCCATTCAAGGTTGCCTGGAAGAGATTGCGGAATGCGATAAGGCCGCCTATTATTATTTATTATATACTTTATTTTACACCATTACAAATACAGAAGGAAACTTAAAACTAAAACTCATACATACAATGGACGGCCTTATCGCATTCAGCGATCTCTTCCAGGCAACCTGGAATGGACAGTAATTGCCTGGATAAAACATGGGGCTGTCAATGGTGTGACAAAACAGTATCATACATATATATTATATAATAGATACATATATACATACATATTGAGGACTATAGACAGAAATATAAATGACGACTATCGATATTCACAGCGACAAGTAATGTTCCTTAACAAGTTTTTTAAAAACAGGCAACAATTGAGCGCGTTTAACGCGCGTGTATTTTATACATAAGTTTTTCTAAGTTGTATTTCTTATAAATGCCAAGAATAAAGTGTATAATCAATAAATAAATAATCTGTTTAAAACTAGCGCTTATAGACTGCACTTCAAGCTGACATCCTTTTGGCGAAAAAATTATATGTGTACAATGATATCCGTTTTTTTGGCGGTCCGTTGTCCGTTGAAAAAAAAAGCGAACGTCTACAAGCGCACTTATTTACCTATTTTGTAACTTTTATTTACACTATTTTAATTTTTACAGAAATATCTTGGAATGGATGTGTGGAGAAGGTCATATCTACTCAACTATTGATGAAGAGCATTACCGCGCTACTGACGCTTTCTAAAGATTTCCAATTTGAAGAAACTGGCATTCTCATTGAATCCTCAAATACCGTTATGTACCCTACACCACCAAATCATTGATTAACTTACTTTATCTAATAAAAAATGTATTTGTAAATATATTCTTTTATTAATTTGTAACCATCCAGAATTTCGGGGCCAACGCTGCGATAAAGGGGCGCAAGCGCGGTCCCATACAAAAGTGCTCCGTCCGCGCTCGCGACGCGAGTACCCGTCGCGGGCAGGGCGTCACGCGCCCTTTTTGCTGCATAATAATACATCGACACTGCGTAGGTAATAATCCGGTTTCCGCTACGGTGGTGACCGCAAACGAAACACACGCGACGGGAGCCCGCGCGGGCTCCCGCATAATGCAGCGTTTGCCCTCGCTATTTCGTTAATACATGTGACACGTAGTATCTCTAATCTGTGCATGCGACTGTCATACAGAATTGCTAAACTAACGTGGCACAGAGTAAACTGCATATTGCTTGGTAGGGTACACCAGGCGTTTTATTTTTTGTAGGGATTGGCAAGGATATTAGGCCATCTTAGGACCGACGCTGCGTTAAGCGGTCGCACATACAAAAAAGTACTCCATCCGGGCTCGTCGCGCCCCGCGCCCGTTTTGCGTAATAATACATTAAAGTTCTTCATCGACATGACTACATGCACACCGTTAAAGTTGAGCGACACTGCGCAGGTAATAATCCGGTTGCCTACTACGGGGACCTAAGCAAATGACACTCGCACTTTGTCACGCGACAGATGGGCGTCCGCTTTCCGCAGTTTTGGCCCGTACAATGTACACGTGTATGACGATAAACTCTATTCTATCATGGTAAAGTAGTCCAATGGATGAGAGTAGCAGTGGACATCTGCTGAAACTATGAGAAATGTTCCAATCCAACTATAACGACAGAGTAAGAAATAGTACACTATAATAATTATGGCACATTGCGTAGGTATGTGTTTCGACGGCGCACGGTCAAGGCATATTTTACAACAAAAAAAAATTAGAATAGAATAAACTTTATTGTACACCAAAATAGTAAAAATTCCCAAAAACTAGGAATAATGTCAAGATTTTGTAAAAATTGATTCCCCAAAACCAGTTATGTTATAGTTACGTTGGCTATTTTTCATGAAGAAGTCATTCGTTTGCTGAACAAACTGAGAGATTTCAATGATTGCCTAAATATATACCATTGGCATCGGTCGCAAATCATACCTGCAAAACTTAAAAAAAAAATGCCACCCCACACCACCTACACTAGGGAATTAGGTACTCCTGCGTGTAGGTGTGTTCACAAGTATGTAAACTGACTTACACAAGCAAGGGCCGTCGCCAGCCGATGTCCAAGGGGGGGGTGGCAGCAAAATGCCGGGGTCGAAGCCTATAGGGGCCATGGGTTGTGCGAAAGTGAACCCCAGGGCCCAGGAACTAAGGCAAAAAATTAACAGAAGTGGATCTTTAGTCAGTAAAAGTCTGACACTATCTCCCTAAAAAAAAACTATTGAAAGTATAGAGAACAGCAAAAGTATGAATTGTAGTTAGAGCTTTTGAAGCTGCTAAAGTTGGTAGATTAATAATAAAACAATGTTTCTATGATTGTGTATTCAAATAGAAAAATTAAGTATTTACTTATATTATACAACAGAAATATATAATATCCCACTGACACTGGACAAACTGTACTTTTTCCAAAAAAAACCTTGACATTCAAGTATACAGATATCAAACTAGTAATTTTAAAACAGAACTTATCAATTTGTAATAAGGTTATTATTGTTAATAAACAAGCGATAGCACTATCATCATTATTATTATATGCTACAAACTTGACTGTTTCCATATAAAATTACTACCTACACATTTTATTATAACTCATCCCGGAGAGACTTATTTTTTTCATTTGGTTTTTTCCCTGGGTATGTTTGGCTTTCTAACTGAACATCTTTCAGTTCCTCCTGTTCTATAAGGAATTCCTTAGCTGTCCATGCTTGGGCTCCATCTTTGAACATGAATATAGCTCTGTCATCATCTACAAGGTATCTGGAACAGAAATATTAATAAAATAAAGCAACAATATTTTATATCTTCTATTTATATCATTATAATTTTCAAAATGGGGTATGGGGGCAATAAGTGTTATAGGAGCCACTAATAGGATCCCATTAAATTCTGGGGGTCAATTAGACCAAGATGAACATGGAGATATTACTTGAATCTTATTGTAGGGACTGTATAGACTGTATGTATAGAAAATGTAGAGGGAGGCTTGCTCAGCAGTGGAATATTATGGACTGATTAGATTTTAATGTTATTTCTATGTTACAAGGGTTTTTTGTACTGAGCCCATAAAAAAATTGTTTATTGATTAAAATAGTACTAACCTTTCCACTTGAATGTGGTTACTCCACAAACTAGTCTGCCATATTTTAGTTATTTCTTCAGTTCTTGCTCTAGAAGGCTTGTTCGCTACAGATACAAACATCATGAGAGTTTGTCCTTTCTTAGTTGCTTGCAATACATTTCCTGGGTCGGACAGATCCAGTTTGGAGAAATCTACGGATGGTGGCTTTCGAAGGTGTTCTGGGAGTTCATCTTCTGGTAAGGGTTCTTCATCTTCTTCCCATTGATCAAAAAGTCTGAAAATAACGTGTAGGTAGATAATAACATTTGGCGGTTATTTTTTTTAAACTTTTTTCCTTATTTAATTAATGATGTGTTCGCGTACCGTAAGACCACGTAGCTAAGTCGGTCAGGAAGTTTTGATAAATTGATATTTTCCCTACAATAAAACAAAATAAATTCAAGGCAATTGTAAAAGTTTCAAATACCTTTCCATGTCAGCGTCAGAGAAATCTCTTATATCCTTTTTAGCCCAATCCGGCTTTTCTTCATTTTTTGGCTTTTTCGCAAAACTAATAGCGAAACAAACAAAAACTATAAGAAATAGTACTTTATTCATGGTTAGCGAATCCTACAGCTTTAACTAAATAATAAAAAATTAGAACTTAATAAGAGTTGACGGGACTTGCGCCAGTTATTGTATTCTCTTTGACTTGCGCCTCTAAAAACACGGCATTAAAATTTGGCGTTCCGTTTGCGACTTCGCGAAACGTAGTGCTTCACGTTTCACTTCACAGACTGACAGTGACGTCAGTGACATAAAAATCAAAGAGAATGTAAGCACTGTTTAACTGACATAACAGCCAGAGCTGCCAGGTGCAAAAAATGTGTGATCGTACGCCATAAAAAAATCGTATGCCAAGGAAATTTTGAAAAGAAAAGATCATACAACAAAAAAATGCAAAGTTTTTATTAAAAATAACTAAAAAACCGTTCAATATTAGGAATTTAAAAAAATATTTATTCGGCTTCTACAAATTTTCTGGTGGTCAGATTGTTTAACATCTCTTTTGTTAGCTTAAACTTCGTACAATTTTCGTTTTTTGTTATTAATTGCTTAGCTAAGCTCTTCCTTCAGTGTTTAATTTGATAAACTGTTTCTAAGTTTTGTTTTGATAAAAGTGAATGCTCAAAAAAAACCCAGCTCCGGCTGACATAAGATGTATCTCAAATTATTAATAATAATAAGTTATAAAAACTAAAACCCGACTACGACAAAAAGAACACTAAAAAAGTTTGAAACAAGATTTTTGGGATACTGAAATAAACAAGGTTACTGGAGAAACAAGAACAAAACAAAAAGAAAAGCCGTAGTCACACGTTATATAGGTATACCAACCATAACACTATAATAACGTGTGACTACGACTTTTTTTAGTGTTCTTTTTTGTCGTAGTCGGGTTTTAGTTTGTTACTTTTCTTTTTATTTAAACTATTTTGGTGTCAAAACACTGTGTTCTACACTGTCTTTGACATCGAATGTTTTGACCGCCTGAGGATGGCACATTGAATTTTGATGATAATATTTTTAATAAGCGCAAGTGAAGCCCTTTCAAATGATATCAAATACGGTGTATTTATCCTAAGGTTTTTTTTTGACACATTACTTTTTGTCCACTAGAGGGCGTCACTTTAGATTTGAACAATATATTGGAAATCTACAAGTGAATTCCTTTCAAATGATACTAAACACGACGTGTTTATCTTAATTTTTTATTACCGCAATACTTTTTGGCCACTTGAGGGCATCACATTGAATTTTGATGATATATATATATATTTTTAAGTACAAGTGAAGCCCTTTCAAATGATATCAAACTCGGTGTATTTATCTTAACATTTTTTTTAACACATGACTTTTTGTCCACTAGAGGGCGTTAGTTTAAATTTGAATAATATTTTGGTTATCAACGAGTCAAGCCCTTTCTAATGATACCAAACACGGCATATTTATCTCATTTTTATTTTTTAACACATTACTTTTTTCCGCTAGAGGACGTCACATTTTTATCGATTTTTGTGACACGTTACGTCGCCTATGTTCAGCGGACAAATAAGACGGTTCTAACGATACCTCATAAGTCGAGTTCTGATAAGTAGATTAGGAGCTATGAGGGAACAGATGAACATTTTCACATACATACATGCAGGCTTTGCCGTAGTCGGGTAAAAACAACTAACTATTATATTGATCCTTACTTGCAAACATATAAAAAATGCGAGTTAAATTGTAGTCGAGTAGTACGCGCGCCCCACATTGGGCGCCAGTTTGTAGTCAAGTGGGGGACGAACTTTGCACTGTCCACACTATCTACAAATGAAAACAGCATGCTGCAGTAAACTTGATAACTCAAGTTTATTAGGCACACTGGGTATAGGCGTACAGGAATATAAAAACCTTGGATTGACATTAGACATTGGATTGTAAAAAATGTATTGCGTTGTGTAGTCGAAATAATTTATTTTTAGGCTTTTTAACAATGAGTTAGTTATTAAATTAAATAAATAAAAAGAGCCAAGAATTAAGCATTTTATATCATATTTTTTAATAAAGTAATGAATATAATTACATAAAAATTTTCCTATATCGATGCCTAAAAATAAAACTAGCAATTTTTATAAGAGTGCAAGTCAGGATGACGATCATAAACAGTTATTATTTTATCACTTATTAATATCGATAATTTGAGATACATTTCATGTCCGCCGGAGCTGGGTTTTTTTTTCTATGGAGCCAGAGCATTCTCATTTATTTAAAGATTCTAAAAGAAGAAGACATAAGAAAGAAAAGATAATAAACAACGTACACATCGAAACTGACGAGAAAAAAGTTTTTGACACGTCACATTTTTTACCAAAAGGAAAAATAATAAGTTTCGTTTAACATTTTAACATGCAAGCAAAAACAACCTATAAATAGCTATTAAAAGAGTCTTCATTCAAGTTCATCTATGTCTGGAGTCTTCATTCATGTTCTGAGTATGTGTTAGGTTGTTGAGAAATTCCCCGAAACTCATACGTGCCAGTGGAGCACATTCATTTATTAAAAAATGTTGCCGTTGCTGTTTTTTTAGGCATAAAAAAAATCGTACATTTTCCGTACGAACTTGGTCTAACGGTCGCACATGAGTAAAAATGCAAAAAAAAATGTAGGAGTACGATTAAAATCGTACAACTGGCACACACAGCACAGGACCAGTGTTGCCAACAGTAAGGCCCGGTTTCCACCAAAACAGGGAAGAGAGGAGACGAGAGGAGATGTATTGCGAAGCTGGCAGGCAGGTTATTTCCACCAAAGATGATAGATGTGAGCATTGTGTAGCAGAGATTTGCACTGTGAGAGAAGAGGCGCGGCTAGAAGAAGTGCGGGGTGCGCAAGTGCGTGCACCGCCCTTTCACTCGACTAGACACTTCTCCGCTCTGACACACCGCTTGCTCGCTCGCCGCTCAAAATTCTATAGAAAAATGAGACATCTCCTCTCATCTCTGCTTAATCCATTTCCACCAAAGCTAAGAGGAGAACAGATGTGGAAATAACGAAATCGGATTGGTTTATTCAAACACAGTAGTCGGGGTGAGTTAGTTATGAAGAAAAGAGGCTTTGTTACTGGCATAAACTTTATATGGAAAACGGTAAATCATAACAAAATCACATTATGACACATATGAGCCAGAATTACAATTCAATCCGCCATGATCGTACCACGTTACATCTAAACTCTGTTTTTTCATTAGAGATAATGATTTGACAAGTGCAAATGTCAAACTTCGGAAATATGATACCAGCTTTTTGATCAAAGTGATGTCTCCAAATTCGATTTTTTTTTGTACCGGTTCTTTTAGTAATACAACCTTTAAGGCAAGTAGGACCAAGATATGATAGTGTTTGTTTATATTAGAGTCTAATACAAAGGACATCACCCACGGTCCATACATTTTTGGTCCAAATTTAAAAGTGCCGGCCAAAGAAAAAAAATACAATATTCTGTTAGAACTCGTTCTTACGAACATTTTTTATTAATGCAACAATGCTGTGGGAGCATTAGCCTCTGTATTATTTAAGTTCAAAAATGATTGGTTTTCAAAGAAAAACTTTCTCAAAAAATGAAATATCCCATACATGACAATAGTTTAAAAAAAATGCAACAAAAAAAAAACAGCCAGTCTGTAGTTGTGTCTTTATTGCATTTTTTTTTTATTTTTTTTTTGTATTTTTTGAGATTTTCGAAGAATAAAAATATCGGTATATGTAATGCTCAATGCTTTAATTGTTTAGAACAGTCAAGCCATATATTTATCTTTTAGAACCACAGTAATATTTTCTAAACCCAAAAACATAATAATAAAAATAAAAAGCATAATTATGACGGTGAATTTCGAAAATGAGTGGACGGTCAATATCAGAAGGCGGGGTTGCGGTGTCTCATAGCAGTGTTAAAGAAACGTTTGGAAAGCGTTTCATGAAATGCTGGATGATAGGGATTTTATGATCTCCCCTGAAAATCCCCTTTTGTGATCAAAAAGAACTCTCATTTCAGACATGATAGGCTTCGCGGATTTTTAGGAATCGCTTTTGAAGTATTTGCCATATATGGAGATGGTGGGGCTTTGCATCTGCGAAGACAGAGTAAGCGTATTAAAAATGCGACCATACCTACGGATTGGCAGAATTTAGTGGAGCCTGCTTTGTGCGAAAGCGGCACGCGTTCGTTCAAGTTTGCTTTATGTACTCAGCTAAGGTCAAATGCTGATCTAGGATCACACCGAGCTTGCTTCTCCCAAGGTATCGGATTGGTATAGGTACGTGGTGATCAGAGGGAGACCCATGAAGAACCCTTGAAGAACTCCTGCTCGTATAGGTGGAGATCTCCCCACTATCGCATAGAGGGAGCGCTACCATCTGGTAGTCAATAGTGGAAGATACAATTCAAACAAAAAGTTTCGCAAGATGAGTACTAGACAATCTGGCACACCGAGTTGATATAGCTTAAATGATAAACCATTATGTTACACTTTGTCAAAAGCTTTCGTTGAGTCAAAAAACTAGACGTCCATCATCGCGTTATGCTGGAAACCATTGTATGGGTGTTCGACGATTCGCTTGACTTGTTCGATTCGGAAACCAAACTATCGTTGGGAATAACACTCATGACTTCAGCATAATCTCTGCGCCGCTTTAGATTTTATCGAGGACATTGAATGGACTGATGAAAATGTAGCTGGAGGTGTCAAACTTGACTTAGACTTGTATGGTTTAGGAATACCGATATTAGTGACCTTTTTCCACGCTTGGGGGAACATGTTATTCCTTAATGCACCATTGAAGATGACGGTCATTAGTATTATGAGTTGGGATGGGAAGAGTTTAAACACCTTGTTTATGACACCGTCAGAGCCGAGGTCTTTTCGGGGCTGGAGCTTTTTGATGATATTCCCCACCTCCTCTGAGATAAAGGGGAACAAAGGATCATTAGGATCTTCGATGAGTTCGAGAGAAGCTCTGCGTTCAACTTTAGCGTCTCTCATATCAAGATGAGTTTTGTCTATTGGTTGAGGGCATTTATTTGTTTTCTCGTTGTATTTCGCTTTGTCAGTGTTATCGAAAGCGATACTCTTATCGGGGCGAATAAGAACAGACATAGAAGCCTCTACTTTCTGTGAAGGTGCTAGAAGGCGAGGTGAATGTGTTCTTGCTCGCATTTCATCCAGCACGCGGCACGCTGCTCTGTTGCTTGAGCTTTGTTTACTTTGCCGGGAGTTACATTCTTTTCGGTTTTCAGACCACATACATTGCCCAGGAGTTTCCAGCGATGGTCATCAGTCACTATGATCTCCCCTGAAAAGTCATTCAGGACGGATCGTATGTGGTCCATAAGTGAATCGAACGCTGCTGTCGTGTCAGCGACTGAGACTCAAGAAATCGGGGATGGAATCTAACTGATTCAATATGGTACTCGTAGATTTTGGTCTTCCCGTCCACGATCAATTGGAACAGGAGTGATACAATATCACACACCTTGCTTTAGGTACCTACTAAAGTAACAGATAAGATATTCGAGGTGGGGCGAGCGTTCAGTGGCTAGGGGAGAACGTGTGGTGGTAAACGGCAGCTACCTGGAAGTTTCTATTCAAACTCTAACTCTTTGTTTTTACAATTCATGTTACCGAAAATGTACAGAAACTGATTTTTTAAAACTTAAATAAAACCCAGGGCAATGGTCCTACAGTTTTGGTGCGATAATAAAAAATGCTCACGGGGTCAAACTCTAACAGATAGCCATATTTTTTTTTCTTGGCCGGCTTTTGAATTTGGACCAAAATAAATGATCTCCTTTTAAACTAAAAATATTCAAATATATTACAATCTTTTTTTACACGCGGCCTTTTACTTAGGCTAAGAACTAACATCCACCGCGGTTGCGGGCCTGCCGCTTCGTAGGCCGCGGGTTCAAACCCAGACAGGCGCATTTCTTTGTATTGTCTCCTCCGTCTTCAAGAATGCTCTGCACAAGAGACTGTCTGTGTTGCCTTTTGCGTGAAGGGGTTTTTTTTAGTAAGCAGGGCCGGGTGGGTCCGGTGATAGCCCCCACCACGTGGACTGCCTGTGTCCAGTCGCTAAAGGCATTTAGTAAGAGTTTCGTTTATATATGGTATGACCTCTTTGACCCGTCTACATCCTGGTGTCCAAGACCACCAGCCCTCCGCTTGTGTGTGGGTGTGTTTACGTAGCTGACTATAGGCGACTTGCACGATAGCTTCGGGCCCGAACTCCAATACAATGTTATAATCCCTTCCTAGACAACCTGCTGAACTCAAGTAGCTTCTTTTTATATAAACATGTCAGGACTATTTATTATGTTGCCTTTTATGTGCCTATTATATTTTAGGTCATACTGTAAATAAGCACTGGGTTGACCAGAACATTAATAATCTTGTCAAGCTTTCTTGGAAGGTTTGACAACTGGATTGAAAGGTCCAACAAGCAAAGGGAGACGGCTGGTGGTGTACCATATTGGAAGTGAAGATGGTTTTGTGGACAATGCGTTATTAATATTTGAAGCTAAAAAAGGGGTCGATGATTATCACAAAGAGATGAACTCGGAGCGATATGAAGAATGGTTAAAAGGGATTCTCCCAAAGTTAAAAGAAAACTGGGTGCTGGTCATCGATAACGCTCCTTACCATTAAAGGAAAGTAGAATTTCTACCAACTTCAAATTGTCGCAAGGCCCAAATTCAAGACTAACTGAAAGGAAAAAATATTCCATTTGAAGAATGTATGTTGAAAGCCGAGCTAATAGAGATTGCCCGAAAAGAAAGAAAGAGGTTTGAAAAATATGTTGTTGATGATATGGCTGCTAAACGGGGTGTCACAATTTTACGTTTGCCCCCTTACCATTGTGAGCTTAACCCATTTGAGTTGGTGTGGGCACAAGTGAAGGGGTACGTAGCGAAAAATAAAAAAAAAAACATTTAAAATTAAGGAAGTCCAACGTTTAATAGTTGAAGGAATTCGTCAAGTATCCCCTCAGCGATGGAGTGACTGCATCTCACACGTTATTAAAGTGGAAGACAAAATGTACCACTTGGGTCATATCGCCGAAAACATTATCGAAAATTTTACAATTGAAGTAGGTAGCGATTCTGATGATTCATTTTACTCGGACTCTTCAGAATCAGAATAAAGACTCTTTGCGTAGCCTAGCAACGGTGTTGATATTTGGAACTTGTCATTCTATCAATATATTAATTGAATGTTTTTTTTTACGTAATGGACATATTATAATTTATTCAACATTCGTGACGAGGAGGTCTGTTGAACAATAGAGCCTGAAACGATTACGAGCAACCTTCAGTTTGTGCTAACGAAGACGAAAAATACATTATACTTCATACCTTAAAAGAGATCGAAGCCAGATTGACAACTTTACAAAACTTTTACGAATCCCCAGTTTTGATTTAATCTAAGACGAATCCTTACAAAGCTTACAAAAAAAGATTGAACTGGAAACAGAAAATGATAACTCGAAGCAACAATGCAATACAGGTACGAATGTGAAACCTACGTTGATGGTACTATCATTGGTCGTCAAGCTGTGATTTCAAATCTCTGCATTACAAAAAATCGACACTCGTCTGAGTCCCAGCTGACCATAACTAGTCGTAAAAATTTAAAATGATAATTCTTACGATTTTTACGAATATATTCGATCTTTCGGTCAATATCGGTAGCGGCACCTCACTATTTATGAAATGGAAAAAACATGCAACATTCGAATTGTCAAATCATTATCTCTAATGAAAAAATGAGCTGTACATGTTGTGTTACATGTCTGACAACTAGGGAATGCAATCTCGATTTCGCAGGATCCCAATATCGCGAGATCCCGTCGAATTTTTCGGAATCAATCCCGAAGCGTAATATGACCAGTACCACCATGCCACCACCACCACCACCACCAGTAGTATTATTTATTATAAATGTAACTATTCAGTCATGGTTGTCGTAAAATGAATTACGGCTACAATTTGCAAAAAATGATGGGATCATCCATTAACAAAAACATAACCCTTCTTGCGGTCGGGTAAAAAATATAGAGTACCTGTCTATGGACAGACATCCAATCCACAGATTACTGATATGTAGCAAGCTATCCAATCCAACAGCTGCCGCTATTTCACTCGTTCAATAAGTTTCATTCATCGTTCAACTCAACGTGACAGCTTCTTGAGATGTTGCATTTCATTCAAATATATTCACGTCACAAACGTTGAGTTGTCATCACGGGTCGCGTGTCACGGGTGCTCGAGTTGTAACGTCAAATCATGATTTGAGTTCCTAATATTTTTTTATCTTCTACAGTATTTTATATTTATTTTATTTAATAATCAGTTAATTTTATTTAGTATTTAGTACTTACATTATAAATTAGAAGTTTAATGACAACGTTACTACGGAGAGATCAAAATTTCGGCATTCAAAGTTCTTGAAAGTGATATTTGGTTGTAGACTTGTAGCTCATACCTTACTTAGGTGGTTTTATTGTGTTTAATAGTAGCGTTAAAAACATGGACCAGAGTGGTATAACCCCGAACAATTCGAACCAGCAGCTTGTTATAAACAGTGACAATGAGTCGGCGACAGCGCTGCTGCAGGAGAAGGGAAGCGGGAGAAGAGAGAATCTGAGCGAAGTCAGCTTCAAGGAATACATGACTGTCGGGATCCTGTGCTTCGTCAACCTCATCAACTATATGGACAGATTCACCCTGGCTGGTAAGTGTGATGACCATTGCAGTGCTGACTTTCTATTCATTAGGTACTGGAAGAAATCGTATATGATATAATGTTTGACCTAGCGTTATCTATACAATATTTACATTAACAGGAGACCCTAATTAGAACCTAATTTATAATTTTCTAATTAGAATGCAATGCAGGAAGTAATTTAGGCACTTTGTACCTACTAGTTAACACAAAATAATTTCCTACTCCTAATACTAATAATGCCTATAATGTGATATAGAATTGAAAAATGTGAAAGTTTATGAGGATTAATGAATAGATGTTTGTTAAATTTTCATGCAATAATTGCTGAACAGATTTTGATAAAACTATAGTACACATCTAATACATAAGAATACCACACAAGCTATATTTATTGGATGGAAGTGCTAATTACTATAAAAACCTGTTATTTTTTAAATTTGTCTTGTGTCCATGAATTGTCAGTTACACATTTTAAATGAACTATTTTTTAAGCTCCAATACTATCATATCAATAAGAGGTTTACCGCTGTAGCTGAGAGAGTTAGTCATTTATGAAAGTGTAACACATGCACCAAAATAAAATAACACATACATGGCTACTCAAAATGTGTAGCAAATAAACATCTTAGTAATCTACAGTTTTAGTCTCAAGTATGACAAATAATTGAGAGATATAGACAATTATACACTTTTTTTAGCTATTTAACATGCTTTAATATATTATCTATTGCATTTAAGTAAAACAATTTTGTTAAAAATTAAGCTTGGGGAAGGAAAAGGTAGGGAAGAGAGCGAAGGGTTTTTTTTTTTTTTTTTTTTTTTTTTTTTTTTTTTTTTTTTTTTTTTTAGCCCTTACTGTCCCACTGTTGGGCAAAGGCCTCCCCCAAGTCCTTCCAAACCTTCTTCTCCCGCGCCGTCTCAAACCAGAAGCGAAGGGGTTGAATATTATAATAGATTATCAAAAATAATTGAAACCACTTTAATCCCTAAGTAGCTTGGAAGAAATCTAAAACTTATGTACTTAAAAATTAAGAAAATATTTATTGGTGCAAAGTTGGTCCTTACCCAACTAAACTTATTTTTTTCTAGGCTCATTGGAAGAAGTTCAATGATATAATATTTTAAGACAATAAGAAGTTGAAAAGTCTTAAAATATTATATTGAATCAACTTTGATTAAATTATAGCAGTATATTACTTATAGAAATTTATTCAAAGTTGTTTTGATTTTTATTAATTATTGACTAAAATTAGGCTTCTGAGACCTATCTCAAGTGCCTACACTTGCATTAAGGACACAAAATGCAGCATTTTTGATAAAGCACAGCCCCACTAAGAAAAGTATTAAAGCTAAATTTAATTTGAGTAACAAAAGATAAGCTTAAAATCTTATCTATCAAAGTCATACAGCGTGGCGATTAGGTTATCACATTAAATTATGCAGCATGTATTACAAGTGGTTATCAGTCCGTTAAAATAGTAAAATAAATAATTTTACTAAAATTAAGAAAATGCATTTTTCAAACAAAATAAATAGTTTTAATATATAGTTTTAATTGGTAAAAAATAAATCATCCTTTATAATATTAGTTCACTGACCTGTAAAAGCGGCAACGCCGCGGCGCCGGCGAGTACGTACCTACTTGTGGGTGTAGGCACGCGTGCGTGGCGTATGTGTGCGACATAGGTACTTTATGTTGTTGTTTTAAGAAATCATCACAAATTAACTTTAAAAATCTCCACTTAAATTTTAAATTTTCACATTTTCAAAATGTCCACCATGCTTCTGTACACACAAACGATATCGTCTTATGATATTGTTTCGAAATTTTCTAAGTAGGTCACCATTCGCGGCTAAATTTTTTAAAATGTCTGGGGCACGAATTATTCGATTTTTTAAATCATCCACAGTCGTCACTTCAGTAGCGTAATCCTCATTCTTTAAATGTCCCCATAAAAAAATCGAGTGGTGTTTAAGCGTCTGGGTACGCACAAACTGTCACACACCACTTTCACTAATGTACAACTAATAATACAAACAGTATTATTAAACTATCTAATTCCTATTACAAAAATAAAGTTAACACAAATCAATATCCACAAAAAAAAAAAACAATAAGTAGGTACGAAGGGCGCGCGCGCAGATAGTAAACTCGTCAACTATCCCTCAAGTATTTTGGCAGCAGACTAGATTCATTCATCGTACGCACCACCACTCCCGTACCCCGTAGCATTTCGAGTATTAGAAATTTATACCTTAAGTCGTCAACCGTAAGAATATTGTTGCATATTTTTCTTTGTCTCTTTTTATGTTTTAATTTACAAAGACGCCTTCAACTATTAGCTGTAAGGACATTTTTGTCTTGAATTGTTTAGGTTTCTTATTACGAGAAACATAAACAATTCAAACGTAAACAGTTTGTAAAATGATAGTCTAGTACTTGTAGGTAATACGAATGGCAACGTTTGAAGTTGTAAAATAGGTAACTTCACCAACCACGGGTCTTTGACCTACTTTTATTGGCCAGCTGATTGAGTTTATGCAATACATGATGTTGCGAAATATTAAAATGAAAAAAAAAATCCCACGGCTATAATATTGTTTATTATTAAATTATTTTAACTGTATATGATAAAATACCTAATTCTGAGTACGTGGTTTCAATTAATGTGATAACCTAATCGCCACGCTGTATAGTGCAAGTGCCTTTTCAGTTGCATAATAATCTATCCAAATCTTATCAAAAGATAGTGTAGGAGGCGCAAACATCAAACACCTGAAACATTTATATGAGTAATATAAGGCATTTCTCAGATATTATATTCTATCTATATAGCAGTTATCTAGCATTTTTAGTCCCACTGCTGGGCAAGGACCTCCCTAATGAATATAGGTTAATCTCTCAGGCACAAGTGTACCGAATTCGGGACATCTCTGTACAAGTTAACTTAAACCTTATTTGTACAAAATAAGGTTTAAATTAGCTGCTATGAGGGGTACTTTATTTAGTACACTGGTGCCTGAGAGGTGGCCTGTAAAGATAGCTGTAAAGAGGGTAAATAAATAAAAAATAGAATAAAAAAAGTAACTGGTCCATTTCAACCTTTAATTCATTATTTCCCAAGAGGATGCCGGCGTCCGCACACCTATTGTCTTTCTATTGTGTCTCTAATTACGGTATTCAACAGGTTAAATGCTTTTTATTACTGAACTAAGACAATCAATAAAACAAATATTTAATCAAGCTGGGTAAAGTGTGCTTGACCCTAATGCCCATTCAAATATTTTAATTGTCCAACAACAGAGTCTAATTTATTTTTTATACATTTAAATTAATAGTCAAATAGAAACAAAGTTGGGTCTTATTTCGGGCCATTATTCCAATTAACTTCCGCATTATGTTGTGTCTATTTCTTATTGATAAACATACAATGTAATAAGAATAGTTGTAGGTATAAATACTGTGTTGTTTGTTTTATTTCTCAGACCTCTGTGACATTAGAAATATTACGCGTCAACATAAATTAGATCCATATCTTTTGTCATTGACGTCGGAACACGCGACTAATCTCTTTAATTAACTATAATATCGGGTGTACAGCACTAATTAAATCACTTAAAGACATTCGGTAGAGATAAGCCAAGGCTTTCGCCGAAATATTTATATTAAACGTAGTATTAACTTTTAAATTATGTTAACCCGACAAAAAGTAAAACAAATTCAAAATAAGTTTTTTATGTTTTCGGAATTAAATAAAAATCAATCCATCTATCGTAAGTCGTAACCCGGTAAAAGAAACAAATAATGTCTTTTTTTTTTTGTGGTAGGTAAAATCATCCAATGACAAATCCCGCGCTCGGGCGATCCGGGAGATAGTGTCAGACTCTTACTGACTAAAAACCTACTCCGTTCCTTCGTTGCCTATATAACGGGGCCGAGCCTTCTTTTCAGAAAACGGTCTATAAAACTATACATATTTTATATTTTTATGGATGGAAATACAATTTTAAGATAAGTCAACCTACTTTGTTTTTTTTTTTGTGAAGCGAGAAAGTGTGTCTTTTCTAAAGACTTTTACTGACTAAAAACCCGAGTATTTTTTTTTAGTTTGTCTTTGCGTTCCAGGACCTCGGTAACTCTTTCGAATAACCCCACAGCGCTGACAGGAAGATATTTCGATCAACTACCTAATAAATTATAATATATACCTACCTAGTAGTTACGAACGGAAATGACGAAATTGTATGCGCTCCTTCCTATAGCTGTCGACGAAACCCTAAAATAGCGCAGTGTGTGACTGCATTAAAATAATAAGGGGCCATACTTGTGCAGACATGGATTCCATGTTGCAGCTACTACGTTTCATTGTAAAGAGGCATTAAATTTTAATTATCGATAATTTTTAAAAATTAAAATAGCTCTGGTACGTAGACCTATTTTAATTAAAAAAAATTATCGATTCTGTAAATTTATCGCTACTGCAAAACTAATCCTTATCTAGGAGATTTAAGTACGAAACACTCGTCAAATCGGAACTTTGAATGCATTTCGTATGATTCATAGAGGTACGTACTTAATGCTAATAATAGTCACCTAATCATAATCGCTCCCAACTAGGGAATCCAATACCGCAAGCGCAGGATCCCACAAATATCCCGCACCTTTTTTGCGGGATTACTAATGCGGTATCCCGCACGCTTGCGAGATTAATTATTACCTAAGAAAAATGGGTGGAAAAGACGCGCTGTTCTGTTTACTTATTTATAGCCCTAGCGGTTATTAACAAGTGACTTAACAATTTCCCAGAGATCTCGTGACTTTTCTTCAGAATTTATACTTATGAAAAAACAATGGACAAAAATATATTTTATCTTTCCTTTCGTTTCATAAACCTTTGCAACATCATACAAAACATTTTAAACTTGTCTTTATTTTATTTTTTTATTTATACATACCTAATCTCTTCTTCCTGCCCTTGTCCCATATTACTTGGGGTCGGCGCAACACGTTTTTTTCTTCCACTCTATCCTATCAGCCGTCACACTATCACTAACTTCCTTTTCTTTCATATCACTCCTCACACAATCCATCCATCTCTTCTTCGGCCTCCCTCTTCCTCTAAAAGCGAAAGCGCCAGGCATAGAATAATAACACGCCAGGGTAGCTCGCAAAATTCAAATTGTCTTTAGATTTTGTATTTTGCAGGTCTTATTGCCACTGGACTTGCAAAAAAGTAAAACAACAACAAAAAATGCATTTCGTTGGCTACCTTTGCACACCGCTTAAAATAAAATTAAAAAATTAAAATCTCCATCCCGCAAATCCCTCGGGATCCGCGGGATTGCCGACTTGCAAGCCTGCGGGATTGTATTTCCTATTCCCAACGGTGGCTGTTATTTGACTTAGTCATGTACTTATATCTCACTAACAATATTAAACGCTTACGTCACCGGTATTTTTCTAGTCAAGGGCTTTGTTTAACCATAGACTAATTTTATCTTATCTTCATGAATGCCAAAGCTCCGTCTGTAGCTAAAATATTTCGTGATTAATAGCCACTCTTTTTTGCTAACGAAGAATATCGTGGTAGTGCACATGCACGATAAGCAAGGTAACAGTAACTGGAATTCACTACCTGTGACTGCGATAATTCTTGTGGCAAATGATTTTATTACATAACATTTCTAGTTCTACGAAGTAATAATATAGTAATAGTATCTACTTACAGACTATGCACATTTATTAATTTACTAAATATTGCCTTTTAATTGGAAATGTCCTTTTAATGTCGTATGATCGCCGTTTAAGCTATTGAACGTTATCTTTGATTGATTCTTATGAAATGACTTAATAATTGTTAACTAAACTAGATGTAGGCATTATGGGTCCTTAATTTCCTACAAAATTCATAATAATCATAACGCTACACCTCTTTTCTTCAACTGGTTTACTGGCAAGCAGGTCAGAGTAGTATTTCTCTTGGTTTTAAAAATACGTATTGAATTATCATGGACATGATCACATGAGTTAATATGGAATTAAAAATCAAGCCTAGAACATCATGGTCTTATAGTTAACGACTACGTAATTTGTAAAAGAGGTCACTTAACAGAAAACAAAAAACACTGAAGGAAAAAAATAATTTGTGTAAAAGGCACAGTCCGTGTAACACAAGCATCACGCAGCTTTTTGTGCGGTTAATCTTTTCATGTCGAAATAAAACGACGTCTTCCTGCGTCAAGAGCGGGCTCTAAAATAGATTAGTTAATAATCCTTTTTATCTTGGATGCACTATACTGTCGCTACTTAAAATTCCTTGAGGAATCCTGTTACGAAATATATTCAGGATCTTGCCTACCTAATGTTTACATTTTGAGTTAAGCCACGAATGATGTCATTGACTTTATAAGTTTCAAAACTACCCAGGACCTCTTAAAGCATACAAAGAATGGAATGTTTCGTGGGAGGTAGAGGCTTTTAAACGTAACGCAGTGTGGACACGTTGAATTTCTAAATAACATTTGTTACGGAATTGGATATGTGACCCATCCAACAGACTGATGCCTCGCGAAGTCGCGAGTAGAACACTGCCACTTAAAACATAGTCAGCTAATGTATATTCTATTCTGTGACATGTTCAGATAAAGTTTATCGTGTTTCGGAAAGATTCAGTAAGCCAGTTCCTCTTTTTAAATTCCAAAATGAATTCAAATACACGGTTCCACGTTAGTCAGTGCGATAGAAGTGTGTATTAGACGTTAATAAATTACTATGAATGAATGGTGAACGCCCAGGGTGTGTCGATGTCACGTAATCAGTGAACTAATCTCCAGTGTCTACTCACGTGCGTGCGTGGGTTCTCTCCTCATTCTTCAACGAATACAATGTCACCATTTAAATATGGGACAGGCGTTATAACTTGATTGTTTGTGGAATTAGGACAAGACGTTTGAAGTTTTGATACATTCCTTTCCTATACACGCATAGTATGTAAATGGATCAAAATTGGATACCTTTTCGATTCCCGGACGATTAATTAAAAAAGAAGTTTAGGGGGGACATGTATTGTAAGTTCGTGGGTGTGTAAAAAACATAAGCAATATTCTTTTTATATTGACGCGATTACTATAGGGGAGTTGGAGGGTTGATTTCCCCAGAGGGCAATCCACAAGTTACCACCGCAATAACACGCTACAAATATTCCTATCTTGATTAAAATCTAAAAGTAATCATGAGGCTCACTTTGCCGAAGACATCGCAATTTGGTGATAAAATGATGATTGCCGCAGATAAAAAAATGTAGGTGTACAATGTAAAATTTGTTTTTTTTTTATATTTGGTGTTTTTTTTTTAATAATTCCATTTATCATACGGTGATTGTTAAAGATAGAAGAGTACCGCATAATCACTTATTAATTAGTGACGCTGCCTGACTACTAGACGGTTACTTATTATGTATGTAGTATGTATGTATGTATAATTGTTTGGCACGCTCTGCAGCTTGAACGGCTCGATGGATTTTAGCTTGAGAGGTGTCGTTAGATTCTTAATTACTGTGAAAGTAATATCGTAATAAAATAAAACCAAAAATAAATAAAAAAACATAATTTAAAAAACTAATAAACCCGACTGCTTTTCTGAGTATTCATGAAAAAGCCCTAAATGATAAATGATTTTTATTTTGTAAATAGGTTTTAAAAAAACACTTTTACACGTAAATTTTTTTTTGTCGTCAGTTTAAACTAGATGAGGCCGGTGTTTCCTAACTGACTACCCTGAGAAGAAACACCGAAACAAACTCAGGGGTCAAAGTCTCTTTTAAAGTCCATACAGTTAACATATTATTTGACCATTACATATGGTCAAATAATATGAGAAACATGCAGATTAGTGTCTGAGATGGTCTTTTGAAGAAAGAACCACACAGATTTGAGTGGACCTGTCCAGTCAGTGCAAGCATTTATCAGTATTCGTGTAGCTCAAACTTAGGACTACTAAGGAGCTCAACGACTTGACGAACAATACCAAAGAAAGGACATTTGGGTAGGCCGCATCAAATACTCAACCTAAAACAAGAAAGTCGTTGTACCCGATCGCACTTAACTATATAATATTTTAAATACAAGATAAATTATAGCAGTCGGGACCCATTCTAGAAAGTCAGCCGTCTAGTCAGTAGATTGGAGTAATCTGCAATGTAATATAGGTATGTGCTCTCAATTCATTAAGCCTCCATTTCTAGAATTGGTTCCGACTGCTACAATTTATCTTGTATTTTTTTAGATTCTAAAGACCCAAAAACAAAATTGAGGACCTATCTTAAAAAAAAGTGAGTTAAATATACCCTTATCATAATGATCTATTAATGAACAATATTAAAGTTAGCGTCGTGACGTTTGACAATTTAGATAACAATCACTTGTTGTAGGTACTGTTTACTTAATTTTTACCGTTTGATTATCTCATTCATGTTGTTCTATGTTTGCCCAATACTAGTTGTTTGGCAAAAGACTTATGTATGTACGAGTACGACTCACTGATTATTCAGATATGACTCACTCTGTATAATTTTTACCGTTATTGGCTATTTTTCATAATGATTAGCACATTGAACATACGACAGTTTGTCTGGTAGGTAAATGACCCTGGTCTCATTTTATTTTTATCGTTTTGTTTTGCTTGCTCAGGAAAAGAGACCATTTCAAACTTCAAATCGATTTATTACTAATATAACTTGTTACATACTTAATAATTTCTTAGTATCGTTAATATTCATTGTATTGGTTACGAAAATATGTCATCCCGAATCTTTAAATTAGAAAAGGGTTCCATTTGTGTGTACCCTATTTAGCTAGGGTCCCGCGTGTGTGCACATCGTTTAATAAATAAAATATGTGAAAGCTTAATAGCTGTTGGTTTTAGTTTACCGCGCACCGCGCCCAGTGAGGGGTTAAAAATGTGGTAACTTTTTAGGGACGACACTTTTTATAGACGATATTTTGTTTTCTGTGATCAATTTACGATACAATATTGGAATCGCTGCACGATTTTATCTGTTAATTTAACATGATTCGTCTCTAGAATTACAATATGTTAATACATTCAATGAGATTTAGATACTGACATTGACACCACATTTTTATAGTACCATTGAAATTGACACTTAAGTGTAAATCGTAAAATTGCTCTGGGCATCGCAATTTCTTCAAAGGCACAGATGCAAAGGCAAAGTTCACAAGAAATCGTAAAAGTCTGGCTGTCTGTCGTTCACAGTGATTGCCTTTATAAAGCTATACTAGAGAATCGATTCCAAAAGGACATAGACCATTGACAGATGTGGTATGCTTAAGGACGGAGCTTAAAAGCCATCCTTTTTAATGTTGTTTTAATCTCTAGCTATTAATCGAGCGGTTTCAGTATCATGTGGTGGAGGATCAAAGGGGATTACTGGAAAATTTAGGCTTATAATTAGCAAGCATAGTAACCCGAATTCGGTTTTATGGTATTACATTTTATTCCTGTCCCTAGAATCTTTTAAGTGTAACCTGTGTAGTAAAGTTATGCAATAGGCAAAAGTGACGGCAGTTGGGTTTCTGCCGCATCAAACGAAAGTCTTCTTTTGTTTAAAGAATCATCATAACAAGCGCAAAATTTTCACGTTTTTTCTTGATAGTAAACTTTATCTGTTTGCTTTGTTAGATGCTGAAACATACCACCGATGTCTTAGTATCAAAATATTGTACACGTTTTCATCTTAAGTTATCTTGCTAACTGATAAAAATATTCACGTGTTTGTGTATAGTAGGATGGTGGATTGATAGCATTATTGATATCGAGTGCAGTGCGGACAATAAGCTGATTTTGTATTATAGCAGTTGATCTCGCAGGCTGGAAGTCCAGTGCTCCAACAGTAGTTGCTTTGATTTGATGCGATGCAGCTGTGCATAATAAGTAACGTAGATACCGCGGCTCCACTTGCCTGTGCATCGGCCCACGTTTCAAGTGCCCATTGAGACTCCATTTGGGTCCAATTAGTTCCGACTTTAGAGATACTATATCGGCAGATGACGATTATGTTTAGGCTTGTTGGACTAGTTAAAAAAATGAATATTCATGTCATCGTATGCATGTCACATGAAATTATCGCTTTTTACAGTTAGTGGTTTAGTAAAGATAGGGTAGGGTACATGGATCATCAATAATCATTACAATGTAGAGACTTGAGGCCCTGAGTATAACTGATAAAACTCTGAACCAATAGACGAAAACTTTCCACTTTTATGATAGCGAATGATAAAAGGTTCATGTCATTTATAAATAGTTTATCAATTTAAGTAGGTACCAACTTACCTAATGACTATAATGAACAAAACTAGTTTCAATCGCGGATGTATTTTATTATGGGAATTTATCTATGAAGAATTCTAATGAATGATTAATTTAATATTGCAAATAACAAAAACGACAACAAATATGAAAAGTATAATTACGTAATTATTATATTGTATCGTTTGAATTCAGTTTCCTTCATACATAACTAATAATGTAACCTGATGAAAGAATGCAAAGTTACTTATTATGTGGCAATGGTAACAGATCGCTCTAATGTTGTAATGTGGGTGCAGGTAAATAAATAATAAAATGTAATTAAATTCCTGCCATAGTCTGTAGTACTCCAACCGGAGTGTAGTCTGCCAAAATCGGTGTTAAAGATAAAAATGTAGATACGTATGTCAGTTGTTGCGACATACTTCGAGTCCGCCAAGCGGGGTCTTCAAGTGGATCATTGTTTACAGTAGATAGGCACCACGGCATCACCGATAAATTAACTTGTTACGATTTCCGAGTTCATCAACGTACAACCAGGGACGACCACGTGGGCATCCACCTTTTAAAATTGAAACTGGTTCCACGTAAATCAAGTTTTGGCATCATTAGTTAACGAAGCGAATATGGGTATCGAAAAAGTCTGCAAAGTTCCTAAGAATAGAAATAAAGAAACGGAAGAAGACGAAGAACAGTATACATATACATATTATGTAAGCGAGCTGGCAAAAATGAGGGTTCGCTCATACTAAGTCATGTATATTTTTTCATTTTATTTACCTGCATCAACCTCCCTAAAGTTATGTTGTCATGCCATTAAAACCGCATTTCGGTTGAAGTTTGTGATGATAATCGTTGCTTAGCATTCCGTCGTTCTTAAATATAATAATAAAAACCTTCCAAGGCTGTTGTTTTTCTAACCTCTTCAATAAATCGCACTATTTCCGTTCGTTTTTTAATTTTATTTGTCTCGCAGTTTTACAAGTTTCATCTCACTCGCCAGCTTGCCACTGCTGCTTCATTTCTGTTTTTAGCTTCCTAGATTGTAAGATTATCTGTTGTTCTAACGTGAGAGTTTCTGGGGTATGTAAACGAGATTGAAAAATCAACAGACCTTTCCCTTTGTTGATGGGACATAGTTGTCAACTTCTTGTATTTACTACCGCTTGCGTGTGTAAATTTAAGTTACTGTCAGTGCTAATGTTTCGCTTTCCGTCATAATTATTCTAGCGACCTACGTCTATGTTAAAATAACAATGGCTATGTAATTATTTGATGAATTTAGAATCACTTATTATCTTGAAGTTATTTTATGAAAGTTTGTAATGAACATACTTCCATACTAAGTTGCGAAAAAAGTGGTTGCCAACACCGCAGAGCTAGTTCCGAGTAATAGAGAGAAAATAAAGGGCCTTTTCTCTGTAGTGAAGTAGTGTGGGAATATCGTCGCTGTGTTGACGTAATCGCCCTTTAGTTACTAGGGTTCGAGGTTCACCCTCACGAAAAAAACATGCCTTGCACTGGCGCCAATCTTTATTGCTCCCACTTTATTGCACCCTATGTATTTTTTATTTGTGCCAAAGGTAAAAACATCAACGTCGATGGCAATATAGTTGAGAACTTGGGATCAGGCTAGGATTTCTTAGACATCAAGTAACTGATATTTACAGAGCAGCTATGATTAATGTATCTACGATAAGAAGAGAAGAATATACGGAAGTACAAATTCTATCGTGCTTTAAATAAAAATAACCGCTGTGTTTCAGTTGTGATAAGTTTTATTATTTACTAATAGTTGACTATATAATTGCCACTGATAACTGAGATGTTTATGTTATTGAACTTTATAATTTCTCCGACCGCTAATAAAAAAATATATTCTTGATATGATTTTTTATTATATTCATCGTTCTAACAATATTTCTCGGTCAGTATTGTATGTGCGGGATTTATTTATTACCTCTGAAGAAGAGTGCAACTGCTTAGTTACGACTTTAACCTTAATTGCAGTAATAAACAAAACAACAGCAGTTTTCACATTTTTATGCCAATAAAGAAGATGAGCGGTTTCTTTAACGTTGAATGTGGTTGTAGTAGATTTTCTTTTAAATTTTGAGAATTAGAAATTTTCATTTTTCAATCAAATTAACGCCATCAAATTGACACAGTATAAAAAGTATAGCTTCCACCAAAACATTATTCGGCGTACGTGTTACGTTCTGTGAAAATGGATATGCCCAGGTTAGGTTACCTCGGGTTCCTGGTATTGAAGGTACACTTGCTGCATCGCGTTGCAAAATAACATACACTATAATGACAATGGGAACCTACATTGTATGTGTACATATACCACAGATAATATAATACTGGACCGTTTAATTAATTAATTAATTTCAAATGTACCTTGTATTGTATACGAGGTGTATTTGAGATTAATCTATTTGATTTTAATCTATGAAATCCTGAAACTATCAGCATCGACAGGTCAACATTTTAACGGATTGCTTTTGCTTTTATTTTTTATTAGATTTTGAAAATTTATATCGATTAAAAAAAAGAGTAGATCATGCACACTAGAACCTCGATGTGCGATTTAATAATATTATATTAAAGTAGAAATAAATGTAATTGAATGAATTTGATAACAATATTTTTTTTTTACGATGTTGGTAGTTTGCGTTACCATTGCAATGTCACCTTGTAGAAAGACAACTAGAATATTTGTAGAAGTGCCCGCAATCAATATACTTCATAAGTAGTATGCTGTAGAAATACTGGAAACAATAGATTATTGTCAGCGAGGCCTTAACCTAATTTGTTTAAGTACTGATTTCACAATTTCAGCGTTTTTCATTAGGAATATTGTACTTTGATGCATGATGATGCATAATGTCTACGAATTTTTTAAAGAAGCCCGTGTACTTATGCCCTAATCCACGTTATCTTCATGGATTTTCTGTAATTCAGCCGCTTCAGGTTAAGCAAATATGTCTTTACTTACGTAACCCGCGTAATCTATGTACCTAGTCAGTAGTTAGACGGCAAGCTGGTTTGCTAGTAGATATTTAGAAGAAAATAAGTATTCAGTTCAACGCTTTTGGTGTCAAGGATCCAGCATCACGGGTCGTACAAACATTGAAAAAAAAAAAAAAAATCTGAGATATTATACTAAGCATATTTAGAGTTGGACTCGATAATCGGGTCCTAGGCACGGACACAAGTCAGCAATATCTACGTAAAAACACGACTCGGGAGGCAGATTGTGGGCACACGAAATAATTTTTGTATGTTCTTGGCATCGAAAGTAATAAAAATAATCTTTTTCAAAATACTTCATGTCGCCAAGCCATAGACCGTGCTAACATGTACCTAGTTAACAATAGCAAATAACGTATAACGGTACCTAACTGATAAGAAATAGCACAAGTTACATAATGAAATTAGTATTGACAAACTTGTTGTCAGGCATGTCGGTACTCCATTTACACACTTGGCAGACGAGCTGGCACTGAAAGTGTAAACCAACTATAAATATAGAATAGTTGTACCTGGCGCTAAGCTGCTAAGAGGGCAGAGCACTATAACACATGATTCTCTGCTTAATATTCCTGAACTATTGTCGTTGCTAGGTTTACGTTATTTTTTTCTTTAACACTGATGTCCAGACACGGCACCTCAATAAACTGCAAACTGAAAATTAAGGCACTGGAGGAGTGTCTCCGGCACCGCACACTAGCAATTAAAAGCACCGGCTAGATTAGGATTTCTTTCTCTAATTAATTTACATACTCGTACATCTTGCAAGCATAATAATATTATTCTCTTCTAAATCTGAATTAGGAGAGCGTTAATTCCTAAAAAAATCTGATTGACGATAAATGGTCTGACAAAAAAAAAAATAATGTAATACCTATGTACATTATATATAGGTATATGTTATATTATGGCATTTTAATACTATTATTAAAACAATTATAAAATTTATAATAACCTCATCCCGTTAGCAAATAGGTGCTTGGCTGGGCGATGTGATGGAGGGTTGTATTTGTGGTGTTCTGAATTTTTATTGAACCCCAGGGTGAGCGATCTGTCACCTGCAGTAATCGAATGTGCCAACGGAAATGAAAGTCGTCATTCAATCTCTTCTCATGGCGATTACAGCGATGTCGTGAAAATGTTATTACATGTCATGCCACAGTCAGAGGCTTATTGCTAAGACTGATGCCGATGTGATGTGGTAGGTAAGGCGTTTTACTATATCGTCTCTTATTTTCATCTAACGTTGTGTAATGTGAGTTCCTTGTAAATATTGTAATCGATTTTAACATGATTAGGTAACTGTCTTTTTACGTAGGTGAGCAAAAATATTTTAGCAGATATAAATAAACGTGCAGTTTCGTCATAATGTCATGACCGAGAAAACATCGAACGCTATCGTCACGAGTCGCTGTGCAATGGTTCGCGTTCGCGCCACGAATCTCTTGCTGCTGATTGGTTGTCGTGGTGGCGTGATTATGATGTTCGAAGCCGGCGCGTTCGCCGGCGGGCGTGCTCGTGCGATAGTGCTGCCATCGAGGATGACGTAGCGTATCCGTATGATCGCGCGACGCGCCACGCTATGCGACGCCCACAAGCTATGAAGGTCACCGCACTAATCTTGATGATGAGGGCATTCTACAAACAATAACACCGATTCGATAAAACTACACTCTCTACCCATTTCTTATCGATTTTATATACTTAGCTTTACTGTTAAGTCGACTTCAGAAGTTTAACTCTTACCTACCTAAGTCCTTTTTTTCTCTTGTCTACCTATTCTACTGCCTAATTATATCTAACCTCTCACACACTTGAGTCATTAGTGTGTGGTTATTTAAAAACATCCTGTAGGTAGAGGAAATAGGAAGGTTTTTCCAAACCAAATTAATACTTGCTGTATCCTCAAAAGCCAGTTCAGATAAAAATTGTGGAGGTAGTTCTTGTTCAGGAGAATTAGCTAACTTGGTAAAATATGCTAGAACAGTTCATCATTTTCTTTGGTTATAAATAAAACTAGGTCAAGCTAGAGGGACGAGTATAGTTAAAATTAGATCTTCTTGAATTTCAAAGTCAAAGAAGCGTATTAGTAAGTTTTATTTTGTCGCATTGTTATCGTTAGACGTTACTGTCTATCCCTCTGGTTTGATCACATTAGGCCAACGTAAGTTTTTCAACGAAGAATAATTATTTGTCCGGTGTTATTCATTGTTATGGACAATAAATTAATCAAAATCAATTCTCAGCGCAGCGAGCCGTGCCGTGTGCATATGCATTTATTCATGACACCATCGGAGGATGAGCAGAGTTTGTACCTAATAAAAGAGGGCAATGCCTTGTAATGTTCAACGACATAATATAACATCACATCAGGGGTGTAGGATCAAAACTTGCTACGTCCATCGAGGGAAATTTTACAGGAAGTAAAAATCCTTCGCATTTTTGATGACAACAACTAAACTTTAAGGCAACTACTCCAGAAAAATGAAATAAGACACACTCTTACTAGTGATATTACATTCAACATACCCATAGAGTAAAAAAATACGATAAATTGATAAAAACTATTGGACATAACCAGTTTTGATTCCAATCAGTGGACATAGCCATGTTTGATCCCAACTTCCTAGGACTTAACCAAGTTTGATTCCAAGGTAATCTCAGGGCTGGATTCAGTAAACTAGTGCTAGTTCATATTCAATTTGTAAATTGGAAGCTGTAAAGTATTCGAAAGGTAAATTTAAAAAAAGTAGTGGTTTACTTATTTATTTATATCGACGTACATTATCAGGCACGAAATTCCGAGTAACTACACAATTAAAAGCGGTGGCTCTTCTCTGGGTTCACATTCCAATTCTTCAGTGTGATTTTCATCCTCAGGCAGAATTTCAGCGGTGTTTATAATATTTGAATAGAAACTTAATTCTTCCCGGCTTTGCCAGTCTTCTCCAAAATGTTTCGACAGGAGATTTTTCACGTCCCTTACTTTTAATGCCTTTACAGGTATGTTTGGTCTTATTTCGCTAGGAGCGATCATGCTCATAATTTTATCTTTCCGGCAAACGTTTTCATATTTTCCTGTTTGCGTTTTATAAAATCTCTCCGATTGGACCAATACATTTCCGATCCGCTTCGATCGTTTTAAATAGAACCTTCTGCACTGTGTAAACTGTACTTTCCACTGTCCCGGCGGTTTCAATATTGTTTCGGCTTCCTTTTTGAAATCGTACACAGTAAAATCTTCGCCTATTTTCACAATAGTTGCCTGCTGTGAAATTATATTCAGATACTGCTCTGGAGTTAGTATTGTGTCCATTTTACGAAATATCTTTTCACTATTTCCGAATACTCTGTCTGCCGGAAGATAGGAATGACCAGTAACAGGAAACACGAGTTCTAGTTTTTTGATCGAGGGATGTTCCAGCAACCATTTGCAACACATTGTGATTATGGTGGAATTTTTATTTTGACCACCACAGCCATCTGAGATCAATCTAATAGTAGTTATATTGGTGAGATCAGTTTTGTTTAGATGATTATACACAGCAGATGCAATTGTGTTAGAATTTTTCGAGAAAGTGTTTTCTGTCCAGACATTTGCGAAAACGTTGTTTTTATTAAGTGGGGCCTTTGAAGTGCCTTCCACAATAGTAAAATTAAAAAGATAAATTTGCCTGCTATAATAGCATGATTGATCGGGCACTTTAGGAAGGTTCATGTTTTTTTGGCAATCATATGAAAGTATTTTCACTCCCTCTTCTTCCGTCTTCAGCAGCGAATAGAAAGCTTTTGCCCTCAAACTATGAACCCTCTTTTCTACTCTGTACTGTTCCTTCTTCTGTTCATCTTTTTCTCTTTTTATTTTCTCTAGAAGCTGTATGCACGTAGAGCACATATCTGTATAAGGACTACCAAATCCTAAATTATATTCAGTATTAAAAATGTGCCTAAAGTAGGACTCTTTCGCTGGTGCTGCACATTCAGATTTGTATAGTCTATATAGTTTTCTGATATTTAGGTCACTTGGCAAATATTTGCGTGTTGAAGTTTGGCTTCGGCAATAGTGTGGTTCTGAACACTTAAGTTTTCGAATAAATGCATGCACTGATGCCTTTAAATCTTTGAATAGTTCGGTTTTACGGTCTCCTCCTCTTTTTTCTATTGGAAACTCGCCGCTTACAAAAGACTTTTGTACTAGGTTTGTGACACGCCCTTTTTTCAAAGAAAGGGCTGCTAGAAACAACTTTTGGCAGACAGTTATAGATTTTTTATCGACTTTTACTTTATATTTTATGGTGCACTGCTTGGTGGCTCTTGAAGCGCTTTGGACTCCAGTCGTAGGATCCAGTCTAAGGGTTCTTGGTCTTTTTCTGTAAATCGGCACAGCCTGACAGCATTTCAATATAATAGCATCCTGACACGATTTGACAGGATTTTTATAAAAAGCTGTATGGAATTTTCGTAATATAGTACCGGTCACTTTGTTGCATTCAAATACTTTGCTTTTGTGTTCACAACGTGGAATTCTTGGCAAAGTCTTTGAAGAATACCTACAACAAAAATGAAATAGACTAAATTATTTTTTATGGTAAATACACTCTATGGTGGGGACGCCTGCCGAGCATAGGCGGGTTATCCGTCTATGTCAGGCTACTTCACTCAAAGGTGCACTCTCTACTCTGCTTGAAACGCAAGGCGCTTCAAACAATGACATCAATGACGCATCACTGCAACTTTATAAACAAGATAAAACCATGGGTAGATATTTCTGCACGATGATCAAGCATACATTTCTTCCAATGCAGGAATCGAACCTGTGAACTTTTTCGCGGTATCGGAGAAGAAATATATATGCCTACGTTTTCTATTCTAAACTTATGAAAATCTGTTCAATCGTTATAGTAACACAAATTGCAAAATAATTATAAGAGCGCCCGTCCAAACAAACACTTTAACTGTACGCAATAGGATATTTTACTACTATCAATCTTCAAACTCGTTGCTACTTACTATTTTAATGTGATAATAATTTTATAGTAATAACAGGTTCTCCTCCCTCTATGTTAGATCTGAAGTACGGCCCTGGCAAATACAAACGTACCTGATTTTTTTCGCCACATTTGCCTTCCAATTATGTGGCTGTGCAGTCCGTTTCCGTGCCTGGTTTTTATTAACAGGCAAAGGAAAATCATTCATCTTGCTAATAAACGATAGTTATCACACGAAAACAAAAGAGTTCTTATTTAAATTGCTAAAAACTGACGACTAAATCACACAGAAATTGTATCGGCAGCCATTGCTGTTTTGATTCTAATGGAGCGCTCCTATTGGCTGGCGCGAGTGTAGCCAGTTTTGATACTGAACTTTTGTGGACGTAACCACGTTTGTTTCCAACCTCATTTTTTAAATCAAAATAACTCGGGACGTAGCCAAGCTTGATGCCAAACTGTTTTTTTGGGTGAAAGGTAGTCTCGAAACAAAAATGTTGCCATCAAAAGGTGAATTTTGAAAAATTGTGGACGTAGCTAGTTTTGATCCTACACCCCTGACATCTCATATTGATTTAAAAATAAAATAGTTACGCCTGGCGATTTAAAAACGATATTGTGAATTTTGTTAGATTTTGGTCAGAAACAGGATTAAGTGTATCAAAAATAGTTTTGTGCAAAGTGGTCATTTTCTTGAGGACATTATTATCTTAGTTTGTGCTGTAAATGCAATATTAGTACCTTACTATTCAAAAAGTAATATAGCCTCCTAAAGACGTTTTCTACAACTACAACCATTAAGGTGTTAGCCTTTAGTGCCCTGTTTCTAAAATCCGCCCTGTGTACAATATCCCCAATGTTTCTAGCAGGCTTTTGTCACGTGAACTTCAGTGGCTGCTATAATTATTTGCAAATTGATTCCTTGTGGATATTGTGATGTAAAATTGGTGTAGTTTTGTATCACAATTGGACAATATTATGTGAAATCACAGGCACGATGTTTTTTTTTTTTTTTTTTTTTATGGTAGGTAAAATCATCCAATGACAAATCCCGCCCTTGGGCGGAGCGGGAAGTAGTGTCAGACTCTTACTGACTAAAAACCTACCCCGTTCCTTCGTAGCCTATCGTGCCGGGGTCGAGCATTCCTTTCGGAACTAACCCATGACCCCAGTAGGCTTCGACCCTGCCTGCCTGCAGTTAGCAGGCTGGGCCTCTTCGGACAGGCACGATGTCGGTAAAATAGAGCTAAGAATTTTATTGTAGTATTACTTGCTTTTTTGCCTGTGAATTCGTCCGCGGGTTCTAGAAAATTATCCCAAGGGAATATACGCCTGGTATAAAAAGTATCCTATATTCTATTGCACGATATGGTCTGCTTGTGCGCCAAATTTTATCTAGTTACAAAGATTTTATATTAGCCTTTTTTTTCTTCTTAACACAAGGCTAGTGGCAAATACCAACAAACAACCAGCACCAGTCAGACAGAACGAATGACAAATGAATGAGGATCAATAGTATAGTCTAGTGCACATTATATAACCAAAGAGTGTAGTCATACTTTCTCCGCTTTTATCACAATAGACCAGGCACAAGTACACAACATTAACATAATAGTGTGGATCATTTTTCATGAGTAACTTACGCGTAAGACGAATTCCACAGCGGTTTAATGCAAGAAATTGTTTAACTTATCCTTTACTTAGTTAACAAAATATTGTGCTAACAAATTCCGTTTTCCAGACTATCGCCATAAATCTACCGCGCTAATGATACAAAAATTCGTCAGATGTTATCCACAACCTTAAATTCTCCAATTTATAAGAGGCTCGCAATGAATAAAAAATTACTATATCATGTATAATAGGATGTTTCAATTTGTAGTTGCTCTCGTTCCGCTCGTTATAGCATTCTCTACATAAGATCACAATAAAAACTTAACCTAGGATACTTACTTCTAGTCCTAAGCTAAGCAGAGCTTGTGTTATGGGTACCAGACAGCTGATAAACATATTTATATATTTCTAAATACATACATATTATAGATAAATAACACCCAGACACAGAACAAATGATTGTGCTCATCACACAAACATTTGTCCTGGGTGGGTAATAATTAATAAAGGAGCTCATATTCAATCTAGAATTGTCAACCTGTGCGGTTAATCTGGGTTTTGTACATCTTGGCTTATCGCGATCCTATCTCGATAAAAAAAAAAGTATTTGGTGCAGGGTTCCTGCATCAACATTTTTTTCTTGCACTAGTTACGACACCAATGCTAAATATACAATTTCCGTATGCATAAAATGTTTACCTGTGTGGAGTTTGGATCTGATTAATTAGCCTTTGCTCATGTAATTTGTACGACCGTGAATTGACCGTGGCTTTGCGTCACATGGCAACTTTATATCATGCCACTCCAGCTCATACAGTGACGTGTCACATCAGCCCACCATGGAACCACCATCCAATTATGTTGTTTTTGCACACTTTTTATGGAAGTAGATTGAAAAACAACTCGTTAACTCCAACTTTTGTAGATTTCATTGCATAAAATATTATTAGGATTAGTCGTTTTAGTTGAAGAGCATTATCCTTAATTAAAATATTTTAATCAAATAGTTTGTTAGATAAGTATAATTTTTTTAAATTACTTTTATAGTTTTATGTATTAACTGATTGAAAGATAGCGAAAATGTAATTTAAAATGATAAAATTGCAAAAATGTGCACAATGGAGATTCAGATAACATTTTTTTAAACTTGTTGTCGGCTAACTTACGTGTTTTCTGACGTATATAAGTTTTGTTCACCTTGAGATCGTTCCACCTCTAACTACGAAAACTGTTATAGTGTGTTACATTCACTCTGCACTGTAAAAAATCATAAACGTATAGAAAATAAAAGCACTCAAACATGGACCAACTAAAAGCTGGGGGCTTCGACAAACAACGACGGGGCAAATAATAGGGACACTGTAATAAAAGAAATGATTTATAGAGGTGTCAAAATGATACGGGTTTTATAACAGGAGAGTCTGAAGATTCGAGTTCTATTTATTTTCGAGTTATTGAAAAATAACATAATATATGACATACACGACCTACGACAGTTTTTTTTTTCTGTCGTTTTATTATGTTTAACTATAAAAGGATAAATATTGCAACTTACGTTAAAGATAACCAGACCGTGACATTTTTTTTATTAGGAACGCTATGTAACTAATTGAATTTTGAGGGAATAGGTACTGAAGGGTATAATTGAAGCAAATGTTGTCATTCGGTGCATTCAAGTTTTCTAGGCTATCAATAAAAATAAAAAATAAAATACCTCACTTAGCTCATCATTCAGAGACTCGCAAGTGCTTTCCGGTTAATTCTTACACTGTTTTTCTTTTTACTCAATAATGAAAATATTGTCACTTTTACCAATGAAAATACACCGTTAAATTTTGGTCGTTTTAATCCCGCGGAGGGTAGATCAGGTACATGAAACACTCTTAATTTGTAAAGCGAAAATTAAAAAATAAAGTACTTTCTTTAAACTCGAATTAATTTACGCATGTACGAAATTAATTTCTTTAAATAAACGTCAGCTGAGCGAGGCCAATGAACTGTAGGTAGTTAGTACGCAACGACCGACAAATACCTACAAGGTCATTGACTCGTTTACTTAAAAAAATAATTTCGTACATGCGTATATCATCTTTTAGAAAAAACTTTTAGAAAAAAAAAGTACTTTACCAACATCGACTGTAGGGGATTCCAATAAAAACCAGCAATCTTGATCAGTCTTGTTTATTCTTGCTTCACAAAAAAGGAGAAACTTTCAGGACCGGAGACGACGACGACCGAAAAAAACCGGTTTACTATTGTACTACTAAACTTTACCTTAACGAGAACCATGATTTTTACAGGACTTTGAACAATAGTTTTTACTTTCGGTTACACAGTTTTTACAATGTTTCTTATCACTAATTACAATATTGCACCTGGATTTTACTTTAAATCGCTTCTAGAGGTCTCGAGCTATCTTAAAATATATAATTTGTACTGCTTATGTTATCAGATAAGAAGATAAGTTTGAATTTATATTTGTCCATGAACGAAGTCATTGTTACAAAAATATTTGAAAAGGCTATAAGAACGAATCTAATTAGAATTCAATTACAATTCTTATTGGTCAGTGCGTCTAATAAGCTAGCCTAATTAAACATATAAGTATTTACTTAATTAAGACAAGTAATTAGCTAATATTCACAAATTTAGGCTACCTGCGAAGTACTTACGGTAAATCACGTACACTAATTGCGTGTCCGAGTCCCTACGAGCTCTATTAATTATCACTTTACTTTTTTTTAAAATCACTCTAATCACTTTAGTCTCTCTTAATCACTGTCACTTAATTGCACTCGTCGCCAACAGTCTCCCCCTCGGTGCGTTGCACCTCAGCCGCTCGGGGTGACGAGACAGGAACAATCACGACGAGTCGCGTCGCTGGTCGCCGTAGAACGCCCGCTGATGTCCGCACGTCGACTATCCGCGTTCTGCCGTCAGGTCCGGGGTATGTCGCGACGATCTCACCACGCGGCCAGGAACAGCGTGGCAGGGTATGGTCCACCAGTAGGACCACGTCGCCGACGGTGGGATCCCGGTAGTGGGGACCCTGGTAGTACCGGGGCGAGAGCGTAGGTAGGTACTCTCGCGTCCATCTGGCCCAAAAGTGGTCGGCCAGGCGCTGGGACGTCTTCCAGGACGGGGTGCCAATCAGCTCCCTGTCGTCGAAAGAGCCGAAAAGGTTGGCTCCGCAGGACCTCCCAATGAGAAAGTGATTGGGTGTCAGCGCTTCTTCTTCTTGTGGGTCGGTGCTCACGGAAAAGAGGGGCCGTGAGTTCACGATGTGTTCTGCCTCGAGGAGAAGGGTGTGCAGAACTTCTTCTCTGGGTCTTCTTTCGTGGAGCGTAGCTGCGAGCGCAGTTTTGACAGTGCGCACTAGTCGCTCCCAAGATCCTCCCATGTGGGGAGCTCCTGGTGGTATGAACCTCCACACTATGCCGATCTGGTTGGTGGCTGACTGGATCGCTTCTTGCAGTTCGCGATTCGCGCCGATGAAGTTGGTGCCGTTGTCACTCATCATTATCTTCGGTGAACCTCTTCTGGCGATCATTCTTCTTAAGGCCAGAATCATGGAGTCAGTGGTAAGTGACGACGCCAATTCCAGATGAATCGCTCTTGTCGTCATACAAGTGAAGAGTACTCCCCATCGCTTTTCCACGCGACGTCCAACTGTCACGAGCAGTGGTCCGAAGTAATCGACACCCACGCACGTAAAAGGAGGGTTCGTTCTGGACAGCCGCTCTTCTGGCAAGTCTCCTTGGGGTGCCAGCTGTGGTGTCCTTCTGCGTACTCTGCACCATCCACAAGTTCTCGCCGTGGTCTTGACAAGATTTCGAAGTCCAGGTATCCAGTACTTCTGCCGAAGTTCGTTCATCACGGTCTGATGGTTCCCCTGGTTCAATTTTTCGTGGACGTGCTTCACCAACAACTGGGTAATCCAGTGATGTCCATCTAGGATTATGGGGTTCTTGTATGCAGCCGTCAAATATTTTGCCGCTCCAATGCGAGTCGACAGTCGTATTAGTCCATCTTCTAACTTGATGGTGAAGTTCTTGAGTTTAGAAACTTGAGAGTCTTCCTGATTTCGTAGAGTTGTCAGTTCCTCTGGATAACTATCCTCTTGGACTCGTTGCACCAATAGTCGTTCAGCCTTTTCTACATATAATGCTGATTTTTCACGAAGATTCAAGTCCTTTCTTTTTTCCTTCGTTCTGAGAGGTTTCTTCTCTTGCGGGTGCTGAATCTTCTTCTGAGCCGGATCTTGCTCCTTTCTCGTGATTCTCTTGGTGATGTTGGTCTTGTGGATCAAACTTCTCTTGAACGCGTCCACGGTTTGGAGGAATCTCGCTGTTGCGTGGAGCAATCTGGTCCATCTTGAGAATCGAGAGGGCTCTGGTACGATTATTGGCTGTATTTTCCTCACGCTGAGCGTTATGGCCGAAGGTTTTTCTTCGCCTGTGTTCGTGGCAGGTTTCTTTTCTTCTACAGGCCAATTCTTGGATTTTTCATAGAGAAATTCCGGCCCTTTGAACCATCGATGGTTCTCGTTGAAGTCCCTCGGAGCTTCTCTCGTGGCATCGTCGCAGACGTTGTGCTTCGTCGGAACCCATCGCCATTCCGTTCGCTTCGTCAGCTCTTCTATTTCGGCGAGCCTATGAGCGACGAAGGGTTTGTATCTTCTCGGGTCCGATCTGATCCATGCTAACGCAGTTCTTGAGTCGCTCCAGAAATATCTCTTCGATGCCTTTAGATCCATCTCCTGCTCAGTGCTTGTTGCGAGTCGACTTCCCAGCACACAGGCTTGCAGCTCCAATCTCGGGATCGAGGTGGGCTTCAAAGGTGACACTCTTGCTTTCGCTGCCAGGAGCTTCACTTCCACTTGAGGGTGTTTCGAACGCCAGTACACTGCACACGCATAGGCCCTTTCGCTGGCATCGCAGAAAGTATGCAGCTCCCCCTCGTTGGTGTCTCTCGTGAGGCAGCGTGGGATGTGCAGACCTTCCAACTTCTTCAAGTCTTCGAGCCACTTCATCCATTCTTCTTGGCAGGCCGGTG
Source organism: Leucania comma (assembly GCA_958295575.1). Classification (NCBI taxonomy): domain Eukaryota; kingdom Metazoa; phylum Arthropoda; class Insecta; order Lepidoptera; family Noctuidae; genus Leucania; species Leucania comma. The sequence goes on along the minus strand of OY282474.1, from coordinate 13,583,370 downwards.
GTAAGTTTTCGTCCCAATCTATGCCGGATCTCCACAGGTTCTGAAGCATCACTTTTCCTTGGATGGTGATGGGAGCGGCCAGCCCTAAGGGATCGAAGACTGTCATCACTGCACTCGTAGCCTCTCGCTTCGTGGGAGCGCGTCTGCCGTCGATGGCTTCTTTTGGAGTATTCCTTAGGGTTAACGTGAAGTGTAGACTGTCTTTCTTCACATTCCAGTTCAACCCCAGTGTCTTCTCGACTTGATCCTTTTGTTCGCCCAGTCGAACAGAGTTGCTTTTGTCTTCTGAGTGGAATTCTTCAATAGCTTCGGGGTGATTGCTTGCCCAGCCTCTTAGGTAGAATCCTCCCTTCTTGTGGATCTCGTCGACTTCTTTGGCAATTCTTCTAGCCGTAGACACGTCTTCATAGCTTCCCAAGTAATCGTCCATATAATGGTTACGCTTGATTGCTGCTACTGCTTCCGGGTGACATTCTTCGAAGTCTTCTGCATTCTTATTCTTCACATAGATTGCTGCACATGGGGAACAAGCAGCTCCAAATATCAATGATGTCATCCGGTATTCCTTGTCTCGCCACAGAAATCGAAGGCTATCTCTGTCTTCTTCATTGATCTTCACGCGCAAGAACATCTCCTTGATGTCTGCAACTACTGCTACTGCACCTTGCCGGAAACGGAGCAGGACGCCAAACAGTGATTGTAGCAGGTCTGGTCCGGCCAGTAGTGCGTCGTTGAGTGATCTTCCATTTGACTTCGCTGCAGCGTCGAAGACCAGTCTCATCTTCTTTTTCTGCGGGTGTATGACAGCAAAGTGTGGCAGGTACCAAGTCCTGTTGGAAGTGGCTTCTTCTGTTACCTCTTCTGCGTAGTCACTTTTGATAAGGTTAATTACTTGTTCTTCGTATTTCTCTTCTAAGTCTTTGTCTTTCAGGAACTTCTTTTCCAGGTTCTTCAGGCGTCGAACAGCAGCTGTCTTGCTTTCAGGTAAGCTCTCGTTCTTTGTCTTCCAGATGAGCCCCGTGCTGAACCTTCCGTTGGAGAGCCTCTTCGTAGTGGAGTCCAGGACCTCGAGGGCTCGCTGATCGATGTCATTCGATGGCTTCTTAGCTGCAATTCCTAGTGCCTCAATGTCGAAATGATCCTTGATCAACTTCTCCAGGTGGTCGTCTTTGGCTCTAGGCTGTGTCACGATATGGTTCACCATCTTCACTGGGGTGTTGCTGCTCGATCGGGTTCCATGTAGTACCCATCCTAGTTGGGTTCTTGATGCGACTGGTTTGCTGCGGTCGCCATGCTTCACTTCTTGGGAAACGATGAGATGCCAGTTGTCTTGTCCTATGAGCACCGTTGGCTTTGCATTGGGATACTTCAATTGATCTTCTATTTCCTTCAGGTGCTCGCATCCCATCAGGTCGTTTTCGTTAACTTCTTGAGGTGTCAAATGCAGATTCTTCACTGAATAGCCGGTCAGTTTCTCGGTGCTTCGCCCGTACATCCCGCGGATCTTCACGTTTATCTTCTTGGACTTCTGATTCATCCGGTGACCACCTACGCCTTCTATTCGTAAGTCTTCCTCCGGCCCTTGTGCTCCAATCTTCGTGACTATGTCGTCTTCTATTAGAGTTACTGTTGAGCCTTCGTCTAGTAATGCATAGACGCAGGCGTTCGTCTCCGGTCCTATCAGTTCCACAGGAATTATCTTCAAGTATGCTCTTGAAATAGTACGAGCAGCGTTGATCGTTGAAGCTATCGTTCGTGCAGAGTCTTCTTGGGCCTTTGGCTTCGTTGCTTCTTCATAATGCAACAGCAGGTGATGTCCCTTCTTGCACTTTCCGCATGGCTTCGCTTTGCAGTTGAATCCTCGATGTCTTCTTTCTAGGCATTTGAAACAAGTCCCAGTCTTCTTGGCTTGTTCCCATTTTTCCTGAATTGATGCTTCGTTGAACTTCTTGCATTTCAGGAGCGTGTGTTCACCCTTGCATTGTGGGCAGGTGATCTTCGTACTATGTTCTGACTTGCTATCTTCTTTGCAGGAGCACACCGTAGCTGTCTTCGATTTCAAGTTCTGTTCTCCCTTTCGATCTTCTTCTTCGTCCGATGTGTATCCTTCTTCATCAGAGTTCCTCGTAGCCCGAGCTGTGTGCACGCCTCGAGAACCGGTGGGTCTTGATCTAGTGTTCATGCCTTCTCTCTTCACTTTGGATCCCATAAATTCATGCATCTCGAATTGGTCCACCATCTTGTTGAAGAAGTGCATGAGGCTGAGTAGCACTGGTTCATCTTCGTCTTCTTTGGTAGCACGGTACTCGAACCACTTGAAACGTACTAGAGTACACATCTTCTCTATAATTCTGTTCGAGATGTCACTGGAGTGTAGGTAACTTTGTTTCTTCATTTGCTTCACCACGCTGACGGTGTTGGATACTGCCCCGGCGTAACGCACCAACTCTCTTGCATCTTCAGACATGGCGGGAAGCTTCTCTATGTTTTCTATTTCGCTTCGAATCAGGTAGGTAGGTCTTCCAAAGCGACGTTCCAAAGCTGTCATAACTTCTCTTGGATCTACTTGAGTGAAGAGTAGCGACTTGACTGCTTCCTTGGCCTTGCCCCTGATGGCTCTTCTTAGCCTTCCCATATTTTCTATATCGCTGAAGAGAGCTTGCGTGTCTTCATACGTAGCCTTGAAAGCCATCCAATCTCGAGGGTCTCCGTTGAATTGATGTAACTCGCTGACGTATTTTGGTGCGCGCTGCATGATTGATGACGCCTTGTTCTCTGCTGCGGACTTCACTGCTTCCATGATAGCTTCAGCCAGCTGGTTGGTGGGACTGGATGTGGCTGGTGCGGTTCCCGAGGTGTGCAGGTCGACGTTGCTTGGCTCCCCCTCGTTGCGCTCCACACTCTTCGTCTTCGACACCCATGCCGCAGTTGCCTTAGCTGCGGCCGCTTCAGCTTCAGCCTCTTCCTCTTCGCTGTGGTCCGAGTCATCTTCAACGCGTGCCAGCTCCAATCTGGTATTCGCCAGCTTCGTCTTCAATCGGATCTCCTCCAACTGTAGCTTCTCAAGTTCCAACCTAGCTTCCAATTCTTTCTTCTTACTGTTCTTGTTGGAGTTGGATCTTGTTGCCTTCTTCTTGTTTCCTTTACTTTCGATGAGTGTGACGTCAGCTTCTTCAACTACAGTCGCTTCTTCAGCAGTCGTGGTATCTTCAGTAACTGTTTCAGATGTGGTACCCGATGTCGTTCCTGTAGTCGTAGTGTCGCCACCACTGGTCTCTTCCTCGGTCACTGATCTTGAACTATCTCCCTTCCGGCTTCTCGTCATCATATCTGGGCTTCAAGAAGGGCAACACACTCAATCTTCTTAGTGCTTGCTATCTTCTCAGCATAAACTTCGTTGAAGTCTTCGAAAAGCCTCTACTTGAAGTCCAAAGTCTTGAAGTTCAATTCCCGTAGTCTTAGTCTGCTATGGAATCTTCAAGATGTCTTCAATGTTCCTTCTTCAAGTAGAAAACTTCCAGCTTCCAAGATGTAACGTCGCTTAAGTACTTCTCAGGTGGGCGCAAGTAGTGACACGGTCGAACCACCGAATCAAACGTTCCCGACGTTAGTCTTGAGCATCGAATTCTTCTTCAAGTGATCTTCCTAGTCGAAGTCTTCGAAAAGCTTCTACTTGAATCCAAATCTTGAACCTAGGCTGCTACTGGGTCTTCAAGATGTCTTCAGTATTCTTTCTTCAAGTAGACGGCTCCCGGCTTCCAAGGTGCAACGTCGCTTAAGTACTTCTTGGGTGGGTGCAAGTAGTGGCAGGGTCGACCCACCGAACCAAATATTCTTGACGTTGCTCTTGAGCTTCGAGTACTTCGACACGCAGTTCTTTCACGTTGAACGGAGTTCCTTCACGTTGATATGACGGACGAAGCTTGTGAATCGCCTTTCGTAGAATAAACCTTGCGTTCTTCACGATTTTCTATGATGAACTGTGATCCTCTTCAGATTTCAGGCTTCGGTTTCTTGAATCCGGCTCTCGAAGGACCAATATTTTGTAGGGGATTCCAATAAAAACCAGCAATCTTGATCAGTCTTGTTTATTCTTGCTTCACAAAAAAGGAGAAACTTTCAGGACCGGAGACGACGACGACCGAAAAAAACCGGTTTACTATTGTACTACTAAACTTTACCTTAACGAGAACCATGATTTTTACAGGACTTTGAACAATAGTTTTTACTTTCGGTTACACAGTTTTTACAATGTTTCTTATCACTAATTACAATATTGCACCTGGATTTTACTTTAAATCGCTTCTAGAGGTCTCGAGCTATCTTAAAATATATAATTTGTACTGCTTATGTTATCAGATAAGAAGATAAGTTTGAATTTATATTTGTCCATGAACGAAGTCATTGTTACAAAAATATTTGAAAAGGCTATAAGAACGAATCTAATTAGAATTCAATTACAATTCTTATTGGTCAGTGCGTCTAATAAGCTAGCCTAATTAAACATATAAGTATTTACTTAATTAAGACAAGTAATTAGCTAATATTCACAAATTTAGGCTACCTGCGAAGTACTTACGGTAAATCACGTACACTAATTGCGTGTCCGAGTCCCTACGAGCTCTATTAATTATCACTTTACTTTTTTTTAAAATCACTCTAATCACTTTAGTCTCTCTTAATCACTGTCACTTAATTGCACTCGTCGCCAACATCGACTTTTAGAAAAAAAGTACTTTATTTTTTAATTTTATCTTTACAAATCGATAGTGTTTCATGTACCGAATCGACCCTCCACGGGATTAAAACGACCAAAATTTAACGGTGTATATTAAATATGACATGAAAACTAAATATAAATTTACTAAAATTACGTCTTTCTTATAGATAACCTGTATTAACAAGTTATCAACACTAAAAGTTACACAAACGTTAACCATAGCCTCATGAGCGCAGGTTATCATTTCAGGATTTCTTATTATCTGATCAGAAATAGCGTAAACATTTGAAAATTAAATAGGAAAAATACTAGATAAACAGAATAGCATGATAACCTTATAATGGGCATTCAAATGTATAATCTAAAACAATTTAGAGTCAATTTTGTAAGTACAATAACATTCTACATGTTTCCTTCGCGTCAGACTTCGTGACTCGTGGTATTTTATGGTAATTGAATCAACTTGGGTGCTTCATGTTAATTTAATCGATTACCCAAACGTGTCTTGTGTGGCCGTAGACTTATACTGGATCTGATAGGCAGTTCTTCAATTTATATATCGTATCGGCTGAACTACAGATGCTTGTGTTTGTCTGTTTATTTTGTTTATCGGGCAGTGCCTACTTGTTTTTTTTTTTGCAGACCATTGCTTGAAAACCACACCTTCCCTTCGAGTTCTTTATCAATATTTCCCTGGGCTAGAAATATATTTATCTTTTGGATTTGTCACGTACACACTTGCGTCAGTTATCTTTGGTCGAACATCGCTTCACCACAAATTATGTTCTTGCATCGTTTGTTGGCAAATGTGAGGCCACTCACCTTTTCAAGGCCGCTTAGTACATTTTGGCTTGTATGTTGTATATGCGAGCACCATTTCTTGACAGACAAATAACATTAGATTTACAGAGAATCTGGCAACTAAAGATACAATTATGAAATCCGCAATGCAGATTTCCGCAGTAGTTGCCAGATTACTCCTATCTTTAATATATGTGTACTAAACAAGAAATTACCTAGGAAACAGTTTTTTGAGTCAAGCACACATTGCCACACCCACATCCTTTACTATGTTTTCAAGAAACAGCTCGGAACAGACCAGAACACCGCTCAAATAATAGCAATATTTACGTTTATTTATTTTTTACACAGGTATTTAAATATTTCTTAAAATATAACAAAAAAAAAAAATTGTAAAAGAGTTCTAGCATGAACGATATTATTCTACACGGTTTTATTGTTGACCTATGACCTACTCGATTTATAAATCTACCTGTTATCGTTAACATTATAATTTTATTATCAACAACCACATACTCCTTCAATTTATAATAAATATTATCTGTTTAGACGACAAGCCACAACAAATTATATGCCAGCGTAGACTCTGCGTAAGCAACATCTAGGAATGTAGTCTAAACAATCATATTATTTGTACGCACATTTCCGATCTGGTTGTGCGTAAAATAAACGCCCCTTATGCTATAATTAAACCATAGATAAACAATAACAACCCAAACGTGACTAATGATGATCTTTATCTATTTTTAGGTGTGCTGGGCGATGTCATAAAGGAGTTCAACATCCACGATGATAAAGCAGGGTTTCTTCAGACGGTGTTCGTGGTTGCCTACATGATCTTCGCACCGTTATTCGGGTACTTTGGAGACAGGTACTCGAGGCGAGTCATCATGGCATTTGGAGTAGGACTATGGAGTATGACCACGTTACTGGGCTCGTACGCACGCGTAAGTTGTTGTTTAACTATTAGAGCGTTTTCTACAAAAAACACTTTATATCAATGACAAAAAGATAATATGTATCTGTTAGAATGCCGACGTGTTTTAGTTGTATGACTAAACGGTTATAAAATTTCATCATCTATTTTTTTTCCCGACTGCGTCAGATCAGAAGCGATGACTGATTATCTTAATTTTCCTTTTTCTCATATTTTACAAGAAAACGATCGTAATTATGAGTATGTTATTCTTTCTAGGATTTTGCCCTGTTCGCCATATTCCGCGGGATGGTCGGTATCGGCGAGGCCTCGTACTCGACGATCGCGCCCACAATCATCAGTGACCTCTTCGTGGGCAATATACGATCAAAAATGTTGGCTATCTTCTACTTCGCTATACCAGTTGGCAGGTAATAAGAAGTTATTGACCAAGGACCTATTATAGGTCCTGTATTAATCGAAAAAAGATGTATTGAAATACAAGCCAAATAGTCCACTGTCGAAGTAAATTGGAGAGACATATTTATAAATGCTGAAGAGGTATCAGTTACGTTTTCAGTCGATGATCGCTTTTACCTAGTAGATGCAGATGAAATTGAACCTGCATTCATATTATGTAGAATGTAATTTATTTGAGCACTTTTTTACTAGCTATAAGTATTTGAGTCGGTTGCTTTATCTTTTCATCTTCAGTCGGCAAATAGTTACACTTCGACGTGCAAGCAAAGTTAACATTTATAGAGCATGGGAAAACACGTGTGTTTGTAATGTGTTCACTTATTTATATATTCGCAATTGACCTAGGCGTTGTTGAGTTAATTGGTTTCGCTATCCTAGGTTGCTGTTTTTAAAAACGTTGCCCCACTATATTGTGGGTTCGTACACAAATATTTACTCTCACGTACACAAGGCACCCAGACCTGGAAAAACTATCTGTAGGCCATACAAATATATGATCCGCGCGGGAGTTGAATCCGCAAGCAGCCTTTTGCTAACCACTGCGCCAAACGTGTCGTACTGCATATAGTATTACGCATAGTTTGTGGTCAACAAATAATTTGTTATATAATTATTGGGTACTGGCCCGTATTGCCAACGACGAAAATGTTTCGTTTCTTCTTTGTATCGTCTCACCATTTCCTTCGTGGTCTACCGCGGCTACCGTGTCGCTGTGTCAGGACACTAATCCGGTGTTTTACGGGCCTTCAACTTATTGCCAAGTGTAAATGTATTGCAAATATTACATACAAATTTGCAAACATACATTCAAAAAGGGAAAATGGTTAATCAAACAATTTTAAAAGAATTGAGATACCTACACAACTGATTAGTTGTGTACACGGTTATCAGATATCTATGATTGTGTAAGTATCTCAATTGTTTTAAAATAGTTTTGTGATGGATGTGGTCTTCATCTATTATGTGGTTAGGTTATATAATTACTTAATTACAAGTTCTCAGTATTTTATTATAAAAATGTACGTAGCATTGTAATTTGTAATGTTATTCATTCTTCTAGCTCCAATGTCTGATATATTCTTCTACTTCGTTCATTGAATTTAATTTGAGTGACACGTACGAACGTCACCTACGTGTTATAAATTAGATTACCTTCTAGCCAGAGTGATCTAATTAGACTTAGTTGATAGTTATTCAACATAGTCACGTGATGAATTGATGATGTAATTTTCAATTTCTCGCTGTTTAACGTTGCATTGACCAATGCGAGATGTATCTAATACTGCTAGCAGCAATAATTTTGAGCGTTAGAGCGAACTCTATCGCTCAAAATTATTACATTTTCTACCGTCTATCTATCATGGTTCATGAGATACAGCTTGGTGACAGACAGACGGACAGCGGGGCCTTAAGAATAGGGTTTCGGTTTTACCCTTTGTGTGCGGAACCCTAAAAAGTATTCATTTGTCTCACGACAATAGAATACACATAATTATATGATTATTAAACTTATGAATTACCTATATAAAGTATATAGATATATTCCTCTTTAAAGTTCACCTTTAAAACTCCGACGATAGCACTATTTTGCTTTTATGACCAAATAACAATATAATGTTTACCTTTATGATGCAGGTACTTAAAAATCTAATCTGCAAAATCAGTTTTCTTTGAAGTAATCGAATTCCTTTCTTTCGACAACTCAGCACATTCCACATAACTATAAAATTACTAGTAAATGTTAAAAAGTGGTTTGTATACTGAAAATGTGCACCATGCATGTGTGCATGTGTGTAACATGTAGGTACCACCCGCTGTTTTTAAATGTAGGAATTGGGTCGAATTTCTGACTATTACCTACATACAGTAGCGTAGCTTGGTTTGGGCGCCGGGGCATCACCTGATGTTAAGCGACGATGTGGTCGAACGCTGCTGGGTTGCGACAGTGGCTAGAAAGAAAAAGGCCTCGCTGGTGCGCCTTCGCCCACGTCTAAACTAGCTCGCGCTGCGCCAATGCCTACAAATAATTCATGTCATAATAGGTAGAGGCAACCCAAACTACTATGACCTCATTCAATAGTTTAATAGGTTTTTTCCGTAATTCCAGTGGTCTCGGCTACATAGTGGGGTCACAAGCTGCCTCGTTAGCAGGCGACTGGCGCTGGGGCCTGCGCATCACGCCATTCCTCGGCACCGCGGCCGTGATCCTCATCTACTGGGTCATGGACGACCCCCCTCGGGGACACGCCGAGGACAGCCATATGAAGCCCACCACATACAAACAGGACATCCTTGCACTTATTAGGAAGTAAGTATTTAAGTTGACGGATGTAATTTACTGTTGAGAGGTTTCTCCATTGCTGCACTTGCGATTAAGATTTTTTTTTATTTGTGTTTGGGAAGGGAGAACAAGAGCGATAGTTTTACAGTGGAACAAGTGGGATAAAAAATATACCACACCCTAATCCGGGTCATGGTATACACTATACACCTTTACCAAAATCCGACCACCTATTGAGGCGTGGTTGATTTACTAAATATCAGACTTTCATATTTATGATAGATGTTAGTTAGGATAGGATAGTATACATATAAACATCTATACCCTTACCAGAGCAATAAAGCCGCCTGCCTTCAATTTGATGGTTCAACAGAGAGAGAGAGAGCTTCAAGCATGTCCAACTCCAAATGATGACGGGGAAGAGAGAAGCATTAACAATATCGACAACAAGTTCATAATAACATTGTGTGTTCCAGTCCATCGTTCATGCTGTCGACGCTCGCGTTCACGTGCGTAGCGTTCGTGACAGGCTCGCTCGCGTGGTGGGGCCCGCAGTTCATCTTCATGGGGCTCAGCATGCAACCGGACGTTGATATTACTATTGGCAGGTGAGTTGCTAACAAATACTTCTTGTGGGAAATTTAAAATCTAGGCAGGCTAGTAAATTGAGGATTTTCTTGTGAAAGTGGCCTGGGCGAATCGATTCTAAAGTGTGAGTTGATCAGAGCTTCGTTGCACGTTAAAAGTCAAATTTGGACACGAAAAGTTTTCTTTTAAATAAAAAAAATATAGATTGCAGTCTGTTAGCCAGACCTAGACAAATGAGATGAGATGAGAGTAAAACTAGGTTTCTCCGTACAAACTTCGGACCCCCGTTTCAATCCCTTAGGGGGTTGCATTTTGGGAAATCCCCTCTTAGTGCTTGCCTATATCAGTAAATAAAACTTAGTGCTAAACAGTTTCGTAGTCCCAAAAGTGTGTTGATATGTCAGTATTAGTTCGTAAGTCAGTTTCTCCTTTTATGTAAATGTAGAAGATTTCTGAGATGATGGCCAATAGAATAGTTAGTATGGAAGAAGCGTTGTGCGTGCATTGCACTCGTGCAGTGGGGATGAGGGTATAACCGGGTGGCGTGCGCAGCGTGTCGTACAAGTTCGGGCTGGTGGGCATGGCGGCGGGCGCGCTGGGCGTGCCGCTGGGCGCGTGGCTGGCGCAGCGGCTGCGCGCGCGCGCGCCGCACTGCGACCCGCTCATCTGCGGCTTCGCGCTGCTCGCCTCCGCGCCGCTCATCTACTTCGCGCTCATCACTGTGGACTTCAACGTCGGCCTCGCCTATTTCCTCATATTCCTCGGCATGACCACTCTCAATCTGACCTGGTCGATCGTCGCCGATATCATACTGGTGAGCGCTTTCTGTTTTTTTCGATCCCGGGAACGTGTCACCTCACTCACCTTACAAAACTACTCTGATTATTTTTTTGGAGAACAAAATTATAAAGATGACGCAGAGCCGGACACGTTGCCGGGACGCAGCTTGCATGCTCGACAGCGCAAGCAAGCTATTTAAAGCAGAAATCGATCACTGGCTCGAACTGATTCTGGAGAAAATATTCCAATGAGATGACGCGGTTTCGTAACACTTCATTGTACTCGTAACGTAATCATGTTGTGTGGGAATTTCATGATGCGATAATATCATCTCATCATAATGCTAATTGTAGAGAATGCCGCTTCGATAATACATAATTGTTGCACAGAAGCTTCAGCCATGTCAATTCCATCTTTTTTACGAAATATTATATTTTCTAGCCAATTTGCATGAAAACTCAATCGAACACCTTAATATATTGTATTGAGTTTATAATATTTAAAGTTATTTATATGTATCTAACCAATACATTTAGCATGCATTTGAATGTTCTACAATTTTCGTATTAGAGAAAATTATAAAGATGCTATAAAAATATATGGGGTTTTATCGATTTTGTTCGCATGCATATTTGGGGAATGCTGGCTAATTTCAGTTCGACGTGGACAAGTTCGTATTAGAGTCCTTCGTGTCGAACTAAAACTAGTGGAACATTCCCAAAATATGCTCGTTAGTCGATCGTCATTCTCGGAAACGAGAGAGACTGAAAGAGATGCGCGAGCTTATGGTAGTGCGTGCATGTGATGACCGGTCCGATACTTTGCACGAAGGGTGTCGCTAACGTTCGGCGCGATCACGATGGCGGCGGGGCTGCTGGGCGTGCCGCTGGGCGCGTGGCTGGGCGCGGCGCTGCGGGCGCGCTGGGCGCGCGCGCACCCCGTCATCTGCGGCCTGGGCCTGCTCGTGTCCGCGCCCGCCTTGACGCTCGCCGTCGTGCTCGTGCAGGGCTACTTCTACGCGCCCTTCATCTTCATGTTTATAGGCCAAGTCGCTATGAATCTCAACTGGTCAATATTAGCCGATATGTTGCTGGTAAGAGACGCCGACCGCAGGGACGCCTCTGGTACGCTATTGGTTTTGCTTATATCATTTACAAAACCGATCGCGTTCAGGGGTGACTTTTGAGGTGGTTTTATTTTATTTGTGTTGTGCTGCTAGCAATTTTCTTATTGCCTGATTGGTTTTGTTGGATTATTTTTGGTTAAAGTGTTATAGTGCATGTAAAATTTAGCATGGTTTGTAGGCATCATTCTAAATTATTATATATTTATTGCTTTGTATTTGATGCTTATAACATTTAAAATCAGTCACTCATTAGCACATATTGACGGCTCACCATTGCCAAGTTGTGATCAACTATTTTTGGAACTTGTGGTCTCATTGGAATATTTTTAGAACATTCAAGCCGGGTGGACCGATTTCAATGTGTGTAACAGCGCCATCTGTTGGTTTTAGCTTGCGGTAGTTACTCCGTTTGTATGCATTCAGCACTACAAGGTCATACAAGTAATAACTAAAAATTAGTACAGATGGCGCTTATCTCAATAAATGTGCTAATTTTAGTTTCTGTCGATGGAAATTTTTCTTTCTATAACTAATATTTAAAGTATTATTATTTTCCAATAAAAGATTTGATAAGAGATATAAATCTACATTTATGGCGTTATAGTATCATTTTTTTGTGAACAGTTGCATGCATGTTATTTTGAACCGGTAATAAGTAGTTTGTGCAAAAGTATGTAGTGTTGGTTGTTGCATAAAATGTGTAATTTATTATCTTGCTAATGATTTTTTTTATATTTCAGTATGTGGTAATTCCACCAAGGCGATCTACAGCAGAAGCTTTCCAAATTTTGGTATCACACATGTTTGGCGATGCTGGCAGTCCCTACTTGATCGGAGTAGTAAGTAGTTTATCACTCATTTATATAAACGTAGTCATGGGTCCTATGTCTATTTCTTATACTGTGCCTATATACAGCGGTAGGCTAGCGGCGATTCAGTTGCATATGAAGTTTTTTACTAGCGGCGAACCGACTAGTAATGGCAACACAATCTTGTTTTATTTGCTACCACTAAATAAGCAGGCGTTGTTATCATATGTTAACTTAAAGCAATGGTCTAGTTGATATCTCGGGAATGTTTAAGTGCCCGGCCACACTGGTAGCGCGGGTGCGGGGAGGGCGCGGCGCGGCAATCACCAACACAAGAACTTCCTTTGAATGGCCACAATGGGCACGCGCGCGGGAAGCTGCGCGGACTGTTCAACGCTGGCCGCGCGCGGGAAACTCTTGCCTTGCTTGTATAAACGAATTTTGATACGGTTTTTTTTTTAATAAATAGTGATTCAACAGGAAGGTTTACATGTATAATACATGCACAATAAAGTAGAGAAACACTGATAATTTTAGAGGTTTCTAATGTGATGTCGTAAATAAGCACATTTTTTTTTGCGCTTACATTGCAAACCCTTCGAGATAGATGAAAATAATGTGCTATAGTATTGTACAACATATAAAAGTGTACAAAAAAGTAGGACATGACTGGACGGACTGTCACCCGCGCCGCTCCCGCACCGCGCTGCCAATGTGGCCAAGCAAAACGCGCCCGCTCCCGCTCCCACGCCGCTTCCCGCACCGCGCTGCCACTGTGGCCGAGCACTGAAATAGTTAACTTGGTCCGGTAACACAAAAAGCAACTGAAGGAACACAGGTGGGGTTTTATTCAGTAGTCACGCTCTCCCGCGCCATCTTAGAGTTAGATGGAGAACTTATTTGATAATTTCTCACTTCAATAAAAAGGGTCTGGTTGATGATGACATCCTACTATTTTTCTACGACCTTGACTATATTTTTTTATTGTTTCAGATATCGGAAGCTTTGAAAATATCTTTGTCGCCTACAGGTGACCCTACGCCTCTGGTAAAGTTCAAGTCGTTACAATATGCTTTGTTCCTGACCTGCTTTGTTGAAGTCCTTGGTGGCATATTCTTCTTGTTAACTGCAATATACATTGTCAAAGACAAATTAAAAGTCGAGCGAGCTATTGCTGGTGAGTAAATAAAAAAACAAATCTACAATTGGATATATAAGTTTCAACAATCTAGCTTTTGCTTCATAATTGCTGACCTCATGAGAAGACAGCAATATTAATTTTCTATAGTCTTCAAAGTTTTCCGGTTTCATTATGTTAAAATTAATATATCATTGAATTATATTGTGTGTGTAGAATCTTAGAAAATCCTGTGCAAAATAATGTGTTTTTTACACTTGCCATTTTACCATAGACACACAGAGGACAGTTTAACTATTTTTTTCTGTTTCCATTCTATTGTTTAAAGTTCCTAAATTTATTTGAATACAAAAGTTGATACTGTTTGTTCATGGGCTTTTACTAGCAGACCAGTTCTAGGGCTTGGCGCTACATGCCGCAATACCAAGTCTTGTTCGGCAGCACATGATACACAGTTGTAACAATTTCACTAATATGAGTAAATTTAATTAATGTTTTAATAAAATTGGTGTTATAATAATTATTAGTTAGTTGATTGGTACCCTCTATCACCAAAACTGTTCACATTGTTTCAGTTACTTCAAAAGTAATGTAGTAGCGTGGTAGGTGAGTCCCCCAGCTCAATTCAAAAGCTTGCTTGCTATGCACTGCATCTGCATTACTGTAGCTTTGGCGACAATGGCGGGGCGCACTACCAACAATTAAATATTTGATTGATAAGGCAATAATTCTTGGTTGTATTTACAGAAGCGGAAGCACAAAACAGGGAGCCTTCTCACAGTGCAGCTGTGGAGAGTGTGGGTGCCGGCGAGGGTGAATAAAAACGTGATGACATTTATGTTGGATCAAATATTACCTCCGTGATAAGACAGTGAGAGCTCAGTGAAAGAACACTTTGAAACAGAATAGGATGTTCCAGTTAAATGACTATAATTAGGAACACTTCGTTATTCAACTATCGCATATACCTGATTTAAAGCAACTTATTAAAAAAAAAAAAAAATTTGGTAAACGAATATACAATAGTTTGCCTGTCAGTTCCGGACGAGGTACTTAACGAGGAGTTAGATAATTATAGTGATTTTATTGCAACACAATTATTTTATAAGACTGAGTCGTAAGGCATATTGCTAAAATGTGGGTTGGTTATGTTATAGTGGGGGAAACGACTGTGTGAGATTGTGAGTAGTTAGAAACTAGGCATCACAGTAACTACTGTTACCTATTTGATTAAGACGCCATGTGCCTATTAAAATAAAAACTTATATTGCAAGCCTCTTCTGTTTATCGATTTTGTAATTTGAGTAACACAATATTGATCAATCTTTACACTTAATATCCGTAATGCCTGTTATCTTTCGTGATGGTTATGAATTACCTCAAATACGTTGTTATACAATTCGACACAAATAATTTATTTAATTGTTAATTTAAATCACATTTATTTGCGACTCATTGAAGTAATTGAAAAATCTGTAGTTATTAGTTTACAGTGTTCTAGTATGAAAGTATTCAAGCAGTTTAACAATCTTTGTCGTTTCAAGTTCCTAATGGATGTAATTTTTTAAGTTAAGGTGTAACAATGTGTTGATGCTATTGCACCTAATTAATTAAATCTGTACATCTTCAATAATAATCTGTTTTGTTGTTGTGTGCTTGGTATCTTTTCTGGCTGATAACTGGTGTGAAGTTTTGAATGTTAAATAAAGAACCCTAAAACGATAATGATGCCTATAATATGATCAGTTTTTTTATAAAGGCACTCAACTGTTTTTGAATAAGATGTAAGTTATTTAACTTATTTATTTGAGTTAGAAAACGAGCGAATCATTTTGTGTAATAATGTGTAATTAAGGTGATAACTATATTTATTATTGTTCGAAGCATTTTTTTTTGTAGAAAGACAAAGTTAAACTGTATTGAATATTATAGAAGACTGAGTAAATTTAATTTATGTCCAAATTTTTTTCAATTAATATAATAATAATTACATTAATCGTGTGTGTACATAAGTGTACGTATCATCTCACGCAATTGAAATAAAAATATAATTTATTTTTGAAAACATTCGTTTTATTGACAGTAAAACAAATTAAATAATCAACAATATCTATTCCAGACCAACATGAACATGATGTAAAACTAAGTCGGTGGTATCCGAGGCGGATTCGAGTTCTTAACTTACAAAGGTAGTTAAATAATTAAACATACATTATCTAATGACTATTAGGAATCAGCTGGTTTAATCATTGGGTTTTAATCACTTTACTCATTGCTTGCCTGATACTTGTTTATCTTTATAAAGATTTATTTTTTATGTTAAGCTCGCATTTGACCACTATCTCACCTGATAAAAATATGTTTCAAGAACATACAAAAGAAAGCAATGGTTCGTTTTGAATCAAAGGCTCTAGGCATTATAATAATATGACACTTAAAACAAAAATGCAATCATAATCATGCATTCATCAAAATTAAGAAACAATCATCGAATTTGTGAAGAGCACAAATGAGTTGACGTCACAATAATAGTTTAGTCATTTTAGGGGTTGGGCTCCTAGAATGTTGAAGATTTGTACAAACCAATATCATGTGCATGTCTTAGGATACTCAATGACAAGGTAGTAAAAATCCAAAAATAATAATTTAGTATGGGCACGCTCAGCGCGACTTTATTGTATTATTTTATGAATTATTCTTCTCTTTTACTTTAAATATTAAAATAAAGGTTTGAACAAACTTTCTTCCATTTCTAGGTTGATCTCCTTTTATAGGTATCGAATGATTCTGTTATACTTGCACTTAGACAAATTAAGTATATCTTAACAAAACTGTCACATTGGACTAATTAAAATTGAGAAACATTAAAAAATATCACATGTCCTTAGTGAACAATATTAGATTATAATTATTAAAATAACAATTGAAAATAAAATGGCATTTAAAACAAAAAATACCCGTCATAAATCAGTTGTACTTCCGAAATCGCTCCATGGAATGTACAGTCACAAATTATGTAACATAATTATGTAAAACTTGACAATAGAATTATATGAACGAGTAATATATCAAATAGTCAGATATTTTAATTAAAATTAATCATCAGAGCAGTAGCTATTTGTGGAAGTAGTATCATTATGCTTTTCAGCAGACAGTCCAACTCTTAGTTTCTTAGGAATAGGCTCACATGAACTGTAGCTGTCACTTAGAGCACGTTTTCCAGTTGCCACCAATCTTATTACAGTGACTGTGTCAGCATTGCCATTCTCATCATCTTCACATGAAGATGAAACTGTCAACTGAGTCATGCCTGACATGATTTGTTTTTGGGAAAATAGTTTTTCTACTCTGATGATAACATCATTGTCCTGTAACAAACATTAACTTTTTTTATATAGGAGTTACAATGTGGATGGCATTTAGAAGTAGTTATAAAACATAGCACTTGCCTGCATCCAGCTGTGGTTCAGGATTTGATTGAGAGTGATCCTCTTGTTGACTTGTACCGTAAGCATTCTCTTCATCAGGAGTTTGCCCTGCAAACTGATGTTTTTCCAGTGCGACTGTGAGTACCTGTACCTGCCACTCAGGATTTGATCTTTGAGAGTCATATCTTTGTAATCTGCCGAAAATGGCAAGTATCCAACTAGACTGTAAAGTATAGAGTTATTAAAGTTATTCAGGGTTAATCAAGAAACATGGGGACAAGAAAGAGAAAGCCATAATGAAGATAATAAAAATGAATTGTGATCTTGTTTTTCTTACCACACAAAGAAAATTACACCCAGACTCCATACATCAACTTCTGGGCCATAGCTCCTCTGTCCATTTGCTCTTAACACCTCGGGCGCTAAGTACAGTGGTGTTCCACACATGGTCTTCATGAAACTGTCCTCTCCAACAAATTTACTCAAACCAAAGTCTGTAATTTTAACTAGAGTGTCATCCTCTTGACTCTCAAGTAGCACATTCTCAGGCTGTAAAATAGGAATTATTATTATTGTATTCATGTATAAAATTAATATAAAAAAGTAAAAAAGAAATAGTTAAAATAATACCTTCAGGTCTCTATGAGTGATGCCCTGAGAGTGGAGGTACTTAACAGCTAGCACCATTTGTCTAAATAAGAACCTGGTGATTTGTTCAGACAAGTGTCCCTGCTTAGTGATCCTGTCAAATAGTTCTCCTCCTTGCATCAGCTCTAGGACAATGTAGACGGCTTCACGAGAGTCAAATACTTCTTCTGTTGAGATTATGCAAGGCTAAAAATTATGAAAACTTTTAGTATGATGTACGGAAGCAATGCATATGAAAATTATTTTATTATGCAGCCAAAATCGATTATTACTATCTTTGTCACAAAAGTGGAACCACCATAATGGTAGATCTTGAATTACCAGTAGCGGGTATATTTGGGTCTCAATCGAAGTGGCATATTAAATGGTTCACTTATTTGCTGCATACTATACACACAGTTTACTAAATATGAATAAAAATGAGGGAACACAGGGATTATTTCTTTCAGGATTTCAGGTTCCTACTTACATGCCTTACTGATTTCATAATAGTAATCTCATTCATTATCTTTTCTGGGTCATTTAAATGGTTAATTTGTCCATTCGTCATTCTGCTCTTTTTAATAATTTTCATGGCATATTTAGTACATTTTACCTGAAATGTTTACAATCATTTGTTTTTAAGCTGCTAATACCTATAATAAATAATAGAATAGTATAATAAAAAAATACATGAAGCAGTACTTTGTCATAAATGAGTTTGACTAAACCACAGGCTCCCTGGCCCAATGTCCTTGAAATATAGTACTTCTTTGATATTTCTTTAGGAACCTGATCCTGCTCATTTTTCAGCAAATCTTTAAAAATAAAAACTGAAAGAAAAAAAAGCCAAATTAAAAATAAATAATATAAAAGTTCCTTTAGAAACATATTTGATGTAACATTAAGTTAAAAAAAGTTTTTTTCTAAAGCTGAATAATAATAAAAATTAAAAAAAAAACAATTAAAATTATTTCAAATAAGTCAATGTAACTAACTTTTAACAATGGGATGAGTGACTGATATCTCGTCATTATCATCTAACACACGGCAGTTTCCTTTGCCTAACTTTTCCCCATTGATAAAAGTCCCATTGTATGATTGATCAGTTATTATAGCAGGACAGAGAGGTTCCCTGAAAATAAGTATTAAAAATCAAGATGTATGTCTATCTATAATATGTATGTATTTAGAAATTATAAGTATGTTTATCAGCTGTCTGGTACCCATAACACAAGCTCTGCTTAGCTTGGGACTAGACGGTGTTGTGTGATAGTTGTGGAAATATTAAATTATATTATGTCAAAAGTCAATGCTTCAAAATCATAAAAAATTAAAAAGAAACTTACAACAGGTCCCGTTTAATAATAAAGTGTTGTTTGCTGACATTTTTTATAATATTCTCTTTAATCATATCCTTTTTCACTACAAAGGTGCAATTGAGGGCTCTTCCCAGAGTAAATTCTGGTTGTATAAGATCTGCATAAAAAAAAACATATTATTAAAAAAAGCCAGAAAGTCCCTCTGCAACTCCAAACTAATGATTTTCATGAATAAGCCACCACTTATAAGGTTTTGGTGTATAATATATCCTTAGAACACTTTTATCTCCAAATAATGATATTTGAATCTTCCAACATTGCATTTTGCATTTATCAGTAACTGAGAAGAATCATAGTTATTGACAACTATTGTTTACATTATTGCATACTACTACTTCCTTCAAACTATTGTTCATTATTTTTACTTCTTTTGCTGTCTGTATAGAATAGCATGTGTAAATTCCTTGATTCAAAAGAAAATTACAAATTTCTTTTAATATCTTTTAAATTAAGAGTTTAGGAACTAACTAAATGGAAGTCCTTGACAAATCAAACATTTGTTAACACAAAATTTGTAATCTTTTCCTTGAAGTTTGAGATAAAGAGGGTTCACTGTATATAAATGTCAATCTGGCAGCTTTGTAGTAAATCATATGGCTAAAGAAACATTTAAAAAATTGCAAAGTTTTAAATAAATAAATTAACAAATTGCTGATTTACACACCAATAGAAAAAAATTCAAAATCTAAAAAGTTCTTTAGATCTTCATATATTTAAATTAGCTCATTGTTGATTTATTTCAATAATAATCAACAAAAAAAAGTTTATAGTAGTTCATTGTTATAAACAAATGTAATAATGCTATCTCAGTGAGTTCTATAATGACTTCATGCTATTAGGTAGTATTAAGCAAATTCTTTGGATCTTAGTCTACATATATTACTGACCTAAGTAAAGGAAGATCTAATGACTTTATTTAGTCAACTTTGCAATATTTCTCGAGCAGAGACTGACGAAAAGAACGTAAGGCTGCTTTATAGCTGAATATTACTGTAAAGTTTTGTTGGGTTGAACACTGATAAAAACTGTAGGATAGAAAACAGTCGAAACCATGTAAATGTTTTTAACTAACAGAATTATATTATTAAGCAAACAGACCTCAGGCGTGCATTAGTAAGAAACAAGCTGTCCGGACAGCATTCATACAGAAAAATAATATTACCTCTACTCAACTTCGTGATTGTAAAACAAGCATGGAGGTAGATGGTATTTTTTTAGATCAATAGTGAATTATGTACAAATATGTTCTTACCATAGTATTCAGGGTACTGGGCATTATTCCAGCAGTGTTTCCCAGTTACAGCAACTTTAGTAGAATACAGTCTTCCCCATATCGTAGGAATGTAAGATGGAGTGTTGTGCTGACTCCAGTCAATTTGGGAGTTTTGTGTTTGCGTTTGGGTATTAGCACTGTCAGGAAGCAGATCGTCTCCCATTATGTTATTGTTATATCAAATTTATGAACATAAAAGTTAAAAACACTTTTCAAAAGTTTTAATTTCAGCGCCCGGTCAAGATAAAATCACACATCACAGAGATAAGTGATCATAGACTGTGTCATAGACTGTAAAAATCATAGAAGTTCTCTTTTTATTCTTGGCGCAAGTAATTTGACAGATTAAAAATATTAAAACCATAGAGCAAAATGTCTGGACATCAATGAACATACTTTACGAAATTCATGTTAGGGTGTTGTCTTGTGTAGTTTATATTTATCTACTTTAAACCACAAAAGATAAAAAAATAGAAATAGAGAGAAAAGCTTTCAAAATCAGTAATCATAAGGTTTATTAAGAATAATCGCTGGAATTAAAGAATCGATTTCAATAACTTCTTGACTTGACTGCTTAAAAAACTGTATCCTGGACAATCGCGGACAAGAAAATAATTGGTGCCTGACCTGTTGGTCAGGATAAATGACAAGAGCCAAACCGCAAACAAAACTCGTAATACCCATTTTATTTAAACTTTTGGCAATACACATCTATTTTCGATAAAGAATATTTTAGTAAGTAGGTACTTGAACTTCTCGTTGTTACCATTAGTCTGGGTCCGAATTCGAATTAAAGATATTCATTCCTCATCATCATCATCATCAGCCTTTTAATGTTCCCACTGCTGGGACACAGGCCTCCTCTCTAAGAGAGGGAATGGGCCGTAGTCCACCACGCGGGCCCAGTGCGGGTTGGTGGATGTCACATGTCTTCGAATTTTTGGTTCTAGGACATGCCGGTTTCCTCACGATGTTTTCCTTCACCGTTTTGAGAGCAGTGGTGATGAAATAAATTACACAAAGTAATGCGCCTGGCCGGGCTTGAACCGCGACCTACTAATCGTAAGTCGGGGCCGTTACCACTCGGCCACCACTGCTCTATTCATTGACTTCCCTATAATAGGTGAAGTAAGAATACTATTTAATGTATTGCCGACCCAATGTGTTGTTGACATACAATAATACTTATGTTTCCCATATTTATCACCAACAAGTACTTAATAAGAAAAAACAAAAATAATGAATATTACGCAGTTTTATATTTACAACACTTGTATTTTTATCCGTAAGGCCCTCAACAAAACTATACAGACTAATCTATCGTCTATCGTTAAGTAAAGTGAAAAAATTAACACAATCAATGTAGCAGTGGCTGGGATAGTTTTCTGGTCTTACCAAAGATGAGAACTATGCCTTGGACATACGTTCCGAGAAAAAGGACGAGACAGTAAAATGTTGGTCGGCCGAGACAGTGATGTAAATACGTAAGGGAGTTTTAGAGATAAGCGCTCGGCCAGGTGATCAAGGCATCAGTTTTCCAAAAAAAAATTGTTAAAATTTGAAGGGGCACAGTTCTTTAATAAAAATATCCCTATTTAGAAAAAAATGTACGCTCATTACTGCTTTATTGTACGACAAACCTTTGACATCCACGGCTAAATTTTGATCCTTTTAATTTAATCTCGTGGAGGGTCGATCCGGTATATGAAACTCTATCGATTTGTAACTATAAAAAAAAAAAAACTAAAACTGGAATTAATATACGCTTATACGAAATTAAGTGACCTCTGTCGGGCACTTCCATGTACTTTTATAACTATTTTTAAGATCCTATTAAACACCATGTGACGTAGCAATAAAGAATTGAATTGAATTAATTTCTTTAAGTAAACATCAGCTGAGCGAGTCAATGACCTGTAGGTAGTTGTCGGTCGTAGCGAACTAGCTACCTGCGTGTCATTGACAAAATTAATAATAAGCTATAACGACATCATGTTTAATTTTGGATGTAAAATGTTAAACGGTGGAGTTATACCCCGGCGACAGTATGACAGTACTAGTGTAATCTTGAGAACTTCGATGACTGAAACACGGATGTGAGCTGTGACACATAAATCACTTTATTTAGATTATGTAGTTATGGTAAAAAATCTGGTTGGTGGATAAAGCGTACCTTTTGACAAATACACGTTCATTATGCGGGAATTCCCTGCCGGAGTCAGTGTTTCCTGTTAGCTATAACCTTGCAGTTTTTAAGTCAAGAGTAAGGTTACTTCTAAGCAAGCGTGCTCCATCGTCGGCATCATCTCTTACCATCAGGTGAAATAGAGGTCAAACGCAAAAATTCTAATTTAGGTCATCCAAAGAGAGTTCAGCAAAATACTCGTACCTTGGTACTAATTTATGTCGGCAAGTAGGTTGGTATATACCTACCTGTTTTTATCGATAGATATCTATTTAGATAGGTAAAGTAGAGAGGTACCTACCGGTATTACGTAGCTCCACGTGGTCAGGTATTTTTCAAAGCTAAAATACTTCTTCAGTAAAATTTGGACACGTGACCTACAACCGTAACAGCCTGATCATTAAAAGTTTTGATAACCAGAAAAAGTTCTCTTCTAATTCACATAAAAAAGGATTTATTTATACTTTTTTATGCGCAATAGATTTTTTTTTATGTTATAAAACATTGCGTTAATCCCAAGTAGGTTTAAATATAAAAATATACCTAACATAATATAAAGTAAATACAGTTTATTATTAGTAAATAAGATTTATGACTATATTAATAAAATTTCCACCGCAATACATTTACTTTGTGCTGTTTAGTGCCACGTGCCCACGGAAGCGACGGAACACCACGGCCAAAAGTCTTCTGTCAACATGAGGGGTAGAAAATTGTCCAGGACACACAATACGAACACATTGAAATTGGCGTTATGGTGCGAATTCAGCAGTTGTACAGGGGTACAACTGCTGAATTTGGGGGTAGGGGGGGAGGGTAGGGACCCTCAGTGCAAACTTCGTCTTATGCCGCACGTCCTCCACGATATCTTCCACCCTTGTGGTGTGATGCAGGCGGAAGATATACCTACACTGGAATGTTCGGCTGAGCGGCACGCAGACTCACGCTAGGAGTTGTAAGCGCTATGCCGCAGCGATTCTTGTTGGTTTGAGTTCAACGCTTCCTCCTTTGCACCATAACGAAACCATCGTTATTCTCGACCTTGTTCTTTGACTTGTCAAGCACAGGAGGGAGCTAGTGCAGCTATATCCTCCTCGCTGAAGTTTGTTGCGCAGATTTGGACAGCGGGCACCTCGTCCATCACACTCAGCTTCTAATGCAGCAACGCCAACAGCTCGTGCGCCACTGGATTGTTGGTCATGGCTAATACTTAGGAGCGACAACTTGCGCTGCCTTGTGTAAATAAAACGTAAATTACACGTCCACATCGGCACGCGGCACAAGTGAGACTCGTTTAAGTGGAACAGGGCCCAGAGAAGAAAAGCAGAAGACTTTTCATTGTTATCAAATTGATGACACCTTTGTATCGTACCCACGATATAAAAGTAACATTACTACCTACCAACATATAGTGCCGTTGCCTTCACTCGTAGTGAAGTTGGCTAACGAGCAATGGGTATCTCGCCGTCTGGCCGTCCGGTAACCGTTCAGATAGAGCCAATGTCGTTGACGGCGGGTAGTGTTCCACGTGCGCCTCAAAAAGCCTATTTTTTATTTGGGAAGTCATTGGATGATTCGCCAAACAAAAAATAAATAAATCTCACCCACGTGCGATTGGTCATGTAAATCACTGCAATAGAGTACTATTGAGCCAGTTCGCTTCGTGATCGCATTCGCGTCGTATTGCCTTCGTAGGTCACCTTGTTAACAGTGGTTAACAAGGTGACCTACGAAGGCAATACGACGTGAAGTGTCTCTTAATTGTAAATAAATCGTGAAGGAGCCATAATGGAATATAATGATATGTCCTAGAGCTAATATTCTAAAGACATGTGACATCGAATAACCCACAATAGACGCATGATGGATTACGACCCGCTCCATCTAACAGAGGGACATGAGTCCCAGCAGCGGGAACATGTAATACTGATTATGTTTTATTCAGGGGTAAATATTAAAAACGATCTATCTACACAATTTTTCTTAAAAGAAAATACATTGTTTATTTTGCAGTCGTCAAAAAGTCCCTGTGGAAATTTAGAGTGATGATAAGTGGGGTAACTTTTTGAGTTGTTAAAATTATGATGCTAATTTAATTAACCTCAATTATATTATTTTTTGACCTGCAAATTCATATTCAAAATATTTTTATATTACATTTGGCATATATAATATGGGCACTTATAAAACGTCAGAAGCTAGTGCAAGGTTCCAATTGGACCTATTATCTTTTTAAAATAAGCTTGATTTAACAATATTTCGATATATTTAAAATACATGTTTTTAACCGATTAAAAAAAGGATATTCTCAATTCGCACTTGACTGGAAAATTTATTGTTATTTATTCAACAAGACAATTTATGTACACAAATAATTTATAATAAATTAAAACCAAACAATAAGAACAGGAAAATAAGTTTCAATATCACCTTTTTATAAATATATTGGTAATTTTTTTTAGCACTAGCTCTGCTTAGTTTGGGACTAGATGGCTTGGTGTGAAAGTTGTGGATTATTATTATTATTATTTTTCTGTTGTTGTTGATTGGTGGTGGTGCCACTTTTGTTCGAATTCCCATTGTTTTGATACTACGATTATTATGACTCCCAGGGTCGTAGCAAATTAAATTGATATCAAGTCTTCTTTTTCTATGCGTTAGTACCTTCCATTAATTATAATGAAACATAATTTTACGAGTGCCAAAGAGAGACTAGTTAATTATGTTTCGAGAGCCGCGACTTAAAATTATTGGATTTTACTCACTTCAGAATTTTATCCAATTACTGAGGTAATTTAAAATTTATTACTTATTTAAGATAACCAAAATTGTATACTTAGTTTCAACACAAACAAAATACCTTTAGAAATTTATTGCTTGCCAAACAGATCATTACCCGACTTTAAATACTTTTCAAAATGCCATCTCACCGTCCGATAATCGTTTTATGATTAAAGTCTTTTGATATTATTTTATCGCAAAGTTAAAGTGTTTAATAAAGCCTATTTTCGTGTCAGTTGCTGTAAATAGTATAGAGACAATTCTATGATAAAATTACAATGCTTTGGTGCAAACTGCGGTGGCGGTGGCACATACATACATAGCCTATGCCAGTGCTACGACCTGCGTAGGCGCTGCTACGGCGTAGCAAAACTTTATTTCCTTGTGAAAACTCGTAATTATCGATTTCACTCTCTTTTTTCTTCAAGTTTTAAACGAATTATTTGTAGTTTAAAAAAAATAGTGCTCTGGTATTTAGGCAGGATTTGCGTTCGTTTGATAGCAAAAACTTCCTACCATTAGTCAACACGTTCAAAATTAATCATACATTTTTATGGTACCTACGCTACGCTCTTCATAGCGAAGAAAACATGTTCATTCAATGCGTATCCCACAGAGCGTATCCAGTGCATTATAAGTGGTTGTAAATAAGTAGGTATCTAATCATGTCGATCAGGAATATCACTTAGCTCATTGAGAGTCTCCCATAAATGGAGCCAGATAAATAACATTTGATTGCCATGACGCGACCGCTGCTTGAACCCCTGTGGATAAAATGGATGCCATTTGTTGATTTTCCGATTCATAGGAATAAATAACTCCCGATTAAATAGGTAAACATATTAGTCTATAGACGTCACATATCGACACGTGTAACTAACGTCTCATTACAATCTATAGGTTAGTAGTCATTTTTATTTTGTAAGTTTTTTTATATTCTATTTTGATATTCTTAGAGAATTCACTCTGATTGCCTTTAGCATTACAACCCTGAATGTGCGGTTGTGAATTATTTGTAGGACGGATAGTCATTTTAATTTTACCAAATATAGGTTGGTCTTGTGTGGTTCGCTTTTAAATATTTGCGTCGATAGTCTAACGATGTAACGGGTGGGTGAGACAAGGTGAGTTCGGCCCAAGTTACTGTCAGTTACTCGTATGACTTGAGACTCTTCAATTAATGATATTAGAAATAAACTTTGTTTTTTATTTAAAGAGTAACATGGAGTTTCATACCCCTTCTTCATAGGAAACGACCAATTTGGAACCGTGCGCTAGCTTCTGACGTTTTATAAGTGCCCATGTAGGCCTATGTGAAAAAATTATAATTTTGGTTTTAATTTCGTAGTATGACTTTCATACTACGAAATTAAAACCAACGTAGGAACAGGAGTGGGTTTTTAGTCATTATAAGTCGGACACACCCACACGCTCCGCCAAAGGCGTGAGATGTCATTTGAAGATTTCCCCATATAAATAAAAGGAACACTGGTGAGTTTTAGTTAAAAGTCTGGCACTCCCACACGCTATCCACCCAGAGCGGGAGAAGTAATAGTTGATGACTTTCCACTCTCATTAAAAAAAGGTCTTTGTTCAGCTGTGGAAAACAACAAACTGCATAACTTTTAATATTGCTTTAACGAACCATTATAATACAGCATATTCTAAATGGGACTTTAGTATCTTGTTTAAAAACTGAATTATACAAATGGCTTAGGAGCGTTGTAATTTACGCAAACGAAATGTCTGTAAAAATATTATGAAAGTTACGCTGTTTGACTGGGTATACACAAGAACAAAGTTGAAATTAATGAACCTAGTTAGGTTTCAAATTTTTAAGTTGAATGTGCAGTTCGAGTCCTTCATCGTAATAGAATTATCTCTCGCGACTGTATCAAAGAGGAAACTATTGAGAATTGTTCACTGTGTAACCATTTATCCTATAGACTCTATACATACTGTAAAGTTTATTGATTACGAGCTGTTGCCCACCACCTCAAACCCGTAAAACAGCACTAATACCACTTGATCACAGTTTTAAACTTTCAAGCAGTTTGTTTTTGCGTGGACCCTTAATCATTTTCTGATAAAAGACACCTAAGTTACTCATTAAGTGCATCAGATAGTCCGCCTCTGTACCGTCATGTGCATGAAGTGTAAATAAATAAATAAATATCTGTCAGTGATAGTCCTGTCACAATCGGTCCAGCAGATTCGGATATTAGCTTAAACAATCAGATAAACTCTGTCTGCCAGTCGACCGACAACAGATAGTAAAGTTTTTTGATAAAAGTACCATGTCAAAATTCATAAGTAAAAAAGCTGTTACTTTTGTAGCGACATCTATGTCGTCACATAAGAACTAATCCTGCATCGCGCAAGTAAGATTCTCCGCGCGATTTGAACATATAGAACAAACCCGAAATCATCTATCGGGCAATAGCCCGCCAGACATAAAACTTGTCTGGTCGGAGAATCCTCCCTTTTCAACGAAGGTTTGCGGGACTTTACTCTCTGTTCCACTACCTCCAAACTTTCATATCACAAACACACACTTTTATTTTATTTTATTAGTATAGACTAATTTCTATATCTTATCATATGTCCATCTGCAGTTCCAGACTATATCTTTGTCAAGATACATCAAGATCGTTTTAGCGGTTAAAACGAAAACGTTACAAACAAACCGGGATACCTTCGCATTTGTAATAATGGTACATAAGGAAGTATAGATTGTGATTTACATGTAAGGTCGAAGGTTAAGTAGTTATTGCCTAGCGTGTCACTCTTATTTGAAGTTAAGTCGATCCCTGTGGTAATTCCGATAATGTACACAAATTGTAGCACTATCATAAGACCTTTTAGTTTCAGTGGAAGATTTCAGGCGTCACGAAGGTTATATTTGTTTTGTAAAATATTTGCCTGTTTTAATGCGGATTTTAATATACTTACTTATTCAAAGAAACTGAAAATTCCTATTTCATTATCGTGTTACGCATCCTAACTCAATATGAAGATAATAAATTCGATCAATCTACATCAAATATACGAAAAGAGTATAAAATTCCTATCTTGCAACGAATAGGTATGACAAGGTGTGATGATAAAAAAAATTGAATGTAAATGATCGCAATGCCTAATAGCTTCTCACCCTTGGGCATTAAACGCAGTTCGTTTGCTCCGAGGTATTTTGAAATGTTCAGCATTATTTGAATTCTACGGATTACTGCGACTACGCTGAAACATTTGTATTGCTAATGTTGCCTTCAATTCGACTCCCTGTTAACTGATTGGAGGAAAAGTAAAATGCACAGCGACAAGAAGAATTTGCATTTCATGTAGGTACAGTCACGAGCAATAAGATAAACCAACATTGTCACATTTTAATTTTTTTTACTTCTGCTGTCCAAAAAACGTCTGTACGACAATTTGTTCTAAATGACGTAATCATCAAACAAGTAATTTATACAGTCACGAACAACAAAATAATTTTTATAATAATTTATATTACGAGCAATAATATATTATCTTACGTTATGAATTGAATGAATTACCAACATATTAAGTTGCTCGTAATTTAAATTAATTAAATTAAAATAACTATCTTATTGCTCGTGACTGTACAGAGAAAATAACTAGTAGTTGGTAGTGTACAAAGTACTGTTTAATCGCCTGAATATAACTTTATGTAAGGTCTTTTGTTCACAAAAGACTGAGGAACATCTTAATGAATTGGGATGTTTCTCTGTCCACAGTAACTGGTGATTAAAACTTGTTCGAGGAATTCCTTTCTGGCTAGAAACGGTTCCTACGTTTGGATTACACGTCCCAAATATTATACTAGTTATTCTAAACTTCTCAAGTAGTGTAGTGTGTAATTGTGTATGCGGAACCCATCTCGTAGACTGTTTAACAATGTTGTTGAGTGTTGGATTTCCATTGTTTTGGTTCTGTAGGGACATAATCAAATGTAGAAATGTCCTTTGTTGTGTATTTGTGACCTCATCGTCTCGGTATTTAGTTAGCAAACTGGGTTCTGTTCGTCTTACGGAACTACTTCTAATTATTCCGATCTCCGTCACAGGATCATGTAGCTATCGCCGATTTGACAAAATACAAAACTTTTTTTGCCAATTTTCATGGGCCATTTCATCATTCGGTTCATTTCATCATTTTTCAAAATAAGAGGTTTTAAAATATTACGTAAGCTGTGGATTGTTTATTGCACTTCCGACGCGACACGATCCGTGAGTTGGATTGATTTGTTTTCAATCATGAAAATTATATATTTTCATAGAACACTTTTGACTACCGCTTACTTCCAATAATTGCAACTGTGAGCGTGTGTGGTGGTGATTACTTACGTAGGACTTATGATCTATACTTCGATATTAATATTATAAAGGGGAAAGGCTTGTGCTGTAAGACTAATACGAAGAATTCTTTCACAAGCAGAATGTTACTTTATGACTCAGTGAATTCTAATTTGATGAGGTAAGCATTTCTAAACTCAACTTTAGCCTGAAAACCTATCAAAGAAGGGTTTGAGATGCTCTTATCTCAAAATACTCAATTCATAAACTGAATTTATTTTATATCTTCACGCGGGTGAGGCCGCTGGCAGAAGTTAGTTTCTCATAAAAAGGAGACCTTCCAGTAGAGGAATAAAACATATATTAGACAAACAAAAGTTTATTTCATTGATTATCTTTATTAATAATAACACTTATCTACAATAGATTTTATATAATATGTATAAATAGTACTTTTAATAATGTAGAGATTATAATATAAGTAAATATATAGAGACAGCTCTTAAGCAAAACAATAATTCAGACGAATCACATATTTAACTGAATTGTTCAGAAGAGAGATCAAATTAAAAATATATTAGTAAGTATATTATCCTAAAATATATTTGCCACGACTTAGATAGACATTATACGCTATGACTAGACACGATCTACTTAGGTGGGTATTTAATTAAAAGTAGTAAATTAATGTTTTAAACACTGTCACCGAGTGAAGGGATAGTCCATAAATACTTTGCTTTTTCTTATTTTAGAAACGTCATGGGCTATAAAAAGTTGCTTTAAAACTATTTTGACAAATGTTTTTTTTTTAGATAAATAAGTATTAATTACGTAAGTACCTTAACTGACAAAAAAGTGGTTACAATAATTATGTATTTACATTGAATGTATATTCAGATAATTAATTTTGGAATGTACGAGTACAATGACCTCATTATGAAACTCCTATTTTATGATAGCTAATTTGACAATGTTTGATGACGTTGGCGTTTCACAATGCGGCCGTTGAGGTGTTAGGTTGCTAATTTATTGAAAATATGTTGAAATGAGCTGAGTGCTACACAACTAGGTCATAGGGTCGATGCGTCGTTGAGTCCGTGGCGTTCACTTGCGGAAGCAGGAGATGGGGTTGAAGTAGCACTGGCGGAAGCGGACCTGGCGCTTGTCTGCGCGCCACTGCCGCGCCAGGCGCCCGTCCAGAGCGCGCAGTCCCCAGCCACGCGGCTCCGCCTGCGGCCACGAGCGGCTCACCCTGCCCATCCTGACACAAACAAATAATTTTTAATTTTGATTTTCTTGTCTATAAAGTGGGTAGGGTGGAAGAAATCACTAGTAGCGCCACTTATTTTCTAGCACATCTTATCCTAATAGTAGCTACAAAACTGATGGTGATAGCCATTTAGTATTCTGAACAAAAATACTACTACATAATTATAATCCGAGCTTTAAAAAGAGACAAGCTTATGTTTGTTGTATTTTTTTCGTCAGTGAACATTGCGAAAATATCGAATCAAGCTTCCTCAATCAGGAAATTATTTAATTAATCCCCAAAAAAACTTCAAAGGAAACTTATTAATAAATGCAAACTATAATCACAATGCAAATAATAATTACGTATATGTAATCTCACTTTGTGTTTGTTTTACGCTCACATTATCGGGAGAAAACAATCGTCTTTAAATATACAATTTCAATCAGAATTAAAAAAGCAATTTCGTTGCGGTCGCTTTGCAAGTCGGTGGCTATTAACTCGGAACTTGTTGCTGTGGAAAAAGGCTTTATATTGTTAACTTGCTAACACCTACTTCCTATGGCAACAGAAATGCAACGGTTTCGGGTAAGCTACTTAGAGAACTCAACTCAGTGAAGTAGGTACGCTAGATATCCCAATCTATATTATCTAAAAATGGTTGTAATGCAGAAACTTCCAGCTGGGTTTATTTTGTCTAAAATCAGTCTCTACCTATTTAGCATAGCATAGCATGGCCGCCTCTCTAGGAGACGGAATGGGCTATAATCCACCACGCGGGCCCAGTGCGAGTTGGTGAAGGTCACATGTCTTTGAATTTTTGACTAGGATGTCCTAGAACCAAAAATTTCCGGACATTTTCCTCACGATATTTTCCTTCACCGTCCCGTCTACCTATTTAAAAACTTTACATTTCAGTCATGTCAGTCCTGTAGCTACATCCAGTATCTCCTAATTTTCGTTTTACTCTCTATTTTAATTTGTTTGTAAACGATATCAATTACGTTATGCAACGAGTGTGCAAGTCAATCAGGGAGACGCATACGAGCCACTTCGAACAATAAATCCTTATAAGTGGCTGTACGGCCGACGCTTATTAATTATTTATTTACTTATGTAACGACGGGTGCAATCTAGATTATATAACGTTGAAATATTGAATGTTGTTTACTGATGTTCCTTGAAATTGTTAATCCTACCATTTTTGAGTGAATAAATTCTTTTCATAAAAAGCTATTATAACGAGATATAATATTTATCCATCAAGCGGATTTCAAAGCGTGGAAATCCGATGCAGATGGATGCGAGACGCATTAGACCGGTCATTATGGTGTCACTTTAAGGAGGCAAACAGTGGACGAACTTAAATTTTGAGAAGCCCCAGCCAGTCCCAGCATATCAATCGCTTACCCTATTTAATAAATTGCCTTTGGATTTAAAGAGCGCTATATACTCTAGCTCTTTTAGAAAACAACTCAAAAGATTCCTATTGAATAGGTGTCTGTATACTATTGATGATATTTGAGGTTAATCTACTCGTAACATTAGTATATACTTTTTTTTATATTTTTATTTGTTTGTAATATTTTAAAGTATTATTTTAACGTGTTGTTGTAACGCATTGCTGTAATATTTAACATGTTTGTAATTTCAGATACAATTTATTGTTAACTAGGGACCCGCCCCAGCTTCGCACGGGTGCATTGGTGATATTAAATATATTATACATGAATTATACATTTAAACCTTCCTCTAGAATCACTCTATCTATGAAAAAAAAAACGGTGTAGTTTTAAAGATCTAAGCACACATAGGGGCAGACAGCGGGAAGCGACTTTGTTTTATACTGTGTAGTGATAAATAAATGACTAAGTATGACTATAACGTCTTTCGGCTGAAATGATGATGAGGATGATGAAGGCTATTCCAAAGAGTTCAAATACGATGGGGTTATTTTATTGTGTTCAGTAGTTCCTGTGGCAACTACCCTACTGTTGTGATAATCTATGACCTATTATCTCTGGTAATGACGGTTTTGGCTAAGGACTGTATGTGCCTTATTGTAAAATACTATTATACAATATATTATTTACAACAATTTATTCAGTACATTATTTACAACATCAGATCAGTTCCATGGTACCATAGTATATCATTGT
This sequence comes from Leucania comma, assembly GCA_958295575.1. NCBI lineage: Eukaryota > Metazoa > Arthropoda > Insecta > Lepidoptera > Noctuidae > Leucania > Leucania comma. Next base: position 13,550,334 of record OY282474.1, on the reverse strand, counting down.
CATAATCATCCAAGTTACATAATATAGTAGAGTTGGTATGGTAGAGGTTATTTTTTTTTGGTGGGTAAAAATCATCCAATGACATCCCCCGCCCTTGGGCGGCGCGGAAGATAGTGGCAGACTTTTACTCACTAAAAACCCACCCCATTCCTTTGTTGCCTTTCATACCAAGGCCGAGCCTAATTTTCAGAAGTAGACCCTTGGCCCCAGTAGGCTTCGACCCTGCCTGCTAGCAGGCTGGGCTGACAACTCCTTGAGGCGCGCGGGGACAGTAGGTGGCATCGACGACTTGGGCTCGGTCCGGTCGGTTACCGCACAGTTGCTCGCCATCCACAAGCCCGCGCCTACGGTGGCCGGAAATCGGGTTCGGAATCCCGGCGGCGGCTGGGGCTTGAGCACCGTTGCCTTTGCCTGATGCGGTCCGCCTCTTCCTTTGCTAGTATTACTGCTTCGCAGAAGGAGTCGCCCGCCTGCCACTCCTCTTCGCGGCCTGTACCAAGGCCCAGTGGGAGATCGCCGAAGCTAATCGCCCCCACAAGGACACGGCGTTACTCTGCACAGGCGGGGCACCACTCTGCCGTGTGCTCCACCGTGATCGGGTAGGGGTAAATGTTTCAAAGTCAATTTCCAAGATTTTGCCCCAAAAATCATACAAAAATTGTAAGTGAAATAAAACAGAAATCAGTTTTAAGTTTAGGGACAATGAGAAAAAATTAAAATATTTTTTTGAATGTGGACATAAATGAGAAACATTTTATAATTAGCTGTGTAAAAATGTATGTAGATCAGTATCTACATACATTTTTGAAAATAAGATTTTTGTTTTTTTTTTTTAATTTAGAACTTCCTGTGGGTTCCGATTTACGACTTGTTACATCCAGGGGCTTACCATGTCGTGTTAAAATGGCAGCCGCGCTAGCGAGAAATAGGGATGGAGCTATACACCTTATATAGCTCCATCCCTCAGTTCAGTTTAGGTTGTAAAATGGATCGCGTTAAGAGCTCATGGTAGCACTGTTTAGTATGAGCCAGGAGTTGATGTGTATCAGGGATATTATGAATATGAATTCGGGTCTGGTGTATCCTGATATGGATGTAGGAATAACATTATACCGGATTCGGATACGCTTGAATATTTTCGGATTATCCGCTAGTTCCGTAAGATATCCGATAGATTCGGTTACGGAACTCATTAATACCCTTGGTGTGTATAGTAGTAAAGGTTTTACGAAGTTAGTTTTGTACAACTAATTAAACCACTTTTGATTTGTTTGATGTTAGTTTGATATTAATTTTTAAATTCGTATCCCGCAATAAATCCGGCGCTTCAAATGAAAACCACTTTAATCAAAACTTCCTTCTGCGTAAGACATTTATTATAATGTATTTGTGTTATCCATTTCAAACCCTATCCACAGGGAAAACATTCTCAATTTAGTTACGTCAGCAGTTTTCTTCTGCAACTTTTTCTTCTAATATAACTTCACTGTACTGTTACGAAGCATGTTTAGTCTCAGTTTTAGAGAATTATGAGATATGACAAGACATTTTCAGTTAACGAAACACGTATTATAATTTCTAATTTGTGATGTACATTCCTATCGGTTTGATATTTATGTACAGTTTGTGTAACTATTCGGTTTACAATAAAGTTTTATTCTATTCTATTCTACTCTACAACTAAGATAAATATGGTAACTACAAAAATCCTTTTACTTGTATTATAAAACAAAGTTCCTCACTGCGTCTGTCTGTTAGCCTCAGCTTCAAATCTGTTGAGTCGTTTTTAACTGAACATATTTTCATGCGGTTTCCACCAGTAGACATGATTCATGAGGAAGAATTTATGAGAGGATTCTTGCATATTACAATAGAGAAAAACAGAATTTCAAATATTTCTAAAACCCGTGAGAGGCTGTGGCAGATCACTAGTTTCCTTTACATCACAAAAATATTGTAAACAAACTAAAAAAAAAAAAACCTCATTCCAAATTCAAATCTTTAGGTAGATACTTTTATCAACAGTCGCGTTCATCCTTTCGTTAAATTAATTCAAGTGCTAAAACATTGTTCTGTTTAAGTGAGAAACATGTTTGGGAACAGGGTCCGATGTTGTGAGAAGCCAGACCTCTAGTTTAGAGACGTCTACCTACTATTTAATGAAACTAGGGGAGGGAGCTAAACACAAAGTAACATAAGCCTCGGTCGAACAGTCTGGACTACGCTTCATACTTTGTTCGATATTAGAAGTTAGTTTTCGAAACATTCTGTTATTAGAGAACAGTGTTTACAAAATAAGATGTTAACGTTCGTTAGTATTCATAATGAATTAGATTTGAATAAATTATTTGAATTAAATGAATGTTTTTTTATTTAAACTAATTAAACATGCTCACTCAATCCAAACCAATGAAATCCTAACATGTTGGCTACCTTCATGACTCATCGCTTCTGCGGTCTCGTTATATATTTTTCAATACACTTGCTCAGAAAATGGTTCTTATTGCAATACACTTAGGTATATAATGGCACTTGTTACCAAACTGTGACATTTTGATTTCCGAATGTAGCTATGACCTTTTTGTTCAATCTCTTTATTTGCGATTCAAATTTTGAATACGATAAAAAATAAATAAAAAAAATGGTGGTCTATGGCCGTCATTTTAAGATGCGCGCGGTTTTTGGCATGATTTTTTTCTAGTGAAGTACATGAAATAAACTTAAATACTACAAAAACATTATAAAATGTTACATCCATATTCTATTGTTACTACGAATGACATTAACGTAAAAACATTTTACACAAGAAAACAAACGACGACTAGGCAATATGATCAAAAGACCGAACTTTAATTTTTTACCGCCATGTTATGAAAAATTTTACTAGTTTTATCGTTGTTATATTAGTTAGCTAAATTATTTTTCTTCACAAGTGTATTGAAAAACTTCGTATGATACACGTGAGTAATGAGTGGTTACCGTTCTTGGCTCTCTTAAGACCCTCGTCATGGCTCGGGTCTTAATACCGCGACGGTAATCTCCTACATTACACACTTATATCATAATGTACTATTGTCGTTTCGCCTCATCTTACAAGCTTTTATTTAGTTTCACCTGACCGATGTTTGTTTGTCTCTTGCAAATTAAATTTGATCCACTTCCCGGTTACCGATTGAGCTGAAATTTTGTAGGCATGTGTTAATCGCGTGACAATACAATATCATAATGACATGGAGCCTGATCTGATGATGAAGCCATAGGAACTCGTTCGTAAACGACACAACCCCTTCGAGTTTGGGCTCGTTTGATTTGTATTGACGAGTATTTAGGTGCTAGATTGTAACCAGGGTCTGATGATGGAACTGGAAAATGGCCATAGAAACTCGGTAATAAGCGTAATAAGATAAAAACATTGAACTTTTTGGAGTGTTCTCGATGAGTATTAATTATATAAGTATGTAGCGACATCCATGTCGTCACAAAAAGAACTAATCCTGCATCGCGCAAGTAAGATTCGCGGCGCGATTGGAACATATAGAACAAACCCGAAATCATCTATCGGGCAGTAGCCCACCAGATATAACACCTGTCTGGTCGGAGGATCCTCCCTTTTCAACGAAGGTATGTGGGACTTTACTCTCTGTTCCACTACCTCTAAAAGTATATACCGCGCTATAAAAGCTAAAAAAATATTTTCATCGAAAACTTGTTTTATAATTTACAAGCTAACCCGTCGGACATATTTACTCTAAATGTTTATATTCCATAGAAAACCTTCAAATATTTCTTACCCTAAAAATCGAATTATCAGAAACTAATGAATCGTTCCAACTGTTCTCGAGTGATGCACTACAAAACATAAATTATACTAACATAATATATTACTCATAAATTACTTACTAATACTTTATTAAAGACTGAAAATCTTGAACAAAAATAATAGTCAGAGGCGACTATTATTTAGCGAAAAGTTGCAGCATCAGCTTGCACAGAGCCACAGTATTAATGGTATCCCAGGGCGCCGACCTCTTTTTGTGTCCGTCCAGCTGCTATCAGTGTTGTAATCATGAACAACAACAAGCCCAATCTCCTCAGAATCGAGTTGCAGCAGCAGCGTGCGCAGGGCCACAATGTTGATGGTGTGACACCATTAATACACACACACACGCACTGAAAGCATCTATGTGAAGATTCATACAGATGCTATCAGTGTTGTAACCAAGAACAACAACAATATAGTCACCTCTCCTCAGCATCGAGTTGTAGCAGCAGCTTGCGCAGGGCCGCAGTGTTGATGGTGTCCCAGGGCCCTGACATCTCCATGTCTCCGTCCGGATGCGCCACCAGAGTGTTGTCAGCTTGCTCGTCCTCCGCCTCCTGAACAAACAGCATCACTTGGCTCAGTTTAGAGAGCCACAAAATAGAGAACAAAATAGAAGGTAAGGGACAAGGACAGGAAAGTGAAAGTACGCCTAAATAAATAAAGTTTGACATTTAGTTTGACTCTTTTTCTTCAAGTTGATAAAAATCTGCGTGTAACAGAAAAAAAAGAGATCCTCAAGAGTCTTGAAGGCATGAGGTACTAACATAGTTTTAAGTTTTAATGACACTATTATATGGAATTAAGTTCTAATTTAAATGGTTAAATAAATTATTAAAATTATTTAAAGAATCATTTTCTCAATTTTTTTAATGAAACAAAATTGTGAAGAAAAGACAGATTAGGTTTGTAAATCAAATGTACTTAAAAATTGACTGGTAGAGATTGCCTTGTTGCATTCAGTCCGCCTATGTACCAGTACTGTACATAAGTTTTAATAAATAAATACGAGTAATACATTTTAAGAAAAAGAAGCTTAGGCAAAGCTTAAATGTTTTTCTAAGCACACGATTTTACGCGGTTGGTATGACTGGTAGGTTTGTGATTTTTTCTTCGTATGATGATCGTGTTCGCCTTCTGATTTATTTTGTAATCTGACATTAGTTCGGTACTAGAGGTGATGTTTCAAATATATGTCCACCGAACCATTAGCCCCACTTTAGAAGTCTATTACCAGTATCAAACGGTTCGCTAAACCACACACAGCCATCGCCCACTGATTGCTCACACTTCAAAAAGCTTCCTAAATGTAATTATATCTCGAAACAACATATTCCTTCTGTGACCACATTCATTTGTGTAATTAAATAAGCCAGCTTTCCCTCACGAGGACCTTTGACACGGAAATAATTTTCTATTCCTTCTTAGCGTAGCGGATCTACGTAAAGTGTAAAAAGAGCTTTCAGAAATTTCGTTTAGCAAATTGACCTAAGAGCAGTCTTTGTAGGACCTCTTACGTTAATTTACTTTTAATGTAATATTAGACATGTTCGGGGCTGAAAGGTGATTTTGCAAAATGTGCTAAGGCATTTTTAACCGACTTCAAAAAGGAGGAGGTTTTTTTTTTTTTTGAGGAGTATGTATGCTTTCAGCTGCTGCATTTTTTTAATTACTGCATGTTTATATTTTTGAATAGAGTCTACCTGTGGCTTTGCTCACGTCTAAGTAGATTTTTTTTCTAAGATGGGACTGGGTAATAAAAAGTATCCTGTGTGCTTTTATAGGATATCTACCCGTGTGCCAAATTTCATCGAATTCCAGTTAGCTGTTTGAGCATGAAGGAGTAACAAGTATAAACACACACAAAGACATATGTACATACAAACTTTCGCTTGTATAACATTAATGTGGTTCAATGCCATGATCAGGTAAAATGATACAATTCAAATCGAGATGTTATTGTTTAGTTCCGATTTAGATTATCGTAGCATAAATCTAAATTTGTTTGTACGTGACACATAATGGTTGGTTACAAGTTAATAATGTATCATGTTGTTATCAGCTAACACTAAAAGCTACTTTGGAAACTCTGGAAAACTATGGGAAATTGTTAATTTTGCCTGATAACGTGTTTTTATGATAACTTTAACTAAGGTTTCATAACTGCTCCATGTTACTCGTGAAAATCGACCTTTATTTAGTCGTGGCTTTTCTGATATATTGGCATATACGCCAATATTTGAGTTTCCAGTAATGAAAGGGTACATTATTAATGTTCCATTAAGAGCGTAGTTTAAAATATTCGAAAAATGGGTTTAATCCGTGAATCATTGGGGTGTGGTCACAGTGCAGACAATGTAAACATTAGTTGGTACATTTGTACAAAAAAAAAGTACCGTCATCATTGAGTTTCTGGGATGTAATGTGGGTGTAATGTTGAATGTCCTATATTGAATCGACTATGCACCGTTAAATTTTGTCGTTTTAATCCCGCGGAGGGTCGATTCGGTACATGAAACCCTATCGATTTGTAAAGATAAAAATTAAAAATAAAGTCCTTTTTTATCTAACTTGAATTAATTCACGCATGTGCAAAATTAATTTCTTTAAGTAAACGTCAGCTGAGCGAGGCCAATGAACTGTAGGTAGTTATTACGCACCGACTGACAGTTACCTACAAGGTCATTGACTCGTTTACTTAAAGAAATTAATTTCGTACATGCGTATATTAATTCGAGTTTTAGAAAAAAGTACTTTATTTTTTAATTTTATCTTCACAAATAAGTAGGCGTACCAATAACGTGAATCGTCCCTCGACCAGTTAGAACCAAAGGTAGGCCTCACTGGTTAAAGTGAACAGATGGGACGCACTTAGTGATGTGCTTGCTAGGCTCGGGTAGGTACTGATATAAGTCGAGGGTGCGTGTCTCAATGCACGTGTCGTACGGGCCCGCGGCTCATGTATTTCCTAGGAGCCGTGGGGTTTAGTCGATGAGAGTACGATGTCACGTATGGGCAAAACTGTAACCTTCTGTTGTCGTTTTTCTCATACGTGACAGTGGATATCCCTAAGGATTAACTGCACACCATGAACAAAAAAAATAGGTAGATATTAATGACGGTGAAACTACACAATACATTACAATGTTAAGAGATCTAAAAAAAAATCATATCAAGAGTTTTCAGGTTAGTTTTAAGGAAGGAATCGAATTTTAGAAAACACAAAAATTACGTATATATTTTCTATAAATATAATAAAGTAGCACTATACATATTAATAAAAAGCTTAACTATAATATATCCACTAAATAAAAATAAAAGCTCTAAAGAACCAACTAAAAGTAGTCTAAAGTATGGCGTCGAAAAACTCCTCCGCAAAAATTTTGTTTTGTACTTACCATAGGTGCAGCTCGAATTGTCACAAACAGCATAGCTAGGGTGGCGGCGATGATGGCCAAGTACACGTTGCACACGCTCGTTTTCATTGTGATCTTCAAACTGTAAACAGTAAATTTAATTAGCAAAGGACTGCTTTTTCAGGAGTTGCTAGTGTATTTATTCTAACTCCGTGATTTATTCTGTTAGTTAATGTCTACTAATCGCCCATCATGTGTTTCGCTACACAATGTAGAATAAAGATTTTTATGCGTACCTCATCATCATCAGCCTTTTAATGTTCTCACTGCTGGGACACAAGCCTCCTCTCTAGGAGAGGGAATGGGCCGTAATCTACTACGCGGGCCCAGTACGGGTTGATGGATGTCACATGTCTTCGAATTTTTGGTTCTAGGACATGCCGGTTTCCTCACCATATTTTCCTTCACCGGTTTGAGAGCAGTGGTGATGAAATAAATTACAAAAAGTAATGCGCCTGGCTGGGTTTGAACCCGCGGCCTACAACTGGTAAGTCGGGGCAGTTACCACTCGGCCCCCACTGCTCTTCTGTAATGTGCGTACCTATATGGCAGTATATGGGTGGCAATAATTAAGGGTGTGAAAGTAGTCACAAATATAAACAACTAGCTTAGTTCTACCAGCGACTTCTTCCGCGTGATATTAAGAAAAATATATGACTATGTCACTCGGTTATAAAATAGGTCCACTGGTTTTTGAGTTTATTCATAACAAACAAAAATAAAATTTACAAATCTTTCACCTTTACAATATTATTTAAATAAATTAAATGTTTATGTACATAAATATTATTTAATATAAAATCATTTAACGTCCCGAAATGAATGATTGATTAATTAATTGAATGAATTAAAAAGTTAAATTACACGTATACCTACCGAAATATTAGATATATTCCTAATTTCCTATTCTTAGTTAAAATGCAACTTAAAAAAAAGCTTTCCTGTATTTAATTCAAATACTGATGTGCTTCAAATCGAGGCCTGTGTATTTTGCCACATTTAGAACATGGACCCTAATGAATACTTGGCTATAGTAATAAGGTTACATTGAATTAACTCAAAATTGTCTTAATTTAATAAATACTTATACAATGTTGATTTTTCTTCCCTTCAGTTTTAATGGGTTATGTGGAGTCTGTTAGGTTGGTGCCAATTATTTAGTTTCCTTGACATTGAAATTAATTAAAAAGTTAAAGCTGAGTTGAGTTTTCATTATTCCCCGAGAGGACGCCGGCGTCCGCACACCTATTGTCTTTCTATTGTGTCTCTAATTACGGTATTCAACAGGTTAAGAAAACTGACAAATGCTTGCACTGACTGGACAGGTCTACTCAAATCTGTAGATTCTTTCCTCAAAAGATCATCTTAGACAGCATGGTTCTCATATGATTTGATCATTACAAATTTGTTGTATGGACTTTGAAGAGAGACTGACCCCTGAGTTTGTTTCGATGTTTCTTCTCAGGGTAGTAAGTTAGGAAACACCAGCCTCATCGAGTTTAAACTGCAGAAAAAAAAATTAAGGGTGTTTTTAAAACCTATTTGAAAAATAAATATCATTTTGTAGTAAATATTTTGTACATCGACCTATATTCTTGCGATATACAAGCACGTTCATATAAACTATTTGTCAAAATACTGAAAAGTTCAAACAATAAATCGCTGCAGCGCTAGATTGCCATTATGTCGTCTAACAAAACTTTTAAAACTTACAGCGCTAAGACAGCTTATAGAGGATACATTTCCCGACCAAAAGGTCTAAAGCGCCATGCATTTCCTAGTACTTACGCGTTTCGTTCAACTTAGTGTGATGACATGTCATCTATATAGATTTTTATACCACAGAAGTGACACAGTTTCTTGCCTACAATACTTCATTACAATAATATTCTATTTCAAAATGTAATTATAGTGTATGTAAAAACGAGATCTCAATAACAGTAAAACAAATAAATAAATCAGTAATCACTAATAAGACTACAAATTCAACTGAACCTAATTCAAATTTAATATTAACCTGCACGTAATATGGTACGTAAATTACCTAAGTGCTAACGAATGACAGCATGCTTAACAACAAAACTTACCGATGAAAACTGATACCTCATGATTTGCTGACATTTCGTAGTAATTTATTTAAAAAAAAAAAACATTGTTATTAATTATACAAAAAAAGAAAGAGCGTTAAATAAAATATTTAAAAATTTCAAACAGTATAAAAGACCGTGCGAAGTCTGTATTTGGTAAACTAGCTGTAGGTAAAAACCTAATTCAGCTTTTTGTGGGAGGGAACATCTGCATGTTTTAGTCTATGATTGTAAAATGGGGAAGAGTTTAAATAAAATAATATCTTCTCTAACGTACTATTACGATAGTAGAAGCTATTACATTGCTTGAACAACCAATGGTTTTACTTACATGACTACAAAATTATTATATATGTCCAAGTTCACTTAAATTTGTATTTATAAGCGTCGCGCTGACACTGCATGAACGTCAAAACTGCACTAATGCCATCAATGTAAAAGTGTTCGGCCTGCAGGTCAATTAAGTGAAGTAAAGTGACTGTACGGCACGCCTCATCTAGTGCGTAGTACATATATATCAATGATTTTGTATTGAAATTCGAAATTTTGTTTTTTTGGGTAGAAATACTTTTTGGCATCTATAAAATTGGGAGGAGTGAATTTTATTGTAAGTATTGAGGACAAAAAGGAACTTTATTTGTTCTTGTGAGGACGACGTCACGTCAATAGTAGCAGTAAAACCACTTACTTAAGGGTCGACCCCATAAAATCTTTAAGTGACGTGATGGTTTATGTCCAAGGCCTTTGACGCGACATTTTCGTTAACATAATGGAAACAAACACAGCTGATTCTGAGCCCCTCGGGTAGCTTTATCAGCAATAACTACACAACAGTTTCCGATCATAACTTGTCTTATCAAAGGACCGCCTATAATAATATTTAGTGGAGTATTATTGGACTATCGTTTCAAATGTTATTAACTACATGTATAATATAGTACAGCACTTTAATGAAAGTATTTCAAGGAACCTATTGATCCTGTACATTCAGAACCGCGTATACGTAGGATTACAAGAAATAAAGTATGAAATAATGCCTTTTTAATTGAGAGCCCACCTGTGTTCACTCAGTTTTTTTTTTTTAATTGAAGGATCACCTTTGTACCCTTGAAGTAATACCTAGATATAAATTTCAACATTTTAAAGTGGATATGGTAACTCATCTTAAAGGGTAACAATTTATCTATCACACTTTATTATTATTATAAGCCTGTTGTGTTCCTCTGCAGGGCAAAGGCCTTCCTTACAGACAAATATTTATTTAGATTTGCAGGCTCACGGGAATATTAGACGTAATATTTGTAAGATCAACAACTAGGGAACTCCGAAATTTTAAATAATGATGGAACTTTGTTAAAAATAAATTTATTTGAGGTGGAAAATAATTTAATAACTTCTCCCGCTCTAGGGTGGAGCTGGATGGCGTGTCAGATGTATTTACTGACATTGTACGCACTGTTGTTGTTGTGTTTTTATTTTATTTTTTGCTCCACACAGTTTGTGCGTTCAAGTTCAGGTTTAGAAATTATTAAGTTTTAATCACTTGAAGTTACTTTGAGTTCCATTAGAATGCGGATGTAATTCATTTTAATGATTTTGCAGTGTTTGGCAGCAAATGTTCAGTCATCGTCCTCGGCAAACTTCGCTGTGGTAGTCAGTAGGTACTACAATATTCGCATCATTTGACTGAAATCGCGCCAGTTTCAATGATTACACATATTGTCCAGCTGCGTAGATACTTGAGCTACAAAACTACACTAAGTTTTACAATACAAGGTCCGCTAGGAATTAATTTGCGAATAATTAAAAAACCACGGAACTTTAATCGAAAAAAATCCAAATACCTACTCCTAGTTGCACTGTTGCTACAATTGTTGTTATTACTATCATAGTCGTTACGAGTATGTTGTAGTTATATCAAGTTCAGCTGCAAATGCTCAGCTACATGTGTTTTTTTTTGGGTAAAAATCATCTGATGACATCTCCCGCCCTTGGGCGGAGCGGGAGATAGTTTCAAACTTTTACTGACTAAAAAACCTAACCCTTTCCTTCGTTGCCTTCTTACCAGGTCCCTGGTGTTCACTTTCACATTTACCCATGGCTCCAGTAGGCTTCGACCCTGCTGGGTCTCTACAGAGCTACATGTGTAAGTCATAATAAAATATCTAACGTAACGAGAATTTCCATTCCTTCCGTGTTTGCTTCCGGAATAATATAATACTTTGCCTTAACATTTAAGATAACTTGTAGATACTACATAGCTATGTAGTACCAAGCTCTAAGAGAATTGGAAAGTACTATTTCATTGAGAGGTAAATGGTATTTTCATTTGAACAGTTCGCAAAAGCAGTATTTCGAGCAGAGAATTCATATTTCTGCTCTGAATATTTTAATACTGAGACTGAAATTATTGTTAAACATGAGTTTAGGTAGCTACTGAAACTGCAGATTCAGGCGTAATTTCTGGAGTTAGAAATTATAGACTGCAATTCTTTTTATGAAAGGGGTTTTTAGTAGGTAAAATCATCAAATGACAAATCCCGAATAACTGTCTTAGAAAGTTTGTATGCATATCCGTGAAATGCAACTCGTAAACAAGTTATAACTCTTCAAAGTCATACATTTTGTTCAGTATGCCTTTTAATACCAACTGCGCCAGATTCCCGCGGGTGTTTGATATATTTGAAATTCTCGATTTTTCTCTACTATAATATGCAAATACTTATTATAAATCCATGAAAACCGCATGTAATCCTTTCAGATAGGGTGGGGGACTTTGTTTTATAATATTGATGTGTAAGTATTTTACTGGACCAAGTTGGATTACTTTTTTATTATATTATGTCTCAGGAAGATGGGAAGATTTCACGGAAAACCTATAAAACACTCATTTTTCGTTATTATATTTAAACTATTCCCAAATGAATATATCAGTTAGCTGTCAATCCTTGCTATAAACTACTTTCTGACGTCTGTCGCGTCAGCTAGGTTCATGTAGGTCTCTGGAAAATTGCAAACGCCGTAAGATTGTAAAATATCGCGCGAAATTGTATTTTTCTGTCTCTAAATAAGAGACAGTTATGTTGAATGCCATTGAATTTAATGTGATAATGTAATAAAGATTTGTTACAATCATAATGAGTCTGCAATTTTCCGGTAGCACATACATGTAATCTAGCGCCATGCATTAAACAACCCTGAAAACCCGTGCGCAAGAGGGCTTCTCCGACAATACATTTGTCACCCGCCGGCCGTCATCCGTCTGCAAAGCTACGCAATTACCCGCTCCATTATTTTATTATTTCATTTCCACGTCGAGTGTTACGTTGACAATATGAAGAACACGTTTACCTTCTGTACGCAATACCGTCATGACATGTACGTAGGGTCCATCGGTCCGTCTGGGACTGACAGACGACCGATTTCTCTTGTTTTATTTAGCTCCTCCGACCTCCTACACCGGTGTCAAACACGTCATTAACACGACAAATAAACTCATATGCTTACAAATTTATTTTTATTTTGTTTACGTAAAAGACGTGTTTATTTCTTCATGGAATTTATTTTTGTTTGTCATGTAATGGAAGTTAAAGTTAAACAGATAAATATACTTATGTAACGTAACATTTTGTTTAACTTTTAACAACAGACAAGAGATTTAGGTAGTTAACTCAGTGATTTAGTTATGTAGGATTTTAGGTGTTCATAAATTTGTGAAAAAGATCGGATAAACTTCTTAATTTTAATTTTCAAGCTTAATTAATTACAAGTTAATCTTGCGTTTAAATTAATTAGCTAGTTAATCACGTAGATCTTATGGATGACCTAGAATTTTATATTGCTCATATTATTAGACATTCCAACATCTAGAATAAGCTTTCAATGAAAAACATTTTTTCATAATAAGCTTTTATCACGCGGTATAGTCTCATCAAGACCATTTCAAAGAGCTCAAAAACGACGGGGTTATATGTTTGCGCTCAGTTGATCCTATGGGCATTATCCGATTCTATCATCCGACCTGCTCCATGCTATCATATTAATGCATTGCCATCCATGTTAGATTCACATTACAGCTGAATCGGTTAGGGAAACTATTTCAAAACCCATTTTTTTTTAAAGATAGAAACTAGTGCATGACTGCGATCCCACCTGATGGTAAGCAGTGATGCAGACATTAATGGTGAGTCGCACTAGTTTTTTAAGAGCCTATTCACTCTAGCCTTGATAAATCTCTAAATTTTATAATTGGACGAGAAGACCGCAGCATGCAAATTGTTCCAGTCCTTCAATGTACGTGGTATAAACGACGAAGCGAATTGACGTGGAGAAACGCTTAGACCGTAGAGGTTTCAACAACTTAAGAGTGGATACTCGTACGTGTTTTAGAAAGAAAATGGCGGAATCAAGTCATGCAATTCCCGCACCCAGTCTCCAAAATGCATAATTAAATACCAAAAGGCTGGCTACCCTACACCTGGCTTTGTAGATTGGACTTAACCAAATCTGGATCACCAATTAGCTTCAATTGTAAGATTTGCAGACGGGTTTGATTTGAGATTTGATTTGAAGACACGTGACATCCATCAACCCGCACTAGGCCCGCGTAGTGGATTCCCTCTACTAGAGATGACGCCTGAGTCCCAGCAGTGGGAACATTAAAAGGCTGATGATGATGATGTAAGATTTGCCTTGAACAAACACACGTAATAATTTTTTGCATGTTAAATAATAGCTTGTAATAATACACAGAGACCGATGACCTAGTGAGGGTCGCGGGAATGATCAGATGGATACGAAATGCAAAGGACCGTTCGTTGTGGCGACACGTTGATGGACGTCTTTCTGCATAAATGAAGATGAACACATAGAGCCGTAATACTAATAAAACTGACAAAACGGCTTTATAAACGCGCCTTATAAAACCTAAATGAAATCTTCAGCTGATAAAGGATAAGTTGTGTACAAATAATATGAAAGGAATCCATTATTCACTTTTTTCATCGGGTTATGAAAAATTTAAGATCCCGCCTACGATCAACTAAATTGATCTTTTTATACAGATACATTGAAAATACATAGGCATTACAAAGGTTGGGGTATAACCTTTCTCATGCGTCTTCATAACATCCCAGTGGGGGTTCGTAGGTATCACAAAGCGCGCAAATTACGGTCACCCTGAGGATTTGGAATCGCCTTGACAAATAAATTGGATATGAGAGATACTATTTATTGATACAACGCACGTTTTTTCATATCAAGATGTGAGTAAACATTGTGTCCCTTCATAAAAAGGGCTAGAGATGTCGAATCTCTGTAAAAAATAAAGCCATTGTTACAATTTCCACTGGTACATTCAGTCTACTGTGAAAACAATAGATCTGCCTGCAACTAGGCACATCGTCTCTTACAAAAGGCTCGACTCGTAAAATTCAAAGCAAAAATATTTAGTATTGTTTTTGTTATGTTTATATTTTATGATTATGTTAAAATGAAATAAGCCTTAAAGTTTAGAACTGCTTTTTGTTACAAGCATTTTTATCATACAGATATTTTAAAGGCACACATACATAGTACACACGGGTAGACCTTATCATAAAGAGACTGATTTTCTGACGGTTTGTAACAATAATATCTTTTAAAAGATCGTACAAATTTCGACGGATTTGGAAACTGGAATCCTTCCATTTCCACGTAGGCCAATATGTGGGGTAAACCATGTCCTACGTAAGTGGTTTTTTATTCTGGGAATATATTCTCTTGACATATTTTAAGCGGGCAAAGCCGCTGGCTGAAGTTAGTATATCTTAGATACAATATCTATGAGAACATCAAGAACAAGGGGAGAAGGGGAAGGAACTTGTGTTTTTCAATTCTGTCTAAGGCTTTTGTTTCATCATCATTTCAGCCGAAAGACATCCACTGTTGGAGATAGGCCTTCTCCAAGTGTCACCACAATGAACGGTTCTATGCGTCTTGCATTCACCGGATTCCCGCAACCTTTACCAGGTCAGCGGTCCACCTTGTAGGAGAACTGACTGCTGTGCTGTGCTGAGAGCTGGGCTTGAGGAGGCTTTTGTTTATAAAGTGCTAAACGCGTATAAACTACGAGAATTTATGAAACAAAATAAACTAGCAGACAATTTCGATCTTCAAAGTTCGCTTTGTTATCATGTTTTTACCAAAATAACAAACGTGCTGTAATGACAAAACTTAACTCATGTATTTGTTACTTAACCTAAAGTAGCTACGTAAAGGTTAAGTCGATATTTAATTTAACTGTCCTACCTACATGAAACAGGTCAAAGTATTCTCTGGAACATAGAGAGAGCATCTTGAAACTCTTTGACAAACCCGAAAAAGTTTTTTCGAAGAATTTCTTATCTAACTTTGTAACTAAGGATTGATGAAAAGGCGCATGTCGATCCCTCCAGGAATTAAGCGTGCTCAACCTACGAGCAAATAAGCCTTCGAACTGCTGCCACTTGAGCAAAACTTTTGCGAGCCATAAATAATGACTGTTCTGCAAAGAATGAGAGCAAAGTAGTGTACTCTTATAATGTACGATATGAACACCGCAGCTTGACCATGCGCTTTGTATTTTTTTTTTTTTGAGGGGGAAAATTACCAAATTATTCTCCCGTTTTAGGGTGGAGTGAGAGGGCGTGTTGGACTTATACTGACTAAAACCCACCGGTCTTCCTTCATTTGTCTTTTGCAGTCTAGGGCCATTCTCGTTCAAAAGTTGTCGCAGCATAGCTTAATAATGCGCTGGCATAGGATTGCGCGCTGTTTTTAAAGTGTCTATTACATTATCTCATTTATCAGCGCCACAATTACCTAACGTAATAAAATGTCAAGGTTTGTTTACCAAAATATCTCAGTTATATGTAATTACGTGAAATTACGATCTCAGCTTTTATGATGGTCTTATGTTACTTTTAGTTAAAACTTGCACGAACAAAGGCTTATGTGAAGACATAACATGCCTGAATAAAGATCTAACTTCCAAATAGCTTACGTTAACTTTTCCAGCAGTTTGAAACATTTTCTTTATAAGATAATTTATTTGAGTGAAATTATTCGGAAAATCACACATTTCATTATGGTAACCAGCCAATTTCAGTAAACGACACGATTTAAATTTTATTACCTCGTAACATAAGTAGATGCAGACGTGTAACAGTAGATTGAGGAGCGACATCGTATTAATATGCAAAAGCGATCAAGCTGAACGAATACGATGCATAAAGTAAGCGCTCCCGCCTTGCATGTTGTTAAATATTAGTATCTTGGTGCAATAAGCTTTTAGCGTTCTTTAATGACATGCTTTAAAGTGTCATTTGAATAATAAGTTATTGAATACGTACTTAATTTTATCTGCGTAAGTTTTACTTCGAGCAACTCTATAACTGTCTTTTCATCCCTATTTCACTTTAATCAAGTTGAACTCTGAATATGTGTAGTTGTGGGTCACGTATCTCGAAATTGCGTGAATATTGGCGTGAGCGAGTGAAGGCTTTTCCGGTCTGCGTTACGAATCACAAATCACGATGCAATCTAGGCATGCATTGTCGTATCCGTTGCTGTGGTAGGACTCTTATGTTACTGACTGTTGTTGTTAGGATATTATTCTTTTATCTATACAATCTGCTTTGAAAAATCTCGCAGGTTAGCGCTTAATGATCCCATTCTTCACTTCCTGTAATAAAGATCTCAACGGATACTAGGAAGAGGAGGAAGGACGGTCGACAAAATTACGGTTTATTGTACAAAACAAATATTATGGAGTTCTGAATATTAGAAGAATTTCAAATGCTGTTTCAAGCTCGAAAATGTTTGCACTCCATCTTGCACGTTAAAGTAAGTACCATCTACATGTTGGCGTATCGGAATTTCTTCACGCATGCAGTCACAAGTAGAAAGTTAAATATGTAGAATGAGCAAAGCGAGCTCGAAACTTATTACACCCTGCTTCGGATAGGTAAAGTTGTTTTCGTTAAATTCATATAGAACCAGGGGTTAACTGGTAGACTCACCCAAAAAGTTTTAGCGGTAAGAATATGTTGACCGTAAGAGCGAGCGAAGCGAGCTCCAAAAAAAGGAGCTTGGAACAACACATTTAAAAAGTAAAGTCTGACCCGGCTACAATTTAGATTAGGAAATATAAAAATATTTTGAATAACAGCGTTTTTATAAAACTAATTGACCGCATGCTTAGTTTAAATATTGTTTAACAGCCTACCCTTAATCTTGAATCTTGCTATTCAGGATATAAAGTTTTAACTGACCACGTATTTTTTATATAGGTAAGTAAGGCTCATGGTACAGATTTATTCATTTTCATGTCTAAATCGATCAAAGTGTAGTGAGAAAAATAATGTAAATCAGGGCATTTGGTGTCCATCAATGATGAATCGGGACGTCTCATTAGACACTTGAAAGTCGTCGTCGCCAGCAGAGACCGCGCAGCTAGGTATTTTTGGATTATTATAAAAATTAATTTGCATTACTTTTAATAATAAAAGCAAAAGTTGGTCAGTGTGCGTGTATGTTTGTTACTTCTTCACGCTCAAACAGCTGAACGGATTTCGATGAAATTTGGTACACGGCTAGACCACGTCCTGGAATAGTATGTAGGATTTAATTTGTGAGTATGTTCCCTTGGTATAATTTTCTACTATAATACGGGTGAAGTCGCAGGTAGCATGTAGTGTATTATAAATCGAAATACAGGCAGGCAAGGATATGTAGATTGTGAAAACCACACGCTCCGGTAATATTTGGGGTAAAATTTTAATAAGGGTAACAGAATACCAAATGTACATTATGTTAATTATTTTTAAGTCAACCTTAGCCAGGCTTATGGCCGATGTTTTAGTACCAGTTAATAAAAGAAACTCCAAAATTCTGTAATTTTAATAACCAACGAACTTTTGCGAATGTTTGTTCTAGGTAATTTAGTTTCTTCATAACAGCCATTAAAATAATAAGGTCGAAAGACACAACGATATATTGATGCTGAAGGCCGTATAAACAACCATCTAAAGGAGGAAATAGACTGCGTACATAAACAAGCTACTCGTAGTTTGTGTTTATGATCGGTGAACATCTGTGCAAGCCCTCCTCGTAATGATTCACACGATGCGCGACTGAGCAAGTGAGCACTTAGAGTGACGCGAGACATTTTTATCAGAATATGACCCTTCCTAGCTCAGTGCTCAGTATACATGGACCTTTTTACTTTTAATCCATTAGCTTTCAGGGCAAGAGCTTCTAGAGAAAATGTCATAATATAAGAGATGTGTAATAATTGCCTGTGCGTCTCGCATCCATCAGATTCCCGTAACCCTTACTAGGTCATTGGGCCACCCTGTAGGAGGCCTTCCAACGCTACTTCTTTCGGTACGCGGTCACCAGTCCAGAACCTATCGGCCCCAACGGCCATCCGTTCTGCGAGCAATTTGCCCTGTCCATTGCCACTTAAGTTTGGCGATCCTTCGTGCTATGTCGGTAAACTTGGTTCTCCTGCGGATATCCTCATTCCTGATTCGATCACGCAAAGAAACTCCGAGCATAGCCCTTTCCGTTGCCCTTTGGGTGATTTTAAATCTTCTGAAGAACCCCATTGTAAGCGACCACGTTTCGGAGCCATGTCTTCACTGGCAACACGCATTGGTCATAGACTTTCGTCTTGAGACACTGTGGTATATTGGACGAGAAGATACCACGCAGCTTCCAGAACGCTGCCCAGCCGAGTCGGATTCGACAATTGATCTCTTACTCGAAGTTAGACATACTCAACTGGACCGTCTGTTCCAGGTAAACGTAGTCGTCCAAAACTTCGAGTATCCGATCTTGACTGAACCGGACCGGTCATTATGGCGACAATTGGGGCAGGCCTATGTACAATAGTTTTTTTTTTTTTTTTTTTGTGGTAGGTAAAATCATCCAATGACGGTTCCCGCCCTTGGGCGGGGCGGGAAACAGTGTCAGACTTTTACTGACTAAAAACCTACCTTTCCATTCCTCGCCTTTGTCCCGGGGCCCGTGGTGACACTCTCGCATAACCTTTGGCCCCAGTAGGCTTCGGCCCTGCTGGACCCCTACAGTTTGCTGACAACTCCTTGAGGCGCGCGGGAACGGTGCGCGCCGTAGACGACCTGAGCTCGGACCGGTCTGTTACCGGACGGACGGACAGCGAGCTACCCATTGCCCACCGTCCGCGAGCCCGCGCCTACGGTGGCCGGAAATTGGGATCGGAAACCCGGCGGCGGCGGCGGCGTGTGCGCCTTTGCCTAATGCGGTCGGCCTCCTCCCTTACTAGCATCACTGCTTCGCAAAAGGAGGCGACCGCCTGCCACTCCTCCTCGCTCCGGAGCATGGCTTGAACCAAGCCCCGGCGCGAGAGATCGCCGCCGATTGCCCCCACGAGGACACGGCGGTGCTCTTCCCAAGCGGGGCACACCTCGACTGTGTGCTCCACCGTGTCCACCGGGCGGTCCGCACAGTGGCGACACCCGGGCGTCGTCTCCGCACGAATCTTGTACAGGTACGGACCGAACTTGCCGTGTTCGGTCAGCACCTGCGCCAAACGGAAGGTGACGACGCCGTGGGGCCTTTCCAGCCACGCCTCAAAGAGGGGCCTTACCGCCTCGATCGTGGCGTGCCCAGCACGAGGTTGCGACAGTCGCTCTCGCCATTTCACCATGAGATCCCGCCGGAGCTCTGTCCGCCATGCCGCGACTTGTCGACTTGTCGCGGCAGCGGAGTTTCGCCCCGACGTTGCATCTCCACGCGTAAGTCATGCATGTGTGCAAGGACTGTTGCCTCCAAATCCCATGGTGGTAGGCCAGCAAGGAGGCTCGCCGCTTCACAGGACACCGTACGGTATCCGCGGATCATCCGGATGGCCATGACCCTCTGGCAGGCGGTTAGTCGGGCCGCCACTCGCTTTCGTAGCGATGGCGCCCACACCGGCGCACCGTAAAGGGCCATGGACCGAACGATGCCTGCGTAGAGCCTCCGGCAGGAGGCGTCTGGACCCCCCAGGTTCGGCAGGAGCCGCTTGAGCGCAGCCCCAGTCGCGTTCAATCTGGGAGCCAGACGTCGGAAATGCTCCTTGAAGTTCCACCGGCTGTCGAGGACGAGTCCCAGGTACTTCATCGTCGACCCGACGCCGATGTGAACTCCTCCTACCGTTAATTGGGAGCCCGGAGGTGGCGCGCTCCGAGGGCCGTGAAAACACATAGGCCTATGTACAATAGTGGATGTCTTTCGGCGCAAATGATGAGGACGGTGATTGATATTTTTCAGTGAGATTAACAGAGACGGTTCTTTTATTTTTTGGTGTCAAATTATTATCAAATAACTCCCCTCGCTCTGGGTGGAGCAAAAGGGGTTGTAAGACTGATACTGACTAACCCTTCCCTCCTGTGATCCTTCAGTTGTCCGTGCGTTCTGAGGCCACGGTAACTCTTACGAAAAATCCCGTAGTTTAAGTGAGACGATTGAGATCGACAAATATGCAGAAATAGTCGATAAACCAAATTTTCCGACTGAGTATTGAAAACGCTACTTTGTCCATTTCTCTTTATTATTTCAACAGTTAATATCTAATAAGTTGAAAGTTAGTTTAGGTCGCCTAAAAGGGGTAATATAAGCAAAACCTGAAGTATTGACTTATTGTTTTTCAAATGGTATAAGTTTTCTTTATAAAAGCATTTTTGTTACTGGAATTAGGTGACTTTGTGTCTGAGATATGAAATTTTCATCTTCATTTCGAACACGAAGGCATGAATACTATTCGATTTTCATGTCTAGTAGTGAAAGGAAACTACTAGTTGAATATTCCAAAATTACTTTCAAAAGAGTTGGCGTTATTATTCCAAATATGCGATACCGATGGCGAACTCAATTAATATATAGCATTGTGTAGGCGACGCGTGATTATGATACGTAGTTCAATGGTTTTATATTGTTTTAATTTTGAGTTTATAGACATACCAATGTACCTACATTTTTTATTGATAAATATGGTACTCAAGGCGCGGGAGACGCAAGCGGACTTAGCACCACTGTTTACGAACGATTGCGCGCGGACGTGCTTTGCATCTTCCCACCCTTTACCTTTACAACAATCAAGTCTTTCACTATAAACGTCCACATCCCCTACACATTGCATAATTAACCTTATAATGTTCCCATTACTGGGACTTAGGCCTCATCTCCTGGGGAAGGATATACGGAGTTTTAAAAATAAATCACATCAATTTATAAACACATTTCAGGGGTCTACCTGAGTAGTTTAGCTTAAGTCAGCAACTAATATTATATACGAATTTAGAAAGACCCTTTCTGCTGTATCTATCATAAACGTATTTATTCTCAAGGACCACGGTGGACATCGATAGGAGAAAACAGATTTATCCAATTACAGGTCGAGTAACCAGCTTTGAGGGTACTTGATTTATTTTCTATTACATTATGTAGGCATAGGTAAGCCAGTTATTTTGTCAAAGCGAATGAAAAGTTCGGCCTTCGTTGAATCGAGGAGGACCATAAATAGTAAGCTGCTAAATCAAAGCTTTGATGATAAATAAGCCGTGCGCCCGATAGACTTTCTCATTGGCAAAATACCAAGTTTCCATACAAGTTTTTTATCGTCTTTTTGACCCGTGTTGGGAATTAATTTTGCTACTACCATACATACGAAACCATTGAGTCCTTTTATAATTGTAAATGTGAGGACTATGTGGATTTTTTTTCCTTTCAGTAATTTTGACAGACGTTCTCTTATGATTTGCCATAGCATATTTGAAAGAAAAAAAAACGCTTATTTTTGTTTGCTGTATGGATTTTAAAATAGACTTTGACCCCTCAGTTTGTTTCAGTGTTTCTTCACAGGGTTCAGCTTCAGCTAGAAAACACAGGCTTCATTTTGCTTAAACTGACTAAAAGTGTTTTTTTTAAACCTATTTTCAAAATTAATATCATTTATCAATGACTCGACCAAAAAACGTCGTCAATATTTCTTAAATTAAATATATTAATTTATATATTTAACTAGCTGACCCGGCGAACTTCGTACGGCCAAATAGTCGATTTTTTTTATTGTGATTTTTTCCCAAATTTTCCCACCGTTTAAACCTTTCTTGGACAAATATTTCAAGACCAAAATTAGCGAAATCGGTCCAGCCTTTCTCGAGTTTTAGCGATACTGACGAACAGCTATTCATTTTTATATATAAGAAGAAGATTTAAGCATTAAATTTATGTATGTAACATGTACTAAAGACAAATTAGGTACCACATTACACGGTTAACTAATTACTCTCCTAGCATTTGCAAATGCAAGCCGGAAATTACCGGCGGCATCCAGTGTGCAAGGCAAGGACGGGTCCTCCACAGAGCTGAACTTGTAAGTGATCCCGTGAATTAATTATATACTGTTAACTACATATTTATAGATACATAGGGTTCCGTGTGCATGTGTTAAGGGATTGCTATCCAATCCGGCGGATCTGGTATCATTTTATTATCTACCGTATCCAGTAAACATTATTACATCCAGAGAGGATCCACGGAGCCCAATTAAAACGCGAATAAAAAAGCAAAGTATTTTTGAGCAAAATAGGACGAATCTGTTTTCACTACTTTTTTTCATCACATTGTTTTTAACTGTTTTTTTTTTTTCTTTACACTGAAGAGTTTAGTAATAATTGTGTCATCATCCACAGACCCGGCCCGGCTTCGCGTGAGCGCAAATTAAATACACAAACCTTTTTCGTATATTTCGTATGTCGCGTCAATTCATGGGAAAGATGGAAGCGGAGAAACAGATAGTGACAGATAATCTAATATAATACTCGTACATAACTTGGTATGATATGGCTTGACCGATTCTTATGAAATTTTTAGTGTATATTCAATAGGTCTGAGAACAGGACGTAATCTATTTTTTCCTCCTACCCTAATCCCCCACTCTTTTTTGATATTTTTTATGGCAGGACAACGTTTACTGGGTCAGCTAGGTATGTTTAAAGATTTGTATAATATCTAAATAGTATAAAACAAAAGCAATTTAAGCCATCACCTAAACTTATGCAGATTTTCATTACGTTTTTTAGTCGATGGTTCTGGCGACAGATTTGTCACTTTCTTTAATATGAGTTTTAGAACCGTCAAGAGTTTTGGCTTTAACAAATTAGACCTGAGTCATCGAAACTTCATAAAAAATGCCGCGGAAACCCAAACCGAGGGATCGTTCGGGAAACTTTAATTGATGTGAAACTAGTAAGATTGATTAATTCTATAAAGTGGTTTTTTGTGTCTGTCTTTAGTTCTACTAAACTGTTCAGTGGAGTTTGATGACCACCACAGTTAATATTATTTGACTTAGGTATAAGTACTATTGATAATGTTTTATATGTACCAGTGTTTATATGTCTCCATTGTGATCTATCTGTTTCGGTAATTAACTAAATTGTAAACAATCTTCACATGTCTTTTATTTAAAAATGTTTACAATTAGCTATTTACCTAAACCGATGTTAGGTAATTAACTAAATTTAAAAAAATCTTTGTATGTCTTCTATACGATTTTTTTTAAATAAAAAGACATATCAAGATTGTTTACGTTTAGTTAACTACCTAAACCGATTGAGTATAGAACACCGTTTTAAGGTTTTCAATTATAAAAATTGATTTTCCTTTTCACTTCTATTTACCAAAGTGTGTTTAATTTATTAGAACAAAATAATAAAATATTTTAACTACTTTGGCCATACCAATTTTAAGGAATGATACCTATTGATTAAATGGATGAATCTAAGCAAATAAAAAATTCGGCTGGATTCAGTTGGATTCGACAGGTTTGACATTTTACAGCCGGATCCGGTCGAATTGCAAAACGACCGGATTTCAATTCCTGCATGTGTTACATGCAAAACCCTTACCTACAAGTTCCTCTTACATACAAATATTTTCCACTGTAAGTAGGTATTTTGCAAAACTAGTGTGTTGCTGTACCAAAACAGTTGTTGCGTCTGAAATAGTAGAAATTATACCGTTACCTAAATCGGTTCAGTCCTACATTTGAG
Source organism: Leucania comma (assembly GCA_958295575.1). Classification (NCBI taxonomy): domain Eukaryota; kingdom Metazoa; phylum Arthropoda; class Insecta; order Lepidoptera; family Noctuidae; genus Leucania; species Leucania comma. Next base: position 13,525,910 of record OY282474.1, on the reverse strand, counting down.
AATGCATCGACAATATTTTTTGATGCAGCATCACGATCGCACTAAAAAAAGAATTGTGGGTTTTGCGTCACCGCTGATGGGGCGACGAATTTTGTCCCCGAAAAACGTATGTAAATAGAATTCAGCTTTCGGCATTGAATTGTACAAAAGGTATCCTGATTTTTGTATTGTTTCCTCTAACGGTTTTGAACTTCTTTTGTAGCATTTGATAATGCGTATCAAACAGTTAAGCTACATGTCCTGCCGAGGTCGCTCCATGGGTGTGTGACCGGGTGAGGAAAGCAAGTTAACCCGTTGGTTTCGGCTGTCAAATGAACGATAATAATGATATTTATTTTGCAAATAGTGGTGCTATTCTCTAAGAAACCCCAGCGCTGCCTCAACGACGAATACCCAAATAGAATACATTGGATTGTCAACCTAATGTACAGTGAATTTTTAATTCAATGATTTCTTTTTGGAGGTTCGTGGTTGCGGCAGTGCTGCGTTTTCTTAGAGAATAGCATCACTGGTTTTAAAAAAAACTCTTACACGTCATTTTTTTTTTCGTCTGTTTAAACTAGATGAAGCCGGTGTTTTCTAACTGACTACCCTAAGAAACACCGAAACAAACTCAGGGATCACAAGGAGTTAATCAGTCGTTATGGATAGTAGTTAAAAAATCCTACTCCAGTCATGCAAGGTCGTATAACATTACCCAGTTACTGGGTTGTGGATGTCAGATAGGCAGTCGCTCTACGTAAAGTACTGGTATTCAGTTGCATCCAGTTAGAATGGAAACCGATCCCAACAGTGCGTATAATTTTTTTTAGTGAATAAGGTAGGATCGTTACTACAATGGCGAAGCTTTAATCGTCATGTGAAACTTTTTAGTCGGAGCGTTTTGTTTGAAAATGTATAAAGATTTGCTATAAAAATGGTTTATTAATTTACTAGCTGCTACCAGCGGCACCGCCCGTTTGTAAGCCGGAAATTATCTCAAAGGAACATACTCACAGAATGAAACCTGTTTCCTAATGTCCTAATCCGTGATGTGTTTTTTTTAGAAAAGAAAAAGAAAGAAAGAAAACACGTTTATTTGGCTTGCAATGAAGCACAATACAAGTTTTAAAACTTAAACTTAAATAAAATAAAATAATTAGAAATAAAAACAATAAAAAAGAAATCAACAGCAACAGGAATATGCCTCACGGCTGCGCCAAATAGGTTCAGTTCAGCATGATGCCAGACAACTTCATAGCAGTTGCCTGACGCTGGTTTTCAACTGAACCTTGGGTGCAATCACGGATGAGAATAAGTTTAAAATACGAGTATAATGTGATTTAATAAAATGATACATCAAATAATTTAAAAAAACAAATAATTTTGAAGACGAATATGTGTGTTTTAGCTGTGTAAGTATGTAAATAAAACAAATAACGCCATAGTCAATAAAATTGCCTTGCAAGTTGCAAACACGAACTGCGAGTACGACCACTGAGTCGCGAACAAAAGAAAATGAGGCAGCTGTTAGAGACACCGGTGCTCAAGGAACCTCCATCACCCAAAAGATTTTAGCTATGTATACACTCTTACAATATCGCAACATGACCCATGCACACACAAAACGACGATAATAATTGAAAAATTGGCTCACATATCATATTATAGAAACATTTATATTAGTCAGGTCCAGTTTTCGCTGCGCATCAATCAAATACTGCCGTAAATGTCTTCTAAAAGTACTTATTTTAGGGTCATGTGTTCTATACTTTATCACATCAGTTTCGTGACGGAAATTCTCAGTATCGTTACTTATCAGTTTAGTTACAAATTTAAAATGTACACTTTTTCTGAGCATGACCCTTTAAATATTGCAGCATATGCAGTGTTAGGAGCCATTTTGGTCTCGCACAGGTCTTTTTTCTTTTTAATGTTGTATTTTTATTTTAAGCTATTCGAGAGAGATTAGTTAACATTTTTATTTTATTCCGTGGTTTATTCTATGCGAGGCTTAAATTAATTTATTTTCTTCTTTTTTTTTCTAATCTTGAACGTAGTCGTGTGTGTCTAATTTCCCGTAAATCCTGTCCGCCGTTATGACGTGAAAAGCCAAAAAACAAACAGAAATACAGTCATTTACATTCGCGTTTATAACACTAGCTGCTGCCAGTGGCTTCGCTTGCTTGAAAGTAGAAGAAGTCCATCATGTTCCAGGACATAGTCTACCCTTGCACCAGCCAGCGTGTTCATCTATTCAAGCGTGAAGAAGTAACAAACGTACATATTTACAAACTTTTACCTTTATAATATTAGTGTGATCGGTATTTTAATTTAAAAATTTAATATGCAGATGCACAAGGTGTAAATGCGCCTTCAAATTAGCCGCAAAGAGGCACACTACAGCAGCGCGGCCACAGCGCTGCCGCCGCGCTGCTTTGTTTTTTATATAAATAAATGACGCGCGGCAATTGTAGCGCGACAGTCGCACGTTTATTATTTATAATATCAAATAATAAAGCAGCGTGGCGGCCGCGCTGCAACCGCGTTGCCGTCGCTGTCACTAGGCACGTTGCGGCTAATTTGAAGGCGCGAGCTAACGGAAAGGCGTAGTCAAATTTTAAATACTTCTTCAGGGGGCTTACTCTCGAGTTTAATTCCGATTGATCGACATTGGAATTGTGACGTTAGGTACTCTTGAATTCGATGCTAGCGCCAAATTGCGTGACCTATTTGGGAAACTAAGTAAAATGGTGATGGGGTTGGCGTGTGGTCACGCAATTTTAAACCAATTTGGCGCTAGCATCGAATTCAAGAATACCTAAAGTCACAATTTCAATGTCAACCGATCGGAATTAAACTCGAGAGTAAGCCCCCTGCTCACAGAAAAAAACAACTGTCTTGAAGGAAATTAATTCCGGAAAAAATTACAAGATCTGTCATTCTAATTTTGATCACCTGATGATAACTTTTGTTCGGAAAGTTTTTTTTTTAAACGTTCTTATTATTTCCAAATGCGTCAACAAAAAATTGGTAATCACAAACTTTATTTAACGTGAAAACTACTTTTAGATTGCCATTTTTGTTTTCTTTCATAACAATTATGCAACTTTAAATGTCAGTCTAAAACTTCAATAGTACTATAGTATCTATAACATGTAAATAATTGTTACGATTCAATACGCAAGTAACCTAAATAATATTTTAAACTACAAAAAGCAATTTAAAAACAACACAATTATATCGTAGCCATTTTGACTTTTATGAATATGTGCTGTCACCAACAGTGTGCACAATCGAAGGCTCTTCGACAGGATTTATTTCTGTTTGAAAATTTAATCATTAATAATATTATTCCGACTTCCCTGTTTACGAAATATTGAATATTCATTTTTTAGTTAATGAGGTTAATTTTAATTAAACATTATTTATTTAGAACCAAAATTCCGACAACATTATGATTTCCGGAAAAAAGTTAATTAGGTAGGTACGAGTAACTTTCGACTTTGTGAGAGCTTTTATCATTCGTGGATGCATCCGTGATGTTCCCTGATCCATTATGACGAAAGACTCATTAAAGAAGGAAAATTGAATCCATAAATTAGCATAACATCACGTCTGTATTTCCCAAAGGGCTAAGCAGAGGTGGGCTGTGCGATTTTTCGACAGGATTACGGCCTCACGGCCACGCGGCCCTGAAACGTAAAGGGCAATTGAGGGAACACAGGTGGGTTTAATCATCAATCAATTAATCAGTAAAATACGCCCTTTCACTTCACACAGAGCGGGAGAACTTATTTGATGATTTCCCACCTCAAACAAAAGAAGTATGCTTAAGATACATCTTAACTACACAAAATGTGTTAAGTACCCCTACCATGTAGAGATGTATAGACATCTCAAAAAGATATTTCTACCATGTAGTGGTGTATAGACACATCTACATGGTAGAAATATCTTTTTTGCAAGTCTGCTAGAAGATTTTTTTATTGAAAGGAGCAGTTCCTTGGTACTGAGTAATAATAATATTAACCCTCCCGACTGAATTTCGCCCAACCCCGGGAATCGAACCCAGGACTCCACACTCAGCAGTCGCGCTTGCGACCACGGTAACATCAAGTCATATGTGTAATGCATTGTAAATTATTGTTTCCCTATGCGTGCATCCTTACATGTTATAAAACAAAGTTCCCCACCGCGACGGTTTATCTGTTCGCGACAAACTCAAAAACTAATGAATGGCTTTTTATGCAGCCACCGGTAGACCGATAATGCATTAGCAGTAGAGAAAAACGAAAATTTCAAAGATTTGTAACACCCATGACTAGCTAGTACGGGTCGCTAGTAAATAATCTAATAAAATAAATAAATGATTACACATTTCTCACCGAGAGAGCAGTGGCGGCCGAGTGTTAACGGAGACTTACGAGTTGTAGGTCACGGGTTCGAACCCAGCCAGGCGCATTACTTTGTGTAATTTATTTCATCACCACTGCTCTCAAAACGGTGAAGGAAAACATTGTGAGGAAACCGGCATGTCCGAGAACCAAAAATTCGAAGATATGTGACATCCAACAACCTGCACTGGGCCCGTGTGGTGGATTACGGCCCATTCCCTCTCTTAGAGAGGAGGGCTGTGTCCCAGCAGTGGGAACATTAAAAGGCTGATGATGATGATGATGATGATGACATCTCCCATAAGGCCGGCCAAAACTAAAGAATAACACCTGCTACGCCTCTTGTTGTTTCATGAAAATATGAAACCGCATTTATACTGTATCGTCGATAGCACCGAAATTAAATTACGAAAAAAATGATTACACCATAAGAACAAATAACATGAACGCATCTCATGGAGCCTAACAATACATAGTTTGTTTGTTAGTTGTGTTTTCACACTTTAACTGCTGAATAAATTTGAATAAACCCTAACATATTGATAGGCCATGTTCTGCATAAGGAGATAGGATACCTACGTTTTGTCCAAGGATGATATTTCCTTGTAACTACTTTCCAATTTGGGTATGGGCAAAGCCAGTGACAAAAGTTAGTGGAATCATTGTAAGACCAGCCGGCATTCGGTACCAGTTTTCTGGAAATGTTCTCTCATTCTCATCTAACTGATATTTCTTCTATAAATATGAAAGTAACTTTATCGGTAAAGATTAAGAATAAACCTCCAAGGAACGATATAGTTAGTAGTTTATCTGGCTTCAGCTTCGCATCCGCATTATTCGACATTCATGTGAATGAAGTATTAGGCGAAAGCTAGTATAGAATAATTTCCGTGCGGAGGTGACGCCCGGGTGTCGTCACTGTGCGGAACGCCCGGTGGACACGGTGGAGCACACGGTAGAGGTGTGCCCCGCTTGGGAAGAGCATCGCCGTGTCCTCGTGGGGGCAATCGGAGGCGATCTCTCGCGCCGGGGCTTGGTTCAAGCCATGCTCCGGAGCGAGGAGGAGTGGCAGGCGGTCGCCTCCTTCTGCGAAGCAGTAATGCTAGCAAAGGAGGAGGCTGACCGTATCAGGCAACGGCGCTCACGCCGCAGCCGCCGCCGTAACTCCGATCCAAATTTCCGGCCACCGTAGACGCGGGCTTGCGGACGGCGGGCAATGGGTAGCTCGCTGTCCGTTTGTCCGGTAACAGACCGGACCGAGCCCAAGTCGTTTACGGCGCGCACTGTTCCCGTGCGCCTCAAGGAGTTGTCAGCAAACCGTAGGGGCCCAGTAGGGTCGAGGCCTAGTCTGGGGCTCTGGGAAGGTATGAAAATGCATACCAGGGCCCTGGAACCAAGGCAGGGAAGGAACAGGGTAGGATTTTAGTCAGTAAAAGTCTGACACTATTTCCCGCTCCGCCCAAGGGCGGGATTTGTCATTGGATGATTTTACCTACCGTAAAAAAAAAAAAAAAAAAAAAAGTATAGAATAATTATCTAAAAGAAGGATTTGTTAGGGTCGAAAAATTTAAAATTGTTCCATGGCATACGACCGGGTACTATTTACCCGGTCGTACGCCATGGAACAATTTTAAATTCTTATCAACTAAGGCAGAGACGTATGAAGGGAGAAAGGGGAGGTCTTTGTCCAGTTGTGGGATGTGAATTAGGCCAAGAACGTACGGCGATACGCTACAGGTACACGGTGGACTTTCCATCCATTCCCACTAAGCGTTTTAGGAACAGATTCACAGCGCGTACAGCTCAGGACTCGATTTCCCTGCCGGAGTCTGTCATGTGTTTCCTAATAGCTACAATTAGGGGTCTTTGAGACAAGAGTAACTCCTAGGCAAGCGTGCTTCATGGTCGACCACATCATCGCTTACCATCAGGTGTGGTAGTAGTTAAACTAGTTTTATACTATTTAAAAAAAACTCAAATTAAGACGACAGGGCTGCGTGATTTGCGTAATTGTTCGAAAGAATTACTGTGCCCTGGATCGCAAAAGGTAATTGAAGGAACACAGGTGGGTTTTAGTTAGTAAAAAAAACAGTTCCTCTCGGAGCAGGAGAAGTTAATTGATGATTTCTATAGAAACCACCACATTTTAGAATTACGTAACTTTAGATATATAAGTGTTATATCTGCGCTTAAATAATTGTAAAATGTTTTTAGCTTTAATATTATTTATGGATGATGTGTCTGTCGTGTAATATTTTACACTCAGTTTCCATAATAGTATCATTAGGTTGTAAGGTATAACCATTGTAGATAGGGCAATAAATAAATAAATTCTCTCCCTCGAAAACAACAAAAAGGGCTCAAACCAAGACCTATAAATATACCAAACCTATAATATACCAAAAATATGAAGTTGCAAAATTTTTTATTATTGATTGCTCCTTTGTCTTTATTTTCCAGTGTGTTATGTTTTAATGATTCCTCCAACTAAAATTTGTCTACCTTGTATCGTCACGCCAGTATTTTCAGAAGGGGTAAACAGAAATATTTTAAAATCAAAAATCTTGGGTTCCATCTCCTTAAAAGTAGAGAGTAGTCACCGAGCTGATCAAATTTGGCGATCACTTAGAGGAAGCTAAACCTTAAGGGCGCTAAAATTCCAATGAACGAGTAATATTAAGCACAAATTTAGCACTCCAATATCAAACAGTTAAATATTATGAACTGACGATGTAAAATCAAATCAAAAAAAATGATTACAAATTAACCATTTACAGCTGTTGAATTGTTAAAATGTCAGTCAGTCAAAACAAGAGAAGCTAAATTGCACAATCCAAAATGTAAATTAAAAAAAAAATTACACGAAGAAACGTAAATAGGCTACTGGCTTTATCTAATCACAGTTTAACTTACAACGTTTCGAAGTTCAACTGAATAAAATCAACTTGTAAGTACACGACGTGTGTTAGTATTCATATGTTTAATAAGAAAACTTAGATGAGACCAAAGTCATAATATCGGCATTATTAATGAGTATTATTTAATTTAATAACCCGACGTAAAGTTTTGAAAGTATTTAATGTGCGGTAAAGTGAAGTTACCACGGAGCTGCCATAACTTAATATTGGTAAAGTTTTTCTATTGTTTCCATTAAGGAGGCTAGTTAAGATTTTAATAGCGTGGCGACAGCTTTTGTGAAGTTTTCAGTCGTACGTAAAATACACAGCTAATAAGTAAAATGGAAACTGTGCCATATTTTTCATTTACATATTAAAATATCGTCGGTTTTACAGTGAAACAGTTGACATTCTGTTTCGCTCTTAAAAAGATTATAAACCAATAAAACGTTACTTATTTCAGATTTCGTTCTGAAAACTCACGACCAACTTTAGAGCGCGAGAAGTTAAAAACAAGGAAAAAATTTGGTGATTAATCAAAATAAATGTCATAAATTTAAGTTTGTAAAAATAATACAAAAGTTGAAAAAACCAATTTCCTATTGCAAAAAAAACTTACCTGTATTTAACACGTAGGAATAATTTCAGATGTTGACCGCTGAAAGGTTTACTTGAAACTAGTAACGATCACTTTTTCAAGTCGGTATGGAAAGCTTCGGTCTGCTTCCGTGGTCGCCCCCGATGGTTTTTGAAAGCAAATGAACGGTGCGAAGTGCCGACGCGGTTTATATAGCGATGCGGTACTAAGCTACGCCGCGTGTTTCACTTGCGTAGGTGCCGTGGGCCGCTACGCTGCTACGGAGCTACGGTGCTACGAAGCTGCTACGAAGCGTACTTTCAAACAAGATTAGCGATTTATTGTATTTATTGTTTTGTTTAGGATTTTAAAATTTAAATAAAACTAACTGATTTATAACTTCTCTATATGATAATTTTTGAGATAGATATTTGAGGGTTTCGTTTAACTTTATGTTATGTGCTACGAATTTTTACATAAAGTGCAGCAATTTTGCAAATATGTGATTTCTATTAAATTGTTAGGGTTTTTGTTTGTTATTTTATTTAATACTAGAGTAAGAGTTTACTGACTTAAACATCAACTTACGTCTTTCTGGGGTGAAAAACGGCCTAACGTAGAATGGCCCGTGAAATAATTCTTGTATACCTACTTCTTCTGCTGCGTAATTGTTTATTAATTAGTTACATTATATTTTTTCAGCAAATGCCGAAAGGATTACGATTTCATTGTTTTAAAATATTTAAGAGTCTACGACGAAAAAGTTCAATAATGACCAAAATGTAGGTCAGGGGTAATTTAATATAGCGGTACCTGCGTGAATGTGTTTTTAAAATAAGTATTTTCGAGTAGAAACATTTCATATTATTATATTTAAAAAACAAGGTTACATCTTGTCATCGATTGGTAGTCTCGGTAGTTTCGGTTGTGTGTTAATATGTCAGTCAGTTAGTTTTTCTTTTATGTATATATAGATTATCAGAGTTTTTTATTAGTTTTAGTATTGTTTCATTTGACGCTTCCTCCGATATCCGTTTCCATTCCGATTCTGACACAAAAATAAAATCCGGTTTTAAATTCGGTTCCGATGTAATCATTTCCGTTACATCTTTACTCCAGGGTATTCCCGTCCTTGTATTGAAAAGCGATTCACTTTATCCGTCCGCTACCCACAGCTTTTAATAGTACTTTTCTAACACAATTCCACCCAATTACTATTCTGCCTTTCCTATCTCATTCGCTAAATGCTTGTGACCACAACCAATTTTCACTGTATACTTTGTGCAGCGTAATTCATTCAATAGCGTTCTACAATCTGGGTACAGGCCTTGACACAGTACCTACTTTGTCCGCTTTCCTTAAAGAGACTGGCAATATTATAACAGGACTTTTAAATACCAACAGCACTGTACCTACTAGTGTTACTCGATTTCTCGAACGCCTCCAATAATGCACCGTCAGTCACATCCTGTTGACCATTCTGTCCTATGTCATATATATTTGTTATTTCATCCTTTCCTTCCAACCTTCGGTTCCCGTTGATGAATCTTCATCTTGCTGAAGTGATTTCGTTTTCTATTTTTATTGATCTCATTACTTCCCAACTTTAGTTTTACATCTATGTGCTGACGGATTGCAACTGAATTGCCAAGGGAATTGTAAACTAAATACTGGACGTCATTGCAAAATTAAACACTTAATAGCTACAAAAAAAAAATGGTTCGATAGATTTGGTGTTGCTATAAACCCCAATAAATGTCAGGCGATCATCAAAGAGAGTCCTTGAAGCATGATATAGTAAATGGAACAACTTTCCCACCATTTCTGATCGACAGTACGATCGTTTCAGTTAGCACCTATGTGAAGGACCTTAAGGTATGTAAGACCATAGATATCGATATTACCCCTAACCGGCGTTTTTATTTGGCTCGTGTGAGTCACTGGGACGCTTATGGCTTTGATTGTTTGAAAAACTTATTACCACCGAAAACGAAAACGTATGGACCCAATTGGTGATCTATGCTACTAATACCTGAACGAAGAATCCCTTAATATCCTCAGATCTTTACATAACTTCCTTCGTCAATGTTCCAATCTTCGCGCTGACTTCATTCATTGTTGTTTCTTTGCACAGTCTATTTCTCAGAGAAATGCGCTCCCCCAGGAAATCAAAATCACAACCAACCGATCGACTTTCGAAGTTCATGGCTACATGCGTAAGAAAGTGGCGGTAGTATCGTCACAGCCCAAATTTTCTCCAACTGCTTATTTCAACATATTGTTAAAATATTTTCTTTTCTATATATTTTATCTATTTGATGTATATATTTTTCATATAATTTGCATAATTTGCTTGCATTAAAATGTACTAAATGAACCTTTCACAAAGTGTCAAATCGATATTGGGGTAGTTTAATCCGAACCCGCAACACAAAGCAACAGATATTATCTACAAAATTATCGATTAATACAATTTGAAAAATTACAAAGGAAATAGTTGTGTCCTTCTGTATTATTTGATTCATACAGCCATTAGATAACGATCCATTATAAGGAAACTAATTAATTCGATTTCATAAAACATTTGTATAGTTCCAGCAATGAACTTCCATTGAAAACTTTAAACTTCATTCCATTATGTACGTAACGTGTATCCCCTTTATCTAATTATCCATCGTAACAAAATAGTTATAACCAATTTCCGTACGGTCAAGAGTCAGTTAATGGGATTGGCAACCATGAGGCAATACATCAACAATATGATAAAATTATCTCTCAATATGTCATGATAGGCTTTAATAACAATTTGGGGACTGAATGGAAAACACCGATTAAATGCTTGTGTACACTATCAAGATAAGAATGACAAATAGCCTCAATAGGACAGAGCTCTTTTTAAGCTTTTATCGCTTGTGAATCACGTTTGCCAGTTTCCTGTAGAGAGTTATTAAACGTTATGATGTGAGCTGGAATAAGCACTGATAGCGTGTCACACGGTGTTCGTTATTAACTGTTTGTTTGTAGAGTATATAAAATATGAAGCTCATTGGGGTGTGTTGCAGTGAAGTTGAATTAAATTGTAACTTATACATACATTTTTGTTATCATTCGGTTTATGAATCAATAATGTTTTAGGTCTAGTAATTCAGTATTCACCATGTAGCCTTTTCTAAACTATGTTAGGGTAAGTTTCCAGTCAAACCAACCTCCACAAGACTTATCTAGTTACTAAGTATTACAATAATAACCCTTTGATATACTGGTTGTCTGAATAATACATTAGTAATGGTCAAAAAGATTTGATTTTTCACTCCATTGGAAAAAATATATCATGACGTCGTAATATTCCTATAATTTTCGGTTAATTTCGTCACTAGAAGATAATAAAGCCAATCAACATGAATCGAGTTTTATGATCTCCGTGATATGGTATCATTAACAGTAAAAGTTCGACACGCCCTCTCGCTCCATCCTAGAGAGGGAGAAATCATTAGATGACTTCCCACCTCCCAAAAAAGTCATTATATTGAAAATGCTGCATCATGTTTGCTGCGAAAAAAATTGGTATTTGAAAAGACTCCGTTCGGTCCATGGCCCTTTATGGGGCGCCAGTGTGGGCACCGTCGCTGCAACAGGGCCCAGCTGAATGCGTGTCAGAGTGTCATAGCAATACCGGTCCGCTCGTCCGGTAACCGAACGGACCGAGCCCAAATTGTCGACGGCACGTACTGTTCCCCCGGGGCTCAAGGAGCTGTCAACAAACCGTAGAGGCCCAGCCTGCTAGCTGCAGGCAGGCAGGGTCGAAACCTACTGGGGCCAAGGGTCGGCTTCTGAAAGGAAGTCTCGTCCCCGGTATGATAGGCAAAGAAGGAACGGGGTAGGTTTTTAGTCAGTAAGAGTCTGACACCATCTCCCGTTCCGCCCAAGGGCGGGATTTGTCATCGGAGGATTTTACCTACCATAAAAAAACTAGTTAACGCTTTTACGACCTAATCTTATATTTAATTGAAGCAATTATACTTAAAAGTAATTCAACATTTAAATGGTCCAGACTTCCTTATAGATTAACTAGCATTTGCCCGCAACTTCGTTCGTAGGAGTTTCGTGCTTCGTCCAACATAGGAGGACGGCCGGATATTAAATCACCGTCGATTAACTATTATCGGGCGTCTATAATATTTCCTCGATTTCCATATCTTTTGTAATCATTATTAATTCATCATCATTAAATGACTGACTCCAGATAGTAAAACCGCCACTTCTCTATTGATATCCAGTGGAAGATTTGCTTAATTTTGATAATATTTTTGTTATCATATATTATATGTATTTATAATTAGTCATTCCCAGAGGCTTTGCCCGCGTGAAAATAGGTTTCTCCAAAGTTTCCACTAAGGGTCCTCAGGGGATGAATTTCGGGAAATCCATTCTTAATCTTTATAGACATAAAAAAAATATTAACTAACTCAACCGCAATAAGATATTCATGAAGATATCCGCAGGAGAACCAAGGTTGCCGACACAGCACGAAGAATCGCCAAACTAAAGTGGCAATTGGCAGGGCACATTGCTCGCAGAACAGATGGCCGTTGGGGCCGAAAGGTACCGCGTACTGGAAGACGCAGCGTAGGAAGGCCTCCTAAAAGGTGGACCGATGACCTCGTAAAAGCTGTGGGAATCCGATGGATGCGTGACATTTGGGGGAGGTATACTCGTAGGTCCAACAGTGGACGTGTTTGGGCTTAAATGATGATGATGATGATGACCGCAATAACTAAGAAATAATTGAAGTACTTAGATAATGATTAGAAATAAATATTCCACAACGTTTGCTAAAACTCCCAACAACTTCGAGATCAAGTCCTTCAAAGTCATTAGAAATATTTTTCCTTAATTTTTTTCTTGCCCTTGGTGAATAAACTATGCATACAACGTTCAATTTCGATCGTTTTAATCCCATGGAGGGTCAATTCGGTACATGAAACACTATCGATTTGTAAAGAGACTGTTTTTTCCTTCTTTTTAGGGTTTCGTACTTTAAAAAGAAAAATGGAATTCTCCTTTTTGTCCGTCTATCTGTTAAGACCCTTTATTTCGGGAACGCATGGAGGTATCGAATTGTTTAAACCATATATTCAGATCTGCGGTCCCTTGAAGCGGTGAAAAAAATCAAATTTCTAAGTTAAAAAAAAAAAAAATTTGACCATTTATGTCACGGAAAACATATATTTCGATACTCTCAAGGGCATAAAATTCATAGGGTACTTGGCGTTGACCTAGAACTATGAAATTTGGCAAGTTATTACTTGCTAAATTTCATAGTTCTAGTGCCAAATTTCTACTATGCACATTTATTAAATCACAAAAAAAACAGGGTCTTTATGCAAGGAACGGGGGACCAAATTTTGAAGTGAGTTAACCGTATCATATAATCATGTAGGGTATCGTATGAACGGGTAATCATTCGTACCCCGCCTTTCTGCAAGGAACTTCTGGAACACCGTAGATCGCGAGCCTTGAAGCAGAGTTCAATATTAATGACGTGACTCAGCAGAACATTAAACTCAACTATGCGGTAGAGACAGAAATTAAACGAGAGGTAGATGATATTACTCTGTTCTCACTAGTGAAAGATCCTTATTTATTTATTTATTTATTTATTTATTTATTATATGCTTTATTGTACACCATAACATGAACAAAAACAAGGAATTAAAACTAAAACACACATATACAATGGGCGCCTGCCCATACCTGCTAATGAGTTGCTATCATTAGCAGGTTTCAGTCTCGAACGAGGAGAAAATTAGGATTAAACACGTTTTGAAGACTAATTGATATCATTCCCCGTGGGATATTTTCAAATCGTGCTTACTTTAAAGGGTCTCTAGAACCTCACTGAACTTAGCACGTTCACTGATTAGCTGATGCAATTTAATAGTCAGGCTTCTCAACACCTGATTTGCACAGCCATATCTTCGCGACCCTTGGAAGCCAGTAGTGATCAGCAAATAGAAGAACTCAGCAAGAAGGTTGAAGAAGAGCTTTTACGAGTATTGGCTTCTTTAGCAATCCAAGGCGGTAAGCAATAGTGCCTCTTCAGAGAACCTTACAATCAATTATTCACTTAGGTTATTGTTCATAACAAGTTTTATGTTTATTAGCCCAAGAAATCAAAATTTTCATGCAAACGAATTTCCCTGTCCTCGCCCTCTTAAAGGTGAATTTTCCTAAAATCCGATTTAGTGTCATCCTGCATTATAAAAGGAAGTCTTGTACAAAAAGTCACATTCCTATTTATTCACAACAGTTTCGAAATTGATATGTCATTCAATGAGTTTCTCCTTTTATATAAGTAAATTTAACTACGGCTTCAGTTGTTGGGAACACCTTTTTGAAGGTAGCAGACCTCTAAATAAATTGTGGTTTTTTACATCACGCGTACGATGTTCCCTGTATATTTTGTCAAGTCATTCTTCTCAAATTACAGCTGTAAGAAAATATCGGAACAATAAAGAAAGTTTCCCTCCTTATAAACTTTCAACGTGAAGGCATAAAAAATAGTTGTTAATTTTCTCGTTACCTTGTATATTTTTTCTCAAAATCTTTCAACCAAACTTATTCATATAAAATTGTATTTTATACTCTATACATATAGATGTAACATTCCAAAGATATTTTTTGTACTTATTTTTCCTACAACTTACATTGGTGTCTGTCTACTCTTCTTTCCCAACTTTCTTTCCGCAATTATTCTGAAACTGATTTCTTCAGAAATTAGCATCACGTTGGTAACTGTTTTTCTGTATACATTTTATTGTTTGTTTATTATGTGTGTAAATTAATCATTAAATAAAATAAACAAACTTCTTAGTCATTTGAGCAATTAAACTAGCTAAATTCGACTAGTACAAACTAAATATAAATGACACGTGTTACACAAGGCGATTTTTGTTTTATATTGGATTTTTTACTCTGCTCACTGATATTTTGATGATCGTTAGTACTTTGATCATCAATCATCATCATTTTTCAGCTCTTGCATACATAGGACAAGGGCATACTTTAATCCGGTAACGTGTTTTTAGGGTTCCGTTCCTCAAAAGGAAAAAACGGAACCCTTATAGGATCACTTTTTTGTCCGTCTGTCTGTCTGTCTGTCAAGATCCTTTATCTCGGGAACGCGTTGAGGTATCGAATTTAAATTAAAACCATATTATACTCAAGTTTGTGGTCCCTTAAAGCTGTGAACAAATCAAACTTCTGAGTTAATGAAAAAAAAGATACTGTTTATGTCGCAAACAAATGTAAATTTCGACACTCTTAGGAGAATCAAAATTCATAGAGTATTTTCCGTTCACCTAGAGCCCTGAAATTTGGCATGCAGCAAGATCTCCTAGCACAAGTAGGTATAAGAATGAAAACTGTAAATTTGCAGTTAAGCCATAAAAAAACCTTTTTTTCCGAATAGAAAAAATCTTCGAAACGGGATTTTTTTTTTAAAAGGTACTAACGTACAGAACCCTCAGTGCGCGAGTCCGATTAGCATTTGCCCGGTTTTTTTTTCTTCCGTTCGGTCTCATCGCCAACTATCACTGTAACGCTATCCGAAAGGATTCATATTACCATTACTTCTCACATAATCTGGATGGATTGTGTAAGTAGCGGTATCTGACCATATCCTAAAGAATGTACCATCGCGGTCATTTATGCCTGATAACTTAAAAAAAATTTGCTTGAATCCTGCGGCGTGGTGCTCAACCAAACTCTTTGAGAATTTCGTTTCGAGTGCAAGCAAAAATGAACTTAACGGTGGTCAGGCGGAAGTGTCTTTGATAGTACAGGTACAAAGCAGCTTTAAAGCGTAGAAAACAAAACATAAAAGAAAATACTCAATAAGTTACAGTTATCAATACTGTAACTAATCAAACGAATCAACTGATTGGATAATATTGACGAACAAGAGATAGGAGAAACTGCACCACTAATGATTTCAGACGAGAGAAATAGACGAGATGTGCCTATTACATCCAACTGAAAATAAGTACACAAAGGTTTCGCTACGGTAAGCCTTTGAGCAAAACTTTACGTCCCGTTCAGCTTACACCTCACTGCAAAAAATATCGTTGCAATACTTCACTGTGCTTGCAAGACAGAAGCCTATTTTTTAAAAGCTTTTATTTTACTTGAAATATTTCCTTGTTTGTGTAGGTCAAATCTTGCAAATGAATTGTAAAACAGTTACAACTTGCCGCTTGAGTTGAAATTTTGCAGAGACTATTCAGTTTAGATGACAATGCATTCTTTTTTTAAATCGGGTTTCAGGAACATTTGAAGAGTTACCGTGGCTTTAGGGCCACGATACCGCAAAGAACAAATGAAGGAACAGGTGGGTTTTAGCCAGTAGAAGTCTGACACGCTCTCTCATTTGGAGTCATTTGAGGATTTTCCATCTAGCAAAACTAACGAATGCCCTTCCCTCTCTTAGAGAGGAGGTCTGAGTCCCAGCAGTGGACATTATAAGGCTGATGCTATGCTATGCTAAAACCAACTAATGACAGCCCCCATATCATGTTCTGACAATTACTGTCCATTTCAGGTGGCTTGGAAGAGATCGCGGAATGCGATAAGACCGCCCATTCTCTAAGGGAACTGTTTAAAGATATTAACATCATGACGGTGCCTTGTCAATATATCTATGAAAACATCATGTACGTTAGAAAGAATCTTCACCTTTTTAGTAAAAGAGGCGATAGGCATAATTATGTTACAAGGAATAGGGACCTTTTAGTTCAACAAGGGTTCAGACTGGCTAAAGTAGCGTCTTCTTTCATGGGGTACTGTTTAAAATGTTACAATAAAATACCTCCTCACATATTAGAACTCAATGAAACAAAATTTAAATCTTGTATTAAACGCACACTATGTACACGGGCATATTATAGCTTGGAGGATTATATTCAAGATAAACATGCTTGGGTTAATGCTGGTCCAGCTCCACTACCAGCAGGGCGTACAAATTGATTAGTTTGAAAAATACTTTTTTATCTTTTTATTTAATATAAAATTATTATTGTATAATGTAGAAGCATTTATTTTCAAAGTTTGTAAATGTGAGTACCATGGAGCAATTTACATTATTTGGAAATTGGACTTGTTTGACATAAATGAGCATGGTGGTTGAGAGTTTGTCATGCTCACTCAAATGTCTCACTGATGGTGGCGCGTGTGTTGGATCATTCGGTTCCCTTCAAAATGGTTGAGCTGAGTGGTGCTGATATACGCGTCATGTTCGTGAACGGGCGCTGTCAGTTGAGACTGGTCATCTCTTAGCTGCCAGTGGTTTATTTTAATATCTTTATTTAGAATGCCTTTTTTTTCGTCTTTACTTTATTTTATTGACATTGTTCTCACATAATAGCAGCAACAAGAAACATGTAACAGAGATATTTGTTATACATAAAATGATTGAAAAGAGTGTCCATGGAGTTTCTTGCACATTCTTCTCCATAGAGATCTACGCTTTGGAATGTGCAATTAGCATCATTTTTTTTCTGACAGACTGACACCTTGACCTTTCAAAAGTGCCTGTAAATGGTTTATTTGAAATAAATGCTTTTGAATCTTTTTTGAATCTTTTGAATCATTATACGAGTATGTGTTTTAGATATAACTTTTTCTTTGTTATGTTTCTTATAATTACCTACAATAAGTATAAAAAAACTAAGTGACGTTATTCTAAATCCATTATTATGGACTCCTGAAAACGGTGGACTCGTTATTTTTTATGCACCCCTCTGGGGTATAAATTAAAAGGGTTTGTTGAACAAAAAACTACGCCCCAATAAATCCAATATGGCGGACTATTTTTTAAAAGCTTGCTTTTAAACCGGTTTTTCCGAAAACATAATACTATTAGCTTTATATAATTAATGAACTAAATGAAAAAGTGATGTGTGACTATTATAGTATTTTCCACGAGGCGTACCTACATATACCGTATGACTAGTGTCTTAATTCGATTACGAAAACATGCTAAGTCACAATTTATAATGACAGTTCGTTGACTTTTAGGTAAACAAACGCCCTTCAGTTGTTTTTAATAACTACATACTGTACTCACATGTAGCATATTGTGAAATAATGCGGATTTCTGAAGTTGAGCTAAATCCATAAATCGGTAAAATTAAACCATCTATTTCCGCGAGACAAAAGCCAATCGCTGTGCTCGGGATTGGTGATAAAAGAGTGGTCTAAAATTAGACCCGATATGATCGTTGAGCGGCCTATTCAAACCTTCACTAGACATACACAATATAAATCACCTGTACGAATGACAATTTAATATCCGAGTTAAATATAAAATCCAGGAATGGTTTTGATTTTACGGCGGATACCGGGTGTGACCGTTTCACCGAGTTAGTCAAATATGGTTGGTATGAGAATTTTACAAGTTGCAACACTACTTCCAGCAGGTACTCCACTTTCCGCGCAGAGTATGAAGTACACGCATGAAATCAGCATAAATATCTTGACTTCTCTGAACTTTAGAGGGTGTACATTTGAGATAAGGGATTTCTAGTAAAATATTATTTTTACCTAAAACACAATCTTATTTATTTTTGGAATTGAAATAAAGTCTAACACATAAATAGGATGCGAAGACACATTTTTTTTAAATTCAGGGTTTTTATCATTTCTCAAACAACAACACAGGGTCTTACCCTGCGAAAAGAAATCCGTGTATTTAAGATTTGTATAATACAATAGAAGGTACTTATATCTAATCGTATTACAGCACATTGTAAAAACTAATCCGTTTGATCGGAGCGCACGTTTATGCCACAATTGTACATAATATATGGAAGTAAGTACCTTTTTCAGGAGCCAAGATTCACAGATACTAGGGGAAATGAAGTATATTTGGATTGTTATTGCTGTATGTTTTCACTAAAAATTAAGGAGACCACATCCATGATCTCTGTATATTAAATTATGTAACCATTACGTAATTACATTAAAACACTTTATTTAATTAATTATTAGGTATATTGTTGTTTTTTTCAGTTTCGTTCCAAGTCACATTCTAGGGTTTTTCTCAATTGTCAAAACGGGCCTTTTATTTTTTAACGAGCATAACAGGTGTTTTTTCCACCCTCTTATTTTAGGTGAAAAATCATATAAATAACTCCGACCGTTCTGGGTGGAGTGAGATCCCAGTGTCAGAGTGCATCTTAAGTCCTAAATTTTTTATATTATAAATCAAAAAATAATAATTTTTCGGTTCTATGAATTGAAACTATTTTTATGCACGCACCACCTGCTCGATAATGTCCCATTATTATGTCATACAACCCTCACTTAAAACGACTTGTTCATCAACTCGCTACTGCAAAACTCGCGAGTCCGCGAGATTGTTGATTAATATTCAATATCATTCTCATAAACTATGCTTTATTTTAAAGTCAAGTCTAATACAATTTCTAATATCTTTATAGTGGGTACCTATATTATAAATTTTATAAGAAGTTTCTGTAGCTGACTGTACATAAATTTGTCAGATTTTTACGTTCGAGCGAGTTGACGACTGAAAAAAGTAGGTGAAATCGGAAGGTGCTCGCACGGACTCGCGAGTTTTGCAGTAGCGAGTTGACGAAAAATCATTTTATCTCTAGGGAGATATTGTAGTATGAGTGATCCCTAGGGAATAATGACATTTGAATTTGGAACGTCAAAAACCTAAGACGTTGAATTAAAATGTACGTATATCAAATAAGTTTATTCAAAAATCGAACCAACCATTAACAAAAAAAAAATGTGGTAAGGGACGAGTCTTTATAAAAAATGGTTAAAGAGCGGGAACGATATAGAAAGTTAAAACTGTAGAATCTTAGAATACTGAATTTATTGAATGTCGAGTTTTAGAAGATTAGGTTGTAAAATATTACTTATATTTCTCTAAAATACAGTTTGTTTTCGTAAATTGTTTTTTAATTATGTATCTCACAGATGGTGTAAAAACTAGAGTATTCAACATGGGGCTAAAGCAGTCATTTTCTTCGATGGCTTGAACTCCACACTTCACTTAAGTTCGTACATGAACTCCTTCGCATTGCTCGGGAGTTAAATATATAAATCCCTCACTGACGTTCGGGATTAAAACTTAGCAACCTTCGTTTCGTTCGGCATGCCGCCCGCGACCTACACTGTTGTATCCCGAGTCACATAATCTACTATTAATAGATTATGTGACTAGGTTATGACATTTATTACGTTTCATCTTCGACTTAATCACGAAAAATCAAATGGTATTCCAAATAGGCTGTATTTCCTCTACTTATCGAGATAACACAAATAAATATGTACATTTTTAAAGAATCCCCTCTTTACTGCCGGAGCTTTTATCTACTTACGATTTAAATGAAAGCCAAACAGAAAGTAGGGAAATTATCGATAGCTTTTGTTTTAGGATATTGATCCTAATATCTCAAGATAACAGGAGCGGCCAACTCAAGGTACATTTTCATACAATAGAGCTCGCGGTAGGGGTTTCTGGTCCTTATCAGACGTCGAGCAACCTATCGCTCACCGCCCACAAGCCCGTGCCTACTGTGGCCGGGAATCGCCCTGCGATTCCCAACACCCGGGGTCTAGTATACATAGGTATAGACCTTCAGGTGTCGACCTTACATATATAAATACAGATAAAAACAGTTCACTACACGTAGGCGTAAGTTATTAACTGATTTTGAACTGTCATCGTCTGACATAATAACTACAAGTCAATTAGCTAATTGCAAAAATTAAACTAGTGAAAAAAATAACCCGGGCAAGTGCGAGTCGGAATCGCGCACTGAGGGTATCTTACCTATGAAGACAGTTCAATCCACGAATTGAGTTTAGAAGATTTACCGAATCGCATTTTTTTTTTTGTGACGTAACAAAAAGTTTACGGTTTTCAGAGTTTTTCCTATACTTGTGAAGTATACTAAGAGATCCTGCTTCATGCCCAACAGGATTCTAGAACAAGAAGTACCCTATAAATTTTGATTCCATTGAGAATGACGAAATATACTATTTTTTCGATATAAACGGCCGTATCTTTTTTTTTCGTTAACTTAGAAGTTTGATTTCTTCACAGCTTCAAAGGACCTGAGTGTAAGGTATTAATTTCAACTCGATACCTCCATGCGTTTCCGAGATAAAAGGTCTTGACAAAGAGACAGATAACAAAGTGATCCTTTAAGGGTACCGGTTTTTCCTTTTGAGGTACGGAACCCTAAAAAATACAACATTGTATTTTCTTGCCGAGTTCGGGGTGGGAACAGTCGTCACTCCCTTTTTGTTTGTATTCGAGCTCACGTGAAACCCTGTACATATTTAATTAAGTACAAGGAAGACGAACGTGGGTAATAGACAACGCCGCAAAACAAGCGAAATGCAAATGCTTTGATCATGATTAATTATTATAAAGCCGACAGTAACATTAACGATTCGTTTCCATTCTATTCAACTGACTTTAGTATACACCAAACTCGAAACGCGAGTGTATTATTTTTATGCGAATCTATGTACAGAAAACTGTATCATGAAAAATCACAAAGTTATAAGCTTGTTATGTTACTTGGTTGTTCACACAAACACATGGTCACCAGGCCATCCGAGGCACATGCGTTGGCTCCTTATACCCGCTATGACCTGCCGTGACCAGTATTGTACTTAGTGTCGGTGGCATCCAACTTGTGACCTCCAATAAATATTTTGGTTCTTTCTTGGTGTAAAAAATATTATTAGAATCAATTTAGTTACTGATTCTGAACAAACTATATTCAGGTTTCGCATTTATAAAAAAATAATGTTGTAGATACAGTTTTGTTAGGTTTACTGAATATATTTTACCTTTAGTAAGAACACATAATTTACGTAAGGTCTATGACCTGTTGTTGTTGGGGTGAATAAGTACTTTTGTGAAGCAGACACTAATGGAGAAGTGTTCTGCCTCAGCATAAAACCTAACATCTGGGGCCTTACCATGATGTTTAAAAATGGCGGTCGTGCTAGCGAAAAAGGGGGATGGAATTATACACCCTCTATAGCTCCATCCTTTAACAGTTCAGTTTAGGTTGTATCGATTGCGAGCTCTTGAAGCTCGTGGTAGTTGCTAAGAATATACAATACATTTTGGCTGGACCACTTAACGGAAATTATTTATTTATACTACATATTATCAAAAAAACACTATCAATGGGCGGTCTTATCGCTTATTCGTTTAACATCAGAATTTATTTATTTCTCCAGTTTTAATATTACATGTCACCGTCGAATTAATTATTAAAAACCTCATTTTACAAATAGCATGTTTCATTTTGTCCGCAGAGTAACTGTTGAAACTATCTTGGTCGTTTCCTCTATTACTAGAGCTGCCTTTACCATTTGTTTAGTTTGGCGTACATTTATCTTATTTTTCTTTTTTTTTTCTTTTTCTCTTTTGCTTCTGTTTTTGCTGATAATCACCCTTATAATATTCCCACTGCTGGGACTTAGGCCTTATCTCCAGGAGAGCAAATCCACCACGCGGGCCCAGTGCGGATTGGTGGATGTCACATGTCTTCGAATTTTTGGTTTTAGGACGTATAGGTTTCCTCGCGATGTTTTCCTTCACCGTTTTGAGGGCAGGGGTGATGAAATAAATTACACAAAGTAATGAGTCTGGCTGGGGTTGAACCCGTGACCTAAAACGCATAAGTCCTGTTTTTGCTCACATCACTATAATAAAACTTAACTTTTACAGTTACATCAAACAGGTCTATAATTTATAATGGATCGTAAGTGCTTTAAAAGGGTATCCAAGGGGAGGCACATTAACACTGTTGGATAAAATATTAACAGCGTGATTGAAAATTTCAATGTAATGTTGTAGGTATAGGCGATTTTACGACGGGGTTCACGGCAAAGAATATCATTCCTAGGGGGTCATTAACTTCTATATTATATTATAAGAAGGAGATAACCGAATGTAACCAGCAAAATACTCAACATATAGCATCTATTACTAGTCCCAGTAAGATCACAATAGGCAAGGGACAAACTGACCTCTTTATGAATTGTGACTATTATGTGGTTACTAACCTTGCTGCTAAAGTCGGATCGTTATTACGAATTTAAACAAAAGAATATATGATCCAAACAAATGAATACATTCCAAAACCTGTGTATTAGTAACCTTTATTCGCTGAAACGTGTGTCCTATTTAGTTTTATATGAGAACTTGAAGAACCATTGCGATATTTCCAATCATGTGGTCAGTGTTAGTGAGTTGTACACAAAAGCGAGCTGGTTTAATAGAGGTCTATTTTCAAACACGTTACAAGGTTTTGTTTTTAATTAAAAAGGATTAGGTGTCCAACAAGCAGGTTTAAAACATTAGCTGGGAGAAAATTCAAAAACGAAGCTAGATAAAATGTTAATGAGTTCTTATTTTCCTCCATTTCGAGATCCTTTGAGTTGCATTGAAAACGTTTGATGAAGTAATTTCGATTGCTTTTATAGATAGAGTTAACAAATTAAACTGCTTCCATTTCACTGGCACGTTTTATCTATACTTATAATAAATCTGTAGAAGTAAAAATTCTGCACATTGAAAATATAAAAAAAATAAATGGCAGGGGGTGTTACTAGACCGACACCGAAACCAAAAATGTTATTAAAAAAAATTTGTCTGTCTGTCTGTCTGTTTTTTTCAGACATCACACAAAAACTACCGGTTCGATTACGATGTAACTTGGTATAATTATTCTTTAATATCCTGGGCACCACACTGGGTACTTTTTATCCCGGAAAAGTATATACAATACAAAACAAACTTAATTTTGCGGTTCTATCCCTAAGCCCGATTACTGTACCAACCGCAAATAATAAGTTTGTCGCAGGTTACGTCACCCGTTTCTATTGTAATTATCCACAAAAGGCCCGCGCCGAGACAGAAGTATTAATACCGGTAAGTATGCTTGATAGATAACGTTCTACACAAATAGCACTTTACACAAAAACTCATTGATAAGTTTCGTCGTTCACGCGAACGAAGTTGCGGGCACAGCTAGTTGGAAATAAGGCATTAGGAATGTAACTATTACAACTTAAGCAATGAAGCAGATTTAAGGTCACAGCGCGTTAGAGCCACCCGGCACCCACTCCGCACCGCCTCGCCTCCTGCGGCTAGTATTCTTTATATGGCCTTATACCCACTCTGTAGCACATGCGCTCACTATACCCACTCCGTAGCACATGCGCTCACTATACCCACTCCGTAGCACATGCGCTCACTATACCCACTCCGTAGCACATGCGCTCACTATACCCACTCCGTAGCACATGCGCTCACTATACCCACTCCGTAGCACATGCGCTCACTATACCCACTTCGTAGCATCACCGGATCACTTCGGTCGTAAGTTGATGATGTAGTGAGCGCATGGGGTTAATTAACTGTGACCTTCAGGCAGGCAGGGTCAAAGCCTAATGGGCCCAAAGGTCTGTTTCTAAAAGGAAGGCTCGGCCCTGGTATGAAAGGCAACGAAGGAACGGGGTGAGTTTTTAGTCAATAAGAGTCTGACACTATGACTGAGATGTCATTGGATGATTTTACCAACAACAAAAAAAAAATCGGTATGAAATACTTTTAACATCACTCATAAAATTTTGCAGTCAAAGTTGATTATATTTCAAATAATGTTCTATTACTGCATCTACTATTTGTTTCGTACATATCTTAAAGCGACGTTCATACTGCGTGTCGATAATTGCAGTCAGATCTACTTGGGTTGCGGGTATTTTCGGAAGGGTTACCATGGACCTGTATTGCTAAGGGCAACTGAAGGAATAGAGGTAGGTTTTATTCAGTAAAAATCTAACACCTCTCTCGTTCCATCTAGAGCGGGAAGAGTGATTTTCAACATAAAAAAACATACCTATTTATAATATAATATATTCCACAACTATCACACGACGCCGTCTAGACCCAAGCTAAGCAGAGCTTGTGTTATGAGTACTAGACAACTGATAAACATACTTACATATTTCTAAATACATACATTCTATGGATAAATTACACCCAGACACAGAACAAATGATGGCGCTCAACACACAAAAATTTGTCCTGAGTGGGAATCGAACCCACGACCTCCCGCATAGCAGTCAGGGTCACTAACTACTAGACCAACAGCCCAGTCACCTATATTCCACTTTACATGTACGGGGTATCGACTCAAGTCGTTTCTCATCTTTCCGTTAGCATTGAATTATTCAATGGGCACAGAATCCATGTGGTGAAACAAAATGTGCGTCATTATAAATCGATATTACCTTTGGCAGTTCGATACTTTATCTCACGTGTTTTGTAGTATGCAAAGGTCATATAGAACTCTCCATTTTGCTACTAAGCTAACATTTAAACGGATGTTGGGCCGCACTTTATATGAAGACCTTATATTTTCCTTACAGAGTAGAAGATAAAATTGTGTACCAACAATGTTGCATAAGGGAAGGTCTTAAAATATTTCATATTTGTACGGATTCAGAGAGATACAACGAAGCTGAAAACAATAAAGTCCTCGTTGTATTTAACTATTTACATTCTCTAATGCTTTGTGGTCTGCAGTGCTCGCTGCCGGCCACGTTGAATCTGGGATATTAAAAAATATATTCGAAAAACTGTTTGTTTTACTCCGTGTGTCCGTACGTAATAGTAGTGTTGCATCTAAATAGGTCGCATGCTGTATGACTCTAAGCTGGCAACATAATTATACTTTTTAAGGTTTATGGTTTACTAGCGACCCGCCCCAGCTTCGCACGGGTGCAATGGTAATATTAAATATATAAGGCATGTATTATACATATAAAACTTTCTCTTGAATTACTCTATCTATTAAAAAAACCGCATCATAATCAATTGCGCAGTTTTAAAGATCTAATCATACATAGGGACAGACAACGGGAAGCGACTTTGTTTTATACTATGTAATGATATAGCATAGATATTCATGTTTTGATAGGAAGAAGAGAAGCTTAATTTGGAATGTCACCGAAGTGAGTACAGGCGTTCAGGCAGCTAAGGCGGAGATAATATTTTTACAAATATAGCTTCTAAAAATATAACATATTATTTTAACATAAGAAACCTTTCATTGCGTCTCCGCCCCCTACAGTAGTACCTATTGTCTGTTACAATGCAGGTGTAAATTATAAAGGATTATTAAATTACATTTTTGTAAACATTCTATTAAAAAAGTTAAGATATTTTGAACTTTAAAAGAATTTCAGGAAAACTAAGTTTTATTTGTACAAATTCCAATGATTAACATAATATACCTACTCGAATTATAAACAGCAATAGTTGCCTGCATATACGTAGCTCGTGTTTTTAGTGACGCACACAAGAAAAAGAACAGCTTTGTTAATATATTCTCCAGAAAAGGCTGGCAGTGGTTTATATAACACACGTTACAACAGTTTGTTAAGGCCTCCCCTACACTGGGTATATGCTTTCCTCGAGCGTGTGTATAACGCGAGCACCGCACGACCGCTGGGCTCGCGTCGCTCACACGGTCGAGGAACGCGTATAGTACGCAGTCATCATCATCATCATCAGCCTTTTAATATTTCCACTGCTGGGATACAGGCCTCCTCTCTAAGAGAAGGTACGTAGTAAATAAGTTTAACTTTGTTGCTTCGTGCAGCCCCGCTTCGATTGAGATCCGAAAATCTGTTACTGCGTATTGAAGGTCGATCGTCATTTTGGTTCAATTTACATGCTGCGTATTGTACCAACACCTAATGTGGTGGAGACCTAAATCCCGCGTAATAGCTAGAGGATGACTCGACTATCGAAATCGATTCCAAAACCTCAATTAAACGTTCCATCTAAACTTATCTAAACTTTACTAAAAAAAACTTTAATTGAAAGGTAAATGAACTCACCGGCTCTTTGAACACAGACGTTTCATAAAGCTTGTAAGTCCGATTTACTAGAGGAAATAGCATAGCAATTCTCAATACAGAATGGCGTTACAAATGTGACGTATTTTATCAACTGAAAACTGGAAAGTAATTTCGCGCGACGGGGAGTTTCATTTCTAAAATTGTTTCTTCAAATTACCTACATCATTTCAACACGTTCGGGGGGCGGGTACGGACGACGTCATCAACTGTTTACCCCTTTTCTGAGGTATATTAATGTGATGACCTCTTTCTAGAAGTAATCATTCATAAGGGGTCAATCGTCGAATCCAACTCGGCTGGGCAGCGTTCGGGAAGCTGCGCGGTATCTTCTTGACAGCCAACTACCACAGTGTCTCAAGATGAAAATCTATGACCAGTACGTGTTGCCGGTGATGGCATATGGCACTGAAACGTGGTTGCTCACAATGGGCCTCATCAGAGAACTTAAAGTTACCCAAAGGGCAATAGAAAGGGTGTCAATGCTCGGAGTTTCATTACGTGACTACAACAGGAATGAAGATATTCGCATGAGAACCAAGATCACCGACTTAGTCCGAAGAAACTTAAAGTGGTTGTGGGTAGAGAACATTGCTCGTACAACAGATGGTCAATGGGGCTGAAAGGTTCTGGAGTGGCGGCTGCGCACCTGAAGGCGTTGGAAGGCCTCCCATAAGATGATCGATGAATTGGTAAGAGTCACACAAAAGACTTTTCGCTGTGGCGACACTTGGGAAATACCTATGTCCAGCAGTGGACGCCTTTGGGCTAGTGGTGATGATGATGATTAATATGAGAGGGGTACTCAATTGATGCAGCTGTCTGTATCACCGGGGGAGTACGGAGTGTTTGCTGACTCGGCAGAATGTACCATCGGTGGCCACAGCACACTAGCTAGACTAATGATGAAACAAAACAGTTAACTTTACTAGATTACTAGCTGGTTAGAAAGAGAGATAATGCACAATTCGTGCCTATTCTTTCTTAGTTGTGTCCACTGGTGGCGCACCCCGCCCAGCACCACCGGAGGTTACCCGTAGGATACCAAATACCTATTTATAGGGTGCCGGTCTGAACGTGTTACGGATACGTGTACCCTTGTCACGAGTCTTGAAGTAAGTATTATTTATGTTTTGGTAAAAATAAAGCACACACGACTCACCATTACTTTTTGTGTGCGCAACTAAATTTTTTCGTACATCAATTAATTACGGGTTTTTATGAAAGTGCGACAAAGACAAAACAAACAAATATTTTTATAGTATTTTAATTTTCAAGATTAAAAGTGATAAATTCACCTTGATCATAAGTTTTTTTTTTATCACAGTGGTAATAATCACCCCCACCGGCACCGCTGGTCTTGTGTTGAATATTGTTACATCTTAAATTTTTTTTTTTTTTTTTTTTTTTTTTTTTTATATTGTATAAACTAGCACTTGACTGCAATCCTACCTGATGGTAAGCAGTGATGCAATCGTCGATGGTAAAGCGCACTAGTTTATTAAGAGCCTATTCACTCTAGCCTTGAAGACGCCTAAATTATAATTGGCCGGGAAAACCGCAGCAGGCAAATTGTTCCAGTCCCTCGATGTACGCGGTATAAACGACGAGGCAAAACGCTTAGTCCGGACCGTGGAAGTTTCAACAACGTAAGGGTGGATATTCGCCGTACGCCGGGTGGTTCGATGGTAGAAAGGAGATGGCGGTATCAAGTCATGCAATTCCCGCGCACACTCTCCAAAATGCATCCTGTAAAACACCGAAAGGCTGGCTACTCTACGCCTGTGCTCGAGGCTTTGTAGATTGGACTTAACCAAGTCTGGATCACCAATTAGCCTCTTCGCACGCCTTTCCACCGAGTCCAAAGCCGCTAGGTGGCATTTTGCAGCACCAGCCCATATGTGGCTGCAGTACTCCACACACGAACGGACTTGTGCTTTGTATAAGATTAGAAGCTGTTCCGGTGTGAAGTACCGCCGGACTTTTGCTAGAACGCCGAGTTTCCTAGCAGCTACCCCGGCTTTGGACTCAATGAACCGCCCAAAGTTGAGGTCTGAGGAAATTTCTACCCCCAAGAGCTGAAGGCGGTCGGTGCACGCCAGGGATACATTCTGGAAAGCAGGAGCCAAGGTGAACGGGCTCCTTTTGGCGGTGAACAAACACGCTTGTGTTTTGGCGGCGTTGAATCCCACAAGATTGGCTTCGCCCCATTTGGAGACTGCCTGAAGTGAAGCATTCGTCCGCTCCACCATAGCCTCCCTTTCAGACTGGATTAGCTCTTTACTAGCCCGAGGAGTTGGCAGGTATCTGTCTACAACTGTGCTATCATCTGCATACCCATAGATACCGGGCATCAGCAGATCGTTGATATGCAGGTGGAAGAGAGTTGCAGAGAGAACAGACCCCTGAGGAACTCCGGCATTAGTCGTCATGGCCTCTGATGAGCATCCGTCGACAACAACTCGGAGAGACCGTTCACTCAGGAAGTCTTTTACCCAACTAATCAGGCCAGGGGAAATGCCGTACGCTGGAAGCTTACTCAAAAGGCTAGCGTGCCATACCCTGTCGAAGGCCTTCGAGACGTCTAGAGAAACCGCAATCGCTTCCCCATTCCTCTCGAGGGCCTCGCCCCACAAGTGGGTGGCATAAACTAGTAGGTCCCCAGTAGATCGATTGCGGCGAAACCCGTACTGTCGGTCACTGAGGAGATCGTTACCTTCCAGGTATGCCATGAGGCGCGAGTTCAATACACGCTCCATAATCTTGCAGAGTATGGAGGTTACCGAAATCGGCCGATAGTTGGTTGGATCGGCACCACTGCCCTTTTTGGGCACGGGTTGTACATTGGCAAGCTTCCAGGACTTGGGCACCATGCCAGTCCTAAATGAGAGGCGATACAAGCGAGTCAATACAGGAGACAACTCGGCTGCACAAGCCTTGAGAACTATCGCTGGAATACCATCTGGTCCACTAGCTTTATTCACGTCTAGACGACACAGCGCTCTCAGAACTTCTTTGTTCCTTATGCGAATCTCGGGCATCGAGGTGTCACAGAAAGGCAGAGTCGGTGGAGTAGCACCACAAGTGTCAAGACGAGAATTATGGGCGAAGAGAGATGCAAAGAGACCTGCTTTCTCTCTCGCGGTGTGAGCCAGTGTTCCATCAGGCTTAACCAGCGGAGGCAGTGTGGGCCGACAGAAGTTCGCTTCGACCGACTTGGCAAGGGACCAAAAAGCTCTGCTACCGGATGGCTGTGCAGAGAGCTTTGTGCCAATATGAGTAATGCGGTCAAAGCGAGCCTTCCTTAGTGCCTTTTTGTAGGACTTGGCAGCTTGGTTGAAGGCTCTCTTTTTTGAACTCAGATCCGGAGCTTTGCGGTCACGAGCATCAACCCAGGTGAGAAACGCCGAATGCTTAAGCTCTTCAGCTTTTATGCAATCGGCGTTGAACCATGGGTGAACTGAGCCACCGATGGGTACGTCGCTATAAGGGATGAAATACTCCATAGCTTGACGTATAACATCGGATACGGCATCTGCACAGCTCGACGGATTTTCAGAAGAGAAGCAAACCTGCTGCCAAGGATAAGACGCAAAGAAGTGCCGCATCTCATCCCAATCTGCTGACTTGTAACGCCACATCCGCCGTTCACCGCGAGACTCACAGTCAGGTGGGGAGAAGGACGATACAGACTTCACCAGACAGTGATCTGATGTTCCAAGTGGTGAAGAAACTGTTACGATACATCTGTCCGGATCGGTGGTCAGCAGAAGGTCCAGACAATTGGCAGTATGACCAACTACTTCAGGCACCCTGGTCGCTTGCTTCACCAGCTGGGAAAGGCCCAACGATACCGCAAAGTTTCGCGCTTCTCTTCCAGCGTGGTCGATCCTCTGGTATGGGAAAAGCCAGTCTTGGTGGCAGGCGTTAAAGTCCCCCAAAGCAACAAGCTGCGCATCAGGGTGCCGATGCAGAGCCTTATCGGCGGCTTCACTGAGCTGGTCAAACATTCGAGTCGTCTCCTGATCACCGCTGTGCGATCGGTAGACACAGGCATAGACGATTTTGTCCATACCAGTGTCCACCAACAGCCATAGCGTGGAAAAATTTGGGTCTTCAAGGTGACGGAGACGCTGACAGCAGATGTCATTACGGACGTACACACAGACCCCGGCACGCTGCAGAAAATGATGCTCCAATGAGTATCCCGGGTAGTTGAGGTACGCCGCATCTGACGGACATCTAATCTGAGTCTCCGTCAAGAAAAGCAAGTGTGGCTTGTCAGTCTCTAGATGGTGGTGGACCGCATCGAGATTGGAGTGCAGTCCTCGAATATTGGAGAGGTGCACTTTGAAGGAGAGGACGTGCATCCGCTGTACACACTTACTTTTCTTTTTACCTTTCATAATTTTTTTAATGGAGTGAATAGGGTTGATGGAAGATGGCAGTTGAGCGAGGTGATGCGATGTTAAACCCAACAACACAACCAGAGTTGCCGCGCCAATGGAAGGTTAATCTGGAGACTGCGGGGACGCCCGAACCCCCCCAGGGATCGCCATCGGGTCCTCTCATCCGGTCGCCAACCGGCACGATGGGGCCACCCTGGGATTTGTCCCCTCTAAAGTATTATTATTTACCAGTTGTATTTTTTTATGATTAGCTAAGAGGAAAAATCCTAACGATGATAATGTGATTGTGAGTTCTGTCACAATAACATTATCATCGTTAATTATATAATTTTCCAGTCGCTGTGACGTCGTCTCCCGAACGACGCATGTAGGTGGATATTGACGTTTATTAATTTAAAATTTTTAAAATTGTCATTTCCCTACATTTAATATTGCTGTAATAATTAAACCCACGTAACTTTAATGTCAACAAGTGTGTTAAAAGTACCAAAGCGTGTAATTTAATATGAAATCCAGATTTAGAAATATATATGTCACCGGAAAATTGCAAATTCCGTAAGATTTACTATCTTACGCTCTATCGCGAGAAATTTTAAACTATTTTTACTAAATAGGACACGGTTATGTTGAATTTTAATTAATTTGGATGTAGAATTTCGTATACAAAACGACTTTTTCATAATATATTGAAAAATTATAGTCTAATAAAGATTATCATATCCGCCATATCATTGATGTAGGATTTCTATGGTAATAAAAGGTCAAAAGAAAGTAGGCCAAACGAGAATTGAAATATCACCAAACTTTAAGTATAACGATCTGCCCAGTTTTACCTCCCCATATCATTTTTTTTTTTTCATGAAGTTGTCAATTTCTAAGATCTGGCCACGCACGACATATACCTACATAAAACAAAGTCGTTTTTTTTCAATCATTCGTAACTCAAAAACGGCTGGACCAATTTTAATGACTGTTTTATTAGATTCGTCTCCTCCCCGAATAGCAGAATAATTATTAAAATATCGCAAAAATTCACGTAAAAAGATAAATCAAAATATATCAAAATATATAGAAAAATAAAAGCAACTGTCAAATAGATTGGTCTCAATCATTTGGTCAATAAGTTTAGCTAAAAGGTAATCTCTACATTCATTAACTATTAAAAGGTACAAAGTTCGCTGGGTCGGCGAAAAGTAAATAATGTTCAAAGAAATCCGACGACTTTTCTTTGTGGCTTCCACTAACTGACACATAATCATAAACGTGTATAGACGGCATAGAAACTGATTGTTTACCAGCCTCCTCGACGCTCTGATGGACTCCATTGCAATCCACTTAATATTTACGACTCTTGAAACCGATTTATCATTTATGGCTGCGTAACTTTCCAGGTGATATCATTTAGTTTGTTGTACATATGTGTACCTAACTGCCATTGTAGCATCTATTGAGTACGAAATAATAATACAATTTATGAATAAATAATAATTTATAATTATTATAGTTTAATTTATAGCAATCAGTATTGGATTATACTTACTGTAGGCGACGCGATTTACATTTAATTCAATTAATATTATTATGAATAATATAAAGAATACAATTTGAATTAAAAATTATACAAACATACACGACGCAATAATTAAATACCAAATTAAATTAAAATGATAAAATTAAAATACTCGTAATTATGTAAAGCTAATATATTATGTTCACGTATTGACAGTCGAAACGGTCGGCAAGAGCGTTCAGCAGATCTAGCCAAGTTAGGTACGACCGTTTCATTTCGAATCTCTTTCGTCGACCGCCTCGAGTCGGTAACGCCTCCGATTCCTTTGTTCTGACCACGTGACTGACCGTTGAGATGACGTCATTCCAATACATTTGAAGTTTTCTACTAGCGATTGTAGATTATCAATATGGCTAAGCCCTCAGGATACTGTTGTGTGTGCACCAGGGATATGCTTCGCTTGCGCATGGTTGTCTGGAAGCAAACGAGGCAGCTCCAAAACCACCCTGAACGCGTGTTGTATTGGATTTGATAAGTATATTATAAAATGTCAGTTAAATAAAAATAAAATTCAAAACATTATTAGTGAGCTATATTTACATATTTTTCCACGTGTACTAAGTATACACTTGACTTAGAAATTGCATGACTCACTGATTCTACAAATGCTAAGTTCTAAAGTCAGAATAACTCGTGTGTTAAACTTAATCATGACGTCTAGATCATTAAACGGTTATGCCACGTTTAACCACTTATAGGAACATAATACTCTCTCCAAAGCTCGACAGACTGATTATAGCTCTCAAAGAGTATAGGGATTTAAGCACAGTTTAACATATTGCAGCCTAGTCTATTATGTACGTTTTATCGATAGCCATAGAGAGTTACGACCAATAAAAGTAAAACACAGGGCTTATAAAAACAACAATTTTAAAATAAAAACCGGCCAAGTGCGAATCGGACTTATGGACAAAGGGTTCCATATAGTTCGTAGCAAAAAACGGCAAAAAAACATGTTTGTTATATGGAAGCCCCACTTAATTACTCAAGCCCCAAGAACGCACACCTATTGTCTTTCTATTGTGTCTCTAATTACGGTATTCAAAAGATATTTATTTTTTTCTGTTTTTCTTTTTGTATTTGTTGTTATAGCGATAGCAGAAATAGTATCATCTGTGAAAATTGTAACATTTTGTAACTTAACTGTCAAGGTACAGTTAAATTTTTCACTGTCTAGTTACACTACATAAAGGCTGTATTTCACGGTTCACAAAAACAGCCAGATTATAGAGAGACGGGCAGCGGAGTTAAAGCAATAGAGTCCGGTTTTTACCCTTTGAGTACGAAACCCTAAAACCTTTGTAGTCTACTAGCTGTTTATTTAAAAGCCTTCTTAATTTAAAATTAATCAGACGCTAAGATAATATCAAGCTTCTGGACACATATGAATGATTTCCAGTTAATTCTCTACAAATTGCTAGCTTAATCCTTTGTTAATCACAAGCTTTTTATTTTATTTTGCATTTGTGTGTAGTAGAAAACGTAATTGTTTCCTTTATGATACGAAGGGAAGTTTCCGCCTGCCCGCTTCTACCGGATGCTAAGCCGCCAATGCAAGCAAATAGGTTTTCACGTTTGCAGTTTATGATTAAATATGAAAAATAAACAATTTAAGTTTGTTGTATTTAAGAATTAATCTTTGTGTTTTCCTGTTCAATAATCTTATGTTCGAGCTTACGAATGAATGACTTTAAGCTAATGTAACGCACCTCAAAAAGAAAAAACGGATCCCTTATAGGATCATTTGGTTGTCCGTCTAGACAGACGGACAAAGAAATGATCCCGAAGTTTTGACAGACAGACGTCTGTCAAAACCTCGGGCACGCGAATAGATATCGAGTTACACTCAAGTCTGCGATCTGTTAAAGTTGTAAAAAAATCAAACTTCCAAGTTAACGACAAAAAAAGATACGGCCGTTTATGTCGCAGAAAACGTACATTTCCACACTCGTTGACCTAGAACCTTAAAATTAGGCATGAAGCAAGGTCTTATAGCACAACTATAGGAATAAATCTGAAAACTGTAAATTTTTAGTTACGTCAAAAAAAAATTCGATTCGCAAAAATCATCGGGACTCGATTCGGGAATATTTACATAAGTTAGTTTGTTCGGAACCCTCCGTGTGCGAGTCCGATTCGCACTTGTCCAGTTTTTGTACTAGTATGTAGGTTTTTTTTTTTTTTTTTTTAACCTAGGTAAAATCATCCAATGACGAATCCCGCCCTTGGGTGGGGCGGGAAACAGTGTCAGACTTTTACTGACTAAAAACCTACCTTTCCATTCCTCGCCTTTGTCCCGGGGCCCGTGGTGACACTCTCGCATAACCTTTGGCCCCAGTAGGCTTCGGCCCTGCTGGACCCCTACAGTTTGCTGACAACTCCTTGAGGCGCGCGGGAACGGTGCGCGCCGTAGACGACCTGAGCTCGGACCGGTCTGTTACCGGACGGACGGACAGCGAGCTACCCATTGCCCACCGTTCGCGAGCCCGCGCCTACGGTGGCCGGAAATTGGGATCGGAAACCCGGCGGCGGCGGCGGCGTGTGCGCCTTTGCCTAATGCGGTCGGCCTCCTCCTTTACTAGCATTACTGCTTCGCAAAAGGAGGCGACCGCCTGCCACTCCTCCTCGCTCCGGAGCATGGCTTGAACCAAGCCCCGGCGCGAGAGATCGCCGCCGATCGCCCCCACGAGGACACGGCGATGCTCTTCCCAAGCGGGGCACACCTCGACTGTGTGCTCCACCGTGTCCACCGGGCGGTCCGCACAGTGGCGACACCCGGGCGTCGTCTCCGCACGAATCTTGTACAGGTACGGACCGAACTTGCCGTGTTCGGTCAGCACCTGCGCCAAACGGAAGGTGACGACGCCGTGGGGCCTTTCCAGCCACGCCTCAAAGAGGGGCCTTACCGCCTCAATCGTGGCGTGCCCAGCACGAGGTTGCGACAGTCGCTCTCGCCATTTCACCATGAGATCCCGCCGGAGCTCTGTCCGCCATGCCGCGACTTGTCGCGGCAGTGGAGTTTCGCCCCGACGTTGCATCTCCACGCGTAAGTCATACATGTGTGCAAGGACTGTTGCCTCCAAATCCCATGGTGGTAGGCCAGCAAGGAGGCTCGCCGCTTCACAGGACACCGTACGGTATCCGCGGATCATCCGGATGGCCATGACACTCTGGCAGGCGGTTAGCCGGGCCGCCACTCGCTTTCGTAGCGATGGCGCCCACACCGGCGCACCGTAAAGGGCCATGGACCGAACGATGCCTGCGTAGAGCCTCCGGCAGGAGGCGTCTGGACCCCCTAGGTTCGGCAGGAGCCGCTTGAGCGCAGCCCCAGTCGCGTTCAATCTGGGAGCCAGACGTCGGAATTGCTCCTTGAAGTTCCACCGGCTGTCGAGGACGAGTCCCAGGTACTTCATCGTCGACCCGACGCCGATGTGAACTCCTCCTACCGTTAATTGGGAGCCCGGAGGTGGCGCGCTCCGAGGGCCGTGAAAACACATGGCCTCGGACTTGTGCAATGCCACCTCGAGTCCCAACTGCTGTATCCTCTCCACGACTGTCGCAACCCCGCGCGTCGCTAGTTCGACCGCCGCCTGGTACGACCGTCCCCGCGCCAGGACCAGCGTGTCGTCTGCGTAACAGACCACGCTGACCCCGTCGGGGAGGTCGGCGCGCAGCACGTAGTCGTACCCGATGTTCCACAAGGGCGGCCCTAGTACCGATCCCTGCGGAACACCGCACGACATCTCTCGCCGTTTCAACTCCCCCTGATGACCGGGGTTTTTTTTTTTTTTTTTTTTTTTGGGTAGGTAAAATCATCCAATGTCGAATCCCGCCCTTGGGTGGGGCGGGAAACAGTGTCAGACTTTTACTGACTAAAAACCTACCTTTCCATTCCTTGCCTTTATCCTGGGGCCTTTGGTGACAGTCTCACATAACCTTTGGCCCCAGTAGGCTTCGGCCCTGCTGGACCCCTACAGTTTGCTGACAACTCCTTGAGGCGCGCGGGAACGGTGCGCGCCGTAGACGACCTGAGCTCGGACCGGTCTGTTACCGGACGGACGGACAGCGAGCTACCCATTGCCCACCGTCCGCGAGCCCGCGCCTACGGTGGCCGGAAATTGGGATCGGAAACCCGGCGGCGGCGGCGGCGTGTCCGCCTTTGCCTAAGGCGGTCGGCCTCCTCCTTTACTAGCATTACTGCTTCGCAGAAGGAGGCGACCGCCTGCCACTCCTCCTCGCTCCGGAGCATGGCTTGAACCAAGCCCCGGCGCGAGAGATCGCCGCCGATCGCCCCCACGAGGACACGGCGCTGCTCTTCCCAAGCGGGGCACACCTCGACTGTGTGCTCCACCGTGTCCACCGGGCGGTCCGCACAGTGGCGACACCCGGGCGTCGTCTCCGCACGGATCTTGTACAGGTACGGACCGAACTTGCCGTGTTCGGTCAGCACCTGCGCCAAACGGAAGGTGACGACGCCGTGGGGCCTTTCCAGCCACGCCTCAAAGAGGGGCCTTACCGCCTCGATCGTGGCGTGCCCAGCACGAGGTTGCGACAATCGCTCTCGCCATTTCACCATGAGATCCCGCCGGAGCTCTGTCCGCCATGCCGCGACTTGTCGCGGCAGCGGAGTTTCGCCCCGACGTTGCATCTCCACGCGTAAGTCATGCATGTGTGCAAGGACTGTTGCCTCCAAATCCCATGGTGGTAGGCCAGCAAGGAGGCTCGCCGCTTCGCAGGACACCGTACGGTATCCGCGGATCATCCGGATGGCCATGACCCTCTGGCAGGCGGTTAGCCGGGCCGCCACTCGCTTCCGTAGCGATGGCGCCCACACCGGCGCACCGTAAAGGGCCATGGACCGAACGATGCCTGCGTAGAGCCTCCGGCAGGAGGCGTCTGGACCCCCTAGGTTCGGCAGGAGCCGCTTGAGCGCAGCCCCAGTCGCATTCAACCTGGGAGCCAGACGTCGGAAGTGCTCCTTGAAGTTCCACCGGCTGTCGAGGACGAGTCCCAGGTACTTCATCGTCGACCCGACGCCGATGTGAACTCCTCCTACCGTTAATTGGGAGCCCGGAGGTGGCGCGCTCCGAGGGCCGTGAAAACACATGGCCTCGGACTTGTGCAATGCCACCTCGAGTCCCAACTGCTGTATCCTCTCCACGACTGTCGCAACCCCGCGCGTCGCTAGTTCGACCGCCGCCTGGTACGACCGTCCCCGCGCCAGGACCAGCGTGTCGTCTGCGTAACAGACCACGCTGACCCCGTCGGGGAGGTCGGCGCGCAGCACGTAGTCGTACCCGATGTTCCACAAGGGCGGCCCTAGTACCGATCCCTGCGGAACACCGCACGACATCTCTCGCCGTTTCAACTCCCCCTGATGACCGGGGTAGATGATGAACCTGTCCGACAGGTAGGCCTCGATCACCCGACAGAGGTAGTCGGGCACCCGGTGGTACCGGAGTGCCCTACCAATGCAACTCCAGGGCAGGGAGTTGAAGGCGTTGGCGATGTCCAGAGACACCGCCAAGACACACCTGCCCCGGGACACCGCATCCCCCGTCGTGAGGGCTCGCACGCGCATGATGGCGTCCACAGTGGAGCGCCTCCTGCGAAATCCGAACTGGCCGTCCGCAAGATCCGGCCCCTTCCGTGCCAGATGCACGACGAGGCGGTCTGCAATTACTCTTTCAAAGAGCTTGCCCACCTCGTCGAGCAGCACAATGGGCCGATACGCGGACGGAGAGTCCGCGGGGCGCCCCGGCTTCGCGATAAGGACCAGTTTCCCCGTCTTCCAGCGAAGCGGGAACTGGCCCCTCTCCATGCATACGCTGAAGAGCCCTCTCAGTCGAGACCCGAGTTCCTCCATGGCCAGGACCCAGGCTTTTCCAGGCAAGCCATCGGGTCCTGGGGCGGTGTTCTTGGCACTCAGCCTTCGCACCGCCACTCTCATCTCCACCTCGGTCACCTCTGGAGCATTGTTGCCGTCGTTGCCGTCGTGGTCCGCATCGGACACCGCTGCTGGTGGCGGAGCCATAGGCGGGGGAGTATGCTCCCCTCGCGTAGGGAACAGAGCGCTCACCACACCCTCCACAAGCTGGGGCCGGAGACTCTGAGTCAGCGGGGGAGCCCATGGGCGGAGTTTCTCCATCACCATTTTGTATGGGCGTCCCCACGGATCGACGTTAGGAGACTCCAGCCACACGTTGCGGGCCTCGAGTTTGGCCCGCTTTATCTCCGCTCGGAGGGTGCGCTTTGCCGCTCTGTATCCCTCATACAGCTCCGCCTCTATGGCCTCCGCACCCACTAGTATGTAGGTACATTTCGGATTCAAACTCTAACAGGCAATTTACTACTGTGTAGGTACCCACTGCTCTTAATAGTGAAGAAAAACATCATGAGGAAACTGAAAAACATCATGGAACCAAAAATTCGAAGACCTAAATGTGACATCAACCAACACGCACTTGGCTGGTGTGGTGGGAGCCTGAGTCCCAGCAGTGAGAAAATTATTAGGCTGGTTATGACAGACACTATTTAAAATTTAAACAGCTTCTCTTGACGTGGGAAGTCGTCCAATGACTTTATCCCACAGATATAGATATACCTAGATAACGCAAGAGCAACTACTTCGCGTGCCTAGCTTACGTACAAAAATCGTAAGTGGTCACTTTCGCGCTTAGTCTGCATCGGAGTACAGCGCTAGTCGGGTGCAGATAAAAATATAAAAATGGTTAATTGTGCTGTTGGTGTGGGGGTGGAGCGAGGGGGACGCCGTACGCGGCGGCGTCTTCACTAAATAGTGCTTGTGACGTCATAATAGGTAGTCAAAAAATGGCACGATGGTTTTCATACAGATCGTGATGCTTGCGTTATCTATGTCTATCTATATCTGTGCTTTATCCGCTCTAGGTAGAACGGGAGGGTTATCAGACTTTTACTGACTAAAACCACATCTGTGTCCTTCAGTTGCCCATTCCGTTCTAAGACAAAGGTTTACCTTACCACATTAGTAGCTAGTCATCATAATTTTTCGCAACTAAAGCCACAGAAGATTTGTCTCATGGTAAGGCTTATTCAAAACGAGCGAAAGGGAGTCGTAGAGATAATTATGATTACATAACAGGTTTTGCTTAAAATAATCAAGGTCCAACTATCCAGAGACGCTGGAGTAATCAAGAAATGAAGGTTAATATTTGAATAACTACAACCGCTTAATTTACTGCTCAAACCAATATAAGTTAAACAAATTGAATCCTCCGAGGGGCCAAAAACGATTTAGATAGGACTGTTAATTGGTGTGGTAAATGTGTTTAGTAAATGTGCTTGCTTGCTACTTGTTGTTGCCAACTATTAGGCAATCAGACTAGACGATGTAAACAAGGAGTTTATTAGGTTTATAAGTCCGTTAGCAAACACAAACATGTTTAAAGTCTGTTCACTGAATCTGTTGCTTAGTTTTATGTCCGTTGTTGTTATTGAATGACTCAGCGAAAAACGGGTAATCGACTGTTATAGCACGTGGCAAATAAGTTGAACTAAAATGACCGTCGTAGCTATGGTTACACGCAGCCGCCCGCTTTGCCGCACTACGATTGAGAACCAAAAATCTTTTACTATTTTGGTTCAACTTATATACTGCATATTGTATCTTTTTGATACTGATCACGTTTATTTCTACATAAACTCTCTGACTCGGCAAACGTTGTTCTGCTGTATAAATTACCAAAGAAAAAACCTGCGGTTTATCAGACCTACCTAAAATAGACAAAAAACTTCATAAAAATCGAAGCGGTTTCGGAGGAGTTCGATAACAAACACCGTGACATGAAACTTTTATATATAAGACTAACAGTATATATACTTGATTTCAATTTAGGTAAATCATTCACCCAAATTACTGGATGTGAATACTCCAATAATTCACCACTAAATGCTGAAATGGCACCTGTCTTTTAGGATAAAATAGACTAATCTTTATTGTTCACAAAAAAAGTAACAAAACTTTTAAATAAACTTAAATCTATGGGTCCAATGGCTGTCTTATCGCTGACACCAATATCAAACAAACAGACAATCAAAAAACTTTTCCGCACAATAATGCGTTGAAATACTGAAATACTAAAAGACTTATTCAAAACCCTTGTATAAAATAAATATAAACATTTTTAATGCGCAATGACATTTTATCCCGTCGCGTAGAGGTACGAGTAAGAGTTTTATAAGTTAACGAGCACTCCTGTAGTATGGTGACCATGAGATACATACGCACACTAAAGGACATTCTTTACTAACTTGGTGGTTAAGGTAACATATGTGTCGTACTTCAAGTAAGGCTAGAAAGAAACATGAAATAGAACTATATTTTTTATAATGTAAAAGAGTGCGGTCAAGCGCGGGTCTATCAACAAAATAAGTAAAAGATGAGTAGGTACCCTCATCGTTCTTAGGACAGTTCATAAGTAATTCGTGCCCTATCCTTTTAAAAACCTTTTTAAATCCCCCATTAGAAATTGCTATTTAACAGACACATAAACATAAACTGACATATGCCCAGAGAACTTGCAGCATTGATTCTTGGATTTATTTTGGTGTACAACAATTTAAACGTCCGAAACGCTGCTATTTAAAAAATAACAATTTTATTTTCATGTTTAATATAACTCACATAGCATATCTTCAACTAGTATATAAACAGCTTTATATATAATGCTCCAGCACCTGGGACTCAGGCCTCCTCTCAAGTAGAATGGGCCGTAAACCACCACGCGGGCAAACATCTCGCATCTTTAACTGTGATCAGTGGACTGTGTTGGTTCAATAAGTGCTGTAATTTATTTTTCTTTGTACTGAAATACAACTGGATTTAATTTAAGTAACATAGAACAAGAAAAATACAAATAAAAACACTTAACTAATTAAAACTACAAATACACTAAAGAACCTTATCCTACCTAAAAATATGGCGTCAAAAAACTCTTCTGCATTGCTGTCAACAGGAAATGTGCCGAAAAGACTGGTGACATTGCCACGTTGTATGGCAATGCTAGTCTAGTCTAGTCTTTGATCAAGGTAAAAGCCAGCCCTTGGGTCACGCGAAGTATCACTAGGCATTTGGATAATTCTTTAAAATATTTATATGCACTCGGAACCCACGGCTCAAGAGTTTCAACCCCAAACGGCTCGAAGATGTAACGGTCGACGAGTTTGTTATGTTTCCGCCGCTTGAGGTTCTCCACGCGCGCGTTCTTCTATTTATTATGATATTGTACGGATTTTTATCCATAATGAATAAATAAATAAAGTTTCTTCTATTCTATCCTAGTTCCATGCCACGGCATGGGTAGCAGTCCACGGCGTCACGTTACCTTGGCAGCCGTGCATCTCTGAGTATCGCTGCACTCAATCAGCCGCGCGAGGTGTCGAGTGACGCGTCTTTATATCACAGGATAATTGATACCAGTCTACCAGCATGGTGTAATAGAAATTACTTATTATTACTCGTAGATTCTATATACATTTGTATACATATAATTAGCAAACATTGCGACATAATTGACGTTTTTTCGGCATGTTCTAGAACCAAAAATTCGAAGACATGTGACATCCACCAACCCGCACTGGGCTCGCGTGGTGGATTATGGCCCGTTCCCTCTCCTAGAGAGGAAGCCTGAGTCCCAGCATTTATAAGGCTGATGATATGCTATGCTAATGACGTTTTTTAGGTAGGAAAGGATGGGTGTGACAGATTTTTACAGATTAAAACCCACCAGTTCCAGGACCTCGGGTTTACCTGTCATAATCGAACCCAAGTATGAAATCCGAATAGTTTGAAAGAGCTAAACTTAGAACTGTTTAAGAGGACATTGAAATCTTTTTTGACTAGTAAAGCATATTATGATGTCAGGGAAATTTTAATGGATTCACTTTAAATTGACACTTTGAACTGTTTGAAAATAGCCGTCTATAAATAGAAAATTACTTTATCTAGTTTAGGGCCTAAGACGTAACTAAAATATCTTATTTAAAAGTTTCACTGTTAGTTTCGCCATTAAAAAACTACGTTTGCAATAGGACAAACACCAATATTGCGAAAAAAATGCCTTTTGGTTTTTCTTTTCACGATTTCAGGACTGCTATGTAGTTTTTTTCTATTCCTGAATATGTGATATTCCAGATTAGTACCACAATGTAGAAAATATATTGTTACTTTTACCACCTAGTGTTGTTTAATCCGCAGGTATTTTCTGAAAAGGAAAACCCGTGGTCCTAGAACGCAAAGGTCAACTCAAGTAAATACATAGGTGTGGTTTTAATCAGTAAAAGTCTGACACGTCCTCCCATTCCACCCTTAAGCGAGAGACGCTATTGGATGAGGTTTCACTCATCTTAAAAAAAAGTGTTGTACAACTTTTCTTGACCTTATCTTGTTCGCAAAACGGCCCAACTTCCTCCTTTAATTGGTTAGTGTCTAGCTATGTTTATTTTGCACATTTGTCCGACAAACTAATAGCTGAGTGAACGGAATCTATTTAGTTGTAAGAACCAATAACGTCACACGGCAATGGAACGACCTTCGTGCTATCTGTCAATCATTGTGATTGATGATGGCAATATCAGCTTAAAACCGTTAACTATCTAGATACCTACTGCTATTTTGCAACCTTAGGCGTAAAGCATCAGTAGGCGTATCAGGGTTCTAGTGGTCATATGAATTCCCTTCTAGCTATAAGCTGTAAAGAGTGTTATTAGCAAATAAAAATTAATGTAAAAATGTCCTATGTGTCCATACGAAAAATAAATGGGGACTGACTCCGTGTCATTCTTTCAAAGATATTTCTCACCGACTCATCGACACTGCGTGGCCAGAGGACTGACTCAGCTTTGGTTAAAGAATTAGCAGCATTGCCACGTTTAGGGCAATCTCTAAAAGGTGGCAATGCTGCCAGTCTGGGCACGTGTCAGGCAGGAGGCAGTAATGACGAGGAGTACTTCGACGTCTAAGTGTATTTGACTTTGAAAATACATATTTATTTATATACACGTTATTGTACATACAAACAAAAATGAACTAAAAAATATAGATATATTATAACGGGTGGCATTATTTCATTCCGCGATCACTTGCCAACAACCTGGAATGGACAGTAATCGCCTGGACATGAAATGGGGCTGTCGTGTGACAATATCAATATTATCTAAATATAATTTAAAACAATAGATTCACTGATCTGTACTACTACAACTATGACATACATAAACTATATCGACGAGGTGTTCCCACAATTTAATTTGATGCAGTTGCAAATAATATCCACTTCGGAGATTTCACTAAAACATGCGGAAACACACATTTAAATAACATAAGCGCTAAAAAAGTAATGTTCTCGAAAAATGACAGTTAGAAGGTATTGGCACTTCACCGTCAATATAATAAATACATAATTATATAAATTCATACTAAAACTATAGGCCAAAATATAAATGACAACTACCTATTCATAGTTATAGGTAGATAATATACCTGCATGAGTCCAATAGGC
The DNA here is from genome assembly GCA_958295575.1 of Leucania comma. Lineage (NCBI taxonomy): Eukaryota > Metazoa > Arthropoda > Insecta > Lepidoptera > Noctuidae > Leucania > Leucania comma. The sequence goes on along the minus strand of OY282474.1, from coordinate 13,481,548 downwards.
AACAACTGAGCGCTGGATCTGGCTAATCAAACGAGCAGCCTGGACATCCGAGAATGTTGTGGAATTCATTGACATTTTAGGACGTACATAAGTTATCTGATGACCTTAGAAATTTCGTATGGAAATCGCATAGAAAATGAAAAGCAAGCGTGATCCATCGTCGACCACATCATCACTTCATCAATTGAGGTAGTCATCAAACGTGAGCCTGTACATAATATAAAAGAAGATTTCTTGAGGGATATAAAAAGCTAGGGAAAAGAGCATATTAATTCAAAGGGAAAGAATGATCAAAACATTTTTTTAAGGTTCGCGCTTGACCGCTATCACACCTGATGGAAAGCAAACTGGTAAACATGTTGAAGCCGCCCAAGTTTGTCGAGTTTACTCCTATGTTCAAGATATGGGTATAAAAAGTAACTGTGCAAGCGCAATTTTGGTGACAGTCCGAAGAAAATTACCTACGTAGGTAGGTATTAGATTAATACTCGTACTTGGTTAATGTTGATGAACTTACATATATTTCCTTTACAATCAACTTAAAATATCTAAAATACATATTATATGAAAAGCTATTTGACCGATGCAAGAGCAAAAAAAAAAACAGCAAAATTATTTCTGGATTCAGATTTTTGAGACACTTCGTCGATATTAGACGAGATTAAGTACTGGATAAATTATTATGATACTCGTACACTTACTTTTTAAGATACGTTTTAGCTAAGGTATATTTTAGTATTGATTAATTTTCAATTAATAAGATGTCAGACATTTTTAAAATTATTTAAGAAAAAGCAGGACGCAATCTTACGTGTGCTCTCCATAAAAAGAAGAAACATTCTCATATATACTCGTATGTATGAGAATGTTTACGTGCGGGGAGAGCACGCGCTTTTTTCTGCACTAGTGCGGAAAACAGTCCATTGTAGGTAGGCAAGAATCGGAAATCTGTAATAAATCAGTGTATCCTAGCCGTGTTTGGTATTATTAGAATTGTCATGATGATTTGATGATGGAACCGAATGGCGGAAGGTATCTATATAAGTTTGGCTGAGGGGTACTACTACTAAAAAGTGTGAAATAAAAAACTTTTTAGAAGTTTTTAACCGACTTCATTAAATTAAGAATCTTAAAAAAAAAAACGTTTTATTGTAACGTAACAAAAACGATTTCGTATTATCAAATAGATCTCAAACTTTTTTTGATGTGTGTAAGTACTGGAATTCCTTAACATTAGAACTCAAAGTAAGCGTATTCGTCATAAAAAAATATTTTTTTCAATATACTTATTCGAAAACTGCCTCTTATCGCACTACAATTAAGTTAGACATCGCATGTATATCACCCGCGTGCTTTTTTTAAATTTATCACACCAAGGGCTTTTTTCATTCCTATTTCGTCAAGGTCAAGGGTTTTTTTTTATGGTAGGTAAAATCATCCAATGCCAAATCCCGCCCTTGGGTGGAGCGGGAAGTAGCGTCAGACTCTTACTGACTAAAAACCTACCCCGTTCCATCGTTGCCTATAGTGCCGGGGCTGAGCCTTCCTATCAGAAAACGGCCCTTGACCCCAGCAGGCTTCGACCCTGCCTGCCTGCAGTTAGCAGGCTGGGCCTCTTCGGTATGCTGACAGCTCCTTGAGGCGCGCGGGAACAGAACGCGCCGTCGACGACTTGGGTTCGGTCCGGTCGGTTACCAGACAATCGGACAGCGTGCTACCCATTGCACACCGTCCGCAAGCCCGCGCCTACGGTGGCCGGAAATCGGGATCGGAATCCCGGCGGCGGCTGGGGCGAGGGCCCCGTTGCCTCTGCCTGATTCGGTCGGCCTCCTCCTGTCACGGTCAAGGGTGATTATTATTATTTTTTAAAGCAAAGAGAGGGATATTTTTAGGGTTTTAAAATTTAATGAAAATTTAAATTGTGGTTTTGAACAGAATGTAATAAATAAACATGATTACTTACACAATTATTTGTTATTACCAACAAATTAACATTTATCGGCTTTCTAAATTCAAAAATATTTAAATTTCTTTTTTTATTTATGTTAAGATGAATAAAGTTTGATACCTTTGCCTCTTCTTCAACCTCTAAAGATTAAACGCGGGATAAAAAGTCTAATAAATACTATCTAACCTATTTATTTGTGTTATTTGTAAAAAATGTTAAATTTTAGATTTGAAGAGAATTCTTTAGATGCTACGCGGCCGCCGCCAGATATTGTGACTAAGGTAAAAAAATACTTGTGATAGCCTGCTGCCATCTAAATCAAAACTAAAATGTCTGACAACGTTGAAACCTTTTTTTTTAGTACAAAATGAACAAGAATGCGTTGTAATTTTCAGAGAAAGTATTTCTTCGTAAGTGTATTGAAAAAAGTCGTTTGATACACGTGCAAATTTGTCACTGTAGCCCTCGGCTCCATAACACACTCGCCTTCGGCTCGTGAGAATTCCACCTCGGTCGCAATGACAAACTTTCTGGACTTGTATCAAAATGTACTATTGACATTTAACATCGCATGATTCATTACCCTTTACTAGAAAGGCTGATTAAAATTTTGCGTCTTCAACAATATATTTCTTATACCTAATCATATCCATCGGGTAGGTATCATTTCACAGAATTTAATTATAATATTTATTTTTTAGTTATTTATAAATGTAAAAAAATATAAATGAAATAATAATATAATAATAATATCACATAACACCATCTATCACATAACGCCATCTAGTCCCAAGCTAAGCAGAGCTTGTGTTATGAATACTAGACAACTGATAAACATACTTACATATTTCTAAATACATGCACATTATAGTTAAATAACACCCAGACACAGAACAAATGATCGTGCTCATCACACAAACATTTGTCCTGGGTGGGAATCGAAACCACGACCTCCGGCATAGCAGTCACTTACCACTAGACCAACAGACCATACTAGACCACCAGATATTCTTAATTACTGTGAATTGGGCACCGAAGAAGTTGTGTTACATGTTATCTACCCTTGACACAAAGTGTAGGACAATATAATAAACCCAGAAAATTTATAAATGCACGATAATTTCGTAAGCCTCAGGCCTTTTCGGGGTTCGGACTTAAGGTCAAACCCATACTTTTGTAAATATACTCCGTAACATAAATGAACAACAAAATGCTAGACGCAAGGAAGGCTCTATTACATGTGATCGTCTATTATGTATCAAGTGTGTTTACTTTGTATTTTCGTATTTAGCAAACAGTTAGAATCTTGTTCACCTCAGTTGGTTGGTCGGCACCATTTCGTAGTTGCCGATATACCTTTAAACGTACTGGATTTACTACATTACATATGTTTAGTATATGTGAAACCTGAATATATTTTGTTCAGAATTAGTAATTGTTTCCACATATTTCATTCCAGTATGGGTTCCAGAAACTTTTACACCATGTTATATTTTTTCCCAAAAATATTATTTAAAAAATTTACAAGTTGGACATTACCGACAATAAATACAAAACAGGTCACGACACAACTGGATGCGAAAGCAAAACAACCTGCTAGTCGTCCGGATGACCAGGTCAGGACCATGTATTTATGCGGACAACCAGGTAACAAATCAAGCATATAACTTTGTGATTTTTCATGATACAGTTATGAAATTTTGTACATAGATTCTTTACATAAAAATACTAAACATGTGTTCGGGTTTGAGCACATACCTATATTACATTGCAGATTACTCCAATCTATTTACTAGACGGCTGACTTTCTAGAATGGGTCCCGACTGCCAGTATTTAAAATATTATATAGATAAGTGCAATCGGGTACAACGACTTTCTTGTTTTAGGGCTTTTTCATGTATACTCAGAAAAGCAGTCGGGTTTTTTAGTTTTTTAAATTACCGTTTTTTATTTTTTTAGTTTTATTTTATTACGATATCACTTTCAAAGTAATTAGGAATCTAAAGACACCTCTCAAACTAAAATCCATCGAGCCGGTCAGGTCGCAGAGCGTGCCAAACATTTGAATTTGGCGCTAAAAATCCGCCATTTTGTTTTTTTTTATTATTTTGATATACCCAGTGTCACTCTCACAATAAATACGAATCTAACGACACCTCTCAAGCTAAAATCCATCGAGCCGTCCAGGCTGCAGAGCGTGCCAAACAATTATACATACATACATATATACATACATACATACCTACATACCTACACCGACCTAACCACCGACCGGGGAAGCGGCCCTGCTTACGCGGAGCGCCCGCCAAGGCCTCGAGGGCGGCTGCGCTTCAGTCGTCAGATTGTGACACCGTCAATTTTGACTTTAATTTGGTGTAAATTTTTGTTGAACATTTTTTACTGATTTTCTTTAGTTTTAGTGTATTGTGTCAGTGCAATGTATATATAGTGATAAGTGTTAAATTTGGTTTGTTTTGTACTCATTTTACTTCGTTTTATACCTGTAAGTACGTATTATATTGTATTAGTTCCTAAGATTTTATATGGCTAACAATGACGCCAGTTGTGAAGCCTTACGAAGTGCTAGTCAACCTGCCACATCCCTGGATGCCCTAGTGAGATGCCCTCACTGTTCCCAAGCACGATTTTTTAAGGGTGAACGAGGCTTGAAGGTACATTTGGGCAAAAAGCATAAACCCCAAAATGTACCTTTTTCATGCCCAACTTTCTCATCTCCCCATACACCTGATTCACCCCCTCAACCTCAACTTTTGGAAAACCCTCGCAAAATTAAAAACATCAACTCCTGTTCTAAAAAGAGTTCCACGTGGAGCGAGGCCATCCGTGGCTTCGAACCTTGCACAATGCCTCCGTCTTACCGTGCGAGAGAACTCACAAAGAGCTTGGGAACAATTACTCACCTTCCCGTTTAGAATTCTACATGTGCAAAAAAATTTGGCAACTAAAAAATCACTAACAGCCCAAATTAAAGATAACTGCAATATTTCGGCCCAGAGTTTAGACCTAAAATCAACATCAAACCTCCCCGAAAGAGGTTTATTGCACTATGTGGAATCTAAACTAGGGCGAGGGTGATATTAGAGGTGCAGCTAGGATCATTTTTAGCAGTGATGTGGTTGCGCCGTACTCTCCAGAGACTTTTACAGCTCTGGAAAGTAAACACCCCGCCCCGGCAGATGATCTCACCTTTCCTGACCCGCCTAATTCAGAATCCAACACTCTTGTAATTTCAGCCCAACAAGTTTGTGCGGCCGTGTGCTCATTCCGGAGCGGCTCCGCCGGCGGCCTCGACGGCTTGACGCCGCAACACTTAAAGGACTTGATGAGTGCAAGCGCCGGGGAAGCTGGTGAGTCTCTTTTGAAGGAGCTCACGGCCCTCATTAATCTCATGCTCTCCGGCAATGTGAACGAAGCCGTCATTGACATTTTGTACGGGGCTAATTTATGTGCCCTGCGCAAGAAGGATGGCGGCATTCGTCTCATTGCCGTAGGGTCTACATACCGACGTATCGCAGCCAAAATTTGCTGTGCTTTTTACAGCGAAGCACTGGCCAGCAAATTCCAGCCCCTACAACTGGGATTTGGTTCTAAAGGGGGCTGTGAGGCTGCGGTACATGCTCTTTCGACCTACCTCAACAGTAGTGAAGGTGAGGTCATTCTTAAGGTTGACATCAAAAATGCCTTCAATTCCGTGAACAGGGATACCATGTTGACAGAAGTTCAAAAAGAAATCCCCAAAATTTACAGTTTTCTCCATCAATGTTACAGGCACCCCTCTAAATTACTTTATAAGGAAAAGCTTTTGGAATCAGCCGTCGGTTGTCAACAGGGTGACCCTCTTGGGCCAGTCATTTTCAGTTTAGCAATAAATCCAATCATTAGGCAGCTAAATTCTAAATTTAATGTTTGGTATTTGGATGACGGCACCCTAGGAGGTGATGTAGAGTCAGTCTTAAAAGATTTAACTTTTTTGAAAAACAAATTTAGTTCTATTGGTTTACAGCTTAACCTCTCAAAATGCGAAATTTACCTTCCCCAAACGACTGACAGACAGACGACTTTAGCAAAATTTAACACAATAGCACCAAATATCCAAATCACTGAAAGAAATTCTCTTTACCTCCTGGGCTCCCCAATTTTCGATGAATCCTTTCCAAAATTTATTGAGAAGAAAATACAAAATTTTAATGACGTCTCTGAAAGACTTTTCAAAATTAACATGCATTCGGCTTTTACACTCATTCGGTACTGTTGTTTTGGGCCAAAATTTACATATAGCCTTCGCTCCTCCCATCTGTGGAAACACCCACAACTTTTGGAAAAAGTCGATCAAATTATTAGAAACACATTATCCTCAATCTTAAATGTGGCCTTGGACGACCGAGCGTGGCAGCAAGCCACGCTTCCCATCCGGCTGGGTGGCCTCGGCGTCCGCAAAATTTCTAGTATAAGTTTACCAGCTTTCCTCTCCTCGGTGCACAGTACTGATACATTAACCAGGAATATTTTATCTTCCTCACTGGTTGATGTTGAGGTACCGTGTTTGTCCGATGCGTTGAATGCTTGGAAAATGGCTTGTCCCAACACGGATTTGCCCGACAACCTGTCCTCGCAAAGACGGTGGGACGTGCCACTCTGCAGTACCATACGTAATAATCTAATTAACACATCTTCAAGTACTGCTGAGCGTGCGCGTCTGCTGGCTGTGGGAGAATGGGAGTCGGGTTTATGGCTTCAGGCACTCCCGTCATCTACCATAGGCACTATGATGGATGACGCTTCGTTTCGGCTAGCAACTTGCTTACGCTTAGGCGCACCCTGTGTTGCTCCACATCGGTGCCACTGCGGCGAAGCCGTCGACAGTCTCAGACACCATGGCCTGTCCTGCTGCAGGAGTGCAGGCCGCATAGCACGGCATGCTAGCATCAACGATATTATCCGTCGAGCTCTTGTCACCGCCGGTGTACCTGCCGTATTAGAACCTAATGGCTTGGTACGTGACGATGGAAAGAGACCAGATGGTATGACGTTGGTGCCGTGGAAGGTGGGTAGGCCTTTGGTGTGGGACGCAACCTGTGTCGACACCCTTGCGCCATCACATATTCCAAGTTCGGCAGGTTGTGCCGGCGCTGCCGCTGCGGCTGCTGAGACCCTTAAACGGCGCAAATACTGTACCTTATTGGTAATTACAGTTTTGAGCCGTTTGGGGTTGAAACGCTTGGGTCATGGGGTCCGAGTGCGCGTCTCCTTTTTAAGGAAATTTCACGCCGTCTGATCGACACTTTGCGTGACCAGAGGGCTGGCTCGTTCTTCGCCCAAAGAATTAGCATTGCCATTCAACGTGGCAATGCTGCCAGTCTTCTGGGTACATTTCCGGATGACAGCGATGTGGAGGAGTACTTCGACGCCTGAGTGTACTGTGTTTTTGTATTATATGTACATAGGTAGGTTTTAGTATAATTAGTTTAGTTAATATTTAAGGTTTTGTACATGTGTAGATATAATTTAATTAGTTATTTACATACCTACATACATACTCTCGAAAAAAAAAACCCTCCTTCTGGCGCAGTCGGGTAAAAATATAAAATAATGTCAATAGGTAGTTGACAATTGTAAATAATTATTGAATAGAAATGATTTAGAATATCATATAATATTATATTTAAATTTTTATAATTAAAAGTTTTCTACTCGGGTTTTTCCCGGTGGTTTTTCCTTGCTACCTTTTAACCTTACCTTTTTTGTTTGCTCTGAGACCCTCAGAGAAAAGGAGTTTCGGATCCCCTGTTAATTAGTAACAATATTAAATGATAATTTCGTAAGCCTCAGGCCTTTAAATATAACATATTTAAATTATTTTAATGTCATATTTTTTTTTAATAATATATTATAATTATCACATTAACAGGGATCAGTGGATACCATTGCATACTGTCTCTCACAGAACATCAGTTTGTATATTATAATATACAAAAGAGGATGGTTGCTATGAGGCATTTATGCCCATCACACACTTAAAATAAAAAGTTTGTTTCCGACTGCTTTTGAATGCATTATTTTATATAGTTAAAGATATTTTTTTTTCAGTGAGTTTATTTATGTGATAAATAATATACATAGTAAGGCCTTTTTTTTTGTTGGTGGGTAAAATCATCCAATGATATTTCCCGCCCTTGGGCGGAGCGGGAGATAGTGTCAAACTCTTACTGACTAAAAACCCACCCCGTTCCTTCGTGGCCTAAGATGCCAGGGCCGGGCTTTCCGGGCGGAAGCAAACCCTTGGCCCCAGTAGGCTTCGACCCTGCCTGCCTGCAGCTAGCAGACTGGGTCTCTACGGTTTGTTGACAACTCATTGAGGCGCGCGGGAACAGTGCGCGCCGTTGTCGACCTGGGCTTGGTCCGGATGGTTACCGGACGGTCGAACAGCGAGCTACGCATAGCTCGCCGTCCGCAAGCCCGCGCCTACGTTGGCTGGAAATCAGGATCGGAATCGGAATCCCCGCGGCGGCTGGGCCGTGATGGCCGTTGCCTCTCGCATGCGGCCCCCTCCTTTGCTAGCATTACTGCTTCGCAGAAGAAGGCGACCGCCTGCCATCCTTCCTCGCTCCGGACCATGGCCCGTACCAGGGCCTGGCGCGAGAGATCACCGCTGCCAATCGCCCTCACGAGAACACGGCGATGCTCTGCCCAAGCGGGGCACACTTCGACCGTGTGCTCCAGCGTGTCCTCCGGGCAGTCCACGCAGTGGTGGCACCCGGGCGTCGGTTCCGCACGAATCCGGAACAGGAACCTCCCGAACTTACCGTCATGCGGAAGGTTAGGACGCCGTGAGGTCTTTCCAGCCACGCCTCAAAGAGGGGCCTTACCGCTATAATTAAGGCGTGCCCAATACATAGTAAGTCCTCAAAAGGTACCTCAAAAAAAAAACGGAACCCGTTGTTGTCCGTTTGTCTGTCTGTCGAGACCCTTTATCTTGGGAAGGCGTGGAGGTATCGAGTTAAATTTAAAACCTATAATAAATATACATAAAGTCTGCGGTCCCAAAAAAACAAAATTCTAAGTTAACCGAAAAAAAGATAATACGTCTGTTTATATCACAAAAAAACGTATATTTCGACACTCTCAGGGGAATCAAAATTTATAGGATACTTCCCCTTAACCTAAAACCCTGAAATTTGACATGAGGCAACGTCATATAGCATAGGTAAGTATAGGAAAAAATCTGAAAACTGTAAATTTGTAGTAATTGTGTCACAAAAAAAAATGCTATTTGGAAATATCTTCGTAACTCAGTTTTGGAATTGAACCGTTTTCATCGGTAAGTTTGTATGGAAACTTCAGGACGCGAGTCCGACTCGCACTTGCCCGTTTTTTTTATCAATATTTAAGTTATTATTTTTGAAACACGCGCTCCACGTACCACATAAGCTCACTTTTAATAAACTTTTATGTGAGTACTAATTTATTTTAGTTCACCGCAATCGTAAACGTGTCTGCCTTTATATATATATAATACAAAAATCAAGCAACAACTTCATGCCTATTTATCAATTTTTCGATAGACCTTAGTCCCAAGTCTCTAACGGCTGTGCTATTAGATCACGCGCCGGGACCCCTTTCAATCATCGACACAGTTAACTACCGACTATTATCCTAAATTAGTACAAGCAAAAACACGTAAAAGGCATAATCGTGACGAGGGAAAGTTCTCTAGCCTTATTGAAGCTTTATTTGTCTAATAAAGCGAAACATCGCTAACTTCACCCAATCATTCGTAAGTTCTTTATATAATATAAAGATAATTTCTTAGGGAAAAAGCCAAATAACGTTTCTATTAAACATTATTGTTACCAATTCGAATCATTTTTATTACTGATATATATATTTTTTTTTTTTTGAAGAAATGTTATTTATTAAATGATTTATTTATTTAATAATTTATGATCGCCAAAATTACAAGCACTGGTAAATTACAAGAACAATACATAACACTATTCAAATCCTGCAACACTTAAAGACAATCACAACATCAACATAAAACATTTAATTAAACAAAAACTCCTATCACTTCTAAAGGTTATGTTTCATACCCACATACGTCAAACTAAATGTCATAACGATGTAGTTGCCAATTCTTTTGAAAAGTCTACAAAGAGGTTTTAAACTAACTACATAATATATGTAGGTTTATTCTGGGAACGATTTCCATTAAGGCGATGAATGTCAGTGTGAGGACCAAAGCAAATGCCATTTTACGTCACAAATTTATACTCTACTAACTCTACGTTTGCAGCACGGTAGCGCCACCTCAGCCAAAATTGAAAGCAGTCAGTATTTAATTATTCAATAATTCAGTTACGTCTAGTTTTTAGCCATACAAATTATGCTAATTAGCAACTCCAACGTTAATTTCAAACGGAATGTAGCGACCCAATAATTTCGTCGACAGTGCATTTCTACAAATGGAACTTAATTAACTAAGTTATAGTTTTGTTTAATTAAATTATATAAATAGTTTTCCATCTTGAACTCTCAGTTCTTATCTGAATACATCGCCTTTCAATGCGAAGTTAAAATTCCATCCATTCCATGAGTTCCATGACACATTTTATCTTGTAAAAGTTGTTGTATTTCTCTAAATTAACCTAACGTTTAGCGGTACTTTTTTTTATTCCTAATAAAGTATCTTACAAAACTGTTGTGTTACCTTGGAAATTCGTTCAATTTAGTGGCCATCGACAATTCAAATGAGTGAGCATCGTCGTGTCGGCAGGCATTTCCCCAGCACAGCTACTTTTGTTCGAACCATAAAGAAAAGACTAACTGTCAGCGCATGGAAGCGTTCACCGTCAACTCTATAGAGGTGTGCTCTTCAAGGGTGACTGCTTTTATTCCATCAGACACCTACGAGATAAAAAATCTATCTGAGATAACATTGCATGTCGTTTCTTTAGAAATTCTATTTGATATGTGAAATACTTATGTATGTTACGTTCACGAGTATCTTACACAGAATATTCATGTTCCCCTACTCTGAGTAAATAATTTAAAATGATGTGCATTTAATTAACCATGTGATCATTTAATTATAGATAGCAAAACTTTAAACAAATTAAATAATAAAGTTTTAAACTAGGTTATATAATAATTTTGGTTCCAGGTTCCATTTTATGATTTAACGAAAATGGTGGGATTGGTAACTATATAAAAGAATGTAAACAATTAACAGATAATCAAAGAGAATTATAGCGATAAATTAAGTTTGTCGTGAATAGACTTTCTTTCTGCTATACTTAGTATGTTTTTTTCCTTCACCGTGGGGAAACTGGCATGTCTTAGAACCAAAAATTCGAAGACATGTGACATCCACCAACCCGCACCGGGAATTACATTAGAAATATAAACCGTATTGACCGACCCAGGAATGTAATACAGGACCTCGTATTCAGCTTGCGACCACCAGGCCAATGAGGCATTTCTACTAGGTTATCTAAAAACCACTAACAGCTGAGCTGAGTACATATGTGGTGACCACATCATACAGTTATAAACTAAGCAAGTAAGTATTTACCTAATTAACGCTTTTGTGTACTTAATGAAGTAATTCAAGAATATAAACATAGGTCGAGAATAGAAACCAAATCGTCTTAACATTGCTAGTTTTAGTTGAGGTATTTTAATTAGAACGTTTACATTTTACATAAATGTATTATAAAAATAAAACAAAAATCCTTAGATTAGTTTTTATGTGCATAGGTTTAGTATAAATACATAGTTAATATTTAAGTTTATTTTGTAAGTTTTAATTTGCAAAATAAAATAAAACAAACTATACTGTTTAGCAACTTATTCCAAAATTGAAATACGCTTTAGAAATTAAGAATCTTCAAATAAAGTCTTTTTCTAAAACGGGTTGTTTTCAAGTGTCTTAGGATTTACTTGTGTCCGATTTATTTGGAATTATAAGTTCAATTAAACATTATCGAATAAAGGTACGTTATTCTTTTTCGAAATTACGCATTTATTGGTTTATTTTTGTTTTGTATTTTCTGTAATATCGCTGTATTTATGTATGAAATCTAAGAAAACTTGTGTGGAAACAATGTGTCTCATGCGGTGCAATATTGATGATGTACACGGACTTAAAACTTCTAATGAATTTGAATTTTCAAAATATTTATTAGATTAGGAAGTCTAAAATTAGAGCCAGATGCCAGATCGCTTAGACATCCTAGAGCGGCAGAAGACATTGGATGTTTTCCCACCTCATACAGAGATCCCCAAGACATTACTTATTAACAAAACCTGTAGAATTTAGTTGTGTTAGTAGGCATGTACTTTGAGGGCCAGTTTACCGATATCAGGTGCTATAATTTCGTAAACACAAAGTTTGATTGCTATGGGTCAGTTTCTGAAAGGAAGGCTTGGCCCCGGCACGATAGGAAAATAAGGAATAGGGTTTTTAGTCAGTAAGAGTCTGACACTATTTCCCGCTCCGCCCAAGGGCGGGATTTGTCATTGGATAATTTTACCTACCATAAAAAAATACCTAATCAGTAATTATAATAGTTTATGAACTTTTTGCCACCTCGAGTGCTGCTTTACTCAGTTAAAGTTTTAACTAAAACGTAAACTGCACATAGTTTCCTTAATAGATGTAAATAACGAACAAGAAAGTCTGTCGAAACTTGTGAGTTTCAAGAAAACAAAATTATTGTGAATAATGATTGTCGTTACATTTGTGACGTATATAAAATTAAAAGCTTTTGCTAACTTCATCTGCTTGCTATGTTGATAAAAGGTGTCTCAAGTCCTTTTCCATTTCTTAGAATACGGCCCAATTAAAATTCTATTAATATTGGTTTAGCGGCTTAGGCTTATAGACGTAACTAAAAGAATTATTTTTGCATTTATAATTATATTTATAATTTATACTTAATTAATATGATAATTAGTTATGGGTTTTCGCGTAGCCATTGTATGCGTTTTTGTCATTTCGATGCTGAAAAAAAAGTATATTACAATACCACTTTTTTTAATATGAGGTCAATATTTGTGTTATTTTTTGGGATCTGGGAACTTGGACTAATTAGTCTTACAAAATGTGGGATAATAAAAAAAAACCAAAAAAACAAAAAAAAATAAGGAAAGCAAAAAAAAAAAAATGAAAGACCTGTACGAGGCCAAAAAGGTTCCTATCTCAACATATGTTGTGATATTAACTAAAAAAAGTAACATAACGAAGCGCTAGTATTCTGATAAGGCCTAATAAGTAGACAATAATTTAAAAAAAAGCCTTATGCAATATGTTGAGAATAAACCTCAATGTATTCTATTGCCTTGATAAAAAAAAACAATCCAATGGCTACTAGCACCATCTAGTTTCAGCTCCATATTTCAGGAGAGGACGCTGTAAACTGTTGTATTATACTGAAGTCTTGGTGGAATGTACGTGTCCGTCCACACCGCGCAGCCTGTGTGCCCGAGCACTTATATCTTGTCGGTCTACTCACGACGAGTTCTGTTAAATGCCGAATTTTGACGCTAGATGTCTGTCTATAAGGTCACAGTATTCGTGAGAAATGCTGCCTTCGCTAGTCCTGTACAAGATACAAGATTTCTAGTTTAAAATCTTCCCGCCTGTCATCGTTTGTTGTCACTTTAATATATATGGTGACTGGTAATTAGTGAACGATACTTAAACACATGATTATAATCATGATAACAAATAACTTTTGCAATGGGACCAAACCTGAAATCGCGAAAAAAAATCTACTGGTCAGTACCTTTGTGTTCGCCTAACTGGTCAAAATGTACTGAACTTGGCTGATTTTTTTCGCGATTTCGGGTTTGGTCCCATAGTAAAAGTTGTTTGTTATCATGACTACAATCACGTGTTTAAGTATCGTTCACTTATTACCAGTCACCCTATACAGTAGGTACATACAAGGGTGTCGCCAAGGGGGGGCAGCGGGGGTTAAGGCCTCCCTCTAGAGAATAGCAAAAAATTGTCTTTATTTTTTTATCTACTCTGCCGAATTCGTAACATTTTTTAATCACTTATAAAACTTGATTTATTAAACGGAACATTTGAACAAATAAAACGCGCCTTCAATGGGGCCACTTTGGTTTTGGTGGTTTTGACGTTTCACTGGCCAGAATTAAGAAAGGTGGGGGAAGGTAATATGGCGTCACACGGTTTGTTTTTGCGAACTCAGCATTTTTAGTGCTAGATTTAGCATTATTATGGTAATATTTGGTGAATAAGAAATTAATTTCGTACATGCGTAGATTAATTCGAGTTTTAGAAAAATAGTACTTTATTTTTTAATTTTATCTTTACAAATCGATAGTGTTTCAGGTACCGAATCGACCCTCCACGGGATTAAAACGATCAAATTTTTAATGGTGTATAGGCTAGGACAAAGAAGCGCGGAGAGTCTCGATATTTAACTGACAATCCAAGGACTAACCATGAAAGCAAAGTTTAGCTGTTTGTTTTTAACTACAGAAGGCTCGTTCAATAATTCCATTACAATGTACACTTTAAGAACTTTTATGGTCGATGATAACAGTGCGTTTACGACATAAGTGGTTCAATTTTATATTGATGTTGTGTTTTTTTTTGTTTTATTACGCTATTTATTTACGATCAGAAAGTTTTTGTAAATTTAAAAGTGACTTTATAGCTTTAGTATACGAGTATAGTTGCTACACTACATAAGGAGAAGTTTATATGAAATTATTTATTTAATTACCTACTCTAACAATTAAAAATGAAAAGAACACAAGAGTACGAAGGTGCTGGTCATTTCTTATTAAATTACTGTTCTACTTTATGAGAGATGTAGACACAGTGTATATAACTAAGTTAGAAAAGTATATACTATAAGTATTATCTAAATTCAATCATATAATACACCTTACCACCATTACCATTCTTTCTGATAAAATTCATGCTTTTGCACGCATGTCTCAAATTTTATTTTCGGTACTCTGGGACTTAATACTTAATTTCATTACGATCTTATTTGGGATCCAAACAAGCTTTCTATCGGAACCTAAGGTCCGTTAGTCCGTGCGCGGGTACCTGTCAGATAAAAAGGATCCGATCCTCAAAGGTACTTGTTGGTCCTTCAGTACATTATGTTATATAGCTGGTCCTAGCTGTCTTCAATCCTAAAATACTTAATGTAGGGCTCTTATTACGTCACCTTTCCCGTAAATTATAGCTGGCATTTATGTTTTAATCAGATCGGTGTAGGCGTTGTCATAATTTCTTTATGAGATTGTTTTTTTTGTAAGATATTTAACCTACATCTTCTGTTAGGTACTGTTGGATTAGTACGTACCTCTTTCTATCAAAATTACGAAAATGCCTATTTGGGATGTTCATCTTTTTTAGTGGCCATTGATCTGTACGTTGTGTGACGGAGGCATATTTCGTTCACTCTGTCACGCAAAAATAAACGTAATATATTACCTACTCAATTTAAAGCCCTTGAATAGTACAAGGTAATAATACAAGAATATGCGCGTTAAATTATAAAATCGGAAACGGTAGACATGGGAAAAACTTATTCAAATATGGTCCTTTGAGTAGGGTGTAACAGGTAATCCATCCATATATCTCAATTGAAGAAAAACATTAGACAAAAAATCAACAAAATTCCTACTCAACTTTTGAGGTGTGTTTTCATGAATGTTAGAGATTGCTTTGAAGAGTGCCTTTTGCATAATGATATATTTTTAAATATTTAATATAAGTTATTTTCCCATGTCTTTAGTTCCTGATTTTGTAAACTAATGCGCACATATATGTAATTACATGTTTGTTAATTTTTTATGCATCTACAGAAGTGAACTTTTCTGTTGCACCTGGTAGTATGTATTTTATTAAAAACCAGTTTCTGCCAGCGTTGTAGGTGTTATAGTTTCTGAGATTTCGTCATTAATAGTAAGTAGTACCAGTGAGTGGTATTTCCCTTTATATATATAGATTTCAAGCATATTAAAACGATACAAAACCATCATTTTGCGAGAGGAATTTGCAATATTAAACTGCAACAGACGCTTAAGGATTGAGTCATCTATACTAGTCTATACTCGTAACTACATTCAAATTATAAAGACAAAAGATTTGTAGTTTTGTTTATAATGAGTTAACTCAATAAACACTGGACCAATTTTAAAATACTTTCATAAGTAAAATGTTAATTTATCACTGAGTGACTCAGGCTAAATTTTATATTAATTATGGCTAAATTTTATATTGTCTACTATCACACTGGTGGAACGGTAGTTTGATAAATTTTAGTACAGCCAATAAACGCGGAAAATACATTTTTCTTATTTCACATTTATATTCCTGACTACATGACTAACTTAACACACGACTTGACTCAAATGTTCTCCCTAAAATAAATAAAACAAAGTAAAATATTATGCAGGTTAGGAGTTACAGACAGCTGACTCTGTAGAGCCTGCATGGAAGAGGACAAGACAGCATAAGACCTGTTTCTATTGTGCCCAGTGGTCTCTTGATACAGCAAAAGGCAAAGTACTTCAGAAGTCCAGGTAGCCTCCGCGAAATGGTCAGTAACAACAAGGCGTTGTTGGCTTTGAATAATACAAGGTTTATACAAGAATATACGCGATAAATTATAACATCGGAAACTGTAGACATGGGCAAATTACTTATTGAAAATAATATTATTCAAATATCGTCCTTCGTGGAAATCTTCATTCTATCG
The DNA here is from genome assembly GCA_958295575.1 of Leucania comma. Taxonomy (NCBI): domain Eukaryota; kingdom Metazoa; phylum Arthropoda; class Insecta; order Lepidoptera; family Noctuidae; genus Leucania; species Leucania comma. The sequence goes on along the minus strand of OY282474.1, from coordinate 13,464,825 downwards.
TACCCTGTGGTCTCTAGATACTGCCAAAGGCAAAGTACTTCAGAAGCCCAGTAACAACATGGCGTTGCAACATGGTGAATTGATCAGTAACAACATGGCGTTGCTGGCTTTCCTTGAGGAGCACAATAAGAAAAATAAGCACTTTAGACGCGGAGTTGCGGGCACCAGCCCGACGATATATGCAAAAAAAATAATTTGCATATTATAATAATAAAATCTACAAATAATACATCCTACCAAAACAGCACATACATGGGTGGTTTGCCTAATAATGTTATTTGTGATACTGAAGGCGGTTTCAGTCTGTTTATTCTAACCTAAATATAATATTATGTTCACGTGTTTCCAGAGACGTGTTGTATAATTTTAGGGAATATATACATGACCGATTAACAATAATAAAAGTTTGTAATAACAAGCAACAATAGCTAATTAGTAGAGCCTCAAATTCAACTAACCATCGTAATTCATCGTATCGTCATTCTAACCATCGTAAATATCATTTACTATAATTTCTGCCAGCAGTTTTGCCCGCGTGATAGTAAAAAATATGTAGCCTTAATTGTTTTAAATCGGTTGAGTAATTTTTGAGTTAAATCGTACAATCGTACACAAAAAAGAAAAAATCAAATCTTTCTTTTTTATAATACTAGTTTAGATTATTTCCAGACTTCTTTTCATACCCCCCATCCCCTCGCGTCGTTTATTCTCAAAGCTGAATGTCGTGACTTCGACGAAGAACTTTTTGTGTACTATAGTTCGCCATGTAGCTCCTATCTTCGACGATGTGGATGGCGTCACAGACTGTGATCTCCAGTGTAGCACGGATTTGGTCCGAACAACGTATCGAACTCCTCCCCCTGCTTTTCCCATCTACTTTTCTTGTCAGTAGCAACTTTTCCAGGTTCATCACCTCTCTTTCTAGAATTTTCATATAATATCGTGTATTATTTGACAGCACAATTGGCGCAGTGGTTGAATGATTGCTGCTGCGCTGCGAGCCGCGAGTTCGTTTCCCCCACGTGTAATAGTATATTTTGATACAAGTCGAGATAGGAATGCGCACGAGCTGTAGGCGAGTCTGTCATGGAGCCGAGGGCTACAGTAACAAATTTACACGCGTATCAAACGACGTTTTTCAATACACTTACGACTCGTAGGGGTTGACCCACGACTCGTGGGGGGCGACGCACGCCCAGCCTGATAGGATAAACAATTTTATTACAATAAAATTATGGCGGGGGAAAGCACGCGCTTTTTCCCCACTAGTGCGGAAAATAGCCTAGAAGCAGTGGGATAAGAGTGGGTTTTCGATTAAGTGGATTGAAATAGTACTTTCCATAGCCTAAGGATTGTTATTTCGGGTTGGGGCGCCTTTTGTATGTAAGTTTACATGTTGTGAACGCGCCATAATAGAGAAAGAATTTTTAGTGTAGGGTAATATTTCAAAAATACTGAATCTTTGTATTCTCTAACGTAATAGATATTTTTGTAAAGTTTGCCAACTTATTACTCAAATGAATGAGAACCTGTTAACGCCTTCTTATAATACATACTCGTACTTGTTCGCATTTGTTTTGCAACTCATTTTGCATACATTTGAATTACATCCGGAGTTTACCAAAGGAAGCAATTCCACATAAATGAAGCACCAAGTTATTGCAACAAAATTTTATTATTGAATATTTACAGGGAATACATTTGGAGGGAAAGATCAATAATTTCGTGTATAATTAAACAGTACATTATATAATACAATACCTATTATGTAAACCCCTTCATTCATAAAAAAACTAAGGAATGTTTCGAAACAAAATACAACGTAATAATCTATCTTTGTCATTTTAATGTGAATGGGGTGAGAGGGCAATAGGGCATGGGTTCCAGTAAGGCCGATAGAGCATCTGAAGGACATAGGACATAAAACCTAAGTCTGACACGCCCTCTCGCTCCAACCTAGAGCGGTACAAGTCATTGAATGACTTCCCACCTCAAAAAAAGGGCAATAGGCTATAACTTCATTTAAGTTGAATATGTTTATGTATTATAAGCCCGTCTTATATATTAATGATATAGTAAATAGTAGTACTTTTTTGGCACAAACAAATTACTGGACTTGCTAAGTTAAGTTTACACAAGCTTCTTAAAATTCTCAAAAATACATACCTATATTAGTATTAATTTAGGAGTTATACGTAGGTACTTATACAATATTCCTCATAGCAGTACATTATACTTATATATATATAATTACACTATAGTTTGATTAGTTTACTGATATACAACACATAGACCCGATTCCTGGAACGAAAATTATCCGAATTGAATGTGATAGATTGTCAAACTATCACATCATTAGTTAAATGAAATTTCAACAGCCAATCATATCACTTGACTTGCGTTTATTATTATAATATATATTTTTTCTTTATTGTACACCGCATAAAAAGAAGTATAGGTTGGACCTGTAATTCTTTTTATACATTTATAAAAACAAGTATACAATGAGCGGTTTAATTTGTAACGTGTCGATAATTCCGTTTCAGTAACTGGGTGGTAGGGTAGTGGACATATTGCAGTAAGTTAGAAGCATGTGACGGCGTTGAAGTAACATCGGAGGACTCGTCCCCGACCGTTGCCGCTGCCGCGCCGCTGTAGAGCGCTCTGCGAACAAACAGCATAACATAATTACCTTTATAGTCCGTTGGTGCAGGTAACTAAAAGCTAGCTAATTTTTTTAAATATTTCAAAGTATGACAATTGACAGTTGTTACATGTAGTCAGTGGTGGCCGAGTGGTAATGGCCTCGACTTACGAGTAGTCGGTCGCAGGCTCAAACCCGGCCAGGCGCATTACTTTGTGTAATTTATTTCATCACTACTGCTCTCAAAACGGTGAAGGAAAAGATCGTGAGGAAACCGGCATGTCCTAGAACCAAAAATTCGAAGACATGTCATCCAACAACACGCACTGGGCCCGCGTGGTGGTTTACGGCCTATTCCCTCTCTTAAAGAGGAGGCCTGTGTCCCAACAGTGGGAACATTAAAAAGGCTGATGATGTTGATGATAACATGTATTCAAATGCCAGAAAGCCTGATCAATCAGTCTATCCAAGAAGTATCGTGTTGCCCAGTTACTGGGTTGCAGAGGTCTGATAGGCAGTCGCTCCATGTAAAATACAGGGGTTCAGCCACATTCGGTTAGACTGAAAACCGACCCTAAGTTAATTGGGAAAAAGGCAAGGAAGATAACGATGATTTAAAAGTATGCCAAGAACTATCGAACCCTTTAGTTGCGTCAAACACGTCGAAAAGTATAATCTACAGGCATTTAAAAAGGAAGACACTATCAATTAGGCATTTAATATCAACTGATGGTCATGAGTCATTTGCAAAAGTAAAGGTTCATCTTCTAAATACACTAACTACAGCATGTCAGCTAAGACAAAGCGTCATCGTTCAAACATGGGTCATCGCTCTTGAATTAAACTCATTTACAATAATATTGCTTAATCATGTAAGCGGTCGAAGAGGACATTAACCATGGGGTTTCGTCCCCGAGTCTCCATGGACGGAAAACTATGTGGGCATAAACATCACTCAAAGTTGTTTGTACATCTTACTATTTTAAGACATTCTTTGAATTGTTTACACCCCATATCCTTGTAACTTACGCTCCTACATAAACATTACATATTTTGACGTAAGGTTTGTTTAAGTGTTTAGGAAAATAGTTAACAAGGTGTTGGGTTTCACGTAAACAACGTGCTTAGTTTAATTTTGTAGTAAATTGGTGGAATTGAGACCACTCTACAAAATAGTAGCAAACCTGGATACTAAGAATCTGACTTCGGTTTACTTAGTACTCGATGACCAACACAACACTAAGAATGTCCTAAGAATAACTAACAACTTCCATGCAATAAGTAATGTACAATACGAGTACATTTACTAACTGAATAAAACCTACACGAATACTAACAAATGCTTACTGATTGGACAGGGCAACTCAAATCTTTGTAGTTTTTTCCTCAAATGACCATTTTAGACATTAATCTGCTTGATTCTCATATGATTTGACCATTGTGAACCAATTACACCTGAATGAACTTTTAAAGAAGGGTAGTCAGCTAGGAAACACCGGTCTCATCTAGTTTAAATTGTGTAAAAGACTTTTTAAAACGTATTTGCAAAATATACATCATTATTTATCATTAACAATTTATGTTTGTAATAGGTCATTCGCATATTACACAAAGCCGTAGCAGGGCTACGTGGGTGCCACGAATATGCTACGCATGCTACGAAGCGCTTTACAAACAAAACCATTCCACTATTCTCTACACTTTTAAATATTGTCAACATTTTATGTTAGTTGTAGTAATTCATTAGTTTCTTTCTACGAATTCGTAGCAAGTCTACGACGCTGCTATGAATACGTCTACGCATGCTACGTCGCGCGTAGCACATAAATTAAATTGACTTGCGTGATTTGTCGAAAGGGGTTTTGATAATGTTAAGTGGTTTAATCCTCGTTGTGTTAGGGGTATGTATTTAATATATTTTTAAGGATATTTCTTGAACTCGTAATGCGCACAAAAAACGATAAACGAATTTTTATTTACGATGTTTTCGGAACACCTTTGCCTATTGGTATTGCTAATATAATTTATTCTTAAGGTCATATTGATACTTAAATGTGTTGGAATAATAAAGGCCCGTTAAATTGAGTTACACGTCTCATCTCATGAAGATAAAATTTTATTTCGGTGACCTTCAATTTATGGTCAAACCCCTCTATGGCGGCCCGCTGGGATTCAAAGTAGATACGAGTATGTGCCAAAAATATAAACTTTGGTGTGTACGACTTTGGTATTTGGAATTATGAGTTTGATTATGGTCTTATTTATTGAGTTATTATAATAAAAAAGGATTATAAGTGCGCTTGAAGACGTCCGTTTTTTTTCAACGGATAATGGACCGTTGTCCGTTGTCCATTTCGCGGTGGAGTATGGGTTACAATTAATGCGTGTACACGCTCCGGACAAAGGTCAGGCAAAAATTTACGCTGGATAAACCAATGCGCGACGGACATCGGTCCGGCGTAATAAAGAGCGGTCTTCAACGCCAGTCTATTGGTGCTTGTAGACGCGCCGAACTTATAGCCGGTTTTCTGCGAATTGAGTGCTGTCTACCTATGATTTCAATAATGGATGATAAATTAAAGAAAAATTAATGGTTTTGATCCTTTTGGTGACTTTTTTAGTGAAATCGTTTAGTTTTATCAGACTTCGAAAAGGAGGAGTTTCTAAGTTCGCATCGGAGCTAAATCACTTTAGGTACACAAAGTATTCCGACCCATTTATTTTTAGTGCCTATATTTTTGGTATGTATGTATTTATATGTCTATTATATAGAATATGTATGTATCTGTGTATCTATTATAGTATATTGTAATAATTTTTTGTTGCAAAACATGTTCTGAGAATCCAGTCCATTCAAGGTTACCTGGAAGAGATCGCGGAATGCGATAAGGCCGCCAATTATTTGTATTTTAGACATGAGTTTTTCTAAGTTGTGTTTGTTATAAGTGCAACAATAAAGTGTATATTAAAATAAATAAACAATCAGTTTAAAACTAATGCTTATAGAACGAACTCCAAGTTGACATTCATCCGGAGAAAAAATTATACGTGTACAAGAAGAATGTCAAAGCTTAGAGAAAAAATCCCTAACATGGAAACCCTTTCTTTGATTTCCCGGTGTATTAGTGAAAGTTAATTTTAATCTCAATGATAAACGGAATATTACGTTTCTACATCGTCATCAGCGCATACACATGCGGCGGCACTAATATAAATAATTGCAGATCTAACCAGATCATTCATCTCGTCATCGGCGAGGCGGAGCGGAGCTGTGCGCGGTCCGTTGGTTTCGATGCGCTCGTACGCGCGCGGCGGTCCATTGTCCTCGTGCAACGCTTTCTGCAGCGCCACCAGCAGACGATCCAATACTAGAGCTGCTCGCTTTTGAGGAACTACTTCCTGGGGCATAGAAGATGGAAGGTGTTATTATAGATGAGCTAGTGAAAATGAAACAGAAAAAGTTTGTTTTACAAAAATAAGATATAGTTGAAAAGGGAAATCTGAATTGAATTCTGAGCTTCCTAACTTGGAATTTTCTAATACGAAGAGCGACCAATGGGGAAGCGGCAACGTTCTTTGCTTTTGTCATCTCTTGCTTGTTGATATGCCATAAAAGACATTGCAGAATATTAATTTCAGTATCTATGCTTGTATGTTGATTGATTTCTGGTAGAAGTTAATCTTATTCTCTGATAAAAAATTGGATATACGTGATATGCGTGTTGAATGCTGTCACTTTCAATTCAAATCTATTTGCGTCTAAAGCTACACCCTCTTTTTACCCTTTGGGTACGAACCCTAAAAAAGGTTTCACGGAGACAGGCATACCTGGGGGCTAGCATAGTCACAGCTACAGTTATGCTAGCACTCTCTTTTAGGTTGTTCTATTCTGACTGGATAAGCTAAACTCACCGTGTAGTCGTCGTACAGGGCCGGAGCCGCGAGCGCGCTCGTGAGAGCCAGTAGCAACAACGCCACGGGACTGCACATCATCGCTGGATGGTCATCACACACGAGACAAACCTGCACAAAGTCATCACTTAATTAGCCAGTAGCTTAATTGGCCACTTTAGGAAGAAACTCCGAGTTAATTACTGTTAGGTAGTTTTCATAAATAAATTAGGTTAACTCCACTAGGGATTTTGTTTCAAACAAGCGTTTGAATTACGATTAGGGATAGGGACAACTTTTTCTACAGATTTAAAGGTCGTAACTAGTATGATTTGCTGTTTTAAAACTAATTTCAACTGCTAGGTTTTAAGAACGATAAAGTTTAAATCTGAGAAAATGTCAATGCTTATTTTTTTTAATTCATTCTGATGCCAGAACGAGTACTTTCTTAGTTTATCATAGACATCGGTGAAGGAAAACATCGAGAGAAAACTGGACTTATACAGTGAATATAAATCTGAAATTGCGAAAACCAACAAGTGGGACAATAACTGGATGGTATTATATTATTATACGTCCATCACTGACCGGTAAGAGTAGCCCATTACCATCATGGCATTTCACTTGCAGATTAGTGGCTGAAATACATAAAGGGGCGATGGGGTAGTCGCGGCAACAACGCGGGCCCTTGAAGCATCAAACAATACTCTCCAAATTGGCGCCCACGGGTCGCCCGACCTCAAGAGAAATTAGGGTTTGTGTTCAGTTAGACATTTTTAAATATCACGGGTCATGAATCTGTCCAAGTACGATATGATATGACATTTACATGATACTTGATTTTAAATGCTGTTAATTTACTACACTTTTGTTGGTTTTAATTAACAAGATTAACAATGTTTAGAGTGCCGAACCACAACACATTACTCTTTTTTTTTTTGATGGTAAACCATCCAATGACTTCTCTCGCTCTAGGGTGGAGCGACAGGGCGTGTCAGACTTAGTCAGTAAAAACTCACTCATATGTTCTTTGCCATCGTTCCAGGACCCCGGGATCCAATGACAAATCTAGAGATTGCAAACCGGACCCGGCCGGGCCGGGCCCGGCCGGACCCGGTGCCCTTTTTTAACAACCACCGGGCCCGACTATTCATACCGGGTCCGGTGACCGGCCCAGCCATTCATATCCGGCCCGGTCACCAGCCTGGTATGAATGGCCGGGCCCAATGAATGTCTAAAAGGGCACAGGGCCCGGCCGGGCCCGGTTTGCAATCTCTAGACAAATCCCGCCCTTAGGCGGAGCGGGAAGTAGTGTCAGACTCTTACTGACTAAAAACCTACCCCGTTCCTTCGTAGCCTATCGTGCCGGGGCCGGGTATTCCTTTCGGAAGTTAACCCATGATCCCAGTAGGCTTCGACACTGCCTGCCTGCAGTTAGCAGGCTGGGCCTCTTCGGTGTGCTGACTGCTTCTTGAGGCGCGCGGGAACAGAACGCGCCGTCGACGACTTGGGCTCGGTCCGGTCGGTTACCGGACGATCGGACAGCGTGCTACCCATTGCACGCCGTCCGCAAGCCCGCGCCTACGGTGGCCAGAAATCGGGATCAGAATCCCGGCGGCGGCTGGGGCGAGCGCCCCGTTGCCTCTGCCTGATGCGGTCGGCCTCCTCCTTTGCTAGCATACCGCCTGCCATCCCTCCTCACTACGGACCATGGCCTGAACCAAGGCCCGGCGAGAGAGATCGCTGCCGCCGATCGCCCCCACGAGGACACGGCGATGCTCCACCCAGGCGCCGAAACCCCCGGGTTCTCTCTCTGGGGATCTCGAGGCGCGCGTGGAATAATACGCGCCACCGACAACTCTAGCTCGGTCCGGATACCGGACGGCCAGACGACGAGCAATGGGTAGCTCGCCATCAAGCAAGCCAGCAACCGCATCATTCGGAGATTGATTAACTATTGCTTGAAGAATAGAAGATACCAAAACAAAAATAAAATTAGAATTAAAAAAAAAAAACTTTTATCATTTCTCAGATTTGTACCTTGTGTGCTAAAAAACAACGATTGCATCACCGCTTACCACCAAGTGGAATTGCAATTAAGCACTAGTTTACTTCATTATTTTTTTTTTTTAACTTTTGGGTTAGTTTTAACGAAAAAATATCAGTTTACCTAAATATTTGTTGTATTTAACGAGCTACTTGTAGATACTACTAATTGAAACAAGACCCAAGAAAATAAAACATCATCATTAAAACCGTCAGAAAGGAAAATAATAAAAATATCGATATCAATGTAATGGATGCTACAGTGGCGTGATCCTCTTTGTCTCGAGTTTAAGCCAGCCTGATGAGCGGATGACAACTTACGTATTTCTTTTTGAACGGGGATGATCACCGCCTCATTTCGTGCAATGTTTATCTCTTTCTGACACCGCGGATAGGTTTTTTATAGGTACCTACTACGTGTTATTAGACCGGGCGCTGGAAGGAGTGTTCAAAATATGAGGACAAGACCGCAATCATTGAAATGATTCCAAAGTATTTGTTTGGTCCATTTATTTGATATCTATCCCACCCCACTGGTTACCACCCCCTGGCCGTTATTCGTCAATTTTCCTATCCTAAGCCCCTGGGTAGGATAAGAAATTTGACCAATAACACATCAGACAACATCCAGATTCATAATCTGCTTGCTTAACTGAGAACTTAAAAACTGTGCACTATGATGTGGGGTGGGATAGATAACAAGTAAAGGGACCGAGCAAATACTTTGGAATCATTTTAATTTTTGCTGTCTTGTCCTGATATTTTGCATACTCAACTTCCTTTGGCACGTAACCTAAAAAGCAAGTAGATTCCTTTCTCTCTCCACCCCTAAGGGGTTTTTTTTTTTTTGGTGGTGGGTAAAATCATCCAATGACATCTCCCGCCCTTGAGCGGAGCGGGAGATAGTGTCAGACTCTTACTGACTAAAAACCCACCCCGTTCCTTCGTGGCCTTAGATACCAGGGCCGGGCTTTCCTTTCGGAAGCAAACCCTTGGCCCCAGTAGGCTTCGACCCGGCCTGCCTGCAGCTAGCAGGCTGGGTCTCTACAGTTTGCTGACAACTCCATGAGGCGCGCGGGAACAGTGCGCGCCGTTGACGACCTGGGCTTGGTCCGGATGGTTACCGGACGGTCGGACAGCGAGCTACCCATAGCTCGCCGTCCGCAAGCCCGCGCCTACGTTGGCTGGCAATTAGGATCGGAATCGGAATCCCCGCGGCGGCTGGGCCGTGAAGGCCGTTGCCTCTTGCGTGCGGCCTCCTCCTTTGCTAGCATTACTGCTTCGCAGAAGGAGGTGATGCTCTGCCCAAGCGGGGCACACTTCGACCGTGTGCTCTAAGGGGGTAGGGCGGAGCATCGCCGTGTCCTCGTGGGTGCGATCGGCGGCAGCGATCTCTCTCGCCGGGCCTTGGTTCAGGCCATGGTCCTTAGTGAGGAGGGATGGCAGGTAGTTGCCTCCTTCTGCGAAGTAGTAATGCTAGCAAAGGAGGAGGCCGACCGCATCAGGCAGAGGCAACGGGGCGCTCGCCCCAGCCGCCGCCGAGATTCCGATCCCGATTTCCGGCCACCGTAGGCGCGGGCTTGCAGACGGCGTGAAATGGGTAGCACGCTGTCCGATCGTCCGGTAACCGACCGGACCGAGCCCAAGTCGTCGACGGCGCGTTCTGTTCCCGCGCGCCTCAAGGAGCTGTCAGCAAACCGTAGAGGCCCAGCCTGCTAGCTGCAGGCAGGCAGGGCCGAAGCCTGCTGGGGCCAAGGGCCGTTTTCTGAGAGGAAGGCTCAGCCCCGGCACTATAGGCAACGAAGGAACGGGGTAGGTTTTTAGTCAGTAAGAGTCTGACACTACTTCCCGCTCCGCCCAAGGGCGGGATTTGTCATTGGATGATTTTACCTACCAAAAAAAAAAAAAAAAAAAAACCCCTAAGGGGGTAAAACGGGGGTTGGAAGTTTATATGGAGAAACCCGACTTTCAAATGGGTGAAGGGGCTAGCAGAAGAGGCTGGAGCTCTCTCTGTCTACTGCTCTCCCTGGAAATCCGACCTACTTAAATAGTAGGTAATAATTTATTATAGCAACTGTCTATATATATATATATACCTACATGCATTTTCTTAAAGCACATCGGGGTGTTAGAAATAGGTGCACGCATGCTGCTTTTAGAAATTGATTTAAAATATATGTGTTTTCTATTTGGGAAATAATAAAAACGTTCTTTCACGCGACATATAGAGATAAGACATTAACAAAAACAAACAGGATTTTGATTCCCTCATGTCATTCACTTGTAATGTAACGTTACAGAGTCGAGTACTACATCAATAAGCGAAGAGAACCGAATACAATCTGTAATATCTTGATACAACTTGTAACATCAATGCGCATCACTTGTAACTTAAAGTAGCAGGGCCGTGTTGCGGTCGGAGCGCTCACGGCTCGAAGACGGTGTCTGACATTGTTAAAATAACCAATTCGCCCAATCAATCAATTTGGCAGATGCACAAAATCAAATTTGAATTATTACATTAGAGGTAAATGTTCCCGGTATATACTTGTCAAGTTTGGACAAAACTTCAATAAAGAAATAATATATGACAACACTTAGTAAGTCACCTATGATTATTTTTCAAAAAAAATATTTTAAATTTTTTGAATCGATAATAGAATACGCGTAGATATAACGGTCGCGTATAAATAAGGACGAGACGGCTTAAAATCAATACGTTGTTAATGTTCTCCTATTTTAATGTAAGGAAATTGATAAAGAAACTATTTCTAAAATTTCCTTAATTCAAATATCAAGTCGTCAAGTACATTGAAACATAACTATAACAAAAATACGAACATAAGGTTAAAGGTTCTCCATGAAACGTAGTAAATTTTCACCATTTCACGATTTACTAACATGCATAATTATAAAAAGTTATCACTTGTTACTAAGTAATTTCTTATTAAGTCATTACTTGAGATTAGAAATCATCATTAAAAATTAAAAAAAATCTCAACTATACAATACAAATGGTTACTTATATTAGTTATTTTTACTCAAGTAATTTATTAGTTTTACTTGTTTATAAATGTGTTAGTGCTTTTATAGATAAAAGTGCTTAAGATATTATAATATATATAACACGTTTAATTAAAGGGCAATTTCATAGATATGTATGTCACTAGGTACAACTATAATTTAAAATGTAAAATTCATAGCAATGTTTTGTTTTGTTATGACTTTATATCAAGTGCGAGCTTTTCCCACCGGTTCGCTCGAATAGCCGCTCTCAGAGACAGGTACTGCGTATTATACAGGAAATAAGTATAATCGTAAGCTACTTATCTCTGGTATAACACTAAAAATTCAGGGTTTATAATAGACTTTTGATTTATTTGCATAGCAGCTCTCACATAACTTCATTATCCCGTATGCAAGCTTGCCTAGTGAGACCTTACCGTCTCACGTTGCCTATTACCTTCTGCGAATCATTACGCTCGGTGGATGCCAGCAATCACTTATGCAATATGTTATATTATATACACCTATATAAACTTATTTCCATACTGTTTCCTTACACTGTTGTGTTTATATATCTAAACTTAAAAACGAATGTTCCTAATGAATGAGATCCCACCCATAAAGCACAATTGGGAAAGTATGAAAAAGCATACCAGGGCCCTGAAAGCAAGGCAATGAAGGAACGTGGTAGGTTTTTAGTTAGTAAGAGTCTGACTCTATGTCCCGCTCCGACCAAAGGCGGGAGATGCCATTGAATGATTTTAACTACCATAAAAAGAAACCCATAAAGCACATAAATTTTGACAACATATTCACTTGCGTACAAATAAGGTGGACAGCGATGCAAAGGAGTTTTTCGACGCAAAAATTTAGATTGTTTTTGATAAGTAAAGGGTAATCGTTTTAATTGTGTAGGTATCTATATTATATGTTCTACTTGCGACCCGTCCCAACTTCGCACGGGTGCAATAGTGATATTAAGCATTTATTATACTCATAAACTTTCCTCTTGAATCACTCTATCTATTAAAAAAAACCGCATCAAAATCCGTTGCGTAGTTTTAAACATCTAAGCATACATAGGGATAGACAGTGTTTTATACTATGTAGTGATGATGAACTTGTATCAATGTTTGGATGCCAAAATGGTAGAATGAATATTATTTTTAACACCTTATTGTAATCTACCTGCATTCTGAGAAAATAAAAAATATTTTATTCTATTCGTTTGTTTGTATTGCTTCCTTTAATGTGGGCCACAGCAGCGATGCTGCTAGTAAAATGTAGTGACTTAAATGTACATATTTACAGTTTATTTAATAAGCTTGTTATTGTAAAGTATGATCCAACCGAAGTTGAAAATCTTGCAAAAGTTGAGTATTGAATTAACAATTAATTTATCATTCATTCAGAATGTTATAATAGTAATTGATCACTTCTTAAACTTAATTAAACTTTTAAGAATTTACAATCGTATCTACCGACCGCTGTTTTTTTTTAATATTATTATATTACACTGTTTCTTTAAATTACAAGCACTGTTATGAGTTTAAAGTTTATTAGGAAACATGGAAAAAAAAATACTCACAAAATTTAAAAACGCGCGCGTTATAACTTCGATGTGCAACTGCGATATTTATCACTTATTTATTTGAAGTTTATTTATAAAACTTTCGTCTCAAACAGTTTGGTCTGTACCCGAAGGCGGTGTGGACCGTGAAAGCTCTAGTGCTAATATAGGGCGGTAAGCGGCCGCCCTAGCCTTTATAAGGCCGCCCAATGCGTGCACCATACGTTTTACGCACACTGTATTATGGGACTTTATTAATGAACGTATTCATAGATTAGGCTAGATCTAGATGTCATTTACAATAAATGAGGTACATACTTGTTACATTATAAATTATAAAAAGGGATATTTGTGGTCTCCTTTTAGTTTTGATGTTTACAAATATCTAGTCTACCTTAATGTTATAAGGATTATTTTTATTGTTTAACCTATTTGAGATGCTTTTGAAAGACACTGTTCCGAGATCAATACAAATAAAAAGAAAAACAAACACAAAAAAACTGTTTTAAAAAAATACAAATAATTTTAATTTTGGAAACCGGTGTGAAAAACTAAAATTGAACTAACAGCACGTTAAATTCTATAATCACTTTCTTTGTTTTGTCGCTATTGTTTTTTTTTTAATTATAATTACGTTTTAGTGTCCGTCTTTTTATGTTGAAGTCATAGTTGTATTATAAACCGACCTTCACAAAAGAAGGTATCTTTTCCAACCATTGGGCTTACTCTCGAGTTTAATTCCAATCGATCGACATTGAAATTGTGACGTTAGGTACTCTTGAATTCGATGCTAGGGTAATGAAGTTAAAAGGCTGAAAGAGTAATTTACTAACTTATTTTTTAGAGCTGTTTTTTTGCGTCGGGGGATTTTTTAAATACTTAATTTTATTTTACAATTTTTGAATTATTCATGGAACCCATTATTGTGATAACCATTTACATTAAATTTTCTTAAATATTATCAATCAGCGGTTCGCCCCTAATTCACGCGGGTAGCAAATCATGTACCATAATATAATATTATACAAACAAACCACCTCCCAGTTCCAGCATCAGGTTCTTGTTATCAAGAGAAATGTATAGAACTGAACGAGCCCAAACTAGATAGTTTAGTATGTTAATAAGCAATTCAGGGTTCTTACCTTCGAGCTCCATCATTAGATCAGCTCAATGGCACCAGATTGTACAGGAATATTTCAAATATTAGGTGACACATATGTTTATAATAATGTAAATACCCATTAAGTTTTTATAAACCAGTTAACAAGCGAGTTGGTGACATAAACCGCCTTATTCCAGAACGCGATTTAAAATAATTCCGGGACTATTACTAGGTTTAATGCCAATTAAAGCTAGTAATAGTCCCGGAACTATTTTAGATCCCGTTTTGGAATAAGGCGGAAACAGATCTTCATAAATTATAGCTAAGAACCATCTCGATTAAGTCAGCTCTTCTTATTCCTGCCCTTGTCCCATATTACTTGGGGTCGGCGCAACACGTTTTTTTCTTCCACTCTATCCTGTCAGCCGTCACACTATCACTAACTTCCTTTTCTTTCATATCACTCCTCACACAATCCATCCATCTCTTCTTCGGCCTCCCTCTTCCTCTCCATCCATCTACTTGTAAACTCAGAACTCTTTTAGTAACATGTGTTTCATCCCTCCTCTTCACATGACCATACCAAGACAAACGATTTCCTTTCAACTTTTCAGTCACTGGCGCCACTTTCAAACTTCCTCTAATATACTCATTTCTCACTTTATCCATTCTCGTCACACCACACATCCATCTCAACATTCTCATCTCCGCTACATGCAGTCTTTTTTCATCCATCTTTTTCACAGCCCAACATTCTGATCCATACAGTATGACAGGTCTTATCACGGACTTGTAAATTTTACCCTTCAACTTGAGTGGCATTCGTGGGTCACAAGTTGTTCCCGTGACCTGTCGCCATTTCATCCATCCGGCGTTGATCCGATTTGTTACGTCTCGGTCTACCTCACCATCTCCTTGAACGAGCGACCCGAGGTACCGAAAGTCGGAGCAGATTGGTATGGGCGTTCCGGCGAGAGCTAAGGGCACAGGACCAGAAAGACCGCCGAAATCGCAGAACAAGTACTCCGTTTTGGTTCTACTTAATTTCAGGCTAACACTCTCCAGTCTGTGCCACCACACCTCCAATCTATTCTGGACCTCTAGGCTACTCTCGGCAACCGGCACAATGTCGTCGGCGAAAAGCATACACCAGGGAGCCTCTTCCTGAATGTCCGACGTCAGAGCAACCATTATCATCAGGAAGAGGTAAGGGCTGAGTGCCGACCCTTGGTGTAAGCCGACAGCCACATTGAAGCTGCTAGTGGTGCCCACTGTAGACCGGACTTGGGTACGGCATCGACTGTACATCGCTCAGATCAACTGCACATACTTCCCAGGCACACCTTTCTCTTTAAGGGCCCACCACAGAACCTCACGAGGTACCCGGTCGTATGCCTTTTCGAGGTCAACGAATACCATGTGCTAGTTTTTATGCGCACCTCTGTATTTCTCGCACAGCTGGCGTATAGCGAAAATGGCATCCGTTGAACCTCGACCAGGCATAAAACCGAATTGGTTCTGTGAAATTTCACTCTCTTCTCTCAACCTCCTTTCAATAACTTTCTCCCAGGCTTTCATGGTATGTGACATTAGCTTTATTCCTCTATAATTGTTGCACTCAAGAACATCACCTTTGTTTTTAAAGATGGGCACCAAAGAACTGTTGCACCAATCATCAGGTATGGCTTCTTCCCGCAACAACTTATTGAAGAACAAAGCTAACCACATCCATCCATCCACTCGCAATAACTTCCACACTTCAACTGGAATTCCGTCGGGACCAATGGCCTTACCATTTTTCATACCATTTACTGCTATTCTGACTTCATCCATACTAACCATTCTCACTAACCCTACATTCACCGGTTTACCCTCTAAAGATCCACTCCAATTATTTTCCTCATTCATCAGTCTTTCAAAATAGTCCTTCCACCTGTCCTTGATTTCTTCATCATCCGATAGGATCTTTCCAGCTTCATTCCTTACACATCTTATCTGACAAACATCCCTCGTCCTTCTCTCTCTTATTCTAGCAAGCCGGTACAGCTCTTTTTGGCCTGCAGGACTGTCCAGTGTATCGTACAATCTCGATTAAGTCAGCTATCAAACAAAAATTTAAACATACCCAAATAATTTTCTTTTAAATTTCCTGCTAGAAACAATATCACAGAACATCATCAAATCTAAATGTAGAACAAATATCATGAAATACAACTAAAATAGTACAGGACCTATCATTGGTGATGCTCGTAAGTGGCTAGATATCAAATCTCACATAACTTTTTGTTTACGAACTAATCTTGGTGATTATTTTTATGTTGGGTTAAGATTATAGATAATCTCATTACTTATATTTCATTTTCCCATCCTAAAGCTATGTGTTAATTGAATTAAAAACTTGCTCACTATTTTAGTTCTAGCTGTTCAACTAAAAAGTGAATAAAAAACATACGACTTAAAAAAAAAAAACAAAAAGATTGCAAAGTAACTTTAATTTAATTTAGTTTTTTTTTTAAACTGGAAAATCTTTTTTGTTTTTTTTTTTCTCTAAACCTAAATAATATTCAGGTAGCATAACCATTAAACCAGTAGTCAAAATGCATTTTATGACCTTTTTAGTAAGTAAAGGACGGCTGGGACAGACTTTTCTGCTTCTCAACATCAGATCAGTTCGATGGTACAATTTTCATCAACACAACTTGTTTAAACTCTGGTCACAGTCCCTTAACTATCATAATCGAGATATTTTTTTATGGTGGGTAAAATCATCCAATGGCATCTCCCGCCCTTGGGCGGATCGGGAAATAGTTTCAGACTTTTATTGACTATAAACCCACTCCTGTTCCTTCCTTGCCTTGGTATCAGGGCCCTGGTGTATACTTTCATATTTTCCCAAGGCCCCAGAATAGGCTTCAGCCCTTCTGGGCCCCTACAGTTTGCTGACAACTCCGTGAGGCGCGCAGGAATAGTACGCGCCATCGACGACTTGGGCTCGGTCCGGACAGTTACCGGACGGTTGGACAGCAAGCTACCCATTGCTCGCCATCCAATCGAGATTTATCTGTGTGTTTGTGAAATTCCATTGGCCATCTGTGGTCGTTTTCATCAGTTGCATTTTATCAAGCGGTACCTACTTATTAAATGCAAACACTTGGGAGTTCCCTCAATTCCTCATGGATCTCATTATCAGAAATTTTAATAGAAATATGAACAATCTGAAAGAACATTCTTTCAAATAAAAAATAATTTCGTTATTTGGTTGGAACGGAGTTCTGAGGTAACAAACATCAAAATAATGTAACCGAATTGAGAACCTCTTACTTTCGTGAAAATAATTAAAAAAACTTTTCATTACTTAAACACTACCGCTTTTGTAAAATCGATGTCAAAATAAAAGTAAAGTAATAGTAAAGTAATTAATTATTGGAACGACATTTTTAGTAGACGGTAAAGTTTTGATAAAGTAGATAAAATAGGATCAATCGACATTTTATTTTGCAAGATGAATCTCCACTATTTACTTTACGAACCTTAATTACACTACATTTTTTGTTCGAATTCCACGAAATTCTTAACAATCCTTTAAAGATTTTCGTGGAACTTCTATTGCGTAATCGTAGATGTAAGCGAAATATCCCTATGACAAAATGTGACTGGTCATTAGAAAACCATTTATTATGCTTACAAAGAGCGTCCCATCAATGAAATCCCGTGGGATACATATTACATTGGACATTCACACCCACAAGGTGTTTGTGTTCGCGTGCTGTCCTGGACATGTATATTTTTAACCGATTAAAAAAAGAGAGGTTCCCATTTTGGCTATTTTTATTTTTTTAATGTTTGTTACTTTATTACTCCGCGATATTTTATCAACCGATTAAATTTTTTGTTTTACCTAATGGGACAATTAATTAGGACATATTTCCAGATTGGACCCATTTTTATTAAAATCAATTTCTGATGATGATATCCATGAGGAATTAAAAGAAATCCTTAAATATTACATGCATACATATAGGTAGTGATTTTGACATTATTATCTGGAACTTAAGCGAAGCTAAGAAAGTAGTAGAACTGATGAAGAAGACAGATGGCGAACGGATTTTCATACACATATACACTCAGATACCTGGATTAAGATAGTCAAGCAATTATGACGACACAAATTATTATTAGATATTTATTATACTCTTTACTGTATAAACAAAAAATATAAGACAAACCTTATTACTCAAGCTCCAAACAGACACCCGTGTCCGCACATCTATCGTGTTTCTATTGTGTCTCTAATTATGGTATTCAACGGGATAAAAATAAGAGTACAATGGGCGATCTTATCGCACAGGGCAATTTCTTACAGACAACTTTATTACATAATTTAGTATTTTTTTAAAATTTCAGCTTGCACTTATAATCGTTCCAAGATGGCCAGTCGACGAACGATCAGTGCAGCGTAAATAGGCAGATTTCTCTGAAATAAAAATCTAACAATAAGCAATAAGCATAGCCCTAATCAATTCGGTTTCTTAATACACCTTAAACTTGTTATGATGTCGTAATAGGGAATATGCACGTGACCCCAAATTGAATAAAATATTTTTATTCGTATTCTTTACTACTAAAAAAACATACCTACACAACTATTTTTAATTTTTTTCATAATTTAATAGTAAAATTTAATCATCAAAAAGTAGCCTTTTTGTAATTCCCTCGCAAATTTACAAAACGCAACGCTATTGGCAGACAAAGTTGTGACGACATCTTACACTCTGACGTGGTCTGTCAACAAATTGTTTAGATGGTTTCTGGTGAATAATTATATTGTTTCATGGTTTTTGCATATTATTCTGAGTTAAAAGTATTAAATCTTTATGAAGAAAGATTTAGCACAATGACTGAAGCCGGTTTTGTCAAAGCGCAATCAGACAATCTGCCTAGAATAGACGTGTTCATGATGTCCACGTATTTTGCAACTAATTTAGATTTTACATCTGCTGAACTCAGAGGAGTAAAAGCTGCGAGGTAAATAAGTAACTATATCACTTAATACATGATTATTTTCATAGTTTTGTAAATATAACAAACATAACCTAAAATATGCAGCTATTTTTATTATTTTTGTCAGATCTAAACAAGAATCATATGGAGATTCAGCCATTGGATACGTGCAAGTAAAACGTATGTTTTCGTCAAAGTATGTAAACAAAACAAGTAAACTAAGTAAAAATGATTCTTAGAGGTACAGACGCCAGCACATCAACCTACCTGAATCTGTCAAATTTCTGTAATAGATTTTCAACCTTATCACAAAGGCGGAAGGTTAATGTTCGATTGGGAAAATTTGACACATTGTGGTAGATTGACGTGCTGGCGTCTGTACCTATATCACTTTTTTAATCTCTTTACTTACGTTAAAATGATCTTCACAACAGTATAAACGGCTCAAAGATGATAAATTGTTTCTTCTCATTGCCCTACACCACTTTATCCTCAAATCTTCCTCTTTCGGCATAAGGAAATATATTTTTTCAGATGCCGTTTTGTTGTTATTTTCGCACATGGGTACGACACAATATTTATAGTAATATTTTCTGTGCTTTTCCATGGTAATCGATTGATTTAATCAGTCACTTTTTTAACTTTAAGAGCGAAACGCTTTGTTGTTGATAACAAACTCGTGTAATCTGACGTCACAGAATAAGCGCGCCAAAATGGCCACGTTTCAATCGCGCTAAAATGATAATGATTTTAATTCTTTTTTTCTAGCTCAATGGATTATATTTTGAATGTGTTATATTTATTTTTGGTAATGTAATAACTAGTAGTAACGTTTAAAAAAATAAAAAAAGTGCATGCATATTCCCTATTGTAGAGACAGCTATTACACCATAATTAATGTAATGTAAGCATATAATTTGGGAATGTAATGCAGGCAGGAGTGTAATGTAGGTGAGGCTTGAGAGATATTTAGAATAACTTCTTAGAAAATAATTATTTTCTTCCTACAAAAAGGTTATACGAAGTAGATTATAAATTAATTTCCAAGTCTGAAGTTTGAAAACTTATTTTAGTAGGTGCTTATAAATAATTGAATTAAAATTTCAGTGTGGCTGAACTTCCTTGCGTACATTCTATAGTTTTGTACCCTGTATTTGTTTATACAAGTTAACACATAAATAAATAATACCTACCTAAGGTATTATTATCTCCTTTATTTATTCTCATCACATATTGTTTTATATTTCTAAATATTTCTTATTAAAATATATATATATAAAAAAACATTTAAAAATATAAAAAATAGTAGTCCGCCGGTGTCGGGAGCAGGGTCCAAGCTACCGGTGGTTAGGGCTCCAGAGACAGGAACCTTCTCACAATGCGAGCCGTATCGAGGAGTACTGCCTTCTGTACCAGGCCCTTGATCCAACCGCGCAACGACAGCTTCGACAGATGATCGTCGAAGCTTTTGGCTTTAAGCTTTTTTGGTATTATTATTATTATTATTTTTATTTATGTAAACACAGTCACACATATACACAGAAGAAGATACATAGAAAGGTATATAGGAAGATACATATTTCGGAGATACTTATGCGTTTGGACATGTGCCGAAACAAGTAAGAAAGTTGGTTACCTAACCTACAAAACATCTATACATTGATATATAATAGGTCGATGCATCTATACTTATAAAAAGCTTTGTTCTTAATTACTGACGGATCAACGCACAGCCTAAACTGCTGATCATAAAGACCTGAAACGAAGAGAATGAATCTTTGTATGACGTAGGCATCCGATAACAAAGGATTTTTAGAAATTCTACCCCTGAAGGTGTAAAAAAGGGGGATAAAGTTTGTATTGAGAAACCCACAGCCGCTGGCGAAAGCTAGTATTATATACAGGTATTGTAAACAACAAGGTAAGCAGATATTTCTTGCTTATATCTGGAATAAATTAATCATAATAAATTTATTACAACCGTGGGAAGTTCAGCAAAGTAATATTAGCTTTAGAATGAAATAGATAAGCTTCTCTTCTATCTTAGCATAATTTTTACAATTTATGAGTTAAATAAAAGTCAGTTTTCTCTTCCATTGTTGTTAGGACTATACTCGGAGTTTCCTTGCGTGATCGAATCTTGAATGAAGATATTTGTAGGAGAACCAACGTTACCGATATAGCCTGAAGAATCGCCAAACTTAAGGGACAGTGACCAGGACTCGTAGAACAAATGGTCGATGGGACCAAAAATTTCTAGTCTGGCAACCGTTTGAAGATGAAGTGTAGGAAGGCCTCACAAGGTGGACCGGTAACCTGGTGAGAGTCGTGGGAAACCGATGGATGCAGGAATTTCAAAGGCGG
Organism: Leucania comma; assembly: GCA_958295575.1. Lineage (NCBI taxonomy): Eukaryota > Metazoa > Arthropoda > Insecta > Lepidoptera > Noctuidae > Leucania > Leucania comma. The sequence continues at coordinate 13,443,201 of OY282474.1, read as the reverse complement.
TCACTGTGGTAACACTTGGGGAAGCCCTATGTCTAACCGTGGACATCTTTCGGCTGAAATGATGACGATGATATTACAATTTTCTTTTCAGAACTAGGTATATTCTATTAACCATGTTTTCAATGAACCATAAAGTAATTCTAGGAGGCAATAGTAATAAAATCGTATTGATATCAAATCCTAGGATTACCGGCAACTATTTATCGGGGCGATGTGATCATATAGTTTGACTATCGAGCCTTTCATGAGCACGCCCAGGGTCTATTGATATTCAAAGCTAAAAACCCATAAAGTGCCGCCATCAAATAACCGATAAGAATAACCGTAATAGTGAGTTTATCGTGAGAAATATATAATCTCACACAATGTACTATATTATATATACTTACAAGTGGCGCTGTAAAGTATACGACAGAGTAATAGAAGTAATAACGTCGGCCCCCACATACGCTTCAATACTCAATACACAACCGACAACAACGTCAACAGCTCCGCCTACTATCATTATAGTAAACTTACGTCAAACAAACATTAACTGTTGCTTGATTTCCCATACTTACTGTCTTTTAAGCAGACGTACCTGACGATTCAGTTTTACATAAGAATTTGGCTAGCTAATAAGTCGCTAAGCTGTATACTTATTGACTTCTTATCAGCTAGCAAAGTTTCCAAAATTTTGTGGGACTGTTTTGCATATATGGTTGCCACCTGAACTACACCTAATTTGTAGTTTGTATTAGGTTAATTAGGTACTGTTATAATCAGGGGCGTAGCTACCGCCGTATCTGCCGTATCAATGATACGGGGCCCCCGCCCTACAGGGGCCCCGACGTAGCCAAAAATTCGCAACATGTTACCTACACCCGTCTCGTAAGGAAAACCAAGTATTTGTAAAAAAAAAGCACAATTTTTTTTTACACGGGACCCCTGTGTGGGTTTTGATACCGGAGCCCCTGTGGGACTAGCTACGCTACTGGTTATAATATAGTCTGTACTATATTATAACAGTCTGTATAATATAGTATCGCACTGTATTTTAGTCATTCGTAGTTTATATTATAGAAAAATTAATCATATTATGTATATTACCCAGTGTATATACCTAATAAAGTATTAATTAGTTAAGTGTTTTCATCAATCGCAAACAAACATCTATGTTTAACTGGAAAATATCTACGTTTTGACTTCGAAAACATCGACATATCGATGTTATGAGAACAAAATATCGTATATTAATGTTTAGAACCATCAGTTTTTTTAGCACACTTACCTTCAGAAAGTCTATTTTCCAAAGCTGGCCAACTCCTATATCAGCAACGGAACAAACTATCCCTTTGGTTGGTTTCGTTACTAGTCAAAGACCAAACAAAATTCGATAATCATTAAAGTTGATTATTCTAAATCAATCTTAAACGATAGGTAGATATATTTTTGCGGACTTTTACCGTACATTGTTTTTGTAACAGAAATCCGATGGATGCGGTACGCACAGCAGGATCGTTCATTGTGGCGACACTTGAGGGAGATCTATGTCCAACAGTGGACGTCTTTGGGCAGAAATGATGATGATGATGATGATAATGCGTGTATTGATTGACCAAACATTTACCTATGTACAATATTATCCATTGCCAAATTTGATTTGATTATTAACCGACTACCAAGAATGGTTCTGTTTACCGCGTACAGCTTCGACAGACGTCTGTCTATCTGAACGCAGAAAATTCAATAACTTAGTGACTAGCGACTTCATCCGCGTCAGACTCTTAACAGCACAATGCCATTTGGTGACAATTCCAAAAGGTTTTTTTGCGCAGATCCCTATCCCTTTTTCTAAATTAAAAATAGCCTGAGTTACTTCTTATAACATCAGCTACCTACCAGTAAAAATCTCTTCAAAATCAGTCCAGTCGTTTTGGAGATCAGCCGGAATAAACAGACAGACAATCAATATTTTTTTTATTGCGTTTTGTGATAGTATATTCGATACTATAACATACTCGTAACATCATCATTATTCATGTGATTTTATGCTTTTCCGCGCACCGGAAGACGCAGCGTTGGAAGGCCTTCCAAAAGGTAGACCGATGACCTGGTGAGAGCATCGGAAATGCGATGAATGCGAGACGCACTGGATCGTTCGTTGTGGCGACACTTGAAGAGGCCTATTTCCAACAGTGGACGTCCTTCGGCTGAAATGATGCTGTTATTTAAAAAAAAAAATTACCTATGTCTATTCAACGTTCCACCGATGTCCACTTATTTTTTTGTAAATGTTTGTCCTATAATAAGTCAAGGTGTGCAATAGGTAAATGAGATGTCTTGCATTGTATTTTAAGTAGATAACGGATTGTAAATATACAAATAAACAATTACTATCACATTATTTCAATATCCATCGTCTCCCAACCTGTTAAACAAGGAAGGGCTGAAGAGGTCACAAAGGCGAGAGAGGGCAAACTCTCGTAAATGCAACACGGCCTTCCCATTGCTCTAATGTGCGGCCCATGTCGGTCAGCGGGGGGCCTATAGCTAATCATTTCGGTCACTTAACGGCTACCAGTCTTCGAGAGTGATTACCCAAGTACGTAATCAATCGACTGTTTATTTGCTTTTAAACTCTTGCATAAGGAATCTTTCAGTGGAGAAGGTACCTAATATATTGAGAATTAATAGAATTCGCGATCGGTCAATACCAATCACCTGACGAAGAAAGATGGAAAATGGATCAGTAAATCAAGATATGACCATCTTCGCGCTACTGGGATTGACGTAATAGCCGTAAAAACTTCTCCACCTCTCTCTAGCACCTCAAGATACCTAGCCTCTTTGGCGCTACTGAACTAAAGTGTTAACAACCTTTATCGGGAGCCCATATTTTGAATGTGTAGGTATGTCATCCACTGCAATTTTATAATCGTGTATTATAACAGTAAAGTCAGACATAGGCTCATAGCCTAGTCCTTCCACAGTTCTAGGTAACCAGTTCACTATAGCCACCCAAACCCATAATTCAATATATAAATCTTATCCTGAATTTGTAGCACCTATTAGATATTGTCCATGGGTGCAGTGCCGGATTAGCCACGTAGCAAGAGTAGCAAATGCTACGGGCCCCGCGCTTTTGGGGGCCCCCGTCCGACGTACAACAGTCAACGTACGACGTCCGACAACAACAGGTCAGGATACCTCTTGTATCATACGATATTTAATCAACCGGAATATTCATAAAATAAAACACATTCAATGTGCTTACAGCTAAGGAGTGGAATTCCCTGCCGGAGTCTGTGTTTCCAAATGACTAAAACCCAGGAATCTTTAAGGCAAGAGTGAATAGGTTACTTCTAGGTAAGCGCGCTCCATCGTCGATCGCATCGTCGCTTTCCATCAGGTGAGATAGCGGTCAAGCGCGAACCTATCAACAATTAAAAAAAAAATAAGCAAATACAATGGGGCTACCGTTAGCTAAGGGTCCTGCGGCTTGTGAGAAAAATAAGTTGGGCCCCTTGGTACAATTTGCTACAGGCCCCGCGCTTGCTTAATCCGGCACTGCATGGGTGTACTTGCTAATGCTTACAGCAAGTTATGATTTGATACCTCATCTCATTAAAAATGTCTAATAGGCCTATGCATATAGGTAAGCTTCAGTCCCTTGTTAGTCGGTACGCCTCAGTAAGTTCCAACTTCAGGCCACGGATTCAAAAATTGCCAGAGACTTATAGGTACAACAATAATAATAAAATAGCGAATTTATCTATAGCTCAAAATAATAGTTAAACATTGTCCAGACTCTATAGTTTTATTGCAAGATTCACAAAGTCTCAAACAACGTAGCAATATTCATAGTAGTGGGAGCAACGAGTGACATGGTTGGAGCAAGGATCTTACATTATCCTATGGCTTTAAAAATCATTTAAATAAGAATTCAATACGAAGTACTATGTGAATAAGAAGCACTGAATGACAAAAATAATTTCATAGATATTCAGCTTTTTTGTCTACTTACTAATTTCATTCATTCACAGCATTGCCATTCAACGTGGCAATGCTGCCAGTCTTTTGGGTATGTTTCTGGATCACAGCGATGTGGAGGAATACTTCGACGCCTGAGTGTATTTGGTGTTTTAGTATTATATTTGTACATAGTTAGGTCTAGTATACATTCTTAGTTTAGTTTTTATGTACATAGGCATAAATGAATACCATTCATTTAATACAAGAACTCTATTTAGTCTGTAGTACTGGGTACAACTCTGTGATTTGTGAATCATTCAATAGTTCATTCGTTCGTTTTGGTTCGTTGCTGATCACGGCGACGCGAAAAATAATTTGTTTTGTGCTTAAACTAAAATAAATATCCGTCTGATTACGGAAATTCTTTAAAATGTGCGTATTTTGATTGTATTAATTTCTTTAAAAAAAATGAATCATTTCATTTAGTGTAATTAAATGGTTTCAGGGCGCGAACAAAATCGCCTTCGGCGGCATCTGATAAAGATAAAAAAAAGCCACGAGAAAACAAGAAGAAGAAAGGTGATTCTGGATCTAGCAGTAGTGATAGTAGTGGCAGGTTTGTTATATTTTACTACACTATAATTTTGTAGAACAAAATATTTGTTATGTTAGGTTATGTTTTTGGGCTGTAATTGAAACCTACATACGTATTCTTCCCTCTCTTTATATTATGAAAAGATTAACACCTAAAATCGATTATCAATGTATTGCAAATATTATTTAATCTTATATCCGCCTATTACATCGGATATACATACCTATCCTACAAATACCCGCGTTTATTCCGCCAAGGTCGCACATCCTCGAACAAACACTCCCATCTCGTCAGCTCTTCTGTCACCTTTGGGGTTTGAAGAGCTAAACAAAATGTAGTACCTACCTAATCACAAACAAGACTCTGGTGTATAGGACACTCGTTCAACCAATCCGAAGCAAGTGGTTAAAAAGCCAATAACGAGCTGTATTTTATTAATACTTTCTATTGTGTAGTTCCTCAGAGAGCAGCTCGTCACGGTCATCGTCTCGGTCGTCTTCGAGCAGTTCGGGAAGCTCCTCCCGCTCCTCTTCCTCATCTAGCTCGTCGAGCAGCAGCAGCAGCAACAATGACCGCTCCAGGCCAAAGAAGAAGTGAGTACAAATACAACTAAACCAATTCACTGCCATACTGCAGTTTGTGTGCCTTTTTGAACAAGAATTATCATTATTGGACAACAAATGCAATAATGTCACTGACAGTATTGAAATAAAAATACACGCAGGTATGTATTTAACTTTTAACAGTGGAACCCGGTTATTATAACTCCACAGTACAATATTTTTCAGATATAATGCTGTTTTTTTTTGCCTATTTTATTGAAAGTGTAGCTGTAGTGACAAATCATTGGTAAATATTTAATTGCTATCAAACTTTTTCAGGACTTCCCCAAACAAGAGTCCAGTGAAGGATCGCCGTGAACCTGACAGAGATAAAGTAAGGGATAGATCGCCTCTTGATAAGAAGAAATTGGCTGCTCCCTCATCTAATGACAAGGGAAAGAGCAAGGAGAAACATGATAGGTAAAATAATAATTTTATTAAACTTAAAGTCACATTTTAATCAGTTGCTGTAACTGTTGAGCATAGAAGAAAAGTTTCTGCACCTCTCACGATTTTATATTATATGTTTACCTGCTTCAAAATTTAATAAGAATTATTCCATTCAGGTCACCTGGTCGTAAAAAGAGGGAACGCTCCCCACCACCCCGACCCACAAGAATTCATATAGGACGTTTGACTATGAACGTCTCCAGAGATCATGTTCATGAGATATTCTCAACATATGGTACTGTAAAAGCAGTGGAGTTTCCCATGGATAGACTGCATCCTCACAATGGAAGAGGATATGCATATGTTGAGTTCAGTAATGCAGATGAGGCAGAAAATGCCATGAAGCACATGGATGGAGGTAAATAAAACAATATTTTTTTTTATTATACAATAATTTGTTAGTTATTTTTTAGTCATCGAGAATTGTTACCTGGTTGTTCAAAATATTGTACAATGGATTTATTGCAATTATTATTTAATGCATGAATCAGAATTTAGTTCTTCAATTTTGCTGATCTCTGCTTCACTGTGTGAAGTGTCTGAGTCGTGGCAAATGGAAGAAGGCGAATTGTTCCTAACAATGAAAATAAGAAATAAAATATTGTTTTTTTAAACTAATTATAAATTAAATATTATTATATTAGCTTTTGCCCGTGGCTTTGCTCCCGCTCTAGCCTACTCTACCCTACCCTACTCTACCATACTACTACCCTATACCAATAAATGAGCAGGTTTCAGATTTTTTTTTATTTAACAAGATAAAAAGTAGCCTATGTCCGTCTCCTGGTTCTAAGTCACCTCCCCACCAATTTCCAGCCAAATCAGGGGGCTTACTCGAGTTTAATTCCGATCGGTCGACATTGGAATTGTGACGTTAGGTACACTTGGATTCTATGCCAAGGCCAAATTGCGTGACCTTTTTGGGAAACTAACCCTTTTACCGTTAACCCTTATTAGTTATAACCGATATTTTTTCGGTATGCAGTTCCCAGCCAGATGCATTACTTGATAAAAAAAAACATCGTGAGAACCAAAAATCTAATACACGTGACATCCACTTCTGCACTGAACCTAGGGCCCTGAGCAGTGGGAACATTACAATGTCGATTATGTATTTATTTATAGGTCAGATCGACGGTCAAGAAATTACAGCGGCGCCAGTGTTGATACCGTCGCGCCCTCGCCGGCCGTCGCCGCGCCCGCCGCCGCCCAGACATGCCCCGCCTCGACGACACTCGCCTCCTCGGTTAGTAACAGTGCCATGATGACCAATTCCACTGATCTTAATGACGTATTGATTTTGGAAATCTGGTTGCTCTTTGCTTATGTTGTTTGGGTATGTAGGTAATTTCATAAGGTTAAATTGTATGTTTATAGTTTGTTGTGACCTTAACTTCATTCATTCTGCTTATCTCATGTATTGATATGATTTTATATAGCCTCATTTCATTATTTTAATGTAAAACCGCTAGACTTCAGATTCGTAGATACATTACAGTCAAACGGGGTAAATAGGAACAAAACTTTAAAGAGGTTTTTTCTTATTATTAAAAAATTGTTTGCAACACTTAAGTACTGGAATTTTTCTTGCATTGTTACACAAAAATAATGGAAGATTTGCTAGAAACCAATATTAGGAGCAATGAGTGAAAGTCCTAATCAACATTGTGTCTATTCACCCCCTTTGATGGTACAATGTTTATTGTGCTTTTGGGTAAAATGCTGACAAGTCTACACAGTCCTCTTGTACCTATTATATTATAGGTAATATAAAAATATTGTAATATCGATTTTTTTTTAATAGACTACCCATAGAATTTCTTTGTGGTTCTTCTCTATAGGAAAAACAACCAATTAGAACCATGTCTTAGCTTTTGACCTTTTATCAAGTGCGCATTCACTTATAAATATGTATAGGATATGTAAAATAAAACGATTTAGAGTTTATAGTGATTTGCTGCAGGTACCGGCGCCGCAGCCCGCTGCCCCGGCGCCGCTCGCCGCCGCGGCGCCGCCGCTCCCGCTCGCGCTCGCCGCGCGCGGCCCCGCGCCGCCGACGCTCCAGGTCCTCCTCCTCCTCCTCCCGATAATTCCTCCACACAAACACACACACACTACACACCCTCGTCGTTATGCATGCAGTACAGTTACACAACAAATATTTTGACCTATCAAATTTTGGGAGGCTTTCAATATTACCAATCAATGGTAAATGTTCCTGAAATAACACCTAAGGTAAGTATGAATCTACTTCCCGTCTTTATGGTCGATTCCAGTATAATTGTATTGTAGACTTGTTATTATAATGGCGATATAATGTGCAGGTAAGTATTTATGTAGTATGACTTTGCACCATTTATTTGAATAAACATTTAACGAGACATTTCTTGTTATAAAAGCTTGCAAAATGGAAACAACTGAGTGAGTGATCAATGCAGACGAACTGTTCCAAAACATGACTTTAAACAGTGTGAAGTGTAATGTATTAATAATGTACTTGTATATCCAAGAAATTCTGACTTTTTATTGCTAATAAATTGTATTAGTAATCAGGCTTTAATTTTTCATTCCCAGATCCAAAGATCCTGTTTCCAATGCCAAGTAGAAAACGGTTTCTATGAGTCAAAATGTATTTTTCACACTATGTTACAAATAATATTTTTTTAAGGATATGGATGTATTTCATTTATTAGTTTAGCTGATATTGCATATGCACTTATAAACATAACCCAGTAGTATTAGTAGTCGGGTAAAAAGTACTAAATAAATTAAATCCAAAATAACTTATCAGGTTCCAGTTTTATTTCCAATTATTTTACAATATGTTTGGTAATCTGACACTAAAGTCTTTCCTTTGTATAAATGGTTTTCTTCTAAGAACAGCTCTCGTACAGACCTAAAACAATAATTTGTTTATATCAAGCTCAAGTGGAATTGATGTTTTTTATGTAGTTGACATTGTAACTATTAATCATCCTAGGGTTGCAAGTAATCATTTGCTATTACAAATGCTCAGTGTATATTGTATGATAATAATAATAATTCTGTGAAACAGAACAACACAATAAAGGTAGCCCAAACAAATATATTGCACCCACCCTTAATACAAAAGTGACACTATAATACGAAACTTTTAGCAATTTTAATGGCAAATTTTAATCTAGCCAATACATCCCAATTGCAATTTAATCTTTGTTTGAGTTTGAGTTCTTATGAAAAATTATCTTTACGGCATACTAGCTTTTGCCTGCGACTTCGCTCGCTCCCATTGATGTAGATTTTACTTTTTTTGTTTTTTTTTTCTAAAGACCCCTTTTGTAGTTTTGTGTACTCCTCGATCGAGTAGTTAAGCATGATAGCGTAACAAATTACCCCGCTCCCACCACTTATAATATTAGTGTCATATAAATGTAGCTTCTTCCGCGTAAACGAAAATTATCCCATATCCTATTCCAGAACATTATATTAGTAAAGATTTAATCTACTTACGGATATTGTATCTTCATATTCTTCGGACCCCTAACTGGATTCCACGCGGATATAGGTGCTTTATTTGCAAGCATCAAGCTGGCAACCGCAGTATACAAACCATATTCTTGGCACATTTTTTCCTGTAAAATTAATAATAAAACTATTAAAATCGTAATGGACGAAGACACGTATGTAGAAAAGGGAGGTCTTCACCCAACAGTGATACATATTGGGTTAATAAGTTACGATTAAAATTGTGCTGATTCTAAATTATAGACTCGCCAAACAAAAGTGGCAGTGGACAGGGCACATTGCTCGTGGAAGGGATGATCGATGGGGCCGAAATATTCTAGAGTGGCGACCGCGCACCGGAAAACGCAGTGTTGGAAGGCCTCCCACAAGGCCTCAAGGTGGACCGATGAGAGTCGCGGGAATGCGGTGGATGCTAGACCCACAGGACCGTTCATTGTGGCGACACTTGGGGGAGACCTATGTCCAACAGTGGACGTCCTTCGGCTGAAATTATGAAGTTATAGACATAAATCGGTTAATTAAATCTAGCAAAAAAGATAAGCTTACCCTCCACTCCGCAAGCATAAAATCGGCGTCACTAATGGCAGAGGCAGCTTTGTCAACATGATCAATATTTGAGAAGTGAGGCAAGTAGTTCTCTTCTAAAAAGTTAACAAATGAAATAGGCTGGCTTATGAACTGCTCAATGATGTCTTCAGGGGAATGTGTAAACTTTTTACAGCCAGTTTCTGTTTCTATTACTGAAAATATAAAAGTATATAGATAGAGGTGCATGTATCCATATGGTTTATCTTTACATGTTATAAAACAAAGTTCCAGCAAATAAAACTACTGAACAGACTCATACGGTTTTGAAAAATAAAGTGATTAATGAAGGTTTAGGTATACAATACAGGATAGAGTGGAAGAAAAAAACGTGTTGCGCCGACCCCAAGTAATATGGGACAAGGGCAGGAAGAAGAGGTATACAATACATGCCTAGAGTAAGTATTGAGAAAGTCGAAATTTTCATAGATTTTTAACACCATACGAAAAGCTGGGATTTTTTTAAGTACACAAATGAATGAATGATTAAAAAAGAAAAAAATACCTTTAGGATTTAATACTCTGCCAACACCATGTAAAATGCTTACTGTTTGATCCTTTCCTAAAGACATAAATTTACTTGAAGTCAGCTTTTTCTTCCTAATGCCCTTGCTCTTTGATTCTTTTCCTGGCACTATACTTGTGTCCATATTTTGTCTAGATCCTCCTAAAACGACCGAAATTATTTTGTATCCTTAGCCATATACAAGAAAAAGTATAGTCAATTGGGATTAGACTATTACCTTTTAAGCAGGCAAAATGTAAATTTAAAACTGCCGACCTCACGTCCCCTGCTGAAGAATTGACTACACATTCTATTACATCAGCTGTGGGGCAGTTATAAATTGCAGTATACTTTCTGCTAATTATATTGTCAACTCGTTTGAGAGCAGCTTTTAAATTTGTTGGTGCAATGCTGTTGAACCTGTAAGATATAAGATTTTGAAATGACAAAATTGAATCTTTCTTACCCAAACATAAAAAAAATTAACGCCGTAACCACCGCCAGCCGACTAATGTAAACATAATAATTCCTAGCAAATAAGAGTCAACATTTTTATAAAGTAAATTCTTGGCATTTTAAATACATTATAAACTACTGGAGTACTTAATTTTTATTTTTGAGGTACTATTTTGTCTCAGGCGACAAGATTCTAACTTTGAATCGACTTCCAATATACGGCACGGTTGGCGCATCGGTTGAGCGATTGATTGCTGCGCAGCGTGTCGTGGGTTCGATTCCTGTACAAGTATTTGTATAACGTACATTAGTTTTTCCAAGTTGTTTAGATGTCTTGAGTACGTGAGTTGTTTATGAACGCACCTACGCATAGGAGTTAATAGGCCACTTTTTTTTTATAAAAAAATATGCAGTCAAAACATAAACACCATGGATTTCTCGGTAAATGTGATAAAGTTACGATTTTTTTATGAAATGAATCACACAGAAAAGTACTAATAATTAGGATTCTTCTATTTGGTATTTTATATAATGTATTATATATATTTTTATTGCATTGCTATTTACATTACTTATGTTGTTGCACACTGACAGCCCTAACTCTTTTCCTTTCTTCCAGTCCATCCAAAGGTTGTCTGTAAGAAATTGCCTTGTGCGATAAGACCGCCTATTGTAAACTTCTTTGATAATAATATTTGTACTATGTTAAATTAAGGTGTGCAACAAAGTATAATAATAATGAGGATTTGATTCACCAGCGCATGTCGATTTTCTCGAAAACTATTAGGTTCTAGCTGCTTAAAAATTTCTTTCATAAAAAATTATGATTTCAAAAAATAATTATCCCAATAGAAGAAGCCTTTTCGAAGTAATTTGCACATACATACATTTGGCAATACATTTTTTTTTTTGGACGGATAATGAGAAAAATTATAACCAAAAAAAAGAAAACATGGGCATGGTTGCCCGTGTTTTCTTTTTTTTTGGTTATAATTTTCACAGCCACCACGGGAAAAAGTCACGACATTAGAATCGGGTTTACAATCAGGTAGTAAGAGGGTCACTGTATCGTTAAATTTTAGTCGTTTTAATCCCGTGGAGGGTCGACTTGAAACACTATCGATATGTAAAGAGAAAATTCAAAAAAGAAGTACTTTTTTAATTTACGCATCAGCTGAGCGAGGTCAATGAACTGTAGGTAGTTACTACGCAACGATCGACAACTACCTACAAGGTCATTGACTCATTTACTTAAAGAAATTAATTTCGTACGTGCGCGTGCGTATATTACTTCGAGTTTTAGAAAAAACGTACTATATTTTTTAATTGTATCTTTACAAATCGATAGTGTTTCATGTACCTGATCGACACTCCACGGGATTAAAGCGACTAAAATTTAATGGTGTATAAATTAGCATGACACATAAGAAAAGATTCAAAAGTGCCTGTAATTGGTGTATTTGAAATATTAAACTGAAAAGCAACTCCAACGTACTTAATTGATTTCTGAAAAGCAACTCTTTTTTTTATAACAATTATAAGTGTTTACAATGCATAGTCTATCATGTGGTCAAATAGTTCTTTACTTCTGATCTAGACCAAAGCTGAGGATTTGAGCAGCTGGCTACGAGATATATAATATACTTACGAAATATGATGTATATTGAACTGCTCTTTCAAACTTGGAGTGAAGATGTTGACAGCAGAATTTTTATTATCTGTATGAGTTTCTGAACAAATGAAAACTATTGGTGATTTTGCCCTTTGCCTGTATTGCCTGCACATAAAATAACTTGTTATATACAAGTAATATCTATTGAGATTGTTAAGAAACACCAATAATTAAAATAAATAACTCACTGTAAGACTTCTGTAAATTCTGAAGGTGTTCTCAAAAATGTGTTTGGGAAATCTTCTACCAGTACCAATTTTCTACTGTTATCATCTAACAGTGAAGTGAAATTGGCAGCATTTAATATAAAATCCAGGAATCTTACAGATTGTCTTTGTTTAAATTCAAATTCTCCTGAAAAAGGAAATACATTAAACTTTAATCACATGGTTAAAAAAAATTTGTAAGAATAATTTTTCAGTGTCTGTGAATTTTCTCATTATATCATTAGTTTTTCTCTTTAGTATACAGATTTTCTTGTTACACTTCTAGAATTTGTGGAGAAAGAGAACCGTTGTTGCCTAATGAAGTTACAAAAACACAGGGTACTGTTTATTAGCTGGTGGATTTGCTAGCAGAAGCCAGAGTAAAAATATCAATATAATAACAAAAACATTATATATATACACAGCTGCTCACTCTAATATTATGATGTTTCTCTTTCTGCACAGACTGCATATAATAGAAAGTTACCGTTTTCAGAAGGAATATCAATATCCACAGGAGTAATCCACTCTGTAATTCTGACATTATACTTAGTGGCCAGCACACGTAAAGTTATGGTCTTGCCACAACCAACAGGCCCAGTCATCAGAAGCATATCACTGTTGTTATTATTGCTCACAGTCTTCACCCATTCTTCTACTTCTTGTACCTTCTTGTTATGTACAGCTAAATCTTCCACCTTAACAGGTTCAAATGTTTTCATCCAGTGTTGATGATCTTTTATAATAATAGGTTTCTGGCCTGAGTTTGAATTTAAAACCTTAAAATGAAATAAAATCATAAATGGGTAAACTTTCTTATAACACCAATTACATTAACATTCATAGACATACAAGTTTTTATGTACATGACATACCTCATTTTCTACTGGTTCTTTGTTTTCAGGTACCTCCTGAACATGTGTTTCCTTTTTTAATTTTTTTGATGGTTTCTCTTCATCATCAAAATCAAACATTGGTTTAAACCATTTCTTCTCCTGTTTAAATAGGAATAGAATTCAAGACTACATAGTTATATAGTAAATAAACAAAATCGTGGCAATATTGCACATGAAAGATAAAAACTTACCTTCTTTAGATTATTGGTCATTTTAGCAAAAACTAACACACTTATCACTAAAAAATAGTAATAAAGTAAATTGGAAAAGTTCGAATTCAAAATTAAACAGCTGTCAGTAATGTCATCTGTCACTGTCATTGAGAACAGCTGTCGAACCATTTGACCACAAAGGCCACTAATGAAGAGTTGAAGTTGACCTCGTGCACAGAGTAGCAAGCACCTCGTGTTGAAATAGTTTTTTTTTACTAGCCCGCTTTTTTTTCTGCGTGTAATCATAACAAGATCGGCCATTTTAGTTTAACTTATTTACTGCATACAATAGATACACATTCTTTTAAAAAAACATGATTTGTCCTCTAATTATACGAAGACATGGCTTAAAGGACTTTTTCTCTTTTTACGTATCCAGACCAAAATCATTAAAAAAAAAATAGATTTTGTTTTCGAAGTTAGCTAATAAGTTAATCTCAGAGTACTTTGTAACAGTTAATGTTAGCTAACAGTTAATGTATTGATTAGATACTTACTTTAATATTCAATTATCTAATTTAGATCATTTAACCTTGCCGTTAGATTGAATACATTTTTACATTTCCCATATTGGTACCTGAGTTTGTAATAAAATAACTTTTAGGCCCTTTCTGACAGCTGATGAGCTGACAGGATTTTACTTCTTTATAAACGCACCACAAATTACGTAAAATTGGCACCTTCTTATATAGATTTTTCAATCGTTTAGTTTTAAGTGAAATTGCGTATTTAAGTTCTCCACGAAGTATATTAGATTAATGTGTTGATATCGTAAGTGAACTAGCTATACCAATTGTAAGAAAACTTTTTTGATGTTATAATAACAACAAAGTGTGGTTCTGTGTTTATGTCTGTTTCAGGCAAGATGCAGGCGATCAAGGCTTTGGGAGCCACAGCTCCTTCAACGCTTTTGTCTGTTGTTAAGAAAGGAGGTTTTGCGCCCATCGTAGATCAGATAAGGCAAACCCATTTGCCCGCTCCCAAACCAAATGAAACACGACCTTACTCGCCGTTTCAAGATGCTAGTAACATGGCTGAGATGGCAGTAGCTAGGCTTGATGACTTACTGAATTGGGGAAGAAAAGGCTCAATATGGCCCATGACCTTTGGGCTGGCCTGTTGTGCTGTGGAGATGATGCACATTGCTGCGCCTCGCTACGACATGGACAGGTATCTAACAAAACAAGTGTTATGCACAAAAATCTAATTCATTAATTCCCAAGAGGACGCCGGCGTCCGCACACCTATTGTCTTTCTATTGTGTCTCTAATTACGGTATTCAAAAGTACAATAGAGCTCATTTTCCATATGAGTTGATAGTATAGCAAGCGGTGTTCTGTAGTTGCTACCAACCTTCAATGTATTGTAAATGTAGACAATGAACCTAAAATACCATATATACACACAGCTGTTGCCGTGCTCTATTTGTAAGAGTGTTTCAGTTACAAATATTGCCATACAACAATATTGATTAGTATCAATATATCAACATTGTATACAAGTAGTCTTAAAATAATGTTCAATCTCTTTTGGAAATCAGAGGCAGAAGTGTCAAGTGAAACATAATCAAAAACTCTGCTAGCCATAAATGAAATACCAATTAGGTATGACACAAAAAATGAAAGAGTAAACGAAAGAAGGCACAGATGGAGAGAAGTGCGCTGCGCTGAAAATATTAACTTCAATTGATTTATAAACTCTTACAATTATCCGGTTGAGTTTTAGCCTTGAATAATTATAATAAAAAAATAAGTTTTTTTAACTTGTTTTAAAATACTTTTTTAGATATGGTGTGGTGTTCCGTGCGTCTCCCCGACAGTCTGATGTGATGATCGTAGCTGGTACTCTGACCAACAAAATGGCACCAGCATTAAGGAAAGTTTACGATCAAATGCCTGACCCTCGGTGGGTAATTTCTATGGGCAGCTGCGCAAATGGTGGTGGTTACTATCATTATTCTTACTCAGTTGTAAGGTAAGACATTTGCCTACTTTTAAATTAATTGCTTAGTACAAGTGTGAGCTGCATCAGTTATTGTGGTGACAATAGGGGGATACCTATGTCTAATAGTGGACATCTTTTGGCTGAAATGATGATGATTATGAATACCAACATTACATTCACACAAATCAGCTTAGTGTAAAAAAAAATGACATCAGACTACAGGTAAAAAGATCTTGACCATTTTTTAATCATGTTCCCATTAATTAATTCACAGAGGTTGTGACCGCATAGTTCCCGTTGATATTTATGTGCCCGGATGTCCACCAACAGCTGAAGCTTTGCTCTATGGAGTTCTTCAATTACAGAAGAAAGTAAAACGAATGAAGACACTTCAAGTTTGGTACAGGAAATAAATAAATTCAATCAATAGTAGATGATTTTATATTTATGTAAATTTAACCCTCTGTTTCAGTAAAAATGCTATAATATATAGTATAGTACAGGCATACATTATCATTGTTTAATTTAAATCCTCAATAGAAATAAAAACAAGTCTCCATCCATATTGCCCCACATGCGCACTACTAATGAGCTACGTAGTCAAAATATTGTTCTAATCCTCAGCACACAAGTTGAACCATCATGGCGGTCGGTTTTGAATGCACAGTAACCGATTTTCGGGTCCCAAACAAAGTAGGGGGCTACGCGCAACCATAGCTATGGGTTAAACTTATTTACCGCGTCCTCGTCGAACTGAGTTCACACGTATCCAATATTTTTTGCTATTTGCCCTTTCTACGCCAAAAAGAGAGTTTTGTTTTTTCGAGTGTTTCTAAGATGCATGTACCTACATTTCCTTGACCCACTCTAGGGAGAGTAAAGTCCCACATACCTCCGTTGAAAAGGGAGGATCCTCCGACCAGACAGGTGTTATGTCTGGTGGGCTATTGCCCGATAGATGATTTCGGGTTTGTTCTATATGTTCTAATCGCGCCGCGAATCTTACTTGCGCGATGCAGGATTAGTTCTTTTTGTGACGACATGGATGTCGCTACATCACTCCCCTCCGGAGATCGGAGATCGATGGTTCTTGATGCTTCTTGAGGCGTCGTGATGCGTGCCAGGCCAATGGAGGTTGGTTCCAGTGAGTCGGAACCGGATTCCGCATAGTTCTCGGTGAGTCGGAACTGTCTGCGGTGATGCCCCAGTGAGTCGGGGTGGTGCTATCCCAGTGAGTCGGGATACGATGCTGCAGGCTCCAGTGAGTTGGAGTAGTGCGGCTGGCTCCAGTGAGTCGGAGCGGTGCTGTGCGACGTAGGGCTTGACTGCTGTCGTCGACCAGGAGAGGTTCTTCAAGGCTCTTCATGTGACTGGCCGAAGGTGCAGGTGTTTAGCCAAGGTCGCTGATGAGGCTGAGGGTGATGACCAGGTATGTCCAAGTAGGCATGCTGGTGGTCAGGATACCCATATAGCCGTGGGTGCTGGCTGTATGGCTCGCTGCTCGAAAGCTTGAGGAAGTGATGATGACGTCACGATGTGGTAGCTGCACGAAGGCTGCGCTGACGTTCTTTGTCGAGGGTCACCAGTTTGGGGGTATTTGGGCCAGAGAGTAAAGTCCCACATACCTCCGTTGAAAAGGGAGGATCCTCCGACCAGACAGGTGTTATGTCTGGTGGGCTATTGCCCGATAGATGATTTCGGGTTTGTTCTATAATTATGTTCTAATCGCGCCGCGAATCTTACTTGCGCGATGCAGGATTAGTTCTTTTTGTGACGACATGGATGTCGCTACAGTTACATTTCAGCTTGAAAGGTATAGTTAGGTTCGTCTTAGGGCCAACGCTGCATAAAGCGGTAGCACAGACACGCGCACGCCGCCGCGGCAGCCCCGTAGCGGAAACCAGATTAGTAGGTAGGTACCTGCGCAGCGTCACTAGTTCAAATGTAAGTGTGTATGTAGTCGTGTCGATGGAGAATTCTAATGTATTATTACATATAGCAAAAGGGGCGCGGCGAGCCCGGAAGGAGCACTTTTGTATGGGCCAGCACGAGCGCCCGCTTAATGCAACATTGGCCCTTAGTAGGGCTGCCATTCGTCCGGGATTCTCCGGGTTTGTCCTAGTTTGTAGGTCGTCCGGGGACCGTCCGGTTTAAAAGTGTCCGAATTAAATCCGGACATTTGACCCAATTTTTTTATGCTAGCAGTACACTCCCGGCGAGACATGACGAGACCTAACGAGCGCGAGAGTTGGTCCTACTAGAGTCGTCTCGCTTGGTCTCGGAAGCGCTCCGGTTCGAGTCGCTTTTGTTTTTACCATGAGTCAAAAAGAACGGCGAGCGTGACTGAATGAAGTATGGCGAATAGAACTAAGTCGAGTCGAAAGTGTACACAGCTCCACTCGCTGCCCCTCACCTTGCAAATGTGAGTGATCTCACCGTGTGTGTACAGCTAGCATTATAGAAAGCGATAAATTAAAATAAATCTTTCTTAAAAATTCATTCAATAAGCCACGTCAAAATAGAGTCGATGTTCGTTTTTATTTTTGTTGCAAAAAATAATAATTCTAGGAGTGACAAAACCACATTTCTCCCAAATGTCCGAGATTTTTGCCGTGTTTGTCCGGTGTCGGTAATTTAGGTGATGGTAGCCCTAGCCCATAGGGCTGAAACTGCGTAAGCAGACGGTCGCGATAGGTACCTGTCGCGTTACAAAGCGCGTATTCACGCGGACGGTCCCCTCCCCATCGCGGAAACCTTCGACACTAGAGGACGCAGTATCGCTAGTGTCGAAGGAAAACTGAAAATATAAGCACTTTCGTGTTTATACAGTTTCAGTCCTTAATTTATTGTGAGAGTGATACTGGATACTATTGCTGTTACCAGCTGATACTGCCTGCCGTTACCCACATAAGAGTACGTCTCTGTCTATACACATCACAACTATAACTATGCAATCACAGAGTAGGTACTTTGTATGTACGCAATTCAAATAAGAATAGGTTCAACTTCCACTACGTTGTGTGTGACGTCACAGCTGTCAATTGGAATCAGGTTCTGGTAGGGTGAGCAAAATAAGATATTTTTAAATCAAATTTATTTACGAAACATGAACATAGAATTTTTAATCAGAATTTAGATAATCATCTTCTCTCATCTCTGTCAGAGTGGTCATCGTTGACGTCAACACCATCATCGCTGCTGTTTTCCCCTATAAAATAAAACATGAATTATTGTAAGTTTTTATTAGGTATTTATTCCACTAACTCCTTTTTTTGTTTCTGTCTTAATTTGCAATCAGACTTTGCCTATAGGTAAGCAAATTTTTAAAGTGCATTGTTTTTCTGAGTGTGTCGCCCAGCGGAGACAGTTCCTCAATGAAATGGCTAAACATGGCCTGGTCCCCAGTATCAAGCACCGTGTCAAGCGGGTTCCATGCCGGGTACGTATTAGCTGGTTTGCTAGGTCATTGTGACAATTTGCTAGCTTTTTCTTGCCTTTTCTTTTTGGAGTTTATTATCTACGCAGAGTTTTGAATTTCATCCCAGTAACCAATAGATCTCTATAGCGTATCTTTAACTTTTTATGTGGTTCTTCCAAGTCAATCGGCGGCCCAGATGGATACCGAATTGGGACGCTTACTCTATGGTTGCACGTTTAGCTATCAAGAGTGGGCGAGTGGCTAGTGGATAGTCACCGCGTCTAGGTTAAATGTGACAAGCACCGATTTGTTGGCCCTAAACTTTAGGGCCAACGCTGCGTTATATGGGTGCACGCGCGATCCACGCGCGGTGAGGTGCGACGCGACGGTGAAAAGTGCACCATCGCGTTGCGCCTCGCCGCACAGGTACCCGTCGCGGGCAGCTGTGACTCGTGTCCTTTTTGCTACGCAATAATGCATTAAAGTTCTCCACCGATACGACTACATACGGCTAAAGCTGAACTAACGACACTGACTGCGCACACACGCGCATAGTCAGTCGACTGGTGCGACTGGTTCTTAACGCAGCGATGGCCCTTATTCTCCTCTTGTTTGACCAGATACCAATTTCATCTAGACCCTTTTGTAGCGTTTCTGATGCGGCAATCAAAAAGGGGTCTATTCCTAGCTAGAATGGCTATATATATGATATCATCAGCGTATGTGGTGGTTATAGTTCCTACCTGGTACTTCTGGCTGATCTGCTGTATATATCCTGTACAATCTTGGACCAAGAATAGACCCTTGGGAGACACCCGCTTTGACTTTGTAACCACGATGTGGAAGTACCTTCTTTGACTTGGGATATTTTACTAGACAAATTTTAAACTAGGTGAGTTACTACCTATGCTACCAGTTATAAAATAAAATTTTAAATGTAATATTTCTCATAGCAGTAGCTATTATTTGATTTTATGCAGCAACCCACTGTGACATTTTACTCCCAAGTTGGTCCCATAGAAATATTATTAGGTAAAGTGCGACAAGTATTAATTTCCAAAGATTTAGACATCGATAAATTGAACAATTTTTTTACAACTTTGTCCAATGTTGATAGGACATTAAAATTGAATACATTGAATTATCTTTCATCGCTTATGACTCCTAGTTACTCTCTATTTGTTTTTAGTCAATTTACCGTTTGTGATCTTAAGAAGAGCATTCTATCGATTTCTTCTATTCTATCGATAGAAGAGCATTCTATCGATTTCTTCTATATCTGTGATGTTAAGAAGAGCATTCTATCGATTTATTATTTATATATATATTAACTGCCTCCACTTCCAGAGTTGTAGATGGTTTTGATAACAAGTCTAGCTGCAACGGTTGGCAGAGAATGCGATCAATGCTTCTTTCCAAAGCAACATCGCTATTGTTATTAGGAGTAAATACTTTAGCAAGATGCTCTGTAAATGCGTTTGCTTTGTCCTTTTGTATTCTTGTCGTTGCGATTTATATATTTCTTCTTATAGGCGGTGTATTCGAATAGTTTGTGGTCGCAGTGGGTGTCAGTGACTCTAGCTTTGATTGCAAGGTTTCCTAATGGAGACGTGTTATCTCGGGCTTAGCCAGAGAACAAATTTGTCCATTCGGTCCTTGTCAGATGCCAAACTCTTCTTAGACGACGTTTCTCGAGGTTTTGTTACTGACTTTATTATTTTTTAATTCAGGAATACATTTGCAGCAAGAGTCCTGTAGCGACATCTATGTCGTCACAAATTAACTAATCCTGCATCGCGCAAGTAAAATTCTCCGCGCGATTTGAACATTTAGTGCTCGGCCACAGTGGCAGCGCGGTGCGGGTAGCGGCGCGGGCGCGGGCGCAGGAGCGGGCAGCGGCGCGGGCGCGGGAGCGGGCAGCGGCGCGGGCGCGTTTTGCTTAGCCACACTGGCAGCGCGGTGCGGGGAGCGACGGTAGCCATAACCTGTTTCAAAATAAATCTAAATATAAAAATAAAGCAAGTTATTTGTTTGATCCACTGTCAATGATATACAATTAACTGAAAGAACTGTAAATACAGTTAAAAGCAGACTGATATCCCCGCTCCCGCGCTTGTTGCCGCTCACCGCAAAGTAAACTACTATATAATTATATAGCTGTTGGTCGTTGCGTACTAACTAGATACAGTTCATTAGCCTCGCTCAGCTAACGTTTACTTAAAGAAAATAATTTCGTACATGTGTGAATTAATTCGAGTTTGAGAAAAGAGTACTTTATTTTTCATTTTATCTTTACAAATCGATAGTGTTTCATGTACCGAATCGACCCTCCGCGGGATTAAAACGACCAAAATTTTACGGTGTATATCCAGTTTATGTTAATTTATTAGCATTTGCTTTTCATCTCTATTTGGCGCGAGACCATTAATTACTATTATTATTTAAAATAAACCTAAGCATTGTTACCTGTATTTATGATAAAATTCATTTAGAATCTAGCTCTTCAATTTCGTTCATCTCTGCATCACTGTGTCGCCGTCATCATCATTATCATCTTCGTCATCATCATTATCATTATTATCACTCTTTCTTTCTCCTATAAATACAACATGAATTGATGTAGATGTTTAATATTTTATTTCAGCAACTGCTATCCATAATATAAAATTGAATCACTGAATCTGTTGCTAAGCGCAAATCTCGAGAACAGCTGGACCGATTTCGCTAATTCTTTTTTTTTTGTGTTTGTTATTGTCAGGAGAAGGTTCTTAGGTAGAGTAGAGTATAGACATGGGCTAACTTTGTCCGATAAAAGATTGGATATGTAGTATATCATTCCAAGTAAGTATACAGATCTGGTTAATATATCCAATTATCCATACCCGCTTAATATATCCGGGAGTGAAGTAACCTCCTTATGGAGCGGAGGAGCGAACAAATCAAATATAAGAAATAAATACGTAATTATCGCTCAAAAGTTGCAAATATTATTGTAAAAAAGTATAAACCATAAGAGAAAACTCTTAGATTTCAAGCGGGAACTGTTGTTTGTAACTGCGTTTACTGTCCCAAAAGCAACCAAGCGTTTTCTTGCTTGAATTCATAAACACACGGTTTGATGTCGTCATTCAGTTCGGTTTCGGTTGGAGAGGGTCGGTGTTACTCGGATATAGGATATATTAATTTTTATGAAAGGGAAGGAGTGCATATGTGTCCACTTAGGGATATATATCCGAAGATATAGATGTGTCCGGAGTTACCCATGCCTAGTAGGGTAGAGCGGGAGCGAAGCATCGGACAAAGCTAGTTTAAAATAAAAATAATAGGCATTCTGTTACCTGTAACTATAAATTACTACTTAATTAGTTTTTGCCTGCTGTTTCGCTTCCAATAAAGTTCCAAAGTTTTTGTGAAGCATTAGTTGAATGCCCTCTCTTAGAGAGGAGGCTTGTGTCCCAACAGCGGGAACATTAAATGGATGATAGTTGAATGCGATACTCTATTCTGTCAGTCATCATGACTACAATCCTGTTTGTTAGTGGATATATTTGGTGGCTTAGATGCTTCCATGCTGTGGTAAGGAGCATTATCCTTAACTATCGTTGCATTTTCGGGCATTGGTACTAACCTTTCGTTGATCCATTTTTTTCCTTTTTAATGGTACTTAAACTGGCTTTGACAATTTTACCAATATCACATTTGAAAGGCAGCCCCGCGACAACCACCATTGAACTTTTTACTTCGTGATCTACCTGGAAGAACAAACATAAGGGTTAGTTAAAACTTAAGCTTAATACTTAACTTAAGCTTATCTAAAAGCTTGTAAATTAACAAGCTTTTGGATAAATTTTAGGTACAATACATAGAATTACAACAGAATATTTTAAATATTTATTGCTAGCTGACCTTCCAAACTTCGTATTGCCTAATAGTCGTTGTTTTTTCTGTCGTGATTTTCCCCATATTTTCTCACCGTTTAAACCTTTGCTGTAATATCAGGTATATATCAAGACCGGTCTGATATCGGTCCAGCCGTTCTCGAGTTATAACGATACTAACGAACAGCTATTCATTTTTTTTAAGTGAGATTAGTATCGCCAACATGTACTGGGAATGTACAGGTTCATTTTATAACTCTATTCAAGTGCTGCAATACTTAAAGACAATCACAACACACAAAACGCATTTTAAAACGCATATGATTAGTTAGTTAATTTTCATTGTCTATGATGTCAACTTCAACTTCAACTCTTCATTAATGGCCTTTGTGGAAGAGACACCACAATTTTGCCAATAACACGTACGAACTGTTAATATACCATCAAACGCTGGAGAGTATTTAGCGAGAATTAACAGTAAAATGAATATAGATAAATTTTTAAATTAAAGTACAAAATAAAAGAATTTCTTCGCAGACGGAAATCGACCGTCAGTCAGTCAATCTTATGACCACAGATTATGACTAAGTAAATTATAAACAAGACAGAAACTCGAAAGACTGTAAAAAATAATATTTACAATAGTTACAAATTAATTTTGTTAACTTCAATGAATTTACATAGTTTAAATATAAAATGTGTAAACACAAAAGGAAGAAGACATTTGATAGAGGTTGGAGTAAAATAATAATTACAATTATGTCAATAATAATAATACACAAAAACACAGAACAAGAAATAATAATGGGAATTGATAATTACATTACATTATAAAAATACATTAATGTCAAATTGAATAAAATGATTGAATAATAAAAAAGGGACTCCATAAAATAATATCTTATGCACCAACTATAATTATTTTAAATAACTTTCTTTCAAAATTGTAGGCAAAAAGTTATTATAGTAGAGAAGTGAGAAAGAAGGAAGTGGTTCAGCAAATTGGTTGGCAATATTATATTTGGAAAGTTTTCAGAAGAGGTTAAAAGATTTATTGTTAAAAGAGCAGTAGAAGAAAATATTGTAAAAAAGTACCCTCTGCAAGACCATATTTACACAGGGAACTAACCTGGATAAATCACCTGTATAATTGGATGGAGGGGGACTAAGAACAGAACCTCGAGATATTCTACTTCAAAACATTCTTTGTCCAGAGTTAGCCTTAGAAATTCTTAATTGAATGATGCAATTGGAAGAGAGTGTAGAGACCAATAATAGGAAAAATCCTAGCCGGGATTCTCAGCTCATGCACCTTTCGCCTGAGATTAGGGAAGAGGACTAATAGGCAGTATGTCTAGAATAACTAGGTTGTCTGGAAGAAATCGCCGAGTGCGATAAGGCCGCCGATTGTATGTTTTTCTTTTTTCTATGGTTTCCCTTTATAATAATTGTAATCTTGTTGTAGAATAAAGTGTAAATAAATAAATAAATAACAACAGACTCATTCTGGCTGTGGGCCAGCCGGGCCGCTGACATGAGGAAGAAAGGCGAAGAAGCCATGACCCAAAGAGATAAACATAACACAATATTAAACAAAAAAAAAACAGAATTTTAACAAATACAAAATTATATACATCATCAGGATACCTACACTATCAGCTGTACCCAGAAGGAAAGCTGAACTGAGTTGTTGAGAGCAGTTTCCTGTTCTCAATTAAGTACAGTTTTTAATGTAATGCTCTAAAAGTTTTATGAATATGGACAACAAAGCGATAGGACTATATGACAATGATTATTAGGACTTTGCTAGGTTCTAATCTTGGGTCTTCCATTCTGTGGAAATGTAGCAGAAGTAAAGCAGAAATTACCCAAGTCCAGGTAATTTTGTTTTTTTTTAGAAATTTAATACTTCCAGAGAATTTGACTTTAAATGGCTTATTCATTAGGTTGAGTTTGGTTGTCTATATCATCAAAGCCAACAAATCTCTCCCCTACACTTGGAACAGGGGGTGGGCATTTATTGATCCATTTACAGTGAAGACTGCACCTGATTTCATCATAATAATGACCCGTTTGTAAATTTGATTATTAAGAATGGCCTAGGCGACTTACTAAAATAATATTAATGACAGTTACACCTATTTTTTAATTGTCGTTTCTTTTTTCTTTACTGTTGCTTAAAGGCACCAAACTTAATTTCTTAGAAACATTGATTCCATTTGCTCATGATCACATATTAGAAGATACAGTTCCAGGGTTAGAGGCACTGCATGCCGAAATACAGGCTCCACGCCTAGTTCGGCAGCATATGTCAAATATTTATATGTAATTATAACTATGTCATAATTAAGAGCAATGTCAAATTGTGTTTATGTATTTTTGGTTAAATAAATTATTATTATAATAATTAGGGGCCCAGTGTAGTAGTAGCTACACAATTTTATAAAACTGTTTTCACCCAGAGCGTGAGTGACAATACTCGGAGGAAATCCTAAGTATTATTTTTTTGCTGCCAGATATTCTGCATTAATCCAGTTATGATTAAGTCTCAAATATTTGGCATGCCAGAAGGTGTGGTCCAGTTTGTTTTACCGTAAATGAATTGTATGACACAATTCATTATACACAGTAAAACAAACTGGAGGGCTGAAATTTATCTATCTCAAAATACTGATTTAATTCAAATTTTAGGTGTAGTTACCTTGCTGCTGCTAGCTTGCGCTTCTCTCTTCTCGCGTCGGATACGTGTCAAAGTATTTTTATTTATACCAGTTGCCAAATGTACTCGTTCGGTCACTTTACTTGCATTTTGCAGGGTTTGCATAATGAGTGCGAATATTTCACGAGTCACAGTTATATCCCCATTTGGTCCTGAGAGGATGCTCGCTGTCTTTAATTGTTCAATCAATTTTAAATTGTGCTGTTTCTCGCTCTCAAAGTATTCGTCTACATTGCAGATAATCTCTCGAGCCCTCCCATGTAAAACAACGCCGCGTTTATTATTACTCATTTTCGAATGTTTTCGAGTAAAGTCATTAGGGCAAACACAAAAATAACAAATTTAATGGAATACAGCCACAATCAATCGATTTTTGTTTATGCCATGTTGTGACGTCACGTCACATAACTGTCAAATAGGAGTGAGGCGTATTTATCGAATAGTTTAAAAAAACAGGTATTTCAAAGTAACAACTTGAAACAGGTATCTCAGAACCGAAATAACATCTCCTGCCTGTTTTGTCTGTTCCACAAACAAACAACCGTAGTAGCCGAAACTTCGAGAGAAACAAACGGAACGACCTGGAACAGCTATGTGAAACAGTTTCAAACGAAACATACTCCTTTCTCTTCTGACGTATTTATATAGAAAGAGACAACATCTGTTCTTTGGAACAAGCTCTTTGCTCCTCTGGTTCGTTGTGTAATAGAAAGAGATAGTATCTGTTCCTTGCCTGTCACTGTTCCTGAACTTTTCTAATACATAATTATACAAATAAAGGACCTACCATTGAACAAAATATCGATTATTTTTTTATTCTTATGTACAGACGCCAGCACATCAACCTATCTCAATCTGTCAAATTTCTTTAATAGATTTTCAACCTTATCACAATAGCGGAAGGTCAATGTTCGATTGGTAAAATTTGGCAGATTGGGGTAGATTGACGTGCTGGCGTCTGTACTTTAATTTTATAATATTTATTTTTAAAATAATAAATAATAAAAACAATATTGTTGATTTTTTAAAACCTAGACATTACATTTTCGCGCTAAGAAAGATCTAAACAGTCTCACTCATGCTCTCACTCTTTATAGTTGTTTATTCCTCGTTCCAAATTACGAAAATTTCAATGTTAGTGTTCCACAGTCAACCATTTAGGATAGTAGAAGACAGAAAGTTTCGAGAACTCATGAATTTAGCTTTTCCCAAATATATAATACTAACTAGGAACTATTTTGCCAATATTGCCATCTCTGTATGAAAAAAAGAAAAATGCTGAAACTGTATTTCTGAATCTGTTGTAATCAATGAGTCTATAGTTCCAGAGGAATAGGCTGGAAATAGGTACTATTATGAATCTGTTGCAATCAATGAGTCTCTAGTTCCAGTGGAACAGGCTGGAAGTAGGTATTATTTCTGAACCTTTTGCAATCAATGAGTCTTTAGTTCTAGTGGCACAGGCTGTTATTTTGGAACAGGTTTTTGGAACTATTTTCGTTTTGGAACTGAAACAGGTTTCTAATGTGATCTGGTGAAATAGAAAAATTGGGTAGAGTAGGGTTGCCAACTTTTTTTACAATAAATAAAGTATTTTTTGATCTGAGAATAATTTAAACAGTATTTTAGGAAAAATAACAGTTTATTTTACACTTTATTGTAAGTAAAAAAAAAATGCAAAAAAATACTGGCTTTGTTGCTATTTTCACCCCGCTATGCATTAATTACTAAAAAAAAACTCTTTCAGAGTAAATGCTGTGGTGGCGGATATGAGACAATTCTAGTAATGTTTTTAAATTCTTCTAAGGTGGCTAATGGCTCTACTTGCTCTACTTTTAGTCGGTACTCATTTCAAGAAAACACACTTGTGTTCGGACTGATAAGTCCATAACTGAGCTTTGAAAAAAAAATTGTATAGGCATTTTAATGCTGAAATCAGTATTTTGTACACTTTATTAGTATAAGACTGTTTTTAAAAGTATAGTTGGTAACCCTTGTAGAGTGAGCAAAATAATTTTTCTAAATTACAATGATTATGGGATCTATTACACCACTCGAAATGCTGACCGTTTTTGTCGAGTCGCGTAGTGTAATAAGGGCCAGACTGTCGGAAGTAAACTTTAAGAGTCTGTGTAACTTGTTCGGAATATTGAGTGGTGTAATCTTCGATATATATGTCATTATATATGTATTTACTTTATAAACTCTTTGTACTACGTAGGTACTAGATGAAGCGTGCCCAGGGCCGAGCCGACCCCAGCCAACGCCTGTGTGGGTAACATATGGAGCGCCTCTTTTTTTGTTGTCGTTTTTCACTATGGATATTTTTTTTAACTGAAATTTTTTCTTCAGTTTGGTATAGTATTTTTGTCTGAATAGATAAAAACGGTTCACTTCCGCTTGGCAATTACCTCTTTGCACGTATTATTATTACGTAAATGCGCGTTGTTTATGGTTTTTAAGTGAAAACGAGGATATAGAAACCAAAAATTTAGGCCGAACAAAATTCGTACACCCGTGTGTACAATTCGACGTTCAAGCGTTTTCAAGGTGATTCAAGTTGTACAAACGTATGTACAACTGGCACGCGAGACGTTACAGCGAAAAAGAAAATGCGCCTTGCATTTTTTCACATTGTTTTTATTTTGCGAAGAACTGACTAATTATTTTTCTTAAATATGAGAAACCTTAGTTACTCCCAATGAAAGTCCTGTCAAAATCAGTCCAGCTGTTTCACAAATTAACCGGAACGAAAACCGGAAGTATCGAATTTACTTTCATATAACATTTAAAAAAAAACAGACACTTCAATTTTTAAGGTGATATTATAATAGATATATTACTCCAAGAATTGTTTTATTTTATTATTTGAAAAAAGACTGAAATAAGTTCTTCACACAGTTCTTCCTGCAAACTATATCAGCTGGTAACCAGATAATTTTTTTTTTCTAATAAACTACCTCTAACCGTGAAAACACGTTAAAAGAATAAGTAATACACAAACTAAGCATTTATAGCAATATAAACTTATTCAGGATTCTAGGTAAACAGGAATTCCCTATGAATTTTGATATCTTGAGAGTGTCGAAATATGCGTTTTTTTCGACATAAACAACAATATTTTTTTTTTCTCAATAACTTAGAAACTTTATTTTTCACAGCTTCAAAGGACCGCAATTCACAGGACAGGTTTCAATTTCAACTCGATACCTCCACACTTTGGCTTCCCAGACAGACAAAGGGCCTTGACAGACAGACGGGCAACAAAGTGATCCTATTAGGGTTCCGTTTTTTCAATTTGAGATATGGAACCGTAAAGATAGAAGTATCCTTCTTGAAAATATTATCAGACTTCAGTGACACTCTAAGGCCTGATTTCACCATTCAATATAAAAACTCAGTTCAATTAAACTGAGCTCAGCGTAATCTAGTTTAAAGACCCGTGTCGTAAACATGGGTGACAACAAAAGAATTGAAACTGAGTTTAGGGTAAACTAGGTTTAATTCATAGCGGTGAAACGCAAAATCAAGCTATAATCTCGATTAGGAGCTCAAACTGCGTTTTGTTTATATAATCGCGATTAGTTTCTTGGTGAATTTGGCCCTAAGTAGACGTTGAACCAAGTTTAGACCGGTTCGAATGTTCAGGACTAAAGTTACAAAAAAGTAATGACAAAAATCTCAATTGATTAAAAAATATTAAAAAAAGAAGGGATTGAGTATCCCTCTTCAAAATATTATCAGACCGCAACGACATCTCTAGTTAGGCTCGTTGGACCAAATTTGAACCGATTCGAGTGTTTAGGACTGAAGTTAATTTAGTAGAATTTAAAATATTGGAGTTCAAAATTGTTTAATTTTTCTTTTTTTTTTCCTAAATTGATCAATTTTAGATTAGAACCCTAAGGAAAAATTGCTTCATAAACATTTTGTTACCTAAGGCCTTTTTCTTAGGATCTGTTCCCGGCGGCTGCAAGCTGCTCTATAGGAATCAATTTGCGAATAATTAAAACACAAACAGACAAATGGACAAAGTGATCCTATAAGGGCTCCGTTTTTTCTTTTTGTGGTACGGAACACTAAATATAGCTATTTTCCACCACGGCGGGCGCGGGTGTAAACGGCTTCGTGACTTAAACCGTAGTTACACTGGATAGTATTTTTTTTTCCGTATCGTAGCTTTACATTGTGTGCTGAAGTAATTATCCAAAGTCACTGAGGAAACGAAGGAATGCAATGACTGAACGAGACTTTGACGGCATCACATTACCTATTTCTTCTCTAGTGTTCTTGGTGTATTCGAGTGGAGAAGGGGAGTGTAAAAAAAATCTTATTGGTATAAAAATCAAAAGTTTTAATGGTATTTTCTGAATCGCACCAAGCTTTCATTTACTTTTTAGTATACAGAATGATTTTGAATAAACTATAATAATAATTCTGAGTCAATCTTGAGATTTTAAGAACACAAACCGTCAGATGTATCTGTAATGACAGACCCTAAATCCAATTTTGTCTGACTCAATGCCCTTTTAATATTGATTCAATGGCACATAAGAGTTTACTAGTACATGTCATGATAAGGTCACTAAACAATTATTTTAAGAATATTTCGCTTGTTCACAAATACAATTTGAAATAAAAACAACATGATTTATGATAAATACATATCCGACCATTATTGTATTACTGTTACATCTAGATACCTGAGAATAGACACTACTTTGAAGTCAGACAAAATGTATTTCACAATACAATAATATCACATATTTTAAATGCATTAAAATGAAATATAACTGCTATACCTGAAATTGTGTTCACTAATAGGAGTATAAATAAATAAATAAAACTCCACTGGTACAATTGAAAAACCATTGAGATTTTTAACGGAAGTGTAAATTAAACTCCCGATGCAATAATAATTTATGGGATTTTCTTTTGTATGACGTTAAATAAACCAATTCTATATTTTAACGCTAATTTACATACTAATATTTACAGTTATTTATAAGTATATATAAATATGTATAATTATATCGATAGCGATTCCGATAATCCTATCCTTCACAATAATCAGCAATTTCATGTATAATTAACTAATAATGGTCACAATAACAACTCGATAGATATTTTCATGTAAATAAACAAGCAGTAGTGTACAGGCCGGCGGCGACGAGCGCCGCGTGTTCTCGTCCAATATTGCACATGTCGAGACAGTGCACTCGCACCCTCCGCACCCCCCGGCCCCACTGTCCGGCCGGGCGGGCGCCGACAACCCACAACCGTCGTTCTGTAAGCGACGTTACAATAAATAATTCTCTAAACCGATAATGCGAAACGATATACATTCAATTAGTCGTACTCTCACTTGCGACGTCGTTTACGCTACTCTATGTACACACTCGGCGACACGGCGGTTTCGCCGCATCGCTATCATCGCGGCTCCTCTTTCTTGAGCAGGTCCAGAGGCGCGAGCGGCGCCAGCGGCGGAGCCAGGGGCGCCAGCGGGGCTAGCGGCGCGTGGGAGCTCAGCGGCGCGTGCGAGCTGAGCGGCGCGTGCGAGCCCAGCGGCGGCAGCGGCGCGTGCGGCGGCAGGCCGCGGTGCAGCAGTGGCGCCGCCTTCAGCTGCTGGTGGTGCGCGTACGCGCTCAGCATCTTGGCGCGGTCTTCTTCGGCGCGGATGGCGGCCTCCACCAGTGGTGCGAACCGCATGTGCTGCAGCGGGTCGAACGTGCGGTACGGGTCCCACGGCGGTGGCGGCGGGTAGGCCAGCGACGGCGGCGCGTGGCGCGGCGGCTCCTTGCGCTCCTCCTTGATGGGTTCGGGCGCGCCGTTACGCAGCGGCGAGCGGGCGCGCGCGCGCTCCAGCTCGCGGTCCCGCTGGTCGCGTTGCTCGCGCGCCTTGCGGCGCTCCCGCTCGTCGCGCTCGCGCCGCTCCCGTTCGTCTCGCTCCCGGCGCGCGCGCTCGCGCTCGTCGTGGTCGCGCCGCGCCTCGGCGGCCGCCTGAGGCGCGGGCGGGCGCACGGCGCGCCAGGCGTCGTGCAGCGCGCCCAGCGGCGGCGCGTGGTGCACGCCGTGCAGCGAGCCGGACAGCGCCAGGTCGCGGCCGTACGCCGTGAGCCCGAAGGGCGGCGCGCCGGGGTAGGCGCCGGGCCCGTAGCGGCCGAAGGGGGACACGCCTGAAACGCGCACAGCTCGGTGAGATGCGGCGGGCGCGGACGCGGGCAGGCCGGGCTCGTAGCGGCGGAGCGTACCTAGGTGCGGGTGGTGCGGCAGGTAGGGCGCGGGCGGCAGCTCGTAGGGCGAGCGGTAGGTGGGCGGCGGCGGCGCGGGCGCAGGGAAGGCTCGCAGCTTGTCCTTGTCGCCGCCGCCGGGCACGGCGCCGCCGCCGGTCTTCTCTTTTTGCTGGTGGTTGTAGATCTCCCAGGCAATCCTCACGTGCATCGCGTTCCATTTTCCCGTTTTCTGTGTTAGAAAGTGCATATTAGCAAATTTCCACATTGGAATTCTAATCATATAAGTCGTCACTGTCCTGACATGCGAGCAGGTCGAGTTCGACAAATAAATATAACAGGTGCATGCATAAAGTATGTAATGTAGTGCTAAGAAGGAAACCTACCGCGACAGCGGGACGTGGTGGTGGTTTAGAGGTGGAGTCGCTTGCGGCTGACACTACGGGCTGTTAACATTATGCGATGCAGGGTTAATGATTGGAGCAAATTAAAACATAAAAATAAGCATAAGCAAGTATTTGAAGAAAGTTGTCAGTAAAGAAATTGATTATTTATAGCATGAAAAATTTATTGAAGGCTACTTTTAAAAAGTTAAAGATTTTAATTCTGTAATACTAAAGACATGTAAGATTACAAAGAGATTGATCCAAAAACATGAAAATTATATTATGAAAATTATGCATGCATTATTTAATTAAATGAATATTGAATTTGCTTTCACAAATATTGAAATTTAAATATTTACAAAAAGATGAGAAAAAATAATGAGTATCACCTTAGGAGCGTAAGTGGTAAGCGGTGCGGGAGGCACGTAGGGGCCAGTGGGGTGCAGGAGACTAGACGAGTACGGGTAGCCGAGCCCGATGCCACTGCGGTACAACGATGACATTTTGCTCACGTCCTTGAACTGAAAACGTTTAAATAAATAATAATATTATTTTCCCTTTTTTTACTTATGCTTAGAACTGATAGTCAAAATGGTAATGGCGATCATTTTTAATTAATTCACATTACTCTGATTACTGATTGGCTTGTGCCCCAGCAGTGGGAACATTATAATGCTGATGCTATGATACTCACTGAATTAGTGAGAGTTTATTGAATCAATTAGAATAAGTTCGCCAAAGGCTTGGTAGATGAAAGTAAGCTGTTGGTACGCGAGACTGTTTCAGAGAGCCTTGTGAATATAATGCTAAGGCTTTCATGGCGTTCTGGCATCGCGATGTGATTCACTCTGAGGGTTTTCATAGAACCAATGAACTCTCGCGGCAAGGGTCTTTGCGTACCCAAAGACCCTTGACTTCCATGGCAAGTGATATTGGATGTTTCTATTAGGACTCTTGCAAGTTCTTCTCTATAGGAAACAATGGATTCTCTATAGGAAACAACAGTGCACTAGCTTCCAAACGTTTTATAAGTGCCCATGTAGGCCAAAGTGAACTAAATTATTTTGAATTGAATTAATAATATTCCACAACTATCACACAACTTTTTCAGTAGCAGTCCAGGGACCAGAAGCGGTAAGTGCCTCTGATAGTATGAAAAGCGATCATCTCTCCCTGGTTGAATATTGGGAATTCTCTAACCAAATTTCAATTTTTCAGTTCACATACAAGAAGAGTTTGATCACTAAATATCGAGCAGCTTTATGAATTATAAATCTAACAGGTTTATATCTTGTATTACTAGCTTTTGCTAGTAACGTCGCGTAAGTGTAGAAAATAACCCCTAGGGAACATGCTCCCGGGATATAACATATCTTATTTTCTATTCCAAGACATGATCTATCATGTACCCATTTCGTGCAAATCCGTTCAGCCGTTTGAGTGTGGAGGAGTACCAAACAGTGTACAGACTTTCACCTATGTATATTAAAATTGGTTAAAAATAAGTTTTAAGGTGTAGAGAATCGCGGGCTGAGAAAATCAGAAAAGGTGAATTCATTTAATAATGCCATTTTATCAATTAATAAACTGCCTAGACTGCCCTGTACTATTTTCGGATCGTCTTCAGGTATTATTACAGCTGAATTGTATAGCATTTTTTTCATTTGAGCGTCTGCTTATCTTACTTTTACAACCTAGAAACTAAGGGTGGGTTTCTGAATTGAGTATTTTAAGTTAAGAATGTCTCAAACCATACTTAAATGCCAAATTTTGACAAGTTTGCAGGGTAAAGTAGAGTTTGAGTAATACTCAACTTCAAATGCTTAAATCAGAAATCGGGGGTAAGAAACACAAACCTCCTTGGACTTGTTGTCAGATTTTTTTTTTTTTTTCTTTATTCATCATTCGGTCGTCGAACCATAAACGAATTAATTCATTTTGCGACTAGACGGCGTTAGGATAAAGCAGTCAGTGTTGCGCTTTCTACAGTTTCTACTTATAGGTTTTTTTTTTTTTTTTTATGGTACTTATAGGAGGTTCCTTTTGAGCCTTTTTACCATAGCTTTTTGGTTTAGGAGCACTGCAGACAACAGACTATCCGCAACACACTTTTTAATCAGCGATAATAGAACCTAAGGGTTTTTTTTAATATCGTGCGGATTTCATCATGCATGAGATATACAAGAAATACAATACAGACCAGCAATTTATGATACTTCTAAGGCACAGACATACATTCTTTCTTCCGGATCAATGCACTTCCTCATTTTTGTTCCCGAATGTATCAAAGCTTAAGGCTTAAATAATGCTCATCAAATGTAACAGACATTTTTATAAAATTTGAAAAATTTGTCTGAACATTGTTTTAGAATTGAAAGTTTAATATGAAACTGTCTTGTCAGTAATCTCTCCGACAGTATAAGATGTACATAAAATTCTCTATTTCTTTATCTATTTCTGTACTTCAAGTGTACCTATAATAATACATCGCAATCTCTGCATTTCCATAACGTCTACGTCCGTAACAGTTCTGTCGACAGAATGATAGAAGATGTGCGTTGAGTCTGCATAAAATCTGCGACAGACTCGACAGCACAAAAAGTGTGTCGTGTGCGCTGTACCGAAGAGTTGAGTGACTAGTGTGTGTGTGGGTGTATGTTATTGTATTTCGGGCTGGTATCCGCAACTCCACGACTAAAGCGCGTATTTTGCGCGTATTTTGGGTGTATGTTAAGAGTTGTTTGTATTATTTGTTGTAACATTTGATTTATGAATTCACTGACAACATTTGAAGGTAGTCGTGGATTTTGTTATTCCTGGCAAACCATCACATTTATTTGTTTTAGAGGCATTTCATCACAATTCCTACCGCGCTGTATATAAACATATTGAGAAATGAATGCACAGCAGTACTGCTTGGCAAATTAGGGACATTTTAGTCTGTATGTGCACTAAAATAGTTTTTGTCCGTTTCCTTCTTTTCTTGTTTTGTGATATGTGTGTACATTAATTGTTAAATAAATAAAATTAAAGTATTTACGTTTGCTGTGGTTATATGTATTATCCTGAAATTGCGCACAAGAAATAGATGACATAGTACAAGTTGTATAATGGCAATGTTAAAATATTTTGTATTTAATTGTAATTGTATTTAAAATATTTTTATCGCTAACAATTGTACATTTTAATTTTGTGCAGTATGTTGGATTTGCTGACTATGCTCCACAATTGGATTCCATACATATACTGACTAAAGGACTGTATTACAGATATCTAAATATTACAATACACGGTATATAAGTTGAAACTAAATGGTGATCGACCTTCAATGCGCAGTAACAGATTGTCGGGTCACAATCGAAGTGGGAGGCGGCGCGTAACCATAGCAACGACGGCCATTTTGGTTCTACTTATTAACCATGTCGCATAACAGAATAAGATATAGTCATGTACATACTAGTGGTTGGTGCGGCACCAGCAGCTGGTGCGGGTGCGGGTGCGGCGGGTGCGGCTGGTGCGGGTGCGGCTGGTGCGCGGGGTGCTGGTGCACGTGCGTGTGCTGGTGCTGGTGCTGGTGGTGGTGCATCTCGGTGCGCACGGCGCCGGCGGCGGCCAGGAAGCGGCTGTCCAGCTCGCGCCGCAGCAGATCCGCGCCTGGGCCTGAAAACCACCCCTCTACATTTCCAACAAACACTATAAACATGACCAAATACATTTATTCAGGGTTGATTTTTCAACAGCTAGGCAAAACAAATATGGCGGTTGGACAACTTTTATATGGAATATATGCCAGAGGCTAGAGTTTAAGTTTATTCTTCAGGTAAACATTATCCACCGATTGAAAAATCAACCTTAAGTCACGTAAATTTAGAGCGCAGTCCCATTAACAATTAGATAGTTGGTGGTTACATTATCGAGCTATCAATTGACAGTTATTCAATTATTATGAGGAGTCACCTCCACAAGCGAGTGGATCGGCTATAAAAGGGCGGACTCTCGGCC
This sequence comes from Leucania comma, assembly GCA_958295575.1. Taxonomy (NCBI): domain Eukaryota; kingdom Metazoa; phylum Arthropoda; class Insecta; order Lepidoptera; family Noctuidae; genus Leucania; species Leucania comma. Next base: position 13,406,987 of record OY282474.1, on the reverse strand, counting down.
AGGCTGCTATTGACGGGTCATATCCTTCCGACAACATATCGCCACAAGTCGTAACCGTAACGACTCGTTGCGAGTCGCGACGGATTTCTGTAAATCCACAGGGAGCCTTACACATTTGTTTAATTATTGTTAACGTTTGTCTCGTCGAATCGCTGTGATAATGTCGCCATGTGGAGTTCATCCAGTTGTTATGGAATAAATTGAGTGATGATAGTATCGTGAAGAGACTCGCTCGTATGAGCACAACTAGTAATCTCTTGCTTGACTGGTTAATCTTGAAGTAAACATCAACCTGCAAGTGAGTACGCTAATCACAGGGGCAGAACTGAATTGTTAGTTTTTAATAATGTAACCCAAAGACTAGAGAATCGTTAACTGCCATTTCTGACCAAATATCAGTATAGCTCTTTCCTGATGATTACTATATAACTTCTAGCTACTAAATAATAATATATCACGTCTCAATGAGACCGCATCCTGATCGTTGATCGAATCCTGTTTTCTTTTTATTTATTATAAAATTGCGCGATTACTTACTGCTTTGGAAAAGAGATTCGGCGGAGAATGGATTAGGATTAGGCGGCGGGAGCGGCGCACCGAAGAGCGGAGGCGCGGGTGCGAAACCCGAGGGACGCTCCGCACCGGTTGGCCTGCTGAAAAATAGACGAAGATTGTAATTATAGATACATACAAATAACATCAATAAATAATTACGGGGCCCAATCCTTATTTCATTATGCCGACACGAAGTAGTTCATCAGACGCGACGAGCCTACATTGAGCCGAACCTGAGATTATTTTAAATACAGGTCGCAAGTTTTAGGCAACATGTGTACTCACGTCACCCCCCAGTGCGCCGGCGGCTTGGCGCTGGAGCTGATGCTGGGCACGGTGGGCACGGGCGCCAGCGAGTGCGTGAGGTGCGGCGCGGTGGGCGCCGCCGGCGTGGGCGTGGGCGCCGCCAGGGGCGCCGCCAGCGCGGGCGCCAGCCCGGCGCCCAGCGGCGGCGCCAGCGACGACAGCGGCAGCGGACCCGGCAGCGACACCGGCAGTGGACCCTGAGGTTTATACAGTTCATGTCTTTCTGTCCGAACCTTTAAAGTATAAATAAAATCGACTATAGTTAGCGTTTGCGGAAGTTACTAATCGCATGTATGTATGCGTGCTTAACTGCTTACATAGTTTCAATCGAGTCCCTTAAAGTCTAGTCTGAGTATTGGACCTTTACATTGAGTTTGGTAATAAGTACTGTCAGGATATAAATTAAAAATCAGTACCTCTCATAACTACCTTCCTGTTAGTGATTCAATAACTAACATGATGTAATAAGTTGGTAACTTTCTTAATCTACATAACATTTATAAATCACAATCTAATTTTTCATTCACACTATTTGTGTAAATGTAAATCAGCGTAATATTTTTTTTATAAAATAATTCTTCTATTTTTATTTTTTGGTCTCTTGTTTGACCACTGTCTTAGGTACTTGATGGTAAGTGATGATGTGTTCCACGATAGAGCACTCTTGCTTAAAAGTAGGTAATCTATTCACTCTTGACTTAAAGACGTCAAAGTTATACCTAGCTATCAGGAAATACCATTATCATACTCCGGCATGGAATTTCATTCCTTAGGTGTATAATGTATAATGAAGTGTTCCCGAAAAGTTTTATGCGTTTGGGTGCGAAGTCCACCAAGTATCGATGGCGCAACTTCATATGTGTAGTGGTCTGATGATGGAACGGGCTTGTCGAAATTAAATTGTGCAAATCCGATACACATTCCCCATTTCGGTGCGTAAACGACAGAAAACCGAGACGCTAGCAACTCGGCGTCGATGCTCAAGACTTTGGAGTTTTGATTTAACAGCATCTATGCTGATCATCTTCTTGGCTCGTTTCTCAATTGACTCGAATTCGCACGCTGATATTTGGAAGATCCATCTCTAAGATGCTCTTATATTTAAAGATGAGTACTACATACACGATCTAAATTGCGCTTGACAAAGGTTGAGCAGCTGTTCCGACGCGGCGTGAATCTTTTGGCATCGATATAGTTACACTTCGTAAAAATGACACTAAGTAGAATTGGAGAATCGGAGTTCTTCAAGAAAAAGTTCAAGCACTCAATCGTAGCCTCTCGGAGACCAGCTCGTGCTGTCGTCTGCGTGCCCAAGGGTAATAGACTTTAGAAGTTTATTGGCTTACCAATATGGCTTTCTTACCACATCCTATCGGAAGCCTTCGACAACTCAAGGGAAGCATTTCTACCTGCTTCTCGATGGCTTCATTCCAGGTTGTGAATGGCATGAGCTAGAAGATCACCAGTAGACTGTTTGTGGCGGAAGCCGTATTGCCGGTCACTGAGGATGTCGTCGGAGATTCTAAGTAAGCTAGAAACTTCCAGACTTACAACATTTGGTCAGCTCATTAACTTGCTTCCAAGCAATCAATAATTTTCCAGTCTCATACGAAAGGCGAAATAGAAAAAGTTATATCTTTCTAGATCAAAAGCACACTGGTACTATAATATAGATACTTGTTATGTAAATTTTAAAAGATATTGTAATTAAATGATATTTATTTTAGATTTTTGTAAATAAATTAAATATAATTGATTTAGCTGACTCGGCAAACGATATTCTGCCATATAAGTTATCAAAGAAATACGATGGAGTTGGCATATCTTGTCAGATAAACCCCCCAAAAAAAAGAAAAAAGGAATTTATCAAAGAAAAAAAATGGGGTTGGGGTAAATGGGTCAAAAATTTCCTACGACCTCTCCTTCCTTCAGACCAAATATACACAAAAAAAAAATCGTAAAAATCGGTCAAATCGTTTTTTAGAAGTTCGATAGCAAACACTGACACGAGATTTTTATATATTAGATTGATTAGTCATCGTCACTTACCATCAGATGAGATAGTAGTCAATCGAGAGCCTATCAATAAAACTATTCACATGTTTTCACACCTGACAGTATTTCAAATTGTGATATTATTAAACTCGACGTAAAGATAATAGAAGCGGGGTAAAGAAAGTTGACGTTAAGGGAATACAAAAGAGACAGAAATCATAGACTCAACTTATGGGTAACAGAAGTGAGACAAGATTTTCGGTTCGACGTAAAGGGAACCAACAGTTTTTTTCATGTAGCATTGCTACAATATACGCCCATGCCCTTCCATTTATAGGATATATTCGGATAAGAATATTACCGGCAACGGGGCAGCTAAGGGTGTGGCTAGCGGAGCGGCGAGTGGTGCGACGAGTGATTGCGAGAGCGACGGCAAGGACGCCGCGGACGAGGCCGGCGTGCTGCGAGACAAACTGCTGATGTTGCTGCTGAAATCAACCGCATCGTTGTATGAGAGAGAGTTTCAGTTCAGTCAAACGTGTGATAGTAGACAGTGCCCACAAAAGATAGTCAGTACTAACAACACGCTCTATTAAAACTTACCGATTTTGAAGTTACGCAGGGGGAGGGTAAACTTTCGGTCATTGGACGATCTCCCGGCGTTACGACGTATTTCCGGTTGACGAAATCGATCCAAATCCGCGAAAATATACAAAAGCTTTTAGATTTTATTTTTAAAATGGCAATGTTTCAATAATTATTTAGTTTCACAACGATATTAATAGCGACGCGTGCGTTGCGTACCTGAAACTCTCGCGTTCCCTGTTTGGACTGTGTCCGCGCGGAGAGTACGAGAGAGCCGCGCCGGCCGCGCCCGTGGAGCCCGGAGTGTGCGGCCGCACGCCTTTTGGTGTTTTCGGTGCAACTAAAGGTGACGCAGATAAACTCGTTCTCTGTAAAAGTTTAACAGAAAACGAATTGAATAAAAATAAATCAATAGTACATTATTTGTATATATTAAGTAAGATTACGTGCATTTTATAATAAACTTTGTTGCAGTGCGTGGTTACGTACCGTCTCTGCTGAGTTCCTCGGTGAAGCCGCAGCAGGTGGCAGGTAAGGACTTAGTTGCATAGTGGCGGCGTAAGGAGTGTACAACGGAGGGTACGACGATCCTGAATACACAGCCGGAGGCGGATAACTATTGGAAGCCAAGGTTGAGGATACAATTGGGCTTTCAGTACGCGCAGGTAATTCGGACGATGGTATCGGAGCTTGCCTCGAATCCACGACGGGTGGAGCAAGGGAGTGGTTGCTGTTGCCACTGCTACTCGTCGATACCGGTGTCACGTTCGAGGGAGTACAACTTGACGTTGGTAGAGAATCAACATGACTGCTCGGTAAATGAGAAGATATGGGCGTGGCAACAGAAGTGGGCTGTTGTGGTAAATTGACACCCGGATGTGATTTAAGGCTGGGGGTGAAAGAAGACATCGTGGTACTTGTAATAGAAGCTAAAGTAGACGGAGGACCAATGTGATTTGGTGTAGACGTCGCTAAGGAACTGGGGTTGACAACAGGGAGGTGACTCGAGAGACTCGTAACGGAATGACTGTTTATTGGATGGTTCATATGAGGGACTGGAGGTTGAATCGCTGAAGGAGGCTGAATATGACTGGATGAAATGTGGTTAGATATGCTGAAGGGTGCAAGATGTGACGGTCGGTTCGCATACGCAGGTTGAACGGAATGTTTCTGTAAACTCGACTGACTCTGGTAAGCTATTGAGTGACCATGAATACTGGAACTTATACTGGAGTTTACATGACTAGACCCGATCGACGGGGTGGGGTAGGGGCGAGAGGTTGGCGCGGCCGGAGAGAGCGACCGTCCCGTAAGAGTTTGACTCGGAAGACAGCTCGGAATTGAAGACGGCGTCGAGTGTGGTGTCACGCTTTGCGGCACACCATTGACGCGGTTCGAAAACGAGGTAGGAACGGAGGGATGAGTCTGAGCTGCGACCGGTTGATTTCGAACGTCATGACCAGGCATCACTGGATGCGCCGGTGAGTGCGGCACGCGGCTCTGTAGACTAGGATGGGGGGCTTGCGCCGCGCTGGGCGGCAGGTGCGGCGGCCGCGCCGTGTGGTGCGCCGTGTGGTGTGTGTGCAGGTCCAGCGGCGCCGGAGGTTGTTCTGGAGGTTCTGTTCGCGTTTCATGATTCGTGTGCCGGTAGTCGGGCAACGCGGCGGCGGCGTGCGATTGAGACTGAGATTGGTAGGCGGTATGCGAGGGGAATAGAGGAGAGGGAGCAGGAGGAGCGGGCGGGGCGGGGGTAGGACTGTCTGCGGAGGCTCTCGCGCCCGGCTGTAGCTTGCTGTTGCTGGCGGGACGCTCGGGCGTGTCGGGCCCGGCGGCACCCACCGGCCGCGCTGGGATCTGTGTAGCAGCGTGCCCGTCGAGAGCAGGAATGTGCGCGCCGTTGGGTCGGTGCGGCGTGTCGGCGCGGAAGGGCGGCGGAGGCAGCGCAGGCGGCGGCAGCGCGGCGGGCGCAGGTGAGGGCGCGGGCTGCGGCAGCGGCGCGGGCGCCGGGCTGGCACTGCCCCCCACGGGCGCGCGCGACAGGGCGAGCGCTCCGCCGCTGCCGCCGCGCGCGACTAGCTCGTTCTTGGCGCCGCCGCCTGTAGCTGCCGCACCCGCCACCCGGAACAGAGAGCCTGCGTCCGATGCCTGAAAACATATTGTATGTCAATTAATCTATCTTTTTTTGGTTGAAGTTTTATTAATCTTTCATCAAAGTGAGAATAACTTACATCTTCCATTGATGCATCGTGGTACCTTGGAGAAGCATTTCTGCTATTTTCGGGACTCGCCTGGAACAAACAACATAAAGTGTTAATATAATTCTTTAGCGTAGAAACCAAATAATTAATTTACAATCTTTTGAAAACCCCCACGTAATTACTTGCATTTTGGTGGCAAAATGATACATAGTTAGTTTTAAGCATTCTTGAAAATAAATGTCATCAATGTTTCTTCACGCAATGTTTTCGAGACCCCAGTTCCCCTAGCCAAGTTACAATCGTTTCGCTTTGTGTGAACGCTTGTAGTTGGCCACGCCCGCGCCTCCAACTCCTTTGTTCGAACAAACGAATTGGGGGCGTGGCAAACTCCAAGCGTTCCCGCAAAACGGAACGACTGTTTAGGGACTGACTGACTGTCTGTCGGACGGATGGCTAGGGGGGGGCTGTATAGTTTTCTAATCTCCACCTTGATTGTGATAGTGTGTTCTGATTAACAAAATTAACCAACTTCTTTATGAAGCTGCTCACGAAGGAGCCTCCAACCTTGTAAAAAATAACTTCATCAAATAGGTCTAAATTAAGATATCTTTAATTTATTTGTAAATGTTCAGTGAAAACTGCGTGTTTTCTAACTTAGTACACTGATTGACTGTACTTATTACAATCATTACATAGGAAGACCAGAAATTAGCATTGATAAATGTCTTTCACATAATTATGTAGATGGGGACCAGTCAAACAAACGGAACTTATAATTGCTTTAATGAGCGACAAGTTATTTTAGCTGTTATAGTTGCATATGCATGCGTAGGTAAATACGCTAACTTATTAACAGCGACTCGTCAAAGGGGATTGCATGTCGCGTTCACGTCGCGCGTCGGTGCGTTGCTCACGTCGTTCATAAATTATAAGAAGTGGTCAATGACAACAGCCAACACTAGACCGTTACGTTAACGCTAAGCCGTCGACTAGTGACAGGACGTCGCCGACGCTTTTCAATGAGGCGTGGACGTTCGCTATGTTGATGCACAATGGTCGTAACTTAAGTTTGTATTTAATTGTTATGCGCAACAACTTACTTAGTAAAAACACATTTAAAAACCTTTTAAACAAATTGTTGAGATATGTACCTATGATAATAAAAATGGTGTTTGTGTCTTCATGTTTTGATTTCAAGCTTTATATCTACATGGACTTGTTCTTAAAACAAAGTGAAAGCCTTAATTCATTTGCACGTAATGTCACAAATATCATTGTTTATTTATTTACAGTTCCTGATATCCGACGATTCGCTCGTTAGGTAGAATCACGTAAGAGATGATCTGGTTATCGTTGACAAGCGCCATTGATATGACAAGCGCACATTTCCACGTCCAGATAGTTGACCATTGTGACGTAATTTTAAGAATGATCTTTCTTCATTAGTAGGTAATGTAGGTGCAGTGGATAATCTATAATTAGTTTGTTTGGTTAAGCGCTAATCTTTCAGTGAAAAAAACAAAAAAAACTTTCAGTGTTGCCCATTTATCGAGAAAAGCTACATAACATCATGCTACGATCAATAGGAGCGGAGCAGTAATCAGAGACGCGGGTGAAACCGTTAGGTATAGCTAGATTTACTATAAATTCCGAAGATTGAAAGACGTACCTAGCTGCAGTGTGTGGTATATTCTGACTCTACCTACTTGTGATAAGTATAGAACAGAGGAACGTTGCGACCCCGTTGGGCCGTCTGTCTGTACGTACCGACATGATTAGTATTCACACTATGTATGCCCATTGTTCAAATCTAACACAATAACCGCCTTCGGGTTTTTTGCATTCATTAGATGAAGATGAAATCACGTCTGACACAAAGACATGCTAATGAGAATTATAAGTAAAACGATCGCATTAGTATTTTAGTGTGTAATACAATTCTTAAGTACGTGTTACTTGTCTGTAGGTGTAACCGGAAGTTGATTATAGACATTTTAGCACTTGAGACGGCATAACATTTTTTTGTTATGTCAAATTAATAATAGGTTACGACAACATAATGATATGGTTTGTGATAGGTAGAGGTATGTTAATAATTGAAATAATATTGATTTTCAAAGGCTAAGGCAAAATTGAAATTGTTCTATTCAAGGACCTAGCCTTTGTGGGCGTACGTAATGAGATGATGACAAAACCAATAAAAAGATAAACTCGAATAATAAACAATCTATTTCAATAAAAAGGCACCGCTTCGGATAAAAGGAAAGTAGGTTGTTATCATAAGAAGCTCTCGGTATTTATCTGTAAAAAGTTGTTAAAACTAAAACTAATTATTTAAGGAGGTACTTATCACAAGGATTTAACGGATTATTGATAAAAATATTAATTATTTTTTCAAGCCTGTAAGCCTTAGTAATCCGATTAATAAATTGAACCAGAACCGGTCCTGAATTGGAAAATCAGTAAAGATATCGAGGTGAAGCTGAGTATATCGATTACTTATAACATAAATATGTCAAAAACAGACTAAAGCCAATAAATAAACATGAATAATCATCTGACTAATCCTATAATTGAGCATTAAAACATGTTCAACACAACCCGAGTGGCACACGACAGCCTAATGTTCACTCAATTACAAAAATAATAGTTTAAACAAAACATAATAAATGCTAACATTTCTGAAACAATAAAAGTTTATTTATTTTACGGCGCGGGTTTCAAGTATTTAAAGGGAATGGAAAGTAATTACCCAGTGATATTTACGAGCTAGCGCCGAGAACGACTCAATAAAACTAGCTGGCTAACCGCGCCTTTTACGATGGACACAATTTAAGTAGCATTGTCTCTTAAATCTGATTTGCTGCAGTCGATTTAATTTTCTATTATTCGAATTGGTTTTAATTTTATTGCATGTGCCTGAGGAAATACTCATCTGTTTAAAATTTAAATAACGCATTCAATCTCTGACCATTGCATTCTTTCAACAACTTTTCTGTTTCACTACCATGAGCCGGAACGAATAGCTTCTGTCATAAAAAAATATTATGATAATATTAGCATAGGAAATAATATAAAGGCGGAAACAAAAGGAACAAAGAAACTTAAATATCCACAATATTGACCTTTGTCAAAGCAACTAATATATTCACGCTTAAATTATACAATCTTTCTCATCACTTGGTTTTCTTTTATCACCCTCCCGAAAAACACTGGCAACCGGAAGAAATAGTCGAATCGATAGTATGGGGGGAACAAATCGTTTCGGGTGCGTTCCGGCAATTGAATGTTTAGCCTTATCCGGTGGGGGTGGGTCGTCGCTCCGCAACAATGGAGTGATAAATCAAGTATGGGCCGCGCGTGCCGGCGGGCGGAGTGTCGTGCGCCAGCCGGCACCCGGCCGGGCGGCGGCGGTGCGGCGTCCGGCCTCATCTCACTACAATACAGACATTCAAAAGCACCGCCAGCCTATTAAAACATATTATTCTGTCACCTTACTACTCGTTTAAACAGTCACATCAAAGTCGAATGGTCAAGTTATTTTTTTATTCCACTGGCGGTCTTTTTAAGTGGCCTAGTGACATTGATATTTATTACTTAGTGATATCCTTTTAACCTCATGTATATCAACTAAGGGATGCCCATCAACGTTGACAAACGTTGGCTGGCTGTCAAAACTATGTTACATAAAAGATAATAGTAATTCAGCACGATTAGCACGATGAGTGATGTCGTGTCGTCAAGTAATAATAGAGTTCCGTTGAGCCCACCTCCGAAGAGAAATACACGCGACTCTAAATAAATCAGCCATAAAAATAAACGACGGCATTAGTCAACGTTGTCAAAATAAAACTAAGAATATTTACACAAACTAAAATTTGAAGTTATTTCTTTGCGTTGCTGAATTATGTTTCGAAATTAGTTTTTTTTTCCTTATCAAATTCCATTAGTAGAGTCGTTAAAGCAATTAACTCAAGGTAATAAAAATAAAATCAGCTAACGTTTGGAACGTTGCACACCCACACAAGCGTTTATAAAAAGTTAATAACTTTTAATATGAATGAACTTTACGATTCTGAATTAATTAATTCGTATTCTGAATTCAAAACAGCGAAGCATAATCTGGCGATCCCAGCCTCGGGGTCGTTTTGCCCGCCTCCTCCTCACCCAGTGTTGGAAATGGGGAGAGTCGGAAAAAATGGCGTGATAGCTTTTCGCCCCTCATTCCCAATTCTAATACTTTCACAAACTTTTAATAGGATGGGACTTAAAATTCAAGGAGAATTTCATCTCTCTAAGCAAAGTTCAGTCATACCGATCTGTGTCCCCTCCGCGATCTTTAAAAGGCAATGTAGTAAGATTTGTTGTAAAATACCAATTGAAATGGTTTCGTATGCCTTCTGGTTTTATATTACCTTCAAGTGTAACCGAAATTAGTCGTGACAAATGGTTATGATCTATTCTATCATACAATATCTCATATATTTTATTTGTTCTTATAAAAATAAAAATGTAGGTTGATACTAATAACACAAACAAGAATTTTATTTTTTATCTGGCAGGTTTTTGTTTTGTGCTTAATATGAATAATTTATAATATTTTAGCTATTTCAGACAAACACATACGAAATCAATTAAGTGCGAAATTTCAATAATCTAGTTTCACTTTATAAATCACATGCTTGTAATATTATCTAGTTATTGATTTATTTTTAAATTGGTACCCAAAGTACGCGGTTTAGTCATTGAGTTGCGGACACCAGTCCCAAATACAAATACTGTTAAATTGTAATTGAGTAGGTAATTAAATTCATGAGTTAACACCAGAAGTTGGATTAACATAAAAAATAAAAGTCATAAATTATAATCTCCCACGTAAAAAGTCGAAAGCGTAGAGTCGCTAAGTATTCACCGCGCATATCTAGCTAAGAGTTGTTTGTTCATGACCTGAATTTAATGCTGCATACCAATTTTTGTTCTCAGTGACATTTAATGCATAATAAAAACATAGATATTTATTACTACGATTGCAGATACAGCCTAATTGTTCTTATAGCAAAATAAAGTGGACAATTTGTTTTTTTTTTTGTGAATAGCACTGAATTGGAGACTTTATTTATGTGACTAAGAAAAAAAAAACAAGTAATTGCTATAATAATTTGGGAAAATAAACATTTTTTCTAAGAAATCATAACAAAATGAATCCTCATTGTTGTAATCTTTAGATGCTTGTTTACAAAAGTATAGTTAGCTACAGGTAGAATCAAATTTTATGGCGGATCGGAACATTCTGCAAGTGGCTGCGCAGTAGCAAATTCTTGTGTCAGCAGGGGTGAGCATTAGGGTACTGCGCAGCAAAACGCGAATTCCAAATGCAAACTTTGAATCGACCACAAACAAAGATTATTTTGTATTTATAATCAGAATAGGTATATAATGTATTTACATGTGTGTGTGCTATGTAACTGACTGTAATTTTGTGAATTAATGACGCGATCATTATTGTTAGAATTAGTAGGTACTGTTCATAGAATAATTAGCAATAAATTATACATTCAAGTTTCAAATATTTTCGTAAGTAATGAGTATTTCAGTGTTTCTTGATTATGAAATAAAGTCGACTACTTACGTAAACCACAGTTTTCGTTCTTGTGTTCGTATTTAAGTCAAAAAATAAGTATATGAGCATAACCTGTCATATTCTAATGTTACTACTGTTGGGACTCGGCTCAGGTATATTTTACATTCGCTAGTAAAGCTATTGTAGCAATAAAGGCTGCTAATAACCTTGTTAGGTGGCCTTATAAAAATAAACCGTTTTAGGCGAGTCAGCTGATTGGTAGGTGGAAACTATTATTACGTCGTTCATATTGCCATTAAATATTTTGACCGGAATAGTACCTTCTTGTAGTCGAACAGTTGTAATGTAGTAAAGGCAAGTCATGTAAACCTTAGCGATTCGGTAGTTCGTGACCAAGCGCAATAACCATTCCATTAGTTTTTCAATGCGAATATGTGTAAATTAAATATGAATTCTATAGCAGGTTGTTTCCATTGTTCAAGTTAATCTCTCCAAAGTGGGGTAAACGTTAACGATGCCAGTCACGTAAGGCGTTACGATAAAATATGCACGTTGTTCACAACGAATTAAAAATATATTTATCTGCAGTCGATCCGAATTGGTTATTTGATTTATTGGACAGCTTCGGTATCTAAAAGACTAAAATGAATAAATGTTTTTATTAGCATGGAATTGAGTTGTTTACTTTCATTGTTCATAGCATTTTCCTCAATCTAATAGACACCTCGTCGTGAGGTTTTACCTGTTGTTCTGGCAGATCCTTGACCGGCGGTCTTTTGCTTTCCTTGTCCGCCTTGACAGTAGCAGTAGCTGTTTTTTCATTCTTATTCCCTGTCACCGAGCCGTTACCTTCCGCCTTTTGTTTATTATTTTTTTTCTTGCTTTCCTTTTTGCTGCTGCCTTCTGCATTGTTCTTAGGAGAATCTTTGATCCTCACTATGGTAACTGTAGTCGACTTTTGGTGAAATCCGTAACTTTAAATTTATAAACACGTACACCATTTAACATAAACATTCATGCCTAATCACTTATCACTGTTCTATAAAATAGTCACAATCACTTTTAAGTACTATAAACACCGTGTTTATCAATGACAGTAAACTTTGTTTGTGCACTTGACATATAAACAAATTCATTAACCAAAAAGCATTTCCACTGGTGTCACTGCAATCCTTTAGCACTGTAATCCAGAGAACGGCAGGTATCCTTGGCAGGTCTAGATGTCAGTTGGACAGAACAAAAATAACGAGGTATCGCGATCGCGGATCGTGTGCGAGACAAAGAAAGAGATGATCGACAGACAGCGAACGGTTCGGGCGACGCGCGGGGCGAGAGTGCGGCGCGGCCGCGCGGCCCGTGCCGGTCGTCGGCCGCGGTCCCGCGCCCCGCGCCTCGCGCACGCGCCGCCTGCCGCCCGCCCAACATACCGACTAGAATATTTCTTGCTACACATGTAAAATGCCGACAGACACCAATAAGCGTGGGAGAAAATATGTCAAAAGAGACATAACTAATATCATTTTAGAGGTGAAATAAATTTAAAATTCGAGATATTATAGGTAGTTCAACTTAAAGAAGCAAGAAAAAGCCTTTACTTATTTGTGTTAACTCAGCTGTGTAAGAGAAATTAAATTGTGTCTCTGCTGCTCAAAAAAAAAAAAAAAAACATTCAAATTATGATGAAAAATGTGCTATTATGTAGTAAGTAGCCTAGATAGTTTTTTTTTTTTTTATGTTTATCATCAGGTTACCAACTTCTATCAAAACAATTAATAGAACTTAGCTAATGGGATTGCCGTTTTCCTAGTTTAAAGAATTAGAAGTACGTTTTCCTAGTTTAAAGAATTAGAAGTAATCAGATTTGCAGGAAAATCCTAATAGGAAAAAAAAAAACCATTTTCAAACATATTGACTAGCTCCTGCTAGCAGCTTTCCGTGTAAAAGTAGAAAATTTTCCCAAGGGAATATACTCCCGGGATAAAAAGTATCATTATGTGCTATAGATTGGCCTGTTGTTTAGTCGTTAGTGGCCCTGATTGCTATGTTCGATTCCCACCCAGGACAAATGTGCCTGTAGATCAAGATCATTTGTTCTGTTTCTGGTTGTAATTTATCTATAATATGTATATATTTAGAAATATATGTATAAATATGTTTATCAGTTGTCTAGTACTCATAACAGAAGCTCTGCTTAGCTTGGGACTAGACGCCGCCAGCGTTGTGTGATAGTTGTGGTCATCATCATCATTTATCATTTCAACCGAAAGACGTCCACTGTTGGACATAGGCCTCCCCCAAGCGTTGCCACAATGACCGTCCTGTGCGTCTCGCATCCATCGGACTCCAGCGACCCTGACCAGGTCATTGGTCCACTTTGTGGGAGGCCTTCCAACGCTGAGTCTTCCGGTACCCCGGTCGCCACTCCAGAACCTTTCGGCCCCAACGGCCATCTGTTCTGCGTGCAATGTGTCCTGCCCATTGCAACTTAAGTTTGGCGATTCTACGTGCTATGTCGGCAACCTTGGTAAATTGTGGTATTATTATAATTCCAGAACATGGTCTACCCGTGTGCTAAATTTCATCAAATTCTGTTCGAACGTGAAGGAGTAACTATACACAAACTTTCGTCTTTTTAATATTACCAAAATGAATCTGCCTAGCAACCCCAAAAGCGTAGTTTTTTAAAGATTATTTCAGGCACCTATGCTGACATTCTGGGAAATCTGTTCGCTTTCGCTTGCATTTTTAGGTCATATAAACAATGCGTTCCAAATAAGAAAAGGACGTCACGTCATACTGTCAAATCGAAGAATTAATAGGGTGAGCAAAAAAAAACATTTTTAAAAAAAGAGAACGTCTTTTTTGGACTGGACCAAAAAAAAATCTGTGGTCCCCAGGGATGAACCCATTGTTGATCGATTCATTCGTTTGAAGTTACATGTGTGCAAAGACGCAACAAAATCGAACCTGAAGTTTACGGGTTATATTTTTTTTAATATTTAATTTTATTTATATAAATTAGTGCATGACTGCGGTCCTGCCTGATGGTAAGCAGTGATGGTGAAGTCACTGTAACCTTGAAGACACTTAAAGTTATTTTAAAAGTCTTACAAGACAGCTGGGCTTACTTTAGTTTTAGTACGAGTAGTATATAGGTTTGCGAACGATATAGGTGCATAGCATAAGCCCGCAAAAAACGCAATATTTCTTTCTAAGGACTAATTATTTGCTTATATCTGGAATTCTGCAGGACAGATTCTTTAGGTTTTATACAAAAAGTATTGTATTTGAGATGATCTTTCGAACTAACCATGTGGCAGGCTTGGGGTCATACTTTTATTTCTTTTTAATAATTTTTTGGATCAAAAAAGAAACATTCTTCACACACCGGTTTCAATACACACAAATAGGTCGTAACTAGCAGAAAACAGATTCGGGTCAGGTTACTTGCAACCAACCGCATTAGCTATTGCAATTTACATAGATATTGGTCTAACGCGTGCATTTCAACATAAAAAAAAAACAATAAATAATAATTGATTATTATTATTTAGCCACCTATTAGACGTTAGTTACCTATGTATTTATTTGTTTTTATGTTCGCTGATCACACCTTTTTAATAAATTATAATCTGTTTCTCCATACTAATATTATATAGACGAAAGATTTGTAATTTTGTTTGTCCTCAAAAACTACTGAACTAAGTTTTTTAACTCTTTCAGTAGCATTGCATTGCATCAGCCTTATAATGTTCCCACTGCTGGGACTCAGACCTCCTCTCTAGGAGAGGGAATGGGTTGTAATGCACCACGCTGGCCCAGTGCGGATTGGTAGCTTTCAGTAGAATGCTCCTTTATCACTGAGTGACATAGGCTATATATTTTCTACTCTCAAGCGAGTGAAACCGCTAGCAGAAGCAGTAGTAGTTTATACATCCATCCGAGATTTAAGTTGAATGTTTGACTTGTTGGTTAAGAATACCAATATTCCTAAAGCAACCTGGGAATTGACCTCACCAGCATCATCTTAGAATGAATGGCCAATTGTTTTGGCTATACAGTGTGCAGATCTAGGTGCCAGCATTAGGTACAGATTTTATTACGTAGGTAGGTACGTTTGTATACTGTAAAATGCATAGCGTCCGTTCGCTCGTAGCAATAACACATTCGCGAAAAGCCGTAAAACGGCCGTAAACCGATTTATTTATATTCGTTTTATAACTTATTGCTTTACGACTGCGATTAATGCAGTCGTTGTAGGGTACCCATAATCAACTCAACCGACTATATATTGATAAATTTATTATACTTCACGTTTTCTTAGTCGAAAAGCGACCACAAGAATTTAGCAATCGTAATTTATTTAATGTATAAGTATTAAAAATCATTTTTAAACATTAACATTGCTCGTTTTTATTCTGGATCAACAACAGTCCAAAACTTTAGAATACCCTAATATATTCTTACATATATTTGTAATAACAACATTCTTCTTTTGATATAATAACAAATTTACTTAAGTACTCTAGCATTAAAAGCTTTTCCTCCCCTAGATATTAATTTGAAATCATTTATTCAGCAAGAAAAACGTATAAAAGACCTCTTAATTTAGAAGGAAACAGTAAAGCGGCAGGGATAACGGAGATAAATCTCGACTTGTCTACAGTAACCGTCTCCGAAGAATAATCTATAAATATAAAAACATTTATAAGAGTTTCCCCAACGAGAGGAACAGATTATTATTGCGGGGAATTGTGATCTCACGTAAAACATTAACGTATAATACCGAGGGGAAATTAAAAAGATATGAACGGATCTCTTTGTACAGTGACAAAATACTGAAATGAAAGAGAGATAAACAAACAGAAGACGTTTATTGTTCAGTGATTCGGAAAACTAATTTTGTTTGGATATCTGTTATTATAATTACAGTAACAACATAGACGGTCTAATACTTAGACATCAAATATTTATTTACTTCACATTCAACTACAGAATATATTCTCCTTCTGCGAAGCAGTAATGCTAAAATGGAGGTGGCCGCACGCGTGAGGAAACGGCTCTTACGCCTCAGCCGCCGTAGGATTCCGATCCCGATTTCCGGCCTCCGTAGGCGCGGGCTTATGGACGGCGTGCAATGGGTAGCTCGCCGTCCGACCGGTAATCGTCCGGACAGGGCCCAAGTCATCGACGGCGCGTATCATTCCACGCGCGCCTCATGGAGCAGTTAGCAAACCGTAGAGGCCCAGCAGGGTCGCAGCAGGGTCTACTGGGGCCATGTGTAATGTGAAAGGGCATCGAGATGTCATTGGATGATTTTCCAACCGAAAAAAAAAAAACTACAGGATTTATTATCTCGCAGGCCTGTGGAATTTTTCCGTTAAAGTAAAACGGGTTTTAGTGAGTAAAAGTCTGATACTATCTCTCGCTACACCTAGAGCGGGAGAAGTTATTTAAAGGTTTATTAACAAAGTATGTTCTAAGGAAGTATATAATAAA
Organism: Leucania comma; assembly: GCA_958295575.1. Taxonomy (NCBI): domain Eukaryota; kingdom Metazoa; phylum Arthropoda; class Insecta; order Lepidoptera; family Noctuidae; genus Leucania; species Leucania comma. Next base: position 13,390,268 of record OY282474.1, on the reverse strand, counting down.
ATAAAAAGATTATTATTATTTTTATTTAAATAATGCCCACTATCTACCTATTCAGTTCTATCTTAATCAAAACAGTGTCAAAATATTGAAACCAACTGGAATAACACTATTGAATAATAAATTACGCCTGTTAAGACACCTCGGGCAATCATTCGTTTTTAATATTCATATTTTAAGTGGTCATGTTACTTTGTCATTTCTTTCTTTACTTACATTCATCAAGAAGTTTTTGTCTTGTAAATACGAAATTTAGAAAATAAAAACGCATGGTTATCATAACCTTTTCCTGTTTAGGTTCAAAGTATCATAAAAATGGTTTTATTTTTTAAACCTGTATCGAACGTAAATGAAGGCGAATTTCTATTACGGTATCTACACAAATTTCTTTTAAATAAGTAAATACCTAGTGGGCTTAGTTAATTGTTTGCCATTAAAATCCAACGAGTAGCTACATATCGAAGAACAATATTGCTCAGTTATTAAGAAATAAACTACGTTGATCTTACAACCACACCATAAATGAGTAATTTTCATTATATCTTAATGACACGGATATCTTTATGTGCGGGATCTAAAGCATAAGTTTTATTATCTCCTTTAGCTAACACGCAATTTGATTGCAACGCTACTTCATAATAAGTACGATGCTGATATTGTTATAAAATATTAATTCAGTAATATAGTTTTTTTTTACTGATTCTGCTTTTTATTAAATATCTATCATCAATATTATAAAAAATATTATAACTTAAAAGGTAATTTAGTTGCTCAAATAATATTTGCGTGCATTGTTATTTTGTTGTACCGCAACACGAAAATTCATAGTATCATAATAAAAATTAGATTACATTCAATTTCACATGATAAATTGGAGAGAATCGATTGTTACGAGCTAGAGGGCAAAAGTTTATATTTTGTAAAATTGAAACGTCCCGAACGGCAGTGAGGCGGAAATTTGCTCGCGACCGACAGCCGTGCTGTTTATTTTTTTCCTCTCGTTTTCCCACTTTCGGTAGCAATAAAAACGAGTAAAGATTTTTTAAACCTAACAAAATATACATTTCAATATTATTTTTAAACCAAAACCAGAATTCGCGTTTAATTGACATGTCGACTAGTTGACTTTTTGTTACAATTTGCAAGTCATTCGTTGAAATCAATGTTTTCGGCGTGACATGCTATGATTTTATGAACGTTGACTGCATCAGGGAATTGAAACGGAAATTTTGGTCCCTGGAGGAATTTGTCTGCCAGCAATCTATCACTCAAAATTCAGCGAGTGTATTTTGCTTGCTTGTTTAATAGGCGAAAACAAGGGTAGTATTTTGTTTGGCATTATTTGTGGGGTATGATAATTTTTGAAGATTCACATTTTACATGGTAACGGAAAACCGTAGCTATGCTAATTTTGTAAATCGATATACAAAATTAAGGAGTGCGTTGACTTCACTATGGAAGAACAAGGATTTTTACTAATACTAGTAGCAATTAGTATTCTTTTAGTGCGAAACATCATTGATTAGAGTAGATTGAAATCAGTTCGCCCCTCGCACTGCTTGTTAATGGTGCAATAAAAACGACGCTTATCGATTTAGCCGCCCGTTAAGAACGCTTCAAGGCATAATAATTTATTATCCAAACAATGTTGCGTCAGCCGATGTAAATTACAGTTCTCAGCGGTAGAATTACATAACGACGAGATTTGTTAACCGCCCAGTTGCGGAGTGACAAAAGTAATTAACACTTACGATACACTAGAGTGCTTGGTTTACGACGCTTCAACCTTAGGGACCCCTATTTGGTCGGGTCTTAATCGAGGGAGAGAAAATGGGCCCTCGATAACGATCAAGCTGCGTTTCACGACCCCTAATTTTTATAATATTTTAAATTCTTCACTTTGATTATAACAGAGATAGCTCAATATATTTAGTAAAAAAAAAATCTGTTACTGAATAAAAAATACACAGTATCCGTAGAACAATACGAGCATATGGATATTTTTATTCCGCGAATGAAACCCCAAACAACGACAAACAAGGGTGAGAGATACGAACGGGAGGTACTGGTATTGAGAGTCAGACAACGACCGCAGGATTTATTTCGAGCCTCATTCAATTTGTGGTAAACGTATTGTTGGATTGCGTTTTTGTATCGTTTCCCTCACTGTATAAACGTGTATTGGTTAAAAATAAATTTGTTCCAGGCTGAAAATGTACGTTTATTTACTAATATTTTTTTTACGTTAGGTTTTAAGTTTCTTTATCGTTCACATAGAAACTAAGTTGTTAGCGAAGCTGTTAAGTATCGTAAAAGAGAAAGCGTCGGCAAAAATTTGAAAGTGTTTCTAAAGAACAGACGAGGACACACAACAAAGCGAATGCAAAGTAACGCACTAGACATACAAATGTGACTGGTATCTGCTCAATCGGAATAGTGATGAGAATAGACGACACGCCACTGAAACTAAACGATACTTTTAGCCTGGGGCATGCAAACTACCATCAAGCATATTAATTTATATTTTTATTAATGTTCAATGTAATTTTTGTTTAGTAATGATCAATGTCGCGAAATATAAGACATACACCCAAAATATACAATACTTTATATTTAAATAGATACGAGAGACATAAAACGATACAAAAACAAAGAAAAAACATAGCGGGAACTATAAGGCGGAAAACAATCGGATGTCAGCAAAAAATAAATACCTACTTGCTATTCGGAATTTTCCTTGTCATTTATTTTTTTCGTAAATGTGTTTTTAAGAATAAAATAACTTATTTCTACTACTTACTACTATTGGCCAAAGATTTTTGTTTTTGTTCAATTTTAGTACAGACATTTAAATGCAAAAAGTAGTATTTCAAAAAGAACAAAAATCATTAAATCCAAAGAAACCACCTATTTGTTTTTGCAATGGTTAAGTAAGACATAGATTCATTCGACAGTTTACAAATAGATGGACAAAAAATGTAATTAAAACGTAGAATTAACAAAATCAACGTTCCGTATGTACACCGATAGTAGGAGCGTTGAAGAGGGCGTAGAATTACAGATGCGGGGTGGGGGCTGGAGACCTGCAGTGGAGGATGCAGCGAGAGGCGACATAAAATTTTCAACGACCACGTTGAGTATCTGACGGCATTATCTAGCTGTTTGCAAGTGCTCCGCCGCTTTTCATATCTTTTGAATAAAACTTAGTGTAATATTACTTTCGAATTTGCAAATGTTATTCATATAAAATTGCGAGACGTATGTTTAAGAACTGCTTTATTCATGGATTCGAACCTCATGAAGTCTACCTAGTTTAACTTTTAGTTAAGTATTTAGTTTCTAGACAACATTTTATTTTAGGTACTTTATTTAAAAACTCCCACTGTTTATGGTTTTCTTTTCTGTGTATAAACTTCGCGATGTTCACTGACAATTCCCTAGGATTTTGATAAGAAATAAATGTCTGTGATATAAATATGTTTCTAGACGTTGCATTCACTAAAGTAGGTGCCTACATTGTACAAGCGCGTCCTCATATCGAGTATTCAGAAAATACCAACGTATGTAAATAAAACAATTTTTCCAACGTCGGAAAAATATATTTCAATAAAACCGTACCGTATTCACGAGAAACGTACTTACAATTCAAGCGCTCTGTACTCGATCGTAATTTTAAAGAAAGAAAGAACTTGGAGAAAAATTGTAATAACTTTATAACTCGAGGGAAAAGAAAATTATTTAAGTATGAATGAGAGTAAATAATACGGTAAGACGAGTCTACAAGTAGAGATAAAATAAGCGGGGCAGCTGTAGAGAAGCGGGCGGGGACAGGGAGCACTGACAATCTCGTTATAGATGTGAATAAATAATGAGTAAGCATTAAGCTCGCCTTTCCTGCGCAGGGGCGGCTGCCGACTTGCCTTTGTTGTCGGCGCTGTTTACTGCGCCGGGGATTGTGCCCGCCGCAAGCCCAATTTATTCCGCTAATCGAGCCTCACCTCGCTCGGCTTAAATTAATTAACAACGACTTAACCCTTCCATATTAAATTTACATACGATTACGTATTAATATTTTTACTTCTTTGAACATGAAATGTTACCTTAATACGGCACAAGTTTCATCATCATCATTTTAGCCGAAAGGCGTCCACTGTTGGACTTGGGCCTCCCCAAGTGTCGCCGTAAAGACCAGTCCTGTGCGTCTCGCATCCATGGAATGTTTTGGCACAAGTTTAACTGAATTGAAATCTATTTAAATATACTGGAAAACTGCAAATAGCTAGACTAACTAATTAAATCAACCAGTAATAAATACAAGGGTCACTGAAGACAAGCATGACATGTATGTACGTGACAACAATTAGCGGTATTATAATACATACTTTGTTATTTAGGTTGATTGCATTGCTAAGTATTTGTTTTGTTTATTTAACAGAAGTCTGACACGAAGCATGTGTGTGTTCGTTACTTCAAAGGGAGGCGGTGATACGTGCGCGCCCACGGACCAGGTGGACACGTCCGACATTCCGCAGACATAGCACACTGCCAACAAAGTTTAGAGTAGCGCCTAAACTCTTCAACCTGACTGGAAACTAGGCTCACATTATGCCACAATAACATTTAAATTAACCACTAATTGTCGTAAAAAATAACAACAGCACATGTTGAACAACAGCAGAGTTATATTTCAAAATATCATCAAAAACGTAAGCTGTTAACTTGAAACTACATATTTCGCCAACAGAGCGTTGTTGCATAAGAGGATTCGGTCAAAGAGAAAGAGAATTTCGACGCGGGCTTTGTGCGCCAAATTGAATTGAATGTCATACATAACGCATTCCGCAAGCTCAAAGGGAGTGTAATTGCGATCTGGCGGCTCCATTTAAAATGTATCCGTGCAAATCTGAGCTAAGCACAGCGTGCGAGGCATGAGGCGACATGGCTTCGCGACGCTAGGAACCAGTGTTCGCGTTGCAAATCGCGCGCCCATCCACTCGTGACGCTTTGCGCGACTTGGTAGTTTGCCAGCCGCTTTGTTTTATCGCTCTCGCGAACTATTTGGCATCTAAACAATGTTTCTATTTAATGATACAGAAAAATCGCATCAGATATTTCAATGTGTCATCACCGACAGTTTTAACAATGATTATTTAATTCCAGTCTGGTCATTTTACGACTCTGAAAGTTATTATGTTTTCTATCTGTAGAGGGGTCAAGATACTTGATTTTTTGTCATACGACTTCATGTTTTTGTAATAAAGATTTTACGTTCTGTATTTTTAACACTCAATAATTTAAAACGGAAAACATTTTTTTGTGTGCCGCAGTACACCTTTAGTTTTCAACGTCATCAGTAGACATCAATAAAAATGTATCTATGATTTTGATCGAAATCAATAAATACCGTGTTAGAACCTATTTCAATATTGACAGTAGTTAATCGCGGTTGACTCTATTATTTGCTTTATTCCATAATAAAATAATAACGTCGTAAAAAGGAGCAACAAACCAAAAGAGATAAAGAGAGAACATAATAAAAACAGTGCAATTTTAGGGGTATTTTGTCGAGGTTATATCCATAAAGCGAGTGGAGTGAGGGTGGGCGCCCCCACCGCCGACCCGCCGTGGGTTGTAATGAATAAACTCAACCGGGAGGTTCTATCATTTTATTTAATTCCGCAATGGGAGCGATCATACCTTAAACACTTAACAAACTGATTTGTCAATTGTTGTGCTTTTTGTTACCTACTTTATCCAGTTTTTTTTGCATTTAACAATGAAATTGCAGATATAATTTGAAACGAATTAGACAATAGATAATGCTGATTGGTTAATAACACAATAATGTGAAATACGTTAAAGAAATTTCTGCTTTAAAATCGATGAAACTTCATGTTTTATTCAAAATTGAAGTTTTCGTAAATTTTCCAATAAATTAAAAATACAAAAAGGACTTCACTAAACACCTTTAAAAAGTTGAGACTTGAAAAAAAATAATGTTGAAACAAGAATATTTAAAAGGGGCGAAATGGAGTGGAGAATATTCACACATAGGTAAAGTAAACCTGCGCTCGGAAAATATTTCTGCGAAACATGAGAGCTGTAAAGCCCTGTAGAACAAAGGTATTAAAGCGAATTTTCAAGCTCGCTCGTTGGAAATACAGGGAAAAGCGACTCTACGGCACCACTAACTCATTTTGTTTGCTCTTCGTATAAAAATGTAGTTTGTTTCTGAGCGTCTGTAAACGGGCGCGCCGACAATTGTGGGTGGCTTGTGTTATCAAGTTTTTCCGCAATCGTATTTTGTTGTTGTGCAAATCATTAAACAGATTTTGTCTATTGATTTTATAGATTTGTTTATTTATGCTGTTTTCATTGTTATGCTTTTATGACATGCTATGCAATCGTTTTGCAAGGTCTAAAAAACTTCTGATTTACCTTCGGTTGTTAGCATAAAGAATGCAACAGTGATTTATTATAACAATCGCATTTCATGTCATTGTGCTATAAATGACAACTAGCATCAATTTATATATGAAATAATTTAAAAACACAAATATTCGAAGCACATGTAATTTGTATTATGACCGACTTTTGTAACGGTGTAGTAACAGGTAACGAATTTTTGAAGAAGTCAGATTTTTGTGGTGTAATATACTATATCGAATGCCATATGATCGAATCAAAAAAGCATTCAACGCATCGCTTTGTTGTAGTTTCATCATTGCGTTGCGTCGACATAGCATAGAGGCGACCGCGTTGTAGCCGTGTAACTTGTATTACGAGTATTTTCGTAGCGTTCTCGTAGCATTGTTGTAGTAGCACAGTATCAATGTCGTAGCTTTGTCGTAGCAGCGTTGTTATTGTACGAAGAGAGCGTTCTAAAACTTTTCTACCTACCCCCAAGTAAAAAAGGGCGTGAGTTTGTGATATTATATAATTATCTAATTAGTTTATTCATAAATTTGACATTCGCTGAATAGTATTCAATAAGTCAAACATAATCATAGCACATCTGGTATTTTAGCTCCACAGAAAATAAAAACTAATATTTCTAATTCGATATTTAATTAGATACTAAAACTTAATATTTAGACTGACAGATTTTAAAGATGGCAAACAGATTTAAATGCGATTTCTGTTTGTTATGTTAACAACAGTCATCCGTCTATTTAAATAAAATAAATTTATTATCTGCTTAATTTTAACAATATTACCATCATATTCAGTATTGACCGTAAGATGTTAAATCCATTGTACAATAATTTAGTTTAGTACCTATGGCATAAAACATAAACATCAATTTAGCTAAAACCAAGACAAAGAGAAAATAACCATAAATAAATGCAGCGACGTACATATAAGGATGTCGACGGCGGATCACTTGTTTCAAAATAAATTTACGTAGTAACGTGAGTTGAAAATAGAGAGGGGAAACTAAGCGAAACGGCGAAGAGCAATGAGGCGATGCATAAAGTCGCTTCGAGACGAAGTATAAAACAACAAACTGGTCGACGCATCTCGCTCGCCGGCATAAAGAGGGAAATAATCCGACACGACCAACACTAAAGCGTCGCAGAATAATGGTAGGTACTTTAAATCTCATACACAATAATGATGTGTCTTACAAGTATATTTTATGATAATATGTTGTAAAACAAAACCCTATAAGCTATTAATATGTATAAACATTTATATTCTACAAAAACGGCATCAATAAAAAGAACCAAGTGTTGTATTAATGCTTTCGACGACAAATTACTGTAAACGGTGGTCGTGATCGTAGGCGTGGGAGTCGAGTAAAAGTAAGATGGGGACGATAACGGCGTGTCGGCATCGATAAGGAAAATAATTTATGATCCGACGTGGGGTAAAATACAATATAAACACTATTTGGCACTTTATAACAAGATAATCACACTGTTTAGCATTTTTATGGTTTTAGAAGAATGAAATATTTACTTTTACAAGCAGTAAATTATGAGTATGACTACTGCTTTTCTAAGAATTTCACTTTCAGATTTTAAGCAGAAAATAGAAGTATGTATTTATATTTTTTTTACCGTTATTGATGATTGACACTGAAAATTTTGTTTAAATATCAATATGTTTAGACCAATATAGTTTTTTATTAAGTATGAATGTTTTAGACCAGGGTATGCGAACCATAAATTCATATATTGTAATTGACAAGCTTTTACGGAGTTTTTATTGGCCTCTTTCGTTTATGGTGATGTAAATTCAGAGTTGTTTACTAAAGCTTTTTATATTTAACATGTGCTAGGATATGGAAAGCAATGATTATAAATTATATTCTGCATCTTCATGATTTAAAAAAATATATATATTTAGCGAAAAACTATTCACGTTGAGCCATTTTATTAAATTCTCCAGGTAGTAAAATAAATAAGTACCGATCGTTCATCCTGTCGCGTTTATTTATCGCATAAATAAACAGTTAATCAATCTAAATAAGATAAACATTCAGCTATAATGTTAAACATTAACAAACCACGCTCGAGTTGGCAAATCTTCAAGGCAGACAATGCACTAACTACTGAGATATGAAATGCATTCCGAGTCATAACAAGTAATTAACGTGGCAAGTTCAGTAAGCTGGGGCGACAGCGCGCTTCAATGACTCCGTCTTGGACGTAATACAATCTGTAAAGCGGTGTGGGGAAGCGTTGCGGTATATTTAAACACCTGTCATCTCCCCCGTCTCTCTATGGGTCGCCTAACTTAGATTACTTTATAATAATTCCTTGAAATTCAACTCCAGACGGAATGTATAAATTGGGTGTTGTCGCAAAGTTAGCGAATTATTAATGGACGTGGAACGGTTGAAGTCAGACGGTGTATTCTACTGGTTTATCACATTGTCGCCGCGTAACATGTTTGTTTTCCCGGTTCCTCGGGCCACTAACGACCTACAGCTATTTACGATGAAAATAACGACTGCCGAGGCTTGAACCGTTAAGTGTTATCTTTTCGAAAGCTTTTGAACACTTTGTGTACTATTTATTACAATTAGATTCAATAAAACTTACTGTAAATAAATTGAGCTATGTCGAAATGCATTTTATGTAGATAATTGTAATGGTTTAATTGATTTTTTTTTTACTGGCGGATATCCGTATACTACGATAAAAAAAAAATTGTTAGATATTTTTACTAACAATTTTTTTTTTACCTACTAAAATAATTTTAGTACAGTCGCCAGCACATCAACCTACCTGAATCTGTCAAATTTCTTTAATAGATTTCAACCTTATCACAATAAAGGAAGGTTAATGTTCGATTGGTAAAATTTGACAGATTGGGGTTGGTTGACGTGCTGGCGTCTGTACATACCATAAATTAATTCGAGTTTAAAAAAAAGAGCTTTAATTTTTAATTTTATGTTTACAAATCGATAGTGTATCATACATGAAACACTTCGGTCGTTTTAATCCCGAACCGACCCTCCGCGGGATTAAAACGACCAAAATTTAACGGTGTATATATGTTTTCAATGCATTATTTTAATGGTTTAAAACTATTTCCGCACTATTGCCTTTCTAATGAAAACGTTTTGGAGCACATCGGTTGAATAGTTTCAAAGTCTGTAAGTAACACAAAAATTGATTTTACATAATTATATGTCAAAAACAATTTCTGTGTTTTGTAATTCATATTGATTAAAATCTGCTTGGCTCCTTTGGTTTTTTCCTTTTTTTCAGATTTAGCAACCTAGGCACACTGAAAAAAAAAAAACGTCCCTCCGACAAAAATTCATTAAAAAAAAGAGAATTGATGTTGAAGTCGGTTAAACTTGAAGCAATTTTGTTCTGGAAAGCATGTAAGTCGCCATTCGAGACAAACAAAGTAATGTCACAAACGGACAAAGCTCATCGGTTCCAAGGGACTTGTATAATTTGCGTACGGCAGCGAGTATTGTGGCTCGTCGGGTGTTCGTGTAACATTCCGGCGAACTTTACGGCCAGCTAATTACGGCCGGGCCGGGTCGCACACACGACAACAACGTGCAAATAGCAGACCGGCTTATCTGCGTAACATGTAGTGCACCGCGTCCTACCTTGCTCCTCTCGATATATTTAATACTGTGGCTCCTGATACATTAAAAATAATTCGACAATTCACAGAAAATTATTTAGTACATAACTATTATTATTTATTAGTTTCTGATAGCGGCTTCGCATCCGTGAAAGTAGAAAATAAGGAAACATAGTTCCGGAATAAAAACAGTGTGTCAAATTTTATGTAAATCCGTACAGCCGTTTGAGAGTGAAGGAATAACAAACATAAAAACCATTCGCCTTTATAATATCAGAGCAATGTTTTGTTTTGATACAAGTATAGGATTTACTTTTTCGAGGAGAATATAACTAATAGATTTCAAATTTATAGTTAGAATAATAAGTAAAATAATTGCTAAATTAGATGCTTAGTGATAGATTCCGGGAAATCAGAGCCTACCTAGTCAATACAAAGTTTGATGGCAAATACATAATTAGATAGCTTTGACTTGATCCAAGTTTAATATTGAATGAATTATCAAAGCAGTTCTTAACATAGAGATATCACTAATAGTGTTGAATTATACCGTACGCGGTTAGCTTCTATCCGGCTTCAGTGGTTAAATGCGCTCGGCATTCAAAGCACGTTGACATGCGTTTATCAGAGCAGGAGCTCAGACCGCAGTCGGGTGCAGTGACAAACGGAATCGCAGAGTGCATCCCCGAGTGAGCTGCTGATCCGTCGAGAGATACCCCGACCTCGGCGTCGAGTGCTAACACTCGCCTGCCTACGGATGATTACGGCCCTTTGACGACGCCTCCCAGTCCTACACGTTTTGAAAGTAGCATCGTTTTTAGCTTTCACTTGCAAGAAATATTGCAAAATAGCTGGAATTTATTTTAAATAAATTTTATCCCCAATAAACGGGAATGCGTTGGCTCCACATTACTTGTTTGTCTGGCCAACCGTTAGGAATAATTCTGTTTGGCATTTAAAACAAAGGCTAGAAATGTGAGTGGTGTAAGTCCGAGTGTTTAAGGTTCAGTTTACATCGTTGCAAGTTAGGTCTTATCTAAGTCAAGCCGGTTAGACTGGAGCACGACAGAGTAATAGGAATCTCTGTAGAACTTTGCGAGCGGGTGAGCCTGCGGGCGAGTGAGGGGTGGTTGGCGGGGAACGGGCGACTCTTGTTATTACACCCTCTCACCTACGCAAGGGGTTTCTGTTCTGAGCCGTACTGTAGCGCAAGATTAAGACGCTCCTCGCTTTGCTGTTAACACTCTGGCTTCCGTTCGGCTTGTTCTGAATAGCTTTAAGTGTGCCCTACACTTTCTTTAAGCCAAAGTTAATATTAATAGGTACTTTGTTCACAGATTTCAGTATATACCTAAAGCAGAATGAATGTATTAGTTACGGCAGTAACGGTCTACTGGGTATCTATTTTCAAGTGGTTATTAGATTTATTGGATTAACCACTGGTTCGATAACAATGAAATAAAGTATTAGTTTCTGTGGCAAAACAAGCAATAGTAAATGTTAAAAAAACTAGACCGCTACATAAACAATGTGCCTGCATAAAAATAACAAAGCAACATAAATAAATCTTTAACAAAAAACAAGATGTCAAAAAGCAAGCTGAAACCAAAATCGTTTACTTCACGTTGTTACATTTCACCACTTCGGTTATAAATAAAAGTGCCGAAGAAAAGCCAGATAAGACGGCAAAGAAATAAGTTTAACCGAACGGGAGAAAGCATTATCATTGGCTGCGAGCGAGGAACAAAAGAAAATGGTGGAGAGCGAGCGTACGAGAGTACTTTATAGGCGCGTAAATATGTTTTATATCCCTCTACTGTCTGTTATACACTGGCGCGCCGCCGAACCCACCCCCAAGCCAGCCACCCTCGCCCCGAGGGTTGCCGCGCTCTCGGAAATGCCGAGCTTTAATAAAACATATATTTTTCCGAGCGAGGAAAATACTGGGGAAACTCGCAATTTGTTCTTTCACTTTATGCTCGTTTACAAGACAAAAGTAGAACATTCTAGAAACATTATGTTAATCACGTAGTTATGTAGTTTATTATAATTACAGTTGTATTAAATTAAAATAACTCTGGTATGTGGCGAGGCAAACGTTAGTGGCTCGTTGATGGATGAAATGTTAGTAGGTGCGAGTAAGTCATAAAGCGTGTAGTGGGCGGTGAGGGGTTTATGTAGTTGATCGGCGGAACTGTGACATTGTAGTACTTAATGGTGTTGCGGTGACCCTTATCTCGCGTGCCGCAGCGCCGTCGCCGTGGGTGCGGCCGATTTATTGCGGTACATCTGGGTACACCACACCGGGCCTACTACTGCACTAAACATTAATATATCTTTCATATTTTTCTTGCAAACATACACTACACACTAAGAGCATGTGAAGTTTTCTAAAATAAGCAAGTTTATAAAAGGTAATATTCACGAAATGAGATCTTAATCTACAGAAGCTAACACAATTTTGCCGCAATTCAAATCAAATTTTCACCGTAATTGCTGATTTGAAAAACTCTAAGGGCATTCTACGCAACGGAAATGAAAGTAAAAAGAATTTTAAGAAATAAGCCAACGCTGAAAGATGATAAAAGAGAAGTAGCGATTAAGATAATGTTGAAAACAAATTTATGTTTCGATTTCGTGGAGTAGATTAAATTATTTTCTTGTTGCTTCTAAAACGAGTTCTAAAAGGAGTCGTAAGCGGCCGCCCAAGGAGAGAGCACTAAAGAAAACTGGTGTGTCGGAGCGAGACCGTTTTGCTGTTACCGCAACGAGGCACAGACTGCGCCGTAAAATATTACACCAAACGAAAGAAGCTCTTTCAATTAACCGAGGCAGCTTTGCGTAAGGTAAATTTTGCCAAGTGGCACCCAATGCAACATTAAGAAATGAATGCTTTCAAAGAAAACAAATGATTCAAGTTTTAGCTATTTTATTGGGGCTTTTAAATCGTTTTGTTTTTATTAACGGACATAAATATAAACGAGATTAGTGTTCTTAGCACTTAAGGCTGGTGGCAGCCGATCAGTATTCATGAGCTTATTAATGTGCCAGAGCTAGGCAGCCTCCCCCTCACGGCTGTACGCACAGATTACCCACCACATTGAGACCACCGCCCGCTTAAATCGACCAGAAGTGATATGCTTACCTGATGAATGATGATGAGCTTAAAGCAAAGAATGTTCAGATTTAACCTCGTATTTGTAAAATTCTATGGACAGCAAAATCCTAAATAAAATATGTGGGTTGAAATATGATAATGTGAAAATTATTCGCAATATTAAAATACCTGATCAGTACAATGTTCACAGGTGTGGTATGTTAGTTGGATTATTTGCATTAGCTGGAAACGACAAGTTATGAGTGCCCAACCCGACGGATTGTGGTTATGCAGGGGCGAGCCGGTCCACTGCCTGCATCGCCAGTTGTCGGCTCCAACTAAGCTAATAACAGAGTTTACCGAGTTCGGAAAGTTTGCTCAGGTTCATGCTCAAGTTATATTCATAACCTCTTCATTGTTTTCAGGAAACTTGAAGAATTTCCATTTACGTAACTTAAACTATAACAGCTTCTGAAGAGCTATACTTTTTATCCTCTGACATAAGCTAAGAATAACATGAAACTGACGAAAATAATTAATTAAAAATATAAGGATTATAATTTTCATGTGAGGCAATAGATACGCATACGTTTACGCGACGTAGGTACAGTAAGTTGACGTATGAAATGATGTTACGGAAGCGTCTACGTAATTAGCCAAACGCGACCGGATTTGCATATCAAAGTGGAGGCATAATTGAACTCGGAGTGCAAATAGCCCAAGTGGAATCGGATCGAGTTAGTGGCGCTCTCTAGCTAAGTGTAGCGAGCAATGGCAGGCACGCGCTACCACGGTACCGCTCTCACAGCCTCACCGACACATCGCTCCGGCTTGCGATGTTCCGAGCGATGTGCTCAGCGCTGTCAACTTCACGGGATAATTTAATTAATCGACTACGGCACAACACAGACTCAAGTCTGATTTCCTCCTCAGATATCCATTTACTGCCATTATTGTGCCGTTCAACTTCATAATTCGATTATGTTTGACAACTACAGGATTATGTTTTAAACTTAATTATCCTTAACTTGACTTTAGGGGATCCATTACTTCCATGCTTTTTTGGTTGATTTTAACTTTGACAATAACATAAGTTGAGGTTGGATGGAATATTTTGACCTGATAGATGTTGGCAAGATGGCTGAATGGAATCTCGCAAGAGTAACGTTGATGCGTGAACCACAGACAGGCCCGCTGGCTGTGGTGATGCTTTGGAACGGCTTGTGTCCAGCAGTGGATATCTTTACACTTAATAATGAGACTTCACAAGTGTTCATTGCTTTAACAAGATGTTAATGAAAAACCGAGATTTAATAATGGATTGTCTAATAAAACACTCATACTCAGTTCTCTTGAGAAAATTGAGAGAAATTGAGGGTGGGGTGTTCCGTCCGGAGCAGGCAGCGAAGCGGCCAGATAATTAGATTAAGGGGAACGGACGAGTCGGGGTTGCGGCCGCTCGAACAATGGTATCAGTCTTTTAAAGCTTTTGGATTTGCACGACTGCTGTCACTGATTGTTCTACGAGCTTGTTTTATAGACTGACGTGGTTTTGATGTGGCTAAAGGCGGTGTTTAGATATTACCAGCTAAAACGATCGATTTCAGGATGCTTTGTTTATAAACATACATAATGTTGTTTTATTATTAATGAATTTATCAAAACGGCATAGGTAAATATTTAAATTCTTAAACAAACGAGTTCACGATAAAATTGTATATATACATAAATCATTGCCAAGTTAGCACTTTCAACGTCGTAAATATAACGTATTAGTTTGACAACAGGTTTTAGTTATAAATAAAATGAGATGTTAAAGCGCAACTGGCGGTGGTTAGGGCCGCTGAAGGCGGTGTAATGTATTTAATTACGGCCACTTCCAGACTGCGCCAATCTAGTAATTACGGAACAGAGCGACGGCGCGTAATCAGCGCCCTTTGCCACGTCGACACGCGTCGGAGAGCGCTCAACGTTCAAACTCTGGCCGCTTTTGACTCGCATTTCACAACCTGTTGACGAGTTAGTTAAAGCCCCTCGAGCATGTACACTCGTACATTCTGACTACAAAGCGGATTTCTCGCTCTATCTACATTCGATTAGCTTGTTTTCTAACAGCTTTATACATATAACGTAGTAAGTAGTTCTAAGTACTGAGTAACGTTAAGAAATCAGATCCAATTCATTAACCACAATCCAACTAAACAATTTTGTAAACAGGTGCTTAGAACGTGGCGTTCCGCCCCGCGAGATTAATCACTGTGTACTGGCAAGTCCGACCGGGTAATAAACCGGGAACGAGCAACTTCGCCACTTACATTACACGGACATTTATTTCCAACGCTCTGTTTCAACTTTTCCAACTCTCAAAGAGTCGAGGAGTTGAAGACTGGTTTAATTAATTTACGCGATTCGTAAATATCGTTTAGAAACATTAACTGCGAAGTTTGAAGAAGTAATATTAATATTAAAGTACTTGCCTTGTCATCGTCGCCTTCGCTATCACACTGAAAAGGAGAAAAATATATTTTAGTAAAAGATGTGGCGTTTAGAGGAAGTTTATTGGTGTTGCAGAATTCATGCATGACGGTTTTATTAAGATACATTATTTTTTCACTACAATTCGCGATTAAAGCCGCAATTATCTGAAAGCTGCCAGCATAATTTTTACCACAAAATCGAAATAATTTATTTTCTAAGAATAAAACTCACACCTAAACCAAGCGTGCAATTTATTCTAAACAGTATGTTAAAACAAATTGCTCAGAATTTTAAGTATGCGAATAGACTGCTTAAAATAATGAGGTGATTTTTTTAATGTAGCTTGTTTATTGCTGTTAACAGAACATAATTGATCGCACTGAAGTGTTTGGCACTAGATGAACGTTTTCTACACATTACCATCAAACAATCTCGGAAAAATCCAATTCATATGGGAGAAGAAGACTATTATCGAAACATAAATCGACGAATACGTTACGCGTTATTTATGAGGTAAGTTCACGCCGGGGGAAACAACAAGGGATCAGGCTGAGATATTACAATTTCAAATAAATACAGAACATGAAGTATTCAGGACGGGCGCAGGTAATGTTATGTAGTACGGAGCGGCACCGCCTCGACAAATCTCGTGATTTAGCTGCGATACGCGCCGAATATCGAACAGGGTCTATGTGTGTTGCGTGATCTGGGTAAATTTGCACACAGTAATAGAGAATTATAGCCATTACATGCCTTTTCCAACAGACAAGGGTTATTTCGACTTTAATTCATTCAATTTATTCATAGACCGTATTGATTTATGAGTTAGTGTCATATTAGATATTCATTATGACAATTACGATATATATTCTGAAGAATAAGCATGTACTAATATCTACCTCAGTCTATCAATCATGCAAGCAGCAAGGGTACTACAGAGACGTGCGTGGTGAAACAGAAGAAAAAATAAGAAAGAAAGTTCAAAGGCAGCAAACGGACAACATTGATAATACTCACGATATAGCCTTTTCCGGAACTACAGCGGCTACTGGCCTGTAGGCAGGAGAGAGAAAGCGAACATATGAGTGGATTGGAGTGACTAGGGGTGGTGAAGTTTGTCCCGTCTCTCCTAACACTCGCCACAATGCTTTTAAAGTAACATAGCAAACAGAGAAAAAGCGTTCTCCTAAAGATTGAAATGTATCTTCAATATTGCCAATTATAATAAATAGGAGAGACGAGAAGATATGCAAAAAAAATAGAAGACATTTATACTTTTTATTTCACGATCTAACACGCATTACAATCACAACACTAAGTGAATTCGTACATGCACCTCATTGAAAGTCAACGTATTCTCTTTATAAAGCACGACACAAATAGACGATATTTGTGGCAGATTATAGAACGAACAGGATGTAAATGATTTCGTTAAGAATTTTCCTTTGTTAATTTCTCAGATAGAAAAATATAATTTATGAAAGGGCTTTGCAGAGAGTTCATTGCTGAAGGTTCTATGCACTAATACATGACTTGCTTTTGGTAATGGGCACTAGGGCGTAAAGTGATGTAAGATTAAAATACTTACGTCACTAAGACGATCACGGGAAGAATCGGGGTCGCGAGGCGCCACAGAACTACCCGTAAGTCTTTCTGATGCCCGTCCACTGTCATCCGACGTACCAGCGTCTTGAAGCAGCGTAATACCCTGAATAAAATAAATGCAGGGTCAATTTAAATATCAGGCCCACAACAGGGCAAGAAAATCATAAACTTTCTTGCACACTTAAGTGATAGAGGTTCGTGTGCAGACAGATACCTTAAGAGCAATTCTTTTGCAAAGAGGGGAGCAGAGCAGAGGAAAAGCTTTTTATATAAGGCTCACAAAATTGAGCGGTAACTAGGATATAAGAAAACTTGATAAGACGGGCCGGGAAGCGAGGGTGCGGGCGGGACGAGTGGAGCCGAGCCATAACGTAACGTGCCCCGGGCCCCGACAATAAAAAGAGTTTTCCATTTATCACATTTCGCGTCTATTTTACGGTAGGGTTCGAAAGGCGCTCGTTCAAGTGGGGGAAGCGACTGTGATGCTCAGCGACGAACGCTGTACAGGACTGCTAAAAAAATATAAAACGAGTATAACTCTCCGTAAATGGATAACTTCGACGACCCTTTCGCAATGAACCTCCAAATCATTATATAACTTTACGGATTGTTAACTTTCAATTTGATTTCTTATTCATGAAACATCCAGTGTAAGTTTTCAGTTAAGTGCTTCTTCCGTTTGAAACTTGGAGATTAGTTACATAATATTTAACTTAATAATGTTTTACAAATTAACTCTTATAAAAGTTTTATAAAATAATCACATCAGTTAACCAATATTTTTTACTTCTATGTAAGTTTTTTTTACTTCCATCAGGAGTATTCTATGTTTTTTCAAAAAAAAAAAAAAAAATCCCCGTAAAACGTGCTATGTATTTCCAAGTAAACGACCTGGCTCATATTTATTTAGCAGCTGATGTATTGTACTTTAATGACTTATTAAAAAAGAAGTTCATGCGAACAACGGCTTGTCAACAAAGAATCATGTCTTTGTTTTAAAAACAACTATGTAATTTGAATTTAGAACACACAATACAATCAATCGTAAGAAGCAGTATAATCATTCGTAAATTACAAGGTGCATTGTAATTCATGTCCTATCTCTGAACCGTACAAGTGTAGAGGCCATTACTCGCGGCCGGTTTAGGTTTATGTAAACGACACCGTTTCCGGGAACGGTCGTCGACCGGAACAGTCTTTATATTGTTGAAATTCGCATACTCAGGACACTTTCTATCAAGAATAAAAACTAGATTTATTATATGAAACAATAAAGCAGTAGGTACATCAAGATTCACAAGACATAAAAAGCATGATTGTCAAAATACTAAGCAGATGCTATAAACAACCCTTCCTAAATAGCATCCCAAGTAGGTTATGAAAATGGCAAAAACAATAAAAGTCGAGACGTTCAGCTCCCATAACAGACAACAAAAAGACATACGCGCAAGATTATGTCTCCACTTGTAATAAAAGGGATTGCTTTCCGACCCTTTACATAAAACGAGTTAAGCAGCGTCGCACATATCAATTTAATCCGTCGTAGGCGAGCGAGATCCCTCTAATCCCTGAATGGGTCGTGTCTTTCGGAGATGTAACGGGGGATGTTGCCACATAATTACTTTCACTCATTATCGTACGCCCCAATTACAAGAATAACACGGGGTTTCCACTCTATACATAGGGTTTGTTCAAGTGCAAAATGTTTGATTTTATTAATGTCACTTTAGTAAAAAGCTTTTTTTTTACCTTAATTATGTCATTAATATGATGTCACTTGTATCATACATATGTATGATACAAGTGACATCATATTAATGATCGATAGTTATGCTAAGATAGTCAAGTCAGGGAATCAATAGAGGTATATTGCCGTACAAGTGCTACTTAACAACGAAAGTGCATCTTCAAACAATAGTTTTGATTTCTGTGTAAGCGGTCTGCGGCGGGTGGCTGGCGGGAAGCAGTCGTGCCCGACCGTCGACATAACCGCTAATTGAAACAACGACCGCAGCCGAACATTACTTATTCATGAGAAGTCCATATGGCGGCGAAACGTGACCAACGAGATAAATCATTCAATTACATTTTTCATGAACAGACACTCCAGTGGATATGCACTCTCGGGTTCAGCTTAATACTGGATGTCAGATGATAATTCATATGTAATGAAATCCCTCCGGGTGGAAGTATCGCATTGCTACCGGCGCAGACCGGTTTGTTTAATTTACGTTGTGTGTGTAATTCATTTTATGGCTGCAATTTGGCAGTTAACTGTATTGAAATTGTGTTATTATTTCAAAATTAATAGCGGCCCTGCCTGGAGATGCACGATTAAGCGAGGTGTCTCTACCGAGGTGCAAGGGTGCGCTGTCGGTAAGAGATGCATTGCATAATTTATTTATGTGGCAGCACGTTGCGCCTCTTGTTCCGATGACACAACACTAGTACGCCGTGTTTAATTATGCTACATGGATTACGTATTCACAAATTGTTGTAAGTTGTAGTGAGTTTTCTCGATAGAGTAGGTACCTACTGATTTTTCTTCACTCTATTAAGTATTTTCGTTTTTCCTGGATTTTAGAAGTTAGGGTAGTAAGAAATGGTTGTCTTAAAGAGCTAGCTTCAATAGAACCAAGGAACTTTCAGTTTGGCGAGAAATAGCGCACTCAAATTATGTTGAAACACGACTGAAGTTTAAGCTCCAAATATTGGGTGATTCCAGTAAAAACACGTGGATTAGGCGTATCCTTTCACAGCGAACCAATCAGATGAATCTGATGTGTCGCCGACATCAAGCGGCGTTAGCCCGTGGTATTTACAAATGGAATTTTGCGACAAGCCGTTCTAGAATTAATACACATAGTGCGGCAAGCCGGACGAGTGGATATGTGATCGAATTAATATTTCCACGGTGTCGTGACCGGTACATCAGATTTTTTGATTACCTAAACGTATTTTAGTTGCATAGAAATATGAATATAGACTGGCCTGTTAATTTAGTGGTTAGTGACCATGACTACTATGCCGGAGGTCGTGGGTTCGATTGCCACCCAGGACAAATGTTTGTGTGCGATCATTTGTTCTGTGTCTGGGTGCAATTTATCTATAATATGTATGTAGTAGTTAGAAGTATGTTTATCAGTTGTGTAGTACTCATAACACAAGCTCTGCTTAGCTTGAGACTAGTCGGCGTGATAGTTGTGGAATATTATTATTTATTACATTTTAACAGGAATTCAGTTAAATTGAACCCGTACATAAAAAGGTAAATAATTATTATCTATTTTTATTTTATTTACTAAAATTTAATATACTTAAATAATTACAAAAATGTTTTTTTTTTTTTAAATCTTGATAAATTAATTTCATTCAAAATGAAATTAAATTTAAATAATCTAAAAAAATACTGAGGTAGTTTTTGTCTAACTAAGCCATTTAAGTGTCGCCATTCAAGTCAAGTGTTGGGTTGGGTTAAAGATCACAAAACCCTATTTCCTCAGCACGAATGGCAAAACAAAAAAAACAGCAGCATTAAACTACGTAATGTCTCGTTAAACTGAACGAAACAAACTATTTAATTGCACATAAAATGTAATGGAGTGCAGAGAAGTACGTACTAATAATTTCAGCGTTTTACATAACACTAGCTGTTGCTCGCGACTTTGTCCGAGTCTGTTCTCAATTATAATATGTTCGTTTGTGCGCGGAACACTGAATATTTCTTTATTTTTTTATTAATAGTTTTAGGTTACTCCTTATAACACCAGCTATCTGCCAGGGAAAGCCCCCGTCAGAATAGGTCCCATAATTTCGGAGATTAATCGGAACTATTCGGAACATCAAAGAAAGATGCGAATGGTTTTTTCATTATTGTTGTGTACCGTATATACGATACAAGTACCGTATCGTAAATACGGTACACACAACTATAACGACTGAACCTTCATAATATGTATTTAGTAAAAAGTTGTTTTTTTTTTTATATTAGAAATAGACACTTTAATTTTATTTAGCTTACAGACGTACAGACGAACAGCAGTATAATAAAAGTGTATTAAATGTCAGAGACAGTTTTAGTTTATGAAACATTTTCTGCAGTGTAACCGTGTAACATTAATATGCAATGTCAGGTTGCTAACATAATTTCCAGCTGTAGTCGTGTCGTTATGCATTAAATAAACTTGTTTGACATTTTATTTCGTCTGGGGCTTAAGTTCTTAGAACAAATCACGCTGGCTTGTCGTCAAACAGTCAGAATAACACTTGTTTTAGAAACCATAATATTACAGAAAATCTTTATCTAATAAATGATTCTCAGAGTTTTTGAGAAACATTAATACGAAACCATCTAAACGTGATATTGTGCTTGCTCTCGAAAACCTAATTTATGTATCTGTTATTTACAATTTCATGGAAAACAAAACAAACACCCATGTTTGAATGCTGTGTTTTATAATTAATAAAATCAGCGGGGTGAGCGAACAAATATTACCGTGCATCATATTCATATGAAATTATTATTAAATTCTCTACAGTTCACTGGATGTTACGAATTGTTAATTTGTGAACAATTGTGCAGTATCAATTAAAGTTCAATGAAGACATCATTTGCCAATAAAGTAATTAAATTTGAAAAGCTGTACCTAAATTAACGTATCAATTCCAAAGCTGTGCCTGTGTTTAATGAATAAGCGTGGCTTATTTCAACAGGAATGATTGTAACATTGTTTACATACAACAATAATTATTTACATAGATTTAGCTAGTATTTAATGTTAGCATAGTTACTGCGTGATTTCTCGTTTTTAGGATTCCGTACCTCAAAAGGAAAAATAGAAGGATTACTACACTTATAGGATCACTTTGTTGTCCTTATGTCTGTCAAGTTAACGGACAAAAGATACGGCCGTTTATATCGCAAAACGTATATTTCGACATTCTCAAGGGAATCAAAATCTATAGGGTACTCTTCCCTTTGACCTGGAATCCTGAAATTTGGCATGAAGCAAGGGTCTCATAGCACAAGTATAGGAAAAAATCTCAAAACTATAAATTTGTAGTCACGTCACAAAAAAATGCGATTCGGAAAAATTTAACTGTTTTCACGTTTCAAGTTTGTACGGAGTTGTGCGCGAGGCCGACTCGCACTTGCCCGGTTTTTTTATTATTAGTTGGTGCCAGAGGCTTCGCCCGCGTGATAGTAAAAAATGACGCTCGGGGACATACTCCCAGGATAAAAAGTAAGCTATTCCAGGACAAGCGTGTGCGAAATTTCATCAAAATACATTCGGCGGTGAAGTAGTTACAAACATAAAAAAAAAAACAAAAACCTTCGGCTGTATAATAATAGTATGAAGTGTGATACCACGAAAAGTCATTGTACAATATGGTGTGAAAAAATTCGGAAAAACTTAAAATGTGGCTCCATTGAGCTATGAACGATGCGACCCGTTTGTCGTTTAAGATAAGGCAAGTGAGCGCGCCGTAAGCAAACGGCAATATCGTCCAGAAAGGGGGAATAAAAAACATTTGGCATTGGCAGCGTGTCGCATCCGTGGCGATACGCCAGCTTTCCCGGAGACAACACAATAAGGACGCTCTTCTGTCGAAAGCAATCCATGTCCGCCGCAACCAATTTCACGTTAACTTACAAACACAGGTATATTGGTACGTGTGTAATGTGAATTGTAAGTTGGTCAGGGTAAAAATAACAACAGACGTGTTTTTGAAAAGGCGGAAAATAATGTGATGAACTTGGAAGCCTGCTGTATTTTAAAAACTATCATTATAATGGTTATCGACTAGTCCAAATACATTCACTATTTATGTAACCTACAAGAAGATAGGAAATCTTCTCGTAGCTATTTCATTACATCATAATTCTTAGTTCATTTGAAAAGTTCCAAACTATAGCTAGCAAGTACTGAAAATCTTAGGGCTTAATAAGTTTTTAACCTAAGCGAGGTCACATTAAGTCAATTACTTGCTCAAATAATTAGGAAGCAAATCAAATTAAAGTTAGAAGCTAGTTGGCTTGAGTGGTAGGTGTTTGAAGCAAATTTTACTGGCTCGTCGCCGGAGACGAGAGCGTAACTTAATGATCGCGTGGTGCGCACTAGGAGGCTATATTCTATTCGACAGCAAATTGAATCTGCGAAGAGCTATTAGCCGACACCGCAGCGGGCGCGTTCCCAGCTCGTGCCAAACGATCGTGCTCATTCCCCGCTCAACTCTAGATATTGTTCAAACTATGATATAGTCGGTAAACTGCAACCGAGTGGACTCCTAATAAAACAACCACAGTGCTGCACTGCACCACTCGGTATTCAGCTGAGAGTTTGTAAATATTGGCTTAACTTTTTAATATCCATACGTTTAATAAATCTGCATTTAATTTCAGATAAGCATGTTTTATTAACGATTAGCTTCAAAGCTTAACGTTTTATATGCGCCCTTCGCTTCCGACAGTTTCATATTGAAGCTGACATAATTTATTCCGTCGGCGGTGCGCTGCGGAGCAAGATTTTCCGCTTTATTCGAGCAACAGCACGAGCGGCGGGAGGCAAATTGGATGGGATTGCGACATATCTTGGCTGGCGTCGGCGAACTGTCGAAATTCACGGGGGAGCACACAGGGTAAACTGCTCACATTCCGCTCAGAGTGCTCCTTTCGAATCAGAAATGTGAACCTATTTAGAACTCTAGCACACGCGTCGTCGACTGAAGAAATAAATATTCGATTCTCACAAACCGGAAAGGAATACCAAGCAGGTCGAATATGCGGCTGTTTTTATTTGCCCAATTAAACGATAAAGTATACGGGTGCGATCAAACCAAATATAAACACTAGTGTTAACCCCATCAGATAGTGTAGTGAATCTAATAAAGATTTCATAAGAGCCAATTAAATAGTCGAGAGCTAGAGCCGTCGCTGGACAGCGCCTGCCATTGCCGACGGCACGATGAATAAATAATTTCGCATTCGACATGGATTTCGCAATGATTTTTGGCATGTCTATATTCGGTTTAATTTCAACTTTCCAAGGAATTCCTTGATTTCTATAGCCAATTTAATAAATTATGGTATTCATATTCAACAGTTTATTAGATCAAAAACCTTTTTAATTTAAACACTGCCAATTTATATTAATTGGAAATACAATCTCTAGCATCAGAAATAAATTGGCTTGATTTTGTTTTATATTAGATATCAAAATCACCAGGAAATTGAAACATTAGATACCTTGACCTACTATCTAAATATGTATTGAATCAACACAATAACTACACCTATCACAGCAAGAATATTATCTGAAAAAGATGCAGATGCAGCAAAGTTGGAAATTCCATCACAACAGAATTAACTTAGTTTACGAGTTGCGGTAATTCAATGCTTAATGGTTTGGCATACTATTTAAAACAAGTAAACAAAGTATTCATTTCGCAGATGTTGGTTTAAAAGCCAACTTGAAGATGAGTCGAGGCGTGTTGACAAGTCGATTGGCAGTTTGCATACGTTTTATGAGTTTAGCGAGAAAGCGGATCCCGGAAGAGGCACGCACGATGGCTTACAGATTTAGATTCGCTGCATTTAGACGTGTGAGATCACCAGACACATTTAACTTAGTGCGGATGTAAGAACATGGACGATCACTGTTAACAAAGAACGTGTACACCTACTTCGTTTTTGAAAGTGAAATTATTGCTAAGAATGCCGCTATTCGCAAGAATCACAAAGACTCGAAGTGACGTACTGTTGCACAAATACAGTGTACTGTGTTATGTCTACGAAACTATTGAAAACAAACACGAACAGAACATGCATGAAAAAGTTCTACAATAGTTCTAAATCGCGTTTGCACACCATTAATTCGGTAGTAGAATAAAAGAATCTACCGCATTTGTTTGACTTATAGATCAGATCTAAGACAAGATAATGGGTGTTACTTACATGAGAGTTGACGTTGTTGGGCGGATGATTTCGCCCAGGGTCGGCCGCCAGCGCCGCCAAAGGCAGGCGAGGTTTGGTCGACAGGGCATTTGTGCGAGGAGAAGAAGCGCATTTTACAGCAGCCTGTTAACAAACATACAAGCATATTATTAAAAGCCTATTGGAAACTTCGAATTTAATGAACAAACTAGATAGGTGTCTCACATTAATATAAATAGACAGACTTTATAATAAATTAATCAAATAAGTGTTAACAAGTTAGAAGCTCGTTTGTGCTCAATGCAGAACTTCACGTCACATTGTTACGATGTGGAAGGCCGTACTTAGTAGCGTACAGATTTTCTCTCCCAAGTTATATGGTCCCACTTTATCATAGTCTCGTACGCCCGTTTAGCTGAATACGCCCGAGAGCAAGAATGTGATGACTAAGTATTTCGCTTCTTAGTTACGACTTGAGAAAACTACGAGTTTCCTGCGAGTTTACGAGTATGATAGCTTTTATTATGTCGTTTAAATAACTGTAGATAAGTATATCACTCCTGTAGATATCGCTAGAATTACTATTTTAGATGTTTACCGCATAGATTTTTTCGTGCAACTTATTAAAGATATAATTAGTAGGTAATGTTTACAACACGAAAACATACACACCACACACCTACCACTGTTTTGTCTTTTTAACCCAAAGGTTGACTGGTAGAGAATGCCTTGTTGCATTAAGTCCGCCTATGTACCACTATTGTACATGAAGATTAAATAAATAAATAATTTATCGATAGATTTCTGGGAATTTGGATCTTCAAGTTCTTATATACTTTTTGTATATTATACTTTTTCGTTTCAAAAGACAAAGAAAAAAATAAGCGATATTTTGTACCAAAATCAAACTGGTCAAATGTCTAGTCTTGTCCATATTCAGCTACGGAGCTGAGACTTGGACTCTGAAAAAGGTAGAGCGCGACCGTATTGATGCCTTCGAGATGTGGTGCTGGAAGAAAATGGTTCAAATTGCCTGGACTGCTTTCCGTACAAACATCTCAGTCTTACAACTGAACATTAAGATTTGACTGTCGACCTGTATGTGAAGAGTACTGAAGCTTTTTGGCCACATAGCCAGAAATAAATACCACAACCGTGAACAGCTCATCATAACTGGCATGGTTGATAGCAAATGACTAAAAGGTCACAGCCCAAAAAGATGAGCAGATCAGGGCCGCTCCACATTGGACACCCACTTGCAAGTCGAACTGCATGACACCAAGAATTGTTACAGATGGCGAGACACCATCAATAAGAAGCTAATCCAGAGAGAACTCAATGAGGAATATAACTCGAGGAGGAGGGGGAGGAGGAGTTTATTAGAATGTTACAGAGATAACCTTGAAAGTTTTACTCGATAATAGTCTATAGCGTATTACGTATAGGTGTGTTGTAGGAATATCGTAAAATACCTAGGGAACCTCAAAATTATGGACGTTATTCCAACCGATTACCTTTACACGCCGACATGGTTGGTTAAGGTTCATGTTGGTTTTACTTTGATCAAAATATCCACTGAACGCGTCCCAGAACAAAAATTGGAAGTTTTACATCTTCCTCGATTTCATAAATATAATAGGTACATACTCGTACAAGTATTCTTCTCATTTTTCTACGACATGCGCAAAGGCAGCGAATTCAACTTCAAATGATAAGTTATTTGTAATGATTGGTTGATAAATCAAATAAAAAGAAAAACAGAATGATAATATTTTTGTAACCTGATTTACTTTCACACGGTTTGTAGATTTTGCAATAATGCCAAAACCTCATATCACGACACTCAAATTAGTTATCTATAAATGCAATGATAACAATAACATCACACTAACACTAAACGAGATAAACGAAAATAACCTCAAACAAACGAAATACTTATCGTAAACTCGGGCGGATTTCTTATGTAAATACAGAAACTGAAATCATTTTTTTATTCATACAGAAATCACAAAGTGAAATGTGTGCGAGTAACACGTGCTACCGCGTTTAAACAATTTGTAGGGGAGATATGTTTGGCAGCGGTGACACAATAAGGGTCCCACTGACATATTTTTGAATGAACACGAAATATTCGATCGTCCGGTCAGGCGAGGGTGACTCGTATCACGTTGGGGTGCTGATTTGATGAGAAAAAAAATCAGAGGGATCACATTCATCGTCATAACGGTAACAGTTGTGTACTGTTTTAATCTTTGTTTATTTAGTTTTGGTCGGGGATTGTTTGACGTAATGTTTTACAATTATGCAACAAATAGTGTAAAATATAAACACTATGTAAAACTGATTAAATTACAATTTGATGCATAAGCAGGTGATATAAGTTTTTTTTTTAAGTTTTTTATTAACTTGAAATGTTTGTGTGTACATAATATGTTTGTTTAGGGTAAATCTTTCGACCGGCTTTTGAAACTGCGTGTTTGAGCTCTTTGTGATGGTAGTGAACAAAACTATAAACGCGCTATAAAAGCTTCTAATGAAAAACAGTTGTTCATAGAAAACTTATTATTGCTTCACAAAGGTAATTAATAAATAATAGCAATAATTTTGATTCTTAGTTTAAAGTTTTTATGTACGTAGTTGCAGTAAGGAACAGTTGAAGCCGTAGACTACAAACCTCAACAAGAAATCGCCTAGTCATAATAGCCTTAGTTTAGTCGTACGGCTGTACCAAAACAACACAAAGGCAAGGCTCTTAGAGCGAATTAACAATAGTACACGCGTAACCCCTTCACCCTCGATTAAATAGCTCGAGGGAGTGTGGTAAATTGGTGTGAGAGCGTTTAGTCAGCTTTCTGTAGAGTATGGGAACAAGACGTGTGATACGGAGCAGGAGTTGAGTATCTAGCTATGATCTACAATGTAAAGTGGCGCGTGCCACCGACGACACGTGTTGCCGTGACCGCTCAACGTGAATAAATAATAACAATAAACTACACGCTCCACGCCACACCCACACCTGATAGCTTACACCATTTGTATTAACGATGTATTTAACATAATAGTACGGTAGCATTTGCTTCGTAAAAATACAAACAAATAAATACGAGAACTTTGTTGTCTGCCGACAACACTGATATACGAATATTCATAGAAATAACCTGTTCTATACTAGTCATGTATTATATTATATTGAGTAATGATCGCAGATAACATCTAAGAAAAATAATATATGGAAAAATAAACTCAATCGCCCACACAAGATAGAATAATAAAAAAGGGAGAATAAACTTCATTTTACAAGGAATAAATCGCTTCAGAACTGCGACGAAAGCAAAATTCTCTCGAGAACTTTGTGACTTCCACAAAAGATTTTATACAATTCATTTCAGCCTCATAAAAAAAGTTATCACGAATTCACAGAAATCGGGCGAGCTATTTTTCTGCCGACGGCGTTGCTCCCCGTGGGAAAGGCAGCGCGATTCTAGATTCGCAAGCATAACATAGTTTCAATTTACACTGAGAGTCTGATACCAAGCAATTTGTTCGTATTGCTACGTTTTAAACGTTACAATAACAAATTAGCTGCCCTGGTCTCGTGATTCAGTAATTAACATGTTAACACTGTGTAAACGTCACGTTGTGTGTTTACAAGACGCTGTCAAATAATTAGCATCGGTCAACTCAGTAGGCCGCAAGGTAATCGCCTACCTACGCCAGTGCGCGGTCACACCTCGGCGAGCGGCTCGCCGACACCGGTCATTTGCTGTAATTGCCGCACCAACAACGTATTAATCACTAATGTGACAGTACTGATATCACTATTATAAAGAAATAATAACATCATAATGGGCAGTTACAGTAATTTGTTACGTTCAGCTCATGAATATATTATTGCATTAATTAAGCGACTCATATCGAATATTTAACAAAAACTAGTCGTTCGAGTTTAATCAGTTAACAACATTTACAATATAATTAATGTGACAACGTCGAAGCGGCCATTGAATAACTTTAGATTTTGAATATGATTAAAGCTTTTGATTTATTTTCAATGGAGAAGACTTTCGTTTCAAATGTCTTTTAGACGTCTGGATAGCTTAAGAAATAATAAATTATTATCAAGTAGGTATTTATCAACTACTTCGTAATTAATTAAGATGTAAAAAGTAATGTCTAATCGCTATTAATTTTTACCTGCTACATAAACGGTAGATTTTATCTGTAAGATTGAAAGTAAATTGCCAGACGCGCAGTATTTTATTATGTAGTAATGTGTGTATTAACAGCGTTATTAAATTACTCTTGTTTGTGTTCACAAATAACCTGTCATCCGCACAGTAGAAATTACAGTTCAGAATTATTTTACGTTGGATAAATTCGAAATTATATTCGGAGATGAGACTGGAAATGTTCACTACATGCTCAATTACCTCGCTAAACAGGCGCGAGTGGTCGCCAATGCTGTGTCCCATTTAACGGGCTTTACCGCTATAAGCATTCTTACTAATTACAAGTTATGCAGTTATTTACTGATTTAGAAAAACTATAAGTTTAACAAATTTGTAATAGCAATAAAATGAAGTTTAATTCAATAACCCGACAATATCATCATCATTCATAAGTTCGTAACAACTGCGGGTCTATAACATTTGTCATAAATTAATTACGTGTAATTTACATGACAGGTCGCTCATGTATTAATAAATTATTTATGTATGATTAAGTGTTACTATTTCAATATTTCGACATTTTAACGTGAGCTGCTGCACGTTGTCTATACGAGTCATTGCCATGCAGATTTGTTAATGGAGTGGATGGAAAGGGTAATCTTTAACTCCATAAGGTCAGATTGTTAAGCACGTCCTTTTTCACTGACGCCATTTGCGGCCTTGTGCGTTAATCACACTTAGTCCGGGTCGCGTGGTGCGCACCAAATTGCATTTTGTTTTTAATCTGGTAGCAGCCGCGGGCACAGGCATGAGCTTCAATTTGCCTGAGCTGTTTAATTAACAGCGACACGGCGGGTCATTAATTAAGTCATCAGACAAGCCGGCGGCGTGGTAGCTCGGCGCGGATTAGATACTGAGCTGCGTGATAATGAACGATTATACCACTTTTCTAATAGATTGAACAAGGTGTAATTTTATGGATAACATGAACCCGGGTCTTGGAGGGGAGGCATAAGGTGTTCTCACTAGAATATTGGATATTATAAATATGATTTAAATAAAAAAAATATGTCGCATATAATTTTCAATGTTGACGTTTATGCCAGTTATTTGTAGGCATGAAATAAAAGTCACTTTAAAAATAGAACCAGATAAACTACTGAAAGGTTTTAATATCGTAAAAGGTCAGCGAGTGGCAGGAACGCCTCCACTGAGCCAACACGGTTATAGATAGTGAAATAATTAACTCGCCCCAGGTAACAGTATTTTCAGCAGCAAATTAATCTGTAGTAATAATTTAAATCATCCACAAGCAGCGCCAACCGCGCGTAATTAACTGCGAATAATCAGTTCAACAGTAATTACTGACATTCAATTTATTATTCTTTTTAATTTACTGAGTCTGATATTTATACTTTAGTTATTTTGTGTCAAGATGTAAACTTGTATAGCAGATCTAGAACACTTGACGATTTTTTTTTTAAGTTTAACTTGGGTAGCAAATATATTCGGTGGGAATTAGTGAAAAAAAGTAAAAAAAATACATGCCATTATAATAGAACAAGTGGGTTTAAAAAAAACGCAATGCACCTACCGGATATAAACGATGTTTAGAAAACAATCATATTGTTAAAAGAATTGCGCCGAACCCAAGAAGAAAAAAATGGTTTTTTGGTTAGCAGGGAGCTTTAGAAAAAATTTAGCAAAAAAACTTTCAATAGAAGAACTATTTCTATTGGGTAGCCGACCATTGTGCAGGTAAACGAATCATGAGTACCAAAGATGACGGTTTAAATAATATAAGCAGTTTATAGTTATTGAATAACGGATTTTAAAATGTAATTTATTAAAAACTGTGATTTAGCCTGTGATGGCCCAGAGCTTTGCCTGCCTATAATAAGGTTGCGGGTTCAAAACAGGATAGAACAAATGTAAATTTTTCATTTCATATGTTTTTTCTAAGTTTATCTAGGACATTACTGACCCCGTGCCTCGGTCCCGGTTGTTATCCGTTGATCTTTGATAGTCGTAGTCAGACGCCAAAAAGTCTAACCATCAGTCTATCCAAGGAATATCGTGTTGACCAGTAAGTGGGTTGTGGAGGTCCGGCAGGCAGTCGCTCTATGTAAAGTGGGTGATTGACGTACGACCGTCGGTTCTACTCGCGGCTCGTTGGTGCTGATCGTCAATCAAGTAAAACAGTTTTGAACGACAAGCCGAGTAAAAAAAAAAATGAAGCAAACACAAGCTCGCCTTACCGCAGAGGCATAAGACCGCGGGTTTACTCGCTTGTCGATCAGGACCTTAAAACACGGACCCAAGCTAAAGGCAAAGGCTAGTAAGGAGATGATGATTTAGAGCCAAACTCACCAATAAACTAATCGCGATTCGTTCAAACAAAACGCAGTTGAGCGACTA
The DNA here is from genome assembly GCA_958295575.1 of Leucania comma. Classification (NCBI taxonomy): domain Eukaryota; kingdom Metazoa; phylum Arthropoda; class Insecta; order Lepidoptera; family Noctuidae; genus Leucania; species Leucania comma. The sequence continues at coordinate 13,358,515 of OY282474.1, read as the reverse complement.
ATCGAGATTATAGCTTCAAAACTCAGTTTCAATTCTTTTGTTGTAGCCCATGTTTACGACACGGGTCTTTAAACTAGATTACGCTGAGCTCAGTTTAGTTGAACTAAGTTTTTAATTGAATGATGAAATCAGCCCTTAGATTATTATACGATACTTGTTTACGGTTCACTTTGATAAGGTAAACAAAAACAATATCAATAAAAAATAATCCTTTTTTTTTAATCTTTATTTAAAGAGCTTTTTCGCTGGTGCGAATATGACACTCTGTAGGTAAACATACCTAATTATGAAATAAATTTAGTGTTAGTTTAAAAAAAAATATTACTAGGTCCTGGGTCGGTTTCTCAAAGCTAACAATAACTATACGAGTAAAAGATACGGCTAGTAAATAACATAAAACAAATGAATGTATGAATATTTAAATCGAGCCGCGAGTGAAACAGAAAGCCCCAATGGCTGTATAATTGAATGGGGCGAAATAGCGCCGTGAAAACAAATATGAAGGGATGTAATCGAAATGTTTGTAAATGTATGTCGCGTGCCTCGAACCGATTACCTAGCTTGTCAAATGCCACACGCTCTAATGTCCAGGGAATAAAGACTAGTTTTCATGTATTAAAGTAATATTGTGTGGCACTTCTATCTAATAAGATCCGTGGTTTATGAGTTTTATGACTCGCTATGGTATAATTAAAATCTTTGCTTCCTGTTTTAAATAGGATTCCCACTGTTTTGTGTAGCGGTTGTAATTGAATTTTTACTTTATTATCTAGTGTTAAATGTTGAGTAAATTTAGTAAATTCCCATAGATAGTGTAAAAGACATCAGGTTTAATGGATTGTTAATAAAAACTGAGAAACCAGTTATTTATTACTTAGGCTTCGGATGAAAAAGAGAAATCTGGACGATAAAAATCACCATGGATTCAGTAACGCCTGACCTAGGTATTTACAATTTCGTTATAGAAACAATACACTATCTAGAAATTCTACAATACATATTATCAAAAGCAATATCTCAGAGGTTTCACTGTTTATCAGTCTGAATCAGCCGGAGCAGCGAGACACGTCCGCTCTCGACCGGCACCGTCGCATAGCTAACAACTTCTCGGTAAACATTTGCTCTAGCTGACGTGTATTTAGCGATAATGGAGTAATATGTTACTAATGTTTATATTATGTCGCGCACTCAACGCTAATACACGGTTCACGGTAGGTAATCAATAAATAACAGAATGAATAATTGTACTCCACCACGAAGAGAAATTCACATTTCAGCTAAGTATAACAGTTTATGAAATACACATTTATAATGTAGTTATTCGTTGTTATAATTAATTGATGTTGTGAGAGAGCGAACCCAACGAACATTATTATTGTGCTTTCAAAAGCCAAGCAAAGCTTTGAACACAAAGCGGTTCACCGTTCTATTGTTGGAATGATATAGGAAAGTCTTAACGTAACCAAGCAGAATATTATGAAGTACCTAATTGGGAGACTAGTTATACAATAAGTTATAGCTTATGCAGAGGTTTATCATGTGTACTAATCAAGATAGCTAGTTGAGTTCGAGTGGTTCTATTACAAGATGTTGTGAGTTTACAAATTAGAAATAGCGAGAAAGTTATGCATATATAAAGCGCTAAATCTGATAAGGGAGCCCTGAGAGCGGTACCCACTCGGCGTAGTCAAGTAGCATCACAAGTAGCGGCAGCCAGAGCGACATATTCACATTGGCTCTTGCGAATCTCTTCAGACTATTAGATCGCGATGGCCGAGAGGCTGCTCGGTCGATCGCGGGCAGATCGCCGAGATACGTCGCGACCGCCCCGCAGCCGCCCGCCGCCGAATATCCCCTGACGTCGGCGCCGCTCTCCAAGCCTCCACCGACATCGCGATTCTTGCCACTTGGGGCACTTGGCACATCTTATAACGAGTCTCTCGAGTGGGTAATACATTTACCATTAAAATCAGGATTGAACGATGTTTTATTTCCTTTGATCTGTTTCAGTCAAAAACCTTCTTCGTTTTATTGCCTTCAATGTTTCTTGGAAAGTACCATCTGACATTTAAATTACATGTCAATTGTTTGTTTCATAAAGTGAAAACAATGAAACGACAGTTTTCACATTACATTTTCATAGCTTAAAATACTGGGAATTGTAAACGCATTTTTAAAATTCATTCTTTATTTTAGTTAGTGTTTATTGTTGAACGTTGAAAGGTGAAATATATTTTATAGTCTGTTTTAATGTTCGCAAAAAATAACAGTACTTCAAAAACTATGTACCTAACTAAAATATAGATATTATAAATCGCTACGTAAAATTGTATTTTTATTTTACGTCATCTCTTTTCTTTTCAATGTGTGCGGTAATGGGTAATTGAAATTGAGTTTATAGTATTGGCTACATTGTAATATTTAATTACTTTGTATCCTGTTTTGTTATTGTACGTAATTATATGCCTCTTTTGTCTACTCTCTGGCAAGCAGTGTCATTTGCGTATCGTTAACTTTTTAGTTTCTGCTTCAATAATAGCAATTATTTAAACAGAATAAATAAAACAATTAGTATTATAATATAATGATTCTGATTAATGTGGTTAGGTTCTATGAAAAGCGACAAAGATTGAAAGTGTATGTGCAAGTACCCTGAAACCTACAAAAACGTGAACGTCTTTATCAAATGTTAGAAAAAATATAAACTTTTTTTGAGATGGGAAATTATCACATGACTTCCCGCTCTAGGGAGCGATAGAGCGGGCCTGTCAGTTTTACCGAATAAAACCCACAGTTGCCTTTTGCGTTCCAGGGGCACTATAACTCTTTCGAACGTTTTCTTAGAAAATATCAAACTTAAGCAATATTTTTATTCAATTACGAGTCGTAAAACTCTACAAAAGTCTAACTAGTTATCGTAGGTATCCAGGAACGTAGATTCGCTGCGGCAGCCGAGATCTGCCGCAAGAAAATATTGAACTACTGGAAGTACTGAAATTACCTATGGAGTGGGAAAGTATAAGGGGAAAGCAGGGCAAAAAAATGTTCAGAATGTCAATAAACTGTTAGTGCAACTTGATGTTAAAAGGTTTAGGTAAACTTTGCTGTGTTGATTCACCTCCAGACGATCAAAGGACTGACCTACATTGTTTATGAATTGAATAGTAAATGAAGTATGAAAATTAATAGTTGTGTGAATGAATAGTGGCACATTGTTGTTGATATATTTAACTATAATAAGTAAACATATATATACCTAGTTACCTACGTCACAATAGGGAATATATGTATTATATTTGAACGTATTTTTCTAATGACATTGACTTCGTGGAGCAAATATTTCTCTATTGATATATTGTACCTACATACGCTTTTGAATTTATTTTAAAACACATACTGAGTTTTGTCCAAACCTTTCGCATTATCTTTTTAACCGATTTAAAAAAGAGCTGGTTCTCGATTTGTAGGAATCTTAATTTTTAAGTTTGTTCCTTACTTACTCGTACATGATAGGACCGATTTGGAAAATTCTTTTTTTGTTTAAAAGGGTATTTCCCAAGTGGTCCTATAGTCCAAAGGATCAGATCTGATGATGGAATCTTGGAAAAATCGAAGGAATTCTTCAAATTTAACAGGCGACATTTTAATGGCTTTTTAGCAACTATGGTTTCGGAGAGTAAGAGGATATTTAAAACAATACGAGTATACATTCAAAACTGGAATTTTCGTCTTTATTATCTTTGTAGGACGAAGATTAGTCACGACCGTCTATTAACATTTAGATTTAATTTAGCAAATTGCCTTCAATGATAGTTTTATATCAAATTCTAGTGTTTGACTGTCGCATAAATAAATATCATAACTGACGTGATACTATGGAATGATATTATTTGCCTTCTCTATTACAGGTCAAGTATCTAGTAACAATCAACACATTATCTGTTCAACTACGGTCAAGGTCGAGAATTCCCGCTCCGTCGGGTCATCGTCGGTACCTCTCAATTTGTACAATTTACTGCCCACCCACTGTCGCGTTAAGTAGCTACTAGCTACCTACGATAAAATCTTTACTCTTCTGAATATTGACGAGGCCAACATGTTATATTATTTTAGAAAAAAATGTGTAAATTTTACTGGACCAGCTTTAAATTACAACACAGTTCGCTATTTCAACAGATAGTTAGCAATGCATGCTAGGTATAAAGTATGAATGGGCAGGCCATGTTTACGAAACTAAGCAGCCTATTCATTGCCTACACAACATAGCTATTTGGCTGGTTACAAAGTACAAACATAGCTAATAATCTTACATCACCATGCTGTGCACTCGAATCAATAATCAAATTGGCCTAAATAAAAGCTAAAACGTGGTTTCATTGAGTAGCAATAAAAGAGAAACGATGTAGTTTAAAGTTAACTCAGGTAAGTATTTATGTCGCAACGTGCTAACATTGTGCTCAGGAGAATACAACAAGGGGATGGGTCAAGGGGTGTCGGTGTCGCCGAGACATCGGTGCTCCCGGCCGCTGTGGCTTGTCTTCTAAGGCGAACGATATTGATTTTTATAAAAAAATATGTTGACTTATCAAAGTGCATTCGACACGATTCGTGCGTTTAACTTATTATCCTTTTATCGCATTTTATTGTGTCGCCCACGTGGGGCTTAACGCGTTCTTTGAAATGCAATCTAAAGCAATAAACACTAAACAGTATTTTGTGATAATGGGTTATTTCCCTGACTTCATGGTAGACAATGATTTAATTAAATACGCTTGTTTGACCCAATTTTGATTTGGAGTACCACTTAAGGAAAGCTTAAAAGATAGCGATTAATAAAACTAATTACTATACAAATTAGGTAGGTAGGCAAATCCCTTTGTCAGCTCTGTGGCGAAATTCTCGCAGATTAGCAATATTAACGTTTATTACTCGGTGGTTTACTAAGTAAGAGTTTGCAGTAATACCGTCGTGATTGCCACGTAAAAGCATTTTGTCGAGTTTAAACGTGACTTGTTCATTTTATAAACATCCTCTTGAATATTGAATTTGTGTAAAAATACACATAAAAAGCATGAATTCGAGTCATTAAAATTTGTTTTAAACATGTAAAACTAACGCGTGTAAATATAACATTAGACGTGATACTCCTTATAAAATAAATGATGTTTTTAAACCGTTTTAAACGTTATTCAATATAAAATTGCGAAGAAAATTAATTCTAGGCAGGTTTCCCTCGCTAAATCGATGTCTACGATATTTCATACCCGCTAACTTCTTCATGCCACAGCCAATTTTTCTCGATCGCTTATCAGGTAGATGGACCTTGTCAAACTTTTCAAATTAGTTTTTAGACATTTATTTTGATACTGAAGAATGTTTTCACTTCTTTGTGCGCCCAAATATCAAGATAAGTCAGATGTATGATGAATTGATGACATATATCGTTCTGGTTTTCTTATGATTTTCTTGGTATTCGTGTAAAACAAGCGTCTTTATTATTTGTATTTTACAGGCTATTATAATAAGGTAAATAACCGGGACCAACTGTAGGTATTTTAATTGTATGTAAAATGTTATTTCCAATTAGCATTATCAGGTAGGTATTTTATTATTCCATAGGAGAACTTGAAAAAACAGGGTTTATATTAAAAATACAGCCAAATTAAGACACTTCTCCTCTTTTTTGCTGTTAGTTAAAAACTAATTAAATTACAGGTTGTCTAAGTATAGTATGCCTTTGGTCACTTTTATAGTAGAGTTCAAGAAACTCGCTTGAATGTATCTTACAAAAACTACAATGAAGATAGGTATTATCCTGTATTTTCGAAGCGTGTCTTATTGAAATCCAATTCGTGACTTTCGTTTTCAAGAAGGCTCAAAATCTATTGGTAATTACTGACTATTCAAACTTTATTGTTTACGATAACAATAACGAAATGGGGATTCGATAAAAATAAATCAATCTTTTTATACTAAATTTCGTAGCAATTTGATGTACCTATACCGTGGGAAAAGATTAAGTTGACTCCAAGGTAATTGTTGATATTCAAGAGTCGATCGTCGCTCAACAGGCGTCAGACGACATCGTCACGCTCGACTGTGTTTTTATCCGATTAACTGTACTTCAATCCACCATAGCTGAGATTTAAAGTTAGAAACGACAATTGCCTAGGTAGGTACGTAATATTAATGTTATCTGAGAATAAATTTAGTATTTCGCTACCTATTTACCTCTCTCCTAGAGAGGACGCCTGAGTCCCAGCAGTGGGAACATTATAAGGCTAATGCTATGCTATGCCTACCATTTAGTTAAAATACGTTTTAATCATAAGTATTTATAAGCGATTGCAACAAACATTTCAAATGATTAAACTCTATCAATAGATGTCGAGTCCATATGTTTAATACGACAAATTAAATATTTATTATCTTAATGATATTGTATCAATTCATACGATTTTCTGATAATGATAACCTCTCAATAAATTCTTGAATTTTCTCCAATGCATTAAAATGGCGGTTTCTAACTACAACAAATACCTATAAACGTGTAGCGGACTACGTATGAAATACGTATAGGTACAATAAGTGCTTACGCGATTGAAATGCTACTACGAATACGCTACAGCCACAAAATTAACAAAACATGTAAAGCGATAATGTTTCATTTCAACAATAACCTTTGTGTTTTCGTCGTGTCGGGCGCTCGTTCTGAATTAAGTTTAGCCCGAAAGACCCAAGAGATGGAATAACTTTAATATATTGTTATTACAACATTGTTATCGTGAAAACTGACATATTACAGTTTACGACGACTTCAAGCAATTCAAACCTGAAAACGAATTATGTTTTACCTATTTTTCGTTTCAAGACCTTATCGTGCGACTATTGTATGAATTCATAAGTAAATGAATTGGTTTTGCGATAATAGTGTATAAACACGGTTTTATAATCACATTTAAACATGCGGAGCTCAACCGTCGATACAATACCTACCTACTTTGTTGAGTTTATTTACCTAGGTTCTTAGTGTATTCACAGTCTACTTCTTTCAACATACTTGTTACATTCCTACCTAGTTATGGTTGTGTTACATAATTAACATGAAATAAGTAAATGTCACGGAAAACCACGTCTTAACATGGCATTGTAGGTATAATTCGTGAGTAATAAATTAATACCCGATTAAATTGTCAATATCTTATATGTATTACGTATAAATATGTGTAGGGACCTAAATGTAATCGAGAGTTATTGATATAATGATTATGAATTTACTTTTTGTTGTTTAAACAACTTATAGCATTTAAGGCGCATTATTTACCTACGAACACGTCATTCTAATAGGTAAGTCATTACGCCTGAGTATCAATCACAGGTGAACACTTCATTTGTTTTCCATGTCAATATACCGATTTCAAAAAAATATATCATTTTAGTACAGTGGTGCGTGACTGTTACTATTATAGGTACACATGTAGGCATCTAGGCAATCTAAAGCAGGCGTATGGGTCTAGTAGAAAATTAGCTTCAGCCATTGTAAGTAGAAATTGCATAAGCATTGCACACCACATGTGGTGAATTAAATAGGAGCAAAGGAACCTGTTCGGGCCTATAATATACGCGCGCGCCGCTCCAACGAGCCACAAACGGCAAGCCTGTCGCCATAATTTAAAACGATAGCGGGGAATGTAGTTTTATTGTGCACATACGAGACTTCAACGTACACAACATATTGCCATTCGAGGACGGCGCGATAAATGAGCACAAACGAGCGAAAGCCACTTAGACCAAATTTACACTTTGTGGGAGACCGCGGCTGCACCTCGCTGACCGAACACGGCGCTCCACGATCCGACAGGCGCGCCCGTCGACAGTCAGCTGCTCACGACATAATACATAACAGCTAAATACTTGTATAGTTAATACAACACTCCATGAATACAGGTTTTATTTTTATCCACGTATAAAAAGACCTAGTTTCATTTACGTAAATAACAAGTAAATTTCACTATCTACTTTTTATACGCAGGGTTCATTCGTTGGGTCAATGCACTTCCGAGGCGACGTCCAAAGCGATTACAGAGCGCCGTTTTTTATAATGGGATACAAGAAGACTGAATATCCTACTAGACTTATTTGTTCTGTTTGCCTTTATTTTTGCTAATATTTTTTTAAGAAAATCTACTTTATTTGGTGGCAGCAATTGCATGACGACAATAGATGTCGTCATCACGTTACCAGATAATTATCCAAAATTTGACATAGACATAAAGACGATAATTGCAAGGTTGTAGGTTATTATGCAAATGTAAACAACCTTTAGTGGCTCTTTGCAATATATAATTAGTACATAAAGGTAAAACGCAAGAAAATATCTTAAAATATACATTCTACTGCTTCTCACTGCTAACAAAGATATCCGCTTCCATATCATGGTATAAAGCTTTTCAATTCGTTATGTACTCACCTCGAGATCTTCATATGTGCGAAATGCCATTATGGCGAAACCATCGATGATATCCTCCTCTCCCAGCGGCTCCCGCGACTTCTTCCTCCTGGCAGGAGGACGAGGCGGCTTCTCTCTCGTAGGAGACTCGTCCTCGCCGCTGTCTCCATCCTTAACTTTGCTCTCTCGCTGTGCTTGCATGCGCTGTGCCCGCTCCCTTCGCCTGTTTCTCTGATTGCGCTGCTTCACTTCGTTTTCCATCGTTCACACATTATTCGAAACACCCGACCACCGTGCTTCACTACACTAAAGTCCGCACTACACTTTTATCACACATGGTTATCCGTTGTTTCTACGCCGCGTTATTCAACGAAATACAAATCTTGGACACAGAAAAAGACACTGGCCGTTTCCAATGGCGGATCGTACACCGTTGCCGCATTGCAAGTAAAATGGCCGCGTAGCACTCCACGGGCTGCTTTCTTTCACATTCACGTAAACGGAGGCATTATTCCACTTAAACTAAAACATACTACTATATATTTTAACAAGAACTAAGACAATAATACGATAAATTAACTTTATACATTATTCTCTGTGTTCAGAATCAGTCAATAGTCAATACAATGAAAGGTGTTACACGACGCCAACGCTGCGTTGCGGTCGCGATGGTGAACTAAAAACAGAGCTGCCAACCTAATGTACGGACATTCCGCGATACTGGGCGTCATTGGCAATGTGGCGCTTGGTCTTACTCTTCTAACTGGTGAGGTTGTCTCTTTTTTCGACACAAATATTAATTTTAAAACGTTGATATTTTGTACGTGTCCACATAAATCAATTAATATACTAATAATATACGTACAAAATTATTAACATTTGTATCCTACACACTACATTTTCTTTACTAGATACTGTAATCCATATTACTGAGGATACGTCTAATTTTTATCTTTCATGTTGGCTATCGTGAACAAATTGTTTGGCATACAAGTTTTCCAACTATTTATGCTCTGTGGTACACAGTGTTTCTATTTCTCGTATAATTTACACCACTTTTACGAACACTGTGTACTAATGTGTCATAAAAACTGATGTTTGAAAAGATCTACTGGGATGAAGTTTGTGCATGTGTTGATTTTGACGTTTCGACAATATGTTGCGTTCACAATAAAAATTTACTTCGTTATCTATGAATTTATATTTTGTGAGAATTGTTTTTTTTTTTTAATTTATGGCAACTAGTTTTAAACATTACTGCCACTATCGAAAATCGTTTTTATTGTTATGATTAAATATAAAATACAATATTTAAAATAATATTATAATACTACATAATATTAAATTCCAGATATTTACTTATTACCATCGGCCATATCCGATGGTAATAAGTAAATATCTGGATTTTTGGTAACAAAAAAAAAAGAATAATTTAACAAAATTATATAATTATATTTTTTGTTTTGTATCTTTATTTATAGGTTTTTAACAGAGGACTATAACAAACCTCATGATTATTATTTTGGTCCTGACTGTGACTGGTATGTCGGAGGTCGTAGGTTCGATTCCCGCTCAGGACAAATATTTGTGTGATGAGCACGATCATTTGTTCTGTGTCTGGGTTTAATTTATTTTTATTATATATGTATTTAGAAATATATAAGTATGTTTTACAGTTGTTTAATACTCTTAACACTAGCTCTGCTTAGCTTGGTACCTGACGGCGTAGTGATAGTTGTGGAATTTAAATAGTTAATCCAGCGGTGTACATAAATTACCTACCTTATACCTACCTATGCTGTTGTTTGTCCTGCTCACTGAACTGGAAGACATGGATAGATATTGGCTTGACATTTTGAATAGGTGGGATGTTTTTGAAATATCTAAAGACATAACGAGTTTAATTAATTCCGGGAATTTAGGTTATAATGGCAAAAAACAGGTCGGGCAAAGTGCCTTTGCGTTACCGAGGCCTGATGGTAAAGAGCAAAAAGTAGATAATGGAACTCTTAGTTTTTCGCTATCCTAGGGTTCTAGAAAATCTATATTTTGTATGATTTATTGAATCGATATCGTTCCTTTATATAGAGTGACTGGTAATTAGGGAATGATACTTAAACACGTGCTTGTAGTCATAATAACAAACAACTTTACTATGGGACCAAACCTGAAATCGCTAAAAAATTTAGCTAAGTTCAGTACATTTGGACCAGTTAGGCGAACACAAATGTCCTGACAAATGTCACCCTATATAGGTACATTATATTATGGGATTGCATCGTATACATAAACCGATGACGATCATCGGCGGAATGTGAGTGTACGGTGCTTAGTATGCATCTGCCTATAACGCGTGACGGTTTAGCTATGCAAGTGCTCATAAATGCAATAAACTACTTACAATGAAACTGATCCTGTAATTTACTATAATCATCATGTGCATTATTCTTCATGTCATTTTTTCATTATGATGTCAATTAAATTATAAGGCAGTTCTTGCTGAGTAAGACTTATTAATCAAAACTTTCTGTATTGTGAAGGTCTATCATCTTTTGTTCTATTTATACATATAGGCTGGGGTTTGACCTAATAGTAAGCGACGATGTAGTTAGTAGTCGATGGAGCACGCTTGCATAGAAGTTACCCAATCACTCGTGCATATGTTTATGACTCCTATTAGTAGTTACAGCTCTCTGACTCCCGTCGAAGACACCCTGGGCGTTAGAAGTCGGGACCCTAGGCGCATGCTGACGGCGAGCAATGGGTAGCTCGCCATCCATAACGTTTTGTGTATGTTGGTGGGAGGTTCATCACGTGCAGAAGGCGCATCATCGTATGTACGTCTTGTTGTCCGACGATAGGCCGAGTTTGGTCTTTTTAACCAAACCTACGCTTAGCGGTATTATAAAAAAAAAAATAGGGAATTCATCCATTCTTCGGATCCTCTAACATCAACCACTGTCGTGGTGCTATCGATTTTTCGGAAACGTTTCTTACAGCTTTTTAGTTCGTAGCAATCACGAACACTTTCTAATTTTATAAATATCCCCTGAATTTAAGAAGGAATTCAGTTCAATGCAAAATATTTTTATTTTTTAAAGACTATATTATGGCAGCTACAATTGCTATAGGCTGGTGCGGATTCATACAATGTATCATATACTATCTATCCTTTTCTCTCATCTTAAAGATTCATATTTTCGTCCTGCTGTCATCCTAACCATGCTATGTAAAAATAGACCTTAGTGCACGGTTTCAATTGGTTGTTTTCTATGGAAATGAAGAACCGGCAAGAAATTTCACGGTTACTCTCTAGGGTAGCCCGCGAAATTCGAATTTTCTTAAGTTTTTTTTCATTTTAATTCACTCTGATATAAAATGAAAAAAAATAAACAAGTTTTAGTTTAAAATATGATTGGCGTAATATTTATTTACGGAATTATTATAAAATCACACTTACGTCGTAAGGGAGCCGTACAGTAACCAAATAAGCGGGTAAAATCGCGGTTGACAGCTAGTGCCATGAATAAAAAACCGGTCAAATGCGAATCGGACTCGCGCACGAAGGGTTACAATGCGGTCCAAATGAGAATAGGATCGATTGCCATGTTGTGACGTCACGTCGAACTGTCAATTTGAAGAAATTGGGTACGGCGAGCAAAAAAAGAAATTTTTAAAATTTAATTTATTTACAAATCGTGAACAAAAAAAAAACTTTTTTTGTTCACGATTCGTAAATAAATCAGAATTTAGTTCTTCAATTTTACTCATCTATGCGTCACTATGTGAAGTGTCTGATTAGTGGTAAATGGAAGAAGAAGGCGAATTGTTCCTTACAATGAAAATAGGAAAGAAAATAGTTTTTATTTTTAAGTAATTATGACTTAAAACAATATATTTACCTAATTTATCATAAACAATAATGTTTTTACTTCACCTAGACCTAACTAAGACTATGTAATACAAAGCAAAAAAAGCCTTTATTGATACGCAAATAATTTTTTTTTGCAAACCGTACTTTTCACTCAAAATTTGACAGATCGAGGCTATTGGCTTTCCTATTCCTATTTGGATCGCATAGTACGTACCGTCCGTAGCAAAAAACGGCATAAAATCACGTTTGTTGTATGGGAGCCATACATAAGCTATATTAATTATTTTATTTAAATTTTATAGTGGCAACAGAAATAGGTATATCATCTGTGAAAATGTCAACTGTTTAGCTACCACGGTTCATGAGATACAGCCTAGTGACAGACGGACAGACATATTCGGAAGTACAGCGGAGTCTTAGTAATAGGGTCGTTTTACCCTTTCGGTACGGGACCCTAAAAAAGATGATATTCAATGACATTATAACAAAGATGGATAGTTAACAGAATAAAAAAAAGAACTATAAATAGAGTCTGAAGTAGGTGTTTACAATTATCTTTTGCAAAGTCAAATCTAAATTAATCTTCATTAAAAAATACAATAATGTTTAGAACCAGTTTCCGTCGGCCAAAGTTCATACCCCCTACGTCTGAGGCGTGTGAACAAATTTATGTACATAAGTTTATGTACAAAATACCTACTTAAAATATGAAAACGGTGTCATAGATCCAGTTGAGGTTGAAATATTATGAAAGGAGCTCGTGTGTTATCAATTAAAAACGCGATTTAGATAACTCGCTATGATTACGCAAACATAATAATTCATTCGAATATTGTATTTGGGAATTATTTATTCGTAGAGTGATTTGGACATTGATTTTGTGTCTTATCGGTCTGTGCGGTTAAGGTATGTTGATTTTGATTAAAACAACAAAAAACAAGTTTTGTGTTAATAATTACGAACCTTCAACTTGCAGGCCAGCCGTCAGTTGATAATTACATAATGATATCGTATAAAACAATATTGCGTTATTTAAAACGGGTTTTTTAGTTACCTCCAGTGCAAAATTTGTATGTAAATGTTTCATTATTATTTTAAGAATGGTTTTGTGGGCAGCTTTTTAAATGTTAACACGATTAGTGTTTAATGCTTTAGTGGTTTTATGCAAATAAAGCGTTAGACCTCCGACGGGGCCTGCATTGTTTATTTTCTTTTTATTTTAATACCGTACAGCTATAATGCCGTGTGTACACGAAGGGGTGGCGAAACAAACCTGGGACTAAACGCAGTTTCGTTTTTTAGGGTTTTTTTTTTGTTAGAGTTCCGTATGTATCCGAACGGTAACCAAAAGAATCCTATTACTGACCCTTCGCGTCCGTTCATCTGTCTGTATCTCATGAACTGTAATAGGTAGACAATAAAATTTTTCAGAATGTGTATATCGGGTAATGAGCAAGAAATAAAATAAAAAATTGTACTGGGTCTCCATATCAGCTATGTGAATTTTCGATTTATGGTAGCTCCGATATCCGTGGGTAGCTCAATAGCTGGTGTTTTAGGGTTCCATACCCAAAAAGTAAACGGGATTTAATTTCACTATCCGCTACTTTTCACTACCGTGATAGTTGGACTGTTGAAATTTTCACAGATGATGGATTTCTATTGCCTCTGTAATACGTATGTACTAAAAAGGAGAATAAAATAAATATTTAAGTTGGGTTTCCATACAATAAATTATAACTTTTTTGCTCGATAACTTTATTCTCAAGCCCCAAGCGGACACTTCTTCTTCTCACTTGTCTTTCTATTGTGTCTCTAATTACGGTATTCAAAGGGTTAATTAATTAATAGCGGCAACGCTTGAAATATTCACAGAATATTTTTAGTTGTATATTCAATTCAATTAAAATAAAAGAAATATGCATACATAAAACGTCATGTTTTTGGCGTGTTTTACTCGATATTAATATTCTAGAGCGGGACTGTTCATGTGCAAGGCGGACTCGCTCTTGGTCAGTTTTTTTTTAATAAGCACTGCAGTGGCTGTCAAGAGCTTGCAGCTTCCCCTTTTTAAATAAAATGAATGAATGAATCAAAAAAACGTATGAATGGATTTGGGTAAAAATCCATAACTTGATTTATATTTCTTTAGAGAAACATTCTATTCTATTCTTTATTCTCAATTATATTATTTATTACAATATCATTGTTTATTCTACACATAACATTAAACAAACAATTGATGTTCACAGGCAAGCTAAGCATAAAATAAGTTTTCTTACAGCAAACCCTATTTATTTGGTTATTTCTTTAATTTTAGAAGAACCAACAGCTACAAAAATAGATAACAATTGCATAAAAGATGTTAAGTTAATTACATGTTTTCACGGGTAAAAACAAAACGTAGCCGAAAACTTGGGTTCACTAACAGGCATGATAAAAAAAAGAATATAAGTAAATAAATCTCTGAAGTGCCTACAATTAGCACTCTCTCTTCTTCTTAGTCGGGCACTCTTGTCAGAGTGGTCGTGGCTGTTGATGATGGACAGGGTTGCCGTCACAATTAGCACTATATACTTTTAAAAATCTCAGCATTCAGCTTGGCTCAAGCACCTGAAACTAAGAGAGCATCCGAGCACGGTACGCGGTCAGGTTTTCCTCCTTTCCTTCTGCTGTAGCCTCATAGTAAGCGCGCATGACGTCGTTTTCAGTGGTAGATTACACCCATCGCATGCGCTGCACACTTCTCTAAGCTTATGAGGCCGGTGGCCTGTGGGCCTCGTGATCGAGCGTCCTCCTCGATGACGCATAGGTGGTAGTGTCGTCGGTGGCCAGGGTCTTCTACCTATAAAAATATTTTGTTTTTAATAGTACCTTGGGACCACAAGGAAAAAGACATTAACCTTTTGAATACCGTAATTAGAGACACAATAGAAAGACAATAGGTGTGCGGACTGCAGTGTGCTCTCGGTTCTTAACAGAGCACAGTTACCAAAAAAAAATCTTTTATTTGTGTTCCCAAAATGCTACTCAAAAAAATAGTACATTTTGTTGCAAGTGCATAAAGTTTGTCATTGCCACCGAGGCGGAATTCGGGTTTGTGTTATGGAGCCGAGGGCTGCAGTGACAAATTTCATCAATCAAACGACGTTTTTCAATACACTTACAACTCGTGATGGTTGACGCGCGCCTCGGGAGATCGATGCGCGCCATGCCTGAATGCCTGATACGATAAATGTAATAAAATGGTGACGGGGCGAGCACGCGCACTTTTGTGCACTAGTGCGGAAAACAGTTAATTGTGTGCCTATAAGCGGTGGGATAAGAACAGATTTTCGAGTAAGTGTATTGAAAATATTTTTATAGGTGGGAGTTGAAATCGCGGTTTTTTTTATTTGGTGGTGGGTAAAATCATCCAATGACATCTCCTGCCCTTGGGCGGAACGGGAGATAGTGTCAGACTCTTACTGACTAAAAACCCACCCCGTTCCTTCGTTGCCTTAGATACCAGGGCCGAGCCTTCCTTTCAGAAGCAGACCCTTGGCTCGACCCTGCCTGCCTGCAGCTAGCAGGTTGGGTCTCTACGGTTTGCTGACAACTCCTTGAGGCACGCGGGAACAGTGCGCGCCGTCGACGACCTAGGCTGGGCTTGGTCCGGATGGTTACCGGACGGTCGGACATCGAGCTACCCATAGCTCGCCATTCGCAAGCCCGCGCCTACGTTGGCTGGAAATCGGGATCGGAATCGGAATCTCCGCGGCGGCTGGGGCGTGAGGGCCGTTGCCTCTCGCGTGCGGATACTCCTTTGCTAGCATCATTGCTTCGCAGAAGGAGGCGACCGCCTGCCATCCCTCCTCGCTTCGGACCATGGCCCGTACCAGGGCCTGGCGCGAGAGATCGCCGCCGCTGATCGCCCTCACGAGAACACGGCGATGCTCTGCCCAAGCGGGGCACACCTCGACCGTGTGCTCTACCATGTCCTCCGGGCAGTCCACACAGTGTTGACACCAGGGCGTCAGTTCCGCACGAATCCGGAACGGGAACCTCCCGAACTTACCGTGTCCGGTGAGAACCTGGGTCATGCGGAAGGTTAGGTTCCAGCCACGCCTCAAAGAGGGGCCTTACCGCCATAATTAAGGCGTGCCCAGCACTGGGTTGCGACAGTCGCTGTCGCCATTTCACCATGAGATCCCGCCGGAACTCTTTCCGCCATACCTCGACTTGTCGTGGCAGCGGACTCTCGCCCCGGTGTTGAATCTCCACGCGCTTGTCGTGCATGTGTGCAAGGACTGTTGCCACCAGATCCACCACCCATGGTGGCAGGCCAGCAAGGAGGCTCGCCGCTTTGCAGGAAACAGTGCGGTATCCCCGCACCATCCGTATGGCCGTGACCCTCTTGGAAGCGTTCAGATGGTTCTTCGGTTTTTTCCTCAGCGAGGACGCCCATACCGGTGCTCCATAAAGGGCCATGGACCGAACGATGCCTGCGTAGAGCCCCCGGCAGGAGGCGTCTGGACCCCTCAGATTCAGCAGGAGCCGCTTCAGGGCAGCCCCGGTTCGATTCAGTTTGGGAGCCAGACGTCGGAAATGTTCCTCGAAATTCCACCGGCTGTCGAGGTCGAGTCCCAGGTACTTCATCGTCGACCCGAGACTGATGTGAATTCCTCCTACCGTTAGTTGGGAACCCGGTGGCGGCGCGTAGTTGAAATCGCGGTCCCGGTCCAAAGCGCCCCACGACCTAGTGGCGAGTAGTAATTATTTAAAATAGGAATTTTGCACATGAGGACAACTAAAGGTGCACAATAGAACATAGTTCCTTTACATAACTGAGCGTATTATAGATTTTGTAACACGATTAATAAATAAATGAACACTTAATTATGACTCATGCACACGCTTAAATGAATAAAATATCGTAAAATACGTGGAAAAATTGAAATTCAGCAATCATGAATATGAATGACGTTAAAATAAAATAGGAGAACTTTATTGATAGCGAATAAATTACTCTGACAGTGTATACCGGTCGTTTAAATATACATGAACGATTCAAGAATTAATACAAAATATCATTAATATTCAAATAAATTATGAATTAATTTCCTGTATATTGCGTTTATTTATCATGTATATTTGGTAAAGGAAAGTAGTCCTTCGAACTGAATACGTACATACCTATGTCTTCGATTTATAAATTGCAAAATATATCTTTTATTTGTTTATTGACTAGCGGGCCGGCAGACGTAGTTCTGCCTGAAAGCTGGTAATTTGTAAAAAAAAAAATAAGAACCCGATTGTAATGTCACCTACCCTGTCAAGGGCGGGATTTGTCATTGGATGATTTACCTACCATAAAAAAAAAACGTACCCGGTCTTCTTTTATTTTATAACCATCCAGAGACCCACTCGAATACACACAAAAAACTTTCAAATCGGTCAAGTCGTTTAGGAGGAGTTTAGTGACAAACATACGTACTGAAGAATTATACAACCTTATTTTTAGTATGTAGATATATGCGAAACCCGAAAAGCGTGTCTAGTATTTTTATTTTTAAGAACCTATGTAAAAAATTTCATAACTGTGTCATGAAAAATCACAAAGTTATATGTATAAAGTGATCACCAGGCCATCCAGGGAATTAAGGATCCTAATGCCTGCTATGATCTGCCGTGACCTGTGTTGTACTTAGTGTCGGTGGTGTCCAACTTGTGACCTTCTTTAAATATATTTTTTTGGAAAAATATAACATGTTGTAAAAATTATTGGAATGGATTCAGTTACAGATTCTGAATAAACTATATTCAGGTTTCACATTTATACTAAAAATAACGTTGTAAATATTTAAAAAAAAAATAAGATTACAATAAATACGATAGTTAGATTCTCGTATTACAGGACCATACGGCCGGCCTTCACTACACTGATTATAATGTGAGCTTTCTCTGACTTTCCAAGAAAACTAAAACAAACAAAAGCTTGATGGACGTTGTTGATTGTATCTTTCATAAGTTTGCAATGGAGAAGTTTCATGATATTGTTAACATCATATTTTACACAACGAAATTAAAACTAGAAATTAACACTCAATGATATTCTAAATATGTATGTGTATATACACACCCCTATTTTTTAATTAGTGTACAAAAAAATATGGCTCAATCAGTACCCGTTACTGATCATTTTTGTGTAGTCAAAAGTAGAAAAAACGAAATTCCAAAATTGTCCACGAAAATTTGTCAATTTTGGTAAATTCATAATTGAATCATTATTCATAACAATTACTACTAGAAAATACTAAGCGCAGTGTTTTTCCATTTTAATTGACATTCTTTCATTCATAAACAATAACCTGTACAATGTTTCTAGAAATTGAGTGAGATTTTGGTATATAAACAAACGCTCATAACTTTGCTGTTTATGAATATTATGCACTGAGACTTTACTTAAATAATAACAAGACCTTTTCTAATAAGCCCTTTAAGTATTTGCCATAATTAAAAAATAGTGGTGTATATATAGTTTTTATTTTTACCACAACGGTAAAGGGTCATCGTGTGACGTCACAAACTAGAGCGCCGTGTGAAATTGAATTAGTCCAACTTCAAAGCTCCTTAACCCTTTTATTTGTTGAGATATTTCGAAGATTCTTTCATATTTTTGTTTTTGTTACCTAAATAAAAATGGAAACTATTTCATTGCAATCCAAGTGCGGATAATGAAAAAGACCCTTTTTCACTGTTAGTTTCTTTTGTTCATATTTTGCAGTTGTACCTACTTAATTCAGGCACGAATCAGAGGTGCAACTGCTGTAGCTAATAAATAAAAAAAAATTACCAATCGAATATTAACCTTACGCTATTGTGATAAGGTTGAAAATCTATTAAAGAAATTTGACAGATTGAGGTAGGTTGATGTGCTGGCGTCTGTACATCTTCATGTTTTTTTGACCCTCTTTCCAGTGGTCTAATCCAATAAGTGGAATTCGCAGCAGAAAGAAAATTACTGGATGTACCTACCCAATAAGGTGACTGCGTTTAATCAAAACATAAGAAAACTGGTGGTTTTTGATTTTTCGACATTTATAGAGCTATACATACATATAGGATGTAGTTCCATCCCTCAATTCCAACTGGCTCCTGGTTTGTTTGACATGTGGTAGGTTTTTTTTTTTTTTTTTTTTTATGGTAGTTAAAATCATCCAATGACAAATCCCGCCCTTGGGCGGAGCGGGAAGTAGTGTCAGACTCTTACTGACTAAAAACCTACCCCGTTCCTTCGTAGCCTATCGTGCCGGGGTCGAGCATTCCTTTCGGAACTAACCCATGACCCCAGTAGGCTTCGACCCTGCCTGCCTGCAGTTAGCAGGCTGGGCCTCTTCGGTGTGCTGACAGCTCCTTGAGGCGCGCGGGAACAGAACGCGCCGTCGACGACTTGGGCTCGGTCCGGTCGATTACCGGACGATCGGACAGCGTCCTACCCATTACACGCCGTCCGCAAGCCCGCGCCTACGGTGGCCGGAAATCGGGATCGGAATCCCGGCGGCGGCTGGGGCGGGCGCCCCGTTGCCTCTGCCTGATGCGGTCGGCCTCCTCCTTTGCTAGCATTACTGCTTCGCAGAAGGAGGCGACCGCCTGCCATCCCTCCTCACTACGGACCATGGCCTGAACCAAGGCCCGGCGAGAGAGATCGCTGCCGCCGATCGCCCCCACGAGGACACGGCGATGCTCCGCCCAGGCGGGGCACACCTCTACAGTGTGCTCCACCGTGTCCTCCGGATGTTCCGCACAGTGGCGACACCCGGGCGAATCCTCCGCACGAATCCGGAACAGGTACTTAGCGAACTTTCCGTGTTCGGTAAGCACCTGCGTCGTGCGGAAGTTGAGAACGCCGTGAGGTCTTTCCAGCCACGCCCCAAGGATGGGCCTTATCGCCCCAATTGTGGCGCGCCCCGAACGAGGTTGCGATAGTCGTGCCTCGACTTGTCGTGGCAGCGGAATTTCGCCCCGGCGTTGCATCTCCATGCGCTTGTCGTGCATGTGTGCAAGGACTGTTGCCTCCAGATCCCACGGCGGTTGGCCAGCAAGGAGGGTCGCCGCCTCGCGGGGACATGTGGTAGGTTACTTTTACTATAGACGTAACTTTTTTCCCTTGAAGTTCCAAAACTTCAAGGTAATTTTTTTTCCTTGAAGTTTTGGAACCACAAGGGAAAAATGTTCATCACCATTTAAATAAGAAAAGCAAAATAATTAAGTTTCTTTTTTTCTAGATAAACATGCAGTTGAAAGTCCTTGACCGATTCGTTGTGCTGACCAGCATTACCGGCATCCTTCTGTCGACTTATGCGCTGTACGTGGAGATGGCGGTAGAGGCGCGTCCAGGATTCACAGCACTCTGTGACATCGGGGAATACGCCAGCTGTTCTCGGGTTCTTTCTTCGGAGTAAGTGGAATTTGATCCTATATATCTTTATCTTATAGTCTACGTCTCAAGGAGTTGTCAGCAAACCGTAGGGGCCCAGCAGGGTCGAAGCCTACTGGGGCTAAGGATCAATTTCTGAAAGAAAGGTTTGGCCCCGGTATGAAAGGCAAAGAAGGAAAATGAGTTTGTTTTGAGTCAGTAAAAGTCTGACACTATCTCCCGCCCCGCCCAAGGGCGCGAAGATGTCATTGGATGAATTTCCCACCAAAAAAAAATCTTGTGGTCTATTTTGGTAAGCGCTGCTGACAGCGGTTGGGGAGCTAGCATTTAGCATTTCTAATCCTGAAAGGCCAATCTTTTTTCCAATAGGATAAAATATCCACCACTCCACAGTCCACACGTCCCCACTCCACCCCATACCACTCATCATTTGGGTAGACAAAGACATCCCTTTCCAAACATCATATTTCGTACACTCTATCTGTCGCCCCTGGTATACTCTTCAGTTTCTCTTCTCTTCGGATCCTTCTTCTTCGACCCTCTTTTTACTGAGTTCATGACTGTAGGAGTAGGAGCCAATCCTGAAAGGCCTCTTTTACTATGCTGGATTTTTTATGAGCTCTACGACTGTCACAATTAGTAGGAGATATGAGTCGCCTACGAGCGGTAATATTTAGGAACAAGGAAAAATTCGTTATTTATTTTGAAGGCTACGATGTACAATGTACAATTTTGTTTTCGATGAATTATACTTCCCTATTCATTTTAAATGAAGTAATAATTAAGAGTTGGAGTTCTAAATTTATGTAACATTTCAAGTACATATTTTTATTTATTTCCAGGTACTCTAAAGGTTTTGGGATCATACCAAAAGAGTCACCGCTGAGGATACCTAACCCCGTCTACGGAACAATGTTCTACTGTCTCATAATATTTTTAAGTACGTATAAAAACTTATAATTACGTTTATAGAGCTATCTGACCCGATTTTTGTTTTCGCAGAATTTCCCAATAAAACTGTAGTAAAGTTAACGACTTTAACCCACTCTTTTAAACATCTGCGTGAGATATCTAAAGCACATTAATGCAGTCGTCTCTCTTTAGATCTAACCGAAACCAATAAAAATTAAACGCCATCAAGTTTTACGATATTCAGATGGAATCCTTAGTAAAACTGTCATTAATACTGTAAAGAAGAATCCATCAATTAATTAAATAAAGATGTCAGCTTTATAAAGCGGTTTATAAGCTAAGTCTTAATATAGAGTTGAGCCGCGAGTCGGCAGCTAATCGTAAAAGTCGCATAAAAACTGTTTCCACAGTTGGAGTTATTGAATTAATGAGCGGTGTAGCTACTTAGCTAGTAGTAATTACAATCGCGATGGCAATAATCGACATAGGATTGCGATGCACCGGCAGGCGGCGTCGGGCGGTGGCGCGTTGGCATGCAATTCGTACATCAATGCGGTTCGTGGTTGCCTTGCCGACTTCGTGACTTTACCACGAGAAAAATATTGCGAAACTCCGCGCCTTTGCTCACTCTCAGCTTATTTGGTAGCTCACGAGCCGTGAATAACTGTTATCGTAATAGGCTAACATTGGTATTTGGTACACACTCCTGGGAAGTGCGAACTGTTACGTGCCAAACTGCCAATATGATTTACATGTTTGGGGAAAATGTATACGCTCCAATTTGAGTTAGTTAGTTCAATTTTATCATTGTTATTAGTGTAGCGATAACCGAAAGCTATACGCAACTTAATTAACGTTTGTGTTTAATCAGGGTCGATTGGAATTAGTTGAATAGCTACTATAGCTAGCCACCGTCTGCGAATAAGAAAGTTGGATTTGAATTTAATATTCCCAATAGCATTAAAGTGTATAGCAATAAAATGTTTCTCTATTTGAATATTTAGAGGGTTTGCGTGAGCTTTTATTGCTTCGCTAAAATGTTAATTCCGTGAAACACGCTCGTAAATGCTCGGAATTGTAGTGGGTATTGTGTTATTCCAGTCTGATATTGAAATAAGCCACAGTCGCTTTGTTTGATCTCTTTTGTTGTGTTGAGTGGTCATAATCTGTCATTGTTATTGCTCTATGCTTGATTTGATTTTATGACCCATTAAATAATGTTAGAGCTTAGAAACTAGTCATTATGATTTTCTATGTTTAGGAACTGTGTTTAGTGCTATATTAATTAACATTCGAATTGCATTACTGTATTTGTCGAATGGTTTCCTGCAAATTTTTGATGTTGGTACGATTTTGATCTGAGTAAAATCATGGAGCGAATTAAATGGTACCTAATTTTTGGTTTACCAAGGTATTTGTAAAGCGTCGAATTCGGGGCAACCAAGACCAAAAGATAGATGATAATAATAAATCAATGTCCTCGATGTCTCGCGAGTTGAAGGGCTAAGTAAGGTTTGTCCTCAAAATGTCAATATATTGTATTAAAAAAAGGGAAAATAAAAATTCTCTAATTTACAATAGGAAGTTATTTCCTCTAGGAAGTCTTACACAAGATTTTAACTGTGATTAAATTATAAATTGTCTTTAACATAATACTAATAATAATTTATATACAACATTGTTTTTAGTAAGTATATGCGAAATCTGAATCACCAAGTGAGTCGATTCCAATAATTTTACATCATGTTTTATATTTTTTCCCAAAAATATTTAAATAAAGTCACAAGTTAGACACTACCGACAATAAGTACAACACAGATCATGGCAGGTCATAGCGGGCATTAGTTGCCAGTGCACAGCTGGGTGCGGGAGCAAAACAACCCCTCAGTCGCACCGATGGCCCGGTGACCATGTGTTTGTGTGAACAACCAGGTAACATAATAAGTTTATAACTTTGTGATTTTTCATGATACAGTTATGAAATTTTGTACATAGATTCTTTACATAAAAATACAAGACACGTGTTTTGGGTTTCGCATATACCTACTAAAAATAAAGTTGTATATAAATTATAATTTATATACATAATTTCTGTATTTGTACACCGAGGCTTCCAACAGGCTATTACGTTGATGTATTTCTCACGAGTTTCCCCATCTGGACCAAATAACGGTGCACTAACAACTAACAAACGATCCCTGTTTCAGCAACTTTCGACCAGCTGCTGGTGGGCCGTCTGCTATTTCTGATCGCTGTATCTTCGATCCCTATGTGTGTCTACCTGGCTTACCTTTTGGCGTTTGTTCTGCACGACATTTGCATTGTCTGTATTTCAACTTATGTCGTAAACATTATACTTGTAATCCTGGCCTACAAGAAAATGAAAGCTATGGCTGCCAAGAAAAAGTAAATGGAAAAAGATTTGCAGTCTTATTCATAAACACATCAGTGGTGCTATTCTCTAAGAAAACGCAGCGCTGCCGCAACGAAGAACATCCAAATAGGATACATTGAATTAACAATACAATGGGTAGGTAAATTAGGTTGACAATCCAATGTACCTATCCTATTTGGGTGTTCGTCGTTGAGGCAGCGCTGCGTTTTCATAGAGAATAGCACTGAACTGGGACCTTACCATGACGTGTTAAAATGTCAAACGTGCGAGCGAGACAGCGGGATGGAGCTATACACCCTATACAACATTAAATTTAGATCCTTTTAATCCTGTGGAGGGTCGATTCGGTACATGAAACACTATCGATTTGTATAAAGAAAATAAAAATATAGAGTACTTTTTTTTAAACTCGAATTAATTTACGCATGTACAAAATTAATTTATTTAGGTAAACGTCAGCTGAGCGAAGCGAATGTACTGTAGATAGTACGCAACGACCGACAATTCCCTACAAGGTCATTGACCCGTTTACTTAAAGGAATTAATTTCGTAAATGTGTATACCTATTAGTTCGAGTTTTAGACAAAAAGTATCTACTTTATTTTTTAATTTTATCTTTACAAATCGATAGTGTTTCATGTACCAGATCAACCCCCCACGGGATTAAAACGATCAAAATTTAACGGTGTATAGTTACATCCCTTTTAACAGTTGTCAACTGTCAATAGTGCAGTTTAGGAGGTCGTGATAAGGCTTCTGTTTGGCACTTGAAAAGCAGATTCATTATTCAAATTATAAATAAAAAAATCTTGTTTAATAAACAATGCAGAATATGAATAAGATTGTTAATGTTAAATGGCTAAGTTATCTACTATTGTTGTAATTTATGTAATACCTCGTAATATAGGTACGTATCTACCAGCGTTGCCAGATTTTTTTCATGCCAAGTTGGGATTTTGAAACCTTTTTAGTAAAAAAAGCGGGATTATTTCGTCCAAAGCGTGTATAATCAGAAGGTTTTTTTTTAAAAAAATTGAATTTTAAATTGCGTGTACGTGACAATAGATACTTAGCAAAAATTGTCATAGAACATTTATTTTAATGAAAATATGATAAGTTTTTTAAATCAGATTTATTTTACTCTATCGGCAGGCCGCCAGTTCATATTGACTGTGCCACCCGGCCGTGCTTCATCAGCACGCTGCATGCACGGTCGAGTTATCCCTAAAAAGCGGGACTAAGCCTGTCCCGCGCGGGACATTTAATTTTGATTTAAAAATCAGGATGTCCGGCCAAAATCCGGACGTCTGGCAACGCTGGTACCTAATAAACCTATATAATATATGTACCTAAATATTGTCATTCCTATAAAATGCATTTTATTTTGTAAAATAAATACTGAACTGTTAAATAGGTATTTTATTGAAACGTTTATCTACAGTTGATTCAACTTTCTACGTTCAAATACTCGTACGTTAGCGGGTAAAGTAAAATACAACTTGGTTAACTAAACGCACTCAACCGCGCGTTGAATATCCGATGTGCGGAATAAAGTGTTTATTTTTATAACTTTAGTTTGTGATTTTACTCAACTACCGCTGAGGGGAAATATTGAGTTTTGGCGAATTGAACACGACGAATGTTTGTGTTCAAGTTGAGTAGTTGGTAGAACTATTTTTGTTGATGTCTTTTGTAGTTTAACAGTGGAAATGCATAGTAGACCATAGGTAATATAAGATGAGGAAAAAGCTGGTAACTCGACTCGAGAGTTCGCCGTCTGGCCTTCCAGTGATCGTTCGGAGTTCGGACCGAAATCGAGTCGTCGATGTCGCGTAGTGTTCCACACGCGTCTCAAGGAGGGCCAGCAGGGTCGAAGCCTACCGGGACCATGGGTTTGCGCCCAAGAAAAACCCGGTGTCTTGGAACGCAAGGCAAAGAACGAACCTACGAGTGGGTTTTAGTCACTAAAAGTCTGACACACCCATCCTAGAGCGTGAAAACCCAATAAACCGAAAAAAACTGGTTTGTAAGACCAAGTGCGCTTGTAGAAGGTTAAATTTTGATATATTTTTAGGATATACAAAGCCAAAAAAGGTGTAGTCTGTATAGTGTATCTGTGTTTGCACCTAAATCTTTAATAAAAAAAACTAAACTTGGCGGCTGCTCTTGTAGAGCTTGCATTTATTTCCACGGCATTTTGTGCTCGTTCGTGGTCTGCATAACTTTAAGCCCCGGCCAAATCTGCGGTCACATTTAACCGAACCCCGTGCTCGGTGAGCTCGGGTCGGTCGTAGGTGTCACTTCTCAGTAAAAGTGGCCGAAATAGAAACTAATTTTCGAGTTGAGTAATTGAGTTGCAAATAAACTGTTACAATAGTTCAGGTTTAATTTAAAAAAAATATTAATATTATAAATGATATTTATTTTGCAAATAGGTTGGTGCTTGGTTGGTTGAGTGGTTTTTTAAAAACACTTTTCACGTCAATTTTTACTTCAGTTTAAACTAGATGAGGTCTGTGTTTCCTAGCTGACTACCCTGAGAAGAAACACCGAAACAAACTCAGGGGTCAAAGTCTCTTTTAAAAGTTCATACAGCAAACATGTAATGGTCAAATCATATGTATGAGAACCATGTAGATTTGTGTCTGAGATGGTCTTTTGAGGAAAGAACCACGCAAATTTGAATAAAAATGTCCAGTCAGTGCAAGCATTTCTCAGTATTCGTATAACTCAACTTAGGAGTACTAAGGAGCTCAACGATTTTATGAACAATACCGAAAGGACATTTGGGTAGTCCGCAGAAATACTCAAGTGGCCAGACATACGTCAAAATAACTGATAAGATAAAATAAGATCCACATAGTCCTCACAATTATAAATGAAAATATAGAAAAATTAAGTGTAGAAAATGTAATATTTAACAAAGTAAATATTTATGTCGAAAATTATTAAAAAAAATTTAATAAATTCAAATTGTAAAATAAATACATTTTTTTTTGTTTTTACTCCAAACACTATTTGTTCTTGGCATTGCTTAAAAAAAAGTATAATCTATCATCACAAATACACTGAGGTGATGCCAGTCGATTATCATCGCGAAAACTATGTATAACAAAGATGCATGGGGTTGCACGATTACTACTAAACTTTTGGCTTTTCTGCATCAGAAGATAGCTTCTGATGGAGAAAAGGGCAATTCAGAAGGGTCAAATACGATGCCTTACTGATTACCGGTAATTATTATCTATTAGATATCTAGTTACCTACACGCTAATATATGTTTTGTAATAAGGTATATTAGGTTTATTATTGTCTAATGTAATATGGACGAAAACCACCTTTACTTTTAACCTGATTTGCTTCATGTCCGTACGGTCTCCTTCGAGGCACCTAACCTTTAGACTAGATTCTTACCTCGAGATCTTGACGTCACGGTGGCGCTGGGATACTTTGCAGCTGGGCGAGCGCCATATGCCACATTATGTCAAGGTGTAGGGCAGAGCTCCATCAGATCCTTGAGGTGGAGTTGTAACAGCAACTTGCGCAGCAAAGTGCGAGAGGTACGCCACGGTGGTAAGACCCATTATGAGGGAATGGGAATGGTTTTGAGAGACGGCATTGAGCTCTTACTTTCACAGCTGTCACAGTTATTCTCCGGAGAGAGCACGAGTGTTTCGGAAAGTACCAGTGCCGCAAAGGCCGGGTGCCAGCGCCTAGTAGCTACTATTGCAGATTACTCAATGATACTGGCAGCACAACCTTGAGAAACGACGTGCCTTGGTAGTGCAGTGGCTGTTGGTGCTGCAGATAATATTTGAAGTAAGAGCGCGTAACATACCGTTGCCGCCGTCAGTATAGAATATCCATACTAGACGGATTGAGCGCTTAAAGTAAAGAAAAAGTAAGGAAGGGGGCTTATGAAATGTAGATAAAAAAAAATGCTAGGAGTTTCTTCTCCTTTCTTAATTGTAAATTATTTTGGTATTGTATTTATGTATTATTTATTTTCTTATTTTACTTTATATTAGATATGTGTTGATGTACAGACGCGAGACGCCAGCACATCAACCTACCTAAATCTGTCAAATTTCTTTAATAGATTTTCAACTTTATCACAATAGTGGAAGGTTAATGTTCGATTGGTAAAATTTGACAGACTGGGGTAGATTGACATGCTGGCGTCTGTACACTGACAGTCCTAAATCTTTTTCCTTTCGTTCAGTCCATACAAAGATTGTCTGTACTCTGTAGATAATATCTCTGTGCGATGACACCGCTTATTGGACACTTAATTTTATAAATTTTTGTCCGTGTTAAGCTAAAATGTGCTTTATTGAACTATTTATATTGTATATACTTTATTATGTTGAATAGATGAATGTAGATACTGTAGTAGGTAGATACTCCTAGTGATGGAGGTATTTGCCTAGCTGTGGTACCTATGTTACACACAGGCTTACAGAAATCTGTAAGTGTAACTCTTATTAAGCGTTTTATTCCACTAGAAACTACCCACCGCAATCCGTACTACCTGCACTCCATGTCTGCAGTCTTCAGTCCGTGGTAACAGTTACTAAGGTGCTAAGTTTCTCCTATCAAGCTTGAGACATGCATGTTGGTCTTACTTTCACTATTATTTAGCACAACATGCGTTGTTAATGTAATAAATTACGATTGGTAGGATAAGTACAACTGTAGTTCCGGGTCATAAACTAATATTTATTAGGAAGCCGATAAATTATGTATGTACCTAATACAGCATGGAGTAGATATTGCTCATCTATTAAAATGTTGGCACATCTACAGTAGATGGGAAATTGAGTTTTGACGGTCAAAGGGTTTAAACAGGGATAATTTATATTCTTAAAACACTGGCCTACTCTACCGTACCGTAACCTATTTTTTCTTTCATAAGAACCTGACAGTGACAAACACAATAAAAAAGGATTACCGAAATCGGTCCAGCCGTTCACGCGTGATGGCGTGACTAAAACTAAAAGTTTGCAAGGGAAATAGGGATTCATTTTTATATTATAGATTTCTATTATATGTCTATACTAGTAGCCAACATCACAATTTCTAATATAAATTGTAAAATTATCCGTAAAATATGAAAAATGTAGATGTGCCAATACATTGCTAGGTGAGCGATATGTAGTCTTCATCTCTTGCCAGTCCTTCCTATTTTTTCTTTCCTATCCAATTCAACATTCTTAATTATCTTTGCTTCATGCAATCTTCTTTAATTCTATGCAACGGTTTGCTATGTACCAGTAGGTACTAACACTAAGTAGTAAATAAAATAGTAAATATAAGTGTGAAGTTTATGAGGCGTTTGTAAACGGCTAATTGCTGTAATTAACTGTAGTACTAGTCATAATAATTTTCTACTAGCAATACAATTATCGCTGATCTTTGTGCTAGTGGGACCTACCTATTCAGAAACCCATAAATAATATCTACATAATTATATCTGAAGATGGAATTGTAAACGTAATTAGGAGCTATCACAAAAAATAATGTGTAACCAATTTAACTAATTATGTGCTTTTGGCTTCTATTTTACAAGCCCCTTGCTTCAATCCTAGACACGCGCACCTTACACATTCACGGTTGCATTACGAATCAACTTTAAACTAGCTAAATAGGGCAGGTTCGTACGTAGATAGGCTATGGACAAGGCACAAAGCGGTATTGGCGGTAAGTGATTCTAGTAGCGCCATCTCGTGATGAATAGATACATCATTAAACTTTTAACATTGCCATCTGTTGGTGAGAGGAGACAACAAAATCATTCAATAGATGGCGTTGTTATAAAGTGTGTAATTTTAGATAAATTCAAAATTGTAGATAACCAGCCATAATTACTACATAAGACTACATTTTCACTTAAATCAAACGGCCTTGATATGTTCTAAATATTATAATATGATCTTCAAAACGGTTGTGATCGACAATAGAGGAGCAGATGCGTAGGTGCTCACCTTATGATTATTTTTTTATTTTATTTATTTATTGGTTCACCAACAATTGTTTACACTGGTATTATGCTAAAGGTAACAACAATATATGAAGTACAATGGTGTAATAATCACTTAGAGGTAAACCCCGCATGCATTAAGGATATGGCCCC
The DNA here is from genome assembly GCA_958295575.1 of Leucania comma. Lineage (NCBI taxonomy): Eukaryota > Metazoa > Arthropoda > Insecta > Lepidoptera > Noctuidae > Leucania > Leucania comma. The sequence goes on along the minus strand of OY282474.1, from coordinate 13,328,333 downwards.
TCGCGCACGGCGACTTCATATAGTAATGCTGGAGCGCGTTAGTAGCGCGATGGGATCTTTTCTATAGCGCAGCGCTTGCAAATGCGATTAACGCGCGTTAGTAACGATTAGCGCCGTAACTAGAGCGGTGCCAGCGGTGCCCGAGCACAGGGCGCAGTACCTGGAGGGGCGCAAATTTTTGTGTCTTGTTCTTTTTTCTATGGGCGCAGTTATAGAAGTTTGCACCGGGCGTATTAAAGGCTAGTTACGGCTCTTGTTGTATATATACACCGTTCAATTTTACTCGTTTTAATCCCGCGGTGTGTCGATTCGGTACATGAAACACTATCGATTTGTAAAGAGAAAATTAAAAAATAAAGTACTTTTTTTTAAAACTGGAGTTAATTTACGCATGTACGAAATTAATTTCTTCAAGTAAACGTCAGCTGAGCGAGGAAAATGAACTGTAGGTAGTTAGTACGCAACGACCAACAACTACCTATAAGGTCATTGACTCGTTTACTTAAAGAAATTAATGTCGTACATGCATACATTAATTCGAGTTTTAGAAAAAAACTACTAATCGATAGAGTTTCATGTACCGGATCGGCCCTCCACGGGATTAAAACGATCAAAATTTAACGGTGTATAATGACGATGGTAAACGCATCGTATGGAGGTATGGCAGTAGCCGTCTTCATATCAACTTCACTGAAGACAATAAAAGAGTAATAATTTATAAAAAAACACCGGCCAAATGCGAGTTGAGTTCGCGCACGAAGGGTTCCGTAGGTACCTACCATCCGTCGCAAAAAACGGCAATAAGAACACGTTTGCAGTTTTTTTTAGTAAGTACTTGTTGTTATAGCGGCATCATTATCATCCGTGAAAATTTGAACTGTCTAACTATCACGGTTCATGAGATACAGCCTGGTGACAGACGGACAGACATGCATACGGACGAACAGCGGAGTCTCAGTAATAAGGTCCCGTTTTACCCTTTGGTTACGGAACCCTAAAAAGTGAAAAAATCTAGGAATTTAGTTGGTAATACTGAGTAGTTTTATACGGAATACCTTACCTTCGTCAGTGCGAAAGCCGTGTCATTGAAGAATACGGCCTTGGTCAAACATAACATTCGGTTAACGCAAAAGATTAAACGTCGGCCAGTCTTAAAAGGAAGCACTATTATCCCTTTAGTGCCTAGCTGACATTTCCTTCTTAGGCTTTAGTGTCTACCTAAGAGTAAGTAGGTAGTAGATACTAACATGCCTTGGTGACGTAATGACCGTAGCGATCACAGTAATGTCCTTTTAGTGTCCTGCCAAGTACCATCTTTACTTCTATGGCTGGTTTGGTCGTGGAGTTGTAAGGCCTAGAGAGACAATTCGCCTAAAGTGTGCCTAAAGTAGTGGTAAGTATCTAAGTAGTACCTTCCCCTGTCGACTAATTTAGTAGTTTGAAGGTAGATTTTATGAGTCTCCCGAGTACCAAACAGTACACTGCAGACTATCCGCTTTTTATTTTAAGTTCATATAGTCCATCATAATGTTGTCTGTGGTGCTGGTCGATATTGCTGTCAGTGATAACTCCGCCATTGTATCCATAGATTTAAGTTACTGTAAAAGTTTTCTTAATATTTTGGTCACTTTGGTATACAATAACCAATAATAATATATAATTGCCCAGTACAATAAGACCGCCTATTGTACTCTTATTTTTTGTAGATGTTTGTTCTGGAATAAGCTAAGGTGTGCAATAAGAAATAAATAATAATAATAAAGTTTATTCTATTTTAATCTCTATGCTAAGATAGGAAAGGTATAATATCTATCCTTCAGTGTTTCTCTCCTTTGTGAAATCTCTGAACCGATTGCGGGCTCAGGTTGGCCGCTTCAAAGATAATGTGGCCAAATGGGGTTTGCTTGGCCCTTCGCAAATACAGTGCCAGTGTGGAGCCCCTTTACAGGATATGCGTCACCTCCTTTCCTACCCAGCGTGCACTACCACATGCACCTACAATGTCTTGTACGAGGCCAACGATAGAGCTGCATATTGCGCGATTGGCTGAATATTGGTCGGACAAAATCTGAATCAGATCGACACGAAAAGAAGAAGTGTTTTCAAAGGACTCTTACATTACTCAAAATTCTCAATTTCCGCGGTTTTTCTGTAAGAGTAGGGCATACAGGAGATCCTACATGGATTTAAAAAGCACGTTTTGAAATAAACATATAAAACCAACAGGATTAGACCTAGCTAGAACTCAATTAATCAAGTTTTTACCACATTTTTTCTCTACACCAATAAAAACATTGGTGTCAAACCTGATCATTTGTTAAGCAGATTGATTATTTTCTGCATTTTGAAAAAACGACAATGTAGTGACAAGACGTATGGTCCATCAGAGGTAACGACCTTTGTGAGGACGCACGCTTTGTTTGCACACGATCAGATACAGCTGTCGCCTGGATGACGGCCACGTTGGCCATGATGGGCCATGCGCTCCGATTAAAAGCCACTGATTACGCGCAAGTAGCAAACATGAGGTATTTGACATTGTTCAAGTATGGCAGAGTCAAGATCGCGAGCTTTTGAAGTTGAACGTTTCCGACGACGAGATCATTTACTTTGTTTTTGCGGAGACACGTTTTAGCCTCGAACGTGACATTTCTTTTTTAAAATTTTTAATGAAGTGAAAAAGGTTTTCGTCAAGTCTAACTTTGGAAGAACACTTACGAGCAATTACAGTATCAAAAAAACAAAGTAGAGTTAAAAGTATCTTTCGTGAAAAGATATTTAGTGGCAAACGAAAAATCGCTTACAAAATTATCTAAAGTAGATACCTAATTGAGTATCACTGTTAATTAATTTGTACATATAACAGTTCTATGAAATCTGTAATAATTAGATACTTAATGTTAATTAAAGTGTGAGAAGGTCTACTCCTCACAACTGCAATGAGGCTCAAGTAGAATTTATACGCGTGCAGACATGGATGTACCGATGCCTCATCATGCAGACACAAACACGAAAGGAATTCTGTGCTTCAAGAGGGAATATAACATAAAGTATTTTTTTATTAATTATGGATTCACGCTTGACCTCTATCTCACCTGATGGTAAGCGATGATGTGGTCGACGATTCACTCTTGATTTAAAAATTCCCAAGTTGTAGCTATAAGGAAACCCAGACTTCGGTAGGGAATTCCATTCCATTTATGCACAGCGAATGCGTTCCCAAAACGTTTTGAAACTATGACTCGACGAGTGCATCATCACCAATGATCCTCTTGGCTCGTTTCCCAGTTGACTCAAGCGCATCTGACTGGTATCTGGCAGATCCGTCCCAAAGATGAGAGCAGTACTCCAAACGCGATCTAACTTGCATTTGGTAAGTTTGAGAAGCTGTCCGGTGTGAAACTTTACTAAGATTCCAAACTTTTTTTCTGCCAGCTGAGCCTTTGTCTCGATGCATGCAGTAAGTCCCTGGATTCTCCGAAGGGTTATATGGTAATCCTATCGCTTTTGAACAGGCAAAAATCCAGACTCCCAGTTTTCAACCGAACCCAGGTTCCTATTCTCAGCGTTTTCAGCCACATGAACAACGAGGCAGTAAGAAAGACGAAGTCAAGAACGAGACGAAACATTTGCTCTTAATTTCTGTATACATAATAAGCGACCACAATACTGAACACAGGTTCTGTCAATGAAGAGAGAGGTGGTGCTCAATTTGGTTTAGTAATCACAATTTCACCTGATACACGTTTGCACCTTCTGCAAAAATTCTGCAGTACAACATCATAAACTTTCGGCCATAAACTTGACAATGTGGGAGTGACGAGGAGAACAATAATACGCACATAATTGTGAAGAGATAGCACCCGCCGCGTTGTGTCCCACGCTGTTTATGTAATTACGTTATGTTGCTATTCATGCGGCCGTAAGTGTTTGTGAGCGGGGAAGAATTTGTAGACGTGTCGAGAGGAGATATGACTTTAGTATCTAGTCGTAATATACAGCGGAATGAGTGAACTCCTTAAATATTAGGATCTGTAGAGTCTATGTTCTTTTATTCAAGTAGATTCTGAATAAACCACTAGCATTTATATGATATAAAATGAGAAGAAACAACATTTATTTGGGCTAAAAATACATAATCTAATGAAAAAAGAAAATTATAAACAGTACGAGGTCATAAAGGCGCCTAATTTAGTATATGCTGTGATATTTAATATTAAAATCATAAGCTATCGCAGCATAATTATGCTGTTAGGGCCCATTGTGTTACACTCTCGGACGATTGAAATATATTAATAAACAACGAAGAAATAGGTAAAAGGAGTGAATTTATGTTAGTATAAATCTGAAATAAATATTTAAAAATAGTGTATACAATAATAAACCATCAACCGATGCCTAATAACGCTCCAACATAATTTGTCAATACCATAGACCAGGGATGGTGAACCTTTATTGGAGTATGTGCCAATATATGAAAAATAATAAGGTGGTCATGACGTGCCACCAAAGAAAGTTTGCCCATAAGTTAGAAAGTCAAAAACTTTGCAACTTATAATTTACAATCTGAAATTCGTATAGTGTAATTAATGGCTACAGTCGTTTGTTTAATTATTAAATAAAAAAGAAAATTAGTGTGATTACAGCAGTATCTAATTACTATCATGTTGTACATGTCATCTTAAGTTGGCATGCCCAAATTAAATTGCCATCTGCCAGTGGCACGCGTGCCATAGGTTCGCCATTCCTGCCATAGACAAACGGAGGAAAGTGGGAGCACAGTGCATCGACTGTTAATAGACTAAGTAGAAGTAAATTACGGTGATTTTAAACTAGTAGGTACTCGTCTAGTTAGCAAGGTCTACTAAAGACATTGAAGAAGAATCCAAAAAGACCTTTAATTTCAGCGTTGAGATACCGAGTGACTAATCTGTCAAAGTCCAACTAATCCAAGAATCAAATTTGTCTAATGCTAGAGCAAAGGATCAATATTTGCCTCCAATATTATGATCAAGTCACTGGTTTTTTAAAGGTCGTAAATGAAATATGCTGTGGGTATGATAATTGACTAGAACTACCGGTTGTTGTGACTAACGTTTATAATATTTTTCTGTCACAAGTTGTACCAAATTTGCACACAAAGACTGCCCACGCGCATCGGACTACGTTTTATCTTCTGCGTGCTTTGTTTACGCTGTGACATTGAACAGTTATTGAACAGAAGTTGGTTAGCTGTTAATTAATCGTTGGGCAGGTATAAGAGTGTCTTTGACTTCTTTTAGTTCAGTTTAGCCAGCTCTACATCGCGATTTAGTTTATCGTAGTCTGTAGTTCTCACATAATATAAGCCTCGTGGTCGCAAGTTAATATGCGTAAGATCCTAGCTTCGAGTCCCAGGCAAAGGTGCAGTGCGTTTTAAAAAATATTTGCTGCATGATAGACAAACATACTATCTAGTTTTACCGAAAAACTTTATCCTAATATTTTCGTCCTTCTTTTCGATGTTAAACTTGGTGTTTTTTCTTCATTTTCATGGTTCCGGTATGTCACATTTCAAAGGCACACCGAAGTAGCGCTTCTGTCAACTGTCATTCATCTAAATGGCCCTCGCCTTTTTTGGTTCGCGGTAATGACCTTCCCCCGTCGCGTCGGCCTAGTGCAGATTGCACCTTTTAAGGAGCTCTTGAAGTGCGACGTGTTTTCAGCATGACTACATAATTACAGCATAGTTAAGGTCGTGACTGCCCGTGACATGATCTAAATCGTGGTCGCTGACAGACTGCATCGGAAAGAAAGAAATGCTCAATGACACAACGGCGTTTTGAGAAAAAATTGTTGAGGGCCAGATCAAAAATTCAGCATTCAGATTTGATTAGTTAATGTCATTAATTATACAAATGTACGTTGGGAATTTAGGAATAGAATATAATAATATTATTACCCGACTGCGCCAGAAGGAGGGTTATGTTTTTCGAGAGTATGTATGTATGTATGTATGTATGTATAATTGTTTGGCACGCTCTGCAGCCTGAACGGCTCGATGGATTTTAGCTTGAGAGGTGTCGTTAGATTCGTATTTACTGTGAGAGTGACACTGGGTATATCAAAATAAAAAAAAAAAACAAAGTGACGAATTTTTGGCGCCAAATTCAAATATTTGGCACGCTCTGTGGCCTGAACGGCTCGATGGATTTTAGTTTGCGAAGTGTCGTTAGATTTGTAATTACTATGAAAGTGATATCGTAAAAAAATAAAACTAAAAAAGTAAAAAATAAAAAATGGTAATTTAAAAAACTAAAAAACCCGACTGCTTTTCTGAGTATTCATGAAAAAGCCCTAAAACAAGAAAGTCGTTGTAGCAGTCGGGACCCATTCTAAAAAGTCAGCCGTCTAGTCAGTAGATCTATGATGTAATGGGTCCCGACTGCTACAACGACTTTCTTGTTTTAGGGCTTTTTCATGAATACTCAGAAAAGCCGTCGGGTTTTTTAGTTTTTTAAATTACCATTTTTTATTGTAAAATCAATTTAAGAGGTAAGTTTGAAGTTAATTTTTTCCGCAAAACATTTAGCTAAACATTTTATTAAAACGAGCTATTTTTGAGTGTTTGAATCGTGTCTTCGTCTTAAGGACTCCTGTTGTAGTCCATCGCAATCTGTTACAATAACTTGTTTACGCGAGTGGGAGTAATGAGATCATTGTCATACATTTATGAGGTGTTCAGGTTTGTATTTAGGTGGCTGTCAATTGTTTGAGGCGGTGTTGTAGCATTTGTTTTGAGTTTATGCTTAGTCACTGCAGACTGTGGTAACAGTACTACAAGCTGTCACGTAATGTGTATTTTTTTAGGGGCGACCCCTCGCGTCCGGCCCCCGTTCAGGCCAGACGGCCAGAGGTGGTTTGAAGCCAGAGCGAATGCAGTTACCTCCTTCTGCGAATGCAAGCGAAGGCGGCAATAAAAGGCGTGAGACGGAGATCCTAGGCCTTAGCAGGCGCGGGCTTGCGGAAGAAGAGCAATGGATAATTCACTATCCGATAATGACCAGGTTCAGGTCAACAGGGCGTCATGTTTCACAACTTAAAAAGATGTCAACATAATTGGCTTGTTAAGGCCAATGCCTGCCAGGGTTCCAGGATTGTTTGAAACAGACCTGATTGTTTACATTAGACCGATGCACACGCGGACCACGCCTCATTTGTACGTAGAGTAGCGTCGCGTGGCGTGGATCTAATGTAGCTCTACAAGTCTAGTTGCCATATAATATGTATGGAGAACCACGCGCCCAGATGTAATAACAATACGTGGCCCACGTGTGCCCAACGTAGTATTCTACCTACCTTAAGTGTTACTGGAGATAACTAGTGGGTTTTAGTAAGTCTGACACTTCCTCTTGCTCTAACCAGAGCGGAAGAAGATTTGAAGATTTTCTATGTTATATTTTACGAGCACGGGCTCTCCCTTTAGCTCAGCCTTCATTATGATATTCTTCCGTCCAATTTTGTCATTTGTGATTAGTGGGCGGGCTCGCTTAACCACGATAGGCGTGGCATATACAATCAGTGGAGTATAACATTACTCGTTTTACCAGTTAAATAAAATAATTTATTATCAATAATTATAACCTAACATGAGCAGCACAAGAAATAGATAGCTTACGGCCGTTTAATGCCTCCAAACGGATATTAGCAAACAGTTTAAATATTGCAAATACTGCAATATTTTGTAGTAACCTCATTAATATTCACGTCCCACGTAACTGAGTACCAGTTTAACGATGTTTATTATAATTTATACGAAATTCGATCAACGATAAGAGTTTATAGGAATTTGTTTGAATGCCCTGAATTTTGCTTGTCCATAAAGTTGCTTGAGCGACGGCCCACGCAAACCCCGTCGGGACTCGGTGTAATGTTACTACAAGTGCCTAATTCACTGTAATGCTTCGTGAACTAAGTTATTGTCCATTTAATCAGACGTTTGATTTGGTAATTGAATAATTAATAGTCTGGTACAGTGTTGGTAATGTCGGTTCCAGTTCATTTCAAAATTAATATTCGAAACGTTTCAGTGAATTTAAATGTGTATTATTGAAATTGCCCAGACACTTCGGGTGTTTTTAATCGAAATAGACGTTTTTTGCGACATAAACGGCCGTATCTTTTTTTTCGTTAACTTGAAAGTTGGATTTTTTTCCAGCTTTAAGAGACCGCAGACCTGAGTATATGCTTATTTCAACTCGATATCTCTACGCGTTCCCGAGATAAAGGTTCTTGACAGACAGACAAAAGAACAACAAAGTGATCCTATTAGGGTTCTGTTTTTTCCTTTTACAGTACGAAACCCTAAAAACATGTTGCGTCGACGCCCAAATATTATGGGATAAGGAAGAAGAAGATTTCCCTTACCAATCACAAATTGACGACATGTTTAGCGCAGCGGTTGAGCGGTAGATGCTACGCTGCGTATCACGGGTTCGACTCCCACACGTAACAAATATTTGCTAGGCCTATAGGAAGTTGTTCCGGGGGTGTAACTTTTTTTTTTAAAGAAGTCAACGTGCTCCATCGTCGGCCACGTCATCGCTTACCATCAGGTGAGATAGTGGTCAAACGCGAGCCTATGAATAATAAAAAAAAATCGAGATTAACGTGAGTTACTTCAGTAACCTAGTTTCTTCAGGTACCTATGTACATGGTGTCCAAATAAATGGTTATGAACGACTGCAAGCCAATAATTAGGCCTTAACAGGTTGCAACGGCCCTAAGGTTGAGAGCCAATCAAGCGATTATAAATTATGTATGCATATCGGTGTGCTATTAGTTAAAATTGTCTATACAAGTCGGGCAATGAATTTCGCCATTTTAATAGCTGGGTTGTAATTTATTTATAAATCGATTGTATGAGGAGGAAGAGGAGGAATGAGGACATGTGTCTTATACACAGTTAAATTTTAGTCGCTTTAATCTGGCGTAGGGTCGATTCGGTACATGAAATACTATCGATTTGTAAAGAAAAAATTAAAAAAAAGTACTTTTTTTCAAAAACTCCAATTAATATAGGTAGATATGGATATACGAAATTAATAACTTCAAGTAAACGAGTCAATTACCTTGTAGGTAATTGTCGGTCGTTGCGTACTAACTACCTACAGTTCATTGACTTCGCTCAGCTGACGTTTACTTAAATTAATTTCGTACATACATAAATTAATTCGAATTTAAAAAAAAAGTACAAGTACTTTATCTTTACAAATCGATAGTATTTCATGTACCGAATCGACCCTCCTCGGGATTAAAACATTCAAAATTTAACGGTGTATATGACCGAAATATAAAAGGGTGTTGTAGAATCCTACAGTCGGTGATAGGACCTCTGCTACCGCCCGCTGTCGCCCGGCGTTTCGATGTCAATTCTACACGTCAGCGCGCGTTTAAGATGTCTAAATAAATAAATGTCTTCCAGTATACTTTTTTTATGCATATAGGTTATGTAGGGTTTTGCTGGATTCTCCGAAAGAGTTACCCGTGCTGCTGGATCGAAAATGGCAACTAAAGAAACGCAAAATTCCTACACCCCTTTTCACTACATTCAGAGTGGACAAAGTAAAAAAAAAATTTATTTTATTTATTTGGCTCACCAATAATTGAATACACATATACAAAGATATGAAATACATCGAATAAGCTTATAGGCTAGTGTAGCAATTCCTTACAGGTAAGCACAACATGCGTAACTTTAAAATTAAGATTTCACCTCAAAAAAGGATAGGTAACGGTATGTATATTACGGTTGTTTGCATTTGAGAAGTTAAATTCCGAATGTTGAGAAAACTGGCGCTATTGGCAATTTCATTGGCAAAATGAAGGTACTTTCAGTGGCTAAGAACATATAAAACCGACAGAAAGTACAATACGAACACAAATTCATGATCGACATACATTTTTTAATGCTTCGAACCACCTCGACTTGCCCAAATAACAATACAAGATATATATCAATGAATACAAGCAATATAGTGATGGCCTTATTGTTTCTTACGCATGAAAACAATTGCAAATCGTTATTTAAGTGACAACCCTAATGTATTTGACGTGGGTGGGCCGCAAGGTTTTGCCAAACGAAGTAGGCCGCTTGGCATTTTCGATGCCACTATTACTGGCATACGTATCCCCAAATTTAGACATACTCGCTTTCAATTTTATGCTAACGTATTAGTTTCCAATTCTAATAAATATTATGGAAAATGAAACCTCGGTAATAAACCCTGAGTCACATTATTAATACCTTTGTATATTTATTTATAAGCGACCCATTTTTGGTCGTCGTACCCAATATGGTTTTGGGCGAATTATCATCAAGGTTAATTAATAAATAAATATTTCAAAAGAAATAAAAGGATTATAAGACTTTTTCTGAACTGAGAATGAAGTGTCAAACATAATTTCAATGTGAAAATTTTGATTCAAGCACGTTTTAAGGCTACAGTTTAAGGAATAAATCACTAAACTTCGTTTTTTTTTTCTGCCTGGTCCATAAAAGAACGGCGACCTACCCATTGCTAATCGTCCATTGCAAGCCCGTGCATTCGATGGGCGGGAATCACTCTACGACTCCCGATTCTTCTGCCGCTTCTGGAAGCGGTTTCTTCTTCCTCACGCTTCCCGCTGCCTTGGCTCGCATTTGCTACACAGCAGGGGATGGCTACTTCCATCGTTCCCGATCTAGCTTCGTACCATGACCTGGAACAGAACTTAATGTAGGTCACCACAGTTGAAGTCAGCTATACCTTTGATATAATTTTTCGTAAAGTTTACACACGGGGCCGTTCAAGTATTACGTAAGCAGATTTGTTGCAAATATTTACCGCCGAAATATTTACCCCCCTCGCCCCTAAAGGCGTTATTTGTCATTGGATGATTTCACCTACCATAAAAAAAACCCTCCCCCTTGTCAGCAAAAGTACCTAAGCAAAGCTCTCTACTTCCCACCCTTTATACTTACGACAGCATTGGTACATGTATTTTTCAATGTGTTCTGGTTTCGTTATTAATTTATGAGGAGTAGTTATAAGTCTAGAAATAAGGAATAAGCTTGAAATAGAGACTGAATCTAAATCTTCAAGAACATTGGATGTTTGTTGCTTTCGTGTGATTTTGGAATACTTATCGATATTGTTCTCTTAAAAAACTAACAAAATATGCTGTTGACTTAATCAAAATCCACACACCCCGTCCCTTATATCATCAAAAATAAGCAAAGTAAAGACCCTCCCACCCCTGTAGTGCTTACGTAATACTTGAATGAAACACTTAAACGCTAATATTCTATTTGATTTCCCTTGAATCAATGCGAATAAATCACAAGATTTCACTGATATCCACTGGTTCTATAGTGCGTACGCATGTTTTTACAACAGCTCTGATTGATAGCTCTATTAGTTGCGTTACTGGTGTTAATCGGTATCAATTTCCTCTAATAACTTTTTGTGCGTCGGCCAAAGTGAAATAAATTCGGAATTTGATTGAAGTCTCACGATTACGCTACTAGTTCTATCAATAACAATCTCTTGGTTTTAATAACGTCAATATTTTATGGGTTTCTGCTTCCTTGTTTTGGGAATATAATAAAAAAATATAATGGAGCAAGGTTATAATACAACATTAGTATATATGCGAAACCCGAAACGTGTCTAGTATTTTATGTAAAAAAGCTATGTACAAAGTGTCATTACCGTATCATGAAAAATCACAATCGTGTTACCAAACAGTCTGCATAAATACATGGTCATCAGGCCATCCGGGCGACTGAGGGGTGGTATTTGTTCCGCACCCAGCTGTACCTTGGCGATTATTGCCCGCTAGGACCTGCCATAACATATGTTGCTGTTAGTGTCGGGGGTGTTCAACTTGTTCCCTTTTTAAATATTTTCGGGAAAAAATATAACATGGTTTTAAAATTATTGCAATCGATTCAGTTATTGATTCTGAAGAAACTGTTGAGGTTTCGCATATACCTACTAAAAATATCTACAAATTGGTATAGCGTTTTGATGCTCATCGTATCTAATAATTAATCATTAATAAATATTATTTGAGGTCGTTTTTTATAATCAAAAGGTCTGAAAGGTCAAATGATGTATTTCAGAACATTTTTATATTTCAAGATAAGGACCCTTTTGTTATCGACCTGGTTGCGCAAATAAGCTTGGTGTGGACTGTATGTTTGAAAAGCGATCTAAGGTTTGTTAACAATATGCAGGTACTGTGCCTGGATGGGACGGAGGTATTAGGGAGGGACACTGACCTTTTGACCTCGAAGGTTCCACGTGGCGCCGGCCGGCGAACCTCGACTTAGCACATTCAATCACTGCCAGGTCCTGTATTGCACTACACTGCACTATTGTTGAGTCTTTGAATGGTTGGATCACGAAATAGTCAATTTTCTTGTAATTTCGAGCGGGCGATGTTAGCGGAGCGGTCACATTCACAATCGATGCACAAACGTCAATGTCATTCCAATTCTTGAGGTCGTGCGGGGGAAGGGAAACGGAAGGGATAGGATTGCTAGGCCAAAAAAATAAATTACAAAAACAAAATCGCGGATCATAGCAAATTGGCGCAACCACGACCTTTCTCAAGAGTTCTGCCTTAACTGTGACATAGTACTAAAGCTAATTTAAAATCGCTGAATTTAACATAGCCTTCTCATATTAATCTGCTGCCTACTGTTGAAATTCGTGAAAAATTTGTAAATGAAACAAAGACCTGTGGTACTAATATTATAGAGGCGAAAGTTTGTGAGTGAGTGTGGGTGATGGGTGTGTGTTTATACGTGACAGATAACAAAACAGATTTGGATGAAAGGCACACGGGTAGTCTATAAGCTTATTTGATGTCCTGGAACAGCAATATGACTTTTTATCCCGGGATTGTGTTCCATAATTTTCTACTTGAAGTCACCCAAAAAGCAATAGAAAGGGCTATTCTCGGAGTGTTCTTGCATGATCACATTAGGAATGAAGATATCCGCAGAAGAAGCAAGGTTACTGACATTGTCCGAAGAATTGCCAGACTCATATGCACGGCATATAGCTCGTAGAACGGAGGGTCGCTGGGTTCTAGACGCTGCCACGTACTGGAAGATATAGCGTTGGAAGACCTCCCATAAGGTAGACCAATAACCTGGTGAGGGTCATTCGATGGATGCGAGGACCAATCGTTGTGGAAACACTTAGGTCCTATGTCCAAAAGTGGACACATTTTGACTGAAACGATGACTATGTTGAAATTTCTACTTTCCGTCGAGGAAACTGCTGACAGTAGCTATTCTAATATAATACATAAATAAGACCTCAAAATATTTAAAAGTTTAATAACGAGCTATTTTGCGTATTACATTAACAAACAGGAATATTGTGATTACAGTGGTTATGTCAAGGCGTAGATTTAACGATAACGTCTACACCATTATTAGAATATATTACCAGCTCAATATAATGGATGGTTTGCTCTAATCATTATGTCAAAGTAGCACAGAACATTTGTTCAACGGACTCGATGAAAGGTACCAGTTTGAGATTTGGCGAAGCTGTAATTTGGACTGTTTTATTGTCATTGGCCTTTTAAGTTTTATTGAGCGAAAGGTGAGTTTTGCTGGGGTGCTGCGCTGTCATTATAAAATAAAAAATAGTTTGTGATATGTAGGTAAAGTAAAGATTCACAGCCTTGCCGTCCTGAAAAATCTGACCGCAACATTACCGGAGCCCTCTAGGACCAGTACGTACCAGGTTTGCGGGCTGGCTGAAAGAACATAGGTGACTTTTAGTCAGTAAAGGCCGTGGTTGAACACAACGTACTATTACCCTTATTTCCCATCACATTATGACTAACCAAACCATAAGGACCCAACCATCACTTTTATGAGCCGTGATTGGCCGGAATTTCCCCTTAAATCGCCCCTACGAGTAATATCGGGTTGACGGTTATACACCGAATAATTGCACCTTACTTACCCTAATTATTATGTCGAAGCAAAATGTTTGCTCAGCCATTTTAAAGGTATAATTACATTCGGTTAAGGTATAATTTTGAATTTAGAAACTTGTCAATTCATGAGCTAGTTTAGTTACGCATTTTGTAAGTGACTATCTGGTCTTACAACACTGGTTTCAGCTACTTAGTTTGGATATTTAGTCTATCAATATTTTATGGGTGCCTATTAGTGTTTTGTGTTCAGCCAATTTGTAAATTAATTCTTGTAAAGTTTTTGCTTAGAATATTAATTGCATTCGTTCATAATAATCATGATTAAGGATAGATACCCTCGACGTTTCCTTTTTAGAGTTCCTCACTTTAGTTTAAAAAACGAAACCCTTTTAGGTTCACTATGTGGTCCGTCTGTCAAAACTCTATTTCTTATTAACGCGTGAAGGTATGAAGCTGGAAATTAACATCAAATACTCAAGGAGCAGCCTTGGAGCAGTGAAAAAACAAACGTCTAAGTCGATACAATCTAAAGATAAGGCCGTTTTAGTTTATGGCGCATATTTTGACAACAGCAAGGGAACCAAAAGCTATGGCTATAGGGGCTTTTCGTTGAACTAGAATGATGAGCAGATGAATGTTTGTGTAAGAAGCAACGTAATGTAAACAAGTAACTATTACTTTTTGTGATTATAAACTAATTGAACCATTCAGGGCGCCTTCAGATTAGTCGCAAAGTGCCGCGAGACGGCAGCGCGGCTGCAGCGCTGCCACCGCGCTTGTTTGTTATTTCGTAAAAATAAATGAAGCGCGACCGCAGCGCGGTTGGAGCGCGGCAGTCGAACGTTTTTATTATATGGAATAACAAAACAGCGCGGCAGCAGTGCTGCAACCGCGCTGCCGTCACGCGGCACTTTACGGCTAATTTGAAGGCCTTAAATAGTTATTATATATATTTGTACGGAACCCTCAGTGCGCCAGTCCGACTTGTATTTGACATGTTTTTTTACTTTGCAAGTTTGCAGTGTATATATTTTGACTCTAACCAGTAACATCCAAAACATAACACCGTTTTTGGGTATTTACCCAAAACCTTTTTGTATTTGGTATAGCCAGCTAATAAGCATACAAATTAATATAAATGAAAAGATTGTGTAAGCTAGAAGCCTTGTCAATTATTTTGATCACTTCAACATCCTTAGGCGACAAGATTTCGTTAGTAGTTATATCCAATTTAAACGTCTCTTGTCTCTGTATTTGGCGTTGCAAGGACATGGGCAAATATTAAATTATCACATGGTCATTAAAGTTGATTCAATATTATTTATTTGATTAGTAAAATAATAGGGTTGTGAGCGAGTATACCTACATAATCACAAGACAAGTTTTTGTATAACTTTGAATATTATATTATTTTATTTGATCTACCTACCTATGTAATGTTAGCTTAGCTATGTAAGTATATATTTAAATTATTTTGATGTGTGTAATGTGTAGGTGTTAGGTGGCACGTTGGCAAAAAATATCCATTTGATTCTTTTGCATTTGGAAAAATATGTGTACTAATGTCTCTTAATTTTAATATCTTTAAAATATTTAACTAAAACTAATGCTAATGTTTACGCTATCTTATGATAAAGCCATTTTATACCACAATTCGTTAAAGGAAGAGATATTTTTTTATTTAAAACATGCTCTTCCACAGCTGGGCGAAGGCCTCCTCCTCATCCAGGTATTATTTTCTCCAGCCACTTCGAACCAGCACCTTATTTTTTTAAGTGGGAAATAATCAGATTTTCATGTTCTCCCATTCTAGGGGGGATTGAGAGGGCATGTCAGACTTTTACTGACTAAATCCCATCTGTGTCTTTCAGTTTCCCTTTTGCGTTCGAAATTGCTAATCCAAAAAAAAAAATTAAAAAAATCTTTGGTATTGTACTCTAAAAAATAAAATCGCAATGTTGCCAGTACAAGTGTAGATCAATTATGACAGTTATGACATGTTAATAAAACAATACGAAATACAAACATTCCCTGCGTCTGACCTTTCCTCTGTTACCACGGTGTTGTGACCCGTGTTGTCATTGTCACACTCGTGCGCATCACACTTTCGACAGCTGATTAAACACTCTTACAATAAGAATAAACTATCGTAACTTACACTCGTGAAGGCCGTACAGTAAGAGGGTTAAGATGTAAGGAGGTGTGCACACTGAGAAACCAATGATAACTGCTCTTAATCGGATGGAATCAAAAGTACCAATTTTTATTTCGTGTTTTGTAATTAATTAAAAATGCATGTTGCTTTTAATACCTAGAACATAAAAAATATTATATATTATATTTTTAAGTAGACATTTGGAAGTAGGTATAGTATTTCTCTCACAACTGCTAACACTGCAAATAAATTGTGTTCTAGTTAATTTCTGCAATAACGGCCGATTATTTGGCAGTGAATACAGAATCTCTTTTGTTAAAAGCTTACTAAAACCAGTTTTTGAATTAAGAATTCGAAATTTAAAAACGGGTCTAATCCTACTTTTATATCAAAGTTAGTCAGATTGTCAGGTTTGAGTTTGATTCAGAGTTATAATAGAACAAAATCAAAATACTTCAGTGGTACCTATTACTTCAATTAAACACACTAATATTATAAAGGCAAAAGTGCGTGAGTGTATACTCGTACGTTTATTTCTCCTTCACGCTGAAACTGCTGAAGCAATTTAGATATTTGCCACACGGGTAGAGCATGCACTAGCAGGGCGCATAGGACACTTTTTATCCCGGAATTATGTTTCCATGGATAATTTTCTACTACCACGCAGGCGAAGCCGACGGCAGCTGCTAGTTCTTAATAAAACAGAACAATAAAAACAAACCTTCACTTTATTTTTGGAGTGTCCTACAAAAGTGTGCCCCGAGGCTCGCAGTATCTGACCACTTGTTACAAACAGTGGCTGTTGCAACAATGATGTGATAATGAATCGGTTTAGAAGATTACTTGGCGTTTGGGCGGCACAGGTGGTCGTGAATGTCAGCTGGGCCGCGAGAAAAATGATTGTGATTATGTAACGACAGATAGGCGATACTTGCGTACGCTTAGCTACCGCAGTATCAGTGATATGGGGTCCCGGGCTGCAAAGGCCTCAACGTGTGCGAAAATTCGTAGCTGTGCTGTAAATAGCGATGCAATGCCGCGGTGACTATTTCAAACCATCCTGCAAACATTCTTTAAAAAAAAACCTTGCATGTGGTTTGTATTGGTATTCAAAGTCATCTCAAGACTTTAGGATTTGTCAATGCTAATGGATGAAATAACATATAATTATGTTTTAGAGTAGGTAGGTAAATATGTGAATTGTAAAACAGGCATGCCTACCTATACGTGTACTATAGGATAGTTCTTTATAAGTACAACGGAACAGAGTGTTAAGTCCTACATTTCGTTGAAAAGGGAGGAACGCCCGACCAGATGGGTGTTGTAAATGTTTGATTCAGGTAGTTGCCCGGTTTTCGTGCTGTTCAAATCCGCGGACAACTTGATGATGTGGCGTCAAAGTTGTCACCGTGACCTTTTAATGCAACAGTCGGTTAAAGGAAAACGGTCAGGTTTCAGCTAGCAAAAGTATGACACTTCTATTCGCTCTACTCAGAGTGTGAGTAGTCATTAGGCATACGGGAAAATCATCCAATGACATCTCCGAGCCCTTTGGCGGGGCAGGTGATTAAAAACCGACCCCTGTTCCTTCGTTGCCTTTAATACAGGGGCCGAATTTTCTTTCAGAAATCGATTCCTGGCCCCAGTAGGCTTCGACCCTGCTGGGCCTCTACGATTTACTAACAATTCCTTGAAGCGTGGGATACGCACCATCGACGACATGGGCTCGGGCCGGTCGGTTATCGGACGGTCGGACAGTGGTGACACCGGGTGTCACTTCCGCACGAATTCGGTGCAGAAACTTCCCGAACTGACCATGCTCTGCGAGAATCTGCGTCATGTAGCAGGCGACCTCACGCCGTGAGGTCTTTCCAGCCACTCCTTAAAGAGGGGACTTACCGCCATAATTATGGCGTGCCCAATGGTTTATACACCACTATTTTTTAATTATGGCAAATACTTAAAGGGCTTATTAGAAAAGGTCTTGTTATTATTTAAGTAGTTTCAATGAATAATATTCATAAACAGCAAAGTTATGAGCGTTTGTTTATATCCCAAAATGTGACTTAATTTATGGAAACATTGTACAGGTTATTGTTTATGAATGAAAGAATTTCAATAAAAATGGAAAAACACTGCGCTTAGTATTTTCTAGTAGTATTTGTTATGAATGATGATTAAATTATGAATTTATCAATAATGACAAATTTTCGTGGCCAATTTTAGGATTTCGTTTTTTGTACTTTTGACTACACAAATATGATCAGTAACGGGTACTGATTGAGCCCCATTTTTTTGTGCACTAATTAAAATATAGGGGTGTATATGCTAAGTACCTGTGAGTACCTACTAAAAATGCTTTCATCATTATGAATTTTATTAAAATCATATTACTTAATTATAAAAGTTTTAAAGCGTTATCATTGATCAAGCTTGAATAAATGTTTTAACTTTAGCTTTGATTATTAAGACAAGAAATTGTAAGTTATTGCTTTCAATCGGCTAGACGGGAGCCCCAGGCTGGCGGTGGGCGTCTCAGATGAAGTTAACATAGAGATATATTTAAACAGATATATATATTATGTTTAAGAATGTCTCATAATTATAGACGTGGCTTCGAATGGAGGATGTAGGAGCATTTCGAAACGAAACGGTGTTTTTGGTTAGGTGATTAGGTGCCAGTAGATTGTTGACAGATAAAAATGGAAATAGTACAATTGGATATAGTTTAGGTGTCTTCAAGGCTAGAATGAATAAGCTCTTAATAAACTAGTGGGCCTCTCCATCAACGATTGCATCACTGCTTACCATCAGGTGGGATCGCAGTCAAGCACTAGTTTATATATATATTTAAAAAAATACAAGTGGAGAAATTTGTCATAGTGCAGAATTATGTTATGGAGCCGAGTCTTGCAGAGACTTTCCAGTTTCCACATGTATCAAACTACGTTTTTCAATACACTTACGAAAAATAAAATAAACGGGTATTGATGCGCTCCTTATAGATAGATAGATAGATAGATAAAGCTTTTATTGGCTACAACACAAAACATACACCAAAGCACAATTAAATTATAAAAAAAACTAAACACATTATTTAAAAAAAAAAAATTATAAAAAACTAAACAATAAAAACATTAAAGTAAGCAATATTAACAGAAAAAAAAAAATTACATGAAGGTATTTAGACAAAAAAATAAAAAATGAAAAAAGAAATATTGAGATATCGGCCATAGTGCGGTGTGTGTCTCCGTGCTGCACCAAATGGTAGTCCAGCTCAGCACGTGTCAGGCAAATATACCTGACGCTGATATTCTGCTGGATCCTTGCGGTGACATTCGACGCTCAGCTGGCTTTGTGAAGGAAGTTTTATGTGTTGTGTGTAAAAATTAGTACGAGGTGGATATATAAACATTAAACAAAAAAAGTTATCGAAGTGAATATTGCATAAAATAATGTAATGAGTGTGTGTATATTTTGAATTTAAAAAATGTGAGTCAGTAGTTTCACGCAATACTAAATTAATAAGCACAAGCTACCAGGTGCGATATTTAGGTACGCCTCGCAGTCAGGCTCGGAAACAAGGAATACGCAGGCCAACTAAATGAAGGACGTGTTCGAAATAATTATACCAAGTTCTTTTTGTGAGTTGATGAGAAATTGTCGTAACCGTATTCTGAAAGTGTTAAGACTTTTAACATTCCTTATCGGCGGGGGAATATTATTCCAGCATTTGGATGCCACGTACCTAAAACTGCCCCTGAAGGCAGCTGTGTTGTGCGATGGAGTGGACAGTTGCTGTGAGCACTGTCTAATGGCACATTGCCTTCTGCTAGCGATCCAGCTCAATTTATTATATAGGTAAGTCGGCTGCTTGTACCTTATCACCCCAAACAGTAGGCAAGCCAAGTGCAACTTACGACGTGACTTCATTCGGAGGATTGAGTGCTTATTAAAAAATGGCGTTACGTGAGTTCTTGCAGGTATTTTGAAACAAAATCGAGCACAGGCGTTTTGCACCCTCTGGATCAGTCGATCAGTTCTTGCCAATAGTCGAGGGCCGATAACGGTATCTGCATAGTTTAGGTTTGATAGAACAAGTGAGTCAACAAGCTGGATTCGCAACTCCTCGGATAGATATGGCCTTATTTTATAAAGCACCTTTAACCGGTAGAAGCACGTACGTACTGAAGCTGCCACGTGTGCTTCGTATCTTAACCCAGAGTCCATGTTCAGACCCAAATTACGTGCCTCACTGACTCGACTGACCGACTCACCCAACAGGGTAACATTAAGTGTTGATGGCACTGCACTGATTTGACATTTGGTTCCAAAC
Source organism: Leucania comma (assembly GCA_958295575.1). Taxonomy (NCBI): domain Eukaryota; kingdom Metazoa; phylum Arthropoda; class Insecta; order Lepidoptera; family Noctuidae; genus Leucania; species Leucania comma. Next base: position 13,307,856 of record OY282474.1, on the reverse strand, counting down.
AGCATATATTTGGTTTTAGTAGGGTTCAATACCAAACCGTTGTTTTCAGCCCAACTTGCTATCCTATCGAGGTCATCACCTTATAGGGTCGCATAACGACCAGCCTGACACAATAAATATAATAAATTGTGACACCAGCAATTTTCCACACTAGAGCGGAAAACAATAAATGCATGCTTAAAATCAGTAGGGGTAAGAGCGGGTTTTCGAATAAGTTTATTGAAAAAGAAGTTTTGACGTAAATCTTCTGGCATATTGTTACAACATCTGGTTCGTCAAAATTTAGCTAAACAAATAAAGTAAGCAGTTGGCTACATTTTTTCCGCTACATGACCACTTTGAATATAATTTGGGCTTGTAATGATGTCTGCCGACTAATTGGACGTGGGTCGCGTTTTTATACGCCGTCATGTAATAATATCAGATTTGATACTAGTGGGTTGGATGAAGCTGGTACATTATTGTTTATATTTTAGTCTATAATAATGATTGTGTTTTATGAAAACTGCAATGTTGCAGTTGAATCATTGTCTTCACCTTTTAGTAAACTGAGACTGGCTTCTGACAGTGTCAATGTTGTAAAGTATCCCAAGAGGACATGCTCCACTAGTGCGGAAAAGTGCGCGAGTTTGCCACCGCCTCAATTTATTGTAATTATCGTATCAGGTTGGATGCTAAGCAACCCCCACGAACTCGTGGAACAAGTGAACTTTACGAGGACTTAATGAGTACCACCGATACTGTAGTTAACGTAGCCATCTGCGAAAAGAAGAAGAAGAATACACTTAGGCATTCGAACACCTTCAGTCCCTACCGCTTTTAAACTCTCAATGAAGTGTTCACACTCGTGCGGAAAAGTGCGGTGGTCCACACCATACCAAATGCCATTATTCATAAGTAATAACAATAATTTGTTATTAAAACTATTTTGGTCGTTTTAATCCCGTGGAGGGTCGATTCGGTACATGAAACACCATTATAAAGAGAAAATTAAAAAACAAAGTACTTTTTTTCAAAAGTCGGATTAATATATGCATACACGAAATTAATTTCTTTAAGTACACGATTCAATGACCTTGTAGGTAATTGTCGGTCGTTGAGTACTAACTACCTACAGTTCATTGGCCTCGCTCAGCTGACGTTTACTTAAAGAAATTAATTTCGTACATGCGTAAAATACTTCGAGTTTAAAAAAAGTAATTTATTTTTTAATTTTCTCTTTACAAATCGATAGTATTTCATGTACCGAATCCACCCTTCGCGGGATTAAAACGACTTAAATTTAACGGTGTATTTATGTATCTTTGTAATTTGTGTAACCTTTTTGGTGTACAATAAAGTTTTATTCTATTCTATTATATTTAAATTGAGATGATCAAAACAGGATGATGATGAAACGTATACCTACCTATTTGAATGTAATAAAAGGCCTTAACTTGAATGCTTTTAAAAGAGAAACGTTGTCTATTGGTGTCAATTAACAGAATAGTGAATAGGTTATCGTAGTACCTTCTTAAGATTTATTGCCGCAGGAAGCCATTATGTCCTTTTAAAACTAAAGCGGTAATTAAAGTGTCACATTACGAGTATATGTTTCGAGTACCGTATTTTGAGCATGTTGGACTACGGATGTGGACATTAATATTTACAGACTTGAATGTTGTGTAGCAGCTACCTTAATTTTATAAGTGACTTTGTTAAGGATGTTTCTTCACTTAAGGGTATTACATCGCTCAATGACCTTCAAGAATTTACCTCTACACTAGTAGAGAAGAATTGACCTCTAAACAGGCATTGCAGGGGGTGCTGAGCGCGGGGTGTTAGTACTGATTCGAGTTTTTTCTTGATTACTTATTGATATTCAATGAAATTCGAAAAAAAATCAATACAAGTTATTCAATTTATCGTAACATATATTTTGGTATAAATTCAATGTATAAATATAGAGCTGTTTTCGAGAAAATATGCAATTAATGTTCAAAAAAGGCCTATTTACCAGATTTTTTTTCTAGGGTTAGGGTATTTTTTTGAGAAACGTAATCAATACAATTTATTAGTAATGTCCTTAAGTATCCCCTTCATTTTTTATATGGTAATCGTACATAAGGAATAATCTATAAACTTCAATCAACCTAGGTGTTTTTTTGGATTTGGGCGATGTAATCCCCTTAAGAACATTTTCCCCGTGAACCTAAATTGAAATAGCAAAAGCACTAAATCCTTTGTGCACCCAAGTAGGCCGCGCCAAAGACAATTTGGCGATATGAGGTCGACTACGTTACGTGTATAGTTAAATTATTTTTGATTTTATAATATGTATTAGTTTATTACTATTTAAAATTATTTTATGTATTTTTTCTATGGGCCACCTATGCCTGAAAATAAAATGATTATTATTTTTTTTATCATAGGTTTACTAATGATAAGTATAAAATATAATTCAACATAATGGTCATGACGAATAATATTAGTAGGCATAAATGTTTTGTCATAATGCTTGTTGCCTTAAATACTGCTAGCATAATAATAATGAAGCATATTTTTTTAAAGCATAATGTTATACACCATACAAAAAAAATATGTTCGCCACAAACATGTTTCCCAAGTTATAACAAATAAATGCCTTTAAAATTTATGCAACTCAAACTTATGCCAAAACATATTATTATTAGACTAAATGATAGTTATGCTAACCTTTGCATTATGCCAAACTATATTATGCTATAAAATTGTATGCCAAGAGAACCGTCGGATACTCAATATGAGTGCGGTGGTCCCTGTTCAAAATATGAACCACATGTTAGTGTGCCCCAAGTGCCCATACTCCAGCACTTTGGAGGATTTAATGAGTGCCACCGATGCTGCAGTTAACGTAGCCACCTACTGGGCCCAAACAGTATGACAAGTTTGACATCGATTTGAGAACAAGCAGAAGATATGTGAGGTGCTGTTACCTCGTGGTTTCACCCAGGTCTTTGGTTACTGCTCAGCTCCTGTAGGTCGTAGTGTGATAGCCTACCTCAATAATTGGGCTATCCAACACTGAAATATATTTTCAATTTAAACTTCAGCTTTGTAATGTTAACGAATATTTAGTCAAGTTCAAAGTATTAAGCGGAGAAGCCTACGGTAAACCTGAATGGGGTAGGGAGGAAGGTAAGTGTTGTTGGATAGATAAAGCAACGAACAGGTCGAAAGGATTCCAATAATGACTAGCTTCTTTATTACGACAAAATTCATAGCTAGAACAAATCTGACACAAGCTAAACAATCGGTGGTTATAGCTACGGAACCTGGGCTACGGGATTGTTCAAAAGGTCCTGGACCGCAAAAGGTAAGTGAAGGATGATATGTGGGTTTTAGTCAGTAATGTTTTGGCACTCTCTCTTGCTTCACTTTGATTGGGAGGAATCATTTGCCCCTACAGCTCAGGCGCTCAGTCTTCTAAACTGATTGCTCAGGAACCTAAATTTTTCTTTTTTTTTCTATAGCACTAAAAAAAATTAATTTTAGCACTTAAAATTTTTTTTCATGTTGTTGAATATGGTATTTCTAGTCATCCTCATTATTATTTCAGCCGAAAGATGTCCACTGTTGGACATAGGTCTACCCTAAAGTGTAAACTACTCTTATTTGGCGTTCAGTAACTTCCGTTACTTACCTATTCAAATATTTAACACAAAACATGTTCCAGGAAATTTGTTTTTTTTTTGAACTAAAAGATTTTGGAAATATGTTTCGTTTTTCAAATTTATTATTTAGGTTTCATATTACATTGAAGGACCAAAGTTCACGTAATATTTGTGTAAAATAGCAGATTTTCAAAGGTTTTTACGGGATTAGTTAGCCACACATTTATTTTTTGTTTTCAATAGAAACCTAAAAAATTACAACATAATATCTGCGCTTCCAAAATATCTAGAAAAATATGTTTATCACCTAAGAGCTGTTGTATGGGAAGTATCACGGATAGGGGGGCGCCCTATTTATCAGTGAAGAGGAATGTTGTTTCAAATCTTCATCCAATATAATGGATTATTCGCACTTGAGAACACCTCAAAAGTAACTGGCGACAAAACTGAACAGATTATTATGTCGAAAATTTCAAAACCTTACAGCAATTTACTTCAGCAATTTTAATCAGTTTGAGAATTCTACAGACCCTTTTGTATTTTTGTCTTTGAAGCTTAAAATCCTCCAAGTAAGTACTTGTACTTTAAATACGATAGCTTAAAAGTAAGTAACTACGTGTTTATTTGAACTTGGTTTATAGAAAACAAAAGATATTCGTTCTAAATATAAACGATTTGTGCGATGGTGCGTGTTCATGGCTCATTGATGCGTTAAGGATTATTATAATGTAAACGTTTATGTTTAGCATCTAAAGAGTACGTACTAACGCTTTAGATTTTTCATTTTACTACTATTTTAAAAGCAAAAGTTTGTGAGTTACTTTTTCATGCTCGAACGGCGGAACAGATTTGGTACAGGTTTAAACTATGATCTGGATAAGCACGTAAGATACTTTTTATCATGGAGTGTGTTCCCATGAGACAATTTCTCCTTTCACGATAGTGATGCCGCTGGGGGCAGTAAGTTGTTACATATAGATGATCTCGGTCGAGTCCTTATGGGAGCCAAAAGTCAGAAAGTCTGACACCAGTTTTAAAAATAATTATTATTGCACGCAGTTACTGAGCCGCAGATGTCATATAGGGGGTTAATCCCAAGTAATACTGATCCAAGCTTCATCCACCAAAGGTTATGTGAAAATGTCACCTGGGGCCCTGGCACGAAGGCAATGAATGGAACAGGGTAGGTTTTTAGTCAGTAAGAGTCTGACACTATTTCCCGCCTAAGGGCGGGACTTGTCATTGGATGATTTTACCTACCATAAAAAAAAGCTTCATCCAAGTTAACTGTAAGCTTACCCAACATAGCCGGAATAAGGTAGAAAAAAATATTAATTGATCTTGGGTCGAAGCATTGCAGTAAGATGTATTCCTAAATAAATAAAAAAAACCATGAAATTTTACATTATCACTTATCACAAGAAATATCCAGTTTTAATTCACCTTAAGATCTGCCCAGAACCTTGTACCGGTTAAGGCCGCCTCTGCACTTATGTCAAGTTAAATTTGTCATGTTGTGCTGGTGCAGCTGCTGCGGCTGCGGAGAACCTCAAGCGGCGGAAATATAATAACCTTGTTAGAAGTCATATTTTTGAATCATTTGGCGTTGAAGCTCTCGGATCGTGGGATAGTGCGTTGACATAGCATGGCCCAAGGGCTGGCTTTTATCTCGGACAGAGGGTAAGCATTGTCATACAACATGGAATGCCGCCAGTCTTTTGGGCACATTGCCAGTCGACAGCGATATGGAAGAGGTTTTTGATGCCATATTTTAGTTTGTTCTTAATTAGTGTAGGGTTTTTATATCTTTTTGTACTTAATTAATGTATATTAAATAAAATGAATTAAAAAAAGTATCAAACCAAAATAAAATAAATATACCTATATTTGATTATTGATATCTCAAACAAAGTAAGACAACAACCCGCGTCGTCAGCATTTGTCGGCAGATTACCATAATCGGTAAGGAAAATAACAAAATACACATGTGCGTCTCGGAATTGCAAATGAAATGTTTTCTCAAGCTTATCGCTTAGCCACAGTCCATCAAGATATGCCTGATGTCCATTTGTAGGAGCAGCAAAAGGACCACGGCAAAACGAAATGATCGCTGACTCAGTTTAGTGATTTTTGCTGTTATAATGATCGTTTGTGGTGGGTCATTTTGTCACGGGACATTTGTCGGGATTTTTATATTTCCGTTTGTAAATATGAGACTGGGGACTGGGGATCATCTTTGCAATACCCACACACACACACATATTTGAAAAATAAGTGACTTGACTCACGTGTCGTTCAAGCTTAGGCAGGCACTTTGCACTTGCGTAATTTATTTCATCACCACTGCTCTCAAAACGGTGAAGGAAAACCTGGTAAGCAGCCGGCGGAGTATGTCTTAGAGTAAAAAAAAATTGTAGATATGTAACCTCTACCTACCCGCACTGCTAACATTCCTTCCTCTGAGAAGTGACTTGAGTTGAACAGCAATGGAAACATTGGCTGATTTTGACATATGCTATAAATAAGTTTTATGCTTTAGGTACTAACTACATTTAAAAATAACTTCCCAAATGGTACTACTAAACTCAACTATTCCAGATGGTATCTGAACGGAAATCTTGGTGTTCTGTCCAGCAGGAAAAACCGAAGGAATGTAGGGATGGGACGCGTTTTAGATAATCACAAAGGTGAGACTACAACAACAAAGTGCAATGTTGTTCCATCCGACGGACATAGGGCTTAAATAAAGCCAGTGCTGATGTTGACTAGTGAATCAATGATTCATAAGATACTCGTTTCAAACACTCTATATGACAAAGCAAAACAAATAGTCAAGGAAAACAGCGGAGGTGGAGAACCGGAAACCAAGTTAGTTTGCCAAGAATTGTCCATTATCTGACAGTGCGTTGTAAAAGACCAACTTGATGGATACTGTAAAACGGTACCTAGATATTTGATATCGCTATTACATCTACAAATTGCTTGACCCCGGAAGACGTATACAATTTAAGCACACAATATAATTTAATACATAGGACTTGTATTCGTTTATATTGTAATTTTATATAGTAGTGTGGGTGGAGGATAGACTAGACGCCAATTTTGCAGACACCAACCTCGAAATCGTCGACAGAGTTATAACATTATCATCGATAAATTCCATTACATTCCTCCCATAACTGAATCCTTTTGGAAGTAATATTGCCGGTGCTGCATACAAAATGCGTCTGATATGAGTACGCTTTGGACTTACTGTTTATGAATTCATAATAATGAATTAAATAGGGTACGTCAATTGTTGCGAATTACAGGCAATATTTATTGCGTAGGTATTGGAATGGATAATTATATTGATTTATTTTGCATTGTTTCAATGAATTATTTATCCGCACTTGTTTTATAATATCAGCATCATTTCAGCCTTACCATGACGTGTTAAAGTGCCTGCGAGTGAGAAAGAGGGACGGAGCCATACACGTTATATAGCTCTATCCTTTTCACAGTTCAGTTTAAGACGTCATATGGATCGCATCAAGAGCTCAAGGTAGGGCTCAGTAGGCCAGCGGGTTCTCGTGACCCACATCAGGTAATCGGTTCACCTTATTAGGCTTACAAACGCTGAGCTTGCATTTAACAAATTGCATGACCATTGTGAAAAGTTGGGTCCTTGTGGCTTGTGCAAGTTAAAATAGTTGATTTTGAAAACTAAATACCAATAAAGGACCTGAAAAACAAAGATTTATTGGCAATTACAGAAAATTACTTACATTGTAAGAAAACTAGACGAAACAAAACCTTTTAAGACGTGCATTCCAGATAGAAACATAATCGTAACAAAGCTAAGTGTACGACTATATTTAGACAAGTGGATTGAGCGGAGCATTACTACCATAGAGTATCGAAACGCCTTAGCGGCCAGTATTTATTTATTTAAGTGCTAGCTGTCCCTCTGTGATTTAATCCGCGACTTAAGCTACTGCTTCGCTCCTATTGGTCCCAGCTTGATCTAACTCTAAAATAATATTTTAATTCGAACCTGTTCCGGAGATAGCGCGTTCAACCCAACAAATAAGATACACGACAAAACCCCGATAAACTCTTCGGCAATGTTAAAAGACAAAATTATGCTGGATTGTACAAACTTATGATATGCCTAACTTAACATTAGTAGTAAAATTATACATAGTATATCGGCGATTCTTTGAAACCGAGAAAACGTCACATTCATGTGGCCTAGCTTTCATACCTATCTGTTTTGTGTCGTAACGTAAGTCACTGGGCGCAAATGAGTTCCTTTGATACATTTAGTGATCGAGGAAAGCTAATATGCAAATAAAATATCAAATTATAAAGAAAAATCTAGGCCAAACGAATGAGAAACCCTCTCGGTTTCAAAACCCATCCAAATGTGATACAATAAAATATAACCAATAACGTCAGCGGTCAGGAGGATTATATGATACCGCGTTCCGCACCTTTGTGCGTTCCAAATCGAAGCTTATGATCAAAGCTTGTGGCTGCATCAGTTAAAACTTTTGTTCCGTTCATAATTGTGAAGTCACGAATATTATTAACACTGGCGCATTCAAGAGTCGCTGTCTATACGGATTCCGTGTTCTATGGTTTCTAGTGTTGGCGACTTGGATTATGACATAGTCGGTAATGTTTATGCAGAAGTGCGCCCACGCCTCATTGGCATGCATCTGGGGCCGCGGCGATAAACAAGCGCGGTGGGCAGCTGTCCCTCCCACCGGACTTCTTAAATGTATCTCTTTTGCAAGTTTCCTACATAATAGGTCGATTCAAACTAAATGGGAGTTCCGGAATTCGCTTTTCGCAGCGATTCGTCTCATATTTTGAGCCAATATTAAAGTAGAAACTACCAGTACTCAATATTATCTCCCGCTCTGCCCCAGGGCGCGGAGATGTCATTGGATGATTTTCTCACTGAAAAAAAAACCTGTACTAAATATTCCATAATAACAATGGTGGCAATAGTTGTAAGTGTTTGATAATGTTTAAATCCAATATGTAATTTACTATGCGAATATTAGCTTATACAACATCATTAAGACAATATGACTGGCGAATTGTGGGTGTGGGTGTTGTATAGTGTCTACTTTGTCTGAAGCGGAACAAGCTCGAAAACGTGTAATGTGAAAAAACGACATGTATTTTTTTGACGTTGTTATTTTTTTTGAGATGATTTTTCAAATAATTTAACAAATTGATTAAAGTCAATGTCAATTCAAGTCGATTTTAACCAATAACACACATTATTTTAAATCCCCTATTAATGTAATCTTCGATTGATGACATATAAAATGAATGCAAGGTAAGTATACATAATAAATTAATAAGATTAAGGTGTCAGTAATATTCATAAATAAGAAATTATCTATTGCTCGCATTTATGTAATACATAAATGCGAGGTTTATTTTATATGTGGCAAAAGTGGAAAATAAAATAAGAAAATTCAAACCAGGACCAGGATCGATTTTATTTTAAATATTTTTTCAAATATAATTTGGTATATGAAACGATTGAAAATTTTTTCCGTATCTGGGCAGTATTTGGTTCAAACTATAGCAAGGTCCTTTTGACCACTTCCCTGATGGATCTCAGAACTTTATTATTGCTAAATAGTTCTTTATTATAGTTTAGAAGTTTTATATTGGGTTATTAAGTAGAAAATTAAGCGGCCTTCCCATGACGTGTTAAATGTCAATCATGCGAGAAAGAAAAAGGGATGGAGCTGTACACCCTACATAGTTTCATTCCTTTAATAATTCAATTAAGTTCGTAAAATGAATCGCGTCAAGAGCTCGTGGTATGGCCCAAGTATCACAGTTTAGTTGGTCACGTTTTCTCTGTCTTTACTTGCAGTCCTTTGTAGCATTAAAGGCAATAGGAACCTGTCAGTTGACGTCAGAATAACGAATCAATTCGCTAGAACTACATTAGACCGACGCACACGTGTAACATGCCTGATTTGTACGTAGAACGACGTCGCGCGACGTTGCGTGGCGTGTATAAAGTCTAGTTTCCATATAAAATGTATGGAGAACGACGCGCCCAGCACGCTTAGCCAAGTAGATAAACTACAATCGTTAACACTAGTAGAACAAAATTTATAGCCAAGTTCACATCGTTCAAAATGATAGAATGAAATGTAATTGTTTCCACAATGTTCATCGCTACATCCTATAGTTTTATGGTATTAATGACACTATTTAAGTGATTACACACTATTTAAGTGACTATTTAAGCGATTGACTCAGCAAAAATTTGCTGAGTCAATCGGAGGCGGCATACACGGAATTGTCGTGTGTGTGGGCCCTAATCTGTTTTCTTGTTATGAATCTTAATTACAGATGGGTTATAACTGGTGGAGTACTTACTTGTCATCTTTGTTTGTAATACCCGAATTTATATTAAAAAAAATACTTGTTGCTAAGTAATTTCATATTAAGACATTATTTGAAGTTAGAAATTTTCATTAAAAATTTCAATTATTCTCAACTATAGAATACAAATTGTTAGTTAAGTAGTTACTTTTACTCAAGTAATTGGTTTTACTTGTTTATAAATACGGGTGTAAGTTTGTGATTACCTTCTTAGAATATAAAAAAATGGGTAACCAAAAATACTTTTCATAATGTTATATTGTGTTATATATGTATGTCCAAATTAAAATGTATCTAAACTGTCGCATCGCGGGAGCCTCAACGCCAACGAAAATGCAACATTGTCAACCACGACCACTCTGTCAAGAGTGAACGACTAAGGAGGAGGAAACTGTTAATGCCTTTTGTTGAAGTGGGATAGCATCCATTGACTTCTTCCTCTCTAGGGTGGAGCGAGAGGGTGTGTAATACTTTTAATGACTAAAACCGCACCTGTGTCCTTGAGTTGCCCTTTGCATTCTAGGACCAAGTGGGTTTCCTTTTCAGAAATTTCACGTTATGTGTAGTCGGCGAGATTGTTCAAAAGAGTGTGATAACTCTTGAAACACAATAGGAAACTGAAAGAACAGGGCTGGGGCTTAGTCAGTAAAAGTCTAAAACTCCTCTTACGCCACCCAGAGCGGAAGAAATTAGTTGATGATTTTCCATTAAAAAAAAAACTGTCAATGTCCAATGAATACACACTGGTAGTACGTTATTGCCTAAAAGTTATTTTATGAAAAATGATATAATCACCTAATTGATCTATACAGAATTAACGCTATTAATTCGAGCATAACAGGTAAAGCAAAAACCATAGAGATATTTTAAAGAAAACCGGTTTTAAATTTGGAACCAGATTGTTGCCCACAGCAATACTTAGTGCGAAACACCGTCGTCAGTTAATTTAAATAAGATATTAAAGTTGTAAACCAGGGCCGGATTGATTAGGAAAAGTTGATAAACCCATGACAATTGGAGAGAAGGGGAAGTTAGGGAAAAGTTGAACGTGAGATCATACAAAGTTTATTCAAATAATAAGTTTTTCGTGAGAAATAGATTTCACATTAAACCATTGAATCTCATCCCATATTATATACCTGACGATGAAATTACTATGCCAACATTATCACCTCCTCAAAGTACAGTGCAAGAGCAGAGTGCACCTGCTGTTCAGGTTCGATCCGGGTCGCATGTGAATGACCAGGGTTTGCTTGTTACTTCATCAGGACGAGTTGGACGTCCTCCCAATCGTTATGGCTATTCCTAAAGTAATTCATTTATGTTAATTTTATTCAATTTATTAGTTTTAAGGAGGAGGATGTTGTATTGAAATTACAATCTATGGTGATATAAAAAGAATAAAAAACTTGTCTGACAATGACAAGTTTTTCTCTCATCTTCTTGTTTCACTGAATATAATTTTTATTCATTTCAAACATAACATGGTCGGAGCTTTTGTCCGCTTGGTCGGGTAACAATAGAGGGATGAAAAGTTACACTCGTTTATATTTATTATTGTTGACAGATTCTGATTCCGTTTTGCGTGTATTTCTAGCAAGTTTTAATAAGTTCTGTAAACAGTCCGTAAACAAAAATAACCCCGATTGCCCACTGCTTATTTAACGATTTATTATAAATTTAAAAGTCAAAAGATACTAAGTCTGTAATTTTTAATTAGAAACTAATACCTCATTATGTTGAATAAAACTATTATTCATTCACAATGACATTAACTTAAACCGATGGCGTTAAAAAAAAAAAAATGATTGAGACAAATCAATTACAAGTCGATGTAAAATTTTCCGGGCCCGTAACTAATGAACTATGCTACGGCACGGGCCGAGTCACCTTAATCCGTCACTGTTAAGGCTGCGTCCACGCAGTTTTCCATGTTGGTCCTCGCGCCCCCACTCTTGCGCAGCCCACGAGGCGCGCACCGCCGCTGACATAGTGTAGTGTCTCCCTCTCGCTCGTAACCGCGTGTGCGATCGATCAACACCATCGATTTCCGATACGTTTCAAACATTTTTCTGAATGAAAAGTCCTTGCAAAACGTAAAACATTAATATGTACGTGACGGAATGTTAGTGCCATCATTACCATATTTAGTGTAACTCCATTAAAACTAATCTGTGAATAATTTTCATTGTTTTCAGTGTAGTGACTGAAAGTTTTCAAACTGTGCCGCTGTTTTGTAGTGTAAATTGTGAAGTTTACGTGTGTGTTTTTTTTATTGAACAAAGGTTTGTAACAATTTAATTATACATGCGATAGTATGTGGCGCGGTTACGAGTCTTTACACATTTTTTGCCGTGTGAAGATGGTATCAATTACACATGTTGAAGTTGATTATTATATTAAATGGTAGCTACATTAATATGATGAAGCACAATTCGTAATAAGTCATGGTGGTAACTACCCATATTGTTAACAAATACACAATAGCTATAGATGAATTAATAAGGAGTACTGACGCATTTTCACTTACGTTTTTCGGCTTCGTTTTCGTCTATATTGGCAGTTATACTTAGGAATGACATAACGACTTTATGGATGGTATGTGAGACATGAAGTTGTATGACGTAAGTGTTTATCTTTTGGTGGATCGAGAGGGAGTGTCAGTATCTACAGACTAAGAGTTAAGTCACATGTGTGTTCCTTTTGTTGCCCTTTGCTTTCTAGGGCTGCGGTTACTCTTCCGAAGAATCATGTAGATCTGGATGATGTATGTGTTGTTGATAAGTTAGTTGGAAATATTACCATATTTACCATTTACCATATTGTCTTTAGATTATGTACTCGTATGTGATTATGTTAACGTTTATTTCCTGAAGTGGAGAATTACTGCGAATTAATCAGATTGTTTATTGGTTAGACGTGTAAGTGGTTTGAGAGGAAATTAAGTAGTTAGTTGATTGCGAGATTTGCTAATGCGCAGATAGTTTGCAGAAAGTTCGAAAGATGGATTTCAATACTTTTGAGAAATTGACCTTTTTTTCTTTGATGAGGCCTTTTTTAAATATTTTTCAGTTATGAAACGATCTGAAGAAATTTTTGAGAACTTTAAACATCCATGTATCGTTAAAAATCTATTTAACGTTAAAAATCTGTCTTTGGGTAGGTAAATAAATAAAAAAACGTCCTTTAATTAATAATATTATTTAAAAAATATTATATTATTGTTTTTTTTATATGTAAGTTTTTTTCATCTTAATAAAAAAATAAACAAGTTTTAATCTAATTTAAGTTTATAATGATTAATTTATTGTTAGTAACCAGATTTATTATTTTGTACGTTACTAAGATCTGAAATAAGGTTTTTATTATTTTTATATCCACTAACGTAAAAAAATATAATTAGGTAGGCGTTTCAATTTGGAATCAACTTCATTTCAATAATTGTAGCAGAATTTATTTCATCACCACTGCTCTCAAAACGGTGTAGGAAAACATCGTGAGGAAACCGACATGTCATAGAACCAAAAATTCGAAGACATGTGACATCCACCAACCCGCGCAGGGCCCGTGTGGTGGATTACGGCCCATTCCCTCTTCTCGAGAGGAGGCCTGAGTCCCAGCAGTGGGAACATTATAAGGTTTATGCTATGCTAATTGTAGAAAAGGACTATTTCAAGATAGTCGTCATTAGAATGATATGAGGATGTTGATGAAACAATCTAAGTAAACCTAATCATTATGCGTACGTCTACGAGTATATTTTACTAATGCGGACATCGTATCACTTCATTTACCTACTCATTACCATTCATACCATTTTAGATGCGTTTATAGACTTTATGTGCAAATACATTTACATACATTAATTTGTTAGTCAATAAAATGTATGTGAATATAAGTAGGTTTAGTTACCTTTTAATAGCTCTGCATGAAGAGGTTTCCTGATTAGGTGTTTTCTGTCTCTTTCTGTTTCATATGTCATAAAGATTTGGGGCTTAAGAAGTATATGGAGGAAATTGAGACTAATGTCTGAAGCTGTACGTGATAACCGTACGGGCCCAGCAGGGTCGAAGGTTACTGGGGCCAAGAGTCTGTTTCTGAAAAGAAAGCTCGGCCCTGGCATGAAAGGCTACGAAGGAACGATGTGGGTTTTTTAGTCAGTAAAAGTCCACCCTTGGGCGGGGCGGGTGATGTCATTGGATGATTTTCTCCACAAAAAAAGTTATACGCGCTTATTAGCTAAAATCAAAAACATTTTGTCAACGAATTTAAACCGGCGTGATCCAGAGAATTACCATCAATTTATTTCTTAATTAAGTATTCGATGTTGAGTATTTCTCAAACTATACTTTCACCTGAAAACCTGTCAAATTTTGAAAATAAAGGACGATTAGATAACTCAAATAACATAGAATTTAAACATTATGGGTGTACCATTGTGAACTGCAGGCCTAGTTAAGTTACGACCGTTTCGTTTCGATTTTCTTGCGTCGAACGCCTCGAGTTAGCGACGCCTCCAATTAATTGGTCCTGACGTCTTCTCAACGCTCAGTCACGTGGTTAGAACAATGGATTCGGAGGCGTGGTCAACTCGAGGCGTTCGACGCAAGAGAATCAAAACGAAACGCTCGTAACTTGGCTAGGGGAGCTGTACAGCTCCGTACCTCTTTAATGTAACAGTGTGATGTTTTGTCAAAATTGGTTATTGATTCGTGAAGATATCGTTAAAAAACATTAAAAAAAAATATTCAGTCAAATTGAGAACCTAAACCTTCAAACCTTCGTACATGGTGATATTTCCGTTTACCTAACCGATCACTGTCACAGTATATTAGCAGGTCCATATACAGCTGATAATTATAAAGTCAATTAAAGCTTATGCGGCTTTCGTCAGCGTGCGACGGAAGTCGCGGCCCTTCGTCGCATGCGCAGGAAACATACCGATCCAAACGATCAGCTCTAGCCAAGGTATCGAATTGGTAGTATCGATACCTATTATACTTCTTAGAAGTTGTCTTTGTTATTCTAAAACACGGCCATCTGTCTGTCTGTACGAACGCGATAAATTCAAAAATTACTTTATCAATGGATAGAGCGGAAGGTTTAGTTTCATAGTATAGCTGAGAAAAGCCGGGCTTTTTCCATGTGAAGCTGGGGCTGGTCAGTAATAGTTTATAAATAAATTAACAGTAAAAAAAACTTTTAATTAATTTAATACGTTAAAAAGAATAAAATAATCGTCTAATATCAATTTATAACGTTACTACACAATGTTAGAAAATCTTGTCGCAAGGAAATTTAAACTTATTTTGATTTTTTTTTTCAATTTATCTACATACGTAAATCCTAAAATTGACACTTCTACTTGGAAAAGTATTGATGCTACGGATAATTAGATATCGATAATTTTTAGGGATTCTAAGATATGTTTGAGCTCCCATTCGGTGAAACATTGAGATGCACACCGCACTATGACTCGAATCTGTTGTGTTCCTTTTTCTAAGTACTCACCCTATAAGTGTCACTTTTTAATATTTTTTTTTGTTATTTTTGTGTGTATTTTGGTCACTATATGATTTATTTGTTATCATTTTTATTGTATATTTCGGTGTAAGTGCTTAGTTCTGTATAATTTAGTAGTACTTTAATGTGTGTTTTGTTTTACAACGAATATTTTAATTTATCTATCTATCTAAGTACTGCGTATGCGCAGGAAGCATACCAAACCGAGCGATCAGCTGTAACCGTTGCGTTATCCGTGTCGACCATTGTCTCCGCGCATACTTGTGCTAATGCTGTTCAAAACTATTTATGAACGATTTTCGAACGCAGACGTTTTGTTATTTCTGATGTAAGAGGTTATTGAATTTGTAGTTCATTGTTTTACTAGCGACAGCCTCAGCTTTGCACGGATGTTAGGCATCTTTGAAATCTTCTGCTTCTCCCTACTATAATAAGGTTATATTGTACACCTAAACCTTTCTTAAAAATTGCTCTGTCTAATGGATAAAACCACATGAAATCACTCTGTAAAGTTACCAAAATTTTTATTTATTTTATGCAAAATCACTAACGACCCGCGCCAGCTTCGCACGGGTGCAATGGTGATATTAAATATATTATGCATTTATTTTATATATATAAACCTTCCTCTTGAATCACTCTATCTATTAAAAAAACCATATCAAAATCCGTTGCGTAGTCTAAGCATACATAGGAACAGACAGCGGGAAGAGACTTTGCTTTGTACTATGTAGTGATTATTTAAATAAAGAATTGTTAAAATAAAGAAGTTTAAATAAAGAAGAACATGGTAGATCCATACCAATGTCATCGTGTCCTCGTGGGGGCAATCGGAGGCGATCTCTCGCGCCGGGGCTTGGTTCAAGCCATGCTCCGGAGCGAGGAGGAGTGGCAGGCGGTCGCCTCCTTCTGCGAAGCAGTAATGCTAGCAAAGGAGGAGGCTGACCGTATCAGGCAACGGCGCTCACGCCGCAGCCGCCGCCGTAACTCCGATCCAAATTTCCGGCCACCGTAGACGCGGGCTTGCGGACGGCGGGCAATGGGTAGCTCGCTGTCCGTTTGTCCGGTAACAGACCGGACCGAGCCCAAGTCGTTTACGGCGCGCACTGTTCCCGTGCGCCTCAAGGAGTTGTCAGCAAACCGTAGGGGCCCAGTAGGGTCGAGGCCTAGTCTGGGGCTCTGGGAAGGTATGAAAATGCATACCAGGGCCCTGGAACCAAGGCAGGGAAGGAACAGGGTAGGATTTTAGTCAGTAAAAGTCTGACACTATTTCCCGCTCCGCCCAAGGGCGGGATTTGTCATTGGATGATTTTACCTACCGTAAAAAAAAAAAAAAAAAAATACCAATGTCATATTAGAAGGTAAATATTACTGCAACAACATGTTTTACTATTTTAGTCATGTCTTGATCATTACTACCAAAGGTCATTTAGAAATAGAAATCATATTCACGAAAAACCATATAAGTTTTCGCAATATATCATAAACCTAAAATACATTAGATGCATAAATGAGCCATTACAGTAACATAATAATCTCGAACACACGCTATTATTATTATAGAACTATTATTTTTATTTCTCGACATAATTATTAGTCATACTTACAAAAAAAGGGTCACAAAACATGGAGGCGTTATTATATTAGATTGAAGTATAATAGCCGTGGTTTGTTTGTCAGAGATGCGTAGGCGCATCTTTGTCGATCACTCTGATATGTATTGTTATACAGATAATAAAATAATGCTTGTATCAGATCATTGATCTTTGGCATTAGGTGTGAAGTCAAGAGCGTGCGATCAAGTGCAACTTGGTAATTAAAGTTTTATTTTTGTTTTTGATACCGCGGCTTTTTGAGATAAACAGACTTGAGATCGTAATTATATAAAGATAAAAGTCAGTAGGGCATTAATGAAATCGGACAAGCTAAGTAGATAATCATGTCGGCGAAGCAGCAAATACTTTTTCAATGTCGACTCTGTGATGATCAACGAGGTAAAAACTAAACGGTATGAAAGTCAACGAAGGAACGGGGTTGTTTTTTGTTAGACCACATGGTAAGAGGCACATTGAATTTTGACTGATGAAGTTTACGCTCCGTCCATTACAGATTAAGATCCAAAACTCTCAGAGCTTTCAGCTCGAACTCCACTATCGTTTCGGTTCCGTGGACGAATACAACGATGGCTTCGTGGAAACTGTCCATACTGTCGGGTCTAGTTTTTTCAAGACTTATCGTAACTGATAATACTTTTAGACAAAATTAAAACATAGGAGAGACAAATACACGCGGTAATACGCTGTCAAAATAAACCGTATAGGCCTTATGGTAGGTACCTATAGAAAAACTATACTATAATAATGAAGACAAAAATATGCGCCATATTTGTATATAGCTGTTCTTGAATGTTTAATTAGAACATTCTGCTATTTGATTATTCAGATACGATCGAAGGTATAGTTTTTCTTTGCCTCGTAACATCGATACCGATGTCAACATCGCTAATCAAACCGAAAAGTTTTAGGGAATAACAATCTGTAATGCTCACGAAATAATATCGATAGTCGTGTGGCAGGATTCGACGTAAAATACACCATGTGGTGCTGTATACAAAACTACGAAGTAAGACTAATAATCGTAAAAACTCGGACAGGATTTATGTTAGTCACATCCGTGCATGATAAGCAATCGTTTTCTAAGAAACTATGTCATACTAAGCTATGTTTCTTTACTTAACTTGTGGAGGAAATAAGTTCTTATAAACGCATTATGTTGCCATGCTGTGTATGCTGAACTAAGTTATTAGAACTTGGCTTTTGAATGTGTGGGGCGACATTATTTCACAACTAGCCGGTACTCGCGACTTCGTTCGCGGTCATAATTATAAGAAGCTTTTTTTGCGCGCAACCCTAATTCTATCTCTAAAATAAAAGTAGCCTTATTTACTTTAGATATCATCAGCTATCGACCAGTGCAAGTTCTAGCGATATTTTATAATATTACGAGGTTAGCACGTAAAAAACCAGTACCTATAGATTTTTTTGTGCGCTGATTTACAGTACAGGTCTCTAAAATTTTGCTAACACGAAGTAAATATGTAGATAGTGTCAAAAAAACCCTACGTGTAACAGGAAATGACGACAATTAGACAAAACAATCAGCGTCATCGACATTTGAAGAATGTTTTCATTCATGACGCGTTCTGACCCGACTCGCTAATAACTGGAATGACAATTATCACTTACACTAAACAAACGACAGCTAATAGCTTGTTCAAACACAGCGTATCTTTATAAGGACTTCCCACCGAAATGAAAAATGCAAACAAATCGATTTGATCAAACTCTTACGTTCCTGGATGGTTTGAAAATAAAATTGGACCCGGTAGATGGCACTGTAACAATTTTTTTTCTGACAGCTTTCGTCATAGCTGTCTGTAACAATTAACATTTTCTCGCCAATGGCCGCAAACTCAGAATTCCTAATTTACCGTTCGACGTACCTATATTTTAAAATGCTATGATCTGCGCTGGTCGCCGCGCTCGGGGCGTCGGGCGCACTTGAACGCATTCCTTCCACGATGTTGAAGCCAGCTGATTATTAACTACCAGAACCTAGCATTGCTTGCACTGGCTCGTTACTGAGGAGAGAATGTATTATACCTTGCTGAAGTACCGTCGATTTCATTAATTTGCTTGCGGTTCCGGTTCGCCTTGTGAGTACTTGTGAGTTGTGGGCTGCGGAGCTGGAACACTGAGTACGTCGTTAGTTGTTGTACGTGTTGAACTGGAAGTGAGTTTGCAAAGTAAACTCATTGGTTTATACCTTGGTTAAAGGGGGTTGTATAGATATACGAATAGCTTCATGCCCGTGTTCAGTATCCATCAAAAACTTGTCGTATGTTTAGGGTGACGAGAACGACTCTATTATGTACGAGTGTACTCATTTGTTTGTTTAACCTTTTTCCTCAGGAACTACTGCTCCGAATTAAAAAAACTTTTAGTTTTAGTCCATTTATTATAGAAGGTCAGTTAGTATGTACTTAAAACTACAAAAAATCCTAGATATAGCAGCGGTGGCGTCCTGGGTTCAAACTCAAATAAATCTTCTTTACTTTGTGTTATTTATTTATTTCATCACAACTGCTTTCGAAACGGCGAAAGAAAACACTGGTAGGAAATCGGAGTGTCCTAGAACAAGAATTTCGAAGACAATATGTGATATCAACCAGCTATCATTCCCTCTCCGAGAGAGGAGGACTGAGTCCCAACAGTGGGAATATTATAAGGCTTAATATTATAAGTCATAAAACTATACATGTAAAAACAATGTTCAGATGATATAGGTCAATACCAGCTACATAGATCGCGTACCTGCTATAAAATTATTAAACAAATTGCGTACCGGGTTCTTTGATTAATGATTCAAATGCGAAATTAATTTTAATTGCACAACCCGATGGTATCTTTAATCACCAGCAAAAAGTTCCGAAAATCGATGTTCCAACTGATTGTAATTAATTATCTATAGTCTTGCATAATTACGACGCAGGTATAATAAGTTCCTAAACTATAAATACGGACGAGACGTATCTATTTATGCGAGATGACGGTTGATCGCAAGAATTTCCTTTAAAAACTAATGGCTGACCGTTTTTAGTGGAACTGTCTGTTTTGTTTTAGTAATTACGGTGCTTAGCGGCAAAGTACACAAACATTTTAATGACATGCAAATATTTTAATATAAGAAATGATTTAAAAAAGTATTCTGGAGTTTGTTCGATTTTTAAATTAATCCATTGATTGGAACACATTTTCATGAGAGTTTTTTTTTAAAAGGTTTACAAGTATAATTCCCCCGAGATGTCAAAATGAAGGGTCATGTAGTCTACCATCACTTGAAGTTTCGGTAGTGCATTTGGCATTCGCCATACTTATATTTAGATTTTTTGACATCACATTAGAGGTACCTAAAAACACTAATATTTTATAGGAGCAAGTTTGTGAATGTGTTTGTACGATTGTAGCATCTTCACACTCAAACGGCTGAACAGATCAATGAAACTTGGTTTTTAGAATAGCACAGAAGATATTTTTTATCCCGGGAGTAAATTACCTTGGGATAATTTTCTATCATCACGCGAGCGAAGCCCTAGAAGTACGTATCTTGTCTGCCTGTCAACATTTCAAAATCAGGTTTGCACATTATCTCGTTCAGTTCCCGTACAAGATAATTTTCCAGAATACTTTATAAAGTTTCCTTTACACTTTGCCTACAAGCACTGGAACACTTCCGCTGCGCATCCTGCGGAAGTTGGTAGAACGACTTGGGAATCTGTTTCGAAGCGGATTTTCCTCAAAGGTTAGTAGGAGCGGGAACTCGTTTAGAATGACTAGGTAAACGCAGACAGTGTTTTTTTTTCCGGGTTGAATGCCAACTACGAAATATTACGTAGCTACGTAATATCTCGTTCTTGTCATCATTAACAGCTGGTAAGCTGATAAGGTAAGCAACCTGGATAAAATGAATATTAGAATTCGAGTCTCAAATATTTTTCCGAATCACATTTTTTTTTTTGTGAAGTCAGTATTTTTAAGTATGTTTGGGTGAGATAGCGGTCAGGCGTGAACCTTTCAACAAAAAAAAAATACAGTTTTAACAACCATACGGTCAAAAATTGTCTTTAAATAAATAAATAAATAATTATTATTATTATTGATGGCCTGCTACGTGATAATTCGTAGTTAGCATTACAAATACCAAATTATAAAAGGATGCCTACCTAGGCATGCTTTTATAATTTGGTATTTCAGGGTTCCGAACCCTCAGCGCGCGAGTCTAACTCGAAATTGTCCGGTTTGTAACACTCCCTAGTTACTTTATGAGGAAACCTAGTATGTATGTAGGTACGTAGGTACAATAAGGCATCTACATAATCTAGTCACTTATCTTTATTGACTATTAGGTACATGAGTTCTAGTTTTCCTGGTGACACAGAGACCTAGACCGACCTTCAGAGGATGGTCGCGCTGTGACCGCAGTGGCCTTGATGTTTTTGCTGCTCAAACCACTCAGGCGCACCAACGGTCATCAATGTGAGATGTTTAAATGTTCTTATTATTATCATATTTCATTCACTTTTTTGTTGCAATAAATTGAGTAGGAATAAAAGAAACTGTAGCGTTGAATGCTTGAAAATATGTTTATTGGAAAAGTCATTCTATAATTGGTTCGCTTTTTCAATAATCGTAAACAAGTTCAGTGGAGTCCTGTCTCGACAACGAGATGTATGTATGTAATGTATGTATGTTTGAACCCAGAGATAAGCACGTTATATTAGTATAGATGAACTAATATAACTATAGAGGTATTACAGCCTTCTATTTATCCAATCAATATACCTATAACTTAATTTCTTAATATACACAGTTAATTTATTAACATGCTTAAACTTTTGTGACTTATTTTTTTTTATATAGGCATTTTGAGTACCTGATTGCCTCCTCGAAGGTTTTTGCGCAGAACCTTAATTCTTTTTCATAGTACTTTCAATATCAGCTATTTATCAGTGAAAGTCTTGTCAAAATCGGTCCAGCGTCGAAGATTAGGCGGCATAAACAGATAACCTACTAGTTTATGCCACCCACTTGTGGGGCGAGGCCCTCGAGAGGAATGGGGAAGCGATTGCGGTTTCTCTAGACGTCTCGAAGGCCTTCGACAGGGTATGGCACGCTAGCCTTTTGAGTAAGCTTCCAGCGTACGGCATTTCCCCTGGCCTGATTAGTTGGGTAAAAGACTTCCTGAGTGAACGGTCTCTCCGAGTTGTTGTCAACGGATGCTCATCAGAGCCCATGACGACTAATGCCGGAGTTCCTCAGGGGTCTGTTCTCTCTGCAACCCTCTTCCTCCTGCATATCAACGATCTGCTGATGCCCGGTATCTATGGGTATGCAGATGATAGCACAGTTGTAGACAGATACCTGCCAACTCCTCGGGCTAGTAAAGAGCTGATCCAGGCTGAAAGGGAGGCTATGGTGGAGCGGACGAATGCTTCACTTCAGGCAGTCTCCAAATGGGGTGAAGCCAATATTGTGGGATTCAACGCCACCAAAACACAAGCGTGTCTGTTCACCGCCAAAAGGAGCCCGTTCACCTTGGCTCCTGCTTTCCAGAATGTATCCCTGGAGTGCACCGACCGCCTTCAGCTCTTGGGGGTAGAAATTTCCTCAGACCTCAACTTTGGGCGGTTCATTGAGTCCAAAGCTAAGGTAGCTGCTAGGAAACTCGGCGTTCTAGCAAAAGTCCGGCGGTTCTTCACACCGGAACAGCTTCTAATCTTATACAAAGCACAAGTCCGTTCGTGTGTGGAGTACTGCAGCCACATATGGGCTGGTGCTGCAAAATGCCACCTAGCAGCTTTGGACTCGGTGGAAAGGCGTGCGAAGAGGCTAATTGGTGATCCAGACTTGGTTAAGTCCAATCTACAAAGCCTCGAGCACAGGCGTAGAGTAGCCAGCCTTTCGGTGTTTTACAGGATGCATTTTGGAGAGTGTGCGCGGGAATTGCATGACTTGATACCGCCATCTCCTTTCTACCATCGAACAACCCGGCGTACGGCGAATATCCACCCTTACGTTGTTTGGGCACGCCACGATCGAGGCGGTAAGGCCCCTCTTTGAGGCGTGGCTGGAAAGGCCCCACGGCGTCGTCACCTTCCGTTTGGCGCAGGTGCTGACCGAACACGGCAAGTTCGGTCCGTACCTGTACAAGATTCGTGCGGAGACGACGCCCGGGTGTCGCCACTGTGCGGACCGCCCGGTGGACACGGTGGAGCACACAGTCGAGGTGTGCCCCGCTTGGGAAGAGCATCGCCGTGTCCTCGTGGGGGCGATCGGCGGCGATCTCTCGCGCCGGGGCTTGGTTCAAGCCATGCTCCGGAGCGAGGAAGAGTGGCAGGCGGTCGCCTCCTTTTGCGAAGCAGTGATGCTAGTGAAGGAGGAGGCCGACCGCATTAGGCAAAGGCGCACACGCCGCCGCCGCCGCCGGGTTTCCGATCCCAATTTCCGGCCACCGTAGGCGCGGGCTCGAGGACGGTGGGCAATGGGTAGCTCGCCGTCCGTCCGTCCGGTAACAGACCGGTCCGAGCTCAGGTCGTCTACGGCGCGCACCGTTCCCGCGCGCCTCAAGGAGTTGTCAGCATACTGTAGGGGTCCAGCAGGGCCGAAGCCTACTGGGGCCAAAGGTTATGTGAGACTGTCACCAAAGGCCCCAGGATAAAGGCAAGGAATGGAAAGGTAGGTTTTTTAGTCAGTAAAAGTCTGACACTGTTTCCCGCCCCACCCAAGGGCGGGATTCGTCATTGGATGATTTTTACCTACCACAAAAAAAAAAAAAAAAAAAAAAAAAAAAAACCCTTACGTTGTTGAAACTTCCACGGTCCGGACTAAGCGTTTTGCCTCGTCGTTTATACCGCGTACATCGAGGGACTGGAACAATTTGCCTGCTGCGGTTTTCCCGGCCAATTATAATTTAGGCGTCTTCAAGGCTACAGTGAATAGGCTCTTAATAAACTAGTGCGCTTTACCATCGACGATTGCATCACTGCTTACCATCAGGTAGGATTGCAGTCAAGTGCTAGTTTATAAAATATAAAAAAAAAAAAAAAAAAAAAAAAAACCGACTAAAATAAAAAATCAAACAAAAATAAAAAAAATTGCCTTTTTCTTATAGGTATCGTATTTAGTTTTCTTCTTAACGTGTCGATGGCAAAATTAATTAAATTCCTTGCCTAGCCTAGTATTCATTAGTCATTAGGTCCCTACGTGAACAGGTAATAGGGCACGTGGTGCAAGATGGAAGGTGGGATATGGTCTGCGGAAAGACGCCGAACAAACACTAAGGATCAGAACCGACCGAGAATCTCCATCTGTGGAGACTGTCTTTATTGTTCCTGGACTGTGACTGTGACATGTCGCCAAAATCTTTCGCATTTATTGAAAAAATATTATTTTAATGTTATAAACAGACTCGCATTTTATTTATATGTATAAATATCTAGCCATAACTCGACTTGAACTAGATTATCTAATGGATAATAACTAATTGTAGGATTTAATAATATAGGCACGTATAAAAAAGTAAAGGTTTTCCTTGACACATTAGTATCTATAACCAAGTCTAGAATTACCATAATTCATAGAAACACCTGTCTACAAGGTCGGTTATGCCATGTATCATTCCGACATTCCTAGGAATGTTTTCTCAAAAATACCTTATCGTACATCAAGGAAAAATCTCCCATAGGTTGTGTAAGCGTTTACGTCATGGCAAGTGTTGGCGAATTTCACGGTTTTTGTTCAAGGGTTCGGTTGAGTCAATCACATTAGTCATTCTTTAATTAAATGTTTTACCTTTGCCGAGTTACGACATCGGGCTTCCTTACGATTTTTTAGGGTCAGGTAGATACGAAAGTTTAAGACAGGATCCTTATATCTATCAGTAGGCTGTATGTATCTCATGAACCGTGATAGCTAGACAGTTAAAATTTTCACATAATTATGATGTATTTTTGTTGCAGAATAAAATAAATATTTAAGTGGGGCTCCCTTAAAACAAACGTGATTTTTTTGCCGTTTTTTGCTGCGGACGATTCGGAACCCTTCGTGCACTAGTTCTACCCACACTTAGGTTTTTTTTTTTTTTTTTTTTTTATTTTTTTTTTTAACGTAGGTAAAATCATCCAATGACGAATCCCGCCCTTGGGTGGGGCGGGAAACAGTGTCAGACTTTTACTGACTAAAAACCTACCTTTCCATTCCTTGCCTTTATCCTGGGGCCTTTGGTGACAGTCTCACATAACCTTTGGCCCCAGTAGGCTTCGGCCCTGCTGGACCCCTACAGTTTGCTGACAACTCCTTGAGGCGCGCGGGAACGGTGCGCGCCGTAGACGACCTGAGCTCGGACCGGTCTGTTACCGGACGGACGGACAGCGAGCTACCCATTGCCCACCGTCCGCGAGCCCGCGCCTACGGTGGCCGGAAATTGGGATCGGAAACCCGGCGGCGGCGGCGGCGTGTCCGCCTTTGCCTAAGGCGGTCGGCCTCCTCCTTTACTAGCATTACTGCTTCGCAGAAGGAGGCGACCGCCTGCCATTCCTCCTCGCTCCGGAGCATGGCTTGAACCAAGCCCCGGCGCGAGAGATCGCCGCCGATCGCCCCCACGAGGACACGGCGCTGCTCTTCCCAAGCGGGGCACACCTCGACTGTGTGCTCCACCGTGTCCACCGGGCGGTCCGCACAGTGGCGACACCCGGGCGTCGTCTCCGCACGAATCTTGTACAGGTACGGACCGAACTTGCCGTGCTCGGTCAGCACCTGCGCCAAACGGAAGGTGACGACGCCGTGGGGACCCACACTTAGGTGGTTTTTTTTTCTCAATTGTTTTAGGAGGGTTTCTAACCGACTTCAAGAAGGAGGAGGTTACGAATTCGGATGTTTTTTTTTATGTATGTTCGACCATAACTCCGCCGTATATATTTTGCCGGTTTGGCAAATATCCTCCTAATTCTTTTTTTTTTCAAAAGCGGTTTATATTACGAAATGGTTTTATTTAGATACGGAGACGACAATCAACCTAATCAACCGGGGTTGCTGCTATCGCATATATATGCATTGTTTATGCAATGACATAACATAACATCACGTCTGTACATTCGAAAAGGTTACGCAGATGTATACAGTATATCGAAAATACCCATCCCACCCATATTTTCTATCAAAGTTATAATAGCACAGCAAATTTTTTAAAAAGTTTTAGATTTTTAAACGTGGTGTTTTTAAATATTATTATTTTTTAGCTTTTTTCAAACTATTTTAGTGTGTAGCTCAGAAAATTATTAAACATGTTTTTTTTTTCTGTAAAAGAAAGACTACATGTGACAAAACTGGTGGTATTAACTGTAATAGTTTCTCTTTTAGAGGTGGGATGTCATTAAATAACTTCTCCCGTTCTGGGTAGTGCGAGAGTGAGTGTAAGACTTTTACTGACTAAAATCCACCTTTGATCCTACAGTTGACCTTTGCAGTCACGTTAACAGTTTAGATTCTAAAAATTCAGCAAATATATTTGCCCTTTGTTCCCAATTTCTATTCAAATGAAAATATTATTCCACTTTTCTCAATTCTTATCTCATTTATTCAACTAGGTATATTATTTCTGAATAGTGTTTTGATATCATTCAAACCATTGTACGTGGGCAGGCAAGTGTAATAACATCTAGAACTATTCGTCAAGCTCATTACCTCGATGAATGAAACACAAACAATGAATGAAAATTTTGCTACAGGGTAATCCATAGAATGGCATTGAACCGTAGTCAATTCTCTTTATGTCTATATTCGTGGCACGTGCCTGCTTCGCGACAGTCCTCGGCATTCCTCGGCAGTCCTCGGAAGACCTCGGTAATCGTCGGCAATGTCGAGGTTGACATGACCCTACCAGTCGAATTAACCTACGTAATTTGCGAATTGTGAAGGTTTGTCGTTCTCAGTGTCAAACCACGGATGGAATATTTAAGGAGGTTAATGAGCTAATGTGGGTATTGGTTTCGGAGAATACGTTTTATTGTTTTGTATTACATAAATTTAAACGATCATCTGGTTCAACAATTGTCTATAAACGTACAACATCGAAGGTCTTTTAGCGCCTTTTATGGCGATACTACATTGCGACAACGCATTTTCATATTTTTGATCTTAATAATATAAAAAAATATCTAGTAAAACGTCACCACACCGTTGCCACATGTCGAGTCACACCTGTCTGTGAGAGCCTTTATATTTTTTTTTCTTGGTGGTTAAAAATCATCCAATGATAACTCCCGCCCTTGGGCGAAGCGGGAGATAGTGTCAGACACTTCCTGACTAAAAAACCCACCCCGTTCCTTCATTGCCTTCGTTCCAGGGCCCTGGGGTTCGCTTTTGCATAACGCATGGCCCCAGTAGGTTTTGACCCTGCTGGGCCTCTGCGATTTGCTGATAACTCTTTGAGGCGCGCGGGAACAGTACGTGCCGTTGACGACTTGGGCTCGGTCCGGACAGTTACTGGACGGTTGGACAGCGAGCTACCCCTTGCTCGCCGTCCGCAAGCCCGCGCCTACTGTGGCCAACCTTTATATTAGTACTAGCTTCTGCCAGCGGCTTCGCCTGCGTAAAAGTAGATTTATCTTTACAAACTTTAAGACTCCCGTTTCATCCTCTTGCTGTTTCGGCTGTGCGTTGATATGTTAGTCAGTCAGTTGTTCAGATACACCCATGGGCGTCGCCAAGGGGGGGCAGGGGGGGCTACGCCCCCCCCCCCTTGAGGCTTGTTTTACAGCTTCAGAGCCTAGTTTAGGCACCAGTCTCCCACAATATAATACCCATCCTATATGTTACCGTATAAAGTTATATTGTGAAGAAAATAAACTTTTATTATTATTTAAAAAAAATACTTTTTTATTATTCTCTATTCTTCCAATAGCCCCCCCCTTGATCATGGGCTGGCGACGCCCTTGGATACAGCCTATATGTATAGCATTAACATTAACAGTTCAGTTTTAATCGGAAAATGGATCGCTTTAAGAGTTCGTGGTAGCACCAGGAATAATTCCTACAAAAAATACAACCGACTAAACACAAAGAGCAAAATGACTTAAATTTCGGAAGTCGGTGTTTCTATAGTACGAGTTTGGTCTCTTCGTACTTTAACACCGACTTCCATTATGAGTTTTAAAATGACTATGTGGCTTAAGAACAGCAAATTAGTTCAATTTTCATTGTTTTCCGAAAGCCAGGTCAATACCCAGCGGGGTATCTATTGACATGAAGCGACATATAAGGATGTGCGAAGTAAACAAACGGTTTCATTGTTCCACTGACTTTATTTAAATGGGAACTTATCTTAATTGTAGCGCCAAATAGGTTTTTTATTTTTGTTTGAAAAGGTTTCGTTTACCATAAATTTAGGCTAACAAATTCGTTAAGCTTAATTTGCATTGCATTCCGAGGCTTCTGCGTACACGCATCTCTGAGCAGCGTTGTTTTTCTAAAGAGTGGTCGTGGTCCTGGAACGTGAAAGGTAACTGAAGGTACATGAATGGGTTTTAGACAGTAAATGGCTGACACGCTCTTTTGTTGGTCCATCCAGACTGGAAGAAGTTATTTGGTGATTCCCACTTTTACAAAAGAGGCTCATCCGAGCCGCGAAAAGAAGGACCCTTATAAACCGCGTCTCGGACATCGACGCATGAATGTTTACCATGAATCCAGTATAGTAATCTTGATCAGGGTCCAGTTCAGATTCGTGTCAGATTGATGGAATATTTCGAAAGCCTTTTTAATTTTATTTTTTAAGAATTTTCACTTTTTATTTCAAAATGTATAGAATAGAAACCCCAACGAAATTTATAATTATAAAGTGTTTAACTCACTTTTTTCATGAATACAAAATATAAATAAAACTATAATGAGCTATTTGCTCAGCTGAGCTCAAATGCTCTGGTATAGAAAAGCGTTTTTTTTTTAATTAGGAAAATTAAGCCAAACATTCCATTACTGGGGGTTCAGAATCTTGTTTAGGCCCATGATAACGTTGATGCGTTGTTATCTGAGGCATGGTGTATTTTCCCCCTGTTATTTATACATCTTTGATAGAAGTTACGGTCAGTCAAAAGCCAAACATCCTAAAAACTGTATGGGGGATGCACTGTTACAGGATTGTGGAAGATTGGAATTCGCCCCCCTGCTAAAATATGGTATTCAGCTGCATCCGGGTAGAATGGAAGCAGGTAGATTCGTTTGTAAAGGTTAGGTTTAATATCGGCGTGAAAGTACAAAAGAGAAGCCTTACAGGCGGGGTTTACTGACTAAACCCCGCCTGTAAGGACCATAAGAATTGCGGACGTCGAGAAATGGGCAGCTTGCCGTTCGGCCGTCTGGTAATCAACCGGACCGAGCCCAGTCGTCAATAGCGCGTAGTAATCCACGCGCTCTTCAAAGGATGTCAGCAAACCGTAGGGGCCCAGGAGGGCCGATGACCGATAGCTCGAACGGCGGGGTATTTTTGAAAAGGAAACCCGTAGTCCTAGACCTAGACCTGTAGTGCTCGTGGTCATCCCTTAGCTGCCAGTGGCTAAATTCAATTTTTATTTTTTAATTAGTTTATTTTATATCAATTTTTTTTTTCTTCATTGTGCTCACATAATAGAAGCGACAAGAAATATGTAACCAAGATTTATGTAACTCATAATATGATTTAAAAAGAGTGTCTATGGAGTTTCTTGCACGTTCTTCTCCATAGAGATCTACGCTTTGGAACGTGCAATTTAGCTTCACTTTTCTGGACTGACCGACATTTTGATACTTCAAAAGTGCCTGTAATTGGTATATTTGAAATAAACTATTCTGATTTCTGATTAGAATGCAAATGGCAATTGAAGGATACAGGTGTGGGTTTAGTCAGTAAAAGTCTGACACGCACTCCTGCTCAACCCAGAGCGGGAGAAATCATTGGATAAATCCTTAAAAAGAAAAACTTCAATTAATTAAATTAAGCCTAATACGAGTAATTGAACGTAGGCATCCATAGACTAATACGCAGCTAAATTTCGCTCGTAACGTAGAGCTTCAAGCAATTATGAAATCTAATTGGAAAAACGTGTGTAGCCGACTAACCTGTATCTTTTATGAATCTACATAAAACATTCGAACTAGTTATACGTACGAATGTCATATATTTTCCCACGAATAAAGACGCATCTACACCACTACAAGATGACCTTAGATCGTGAAGTAACTGCCGTTTATTTGTGAATGTTGCGGGGTCGTGGTAGGCTGGTCTTGAATATACATAATATATTAATAGAGATGACACGACTAGGCTTGTCAAAACGTTTACATAACCGTGATGCAATGCTGGCGACATGTGAATGTTACTGTTAAATAGCAGATTACGGTAAATACTAAGATTTTCTAGCAAAACTTTAACTTTGTCAAGTCTTGTCATAGCATAATCAAGCTTTTAATGTTCCCACTGATTGGACTCAGGCCTAAGAGAGGGAATGGGCCCCGTGCGGGTTGGTGAATGTCACATGTCTTCGAATTTTTGGTTCTATGACATGCCGGTTTCCTCACGATGATTTCCTTCACTGTTTTGAGAGCTGTGGTGATGAAATAAATTAGAAAAAATAATGCGCCTGGCTGGGTTTGAATTTGAACCAGCGATCTATAATAACACTCGGCCACCACTGCTCTTGTCATATAGATATAGACATATTTTTGATATTTTTTTTTTGAGACAATTATCCAATAATTCCTTCAGCTCAGGGTAGAGCGAAAGGGAATGTTAATCATGAAAATCAGACTTTTACTGACTAAAACTCACTTGTGTTACTTCAGTTGCCCATTGGTTCTAGACCCACGGAAACTTTTTCGAACAATTCCGCAGCCCTAGCAGAAATTGGTCTTAATATACTATTTACTTGTTATTTAACGATTATCTCTGAACAGAGGCCTACCACGAGCTCTTAACGTGATCCATTTGACGGCCTGAACTGAACTGTTAAAGGGATGGCGCTATATAGGGTATATCATCTCTCTTGCTCGCGCGCTTGGCCTTGTAACACGTTATGGTTTTTTAGATGGGAAAATCATCCAATGACATCTCCTCGCTCTTGGGCGGGGCGAGAGATATAGAGGGTGACTGGTAATTAGTGAACGATACTTAAACACGTGATTGTAGTCTTGATAACAAACTTTTACTATGGGATTAAACCTGAAATCACGAAAAAAATGAGCAAAGTATATTTTTGCCAGTTAGGCGAACATAAATGTACTGACCAGCAGATTAGATTTTTTCGCGATTTCCGGTTTGGTCCCATAATAAAAGTTGTTTGTTATCATGACTACTATCACGTGTTTAAGTATCGTTCACTAATTACCAGTCACCCTATATAGTGTCAGACTTTTACTGACTAAAAACCCACTCCTGTTCCTTTTTTGCCTTCGTGCCAGGGCCCCGTGGTTCATTTTTACATAACCCATGGCCCCAGTAAGCTTCGACCCTGCTGGGCCCTTACGGTTTGCTGACATCTCCTTGTGGTAAGGCTCTAAGTCATCCATTTTACCAGACTTGGTTTTTCTTTGGAGAATTATAGGATAAACCATTATTTGGGTTGTTACGGTAACATATAAACATGTTAGTAACTCAAGTGTAACAACGCCCGGCTGATGCGCACGGCTCTACGAATAGGAGCTGCCTAATTAAATACAAACTTGGAAACTGCTGTACCGATTTTAACGTGGCTTTCACTGCAGTGTGGGTGGCCATCGTTAAGAACGCTTTTGTGGAGGACCTGCAGATCGCTGACTTTGTTTCCGTGTGTTAGTGCTCGATTACGGAAACGCGGCCCTGCAGCAATGTACGACGAAACGCCCAACGCGCCGCGCAACGCACCGCGTCTCCGTAAACACGGCCTTAGGGAAGTTTCAAAACTCTCTCCACTGTAAGCAATTGTTAATTTATAAATTCGTCACAATAGGTTATTTGATTTTGGAATCGATTTCATATTAAGTATTGTTTATAGAGTCTAAAAAAGTGTTTTATTTCAATTCTTGTAAATATTTACATATAAAATAGCATATACAGTTGTATTATTCAAATAAGTCGCCATATTTGACAATACGCGTCAAATTTTATTCGGAAACGTCACACTAAATAAATATAGGCATTCAAAGGACTAGCAGTCAATGACAGACATATTTACAGACTTGTGACGTATAAATAGATTCAGTCAATAGCGACCGTTTTCATAAACATGGCGCTATCATAAACATGGCGCTAGAATAAATAAAATAAAGTTGATTTCGTATTTTTTTATGAATACTCCATAATTTTTAGATATATTGGTAAAAATCGCTTTTAAATCCCATTATCTATGCGGATGACAATAAATATGAACTTATTTTTCATACTATCATATAGCCTATTACTAAGAGTATTTATTTTATTATGGGTAGGCTCGCGTTTGACCACTATTTCACCTGATGGTAAGCAAGGATGTGGTCGACGATGGAATTAGAATCTTTTATTCATATACACAGGTCGCATTACAGCAGAGTAATGGAGCACACTTGTCTATAAGTGAACTATTTACTTTTGACTTAAAGACCTCCAGT
The DNA here is from genome assembly GCA_958295575.1 of Leucania comma. NCBI lineage: Eukaryota > Metazoa > Arthropoda > Insecta > Lepidoptera > Noctuidae > Leucania > Leucania comma. Next base: position 13,275,080 of record OY282474.1, on the reverse strand, counting down.
TTGTAACTATCAGGCACAGACTCCGGCAAGGAATTCCACTCTTTAGCTGTACGCACGCATGATTAATGTGTGAAGTATTTGACTATGTAATGTGAGTGTGGATTTGTGACCATCCATTTTATTGAAAAATTATGTACACACACAGTACGTATATACATAGCGAGTTCAATGACCTTTAGGTAGTTAGTAAGCAACGACCGACAACTATCTACAGGTCATTGGACTCGCTCAGCTGAAGTTTACTTAAAGAAATTAATTTCGTAAATGCGTATATTAATTAGAGTTTTAGAAAAAAAGAACTTTATTTTTTAATTTTATCTTTAAAAATCGATAGTGTTTCATGTACCGAATCGATCCTCCACGGGATTAAAACGACCAAAATTTAATGGTGTAGAGAAGGGATCAAGTGGCTTGTTCACCCCAGTATTCTCTAGTGTCCATCCCAGGATGTTAAGCTACCAATTTGAAGTTCTATGATGGACGGCAAAATAATGTCAGTGGCCGGGCCTTCCCTGAAAAATAACCCAAGATACACTAATGTACACACGTAGATTAAGAAGACACAAAGAAGGAAACAGAAAGGTCGGTAAGAAAGTGCTGCTCGTTTATTTCAAACCGAGTCCCTTATCTTAGAAATCAGATTTAGCTGTTGGTCCCGGATACTTGTAGACCTTTGTCAGTGGTACGGTCAAAGTCAAAGGGACAGCCAGACCTTCAGAAGATTTATTGGCTTTTGCCCACCATAACTAGGCGTAACGGGGCTAAACTAAAATATAGGTTTTCACAACCTATCGTTCTTCGAAAGAGCCATCGCAGGGCAGTTGAAGGAACACATGAGGGTTTTTAGATTGAAAAAGCAAAAATTTACAAGTTGCTCCATGTAACATACTTGTTTACCGCAGGCACTGGCTTGCGGATGGTGAGCCATGGGTAACTCCACTGAAGTCAGGTCGAGGAAGTGATGTGTTTCACGCGCTATACAAAGAAATGTTAGGAAAATTGATGGGGCCAGTTAGGGCCGACGCCTGCCAGAGTTGCAGATTGATGGAAGGAGTTACCGTTAGCCCTCGTAAGAAAGGGCAACTGGACAACCACTTTTACACTAACAGAGTTTTAGATAATAAAATTCTGACACTCCCTCCCACTCACTCACAGTTGGAGAAGTTAATTGATGACTTCCTATCTCAAAAAAAAAAATAACGTACTGGTTTTCAGTTGCATCAATTGGCTTGATTATGCAAAAAATATTAGAAGATTGAATACAACTGGTTTTATAATCTTCATAGGCACTTAAGGCACCCAAATATTATTATGTAATTGGAAAAAAATATGCAGCAGTTTGGCATTATTAATATAAATACACTGTGACTTTTAAGACGTATCGAAAAACCTGCAATTGATCAACTCAAAAGCATTATCAAAGAACTTACAATAAATTATTCATCAAAGAATCACAAATTACTAATCTAAATTGTATTTATTCATGTCAATATTTAATGATTTTGCTATAAATTCATATTAATTTAGTTACATAAGTAATTGGAGATTGTCATGTTCATCATTTCAAATAATTGGGACATTATTTAGTAAAGTTGTTATATAAATATATGATTAATGTTGTCGTACATAACACACTTAGATATCTATGTATGATTGATTGCTATTGAGCTAAGAGCATTGCTTAGAATATCTTTCGGTTCAAGCGACAGGTTTTGTTGCGAAACTCTTTATGATTTTTTATTATTATTATAGTCCATGATCCCAAGAGCTCCCAGACATTACTTATTTTGTGATCAAGAAAAAATGTGGAATGAGTAATGTGTGAATGTATTTTGAACGTATTATATTATGACAAGCTCTTCGCCCTTCGTCTGTTATAAGAAGTATACTATATTCCAAAATTCCATACAAATTCGTTCAGCCGTTCGATCGTGAAACATACGAATTAACATACTATTTTAATTAACATAATATGTACGAATACTAAATAAATCATACACTTTCAACCGTGAATAGGACCTCAGTCAAAGTGGCGCTGAGCTGCTAGGCTACTTATTAAAAAATATTAATCAGTGTTCAGAAAAACAAATATAAAAAATAGCAATCAGAGTTGAATAATGATTATAACGTAAGTTTAGCACCTAGTCCGTCGGTACTAGGTGCTAAACTTAAATTTGGTCGGCGCTGGCCCAAGCTTCCAGTTATGCGTATAGTATTTTGAACGTGTGGACACTACACATATTCACACATTTCTTTCATCAGATCTTAAATAATATCTGCGTCTCTGAGATCTTGCTCTATTCGGATTTATTTCTATACAATAAAACAAAATATATAATAAGTTGTAGCTTGAAATATTTCAGATCAATCTAGCTTTGAGCTCTTTATGATTATTCTGTTGCGGCGCTAATTTGTGTGTTGAAATTGAAACCACTGGATAGCAAAAAAAACTTTTAAGATTACACTAATCTTCTTTGACAAATGTCTTTTAAACCGTTTGTTCCAAACAGAGAAATATAAACACATCTTATAAAAATAATAACCAATACAACATCTGATTATTAGTCATTATCAATAAACATGTCTGCTATTTTTTATCCGAAGCCTTAAAAAGCAAAACACGACAAGTTTTTACGGATTATAATGTCCAACGAACTATTGAGTTTCGAATACGTTTTAAAAGAATTAGGTTTTGAGGTTCTTTTCGATGATCAACCTCTAAATTGGTAAGATTGACCGCCGTTGAACATTTAATTTCGACATTTTTTTCCGCAGATCCATAAAAAAATACAGATTCTGATGCTGCAAACACTATTGTACGATCGAGAACTCATGAATAATTTATCGATACCGAATGCGGTATTGAGTATCGAGTTTGGCGGGATTTCGTAAATCGATAAACTCTTACAAGTGTTCGGATACAGTATGAAAGGTTGGATAGTGATGACGACTACTTCTATTGTCCATACGTGGGAGATATTGAGATATGGATGTTAAGATACATATTTATGTATCGTTTTGTAAGAGAGAACAGGTTGGCAATATGTGTCAGTACTGTCAGTGTTTTGATGCTATCAAAAATAATAGTATAAACTCGTTGTCTAGGATTGCAACAGATTGAATTCCGAGTTACCAGTCCATCGCTTTCAATCAAATGATTTTATCTTAGCACAGGATTAATATGTTCAAGAAGAAGTCAAAACAAAATCCAAACCGGTCATTGAGGCGGATATTTAGTATCGTAATCCATTTACGCTTAATTAAACAGAATCTAATAAATATAGACAACACAGGCAAAACTTTTAAACTTAAGTACCTATTAAGGCTTTTGTTTACAAAATGTCGGCCGCTCAAACTCTCGGTGTGAAATCAAAAGAACAACAAACAAAATCTGTTAGCCTTCACGCTTAATTAGTTTGTTGTATCGAACAATTAATGTTCGTTGTTTCACGGGAGGGTACTGAGATCGATTTGTTGGAGGAGTTCTTGCGCAAACGCAGTTTTTGGTGAACTCCTACGCATGTTTGGGAGAACTTTATACATAGAATGGACTGAGATTACCTAGCCGGGCATTAAGTGAGTACGGGCAGATAAGTGTGAGAGAAATTAAAGGTTCGTGCTGTTTGTTGTCTTCTTCTAGAATTCAGATCAGGCTACGCGATACGAAATATTTTCTCCCGCTCTGAGTGAACCGGGAAGGTGTGTCCGAATTTTACTGACTAAAATCCATCTGTGTTATAAAGGTTCCGGTAATTCTTTCGAACATTCGGGCAGCCCACATGATAGGCTTGTAATGCAACTATTGTCAATAAGCATTACAGAATAGAGAGAAACCAGGTGTGCGGTAAGACTGTTTGCTTGGCCTCTTACCACAGAGTAGTCAGTTATTATTATTATTTGAGGTTATGAGTCACTCTATTTGATATGTTTAAGGGTGAAATAGGAACTATTAGTCGTGGTTCGTAGTAGGAATACACCTGGACGGACGATTCTTAATTCAAAGATGTAACACCAGAGGCTCTCTACTACGCGATCCATTTGACGACCTTAACTGAACTAAAGCGATGGAGCTATATAGGCTGTATCGCTCGATCCCGCTATCTCGCTCGCACGCTTGACATTCAAACACGTCATGATAAGGCCCCACCGCCCGGAGGACACGGTGGAGCACACAGTCGAGGTGTGCCCCGCTTGGGAAGAGCATCGCCATGTCTTTGTGGGGGCGATCGGTGGCGGCGATTTCTCGCGCCGGGCCTTGGTTCAGGCCATGCTCCGGAGCGAGGAGGAGTGGCAGGCGGACGCCTGCTTCTGCGATGCAGTAATGCTAGCAAAAGAGGAGACCGACCGCATCAGGCAACGGCACACATGCCGCCGACGCCGGGATTCCGATCCTGATTTCCGGCCACCGTAGGCGCGGGCTTACGGACGGCGGGCAATGGGTAGCTCGCTGTCCGTCCGTCCGGTAACCGACCGGTCCGAGCCCAAGTCGTCTACTGTTCCTGCGCGCCTCAAGGAGTTGTCAGTAAACTGTAGAGGCCCAGTAGGGCTGAAGCCTACTGGGGCCAAGGGTTAGGTGAAAATGAACCCCGAGGCCCTGGATCGAAGGCAATGAATGGAACAGGGTAGGTTTTTAGTCAGTAAGAGTCTGACACTATCTCCCACCCCACCCAAGGGCGGGATTTGTCATTTGATGATTTTACCTACCACAAAAAAAGGCCCCAGTTATGGTTCGTAATAGAGACACGCTTGGACGGACGATTCTTAATTCAAAGATGCAACACCTGTATATGATGATTGCGAAATGATTTGATAACCATTCGTGAGACGTAATTGTACATGTTCCGTCAAATCGGTAAAGTGCGTGAGCTAGTCATGTTTAGAAGTAAATTCTTGTTTGATACTCAAATCGTGTTCGTTTTTCTTCTTGTGTGGGTACATCAGTAATAAGCGGTTACCAAAATCGGTCGATGAAGTTTCAATTAACACATAACTTCGCTAAATGTGAATCAGAATAGAAAATGTGTTACATTCGATTGTAATGTTTGCTAATTATGTTGAATTAGATATGCATATGAATTCGACATGATTGATTGCTTCATATAATGGGTAGCTATATTTTTTTTAGGTCTTTGCTTAGGCAATAATGTAATTAAAGGTTTATTGGATAAGCTAAGGAAATCGGGCCGCAGTTTTGCCAAGGGATATCGAGTTACTTAATTATTGGATAAAGGAAGTCAGAAATGCAGAGGCTCCATATAAAATATTGGTTATATAGATTTGGTTTGACTGGAAACCGACAAACCGAATGACCAATATTGATATATAGATAAACAATATTGGACAAAATTAAGAACAACCCACTTTTTTGAAAAAAATCTGACACTTCCGCCCTCTCAACCCAGAACGGTTTTTTTTTAAATGGTAGGTAAAATCATCCAATGACAAATCCCACCCTTGGGCGGAGCGGGAAGTAGTGTCAGACTCTTACTGACTAAAAACCTACCCCGTACCTTCGTTGCCTATCGTGCCGGGGCCGGGTATTCCTTTCGGAAGCTGACCCATGACCCCAGCAGGCTTCGACCCTGCCTGCTGCAGCTAGCAGGTTGGGCCTCTACGGTTTGGACAGCTCCTTGAAGCACGCGGGAACAGCACGCGCCGTCGACGACATGGGCTCGGTCCGGTCCGTTACCGGACGATCAGACAACGTGCTACCCCTTGCTAGCCGTCCGCAAGCCCGTGCCTACGGTGGCCGGAAATCAGGATCGGAATCCCGGCGGAGGCTGGTGCGAGCGCCCCGTTGCCTCTGCTTGATGCGGTCGGCCTCCTCCTTTGCTAGCATTACTGCTTCGCAGAAAGAGGCGACTGCCTGCCATTCCTCTTCACTCCGGACCATGGCCTGAACCAAGGCCCGGCGAGAGAGATCGCTGCCGCCGATCGCCCCCACGAGGACACGGCGAAGCTCTGCCAAGGCGGGGACCCAGAACGGGTCATTCAGTCAGTCATTGGATGATATCCACGCAAAAAAAAGAGTAGTAATCGGATAACAGTACTTCTAGAGATAAACATGGACAAATAAATAACAACAGATTAATCTATTGAAAATAAGCTTATTCTTATCCGCAAAAATGTCACTGATACCCAAAGATTTATTTACAACCATTGTAAAATGTATCCAAACAGTTACTTCTAACCGTTAATGCTTGAACACACAAGTATCATATAAGCTAAGCATATAAATAAGGAAAGGAGGTCGTATGTGTGACTCTATCGTCGATTCCGAAATAGTAGCGACATTGGCAGCTCTTCAACTGTTTAACCTAATTAGATAGCTGTCAAATGGCTGTCAATAAAGTTCGCTTGTACTTGATTCCAGAGATGTTACGAAAGTTTGATTCTAATTCCGAAAGGTTGGAATTTCCGATTGATTTTGCACTTTCGATTCCGATTAAATGGAACTTATACCAAAGGTACTTATCGCGCGGGGAACATCTCTGCCCCCCCCCCCGTATCTTCTGTCGACTATTTTTTCACTTGTGGTTTTGTTTCGTTTTTGGTATGTTGTTTTTGTTTAGTTTAAATAGTGATTCATTTGACGCTTTTGTCTTCGCCTCCGCCACCGATTCAGGTTCTGAATCTGGTTCTGATTCCGGTTCCGATTCTGATTCCAAACCAAATTTACCGGACTGCCTTTACCGGACAAACTAAATTTAAAAATTCCTGTTCCGAATCCGGTTCCGAGATAGGTACTTAACCTCTTTCATTACATCTCTACTTGATTTTTATGCAGTGTGCATGATAGGGTTAAGTTATTGATTCAAATTGAGAAGTCGTATGTATACTTATAATAAATTCTTTGTGTCGATTTTTATTTATTGCCGTAATAAAACTAATATAGTAAAAATGACGAGAGCAGAAGTCAATTTGTTTCACATTGATAAAAACTTAATGGCCTTCGACTCTTTAATTTAAAATTAATTTTAGGGAATAGCAAAATGATATTCTTTCATATCATGAAAGATAGTCCCTAATTGCATCTGTGTGTAGTCACACAGATGCAATTAGGGACTACTAGTGTATGTTCGTGGTGCTTTCCTCAAAATAAAATTTACGGGCACTTAAATAAAATCAGATAACACATAAAAAAAAGGAATGATGAACATTTTTTTAATTGATTTTGTTTGTTATCAAGGACCTCTATTGGAGTAAAGGCCTTCTTAATTTTACTCCACGGATTCAAGTCTTCGACATATTTGCTGTATGAACTTTAAAAGAGACTGTGATCTCTGAGTTTGTTTCGGTGTTTCTTCTCAGTTACCTAGCAGCTAGGAAATACCGGCCTCATCTAGTTTAAATTCACCAAAAAATCTACGTGTGTGTAGATTGTTTTAAAAACCTATTTCAAAAATAAATATCATCGAAGGACTGGAACAATTTACCTGCTGCGGTCTTGCTGTCCGATTATAATTTAGGAGTCTTCAATGCTAGAGTGAATAGGCTCGCAATAAACTAGTGCGCATCACTTTCAATGATTGCATTACTGCTTGCTTCAGGTGAGATCGCAGGCGAGCACTAGTTTATATCAATTAAAAAAAAATAGTTTATCATTGAAACTCGAAGAAAGTATTATTGAACAAGTTTCCTTTCCGGCTACAGAGAGGTCGAATGATTCATGAGCACCCCTTATAAGAACTTAAAGGTTACACAGCTTATTTCTTTATTATCGACCGATAAATTTAAGCGATACACATCGAATGAGATATGAAGATGATAGCCTGTATTGATACTTGATAATGGAGTGGGTGTAAAGTGTAAAAAAAAAGATACAGTGATAAAGAGCTTCCTGTATCTATCTATGTATCTATCTACGTACACTACACGATAAATTTTGTATATAAAGGGGTTTTAACTGTCCCGTTAATCTCATGGGCTTAAGTTCTATTGTTAAGCGTAAGGTCTTGAGTGCATTCAACCTGAAGTGCATTTTCATACAACCGTTCTTAAGTGATTATGATGTTGTTACACAAGTTTATTCAGATATTTTGGATACACACATATGTTGTAGATATTATCTAGGCTTCTATAGAAATCAAAACATAAATTTGTGTAAAACGAATCCAGTAAAGACCTCTGAAAATCTGCTATTTTACGTGAACTTTGGCCCTTCATAATGTACTCATATATAACAAATATATAAAAGTACATCTATAGAACCCTTGCACATTTAATTGATATTTTGAATTGCGACCATTTTTCTCCAAATAATTTACAGCAACGGAAACGTACGGTACTTTACAGAAACGGAACAAGTTTTGTGAAATATTCAAGTAAATTATCGAATTACCGAAAGCCAAAAGAGTTTTCAGGCGTTCTCTCTCATCAACAACAAATGCACTATTTTCAGATTTATGCCTATACATATGCAATAATACCTTGATTTATGCCAAATTTCAGAATTCTGGGTCAACGGGACCCTATGAATTTTGTTTCCCTTGAGAGTGTCGAAATATACGTTTTTGGCGACATATACGGCCGCATCTTTTTTTGCGTTAACTCAGAACTTTGATTTTTTCACAGCTTCAAGGTACCTGCCGACCTCAGTATATGGTTTTAATTTCAACTTAAACTTTCAAGCCCCAAGCGGACACCGGTGTCCGCACCTATTGTCTTTCTATTGTGTCTCTAATAAAGGTATTCACGGGATACCTCCACGCGTTCCCAAGATAAAGGGTCTTGAACGACTGACAGACAGACAGACAACAAAGTGATCCTATTAGGGTTCTGTTTTTCTAAAAATCAATGATAGAAAGAAAAATGGAATTTATTTGTGATTTGTTTTTTATGCTATATAATGTTGGTTTTCACAATGTATTGTTTGTATTTTGCTCTTGTCTCAAATAGCCATTGTCTAAGTTAAGTACTTACGTACTCGCACCAGTGAACACTAATAACACTAGACCACCAGTAACGGTAGGTGCGGGTGACAAGCAGTCCTATGAGAATTCGCTTGTACATCTTGAACTATTAGAACGATTTATAGCAGCAAGCTTGATTGGGTTCTGTACTACGAATTCAGATCTCGGGTTAGTTGGATCGCCGCAAGGAATAATGGAACAAATATTGGTCTCGTATGTTACTATAGTAATTGCCCCCGGGTCTGAGGGTTTGTATGTGTCATTGTGACCCATACAGAAGTTATTCTATGAAAATGTATTATATTACCGGCCGTGTCTTCAAGGCTAGAGTGAAAAAGCTCTTAAAATTGCAAAATAACTTTCGGAAGTTGGTGTTTTATAATACAGGTAGTTAGTTGGTCTCTTCGTAATTTTTTGTAAAAACTTTTTTATTTCACATTTTTCCTTTTTTTTAGCCAAACTTAAACAGATACCTTCCGCCATTCGATTCCATCATCAAATGATCATGACATTTCTAATAATACGGTTAGGATACACTGATTTATTACAGAATTTCGGTACCTCCCTTCCGGCTTCACCATCAGATCAGTTCTATGTATCCCCTCCCCTTCTTCCTTAGTCAGTCATCGACTGCATGTATAAACAAAGCAATTTTACTTATTACGATAGTTCTACTATAATTTTTTGAAGAGTTCCGTTCTATATCTTCGAAGTTCATCATCAGATTAAAACAATATTTCTATGGGACCAATTTGGTAGTATAATTTTTCAACCAAAACAAAAACTTTCAAAATCGGTCCACAATTGATCGAGATATCGGTGACATACAACAGATAACCTGCTCCTTTTCGAAGTCGGTTAATAAACTAGTGCGCATCATCGTCAACGATTGCATCACTGCTTGCCATCAGGTGGGATCGCACTCAAGCACTACTTTAATTATATTATTTTTAAAAATCCGACCTTGAATGCTTGGGTGAAATGGGTTTAAAGTTAGCTACTCCCTAGCATGAGATGAAATGACCGGCCACAGACTAAATACATCAAAGTTTTTTTAAGTTTTTTATAGAACATAGGCACGCTTTATAATGGAAGTGACCAAATAAACCAAATCAAATATGTTTATTTGTGCGTACAGGTACATTTTAGGTGTTACAAAAATACCTATACGTGTCAACGTGTTCTGCCTCTGTAAGTGGCATACAAATATTAGTAAAATGTATGTATGTATGTTTAATACTTATACCGAAATTCGATCACGGTGGCCAATCTCAAAAAAGATTAACCAAGTGACCAAAAAACGACCAGAGGGAGTTCAAGCGCACGACGTATTATAAGATTTCAGGCATGCAAGTGAGAAACAGGAAAAGAGCTATACATTCTTTAAAGGGTGACTGGTAATTACTGAACGATACTTAAACACGTGATTGTAGTCATGTTAACCAACAACTTTTAGTACAGGATTAGACCTTAAATCGCGAAAAAAAATCGGCTGGTCGGTACATTTATGTTCGCCTAACTGGTCAAATCAAAATGTACTGAACTTGGCAAATTTTTTTCGCGATTTCAGGTTTGGTCCCGTAGTAAAAGTTGTTTGTTATCACGACTACAATCACGTGTTTAAGTATCGTTCACTAATTACCAGTCACCCTATATAGCCCTTCAACAGTTCAGTTTAGGTCGTCAAATGGATGGCGTTAAGAGCTCGCGGTAGGTCCTCAGGCTTTTCTGGTCATCAAATAAATTCTCTCACTCTGGGCGGAGCGAAAGGAAGTGTCAGACTATGACAATAAAGCCCACTTATGTTCTTCCAGTTGCTCTTTTGTTTTATAGAGCCGCGGTTAACTCTTTCGATCAATCTCGCTAACTCCAGTACTGCCCCCGATAGTAAAAAAGACGCATCTAACATTTTTTCCGGATTTGAGTTAAAAATACAGGCAGAATCGCCTTTTTTTTCTGATTCCGGAAATGTATATAACTCAAATCCGGAAAAAATGTTAGATGCGTCTTTTTTACTATCGGGGGCAGAGTAGGTGTTTACATTGTTCATTCACAATTCAAGTCATTATTATGTCGTTGTATCGTGAGTGAGTTGCTAATGAGGAAGCGATGGCTGCGGAATGTTGATGGCGTGATCTTAGATACAGTAGGCACTCTTGATGTCACGCCAAAGGTCAGCAGGTCGCCTTAACGTGATGAAGCCTGCTTGGACGTTTATCAAGGATGTCTTCGTTATTGAGTGTTATTGCTTACATGGATAAACATGTAAGCATTAAGTAAGTAAGTGTTATTAAAACACTACCTGATTATATGGAAAATATAGGTAGTTCAGATAGCACTAACATTGTTTGGCGGTTTGTAGCAGTATTTTTGCCAATTGTATATTGTGTATATTTTTGATCCACATAATTATGCATTATAGGTATGTATTTTGTGGGTTCGATTCCCACCCAGGACAAATGTTTGTATGATGAGCACGATCATTTGTTCTGTGTCTGGGTGTAATTTATCTATATTAAGTATATATTTAGGAAATATATAAGTATGTTTATCAGTTGTCTAGTACCCATAACACAAGCTCTGCTTAGCTTGGGACTAGACGACGTTGTGTGATAGTTGTGGAATATTATATTATTATTATTTCCTTTATTTATTTCCTTAAACATATCTTTAACATTTTTAAATATTTCCTAAAAAAAATGTATAAAAAACATTTAAAAATATAAAAAACAGTAGTCCGCCGGTGTCGGGAGCAGGGTCCAAGCTACCGGTGGTTAGGGCTCCAAAGAAAGGAACCTCCTCACATTGCGAGCCGTATCGAGGAGTACTGCCTTCTGTATCAGGCCCTTGACCCAACCGCACAACAACAGCTTCGACAGGTGGTCGTCTAAGCTTTTGGCTATAAGGCCGTTGGCAGTCACGACAATCGGCACAATGATAGCCGAGTCTACATTCCACATGTCGACAATCTCGTGTGCTAAGTCGAGATATTTGATTTGTTTCTCTTTCTCAGCTTTCATGAGATTCTCGTCATGTGGGATGGTGACATCGACTATCATTGCGCGGCGCGCTAATCGGTCTATCACCACTATATCCGGCTTATTGGCGACAATAGTCCGGTCAGTGATAAATAGACCGATCCCAGTACAACGTGGCATGGTCATTTTCGAGAACTGGGTCGGGCACATACCTGTAATACGGTACCTCAGAATCCACTAGGTTGTACTTCAAGGCAAGTTGCTGGTGAATAATCCTGGCTACTTGGTTATGCCTGTGCAAGTACTCGCCGATACTTAGCCAGACGAGAACAACCAGAGATGTCTGATGGACTCACCAGGACGGTGGCATGCCCGACACACGTCAACCGTCCCGTCTTTCATAATATGTCTCCGGTAGTTGTTCGTTAGGATAACTTCGTCCACAATCGCACAGACAAAACCTTCAGTTTCCCCAAAGAGGTTGCTGAAACGTAGGCCACGGACGCCGTGAAGTCAACATCGGGCTCATGAAGAGCCCGGTAAAAATTATTATTATATATTTTGTATGATTTAATTTAGTTCTTAAATTATAATTTTTACACCACCTGTTCGATAATTGTTTTTTTTATGGTAGGTAAAATCATCAAATGACAAATCCCGCCCTCGGGTGGGGCGGAAGATAGTGTCAGATACTAACTGACTAAACACCTACCCTGCCTCTTTCTTTGCTTTCGTTCCAGGGCCCCGGGGTTCATTTTCACATAACCCTTGGCCCTAGTAGGCTTCGGGCCTGCTGGGCCCCTACAGTTTGCTGACAACTCCTTGAGGCGCGCGGGAACAGTGCGCGCCGTAAACGACTTGGGCTCGGATCGGTCTGTAACGAGACGGACGGACAGCGAGCTACCCATTGCCCGCCGTCCGCAATCCCGCACCAGTTCGATAGTGCCCTTTTATATTTATTTAAATATTTACAGAGCACACTAACATTTAAGTAACATTCAAGGCGAAATTTTGTAATGTGCCTTTATATTTATGTTTCTAAGATCTTGACGCTCGGACGGCTGAACTTAGTTCGATGAAACTGGCTACATTACTTTGTGTTAGTTATTTTATCACCACTGCTCTCATAAACAGAGAAAAAAACATCGTGAGGAAAACCGGCATGTCCAAGAACTAAAAATTCGAAGACATGTTACATCAATCCGCACTGGGCCCGCGTGGTGGATTCCCTCTCCTAGAGGAGAGGCTTGAATCCCAGCAGTGAGAACATTAAAAGGCTGATACAATGAAATGCAAAATACACTTAAGATGCTTTTTATATTTTTGAGTTTATAGCGAACAGACGCGGTGGAGAACTTTGTTTTATAATAAACTAGCGACCTGCCCCAGCTTTGCACGGGTGCAATGGTGATATTAAATATATTATGCATGCATCTATCTACTCTATTTATTAAAAAAACCGAATCAAAATCTGTCGCGTAGTTTAAAGATCTAATTATACATAACTACAGACAGCTCGAAATGACTTTGTTTTATACTATACTAGCTGACCCGGCAAACTTTGTACCGCATAATAGTCTATTTTTTTTTCCTGAAATTTTAAAGTGTCAAGAATATTTCGAGACCAAAATTAGCCAAATCGGTTCAGCCGCTCTCGAGTTTTAGCGAGACTAACGAACAGCTATTCATTTATAAGAAGATAATAATAATTATTATGATACATATCATAATCATTATTATTATCTTCTTCTTCGAGTTCTTCTTCGAGTATGTAAGGATGAAAAAAAGTTTGCTGTTGCCTTTGAATAATATTTCGATTCAAAATTCTGTATGTGGTTTCCAAAAGATATCTCCTACTTGGAAAAAATGCATTGCTTACTAATATCGCCATTACTGACATTGCTGATGCGCTTACACAAACATGGTTATATGTGCCAATACTCCTGAGAATCCATTCTAATGAGGACTAAATGAGGCTTATGATCAGTAGTCATTTTGTTTATTTCTATTTACGGATTAAAATGGATACTTAACGATATTACAGTACGGCCGACGGATCTTGGCGCGCCTGAAGTTAGGCTCTGTGAACTTTAGCGCTCGTGCACTCGTAAGAAAATAAATGGTTTGAAAAAATAAATGCCAATAGCAGTTGTTATTGCTGTTAACAACTGTTATTGGCTATTCTTTTTATAAATAATTTATTTGGCACGCTTATTTTGAGCCCTAAAGTTCACAAGTAACATCAGACGCGCCAAGATCCGTCGGCCGTACTGTACGATCAGCGAATATTTTCAAACGGAGCAAAATAATGCACAACCCTATAACCCCCGGTAATCGAATACAGTATTCAACTTATTTTTAGTTTGAATAACTTTATCGATCCCACGTCTTGCTGTTCACATGTCTATATCGTTCACGTCAATTCGCCACAGGGACCTATTGTCAAACCACTCGATACTTCGATACATTCAGCTGTCCAGAGGGTAACGGATACGATGCCGATGACCCCTCAAACCGTGTAGAATTTCATTAGAATATATTTCAGATTATAATTCACCATTTATTTGCATGTGACCGTACGTCTTTCGGAGTTACTCGACAGGTTTTTTTGACAGTTGTCACATAAAATATTCATTGTGATATTATTTGTTGTTAGATCTATGCTAAAAGCTGAGATGTATTTAGCGATTTTTATGTTTGGTTTTTCCATGGTTATTTTTATTCACTTAATACAATTCCTGGTATGATCAATCTCAAAATCGTAACAGTCGAGGTACCTACTTATTATTTCTAGGGATGGATTTGCCACAGATGCAGGTGCTACTTGTATTTTAACAAGTGATAAATGATATTTATTTTGCAAATAGGTTTTTTACACACACGTTTACTCGTCAATTTTTTTGTCAGTTTAAGCTAGATGAGGCCGGTGTTTCCTAGCTGACTACCCTTAGAAGAAACTCCGAAACAAACTCAGAGGTCAAAGTCTCTTTTAAAAGTTCATACAGCAAACATGTAATGGTCAAATCATATCAGAAAAGAACCACTTTTGAGGAAAGAACCACGCAGATTTGTGTGGACCTGTCCAGTCAGTGCAAGCATTTGTCAGTATTCGTACAGCTCAACTTAGAACTATTAGGGAGCTCAACGATTTGACGAACAATACCAATGAAAGGGCATTTGGGTAGGCCGCAGAAATACTCAAATTGCCAGACATACGTCAAAATAACTGAAAAGAAAAAAAGAAAATAATCCACATAGTCCTCATATTCACAATGATAAACGTAAATACAAAAGTGTAGAAAAATATGATATTTAACAAAGTAAATATTTATATCAAATTTGAATTTAAAAAATAAATTCATATTGAAAATAATAAAAAATATTATAAATGTCAAATTATAAAAAATAATTATCAATGTCAAATTGTAAAAAGAAAATAAAAAAGCACAATTGAAATATAATTGAATAAAAAAATAAAAAAGAGAAAAATAAATTACAACAATTGTAGAGCGTACTGGAGCAGGTCAATCCCAAGCCTTTTTGTCTTCAAGATAGTCTTTAAAGTAAAAAGAAACTTGGAACATAATGACACAAAGTTCCATGATCTTATTGTAATGAAGAAAAAATTGAATAATTCAAAACGATCTGAATCCAAATTTAAAATCAAAGTAGATCATTTGGAATGATAAGATTGCCGAAACAATGAAACATTTGATTAATGTATTGAGGCCTTCGGTTTCGGCCTTGAAACAGCAAAGGCTTAATCGATCATGGACAATTAGCTTCACGCTGAATATTGTATAAATAGAGATTCATTATCTCGTATCTAACTAATCGGACATCTATTAAAATGTAGTACTAACTGGTCAATTACCACTTATGAGGTTTATATTGAATTTACTTGCCAGTTCTTCTCCGTAGGAATAACCATTTTGACGGGTCCCAAGAACAAAATGTAATAAAAAAAATAAGACAAAACGTATTTTATTATACGTGCTCGTGTATTATATATTATGGTCCTATTTTTTTTTTTTGGTTAATATCCTTTTACTTTTTGGGATAACCAATCGAACACTATTTATCTGTTTTATGATTTTGACAGAACTTCAAAAAATAAAATCACCGTAGCTCGATAATTTTTCGTATATGATTTTGTTCTTGGGACCCGTCGATTTGGAACCGCGCGCTAGCTTCTGACGTTTTATAAGTGACCATGTAGGCATATGTGAAATAAATAATTTTGAATTTCAGTTTGAGTTATGGCTATTTTTTGTCGTTACGTAATATTGATGTCGTTGACTCAATTTACCACAGGTTTGGAATTCAGAATCATTGGACTCCGGTTCTAAATATAAGAAGAATCAGAATCAACGCCCCAGAATTTGTTTCCTTGATCATTGTATGTTGTAATTGCTTGTTTTTTTGGCCTTTACAACTTCACAAAAAGCACATAACACAACCACAATATGCCATTAGAATACACCCCTGTTAATGTCAGTACACGCTTAGTCACGGTGTCTTCGAGTATGGTAATGTGTGTTTACACAGTCGTCCCATCGACGCCACACTTGAGCCAAGGTCAAGAGCCATTGTGAACCAACACACCAACGTTTGATCAACAGCCTGATACTCTGAATTTGCAATACGTTACATTGTTATTCTTATCTCATTGGCCGGCCAAGATTTATGGGCTGGAGTAGCAATGTATGCCAAACTATTGTAATGAGACTCTAAACATAAATTATTGGTACAATATTGGATTGAACAAGTGTCGTTCTTATTGTCAATCTATTCTAAGATTACGAATAGATGTTTGTTTTTTAATGGCTATTATATGAATGCGTAAAATCCGGCTTGGAAGTTTAAGAGGTCATTCAATTACGCGTAAAACGACTATGTCTGTGTCGCAATTCCTGAGAGCATAGTCATGTTACGATGTCAGCACTTCAAGATTTAGGATAAGGTTTTTTTACGTACTGCTAATGACTTGCAAAAAACTTATGTAAGAAAGGTGTTGACTGATTGTGTAGATTGTAGATATGCTAATTGGAAAGAAGGCTCGAGATGATATTGTTATAATATTCCACAATTATCACACAGTCCCAAGCTAAGCATAGCTTATGTTATGAGTACTAGACAATTGATAAACATACTTATATATTTCTAAATACGTAAATTATTATAGATAAATTATACCTAGATACAGAACAAATGATCGTGATCATCACACAAACATTTGTTCTGGGTGGGAATCGAACCCACGGCCTCCGGCATAGCGTAGCCATGGCATAAGCCTTCCAATCTTTTGTCTAATCTGTAGCGTTTCGAGGAGTGCTAAATAAAGGGACCACATACTTATTCATTGGTAAGGAAGGTAGTTTTATAAGTAAGGTAGAGTAATTGGATTATATTCATACTAACAATTTTCTATGGCTTCACTGCTATGGCTTATCCCATGAGTAAAAATTAGTCCACGATATCCAGTGCGGCGTTGATATAGCTGTATCACTTATTACATAATTTTCAGTATATACTGCTAGAGATTATCTTCATATTCAATTACAATATTCCTGTCTAGTTTTATTGTTATAACTACTGCTTTAATTCTGTAGGTACTGTACATTATCTAAGTTCATGTAGGTATATGGGCGAGCTTAACTCAAAGTTGAGTTGTCTCCCAACAAACACCATCAACCACCACCATCAACGATTGCATAACTGCTTACCATCAGGTGGGATCGCAGTCAAGCACTAGTTTATATCAATTAAAAATCGCTTGAGTCATAGAAAGAGATCACAATAGACGATTCTACGTTCAGTGTATAATTTTAAAATCGCATATTTATAAATCGAAAAAACATAATATGAACATCGAAGGACTGAAACAATTTCTCTTTGGATTATAATTTAGGTGTCTTCAAGGTTGGGAGCCTATTCACTTTAGCTCAATAGACTAGTGCGCCTCACCATCAACGTTTGCATCACGCTGCTGGTGGGATCGCAGTCAAGCACTATTTTATACAAAACAAAAATAAATATTTTATGTATTATATTTGATCCTTTAAATTTATTTAGTTTTTCTTTTGTCCACAGTGGTCCAGTAATGTGCTGACATGCCGATAACAGCCGTGTCTCGTGAGTCGCCGCCCGCGTCGCCCCTGCTGCACGCTGCCACCTATGAGGAGGCATTAGCCACCGTATGTACTTATTTCTAGAGTATTTAATACTTTGTACTGTCAGGGCGTAAGTGTAACCACATCATGCCAACACAAATAGATTAAAGATATACAATAGAGCGGACAAAAGAAGAAATGTCTCAGAAAAACTGTCATCCTCTGTCATCTAGCTTTCAATAGTAAACATGCGAATTAAATTTGTAATTTACATATTTTTACGCTAATTTCTAGAACTATTTGTGAAAATACTTGAATTCTAATTAATTTCAGAGTAAATACGAAAAATATTTACGAAAATAAACTGAGTTAGGTCCAGTCGTCCACACTAGACTGAGCGACTTACTACTAGGTAACAACTATCGGATCACGATTTTTTTCGCTATGTCCTGTCTATTTGGTAGTCTATATTTATTGTCTTTGTGCCAACGTTATTGGATTGTTCGAAAGAGACCCAAGGCCCAGCTTCCCTAGCCAAGTTACGACCGTTTCGTTTCGATTCTCTTGCGTCGGACGCCTGAAGTCCGCCACACCTCCGAATCCTTTGTTCCGACCACGTGACTGAGTGTGACTATAGAACAAAAGAATTGGAGGCGTGACCAACTCGAGGCGTTCAGCGCAAGAAAATCGAAAAGAAACGGTCGTAACTGCGCCAGGCCTGTTGGAATTACCATAGGTACAATTGAAAATCTAAGATTAGTTTTGACCCCCGGTCGGACACGCCCCGGGCGTCACGAGTCACGGGGCGATTCCTGGCCACCGTTGACGCAGACTTTGAGTAAGGTGTGCACCGTCCGGCCGTCCGGTAACGACCAAGCCCGGGTCGACGATGCGTCTTAAAGAGATATCAGCATGAATAATACGGCCAAGGTCGATGCCTGTTAGGGGGTATGTAATGTTCGAAAATTTTAGCATGACCCTCACAAATGGCAACTGAAAGAAACACAGATTGGTTTTAGTCAATAAAAATCTGAAACTCCCTCGCGCTCCACCCCAGAGCAGAAGTCATTTCATAATTTCCGACGTAAAAAAAGGATCGGTCTCGACAGTAGGCTTTTTTTATCAGGGAATCATCCAATGACTTCTCCGCCTCTGGGCGAAGCGGGACCTATTCCTTCTTTTCAGGGCCCTGGGTTCACTTTCACATAAGGCTAATGAGCGAATTCTTATGACCCTTAGTTTAAATAAAAAGGAGATGAAATCATCTTTAGAGCTGAAATTGAGCCCATTAAAAGTACTTGTCTAGTCAGTCTTCGCTTGAGTACATGCTGTTTTTATACATCTATCTAGGGCTCAGGGGCGTAGCTACCGCCGTATCTGCCGTATCAATTTATTATATGAGGCCCCCATCCTACAGGGGAATTTTGATACGGGTGTGTATGTGAGACTAGCTACGCCACTGCTGGGGCTATATCATAAATTCAAAATTTAATTATTCATAATGTCTCCATTAGAAAATATTTGAGAAAACGCATTATTGATTTTTTGTAAGTTCCGCGCACTCTGTATAGATGGCGCTGCTAGTCTCGAAACTCAATATAACGACTCAATGCCGAATGCCATTGTTATGTGACGTTATAAGATTACAATCATTAGTACCTTCAGTTCAGTTATAGTAAATACGATATTGATTGTAGAAAAAGGAAAATCTACATTTACATAATATGGTATATGGTTTGATGGTTAGGTTTGTAATTTATAATACCGCATTTTCTTGTTTGCAATGATCCTTCAATAGGTAATTAACCAAAGAATTTTCTGCGTAAATCAATGACAACATAATTCTTAACTAATTAGCTAATGCAAACGTGTATATAAAGACATGATGACTTGAGGGTCAGGATGTCTTAGAAAATCAGCAAAAAATATTCCATACATTGGAATAGTTACCTAGCTATTATTAACATATAAAAATTTTCCTTTGATTGTCAGACAATAGAGCAATTCTGAATACCTACCTTGTTGGGGGTATGAATCTATAGCTTGAAAAAAAATGGTCCTTTGATATCGTAAACCTTTTTTCCACCGAGCATCGGGTCCGTACTGTCACCCAAAAGCGGTCGCCTCCTTCTGTGAAGCAGTAAAGCTAGTGAAGGAGTAGGCCGCACGAGTGAGGCAACAGACATCCTCACGCGCCCTAATGAACAATGGGTAGCTCGCCGTCCAGCCGTCCGGTAACCGTACTGGCTGAGCAAACGGCGGTAGTTTTTCACGGGCGTATCGAACAGATATCTGGAACATCGTAGGGTCAAGCAGGGCTGATACCCGCTAGGACCGCGGAAAATTCCGAAAAAGAAAGACGTGGTCCTAGAAAACAAAGTGGTTTTAAGTCAGCAAAAGTCTGACACGCTCTCTCACTCCACTCTAGAGCGGGAGAAGTCATTGGAAGATTTCCCACCACCATAAAAAAAAACCATTTGACCATTGACATACAAATTGCAATCAAAATACAATAAAATTGCATACAAAATACAAATCGCACCGACGACCAGCAATTTGTATGTCAATTGAATATGACAACATGACCTACTATAATGCTCTACTAATACATGATGATACATATGATTACTGCGTCTATTTTCATTTTTTGCTGTTTCCTTGAGGTAGCGTGCTTACCTAATATTTGTATGATTTATACGCAGCACCAATAGTACCGGCTATTCGTGTAAAACGTGAGGTTCCTATTGTCACCGACTCGATTAGGCATGTTCGTGTTTATTATTTACTTACGAATGGTTTTTACTAACTATTAATTTATTAATTACAAATGATATCTACACATGTACAAAACCTTAAATATTAACTGAACTATTTATACTACAACCTACCTTTATACATACATATATATATATATATATATATATATATATATATATATATATATATTTCCTATTGTGTTATTTATATATATTTTTTTTTTTTTATTGTTATACACTGACAAACCCAACTCTTTTTCTTTCTTCCAGTCTATCCAAAGGTTGTCTGGTAGAAATTGCCCTGTGCAATAAGACCGCCTATTATACACTAATTTTTTTATGTTTGTCCTTTAATAAGGTAAGGTGTGCAATAAAGAAATAAATAATAAAAACACAGTACACTCAGCCGTCGAAGTACTCCTCCACATCGCTGTCATCCGGAAATGTACCCAGAAGACTGGCAGAATTGCCACGTTGAATGGCAATGCTAATTCTTTGGGCGAAGAACGAGCCAGCCAATGGATTTTATGATCGTTGCATGTTGGATGTCCTATCAGTGTAGTAGCTAAAAATTTGCAATCGGTTCAGATTCAATACAAAAGTAAAGGAATTAAAAATCAATTTTATGTTAATATTACGGAAGTAACTTACTTAATAAAAGATGGATATATTGTATAGTTAGATAGTAATATTTAGGATCTTGTGATGTTGATTGGCATTATGGCCTAGGATTGTTAAAATAAGCAAAAATTATCTAAAAAATTGGAAAAGTCAGCTATGAATCCTGAAATGACAAAATTAAAATGAATTGATAAATCAATTTGCACGTGCAAACAAACCGATAAGTTAATAGCAAAACCAGTGCAAAATTACACTTAAAACGGAGTTTAAACATCGATTCGCTATGCTAATTCCTTATCACCTTGACATGCGATAACTGCAGACCACGGGTACTATGCTGCAGACATTAGCAAAACCACCAAATGGCTACTGTGTGGAGTGTGTGGCACACAACGAGTACTGCGACACGTATCGGAGGTAAGCGAGCGGATTGCCCCACTGTGTGAATGGAAAATGGCCATAATAAGCCAAACGGACGTAGTACAATCCACCTGCATACAATAGCTTAGTAGTTTAGTTTGTTCACAGCTTCCAACGCGCGGCCTTCTCGCGGATGCGTTTGCCGCGAGTTATCACCGGTCAAATTAAAAATATATACAAATCAGTCACACGCCATATGTGTTGTAAATGACAACAGTTTATAGTGAGTCCGTTCGTGACTGCATATGTGAAGTGGTGATAGAATAAGTGCTGATTTTATGATATGAACCTTCCATCGTGTTTTAAAAATCGTTTGTTTTATAGGCTCGTTAAAAAATATTTGTTTTTACTATTGAAACGTAACCGTGAATCATTTGCGTGTGTAACGGTTTTGTTGTGAGGAGACCTTGGCTTATTTTTTTTTATTGAGATCAATCTAATTATATAGTTAAGTTGTGCGATGTTTGGGTGCGATTTTCTCACGAACCCTGAAGTATTGGAACGTCACGACATTGATTTACTCACGGAATCATTTTTTTGGGCTGTGGGCTCGGCTTCACGCTTAATTTTACGCTACAGTTATTTTAGATCACTTAATTTAACATAAATAGTAGCGATATATCACAAAAATGGATGTATACAAGCTATCAATAGCTGCTTATTACGTGAATAATAAATTGATTGAAAATTAATCGGATATTGTTAATAAACGAATGCAGGAAATGAAAACTGAAAATTGATTGTCGTACGGTCGTTGATTTTATTATGAGGATACAATAATTTTAATCTACAAATAATTTTACTGCAGAACCATAAATAGTAAAAGGCTTTTTAATTGAATACCGAGCATAATAAAGTAGCTGAGTAATTAATATGTTAAAATGTAAATTGGCATGAGTTAATTTATGACTGTACTCGGAAGTTATCAAATGGCCGTGTATTGTTTCAACAAATGAATGAAACGGAAGCTTTATATTGAAAGACGGATTGTTTTAAGGATTTATCTAAAAAATCTTGTAGCAGGGTTTATTTATTTGACCTGCAGGGTTATTCAAAAGAGTTACCGTGGCTCTGGAATGCAAAGCTGATGGACACAGGTGGGTACTGGGTAAATAGGGTTTTAGTCAATAAAGTCTGGCCCCAGTAGGCTTCGACCCTGTTGGGCCCCTACAGTTTGCTGGCAACTCCTTGAGGGGCGCGGGAACAGTACGGTTTGTCAACGACTTGGACACGTTGCGGACAGTTACCGGACAGTCTAGCTCGCTGTCCGCAAGCCCACGCCTACGGTAGCCGGAAATCGGGATCGGAATCCCGATGGCGGCTGCGGCGTAAGCGCCGTTAAAATCCGCATAATATTAAAAACACCCTTTTAATATCATGCGGATTTCATCACGCATGCGTGATTACCCCGCCCCGAACGCGTCCCGCGTGCGAATTCCCTGTTTTACAATAAATATTTCTCTGAACAGGACATACCTATGCATGCGTAGCAAATCCGCATGCGTGATGAAATCGGCCTGCTAAAGAAAGAAGAAGAAAGGCGAAAAAACGCGTCTAGCGTGCGTATTACACGCATTACAATAAGTACTTGTATGAAAAGGACATTTGCGGAGGTTACGACGTCATGAAATCCGCACAATATTAAAAACAACAGGCCTTCTCTCTGAGAGAAGAAGTGAGCTGGTAATCACATGCAGTGGAGGTCATAAATCATTAATTTTATCATTTAAATGAGTACTTCTAATAAGATTAAATAAAGACAGGTGGAGGTGGAATTATAATGACGATCAAACGCAACTTTATAAAAAGAATGTCATTTTAACATTGATAGTGCAGGATTTGGTATTAAAGGCTCTGGATTTTTGAAAGACTCTGATCGTGAACTGATGACCTATTCGTGTACATTATAATTATGTGGAGTGAACGGTCATATCATTATCTACCTCAGAAACGTTGGCTCTTACAAGTATTTTTTTTATATTTAATTCTTTATTGTATACCAAAACAAGTTTTTTAAATCATTTTTAGGGTTCCGTACCTCAAAAAAAAATGCGGAACCCTTATCACTTGACGGATCACTTGGTTGTCCGTCTGTCTTTCTGTCTGTCAAGACCCTTTACCTCGAGAACGCGTGAAGGTATTGAGTTGAAATTAAAACCATATACTCAAATCGGCGGTCCCTTGAAGCTGTGAAAAAATCAAACATCTAAGCCCATGGAAAAAAAGATAAGACCGTTTATGTCGCAAAAACGGTATATTTCGACACATTCAAGGGAATCAAAATTCATAGGGTACTTCCTGTTGAAACCTTTGTTGACCTAGAATCCTGAAATTTAGCATGAAGTAAGGTCTTTTATAGCACAAGTATAGGAATAATCTGAAAACTGTAAATTTGTGATTGCGTCACAAAAAATACTTTTTCGATACGGAAAAATCTTCGAGACTCGATTCGGGAATTTGAACTATTTACAAAAGTTAGTTTGTATGGAACTCTCAGTGTGCGAGTCCGACTCGCTCTTGCCCAGTTTTTTGTTACAACGGTACCTTAACTCAAAATTGAGTTTTCTTCCAGCAAACCATTGAGTGATAGAGAGAGATCACAATAGAGCGTTGGGTCCAATGTACAATTTATAATATCTCCGTTTAAAAAAAAAAAAAAAAAAAAAATTAAACTTTTTTTTTATTTTTATTTCCGGTTTTTTTTATACGTTAAAAATAAATAAAAGCAGATTGTCAAATAATTTAACAAATACACAATTATGTACATTACACAAAAACACTTACTAATTAATATACACCACTATTTTTTAATTAGTGCAAATACTTAAAGGGCTTATTAGAAAAGGTCTTGTTATTATTTAAGTAAAGTCTCAATGAATAATATTCATATACAGCAAAGTTATGAGCGTTTGCTTATATTCCAAAATCTCACTCAATTTATGGAAACATTGTACAGGTTATTATTTATGAATGAAAGAATGTCAATAAAAATGGAAAAAAACTGCGCTTAGTATTTTCTAGTAGTAGTTGTTGTGAATGATTGATTCAATTATGAATTTACCAAATGAGAAATTTTCGTGGAAAATTTTGGGATTTCGTTATTTTTTTACTTTTGACTACATAAATATGATCAGTAACGGGTACTGATTGAGCCCCATTTTTTTTGCACTAATTAAAAAATAGGGGTATATATACTAAAGGCTATTCCTTACTAAAATATGGCGTCAAAAAACTCCTGCGCATTGCTGTCGACTGGAAGTGTGCCCGAAAGGCTGGCGGCATTGCCACGTTGTATGACAATGCTTAATCTCTGACCGAGGTAAAAGCCAGCCGCGCTCACGCTCCTGCTTAGCTAATCTCTGTTGAGATTGACCGCCGAGGTCGAAATTTTATCAGGAAGATTTATTAGCCTATGTGAGGACACTGTAGACCAGTCAATATTGGACCTGTCAATGTTAGATCTTCTTCTAACCTCGTACCAATGTGTGTAGTACAATCGTTATGTCACAAATTACGTTCGGTTCAACGTAGCCTTGGTCGCAAACCCATCTCACTTAAAGGTCGCTTACTTAATAACTATAATGTATGGTATCATCAGGCCACTTCAGATGTATTATTAGCTACAGTAAAACATACATACATTATGAGTAATTTATGTTAGTATGTCTGTTCTAATGTACACGTATCTATCAAATAGGATGAACGGAATCGTTCTGGGTAGGTACTTCTTTACATTTTTTTGAGGTGGGAAATCTTGTAATGACTCTATCGTGCTCTAGGAAGAGCGTGAGGGCGTGTCAGACTTTTATTGAGTAAAACCTTCAGTTGCCTTTTTGCGTTCTAGGATCAGGAGTATCCCTTTCATACGTGGCCCGAGGGTACATCGTTATATGATATCTATTTTTTAAATTATATACCTACTTGTTTCTGCCAATGACTTCGCCAGCGTGATAGTAGGAAATTATCCTAAGAAAACATACTCCCGGGCTAAAAATTATCCTACGTGCCAGGACATAGTCCCAATCTATTCTGCCCCCCTAGCCAAGTTACGACCGTTTCGTTCCGATTCTCTTGCGTCGAAGGCCTCAAGTCGGCCACGCCTCCGATTCCTTTGTTCTGACCACGTGACAGCGTTGAGATGATGTCGGCTAGGCTGTTTGAACGATAGCGATGACGAATTTTTTTTATATAAACTATGTGCTTGACTGCGATCTAACCTGATGGTAAACGGTGAATAACACACATAATTACGTTCAACATGCGACTTCATAAATATTAGTATGACGTAGGTAATAAGGGTGTTGTATGCCTCTGACATTATTCCTAAATATCAGGGGTCAGAGATATTTTAGGACATACCGAAATGTCAGATTTTCTGGTAACAGTAATTTTAGATTTTGGTCAATATAACTTTGATTGGTGTCCAGGTTTTCTGAGAAGGTTATATTTAGGTTTATATTTAGTTTCGGTACTCTTATTTGCTTGGCGTTATTTTTTAATGACGTTACTAGGATCTGTGTAAGTTCTATTCAACCACTCCTTCATCATCCCTTACTAACTAGTAAGCTAAGATTAAGAAAACTAATCTGTCCTGCTAATCGGCTTTGGCTGGCCTGTTGGTCTAGTGGTTAGTGTCACTGACTGCTATGCCAGAGGTCGTGGGTTCGATTCCCACCCAGGCCAAATGTTTGTGTGATGAGCACGCTCATTTGTTCTGTGTCAGGGTGTAATTCATCTATAATAAGTATGTATTTAGAACTATATAAGTATGTTTATCTGTTGTCTAGTACTCATAACACAAGCTCTGCTTAGCTTGGGACTAGACGGCGTTGTGTGATAGTTGAAGAAAAATAATAAAAAATAATAATCGCAAATGCAGTAATCGACATTTTTGATATAGTCACTTTTTTGCAAAAATTACACCTTAATGTATACATAAAAAAAAATCATGTTCTTTTTGTTATTATAGACGAGTATTTTATTTTTTTATGTATACATTAAGGTGTCATTTTTGCAAAAAAGTGACAGTCTCAAAAATGTCGATTACAGCATTTACGATTAGCAGGGCAGCAATCTGTCTACCAATTACCAAGCGTCTTATCTAAACCATGTCAAGGTACTGACGAATCAGTTACAATTTGTGAGGATAAAACTCCTGCTAAACTGCCCTCGATTAAGAAAATAACAATACCCAACGATGGTGTGTATATAGTATTACACAATTCACGCACATCGGACCAACAGCGACAAATTAAGAATAGCCGGTTCACCTTGCGCCCGCGCCGCCGTGGGAGCGCCGTTTTATGTAAATTCCAACAGACTAACTACCGCATTTCTACATCACCTCGAATTAAGTAAATTCGACTAGATGAAAGGTCGTTTGCAAGTTGAAAAGTCGTCAGTCTTCGTGAGAAATTTCACGCGGGCTTTTATGAGTCAATAAGTCGTTTGCATTAATGAATTTTGGAGAGAGAGATCATGATTTTGGATGGATTGATTCAGTTTGTAGGGCTAACCTTTTCATAGCCAATGCTTACTTAATAAGTAGTGAAGGATTGGTGCAGGTTTACTTGAATAAAACACGGATTGAGTAAAAATCAGTTCGACCACTGAGTATCAAGAAAAGTGTATAGTAAATATACACGGCTGAATTTTGATCATTTTAATCCCGTGGAGGGTCGATCCGGTACATGAAACTGATGAAACACTATCGACTGGTAAAGATAAAATAAAAAAATAAAGTACTTTTTTCTAAAACTCGAACGTGTCAATGACCTTGTAGGTAGTTGTCGGTCGTTGAGTACTAACTACCTACAGGTAATTGGACTCGCTCAGCTCACGTTTACTAAAATAAATTAATTTAGTACATGCGTAAATTAATTCGAGTTTAAAGAAAAATACTTTATATTTTTATTTTATCTTACAAATCGATAGTGTTTCATGTACCGAAACATCTCACAACCCTCTACGGGATTAAAACGATCAAAATTTAGTTGAATAGAGTCAGTAACTAAATTTAATATGGAAGGTAAGTTTGACAGCTTACCTTCCTTGCAGCTGCAACTGACATCAAGTGAAAATTTGCGTCATAAATAATAATCGGTTCAAATAATACCAACGTCACTAAATATTATTAACATTAGTTAGTTTAAAAGTCGTTCACACGATTCAAGTAATTCAATTTAGTCATTACAGATATATTATGTGATCTATGATGATTAAATTAGATTACTTGATCACTTGGCATAATTGCTGCTTTGTGTCATCTAAAAGCGTAACTATCCCGTTTTCTGAGAGGAAGGCTCAATCCCGGTATGATAAGCAACGAAGGTTCGGGGTAGGTTTTTAGTCAGTAAGAGTCTGACACTATTTCCCGCTCCGCCCAAGGGCGGGATATGTCAATGGATGATTTTGCCTACCATAAAAAAAAAAAACTATCTCATCGCATTTTGCTGAATTATTTCGTTTCTCAATGTTATTAACACATCCTTACTACAAAATTGACGAAGTAAGAGATAGACACGTTAAGTTACACCATGTGCGTAATTTCTCAAAAAAAGTGTAATAAACATTAATTCTTCAATGTCTAATAAAAGAAGTTCCCATGCTCGCTTTCACGACAAAAACGGCATTCATAATTGTATACGTATTCTTTTCCACTTCATACGTCTACCCACACTAAATACATACATTTCGTACGACTAAGAACAAGTTTTCTTCCTGCTATTCGAAGGAAAACCGTCTTCAATAAAGAACCGTATCTTTTTATCTTCTTAAAACTAAATAGGGATTCTCTAGTCAAAGAGACACGTTCCAGATTGTCAAATTTAAAATATGGTTGAGATTGACCACGTCAGATTTTGGCTGCGTGTGTCAATTGTTTTGGGGTTTTTGATGGTGGTAGCAAATGAAATGTCGCTTTCTGCCGGGGTTGCGGATTGTTTGAAAGAGTGGCAGTGCCCTTGAAATGCAAAGGGCAACTGAAAGAACAAAGGTGGGATTTAGTCAGTATAAGTTTGACACTTTCTCTCGGTTTGGAGCGCAAGAAGTTAGTTGATAAGAAAACAATATTACCTAGTTACTACTCGTAGGATGTGGGACAGAGAGGAGGGTGATTTAGATTGGAAGTTGACCCAACATCGTTATGGTAGGCCAGACGGATGATGATGAAAACCTAGTGGACTTCGAAACCTGGAGACTCTAAACGAGTGGCTATATATTATAGGCTCTACCACGAGCTTAACACGATCCATTTTACGACCTAAACTGAACTGTTAAAGGGTTGGAGCGATATAGGATATATAAGGTGACTGGTAATTAGTGAACGATACTTAAACACGTGATTGTAGTCATGATAACAAAAACTTTTACTATGGGACCAAACCTGAAATAGTGAAACAAAAATCTGCTGGTCAGTATATTCGTGTTTGCCTAACTGGCCAAAACGTACTGAACTTGCATGATTTTTATCGCGATTTCAGGTTTGGTCCTATAGTAAAAGTTGTTTGTTATCATGACTACAATCACGTGTTAAAGTATCGTTCACTAATTACCAGTCACTCTATATCTCCATCCCACTTTCTTGCTTGCACGACTGACATTTTAACATGTCATGGTAAGGCCCTAGAACAGCGATTGTCATAAAGTCAGTTACACAACCTTATTTTTTAGTATATGCGAAACCCAAAACACGTGTCTAGTATTTTTGTGCAAAGAATCTATGTACAAAGTCTCATAACTGTATCATGAAAAATCACAAAGTAATAAACTTGTTATGTTACTTGGTTGTCCACACAAACACATTGTCACCGGCCCATCCGGGCCATTGAGGAGTTGTTTTGCTCCCGCATCCAGCTGTGCGCTCGTGTCTAATTCCCGCTATGATCTGCCGTGACCTGTATTTTACTTAGTCTCTGTGGTGTCCAACTTGTGACCTTTTTTTAAATATTTTTGAAAAAAAAAAAATATAACATGGTGTAAAAATTATTGGAATCGATTCAATTACTGATTCTGAACAATCTATATTCAGGTTTTGCATATACTAAAAATAATGTTATATATCCTTTAGCTTTGCAAACCTCAGTATTGAGATCTATCTCGACAAAACGGATAATAATAAACAACAGATTCACGTTTTACTGTTTACCTCAGGCATTGTGAGCTCCTCTATAATTATGTAAGTTTGCGAGTATCACGTGTAAGTCATAGATCACGGCAAGAACCTGTCACGTGGACGTCACCAACGTTAATACCTACACGCTTGCATCATACGCGGTAATGTATCAGAACCGCTTATAAATTACTACTTCATGTTTATATTTAGTTGTTTACGGAGAGTGAACGTCTTTTGTTAAGAGTGGACAAACCGAGATATGTTTCCTTAAGACCGCTCTTACGTGATTATCACATTGTTACACATTTATCTCTACATATTTTGAAAACTATTTTTTTTTTGTTTTAGGTGGGAAAATCATTCAATGACATCTCCGCGCTCTTGGGCGGGGCGGGAGATAGTGTCAGACTTTTACTGACTAAAATCCCAAAAAAATCCTTCTTTGGCTTCGTTCCAGGGCCCCCGGGTACACTTTCACATTACCCCAACTCATATATCTTATGGATATTATCTAGGTTTTTATTGAAATCAAACTTAAGTTTGTGTATAACTAACTAATCAGATTTTGCGAAAACTTCTGCATTAGAAATTATGCTTACGATACAGGCGTAATTCCTAGATTATGTTCCCAAGCATGTAAATTCACATACACAGGACACCCCGAACCGGAAAATCTATATGTAAACCATACAAATATTTGTTCGATGTTCCATGAGGGAATCGAACCTGCGACGGGCAGTGCAGCAGCCAATTTCTTAACCACTGCGCCAAAAGTATCCTCAATGGTTAATATGTAGTTGGTTTATATATTTATTTTTTTAATATAAACTACTTACCTGATGGTAAGCAGTGATGCAGTCGTTGATGGTGAAGCGCACTAGTTTATTAGGAGCCTATTCACTCTAGCCTTATAAATGATGAGGCGAAACGTTTAGTCCGGACTGTAGAAGTTCCAACAACGTAAGGGTGGATATTAAATGCATTATTAGTGTTCTTGGTATAACCCCATATCTGATGTGTCTAGTCAGGTGCTAATTATTATAATCGATCATCGTCATTTGCTTGTCTATGTTTATGTCTACGACAAAAACCTAAAAAAAACATAAACACCCCACTTTTTTCTTCCCGTACAAAAACTTAAACTATCAATTTGTCACGTGTAATCATCATACCGGATTCTTTGATGACGAAGTGTTTTGCTTGTAATGTTTTACGGATGTACGATCATATCCATAAGTCAGGTAAGTCATTACCCTCATTTTTATTGCAGCAGTCGGGTAAAAACGCTCGTTCAACCAACTAATGACAACGATGTTCTTGGGGCCCTTTATGACGTCGCTTGCCTTGAGTAATTAGGGTTTTATAAAAGTATCTTTTATGTAACTTATTTCTTTTCTCTCATACATAAAGATAGACAGCGGGATGAGACTTTGTACTATGAAGTGATATTAAAAACACTAAAGTGCCCTATGTGAAGTCAAAAAGATTCGGATTAATTTAAAAATTTCAAAATATACTTCGAACGCCCAACGCACCGCGCAACGCACCGCGTCTCCGTAAACAAGCACTTAGTCTTTTCATCTAGATACCTTTGTAACTCAGAGTAAATACCTCTAACTCACCATTCGTGTTCAAGGCGGTAGGTAAGTCGACTTATTTGGAATGAACAATACTGCCTGAGTGAAATAAGGAGGCTGTCATGAAGGCCAGGTCAGATCATCAGTCACTGTCCCATTAAGATATACACTGGTGCCAGTAATGCTACTGAACACTCCCTAGCTTTTAAGGAAATATTAGATTACAATATTGAAATACAGTGTACATTTTGATCTGATACAAAGTTGGATAAGGTGATTATGTGCAACCTGAATTACCTATTCGTGCATTATTCGTGTCTGTAATGATAAATTTATTGCTTTGGGTTTTGAGTACATAATCCTTTGTTCAGTTGTCTGTTTTGTTAATTTTCAAGCTTGAAAGGAATTTATGAAAAATTATTACTGACAGCGGCGGCCTGAGGAGTTTGTGAGCAGGCCAACCACCCGGGGCCTGACTCTTATAGGACCGTCATGCAACGATTAGAAAACCAAAGCGAATATTTGATATTTTTAATTTTTTGCTACCTTCACTTTTCATAGGAAAATTTATTATTAAAATATTTTATAAATTTTTTATTTGTCACCTAACATAAAACATATCTTCATTTGGTTCATATAATTTGCAAAAAGTAAAAGGGCCTCGTAAAGATCTGCCTCCCAGGACCTCGTGACGCCACTGATTATTGTGATGAGGAGGAAATGCGAATCTCACCTGGTGAGAGTCGTGGGAATCCGATGGATGCGAGACGTACAGGACCGGGCCTTGTGGCGACATTTGTAGACAGCCTATGTCCAGCTATGATGATAATGATGATGAAAATATGACTAAGCTACACAATTGTTTGAGAATGCTATGGGGAAACCTTTTCAGTAAATTCATCATTGGTACAGTCATGTTACGATAGCAACACCCATCAGACTCACTGAAGCATGAAGTCAATGACTCTAAAACTAACGTATCCAATCATTCTTTATAATGTTACTCAATACGAAATGTCTTTGAAAAGTTGAAGGTTTGTTTGTAATGTACCCGTATTGGGCAGTGCAGTCACCTTGCAGCTGGGATCGCCTTGCGGTGACTCAGTGCGAAACTTGAAACTTATGGTCAGTCAAGCGCCACTTGCGACCATATAGGAGGAATTGGTTCGCATGATAGCTCTATTGACGTGTGTATGTTCGATTTTTGAATCCATGCCTAATATGTATCAGGTGTTTTGATTGGTTACTTTTTTAAATAGAGAATGGTGTTCTTGCGAGACCGGTAACTAGATACAACTAGCATGTTGCCAAAAAGGCGTTGTAAGCTTTGCAGATTTATTGAATGATTTATGATTTTGGTAACCTTCCAAACGACGACGTATCGTTAAATAAGGAAAGGCTAAAATGAATAGGCCCTTAATAAACTAATGCAATTCACCGTCAACGATTGTATCATCAGGTAGGATCACAGTCAAGCATATCATCAGTCAGGACTAGGCCAAAAAAAAAACAACAAAATAAAAAAAACGAATTTTCCTGTATGTTGGGGTAGGCTTTGGCCCTGATTCAGTTAACAGTATTTAATTGCGGACAAACCATTCTACACTATTGTTTTAACAATATTCGCACGCACGCAAATACTCGGAAAAACTCGCAACTAAAAAATCTAACCCACATAAGTCCATCAGGAAAAACAACGAACAAAGCCGGTCGATAGAATCGAATGCATCATCGATGTTTGGAACGATTCATCGAGTTACGTAGAAGACAAAGCGAGTACAGTCAAGAGCATTAATAGCTTATACTTTCACAAAATTCAAAGGCAATTTCCTCGTGCAGTAACTATTACATCTTTGAAAAGAGTCTGTTGTATATGATCTCGAATATTCCACTATATACATTCATATCAAGATTTACATCGATGCGCCGTACCAACCGTACGATCCTTCCATACGTACAAAACCTTACGGCAATAATTTTATTGTGCGTACATCTAACGAGTAGAATTTTCTGTCAGCTTATTAATACAGACCGGAAATGTTTGCTAGTATTACCTAGAGATTTTGAAGCCGGAAGTTATGGTCTACGGCAAGTGTGCACCATAACCCACCACGAGATTGTTTACGATCAAGTGAGGTTGTGGTTCAAAAAGGTTGAGGTTATTGATGGGGTTGATTAACTTTTTTGGTAAAGACCCCCCTTCATTGCTTCCATCTTTCGCAAATCCACGCTTCCTTCTTCCAGTTCTGAAATCTGTCCAGTTTGTTTCACCATTTCCTTTGTGGTCTGCCACGACTCCGTCTCACTGTGTCAAGGTACTAAGTCTGTGCTACTTAGGCCCACAATATGTCGGACATGTGGCAGACATGTTTTGCCCACTTCCATTTTAGTTAGGCAACCTTTTATGTCACAACAGTTTCCTGGTTTTGGGCCGAAGTAAAGTGTTTTGAACTCAATCCGTTAATTTAACACCTAACTCATAATTGAACTTGTCATACAGCGTGGCAATAAATAAATCGGGATAAGGAGGCTGATGATAACTGAAGGATAAAATAGTTGTTGCAAGTATAGGCAGCTATATGCGCGTGACTGTACTATATACATGGTCACGTAATAGCGATCTATTAATATGGTTATGTGCAGGCGCTCGGTGCATTGTCTCGAGTTCATGCTGTTAGTGTTAGATGCACATTTGTATTCCGAACGGTTGGCGTGATTTTGATACGTTCATATGGCGCTGTTGGATGTAGTTTCGATTCGATAAGTGGATGTTGGTTACGGTTTTAGTAGTCAGTTCTCGTTGATATTTGGTTGCTTAATGGTTTACATTTTTTTTTTTCGTGGAAAATTAACAAATTATTTCTTTCTCTCTGTGTGTATGGAGCGAGAGTATTGCGTGGAGAGTATGGAGCGAGAGTATGTGTATGGCGTGTCAGACTTTTACTGACTAAAACCCCTTTCTTCAGTTGCCTTTTACGTTCCAGGGGCGCGGTAACTTTTTTGAATATTCCCGTGGCTTTTGGTAAAAAATATCGTACTTATAAATGCTAAAGTTTGTATTTCTGCTGGTAATTCCTTCACGCTGGAATGTTTAAATGGATTTACATGAAATTTGAGATACAAGCTGGTAGATCATGACCATGTGTGATAATTTCGGGTGAAACCGCGGGCTTAAGCTAGTATACCATATAGATGTAGAGACAACCATACATAAGTAATACTCAGTCATAACTAGTTGTAGGTATATTATAAAGCAAATAATCTTAACAATAGCAAAAATAGAAAATTTATACTCAGGTTTTCTTTATAATGAGGATGGTGTGTTTCAGTAAAAACATATACCTTTATTTTTCTTCTATTGTTTTATGTATGTGTGGTCTGCAAGCTGAAGTGGAAGGGAATCCAATAATCGTGTTATTTTTCAACTATCATTTTCAAATTCCTTTCAACGTTAGATTAGGTGTTGTAATTTGTGTTACTGATCAAAATCTGTATATAAACATATGCAGCCTCTATTGTATTATAATAACCTATTCAAATATTCGCATATTATACATTTAAACAATAAATAAAGTATCCAATAAAACCAATCAAGGCTATTATACTCGTATCACAAAGAATTTACACGAAAACAATATTTCATGTTTCCCTCAAAGCAGAAAATTCTTCCGCATACTTCGTTTGTTTACAGCGACCGGTCAAAAGCTTCAATTTTACGGGTAAAATGAAATTGTAGCTCAAGTACGTCGCGTCAGCCCGCTGAGCGAATGACTGAACGGCCTTGCTTCACAAAGGGTCAGGTGTTCGGTCAATGGGCTAGTTCGTTCACTCACAATACAATACTCTCGATTTCAAACCTGCTTAGAACAATTTTACGAGGTGAACTATTACATAAAATGATTGATCAACAGTTTAGTTCAATAAATTGATCATTCAATTAAATGGTTCGATGTTTAAATTTATGGATTTTGACATTAATTAATTTAATGAGTTTTTGTATTGTATTGTTCTTGTTTCCGGTGACGCCAGGGTCGTGCGTATGACTTGGTTTGTACTCGAAATTTAAATATGGAATCATTATTTATAATGAGCATCTTTTGTGATTTTGAACTTTAAATGGTCGGTTACAAGAACGTACGTAGGTTGTAAGTTTATTTAAAAATAATCCCCTTTCCTATGGGAAACGAAATATAGGAAACGTATGTTTTTCCGGGTTAAAGATAATCATGATACACTGCGACAGCTTAAACTTTTACAAGTGACAGTATGATTGTTATCGGTTACAGTACTTTCAATGATAATCAGTTTTACCTCTTTCAAGTCTTTTTTGGGGGTCTTTTGTGGGGGCGATGATCGGCGGCGATCTCAAGTGCCAGGGCTTGGTTCAAGCCATGCTCCGGAGCGAGGAGGAGTGGCAGGCGGTCGCCTCCTTCTGCGAAGCAGTAATGCTAGCAAAAGAGGAGGCCGACCGCATCAGGCAACGGCGCACACGCCGCCGCCGCCGCCGGGATTCCGATCCCGATTTTCGGCCACCGTAGGCGCGGGCTCGCGGACGGCGGGAAAAGTAATTGGACGATTTCTGCATTCAAAAAAAAATTTTTTTGTTGTGCTAAAAGTAAACGAGTTCCTTATTATATATAAACCTTAGACCCCAGACTAGGATTCCCTGTGTCGTGGGGTCTAGTCTCCTTCAGTCCGAGAACAAACTTGCATAAACTTAAAAACAAAAAAAAAACAGTTTTTTTTAAATCAAATAGAAACTTGCTTATGAAGGGTTCTGTTACGTACCATAAGATTTATTTGTACACGTAGACTATTCCAAAGTAAAGGACAGAATTAAGGTCGTTAAACTTCAAAAGACTCCAAAAATATGATGTAAAAGGATTTGCTCAAACACGTGTGAGCCTTAAATACCATTAACCTTTTAGTATTATTATTTAAACATAATCCACATATCTTGAAAAAAGTAAAAAAAGCTTTTACGGTATTATCTCGAATTATTCGAAAATTGTTATTTGAAACACGAAACGTTTTTGGGCTCGTGGAAAATTTTATTTATTTTGAGTTGAACGAAATTCGCTTACAAAGTAACTGAAACGTTTGTTTGTGAATAATAAATAGGGCTATGAACTGACAGACAATGAAATTTGTCTGAAAGATTACTTTCAGAAAAAAAATATTTAGATTAATTTTGTCTGGAAACTAAGGTAGACAGGTCAAAGTCACAAATCTGCGAGACGCTACGGGCGTCGGGAGTCGCAGGGCGATTGCCGGCCCAATCTTAGAACTAGCGGACGGTGAGCAATGGGTAGCTCTCCGTCCAGTAAGGACCAAACTCGGGTCGATGGCGCATTGTGGCTAATGCCAGTCTGGGCTGCGGAGTCACCGTGATCCTCTCAAAGCAACTAAAGGAACCGCAACCGCGACGGCTGTGTGACCGTACAAAACTGCGGTGTCGTGAGTTTAGAAATAAAGCAGCGGTTTCCTCTACTACGGCGGCCGCGGCTGAAAACTGCTTCGTGAGCCTAACTCTTCTGAAATTCTTTTTAAACCGAACAGAACCGACCTTTTACGAAATCTCGAGAAACCATAATATCCATTTTATTCTACCAGTACGTAGGTATAATTTTGGCAATACCTGCCTATATTCGGAGTGACCTTTCGGGCCTGTTTCACGAATGAACTCAATCAGACAATGAAGGCTTGTGAAGAAAAATTGTTTAGCCATGCATTATTTATTAAGTAATTGACTTCCTTGTGGAGATATTGATGGGTGCTTAATGAATATTAATTAAGATGTTATCTTACTCATATGCCATGGGCGGGTGCATCTATTATAAGTTCGTAGGTACTCACCTTGGTTTTTTAGGGTATCGTACCTAAATATTGAAGAGCAGTGGTGGTCGAGTGGTAAAGGCCCCGACTTACGACTTGTAGGTTGCGGGTAATCAAACCCAGCCAGGCGCATTACTTTGTGTAATTTATTTCATCACCAATGCTCTCAAAACGGTGAAGGAAAACATCGTGAGGAAACCGGCATGTCCTAAAACCAAAAATTCGAAGATA
Organism: Leucania comma; assembly: GCA_958295575.1. Taxonomy (NCBI): domain Eukaryota; kingdom Metazoa; phylum Arthropoda; class Insecta; order Lepidoptera; family Noctuidae; genus Leucania; species Leucania comma. The sequence goes on along the minus strand of OY282474.1, from coordinate 13,237,524 downwards.
TGTGACATCCACCAATCTGCACTGGGCCCGCGTGGTGGATTATGGTCCATTACCTCTCCTAGAGAGCAGGCCTGAGTCGCAGTAGTGGGAACATTACAAGGCTGATGCTATGCTATGCTACCTAAATATTAGACTCTAGAGGTGTGATTTTTGTTGCCATTTTTTAGCTAGGGACGGTACGGAACGGAACCCTTCGTGCGCGAGTCCGACTCACACTTGGCCAGTTTTTTTTATAGGTGTGGTAATCGTCATGACTCTTACTGACTGAAAACATACGGTATTCTGTGGCTGTCTTTGGCCTGGGCGCCGGGACATAGCGCAATTTTTTTAAATATACTTACGAGTACAAGCTGTCATCCGCTCTAGGGTAGAGGACGTGTCAGATTTTTACTGACTATCCCGCCCGTGTCCTTAAATTGCCAATTGCATTCCACGGCCAAGGCTTTCAAAGAATTCTGCGGACCCTAATGTTTTATCACCTAACAATTTAAATATTCTCATAATAACAGAATGCTGTTAGCTTTGGTATCTAAATATCCGAAACATCGTTCACGATCTAGAATATGTGTGGAGCTGGTGTTCGAGTTAAGCAAAAAAAAAAAAAGAAAAAAAATCCTTTTGCTAAATAGTCGCCTCTCTCACCAATGACTAAATAGTAGCTTGAAGTTACATCGCTTGAAGCTAGAAATAATGCCATTCACTGATAAGCCACTTTAAAAATAAAATAAACGATATTTTCGTCATAATGTTGTTACGATTGACAGATAGGCGTAATATTTTGTCTACACAAAAATCATATCGCACTACCTCATTTTAATCTAGCCGTCTTGTAACAAATACATAAAAAAACATAAACGCGAACTATTTTTAAGTCCACCTAAAACGTTGATAAGAATCAACGCAAAATAAAAAGCTCGCATTGAAACTTAAACAATTTCGATATTCTTTTGTTTATATTGCGCTGTTCGACCTGTAACACCTTGATTGATTACCATGAAAAGAGAGCCATGGAAGTAGGTAGGTAAAGTTGTTCCATTTTATGGTGACGATAAAGGCCATTGCTCTTAAATCTCTTCATTCTTCGTTATTGTCTTTTTACGATGGATGATGACTATGGGTGGTTTTATGTTTTGGGTTTCCAATTTTGAAATTACGAATATGTCAATAAATGTACCGACTTACAATATAACGGTACAAAATACCAAAAGGAACGATTATGTATGAAGGAATGATACGCAAACAGAGATGTGTGGTATGGATAGATGAAAACAAAACAAAAATAATTTTATTTTTACATTGATAGAGTAGGATTTGATATTGCAAATGGGAGGAATATTAACGCCTCCATATCCTCAGTCTCAAACAAATTACGGTTTTTTTTTTGCGATGGGAAATCATCAAAAATAACTTCTCCTACCCTAGGGTGAAGTGAGAGGGTGTGTCAGACTCTGATTAAAACCCACCTGTGTCCTTCAGTTACCCGTTGCGTTTCAAGGCCATGGAAACTTTTTTAAACGTTTTTTAAACAGATTGCGAGAAAGATGAAAAATAAATGAAAGTGAGTCAATGACCTCTAATAGCCCTACTAAAACGCAACCACTATAGATATTGAGGACCTTGAGTACGTCTCCTACTCTCCTGTCAATGTTTATGATCTGTTACACCGCCCCCGTTCCATTACATCGGGTGAGCGTCGAGATTGCTCGGCGATAGCTGCCATTGTGTGCGGCCCGTGCCTGCCTGTAGGGCTGCCTCGCTATAGGCCCAGCTTGTGTGTGGTCTCTTTGTGGAGGGAGGGAAAGTATTGTGGAAATGAAAATGTGGACAGTTTATTTGTTATTTTATTTTAGAAGAGACGTTAGCGTAGTAGGTATTCAGACATTCCTAGTTCTTCTAGACATCAGTTATTTTAGTTATTGTTTATTCTTATCAATCTGTTCGGAAATTTGCTTTCAAATAGTCACTTTCACTGTTTTCCAAAATTAAATTTAAATTGGTACATTCATTTTCATGTTTCTTTTCGTCAGGGAAAGTTCATGTACTTCATTTTATCTAGTACCTATTACCGCAACGAATCTAAAACAAATACTTAATCTCACAGTTTATGCTTTTGAACGTTGCCGACGAAGGCAAGTTTTGACTTTGAATGAAAAGAAAAAGCATTTATTTGTGACTCGCACAGGAAAAACAACAATAAAATAAAAAAGTAACTACTCGTACTTAATCTATAAATACCTACTTAAAAAAAAACAATATTAAAAGAAAGATCTGTACGAGGCCAAAAAGGCTCCTATCTCAGTATAATTATATTAATTACAATTTAATCATCATAACCCGAAGTTGACAGCCCTATATACAAGGCGATACCCACCATTAGCGGCAGTCTAAATATTGTATTGTACGAGAGTCCTAAACACCACATTGTTTCTGAGAGGCGTATGTCCGAACTGATGGCTGGCGCGATACTAGCGATAGCCCCCGGCACTGCTCGAGAAATGTCGGTTATTGTACCTCTCACCCTGTTTCCAAGTCACTGGGACAACATGGAAAACAATTTTGTGGTGGTGAATATGGATATTACGGGTTAACCATCAACCACTTGACTTCACGGATATCATATTTTCGCACTTTATATCTTGTACACTTAAGCCGTTTATCTACGTAGGAAATCACCAAATGACTCCTCCCTCTATCTGTACGAAGTGGGAAGAAGCGTCAAACTTTTACAAAACTGGCAACTAGCTGTTTACATTTCAATTGGACTACACACATACCAACTCAGGTTTCGAGTTCCGGTGATCGTGAACAGTTTTCAGTTGCTGTAATCGATGACGAAGTTAGTCCTTAATTGCCGCTACTAGCAACTGTTAAATATTATACCGGTTTTTAAAGTTGCCGGTTTCCTCAATCGTAACGCGTTGGGCGATTCCACACCCTCCCTCTCTCTCCCTGTGCCCGGCAATGCCAGTGTCGCTATGAAAGTTGCTCACAGCAGAAATTGTGGCAACTGTAAACGTTATAACAACTATCAACTTTTACAGGAAACTTTTTAAAAGTAGATAGTTGCCTCAACTTAAGTTGCTCCATGTGCAAAGGCCCTATAGGCTGATTATGGAACATTGCTTAAAAAAATCTGTTTGAAATCTCTGACACGCATCTAATGAACCTGCATTATCTGATCAAAGTTGGTTCTTTCTTTGTTTTAGTAAATGCAAGGTCAAGCTACTCAAAATCAATTTCTCTCGTCACTACAATTCAAAAATGTTTTGCCTCCTTATGCAAACTCAGTTGGGTATAATTAACACTTGCCGTGACAACAGTAGACGCTGCAGTCAATCTTACTGATTGACACAATGACACCATCGCATTATCTATCCGCTTTTTAATCTGACTAGTGACAATAGTTTCGCTACACAGTTTTGTCACATTTTCCAAACCAAACCTTACGTTTGGAAAATGTGACAAAACTGTGTAGCGAAACGGTTCATATATCGACCCTTTTAGGGAAAAGCGATAAATTGCGTTTTTTAAAGTTTAGTTTTTGCTTCCTTAAAATAGCATGGCATGAGCCTAATGGTAATCCACCACGCGGGCCCGATGCGGGTTGGTGGATGTCACATGTCTTTGAATTTTTGGTTCTAGGACATGTCGGTTTCCTCACGAAGTTTTCCTTCATCGTTTTGAGAGCAGTGATGATATAATAAATTACAAAAAGTAACACGCCTGGTTGGATTTTCTTTCTTAATTAAAAGAATTACTTAATGACTATACCTTTTTAAATCATTACCTATGATAAGAATTTTAACTGATAAATTCCTTTTGTTCTTAATACTTTTTAATGCGGATCGAGGAGATCGAAAAAGTCTCTGAAATACCACCTCATTAGTTTACTGAAATCACCTTACATATATTCTCTTTGTTAAAAATCTATCTTCGGTGCTAATTACACTGTCGATGCTTATCAAATATGCTAAGCTTAAATTTGTTCACACCCAGTATTTATGTAGGTGCCGAATTTATAATCTTAATAATATCTTGACGATAAATCAAGGCATTCTACATGTTGTTGGCACCAATGAATGCTGCTGGTCATTCCACTGCAACATTGAGCTTATTTATTAATTGAACAAGTTGAACGAACTCATTTCCGATAAATATAATAAAGTTCTGAAAGGTTAAAGGCGTGCATTATAGAATAAAACAGGATTTATATTTAATTAGGAACCTTGAAATGAGTCTGAAAGGTTTTATAGTCAGCAGGAGGTTGTAACTCATTTATCTATTTCTTCTTGTAATTTGCATAATATTAACGGTGGCATGCAGTTAATAATAATCCAAATTATACAACTGTGGATCGAACTCATGGTAAATATCATTCAATACCGGCAAAATGCAATTGCTCACCCCCCTAGCAAATAGCGCGATAATTGACTAAACATCCCTGAAGACCAAGAAGGACCTACTAGCTCCTGGTGTGAGCCGCGTATTTCGCTGTATGCGAGAAGCGTTGCCCTGGTTGATGCTGATCAGCCTTATTTTTTTCTGTAGACTTCTAACACTTTCGAACTATTCCCCTGCCTTGGCCAGCATCAGCCTTAGTGGGATAGTCAATTTAACTGACATCTCACTTAGGCACGTGTGAAAGGCAATGCGCCGTCGACCCTGGTCTTTATCGGTGAGCTACTCATCATTAACCATCCGCAGACCACGCCTGGTCGATCTAACCTACAGGGGTGATTCTAGACGTTAAACTATTTGTTTAGATGGGATTTCATCCAATGTCGTCTTACGCTTTTGTGGAGAGCGGGAGGGCGTGTCAGATTTTTACTGACTAAAACCCGCTCCTCTGTTCCTTTTTAAAATTGTTATTACAAACTTACCAACTCTCTTGTTCCTTCATCAGTTGTGTCAGTTACTTAGTATTAAAAAGCATAAAACGTTTTTATTTTTTACTGCTGATCCGAATTAACCAACAAGCTATGGGAGATTTGGCCATTATCATGGATTACTTAATACCATATTCGCCTATTTTGGTATCAAAGGAGTCATCTAGATTATAAATATACAGGTTTCTTACAGAAACTTGTTCCGAAGTCGGTGCTTAAAATCTCAAATCGGGTTTTTAAACTTAGCATAAATTCTTTAAATTCGTAGATTATTCATTTATATTTAAAATCAATATTATTATTATTACCCGAAGCTATTTAGCATCCATGTCTTCCAATTTGACCTTGTCTAGACATGCTATTTAATCAATGCTGCAGTGAAATAGACTTACATTAAATCAAAACAGAGGAAGAAAATGAAATCAGGCCCGTCGTCTAATTTCGATAACGCGATTTCGCTCGCACGACAGCGCCGGATCTCATCTCTGTCATTGTCTACCAGTGACTGAGTGACTGTAGGTTTGCGACTGTGATGTCACTGATCATAGATGTGTGAGTTTCGATTCCAGGTTTTCTGATTGAGATGTTAGCGCGTAACGTGTCTTTCTTTATAATAGGAGGGAAATAGAGGATTTTCTGTCACCATCCAAAATAAATCAGCGATAAAATGTAGTTGATTTTTGCATCTTGTCTTTGATATCTCAAACCTTTTTTGTGTGAAATTAGCAAAAACTTCTCCCTCTATGGGTTTTTTTTTTTTTTTTTTTTTTTTGGGTAGGTAAAATCATCCAATGACGAATCCCGCCCTTGGGTGGGGCGGGAAACAGTGTCAGACTTTTACTGACTAAAAACCTACCTTTCCATTCCTTGCCTTTATCCTGGGGCCTTTGGTGACAGTCTCACATAACCTTTGGCCCCAGTAGGCTTCGGCCCTGCTGGACCTCTACAGTTTGCTGACAACTCCTTGAGGCGCGCGGGAACGGTGCGCGCCGTAGACGACCTGAGCTCTCCCTCTATGGGTGGAGTAAAAGGGCAAATAAGGCGTAGGTACTGACCAAAACCCACTTGTTTTCTTTCAGTTGCCATTTGCGTTACAGGGCCACGGTAACTGGGTTAAGGTAAACCCATTTAGTCCTTTCATTATCATCAGGAATGATGATCATTTCAGCCGAAAGACGTTCATTGTTCGACATAGCGTCGCCATGACGACCAGTCCTGTGCGTCTCATATCCATTGTATTCCCGCCACCCTCACCAGGTCATCAGTCCACCTTGTTAGAGGCCTTCCAACGCTGCGTGTACCGGTACGTTAGTGCCAATCCAGAACCTTTCGGCCCCATCGATTATTTTTTCGACGAGCAATGTGCCCTACACACTGGCACTGCCTCTTGAGCTGGACTATGCCGGTAACCTTCGTTCTTCTGCGGATATCTTCTATTCTGATGCAATCACGTAAGGAAACTCCGAGCATAACCCTCTCTATTTTCCTTTAGGTGACTTTAAGTCTTCTGATGACTGTTGTGAGCGACCTTCATCTAAGAATAGCCTTTAATAAATTAAATTGTAGATTTTTTAAAATTTATATTCATTATTCACCAAGAGGACGCCGGCGTCCGCACACCTATTGTCTTTCTATTGTGTCTCTAATTACGCGATTCAAAAGGTTAACTAGTGCTTGACTGCGATCTGACCTGATGGAAAGCAGTGATGCAATCGTTGATGGTAAAGCGCACTAGTTTATTAAGAGCCTATTCACTCTAGACTTGAAGACACCTAAATTATAATCGGACGGGAAGACCGAAGTAGGCAAACTGTTCCAGTCCTTCAATGTACGCGGTATAAACGACGAGGCAAAACGTTTAATCCGGATCGTAGAGATATCAACAACGTAAGGATATTCGCCGTACGTACGTAGATTTATTTTATCAGTAACATAAAAAAAGTAAGTCCAATTACAAAATACCCATATCAATATCTAACGCAATTACCTCACAAAAGCGGGTGCAAAAGCCATGACCGAATTAAGTCAGTACCAAACAATACGGCGCTTGCGCACACTCGCGGGTGCATCACAATGTGCGCAGGAGTGCACCTGGCCTCGGTCGTCGCGCTGCGGTAGGCACAAGGGCGCGGCCTCCGCAGTGACACCTACTAATGTGATCATTTGTTAATGAGCTGATTGGGTGATAAAGGGGTGATTAATAGAGTGGGAGATTGGTGTTAAGTAGGTGGGTTATTAGGTGGCATACAAATATGGTGGGGTTTTTGGGAATAGGTTTAATTTTAAGTAAGACTTGTAACAAAGTGTAGCAATATATTGTTCTGCTGCTCAATCTACTCATACTTAGAATTCAGTCATGAAAAACCGTTATACAACTATAATTTTTTAGAGAGTGAGAAAACATCAATTTTGTTACTTCTCCCGCTCTAGGACGGACCGAGAGGACGTGTTGCATTTATACTGAAGGAACACATATGGGTTTTAACCAGTTACAAAAGTGCCAACCAGAATCTGTTGTACCTCTTCATCAACAATATTTCAGCCCAAAGACGTCAGTTGTTGCACATATGCCTCACCCAAGTGTCACTACAACGACCGGTCCTCAGCGTCCATCGGTCTCCTGCGATTCTCACCAGGTCATCGAAACGCCTTCTGTGAGGCCTTCCAATGCTGCGGCCTTCCAAGTACGAGGTCATCACTTCAGAACATATCGGCTACATTGACCAGATAGGTCGACATCGTCGAACAGATGTTCTGCATGCAATATACCCTGCCCACGGCTACTTAAGTTTGGCGATTCTTCGGGTTATGTCGGTAACTTTGATTCTCCTGACGATATCATCATCCCTGATGCAGTCACCCCAATTTCGACGTAGAAAATCGGTATGAGTCAGTTTTCCTCAATTAAATCATGGGTCAGAATTTCAGACGCTCATTCTCTCATTTCCGAGCTTCCACTTTTCCTTGTGCCTGTTGTCTTGCGTGATCGAATCAGAAATGAAGATATCCGCAAGAGAACCAAGGCTGCCGTCATAGCACGGAGAATTGCCAAACTTAAGTGGCGAGGGGCAGGGCACATTGCACGCAGAATAGATGGCCGTTGGGGCCGAAAGGTTCTAGAGTGGCAACCGCGTACCGAAACGAAGTAAACGACGCTGCGTTGGAAGGTCTCCCACAAGATGGACCGGTGATCTGGTAAGGCTCGCTGGAGTCCGATGGATGCGAGACGCACATGACCGACCTTTGTGGTGACGCTTGGGGAAGGCCTATGTACAACAGTGGACGTCTTTCGGATGAAATGATGATGATGACTTTTCTTTGGTAGCCTTCACACCATATCGTCTACCTGTGCTACAGACTAATATGTTAATTTGTTTACTTGTTGATTGGACACTGATAAGGTGTTAATTAATTGAGTGAGAGATTAGTATGAAATAGGGGGCAGGAGTTATTAGCTGAAATAAAAAATGTTTAGGGGTCGTGGATCGCGGCGACATAAAACTAATTACTGGGTTGCATGCTATTAAAAGGGAGAAGTGCTTTCACGACTTAGCCCCACACTAGGAATCACTTCTATATGTGGGTGCGTTCAGAAGCAATTAAGCTAAAAATATATCAGACCGACGCCTGATTTGTAAGTAGAACGACGTCGCGTGGCGTGGATTAAGTGTAGCTCTACAAGTCGAGTTTCCATATAAAATGTAAGGAGACTGACGCGCCCAGTACCTCTACCATGAGTTTTAAGCAATAGTATTCGTCGCTACTCGATATCGACGCCGTAAATATTTTGTATGACAAATTTTACAGCGCCTCTAGCGGTCACTTGCAGAACCAAAATTTGCCATACAAAATATTTACGGCGTCGATATCGAGTAGCGACGAATACTATTGCTTAAAACTCATGGTAGAGGTACAGACTGGCGTGTGTGGCCCACGTGTGCGCAGTGTAGTTCCAACATAAGTAGAACAGTATTAGAGATAGGTACTACCTACTACTTGCAAACTTTTTTTGTGACTGGCACAAAAAAAGTTTAAGCAAATATTTTTAAAATTACTTCTCATCTTTATCTGTTTTGATAAAGTTAAATTGCAAATCTAAAAAAATCAGTCGCTATGGGTATTTTAATTTTGCAATATTTGTTTTCCATTCAACCAAATTGATGATCGAATCCTTGACATATCAAAGGCTATTCGAACCCGTGACACTTACGAATGTGTTAATTTGTTTATACACCGATGGGACAGTGATAAGAGTCTAATTAATTGGCCATTAGATTAGTGTTAAATAGCGGGGTTTAAAGATGTAGGGTCAGTAGGTGTGTCAGAATTTATTATGGGGCTTTTAACTTACCACCTACTTATATTTATGATGAACATATTAATTAACGGCTTTAAAAAAATATTGCTTAGATTAGAGAGAGCTCTTCGGCAGGACAGGTGATTTTTTTTATTCTATGAAGACGAGCAATGAGTAGTTCACGTTGTATTACATTAGCATCTCAAGGAGTTGTTAGCATAATTGATGGGAACTACTAGAATGCCTACTAGAGCTGGGGCGTCGCTCAAAAGGGGCTACGGAACGCAAAATAGCAACTGAATGTATATGGGGCCAAGGGTTGACTTCCAAAAGAACCCGTGGTCCTGGAACACAAAACAAAAAAGGACCAAAGGTGTGGTTTTTGTCAGTAAAAGTCTGACATAGGTACCCTCTCGCTCCGCCCTGGAGCGGAAGAAGTCATTGGATGATTTCCCAAAAAAAAAAACCAACACCGAAAACCTTACTCTTCCGTACTTTGCCGCTAAAAGGGCCGGAAATATTTTTAAAGGAAATTTTGGCGATCAACTGTCTTCTCAGTAAGATTCTGACACACCCTCCTACTCCACCCTAGAGTGAGAGAAGTTATTGAAAGATATTTCACCTCAGAAAAAGACCTTTTTAAAAATGACTTGTGAATTAAGTTGTTTAGCCCTCTCTTGACGTATTATACCTATCAAAAGTTTGATAAAAGATCTCATTTTGTAAGGTCACTGTACCTCAATAACCTTTTCCCAACAAATTGGCTCAGGATCGATCACTTCGTCCAACATATTGGTAAGCCTCGTCTGATGTATGGTGTCACGTAATTATTATGTTTTCATCAATGGCGAGGTCGCACACGTGCTTAACCTGATGTCAGAGCTCATGACGATTGATTGGCAATCGACAGGCACATGACAAAGTCTCAGTAAGCACCTACCTACCTCCCACAGCGAGTAGCAGTCGTGAGTCAGTCACAATGGAACATACACGGATTGACAAATGACAGTCTTTGGTCTTGAAAGCTTAGTAAAATACGCGGCAAATAAGTTGAACCATTTGCCACGGCTACGCGCAGCCCCCCACCTCAATTGAGACCCGAAAATCGGTTATAATTCTCGTCACACAAGTTGAACCATCATGGCGGTCGACCTTAAATGCACAGTAACCGATTTTCGGGTCTCAATCAAAGTACCCGCGCGAAACCACAGTAAATGGATCAACTTATTTGCCACTTACTATTTCAAGGTTGGTCATACCGTTTGGACTAAGAAAATTACTATTTTGTACTTTTCAGTGTTTTTCATTTTGAACACTGTGCTACCTATGTATAAAAAAAAACCTATCTACTTACCTATATTTTTGTAAAAAGATTTTTGAAACATTAACTCTAAAAAACTCTTCAGAGACGTTGCTAGTACTTAGCTTAAAAATACTTTATAAAAACGGGAACTTTTTGGAAAATATCAGCCTAGACACGTTTATTTACAGCTGGAAATAGTCACGTCTAAGTTCCATTCATTCTATAACCTTGCCTGATCGGACAGTACCTACTTGCTTAATTTGAAATGACGAAAAATCCATGTGACAGCTCTATACACTCTAGTCCACAAATATTAGCCCAAAATAAACAATATCGACAACAAAAGATAAATATGTTGTCATAAAAACTAATACAAACGCCTGCGTAGACACCTAAGAGCACATCTATCCATTATCCTCAATAGAGTAGAGGAGACGCGATACCGTCGACACTTGTATCATACACCAATAAATCTTGGCACCTGACAGTGGTGCCACTGGCAAAGACTGACGTCGAACTATCTGTCAAATTCAATACTTTGACTTGTAGTTCCAAATTCGGCCAGGTGTCAAATTATATTGGGCATGTGTGAATGGCAAAAGTGGCCATATATCATTGTGCCGTAACAATTTGTCAATCAGGACCGTTTTGCATGGAGCTCGGGTCAATGGTACGAGATCTTTTCGGTGATATCTGCAACATGTAATTGGTTCTGAGTGACATGTATTGGAGGTCGGGTGATGTGTTAAAAGGAACGATTAGTTATGATTTGTAGCACAAAAAATATATTACTTACGTGTGTTATATTTACCGTTTGTGTCAAGACGAAGTTGTCAGATATTATCACGTGCCTAATTGTTGGACTAATCAAGTCTCTGTGTCTGATTAGTTCATGTCAACATGTGAACTTCAGACACGTATATGGAACAGTTTCTCTGCTGCGGTCTTCCCGTCCGATTATAATTTACATATATGACTTCAAGGATAAAGTAAATAGGCTATTAATAAACTAGTGTGCCTCATCATCAACGATTGCATCACTGCTTACCATCAGGTGGGATTGCAGTCAAGCACTAGTTTAAATTTAAAAAAATTCTGATCAGTATACTAGACAAAATTACTTTTCTCCGCATGTAATGTCATTGCCATACATTTTGTACTTAGCTTTTGGCGGGAATGCTAACAGTAGCTATTTGTATAAGTCTGCATACTAGATTAGTGTTTTGGTTCGCTAACTCTACTGCTTGTCAGTGTTATCATCATCATTTCAGCCGAAAGACATCCATCTGTTAGACATATGGGCGCCCAAGTGTCGCCACACTGTTAACCCAAAGGTTGACTGGTAGAGAATGCCTTGTTGCATTACCACTACTGTACATAAAATTTAAAAAAAATAAATCAATAAGTACTTCTTCGTGTTAAAATACAATAAAACGAGCAAAACATTATATCTATTCTATAAACTATGTATCTAAATACCTATCGTAATAACTACATAGTAGATAACTACTACGGCAACTACCCATCTTTATATTCTTGACGACAATCGCGTTTAGCGAGCTAATAACTTTTGCAGTCACGTGTAATATTTTCTACATCCCCGACGGAACACAAATGGAAAAACTTTCCGTTCCGTTTATAATCAATGTGATTCATAGACTATGTAACTTTGAATAGGCCCTGCTTCGTAGACCATTATTAATGTTGGAAAGCTCTCGAAAAATAGACCTACCGTAAAATTCAAATAGGGATTAGGGTCTAAAGTGGTCGAATGGGATGTAGATGAGAGGTTCTATGATTTTGTTAGACACGCCTTGTTGGCTTTCAGTAAATCGGCGAGCAGAAAATTTTAAGAGGGAAACTGAAATCAATTTTCTTTCACGGTTACGGAAAGTTTTATAAGTATTTTAGTCGTTATTTACAACATCACAACCTCTATGAGAATATATAGGGTGACTGGTAATTAGTGACCGATACTTAAACACGTGATTGTAGTCATTATAACAAACAACTGTTACTATGGGACCAAACCTGAAATCGCGAAAAAAATCTACTTACTGGTCGTAACTGCGGGCCATAAAAGTAAATCATATTCCGAATTCCTAGCAGATCTTAAGCAATTCTTCTAATGTTCGTAAAATGGTTGCACAAATTAGTCGAATCATACTCAATTAATCCAGAATCATATCCCTTGTAAATATTCAGAATCATATTCCTTGTATCTAAATATTGCCGTATAAAAAAAATATGATTCATGTTATGATTCTACAAAAGTGGCCTTTTTAGACCTCCTGGTCAAAATGTACTGAACTTGCTGATTTTTGTCGCGTTTTCAGGTTTGGTCCCATATTAAAAGTGGTTTGTTATAATGACTACAATCACGTATTTAAGTAACGGTCACTAATTTTACCAGTCACCCTCTAAAGACAACTTTATTTTTCATACTCTATTAAATAAACATAATTTCGTCGGGAAATCCGTTTGCTTCCTTTTTAATATTTTATTGTATGAAGAGTTCACTATATTGCTTGGTCCCAACGGAAGCGCAGGCGTACGGACGGAATACTCAACGCGTTACTACAGTATTGTGTGCCAAAAGAAAATGTTAATCCACGGCTCATTAATTAAATTACAGCTAAGCCTTGATTTTCCTTCAGTCGATTATTAACACGGCGGTAGAATACACGGAATTTGCTACCTCAGTTGTTACACGTAAATAGTTAATAGCTACTAGAATAGTTAAGCTGATAGTGTTATTGTTTGTGTACAGGTAAATCATAATGTTTACCAAACATTACTTATTTATGTATGGAAATCGTGCGGACAGTTAAATATGGTAAATAAGTAATAAATGTGAACTGTGACTGATTTTGTGCAGTGCAATTTTCCGCGTATTGTGAAAATTTTATGAATTTTAATGGTGACAGTCTTTACGTTAAGCGATCATGGCGCCATCAAGCGACGGCCACGAGTACTATTACAGTTCATGGCAAATCAACCTGCCAACTACGACTTGTATAAGTTCAGCTACTCGGTAAGAGATGGCGCTGTATGCAAAACTAACAAACTACCATTTAAAATGTTGATTTCAAAAAAAAAATTGAATTATGTATGAAATATGAATGGTTCTTTTAATTTCTATCAATAATTTTATATTCATGAAAGGTTTCTTTTTGTTTACAGGCCGAGCCTGGCGATACAATAGCAACAACCAAAGAAGGTTCGTAATTTTTTTTTTTATTATGTTCTACTAGGTTCTACTGCTGAAAATAATCTGTTTAATTTTGATTTTTTGGATAATTAGGTATTTTATTTTTTTCGTTTTGCAGAAGAATGGGTGACGCGGAAAAAAAGCGAAGTGACAACGACCCGTCAGATCGCGACCAGAGTCAAGCGCGAGCTGATATTGGAGGATGGACGCATATTGAGCGACTCGGGGCCCAAAATATCTACCTCCGTCAATGAAGACACGCACACCACCAATTATCAACAGACTGAGGTACTTAAATAATAATAACTCTAGTACGTGATCATTTTTGAAAGAAATGTTCTCATCCATTGTTTTGTATCGAGCGAAAAAAACAAAGTCGACACGTAAGCGATTAGGTACCTATAGATTAAGGGTGTTTTTAATATCGTGTGGATTTCATCACGCATGCGGATTTTCTCCACATGCGTAAACACCGCAAATGTCCTTTTTATACAAGTATTTATTGTAATGCGTGCAATACGCACGCGGGACAGATTTTTTTGCGTTTTGAAATTTTCTGCATGCGAAGCAAATCCGCATGCGTGATGAAATCCGCATGATATTAAAAACACCCCAAAATCATCCCCATAAAATTAACGTCGAAGAAGAAATAGAAAGGTTTTTGTCACAAGGAACTGAAGGATACGGGTGGATTTTAGCTAGTGAAAGTCTCGTCCTCGTCGTCACTCCGTCTCGCTATACCCAGAGTTGGAGGATTAATATGAAGATCCGGGGTTCTTCCCTCATATGGAACTGAAACATTATTGGCTTGGGTACCTACAGCAATAATAATGTTTCAGTTCCATTGCAGTCAGTTCTCCTAGTACCTGCATACTAGGCTGGATACAGGTATAGGTGTAATTTTTATACACCGGTAAATTTTGATCGTTTTAATCCCGTGGAGGGTCGATCCGGTACACGAATTAATATTACGCTTGTACGAAATTAATTCCTTAAAGTAAACTTTAGCTGACAGAGTTCAATGACTTGTAGGTAGTTAGTACGCAACGACTGACAACTACCGGATCGACCCTCCATGGGATTAAAACGATCAAAAATTTACGGTTTATAATGTAGTGTAATACTGACATGAAGAGATCTGTTAATATTTATTTTTTCTTTGCAGCATCGAGTGCCCGAAGACCAGATAGATGAGGAAGCGGAAGAAAATGAAGCGATCGGGGCGCCACCTGAAGGTGAACTTTTGTCATTGATTTCTACTTAAGATAAAACGCGTTTCCTTTCATTATAATAATAATAATATGACATTTATTTCAGACAAAGTCCATATTGTTAGTAACACAAGAAACCTTATAAATCTATTGTTAGTAGATAGTATAGTTATAGTTAGTACATACACAGACAGCACAAAGCGGTACCGCACAGTACCACCAGTTTATGCCAGGCCCTGGACGCGACCACCCTCAGTGTGTAGTCGCATCCAGTGCCGCCACATCGGCGAGTCCCAGCGATCCACAAATACGCTCAGAAGGCTGTTCGAACTGGCCCGCATGCGCTTCATCACAGAGGCACAACGCTTCCGCATGATGGCGTGAAAACCACCCACGCTTTTTTCCGCAAACATTGCTGAAGCGCTGCATTGGCGTGGCAGCCCGAACAGCATCCTGAACGCGTTATTATATTGTACACGCAGAGCACTATATGCACGCTGCGTGTACTTAGTCCCCACAGGCTGCAGGTGTAAAAAGATTGACAATAGGCCTTAAATAACATCAATTTAACTATATACAATTTAATATATCTTTTAGGTGTGAGCGGTTTTTTTTTTGTTTTCTTTTTTTTGAGCGGTGGCCCTTCCTCACTCGCCTATGGTCAACGTCGATTATTATGGTTAAAATCTTGTTTTTTTTTTATTTTTATTTATATAGTGCTAGTGCTTGACTGCGATCCCATCTGATGATAAGCAGTGATGCAATCGTTGATGGTGAGGCGCACTAGTTTATAGGCTTTTAGCCTATTCACTCTAGCCTTGAAGACACCTAAGTTATAATCGGACGGAAAGACCGCAGCAGGCAAACTGTTCCAGTCCTTCGATATACGTGGTATAAATGATGAAGAAAACGCTTAGTCCGGACCGTAGAAGCGAATGCCGCCTTGGACGCAATCAAAAACTATCAGCACTTGAATAAAAATGTAGTATAGTATACGCAATCTAAAATATAAGACTGTTTATGTTCCGTTTAGAGTTTAGTTGCCTATTTTGATACTCGCTACGAAATCATAACCTATAGGGTATTTCCCGTTGACCTAGAATCCTGAAATTGGTCTCGTAGCACAAGTCCAGGAAAAAGTCTGAAAGTCATTTTATATTTACGTCACAAAAAATACTTTTTTTACGATTTAGAAAATTCTTCGAGACTCGATTTGAGAATTGAACTATATGCATAGGTAAGATTGTACGGAACACTTGGTGTACGGGTCCAACTCGCACTTGACCGGATTTTTTTATACACATATTGGCAAAACCAACAATTTTTTGCCTTTATCTCTACAGAAGTGGACAGCCCCTTCATCGGTGGGGTGGTGGCCCCAGCCGGCGCCAAAGTCCACGTGACGTCACTGGTGGTGGCCAACCCCGACGGCAAAGTTCGCGAGAGCCACGACAAGCGCGTGCTGACCAGGAACATCACGGAGCGGGTACAGGAGATGGAGGAGCGGATCCACAACGGGGATACAACACATGACGTGAGTACTTTTGCCCTTTTTACATCGGTTCTACAAGTGGGTACGCTGAAAGAACCGAGCGCGAGCCGGGCATCAGCCGAGCACAAACCGAGCACAAACCGAGCTTAAGTTCGTGTAATGTCGTTCATACTCGGCTCCTCTAGAGTCAGTCCATACTACATGAATTTGAGCTCAAACCTTTGAGCGTAAACTTTATGGATTTTTAAAGACGTTCGCGATACTTTTTTTTCTAATTATATTTATTATTTCATAAAGTTTTAGCGTTAATGTGACATATCATTTTAAAAAATAACGCAGAGACAACTTTTTATCAGTTATTGACACTTTCAGGTAAAATTTTGTAGCTTTATTTATATTTCTGTTAAAAAAAAATATCTGGAACAGTTGACTCGGAAATCGGTGAGTATACATAAAAAAAATACATACAGCTGAACGTATAACCTTTTCCTTTTTCAAGTCGATTAAAATGATAAAATTTCCCTCACCATAAATAATGCCATAGATAACCCTAAAATCATAGACACGCGCCCCCCCATTCCCAAGCTTAGGACACATATGCAAATTCCATAACCCACGTCAAACTCTTGATTGCCGCTATTTACTAGGGCTCTTAGCCTTCAGATGACGTGTGTTATCTCGCTCCGTAAGGTGCTGGGGACATGTCGAGGTGTCGATACAGGTATATACCGGCTGATACACACTAATGGAGTCATGGGAAGCACGAAGCAGTATTATTATGCTGGAGTATTTTGTGATAAGACCTATTTTTGCTTCGTTTTAAGTTGTGTTCGCCTAATCGGGGATGGAATTAAAGCTACTGTAGTTGTGTGAACGTGAAAGGGGCTAGAGTGTCATAGATTGTTTAATTATTCTTTTTTTAGAGATCCGTACTTCAACGGAAAAAAACGGAACCCTTATAGGATCACTGTGTTGCCCGTCCGACCCTTTATCTCGATAACGCGTGGAGGTATCGAGTTGAAATTAAAACCATAATTATGTTCGGTACAAGAAACTCTATCGATTTGTAAAGATAAGATTTGTAAACGAGTCAATGAAATTGTAAGTAGTTGTCGGTCGTTGCATACTAACTACCTAAAGGTCATTGAACTCGCCCAGCTGACGTTTACTTAAAGAAATTAATTTCGTACATGCGTATATTAATACGAGTTTTAGAAAAAAAGTACTTTATTTTTTATTTTATTTTTACTAATCGATAGTGTTTCATGTACCAGATCGACCGCAGACCCTCTGGGTCTGAGGGTCTGCGGTTCAATGAAGCTGTGAAGAAATCAAACTTATAAGTTAACGAAAAAAAAAAATGCGGCCGTTTATGTCGCAAAAACGTATATTTTGACACTCCCGTTAAAAAAAAAAAAACCTAGAACCATGAAATTGGTGTATTTATGCATATACAAACTGTAGGCCTTTACTATATACAACAATTAGGTTTTAGACTAATTAAGCAATTTGTCTTCTGTTATCAAATAGTAATAAAAGCTTCAAACATTATTATTATGAGATGGGAAATTATATCATTAATAATGTTATAACTAATGTCAGTCTGTATTCGTAATAGGAATGCGTTAGGCGCGGCCTGGCTTACAATAATAATTACGTATGTATGTGTGCGTATTGCCAGGCTCATATCTATAGCCCGATCTTGTTTGATTGCTTTCTAGTAATGCCGAATTTATTACATACTAGCAACATGTTCCAATCGACCAACACGTACTGGGCCCACGTGGTGGATAATAGTCCATTCCCTCTCATAGAGTGGAGGCCCGAGTCCTAGCTGTGGGAACATTGTAAGGCTGATTATGCAGATTAACACGGGTGTTAGAAATCTTAAGATTTTCGGTTTTTCGGTATGTAATATGCATGTATTATTTCTTAAAAATTACTCATGAGTCGCTCTGTATATTGGTAAAAAGTTTAATGTTTATTGCGTTCATACACATGCGATATTTTCGGTTCTAAGACATGCCAGATTCCTCACGATGTTTTCCTTCACCTTTTTGAGAGCAGTGGTGATGAAATAAATGATACGAAGTAGGTAACGCCTGGCTGGATTTGAACACGCGACCACCATCACTGCCCTACAGAGATCAATGTTAATAAAATTACTTCTAAATTATTTTACTTTTGAATACTTATGTTTATTTCATTCTGCTTTGTATACCTGTAGAGTGTCATATTTGCATTAGCGGAAAAAGCTTTTTATAAAAAGAAAAAGAATCCTGTTGTAACTTCTATGACCATAAAATGGACACCTATTTGAAGTTATTTGACCGCATTTAACTGATTGATGATTACTATTCTTACATACATGTTTTATCACGTCGAATACGTAACTTTTTAATTAGGTCAAGTCGCTAAATTGCAAATTGTCAGGAAGTGTAGCTCGCGCCTTGTATATTTTAACTATGAATCAATTACCAATTGTATGTAGCTCTGCTATTTGATTTGCTAACATATTGCAAAGTTCAACGTAATTACGATGTGATTATTGAACGATGATGCAAAATTTTGACAGGAAATGATGCTGAAATGTTAGTATAACTTTTGATTTGTTGAATACGTTGGTTTTGTTACATAACAGTATGAGGATTGCGTAGAGGTCAATGTGGGATCTTATTAGCAATATTTAGCGCATCTTTATACAACTATAAGCTATCCACCGCGGTTTCACCTGCTTTGCTTTTTTCCTTTGCGCCTCAGAAAGCACTTTAAGCCGTTGATCACGGCAGTCTTTTGTAAATCTGTTCCGTTTGTTACGGATAGGAAGAAGCCTAGACATGTGACTCCAGTGTTTCCCTTACCCCCGAATACCCCTTGTTTTTGGGTTGAGGAGGTCAGTTCCATGTAATGTCTCCATTTATTTATTTATTTTACACTTCATGCACATAAAGGTACAGAGGCGGACTTAATGCCTTAGGCTCCATGTAATATACACTGATATTCAGCTGCATCCGATAGTATAGATCGTTGATGGTGAGGCGCACTAGTTTATTAAGAGCCTATTCAATCTAGCCTTGAAGACACCTAATTTATAATCGGTCGGGAAGACCGCAGCAGGCAAACAGTATCAGTCCTTAGATGTTTTCGGAATAAACAACGAGGCGAATATGGGTGGCTATTCACCGTACACACCGGGTTGTTCGATGGTAGAAATTATGTCTGATGTGAATGGAGACCGAACCCAACACTGTTGGGAATAGACTACGCAGATTAGACTTAGACTTTTTTTTATTCCACAAGTTTTATACAACGCCATCTAGACACAAACTAAGCAAACCTTGTGGTACTAGACAACTGATATACATACCTACATATACGACATTATTTTTAGTATATGCTAAACCTGAATAAACGAGTAGTTTGTTCAGAATCAGTTATTGAATCAATTCCAATAATTTTTCACCATGTTATATTTATTCCCAAAAATATTTGATTAAGTTCACAAGTTAGAAACCACTGAGACTAAGTACAATAAGGTCACGCCAGGTCATAGCGGGCATTAGACCCAACGCATAGCTGGATGCGGTAGCAAAACAACCCCTCAGTGGCCCGGATGGCCTGTTGACCATGTGGATGTGTGGACAATTAGGTAACATAACAAGCTTATAGCTCTGTGATTTTTCATGATACAGTTATGAAATTTTGTACATAGATTCTTTACATAAAAATATAACTAGACCCGTGTTTCGAATTTACTTATACTAAAGGTTGTATATTTCTAAATACATACATAATATGTATGTATATTATTATAGATAAATTACATCCAGACACAGAACTAATGCTCGTGCTCATCACACACACATTGGTTTTGGGTGGGAATTGAACCCACAACCTCCTGTATAGCAGTCAGGGGCACTGACCTCTAGATAAACAGGCGACTCAAAGAAAGACAATAGGTATATTTCACATAATCCATCCATATTTTTTTGCGGAATTTCCTAAATACTTGCATCTCCTCTATAACCAAGCATCAAAATGGTCCACTTTCTAGCTTGCATTATGTAACCCCATTTATAAAACCAATTATCATTTATTCGATCCGATTCATCGCCTCTAATCACCAATCAAAGTGTGCCAATCGCTGATTGTGTACGACCTGCACTCATTCTTCCGTGTACTGATCAAGTGTGTGTATAGACTTGAGGTAAAGTAATGTATTACTTTATCTTAAGTCTATACACACTTCTCTCGTCTCTTTGACTGTAGTCAAATAGAGTGAATTGGAATGCCCCCTGCATTCCATTGACTACAGTGGTAAAATGGAAAAAAACTTGAAAGAAATTTTCACGTTATTTAACAATTTTTTTCAGCATTTCATGCTCTTATTTATTAGTTGTGATAAAATTTGTGGTATCGCCGGCATACCTGCCGTATTAGAACCTAATGGCTTGGTGCGTGACGATGGGAAGAGACCAGATGGTATGACTTTGGTGCCGTGGAAGGTGGGTAGGCCTCTGGTGTGGGACGCAACCTTTGTTGCGGCTGCTGAGACCCTCAAATGGCGCAAATATAGTAACCTTATTGGTAATTACAGTTTTGAGCCGTTTGGGGTCGAAACGCTTGGATCATGGGGTCCGAGTGCGCGTATCCTTTTCAAGGAAATTTCACATCGCTTGATCGACACTTTGCGTGACCAGAGGGCTGGCTCATTCTTTTTCCAAAGAATCAGCATTGCCATTCAACGTGACAATGCTGTCAGTCTTCTGGGTACGTTTCCGGATGACAGCGATGTATATTATATTTGTACATAGTTAGGTCTAGTATACATTCTTAGTTTCGTTTTATGTACATATTTAGCATAAATACTTAGTAAATATTTAAGTTTCTTTTGTTTCGGCATTAAATTAGTGTTTAATTGATTTAATGCTTTAATAGAATGTGGATGGATGGAGCGGGAGGCCAAAAAAAGATAGATTAACCGTGTGAGGAGTGATATGAAAAAAGAGAGTTAGTCATAGCGTGACAGGTGACAGGACAGCATGGGTTCCAATCCATTACATTTCGAGTTTCTTCCAATCTTAAAAATTAAGCCATAGAATCTGACATCAGTCTTGCTGAAGGTAATGTGATACTCAGTACTAGGTTGTGGAGGTAATATAGCGGCGATCCGCGTCGGTGCACTTTTGTATGGTACCGCGTAACGTAGCGTTGGCCCTAAAAGTGTGACAAGCTCTGCTCTAAAGCGAGACAAGTCATTGGATGATTTCTACCTAGAAAAAAAAAATCCTGGCAGGAAATTAACACTCTTGTAATGTATGTATGCTGTTACGTGATTTCCGGAGTACGAGGTCGCGAGCTTCGCGAAGGCAAACGTGTCACTTAATAGTAATAAGCTCGCGACGGCTTGTGTTTATTTTGATTGGATACGGCTTTTGAGAATTTAAACGTAAGGGCGCTTGTACACGCTTAGAAAAGTCACCGGGTCTATGCAAGAATTCGTGACGTTTCAAGAACAGTGTGTACAATGCTCCGGCGCTGGCAAAGAAAAAATCTTATCTGTACTAGATGATTACCTCTGTGTTGTTGCGGTGAAGAAAGGAGGTAAGGTGCTTCAGGTCGCTTTTAGTACTAACAACTTTCTTGCAATTAATGAATCAAAAATGTATATATTCCACAAGTGTCACACAATGTCATCTAGTCCCAAGCTAAGCAGAGCCTGTGTTATGAGTACTAGACAACTGATAAACATAAGTACTTATATGTTTCTAAATACATACATATTATAGATAAATTACACCCAGACACAGAATAAATGATCGTGCTCATCACGCAAACATTTTTCCTGGGTGGGAATCGAACCCACGACCTTCGGCATAGCAGTCAAGGCCACTAACCACTAGACCAACAGGCCAGTCAATGTTATCTGAATATATTCTTTTTTTGCTTCGTATAACATGATTTTATTCATTAAACAAACTTGATTAGAACACCCGACCAGTACGTACGACTGGCTGAAAACATTCTCATCGTTCACACGTATCTATTTATCTTGTCTGGCGCAGACACGACAAATTTTCGTGGCTAGATCTGTCTAAATTCGAGTCGTATACATGATGAATTGGTCCTATCTGCTGCAGACACGGTGAAATGGCTTAGCGTGTACAAGCGCCATTAAGCTTCTACAGAAACAGAAGCAGGGAACTTGTTCGACTATGACGATAGCTTTACAACAAAAAATTTCTTATTCAACTTCTGAATAATAAATAACATTCATGAAAATCCGCTTCAGAAGTTGAGTGATAAAAATAAAAGTAGTCAAAGTAGTCAAAATAAGCAAACTGTTAAAGAGTGCTAGAGCCGCGAAGGCCGACGTCATCAGTTCCTGATTTTGTAATGTAACTCGTTTAATATAAATATCTTTGTTATTTTTTTTATGCATCTACAAAAGTGTTTTTTTTTCTGAGACACAGTTCTGAGGCACTATCCCGAGCTCTTAATGCGATCAATTTTACGACCTAAACTGAATTGTTAAAGGGATTGGAGCTATATAGTATGTATAGCTTAATCTCTTTGTCTAACTTGCACGATTGACATTTCAACACGTCGTGGCTTACCACAACATGTTAAAATTTCCAGTAATTGTCAAAAAGTAAAAATTGACAAATAGTGCCTTAGTAGTACAAATTGACGTTAACACATTTAAAATTTTGTACAAAAGCCACTGATCCAAAAGCTTTTAAATTATTTACAAAATATAAAAATTAAAATGTTCTATTTTTAAATTTAAGGTAGACCTTCAAATCAGCCAGTTGTCGATGGTTTCAAATAACAGCAGCCGGTTCATAAGAGTGATTCACGACTCGGTACAACACTAGCTCATTTTTCTCTGTAACGCCTACGAAGGGATTTTTGTTGTTCCCGTAATGAGAAAGTCTGAACACATATTATTTACGTGTTACATAAACTTCTAAATGCTTCGTACCAATGGTTTTACTTTTTGGTTTATTTAAGGACTTTTAGAATTTTCAATTAAAAATAGTTGGTTGGTGAATTAAGTAGTTTATTCCGAAGAGGAATACTTTACAGTATTATGGGAATATTTTTAAGAATATGGCTAATTTAGGTCTCATTAGGTCTCATAAGATCATCTTCTTGCAGCGGAAACATTTGTGTGAGTTACCGTGGCTCTGGTACGTACCTGAAAAACATAGGTGGCGATTAATTAGTAAAAGTCTAACACAAAAGTCTCACTACACCCTAGTGCGGATTTTTTTTGACGATTTCCTACCTTAGGAAAACAAGATCACCCTGGTTGATCGACTCCTGAGAAGAGAGTGTCTTCAGTCTGGAAAGCCCAACTAATATTACACACAACTTAAAATTATAAATAAATTTGAAACCTACATTTTACAGAACACAAATAACAATTTACTTGTAGTCTAAAGGAACTATTTCAGTTGCTTCTGGAGATATCTTAATTAATTGACTTAGCGTTAAATTAATATTAATATTCCACAACTTTCACATTACACCATCTAGTCCCCAATTAAGCAGAGCTAGTGCTATGAAAAGGTACTAGACAATTGATACTAGTTATAAACATTTTACTAAATACAAAGAAAATACAGATAAATTACACCCAGGCACAGAACAAATGATCGTGCTCATCACACAAACATTTGTCTTGGGTGGTAATCGAACACATGACCTCCGGTATAGCCGTCAGAATTACTACCCACTAGACTAACAGGCCAGTCGAAGTGTATAAGTAATGGTCTTTTAAAAACCCTCTATAGGTTTTTAGGTATTTATACGCAAATTTAAAAATTACATTCTAACGCACGCTTCGATCGTAAATAGACCACATTACACCAGCCGAGTCTTTGACACAAAACGTGCTATGAAAAGACAAATAGTTTCACGAAGTAATTTTTATTAGAAGACAGTTTGTATTTAACCTGTTTTCGCCCAAAATGGTCTTTAAAAGCCTATTAGAAACACCAACAATAATGTGCGGTCTTTGGATAACAGGCCACCCGGTTTGTTGGCGGGTTTGATGTAATAATCAGGCTCCATTATAACGTGATTAAGGTTTACCCTTTTAAATGCTTTGGTTGAAACTAACCGTAAAAGTTAAACAGCGTAGAAAATTTTGTGATTGACAGAAGTAGTTTTATCTGCGATTAGAATCTTACCTAGGCAATGTATAGTATACAGTGTAAGACTTTTATTTTCAGGTAGTATTCAAAAAAATAACCCTAAACTATCCTGTCCGTGTCGGGGTGCCCTAAAATTTCATCACCTCCTTCCTGCTCTCGTCTTTTACGCACTTTAGCGGCTGCGCATTCGATATTGTATAGAGTACCTGAATTATACAGATTGCCGGTGACATAATTATATATATTATTTATAATGTTGTACATTAAAAATATATGTATTTTTTTAAGAAGATATTAAATACGATTGTTATATATTATTTTAAAATTCATTTTTAGCCATAGGATGAGACAGAGCTACAGACACTGAGAAAAATATGTCTTTAGCTTTTCAAAATAAAAATCGTTTGCGTCTATGCTTTCAGTGCTTGTACGATATCTCCGGACGCCACAGGACACAAATATTCATATAAAATATTGTCCGAACATACCCACACAAAATAATCTGACCAACATAATTCCGTGCAATTTTATTACACCATAGCGACATTGTTAATCGTAGATAGTGGTTGTCACGGATTCTTTTTGGAACGAAAAACAATAGTAAGATACTGAGCGTAAAATATACCACGGGTTTATTCAGATGAGCATCCACATAAATCGATGGGATTTTGAAATTATAATTTGTTCATGGAGATAGGTCGCCCGGGGCGCCGGCCCACGCGCTTCGTCTTGTATCGGAAAGCGCTTTGTTGTGCGTTTGTTAGATGATTTTCTTATGGAGGCTTTGTTTTAAGGATTTGTTGTTGATTGTTTTCTTTTTTTTTTCATTTGAATGTCGATAGGAGTTATGGGAAAGATAATAAAAAGATTTGCAGTGAGTTTTGTAATTTTATTTTAGGTAGTATATCATTAAAAGTGGGGCAAAAGGGCGTCTTAGATTATTACTGAATAAATCCTACCTATGTTCCTTCATTTGCCCTTTGCGTTGAAGGGCTACGGTAAGTCTTTTAAACGTAAAAGATCTGTTATTGTTACACACCTTAGTTTAGACTTGAGTAAATTGTGTTATGTGTTCAGATGTAAATTCTTACAAATTATGAAGGAACATTGTTTAGAAAGACATTGAATATTTTCGAAACGTATTTTGTATTTTCTTAAATTTTCAACCCAATCGCTTCTCTTTCTAAAATACCATGTCGGGTTGTTTTGGGTTCGCTCGTAAAGGAAGCAAGGCAGTCGAGCAGTCCTCGACAGAGGCTCGTAAAGACCAATTAGGCACCCACAGCAACCAAATACGACTTTAAACTTGTCTGAAAGATTCAAAAATGGTCATATATTTTTTACTTTTTTTATTTTTTATATCCAGGTTCCAAATTAGCTCGTACATAAGTTAGGTCCAGCACAAGCGCACTAAGCAGCTTCACCGCTTTAAAGCAGTTCCATTCACAAGCCGGTGTTTCACTCCGTGACCCATACATGTTGCAATCGCTGAGTAAGGTGCACTTGTGCGCTGCAGCGGAGCCCGCTAAAATAATCAAATTATTTATTTATGAGCAAAATGCGTCTATTGCTGCAATACCAAGCGTAGATTGTCTTGACATTTTCTTAGCTAGGTGAGAACTGAGAGGACTTTAAAATGAAAACTGGTTAGTTTGGTGATAAAAACAATAATGTATTTCATATTAGGCATTGAATAATAAAATAACAGGTCTTCGAATGTCTCAATAGTCTTTTCTACACAAGCGTGAAGTTGCAATATGTGCTAAATGCGTTACTAACCCGTGAAGACGTTAATCTTAAAACGATAGCTGATGAGATAATCAGTCTGAATACAAACGATCTCATCGTGACTTGATTCCAGTAGCTATGTGGGCAAGCAATCGTATTGTATACAATCGAAATTAAGAGCACAAACCAAATTACAAAACGGCTAAATCAGCATTGCAATGCAGCTGAACCTATCAATGCAACCGCGTAATAAACCTACCCTGTCAGAATTACAATTCGGTCTTCACTCTGCAGTTCTGCACATTCGACCTAGATAGATAATTTCCGTATATAGGAGGCTATTACCACATCGAAAGTGATGGGTCAACGAAAGTAACCGCCCATTCGCGGCTGGCCCTTTAGCGTGTTGCTCAGAGTCAACGACCAATAACTTCACACTTTTAACGCCTCATCTCGAATGTTTATCTATACCCTTATTCATATTCAGTATTAGGCTCTTTCGCACGGCAATGACGTCACTGTCCGTAATGAAACCTTGATACAGATCATTCATCATTCAGAAAATATTCACTGTTTGATACTTACGTAGTGCTTCAAGTACCTCAAGAAAGATTGCCATTTTACTACCTGACTGATATTAATGTCTATCGAATCTAATTAGAATAAGGCTATGCACTAATGGTAATCACGATTTCACGAATATTATTATTTTTTTTTCAATTACAATACGAATTGTGTATCAGAAAAAAAAAGATTAATACTATACTCCGATTGAATAGGGCTCGTTCGAGTTCCCAACGTAAAAGTCAATTGGAAACGCTTGCAATCTCCTTAAACCTATTTTTTTATTCGACGCAATTTGAACAGTGCCTATCTAAGCACTCGGCTTTGCAACGTCGGCTAGTAATTTGACCTTACGCCGAGCATTAGTAGGAGTGCCCGCCGTGCTTTCAACGCGAATAGCAATAAAACCACAAAATATGTGCTTCACATTTACAAAATGCTGCGAAACATCTTGGATGTGGCCTTTTTTGTACTTGTTTGAGAGGTTGAGATTGTACGGCATGATGTCACCGGGTGTGTATCTCGTAATGAGAGCTATTTTTGGCAACACGCATGTCTTAAATTCAGGAATATACGACTGGTAACATCTCTACCTTCGCTCAAAGTTACTTT
This sequence comes from Leucania comma, assembly GCA_958295575.1. NCBI lineage: Eukaryota > Metazoa > Arthropoda > Insecta > Lepidoptera > Noctuidae > Leucania > Leucania comma. The sequence continues at coordinate 13,210,058 of OY282474.1, read as the reverse complement.
GAAAATCTTTAAAGACCATCGCATGCCGCGGTAATTCTAGTAGTGAATGCGTTTTAAACATGTTTACGAAGCAACGGCTATCGTGCATGCTAATCCAATGTTCTAGATAAATTGAAAAGATGTTTGCTATTTGACGTTTTATACTATCGAACATGCATCGATTGCCTCATCCAACGTTAGGTGCGGGTGAATTTTCTAGTCAACTCCGCGATTATAACGCTAGATGAGAGCCGAGTAGCTGCTCTAAGGACAATAATTTAAGATGTTTAGATAACATCTACAAGCCCTGTGCGGTGTGCCCAAGAATTCATGTGATCACCTCCAAGATCCAATCTTAGATATAGCCTCTACGAGGTGATGTTACGAAAAATTATCTCTGACTATGGGACCTGTTCTTTGTCAAAGATTATGAATCCCTCTCGTCCGTGTTGCGTGTAGCCGCCGATGCGCTCAGCATTCATATTTATATGGACTATTTGCACGCTAAGCATATTTAGAATGGACTTTTGAATTAATGGATTTGAAAGTAAGACTGTCTTTATATTGCTTTTGGTATGACGTGTATGGGTTGCACTCCCATTAATTATTTCGTTTAAATTAAAAGCACACTTCATCAAAGATCATTACATCATAAGATTTATGATGTCCTGAGTTAATACACTGTTGTGCTGACGGTACTACTCGTTTGCGGATCTTTGTTCTCCATGATTGTTCTGTGTTCAATTATCAAAGAATAATAATATTTTCAAAGTGTATATTATCGTCCTTGACCTTTTCGAACAAAAGGGATTGGTCAGCCAATTTTATAGATAAATCAAAAATGTGGCGATAGTGCTTTACATTGTAAAGTTGAAGTTAATTACGAAAGCCTTTTGGTTTAACATTAAACAGCAATTGTGGTTTAAGTTGTACGACTGTTATTCGAGTTTCAAACCGCATACACACTCGATTAGATAGGAGAAATATCGTAGGATTTGGTACTTTGTAACTTTAAATTGCTCACGATTATGTAACAAAGTAAATGAAACCGATGATTTTATTCTGTTTCTTTGTAGCGCGGCCATCTTATCGTAAGATAATAAGTACTTTATTGTCACATTTTATTGAATGTACGAGTATAATAGGTATTGATTCTAATTGAATCAATGCACATTTCTTCGATACAGTTACGTGCATAGATATCGAGTGAATTGTTTTATCGATTTTACCGTTAATCGAATGAGTTGTAGCAACTGTAATGTCGGTGGAATATTTATGGGTTCCATGGTTGTTCCGCAGTCGACAGTTGGAATAGCGTTCGTTCATGACATTTACTGAATCACTGACGTACTTGTATCCCAGTGGTTCAGTTAGCGGGTAATAATAATGTTTTATTTTGACATTTGGATTCGGTGCAGTTTGTTTGCCCGTACAGGTTCATTTCGATAATGAACGTTAGGGCCGTTTATTCTGCTGGGCAGTGCATTGCGTTTGCATCATGTAAGGGTGCGGCGCGGTTTAGAGCTTAGATATGTACGAGAAAATTGCGCTCCACTGTACGCACTGTGTTTACATCTACATTCAACGCTTTTTTTAGTATTCGTTTTATTTTACGAGTGGCGTCGTTCAGAGCTTTGCTTTCGAATTTGTGATAGATTATCTAAATTAAATTGTCTGTCAGTAGACCCTTAGCCCCAGTAGGCTTCGACCCTGTCTGCTGGCAGGCTGGGCCCCTACGGTTTGCTGACAAGTCCTTGAGGTGAGCGAGAACAGTACCTCTACCATGAGTTTTAAGCAATAGTATTCGTCGCTACTCGATATCGACGCCGTAAATATTTTGTATGGCAAATTTTGTAGCGCCTCTAGCGGTCACTTGCAGAACCAAAATTTACCATACAAAATATTTACGGCGTCGATATCGAGTAGCGACGAATACTATTGCTTAAAAATCATGGTAGAGGTACTGTACGCGCCGTCGACGACTTGGGCTCGGTCCGGACGGTTACCGAACGGTCGGACAGTGAGCTATGACAGATGGGTTGTTATAGGCCCTCATGTGATCTGCCTATCCAACTTTGACAAAAAACCTCCAAACATCCTGTGCAATAGAACATGATTACCTATAGATACATACGGTTGTATTCCATGGTAGATTTGCAATAATTTGAACTAGGACAAAACGAGTTCATGACTTGTCTTAAACTATTACACAGTGTTATGTAGTCTTACACTGAACTGTTGCTCAAGAAACATGTCAATTGGTTTGGTATTTGTTTACAGTTCAGTAAATTCTATGGATAACAATATACATCCTGTTTATTGTCCTCTTGACCTATGAATGCACATAATATATGACTTGTGGACTATTGGTTTCACTGAATACAATTTTGAACAATAATTTCTAGTGTAGAATCCATGTTGTAATTTTGAAGATAAGACAACAAATAATAAATTCTTTATTAAAGGAGGATGGCCAAAGTCCGGGCGCAATTTTTTTCTCGGTGGGTAAATATCATCCAATGACAAATCCCACCCTTGGGCGGGGCGGGAGATAGTGTTAGACTCTTACTGACTAAAAACCTACCTTGTTCCTTCATTGTCTTTGTTTCAAGGCCCCGGGGTTGACTTTCGCCTAACCCTAGGTGTTCCAGGGCCCCGGGGTTCACTTTCGCCTAACTCTAGGTCCCGCCCTTGGGTGGAGCGGGAGATAGTGTCAGACTTTTACTGACTAAAAAATCCACCCCGTTCCTTCGTTGCCTTCCTTCGTTGTTTCATACCAGAACCGAGCCTTCCTTTCAGAAGCACACCCTTAGCCCCAGTATGCTTCGACCCTGCCGGGCACCATTTGAAGTTTTCCCTTCAAAAAAAAAAGTAAAGTTACCTATAGGTACAGACGCCAGCATATCAACCTACTTCAATCTGTCAAATTTCTTTAGTAGATTTTCAACCTTATCACAATAACGGAAGGTTAATGTTCGATTGATAAAATTTGATAGATTAGGGTAGATTGACGTGCTGTACACAAGTTAGATGCAAAAAGTCGTTTCAAAGCACAACAAAATTCCTGCTTACTTACCTTACAACTTCTATAAAATTAGTGCCAGTTTATCTGCAGACACAAGTACAATAATATACAAATACAAAGTAACGTTTACATATAAACAGACAATCGCGTGGCCGATTATAAAGAACTTTTTACTCGTTTGGTACAATGTATCGAGCTCTCGAAGTCTCAATAGTAATGCATTCCCATCGAGAATGTTATCGAGAACAAAGTAAAAAAAAATCTGGCCAGGATTGAGTCGGGCTTGTACAATGAGGGTTCTAGTAGTCTTTATTTATATATAATCAATTTTTTTAGCCTTTTCATAACCATGTTGGGGTTGCTTCCAGTATAATCGCATGCAGTAGAATACATTGCATTGCTTCAGCCTTATAATGTGTCCACTGCTGGTACTCAGGCCTCTTCCCTAGGAAACGGAATGAGCCGTAATCTATGCGGACCCAGTGCGTATTGGTTTTTTTTTTATGGTAGGTAAAATCATCCAATGACAAATCCCGGCCTTGGTTGGGGCGGGAAATAATGTCAGACTCTTACTGACCAAAAACCTACCCTGTTCCATTCATTGCCTTTGTCCCTGGGCCCCCGGGTAACTGTCCCAGGGCCCCGGGTAACAGTGCGTATTGGTGGATGTCACCTGTGTTCGAATTTTTGGTTCTAGGATATGCCGTTTTCACCGTTTTTGAGAGCAGTGGTGATGAAATAAAATACACAAAGTAATACGCCTGGCTGGAATACAATAGAAGACATTTAATTTTGTAATGTTTTTTTTTTTCTATTTCATCGATCTAACACTCAGTCTTTTTAGACTGATGACTGAAAGAAAATTAAACAACAAAGTGAGCCTACAAAGGTTCTATTTTCATTTTGAGGTACGGAATCCTAAATATGTATAAATCGGTGATTCGCGTGTGTCGAGCAATTTAGTAGGCTATTCAAATGATGGGATGATGAATGTACCGGACACTGCCTGCTTGTGCGGGATGTTAATCTTAAAATGTGCGTGGTCTTTAGTTTTCGTTGTTGAAGTCTAAATTGGAATGTATTGATGGACACTATACGTTAAGCATTTGCCTAATGATTCTTGATATGTGTCCGTAATGCTAGCCGGTTGTTATAAAGTAAGTGGTATCAATTTGATTATGTTACGGAGCACGCAAACAACATCAAAAAGACTGCTTGTAAATGCTACTAATTTTATAAACGCGAAAGTTTCTATATGTGGATGTATGGATGTATAGATGTATAGATGTATGGATGTATAGATGTATAGATAATAATAATAATAATATTTCCACAACTATCACACAACACCGTCTAGTCCCAAGCTAAGCAGAGCTTGTGTTATGGGTACCAGACAGCTGATAAACATACTTATATATTTCTAAATACATACATATTATAGATAAATAACACCCAGACACAGGACAAATGATCGTGCTCATCACACAAATATTTGTCCTGGGTGGGAATCGAACCCACGACCTCCGGCATAGCAGTCAGGGCCACTAACCACTAGACCAACAGGCCAGTCAAGATAGTGTATAGTGTCCATCAGATGTATGGATGTATAGATGTATGGATGTATAGATGTATAGATGTATGGATGTATAGATGTATAGATGTATAGTTGGTATGGATGTTTGTCACTCTTTGACGCAAAAACTACTGAAATGATTTCGATGAAACTTGGTACATTGGTAGACTATGCCCCGGAATAGCATATAGGATACTTTTTATCTCCGGAGTGTTTCCTTCCGATGAATTTCTACTATCACGCGGGCAAAGCCGCTGGCGGCAGCTAGTATCTACAATTCTACATATAATTTTGTTTGTCCATCTAAGAACTAATCTAAGATTTTCATATAAAATTCCATGAACTATGAATAAAATTCCATGAAGTATATAAACTTATTTTCTTTCTTCTATTTAATTTTACAATTTGTCGAAGGTTTTATTCCTTAGTACGATACATTAGCAGTTCGTATTACTACCATTAAGGAGTAGAAATCCTTAATGGTAGCGAGTCCTGCTGAGTTACAAAACTTGATTTTAAAATTAATCGTAGTATCTATCTATGAATGAAAATCGAGAATTTATGAAAGGTTTACCGCTCTCAGCTCGCAAACAACTATGATAGGCGCTAGATAAATTTGCAATAACGTACATTGACCTTTTCCTAATACCTCTGCGAAGGTACCCGAAAAACAAACAATGAACTCTTTCTCATAACTAGAAAATGTAAAGGATCATGTTAGATGTCAATTTAAGACAGTTTTAAAGTCTTTATTACCGTTTTTTAAATGAAGAATGTCAATAAATGTAGGAGGGTCAATGACCTTATTAGCTACATACCTAGTTCGAAGTTAATAGTCGACCAGTAGAGGCTTGGAGCTCAAGGGTTTTAACAGCCCTATAAAAGACAAAAATAGTCGAATAGAATTAAAGTAATCGTAGTATCTATGAATGAATATCGAGAAATTAAGTAAGGCCGATCAATTCTATGCAGTTAATGCTATTTTGATATGAGTATGTTGATCAAAAGAACCGACCAATAGAGAAAAGGAGGCTTTAAGGTATGAAGAATCCTATAAAAGGACAAAAACAGTCGAATTGAATTAAAGCAAACGTTATAACCAACATCTATGAATTAATACAGTGGCGTAGCTAGGTGGCCAATGGCCCCGAAAAAAAACTGGGGCCCCCTTTTTTACATAGGATTTCATCAAATAACCTCTCCCGCTCAGAATGGCGCGGGAGTAGGTGTCAGACTTTTACTGACAAAACGAGTTGCCATGGTTAAATTAGTGTTGCAATATATTTTATTTAGATTTCGAAGGTGGGAGATATTTTATTAATAAGATTTTTGGGGCACGCCGAGCATGAGGGCCCCGGGGCCTTATCCCGCCTAGCCCTTCGGCACCTATGCAGGCAAATCTAAGCAGGTAATGTTAGTTTGATATGAGTATACGTTTATCGAAAGAGCCGACCAATAGAGGATAGGCGCTTTAAGGCTTTAACAACCCTATAAAAGGGCGAAATCAGTCGAATTGCAAAAACACGTAAGCAATTAGAGTTAAGCACTGGGTATAATCCTCGTTGGCAGGGCAGGGGCGGGAGTGAGGTCCTATTCGTAATAGAAGAGCCGGCCGGACCCCGCGTTATTATCCATTCAGCCCCGACAGATTGCAAGATATGGTCTATTTAATAATATAGGCACCGACTTACAGCTACAGGGCCGCACTACGCGATACGTTTTGCATTTTTATTAGCTACATAGCCGTTAACTATTTTATAAAGAAGATAAGCCTAGAAAATACGCACATTGCTACCACAGTTTCTTTTATTGTAGTGCAATGCAATTTTCTGTGTGAATTTTAATAACCGCAATCTTTGATTAACCGATCAACTCGCTGAGAATTTATTTATTTATTTTGATTGGCCTGTTGGTCTAGTGGTTAGTGGCCCTGACTGCTATTCCAGAAGTCGTGGGTTCGTTTCCCACCCAGGACAAATGTTTGTGTGATGAGCACGATCATTTGTTCTGCGTCTGGGTGTACCTATAATACTATATGTTTTTAGAAATATATAAGTATGCTTATCAGTTGTGTAGTACTCATAACACAAGCTCTGCTTAACTTGGAACTAGACGGCGTTGTGTGATAGTTGTGGGTATATTGTATTGTATTTACAGTTGACGATTCATTTATAAAAAAAATATGCTTTCTAAACAAGATTTCTGTTTTATTTAGTTGATATTTAATGTTATTTGAAATTCTGGTCTATGGATTTAGGTCTTATCTGAATAATCTTAATATATTATTATAATTTGCATAGGTCTGTTACCTCATATTGGAAGCCATTTTGGATTATCGTATGAAGGTCAAATGTCTAGTCCGCTAATGTCAACCGTGCATGTTTTTAATGTTTTTATGATTCCACAATAATATGTGCCACCATTTACGGATATATAATAAAATGAGAATGCTTTGTTACAAGGTTTGTTTACTTTAGTATGAATTGAAGAAACTTTCCGTTATCCGGGAATCTATAAGCTTTGTTTTTCACGTTTTCTGCAACTATATGACTGGAAGAATAATGGATTAATACAACTTTTTTTTCAGTTTTCTCTAAGATATCCAAGACTAGTTTTTGTTCTTCATAGACTTAATTTTGTTACATACTCTCAAAACTATTTTTTTTTAAGAAATCGGGCGTATCTACGAGTACCATGCATGCTAGCCTGCCAGGGCTTTGTGATTGTTCGAAAGCGTCACAGCGACGTTAGTATTTTTGACTGACCTGTTGGTCTAGTGTTTATTGGCCCTGAGTGGCCGGAGGGGTTCGATTCCCACCCAGGACAAATATTTGCTCTGCTTAGCTTGGGACTAGACGGCACTGTGTGATAGTTGTGGGATAAAAACCAGAATACAAGGGACAACTAAGGGCACATGGGAGGGTTTTAATCAGTAAAAGTTCAACAGTTCCTCGCTTCCCCCAGAGCAGGAAAAGTTAAAATTCACCTGATTTATTCTGCTAGATACTTTGCCCCATCGCTTTGCCCAGTCATTCCATGAACAGTATTATCCAGCCAGCTGAACTAGAAGCCTTTTCGGACGACGCCTCTCCATTTTCTTTTTATTTCTAAATCATTCTACTTTCTCCTAACTGAAATCCAGTCCTGTGCAGCGAGAACTAGCTACCACGCCTATTCGTAAGCGTGCTGCGGCAATATATTCCGTGAGGATGTACAATACTTTGTGCGTTAAATCCCGCTCCTTTGTGTGGCGGCGCACGCGCATCGCTAGCGTTTCCGAGGTGTCAGGGTTGCCTGCTCAAAAATTAAAGGATTTTTCTTGCTTGTACCGAGAAAGTCATCATCATCTTCCTGTGCTACTGTGTTACTTGGAATCGGTGCTGCACGTTTTCCTGTCTTCTTCCATTCACCTGACCAGTATTGTTTAGGAGTATTAGTTACTTACCCATTTATTGGGGAAGTCAATTTAGTCTGGAAAAAAGCCTAGTACAGATGGTTGTGAGAGCTTTTAGATACTAGTCCGGTTTCAAGAACGTTTCCCTTACTGGGAGGAACCTTGCCTGCCCTGGGTTTACAATGTGGCAGTTTAGTAAAATCTTCTCTACGTCTATTGAAATATACGTCTAAGGGTTGGGCTTTTCGTTGGTCAACGAATTAGCATTGCTATTCGACTTGGCAACGCTGACAATGTTCTGGCAATGTACTTTTCCCATTGACATCGCTGTGGATCATTTTTTTTTATGATCAATAATTTATTTTTTTACGCGCTATATATACCGGTTACCTGTTAAATTATTTGTGATTATATTGTAATTACGTTACGTTGTGTATAAAATAAGCTATCTATATATATAAAAGAAAGTCGTGTTAGTTACACTATTTATAACTCAAGAACGGCTGAACCGATTTGGCTGGAAATTGGTGGGAAGGTAGCGTAGAACAAAGAGAAGGACATAGTATAATTTTTATCTGGTTCAATAAAAATAATCCAAATCAGCTCATTTATTGATATAGGGTAAAGTAGGATAGAGCGGGAGCGAAGCCACGGGCAAAAGCTTGTATATTAATAAAACTTAAAATCAAATTTAAAGAACCCTCGTCCAGTTTTGTAATGTACGTCTTATTCATTTGATCTTCACTCGGCTATATTTGAAAACATTTGGTTGTTCATTCCCATCTTCATCCCCCATATCTTGTAAATCGTTGAACCCATGTAGAACCAAACATGGCTAAAAACCAGCTAGATGTAACAAAAAACAAGCATCCAAATCGGTTCACCCGTTTAGGAGCTGCAGTGCCATAGACAGGCATACTTACAAAGCGGACAAACTTATAATACCACTTTTTTTTTCGTCGGGTTTTAAAAATAGGCCAAAAGAAAAACTTTGTGCCAAGATTAAAACAGCTTGTTTATTTTGTTGTGCCGATATTCACACAAACCTTTAAAAAAAGTTTTACCATTGAGATGTTTTTTTTTTACCTAAACAAACATTCCTAAACCAGTGTTACATTTTACATCCTTGTTTAAGGCCCGGTTCTACTCATTTTGACCTTTTTTAAAGCTGTGGAAATCCACAAATATAAAAGAGAGCACCATGAAAATTTATTTTAATAAAATTGACTATATGGCCAAGGGCTTGGCAAAAATGAAAACACGATATAAATTAGTTGGCTTGACAAAAAAAAAATCGCGAATCTACGAGATTACGTCACGGAACTATTTGAAAGTTACAAAAAAATAAAAATAAAGCTTGTTATTTAAAAGCACTTCGTAAGAACAAAAATCTTGAATAGTTGTTGTTTTTTGTATATAAAAATAAAACCGCTGTTTTTGGGCCGCGAAGACGACATAATCCCGAGCGAAGTTCATACAAAAAACAACAATGACTAGAACCGGCCCTTAAGAAAGCAAAACGGTCTCAAATAAGCGATAAAGTAATAAAAGTTTGGCTGCGGGATTATTGTGTAGGAATTTATTAGATTAGAAAAGATGGATGGACTGTGTGAAGAGTGATATGAAAGAAAAGGAAATTAGTGATATCATGACGGGTGACAGAATAGAATGGAGGCAAAAACGTGTTGCGCCGACCCCAAATAAAAGGAAAAGGGCAGGTTTTAGTCAGGAAAAGTCTAACACTCCCTTTCGCAGTACCCAGAGTGGAAAGTTTTTTGATAGATTTCTTGACCACGATCTCATCTGATGATGAGCGAAAATGTGGTGGAGGATAGAACACACTTGCCTAGACGTAACCTTTTCACTCTAGATTTAAAATCGCTAGATTGCAGCTCTCAGGGAATACAAACTCCAGCCAAGAAACGTTGTTTACCTGGGTATAGTTACCAAGGACCCTGGGACAAAGGCAAGGAATGGAGCAGGGTAGGTTTTTAGTCAGTAAGAGTCTGACACTACTTCCCGCCCCACCCAAGGCCGGGATTTGTCATTGGATGATTTTACCTACAATAAAAAAAAACCTGGGTACAGTTGCGTTTTACAAAAGCTCTTTCGTAGTTTTTAGTGACATTACTGGTTCAAAATAACGTGATTTATAAACTACAATTTTTATGGCTGGTAGCTGAAGATCATGGCCAGGATAAGGTTATGATAGCACTTTCTTATTTTACTGGTATTTGTTATTTCACTATTATTTAAAAAAAATCTCTTCATTTCCATCACACCGCCCTATCTCAACACCCACGTAATGTAGCAACATCAACATTAACAAACACAACAAACAATAAATCGTCCGTCGATCGAACTTCGATAACGATCGTTAGCTCAAATGTTAGCCGTCAAGCCATTGATCTGTGTCAGTCACTGACTAATTCCTAAATAATCTTGGGAATGGTTTCAATGTTCATACGATGATATTGTTTGAATAACAGCAAATCTGTATAACGAAAGTACAGGCAGAAATGTAATGGTAAAATTACCAAACTCACCAAAAAGAAAAAAAAGTTACTGGTAGAAGGGGTATATGGATAGTTATTCCACCAGCAATTTTTTTTACAAGCTTTGATTTAGTTTCACCTGACCCGATGTTTGTCTGTGATCAAATCTTGCAAATTAAATTTGATCCACTTTCCGGTTACCGTTTGAGCTAAAATTTTGCATACATGTGTTAGTCAGATGACAATGCAAAATTATTATGATACAGAGCTGATCTGACGATGGCACTGGAAGGTGACCATAGTAGCTCGGTAGTTAAACGACCCAACCCCATTGAGTTTGGCCTCGTATGATTCATCTTGACGAATACTTTGGTGCTAGATGGTGACCAGGGTCTGATGATGAAGCTAGAAGATAGCCATTAGAACTCGGTAATAAGCGCAATAAGATTATCCTATCGTGTTTGAGTTTTTTGGAATGGTCTTTATGATTGCCTATTCATTACATAGGTATATACCACGCTATAAAAGCTTGCTATGAAAAAAATATTTTCATTGAAAACTTGTTTTAATCTGTGCTCTACTTTACTAATTCATACTCCTCTGTTTCGGTGCATTCACAAACATGTAAGCTTACATGGACAAGACTCCCAGACCCCGAGTAACAACCTTCAAATGATAGTAAATAATGATGTTATCAATGATGGCAAATCGCACCAGTATGAGCCAAAAAGAAACACAACAGAAAAGGGAGTGACTGTATTAAAGGCCTATTTACCCCTCCTTTCGAGCAAGAATCGAACCAGAAACACACAGTGCAGCAGCCAATCGTTCGATTCCTGTGCTGATCTTATGTAACAGGGGCCATATTGTAGACAAGGTTGAGAATAGCGAGACGTCAGTGGTGCTATTTTCTGAGAAAACGCAGCGCTGCCTCAACGACGAACACCTATTTAGGTGTTGTGTTGTGATGTGTACATTGGATTGTCTACCTAATGCTCCTATACATTGGATTTTTAATTTAATGTATCCTATTTGGATGTTCGTCGTTGCGGCAGCGCTGCGATATCTTAGAGAATACCACCACAGGATAATGCTCAGAATTTTCTCAAGAAAATACTAAACACAACTGTGCTAGATAATGTAGATAGGAAAATGGAACCAAGCGATCCTCAACTCAGCAGTAGTACTTGTGGCCTCTATAATCAAGTAGACCAATAACTAGTGTTGGAAGGCCTCCCACAAGGTGAACCGGTAACCTGGTGATAGTCGCGAAAATCCGATGGATGTGAGACGCTCAGGAGCGTTCATTGTAGCAACGCTTGTGGGAGGCTTATGTCTAACCTGACATGACATGATGATTATGAATAAGGCAGCTGAGTTTCGAAAGTACAGTCAACAAAAAAGTTTAGTAAGCATACAAGAAATTAACATCTTTGCAATATGCACGCGTATCATACGTAGTAAATTAGACAAACAATTACAAAACACTTGACAGCTTTCTCATCACACACTGAATTAGGTTAAAAGGTATGAGGTCAGTTAAATGAATTGTCTGCATAGTCCTTACTTATAAACTTATCTATTTACTTGTCTATACCTACCTTCATTGAATGTAGAATGTTATTGTTTGAATTAAATATTTAATTTATTCTTACAGCGTATGTTTATAATAGAATGCGGAGTTCTAAAAGTGAGGACTACGTGAGAGTATTTTTATTCGATTTCGGTTATAAATGTAATGAATGAAGGAACGCAAGTCAAGTTATGAATATCTTTATGAGAGGTATGAACATAGAAAACTCAATATCTTTTCCCACTCTAGGGTGGAGTGGGAGAGCGTGTCAAACCTTTACTGACTAAAATCTCAGCTTCAGTTACTGTTCGTGATGCAGGGAAACCATGGCGGGTTTTCTGTTTAGAAATTCCCTGTTGTCATAGAGGGTATTGGCCCTGCTAGTTCCCTTACGGACGAAGGTAGAATTTGAATGGTCAAGTGGCAGTGGGCAGGGCATATTTCTCACAGAACAGATGGTCAATGATAAGAAGAGAGAAAAAAAGAGTTTCTTTACGGCAAATATGGCGCATACCTACCTTAAAAATAATACACAAACACTCTATAAAATTGGGCAAGATATGTGACGCATCTGCGCAAAACGGCCAGTGTTCAGCGAATTACTGTGTCTCATATGTTGGACAGAGTCACAGCGCTGATTTTCAGCACGAAACGTCGTCGACGGTAACAGTCAATGCGGCCGAAAGGTGGTGAGTGGAGACCAAGTACCGGAAGGCGCAGACCGATGACCTGGTGAAAATCGCGGGAATGGATGCGAGAAACACTCCACTATTATGATACAAAAATTCCTCGACATTCATAACTATATATAACCACCCATTGGCGCAATTAAATAGCGACGTAGACAATAAGTGTTCCACAATGGGTGACCCCGATGCGTGCCGTGGAAACCGTCACGGCTTTCTATTGGTGTCACTTTACTTTGCATCTTCTGCTCTTTGCTGGCATTTGAAGTGCACCCATTGTGGATGTGTCAAATGATGATGATGACGTGTGTTATGTTATGACTGTCCATAATAACTGCAAGTTGTCTCCTGCAGTTTCACCTGCGATTTAGATTACTGCTTCATTAGGATATAATGTACGACGCTACGACCAATAGGAGGTCGGATGAATGGATGGGGTATAAAAACTAAAAGATTTTTTAATTTAAACCAGTGGTTCCTTTTTTGCTACAATTTTTTTTTTAGAAACAAATTCACATCACTGGGAATTATTTCTGTCTCCAGAGTACATTCACAAACATGTCAACTCACATACACATTGTACTACAATTATATATCTTCTTTACTGTTTGGGTCGAAAATCATCAAATGGAGCGCGATGGAGTGTCACACTATTACTGACTAAAACCATATATGTCTATCACTACATAGTATAAAACAAAGTCGCTTCCCGTTGTCTGTCCCTATGTATGCCTAGATCTTTAAAATTACGCAACGGATTTTAATGAGGTTTAATAGATAGAGTGATTCAAGAGGAACGTTTATATGTATAATACGTGCATAATATATTTAATATCACCATTGCACCCGTGCGAAGCTGGGGAGGGTCGCTAGTAATATTATAAAGAGATATGATTTGTAAGTTTATATGAAAATTCTGTCACCACTAGAATGCTACTTTATTACTGAGTGACATTAGTTATATTTTCTACTACACGCGAGCGAATCCATTGGCAGAAGCTGGTAAACCATAAAAATAAGAGTTTAAAGCACAGGTCTAAAAAATATACAATGACCATAGTCGACTGACTTTTCTAGAGCGTCCACTCATCCAGTGTGAGCTTACATTGTAACCTGAAGCAATTAAAACACTAAATAAGCGTTAAAAATGTACTTAAAACTTATGAGGTAGGATTGTCCTCATTACTAGGTTGATGACACAACGTATCTCAGATTAGATAAGGGTGGAGTGGAAATTAGTTAAGATTTAAGCACACGCCAAGTCCAGAATGTTGGTGTGTGCCACAAAATATGAGCAGAGGCGTTTGTTTCTTTAGAACTAGTATTTTTTTTTAAACGTTGCACCACATTAGGTATGCTCCTGCGTTGAGGGTGCATTCATAAACATGTAAAGTCACAGCCACCCAGATTTGGTACAACTATCTAAGCCACAGAATTTTTTTTTACGTGTGAAAAACGAATAGAAACAGAAAAACATTCAACCACTACACTATCCGTGTCGTCAAATGCAATTTTTATGATTACTATTTTTATTTGGTATCAGCTAATAGCAGCAGTAACAGCTGATGCGTAAGTTTCGAATAGCTTGGATATACATATTTATTGTGTCGAACTGGTGTTTGGAGCAGTTCAGTGTAGGAGCTGTCACACAACACTTTCTGGGAGCCTGTTCCATTCGTTGTAGTGTAAATTCACAATCCATAAATACAAAGACGCACAAAACACACCCATCCAACTGCTAGCATAGGTACGTTTTCTGGAAATAAACTTGTGTCAATCTCGTCACAAATTAAACGCAATTCAAGTAATAAGATTTCATAGACAGAGTTCATCGCTTTTTAATCAACTTAAAAAAAATAATAGTGGTTATCGTCACATTGATTTTTCAACTCTTTTATTCCATAAATTGGGTTTTAATTTAGTCTCTCGCAACAGAATAAGATTGATTTTTTGAGTAGTCCTGAGGTTTTTTTTATAGTAGTTACCTACTATAAAAAAAACCTCAGGACTAATCATCCAATGACATCCTCCGCCCTTGAGCGGAGCGGGAGATAGTGTCAGACTCTTGCTGACTAAAAACCTACTCCGTTCCTTTTTTGCCTTGGCCCTGGTTTTTTTTTTTTTTTTTTTGGTAGGTAAAATCATCCAATGACAAATCCCGCCCTTGGGCGGAGCGGGAAGTAGTGTCAGACTCTTACTGACTAAAAACCTACCCCGTTCCTTCGTTGCCTATAGTGCCGGGGCTGAGCCTTCCTCTCAGAAAACGGCCCTTGGCTCCAGCAGGCTTCGGCCCTGCCTGCCTGCAGCTAGCAGGCTGGGCCTCTACGGTTTGCTGACAGCTCCTTGAGGCGCGCGGGAACAGAACGCGCCGTCGACGACTTGGGCTCGGTCTGGTCGGTTACCGGACGATCGGACAGCGTGCTACCCATTGCACGCCGTCCGCAAGCCCGCGCCTACGGTGGCCGGAAATCGGGATCGGAATCCCGGCGGCGGCTGGGGCGAGCGCCCCGTTGCCTCTGCCTGATGCGGTCGGCCTCCTCCTTTGCTAGCATTACTGCTTCGCAGAAGGAGGCGACCGCCTGCCATCCCTCCTCGCTACGGACCATGGCCTGAACCAAAGCCCGGCGAGAGAGATCGCTGCCGCCGATCGCCCCCACGAGGACACGGCGATGCTCCGCCCAGGCAGGGCACACCTCAACAGTATGCTCCACCGTGTCGTCCGGGTGTTCCGCACAGTGACGACACCCGGGCGAATCCTCCGCACGAATCCGGAACAGGAACTTAGCGAACTTGCCGTGTTCGGTAAGAACCTGCGTCGTGCGGAAGTTTAGAACGCCGTGAGGTCTTTCCAGCCACGCCTTGGCCCTGGTATGCATTTTCATACCTCCCTAGAGCTCCAAGTCCTGAGGTAGATTATATATATAATAATATATAATATAATATTTCCACAACTATCACACAATACCGTCTAGTCCCAAGCTAAGCAGAGCTTGTGTTATGTGTACCAGACAGCTGATAAATATACTTATATATTTCTAAATACATACATATTATAGATAAATTACACCCAGACACAGAAAAAATGATCGTGCTCATCACACAAACATTTGTCCTGGGTGGGAATTGAACCCACGACCTCCGGCATAGCAGTCAGGGCCACTAACTACTAGACCAACAGGCTACTATTGAGGTTGATTGCATTTTACTTTTTTATTTGTTTATTGTTGATAGGCTCGCGTTTGACCACTATCTCACCTGATGGAAAGCGAATTTAGTTCTTGTAGAACTAAATTCTTATGTTGGTTCAGTTTTAAACAACAGCTAAGGTAAAAGCCAATGATAATAATAATGTTGAGTAATTTTATAATTTACACAATCTTTATTTACGACATTTAATTTTAACATAGATAAAATTACTCAATTTAATTGCGCTAACATTAAAATAATTGATGATAAGGGCAGGCAAACGATAATATAATAGCAATACTCGTAAAAGGCTGCTAAGGCATAAGTACCTACTAAAATAACTACACCAGCATTGAACACTTAGTAGTTCACAACGTTTTGACTTTGAACCGCTTCATCTTTTCTCTTGTACCAATCGCTACAGTATTTCCTCAGTTTCATTAGCTACGTTCGCGATAACGGTACCGGGCCGTGGGACCATACCCGCATTACGCTCTTTTTAATTATCGCTCCTTTTCCCCCTCTCTCACCGGTCTCTCCCTTCTTGTCCCCCACACCCCGCACTCCGGCTCACTACAACTCCTTGTTAATTGTTATAGATAAATCGTTTGTCTATAGATAGTTCTGCACTTTTATTTTATTGTTATATACGCTAGCAATTGCATTTGATTAAAGATACCCCTTTTTTCACAATTTACTTTCTTGATTAACCGTAAAGAGTTGCTAACAGTTCATGATAAGCAAATAACGATTAAAATGATGTTCGTAACTGACATAACAATTAACAACTCATAATGATGATGAATGCAAACAGCGATTAATTTTATTTATGAATGTAATATTTAACATTCCCGATTTTATCTCAATTTACAACTACAAAGTTGAAAAATGCGACATTATCTGCACAAGCGCAGTAAAACATCATATTAATTATAAAGTCCGCAAATAAAAACTTGTAGACATTGTTAATAAACAAAATTAATTACCATTTTGTAGTACTAAGTCGGTGGGATAAGACATAGATATCATCGAGCAAAGTTTCTCGGTAAAACTTCTCTCGGCCGACGCATAAACGCACTAGCTTTAATTATAAAATTGTCCCTTTAAAAAAATACAAAATGTAATAAAAAAAAAAATAGAGATGGTGGCAAAAAAGCTATACGCGTAGGCTCGCACCTGCCAATGGCGCGTCCAGATACGCCGTTTATATTTAGAAACCACTTTATTTAACTCACCGCCGAGCTTAAAGCTCCCGATAAAAAGGTTAACTTAGTGCACTTGCGGTGCATCGTTTATTAAGAACCATTTACTTTTCGCCCATGATTGTATCAATCGAAGGCGGCGACCGCACTAGTGCCACGTAAATACTGTTCGATCAAGCTGAAAAAAAAAGTTTCAATTCAAATATGGCTGAATAGAAAAAGAACTATTTTTGAAATAAGAAGGCAAAGTATCAAGATGGTTGTTAGGTATGCGTTATCAGGTACGTTAGGTTGTACGAGGAGATAGTGCACGGCCTCGCGCGCGGGTTCAGTACACGACGGGCCAGCTTACAGACAGCCCGCGCGTTGAACTCTTTTGCCTTCTAGTGCTACGAAAATCACCATTCTCAACCGTATTGAAGTTTCTTTTGTTCAAAGAATATTTTTTTAATTTATTTATTCTGTAGTGGAACTGAAATTTTAATATGTGAATAGTGTTGTGTCTTTCTGGATTTTTATTTGAAGTGACATTTGTAAATATATAATTTTGGTGCAGTCGAAATTTATTCGAAAAGGTGAGTGACATTTTAAGTTTACTGTAACGAGTTTTTTCATCAAATAAAACTGATTTGCATTTGAAAATTCAAGTTAAGGGTTTAGTTGAAAACCAGTGTCTGGTAAATATTTAATAAATATCTGGTATATTTTTGGACCAGACTTACTTAGTGTAGCCGTAACACATACAATTTTATAGTCTTAAGTTTTCTAAAAAATTGATTGTAGATTTTGTATATATGTGTATGTCAAATAAAAATGCTTTCTTTTTACTTGGTATAATTTGCTCACTGTCACTGCTGTAGGTAATCCTTCAGAAGGCCTGCAATATTGACATTAGATGTTGCGTGATGGGAGGCAGTTAATAAGTATAATTTGCATGGATAAGAATACATCAAGTGGATAACCGGATGCCCGGCTATCCTGTTTAGTAAATTATCCTTCAGGTTTCTAGGAAGCTGTGAAGGATGCCCGTCTCTTGTATTATTGTTATTTAGATGTGATGGGGAAAAGTGATGCCATGATACATTTTGTAACGAATGGTCATTCAAACCAATTTGATTACATAATGATGTTTTAGGAAAACGTTTATGTTTGGGCCAAAATTGAACTTAAGTATACTGACAATTTATTTAGACATAGCAATTTAGAACGATGATTTGAGTTTTTAAAAGTTCAGTTATTGTAATGAACAATTTTAGTTAACAGCGGGACATTTGAAGGCAATTTTACTATATTATTTAAACTAAATATTTGTTATAAATTATTTCTTCGTTATTAAATAATAACTGTTATTTTGGACTGGAATAGGAAACGATAATTTCAAAAAACCATGAAATATTTTGTGAAAAGAAATAATTAAGTTTCGTATTAGACTAATAAAAGTAAAAAAAAAACCTATACAAATATTGTTTTGTTTGTAATTCGCATCGCAGGTATTGAAAAACGAGAATGAAATCTAAAATTAATTTCTGGATATTTACTATTTCTGAATCTAAGAAAGTAGGTATTTTTGAGTGGACCACAATGTGCTTTACTGTAAAGCATTTTTCGATAATTTCAGAGGAACTTGTTGTTGAATTACTCTTTTACAGTAAATATTTTAATGTACCTAATGAAGCTCTAAAATTAACGACTAATCTAATAGCTTTAGTAAAAAAAACCCATTCATTAAATTCATTCATTCGCGTAAATCCAAACCACATTCGTACTTACCTGACACTTTTTTTTTGGTAGAAAATCATCAGAACCTTTAAATTTCATCTAACCCACCTGTATTCCTTCTGATGCCTTTTGCGGTCCAGGGCCACGGTAAATCTTTTGAACAGTCCTGTGAACTTAACTAATCCTACGACCACAATATCAATGAACCAACCAGCTTTTTTGCAATTGTATGAACTGAAGAACCAAAACGCAAGCTGGCTTAACAAAATAATGTCAGTTGAAATAAATGTTTACTTCATTTTAGCTGATATTGTTGGCAACTTACTTGATATCCAATTTCCCTTTTCATACTTATATATAAGTATTATTTATTATCAGTTCATATACCAGAGTATTAGTATTATTATCCGTTCATATACTAGAGTATATGAACTGATATTAAGACCTAAATAATAATAAATAACTTAGAAGTTATTTATTAGCGTTTATGACAGTAACATTTTGTTGGAAATCAATAAGTAATACTACTACTAATAACATTCTTACCATAAGATGAGCTTATATACTTTTGAATACCGAATCTGCTAATCAGCTGTATTTGAGGCTGTAAACAAGTAGTAATAAAGAAGTATTTACAAAAAACTACGCGACTTCACCATCCAACATGAAAGAAATGTTCGCGAGTGGCGAGTTATTTCGAAAGCGAAGCACTGCCGTGGACCTGCATTCTTGCATCTTGGATCTCGTCCGACCGGCGGACGAGTAGTGAGCGGGGAGTCGGGGGGAGGACGAAACGTCCTTAAGGGCCATCTCTTTTATTGACTAAAGGGAATATGATGGGGTAAACATATTGGTACGCTACTAAGCTGATTGTATGTGTTGTAATCGATACAATAATAAAAGGAGAACTCGCTAAAATTGTTTAAAATGAATGTTGGAATGTTCAATGACATTTTAGTTAAGCCTGATTATGAAACAGTCAAAATATCATATTTGTTATGAATAGAACTAAGTTTTTTGTTGTCAATTATTTGTAATAGTACGTCACAGAAGTGTACCAAAAATTCTTAAGGAAATATACAGAAAAATCCTATGCAAATCTTGGTTGTGTAATTCAAACATCACAAAGTATTACCACATCACGTTATTTTATTTTGAGGATTTCAGCAGAGATGCACATGTGTTTGTATAAATATCGTGGGATCTGAATGTTGTAAAGTGGTTTCAGTCTATTATAATTTGGGAAACTGCATCTGCAAGAAGCAATATACTTACATAATTATGTATCCCCATGACACCCTTTTTTATTTTATTTTTTATGGTAGGCAAAATCATCCAATGACAAATCCCGCCTTTTGGGTGGAGCGGGAAGTAGTGTCAGACTCTTACTGACTAAAAACCTACCCCGTTCCTTCGTTGCCTATAGTGTCGAGGCCGGGCCTTCCTTTCGGAAGCTGACCCATGACCCAAGCAGGCTTCGACCCTGCCTGCCTCCAGCTAGCAGGCTGGGCCTCTACGGTTAGCTGACAGCTCCTTGAGGCGCGAGGGAACAGTACGCGCCATCGACGACTTGGGCTCGGTCCGGTCGGTTACCGGACGATCGGAAAGCGTGCTCCTATGACACCCTTTATAAATTCGGATTGTAAAAAGAGTAAAATTTACCCTGTTTAAAAAGCCAAGCGGAAAATTGCTGTCAATATACGTTTTTTTATTGCCATAACTATTATATAATATTTGTTTTTATAGTTATTTATAATACTATTTTTGTTCCGTGTGAATCTAATAAACGTTTTAGTTCTCCCATACTATATAATGTATGTCTTTTCGAAACTTTAGATTAACATTTTATGACGAATTTAAAAAAAAAAAAACAAGATGGTTAACTTTGTGAAATAACAATGTTGACAATGAAAATCTAATTTCCCTTCACGTGGCAATAGATGGCCGGTATAAAATTTTGTGATTACGCTTGAACACATACGGATTAATAGAGAAATAAACCTTAGAAAGTTAATGTCGACGGTACAGGTAACAATTTGCAATTGCAGAAATTATACGACACTAGTGTTGGTTGTAAAATTTTATGACCTCTGATTTGGCATTTAGAGAAATTATATAAGTGCACTCATATAATTTGAGCATGAGCATGTTTTGAATAGTTTGGTGAGAAAATCTATAATATTGTTTAACATTTAAGATGAATACATATTTAGAACGGATTTAAAAAATTCATAGAGATAAAACCGCTCATTACTTTTAAGTTCCTACTGTAATTTCTTATGTTTTATAAAGATTATATCTATTTATGTAACTTACAAGTTAATAATCAATAAGACCGAGAACAATATCAGCAAATGACTTTCCAAACAAACTTTTGTCACTTATTTAGGTTCTTAGATACTACGAAAGGTATAACAAAGAATCGAATACGCGCGCGTCGAAGTATTTCGGTAACCGGTACACCAATCTTTACATAGGATAAAACCATCTGTTTGTTTATCCGTTAACTCAGTTTAAACCAGGCAACGGATTTAGATGCAGTTTTCACTAACAAAAAGATCAAGTAGCGAGGCTTAATTTTTTTAAAATTGATATAAACTAGTGCTTGACTGCAATCCCACCTGATGTTAAGCAGTGATGTGCTTATGTATATAATTTCCACTCATGCGAAGTAGAGCCTGGTATCTTGTGCTATCATAAGGCATAAGGCACTGTGTATCACACTTATAATATGTGTAAGCCGAAAGTTTATAAGTGTGTGTGTGTATATTTGCTACGTTACTTTTTCACATGTGTAGATCATATCCTGGATTAATACATAGGTTACATTTTTATCCTAGGAGTATGTTTTCTTGAGATAATTGTTTACATTCATTCGAGAAACACCGCTAAAAGAAGCTTTATTTTAATAAAAGAAACTAAAAAACATATCAGCAGTTTTCTAGATAACACGTACACAAGTAGGTATCTTCTAACAAATGCGGTCGGAACCTCCTTTGTGCAGTACAATGTGCAATTTTGTTATTAACAACAACAAGCTTTGTCTCTTCATGGTGTTTAGATATCCAGGTTGTAACATCTGTTCACTTTTAATTCAGTTCACGAGTTATCTAGAGTCAACCACTTGTTGTCTCTTGTTGGTTTTCTGGAGATTTTGAAACAAGTAAGACAACATGTATGTCATGTAAGACAATGTTCACATATATGTTTGAAAAATTATTAAGGATAAATAATTAATGATATTTATTTTAAAAACTCTTTACATGTAAATTTTAACAAACTATTGGTGTATTTGGAAGAACAAAAACACCAATAGTGTTCTTGGAAACTGGTGCTTGTGATATTAATCATACATCACTATGTTTTTATAAGGGAATAATTTTGTGTTGCTATGGTAAAAGGAGATGTCTCAAATAGGGTATAACTAAGGATTATCATTAGTAAATGCATTTTATTCGATGAGGATCAAAGAACAAAACAAGTCCAGTCAAAATACTAAAAAGCAAAAAGAGTTTTAAGGCAGTTGTCTCATTTTAATGTTAAATGTCCCACCTCCTTTCACCTTGACACCACAAAATTTTAGCAACAGTTTTGAGCAAGTAGTTTTGAATTTCGAACAAAATATGTGTATTTTCTTTCATTTCATCCGAAGGTTGTTAAGTATTCATACATTTGCTTTACAAATATTTTTTGTGTACTTATTATGTTATGTAAAATAAAGTGTATGTTAAATAAATCATCATTATTAGCATAAATTAACGAGCTTTGATAGCTTCGCCTTAAGTGAGTCTCCTTTGTGCTGATTTACCAAAGAGCAGTTACGCTGAAGCGCTGTGATATTTTTGGTTAAATGTTTGCTTACTAAAATAAATAAATATCAGAGTATAGACGTAAAGTAGTGTTTTATTACTAAAACAAATCTGGGTAGGTGTATCCATGGTACCTGTAGAAGTGTGACCTTTCAATGTCATTCGGCGAAAACTTTTTGACATTTTGCCGTTTGGCTGGGGGTATTATTGGTAAAATGTTTGCTTACTAGACTAAATAAATATTAGACTATAAACGTAAAGTACTGAAACTTTAGTGGAAAGGTGTATTCATTATGGCACATATAGCAAGTACGACTTTTTCAATGTCATTTATCGAGAACTTTTTGACATTATGCCGTTTTGCTGTGGATAGTTTTTGGTTAAATGTTTAATTGGTAGACTAATTAAATCTTAGATAATGTTATATTTTTATTAGTAGAAAATTGTAGAAAGGTGTATACATTATTAATAGTACCTGTGGCAGTGTGACCTTTTTAATGTCATTCGTCTAGAACTTTTTGACATTTTGCTTTTTGTTTTTGACATTTAGCTTTGGATATATTTTTGGTTAAATGCTTGATTACTAGACTAAATAAATATTAGATTGTAAATGCAAAATAGTGATTTAATTACTAACAATTTTGTGAGAAGGTGTATCTGTTATAATACCTGTAACAGTGTGACCTTTTTAATGTTATTTGGCGAAATTTTATGTAGTTTCTGCCGACTTAGTCTGTAGTATAATTTAGTTTGTAACAAGTCCAAATTACAATTTCTTAAAATTGCTATGGTACAGTAAAACCGTGGTGATTAATGGGTGTTTCTCCTCTGTATGGAAACAAAACCTCTCACCTGAACGCCACCGCAAAATTAATGACTTAGCTGTTTATGATTCGCCAATCATTTCATATTATCACCTTATAAAGAAACTATAAAATAACTATCAAAATGTCAGCTTCATAGGTATTTTATCGATGAAATTATCTAACAATGACTTATCAGTATAAAACACTATTATTTTATGTGCAAGCGCATCACTAAATAAATCATCGAGTGAATAGAGCTTGCAGTTTCACAACTTTCTTTACGAACAGAGAAAAGTCGTAAAACCATAAAGCAGTTGGTGAGTCTATGGTTCTTGAAAGTTTAAAGTTTGTGTTTGAGCACGCAGGTTTCAACTATTAAGTAATTTCTTACTGCCTGCTGGAGTAGGCGCTGTGATGCGCAGAGACCCTACCAGGAGCGCTCAACGCGATCCAATTTACGACCTGAACTGAACTGTTCAAGGGATGGAGCTGTATAGGGCCCTCCTCATCCCTCTTTCTCGCTTACACAAGGGACATTATAGCACGACATAGTAAGGCCTCAAGTAGGAAACTGCATACTTCCTATTTAAAAATCGTTATTAGACGAAAAAATCGCATTTTCGGTGAAATAAAATTGCAAAAAAAGTTGTTAGTAACTAGCCTAAAATAACTATCGTGAATAAATTATTTTTTACAAAAGAAAATAAATTAAGAACAATGTAATATAGAGCAAGGCCATTCTAAATATAAAAAAATAATACTTAAAATGGCTCTCTTGTATAATTATAATTGGGCCCCTGTTTTACTGAATGTGCGAATTGTTGATGATGGAAAGAAAGAAAAACAGTTTATTTACACGGAATGATGCAATTAATTAAAAACTAGACAAACGTAACATATTAAAGGAAAGATATGCGCCACATCCGTGCAAAACGGCCGAACGCTCAGCATAAAGCTGTGCCCTCATGATGATGATGGGGCAGAATCTATTATACTTTTATGTTGACATGAGTAGTATATTAATGCTGGATCAGCTGGAAGTAAGGCTGAATGTCCAAGGTTGCTAGATAATTTTTTAAAGCTTCGTAATGAATTCGCCAAAAAAAAAAAAACGGATGCATTCATTCGCGAAACCGAAAAGCTTACTCAGCATGATTTTTCGAGATGGTTAGAATCAAAAGCATCAGATTATTGACCACAAATTGTTGAAAGAGATCTCAATTGTTTATCCATATTTATCTAATAAAGAAAAAAGATTTGCATTTTTGTTTGTAATGAATAAACGTAAAAACTACGGGACTGACTTTGAAAATTCTTTCACAACTAGGATGCTACATAAGGTAGCCTTTCGGTATTTTATAGGATGCATTTTGGAGAGTGTGCACGAGAATTGCATGACTTGATTCCGCCATCTCAATTCCACCATCGGACAACCCGACGTACGGCGAGTATCCACCCTTACGTTGTTGAAACATCTACGGTCCGAACTAGGCGTTTCGCCTCGTCGTTCATACCGCGTACGTCGAGGGACTGGAATAATTTGCCTGCTGCGGTCTTCCCACCCGATTATAATTTGGGTGTTTTCAAGGGTAGAGTATTCACTCTACCCTTGAAAACAGTCTTAATAAACTAGTGCGACTCACCATCAACGATTGCATCACTGCTTACCATCAGGTGGGATTGCAATCAAGCACTAGTTTATAACTAATAAAAAAAAACTTTTTTGCTGATAAAGCCTTGTTTATTTTCGACTTTGTCGTGAGTGAAACTTCTGGTAAAAGTTAGTAGTAATACATTTATACAAACCATAAAACTATTTACTATTTTCTAAGTTGATATAGTTTTGTTTTCATACTCTTGTAAGAACATATACAGTTTACCTAAAAACAAAAAACGAAAAGAACATGTCTACAGTTTACCTAAAAACAAAAAACGAAATTCAATAAAATTGTCAGTAACAGCCTGTTTAACATCTCGCCGACGATGTGATAATGACCGTTGATGCGGCATGACGCAGCTTGTACATTACGTAAGCTTCGACAAAAACGAACGCATTGCTCGACGCGTTCGCACTCGCTCTACAGATAGAAGAAAGTTATACAATAAATTTTATTTGCTTTTAAACCTCTTTGATAGCTCAATGATCGATTGTGTTTTGTTTCGTTGACGTAGAAAGTCGTGAAGGCTGACGTTAAGTATTAGAAAAAAAAAACGTTCGAAATTCAAGTTGCAATCGTTGCAATAATATTATTTCAGACAACTAATGTCAAAAACTTGTCAAGATGTAGATAGAGAAATTCACGGTACGGTTGGTGCAGTGTCTGAGCGATTGACCGTTGCACTGCGTGTCGTGGGTTGGTACGATTTCCGCACGTAAGAAAATATTTCTAAGCTACAGATAGTTATTTTGTTTGTAAACGCATTTAAGATGCAGTAGTAATTTTTAGGGAAACGTAACGTTTTATTTTAATAGGCAAACTGTTGTTTTTGACAGTTTTAGACTGCAATGTGCATAATAATATAATAATAATTTCTGCAAAAGAGTTGTTTTAATAACGACAAAATATAAATAAAAAATAAATTAAATACCTACATAGAATTCAGTTCGTACATTTTTCCAAAAAATCAAAAAAAATTAAAAAAAATTTTTGACTGCCCTCCCACCTGATAGTTGGTTCATTGATGATGCATTCGTTGATGGTGAAGCGCACTAGTTTATTAACAGCCTATTCAATTCACTTTAGCCTCGAAGTTGGTCACTTTATTATAGTGTTCTAAGTTTTCTATAAGTGCTCTAGTGGTCCCCACAGACGTTGGCCTGTTCAAAAGAAGGCTTTTAATCAGAAAAACCAATTCAGAACTCGATTGCAGCGCCACCTACCGGGTTCAGTTGTATTTTCAAAGTTTCATCCAAATTATTCAGTCATTTAGAAAAAGTAAAGTGATAAACGTACAGAAAAATGATTTATTTATATAAAAACGTTATGTTACACATTAGAAAACGTTGAAACATTAAACAATAAGCATTGTTGTAACTTCCTAGCGTGTGATGTTTAAAATAAAAACTATGTTTTGCAAAACTATATGGTCTGTCTTAACTCTGTTCTTAAGTACCTAGTCAAAGTCGGTAGCTGAGGGTATGTTTGGAAGAGTTACCATGGCTCTTGATGACAAGGGGCAACTGAAGGATCATGGGTGGGTTTTAGGCAATTAACACACGGTATCGCGCGCCGCTGCGGTAGGCAGTGAAGCGGATCTTATGTCGGATTGGCCTCTAATAAATCTGATGATACCTAACACACGTACAGTCAGGGGTCAAAAGTGCAGTTGCACTCTAACAATACTAAACTACAACTAGTTTATTCAATATTTTAGATTCTATGCTACAAACTAAATGGATAATGAGCCATTGACCCTCTTTTAAAAAGAAATTTTACATACTTTAGTATCGGTAGAGTGCAACTGCACTTTTGAGCCCTGACTGTACATCGCCCGACCGCGCGGCCGAGCGGACGAAATCTGCTTTATAGCCACCACTCTCCGCAGCGATGTGCGGTGCCGTGTTATAATCGCCTTAGTCAGGAAAATCCCTTTGCGTTCTAGGACAACAAATATCCCTTTCAGAAGTCAATCACGCGTGAAACAGTATCCGCCGTTGATGACTTGGTCTCAATCTGGACGTTTACCAGACGGCCGGACCGAGAGCAATCCATTGCTCATCGTATAGTAGTCCATAAGAAATTGATTCGTGAATTTCAATCGATCAGAGTCGTATTTATTATAATGAACTAAATCAATTCAAAGAAAGGCTTAGTCTTAGGCAATGTCTTTAATAATAAGATAAAAGATTATATAAATGAATAAAACATTTTACGTAATACTTATTTCCATGTTGTGATTAATTAAAATTAAAATAGACATAACTATGCTTTATTCCGGTCGTGGCAGGAATACTAATAGTAAAATTTTGATTAATATCAAAGAAACGTGGAAGGAATATTATTTTTAGAGAGACATTATTATGGAATTTTTAAAAGCGGAAAGAACACAAATTTCTTTATTATGTGATGTGGTCTTAATCCTTTATGGACTTCATGAATTTTAATAAGTTTTACATAATTTGTATAATAATAAATAATACTGGATATTGTATCACTGAATATGCTTCGGACTTATTCGTTTTTATTAAAAACTTAATTATATTTATTAAAGGGTAAGTATAAGTACGAAGTTTATAAGAAATTAAGGGTCCTTAGCCTGGAATGCGGGATGGTTCATAAGAGGTACCTTGGCACTGAAAAACTTAGGACAACTGAAAGAACACTGCTGAGTTTTAGTCAGTAAAAGTCTGACACTCCTTGTCGTTTCATCTAGGGGCCTTTAGGAGGTATTTATTATAAAATTCCACAAAAAATATTAATATATTTTGGGATGAGCGTCAGGAGAGGGTAGAGGATTTCCGCAAAGTATAAAAATGGTAAAACAGCAAACCTTTATGCTTTCTTCTTTTGTACCATTTTGACTTCGTTCTAAATTAACAACCAATTAGATTAATT
This sequence comes from Leucania comma, assembly GCA_958295575.1. Taxonomy (NCBI): domain Eukaryota; kingdom Metazoa; phylum Arthropoda; class Insecta; order Lepidoptera; family Noctuidae; genus Leucania; species Leucania comma. The sequence continues at coordinate 13,182,055 of OY282474.1, read as the reverse complement.
AACTAAATAACCAAGTACTTCTTAATCTTCATCATTAAGCTCCAGAACTCACAACAAGATAACTCATCAAGCACGGAGTTATACAAAAAAACCGGTAATAAGCGTAAATTATATTAAAACGCTTATAATTGGCCGTCACTTGGCCTTGAATGGACAGCGGTCAACGAACAGAGAAAGGTAAATGACTTACGGTGTTATGTAAAAGTAAACAAGTTAGAAAATTCGTTGGGTCGAGGGGATCTTCGGACCGGCACCGTGGTCCCAACTTCCATCTATAATTTTTTTTTTGAGTAGTATTTTCGGACAAATAAAATGAAATATAGTTTTTTTTTGGTACTGTACTTTAATGCCTTTTTCCTTGTGGTCCCAAAATACTACTAAAAAAAAGAATTATTTTTTATAGGTTGAAATTGGGACCGCGGTCCCGGTCCAAAAAACCCTATGATCCAATTCATTTCGATTAAGATTATTGCGTTAGGCAGACATATTTGTCAGGGCACATTGCTTTTGAATGAAAGGGGAAGAGTGAAAGTAAGATCGTGGAGGAGTATATAAATGCGTTTGTGAGATTTTAAAAGATACGCATTATCGTTTTTAAGCGGTAATTATAAAATTTCACCTTTAATTTTATTACTTTGAATTTTAATATTGATATTCATAAGTTTTATTTACCTACAGTCGTTGCCAAAAATGATTTATTGGTATACGAGAGATATTATTTAATCGAGATTTAAAAACTTTATTTCATTACTAGCGGCTTGGTCCGTGTTAGTAAACAATTATCCCAAGAGAACATAAGTACTCCTATGGTAAAAAAGAGTATTTTATGTTTTATTCCAGGTCATGGTTTATCCGTGTCCTAAGTTTCATCGTAATCTGTTCAGCCGTTCAGGCGTGAAGAAGTAACAAACATATCTACACTTACAACCTCATTCAATCACAAACTTTCGCCTCCGTATCATTTGTGTGATTATTTTAGACTATTGAAACAGTCAATGCTATAATTCCTTTCGTCAATACAAAACAGTCGTTTTCCTTTATAGGGTTCCGTATTCCGAGACCCTGTTACTGAGAATCCGCTGTCTGTTCGTTTGTCTGTCTGTCTGTCACCAGGCTGTATCTCATGAACCGTGATAGCTAGACAGTAGAAATTTTGAGTTTATCATCGTGGTGAAAGGATTAGTCGTTTGGAATCGCAGAACGATATATTTAACGCCACACTGGGAGGCTCCTTTCATGCACCTCACTTAATGGGGTCACTTAGCCACTTACTGGGCGAAAACAATTTAACGAGTTTACCATCGATTCGAAAAGAAGGAAAAGAAGTAGAAATTTTCAAAAAATTAAATGATGTACTTCTGCCGCTATAACAATAAATACTAAAAACAGAATAAAATAAATATTGAAATGGGGCTCTTATACAACAAACTACAGATTTTTAGCCGTTTTTTTGCTGCGGACGGTACGGAACCCTCCGTGCACGAATCCGACTCGCACTGGGTCAGTTTCTTTTTCATCCATTCTCAAACATCGTATCAATCTCGCAATTTCTACATATTAAACTAAATAGGCATGTCAATAAAAAAGTTTCTTCTACCCAGACGAGGTCCATTACAGCCGTCATTTCGTTCGGACGTGTCTAATAAAGAAATACAATTTGTAACACAATAACTAACGTTCGGCCTCCATGTCAATAGGAGGCTGCCAATATAAGAAAAATAAATGAGAAGTTCGTAACATTTAGCTGGTAGGTATGTACTTATATACACCGTATCATTATACAACCTTATTTTTAGTATATGCAAAACCCGAAACGCGCGTCTAGTATTTTTATGCAAAGAATATATGTACAAAATTTCAAAACTGTATCATGGAAATTCACAAACTTATAAGCTTGTAGCTAGCTTGTAAGTTATAAGTGTATACCTGGTTGTCCACACAAATACATGGTCATCGCCAAGCTACGGTGGTGGGCTACGGACAGAAACTTCCTCGCAATGAGAGCCTTATCAAGGAGTACTGCCTTCTCTATCAGGCCCTTGATCCAACCTTGCAACGACAGCTTTGACAGACGGCTGTCGAAGCTTTTGACATTAGGCCTTTTACAGAATCGACAATCGAAACAATGACAGACGAATCCACATTCCAGATGTCGCCAACCTTGAGTGCTAAGTTGAGAAGCTTAATATATTTCTTATTCTCAGCTTTCACGAGGTGTGGGATGGCAACATCGATTATTTTCGTGCAGCACGATTATTATTATTATGTTGTGTATTGAATCGAATGGTAGAAAGGTGTAAGAAGTACCAAAAGAAATGAATAAGAAGACGAAAAAGCTCCTATGATACTTTGGCAAATTCTGTCTTTACTTTCCTGAAACTATTTTATATCTTTTGAACGAAAATGTACAGCTGTTTATCCATACCTACATACGGTGGTATAACTAATGTGGAATGAAAAACATTCTCAATGAAATTCGGAGAACAATACAAGATTTTTACAGTTGAACTTCTTCAGCATCATATCTATATAAAAATAGACTTAATCTTATTTACCACTTGCGCATGCACGAAACGCACCGTGATATCGTTACAAACGTATATTATCACGTAATTGCACAGTTTAGTTGCGAGCGACATAGGGTTAGATCGTATCTGCCTGATGTATAGGGATGCGATGCCCCCAAGCCAACGCTTATCGATGATACAGCTGCCGACTTCGCCGATTACCTATGACAGGGGTGGTAAACCTTTATTGGCGGTTGTGCTCTAAAAGATATAACGATGTAATATAGTCGTCATGACGTGCCCCCGAAATTTTTTGACTTATCGATTTAGTAGATAGAAAACCTAACTAGTAGCTTATTAATTGAACTTATTGGGCATCAAACATACTGATGGGAAATGTAACAGTAGTTCCGTTAATTTAAATAAAACTTAAAATAATTGTGATTTCTGCTGTTGCAAATTATTTCAAAACTACTCGTAAGTATTAATCTGTAAGATGAGCGTGCCCAAAATATTACATCACGTGCCACTACCGGCACGCGTGCCATAGGTTTGCCATCACTGAATATCGATAATGCGTTAGTCTCATAGGACCTATGAGAATAACGCATTATCGATATTCATAATGCTGTCCCTCGTTACCAGGTTGGTAGTTACCCGTAAGATAAGAGAAGCAGGCATTATTCATTTGTAATGACGTTTGCGCTTAGCGAATGTGTCAATTAAATCCTTAGCAAGTTTTAGAGGCAGTTGTTATCTTGATATTGTAGGTAGAAATGCGTAACTTTCGATTTAACACGAGAAATTGTTCGGTGGAGTAGAATTGAAATATTTAGAGAGTGAAGTTTTGTCTATTGATTAGACTCGTGGAGCTGTCTAGTTTCTGTTGAAAGAATTAAGCCAGGTTTTGCTACTTAAAAAGGCTTTATTATTCTAATTTTTATTTCGCTCACATAAAGTTATTAATTAAATTTCTAAATATAAAAAAAAACCGTAATAAAAAAAAACATTAAAATAAATATTTATTATTATTACTTATAGCCTATACTGTATTACTGTTAGGCAAACGCCTCCCTCCCTTCCGCCTATTGTCATCGGTTCTGGGCCACTTTTTTTTTAATGATATAAACTAGTGCTTTTTCTCGCCATTTTTTAATGAAGATGTTTAAGTCGTCCTGCTATCTTTAAATACATATAATCTTTGTCTTGTTATTACGTACACCAAAAATAGAACAAAAGTTTATTTTTGTAAGTGTAGACTTTTAAAAATAAACTTTTTGGAACTCAAACTGAAATCTACACCGTTGAGCAAAATTAAGTCGCTTTCCTTTTTTTTCAAAAACAATCTCCTAACAATCTCCCCGTGTTTTTGTAACTTTAGACATCGTTAAAATAGTTTTGGAACCGAAAAAAGCAAAAAAAGCGGTCGCAGACGAGAGTCTGGCTTAGAGATTTGGATAATAGTTGTATCAAAACTTGATTCCCCCAGTTTCCGCGGCACGTTTCCCATAACGAATCGCAGTTCACACGTATTAACAACTTTTTTTGTGAACTTTTGGGGCACCTGCGTGTTTTGTTTTTAAAATTTGGCTGTGTATAGTGCCGGTCAAATGCGTCTTATTGTCTTTTACCTGCAGCATGTATTTCAAATTTATCTTCGAATTTGCGAAATTATACGAACCTAACCTTCTTTTTTCAAATTTCAATCCAGTTTTAAAATTCGAACTTGTTGACGGCCTATTTGGTCTTTGGTGACATCATGGCATGACAAGCTCATCTCCACTTTAACCTAATGATCCGTACGCCTTCACCTTTGCCATCCATATCATCGCATCTCACTTTCCGAATTCGAAATTCAAAGTTTCGAATGCATCGAAACTAATATTATAAAATGCGATAGTAGTTGTCTAGCCTGTATGTTTATTTGTTACGTTTAGTCGCTTAAACTGTTGAACCGATTTTGATAAATCTTGGTATGAAGATAGACTGGGTTTTGGATAAGGAAGTAGTATATTTTTTATGGCGATAGTACGTTTCCTTGGGATAGTTTCCGAGCTTTGTGTAGGTGAAGCCGCTGTTGGGAATTACAAGCAAATAAAATAAATTTGCCCAAACATTTAGTAGGCGTACGAGAAAGTTACTCGTGTTAGAGATCGCTATCTCAGTTGGTGTCATAGGTAAGTGCCTTAGATACCATCGTCAATGTTGCGCTATCGTCGATTAAGTTGCGCAACAAAGCGATAACGTATACTCGTAGCTTAATGTGCGTATTATTAACTTAGGTTTACATAATACGGCTATTGAAAACACAAAGAGGTTTCCAATTGGACTCGTTGATTTATTACCATAATTACTAGCCTATTATGTTATGTGTTAGTTCGTGAAGTTTGTCACGTTCAATTGATTTGGCCTTGTGTTGCAAAGAACCATATCAACCATATTAACCAGATGTGGCTGAATAACTGTGTTTTACATGGAGTGACTGCCTATCACACCTCCACAACCCAGTTACTGGGCTACACAATACTCACTGGCATAGACTAATTAGTCAATCTTCTGGCGTCTGACTACCTGTAACGACTAACAAAGGTCTACGAATGATATCCGGGACCAACGGATTTACGTGCTTTCCAAGGCACGCGGTGTCAGAAAACACAGTCAGCAGTTTTGTATCCCCAACCTCATGTACCAGGCGGGTGCCTTAACCAATGCCTCATCAAGACACTGGGCCAAAGAAACAACCATATAAAGCCTCTAGTACGTTCGAGGACAAAATATCCCCCAAAAACACGCGCAACGCTGTCAAGTGGTCCGACAACAATAATCCCGCGTCATGTGAATTCATACCAAAATTTTGGGGGGCAGCGTGCCTAGTGTGAGTTAGTTTTATGCTAATGCGATCGACACGTTTATGACGTTCGAGCCTCCGATTGGCCCGCTCCAAGCTCTTAACCAATCAGAGAGCCAAACGCGGCAAACTTTTCGATCGCGTTAACGTAAAAACAACTCACACTCAACGCACAGGTAGTGGGACACTGAGCAACGTTGCAGCGTCACGTAGATTGAACGTTGCGCATCATGTTGGGGGAAATTTTGTCCCCTAGTGTATTCAGATTTATTTTTGATCATCATTCTTTTTAGGGTTCTGTACCTCAAAAGGAAAAAGCGTAACCCTTATAGGATCTCTTTGTTGTCCATCTGTTTGTCAGTCAAGACCCTTTATCTCGGGGACGCCGAAGTAATTGGAAATATTGAGTTGAAATTAAAACCATATACTCAAGTCTACGATCCCTTGAAGCTGTGAAAACAATCAAACTTCTAAGTTAGCTAGAAAAAAAAAAAAACCGTTTATGCCTCATAAAACTTTTATTTTTACACTCTCAAGGAAATCAAAATTCATAGGGAGCCAGCTTATAGCACAAGTAGGATTTCGTGTCACTCTTGCCCAGTTTTTTTGCTTTAATTAGGAGATACAAATATGGAATCACTTGTACTAGATCTGATTCTTATATTAATCTTTTAATAGATATTTATCAGCATCGATTCTTATTTTATTTATTGAGGTTGATGCGATGCGTAACAGCAATTATGTATGAATATTCATTCATTTTTATACATAATGTGATAAGTCTAGGACCTTCTAAGAATCTGAAAGTCTAAGTAAGCTATTAATAAATTAGTGAGCCTCTCTATCTACGATTGCATCACTGCTTATCATTAGGTTGGACCGCAGTCAAGCACTAGTTAATATTAATTAAAAAAAGTCTGATACTCCTTATAGAAAAGATAGATCAACTCCATCTACATTAAACCACAAAGTTATAGTTACTTCTGGATATAAATCGACACAAAACAAAACACGATCAACTCCTAACCAACCAATATTCGTTACAATTAGACGTTCGACTTAGAGAAAACACGATCGCTCCACAAGTCGTCGGTTCGAAAAACAAAAGGCATGGAAGCGTTCGCCACGGTTGATTAGCCCCCGGAGCGAGCGATGCCGATGTTACCACCGGGCGACTTACCTATTGCGTTTGTAAGTGTAACTAACTCTACGTAAGCAGAGCACGGGCTAGAAACGCCTACAAACTACTAGTGTGAAGTGCGAATCAAGGATCGGATCTTGGATAGTGTTGTAGGTTATAGAAAAAAATGATTAAAAACATTTGAATGATTGAGAATTTCAGCGTTTGTAAATAATTGATTTTATGCTGCTGGGGAATCACTGTCTCCGATAATAGCTACAGGTAGATTGACAGAAAATGCTGAATATTTCGCTTCTGACGTTTTATACTTAAGTGCCCCTAGTGTAGGCCTATTTGAAATAAAAATAATTTTGAATTTGAGTTTTAAGTCTGAATCTCATTGAACAAATCAAATTAGATACTTCTTTCACAAATTGATCACTGAGATATTATTTCCCATAAAATATTTTTTAGGAAAATCTTATTGCTGTTATTTTAATAGTTACATTAGAAAGTTTTAGTATTTATTGGTAATCAAGCTGGAAAGAGAACATTTCCTCGTAGTCAACAATATTGTTCTCAAATATTTACTACGTCTTTTCTCGTAGCTACATCGCAAGCTTTACCGCTGTCTGCTATCATAACTCTCAATTGAGTGACTTCGTGGGCGTCACGCTACGGCAAGTGTAATTCTGCGTAAGTATTGTGGCAAGGCTGGTACTTCATGCCATGACACAGCATTTTCGATCACGTTCCAAATTCGATTTGATTTGGTTTTTTACCAGCCAGTAACTTGCGAGGAATGTTGGCTGCTTCCTAATTTGATAAATTTTGAATGTATACGGACTTTTTGAAGGTATTTTTTTTAATTGTGTTATTTTTTTCTTAATTACTTTGGTTTATTTGTAGCCAGAAATACAGTTGTTGATTCATTTCAAATCTGCAGCTTTAGGCCAACAAGTCGTATCTACTTATGGAAACGTTCACATTCAAGTAGCAAACTTATCTCAATGACATTCTTTATATTTTATTAGACAAATTGGAGGTTAAAAATATCAGGATTGCCTTACAGAAATTGAATATCTCTACAGGTATGTAATTGTGCCAGATTGACTGTTTCCAATTAAATGCAAATAAGTTATAGAATAACCGGGTCTTTCTGCGATTTCATGCATTTCCCGTCTTCTTGCTTCGGGGTCAAATGCAAGACTGTTATATTATGGTCTTGCATAATATGCCTTGATGGTAGGTGTAGCCCGGTTCGGATCGTAAAATAATTCTACGTAAATCATAAAACGCCTTAAAATGGCCTCCACTTTGAGAATCCTAAAACAATGGGTTGTTTTCTAATTAATAGGTAGAGAATTGACGAGGAACATATTTTCATTGAAATTATATAATAAAAGCGGAAACCAGTACGATTGTGAAATGGACCTTTAGCTGGTTTGTACTTAGCTCAGCGATGGGGTTATTTGGTAAGATATTTTTTTTACGAAACAATGCATACTTTGGAGTCTCTGCAAAGTTAGAATAGAATAGAATAAACTTTATTGTACACCAATATAGTAACAATTCACAGAAAAACGGCTTACTGTTAAAAAACGGCTTATTGTTAAAAAAGGGATCAAAACAGCCACCTTATAAAGAATAAATGAAGCACCCTAAAAGAGAATCCCATTAAAAAAAATGCGTGAAAAAAATTTAGCCATTTTTTTTAAATTTAAAATTGGAACATTAACTGAAAACAACGTAAAACCAGATAAAGCATGGCCGTATTTTTTTACCCTTTTTTTTATGCAGTCAAAACGTTTCATCTTTGAATTCCGCTCCAATGTCAAGAGTTCGAGGTTAGCCTGGTGACCCTGTACACTCATTGCATACAATCATTATTTTAATTAACCGCAATCAAGTCAAACATATGAGTTAAATGTGCTCTTCTTAGTTTAAAGGTTAAGAACATTAAAAGCCGTATATACAAATGGTTATTCATTAGCGTTTATACTAGTTATTTGCCTTAAGTTCTTTGTATGAGTTTTTTTTATAAGAAAATATAAATTACGTAAAGTTTTGCTTTCATTTTTACAAGTTTGCGTATTGTTTTCGTCTACACCCATTAGTTTTACTGGTTTCTTACTAGCTCGAAGCTTTACTCATGTAAAAGTACCAAATGAATCTATTATTGTTTTATTTAATACCTCATAATGTGGACAGGATAAAAATTTGCAAAAACTAAGTGTACAATGCGATTATACCGCACAGAGCAATCTCTTACAGACAGAAAGGAAATAGATTTGATTAGATTTTCTAAGATAAAAAGTATATTATCGATGGGTCCCAAGAACAAAATCTTATCTAAAAATAAGACCAATGTATTTTATTCCTTATTCACAGGACTTTAAAACTCTTATTCCATAAATCTATTATTTTTCATATACGATTTTATTCTTGGGACCCGTCGCTATATCCTACAATATATTGTTTAACCATGCGCGAAATTTCATTCTAATACGCCATACTAACACACAAACGAAATCGCTTTTGTATTAGATATTAGTCTGATGTAAGTATTTATTACATAACCTAGTAATACAGTTGGCAGGTACATGTTTTCAGGTTTTCATGTCATAGACTTGTTGAAAATATGAGACACGTTCAAATTTATTAGCATTAGCTACAGTTTGTATGTGACCGACACCTGGTTTCTACAAAGAAATGATTGGCATTTTACAAATTATACACGCTAGTCAAGTAAGGCGATTGGCTGATGGAAATTTATTCAAGCAATTACAAAAGCTTATTGGTGTTTGATCAATAATTTACAAAAAACTAGGCCTCACCCGGACTAGAAGACGTTAAAAATACAATCCTGCCTCCCGCAAGGTAGACCGATGACCTGGTGAGGGTCGAGGGAATCCGTTGGGTGCGAGACGCATAAGGTCAGTCATTATGGCGACTTGTCGACTCTTGGGTGAGGGTATTTTTAATATCATGTGGATTTGGTCCGCATGTAGAAAATTTCAAAAGGCAAAAAAAGGTCCCGCGTGCGCATTACCCGCGTTATAATAAATAAATAAAAAAGCCTGTTTATTCCTTAATTACTATTTAGTGTTAACATAACATCTTATATTAACTTTTATTTACTTAAGGCGGAGGCGGTTAAGGAGGAGGCCTTTACCCAAAGAGGGGTCTCTTTGGGTAAAGGCCTCCTCCGGCTTGTGCCAACTTTCTCGGTTCTTTGCCACTGTCAGCCATCCCTACCCGGCCACTTTGATTACCTCGGCCTCGTCGGCCCATCTTTCTTGAGGTCTTCCCTGTCTGCGTTTGCCTTTCGGGCCCGCCCACTTGGCTATTTGTTTGGCCCACTTTTCGTCCTGTAACCTTATTATAATAAAGGAGGATTATTATAATTATGGAGGTTATGCATGCGGAGCAAATCCGCATGCGTGATGAGATCCGCACGATACTAAAAACATCCTGAGGCTAATGTCCAACAGAAGAAGTCTTTCGGCTGAAATGATGATGATGAGAAATACAGTGTATATTATTCCATAAACAGAGGCCAAAATGCTCTACAGTAACACAGTATTAGCAATTTTGAACCTAAAACACCCAGTGTGCCACGTCCCGCTGACCGAAGCCAAAAAGACAAATTAAAGCGTGCAACAGTCGAGACAGCGGTCATCTATCCGAACGAACTTACTTCGTGTTCATTAGCAAGAAAGCTTTGTATCAGTGAACGACTATCATTTTTTATAACCCCCTCTATAATGATAGCCGGCCATATCGAATAACTGAGTCTTCGATTAAATGTATTAAGTTTCGCGCGATTGTAACGGGCCTTTGTTTGAACTAGCAATTATTTTTGCGATTTAGAAGTTATAGTGAGTGGTCAAAATGATTTTAAAAGTAATTTCATTTTGTTAAAAGGTTCCTGCCCGCCTAGCTAAGTTATAATCGTTTCGTTTACCGTGAACACTTGGAGTTGGCCACGCCCCGAATTCTTTTGTTCTGACGTCATCTCAACAAAGGAATTGGGGGCGTGTCCAACTTCAAGCGTTCACGCTAAACGAAACGATTGTAACTTGGTTAGAGGGGCTGAAGTTAGAATATTAAAAATTATTAATGAAAATGTCGAATGACGCAGCGCTGAAAGGCCTTCCTCCAAGGGTCGATTGACGACACTTGGAGGAGGCCTATGTCCAACAATGGACGTGTTTCAGCTGAAATGATGATGAGAATCTCTATCAAAAACCGTATCTAACATTGTTATTAGACAGTAAGTTAGACATTGACACTTTTTCATAAACAGCGGATAACCATAAAATTCACCACAGAACATGAAAAAAGCAATAAAAGAGAAATGTTACACTAAAACATTGAAAGAATAGCAAACGTACTCTTAGAAAAATACGATAATTTCTCCCACAAAACTGTGACCCCGTTCACGATAACACGCAAGTTATAAAAAATATGTAACGTTCTGAAACCATGAAATTAATTTCACATGTAACTAAACAGAACACTGAATGAGACTGACCAATCAGTGAGACTTATCGACCCGACTATTGACGAAGAGTGACGTAAGAAGCCGACTTTTGCCGAAATAGAATACCTAGTGCTACTTTTTTCATGCTAATTTGTATATGAGTAAATAGAAGAATGGTGTTACCAGTGAAAGTGAATTACATAATGTTAATTTGTATATACTCACTAGCTAATCATAAGGTAAAATGTATTTAGTTGTAATATAGAAATAATTACTTTCAATGTTGAAGTTATCAATGCTGTTAATCTATAACCCGATAAGTTTTTTAATTGCCCACATTATATTTGTATAATTGCGAAAGTTTTTAATGAAAGTGGTCACGAATTGAGAGTTATTTGTTTTGGACACTTTAGAAAAATAAAATCGTTGATAATAAGTATAATATAAGCGTACAGATGTTTGTTTTTCGGTAGGCAGCAGGTATTTTTTAGATAATCTTTTAAATTGAATTAATCCACAATTTTGTGAGTATTAAATAAGAAAGTAACACAGTTTAGTAGTAATTTTTTTTAAGCAAAATCTTTGTATTACAAAAATGCAATAGCGAATCGATACATATCACGCCATCTATTGAAATTTATTTGAACTAAATTTTCTTTCTTCAAAATGAGACTTTGACAAAATGTTCTGAAATTATGAAACATTAGATTTTTGTCACATTACACAGCTAATTAACTTGTAAAAAATAATCAAAACGTGACTCAATTCAACTACGAGAAATATTAGGTAGATACGTACATTGGAATTGGAAGGCATTATTACTACACTTTCGAATATCTTGTTAATGAAATAATAATAATTAAACAAAGTTTAACAACGTAATAATGTAAGCTAACCTACCTGTACATAATATTATAAAGCTGAAGAGTTTGTTTATTTAGTATAACGCGCTAATATCAAGAACTACTAGATCGAATTGTAAAATTACTTTAGTGTTGGATAGTTTATTTATCGAAGAAGGCTATAGGTCATATAATATTACGCTACGACCAATAGGAGCGCAGTAGTGACGCGGGTGAAACCGCAAAATACAGTTAGTCGTAAATAATAACTGTGTGTGGGGAAAAACTATTTTACACATGGTTATTTTGGCTTGATCAAGCCACTGGATCAATCAGCATGACGGAAAGTGGCCAGCATAAGGTTCCATTTTTAAATAACCTTTTTGAGTAAATCTTTTTTATTTTAAGCCTACGGTGTGTATTTACGCGTCTTAATGAATGCTACTTAAAATAATCATTCATTTATTAAATGGACGATTGTAAATTATTATTATAAATAATTATTTAATTGATTTAACAACTTTAACGTTTTAGTGCGAAAAGTTATGTCATTACTACATTAGTTATGAAATTAGTTTACAGACAAATAAAATATGTTTGTTTATTGCCATAATACTAACTGTTGTAATATGCGAACTCTTTATATAAGCATATTATTTTAAATCTAAATTCAAACGATGCTATAGTTCCTTACTTCATGAATAAAATAACAGTTTGAAAACATATTTTTTCTTTAATTAATATTTCCTTCTTTTAAACTAATTATAACACTAACTATAAATTATATTATTACTATCGTCTCGAGGGCCATATTCCGGTTACCCACGAGAAATATTTAACCGCAGTTAGAAACTTCTACTTGCAACGGATTCTGTGTTTTTCATATACATATGCAAATCACCGTGCAAGCACGACAAGGCGGCCATGTGTCGTCAATATTTCCCTACGGTTTGCACTGAAATGTGTCTAGTTCATACCGTATAATGCACCTCACTAAACAATACCGTTACCAAGTGCCATTGACCTCTAATCTACTGTAAACTAACTGTAATCAAATATTTAATTTGAACAATCGTAAGTTTTCCACGTACGAATTTGACCTGCCGTGTAACGGATAATTTACTATTTTAGGAAATTAAAAGTATTGTGTTTTTATACCAGTAAATTGTTGGCAGACGCGTTAATTGGTAAAGAACGAGTTTTTGCAGTTTTCAGACGTAATTGCTTAAGATTTGTCGGTGTTGTGTTTCTAAAGACTTAATAGGCTGTATGTATGGATTTTATAGGTAGTAAAACGTAGACGTTAAAATAGTGGATTTGATTGAAGTTGCGAAATTTTGCCTTCATCTCTGTGTGGTCTGAGCACTGTGCATCGCAGCGGTACGTATTATTAAAATTGACTCAAAGTATCAATTCATTTCTTGGGCTGAATGAACTACCGCATTTGTATGGCCGATTGATTACTTAAGCATTCAATTTCGAGCAGAATACAGACAACCCTGAGAAATGAACTTGACGATTGCGCGGCTCGGTTGCCGGTTGCCGGCGCAGCGCAATAACCGCCGGCGGAGCAATGAGGAAGCGGCGACTTGTCGCCCGGGCGCAACCCGCGAGCGTCGAGCGTCGGGCCCTTCGCCGCGCGGTTAATCACAAACCCACGTAGATCCGCTTTAATCGCTTCATATAAATAATAGTTCTCGATTAAAACTCGATTCTGTTTTGAATGATTGAACACGAGTGGCGTTTGTTGTTCGATAAATATTTCTATTGCTGCTGGTGGTCGTTTGGGGAGAGAATTTATATTATTATCCGAGTTCTGCTGCCGATCTTATTAAACTTATAGATAGCCTTTAATATTTTAAGGACCGATTAAGGTATGATATGTCTTGTGGTTACAAACTTCTTAAATATATGTTTAGGTTTACCATTTCAAATTACCATAAAACATATTAACTAAGTGCTGGTTTAATAGCTCAAAAAATTTTGCAACAAAAACACATTTAATTACAATACAGTAAGAAATCTAGCTCTCAATTCTATTTAACGATCTCACAATACATAAAATCGAGTTAGAGTCTATTGAAAACAAATAAGGGAAGGCATTGTTAGGTTTTTCTTCGAGAACCAATGGTATTGAGGTGTGAATATGTGGGTGTTTTGCCAGAGCGAATCATACGCAATGAAGCGGATATTAAGTCTTCGAAGAAAGTTCTCACATTTACGTACACAGGAAACGTTACAAACAAAAATGGATAAATTATTTATTCTAATATTTATTTATTAAAAGTTCATGCAACACAAAAATACAAAGGCAGACTTATTGCCTCAGGCATGTTTCTCGCAGGTTTAGTGGCAAGTGTCCCGGTGTGTCGTTAAGCGAGATTCGACAAACTGTGGACTTAGGGTGTTGTTTTTTTTTCTATTTTTAGTGTTTTTAAAATATCGTGCGGATTTCATTTGCTTCGCATGCGTAACTTCCGCAAGTGGCCTTTAGAGCAATACGCACGCAGGACGCGTTTTTTTGCCTTTTGAAATTTTCTGCATGCGGAGCTAATCCGCATGCGTGATGGAATCGGCATGATTTTTGATTGAAAACTCGACAGTAAGCCCCTGTTTGTGGGATAAAGTTTAACTATGGTAAGTTATTCGTCCCGTTAAAACTTTTACAGTAAAAGTATTGGAAACACTACAATTTCTAATAGTTTTACGAGTATTAAGACTTTAATATAAGCTTATAATTAAATATATATAATTAGTGACTCTGCATTGAAGACTACAGGATTTTTAAAGAACAAGGCAATAAATATTTATTATACAAGAGCCGAGTAAAAGGTTTCTGGTGTTTTTTCTGTTTCCGATTACTTTTTAGGGTTTCGTATTCAAAGTTCCACTGTCCGTTTGTCTGTCACCAGGCTGTATCTCATGAAACTTGATATCTAGACATTTGAAGTTTTCATAGATGATGTATTTCTGTTGTTGTAACAACAAGTACTAAAAACAGAATAAAATAAATGTTTAAGTGGGGCTCACGTACAACAAACCTGATTTTTCAACATACAAATACCGGGACAGGTGATCCTGAAAAAAGGTTACAATACAGTGTCTAATTTTGTATCTAAATTGTGATGTACGGAACCGTTCGTGAATAAGACTGACTCTCAGTCGGCCAGTTTTTATTATTTAATTGATATTGCATCCTATAATAATGTGCCTACAAGTTTATTGAATGCTGTAAAACTAAATAAAATCGATTTTTATTTTGTTTTCTTGGTAGCTGGCGCCTAATACCGAGTAGCTTTTATTGACGACGGTCTAGTCTATGACTAAATACGTCGTAATACTAAAACAGGATTAGTATAATAATAGAAAATTATGTAATTAATATAATTATAATTTTATACTTAGCCATAATTGTTTTATTACTAAACTGGACTCTGTAAATCACTGTAAATTCTTAAGTTAAACGTTTAATTGATATGTATTAGAGTGGATTTGTTCTCAAGCATCGTTGTAAAAGACTAACACTGAGCCCGCGACTTCATTCGCGAGAATATTTTCATGAAAACTTTATCCCCGATTAAACCGTATTCTGAGGGTTGAAAAAAGTCTTTGTAATTAATATTGATTAAAATTTGTACCAAGTTTCATGTTTATTAAACAAAGAAAGAAGAATAATTCGACACGATTATAATTTGGGTGTCTTAAAGGCTAGAGTGAATGGGCTCTTAATAAATTAGTGCGCCTCACCATCAACGATTGCGTCACTGCTTACCATTAGGTGGAATTATAGTCAAGAACTAGTTTATAACAAATAAAATAAAAAATCCTCATTAAGACCCCCTAAATACCCCCTAAATTGTTATATTGAGGGTAGTTTTGAAAACAAATAATAACAACCTTTTTTGTTTACTTAGGTTGCTGCACTATTTGCGCCACGTTCAAGTATACCTATTAGCACGCGAAATGAGATTTTGCATACCTACAAACAAAATTTCCCCCTTTCACCCCTTTTAAGGTTGAATTTCGATAAAAAAACTCTTCTTAGTACTCGCCTATGTCATAAAAAGAAGCTTCGTGCATAATTTCATATTTCTAGCGCCAGTGGTTTATGTTGTGCGTTGACATATCAGTCAGTCAGTTTCTCCTTTTATATAACTTTTACTATGGGACCAAACCTGAAATCGCGAAAAAGAACTGCTGGTTTATTTCTGTTTGGCTAATTTGTTCTTATCGATTGTAATTAATTCCAATTTTTGTATACTAGTTATAAGCGTTTTTGTCCCAGTACTGTTAGCTTGTAATGTATTTCTAAATAAATAAATAAATTTGTGTTCGCCTAACTGGTCAAAATGTACTGAACTTGGCTGATTTTTTTCGCGATTTCAGGTAAAAGTGGTTTGTTATCATGACCACAATCACGTGTTTAAGTATCGTTCACTAATCACCAGTCACCCTATATATAGATAAGTACAGACAGCTGCAAGATTACCTAGAAAATTCACGCGTCTGAAGCCAATAATTCATAATGTCTTCTTTCTTTTTCAGGTAAGTTCCTGATCTAACAGTTGATAGTAACCTTCCACAGCGACTAACAGTGAGTAGACCTTCATTCTTTTGAACAAAAAGAGACATTTCTGTAGTTAAATAGGAAAATGGTCTCATCGACTCTTTTTAGAACAACTTCCCCGTCGAATTTCGACCCCAAATGCAATGGCAATTTCTAATCTCGACAGAGATTAGCTAGGTAGGTGATTACGAGTTAGGATCGATTACGCAGAAGACAGATTGCAACTACTGTGTTTGCGTAAACACAGGTGCACTCTCTGTTCCTTTAGAACTACACTGCGTAGACGTGTGCCACACACGCCGGTCTGGGTGTGTCGGACTCTATACATTTTATATGGAAACTAGACTTGTAGAGCTACACTTGATCCACGCCACGCGACGCCACGCTACGTCTTTCTAAGTACAAATCAGGCGTGTATGTGCGTTGGTCTAATGTAGTTCTGGCTTAACTCTCAATGTTCGATGGGACAGCAATCCGATACGACTGCATCAATTGGGCACCCCTCTTATATTATAATACCTTTTCCTTCTTCTTCTCGAATCGATGGTTTCCATTTTCCTCAAAGTTTTTGGGCCCAGTAGGTTGCCACGTTTCTAACGGCGTCAATGGCGTTTTTTAGATCCTTCAAGGTACATTTGTAAGGACACTTTGGAAACTCCAATAAGTCGGCCATTGTTTGGTCAGGAACACCCTATTATAATGCCTTACAAAAAAGGGTAACTATTTGATGACGCTGACTGTACTACAAAATTATAATTGGCGAATCAGAAGGACAGGAGCGTTTGATGTGGTAAGTTTTGGAACAGGCCTGTGACCAGTGGATAAAACATTTTTTTTTTAATATTTCAGGAAAAGTATACAGACTAATTAAAAACTAGTGATAGGTACGTCTTTTTTTAGGTGGTTAATTATCCAATTAAAAAAAAAAAATAATGTTGGTAAAATCATCCAATGACGAGTCCAACCCTTGGGCGGGACGAGAGGGCGTATCAGACTTTTACTGACTAAAATCCACTCCTATTCCTTCTTTGCCTTCGTTGCCTTCATGTTAGCGCGTAACGTACCTTTCATTAAAAAAAAAAAATAATAATTGGTTGTAGCCAATAAAAACCAACAGGAACAATTTTGTTAAAAACTTCATCGTAACTTACAAGAACAAAGTAGTTATCACAAGCCCACGTAACTTTCTACCGAGGTCAATTTGCTATTAACTCCGGCTTAAAGTTTCAAACAGTTCTAAATGTTTCAGCTTTCAAACAACTACATTTAATTTCACGTTGAAAGCTAGCCTGTTTGAGCAACAAGTGAATGACGAACATATTATATACGAAGCTTGAGTTTACCACTATGCAACCATAATACAGGGTGAATTTTTGTGACGGAATTGTAATGTAATGACAGGTACTTAAACTGTTGTAGCTGCAGGGATTGTAAAATTTATTGTGCTAAGGGTAAATTTTACTATCATTAGGTAATAACTTATTTAGATAGATAGATATACTCTTTATTATAGGTACGCCAAAAATAAAATTACAATAGGAACTTAAAGTTCATAAGGTGTCACAATGAGCGGTCTTATCGCTTAATTCGATTTTTTACAGACAACTTTTGGATGGATTTGATAGAGAAGAAAAAGATACACAGGTAGTTCGTGGTGTACTATTCATATAATATAAACAAAACATGACAAGAATAGTATAGTTTTAGTTAGTAAGTCTGATATTCCCTCTCTTTCTACCTAGAAAGAGAGAGAGAAGACATTTGATGATTTCTCACAAAAAAAACAGACTTAGCTTTTTGAGTTATTGTTAACTGCATTCACAGATTTTGACCACAATTTACTGTCAACAATAAAATGAACAGATGCCAATCAATCTTCTTTGCTGCAGTTGACTCGGTTTCGATTCCCGATGATATTACATTTAGTTGTTTCGGGTCTGGGTTTCTCGTGTATTTCAAATTGCCTGTTTTTTAAAAAAAAATGTTTTTTTTTTCAACCAACACTTGTTTAAGTACCTACTAGAAAAACCAACAATGGAAAAAAATAAAACATATATTTCGTAGTGATCAGAAATCCATCCTGTATAGTTGAATACGGCTAAACCAGACCCGTTAAAAATTAATTTAAATTAACCGTCGAACCGCGGTTTAACTGTAAACATAAACCATGATTTAGGAACGCTGAGCTGGAAAAGTTACGGGTGTGAAACAATGTAATCGTAGTTTAGTTCTATGCAAAACTAAGCTCGTAATTTTGTACATTTTGTGGTTTAGGTTAGCTTTACGATGTAATTTTAAGTACTAAAGTTTAGTAGATAAACTTGTAAAACAAAGTAATGACAAACTCAAAGATTTTCGAATTGCACACTTAGGTCATTTTTAATTAAAGCTAAGATTTTTCCAACCTTAGCGGCATTGTTGGTGAAAGTAACAGCGGCCCACGAACGCAAAGGATTTTAGTTAATACTCGTATACGTTTAACACTCAATGTAATGTGCTCCCAAAAGGAGCACATTTATTATGTGTACAGATAAGAAGTGGAATTCCCTGCCGGAGTCTGTGTTTCCTAACAGCTACAACCTGGGGATCTTTAAGTGAGGAGTGCATAGATTACTTCTAGGCACGCTCCATTATCAACCACATCGTCGCTTTCGTGATATAGTGGCCAAGCACGAGCCTAACAACAATGAAAAAAAAACACTCCCAGGATACTTTTTATATAAGGAATATATTCCCTTGGGATAATTTTCTTCTAACTCGGCAGTAACATGATTTTTACACAAACTGAAACATAGGGCGTTGGAAATTACTTAATGATGTGAGAGGGCGTGTCAGACATTTTATGTTCCTTCAGTTGCGGTCTAAGACTATGGCTTCCTTTTTTATATGCTCCCCTGCAGTGATGGCCGAGTGGTAACGGCCCCGACTTACGAGTTGTAGGTCGCGGGTTCAAACCCAGCCTTACTTTGTGTTATTTATTTCATCACCATTGCTCTCAAAATTATGAAAGAAAACATCGTGAGGAAACCGGCGTGTCCTAGAACCAAAAATTCGATTCACCAACCCGCACAGGGCTCGCGTGATGGATTACGACCCTTTCTCTCTTCTAGAGAGGAGACCTGTGTCCCAGCAGTGGGAACATTAAAAGGCTAATTAATTATATGTTCCCCTGTGATGAATACAATAGCGTGCTAATTTGTTCAAATACGTTACAAGGGCTGTTCATTACCCGAACCAACATTAAACTCAATTTACCTACAACTCACGAGTCGTGGGAATCTCAAAACTCAGGATTGTAAAGTCTTCAACATGCTTTCTCCCGACTAATGAGCAACAATACACCTTAGTCACAAGCGACTCAAGCCAGGTCATTGCAAACTGCATGTTTTAGTTGAAACAATCAATTGAATGGTCGTACGGTAATTTACTGTAATTTTAATAGGCTGTGGTGGCGAAAGTACGAAGTACTGCATTTGATACAGTCATTGTTCACTTCACCAACAATTTACTGTCAGCCGAGAAGTGTTGGGAAACATTGGATTTGACGTTGTGAGTATATCTGTTCTTCAGGAAGCTTTTGTTTGTTTTGTTATTATTATTTTTTGAGGTGAGTGACTGTTAAATGCCTTCGTTCTAGGATGGAGCGAAACAGCGTGCTAGTCTTTAAAAAAAAAACTTTTTATTTATTTGTTATGAACTAGTGCTTGACTGCAATCCCACCTGTAAGCAGTGATGCAATCTTTGATGGTGAGGCGCACTAGTTTATTAAGAGCCTATTCACTCTAACCTTGTAGACACCCAAATAATATAAATAATCGGATGGGAAGACCGCAGCAGGCAAGTTACCTGTGTTCCTTATATTCTTTATTGCTCAAAAATAAAAATTGGATAGCTGATGCACATAGGCGAGCTTAACCCACAATTGGGTTTTCTTACAGCAAACCTTATGTATTATATGTATACAAGTAAAGAAATCATCACGCCATCATCATTTGTTTAATTGTCCTTTGTATTCTATCGATTACTGTTCCGAACACGCGCCGGCGAAAGTTTACGTTTCTTTCAATTTTTTTCTCCTTTACGCTAAAACTACTGAAGTAGTTTGGATGAAATTTGACGTGCTAGATCATGACCTGAAATAGACCATAGGATATTAACATTTTCTCGCGGGAGTATGTTCCTTTGGAATACAAATTTCTACCAGGGCTCTGGAACCAAGGCAATGAAAGAACGGATTAGGTTTTTAGTCAGTAAGAGTCTGACACTATTTCCCGTTGCGCCCAAGGGCGGGGGTATCATTGCATGATTTTACCTACCATAAAAAAACAGAAGCCAGTAGGTATTTATTCAAATAATTTTGTAGGGACGAGTATATTTACATGAGGTAATATTATCTTTATGGGAAATAGATTTACCATAAAAATAAAATCACTTTATAATGTTCCCACTGCTGGGATCCAGGCCTCATCTTTAGGAGTGGTGAGAGAAAGATTTAGACTAAGTTGGCGAAATAACAAGCAGGTCAAGAAAAGAGATATGGGCTAGTAATCGAAGGGTAACCCAGCTAGATATGGAAACCTAACTCTTCCGATGTTGTTTCGCCTTTCTTAATAGGCTAGTAAAGTTGATATATCCAGATGCTTCTTGTAAGACTGCTATCCAATCCTACCCTTGTTGGAACAGAGCCGTTATATAACTAGTAACTAATATACCCGCCATACTAGCTAGGGGACTATTAATCCAGATTTGGTTAAGTTCAAACCTCAAAGACTTGAGCACAGGTGTAGGGTAGCCAGCCTTTCGGTATTTTACAGGTTGCATTTTGGAGAGAGTGCGCGGGAATTGCGTGACTCGATTCCACCATCTATCTCATTTATCCACCACAGTACCCACCCTTAAGTTGTTGAAACCTCAACGATCCGGGCTAAGCGTTTCGCCTCGTCGTTTATATCGTCTACATCGAAGGACTGGAACAATTTGCCTGCTGCGGTCTTCCCGTAAGTTAGGTGTCTAAGGCTAGAATGAATAGGCTCTTAATAAACTAGTGCGCCTCATCATAAACGATTGCATCACTGCTTACCATCAGGTGGGATCGCAGTCAAGCAGTAGTTAATAACAAATAAAAAAAAATAGGAGCTCTACTGTTGTACTAGACGATTTACGCGACCAATGAATGTACTTGCCTTTAGTATCGATAGCTCGATACGCTTGCATTTATTCATATCGTATTTAAGTACCATTATCCTTTGTGAATGGTCCCATTTACATAATAGGAGAGGTCTTAAATCTGCTATGTACAATCGCTATCTGTAGATTGTATTGAAGATAGCTACCGAATTTAAATGAATGTCATTGCAGAAGGTTATGCTTAGTGGGTATTGTTCAACAGTTTGGTATTTTGGTGACCATTTAATTTTTTTTGAGGTGGTGAATCATCTCAGGACATCTCTCGCTCCGCCCGAGGGTGGATAGATATTACTGACTAAAACCCACTCCAGTTCCTTCGTTGCGTTTCATACCAGGGCCGAGTTTTCCTTTCAGAAGCAATTCCTTGGCCCCAGTAGGCTTTGACCCTGCTGGACCCCTACGGGCATTTACAGACATTTACGAAAAGAGCTTTCAGGACTGACTGCCCAAAGTATATTGTTATCGTCTGTCGTTGCTATTAATAGCTATCGTCACTCACCAATACTCTTTTATTTTCGTCATTAAGGTGCATTTAAAGTTACGTTTTCATTACCCGCTGTGGTGAATGGTCCTATTTACATAATACGCCATGAAAGCACTCAATCTATATGTATGTCATGAACGTCATCGGCAGATCGTATTAAGATAGCTTCCGAATTTAAACAAGCTAATATTATAGATTGAGAAATCTATACTAATATAATCTACTACTAAATATACTAATATAATAAATACAGTATGTCTGTCTGTTAGGTTTTCACGTCTGAACTACTGGATTGTGATATACACCACTATTTTTTAATTATGGCAAATACTTTAAGGGATTATTAGAAAAAGTCTTGTTATTATTTAAGTAAAGTCTCAATGCATAATATTCATAAACAACAAAGTTATGAGCGTTTGTTTATATCCCAAAATCTCACTCGATTTATGGAAACATTGTACAGGTTATTGTTTATAAATGAAAGAATGTCAATAAAAATGGAAAAACACTGCGCTTAGTATTTTCTAGTAGTAGTTGTTATGAATGATGATTCAATTATGAATTTACCAATAACGACAAATTTTCGTGGATAATTTTGGGATTTCGTTTTTTGTACTTTTGACTACACAAATATAATCAGTAACGGGTACTGATTGAGCCCCATTTTTTTGTGCACTAATTAAAAAATAGGGGTGTATAACTGTTCAATTAATACCAAAGATTTTTTTGAAGCAATTAGTCTTTGATCTCATCGGGGAAGTTTAGGTTCTTTTTAGGTCACCTAATTGTGAGATGTGGAATAATCAAGATATCGAATCATATTTTAGTAGCTCACACTCTACTAAGATATGATTCGATATACGTCCTTGAAGTGGACGCCTCAGAGGAAATTTGTTTAGTTCTCTAAATGTGTTTGGAATCGATATTTGCAAAATAGTGTTTTAACTAAACCCCTGTTAGATGAAGGAGGAACTATATAAAATATACTCGTATTATAATAATCTTTACGTAATATAAGTGACCCATGAACTGCATAAACTAAAAACTACTGCCCAGAGTTTTCATGCAATTTTACACAATAGACAAAATGAGGTAGGTTTTTTTTTAATACAGAAAAGCTGAGAATCCCAAAGATTTTTAAATCCCGTGCAAAGCTGGGGTGGCCAGTTTAAAATATTTTGAAATTCAATTCTTGACTATGCTGATATGATACAGTCAGTACAATACTGAATCAAACTCCATAGTAAAGATAAAAAAAATGGTGGCCAGATGAAACTTGACGCACAATACACAATCACCTGAAACGGAAGGCAGAAAACAGTAACAAATAAATGCGTAATCTATGATATCTCAGCTTCATTTTAATGTGTATTTAATACTCTTTTTAATATTCATGAATGAATATGTTACATATGGACAGATTGTTCATGAATTATTTATTAATATGAAACGAGAGGTAAAATATTTGTTTATTAAAAAATGAGTAGACTGTGGACCAGACGGTTGAATGATGTAATTTTAAATGGCAAGAAACTTGTTTAAATTATGTGTGCTAATACTTGTGGGAAATTATGGATTTCGAAGACCATACCGATGAGATATTTTTGTACTTTTCTTTAAAAGAATATACCACATTGTTTGAGACGCAAGACTTGTGATCGCTTACCGTCAGGTGGGATAGTGATCAATATCGCACCAGTACCTCTACCATGAGTTTTAAGCAATAGTATTCGTCGCTACTCGATATCGACGCCGTAAATATTTTGTATGGCAAATTTTGGTTCTGCAAGTGACCGCTAGAGGCGCTGCAAAATTTGCCATACAAAATATTTACGGCGTCGATATCGAGTAGCGACGAATACTATTGCTTAAAACTCATGGTAGAGGTACAGTAGGCCTATAAATTCGGGGCCGTTACATTAGACCATCACTACCTACTAACACTAGCATGGACTTTATAATTTATGTAAGTCACATCTGTTCGTTGTTATTGATATTTCCAAGTGCGATCATAAAATACCGGCTGCGGTTTCATAACAGGTCGACAACTTGTCACGTAATGTTATATTTTTTACTAAATTAACCACAAACTGCTCCGATGCCCACTTTGCGGTCGTATTAGGAGTTAGCCCTTCGTACTTGAAAGGTTCAGTGTACTCCTAGTTAGGTTGTTATAATTTTTTCTACTATAATGGCGTTTTCCGGGTCTGTTGGTAGATGTAAGTAAGATATTTGTATACAACAATATGGGTATATTTAAAGGTTGATTT
The DNA here is from genome assembly GCA_958295575.1 of Leucania comma. NCBI lineage: Eukaryota > Metazoa > Arthropoda > Insecta > Lepidoptera > Noctuidae > Leucania > Leucania comma. The sequence goes on along the minus strand of OY282474.1, from coordinate 13,157,744 downwards.
ACGCCAGAGGAGCCGAGCTCAAATTCGTTGTGTGTCGCTCGTACTCGGCTCTCTAGGGTCGGTACGCACTACATGAATTTGAGCTCGGCTCTTGCTCAGCTCACTGGTGTAGACCTACCTTAAAAGACCGTCTCTCGCGCCGGGGCTTGGTTCAAGCCATGCTCCGGAGCGAGGAGGAGTGGCAGGCGGTCGCCTCCTTCTGCGAAGCAGTAATGCTAGCAAAGGAGGAGGCTGACCGTATCAGGCAACGGCGCTCACGCCGCAGCCGCCGCCGTAACTCCGATCCAAATTTCCGGCCACCGTAGACGCGGGCTTGCGGACGGCGGGCAATGGGTAGCTCGCTGTCCGTTTGTCCGGTAACAGACCGGACCGAGCCCAAGTCGTTTACGGCGCGCACTGTTCCCGTGCGCCTCAAGGAGTTGTCAGCAAACCGTAGGGGCCCAGTAGGGTCGAGGCCTAGTCTGGGGCTCTGGGAAGGTATGAAAATGCATACCAGGGCCCTGGAACCAAGGCAGGGAAGGAACAGGGTAGGTTTTTAGTCAGTAAAAGTCTGACACTACTTCCCGCTCCGCCCAAGGGCGGGATTTGTCATTGGATGATTTTACCTACCGTAAAAAAAAAAAAAAAAAAAAAAAAAAACCTTAAAAGACCGTCTATTGAGTTTCTTGCACATTATTCTCCATAGAGATCTACGCTTTGGAATGTAACAATTAGCATCATTTTTCTGACTGACATCTTCACAACTTAAAGTACATTTTTTTTAAATAAATAATTATAATCTTAATTTATACAGAAACCTTTAACAAGACTTAAGTACTAGGTCCATGCATAAAATTTCCGTGGATTAAAGGTTACATAGATTGGTCACGCCCTGACTCTCAAACTCCTGTGAGATTCTGTGACTTAGGAGTCAGAAGTTGTTGGAGTTAAGAAACAAATTCTTTGATTCTTGATTGTTGACTAATTGGTTGTACTGTGTGCGAGTTATCGCGTTTGGCCCTCTGATTGGTTAAGAGCTTAGAGCGGGTAAATTCGAGCGCCGAACGTCATAAACGTGTAACGTAAAACAAACTTGCACTCGGTACTCTGATATTTATAAAGCTATACGATCTGAGTTCATCCCTTATTTCGTCATAAAGGATTGCATTATGTTTCTACTTATGCAGATTACCTAACCTTCTTAAAGCAGGTCGGATGCAGGATGATGTCATAAACTTTAAAGGTATTGGCCACAAAATGTAAACACCTGATGACATATCTACCTACACGTGTGACCCTTGCAACAACTTAATTCAGTCAACTTTTTATCTCTGTATTCATTTTATTGTACATATAAATTATGTTTTTAAATATTTCAGCAAAAAAAAAAAAAAATATAACAAAAAAGTATCCTATTCGTATCGGGAACAGGAACTTTCAATTATTATCCATTTATTTAATTCTGAAGTTTTTCATTGTAATTAGTAGTCCATAAATTAGATATAAATAGCAATAAAATCAAATAAAACATTAAAATAACCAAGAATAAATAACGCACACGCCACATCATACAACTAAGAACAATGCAAAAAGAAAACATATTTCCCGTTTAATAAGAAATCATACATTTACGAAAAACAAATAAGAAATACTACGAGTATACCATTTCATGGTTGAAACTTTTTGCAATAAAACGTCTTAAAATACACAGGATTAGCACCTGCCGTGTTCACTGAACAAATCAACACACTTATAATCTTTTAACACCGCATTATTTAAAAACAAAACAGGTGTTACCATCACACGAAATAATAAAACTTACTCCATAATAAAACACGTGTTTAGTAAACGTTAATAATGGGGTGGAAACGTCACGGCGTGCGGCGATGAGAGTGAATGAACGCGGTCAGCCTCCGGAAAATCGTTCACTCGTTCATGAACTATCGTTCAGCGTTGATGAACAGATTAGAGTATTATTACACGCATTAGTAACGCTGTTTACGCATACACCTGTTTGTGTGATGAATAAAATTAATGTATATTTTTCTGTTTATATTGAACTAGCATTTTGCCCGTAACTTCGTTCGCAAGAATGTTTTCATTAGAACTTTATTAAGAGGTGTCAAAGTCCATATTTTGAAGGTAGTTTTGAAAAACAAATGATGATAACTTTTTTAATAATTTTGGTTAGAATATGTTTACAAACTAATTAAGTTTGTAAGAATCATCCTTGCAATTTTTAAAACCCCTTAAAGTATTTTATCGGGGGTAGTTTTGATGAATAAATCTGTGTGGTTTACTTAGTTTACTATTTGTTCTAACAGGTTTTAACTTTCAAGTATATAAACACACATAATGAGTTTTTGCATACATACGAAATTTTCTCTTTTCACCTTCCCTAAAAACCCTTTTTTAAATGGAAGCTTCACGCAAACTTTACGTTCCTAGTCCCAATAGTTACGACTGTCATTGATATGTAACACAGTCAGTTTTTCCTTTTATATATATCTTTAAATTAAACTTGGCTTGTTATTTTGAAAATTATTGCGATTTTAAGAAAGCAAGATTAAGAAAGAAAGAAATAATAAAGAATTTCTGAAGAATAAACACATAACCATGGGAGACAAAAAGGTGAAGAGTTCAAATTACTGTTTTAAAAGCTCAATCATCACAAAACCAGTTTGAGTTTGGTTTTCTTAATATAACCGTGGGAATCTCGATTTAAGTGTTAAGTGATATTAAATTCAATTCTCACTCTACCAACTACTGAATTGACAAACTACTAAACGTGGTATATACAGACTTAATTGACAACTTAATTTATGAGATCCTGATGTTGTCAAGTGTTTTGTAATCAGTACATTGACATGTACATGACTAGGGTTGCCAACCGTACTAAAATAGAGTATTGTACTCTATATCATGTAGGCCTACTCAATAGTCTATAACACTTATAGAGGACGCTAAAATGCTGTTTTTGTTATATAATATCTACTTATATACTAGCGCCAGTCATGCATATTTTATTATGATGCATAATTATCTAATATCGTAATTAAAAATGTCGACTTTACTGAATGAGTATCTTTGGTCATGAATGTGAAATGGCGGTAAGAGAGAAATAGAGCTTCATTGAAATTGATAAAAAAAATTAGCTCCTGATATATGTAACCTTAGAGTAGAATATTTAGAGTTGCACAATTCTTTTGAAAACAATGTAAAATTGTTGTGCTGCAAAAACTTCGAAAAATCCCTTTTCATTTTTTTAATTCTCTTTTTTATAATTCCGTACTCTTTATTTACCTCTTTTGTAACTAGATATACTCTATTTCTTCTAATAAACATTGGCAACCCAATATATGACACGCCCTGGTTACCAGCATTCCGATATTCGCGTTCAATTGGAATGTTGCGTTACTCCAGATTTAGCACACCGGCCGCTTATAATATGATTAGGACTTTGAATATATTAATAGTAGGTGTGTCTTGTAAGTCGATTAATAACACTACCTCCTTGCCTTGAGGTTGTCACGGACTCACACATATGTAAGTAGAAAGGGTGTTGACTACCAGACGTAAATTGTGATTCCTATAACACAACATGTACCTATCGTTTTTTCTTACCAGTTGCGCCAGTCATGGATTTTTGTCATGATTTCTATTTCGTTTGGAAATAATCAAATAAATTCCCAGCTCTGGGTGAAGCAAGGCGAAGGGCCGTATTGACTATTCCGAACAATTCCGTAGTACATTTAGACCCTCAAGTCACAGAACAACCATTCATTGTTTAGAGCGGTGATCGAACCCGTGAAATATTATAGGTACCACAGAAAGCCCAACACTTACCCGCAGAGCCTGCCGAGTCATCTATTGTTCCGCAGTGAACAAGCCCCACCTCACTGCTCATTGTATTACTTAGGACAGCGAAATGTCCGCATTTATCATCAATTAAAAATACCTTATACACTGAAACAATAACCCGTTAAGCCAATTAACCGTTAAACAAAACCACTTTAGACAATTTGTCATTTACAACAAAAACCATGTGAGTATACTGTCACGATAATACTTCAATTAACATAATGCATAATACTATAGAAATGTTAGCTTGTCAATTAGTTGTCACGTGATCACGTTGACGAATGTACTCTATAAAAGACATGCAATATCGTCGAGTACAATCGGTTCTAATTATGCGACGTCACAGTATTAGATAGTTGCGTCTTGCGGTGTACGAAGCGAAGTACAATTGAGGTGAGCAACCTCCATCCCATTGTCACCCGTTGACATGTGGGAATGTAAAGTGAAGCGCATATTTGTGGAGAGTGACTGCACTACACTAGTTAGATGTTCAAGAAACTTAATTAGTAAGTAAACAGGGCCGTAAACAAACGGGGTTTACGATTTCTGCGAATGAAGGTATAATTTTATGGAGTAAGATGTTCAAGTTACTCATTGTATTGCATGATCTACAAATACGAAAGTTCACATGCGAGTTTGTTATTCAATAGCCGTAACAGAGCAACGAATTTTGATGAAATTTGGCCTAGACGCAAGAGGTAGAATTTCACGCCAGACTTGTAAAATGAATATGTCAAAATCTTGCTCGAAATACGCTTGGTGAAAACTGTATCAAAATTTAGGCAGGGGACAATTTATAAGATTAGTCTTAGATAAGAAAACAGACTGAGAAGTAGGAAATGTGGTTAGTTTATATAATATTCCGTAACACTCAAGAATTAACATTTCATAACTGACTGTGATGATAAACCCCTCAGTTCCGTTACTCAGTAACTTACGAAAATCAATTAAAGAGCTCCGAATGAAAACAAAATAATAAACTAACGATAAATGATTACACATTTGTGTTCGTGAACGCGGGCCCAGGCTCAGCGTTAGAACACAGTTCAATAGCTGAGATCGTAATCGCAAAGGCCATTCAATACGTAATTGATACTCGAGTTATGTTGTCAATAGACATTGTAGTCAAGTGTATCGTGACAGGCAGACTGCTGCATTAATTATTATTATAGAAAGCGCCGTGCACAAACAAAAGCGATCGCGATGACGCGTAAGAATATCTGAGTTTAATGCAAATAGAATTGTAAGCCGCTGAAGATTCTGAGCTAATAATTAAATTTATTACTCCCATTATTCTTGTAAAAGAAAATAAACGAATCTCCTTGCTAGTCACGGTGCATAATTTTATAACTAGCAACTTTGTTTCAATAGGGTCTTGTTCTGGCATGCGCGGTGGTTGTTACCTTTTTGTTTTAAATTGCGAGTTATTAAACGTCTTGTGTTGAGTTCCTCTGGAAATTTCATTCGGAAGTGTTCGAAGCGTTTCCCTGTGAACATTTTCTTTACAAATCGATTTACATACTTGTGTGTGGTGTGTTTAACTAGTACTATGTTACGTATACTTTTAACACAATGGAACTGTAATTTTTGTAACTCCGTTAGAAAGGTGGATTTTCTCAAATTATAAAGTATATTTTTAGTTCTGATTCATGTGTCATCGTAGTTAAACGGGTGTTGAGTGCAGATTGAATATTTTTTTGGATGGCGTAAATTTCTTAGAGTGATAAAAATATACAGAAAAGTAGTTTGAATTTTATACGATTGCATTTTTCGGAAAACTAATAATACTTTATTTTTATTAGCTAACACTGTATCCCACTGCTGGGTAAAGACCTGCCCTTGTCCTTCCAAACCTCTCTATTTTAGACCAAGTTTGCTCCGCGAATATTACCAGTACCTCTACCATGAGTTTTAAGCAATAGTATTCGTCGCTACTCGATATCGACGCCGTAAATATTTTGTATGACAAATTTTGGTTCTGCAAGTGACCGCAAGAGGCCCTGCAAAATTTGCCATACAAAATATCTACGGCGTCGATATCGAGTAGCGACGAATACTATTGCTTAAAACTCATGGTAGAAGTACAGATTGTCACACCAATTTCATCGAATTTCCTGTGCCGTCGACGGCGCGTAGTGTTCCACGCACCCCTCAAGGCGATTTTTTTCTCTCTTAGCTCTTAGATTAAATTTTAATGTAATTTGATTATGCCGGAAATGAAGGGGAGTCAATTACATTTTTTTATTTTATTTTATAGTGTGATTTAGGTACTTTATTTTTGACATGTTTGATTGAATTTATTGGTTCATATTTTTTTTTTATGGTAGGTAATAAATATCATCCAATGACAAATCCCGCCCTTGGGCGGAGTGAGAAATAGTGTCAGACTCTTACTGACTAAAAACCTACTCTGTTCCTTCTCTGCCTTGGATCCAGGGCCCTGGTATGCATTTTTATACCTCCCCAGAGCCCTAGAATAGGCCTCGAACCTGCTGGGCCCCTACGGTTTTTTTTTTAATTTTTTTATGGTAGGTAAAATCATCCAATGACAAATCCCGCCCTTACTGGGCCCCTACGGTTTCCTGATAACTCCTTGAGGCGCACGGGAACAGTGCGCCGTAAACGACTTGGGTGACCGAGGTTGAGATTGTTTCAAATTGGAATATTGAATTGTAATGAGCTGAATGTACTAATAATGTATGGAATTTTATGGCTACTAACTATGATTTTTAGGTAAAGACTGTTACTAACCATTATATAAGCAAGCTCGCAATAATTAATTATAATAAAGTGATGCCAGCAAAACCTTATGGGCGTATACGCGAGTCATAAGTTGACTTCTGAAAGGGAATCCCTTGGGCCTAGAACGCAAAAAGGAACTGAAGGGACATAGGTGTGCTTTTAGTCAGTAAAGGCTGACACGCCCTCCAGCTCCACCCTAGAGCGAGATAAGTCATCAGATCATTTCCCACCATAAAAAAACTCTTTATCGAACTTATGAATCAAAAAGCCTAAGTACCAAATATCCAATTCAAAACCATGAATTCGTATGCAAAGGGACTGCAAACACATGTTCCCAGAGGCAAGTAATTCAAATCATTTGTATGACAATATCGCCATTGTATGGAGTAGGCGAAGTTATCACATATTATCGTGTCCGCACCGGGGGCTTGCGACACAAATAACTAATAGTCCGGGCTCCGGGCCTACTGCTTGAATGTAAATGTTCAATGCTAACTCGCGAAATTTATGACATAGGATATGCAGATTGGGTTTCGGTGGATTTTCTCTATAAGCATAAGCAGCCTTTTTAATGTTTCCATCGCTGGGACTCAGGCCTCCTCTTTAGGAGAGGGAATGGGTCGTAATCCACCACGCGGGCCTAGTGCGGGTTGGTGGACATCACATGTCTTCGAATTTTTGGTTCTAGAATGTGCCGGTTTCCTCACGATGTTTTCATTCTCCTTTTTAAGAGCAGTGGTGATGAAATAAATTACACAAAGTAATGCAACTTCATTTAATACTTCGTAGGTCAGAATCTGCCTTGTAATTTCGTAGACATTAAGTACCTGGCAGTAGAGTTTAGTAAAAGTAGTGTATTATATATATACAGCCTTATTTATAAAACTCGCTAACTATATGCTTAGTTTAAATATCGATTAACGGATTCTAAATTAAAATTTTTAATGGAAGATTTTGAATTAAGAACCTGCTATTCCATATTTAAACTAATATTAAATTTATTTTTAAGTGGTATCCTTTTAAGTTTGAATCTTGAGTTTAGGGAAAAAAAAAGAAAGTGGCCAGACACCTCCAAGATGACCAATCCAATTTATTTAACGTATATGTAGGTACTTGATGCCACTTTAAGTTTCTGGCCATTATAGATGTTTTGTCATCAATGCTTCGTGCTTGTTCGAAAGAGTTACCGCTTCCCTGGAACGCAAAGTGCAAAAGAAGAAATACGTTCTTTGTTTAATTTTTTTTTATGGTAGGTAAAACCACAGAACAGAGAATGGTAAAACCATCCAATGATATCCCCCGCCCTTGGGCGGAGCGGGAGATAATGTCAGACTCTTACTGACTAAAAACCTACCCTGTTCCTTCATTGCCTCGGTTCCAGGGTCCTGGTATGCACTTTCATACCTCCTCAGAGCCCCAGAGTAGGCTTCGACCCTGCTGGGCCTCTACAGTTTGCTGAAAACTCCTTGAGGCGCGCGGAAGCAGTGCGCGCCGTCAACGACTTGGGAGAAGGAATACGGGTAGGGTTTAGTTTGTAAAAGTCTGACACTCTCTCATTAAAAAAGCTGTATCGCGCAATGATCAAAACATAAAAATCACACATACAATTCCTCAGATATTAGTTTCTCGCAAAACGTGTATTGGAATACGCATGAATGTGTTCTGAATATAGCCCGCAATAGTTAACGGGACTGTTAACGCAATTGTACTTCCTATAGCACAGTTATGATGAGCGTGCGCACACAAAGAGATTCTCACTTGGCATTGTTTATTAATGCCAGTGATATCCATGTGAAATAGCACTATTACCTACCGTATAATTAGAAGAAATTAATTTGTGCAAATATTTTAAAGGACGTGGGACCATGCTTTGATTGGATATCTTGAAGTATTGTGGTGATGGGGAATTTCCTACAGGAAAAATAGATAGATATACAATTGATTGTACACCATAACAATATACATTGCGCTTTTAATTGAGTGGCCTGTTGGTCTAATGGTCAATGGGTCTAACTGCTATGCCGGAGGTCGCGGGTACGATTCCCACCCAGGGCAAATGTTTGTGTGATGAGCACGATCATTTTGTTCTGTGTCTGAGTGTAATTTATCCCGTTAATGAAACCTTTTTTTAGGGTTCTTCAAAAAGAAAAACAGAACCCTTATAGGATCACTTTGTTGGCTGTCTAAAATGAGTGGCATTCGACGTTAACAAAACGATCGTATCTTGGTTAGAAAACGCAGCGCTGCCTCAACGACGAACACACAAAAAGGATACAAAGGATTGTCAACCTAATAGACCTATACATTTGATGTTTGTGTTGTTAATTCAATGTATCCTATTTGGATGTTCGTCGTTGCGGCAGCGCTGCGTTTTCTTAGAGAATAGCACCACTGGTTATTCTGTATTTATCACCATCCTGTGAGATTTTGCTTAAAATCTTTTCCCACAAACTAAAATCTATTTGAAGTGTCAGTAGACTTGTCATTCAGGGGTAGTAAGCCCTCGTTCAGCCGGCATCCTGTGCCTTTTTTTACTGTAGTCTGAGTATGTACGTTCGTGTAATTCAAGCGAATCGTTTAATCTAATTACGGTGGCGCCTACAGCGTACCTTGTGGTACACTGAATGAACGTGCAGCTATTCCTAAATGCCCACTCTGTGGCTACAAAGTAATCTGATCATTGGAGTCAGAACGGATACAATAAAATGAAATAAAATTGATTGACTTCGATCTATGGTATTTAGCGTCAAAGACATTGGTGAGACGTATAAAACGTTTAAGGAGCTTTGTACTTATTTAAACTTTATTTACAGTAGTGGTACATAGGCGGATTTTATGCAGTAAGGCATTCTCTACCTGTCGTCTTTTGGGTTAAAAAAGACTACACTGCAGTAGATATGTGACAATATTAAATCTTGCCGGGCCGAAGCCTTCTGGAGCCATAGGTTAATTTCAGAAAGGGAAACCCGGGGTCCGGCAACAAAACGTAAAGAAGTTAATATACGTGTGGTTTTAGTCAGTAAAAGTCTGACACGCTCTCCTGTTACGTCCTAGAGCAGGAGAATGCATTGAATGAGACCTTAAAAAAAACATACCCCAATTTTTTTAATTTATTAATTTAAATTGCTGAACAACGCGTGCCGGGGCATATTATATGAAGACCTTGTGAAAGGCCGTCCAACACTACGTCTTCTGCTATGCGGTTCTGACCCCAGAACCTCACAGCGAATCTATACTTACTGCGAGCAATGTGCCCTGCCCACTGCTACTTCAGTTTAGCGATTCTTCGGGCTATGTCAGTAACGTCGGTTCTCCTGTGGATATCTTCATTATTGATTCGATCATACAAAGAAACGTCGAGTATAACCCTCTCTATTCTCCTTTGTCTGATTTCAAACTTTCTAACGTTTCTTACTTAGTCTCTAATTGAAAAAAAAACACTTGTCTATAGCCTGTATTTACAAAACACAGTTTTTTGAGAACTGTATCCAAATTTTGCGTAATAAAGTGCATTGTAGAGGACAAAACATTATCAGAACATAACTAAAATATCGCAATAACATTTGAAAAGTAGTTTCATATAACAGTTTCGTTAACTTTAATGCTGTTTACATCAAAATTTATATCTGCTTTGTATGTTCTGGTGCTGGAACAATCGTAAAATACTCCGTTCTCAATATTAGCTATCAATGGTGAATACAAATGATATTGTGTGTGGCTAGTAGCGACTTTATCGCTTCACTACCTGTAGAACACATAACACATTGCATTTGCAATTATTCGACGAACTTACGTACGTGATCTTAAAGGACAGTCGATGAATACTGATTCGATTTGAATAGATTATTATGAATGGCTTGATTCCACTTGTATCTTTGACCATGAATGTTTTGATCATGAACTTTACGGACAAAACAGAGGCTCAGTAAATCATAATGCAGGTTAATGTTCAATTCAGATAATGTAACAGGAATTCAACAAAGAATGTTACCTTCGTATCACTTTGCGGTTGTCTTTAAAACTCAAGTGCGTGAATGCGAATTTTCAACTCAAAACTTCAATTGGCGCATTTTATTTCACAGTAGAAATTGCGAACATGAATGCGAATTTTAAACCCAAAACTTCAATAATGGCGCATTTTATTTCACAGTAGAATTTGCGAACATGAAAATTTATTAGCATTCTACGTTTACAAGCATTAATGAGAAAGAAAGTAGGCACATAAAATTTGTCTAAGGTTTTCTTGGAAAATATGTAGATGCTAAACAATTTACACATGTATCAAAAAAAGAGACATGTCGCTATCGTTATAGTTAATAATATTACAGCAAATTGTAATATGTCGGAACAAGTTAGCAGACACTTAAATCAATTTACTTGTCTGTTTAAGTGGTTAAATAAATAAATTGGATTCCTTTGCCTGCTGGGGCATAAAAAAATCAATCGTTTATATCGAGCGCCGTCAATGTGATTGTCAAGGACTTGTGATTACGGTGTGAATGTTTTTCTGGCAGCGTTTTGTCGTCCGTGGGAACTTGTCCAGCACACAATGGAGACATACGCGCGCTGTCTAATGCGAGGCACGGAATCATGCGAGAAATTGATCTTAATTGTGGATTAATTAATGACTATGCCTTGTGGTTTATGCTAGCTTTTAATATTTTTTTTCTCATAAGAGCTAAGAGTAATTATAGAGTTTCTTGCCAGTTTTTCTATATAGGAAACTACCATTTGGAAGTGTGCACAAGCTTCTGACGTTTTATATGTGCCCATATACGCCTATGTAAAACAAAAAGATTTTGAATTTGAGCTGCCTTCATTATCAATTATTTGAACGTGCTGGCTGGCTTAGTGACAAAAACATAAAAGAAATAGAAGTGTTGTTACACACTTCTATTTGGAGAATTTGTCAATCATTTCATAGTTTGTTCAATACATCTATGACTAGCTATCGACACTATCAAGTTTTAAAGCGGCCTTCACTTTCATTTTTCGTATCAGTTCATAATCATTTTCATAATATCACGTGCACACATACAAAAAGTTGCTCAATTAAATGTTTAGGTTTGCGTTAGCGGACCGGCGCGAGCAGACACTTGTTCATCGCACCAGTAATAACTTTCACAGACCATACCGGTGACTGGCTCACCTTGCAGACTCCCCGAACGAGTAATTTCTCCTCCAACTTATTGAACAAGGTCCCGGCAATTTCTTTTCTTCGCAACTTATGTAGGCTACCAGTAATGAGCGGTTTCTCCCTATTCAAGTTTGATAAAATTGCATGCTGCAAAAGAGAGCAGTTGACTTATGGCTTGTCTAGGGACCGATCGGGCCAGTCGAGGCGGGTTCCAGTTTCATAAACTGAGCTCGCTAACGACTATTTCATTTTATTCCTACAAATATTCTTAGACATTTAGACACTTTAGTTCCTAGTTTCATGTCTTTCAAGTTCATCTAATAAATCATGTGCCGCCAATATGGGACCCAATAAATAACATTCTGTTGTTGATAAAACGACGGAGCTGCCACGAGCGGTACAAAGTTTAAAGTTGATAGTGGATCTTGAGAAACCCGGACAAGTCTAAGGCCCAGCGGGAAAAGGCAACTATGTTTTCCAAGATGTTGCAACACGGTACGTACCGTATGGCGAAATTGATATAATAAATCGTAACTGTACCTGCCAATTAAGTACCTACGGAGAATGTAAATAAAGATGTGGAGAAACTTAGATCGCTTTAGTGCCCGTTCACGAAATCATTGTTTACATTTCCATGGCTTTGAATGCGCTCTACGTTAGTGACTGTAGCATCGGTGCAGATACTTTTAAGAGTCTTTATTTATTTTCATGTCAAAGGCTGCTCCAGTTATTGATCACATATAAGTCTCAGTCCCTCACACAGCGTCAGCAGTCTTTTAACACAGAATAAATCAAAGCAAACAATAAGTATAAATCAATATTACGGGTGGCTATGACAGCGTGTCACCGCGGCCGCGCGGTTGTCATCGAGTGCTACCAAAGCAGCGCCGCGAAACAATTCGTTACTCATTTCGTCGAAGACAACACGGATGTACAAGGCACAGATGCTGCGGATTTATCACGCGTTCGATAGCAATAAATAACCACGCTGGGCGGAGAGGAGCGGAAAGGTCAGCGCGCGGAGCGAGCGGCAGCAAGCGGCGGCTTTCTCAAGGCCGATGCACAACTTAGATATCTCGAGAATCGTGGCGTGCTCGACCCCACCTGTATACTTGTCGATTCTACCACGGAAAATGTTCATTTTTATACTGCTATTATTCATTTCTATAGCTGTACAGCAAAGGAATGTGTGGTTTTTTAGCTCCTTTTTTACAGATTTTTTGCTGATTTTAAAGGCGCCTATGAAAATGAATGAAAAAAAAGTAAAAATACACGATTTTATTTTGCGCGACCACCCTGCGCAGACTGGTTTCAGCCATCGTTTTATTATAAATTGCTGTTTCAATATACATTGAAGTAATAAATTATTCGTATAACATTGTGCGATGAAAAAAGATTGTTGGTGACTTCCAACTGGATACGAAGGTCAGTCACTGGTGTTGATGAGACGAAGCGCTAGTTGCCACAGATTCTCAAAACTACGCTAAAGCTCTCAGCTCACTCGGCTGTCGTTGATATATTAATAAAGTGAAGCAGTTTTATATTGAAAAAGAATGTAAGGAGTTCGAATTCAAATCAATTGATTTAAATTCAAAAGGAGTGATTGCCGTAAATAAGACCTTGTATGCATGCCAATAAGATGACTCACCGAGCAAGTACTCTGTTTGTTGAACTAAAAATAAAATCCATAATGAAACTAAATATATATCCGCGAGGTTAAAATGAAGAATTCCCTCAGTGACATCTTTTAGCCGTCTGCAGCACTATCTAGCTAGATTTTATCTATTTTATGGACGGGACAAAAAGGCAGACGCTAGTTGAATGATTGTGAAATTATTTCTAAGTATTTTACGCTCGGTATCGCGTGTTCAATCAGGAGCCTCGGCAGATGTCTCGAGAAAGTCTCGACGATATGCCGATTCATAAGATAAACTTACATAGTCTATATGTAACTTTATCTTATGAAGGCTTCTATTAAGAGAGGCGTGAGCTCGCGAGCGAGCATGATGGAACATCACACGCTACTTACCGATCAGAAAAAGTGAAACTGTTCTATTTTGATTCAGATTTCTTCCTAAATGATAGTAAGGCAGATAAATGCAGTTAATTGAGGAGGAGGAGCTGAACCGTTTTCGCCACGCTTGTAGAAAATAGAGCAAGAATTTCATGAAAACGTAAATCGATTGATAGCGGAGGTATTAAAAAGATAAATCAAATAGCGAATAATGATGCACATATTAAAAAAGCTTCTTTTATACTTTCGGTCACTGACCTTTAAAGATTTATTACAACTATTCTCTGTGCTATAGCACCTCCCTAAATTCAATTCTAATAGAAGATTATAGACATACATAAAAAATATATATAAAACGTATGTATCTAATGATAAGGAAGAATAAACTTCTTAATTACAAATTAGGATAAGAGATTTGCAAGTTCTGAAAATATATATATACCTTTAAATTTTGATCGTTTTAATCCTGTGGAGGGTCGATTCGGTATATGAAACACTATCGATTTGTAAAGATAAAATTAAAAAATAAAGTACTTTTTTAAACTCGGATTAATTTACGGACATAAAAAAATTATTCCTTTAAGTAAATGTTAGCTGGACGAGTTCAATGACCTGTAGGTAGTTAGTACGCAACGACCGACAACTACCTACAAGGTCATTGACTCGTTTACTTAAAGAAATTAATTTCGTACATGCGTATATTAATTCGAGTTTTAGAAAAAAAATACTTTATTTTTTTATGTTTACAAATTGATAGTGTTTCATGTACCGGATCAACCCTCCACGGGATTTAAACGATCAAAATTTAACGGTGTTTATTCCAGACATTAATTCCAACTCACCTCAAGGGATTGAAAGCAAGATATCCCACACAATGACGCTATATCATACAATTAATTGATTCAATTGCAATAGAATATAGGGAAGAGGAAATCAAGATTAAACGCAAGTAATAATCCTAAGATTTAGAATATACGTTACGTTTAGTGGACACTTTAATAGCTTGGTGTTAAAGCTAGTAGAATGAGGACTAAGACTTGGGCGGAACTTGACAGTCAGTTAGGATTTAATGTCATTGAAAAGGGCACTGATTTATGATAAACAAAAGCATGCTAGGTAAGGCTATTTTGTGTTGTTTTAGAGTCACCAACTTGTATTGGATAAGTATGGTGATCGGTAGATATAAAGTAATTTTTTTTATAAAATCTGCAAGTTTCTGATACAGCAGTAACTTACTAAAATACCATATTTACCAAATGGATAACTTAAAATCCTTTAATGTCCATGATGGTTGTTAATGAGACTTTGTTTTATATCAATTAGTCATTTACGAGTTGATAGTTTAGTAAAAAAGAATAATACAAAAAATATTTTTATTATTGATCCATCGTTTCATTACTATTTCATAGCATGGTAAGTGATAAGGTGGTCGATTGGTCGATGATGGAGCACGCTTGCATTGAAATTTCCTATTCACTATCCTTGACTTAAAAACCCCCAGGCTATTAAGAAACATAGACTCGGTCAGGAAACTACAATTCTTAACTGTACACACAGTAAATGTGTTCTCAAACTTTTTGTCCGTATGGGCGTATAAGCCACCGGTACATGGCGGATATCCCAAATGCACCACGTAGCGGTAGCACACCGCTGTATTTACGTCTAGTGGTAAAAAAATAGAAAAAGATTTCTGTCGCTACGTTTTAACCTGGTACTTATAAGTACGGGTTAGTTAAATATTTTTTTTACAATCCATTTAAAATAAATCTTCTATAACGAACATGTTTTTATTTTCTTTTCAACCCTCAAGTCCTATTATCCAAATCCAATTTTCATAACTGTTAGTTATGACTTATGTTGATTGAAAATACTTTCCTAATCCTAATAATACGTTTGTGAAATCCTATAAGTACTAACCATATCCGTTGCTGGATTTATATTTAACGGCTGTCATAAAAATACTTGGTTATAGCTGGACGTTCGATAAAATTAAAGAGATATTTCTTGATATCTCGAAACTTCTCGATACTCACTTTATAGTTTGTACCCAGCCTTATTTATAGGTTCCTTAGATTCGTAGAGGCTGGATATGAATGAGTTACACGGTGGAGGCAGTGTGCGTGGGTTTACAGTGAGATAAATACAAGATAGGTACTCATTAGCGACTATCTTGTTTTATTTTATTATAGTTATAAGCTTTTACGGTATGCGATAGTTATAGTAGATATTAGATTGTTCGCTAAGCGGTCCTAGTTCTGAATGGGGAGGTTGTTGGGACTGTAATATAGAATAGTGTAATGATGGCGGTTTGCTATCGTTAGTAGTTTGTTGTATGTAATTTCTATTAAGTTTAGTTTCCCGATTTATACACGAAAGTACTAGGCCCAAGACAATTTTTCTTTTAAATTATGTACTTAAGTTTTGGTCACAGTTTTTGTTTATAGCTTCGGTATTTATACAAATAAATTGTTATTTAAAAAAAACAGTTATTGACTGCAAGTGCGGGTTTTAATATAATAAAGTTAAGTTTATGCCCCGGGCGTCGGGAGTCGCAGCGTGATTCACTGTTATTAGGCGCAGGCTTGCGGACGACAGTCAGTTGGTAGTTCGCCGTCCGGCCGTCCGGTTAGGAACAAGCTCCTCAAAAGGATGTCAGCAAAACCGTAGGGTCAATGCAACTACAAGGAACGATTGTTACTGTGGCCCTGAAACGTGAAAGGTAACTGAGGAACACTAGTGGGTTTTAGTCAGTAAAAGTCTGACATACCCTCTTGTTTCACCTTACTCATTCAAGAAGACGTTTGATGATTTCCCATAAAAAAAAAAATAACTACGCTATGAACAAAGTAAAATTTTGCGTGATAATTTATAATTACAAAATTCTTCTACATAGAATAAGTATTAAGGCCAGGTATTGCATTGCATTGCATCAGCCTTATAATGTTCCCACTGCTGGAACTCAGGCCTCCTCTCTAGGAGAGGGAATGGGCCGCAATCCACCACGCGGGCCCAGTGCGGGTGGGTGGATGTCACATGTCTTCGAATTTTTGGTTCTAGGACATGCCGGTTTGCCAGGAAGGCCAGGTATGCGTAGTGTTTATTTATATCCAACCGGGCTTTGAAAAGTAGTAAAAAATAACAGTTTTAAAATGATAATTTCTCAGAAAAATATGCCTGTTGCAGTTGTGAAGTTGCAAAGAAATAGCGGGTAACAAGAGGTTTTTCAAGTTAAGAATTTGAAATACCGAAAGCTTCTTCGAACTTTGTAAAAACCGTTTTTAGAAACTGCCAAACAGTTAGCGAGTTTTGACCGATATACATCCAGATGCGGACAGCTTGAATCAAAAAAAAAAATATATCGTGACATTCATTTGTTTTTGGCCACTTTTTAGTGGCTAATTTAAGATAAGCATCTCACCCCTTATTACAAGATATTAAATTGTTAAAATAATAAGAGAACACAGCAAAATTACAGTAACATACAACACCATATTAAGATGCAATCTTGCTTTCCCAGAAGTCGGAGCAAAAAATTTATCGGTCTGTTGTATCTTTCCGAAATCCGTTTTAGTGGTTAAAAAACGAAACGGTTTTGGCCATTTCAAAATAGACTTTGTGAATTTCTTTAATTAAGTTACTTTATGTCTGTTGGTAGGTTGTGTTATTAAGACGCTATCATTCGTAAAAGTGATTGTGGTACGTGTTATGCTGGTGTTTTAAACTCACTCGTTTAGCTTGAGACTGTGGAAATAATTATGTTAATCTTACTTTGTTTCTGGAAGAACTGTGCTTTTACAAAATATTTAATAGGTAAAAAAAAAATCTATAGAAATAATCTTCTTTATCTCAAGCTCTGACCTTTTAAAATTTTCGTATTACCACATCGTACGTCGGTAAAATCAAAAACAATAATGAATCGAATTTCAACAATTTTTTGAGGAATTCGATTAATATTCTGAATTGAAATGCTTAATGAATGCTAGTAGCTCTTTCTTTTCTATGCAGTCCGATGGTGATCGTGGTATAGATTATTTCACGGCCTTGAGGGATTTATAAATAATTCGATTTGTATCTTAAGTATAAGTCAAACAATGTGTCTTCCTATATTGGATTTATGTGTAACTGTTATCATATATTTTTATTATGAGGAAAAGTTGGAATTAAAAATTCAAATTTGTGGCATGCTACGACTGAACACACCCATTTCATTAAGCGCGTAGATGCTTTATCAAAAAGTTGCATAAAAAATACCACGAGTGAAATTTGAACGGCGGCAAGTACTAATTAAATCGCATATCTATTTACATGTTGTCAAACGGTTCACTTTGAAATAAAAAGTGAAAAAGCACGTGTTGCTTTACGTAATTACTTTCAACATTTTTGTAATTTAATTGCTGGCCTAATGTGTGGACAATTATCGCGTGACAATCTGACGGCTGACACATACGATATATTACTCTCATATCCTCCGCTCAACGGAAATAATCTTTATGCTTCTATGCTAACAAGCTTGTTAAAAGGAACTGTTAATTATCGTAATTTTTATTTTTGCTTTATTCAGATTTCTAAGATTACGCAAAACTGGCCAATTATTTTGATTGAAAGTGTACTTGCGGTCACTTTTATTACATCGATCAATCTGTATCTGGATTCCATCCATGTATGGATTGATCTCCGTACACTGCTTTTTATTAAGGGGGGGACACTTCGAGAGCTAGAAGAAATGACAGCTGCTCTTTGCTTGCGTTTCAGGGCCTTGGTGACTGTTTCCCAACTATGCATCAACCCTATATACGTACGAGAACACAAATGGACATTCTAATTTTTATAATCCAGCTTGCCAATGGAATAAATATTTTCAATTTCAAACCGGTGAAGTTTAGGCCACTAGTTTTCATTTTAGTAATTATATTCTAAACGTAAAATTATATTGACTAATTTGTGGCTGTTGTGATTGATTGAATGAATATATGTCCAACATCCAATCATTTGGAAGCGAGATCTAAGCCACAACATAGGAACTTGAATATGAAATCTTGCATCGCGGTGTCAGGAGTCTCCGCGCAATCAAGGGCTGATTTCATCATTCACTATAAAAACTTAGTTTAACTAAACTGAGCTCAGCGTCATCTAGTTTAAAGACCCGTTTGATCTCCCGATTGATCTCCGTACACTGCTTTTTATTAAGAGTACTTCGATTAATAGACGATATATCGTCAAATAACTTCTCCCGCTCTGGGTAGAGCGAGAAGAAATGACAGCTGCTCTTTGCTTGCGTTTCAGGGCCTTGGTGACTCTTTCCCAACTATGGCTCAACCCTATATACGTACGAGAACACAAATGGACATTCTAATTTTTATAATCCAGCTTGCCAATGGAAAAAATATTTTCAATTTCAAACAGGTGAAGTTTAGGCCACTACGGATTGTTTTCATTTTTAGTAATTATATTCTAATCGTATAATTATTTTGACTAATTTGTGGCTGTTATGATTGATTGAATGAATATATGTCCAACATCCAATCATTTGGAAGCGAGATCTAGGCCACAACATAGGAACTTGAATATGAAATCTTGCATCGCGGTGTCAGGAGTCTCCGCGCATCAAGGGCTGATTTCATCATTCACTATAAAAACTTAGTTTAACTAAACTGAGCTCAGCGTAATCTAGTTTAAAGACCCGTGACAAAAAATGGGCGAAGACAAAATAATTGAAACTTAGTTTAGCTTAAACTAGATTCAATTCATATCGGTGAAACGAAAAAGAAAGAAGAGAAAGAAGCTATATTCTCGATTAGACGCTCAAACTGTGTTTTGTTTTAAATAATCGCGATTATTTTTATTGGTGAATTTGGGCCTTAAACATACTAGTCCAAAAACAACTATTGGCCACTTGCCTCATTGCATGGACGAGACAAAAACCCATTTGGTTCCCTCCCTTTTCAATGAACGTTTATTTTAGGTACTTTCTATTATATATACCTCTAAAACATCACTTGCCTTTAAATTGTGACGCGTTGATTAGGTATACTATATTTACAGACAGCGGTTGTTTATCGAGTCTATTTTCACGACAATTATAGAACATAAAAATTCTATAAAACTATGCTGTTGAGTGATTTGTTACACTTTGAGCATTTTCTCTTGATTGTTATAATTTTATGGTAACATGGGAATGAAAAATACATCTTGTTCATTCTCGCAATTGTATGTTATTCGTGTTTATTGAGGACAGTAGGACATGCAAGCGAGTGTAGGGAATGCTGTAGGTACAACTTTTAGAAAATAATATAAGCAGTTATGTTTATTATATGCTGAATAATTCCCTCGTAAAGTTTAAGAATAAGAATAGTACTTATATCTACGAGTAATTATTGCTTTGACACTTAAGTCAGTGGCGTTATTTCACGATTTAACTTTTAACTGTAAACTATGGCGCTTATTTTTGTTTCTATAATCATGTTGTCAATCAATTATTTCAGTCTACAGTTTAGTTTAAGACGTAATTGTGATCCAAAAAAGACAAACATTAATTTATGTAGTCATAACGTGGCCAATTAACATCAAAGTGAAAACGACAATCGCAAAAATAACCCAAAAGAACAATCGTAACAACAACCTAAAATATGCGATTGTTTCACATCGCAAACAGCTGCGAAACAAAAAACACAACACCTGTTCCTCCAGATGTATTGCTGTTAATT
Source organism: Leucania comma (assembly GCA_958295575.1). Taxonomy (NCBI): domain Eukaryota; kingdom Metazoa; phylum Arthropoda; class Insecta; order Lepidoptera; family Noctuidae; genus Leucania; species Leucania comma. The sequence goes on along the minus strand of OY282474.1, from coordinate 13,137,307 downwards.
AAACATTGATCTTTTTATTACAAAGTTGAGTATTTTGTAGATAAGATACAGTTTGCGCGATACCATCTTAATTCAGGGTAAGTTGTCACTAGCGGGTAGCAACTAAGTAGATTGTCGTGTCCTCTCCCACTAGCTGAGGTAATTTAATGTAACTCTTATTTTGTAATGAGAAGCGGCACAATATTCAATTAAATCAATGTCATGGGACGTTCACATGTTAGATAAATCTTAAGCGCGGTACTGCGGATAAATCATGATTGGAAACAAGTAGCCCATGACAGGGAGAGCTTGCGCTGTCATTTGTTTCACAATGGCGACGTGTTCAGCGTTTTATGAGATGTGAAGTGAAATTATGCGAACGTTTTATTATTGAGTTAATTGTTTTAAGTGTTATGATTTTAATATAATAGATAAGGACAAGGTCGACAGGGGAGAGAATGGATGAAACAATGTGTTGCGTTGACCTTAAGTGACATGTGGAAAGATGATGAGATAATTAGGTAGTAGATTATCGTGTCGGTGGATGACTAATACCGAAGCACAGAGCAATCAAAGACCAAACTTTTAAAGAACTTAAAAATTTTAGTAGGTTTGGCACAGGAGGGAATTTAAAGAAACCAGACCTTTATTAGCGGTTTATGACGTAATTGGTAGGTTTAACAATTTTTACTAGACTACGACAAAACCAATGATTTTAGTAGTCTAAGTATGAATAACAATATTACAAATGGCTCGTTTATGTGTGCCTCCATCAGCTATAGAAGACTACAGCATATACATACATATATAATTTCCCGAGTCATCGACGGCGCATAGTGTTCCACATGCGCCTCAAAGAAATATCAACAAGACCGTAGGGACGCAGGACCGAAGTCTACTGGGACCTGACTGGCTCCAGTACACTGGGGGTTGAGTTCCGAAAGGGAAACCCGGCGTCCTGGAACGCTAGGCAAAGAAGGAACATTGTGCGGTTTTTGTCAGTAAAAATTCTGGCACCCAATTCTGGCAATTCCCGCTCCGAGAATATATGTGATGATTTCACAACTTAAAAAAATATATATATCACAATATAAGAAATAGTAAGTTTTTCTTCAAGCGTAAAATTCGGAACTACTATTTAAAGTGGTCTCAACTTTAGTTCGGTCTTCGTCAGAATTGTAATATTTTAAGTCCTACTCGTATTAATGATTTGATATATATCATAGTATTTATTAGTTTATAATATTAGCATATATACGTATTTTATTATTATAAGTAACTAATTTTAATTATACTATATTATATTTGAAATATCTGTCATTTATTTATTGTGCACACTTACCACAGTTTTGTCTTTTTAACCCAAAGGTTGACTGGTAGAGAATGCCTTGTTGCATTAAGTCCGCCTATGTACCACTATTGTAGATGAAGATTAAATAAATAAATAAATATTACAAATGGCTCATTCATATATGCTCTTTCAGGTACAAGAGACCACAGATTACACGCACAATCATTTAAATATTTCAACATACTAAATCTTTTCAAAAGGAATGGAGTTCCGAGAGGGAAGTAAGTAGCCATTAAGCCTACCTATTTGTCGCCTCGAGAAAACTTTTGACAAATTACGCAATCTTGCAAATTAATGACTTTCCTTGCATACGATTCAAGCTTGCAAATTATGCAAATCTACAATTATAAATACCACCAGGAATATTTCATGTATTTATAACTAATTTACGTAACATTTGGCATAGATAAATATGTATGTATTACGATATTTCAATAGATAAGTCAGTCATGTATGTAACTGGTTACTATTACAAGAATTACGATTTCCGCTGCATACCAAGTTTCACTTTCGTATTGAAAGATCTGTCGTGAATGTTTCTAGACTACAGTTATTATGAATATTAATTAATGAAGCAGTTATAATTATCACTGTAACGAAGAAAATGTTTCGGTAATATAAGCAGGAAATAAAAAACGAAACAATCCGAGGAATTCCGAGGAGACTTCTGATTTATTTTTATGCTAAAAGGTTTCGATTCAAAATATGTACGAGAGTAAAAAAAAAAATTTAACATTTTAATTACCATGGCTTCATTCCTGTGCTCTATCCCAAAGAAACCGTTCGTTTATTAGTTTTTTCGGGTTAACAAACCACAGCAAATCTTCCAATTATTTATGCCCGTCACCTCACAACCATAGATTTAGTCGAAAACCAGCGTTAGGCAGTAGTCTGACATTCATGCTGAACTGGACCTATTTTGGCGCAATCATGAGGCAGACTATGTTTTTCTATTATTCGATTTATTATGTCGATTTTAAGTGGCTATTTTTCGTGTTTTTGTGCATTTGTGTGTGTGCCATATATAAATGTATATTTTTTTTCAGTATAGGAATCGTATTAAACTGTTATGCACCTAGAGGACACCGGTGTCCGCACACCTATTGTCTTTCTATTGTGTCTGTAATTACGTTATTCAAAAGGTTAATTATTAAAACCAGTTTTAATTATAACATCTGTATACTTAAATAGCTGTCCTTCAACAAAAAGTTCAATGACCTCCTTACTACTGAAGTTAACTGTAATAATTTAAGTTATCTGCTTGATTGTAACTTACGAGTTAAGTTATTAAAGTGATTCAATTGACTATATCCGTTCTTTTTAGCTTATTGATTATATTAACTCACGATATAATAGGAAACCTATCGTGTTTAGGCACGATGTCTGTATTTATTTTTTGATTATAAATTATGGATTTGATTTATGTAATAATAGGTAAATAACATTTTGATAATAATTGACTATGTATGTATACACACATATGATTTAAATAAAGTTATAATCATATTTACTATTATAAAGGCGAAAGATTGTATGTAGGTATGTGTTTTTGTTACTCTTTTACTCTCAAATGGCTGAACGAATTTGGATAAAATTTAGCACATGGGTAGACGTGTTCTCGAATAACTCAGGACAGGTTTCATCTCAGGAGTGTCTTCCTCGTGATTTTTTTTTACATTCACTGGTAACTAGACAATTAAACGATATCTTTTTAAATCAATTATGTACAAAAATATTTTCACGAGTGACTTCTATTAATTTTTATTCTAATAGTAGTTACTTTGCTACTTAGAATTGTACTGAGGTTTTTCTCATAGGTTCGGACTTAACCGCTATCTTACCTAAAGTGCTATTATCTAAGAAAAACTGCCTTGAGCACAACGGCAGCGCTGGCCCAGCGACGAAATCCAATTGGTACATTCAAATCGCAAACAAATCCAATGTACCTATTTGGATTTAGCGCGGGGCCGGCGCTGCGCTCAAGGCTGTTTTCTTAAAAATTACCACTGCTGATGGTAAGCGATGCTGTGGTCGACATCTATATTTATAATTATTTTGTTCCAGTCAGGTAACGGTAGCATATCTCTAGCCGAGTCGAGAATCAGTTAGTTCCTCAGCCATTTCAATTAAAACAGCAACGAATAACATTCTGAAAAAGTAGGCAATCTCTTCATCATACATTCTTAAATGAAGCTGTGGAAGGAACTCCTTTCACGAAATATTCTCACATAATAAAGTGCCAGATTATAATGTTCGCGGGTATTAAGATTTCAATCAATGTCTCAAGCAGCGGTGCTCAACATTTTTCAAATACAATTTTTTTTTTATGGTAGTTGAAATCATCCAATGACAAATCCCGCCCTTGGGCGGAGCGGGAAGTAGTGTCAGACTCTTACTGACTAAAAACCTACCCCGTTCCTTCGTAGCCTATCGTGCCGGGGCCGGGCATTCCTTTCGGAAGTTAACCCATGACCCTAGTAGGCTTCGACCCTGCCTGCCTGCAGTTAGCAGGCTGGGCCTCTTCGGTGTGCTGACAGCTCCATGAGGCGCGCGGGAACAGAACGCGCCGTCGACGACTTGGGCTCGGTCCGATCGATTACCGGACGATCGGACAGCGTGCTACCCCATACAGGTGCGACACTCGTAGCCTGCTGCTACCGGCAGATGAACAATCATCATCAACATTTCAGCCGAAAGACGTCCACTTTTGGACATAGGCCTCCACCAAGTGTCACTGTTACGACCCGTCCTATACATCTCGCATCTATCGGATTCCCGCAACCCTCACCAGTGGTGCTATTCTTTAAGAAAACAGCCATGAGCGCAGCGCTGGCCCAGCGACGAAATCCAAATAGGTACACTGGATTTGTATCTGATTTGAATGTATCTACTTGGATAGCGTCGCTGGGCCAGCGCTGCACTAAAGGCTGTTTTCTTAGAGGCATAAGTTTACCTTACGGGAGGCCTTTCAATGCTGTGTCTTCTGGTACGTGGCCACCACTCCAGAAACTATTGGCTTCATCGTCCATCTTCATCTGTTCTGTGAGTAACGTACCCTATCCACTATCACTTAAGTTTAGCGAAATTTCGGGCTATGTCACACAATAATAACAACAATGAAAAATGTCCTTGATTGTAATGGTTTACAGTAATTACAGAATCATTGTTTTTAAATCGCCTCCTCGTACAGTCCCCTCCATTTTGAACAGGACTATTGTAAGCAATCACGCTTTAAGGACAATTCATCAATGGCAAAACGCTTGAATATGGCTCATAGGATCTTGAATATGATTTTGTAATTTTGGTTTATTTAGTCAAAATAAAATACAATGCAAGGACATCATAACTTACATCCATAATATCCTCTTTGTATCAAGTATCGCTTGATACCTATGCAATTAGCAAAGGAACATAAAATTTTCAGCGTACCGCAGGTTGAGTATTTCTGTACTAAAAAAATGTGTTGAAAAATATGCGCGGACGCAAAGCAACAATGTCGATCGGTCGACGTCGGCATACTTCGTTTCTTGTTACTTTTACTTATTAGCTTGATTGCCGATAATATAAGGTAAATAATTATGTTCTTTTAATTAACAGTGCGTGTGGTGATACCTGTAATTATCTACGTTATGCTGGTATGTGGAAGGTTCAAGTAGGTAATTTGTAATATTTTTATTGATTCTAAGTACATAAATTGACTGTTTATTACTGAGTTAGTAATACTTCGATCACGAAGGAGATAGCGGGATGACATAGATATCTTCCTTAGAAATAGACAAGAAGTGGCATCAGAGACCCTTCCACGAGCTCTTCTATTTATCGACTTAAACTGAATTGTTAAAGGGATGTTCCATTCCTCTTTCTCGCACGCACGCTTGTCATTTGAACATATCATGGTAAGAGCCCTGAACCGGCAAGAATGGAAGGAAGGACTTTGGCAAGCAGTGGGGTAATATAGGCTAGATATAATCTATATATGATGCGGGGAATACGGATCAGCTTCTTGTTTTCAGTCAGAGAAAAATACGTTTAGCCGTGTGGCCCTAAATTGAGTCGCCTTTCTGACTACAATAAGTAAGCATTATACCTACAAAGTGTTATTCTTTCTTATAAATTCGCATTTTCTATCTTCTATCTACCACTTGTTCTATTTCCTTTTATAAAGGGTCTTTCAACAAGGACGGGTCGATGTTGAAATTAAATAAAACAAGCTGTATGTGAGATATTAAAGAAATTATTTTTTTTATTTGAAAGGCCCATTTAAGCCATTATTTATGAAATATGACATCGTTTAAATGTCCGCTGCGGCTTCGAACGGTGGTACGGATCCGAGAGGTCCAATTTTCAATTACTCTACTGCATAGATCCGGCTGAATCTCTGTCCATGTCCATGTTTATGAAAATAAATAATGGCATAAATGGACCTTTTAAATAAAATAAAAAAATCTTTAATATCTCACATACAGCTTGTTTTATTTAATTTCAACATCGACCCGTCCTTGTTGAAAAACCTTTTATAAACATGAATAGCTGTTCGTTACTCTTGCTAAAACCTCAAGAACGGCTGGACCGATTTGGCTAATTTTGTTCATAAAATATTCGTGATTTTCTAGGAAAGGTTTGAACGGTGAGAAAATATGGAAAAATTTACGGGAAAAATCCGTATGCAACGCCATCTCTAATTAAAATGTAATTTTAAATTCAATTATGCTGGTTTTGGTAACGCCTGTAGATGGCGTTATCCTTTGACAGTTTAGCTAATTTGGCTAGAACAGTATTCTTACACCCGTATTTATCAACAAGTAAAACTAAATACTTGAGTAAAAGTAACTAATTTATATTCTATAGTTAAGAAATATTTAAATTTTGAATGAAGATTTCAAACGTCAAGTAATGACTTGATAAGTTTTTACTTAGTAACAAGTAATTACTTCTTTATAAATACGGGTGTTAGACTATTAGGTGGTACGAAGTTCACATGGTCAACCAGTTACTTTATAAATAAATCGTTAACGTCATGCATAAATTCAATTGTAGACTTTGAAAGTCGCATACAGCCTTATTTGCGGTAAAATTTCCCGTGACCCGTTCTGAACCCCACGTGCTCTCACAGTAGCGTAAATAGCAAAAGTGGGGTTCATACCGTCATGCGTGATCTTGTAGGTTTGAGAGCCAACTGACGTTCTCTATCGCAGTGTTGCCAACTTAGCTTTACGTTTATAAAAAGGGCTAAATGAAAAAAGTTCCAATGTTTCCAAATTATTTTATTTTACGTCATGCGTGATCTTGCAGGTTTGAGAGCCAACTGACGCTCTCTATCGCAGTGTTGCCAACTTAGCTTTACGTTTATAAAAAGGGCTAAATGTAAAAAATTACAATGTTTCCAAATTATTGTATCCCAAAAAGGTGCCAGAAGCAATTGAATAAATAAAAGTTACGAATAAAAAACGATATTACTTAACAGGTTAATCAATTTTAGATGTTATAGGGATATGGATAACTGCCATTCTGAGAATCTAGCGACTTTGTGACGTGAAGCCACAACAATGTAGCCACACTTGGGGGAGGTTTATGTCCAACAATGCTCGTCTTTCGTCTGAAATAATGTTTTTTTTTTATTGTAGCCGGTAGGGTAAAAAACCATGCACGAAGGAAATGGGAGTCTTAAGTAACTACTACACAGTACACGGAATCTGCATTCAAGAGTGTATAATAGTAACTCAGTTAGTCGGTTAGTCAGTCTATTAATCAGTTAGTCAATTAGTCAGCTCGTCAAACTCTCAGTTAGTCAGTCAAATAGTTAGTCTACGATTATATACGTCTATCTAACGATTTATACTAATAAGGACGTAGAATAAAAATAGCTAGATGTAACTATAAAGTGGCTAAGATGGCAACACTATTTTTAAGTCCCAAGTCACGTTGCAGCTTCGCTCTTATCTCTAAAACACTTGGCAACTATTTTTTTTTTACAAAGTCTTAACGGAAATGACAACCTGTTTTCTTTGCATTCCGTTGAGAGTATAGTAGCCTATTATAATGATTAGCATGCTTATTTTGGCTACATTTAAAGTTATGGCTACATTATTTTTTGAAGTAACTTTTAGGATTCCGTATCCGAAGGGTATGGATGCTATTACTAAGCCCCCGCTGTCCATCCGTCTGTCAGTGGGGTATATCTCATAAACCGTGAGAGGTGGAAATTTTCAGAATGTGTATTTGTATTGTCGCTATAACAAAAAATAATAAAATTAAAACAAAGTTCAAAATTAAAGGGGGTTCTACATGATACGTTATTTTTTTAAATTCCACAACTATCACACAAAACTGTCTAGTCCCAAGCTAAGCACAGCTTGTGTTAAGTACTAGACACCTGATAAACATATATTTCTAAATATATTCATATTATAAATTAATTACACCCAGACACAGAACAAATGATCGTGCTCATCACACAAATCTTCCTGGATGGGAATCGAACCCACAACATTCCGGCATAGCATTTTAGTACGGAACCTTTCGTGTATGTGTTCGACTCGCACTTGACCAGTTTTTTTGGAACGTAATATCGCGTGGGGTGAAACAGGTTAACTTAATAATGTGAAAAAGAACATTTGCTATCGCTTTCTAATACCACTGTATTACAAAGTTGAAATGTATATCTCGCATGATTGGTCTTATTGTTCCCACTGCTGGGACTCGGGCCTCCTCTTTAGTAGAGAGAATCAGCTGTAATCTACCATGCAGGCCCAGTGCGGATTGGTGGATGTCGCATATTTTTCCTCACGATGTTTTCCTTTACCGTTTTAAGAGTAGTGGTAATAAAATAAATACACAATGAAAACTGCCTGCTTGCTGCCTAGATGTGAACCTTCGTCATGAAATTTTAACTAACACAACAATATATATTTAGCATATATAGATTAGCCTTATAATGTGCCCACTGCTGGGACTCAGGCCTTCTCTCTAGGAAAGGGAGTGGGGCGTAATCCACCACGCGGACTCAGTGTGAGTATTCTTATATCTGAATAAGTAAAAATTGTTATTTCCAGAAACTTTTATTGTGGTAAGCTCTTCTCAGCTTAATTTCCTTTTTAATTAACAAAGCATTAATAAAACGTATCATAGTAATTTAATCTAAGTTTACGAACGCGGAGTCACTAAACGCCAATTATATTTTTAATAAGTTTAACTTGACCTCGACTCAACCTTTGCAAAAATACATCTAGTCCGTGATTACTGCGGGCAACGACCGCATCATGAGAATTCATAGTATTATCTGGACACGAAGTAGAAAATTAAAAAGTAAGCAAAGCTCAGCAATTACGTCAGTATGCGTACCAATTTTTTTTTCTACATTAAACATCGATAAATGTACAGCTAGTCGTGACTCGTAGATCGATACTCTTCTACTCTTAGTATACACATAAAGTAACGCTACATTTTAACCGAAGCACGTGAAAAGAAATTGTAAACACATCTTGTGTTACAATCTTTGGAAACCGTCGATACATACGGGTCACGTATGGTCATCGACAGAAATATCGTCATCGTCATTCGTGACATTTACAATTTCATTTACATTACGCTTAAACGCTTAAACCCAGTTCGGATTAACAGTTTTGTTTGAAGGCGAGCTTCTTTCAAATCTTGATTAAAGCGTTATCTAGGAAGTAAACTGTAACTAGTTTCGCACGTGAAAACCGTATATCAAAGCTACGGCCTGAACATTCCCCCGTTTCGGAATGTAACTGTAACGTCAAATTACTGGGCAAGGCTCGATACCGCGCCACAGAGATTGACGCGGCCCTAATAATAGAGCGCCGTGCGATATTCATCGCTAACTGTTCTCTGATTGAACATCATCGCTCGTTCAACGGCTAATTATCAGAGATACGCCATCATTGCACAGATCTTACCTCAATTGAAATTCCATGCTTACAGGTCAAAGTAAACCAAGATATCTACCGCCTTGCGGATGCAGGGCCTTCTTTACCTCTTTTTAAAGGCCAACACCTTTAGACTGGCCTACTTATTTTGCAATTGTTGCTGAAAAGTATTAGATATCAACACAAAGCCTTGTAGCAAACAGATCAAATTCCGAAGTCCTTGCGGCTTCTGACGCAAGTATTTCGTAACTTAACACCAAAACGGTGAATGCACTTGCGAGTAGGTTGCGAAGCCGCGGCACGCCCGGGATCCTACTTTATTAAACGACACTATCACGAATTCGGGCCACGATTCACTGCTTTAACAAAGATAAACTAACTTGTATTAAGACTTGAATAAATATACAACTTAAGTCGTAAATGAAACCTGTTAGCAATAGATTCTGACATTCAATAATAAGGTATAAACGAGATTTGAGTATTGAGATATTTATTACTTCACAGATATTAAAGCGAACGAGTGTACTGGATAAATGTCAGCTGGAAATCCTTTTTGTATGACCGTCTTCACAGTCTTCAGGTTGGCTTGTTCGAATAGTATTTCCAAAAGTTTTAAGGGACGCGTTACAGACGAATCATCCTCATCATATTCTATTTCTTTAGCCTGAGCTATGTTGTCCTTAATTACGATTACACCGTGCTGGTTAAGAGACATTCGGCATCTGTCGAGGAAATCAATCAAATCATAATCCTTTAAATGGCCGATCACCCACTGGCACCAAATGAGGTCGTAGTGTTTATCAGGCTTGAAATTCTGAAGTGCTGTTTGGTACAGCGTGCCAATCTTCGGGCTGTCATCGCCAACGAATATTTTAATGTTGTTGATAAATTTTTCATCTTGCTCGACGATATCGACTTTATCAAAACGTGGAATCAGTACATTCTTGGTCACCCGTCCGATACCTGCACCACAGTCTAGGGCTATTTTTGTGGCTGGTGGGTTTTCAAAGGCTAGTATTTCGTCTAAGAATGACTTGGATCCATCGATGTCAATTTCCGAGATGTGACCATATCCTCCTAGGACTCCATCGACTGTTGGTGGTATGTTCGCCCAGTAACGCGCAGCTTTTGAGTAAAAGAAACTGTCGCTCATCATGCCATTTTTTTCAGAGCGTCCAATTTTCTTTAACTGATTTGTTATCCATTGTAATGGCGGCATGACTACCAAAATTAGTACCGTCACTTATGACAATTGAAATGCAAAGAAAAATATATGTTATATAAACGGCCTGTCCAAAATTGGTTCTAAATAAGAACTATTTTTTTCTGATAACATAAATACTATTTCTATAGCCTTTGTGTTGCAAAACGAGTGCCTCATATTGAAGAAAGACTTCCATATCTTGGATTAGGGATAATTTTCTACTAAAATGCGAGTGAAGCCGCTGGCAGTTGCTAGTCAAAGCAACAAAAGTAAAAAATTAACAGCCCCATTATTTTTTGTTCCAGGCTCTGATAGCGGCTGTAAATGATACTCCTGAAGAAGACATCCGCGATGCTCTGAAGTCGCAGACGGAACATCAGCTAGCGCTTGTGCCGCGCGGCCCCAAGCTCGTGAAGGACACCATCGCATACAACACTACCATCACCACTGATGACACTGTAAGTCGATTGTCTCTTATAGTTTTTTTTTTGATAGGTTCGCGCTTGACCGGTATCTCACCTGATACGCACAATGAATGTGTTCCCAAAACGCTTTGTGTGTATAGGTGGGTTTGAAGAATTTGCCTGTTGCGGTCTTCACGTCCGATTATAATTTGGGTATATTCAAGGCTAGAGTGAATAGGCTCTTAATAAACTAGTGCACCTCACCATCAACGATTCACTGCTTACCATAAGGTGGTATCGCAGTCAATCTCTAATTTATATTATTAAAAAAAATTGTCCGGAAATTACTATTACTGCAACGCATGCGAATGACTCTTGTATTATGAAATAATCACCTCGCAAAAATCTTTCACCTAATAATGAACATTCTTGAAATCTATTGAAGGAAAGCGCGCACTTACCCAGAACCATAAATCGGCAGGTAACTATTATGATATCATTATCGATATGGGAAAGCTATCAAAATGTACTGTACCGTGTACGTACCGATAAATTTGTATGTACTCATACAATTGCACTTCGTTTCCAAAACTATAGTTTTAAAGTAATTCATTACTACTGTCTAGACATACAAAGTGTGCATTTGTCTGAACTGTGTTGTTGGTCAAAATATTTCTAATGTTTGTAGGTCAGGGATAACTGAAAATAAGAGGTATTGATCGATACAAAAGCTAACGAAATGTGTATATTTGAACAGCAACGGTCTTATATTTTTGCCAGTTTTGAGATATTTGCATAACGCTTGACACATAGTAACCGAAATTCATATTGCAAGTTGAACAAACCCTCTAAAAAACAAACATACACAATTATTTATCCACTATCTTCTGCTAGCATCGTTACCCGCGTGTATGTAGTATGTCTATACTATGGCCCCTATTGTTGTTATTTAAAAAAATATCTTTGCCCCACACTAGGAATTACTCCTGTATCGGAGGTGCGCTCACAAACATGTAAACTCACATACACAAGAAACTCAGACCCGGAACAAACTATCTGTAGGCTGTGCAAATATTTGTTCCATGCAGCATCACAGCCCAGCAGCCAATCGCTCAACCACTGCACTAACCGTGCCGTCAAATTGTGCCTTGCCATTTCAAACCACTATGGGGTTAATTTTGGAAAGTCCTTATTATTCTTTGTACATGTCGTGACCAGATCATAGAAATTGATCACTTCATGATATGGCCATATTAAACTGGCCAGATCATTTTAAACGTTAAAGTTTGATGATATTTTAATCTTCGTTTGGCCTACTTTCTTTAGACCTTTTACTATCGTCAACGATATGGCTAAACGGGGATAGACCTATCGTCATAAGGTTTATATTGCTACGATCTAGCCAATTTTAGTAGGCCATATGATAAAGTGATCAATTTCTATAATCTAGCCAAGACAGATACATAATAAAAGGCACGTCTGTTCAAAATTTTTAGGAGGGTTACGCTTTGATGAGTTAGAACTTTGCCTTTTATATACAGAGTAGCTTCTGCCCGTGGCTTCACACCCGTGAAAGTACAAATGTTACATGAAAAAAATTTAAAGCCCCGTTTCTCCCTTAAGGGGTGAATTTTGGAAAATTCTTTCTTAGTGCTCGCCTACATCATAAAAGTGAACCTTGTGCAAAATTTCACACTCCATCCCAGTAATTTCGACGGTGCGTTGATATATCAGTTAGTTACTCAGTATCTCCTGAATCGGTAAGCTAAATGATAAATGATATTTATTTTGCAAATAGGTTCTAAAAACATTTTTACACGTCAATATTTTTTTTCGTCAGTTTTAACTAGATGAGGCCCGTATTTTCTAGCTGACTACCCTGAGAAGAAACACCGAAACAAACTCAGGGCTGCTGTATTGATTTCACAAAACTTTTCTAAGAAACAGGAACCACGGAGTCGGTTGGAAATGTTTGTTAATAGACCTCGTATCTTGTTTCTTGATTATTGTTTTATTATATTAAAATTATTGACAAGGATATTAAGGACAATTACAGTTCTGTTGTTCTTAAACAAAGTATCGGTTCCAGTCAGACTAGTTTGCGAATTCTATGAGTCAATAATTTGTATTTATTTTGCAAAAGCTACTGGGTATTTCTTCACAAAGTTATCAGAGGAAAGTGTATGAATTCAATGTGCCAATTACTTCTTAAATATTTGTGACTTTGTTCAGGTTTTTTTTATGGTAGGTAAAATCATCCAATGACAAATCCAGCCCTTGGACGGAGCGGAGACTCTCAGACTCTTACTGACTAAAAACCTACCCCGTTCCTTCGTAGCCTATCGTGCCGGGGCCGGGTATTCCTTTCGGAAGTTAACCCATGACCCCAGTAGGCTTCGACCCTGCCTGCCTGCAGCTAGCAGGCTGGGCCTCTTCGGTGTGCTGACAGCTCCTTGAGGCGCGCGGGAACAGAAAGCGCCGTCGACGACTTGGGCTCGGTCCGGTCGGTTATCGGACGATCGGACAGTGTGCTACCCATTGCACGCCGTCCGCAAGCCCGCGTGACTTGGGCAGGTCAATATTTTGTGTTATTGTTGATCTAAAAAACTTACAGTAATGCTAGATGAGGATCTAAGTATCGTCTTCTTCTTCTTATATAAAAATCAAATGCTGTTCGTTAGTCGAAGTTAGTCAAGCCAAAAATCCAGGAATTTCGGTTGTACGTTGATATGTCAGCCAGTCAGGTTCACCTTTTTTATCTTTAATAGAAGTACCAAGCCTTCCAAAGGGACCATTGCTTGTATTTATCATTTGTTTACTGCCCCCTTTTTTTTCGTAGGAAAATCATCTAATGACTACTCCGCGCCCCCTTGGGCGGGGCGGGAGATAGTGTCAGTCTTTTACTGACTGAAAACTCACTCCAATTCCTTCTTTGCCTTTCATACCGGAGCAGAACCCTCTTTACAGAAATCGATCCTTGGCCCCAGTAGGCTTCGACCCTTTTGGGTTCCTACTCTTCAATGACAACTCCTTGAGGCGTGCGTAGAACACTACGTGGCGTCGACGACTTGGGCTCGATCCGGATAGTTACAGGACGGTCGGACGGCGGTATATTGCCCCTTAATTTCTGGTTCCTAGAGTCAATGCAGAAGCCTATAATATATAACATCGGATAATTTATCACTCCAAACAATAATTCCACTGATCTTACGACCCAACACGTTGTACTTTGCATTAACCGTTTTCTCGTCAATACGTACTTGCAGTCAAAGATCGTGATGTTGCATAAATAAATTGAGTAAGTAGGCCTTACGTTATTAGAATATTATGCATACCTATTCTAGACGTAGTCGTTTATCGCATGAAGACCTGCAATGCTACCACGAGCTCTAAAGGCGATCCACTTTAAGACCTAAAGTGAACTGTTAAAGGATGGAGCCAGATGGAGCTATAAAGGGTGTATAGCTTCATCTACCTCACTTGCTCGCACGTCAGACATTTTAGCGCGTCATGTAACTCGTAACAGTTGCACTTATCCTTATCTTTAAAGTTATGTTTTTCGAGTTCCAGACTCCAGCAAGGATTTCCACTTCTTAGCTGTACTCACAATAAATGTATTCCCAAAACGCTTTGTACGTATGGGTGGGATTTCCACCATGTATTGATGATGCAACGCCGTACATCTAGTGGTCGGATGACGAAAGGTGGTTGATTTTAATTGTGCAATTCCAACGCACACTCCCCGAAATGTAAACGGTAGAAAATCGACAGGCTAGCAACTCAGCGTCAATGCTCAAGACTTTGGAGTTTTGACTCGACAAGTGAACCATCACCGATGATCTTCTCGGCTCGCTTCTCAATTGACTCCAGGGCATCAAGCTGATACTCAGCAGCATCCTTCAGATAGATCCTTCATTTTCAACGGAGGTTTGCGGGGTTTTACATCTTGTTCCGCATACCTTTAGACTCCTATGTGTCTAGTAATTAATCTATCTGAGCTGTCATTTCGTAGATATTTGTCAGTTATGCCAGAAGTCCAAAAACTTGACGCTGTACTTAGTTACTGCTGGGAGTCCAGTTAGACAGTCGTTATACACGTATGATGTACTGATATTTAGATGAGGTTAGACTGGAAGCTGTCCTTAACAACGGTTGACCAAGTGACTACTGAATTGCGTAACGTGGATTCGACTCCCCTACCGATAAATGTTATGGGACTGGGTGTCTCGTGTGTGTGTGTGTTTACATGTCTGTTGAACTCATCCACAGCATATAATATAGGAGGACTTCCTAGTGTGGAGAAAAAATGTTTATAAAATAATAGAAAGAGCCTTTTATTATTATAAGTTAGTGCATATCTTACCGTAGTCGTTTGTTACAGGAGGAACTGCGCGCTCTGCGGCCTGATGGCACGATAGTGACGGAGACACGGCACACCAAGGAGCAGGAACGAGTTTGCGACGAGGAACTGTCTAAAGACGAGGTAATAGTTAGGCTTATATTTGAGTGATAAACGGTACAACTAGAGTACTTAATAAAAGAAAGAAAGAAAAACGTTTATTCCTACCTCACACGTACAGCAGGCCTAGCCAAGTTACGACTATTTCGTTTCGATGCTCTAGCATCGAACGTCTCGAGTTGGCCACGCCTCCAATTCCTTTGTTTTGATGTCATCTCAACGCCCAGTCACGTGGTCAGAATAAAGGAATCGAAGTCGTGACTGACTCGAGGCGTTCGACGCTAGAGAATCGAAACGAAACGGCCATAACTTGGCTGGGGGGCAGTAAAAATAAAAAAATAGTTAGAGAAAAATATCACTAAAATCTGTGTAAGGCAAAAAAGCGCCTAACTCAGCAAATGCTGCGATATTTAAAGTATTTTTTTATAAATTTTTTAAATAGGTATTCGAGTGCTTTGAAAATGGCTAGAAAAATATGAAAAAGGTTATTGGATCACATGAAGACCAGAATCAGGACACTTAAAGTAGGAATAGAGCAAATAAGTTGTACCATTTGCTATGTTTGCCCCTCACTTCGATTGAGACCCGAAAATCAGTTATATATAGTTATATAATTCGAATTTCGGGTCTCCATAGAAGTGCTGGCTGCGTGTAACCATAGCAAATGCTTCAACTTATTTGCCGAGTACTATAATAGCTTTCATACTCACCATAAGTTCCCTCAAATGTCATGATGGTCCAGTGGATAGACCTACTAAACGTAATAATCCACAACTTCGAGAGTAGAGTCTTCGATCTTGATAGGAACGGGTACATACTTACTTTGGTTTTGTCCATCTTCATTTTAAGACCCACTCTTTCGAAAGCTCTACTGAGCTCTTCCGTAGTCTCAGCCATGACATTCATTATCTAACTAGTAAGATGGTAAAATCGTTTTGCTGTCACTTTATGCTTTCTACTTTTATAAAGTTTCAATAAAAACAATATATTTAATACCCACGTATAAAATAACTTGCTTTGTGCGTATTGAAACCTATCATTTATCATTTGCTTATTTGGGTAAGATTTCTACTTCAAAGACAATGAATTGATGGATGATATGCTATCTTGTAACTTGCAAAAAATCTTAATGAACAACAACCGTGGTTTATTTTATAAACCACATAAATATAGCGTGTGTAGATTTATAAAAAAAACTAACTTCAGTCGTGTGAAAGTAGATTTAGGAGATATGTAAAATCCTGACACTTGAATAAACCCAGAACCATACACACATACATCACAGCCATCGTGGGTCCTGTTCATTTTACTGACATCCTTTTATTGCATACATGGAACACAGCGTGCCGTCCCGGCGACTGCTAATGCTTGGGGCGTCTCCTGGGGCGTAAGGATGTGCTCACAGCCCTCTGTCAACCATCACGTTATCATTAAAATCCTCACCAGCCATTATATCATTATTAAGATAAATATTTTTTTGGCAGGCCAAATCTCTGGCGAGCGACAAGAGCCTGGTTGAAGAGACCGGTGGCACGGAGAGACGGAAGCGGGTGGACCTTGAGCAGAGCACTGATCTGATGGCGGGCGGTTTGCGGGTCGCTACGCATATCAACTCACGATCCCGCACTGAAGAAGGTTTGTATTTGAACAAAGCATAGCATAGCTTAATCAGCTTTATAATGTTCCTACTGCCCTAGCAGTATCGTGAAACCCATTGAACATCATCCAAAAAGTAGTTTTGGACACTAGCATTAGTAGAGTGCAATTGCACTTTTGACCCTTGACTGTACATAATATTTATTTTTACCACAGTTTAAAACCCACTCCTAGAGAGAAGGCCTAAGTTAGAACCTGCTCCTAGAGAGGCCTGGGTTAGATTAGGCCTGCTCTCTAGGAGCGAACTGTGGTAGTATGTGGTACAGTCAGGGGTCAAAAATGCAATTGCACTCAACCAATGCTAAAGTGTTCAAAACTACGTTTTGGAAGAGAGTCAGTGGCTTTGGATGGCATGGTTGGCGCTGTGATGAAGCGATCGGCTGCTGCGTTACGTGTCGCGGGTTCGATCCCCGCGTAGAACCAATATTGTCTGATCTACAGATAAGTGTTAGGGTCCAGGTGTTTTGTGTGAGTTTACATGTATGTGAACGATACATTACATTAGAGGAGTCATTCCAAGTGTTTTTTACGTGAAAAAAAAAAATGTTTCAGTAGTGCATAAAAATGGTATTGGTAGTGTATAAAATATGGAATTTTAATATATAACCTAGGTGCCGATAAAATACTTTTAATCATCGCCATAATTTTAGTTTAGCTAGAGAGAGCAGCTAGTACCCTATCTAGGACTGGAATCGTGATAACTACATTACTTTCGTAACACAGTTCCTGTTTTATTTCATTACTGCCAAATCCTAATAAACTGTAGTTTTTGCTTGAGTCGTGATTAAAGGCGTGCCTAATGAGGCATAATGCAACTGTACTTCCGGTGATGCGAAATGCCTTCCGTTTGAACTTTGTTAAATGTCATGCAATGAATGAGCATTTTTTTTCAGTGGGAGAATAGGAATACTTAGGTACTGGTGAATGACCTGTTGCAAAATGAAGTCTAAAATGAAATGCATATTTTTTTATTATTATACTTTGGATAACTTTTGTTATATAATTGAAGCTATGTGAGCATTATTTTTGTTGCAGTTGAGAGAGAAGGGCAACCAAACATGGATGACGATTGGGACAGTCTATCAGTGAGAATGCGACGCCAGCGCCGTCTTCGTCAAGTTGGTAAGAATTAGAACTAATTAGTTTCATAAGCTGCTGCTAGATGGCACTAAATTATAGTAAAGCTACTCGTTGATAGATGGCGTTGTATTTAAGTTATGTCGTAAGCTTAGTAGTGTAAACGTATTGCAACAGATGGCGCTAATTTAAAGTATTACAGTGCCAAGTCGCTGTGTGGATTTAAAAAAATAATGTACAAATTAACTTATTTATTTTTTTACCATACTTTATTAATTTTGTAGTAACTATGAATAGTTATTCGTGTACCTGTATGAGTATCTACTTAGACGTACTTACTTTACACTAGTTAGATATTGGTAGGTACCGAGTTGTAGGTAGTTTTTATTTGAATTTCATTTCCACGGATGCTAAATAAGACTCAATCAATTGTATATGTAAAACCTGCCTACACCTTTTATAGATTCATAACTTATGTGTTTGCGGCATTTGCTATGATTTATTATGTTGAAGTTATTTATTATTTGCTAAATAAGTTCATTCACGAGAATCAACCTGTGTCTTCAATGTGATCGTTATGCTAATGGGTCGATGGTCGAACTGTCGCCTTTTTAGTGGCAAGTCAGCCTTGGTGGTTAAGTAGCTCCGTGTGGCAAAGAATAAAAATTCTTAGCTTTGGTTCTGAAAATAGTATTTTTGAAAGCGGAACAAACATTTGTTTGGTTGAAAAATATGTATCTGGTTATTCCGGGTCTGAGTGTCGTGTGTCATATGAGTTTACATACGAGGATTTGTGAGGCAAAGTTTTTTTTTTTATAAATTTGTGCTTTTGAGTTGTTTACAATGTGTACCTATCTGTAATTTTTTTTATTGTTTTATTAGAATGTTCAAAATTGGTACCTAAAGCCATTTTTAGCCACTTTTATTAGAATGGCCGACTAAAGTTGACGAATTCAACTTTAGTCGGCCATTCTAATACCTCACAAAACTTGTTCCAGAAAACGGCTTTTTTTTAAAAAAAAACCATATACCTTTTAGGAAATAAAAATTGCATTCATAATTTCGATTTAATGGGCAAGGTTTTTTTTGCGATTGATGAGTAGGTAAGATTCCTACAGACGGGCAAAACTTCACGTAAAAAAAATAGATATTCACAGATTTTACTGAATTATAATTTACAAAAATAAGTTTTATTTTCAATAGAAACTTAGATAATAACTACAAGATATCTGTATTTCCTAAATATCTAGAGAAAAATGTGTAGTAACGTCTTAATCACGTAAATGCGCGGCGATTGTATAGGTAGGTTAATAGATAGTATAAGCACATAAGTTTCACGAGTTGGGCACTCTTAAATAGGTATATGGGCTTTTAAATATTTTCTCTCATAAAACGATGCTAATTAATCCTTGAACTACCTATCAACAACCTAGTTACAAGATCAAAATCTACCCACATAGCCGACAAATAAATGCGCAATTTACTTCTTATACGCATACCGCATTCAAAATAGAATCTTAATTAGTCCGCACATTTACATCAGTTACGTTGATCCATTCTTATTGGTTCAATTAAATAAATATATCCCTAACAGCCAATAGGATTTGCTGTAGAACACGCAACGTCATGGTAGTTATCAGCTTTATTCGCAATAACTAGTTGCCTTAAAAGTTCTTGGGATATGTATGGGCCGGCGCCGTGGGCAGATACTTACCTGTCGTAGTAGCTCGCAATGAAATAATTATACCTTTTGTAAACAGTTAAATAACAAAGCCGGCATAAAGGATAGAACAGGCTCAGCTTAGATAAAGGCCCGGTTCTACTCGTTTTGACCTTTTTTAAACCTATGGAAATCCACAAATATAAAAGAAAACACCATGAAAATTTATTTTATTAAAATTGACTATATGGCCAAGGGCTTGGCAAAAATGAAAACACAATATAAATTAGTTGGCTCAATAAAAAACAAATCGCGAATCTGACCCTAATTTACGATTTCAGACGTATTTATCTACGAGATTACGTTACGGAACTATTTGAAAGTAACAAAAAAATAAATAAATCTTGTTATTTAAAAGCGCTTCGCAAGAACAAAAATCTTGAATAGTTGTTGTTTTTTTTTATATAGAAATAAAACCGCCGTTTTGGGGCCGCGAAGACGACATAATCCCGAGCGAAGTTCATACAAAAAAAACAGTGACTAGGACCGGCCCTTAAATCAAAACAGCGGAAGATAAGTGACTCGCTTCCAGCGCGTGTGCCACTGAAATTGTGCATATATGACACGTTTTCACATCTGTCGCGACGAGCACACACATTCGGTGGCTAACGCTATTTCGCTCGCACGATAGCGCCGGCTCTTATGTCTATCTTTGTCTATGTGTACTGCAGGTAGTGTAGATGTGTGAGTTTCGAGTCCAGGTTTTCTAATTGTGATGTTAGCGCGTAACATTATCTTCCTTATAATATATCAATGAGGCTGAGTGATTTTTTGTAGGTAATAGTTATTGTGACCCAGGAACGCAAAAGATAACTCAAGAGAAACAAAGTTCCGTAGGGGCACAGCAGGCCAGAAGCCTATTGGGGCCATGGGTTGACTTTAGAAAGGGAAACTCAGGTCCTGGAACGCTAGGCAAAGAAGGAACAAATGTATGGTTTTAGTCCGCAAAAGTCTGTAACGCCCTCAAGTCATTGAATGATTTTTCACCTTACAAAAAGGCACAAAGGTTTTTGTCAGTAAAAGTTTGACATGCCTCTCTCTCCACCAAGAGAGAGAGAGAGAGAGCCATAGAATGATTTTCCACCTCAAGATATAGTCGTGGATTTGTCATAGCCCTTCTTACAAATTGTTGATTAGCACTGAAGCTAATTGCACATTCCAAAGCGTAGATTCCTAGGGGAGAAGAACGTGCAATAAAGTCCATGGATTTAAATTATGTATTTAAAAAAAAATTGTTTTAAGTATTTATATCACAAACTTCTTTTCAAGCAATCGGAATTGTCTGTAATTTTTGACGATAGTGCTTTCCCATTGCGCACAAGACTTTTTTTCTGACATCTTGTCATACATGGCAGTAACAAGTGTCTTGTCTCAGATTGCGTAGCATATCGTCTGTATTCTGCCTAAGGCAAGACAAGGTTTATTACTTCTTACAAATTAGATGGTTTATAGGCTATTAACGCTGACGGATCGTGTTATTAGTTCGGTATTGAGTTATCAAGATTTTTTCCACTTTTCATTGAAGTTAATTGGAAAAACTGGTCAAGTCCGAGTTGGGTTGGCTCACTAAGGGTTTCGTATCATTATCTAGGTATACAACATTAGATATTTTATATATTATAGGCAAAAACTCACGTTTGTTGTTGCATTAGACAATTTAAATAGGTGAAAATATCACGTTTTTTGTATGGGAGTCCTCTTAAATATTTATTTTAATTTAATATAAATTTATATATTTAAAGTGAATATTTCAAGCAAATAAATTTATAGCAAAAAAGGCACAAAAATCATGTTTGTTGTGTGGGAGCCTCACATAAATACTAACTTTGTTCTGTTTTTAGCATATGTTGTTATAGCGGCAACAGAAATGTGTGAAAATGTGTGTGAAAATTTCAACTCAACTGTCTAGCTATCACGGTTGATGAGATACAGCCTGGAGACAGACAGACGGACAATAGAGTCTTAGTAATAAGGTCCCGTTTTCGTTCTGTGGGTAGGGAACCTTAAAAATGAGGTAGGTCTATTTATGTTTGCAGCATAAGCCATTATTTTTAAACTGTCTAGCCGTAATATATAGAGCTTGTTATGTAAATTAACACTTTAGGGCAATCAGGCTAGGCTGATTGGTTGTTCGAAAGAGCTGCGGCCCTGAAACGTAAGGGGGAACTGGTGGGTTATAGTCAGTAAAAATCTAACACTCCCTGTCACTCGACCTATAGTGAGAGAAGTCATTTGATGATTTCCCAACAAAAAAACGGCAGCAGGCTACTTAGGCATTGTTTTGTGGATTTGGACTCGCGACTCGTCGTGAGAGACCATTTACGATTGTAAATGGCTAGCTGGACAATGTTACTATTCTACTAATTGAAACGGCAAAATGACGATTTTTCCGATGACTACGTGGGTGGTCTGAAAAGTTTCCGACATCAATGTGAAGATAGCAGCACTCGTCAATAAAACTCTTGTGAATGTAGTCGTGCATCTTTTGATAGTTACTCACCAAAGTTTCAGCCATTTTGGACGTGCAGTTGTTATTTGACAGTCATTTGAGTGAGTCGATGTGAGATGAAGAAAAAGATCCTTTTTTCACCAAGACAACGCGCCGTTTCACATCTGAGCGGTTGCCCTGATGAAAATTTATAAATTACGGTTTGAACTGCCTGATCATCCACCTTGCTGACTAGATCTAACACCAAACGACTTCTTTTTGTTCACTTATCTAATAATTACGCTCGGAGGATGGAGATTTTTGTGAAATAGGGACGCAAATATCTTCGTGAAACATTATTTTGCAAAAAAAAAAAAACGCCGACTAGTATTTGAACGGGTTAGAGAGATGAGGACATTGCTGCGAGAAATGTGTAGAGTTACAAGGATTCAATGTAAAAAAAAAATCTTAGAACAAATGATTTGCATCTTTGTAAGGTCGGAAACTTTTCAGATCACCTGTGTAAGTAAAGATTCTTGGGTACAACCTCTACGTATTTTGTCATCTGTAAGTATTCTCACGAAGCACAACAAATTGTTTTGGGAATATGTTAATTGTGTATACGCTAAGCTGCCTTTCTTGATAGAACTTGGGGTCTATAAGTCAAGAGTGACAAGTTTAGATACTTTATAGTAAGCGTACTCTTATGTTGACTATTTCACCGCTTATTATCTGGTGAGATAATGGTTAAGAATTTATCAATAGGAAATGAAATAGAACTACAAATTTTCAGTTTTTTTTGTTACTTGTTTTACATGACATTGCTTCTTACCAAAGTTTTAGAGTCCAGGTCAACAGTTATAACCCTACACATAGGATTTGATTTCCTTGCGAGCGTCAAATGCTCTGCCATAAATGGCCTTACATTTCGATCTCTAAGGGGTAGTAGACTTAAGTTCCTATTTGATATTAATTTCAGCTTGATACCTCCACGCGTTTCTGAGGAAAACGGTCTTGACAGATGAACAGCCGGACAACAGTGTAATTTTAAAAGGATTCCATTTTTACTGACTGATAATTGAGATACAGAATCCTAAAAAGTGTTTCGAAACTCCTGTTAATTGGTTACAAAAACAATTCTAAATATCAATCCATCCGTTACAAAACTAGGCGAAATAAATAACTTATTTTGGACAGTCCATCATAAACATTTGAATCTCGTTATATATTCATAGTTCTGGCCAAATACACATGTGTAGCGAGTCAGTGAGAAGTGGTACATATACCGACCTTGTCGTCAATTCACCTGGTTGCCCACCTATTGTTTGCGTTCAAGTTGATCGATTGACTTACCCGACTAGTCGTTCCGTGATATATACGAGTATGTTGAATGCTCTTCCTAGTTGCAAAGGACGCACATGAAGTTTGGACGCTTGAGATGACAGATTGAGGAAAAAAGTTGGACCTAATGAGAGGACGGTCTTGGCTTACCTTTTTTAGGTCCATTCGTACATCTGCAATCAATGGTAGAGTTTGTGACTGGTAAAGGCGATTTGCTTGATTATTAGTCCAAATATTTATTTCTGGATTTTTTATCGTGATTGGTTGATACAACCTTATTTTTAGTTTATGCGAAACCCGAACTACGAGTCTAGTATTTTTATGCAAAGAATTTATGTACAAAATTTCATAACTGTGTCATGAAAAATCACAAAGTATCTGGTTGTCCACAAACACATGGTCACCGGACCATCTGGGCCACTAAGGGGTTGTTTTGCTCCCGCATCCAGCTATGCGCTAGTATATAATGCCTGATATGACCTGCCGTGACTTGCATTGTACTTAGTCTCGGTGTTGTTCAACTTGTGATCTTTTTTAAATATGTTTTGGAAAAAATATAACATGCAGTAAAAATTATTGGAATCGATTCAATTGGGTACTAATTCTGAACAAACTATATTCAGGTTTCGCATATCTAAAAATAATGTTGTATGACGACCATTTGTATTTTGAGGTGGAATGAATGAAATTACTTCTGCTCTAAAGTGGAACAAGAGGGCGTTCTTACGCCGCAGTTACTCTCTGAAATGTTTTCTTTTTAACTTTCAACTCTAGCAAGGCCTTACTAGGCCCCGTTAGTTTTGCTTAATATGTCTTTGCGGTGCACGTAGAACCCTACGCGCCGTCGACTCGGGTTTGGTCTTTAGAGGACAGCCGGACGTCAAGGTACCCATTATTCGTCTCCTCACGATAGCGGCCATCTTTAAGTGACCGAATCCTTATTTATTTTACGTCTATAGGATAGAACAGTAACAGAAATTGCCTGTCCCTTTATAAAGTTACTCGTAGTCTCCTTGACAAGAGTTTTGCTCATCAAAATAGGCACTAGGTACAATTAGACTCAAAGTATCGCTTTATAGAATAGTAATTCACATAACATTACTTTGCTACAATAAGCATTATTCTTATGCGGTGCCTCTCGGATTGCGTCTTCCTGCAAGCAGTAAGTAACGTTTAAGGAAATGAATTGCCAGGACAGTTAGAATCCCACGTGCTTCGCGTAGGATGCCCGTAATAGGAGCGAGGGACGTTTCCTGGCACATCAGTGAATGCCAAGCCTTCGCATTTTTCTGCTTTGTACGTCCCCAATTTGTCTTTGAAGAAACGTTTTTCGTTGACCTAGGGGAAATAGGTATGTAAAACTTTCGACTAATTTTGTGCTTTTCGGACAAAAAAAATCTTGATGTTCCTGAAATTATAGACATATAGAAGTAGAATTACTTTTTTATGTATATGCAATCTGTATAATTCAGGTATTCTATACAATACCAAAATTCAAAATATTTTTATTTCATATAGGCCTACATGGGCAGTTATAAAACGTCAGAAGCTAGTGCACGGTTCGAAATTGGTCGTTTCCTATGGAGAAAAACCGGCAAGAAACTCTATGATTACTCTTTTAAAAAAATTAATGAATACCGAATGCGCAGCCGGTAATGTGTGTAAAAGACGAGAGCAGGAAAGGAGGTGATGTAATTTTAGGGCACCCCAACACGGACAGGTTAGGTTAGGGTTATTTTTTTTATCACCACCTGAAAATAAAAGCTTTACTCTAAACCGCATTCTGCACATAGGCTAGGTATTGTATAGAATACTGGATTATATAGGTTGCCGGTAACATATATAAAAAATATAGTTGGAGCTTAAAATTAATGAGAAGTGACAATGGACGGTCTTACCAAAATTGAACTTGAAGCCAAAGTTAAGAATCCTTAGTAAGAAATAAACTGTTTTACTAATAGTCTTTTAGATATATGGATTTTTTAGGTATGAAAATCATCCAATGACATCTCCGTGCCCGTGGGCGGGGCGAGAGGTAGTGTCAGACTTTTACTGACTAAAAACCGACTCCTGTTCTTTCGTTGAATTTCATACCGAGGCCGAATCTTCCCTTCAGAAACCGACCCTTGCACTGGTTTGGTAAAAACTCCTTGAAAGGAGATGTCATTCGATGATTTTCTCATCGAAAAAAAAAAGCGTAAAATTACGAATACACGTCTACGAAACTATGCATCCGAGGACAGTAAGCCTTAGGCCTTAGCCTTTACAATGTATGTTTATGAGAGAAATAAATGATATACACCGTTAAATTTTGGTCGTTCTAATCCTGCGGAGGATCGATTCGGTACATGAAACACTATCGATTTATAAAGATAAAATTTAAAAAAAATACTTTTTTTTAAACTCAAATTACGAAATGTACGAAATTGATTTCTTTAAGTAAACGTCAGCTGATCGAGGCCAATGAACTGTGGGTAGTTAGTGCGCAACGACCGACAAATACCGACCGACCGATGAATGTTATGCATTGAGACTTTACTTAAATAATAACAAGACCTTTTCTTATAAGCCCTTTAAGTATTTGCCATAATTAAAAAATAGTGATGTATATCTTTTGTAAATCCCAAAAAATCTTGTACGTTGGCTAACGTCACTTCATCTCAATAGAACGTTAAAGACATATCGCTCCAATCTCGATGACGCAGTCTCCAATTCACTTTCCCTCACAAATCTGGTAGGTAAACTGTTTTCCGAACAATTAAGGAGTTAGTAAACACACGTGCTGCGTTTAAACGAGAGTTTAAGTGGCCAATTTAATGCCACATGCCCATCAGCTCGCCGCATATGGCGAGTCACAAGCCTACGCACTGTGGTCGGTTGTGACATGAGTATACGACTATGTTTACTATAGGTAGGTTATATATGTTACCGGCAATCTATATAATCCGGTATTCTATACAATACCTAGGCAATGTATAGAATACGGTTTAAAGTTAGGCTTTTATTTTCAGGTGGTGCTAAAAAAAAATAACCCTAACCTAATCTATCCGTGTCGGGGTGCCCTAAAATTACATCACCGCCTTCCCTGCTCTCATCTTTTACACACATTACCGGCTGCGCATTCGGTATTGTATACAATACCTGAATTATACAGATTGTCAGTAACATATATGAATATAAAAGAAGAAACTAAATGACATCAATGCAGATCCAAAACTACTGGTAGGAGTGTCAAATTTTGCACAAGGCTTTCCCTTATAGCGTAGGCGAGAACTAAGAGAAGGCTTTTGAAAATTAAATCTTTAATTGGTTTGTATGGAAAATCTAATTTTGTGTGCCAATATAATTTATAGTTAGTACACATAGTAATCTAAGTTAATAATAAAGGTTGTGATTATATAGTTTTTAAAACTACTCCCAGTAGAACAATATAGGTGGTTTAAAGATTGCATGACGGATTCTTGGTTAGTAAACTTGAAATTCAGCACAAATTCTAAGCGAAATGAATAATAAAGACTGCAATTATCAGTCTTTTCAAAACCACTCTCATAAAACAGTTTAAGAGCCAAATTCACCAATAAACTAATCGCGATTCGTTCAAACAAAACGCAGTTTGAGCGACTAATCGAGATTTTAGCTTCATTTTGCGTTTCACCGCGATGAATTGAACCTAGTTTATGCTAAACTCAGTTTCAATTCTTTTGTTGTTTCCCATGTTTACGACACGGGTCTTTAAACTAGATTACGCTGAGCTCAGTTTAGATGAACTAAATTGTTATATTGAATGATGAAATCAGCCCTAAGAAGTGTTAAAGTTTTTGAAAAATATTCGAAACGAAACAAACGAAGTTGAGAATAGAATATTCGAGTGCAACTCAGTGCTGATGAAAATTTGAGTCAAAAATTGAATGATAGTGGTAATTTCTGGAAAGGATATATCCTAGAACGCAAAGGGTAACTGAAGAACTGGTAAAAGTCTACACGCCCTCTCGCTCCACTCCAGAGCGAGAAAAGTTATCAGATGATTTTCCACCTCAAAAAAGACGATGAATGCTAGTAAAGGGAAATCTGATTTTTATTTTTAAACTCACTTTCTCACATAGGGTCTCACATGTTTTGGGTCCTTATGGACCCAAAACAGCGATGTTGACAACAAGCGAGTGTTGTTTGATTCCAGGTTAACGGAAAGTACCCTATATGCTTTGATTGCCTTACATGTGTCACATATACGCCACAAATGGGTCATAAACGGCCTTATTTTTAGACTCCATTGTCTTAGAAGTTTGATTTTTTTACTGCTCTAAGGAGTAGTATACCTGAGTATTTGATTTTAATTTCAGCTTAATACCTCCACCTAGCTATGCCTGGGAAAAGGGTCTTGACAAACGGACAACAAAGAAATATTATCAGAGTGCGTTTTGCCCACTGGGGTACGGGTCCGTAAAAATGGTATAAACGAACGGTTGAATAAAATTTGACCAACTTGAAAAATTTTTAAAGGCTTTCAGAAAGTTTGTTCACCTCTTCAGACATTGTCCCGTTATTGTTTTGTCTTATTTGTGTGATTTTCTTGAATGTCAAACATCAAGTAAATAACAATGCACATACTTTCATGTTTATGCAGCTGAAAAGATATGACACATCGGTTTATTTTACAGTTTACTCTTTTATTTTAGGTTTTAAAAAAGTTTATTATTATTATTACGTATTCTTTATTATTATGTACACCGCATGAAAAAAAGTACAGGAAAAACATTTATAAAAACAAGTGAACAATTATAGGCGGTCTTATCGCGCAGGGAAATTTCTTACAGACAACCTTTGGATGGATTTAAGAAAAGGAGACGGATTTAGGATCGTCAGTGTACAAACATCATTATTCAATGCAAGTCATTTAATTTATCGTCGTCAAGTCAGTAAGACAGTTGTAGTTTTAAATAAAAGCTTGCTGCTTACTACTCTCATAATGGTGAAGGAAAACATCATAGGGAAACCAGCGTGTCCTAAAACAGAAAAAATATATCGAGTATAGTTTGTCACCTGTACTCGAAGTGTCTTCCTTCACTATCAAAATAACATAAATCCTCTCAGATTGTTTGAATGTGTTACTGTGGTCCCGGCAGTATGAGGACTGATGAAAGAGCTCAGATGGGTTTTAGTCAGTGACAGCAGATCAGCGAGAAGGGTTATTTGATGGGGTTTTTTCATGCAAAACAAATGATAGTGGAAACCTGTGATTAATGGTTGATTAAATTATGCTTTTGCATTGAGAAAACCTTTTCACCTTTTCATTTATACCGCTTACATTGAAATACAGGACAATGGTCTGCTGTGGTCTTTCCGTTAGTTTATAATTTAGGTGTCTTCAAGATTAGAGTGAATGAGCTATTATTAAACTAGCGCCTTTTTCTATCAGTGATCAGGTGAAACTGCAGTCACGCACTAGTTTATATCATTAAGAAAGTCAAAAAGAATATTTTGAATTAGTGCTTGGTGAGTTTTTGCTAAGTTTGCTTTTAGTCTGACGCATGAAACGCATATATTACTTAGTATGCTGTGCCAGAATTTTGTCATCAAAATTCCCATGGAATTCTAAGTACGAGTAAATCTGAAAGCTGCAAATCGTGCTTCGTATTTGTATCAATAATCAGAATTTACAGTGACATCATTTACCACGTTGCACGTTCACCGTGTTCTAGTAAAATAACTGAACTCCAGAACAATAAGATTTTAGCATTGAATACAGTGATAAAACATTTAAGTGCAGAAAGCATAACTTTATGGTTTGCCTAATAAAGTGTGATTCATGTGGCATTCTGTTTAATGTGTCATTATAAGGTGTTTTGACATGTAGGTACTATAAATGTTATGGGGTTCTGATGTGCTATCTTGGCTGTAAATAGGCTAATATTACTATGATCAGTTTCCCAATAATGATAGAAGTCACGCGAAGGGTGACATACACATAGTACCTATATTTATTACTCAGTCGCCCATATGACCCGGTGACCATATATTTGTACGGACAACCAGGCAACAAAACAAGCTTTTAATTTGTGATTTTTCATGATACAGTTATAAAATTTTATACAAAGATTCTTTACATAAAAATATTAGACTCGTTTTTCAGATTTCGTTTGAACTAAAATTAATGTTCTATAAGTACAGATTTAGCTAGCTTGTGCCAGTGGTTTCGTCCGCGTTAAAGCAGAAAATTACAAGTGAACATACTCGCGGGATAAAAGGTATCCTATTGGCTATTCCGGCGTGCCAAATGACATCTAAATCTGTTCAACCATTTGAGTGCGAAGAAGTAACAAACATACACACATACAAATTTTCACCTTTATAATATTAGCGTGGTAGTCAATTCTAAAAACAAAAATACCTCTTTTTTAATCTTTTAAAGTCTTAGATTAAATCAAAACAATGCTTTTAGTGCGAGGACCAACCGCTGAAATCATGCCCGTCGCCTAATTTCAATAACGTTATTTCGCTCGCATGACTGCGTCGGCTCTTATCTCTGTCCATGTCTATCAGTGACGGTAGGTTTGCGACTATGATGACACTGATCATAGATGTATTTCGATTCCTGGTTTTTTGATTGAGATATTAGCGCGTAACCTTCTCTTATAATGGTAAGCAGTGATGCAATCACATTTTGTATCCAATCGTAGACAATTATGGTTATGCTACTCAGTTATCTAAATTATATTATCAAATACATAATACAAATGTGTGAACGTACTTTATAAATTTTATACATATAGATTAAGGAAGAAAAATTAAAATCGAATGAAACCATTCAGAGGTCCAAAATGTTTTTTAATTACTTGGTAATGTTACTTGGAAATCTATTTTTTTATTATAAGTCATTCCTAGCGACTAATTTTAAACGCAAATTCACCATTTAAGTAGGTCCCTGTATCTGTTGATGACTGTATCATTTACAAAACTTTGCAATTGGTTGAATAAGATTCGGGTTGTGTGGATCGAATGCGTTTACGCACATTTAATATTTATTGTAATACAAACATTTATTGGTTGTAAGAAGAGAGAAAGAAGTGACAGATGACCTTGACAGTTGACTTTGACATAAGCACTGTAGATATTTCATAAATAAATTTTGACATCTTTTGCCCAAGTTTCTTTTGATGGCAACATTTATTTATGATGTTTTCTTACCTTCGTGAACCTAGTTAGAAAAACTGGAACTGCCTCCTTATGTTATCTACTTACGTCGGTATATTCTATAATAATAATAATAAAGAGAATTATCATCAAACCCACACTTGCAAGACGGGGTTGCAGTGATAGACCATGAAGGAGATGGCGGGCGGACTTAGATCTCTTCCTTAGAAATTGACAAGAAGTGGCCTAGAGCTGAGGATAATGAAAGGAACGAAGGAAGGCATGCCCAGCTGTGGGATAGTACAGGTTAAATATAATAATAATAACCTTGTAACTACCTCCTGTTCTAAGATGATACAGATTTTGAAGTTGGATGATTTCCTGAATCACTTCACTTTTTGACTGAATCACTTCATTACACTCATGTACACTTAAAATGCCTGGTATTAGTTTCATAATAACTAGTTCGAATGGGCTAAGAGTTGCAGGAAAGTCATATAAATAAGAGAAATTTCCTCATAAATGTGTATTTAATCACAGTTTTCGCAATGACGTGAAGCTTACTGGGCGTGTAAACTTGATTGCGAAGATCGCCCGGTTCCGCACAAAATGTTGTAATGTCAGCGACTTGTCAATCTTGCTGTAACAGCTTTATATATAGACTCATGATCATACACGGTGCCCTTTTAACTTTTTGAGAACATTAAATGGAAGGTTTTTATAACAGATAGCCGTACACGGTTTATTTATGAACTAAACCTTTTTTAATGCCCATTGGATTAATGTGATACAGTAACACAATTTACCTATTCATAATTGCCAATGCCCACAATTTCTCTCCCTCAGATATTACCAAAAATGGCAACCAAGCTAAGAATATAGACCTAAACACAATAGCCGTATTACCATTTAAGTTAAATGACCGAAGCTGACCAATAATTACATAACACCATAAACATAACGAGAAGCAATACTGACCTAAAAATTATCATTCAGTGAATAATATGCCCGGTAATGTCTCGTAGAGTTAAGTAAAGTTGTCTCGAGTATACATCGCATTGACCTTCGATAGTTTGGCAAACTTATTGACTGAATGATTACGCCATAGCGTGTAGTAGAGGATGCGTCGCACGCCACTCCGCTGTGAGACGCAGCGCGCGCGCCCGCGCTCAGTGTCGCTCCGCGCTAAAAGTTAATTCTGCTTTCAGAACACGACAAGGATTACAAACGTCCCGTCGACTACGACATCGAGGAAGAAACACGCAAAAAAGAAACATCAAAGTGGCTCGAGAATCATTTTGGCAGTGAATCCCGCTCATCCCATGACTCCATCGCCGAAGAAATAGGACGAAGACCCGACCCCACCTTCTTCAAAAAGGCGGAAGACGAGGGATATTACGGGAAGACATCATCTGTACCTCCACCACCTGTATATGGAGATCGAGTTCTTCGTAAAACGAAATCGTCGACGCCCTCGGACGAACGACCGGCTGCACCAGTGAACAGGACCGGTGGTTATTTTAAAGGGGTTGCGGACTGGTCGCAGCGACGCGCCAGCAAGCCCAGGATGCCTGAGCCACGCAGTTCATCACCGTCACCACCGACAGTGCGTTCACCGTATGCTAGCGACGACCGACTAAACGGCTCCTCCCCGAGACATGTGTACGGGAAGCGCGACTCGCCGCAGGGGAGGTCATCACCGATCGGG
Organism: Leucania comma; assembly: GCA_958295575.1. Lineage (NCBI taxonomy): Eukaryota > Metazoa > Arthropoda > Insecta > Lepidoptera > Noctuidae > Leucania > Leucania comma. Next base: position 13,104,960 of record OY282474.1, on the reverse strand, counting down.
CGGCGCCACCCGCCCTCGCGCGACGACTCCGCCTACGTGTCGTCGTCCACTATGCACAGCCCGCCGCGCGGCTCGCCTTTCCGGCCGCTAGAAGCCGAGCGCTCGTTCCGCGAGCCCTCGGTCGAGGACGATTACCGGCCGATTGCGCCGGAACGAAAACGACCCACGAAACAAAGATTGTCTGAGGAGCACCGCTACGATAGTGGTTACAGAAGCTCATCCAGGAACGAAAATTCGGGAAGGTCGCGAGACAGTCGTGAAGAGGGAGCCGTGGAGCCTCCGCCAGATTACTCTCCTCCAAGGGAGAGGCGTGAAAGTTCGGATAGAGATCGTACGCCTCCAAGGAGACGGGATCGGGACGAGCGCAAGCAGAACCAGAAGACTCGGTTCGCTGACAATGGGCGTCGTCCATCACCGGCGCGTAAATCTATGGGGTCTGCGATCGGAAATTCTATTCGGAAGTTGGTCGGGAAGATTCGTTCGGCGTCTGCGGAGCGGCGTGCTAGATGGCGCAACTCGCGGACGCCGTCGCCGGAGCACTCGTCGCGCACGTACAAGCAGTACGGCGGCGAGCTGGCGCCCCCCGTCGCGCCGCCGCACCGCTACTACCTAGGGGAGGACCCCTTCGCGCCCAGCATCTACGGCCGAGAGCACAAGTATGAGGGCAGTTCGAGACGCGCCGCCGCCACTGACGCCCGCGACCACCGCGAAAGGTGAGCATTCAACCTATACCTATTGTCATCAAAACATCAATAAAATTAATTAGCCATTGTTTTAAATGTAACGCATCATATTTGGCGCGGATCAAAACAGCCTCGCACGTGTTTATCTTTTTTGGTAGCTGAGCAGATTTAGATATGATGTTAGATGACAGATATTCAATTTTCATAAGAAAAAATGTAATCTAATGAGCCTTAAATAGAAGCTTGGCCTACTACTAGAGTCCGCCTACATTAATATCTGCCGGACCTTTAATTAATGCTTTGTGTTTGTATTATCATAGAGTTACGGCGTTTTGATAGAAGTTAATAATATGTATAGGAAGAATATGCTTAACTCAACCCACATGTTGTACAAGGTTTTCGTGGCGAAACGTAAACGTAACTTAAACGTATTTTCAAAAGAGCATATACATATTTGTATTATGTTTGAGTTGTTTCACCACACAGACTGTTTGTTCCATTGTTTACATGGTCAGTACATGAGGTAGCTAAATGAACCTTGCAGTCGCATTCTAAGTCCGAGTGTGGATTACAATGAACACTGGAACTCATTAGTGCCATTTTCATACAGCCATTATGAGCTAAGGCTAAGTTCTATTATAGGCAAAAGGATTTCGAAATTAGTTGAGAACTATAAGTTCTATTCTAATTTAGCAATTTGTCACCAGTTACAATGTTGCAGAGACATCGATACTTCCCGATATCTGCTCACATTATTTAATTTAATTATACAGTCAGTACTGTATACTCGATACCGTAGCTGATTTGTTGTAGTTACTTATAAAACTCCATTCGAAGGACCTGCACAAATTACAATATCTTTTATATCATTTAGTTCCTGTTTGGATTCAAAGTATATTGTCGTGGTAAATAAGTTTGCAAATATAAAAAAAGGGTTTTATATTAATATAATTTGACTTAAGCATGACTATAAAAGATTTTTCAGTATTCTATAAGTTTATATAAATTTCTACAATATAAGAACACTAATTAAATTTTCAATATATAAATATAAATAAAATAGGATCATTTTCGAAACTAAACCTATTATATATTTCGAATTAATTATTTCTATCCACATCAGCTGAGCGAGTTCAATGACCTGTAGGTAGTTGTCGGTTGTTGCGTAGTAACTAATTTGGATTAAAAAGATCAAAATTTAACGGTGTAGATAAATAAATAAACAGATACTTCTTAAACCAAAAAAAAAACAACATTAAGAGTATAAAAGAGTGTTGTTGTTTGAGAGAGAGTTACGTACTTTCCATTATAGAAACCTTGTCGAAACAAAATACTAAAATGGGAAATGTATATAAGATTCAAAGGACCAAAGCGAGACATATCTTGCTTTGGTCCTTTGAGTTTTTGGCCTTTGTCTGTTTGGTTGGTTAGTTTGGTTTTGAAAAATGTGACATCACATTTTTTTATCTACAATTTGCACACGTCATCCAGTGCCAAACTAAGCACAGTTTGTATTATGAATACTAGATAACTATTAGCGAACACTATTTCTGCTAACTAACATTATTTATGACATAGAGCTTCCGTAATACCTGTGACACGTCTTTTGTGGCTCCTAGGTTAGACCTGCAAGTTACGCGAGGTAACTAATTATGTATGCAAATTCATTGACTACTTAGGTTTCAACTTATAAGGAATTATGCGCGTTAATCAAGGTAGAGTTAATGTATTAGGATTTGCGATTTTAATTTTATTTAAATACATTAGATATTATAATATCAACAACAACCCAGTATACTAAGCGTGACAAGTTAAACAAGAATGCAATGATTTTTCAAAGGCTTGCCGAGGTCAGTTGGAAATATGAAATGTAACAATGGAATCAGCTGCAGGTTATTGTTTCACTGAATGGAAAATGACTTTTATTTGTATCGTTATCCATGAGTACGGTTGCCTACTGAATGTTTGATTTTTTTCACTAACATTTAGGTTTTTTCAAATGGCAGTCACTCGAGAATATAATAAATTTTATATAATCTATGAAATTAATATATGAAACTTAAGTTTGTGGGTACAGTGGCGGTCTTAACGCCGACAGTGATAACTATTTCGGTGTTATTATTTATATTTTGGTACATAAACTAGACATGAAGGAAAGCATACAGCATACCTAGGTAAGCAATACTAAAAGAACCTAGAGGAAGCCTTGACCTGAAAATATTCCAAATTAAGAGATACTATATAGATAATAGTGAATAATACTAAAATATTTTTTAATGTTTTTTTTATACGCATAAAAAAACTATTACCTATATACCTATGTATGAAAAGAATAAAGGTAGTAATAATATAAAATTTAATCAAATACATGATAACAATATGTTTACCTATTACTGCTTATAACTGTTAGTATAGACAGTATCCTCAGTATTGTAATTCAGAAATAAAGAATTGTTATTATTACATAAAGTCGACGATAGTTAGTTTACATGCAGTTAAAACCTAATACTGAAACTAGAGCTTTAAAATGGCCACTGAATATTCAATTTACATTAAAAAAACCCCTTTATAAGTTCTTGCCTAGATTCATCAATTAAATCAAATATCATTAACACGATAAAGTTCAATCGGGCAATCTTCGCAACTGTTACAATGACACAAAACCACGTTCAATTAAACTCAATCTAAACTAATTAACAGACAAAGACAATTATTTCGTTATTAATAGACACGACAATAGTTTCTTCAATCAATCACGGTATTTATGCTTCTCCAATTAAAACGGCATTCCGGCATATCTTGCCTTTTTCATCCGTCACCGTCCATGGGTCTTGCCTATTAAGGGTAAATATGCCTTTATTCGCAAAGAAACCCTTATTTAGTGCATGAGTCACTTGTGTTTGTCAAGTGAAACAGTCTCTTTATTGAGAAGTATGTGTCGATTCGCAATGACAAACTGCGAATGACTCATGCCAAGGAAATGTTCTTAATAAACACCTGTTGTATGTGGTGGAGGTTGGTGTATGCAAATCAGTTTGTTATAATTATTTTTGCAGATTACATACAATAGATACATTTTGCTTCCGCTGTTGTTTGAATAAAAACGCGTTTTAGTGACAGCCACGTAACTTTGTAAAACGTTAAAGAATTTAACTAAGAAAAAAATATGTTTGGTCCTAAATTAAATTGTTCACAATTTGTTCAAGCTTAACAAAGATGTCTTAACGCACGAAAACAAAGCATGGTCGTTAGGCGTGTGGGAGGAGATTCCCCATTGAATCCAATTACCTGAACACCAATAAGATTACAAGTTTTTGCTTCTTACCTACAACACAATATATTTTACGTGGGCACAGCTCATTACACCATCACGAAACGCCAATAAATCTTATAAGCGGATTGTATAAAAAATATTCAATTGTTTCTTTAATGTTTCCAGGGGTCAATTCTCGAGCACGCTGGGTCGGTTCAGTCACTCGACAAGTCGACTGAATCCGAACATCGAGCCCGAAGAGGAGTACACTCGCAGCGCTCAGACGCTGCCGAGGAAACTGCACGACAGAAAAGAAAAAACCACCGAACCTCAGAAGCCTAGCTCCAATAAATATTGGCACAAACTCACTCCCAACAAGCGCTCCAGCAGCGCCGTTAATATTTCAAACAACGTGACAGCTGCACCTGACGGCAAAATCAACGGCTACCCACCGGGACCTGCGAAACCAGCGCGGGCGTACAAGGCTCTCAACAGGAGTAAGAGTTTTGCTATGGGAGCTCCTGAACAGGAGACACACCCACGTTACGTTTCTACAATGAATCGCAATTACTCAACCATGTATAAATCAAACCCCCACCTGAGTCGTCTTGATGAAACTCCAGAACAACTTAAAAGCCCAGGAATTGTGTCCATTATTAACCGTAGTCAGCGCGATCTCGCTGACGCTGTGTCTCGCGAAACAGAGCGTAGACGTGACGGCCTATTCGGGGCTAGATATGGTAAAACAACACCAGTAACGAACGGCCACACAAATGGCTTCAGTAAATCTTATGATGAAACTGATAAGAAAAAGATCTTTCTGAAAGGGCTTCGTGAGAGAGCACCTGAACTATATCAAACGTTACACGCAGACGACGAGTCCGATGGCAGCAGGTTATCCTCTCGATACAACACACCGTCGCCACACTACAAAGACCGTATTCCAGAAGAACGAAAAACGCCTCTGTATAAGACAGAATCGCTCAATAGGGAAACGAGCCCTTTCGTGTCTCGCTTGGATTCGAGGATAAAGTCACCGGCGATACGGCGAGGAAGCAACAGTAGCGATAACTATTCAGAGACGTACCGGTACACCACTCGCTCAGGTGATCCCGAACGTCCCAGCGTCACTGACACCGTTGAAACCGTTAGTAAGAAGATCGTGCCATCCAGAGACGGTCGCTCAAAAGAGATTATCGAGTCAAGGGAAATAAACTCGGTAACGAAAAGCCGGGGGTACAAAGGTGAACCAATTGTGAGCCCTAAGTATATAGAAAACGGTATCCGTCCCGCGCCACCCGTATACGAGTCCAAGAATGGTCCTTTGTACTCGGAACGAAGGAGTAGTAACTATAAAGTAATCGAGAAAATAAGAGATTATTAGTAACATGTATAACAATGAGAAAAGTTAATTTTAAATGTTTATTCTGCCATATTTTTTTCGAATGTACTAAATGAATCAAAGTCATACACAGACTGAATCTTTGAAACGCTTTAGTTAGTAAGTTGTCTAACTTTATTTTCACACACAGTAACTGTTGTTAATTGTCGTTTAAGTAGCTTCGTGTTATCATGTAAAAAGTCATAGAGCTTTACTAATTTAACTATAATATTGGTTTAATTCCGTCCAATATACTTAAAGAATTTAAAACAATTTCGGGTACGTTTTTACAATCAAGAGCGTTAACTTTGTGAATAGCTTTATATTTTTTAATAACATTTATTGATACTGTATAAGAAAATAATAAGTAAAAGTAATAATTATAGATAAGATTTTATAATAAAAATGTATCAATAAAAATATAATGTGTTAATACGCACTAAATGTTCTTTTGTTTTATTTTTATGTTATGTAGTAGATACAAGTATCTATAAAGACCAAAATCGGAATGTTGATATCTCCGACTGATAATGCTTTATTATGCTGATACAGTATTATGTGGCCAACTAGATGTAGACTGTGATACATCATATCGAAGAATGGTAAAACTTAAGATTGAATGTTGGAAGTTTCTAGGGGTCCTCTACCCTCTACCTGTTCACAAAAAGATGCACAATCGAAATAATCACATGATTACATTCAGGGGCCAAAAGTGCAGTTGCATTCGAGGCGAGACGTGGCTTAGAAGGCAGTTTAAGTGGGACTGGGCTGAATATGTCTGTTTATGCCGATCGACCGATCGAATGGGCTTTTAAAACACAAAATTCGTGCCCTAGGACACAACGGGGTCGCGGCAAACCAAGATGGAGATGGCGGGACGACATAAGTGTTTTCCTTAGGAATTGACAAGATGGTGAATATAATAACACAAGTCTACAGCCAAAATGCAAAACAGTGGCTATTGCGAGTTTTATATTTATAAATGCATGTCAGGGAGGGAAGATTCTTGAATTTAAAAACTATAAAAATAAATATAATACACACTTATAATATTGTTTTAATATATAGCAGACATTTTTTACTTTTTTGGTTCATGTTCACCTGGATTAGATGCAACAAAATTGTTTAATATAAAATCTAGACTAGATGAAAATTTCCAATTATCAAAGTCAAACTAAGGAGCTTTCAAATAAAACGAAACACCTATAGTCATATCTGTTGCATTAAAAAATAATTAAATTTGAACTTTGTAAGTGTACACCTATCTAGAAATGAAAATGAAAAACAGAAAAATGTCAAGTTAGGTTGTGTCTTACTGCTGGACTAAGGCTTTCCTTTCTTCATCCAAATCTATATCTTTGCGATCTTTTGGCATTCATAAATTTGGGACGTCCAGTAAGTAGCGGTCGCCTCCTTCTGCGAAGCAGTAATGCTAGCAAAGGAGGAGGCCGACCGCATCAGGCAGAGACAACGGGGTGCTCGCCCCAGCCGCCACCGGGATTCCGATCCCGATTTCCGGCCACCGTAGGCGTGGGCTTGCGGACGGCGTGCAATGGGTAGCACGCTGTCCGATCGTCCGGTAACCAACCGGACCGAGCCCAAGTCGTCGACGGCGTGTTCTGTTCCCGCGCGCCTCAAGGAGCTGTCAGCAAACCGTAGAGGCCCAGCCTGCTAGCTGCAGGCAGGCAGGGTCAAAGCCTACTGGGGTCATGGGTCAGCTTCCGAAAGGAATACTCGCCCCGGCACTATAAGCAACGTAGGAACGGGGAAGGTTTTTAGTCAGTAATAGTCTGACACTACTTCCCGCTCCGCTCAAGGGCGGGATTTGTCATTGGATGATTTTATCTACCATAAAAAAAAAAAATGGTTTCGTCCGATGAGGTCAGCACACTCCTATTTCAACCTGCCCAAATATAAGGAAATACGGAAAATGTATTTCAAAGATATAAAAAGTGAAAATAAATATTTAAATACTAGGCTAGGTTATTCAATTTAATTCTTTAGCAATCATTCTCGCAGCAAAATTGCTCTTCAAGTTTTGCTAGGAAACCAAAATTATTATCTTTTCTAAGTATGTAAGTATTTGCTGTGCGGATACGGTGTACCTCGTTTGGGCAGAGTATCGCCGTGTCCTCGTGGAGGTGATCGGCAGCGGGTGGTGATCTCTTGAGTCGCAGAATTATTCCCCTTCAGGAAAGCAGTAATTCGAGTAAAGGAAACGGCCGCAATAACGGTCATTGTCACGCCCCAGCCGCTGTCAAAAGTGACGCACAGTGGTGCTATTCTTTAAGAAAACGCAGCGCTGCCACAACGTCGAACATACAAATAGGATAAATTGAATTAACAATCCAATGTATAGGTACATTAGGTTGACACTGGGCATTAGGAGTCGCAGAGCAATTTCCGACCACCGTAAGCACGAGTTCGCCGACGACGATTTCGGTCTAGTAGCCCACCCATCCAGTGGGGACCTGGCCCGAGTCGACGGTACGTAATGTCTACGTGGGCCTCAAAGAGGTATCAGCAAAACTGAAGAGACCTACTAAGGCCAATGCCTGCTAGGATTTTGCCTGCAGGAACGTTTGAAGGAGTGATCTTGGCTCTAGAATACAAAGGATGACTGAAATACACACTTTAGAATCCATCTGGGGTTCTAAAATCTGACACGTCCTCTTGGTTCACCCTAGAGCGGAAGAGGTCACCCAAGTGTTTGCTGTCATAATAAGAGTATTTTTTATTTAGTTTGTAGATGATTAGTCAATAGAATTAAAAAATAATTAAAATAAATGCACTTAAATATACGTAGCTTATTTTTTCAACAATATAGTACCAAAGCAATATTAGAAAATACTCATAGCATCAAAACAAAACAAAGTACATCAAAGTATTATAAATGATATTTATTCTGTAAATAGGTTTTAAAATACACTTTTACACGTCAATATTTTGTTTTGTCAGTTTAATTTAAACTAGATGAGGCCGGTGTTTCCTAGCTGACTACCCTGAGAAGAAACACTGAAACAAACTCAGGGGTCACAGTCTCTTTTAATGTTTTAAACTAGTACTTGAATGCGGTCCCGCCTGATGGTGAAACACACTAGTTTATTAAGCACTCTTCTCTAGGCTTGTACATTTAAATTATAATCGACAGATATTAAAATGTGACCTCAATGTCACCCGTGGCCTCACCTGGAACTAAGAGTACACTACAAACCACCATTCTTTTGATTATTTGGACTTCGGACGTCTTAGGAAACTTAATACTATTTTAAGGTGAGAACATCAGTCATCGAAATTTAAATTTCCAAATTTTTGTTTTTTGCAGGTCAAATCCAAGTTTTATGTCCAACCAGGCCTCCAACCTGGTGATGTTCGAGCCCGAGTCAATGGCGCGTAGTGTTCCACACGCGCCCATAAAAGATCTCAGCAAATCAGCAGCGAGTCAGTAGGGCCGATGCTTGCTAGGGAAATGCTAAGAGAACGTAAAACGCAAGGAACATAAGGGTTTTAGTCCGTAAAAGTCTAAAATCTCATCTTGCTCAACCCCATAGTGGGAGAATGCATTAAAAGATTTGCTACTATAAAAAAGTATTACCTTACCACAGAACTTGCTCACTATTTAGTTTTAGCATTAAATCTATTCATTGAAACTAACCTTGAAAACTCGCTATTACATTTATTTCGATTGACGACCATAATGTGTAATAGATTCGTCTTGTACGTTTCTCGTAAAAATCTGTATGATGGCGTCCGGCACCGTGTAACGGAGGCTTCATCAGCTTCAATCTCATTTGAATTCAATTTTGATGATTTCGACTCACTAAACGTACACCACGTTTCCACTAGTTTTAAAACTAAGTGGAAATTGATTATGAAAATACGCATGGGATTGTTAGTGGTCGTTCATTATAAAGTTGTAAAGGAGGTAGGCGAACCTGGGCTTCGACGTTACACAGATGAAATATTTATGAATATTTTTTAGTTTTTAATCATGTAATGTTAAACCATTTTAATATGAGATAAAAAATGAATTATTTAATCAAAATATTACTGTACCTCTACCATGAGTTTTAAGCAATAGTATTCGTCGCTACTCGATATCGACGCCGTAAATATTTTGTACGGCAAATTTTGGTTCTGCAAGTGACCGCTAGAGGCGCTGCATTATCACAATAGATTTCACCAACCGAGGGTTGTTCTTGGATGCACTAGCATTGCGTGTACAGGGACAATCGTCTGTTGGCATCACGTCCTGTTAAAAGTAACTAAAGGGCCTATGCCAGTTGGTTTCGGCTCCTCGTACGCCTACCAAAGGACCAAGACTTTAGGGTCCTGTAATATATTGACATTATATAAAAATAATATGTTAAATGTTTTTATTTTTTATAAATTTGTATTTAGAAATATTTAAAAATATCAAAAATATGTATAGAAAACAAATAAAGGAAATAATAATATAATATTCCACAACTATCACACAATGCCGTCTATTTCCAAGCTAAGCAGAGCTGGTTTTATGGGTACTAGACAACTGATAAACATACTTATATATTTCTAAATACATACATATTATAGATAAATTACACACAGACACAGAACAAATGATCGTGATCATCACGCAAAAATTTATCCTGGGTGGGAATCGAACCCACGACCTCCGGCATAGCAGTCAGGGCCACTAACCACTAGCTAGACCAACAGGCCAGTCAATTTATGTTTTGTTTTTGTTTAAATTGTGTTTTGTTTTTCGTGTACTTTTTATTATTCAATTAGTATTATTTTGCGACTTTGGCTGCGTATAAAGGATTCTGACGGTTATTATTTTGAAGGACGACCCACTCACGGGTACTGAGAGCTTGTAAGAATAACTTATTAAGAAGCAAAAAAAGTTAGTTTTGTACAAACTAATAATACCCTATCTTTTTTCTCCCTTGTAGCAGTTCTAAATATAGTTCTTTCTTTTAAATAGTAGTAATATCAAAATGAAATAATGCAATAATCGTTGCTGTAACGTGAAGCCCAACTTTGAAGTAAATATGGGAAAAGATGATGCACCTACTCATAAATGAACTTCGGACATCTAACGGAACACATAATTGGTATAATATAAACTGTGTACAAAAAATAACGTGTATAGATTTTATTGTAATGTATTGATTTAATTGTAACCTATAGTCGATATTTAGGCCAACAGACGTTTTAGGCAAACAGGTAACGTCCTTACACATTCGGTTATACGTCAATAGGTTAGAACACGTGTGTCAATTTTTGCTATTTACTTAAATCTATAGATATTTAAGTAAATAAATGGCAAAAATTACCTACAAACTGAGCAAAGAATCGAGACACAGAAATCAATGTGTGTTCACTTTAAACAGACTTTTCTTGAAACTAGTCAAAATCTTTAATGCGTGCTGGGAAACTTCGGAAAAAATCCGGGTCCCTAGTAAAAAGTATGTATAAGCTGTATATCTTAAATGTATAAGGTTTTTTTAAGGTAGAGGAATTATCAAATAACTTTTCCCGCTCTGGGAGTAGCGAGAGAGAGTATCAGTATTTTACTGACTGAATCCCACCCGTATTCTATCTTTGGTTCTTTCAAACAATCGTAATATACTCTCTCATATTATAGTCAGTGATACAAAACTTACGTTTGGTAACATCATTTATGTCGTTTTAATTAAAAAAATATTTTTTGCTATTAAGAAAAATCTACGAGACTCGATTCCGAAATAGAATTATTTTCATCGGTAGATTTGCACGGTACCCTCAGTGCGCGAGTCCAACAGGCAGCAGGTTTTTTTTTCATAACAAAAATACTTTAAAAAAATCGTAACTAAAGTAGAACTATTATAGCGAGTAAGCCTAGGAAAGGTACGATGGACACATCAAAAAAGTTTGAGATCGTCGTTTTCTTCATTTTAGCTGAGTCTAGCCCACTGCAATCTGCGTCGCTATCGTTGCTGTGAGTTCAGGGGTGCTCGCCAGAATCTCCTGGCTCGGAATCCAACCTGGTGTAAGCAATTCCTGATAGTCTCAGTGCTAATTTCTAGTCCAGTAGCAGCTCGCAACTCAGCTTTTATTTTAGTGGCATTGATTGTTGGGTTTTGGGCAGCCAACAATCTAATGTAACGCTTCTGGGCAGCAGTAAAAACAGTTGGCCGACCACTGCGAAGTCGATCAGTAAATTTATCTACGCCGCGATACCTCCGTAACGTGTTCACGACACAGGATTGGGATACAGCCACTCTACGTGCTATTTCTCTCGTAGAATGTCCTTCTTCCCCCAAAGTAACCTCAAAGTAAATTCTTGCTCGTAAAACTTTTGATAATACCCTTGGCACCTTTTTGAATGAACTCCTTTTTCGAAAAGACAGAAAAAACGCTTGAATTGAGCTTATCAGATTTGTGTGTGATACTGATTCCAATCCCACTTCAAGCGTGCTGGATTGGAGAGGAATCACTACAGAGATCAAAACAAAGATTCAGGAAACCAAATCAAAACACCATTCATTTGTTACTAAAAGTGTTCGTACACTTTGCAGTCGCTTCATTTACGCTACTACATCGCTATATCACAGTCTTTAATTGTTCACAGTCTAAATCACAGGCCATATAGCTTAATCACTAAAATTATACTCTCAAACACGAAAGAGTTAATCATACTCATATAAAGTTTTAACACTTACTTACAGAACCTGAAACTATTTTAGTGTTTTATGCACTAAAACTGTATTTTAGTGCATAAGACACTAAAATACAGTTTTAGGAACACTAGAAACACTAAAATATTAGAATACTGGTTACTGAACTGGAAATGAACACTGAGTATTGCAGAGTTTCTACTATTTTCAATACTGGAACAGGAACTGGAACCGAACTGGTTAAAACCACAAAATTCCCCAGGACTATACTTTTCCAGCTAGGTGCAAGTAGTGGTTTTGCTGATCTTTTTTTAATGAAATATTATCTAATCAAATAAAACTCGGGTGAGGCCCGATTTTGATCAACCAATCAGAGTCTTCTATTTTGCGATCTGACTCCGACAGGTTTCGAAAGGTTAGGACCTGTCGAGAGCGGTTTTGCTCAAGACTTCTAGCACGACTAAATCAGTGTTGTTCACTATTCAATTCCAATGATCCTTCCTACGTAACAAGTAACAAATGAGATTTAAAATTCTTAATTCACATATACACAATAAAAGATCACCTAAAGTAAGCTAAATTACAATCAAATCATCTTAATTACACATTGTGTTGAATACTTATGTTAACAAACAATGGAAATCATTACATTATTGCATGATCGTTATAAATACATATCTATAAGGTTTATATAACTAAAATTTATGTATATATATCTATGTGTTCGTGTTTTAAATGTTTACATTACGTAGAATGTGCAGAAGAATGACTAGCACTTGTTGCAGCTTGGTTATCAAAAAATCTGCTCACCCTTTTTTTTAATATTTATAATCAATTTCAACCAGATAAAGAACTTAATTTAAGAATCCACACGTGCGAAGTTTCTATAACTAGAGCTTCCTGCAATTGCCCTACATTCAACAAGTTACCGATACTAAATATTTGGGAGTGATTATTGACCAGCGTCTGTCTTGGTATCCTCAACTGGAAAAAGTCATGAGTAGAGTACTTAAACTCATATGGATTTTTAAGAGCTGAGATATGTTGTTCCAAGGAGAATAAACGTAGATAAAGATAAAAATAATGACAAACAAAGAAATCTATTAAATGAAGTTTATGTATCTTTGATCCAGTCTGTTTTGATATACTGCATACTTGTATGGGGTGGAGCAACGAAATCTAGTTTTCTAGAGTTGGAATGTGCTCAGAGAACGATAATAAAGATGTACTTCAAAAACAGAATTTCCTCCATTGAAAACCTTTACAAATTATCTAATCTGCTGTCAGTGAGAAATTTGTATATCCTTCTTATCATTCTCAAAACGCATAAAGAGACACCAAATGATCTTAAAATACTGGAAAAGAGAAAAAAATATTGCATAGTAAACGTTCCCACAGCTAAATCAGAATTTGCCACCAGACAATATAAGAAACGGTCAGCTTATTTATATAACAAAGTAAATAAATATATATACAATTTATGATAAAAAAATTGAATACAAAAAATTATTAACAATTTGGCTACAAAGTTTTAAATATATACGGAATTACTTTTGCAACGTGTGACTTAATTATTATATAAAGTATATTCAAAACACCTCTCTTACACAGTTACACACACAGACACATCATAATACAAACTCACACACACTTAACACACTCACGCATATATATAATTTATCGTATTTTCTTTATTTTTTTTTGTTATTTGAAGGAATTTTGTTATTTGTTATGGGAAGGGAAGAGCGGCGTCTTCAAATACAGGCATTTCTATGTCGAACTGGAGACTCCTCGACAAGCATTGTTTGAAAAATGATATGTAATTTTATTTTATTTTTATTTTTAATGTGTTAGTTTTGTAGGACGTCTATGTGTGGGCGTCTATGTAAGGTGTTGGTCATGTGTGATTTCTTTGTGTGGGCGTCCTGCACAAGATTTCTGAATGAGCGTAAACAAGGATTTAATCTCTTTTTACACAGAAAAATAATTGATGTTTTAAATTCTTTTGTTACTAAAAGATTTGATTTTTAAATGAAGAATCTTGTAAAAAGAAAAGAAAAAATATTTTATTCTAACGTAACAAAAACGATTTCGTATTAAACTTTTTTTCATGTGTGCTCATAATATACTTCGGACGTCTTAGGAAACAATATAAATATAATTAAATTTTTGTTTTATTTGCACTTATTAGCATATGTTTATATAAGTGCTAGGTTACACGTTTCATCATTCGGAATATTTTTCATTTATATTGTAACCAGCAAGCGAAATTGAGGCTTTTAATTATGAACCCATATTATAAATTAGTTTTTTTTCTAACGATAGTATCATGGTGTAATTCGGCAAATATTTTGTACGTGATTCCTTACTCAGTAAAGTCGCATTATATAATGCAGAGGCCCGTAGGTCTAGAGTTAGCTCGAAAAGGGCACAATGTTACCGTCATCACGGCTCACAGGGAACACGACCATCCGCAGACTTACCACCAGGTTATGGTTGGCAATGCAACCCTATGGGATGTACTTGGTAAGTACGTGTTATATGTCCAATCATACAAATGTGCATTCAACCATTATTTTCTAATTGAGGATGATACGGAAAGCTGTATGTGCAAAAGACAGTTGTTTTTACATGCTTTTATTTAGTTTCACCTGACCGGTGTTTGTCTGTGATCAAATCTTGTAAATTAAATTTGGTCCACTTTCCGATTATTGATCGAGCTGAAATTTTGCATGCATGTGTCACATTGATTGAAGTCAGATGACAATGCGAAATTATTATGACATGGAGCTAATATGATGATGGAACCGGAAGATGACCACAGGAACTCAGTAATTAAACGACACAACTCCATCGAGTTACCATTAAAATACCAAAATACTAGTCAAGATGAATCACACGAGCCCATCGTGTGATTCATCTTGACAAGTATTTTAGTGCTAGATGGTAACCAGAGTCTGATGATGGAACTGGAAGGTGGCCATAGAAACTCGGTGTTAAGCGCAATAAAATAACCCAAAAGTGCTTGAATTTTTTGGAACGGTCTTGATGAGTACTAATTATTTAGGTATTTACCTCGACATAAAAGCTTGCTACGAAAAAAATATTTTAATTGAAAACTTGTTTTTTCAAGACACAGTTTTTTCTAGAATAAATGGGTGTTCAAATCATTGTTTTTTTTTTTTTAGGAAGGAAACGTCCAAATCTTTTTACCATGGCTAAATACACTGCAGAGGATTTTCATAGGGAAGTTTTGTGGAAAGGTGGATTAGCTCTCACTGAAGGTTCTTTGAAAGCTCCTGCAGTTCAAGCATTGTTAGCAGAAAATCGATCATTTGACCTGGTTATCAGTGAAGTATTTTTTCAAGAAGCCACGTATGTTTTGGCACACAAGTACAATGCTCCCTTGGTGCTTATATCGACTATGGTGAACTGTGCTAAGCATAATCTGATAACTGGAAATCCTTTGCAGTTAGCAACTGCAAGCTTTGAATTTCTGGATGTGTCCGATCCTACTAGCTTTTGGGGAAGACTAAGGAATCTGTATTTGAATGTTTATGATTATTTCTGGTGGCGATTCTGGTTTTTGGCGAAACAAGAAGAGTTGGTGAAGAAATACATTCCTGGTCTACCACAGCCGGTGCCTAGTTTGTATGAAATGCAGAAAAATGCGTCACTATTGTTGCTGAATAGTCACTTCTCTTTCCAATCTCCTGTTGCATTTCTTCCCAATATTGTGGAGATTGGTGGACTGCATTTGTCAGAGAGTGATTCCCAGCTACCAGACGTAAGTATCACTGGTTATCTTTGTACAGTAAATATATATTGGGATTATTCAAAAGAATCACAGCGGCCGTGAAAAGCAAAGGGCCAGTGATGGAACGTGGGTGGATTTTGGTTAGTAAAAGTCTGACACTCTGTTTAACTCCACCCAAAGAGGGAAAAGATATTTGAAAATTTTTCAAAAGAATACGGCGTTACTCTTTGTTTAGAAATCTGCTTATATTGAGCAAACGTAAAAAAACACTTCTAAAGTTTTCAGTATTCTATTTTTTTTTATTTGTTTTGAATTTTTTAGGATCTGCAAAAAATCCTAGATGAAGCAACTGAAGGTGTAGTCTACGTCAATTTTGGATCTAATGTGCAGAGCTCCGAGCTACCGATTGAAAAAAGGAATGCATTTATAAATGTTTTTAAAAGACTAAATCACACGGTCCTCTGGAAATGGGAAACTGAGACTTTGGACCAAAAGCCGGATAATGTTGTTGTTAGAAAATGGCTACCACAGAAAGAAATATTATGTAAGTTAATTTTAAATATTTTATGTGAAAGAAATCTTATTAGGCAGTGTCCATTTAAACGTGATCATGGTTAGTAGTGAGAAATTAGAAAAAGTTTGAAGCTAGCGCCTGTGACTGGAAAGTTGAAAGAGAATCGTTTATCTTGGTGTTGTCATGTGAAGAGGAGCGTTGAAACGCATGTTAGTACAAGAGTTTTCAATATACTACATTATTTTTAGTATATGCGAAACCTGAATATAATTTGTTCAGAATCAGTAACTTATAATTTTTACACCGTGTTAGATTTTTTCCCAAAAATATTTAAAAAAGTCACACGTTTGACACCACTGACACTATGTACAACATAGGTCACGGCAGGTCAAAGTGGGCCTTAGGCGCCAGCACACAGCTGGATGCCGGAGTAAATTAATCCCTCAGTCACCCGGATGACCCGATGACTATGTATTTGAGCGTACTACCAGGTGACATAAAAAGCTTATAATTTTGTGATTTTTCATGATACAGTTATGAAATTTTGTACATAGATTCTTTACATTAAAACACTAGACATAGACACGTGTTTCGGGTTTCACATACACTAAAAATAATGTTGCATACAGGGTGTATCTGACATCGTACCACAAACGAATACCATGATTCCAGTACATGATTCTGGACACCCCAGTGGTGGAATTTTTCGTCGGTGCCGCAACTTAGTTTTATTTTTCGGCCATAAAACCATCTTCGCATTCTAAAGAAAGGTTGACTTGGTATTCCACCTTTCTAAAGTAAGGTTGACTTGGTCTTCGGTTCGGTTTGCGGTACATTTCAGTTAGATGGTTTCGACGGTTTACTTAGTTCATGCAAATTCCGATAGTAAAACAGTAGATGCATTATTTTCGACATGTTTATTTTTCCAGCACATCCAAATATCAAGGTATTCTTATCCCACGGAGGTCTCATCGGAACGCTGGAAGCTGTTTTCCACGGAGTACCAATAATAGGGATCCCAGTCTACGGAGACCAATACAAGAATTTGCAAAAAGCTAAAGAGGCTGGCACTGGAACTACTTTATTGTACGATGATATTAACGAAGAAAACCTCGAACAACTTTTACACGAATTCTTGAAAGATGACACTTATTTGAGTAAGGCTAAGGATCTATCTCGCAGATTTAAAGATAGGCCTTTAAAACCTTTAGATACGGCTATCTATTGGATCGAATATGTTATAAGACATAAAGGTGATCATTTAAAAAGTCCAGCGTTAAAACAAAGTTGGATAACATATAATATGATGGATGTTTATGCTTTTATTTTGGTTCTTCTTGGTGCATTAATCTACTGTGTCTTTAAAATAGTTTTGATGTTGAATGCGTTGCATTTTTTTGTTCAGATTTGGATTGGTAAAAGAAAACAAAAATGTTTGTGATGTGTATTAATGTTATTAAAATGTATTATGAACTTCAATTTATTGTAAAGAAAATAAAATGATAGAGACAATAAAAATGTCTGTGCGATTTAAGTGAATTCTTTTACATAGTTAGGTTTTCGTCTAAAAATACCTAAGACGAGTTTTTTTAACTGTTGTAGTTAAGTCAGCCAATATATGTAGCTAAAATAATAAGAATTATTAGCAGCCTGACCAATGGACATATTTAAAAACTTTAGCCATATTTTATACAGATATTTTAGCGTAACATAATATGAAACAGTTACTTACCTACTTTTTCTAACTATTGGTTAGGTTAGGGTACTACGAATATGCAAGCGTTTAAACAATAGAATAAATAAAACCTTATAACAAATGTAACATCATGAACAGTTTCCAGTAATTATTGTAGTAGTTTTCTTCAAGTAGACCTGCTGTTATTAAACTTCCATTTTAAGCCAGCTCCTAAGAGTCCCTATGTAGTTTGTCAAATCTATGGTAGATGGCGTTTTTATAAAAAAAGTACATTTCTCTATCTAAGAAGGTTAATACAATCATAAAAACAATAATAAACTTTTTTGTAAAATCTCAATGTTGGTTTTGTTTGACATGTTGAATAAAAAATACCCATACTGTACCAATACTGGATAAAAGCCTTTTCTAAGTCCTTCTAGACATTCTTCTCACGCGCTGTTTCAAACTAGTCCTCACGGTACGCATTTAGATCATCTCAGTAATGCTAGCAAAGGAGGAGGCAAACCTCATCAGGCAACCGCCGACATTCCGATCCCGATTTCCGGCCACCGTAGGCGCGGGCTCGCGGACGGCGGGCAATGGGTAGCTCACTGTCCGTCCGTCCGGTAACAGACCGCTCAAGTCGTCTACGGCGCGCACTGTTTCCGCGCGCCTCAAGTAGTTGTCAGCAAACTGTAGGGGCCCAGCAGGGCCGAAGCCTACTGGGGCCAAGGTTATGTGAAAATTTTATCGGGGCCCTGGGACAAAGGCAATGAATGGAACAGGGTAGGTTTTTAGTCAGTACAAGTCTGACACTATTTCCCGCCCCACCCAAGGGCGGGATTTGTCATTGGATGATTTTACCTACCATAAAAAAAACCTCTTTCAGGGGCAGCCTTGATGGTTCTCAATTAACATAGGCATACCGAAAACAAAGAAAAAATACGACATTAAGAATAGTGCTTTCTATAAACAACGGCCTGGGGAGTACTATGCAGATATTATTATGTTAAATACAAATATTTCTTACCCGAATCGTCCCTAATCTTATTGTAACCTAGGCAACAAATTGTTTCAACTAAATAGAGCATCCATTGTTTGAATACAATAATCCGGATATGAGACTGAATAACAATTAAAGGGTATAATAATAGATAACTCGGACTATTCAATGAAGTAACCTTTACCCTTACAATTGGGGTTTATCTTGTGAAAGGTATTAACATATTATAATATGTATTTACTAGCTCCTGCCCGTGGCTTTACCCACGTATAAATATAAAATTATCCCTTGTGTTCACAAAGGATAATTTTCCGAACAAAAAAAATTCGGCAGCACTCTTTCGCACCGGTTCTTGTAAAGGCCATGGTCCAGAGCGAGGAAGAGCGGCAGGCAGTCGTCTCTTTCGGCAAAGCAGTAATGCTAGCAAAGGAAGAAGCCACAAGCGCGAGGGAGCGGCCCTCACCCCCCAGCCACCGGGATCCCGATCCCGATTTCCCGATTTCAGCACTCGAACCCCACAATCCGAGAGTTTCATCAGCAGACGGCTCAAAAATATAACTACCAACAAGGTTATTATATTTCCACTGCTTGGGGTTCTCTGCAGCCGTTGTCGCAGCACCAAGAGAGCACGACAGGTTAGGAAGATAAGATGGCACAAGAGTATAGAAACAAGTAGCGTGCCACCCTAAGGGCTTACCCATCTTCCATGGAAATAATCGTCGCATGCCAGTCCATGAGGTTTTAATACAGCCGGTACGCTGACGGTGACGAGAGCGCGTCAGATGATGTCTTTGATATTCGCTT
Organism: Leucania comma; assembly: GCA_958295575.1. Taxonomy (NCBI): domain Eukaryota; kingdom Metazoa; phylum Arthropoda; class Insecta; order Lepidoptera; family Noctuidae; genus Leucania; species Leucania comma. The sequence continues at coordinate 13,085,246 of OY282474.1, read as the reverse complement.
GCCGTGCTATGCGATCCGCACTTCGGCAGCATGACAGATCTGAACCTGTTGACAACTTCGCCACAGTGACAGCAATGAAGAGAGCAACACGGAGCGCCTAGACGTAAGGTAGCAGGGAGGCGGAAGGTAGTATCATCGACCAAAGTACCTACGTTCGACGACGGTAGTGCATGAAGCCAGAGACCCGACTCCCACTCACAGCTAGTTGCAGATGTTGTCAATAGGTTTTCTTGAACTACCTTGCAGAGCGGCTCGTCCCACCATCTTTGGAAAGAAAGGTCTTCTGGCTGTTTGGAATCCGAATTCCCGACTCGCTTGCACGAGCAAGCGAGTCTCCAAGAGTCTAAAGCTTCGGTGAAGCATCAAAATCAATCAGTGAGGAAGATAGGATCATCATCATCATCATTTCACCCGAAAGACATACACTGTTGGAGATAGGCCTACCCCAAGTGTCGCCACAATGAACGGTCCTGTGCGTCTTGCATCCATCGGATTCCCACTACCTTTACCAGGTCATCGGAGATCGAAGATAGGATATGCCTGATTAATGTTTAAACGCCGTGAACTAAGTAGTATATAATAGTATTTTTACCGGCTGATTATATATAATCAGCCGGTAAAAATACTGGTAATTTTCCAAGATATGTATGTATAGATTTTATTTATTGTATTACTATACGTTTATGTGCTGTGTACTCATGTGCTGTGTACTAATAAAATAATCAAATATTTGTGGAGTTTTTTTTGTTTTATGATTTAATGTTATGTTGTGCATTTATATGAGTAATCCTCATGTAAGTATCAAACTTTAACATGTGTAAACCCAAGGCTTGCTGTTAGAAAACCCAATTGTCGTATTATATTTTTTACACATACATATACAATACTAGCTTAGCATACATATTATATACGAGTACAATACTAGCTTCTTTCAGCGGCTTCTCTCAGGCAAAAGTCGGCTTCTCCATATAAACAAACAACAGTATAGTTTCGTAAAATCCATTCTCAGCCGATGTCTACACCCTTTAAGAAATCTACTTGCCAAATTTTAAGTTTGTAGGTGGTATAGTTTCTGAGATTTCGTAATTAATCAGTGAGTGGTATTTCGCTTTTATAACTTAGATAGATAAGAAAGGTCGACCCATGGGCTAAACATCTAAATCTGTTCAGTGGGTTGAACGTTAAGCAGTTACAAACATGCACACACAAAATTAGTATGAAGTGTGAGTATTGCTGGCTGTAGGGATCGGATATACTTAATACGACTAATTCGCGTATTAGTGTAGGATTTATTCCTACGAAATTACTCTTGTATCACACTAATACTTTCTTAAACCTCTAAAAAGGTAAGTACCGACGAAAGAGGATCTCTACAGTAGCTAATAAATGCTGTTGCAGTGATTAAAACATCTGCTTGCAACTATTTAATTTCTGCAAGTAGGACAGGCATATCTCCCGATCACTTTAGGCACGGGCTCGAAGAGCAACGCCGTTCTCTGACAAAATCCTTTTTTGAGTTACCTACGTACAAGAAAACAGCGTAGATTTACGTAAAAATCAAGGGAACTTGGAATACAAAAACAGGGGAAAGGAAATTTTATTAACTTATCTCGGTACAACTATTATAATTTCGGTTCAGCTAATTATATAAGAAAATACTGCTTAGAAAGATCGATATTGAATTTTTAGCATCTGAAAACGAAAGCCCGCCAAATGTCAGATAACTAAGTGGGCCCAGTAGCCGCGAAGGCTACGGGAATTTTTGAAAGAGGTACCGTGGTCCTAGAATGCAAAAGGCGACAGGAGAAAGTTGGTTTTAGTCAGTACACGTCTGACACGTCCTCCTGCTTAAGAATGGGTAGGAAGGTAGGCATCCAAGGAAACAAAATATAACCTAATTTTTTTCTGAATTTATTACATTGTTAACCACGTTTTGGAAAGTAACGAAATTTTGTTAAATTTTTATCTTAAGGATTTTTATAAATAAAATACCAGGAACGTGCAACTCGGAGAATAGTTTGAAATTAATAATTATAAAGTAATACACAGTACGGCCGACGGATCTTGGCGCGTCTGAAGTTAGGCTCTGCGAACTTTAGCGCTCAAAATAAGCGCGCTAAATAAATTATTTATAAAAATAAATGCCAATAACAGTTGTTAACAGCAATAACAACTGCTATTGGCATTTATTTTTTCAAACTATTTCTTTTTTTACGAGTGCACAAGCGCTAAAGTTCCCAGACCTAACTTCAGGCGCGCCAAGATCCGTCGGCCGTACTGTACAATTTCTGAATCATTATGACGTATTTTTTTTACGTAGATGAAAATAAAGGTATAAAGTGCTCTTTCGTTCGCTCGTTCTAACCTAACCCTTGGCCCCAGTAGGCTTCGGCCCTGTTGGGCCCCTACAGTTTGCTGACAAACTCCTTGAGGCGCGCGGTAACAGTGCGCACTGTAGACGACTTGAGCTCGGACCGGTCTGTTACCGGACGGATGGATAGCAGGCAATGGGTTCGTGAGGTGAGGTGAGCTCCATTGCCCGCCGTCCGCAAGCCCGCGCCTACGGTGGTCGGAAATCAGGATCGGAATCCCGGCGGCGGTGGTGGCGTGTGCGCCGTTGCCTGATGCGGTCGGCCTCCTCCTTTGCTAACATTACTACTTCGCAGAAGGAGGTGACCGCCTGCCACTCCTCCTCGCTCAGGAGCATGGCCTGTATCAAGGCCCGGCGCAAGAGATCGCCGCCGCCCCCAGAAGGACACGGCGATGCTCTTCCCAAGCGGGGCACACCACCTCGACTATGGGCTCCACCGTGTCCTCCAGGCGGTCCGCACAGTGGCGACACCCGGGCGTCGTCTCCGCTCGGATCTTGTATCTTAAGTATTATTTTAAAATCTTTGTGTAGGTAAATATGGAATAATTTTGACTGGATAATTGATTAGATTACTAGATATTATGCATTATTTGTTTGATTTTAAGCATATTTATAATTATGATAAATAGCTGATCCGGCAAACTTCGTACCGCCTAATGAGGATATCGCCATTTACAGGTATTGCCAGAACCAGGATAATTAATTTCAAAATGACATTTTAATAAGAAATGGCGTTGTATTGGAAATTTTTTCTCGAGATTTTTTACATCTTTTATCACCGTTTAAGCCTTCCCCGGACTATCACAAATATTTCAAAACCAAAATTAGTCATATCGGTCTAGCCGATCTCGAGTTTTAGCGAGACTAACGAACTGCTATTCATTTTTATGTATGAGAAGATATATTCGTTAAACACAATACAACTATAAAATTAATGCAAATGATTTTTCATTACTCATGGTCAGAAATTTGGTCTGAAGTTGCCTGAGGAGCGTGTTGAAAGTAAAATGTTTACCATTTTTTTACTGAAAAAAATTAAAAATTATGGCTGAATAACCGGTTGACCACAGAAAAAAAAACAAAATGGCGGGAAAACGGCGATCCGATCTTTATTGGCTTTTTCGATTTATAGAATTTTGTTTATTCAGAGATTTTGTAATTACACATTAAGTTCATCAGATTCAGTTAAGGATTTAACCCCTGATTCTTAAAAGAAGAGGCTAAAGCAGCAGTCGAAAACCTGCGTTCGTAATGAAAAGCACAGTGTTTCCCTTGGGTTAAAGACTTATTTAGTCCCTCGAATATAGGCGACCTCGCTAAATAAGTTACTTTTACCCCTAGGATAACAATGTATATTTATTAGTACATTTATTTACATCATCACTATGGTTTTTTTTTGTAATGAACTACTACACCGTTTCTTTTTAATTCTTTCCCCAATAGAATGCTACTTTATCATTAAATAACATAGGTTATTTAAATTTTCTACTTTCATTTGGATGAAGTCATTGCCAAAAGCTAGTAATAGTACATTATGGTATAAGTGTGTAATGTAGGAGGTTTCTGTCGAGGCGGTATTAAGACTCGAGCCGTGGCAAGGGGCTTAAGAGAGCCAAGAACGGTAACCATTAATTACTCACGTGTAACAATTACGACGTTTTTCACTTTTTATACACTTGTGAAGAAAAATAATTTAGCTAACTAATATTACAACGGTAAAACTGGTAAAATTTTTGATAACATGGTGGTAAAAAAAATAAACCTGTTTTCATAGACACGAGCTAGGCTATGGCTATATGGTCTTTTGATCATATTGCCTAGTCGTTTGTTTTCTTGTGTGAAAAGTTTTTACGTTAATGTCATTCGTAGTGATAATAGAATATGGATGTAACATTTTAACTATGATGTTTTTGTAGTATTTGATTTTATTTAATTAATACAGCCCATAAACTCCATTCGAAAAAATCATGCCTAAAACCGCGCGCATCTTAAAATAATGGCCATGGACCACAAACAATATTAATTTTTCACTTTTCGTCATAATTGTCATACTGGCCTGTTGGTCTAGTGGTTAGTGGCCCTGACTGCTATGCCGGAGGTCGTGGGTTCGATTCCCACCCAGGACAAATATTTGTGTGATGAGTACGATCATTTGTCTTGTGTCTGGGTGTTATTTATCTATAATATGTATGTATTTAGAAATATATAAGTATGTTTATCAGCTGTCTGGTACCCATAACACAAGCTCTGCTTAGCTTGGGACTAGACGGTGTTGTGTGATAGTTGTGGAAATATTATTATTATTATATTATTATTATTATTTTAAGTTTTCTTAATCGTAATAATTTTATATTTATCATAGTATTTATTAGTTTATAATATTACTTTATATAAGTATTTTATTATTCTATGGTACGTAATTTATATCACATTATATTTTGAAATATTTGTTATTTATTTATTGTGCAAACCTACCACAGTGTTTTCTTTTTTTAACCCAAAGGTTGACTGGTAGAGAATGCCTTGTTGAATTAAGTCCGCCTATGTACCTCTACTATACATGAAGTTCCTCCCCGACGGGGTCAGCGTGGTCTGTTACGCAGACGACACGCTGGTCCTAGCGCGGGGACGGTCGTACCAGGCGGCGGTCGAACTATCGACGCGCGGGGTTGCGACAGTCGTGGAGAGGATAGAGCAGTTGGGACTCGAGGTGGCATTGCACAAGTCCGAGGCCATGTGTTTTCACGGCCCTCGGAGCGCGCCACCTCCGGGCTCCCAATTAACGGTAGGAGGAGTTCACATCGGCGTCGGGTCGACAATGAAGTACCTGGGACTCGTCCTCGACAGCCGGTGGAACTTCAAGGAGCATTTCCGACGTCTGGCTCCCAGATTGAATGGGACTGGGGCTGCTCTCAAGCGGCTCCTGCCGAACCTAGGGGGTCCAGACGGCTCCTGCCGGAGGCTCTACCCAGGCATCGTTCGGTCCATGGCCCTTTACGGTGCGCCGGTGTGGGCGCCATCGCTACGAAAGCGAGTGGCGGCCCGGCTAACCGCCTGCCAGAAGGTCATGGCCATCCGGATGATCCGCGGAAGTGAAGCGGCGAGCCTCCTTGCTGGTCCACCACCGTGGGAATTGGAGGCAACAGTCCTTACACACATGCATGACTTACGCGTGGAGATGCAACGTCGGGGCGAAACTCCGCTGCCGCGACAAGTCGCGGCATGGCGGACATAGGTCCGGCGGGATCTCATGGTGAAATGGCGAGAGCGACTGTTGCAACCCCGTGCTGGGCACGCCACGATCGAGGCGGTAAGGCCCCTCTTTGAGGCGTGGCTGGATAGGCCCCACGGCGTCGTCACCTTCCGTTTGGCGCAGGTGCTGACCGAACACGGCAAGTTCGGTCCGTACCTGTACAAGATTCGTGCGGAGACGACGCCCGGGTGTCGCTACTGTGCGGACCGCCCGGTGGACACGGTGGGTGGTGAGCATACAGTCGAGGTGTGCCCCGCTTGGGAAGAGCATCGCCGTGTCCTCGTGGGGGCGATCGGCGGCGATCTCTCGCGCCGGGGCTTGGTTCAAGCCATGCTCCGGAGCGAGGAGGAGTGGCAGGCGGTCGCCTCCTTTTGCGAAGCAGTAATGCTAGCAAAGGAGGAGGCCGACTGCATCAGGTAGAGGCAACGGGGCGCTCGCCTCAGCCGCCGCCGGGATTCCGATCCCGATTTCCGGCCACCGTAGGCGAGGGCTTGCGGACGGCGTGCAATGGGTAGCTGTCCGATCGCCCGGTAACCGACCGGACCGAGCCCAAGTCGTCGACAGCGCATACTGTTCCCGCGCGCCTCAAGGAGCTGTCTGCAAACCGTAGAGGCCCAGCCTACTAGCTACAGGCAGGCAGGGTCATCATGTCTATCTATTATATTCTGTTCAAAAACACAATTTAGATTTTCATTAGATATTAAAACCTTAAAAATGTTCGCCTCATTGCTTTAAAAGAAATAAATTTCTTTTAGGCGGACATTTTTAAAGAAATAAATAATCACCCTTGAGCGTGACGAAATAGGAATGAAAAAAGCCCTTGTTTTGATAAATTTAAAAGAAGCACGCGGGTGATAAACATGCCATATTGAACCTAATCGTAGTGCGACAAGAGGCAGTTTTTGAGTAAGTGTATTTAAATAGTAGATTTTGATACAAGTTCAGAAAGTTTGTCATTGCGATCGAGGCGAAATTCTAAATGAAATAGTGTTATCTTTAGTGTTATGGAGCCGAGAGCTGCAGTGACTAATTTGCACATGTATCAAACGACGTTTTTCAATACATTTACGACTTACCCGCGCCTCGTGAGGGTCGACGCGCACCCAGCCTGATGCGATAAACAATTTTATTACAATACAATTGTGGCAGGGTCGAGCACATGCACTTTTCCGTGCTAGTGTGGAAAACAGTCCATTGCGTGCCTAAACGTAGTTAGATTAAAATTTTGGAAATTGAGCCATTAATAGTATATAAGTAGTGTGGTCATAGTTTGTTAGATACGAAACCGCATATTTTGATCTCCATGCAGATTACTGTAATTAAAAAGGCACGTTACAATTTAAATGTATTAAATAGAATCCAGGAACTTGGCTTTAAATGGATGAAGAACTAGCCGAGGGTTGCTAATGAGCACACGACTAGATCATATAAGCAACACGGATGTTAAAATGGAACTAGGATATGAGCCGCTGAGAAAAATGGCTACAGATTTTTAACCATATACTACAAGAAAGATAAATATGAGATTTTTTTTTTTGGTTTGGCACGGTTCGTCTATTTGGCCAGTGTCAAGTTTAGAAAGTATGTAACCAAAAATGGCTGTCGTTGCTATGATTATCCACATCGATTGAATCCCGAAAACCTGTTACTGCGCATTCAAGGTCGACCGCCACTTTGGTTAAACTTACATACCGCGTATTATACTCGTATGTATTAATTTTTACAGACAATTTAGAGGTTTCTTAAAATACAGATGTAACGCAAAAACATTAAAATGATTTAACAGTAATTGGCTGCAAAAGTATCGGGTCAACTTTCTCGGCAAGCTTCGCTGGGGTAGTCAATACAAAAAAAAAGCAATGTGCCGTGCCCACTGCACTTAAATTTTGCGATTTCGGAGCCATGTCGGCAACCTAAGTTCTCTTGCAGATATCCGACAAAGACACTTTTCAAATGACTTACTTGGCTTTATGTCAGTCAATATTAAGGGCCTGTGCACACCACTATTTTTGAATGTCGTTGACGTGCATTAGTAGCGATATAGACGCGATACACACGCGAGTCAGACGCAGCCTGTAGACTTTCTATAGGATAAAAGCGTGCCGTTGACGCACGTTTCTAAAACGCGCGTAAACGGTGCGTTTAAGAAATATAGTGTGCACAGGCTCTAAGTTGATAATATCGCAGTTAGTTGCATAATATCGTGGAGTATAGCTGGTAAAAGTTGTCTCGTTACTGCTGGACGTGCACAAAGAGCTATTGTTAAGGTCTTTTACAGTTTAGGAATCCGATACCCCATTGATATAGACTAAGCTCCCAGAGCTATCTGACAAATTATTTTCACATGGATGAAACCTTAGATTCTCAGTAGCTTCACATTCTTCTCATGTGCTTTGAATACCTGTGTACTTGTGGAACGCCCACTTGGGCGCCCTGGGCAGGTGACAGAGGGAACTAAAAATAAGAGTTCCTGAACTTAAATATTTATGACTGATTTTTGTAATGGTTTTGTAAAATATTATTCTAAAGTAGTATCATAAGTGTCAGACACTTTCCCTGGACCAAAACCGCTAGACGCTTTAAAGCTCCACAAAAGATAAATGAACTTTACCAAGGGTGTCACCAGCCAATGATCAAGGGGGAAGGCTATTGGAAGTATAGAGAATGGCAAAAGTATGAATTTTAGTTAGTAGAGAGCTTTTGAAGCGGTTAAGCAAGTAAAAACTTCAAAATTTTAGTGCTAAAGTTTGTGGAATACCCACTAAAATGTCCAAGGGCACTGTGTTCACAACCAAAATTCTTGCCATAATAGTGCTAAATCTAGCACTGATAGTACTAATTTCGCAACAAAAAACGAAGCGCATGGCGCCATTTTGCCTACCCCCCCCCCTTTTTAGTCCCCGCCAGTGAAACGTCAAAGCCACCAAAACCAAAGTGGCCCCATTGACAGCGCGTTTTACTTGTTCAAATTTTCCTTTTAATTAATCGAGTTTTTATAAATGACAATTAAAATTTGATTAAATTTGTTAAATATACGTTTTAGTTTTTTTTTTTATGGTAGGTAAAATTATCCAATGACAAATCCCGACCTTGGGTGGGGCGGGAAATAGTGTCAGACTCTTACTGACTTAAATCTACCCTGTTCCATTCATTGCCTTTGTCCCAGAGCCCCAGGTGACATTTTCACATAACCTTTGGCCCCAGTAGGCTTCGGCCCTGCTGGGCGCCAACAGTTTGCTGACAACTCCTTGAGGCGCGCGGGAACAGTGCGCGCCGTAGACGACTTGAGCTCGGACCGGTCTGTTACCGGACGGACGGACAGCGAGCTACCCATTGACCGCCGTCCGCGAGCCCGCGCCTACAGTGGCCAGAAATCGGGATCGTAATCCCGGCGGCGGCGGCGGCGGCGAGTGCGCCGTTGCCTGATGCGGTCGACCTCCTCTTTTGCTAGCATTACTGATTCGCAGAAGGAGGCGACTGCCTGCCACTCCTCGATCGAGAGATATTGGATCCTGCGACACAGGGTATCCTACCTAGTGCAGCATCAAGTGTCTCATGTAAATAATGTAAATCTATACTTGAACTATAAAGTATAATAATGTTACCTATACCCCAATTGTATAGGTATTTAACTAAACGTAATAATAATAATAAATTTAATAATCTTGGTAATGTCTTTTTATTTTAAAAAATCGCATAGAAGACATACAAAGATTATTTAAATTTGGTCAACAAAACATTGGTTTAGGTAAATAGCTAATTGTAAACATTTTTAGATAACATTTTTAGACTTGTACTTTTGTGAATTGTACACATCAACCTTACTCGATTATTGCTATTTATAAATGAAAACGATTTAGCGAACAAACAGACAGACGCGGAAGATTAACATTTCAAACTGGAGTTGTAATCAGTTGGAGTTGTAGTCAATCTTATAGGGACATCATTATCTAACGTGCTGTGTGCACTCTTAGTCATTTAAATAGATCTAACTCAATAAAGGCTATTTGAAAACTGAATCTTAGCACTTATGTTTTAGGATTCAATTTTCAACTTCCTCTTTCTTGACTTAAATCTCTTTTTGTTAAACGTGCGTTATAGTTATTCCATAGTACTACAGCATCAAGCATGATCGTCAGTTTATTATTATGTTTCTAAGCAGTAGGTAGTGTCCTTTAAGTGCAATTTAAAACAAATTGTTTTGTTTTCAAGATTTTTTTTTTAAATATGGTGCGTGTTTATGTTTATTTTTTTATTCAATTATTAGAATTCGTGAGAAAAGTTTTTAAACAAGGTTTTTTTTTCAGGATACCTTCACATTAGTTTTACTTTTCTTAGCTATAACAAAATATGCTGAGTCAGCGAATATTTTATATGTGGTACCCTTTACTTCAAAATCTCATTTCATTATGTTGAAACCTATTGGATTGGAGCTGGCTCGAAGGGGACATAATGTGACCGTGATTACTGGGAACAGAGTACCTAATCCTCCAAAGAACTTCCACCAATATATGGTAGATGAAAAGGAGATTTGGGATGTAATAGGTGAGTTATTGTCATTTTATTTTGCCCAGGATTTTTTATCGTAATAAGTAGTAAGCGCAAAAAATACTAAAATTTGCTTACCACTAATGGTGAAATTTGAAGAAAAATATTTGAAACTATAGGGAAAATATTTCTAATCTTTTTATGTAAGTTACGCGTGGTTTAGTTTATGTATATCGAGGCCTTGAAAATCATTGGTAATTTTCATGTAAGTATGTCTGGCAATTTGAGTATTTTCTGCGGCCTATCCAAATGTCCTGTCTTTAGTATTGTTCGTCAAGTTGTTGAGCACCTTAGTAGTCCTGAGTTGAGCTTCACGAATACTGACAAATGCTTGCACTGACTGCACAGGTCCATTCAAATCTGTATGGTTCTTTCTTCAAAAGACCATCTCAGACAATCAGTTTAACTGTTTAACCATTACAACTTAACTGTATAAACTTTAAAAGAGACTGTGACCCCTGAGTTTGTTTCGATGTTTTTTCTCAGGGTAGTCAGCCAGGAAACGCCGGCCTCATCTAATTTAAACTGAAGAAAAAAAAATATTGACGTGTAAAAGTGTTTTTTAAAATCTATTTGCAAAATAAATATCTAAATAAAATAATTTATCATTGTACTATAATTGCCATGTAACATGTGTAAGACTACAATGTAAAAAGTAAGCTAAAAAACAACATCTTCCTTATTAATATTTATAGGAGGCGGTAGACCAAACGTCTTTGACATGGTAGAAGTTACTGCAGAGGAATTCCACCACAACGTTCTATGGAAAGGAGGCTTAGCATTCACAGAACTTGTATTAAATTCAACTGAAGTAAAAACTCTTCTGAAAGAAGACACCAAGTTCGACCTGGTCATCAGTGAACAGTTCTTTCAAGAAGCACTATATACTCTAGCTCACAAATATAATGCTCCTTTAGTCTTAGTTACGACATTTGGGAACTGTATGAGACATAATATTGTAACTAGAAACCCACTGCAGCTAGCCACAGTTGTCTCAGAATTTCTAGATGTCAGGGAGCCGACATCGTTTTGGGGGAGAATGAGGAATTTGTATTTCACTGTATACGAATATGTTTATTGGAGATACTGGTATCTTGAAGACCATGAAAAACTTGTGAAGAAATATCTCCCTGACTTGCCAAAGCCTGTACCGAGTTTGATTGACTTGCAAAAGAATGCTTCCCTAATATTGATAAATGGGCATTTTAGTTTTGATACTTCAGCGGCTTACCTTCCGAATGTAGTAGAAATTGGAGGAGTACACTTAAGTGAGAGTGATACAAAATTACCTGAGGTAAGTAGTTGGATATCTATCATAAATCACATTAAATACTAAACTCAAACGACTAAAGATACCCGAAACAGAAGCAAATAAAAAAAAAAAAAACTAACCTTGAACCACATTTTATAATATGTTGGAATTCAATTACTTAAATAAGTTTGTTGACTGTAGTTAGGTGATATTAATGTTATTTATTTGTGTATTGGGGTGCGACGACAGTCATTTTGACATTTGAAATGACTGTCGTCTTATACCACTAGATGGCGCTAGTTTTCATGTGTTTACTATCGAGTCGATTTATAAAATATTGATGTTACGTTTAAAGTCATGTATTAATTACTTTCTGTATGTTATATAACATTAAAATAGAAAGCAGAGATTGATACATATATTTATTAGAATTGTTTTGTTTGTATTCAATATGTAATTATTTCAATAAATTGGTTAGCATTTCCGCCGAGTTAGCGTGCTACATCCGTCCCCCATTTTGACTGGGTTTCCTGGTAAGCACGCTAGCCCGGGCGGGCAGTCGATTGTCAACCTTGTAAGAAGTAGTTCAGTACGAATAAAAGTGATAAGTCCGAACAAAGTTGGTTTTATTGGAGAAGCTGCTACAAATACTTGTTGTGCGTCTGCCTATCACTCGCTATTTGCCACTAATTGGTAAAAAGTAAACCAAGGATAAGCTAAAATTACGTACGAAATTATTATTTTGATGTTATTTTGCGTTTTCGTGGATAATCTGTTTCAATTTCAAGATAATTATTATGCATATTTTGTCTTTACGAAGGAGGCAAAACTATGCAATTTCCAACGTTTTAGGCACGGCTCCAAACCACATGCAGTACTTCGTATTTCGTAACTTATGGGGCTTAAGACTCTTGTGTGCGTTTACTGTGGAAATTATACAATATTCTACGCGTCTAACTATTTATATTTTATAATATATCGTCTACTCTATTTGATTTACATAGATTAGAATGTGAATTGTTCAACTAAAACCACGGGCCTGTTATAAAATAGACGCAAATAATGTTGCGTCTGTTTCGTAATTTTTTTCGTTTTAATTTTGTGATATCAAGATTTTTTTTTTGCGGTTAGACAAATGTATTATTTAAAGCATATTCAACAATTTTATACGTATAGGTCACGCATCAATCAGCCATTATCGTAACGTTCAATCGTAAACATTCCATAATTAAATAAGTGTTTTTGCGTCACTTTATCTAAGTCTATCGTCATATAGATTCTAAATTGGTTTATGAATCAGCTTATTCTTGTTAGCAGGTTAGTAGCATGAATGGTCCACGGTTATACTTGCATACTAATCACGATTAGAATTAATTTTATATCATTAGTACTATTTAAGTGGGTGTCTTAATCACACGACATAATAGTTACCTCTGAACAACCACCTAATGATATAGAATTGTTCAAATTGACATTTGTTAGGTTGTCATTCGTGATGTTTAGTACTACAGTCTATTCATTGCCGTTCATAATGTTCAATTTAGCATTGTTACTAACATTACGCATTGTTTTTTAGTACTCGCGTTGTACGTAACTACATGATCTGTGAACAGCAATAGTTATCATGCATTATTATTTTGAGCTTTTTTAAACGAGGTAAGAACTCGTCAAATTATATATACTTCTAAATAATGGACTGTATTAATGGATATCTTGTCAAATATGGTACAAAACTATATTTCAGTAATACTTTTAAAGTCTGTGGTTTCTCCTCAGTATTACTTTGTTTCAGATTGCAACTTTCTATCAATTATATTCTTACGTCTGGATCTTTTGTTTCGTGTTTTAATAGGTAAAGATTATTTTTAAATGCATTTTCAACATTGTATATTCTTTGTATTTGACTATTCTTTGGTATAATAATGAGTTTTGCATCATTTCACCCATTATAATTGCTATAACACGTGATGACACCACGTTTTGTCACCATAATAGAATACTCGTAGTACCAGTCCATAGGAATATTATTAAACTACCAAAAAAGCTATATATTTTTTTTTCAAACTAAATAATTTAAAAACCGTAAACAAAAAAGAACACCATTAAGAAATATAGATACACGATGATTTTTTCTCAGTTACCAAAGAAGTTTTTTTAGTAATCACGAACTTCTAATACATCATGTAGAAAATGCGGAAAAAAAAAAAATGTCCTGTTATTATGCTATTATGTCCTGTGACTAAAATATTGGATATATTCGAATATTTTTTGGTACACGGACTGGGAACATCATGAGGTATACCTACGCAATTTAATTTACTGTCGTACTGTCGGCGCCACTTAAAAAAAAAAAGAGATTTTTTATCTGGTTCAGGGATATATGTTAAGAACCGATTTTGAAGATATTTTTTTAGGGTTTAATTTCATTTTGTTAAAGATTTGATGAAGAACTTTGGAGAAGATCATTGACTTGTCAATTATAATAGCAAATCTTTCGCGATTGCTGCGACTGCATGTTTGTTTATTGTTAACACACGCTGGTATACTTGGAAGGCGTATATGTACTGGCACATTCATTGTAAATTACGCCGCGGTATTGATGATATTAATTATTTGTGTTGGTTTAAATCGTAGTCCTATTTATATTTCATGTGTCAATCCAAAAACAATGTGTATTTTATGAGTATTTTGTCGTTTTTATCGGTAACTTACTAGTTATCCTGCATTCTATTTAGTTTTAGCTGTGGTATACCTACCACAATAAAAAAAAGTGAAAAATGGAATATTTTTTATAAAAACAATTGTACCGACTTGCAAAAAATGAAACCAAACAAAATATCTTATATTTTGAAAATCGGTGGCAAAAGAAAGAAACAAAACCAGAAACAACCACTTTCGAAGTAAAAACTATATTATATACATTACATAAAAAAAAACTTTTTTTTTGTGTAAAACAGGCAATATTGCTTTGTTATTATGTGTAGTCAATGGGTGTGGGGGAATCGAGGGGGTAAAACCAACTGACCTGATCATGAAACCAGAAAGTTGTCACCGGAACTTTGTAATAAGTCGATTCGTTCTCCTGTATCCTTTGGGTTTATTACATTTGAAAAAAAAGAGGAAGGAAGAGGAACAGGAAAGTAGGCACGGTATTAATTAATTCCACAATAAAACAACGTATACTAGCCGTGTTCTAGTTTATTGAAATTATCATGAGATGTACCTATTCTAGTAGTACTTTGGTAGTGCTATAAGTGATCATAATGGTTAAATTCTGTATGTACTTAACTACAGAGCAAGATTATCCGATGGATACTGCAACCAAAAAGTGTATGATTACATTTTTATACAAAGATAATACAACCGATCATTATAATAAAATATACCAATACGTGCAAAATAACTTTGATTTCGGATGTCGATGTATAGATGATAAATAGCAAAGAAATAAAACTAGAAGTAGTGTACTTGTATTATTATTGTATATAAAAAAACATGTTTAAAGTCTACGTATTGACGTATTTATTCGTTGTGGCGTTGTGTGCTCATTTATCGTCTTCCAAAAACGATCTCTAAATTTTCAATATTTTTTTCTAGGATTTACAAAAAATATTGGACAATGCCAAACATGGCGCCGTGTATATGAACTTCGGATCAAATGTACGCAGTTCAGAGTTGCCAGCTGAGAAAAGAGACGCAATTCTCAACGTGTTCAGGAAACTAAAACAAACTATTCTTTGGAAATGGGAAGATGACAAACTGGAGAACAAACCAGACAATCTTATTGTAAGAAAATGGTTACCACAAAAGGAGATTTTGTGTAAGTACGAGTATTAATCTTTATATGAATGAAATATTATTGAGAGGATCACAGGTCAGATTATTATTTGCTTAGTTTACATGCGAACCGTATTCTTAAGATGCAATGCATTATGAATATGAAACCGATGCAAATGATTACACGCTTGGTAAAGTTTGGTTATTCCAAACTTTACCAAGTGTGTAATCATTTGCAATAAGCAATATTTTTCATTTTAATCACGTATCTTTCCAGCTCATCCAAACATCCGAGTATTCGTATCACATGGTGGACTAATAGGAACACAAGAGGCCACATTCCATGGAGTGCCAATCATAGGCATTCCAATATACGCAGACCAGTACAACAATTTATTACAAGCACAAGATTTAGGCTATGGCAAAATACTTAAATATTCTCACATCAATGAAGACACATTATCTAAAACATTGAATGAAGTACTAACAAATGATTCTTTTAGGATAAGAGCTAAAGAACTTTCGGTTAGATTTAAAGATAGACCAATGAGTGCTTTGGATACTGCCATGTTTTGGATTGAATATGTAATGAGAAATAATGGAGCACATTACATGAAGAACCCAGCGATGGAGTTGAGTTGGGTGGCGTATACTATGATAGATGTTTACGCATTTATTTTAATTTTACTACTTGCATTAGTGTATGTAACATCGAAAGTACCGATGATTATAACGAGCTTGTCGATGACGTATCCATCGATAAAGCCAAAGAAGAAATTAACGTGAATATTATTTTGTGTGATATTTTGTTAGGTATATCAATATTGTGTGGTTGTACAAAGGTGTTTTAAATTGATTTAATTTAAAGTAAGTAACCACAAATTAATATGATGATGTAGTCAATACTGTTGGATTTTGTTATTTATTTATTAGTAAATGGAAGGAATTGGATATTATCCGGTGTTTAATTTTGTAACATATTTTATACTACACAACAAATTGTAAACAGTAATTTCTGAGAACAGTAAAAAAATTGGTTAATGAATGACCAGAAATTTGGATATTTTTATGTTGCTATAAGGAAGAATGGGGGCTTGCGGGAAACATCTCGCTATCTCTTTTGTATGCATGTAGCCTAATGGCGGTGACATCACATTTCACTGTGTGTATCCTTATTCTGTTACTTGACAGTTTACCCTTCCACCAGATTTAAAAGGTTTCAACATACATAAATTGATTTGAAAAATTCTTTCTATTTGTGAACATGAATAAAGTTAAAAAACTGAGTCAATTACCTGATTTATATTGATTTGGTTATTACTTAGATCTAATTTAGACACCCTGTAAATAAACTTAAAAAAATTGTGGTATTACTTAATTAATTTGTTGATTCTGTCTAGCTTTTTATGATCTAGTCGCGCGTACTGGTTTCTTTCGAAATAAAGAAACCAGTACGCGTTAACATTTATAGACTAAACCTGTGAGGTAAGATCTTTTTTTTCTGAACTTTTTAGACGCGTTATTAAATATTTCAATGATAACAGCATGGGTTATTTAAGTTACATTAAAAATCTTGTCGATTGAGGATTTTGCTTTTTAAAAATGAAGTAAGAATTTTTTTTGGATATTAAAAGTGTCTATCAATATAGTCCGGTCAATGTGATATTATGTGGAACAACTTTAAAATGTAAGAAAAACAAAGGTGAAGTTTTTCAATTTGAAAAACCTCTAAACATGTCAACAGCAAGCTCTAACACCGTACCTGAAACTACGTACAGTTTATAATAAGACAAATATTTGAAGGGAACATTGCTGTTTGAACAAGGCACAGGTTGGGGCGAGTCTTTTGTCCAGTGCCGCGGGAGAGTGTGCTGTGGGCGAGTGCTTCCACTGACTTATGAATTTCGAATGCGACAGGCTGAGATTGCGAACCTCTTTCGTGTGTACTCAGACTTTCATTAGTACGCACTTTGTTTTTATTTTTCTCTTTAACTAGAAATCTACTATCAGATACACACGTTTCTTTATAATCCTTATGGAATGAAAGTGTTTAGCGAAATGGTTTGTGTTGAAATTTTGACTTCATGTTACAATCATATTTCTTTCAATTTGTCGCCTGTTACTTACTACCATTCCTAGCAATAGCAATTTCTATTCTGTCAATGTAAGCTTACTGATTGTTTCGTTGATCTGTCCTCGTTTATTCACAAACGTTAATTTACATTAAATAAATGTTAACGTAATGATCTGCGTGGCCATTTCCTCTCTGAGAGAGGAGGTCTATATCCCAGCAGTGGGAAAATTAAAAGCCTGATGGTGATGATGGTGTAAGAATATCAATATATAGGTTGACTACTAATTAGTACTTGAACCGCGCAAAAAATCTGCCAAATTCAGTACATTTATATTCGCCTAACTGGTCAAAATTTACTGAACTTGGCAGATTTTTTTCGCGATTTCGGGTTTGGTCCCAATGTAAAAGTTGTTTGTTATCATGACTACAATCACGTGTTTAAATATCGTACACTAATTACTGATTTTACCTACCATAAAAATAAAATCACCCAAAAAAAAAAGGAGAAACTGACTGTAATAGCAACGCACAACCAACGCTACTGCCACAAGGAGCGTACAATTTTGTATAAAGTTGTTTTTTATGACGTAAGCGAGCACTGGAGGATTTTCCAAAATTCACCCCTTAAAGGGATGAAACGGGTGTCTTAAGTTTGTATGGAGAAAACTACTATTTTGCGGATAAAGCTGCTGGCAAAAGTTAGTCTATAGATATTTCTCGTTCAATTCATAGATCAGATCTCATTAGAAAATTCTGTATGTACATTATCGATAAGAAATACATATTTTATAAACACAATGACATGACACTATCTTATTCTAGAAGTTTAAAGTTACTACTTATCTAACATCTTTACTATTCGTGACGAGTATTGTATGAACAGAGTGCCTAGTGTGAGTTTGTTTAACGTAAACGCGATCGACACGTTTATGACGTTCGGCGAACCGATTGGCCTACTCGAAGCTCTTAGCCAATCAGAGAGCCAAACGCGGTAAACGTTTCGATCGTGTTAACGTAAAAATAACTCGCACTCAGCACACAGAGTTATCACTTTGTACCAAAACAGCGGAAGATAGGTGACTCACCTCTAGCGCGTGGACCGCACACACATCACACACATCGTCACATTAGTCGCGACGATCACACACATTCGGCGGCTAACGTTATTACTTTCGCACAATAGCGCTGGCTCTTATCTCTGTCCTTGTCTATCAGTGACTACAAGATAGTGTAGATGTGTGAGTTTCGAGTCCAGGTTTTGATTGCGATGTTAACGCGTAACCTATCTTCTCATAAAATATATAAATGACTCTGTAGAATATCTTCTACCATCAATTATAAAACAAGTTGAATAGGTTTTTTTAACTGGGAAATGATCCAATGACCTCGCGCTCTTGTTCGGAGCAAGAAGGCGTGTCATATTTTTACTTAAATATTAAACCCCATTCCTGTTACTTTTTTACCTTCGATCCAGGGTCCCGGGGTTCATTTCCACATACCCCATGGAAGTTCAATTAGGTTTTTTTTTATGGCAGGTTAAATCATCCAATGACAAATCCCGCCCTTTGGTGGAGCGGGAAATAATGTCAGACTCTTACTGACTAAAAAACTACCCTGTTCCTTCCCTGCCTTGGATCCAGGGCCCTGGTATGCATTTTCATACCTCCCCAGAGCCCCAGACTAGGCCTCGACCCTACTGGGCCTCTACGGTTAAGTTCAATTAGGTGGGTTGCTGATATTCACTTCACGTCAAAGAGTAAGTCAAGTTTTCAACCATTCTTCTTATGTTTTTGAAAACGTAGTGTTTTAAGGCCTCCCACATGGTGGACCGATGACCTGGTGAGAGTCACGGGAATGCGGTGGATGCAAGACACACAGGACCGTTCGTTGTGACGGCACTTAGGGAAAGCCTATGTCCAACAATGGACGTCCTTGGGCTGAAATGATGATGATGATTTTGAAACAAACACTTATCGGCTACTGACTGCTTGAAGATTCCAGATTCAGCTCAGGCAGACACATGTGACGCGACTATGCTGCTCGTGCACCATTTTTTTTTTGACGATGTATTGGAATCATTCAATGACTTCTCCCGCTCTCATCATCATCATTTCAACCGAATGACGACCACTGATGGACATAGCCTCCTCGAAGTGTCCCCACAATAAACGGACAAGTGCATCTCGCGTCCACCGCATTCCCGCGAAATTCAACAGGTCATTGGTCCACCTTGTGGCCTTCCAACACTGCGGTCGCTACTCTAAAACCTTTCGGCCCCATCGACCATCAGTTCCACGAGCAATTTGCCCTGTCCACTGCCACTTTAGTTTTCGATTTTCTCGCTTTAGGGTGGGCTGAAAGGACGTATCAGAGTTTTAATGACTAAAACCACAACTATGTTCTTCAGTTGACCTCAGTGTTCTAGGACAACAGATTTGTTTTTCAGCAATTCCCGGTGGCCTTAGCGAGTATCGAAGGTGCTGGCTTTGCTGATATCTCTTTGAGTCACGCATGGAACATTACACCCTGTCGACGACTTGGGCTTACCGGACGGCCGAACGGCGAACTACATATTACTAGTCGTCCGCAAGCCTGCGCCTACGGTGACTAGGGATCGTCAAGCAATGCTATTCTCTAAAAAAACAGCCGTGAGCGCAGCGCTGGCCCAAGCTGGCGCAATGAAATCCAAGTAGGTACATTAGAATTACATACAAATCCAGTTTACCTATTTGAATAGCACACCGGATACTCTCGACGCTTGCGGCGTCTCCTATCGAAGCGGTTGGGGCCTGGGGATGTACGTTCTACAAAAAAAATCCAGAACTTTCCTTATATTAAAAATATAATTTTGATATTGAAAAGGAAACAAATTAAATTAGAAAGGAATTAAACATTACCAATTAAGATATTCCGTATATGTAAGGTGACTGCTAAGTAGTGATCGATATTTAAACACGTGGTTGTAGTATCATGACTACAACCACGTGTTATCATGACTACAAACAAATTTTACTATGGGACCAAACCTGAAATCGCGAAGAAGTCTGCTGGTCAGTACATTTATGTTCGCCTAACTGGCCAAAATGTACTGATCTTTCTGATTTTCTTCGTGATTTCAGGTTTGGTCCCTTAGTAAAAGTTGTTGGTTAACGTTGGTCGTAACGGCAATACTTCTCAAATGGTAGTTTACTATCCTTTTTTTATTTTCCTTAGACCCAAATTACAGGCTACCTCACGTTATACAGCTCGAAATAGAGATAGAACATAGATAGAATGCAGAGAAAAGTTTCTATTCAGTCGAGAGGTCCTTTCATTACACATCGATTTTCGTATAGTCGAGGCAAAAGTACGCTATGCTTTCACAGACACGTACCTATCACTAATTTATCAGTCGTCTGTCTGCAACCCTGAAAGGTAAATGTAAAACTAACAGAGTTTGGACAGGACGCAAATTAAAATCAACATACTGGCGACGGCCATGGACGGCGACCATTCGTTCGGTTTTTGGTTCTCATTTTGTGTCTAATCTCCTGTTGATACCTGCCTGATGTAGGGACTTGTAGATTTTCGTGCTTTGTATTGAATTTAGGACTGGAATTCTATTTTTTTTTCGTTTATTGTCTTGTTCGAAGAATGAATTATTTGATCATCACAGCATTTTTGGCTGGATTTTTTTTTCACAATATCATTGCTTATATATAGATGTGTGTATTTATTATTGTACTTCTTTCTATATAATAAAAGTGTATTTATATAAGTCCGCCTTTGTATAGCTTTCGATAAATTATATGTATAAATAATCTACCAGGGTGGCTGTTCTGATTGATTAGGAGATATTGCTATGTGAGTTAAATACTTAAATATGAAACCGTAGTTTTTTGATATGCGCACAAAATAGTGGTAATAAAGCTTTATTACCACTATTTTGTAGTTGTTTTGTATTTTTTGTAGTGTTTTTGTAGTTTTATTGGCACTGATTTCGATGTCCAGCCAAACATAAGCGTCTATTACACCACTCGACATTCCGCACAAGTTACACAGACTGTCTTAAAGTTTACTTCCAATCTGACCCTTATTACACAACGCGACGTCGACAAAACCGATCTGAATATCGAGTGGTGTAATAGACCCTTTATGTCAATTTTAGTTGCATATATTTTTCGAACAGAAATTCTTTAATTCGGCGCAAATACTTTGAGGTGCTTTTCAATAGATTGAAAATTGTAATCAACTTGAGTGAGTTGATTGAACTTTAGCAATCAATCGATGATATTCTACTGGTGTAAATGTTTCAGCTACACTAAACTCATTCTCCATTATCCAATCTCTGCTTGAAATCCTTTCGAGCCTGTTACTAACAAAATGTTCCTCATTCCTTTATTCCGTTTGAAGTGGTTCAATATATACTACAATTATGTTCTCAATTACGCAATGTGCAAGCCTAGAGGCTTGCCGAGGGTAGCTCTGTTTCGGGCTACTAAGCTTACGCCCCCCATTACACATCTTAGATTCGGTCTAGACTGTTATAATGGAATAGCACTGTGGTTGCCCTGTATTGCAGCTGTGTACATTATGCATACATGGATAGAATAGAATAGAATAAACTTGATTTTACACCAACATAGTAGCATAACTTTTATATAAACTTAAATCTATGGGTACAATGGCGGTCTTATCGCTAACAGCGATATCTACTCGACAACCTCAGGATGGACTGTGAGAACTTGAATTAAAAGGCGGTATAGTACGCGGCAAATAAGTCGAACCTTTTGTTATGGTTATACGTAGCCTTCCACTTCGATTGAGATCACTCGTCACACAAGTTTAACCATCATGACGATCGACATTGAATGCGCAGTAACCGATTTTCGGGTTTCAATCGAAGTGTGCTGCGTGTAACCATAGCAAATAGTTCAGTGGACTGCAAGATATAAAATGAGGATGAGGTGTATAAGGATGTTCGTTAAGGCGAGGTTCTACTCTTTTTGAACTTTTTTAAACCTCTGGAAATCCACTAATCTAAAAAAGAACACCATGAAAAAATATTTTATTAAAATTGACTATATGACCTGCTGGGCAAAAATCAAAACTATAAATTAGTCAGCTCGATAAAAAAAATGCGAATCTGACCCTAATTTACGATTTCAAACGTGTACATCTACGAGATTACGTCACGAAAATATTTGAAAGTTATAAAAAAAATATATCTTCTTTTTTAAAAGCGCCTCGCTAAAACAAAACTCTTGAAGAGTTATTGTTTTTTATATAAAAATAAAACTGCTGTTTTGGGGCCGCAAAATCAACATAGGCCCGGGCGGAGTTCATACAAAATACTCAGCGACAATGACTGAGCAGTGGTGGCCTAGTGGTAACGGCCCCGTTTTACGAGTTGTAGGTCGCAGGTTCAAACCCAGCCAGGCGCATTCTTTTTTGTAATTTATTTCATCACCACCACTCGACTCTCAAAACGATGAAGGAAAACATCGTGAGGAAACAGTCCTTGAACTAAAAATTCGAAGACATGTGACATCCACCAATCCGCACTGGGCCCGCGTGGTGGATAACGGCCGACTCCCTCTCCTAGAGACAAAACAACATTAAAAAAAAAGACTGATGATGATGATGACATAGTGACTACAACCGGCCCTTAAATTGCGCGCCTGGCGTTTAGACCACATAAAAAAAAAACAGTTCGGCACATTCCAATTCACCTAAGTGTTTCTTGGAACACTTGACGATACCACCTAATTAAAAACTCCAAACACCACACACGCCACTTAGAAAATTTCTCCCAAATTATTCAAAGGAACGACCCAACCTAATTAGTATCAATTTTATCTGCAGACGACATAAAAGCAATTATTCGCCGCAGTGCATTTAGCGCAGACTACGGATACGAGACATTGGTACAGAAGAGTTCAGAAAGGCAATTAGAAGATAGGTGTTTTAAAATAAGTGAACAATCTGTATCACTCTCAATAGATTCCATAACTACTATATGAATGATAAGCAGCTACCTCGGTCACTGATGTTACCGCTGTTCAGTGCTCGATTGCAGAGACGCGGTGCGTTGCGCGGCGCGTCGGGCGGCCTGTCGTACATTGGCATATGTTTGTGTTTACGCGAGCGATGACGCGGCCCGCTTCTGCAATGTACGACGAAACGCTCAACCATAAACACGGCTTTACTCGTCAATGTTGTATTTACATAAACCCTCTTCGGTGATATGTTCCAGAATGTACGGTGATATTTTGTTATTTTTGCTTTGTTTTGGTTAGTCGAAATTTTGTGTCGGTGATTATGATGCGGAGAGCTTTACCTCAGTTCTTCAGCTAATCTCTTATACTGTCTTTCTAAATCTTTTGTGCCTTGATAGACCGAAGAATGGCCAATAGCTTTTCAGTTTTATGGCTTATTGGCAGTTGGTGGTGGGCAAAGCTTCTTAATTCTTATTTCTTATTTCTTTATTGTACACCAAAACAACAAATAACAAAGAGGATTAAAAAATTTATGTACAAAGGCGAGCTTAACTCAAAGTTGAGTTTTCTTCCAGCTAACCATTGAGTGATAGAAAGAGATCACATTAGAGGGTAAGATCCAGAGTACAATTTTAAAACAAAAATAAAACACAAAAAATAGTAATTGAATAATACATAAACATACCTAGATACATAAATACAAACATACTTATATACACCCCTATTTTTTAATTAGTGCACAAAAAAATGGGGCTCAATCAGTACCTGTTACTGATCATATTTGTGTAGTCAAAAGTACAAAAAACGAAATCCCAAAATTGTCCACGAAACTGTCATTATTGGTAAATTCATAATTGAATCATCATTCATAACAACTACTACTAGAAAATACTAAACGCAGTGTTTTTCCATTTTTATTGACATTCTTTCATTCATAAACAATAACCTGTACAATGTTTCCATAAAGTAAGGGAGATTTTGAGATATAAACAAACGCTCATAATTTTGCTGTTTATGAATATTATGCATTGAGACTTTACTTAAATAATAACAAGACCTTTTATAATAAGCCCTTTAAGTGTAAATATTAAATATGTAAATACCATGTCATTGAGAAAGAAAATGCTCTTTAATTTTCCTCTTGAAGATCTCCAGAGAAGGGCTGTCACTTATGGAGTATGGGAGAGAGTTCCAAAGCTTATAGCGGATGGGGCTGAAAGATTTTGTAGTGACAACAGCACACTGTAATACGCAGCGTTGGCAAGTTCCGATGGTAGATCTGGCTGGTATTGTGTAATGGTTAGGGCTGTGGGAGATTGCTGCTTCCGAGAAGCACAGGTTTAGTATAGATATGATCTTAGTTAGGGGGCTATCTACAGAGGTGGACTTCTTTTAGCTGAACTGGTGATGGTTTGTAGCTATAGAAAGACGATTCACGCATGCATATATAGGGTGACTGGTAATTAGTGAATGATACTTAAACACGAGATTGTAGTCATGATAACAAACAACATTTACTATGGGACCAAACCTGAAATCGCGAAAAAAATCAGCCAATTTCAGTACATTTTGACCAGTTAGGCGAATACAAATGTACTGACCAGCAGATATTTATTTACCTTGCACATAATAAGTAAATAACTACCGTTCACTTTTAGTTACAGTTGAAAACCAGCGTCAGGCAACTACCACTTTCTACCATGTAGTTGTCTGGCATTTTGCTGAACTGGACCTATTTGGCACAGCCGTAAGACACACTTGTGTCTTTTCTTTTCTTCTTCTAGTTTTTATCTTAAGTTTAAAATTTTGGTTTTACAGTGTGTGTATAAATGCGTGCGAAATAAAATATTTTTCTTTCTTTCTTTTCTGTATGTCTGCGTCATAATGACCATCTGCATGTCATACTCTAGTTGCTGATCAGCCAGCAAGTAATGGATGCCTTATAATATAATACAGAAGAAAGATAAATGAGCGGCACCTTCCTCAAACTTCTGCCACGAATGTCAAAACCGATCATTTCTACATAGGTAGGTTGTAGCATGAAAAAATTGGTTTCATTGGAAAGTGTTATCAATACCACCTCTAGCAGCGGCCGAGGTATCTTCGTGGTCTGAGGAGTAAACCTTCTGTTATTACCTCTCTATGATTTAGCGCCGACTACAGATACGCGACATTGGTCTATTTCGAGGCCAGGCCTATCTCATTAAGAGTTTGCAATTAAAACTTTGCAATCTGGCCGCCGTTCTGAAGGGAATTAACGCCAATGCCAACGCTCGGGAAATGAAAATCAGTCTTGAACGTCATAGAGATTTTGCTGGATTGGGACTTGTTAGCGATTTGTAAGTTATTTTAGTTTCGGCCTTTCAAACCGGTGTGGAAGTTGGATTTGGGTTGATTTTTTTGTTTGCGTTACTAACAATACAGTACGGTAACTGTTAGTGACTATTTTTTAGATAGTGACATAATTCTTTTCCTCGAGATTGTCGTATAAACACGTGCCGTAGCACAGCTTGGTATAGTGACTTGTCACACGTGGAGCAGTGACTTAATTTTTTTCCTCGGGATAGTCGTGTACACGTGCCGAAGTGGTGTAGTGACTTGTCACACGTGATGTAGTGACCTCATTATTTTGCTCGAGATTGTCGTGTAAACTCGTGCATAAGAATACTAGCAGCTGCCAGCGGCTTAGCCCCCATGAAAGAAGAAAATTAATCTAAGGGAACATAATCCCGAGATATCACAGTCAGTATGTGCTGTTCCACAACATGGTCTATCCGTGTGCCAATAATTTACTCCGAATAGGTCAGCGTCTTAGTTCACAAACTAGATTTTGTAAAAGTTAAGGAGTGGGATCCTGGTGTCCTAAACCATAGGCCAATAAAAAAATAGCCAAGCTTAGGCACTAGTCTCCAACAATATATTGTTTATGTTCTTCTATTTACTTATCAAACTGTTTGATGTATACTGAAGTGACAACATATACACTCTCAAACTTTCGCCTTTATAATATTAATGTAATGTGATGCACTTTTGCTACAAAGCCATGAGTAGTTGCAAAACGAACGCATCCATTTTCCTTTTGTACTCCAAGATATGAGGCATATTACAAAAGCATGAAAAATAACAAGCTTTTATTATATTGCGTTCTTTACATATGTGATTGTACATATGAAATCCGCATACGCTTTTTATGCCGGCCGTCTATGTCCTAGCATGGCATGGAACTTTTTGCTTGGCGAGCGCGGACAAAAACGATATTTATACCCGTCACAATAGCGTGATGTACCGTGTGGGATTGAATGGGGAACGTGAGAGCCTTTTGTGATATTATATCAGTTCTAGTGAGGATGTTTCATTTGTGGAGTTGCCAGGGGATTGTATGGATCATGCTTTTTAGGAAATGTGAGAAAAACATGATTTTTTCTCTCCTTTTTGACGTACCAATTCATAAAGGATTTTGGCCATGAGATACAGTGTGAAAAAATAGTTTTTTGCTTTCACCATTTCACAATTTAAGTCTTTTATCTGACTTTGATGATGATTGAACCAGACTGCCAAGCAAAACGTTGAAAGACTTTCCTCATGGTGAATTCTGGACCTGGTAAAGCCACAGGAATTAAATGGATGTAAGAAGTAGAGGATTGGTCTGTATTGTGAAAGTTTGGATAGGCCTATGTCCAGCCATGAACGTCTCCAGGGGTCTCCACGATGGACGCCATCATGCGCGTGATGTCTTTGACGACGACGACGGGGGATACGGTGTCCTGAGTTGGGGTCGTCTTGTCTTTTAAAATATTTAGTTTTCAATGTCCATCCTGGAGTGGACCACGTGACAAAATGGATGTCTGTGATCAAGGCCTATTAGACGGACAGGGCCGACATCTACTCCGGTAACTGGGGATAATGGAACTGGTGAGAGATGTAGTGCGGTGTCCCTCAGGGATCGGTTCTGGGGCCGCTACAGTAAGACATCAGTTACGCGGGTGCCTCGCGTCGTTTTCATGAGTGGTGTGGATATACAAAGAATATCGTACTAGGTGGTAGTCGAAATTGCAACATGCCATGTTGCGGCAGTCGTTGTGAGAACCTGACAGTTGGGATACGAGGTGGCTTTGCCTAACAAGGCCAACATCCAAGGCCAAGGGTTTTCATGTCCCTCAAAACGCGCTGCCAGCCGTCGGGATGCCAAATAACCTAGGAAGGGTTCATATTGGCTCCGAGTCGACGATGAAGTATCTTAGGACTTGTCCTCAACAGCTGCTGGAATTTCGAGAAGCATTTCCAACGTCTGATTTCCAGACTGGTATGGGGTGGGGACGCGTTCAAACGGCTTTTGCAATCTAGTGGACCCGGGGTTCTACGCGAAAGAAAAGCGAGTTTTAGTTAGTAAAAGTCTAACACTGCCCCTCACTCCATGCAGAGTGGGAGAAAAATACATGCGGGAAACATTTGATAATTTCCCACGTAAAAAAAGCAATGAACGCCTTTCAGCTGACATGACTAAGATGACGTAGGTATTACGTATATAATGTTAGGAAAATCTCCAATTTGTTTATTTTTGCTAACGACAGTTAGCAATTTATTAAGCACTCGAAGACGTCTGAAAACTTTGCTTTAAATATTATCCGTACCCAAACTATCTGGAACTAAGTTTTATAATTAGAAATTGAATTTAGTGAGTTGCTTGTTTTAGAATTTCTAATAATGTAATGGACCTACCCATAAATTACCATCGATTATTGAAGAAACATTAAAATTTTATATAGGTACTGGAATTTGAAACTGTTAGTACCATACACGCCGATCTGGGGGCTACTCTCGAGTTTAATTCCGATCGGTGGACATTGGAATTGTGACTTTAGGTCCTCTTGAATTCGATGCTAGCGCCAAATTGGTTTAAAATTGCGTGACCACACACCAAGCCCAATCCCCATTTTACATAGTTTCCCAAAAAGGTCACGCAATTTGGCGCTAGCATCGAATTCAAGAGTACCTAACGTCACAATTCCAATGTCGATCGATCGGAATTAAATTCGAGAGTAAGCCCCCTGAGCGCGTCAATCATCTCCATATATTTTATATGGAAACCAGACTTGTAGAGCTACACTTGATCCACGCCACTCGATGCTACGTGACGTCGTTCTACGTACAATTGAGGCATGTTAGGCTGCCTATCCACCTGCGGTGTGAGGCTACGGAGCGAAACAAAGGAGTAATACGGAACGAAGTTGCAGAGTGTGTCTGTCCACCAGAGTGGAATTAGGCTGCGGAGCGTGGTGAGAAAGTAATGCGGAGCGGAGTCGCAGACTGTTTTTCTTAGTTTGCGGAGCTAGGCTGCGAGCATGCGACGAGTCATTTCGAGCTCCCGGCGGCGGGAGTTTGGTTCCCCTCTCTGCTTCCCCGCTCCGCTTCTCGATTTTGTATGTATTTTTAAACAGGTTCGTACTCTCTGTCCACTAAAGAGGAGCACAGATTTTGTGCAATCTTATTGTTACCCGACTGCGCCAGAAGGAGGGTTATGTTTTTCGAGAGTATGTATGTATGTAAGTATGTATGTATGTATAATTGTTTGGCACGCTCTGCAGCCTGAACGGCTCGATGGATTTTAGCTTGAGAGGTGTCGTTAGATTTGTATTTACTGTGAGAGTGACACTGGGTATATCAAAATTAAAAAAAAAACAAAATGGCGGACTTTTAGCGCCAAATTCAAATGTTTGGCACGCTCTGCGACCTGAACGGCTCGATGGATTTTAGTTTGAGAGGTGTCTTTAGATTCGTAATTACTTTGAAAGTGATATCGTAATAAAAAAAAACTAAAAAAATAAAAAAAAAAAACGGTAATTTAAAAAACTAAAAAACCCGACTGCTTTTCTGAGCATTCATGAAAAAGCCCTAAAACAAGAAAATCTGGCAGTCGGGACCCATTCTAGAAAGTCAGCCGTCTAGTCAATAGATTGGAGTAATCTGCAATGTAATATAGGTATGTGCTCTTAATTCTAGAATGGGTCCCGACTGCCAGATTTTCTTGTTTTAGGGCTTTTTCATGAATGCTCAGAAAAGCAGTCGGGTTTTTTAGTTTTTTAAATTACCGTTTTTTTTAATATTTTTGCGTTTCTCCGCTCCGCAGCTTCGCTCCGCTCCGGTGGACAGGCAGCCTGACACGTGTGTTCCGGTCTAATGTAGTTCTAGTTTAAAACTCACCCGTGTTCCTTTATTTGCTCATCGTATTCCAGGGCTGCGGTGACTCTATCAAATAATCCATGGTATCTACCGGTTTAATAACATAATATTTTGTTTAATACAATTTCGAAGTAAAAGTTTGGCGCGCCCTTTTGCTGCACCTACTGTGGAAGTTATTTGATGATCTCCCACCTCAAAAAAAGTTTATCTACCAGAAATTTCTTACTAGCCTGGTGAAGGTATTTGTGACTCATAAATGGTTATTGGCTCGCTTACATAAATATGTTTGAAAAATAACTGGCGAAATGTAGGTATACTTAGATACTGTAAATAGGTTCCTAAAACATCTGCTTTAGGGTTATTTTTATGGTAGGTTAAATCATCCAATGACAAACTCGCCCTTGGGTGGGGGCGGGAAATAGTTTCAGACGCTTACTGACTAAAAACCTACCCTGTTCCATTCATTGCCTTCGTCCCAGGGCCCCGGGTGACCTTTTCACATAACCTTATGGGCTTCGGCCCTGCTGGGCCCCTACAGTTTGTGGGAACAGTGCGCGCCGTAAACGACTTGAGCTCGGACCGGTCTGTTACCGGACGGACGGATAGCGAGATACCCATTGCCCGCCGTCCGCAAGCCCGCTCTGCTTTAGGGTGCCTTATCACCAGAGATTGGCAGATGTATTCCTCTGGTGATTAGATTGGATGTACTCATCTCTGGTAAAAAATTACCACGGGTACAGTCAGTGCCCCAAGTTACCTAAAACCACTTCTTTAAAAAACTAAGGGTCAGATAACTTAGGGCCCTACACCAGTTTATATTATAACATAGTAATGCTAAATTGCTATAGTTTTTTTTATGGTAGGTAAAATCATCAAATGACAAATCCCACCCTTGGGTGGGGCGTGAGAGACTAAAAACCTACCCTGTGTCTTCATTGCCTTCATTCCAGGGCCCCGGGGTTCACTTTCGCCTAACCCTTGGCTCCAGTAGGTTTCGGCCCTACTGGGCCCCTACAGTTTTCTGACAACTCCTTGAGGCACGCGGGAACAGTACGCGACGTAAACGACTTGGGCTCGGACAGCGAGCTACTCATTGCCCGCCGTCCGCCAGCCCGCGCTGGGCGGAAATCGGGATCGAAAACCAGGCGGCGGCGGCGGCGTGTGCGCCGTTGTGTGAGCTGTTATTGAAATATAACTTTAGTTTAAACAAGTACCTAGCAACTCCAAAAGCCGTTGCGGTGGGAGAGCCCAACCCTTCACAAATTGGTTCAACCAAACTTACATTAAAATATAGAAAGATACACAGTTCCCCAGTTACCTGATACATTATTGTGTACATAACATTAAACAAACCGAGCTAAGTACACAATGTATCATATTTATATAGAAAATGTCAAACGGTTCATTGTTAAAGTTTGCTCGTAACAAAATTTGACATTAAATTACAAACTTACCAACTTCAAAGTAATGGCTTCAATTGAAATTTGTTTTAACATTAATTTGTTCCGAGTTCGGGAGCTGAAAATTACGATGAAAGAAGAAAGGGCAAACTGAAACAAACTCCTGTCCCTTTTGTACATAGAACATTGTTATTTTAGACATTAATACTAGCTACTAATTTTACGGGTTTTCGTTTCGTTGATAGTTTTATTTCAAAACAAAATGTGTTTGACGTTTTGTTTGAGATATTTATTCTTTATACTTCTTTAAATATTTTATGAAATGAGTACACTGAATAGCAAAGTTTTGTTTTTAATTGCACAAAAACTAAGGAAGCATGTATGATTGTTTTTTTGACTTTTTGCCAGTCACGTACCTACGACTCGCAAAAAACCGATCAAGTGTAAGTCGGACTCGCGTACCGAGGGTCACGTATGCTTATGTAAATCTAGTCCCGAATCTTGTCTTGAAGATTTTTACAAATCGAAAAAAGGTAGTTATTTTGTGATGTTACCGGACAAAAAATTTATTAGAAAAATAGTTTTATAACTATGGTTTTCAAATTGTTTGTTTTCGTGGTGCTATGAAACCATCCTTCTTGCCAAATTCAAGATTCTATGTATGTCAACTATAAATACTCCATTCGCTTCTGCATTAGACAAAAGAGGTTCATAGAAGGAAGTGTGCACAGCATTTGTTTTTCTAGATAAATTCAAACAATTTTAGTAAATAATGGTTTCAATATAAAATATTATTATTGTAAGACACTTAGATAGGTAAATGAAATGGTTTTTTTTTTTAAATAAACATAACTTAATTTCAAATAATTTAACAATTTTCTTTAAAATGGCGTATCAACAAGTTTCCTCCTTACAAAAAATAATGAATTGTACACAAAACAAGGCATCAAGAAAATTATTTAACATTCATACTTTGGGGGTAATGGAACAGAGAGTAAAGTCCCACATACCTCCGTTGAAAAGGGAGGATCCTCCGACCAGACAGGTGTCATGTCTGGTGGGCTATTGCCCGATAGATGATTTCGGGTTTGTTCTATATGTTCCAATCGCGCCGCGAATCTTACTTGCGCGATGCAGGATTAGTTCTTTTTGTGACGACATGGATGTCGCTACATCACTCCCCTCCGGAGATCGGAGATCGATGGTTCTTGATGCTTCTTGAGGCGTCGTGATGCGTGCCAGGCCAATGGAGGTTGGTTCCAGTGAGTCGGAACCGGATTCCGCATAGTTCTCGGTGAGTCGGAACTGTCTGCGGTGATGCCCCAGTGAGTCGGGGCGGTGCTATCCCAGTGAGTCGGGATATGATGCTGCAGGCTCCAGTGAGTCGGAGTATTGCGGCTGGCTCCAGTGAGTCGGAACCGGATTCCGCTTAGTTCTCGGTGAGTCGGAACTGTCTGCGGTGATGCCCCAGTGAGTCGGGGTGGTGCTATCCCAGTGAGTCGGGATACGATGCTGCAGGCTCCAGTAAGTCGGAGTAGTGCGGCTGGCTCCAGTGAGTCGGAGCGGTGCTGTGCGACGTAGGGCTTGACTGCTGTCGTCGACCAGGAGAGGTTCTTCAATACTCTTCATGTGACTGGCCGAAGGTGCAAGTGCTTAGCCAAGGTCGCTGATGAGGCTGAGGGTGATGACCAGGTATGACCAAGTAGGCATGCTGGTGGTCAGGATACCCATATAGCCGTGGGTGCTGGCTGTATGGCTCTCTGCTCGAAAGCTTGAGGAAGTGATGATGACGTCACGAGGTAGTTGCTGCACGAAGGCTGCGCTGACGTTCTTTGTCGAGGGGTCACCAGTTTGGAGGTAATGGAACAGAGAGTAAAGTCCCACATACCTCCGTTGAAAAGGGAGGATCCTCCGACCAGACAGGTGTCATGTCTGGTGGGCTATTGCCCGATAGATGATTTCGGGTTTGTTCTATATGTTCCAATCGCGCCGCGAATCTTACTTGCGCGATGCAGGATTAGTTCTTTTTGTGACGACATGGATGTCGCTACAATACAAATAGAAATAACTAATATTATAAAGTAAAATAAAATTTGTTCCAGGTATAGACCAAACCTGTTTTTTTTAGGTTTTTAACATGGATACTAGTAGTTTATGAAAGAAGTAAACAATTTAAAAAAAGCCTAATAAATTAATAAGATGGATGGTTCAAGTGAGTTCATTTAAGTTTAACAGTGTACATTTTTATTGTACTTTTATTACAAAGAAAACCCTAAAAACACCTTTTTTTAACTTCTATCTAAGGCCGTGTTTACGGACACGCGGCGCGTTGCGCAGTGCGTTGGGCGTTCGTCGTACATAGCAGCAGCGGGCCGCGTCACCGCACGCGCGACCATAAACATATGGGAATGTACGACGACCACCCAACACTCCGCACAATGCGCCGCGTCTCCGTAAGCAAGCCCTAATGCTATCGCGAATAGAGTAGACGTACCTATTGACTTCCTTGCGAGTGTGTTTCACTGCTCCAAAGATTTTACGACTTGAGATTTTTCGACTTGAGATTTTTCGACTTAAGATTTTTCGACTTGAGACTTGAGATACCTCCGCGTGATCCTGAGAAAAATGGTCTTGGCAGACGGACAAACTGGCAACAAAGTGATCCTATAAGGATTTCGTTTTTATCAAAACAAGTGCGGAACTCTAAAAACGATAAAAAGTTTAAGTACTAATATTAAAACTAATGTTACTTATAATTTTAATCAAATTAAGTGTCGTGTGATCTTTTTATTGCAAGTCAGCGGGATATTTACGAAGATGTGAAGTAATTATTAGATACATGTATTACATAACTGAGGTCAAATTTTAAAACTAATTGCGATCGCCATTGGAATGATGAATGTTTCTATTGGAATTCGATAAAAATATTATTGACTTGGGGAAATAAGAATTATATGACGTAATAAATTATGTAGGTACACAGCAAATTAAATACCTTGTCTATATCTTCTTACATACACCGTTAAATTTTGATCGTTTTGATCCCGTGGAGGGTCGATCCGGTACATGAAATACTATGTTTCCTTACTGTGTTTCCTGATAGCTACAAGTTAGGGGTCTTTAAGTCAAGAGTGAATAGGTTACTTCTAGGCAAGCGTGCTCCATCGGTGGTCACATCATCGCTTACCATCATGTGGGACAGTGGTCAAACGCGAGCCTATGAATAATAATAAAAAAAAACTATTGATTTGTAAAGATAAAAAAAACGGTAATTTAAAAAACTAAAAAACCCGACTGCTTTTCTGGGTATTCATGAAAAAGCCCTAAAACAAGAAAGTATAAATAAATAATATAAATTGTAGCAGTCGGGACCCATAATATACGAGTAGGTATGTGCTCTCAATTCACTAAGCCTCCATTTCTAGAATGGGTCCCGACTGCTACAATTTATATTATTTATTTATACTTTCTTGTTTTAGGGCTTTTTCATGAATACCCAGAAAAGCAGTCGGGTTTTTTAGTTTTTTAAATTACCGTTTTTTATTTTATATTTTTTTAGTTTTATTTTATTACGATTTCACAGTAATTACGAATCTAACGACAACTCGTCACAGTAATTACGAATCTAACGACAACTCGCAAACTAAAATTCATCGAGCCATTCAGGCCGCAGAGCGTGCCAAATATTTGAATTTGGTGTCAAAAATTCGCTATTTTGTTTTTTTTTTTATTTTGATATACCCAGTGTCACTCTCACAGTGAATACGAATCTAACGACACCTCTCAAGCTAAAATCTATCGAGCCGTTCAGGCTGCAGAGCGTGCCAAACAATTATACATACATACATACATACATACATACATACTCTCGAAAAACATAACCCTCCTTCTGGCGCAGTCGGGTAAAAATGAAAAATAAAGTAATTTTTTAAACTTGAATTAATTTACGCACGTACGAAATTAATTTCTTTAAGTAAACGTCTGCTGATCGAAGCCAATAAACTGTAGGTAGTTAGTACGCAACGACCGACAACTCCCTAAAAGGTCATTGACTCGTTTACTTAAAGCATCAACTTATATTCTTAAAGAAATTAATTTCGTACATGCGTATATTAATTCGAGTTTTAGAAAAAACGTACTTTATTTTTTAATTTTATCTTTATGAATCGATAGTATTTCATGTAATGAATCAACCCTCCACGGGATTAAAACGAACAAAATTTAACGGTGTATAACTATTAACATTTTTTGTTTGGATGGAAAATCAAATAACTTCTCTTGGTCTGGGTCGAGCGAAAGGAAGTGTCTGACTTTTACTAAATAAAACCCACCAGTGTTTCGATAGTTTCCCTTTGCGCTCCAGGACCATCGTTACTGCCATGGCTGTGGATAGTTCTAAAAAACTACCGTGGCTCTCACATAATGGAATTGAAGACTATTGGGACTATTGCTAGGTTTAATACCAATTAAACGCGATCTAAATGTATTTCCAGGACTATTACTAGGTTTAATGCCAATACAACCTAGTAATAGTCCCGGAACTATTTTAGATCGCCTTTTGGAATAAAACTGACTGGAAGACTTTTAACTATTTCCCTTGTTCATAAGCGTATGTACTCGTATAAATATTTTGTGACTTAATCGAAACTTCAAAAACTGGTCTACAAAGTAAAAAAATAAAATACAGAAAAAAATATCGTTCTTGTCTACAAAGTTTGCAAAACCATCTTCATAGCCATTTTTGGAGTAATAAAATAGTCTAATTATTATTAGTTTCCTCAGATTAACATAATGATCTTTAAGAGCCTAAAATAAGCGTAACCTGATTTCCTAATAAAATCAAAACACGGTGAACAGCGGAGTGCCTCGGATCTTTTCATAGCAAATTAATCTATTAAAGCCTTGGCTCCAGGGAGGCAATCGCTGGGTGAAGCCTAAATATAACAGATTACATTAATCTCTCACGATATAACGGAACCAAAGGGCATGGTCGCGATTTTCGCGTTTATTCTAATATTAATTGGGGATAAATTGCAGTGAAGCATCTTTTGGAGTTTGCTTTATGGTGATGGGGAATAATAAATTAGGTAATTTGGTGTTTGAGTTGGATTTTTTGGATCCTTTTTGTGGTAATGACACGGCAAAATTAAGCCACCAATGGCCCTTATGGATGATAACCTCAGGAAATATGGTCGCGCCATGGTTCCTGGGATGCGCCCTAACTAATATTGCATGGACAGTATTCTGGGCTGGACACGGAGAACCCTTGCTTGCGCTTATAATAATAATAATAAATAGTTTATTATCAGGCATTTTGGCCCATAGATACATATCTTACAGACAAATGTATATAAAATAAAGACAATTTATAGTTAGTAAATTAGACTTAAGACTATGTTAGTAACACTTCACATTGCACTAGGTTCATTTCGTGCTGTTCTGTGGTACCTGTCCGCGGAAGCGACGAAACACCACACCCTGCGGCCAAAAGTCTTCGTTCAACACGAGGGGCAGAAAGATGTTCAGGACTCCCACCACGAATGCCTTGAAATTGACGTTACGATGCAACTCCAGCAGCTGCACCCTCAGCGCCATATGATGACACAAGGATGGTTTCACCAACTCCCAAAGTTTAGCCTTTAGAGGATTTCCATTGAACAAAAAGCCCAACAGGATAACATAACATCTTTTTTTTATTTGATATAAACTAGTGTTTGATAGTAAGCAGTGATGCAATCGTTGATGGTGAGGCGAACTAGTTTATTTAGAACCTGTTCAATCTAGCCTTGAAGACACCTAAATTATAATCGGACTTCACGGTTTTAATTGACGCCGGCACCGATTCTGCGTATCCATCTTTGAATTTTCAATTTATATATACAGAAGGTAGTGTTGAAATTCATAATTAATACTTTTGCATCTGTTATGGGGTCAAAACAAAACTAATTATAACTAGGCCCATTTACTAACAAAACTCTGAAGCTTTGGAAAAGGGTTTTAAATGGGGCCGAATACATTTTAATGAAAATTTGATGGTCGTATACAAAAATTATGAAACGGTATATGTTTATTGAATAGAATTTAAAATATCAGAACATAAATTATAAATTTATTTATATAGGTATTAGGTATACAATATAAATACTAACTGATAATTTTCAAATTGATACGGTTCAAATAAATATATTTTTTTAAGGTGGGAAATCATCTAACAATCATCAGACTTTTACTGACTAAAACTATATAACATTCATATGTAGCCCCAGTACGCTTCGGCCCTGCTTGGCCCTTACGGTTTTGCTGATATTTCGGAACGCCACGCGCCATCGACGACTCGGGTAAGGTCTGGACAGTTACCGAACGGCCAGACGGCGAGCTACCTATTGCTCGGAGTCTCCAAGCCAACGCCTGTGGTGGCTGGAAATAGGGGTCGAGATCCTAGCGTTTATTGATTAGTGATATTTGGTTACTGTATAGCCACATCTATGCTGCCACATAAGAACTAGAATTCAAAATCGTATATTACGGTACTTATCTTTTACTATCTCCTAGTTTTTGGCGCGATTAGAGCACATACAAGAGTTCAACAACAAATGTTACACAGTTCACAACAAATGGTACAAATGTTAAACAGTTACCCAGGCTAGACGAAACACCTGTCTGGTCGAAGAATTCTCCCTTTTCAATGTTGATTTGTGGGACTATGAGTGTTTCATACAAGTATTTATGAGGGGAATACATACGCGGGACGCATTTGAGGTGGGACTATCCCGCATGCATGATGAAATCAGCATGATGTTAAAAACATCCTATAAATCCAGTGCGGATTAGTGAGTGTCATGTCTTCGAATTTTTTTTTTCTAGAACATTCTGGTTTCCTCAAAAGGCTTTACTCCACAGTTTTGAAAACATTGGCAATGAAATAAATTACCTAAAGTAAAGCGCCTACTTGGCTTTTAATCAACTTGTAAGTTGGCAGCATTGCATCAGGCCATCACTGTTCTTGAAATTAAGTAATCTGGGCACCTGATTACAACAATTCTGTTTCATAAATACATTATAACATATCTACTATCTAACTATAACGTACGAACTACAAATATGTCCTTATACAGCTCAAAACTATTTCCCGCTCGGGAACTCCTTTGATGGTTCAGCTTTTCTATTTTTAAATCGCTTTACGCCAACAGTGAAACCAATTTCATACTCCGACTTAGACATGGTACCTATCGAGATTATCTCGTATTTCTAGGCTCTCGAACTACACGACTATTCCATTTATGTTTGTGGGGATATTCGTGGGAGTCTAATTTTGGAATGTCGCTTCAGTTGGCACTTTTCATTATGCAGTTGTTGAACACATTGTTGGCAATACCATTTATTTTGTGAAAGCTTCAAAAAATCTTTTTTTTTAAATAGTAATCATGGAGTTTTTTGCCGGTTCTCCTCCATAGGAAACGACCAATTGAAATCGTGCAATTAGAATTGGAATCGTAGCATCTGACGTTTTATAAGTGCCCATGTAGGCCTATGTGAAATAAAAAATAAAATAAAATTTGAATTTAGAATTTTTGAATTCTCTAGTAGATACCGCCTTTTTAACTTGATTTATCTTCTTCTTTATATAATTTTATGGCTTGTTGTGGTTACTAAAGTAGGTAAACGATTTAAATAACTAAATAGCTTCATTAAAACGTCAAGATAACTCGGCGGTCCGTTTTAAATTAGAAGCCCCAAAACAAAAGCCTGTAGCAATAACCGTGAAGACGAAAATTTGCGTTTTTAATATTATCAACGTTTTGCGTGTGCTTAAAATAAGAGCGCTGAATAAAATGTATGCTAATCTGACATTTGCATATGACTGGGAAAAATCAGTGGCCCATTAAAGAGTGTCCTTAGGAGTGTGAAAGGATGGAGTGGTTAAAATACAGTTAACAAGGGCGTAAGAGGTGCCATTAAAGGTCTAAGACCTTCCTTGCTCTCCCGTCGTTTGTCATGCAAATAGAGAGTGAATAATTTATAGAAGATTCATCCCCCTGCTTTACGAGCATCCCCATTGTTGAGGAAATCGGATGATATAAGTCGACCGGTGTATCTAGATAAATATCTTTTACATTGTTATGATGATACTCTTTGTTTGGTGGAGCGGACGTCAATGTATTTCGGAAAGTAAGTATCCTTGTTATAGGTACGTCGTTTTATATTTGTGTGTTATAGGAACATTTTGATATATTTTATTTTTATTTTTGATAGGTTCGCGTTTGACCGCTATCTCACCTGATGGAAAGCGACGATGCGGTCGACGATGGAGCGCGCTATGTAACCTATTCACTCTTGACTTAAAGATTTCCGATTATCTCTTACGCATGAAGTTATAACAATTTTTTTGAGTAAAATCACTATGCATAGTATTTAAACCAAGTCGCTTCCCGCTTTCTGTC
This sequence comes from Leucania comma, assembly GCA_958295575.1. Taxonomy (NCBI): domain Eukaryota; kingdom Metazoa; phylum Arthropoda; class Insecta; order Lepidoptera; family Noctuidae; genus Leucania; species Leucania comma. The sequence continues at coordinate 13,045,972 of OY282474.1, read as the reverse complement.
CCTATGTATGCTTAGATGTTTAAAACTACTCAACGCATTTTGATGCGGTTTTTTTTTTAATAGATAGAGTGATTCAGAGGAAGGTTTATATTTACAATTCATGCATAATATATTTAATATCACCATTGCACCTGTGTGAAGCTGGGGAGAGTCGCTAGTTGTATTATAAAAAGGAAAATAAATATTTTTATTTCTAACTACATCCAGCGTCAATTTAAGATCTCAGTACGGGACACTGAGATCTTAAACTGACACTTAACAAATGCAAAAACATTGGTTAAGTGTTTCACGAATTAATTATATTATTAACAGCTGTAATAAACAAATATATAAACAATTACTAACATGCGTAGGTGCTGATTTATTTTTATTTTTAGTTGAAATTACATACGTTTCGAAATAAAAATTTCATTTTGCGGTAGCTGCATGGCATGAGAATGAGTGTCAAAGACGAGGCGACGAGAGGGACCTTGGATATGACAGTACTGTGCTACTACAAGCACTAGTCGTTTCCCACCGCTTTGCTTCTGTAGGCGATCCAAGTATTTAGGTAATTAGTAGCTTATAACACCCAAAGAAAGCAAGTGTAGTTTATAAGTGTTTGATTTTAAACGTTTCGCGCTTGCATGCTGGACTTAAGACTTGAGTTACTACTCAAGTTTTTCAAGGCATTATACACGCCCGGAGGACACGGTGGAGCACACTGTTAAGGGTGTGCAGAGCTTGGGAAGAGCACCGCCGTGTCCTCGTGGGGGCGATTGGCGGCGGCGATCTCCCGCTCTAGGCCTTGGTTCAGGCCATGGTCCGAAGCGAGGACGAGTGGCAGATGGTCGCCTCCTTCTGTGAAGCAGTAATGCTAGCAAAGGAGGAGGCCGACTGCATCAGGTAACGGCGCTCATGCCGCAGCTGCCACCGTAATTCCGATCCCGATTTCCACGATTACTATTCGCGCTTTTGGTGGGTACCAAAGCGGGCTTGCGGACGGCGACTAATGCGTAGCTTGCCATCCGGCCGTTCGGTAACCGTCCGGACCGAACCCAAGTCGTCGACGATGTTCCAAGGCCGCCACAAGGAGTTGTTACGAACCGTAGGGGCCCAGCAGGGTCGAAGGTTACTGGCGCCATGGGTTACTGTGAAAACGCTACCCGGGGCCCTGGAATGAAGGCAAAGAAGGAACAGGAGTGGGTTTTTAGTCAGTTAAAGTTTGACACTATCACCTGATCTCCCGCCCCGCCCAAGGCGCGGAGATGTCATTGGATGATTTTTATCCCACCAAATAAACAAAAAACGGCATTAAACACATTTTGAATAAGCTTGTGTTTTTTATTGATATAAACTTGACTGCTACCCCATCTTGAATAATAAATGGAAAATCACACTAGTTTATTAAAAGCCTATTCACTCTAGATTTCAGTATTCTGGCACTAATTGTGGCATTTACCAGGCTGTGCTATAAACCCATGCCCCAAAAAGTTCCTACAGAAAAATGCCACTAAACCGAAATAACTACAAAACGTAGCACAATAAATTATGTGGCACGTCTGTAAGCTAGTTAAAATTAAATATTTCACTCGTCTACGCAAAGAAAAACTTAAAAAAATATAACATTGTAGTTCGTGTGCTGCAATGCAACGTTTTTCGCATTCATAACTGCTAGCTTTTTGTCCTAGGACGAGAATAAATGGACACACTGTCCGCGTATGGTCCCTCTGTGTGTTGTTTCTAATTTATGTATGTACAGTTTTTTTTTTAATAAGGAGCAGTGTAAACACATTTCAGAAAAGTAATGACCTTTCTTTAGATTTTTCTGTTGGATTGGCTTATAATTCACAATGGCATTGACATCAAAATTTGTTGGAAATGCATTTTTGTGCGTACTAGGTCAAAGAAAAGTACCCTATAAATTTTGATTCCTTTGAGTGTCGAAATATACTTTTTTTTTTGCAAAATAAATGACAGTAACTTTTTTGTCGTTAACTTCTAATTTTGATGTTTTTCACATGTTAAAGGGACCGCAGACCGGAGTATACCGCAGTCCTGACGGTTTAAATTTCAATTAGATACCTCTACCCGTTCTCAAGATAAAGGGTCTTGACAGATAAACAGACAGACAACAAAGTGATCCTATAAAGGTACCGTTTTTTTCCTTTTGAGGTACGGAACGCTAAAAATGGATATAAGTGATCCTATAAAGGTACCGTTTTTTTTTTCTTTTTGAGGTACGGAACGCTAAAAATGGATTGTGATAAACGCTTGTTCAAGAATATGTTAATTTTGATTACAAAAGAGAAGAATTAAATACTAATTGAATCGGTAGGTGATATGCGATTGTGTGGTGAGTGGCTAGTTTCTACTCTTAATTCTTCTGCCCCTCCCCTCCTTGCGTCGGACTCCTAAAAACTAAAGGCCGTTGCCTTTCTGCTTCATCATTTTCACTTTTATATGTATATTATATAGAAGATATTCATTCCATCTGTTTCTGTCTCTGGCAATGTGAAGGGCTAAATTTCAACACAATGATATACAATTGAAAACTTGTATATTACTAAATATATTATTCAATTGTACATTACAGTAATTTACTGCTATGTACTAACCTACAGGCGATACTAGTGTAATATCTATTCTGCTAAATGTAAATACATTATAAAATATAAAACAAAACTAGACAATTTTCAAATAAGTATTATTTTATTTATTTATTATTATTACATTAAAAACAATATTAGTTACACCTTCAAAGTACTTCAAGTACAGTAAAAACCAAATAACAACGTATTACAAAATAATTACCTTACAGTCCCAATACAAAAGTTGAATTGAATTTGAAACAATGAGTCTATCGATTGTGAGGTCGTGGGTTTCAGATCCGACCCTGTTGATCTATTGTGGGGAATTCAATGTCAAACAGTAAATTTAGATTATAGTTAGAGAGATTATCAGGGGTATTATCAAAATGGATTTATACTGCATAAGTAATAACTTCAGCCAGCGGCTTCGTTCACGTAGAAGTAAAAATTATCCCGAGAGAATACTCTCAGGATAAAATTATGTGCTGTTCAAGGACTTGTACCAAGTTTCGTCTAAATTCATTTAATCGTTAAGGCGTGAACCAGTAACATACAAACTTTCGCCTTTATAAAGTAGGTAAGTTGCCCATATTTTACTCTGTGTGAATTTTTGGTGGTTTATTCTTCGTTCGTCCCGAAGTTTTGTCCCACATTACCAACAATTCGTTGTTCGTCCCATATCATTAGGAATACGAGTAGTTTCTAGCATGACTATGTAATTACAGCTGCATGGATTGAATTTAGAAATCTTTAAGTACCGGTACTGACAGGTTGCTTAAATCTGTAGTCCGTAGATGGGTGGCCATTTTTTGAAAATACATCGTGATTTTTTTGTTTTCGTTTCCTGGAAACTTTAAAAAAAATATCACAGAAAAATACAATCCTTGAAGAGTCTAATTAGTTGCTAAGATGTACGCTTACGTAATCCCGCTAAGTTTCCCTCTCAAGCTCTTTGAGAACGCACGTTTAAGTATGTAATAACTGCGCACTAGGAATGTTAGTTGTTTAAACTAGGCTCCTGACTAGGAAAAGCTTGCAGGAGATTAAACTTTTACTTAGTCTGTCCGCTGTTTAGTTTTTAGTTCAACATGTCTGTTTATTGAACAAAGAGAAATGTCAAAAAGCGAGTCAAATTAAAAACACTAATACAACACTATAGGGTCGGTTAGTCACTGTTTGTGAGCAGTGGCGGCCGAGTGGTAACGGCCCCGACTTACCGAGTTGTAGGTCACGGGTTCAAACCCAGCGAGGCGCATTAAGTACTTTGTGTAATTTATTTCATCACCACTGCCCTCAAAACTGTGAAGGAAAACATCGTGGGAAACTGGCATGTCCTAGAACCAAAAATTCGAAGATATGTGACATTCACCAATCCGCACTGGACCCGCGAGGTGGATTACGGCCTATTTCCTCTCCTTGAGAGGCGGCGTGAGTCCCAGCAGCGGCCATTGCTAAAATTATTTAATATTGTTATTTAAATTTTGTAAGAAACTAAAAGAAAAAGTTACATACTTACTCGTATATCAGGCAATTATTTATTGAGAAAAAGTAATTGCAGAAAAATTGTTGTCTTATTTGATTTGATCTTCTACAAGTTACTGGTAGGTTGTAAATATAGTTTACAAAACTATATTTACTTAACAAAAATTATATTATTCTTCACATGTGACTAGGTACTTTTATCATCAAACAGTCGTTATCATGATGTTTTTAATGTGATAAAAGTTAAGACAAATAACAAATCAAAGTGAAATAATATTTGTCATAATTTTGTTCCTCGCATTAACAATCTTGTTTCCTACGCATTAAGGTCTTGAATTACATAGACACGCCTACAAAATTCCCGCATGGAAATTAGATAACTGACGCGCACACACATGCGCGGGAGTTACGCGGAGCAAACACAGAGTGACGTAAAGTTCAACGATATGAAGTTAGCAACGGAACGCTATTTTAACATTCTTTCGCTTCTAGGTCACTGACGAGGTTATGAATTGGACAATTTCTTTTTGTATATTGACTAAAAGTGTAAATTTGAGAAATTAATTTCGTTCAAAAATTAAACAACAGTGCTACAAAGTTCTAACAAAATAAAACGTCGTACAAAGCGTCAGTGCCCTAGATTCGTGATAAACAAGAAACAGTAAACAACTGATTGTGTGTGTCACACCACTGTATTTGTGTCGAGCAGTGAAACCGGTCGCAATGGTCGTGTCAGTGTCCACTAAATTGTTGTCTTTGTGTAAAAACAGTGTGAACATAAGGGCATTGTCCACCACAAGCTCAAAAAACGCAAAAGTTACGTTCAACTGGGAGGATCCTCTGAATTTAGATGGACAATTACATGACGACGAAAAGGCGATAAGGGACTCATTCAGAGCTTATTGCAACGAGAAACTATTGCCGAGAATAATCGAAGCGAACAGAAATGAAGTCTTTGATAGAACAATTTACAAGGAGCTGGGAGAATTGGGAGCACTTGGATGCACTATTAAAGGATATGGCTGCGCCGGTGTGTCTTCGGTTACATATGGATTGATGACAAGAGAGTTGGATGGAGTTGACTCGGCTTACAGGTCAGCAATGAGTGTACAAAGCAGTTTAGCTATGGGCTCGATATACATGTACGGATCTGAGGAACAGAAACAAAAATACTTACCAAAGATGGCTACAGGAGAATTAGTGGGATGCTTCGGTCTGACGGAACCTAATTTCGGCAGTGATGCTGGTGGTTTAGTTACAAAAGCTAAGTATGATGCCAAGAATAAAACCTACATCTTATCAGGTTCAAAGACATGGATCACGAACGCCCCTATCGCAGACATACTGATCGTGTGGGCTAAAAACGAAGAAGACAAAGTCAGAGGTTTTATAGTGGAGCGTTCGCAAGTAAAAAAGGGCCTCGACACTCCTAAAATCAATGGCAAATTTTCTTTGCGAGCGTCGGCAACGGGCATGATATTGCTCGACGAAGTGGCTATACCAGAGGACAATTTATTGCCCAACGTAGTGGGCCTGAAGGGGCCGTTCGGATGTCTCAATAACGCGCGATATGGGATCGCTTGGGGCGCTCTCGGTGCCGCTGAAACATGTTTGCGGATCGCCCGTCAGTACACATTAGATAGGAAACAATTTGGGAGACCTCTCGCAGCCAACCAGATTATACAAAAGAAAATGGCTGACATGGTGACGGAGATAGCTCTTGGTTTCCAAGGCTGTCTGAGAGTAGGTCGCCTGAAAGATGAGAATAAGGCTGTTCCTGAAATGATTTCTTTATTGAAAAGGAATAACTGTGGAAAAGCTTTAGAAATAGCTAGAAATGCTAGGGATATGCTTGGAGGGAATGGTGTGTCTGACGAGTATCACATTATCAGGCATGTGATGAACTTGGAAGCCGTCAACACTTATGAAGGAACACATGATATTCACGCACTGATATTAGGTAGAGGTATCACTGGAATACCTGCATTTTCTTAATTATATTTTCTTATATTTTTAAGGGCATATTGTACAAAAAGTTTTATAATTATCGTTATTAAAATGATATTTATTTATGCACCAGTTTTTTTTATTCCTGATTTATAAGAGCATGATGAATTTATACAACCTGTACCTATCTATGAATTTTGTGGTACTCAAACAAAGTGGTCAAAAATTATTAATACAAAAAGTAGTTCTTGGAGGCGCCGGGTATCGATCCCGGTACCTCTCGCATGCTAAGCGAGCGCTCTACCATCTGAGCTACGCCCCCGATTATACATTCGTACGAAATTAACTATTCCTATCTGTTCTTACTTTATAATACAAGGTTAAACACAATCTCATTTAACAAGATCCATTCTGGTAAAAATACATTCCTATGAGCTCAAGATAAAGTAGGTATATCAAGACAAACAATTTTTATACTCTTATCAATCAAGTAGTGAAGACTAAATCAATTAATTTAAAAGAAAATATATATATTTATGTTTTTGTGTAATGTATATAATCGTTTGGTTAAAGAAAATTAGAAAATTAATTTAAACGTAAAACAAATGAAGTGAAAGTGAATGATTGTAAAATAAGTAAACAGGTTTCTTATATTTTGAAAAATAAAAAAATAAGTTATATCGTCACGTTTTGATACTTGACAAATCGATTTGAAAGTAAAATAACACTAATCTATGAATGATACTTAAACCTAGCAAAATTGCCTAAAACCTGCTTTCTAATAGTGTCACCATCACCACAAATGTTTTAATACCTAGTTATGTGAAGTTTCTTACACTAAGATTTCGTACTCTAAGATAAGATAGTCTTATCTCATAAAAAAAATGCACAAATATGTATATACGTATTTCGCTATTTTTATTCATAGAATTTTGAAACAATTAAGAAACAAAATCGAACATCCTATAAACACTCGATCAATTTCTGAGAATAGGCTTCGTACTCAGCGTGCCAGCAATACGTATAGCGAACGAACGGCTTATCCTCAGAAATAAAAAAAAATATTACACATAAAAATATCAATCGCAAACTTAAGAAATGTTATTTAAGTATTATACACCGTTAAATTTTGACCGTGGAGGGGCGATCCGGTACATGAAACACTATCATAGTTATAAAGATAAAATTGAAAAATAAAGTACTCTAAAGAATTAAGTAAGTAAGTATTTTTTTTCTAAAACTCAAATTAATATACGCACGTACGAAATTAATTTCTATTTTAAGTTGATATTATTTATATTAATTCGAGTTTTAGAAAAAGTACCTACCACTATAACGACAAATACTAAAACTGAATAGAATAAATATTTAAGGAGGTTTCCATTCAACAGACATGATTTTTTTGCCGTTTATATGGACCGTTTTAATGGTACGGAACCCTTCGTGCGCAAGTCCCACTTGTCCAGCCTTTTATAGATTTGTTGTCTTACATTTTAATTTATGTATTTTACCTATTTATATATTATGTATATACTTACAACATAATTAACATAATACACGCACGTCCTGGTAATAGTTGTTCAGAATCGGCTACTGAATCGATTCTGCTACTTTTTTTAATCGCGGAAAAAATCTGCCAAGTTCAGTACATGTTCGCCTAACTGGTCAAAATGTACTGGACTTGGTGGTGGACGGTGGTTTGGTCCCATAGTAAAAGTTGTTTGTTATCATGACTTTAATCACGTGTTTAAGTATCGTTCACTAATTACCAGTCACCCTATATATTTAAATTTTTGTTTCAAATTTATATAGACACAGTGTCTACATTTCTCTTGTTGTTCAGTCAAACAGTTCTTCGTGAAGAAAACTCTTTTAAAATAAACTGCAGTTTTATGCTGTTCTATTATAGATAGAACAGCATAAAATTCGCCAATACTAAAAATTGAGAAGAATAGGTACAGTATTCTTTTCAATTTTTAGTATTGGTGTGTACTATCGCGGTAATTTCTACCAAATATATTAACCTCCGACAATCCTTGTCATCAATATGAAATGTATAGAACTGGTTAAGACAAATCTAATGAGCCCAAACTCAATGGGTTGACTGGTGTAAACTCATTGAGTTTGGGGCATTCCAAAGTTCCATCAGCCAGCTCCCACTTCTAGCATCAGGTCCTTATCATCATGAGAAATGTATGGAACTGGTTAAGACGAATCTAATGAGCCTAAACTTGATGAGTTGATTTACTATGTTAATAAGCAATCCAGGGTTCTTACCTTCGAGCTCCATCATCAGACCAGCTCAATGGCACCAGATTGTAAACGAATATTTCAAATATTAGGTCACACGTATGTATCAAATAAAGTAAATAAGTGTTTAAAAACCCTACCGCAGTTAACAAACGAGTGGTGACCTTAAACACCTGGCCAGATCTTCATAAATTGTAGCTCAGAACCATCTCGATGGAGTTTCTTGCACTTTCTTCTCCATAGAGATCTACGCTTTGGAATGTGCAATTAGCATCATTTTTTTTCTGACAGACCGACTTCTTGACTTTTCAAAACTGTCTGTAAATGGTTTATTTGAAATAAAATGCTTTGAATCTTTGAATCTCAGTTACTTACTAAGGCTTCTTTTTCTCATTTATAAAATTGTCAAGACATCTTTCCATTAATTTCATTTATAAGAAGGTTGATTTATTTTTAGTCATTGATTTAATTAACTTATTTCTCTCATTTTCTGTGTGGGCTTTCACGTTTTCAATTACATAATTATTTGAACCAAAGAATTAGGTACTTAACGAGATTGCCATTTCTTATTTGCCGTAGTCTTAGCGACGAAAATACATAAAATGAGAAGTAAAAACCCACGCTCTTGGTAGTAAATTGGTAAGTAAACAAGCGGTATTTTGTTAGATTCCTTATCAAAAATATAATGACATTATAACGTTCCTTTTCCTAGAAGGTACGGTAGCGGTGTATCATAATGTTTTAAAGGTTAAAGATAGAACATATTGTTCTATCTTTATCTTTTTAGAAACTTAGAAATTTTGCCGAAAGCCTTTACATTTCACTAGTTCATTCGTTCGTCATTGTCCGCTTTGCAGACAATTCCGTATCTTTTCAATTTTTTTACGGGCTGCCCAAATGCCCTTTCTTTGGAATTGAGTTCCTTAGTAGTCCTGCGTAGAACTATACGAATACTGACAAATGCTGGACAGGTCCGCCCTAATCTTTTTTTTTTTTAATACATTTACACTAGGTTTTTTCTTTAAAAGACCTTCTCAGACACTAATCTTCATGGTTCTCATATGATTTGACCATTACATGTTTGCAGATGGATTATAAAATCGACTTTTTCCTTTGAGTATGTTTCGGTGTTTGTTCACAAAATGGTCAGTTAAAGCATGTACGAAATTAATTTTTTTAAGTAAACGTCAGCTGAGCGAGTCCGATGACCTGTAGGTAGTTAGATGACAACTACCTATAAGGTCATTGACTCGTTTACTTAAAGACATTATTTTCGTACATGCATATATTAATTCGAGTTATAGCAAAAAAGGAATTTATTTTTTTATTTTATCTTTAAAAATCGATAGTGTATTTACCAGATCGACCCTCCACGGGATTAAAACGATAAAAAATTGACGGTGTATAAATATCTCGTATCATTGTGTTTGCTATTGAACTTATCTGAAACTTTACTAGTGTAGGTATATTTGGTAAATCTGGGCTATTTTATATCCTCCTACCTATATTCCCATCTCTTTTTGATTATTTATATGGGAGGACAACGTTTACCGGGTCAGCTAGTATCTCGAAACATGAAATTATTTTGCAAAACATGCAGCTATTACAATAATAAATGTAGACAGCGACAATTTAAAACAACATATTTTATTATTTTATTTATTTACTGGCGACCCGCAATGCAATATATTAAATCACTCTATCTATTAAAAAAAAAACTGCATCAAAATCTGTTACGTAGTTTTAAAGATCTGAGCATACATAGGGACAGACAGCGGGGAGCGACTCTGTTTTATATTGTGATTTTACAAACTTATACCATAGACCATTTGCAGTAAGAGCGATCCTTTTTCTTTCAAAAGACAATCCGGTGATATGAATCATCCCAGCAAGGACTTAGCGATGAGCTGTAATATCACTCCGTCTCAGAATATTTATTTTAATAAGACGATAAGAGAATAGGCGGTAAAGGGGGAGATTTTGATTCAGCGAAAGATTAGTATGCATGTCGCTGAAATATATTTTGGTCGTAATTGGAGCGTTTAATATAACATCAGTCTGATTCCGATTTTTGAAGCATTGCAAGCATTTGAAGTTGAGTAGGTCTCAAACCCACACTGGGTCCGCGTGGTGGATTACGGCCCATTCCCTCTCTTAGAGGGGAGGCCTGTGTTCCAGCAGTGGGAACATTACATAGGCTGATGATGATGATGTTGATGATGAGGTCTCAAACCCTACTTTGCCTGCAAAACCCGTTATTTCGCATTTATGGATGGTTTGAGAGGTTTTTAACTAAAAATATCTAATTGTGAGTTATTCCGGGTCGGGGTGTCTTGTGTACGTGAGTTATATGTTTGTAATGCATCCACGATTCAGTACCTGCAGGTCTAAAAAGGCCACTTTTGTAGAATCATAATATGAATCATATTTTTTATACGGCAATATTTACAAGGAATATCATTCTGATATTCAGTGAATTGAGTATGATTCGACTAATTTGTGCAACCATTTTACGAACATTAGAAGAATTGCTTATGATCTGCTAGGAATTCGGAATATGATTTGCTCTAGATGAATTGCTCATGTGACTTTTTTAGGCCCGCTGATATTTAGTTTGAGGCAAGGTTTTTATAAAAAAGCTGTATAGCATTTTCCCAACATACCATTCAGCAGTCAGATGCAGTTGAATACCAATATTTTATACTTAGAGCGACTGCCTCCAAGACCTGTAGATCTCAGTAACTGGGTAACACGATTTATTCTGAAACTAATGTTATATACCCGTATGTTTAAAAGTTACCGCAGCTCTGGAACGCAAAAAACAAGTGAAGGTACACAAGTGAATTTGAAGCAGGAAAAGCCTGCATTACCTCTCGCTCCAACCAGGGCAGTTATATAAAAATAATGTTCTTATGCAAGGTGAAGGCTTTCCTCTCATTTTTCCACACGCGTCTATTTTCGGTCATTGCGCGTCCCTCCGGTAAGACCATCTTTAACTGGTTAATACGATTATAAAACTAAAAAAAAAAGAAAAAAGTAATGTCATCGCACCCTCACTAAACTATCGTACAGTCAAATAGAGAAGTCTACAACAAAACACATATAAACAGACAGTTGCGTGAAAACGAGCACTTTTGTCAGTCAGTACACCTACGAGAATATCACTTTATGTGCGTGATGATCACTATTATTGTTTATCACGGATATAATAAGGCTGACGGCGTCACTGCATACGAATTCCCCTTAATAAGGGAAAATAGAGAATACAGAATACGGATGTCTTCCTTATAATATCACTGTGTTTGATGAGGCGCCTGCTTTCGTGTTTGGGCAGGATATTGCTTTTTGTATTAGATGTGTTAATTAGAATATTGTATTAACACGTCTCTTTTATAAGGAATACAGTATACATAATATTTGTTATATTCGTATAGTTTGGTAAAAGAATAAAGTAATTATGTGTTATTAGCTTCTGAAGCTTTTATTGTGGACGCGAATTGTATGTCGAAGATGGTTAAAAAGTAACCTATAAAAAACTAGTGTCTGATGGTAAGCAGTGATACTATCGTTGATAGTGAGGCACTATAGTTTATTAGGAGCCTATTCACTCAAGTCTTGAAGACACCTAATTATAAACAGACGGGAAGACCGCAACAGGCAGATTGTTCCAGTCCTCCGATGTACGCGGCATAAACGACAAGGTGAAACGCTTACTTCGGACCGTAGAAGTTTAAAAAACGTAAGGGTAGATATTCGCCGTACATCGGGTTGTCAGATTGTAAAAAATAAGATGGCGGAATCAAGTCATGCAATTCCCACGCACTCTCTCCAAAATGCATCCTGTAAAAGACTGGAGGAGACCTAGTGGTCGGTCTCCTCCAGTCTTTTACAGGTTTATTGACTCGTTTACTTAAAGAAATTAATTTCGTACATGCATAAATTAATTCGAGTTTAAAAAAAAGTTCTTTATTTTTTAATTTTATCTTTACAAATCGATAGTGTTTCATTTACCGAATCGACCCTCCACGGAATTAAAGCGTTCAAAATTTAACGGTGTATAGACTTATAGACACTTAGAAAAAAAATCGGTACACCATGCGTGTTGTTGTTTAGTTGACCGGCAAAACTGGCAAAGCTTGTGTATGTGGAAGGCTCATTGTACATTTAAAAATTAAAGAAAAGCGGACAAATGAGACCATTGGTAAATTATAAAACAAACTATCGTATACATAGGTAAATGTATTCTTGACAGGTGTTCACAAATAATAAGTCTCCAGCAATGTTTTATCAAAATTATCTTCTGTGAAAACATAATCAAGATAAGGGGAGAATGTAAACGTAAGTACGTTGGCCCACAAATGATAATAATATAGGTACGACGTTCTTACCTATTTGTTTTGTCTAATTTGCGACTTATTTTTACGTACGTTGCAGTATTTTTCCGCGCATATTGATAATTGATATTTATTGCAATTAGTTTTTTAAAATTAATTTTACACGTCAATTTTTTTTTCGTCAATTTTATCTAGATGTGGCCGGTGTTTCCTAGCTAGTCAGCTCTACCCTGAGGAGAAACACCGAAACAAACTCAGGGGTCAAAGTCTTTTAAAGTCCATACAGTAAACATGTAATGGTCACAGGATTAAAACAAGCACTAGGTATAATGACTAGTTTTTAGAGTTCTATAGGCCTAATAAAAACCTTTATTGTTTCACAAAGTTCGTATGTGTGTCTGTCCGTTAGCAGCTCTACAGAGTGCGTAATGCGAGCTTGTTTTACATTTATGACGTTTGGCGCTCTGATTGGTCCGCTGCAAGCTCTTAACCAATCAGACGGCCCAACGCGGTGAACGTATTGATCGCGTGAACGTAAAAACAACTCACACTTGGCACTCTGGACTAATAGGTATTAAACTCTACTCGTATTGTTTTGGGAATCGTCGAAAAGGTTTTTAAAAAAACTGAGATGTGTGAAATCGATTTATCGATTCAATGATGTAGATGTCTTGGCCAGATAGTTCATGATATGCCACGTAAAACTCGCCAGATCGTTCTAAATGTTTGATGATATTTCAATCTTCGTTTGGCCTACTTTCAGACCTTTTATTATCATTGACATGCAAATTGGTGATATGGCCAAACGATGATTTATATTTATATCATCAAATGTTACCGTTTAAACGATCTTGTCAGTTTTAGTTGACCATATAATGAAGTGATCAATTTCTATAATCTGGCCACGATATATATATTTTTAGATTAATATGAGCCTATTGCGCCGTGTCTCACTGCATGGCAATGCCTCCATTCTATTTTTCTTTATTAAAGAAGCTAAACTGATAATTTGAAAAATCTGAAAAAAGTTGTATGTATTTATTTTTGAAATCGCATCATGTAGACCGAGAGAGATAATATTATTAACAATAAATATAATTGTTTTTTTTTTTATAATGCTTTTGTAAAGAAATATTTAAAAATTTATAAAATATGTGTGTATAATGTAAATAAATGGATTAAAAAAAACCATTTACAAAAAACAAAAAAACAAAAAATTTAAAGCATTTTATTTCAAATAAACCATTTACAGTCACTTTTGAAAAGTCAAGAAGTCGGTCTGTCAGAAAAAATGATGCTAATTGCACATTCCAAAGCGTAGATCTCTATGGAGAAGAATGTGCAAGAAACTCCATGGACCCTCTTTTCAAACTTGTTTTGTATTACAAATATCTCGGTTACATGTTTTTGGTTGCTGCTATTATGTGAGAACAATGTAAACAAGATAAAGAGAAAGAAAAAAAAACTAATTATAATATTAAAAATAAACCACTGGCGGCTAAGAGATGACCAGTCTCAACTGACAGCGCCCTTTCACGAACATGACGCGTAGGTACATCAGCACCACTCAGCTCAACCATTTTGAAGGGAACCGAATGATCCAATACACGCGCCACCATCAGTGAGACATTTGAGTGAGCATGACAAACTCAACTGCCATGCTCATTTACGTCAAACAAGTCAATGACCTTAAACTATAAATTGCCCATGGTACTCACATTTAAAAAATTTGTTTAAGAAATAAATGCTTCTACATTATACAATACTATAAAAAAATCAAATAAAAAAAAAGTAGTATATTGTTCAAACTAATCAATCTGTACGCCCTAGTGGTAGTGGAGCTGGACCAGCATTTAGCCAAGCATTCTTATCTAATTATAATTGAAATCCCGTGGAGACATGTAAAACTACGTAATTCAGTACTTTCATTGATCATAGAAAAGCAACAGACCTTCTCGTACAAAGCCTGATTTGATTAACTTTCAGTTCATACCTACTGGCGAGGTTTCAATTAAAAGTTTGTAGCTAATTATAACTTCAACGTTACGGATGATAGTTCCTGATTAAATCGTTTCCATAGTGATGAATTCGTTGATGAGGGTTTTCTACTCGAATTAAACGAGGTCATAAGGATTTTTTATCATTTACGTCGGAAATATCCGACAAACACTCACGCATTTATTCTGTCACGGTTGCACACCCACGACCAAATACACCATCTCGTTAGCTCTTCTGTCACCTACGGGGATTGAAGAGCTAAACGAGAATTTTTTATAGCTGGGAAAATCATCCAATGACATTTCCGCGCCCTTGGGCGGACGGGAGATAGTATCAGACTTTTACTGACTAAAAAAACACTCCTTTTCCTTTATTGCCTTTCATACCGGGGTCAAACCTTTCAAAAACCGATCCTTGGCTCTAGTAAGCTTTTTTTTTTTTTCGACTGCTGAACCCCTATGGCTTGCTAACAACTCCTTGAGGCGCGTGTGGAACGATACGCGCCCGACGATTACCGGACAGCGAGCTACCCATTGCTCGCCGTCTGCAAGCCCAAGCCTACGGTGGCCGGAAATCGGGATCGGAATCCCAGCAGCGGCTTCCTGCTTTGCTAGCATTATGTTTCACAGCCATTTTGGACCGCAGCTATTGTCACTATATTAGTATGCAAAGGACGTGTAGGTATTTTGTGCACCTCTATACAGAGCACAATAATGAAATTAAAAGTAAATAGATATTAAAAATGTCTCACTTACTTCCATTTCGGCTCCCTATTATTGCGCGTGGTTCGACTCGAACTTAACTGGTATTTTTTTTTAACAAAAATTTTTACAAAGATTTAATTTCGTTTACTTTATTTTTTATTCAAGCAAATCCGACCGTCCCATCCATCGACGCCGTCACATTGTTTACAATAGTTTATAAACTGTTTAATTTGTATTTTATAAGATTGTTTGTGTATTTTATCTATGGGTCTTAGTTGCCTTATAATAAAGGAATATTATTATAATTCTAAATGCCCTAGATTTATAAATAATGTTTCATTTTTATATTCAATAAAAATAAACATATAAAACTACATATTTTATTTTTAGTATAGAATATTATTTGTAATAAAGAAAACAATAAACAAATAATAAAGAACAAGGGTCATTCGTCGGTCCATGGTTTTATATCAATAAGGACGACCTACGTCAAACCCCCTTGGGGATCGTATCCGTGACATTTAGATTGAAATGCAAGTTAGATGCAAGAGGGGTTGGTTATAACAGTGAGACGGAAACGTTTTAGTGTTCTTGCATTATTAATGTGCCAACTATACTGTATAATTTATGTATTTGATTGGAATTGACATAACTACTAGCACGTACATTGATGTGCTTGGATTTGTTCGTAACTAATTTCTTAGAGAGTAGACAGGTTAGGTAGTGAGCTATCCGCGAGTGTTTTGTTTTATTAAAGATTTAATTAACATTAAAAATGTAAAAATGAGGGAATATCAGACTTTAACCAAATAAAATACACTCGTGTTTCTTCAGTGGTCTTATGTGATGCAGGATGACTTTTTCAAATAAGCAACTTGCCTGGTGTTTTTTTTAATTTTGCCCAACACTAGGAATAACTATGACTCTGTATTGTGCGTTCGTTTACAAACATGTAAACTCACTTAGATAAGACACCCAAACCCGGAACACTTATCGCTATTATACCACCTGGTAAGTACCAGGAATACCTAAGTGTGTAAGGCCAGTAAGGCTGTTTTTAAACCTCTGGAAATCCACAAATATAGAAGAGAACACCATGAAAATTTATTTTATTAAAATTGACTAAATGACTAGGTGATTGGCAAAAATGAAAACATGATACAAATTATCGCGATCTGATAAAAATCTTGAGAAGTTATTATTATTTTTTATAAAAATAAAACTGCTGTTTTGGGGCCGCGAAGTCTACATAGTCCCGAGCGAAGTTCATAAAAAAAAACAGTGACTACAACCGGCCTGTAAGACCGTGTTTACGGGGACGCAGCGCATTGCGCGGCGCGTTGAGCGTTTCGTCATACATTGCAGCAGCGGGTCGCGTCATCGCTCGCGCAAACACCGCAAAGCACCGCGTCTCCGTAATCGAGCACTAAGTGCACATCTGGCGTGCAAGTAGAAACTTGTAATATTTAACGTTTTATACGTGTATCAAATTCGTAATACATTTCTCAGTAGTAAATCAAATATATGAAACTACTGAAATACTGCAAACTCGACCGCTAGATCATTGTAGGACTGTAAAGAACGCAAACATAATTGCAAATTTTATCATGGAATAGAATTACACGGATCAAGCGACATACTTAATCCCTCTTATGGAACAAAAACATTTACTCCACGACAAACGGATGTGGGCACAAAAGAAGCAGCTAAAGCCCGATCTCACTGCTCGTTATTTTAAAATATTTATTTTAATAATGCGAAATAATGGGGGTGGGGGATCTTGGAGTTTACATAAGCAGTAGAGCGCACCTACCGTAGAAACATATTACATACCCGAGGTTGTAGACAAAGTGACGTATAAGCGAAAATTATTGACACAAAATGTATGACATTAACAGGTGCTACTAAAATTCCACGTTGCTAATTCTAAACACAATGACCTCCTCTGTCTCTCTCGGACTGAGATATCTACATATGTATAATGTTTTCTGTCAACAAAGATTTCGGCGAAATGTGCAGTCTTTGAATAGAGATTTCTATTAACTTTGCTTTCTGTATGCAGTTGTATCGTAAAAGCGTGTTTCTATATTAGGTTCCACGCTTGTTATGAGGAGATAACAAACATTAGGTATGCACTTAACTAATTATAAAGTTAGTAAATTAAAAAATATAGTTTGCCGTAAACTAAATTCAGGTGAGTTAATATCTTGCTTTAAATATGCATCATAGCATCAGGCCGCGACAAGTCGCGGCATGGCGGACAGAGCTCCGGCGGGATCTCATGGTGAAATGGCGAGAGCGACTGTCGCAACCTCGTGCTGGGCACGCCACGATCGAGGCGGTAAGGCCCCTCTTTGAGGCGTGGCTGGAAAGGCCCCACGGCGTCGTCACCTTCCGTTTGGCGCAGGTGCTGACCGAACACGGCAAGTTCGGTCCGTACCTGTACAAGATCCGTGCGGAGACGACGCCCGGGTGTCGCCACTGTGCGGACCGCCCGGTGGACACGGTGGAGCACACAGTCGAGGTGTGCCCCGCTTGGGAAGAGCAGCGCCGTGTCCTCGTGGGGGCGATTGGCGGCGATCTCTCGCGCCGGGGCTTGGTTCAAGCCATGCTCCGGAGCGAGGAGGAGTGGCAGGCGGTCGCCTCCTTCTGCGAAGCAGTAATGCTAGTAAAGGAGGAGGCCGAACGCCTTAGGCAAAGGCGGACACGCCGCCGCCGCCGCCGGGTTTCCGATCCCAATTTCCGGCCACCGTAGGCGCGGGCTCGCGGACGGTGGGCAATGGGTAGCTCGCTGTCCGTCCGTCCGGTAACAGACCGGTCCGAGCTCAGGTCGTCTACGGCGCGCACCGTTCCCGCGCGCCTCAAGGAGTTGTCAGCAAACTGTAGGGGTCCAGCAGGGCCGAAGCCTACTGGGGCCAAAGGTTATGTGAGACTGTCACCAAAGGCCCCAGGATAAAGGCAAGGAATGGAAAGGTAGGTTTTTAGTCAGTAAAAGTCTGACACTGTTTCCCGCCCCACCCAAGGGCGGGATTCGTCATTGGATGATTTTACCTACCCAAAAAAAAAAAAAAAAAATCATAGCATCAGCCTCATAATGTTCCCACTGCTGGGACACAGGCCTCCTCTTTAGGAGAGGGAATGAATGGATAGTAATCCACCACGCGGGCCCAGTGCGGGTTGGTGGATGTCATATGTCTTCGAATTTTTGGTTCTAAGACATGCCGGTTTCCTCACGATGCATATGAATATGCATCAACATCACGCAAAACAAAATAAATGTATCATCATTAATGAATCTGCAACTCACTAATCACTTGTAAATTATAATGCTCAACTAGAAAAGAGGTATACTTTTTGTCATGAAATTATTTATAGTCACGGTTGGTTTAGAAGCAACTTCATTAAATTTAGTCAGCAAAAAAGAGGCGCTCTACAGATAAAATTCATACACAAAAAGAGAAATTGGTTTTCTTGAAACATTGTGGCAGCTTTGTGGTCCCAACAGTACTTACTTATTTAAATATCATGATGAAAAACACAATGTATACGAGTTTCGTCTGAGTAATACATTCTGCTATTAAGAAATGTACAGGCGTTTCGAAATTAATGTCAATGAAAGCCCAATCCTAAGAAAAAACGTAGTTAATTTTAATATTTTAGGGAATCTCATTAACCTAAAAGTAAAACTCTTCTGCCTACCCTATATTTAGAGATAATAATAAAAAAAAAATAGATAATAAAATACCAAGGAACGTCGCAGCCCAGTGTCAACGCCATAATCATGGTGGTAAGTTCTCTTTTTGAGGCCTGGCTGGAGAGGCTTCACGGTAACCTCACCATCCGCATAATGCAGGTCGTCACCAGAAATGGTAAATTCGAGAGGTTCCTGCATCAGAACCAGGCGGAAGAAACGCCTGAGTGTCACCATTGTGTGCACCATCTGGTGAACATGGTAAAGAATTGCCCTGCTAGGGCAGGTCTTGGCTATAGCCCGGAGCTAGGAGGCATGGCACGCAGTTGCCTTTTTCTGCGATGTAGTAATGCTAACGAAGGAGACGACCGCACGCGTAAGAAAACGATCATCCTCACGCCCCAGACAGAAAAATGAACACATGAATACTATGTTTATATCAACCCCTGTTTCCCCAATACCTACCTCCTATTCAATTTTGAATAAACAAAACAAACGTCTGACAACATCACCTGTCAACTTCATACGCCATCAAATTCCCAAAATCCACCAATTAATTCCGCATCGCGCTATACAATTCACATGTACTTGTACAGTTCACCATGCAACCGACGCAGTTATCAATAAAATATCGGCAGCCATTTTGAAATATTTACGTTCTCATTAGCCCCGGTGTACGCATGGAAAACGGCTGACATAGCACAAAACCAATCGCGTACACGTTTGCCTCTACTGCATTTTACTAATTAACTTCCTTGTTGTACGAAATGCGTGCCATAACGTAAATTACATTTCCAATATCTTTCTCAGTTTAATTGGGTATAATTTTTACACTTATTATCGTATTCCCTGTTCGTTCGGGTTAATTTTTATGATGCTGTCGTTGTGAATAAATTATTTTATTGCAGTTCTGGCTGGGTTTGAGTGACGTTTGTTTTTGGATATGGAGAATGTGTTTTTTATTATTTACAAGCTCCTATATCATAATACTCCTCTACTATAATATTATACTAGAACTTTGTAAGAGACTTTGTTTAAGAGAAATTTTTCATAAGAATTTTGAAACCTCTTAAATCGTAATGACAGTCATTTATTTTTATTAGAATTTGTGCAAAGTTTCAAGTTTAATAAGATTCCTCCATACAATCTATAAAACCGCCTAAATTGTACTATTGGGAGTTGTTCTGAAAATAAAAAATAACAACCCTTATTGTTTACTTGTGTCACTATTTATAACATTCAAGTGTATTGAGAGCAGTAGTGTCCGAGTCGTGGCAAACGGCCCCGACTTACAAGTTGTAGGTCACGGGTTCCAACTTTCCAACCCAACTAGACGCATTACTTAGTGTAAAAATTTATTTCATCTCCACTGCTCTCAAAACGGTGAAGGAAAACGGTATGTCCTAGAACCAAAAATTCAAACACATGTAACATCTACCAAACCGCACTGGGCCCGCGTGGTGGTTTACTTCCCATTCCCTCTCCTTGAGACCCAGCATTGAGAATATTATAAGCCTGATGCCAAATGTATTGCTACACGAAATCAATATACACGAAAAAATGAGATTTGATTTTCATACAAACGAAATTTTCCTTTTTCGCCTCCTTAGAGGTCGAATTTTTAAAATCGCCTACGTCTTAAAAAGAAGCCTTGTGCAAATTTTCAATTTTTTAATTTTTTTTTGTTATTTTTGAAATAAATAAATAAATGTTTCTAGATCCTGTAGTTTCGACTGTGCGTTGATATATCGTCAATTTCTTTTTTTATACATATAGATTAGATTTAGCCTTATTATAGTATTAATTATAGATTAGATTTAGCCTCCCACTGCTGGGACTCAATACTCCGTATTCCACCACGCAAGCTAAGTGCAGATTGATGAATGTCACAAGTCTTCGAATTTTATGTTCTAAGAGACATGCATTCCTCACGTGATAGCAGGAACATCTTACTGAATTTTTTTTTTTGTAAATAATTTTGACTTTTCTGCCAGTATTATGTTAGGAGTAAAATATTATTAACAGTGCGTTGTTTGTATTAACTACGAATTTGAACAATGAGTTTCAATGCATAACACAATGGTTTTCAGTTTCATAATTTTTATGTTCCAAAAACAATAAAATATTTTACATAAAACAATAACGCATAGTTTGTTTTACACAGAACCGAACTAACGAAAAAATAGGCAAACACCTTTTTTTTTTTGTAAACTGTAGATAGACTTTCCTATTCCGCTCCGCAGGCGTTGTTTTTCACGAAAGTTTTCACATTTCCGTTAGAAAAGTGGGGCAGTAGCAAAGTTTAGCGTAATTTGCATCTCACTTCCACAGATCTGACTAACAATGAGCCACGAAAAGCAATTAATACTTGAAGTGGCCCGATTCCGGTTTAAAACTAAGTGCTCTTTTGAATTTTCATCCTAATTTACATCTATAGGAGGAGCAGATTCGATGAATGCGTCTAAAGGTTGTGTGAGTCGTGGTTACACAATGGACCAGCTCTATTACCCCGTACGGAATCTTATAACTTTTGTAACAGTTTCTTTTCGATTGGAGTTGGAATTGTTCTTATATGTTTGTGCTTTGCATAATAAGGGTATTAACGTTAAGGAGTCACCAGGTGAGACTAATTCGTTTTTGGGGTTCCGTATCTCAAAAGGAAAAACGAAATCCTTATAGGATCACTTTGTTGTCTGTCTGTCTATCAAGACTTTATCTCGGGATCGCGTGGAAATATGGAATTGAAATTAAAACCATATACTCAGGTTTGCAGCCCCTTGAAGTTGTGATAAAATCAAACTTCTAACTAATGAATAAAAAGATACGACCATTTATGTCGCAAAAAACGTATATTTCGACACTCTTAAGGAAATCAAAATTCATAGAGTACTTCCCGTTGACCCAGAATCCTGAAATTTGGCATAAAGCAAAGTCTTATTGCACAAGTATAGGAATAAATTTGAAAACAGTAAATTTGTCGTTACGTCACAAAAAAAAAACTTTGTATGCTTGTTGCGGTTCGGAAAAATCGTCGAGACTCCATTCGGATATTGAACTGTTTACATCGGTAAGTTTGAACGGAATCAGTGCGGGAATCTGACTCCCACTTGTGCAATTTTTTTTTTTTTTTTTTTGGTACTGTAGGGATTATTTCTGTATCGTGGATGCGTTCACAAAAGTCAGCAAGCTCTGGAACATCTATCTGTTGGCCATACAAATATTTGTTCCGTGCGGGAACCGACCCGACTAGCAGAGTAGCAGCCTAGCTAATCGCTCAATCACTGTGCCTACTATACCCTCGGTTGCATGCCGATTTAATGTATGTAGTAATTAGATTTTTTTACAAAGTGTTTTTGTTTGAGCTGGGAATCTCTCTAGTGAGAGGGCGTGTTTTTTTATGGTAGTTAAAATCATCCAATGACAAATCCCGCCCTTTGGCTGAGCGGGAAGTAGTGTCAGACTCTTACTGACTAAAAACCTACCCCGTTCCTTCGTTGCCTATAATGTCGGGGCCGGGTATTCCTTTCGGAAGCTGACCCATGACCCCAGCAGGCTTCGACCCCGCCTGCCTGCAGCTAGCAGGCTGGGCCTCTACGGTTTGCTGACAGCTCCTTGAGTGAGAGGGCGTGTCAATCTTTTACTGACTAAAACCAACCTGTGTAGTTTTTTAAGGTGGGTAAAATCACCCAATGACATCTCCCGCCCTTGGGCGGAGCGGAAGATAGTGTCAGACTTATACTGACTAAAAACCCGCCCCGTTCCTGGTTGCCTTACCAGGGCCGAGCCTTCCTTTCACCCACTTGTGTACTTCAGTTTCTCCTTGCGTTCTAGGACCACGGTTTCTCTTAGCGAGTATCGGCTCTGCTGTGCTTCTACGGTTTTACTGATATCTCTTTCAGGCACATGTGGAACACTTCGCGCCAGCGATAGCAGAACGGTGAGCTACGCATTGTTCGTCGTCCGCAAGCCCGTGCCTACGGTGGCCAAGGATTATTTTGCGACTCCCGACACCCGGGGTAGTTCCTGTGGCGGTGGCTGGGGCGTGAGAATATCTGTCTCCTTTACGCAAGTAAGAAAAATAATTTATTCGGTACAGCACAAGACACAAACACTTATTTTCCAACTCTCCTTTCGCAGGTATACTGGAAGAGATTTCTGTAGAAATAAGCATTATCTATGAACCTATTTTTTTGTTTCCTTCTTCTTTTCTTTTATCTTAATATGTGTGTACATGAAAATAAAAATAGTAAATAAAAAAAAAGAAGCAAAAAATACAGTTGTGTGCCTCACGGCTGCGCCAAATTAGGTCCAGTTCAGCCTATGCCAAAAAAAAATGCCAAAATGGTTTTCAACTGAACCTGTGGTTGCTGCTATAGCACTACTGCTTCTAAAACCGACGTGACTGTATCTCATTCTCTTTCGCACCGGACCATGGTCTGAACCAGACCTGCAATGGGAATAAGCTGTGACTATTATATGTTTCGAGTCAAGTGAAAATCCAGATCGGTAGGATCGTACCTGATAAGTACGAGTATTACCGAAATAGATTCCGAAATTTTATCCTTCAGGTTTAAGTTCTAGTTCCGAGCAAACGACCTCGGATAACGACATCGTTGATAACGTCCCGATACTGACCCATATCTACGACATCAATCGAATAAAAAAACATAACCTAAAGTGGATAAAAGCCATATTTTCGAAGCAGCTCATAAACCGATTCCATTAACATTTACATTGCAAATTACTATAAATCCAGATTCTAATCATTGTTTAAACTTGGTACATTTAGAGGCAATAGCCCATTTTCACGGAACGCCATCGAGACGGCCCTCGTTTGGTACACAATGAGATTGCTTGTTTAATTTTAACAATTACCATATTTTTTAACTTAACATCTGTTGGTTTACCCCTTTTTAAGGAGTTTAATTATGATTTTTGTGGGTTTTTTGTTAAGGTGACCGCGAAATCTCTGCATTGTGGTGGCGAGACTTCATAAAGTTTTCAAATATTGTTCGTAGAGAAAAAGGTACTAATATATAGGTTTTAATCCAAACTTTTCTCTTTGTATCCAGATAATCCGCAATCGAGAATCAATATTCCGATTGTAACCGAAAGTACTTTTGTTCATAATTGGTATATTAAGTCTATACTTATTATTATTGAAATAAAATACATATTAAGTTAGTATTAGGACTAGTAATAAAACAACAGAACAGTAATTCTGTTGTTTTCTCATCTTATCCGGAAACTTAAAGAGTATACAAAACTAAGATAAATAATAATAATACTTAATAATTTAATTAAGCCATTGACTGAATACTACTATTATTATACTATTAGTATTATTTTATTATTGAAAATGTTTAATAGCACAAATAATATGCATAAAAATGAATTAACGAAATAATTATTTAAAGAAGCCTTTATGAAGGCATAAAGCCTTTGTTTTAAGGGTGGAAATCATCCAATGATCCATCTTCTCCCGCTCTAGGCAGAGCGTGAGGGCGTGTCAGACTTTTACTGACTAAAACCATACCTGTGTACTTTAGTTGCCCTTTCCGTTCAAAGACTAGCTGAATCACGATTTTTCATTAATGTACAACGGTACATTTTTTTCGGGGTTCCTACGAAGAGATAAAGGGGAAAGGGCAATGGCCTAAAAACCAGTTACTACATTAGTTTTGATTATATCTATAGCAATTTATGAGCGAAGTATTACAACACAAGGCGTAGGTGGCTTCAAATAATAATTAGATCTTCTATTTCTGCTAAAACTTCTTCAACTGTTCAAAGTATTAATGTAGTTGTGTATAATAATAGTCGTTATATGTCACGATAACGGGTTGGTTTTGAATGTGATAAACTGTGAGGGGGAGGATATCTTCATGCCCTGGTTACCGAAGGCGCAGGTTTGCGGACGGCAAGGTGCTTATTGCTCGCCATGCGGAAAGAAGCAGGCCTAAGTCAACAGTGCCTTGTGTTCCACGTGCAACTCGAAGCAATGTCAGCAAAATGAACGGGATCTACAAGTGCGATCTTTGTTAGGGCTGAGTGATTGTATGAATGAGTTACGGTAACCTTGGAACGCAAAAGGCAAATGAAGGAACACGAATATGTTCTAGTCGGTATATGTCTGACACTCCCTAACGCTCTACCTAGAGCGGGAGAAGTTATTTGATGATTTCTCACCTTAACAAGAATGGTGAAACCGTGACAAATATGGTTAAGACCACTTTCCCACTTTATCTTGACGTCAGATAATCGTGTAATTTTTAAGTGTCTTGGCTTATACATTTGAATGGAGGTGTACACATATTGGACGACACGATTAACTATCGTCTACGATTTTTGTTGCGGTGTGTACAGATTGTCATGATAGTGGGAACGGCTAGACAAGACAGTCATAAACAATTAAAAAAATGTCAAGACTAAACCGTGACGGTAAAACTTGTTTTAAAACGACAAACAGATATAATGGGAACAGCTAGAGACAATAGTCGTCCATCGATAAATAAATCTACTAAGTCACATTAAGTTCACCTGGGTACGCGCGCCTCTCTTAGGCGTCTATGAAAGCTAAGAGTGGCTTTCCTATATATCCAATATGGGAGGAGACCCATGGGGATCTTTTTTTTTTTTTTGGTGGTTGGTAAAATCATCCAATGACATCTCCCGCCCTTGGGCGGAGTGGGAGATAGTGTCAGACTCTTACTGACTAAAAACCCACCCCGTTCCTTCGTGGCCTTAGATACCAGGGCCGGGCTTTCCTTTCGGAAGCAAACCCTTGGCCCCAGTAGGCTTCGACCCTGCCTGCCTGCAGCTAGCAGGCTGGGTCTCTACGGTTTGCTGACAACTCCTTGAGGCGCGCGGGAACAGTGCGCGCCGTTGACGACCTGGGCTTGGTCCGGATGTTTACCGGACGGTCGGACAGCGAGCTACCCATAGCTCGTCCGCAAGCCCGCGTCTACGTTGGCTGGAAAACAGGATCGGAATCGGAATCCCCGCGGCGGCTGGGCCTTGTGGGCCGTTGCCTCTCGCGTGCGGCCTCCTCCTTTGCTAGCATTACTGCTTCGCAGAAGGAGGCGACCGCCTGCCATCCCTCCTCGCTTCGGACCATGGCCCGTACCAGGGCCTGGCGCGAGAGATCGCCGCTGCCGATCGCACTCACGAGAACACGGCGATGCTCTGCCCAAGCGGGGCACACTTCGACCGTGTGCTCCACCGTGTCCTCCGGGCATTCCACGCAGTGGTGGCACCCGGGCGTCGGTTCCGCACGAATCCGGAACAGGAACCTCCCGAACTTACCGTGTCCGGTGAGAGACCCATGGGGATCTGGTCAACACTCTAGGATGTCAAAAGTTCAAAGTTTTTTATTTTATTTCTATTTCGTGTTACCTATTGTGTTATGACCAGTGTTGTATCAAATAAATTCTGTTTCTTTCTTTCTTTTCTTTCAAACTGCACCCGCAGACCACAACACAAGTGTACGAGGAAACAACGGGGTGGTTTAAGCCAGTAAGAGTCTGACAGACCATCCATGAGTCTGAAGTACATCCATGAGGATTTCCGCCTCGAAAAAAATGGTGCTACTGTTTTATATAAACTTAAAAAAAAATAGAATTGAATAAACTTTATACTACACCAAAAAAGTTACACAACTTATACACATAAACTTAAATCTATGGGTACAATGGCGGTCTTATCGCTGACAGCGATATCTACCACATATTATCTACTACTGCTGGGGTCAAGGGCCATCTGCTGGGGTCAAGGGCCGTCTGCTGGGGTCAAGGGCCGTTTTCTGAGAGGAAGGCTCAGCCCCGGCACTATAGGCAACGAAGGAACGGGGTAGATTTTTAGTCAGTAAGAGTCTGACACTACTTCCCGCTCCGCCCAAGGGCGGGATTTGTCATTGGATGATTTTACCTACCACAATAATAAAAAAAAAACATATTATCTACTAAAACTTGTACTTATATCTATCCAAATCTCAGTCCAACCTACCTATGGCTAGACTAGACTAGACAAGTACGCACTTTCGTCTCAACCGCACCAAACTGGGCCGGGTAAGATGCGCTGCCAGTGTAAAGTTGGATACGCTCGGTGCGCCCGTGACAAATTGTTGCAGTAATGAGCGCCTTGCTTCCAAACTGTTAGGGCCTGGGTACACTGTTCAACCACGAATGCTAGGTGAATTGAATTTTAAACTAGTAAAAATGAAAAAAAAAATGTAGTATTTTAAAAGAAGATGCATTGGAAGATATAATGGCTGATTAAGGTAGATGTAGGGTAAGTACACGGACAACGAAAGCCAGATAAAGAGTTTTAAAATGAAATGTGCACGCTATTAAAAAACACGGTCCTGTATGGACCACTTCACAAAAAAAAACACACTTATATGAAAAAAACCGGTCAAGTGCGAGTTGGACTCGAGCACGAAGGGTTCCGTACCATCTGTAGCAAAAAACGGCAAAAAAATCACGTTTTTTGTAGGGGAGCCTGTTTCTGAAAATTTCAACTGTCTAGCTATCCCGGTTCTTGAGATACAGCCTGGTGACAGACAGACAGACAGACGGACGGATAGACAGCGAAGTCTCAGTAATAAGGTCATATTTACCCTTTGGGAACCCTAAAAATGCGAATAAAAATAAAGTTAAGAGAATGTTTATATTATGTTAGAGTACACTCGAACGGCTTTTCGGATTTGGATGATATTTGGCACATGGATAAACCATATCCTGAAATCATAGAAAAGATAATTTTTATCTCCGGATTATGTTGCTTTTGCAATATTTTTCTACATTTATTAATATTATCAAGTACCTAAAAAGTAAAATTGTAAATAGTCGATTTGCCTTTAATAGAAAAGTTTTCACAATTCATAAAATAATAACTCAAATATTAACTGATCTAAGAATAAATGATAATGGATTCAAAGTGTAAAAGCCTACAAGTAGGTACAAAGAGCTAATAATTAAATATCAAGTATTAGTCTAAGTAAAGTGGGCGAAAACTGAAGAGGTCTTTGTTCATTGAGTTCAACGAATTTTTGGCAACATATTTTCAATTAATATAATTTTATTATAATTCATCATAAAAGTAAATGTAAGCTTTGGAAGTGTTTTTTAGATGATAAATCATCAGAAATGAGTTTTCCTTGCCTTGTGTTCCAGGACCCCAGGGTTTGCTTTCAGACAACCCATGGCCCCTGTAGACTTTGGCCCTACTGGGCCCCTATGGTTTTGCTGGTATATCTTTGAGGCGCGCGTATAACTTTAAACTCTGTTCGTCATCGATTTAGACTCGGTCCAGACGGTTACCAGAAGGTCGGATAGCGAGCAAACCATTGCTCTTCGTCCGCAAGCCCACCTCTACGGTGCCTGGAAATCGAGAACGGGGTCTCGGTGGCTAAGGCGTGAGCAAGTCCGTACACTCAAGCGTGCGGCCGTATCCTTCACTAGCATTACTGCTTCGCATAAGGAGGCAACTGCCTGCCATTCCTCCTCGCTCCGCAAGAGTTCGTTGTTGCTGATCGCCTCCGTGGGGATACCACGGTGCTCCACCAAAGCGAGGTACAACTCCACCATCAAGCATAGAGAGTGGTGGGTCTCATACCAACCATATGGGTGGTAGAGTCCAAATTCAGGCACAAGAAGTAGCGGGAGTTCTGGTGTGGGTCCTACGGGGAGGACGAGGATCCATTCAGATCCATTCTGGGAGGCAAAGAACCCAGCACTGGCAACAGTGGGTAGCCCATGCCAGTCGTGAATGGAAAGGGTCTAAATAGGCCACTGTTGGAGGTGATGACAGGCCTGTTCCAGTTTTAACTTGTGGAGGTTGGCTCTGAAAATGAAAAAGCTGAAGAAATTGCTGCATTAGACTTCAAAGTTGATAGTTTGATAGTTGAGGATCATTGTCGGTCATTTTAAAGAAGGGCGAGTCCCACTCAGATGTTGCACCAGATGTAGTCTCTGGAATGTAAAAAAAATAATTAATACCAAAAACGTTCAGCTCAGCAAAATGCCAGATCACTAGTACAATAACTGACACTGGTTACCAACTGAAATATAATGTTGCTTGAGAACTTGTAACTTTTTAAACGAGGTCGTCTCAACCGCAAATAAAATCCCTAGACAAACTGTGACGTGAATCGACGCCCTAACTCAACAGCGTGTAGGTATGGCTAGGATTATTTGTACAATATCTAATACTGGTTTTCAATTGAACCATATGTTACATTGGGTGGGAGCTTGTAACTTCCTAAACAAGGTTCACGCCTCAACCGCAAATAAAATCGCTAGACAAACTGTACAGTGTATCGACGCCCTAACTCAACAGCGTGTAGGTATGCGTATTTTCATTATTTGTGAATGGGTGTTGCCAGCTCTGTCTTGTTGTAACGCGGTTTTATTCCCGGTCGAGTTGTTAATGTTGTAGGTTTTATATCACTCCTTATTGCGCGATATCTACGTTCGGTTTCTTGCTCGATAACGTTTCTCTACCAGTTTTCTTCTACGTGTACTGAGTAAAACATTATTGCAGTGTGTTCCTGTTTAACTTTGTGTATGTTACAAATGAAATTGGCTTTTGTGTTTCAATTTCAAGAAATGTTCATTTGTTTTACTTTTGTTTGCGATTGAATTCGTGTATGAAATTGTTGTAGTTCTTGTTTTACTTGGGATTTAACGTAATGAGGGTTTTCTTAAATGACGTTCACTAGATGGCAGCAGTGTTTTGACATTAAGGTCTTTTTGACATGGCATGGGTACGATGACAGCAGGACGAAAATATGCATCTTTAAGATGAGAGAAAAAGATAGACAGCTACTTTGTATGAATCCGACAACTGTCATCCGCACCATTCTATTTTCTTAAATTGACGTCAACGTCAAAAGTAGAATTTGTACTTCTACTTTTGCGTTTTGGGAACCATTCATTATGCGTACCTACAGCTAAAGAGTGGAATTCTCTGTCGGAGTCTGTGTTTCCTGATGGCTACAACCTTAAAGGGATCTTTAAGCCAAGAGAGAATAGATTACTTCTAGGCAAGCGTGCTCCATCGCTTATCATCAGGTGAGATAGTGGTCAAACGCGAGTCTATCAATAACATTGATATATATGTACTACGCACTAGATGAGGCGTGCCGTACAGTCACTTTACTTCACTTAATTGACCTGCAGGCCGAACACTTTTACATTGATGGCATTAGTGCAGTTTTGACGTTCATGCAGTGTCAGCGCGACGCTTATAAATACAAATTTAAGTGAACTTGGACATATATAATAATTTTGTAGTCAAGTAAGTAAAACCATTGGTTGTTCAAGCAATGTAATAGCTTCTACTATCGTAATAGTACGTTAGAGAAGATATTATTTTATTTAAACTCTTCCCCATTTTACAATCATAGACTAAAACATGCAGATGTTCCCTCCCACAAAAAGCTGAATTAGGTTTTTACCTACAGCTAGTTTACCAAATACAGACTTCGCACGGTCTTTTATACTGTTTGAAAATTTTAAATATTTTATTTAACGCTCTTTCTTTTTTTGTATAATTAATAACAATGTTTTTTTTTAAATAAATTATGACGAAATGTCAGCAAATCATGAGATATCAGTTTTCATCGGTAAGTTTTGTTGTTAAGCATGCTGTCATTCGTTAGCACTTAGGTAATTTACGTACCATATTACGTGCCGGTTAATATTAAATTTGAATTAGGTTCAGTTGAATTTGTATTCTTATTAGTGATTACTGATTTATTTATTTGTTTTACTGTTATTGAGATCTCGTTTTTACATACACTATAATTACATTTTGAAATAGAATATTATTGTAATGAAGTATTGTAGGCAAGAAACTGTGTCACTTCTGCGGTATAAAAATCTATATAGATGACATGTCATCACACTAAGTTGAACGAAACGCGTAAGTACTAGGAAATGCATGGCGCTTTAGACCTTTTGGTCGCGAAAGAGTATCCTCTATAAGCTGTCTTAGCGCTGTAAGTTTTAAAAGTTTTGTTAGACGACATAATGGCAATCTAGCGCTGCAGCGATTTATTGTTTGAACTTTTCAGTATTTTGACAAATAGTTTATATGAACGTGCTTGTCTATCGCAAGAATATAGGTCGATGATCAATAATAAAAAAAACCTCTCGGCAAAGTGGCGCCACCTGGTGGCATACATTTTTCAGAAAAACCTCATTGGTTATTTAATTAGAAATACTGTGTGAGTGTTGCACAATATGCTAATGCTTTATACACGACTGGTTTGGTATTCAGAGCTTATAACAAACAACTACGGATTTCAAAATGGAAATTTAAACGATAAGTAATTGGGAATTTGGAACAATTTCATGTTCGGTCGTTTTGTGTCTATTTTATGTGGCTTTGTCGTGTATTTATTCGGTCACAACGTCAAGCAGGCATTTTAATATAGCATATTGCGAGATAATTTGCAAAATATATCATGCTCTTTTATGTATGGGGTCTAAATTGCGTATAATTTTAATTATACAGGGGTTCTTATTATACCGATTCTTTTTTATAACTTTTCCTGCTTAACCTGGTAGAAAGTTACAATTATTCGCCTAGACAATAAGGAGTATGCTTGAAATAAATATTTATTAAGTAATCAGTTTATAAAACAATTTATATAAAACAAGAATACTAAACTGTGAAACCAATTTTGTAACAATTTTAAGCAAATATATTCTCTAGGCGTGATGGACTTTGAAGTCAAAGATGATGTCGAATTTCTCTTTCTTATTTGCAGCATGGAAGCTTTATAATTTTGCCCTTTTTGAATCCAAGCGAACGCCGGGTCCGCGTGTGGTTTCGCGCCAATACAGTTAAAAACCAAGCGAACGACGGTGGCGTCCGCGTAGGTTATAAAAATATTAAACATTTTGTTTGCGTTTTGTTTCTAAGAAATTTATCCAAGAACGTAAATAAGAAGTTCTTCATAAAATAGTTTTTATATATCGAAAATAAGGTAAGACCAAGAAAGCGCTCTGGTTTACATGGGTTAAAGAATTTTTTAAATATCCTAATGAGATATTTTAAAATTCTTTCATATGTGTTTATTAGAAATAAAGAATAATAAAAACAAATTAAAAAGTTTCATGCATATTCCCTGCTTTCAGAATGACCTCTCAAAAGACGCATCGGTCGTAATGATTGACGATTCTCTTCCAAAGTAACAACAGTAACTGCAGTTACAAACAATCTTAAAACACATATTTCTATCTAAACCCTAGTTTATACTATTACCTAGTAACTTCTGTGACTGAATACAGAGTCTAGTTGAAAAACTTTTTCGTAAAAACATTAGTTTGGGCAGTTGCCAGGCGGATGCGCGAGGCGACACTAGCGTCCGGTACTAGATTTACAACGAGTTTTCAATGGTGCCGATGGCCTCAATCTGACAGGATTGCTGACTTAGTTTTCCTGTAGGCGGGACGGTCGGTGATAGAGGATTTTATTGTAAGAATAAAATCTTTGTCTAAGTCATGTAAGGAATAAGAAAGGTATTGGTTATGTGCCAGTAGATCTCTTTATTCGTATGAATCGGAAAATCTATCCGATGTGTACTAGAATGTGGTTTTACTCCTAATAAATTTGCGGTTGTAACTCTAACGATTTTAATATCAATTGTATTTTTGTTAGCCAAAATTATTGGGTTTTACTGCTGGATAAAGATCTTTTCTTCTTTCAAACTACTGTTTTTACTTTTATTTTGGTACGGAAAATAAGTGCGGATCGGATTTACGCAAACTTTGGTTTTGGTTCCGCAAAAACTTACCTATGAAAACGGTGCAATTCCGGAATCGAGTCTCAAAAATTTTTTGTGACGTAACTTCAATTTTCAGGATGGGTCAACGGGAAGTACCCTATGAATTTTGATTCCCTTGAGAGTGTCGACATGTACGTTTTTTGCGACATAGATGGCCGTATTTTTTTTTCTCGTTACTTTAGAAGCTTGATTTCTTCACAGCTTCCACAAACAAGAGTCCACAAACTTGAGTACCTATATAGTTTTAATTTCAACTCGATACCTCCACGCCTTCTCGAGATAAGGGTCTTGACAGACAAACAGACGGACATCGAAGTGATTCTATATAGGTTCCGTTTTATCCTTTTGAGTTACGGAACCCTAAAGATGATTCCTTCCACTCAGTGTGGAGCGAGAGGAAGCAGCAATAATTAAAACCCATCCGTACTCTTTCAGTGGCCCCTTACGTCCCAGGATCACGGTAATTCTTGCAAAGAACCAATGATAACTCTCTTTCCGTGGTCATTATTTGTTTGAAAATAGAATAATAGTTAGTACGCAACAACCGACAACTACCTACAAGGTCATTAACCCATTTACTTATAGAAATTAATTTCGTAAAAAAGTACCTACCTTTTTTCTCGATCTCAGTTCCGCTTTTGACTTAGTCAATCATGACTTGTTATTGGCTAAGTTGGAGCACTACGGAGTGAGAGGATCTGTTCTTCAGCTAATAAAATCATATTTACACAATAGAAAAATGTTTGTGGAAATTAATTGTGAATATGATGAAAATTGTGGTAATAAGAAATTACGATGTAAAAAGGGTTACAAATCCAAACAAAATACAATAAAGTTAGGTGTACCACAAGGATCCATACTAGGTCCGCCATTTTTCATAATTTTTATAAATGACATAATTAACTACATTCTTAATCAAATACCTGACATTAAATTGACTATTTATGCGGACGATACGAATGCAATTGTGTCAGATTGTAACATAAGCCACCTTAACTGTATGGTTAATGATACATTAAAATTTTTTGATAACTGGTTTGCTGTAAATGGTCTGAAAATCAATGCCAATAAAACCAATATAATACTATTTCAGTCAACTGTAAAAACCACCGACAATGTTCATAGTACCTTAAATGGAGAAAAAATTGACACTGTGAAAGTAGTCAAATTTCTGGGTGTTTATATGGATAGCTTACTAAATTGGAAACACGAGCTGTCATCCTTGGTTAGCACTATTAGTTCGGCTTGTTATGTTTTGAGGAGTTTAAGAGACGTAATTGACTTAGAACAGCTAAAGAAAGTTTATTATGCCCTTGTGGAATCTAAATTACGATCTAGTATACTTTTCTGGGGAGGTAGCTACCAGTATAACATTGATAAAGCTTTTATTGCTCAAAAACGTGCCATCAGAACTATGGTACGAATACAACAAGAAGAATCGTGTCGAGACCATTTTATAAAATTAAATATTTTGACTGTACCTAGTTTATATGTAATTGTTTTGTTAATGAACCTAGCTAAAAATATTGACAAAGTGGAAACCCATGATGAAAGACTGAAAAGGGAAAAGACGAGAAGATTAGATCTATCGTCTAATATAACACCCCACCTCAAAGTAGTCAGTCATTGTTCTCAAATTAATGCAATAAAACTGTATAATAAATTGCCTACTTCATTAAAACAGGATTTGTATAGCAGAACTTTCAAAGCCAATCTTAAAGCATTCCTTTTAGATAAGTGCTTATACTCAGTCGGTGACCTCTAAAATGTATATTGAGCGGGTATTTGCAATTATAATAATTTTTGACATTGTTTTATGATTTAAATTATATTTATGAATCTTATATTATGATTAATTATTGTATTTGTAATATTTATGACAGTGTAATGTTTTTTTTTTTTTTATGTTCAATTTAATTTAATCTAGTTTTAAGGATATAATTATCAATCTGTTCGACACAATATTATGTTGTTATGAATAAAGATACTACTACTACTACCTTATTTTTTAATTTTATCTTACCAAATAGATAGTGTTTCATATACCGAACCGACCCTCCACGGGATTAAAATGACCAATTTTAACAGTGCACACACTCAGCAATAAAATAACATTCTGCTTATGAATGGACATTTTAAAACGATTCCTACTGAATCGTTCTGAGTTTATTAATTTTTGACTGGCCTATTGGTCTAGTGGTTTATTGCCCTCACTGATATGCTGGAGGTTGTAGATTCAAATCCCGCCCAGGACAAATATTTGTGTGATGAGCACGATCATTTATTCCGTGGCTGGGTGTAATTTATCTATAGTATGTAAGTATTTATCGTCCAATCCGCAATGGGCCCACGTAGTGGATTACGGCCCATTCTCTCCTATAGAGGAGGCCTGAGTCACAGAACTTTATAGATTATCATTATCATTATATATTGTCGTGAGAACATTATAGGGCTGATGCTAGGCATGTGTAGAAATAAATAAGTATGTTTATCAGTTAACTACTCCAAAATCAAAGTTCTGCTTAGTTTGAGACTAGATGGGGTTGTGTGAAAGTTGTGAAATATAATTATATTATCATTACAAACAAGTATATAAATCTTTACTTTTTTTATAATAGTGGTTCAAATGAAATGAAAGATTGCTATATAATACAAATGAACAATTCTCACGTACAATGGGTCTATCACTGACTGAGTGCGTAAAAACGTACAAACTCAAGCATAACGCTTACACTTACCGAAGTAATATCTAACAAAGAATCATCTGCCGCGACAAGTCGCGGCATGGCGGACAGAGCTCCGGCGGGATCTCATGGTGAATTGGCGAGAGCGACTGTCGCAACCTCGTGCTGGGCACGCCACGATCGAGGCGGTAAGGCCCCTCTTTGAGGCGTGGCTGGAAAGGCCCCACGGCGTCGTCACCTTCCGTTTGGCGCAGGTGCTGACCGAACACGGCAAGTTCGGTCCGTACCTGTACAAGATTCGTGCGGAGACGACGCCCGGGTGTCGCCACTGTGCGGACCGCCCGGTGGACACGGTGGAGCACACAGTCGAGGTGTGCCCCGCTTGGGAAGAGCATCGCCGTGTCCGCGTGGGGGCGATCGACGGCGATCTCTCGCGCCGGGGCTTGGTTCAAGCCATGCTCCGGAGCGAGGAGGAGTGGCAGGCGGTCGCCTCCTTTTGCGAAGCAGTAATGCTAGCAAAGGAGGAGGCCGACCGCATTAGGCAAAGGCGCACACGCCGCCGCCGCCGCCGGGTTTCCGATCCCGATTTCTGGCCACCGTAGGCGCGGGCTCGCGGACGGTGGGCAATGGGTAGCTCGCTGTCCGTCCGTCCGGTAACAGACCGGTCCGAGCTCAGGTCGTCTACTGCGCGCACCGTTCCCGCGCGCCTCAAGGAGTTGTCAGCAAACTGTAGGGGTCCAGCAGGGCCGAAGCCTACTGGGGCCAAAGGTTATGTGAGACTGTCACCACGGGCCCCGGGATAAAGGCAAGGAACGGAAAGGTAGGTTTTTAGTCAGTAAAAGTCTGACACTACTTCCCGCCCCACCCAAGGGCGGGATTTGTCATTGGATGATTTTACCTACCCAAAAAAAAAAAAAACAAAGAATCATAGTAAGTTGGCCACGCCTCCAATTTCTTTGTTTTCACATCATCTCAACACTCACGTGGCGTATGAAACGATCGTAACTTGGATAGGGGGGCAGATGCGGTTGGATACCCGTGGTCTACATAAAGCGATAGACTATCAGACCTCCACAACCAAGTTGATGGGCAACACGATACGCCGTGGATAGGCCAATGGTCAGACTTTCTGGCATCTGAATACCTATAACGATTGTCAAAGATCTACGAATGACCATCGAGAATAAAGCGACCTTACGAGGAACGAAATTTCAGTAATGTCCAGCCTTGTTGGAACCTCTGCAGTCCGGATTAAGCGTTTCGCCTCGTCGTTTAAATCGTGTACTTCGAAGGACTGGAACAATTTGCCTGCTGCGGTCTTCCCATCCGATTATACGAGTAATTTGGCCTCTTCAAGGCTAGAGTGAATAGGTTCTTAATAAACTAGTGCGCCTCACCATCAACGACAGCACTAATTTATATCAAATAAAAAAAAAATAAGTAAACTTACAAAAGTACATATATTACGAATTGAAAAAATCGCATTAGTATAAAAGAATAAACCAAGAAAGTCAAAACAAACTTTCCTAGAATACTTCCTCAGAAGAGCAACAAAAAAATATCGCGCGAAAAACATAGCTACATGTTAAAAATTAATCCCCAAAATGGTAGCAAAGCTCGGCGGGTGTCAAGTGCGAGTCGGTACATCGTTAGTCGAAGAGTATTCTTTTGTCTCAAGGGTTGAGCCTTCCTTGTTATTCTAGCTTTTGTCGGTGACCCCGCCCGCGCCCCTGGCCTTCTTCTAACTTATTCATTGCGTGCTTTTTCAAGGAGCTAAGAAATACTGAGATGCAAATAAAGTATGGCCCGAGAATAGACGCCTCAGAGGATGAGGGATTTGAATTTGAAATGTGCCTGTTGAATATAGTGTTGGCTACATGATGTATGTGCAGAGTATGCTGGCGGAATCTCATAGTTTCTGCTAGCGAATTTTATGGAGAATGTAATAAAATTCAATAAGATGAGTGAGTCAATATTAATAAAAAGCAGACATGCGTCCCCTCCTTTCCTGCTTGGCATGGACCTTACCAGCATGTTCCAAGATTTTAACGATTAATCGGACAAGATTTGTTTTTATTCGGCACGAAAGAAGAAGAATCAGAATCGGAATGTCTTTATTGTGAGCATAGGTTTTATACAGTAGGTATGGCTTAGTAATAAATTACAGTTCCATTATGTCCTGCCTATTAAGCATACAACAATAAATTACAGATCATTCGATTCAAAATGAATCGAGTAAAAGAATGATAAATGTTAAAATTAATCGAGTCAAAAGAATTAAAATGATTATAAATACAAAACATTTAAGAAATCCTGGATCGTGAAGTACGTTTTATCGATTAAGAAATTACGGAATTTATATTTAAATAGTTGAAGTTCCATAGTGCTCAAAATATCAATAGGTATTGTATATAATACAATACCTATTGATATTTTGAGCACTATGATATGATATTTTTTTTTTATTATATATGATATTTTTGATGCCATACCAAAGAAACTTATGTCGAATTGAGCCGTTTTATGTGGTACGTTAGATTTTTTTAGCATATGTTCTTTTCATTTAAGTTTATTAAAAAGATTTTCATTGACAAGAAATTTAACGCAGCGGACTTGTTCAATTACTGTCCCGTTAAATTGTATTTCAATATTCATATCTGTATTATTTCGTGTGAAATTGACCAATTTAGTTTTTTCTAAGTTGATAACCAGATTGTTATCAACCACCAACCAGTTAATAATATTGTGAAGAGGGGCATTTATGTCTTTTTCCAAATTATCAATATCTTAACCTGTGAAGAAGCAATCGTATGACGGGTGATAGGACAGAATTGAAGAAGAAAACGTGTTGCGCCGACCCCAAATAACATGGGAAAAGGGCAGGAAGATGATGATGAAGAAGCAAACATGGAAATAAGGGTAGCTAACTCCTGTGAAAGAAAGGATCAATTTGTTTGATGCCTAGATTTTACCAGCATTAATTTGAGCTTACTTGCAGTTTGATCAATCGTCAATGATCAGAAAAATTTGATGCTGTCTACGCATAAGGTTGAAAGGCAAAATAATTTTATTTCAAGAGAATCATTCATTGATAATGATATCTATAGATAGATAAATAGATAGATATATTCTTTATTGTACACCAAAGAAACACTTTTAACTCTTTTATTTCCATCATGTTATTCAGTTTAAGATCATAGCACCAGCCGTTGGATGTAATATGAAATATTTGTTTGATTCTTTATAATACAATTTTACTCAAAAAATGTGTTACAACTTTTTAGGTAAGAAGCGTCGCAATTTTGCTTAGCCTATTTTTTGTATACCTAACCTATATTTTGTATTCTGTTTTCGTGTCGACCTGAATCAAATCAGGTCCGACCTATATTAATTTACCTGGAAAGCTCTCTGGTTGGCAATGTATGTAGAAGTTGGAGGTAGTTGTGCATGCTGGTCAGGAAAGGAGGTAACGCATATCCTGTGAAGGGGTTCCACATTGACTTTATATTGGGATCGGTTAAGGATACCCCATTTAGCTAGATTATCTCTGCAGCCGCCAACCTGAGCCCGCAGTTGGTTCAGAATTTTCCAGATAGACAAACGCGTTTGTGCAAAGGTTCTGCCTGAGAGATGTTTGGAGGAGTGGGATAGCTTTTCCTCCACAGTTCACATCTCTATTGTAGATTCATAACATGTTATTACCTAAGATTCAATTTATTAATAAAGCGGACAATGCTAAGTCCTACATAATTTAACCCAATCCAATCTAGGCTACGACCAATTCATATCCTTTACAAAATAGATATAAATCGTCCCAGAATCCATTTCTCAATGTAGGGCAAACTTTGTCTCTTCTCATATCTATTTCGCGATCGCATCTAGGATTTATTTTAAGTCGCTTGAGAATATATACGTTGTTAGCATAAGCCGAAAATTCAATCTATTTTGTAGGACTTAATGCGAGCCTGACACTGTAACAATTGTTGACATATTATTCGAGAAACACGTCAGGAATATAAAAGTGCTAGACGAAAAGAACTTAATTTTGAGAGTGTGATTTTTGAGTCACAAGATTTAAATTCAACCTAAACATGTAACACATTTTGCGGCGCCGCATTTAGTGATAAACAAGACTTTTATATGAGATGATAAACCAGACTTTTATATGATTGATACAGCGTAAATTATGCAGCTCATTAAATATGCTAATAATAAGTTTGCAACTCTTAAAATTACGTTTGTGAGGT
This sequence comes from Leucania comma, assembly GCA_958295575.1. Lineage (NCBI taxonomy): Eukaryota > Metazoa > Arthropoda > Insecta > Lepidoptera > Noctuidae > Leucania > Leucania comma. The sequence continues at coordinate 13,006,270 of OY282474.1, read as the reverse complement.
CTTAAACTTAGGTCCAGATTTTGGGTTGTCTAATTGTGATCGTAAAGACTTAATTTCATGCTGAGTTGCACATCTCTATCAATGTAATTCATTATTATTTCTGTGGATTACATTAAGTCACCATACAGTATATCAATTTTCAACATGTTCTAGAAATCCGTTAAGAATTTCTATTAGTTGTAAGCTTTGTACCGTCTAAAAGGTTTCTATGATAGTGTCCCAAGAAAGACTCTCAATTTCACGTTGAGCTGCTCATCTCTATCAATCTAATTCATTATTATTTCAGGGGATTACATTAAGTCTATTTCGGGTATTAAGTCGAGTTTGACTAATGTTGCCGGACGGATTGTTACGGAACCAAGTTTCCCTATCTAAGCGGATGAGCTGATCGAAGCGTCTCTGTAAAATTAGAGTTCCGTGTTTCCTTCGGTATCCATTTGGTGATTACTTTTAGGAGATTATCTTTATTTAGGAAGATGTAATACTCTTAGTAAGTTTACTTTTCTTAGAGACTTTCATTAAGTTGTTTTGTTAAGAAAAAGCGAAACGTTGACGTCTTTGAGGTGTTTATTTTTAGACATTGTGTTTTTTGTGATGAACTTTTTAGTTTGATACTTCATTATTTGACTCGACAATCAAGCTAAATATGTAATAAAAGAATAGTCACTAGAGGGGTTTAAAAATATTCAGTATCGATTTAATAGAATCAGGAATTAAAGATGAGAACCAAGGTTACTGGCTTAACTTGAAGAATTGCCAAACTTGAGTGGTTTTGTGCAGAGCACATGCTTGCAAACAGTAGCCTAGCTAGGCGTGGGAGATGTGGGCCCTAGCCCACGGCCTTGCACCCAAAGGGGCATCGCGGAAGTCCTCGCTTTTTTAAAAACGAGGTTATTTTTATAAGAGATTGGCTCTCTTTTGACCACTTTTTCACCTAATGGTAAGCGATGATGTGGGCGAATGCTAGGTTACGACACTGGCTATCTCATTTTAGAATTTATGAAATAACAGGGCCTCTCTGATGCTCCTTCACGCGTTGTTTAAGTCCACACTACGTCTCTGCTAGCAAAACAGAAGGGCAATGGGGCAAAAGGTTCTGAAACGGTGACCGTCTACCGATAGACGAAGCATTAGAAGGTCCAGCAATAGACGTCTTTTGGCTGAAATGATGATAATGACAATTTATTAGAAACTTTTACCTAACATAAATAAATGGCAAACCATCAAAGCTGACCAAAGATAAGGCGGCGCAGTAAGTACGTGACAATGCCGATAATAAAACCCGTTACTGCCGAAAATCCTTTGAAACTCAATGTGGGCTATCCACTGAGTGCCGTGGGCTTACCATAAATAACGTTTAGTGCTGCCGGAGAGGTGTTCAAATTGCTTTCACGTGATATATCCTACAGTCCAAGTACATTTAGCCATATTGAATTTTTAAGCAAAGATGCCCCGGTGCCCCGGTTACGTTGCTCTCATTTTTTTGTACGATAGTAAAGTAAGCAGCTTTTTAAATTGAGGTAGGTCAGGTCTGCAGCTGTCTCTGAAATTTCATGTCCATAACTAATGTGGAGTTATGAAAGTGTTGTTGGAATATATTTGGAAGATAGCTGTTATTGAGGGGGCTGTTTTATTTTGTTACCGAGAACAATTATAAGTATTGCTTGTGTAATATTTATGAAACTGCATGATCATCTTCGATTGAAATACTTCTTACTTTCTTCTGTACATATCTTTACTATCGTTACATATTATAAAACAAAGTCCCTTACTGGGCGTGTCTGTCTGTATGTTCGTGATAAACCTAAAAAGTACTTAATGGACGAAGTGATTTATTAGGAAGCGCAAAGCAAAGCATAAAGTTATTTATGTGGTGCATAATACATACATATTATAAAGAAGAAGACGCTACAACCAACAAAAGTGGAACAATAACCAAAGATGCGATACTTAATAAATATAATACCGCTGGGTACTGAAACTTTCCAAATTAATATTATAAGTCAGTAAACAATCCATAGGTACCTATTCAAGAATTCTCTTATAATCTACCCAAGAGAAGGCGAAAACAACAAATCTTATAGTTAATTTAAATTCTATCAATTCTCAGATTTAATTAAAATAAATGAAACAAAACAACTAGACTGAAATAAAATCTAGTTTCATTTTATTCAATTAACTGAGTACCTTTAATTTAGGGCGGCACGAATTTATAATTGCAAATTAAATTTTGACAGACATGAAAGATATTTTGAAGTTAAAAGAACCGGGGACCAGACCTTTATTTTGATTTGTCCCTTTGTTCTAGTAAATGAAAAGTCATTCTGTAAATGACTATCTCACAGCTGGTATAATGGACGCTTCACCAAAACGATAACTCTTTGTCATTTTTTAAATGTTTTAATAAAAAAGCCGTGGCTTAATTAGTTAGGAAATTTTAGCCACGACTCTGTGTGGTTGTGAATGAAAAAAGATGTTTTGATAAATAAAAGCAAGCATTTTCGCTGAGTTTTAGAGGTATATGGAACAGGGTGAGGATCTACTGAAATTGTGGAAATAGTATATTATTAGGGTTGGGCGCTCTTAAAGATAATGAACGATTAAATTCCAGATATATTTCACCTTAATCGAAATTTACACATTTTGTAGCCAAAGTTTCACACAGCAATTCTACTTAAGAGCTATTGATACAAGCAATTTTTCTAATGCACCCACGTACATCGACATTATCGTGATTAAACTCTCTCTATAACCCAGCTCGAGTGTATTTGCCAAACGTTTCAGAGATTTATTCTACCCACATTTACTATATGAGGACGGTCAGAATTTTGGCTACGACTATTCCTTAACATAACTTTTCTGGGGTGCAATACTTTTTCAGAATTTATTTCGGTGCATATAAATATTATATGAAGATATCGCTCAAGTTTTACAGCCCTTGAGTATAGGTTTTCCTTGTATTTTTCAGATGTGTTTTGTAGACTTTTACGAATAAGTTTTTTTGTGTATGATGACTACAAGAAAAGTTGCTAAGTGCTTTTTTCTGTTTTTAGAGATGTAGTTAGTGCTTTTATAATAAACATAATAATAGATAAAGTGAGGAATCTTCTTTCACTCTAAGGCCGAGCAGGAGGGTGTGTCAGACTTTTACTGACTAAACTAAAACCTACTTCTATGTAGCTAGTATTTAACTTCTGTATATTCGTTCGAGGACCCGACCTCTTTCACACAACCCTTAGCCCCTCGAACCTATAGGCCCTTACGGATTTGCTGACATCTCCTTGAGACGCGCGTGGAACACTACGCACCTTCGATGACAAGGTCTCGGTCGTGGCGGTTACACTACGCACCTTCGATGACAAGGTCTCGGTCGTGGCGGTTACACTACGCACCTTCGATGACAAGGTCTCGGTCGTGGCGGTTACACTACGCACCTTCGATGACAAGGTCTCGGTCGTGGCGGTTACACTACGCACCTTCGATGACAAGGTCTCGGTCGTGGCGGTTACCGACTAGCCGAATGGCGAGCTACCTATTGCTCGCCGTTCGTAAGCCCACTTCTACGGTGGCTGGAAATCGGGTTCGGGGTCTCGGCGGCTGGAGCGTGAAAACCGTTCCCTCATGCGTGAGGCAGCCTCCTTTGCTAGCATTAGTGCTTCGCAGAAGGAGGCAACCGCTTGACATTCCTCCTCGCTCCGGATCATGGCCTGTACCAGGTCCTGATACGAGATGTCGTTCCTGTTGATCAAGATAGGCATGAGGATATAGTAAAATTGTATGTGCGAATATTTAATTAGTTCTTTTACAAAATCTAAAGCTCACAGCCAGGCTACGCAATCGTAGCACGGCGAGCTCACCGTCCGGCTGTCCGGTAACCGTCCGGACCGAGCCCGAGTACCTAGTCGACGTGTAGTGTTCTACGCGCGCCTCCACCGTAGGGGCCCAGCAGGGCTAAAGCCTACTGGGACCATGTCATGTCTTGAAACGCTAGACAAAGAAGGAACAAGGTGTTATTTTAGTCAGTAAAAATCCCCCGCTTGGCCTTAGAGCGGGAGAAGATTTGTCGCTTTAAAAAGTAATGCGTATTCAAGGTGACAAAAAGTGTTACAGTGAAAAATAAAACCAGTACATTATCCCCAAACATTTGAAGGTAATTTGCTACTTTCAAAGACCATTGACTCATGCCAACTCCACACAATACTAAAACATAATTTCCACTAATGTTAATGTACCTACTCATGTAATGATATAATTTAACAAAACACGGGTTGAGGGTTGTACCAACTAGGGGGATATTAAAAGGTCATTACCAGCGAATTTGTAACTTTAAATGTACTCCCGCGAGCGCCATTTGTAAATTATATGGACTAACTATTCATTTAGCGAGGTTTTTTGTAAATAATAGTGTGCCATTTTGTACTAGGTTCGGTTACTCATACTATGAGTAAATCTACTATAAAACAAATAATTATAACCACTTTATTAATTGACGAACACTTTTCAATACAATACTGGCTGGTTTCTCATCAGAAAAAAAGGAGAACCCGAATTAAGCGCCTCCTACTGGGTTCAGTTGTATTTTAAACCATCCAAGGACCCAATCAAATAAGGTAAATAAAAAAATAATACACACAAAATTTTAACCAAATCGGTCAAGCCGTTTAGGAAGAGTTAGGTGATAAATATACATACAGAAAATTTTAATTATTATAGGAATTAAGGTTACTGGGTCGGCTAAAGAGCAGTGGTGGCCGAGTGGTAACGGCCCCGACTGACGAGTTGTAGGTCGCGGGTTCAAACCCAGCTTGGCACATTACTTTGTGTAATTTAATTTATTACCACTGCTGTCAAAACGATGAAAGTAAACATCGTGAGGAAACCGGCATATCCTAGAACCAAAAATTCGAAGACATGTAACATCCACCAATCCGCACTGGGCCCGCGTGGTGGATTACGGCCCATTCCCTCTCAAGAGAGGAGGCCTGTGTCCCAGCAGTGGGAACATTAAAAAGGCTGATGATGATGATGATGATCGCTGTTGGTTAAAAGGTTGAACAAATCAACAAACAAATATTTGTTCATACGAACAAATCTACTCTAAAACAAATCGACCTACCGGGTTCAATTTTATTTTCGAACCATTCAGGGGCCCACTCAAAATTGCTTTCAAATCGATCTAGCCGTTTAGAAGGAATAAGGAAGAAAACTCACGAAGCGGTTTCCCGCAGCTGTCACGGTTGCGGGCCCGCAACTTCTGTAGAATAATTTATAAATGTAAATGTAATCCGACGTTACAAAGTTTGCCGAGTCAGCTAATTTATTATAAAAAAATATTATTACCTGTGTGGTCTACGGGTTTGTTCGGAAGAGTGGCATCCCTAGAATGCAAAAACCGACTGAAGGAACACAGGTGAGGTTGGTTTTACTCAGTAAAAGACTTTAAAAAGAGATCTTCTCGTCCAATTATAATTTAGGTGTCTTCGAGGCAAGATGGAATAGGCCCTTGATAAACTAGTGCGCCTCACCATCAACTGTTGCATCACAGCTTACCATCAGGTGGGATTACAGTTAAGCGCTAGTTTATATCAATTTCACCCCACCCAGAGGGAAAGAAGTTATTCCATGACTCCTCACTCCAATAAATAAGACTTATTATATAAAAAAAGGAACTTCAGGACTAAAGTCGCCACGTTTCTTACCGATTTTCCACCTTTCCATATTCATGGTTTTTATGGAGCGCGCCGTTACAAGGAGCACGCACCTGACCTTTTTGAAGAACGTCAACGACGTCATCAATATGGCGAGGGCATGTCCTTTTAAAAGGACACTTCAGACACCTCTTACACAAGCGCTTTGCTCGTGAGGTTTCTAAAATTAGGAAATGCGTGCTCATGCTTAAAACAATATTATTATATTAAAAATATCGGATTCAGTCCGCCTCTGTGCTTAAAGTGTGCTTTAAAAAATAAATAAATATTGGTGTGGGAGCCAAGAGTCTTCAACCCCCAAACCTACTTCTATGAAACAGTAATGCAAGCGAGGGAGCTGGCTATAACCGTGAATGAGTTGATATCCTCATGTCCAAGTTGCCGCTGCAGGAGACGGCCCCGCGTTGGAAGTTGCAGAATGATTCCCAGCCACCGAAGGCGCTGGTTTAGGGACGGCGAGTAATGGATAGTTCGCTGTTCGGCCGTTTGGTGAGACCAAACCTTAGTTAGCGGCACGTAGTACCACAACACGTGTGCCTCAAAGAAATGTTGGCAAAACTAAAGGTTTTTTTTTGTCGTAGGTAAAATCATCCAATGACAAATCCCGCCCTTGGGTGGGGCGGGAAATAGTGTCTGACTTTTACTGACTAAAAACCTACCCTTCCATTCATTGCGTTTGTCCCGGGGCCCGTGGTGACATTCTCACATAACCTTTGGCCCCAGTAGGCTTCGGCCCTGCTGGACCCCTACAGTTTACTGACAACTCCTTGAAAAACTAAAGGGTAGGCCCCTTCAGTTCAGTTGGGCCTCAATTCCTGGTGAGGTTACGTGAACATTTGAAATGTAAACACACTATCCCGCTCACCCTTATAGCAGGAAGGACAAAAAACAGGAGAATCTAGAAAATTACTGGTACAAGATAAAATAACATAATCAAATTAAGGTTAATAGACGGAAAAGAACTAAATTGGTATTTTATTTCTTTTTACCGTTTCTAAAGGAAACCATTATTTACTAAAGAAATAAGGTTGGATCGAAAAAACTAATCAAAGTTTACGTTTTGAAACTACAATCAGGACAAAGCTAAAAGAATGACAAATCTCTTTTGTATAAAATTTATTTATTCTAGACTTGATTACTGTTTTTGTGTTCTATTTCCAGGAATGGTGAAATGTAATAAAATATACGTGAACCCGAGATTCAAGGTGGTATTTTGAGCGATTAGAATTATTTATTTTTCTGTAAGAAAATATTTAGAACTAGCTTTCCCGGCCAACTTCGTACCGCCTAATAAGGCATATTTTCTCACCGTTCAAACCTTCCCTGGACTATTACAAATATTTCAAGACCAAAATTAGCCTAATCGGCCCAGTCGATCTCGAGTTTTAGCGAGACTAACGAACAGCTGTTTATTTTTATATATAAGATTACATCCTCAAACTGAAACTCAAATATTTTTATTTCACATAGGCCTACATGGGCACTTATAAAACATCAGAAGCTAGCGCACTTAATTCTGAATCGTTTTTTTCATTATTTTAGAAATTGGTGACTAATCTAAATTATTTTATACATACCAGACAGAAAATATTTTTGATTATTACAATATATACAACGTTTAAAATGAATATAAAGGGCCCTTAGTGGATGATGTTTTTTTTTGGTCCCAGGGCCCCGGGTGCCATTTTCACATACCCTTTGACCCCAGTAGGCTTCGGCCCTATTGGGCCCCTACAGTTTGCTGACAACTCCTTGAGGCGCGCGGGAACAGTGCGCGCCGTAAACGACTTGAGCTCGGACCGGTATGTTACCGGACGGACGGACAGCGAGCTACCCATTGCCCGCCGTCCGCGAGCCCGCGCCTGCGGTGGCCGGAAATCGGGATCGGAATCCCGGCGGCGGCGGCGGCGTGTACGCCGTTGCCTGATGCGGTCAGCCTCCTCCTTTGCTAGCATTACTGCTTCGCAGAAGGAGGCGACCGCCTGCCACTCCTCCTCGCTCCGGAGCATGGCTTGAACCAAACCCCGGCGCGAGATAGTGGATGATGATGGATTATAATTAGTGTTTAGGTACGTAAAAAGAGCGCACCCCAAAACAATAGAAACAATAAATTATATCTAGACCTTATTGTCAGACAAGTTTTCATTTTAATGATTTGGGTAATTTAACTACAGTAAAAGTAAAAAAGAAGTAATAAGTAAACATACATATGCATGATGATGAGTATGTACCTATACATAATATGATAACAGATTAAGGAGAGGGTGACAAACGAAAAGATGAATGGATTGTGATTAAAAGTCAGTGATAGCAAAATGAGTGAGAGGACAGAATGAAAGAAAAAAAATGTGTTGCACAGATCCCAATTAACGTGGGACAAGGGTAGAAAGATGGTGAACAGTAAAACAGCTAAGGAATGGAATACCCTGCCGGTGTCACTGATCCTGATGGCTATAACCTATGAGTCTTTAAGTCAAAAGTAAATAGGTTACTTTTAGGTAAGCGTACTCTATTGTCGACCACATCGTCGCTTACCATCAGGTGAGATAGTGGTAAAACGCGAGCCTATCCACAATAATAAAACAAATTGGGCAAGTAAACCACGGGTTCCGTACAAACTAACTTGTGTAAATAGTTCAATCTCCGAATCGAGTTTCGAAGATTGTTGGGAATAGAAAAAAAGTTTTTTTTTTATGACGTATGTAACTACAAATTTATGGTTTTTAAATTTACTCCTATACTTGTGCAATTAGACCTTGCTCATGCCAAATTTCGGGGTTCGAAGTCAAAAGGAACTACCCTATGAATTTTGATTCCGTGGAGAGTGTCGAAATGTACGTTTTTTGCGACGTAAACGGCCTTCTTTTTATTGCGTAAACTTAGAAGTTTGATTTTTTTACAGCTTCAAGAGACTGCAAACTGCAGTATACAGTTTTAATTTCAACGCGATATCTCCACGCGTTCCCGAGATAAATTGTCTTGACAGACAGACAGACAGACAGACAGACGGACAACAAAGTAGTCCTGTGACTTTTTTTCTTTTGAGGTACGGAACCCTAAAAAATAACGTATGATATCCCGCACACTCAAGCGTGCCCACCAAAATGTTAGGTTCTTCACAAAAAAAAAAATCAAATGGCTGTAACACTGTCAGCTCTCATCAGACCAGTCGATAAATTGCACGCTGTGCGAATAACAAGCAGGGCCCTCTGACGTCACGGCTCACATAAATTAAATTTATAATCAACCCAACTCCCCCAAATTAAATTAAATTATACCTGCCACTGCTTCAGCAAAACATTTACGTTTCGCTCCTTGAAAAAGACTGCTAGGCTGGTAACTCATCGGCTTCATTTTACGCTGTTAGATAATTTGTCATTGGAGTGAATTTGAAGATTTTAATATGTTGTTTTCATTACAACATTTTAAGCGTCGTGATTTTCTTAATGTATTTCTGGATGGTATCAGTCATTATTGTGTAATTTCCTCTCATACATGGGACTTTAACAGATCTAGTACTTAGTCGATGTACATACTATGACAAGTACACCTCTTTGGACTTTAATAAGTATTTTACTGCTGCAGAAATTGGTTCGATAGTGATTTTTTTTCTTTAGCCTATACTTTTCCACGGCTGGGCAAAGGCCTCCACCAATTCAATATTAAATCTTTAGCAAACCAGGAACTAGAACAGCAATATATAGTCCTTTTCAAAATATTTACTATAACAGCACCGCAGACATCACATTAAACTTTACAGAACCATAGTCACAGTAGTTAATAATAATAAGTAGGTACATTGACTTGACTCGCGAGGCTGTCGACATGTGGGAAGTGGATTTGGCGATCATTGTACCGATAGTTGTGTCAGCCAATAGCTTAATAGCCAAAAACCTCGACCAACATCTTAGGAGGCCATCGTTAGGCGGCTGGATCAAGGGCTTGATTCAGAAAGCGGTACTTCTGGACACGGCTTGTGTAGTCAGGAGGTTCCTGTCTCTGGAGCCCTGACCGCTGGTAGCTGGGACCCTGTTCCCGATACCGGTGGGCAGCTATTTTTTTTTAGACCTTTATGAGAAGCAATCGAAAGCAGTACCCTAACACTCGTAGTATTCATTAATTTTTAAATGTCTTTTTTTATTTTATTAAAAATATAATTTGTATGTATATTAATGATTAAACGGAATAATAATAAAATATGTCAAATTAATAAAAGTTTTACAAATAAATATATGAAGTCATACATAAATACTCGTATAATATCGTATTAAATCAAAAGGAAAGTCAAAATAAATTACACTCATAATACTTATTTCAAAGTTTAGATGCTCATAAATTCGTCAAAATAATTAAAAACTTGCACGATAAGTAAGCCAATATTTTCAACAGACAGAGAAAAGCAAACGATTTTGACTAAAAAATTGCGCCTGTAGCCACGAGTATCTTCAAACTATAATCACGAAACTGCAAGATTGCCATCTTCGAATATAAAGTATCAAAAAAGTCTAGTCAAGACAAGAGAGTCTAGAGAAGTTTAGTCATAAGTAGATATGACTAAACATAGGGCTATATTAAGTTATTTAAACTTCATGTACAGTAGTGGTACATAGGCCGACTTAATGCAACATGGTATTCTCTATCAGTTAACCTTTGGATTAAAAAAAAAAAACAACACTGATAGGATATTGAATGTGCACGATTGCACAATAAATAAATATTAGATATGTATATAAAAATATTAAATATATAGATTTTTGCTTATAAGATACGCCGCGATGTTATAATATTGACTCTAACGCAATATTGCTCGGACCATATGACGAGCACTACGAGGATATAGCCCATTCGCAAAATACGCGCTTTAGTCGTGGAGTTGCAGACACCAGCCCGAAATACAAATACAAATACAAATACAATATCCCATAGCTTGCTCTAAATAAATAAAGACCCTCAAGGACGCAAAGTTGCTCAGAGTCATAAGATCGTATCTGCTTAATTAAAACTCTCGACATTTAAAGTAACTTTAAAACATTTTAGAAATGAAAATAATGTGTTACAGTATCACAAAACGTAATTAGGCGGGCCGGTCCTGTTTATACGTAAACAAAGTTTGTTTTACGAGTTCCTATAATATCGTAAAGCAACATTTTATGACGAGTACCATTATCGTCAGTTAAAAGGATCGTAATTCATTCGGGAAATTGTTTAGTAGTAAAAATTATGGGCGTTCTAACCAGGGGAATCCGGGCTTACCATAAATAAGTAATGCGTATCAGTTTAAGCGCGGTTAAAACACACTGCTAATTTGCGTTATGACTTTGTTTTATAGGCTAAATTGTACTGTTAAAGTGCCGGAACTGTGCGGGCGTAAATATTTATCTTAATCACCATGCTTAGCTAAGATACAACCAGTATTGCTAGCGAAATTAGAAGATTTTTCCAATATTTTATTTACAACGTTTTATGACGCCGGCTTCGGCAGAGACAAACAACCAATATAAACAAAAATAAAATTATTTCAGTTTTTAGTAAAACGACCGGTTCATTGCTGGAAAAATCATCGATAAAATATATATTTTAAGTCGATAGAAATAATATACTTCACATCTATGTCGTCACAAATAACCTAATCCTGCATCGCGCAAGTAAGTTTCGCGATTGGAACATAATATAGAACAAACCCGAAATCAACTATCGGGCAGTAGCCCACCAGATATAACACCTGTCTGATCGGAGGATTCCCCTTTTCAATGGAGGTATGTGGGACTTTACTCTCCGTTCCACTACCCCCAAAAATTATTTCTTATGTTCTAGCGCGGAGTTTTACTGACTAAAACTTAAATATTCCTTCATTTGCCTTTTGCTTTCTAAGGCCACGGCAACTTTTCAAAGAAATTTGAAAGCACATGTATGATTTTTTTTTATAGGAAATCCGTAAATGACTTCTCTCGCCCTAGAGTAAAGCGTGCCAGACTTGAACTGACTAAAACCAACCTATGTTCAAAGGTTAAGTAGAAAGTTAAAATAATCTGACAGTCAAATCAATCTCTTTGTTTTTACTAAAAAGTATTAAATTTATTCCAAAACCACCAAAACAGTTATATAGAACTTTGTGAACAGACATGATAAACAACTCATTCGTTACAAAATTCACTGTCATGCAATTTCAGTTTTATGATAATTGCTCCTCAAACCAGTTGTGTATTCCTTTCAGTTGAACAAGTAATTGCTTACTAACTAATAGTTAAAGTTTGTAAAGTTGAAACCCTGATAAGAGTGACGCCCAAGCCACTAGACTAAATACTCAAATAGTTTCCTACAATAATAAATCAAGAAGTTGTTTGAGAGTTGCTCGCTTCTACGCTGAAATGTCTTCTGCATTTTACGTGGGTAGTTAAGTATCTGCAAGTCTGCAATGTCTGGAAAGATTGCAGTATTTGTGCAAGTGCTTACATGACAGTTTTAGTTTGAACGTCAATCATTGGAGTTAATTTTTTTTACTGGTTTTTAAAGCTAAAGATACTAATATAGATCGTATCATCTGATGTTTTGTAAAGGCTCAGGTAGTTAAACAATATCCAATATTAAAAAATAAATAAATATTAATTCAACAGAATAAAATATTGTATACTTTTTAACTACATGAGCTTGAGCATGAGTAGGTATACAATATTTTAATCTTGAATTTGAATACAAAAAAAAAACATTTTACAACTAGTTAAACTTATTTGTTACTTCTTCTACTACTAATTACATTTTCCTACTTTATTCATCTCTATAAATAACATGCCTAACGACCCATAGTTTTAATCCCGTGGAGCGTCGATTCGGCAAAATAAAATACTATCGATTTGTAAAGAAAAAATAAAGTACTTTTAAAAAAAACTCGTATTAATATACGCATATACGAAATAAATTTCTTTTTGTAAACGAGTCAATGACCTTGTAAGTAGTTGTAGGTCGTTGCGTACTAACTACCTACAGTTCATTGGCCTCGCTCAGCTGACGTTTACTTAAAGAAATTAATTTCGTACATGCGTAAATTAATTCGAGTTAAAAAAAAGTACTTTATTTTTTAATTTTTTCTTTATATATCGATAGTATTTCATGTACCGAATAGACCCTCCGCGGGATTAAAACGACTAAAATTTAACAGTGTATTGGTACCTACTTGTAGGTACAAACCTATGTTCAAGTATATTAAGAATTGGGTAAAATACTCGTGCATTTCACCGAATTACTATTTCTGAAATTGAAACGTTATACATTTGGCAAATATAGTACAAATATTTACAATGCCTTAACAAGTAGACGTACGGCGTTCCACCACCGATACATGATGGACGTCCCACCCATATATACAAAACGTTTTGGGGACACATTTATTGTGCGTACAGCTAAAGAGTGGAATTCTTTGTCGGAGTCTGTGGTTCTAAATAGCTACCTTCTAAAGGTTTTGAAGTCTAGAGTGAATATGTTACTTTTAAACAAGCATGGTCCATCGTTGATCACATCATCATTTATTGTTGGAAGCGATAGATGCGATAGTAGTCAATTAGTTCCCATGCGCAAATCAATAATAATTTAAAAAATATTTCAATTTTATCATCATCATCATTTCAGCTGAAAGACGTCTACTGTTAGACATAGGCCTCCCGCAAGCGTCGCCAAAACGACCGGTCCTGTGCGTCCCGCATCCATCGGACTTCAGCGACCCTGACCAGGTCATCGGTTCACCTTGTGGGAGGCCTTCCAAAGTCTTCCGATACGCGGCCGCCATTTCAGAACCTTTCGGCCCCAACGGCCATCTTTTATTTATTTATTTATTTATTTATTTTTACACTTTATGCACAAAAGTACAGAGGCAGACTTAATGCCTTAGGCATTCTCTAACAGTCAACCTTAGGGTGATGGAGAGACAAATAGTGGTAGATGCAATAAAGAGAGAGAAAAGGTGAATACAAACATAGATATACTAATAAACCATAAATACAATACAATTATATAATATATATACACAAATTAATAAACAACATAATATATACATATATATATGAATAAAGTCAAACCAATGGTTCAAATCGGCAACTAGAAAATATTAACGTTGTGATGAAACCACTGCCAACTTCCTACGAATAAGCTCGCGAACTTTGGCTTTAAATGTCAATCGGTTTGTTGCCATCCTAATCTCCTGAGGAAGCGCATTCCACAAAGAAATAGCTTGTACGAAGAAAGAACAGTGAAGAAAGTCAGTACGATGTGAGGGAAATTGAAGTAGGCGGTTAAAAGATGAGCGCAGATTTTTATTGTGGTTGGCGCAAATGTATTGAAAATAAGGGGCTAAATAACTAGGAGAGTTAGGTGAATCAAGAAATGAAAACAAGGTAGTGAGCGCCCTTTGCTCTCTGCGCTGACGTATGGGTAACCACTTTAGAAGCGACCGATGCGCTGAAACATGATCATATTTACGTAGATTGAAGACGAATCGAATGCAGTAATTTAGAAGACGGTCAAGCTTATTGAGGAGATCTGCATTCAGGTCATAGTAGCACACGTCACCATAATCGATGATTGGAAAAATCAAGGTCTGCACAAGCATTGTCTTCGTATTCGATGGTAGCAGATTCTTCAACCGAAACAGAGCCCGCAACGTTCCTGTAACCTTCTGACTAACGCTAGCCACTTGAGTACGCCAGTTCAATGTACTATCAATGCGCAAGCCCAGATCCTTGATGTCGGTCTTTTCTGCGTGCAATATGCCCATGTGTGTCAATTTTATTTCTCACTCAAAAAATAATCACATTCCATTCAAAAGCCTTCAAAATAGAATCGCTTAAATAACTTACCCAGTAAGTCCGATTTTATCCCAGACATAGAAAAATCCAAAGAATTCATAAAGTAAAATATTCGTTGCGGAAGTTACAGCAATGCCCTCGGATACCGAGCCATCATATTCTTTTTAAACATGAAGAGTTAAAATTTTAATTAAAAGACTCTTTGCGTGCTTCAAAACGACTCCAATTAAAACTATATCTTCGTTGCGAAGAACATAAAAGACTTGAGAGGGTAAAAAGGCTATGGATAATAGCTCTTCTAGTACTCTGTAATTATTGTGGTCTGTCTATTTAAATATTTAATTGCGACAGTTATGCTCGTTTATTATGGATGAAAGTGTTTTTTTTTTGTTGGAGGAAAAAAATAATGTCTGAGGTATGATATGCGGGTATGATCATAATAAGTTAGTTAGCCCATTATGTCCCACTGCTGGGCGAATGCCTCCCTCCCCTTTTCCATACACGTCTGTCCTCGGCCATCGCGGGCCAGTCCTTCGGGTAATTATCCAGCTCATCTTTCCACCTTCGCCTTGGTCTGCCACGATGTCGCTTAGCGTGTAATGGGACCCAATAAGTGGCCCTATTAGCCCTCAGCTCATCTGACATGCGGCAGACATGTCCGGCTCAATCCCACTTTAGTGTTACAATATACTATTTGTTATAGTTTTAAATAGTAAGTGTTTTATATAATGGAAATAAATTCCTACTTTAGTGTTATGTACAGATCTTTTTAGAAAACTTTACTCTTCACTAAGAATTACTCCTGTATCGGAGGTGCATTCACAAACATGTAAACTCTCATATACAACACACCCAGACCCGGAACGCCTATTTGTAGGCCATACAAATATTTGTTCCGTGCGGGAATTGAACCCGCGTCCCGCAGCGCAGCAGCCAATCACTCAACCACTGCGCCATCCGTGCCGTTAAAAATTAGAGCTTCTGTTTGAGGTAGGAAACCAAAAAAAACTCGCTCTCGAGAAGAGCGTCTTCAACCCTACTGGGCACACAAATTTACTTCTCACTACACTTCTAGTATAATGTTTTTACTGTCTTTGTCAGTGAGTTAATCAAGAAGGCTATCCGCGAGAACACTGCCGACAAACTGTACTGCAGTTTGGCTGAAGATATGTGAAAATATTTATGTAAATTTTCTTAAAAAAACCTTTTTTTTACGAGCGCGTGGAGCACTACACGCTGTCGACTTGGTCTTGGTCCGAATGGTTGTCGTCTGCAAACCTGCGAAATCACTACATAGTATAAAACAAAGTCGCTTCCCGCTGTCTGTCCCTATGTATGCTTAGATCTTTAAAACTACGCAGCGGATTTTAATGCGGTTTTATAAATAGATCGAATGATTCAAGAGGAAGATTTATAATTATATATAATACATGGATAATATATTTAATATCACCATTGCACTCGTACGAAGCTGGGGCGGGTCACTAGTTAGTTATAATAGTTTGTTTTTGATGCATGTAATATGTATCCTGTAATTAAACAGTTGCTGTTGCTGTAAGTAAATCAATTGTACTACATATCTGTGATATTCAATTCCTGCATGGATTTAATATTTAAAAGGCATCTATCCCGCACTGCAGGCAAATCTTTACAAATCGATAGTATTTAATGTACCAAATCGACCCTCCGCGGGATTATAACGACCAAAATTTAACGGTGTATAGATATACGAGTAATCTAATTATAAAAAAATACACGTGCCAACCCAAAAACAGTTTCAATTATCCCAACAGAAATTCACGATGCTGACGTAATATTACAAAAAAAAAAAAAAAATCCTTTCAAATTACACTTAAGCATCTACTAATCAACCTACGCCCCAATTTTTCACAAAGACTTGACAATTTTCCTCTAAACAAAAGGTCGGACATCTGTTTTGGAACCAGCTTTTCATTAAGCGCCCGGGAGTTGGTGCTTGAACCCAAAGCGGAGCTCCCAACTATTACGTTCTGTGAGCAACATTCAATCATTGCGGTCTCGACACCTTTTGTTCCAGTCGCCAGTATCGACGATATTAACACGAAATTTTGGTCTATTTTGAGGTGAATTTCTTTACGAAACTGTGTAACTGATTAGTTTAAATGTTAGTAATGCGTTGTGCACATAAAAGTACAGAAGCGAACTTAATGCCTTAGGCATTTTCTACCAGTCAACCTTAGGGTTTTTTTATGGTAGGTAAAATCATCAAATGACAAATCCCGCCCTTGGGTGGGACGGGAGATACTGTTAGACTCTTACTGACTATAAACCTACCCTGTTCCATTCATTGTCTTCGATCCAAGGCCCCGGGGTTCATTTTAACCTAACCCTTGGCCCCAGTAGGCTTCGGCCCTACTGGGCCCCTACAGTTTGCTGACAACTCCTCTAGGCGCGCGGGAACAGTGCACGCCGTAAACGGCGGCTCGGACCGGTCTATTACCGGACGGACGGGTAACGAGCTACCCGTTGCCCGCCGTCCGCAAGCCCGCGCCTACGGTGGCCAGAAATCGGGATCGGAATCCCGGCGGCGGCGCGGCGGCGGCATGTGCGCTGTTGCCTGATGCGGTCGGCCTACTCCTTTTTCCATTACTGCTTCGCAGATGGAGGCGACGGCCTGCCACTCCTCCTCGCTCCGAAGCATAGTCAACCTTAGGGTGAAACAGAGAAAAATAGTGGTAAGTGTAATAAAAGAAAATAAAAATAATAAAATTATTAAAATTGTTATGAGAAACTTACAAATGACCGCCATCATATCTAATTTCTTTACACTAATATTATAAAGCCGAAAGTGAGTATATTTTTTACTTATTCGCGGAGAACGGCTAAACGGATTTTGATGTAACTTGGTACATGTCTTGCGATGGTATATTTATGATACTTTGAATCCCGTAAGTATGTTCCCTTTATCACGTGGGCGAGGCAGCTGGTAGCAGTTATAGTAATATAATATATGCGACAATTTGTACTTATACATCGTTAAAATTTTCACCGTTTTAATCCCGTGGGGGTCGATCCTGTACATGAAACACTATCGATTTGTAAAGATAAAATAAAAAATTAAATACTTTTTTTTTAAATTCGAGTTAATATACGCATGTACGAAATTAATTTCTTTAAGTAAACTAGTCAATGATCTTGTAGGTTAGTTTTCGGTCGTTGCGTACCAACTATCTACAGGTCATTAAACTCGCCCTGCTATCGTTTACATAAAGAAATGAATTTCGTACATGGGTAAATTAATTCCAGTTTTAAAAAAATACTTTATTTTTAATTTTATCTTTACAAATCGATAGTGTGTCATGTACCGAATCGACCCTCCACGGGATTAAAACGATCAAAATTTAACGGTGTATATGTGTGTGTGTATGTTACTTAATCATGCTTAAACATCTGAACAGAGTAGGATGAAGATGAGCACAAGCGTAAATCACGTGTAGGATAAGACACAGGATACTTTTTATCCTGGCAGTAGGTTTTCTTGACATAATTTTTGGCTTTCGGCAAAAACCTGACAATTAAAGTCAAGTCTCCATTAAACAAAAATGAATACCTCAAAAGTTACCGATCCCTATCTGAAAATAATAAGCCCAAAGTCTTTAACGTCATGTTAAAAAATTATGCAAATCCTACACAAACGAAACAGGACACGAAAAACTTTAAAACTTAGCATTTATGTAGGTGACGTTATCTTCTGAAAATTTGCACCGAGCGCCATGAAAACGTTACGTGCTTCCGCGAAGATTTCAGTTTTGTAACTACCTGTACCTGTCGTACCGTATATTATGAAATTTTGTTATTACATTCAGTGAGCGTCTACGCTCCCGAATAGCGTTTTGGGTGACAAATTTCAAAATGGACGGTTCTATTCGATTTTCTTCGGTGTTGATCGGATAACGTTCAACTTGTTTGAGTGTTTAAGTATTTTCGTCTTGCTTTTTGTTACAAATAGAATATTTGTGCTACAATAAGTGTTTTGTATTGTTTTAGTACAAGCGTACACATAGTGTCACGGCCTTTTTTCCATGGGGGAAAGTATAATATAGATCGCCATCTGCTATGATCATTAGATACTCCTTTTACTTTGTGTGATGTCATCAAATCTATCATTCTAAATTCGACCAACTACATCAGACTGCTTAAAATGACTTTGTTTAAAACTTTTCAATCGTTTTTTATGGTCGGGTTATTTGAAAACATTATCTTATCATGGTTGTTAGATCACTTATTCAACATTACTGACTTTATCCACACAGCACTTTTATTTCCCTGACTTGCCCTTTCTAAAATTGACAACCGACTGCTCCAGTGGGTGCGAGCACCCGCTATTAATAAAAGTGAGGACCGGATATACCGCCATCTTGGCAGAAACAGTTAACTATTTATTCAAGTCAGTGTATGTATAAAGACAACCATAAAAATCCTTACAAAAATATAAATATCTGAAACATTTGATTTAATGTCACATAAAGTTCAAGAATTATTTAATGCACCACTTTAAATGTAAAATCGTCATTTGAAAAAACAAATAGATATCAAAACTAACGCCATCTAGACGATAGTTATTTCTAACTTTAAAATATCAGCTGTCACACACGACAGCAAGTGTCATTGTCATTTGAAAACCTTATTAAACAGTAAGATTCTAACATGGTGGACATCCTACCTATACGCACAAAGCGTTTTGGGAACATATTCAGTGTGCGTACAGCTAAGGAGTGGAGTTCCCTGCCGGAGTCTGTGTTTCCTGATGGCTACAACCCGGGAATCTTTAAGTCAAGAGTGAATAGGTTACTTCTAGGTAAGCGCGCTCCATCGTCAACCGCATCATCGCTTTCGACCAGGTGAGATAGCGGTCAAGCGCGAACCTATAAAAGAAAAAACTTTTTTAATATTTTTTTATTTATACATATAAACTAGTGCTTGACTGCGATCCCACCTGATGGTAAGCAGTGATGCAATCGTTGAAGAAGTTGAAATAACCTATTCAGGTTACTTTTAGGTAAGCGTGCTCCATTGTCGACCGCATCATCGTTCACCATCAGAATGATGAGATAGTGGTCAAACGCGAGTCTATCAATAATAATTAAAAAAAATTTGCTCCTGAGTAAAGTCGGGGCGGTGTCACTTGTTATCAAGCTTTTGACTTTTGTTAGTAACATTTTAATCTGACTTGTGAGTAGCGACTTATTAGAAACATGTTCAGAATAGTTAGTTGAAGTAGGACGGTCGACATGGCAACCTTTTACAAATACCGGGAATTTCTGTCTCTGTACTTTCCGAGTTCCGATTCCGAGTGAAACATTTGCGTCAGTACGTAATACGATTCTTGTTTTATTTTTGTCTTCGAAATTATTTATTTAATCTAATATTATAAAGCTAAAGACGATGTGTTTGTTCGTTATCAAGAATTAGTCAGTAAATGTGTACAAAATTATTGATTAGATTGTTTCTATTTTTTCCGGTCGGAAATCATCAAACAACTCTCTCACTCTAGAACGAGAGGACGCGTCTAGACTTTTACTAACTAAGACTCGTGCCTCGGTTGGGCAAAGCATCGCCGTGTTCTTGTGGGCCTTGGTACAGGCCATGGTCTGGAGCGAGAAGGAGTGGCAGGTGGTCGCCTCTTTTTGCGAAACAGTAATGCTAGTAAAGGAGGAGGCCGACCGCATGAGGCAACGGTGCTTACGCCAAAGCCACCACCGGGATTCCGATCGCGATTTCCGACCATCGTATGCGCAGGCTTGCGGACATCGAGCAATGGGTGAACTGAACCCAAGTCATCAACGGCGCTTACTGTTCCCGTGCGCCTCAAGGAGTTGTCAGCAAACCGTAGGGTTCCAGCAGGGTCGAAGCCTACGCGAACACCAGGGCCCTGGAACGAAGACAAAGTATGGATTTTTTAGTCAGTAAAAGTCTGACACTATCTTCCACTCCGCCCAAGGGCGGGATATGTCACTGGATTTTTACCTACCGAAAAAAATCTGTATCTGTCAGACAATTTTAAGTTGCCCTTTACATTCCAAAGTCACTACATAACATCACGATACGACTAATAGGATCGGAACAGTAAGCAAAGGCGTGGGTTTTTACCCCCCTGTCTGTGGGTGGGCCTTTAAAACCGGCTGACGATATAATTCAGTAAAATTCATAAAGCAAAAACATCTCATTCTATTGTTCACTTCCATCAAGATTTGTTTAAGCCAAGATTTTGTTAAGAAGACTACCTGCAGAGAAACGTAGACACTACCGCTGCCAAATCAGATGTGACTGAAATGCAAGATTGCTGGCTGATAGGACGAACTCTCAGTCTTGCAACTTTTCCAAGATGGATAAAATATTTATATAAGTATAAAATATTTGCAACCCCTGGGTTTAATGAAGGCGGTTTTAAAAGTCACTCGTCGACGCTGAACACACTACTTTTCGTAATTAAATAAGAAGGTAACTGTTTCAGCAAGACACCTTAGCTTTACTTTTTTTTGTAGGTAAAATCATCAAATGTCAAATCCCGCCCTGTCAGACTTTTACTGACTAAAATCCACTCCTGTTTCTTCTTTGCCTTCGTTCCAAGGTCCCAGGGTTCTCTTACGCACAACTCGTGGCCCAGTAGGCTTCGACCCTGCTAGGACCCTACGGTTTTGCTGACAACTTCTTGAGTTGCGTGTGGAATACTACCCGTTGCCGACCACTCGAGGTCGGTCCGAAAGATTACCGGATGGGCGCAGAAGCGAGCGACCCCTTGCAATAAAATATTTGGACTAGTATTTAAGTGCATAATATTTGCAAGTATTGTCATAGTTTTCATTTATTGTTTCATTAATTGTCTTTTGTAGCAGTAATACTAACTAAATGGCTGGATTTTTCATCTCCATGCTCTCATCAGTAAGATGATAAAAAATAAGCATAAATATCCCTTACAGGCGTAGTAGATATAATCATTATCTTTGATGTACCTTCAGCCTATAATCACACAATTAAAAAAATTCGTCATCTAACCCTCAACTCAAACAAATGGTTGTGAATATGTCAACTGCATCCTATCTCAGCCATTCATTCCGTCAGACTCATTACGAAGCGGTTACGACACACTCAAAATTTCCCCTAAAATTCTGCACAGTTTTTATGACGATGCGAGCAAAAAAACTCTCCATTTTGATGTACTCGTAAGTACAAAGAAAGCACGTATGTTTTACGGTTTCTCTTATCTCGTGCAGCCTTAACTTTACTGGTCATGCGGGATCACGGAGTGGGCAATACATGGAGTGTTCACCCTTTCAGTGTTTTTACCTTTTTGTGGTATATGGTATGTCCATGTATGAATTGTTGATAGATTTCCAACGTCGTTGTACCTACACTAGACGGGTCTAAATGTGCCTATGTGTACGTACACCTTTCCTTGTTTTTAATCAGTGAAACTTAATGGTTTATATCTTTTTCTTACGCTAATTATACTATCTAATAAGCCCATCTTTATACGGTTTAATTCAGATTTCCAGCAATGGCAGTCCCTCTTGTTTAGATGATTTTATTCGGATGATGTCCTGTCCGAAAGCTGGATTTCCGTCAAAAAAAAGTTCAGTTGTACTTTTACCCATCCAGGAACCCACTCAAACATACATACATACAAATTTCATTCGATCCGGTCAAGTTATGAGGAGTTAGGTGACAAATGCACAAGGAGAAAAATTATATATATACAGATAAACCTTTATGGATACTCATACTCGTAATAAAAGCGAAGTGCATATATCTATAATCACTTCATTTCTTACTTACTCTGTGTCCACGCTTTTGCGAATGGAGGTCCTTATCTAAATATTAGCAGTTGTTTATCCGTATGTCCTTTTGCATTCCACGTACGTTCATATCTCTCAAACGTCCGGTCTTTTGGCTTTGGATCGGTCATGCATACGAAATTTTCTGAATCACTATTTGTTTTGACATATTGCAGGTATATCTCGGTTATCTAAGAATATATCTGGTTTTACGATGAGTAGTATGTACTAAATGCGCTTGTTTGTTTTAAAATATTTGAGTTTTCGACTGATTCTATTGCAGTATTATATCGGATCGGTTTGTGGTTTAGACGCTCATGAAATTATAAAGGTTAACCACCTTTATAATTTCATATAGGTATTAACCACCAAAAAAATAAATAATTTACTTTTTACAATTCAATTAGTTTTCAATTGTAAAAAGGGAATTATTTATTTTAGCTTCTTGTCTCATAAAGAACAATAGCTAATTCATCTGATTGAACGAAGGTCGCTTATTATAGGCCGACATAGTATCACGCCTTTGGTATAATAAGAGCAAATTTATCAAAAATTGCAAATATATAAGATATTAAGTTCTTATGCCAAAAGTTGAGTACTGAAGAGAGTAAAAAAGCACCAAAGGCAGAATGGTCTGCTTTCCTTCTGGTGGTGTTTGAACTATCTCAGTGTGTGTTTTGATCTCTCTGATCAAAAAGTAATTTTCAAAGCATTTTGGCATACTTAGGCCATTATTACAATTTTCAACAAATGGACCCATTTTTATCAATGATATAATTTATTAGGTACACAATATATTCAGTTTCAAACAAGAATCTCAGTAATATGAAGAATCGTAAATTTGATTCGTAAATGGTGGTTTCATTTACGATTCCAATAATTCCACAACGCGCCGTCATTACACCTTTACCCAAACCTGATAGTTTACGTTCGGATGAATTTCGGCTAGTTGCGTGGCCCGGATGCAATGCAAATGGAATATCCGTGTATTTGGCGATTAGATGTGGCCCAGATCTGACCGGATCTTGTAACCCGGATAAGTTGAGTTGTGCTTCACTCGCCCGGTGTTCGCTCGGTTTGTTACAACAGCACGCTGGACTTCTCGATGGGGTAGGCAGATGGGTGTAATTACACTTGCAGACTATCATTTGGAAGTGTATCAAGTTTTTCGGTTTCTGACAGTGCAGATTCGGTCACGTCAGGTTTTTAAGATAGTATTGATGTAAACTAATGCTTGACTAAGTGGCCTGATGACCTGATAGGGGTTGCGGGAATTGTTCATTGCGGCGACAATTGGGGGAGGTCTATGTGCAACAGAGGACGTCTTTAGACTTAAATGAAGATGACGATAAGTGCTTGACCTGGTGGTAAGCAGCGATGTAATAGTTGAGGATAAGACGCAATAGTTTATTATAAGACACCTCAGGCGTTTATTTTTCACTCTAGCTTTAAAGACACCTAAATTATAATCGGACGGAAAGACCGCAGCTATCAAACAACGACCGTTGTTCAATAAAGAGAAAGATATTTTTATTCTGCCTTCACTAAAAATACTAATTGTACACCATTTATTATTAATGAACTTTTTGCAATTATTGAAGAACTTGGGCGTTTTTAAATATCTGTGTAGAATCATTTTGTTGATAAAACAAAAACAAGTTTCATAGTAGAAAATAGGAATAAATTAAAGTACAGTACGGCCGACGGATCTTGGCGCTCTTTTACTTTGAGCGCTAAAGTTCGCAGAGCCTAACTTCAGACGCGCCAAGATCCGTCGGCCGTACTGTAAAGTTAAATACTATCCCTATATCAATCGGTTTTTATGTGTATGATGTTCCGAAAGTATCACCGCACAGAAAAAATGCTCTTACTCATTTATATGTGTCATTAGTTTTGTTTATTTTATAATAAAAACATACTGTTTAAATACTTTTGAAGGGCTTAATTGCAATAATAAATATACCCTTAAACAACGCAATCTATAGATATGGCGCCACTCACGTGAAGTGTCAACAGCTGTACAGTACAGCTAGCTGTATCGATCTGAGGTTTATATTTATTTTGAGCTTGTAAACGCACCCTCAATATAAACCAAAAACACTGGTAGGCACATTTTGTTTGTTACAAAATAAAATAAAAAAAGTTCAACAACGGTAGTGAGCCTATTTCCATTTTACGGGGCTTAATGTCTAACATCGGATCGAAACTGAAAACTTTCTGATTGAAAAAACCCAATAACGCTGGCTGACCTAGAAATGAGGTCCAGTTTAGGAGTCTAGCAACCAGTTTGGGTCCGTTGAGTTGATTTACTAACATTTTGTTATTACACAAGTTCGACATTGCAGAATGTATCGAGTTTGGCTGCAGTACGGCGGGATTGACCGCTCTTGTTAAACAATAGAGGAGTTCGGAAGACAAGACGAGTTTGTTATTGAACTTAGGTTAGAGAGTAACTAAGTTCTGGAGTACCTTAACGCTGTTACGTAAAATTTATTACATATTCATAATAACTTGTTCACATTATAATGAACTAGAAGATGTTTTGAATTGAACGTAAATCGTCAAGGTTAGTAAAACCGTAGGGGCCCAGCAAAGATGCAGTCTACTGGGGCTATGGGTCGACGTTCTGGGATGCAGAGGCCAACTGAAGAAACATAGGTAAACATAGGTTTGACTGGCCTGTTGGTCTAGTGGTTAGTGGCCCTGACTGCTATGCCGGAGGTCGTGGGTTCGATTCCCACCCAGGACAAATGTGTGCCCCGCTTGGGAAGAGCATCGCCGTGTCCTCGTGGGGGCGATCGGCGGCGATCTCTCGCGCCGGGGCTTGGTTCAAGCCATGCTCCGGGGCGAGGAGGAGTGGCAGGCGGTCGCCTCCTTTTGCGAAGCAGTAATGCTAGCAAAGGAGGAGGCCGACCGCATTAGGCAAAGGCGCACACGCCGCCGCCGCCGCCGGGTTTCCGATCCCAATTTCCGGCCACCGTAGGCGCGGGCTCGCGGACGGTGGGCAATGGGTAGCTCGCTGTCCGTCCGTCCGGTAACAGACCGGTCCGAGCTCAGGTCGTCTACGGCGCGCACCGTTCCCGCGCGCCTCAAGGAGTTGTCAGCAAACTGTAGGGGTCCAGCAGGGCCGAAGCCTACTGGGGCCAAAGGTTATGTGAGACTGTCACCACGGGCCCCAGGATTAAGGCAAGGAACGGAAAGGTAGGTTTTTAGTCAGTAAAAGTCTGACACTATTTCCCGCCCCACCCAAGGGCGGGATTTGTCATTGGATGATTTTACCTACCCAAAAAAAAAAAAAAAAACCCAGGACAAATGTTTGTGTGATGAGCACGATCATTTGTTCTGTGTCTGGGTGTTATTTATCTATAATATGTATGTATTTAGAAAATATATATATATATATATATATATATATAGTATGTATAGTATGTTTATCAGCTGTCTGGTACCCATAACACAAGCTCTGCTTAGCTTGGGACTAGACGGTGTTGTATGATAGTTGTGGAAATATTATTATTATTATTATAGGTGTGGTTTTAGACAGTAAAAGTCTGATAAGCCTTCCCGCCTGCCCTAGAGCAGGAAAAGTTATTAGGTGAACTACTTAAGAAATATTATTAATAATATCTAATAAATAGGATACTATTAATCCCCAAAAATATGTTCCCTTAGGATAATTTTAGGATATTTTCAAAGGCGAAGCCGCCGTGGCCGAAGGCAGTGGCTAGTTATAATAAAATAATGTATGTACGAGTATGTTTGTTACTCTTTCATGCTCAAACGATTTAAAGGATTTGAATGAATTTTGGTACCAGAGTAGCTTATAACCTGGATTAACACATAGGCTATAATTTATAAAGGTGGGAAGTAATAAATTCAAGCGGGTGAAGCCACATGCGAGGCCACAGGCGCAGCCACCTGAGCCTGGAGCCACATGTTTTATAAATTAATAAGCGATTCATTAATTTATAAAGTAATACATTAAATATTCTGAAATAAAGACTAATGCATATTAACAAGTCTATTAATAATAATACATACATACATACATAAATAACGAAAATTCTGTATGGCTCATTCTTTGCCCAAAGAATCAGCATTACCATTCAACGTGGCAATGCTGCCAGTCTTCTGGGTACGTTTCCGGATGACAGCGATGTTGAAGAGTACTTCAAGGCCTGAGTGTATTTGGTGTTTTTGTTTTATATTTGTGCATAGTTATGTCTAGTTTACATTCTTAGTTTAGTTTTTATGTACATAGGTTTAGGCTTCTATAGAAAGCAAAACATAAATTTGTGTAAAACTGATCCTATAAAGACCATTAATAATAATTATCATCATGCTGCCCTTGTTCCGTGTTATTTGAGGTCCGAGCACCATGTTTAATTTTTCCACAGAATGTCTCACCCACCATGCTATCACTAACTTCCTCCTCCTTTAAGAAAATGGTTCGTGAACACATTGGAAAGAAGTTGGTAGAATCATCACAGCCTTGATTGGTTGGATTTGTTTCTCAGAGTAATTTTCGTTATTTATGTATGTATGTATTTATTACTGTATTAGTTTTCTATTTTTTTGTTTAACATTAAGTTGCACCTACTATATTATGTTTCTGCACCACCCTAAGGTCGCCTCGAAAAAAAAAATTGCAATAAGTCCGCCTTTGTACAGTTTTTACTTGTGCAAGAAGTTTAAATAAATAAATAAATAACTATCTCTTCTTTCATATCACTCTTCACACAATCTATCCATATTTTCTGTAACCTCTCTCTCTCCCTGTCCGTCCATCCACCTATGTGAATTAATAACAAAAAAGCGAGTGCAGGGATAATCGTCGGCTGGTACCATGTTGCATTACAGTTCGTGTAAAGGATCTTTACGAGTTTGTTTCGATTCCTCGTACCCCTTTAAAAGGACCAGGACTCTAGGGATTTAAGATCTACAAACCCATATTAATAATATTACGATTTATTTAAAAGACAACATTGGCCTAACGGTTAGGAATAAGTCATCAACTAAAGGATTAGTAATATTTAAAAAAAATTACAAAGACCTAAGAAATCTAACCTCTAAACAGCAATCGAAACTAGTGATTGATCACGGGTACAAGGATAAAGTATAATCTTATGTACACTGTTAAATTTGGTCATTTTAATCCCGTGGAGGGTCGATCAAGTACATGAAACACTATCGATTTGTAAAGATGAAATTAAAAAAAAACCCTCGGCATAGCATTCAGGGCCACTAACCACTAGACCAACAGGCCAGTCAGCACTAAAACAATAGTAAAGTTTTAAACGAACACTGTTATTAAATTACAACTACTGAAGCAAAACTTAAGTGTAAAGATTTATTAATTACAAGAGTTTCAACTACCTCTAACTTTTCGCCATAACTTGTGGAAGGTGTTCCAACGTCCAATATTTTGTTGAAACTCAAGAAAAAAAATCTAATTTAGTTTTAAGTGTTCATAAAATATTGAAGGCACGACCTTTTGAGAGCAAGAGTTTCGCCTGTCTTGAGGATATTAAAAATTTCATATTCGCGCATATTTACGTGTCTTGTCTGGGATAAGAACGAGACATTGGACAAGGACTTGTAACACTTGTACACTGATTTTTATTTTCTTATATTTTTGGGAGTCTTGACTGTACAGTTGGTGTGTTGGTTGAGCGATTGGCTGCATTAAAAGTTGTGGGTTTTATTCCCTCACGAAACAAATAATTCAAGATTCAAAAATTCATTGCATTTATTTCATATAAACCATCTACAGGCACATATTTGAATAGTCAAGAAGTCGATCTGTCAGAAAAAATGATACTAATTGCACATTCCTAAGTATATATGGAGAAGAATGCGCAAGAATCTTCATGTACAATTTGTTTACTTAAAGAAATTAATTTCGTACATGCGTATATTGATTTGAGTTTTAGAAAAAAGTACTTTAATTTTTAATTTTATCTTTATAAATCGATTGTGTTTCATGTACCGAATCGATCCTCCACGGGATTTAAACGACCAGAATTTAACGGTGTATATTACAAATATGTATTTCGGTTACATGTTTCTTGTCGCTGCTATTATGTGAGAACAATGTAAATAAGATCAAGAATTAAAGCAGCTAAGAGATGACCATATAATACTCGTAGGTTTTACCTATGAAATTGTCGTTTTTTAAAACGAGTTTCTTTGAAGTGAGTGTGTTATATCTTTTGATTGATTTGCAATTATAAGTTCAAATAAACTTTATACTAAAGGCACGTTATTCTTTTTTGAAATTAGATATTTATTGATATTTTTTATGTTCTGTATTTTCTGTTATATCGAAATAAAATTCCGAAAGAGTTAAGTGAGAGGTGTACCCATTTTATTTAATAATAAATTGTTATTTTGATATGACTTTTCTGTTCGCATTACCTGTCATGTCACTTGTCACGTAACTTCTCCCCAGGTAATGTTATTGCTAAACATTTTGTACTTAGCATTTGGCGAGGAAGAAAAGTCATTTGTCTAAACCTGCTGGAGTGTTACCATGATATGTAAATAGGGGCCTAGTAGGGTCGAAGCCTAATCGGGGGCTCTGGGGAGGTATGAAAATGCATACCAGGGCCCTGGAACCACGGCAAAGAAGGATTGGGGTAGGTTTTTAGTCAGTAAGAGTCGCACACTATCCCCCACTCTGCCCAAGTGGGGGATGTCATTTGATGATTTTATCTATTTAAAAAAAAAAAACCATGATATGTAAAAATATCAGTCGTGCGAGCAATAAAGACGGATGGAGCTCCATAGGGTGTCTATGTAGCTCCATCCCTTTAACAATTTAGTTTAGGTCTTCATGGTAGACCCTCTGGTCACGAATCAACTTTGTCATAAAAAACTAACTCCAAAGAAAAATACAAACTCTTTGAAACGAATATTTCATTCACGATAGTTTTTGTAAGTCCGCTTTTTAATTATGAGACGCTGAAATAAAATGTAAGCTGTATGTTGGGTATCTAGTAAACTACACATGTGGTTCATTAACAGGTTTTTGTTCGTGTTTTATTTTCCGTAGTAAAATGTTTCGTATGTTTTTGATTATCCGTGTAGGATGCAGCTTTCAAAGGAACATCGCTGTATCCTAGGATTGAATCTGTCGTACTTTGTGGATTTACAAAAATTGTGGTGGGTATTACGGCGCTCACCTCAGTTACGCTGCTGTTCACCTGTGTGATGAAAGGGGAATGTGATTTTATCGTGCGCTATACAGCGGTCGTTTACCTTTAAATGCTCTTTGGAAAATGTGTTTCCTTTTTCTTCAATTTTGTACATTTTTATTACGGTTTAAAATAATAATATATAGGGTGACTGGTAATTAGTGAACGATAAAACATGTTATTGTAGTCATGATAACAAACAACTTTTACTCGTGAAAAAATCAGCCAAGTCAAAATGTACTGTTGATACATTTTGACCAGACAGGCGAACACAAAATGAAACTGAAATCGCGAAAAAAAATCTGCTGTTCAGTAACAGCAGATTTTTTTCGCGATTTCAGTTTTGGTCCCATAGTAAAAGTTGTTTTTTTATCAAGACTACCATCACGTGTTTAAGTATCGTTCACTAATTACCAGTCATCCTATATAATATAAGAGAAAAGTCACAAAAAAGGGATTAAGGTGAAATTTAAAATGACACCCAGTGACTGAAAAGTTGTTCTCATGGCGGTGATCAGCGGTAGCGGCCTTTCAGTTCTGGCCATAGTATGAAGCGAGAAAGAATAGGAGGTAGCCACGTTCTTCTGCGAAGCAGTAATGCAAGCAAAGGAGGTGGTGGAAAAGACCTGCAGACATCAAGCAATGAGTAGATTGCCGTCCGATAAGGATAAAGCTCCTTGGTTGACGGCGCATTGTGTTTCAATGTGCCTCAGAAGGTCAGACAAGGCCGATGACTATTGGGCTGGGAGATTTTTCGAAAGAATTATTGTAGCCCTTGTAAAAGGTAACTGAAGGAACACAGGTTGGTTTTAGTTTGCAAAAGTTTGACACTGCCTCCGCCTCCACCCAGTAAGGGAGAATTAATCATTTAATGATTTCCTACGCAAAAAGAAAGTTGAAAGGGAATCATTTATCTTGGTAGGTGCCTATCGTCATGTGAAAAGGAGAGATGTGATGCATGTTACTAAAATAGTTATAAGTGTACGTTTAGAAATAGGTTAGGCAGGAGTGATCTCTAAGAAAAAAACTGGTTATAGCGTGATGGTTAACAGGACAGAATAAAAAAAAAATGCGTTACGTTTACACTAACCAAGGCAGGAAGATCAAAATGTATTTGAGAAGACTTTGAGATCAATAAGTGTATAAAGCTATGTAATGTTTTGTTTGGATCGTGTAAGCGTTTGACTGCGAAATCCTGGTGTGTATTTTGTCCTAAACTAAAACAGGAACGCGACAGCTTTGTCTAGAGAGCTAAGGAGACGAAGTTTTGCATTCAGCTGGTCATCTGACAAAGGCTATTCTGAAGCAGTATCTTGTAGTGTCTATCCAACTTTCGTGGCCATCATTGGCTGATGAGTCTAACTTTTGAAAGGAATTCCTAGCGTGTTTTTAACTTTTTTATAAACTTTGACTATACGGCTGGCATAGTGGTCGAACTATTGGCTGCTGTGTGCATCACGGGGGTCGGCTTCCATTTAGAGCAAATATTTAAATGGCCTAGTGGTAGTTGTTCTGAGGCTGGGTTTCTTTTTTATTTATTTTTTTATGGTAGGTAAAATCATCCAATGACAAATCCCGCCCTTGGGCGGAGCAGGAGATAGTGTCAGACTCTTACTGACTAAAAACCTACCCTGTTCTTTCCAGGGCCCCTGCATATGCCTGACCGACCACCACACAAACCGACATGCCGCCATGTGACTAGCCTGTTGGTCTAGTGGTTAGTGGCCCTGACTGCTATGCCAGAGGTCGTGGGTTCGATTCCCACCCAGGACAAATGTTTGTGTGATAAACACGATCATTTGTTCTGTGTCTGGGTGTTATTTATCTATAATATATATGTATTTAGAAATATATAGGTATGTTTATCAGCTGTCTGGTACCCATAACACAAGCTCTGCTTAGCTTGGGGCTAGACGGTGTTGTGTGATAGTTGAGGAATATATTATATATTAATATTATTATATTATATGCATTTTTATACCTCCCCAGAACCCCAGATAAGGCTTCGACGCTACTGTGCCCCTACAGTTTGCTGAGGCTGGGTTGATTTCGTATGTCAGTTCTACATGTTTGTGAATGAACCCATGATACAGTAGTATTTAGTAGTGTGGGACATGTTTTAAAAAAAAAAAATACATAAGACGAGTGATTTTATCCAGTAGTAAATATCTTTCGTCTAAAATCATGAAAATATTGATCATGTAATCGAGAAGTATTTATTAAATCGTTTTTTTTTTTTATTTGTATAGAATAGTTTATCGCCGCGTTAAATACATGCCGTTTAAAACTCACTAGAAACTTAATGAGAAAACACAGCCCACTCAATACAAATTGTTATCCTTAAATTGTACCAACAAGTGCTACATATCGGCCGGGCGCGTAATTCCATTAATGTTGCGAATACATCACTAGAGGCACTTCCCTCACTTCCCTCCATCTTGGATTTACGGGCAGAGCCAGATGAAAGGGCTAGGTCGTCGTTCCACCTCGTTTATTAGCACAGCTATATAACTACAAAGATTTATTGAGTTCTGTAGAAGTTTTTCTTTATTTCTTTGAGATGTTGGCTTATCAAATTTCTTACTTACACTGATTGTATTCTCGTCAGGTAATGTAATTTGTTCGTAAAACATCTTCAATATCTTCAGTTTTTCTTGAGTAAAATATTCTTCTGCTGAAATATAGGCCTTATGAAGAGTGAATAGGTTACTTCTAGGCAAGCATGCTCCATCGTTGACCACATCATCGCTTACCATTAAGTGAGATAAGTAGTGGTCAAATGAGAGCCTATCAATATTAAAACTAATTTGACTGGCTTGTTGGTCTAGTGGTTAGTGGCCCTTACTGCTATGCCGAAGGTCGTGGGTTCGATTCCCATCCTGGACAAATGTTTGTGTGATGTGCACGATCATTTGTTCTGCATCTGGGTGTAATTTATCTATATATGTGTATATTTAGAAATATATAAGTATGTTTATCAAGACAATTGATAAACATACTTATATATATCTCTTAGGTTGAGACTAGACGGCGTTGTGTAATAGTTGTGTATTTTTTTTATATTTTGAGAATCAGCCCACAACTTTTCCCAGTCTGAGTGGAACAAAAGGGTGTGTCAGAGTTTTTACTGAATAAAACGTAGGTTTTATTCAGTAAAAATCCTGAAACGCACTAATAACTGAAGTAACACAGGAAGCTGTGTTACTTCAGTGGTTAGTGCGTTTCAGGGTTGTGGTAAGTCCTTCGAACAACCCCATAACTTTAATAGGATACCTTTAGATTTACTGTATTATATTTAATCTGAGAAGAGTAGGGGTGTTTTTAATATCATGCTGATTTCATCACGCATGCGGAATCGCTCTGCATGCGGGGCTGATGCTCGTTATCACGCGGGCGTATTACACGCATTATAATAAATACTTGCATAAAAAGACACTTGCGGGGGCTACGCGTGCGGAACAATCCCGCACGCGTCATCAAATCCGCACGATAAAAACACCCTAGCACCAATTAATAAACTAGTATACCATTAGAGAGTTTTTCTGTATTCTACTGAAAAAACTCATGCTCATGTTTGTTTGAATGAAACTAAGTAAGGCGAGTTTAATACTCGATGTAATAAAGATATACATAGACACATACACACACATACACATACTCACAAAGTTAGTGAGTATAAACTTTCACTTTTATAATGTCAGCTAGCCTTTAGGATTGATTGATATACTCTTTTTTGTACACCATAAAATATTACAGTAGTTTATGCAGTATATATAAAATTATAGATAGCTTTTGTAAACGCATACAAAATAGTTTTTACTGCCACTTAAACCTATATGAATTTGCTCATAACAAAGTTAAATAAAATTAATGGTAGAGTATAATTAAGATAATGTATGTGCTCATGTAATTTATAATCCTTTGGCATTTTTATATGAAGACGTATCTTTATTATGAAAAGCTTTTGTGAGAACTAAAATTGCCTTAATTTAAATATATTTCAATAGTAGAGTTGTTAGCCAAACAAGTTACGAGGCTCATTTGTTTTATCTTGAAGTAATTTGCTCACTTTTACATTATCGCTGAAGCAAGAATATGTTATTGTCGTAATCATCGGCGACGAACGGCAATTTAAAACATATTTAGCATGAAAATAGACGTTGCAGAGCGCACCAAGACGAAATAACGAGGAGGGCCCTCACCCCATTCTTGAGAACCCCTCACATAAAAATGAAATTATTTTTGACAGGTCCCAACCTTATTTTGAAAATCGATGACGAAACGAAAAACCTATTCAAATTCAATAATATCAAAAATGTAAATTCATTTAGCACTGAAATGTTCATTCAATATTGGTAACAAACAAAGATTACTTGTTATATTTTTCTTTTCCATTTTTCAACTAAGCGAGGGCACTATAATCTTCTTATCCGACCTTTTCTTTGTTTTGAAGTATTCTAGGGTCCATGTTCGATAAAGGCTTTGTACGAATAAGGGCCAGGGGTTGATAATCTATATCAGTTTGTGTGCGACCAAAGGGATCGTTAATATATATTACATATACTTTCAATGTGTTTTGACTTTCGAGTTTTGTCTGTGTGCGTTTTCATCGAACAAGGATAATGTGACGGTATCGATTTTGAAACATGATATGCATTTTTAAGGTGCTCTTTAAAAAGGCTTTGGTCTCGTTATTTTAGCTAGAAAGGAATATTTCAGTATTCATTAGATGCCACGCATTGAATTTAATGATTTCTTTTTTAACGACGCGATGTGAATCTTTGACATTGATTGAAACCAAGATGAGATTGCCACTTGAGAATGTTTTATAAGAATTGGAAAATAAAAAACAACCTGTGTTGTTTATTTTGAAACATAAAGCAGGAGTCACGTCTTCATTGTTTGAAGTTAAAGCATGGAAACATCAACGACAAGATATTGAAATGAGGAAAAGTCTACATTTTATTATTTCTTCCATTGAAAGATAACGTCAAGAAAAATACAAACAACTGGCTAAGAGCGAGTCGGACTCGCGCACGAAGGGTTCCGTACCGTTCGCAGCAAAAAACGGCAAATCGAATAAAATATATTTATTTTGTTCTGTATTAAGTAGGTATTTGTTGTTATAGTGGCAACAGAAATATCATTTGTGAAAATTTAATGAGTGTTCATGAGATACACCCTAGTGACAGACGGACAGCATAGTCTAAGCATTAAAGTCCCGTTTTACCCTTGGGTATGGAACTCTAAAAACGAAGTGCGTAAAATGAAACGAAAAAAAAAAAAATTTTGTCTCACGATGTGGAAATAGATTTTAAAACACAAACATTCGCTGGCTTGTCGAATGAATCATGCTGCAATGATGCCCCATCCCGTGATTTCCCTCCAGAGAAGCTATCAAGTTTGAAGTAAATCTGCGATATCTCTTGTAATGTCTCCCTAGCGTACCAACCGAACTCGCTGACCGTAAAATTGTAAAAACTACCATAAATCTTTGCCTTTTACTTCGTTTTTTGGCGAAGGGAAATCAAGTGGAGGTGGCCACGCAAAATAGATGTTTATCGTTTTGCAGTTGGTTTTCGTCCGGGGCTCATGGTAAAACGGGTTTACTTGGGGTATATAAATTGTTGACAGTGAAATATTTGTCGCAGGTACGATCCGCATCTTAAAACAAAGTCATTGGGCTATTCTTTGAAATTTCGGAGTAAAAATCAAAATATTCATATCTATTCAGGCCCGAATCCATGTTCAATATAATAGGGCTTTATGCAGGAGTTGATTTTATTTAAAAAAATTCATGGCCCTAGCTTTGCACGGGCGTTACATATCTTTAAAATGCCCGGCTTTACTATACTACACATCACTCTATTGGTGAAAATTTCATGAAAATCCGGTCAGTAGTTTATGTGAAGAATAAAATAAACCGGCCAAGTGCGAGTCGGACTCGCAAACGAAGGGTTACTAGGCGTTACAGTTCGTAGCAAAAAACGGCAAAAAAATCAGGTTTGTTATTTGGTTCTGTTTTAAGTATTTGCTGTTATATGCATGTGTTACTGAAATACATCATCTCGAGAGCAGTGGTGGCCGAGTGGTAACGGCCCCGATTTACGAGTTGTAGGTCGTGGGTTCAAGCCCGGCCAGGCGCATTCCTTTGTGTTATTTATTTCATCACCACTGCTCTCAAAACGGTGAAGGAAAATATCGTGAGGAAACCAGCATGTCCTAGAACCAAAAATTCGAAGAGATGTGACATCCACCAACCCGCACTGGGCCCACGTGGTAGATTACGGCCCATTCCCTCTCTTAGAGAGGAGGCCTGTGTCCCAGCAGTGGGAACATTAAAAGGCTGATGATGATGATGATGATCATCTCTGAAAATTTCAACTGTCTAGCTATCAGGGTTCATGAGATACAGCCTGCTTACAGACGGACGGACAGCGGACTCATAGTAATAGGGTCCCGTTTTACCTTTTGAATACGGAACCTTAAAAATTGCAATTTTTAAGTATTAAAAAAATTGCAATTTTAATATGATTACAGTTCATACTTTAATCATATTATCAATATTGTCACAAGATCTTAGTTTAATTGAAAACTAAACTTAAAATCTACATACATAATTTTCACTTGAAAATGGCGCTTACTAATAAATTACGATTTCAGTCATCCATTTTGAAGTCTGACTTAATTCTAATTGAATTAAGACTAGATTGCTTGATTATAATGCGAAATATGTAAATGATAAAGATTTAGGAGACATTGAATGGATTTCTGGTTTTCTATATAGACATATTAAAAGAAGAAAGATTTGTATTTATTTGTTGTATTTTGGTTTGTAATGAAAAACTAAACTCTAATACTACTAAGACCGCCCATTGTAACTAATTAATTTGAAGTTCGTATTGTAATTCTATTTATTAATATAATATTCCCCAACTATCACACAACGCCATCAAGTCCAAAGCTAAGCAGAGCTTGTGTTACGAGTATAAGACAACTGATAAACATACTTATATATTTCTAAATACATACATTATAGATAAATTACACCCAGACACAGAACAAATGATCGTAGTCATCACACAAACATTTGTCCCAGGTGGGTATCGAACCCGCGATCTCCGGTATAGCAGTCAAGGCCACTAATCAACCAAGAGGTCAGTCAATATACTTTATTCTACATCTCATAACGTGAACAATGCTGTGGTGTGATGTGTGGCGATTTTTTTTTTGTGTAGGTACAAAATATGATCTATCTAATGGACTGATTTTTTTAATTATTTCACTAATTGAATGCTGTTTTATCTTTGAGTGACATAGAGACGCGGGAAAAGCTGCTCGCAGAAGCTAGTCTATTGTAATTTTTCTTTACTTGGATAGTTTTTCGGTTTGAAAGGTTTAGTTTGCTCATCAGTGCTTTCCTTACATATTCTCAGAAGTTAAATAAATTCGCTACAACGAACTTAGTTGTTTTTTTTTTTACATAATATTTGAGAACGAGTATAAGCTTTAAAAAGCTTTCAAGCGTGGGTCAATTCAATATCTAAACTCCCTGAGGGGACTCAGGGAGTTTAGATATTGAATTGATGATTCTTACTATGCGTCGTATATTATATGCGTTGAGTTATCATATACTTTAATTATATGCGTTGAAAAAAAATTGTCCTATATAAAAAATACCATAAATAGGTTAATAGGTAATAGGCTCCGGTAGCCTTTACACAAAATGTCCTAATCACTCTAATATAAAGGCTTTATATTGTACGTATATGTATGAGTGTTTGTTATTCTTCACGCTTATGTAGTTGAATAGACTTCTATGAAATTTTGCATACGGGTTGATACATTTTTATCGCAACAGTACTGTTACTGAAACTGTATGACTGAATGTGTGTGTGAAAATGTGCGTGTCTATTTCCCCGCAAGTAAAGCCGCTAGCAGATACTAGTTAGTGATAATCTCTTAAGTGACTTGAGCTACCCGAAAGTAACATTTTTTGAAGAACAAATACAACAACAACAACATAACACACATTGTGCATAACATTCATTATGCGTACAGTTAAGGAGTGGAATTCCCTGACGGTGTCTAGGTTTCCGGATACCTACAACCTAGGTGTCTTCAAGTCAATAGTGAATAGATACTTCTAGGCAAGCGTGTTTCATCATCGGCCACACTATCGCATATAGGTTTTTTTTTGTAGGTAGGACATCATCCAATGACATCTCCCGCCCTTGGGCGGAGCGAGACTTCTACTGACTAAAACCTACTCCTAGTTCCTTCGTTGCCTTTCATTCTAGGGCTGGGTTTTCCTTTTCAGTAGCGACCCCATGGCCCTAGTATACCCTGCTGGGCCTCTACCGTGCTGACCTCTCCTTGAGGCGCGCGTGGAAGACTAGGCACCGTCGATGACTTAGGCTTGGATCAGGCGGTTACCGGAGGGTTGGATGGCGAGCTACCCATTGTCAGAAATCGGGATCCTGGTGAAAGGGGCGTGAGGGCCGTTGCCTCGCGTGTGAGATTGCTGCCGTTGATGCGGCGGTGTTTTGCCCAAGCGCACACGTCTACCAAATGCTCCGCTGTGTCCTCTGGGCGGTCCTCATAGTGGTGAAACCCGGGCTATTCTTCCGCACAAATTCGGTGCAGGAACTTTCCGAATTGACCATGTTTGGTGAGAACCTGCGTCATGCGGAAGGAGAGGACGCCGTGAGGTCTCTCCAGCAAATCCTCAAAGAGGGGATTTACCTTCTTAATTAGGCGTGCCCAATCGCTTACTAAGTGAGATAGTGATCAAACGAGAGCCTATCCGGATAAAAAAAAATATCCTCAGCAAGTTCAAACTAAATTCATAAAATTTCCAATAAACTAAATAATGCAGGTGTGGAGGAATGAAAGCGCCAAACTTGGCCATTATTGCCTGTGTCAGGTTAAATTAGCCGTTTGATACCTCAAGCTAAGTTAATTACGCTTTTAGCGCTTCAACTTTCATTATTTTCTGCAGCTTTTTAATTGTTTTCCTTTAGAAACGTTAATGAGTAACTATACCGTCGTATTGATCAGTTCATTACTTTTTATACATTGATGTTTACTTAACATAGTGGTTTGAATTATTATTTATAGGTTTTGGTTGTTATGTTTATTATTATATTATTTTGTGCTTAACATAGTGGGCATTAGCTATCAGAAAATACAGATTCTGGCAGGGAATTCCACTCCTTAGCTGTACACCAATGATATTCTAATAAATATATTATCGTTGCAGTACGCTTAATGAATGTTATGCACAATGTGTGTTATGTTGTTTTTGTATTTGTTCTCCAAAATAAAGTTACCGTAACACCCGTACTTATACTTTATACCCGAAATAAGCAGTACCTTTGTACCCCTGTATTATGTATTGTCTTTTTGAGTAGATATGTACCTAAATATTAAAATGGTTCGGAAATGGATTTATTTTCTAGGTATCTATTTTGTTTGAAAAGGCAAGGGTGGATTTGCTATAGCGAAAAAACTTCTTGCATAATAGAGGTTAGTAAAAGAAGGTAATTATAATAGCTATGATTGGAAATTGTGATAAACTATGAGAGCGGCTTATACTAAAGCAAAACAATTACAAATGCATTTGTCATGTCTTTACGGTCTTTCTCATAAACCAATGTGAAATACTAGATGATGAAACAGTTTCTGCAGCTTACAATAAATTATCACCTGGGTCGCAGAAACCCGATGAATGCGAGAAGCACAGAGCTGGCTGTAGCGACATCTATGGCGTCACCTAAGAACTAGAAGAAAAATACATCTGGACGGAGGATCCTCCCTTTTCAACAAAAGTTTATGGGACTTAACTCTCTAATCCACATATCTCCAAACTGGTGACCCCAACGTGATGACGACTCTCTGATCCACATACCTCCAAACTGGTGACCCTGATGTGATGACGACTCTCTGATCCACATACCTCCAAACTGGTGACCCTGACGTGATGACGACTCGTTGTTCCACATACCTCAAAACTGGTGATCCCGATGTGATGACGACTCTCTGATCCACATACCTCTAAACTGGTGATCCCGATGTGATGACGACTGTCTGATCCACATACCTCCAAACTGGTGACCCTGACGTGATGACGACTCGCTACTCCACATACCTCCAAACTGGTAACCCCGATGTGATGACGACTCTCTGATCCACATACCTCTAAACTGGTGATCCCGATGTGATGACGACTGTCTGATCCACATATCTCCAAACTGGTGACCCCGGCGTGATGACGACTCTCTGATCCACATACTTCCAAACGGCCATTATGGCGATACTAGGGGCAAGCTTAAGTCCAGTAGTGGACGTTTATTGGTTGAAATGATAATAATATTAAAGATAATTAATTATTAACT
The DNA here is from genome assembly GCA_958295575.1 of Leucania comma. Lineage (NCBI taxonomy): Eukaryota > Metazoa > Arthropoda > Insecta > Lepidoptera > Noctuidae > Leucania > Leucania comma. Next base: position 12,966,360 of record OY282474.1, on the reverse strand, counting down.
TCTTTTTCTTCTTTTCTGCTTCTTCTTTTTTTTTTCTTGTTGTTTGTCTGTATCCGCGTTGGTTTTATATAGTCTAAAGATGCGACAAAGTGGATGCATGCGAGATGCACAGGAACGTTCACTGTGGCGACAGTTGCGGGAGGCCTATATCCAACAGTGGACGTCTTTCGGCAGATGATTCTTTCATCTTATCATATGATGATGATGATGTGACAAAGTGGTTAGATCTAATATTTGGAGCAGCTAAAAATAAGTCTCTTCTTTGAACAACTACACGAATTTGTTTTCAACAATCAACAATCCAAAAATTTGTGAACCCGTAAAACACAGGACTGGTGGTAAAACATACGAAGGAGATGAAAGGACGACCAGGATATCTTCTTTAAGAATTGAAAAGAGAAAGCAAGAACTCGTGATCTTAGAAAGGTATGTAGGGTGGGCTTTTCCCCGTGATGGAACAATACGGTCTAGTTACAATCTATAATATAAAAATGAATCGCAGAATGACATGTGTTGCTAAGCGCAAATCTCGAGAACGGCTGGCTTCTTTTGTTGTATTTGTTATTGTCAGGAAAAGGTTCTTAGGTAGGGTATGGTGGTGTAGGGTAGGGTAGGGTAGAGCAGGGTAGAGTAGGGTAGAGTAGGGTAAAGCTAGTAAACTAATAATACTCCTTGGAAATAAACAAACACTGCTTTCAAAATAATACAATCCAAAACCTAACCCCTAGTCCCAGAATTCGGGACATCTGCAGCCGCTAACTTTGCCGTTGACTTTGCTATTTGTATTAGTCTACGACCACACACCCGCACCGTGCTAACTTACTGTTAGCTGACTAGCTCACTGACTTATCTACTTACACGAGTTGGCTAAGTCTAAATTAGCTTACAGTGTAGCCACAGAGTACTAGGTAGCCGTTAAGCGATTATTTATACAAGTAATGTTGATTTTGGAGAAGGTGGCACTTAAGTTTTCTGTTATTGGATTGCACTAATGAGTTTTTTAATAATATACTTACTCTAAAACCGGCTGTTATCCCATTGCGTTTAGGCACGCAATGGATTGTTTTCTGCAAATGCGTGCTCGCCCCCACCACAATTTTATTATAATAAAATTGTTTATCGTATAAGGCGCGTTTTGACCCCCAAGGCGCGGGTAAAACCCCGGGAGTCGTAAGTGTATTTGGTTGCGCCAATTTGCTATGATCCGCGATTTTGTTTTTTGTAATTTATTTTTTTGGCCTAGCAATCCTATCCCTTCCGCTTCCCTTCCCCGCACGACCTCAAGAATTGGAATGACATTGACGTTTGTGCATCGATTGTGAATGTGTCCGCTCCGCTAACATCGCCCGCTCGAAATTACAAGAAAAATTGACTATTTCGTGATCCAACCATTCAAAGACTCAACAATAGTGCAGTGTAGTGCAATACAGGACCTGGCAGTGGTTAAAGGTGCGAAGTCAGAGTTCGCCGGCCGGCGCCACGTGGAATCTTCGAGGTCAAAAGGTCAGTGTTCCTCCCTAATACATCCATCCCATCAATAAATAAAGGCACAGTACCTGCATATTGTTAACAAACCTTAGATCGCTTTTTCAAACATACAGTCCACCAAGCTTATTAGCGCAACCAGTATTAAAAAAGTCGTCGTTTGACACACGTGCAAATTTGTCACTGCAGAACTCGGCTCCATAACACACTCACCTTTTTTGTCGATGGGTAAAAATCATCCAATGACATCCTCCGCCCTTAGGCGGAGCGGGAGATAGTGTTAGACTTTTATTAACTAAAAACCCACACCATTCCTTCTCAGCCCTTTATACCGGGGCCGGACATTCCTTTCAGAAATCAGTCCATGACCCCAGTAAATCCATTGCCCCAGTAGCCTAGGGCTCGTGCGAATTCCGCCTCGGTCGCAATGACAAACTTTCTGCACTTGTATCAAAATGTACTATTTCAGGCTAGTTACATTTTTATTTGTATACGTTGTTGATACACTCGTGACAACAAATTTATGTACGAAGTATAAATCAACCAACAACCTATGATTGGGGATCGCTACTGTTTCTTTTAATCACCGGCTACCTCATAACCTCTAGACTAAGCAACTACGTAGCTGTGTAACCCTGCAGTGTACCTAATCTAGTCCTGAGTTTATCAATAAAATTACTATTATTTTAGACTGTTACATTTCTGTAAAAAGATTAATACTGGATTCTAAATTATGATATAAATATAAAATAAGATCTCGTTTAGAAAGGGAAAAAGTATGGTGTCTGTGTTATGTAGGACTTATAGATGACGAGAAAACGGTAGTAGACTTAATATTATTGACTTGGGCCCTGCTAGGCCCCTACGAATTGCTGACATCTCTTCGAGGCGCGCGTGGAACACAATGCGCCGTTGACCATTTGGGGTCGGTCCGGACGGCCACCGGATGACCGGACAGCGAGCTACCCTGTAATAAGGACCAGGCACACGGACGCCTCAAAAAGGTGTCAAGATAATTGACGGCGTTTGATATGGCTGATAGATATCAGCAGATGCAAGGGCTATGGTAACTAAAAAGCAAGGGTGTGTGTTACTCAGTATAAGTCCGGTACCTATATCAAGCGGGTCCCATCAGCTTGCAGCATGGACACAATTACAAAGAACAATAGACTTTTTGTTTATTTATATAAACCAGTGTTTGACTGCGATACCACATGATGGTAAGCAGTGATACAATCGTTGATGGTGAGGCGCACTAGTTTATTAAGAGCCTATTCACTCTAGTCTTGAAGACACCCAAATTATAATCGAACGGGAAGACCGCAATAGGCAAACTGTTCTAGTCTTTCGACGTACGCGGTATAAACGACGAGGCAAAAAGCTTTGCCGGATCGTAGAAGTTTCAAAAACCCAAGGGTTGTTTTATTGTAGATAAAATCATCCAATGACAAATCCCGTCCTTGGGTAGGGCGGGAAATAGTGTCAGACTCTTACTGACTAAAAACCTATCCTGTTCCATTCACTGCCTTCGTCCCAGGGCCCCGGGTGATATTTTCACATAACCTTTGGCCCCAGTAGGTAGGCTTCGGCCCTGCTGGGCCCCTACAGTTTGCTGATAACTCCTTGAGGCGCGCGGGAACAGTGCGCGCCGTAAACTACTTGAGCTCGGACCGGTCTGTTACCGGACGGACGGACAGCGAGCTACCCATTGCCCGCCGTCCGCGAGCTTACGCCTAAGGTGGCCGGAAATCGGGATCGGAATCCCGGTGGCGGCGGCGGCGTGTGTGCCGTTGCCTGATGCGGTCGGCCTCCTCCTTTTGCTAGCATTACTGCTTCGCAGAAGGAGGCCGCCTGCCACTCCTCCTCGCTCCAGAGCATGTTTTGAACCAAGCCTCGGCGCGAAAGATTGCCGACGCCAATCGCCCCCACAAGGACACGGCGATGCTCTTCCCAAGCGGGGCACATCTCGACTGTGTGCTCCACCGAGTCCTCCGAGCGCTCCGCACAGTGGCGACACCCGGGCGTCGCCTCCGCACGAATCTTGTACTGGTGCTTCGCTAACTTGCCGTGTTCGGTAAGCAACTGTGCCTAGCGGAAGGTGACGACGCCGTGAGGCCTTTCCAGCCACGCCTCAAAGAGCAACCAACCCATTGTGGATATTCGCCGTACGTCGGGATGTCCGATGGTAGTACGTAATTTCCACGAAATTAGTTTCATAAACTGTTTATATGTAATCGTAAAACTGAAAATGTAACCTGATACCAAACAGGTGCTAAACCAAAATACAATGTCACATAGTTAAAAATAACTGGTAAAATTATAAAATTGAACTTTGCTAATTAAAAGTAGTAGTAGTGACCAACCCGCACTTTACGGTTTACGGCCCATTCCCTCTCCTAGAGAGGAGGCCTGAGTCCCAGCAGTGGGAACATCAAAAGGCTGATGATGATGATGAATTAATAGTAATGCTCTAGTTTCCATTTTCAAATGATCTAAATTGAATGATTTCTCATTTTGTTTAGTTTGCTTGTATTTACATAATATTACATCAAACAATAGGTTGTTGCACGGCGTGTCATGGGTTCGATTTCCGCACGAAACAACTATTTGTATGGTTTGCAGATAATTGTTCCGGGGCTGGTTTGTCTTGTGTACGTGACTTCGTTTGTTTTTGAAATCTCAGTTAATCTAAATTATAGAGACCGACAACCACAGTCAAACAAAAAGCTCATAGAGATACACAAATACCCAATAACAATGACGACAAAAGCGGTTTACAGACGTAGCAATTGAAAGTTGCTCAATCACTTCGAATATTAGTTGTTCAGGCAACTTTTTAATGAAACCAAGGCTCAACCGAAAAATACTTCAAACCTCAAACACGCAAAGCAGAACTACGAGACTGGAATAATGTTTGGGACAGAAAAAGTTTACGCTTTGAACTCTACCGAGGGTAAGTGTTTTGCATTTCGACCCACGCAGCCTGCATACCAATGCGTAAAAGGATTGATGTTTGCAAAGCTACAGAAAAAAATATCCAATCTTTACCTAACTAGTGGCTGTTGGTGACTCTGACATGTTTATTTTGTGGCACTTTTAGTTGTTGTGCGGGAACTTTTACGTATGCGTTTACGTTTACATAACGTCGCGTTTGGTTATGCTAGCAAGGTGAGATTGATACATTGGAAACGTGTTATAACTATTAGAAGTTAAATACTTCTCTAAGAATAACTTGTATTTCTCATTCTAAGGGAATCATACTCTTTTAGAGAAATAAATGTCTGAAACGGTATTTAATATTTTTAAAAGTTTATAGAAAAATATTAGATACCGTTTCAGACATTTATTTCTCTAAAAGAATATGATTCCCTTAGAATGAGAAATACAAGTTATTCTTAGAGAAGTATTCCTATTTTGGCACTATTTTTTTCCGCACCAATGGTTTTGGCACCAAAGCTATTCCTCTTTCCGCACCAATAGGTAGTTAGCTTGGTGCTGAATCTGGAAACAACAAATCTAATATACCAATTGGTGCCGAAAGAGGAATAGCTTTGGTGCTGAAAGAGGAATACTTCTTCTTAGATACTAAATACATGGGAAATGTAGGTACTGAAATAAACTAGTAAGTAGTAGCTAAACGGAAAAATTTACAATTTGCGGGTAACGGCATAAAATAGTACCTACATATTTGTTGTATGGTTGCGCCAATTTGCTATGTTCCGCGACTTTGTTTTTTGTAATTTATTTTTTTGGCCTAGCAATCCTATCCCTACCGTATCCGCTTCCCGCACGACCTCTTGAAGAAATGATTTGACATTGACGTTTTGTGCATCGATTGTGAATGTGACCGCACCGCTAACCGCGCCCGCTCGAAATTACAAGAAAATTGACTATTTTCGTGATCCAATCATTCAGAGACTCCACAATAGTGCAGTGTTAGTGCAATACAGGACCTGGCAGTGATTTAAATGTGCGAAGACGAGGATCGGCCGGTGCCATGTGCAATCTTCGAAGTGCCACGTGCAACCAACGAAGTCTAAAGGTCAGTGCTCCTTCCCAATACATTTATTCCATGCCAGGCGCAGTATCTGCATATTGTTAACAAACCTTAGATCGCTTTTAAACCTACAGTCCATTAAAACATCAAGCAAATTCGCGCAACCAGTTGTATAAGTGAATTTATTACGTATCGTATCTTAAAGGCAAGTCGATAGCAATAACATATTTTTATTGTACCTAAGTTTTTTATCCTCTCCTAGAGAGGAGGCCTGTGTCCCAGCAGTGGGAACATTATAAGGCTGATGCTATGCTATGCTATGCTAAGTTTTTTTTTTTCTATAATTTGTTAATTTGAGTTTGTTTATTTAACTAATTGGATTATATAATACTAAACTGTTCTACATATACTTAATGTTAGTTTTGAAAGCTAGCTTTACTTGTCAAATGATTTGAATGTTCGTGTTAAGTAGATATATTTTTACGCGAAAAGTGAAAATTAATTTATTTTATGGAATTTTACATTGACTTTACTTAATTAAAAACTTTAGAAAAATCTTTCAAGATGTGGTGATAAAATAAATATACATATATCACGACGTCTATACAACATGTAACTGGAATAATGCACACCCATATTTATTCACCCTAATAAGAAAAATAAGTCACAATATTAATTAAAAACTTCATTTAACTTTTATATTATCTACTGGTAGAGAATGTCTTGTTGTATTAAGTCCACATACGTACCACTAGATACTGCACATTAATTCTAATTTTGAAAGGATTTTTTCTAGTCGGTCCAGTGGTTTTTGAGTCCAGTATAAAAAAAATATGTTTAGTATAAGTGAAACCCTAAACACGTGTATAGTATTTTTATGTAAATAATCTATGTAAAAAATTTCATAACTATATCATGAAAAATCACATAGTTATAAGCTTGTTATGTTACCTGGTTGTCCACACAAACATATTGTCACCGGGACATCGGCGTGGCTGTGGGGTTGTTTTCTGGCAGGTAAGGGTAGGCCTTACCTTGGCCTACGTGACCTGTGTTGTACTTAGTAGGTATCAGTGATGTCCAACTTGTGACTTTTTAAAAATATTTTTGGGAAAAAAATTTGCATGGTGTAAAAATGATTAAAATCGATTCAGTTACTGATTCTGAACAAATTATATTCAGGTTTCACATATAATACTCTAAAAATAATATTGTATGATAGAAATGTAAATCATACAATCAATAATTATTAATAAAATAAATATTATTACCTATTATGTTTGTTTGATGAGCACGATCATTTGTTCTGTGTCTGGGTCTAATTTATCTATAATATGTTTAAATTTAGAAATATATAAGTATGTTTATCAGTTGTCTAGTAATCATAACACAAGCTCGGATTAGACGGCGTTGTGTGATAGTTGTGGAATATTAATCTCTATAATTTTATAATATTAATAGTATAACTTTTTTATTAGAACAGGATTATCCTCCTGTTGAAGAAAAAAATAAATCTTACCAAGATGTGAAGTTCTGTGGTCGCACTTATCATCCAGCTGACGTTGATGCAACCATAAAAAATATGGGCAGCTTTATAAACTTTGATTTTATCCCCATAGTTTTTCGACTACCGACATGAAAAGATGGCACACAGTAGATTCTCTATGACGATACGTGAAGAAAAAGTAGCCATTATTTAAAAAGCAGGAAACGAAAGTTTGAGACAACTTTTATAGGGAGATCTAAGGGTTTAGATATCTCTGGAAAAAAAACTTTTTTGATACGTCCGATAAAATGTTTCGTACGCGTGTAATCCCTAAAAATCTGTGTGATTTGTCTCCACCACGATAAAGGAAAGGTCTCAGAAAGTTTTCAAATGCACTTAACTCCTATCTCATATCAAGATTTGATAAAAAAAAAAGTTGGCCGCTATTGTTGTTAGACTACGCTTTCGCTACCACGTGGTTAGCAGTCAAAGTATGCAAGCGCATGTAGTCATGGAGTTGCGGACACCAGCCCGAAGTACAATACAATACCTATTTACTATTGGGATACAGCAGTACGTGCTGAGTTATTTATGGAGAACAATATTAAACTGTAAAAACTGGTATGGTAACTGGTATCTTAGACTAATAACGATTAATTTTGATTTTTATCAAAATTAATCGTTTTTAGTCTAAGATAACCAAAATAAATAAACAAAACCACAAGATTAATAGAAATTTGAAAATTTTAAAGTAATGTAGAAGTATAAAAACATTGTAAGCTAGTTGCTATCAACGGGTTTTGCCCACGTGAATGTAGAAAATTGGGACCATTTTCTACATTCACGTGGGCAAAACCCGTCAAAGGCCAAAAATTTTAAAGTATGTCTGTATGTGTGTTACTACTTCACGTTCGAACGGCTAAACGGTTTTCGAAGAAAATTGGTTCACGAGTATACCACGTCGGAGCACATAATATACTTATTATAATAGGAGTATCTTCTCTTGGGTTAATTTCTACTATCAAGCGAGCGGAGCTGCTGGCAGCAGCTAGTTGAAAAAAAAGTAAGTAGAAAAATAAAAATAAATATCTTGTATATAAAAATAAATAGCTGTTCGATAGTTTCGCTAAATGTCGAAAACGACTGGACCGATTTGACTAATTTTGAATTAGAATTATTTTTGATACTCCAGCCCTCCTAGCCAAGTTACAATCGTTTCGTTTTGCGTTAACGCTTGGAGTTGGCAACGCCCCCAACTCCTTTGTTCGAACAAACCATCGACCTATATTCTTGCGATAGACAAGCACGTTCATATAAACTCTTTGTCAAAATACTGAAAAAATCAAACAATAAATCGCTGCAGCGCTAGATTGCCATTATGTCGTCTAACAAAACTTTTAAAACTTACAGCGCTAAGATAGCTTATAGAGGATACTTTTTCGCGACCAAAAGGTCTAAAACGCCATGAATATCCTAGTACTTACGCGTTGCTTTCAACTTAGTGTAATGACATGACATCTATATAGATTTTTATACCGCAGACGTGACACAGTTTCTTGCCTACAATACTTCATTACAATAATACTCTATTTCAAAATGTAATAATAGTCTTCGTTGGTATAAATTCTCTTCGTTGACATTTCTTGATGAGTTTTTATTGGGTATCAAAAAATGTCGTCGTAATTTTTAAACTTTGATAAAAATATGTTAATACACCGTTAAATTATTGGAGTTTTTAAAAAAAAGTAGTTTATTTTTTATTTTTTTTCTTTACAAATCGATAGTATTTCATGTACCGAAACGACCCTCCGCGGGATTGAAACGACTAAAATTTAACGATGTCTAATATTAATACAAGAAAAGAAAGAACACAAAACTCGGCAAGTGAGAGTCGTACTCGCGCTCTGAGCGTTCGTACTTCAAATCCCGAATAGTCTTGAAGATTTTTCTGAATCGCAAAAAAGTTTTTTTTATGACGTAACAACAAATTTTCAGATTTATTCCTATATCTGTACTATAAGACCTTACTTCGTGCCATATTTCAGGATTCTAGGTCAACGGGAAGTACCCTATGAATTTTGATACCCTTGAGAATGTCGAAACATGCGTTTTTAGCGACATCAAAACATCATTATCGTCATCTTTTTTTTTTAACTTGGTAGTTTGATTTTGTGGCAGTAGAGCCGGAACAGCATTTAGCCAAGCATTTTTATAAAGTATCTAATCTTCCAATTTATATGCTTATCTAATATGCTTGTCTAATAATATTAATATAATCATCCAATTTATAACGCACACTATGCGTTTTATACATGTTTTGCAATTTGGATTCATTCAATTGGATAGATAATCTAAAGTGGTATTTTATTATAAAATTTTACCAGCACAGTTTTTTTTATTGTAGGTAAAATCATCTAATGTCAAATCCCGCCCTTGAGCGGAGCGGGAAATAGTGTCAGACTCTTACTGACTAAAAACCTATCCTGTTCCTTCGTTGCCTATCGTGCCGGGGCCGGGCCTTCCTTTCAGAAGCTGACCCATGACCCAAGCAGGCTTCGACCCTGCCTGCCTGCAGCTAGCAGGCTGTACCAACACAGATTTGAGTTGCATTGCATTGCATCAGCCTTTTAATATTCCCACTGCTGGGACTCACGCCTCCTCTCTAGGAAAAGGAATGGGCCATAATCCACCACGCGGGCCCGGTACGGATTGGTGGATGTCACATGTCTTCAAATTTTTGGTTCTAGGACATGTCGGTTTCCTCACGATGTTTTCCTTCACCGTTTTTGAGAGCAGTGGTTATAAAATAAATCGATTCGAGTATTTAGCTTCAATTCGATACCTCCACGCGTTCTCGAGATAAAGGGTCTTGACAGACGGACAGACGGACTACAAAGTTATCTTATAAAGGTTCCAATTTTTCCTTTTGAGGTACGGAACCCTAAAAAATATTCAAAAATATCGAACTGGTTAAAAAACACCGCATAAAGTCTGTGTTCTGTAAAACAGTTGTAGGTAAAAACCTACAATTCGTTTTCATAGGGGGGAGCATCTGTATGTTTTAGTCTATGATTGTAAAATGGAGGGCGCTTTTTTGGAATATTATCTTTTCTATTATATTATTACGATATTAGAAGCTATTACATCGCTTGGATAACCAGTAGCTTTATTTATTTAGCTACAGAATTATTGTTTATGTCCTAGTTTACTTTGATTCGAATTTATTAGCGGCTCTCCTACACTGCATGAACGTCAAAATTGCACTAACGTCAGCTGAGCGCGGATTGTACGGCATGCCTAACAACTAATTAGAAAAAAGTGAATGTACGGCACGCGTAATCTAGTGCGTAGTACATATATATCGATGGAACAAACGAATTGGGGGCGTGGCCTACTCCAAGCGTTAACGCAAAACGAAACGATTGTAACTTGGCTAGGGGGGCTGGGAAGGTTTAAACGGTGAGAAAATATGGAAAAATTTTAGAAAAAAAATCGACTATTAGTCGATACGAAGTTTGCCGGGACAGCTAGTAAAAAATAGTCTACAAAAATTGTAAAATAAAAATTTGTGAATAAATAGGTATATACATTTTAGAGCTGCATGATATCGTCTACCGTAGGCGCGGGCTTGCAGACGGCGGCCAATAGGTAGCTCGTGGTCCGTTTGTCCAGTAACAGACTGGACCGAGCCCAAGTCGTTTACGGCGCGCACTGTTCCTGTGCGCCTCAAGGAGTTGCCAGCAAACCTTAGGGGCCCAGTAGGGTCGAGGCCTGGTCTGGGGCTCTGAGAGGTATGAAAATGCATACCAGGGCCCTGGAACCAAGGCAGGGAAGGAACAGGGTAGGTTTTTAGTCAGTAAGAGTCTGACAATATTTCCCGCTCCGCCCAAGAGCGGGATTTGTCATTGCATGATTTTACCTACCATAAAAAAAAAACATGTATTATCCTAAAAGTAAACGTTTGTTTATCTTTTGTAAAACCACAGCTAATTAACTTGGGTTTTCGTCAAGAATTCATATTACATTTGAAAGACTGGCTTTTCATTTAGTCCTCTCTTCTTAATTTCACCGAAAAATAAAACTTTTTTCGGCCAAACGTCCGTACAAACTAATCAGGACCCGAGATTTCGACAGAATGTAAAACAATGGCGTAAAATTATCCCTTGTAGAAGACGTCTTGAAACTCATTTTCAAAGACAGTCTTTTTAAATTACGTCATAAAATATTAGAGGGACTTTGTGCTTGAATAAAGCCTGTGAAATAATTAAGGAAGTATAATAAGGCTTTTCCATTTGCATAACAAATTTGTAAATGTGTTTTTGGAAAAATATCGCTGTAAATCCTTTGACGAAACAACCGCTTTCTAATAGATTTTTATTTTTTACGTCTCTTTCATTCAGGAAGAAGGGATGAGGAATATTACCAATATTCCTGATCCTTCGTTTCCTTTCCTTATGTACATAATTGCATAAGGAAAGTGTGGAGGTAATTGTGATTGATGTTACCCATTTTGGCATAACTGAATAATAATGTCGTATATATTTTTTTACAAAATTACTTGCTGATTCGGCAAATGTTATTCTACTAAATGAAAAAATGTGAGATAGGAAGGTAAAAAAATAGCCTACAACCTATTTTCAGTCCTACCAAAATACATAAAAGTCGGTCAAGCAGTTTTGGGGGAGTTCGATATCACTGTGACAGGATTTTTTATATAGGGTGACTGGTAATTAGTGTCCGATACGTGATTGTAGCCATGATAACAAACAACTTTAACTATGAGACCAAACCTGAAATCGCGAAAAAAATCTGCAGGTCAGTATATTTTATGTTCGCCTAACTGGTCAAAATGTACTGAAGTTGGCTCATTTTTTTCGCGATTTCAGGTTCGGTCCCATAGTAAAAGTTGTTTGTTATCATGACTACAATCACGTGTTTAAGAATCGGTCACTAATTGCCAGTTACCCTATATATTAGTGGCCTTGCGTTGTCACCGCGGCTGCAGCGCTGCTGCCGCGTAGCACTTTGCGGCTAAGTTGAAGGCGCCCTAAAACATATCAAACTCAAACTCAAAATTGTTTATTTCACAAAGGCCCACGGGGGCATTTATAAAATGTCAGAAGCTAGCGCACGGTTCCAATTGGTCGTTTCCTATGGAGAAAAATCGGCAAGGATCTCCATGGTTACTCTTTTAAAAAAGTGATTATTTCTGCAATGTTTCCATACTACAATATTTGTAGATATGAGAGGACAATCATGTTACCGGTCAGCTTTATACCCAAAAGCACAATAAAAAAAAATATAATCCTTGAATCCTCGGAGTCTACGGTGTTCTCACATTCAAATTATAAAAAGAAGCTATACAATAATAAAATAAACCTGTCGATAAAGTTATCATCCGTTATGTACAGTCAGAATGAAATAGGCGTTATTACTTTAAATCCCTCAAACTACGAATATGTTTTTATACAAAACGACGTGAAAAATATAATACTTGCTATAATAAATTTTCGCTTCTAAGACGATGCACTTTACCCATCATTATTTTAAAAGCAGCCAGCTTTGGAGGAGTCGCGAGTGTTTCGGACTCCCCCTTTACACGTGTCGGTTGATTGATTCGGTGCTCGAGATACCGTCCTTTAGATACAGGATGCTCTATTGTTGCCTTGAAGTATTAATGTGGCTATAGATCGCGCATACGGAAGTCCGTGTCAGAATAGATAGGGATTGAGTAATGACTGTATTTCGTGGGTGGCGGCTAGCCGACTTTTGAGTGAACGATAAATGTTGTAGGATATTTTAATGTTAAAAATGAAACCTAAATAAATGCTGGTAATCATAATTTCAGTGTAGGATTTATTTTTTGTCTTAATAATTGTGTTATATTATATTCCTGTTTTGACAAAATAGTAATTTTGATGCAAGTGGCGAAAGTTTGTCATTGCGACTGAGGCAGATAGAGCCGAGTGCTGCAGTGACAAACTTTCCACATGTATCATTTCTACTTACAAAGAAATAAATAAACGGTGGTTGACGTACGACTCGGGTTGCTTAGCGGTGAGCTCGTAAACTTTTCCATAGCAGTGCGGAAAACAATCAATTACGAACCCAAAAACAGTAATAAAAGCGTGTTTTCGATTAGAAGTACTAAAAAAAAACATTTCCCCAGACTAGGAATTACTCCTGTATTGTGGGAACGTTTACGAACATGTAAATTGAAATACACAAGACATTCAGGTCAGGAACAATATTGTCTCTAAGTTATACAAATATTTGTTCTATGCGGAAATTGAAACTGTATCGACACGCAGTAAGCAATCGCTTCCCAACTGCGCCGACCATGCCATTAAGTTGATCTGAAAATATAAATATAAATAAAGTGGGTACCCTTAAGTAGCTGCTGTTTTGTAGGGTGGAAAAATAGGCATAACGTAGGTTATTCATATTTCTCAGCCTATCAGCCAAACAGAAACTCGCTTACTGAAAACAATGTCAGAACAATGTTATGGTCTTAAAATGTGATTTAACTGGTCTAAAAGTGATCTAATAAGTATAGACCATCATTGCTTGATTTGATAGTACATAAACATTAGTACGTCCATAGCACGCGGTTTGAAAAACAATTTCCATCAGGTGGCATTATCGTCAAGCACTAGTTTATATCAAATTAAAAAAGAAAAACAATTTTAAGAAAAAAAATCTATGAATTTGCAGTTTATACTTTCACGTTAAAATTTACTTACATAGGATACCTTGTCTCATCAATACCCCAGCGCCACTATAATGTTGCAGTGTCGTGTTGTCCGAAGAGCCCTGTGTGCCCCGAGTGTCTTGTCCGTGAAGTTGACAAATGCCGTTGGCACGCTAGGTGTTTGCCGACGCCCCTTGATGTAAGGACCCGGCGCCGACGCTATCAGATGTATACCCCGAAGTAAGATGCTGAGGCGCTGCTGTTAGAAAGTGTTTTTTGAGAAAGGAAATTATTTTAGTTGGTAAATTGACAAAAATAACTAAGTATTATTATGATATTGTAGAAATACTATGTCTATTAGCATAATATCATATCATAATCAGTGAATTCAATCACTTTACTTTGTTATTGACATTTGTATTCTTATGTCAAATTGTAAGAAAATAACGTCATATAAGCCGTTTTTGAAGGTTACGTCGCCAAAAAAAAAAGTACTCGTAGTTCTAATATGCTTACGTTCTAACCTTTACTAACTTAATCTATGAATAAATTCGTATGTTCTAGGCTAATGATCGGATTAGGTATCTAGTCCAAATTGGATATCATTTTAATTCTATTCGAGAAGCTTTGTTCGCAGCGCCGGCCCTGCGACGAAATCCAAATATTTACATTGGATTTGTATGAGATTTATAGCTAGAACTACACTGCGCACACGTGTGCTACACACGCCGATCTGGGCACGTCGACTTCCATACATTTTATGTGTAAAATAGACTTGTAGAACTACACTTGATCCACGCCACTCGTCGCCGCATGACGTCGTTCTACGTACAAATCAGGCGTGTTACACGTGTGCGTCGGTTTAATGTAGTTCTAGCTTAAATAGATAGATAGATGTATTCTTTATTGTCCACCAAAAATAAAATCACATTATGAACTTAAAATTAATAAAGTGTCACAATGCGAGGTCTTATCGCTAAAAGCGATCTCTTACAGACAACCTTTGGATGGATTTGACAGAGAAGGAGAAAAAGATACGCAGGTAGTTTATGGTGTACTATTTACATATATACAATACATAACTAATAAAATACATATAATACAAGAAATAATATATAAATAAATACTTAATGACGTTCAAGAGTTTCTTAACCATATTTTAAAGATTTTTGATTTGGTTTTCGTCGCTGGGCCAGCGCTGCGCTCAAAGCTGTTTTCGTAGAGAATAGCACTGCAGTACCTCTACCATGAGTTTTAAGCAATAGTATTCGTCGCTACTCGATATCGACGCCGTAAATATTTTGTATGGCAAATTTTGGTTCTGCAAGTGACCGCTAGAGGCGCTGCAAAATTTGCCATACAAAATATTTACGGCGTCGATATCGAGTAGCGACGAATACTATTGCTTAAAACTCATGGTAGAGGTACAGGTCGTCACTACATATCTAAGATAGGACCGAAGGCGCTGATGCTATTGTGTTGCTAACAAGTCAAAATGGCACAGCTGTAATAAGTAGGTAAAGAAGTTTTAAAAATCCTCAGTGGAATTAAATCTTTCTTCGTTGGAAAAAGACTTAAAAAACTGATCGAGCACAAATTACACTGATTGATTTACGAGGTACCTACCCTAAAGGAAATAAATTATTACCAAGAGTTTTTCTAAGATAAAAGATTTTAAATTATAGAAAGTAAAGCGATCAAGTCGAGCTTAAGATTGGTGTGCCTACGGTCTTTACTTGACAAATTAATGAAGGCAAGGCACCTACCTACTTAATTATTTCTTGCCAATCGTTCAAACAATTATACCAAGTTCTTTAATGGCAAGATTTAGGTAGTTATGTAATTTTCTTGGCGAGTCAATTGTTGGAAGAATTATTTCAACATTCAAATTATTTTATCTCAAACATTATATTATTATTTTATCCTTTTACTGTTACACACGGTGTCTACATCTCTATTTTTCTAACTCTCCTTTCACAGGTATGCTGGAAAAGATATATTTAGAAATAAGCATCAACTTTGTGCCTATTTTTCTGTTTCATTCTTCTTTTCTTTTCTTTAACGTGCGTGTGATAAATAGTATATAAATATTTTTTATTATTTCGAATTAAACTTGCTTATTTATTTAAACTACTGCACATGAGTATAGTAGTGGTACACAGACGGAAAAAGGGTTTTAACCCTTTTCACAATTTGTCAAAAATTCCTTTCGGAAGCTGACCTATGACCCCAGCAGGCTTCGACCCTGCCTGCCTGCAGCTAGCAGGCTGGGCCTTGGAAATTTGAATGGAGAAACCGACTTACACGCGGATGACGCCACTGGCAGAAATTAGTAATAATATAAAGAAGCATGATAACTTTTTAAAACAATAATTAATATTTGAGTACCACTACTACCAAACTTGTTCATACAAAAGTAGACTCTAAACATCGGAATTATGGCCTATTGTGGAGTGGATGTGAGAGGACACCGGTGTCCGCTCGAGCTAGGACAGGGGAGAAAAACTCAATGAATAGGGAATGTTAATTGTAAGTATAAAATAACTTGTTTAATATATACACCAAAATTAAAACAAGATATCTTTAAATTAAAAATAATAATATGTACAAACGGGTTATGTATATTATCAGAAATAAAGGCTATTTAAAACGATATAGATCTAATTGTTATTTTTATATTTCTATAATGATCATGAAACACTTTATAAAGTTATTTAAGTGTTTGCAATGGCTAGTCCAAATGGACTAGTCTAGTAAAATTTTCTATTTGTGCGAATAAAAATCTTTATAAGTTGTACCGCCTTTCATCCATGTGCCAAAGGAAATCAAGTCTGATGCAATATATCGAATTTCTGTATACTCCACTTCTCAACCAAGATTCGATATAAAAATATTAGATTGTGTAGGTAGTAGTTCAAAGCTTTGACACAGAATCGGGTATTAAGTATTGTTATATACTAAACTTATCAGAATTTTGTCATTAAAGTTGTAATGATTTACATTCTACTGCATAGAAAGTGTTCTATGTGGGTATAGTAGTTCTTATTTGTTTATGTGTGCCAAACCAGCTCGATATTTGGATATTACCTGAAGGAAGGGATTGATGTGGTCTACATACAACAAGCAAGTTCCGAGGATGCCTGATTAAACTTTTCTTGCTTTAAAGCTTTACAGGTTGTGGACGGCGCTTATTGTTCAACGTGCGCCTCAAGTATTTTTCAGCAAACCGTACGGGCCCAGCAGGGTCGAAGCCTACTAGGGCCACAGGTTGTATGAAAGTGAACCCCGGGGCTCTGGAACGAAGGCCAAAAGGAACAGGCGTGCGTATTTAGTCAGTAACATTCTAACACACCAGCCCGCTCCGCCCAAGGGCGGGAAATGTCATTGGATGATCAAAAAAAAGGTCAATTGTTGACAAACTTACTGCCCTACATTTGTGGATTATGAGGTCTTTGATTCGATGTTTGAAGTGTAGAACAGTGTTTCCAACGGTGCCTGATTGATTTACCGCTACATTTTTGCACAAAAATGCGATAAGGTTAGTCCAATATCAATACCAGATCTTAGAACCTATTTTTCTACAGCGGAATATGAAGAAAGGAGCCGTTTTTTTTTCTGTTATAGTATGGCAGTTACGACTGAGACTTCAAGCTTAATACAATGCGCGATGACCTTAGTAAAGCTTCTAAAGGAACGGGTCTTAAAATGTACCTGTACTATACGAAGATCCTTCTAAATATCCATATAGCACTCATTCTCAAGATCTAGACTTGACACTTTAATTTACTGACGATTACATTTTCCTGTGGGACAAAAGGTCCAGTTAGTTAAATAGGTCTAACTTTGAGAAAGAGGTCAACCGTCACTGCTCCACGCCAAACTAAAATAGTTTGGCGTGGAGCAGCTGATCGGTATGTTATCATATATTATCATATACGAGTACTACGGTGATTCAAAAATGAAAATCTACGACCAGTGCATGTTTCTATGCTCGAAATTCCCTTACGTGATTGAATTGTGATGGAATGTAGAAGAACCAAGATTACCTACTGATATCTCAGTAGGTAAAAAGCTCAAAGAATCAACAAACTTAAGTGGCTGCAGGCACATTGCTCGCTGAACGGATGGTCGATACCATAGATGTAAGAATATTTCTATGATCAATACCGAGCGAAGAAAGATGCAGCGACAGATGGCATGTCTGAAGGTGAACCGACAACCTCATGATGGCTGCGGGAATCAGCTGGATGCGAGACGTAGAGAGCCAGTTGCTGTGGCGACACTTGGGCAGGCCTAAGTCAACCAGTATATGACTTTTGGCTTAAATGTTGGTGTTAATACGAATTAAAGACCATTTTTTGGTAAAAAAATACCTATGCTTAATTTTTTTCTAAACAGAGCCATCCACCATAGTATCTATTGTTAAAACAAAAACTAGTTAAAGTGAACAATACATCTATTGTTTACAATTTAGTAACGAACCGATTGTTTGATGATATTACATGACTGCTGTTTTAAGTCCAAATATTTGCACAAGTGTAACTGCAAACAATAAAGCTCTCCAATTATTATTTTGTGCTGTGGAAGCTTTTCTATGGCAATGTTAGGCTGTTTTTAATATGTTGCAGATTTCATCATGCATGTTGCTTTGCTCCGCATGCGTAACTCCTTTCCATTCTTTTCATACAAGTATTTATTGTAATGACAAACGCGCTTTTTTGCATTTTATAATTTTTTGCATGCGAAGCAAATCCGCATGCGTCATGAGATCCGCATGATATTAAAAACACCTTTATATTTACAATCACGTAAGTTTCTACATACCTATTAATATAGGTATGTCTTGTTACAGGAGTAAAAAAAAAACACGTTACACAACTATGTGTATAATATTTTTGTAGATTTTTCAAAACACAAAAACAATAATTGGGTACTGGTACATCGGAAAGATTATAAATAAAACCTACCAAACAAAAAGTATGCCAAAGTAAATAAAGAACGTATTTAAAATAAGTCTTTTTAAGGCTTACAACCAGAGTCTGTACACGGGTAATCTATGGGTCAATCACACCAAAAGGTCGCTAGATGTCCTGCGTGTCCAATATAATAATGCCTTCAAGATGTTGTTGGGACTGCCTTGCTACTGCACTGCGTCGAAGATGTTTGTTCAGGCTCCTACCGACAGGTTCCACGCGATTATTTGCAAGAAAAGCACTTGGCTCTCGCTTCCTGTGAACTGTAGCGGAGAGCTTTACCTCTGCGATTGTAAAATTAAATACATTCTATTATATTCTAAGCAAGCACTCGTTAGTGGTAGAGTTGTTTTAGAATTTTGAGATACATACAGTCTAATCGTAAAAACTAAGACGATTTTGTTTTTATATGGAGAAACGTCAGACATTTAGTAACTCAATACCAAGCCTGACGAATTATTCCTTGCAAATTAAAAAAAAACTTTTTTCCTCATTCCAAAATCAAATTTTCGAATAAGGAATTAAAAAATAAAGCACGAATTATTCCTTGCATAACAAAAAGCAATTTTTTTTTCATTCCAAAGTCAAATTTTCGAATTAGTAATTCAAAATAAAGCATAGAAGAGTTTCGAGCATAGAGGCCCTGAATAAAAATACAGGGTAACACTGCAGTGTTATATATGGCATACTGCAGTATGTATATGTATGTATGTACCAGTGTAGCACATACAAAGGAATGAATTACCTTTTGTCTACAATCACGGGATGCAAACAAAAGAACTGATGAGACGCTCTCTGCTTTATTTGTAAGATTTCAATTCCATTATTTATTATTTACCTGATGGAACCTGTGTTGCCTCACTCCCTGTTCGAGCGCCCTCGGCTAATCGGCATTCTTCGGCTGCTGTTGTGAGACATCCATCGGAGGCGGCGAGCGGCGGCGGTGGCGATAAGAAGTGCGGCGTGCGGGACTTCACACCTTGACCCAGAACACCTATCTGTAGGTGTAGGACATATAAATATTTGTTCCATGAAGGAATCGAACCCACGACACCCGTGCACAGCAGTCTATCGCTCAACAAATGCGCCAACAGTGCTATCAAGTTGATCTTTGCATTTCACAGACTACAGACATCAGGTTTTTGAAGTTTTTATTAATCTGTAATGTGTCGTGATTTTTTCTTATATGTAGCTTTTTGTGCGACATCTACTGACAGGTAAGTCGTAGGCCGACTTCTACAAATCATAAATAAAAGGAGAAACTGACTGACATATCAACGCACAGTCATAACGGCTGAGACTAAAGGTACGTTTAGACTAAGACATAAATGTCAGACATTAATGTTTGGAATGGAATTTTAGTGTCTGTTCGTTTGGAAATTGTGTGGACATAATCTCCATCATCAATTCCAATCAATTTCCATCATCAGCAATTTCGTCGTTTATCCATCCTGATCGAGCATCAGAGTGACTGATAAATAAACGTCGTAAAAAAAGACGAAAACGAAAAAGATGTATTTGGGTACACCAATGGATTCAAAAAAGGCAAGAATTAGGAGCTTACCATAGATTGCTGAATGAGTTCCGCACAGAAAATCATCAATTTTATGAAAACTTCTGTCGATTGTCCTATGAAGATTTTGAATATTTATAAGAAAAAGTTATTCCAAAGCTCTGGTAGCCCTTCTACAAAAATAATAAGGCTCTTTGTAGTGTCCTTGCGCCACGTTAAACTCATTTTGTGCACTCAAACGCGGTGCGGTGTATTGAAAATGTCAAACCTGTTCGGAAACTTTTTAACGACACTAGACACTTGGACACAACGAGTTCACACAGCGGTTGATGCGACACTAATTATGTATTCATACAGAGACACACAATGTATACACTGAGTGTACCGTGTATAGTGTCGTAGTCTATTCGTACCTTAAGAGTGTTACGGCGCACACGCCGCCGTCGCCGTAGGTACTACGTAACTGTAGGGGCCCAGCAGGACCGAAGCCTACTGGGGCCAAAGGTTATGTGAAAATGAAACCCGGGGCCCTGGGACGAAGGCAATGAAAGGAGCAGGGTAGGTTTTTAGTCAGTAAGAGTCTGACACTATCTCCCGCCCCACCCAAGGACGGGATTTGTCATTTGATAATTTTACCTACCATAAAAAAAAAGATTTTTTTTTTTAATTTTGCCTTAGATTTCCTTTTATGACGTAGGCGAGCACCAAAATAGTATTTTAAAAAATTCACCGGGAGAGATCAGTCACGCGAGCGAAGCTACAGGTAGAAGCTAGTATTGCATATACCTAATTTCAATAATGTTAAAAGACAAGTTTATTTGAGGAAAGCAATTTCGTATTATATTGTACGTAGTACCTACAGAGTTCATAACAAACGCTTGCTACACTAAATGACAAAGTACAAAACAATATATATTTCATGAGCCTCCACCGTTTTAGATTCGTCTGTTTACATCCTCATACAACAAAAGTGCCTACAGAGTAGCAACATACGTTCACATCATAGAGACTGTAGTGACGAGTGGATGAGCATAGAACAAAGGAGAGGTGTCATGTAAAAACTCAAGTGAAATGTATTATTCAGTTCCTTCTTCACAAAGACAATTCGGCGTTTGTTTGACAATGACACGAAACTGAGATCATGCGAGACGGGCTCACATATTGCTTATTTTATATGCGGCATACGGAATTTGATAAAATATGCTATGTGTATTATCTATGTATGGGGTTTGAACCCTTTCTTTGGAGGTTCAAGAGTTATTTAGAGATTTTGGGCCTATGAATTGGGGGTCATTGATTTCTTGTTACAAATTGATATTAAACTTAGAGAAGTATATTACAAGCATGAAATTGAAACACATAGATAAATAGCAGCGAGGGGCACATAGATAGCAGAAGATCGTTGAGGCTCTCCTGAACTCAAACACAGATCTTGATATGTTTGCGGATGAATGGAAGATGATAATGTCAGAATTTTTGTAAGAAGAATGCATGACTGAGTTAAATAATCTAATTTATTTAACTCAGTACTTTATTTATTATTTTAATTACAACGCCAATTACGTAATTGGCTTTAGCTTTGCTATATGTTTTTATTTATTTTTTATTTATTAAATTAGGTTCACCAACGATTGTACACACTGAATACATACATAGCACATATATAAATTTAAACAACAGCGCAACAATCACTTACTGGTAAATCCTCATGCATGAAATAATAAATTAGAAACTTAAAACTACCATATAAATTCATTCGAAATCGAAATGGAAACGTAAAAAAATCATGAAAATTCATAAAAAAACATGAAAATTCACAAAAATTCATAAAAAGTTACAAAAATCCATAAAAGTTCATAAAAATACATTAAAATCATAAAAAAAAACAAGATTATAAGAAGTCACAAACATTCATTAGATAAAATTGGTTATATTGAAAAATTCATTATAGTGATAAAATTTACAAAATGAATCGTAGTGATAAATTATAGCGATAAAATTAATAAATTAACACGATTATGTAAAAACGACAAAGGGTTGATAGGTAAACGATTAAGTATGGCTTTCTGTTAAGCAAGTGAGTCAAAATGGAGATCAATAACATCGCTGTAGCCATTCACTGCTTTACCCATGTTTGCTACAGGTGAATTGGCTCCCAGAAATGAAATAAATAAATAAAGTTGGCAATAATAACTAGAAGTCTGTCTAACGAAAGCGCGACCTGAGAAAATGAGGTCAAATAAAAAAATATTGAATATGGTATTACTGTCATACTAGGAGAAAAAAATTTTGATACTTGAGTATTTTTTTGTATTTGCGACAATCGTATAATTCTATATTCCTAATATGAGGAACACAAAATGTTTAGAAATAAATATACTCAACCAATACGCTTTTAACAGCATCACACACTCAGAAATATTCAATTCCCTTACAAAACAAAAAAATAGAATCCACACATACTTATTCCAGCAAGTTAGAGAGATTAGATCCTCTGTTTAAAACTCTTAAGGGTGTCAAACAGGGCGTCCCGTTGTCCCCAAAGTTATTCACTACTTCTTTCAGACATTAGCAGTCGAATGGGAAGAGAAGGGCATTGTCATCAAAGAATCTAAGTTAAGTAATTTGCGTTTCTCTGATAATATTGTACTGTTCTCTCCTACAGCCACAGAACTAGAGCAAATGCTGGTTGGTCTACAAATAAAAATGATGAAGACCAAAATCATAACCAGCAGCTCCAAAAGGAACGTACACGTAGGCGGACAGAATATACAATACGTCTTAAAATATATCATTGTCTACTTGGGCCAAGTAGTCTCTTTCTGGGCCAGGTAAGGCAAAGAAATAACTTGTCGAACAGAAAATACATGAAAAAGTTACTGGTCCATCAAGGAACTATTTAAAGGCACTTTGCCCATATCACTAAT
Organism: Leucania comma; assembly: GCA_958295575.1. NCBI lineage: Eukaryota > Metazoa > Arthropoda > Insecta > Lepidoptera > Noctuidae > Leucania > Leucania comma. The sequence goes on along the minus strand of OY282474.1, from coordinate 12,943,288 downwards.
GCGTAAGCTTATGGACATGTGTAATCTCCTCATTTGACCTATGGTGTATACAGACTTTGTCCTTGACTAACATCCAAAAGTCTAAACTCAAGGTTTGCCAACCGACCTGGATGTGTTTCTTAATAAATGGAAAGTGAGTAAGGGACTGAGACCATTAGAAAGAGTGGATGGCTTTTGCACAGCAGTAGAACAATACTGGACAGCTATAATAACCAATACAATACAAAAACGAGTAAAGATTTATTTATTGGTATATTACTATTATATCAAGAAAGTCACGGGAAAAGGTCAATAACACAAAATATTGAATTTTATCATCCTCAAAGTATGCTATTTCATCACAGCAATTCGACCACTTTTGAACGTATAAAGCACGGTAGTGAAGATATTTCTTCATATAGCTTAGTTTTAAGTGTAAAGGCTTTTTTCTCCAAATTCCTTAACGATTCAATGTTTTTTTATTTATTTCGCGCAGTCCTTGAATATCTTCAAGATTATCTAAAAACAAGAAAAAATATTATATCGTAAAATATATCTAATAGTTAGTCAACAATGATCAAGATTATAATGTCATACTAACTTAAAAACCCGGAATCAAAAACAACTACTTTCTCTTCTTGTTTTTCGTTAAACTTACTGATCATAGTATTTCACAGCTTTCCTACATAACTTTTTATTGTTTTACCCATGATAAGCAATTATATTTTTTAAATTAATCTTTGTTACAAAATACTGACATTTGCAATCACAGACTTTGACGTGCTTTTGACGGCAACATTATGTTGCCAATTAAATTTAAAAAAAAAACTCCAGGTCGCGCTTTCGTTAGACAGACTCTATTGATATTATCAATTTATAACCTTGTCTTAGGTTTTCCAATTTAGAGGGTTATTATACATTTAGCATTTCAGCCCTATATTCTCCAGTGAATATCATAGCTTAATAGCATAACCAGCCTTATTATGTTCCCTTAGCTGAGACTCAGGCCTCTTTCTTAGGAGAGGAAAACGGCCGTAATCCACTACGCGGGCCTAGTGCGGGTTAACCACCAACCCGTAAAATTTTTGATACTACGCCACAGATATGTCAAACAGTACTAAGCAATACCGTAATGTATACTTACACCGTTTTGAGAGCAGTGTTGATGTCGTGAATTACACAAAGTGAGTACCTGGGTTTGAGCTCAATATGTACACTTGTAAATTAGGGTCGTTACAACTGGACTACTATGGTTCTTACTTACATACTACCAAAGAATTATGTCAAGAGATACGAGACAGCAGCTTATTTACTTACAAGCTGCCCAGTTGTCGCAGATACAGGGCAAAGTACTTCGAGAACCCAGATACCTTCCTCGAAATAGTTATACAACGTTGTTGGTCTTCTTTGAGAAGCTGGCGTGGGTCAAATCCACCCGTAAAATACGTATTTTGCGTACAGGTCCATCCACAAATTTACGTCTGATGCGCGTGCTGTAGACGTAGAGTTGCGGACTTTAGTCCGCAATACAAATACACTAAAAAAAACCTATTACGTTGAATATTTTAAAAGGACATTTTAAATAACGATATTTTCAACACGAGACTTATTAAAAATTCTCCCGTAATTTTGTAAATTTAATGCACATAAATTTCTGTAACCAAACAACATGAATTTAACTCATACGAGTATCTTATTTCTTTGCAATCGGCTTATGTGTAATGCGTTATATCCGAGATTACTTTAGCTTGTACCAAGAATAACATTAATTTGCCAAACGTTTGTCTCGGCATAAGATTATTATTAATATGCAAACAGACTACGGTTCGTTCTTAGTTAATTCGGAGATTTCATTAGTCTTAACAGATTGAAACATTATTTTAATATTCATAGCTTCTTTTGAGATCTCACTTATTAGACTGAGTGCAGTCTTATTTAACACGTCGGCCGGTATTATTACGTAATTGCGCGCTTTTTAGAAAATCACATTATAAAGGGTGTCCAGCGGAAACTTTTCAACTTTAAGTTATCGTTATTTATGTATTGGTGGGGCTAGAGGCGCGGGAGGGGTAGAATTGGTTGTGATACCTTTGCGGATTTGTTGGTAAATATGAGTCATTGGTCGGGAGCGCACCGTGCATTTGCAGTTGAGCAATATTTAAAGTGTGGTGAATCGTTAGTTCAAGCGCGTCGCGCTTTCTGTTCCCACTTCGATATTCGACGATTAAACGATGGTCCGAGCACACAGCTTATATGGTCATGGGTACGAAGATTTCGACAAGAAGGGACAGTAGTTAATAGGTCGTCAACAGGACCGTCTACCTCAGTAGCAACTCCAGAACGTGTGGCACAGGTGCAACAAGAAATTATCAGAAATCCCAGAAAATCAGTGAGAAAGATTGCGGCTTCTACAGGCATCAAAAAGTCAACTGTCCATGTGATTTTGAAAAAGAAATTAAAACTTCATTCTTATAAAATGTAAATCGTCCAAAAACTAAATGAAAGTGATTATGTTTTAAGAGAAACATACGCCCGAACGATGTTGGAACGTTTTCGGACTCCCAGAACACTTGGAAACATATTATTTAACGACGAAGCCCATTTCCATATCGGGGGCTATGTAAATAAACAAAATATGCGTTTCTGGAATGCCAACAATCCAAAGGAACGGCATCAAAAGAGTTTGCACTGCCCTAAAACGACAGTATGGGGCGCGATTTCTGCACATGGAATAATCGGTCCATATTTTTTTAGTGAGAATGAAACTGTTACTTCTTCGGTATACTGCCGTATGCTTGACGAGTTTTTGGTACCGCAATTGCAAAAGTTTAACGGACGCACGAATATAACCCATTTTCAACAGGATGGGGCAACTCCACACACTGCCAGGATCTCAATGTTGAGGCTAAGGGAAATTTTCCCTGGAAAATTAATAAGCAAGTACGGAGACATACTCTGGCCACCTCGATCGCTGGATTCAACGCCATGTGATTTTTTCTTGTGGGGTTACCTCAAATCTAAAGTGTACTGCAATAACTCCTGTACAATAACTGCCCTTCAAGAAAATATCCGGCGTGAAATCGCTGCTATTCCTCCAGAGCTTTGTTCGCGCGTTCTTGCCAATATGAAGGTTCGCTTAGAAGAGTGCATTACAAGAAATGGACGACATTTGGAAGACATTATTTTTAAAAATTAAAATCCGCATACCTTGTTTACATTTTAAAAATAAAATAAAAGATCTACACTCATTCTTATATTAATTATTTAACTTTCAAATCAAAAAAATCCCGCTGGACACCCTTTATATTGTTTAATTGAAAAGGTAGAAAATAGACAAATACATTATTTAACTTTAAACATAAAAACAAATCACTTTAATTAACAACTGAGGACTGATATAAAAACATTTAACTAACCTTATAAATAATCTGCTAGTCAGTACATTTGTGTTCGCCTAACTGGTTTTTTTCGCGATTTCAGGTTTGGTCCCATAGTAAAAGTTGTTTGTTATCATGACTACAATCACGTGTTTAAGTATCGTTCACTAATTACTAGTCACCCTATATAATTTATACAAAACAATAAAAAAATAAAACTTTCAAGAACTAACTAAAAGTAATCTAAAGTAGCTTTAAAAACCGGGCCTCTGGGCCAGTGCGGGTTGGTTGATGTCACATGTCTTAGACTTTTTGGTTCTAGGACATGCCGGATTCGTCATAATCCATCACCATTTTTAGATCAGTGGTGATGAAGAAAATTACACAAAGTAATGTACCTAGCTGGGTTTGAACCCGCGACCTACAACTCGTAAGTCAGAGCCGTTACTACTTAGCCACAACTGCTCCATTTTGGTGAACAATATATAATATTATGATAAATGAATAGGTAGGTTACATAGAAAACTAAGCGATTAAGTCTAGTCGTGGTTACAATTGTGACTGTTGAATTAGGTCCTGGGTTCATTGCTCAGTTTCCCCCTATTGAATGTGATAAACTGAGGATATAATCCGTAATCTACACTTATTACATACATATAAATTATTCTAACATTAGGGAAATTCGGAATTATCGTACCACTTATTACTTTGATGTCCATATTTTATTTACAAATAGTACAAATTTATACGAGTGCAGAAAGTTTGTCTTTGCGACCGAGGCGGAGTTCTAGGCCAGTGTGTTTTTTAGCAGCCGAGGGCTGCAGTGACTTTGCACGTGTGTCAAACGACGCTTTCAATACACTAACGACTCCTGGGGGTTGACCTACGCCTCGTGGGGGTCTGATACGATAAACAATTTGATTACAATAAAATTGTGGCCGGGGCGAGCACGTGCACTTTCCCGGATTAGTGCGGAAAACAGTCCATTGCGTGCCTAAACGCAGTGGGATAAGAGCGGGTTTTGGAGTAAGTGTATTGAAAAAGATTTATGCACACTGATGACTATTACAAAAAATAATAATAAGAATAGCCCACAAATGTGCTAGACATCCTCTCAAATCATTATAAGAAGACTTAATAATTTCTAACAAGGTAATATAAATTCAGTTAATATCGTAAATTGACTATAACTAGAGAAATACAAGAAGTATATTGTTTAAAAAAAAATGCTTACTCAAAACAAGACTGGAGTAAGCTTACAGAAATCTTGTGATAAAAAAAGAAAAAACAAAAAAAAAACATTAATGAATTCTTGTCACTGTGCCAACACGTCAAATCCAAAGCAGAACGAAGTTTTTACCTCAGTACGTTCGGATTTTGTTAAAGTACACCTTAATCTGTCCTAGCTCAGAGGACACCGGTGTCCTCTCACATCCACGCCACTATAGGCCTTAATTCCGATGTTTAGAGTCTACTTTTGTATGAACAAGTTGGGTAGTTGTGGATCGACGTGTTAATTTGGATAATTGGGTACTTTTTAATTATATGCATTGCGTTATTTGTTGTCTGGTGGTACTGCATTGAATATAATATCTTTGGTATTAATAAACGTTGGCTAGAGTAGTTAGCAGCTCCTGGCACTACTTAGGACCGAACGCTTCGGCGTACCGGTATCTAAACTTAAAAGTAAATACAAAGAGGTAAAATAGTCTTTATTTATTGGTTTGATGGAAAAGTGTCCTGTGTACCTCAGTGTACCTGTGCATCTTAATTTTATCGTAATTTCGGTGTGAGAAAAAAATCCCTTTCTCATACTGGATTTATTAAGATTTTAAGATGTCCTGGCGTGCTATTCTCTAAGAAAATAGCTATGAGCGCAGCGCTCACCGCAGCGACGAAATGGGTTTCTGCCATTGCCATTGGATTAAGAATCCAACGTATAGGAACATTAGATTAACAATCCAATGCCAGCGCTGCGGTCAAGGCTGTATTCTTAGAGAATAGCACTGCTTGTAGTATGCCGTCAGTACTGATCCAATTACGAAGATTTCTTCACCGATGGAAAGCCACACTATCACTGAACGTCATAAAGTTTTTGTTATATTTGTGCAAGGCAAACACAGATACACCTCTTAAAATAAAATGCAAAAGTCGTTTAGGCTTTAGGGTGTGTCAAAGAAATTGTATAGAATTGTATGCTTATAAAAAGGCTCATTTATTATCTTGGTGTATAATAAAGTATATCTATATAAATGTAAACACCAACCCGCACTGGGCTCGCGTGGTGGATTACGGCCCATTCCTTCTCCTAGAGAGGAGGCCTGAGTCCCAGCAGTGGGAACATTATATAAGGCTGATGCAAAACCAGTATATGTAAAACTAAAATCCCACTCAATGATTAATCACGAAATCTCAGAAACTATAACTCCACACTTAAAATTTGGCAAGTATGTTTTTTATAGGGTGTAGACATCCGCTAATGATCCGCGCATGAGCAGTGGTGGCCGAGTGGTAACGGCCCGGACTTACGAGTCGTAGGTCACGGGTTCAAACCAGCCAGGCGTTTGTGTAATTTATTTCATCACCACTTTTCTCAAAACGGTGAAAGAACACATCGTGAGGAAACCGGCATGTCCTAGAACCAAAAATTCGAAGACATGTGACATTCACCAATCCGCACTGGCCCAGAGCGGTTTTTAAAGCTACTTTAGATTGGACCCGCGTGGTGGATTACGGCCCATTCCCTCTCCTAGAGACGAGGCCTGAGTCCCAGCAGTGGGAACATTAAAAAAGGCTGATGATGATGACGATGAGACATCCGCGAACGGATTTTGTGAAACTGTACCCCTGAGGGGGTAAAAAGGGGGTTGGAAGTTTGTATGGAGAAACCGACTTTCACATGAGCGAAACCGCTGGTAGAAGCTAGTTAAATATACAAATACTGGAAAGACGTAATACTCGTTTCAATGCAGTCAGGTAAACATCAAAATAATAATGATATTATTTTCTTTTGATTTTTTTTTCGATTTTCACGCAGGTGATGCCTTGGAACAAATTAGTACAAAATAAAACTTGCATGATAAAACGCTATCTCAAACACATTACGAGTTTAATAGACCATAACCACCCTTTTCAACAAAACATAACTTCTTTAATAACCCAGTAATTTAATGAAGCACTTACCATAAACGAACGCCAAACGAAACGGGAGTACGAATAATGATACCGACTTTATGTTGGTAAAAATTTCAAACAACCACGAACTTTGACATTAGCTGGTGAATTATCGTGGCTCCTTCGGTGTCATTTGTGAAGTTGAACTTGGTATCCCGAGGACGCATTCTTTCCGATTTCCAGTTTGCTCTGGGCGTTGGCCAACTTGCTTGCACACTCAATTTGTTCAGAATGTTTATTCTGTATTCGTTGAGCAAATATTAGGAAGTTACAACTATTTTTAATGCATGGAACTTACGAATATTATCGTGGTACTATTATTACTTTATATAATACTAATGACCCGCCCTCGCTACGCACGGAAGAAATGGTGATATTAAATACATTATAAATGTATTATACATATAAACCTTCCTATTGAATCTATCTATAAAAAAACCGCATCGAAATCCGTTGCGTAATTTTAAACATATAAGCATACATAGGGTCAGACAGCGGCAAGCGACTTTGTTTTATACTACGAGTATGTAGTGATGATTAGCTCGGCAAACGTTGCTCTGTTAAATTTTATCAAAGAAAAAAATGGGGGTGAGATGGGAGGGCAAATAATTGTGATAAGGTTAACGTAGTGGTTGAGTGATTTTCTACTGCGCCGTGAATTGAGAATTTGATTCCTTCACGAAACAAATATTTGTATGGCCTACAGATAGTTGATTCGGGTCTCTTTAGATTTAATATATGTTTACATTAGTTTTAATATATGCGAAACTTGAAACATTTGTCTCATAATTTTATGTAAAGAACATCACACAACAACATTTCATAACTGTAAAATGAAAAAACACAGTTATAATTTGTTATGTGACCTGGTTGTCCGCACAAATACATAACCACCGGGCCATCCGAGAGACTGAGGGGTTGTTTTGCTGCCTCACCTAGCTGTGCCCGCTATGACCTGCCGTGAACTGTGTTGTACTTAGTGTAGTTGTTGTCCAACTTGTGACCTACTTTAAATATTTTTGGGAAAAATATAACATGGCGTAAAAACTATTAGAATCGATTCAGTTACTGATTCTGAACCAACTACATATATTCAGGTTTCGCTTATACTAAAAATTATGTTGTATAATTTGAGTATAAAAGTTAGGTTTTTATAAAAATGTAAAAGAATATATATTTTGCTCAACCTGGTGAACCAAACAACCCAACTCAGCAGTCGTGACAATGACTGCTACTAAGGCCAACGAAATAAATAATAATTTGACAAACCTGAAGTATATAATTCCACTGGAAGCAAATTTTCTTTCTAATATCGACGAGGAACGGGCGAAGCATTTGTTCTACCTATGTCAAAGTAATGGATCCAAATCTATCTCCTTAAATCTTTATTTGCCTGGCTTCTAGACATGGAAGGCCTGAAACTAAGTCTCAAAGTGGACATTGATTTATTATTTAAGTTTGTGACAAGAATAATATCAGGTGCAAAGGTTGATCTCTAAGGTTAAGCAACGTTTATCGAGGATGGTCTGGAGATGGGTAACCATCTAAACGTACCTAGTTTTCTTCGTGCTTCGAAAAACTCGTAAATCAGTTGATTTAGCTGTCATTTGTAGATACGGATAGTCAGAAGGTAGGAAATACATATGAAATTCTTGCCAAGGTGTCCTGTTACTCATATATTGGGTTGTAGAGGTCAACTGTATGTGGTTGTACTAGAAATCTACCCAAACAGTTGAGAAAAGAAACATTGAATGGTGTTGACAGTTATAGCCAAGCTCTGTCGTAGTTCTGAAGTAATATCAGATTATTAATTTTGTCCGATTGTTTTTTACGAGTTGCTCGACCACAATATATTCGGACACAGTATCCCAATTGACGATTCGGATAGTGTCAACATATATATGTTGTCTGAGTATAGTTTCCGTACTTAGTCTCTATGCGGACCATTGTACGTGGGCCATGGCGGCCATAAACTTTAGTGGGCTTATTTCAACCAGCTCACCTCTCTCCAAAAACTAATTAGGCCTCTCGGGTTTTTCAGGGCGTCAATAATGGAGTTCGGGGATCCTAAGGTCCGTGTGCGTGTATCCGTGACACCTGTGCAAACCAGGAGCACATGCACAATTGTCTCCTCCCCCTCCAAGCATGCTTTGCACAGGGGACTTGTTCGTGATGTCTTACCATGTAAAAAAGTGTTAATGCCGATTCGGGCACTATATATTCGGAAACCACCAAATTCATTGAAGCTGTTTAGTACAGTCAGAAAAAAGTTTTAATAATTTATCTTACTGTACTCAACAGCTTCAATAAATTTGGTGGTGTCCTAATCGTCATCGTCAACACAACTTGCAAGAAGGCCTCTGTAAACTTGACTACTGCCTGTCTGGGCTACAACGTTTTTCGAAAGTGTGAAATGGATTTATAATGGAAAGGACACCTTAAGATCATGATAGGTCTTAATCAGCATAATTCTGACATTCACTCTTGTACCACCCAGACTAGGAAATTTATTTGATGATTTCTTACAAAAAATGGACTTTCAAAAGTTGCAATCATTTAAGACGTTTTACCAATTAATGTTACAAAATCGAAGTAAACTCAAGACTTATACTAACGATTTCATATAATTCGTTTATTGCGTGTTTTAATCGAGTAAAATTATGATTTTGAATACCTAAATACAAAATACGTAATGGTTTTATAAAGCAAAGCGCATGACGTCACGCGAAACCCATTTCCCTACAACATATTTCCATTTAATATTTTATTATTCAATTTCAAAAACTTAAATCCTGCAATAACAGACGAATCGAACAGAAAAAACTTTTACAGCTGGAAGTGCTACTAAAGAAAAACAATTCGAAATCACATCCAGTGGCAGATTATCTAGCTTTAAGAGTTACGAAACTCGTCCTGTGGAATTGGAAATACTGAAAAGGGCTCTCAATGCTCTTACATTCGTAAAAAAACAGTGTTTCTCAAACGAGGGACATATTATTTTGGGGTTCACAATTTTGTAACCATTATCCCTTTTCTAGAACACTCGTCACATTCCCATCGATTTCTTTAGCTGGTTTGTTTTAAATGATCTATAGGCATACTGTCCACAGAATCGTAGCTTTTTAAGTCGTTATACGCATTGGAGTGCATTTTGTTCCAAATGAGAATTAATATGGTGAGCAAAACGATTTTTTTTTAATTTAGTTTATTTACAAACTGTGAACGAAAAAAGTTTAATCAGAATCCAGTTCTTCAATTTTACTCATCTCTGAATTCTTCAATTTTGTCAAAATTTCTTCGTATGTATGACCTGATGTCAAAACCTGGCAATCGATCCTATTCTTATTTGGAACGCATTGTACTTGCTCGAACTGACAAAGCGTAACTTGATCGTTGTAGACGTGAGTTAAGTTTATATGCCACAGTTTCACACGGGTGTTAGAAATTTTTGAAATTCTCGGTTTTTCTCTGCTATAATATGCTTGTATTATATAGCTAAACTTTCCTCTGAATTAATGTCTATTAATGTTGAAAACTGCATATAAATTAGTTCAACAGTTTATGAGTTAATCGCGTTTTGGTAGCAGCTGACTATGCTAGCTTAATAATGTTCTCACTACTGGGACTCAGGCCTCCCTTTTAGAAGAGGTGATGGGCCATAAGCCAAGCCCCAGGTACAGTGCAAATTGATAGATTTCACATACATATCTTCAGATTTTTGGATTTGGTTCCAAGATATGCGCGTTTTCTTACTATGTTTTCCTACACCGTTTTCAGAGCAATGGTGATGAAATAAATTACACAAAAGTAATGCACCTGGCTGGGTCTGAGCTCACAACCTACAACTCTTTGTTGGGGACATTACCACTTCCTACTATCTACGTAATTTAGGTAAGAGACCGGAATTATGTTAATAGGCTACTAAACGTAAATTTTAAAAGACTAAAGATTCATAATCCTGAGCCCTGGCGGCACAATGTCCTACGTACGTGTAGTCTAATATACGTTTTAAAAAAGACTTAAGTGTTAAGTCCGGGGGGTACAGTATCCGACATCTAAACAACATTGAGTAACACTGGCTTAATACATTGACACAGTTCAATCACAGCAATGAGACAAAGAAATAGTTTCCTTCACGTTCGTATTAGGTAAGTTTTAATTGACTTTTTGCAACACCCTTCGCTGACTGGTGATGTTGCGTTCTTGCCCGCTTTGGTTTACTTTTATTAGTTTTTATTGTAGTCAGTTACTTTGTAACGTGATACATTGTGTTAGCTTTGTATTAGCGTATGCAAATGTAATAAGGAAGCAACGAAACGTAAAGTGTTCAAGTTTCTAGAATTAAAGGCAGGTTTTTATTTTGCATTTGGTCTAGATTTGTTTATGTTTTTTTTTTTTTGTAGAACTGATGTTCGATGGGGTCCAAAATGTTCTGAAGTAGCGATCACGTACCTGGAAGTTCAGCGTTAGAAATCATTTCATAAGGTGGATCGATGACCTAATGAGGGTCACGGGAATCCGATTGATGCGAGATGCACAGAACCGGTCGTCGAGGAGACATTTGGAGACATTTGGAGTCTTGAAAATTTCAGCTGATGATGATGAGGCAGCTAAATAAAAGAAAAACTACTAACCAAGTATCCCAGTATCATATCTTCTGCACCCGCGTCGAAGTAAAATATTATCAAAAGAGCTTACTCACGGGTCACAAAGTATCCTGTGCTATTCCAGACATGGTCTTCCAGTATACCGAATCATCAAAATTCGTTGAGTCATTCGAGCGTGAACTTTCACCTTTATAATATTAGTGGGATCCTGTCTACCCGTGTGACGTTGAGTCATGATTAACTGGAAAACCATTCTAAAATATGGACCTTTGCCATTGAAATCGTCATGATCATCATTATCACTACTTCAGCCGAAGGACGTTTACTGTTGGGCATAGGCCTCCCTCAAGTGTCGCCACAACGAACGGTTCTGCGCGCCTCGCATTCACCGCATTCCCATGACCTTCACGAGGTCACCGGTCCACCGTGTGGGAGGCCTTCCAACACTGCATTTATCATTGCGCGGTCGCTATAGAACTTTTCGGCGTATCGACCATCCATTCTACGAGCACTGTGCCCTGCCCACTGCCTTTAATTTTGGGCTATGTCGGCGACCTTAGTTCTCCTGTGGAAATCTTCATTCCCGAAGCGATCACGCAAGGAAATCCCGCACATTGCTCTTTCCACTGCCCTTTGGGTGACTGTAAGTCTTCTAATGAGACCTATGTTTCAGTGCCATATGTCATCACTGGCAACACACACTGGTCATGAAAGAAAATAGAACCATTTAAATAGTGAAAAAAAAAAGTTTGTACTCTACTTGAACACAGTCCTAGGAATTGAATAAAGATAAAGCATGAGTTCATTTAAGTTCTGAACTCCTTTATAACGTATAATGAGGTGAATTAATCTTAACTTCCAAATTAAGTGCTTTCGAATTTAAAATGCAAAAAATTCAATTAGGAGACCTTAAGCAAAGCGGAAGGAGTTCAATTAAAACTATGTCGTCGTCGAGAAACTGGTAAAAGGTAGAGTGGATAGACAAGGAAGCACTGGAAAGCACTTTAGGGCCTTTTAAATTAAGAGACGGTTTTAAATAACGGGTAATAGCTTCTGTTCGTGGCTTTGCCTGCGTCAAAGACAAAAATTATTGCAATACAGTGTATCTTACACGTATATTTTTATTGAAAATAAATGACAATGTTGTACATAAGAAACTTAAATATTAGTTTGCCATTTATACTTTTTTTTTTACCGTAGGTAAAATCATCCAATGACAAATCCCGCCCTTGGGTGGAGCGGAAAGTAGTGTCAGACTCTTACTGACTAAAAACCTACCCCGTTCCATTCTTTGCCTTGGTCCCAGGGCCCCGGGTGCCATTTTCAAATACCCTTTGACCCCAGTAGGCTTCGGCCCTGTTGGGCCCCTACAGTACTAAATATAGGTGGCCCTGCCCCACTCGCCAATCGTCAACGTCAACGTAAAAGCTAGTTGCTTCATCTAAAGTAACCCAATGTGATATTTGATGAAGAGGCATCGCGAAAAACAGTGATAACGCCTGAAAACTCAGTAATTACGTGATTTACTCGAATATTTCGCAAAACTTGTTCCAGGAAATACGTGATTTTTTAAAACCCTTGAAACTTTTTGAGAAAAATTGTCATCAATTAGAATCTCGATTAAATGTACAAGGCTTTTAAAGAAGTCCTTTTTTATATTTTAAATAATAGAGCTGTACTCTACATTCTGGAGGGTTAAAGTTCACGAAAAATAGCATATTTTCAGAGATTTTTACTGGATTAGTTTTACATAGATTTATGTTTTGATTTCTATAGAAGCCTAGATAATAGCCACAAGATAACTATGTATCCAAAATAACATGAATAAAGATATGTAAAAACATCATAATCACGTAAGTGTGGTATGAAAATGTACCTGGGGTTGGTTGCTCTTAACTATGTATTGTACAGTAAGGGGTCAAAAGTGCAGTTGCACTCTAACAATGCTAAACTGTCTAAAATTTTTTTGTAGTAGAATTCCAGTATTCTGCAACTAGTTTATTCAATATATTAGATTCTATGCTACAAACTAAATGGGTAATGATCCATTGACCCTCTTTTACATAGAAATTTTACATACTTTAGCGTCGGTAGAGTGCAACTGCACTTTTGAGCCCTGACTGTACATGTATACAATAACAAAATACATTCAGGCGTCGAAGCACTTCCTTTCATATTTATTTATTAGCCTGTTCTGTCACACTCCTGGGCAAAGGCCTCCCTCCACGCTTTCCATTTCTCGCGGGCCCGCGCTTCCTTTCACAATTGATATAATATTATTAGGGATATTTATTTATTTATTTATTTATTTATTTAAACTTCATGTACAGTAGTGGTACATAGGCGGACTTAATGCAACAAGGCATTCTCTACCAGTCAACCTTTGGGTTAAAAAAGAAAATACTGTGGTAGGTTTGCACAATAAATAAATAACAAATATTATTATTATATTATTATTATATTTATGATGATATTGGCATGTACAGTGTGATGTTTTTGAAACAGTGAAGGAAAACGTGAGGAGATGTTCTAGAACCAAAAATTCGAAAACATTTTACATTCCCCAAACCACAATGGGCACATGTGGTGGTTTCAGCCTATTCTTTACCCAAAAGAGGAGGCATGAGTGTATGTTATATATTAACCTACCCTTGAATATATTATGGTCTCTCTCTGTCACTCAAAGTTTTGCTAGGAGAAAACTCATTGTTAAGCTCATCTCTGTTTATGAATTGTCAAATTACTGTGTGTGTTGGTTTTTGTGTACAAAAATAATTAAAGGAATACTCCTTTACAATATATTTTTAATAGGTTCCAAGGCAAGGTCTATCCGTGTACAAAGTTTTATTCAAATCTGATCAGCTGTTTTAGCTTGATGAATGCATGAGTAACAAAAAAACATACATACACACACATATCTTCATAGACAAACTTTTGTTTATATAATTAATATTAGTGTGATGTACATTATATTAAATGATATTTTATAAAAAAAAAATCCAGTCAATGAGATACTTAATAACCACAATGATTTTCAGTAAAATATTACAAATGATGACAAATACAGATATATTTAGAACTGAGAATCTCTCTGACCGAAGTTGTTTTCGAACGCGATAGAGGAAAATCCTTTCCATCAACAAATCATACAAAGAGATTGGAAAATTAAATGAAATACCAAATTGTATGCCGTCTGGACATAACAATCAAATGCCGCAAATATTTCAAACAGACCGCGATTAATTTTGTAATCCCTACAATGAAAATTGGATTAAAGGAAATATCTGAATACTTAATCATTTTTAGATTGATATTTTACTCTTTTCAGCGTATCGGAAGGCATGGCTTTTCATAGTCTCCCACAAGGTAACATTCCACTCTGTAATAACGACTCACCCAGCTTCATGAAGGTGTTAGAATACTTTAAAATTCGCGGCTTTTCTCTACTATAATATGCTTGTATTATACACTTAAACCTTTTTCATGACAAACTATACCTATTTGTGAAAACTAAATTAAAATTGGTTCAGTAGTTTGTGAGTTTATCGCGAACAGATCAGAGATAAGTAACTTAATGTATGACACATGGAATGAGAATGTGAATATCCAAAATCCCCTTAAAGTTTGAATTTTAAAAAACGTCTTACTTTGTGCTCACCTATTTCAAAACACGTTCCTTGGTTGCGCCAATTTGCTATGTTCCGCGATTTTGTTTTTGTAATTTATTTTTTTGGCCTAGCAATCCTATCCCTTCCGTTTTCCTTCACCCGCACGTCCTCTAGAAATGATTTGACATTGACGTGTGTGCATCGATTGTGAATGTGACCGCACCGCTAACCGCGCCCGCTCGAAATTACAAGAAAATTGACTATTTTCGTGATCCAACCATTCAAACTCAACAATAGTGCAGTGTAGTGCAAACAGGACCTGGCAGTGGTTAAATGTGCGAAGTCGAGGATCGCCGGCCGGTGCCACGTGCAACCTTCGAAGTCTAAAGGTCAGTGCTCCTTCCCAATACATTTATCCCATTAATAACGCCAAGCACAGTATCTGCATATTGTTAACAAACCTTAGTTCGCTTTTTTAAACCTACAGTCCACAGCAAATTCGCGCAACCATTACTTTTGGTCCTACGAGCAGGATCGTGAATCATTTTCTTGTAATTTCGCAATATAGTATTTGTTCCATAGGGAATAAACGCAACGCGCCTATTTACCTAGATATAATAGTAGAAAACCCGCATCTAGGCATTTAGGCAACTATACGTTATTTCGCTCGTATAGTTAAAGAGTCATTGATAATTACGGTACCTACGCCGTCAACCGCACCGCATAATTATAGTTAGCTATGTAAATATCAGCGTAGATATAAATCGATCGCATTCTTTTTCTTGCCAAAATTCATTCGGAAGTCCTACAAATTGCATGTAGGTAGACGCATTTCAAAAATACCCGTTCATTGTTGAGTGAATAATTGTAGGAAACGGATAAACCATAGATTATATAGACAGGTTATTCCGTTCGTTCGCCGTTCACTTTGTTGTTTACAATATTACCATATTGTTATCTGATAATTATCGCTTACTTAATAATTCGTTAAGTTTTTGTTTGAGTGTATAGTGTGAATATATCAAAACAAGATGTCTCTTAAGGGAACCAAGGTTAGTACTGATTTAAAGGTTCAGTTAAAGCTTTTATACGCTGAAAGGGACTCACAGTTTTCACGTGTTCAATCAATTTGTGATAAATCTTTGCAAATCTCGGATCTGACGATTAGAGATGCTTTCTTGTGTTCGTTGGAAACTTTAGATAGTTTGCGCGCGGATTTTAAATCTACAATTAAGAATATAAACATTTTAGAGTTGGAGTTAAATCCTGATTACTGTGTGAGTTATCAGGCATTGTCGTCCTTTGATGACTTGTATTGTCGTATCAAACGTATTGCTAGGAGTTTAGAGACTCCCCCCCCGCGGGTGGTTTATCCAACCCTCCTCGCGAACGCCCACGATTGCCGCCAATTCAAATACCTGAATTTGATGGTGACATTCGAAATTGGAATTTATTTATAGATAGTTTCGAAAATATAATACATAGGAACACATCGCTGACAGATCACGAGAGATTGCATTATCTCGTAGAAAAATTGACCGGTAAGGCAAAGGCTGTCTGTGCTGGAATTACGTTTAGCGCTGAAAATTACACTTTAGTTTTGGACACTTTAAAAACAAAATACGAAGATAAGCGATTAGTAGCCACCGCATATTTAGATCAATTATTCGATTTGAAAAGTTTTTCCGTTTGTAACGATCATAATTTAGAGAAGTTTTTAAATATTTTCGCATCATCTGTTCGTGCAGTAAAGAACCTAAAGGTCAATGACCTCTGTGACTTTTTGTTTTTGTATATCGGTTTAAATAAATTAGATCCTGAAACTGTTCGTCTGTTTGAAACGACTCAGCGCGGCAAAGAAATACCTAAGTTCGAAGATTTAGAATCTTTTATTCGCGACCATATCAAGGTATTGCAGCGCACGTCGGCACGTCATGAAGTCACGAATAGGACAGGTTCCGATCGCCGTATAGACGCGTCATCGAAGTCAGTCAAGACTGCACATACGCTAGTTAATACCGCCTCAACACCTGACTGTTCTCTGTGTAAGGGTAGCCATACACAGCTGTACAAGTGTTCGGAATTTCAGAGATTATCGTCTAGTGATCGTTACAAGTTTGTCCGCACTAATAATTTGTGTTTTAATTGTCTAAGTGACAAACATCTGGTTACGTCATGTAAAAGTGGTGTTAGCTGTCGTAAATGTCCAGCTAGACATCATACCTTCTTACATTTTGAGAGTAGTAAGCTGCCATCGCAGCCGCAGCCTGCGCAGACGCGCGACGCTTGTGACGCGCGGCCTGCTGCAAGTGCAAACGACGTAACATTGTGTTCGCTTTCCGCCGCTGGTACTCAAATCACTACCGTTTTACTTGCGACCGCGCAAGTTGTCATTGTAGATGCCTTTGGCAAACCGCGCACCGTTCGGGCGCTACTAGATGGCGCTTCCCAGAGTAATTTTATTACTCGGGATTGTTGTCAACGCCTTGGTTTTAGTTTTAATAATTGGTCATCCCGCTCAGAAGTGAAAGGTTTTGGAGGTTTAAAGGCAACCATTCACGGTTCCATTAAAATAATATTTAGTTCACGTTTTAATCGTAATATTTCGTTTGAAATGGATTCGCTAGTCGCAGATAAGATTACGGAACGGTTGCCCACGGTACCGGTTGACACGTCCATGCTGACGGAGTTTAAGAACTTGCAGTTAGCCGACGGAAATTACGCTTTCCCTGGAGATATCGATCTATTGATCGGTGCTTCGATTCTCCCGCATCTCCAGTTATCACGTAAAATTCAAGGTCTTCCGATGTACCCCGCTCCGCACGCACTGGAAACAGTTCTCGGGTTTGTTATAGTTGGTTCCGCACCCGCTTATTTAAATAGTTACTCGACTGTGTCGCACTGTTGCACCGTCGAGCCGCCGCTTGAGTCTACCATCCGCAAGTTCTGGGAGATTGAAGAGGTCAATGTCCCGCCTATTCTCGGCCCTGAGGATCAGGTCACTGAGGAGATTTATACCCGCACGACTACTCGTGATAAAGATGGTCGTTATGTTGTCGCGCTCCCTTTCAAGGGTGATATTTTTTCGCTCGGTGGCTCCCGTGCCTCCGCAGAAAAACGCTTTCTATGCTTGGAACGTAAGATTCAAGCTGAATTGTCACCGGAAAATATATTCCATGTCGCTGGAACAGAAAACCCAGCTGATTGTCTCTCACGTGGTTTGCTTCCTGCGCAAATTTTAAATCATCCGCTTTGGTTTTGTGGCCCTCCCTGGCTTCATACCACTCCTAACGAGTGGCCAAATGCTCCGTTTAACCCCGCTACTGTTTCAGAGCCACCCGAGGAGAAGAAACATACGCTTGTAGTATCAGTTCCGCGTGAAGAGTCAGTTGTTTTGTTGTTGTCTAATCGAGTCTCGTCTTGGTCGAGACTATTACGCTGTGTAGTTTACGTCCTAAGATTTTTGAGATTATTACCATCGCGTGGTTCTATAATCGCAGCTGATTTGGATAGAGCTGAATCAGTTGTACTTCGAGAGTTGCAGAAATTTTATTTTTCAATAGAATTTCGTAGTTTAGAATCACATAAACCTTGTAGTCCCGCACTTCAACATTTGAAACCATTTTTGCAAGACGGACTCATTCGTGTCGGTGGCCGTCTGCGAAATGCTAAGTTAGAGTTTGAACAAATGCATCCAGTAGTTCTACCACGCAGGGATCACGTTTTGGATTTGTTGGTGGACTATCACCATAAGGTGAATTGTCACGCTGGTCCCGATTTATTAATGTCCATTCTTCGACAGAAGTACTGGATACTTTCCGCTCGCAATTTGATACGCGCTAGAGTGCACAGATGTGTGCCCTGCTTTAAGCTCCGCCCGCGTTTCAACGCGCCGGAAATGGCCGACCATCGTTCTTGTCGTGTTGTACAGACGGTGAAACCTTTCATACATACTGGGACGGACTATGCTGGACCGTTTAAAGTCACTATTGCCCGTGGTCGTGGTATACGTTCCACAAAGGCATACATTTGCCTATTCGTTTGTATGACAACTCGTGCGGTTCACATAGAGTTAACCAGTGATTTGAGTACGCAGGGTTTTATGTCTGCATTTAAACGATTTTTATCTCGCCGTGGTCCCGTTAAGCGCTTATACTCTGACAACGGCACAAATTATGTTGGAGCGCGACGCAATATTTCGGAATTACATACATTCTTACGCTCCAAGTACTACCAAAGTGAATTCGCCCATGTCTTAGCTGAGAATCGCATTGATTGGTGTTTTAATACGCCAGCGGCTAGTCATTTTGGTGGCAATTGGGAGGCGAATATTAAAAGCCTTAAGTCGCACCTGTTTCGGATCATAGGCGAACAGATTCTCTCGTACGAGGAGTTGAGCACCGTACTCGCTCAGGTAGAGGCGTTGATGAATACGCGTCCGTTGTGTCGGACTTTGTCTAGTGATCCATCGGAGCCGCTAGCGTTGACGCCGGCTCACTTCTTGACGACGACTCCTCTTAAATATTTGCCCGCTTTAGATGTCGAGACTGACAAACTGCAGCTTCACCCGCGTCACGCTCTGCTAGATAGCTTAGTTCAGTCCTTTTGGAAGCGATGGAGGACAGATTATCTGCATACGCTGCAGTCGCGTCAAAAGTGGAACACTCCTTCAGATCCAGTCACAGTCGGTACTGTGGTGATACTGAAGACTGAGAGTGCGCCTCCTCTGCACTGGCCTCTTGGTGTAGTGGAAGAGGTTTTTCCGGGTTCGAACGGAATAACGCGAGTCGTAAAGGTTAAAACCGCAACTGGATCGTACCTGCGTCCGGTTATTCGCCTCTGCCCTCTGCCTAATCAGTAGTAGTGGCATAGTTAGTTATAAGTTGTTTCGCTACCTAGTATTGATAGTTTAGATTAGTAATAGGGTTTAGTTTCGCTTTTGTTTTTTTTTCTTTTCTTTGAAGGTAACCCTTCAAACCCGGGGGGAATGGTTGCGCCAATTTGCTATGTTCCGCGATTTTGTTTTTGTAATTTATTTTTTTGGCCTAGCAATCCTATCCCTTCCGTTTTCCTTCACCCGCACGACCTCTAGAAATGATTTGACATTGACGTGTGTGCATCGATTGTGAATGTGACCGCACCGCTAACCGCGCCCGCTCGAAATTACAAGAAAATTGACTATTTTCGTGATCCAACCATTCAAACTCAACAATAGTGCAGTGTAGTGCAAACAGGACCTGGCAGTGGTTAAATGTGCGAAGTCGAGGATCGCCGGCCAGTGCCACGTGCAACCTTCGAAGTCTAAAGGTCAGTGCTCCTTCCCAATACATTTATCCCATTAATAACGCCAAGCACAGTATCTGAATATTGTTAACAAACCTTAGTTCGCTTTTTTAAACCTACAGTCCACAGCAAATTCGCGCAACCATTCCTAGTCACAATAGTTTCAACTGTGCGTTGATGTATCAGTCAATACATATATACGCTGATAGGTAAAAATATAAAATATTCAGATAAATTATCTACACAATTTTACTCAACACGGGGCTACAGGCATTCTTAAACACTCAACTTAAACGCTGTACGCCCATCGAGAAGTGCGAATAAATCTTCTTTAGTGGCGTCGCACCGTTTCGAGGCCATAAACACGACAGTGGTCAACAAACAATGTGCCTCTGCCCAAGAAGTGTCATTTATCGTCGGAACAAAAAGTGGCTGCGACCGCGGTATCTACGGGGTTGTTTAGCTCGAGCAAAAACGTGTTAAGATGGCGGCCGTGGTAAACGCGGGAATCTAACGTGCGTGTGTTTTGTGTGTTAATGTCAAAAGGAGTAGGTTGTTCTGTTTTCGAAATTCAAAATACAGTAATTTGAGTTAATTTTACGTTGTTTTTTTTTTAATTGATATAAAGTGGTGCATGACTGCGATCCCATCTGATGGTGAGCAGTGAGGCAATCATTAAAAGGTGAGGTGCACTAGTTTATTAAGAGCCTATTCACTCTAGCCTTGCTATTTAGTTGAAGACAATTAAATTATAATCTGACGGGAAGACTGCAGCAGGCAAATTGTTCGAGTCCTTCGATGTACGCAGTATAAAAAACGAGTCAAAATGCTTAGTCCGTTTCTTAACATTATTGTTTTAGACCTCACTAAAATAGTTGATTAGCGCCTTGTAAATTGGGCTATGGGATGGTTTGAAAGAGTTATCGAGGTCCTGGAACGCAAATAGAACTGAAGGATTACAGGTGGGTTCAATTCAGTACAATTCTGAGAGTACTCGCTTTAACTAAAAAAAGCGCATCTCATAGATAACGAGGTTTTATAATATGAAGTACCATTTTATTTATTTTTTAACTTTCTTGTTGTATAGAAAATGTCTGACAGAATTATATCAAAAACTTTTGTTTTTCTTAGCTTGGTTCGTGTTCTACTGCTGGTCATAAAACTTGCCTTTATTCTGCTATAATTTCCAGTCTTGTGCAATCCGCGAATTGTTTAATAATTACCTATGAATGATTCATTTGTCGCTTTTTTTTGAACTAAAGCTACTTAAAGCTTTAGGTTTCAAAAAAAAAACTTACGACCAATACAAAAAAATTGTCAGTATATATTCGTTGTGCGTACAACTCAGGAATGGAATCTTCTGCCGGAGTCTGTGTTAGATAGATAGATATAATCTTTATTGTAGGTACACCATAAATATAATTAAACTAGGACTGCGTGTTTCCTGATAGCTACAACCAAGGAATCTTTAAGTTAAGAGTGAATGGTTACTTCTAAGCCATCTTAGGCCACCACGTCACCACACTGGTCAAACGCGAGCCTATCAATAATATTATAAATTGGTATAGTGTGAGTGGGACTCGCATACTGAGAGTTCTGTACAAATTAACTTATGTAAATAGTTCAATCCCCGAATCGAGACTCGAAGATTTTTCCGAATCAAAACTTTTTTTTTTGTGACGTAACTAGAAATTTACAGTTTTCAGATTTATTCCTATACCTTGCTTTATGTTAAGTTTCAGGGTTCTAGGTCAACAGAAAGTAGCCTATGAATTTTGATTCCCTTGAGAGTGTCAAAATAAACGTTTATAATGACATAAACGGCCGTATCTTTTAGAAGTTTGATTTTGCACAGCTTCAAGGGACTGCAAACTTGAGTAAGTTTTTAATTTTAGTTCGGTACATTCCCGTTCCCGAGATAAAGCTCTTAACAGACAGGAATACAGACAAACGGACAACAAAGAGATCCTATAAGGGTTCCTCTTTTTCCTTTTGAGGTACGAAACCCTTAAAAGTATATGACTATAGTATTTTCTACATCTCTTCAACTTTCTGCTAAAAACCTTTGCTGACAAAGGTTGAATAGACGCCCAAGTTATAGAAAAGTTTGTTCTAAAAAAGTTCTTAGGACTAAGACACCAGCGGAGGTCATTCATCCGAAAGAATGAGGTCGCCATGTACCAAGTACACCAAAATAGGTATAGTCGAGATAAAGGAACCACGTGTCCAACTACAAAGTTCATCAGTTTAAACGAAACAAATATTATTCCAAATTTAAAAAAAATACGAAACGTAAACTCAGCGCTTACGCTATGGAAATGTTGTATTCTTTTTTTAATTTTTAACAATTCAATGGAATGTTTTTCAGTATTCTTTGAAACAAAGCTTGTGACAGACAGATGGACAGCCACACAAGTCATGAGTTTCGTTTGTGAATAAGTAAATAATTAAAAAAATTCAGTAGTCCTTTCAATTTTTTTTTCGTTCTGACTTTTAGTTTAACAGATACAAAAGAGTTTTAAAACGCGTCGGAAACTGGATTGAAATTAAAATTAAAAATGTTTGAAAACTGTTCATAATTTTTAAACAACTATCTCCTACATTTTACGTAAGCTTTAATAGGTCGAGTATATTTTTATGACTTTCAGTTGGTTTTCTTTGTTGTTGCTGAATTTTCATATTTTATTTTAAAGTAAATTAGTAAGGTCGTGTCCACAACAGCTGGCTGTACTCATACCTATCTGCATTATTATATTACTAACTTGTGATCGCGACTTTGCCCATATTAGACTTGTAAATAGCATAGTGGTGTTTTTTTCCCATCGATATCGAATACACATTAGAATAGAATAGAATAGAATAGAAAAACTTTTATTCGAGACAGACACAGCACAACTGTTAAAAACAAAAAAAAAGAACAAAGTACAGAGTACATTCATGCATTCAGTAAAAAATATTATTATGATAAGTAAATTATTAAAAAAAATATAAGATATAAAAAATGTTATTATGATAGACAACGGTTATGGACGAACTTATATATGTATAAGCTATTCGGTACGTGGTCGTTTCTGTTGAACCCTTCAACCCCAATTGTTCTGCAAGCTATGTTCCCCATCCACTGTTATTTATCTTCGGCAATTCCTCGAGCTATATCGGTAATCTTCGTACCTTTGCATCGTTGCTTTTCATTTTTTGATTCAATCACGCAGGGTAACTCAAAGGAACTCCTACTCGTATTACATTGCGAGAAAAAAGAAAAGCTAATACTATGTTTTTATTTTATATTTTCGTAGTATCAAAGAAATGGATTACCGTTCCTTTTGATGCAGTCAATACAAAATCGATTTATCAGTGTATTTAAAAGTCTTCAAGTCGTCCTTTCAGAGTATTTCAACTTAAACAAAATAATACGTTTTGTAAAAAAAAGGCCATGAAAGCGCCTTTTATCTTGACCTCGGTGTTAAAAATAAATAAATCCGATAATCCCCGAATTTTCAAGTTACTTTGATGTGTCTGGTTTTTTTCTTATACACATTATTTACCTTTGACGACTCATATTTAATGGTGATGAAATTAAGTAATACTTATAAGGATTATGAAATTCGTATTTTATTCTCAAATTATAAAGATTTGACAGTGTCAATGATTCAGTGGGAGAACAGTTTTTTTTTATGGTAGATATCATCCATGATATCATCTGGGTGGGAGATGTTTGTGATAGTATCAGACTCTTAATGACTAAAAACCTACCCCGTTCCTTCATTGCTTTGGTTCCAGGACCCTGGTATGCATTTTCATACTTCCCCAAAGCCTGGCAACGAGTAAGGTCAAGATGGCACTACAGTTAGTAAATTTAGAAATAAAACTCGTAGCCTTTTTAAGATGAAGAAAATAGGAGAGATTCCTTAGTGGCGACCACGTACCGGTAGATGCGGCATTGGAAGGCCTTCCATAAGGTGGACTGAAGACCTAGTGGGGGTCGAGGGAGTTCTATAGACGCGAGACGCCTATGCGCCTAAGACCAGTCGTTGTAAGCGGCACTTGGGGGAGACCTATGTCCAACAGTGGACGGATTTTGGCTGAAATTATGATAATGATGATGATGGAAAGGAGGAAATCAAGGGTGAATAAAATCAAGTTTATCAATAATAAAACACTTTGTTTAAAAAGACGTAGCTTTTATATTAAAGTTTTACTTACTCGATAAATGTTGTTTTAAACATGTACATACAATATTCAATTTACGCTGGTTAACGTACACAAAAGTGTACGCGACGCGTTATTTAAAATGCAATTCGGAAATCATATTGAATATTTCATTATAATATGCAAAAAAAACGCAAAACATGGCGGGTGCTGTTAAATATTCGCCCTCACTCATCAATTTCAGAATAGACCAATAAATTAAAAGAGCCGCCGTGACTTATCCAAGGTTATTCATTTCTGGATGTTGTAGCGCTCATAAAAGTGCGCAGCCGATAAAAATCTGACGTAAAACTTCGTGAAAAGAAGTGGGGATAATTGAAAAACCTGATCTCTCATTAAAATCTCTCGCCTCCGTCCGTTTCAAAATTAAACACGGCCATATCGCAGTCACGTCGTGGCTCTGCCCACTTTTTATGACTACTGTCCAGGAGCAGCGATGGTAGATAATTCAAATTTTTTTTTCTTGCTCTGATCCACAACAAAGAAAACCTCGGAATCGTTTTGAATAATTTAACCCTAGCTTCGCAGTTAATATAATAAGATTTAAGGTAAGGAGGCCAACGTTTTTTAAAAAATTCTTTGTCTGATTTGAATTTCGAATATAATGATGTTCGTGTAATTGGTAGTTGTTGAAAAGAATTTAAAGGGTAATTTTCCTAACAACAACATGATAACACCATAGACTGGTTTTCATCAAATATATTTTTCAAATTTTTCACTTCCTCTTTTTATTATTTTTTATAAGCATCGTTTGTGTCCTCCTCTTTCCCCTTCCAAACCTCTTTATCTATGTCGATATGATCATGCGGGATAAACTTGGATACCTAATTTATGAACTCAAAATAGCAGTTATTTTTACAAGCTTTTATTTAGTTTCACCGGTCTTGTGTTTGTCTGTGTTTAAATCTTGCAAATTAAATTTGATCTACATCCCGTTTACCAATTGAGCTGAAATTTTGCATGCATATGTGAATTGCGTGACAATGCAATATTATGTTGACAAGGAGCTGATCTAATTATGAAGATGGAAGGTAGCTATAGGAACTCGGTAGTTAAACGAAACCACTCCATCGAGTTTGGGCTCGTATGATTCGTCTTGACAATTACTTTGGTACTAGATAGTAACCAGGGTCTGGTGTTGGAGCTGAAAGATAATCATAGGAACTCGGTACCGCACTATAAAAGCTTGATATGAAAAAATGAATTTAACCATATTGGGTGACTGGTAATTAGTGAACAATACTTAAGCACGTGATTGTAGTCATGATAACGAACAACCTTTACTATGGGACTAAACCTGAAATCAAAAAACAACCTGCTGGTCAGTACATTTGTGTTCGCCTAACTGGTAAAAATGTACTGAACTTAGCTGATTTTTTTCACGATTTCACCTTATATATATATTTACTTGTTTCAGAAATGTACATAGAAATTGGCAGTCTTTAACGTCGTTTGTGCAAGTCCTTAGGCGACCGACATTACTCGCCTTATATCGTTACGTTGGTAACACGATACGCCGAGAACCTAGATTCAATAACGTCCAGACATTGGTTTAGTTTTTTTGGATTTTATTTATAAAATTAGGGTTAGTTCGTTATTTGACTGAACGCTATAGGATACTGACATAGTTGCCTTAGTTGTTTTCAATTGTGTTTTTTTTTTAATTGATATAAACTAGGGCTTGACTGCGATCAACCTGATGGTAAGCAGTTGTTGGTGATTCCAAAATGAGTTTTCAGTAATAAATATCCCGAAAGATCTCTTCTAGGTGTCTTTAAGTCAAGAGCGAATAGGTTACTTCTAGGCTAGCGCGTTCCATCGTTAACCACATCATCTGCTTGCCATCAGGTGACATAGTAGTCAAACGCGAGCCGATCCATAATAAAAAAGTGATAGAAAATAACTTGCGTTCGTTGATTTTTATTCGCATTAATTGGTTTGGCTTTTTACTTGAATGAACCACCAATGGCCTTAGGACCATAGGATCCGTTCGTGTGTGTAGTAATTGTTCGTGATATCAGCAAATAGCTGGTCGATTCTTCAAGTGACGAGAAGCCTGGCCTTTTCTTCAGACAACGAATCAGCACTGCTATCCAAAGTGGCAATGCTGTCAGCGTTGTGGACACTTTTGCCATTGATATCGAAATGGATAAATTTTTTGATGAACAATGAGTTCTTTTTCTACCCGTTTGTGCATATTATAATTTTCTGTTTGTATAATTTACCTTAATATTTGTTAGTTTTGATGTTTATTTATGACTAGTTAAGTAATGTGTAAAAATTACATAAATTATCTACTCTACAATACATTTATTTATCAACTAGCGACCCGCTTCAGCTTCACACGGGTGCAATGGTGATAATATATATATATATATATGTGTGTGTGTATATAAATTCCACAACGATCACAAAACGCCGTCTAGTCTCAAGCTAAGCAGAGTTTGTGTTATGAGTACTAGACAACTGATAAACATACTTATGTATATATTTCTAAATGCACACAATAATGGGTGTAATTTATCTATATTATAGATAAATTACATCCATTATTAAATATATTATGCGTATATTATACATGTAAAACTTCCTTTAGAATTACTCTATCTATTAAAAACCGCATCAAAATCCGTTGCGTAGTTATAAAGATCAAAGCATACAAAGGGACAGACAGCGGGAAACGACTTTGTTTTATAGTATGTAGTGATGAAACCATTTTAACACCTAATTTTTTGTACCTAACGTATGTGAGCAAACACAATATTTTGTCATCAAATTATTTAAATGTCATTATGAATAACATTAAATTTATTGCGTTAATTTGCGTGAAATAATTGGTTAATTTATTATTATCTGTACTAAAAATAATTGATTGGCACTGCTCTATGTTAATCAAGTTTGATTCGATTGCCTACTTGTTACGCCGAATGAAAATAAATTGTGATTTTAATGATAATTATTACGAGTTGAAATCCTCTGATTTGTAGTATTTTTAACTGGTTTTAAAATATATGTATGAGGTTAATTCATTAATTCGGTATTTTATAGCACAGACGCCATCTTGGATTTTAGAATGACAAAAAAAAAAACGAAACTACACAGACACTTTAAAATTTATTTTCAAAATTCGAACTTTCAAGTTCGCAGTTTCAATACGAGTTTATAATTAGTCAGTATTTATATACCAGATAAACAGTTATACATTGTTTTTTTTTTTCTTTAAACCCATATTCTTAAACTCGACTGCTAGTAATAAATTAGCTATAGGTAAAATGACATTCCACAAAAAAAAAAATACTTCTTAAGCAGCACGCCACTCACGCTAAGACTTGCAAATGCACGAAAACTTTAATGTTGCCTTGGCGTGTTCGAAAAAAAAACTTTAAAAGATCGCTACACCGATAAATAAGTTGGAGGTGGTATGATTTGTGTGTTGTTAGTATGAACTATGCCGCGATTAATTTGTCATGCATGCGAGAAATACAGGACCGGCCATTGTGGCGACTCTTAGAGGCCCACCAGTGGACGTCCTTCAGCTGAAATGGTGTTGATGATACGCTGATCTTTGGTCAGAATATTTTTTTTTTTTTTTTAATGATAGATAATAGTGCTTGACTGCGATTCCATCTGATGATAAGCAGGGATGCAGTCGTTGACGGTAAAGTGTATTAGGTTATTAAAAGCCTATTCACTCTAGCCTTGAAGACACCTGAATTATTATTGGACGGGAAGACCGTAGCAGGCAAATTGTTCCAGTTCTTCGATGCACGCGGTAAAAACGACGAAGCCAATTGCATAGTCCGCAATGGCGAAACGTAGAGGTGTTAATAATGTAAGGGTGGATACTCACCGTACATCGGGTTTATAGGTTTAGTACCATAATATATGACTATGTTACCAACCTGAACGTCTACTTTTTGATAAATGACTCTTTTGTTGCTGTTGTCTCTTCACTTTTATCAGTTTTGTGCTTAAAACCTTCTTGCAAAGATCTTGATTTGACGCAGCTACTCACTACTGATTCATAATATCACAGCGGCCACGCTGTCCACTCAAGAAGTTTGCCTAAATATTATCCGATCTATGACCAACAAGGTCCATCTATGCTATTCAGCTGGCTTATCCTCTAAACTATGTCTGAGAGTCAAGACTACTTACTACTACTAAATCACCTCCTACTGAAGTCAATGAGAATATTCAAGTAACTTTTGCTGTATTTAAGTGAGCTACTTTTTTTGGGCCAACAGTGTACCGTGAGAAAATTCAGTTCATACTATTATGGATTTAGTTTCCATTCGTTGCGTGTCGATGTAAATTGGCCACCTCGTAGGTGTTGTTAAAAATGTAAGCGTGACGCTTCGCGGTCAGCGTCGTATGGTTGTGAACTGAATTGAATTACAGGACAGATTCGACTTTTATGTACTGAGAGGCCAAATAAAGGGTCACGCAAACTAACCGTTATTTTGGGATCAACAAAATTGACTATATTTAGTCCAAAATATTCCAATTTTGAAAGTTTTGTGGTAACACCCCCCAATTACATGACGTAGGTCGAGGTTTCAAACTCAGCCCAGCAATTAACTTTTTCAACAATTTCGTCTTCACTGCTCTCATTGTGATAAAGGAATAAATCGTGTGTATATCAGTATGCTCTATGATGTAGAAGTTCAAAGATAAGTGATCTCAACCAATTTGCACTAGGCTGAGTTTGTGGATCATGGTTCACTACTCCCACAGAGATGATATTGGAGTCCCAATAGTAGAAAAAAATGTCAGGGCTTTATTTCTTCAAGTGGGAAATCATCCAATGACATCTCCCACTCTAGTATGCGCTCTAGTACCTGTGTCCTTCAATCGCCCTTTATGCACGATTTTCTTTTCAGAAATTCGAAGCGGCCCTAGTGGGCATCGCCCCGGCTGGGCCCTTACAGTTTGCTGATATCTCTTTGAGGCGTGTGTAGAACGCTACACGCCATCGACTCGAGCTCAGTTTTTGCTGGGCAGCTGGATTGCGAGCTACCCATTGCTCGTCGTCCAGAAACCCACGCCTACGGTGACCAGAGATTGCCCTGCGACTCCCTTAAGTTGCTGTAGGCTGAAATAATATGTTGCCTTGGCGAGTATTTTATGCTTATTTAGAAAATTGACGCATTGTTGCAGAATTATAATGTTTATGATTGTATGGCGTGCTTGTAACATAAATGTATTGTTTTACACAACCTCACTTTACTGTTTAGTTTTACGTGTGACCTGCAAGCGACATTGTTATTGATTGCAAGGCGTATCTTTATGTATGTTCAGTAATAATTTCATTTCACAATATTACCATCTCGATTTCCGGACTCCATAGGCGCGGGCTTGTGGACGGCAAGCAATGGGCAGCTTGTCATCCGACCGTCCGGACCGAGTTCAAGTCGTCGACGGCGCGTACTGTTCCACGCGCGCTACAAGGAGATGTCAGAAAACAGTAGAGGCCCAGCAGAGTCGAAGCCTACTGGGGCTACAGGTTGTGCGAAAGTGTTCCTGACATACCCTCCCACTCCACCCAAGCGCGGAAAATGTCACTGGTTGATTTTTCCACCTAAAAAAAAGACGCTAATCTCCATGGCTCTCATAAGATTTGAACATTATATATTTTCTGTATAAACTTTAAAAGACACTTTGATCCCTGAGTTTGATGTTTCAGTAATTAATGATTACCGTTCTTGGTTCTCTTAAGACCCTCGCCACGGCTCAGGTCTTAATACCGCCTCGACGGTAATCACCCAGATTACACACTTGTATCATAATGTATTTTGAATTTATAACTTCAAATCAATCGGAAGATTGGTAATCACATAATAAATAAAAATCATTATTTCCAGAGTTAAAATTTTACAATAAGTGAAATCGCTCTTTTTAAATTTTATTACACAGAGTTAAGTAGCTCTGATTCCCAAGCTAAGATAAAAGATATCATGATTAAAAAAGTGCTATTTCATAAAATGACAATACTATTATATGCCATTTTATTCTTTTTCCTGTTCGATTACATAGTTCCACTTACTCGTTATAATAATTCAGTACTCTATCCTACCAACTAAATCACAATAAAATACAAAACCCATTTTGATTTCTCACAATACGTAAACAACACATGGCACACGTTGGTAGACCTACAATAAATTTAACAAAATAGTCGAACCAATTGTTCGGAATAAAGCTAACTTTGATAATAACAATGAAATACTGACCCTGCCCGACTACAAAGTAATTATGTAGAAGTTATAAAAGAGCTGTACAGGATGTTCGGTGGAATGTTTCGACAGTTTTAAAACCGACATTTTTATTTTTGGAATCTCTTAATTGATTGCTGAAAACTGTTTTATTTTTTGGAATTGATTTTGATGAAATAGTTTTTGAGGTAATAGGAATGAAATTGTACATAATTGTATTTAAAGGTTAATAAAGACAGTATATTTACCTGAAAATAACATGACAAAGAAAAAAAAAACGATCTGAAAGAACTAAGATATGACTTTCCCATTTTTAAGATATTGTTTTCATTGTTGACTAATTGTTCCCCAAGATATGAATCGCAGCGTGATGGTGTGCCTTTTTCAATAAACGGGCTATCAATCACTAAAAGAATTTTCCAATTCAAATAAGTACTTTCTGAGATTGAACAGGTTCAAACAAACAAATAAAACTCTTTTTCCATACTTTTTTACGGTTGTTTACCGCATCCGAGCTTTTTGCGCGGATGTAACACATATGTTTCCTATACAGTGATTATGTTTGTTGGCTAGTTTTATGGTTGCGTCATTTCGCGTAAATAAACTGTTTTTCTTTATTTTTTCCTACTTTTTATCTGGCTTTGATTTTGATTTCTTGTCCAAAATAACAGACATTCACACGAACACCTATTAGTATAAAACCTTGTGAAGTTGTGACTGATCATTATCCGATTTGATGGTAAGTGAAGTTATGCTAGAAAATCGAGCACGCATAACTAGAAATTACCAATTCACTTTTGATTTAACTCTTGTGTCGTTCCTTCTATCAAACAGCATGTATAAATTCCCAGTTCCTGTATTCACCACTCTTCATGAATCTCGGGCACGCGGAGCTATAAAATTGTTGAATAAATCAAGTTAAATTGTTTTACGTAAATATTTTTGACGTTGAAATGCTTCGAAACATTCAAGTGCTTCGAGATTGTGAGGTGCTTTGAAAGGCTAGAGTGGTCCATAATGCAAGAAATAGAAATTATATTCATAAGCTCGAATTTAAGCGCTTATTTTGCACAGTCACAGTAAGAATATTATGTTCTTCACATTAATGTTAATTTGGTTTACTCTAGACATGGTAGAAACTGTTTTAAATATTTTATTAGTCAACTCTATGGTCTTGTGAATTAAGACAAACAAATTAAGACCATAGAGATGACTAAACAAAAATATTTAAAGCAGATTCGAATCGAATTCGAGAATTAACGTTAAATAGTTTGAATTACAACGATTTATAAAGTCCTTAAATTAGACCAAGACCGATTAAAATTACCATAAAAGACTGTATGTTGATATTTTAGCTTGTGATTATTTATTTTTAGATACCTTCTAATGTGTGCACTTACCTACTTATAATATGTAAAACTGGCGTGAGAATTCTGATATCCATAATATTAGTTAAATCTTTTCTTGGATTGTAGAATTTAATATAGGTACTTCTGAAACTAAAAAGAAAGAAGCAAAAGATAAAAACGCAAAGGGCAACTATAGGACATAGTTGAGTTTTAATCGACTCCCTTTCACTCCATTCTAGACCGGGAGAAGTCTTGATGATGTCCCACTTCAAAAAAAGAGAATAATATTAGCAGCCATTTTCATTTCAACAACCTGGGCATTTATTTATGTATATAAGTTGAACAATACGAGTATATTGAGGTATTTCAGCCAAGACTTGCTTTGTAAGGGCATTAATTACCTAAAAACCACATACAACTGGAATAATTCAAATCCTTATACACCCCAATTAAAAAATTGTGTTACAATTTTACTGAAATGTAGGTACTTAGTTAGTGTTTTAAAAGAAAATTGATTTAAAAAAAAAGTTGACAAATAATATGGGCAATATGGGCATAGACCAAAAGATAGGTAGAGCATCAGTAATGGTATCTACGTACGCACACATAAACACGTTTTTAAGGTTCCTTACCTCAATAGGAAATGGAACCCTATACGTTCACTTTGCTATCCGTGTGTCTGTCTGTAAGACTGTCTGTCTGTTATATACCTAATGTACATAGTTTAAGCTGTGCATACCTGTAATAGGCATGCATACCTGTGTATTTATAACTTAATATTATTTTTCCTTAATTTAATCCGTATGTAATGCTGTTGGTGTGCCAGTAAATAAATAAATCAATATCACCTTTTTTAAAACAGCTGAAATCGATTCATTGTCTGATTCTGAATACGCTACTTTCAGAATATATGCGTTTATTACGTTACATGTTGTAAAAACATCGGTTCCCAAAACAGAACACGAATAAAACTCATAGTTTCCCGTTAAAAAGGCAGACATAAAAGGAACAACTCAGTTGTAGTATTGCCAACATGTAGTATCGTGGAAGACGGCTCTAACTCAGTGGTTAACGTTGCAAACAAAGTTCCTCTGCAGTTTGATTTAAGAACCCGCGTAGTAAGTTACCCGTGTTTGTTAACAAATCGTTATTGGTAGGATGTGGTGGGAATGGCTTAGCCATGATAGAATAGAACTTAGAGATTTTACACATTATTTACTTTCAAATAATCTACAGATTAAAATCAACTTTACTAGACACCATAATAATGACATAACTTTTTTGTCGATAGATATTAATAACATTGTTTAGGCACCCGTGCCTAGAGAGTGTTTCCTAAAATAGTTCTTGGTTACCAGTCCTCAATTAGCGTCCCAAAATAATAGCCTTTATCTTTGTTTTCCATAAGTTCTTACGTTGCAAAAGTTTCCCACCAACCAGGTGTATATTAGAAACAGTACTAGGCTAGACGGGCCATGTTTTTTCTTAAAAAAAGTACCTATAGATACACTTTTTTTAAGAAAAACATTGGCCCTCTCTGGGAATTATTATTAAAGTATATGCTCACATTATAGATATATATTAGATGAACAATTACATTTATTTTATTTCAAATAAATCAGAAGAAGATGAAGCAGATAACAGTGACATTTTGATTTTTGTTGGCATAAATTGCGATGACTTATGACTCTCGCAGACAAGCACGATGCAACTAAACTACCATAATTTTATCGTGTCTATAAAAATGGATGTCGTTTTTTTGCATTGTGCCTGTCTACAGGTTTCTGATCCTACGGATGATTAAACCAAAGTGCAGCATTAGATGTTTAAAATCTATGATCTATCTATATATTATCACAACTACATTGTGATTCGCCTCCTTTTGCGATGCAGTAAAGTTAGCAAAGGAGGAGCTCGTTCGCATGAGGCAACGGTGCTCACGTCTCAGCCACCGCGGAGATTCCGGCTTCGATTGTGTTGACCACTGTAGCAGCGGTCGGACGGCAAGCAATTTGTAGCTCATCGTCCGACCGTCCGGTAACCTTCCAGACCGAGTACAAGTCGTTTGTGCACATTCTACGCGCACCTCAAGGAGATGTCAGCAAAGCGTAGGGGCCCAGCAAGGTCGAAGTCTACTGGGACCGAGGATCGTTTTCTGAAAAGAAGTTCCCCAGTTTGAAAGGTAACGAAAGAATAGGAGTGGGTTTTTATCCTGTAAAAGTATGATACTATCTCCCGCCTCACCCAAAGGCGCGGAGATGTCATTGGATAATTTTACCACAGAAAACAAAAAAATACATAGTGTTAGATTTCACAATTTGGTTGTTCGGGGTCGCGGGATTGATCGAAAGAGCTACCGTGGACCTGAAACGTAGAGGGTAACTGAAGAAAAACATGTGAGATTTAGTCAGTTATTTTTTTGACACTATCGTCTTGCTCCACCCAGAGTGGCAGAAATTTATAATGATTTTCTACCTAAAAGAAATGTTTCACTTGAAGCAGATATTTATAGGAAAAAGGGTCATTCGTAAATGTAATTGATTGTGAAAAAAGAAAAAAACGTTACTTGCTTTGTAACCTTATTTATCAAACAATATAAATATATACTATGATTTTTTATTAGATGAAGTAAAGTGACAGCTATAACAATGGTTGTTTGACAGTTGGGCATTGTTATTTGACAGTTGGGCATTGTCCACTGCTGTCACTTTACTTCATCTAATAAAAAATCATAGTATAGAAGTTTAATTTTAATGTCAATAAATTGGTTAAAGAAAAAACGTACTTCTTATTGGCATTCGATAAATAAAACAAGGAAAATTTCTAACACACACAATCAGCTGTCAAAACAAACGAACAAAACATCAATGTTCATAGTCATAGATCTTTTTTTCTTCAACAAGGTTGATATTTATTTTTCTTATACGCTAGTCTCTTCTGCGTTCGATCTTTTTAAGCGTTTTTCATAATAAAATATAACCAAGAAGTTTTTTTTTTTAATTTTGACATTTAAGATGTCATTGTTTAAGTCCAAAGTTGTCAATGACCCTTTCTTCTTTATCCTTTTTTGGATAAATCTAATGCGCGATTTATGTGAATGCATTCATGAGTCCTCCATTTTTCCACACTCCATGATATTATCGAGCGGAACGTATCGCTGTAATCCGTATCAAGCGTTCCATTGCATCGTTAGAATGAGCATCACGTTCTCCTTTATCGATGTCTGATTTGGATTTTATTTTTGTTTATTATAACTTATTTATAAGGGGAAGTAGGGTTATAACGTTATGTGGGTAAGTTACTTTCTGCTGATTTGTTTTCCTATGATATTAGAGAATTCGTTTTTGTTTTGTATTTAGGTTGCAGCTTCTAGAAGTTATAAAGACTGGTTCTTCGAGTTAGTTCTTATTTATAATTATGTACAGTACGGCCGACGGATCTTGGCGTGTCTGAAGTTAGGCTCTGCGAACTTTAGTGCTCAAAATAAGCGCGCCAAATAAAATATTTTTTAAAATAAATTCCAATAACAGTTGTCAGCAGCAATAAAAACTGCTATTGGCATTTATTTTTCAAACCGTTTATTTTTTTACGAGTACACAAGCACTAAAGTTCGCAAAACCTAACTTCAGACGCGCCAAGATCAGTCGGCCGGACTGTATCTATCATTGTTTGTGTGAGCGAGAAAGAGTGTCACAAACGTTATTGACATAATCAAACTTTTGTTCCTACAATTGCTTTTAGTGCTTGTGAACGGAGACATTGCAGGAGCGGGCCACGTCATCCCAGGCGCAAACACAAACATATGGCAATGTATGACGACCGCCCAACGCGCCGCGTCTCCTTAAACAAGCACTTATTGTTTCAGAGCCGCGTTAATATTATCCAATAATGCCTCAGATTATATACCGTGTTCAGTTTTTTAACCTGTAGGTACTTATGCGTATCTATACAATACAGTCGTAGATCAAGAGTTCTGAAAAATGGCGTCACAGCTAAGGTTGATCTAGAAAGGAGAAGTGAGAAGACATAGACCCACAAAGCGTGGACTTGTAGGAAAAGACGTTGAACAAACTTTTCCCAAGCAATTGAGTACTTAGTATAATTGTTTTTTTTTTGAACCGGTAGATTTATTTGATTCTTTCTCTGTCCTTTGTCCCTGAAAGTAGGGATGGATAAAATTACAAAAACCATTTACTGATATAAAATTAAGTGCGTGATTACTAGTCTTTTTTTTTATTTGGGATATAATCAATGGCCTTTTGAGCTCTAATATGTAGCGGGAGTGTGTCAGATTTTTACTGACTAAAACTCTCCTATATTTTCAATTGCCCTTTGCGTTCAATGGCTGCGGTAAGTCTTTCAAACGTTCACGCAGTTTGTTACTGCCTCCCTAGCCAAGTTACGACCGTTTGAACGCTTGGAATCGGCCACGCCTCCAATTCCTTTGTTCTGACCACGTGACTGAGCGTTGAGATGACGTCAGAAAAATATGTACAAATTAATAGGAGGCGCGGCCAATTCCAAGCGTTCGACGTTAACGAAACGATCCTAACTTGGCTAGGGGAGCTAATCCTGTGTTGTGTTTAGTTCTGCGGTCCTGTGAGGTAATCCACGGCATCAAAGCCGCTAGAATAAGCCAGCAGGCTTATAAAAAAATAAAATAATGGCACCAGTTTCTTTCAAGAAGAAATGGTTGTTTGTTTGAGTTAAGCCCTGTTGACACACAATTTTACGACACACTAAAACTTCTGAGAAATTTATCATGAATTTAACGACTAGAGGTCTCCCCAATTCGGCTTTTAATAAACTTGAATCGTTTTTAAAATTTTTCCCAAAGGCTAATTCAGACTTCGTGAAGTGGAAATATTGAGTTGGTAAGTATCTGAATAATAAAAGAAGTCTGAGACATTTTTACACAATAGTGGTCTAAGAGGAAGATTTAATTATGAGGTTTTGTCGTTTTTATAGGATTTTTATTGGATACTTGTTACAAACAGCTGCTTAATCCGCGTGAAAAAAAAAATTATACCCATGGAATATACTCCGGGCATAAAGAGTATATGATTTGCTATTCCAAGATATGGTTTCTTCGTTAATCAAATTGTATTCAAATCCATTCAGCCGTTTAAGCGTGAAGGAATAAAACACAGACACACAAACTTTTGTTTTTATATCCAATGTTACTAGATGCTGCCAACGGTTTCACCTTAGCCAAAATTCACTTTAGTTTAGTTAGTTAGTTAGTTTTAGCCTATTATGTCCCACTGCTGGGCGAAGGCCTCCCTCTCCCTTTTCCACACACGTCTGTCCTCGGCCATTGTGGGCCAGTCCCTCCGGTAATGAAGAAAATTATCTTAAGCGAATCCTACATTGTGAAGATAAAGAGTATCCTATTTGTTATTCCAGAATATATATATATATTCCACAACTATCACACAACGCCGTCTAGCCCCAAGCTAAGCAGAGCTTGTGTTATGAGGACTAGGCAACTGATAAACATACTTATATATTTCTAAATACATACATGATTATAGATAAATTACACCCAGACACAGAACAAATGATTGTGCTCATCACACAAACATTTGTCCTGGGTTGGAATCGAACCCACGACCTCCGGCATAGCAGTTAGGGCTACTAACCACTAGACCAACAGGCCAGTTATCAATCAATTTGTATGCCAAGTTTTATCGTTTCATGTCGAATTCTGCCTTTTTTATACGGTATACTCAAATCTGCGGTCCATTGAAGCTATGGAAAAATCAAACTTCTCAGTTAACGAAAAAAAAAAATACCGCCGTTTATATCGCAAAAAACCTGCAT
Source organism: Leucania comma (assembly GCA_958295575.1). NCBI lineage: Eukaryota > Metazoa > Arthropoda > Insecta > Lepidoptera > Noctuidae > Leucania > Leucania comma. The sequence continues at coordinate 12,905,664 of OY282474.1, read as the reverse complement.
TTCGACACTCTCAAGGAAAAAAAAATCATAGGCTACTTCCCGTTGAACAAGAATTCTGAAATTTGACATGAGGCAAGGTCTAGCAATTTAGGAAAAATTTAGGAAAAACTGTGTAGTTACGACAACAAAATAAAGAACTTTTTTTATTGCAATTCGGAAAAATCTTCGAGATTCGATTCGGGCATTGAATTATTTTCATAGTTATAATGAAAATAACATAATTAGTTATGATTGTACGGATCCTGTACTCCAACTCGCACTTGCCCGTTTTTTTTAATTTCAAAATTAAAATGATTTGGAGGACTGTATTTGCAGGGATTTTCTTATTAACAAATTTTAAATGTAGAATATTATAAAAAAAAAATACAGAAGACCCAATTTCACGCCCCAATTTATATACCAAACCTTACCCCCAAAAAATTCCAGCAAAAACTAACAGTAACTTGTCAACTGTTTCATAAACAAGAATATTTTTTACAAAATCCCTTTATGCTATGCTTGTTAAGCATCAATCATGCCAACTAGCACAATGAAAAATACCTGTGCTGTAGTACGAAATTAAAAAAAAAATGTGTAATAACTTTATAGGAAGGGGATAGTGGGTGTTACTGTCACACTGTCACCCCAATACCTATTGCGAGCCCGCAAAGACGTGAAAAATGGCCGTCTGTTGAGACATGAATGGGATAAAGGTACCTCTTATCTGTGGGTAGATTCAACAGCACGTCACGTTGGTGTACACTTGACGGTTTTTTTGGGTCGGAAGCATGAGGTATTAGATAACCGAGGTGGTAACTTTAATAGGAGGGTTTCCAACGACATGTTTTACACCCTCAAAAGCTGCTAAAGTGACAAAACCTAAAATTTTCTTTGAGAGCTGCATGTTTTGTGAATGATTTTTGAGCAAACACATAGTCTCATTGGCAGAATGTAATCCTATATCTTTTTGTTAAATTTGATGCCACGAACTTCAGATTGTATTCAATAAAATTGTTCGTATTTACCAAGGAAAAATGCCTAATTATTTAATGGCCATTTATAAATATACATGTTTATTCGTAAATCTCGCTAACAGTACGGCTCGATGAGTTCCTATTGGTACAAACTTATTTATCTCTGATACATTTTAGGACACCGTTTTTTTTTAGATTCTCCTGTAAAATTTTCTTTTATTGAGTTATGAATTCTAATAATAAGGGCGCCAATACGTAAGATGGGATTTCAGGATGTCCTGATTGCATAATATATTGTACTTCTTTCTAATTCATTACCAAATAAATACTAAGTACCGGAACAGGCAGCGTTGTAAGGCCTCCCACAAGGTGGGCCAATCATCTGATGAGGGTCAAGTTAGAGGGAAATCTAATGGATGTGAGACACACAGGACCAGCTATTATGGCGACACTTGGGAGAGGTCTATGTCCAACAGTAGATGTCTTTCGGGTTAAATGATGATGATCGTGATGAAATCAAACAGCCATAACCACGTAGTTGCTTTGCTCCGTGAAACCATAAATCGATATATAAAGCTAAAACTTCAAGCAAGTTTCCATGTTTTTCTTCAACAAAGAATGACACTGCAGTGCACATACTTATTCCTATCATTTTGAACTTCAAGTAACAGAAAACTTTCAGATAATTGAAATAGTTTGCGATGCTAGTTTTTCCAACTTAACCTGTGCCAGCCGGGCACGGAACTTATAATATGATTAACCCAATTGAAGTCAGGAGGTAAGTGCATTGAACTTTGATATAACTTGTCCTTATTCGTGGTCGCGTGCCCGAAGTCGTGGCGTGATCGTTATATTAACAGTCATTACAGAATTTCCCAATAATAAGCCAGCTGAAACATTAGCCGTCGGCTACACGAAAACAGAATTAATAATGGCCCAAGTTTGTGGTTAATTCAGTTCACCATCTGCGCAAAATGTTTGAGAGATTTTTTTTTACATTCTATCCCTCCACGTTATCCGTAAATATGTATGGCGTCATTAAGCCCTCAGCGCCGATGCAAACTGCCTTTATTAAATTAGGAGCTTTTTCTTAGAATTTATGTTGCATTAGCCGGGGATTCATCAATGTGTCTATTATACCGACTCGCCCCGAGCTCAAAGGTATCAAGGGACCCATCCTTTCATTTATTGAAATGAAATTCCCTAAAAAGCTTCGTAGTAGTATTCATCCATTTGGAATGTAATTACGAATGTAGCAATTAAGTAATTGGTGTGTTGTCTATTTGTTGAACTTAATTGTGTTATTAATGTGTTCAAATAAAGGCTTGTAGTGAAATGTGGAACTCTATGTTATTATGTGCATTAAAATAATGTAAATGCCGTACCCAAGAACAAATTCATTTTGTTCCCATTTGTAAGAGAACCTACATAAATACTGTTCCGAATAGACAAAACAACGAAATACTGAATGTTCTTTCAACAAAACCCTCGTATATTTGTAAACTGTTAAAATGTTTCACTTTAACATAAATCAATCACGTAAATATGAGTGGGTTGCAAGTCTTCACAAACTGTATCTTACTGAATCGCATAAAGAAAATTGGTTCCAGGCAATTTTGGTAATGCACAAGTTGGCTGGCCGGGTTAGATACAGATGGCTCCAGTTTTGATTGAAGGATACAAATGTAGTTTTTTTGGGGAGATACGATAGCTTCTGGGTAATCTGGACTTCACCCAAAATAATTCTGCGATGCTGTGGTTATCCGGGGGAATATAAAAAATGTAAATAAAAACTGGGATACTATTAGTAGGTGTAGGTTACCGAGAACGTTTGTTAGAATTATTGTGGCTTTAGAACATAAAGGGTTAAAAGACACAGTTGGGTTTTAGTAAGTAAAAGTCTTACACGCTTTCTTCTTCTACCGTACAATTGGGGAAGTCGTTTGATGGATTTTCCACCGCAAAGAATACCAGGTAGGTACAGATCGAGGGTCTTTAATGGAAATAACAGATCTTAAATAGATATGGACAAGGTAATGTAGATATGAATTTGGTTTTTCGGGTTCTGTTGTTTTTTTTTTATTTCACTTGGATGAAAGTACGTAAACCAATTTTTCTTGAAACACGAACCATCCTCTGAACTTGGCAAACAGAATTCCATGCGTGTTTAACATAATTTGTGCGGCCGGTGAAATCGTAATTATTTCGTACTGCAACACATTGGAATTAAAATAATGGCGAACAGCCAAATTAAACTAATTAAACATATTTCGCGTTGTTCAATATTTAAAATACAATTAAATTGGTATGACAGTACTACCAGAATTTTCATTAAAAACTGTATATTTTAATGGTATGTCAGCTTTTAAAAGAAGAGGGAAAAGCGTCGTTATAGTCAGCATATTTATCTATTTAAATTTTATCTTGTTTCCTATTGTCACCCTTCAAAACACCTTTTGAGGGGTGGATAGCTAGGCCCCTTTAATGCCGAAATCTCAAGAGTGCATTTATTATCTTGCAAATATGAAACGAGCTATGAAAAATTTAATATCGACCACACCATCATATTTATGTAACAGAAATAGTGAAGTCTTATAGCCATATTATGCACTTCTTCCCCTAAAAGCTACTTACATAAGAAAAGGATAAAACCCTTCGCCCAAAATTACTTTTTGTGTTAAACACAGATAAGTCTACTTCAACAGACGATTAAATCTCCCATAAAATATTTCAGGGACGTGAAACATTTTTTAAATTCGACTTAATCACGTTTTAATCGAATTCCTAAAATTAAATTTCCTCGAGGTAAATACGAAAGGGGACTGGAGGTTATGACTGTTTGATATCACTAATTTCACGGGTTCCGAATGCCTGCAATAAATTAGAGGAGAGGAAATGAGCTCGGTGCTCCGGAAGGAGGAAAAAATGCTAATAAAATTGTTCGTTGGTTGTTAATCTTAACCCTCGCGACAAGGCAGTTTTGTTCAGATTTCAGATGCCTAGGTAAAAGGGGATTAATATATCCTAAGAGGCGACACGTTCCGCGGTTGAATTTAATTAACGGGAGCATACCTGCGGCGTTTTTATCGCTGTACTCATACCAGTGCTTACGAATGTTCTACTTGTGTTTGTTTGTTTTAATTACTTTTTTTGTTGTTATAGGACTGTGACTAATTAGGTTATATCGCGCTTTTTATGGTATCTGTTATAGTTGTGTTTGTAATGAGGTGTATATTTTTGTTTCTATTTAATTCCGGCTTCTTGAGTAAAGGTTAACAACTTTTGTTTTTCTGCGGAAAATCAACAAATTTTGGATTGAGACTGTTAGTGATTAACCCCCCCATGTTTCTTCACTGTATTGCTCTTTGAATTACAAGGCCACAGTAAGTCTTTCGAACATTCCCGCAACTCTGGTTGGCATCGACTCTCGTGGACCGTATCAATATTGCTGACAGCTGTTTGAGTCGTTTATAAACAGCAAGTAGTCGAACCGGGCTTAGTCTTAACTGAACAGTAACCTACCCCATGGTCGCCATCCGCAAGCTTGAGCGTTAAACAACTGTTTCAGTAAAATTTTGTTCTCTTTGCCACAGTCATCATCGTCATTCATCATCATTTCAACCTAAAGACGTCTTTTTGACATAGGCCTCCCCCAAATGCCACCAAAATGAAAGGTCCTGTGTGTAACGTTTACCAGGTCATCGGCTTTCCAACACTACGTCTTCTAGTACGCGGCTGCCACTCCAGAACCTTTTGGCCCCAACGGTCATCTGTTCTGCGAGTTCTGCGGATTTCTTCATTCCTGATTCGGTCCGTAAGGAAACTCCGCATAGCCTTTTCCATTGCCCTTTGGGTGACTTTAAGTTTTCTGATGAGGCCCATTGTAAGCGACCATGTTTCAAAGCCAAATGCTATTACTGGTAACATGCACTGGTCATAGACTTTCGTCTTGAGACACTGTGGTACGTTACAGTGTAAGATCAGATATTATCTCTTTAAAGATTTACAGTTTTTTATGTTCAACATCATGACTAAAAGTCAAAAGAGTTCCCCTGCTAAATAACGCCTTCCAACGCTACGTTTCCTACCGTAGGCGCGGGCTCGCGGACGGTGGGCAATGGGTAGCTCGCTGTCCGTCCGTCCGGTAACAGACCGATCCGAGCTCAGGTCGTCTACGGCGCGCACTGTTCCCGCGCGCCTCAAGGAGTTGTCAGCAAAGTGTAGGGGTCCAGCAGGGCCGAAGCCTACTGGGGCCAAAGGTTATGTGAGAATGTCACCACAGGCCCCGGGACAAAGGCAAGGAACGGAAAGGTAGGTTTTTAGTCAGTAAAAGTCTGACACTATTTCCCGCCGCACCCAAGGGCGGGATTTGTCATCGGATGATTTTACCTAACAAAAAAAAAAACGCTACGTTTTCTGGTTGTCAATTACCACTCCAAAAGCTTTTGGCCCGACCGACCTTCTTCTACTACAGGTCATTTGCCCTGTCGACTGCCACTTAATATTGGCTAATCTTCGGACTATACCTTGGTTCTTTTATAGATACATTCATTTCTGATTCGATCACGCTGGGAAACTCCCAGCATAGCCCTTTCCATTGCCCTCCGTACTTTTACGTTGTGATTCAAGTTTTAGAATTCTATTTGACAATCAATACTTACATGCGGAAGATGTTAAAGTATTCATTTATGCACATTACAAGACAGCTAAATCTTTACATAATATAAAACAAAGTCGCTTTCCGATGTGTGTCCCTATGTATGCTTAGATCTTTAAAACTACGCAACAGATTTTGATTCGTTTTTTTGATAGATAGAGTGATTCAAGAGGAAGGTTCATATGTATAATACATGCATAATATATTTAATATCACCATTGCACCCGTGCAAACTGGGTCGGGTCGCTACTGAAAGCTATTACAAACATCATCTTATCATTTTCCTTCCTTGTTTCATGTTATTTGGGGTCGATGCAACGCGTTTCTTTTTTCCATTCTCTTCTATCACCCGTCACGCTATCACTAACCTTTTCTTTTATATCACTTCTCACACAATCCATCCATTTTTTCCTTGGTCTCCCTCTCCCTCGTCATCCGTCCATATGTACCCTCATAACTCTGTCACTAACACGCGTTTCATTCCTCCTCTTGACATGACCAGACCAAGACAAACGATTCCCTTATATGCCACTTTCAAACTTCCACGAAAAGAAAAACACATTACAAATCAGAACAAAAAAAAAGGGCGTACCGACTTCAAAAATATATTTAGCTCGACTAAAACCGGGCTGAACTAAATACGGATATAAAGAGCAACACTGCCATAAGACTTAATCTCATTTGCAAAGCTAAACTAACTTTTTTCAAGTACCCAGCTTAGCTATCCCAGCCGGTTCGCTTCTAACCATGACTCGGAATTTTCAGTTTAATTAAAAAGAAACAAGAGAATGGTGGGTCTCCTCGTCACTTTTCAATGGTTAGTTTTTGTGAAGCACGATTTTATAAACGGCAGACATGTTAGAGGAGTGATTCTGATAATTTTTGTTGAAGTTATTTGACATGAGCTTTCCACATAATCTGCGAGAAGCAGTACTTAGGTATCACTTTTTTGGAATAGAATTTATAGTTTTCTCATTCTGCCGTTTTTATTATAGGTGTAGTCTTTCTAGAAATCTTCCAATGACTTTTCAGACTTTTACTGAATAAAACTCATTCTTAAATCCTTCTTTTTTTTAATTGATATAAACCAGTGCTTGACTGCAATCCCACCTGATGTTAAGCAGTGAGGCAATCGTTGATGGTGAGGCGCACTAGTTTATTGAGAGCCTATTCACTCTAGTCTTCTTCTTTGCGTTCATTTCAATACTCCGGGGTTCTCTTTCGCACAACCCATTTCCCCAGTAGGCTCGACCCTCCTGCAGTTATGCTGACACTATGCACCGTCGACGACTCGGGCTCGGTCCCAGCGGTGAACTAGCCAATATTCGCCGTCCGCAAGCCCACGTTTACATGCCTTAATATTTTATCTGTCTGTCTATACCTCATTCTGCTTTGCCGCTACCGAATGGTCGTGTCTTTGCTGCGATCGAACAGCGGGCTTGCGGACGGTGTGCAATGGGTAGCACGCTGTCCGATTGTCTGGTAACCGACCGGACCGATCCCAAGTCGTCGACGGCGCGTACTGTTCCCGCGCGCCTCAGGGAGCTGTCAGCAAACCGTAGAGACCCAGCCTGCTAGCTGCAGGCAGGCAGGGTCGAAGCCTGCTGGGGTCAAGGGCCGTTTTCTGAGAGGAAGGCTCAGCCCCGGCACTATAGGCAACGTAGGAACGGGGTAGGTTTTTAGTCAGTAAGAGTCTGACACTACTTCCCGCTCCGCCCAAGGGCGGGATTTGTCATTGGATGATTTTACCAAACATAAAAAAAAATTCAATGGATGATTTCCCCCCTAAAAAATTAAAAAAAAACATCGTGTCCAGTAAAATGTGACCAATTGTAGTGTAATGTAATAAAAAGGAAAGATTCGTATGCATTTATGTAATTTTCATAGATACACAGAAAAAAGATCTGTTTTTCTGTGTATCTATGAATTCTAGATATTAAAATTGCACACAGGCTATTCAGGACCGACCATCCACGGTTAGATGTAAGCTATGGCAGGAACACCACTCACCACCGCCCGACTTCGTTCAACCTCAGGAACATCTGCCACTTGGATGCGATCTGCATTGGCCTGTATGGAAAGCAATCAATAGACTGCGCACCCAAGCAGGCCCTTGCAAATACAACCTGGCAAAATGGGGGATTATAAAACCCTCCGACACCCAGTGCGAGTGCGGTGCTCCTGGCCAAACATGGCCCTCCTATTAGAGTACCTAAAATGTATCTATAAATTCAACCTCAAAAACGCCACTCATGCCGATATAAAAGTACCTACTGAGCTCAAAAACTTTGGTTTAGTCCACTCTCGGCCCTTCGACCACAAAGAAAAGAGGGTTTAGTCAACTCTCGACCCCTTGACCCCTAAGAAAAGATTTGTCTATTAGTGTCCTTTCAACCCTAGAACATAGTTCACACTCGACTCTCAGGGGATGAGACTGAATTTTCATACAGAGGACAGGCATACCTTGAGGGAAATGGAAACCATCGATTCTAAAAGATATTAAAATTCACTTCTACAGTGCTTAGTGGGTATAATTATTAGGCAGACATGTTTTTTTTTGGATGTAAGATATCATCAAATGACTTCTACCTCTGGGTGGAGCGAAAGGGAGTGTCAGATTTTAATTAGACTAAAACCCATTATTGTTCCTCCATTTGCCCTTAGCGTTCTAGGGCTGCGGTATTACTGTCAAACGTACCCGCAGCATCTTAATGCTATAAGGCATTTTGTCTTCTAATTTCATCCAGATACTAAATTAATCTGTACCTATCTAGCACAACCGAATACTGCCGCATCCAGATATTTAAATAGCTATTCATCCCGTCATTCGCCAGCGGATTTATGGTTGACTTCGTTTCCGCTTTTTCGAAATCTATTACTACCCGGTATCGGGTAACCGGGTTCCCGGGAATTATTCCCAGGTATAAGTGAAAAAGTACGTCCCCTCCCGGCTCGACGTTGCACTGTATATTTCCCGTTCGACAATAAAACACAGTGTTGTTATTGGAGGAAAACTCTTTGATTTTCCGAGAAATATTTTGTAAATAAAAATTTCGTGTTGTTCTTAGAAAATGTTTTTAAAGTTAAGGGAATTAATCAAGCGTTTGATTGAAAAACAGTATGTAACTTTACGATTACACAAATTGAAGCAATAAAAACAAGTTTTTTTACAACTAGCAACCCGCCCCAGCTTCGCACGGGTGCAATGATGATATTAAATATATTATGCATGTATTATACGTATAAACCTTCCTCTTGAATCGCTCTATCTATTAAAAAACCGCATCAAAATCTGTTGCGTAATTTTAAAGATCCAAGCATACATAGGGACAGACAGCGGGAATCGACTTTGTTTTATACTATGTAGTGATATAGGTATTGAATTTAGATAACATTTCACAAAAACTTCAAAAAAAAAAAACAAAGCCGTCAAAATCGGTTAAGATGTGATGAAGATATCGCTGAATAAGATATAAAAAAATCAGATGACTTGAGGACCTCCTTCTTTTATGGAAGTCGTTTAAAAATCTAATTAAAGACTTATGAAATATATATTTTCTATCATGACAGTAATAATTCGTGATCAATAGCTAATTATTACCATGTTGGTTGTAGATAATGGTGGTTTCAGGCCTCCTTTTCAAAGGAAGGAATGAGCCGCAATCCACCACGTGAGCCCAGTGCGGGTTGTTGCTGTCACGTCTTTGACGTTGGTTCAAGGACATGTAAATTTTCTCACAATATTTTCCTTCATCGTTTTGAGAGCAGTGGTAACGAAATAAATTACACAAAGTAATGCGATGTATCAGTAATTCAATCTTAGAATCCAGATCCAACCCACTGCCGTTAAAGGTTATGTGAAAATGGAACCTGGGGCCCTGGGACGAAGGAAATGAAAGGGGCAGGGTAGGTTTTTAGTCAGTAAGAGTCTGACACTATCTCCCGCCCCACCCAAGGGTGGGATTTGTCATTTGATGATTTTACCTACCATAAAAAACCGACTGCCATTCAAAATCAATCAACCTGCACAAAAATAACGAATTTCAATTATTCCGGACCACAAACATTGTTTTCGTTCAACAATGTATTCTGCGCCAAGTATGTTACAAATCAAGTACCTAGTACCAAAAGGGGAAAATTCAGCGGTAAATCCGTTCCCCGGCTCTGGTTGTCGGGCCGTTCCACTGTCAATTAGCTAACACGTACTGCTACGAAGCCAGGTGTCAAGTGATGGTAATTAACTAGGAGATACTCCTGCGCCCGACTGTACCTTATACGAGCCGTCGACACAATGTGACCGTTACACATGTGTACTCACCAACAGACATACTATGTAAGAAGCATACGTAAGTCCTTTTTAGGGTCCCGTGTCTTAAAAGGAAAAAACGAAACCCTTATAGGGTCACGTTTTTGTCCATGTGTCTGTCTGTATGTCAAGACCCTATATTTCAGGAACGTGTAGACGTACCATGTTGAAATTAATACTTACCATATATGTATTTAGTTCTGTGGGCGAAAAAATCAAAGTTATCTATCAAGAAAACAAAAAAAAATGGCTTTTATGTCGCAAAAAACGTATATTAAAGCGCCAACCTGGGTTTGAAACCTAAGGGTTTTTTTTGGTGGTAAAATAAAACCATTAAGTTTCAGTCCTGGAATAGGAATAATTCCTTTATCATGCGTTCATGCACATGAAATCTCACTACACACAAGACACTCAGATATTCACCTACATATAAGCCATACAAATATTTGTTACGAGCGCAGCAACCAATAATTGATCAACTGCTGTGCTAACCATCCGTCAACTCTAATGTCAGAGCCGTTACCAATGGACCACAACTGCCAAAAAAAAAAACAAAAACATTTCTACTAATAATTAGCATAAATACTTTTTGAATATAAAAGAAAAAACCCTTTTCTAAAAACGGTGGTTGTTCCTGAAACTGCTCAAGATATAAGACACATTATCAACATCTGTGTGTGTAGGAAATACGAGTGAATTCATTTCGGGATTCCGTATGCGGAAACAATAACTGACGTCTGTGTACAAAAGGGACTCCTTAATTTGGCGAGGTATGTTCCGAGGAATTTCTTGTTCTACGAAACGAAACATCATTCCTTATTCTTGTCATGCTTTTCTGTCTTTATGCGTTTTTTTTTTTTGTTGTTTTCAAATGTCAATATAAGATACTTAAGTCATCATCATCTTCCTGCCCTTGTCCCTTACTGGTTTTTTTTTTGTTTTTTGTCTGGGAAATCATCAAAATATGTCCCATATCACCTGGAGTCAGTGAAACATGTTTTTTTCTTCCATTCTGCAGAGTCTTCCGTGACGTTATCACCATAAGATTCTAAGTATAAAAAAAATTCCTACTTATAACTTTCCTGAAGTCCTGACCAATTGTCAACCACGGTGGCTAATCTAAACGGTTATTGGCCATGTGCGTAGAAAATATAGTGCACTAGTGACTTCTGCCGCTCTCGGTGGAGCAGACTTTTACTGACTAAAACCCACTCCAGTTTCTTCTTTGCCTTCGTTGTACGGGCCCCAGGGTAATTCTCCTGACCATTTGTCAACCACGGTGGCTCATCTAAACGAATATTAGCCAGGTGCGCAAAAGATATTTTATTTCACTAGTGTGTGTGTGCAAACACAGGTGGGACTTTCTTGCTTTTGACCGAAAAAAGTTTCTCAGTTCTCTTTTATATTAAAATTAGTTTAGTAAAACACATATTCAGGAACTTTAAATTGGGTAATTTTTTTTTTATCACATGGCAGTGTGGACGAAATACGCCTCAAATAAATCATCAAATTATTTATATGATTAATATTAGTTGATTAAATTCTGTAAGTGGTGTGCACACCTTTAAGTGAAGAATTCGCTGTGATAATTTGTTTTTAATAAGATTATTTTATTGTTAATGTTACTGCGAACAATTCGTTGGAGTGCCGTAAAAAAAATAAAAAAAAAAATAAATCAAATAACTTCTTCTGTTCTAAACGGAGCGTGACTGACTAAAACCTACATGCGTCCCTTCAGATGCTCTTTGCGTTCCAGCTTTTTCAAAAATCTCCTATTGATCTAGTGGCCCTGACTGCTATACTGGAGGTTGTGGGTTGGAATCAAACTCTCACCCAGGACAACGCCGTTTAGCTTAAGACTAAACGGCGTTGTGTGATGTTATTATTATCCTGCGAAGATCGTCACTACATCTTGCCTAACACCAACCCACTTTGTGTTTTACCCATGGTTTTTAGAATATTATGCAACCATTACAAATACACAAATTCTATAAGGAAATACATTTTTACTTGTACCTTACAAATAACAGAAGGAAATGAACAACCCCTAAAGTTTCGTAACATGAAGAACTTAATTAACCTAAAGAAACTTCTGGGTTAAAATTGTGTAATTTTTACTAAACTTTTTCACCGTATTTAATTTTCATACTGATGGAAACGGGAAATTTTATTATGACAATTCCTTCCTTATATTTTGGCCAAAGAGAGAAAAAACGCTAAGTACTTGTGTCGCTGCTGGCCATTCATCGAGATAATTTTATTAAAATTAACAAAAATACATATTAACAAATTTGCATTGGTTTATATGATAAAAAAAAAATATTATAAAAAAAAAACTGGCTAAGTGCGAGTCGAGCTCGCGGATGTTTCGGGACCGACCGTAGTAAATAATGGCAAAAAACTCTCATTTTTTGTATGGGAGCCCGTCTTAAATATTCATTTTATTCTGTTTTTAGTATTTTTTGTTATAGCAACAACGAAAATACATCATCAGTGACAATTCCAACTGTTTAGCTACCACGGTTCATTAGACTCTGCCCGGTGTCAGACGGACAGACAAACAGACAGGCCGACTGACAGACAAAGTCTTCATAATAGGGGCCCGTTTTACCCTTTAGGCTCGTACCCAAAGGGTAAAAAAAAAATTCGATAACTTGTGAACCATTCCAATTGATAGTTTCCTATAGACAAAAACTGGCAAGAAACTCCACGGTTACTCTTTAATAAAAATAATAATAATAATATAATATTTCAACAGAACAATATTACAAATACATCTGAGAGGACAGTGTATACCACAGTATCAAAAAGGATGGGTGAACTTCCGAAAGGAATACCCGGCCCCGGCACGATAGGCTACGAAGGAACGGGGTAGGTTTCTGAAAGAAAGGCTCAGCCCTAAAACGCAAAGGAACAGGAGTGGTTTTTAGTCAGTAAAAGTCTGACACACCTTACCGCTCCGCCCAAGAGTGGGAGAAGTCATTGGATGGTTTTCCACTTTTAAAAAAGTCCTCTCCATAAAACAGTAAATTTCTATTTTTTTTATTTTCCTATAAGTGAGAATACACCGACACCGAGAGATGAGTTCGCATTTCTCATTAATCTATCGTTACAAAGTGTAACCCTTGATTAGATTTAAAGAATGGCAACAAAGCAGGGGAAAGTAGGGTTCGACGGGACTTCATTATACATTTTTCTCTCTGTTTCTTCCCACCCCATTCTCCCCCGTAATCATTGCGTTCCTATGGCATGTCTGCGGAATTAAAGATAAAAGTCGGGGTAATAAAAGGGGAAATAAGCGAGAGATTGCTATAATATTAAAATATCTCAAAAAAAGTTTTGGAACTCTGAACATTTGGCCGAAATATTAGAGATAATATGCTGAGAATGAATTTACATATAAATTAAAATAAGATTAGCAGCATTAGGGAATGCTTGGGACATTCCGTAGAGCGTAGCTTTAATGTCTTAAAAATATTTTGTGCACAAAATATTGGTGCAAATAAACAACTAACCTGGCGTGAAATTCTTTTCGCCAAGAATTTACTAAAATGGTTTTCTGTTTTCGTTCGCTGCGTTTGCGTAACTTTCGTAGATTAATAATATTGTTTTCTTTAAATATGACATGAAATGTATATTTCTGTTATTCGATGTTGAATGTGTGAGAAGCTCTTTTTTTATAAAAAAAAAGGTAAAGTCCTGACTTAATCGCTGACTCATCAACGCTCAGCCCAAACCCTTGGACTTAAAACGTTGAAATTTTGCACACAATGATAAATGATAAATGATTTTCTGCGTGATTTGAACATATAAAACAGCCCGAAATCAACTATCGGGCAGATGCCCAGACCAGACATAATACCTGGAGGTCGGAGGATCCTCCCTTTACAAAGGAAGTATGTAGGACTTTACACTCAGTCCCGCATGCCTCCAACAACTCGACTTCGACTTTTGGAACCATCCATTTCATACCGAATTTCCTTCATACCTCGGAAAGCACGCTAAGTCGTTGGTCCTGGCTTTCATATGAACATGTTACAGATAGTAGGTACTCGTAGTCAAAAGGCAAAATATCTGACACTAGTCACTAAGGTATCTCACGTCACTCAGTTATTTGGTTATGGATATCCAATGGGAAGTAAGTTCAGTTTAGTCGTTTTAATCCCGTGGAGGATCGATTCGGTACATGAAACAATATCGATTTATAGAGATAAAATAAAAAAATAAAGTACTTTTTTTCTAAAATTCGAATTAATATACACATGTACGAAATTCATTTCTTTAAGTAAACGAGTCAATGACCTTGTATGGAGTTGTCGGTCATTGCGTACTAACTACCTACAGTACATTGGCCTCGATCAGCTGATGTTTACTTAAAGAAATCAATTTCGTACATGCGGAAATTAATTTGAGTTAAAGAAAAAAGTACTGTATTTTTCATTTTTGTCTTTACAAATCGATTGGGTTTCATGTACTGAATCGGCTGTACAAGGGATTAAAACGACCAAGATTTAATGGTGTATAAAATACCTGCATCTGGTTAGGTTGAAAGCTAATCATGATATGTTTTAGAAAAGGCAAGGCAGGTACCGCGTACAAGAAGACACATCGTTGGATGCCTCCTAGAAGGTGGACCGGTGAACTGGTAAGGGTCGAGGGAATCAGATGGATGTGAGATGCACAGGACCCGTCTTTGGGGCGTCACTTGGGCCTATGTCTAACAGTGGACGTCTTTCGGCTGAAATGATGGCGATGATGAGCAGAGGTCGGAGTAGGTAGATTGATTTTATATACTTGCGTCAAGATATTATAAGATGGACATGCCATTTTATCCATAATGTGCGGGAAGTACTGGAAAAAGTTCCGGGATTGGAATTATAGACTAAAATAAAATAAAGCGTCATACTGTCAAGCATTATTTCTAATTCAACAGTAAGGGACAAAATACGGTGTAACTATTCCAAGGTATTTTTGTATAAAATAAAATACTGATTTCTTTCACCATTAGCACTCACTGGCAGCGTAGATTGATATTATTAATACATTTTTCACCTTAAACACAAATTCGTGCTATTCAAAATTCCGGAACAAATATCATAATAAATATGAAGTTCCATATCCATATTATCCTCTACGTTTGACGTCATCAATCTACCTACTCCGACCTCTGATGATGAGGCAATTTTAATAAACCAAATATCAAGAAGTAAATGCTTAAATCAGCTTGAAACAATTTACATTATGATTTAAATATAATCGTTTCGTAATTTACAGTTCAGTTATATAAAACTCGCAATATATTATGTACTTACCGCAAAAATATTTTACAATTTCATGAAATGTTTTACATAAAATTGGCATGTTCAGAGCAAATGCAATAATATTAAAATATGAAACGTGAAAAATATTATTAAACACGCTTTTAATAAATTGGTACTGGAATAAAAAGCAACAGTCAGTGGCTTTTTAATCCTTTTTATTAATTAAGTCTAAAGCCATTAATATCATGCATACAAAAATGTTCATTTTCGTTTGTTTTTGCCTTTATAATATTAATATGATGTAAAGAAGTTTATTTACTGACAGAAAGTCAATTCATTACAAGCAAGAATTTTATGAATCCGTACTTAAAAAATATGTGTAACTGTAACCAAAACTGATTAAAAAGGTCAAACAAAAATGTTAATCTAGATGAGAAATAAATGTCGATTCTTGCTGTTCGATTTTTTTTTATAATTTTTAAATTTAATAGGTATGCATTACGAAGTTAGTGATAGCGTGATGGAGGACGGATGAAGGATGTAGCCGCCGCCGTAATTCCGATCCAAATTTCCGGCCACCGTAGGCGTGGGCTTGCGGACGGCGAGCAATGGGTAGCTCGCTGTCCGTTTGTCCGGTAACAGACCGGACCGAGTCCAAGGCGTTTACGGCGCGCACTGTTCTCGTGCGCCTCAAGGAGTTGTCTGCAAACCGTAGGGGCCCAGTAGGGTCGAGGCCTAGTCTGGGGAAGGCAGGGAAGGAACAGGGTAGGTTTTTAGTCAGTAAGAGTCTGACACTATTTCCCGCTCCGCCCAAGGGCGGGATTTGTCATTGGATGATTTTACCTACCATAAAAAAAAACCCACACCGGTATAATATTATTTATATATTCGTATCCTTATTCAGATTCGAAATTACATGTTCATAATATCCCTGATTACTAGTAAAATCTGTTAAAAAGTTCCGTTTCTTGGTTCACCTTTTACAATCTGTCTTTCAAGATGCTTCCGTCGAGCGATAAAATGAAACTTCATAATCAGAGGGTGCAAGCTGCCAACTCTTTGAACTAGGCAAATAAAACTTGGCATTTTTATATGAGTAATAATTATTATTGATTATTTTTCCGACCCAAATATCGACCAATAGAATTGCACCATTCGACGTCACGTGGTACAACCTACATGGTATTATACTGATAATTTTTTGAAAATTTTTAGGTTGTATTCTGATTTCTTTCTCTTCCGTGGACTAATGTGTGAAAGGGTCTTCTAATATACTGCTAATATGAAGAATTCTGCTTTCAATGTTCGTTTTGAGGGCATGGTTGGCTGTCTCAGTGTGTGTCACGGGTTTTTTTCCAGCACGGGACATATTTGTATGGCCTATAGATAGTTGATTCGGCTTCGGGTGTCCTATGTATATGTGTTTTCATGTTTAGGGCCACACGGACCTACAATACAGGAGTAAACCCGCAAAATTAAAGAGTTGGGGGTAAAGTACTTATTTCTGCTGATGCAAATGACCGCCTTTTGTCAAACAAAAGCAAGAAGTAGATAGATTTTTTTTTTGAAACCATAGCGTTGCCGCACAAAAAAACGCCACCACCGCCTTCTTTTTGTGGCGGTGTTGGTTAAATATGCTTGCGACGGCGTTTTTTTGTGGCGGCTTTGTTTTGTGGCCAGTGTGCAGCGAACCTTACAGACCAGCAATAAAAAATTGAGGTAATTCTCTTTTTTTATATTTTTTAGGTTATAATTAGGCTTGAGTCACCGCGAGCCTGTAACACAAAGAGCAACTGAAAGGACACAGACAGGTTTAAGCCAGTAAAAATCTGACACCACGATCCTCCCAAACCTGCAGAAGGTAATTGACGCTGAATTTCCTATAAGGGTTATAATTGGATGAACTCAGTCATAGGCACATTCAGTACCTGTCTAATTACCTGTACTAAAAGGTTTAATTAAAAACTAAGTTGAAAAGGTGGATTTAAAATTGAGCTTTGCTACCGTGCCTGCGCGAATTAGTCTTCACAGTTGTTCCGTAATTATAATGAGTTTTTAATTCCTGTAAGCCATTTTGGTTCGAAGCTCAAACATTCCCGGACTAGCGTTGTAATTAACCCATTTATTCGTAACAAGGTTGTGCTTCTACGAAAAAATTAATCGCCCAAACGATTATTTTCGACTTATAGCAAGCGTTTCCCGTCGGTACTTACTTTGTTCAGTTATTTTTCAACTTTTGTCCTTTCTTTAGATTTCTTGTGTTAGATATTTTGGTAGTTGAGTGTTTGTAATTACAAGTGTAATGTAGCTCTGATTCATTCAAAACCGATCACGGTTGTTTCGGGAGGTTCCTGTTTCAGAGTCGGCAGGAAGAAACGCCCGGATGTTATTGTTAGTATTGTGCGGATTGCTCGGAGGACACTGCAGAGCTTACGGTAGAGGTATCCAGCTTTGATGAAGTACCGTTGTGTCTTCATGAAGGTTACCGGTGGTGATGACCTCTCGTGACTAGCGAATCTCGACTTCAGAATTGTACTGTAGCATTCTGTCAACACTCAAAAGCAATTAACCTTTCAACCATTACTGTGTCGGCCATATGTATGACAAAGTAAAATATCTCTAGCACACCACGTTCTAGGACGACTACACGATGAATTTAAACTCAGATAAATCTTTGAAGAAAGTATTTTTTTTTACTTGTTTTGTTAAAGGAAAAATAAGATTTGTATTGCAAAAATATAAAGAGCAAAATTTTATCGAATAACTTGCGTAAAAGCAACGAAACCTCAAACCGAATGGAATCATGAATGGGGACTCCAAAGGCACAGTGTAGAAATCAAGCTAAAACTTGTGTTGAGTGCGGTTGTACAGCAATCGACTTTGTACCGAGTTTACGTCCGCGCCACTGGTTGGTAAACTTGTGGCGAAGTAACGCAACATCTTCAACTCGTACCTGTTTAAGTTAAAAACATTTTCGTTACACAAGAACCTGTGTGTTTAATTTAATACTTTGTCACTTGAATCGATGTTACATTTGAATGGAAGGATTTGTACTTAAGTTTATGTGTTAATTTTGCTTATGTTAACATAGGACCAGCATTGGGCCTGCGTTGATTACGGCCCATTCCTTCTCCTAGAGAGGAGGACTGAGACCCAGCAGTGGGAATATTATAAGGCTGAAGAGTGTAGTGTATATATTTTTTACGCCAGTTTTTAACAGGTATTGATTGAAGTAACCGATTAGAATTGTGATTTAAGTATACTTACTATGCTATTCTTGGCTTTTTTGTGCGATTAAGAACAATAGATTAAGTGTTAGAAGCCGAATTAGCTGTGATATTATCTTTAAAGTATTCAATTTTTTTTTCTCGCTGGCTATTGGGTCAATTTTTTTTATCCGATGTCCCCTCTCTGGGTGGAAGTAAGTGAAAGTGTCACTGAAAAAAAGAACCATCCGTGTGCTTTAATTTGCCCATTGTAAGAGGCACGTTACTCCTTCAAATAATCCATACCCCTGGCAGAGTTAGGCACTGAGTGGCCCTATTAATCCTGCTGACATTTCTTTGAGGCACGCTTGATCTTTATCGGACAATCGTACGGCGAGCTACCCATGTTTGCCGTCCACGTCTTCAGGAGTTCGGAATCACTTTGCGATACTTGGGCGTCTCTGGTGGCGGGGGCTGGGATGTGACGCTTGTCTCTACTCCATGGTATCATCCGCCTTTTTCACTCGCATCACTGTTTCGTAGAAGGAGTTGGTCATCTTTCGTTTCCTCTCGTTCCGTACCTGTGATCGGAACTAGGGCCCGTCGTGGGAGGTTACTGGGCAGACCATGACAGTATGCTCCACCATACTTCGTTTCTTCCTACCAAACCCGACAACCGTATCTGGAGGACGACCATCAGGTAGAAAGTGAGGACGCTGTGGGGTTTCTGTAGCCATTGATTAAAGAGGAACTTAATTATGGGTTAAGCTCGCCTGTGTACATCACCTGTTCTATTTTTTAAATTTAATGTAATTTATGTACAATAATGAATATAAGAATATAACTTTATCGCCAATGTAGTGGCGTGTTCAAATCCGCATGCACCACTACAGCCCTAATTTAGACTACTTATAGATAGTTTTTTATAAAATATTTCATTTCTTCAATTAATGCTAATGCTATGCCAACTTATTTTATACTCTGTAAGCAGTATTCCAGACAATTTATTATACTCTAGCCCGTTCCAAATATACTTATGTAGCAACCGCAAAACTCCGATACATTTATTAATTAAAACTTTATATTTATTAGCTTTCTATTCATTTTGTTAAAGCTTTAGATTAAAACTACATTGTAAACTAATAATTTTGACTTTGTAAGATACTTTAAAGACTAGACTTCGTTTTAATAAAAGCTTCAAAGTTAAATACACCGTTAAATTTTAGTCGTTTTAACGAGTCAATGACCTTATAGGGAGTTATAGGTCGTTGCGTACTAACTACCTACAGTTCATTGGCCTCGATCAGCTGACGTTTACTTAAAGAAATCAATTTCGTACATGCGTAAATAAATTCGAGTTTTAAAAAAAGTACTTTGTTTTTCATTTTTATCTTTACAAATCGATAGGGTTTCATGTACCGAATCGACCCTCCACGGGATTAAAACGACCAAACTTTAACAGTGTAAATATGGCATATTTTAATGGCTATCCAAATAATTATGCTCTTTTATCACTGTTATTTAATTTATTACTACAAATACAATAAGAAGAGATGTTATGACATTTTTAACTTTTTTATACTTTTTATTTGAAAAAGAAAAACTTTTTCACATACCTGGAATTTCTCCTCTATCTCAAGTGCGTTTGCAAATATGTTAACTCACCTACACAAGCCAACCAGACCAGGAACAATGTATAATATGCCATACATACATGCCGTATTAGCTCCGAACGGAATTTGAACCTGCATTACGCAGTGCATCAGCCAATCGCTCAACTTCTGCGCCAACATAACTAAATTAACTCTGGTGCATAAATTTATTGGTGAATATATTTTTATAAATTTCTAAGGATGAAATGGTTTTTGCAAAGGAAGAAAATAATTACCTACGTTTTTTTTTTTTAAGATTTGGGTTTCGATTTGATTTTTTTAACAACATTTATCATTAAAAATCAAACCTATTCTTTAAAGAGACAGAAAAGCTTTAGTAACTAAAGTGCAGTATAAGGAAAAGCTCCAGTTTTTCTCATTTCAGCTACTGAACACTCCATATCAGTAACAGGTGGAACACATAATTTAATGTAACGAACTGCTAAAGTGGTGCAGAACGAAATTGCGAACACTATGTCACATGGCTTCGTAGAAGTTACTGGGGATGGTTCATAGAGATTCAAGAAAAACTATCTATAAGCAAAATGATACAGATAGATAGATATATTCTTTATTGTACACCAAAAATAAAATTACAATAGGAACTTAAAATTAATAGGGTGTCAAAATGGGCGGTCTTATCGCTAAAAGCGATCTCTTAAAGACAACCTTTAGATGGATTTGACAGAGAAGGAGAATTAAAGATAAATGATAGATTAAATTCACCAAAGTAGATAAAAAAAATAGATAAATAGACAATTTTGTACATTATCATTTCAGCTGAAAGCCGTCCACTGTTGGACATAGGCCTCACCCAAGCGTCGCTATAACGACCGGTCCTGTGCGTCTTGCATCCACCGGAATCCAGCGACCCTGCCCAGGTCATCGGTCCACCTTGATGGGAGGCCTTCCAACGCTGCGTCTTCTGGTACGCAGTCGCCACTCCAGAATCTTTCGGTCCCAACGGCCATCTGTTCTGCGTGCAATATGCCCTGCCTATTGCCACTTAAGTTTTGCGATTCTACGTGCTATTTCGGCAACCTTGGTTCTCTTGCGGTCTATCTTCATTTCTGATTCGATCACGCAAAGAAATTCCGGGCCTAGCCCTTTGTACACCGTAAAAAAATCAGGTACAGTACTAAGTTTAATATTAATAGGGTGTAACGATGGGTGGTGTTATCGCTGAAAGCGATTTTTACAGACATCTTTTAGATGGATTTGACCGAGTACGTGAATAAATACGAAGGTATTTCGTGATGTATTATTTACATATATGTATTTAGGGTGACTGGTAATTACTGAACGATACTTAAACACGTGATTGTAGTCATGATAACAAAAAAACTTTTAATATGGGACCAAAGCTAAAATCGCGAAAAAAATCTGCCAAGTTCAATACATTTATGTTCGCCTAACTGGTCAAAATATACTGAACTTGGCAGATTTTTTTTGCGATTTCAGGGTAGATGGCTCAGTAATCGAGGCCTGGGTTTTTTTCTGACAAAAAACCAGCTTTCGGACAGGACGTCCATCGTGAACACTAGTATACATGTATAGTGAAAACTCAACATCGAGTTGAAATTTAAACCATAACATCGTGTGCAGTCGCTTGAAGCAGTGAAAAAATCAGAATAAAACGGGCCGTTTATGTCACAATAAACATATATTATTTCGACACTCTCACGGTAATCAAAATGCATAGGGCACTTCCCGTTGAAATAGAATCCTGAAATTTGGTATGAAGCAAGTTCTCGCAGCAAAAGTATAAAAACAGCCTGAAAACTGTGTGTACTGTTATGTCACAAAAAACATCTTGTACTACTCTCGAGGTCTATGCTATCCAGCTGTAGGCAAAGTTGAACTGTTTTTGATAATGATAATGAAATAAACACATAGAAATGAATATTAACTAAACATACTTTTTTTTTGTTTTCAGGAAACATTCCACGATATAAATACAAAGTAAAATAAAGATGTCAAGTCGGACAACAACGTAAATGGAGCGAGGCTTTAGGCCGTTTCTCCGGTAAGACAAGATAGAGATCTCGACAAGAAAAGGGGAGGCCGTTGCCCAGCAATGAGACGAATTGTTGGCTCAAAATGACAAATAGAAGTCATAAATATTACACAAGAACCGGTTTGTCGACATTATCCTTTGTAACTTGTAACGAGGCGTTTCTTTTAATCCCGATGTTCTGTAGATTTGTATTCATTAGAAATCAGTAAAATGTTTAAACTTACAAAAGTGGAAATACAGGTTAGCAACAAAAATTAATAGATTTATCGATTATAGTAATATATTTATACAATTTCGTGCATTTTATAGTATTTTTTTTTCTCCACTACTTCATTCCTGGATCAAAGCATTTTCATTGTAAATAATAATTTATAAACACTTGTGCTTTGCAAAGAACTCAGGCGTTTTCTGTTTCCTTTTATAAAGTTGCATACATTTTTAAACTTATATTCTAACACACACACACGCACTCAATCACTTTTTACGCATTCACACTTAACGTTCTGGAATTTATTTATTTAAATTGTTTAGTTATGAATTACTCCTATTTTGTATAAAAAAAAAAACTCTTGTTTTGGATTTATTATATTTTGACTTTTTTTCTTTTTAATTATTATTATTAAGCTTAGCTTTCACTTTTGTTCACTGCTAAATACTAAGCTCTTTCTAGCATACTAAATACGGGAGGGTCCTGGTGACCTGTAATACAGGATGTTGCACATATCTACATCAGGCACCAGCCCCTCACAAAATTAGTTCTAAATTGTAAGCACATTGTTAAAGCTAGCATAAATAAAAATTGTGAAGGGAAAATAAATAAACATTATTATTGTGGTTGCTTTTTCTAATATTTCTCAGGTTATTACCTGGTATTCTTTTACAATCTCACGGGTGTGAACCAAGGTGGGTTTTTATTATTATTTCCTTTATTTCATTTACTATACATATTTTTAAATTCTTAAAATATTTCTTAAAAAATAAAAAAAAAATAAAAAAATTATTATCAAATGATGCATGACTATCAAAACATTATTGAAACTGCTTCTAGTGGCTTTACTCACGCGAATAATGAGAATTTTCGCAATGGTACGTACATGCTAGGGTACCTATAGGTCTTCTTGTGTTCCGCATTTTTTCTAAAACCAGCCTTTAATTATGATAGTCCGGTGGGTAAAATCATCCGATGACGTCTCCCGCCCTTGGGCGGAGTGGGAGATAGTGTCAGACTCTTACTGACTAAAAATCCACCCTGTTCCTTCGTTGCCTTAGATACCAGGGCCGGGCTTTCCTTTCAGAAGCAAACCCTTGGCTCCAGTAGGCTTCGACCCTGCCTGCCTGCAGCCAGCAGGCTGAGTCTACGGTTTGCTGACAACTTCTAGAGGCACGCATGAACAGTGCGCGCCGTCGACGACCTGGGCTTGGTCCGGATAGTAACCGGACGGTCGGACAGCGAGCTACCCATAGCTCGCTGTCCGCAAACCCGCGCCTATGTAGCCTTAGAGTGCTCACATGATGAGCAATTTGCCGCCGCACGTAACAAAAAACTGGGTCGCTACGTTCTGCTACGTTTGACCTTGAATCTTGCATAGTTTTGAAAATAATAATTTTGGTTTTTTGAGAGTTGTAAAAAGCTCACAGTGCGAGCGGGTTAACCAACACCTAAGCATACTAACGTATGCTTATATGATGTTTACTATGATAACGATAGTATATTTTTGAGTACAGTTACTAAATTGCTAGATACCAAGCCGTTCGTTCGTATCGTTGCCTGTTTTTAAAAGCCTCGTTAGGGTACATTACCGTGAATATCGATAGTCGTCATTTATATTTCTGTGCGTGTTCATATGTGTGTATTATATAGCATATGAATATATCTATGTATCTATAATAATACATTTGGAAAATACTAGTATTGTCACACTAATGACAGTCCCATTTCTTGTCCAGGCAATTACTGTACATTCCAGGTTGCTTGGAAGAGATCGCGGAATGCGATAGGGCCGCCCATTGTATGCATGTGCTAGTTTACTATTTGTATGTATCAACATCAGCCTTATAATGTTCCCACTGCTGGGATTCAGGCCTTCTCTTTAGAAAAGGGAACGGGCCGTAATCCACGCGGGCCCAGTACGGGTAGGTTCTTTTTTTTTTAACGTAGGTAAAATCATCCAATGACAAATCCCGCCCTTGGGTGAGGCGGGAAATAGTGTCAGGCTTTTACTGACTAAAAACATACCCTTCCATTCTTTGCCTTTGTCCCGGGGCCCGTGGTGACATTCTCACATAACCTTTGGCCCCAGTAGGCTTCGGCCCTGCTGGACCCCTACAGTTTGCTGACAACTCCTTGAGGCGCGCGGGAACAGTGCGCGCCGTAGACGACCTGAGCTCGGACCGGTCTGTTACCGGACGGACGGACAGCGAGCTACCCATTGCCCACCGTCCGCGAGCCCGCGCCTACGGTGGCCGGAAATCGGGATCGGAAACCCGGCGGCGGCGGCGGCGTGTGCGCCTTTGCCTAATGCGGTCGGCCTCCTCCTTTACTAGCATTACTGCTTCGCAAAAGGAGGCGACCGCCTGCCACTCCTCCTCGCTCCGGAGCATGGCTTGAACCAAGCCCCGGCGCGAGAGATCGCCGCCGATCGCCGACACGGCGATGCTCTTCCCAAGCGGGGCACACCTCGACTGTGTGCTCCACCGTGTCCACCGGGCGGTCCGCACAGTGGCGACACCCGAGCGTCGTCTCCGCACGAATCTTGTACAGGTATGGTCCGAACTTGCCGTGTTCGGTCAGCACCTGCGCCAAACGGAAGGTGACGACGCCGTGGGGCCTTTCCAGCCACGCCTCAAAGAGGGGCCTTACCGCCTCGATCGTGGCGTGCCCAGCACGGGGTTGCGACAGTCGCTCTCGCCATTTCACCATGAGATCCCGCCGGAGCTCTGTCCGCCATGCCGCGATTTGTCGCGGCAGTGGAGTTTCGCCCAGGCGTTGCATCTCCACGCGTAAGTCGTGCATGTGTGCAAGGACTGTTGCCTCCAAATCCCATGGTGGTAGGCCAGCAAGGAGGCTCGCCGCTTCACAGGACACCGTTCGGTATCCGCGGATCATCCAGATGGCCATGACCCTCTGGCAGGTGGTTAGCCGGGCCGCCACTTTCGCCACTTTTGGCGCCCACACCGGCGCACCGTAGAGGGCCATGGACCGAACGATGCCTGCGTAGAGCCTCCGGCAGGAGGCGTCTGGACCCCCTAGGTTCGGCAGGAGCCGCTTGAGAGCAGCCCCAGTCCGATTCAATCTGGGAGCCAGACGTCGGAAATGCTCCTTGAAGTTCCACCGACTGTCGAGGACGAGTCCCAGGTACTTCATCGT
Organism: Leucania comma; assembly: GCA_958295575.1. Taxonomy (NCBI): domain Eukaryota; kingdom Metazoa; phylum Arthropoda; class Insecta; order Lepidoptera; family Noctuidae; genus Leucania; species Leucania comma. The sequence goes on along the minus strand of OY282474.1, from coordinate 12,880,245 downwards.
CGACCCGACGCCGATGTGAACTCCTCCTACCGTTAATTGGGAGCCCGGAGGTGGCGCGCTCCGAGGGCCGTGAAAACACATGGCCTCGGACTTGTGCAATGCCACCTCGAGTCCCAACTGCTCGATCCTCTCCACTACTGTCGCAACCTCGCGCGTCGCTAGTTCGACCGCCACCTGGTACGACCGTCCCCGCGCCAGGACCAGCTTGTCGTCTGCGTAACAGACCACGCTGACCCCGTCGGGGAGGTCGGCGCGCAGTACGTAGTCGTACCCGTTGTTCCACAAGGGCGGTCCTAGTACCGATCCCTGCGGAACACCGCACGACATCTCTCGCCGTTTCAACTCCCCCTGATGACCGGGGTAGATGATGAACCTGTCAGTACGGGTTGGTGGAAGTCACATGTTTTCGAATTGCCGATTTCCTCACGATGTTTTCCTTCGACGTTTTGAGAGCAGTGGTGATTAAATAAATTACTAAAAATAATGCGCCTGGCTGGGTTTGAAAGTCAGGGCCGTTATCACTCGGCCACCACGCCTCCCTAGAATATTATATTATATAATAAATACAAAACCAAAATAAATTAATCACATATCATTGATCTAAACAACAACAACAGGTAAACTATCATATCTCGCGGTTTCTGTACAGTAATCCACTATGATGGCTAATCAAATAACATTTGGTTCACTAATCTAGCGATTAATGTGACATCAAATGTCGGCCCATCCAATTTCAACCGCAAAATTATGTGTTCCATGAATGATAATCACCTATGCGGCTGATTGGTCACATTGATTGCACAATTGCATCTGATCAATCAATCCGTGTTTGTTCGAGATTTAATTTAGATGTCATAATCTGTGTGAATTATCGACACGTGCTAAATGTGTGTCATCCATTTAGCACTAGCGATCGGCCAGGTTTTCAGGCGTTATAATTCCTTGAAAATTCTCTTAGTTGACTGGCATTGTGATGAACTGGACCTATGGGCTCCTTCAAATTAGTCGCAAAGTTCTGCGCGGCGGCAGCACGGCCGCAGCGTGTTTGTAGCATGCCAATCACACATTTTTATGTACGTCACATCTGTCTGTCTGTCAAAATCCTTTACGTCGGGAAGGCGTGGATGTATCGAGTTGAAATTAAAACCATATAGTCAAATCTGCAGTCCCTTGATGCCGTGCCTTCTAAGTTAATAACGTATATTTCGACAGTCTCAAGGGAATCAAAATTCATGGCATACATTCCGTTGATCTAGAAACCTGAAATTTGGAATGAAGCAAGATCTTACAGTACAGATATAGGAATAAATCAGAAAACTGAAAATTTGTCGTTACGTCACAAAAAAAAAATCCGAATCCGAAAAATATTTTCGAGACTCGATTGCGGAATTGAACTATTTACATAAGTAATTTTGTACGAAATCCTCTGCATGCGAATCCGACTCACACTTGCCTAGTTTTTTTTTTTTAAATAAAGTTTCTACAAAGTTCTTGTATGCTAATTAAATGTATTTTTTTTCTTTCTTAGTCTGCCCGTAAACCATACATCGGTTTGTTTATTGGTCAAAACCACATTAAAATTCGTTCAGTAGTTTTTATTTATCACGAACAAACAGACACAGTGTAGCGGTGGCAATATACTATTTAGTCATCTGTTAATCCCCCTCTGAAAATATGTCCGTAACTTATTACTAAGCTGAAACTTTTAACACTCAGTCAATATTAACATTTTTATTTAGCTCGCCTTTAAACTTTAAAGCTCCAGCAAGTTATTTTTATTAATAATAATTTGCTCAAAGTTTCTTTTTTTATCTTAGCTTTTATGAAAAATAAAGTAACATTAAAAACACTTTTAAGAATTGTCTAAATATCTTTAATCTTACCTTATATCCCTATATCCCTTTAACAGTTCAGTTTAAGTCGTAAAATAAATCGCGTTAGAAGGTCATGGTATGGCCTCAAGATCGTCACGAAGCCTTAATACAATTTAAGTCTAAATCAAAGGCTACTAAAATAGAACAAAGAGTCAATGAGGGTTGTATATTAAGAGCGTGCGTATCGGTTCGTCACAACATAGATAGGCAACCACAGAAGGTCTGCTCCATACCATACCATGCACCTTGCCGTAACAGAAGACATTTGAAAGAGTCAACGCAGTTCTGGAACACAAATGCAATTTTTTATTTTTTATTTTAATTTTTATAAACTAGTACTTAACTGCATTACCTGATGGTAAGCAGTGACGTTATCGTTGATGGTTAAGCGACTACGAGCTAGTTTAAGTTTGAGTAAATTAGTTTACTAAGAGCAATTGAAGGAATACAGGTGGATTTCAGTCAATAAAGGCCTGATATTCTCAAGTTTATATGATAATTTCCGATCAAGCTATGAACCGTAGGAAAACGATCTCAAGTGATCTGTCGACATTCGTACCGAGTCTGATCGACGGCTTGAGGTGCGCGTGAACACTACACGCCGTGGATCATACGCTATTGCTGCGCTACATCCGCGTTGTGGCCGCGCGTATTTTATTTATATGGAATAACAATACAGCGCACTGGAAGCGCTGTGGCCACGCTGTCGTCGCGCGACACTTTGCGGCTTATTTGAAGGGGCCCTTATATTTAAGAGTAGGAAAACTTTTAATAACTTTTTCTACTTTAGATAGAGTGAAAAGGAGTATCAGACTTTTACTAACTCAAACTGACCATGTTCCATCACCTACCCTTTTGCGCTTCGAGAGTCGCATTGCAGTGACTCCTTCAAATAGTTCTGTCTTCAGTTTTAAATTTTAAACGTATGCTGATAGCGAGTAGATTTTCATTAGTTGAATGAGAAGTGTCTTCTACTTACTGTGTCTGTTATATGAAGTTAACCTTCTGCATTTATCTACTTTGTGACGTATCGTTTCGTCAAGAGGATAGCACAAAAGATAACAATCACGGCCCATTGAACCGAATGTAATTGATAATATAATTTAACAAGAAAGGATAATATCTCAATGTCGCCAATCGCAATCTACTTCGACGGTAACAAATATCGGTAATATATATCTTATAATCTCATTCTATTGATCCTAAATACTTACATTTTTTTTCCGACTCGTTAACCGTGAAATGGCAGTTAATATTTTCAAAAGTTTGATTGGAGCACCTATATAATTAGGTGAGGGTTGTATAAATGATACATGATGTTTATTTTGCAAATAGGTTTCAAGAAAACACTTTTAAACACGAAATTTTTTATTTCGTCTGTTTAAACTAGACGAGGCCGGAGTTTCCTAGCTGACTGAAAAAGAAACGCCGAAAAAAACCAAAGTCAAAGTCTCTTTTAAAGTCCATACAGTAAAGATGTAATGGTACATCATTACATCATTATATCAAATCATATGAGAACCATGCTTTTTACTTCAAAAGACCATCTGAGACACTAACAGTCTCAGATGGTCTTTTGAAGTAAAAAGCATACAGATTTGAGATATGCAAAATATTCTAGATATACTATACTAACTTCCGTCAGCGGCATTATCCGCATGAAAATTACTCATTGTGATAAATTCTAGATAAATTTCGATTGCGTCACTAAAGTGTTTGTGTGTACGTGCGTAGATATATCATTCCAGTAAAAAATTATATCGGTTAGTAGTGGTAGTATGCCAAAATATCTTTTAACTTTTGCTAGCGAAATTGCAAACGCAAGTCAACTGACAGGATTGGCTGTCAAAAGTTTATCAACCAACCAATTACTTGGAAGGATCTGTTCCAAAATGTATCAAAACTTTAAACTAAGTCATGACCGCAGCATAGATATCACTTATTCGGGTCTGCTATCGGATGACATGTGAGTGACCGCCGGTCGTCAACGCCATTCTCATGTATCCCCATTTTCATCCCATTACTTATTCACTAGAATTTGTAGCCATTACCGAGATCTGTGTAAAGGAAAATGGACTTTATAATTATGACAGGTATTACTCAAATTGGCATGCTCATATAGGTTTATTATTTACTAGCTGACCACTCAACAGACGTTGTCCTATCTTAGGCTGCATGTCCACCGGAGAGGAGCGAAATTTTTTACAAACCGGGAAGCGGAGAGGAGAAATGAGTGGGAGCGCTTTAAAAAACTATAGCTTAAACAGTCTGTCACTCCACTCCGCATTACTTTCTCACTCTGTAGCGTCGCTCAGCTATGGTGGACAGACACAGTCCGCAATTTCGCTCTGCATTACTCCTTTATGATACGTTTAGACTACGACATAAATTCCGACATAAATGTCAGACATTAATGTCTGTATTGTTTACCTTTATCCGGAATTTTTGTGTCTAATTAGTGTCTATTATTAACTGTACAGAAATTGTGTCCGAGCTGTTCAAACTAGTTACTGATGCACGGTCAGAATGGATAAACATTGTGCAGTTGCGGTGTATTGAAAATGTCAAACCTGGTCGATAACTTTTAAACGACACTAGAGACTTGAATACAGCGTTTTCACACAGCAGTTGATGTGCCACTAATTATGGTGTCACAATATTTTTTTCAATTAGAGACACTCGTGTTCATACAGAGACACACGATGATGACTATTCGCGGTCTCGCTCCGCTCCGGTGGACAGGCAGCCTTAGTTATAAACTGACAAACGAACGAAGATTAAATATGTAGTCGACGTAATTTTTTATTTTCTGTGCTATTATCTTTTTTTAAATAACCTGCTCCTAGCAACAACAAAAAAAATATTGCGAAATTGGTCCAGCCGTTCACGCGTGATGCCATTACCAAGGGGAATAGAGATTCATTTTTTTAAAAGTATATTTAGCATGAAAGTCTCTCAAACTATTCGCAACAAAATTATTGATAGATAGTACTTACAAATTCAAAGTGGCAATACTTTTAATTAAAAAATAAATTACACTGGTTTTGTAACGAATGAACTCAAAAACATTGACGAGAAGAATGCTATGTTTTACTGAGTGACATAAGCAATCCAACTTTGATGCGAGCAAAGCCGCTGGCAGTATTGGATGAAATAATATATTTTTCACTTTTATAAATATAACAAAAAATATTGCAATGTATAAACTTTTTTTTGCTACCAATTACAATGATTGTCGTTTTTGCTCGATGTTGGTTGCCACTTCGAAAACAGATGCGAATATTCATTTGTTAAAACCTCTGACAACAGTCGGTTTACGCACAAAAAATTGCAGCTCCTGTAATTTGAAGGTTTTTTATGGCATTCGTTAATACAACATTGCTGTTGCCAAAATTGAAGGGAAAAAATTCAACCACTGAAGCTAAGTATATAGTAGGACATATTTTTCGTTTCTATTAATAAGTAGCTTGGAAGAGGCTAATGACAAATAGTGGACGTTTTGTGGCTAAAATGATGAAAGTTATAAGTAGTAGCGAGTAATAATAATCAAGTATATAATGATATAAGCATTATGTTGATCAAGTAATGAATTGGAAATAAGATTTGTCTCACAAACTAATTTATTGCGACTTAGATATACAGTACAAGTCACATGACTTCTGTTCAACGGGAAGTCATAAAAATATCCTCTCTCTTTGGGTGGAGTGAGACAAAATGTCAGACTTTTACTGACAGTACCCTTCTGTATTCTTTCAGTTGCCTTTTATTTTCTAGGGCCGCAGTAAGTACCTAATCACTCTAAGCCTACAACAAAAGTTTGTAATGAATATGGCGTAACAATGGACGATTAAAAAAGCGGAAAAAAAACTTGTGGATGTGTGAAAAAAAAAAACATAAAATCTCTTTAACTATTTTATCTCAACAATATCACACTGTATCCGTCTCTCATCCGTATTGTTTGTGGTACAAACACGCAGGTGCCATTAAAGTGGATTGTAGCACATAGACAAGCCTATAATACCAGATACTAGTTACGGTTGTGTATCTGGAATTAACCATCAGGCTTCAATGGCTATATCAGGCAATTGATTCCTGATAGCTAAGATCAATAGGCTACAAGCATTCACACGTAGGTACATCTATTGTGAGTATTTAGCTATGTATTTGCTAATGGTGTTAAATTACTAGTACAGAAATTACTTAAATCGGAATAAGATCTATATTGACTAGCTTCTGCCAGCAGCTTCGCCTGCGTGAAAGTTGGTTTACCCCTTTAAGGGTTTTTTTTTTAAGGTATGTAAAATCATCCAAGGACATCCCCCGCCCTTGGACGGAAGATAGTGTCAGACTCTTACTGACTAAAAACCTACTCCGTTCCTCCTTTGCCTTGGTTCCAGGGCCCTGGTATGCATTTTCATACCTCCCCAAAGACCCAGATTAGGCTTCGACCCTGCTGGGCCCCTACAGTTTGCTGACACCTCCTTGAGACGCGCGGGAACAGTGCGCACCGTAGACGACTTGGGCTCGGACCGGTCTGTTACCGGACGGACGGACAGCAAGCTACCCATTACCCGCCGTCCGCGAGCCCGCGCCTACGGTGGCCGAAAATCGGGATCGGACTCCCGGCGGCGGCGGCGGCGTGTGCGCTGTTGCCTGATGCAGTCGGCTTCCTCCTAATCTTCTTAGGGATGGAGTTTCGTAAAATCCGTTCTTAATGGATGTCCACATCCTATAAGGAACCTACCTGCCAAATCTTAAGTTTGTAGGTGATATAGTTTATAATATTTCGTGGTTAATCAGCGAGTAGTATTTCGCTTATAAATATATAGACTAAAGTTTTTTTAAGGTCACTCGGGGTGGAGCGTGAGGGCGTCTATCTTTTACTTAATAAATCCATCTCTGCGTCCTTCAATTGTCTTCTGCGTCCTAGGACTAAGAGTTTTTCTTTTATGGCCCAAGTAGGCTTCGACCCTGCTGAGCCATTACGGCTTTGTTGACGTCTCTTTGAGGCGCGCATAAAACACTACGTCCTGTCAACGAGTCGGTCTCGGTCCGGACGGGTACTGGACGGCTGGATGGTGAACTACCCATTGCTGGTCATCCGCAAGGCTATGCCTAAGGTAGCTGGTAGTTGGGGACAGGGTCTCGATGACTGTAGCGTGAGGATGTCCTTTCCCTTAAGCTTGCGGCCGCCTCCTTTGCTAGCAAAATTTATAAAATAGAATATGGATAGATGCCCATGGGGTTTTTTTTATTGTAGGTAAAATCATTCAATGACAAATCCCGCCCTTGGCAGAGCGGGAAGTAGTGTCAGGCTCTTACTGACTAAAAACCTACCCCGTTCCTTCGTTGCCTATCGTGCCGAGGCCGGGTATTCCTTTCGGAAGCTGACCCATGACCCCAGTAGGCTTCGACCCTGCCTGCCTGCAGCTAGCAGGCTGGGCCTTTACGATTTGCTGACAGCTCTTTGAGGCGCGCGGGAATAGTACGCGCCGTCGACGACTTGGGTTCGGTCCGGTCGTTTTGCCGGACGATCGGACAGCGTGCTACCAATTGCACGCCATCTGCAAGCCCGCGTTTACGTTGGCCATACCCAAGGGGTTTAAGTTCCGCTATTTTCGGGGATGAATCGTAAGCTAATTTATTTATTTATTGAGACACGGAAGACGTGGCGTTAGGGGGCCTCTCACAAAGTGGTCCGATGATCTGCCCCCTAGCCAAATTACGATCGTTTCGTGGACGTCGAATGCTTCGAGTTGGCCACACCTCCAATTCCTTTGTTCTGACGTCATTTCAACGCTTAGTCACATGGTCAGAAAAAAGGAATTGAAGACGAGGCCAATTCCAAGTGTTCGACGTTCACGAAACGGTCGTAACTTGGATAGGGAGGCTGATGAGAGTTGTAGAAATCCGATGGAGTCGAGGCGCACAGGGGCGTTCGTTGTGTCCGCATTTGGGGGGGCCTATGTCCGACAGTGGACGACTTTCGGCTGAAATGATTATGATAATGATTAGGAAATTCTCCAACTACCAACAATGCCGAAAACATTTCATTCATCTAATAATAATCTCTTTAAGGACCAAATTGCAATCATCTCATCCCGATTAGACTCACACGCATGCGTTAGGATTACAGGCTAAACATTGTCGTACATTAGCTGTGAGTAATTGCTAGCTTAGCAAACTGTGGTTCTACTGGCCGTCACGCCACGCCACAAATGTGGAGGGCCTGTAGCGGTCACGACGCTTGTTGACTAAAACAGAGCACGAAAATTACTGGCCTTTATTTGTTTCTTCGTTGTTTGACGTAAGCTGAATTTATGGTTTGACAATTTGGGCATTTTCTGGGATCTGATTAAGTGTTATTTTATTGAACCCTTTGTTTTAGTTGAGAAATCGTCTAATGACATCTCCCGTCCTTGGGTGGAGAGGGAGGGCGTGTTAGACTTTTACTGGTTCGTTTGTTCCTTCTTTGCTTTGCGTTCTAGGCAAAGAAGGAACAAACGTGTGGGTTCATTTTCACTTAACCCATAGCTCCTGTAGGCTTCGACCCTGCTGGGCCCCTACGATTTGCGGAATCTCCTTGAGGGCGCGTGGAACAATACGCGCCGTTGACGACTTTGGCTTATCCGAACGGTTACCGGATGGTCGGACGGCGAGTCACACATTGAACGTCGTCCGCAAGCCCGCGCCTACGGTGGCCGGAAATCGGGATCAGAATCCTTGTGGCGGCTGGAGAGTGAGAAAGTACCTACTATTTGGAATTTAATTTAAGATAATTTTATGTTCTACACTTCAAGTGTTGCTGGCTTACAGCGATCAACATGGTTTTAACTGAAACAGCCCAGGAGAAATTTATTATTGTAAAGTTGTTCTTTCTTTTAACGATTTCTTCAATAAGATTTTGACCAGATTATCACACGGTGATCCTTCTATCTATGTAACCACGTCATTTATAAGATTAAGCATTTGTTATTTTTCTTAATGACGGTACTACGGCTAGCTCAATTTTCATGACAACAATTCTGACATGAAATTAATATAGCCGAGCAGGAAAAATCGGTTGTTTGTCAATAAGCCAAATTAGGCCCATTATTATTATTTCCTTAGCAACAGAGAAATCTTCAATTATTTATCATTTGCTTAGTATAAAACCTCATTACGAAGTGTTTCGAGTATACAATATTATTTTTAGTAAGTAATGTGAAACATGAATATAGATTGTTCAGAATCATTAACTGAATCGATTCCAATCATTTTTACGCCACCTTATATTTTTTTCCAAAAATATTTAAAAAATTTGGACACCAACCACACCAAGTACAACACAGGTCATAGCGGGCATCAGATGCCAGTGCACAATTGGGTGCGGGAGCAAAACTACTCAGTGGCCCAGATTGTCCGATAACCACGTGTTTATGTGGACAACCAGGTAACATAACAGGTTTAGAACTTGGTGATTTTTCAGGATACAGTTTTGAAATTTTGTATACACCGTTAAATTTTGGTCGTTTTAATCCCGCAGAGAATCGATTCACTATCATGAAACACTATCGATTTATAAATATAAAATTAAAAATAAAGTATTTTTTTTTCTAAAACTCGAATTAATATACGCATGTAAGAAATTATTTTTTTAAGTAAACGAGTCAATGACCTTGTAGGGAGTTGTCGGTCGTTGCGTACTAACTAACTACAGTTCATTGACCTCGATCAGCTAACGTTAGCTGACTTTATTTTTCATTTTTATCTTTACAAAACGATAGGGTTTCATGTACCAAATCGACCCTCCACGGGACTACAATTACGACGACAACGACTAAAATTTAATGGTGCAGATTATGCATAAAAATACTGATCCGTGTTTTGGGTTTCTCAAAAAGATGTTGTGTAAAGAGTATTTCATGTTGTGTCTCCCTTCACGATAGTGCATTCATAGTTGAACAACACTCGGAGTAGATGTGTTTAATTTGATTCCTATCTCATACCCACAAACTGTTGACGTGACCTGAATTTCCCTAACATGATTTTAAAAGCGTGCAGGTTTGTCTGGTATTGCGACAGGCTGCGGGGTAGATCACAAAAAATAACAATCAAGTTCGAATGGAACTTGCATACAGAGGGTTCCTACCATTAAAAAGGACTAGCTTCTTGTAGATTTAGAGGTTCTTGGTCAACGGCAAGTAATCTGAGCCCAGTGCGAGTGAAGCAAGACCGACTAGCACTTGACCAGTTTTTTTTTTTGTATCTGCATTAGAAACACTGTACATTATCATCTTTGAAGTTTTTAATAACAAAGTCAAAAGTCAAAACGTTTATTGCAAACTAAGTGTACAATGATGACATTGTATTATTTTAGTGCTTAAGAACAATACGAGCCGTCGACGTTGCTCGCCGTCCACAAGCGGCGAGCAAGTGGAAATCGGGATCGGAATCCTTGCGTCAGCTGGGGCGTGAGGGCCGTTGCCTTACCTCCTCCTTTGTTACTATTACTTCTAGTCTAACCGGATGCGGCTATTCGTGTTTACACGGAGCCTATCAAACCTCCACAACCCAGTTACTGGGCAACATAAGACTCATGGTCAGACTGATGGTCAGATTTTCGAACATTTATAGATTATGTCATAATTTTAATCTCGACTGAAAACCCCAACCTATTTTTTTTTTAATTATTATGCACCGGCTCGCGTTTGACTATTATATCACCTGATGGTAAGCGATGATGTGGCCGACAATTGGAGCAAGCGTGCCTAGAAGTAACCTATTCACTCTTGACTTAAAGACCCCTTAGTTGTAGCTATGTATTTTGGTATACGAAATAATAGTACTTCATGTCCAACCACAATCCTATTTCTATGCCTATTTTTAGACATCCGCTGTTGAATCGTCATATCCAATTAAATCCACTATTAGATTGATATACAGACGGATGAATCAACAGCAGATATCTAACAACAACCATAATTCTATTTCTATGTCTATCCATCTAAAAGTGGTTTTATAATAATAATAATATTTATTTGCCTCAGATACGAAATGATCCATATTTTTGTTTGTTCAAATAAAACACATTACTTCACATGCATCTGTATATAGTGCCACAATATTGGGCAGTCTGCTCGATCGGCCACAACGCCGCGGACACGACTTAGCAGCGATGCGGCCCTCTTACGAAGGATGGCATGAAAGCCATCAATACGTGCATCGGCAAACATGCCAGTGTCGCGGCAGCCGCATCAGCATCCTAAACGCGTTGTATATTGAACGCGCAAAGCGTTGACTGTCTTCTACGTATAATTGACCCATAGACTGCACGTATGAAAAGATTGGCAAAACGCCCGAAACAATGTCACTTTTACTTCCTCTGTGCAGCATGCGAATCTATGAGCCAACATATTGCATCTAACAGCCAACGCAAGGCGCTCCTCTCAATATCTTCGCCATCTGAGAGGTCATCCGAGACCCAGTGACCCAGGTACTTGAAACGAGAAACTCTTGGTAACGACAATCCATCTAAGAAGACGGGTAGTACTTGCGTGACCTTCTGGTCAGGAAATTGGAAAACCAAGAGCTCGCTCTTCTTTACCTGACCCCATGAGCCCCGGCATAATCCTCACAAATGGCGAGCAGTTTTCGAATAGCGCTTATAGAGGGAGCCAACAACACCATATCGTCTGCGTAACTTATATTATTGATGTATGTTCCATTTATGGAATATCCGACATTGGCGCTGCTGAGTCCCTCAATGAGTCCATTGACGTACAGATTGAAGAGACGAGGCGAGGTTAATCCACCTTGCCTTACTCCACACCCCAACCTGTACGCATCGGAGGTCACTCCTGCCCACCTTACAATATAAATTTGGTTGTTGTCAACTTTCAAATTCAAGGAGGCTGGTTTCCGTCTTTATTTTGTGCTATAGAACCTCATAGGACACCCAATCAAAGGCTTTTGACAGATCTAAAAAAAAGGCGTAGACAGGAGTCTTCCTGTCGGTGTAGTACTGAACAGTATGCTTGAGGCTCAGAATAGCCATTTCCGTCGACAGCCCCGGCCTAAAACCGAACTGAGCGTCACTCAGCTTTATATGACAGTTCAACTGGCGATCGAGCAGATTGTGCAGCACTGTCGCCACGGTCGTAGCCAAAGAGATAGGCCTATAATTTCTACAATCTGATACATCGCCAATTTTGTTTTTGACTATTGGCACAACCACGGTTTTCATACAATCATCCGGCAGGTACGAGTGTCTTAGGCAAAATGTATAAAACATTGCAAGAACCCTAGGCAAATGAACTCCCGCATGCTTCAGATGCTCAATACTAATTCCATCGTGGCCAGGAGACTTACCCCTAGTCATTCTCGAGATAGCGTCAGATACATCTCTAGCCGTAAAAGATGGTACTACCGCTGGCTCCGAAGTCTTTTGCTTGATACCATTAGCATTGAGCATCCCCAGCCTACTGGCAAGAGGTTCTATTTGAAAATGATTTTTAAACATGTTCGCGATGTCACGCGGCTCGCTTACTCCGTTAACATTAAGAGGAATGGTGGCTTTACTGTTTACTTTTTTGTGTCTTTCCAAAAGTCAGTAAATTTTTTATCTGAATGGTGTGATGCGAGGATATCCAACTTAATTTTCTCAGCATTATTTTGACACCATTTCAGTTTCGATTTAAAAAGACGCCGGGACTCCACCATGCTATCATATATAGGTCTGATAGTAAGCCTGCCTTTATAAGGATGAACGGACGGACGGATCAAACAGCAGATATCTAAGCTAAAGACATAGAAATAGGATTTCGGTTGAACCATTCAGGTACAGATCCCTAAAAATGATCATTTTTTTTGAACAACTATGAAATTACTTTCCTGTGACATGTTGCCCGCGGTTAAAAATGTTTTGAAAGACAAAAACTTTTTCGTTAACAACGGGAGTATGTTTTGTGGTTAAATCGAGTTGCCACAGCCTACTAAAGAGGTTACGTTGGTCAACTTTGACATCTGTTTTCCGGTTACTATTAGGGCCGACTATACCTCCCAACGGTCCGACTAAAGGATTAGCTGTGGCTTTTGGGATGGGCAACAGAATATGTGGACTAATAACACCTTATTGTGGTTACTACAAGGCCGCGAAGTGATTACACAAACAAGGCATGGTGTCCTTATTTATTAGAAAGGAGTTAAAGAGTGTCCCTTCTGTTATGGATTAATTACGTAAACTCTTTAAGATGACTACAGTCTTATTATCACTAAAGAAGCGTAGTTACATCTTTGACACTACATAGGAACTAATAGTGGCCCAACAGGGTCGAAGCCTCTAAGGCTACAGGGTCTGTTTCTAAAAGGAAAACCGCTGGAATGCAAAGCAACGAAAGAACATAGGAGGGGGATTTAGTCAGTAAAAGTCTGACACGCCCTCTTACTCCACCCAAGAGTGAGAACAGAGCAGTCATTAGAGGTTTTCCCACCTAAAAAAAAACCCGAAATCAATTTGTAGGCAATTGACCGGATCAGACACAACGCCATCTGATTGGAGGATATTCCTTTTTCAACGGAAACTTTACACTCACTTCTGCATACTTCTAAAGAACATATTTTTTTTCCTAATCATAACTCACTACAAGTTTATTATAAGAAAACATGCAAACTTTTTCTAAATTTAATACCGCACTACCGTACACCAATATATTACCAGTAATTTATGTAAAAAGTTCCACTGTGTTGCAAACACTAGCCGATGGGAGCAAGTAGTGCATTACACAAACACCACTCGCATTCGTTATTGGCCGACTCGGAAGTAACAGCATCGGATCGTTTGGCACATACAAACAATATTGCGTTGTACGACTGTAGTATGTGGGACAAGGGTGGTTGACTATTTTTAGACTGTGATTGTTCAGCTGCCATTACTGGTGTTAATAAGTTGTAGGGCTAACGATACGAAAAACAATGTCCTTTTCGTTCGTCTTTTAATGTAGATGGTCTTCTACCGAGGTAAATAAAATATGGTCTAGTAACTCATTTTATGAAGCCCACCACCATCATCATCATTATTTTAGGAGAAAGCCGTCCAATGTTTTTTTTTTATGGTAGGTAAAATCATCCAATTACAAATTACAAATCCCTTGGGTGGGGGGGAAATAGTGTCAGACTCTTACTGACTAAAAACCTACCCTGTTCCAATCATTGCCTTCGTCCCAGGGCCCCGGGTGACATTTTCACATAACCTTTGGCCCCAGTAGGCTTCGGCCCTACTGGGCCCCTACAGTTTGCTGACAACTCCTTGAGGCACGCGGGAACAGTGCGCACCGTAAACGACGAGCTCGGAGCGGTCTGTTACCGGACGGACGGACAGCGAGCTCCCCATTGTCCGCCGTGGCCGAAAATCGGAATCGGAATCCCGGCGGGGGCGGCGGCGTATGCGCCGTTGCCTGATGCGGTCGGCTTCCTCCTTTGCTAGCATTACTGCTTCGCAGAAGAAGGCGACCCCCTGCCACTCCCCCTCGCTCCGGAGCATGTTGGAGATAGGACTCAGTAAGTGTCATCATAACGATTGATCCTGTGTGTCTCACATCTATCGGCCCTTTCCATTGCCCCTTTGGGTGACTTTAAGCCTTCTGATGAGAGCCCAATGTAAGGGACCAGATTTGAGAGGCATATATCATCATTGTCAATACGCACTAGTCATAAACTTTCATTTTGAGACACTTTAGTATGTTGGATGAGAAATCCTTAAAAGGCCGTTTCTTGCACTCATATCGACACCTCCTACGTATATTATCGTAACTATCAAATTAACGAAAATGACATTTTTGTATTTAGAAATACTTTATAACATAGATTATCGTTTAATCTAATAAAAAAAAATATATTTACAAAAGAAGCAAAGATATTAAGACTGCATATTATCGTATGTTCATCTTTAGCGTAGTAAAATATTGTATAGTGCAGTTAATGCATCGTACGCGGAGCGCGTAGGGCCGTTGCGCTGTGCGACCGAATGGTAAGTATAAGTAACGATTGAATACGTCGGGAATGGTGCATGAGCGTAGTCATAGTCACATTTTTTTAAATTTTGTAATGAATTATATTTTTTAATAGACTGTATTAAATAATATAGCTATCAATTATGTCATCTAGGTCGAAACGAATGATTGATGCAGTAATTCTACCGTTAAAACAATATTACGTTTGATTTGCAAAAACCGGCAAACGCTAATAATTCAAATTGTAGTGATGAATTGTGTCCCTCCTATCCTTTTGTGGAGGATATTACAAATATAGAAGGTAAGTGATATGTTTCACTATATCAATAACGAATAATTGTAAAAACAATATGAAATAGTTTAATACCCACATTAAAATATCGTAAGTAAAACTTACGATAATATACGTCGAATTAAGATACTTCTCAAATATCGTAAGTATTTACTTACGACACTTTACTATGGAAATAATATATAAATGTGTGCCGTATTTGTACTTACGATACTTTACTTTGGAATTTCTTTCTCTTTTTTTATCCTAAGTCACACTTAAGATATTGTACTTCGATATGAAACATAATTTACTATAGTATTCTTTTTAAAAAATCTCAATAAAAAGATATTCTTGATTTTATTTTACAGATTCACCGCTTCCTTTTGACGCAGATATTGATGAGGTAAACCAATTGATGGATTGGTTATCCGAGCTAGATGAAATACGTTATAGTACAAGTATTAAACTCATGCAACAAAGTGACAGTGTATACATAATAATAATTTGTGTCTAAAGTATATACCTAAAATTTAAAAGTCCCAATTAATTTAAGAGTCATAATTGTAAGTTTCACTACATTTTTCTTTTTGTATGTATAAATCGATACTAATATTATAAAGTAATGCGAAAGTATGGCTGAACTAATTTTATAATATGAACTGCAGGCTAAAATGTAAAATAAAAGAATATTGCTTTTCAATAGGTTTTGAGATTTAGGGGACCGTAAAAGCAATGGGCTTATATTGCAAACTTGGTTTTCAAACAACAACAAAAACTGAGTTACACGGAAAAACTGATATGATATCTAGGCGTTACTTTAATTTATAGGCTGCCAAGGTCTCTTGTAGAAAACCAGTAAAACTATTTAAATATGTGCAAAAATTTAAAGGTGTTTCTACATACATTTTCATTAAATGAACCACTGGTCTACACGTCTTTAGAAAAAAAAGATAACATAAGTGGCTTAATAATAGCGGATCTGCGAGAGCTTCATTATAATCATCGCGAAGTAATAACTGGCTATATTATTAAAAGTGTTTGCGATCACATATAATCCCTTAATCCCGTAGAATCTCACTACACTCGCTATAGAAGTAATTTATCTAGACGGAGACCGGAAATTTCATCGCTTGTTTGATTTATATAATGAGTGGTTCGACACTCTTGCGTACTCTTCAATAGATAGTTTTGATGTTAATGAATACTTTAAAATTTGTTTTTATATGTCAGAAAAGACCAGAGTGATAAGTTTTATTATATAAACATATTTAGTTTAGTCCGACACAAACTAAAACCCAATTACATGAAGCACACATTAAAAATAAAGAGGTAGCTCGCAAAAAGAAGTCGACAGCTAAATAATTACGAGTTTCCACTTTCGACAAGTTTTTCAAAAAGTTTTTATAACTCCATACGGTAATATACTATCCATTATTATAAACAGAAGCTTTCAGTATTTAATCTTACAGTTTTTAATGTGGCTGAACAGGAAAGTATTTGTTTCATATGGCATGAGAGGCAGACGCGGGGCAAATGAAATTGCTAGTTGCTTATATGTATAAGTACATCTCCAAATCACCTGAACACCCTTATAAATTATTTTATAAATACAATATAGCTGCCAAAGACTACTATATTATGTATTAAAGCGTCTACTAGCAGACAATGTGTACCAAATATTGATGCACCGAATGGAAATATTCTACTTATCCCTAAGACGAAAAAGACTATTTATTTTTTATGAATTTATGTGTAAAACTTATCTTTTTAAGTTTATGAAAGAGGTTTTTGTTTAGTTAATAAGAAGTATTAACTAAACAAAAATCTCTTTCATTAGATTTTTTTTTGATGATTTCATTACATATTTTTAAATTTGTTTTACCTGCACTTTGGAGGACCTAATGAGTGCCACCGATGCTGCAGTTAACGTGGCAACTTACTGGGCCCAAATAATTTAACAAGTTTACCATTGATTCGAAAAGGAGACAGTGTTCATTTGGACTGTTTTGATTACGAAATACATTATATTTCAGTATAATATAAGATGTTTTATTTCAATTTTCCCCATTAATAGCGCTTACCATACGAATTAACGTCTTTGTTTCATTGTATATTATGGTAACTGTAAGCTTCAACACATTATCATTTAATTAGTTCCTAAGTAAGTTATCGTACGTGTAACATACACTACTTAATCCAACATAAATATCGACGTAAAGTATAGTAAGTACTACATACAACCAAATACCACTGATATTTTCCCTAGTAGAAATCCGTATGTGACTTTTAAGAAATTCTAACAACAATTTCAAGAAACCCTTTCAGAGGTAATATTTCATGCCTAAAAATATAACCGTATGCCAATTTTGGTTCCTAAATGAGCTTATTTGACTACACTATCATCAATAATCTGCTTGCATATCTTTAAATTGCGATACTGTAAAGTTGATCAAATGCAGTTACGATGTTATACGTAGGAAGTGTCGATATCTCCAACCAACACAACCAGACAACGACGTAGAAACCTGTAGCAGTACTCGTGCGAATTTACACATGTTAGAAACCATTTTGTTTTGAAAGATTTTATAAATTTATAATCCCAGAGAGAGATATAAAGGCCTAAATGTAAAATTAATATATACAAAGATTCTTTGAATATAAAAAAAGAATCTGTTTACACGTTGATTCCGGTTATAAATACAAATAAGATTTTTTTTCCTTGTCTCCAAAGCTATCAAACAGTTCAGTTCAGGTAAAAGTAAAATGAATAAACGGATTGGGATTGACATAGACTTAGGAAAGATCATGTTCTGGATACAAAATTTTTAATAGCTAAGTATTCAATACTTTTTTTCTGTTTGCTTTGGCTTTTCGTTAGCAAATTATAAAATTTTAGAATTTTATTTTTAGATACCTTCTTCGATATTGAAGACAATCTAAAATCAATGTGGTAGATAGTAGACCCAAATTGTAACCTGCTAGGGTTACACGGTGGAGCACACGTGTGCCTTGCCTGGGCGGAGCATCGCCGTGTCCTCGTGGGGGCGATCGGCGGCTGCGATCTCTCTCGCCGGGCTTTGGTTCAGGCCATGGTCTGGAGTGAGGAGGGATGGCAGGCGGTCGCCTCCTTCTGCGAAGCAGTAATGCTAGCTAAGGAGGAGGCCGACCGCATCAGGCACAGGCAACGAGGCGCTCGCCCCAGCCGCCGCCGGGATTCCGATCCCGATTTCCGGCCACCGTAGGCGCGGGCTTACAGACGCCGCCGTACAATGGGTAGCACGCTGTCCGATCGTCCGGTAACCGACCGGACCGAGCCCAAGTCGTCGACGGCGCGCACTGTTCTCGCGCGCTTCAAGGAGCTGTCAGCAAACAGCCTGCTAGCTGCAGGCGGGCTGGGTCGAAGCCTGCTGGGGTCAAGGGCCGTTTTCTGAGAGGAAGGCTCAGCCCCGGCATGATAGGCAACGAAGGAACGGGGTAGGTTTTTAGTCAGTAAGAGTCTGACACTACTTTCCGCTCCGCCCAAGGGTGGGATTTGTCATTGGATGATTTTACCTACTATAAAAAAGAAAACCTGCTAGGGTTGCGTGATTATTTGAAAGAAGTAACCGCAAAGGAAACTGGAAAAAATTATGGACGGGTTTTAGTCGGATAAAGGTATAACATACCTTTTCTCTTTCCACCAAAAGCCAGAGAAGTTTTTTAATGATTTCTTACCCCATTGTTTTGATAGCTGATGTTACACGAGTTAACTTAGGCTTCATTTTCCGACGAGGTTCCGAACAACGGGATATATCTTCCAAACGAATAACTAAAATTTGACGGGACTTTCTGCTAAAGCTACTGAGTAACTAAAGCTACTTTAACTAAGCTTTTATATAGTGTGACTGGTAATTAGTAAACGATACTTAAACACGTGATTGTAGTAATGATAACAAACAACTTTTACCATGGGACCAAATCTGAAATCGTGAAAAAAGAATCCAGTCACCCTATATATCTGCGGGAACGGGATTTAATATTACATGCGAAAATCTCTCACCATAATTTCAATTAATGCTTATAGAACCAAGTTGTGTGCAAAGTATCATTTAAATGGTTTCGCTATTTGGACAAAACCCGTAAAACTTAATTACGTTTGCGCATAAATATAACTTAAAGCAATTTGGACATGTATGTGGAGCTACTTAGCAGTCTTAATATTACTCCGTCTAAACTTAGTGTGTGTACAAGTTCTTAGTCAGTTGTACTTTGGCCTATTTCAGACGCGGGACGGAACCGACCTATTTCTTGTTTGTACTAACTTATATGTCACCGAGTTTGACCAAATAGACACAAACTATTGGAAGTCGATACGTAAGTGCTTTAACTGCTGTTTCCTTATCGAAGTTGTGTAGATTAGTTTGGGGTTTAGATTAGTCTATTTGTTGGTCTCGCTGTTCCAAACGCGACTGCTGAGTGTGGCAGGCCTTATTTTTTGGAAAAAAGTAGTTCAGAGGCTCTTGACAAAGTGACGTTGATCAATTATATCACTTGTCAAAAAGTCATATAAAGCGATTGACATGTGCTACCAATATATTATTTTTCGGTTATTGCTAATAATATCTCACTTAATTTACAGTACGGCCGTTGTAACTTGGCGAGCTTGAGGTTAGGCTCTGAGAACTTTAGCGCTTATATAAAAAATATATGCCATTAACAGTTTTTAACAGCAATAACAACTGCTAATTTCATTTATTTTTTTAAACCATTTATTTAGGCATGAGGACATCGCAAAGGTCATCATCATCATTTCAGCCGAAAGACGTTCACTGTTCGACATAGGCCTTCCCAAGTGTCACCACAATGAACGGTCCTGTTCTGTGGAAGAATGTTTGTTCAAACGCTCTTGTCCCTTAAAAGTTTTAGACGAGTCGAATTGACAAAAAAAAATAGAAATAGTCAGATCTATGACAAATAGTAATAATATTAATAGAATATATAAATTATTATAATATTCCACACAACTATCACACAACGCCGTGTAGTCCCAAGCTAAGCAGAGCTTGTGTTATGAGTACTAGACAACTGATAAACATACTTACCGTACTTACTTAACGTACCTAAAATAATTCTTGTTTATCATTAAGTTGCGCCTTTATCCGGCAAATAAAAAGTTTTTCTTTCTTTCTTTCTTCTTCATTTATATATTTCTAAATACATAAATATCATAGATAAATTACACCCAGACACAGAATAAATGATTGTGTTCATCACACAAACATTTGTCCTGGGTGGGAATCGAACCCACAACCTCTGACATAGCAGTCAGGCCCACTAACCACAAGACCAACAGGCTATTCAAATTTAATAGTATAGACTATTACCATCATGCTTAATTTCACAAAAACGAAGCAGTAACCAAATACGCGGGTAAAACCGTGGGGGATAGCTAGTTATAAAACTCAATACAAATCTCTTTAATGATCCCTCAATAACAGTAAATACATTGGACAATAGATCGGGATAATTACAAAATCTTCATTGTCCGTTTTGTGCTAGAAAATAGACTATAAACAATATCCATTTTGATACCACTTCGAAACAATAAATAAATAAACGCTGTAATAAATATTTCAACAAAGCAAACGCTTCAACTAAATCATTATTTCCAGGTTTTGATAAGCTCAGTGAGAGGCGAGAAAATATATTTTCTAGAAAACTGGAACGGAAGCGGCAGAACATAGGAAATCGAGTGCTGTACATCGCTTTATTTATTTTACTGTCATGTCTGTTACATCCGGAAAACAATCGTTGCTTCCATCTGCTGATAGCGTTCTAATATATAGCTTTTGTACTCACGATTATTAAGATAAATATCGAGCGTCGTTTTCTAGTTGGCGATGGATAATGGCGCACTGATTTCTTTTTTTGTTCTTTTTTTGAAACGGATTTATTTCGATGCAATG
Source organism: Leucania comma (assembly GCA_958295575.1). Lineage (NCBI taxonomy): Eukaryota > Metazoa > Arthropoda > Insecta > Lepidoptera > Noctuidae > Leucania > Leucania comma. Next base: position 12,859,163 of record OY282474.1, on the reverse strand, counting down.
TCATGATTATTGGCGAATATTTGATATGATCACATTGGTGTTTGAGGTTCATTTACCAAAAAATTTTATACAATAATAAGACATCGTTAAATTTTGGTCGTTTTTATCCCGCGGAGGGTCAATTCTGTACATGAAACACTATCGATTTATAAAGATAAAATTAAAAAATAAAGAACTTTTTTTTTTAAACTCTAATTAATATACGCATGTTCGAAATTAATTTCTTTAAGTAAAAAAGTCAATGACCTTGTAGGTAGTTGTCGGTCGTTGCGTACTAACCACCTACAGTTCATTGGCCTCGCTCAGCTGACGTTTACTGAAAGAAATTAATTTCGTACATGCGTAAATTAATTCGAGTTTTATTTTTTTAAAAAGTACTTTATTTTTTAGTTTTCTCTTTACAAATCGATAGTGTTTCATGTACCGAATCGATCTTCCGCGGGATTAAAATGACCAAAATTTAATGGTGTATATTATAATCTCTGTCGTCTTGAACATTGAAGTTTGGTAGAATAGTTTTTCAATTAAATTCAAAACTTCCGACTCAGGAAAAGCACATTCAATCCTAGCTCTGTTTTTGTGTGAGAAATCACCCAATGGCTTCTCCTTCTCTAGGGTGAAGCGAGATGGCGTGTCAAACTTTTACTGACTAAAACCTCACCTATGTATCTTTTTTGCCTTTTCGTACTAGAACTACAGGTTTTTATTTAGGAAATCGACCCATGGCCCCATAGACTTCGGCCCTGTTGGGCCCTTAAGGGTTTGCTGAGGCGTGCATGGAACACTACGCGCCGTCGACGACATAGGCTCCGTCCAGACCGCGAGCTACCCTCGGCTCGCCACCCGCCAGCCCACGATTCCAGCTGTGATTGCGAATTTAATTTATAACTTGTCAAATATTTAGCAAAGCAAATCAATTGTAACTACCATCCAGGAAAACAAAGGTAAGCAGATATCCCCAAAGAACATAAGTCCATGTATAGACAAACAATTTTACGTCCGGCCTCACGCAGTGTGTGGTTCTGTAGTAGCTTTCTACGACATATTTGAGACTTGGAAGAGTTTTATTTCTATGAATTGAGTACACGGTTTATCATCATCATCTTCATTTCCGCTGAAAGACGTTCACTGTTGGACATAGGCCTTTCCTAAGCGTCACCACAACGACCGGTCCTGTGTGTCCCATCCTTTGGACTCCAGAAATTTTCGGCCCCAACGGCCACCTGTTCTGCGTGCAATGTGCCCCGTCCATTGCCACTTAAGTTTGGCGATTTTATGTGCTATGTCGGCAACCCTGGTTCTCTTGCGGATATCTTCATTTCACGGTTTATCAGCCAATAACATTTAATCGATTAAGGGTTGTAGTTTCCTGAGTTTCCCTCATGTTAAAATAATTAAGGTAACCCATCTCTTCCTGTGGATGTCGAAAGAGGAGCCTGCTTAGGTAATTTTCGTACAATAACCCAACTTGCACGTTTCAATGGCGCAAAAGCTTACTTGCTATACCGTGTGTATTTCTATACTATCTTATAGGTTTTTTTTTATGGTAGGTAAAATCATCAAATGACAAATCCCGCCCTTGGGTGGGGCGGGAGATAGTGTCAGACTTATCCTGACTAAAAACCTACCCTGTTCCATTCATTGCCTTCGATCCGGGGATACTATCTTATAGGTGAAATGTTGATGATGTTTGAAACTTTGGAAATCCTTCTATGTTGGAAACATACAGTACGGGAGAGTGAACAAAAAATCATCCCCACTTTACGTGTTACATTTTTTTGTTGCAAAAATTTTAATGGAACCCTAAAAAGGAAAACATATAGAACCGATACAATCTTATTTACAAGGAAATCTAATAAACGTATCTAATTTGTATGGCGAGACAACGGAAGCGTTGCTAAGTGACATCCGTCGCGATGTCAATTAGGCTGCCCTTACCCGGCTAGTAAGGAGGCGTATGTGCACGGTAATTAGTGTAGTCTGCGGTTACATCGTCTGCAGTAAGCCTAAGGTATCGCTTCTATGCATCGTGCATTGGTGTGAGAATGTGGAATCAGGCGGGTATGGGGTTAATTTATTTATGTTGCACTTTCTATGAAATGCAACCTTATGGTACTTTACTGGGGCCAAAGGTTATGTGAGACTGTCACCAAAGGCCCCAGGATAAAGGCAAGGAATGGAAAGGTAGGTTTTTTAGTCAGTAAAAGTCTGACACTGTTTCCCGCCCCACCCAAGGGCGGGATTCGTCATTGGATGATTTTTACCTACCACAAAAAAAAAAAAAAAAAAAAAAAAACCTTATGGTACTTCAAAGGTTATGTGAAATTGTTACCCGGGGCCCTGGGACAAAGGCAATGAATGGAACAGGGTAGGTTTTTAGTCAGTAAGAGTCTGACACTATTTCTCGCCCCACCCAAAGGCGGGATTTGTCATTGGATGATTTTACCTACCAAAAAAAAAAAATAAAAAAAAAATAACCTTATGAATATTGAATATAACTTTCAAGTTGTAATTATCTTTACTGTAGTTCTGTTTATTAAGGCCCATATTACAAGTCATATAAGTAATTCAACTCGACTCTACTTCGAGTTTTCGAATTGACAACCATAGCTTGTTTCGGCGGCAGCGATCTCTCTCGCCGGGCTTTGGTTCAGGCCATGGTCCGTAGTGAGGAGGGATGGCAGGCGGTCGCCTCCTTCTGCGAAGCAGTAATGCTAGCAAAGGAGGAGGCCGACCGCATCAGGCAGAGGCAACGGGGCGCTCGCCCCAGCCGCCGCCGGGATTCCGATCCCGATTTCCGGCCACCGTAGGCGCGGGCTTGCGGACGGCGTGCAATGGGTAGCACGCTGTCCGATCGTCCGGTAACCGACCGGACCGAGCCCAAGTCGTCGACGGCGCGTTCTGTTCCCGCGCGCCTCAAGGAGCTGTCAGCACACCGAAGAGGCCCAGCCTGCTAACTGCAGGCAGGCAGGGTCGAAGCCTACTGGGGTCATGGGTTAGTTCCGAAAGGAATGCTCGACCCCGGCACGATAGGCTACGAAGGAACGGGGTAGGTTTTTAGTCAGTAAGAGTCTGACACTACTTCCCGCTCCGCCCAAGGGCGGGATTTGTCATTGGATGATTTTACCTACCATAAAAAAAAAAAAAAAAAAAAAAACCATAGCTTGTTATTTCTAGGCCATAATCAAGGGTTTTAGTTTGGTGAGTGGAGGTCCTTTAAATTGACATGGATTATGGAACTACATTTAGGATTTAAGAATTAACTTTCCACAATTTTTGAGTGATACCAACTTATTTTCTCACGCCCCAGCCACTCCGAGCATCGGGAGTCGCAGAACGATCTCTGGCCACAGTAGGCGCGGGCTTGCTGACGATATACAATGAGTAGCTTTCTATATAGCATAGTGTATTACATGTGCATCAACGAGATGTCAGCAAACCGCAGGGGTCCAGCAGAGCCGATATCCACTAGTCATGGGGCATTTTTGAAAAGGAAACCTGTGGTTTTAGAACTAAAGGTGGTTTTTGTTCAGCACAAATCTGACTTCTCCCAATCACCTCACTTCACCCTGGAGTGGGAGTTTTATTTTGCACAAGTTTTACTTTTTAATAAGTGAACTCATTACGAGCAGACGAATTACTTTGTGTATTTTATTTCATGACCACTGCTCTCAAAACGGTGAAAGAAAACATTGTAAGGAAACCGGCATGTCTTAGAAAAAAATTCGAAGACATGTGACATTCACCAACCCGCACTGAGCCCGCGTGGTGGATTACGGCCTATTCCATCTCCTAGAAAGGAGGCCTGGGTCCCAGCAGTGGGAACATTAAAAAGCTGATTATGTATGATTATGCTGACTCATTACTCCTGAAAGATTATTACAAAATTAGTTTTAACATTTTCAGTCTTCTGTGTAAAACAGATGACGTTTTCACAGCGAGATGGCATTTTTTTGTAGCGCGTATTATGAGTGCTGACATGACATTAATCTTATTCTGTATGCTGTTTGGTTTGCACATTTTTACGTATACCTAATTTAATCTGTCATACTCCCATATTCTCGCTGCGATCAAATATATGCTAGCGAATGCAAAACGTTGTCTCATGAAGGCCGTATGATGAACCATCAGTCAACGATCATTATTCACTGTCTGGTTTAGGCACAGTGGCAAAGGCAAATGAATTCTGTTCTATACTTTCTGCCCAGCTCTTTTCCATATCGGTTGAAGGTCACCTCTGCTCGTATTTTTTGAAGAAGGAAACAGAATGTGTACAGAAGTGTTGCTTACTTGAAATCTCTTCCAGCATACCTGTGAACGGACAGTTAGAGAAAAATAATAATAATAGGAAAATAAGAATAAACAATATAGGTAACATAAAAAATAATAACAACATATAGCATACAAAGTAAAGGGGAATAAAACTTTTGCCATACATTGCTGGATATTTTTTTTTCGCCAAAAGTGAAAACTAAGCCATTTCTTAAAGAACTGTATGAGAAATCAATAGCAAAAATAATTATGTCTACTAACCGTAACTAAACTAATTTAGAGACTACGTATACTAGAGTCTACTAGGGAATATAACATTAATAACCAAATTATTCTGCCTCTTTTAATAATAGAAACTTCAAAATATTACGCATTACACTAACAATGCTCTACGTATCTTCGTTCGGTTATGGTTTAAGGACCAGTTTTTTTTGCTATTGATTTCTCATATTTTCCTCTATTTTTTTAACGAAAAGCCAGCCTTCGGACAGAACAAGTCTGTCAACCTTATTTTTAGTATACTTGCGAATACAAAGTAAATAGTATTTTTATGTAAAGAGCCTATGTAAAAAATTTCATAACTGTATCATGAAAAATCACAAAATTATAAGCTTATTATGTAACCTGGGTTTTACACACAAACACATGGTCACTGGGCCTCCCATGTTACTGAGGGGTAGTTTTGCTCGCGCACCCAGCTGTACACTGAAGCCTGCTCACAATAACCTGCCGTGATCTGTGTTGTACTTAGTGTCAGTGGTGTCTAACTTGTGACCTTCTTTAAATATATTTGGTAAAAAATATAACATAGTGTAAAAATTATTGGAATCGATTCAAATACTGATCCTGAACAAATCTATATTCAGGTTTCACATATACTAAAAATAATGTTGTATATACTACTTCGATGAAATGGAAAGATATTTTTCTTTCATTATTTTTTGGGGAAACTCGTCTGTTCTAGGTAGTCTAGGTATCTAATTGCACTTCATCGGGTCGCAGTCGCCTGCCTCTGCAGACATAAGTGATAGTTATGTTACAACAAAAACAGATATACATAGCTATTATATTTAATGTAGTAATGTCTTCAAGATCGGCTATAGATAGCGGCTGTCACGTTGAGCATGAAGTTCCGGCGTGCAGTGAATACATTGAATAACAACGGCATAACATATAGAACAATCAGTGACGTTTGTTTCTGCATAAAGCGTTTCTAGGAAGACACAAATAGTTATGTAACAGTACACAATTTGTATGTTAGGTAATTTCAGTAAAGAGGCAAAGTTGGGACTTTCTTGGAACAATTTCTATGTTCAATAAATGGTTAGGTAAGTAAGAATACATATAGAAACCTTGGGTTAAAGATTGTTATGTATAAATTTTCTTAATATTTATAACAATTTACTATGTTTTGCATCTGAGTGTCCATTTAAAAGGGAAGTTACTCAAAGTGGTAAGACAAGTGATAACGGTTATAAGTGTGTTCATGCATTGTAATAATATACTTCTTTTGGCGCAAGCACTAGTTTATATCGATTAAAAAAAATACTGCAAGTCGACGTCCCCGGGCAATCAGTCCGAAATCGCAAAAATTTGTCTTTCAATTTGCTGACTTATTGGTCGGTAGTAAAGTCGGTAATTAAGAGTATATTTTATATAATTATCATACTAGCGACCCGCCTCAGCTTCGTACAGGTGTAATGGTGATATTATATATTATGCATGTATTATAGACATAAACCTTCCTCTTGAATCACTTTATCTAAAAACTGCATCAAAATCCATGGCGTAGTTTTAAAGATATAAGCATACATAGGACAGACAGCGAGAAGCGACGTTGCTTTAGTAGTGATATACCTAAACACGATTTCATTCGCACTAGTTACACGTTAACAATCGTTACTACGAGTATGTATGATGCGATGCGTAATCTGACCTGGAAATCTGAAATACAGCTCTAGGCTTAGTTCTAAATAGTAGTACCTTGTGAGTAGGTAATCTATGAAGAAAAATATATTACGGTTTTGTTATTTTTCAAAATAAAAAAAAAAAACAATTGTTGCCATAAAAATGTAATTAATTTTTTGCATTTTATACTATTGTGCGTAATTTAACAAAAAACCCTGGACGCCATGTCTCTGTCCTGCTTTGTGTTCTTGACGCCAAATAAAGGCGCTGAAATTTTTATACAAACACGTCATGAAAAATCCGTGGATAACACCTCTTTGCAATTTGTCTAAATGAAGCAACTTTTTTATAGACTTTATTGGACCAATTGCGAATGAATGTAACCTAATGCCTCTGACATTGAGTAAAGAGAACTCAATATATCCTTTTTCCTTCTCTGTCAAATCCATCCAAAGATTGTATGAAAAAATTGCTTTTAAGCTCTTAGTGTACTTTTTTTATGGCGAACAACAAAGAGTATATCTATCTATCAATATCACATCAGTGCTCCGAAAGTGTATATTAAAAAGTTGCGCGCGTTGGCCAAGCGCCTCGCAACGAAACTTCAGAAATTATACCTCTGACCCACGATAATTTCCTTTCTAATGCCCAAGTTTCTTCAAAAAACTTTCGGAAAATTCGCGTGAATACCTTTTTTATTTCTTATAAATCTAGAAGAAAATAGAATTTATGGCATCCTCTAACTTTTTTTACAAGAGAGCAAATGTTAAGTTAATTATAAATACTTTATTTTTGTTCTCTGATTTATTTTGGTGGTTGCTTACAGCTAATTTCCTGATTTAATATTGTTAACAGACATTTTGTTTCTTTAAAGTACTTCGTCTTTATTTATTCTGCGCGCTGCATAATTTTCTTTGTGATTTAAAGAGTCATTAAACAGTATACTTGATACAGTAGAATATAAATATATTAATTTTAAGCTCCTGTAATGTTTTATGGTGTACAATTTAAAGATTTTTTTTTATTCAATTGTATAATGCATTTTGATAACTATTTTTTTTTCACATTATTTTTAATTAAATGGTTTCACTGATTTATAACCCTGAAGTGCTTTTTGTAATTTAGATAAATATTTTGTAAAATTTATAAATTGGTACGTCAAAGATTAATTTTGTAATATCCTGCATGCGAAAATTGCATGTATATACGTATATACCCATGTTTTGACAAATAAAATTATCTTTACCGTTATCTTTTTTTTTTAATAAAAAGTATTTCTACGAAAACCAATTCTTTTATCTTTGGTTTTTCACATTATAATGAAAGTATATTGTATGTTCGTAACTTCTTAGTGATTAAAAATGTTAGTTCATTTTCTAGAAAAAGACATAGAAAACCATTTTTTATTTTATTTAGAAAGTGTGTTTTCTTGACATAAATTTCTACTTTTACGCAAATGACACCGTAGGCAGAAACCTATTATGTTATATTAATTTTTAAATCACAAACATTTTACTCTGAAACGTCTTTAACGAAATATAAACAAGCCTCCATGTTATAGTACTACAACTATTGGAAAATGCTTATTTGAAGTAAGTATCTATAGGTATTATATTGCAGAATTACCTATCTAGGAATCGCCCGACATTCATTGGCGCTCGTTAGCATCGGATGGTATTCAAGTATTCCGACATGGATCCAGCTATTTTGAAGGGCACTTTCAAGTCTAGCATTTATTATATATTTGATAAATGCTGGAACAGAATTCTGAATAGCTTTAGCTGAATTTTTAGTAGATTATTAAATGTCCTGTTAATCATTTTATTGGATTTGTGAATTGATTTAATTATATAATTTTTTCTTTTAATTTTATTTCCGAAAGTTATAAAATTAATTTAAATTAAGCGGTCTTTTAACTTTCTTTTACCAGAAAGTTAATTTATCTATACAGTTATCTTTGCAGGGAGCGAATTTATCAATCAATCGATTTTAATTTGAGGAATAAAAATGTCGGCTTGACAGTTTTTCGTAAGAACTAATTATAAAAAACTCCCTGCTGAATTTATTATTCCGGAAAAATCTAAAACTCACCATTCAAATCAGGTCCGACTAATCAATAAACCAAGTTCTAAATATTTTGTTTCACATATAGGGCTATGTGTACCAAAATATTTTGATCTTGATTACTTATAAAATATTTTTAATTTATTATAAATTATTAATCTTTATCTAATAATTTTAAGTACATAACATACCTAAATATTATTATAGCATGAAAGATAACAGGAAATAGTATGGTCAACGCAACAAATATTTAGACAGTTAATAAACTAAAAAAAAACATGGACAGCCAACTTTTCCCAGTTCCTCGAAAACTAATTAAAGGAAATGATTAGCTGCAGACTTCGAACTTTAAAAAGTCAAGTATTTTCGGCCATAATAACTTGCTCGCATGTGGCTCCGAACCCCTTACTACGAACTCCAGACCGCAGTCTTTTACCAACTTTTATTTTGAAATAACTTCTACAAACTATGTCGTGCTTGCGTGCCTTGGTACATGTAATGCACTTTCCTCTAAGTAAATTGTATGGAAGCTAGATTTTGTTTTATTCTCTTCGTCCTAGTCTGACGGGGAGACATTAATCTCTCACGTCCTTTCTTTTTCGCTCATTAGACAAGGAAAGAAAAAAGAAACGATTGCGCTAACGCTTGCACGATGTTAATTAAAATAACGCAGTGTTGTTCTAGACAATATGTTACAATAAAGGTTATTGGAAAGTAATACTCTTAATTAGAACATCATCATCATCAGCCTTTTTAATGTTCCCACTGCTGGGACTCAGGCCTTCTCTCTAAGAGACGAAATAGGCTGTAATCGACCACGCGGGCCCAGTGCGGGTGGGTGAATGTCACATGTCTTCAAATTCTTGGTTCTAGGACATGCCAGTTTCCTCACGATGTTTTCCTTCACCGTTTTGAGAGCATTGGTGATGAAATAAATTACACAAAGTAATGCGCCTGGCCGGGTTTGAACCCGCGACCTACAACTCCTAAGTCGGGGCCGTTACCACTCGGCCACCACTTAATTAGAACAAAGATTTTTTTTAAACTAGCACTTTGCCAGCACTTCGTTCGCGACAATCTACACTAATGTTATAAAGAGATTTTTTTTGTTATTAGGAAGTATTCTCTGAAAGTACTGGTCCAATTGCTGCATTTTTTTAGGTCGTTCAGCTTATATCGTGACGCTTGGCATATCCAGCAATCTACAGAGCTGCTTTTCAGCTACCACCGTTCTAATGATACTGGCGTCTCTTACGTGAAAACTACTTGTAATCCACTATGGCAGGGAAAGAGGTATAGAAAGTTGCTTTGTTCCTAGATAAAGGAAGTTATTTTATTCCTGAGTGACATAGGCTATATTTTATGTACGCGAGCGAAGCCACGGGCAGAAGCTAGCGTTTCTGTAAAAACTTTAACACTTTACAAGCCGTATTTCAAGGGTAGTTTTGTATAACTTATATTAGAATTTCTACCAAGTTTGATTGTTACCTTCAATTAATTTATTTCAATCAATTATTTTAATTCTCTCATACAACCTTGATCACCCCTTAAATCTTTTTATAGGAGTAGTTTTGAAAAGCGAATAATGAGAAAAGGAAAAATAAGGAAAGATACGTTACGCGCTAACATCGTAATCAGAAAACCTGGACTCGAAACTCACATATCTATGATCAGTATTATCACAGTCGCACACTTATAGTCACTGATAAACAAGGACAGAGTTAATAGCCGGCGCTGTCATGCGAGCAAAATAGCGTCAGCCGCCAAATGTGTGTGATCGTCGCGATTAATGTAAAATCGTGCCGTATAGGCACAATTTTAGCGATCCATGCGCTAGAGGCGACCTCACCTATTAGATCTTCCGCTATTTTGATTTGATCTAAGTTTCACCCGAATTTTCAAAAACCCCTTAGTCTCACCGACTTTTGAACGACGAAGTTTGAAATAGTCCATACATGATAATTTTAATTATTAAAAGTTGATTTTCTGCAATTCAAACAACTTTACTCTTAAAAAAAAACTAAATAAGATTTGAAATAAATCAAAATAAATCTAACTGTAATAGCTTTACAATCGCAATTCCGCCAACCTTATAAAATATGCACGACCATAATCCTCAACCACGCGTGCAAACCAAAGAAAATTTTACGTTTGACAGCTTAATATGTTCATAAAAGTGGCTAGGGAAGAAGCGTAAACACGGAATAGGGTTCTGCAGTTGTTTACAGCCCACCTGGGAAATTAATTACAAAAATATATGTAGCGTTTGGCCCCAGCTCCGTCGCTGTGTGCTGTAGTTAGGTGAGAAAAATGTGAATATTTGTTCTATTACGAACTTATGTAGCTACTTGGTTGCTGTTGGTATATTGGGTTTTTAAAGGATTGAAATGGAGTAGGTTTTTGAAACTTGAGTTTTGTTTAGGAATTGATATTTATTTTATGTTTTTGAGACGTCAATAACAGTTTCTAAATGTTTGGGCAGCCGTGAGGCATACAACTATATTTTTTTTTTTTTTTTTTTGTTTTGTTGTATACTATTGTCTCATTTTATATCTCAATATTGTTTGTGCCTTGTGCTGTACCGAATAAATTCTTTTTCTTTCTTACTTTCTTTCATATTTTGGTTAACTTCTGAAAGGGAAACCCATTGTCCGAAAATGCAATGGCGAAAATTTGATCAGTAAAAGTCTGGCATACAAGTCATTAGATTATTTCTCACCTTAAAAAAAGGTTGGAGGAATTAAACGCAGGCTACCTATGTATAGAAACATACTCGTAGATTACGTGCGAAGAGGCTAATTGGTGATCCAGATTTGGTTAAGTCCAATATTCAAAACCTTGAGCACAGGAGTAGGGCTAGCCTTTTGGTATTTTACAGGATGCATTTTAGTAATTGTGCGCGGGAATTGTATGCATCTCAATTTTACCATCGGACAACTCGACGAACGGCGAGTATCCACCCCTATGTTGTTCGTGGGGGCGATCGGCGGCGATCTCTCGCGCCCGGGCTTGATTCAGGCCATGCTCCGGAGCGATGAGGAGTGGCAGGCGGTCGCCTCCTTTTGCGAAGCAGTAATGCTAGCAAAGGAGGAGGCCGACTGCATCAGGCAACGGCGCACACGCCGCCGCCGCCGGGATTCCGATCCCGATTTCCGGCCACCGTAGGTGCGGGCTCGCGGACGGCGGGAAATGGGTAGCTCGCTGTCCGTCCGTCCGGTAACAGACCGGTCCGAGCTCAAGTCGTTTACGGCGCACTGTTCCCGCGCGCCTCAAGGAGTTTTCAGCAAACTGTAGGGGCCCAGCAAGGCCGAAGTCTACTGGGGCCAAAGTTTATGTGAAAATGTCACCCGACGGACGAAGGCAATGAATGGAACAGGGTAGGTTTTATTCAGTAAGAGTCTGACACTATTTCCCGCCCCACCCAAGGGCGGGATTTGTTATTGGATGATTTTACCTACCATAAAAAAAAACCCTTATGTTGTTGAAACATCTAAGGTCCCGACTAGGTGTTTCGCCTCGTCGTTTATACCGCGTATGTACATCGAAAGACTGAAACATTTTGCCTGCTGCGGTCTTCCCATCCGATTATAATTTGGGTGTCTTCAAGGCTAGAGTGAATAGGCTCTTAATAAACTAGTGCGCTTCACCATTAACGATTGCTTCACTGTTTACCATCAGGTGGGATTGCAGTCAAGCACTAGTTTATAATCAAATAAATAAATAAAAATAAATACGATGTGAGTGTGGTGCCCCTGTTCAGAAAATGAGTCACAGGTTGGTGGGTGCTCCAAATGCTCACTGTGAAGAACTTTATGAGTGCAAACAAAAGTTAACATAAACTCGAAAAGAAGAAAATATAATTTGCTAATCGACTGAAGCAATTGCTAATTCAGAGAAAAGTGGATGTCCATCACGATGAACAACAATCAGAAAGCAGAAAATAGGCCAAGATTTACAAGGTAAGCCGACGCTAGATAATGAAATAGGTAAACCAAAGAATAAAAAAACTAAAATGGAATTTCGAGAAACCAAAAATGACATCTAATTCTAATATACAAAACAAGCGAGACATAGTAACATTCAAACAACGAAAGACTATTTATTATACACAATAGATTGCCTTAGCGTTTATATTTGCTTGCCGTCTACACGTAGCAATTATTTGGATTTGACATTGTTCGTTAGACTTATAATTAAGTTAACAGTCTTCAAGGCGGACTGTGCCAATCGATAGGAGTTGCTGTAAATACTCCAGCCCTCCTAGCCAAGTTACAATCGTTTTGTTTAGCGTGAGCGCTTGGAGTTGACCACGCCTCCAATTCCTTTGTTCTGACGTCATCTTAACGCTCAGGTACGTCATCACAATGGTCATAATAAAAAAATTGGGGCGTGACCAACTCCAAGCGTTCACGCTAAACGTATTAAGATTGTAACTTGGCTAGGGGGGGTAGACACTGAAGGTACAAGTTATTAAATATTACTGATCAATCTAATTACCATTTTACGACTGGTTTCAAAAGATTTTGCAAGAAATTGAGACAGTGAAAAAGGTTTTGTTCCATTTTATAGGTAAGTTGGTTAACATTGATGAATTTGAACCAAAATCAATTTATTGTACTATCAAAGGCATCAAGCGGAAGCCTGACCACACCGCTAAGTTCATTTTTGCTTGCACTCGAAACGAAATCCTCAAAGTGTTTGGTTTGGCGCCGCGTCGCAGGATTCAAGCAAATATTTTTTAAGTGATCAGGCAGAAATGACCGCCATGGTACACATTTCCGGTGGACCAGCAGGTACTCTATAAAATTCCTATGAATTGTATACATTACCTAGGTAATGTAATTTACAATAATATTTCATACATTACCTAGACGCCCCCAGTATTCTCTACATTGCCTAGGTGTTGTATAGAATACCTGAATTATATAGATTGTTGGTAACGTACATATGGCAATGGACTTTTGACATAACACCTCTCTGTATTACCATAACCTATCTGAAGTGAACTACAAATAACTTATGCTTGAATCACATCCAAGTCATTCAAAAATCGAACGCTCCGTCTCACCGCGAAAACTCGAACGTTATCAAACAACGAAAGAGATGCTCATAAATTCGGAGGGGCCTTTTTGCTGTAATGCCTTTCATATTTCTCCCGAAGCACACTGCGGGTGCCGTTCAAATAAATTACGACCATCAATAAAAATCTCAGCGTGGAGATCCTACGACTTATTTAATTTATATTCCATCAGGGCCATATTTATCAAATATCGAAGCTTTTTGTGTGATGTTCCGATTTTAAAAATGGTGAAGTCATTCTATTGCTTTTTTTTTGTTATAGGTTTCGAGGTCGAACATAAAGTTCTATTGTGTTAATTGAGGGTAATAATGGGTAATTCAGATGAGGTAATAAAATTAGTTCCTTTTGGGTAGTTTCGAGTGGGGCGATAAAATCGTAAGGAGTGTTGGAGTATTACTTATTTTTATTAGGTAATTATTATTAGGTACTTATTATAGGTACAACTACATGTAGTTATAACACAAAAAATAACTGGAGTATTATATTTATTTCATGGCACAGACAAATAATATACAAAATTCTCGTGTTGCAGTGTTTGTAACCGCATAACCGCCGTAACGGTTTGACCTATTCTTATGAAAAATTCTGTGTATATTCAGTAGGTCTGAGAAAAGGACGTAAACAATTGTTCAATACGTTTGCTTGGAAACCTGCTCTTATCCCATCACTTTTAGGCACACAATGGACTGTTTTCCGTACTAGTGCAGAAAAGTGCGCGTGCTCGCCCCATTACATTTATCGTAACAGGCGGGGCGCGCGTCAATTCTCCCGAGTCGTAAGTGTATTGGAAAACGTCATTTGATGCACGTGCAAATTGGTCACTGCAGCCCTTGGCTCCATAACACACTCGTCTACAGCTCTTGCGTAAGTATTCCACCTCGGTAGTAATGACAAACTTTCTGCGCTTATATCAAAATGTACTATTTTACTCTCTTATTCTCATCCTCATCTTTTTTTTTTTATAAAAAAAAAACATGGCAAAATAGTGGTTGGCCGAGTAAACTAGAATTACTATAAAAATTTAAGCGTAACGAGTGGTTTTTGGTGGATTTTTTTCTTCAGAAGTTCAGTAATTTTTAGGTTTTCGTACCTCAAAAAGATAAAGCAGAACCTTTATACGATCACTTTGTTGTCCGTCTGTCTGTCTTTCATGACCCTTTATCTCAAGAACACGTGAAGGTATTGTGTTGAAATTTAAACCATATATTCAGATCTGCGGTCCCTTGAAGCTGTGAAAAAATCAAACTTATAAGTTAAGGAAAAAAAAGAGATTAAGGTCGTTTATGTCGCAAAAAATACGTTTTCTACACTCAAGGAATCAAAATTCATAGGGAACTTTCTCTATGACCCAGACACCTGAAATTTGGCACAAAGTAAGGCCTTATGGCACAGATATAGGAATAAATCTGAAAACAGTAAATTTGTTGTTAAAAGGGAGTGACTATTAAGAACTAGTTCGGGCGATCGGCAGTCGGACTAGATCACTGGTTGCGTTCGGACGTAAATTTTAGTGACGATTATGTTAAGTTTAACTACTACATTAACGTTACGTTAATCTACATTTTGTACTAATATTGTTAAGAAACATTGAGAATTGAAAATTGAAATGATTATCTGAAGAAATAAATAGGTGCATTATTACAAGGTGTGTATTATTCCTTGAATAAGTTGTCTTACTGTTGTCCTTGAACTCAATTGCTTGATTGTTCTTACTTGATCGTACAGATAAAGAGTGGAATCTCCTGCCGGAGTCTATGTTTCCTGATGACCACAATCCGGGACTCTTGAAGTCAAGAATAGGTTACGTCTAGCTAAGCGCGCTCCATCGTCGGCCGCATCGCCGCTTTCCATCAGGTGAGATAGCGGTCAAGCGCGAACCTGTACTAACCCCGTTGATACTCGATAAACTATTACTATTCAAATGTGTGACTTTCGAATTCCGATGAAAAATAAAGGTGCTGTATTCTGTATCAAAAACGAAACATGTGAAAGTGTACAAACCGTACGGAAGAAAAATAATTGTACCAAGTATTGTATTTACTCGATAAACAACATTATGTTTAGTATATGCAAAACCAGAATATAGTTTGTTTAGAATCAGTAACTGAATCGATTTCAATGTTTTTACAACATGTTATATTTTTTCCAAAAATATTTAAAAAGTCACAAATTGGTCACAACCGACACACACGCGTGCATTAGGTGCCAGCGCACAGCCGGTTGCGGGAGCAAAACAGTTCCTTAATCGCCCGGATGTTCGGGTGACCATGTGTTTGTGTGGGCAACCAAGTAAAATAACAAGCTTATAACTTTGTGACTTTTCATGATACAGTTATATTGTATGTAGACTCTTTACATAAAAATATTAGACCTGTGTTTCGGGTTTCGCATATACTAAAAATAAGGTTGTATTTACATGTAATTCGTCGCGTGGGTAGGTATCAATAAATATTTCAGCGTACAATTAAAGTCTTCCCTGTCGTGTCAACGTGAAAAATAGGTCATCCGTCTACGTAATTTATGCATTCGCTGATGATTGAGTAATATCTACGGCAACATAAAATTCATTTCGACTTGAAAGTGTATTGCCACATGATTACCACCCACGTAATTTATTTTGCTAGTGCCACGGGAGAATTTGTGACAAGAAAACCCGCAGTCCAATGGCAACTGAAAGAACAGAAGCGAGTTTTAGTCAGTAAAAGTGCCCTCTTGCTTCACACAAGAGTGACAGAAATTATTCGATGTTTTGCTAAATCTCAAAAAAAAAAATCTGATTCTCTATCCATAAGGGAATATCAAATCAAGTTGTGCACTAAGAAAACTAAATTTTGTAGTTCGGTTAAGTATTACCCAGAGCGGGAGAAAATACAAAAAAACTTAACCCTGGGCGCTCGCCCCAGCCGCCACCAGGATTATGATCCCGATTTCCAGCCACCGTAGGCGCGGGCTTGCGGACGACGTGCAATGGGTAGCACGTTGTCCGATCGTCCAGTTATCGACCGGACCGAGCCCAAGTCGTCGACGGCGCGTACTGTTCCCACGCGCCTCAAGGAGTTGTCAGCAAACCGTAGAGGCCCAGCCTGCTAGCTGCAGGCAGGCAGGTTCGAAGCCTGCTGAGGTCAAGGGCCGTTTTCTGAGAGGAAGGCTCAGCCGCGGTATGGTAGGCAACGAAGGAACGGGGTAGGTTTTTTGTCAGTAAGAGTCTGACACTATTTCCCGCTCCGCCCAAGGACGGGATCTGTCATTGGATAATTTTACCTACCATAAAAAAAACCTTCTGGGCGTAAGGTAAAAAAAAATAAAGCTACAAATCATGAAAAAGATATCAACCTGCCTATCTCCACATTTTGTATAAAATGTATGTAGAAAACTATTCTTTAGAAAAACTCAGAGGCTTACACAGAGCTTAGACAAGAGCTTAGACAGGACTATACAGGACAAACAGCACTATTCTTTTAGTACACATTTCGTAGTAAGGCCACTGGTGTATCGCATAGCCTTATAATTTTCCCACTGCTGGGACACAGGCCTCCTCTCTAGGAGAGGGAATAGGCCGTAATCCACCATGCGGGCCTAGTGCGGGTTAGTGAATGTCACATGTCTTATTGTGTATATATCTCTCTAGAATTTTTGCTTCTAGGATATGCCGGTTTCCTTACAATGTTTTCCTTCACTGTTTTGAGAATAGTGGAGATGAAATAAATTACACAAAGTAATGCGCCTGACTGGGTTTGAACCCGCGACCTTCAACTCGTAAGTCGGGGATTCTGGTGTATAGGAACAGATATTTGTTAGTAATGTTACCTGGCAAACTTATTAGTTAATTTTGTAACGGGTAGCTACTACCTGTTACAAAACGGACTGTAACCTATAACTTACCTGTACTATCAGCTAAACATCGGTAATACCTTTTAGCTATACTATATTCTGTGCTGTCAAAGCATATTCAGTCACGTCGTTTGATATGGCTAAGAGTAGCCTGGCTATTAGTTAAGGGCTCGAAGCATGTTACTGGCATTATACTGTGACATACTGGTTCTATGTTCGTCTAACATTCACCACAAAATAATATTTTAAACCGGACATCTGATAACTAGCAGTGCCGTGATGGCTACTTTTTCGGTTCAGACACGCTTGTTTTTGTATTGCCAGCGTCGAATCCCTCACACCGTGCACCGCTCTGGTAATTGTCCATTTGCGTCCATTCGTCCATTGTCCTGGCGAAGTCTGTTTGTAATGCGCTCCCTCCCTATATCAGGAAGGCACGAAAACACATTCAGAAGTAGTAGAATCATCACACTATTGGTTTGTTAAGTTCGTTTTTAGGGTTCCGTACCTCAAAAGGAAAAAACGGTACCCTTATAGGATCACTTTGTTGTCCATCAAGACCCTTTATCTCGGGAACACATGGAAGTATCGAGTTGAAATTAAAACCAGGTCTGCGGTCCCTTGAAGCTATGAAAAAAAAAACAATCCTTTATGTTAACTAAACAATAAAGATATGGCCGTTTATAAAAACCTATATTTTGACACTTGGCATGAAGCAAGGTCTTATAACATAGATATAGAAATAAATTTGAACAGTAAATTTGATGTTACGCCATAAAAAACAAAAACTTTTTTTGTGACTCGGAAAAATCTCATTCTGGAAATGAAAATTTTCATAATTATTTAAGTTTGTATTAGACAATGTAGGAGCCGTTGTTTGAGCGCCTCGTATTTGTCCTCCGCTGGTGGGTTGGTCAAGATATCTGCGACCTGTACGATCACCTGCTTGCCGAGTTTCGCGACGAGTAGCTGGAACTTTGAGTTGTCGCTGACCTTTTGAGGGGCCACGGCGGACTCGAATTGCACGAACCACAGGCTTGGCTGGTCCGTCCAGAAATCCGGGATGCGTGAAGATACTGATATCAGCATGACATCGGGTTTGACGTCTTCTTCTTGCTGCTCAGTGCGTGAGTCCGGCTTGTATTTGCCCAGTATTTTTCACAACAACAAGTTAAAACATTGGCTACTTTTCAATAAACCTTTCTAGGCGACAAAAAATAATAACAGTGAGAGTTATTATTTTGAGAACTTTTTATTTCAACTATGTACTAATTACTAATCCGCTCGTTGTACTTACATACTGTATGTCCCAAAATGATAGAGATGGAGGCAATGCTATCTGCTAATTGCTCAGACCACCTTTGGCTAGACCACTATGCGGTTTCCATACAAAAGCCCTATTGACATGAAATGGTGAGCTTCAATATGTGAAACGAGCCGGAGCTCGATGCTGAACGGTCGATTTCGAATTGATTACGATCATAGTTACGTAAACTCAACGGATGTAGGATGCGATCCTAATTATGTTAGGATATGAGTAATTATGGCCTTGTGTTACAAATAGCTGTCGGGTGTGTATTGCGTTGACAGTGCATCTCATTATCTCTGATGTGTCTTGACCAGGGTTTCGATAACATGCCACGACATGTGAATGGTTACATACGGACTTTATTATTTCTTATGTTCTTTATTGTACATAGACTATAGAGTTAACAATAAATAGGACAAGCGATGTATACAGGCGAGCTTAACCCATAATTGGGTTTTCTTACAGCAAACCCTGAAAAATTTATATAAAGAAATTGTAAAACTTGAGGATATTGCATTATATGCACAACAAAACTTAAGAGATAAATTATATTACACTTAAAACTAAAAAATAAACTACATAAATATGTGCAAGCACACAATACATTAAAAAAAAATCTAAGAATGTGTTAATTATGCATTGATTTTGTGATATAATTGCAATAAAACCTTATTCATACATATAAGATTTAAAATCACAAGATGATCGGACATGTATTTGATATTTATTTATACTCTATTGCTGGCTAGTTTTAAGTATTTGAAATGGTAATCTATGGAGAACGTAGTGGGTAGCATGATTGTCTTACAATGTAAAATTTAAGCTATTATGTATATCCTTATTGTGCTACTGTTTGTTTTTCATTAAATAAATAAAATGAAATACTAAATATTTATACGTAATTTAACTTCAACTGTGTTTTCACGATGCGATGGAAGATAGAATACAGCTGTATTTGAAATAAACTATAATTCAATTCATTCAAATTCTTCCATTAGTAGCTACTGATGCAAGAAATTGAAAGTTCAAGACACCAAAGTTTTTACATTAAGGTTTCAGTAGCAGGTATACATACTATCACCAGTTACGGTTTTTTATCTAAAAACAAACTTAGATAGTGCAATGACTTGATTGTGATTTAGTTAGTAAGAAACCATTATTTTTGAAATATTTTAAGATCATTATAATTATTATTATACCCACCTAATCCAGTCTTAATTATAGTTTCACACTTGACTACTATCTCACCTGATGGTAAATGATGATGTGGTCGACATCGCAGCATACTTGCCTAGAAGTAACCTATTTAATTCACTCTTGACTTAAAAACTCCTGTATTGCAGCTATCAGGAAACACAGACTCCAGCATGGAATTCCACACCTTAGCTACGTACAATGAATGTGTCCCCAATACATCGACCTATATTCTTGCGATAGACAAGCACGTTCATATAAACTATTTGACAAAATACTGAAAAGTTTAAACAATAAATCGCTACAGCGCTAGATTGCCATTATGTCGTCTAACAAAACTTTTAAAACTTACAGCGCTAAGAAAGCTTATAGAGGATACTTTTTCGCGACCAAAAGGTCTAAAGCGCCATGCATTTCCTAGTACTTACGCGTTTCGTTCAACTTAGTGTGATGACATGTCATCTATATAGATTTTTATACCGCAGAAGTGAGTGAAGTGACACAGTTTCTTGCCTACAATACTTCATTACAATAATATTCTATTTCTATATGTAATTATAGTGTATGTAAAAACGAGATCTCAATAACAGTAAAACAAGTAAATAAATCAGTAATCACTAATAAGACTACAAATTCAACTGAACCTAATTCAAATTTAATATTAACCTGCACGTAATATGGTACGTAAATTACCTAAGTGCTAACGAATGACAGCATGCTTAACAACAAAACTTACCGATGAAAACTGATACCTCATGATTTGCTGACATTTCGTCGTAATTTATTTAAAAAAAAAAAACATTGTTATTAATTATACAAAAAAAGAAAGAGCATTAAATAAAATATTTAAAAATTTCAAACAGTATAAAAGACCGTGCGAAGTCTGTATTTGGTAAACTAGCTGTAGGTAAAAATCTAATTCAGCTTTTTGTGGGAGGGAACATCTGCATGTTTTAGTCTATGATTGTAAAATGGGGAAGAGTTTAAATAAAATAATATCTTCTCTAACGTACTATTACGATAGTAGAAGCTATTACATTGCTTGAACAACCAATGGTTTTACTTACTTGACTACAAAATTATTATATATGTCCAAGTTCACTTAAATTTGTATTTATAAGCGTCGCGCTGACACTGCATGAACGTCAAAACTGCACTAATGCCATCAATCTAAAATTGTTCGGCCTGCAGGTCAATTAAGTGAAGTAAAGTGACTGTACGGCACGCCTCATCTAGTGCGTAGTACATATATATCAATGCCCCAATACGATTTATGCATATGGGTGGGATGTCCACCATATATTACGACTTTTTTATATGGTAGGTAAAATCATCCAATGACATGTCCCGCCCTTGGGCGGAGCGGAAGATAATGTCAGACTCTTACTGAATAAAAACCTATACCGTTCCTTCTTTGCCTTGTGTCCAGGGCCCTGGTATACATTTTCACACTATCCCAAGGCCCCAGAGTATGTTTCGGCCCTGCTGGGTATAGGTTGCTGACAACTTACTCCTTGAGGCGCGTGGGCACAGTGCGCGCCGTCGACGACCATATATTACGTCTGGTGTTTCAATGTTTTTTTTTTTGTGGTAGGTAAAATCATCCAATGACAAATCCCGCCCTTGGATAGGGCGGGAAATAGTGTCAGACTCTTACTGACTAAAAACCTACCCTGTTCAATTCATTGCCTTCGTCCCAGGGCCCCGGGTGACATTTTCACATAACCTTTGGCTCCAGTAGGCTTCGGCCCTGCTGGGCCCCTACAGTTTGCTGACAACTCCTTGAGGCGCGCAGGAACAGTGCGCGCCGTAAACGACTAGAGCTCGGACCGGTCTATTACTGGACGGACGGACAGCGAACTACCCATTGCCCGCGGTCCGTGAGCCCGCGCCTACGGTGGTTCAATGATGGAACGGGCTTGGTCAAATTAAGTTATACAATTCCGACGCATACTTTTCGAAATGCTATCGGTAGAAAGCGGACCGGCTAGCAACTCGGCGATGGTGTTAAATACAAAACCGTCAGGCTAGCAACTCAGTATCAGTGCTGAAGACTTGGAATCTTTGACTCAACGAGTGTATCATTAGCAATAATTCGCTTGGCCTGACTCCTTGCTCTTTGACTCTACGAGTGTAGCGATAATTCTCTTGGCCTGTCTCCTTGTTCTTTGACTCTACGAGTGTAGCAATAATTCTCTTGGCCTGTCTCCTCGTTACCTTCTGACTTTACACTCTTGTCTGTTTATTGCTATTATGGATCAGTCCTTACGGTAACAGACTAGTTGATCAGCCCATTGTATCAACTTTTATTATAAATTCACGCCGAATTAAAGAGTAAGTATTCACGACTTCTCCGGCTCTTCAACTGTGTCCAACACTCATTACTGTTGCAGCGGATTTATTCAAGCGATATGTAAGGAATTCGTTCTGCTACTATTTTTTGCACTATTTTGACAGTGGGATTTTTGTTATGCCATTGAATTGAATGTAACTTAATTATTCTATTAGTTGATTGTGGAATGCATTACCTATTATATAGAAGTGAAGCTTAATCAAACGCTATCAACGCGGTGATATGATATTCCAAAAGTAAGAATACAGGCGGCAACGGCCCCCACGCCCGGCCACCGCACACTGGTCTCGTTTAAAAAAAAAAGTGGATATTCGATAAAAAAATATCGGAAAAAATTTCATTTGATAGGTTTTTGTATGAGTTAAGTTAACAATTGTTTTAATACTTTTCTTAAAAATTGGTATTTTATGAAGAAAAAAATATATTTCAGAAAAAAATGTATGAAAGTAAACCTTTAATTTTCTTCACCGAAAGCCGCGCTGATCTAAAGATCTAACCTCAAAAATTGTAAAGAACTAGTATTATATGAAATAAAAATAAAAATTGTCTTTGGACACACAGCCTGCAGGGGGGGGGGGGGGGGGGGGTTTATGGTAGGTAAAATCATCCAATGCCGTCCGTGCCGGGGTCGGGTATTCCTTTCGGAAGCTGACCTATGACCCCAGCAGGCTTCGACCCTCCCTGCCTGCAGCTAGCAGGCTGGGCCTCTACGGTTTGCTGACAGCTCCTTGAGGCGCGGGGGAACAGTACACGCCGTCGACGACTTGGGTTCGGTCCGGTCGGTTACCGGACGATCGGACAGCGTGCTACCCATTGCACGCCGTCCGCATGCCCGCGCCTACGGTGATCGGAAATCGGGATCAGAATCCCGGCGGCGACTAGGGCGAGGGCCCTTTGCCTCAGCCTGATGCGGTCGGCATCCTCTTTTGCCAGCATTACTGCTTCACAGAAGGAGGTGACCGCCTGCCATCCCTCCTCAATCCGTACCCGAAACTACACAGAGAGTAGACAGGTCTACTCTCTGTGTAGTTTTTTTCTCCATCCAACATTCATTGGCATTTTCGTTATTTTGTTCCTAAAATAGAAGTACGACTTCAGTTTATCACACATTGCCGTGAGGGAAGGCAAAATCCGGATTAATTAATTCCGAACTCCGGATGTGCGCCGGATTCAACGCACTCGATAAATCCCTACGTGTCCCCTTCCTATAATATCCGATATTACATACTGGTGAGCGCGAAACGAACGAATTTAATTTCTACGGATGTAAATATTGATACTGAAAATAATTATAGATTTCAGTGTACAAATATGAATTTTGCTCGTCTGATAATTTTCAACATTTTGTTATTTCGCTAAAATATGTTTTGTTTTGTTGTTTAGCGTTTTGTTTGGTATTTAGATAAATTTAGGGTTATTTGTGTTTGTTTGGAATATGAGCAAACCATATTATTATTAGTAATGGTTCAAACGAAATTCTATCGCAATGAACTCATTTTTATAGAATTATTGTTATGAATAGAAATAAATGTATAGCTGTTTGAGTTCAGTTTATTAAATGATCGACCACAATGTTATAAATTATGGGGTATATAGTGATACCCCAAGTAATCATTTAAAAACCGTATTAGAGACACAATATAAAGACAATAGGTGTGCGAACACCGGCGTTCGCTTGGGGCTTGAGTATTTAAAAACAATACGAGTATTATTCTCCCATTTAACTTCGTTCAGTGTCTATTTGGTATATAAAATTACTAGCTAAAGAAAAAGTAGAGAATACGAAGAGAATATTCTGCCGGGATAAAAGTATCCGATGTTCTTTTCCAAGACATGTGTTTCATATATGCCAACTTTCATCTAATTCCGCGCAGCCATTTCCTTTTCCATTTTTTAAAATTGTTATTTAAGCATGAAAGTGTAAAAATCGTACACACAATTATATACAAACCTTCACCTTTATAATATTAAAGTGAGAGTTAAGTATGTACAATTGTACATAGTATGTAATGACATCCCCCGCCCTTGGGCGGAGCGGGAGATAGTGTCAGACTCTTACTGACTAAAAACCTACTCCGTTCCTCCTTTGCTTTGGTTCCAGGGCCCTGGTATGCATTTTCTTACCTCCCCAAAGCCCCAGATTAGGCTTCGACCCTACTGGGCCCCTACAGTTTGCTGACGACGTCTTGAGGCGCGCGGGAACAGTGCGCGCCCTAAACGACTTGGGCTCGGTCCGGTCTGTTACCGGACAGACGGACAGCGAGCTACCCATTGGAAGCCGTCCGCAAGCCCGCGCCTACGGTGGCCGGAAATCGGGATCGGAATTACGGTGGCGGTTGCGGCGTGAGCGCCGTTGCCTGATGCGGTCGGCCTCCTCCTTTGCTAGCATTACTGCTTCGCAGAAGGAGGCAACCGCCTGCCACTCCTCCTCGCTCCGGATCATGGCCTGAGCCAAGGCCCAGCGCGAGAGATCATCGCTACCGATCGCCCCCACGAGGACACGGCGATGCTCTTCCCAAGCGGGGCAGACCTCTACCGTGTACTGCACCGTGTCCTTCGGATGGTCCGCACAATAGCGACACCCGAGCGTCGTCTCCGCACGGATCTTATACAGGTACGTCCCGAACTTGCCATGTTCGGTAGTATGTAGTAGGTAATGGTTAAATAAATAAAGTCACTTTTATTATATTATGTTTAACACAGTCATTTATTTTATAACAGAGATCTAGTTAATCGCTCAGCTATCCCATTTCCTAACTAAAGACAACGTAGCCAACTCAATACTTTGTTTTTCTTTACCCCTAGTAAACTTTAGACAGCAAACGTCAATCATAAAGTGCTACAAAGTAATCCGATTTAAAACCTAACTCAGAAACGTCAATAAAACCTGCAGATTAAGGGGAAGTGTTGGGGAACACGGCCGGCACAGGTGTTGCTTTTCCAATTTAGCTTCGCACTGAACAAGGATATACGCCGGCGATTTTCATTTCCCGGACGAACCGCACGGCGCACGCAGGGATTACGTACCAAGCGACCGGACTTTCGAATTGTTGATTAAAATATAACGTGTCTGATGTCAAGTTAACGCTGGTTATGTCTTTTGGGGTTTGGAATTTGGTAGGAAATGGAAAATGTTCCTGTTAAAATTGATTGAGTTGTAAAACCATACTATAAATAGGTACGAAGTTCTATACAGTTTCACTTTTTCAGTTTTTTTTTTTTAAATGGCTCAAGTCCAAAATAGTTGGTTTAGAAAACGCTATACAAATTTTGTTTATTTTTTAATTCTGGCAGTTACGGTACTAACTTTAGAGTTAAGTCATCCAGCTCATGTGAATCTTCCAATACATGGAGCAAAAGATAATAAACAGTTATTATTCAAATTTCAGAGCATTTAAAAAAAATAGAGCAACTCAAAATTTTATTCCTATATAGTTTTTGAGGTTCCGTGCCTCAAAAGGATAAAACGGAACCGTTGTTGTCCGTCTGTCTGTCTGTCAAGAGCCTTTATCTCGAAAACGCGTGGAGGTATCGAAATAAAATTAAAACCTTATACGCAAGTCTGCGGTCCCTTGAAGTTAACGGGGAAAAAGATAACGGCCGTGTAAGCCATAAAAAACGTATATTTCGACTCCCTCAAGGGAATAAAAACTCATAGAGTACTTTCCGTTGACTTAAGAGTCCTGAAATTTCGCATGAAATAAGGTCTAATAGCACAAGTATAGGAAAATATCTGAAAACTGTAAATTTGTGGTTGCGTCACAAAAAAAAAAACTTACTTAAAAAAACGATCCGGAAAAATCTTTGAGACTCGATTCGGGAAATGAACTGTTTTCATAAGTAAGTTTATACAGAACCCAAGGTGCACGAGTCCGCGAGTTTTAATCCTGACAATTATTACGTTATTAAATTTAAAGTTTAATAATCTAGTTTGAATAATCGTGTTTATTCCAATAAGTATAACTATTTTTCGCACGTATTGAGTTCTCTATTATTCCCACGTACCGTTTTTATTAAATTCATATTCGTTAAAACAACAAAATACAGTACTATTTCTGTACAACGAGCAGTTTACTTATTCAACAATTCTTGTTTACAGCTTTGAATAAACTGAATCCGTTCTTAAAACAGGTAACCAAGTCATTAACTAAGTCAATACTTCGCCGTCGCTGCTTTACCCGAGGTAAACACTAGGCCTTAAGAAAATGAGAAATCCTCTCTGAAAAGGCGGGCTGTCAACAGCAAGAACAAAAGTTAACATTTCAACTATTCTGGTATCTATTGTCTTGTTTGAGCTATGAAGCGGCGGCGACGGAACGCTACTCGTTTCGGGCCAACTTCCTTTTGGAAAAACTTCAAGAAAGCATCCCATCTCGGTTTGTGAGAAGATTGCGAAATATTCCTGTCCCCGCGGTGTCATTTGCCTAACTTTCCAGTTTGAGTAAGCTTAAAACCTCCAAGTTTTTGCGCTGAGAATGCTTTCGGAGTTTTTTTGATGCAACATTTTTATATTTGGATGGAAATATTCTCTAACAATAAGCGCAAACAAGTTTTTTTTCTTCAAACAGTTTGTTAATGCGTCGGTCGGGGCGACCGGTTCACGGTCTCTTGGTCTACCTTCTTTGTCAATTATTTTTGCGGTTTGCTGTGAAAAAGGGAGCTTAGAGACTCGGCAGTATTGTGAAAAAATCTGTTAATTAAAATATCAAGTCTTTTATATCAAACATTTGTTTTCATTACATTAGTTTTTCTAAAAATAATTTTATTCAAATCGTATTACAGAATTTCCAACGAAATTCCAAATTTCGTGTAACATAAAAGTAATTCTATTTAGTTTTGCATATTTATACGTGAATAACATGTTGACAAATTGATGTATAATGGTTTTAGTGACATCAAATTCGACCAATTTTTTTGATATCACAAAAGAATTTTTTCTAGAATGCTTTGTTGTTGATGTATTTTCATATTCAATAAGAGAATTATCCGAAATGATGAAGAGCTTTCACGAGTGTTCTCTATAATAGTAAAAATAAAAGCCTTTATGATGTTGGTCTGGGTTTTTATTGTGGTTTTACATAACAAAAACGTTATTAAATTTCGAGAGTCTTTATAAATATAGTATTTTTGACATAAAATCGGTCCACTACAGTGGTGGGCTGATTTTATGACAAAAATACTAATTTGATCTATTTGGCAATTCTGAATGCATAATAATATGCTTTAGTGGTCGATTACAGAGACGTGGCGCGTTGCGTGGCGCGTCGGGCGGTCGGTCCTACATTGCCATATGTTTGTGTTTGCGCGAGTGATGACGTGGCCCGGTGCTGAAATGTACGATGTAACGCCCAGCGCGCCGCGCAACGCGCCGCGTCTCCGTAAACACGGCTTTAGTTGGCTATAGTTAAGAACATCGTGCATCGCTTGATTCATTTATGATGATTTCTTAATGTGGTGTTAAGCAATGGAAGTGTTCTAGCAATGGTGGTGTTTACGCTAGATGTCTACGACACAGCATAAACCTTAGTATAATAGTTTCACCGCCAATTTTTGGTTGCATTATTTTTTTTAATAATAATAATTTATTATATCTACACATGTACAAAACCTTAAATATTAACTAAACTAATTATACTAAAACCTACCTATGTACATATAATACAAAAACACAGTACACTCAGGCGTAATTAATAATAATAGGATAGGATAATTTATTGATTTTAAACTATAACAAACGATTATGGTGGAAAAAAACAACGATTCAACAACATAGTAAATCAGTCCTAATTTAAACTTCGAGCAACACACAGCAATAAATATTGTGAGAAAAACGACATCTTAGAATTCAAAATTTCTATTTTTTTTTTTCACATATAGGGTAGCTCAATTTATGAACTTGGGCCATTATCTCACCGGGGACCTCAGAGATCAGGTATATATTGAATGGGAACGCAGGGCGCTGGTGGTGAGTTGCAACATGTTGGTTCACAGGTTTGCTCGTTGTAGTAAAGAGGTCAAAATCACTTTATTCAAAGCTTTTTGCCAATCTAGAACGATTGGTCACGGGCGGTCTGTGGGTTAATTATACGCGGAAGGCTCTAGGCGCCCTGCGGGTCCAATATAATATTGGTTTCGGGGTGCTGTTGCGGCTGCCTAGATACTGCAGTGCATGGGGCATGTTTGCTTCAGCGCGTGTGGATTATTTCCACGCCGTTATGAAGAGGAAGGCTAACTCGTTGCTAAGAAGATCTAGGGCGACCTCCAATGACATTTTTCGGACTTTAACCGACAAGCATGATGCGCCAGTGATCAATCACTGGTTGCGATTGCTGGTGCGGCAATAGGTTAAGTTTTTTATTTCTTACTAACCTTTTTAGTTGATAAGTTTTGTTTACTATCCATTGGACCCGTGTTGTCTTTGAAATAAAACATATTATTATTATTATTATTATTATATACACAGACACTTAAAAAACCTGAATGTGTGAAGCTAGTGTACGGTTCTAAATGGTCATTTCCTGTTGAGAAGAATCGGCAAGAAATTTCGAGAAATTTTTCAAGAAATATGACATCCAGTAACTCGTACTAGATCCGCGTGGTGAAATCAGGCCCTTTCACTGCCTTAAGGGTGTTTTTAATATCGTGCGGATACAGTAAATATTTGTATAAAAAGGATATTTTGCGTATAATGCGTACATTGATGAATAGGATGTATTTTTTTGCATGCGGAGCGAATCTGTATGCGTGATAGGTATTTCATCATGTAGATTTCCGCACGATATTAAAGGACGCTAACTCTCAGTTGTAAGGACAAGAAAGGGCATTTTTCAGCTAGGAAATAAACGACAATCGTAATTAAACATTTAATAAAATATTAAATTATATTTTACTATATCATTAGATCAAGAAAGAACTGTCACTGATTTTCTTAAAAATTACACCCTTTCAGGCGAAAATGTTGATATCATGTAATTCAAGTAAAGTTGACATTTTTATTTTGGCTAAAAGAATTATTGTTGAGTCAAAAAGAGTTGAGCTCATACAGTTCACGAGTTTACGCGATAAATAAGAGATAATGGCCCATTTCTTGGGGATATTATTATGAAAAAATGAGATCCTCTATTGTGAGCCTGTCTATAGGGAATGTCTTTTTTGTTATTGATGTGATGGATGTATTAAACGAATAAAATAACGTCAGAGTTAAGATTTTTGTTTTACATACAATGTTACGATACCCCTAAGGGATTTTGATAATATTAATGGACGCTGATATTCATTATTTCTTACTTTCTGCAGCTAAAAGCATTTTAGCTTTATGGTGATAAACCCAACTCAATAAAGTGGGGATAACGACGAAAGTGTGTGATTAGCGATTGGTGGATGTACAGTGAGGGCTCAAAAGTGCAGTTGCCCTCTGCCGACTACCGACTACTAAAGTATGTAAAATTTCTTAGTAAAAGAGGGTCAATGGATCATTATCCATTTAGTTTATAACATAGTTTGTCTAATATATTGAATAAACTAGTTGCATAACACTGGAATTCTACTACAAAAAAAAATTTAGACAGTTTAGCATTGTTAGAGTGCAACTGCACTTTTGACCCCTGACCGTACTGCGCGTCGCGAGTATTATTTTTGCAGAGAACATATATATTTTAAGGCCAATAGACACTTGTTACTGGACTGGGTATCTTGTATTCTGAGTTATATGTTTGTAAACGTACCCATGACGTCGAAGTAATTCTAATTCCTATTTTGACTTGATAATACTGCATTTTTCACTAATTAGTGTCTGACTGCGTTAGACTGTATTGCTCGAACATGATACTTTTATAAATATCGTCATGTAACGAATTATAATGCTATTATTATCAAAGTAGATGTGTAACTTTATTAAGGTAGTGTACTAGTAGAGCAACACTATGATAGCAAAGTGCAAAGCACATTCATAGTGCGTACAGCTAAGGAGTGGAATTCCCTGCCGGAGTCTGTGTTTCCTGATGGCTACAACCAGGGAATTTTTCAGTCAAGAGTGAATACGTTACTTCTAGGTAAGCGCGCTCCATCGTCAACCGCATCGTCGCTTTGCATCATGCGCGAACCTATCAACAATAAAAAAAAAACAGGGCACTTATTGTTTGCGAAATCATTCGAATAGTTTTTTTTTTTGCGGTCCTAGAAGGTAAAGTAAAGATCTGACACTCCCGCATCATTCTACCAGACATAGATAAATTATTTCATGATTTTTAATTAATAATTACCTTAAAATAAAATTCATGGTGCATCATTCCCACCCTTACCAACGCACTCGGGGTCTGCCAGCATGCAATGAAACGAATGAAGTATTTTCGGGGTCAAAAGAACAGACCTCGTAAGGAACAGTACCTATACTTCGTTCCAAAACACAAATCAGAGACGCAGGCAACTCAGCCGCCAAACTAAAATGGAACTGGGCAGGCCAAAACTGCCGCATGTCGCACTGACTGAATCACGAACAACAGTTGCCGGTGCCGCAGTAGGTAGAAGGAAATCGAAGGAGGCGTGACAATTTAGACTCCTATCTAAAGGATTGGCCAGAATTAGCTAAAGACAGAGAAGAGTGGAAAAATGGAAGGGAGGTCTTTGCCCTGTAGTGGGACATATACAATAATTTTTACACCATTATATTTTTCCCCAAAATATTTAAGAAAGTCACAAATTGGACACTAAGTACAACAAAGGTCATGGCAAGTCATAGCGGGCATGAGGTGTCAGCGCACAGCTGAATGCAAGAGCAAAACAACCCCTCAGTTACCCGGATGGCCCGGTGACCATGTCTTTGTGTGAATAACCAGGTAACATAACAAGTTATAACTTTGTGATTTTTCATGATAAAGTTATGAAATTTTGTACTCAAAAATAATAGACTCATGTTTCGGGTTTTGCATGTACTAAAAATAAGTTTGTATAATCGATTTTATGTTTCGTGTTACAA
This sequence comes from Leucania comma, assembly GCA_958295575.1. Lineage (NCBI taxonomy): Eukaryota > Metazoa > Arthropoda > Insecta > Lepidoptera > Noctuidae > Leucania > Leucania comma. The sequence goes on along the minus strand of OY282474.1, from coordinate 12,828,178 downwards.
CAATTGAAACTAATTTCAAGTAAGTAGTATTCTGGACAACAACATCGTTTGTAAATCTAAATAGGACGATACTTTCAGCAACTTCAAAGCTTCAAAGCTTCTCAGCTTATTTCAAAGGGCTATAATATGTTAATTTTGTTTCAGCCTTTTTCAGTTTATTTGACAGAGTTTTAGTTTATAAATAACTGTTAACTATATATAACTGGTAACATGTTTCTTGTTATGCACCTACCATATTGTCTCTTCACCACCCTAGGTTGACTGGTAGAGAATGCCTAAGGCATTAAGTCCGCCTTTGTACGTTGTGTTGCATGAAGATTAAATAAATAAATAAACTGTTCAGTTCTGTCCCCTTTCAATAAATTAATTTATATCACTAATTTATTTGTTCGTTACTCGTTTCTGGGAGTTACTGGATCAAAGTTATTTTAGTTTAGAAAATTGTTAGTTACGTGTAATATCTTCTATCCATTCGAACGGTTTATATTATTATAAGCTCCTGAAAACGGCATTGTCCATGTGAAAGTAGAACAGCTTCCAAGACTTCAGGACATGGTCTATTCGTGTGCCAATTTCATTAAAATTTGTTCAGCGGTTTGTGCATGAAGAAGTATTAAACATACCTACAGAAACACGTTCTTGTACACAAACTTTCGCCCTTGTCACACTAATATATTTAGCGTGGTTGTTTCGTATTACGATGTTTGTTTTTCGAATTACTAAAGACTGGTATCAAATCTAATTAACTGCGTACTGTGTTCAAAGTTTTGTTTTTAATTTATAACTAAAAAAAACATTGCCTTGCTCCTATTTCCGTGGAAGATGGGTAACCATTTAGTGTGGTACACTGAAACCGACATGCGAGAGAATGATACGCTGTTGATAAGTACATTCTAGTGGGCATTGTAGACCGTGTTGTCTTTTCTTCTGTGTTTGGTACGTTTCTATCATAGTCATGGTTCTGTGGGCAGAATCTTTGAGCCATTAGCATTCAATAAAGTCCATTCCATTCTAATTAATGTAACAGTACTAGTTTTTGAAAGTACTCTCCCAAGAAAATCCATTCTTTGTCCTATTCAAGATATGTCTAATTTAGACGAAATAATTAATGTCATACTTATAAACTAATCAGATTGGTACAAATAAGCACCAAATGTCAAATGTGTGTCTTCATTTTGCAAGTGGAACATATTACCAAATAAAGCCTGTATGCCTGCTTTATCGTATACACCTACCTTTTTGGAGTATGTAAGTACCTAAATATAGGCGAAGTATTGGGGCTAAAATCTACAAATACTTTAAATTTTGAAACTCTGAAAAGGCGTAAAATTATTTTCATTTTCTTTGTCTTTACTTTGTCTTGATTGATGAATGGAAATGTCTTACTTTGAGATTTATTATAATAAAGATAGTCATAATGGAAAGTCTTCTATCAATATCTATTATGTAACTGATATCACGTATTCAATAATCTTTTAGATATCTATGTATCAATGAGTTACATCAATGTGACAGTCTTTGTACTGTACATTTTTAAAACCTATTAGTAAATTCTAAATTCAAACTGTGTATAAAATATTGTTTTTTTATTTGCTAAACAGTGATTTACTTCATCATAGGCTAGAACAGTGATTCCTAAAGTTGACTGGATCGCAACTCATCTAACAAAAAGTACCAGGGACTTACCTTTTTTTCACGAAGGAAAAGGGGGCAGAACTATATGAATGAAGAGCTGCTCAAAAAAAGCTTATACCTTGTATTTGTAGCTCCAATCCATATTTAAATTCAAGAAATGCAATTTTTCAATGAAAAGGATGCATTGGTTTCCTATTTTTGTTTTTTAGCATCAATTTATCACGTTCTCTGCCCCGCTTCTTTTACAGAAACTGCAGAGACTTGGAGTTATTCTCTATTCTCTGATTATCTCACAAATCGCTTGCAGCGAGTAAAGATAGGTGATATATGCAGTGATGATCTTACCATCGCGTATGGGATTCCGCAGGGCAATATCCTAGGTCCAACATTATTTTTGACCTACATCAACGACCTCTGCAACCTCAAACTCCGCCGTGGTAGGATAGTTACCTTTGCGGATGATATGGCTTTGGTTTTTCACGCAGACTCTGGGAGGATGAATATGCAAACGCCCAGTTGGATTTTAACATGGTTCCAGAGTGGATAAAAAACAACTTTTCGCTGACGGACAACATTTGCTCATGTCCCACTCTCAAAAAAAATAGATATTATTAAATATTTAGGTGTTCAGATTGACAATAGACTCAGTTTTCAGCCACATGTAGACGCACTCACTGCCAGAACTCGTAAACTAATATTCGTTTTCAAAAACTTAAGACATGTGGCGTAAACCAAAACTATTGACACGGTTTACTTTGCACTGGTTCAGTCAATTCTGTCATATTGCATAACGGCATAAGGTGGAGCCCCAAAGACTTCTTTACTTAAGTTAGAGAGAGCTCAAAGGGCAATCTTAAAAGTTAGCCCTAGGCTTTCCTTTCTTTTTCTAACAAAAGAACTTTATCAAGAGTGCAAGGTCCTGGGCTTCAAATCTGCTATTACAATAGTGTTAGAATCGTCTATCATTGATTTCATAATTGTTGATTTTGACGAGTTTGGTAATCTATTAATATAATAGCGTCATCATGACTTCCCAATAGTCAATCACTGACACATCATTGAAAGAAATGGTAATCTCGAACATAATTATATCGGAATGTCTGATGTATGCGGTAATCTGCAAATAATTTTGACAGTTCCTTTGATTAATGACTTACCATTAGAAGCGTCTGAATACTACAAAATCATTCTACCACCATTCGTTTACGATGCCATTGACTGGTTAATGATCGACCATTGTGATTTAGCAGATTAAGAATTTTTAGCAAAATGACAATGGGGTTGTGTTGGAATGTTGAATTTACAAAAATAGCAGACTTAGGCCCCTGACTGTTCGCCAATTGTTCATTTTAAATATAATTATTCGTAAGCATACCCAAGTTACATACAATCCTGTCAACATCCATAGCAAGAGACGTAAAGACACTGTATGTAAATCAACACCCTTCAAAAGCAGATTTACCCGTCGATTATTTTGCTTTCTGGGTTTGAATTGCCTTTTTGGTTTGGATTGCCTTTACAATAAAATCCATAGAGCTATCTCTATCTATTCTTTAACAAAATTCTACTGTAAAACGAAGGTCCAAAATTGGCTTCAATCTCTCGATTACGAAGCAACTGAGAGACTTTTGGAGGTGACCTCATAGTAAACGACACGTTACGCTCCACACTTACATGATATAAATGTATACATATGTTCAATAATTACACACACATAAACGCGCATTCACACGATCACACGTTACTTTGTATTGAATTAGTTAAGTCTTTAAACTGTTTTTTATTTATTTTCCATCGAGCCAAAACTATCGCTTTTTGTAAATATTTATACTGCTTGTAATAAATTTGGGTAAGTTGGAGGCCTGGGGCCCTGTAACACAGGATTTTCCTAGTACAAGCTTCAGTCTCTACAATAATAATGTAAATGTATTCATTGTAACTTTACTGTACTATACTTTTGAATTGTTATTATTGTTATTTTGCATTATGTGGTGGAGAAAAATAAACGCTTTTATTATTATTTCAATTGTAGTTACTTTTGATCAGAATTAATCGTATTTTCATACTTGTCATTAAGATCAAAAGTATTATGTAAAAAGTAACTACATTCAGATTGTTTTGATATTAATCATAGCCAAAAATCCAACGACACATAGGTAGATACCTATGAGGTACTGAATGGAATAAAGACTTTCATAGCCTCAAGCTTTTGCGCCATTACCGCCTGTTACCGTCACTGGTCGCCCGACTTGTCGTCCGCTTTGAAAAATATATCCTATTTTTCAAATCCCTACACAATATTTTCCCATGATATCAACAGTGGGTCGAGATCTATACTTTGAGAACCACTGGATTTGAAAGTTTTATTTTTTATATATGCCGTTAAATTTTGATCGTTTTAATTCCGCGGAGGGTCGATTCGGTACATGAAACACTATTGATTTGCAAAGAAAAAAATAAAATACTTTTTTTTTTAAACTGGAAATAATTTACGCATGTACGAAATACACTAGGTAGTTAGTACGCAATAATAATAATAATAATAATAAAATGACCATGCCACGTTGTACTGGGATCGGTCTATCATCACTGACCGGACTATTGTAGCCAATAAGCCGGATATAGTTGTGATAGACCGATTAGCGCGCCGCGCAATGATAGTCGATGTCACCATCCCACATGACGAGAATCTCGTGAAAGCTGAGAAAGAGAAACAAATCAAATATCTCGACTTAGCACACGAGGTTGTCGACATGTGGAATGTGGACTCGGCTGTCATTGTGCCGATTGTTGTAACTGCCAACGGCCTTATAGCCAAAAGCTTCGACGACCATCTGTCGAAGCTTTCGTTGCGCGGTTGGATCAAGGGCCTGATACAGAAGGCAGTACTCCTCGATACGGCTCGCATTGTGAGGAGGTTCCTTTCTCTGGAGCCCTAACCACCGGTAGCTTGGACCCTGCTCCCGACACCGGCGGACTACTATTTTTATATTTTTAAATGTTTTTTTTATATATATATTTGTAAACATAAATATTTAAAAATAGAAAAATATGTTTAGAAAATAAATAAAGGAAATAATAATAAAAACTAAATATCTTGACTTGGCTCGCGAGGTTGTCGACATGTGGGAAGTGGACACAGCAGTCATTGTGCCGATAGTCGTGACGGCCAATGGCTTAATAGCCAAGAGCCTCGACCAACACCTGCGGAGGCTCTCGTTAGACAGTTGGATCAAGGGTCTGATTCAGAAGGCAGTACTCTTGGACACGGCGCGTATTGTCCGGAGGTTTCTCTCCCAGGAGCCCTGACCACCGGTAGCTTGGACCCTGTTCCCGATGCCGGTGGGCTACTATTTTTTATATTTTTAAATGTTTTTTTTTTGTATTACCTTCTATAAAAAAATATTTAAAAATGTAATTTATATGTATATACAAAGAATAAAAGGAAATAATAATAATAATAATTTCCCCATCGCTGTATCTCTACGTTGACGTCGTGATGGGGCTTGCGTGCTCCAATAAACCCTAGGTTGTAACTTGCCTAGGGTGAGGGGCCAGACTAAGAGAGATACAATCCGCAGGGCAGTTTTGTGGCGAACTGTTGGGCATTAGCGAGCCCACGGACCCGATCTCCCGGGAGAATTCTCGTTCTTCATCTCCGGCTTGCCTTTGTTGGCCGGCCGTAGTGAACGCTGACGAGGAACAGAGCTCCTCTCTCTTGCCTTTATTGGTTGGTTTGAGTGGAGATTCGCAAGAGCAATCGTGCTCGGGAGAAGGATGTATAATCCAGTAAGGTGCTGGTAGGGATCTTGACCGCACTTCCGGGATTGTCCTGATAGCCGTGGTATGCCTCTCCACTCCTCAAGCACCTCAGGATATGTTGCCCTCTTGTTGCTACGTCACCTCGTGCTAGCGGCCGTTTTTGGGGGCCCATTTATTGAGTGTGCAAGTCACCCCCTGCCTGTTTACCGATGGATATTAATAACATTGTTTAGGCAGAGGCCATAGTTTTCACATAGTTCTTGGTAACCAGTCCACTTAAGACTCCAAAAACCATAGCCGTATTGTCTGTATTTTCCATATGTCACAATAGTTTTCACCAACCGGGGGTTGTCCTTGGATGCACTAGTATTGCGCGTACAGGGAAAATTGTCGGTTGGCATCACGTTCCATTAAAAGTACCTAAAGGGCCTCTGCGAGTTGGTTTCGGCTCCTCGTACGCCTTCCAAAGGTCCAGGACCTCAGGGTCCTGAGATAAATAAATTAAAATATAAATAATAATTTTATTTGCCTCAGATACGAAATGATCCATATTTTTGTTAGCAATGACCAACCACTACCTAAAAGGTCATTGACTCGTTTACTTAAAGAAATTAATTTCGTACATGCGTTTATTAATTCGAATTTTAGAAAAAAGTATTTTTTTTTAAGTTCTAAAATTCAAATTTTGAATTTTGTCTTTACAAATCGATAGTGTTTCATGTCTCTAATCTCTCCACGGGATTAAAACGATCAAAAGTTTAACGGTGTTTAAATGTAGCTCAAAAGTTTGAATCAATGAAGTCAATGGATAAAATTTATAATATATTTTTTTTTTTGAATACTGAGAAATTTTGATAGAGGCAGGTATATTAATTTAATATTTTTGCAACATCCTGTACAAATCGACATACAAAGGCATTGAAAAACAACATTTTCTTCTACTAAGTACTTAACAAAGTACATAAGCCAAATAAGAGAACGAATTCACAAATTCTCATTAGACGTTATAATTTGTTGCTCACAATTCTAGCGCTTGAATCAGAACCATCCAATCAGCATACAGCAACGTAATTCCTCATATCATTCGGTTTGGCTTGATGAAACAACGTCATGAAGCGCTTTAAGCGATTGTTACTAATTAGGTGCAAACAGAACGAGACGAATGTTTGCGAAATTTATTTTTTCGCTATTTTTTGTGCAGCCAATCCGATTTTGGAACGGTTGACGAGATGGCAAAGCGCTTGATTTCGTAAGTGCCAAAGGAGGATTGTTCGTAATTGATTCGATGTAATTGTGCTATCTGATTTGTGTTATGAGCCGTTGTTCTACTTTTTTTTTATTCGGTAGCGAAGGGATCTGATACGTTTCATACGAATTAAATAAGACGCGGCGACTCTGTCCTATGTGCATGAAGTCACCGGTGACTGGTAATTAGTGATTGATATCTCACTGATGGTCGCGCGTGTGTTGAACACGCGCGACCATCAGTGAGACATTTGAGTGAGCATGACAAACTCTCAACTGCCGTGCTCATTTACGTCAAACAAGTCCAACAGTAACCTTAAACCACAAATTGCCCCATGGTACTCACATTTTCAAACTTCGAGAAAAAAAGCTTCTACTTTATACAGTTCTATAGAAAAAACTTTTTTTTTTAAAGGAAGTATTTTCTAAAATAATCAATTTCCTCTAATGGTAGTGGAGCTGGACCAGCACTGAGCCAAGCATTTTATCTTGAATTTTTATATTTTTTACGTGTTTACAAAAACTGTTTTTTCAGAGACACAGTATTTTAAAATTTGTTTCATTCTAGCGTATGCCTTTAAAGGAGTACGCAAAGTCACTTTCATAGCAGTACTCGCTACCCTTGAGCACGTAATTAGCCGTTTGTCTGTCCTTTTCAGAATTGAAATTACTTTGCGAAAAATATGTTTACTTCAACAACAAATTAAACCACGTTTGAGCTCCCAGATGGAACTTTGCGTACAGCAATTAAAAACTTAAGACCTAGATTTTGCTAAAGTACCTAACTACCTACAGAAATTTTATCCTGACTAGTCTACAGGCCTTCAGGGAGAACTGGAAGTTGTTTTAGTTTTGAACCCAAGTAACTTGTTTAAGTAAACCTTGTGAATATGTTCGCAGCTTAAAATTTAATTATATTAATTACAAAACGACAAGCCTAATTTTTGGTCTGTATCTAAGGGCAAAATAAGGACAGAATCCACTTTTTTTTTTAGTTATTTTTTTTACTAGCCATCACTGTCTCACGACTGGGCAAAGGTCTCCCCCAAGTCCTTTCAGACATTCCAGACATTCACCCGCGTAGTCCTCATGGTACGCGTCCAGAACATCTCGCCAATACTCTAGGCCAGCCTCGACGGCGCTTACCCTCTGCAGGAACTCACCACGTGGCAACCAGCGGTCACTACTCTTGCGGCCAACGTGGCCCGCTCAAACCCATTTGAGCCTTTTTCCCCAAGTCTATTACGTCCGTTTTGGAGCGCAGCATATCATTCCGTATTCGGTCTGTTAATTTTACACCCAGAATGCTGCGCTCCATAGCTCTCTGGCTCTCTGGCTTAGTCAGGCTATATTTATTTATAGAGTTTTTCGCTTTAGCCTTTTAGTGTAGCTTCTGGTTGTCATGTCAGCAGCCAATTGGTTAGGATGATTTTCCAATCTTCCTAGTTGTAGTTTAGAGCATATCTTCCTTCACAGTGCTCACTTTGAGATAGTGGTGTATTTTTGTGTTCGTGATAAACCATGGGACTTGGTAGTTAATTTAAGTGTGTTCAAATACCAGTGTGTGTATCTTACTTTTTTCATTAAAAACACAATATAAATGAAGAAGGAGCTATCTGCTCAGCTGAGTTCAGATGCTCAGGTAAAAGAGTGAATTTAATATTTTGTGGGTTCCGTACCTCAAAAGGAATAAACGGAACCCTTATAAGATCACTTTGTTGTCTGTCTGTCTGTTAAGACTCTTTATCTTGAGAACGCGTAGAGGTATCGAGTTGGTCTCATGAACACATCGAGTTGATATCGAATTTAAACTATATCACAAGGAGGAAATTTGAAAAAACGTGAGGGACAAAACTAAGGTTTACAGGAGAGCAAAAAAAAAATTTTTTTTTTACATAAGTACTGACTATATTTTTTGAACTATATGTTTTATGTAAAAAGTGTCTAGGACAAAGTTTCTTAGATTTCTTAGTTCTTTGAAGCTAAACTATGAACAAAAAGCAATAAAACCTATAGTTTTAAAGACAGCGTAAGGGACATACTTACGGTAAATAATAATGAATACGGGTGATATATATAAGGTTAGCAAAATTTTGGATGTAACTGAACAACGTGGCAACGTTGATGTAAGGGACAATAAAGGGAATAAACATTTAGAGTTTTTTATTGTAAAGGTCTCTTAATGGTTTACTCTATATTGCTTATGCTGTTAACAAAATAGATTTTTATACAGTATTTGTGACCTATTATGCCTATATCATAGTTAAACTGACATCACTATAAAGTATAAAACAAAGTCGCTTCCCGCTGTCTGTCCCTATATATGCTTAGATCTTTAAAACTACGTAACGGATCTTGATGCAGTGTTTTTTAATATATAAAGTTATTCAAGAGGAAGGTTAATATGTATAATACATGCATAATATATTTAATATCACCACTGCACCCGTGCGAAGCTGGGGCGGGTCTCACTGATTAATCACGAAATCTCAGGAACTATAACACCTGCAAACTTAGCATTTGGCAGGTAGACCCTTGTAGGGTGTAAACATCCGCTAAGGGGTAAAACTGGGTTGGAAGCTTGTGTGGACAAACCGATTTTCACGAGGGCGAAGCCATTTTTAGAAGCTAGTAAAAGGATAAAAAATAATCAAGTAAAATATATCAAAACTTTTATTTGTACCAGAATCAATTCATATTAAAAATGATTATATTTTTCTCACCACAAATTACGTGTAAGTACACTGTTTAATGTACCTAATTGATACCTTTTTCTATTTACAATTGTTGTGTGGATAAAATATAGCTTAAACGTAAATAGTTTTGCCTTGTTGAAACCATGCATTATTGGTTTAACATGAATGAGCATTGAATCAAACTTTAGCTTTTAATTAGTACAAAATTCATTGAACAGTTTAGATTTTACCAATAGCTTTGAAACTGATATATTTGTTGCAGGAATGTCGGCCATGTAATGAAAACTGGTTTCACGTAAACATAGATGCTTTTCGCAAAACATTTTGTATGTATATAAAGTCGAGGTTTATTGTTTACTACTGTTGATGAAAAAACAACAGTTTATGATTATAATTTTATGTCAATTATCTAACAATCATAGTATCTACAGTATTTTAAGAGCGGTCAACCCGAGAAACCTTTTCATACAACCGCTTATACGTGATTATGATGTTATTACACATCTTTCTCCAGATATTTTGGACACACAGATATCTTGTGGATATTATCTAGGCTTCTATAGAAATCAAAACATAAATTAGTGTAAAACTAATCCAGCAAAGACCTTTGAAAATTTGCTATTTTACGTGGACTTTGGCCTTCCATAATGAACTCATATACTAAAAATACAAAAAAAAAACGTCTATAAAAACCTTGCACATTTAATCCAGATTCTAAATGATGACAAATTTTTCTCAAAAAATTTTAAGAGTTTTAAAACAGACGTATTTCCTGGAAAAAGTTTTGTGAAATATTCGAGTAAATCACAGTCGTAAACCGAGTTTTCAGGCGTTATCTCTCTTTTTTTGTGTTGCCTTTTCATCAAACATCGCGTTGGATTGCGTTAGATGAAGCACCAAGCTTTTAAAACATTCACGACTTTTTTTTATGCTCGACTTTGACGATAGGCATGAAGGAAAGGGCCCTTTTAAATAATTGAATATGAATATCACACAAATGCTTTTTTCTTCTAATGAGACGCGCATCAAACACTATACCCCGTCGACTCTTCAAGCCATAAGATTCGGTTAGCGCAGTAATAGTCCCAAGCGTCCGGACACGTCATGTTTTATGAATTTAATTATGTGTATAAATATAAAACTTTCATCTTAAAAATATATCACGAAACTTGCGGCCACGGAAATATGAAGTAATTTTTCACCTTGAACAAGATAAACGATTACCGCTTCGAAGCTAGAAACTTTTGGCCGCCATGTTGATTTCCCATCTGGAAGTAAGTTGACTGCTGGCTTAAGCAAAAAAGGCGCATCTGACCAAAAATGCAAAAAAGAAAAACATATTTATAGCAGACAATGGGCTTTATCACAGAGCAATGGAACGCGGCATTTCAGTTGTCCAAAGAACCGAAAGGAACAATAAGAAACGCCACGCTGCGTTTAAAAATGGGGATCATGACGTAGGAAAAAAGAATACCAGGATAAAATGAGATTGGGTGGTTTTTTTCAGTCATGCTAAGTGTCCGCTGGGCTCAGAGTGACTACACGCTGCTGAGGTCAATCTGGGTAGAGATTGTGAGATGACCTAGACGCCTACCGCAATTGCTAGTTCGAGGTAGCTCGAGAAAAGAATACCTGGGAAAATTTGGGAACAAAAAAAAATGGCTCGCAAAACAAAACAGAAAAAATACCTACTTAGCTCCGGTAGGCAAAACAAAATAGAAATAATATCCCTAATTATATCGTTATTACAAGCTTTCTATTAGCTTGCACTGTATGTAACTATGTATGTTCGGCTCAAATCTTGCAACTCAATTTTGAAGCAGATATCTTCAACCGATTGAGCTGAAATTTTACATACATGTGTAAGTCGGGTGACAATGCAACATTATGATGACATGGAGCTGATCTGATGATGGAGCTGGAAGGTAGCCATAGGAACTCAGCAATAAAACAATACAACCCCATCGAGTTTGGGCTCGCTTGATGACTATTGACGAGTACTTTGATCCTGTATGACAGCCAGGGTCTGATGATGGAGCCGGAAGGTGATCATAGGAACTCCGCAGTTATACGATACAAACCCATCGAATTTAGGCTCGTTTAGTTTGTATTGACGAGTACTTTCATCCTGTTTGGTAGCCAGGGTCTGATGATGGAGCCGGAAGGTGGTCATAGGAACTCCGCAGTTAAACGACACAACCCCATCGAATTTGGGTTCGTTTGATTAGTATTGACGAGTACTTTGATCATGTGAGTAGCCAGGGTCTGATGATGGAGCCGGAAGGTGGTCATGGGAACTCCGCAGTTAAAGGACACACCCCATTGAATTTTGGCTCGTTTAGTTTGTATTGACGAGTACTTTCATCCTGTATGGTAGCCAGGGTCTGATGATGGAGCCGGAAGGTTGTCATAGGAACTCCACAGTTAAACGACACAAACCCATCGAGTTTGGGCTAGTTTGATTAGTATTGACGAGTACTTTGATGATGTATGGTAGCCAGGGTCTGATGATGGAGCCGGAAGGTGGTCATAGGAACTCCGCAGTTAAACTACACAACCCCATCGAATTTGGGCTCGTTTGATTAGTATTGACGAGTACTTTGATCATGTGTAGTAGCCAGGGTCTGATGATGGAGCCGGAAGGTGGTCATGGGAACTCCGCAGTTAAAGGACACACCCCATCGAATTTGAAATCTTTTGATTCGTATTGATGAGTACCTAGTTGGATCCTATACGGTAACCAGGGTCTGATGATGGAGCAGGATCGTGGTCATTGAAACTCCGCAGTTAAACGACACAACCCCATCGAATTTGGGCTCGTTTGATTTGTATTGACGAGTGCTTAGATCCTGGATGGTAACCAGATTCTAATAATGGAGCTGGAAGGTTACCATAGGAACTTCGTAAGAAATCGACACAATCCCATCTAGTTCGGGCTCATTTGATTTGTATTGATGAGCACTTGGATCCTATATGGTAACCAAGGTCTGATGATGGAGCTCAGTCAACTGGTTATAAGGTTTAGATTGCCTAGTTGTTGGTTTTAAAATATGTGCCTAAACAGAGCATAAACGACCTTCCCCCCTAGCCAAGTTACAATCGTTTCGTTTTGCGTTAAAGCTTGGCGTTGGCCACGCCCCCAATTCGATTGTTCGAACAAAGGAGTTGAGGGCGTGGCTTACTACAAGCGTTGACGCAAAACGAAACGATTGTAACTTGGCTAGGGGGGCTGATCTTTAGATTGCGTTTTCTTAAATGTTTGATTTTTTATAAGCTTTTGTTTGACTTGCAATGTATATATGTATGAATGTTTGTTCTGGTGAAATCTTGCAATTCAATTTTGAAGCAGATATCTTCAACCTTGAGCTGAAATTGTGATACACATTTAATTTTGATGACAATGCATGGTTAACTATATGAAGTCAATTAAAATTCAAAATCAATTATAAAATAATAAAATATGGCAGAACATTTAAGAATTTGTACTAGTTATTTTTAATACTCGTACACTCCTACATAATTATAAAATTAAAAATTTTAAAAAACGCCCGACAGTCCTTGTCATCAGTATGAAATGTTGCAATGTAATGAACCCAAACTCGATGGGTTTACTAGTAGGCGTTCCAAAGTTCCATCAGCCACCTTCCAGATCTAGCATCAGGTGCTTGTCATCATGAGAAATGTATGGTACTAGTTAAGGCGAATCTAATGAGCGCAAACTCGATAATTTTACTATGTTAATAAGCAATCCAGGGTTCTTATCTTCGAGCTCCATCATCAGACCAGCTAAATGGCACCAGATTGTACACGAGTCTTTCAAATATTAGGTCACACATAAGTTTAAAATAAAGTAAACACCCATTTACTGTCTGAAATCCCTACCACAGTTAACAAACGAGCTGATGACCTTAAACACCTGCACAGATCTTCATAAATTGTAGCTAAGAACCATCTTGATTAAGCCAGCTTTCAAACAAAAAAACCGCATCAAAATCGGTCCATTCGTTTGGGCGCTACGATGCCACGGACAGACACATAGACAGACAGGTCAAACAGATAACACCCCTCTTTTTCGCCGGAAGTTAAAAATAGGTACCAATTGAAAGGGCTTGCAGAGAGTAACTTGAAAAATAAAGTGGCATTACTCTAAATCCAATATTCTCCTTTTTCTCAGTCATACTTTTGGTAAAGTGGTAGTGGACATGGATTGTCTGGCAGATTGGTTGCGGCTTTTGCGAGATTTCTTAATCTCTCTCTATTCATGGCAGTTCGTGTACATTCAATGAGGGAACACTTCGAAGATGATTTAGTGAGGTCTGTCCATCTGGTAGGCGATTGGCCGCGAGAACGTAGGCCCTCTACTTTTCCCTGTACCACTAAACTTTCCAAAGAGCTTTCATTGCGTATGATATATCAAAACGTCTTAAAAATTCGCTGTTGCACAATCGACGAAAGTTTTTGTTTGATGCAAAGCTCTTTAAGAATCGAAACGTTAGTGCGGTGAGCAGTCTGTTTTATCCTCAGTAGACGCCTCCAGCGTCACATTTCAAGAGCATCAATCTTTTTACGGTGCTTGAATCTTTTCCGCCTTTCTCAGTATTTGTGATTATGGATCCCAGGTAGATAAACTCTGGACAACTTTGCAATTGGCTATTTCATGTAAGTTAGGTTGATTGTTAGTCTTACAATCCACCACCATCATTTTTGTTTCATAAATCCAACCAAGACTTTTCAGGTGGTCGCCTCCTTCTGCGAAGAAGTAATGCTAGCAAAAGAGGAGGCGGACTGCATCAGGCAACGGCTCTCACGCCGCAGCCGCCACCGTAATTCCGATCCCGATTTCCGACCACCGTAGGCGCGGGCTTGCGGACGGCAGGCAATGGGTAGCTCGCTGTCCGTCTGTCCGGCAACAAACGGGACCAAGCCCAAGGGCGGGGGATGTCATTGGATGATTTTATCTACCATAAAAAAAGTAAAAAAAAACCTGGCAGACTTCTAAAGATAGAAGACTAAGTTTCTTATGCTTTCCTATAATATGGGTAACAATTAAATGTATTTGCTGAGAATATAAAGGTGATTTAAATAAGGTATAACTAAAAAGTAAAAAATAAATTATAAATAAAAAAACTTTTTTAAAAACAAGCTTTCAATTAAATGGCCTAAAAAGAAGAAAATAATATTTTCTTTTATAACTTTTACTATCAATTTAGAACGGCATTACACAATTTATATGATATAAAAGCTTGTCGCGAGATTAAACTGTGTAAATACATAGCTAAATAATTTCATTAATTAAATAAGTTAAATAAATTTATCCATTGATTTAAATATTTTCAAAATCTCGCGACAAGCTTTTGTATCATATAAATTGTGTAATGCCGTTCTAAATTGATAGTAAAAGTTATAAAAGAAAATATTATTTTCTTCTTTTTAGGCCATTTAATTGAAAGCTTGTTTTTAAAAAAGTTTTTTTATTTATAATTTATTTTTATGTTTATACCGCGTACATTGAAGGAGTGAAAAATTTACCAACTGCGGTCTTCCCTTCAGATTATAATTTAGGTGTCTTAAAGGCTAGAGTGAATTGGCTCCTAATAAACTAGTGCGCCTCACCATAAACAATTGCATCATTGCTTACCATCAGATAAGATCACAATCAAGTACAAGAATAGATAAGAATAAACTTTATTGTACACCAAAAAAGTAACCATTTCACAGAAAGTTATTATCATGTTTTATAGTAAGTAAGTAATTATCTTGTTATATAGTTATTATTATTACAATGGCGGTCTTGTCACTGACAGCGATATCTACCAGGTAACCTTAGGATAGACTATAAGGGCTTAAGGCACGGTTCTACTCATTTTGACCTTTTTTAAACCTATGGAAATCCACAAAAATATAAAAGAGAACAACATGAAAATTTATTTTATTAAAATTTACTATATGGCCAAGGGCAAAAATTAAAACACGGGATAAATTAGTTGGCTCGATAAAAAAAAAATCGCGTATCTGACCCTAATTTACGATTTCAAACTTATTTATCTACGAGATTACGTCACGGAACTATTTGAAAGTTACAAAAAAAGAAATAAAGCTTGTTATTTAAAAGCGCTTCGCAAGAACAAAAATCTTGAATAGTTGTTGTTTTTTTATATAAAATAAAACTGCTGTTTTTGGGCCGCGAAGACGAAATAATCCCGAGCGAAGTTCACACAAAAAAAAAAAACAGTGACTAGAACCAGCCCGTAATCTATAAATGGGGGTACAAGTTTAAATTATTAAAAAAAATCTAAAAACATTTCAAATGTTGACCTTATTAATATTTTTTGTGTAACTAAACGTTTTGTTGCTAGCAGGCAGGCAGGGTCGAAGCCTACGGGGGCCAAGGGTCTGTTTCTGAAAAGAAGGTCCGGCCCTGGTATGAAAGGCAACGAAGGAACGGGGTAGGTTTTTAGTCAGTAAGAGTATGACACTATCTCCCGCTCCGCCCAAAGGCGGGAGATGTCATTGGATGATTTTACCCACCACAAAACACAAAAAAAGCTTATAAAAATACTACTGACTATGCTTTATTTTTTGTTAATAACTTCATTTTGCATGAAAATGCAGATGCGTCCTTTTTTTCGACGGCAGAAGTTTCCCCAACATTATGTTTCCGACCATCAAGTTTCACCAGAACGTTCCTACCTATATTTTTTGTACACTCACCTCCAAATTAAGCCCAAATGTTTTCTAGATTTCAGAGTAATTCGAGTAGGTACCTACAGTCTTTTTCTACACAACTTTGTAACTTTCGTAATTACGCCTCGTTAGATAAGTGCCGGTAATTGTCCATTTTATCGGATTACACGCTGAAACTAAATTACCGTGTCTCCTGAAGTTGATGTTGACGCAAGTGAGTTAGTAACCGAAGTTTGTAGCACGTGGCGGGTTTAATGAACTCTGTCTGCCAATCAATCTACGTAAGATTATATACTCGTATATTGACGCACATATCGACATGTTACGACGAGTAAGGGCCAATGCTACGTTAAGCAGACGCACGCGGGGACCCGTCGCGGGCAGCCGCGCTCTACGCCCCTTTTGCTACGGAATAATACAATAAAGTTCTTTATCGACACGACCACATACTCACTGTTATTATTGAACAACGCAGTGTCGCTAGTTCAATCATCATTCAATCATCCGGTTTCTGCGGACGACGAGGATTGCCGCTCACGACACACCCGCATAGACACGCGACGGGTGCTTGCGCGTGCTCCCACTTAACGCACCGTTGGCCTTAAGGGTTTAATTGTAACGGGGCTCGCTGGCATCGATGCCTGCGAAGAATCAAGCGGGAACTACATCAGACCGACGCATAAATGGTCCACGCCTAATTTGTACGTAAAGTCGCGTTGCGTGGCACGCGTCTAATGTAGCTCTACAAGTCTAGGTGCTATATAAATTGTATGGAGACCGACGCGCCCAGATCGGCGTACGTGGCGCATGTATGCCCAATGTAGTTCTACTTATATCGCGGCCCTGGATCGCAAAGGACAATGGATGAAAAACGGGCTTATTTATTATGACTGGCCTGTTGGTCTAGTGCTTAGTGCCCCTGACTGTTTTGCCGGAGGAATAATAATAATAGAATATTCCACAACTATCAAACAACGCCGTCTAAATAAGCAGAGCTTTTGTTATGAGAATTAGACCACTGATAAACATGCTTATATATTTCTAAATATATACGTATTATAGATAAATTACACCCAGACAGAACAAATGATCGTGCTCATCACACAAACATTTGTCCTAGATTGGAATCGAAACCATAACCTCTGATAGTTAGTAAAAGTCTGACACTACTTCACATTCTACATAGAGCTGTTGTTATTTAATGATTTCATTTTCAAAAAAATAATGGTTTTGAAGCAGATATTGTGCCGTAAATTGGTGTAGTTGTGTATCTCAATTTCGGTCTTAGGCATACTGATATTTCTTTTAGTAACGCATGGAGTACGATTCACTGTCAATCCGGGCATGGTCCTTATCGGACGCTGAGCTACTCGTTGCTTGCTGTTCGCAAGCTCAAACCTACCGTGGCTAGAAATAAAACTGCGATTATTTACTATAAAACCGTGATAACCTATCTCAGAGACATACTCAACCCCGATTTCTGATTTAAGCATTTGAATTTGAGAATCACTCAAACTCTACTTTAGCCTGTAAACCTGTCGAAAATTGGCATTTAAGTATGGTTTGAGACGTTTTTAACTCAAAATACTCAATTCAGAAACCTGGGTTCACTCACTCACCTTGCTGCATGCATGCTTAACATAAAGTGCTGTAACTTAGAACCAAAAAATAATAACACATAAATAATGACACCATTATTTGTCCCCTACAACGTCTACAAAATATGCCTGTAACATTAATTTGTCATACTTAAACACACAACAATATTTTCTCCTCTAAAATATTCTTGCACAGCTCCGTTCTTTGTATTCAAACTCTGTGAAATATAAAAATAAATTTGCCAAAGTAGCACGCACTATCTTGTTGTTTCGAAGACAATGATTTATTCACAAAATGTATGCAAACGGACGTTTCAAACGTGGTACTAATATTAACGTCGGTTTGAACGCTGATGAAGTAAATAAAACGTGGTTATTGACTGCCTAGTTAATGTGTGGTTACCGTCTTACAGCTTCGGGAATGTTCGGAAAAGCTGTCGTGGACTTGGAACGCAAAGAGCAATTGAAAAAACAATGGGAAATTTTTAGGGCTCATACCGTGAAAGGATTAAAGAGTACCGCCCGTATAGGATCACTTTGTTGTCCGTCTGTCTGTCTGTCAAGACCTTTTCGGAAACGCGTGGAGGTATCGAGTTGAAATTAACACTATATACTCAAGTCTGCTTTCTCTTGAAGCTGTTAAAAAATCAAACTTCTAAGTTAACGAAAAAAAAGATACGGCCGTTTATGTCTGTTCTATATTTTAAATTCTTAGGGTACTTCCTGTTGACCTAGAATCCTGAGCTTTGGTGTGAAGCAAGGTCTTGGAGGGAGGGCGGGAGGCCAAAAAAAGATAGATGAAAGAAAAGGGAGTTAGTGATAACGTGACGGGTGACAGGACAGAATGGAAGAAAAAAAAGGTCGATTAATCTGTTTCTTCTATCTTCTACTGAGTACATTATCTCATAATTTTCTTCGTCTCTTAGCCTTTTGTGGCCCATACTTTGGCAAAGGCATTGAACGGTTAAGGTACATTTTAAATGATAAACTGTTTCAAATTTCATTTGTATAACTAAACGCCTGAATTAGTCTTTCAACGATGCTATGCAACTAATCAACGCTTACTGAAATGTGTGTTTTTATTAATTTGATTTTTGACGTGATAATAAAAATGGTACAATTGATATGTTCGCCATAGGCTTTACTCCATGCCTTCTACCATTTGTTAGCCAACACTTATTCTTTCTACTTTGGACAGGTTGAGTCCAGTACCTCTTGCTATTTTCTTTGTTCGTAGTCTGCCGCGACGCTCCTTTCAGTCCAACAAGACACAAGCTCTGTGCTAATGTATGGGTGATGGGTGGTTACCGTGATTTTTTTAAATTAATGATAGGCTCCCGTTTGACCACTATCTTACCTCATGGTAAGCGATGATGTAGCCGACGATGAAACACGCTTGCCTAGAAATAACCTATTCACTCTTGACTTAAAGACACCTGGGTCGTAGCTATCAGGACACACAGACTCCGGCAGGGCATTCCACTCCTTAGCTATATGCATAATGAATGTGTTCCCAAAACGCTTTGTACGTAAAGTACAGTATTTGCTTTGTACGTAAAGGTAGGAATTATTTGTTTTTGTTCATAGCTAAATTACTCAATAATTCCCTACAAAGCGTAGTTTTTACCCAACTGCGCCAGAAGGAGGGTTATGTTTTTCGAGAGTATGTATGTATGTGTGTACGTATGTATGTATGTATGTATAATTGTTTGGCACGCTCTGCAGCCTGAACGGCTCAATGGATTTTAGCTTGAGAGGTGTCGTTAGATTCGTATTTACTGTGAGAGTGACACTGGGTATACCAAAATAAAAAAAAACAAAATGGCGGATTTTTGGCGTCAAATTCAAATGTTTGGCACACTCTGCGGCCTGAACGGCTCAATGGATTTTAGTTTGCGAGGTGTCGTTAGAATCGTAATTACTGTGAAAGTGATATCGTAATAAAATAAAACTAAAAAAGTAAAAAATAAAAAACGGTAATTTAAAAAACTAAAAAACCCGACTGCTTTTCTGAGTATTCATGAAAAAGCCCTAAAACAAGAAAGTCGTTGTACCCGATTCCACTAAACTATATAATATTTTAATAAATACAAGCTAAATTGTAGCAGTCGGGACCCATTCTAGAATTGGAGGCTTAGTGAATTGAGAGCACATACCTATTGCAGATTACTCCAATCTACTGACTAGACGGCTGACTTTCTAGAATGGGTCCCGACTGCTACAATTTATCTTGTATTTATTAAAATATTATATAATTAAGTGGAATCGGGTATAACGACTTTCTTGTTTTAGGGCTTTTTCATGAATACTCAGAAAAGCAGTCGGGTTTTTTAGTTTTTTAAATTACTGTTTTTTCCATTCAATATGCTGTTGCATCATGCATTATATACTTATGTATTCCGTGTATGACGAGTATTTGGACTGAATATTGTAGTTTAAGATATTTTGTTATTAAACTATAAACGTTTGAAACGTTTTCAGAAGGGGAGACTAATGTTCGTATTAGTGATGTTAATAGGTGAAATTTGATAGCGTGCTGTATTTACTTGAGAATTTGTGATGGGTTTGAACCCCTTGGAAGGGAAGATTACCTATTTAGTTAGGAATTAGTTATTTTACCGTAAATATCTTATGTGGTTATAAGCCCTTCGTATCAGATAATTTATATTATAAACTTAATTTCAATTTCAATTTCAATTATTTATTTGCATGCAATAGGTGGTAAATAAAAATTTAAATAGTCACAATTGTGGACCCTGATGGGCACAGGGTTATAATAATAATAATAATAACCCCATCGCTGTATCTCTACGTTGACGTCGTGATGGGGCTTGCGTGCTCCAATAAACCCTAGGTTGTAACTTGCCTAGGGTGAGGGGCCAGACTAAGAGAGATACAATCCGCAGGGCAGTTTTGTGGCGAACTGTTGGGCATTAGCGACCCCACGGACCCGATCTCCCGGGAGAATTCTCGTTCTTCATCTCCGGCTTGCCTTTATTGGCCGGCCGTAGTGAACACTGACGAGGAACAGAGCTCCCACCTCTCTCTTGCCTTTATTGGCTGGTTTGAGTGGAGATTCGCAAGAGCAATCGTGCTCGGGAGAAGGATGTATAATCCAGTAAGGTGCTGGTAGGGATCTTGACCGCACTTCCGGGATTGTCCTGATAGCCGTGGTATACCTCTCCACTCCTCAAGCACCTCGGGATATGTTGCCCTCTTGTTGCTACGTCACTTCGTGCTAGCGGCCGTTTTTGGGGGCCCATTTATTGAGTGTGCAAGTCACCCCCTGCCTGTTTACCGATGGATATTAATAACATTGTTTAGGCAGGGGCCATAGTTTTCACATAGTTCTTGGTAACCAGTCCACTTAAGACTCGAAAAACCATAGCCCTAGTCTTTATTTTCCATAGGTCACAATAGTTTTCACCAACCGGGGGTTGTCCTTGGATGCACTAGCATTGCACGTACAGGGACAGTCGTCGGTTGGCATCACGTACCATTAAAAGTACCTAAACGGCCTCTGCGAGTTGGTTTCGGCTCCTCGTACGCCTTCCAAGGGTCCAGGACCTCAGGGTCCTGAGATGTATAAATTCATAAAAATTAAAATAATAATAATAATAATTTTACTTGATAAGACAACAGTATGGTCCACTTTGTTAGTTAGCTTAAAATGTGCGTGTGTGTGTGTGTGTGTGTGTGTGTGTGTTATGTGTCATATAAATATAATAAAATAAATTTTAAAGATTATTATACTGTACTTTGTGTGTTAACGTTTTTATAACACAAATAACGTACTTATTATACAAGTCGAGTTCAAAACAGCAAAAAAAAAAAAAAACAATTAAAAAATACTTTAGCAAGAAATAGGTACCATTTTGTTCCTAGGATTAAATACTGTTATCTTTCATACCCTGATTGTCACGGAAAAGCCTTTCATCGAAATAAAAAACAAGCAACAATTAAAATTCCAGTCATTTCAAGACAAACGCAGCGTTCCGACCGCACATCTGTCCGGTCCAGAAATGTGAAAAATAAAGAATTTCAGTAATGCACGCTAGCGCCACCGTGCCACAGCGGCGCGCAGCGGAACCATCAGGGAGGATGTGTCCCAGCTATCTTGTCACACAAGCACTCCTTTACTCATGCACTTCTTATTTGCAAGCCCAACAAGATACTGGAATAACTTATTTGACTGCACAATAAAATTATACTATTTTGATCATTTTAAAATATTTCTGTAAACATAGGGGTTTATTTTTATGGTAGGTAAACTTATCCAATGACAAATCCCCTTGGGCGGAGCGGGAAGTAGTGTCAGATTCGTACTGACAAAAAACCTACCCCGTTCCTTCGTTGCCTATCGTGCCGGGGCCGGTTATTCCTTTCGGAAGCTGAACATAGGGGTATTTGGAAGGCCCGATACGTCTATAATGAGTCAAAAAACTCAAACTTAAAATAATGTTATTTCGAAAAGCCTACATGGCCACATATAACGTCAGAAGTTAGCACACGGTTCTTATTAGTCGTTTCTTTTGGAGAAGAATCTGTATAAAATTCCATGGTTAGTTTTTTAAACAAATGATTGCTTCTACAATACTTTCATATTACAATAATTAACAATAGTTATGAGAGGACAGTGTAAATGGGTCAACTTTGTACCCAAAACCACTATAAAGAGAGTAATCTATGAATACGCTTGTGTTTCTTACATTTACATTAATTATTATATATACAATAATAAATTACAAATGAAGGTGGCTGTGGTTTAAATACCTTATAAAAAACAAAAATTACAAAAACAAATCACAAAAGAGGAAAAATTGTTAAAACAATATAAGACTACAGCCACCCTAGCCAAGTAACTCATACAATCGTTTTGTTTAGCGTGAACGCTTGGAGTTGACCACGCCCCCAATTCCTTTGTTTTGGCCACGTGACTAAGCGTTGAGATGACGTCATAACAAAGGAATTGGGGGAGTGGCCAACTCCAAGCGTTTAGGCTAAACGAAACGATTGTAACTTGGCTACCCCAGTAAATCGACTAACATATAGAACTTACCTACTGACTAAAAACTATAAACATAATTGCATTCATCTCGAATATATGTAGATGTATTAAAAACCTGTTTTATATCTCAATGTTCTCGAACTAAAAATTATGAATTATAAAAAGTATACCATAGTTTTTAAGCACATTTTATGCAATTTTAAAAAGTAAATTTAAAGCTTTGTAATGATTCCATTTTTTCCATTTCAAATACCAACCTATAATATTGAAATCTAATAAAAAGAGATTTATGGCCGATCTACCCGATTCAAAGAGACCCAAAGGTTTCATTTCCGCCCATTTAAATGAAGTGAATATTTATGTAACGGATAAATTATTTAAAGTTCTTAAAGAAAATTTTGTGAGGATAATCTTTTGGATTATCTACCGAATTATGTTTACAAAGTACATAATCAAACTTTGTGTTTATAGTCTGTGTACAACGGCGTGGCGGCGATCTCTCGGGCTCTTGTTCAGGCCATGGTTTGGACAGTGGCGTAGCTACTAAGGGACTAGGCAGGGCAGTGCCCCGCGGTCCTCAAGTTTTGGGGGCCTCCAAAACCTGATTAGCAAACCGCTTATTGAACGAGTGAAAAATTTAGCCACCTTCGGAATCTAAATAAAGTTGCATTTTTTAAAAATGTTTATAAATTATATTGATAATAAACCGTTTAAGGGCTCCAGTTTCTCTTTGTCACCTAGCTACGCTACAGTGTCTGGAGTGAGAGGGAATGGGATGCAATCTTCTGCGAAACGGTAATGATAGCGAATGTACATCCTCACGCCCCAGCCGCCGTAGGAAACGCCCCAGACATCAGAAACCGCAGAGCGAAGGAAGGATCAGAAGTGTGGTCGCCCGTGATAGAGTGGATTTCTCCATACAAACTTTGGACCCCCTCTCACCCCTAGGGTTAGGGGGTGAATTTTGCAAATCGCTTAATACTCGCCAACGTCAAAAAAGGAAACCTTATGAAAATTTCACATAGTTTTGTTTGTGCGTTGATATGTCAGTTATGACTGGCTGACTGATAGAATTCCCACGTAAAAAACCTTTTACAAAAAAAAAAAATACTACCGACTTCAAACAAACTAAATAGTGCAAAACAACTTTAATTTCGGAAGTCGATGTTTTTTTTTTTAATTTTCAAAAATTAGCACTTGACTGCAATCCTACCTGATGGTAAGCAGTGATGCAATCGTGGATGGTAAAGCACACTAGTTTATTAAGAGCCTATTCACTCTAGCCTTGAAGACGACTAAAAATTTAATTGGACGGGAAAACCGCAGCAGGCAAATTGTTCCAGTCCCTCGATGTACGCGGTATAAACGACGAGGCAAAACGCTTAGTCCGGACTGTGGAAGTTTCAACAACGTAAGGGTGGATATTCGCCGTTGTTCGATGGCAGAAAGGAGATGGCGGTATCAAGTCATGCAATTCTCGCGCACACTCTCCAAAATGCATCCCGTAAAATACCGAAAGGCTAGCTGCTCTACGCCTGTACTCAAGGCTTTGTAGATTGGACTTCATCAAATCCGGATCACCAATTAGCCTCTTCGCATGCCTTTCCACCGAGTCCAAAGCTGCTAGGTGGCATTTTGCAGCACCAGCCCATATGTGGCTGCAGTACTCCACACATGACATGATGTGTTAGTTTGGTCTCGTTGTTATTAAACGCCGACGGCAGTTCTGCTATAATTTTTTGAAGAGTTCCGTTCTATATCTTCGAAGTTCATCATCAGATGAAAACAATATTTCTATAGTACGAGTACTAACTCGGAAGTATAATCTTTCAAACCAAAACCGACATATTTACATAAAATTTTCAAAATCGGTCCACGATTGACCGAGATGTCGGTAAACATACATATAAAACCGACATATCAGCTAAGATTTTTTCTATGGGATCAAGCAATTTTTCTATGGGACCAATTCGGGAGTATAATCTTTTAATCAAAACAAACATTTTCGAAATCGGTCCACAATTGACAGAGATATCAATACATTTAGCTGAACATAGAATGTCCTCCTTTTCGAAGAAGGTTAAAAAAAGAAAGTCTGTGTACAATGAAAGATTTAAATCTGTTCCAGCAGGGTCAAGTGTACCTAAATTTTCAACATCAAACTTTAACTTCAATTTACTAGCAAAATGTTGTATTGTTATATTTTGTCCTACATTAGACCGCAACAGAGCCAAACGTACCGTATCATAGCGTTCAACTCATCTGATTCAGGTATCCTAGGCCGATCAATTTCATTCCAGTCCAACAGACTAATTGATTTGAGCTGTATCTTATGTCGGTAGTAAGTGTTATCAATAGTAAATTATGATCTACTTAATTAATTTAACTAATTTAGTATCTTAATTTAAACCTAATATTAAAACTATTGTGTTGTCTATAGACAACAGAGAGGAGAGTTGGTACTAGAGTACCAACTCTCTGTTTCTAATGTTTAGTCTATAGTTCCAACTGTGGTCGTGAATGGCACGACAGCCAATAAGAGCGCGAGGATTTTAATATTGAGAAAAAGGTAGAAAAGGGGGGGTTTTTGGCAGGTCGTACCATTCTGGTGGGCTTACAGCGGTACATCTTTTGTTCTAGATAATTATTGGAAAACTAAACGATTGTTTACCAAATATATTTCTTTTCTGTGCGTTGGAAATTACATTAAGTAAGTACATGCGAAACTGTGAACTAACATAACCTAAAAAACCACACAAAAATATCGAAGTCAGCACGGAATTATATGATAAAAAATAAACTCAGAAAGTGCCATCTAGGGGCCAGTGACCGAACTACATCGACAAAGACCAAACACAAAATCATTATTTTCAATCGACACTGATACTACGCAGCCAAGAGCTTCCGCCAATCACTACAAGAGGGCGATACGTGCAATTTTAAATAATGGACGAAGTTTTGAAAGCGCTTGAGACAATAAAGAAGGATTTGGATAGTCAAAGACAAGAAATCCGAGAAACGGGAAATAAGGTTACTGAGAAAGTTACACAGAATATAAGCAGGATGTTTGAAGAAAAATTTTTAGCATTGGAAAAAAATCACGAAAATTTGAAAGAAATAGTAGAAAACCAGGAGAAAAGACTACACGCTTTAGAGAGACAGGCAAGGAAAAATAATTTGGTATTTTTCGGCATAGAAGAGAACGAAAAATCATACGAAAACCTAGTAAGAAACTTCATTATATGGGCGGACCAATATCTTTCTCTAAAAATAAGTTACAACGACATCCAAGAAATAAAAAGAATAGGAAAGAAGGATGGAAAACTACGCCCGGTTGTAGCGACCTTCACAACTCTAGGCACAAAGATAAAAATTTTGAAGCAAAAGAGTGCACTAAAAGATACACAGTTTTACATTACCCTGACTGCTCAGCATCCGGATGTAGATATGTTCCATTCTAGTGTGCGATTGTTTTTAGAGAAGTGCAGAGAATGTTTTGGCGGTTGATTCGAGTTATGGTTTATGATTTAGTTGTGTTTGGTTCTTTTTATTTTATTTTTATACTTTTTTTTTATGTTGTTATTTAATTTTTAATTATTTTTTATTTTTTTTTCCTTAATGATAATGATAATGATTTCTATATTGATTTTTTTTTTATATTATATTGTAATTAAATAATGACTCTCTGCACGTGTTGGTTTCGGCTGTTAGTGCAGAGAGTACCTGTTGTAAATAAATAAATAAATAAATAAATTAAAGAAGATTATCCAAAATATGTACTGGAGAAGAGAAGGGAGCTACAAGAACAACTACAACAGGAAAGAGAAAAGGGAAATATAGCAAAAATTATATATGACAAACTGATAATATCAAAAAATAACACTAAAAGGAAGCTGCCTATGTCACCCGAGAATGCCACTGAAACCAATGTAGAGAAAAATAAGCAAGTAAACAAAAAGAACAAAACACAACAAA
Source organism: Leucania comma (assembly GCA_958295575.1). Lineage (NCBI taxonomy): Eukaryota > Metazoa > Arthropoda > Insecta > Lepidoptera > Noctuidae > Leucania > Leucania comma. Next base: position 12,801,575 of record OY282474.1, on the reverse strand, counting down.
ATGTTTCATCGGTCAAGAGGTCTAGCAGCTTCTCTGAAGGAATCATAAAACAGGGAATACTAAATTACGTGGTCAAAGATACAACAAATAAGAACAACTATCAAAACAAACAAGCATAGCAATTCAGCGCCTCCTCCTCCGACACAGAACAAACAAACACACAATTAAAAACAAGAAACAAACAAAATAATCTTCCAATCCGGCCGGTCACCGTGGAAGAGTATGACCATAACCCTCCAAAAATAGATACCACAAAGACTGAGAGCAGAAACAAAGAAAAACCACAATATATACACATAGCAACTTACAATGTTAGAACCTTATCGTCATACGAGCGCTTATTAGAATTAGAGGAAGCAATACAAGAAACAAAATACGACGTTATAGGAATATCTGAATCAAGACGGCTAGGTACCAACATAGAAGAGCATACAAACTTTATACTATGTTACGTGGGTCACACGCCCGGCCTATATGGAGTAGGCTTTATAATTAACAAAGTACATAAAAACAATATAGAGAGCTTTACTGGCATAACGGAACGAATCGCTGTACTAAACATGAACATTCAAGGCTTCTTAATCTCTATTATACAGGTGTATGCACCAACGGAATCGGCAAGTGAGGAAGAAATTGAAAAATTCTACGAAACGATTGCCAAAGCTCTGGACACTGCACACAGTAATGTCATACTTATGGGAGACTTCAATGCGAAGATCGGGCTTCCTAAGAAAGAAGAACATTTAGTAACCAAGCAATTCGGGTGCGGGAAGAGGAACGGAAGAGGACAGAGGCTAGTGGATTTTGCAGTAGAGCATAAACTAACTTTAATAAACACATGTTTTAAGAAGAAACTAAACAGAAGATGGACATGGAGATCTCCAGATGGATAAATTAAAAATGAAATAGATTATATATTATCAAACCAACCGAAAATATTCCAAGATTTTGGTACTATGAACTTAAACTACCCCTCAGACCACAGATTAATCAGAGCAAAAGTAAAATTAACTAATATAAAGAAAAGTAGAGTTAATTACAGTATTAAGCATACAAACCAACTCAAATCTGAAGTAGAAATAGCTAAATACAGGGAAACCTTATCTGGAATGGTATCTAGGCAATGTGATGGCCATGGACACACCTCAGTACAAACCCACTACGATAACATCTCAAATGCAATCACCACGAGTTTAAAATCAGCCCAAAAAATGAGAAAGGAACAAAAACGACAGAAGATACTATCGGAACGCACATCGTCTCTTTTAAAAAGAAGAAAGGAACTTCAAAAAGCTAAAAACAAATCGAGATCTATGAGAAATGAGCTCTCCGCGCTCTACAAGCTAGTCAATAAATATATAAGAAAAGACTATTCAACCTATAGACAAAGTACATTAGAAAAGCATCTAAACCTCACTGGCAGCACAAAAAAGGCCTACAAAGAACTCAAAACAAGCAAAACCTGGATAGAAGGACTAAAAGAGTTTGGCAAAGACCTAAACAATCGAAAAGACATCATTAACACAGCAACAAATTTTTACAAAAACCTATATAGCAGTAAAAATCAGCTAACTACACTACAAAATAAAAACACTATTAAAGCTATAAACATGCATGAAGGCTACATTGAACGGATTAACGAAGATAACATAAAAACAATTAACGAAGATGAAATCATAGAAGCAATAAAAAGGCTCAAACTAGAAAAATCCCCTGGATCAGACAACATAACAAACGAAGCTTTAAAGACAGCTTACCATATACTGGCAACACCGCTCGCTGAACTATTCAATCTGATATTACAAAGCTCTGAAACGCCGGCACAATGGTCCGAATCCAACATTATTTTAATATATAAAAAGGGAGACCCAAAAGATATAGGCAACTATAGACCGATAAGCCTACTACCAACTCTGTACAAGCTTTTCTCTGCGATTATAAACTCTAGAATCAGCCCCGTAATCGAAGCAAGACAGCCTGTAGAGCAGGCCGGTTTCCGAAAGGGTTTCTCTACGATAGACCATATACATACCTTAGAGTTAATTATAGAGAAGTATCGGGAACTACAGAGACCACTCTATCTCGGATTCATTGACTACCAAAAGGCCTTCGACACTGTTACTCATGATAGCGTTTGGCAAAGCTTAAAAGAACAGGGAGTAAGCGAAGTGTATATAGAAGTGATTCGTAACATATATAACAACAACATGGGCAGAATTAAGCTAGACACACTGGGCCCGAGCTTTGCAATAAAGAGAGGTGTAAGACAGGGTGACCCCTTATCGCCAAAAATATTTATAGTCATACTCGAAAGCATCATCAACAAACTGAACTGGAACAAACGAGGAATCTTCATACAAGGAACCTATCTGAGTCATTTGCGTTTCGCCGACGATATAGTAATATTATCCGAGACAAGCGCAGAACTACAGCTCATGATCAATGATTTACAAACAGCCAGCGCCGAGGTAGGACTTGAAATCAATCTCACTAAGACCATGACAATGACTAACAGCCTCAAAAGACAGATAGTAGTCAATGGATACCCACTAGAATACACAGACAAATATATCTATCTAGGAAAAACAATCAGCTTTGAAATAGAAAATAACGAACTAGAGATTGAAAGAAGAGTTCAGCGAACATGGAATAAATTCTGGAGTCTGAAAGAAATTTTCAAAAGTAACATGTCATTAAAACTGAAAACTAGGACAATGAACTCTAGCCTCTTACCATGCTTGACATATGGATGTCAAACATGGAAATTTACGTCAAAAGTTAAGCAAAAAATAACATCCTGTCAGCGCGGAATGGAGAGAAGCATGCTTAAAATAAAAAAACTAGATAAGATTAGACACGTAAAGATAAGAGAAATAACGAAAGCCAATAATGCCTTAAACTACGCACAAAAGTTAAAGTGGAAATGGGCTGGTCATATAGCGAGGCTTAGAGACAGAAGATGGACCTACAGCACAACCATATGGAGAGGACCTCAAGGAAAAAGAAAAAGAGGAAGACCCTCTACACGCTGGGAGGACGAAATAAAAAAAGTCGCGGGCTCATTGTGGTGGCAAATAGCACAGGATAGAGAGAAGTGGACATCATTGGAGGAGGCCTTTACCCAACCTGGGGACCTTGCTAATAATTAGTCATAGTGTTATATTTAGGTAGTAAATTAAGAAGTAATGTAGCAGGATCAAATAAAGGCTTTTTTATTTTTATTTTTATTTATTATAAGTACATGCACAAGTGTCTATTATCTTCACTCTTTGTTTAATTCTTAAAAACCATGAGCGCAAATAATGTAATAATTCATGTCATGTCATGATTCGGATGATATCACACCATGAGAAAGTTGACATAAGGTGATAGAGCTTCCTCACACTACATAAATTAGAAGTTACTTAGTTGGTAATGAAGACTTTTTTGCGACTTGAACCTGAAGCAGTATTGTCTATAGAAGCGCAAGACTACTGTGCCAGCCACCAAAAATTCAGCCACAGTGCCGACCGTGCCGTCTCGTTCTTGGAGTTGGTGGTAATGAGGAGACTGATGTTGAAAGTCGACTTCATAAGAAAAGTGTCTGGAGGCGTAAAACAGAACTTTATACCGTTGCGTTGAGTAGGACCTATTCAGTCCTACTCAACAAAGGCATTCTAAGACATGTGAAATCTTCCAACCTTCACTGGGACTGCGTGGTAGATTACATTCTATTCCCTCTCATAAAGTACAAGGCTGAGTCCCAACGGTGGGATTTTGATATAAACAAACCTTTTTAGAAAAAAAATCTAAAACGGCAGTTTGCGATTTTTGTATGAAACGGTTTTCACATCCATAATTAGATTATTTCTAGGTAAGTGTGCTCCATCGCTGGCCACATCATCGATCACCATCATGAGATAGTGGTCAAACGTGAGCCTATCCACAATTAAAAAAAAAAGAAGTATTTATGATAATATCATTCTAAAAAAATGTAACTTATTTTTCAAGAAAATAGTTGCATGGATCGCCCATAGCTCATGGCTGTTTGCACGTAGTGTGTGCCGGTATTTGTAGCTGTGAAACATTACAGTTTGTCAAGGAACACAAGTACATTGGTTTTATAATCGACGACTTATTCAATTGGGTCCCACACACCTACACTATCTATATATGATAGACTAAGATAGACCTTAGTTTATAATATTATAGTTCTTATTCCTTGGTCGAATAATAGTTCCTAAACATAAACTGCCATATACAGAGAAGATGATGAAGAACCCTAAGGTTTACTATACTTAGATGTAGCTGACTCCATAATTGGTTATGGACTAAGTAGCTACGGGACGGCTATAAAACACATTTAGTTAAAATTTACAAACTACAAAAACGAATTATTGTAAATATAGTTCCATTTAAAAAGCAAAAAATGCAAATAATAATTGCTTTGATCAAGAGATTCAGACAGCGACTTTTGGACACGACACGTATAGTTAGGATGTTCCATTCTCTGGAATGGATATTCCGCCGGCATCTTGGAAGCTGTTTCCAATACCGACCGGTGGGATACAATATTTTTTTTTTAAATTCTTTTGTAAGGGATACCTACTAATCAAAACGTAACTAATAAGATAAAATTACCAATAAAGAATATTACCAAAAAAAAAAAATTATTTCTTCTTATTATTATACTTTGAGTTAACTTATACTTTGAGTAAATTAAAGTAAAAGCACACTCGTAAAAAGTTGTTTGTTGTATTCATTTTTTCGCAATATCATTCTTTATATGTATATATATTATTGTTCTTTTTTTTACTTTCTGTCTGTCTTCTTTTTTACTTGCGCCTGCCATATTATGCCTATGCACCACCCTAAGGTCGACTGGTAGAAAATGCCTAAGGCATTAAGTCCGCCTTTGTTCAATGTTTAATTGTGCATAAAGTTTTAAATAAATAAATTGAAGTTATCGTAATAGTAATGCACAAGAAATAAAAATCTGTGCCCTCTGTGCAACTATACCTGAGCTAAGCTGAGCCTGTATTTCAAGACTAAGCTCATCTCTCAGAAAAAAAAAATTAAAAAAATATCTTTAAGAAGTCAAGTTAATACCGCTAAGTTAAGATGGTTTCTAAGTACACTGCGGATTGCTAAGATGGGCTAAAGGTTATGTTGTTCATCGCATTATGTTATTGTAGGCCGACTTACAGAGGCTTTACGAGATTACCTTCTAATGTTATAAGGAGCTGAATATTGTTTGTGTAAGTAAAATCGGATTTAGTGGGTGGTATTAATTGATTTGCGTTCATGTGTATAGTGTTACGGGTCTTTGTTTAGTTAATGAGCAGGTCTTTATTTCTGTATCTAAGAAATAAGGCAAATTCTTATAATAAACTAGTTGGTGATCGTGACTTTATCCGTGTCAAACTTGTTAAATCTATGTAATTTGGCCACAATTTCTAGACCTTAATTATTATCTTAATTATGACCGTAAGGTACTTACATTATTTTTCTAAGATAAAAGTGCCTAAATTACTCTTTATAATATCAGCTACCAGTTCACATCTGCCAGTGTTGGTCCCGTCAAAATCGGTGCAGCCTTTTCTGAAATTAGTTGGAATAAACGACAAACAAAACATTTTACAAATTGCTGCTACAAATTTTGATTATACTTTAATATGGATTTAGCAAAAAAATGTTATTATGAATATTTCGGAAGCAGTCGTTTCAATTCTTCTTATATGTACAGAATGTATGGAAAAACATACTTTTATCCCAAAATCATACAAAATTGTCCTAATTCATCAGTAATGCATTGCTTCATTTGAACCTTAAAATCATAACAGTATTCTATTTTATTAAATGCCCATTTTCTGTCGTAATTCATTCATGCCTTACACAGTTCAGAGATCTTGCTAAGAGCTCTTAACACAATCCATTTGTGAAACTAAACTGAATTTTTAAAGCAATGGAGCTATACACCGTTAAATTTTGGTCGTTTTAATCCCGTGGAGGTTCGATTCGGTACATGAAACCCTATCGATTTGTAAAGATAAAAATGAAAAATTAAGTTTTTTTTTTTAAACTCGAATTAATTTACGCATGTACGAAATTGCTTTCTTTAAGTAAACGTCAGCTGATCGAGGCCAATGAACTGTAGGTAGTACGCAACGACCGAAAACTCTCTACAAGGTCATTGTCTCGTTTATTTAAAGAAATTAATTTCGTACATGCGTATATTAATTCGAATTTTAGAAAAAAAGTACCTTATTTTTTAATTTATAAATCGATAGTGTTTTATGTACCTTCACGAGATTAAAATGACCAAAATTTAACGGTGTATAGGTGTATAGCTCTATCCTTCTATCTCGCTCACACACCTGACATTTTAACACGTCACAGTAAGGACCCCAAATACTAATAATTCTACTTCTCATTGAAAAACCACGAGCACAATCACGGAAAATCTTTTGAATAACTCTTCAATAGCATTAAAGGCGATTCAAAACCTCACCAACAACCCATCGACGACAAATCCCTTGACCCTCCATCAAAATACAGAACCACCGTCAAAATTGTACACAATGAAGAAAAAGGTAACATTAACGAAGGAAAACTTGCTAGGGCTGCCACTGTTCATATTATGTTATTGTAGGAACTTACAACGGCTTTAATGGATTACCTCCTGGTTGAGGCTGTCAGATCCAACCCTCTCGGGAGCTAGCTGGCACGAGGGCTACAATGCACGTCAAAAATATATTCACAACAGAATATTGAGTGGCTTTGGGTCGTATTGACGTTGTTGATATCGTTACGCCTGACGCCATAAATGTTTTGTGATTTTGTGTGTGTTTGTTAGGTAATGCTGCTGCATCTTTATGTTTGAAAATCGTTTGAATATGTCATAGGATTACTTATTTATTGTTTTACTTATTTATTTCTCTCCCCAAGTCTCAACTCACATACCCAACACTTACATACATGAAAAGGCTGTTCTCGTTTTATTTATTTTTTGGCTTTTGAGCGGCTACATATTTAACTTCTGATGTAACGTATGCTATATAGCTAGTGTGACCTGGTACCCATAATACCATTTAAATCTTTCCTTGGATACCAGAATTCATTACAAATACTACCTTACTACTACCTTACTTACTTGCTAACTTACTATTTTTATTCTCTAGTCTTTGTTATTTGCCTGTACAATTTGATGCAGTTCAATAAATTATTATTATTTAAACTTCACGTACAGTAGTGGTACACTGGCGGACTTAATGCAACAAGGCATTCTCTACCTATCCAGCCAAGTTATTTTTAGCAACATACTCGTAATTTACTTATCGATTGTGGTAGTTTGTTGTAGGTATAAAATATCTCTGTATATCAACAAAGATTGTGTTGTGTTATATATTTGCTGTAAAATTTAGTAACACAAGAACTTTTCGAAAGATTTAGGGCATGTTTTCGGACAAGCGGCGCGGTGGGGTGGGTGGCCCATTGTGACACCCTATTAATTTTAAGTTCCTATTGTAATTTTATCTTTGGTGTACAATAAAGAATATATCTATCTATCTATCTATCTTCGTACATTGCCATATGTTTGTGTTTTGGCCGCGCAATATGCCACGTCTCCGTAAACAAGCACTTAGTCAAGAGCGCGCAGGCTCACTGTGGGAAAATTAATATCCTGAATTGGTTAGAGAATTACTTTATTTGCCGACTATCTGTAAAAGGAGGAAGCCAGAGTTTATATGAAGTCTGGGCCCACCTTCCAATAGCTATGTGTGTCATATCGGTAGATAGGTATTTTTGAGATGAATAAAAGTTACTATGGCGCTAAGTTTAAAATCTTAGTCTTTTCTGAGTTATTCTCGGTTTAATATGTTACTTTTACCAATAACCAAGTATAATAGTACGCAGCTATATGCTGCGTAAAACCAAAATAGCGATCGACCTTGCGCAGTAATAGATTTTCGGGTCTCTATGTATGGATTTTTGTTACTTATCTGAATAAATTGTATTATTTATCTACAAAAACTGCTGGTAATTAAGCTTGCATTTCGCGTGCAATTTTATATTTCATTTATTTATTAATTTTAGAACCATAGGGTTCTGAACCTTTGAACGGCGGATGAGGGGCTGAAGCCAACTTGCAGAGACCTTTAAAGAAAGAAAGCCCTCCACGAACGGACGGCGAGTGGACCACTCGATGACAACGAGTGGACACCGTGTGATGAAATGGTGCGGGGTGGGTTCCGGATGACTTTTAAAAAGCTGTGACCTTAAGACACATTTCATGGAATATAATACCAACCGACGATTATCCTTGTAAACGCTATGCAGGTAAACCCAAACACAGACCCCGGTTGATGGGCTCTATTTTAATTTTTATAAACAATACTGACTAACCACAACTTTAGCAGATATTCCGATATCGAGCGAATCCACGGCCAATACTCAGGGGAATAAGAAGTGATCTACTTAATGTTCGCGGTAATTTCCACCTAATTGAATAACGATGACGTTTAGCCACTTAGACGTGACTAATTGAGATTGAATTATTTTGGTGTTGTTTATTTCTGGAGAAATCTGAAGTCTTAGTTATAGTGAAAAATAAATGGATCAGTAAAGTTTGACATGCCCTTTTGCTCAACTCTAGAGTAGGAAAAGTCATTAAGTGTTTTGTTTTTAATTTATTTATGTATTATATATATTTTTTAATGGTATTATTTAAACAAATATTTATATTTTTGTAAATTGACAACCCTAAATCTTTTTCTTTCTTCCAGTCCATCCAAAGGTTGTCTGGTAAAAATTGCCCTGTGCAATAAGACCATCTATTACATACTTATTTCTTTTTTTTTATAAATGGTTGTCCTATAATAAGTTAAGGTGTGCAATAAAGAAATAAATAAATAATAATTTGTAAAAAAATAAATAATAAACTAGTGCTTGACTCCCACCTGATGGAAAGCGTCCCAGCTGCCTGGCTGAATCGCGGCGCGGTGAATGTGGTTACAATGGAGTTTTCGAAAAAAAAAACCACTACCAAATAGCGTAATTAGCTTTCTAATTTCCTCACTTTATTATTTACACCTCTCTAGGAATGGGACTGGGTCATCACCCACCACACGGTGCGGTGTGGTAGAAGTTTGATATCTTCGAAGTTTTGGTCTAAGACATGCGGCATTTCTCATGATGTTTTACTTCATCGTATTGAGAAAAGTGGTAATTAAATAACTCAAAGTAATACACCTGGTTAGGTTAAGACGTCAGTCAGAAGTTTTTTTTTATCAAAAAATTCCAAGATGACGCTTTGGAACTTCAAGCACAGCACAGCAAATGCGTAACGATACGCATTGTAAGCTATTCTTCAAATTCAAGCATTCTTACGAAAAATTCCATCTCAATTGCGAACTTACAACTTGTTACTTAAACTCCTAAGCAATAAATAATAAAAAAACAGACAACGTAGAAAAACGGTTCTATTAAACATACCCTCAAGTTTCGAGCACCTTCTTGGTAAGAACTTGGAGTGCTTCTAAAAGTATTTTGTAAGAAAAGCCGTTGCAATACGGATTTTTATGATGCTGGCTAAGATAGGTTTTTAGTTTTTAGCGGACGAGACTCAATTTGAGAGCTCATGTTACGAAATGGCTATTGATACTTCTTGATCCGTTTTATTACTTTAGGTTGGAAGGAGATCTTAAAATTGTGGGTAGTAATGTTGTACTTTTTATTCTTTTTGGGTAAGAAATCAATAAATATTTATTCTCCGTATTCGGGTGGACCGAGAAGTGTAAGATTTTTATTTATTTATTTAAAACTTCATGCCTCTAGATGGTACAAAGGTGGACTTAATGCCCTAATCGATGAGCGAGTAAAACTGCGGTCTTATAGCTCGTCGGAAAAGCTCCCCGGTGTATCATTGCAATACCGCGGTTTTCTGAGTCGACGAGCCTGGCTCGCGGCTCTTCATGTTTTACTCGGCCATATAACAAAGCCTCAGATTTCAAACAAGACGTATTAACCTCAATTTGACTACGATACGACTGTTTTATTCGCTAGTCGATCAGCACTAACGAGCCACGAGTAAAACCGACGTTCTTTAAAACCGTAGTATGGGCTCATATAGGCCCTGATCGACGAGCGAGGAAAACTGCGGTCTTAGTGCTGGGCACGCCATGATAATGGCAGTAAGTCTCCTCTTTGAGAAGTGGCTGGAAAGACCTCACGGCGTTCTCACCTTCCACAGTATGACACAGGTTCTCACCGAAAACGGTCAGTTCGGGAAGTTCCTGCACCGGATTCATACGGAAGCGACGCCCGGGTGTCACCACTGCCCTCAGACATCGTCGACTATTAAGTGAGATAGTGGTCAAACGCTAACCTATGAATAAAAAAAGTGGACAAATGTGGGTTAAATTATTACTTATGAAAACAGTTGAATTCCCGAATCTGCTCTCGAAGATTTTTTCGAATAGCATTTTTTTTTTGTGACGTAACTACAAATTTACAGTTTTCAGATTTTTTCCTATACTTGTGCTATAAGACCTTACTTTCTGCCAAATTCAACGGGACCCTATAAATTTTGGTTACCTTAAGAGTGTCGAAATATACGTGTTTTTGCGAAATAAACAGCCGGAGTTTTTTTTGTGAAATTTGATTTTTTCACAGCTCTAAGGAACCGCAAACTTGAGTGTAAGGTCTTTCAACTTGATACCTCTTTGCGTACCCGAGATAAAGGGTCTCGAGTTGACAAACACATAGACGAACAACAAAGTGATCCTATAAAGGTTCTGTTTTTTCCTTTTTAGTTACGGAACCCTAAAACATGGCAAGTGTAAATGGTTTAATTACTCTAATTAACAAGTTTAATAAAACTTTTGAAGGGCGCCTCAGTGCTCTTCGAGTAGCTTGAATAAAATGATGTTTAAATAACAGAAAGGAGAAAAACCGCGACGAAATTGAAGACCAGTAATTTTATTTTTACATCAAAGATAAAGAATTTCATTTGAGGCAAAGTCGACTTCGTTTTATAAGAAGATCCAGTTTTAGTGGTTGCCTACGCCGTAAAACGACCTAAGTTGCACTCCATAGTTTTCATTTCCAGGACCAATGACGAAGGGATACTAAATGCGTCATTTTTCCGTTGGTATATATTTCACGGGTTATTTTTTATGGTAGGTAAAATCATCCAATGACAAATCCCGCCCTTGGGCGGAGCGGGAAGTAATATCAGACTCTTACTAACTAAAAACCTACCCCGTTCCTTCGTTGCCTATCATGCCGGGGCTGAGCCTTCCTTTCAGAAAACGGCCCTTGACCCCAGCAGGCTTCGACCCTGCCTGCCTGCAGCTAGCAGGCTGGGCCTCTACGGTTTTTGCGACAACAGTACGTGCCGTCGTCGACTTGGGCTCGGTCTGGTCGGTTACCGGACTATCGGACAGCGTGCTACCCATTGCACGCCGTCCGCAAGCCCGCGATATATTTTTCACGGGTAATTCAATTGGTTCCAGTTTCTGTGTGTGGTTTGTCTCTAATCATATTGGCAGATCTTACTCGTAAAGTAGGCTATGTGGTAGGAAGTTAAGATGATCAGATCAGTGTGCTTAGTGTGAGTTTTTTCACGTTAAGGCGATCGATACGTTTATGATCTTCGGCCCTCCGATTGGCCGGTTTCCAGCTTTTAACCAATCAGAGAGCGTTTCAATCGCATTAATGTAAAAATAAATCGCACTCAGCGCTCTGTAAACGAGGTACAAATATTGGGCTAAACTTGATTTTGTTTTTTTTTCTTTTGATAGGCTTGCGCTTGACTACTATTTCACCTGATGTGGTTGACGGTGGAGCATGCTTGCCTAAGTAGAAGTAACCTATTCACTCTTAGACTTAAAGATCTCCAGGTTTTAGCTATCAGGAAACACAGACACTGACACGAAAGAGGGGCCAACCCGAGGTACATTTTCATACAACCGCTCTTACGTGATTATGATTTTATTATACATCTTTCTTCAAATATTTTGGATACATAGATATTTTGTGGATATTGTCTAGGCTTCTATAAAAATTAAAACATAAATTTGTGTAATGTAAAACTCATCCTGTAAAAACCTCGCAAAAACTGCAATTTTACGTGAACCTTTCGTAATATACTCATTTATATTTAAAATATAAAAAAAGTACTTTTACAGAAGTCATGCACATTTCATTGAGATTATAAATGATGAAAAATTTCCCAAAAACGTTTTTTTTTTCTTAAAAAAAAAAAAGAGTTCGAGTAAATCACAGAATTACAGAATGCCAACAGAGTTTGAAGGCGTTATCTCTCTTTTTTCGCGTTACCTCTCCATCAAACATCCGGTTGGAATGCTTAAGATGAAGCAAGAAGCTTTTAAACCATGCTCGACGTCTCTTATTAAACTAGTGCTACTCACCATCAACGATTGCATCACTGCTTACCATCAGGTGGGATTGCTATCAAGCACTAGTTTATAACCAATAAAAAAAAAGTAAGTTGCTGCCTGCGAACACGTAAACATAGTCTTGCGTTACTACATACCTAGTCAGCTAGAAGGTCGCCAATTCCCGATAGTAATGAACTAAATTTTTCAAAAGCAATCAATTTTTTTTCGTTGGCGTAAGTAATGGATATTTCCATTATGGTAAGCTAATGGTTCGGGTCCGAATAATATATTGTCTATTGTAGTATAGATACTACACCTACAGTTTTAGCATCCATCTTTTTCGGATTATATTTTCCCTAAATCTCTTAAGAGGTCTTTAATAAACAGTCATATCAGTATTTGGTAAGAGATTCTTACAAGTCATATACAGAATAATACGAGCAAGTTATTAAAGTCAACAAAAACATACATCAACTACATCTCAGTGTCTATGACTGTACGTACAAACATATGTGTAAAAATTCGAAGGCATTTGACATTCACCAATATGCATTTTTTTTTCGGCGGGTAAAAATCATCCGATGAGCGGAGCGGGAGATAGTGTCAGACACGCCCACGTGGGGTTTCAAGGAATCATTCCTTCTTTCAAAGAGGAGGCTCGAGTCTCAGTAATGGGAACATTTTAAGGTTGGCTATATGCTATGTTATATTGAGTGTATGTCCTTCTAGGTTTTTCTTCCCGATATTTCCACAACAACTTAAAACCATTGAATCGAAAGTTTCTGAAAGCTACAAAAAAAACCTATTAACAAAACATTACCCAAAAAGCTATAAAATATTAAAAGCCCTTAATCACTGAACAGTAAAAATCTGAGATCAAGACTCTGAAAAACTTAGCTTTTGAGACAGTAACCATTATTACCTTTATAAGAGGTACTTACTTTTATAAATAATAAAAAAGGAACTAAAGGCAGTTAGACACTGGAAACTTTGTAACTCGCTAAAGCCTCTCTTATCAATGAAAAAGAAAGGACTAAAGTTGGATAAGAAACATAAATAACGGTGATTACCTCGCTTTAGATGGATGTAAAACTTTTTATCGAAGGCAAACATTACTAAATACCTTTATCTGGCGTTTCTCATTCTACGAGACAGAAAAGTAGGATAAGACTTAAGAAGGCCTTTCACACTCGCCTATTCTCAACGTCGAGCATGGTTTAAATGCTTGTTGCTTCATCTAACGCAATCAAACGCCTGACAACTCTGTTGGCACTCAGTAAATCAATTAATCAAATATTTCACAAAACTTGTTCTAGGAAATACTTGTTATTTTAAAACCCTACCCCGTTCCTTCATTGCCTATCATGCCGGGGCTGAGCCTTCCTCTCAGAAAACGGCCCTTGACCCCAGCAGGCTTCGACCCTGCCTGCCTGCAGCTAGCAGGCTAGGCCTCTTTTAGTCAGTAAGAGTCTGACACTATTTCCCGCTCCGCCCAAGGGCGGGATTTGTCATTGGATGACTTTACCTACCATAAAAGAACCCTTAAAAGTTTTTATGAAAAATTGTCGTCATTCAGAATCTCGAATAAATGTGCAAGGCTTCTTTATATGTATTTTTTACATTTTTAGGGTTCCGATTATTCCTTTTGAGGTATAAAAGGAATAATCGGAACCCTTATAGGATCACTTTATTGTTCGTCTATCTGTCTGTCTGTTAAAACCCTTTATTTCAGGAACGCGTGAAGGTATCGATTAAAATTAAAACCATATACTTACTCAGTCTACAGTTGAAAAAATCAAACTTCTAACATAACGAAAGTGAGGGGCCTTATACATACAATAATAAAAAAAATATTATTGTATGTATAAGGCCCCTCGCTTTCGGTAAATTATGTAGATAATTTGTTACTGTGAAGATAATGTGTGGACAAAAGGCCTACATTAATTACGGATTTGTTAAAAATCTTTCAAATGACGTTTGAATGAAGTACGACTAATAATGTTCATCTTGAATATGAAAAAAATCATTTTCAATTAATTTAAACTAGGTATCTTTAAAACTTGCTTAATAAATTACTATAAATATTTTTCCAACAAATGGAATGATAGGTTAGTAATTTGAATAAATTCTAAGTACCTTTAGGTATGATATTCTTAATCAATCTAGTTTCAAGATTCAAGATTCAAAATTCAAAGAATTTTATTTTAAATAAACCATTTACAGGCACTTTTGAAAAGTCAAGAAGTCGGTCTGTCAGAAAAAATGATGCTAATTGCACATTCCAAAGCGTAAATCTCTATGGAGAAGAATGTGCAAGAAACTCCATGGACACTCTTTTCAAACTTGTTTTGTATTACAAATATCTCGGTTACATGTTTTTTGTTGCTGCTATTATGTGAGAACAATGTAAACAAGATAAAAAGAAAAAAAAAATCTAATTATAATATTAAAAATAAACCACTGGCAGCTAAGAGATGACCAGTCTCAACTGACAGCGCCCGTTCACGAACATGACGCGTATATCAGCACCACTCAGCTCAACCATTTCGAAGGGAACCGAATGATCCAATACACGCGCCACCATCAGTGAGACATTTGAGTGAGCATGACAAACTCTCAACTGCCATGCTCATTTACGTCAAACAAGTCAATGACCTTAAACTATAAATTGCCCCATGGTACTCACATTTACAAAATTTGTTAAAGAAATAAATGCTTCTACATTATACAATACTATAAAAATATCAAATTTCAAAAAAGTATTTTAATGGGCTCGAAAATGTATATCAAATATTGGTTTAAATTAATTACAACGAATTTCTATCAAGGTTACATTGGCATTGGAGGGAACAATTTCTCGAAACCTATGTAAATTTAATTTTATGTAAACTTATAAGTAAAAGGTCCTATAAGCCGATTACTGTTTACTTTCAATTACTTGATGACGTGAAAACTTACAATGTTCAAACATTAAGATGGTTCTGACAGCAATTACAATTTTGTACTTAACTTAAGCTTTGAACCAAATTGTTGACTAAGTTCGAGACTAATTTTAGAAGTTATTGATAAATCAAGACAATTAATTAGAAATTAATTTGCTTTGTTGTGCTAATACAAATAATGAAAATCAAATTTACTAAGCTAATGTAATATTTTCATAAAATTCGCCGAATTTATTTTATTTGAACTAAGTAGAAAATAAGATCACGTTCGAAACACAAATCGTTGATGTGGCTCAAAATGCGACCCAATTTAAATGGACAGGATGTGTCTGCCGCATGCCTGACGACCTTTAGATCCAGAAACATAGGATTGGTGTCCTGGTATGGTGAAAAACCACAAAGCACTACTCTTTTGTAGTTTCGAGGTTGGGATGGCTTCGATGTATTCCTTAAGAATTTAAAAGAAAAAGCCAAAGAAAAATTCATGACCGTTGGAAGGAATTGAGGCAGGATTTTGCCCAGCAGTGGGACAATTTGGGTTAGTAAAAGCAATATAAATATAAAGAATTGATTTTTCTACATGTCCAAGGACCTGAGGCAAAATGTGTTCTGTAAGCGATTACGACTATCCAGAATTCTCAATCATGAGATTAACCTGCGCTACTGATCTCGGTAGCATTCTATCAAGATTAAGTTTTGTCAGATGACAAAACTCAAATTACACTCACACAAAACTAAACTCAATGTCACTTTGTGTTTTAGTGATATTTTGAATATTGACATCACTCACTCATCGTAGATGTTACAGTGTTCTGCTGTTAAGGTGTATTTTACTGAACATAAGAGTGTTTTACCAGTCACACCCACACACACACACACACAAACACAGGTGTGACTAAAAGGGTGTTTCAACGTCACCACACTGCGGTTTACTGGACAGTCAATCCTATGAGACGTTGTTAACCGCAAATGAAAGTGTCTTACGAGCCAGTAATTAACTTTAAATGCTTTTTAATCCGGTTCAAGTGGTAGTGCTTAAGAACTATAATCTTCTTGAATCATTTAAACAATAGTAGACTTTTTACTGTTACAATATGTGTGTTACTTTTTCTTGCCCAAATGTCTAAACGGATTTGAATGAAAATAGGCACTTGGGTAGATCAATGTTTTGGCTTAAAATGTGAAAAATAATTATAATAAAATAAATACATAGTATAATTATTATTGTAGTGGAAGTGGTATATTCTAGAATAGTCTATTATTGTCTTTAAGTAGTTACCTACTGTTTTTTTTTTATTGACTTTCACATTAACAATATTAATATGGATTAAGTATGGCATCCAACTGGAGTGAGGCACACAACTGTATTTGTTTTTGTTCCTTTTTTGTTATTTTATTTTTTCGTGTAACCTAATTATTGTCTTTGTGACATAAGCTGTACCGAATAAATTCTTTTTCTTTCTTTCTTTCTAGTATAGTAAGTTTATACGTTTTATAAGCGACCTGTTTCATCTGGAAGAAATTTACGTAGAGTAAATTTCTTCCAGATGAAACAGGTCGCTTATGTAACAAAAGGGTTTTTGAATGGTTTTTAAGACAGCTAAAACGATACGATCAATTAAAAATGTATCACAATCCCGTAGTCAATGAATAAATCCTTGTTACTTAAACAACTGTTTGTATTTGGTACTTTTGGTCACAATACCAGCAATCAAAATGGAAGTTTAAACTAAACAACCGCTAACCATTGGTTTAATAATTATAGGTTCAGGAGCTAACTTCGGGTCTTGTTAACGAAATTATACGAATATTGGAGTCAAACGCCTGATTGTTGGGTTCCGTCATCTTTCCTTCCTGAATAATGTATATTGTTTGGGACCATATGTTTGTTTAGGATGATATTTTGATGAAATACCGAATAATATAATATTCGTACTAACGTCCACCGAACAATATTAACTGTTGATTAATGTAGGTCCTTGTGTATACCTGTCTTTATAAATTATTCAAAAGTACGTACTGTTAATACGGCCCTTATAATTATGAATAATAAATGTATTGGTTCGATGACGGATTATTAGGGGTTTATACTGTCTTAGCTTTCATATTTGGTTAGTAGATTAGTTGTATTACCATTGAGAGTGGGTAATTAAATTATCAATCGTTCTTTATTCTAACCTAGCAACCCGCCCCGGCTTTGCACGGGTGCAATGGTGATACACACATAAAAACCTTCCTCTTGAATCTTTCTATCGATTAAAAAAAAACCGCATCAAAATCAGTTGCGTATTTTGAAAGATCTAAGCATACATAGGGATAGACAGCGGGAAGTGACTTTATTTTATAATAAGCAGTGACGAAACTTAAGAGCTATAGTTAATCTGTACAGTAATGTACATTGAACACATGTGAGCTTTATCTACAATTGGGTTTCCTAAAGCAAATTTTAATGCGGGATTTTTTTTTCATTTCAAACACTGATACAACTAGACCAATATAACTTAAACTTACATCAAATCAATCCTACTAAGGGCGGATTTCATCATTCAATATAAAAACTTAGTTCAACTGAACTAAGCTCAGCGTAATCTAGTTTAAAGACCCGTGTCGTAAACATGGGCGACAACAAAAGAATTGAAACTGAGTTTAGCGTAAACTAGGTTCAATTCATCGCGGTTAAACGCAAATTGAAGCTATAATCTCGATTAGGCGCTCAAACTGCGTTTTGTTTTATATAATCGCGATTAGTTTATTGGTGAATTTGGCCCTTAGAAATAAAAACAAAGTAACCGAATATGTGTACAGCATAAATTACTTAAACATTTTATATACATCTAGCTTCTGTCAGCGACTTCATCCCGCGTGAAACTAGATTTCTCCATACAAACTTCCAACCCCCATTTTATCCCCTTAGAGGTAGAGTTTCGTAAAATCCATTCTTAGTGGATGTCTACACCCTGTAAGGCATATACCTGCCAAAGTTTTAAGTTTGTAGGTGTTACAGTTTCTGAAATTTCGTGATTAATCAGTCAGTGGCATTTCGCTTTTATATATAGAAAAATACATAAATAAAAATATATACATACATGTTTATGGGTCATGGGAAATTTCCTTAATTCTTTTCCAGAAGAACTCCAACGAAGGGTTGACGTTCCTTGGTATGTGTGAAAGAAAATTCCCAAAAGCGCATAGGACAAGCAGTACAAGATCCACCGTAACCATTGGAGGAGTAAAGGGTAAACGCTGGAGAAGCGAGGATGATGAGTGGCAAGGTTTTCTTTTAAGTACAAGATACTCGAAGCGATCCCAAAGATACTCTCATGAGATTATATTCACTATGAAATCTAGTCCTACCAGTATATATCCATGATACATTGCATTTTCAATTCTATAGCCTAAAATACAGCTCACAAATTCCCAAGCAATCCGAAACCCCTCCATCCAATGGCAAGGTTAATGTCAAAAGTCAAATTCATTCCACTCTCATATTGGGTCCAAAATTTGATTACAAAGCCTACAGTACAGCGTCAAAGCAGATAGTATTTAAATAAAGGCACGTTTGGTTTTACCAGGCGCTAGGGAAATCAATGATCCGGATTCATTCCAAGCTCACTCTGCCGTTGACCTAGTAAAAGAACACTGTTGTTCCGACTAAAATTAATAAAGTGGAAAGCTGCATCAAAATGAAATTTGCAAAGTATAATTCAAAATGTATTAAATGTTGTGATAAATTCAATGTAATAAGATTGGGAGATTCAGTAAGAATGTTGTTTAATGAAAACTCTTTTGATTTTGATTTTTAGATGGTAATCTAAAACTTGTAAAAAATTGTAAGCTTCTTAACTATTCTATTCATTTTTAGGTGGGAAATTATTCAATGACTTCTTCCACTATTGATCATATTATAATCATAATCATTTTTATGGGTAAATTACATAGAGTTGATAAAAAAATATATATGAATTATATATAAAGCACAGTCCAACCATATTACACCTTAAGGCATGCAAATCATAAGCTTTATTATTTATCAATGAAACAATTAATGAAGTTAATATCAATGTCACCAGAAAAAATCAAGTTTAAAATGTCATATGTTAAGTAAGGATATAATTTAAATTGATACATTATTTGGTAATTCCAACATGGCAAATAATAATGTAAATTAATAATCATGAAGCAAATAATAATGTCATTAGATTAATTAAAAATATCATGTATTAAATGAGAATGTCAAGATATATTTGTATACAGGGTGTCCCGTAAATAATGGATCAAACGTAACGGGTCGGTAGCTTACCTCATTTTCAACAACTAATTTGAACAGTAAAAAAAAAACCCATAAGGTAACCAAGATATTTTTTTTTTTCGATTTTTACTATTTTCTGTACCAGCATTCAGTGTTTTTAATGCTGTTGCTGCAAATGGTATCATATTTAGGTGTGATTTTTGTCATACATTTCTGAATAGTTTACTAGTGTTATAAGATACCATTTTTTTAAATAACATTTTATTTGCCTTAGAAAAAAAATCTTGAATTGAAAAGTTTTGTTTTTACGATGAAAAGACCAGAATTGGAAAAATTCTCCTGTAAAAAAATGTATGACATCAAAGTGTACCATTATTTTAAAAAATTGTAAAATTACTAAGGTTTGCAAATTGGTATAAAACTTACGTCTAGTCATAACATTGCTGGTACAGAAAATAGTAAAAATCGAAAAAAAAAATTATCTTGGTTACCTTATGGGTTTTTTTTTTACTGTTCAAATTAGTTGTTGAAAATGAGGTAAGCTACCGACCCGTTACGTTTGATCCATTATTTACGGGACACCCTGTATAGATGTCAGAGTAAATATTGAACGGCGTTGCAGAGCGTATGTGATTTTTACTGAGCCGCAGCTTTCTTTTTTTCATCAACGATGACATTCCACAACTAGAGTACACTTCATATATACGAAAAACTTTATTCTGACAATCACAAATACGATATTCGAAATACTGATTTCCATAATTTCGAACGCATCAAAATTCCATATAATTATAAAAACTCTGATTTACCATTCATTTTATTTTATAATTTCGAAAATTAAATATTCTTAACGTTTAAATTTAATTTTCTCAAAATACCGAGTTTCAATAAATCGAAAACAAAAAGTTTGACTTATCTAAAGAACAAACTACGCAGTATTTGGATGTTCCCTAATTATATTGAGCTTGCTATGAATTCTTTGAACAGACACTGATGAGCAATGAATCAAACAAACTACAAAGTATCGCTCATCTCTTATTCTGCTCTTTGTGGACTAAATCTTAAACCATGACAAACTTTTTATCAAAACAATGCTGTCAGTGTGGTGGAATCCTAATCAAAAGTCATAATAAAAAATACCCGACTGAGACCATCGACAAAAATGTAAAAAGGATAACAAATAGACATCGTACTATAAATAGACATTAAGTCCATATACATCATTAATATTGCATACCGCTTGAGACAAATTGTTTCCACTTTGGAACTCATTTACAAAATAATGCGAGTTTTCTTAGATTTCATACAAAAATGGTTATAAATTCTGCAATATTACAGAAAATACCAAACACAAAAGAACCAATAAATACCTAACTTTGATAAAAGAATAATGTACCTACAATATAAAGTTTATTTGAACTTATAATTCAAAGTCAATCCAAAAATATAACACTTCAATGAAACTGGTTTTAAAAACTGCAATTTCATAGGTGATTTTGTCTTCGTTTAGTTGAACTTTATATTCAAATTACTTGATATGCCCTAAAAAGCTTATCTTCAAATTCGAATCGAATAATTAACATTTAATGATTGGATAGTGGAGATTTATTTTTTTGTGTTTTTAAAACAATTTCAGTATTAAAAAAACAATAAAAAATAAATTTAAAAGTAAGAAGTCTGTGCTTTCTACAACAGCCATCAAAACAAAGTACGCTACAAGAAAATGATTTCAATTTCCGATGTTTCATTCACTAAAAACCGTTGCAATATTTTTGAGTCAACACCTGAGCGCTGGGCAAACAAGAACTAAAAGCAAAAAGACTACAATGGCCGCCAACGCTGGCTTCATTTTTAGCATGAAAGAAAAAATATGATGAGTAAACCGAAGTGCGGGTGCCCAGCGAAGTGTTTGCAACGGAATTTGGAAATAAATAATGTTGAATGACTGGGTTTAGGACTTTTTGATAATTTTGTTTAGGTATCCAATGACTTTTCCCGATCTTGGGCAGAGATCAGACTTTTACTGACTAAAACCCACGCCCATGATCGTTCGAAGCAAACCATTGCCCCAATAAATTTCGACAAAGTAGGACTTTTTGGTGATGGTGTTTTCCAAAAAGTGAAGATGAAATGATTAGAATCTTTTTTAATGACATTGTAGATTTAGGCCATAATGGTACTTTATGACTTGGTAATGTGTTAAAGAAACACGGAGATTTTATTACTTCAGAAATTAATAACTTAATTCATTTAAAAAAAAAACAGTTAAAACATTCAAATGTAGTCATAACCATTTAATAGTAAGGTCACAAACATATCATTAATGTGGGTTACTAAAGAAAAAAAAAATGTTTTTTTTTGAGTTATTGGTATACAAATATTATATTTATTTAGATTATATTTATTTTAAGGTAACTTTATTACTTGTTTGTAGATTTTATGGATGAAAAATTTACTTATAGTGTTTGACATTATTGATTACAAATCATATTTGATTTCCTTGACTTCATTGAATTTTGATTATTTAATTAATCCCGTGTACAACTATTGTTTCAATTTATTTAAATTATTCTGATGTAATGATGATCCACAATTTTCCAATCTTACTAGTATGCCAGAAACGGCGATGATCGTAATATACGAGTAAATATATTATGATGCACAAAACAACCTTGTACTAAAACATACTGACAAATAAATGCATTTTGTTCTATTCTGACCAGTGCGTGTGATGACATAAGGCTCCGAAACCTGGTTGCTCATAATGGGTCTCGTCAGAAGGCTTAAAGTCACCCAAATAGCAATGGAAAGGCCTATGCTCGGAGTTTCTTTGCGTGATCATATCAGAAATGAAGATTTCCACAAGAGCTGCTATGTCGGCAACCTAACCTTGGTTAGGTTGCAGACATAGCAAGAATTGCCAAACTTAAGTGGCGATGGGCAAGGCACATTGCTCGCAGAACAGATGGCAACTGGGGTTGAAAGGTTTTGGAGTAGCGACCGCGTACCGGAAGACGCAGTGTTGGAAGGCATCCTACAAGGTGAACCGATAATCTGGCAAGGGTTGCGGGAATCCGACGGATGCGAGATACTCAGGACCGTTCATTGTGGCGACACTTGGGGGAGGCTTATGTGGCCAACAGACGACTTTCGGCTAAAATGATGATGATGATGATTCTAGGATAGGATAGATAGGCCTCTGAAGTTGACCCATAAATTAACTGAATTCCTAAAATATCTCAAAATCCACAGAAATTCAAGCAACATTTTGAACAAAGTATAGCTAAAAGAGAATTGATTCCCTTTAAGGTGGCTTTGCTGAAGTTAATCAAGTTAAAAATGTGGAAAATTCTCCGTCATTTTATGTCGAGAATTCTTTATACCTACCTCATCTGAAGAAGCTTGGGTAAAGCAAATATTTGCTTTATAATCGTATACAGCGTATTCCATTTGATATATTATTTTATTTACCTGAGTAACGAGAATGTTTCAATTACAATTTATCTTTATGAAATTATAAGAATTTCATTTTGAATATATTGCGAGCGCGCTATGTGGAATGGCTTCAAGATCAAAAAGAATATGTGGCTTGTGACCACACAAGGCTATTTGAATATCAACATAAACTTAATAAAATCATAAACTTTTATAAAATTCAAAGCGGGTTGTTATTTTTTGTACTTATTCTTCCTAGTACTTGTACACATAGATATATCAGATTTTTTTGCCAACTCTTCTTTCGAAGATATGCTGAAAGAGATTTCTTTAGATATAAACGTGGTCTTCGTAACTTTTTACTATTTCGTTTTTTTTTTTTTTGTTTCTTGTCAGCATATTTTATGTGAATATAAAAAGTAAAAAGTGCCACCTTTGAACTGTTTTTTTTTTTTTCTTATTGGTTACCATCGTATAAAATAATGAGGTATAGGTACTCATTTTCTTACAATTACATCTCATTTATCTTTATCTCATTTTCCTTCCTTGAATATGTAATACTTGTACGTATAGAAAATTCAAAATACTGAATTAATCTAAAAAAAATTACTTGTTTTGTACGTCTAGGACATTTAAATTATTTTTTTTTTTTTTTTTTTTAGAGCCTATTGTGTGTCCCTCTGCTGGGCAAAGGCCTCCCCTTTCTCCTTCCAAACTTCCCTGTCTAGGGCAATCTCTGGCCAATTTTGCCCCGCAAACATGACCAGATCGTCACACCACCTTCGTCGTGGTCGACCTCGACGGCGTCGACCTCCCTCAGGCGTCCAGTGAGTGACAATCCTCGCCCATCTGTCCGGGTGCATTCGTGCGACGTGGCCAGCCCACTCCCACTTCAGCCTAGCCGTTTTTTCTCCGACATCCGCTATTCGGGTTATGGAGCGCAGCGTGGTGTTTCTAACGCGATCTATTCGCTTGACACCTACGAGTATTATGCAGCGCTCCATTGCCCTTTGGCAAATCTTGAGTTTTGATTTTTGTTGTTCAGTAAGTGCCCAACTTTGAGCACCGTAAGTTAGGACGGGCAGGATACACATATCGATGAGTTTTCGTTTAAGTGTTATCGGAAGGTTACCCTTCATGTGCTCTTTAAAGGTCCAGAAAGTCTTCCAAGCGTTTTGGATTCGTCTTTCGACTTCCATGTCTTGCCTGTTTTTAAACGATATTATTATTATTATTATTATTATATACTTTATTGCACACAATCGTTATAATAATAGTTTTTATATTATCTGGCCTAAGTACGTATACTCATCGACATATTGCAACACTTGCCCGTCTACCTCGACCCTACGTTTCGTGCTGTTGGCAAAAAAATAAGTAGGCATTTTTGGTTTTTTTTTTTTAAATTAATATATTTATTATTTCGACTGAGTCAAAATCAAAAATCAAACTCATTTACATCAAATAGACCATTTACAGGCAATTTTGAATAGTCAAAATGTCGGTCAGTCAAATAAAGTGAAGCTGAATTGCACGTTCCAAAGCGTATGGAGAAGAACGTGAAAGAACACCCTCCATGGACACCCTTTTAAAATCATTTTTTAAAAGGGTGTCCATGTGTGTGTGTGTTTTCAAGTGTTACAATAATCTTGGTTACATATTTCATGTCGCTACAATTATGTGAGCACAATGTAGAATAGTAGTGAGAAAAAAATACTAATTAAAAATAGAAATTGAATTAAGCCACTGGCAGCAAAGAGACAACCAGTCTCAACTGACAGCGCCCGTTCACGAGAATGACGCGTGCTTCAACCCCACTTTACTCAACCATTTTGAAGGGAACAGAATGACCCAATAACACGCGCCACCATCAGCGAGACATTTGAATGAGAATGACAAACTCTCAACTGTCACGCTCGTTTAAGTCAAACAAATTGTAACTTCACCTTTTACAAAAATTTGATAAATGTGCTTCTACATTATACAATGCTAATGGTTCCAAATAAAAAAAATAAAAGCATTAAATGGTCATAAACTTCATTAAACCAATAATGTATATATATTATCATACCATTTCGTAAACAACGTACAAAAAGGGCAATAGCATCTCTTCCAATATTTATAAAACTATAAAAACAAAAAGCTAATTAGTAGGCAAAAGTGGCAATGGAATGGAGTCGACCTCCCTCAGGCGTTCAGTGAGTAACAATCCTCACCCATCTGTTCAGGTTCGTTCCTGCAACGTGTTCAGATCACTCCCACTTCAGCCTGGCTATTTTTTCCCCGACATCTGCTAGTTGAATTATGGAGCGCTGTCTATACACAAAAAAACTAAAACAAAAAATCATTTCACTTGTCAAATGCAAGAACCAAAATCGTGTTGCACGATGATAATCTGTGGCCAAATTATTCGATAGTTTTTATATTTCTTCTACTTATGTTCTTTTCCAAAAACAGGCTTACGAACGCTCTAGTCAGACTAACTCTCTTAAAGTTGAGGCCTAAACCACAACAGACTGACCGACTTTCAACTTATGTTTAACACCCGCTATAATTACGGTGGGAAGTAATGTATGCTGGCGTTGCTAACGGTCTCGGGCCGCCAATGCGTCACGGCAGGGCGCCCCCGGGCAGCGTAAAACACGTTTGCTAAGACCCAAAACCCACCTGTGCTCCTTTTCTATAAATAAGTACCTACGTTCCTCACCGCGCCCCGTAGGGACAATTTATTCTATTTATTTATGAAGCGAAATTGTGAAAAATATCATCATTATTCTTCTATTATGAGTATTTTTTGTCATGGTAATTTCTATAATTTTCTTGATAAATATGGCCACTTGAAATAAAAGCGTATTTGCTGCACTTAAATTGTTGATATTAATATGAAAAGATTTGCGCAAGACATCTGGCACCTGTATTAGACATACAATGAATCAGGTTTCAACAAATAAATCTAATAAAATAAGTCTTAAATCTTCTTGCGAAATATATGGCAGTCTTATTTGCTAAGTTAAAGCTGAGAAATTGCATCACGGCGAAATGTTCAAAAATTTTTAGTTTAAAATTGGGATTAACTAAATAGTGGTAGATGGTGAAATGTGGTTACGTGCTCATCCCATGAGGAATTACAGCGTTAGATCTGCGATGACAATGGTCGTTCTGTACACGGTCCGAATTATTTTTGCTGTAGTAAAAAGTTGCTGTAAAACCTCCTTTGAATTACGGGCGAGAGAAAAAACTCCAATCCTGTATTACTCGAGAATAATGCTGGAACACACGAGCCTCTCGAAAAAATACATCAGCGAAAATTGTTTTCCGCCCGGAGGTAGAATGTTTGCGAAGATTACTTTCACTGATCGTAGGCCGCGGACGATTTTCTTACTTTATGAGACGAACGGGCGAGGCGAGGAGGTGAGAATAGTTCAGCTGGGTAATAGAACGTGTTCTTGAACTTTTCCTCAGTTTTTCTATATATTTTGGATCTATGATAGTGAAGTGGGAAGCAGTTATTACAGCGTCTGAGTCCCGGGTGATATTCGTAGGGCTCTATCTAATCTATGAGACAGCTGTGACTATCAGGAAAATTAAAGTTCAGAAATATAATATATTCTAATACTTTAAATGCAAAAACCTTGAAACATCAAACACCTGATAAACAGTTTTCAATATACCGTTAAGGTTAACATAACCTTAAGGCAACAATACCGGGGTCTCGAGAGTACCCTCATAAAAGGAATAGTTTCCAATTACCAAAAAATGTACAGTCAGCCTTCAAAAAACCTAACCCTTTTTGTGGTTCGATCGAAATAAAACGAGGCGGCCGCTTTGCCAGATTCAAGCTCTAGTTAGGATCCGGCCGCTACGTCGCATTCAAGCACAAAATGGAAAACCCGGAAAGGTACCCCAAGGACCGAGTGAGGCTCTTTATGTAAATTCGCAGTGTACAAAAGGTGAAGTAATGTGAAAGAGAGATTGGGATTCTCCGTTTTCACGCTCCGACGTTGAGCCGAACTAAACTCGATCGACACAATTTAGAAATAAAAAAATTTACCTCTCCAGCATTGAAGGCAAACACGCTGAAATTCAAACATGGCGTCATTTTTTAGCATGAACCATCTCCATTCTGTTTAACAAAAAAAAAAACCTATTTATTAAAACTGAGTCGTGAAAACCGGTTTGACATAGAAACAATAAATTCGCATAATACAAAGGCGGTGGGGTAATAAGTCTGTCAGTGTTTTATAGGATGCATTTTGGAGAGTGTGAATTGCATGACTTGCTTCCGCCATAACCTTTCTACATTCGAAAAACCCAATGTACTTCGAGTGTCTACTCTTACTTTGTTGACACTTCTATGGTTTAGACTAATCGTTTCACCTCATCGTTTAGACCGCGTACATAGAAGAACTGCAACAAATGTCCCTGCTGCCGTTTTCCCGTCAGATTATAATTTAGGTGTCTTCAAAGCTAGTTAATAAGCTAATGCACTTCACCACCAACGATTGCATCACTATTTACATCAGGTTTTTTTTGGTGGGGAAAATCATCAGTGTCAATGACATCTCCCGCCCTTAGGTGGACCGCTCCACCGTCAGTGATAGGTAGTGTCAGACTTTTAATGACTAAAAATTCACCCCAATGTCTTTCGTACCAGGGCCGAGCCTTCAGTACAGAACAGTACGCGCCGTTGACAATTTGGGCTTGGTCTGGACGGCTACCGGACGGTCGGACAGCGAGCTACCCAATGCTTGCCGTCTGCAAGCTCGCGCCTACGGTGGCTAGAAATCGGGACCACTTACTTACCGTCAGGTAGGATCACAGTCAAGCATTATTTTATATTATTAAACAAAAAAAAAAAAATCCTGTCATCCACAGCTATTCAAAACGTATTTCCTATATTGAATATCTACTTTCAGACACTAGTACTCCAAACATTCAGCGAATCAGCCTTTCCAACGCATCCAATAAACGCCAAAACGAAATAGGACTAATAAGTAATCGTAGCAACATAATTGTAATAGACCGCCAAACGTAGTCGAGGGACCACAAGTTATGGAACGTACTGTAACTGCGAATATCGGTGTCGAAATGCTCCCGACGGACGAACATAGTACCCGGCACTGTCCGTAATATAATATATATTTGTAATAAACATAGTTCACGCTATCAGTTGCTAGTGTTAGGTATGTTAATCGCTTGTTTTAAATAAAATAGGGAGATAAAGAAGCGATTAGATATTTGACTGTTATTTCTTTACAATTCTTTCTTCTGCCAGCGGCCTTGTCCACGTGAAAGTAAAAAAAATAATAATAATAAATGAGCTCAGCGTAATCGAGTTTAAACACCCGTGTCGAACATGCGCGAAAAAAAGAATTGAATTTGAGTTTACCGTAAAATTCAACTCATATCGGTAAAACGCAAAATGAAGCTATGATAATCACAATGAGCCGCTCAAACTGTGTTTTGTTTTAATTAAATAATCGCGATTAGTTTTATCGGTGAATTTGGCCCTTAGTAATAAAGTAAATGCTACTTTACGTATTATGCTATTGATAGTTAGATAAAATCCGACAAGCCCAAGAAACCATTAAGGGCCAAGTTAATTAATAAAACTAATCGCGATTATTTAAAATAAAACAAAGTTTGAGCGTTTAATCGAGATTATAGCTTCATTTTGCGTTTCACCGCTATGAATTGAATCTAGTTTACGCTAAGCTCACTTTCAATTCTAAACATCCATGTTTTCGACACTTTAAACATGATTTACCAAGGTGAATGGTAAACGATCAAAACAAAACCCTAATTATTAAACTACTTTAAAGTCGGTTTTCTTCATAACTAAAGTATTTTTCACCGTCGAGCCAATTTACTTACTACAATATCAAAATAGAACTTGTTTGCCAGTCACTATCTATATTTCGTTACCATGGTAATCTTCAAAAATAAATGATATGATTGGCTCATGATACAAAAAAAACTGATTTGGTATCAATAACTGCTCACACAACCAGTTTGCATTTTTTCAACTAAGTTGGCGTCGGTTTCCTGTCAAACGAGATGCTGCTGAATGTCAGCTGGATTTGACGTGGAGTTAGGTGGGATATCATCCCTTGATCTCTCCCGCCATTAGGAGGCACGGAAGGGCTTGTCAGACTTTTACTGACTAAAACCCACTCCTAGTTCCTTCGTTGCCTTTCATTTCAGGGCCAGGAATTCCTTTTCCTTTTAGAAGCAAATCCATGGCCCCTACGGTTTGCTGACATCTCCATGAGGCAGGCGTAACAATACTTGCCACAGACGACTTGGGCTTGGTCCGGACGGTTATCAGACGGTCGAGGACGAGCTACCCATTGCTTGCCGTCTGCAAGCCCGCGCCTGCTATGGCCGGAAATCGGAATCGGGATCCCGGCGGTTAAGGCGTGAAGGCCTCACGCCGCCTTTTTTGCTAGCATTACTGCTTTACAGAAGAAGGCGCCTGCCTGCCACTCCTCCACGCTTCGGACTATGGCCTGTTCCAAGGCCCAGCGCGAGAGATCATTGTTCTGAAAAGGACATGGCGGGGCTCTGCCCCAGCGGGGTATACCTTTACCGTATGGTCCACCGTGTCCTCCGGGCGATCCACATAGTGGTGACACCCGGGCGTTTCTTCCGCACAAATCCGGTGCAGGAACCTCCGGGATGCAGGAACCTCCCGAAGACATGAAATGACAGGCAGTCACATTTAACCTTCACAATCCAATACCTTGGAAAAACCTCCTTCTCTTGGCATGACTGGTGTCGGATTATCTTGCTCTGATTTATTTTTATTGATAGGCTTGCGTTTGACCAATATCTCACTTGGAGCACTCTTGCTTAGAAGTATTATATTCACATTTGACTTGAAGACTTCTAAGTTATAGTTATCAGGAAACACAGACTCTAGCAGGGAATTCCTCTCCATAGCTATACGCAGAATGTATGTGCTCCCAAGACGTTTTGTGCGTTTGGGTGGAATGACCACCACGTACCGGTGGCACATGGCTGCACATATGGTCGTCCAATGATGGAAAAGGCTCTGCGTTTTTTGTCCGTCCCTGCTTCCTTTATCTGGGGTCGGGTCCACAATTCTGCACCAGGACAGTCGGTCCCACAATTGATTATTCGTATTGTCTATCAAAAACGTTAAAATAATAATGTGCTTTCCAAGGCACAAAGGAATTGTCAAAATCGAAAGATTTTAAGGTGCAAATGTTGCTTAACTTATAAATTTAACTCGTGTCACTATTATCATTTAAAACGAGGACCTACTATTGCATCTTAAAATAATTAATTATTAAAAACCGGTTAAGTGCGAGTCGGACTCGCGCACAAAAGGTTCCGTACCGTCCATAAAAAAAAAAACTGCTCAAAAACCACATTTGTTGAATGGAAACCCTCTTAAATATTTATTTCATTCTGTTTTTAGTATTGGTTGTTTTTTTTATTATTTTTTTTTATTGTAGGTAAAATCATCCAATGACAGATTCCGCCCTTGGGTGGAGCGGGAAATAGTGTCAGACTCTTACTGACTAAAAACCTACACTGTTCCTTCCCTGCATTGGATCCAGGGCCCTGGTATGCATTTTCATACCTCCCCAGTAGTATTGGTTGATAGAGTGGCAACAGAAACACATCACTTGTGAAAATTTCAACTGTCTAGCTATTATGCTTCATGAGATACAGCCTGGTGACAGAGTGACAGACAGATAGCTGGATATTAGTAATAAGATCCCGTTTTACCCAAAGGGTACCAAACCCTAAAAACTAATGAAGAACAACCAATGCTTTTAAAGTTTAAAAAATGTTACGTCGGACGTTTGGTTTTCACCTAGGTGTCCGATAGATAAAACTACAAAAAAGTACAACAAAAGCAAAATAAATAAATGGTACCAAAATGATAACGAGAAATATAAAAATAGTTTGACGCTATTTATTTCTAGGTAAGCGACATTGACATCAAGTACAATAGAGTCGACAGTTCTATAGAATTTATGTACCAATTCCTATTGGGCTTTCAAGAAGAAAAAACTATACAGTCAAAAATAAACAGTCTGAAAGCATTTTCTGCGTTGGTTGATAGAAAAGATGGTCGTTTCTGTAACTGCTACATAGTACAATTGAACTAATTTTGTTTATTTATTTATTACAAAAGATATCTACAACGGTACATGTTGTTATTTTTTCCTCATAAAATTATTATTTTATGGCTTCGTTGACCTGATCAAGAGACAGTTAAGTTCAATTTCTCTATTGATTTTATATCTTAACTAGTTTCTTCTGGTTTAAACGTGAGAAAGTATGAAATTATCCCAAAGAAACATCCTTTCAAATTAAAAGGTAATCCTTAAGTATGCTATTTCAGGACATTGTCTATCCACGTACTTCATCCAAATCCGTTCAGCTTACTAAGCGTGAAGAAGTAAGAAAATAAACATACAAACAAATTTCGCCTTTATAATATTAGTATAAGTGAACAAAATACTTTCACGCAAAATAATTTTCTGCTTCAACCTTTAATATCGCTATAAAATTAAGGTCTGTAGAAGCTTCAATAACTCACTTATTTCTCAAGCAGACGAGAGGAACTCGAATATAATTTACTAAACCTGCTACAATCCACTACAACATCATATATATTGCTATATGTATGCAACTATAGAACTCCGTCTAACTCGGTAACTTGAAATTTAGCGCGTTCTCGAGAATATCGGCACCCTACCGTGATTGGCAGCACGATAGTAATATTATTATTAATATTATTAATACACTGGTGTAAGCGTCTTAATGCCCCTATGCCTACTTGTATCATGGCTGAGGGGGATTGTAAAATAATTACTTCAGATTTGAATTCTACAATATCATTAAGGAATATGATATTTTCTAACTATGTTCAATGTATGTGATTGAATAATTCGAGCTATACAAAGCTTTGTGTTGTAATCCTATTAACATTTAATAGGTAAGAGTTCTTAAGGGCATCCAGCTAGGCACCAACATTGTCTAATGACGACTTGATCAACTTGGTATATTTTCTTCGAGATATCATTTTGAATTTGACGGACGATTTCATGTACCGAACGATAATAATGTAAATAATGTTTTTCTGATCGACACT
This sequence comes from Leucania comma, assembly GCA_958295575.1. NCBI lineage: Eukaryota > Metazoa > Arthropoda > Insecta > Lepidoptera > Noctuidae > Leucania > Leucania comma. The sequence goes on along the minus strand of OY282474.1, from coordinate 12,769,433 downwards.
TCTCAAAGGCAAAGCGGAATTTCATCACAGGCACTAAACGGGTGCATGAAAAAATAAAGCTATTTACTAAAGCCGTTTTGTTTCGAATCTCTTTCGTCGATCGCCTTGCGTCGGCAACGTCTCCGATTCCTTTGTTCTGACCACGTGACTGAGCGTTGTGATGACGACATTTGAAGTTTTCTACTAGCGTTAACGATTGTAGATTTATCAACTTGGCCCTCAGATTTTTTATATAAATAATACGACAAAGAATAGTGTTTTAATTGAGGAATAATGGTCTTTGACTATTATTTTCCCTCACTAATATATCGTCGACCGTAGGTTCAATTGAGGTAAGGGACAAAATACCCAAAATGAGTTGTGTATACAGTTTTGTTCAGAATTTTTCGCTCTATCGAATGGTGTATATGAAAAAATTCTAGCTTGAGAAAAATGTCCCTTACCCTAATGATTTTTGGATCCAAATTTCGAATCAGCCCCATAATAACAATGTATCTGAAAAACTATGCAATATAGTAATGTGAAATGGTGTATCGCCGCCAACCCACTTCAAAAAAATAAGGTAAGGGTCTTCCCAATCAACGAATAACCCTTACATGGTTTATTTTTGAAGAAACAATACTAAAACTGACCTTACACTAATGTCTTTGTTATCTGAAAAAAATAATATCATTCATACTTTAAATGGATTGCATGAGTTTTGAAATAGTTGTCCCTTACCTCAATTTGCATTGTTATACTTTAAGCAGTGTCAACGTTACACCTACTTGAATCAAATTATATTTAGGTTCGGTGTCCGTTACACTAATTTGCTAGTGAGAAGTAATGAATATTTATCCCTGTTACCTTTATTTACACACACACTTCTAACTTCATAACACAAGATAGCACGTACTTGCACTATTACCATCCTTTTCTATCTCACAACGTCTTTCTATGTGCGAAAGAGAGGATGATACCAATGCGAAAGCAGCGCACGGGCATCAAAAAAGTCGCTATCAGCGCGAGTTCACCTGTCGTTTAGTCGGGATTATGCACGGTTTTTGACAAAAATAAAAATTGAAAACAAAACCATTTAAACCAATTGCTTCGACGCAGACAGAAATTACTACTCCAAACGGGTTTTACTATGTTTGGGGTAAATGCGACCAGAATCGAGGGTCAAAAGAGATAGGGTCTTGCCTTTTCATGTATCTGAAAGATATTGATGATAGAGGAATAAGAAAAGTTATCCTGTATTAAATGATAAATGATATTTATTTTGCTAATTGGTTTTAAAAAAACACTTGTACACGTCAACATTTTTTTCGTCAGTTTAAACAGGATGAGGCCGGTGTTTCCTAGCTGACTACCCTAAGAAGAAACACCAAAACAAACTCAGGGGTCACAGTCTGTTTTAAAGACCATACAGTAAATTTGTAATGGTCAAATCACATGAGAACTATGCAGATTTGTCTGAGATGGTCTTTTGAAGAAAGAGCAATACAGATTTGAGTGGACCTGTCCAGTCAGTGCAAGCATTTGTCAGTATTCGTGAAGTTCAACTCAGGATTACTAAGGAGCTCAACAGTTTGACGAACAATATCAAAGACAGGACATTTGGATAGGTCGCAGAAAATACTAAGTTTAAGTATTTTCTGCGACCTATCCAAATGTCCTGTCTTTGATATACATTAAAATTACTGAAAAGAAAAGAAAAAAAAGGCAATTTGTGGATTGCTTTTTTTCTTTTCTTTTCAGTAACTTGAATGGAAAATGTCAAACATTAATTAAAATAAAAAGAAATAGAAAAAAATATGTCCAATTGTAAAATAAAAATAATTTACAACGTCCAATTGTAAAATAAATTTACAACGTCAAATTGTAAAAAAAATAAACAACTATGTCAAATTGTCAAAAATAATAATAATAACTTGTACTTGCACAGGCATAACCAAGTAACCAGGATTATTCACCAGCAACTTGCTTTGAAACACAATCTAGTGGATTCTGAGGTACCGTACTACAGGTATGTGCCCGACCCAGTTCTCGAAAATGACCATGTCACGTTGTATTGGGATCGGTCTATCATTACTGACCGGACTATTGTAGCCAATAAGCCGGATATAGTTGTGATAGACCGATTAGCGCGCCGCGCAATGATAGTCGATGTCACCATCCCGCATGACGACAATCTCGTGAAAGCTGAGAAAGAGAAACAAATCACATATCTCGACTTAGCACACGACGTTGTTGACCACTAATGGCCTTATAGCCAAAAGCTTCGACGACCATCTATCGAAGCTATCCTGTCTCTGGAGCCCTAACCACCGGTAGCTTGGACCCTGCTCCCTACACCGGCGGACTACTATTTTTATATATTTTTAAATGTTTTTTTTATATATGTATTTATATTAAGAAATATTTAGAAATATAAAACAATATGTGATAAGAACAAATAAAGGAAATAATAATAAAAACACAACCGAAAATAAAAAAAAAGAAAAAAAAAAGAAAAGAAAAGTTATAGTACATACTGGAGCAGGTCAATCCCATGCCTTTTCGTCCTCAATATAGTCCGTTACAGTGTAAAAAAAAGTTTTCGTTTTACAAAGGATTTGAATTTATTTAGGCTTAGTTGTTGAATATGACTTGGAAGTTTATTAAAGAAGTGTATGCATTAGCATCTAAATGAGTCCCCTATTTTTTTAAGCCTAGTTGCTGGAATCATTGCTAGTATTAAAATTATGAATATTACTATATTTTTTAAACATGTTTATATTTTTATTTATTGCGATGCTTGCACTGGACAAAATCGTAATAGGACAATGCTGGCAATATTGCATTATTTTTTGTCAATATCCAAGAATATCGAAACGATTCAGATTAACTTCTTATTGACCGGTCATAGTTACATGCCAATTGACAGCATGCACTCTGTTATTGAACGAGAAATGTGAAAATTGACAGTTTGAAGTAGAAAGCAAGGGCCTAGAATGTAAAACAAAAAGTGGGAAGGGAAAAGGAAAAGGGACGGGAAAGGGTAAGGTTAAGAGTAAAAAATCTGTTAGTGTGCGGTCACAACTAGCAGACTCGCCTGATATGACAGTGGATAATAATTGCATAGAACTAAGGCCTTTGTATAACACCAGGCTGCCAATATCGTTCGCAAAATATAAAGATTTTGCGTGAAAAATTGTGCGTGAATGCCATGCCCAGTACATTTCATCAAGATTTGAAGCTACCATATTGCGCTAAAGTGATTGACAATTAGAATCAAACGGACGAAGAAGATAATCTTGATGAAAAAAACGGCTAATTCTGAAACATTTATTAATCTCAATTTTATCAATATTTTTTTTTAATGATTATAATGATTAAACATTGATCTCATGTTGAAGGCAGATTAAGCGGCTACAAGTAAAATTGTTTATTTTAATTTGATTAACAATGTCTTAAAGGCTCTACTATGATTATTTGCAGCTACTCTTTTATTTGAATAAGAATTCAAAGTAAATGTTGGTAAAATTGTTACCATTTCTTTTAATAATTTGATTATAATAAACATGAATCATGAATTTAAATGAAATAAAAATTGTTTTATTCAAAATATTACAAATTGACTATTACGATGTACAAACATTGCATATAAGCAACATACAAAAAAACAGATACACGATTCTAATACATTTTCATGTCTCTTAAATGATTTCTTGAACGATTTCCAAATTTAAGATATCCTTACCTCAAAAGTGTGTACTTCATTTTCTGTCAAAAATCTCTTTACACTGTATATTTTTCATTATTTTTTTCAACAAGTCCTTTACACTATTTTTTCATTAATATATTGGATTCAACGTAGAGGTCAATTTAATGTAAGGGACGGGACTACAAGATACTTGGTCAGTAAGGGACATTACTAGCAAAATACATTGTTGTAAGGGACATCTATTTTCTTAAATAGCTAACTTATTTAAATAAATGTTACATATGTAGATAGAGCACTAAAACACAAGACTATGTGTGAAATCAGATCCGAAAAAGGTTAATAACAAAAAAAGTTATGGGCGATTTAGTCCGAAAAAAAACTTTGTCGGCCTCCCCTGAAAAATCGTATTTTGTCCCTTACCTCAATTGAACCTACGGTCGACGATATGGTGGCGGTGGCGGGTAGAAAAGTCCTATAGGATCGCATGTACGAAGCTCATGGCAGTTTATATTTTTTGGCCATATAAATCAACATCAACGCAACATGACTTTACCAAAACATGATGAAGAATATTATTATGTCGATACTAATGAAAAGTGTTTAAAAAGAGGAATAAGCAATTTAATGTATGATAAATTTTCTCCTCCTGTATTGGTTTTAGCTTCCAGTTTACCTGAGTACCTATATTTTCCTCCCACTCAATATATTTCATATGTATCACGTCTTTACACATCTACAAATGACTTCACGCGAAATACCAATGAGAATGTTTCGAGAAACCCAAGTATTAGCGGTTACACCTTTGTTCCCAAAACAGGACAGTAGTTCTCATCTTGGTAATAGTTGAAGCGACACATCAAGTTTGAATATTTGGCTCGAATAAGACAGCTGAATCTAAAATGGGTAACTGGAGTGTAGTCTTGTTTCGTACACGCCCTACTTGTTAAGTACCTCGTTATGGGCTTTGTGGAACCTATGTCAAAAGCTATTGAAACTTATATTAAATACCAAACAGACTAGAATACTATATTGCTTTATACCTGGAAATAGAGTTATGTGAGTGGGTTTAGGTTGATTGCCTATAGTAATTCATAACACACCTACGGAACATTATTGAGATTACGTCGGATATTATATGTTTGAAACTATTTTTTTCGTACACGTGATTTGGTAATATAATTTTGATACGGTCTTTTTTTAAATCATCATTTTTTAATCATAAAAAGAAAAATGATTTTTTTTTTTTGAAAAATGAAAAGTTTAAATGATTGATTTGGTAATTGCAAAAATTATGAAAATAAATTTCCTAGGATGCCAAAAAACACCACACCAGAATGTATAATAATAATAATAAATTTATTTATTTGTACATTTAACACACACAGTAATACATGATTATACATAATTTTATAAACACTGAACACTTAAAAAAGATAAGATTTGACTCCTAAACTAATGACAAATACTTGTATCTCAGGAGCCAGTTTCTCCTCGGACATGTTTAGAAATAAGATGTTAGGTACAATCAAGATAGCCTTTTATATAGACGTTTAACAGTATTGTGGAATAATTATGAGATGGCTGTTAGATGCAGTGTAACCGTGTGCACCGGAAGATGCAGTGTTGGAAAGCCACGAGAAAAGTTCACGAGAATGCGATAGATGGGAGACGCACTGGATCAGTCGTAGTGACACTTGGAAATATATACCGTTAAATTTTGGTCGTTTTAATCCCGCGGGAGATCGATTAGGTACATGAAACCATATCGAATTGTAAAGATAACAATGAAAAATAAAGTAATTTCTTTTAAACTCGAATTAATTTACGCATGTATGAAATTGATTTCTTTATGTAAACGTCAGCTGATCGAGGCTAATGAACTGTAGGTAGTTAGTACGCAATGACCGACAACTCCCTACAAGGTCATTGTCTCATTTACTTAAAGAAATTAATTTCGTTCACGCGTATATTAATACGAGTTTTAGAAAAAAAGTACTTTATTTTTTAATTTTATCTTTATAAATCGATAGTGTTTCTTGTACCAAATCGATCCTCCACGGGATTAAAACGACCAAAATTTAACGGTGTATACAGTATGTATTCGACATATGGGCAATAAATGAAATCACGAGCAATACTCGTCCACAGAAGCATAACTATTGATTATTAAATTAAAAATCAAAAAATTAACAAACTTAAATTTTCAAACAAAATAAATATCAAATAAATTCAGTAAAAGTTAAACACTCTGTTTAGGATACGTAGGTACAATACCTAGTAACCTTGAGTACAGAATGGTAATAGCTTAAATGCAGACGAGACGGTGCGGCGCGGCGCGGTGCGAGGCGGCGTTTTTATTGTAATTTCACAATATTTACTTAAAATTAAAACTCGATTTTTTGTCTAAACTATTGGACTGATTTCGTTTATTTTTTGCATATCGTTAGTAAACGCTAAAACAAGCATGTGATTTCATTTATTGCCCATATGACGTATACATACTGTATAATAAATCACAAATAATGTAGTTACTCAAGCCCCAAAGCGAACGCCGTCGTTCGCACACCTATTGTCTTTCTATTGTGTCTCTAATTACAGTATTCATATGTATAAAGTTTTAATTTGTTTTTATTGTTTTTCATTGTCTCAGCAATCCAATTAGCCTAATTACAGTGTATATTTTAATATCTTTGTTACACATAAACTTATTCAATTTATATGTATTCGATTATACGCTTTCATTACTTTCTTAGCTATCTGTTCCTGGAATTTTCCTCAAAACAATTTGATTGAACAATTAAATTATTCAAATTTACTTGTACCCGTCTTCGGTTCTCTTGAGTCCATCTAATTCACATTTTATCAAAAATACTTGAAACATTGTCACTAACAACATTAATTCATTACATGAGTTATACCTAGTACATTTTGAATTTCCGAAACCAGCTTATCGTAATATCCTAGTTTGTTAACAGCATCGCGGCCGCGTCCTATCGTGTCTATGCCAATTGCTATAGACTGTACAGACGACTTGCATAATTTTGCTATGGATGCGTCGTAGTGTTGCCACTTTATAGACCGTTAAATTTTGGTCGTTTTAATCCCGTGGAGGGTCAATTCGGTACATGAAACACTATCGATTTGTAAAGATAAAATTAAAAAATAAAGTAGGTACATTTTTTCTAAAAGTCGAGGTAATAAACGCATGTACGAAATTATTATTTTTAAGTAAACGAGTCAATGACCTTGTAGGTAGTTTTTTTTTTTTTTTTTTTTTTGTGGTAGGTAAAATCATCCAATGACGAATCCCGCCCTTGGGTGGGGCGGGAAACAGTGTCAGACTTTTACTGACTAAAAACCTACCTTTCCATTCCTTGCCTTTATCCTGGGGCCTTTGGTGACAGTCTCACATAACCTTTGGCCCCAGTAGGCTTCGGCCCTGCTGGACCCCTACAGTTTGCTGACAACTCCTTGAGGCGCGCGGGAACGGTGCGCGCCGTAGACGACCTGAGCTCGGACCGGTCTGTTACCGGACAGACGGACAGCGAGCTACCCATTGCCCACCGTCCGCGAGCCCGCGCCTATGGTGGCCGGAAATTGGGATCGGAAACCCGGCGGCGGCGGCGGCGTGTCCGCCTTTGCCTAAGGCGGTCGGCCTCCTCCTTTACTAGCATTACTGCTTCGCAGAAGGAGGCGACCGCCTGCCACTCCTCCTCGCTCCGGAGCATGGCTTGAACCAAGCCCCGGCGCGAGAGATCGCCGCCGATCGCCCCCACGAGGACACGGCGCTGCTCTTCCCAAGCGGGGCACACCTCGACTGACCTTGTAGGTAGTTGCTGGTCGTTGCGTACTAACTACTAACAGTTCATTGGCCTCGCTCAGCTGACGTTTATTTGAAGAAATTAATTTTGTACATGCGTAAATAAATTCGAGTTTAAAAAAAAATACTTTATTTTTTAATTTTCTCTTTACTAATCGATAGTGTTTCATGTACCTAATCGACCCTCCGCGGGATTAAAACGACCAAAATTAAACGGTGTATAAATGTATTTCTTCGTAATTTTTACTTATGACTTCATAATATGTATATTTAGTTTTCTTTTTTCCTTATTCTATACAAATCTATTGGAGCACTGCACCGTTCCGACGTCTTTGTGTCGACACCGTCACCGGCCCACGCTGAAAACCAGCGCTATGGTTTCGCCATATTATGCATGAGGCTTTTATGCTGAGCGTTTGGCCATTTTGCGCGGATTTGACACATACGCTATAATAATAAAACATAGATTATGATTCTAAACTTATTTTAAGTTTACATCATTTTTATTAGCATTATCAATGGTTACACTGACGCATCCGACTTACATGCGGAGTTGTGTCAATTATTTGTTCCAAATAATTACAATCGCTCTAGAAAGCATAAATTATTTAATGTCCCATTTTGTCGCACTGTAGCTCGATCCACCTCTCCTATACCGCGTATGCTAACGATGTTCAACGCGCTCGTGGAGACCAACCCTGGATTGGATTTGTTTGCTGATGAATGGAAGACGATATTACTAGAAAGTTTAAGGTTCTGTGAGAAGACGGAGTGAAAGGTTTAATTTAATTTAGTATTAATGGCTATTTTGCTGTACTGAATAAATAAATAAATAAATCAACCTTTTAATGTTCTCTCTGTTCGGACTCAGACCTCCTCTGTAGGAGAGGGAATGGGCCGTAATTCACCATGCGGGCCCAGTACAGATTGGTGAATATCACATGTCTTCGAATTTTTGGTTCTAGGACATGCCGGTTTCCTCACAATGTTTTCCTTCACCGTTTTTGAGAGCAGCCGCGGTGATGAAATAAATTACACTAAGTATTACGCGTGCTGGGTTTGAACCCACGACCTACAACTCGTAAGTCGGGGCCGTTGCCACTCGGCCACCACTGCTCTCAGTTGACATCATTTCGCACAAATAAACTGATTTTCTTTGTTATCTTGAAGAGGCCAACGTCCAACAGTATATACGCAGGACGTATTTCGGCTGAGATGAAAATTCACTTTAAATGCTTCCCGTGGGAGGAAAAAAGCCCACAAATGAAAGTCAGAACGTCATACGCCTGATATATTATATGATATTATAAATAAAGCTTAATAATCTTCGCAATGTGACGTAACGCTGACGTCACAGGACGACAGATGACGTGAGCCTCAAGCGACGTTCTGTCGGCGGATATCACGGAACCCTTCGCGTAATATAAGCGCATATTACTCCTACGTTGTATTCTGTCATTCTGTTTCGGATATTCGGATATCAAGCCTCTATAATTGTGTGTTGCGTCATCGTTTTGTTGTTGCGTTGGCTTATGTGCGTTGATTTAAACGAAAATGTTAATACACGTAATATTAACATCTTTGTTTTCACGGTCACACATGGCTTTTCGTGTGGTCTTGCACTGAAGGTTTCTCACAAACTTACCTATGAAGACAGTTCAATCCACGAATGAAGTCTCGAAGATTTTTTCGAATCGCATATTTTTTTTGTGACGTAGCTAAAAATTTACAGTTTTAAGATTTTTTTTCTACACTTGCGCTGTGAGACCTTGTTTCATGCCAAACAGAATTCTAGGTCAACGGGAAGTACCTTATGAATTTTATTCCCTTGAAAGTGTAAAAATAATTACAGGGTTTGCAGCAGTGGGATAACATAGGTATAAATAAAATAAAACGCATACCTATTGGAAATATTGTTATTTTAATTTCGTCAGAAAAAGCGAAATTCCTTTTCACATGTGTTACAGATTTTCATTAGTGTTTCGGGACCTTTGTTTTATTGCTGTACCAAAGAGCCTACACGTAACCTAAATACTGAGTTACTAGACCCTGGAAACACAGTTGCTGGGTTTATTACCAGGACTATTGCTTAGAGAAACTGGAGCGATATGCTTATTATTTTTAACATTAATATTATTAAGGCAAAATAACACTCGCGTACAAAGGTTTGCGTACCGTCCGTAGCAAAAAAAAAAGCAAAAAATCACGTTTATCTTAAATATTTAGTTTATTCTGTTTTTTTAGGATTTCTTGTTATAGCGGCAACAGAAATACATCATCTGTGAAAATGTCAACTGTCTAACTATCACGGTTCATGAAATACAGCCTGGTGACAAACAGACATACGTACGGACCGCGGAGTCTTAGTAATAGGGTCCCGTTTTACACTTTGGGTATGGAATCCTAAGATTTTTTTCCTAAGAATTGTATCCTAAGAATTGTATCCTAAGATACTTGTATGTTTGTTACTCTTTCACGCTCAAACGTCGACGTCGGAGGCTTTGTACATGCCTATAGGTACACAATGAACATAATGTTTTTAAAACAGCCCTCATGCGTAAGAGTGTATTCTGCTTGGCTCCAAAATTATATAACAAGGCATCAAAGGCATTCCAAGATTTGTTTTGTATTTATTGGTTTCAATAATGTTGACGAGTATTTAAATGAGGGAATTTAGACATTTTTATTAGATATTAATTTTACTAATTTGACGTAATTATATAATTTTTCTACTTTGTATTTTATTATTATTAGACTACTGAATTTGTACGCCTTTTAAGGCAAAACATATAGATTCTTTTTTATGTTTGTACCAATTGATTTTTAACCTACACATGTTTTTGACAAATAAAATTTATCTTACCTTAACGGTTGATCGGATTTGATTGAAATTTTGCAAACTGGTTGCCTGTGTCTTGGAAATAGCACATACCGCCTTATGCCAAAACGCGAACTAAATGTAGTTCCAAAACTATTACTAGGTTTAATGCCAATTAAACGCGACCTAAATGTATTTCCCGGAACTACTTTAAATCGCGTTTTGGAATAAGGCGGATAGGGTTTCTATCCCGGGATTGTTGGTGTTCCCTTTGGAATAATATTCTACATTCCCGTCAGGGGTAACCGCTGGAAGAAGCTGCAGTGTCTTAGAAATAATTCACTTTTGTAAATTATAAAAATTACTTTCTGAAAATAACATTATTCAAAAGTCGTCCTTCGCGGCTCTGGCAGCCTTCAGAACGATCTTTAACATTCATGAAAACTTTCCACAGAAACTGAGTAGGAATTTTGTTGATTTCTTGTTTAATGTTTTTGAAGTCAACTCCCAAGGGCCCTTTAGACACTGTTCGTGGAACATGGTACTAACCGACGATTACCCCTGTACCTACGCACTATACCACTATACCCAAAGACAACCTCCATTTGGTGGAAAGCTATTGTGACACATTGAAAACAAAGATATAGGTAGAACTATTCTTTTTAGATGGAAAAATCATCTAATGACATCTTCCGATCTTGGACGGATCGGGAGGGTGTGTCAGACTTTTACTGACTAAAAACCTACCCTGTTTCTTTCTTGGCCTTTCATAACAAGGTTGAGTCTTCCTTTCAGAAGTAGACCCTTGGCCCCAGTAGGCTTCGAGCTTGCCGGGTCGTTTCGGTTTGCTGACATCACCTTGAAGCGCTCGTGAAACAGTAGGTATGCGCTGTCGACAACTTGGGCTCGGTCCGGACCACAGATAACAGAAAACAGAAGATACGTTACGCAGTGAAAAATGTACCGGAACACCATGTCTCCAGTTGTCCCTACCATCACTGACTCTACTACATATGCAACTATTGTTACGCAGTCCCGCACACACTCGCAAATTATAAATCAGATCATACTACACAGTAAATTATAAACCTTATCTTCCTAAATACAGCGTATATTTTTCATGCACCATATAACTTACGCACACATAAACATCGATGTGCTGTGCAAAAGCAATTTATTTTACATTTACGCTAGTTATTGACGAAATAGAAAAGTTATCGATTTTTTAATTTTTATAATGATATTTTTTTAGGTTCCAAAAACTAATTAAATAAAAATAAATATGTCTAGAAAATAATTTATTTATAATAGAACAGTAAAATTTTTATCATAAAAATAAAAACACTAATTATTATTTATTCCCATTTGTCCACCGACTTTTGACCTACTATTTTACCAACTTACTTTACGAAAGTTGCTTACGTATTTCTCTACTGCTCCAAAATAAATAATAATACATTATTTCACTTCGGATATCCAACCAATCGATATTGTGGTCGATAGTCTATATTGGTGGATGTGTACAGGCGCAACCCTAACTCGGCTCAACTGACTGCGGCCGTAATAAGAAATACACCGCACTGATAAAGTATCGTTATGTTATTTTTACATTGCTTGTTCAGTTACTGAGCGTCAAAGTTAGGTAATGGTTAAAGAACAATGTATTTACTCTATGTATAATAAAGTCGCTTTGATATTTGAAAACAAAAATAACGCAGTAAAAGCAAAGGATATTATTGGATTTGTTGTTTTTCCTAATTTTATTGATAAATATACTATTAAGATTGCACTTATTTATGGTTTGAGATTCCTTGATGACTCAGGCTTTTCTTTTCGCTTTAGTTTTTGCATGAAACTACTGAACAACACGGTATTTTAAATTTATTTACGATCACGTTCGCGATGTAACTGACGGCCGTCAAACGGCTGTTTGCCGGTATATGCCCTTGTTGGGCAAGTACCGCGGACGCAAACACGCCCCCTTGGCGCTTCTCTGTTTTTAGATTTCTGTGGTCCGGACAGTTACCGGACGGTCGAACAGCAGCTACCCATTGCTCGCCATCCGCAAGCCCACGCCTACGGTGACCTGAAACTGGGACTGGGATCTCGGCAGCTGGGGTGTGAGGAAAGATATAGAACTATGGTATTTGGGAGGCTGAATGGTCTGTTACTAGGACCTATATTGAGACTATGGCCTCTGCCTGAATATTTTTTTAATAAACATCAATAAAAAAAGCACACTTTATAAATGGGCTCCAAAAACGGTCATTGGCACAAAGTGACCTAGCAACAAGAAGGCAATATATCCTGAGATGATTGAAGAGTAAAAAGGTGTACCACGGCTATCAAAACAATTCCTAAAGTATGTTCAAGAATTCAAGACCTTATTATTGTTAATATTATTGTTTCTTAAAAAAAAAACTCGTTACTAAGGAATCATTTTGATTCATAAATAAATACAACCCAATTAAATAAAGAACAAAATAAAACAAAATTATTATAGGCATTTATAGAGCTTTACGGAGAGCATTTATTAATGTAGGTACATTTTAAATGAATCTTCTGAGTAAGTTATAAATATTACCCGCATTTATTTAGATCTAAATAATATTTTGCTGTCTTCCATTAAGGCGGCACGGTTTGCGCAGTTGTTAAGCGATGGGCCGCTACACTGCGCGTCGCCGGTTCCATTCCCGCTCGGAGCAAATATTTGTATCATCATTATCATTTCAGCTGAAAAACATCCACTGTTGGACATAGCCCCCCCCCCCCCCTCCCCCCAATGAACGGTCCTGTGCATCTCGCATTCAACGGATTCCCGCAACCCTTACCAGATCATCAGTCCATTTTGTAGTAGGCCTTCAAATGTTACGTCTTTCGGTAAGTGATCGCCATTCCAGAACCTTTTGGCCCCAACGGCCATCCGTCCTGCGACCAATGTGCCCTGCCCATTGAAAGAAAGAAAGAAAGAAAAGAAAGAAAAAAAGTTTATTTGTATCAAAACATGGCGCATATCTTAAAATAAACACACACTGACTCTATATAATAAAATAAAAAAAAAATAAAAAAGTACATAAAAAGATATGCGTCACATCCGCACAAAACGGCCAGCGCTCAGCGAAATGCTGGAGCTCGTGTGCAGGACAGAGCCACAGCGCTGATTTTTTGATTTTTCTGTGTCGGTAACGTTGGTTCTCCTGCGGATATCCTCATTCCTAATTCGATCATGCAAGGAAACTCCGAACATAGCCCTTTCCATTGCTCTTTGGGTGACTAAATCTTCTGATAAGGCCCATTGTAAGGAACCACTTTTCGGAGCCTATGTCATCACTGGCAACATGCACTGGTCATACACTTTCCTCTTGAGACACCGTGTTATATTAAAATATTTGTATGGCCTGCAGATAAATGTTTCGGGTCTGAGTGTCTTATGGTGAGCTTTATAGGCTTAAGAGATTTTTTTTTACCAGCCTAATACTTAGAGCCTAGCAGAGTTAATGATTATTATCACTTGACGAACACCATTTTTGGTATTTTTTGAAAGGTTAGAAATCATCTACTGACTTCTCCCGCTCTGGGATGGAGCGAGAGGGTGTGTCATACTGTTATAGACTAAAACTCAGCAGTTTTTCTTTAGTGTTACTCTTTGCGTTTCAGGGCTGTTGTGACTCTTGCCAAGGGGGAATCCGTTACTCTGTTGTTGTACGTGTTACGCTCTATGTAATTTGATATGCTAGAGAAAGAGGCGCTTGAGGGAACGGCCCTTACGCTTCAGCCGCTAGGATCCCATTCCGAATCTCGGCCGTCATATGCACGGGCTTACGGATAGCGAGCAATAGGTAGCTCGCCGTCCGACCATTTCGTAAGCGTCCAAAGCGAGTTCAAGTCATCGAAGGCGCGTAGTGTTCCACGCGCCTCAAGGAGATGTCAGCAAACTGTAGGGGCCCAGCAGGGTCGAAGCCTACTCGGGCCAATGGTTTGATTCTGAAAGGAAGATTCAGCCCCGGTACGAAAGGCAATGAAGGAACAGGAGTGGGTTTTTAGTCAGTAAAAGTCTGACACTATCTCCCGCTCCGCCCAAGGGCGCAGAGATAACATTGGATGATTTTCCCACCAACAAAAGAAAAGCCCAACATTCCAAAAATCCCAAAGCCTAAAAATCCATATTGTATGTAAGACAGGTCTTATCACAGACTTGTAGATTTTACCCTTACATTTGAAGTTTTTTGAAGATTGCCATGGTAACTAAATGTACGTATATAGCGATTGGCAAATAAATGGTTCCATTCTGATATCGCAATAAGTAAATTGGCTCTTATAAGTAAAACCGAAGAACAAAAATGCTTTGTTCTAAAACTGTCATCTGTACTCGTACCTACCTCCGCTTTCCCCCAAGGAGTTGATATTATTTTTTCAAAGGATATTTTATTTTCACTGAAACCCCAACGAAATAAAGGAGAACGCTTTCATTTCAAGGAAAAATCGTAATAATAGCTGCTTTTTACCTGTCATCGATGTCTGTTCTTGATTATTCTTTTGTTATACTGAAATATTTTCTTTTTTTTTTTTCAGTGTGAGATTAGGTACCGGTCTTATGTTAATGAGCCAAAATACAAAAATTCTTCACTGGGATTTGTGTCAATTTTACAAGAAATTAGCTTATTTCAACGGCTTCAACCGTGTGAAAGTCGAATGTAATCCCAAGGAAATATATTCTTGGGGTAAAAAGTACCCTATGTACTACTCTAGGACTTGGTCTACCCGTGCGTTATATGTTAACTAATTCCGTTCGGATGCTTGAGCAGAAAGGAGTGATAATCATACACATTATATGAACATTCATCTTTATTAATTAGTAAATGAGTTGAAACTTGATTAGTATTCGGACAGAAAAATAAAGATTGCATGCGATTCAAACGAAACTACTCGTAAATTCATGGCAGCTTAGCTTTTCGATGTACTTTTGAATTATGTATCTAAATCTATTGGTGTAGATATTTTTTTAAGATGAGGTGGTATGAGGTCAAATGAGGGTGAAATAGTGGTCAAACTTGAGCTTATCAATGATAATAAAAAAGTGGAGGTCCTTAAGTTGCCTGAATGTTTTTTGGTTTGTTGTTGTCGTCAATAGATAATGATGATATTTTTTCTGTTTGGAAGGGTATTTTTTTGGTGAAAATTTGATGAATAATTTTAGAGACAGTAAAAATATTTTTGTATTATTTTGGGTAACTGCAATATATTCTTTGGGATTCAACATTACACGTTAGTTCATTATTTTACAGAAACCTAAAGTCAGAATTTAGTTTCCTTTATGGACGCCTAAATTGACCACGAAGGTTTGAATATTGGATGCTGTGGCGACTTCTAGCCTTATTCAAGTTGTCGAGTTGTCGACTCGTGTAGGTTGCCACAAGCCAACCCAGTATATTATCGTTCTATGTTGCTTTAAATGAAACCGCAGCATTTAGTATTAATGGCAGTTGGAAGTCTTTGGTTACCAACAGGTAACTCAAACACTTTGAGTTTGATAAATATCGTGATGACGACAGCGAATGAGTAAGTTTTTAGGGATATGAGAAATGGCGAAATTAAGTGAATAGTAGAAATGTGTTTATGACTCAAAAATCAGGCTTTGAAGACTCCAATGCTAAGCCGTCAAACTTCTTCTCGTGTCGATGTAACTTAAATTTTGTCCAACCAATATTTAGCCAACTAGACAACATTGTCGTTAGCCTCGTATAAGTCGTTGAAGGTACAGGTGGTTGTGCATGCAGGGCGGGAAAGGAGGGCAAACTCAAAATGCATAAATGAGGATGATGATATTTTGGCATTATTTGAATAATTCGGTGTTAGAATATTTTTTATATCTTAAAAATCAGGATTAGAATATTCCAATGTTATGTTGTCAAATTCAAAAAGAATAACAATTAATGATGATGATATTTGGGATAGCCTCACAAAACAAAAACAGAAGTAAAACAAGTAGGCAAGTAAAGTTACACCCCAAAATATTCTACTTATTACAAGAACTTATGCGGAGTAGCTAATATCATCAAACTTTCTGTTGGAAAGTTTTCCACTTCACACTATTATTACAGCAATGCTTGTTATGTTAGAAACTGTACATACTATAGTCAACACGAATGATAAACAATGTGAAAGAATGATAGCAGAGGGAATGCTGGCTTGTCGAGCCCGCATTTTGATGTGGCTTATGTTTATTTTCGATTTCACTTCACTTAGTATACGCGAAGGCGGGTTATAAGATTAAATTTGATGAAAACAGATGAAAAGTAAACATTTTAATAAGAAAATTGGATGTCTTGCGTCAACTTGAGATGGAGTTGGACTTTTTAATAGGTTTGTGTTAGAAAAAGAGAAAATGTCTGATACAATTACTTTAACGATGAGAAAGGCATAGTATAGTATGCGGCAAAAAGATGAACCATTTAATATGGTTATGCGCAGCCCTCCACTTCAATTGAGACCCGAAAATTGGTTACTGTTTATTCAAGGTCAACTGTTATAATGATTCAACTTGTGTGACGAGAATTATAAGCGATTTTCGGGTCTCAATCGAATCAACTTATACCGCGTACTATACAAGTTATTATAATGGGCTATTTCTATTTCTCATTTTCTCGTCATTTTAATTTCTAAATAGTAGACGTCTATAAAATAGAAAACAAGAAATTACTGCCGTATTTTTACATATACTGTACCTATTACATGATTATTCCACATAAGGGTACCGTGACATTAGCTTCCAATACGCTACACGTTTAGTACCTACATTAGTTCCGACAAAATGTATAAGCGTGCATGCATTACATTGTTTTTTCTTTATGGTATTGTGTTATGTAAGTAATTACTTAGAGGACCATTATATTTATTAAAAGTGATGTGATGTTTCTCAACTGTTTAATTTTATTTTAAGGTGAAAATAAACAACAAGATACGCTAAAAACTGAAAAACCGCTGACAATACTTGCTTATTTACAAGACTTCAAATCTGGCCAAACCTTAAAAATACCAGCTTTTCTTATTTCTCCAATCATTATTGTGCCTAAAACAAATAAAGAAGGTCAAGTAGTAAGCAGTGATGAAAAATTCGAAGAAAATAGTGAAATAATCAAGAAAGTTATACCTGTGAGAATTATACTAAACGGCACTAAGGCAAATGAAGAAAACAATGATATTGAAGTGAATTTCAGACAGGCTTT
Organism: Leucania comma; assembly: GCA_958295575.1. Taxonomy (NCBI): domain Eukaryota; kingdom Metazoa; phylum Arthropoda; class Insecta; order Lepidoptera; family Noctuidae; genus Leucania; species Leucania comma. Next base: position 12,751,881 of record OY282474.1, on the reverse strand, counting down.
AAACAGAGGTAGTATTGATAAAAGTGATGTTCCTGAAAACAAAACAGATAACAAGGTTAAACAAAACACAAGTACGGTTGAGAATATTGCAAAAGGAAACACAACTAAAAAAAATGAAACGACCACACCTGAGACAACTACTAAAGTAGAGCATAATCACAATGTTACAGAACTTACTACTACTGAAGCTAGTGGACTATACTCGACGGCAGTTTATAACGACCAAGTAGTTGATACTTTAACAATAACAAACGGACCACCAAACTCATTTTTGTTACCACCTTTACTTGATGATGAATGGAAAAACTTCACAGTAACTGCTGATATTAAACTAAATATAACTAAAACAAATACCACCGAAACCATGGAAAATACAGACAACACTACTTTGTCTCAATCAGTAAATGAGACTGACAGTACAATAAAAGGTCCCTATCCACCTGCCTTGTACCACAATGGCGAGATCGATCAGGTATCAATTACGACAAATTCTTATACAAATGAATCACCTTTGCCTCCGCCTAAAGATGATCGATGGAGGAGCTTCTCTTCATTGGGGGAGATGTTTTCGACGTCGTTGAGTGAATTTAGGCCATTAGCAGGTTTGTATTACGACGGCTTTTTGCATAGACCTCTGCCTAATAGGAATCCCGGTTTTGTTCCGTACAATCAATACTTTCTTTATCAATAGATTTATTTGCCGTGGTTTTTGATGAATATAATATTATTGTGTTTCTACTGTTTTTTTTATATTATTTACAATACGTTTGAATAGATCATAGGAACTAAAATAATTATTGACGACTGAAATGATAATGATAAAATGTTTTATTTGATTTTAGTTGTTTTATGTAATGTATCTATAGACTACGTCTAAATTAAATAATTAAGTATACATATAACGTATACAGACTTACGGTCCATTCGAAATACAATTGATAATCGGATTTAATTTTGTCTGGAAATGTTATTTTATTTATTTAATGGCTCATTTACAATTTTAATAATGTGAACTAATTATACAAGCCAAGCTAAACTATACCAAGTGTGCACTATAATGTAATAGACAACAAGCAAAAAAAAAAAGAATTCAAAATTCAAAAGTGTAGTGGCTAGTATTTTAGGTGGACTTAGGGTTTAAATTAAATGAAAATTTAATTGTACTCAGTGAAACATTTGCTAGTAATCCATATACATCCATCACTAAGTCTAGTTCTGATGCAAAAGCTATTTCCTTGTTATTTTATTCGACAAAACTCAGGAATCAAAATAAGTATTCAATGCACACAATATGTACTAAAAAGTATTGATTGAGTTGATTCCTAACTATGTATATATATGACAACGTTTTCACATTTCGAACAGTGGCAGCATCATAAAATTCGAACAATGCTGGTAACTATAGCAACTCGACAAGGCTCTAAAATTGGTATTGTCAGTACATCCTCGTAAAGCAAGCATCGGCTTTTGTATCCAGAGTCATGTGTGTAACATTGTTACGTGAAGATCGACACTAAATTAGTGCCGTTTTATTGCTGGTCGCAACCCGATCCACTTTAGTACGTTTCGTGTTTTAAAATCAATAAAATTGTTTGAGGTTTTAACTTCGATAGTGTCTTTACGGTTTGTGTTTTAAAAGACCGAAGTCATTAATATTGCTGATGGTGATATGTTTGTCATCATTATCATCATCCACAGCTCGCCGTTGACGACTGCTGGGTATATGTTATATACAAGTATATGCCTCTTTTTTCTTACACCCGCTTTACCCGCATGATAGTATGTAGAAAAAATTCTCAAGGAAACATACTCAAGGAAAGTCTTGTGTGCTATTCCAGGCCACCCGTGTACCAAGTTTCATCGAAATTCATTGTAGTTTTTGCGTGAAAGAGTAACAAACATATATACATACTTTACATACAAACTTTCGCATCAATAATATTATTAGGATATCTACAATCTTATTTTTAGTATATACCAAACCCGAAACATGGGTTCAGTATTTTTATGCAAAGAATCTATGTACAACATTTCATAACTCTATCATAAAAAAACGGTAATTTAAAAAACTAAAAAACCCGACTGCTTTTCTGAGCATTCATGAAAAAGCCCTAAAACAAGAAAGTCGTTGTACCTGATTGCACTTATCTATATAATATTTTAAATACTGGCAGTCGGGACCCATTCTAGAATTGAGAGCACATACCTATATTACATTGCAGATTACTCCAATCTATTGACTAGACGGCTGACTTTCTAGAATAGGTCCCGACTGCCAGTATTTAAAATATTATATAGATAAGTGCAATCAGGTACAACGACTTTCTTGTTTTAGGGCTTTTTCATGAATGCTCAGAAAAGCAGTCTGGTTTTTTAGTTTTTTAAATTACCGTTTTTTATTTTTTATTTTTTTAGTTTTAATTTATTACGATTTCACTTTCAAAGTAATTACGAATCTAAAGACACCTCTCAAACTAAAATTCATCGAGCCGTTCAGGTCGCAGAGCGTGCCAAACATTTGAATTTGGCTCTAAAAATCCGCCATTTTTATTTTTTTTTTTTATTTTGATATACCCAGTGTCATTCTCACAGTAAATACGAATCTAACGACACCTCTCAAGCTAAAATCCATCGAGCCGTTCAGGCTGCAGAGCGTGCCAAACAATTATACATACATACATACATACATACTCTCGAAAAACATAACCCTCCTTCTGGCGCAGTCGGGTAAAAATGAGTTATAAGCTTGTTTTGTTACCTGGTTGTCCACACAAAAACATGGTCACCGGGCCATCCGGACCACTGAAGGATTGTTTTGCTCCCGCACCCAGCTTTACCCTGGCTCCTAATGCCCGCTATGACCTGCCATGATCTGTGTTTTACTTAGTGCCGGTGGTTTCCAACTAGTGACCTGTTAAAAGTATTTTTGGGAAAAAATATAACATTGTGTAAAAATTACTGGAATCGACTCAGTTATTGATTTTGAACAAAATATATACAGGTTTTGCATATACTAAAAATAATGTTGTAAATGTCTACCTACCTCAATATACTTATACTTAGAATGTAATAAATTAATGTTAAGAGACAGTTAAAGGTAGGAGTGCAATAGCTTGTACTTAAATTTGGTACGTCCATTACCAGTTAGACAGCGCCACGGATACCTTAGCCAAAAATAGACGATTAGCCTTGCTAATAGCCCATTCAGAGAACATTTGTCGTTCTAAGTAATGGAAAATATAAAAGGAGTTAAAATTGATATTTTTTTTACATATTTTAAAGTAATTAACTCATTATAATATACTTACAGACTAATAAACTAAAAATAATATTTATAAACGCGTATAAAGAAAATATCATCAAAAATTCATCCACATAAAAAAATAAAACGCCCAGAATGCTGCCAGTATTACCATTCAATTGCTGATTTGTTAGCAAAGAAAAACCCAGCCCTCTGGCCACGTGAAGAGTCGACCAACTTTTTGTTAATATCTTGAACCCTTTTTTGAGCACTCGGACCCTATCGCCTAGATTTTTCATTTGGTTTTATTTGGTAAAACTAGTGCTTGACTGCGATCCCACCCGATGATAAGGAGTGATGCTATCGTTGATGGTGAGGCGTACTAGTTTTAATAAATACTTGTGTGATCAAAACGTACAATCGTGTCTTGTCAGCCTCAGAAAAGAACGTTCACCTGGCGGCAAAAATAAGAGCTCACAGGTAACTTCCATAACATTTATAATTCACCTGACAAAGTCACTCGCCATTGGAAGTTCCTGTGTAAAATGTACTCGAGAACGAAGTAGATTTTCCTTTAAAGTGTTATTGTTACGACAAGAAAGGACCGACGATCGATTCTCCATTTTATATGAATTTTTATTTTTTAATCTGTCTTTGGGTCTTTCATTATCTTATCTGTCCTTTACTTTTTCGTTATCTTTAGTTATTATTTTAAAAGCTTTTTCATCAGTCGACATAAAAGAGTTTGTTTTGTTCCTTTGACAATTCAAAGCAGTCACAAAAATAGATTCGTTGCCGCCGTTTATGACTGTACAGTAAAAACCTGTTGAATCTTTGATGGCGACTGTTTGGAGACTTTTATATGGGTTAGTAGGTGTTGTGTTATTGCTACAGAATAATTATGTTTTTGTTTCTAACCCCGATAAGTACTAATGGATATGCTTTGAGAAACCATTTGTATTAATACTAGCTTTTACCAGCGGCTTCAAAACGGCGAAGGAAAACATTGTGAGGAAACCGGCATGTCCCAGTACCAAAAATTCGAAGATATGTGACATCCACCAACCCGCACTGGGCCCGCGTAGTGGATTACGGCCCATTCCCTCTCTTAGAGAGGAGGCCTGTGTCCCAGTAGTGGGAACATTAAAAGGCTGGTGATGATGATGATGATGACCAGCGGCTTCGCTCGCGTGAAAGTAGTTTTCTTTATACATACAATGGACCCCTGTGTCTCTTAGGGCACGAATTTTAAAAATTTCTTTCTTATTTTCTGTAGACATTGTAAAGGCTACTTCTGCGTAATATTTCAGATTTATAGGACCAAGAATTTGGGCTGGGCGTTGCCGAGTCGGTGACTGACTCAGGACTTTGTCATTTGTATATAAAGATGTAAATCTTTATATATAAGTTCTTCTGAACCGCGAATACAAAATATTTTGTAGAAATCGCTCCACGAACATTCATTATTTCCTTGTCGAATTTCACCCAAGGGACCATCAATGTGATTTGTTCCTTGATACCTTATGCTCTCTCATTAAAATCTAACTTAGTGAAGGTCTGTTATTAAAATCTTATCAGTGGACTTTAATTGTCTTTGTAATGAGGTAGACCATCAATATTCAAAGTAAGTATTTGTCTCTCCAAACAGTCCCTCGACAAATCGTCGTCCAGAATAAGATATTAGGGGACAGAACTTCACGCATTGACCCCTTTTTAAAGGTTAATGTCTTGCGCCTCCCTTCACGACACCTGAATACTAATCGTGTGACACGTTTTTTGTTCAGGTTTTGCCGCTACTCAGGAGGACGCAGTTTATTTAGGTAGGTACTGTTTATTGAAATCAAAATATGTGTTTACTATGGTTATCAAGAAATCAATATCGATAGTAAAATACCTGCGAAATATATAACTTTTCAGGAAGCACAAAAACAAATTTGAATTTTAAATGTACATCATTGAAATGTGCTTTTACATGTTTCATTCAAATATTGATTTATTTTAAACACTTCGCATCAAAACTTGACCAAAGTATAAGAGAAATAACTTTTATTTTTTGGTCAAATTTTGATACAGGAGACGTCGCGTTGCGTGGAGTATCACAACAGATTGACTCGAGCATAAAATTGCATATCCGAGGTATTCGCTTTAAGTAATTGATATGCGAAATCAAATTCTTTTTTTTTTAATCAATCGGTTTTACTAAATTCAAATTTAGAACCATTAAATCAGACATTGATTTGGGTTAATTACGTGCTCAAAACAAAAAATGGAATTAAAGAAAAATTTTGAAAATGGATGAATTTATTATCAGCCAGTATCAATACTCTTTTATTTTATCATGGTCTAACTTACCGTTAGAAACTTTAGCTATCAGTCAAACTTTTTTAAGTTCTAAAAAATCTAACAAGTACGAGTTTGAGTTCTCACTGAGGTTTCCGTAGCAGTAACAGGAAATATATTTCTACTTTCGTGAAACTCTATGTACTTTTACAACAAAGTATTTATTAGGCAAGTAATTGCAAACATCAAGTTTGTAAAAGTTTTAAGTACTTTAACTAATATTACACGAAACAAATGGATACTCTAGTACGGAAATGTTTTGTTTTTATGGGAAACAAATAAAATTTAAAAAAAAAAGAACACTTCCAGAATCGAGAGAGATAATCTTTGATATTAAAAACGCTGAAGAGTTGGTTTGTTAAAACACGCTTCAGCAACTAATGGTTCAAATAAAAAAAAAACCTTTTAATGTTGGATATTTCATTTATCAAAGAAGGCTGCAAGTCTATACATATATATTATTATTATGAGCCTGTAGTGTCCCACTGCAGGGCAAAGGCCTCCCTTCCATTCTTCCACTCTTCTCTATCTTTTGCCACTTCCGGCCAATCCTTTAGAAAGGAGTCCAAATCGTCACGCCATCTCCTTATACATATATAAGTAGGTATAAATATAACGAGAGCAGCGGTTGCCGGGTGGTAACAGCCCCGAATTACGAGTTGTAGGTCGCGGGTTCAAATCCTACAAGACGCATTACTTGTGTAATTTATTTCATCACCAAAGTTCTCAAAAACGGTGAAGAAAAACCTCGTGAGGAAACCGGCATGTCCTAGAACCAAAACTTCGAAGACATGTAACAGTGACCAACCCGCACCCGGCTCGCTTGGTGGATTATGGTCCATTCCCTTTCTTAGAGAGAAGTCCTGTGTCTCAGCAGTGGGAACATTAAAAGGCTGGTGATGATGATGGTGATTACGCTACAAATATTACCATTACTCTACTATTAGTAGGAGCAGAACAGTAACCAGAGATGCGGTGAAGCTGCAGGGACAGCTTATTACACATACAATTTATATACAACTAGCGACCGGCCTCAGCTTCGCACGGGTGCAATGGTAATATAAAATATATTATGCATGTATTATACATATAAACCTTCCTCTTGAATTACTCTATCTATTAGACGTTGAATGTTCTGGTATAAGAACATGGATTATTTGAGTCTGCTCACTGATTAGAGGTGTATTTTATATCTGATGCGTTGATTCCACAATTCCATTTAAATCAACGCGTGGTAGTTTATAACATTACACATACTTACGTATAAATTAACCAATCCCGTCTACTTCTAAACCGAGTCGCACAAGTACCACACCTCGACTCGCCTCCCACAACCAGTCAACTCCAATAAAAAAGTACTCAATCTAAAACACTCGCTGCAGTTAACTTAGAAAATAGAACAAATCAAGCTCAGTTCTAACACAGAAAATTTATTTGCAATCTCTTTGTTTCCATTCGACGTAAAACCAATCGGGTAAACACAAAAATTGCTTAACTTGTTATGCAGGATTTACAGCAAAGTATGTTCTAATTTTGACCCATTTGCTGTTTGTAAGCGCATTCCAGCTCCAAAAAAAGAAAGAAAGAAAGAAAAAACGTTTACTCGTGTCTCAAACAATCGTATAAACTAAAAATACACAATGAAAAAACAGGAAATTAGTGTGAGGCCAAAAAGGCGCCTAACTCAACATATACCGCGTTATTTAAAACGATAAATATCGTGGTGCTCTTTTTTTAGGGCCCGCTGTGATGTCATGAACTCAGTTATGGACGTTAAATCAAAAGACTATCGAAATAAAATCATGAATATAAGAAATAGATAAAATTTGTGAATTTATGTCTGTGATGTAGATGATAAACAATATTTAAATACCTATAGTTCATACAAGAATAATATTAATAATAAACCATTGACTGCCGCCTGACGTTCCAACCCAATATGTATCATTTGTCATTATCATAGACAAACCGGGGAACGGGTATCGACTGTCAAAAGAAAAAAAAAAAGAGAGCAAAAGTTGTGTAGGTTAACATTGTATATAATATGAGTCGTTTGACGGTTTACCAAATATTTTATTATGTATGTCTAGCTGCTGCAGTGTGCAGGATGAATTTTCTAAAATATTCTCTACTCGTTTATTGTATGCTGCCTACAATTTTCCTTTAACCTTTCAGCGCTTTATTGCTTTTATCTGTTGCTCTAATTCGGGGTTACCTCTCAACGAAGTATGTGGAATGTACCTACTATGTTTTAGTTGATCCTTTGATCTTTACTTCAATGTCTATTGAGTTGAAGTTGTTTGTTTATCTTTCAATACCTTCCTTTACGTTGATTAGAAATAGTTGGACTGAATCTAGTGTGCTTTGAATTGCATTCGAAAAATCCTAGATGTACAGAAGTATTGTTTAGATGTGCATTTTTTTGTTTAGGCTGATCTGCCATGTCAAAAGATTTATTATATTATACTAACACTTAAAATCCAATATTCCATACAAATATAGTACCTTCGAAATAAAAAAAAAAACATATTTAAACAAACCTTTTTACTGTCTGATCAACCGATTTTGACTTTTGTTCCGGGGATGTAACGGAGGCATTCTTACCAGAGGCGGAGGTGGATGCCGAGGTAACGAGTTTCGCCACGGCGGATGCGGAGGTTAACAGAGGCGGAGGCGGAGGTGAAGTTGGATATGGAAAAAATAGCAATTTATGATTTATTATTGCAAGTCATAAATCTTTATTTTTTTTAAAAATGTGTATTCCTGTGGCGTATTCATAATACACTTAAATGAACAACATTATTTTAATATTTTATATTTAAATACTATTACACCACTCGATATTCCGCACACGATACACAGACTTACGATAGTAAACTCTAAGACAGTCTAATCGAATAAGACAGTCTGACCCTTATTACACTACGCGACGTCAATTAAGACCGGTCTGAATATTGAGTAGTGTAATAGGCCCTCTAAAAAAATATACAATTTTTACTAAATTAGGAGTTTCTGTTCTAAATTCGGAGTTATTGTTCCATGATTATGACGTAATTAGGTATAACTCCGTAATAACTCCGCAAATTGCAGACGTGGAGGCGGATACGAGATATGATTTCTTGCAGAACTTCTGCAGTAACGAAAGCGGAGGCTAATTTTATTTATTTATTTATTTATTTATTTATATATTTATTTATTTATTTATTTATTTATTTATTTATTTATTTATTTATTTATTTATTTATTTATTTATTTATTTATTTATTTATTTATTTATTTATTTATTTATTTATTTATTTATTTATTTATTTATTTATTTATTTATTTATTTATTTATTTATTTATTTATTTATTTATTTATTTATTTATTTATTTATTTATTTATTTATTTATTTATTTATTTATTTATTTATTTATTTATTTATTTATTTATTTATTTATTTATTTATTTATTTATTTATTTATTTATTTATTTATTTATTTATTTATTTATTTATTTATTTATTTATTTATTTATTTATTTATTTATTTATTTATTTATTTATTTATTTATTTATTTATTTATTTATTTATTTATTTATTTATTTATTTATTTATTTATATATTTATTTATTTATTTATTTATTTATTTATTTATTTATTTATTTATTTATTTATTTATTTATTTATTTATTTATTTATTTATTTATTTATTTATTTATTTATTTATTTATTTATTTATTTATTTATTTATTTATTTATTTATTTATTTATTTATTTATTTATTTATTTATTTATTTATTTATTTATTTATTTATTTATTTATTTATTTATTTATTTATTTATTTATTTATTTATTTATTTATTTATTTATTTATTTATTTATTTATTTATTTATTTATTTATTTATTTATTTATTTATTTATTTATTTATTTATTTATTTATTTATTTATTTATTTATTTATTTATTTATTTATTTATTTATTTATTTATTTATTTATTTATTTATTTATTTATTTATTTATTTATTTATTTATTTATTTATTTATTTATTTATTTATTTATTTATTTATTTATTTATTTATTTATTTATTTATTTATTTATTTATTTATTTATTTATTTATTTATTTATTTATTTATTTATTTATTTATTTATTTATTTATTTATTTATTTATTTATTTATTTATTTATTTATTTATTTATTTATTTATTTATTTATTTATTTATTTATTTATTTATTTATTTATTTATTTATTTATTTATTTATTTATTTATTTATTTATTTATTTATTTATTTATTTATTTATTTATTTATTTATTTATTTATTTATTTATTTATTTATTTATTTATTTATTTATTTATTTATTTATTTATTTATTTATTTATTTATTTATTTATTTATTTATTTATTTATTTATTTATTTATTTATTTATTTATTTATTTATTTATTTATTTATTTATTTATTTATTTATTTATTTATTTATTTATTTATTTATTTATTTATTTATTTATTTATTTATTTATTTATTTATTTATTTATTTATTTATTTATTTATTTATTTATTTATTTATTTATTTATTTATTTATTTATTTATTTATTTCAGGCTTAGAATACCCATAGTTACATAGTTACAATTTTGGAAATTTCCGTTACAACCCTAATATGGATGATATTAAAAAACAAAAAATGTGGTTAAAATATCCAACTATTTACTGCAGCCACCATTTTTCATGCCACCAAAATAATTTTCTATTTTCACGCGAGTGAAGCCTCTGGCAGAAACTACTATTTAATAAGTTTGATAATATTTTTCTGAATAAAAATTGAGTTAGGCTTCAGTTATTCATACTAATCTCTTTGACCATTAATTCTTAACAAGTCTATATTTACAAGCCCATACACAGAACCTCGTTCTCACTTCATGGTTAAGCAATGTCTGGTCAGAAGTCATATAAGATCTAATCTCGTATGTTTACGAGCTTTCCCTGCGTTTTGAGAGCTCGTTAAAATATTGATCACGGTGATTCCCACGAGATGGCGCTAGCAATTAAAACTTTTAGATGCTTTGAGAAGCGTTTGTCTATGACGTTGTAAATGTCAAGTTGGAAGGCTATTATTAATGGAGCTATTAGACTAGCAAGTATTTTCCGAGCATACTTATAAACCATAATTACTGGTTCCTGGAAATAAATTCATATATAACAATATACATAATTCTTAGCAATTTTTACGTTTTCTTTGTAAATCATTTTTCGTTTTATCTTTGATGTTCAGGTAAAGTGATAATGCATCATAATGGACTTTTGAAAATGGGAGACTAATTTTTTTATGCATCTTCGTGATATAGGTATCAATTAAAATGGTTTTTTAAGAAAAATACAAAAAAAAGTTACGTCTTAATAAATACAATATGGCAAATTCTTTTCAAAGATTGTATTTAAAAACGTTTTTTAACATTATCTTGTTTATTCAAATCTACACTCAATACTTTTTTTCATTTGTTATTAAATGTGGGCTAACTCACAGGTAATATTGATAACAAATCATCGATCAACTTCAAATTTGATCCCATTTGCGATTGACGTAGAAACCATTTACATTAAAAATTCTGATCCTAATCAGAGAGTAGAATTCTATTCGTGGAAATTGTATGCAGCAAATACCCCTGATAGTTTTAGCATTTCCACGCAACATATAGAGTGTTTCTATTGGGTTAAATCCGAGGCTATTTTTCTAATGGACTTTCCAGCTCTGGATAGTTTTTATAGCGCACCGAACAATATTAACTGAGTCTACACAGAAAGCTGCGGAAATTAGATTCGGTAGCGGAAAATACACGAGAATGCTTAACAGTATCAAAACTGTTTGGGATAGTGCTCTTGGTTAGCTGTCCAGTGAAAGGATAGGTGGGTTATTATGCTGGTAGGGCAGTCATACCTTTTACTTGTGTGGAGAAATCATCAAATAACTTTATAAAACCTTGGTTTTTAAAAAGACCCGCAATACAACTTGCGGGTCACTGTGGGTTCATACGTCTCAGAACCACAATCTGAAAGTCATGTGATATTTACTAACCCGTATATAAGTAATATTTTCATCAGTAATAAAACAACCAGCTAGACAAAAAGGATTTATATAAAAATACCAGTATATTATTACTATTAAACATTCAGCCAAAATAAGTATGCGCCCATCAAAACCAGCCGATACAAAATACCTCTTGGAATAATTCATACATCTACATATCAGATGATAATGAAATCTGAGCCGGCAGATACGGCAACCTCAGATTATTGAGCAGAGTCAGCCTCACTCACACCCTCACCGTGGTATTACATATGATTTATTTTAAAGGGTAAGGTACTCAACATGCTCCCCAGATAACTTTTGCACACCATTCATGTGTACCTAGCCTTGAATGTGAATGTTTGAAGAGTCTTTGGTATGATTTATCGGTCTTAGCATATGGCCGCACGACAGCCTTTCATTCCTTACGAGGCTTCGAGGTTAAAGGCATATGAAATCTGAATGAGTGAGTTATATTTTTTGTGAACAAAGTTTGTTTTATGACTTCTTTACTCAATAGGATTATGAAAAAAATATCCAACCTTTCTATAAATGAAATATTTCTTGAAAAGAAAATAAAAGAAAGTCAGCTGCTGTCGGCTGGAGTGTCATGTTCAAACAATTTACATTTATCTCAAGAAACAAAGGAGTTTTGTTTTAAGTTACATTCCCTAGATGGCGTTGAATATTATCACCACTTTCTTTCACAAGCAAAAATAACAAATTCTGTATGATGTTTTGCAATAAGCCGTTACCATAACACAGGCAAATCTTTACATAAAAGAACACAAACGCAGCGATTACTTCAAAATACAAGAATATTATACCCTAGATATTTTGAATGAGCAAAATGAGGTGAGTGAGTGAATTTTATAATTACTTGCGCGCCACTCGGTCCCTTCGGCGGTTCCGGCCCAATGTAAAATTAATTTCTGTCTACATACAGTAGGTATTATAGAGCTTACATTGGGTTACAAAGTGTGTAAACGGTACGGTCGGGTTGCGAAGAACATCCTATATTATTTGTTCGTTAAACAAACAATGGGTATTTTATTAAAAGTTTATTTATACCATTAAATAAATACGTAGGTAATTACAAAAAGTTTGTTGATGCTGAAGAAAAACATGGATATACAAATGATTTATTTATCCATCATTGTCTTACACAGTTGTCGTTCAGCAGTTGGTTTATTATTCGCAATTTGATTTCTGGTGATTACTCGTATTGCAGTATACTTTTGTTGTAGTTTTGTATGTCAAGTGTCTACACAACTGAAGAGTATGTGGAATCAGTGATACAAGTACGATCTCAGTAAAGCTGTGCTAATATTTTTATTGCTATCACAGCAAAGCTTGTCGGAAAGGCTGACGACGAATGAAAAACCGAAATACTTGACACTGGTTAAATTCACAAACAGTAGGAAAATTAAACCATATGAAAAAAACTGGGCAAGTGCGAGTCGGACTTGTACATTGAGGGTTCATATACAAAGTAACTTATATAAATAGTTCAATTTCTGAATAGAGTCTCGAAGATTTTTCAGAATTGAAAAAAAAAAAAATGTTTTTGTGACGTAACTAAAGATTTACAGTTTTTAGATTTCTATACTAGTACTGTAAGTCTGACAAAAACTCCCAAAAGTTGACTTTTACTTAAGGGCCGGTTTTAGTCAATGTTTTTTTTTTTATGAACTTCGCTCGGGACTATGTCGACTTGGCAGCCCCAAAACAGCGGTTTTATTTTTATATAAAAAAAAAAAAACAATAACTATTCAAGATTTTTGTTTTTGCGACGCGCTTTTTAGTAACAAGCTTTATTTTTTTTTGTAACTTTCAAATAATTCCGTAACGTAATCTCGTAGAGAAATACGTTTGAAATCGTAAATTAGGGTCAGATTCGCGATTTTTTTTATCAAGCCAACTAATTTATATCATGTTTTTATTATTGCCAAGCGCTTGGTCATATAGTCAAATTTATTAAATAAATTGTCATGGTGTTCTCTTTTATATTTGTGGATTTCCAGAGGTTTGATAAAGTTCAAAATGAGTATAACCTGGCCTTAAATAACCTATCAATAACTGTCACTTCTAAATACAATCAAATCAAAATATTTCCTCTTGAAAATCCGACACCATTCCCTAAAATCTGTGAAATAGCCGTTCATTAATTCATACATTAACTATTGAATTAGTCATTATGTGGCTTTTGTTATAAAATATGCGGCTAACAATTTCTATATTATTTGACAAGCTGACAGACATCACTGGGTTTAATAGACCTACGTCAAAACCACAAATTCAGTTGATCTAATATTATACTCGCATTAATAATTTCAATTAATATTGAATGAAGTTATTGAAATAGTTTGTTGTGGTTTTTTTTATGGTAGGTAAAATCATCCATTGACAAATCCCGCCCTTGGGTGGAGCGGGAAATAGTGTCAGAGTCATACTGACTAAAATTATAAATAAAAAAACTTTTTTAAAAACAAGCTTTCAATTAAATGGCCTAAAAAGAAGAAAATAATATTTTCTTTTATAACTTTTACTATCAATTTAGAACGGCATTACACAATTTATATGATACAAAAGCTTGTCGCGAGATTTTGAAAATATTTAAATCAATGGATAAATTTATTTAACTTATTTAATTAATGAAATTATTTAGCTATGTATTTACACAGTTTAATCTCGCGACAAGCTTTTATATCATATAAATTGTGTAATGCCGTTCTAAATTGATAGTAAAAGTTATAAAAGAAAATATTATTTTCTTCTTTTTAGGCCATTTAATTGAAAGCTTGTTTTTAAAAAAGTTTTTTTATTTATAATTTATTTTTTACTTTTTAGTTATACCTTATTTAAATCACCTTTATATTCTCAGCAAATACATTTAATTGTTACCCATATTATAGGAAAGCATAAGAAACTTAGTCTTCTATCTTTAGAAGTCTGCCAGGTTTTTTTTTACTTTTTTTATGGTAGATAAAATCATCCAATGACATCCCCCGCCCTTGGGCTTGGTCCCGTTTGTTGCCGGACAGACGGACAGCGAGCTACCCATTGCCTGCCGTCCGCAAGCCCGCGCCTACGGTGGTCGGAAATCGGGATCGGAATTACGGTGGCGGCTGCGGCGTGAGAGCCGTTGCCTGATGCAGTCCGCCTCCTCTTTTGCTAGCATTACTTCTTCGCAGAAGGAGGCGACCACCTGAAAAGTCTTGGTTGGATTTATGAAACAAAAATGATGGTGGTGGATTGTAAGACTAACAATCAACCTAACTTACATGAAATAGCCAATTGCAAAGTTGTCCAGAGTTTATCTACCTGGGATCCATAATCACAAATACTGAGAAAGGCGGAAAAGATTCAAGCACCGTAAAAAGATTGATGCTCTTGAAATGTGACGCTGGAGGCGTCTACTGAGGA
The DNA here is from genome assembly GCA_958295575.1 of Leucania comma. Lineage (NCBI taxonomy): Eukaryota > Metazoa > Arthropoda > Insecta > Lepidoptera > Noctuidae > Leucania > Leucania comma. Next base: position 12,736,821 of record OY282474.1, on the reverse strand, counting down.
TAAAACAGACTGCTCACCGCACTAACGTTTCGATTCTTAAAGAGCTTTGCATCAAACAAAAACTTTCGTCGATTGTGCAACAGCGAATTTTTAAGACGTTTTGATATATCATACGCAATGAAAGCTCTTTGGAAAGTTTAGTGGTACAGGGAAAAGTAGAGGGCCTACGTTCTCGCGGCCAATCGCCTACCAGATGGACAGACCTCACTAAATCATCTTCGAAGTGTTCCCTCATTGAATGTACACGAACTGCCATGAATAGAGAGAGATTAAGAAATCTCGCAAAAGCCGCAACCAATCTGCCAGACAATCCATGTCCACTACCACTTTACCAAAAGTATGACTGAGAAAAAGGAGAATATTGGATTTAGAGTAATGCCACTTTATTTTTCAAGTTACTCTCTGCAAGCCCTTTCAATTGGTACCTATTTTTAACTTCCGGCGAAAAAGAGGGGTGTTATCTGTTTGACCTGTCTGTCTATGTGTCTGTCCGTGGCATCGTAGCGCCCAAACGAATGGACCGATTTTGATGCGGTTTTTTTGTTTGAAAGCTGGCTTAATCAAGATGGTTCTTAGCTACAATTTATGAAGATCTGTGCAGGTGTTTAAGGTCATCAGCTCGTTTGTTAACTGTGGTAGGGATTTCAGACAGTAAATGGGTGTTTACTTTATTTTAAACTTATGTGTGACCTAATATTTGAAAGACTCGTGTACAATCTGGTGCCATTTAGCTGGTCTGATGATGGAGCTCGAAGATAAGAACCCTGGATTGCTTATTAACATAGTAAAATTATCGAGTTTGCGCTCATTAGATTCGCCTTAACTAGTACCATACATTTCTCATGATGACAAGCACCTGATGCTAGATCTGGAAGGTGGCTGATGGAACTTTGGAACGCCTACTAGTAAACCCATCGAGTTTGGGTTCATTACATTGCAACATTTCATACTGATGACAAGGACTGTCGGGCGTTTTTTAAAATTTTTAATTTTATAATTATGTAGGAGTGTACGAGTATTAAAAATAACTAGTACAAATTCTTAAATGTTCTGCCATATTTTATTATTTTATAATTGATTTTGAATTTTAATTGACTTCATATAGTTAACCATGCATTGTCATCAAAATTAAATGTGTATCACAATTTCAGCTCAAGGTTGAAGATATCTGCTTCAAAATTGAATTGCAAGATTTCACCAGAACAAACATTCATACATATATACATTGCAAGTCAAACAAAAGCTTATAAAAAATCAAACATTTAAGAAAACGCAATCTAAAGATCAGCCCCCCTAGCCAAGTTACAATCGTTTCGTTTTGCGTCAACGCTTGTAGTAAGCCACGCCCTCAACTCCTTTGTTCGAACAATCGAATTGGGGGCGTGGCCAACGCCAAGCTTTAACGCAAAACGAAACGATTGTAACTTGGCTAGGGGGGAAGGTCGTTTATGCTCTGTTTAGGCACATATTTTAAAACCAACAACTAGGCAATCTAAACCTTATAACCAGTTGACTGAGCTCCATCATCAGACCTTGGTTACCATATAGGATCCAAGTGCTCATCAATACAAATCAAATGAGCCCGAACTAGATGGGATTGTGTCGATTTCTTACGAAGTTCCTATGGTAACCTTCCAGCTCCATTATTAGAATCTGGTTACCATCCAGGATCTAAGCACTCGTCAATACAAATCAAACGAGCCCAAATTCGATGGGGTTGTGTCGTTTAACTGCGGAGTTTCAATGACCACGATCCTGCTCCATCATCAGACCCTGGTTACCGTATAGGATCCAACTAGGTACTCATCAATACGAATCAAAAGATTTCAAATTCGATGGGGTGTGTCCTTTAACTGCGGAGTTCCCATGACCACCTTCCGGCTCCATCATCAGACCCTGGCTACTACACATGATCAAAGTACTCGTCAATACTAATCAAACGAGCCCAAATTCGATGGGGTTGTGTAGTTTAACTGCGGAGTTCCTATGACCACCTTCCGGCTCCATCATCAGACCCTGGCTACCATACATCATCAAAGTACTCGTCAATACTAATCAAACTAGCCCAAACTCGATGGGTTTGTGTCGTTTAACTGTGGAGTTCCTATGACAACCTTCCGGCTCCATCATCAGACCCTGGCTACCATACAGGATGAAAGTACTCGTCAATACAAACTAAACGAGCCAAAATTCAATGGGGTGTGTCCTTTAACTGCGGAGTTCCCATGACCACCTTCCGGCTCCATCATCAGACCCTGGCTACTCACATGATCAAAGTACTCGTCAATACTAATCAAACGAACCCAAATTCGATGGGGTTGTGTCGTTTAACTGCGGAGTTCCTATGACCACCTTCCGGCTCCATCATCAGACCCTGGCTACCAAACAGGATGAAAGTACTCGTCAATACAAACTAAACGAGCCTAAATTCGATGGGTTTGTATCGTATAACTGCGGAGTTCCTATGATCACCTTCCGGCTCCATCATCAGACCCTGGCTGTCATACAGGATCAAAGTACTCGTCAATAGTCATCAAGCGAGCCCAAACTCGATGGGGTTGTATTGTTTTATTGCTGAGTTCCTATGGCTACCTTCCAGCTCCATCATCAGATCAGCTCCATGTCATCATAATGTTGCATTGTCACCCGACTTACACATGTATGTAAAATTTCAGCTCAATCGGTTGAAGATATCTGCTTCAAAATTGAGTTGCAAGATTTGAGCCGAACATACATAGTTACATACAGTGCAAGCTAATAGAAAGCTTGTAAAAACCTACCCCGTTCCTTCGTTGCCTATCATGCCGGGGCTGAGTCTTCCTCTCAAAAAACGGCCCTTAACCCCAGCAGGCTTCGACCCTGCCTGCCTGCAGCTAGCAGGCTGGGCCTCTACGGTTCGCTGACAGCTCCTTGAGGCGCGCGGGAACAGTACGCGCCGTCGACAACTTGGGCTCGGTCCGGTCGGTGACAGGACGATCGGACAGCGTGCTACCCATTGCATGCCGACGGCAAGCCTGCGCAGTTTGTTGTCGTTGTTATTTTGGAATTCACATAATTTTTGGCATTTTGTAAATGCTTATTAAGAAAACAAAACCAGATATTATCGTTTTTAGGGTTTCGTACCTCAAAAAGAAAAAACGGAATCCTTATAGGATCACTTTGTTTTCCGTCTGTCTGTCTGTCTGTCAAGACCCTTTGTCTCGGGAACGCCTGGAGGTAGCGAGTTGAAATTAAAACAATAATACTCAAATTTCTTGAAGCTGTGAAGAAATCAAACTTCTAAGTTAACGGAATAAAAGATACGGGCGTTAATATCGCAAAAAATGTATTATTTCGACACTCTTGAGGGAATCAAAATTTTAAGGTACAAGTGTAGAGAAAACACTGAAAACTGTAAATTTGTAGTTGCGTCACAATTTTTTTTTTTTGTTTCGGAATAATCTTCGTAAGTCATTTGGGAATTGAACTGTTTTCATAGCGTAGTTTGTCCTGAATCCTCATTCCGCGTCCGACTCGCACTTGCCCAGTTTTTTCTTTGAGTTTGAGAAATCTACATATAATTCTTGCTACTCTAAGTTGAGTAAAAGGGAATTTCAGACTTTTACAGAGGAATATTCACCTGAGTTCCTTCAGTTGTTTTTGCGTTCCAGCGTTCTTTGACAAATTACTTTTTTATTGGCGGACTGTGGAGAAATCAAATTATAACTGGCGCGATAGGTAATCCCATTGTCATACATTTTATACTTAGCATTTGGCGGAACGCTATCAGAAAACTCATTTGTATAGGTCCAGATTCTATAAAGGAAAACTCATGAATAGTCAGTAATCAGAATTATTTTTGAAAAATTGTTACTGTGATATGAATGCTGACGTTCCATAATAATACGAGAATTACTCATTTAGCCTCAAGTCTACTTAATGAATGCCAGCTACCTAGAATATTACTCAAACAATAACATTACAGTTACAAATTAAATAAAATTTTGTTCTACACTGACTTCTGTCAGCAGCTTTGCCCGTGTGTAAATAGAAAATATGTATAGGCTTACTAATAAACTAGGATTCTCCTGCTTTTTTTCTTAATTAGAGTTGTTTTTTTGACGTGAATGCTAACATTTCATAATAATACGAGAATTAGTCATCTGGTTAATTAAATAATTCCATGAATGCCACATACCTAGAATATTGCTCAAACATGAACATTACAGTAACAAATTAAACTTTTTTTCTTAAGAGCGGTCAACCCGACGTACATTCGTCGTACATATTTTGGATACACAGATATTTTGTGGACATGATCTAGGCTTCTATAGAAATCAAAACATAAATTTGTGTAAAACTAATCCACAACCAACCAAGGTCTTTTTTGGAAAATAGCAATTTTACGTGAATTTTGGGCCTCCATAATGTAATATATTAAATATTAAAAATATTCTAAATCTATAGAATATCAAGATTCTAAATAATGTCAATTTTTCTCAGAAACCTTCAAGGGTTTAAAAAAAAACATTTATTTCCTGGAACAAGTTTTGTGAAATATTCGAGTAAATTACCGAATCCCAAAAGAGTTTTCAGGCGTTATCTCTCTTTTTTCAAACATTGCATTGAAATGCTGTAGATGAAGCAAGAAACTTTTAAACCGTGCTCAACGTTGACGATAAGCGAGTGGGGAGTGGTTACCTTAAGTTTGGCGATTCTTAGGGCTCCATCGGTGACCGATGCTCTCCTGCGGTTATCTTCATTCTTAATTCGCATCAGGAATGAGGAATGAATGAGCAGGAGAGCGTGATCGCTCACGCAAGGAAAATCCGAGCCGTTTTTGCATTAGGGTCGAAGCCTACTGGGGCCAAGGGTTTGCTTCCGAAAGGAAAACCCGGCCCTGTATCTAAGGCCACGAAGGAACGGGGTTTTTAGTCAGTAAGAGTCTGACACTATATCCCGCTCGGCCCAAGGGCGGGAGATGTCATTGGATGATTTTACCCACCACCAAAAAAAAAGGCTCTTGCATTGCACTTTGGGTGACTTTAAGCCTTCTGAAGATGAGAAATATTTTACAAGGCCGCAATCGAAAATCTGACAAATCTACAAAAAAATTAAACTATAACAACTAAACTCAAATTAAAACAAAACACAATTCGCACAGAAAATTAATTTAACCGCTACTCCCGTACATTGTATTCGTAGAACTCACGGGATTGTTCGGTAAACAAGTTCAATTTCGGAGTTGCAAACGTACGACTGAGTCGGAATGTTTGCGGTATACCCACCTGAGATATGACGCTCTGGAATACGTTATTGCACGGAAGACGCGGTTTTTATGCTGCATGCGTAATTCTAAATTACATTCCTGAAGCATGCTATGGCGCAAGTAAAATGCAGCATGTGATGTTCATTTATTTTAAAATTTATTCGCAAAGTTATTGCAGGGCCGATTATTAATGGTAAGTTTTAACAGAAAAACAAAAACAATAATTTGTGGAATATCATGGTAAAATTTTAAAAATTATAGCAGGTAGATACATGATTATTTTAAGTAAACACTTTTGCATGTTGTGTCAAACTATAATTCCAGGACTTCTCACAAGATTACAAAATGTGAATGAGTTTTATTTCTTTTTTTTTGAGATTGAAAATTATGAAATGATTTAGTACTTCCACTCTAGAGTGACGCAAGAGTTTGTGTCACAGTTTTATTGACTAACACCCATCTATGTTCCTTCATTGGCCTTTTGCGATGTAAAACTACGGTAAAACTTTCAAACGTTCCCGCAGATGACTATTACTTCTGCATCCGTCTCGTTGACCTCATTTTCGTAAAACCAAATTGATGACTATGTAAAATTCCATTAATTAACCTCCCCAATGTTCTGTGGTACAAAGTTGAATGATAATTTTCATGAAAAAAGTTATGTAAAATTAAGCAAATTAACAGGTTTACAAAAGCTTATTTTGGTAGCTTCACACACCGTGTTACACGTGTGCACTGAATATTTTATCTAATATGCTCACTTCTCGACATTTATTTTACATCTGTTTATTATTTTGTAAGATCTAACAATATATAAAATGAAGGCGATAGCAATAATATAGCAGTACAGCCGACATTGGTAAGGTTTTCTGATAGAGAGTTAATGGTGAAGAATTAAAATAACCATTGACTTCACAATTACTTTTATTTTACAGTACACCTATTTTGGCAATTACAGACTTAGATATATCAAAATCCGAGAGAAAAGTACACTGGTTGGGAGCGTCCGAACTACTGGACGGATCGCCCAAGACTGCCATTCGTAAACGTCTTCCCTCCAAACGATTCCACTCACGTAACGTCTACAACATGACAACTGTTCACCCCAATCCGGTACTAAGGGATCGGTACTAAAAATGAACTAGACAAATAGTAAAATTTACTATAATAAATATAAAATTAAAAAATTCCGCGACAGTCCTTGTCATCAATATGAAATGTATAGAACTGGTCAAAAGGAACCTAATGAGCCCAAACTCGATAGGTTTACTAGTAGGCTTTCCAAAGTTCCATGAGCCACCTCCCAGTTCTAGCATCAGCTCCTTGTCATCATGAGAAATGTATAGAACTGGTCAAGACTAATCTAATAAGCATAAACTAAATGGGTTTACTAATATGCATCCCAAAGTTCCGTCTGTCACCTATCATTTCTAGCATCAGGTCTTTGTTATCATGAGAAATGTATAGCACTGGTTAAGGCGAATCTAATGAGCCCAAATTCGATAGGTTTAATATGTTAATAAGCAATCTAGCTCCATCATCAGACCAGCTCAATGGCACCAGATTGTACACGAGTATTTTAAATATTAGGTCACACATATGTTTAAAATAAAGTATTTACCCATTAAATGTTTAAAAGCTGATGACCTTGTACACCTGAACAGATCTTTATATATTGTAGCTAAGAACCATCTTGGCCACGTCAGCTTTCAAACAAAATAAACCGCGTCAAAATTTGTCCACTCCTGTTAGAGCTACGATGCCACGGACAGACACACAGACAGAAAGACACGTCAAACATATAACACCCCTCATTTCCGTCGGGGGTGAAAAAGCAGTTACACTAAACGTAACTCGTATTATGCATATAAAAACACAAAATATACTCAGGCTTCGAAGTACTCCTCCAAATCACTGTCAACATTTGTTATTTATCATTTCAGTTTTTTTTTTTTTAAGATGTCTAATATATTTTATTTCTGAAATATCTTTAAAGGCTCTTAATATTCTTTTCGAAACAGCGATTCCTGAAACTCCAAATTCCAAGAAAATGTAACAGTAACAGTGTGGTATATATTTCGTTCTTAGACGTAGTATTGTTATTGGTTACTAAAGGCGGTTTCCAGTAACAAAACATATTATGTAAACATCTTTAACAATAGAAATATAAGTAATAAAATATACAAAAAAGGTAAAGCAATCATCATTAAAGAAGTAATATTACAATAATAAAGCTTCTTATTAAAAACAAACGTAGGGTTGCAAGCCTTTTGGTGATTCTATAGGGTGTATTTTGGAGAGTGTGCGCGGGAATTACACGACTTGATTCTGCCATCGCCTTTCTACCATCGGACGATGCGATATACGGTGAGTGTCCACCCTTACATTATAAATACCTCTACGGTCCGGATTAAGCGATTCACCTCATTGTTTATTCCATGAACATCGAAAAACTCGAACAATTAGCTTGCTGCAGTCCTCCCATCCGATTATAGTATAGCTGTTGAAGACACATTATGAGTCTATACACTCTTAATTAACTAGTGCGCATCACTATCAACGATGGCCATCACTGTTTACCTTTAGGTTAGGTTAGGCAAAGCACTACTTTATTATCGTCATCACCATTTCAGCTGAAGGACGTCCACTGTTGGACACTGTAGGCCTCCCACAAGTGTCGCCACAACGAACGGTCCTGCACGTCTCGCATCCATTCGTTTTGATTCACACGCCAAAGTAGAGGGTAGACGGGCTGCCGGGCACTAGGGGCTATTTTAGGGTTCCGTACCTCAAAAGCGGAACCCTTATCATCATTCACTTTTTTGTCCATCGGTCAAAACCCCTTATCTCGGAATCACGTGGAGTAAATAAAACCGTATACTCAAGTCTGCGGTCCCTTAAAATTGTGAAAGAATCTAACTTCTAAATTAACAAAAAAAAAGGTATGGACGTATATGTCGCAAAAAATGTATACTGAGACACTCTCAAGGGATCAAAATCCATAGGGTACTTCCCGTTGATCTAGAATCCTGAAATTTGGTATGTAGCAAGATGTCACAGCAAAAATACAGGGACAATAAAAAAAACAGTAAATTTTTGGTTTCGTCACCAAACAAGAACTCGGAAAAACCTTCAAGACTTGGGTTTCAATTATTTTCATAAGTAGGTTTGTACGAAACCCATGGTGCGCGAGTCCGACTCACACTTGCCTGGTTATTTGGTTGTTTTTCATTTAATCACTAGTTTATATAATAAAAAATCCAAGTTATTCTAAAGATGTTATTTCTGTGCCAGGAATATTTACTAAAATATTCATTAAAATAATGGTACAGAAGAGTTATTTTAGTTCAGCTTTGTATTGAACGTCAAAAAGTTGACATTTTAAGCATTGTTCAACCGGTATGGCTAACGAGAATTCTTGAAGCGTTGTTAGTAAAACTGATTCTTGTAACAAAGTTTAAATTAATGTTGATGTGGCGGTTGTTTCATGAAACTATGTAATAGCTGAACTGACTGACCTATTATTATGACGATGAATTTAGTTGGAGTTTTCGGTAACTAGTCCCAGTTTTTGATGGGCCAATCTATTATACATCGTTAAATTTTGATCGTTTTAATCCCGTGGAGGGTCGATCTGGTACATGAAACACTATCGATATGTAAAGTTAAAATTAAAAAATAAACGAAATTTAACGGTGTACAAAAACAGGTAAGCATACTGCAGTTATACCCGGGTTTCCTCAATATTATTGTTAACTTACAAATTCACATTTGATGCAAATACGATTTTCGCAAGCAGTAAGTCAGCAGTAATTATAATATAAAACACTCTTCTTTTAAAAGATCAGTTCTACTGCAATCTGAACGAATTGCTGTCAAGCAACGGACCTGGTTTCTATTCGCAAGCTGGCCTTGAGCCTTATACTTTAAATTTTGCTCACATAGTAGCACAAGTAAATGAAAATGGTCTTCATTATTGGTTTTTCAAAACTACCCCTGTATTATGATGACATTGCCGCGGACAAAGTCGCTGGTAAAGTACTAATGTGGCAATAAAACTTTCTTCATCACCGGTTCATCACCACCATCATTCTGCTTGCGCTTGCCCCATGTTACATGGCGTTGGCGCAACGCAATTTCATCTTCTATTTCCTCCCGTCAACCGTCACACTAATATCAACTGAAATCTATACTACTTAAGGTATATTCTTCCCTACCTGACATTCTAGGAAACACTATAATTACTTGTAACACTTTTCTATCGGGCTTTGCCTGCGAATAACGTTTATAACACAATAAACGTAACTTTGCGTTAGTACGTGCGTCGTGCACATCTAATGTCATTATGAAGTTTTAAACGTAGCAAATCAGGCATGTCTCGTTTGCTACGCCGTTTCTGCTACGCTTCGTAGCAAGCTACGGTTACTTGCTCGTAGCTCACAAAGGATTCTACGATAGTACGAGTACAAAGCAATAATTTAAATTGACATATATACAAACTTTACTCTCATGTTCAAACTTTACTCTCATGTTCAAATGTACCCATACAATATTTTGTAAATAGGATCACTCGTAAATCACACTAATATTATAAAGGTGAAAATTTCGAATGTTTGTGTGTACGTTTGTTACTTCTTCACGCCCGACCGGCTACATGGATATCGATCAAATTTCAAACACGAGTAGCCTACGTCATGGAATAGCACTTAAGATACTTTTAATCCCGAGAGTATGTTCCCTCGGGATGGGATTTTTTTTTTACTGTAAACAAGGTGGAGAGATGAGCTTGACAAGTACCAGAGGAACTGGCCCACAATAGCTGAGAACAGGTGTGTGTGGAAAAAGGAGAGGGAGGCCTTTTGCCCAGTTGTGGGACATAACATGCTAACGATAAACGATTTTCTTTCTTTCTTTCTTTCTTACTACTATTAAAACTACGAATACTATAACTACTACTACCACCAAGACTATTACTATTTTCAAGCGGGCGAAGCCGCAAACAGCAGCTATTGCAACATACACCGTTAAATTTTGATCGTTTTAATCCCGTGGAGGGTCGATTTGATGGATGATACACTATCGATTTGTAAAAATAAAATTAAAAAATACAGTACTCTTTTAACTCGAACTAATTTACGCATATACGAAATTAATTTTTTTAAGTAAACGCCCACTGGGCGAGTTTAATGACATGTAGGTAGTCAGTACGCAACGACCGATAACTACCTACAAGGTCATTGATTCGTTTACTTAAATAAATTAATTTCGTACATGCAGTTTTCATTCGAGTTTTACAAAAACTTTATTTTTTAATTTTATCATTACAAATCGATAGTGTTTAATGTACCGGATCGACACTCTACGGGATTAAAACAATAAAAATTTAATGGTGTAGATTATTCAATAATGGTTTCATACAAGACAAGAATTTATATGTAAATTAATTAACTGAAATAGGTCAAATAGTGTAGTCAATCCGGCACAGAACCCCGTCTTCGGGCCCGGATAGTACTACACAGATAATATCTCAGGAATTTAATAAAAATATATAAAATAAACCGCGTTCATTTTGCGACGAGATTCACTTGTCCGTTGTGATTGAAATGAATTATTTCTCAAGGAAAATGGCTGAAGTAAGATGAAAATACTTTAGTTTTAATGCAATGCTTCCTTTGGGGATAGGCTACTTCTATTCTTCTTGTGTTATGACAAGGAGTATACACAGTTTCTACTTGAGACTAGTGTAACCTTTTTATCACCACTTCCTGTGTACTTTGATAATTTTCATTTCCCTAGCCTTTTCCCACCTAGCTAGGAGTAATTTTTTGTATAAAGTAATTACTTGGTGCTAAGTAATTTCTTAATAAGTCATTACTTGAGGATAGAAATCTTCGTGAAAAATTTCTATTTTTCTTAACTATAGAATAAAAATTGTTACTTAAGTAGTAAATTTTACTCAAGTAATTAGTTTTACATGTTTATACATACGGACGTTAGTCTGGTTTCAAATGAACCGCAAAGCGCCGCGCGGTGGCAGCGCGGCAGCAGTCGTGCATCGACACTAATCGACCGATGAACTAATGCGCGGCCGCGGCGGCGGCGTGGGTGTAGCGCAGCAATCGCGCGTTTTTTTTTAAATATGGAATAACAAAGCAACGAGGTGGCAGCGCTGTACACGGGTACAGCGCTATACTGACCAGACTGCTCCATGTAAGACACGGGTCTTACATGGAGCAGTCTTACATGTGTTGGATCACTAATTTAACATTACTGACTTTATCCACACAGCACTCTTATTTCCTTGACTTGCCCTTTCTAAAATCGACAACCGACTACTCTAGTGGGTGCGAGCACCCGCTATTAATCAAAGTGAGGATCGGATCTACCGCCATCTTGGCAGAAACAGTTAACTATTTATTCAAGTCAGTGTATGTATAAAAACAACCAGAAAAATCCTTACAAAAATATAAATATCTGAAACATTTGATTTAATGTCACATAAAGTTCAAGAATTATTTAATACACCACTTTAAATGTAAAATCGTCATTTGACAAAACAAATAGATATCAAAACTAAAGCCATCTAGACGACAGTTATTTCTAACTTTAAAATATCAGCTGTCACACACGAAAACAAGTGTCATTGTTATTTGAAAACCTTATCCAAACAATAAGATTCCAACACATGGGTGCTAATGTGCATAGGCAGTCGCCTATTTGATTTCCATAACCGAGTTACTGGGTAACACGATACTCCTTGTATACACTGATGGTCAGTCTCTGGTTTCTGACTTCTCACACTAACGGTCAGATAATTGCCTTTTTTTGAACCTATAACCTTATGCAATAGAGGCAGGTGTGTTAGCCACTAGATCGTTACAAATATTTTTATATACCGTTCAATTTTGATCGTTTTAATCCCGTGGAGGGTCGAATCAGTACATGAAACACTGTCGGTTTGTAAAGATAAAATTAAAAAATGAAGTACTTTTTAAAACTTGAATTAATTTCCTAAAGTAAACGTCTGCTGGGCGAGTCCAATGACCTGTAGGTAGTTAGTACCTAACGACCGACAACTACCTATTTTTATATATACTTTTATAACAATAACATAAAGAGAGAAAGCAACTTGCATGAATCCTGCAACGCGGCACCAAACAAAAAACCTTGAAGGATTTCGTTTCCAGAGCAAGCAAAAATGAACTTAGTTGTGGTCAGGAAGAATTGTCTTTGATAGTAGGTACTTATTTAAATAGATTGAGTTAAGATCTCGTGATAGGGCTTTATTACGGGTTAGTAACTACGTCGGAATTTAAATATTGAAACCTAATTTTTTCGGGTGAAAATCATCATAGTTCTCCCGCTCTGGGTGGAGTGAGAGGGAGAGTCCGAATGTTGATGATTAAAATCCACCCGTATTCTTTCAGTGACCATTTGCGTTCCAGACCAGCGATAACTCTTTCGAATAACGCAGCAGTCGTGGCAGGCATCGACTTTAGCAAGCCACGTCAATTAAGTTGACATCTCTATGAGGCCCGAATGAAACCCAACGCACCGTCGATTCAAACCTACTCGTTATTAAACAACGAGATAGGATATTGATACTCTTCAGTTATCGTCATTACACTTTGCCAGGCCTGATGGTCTACTTAGTCTAGTGGTGAGTAGCCCTGACTGTTATGGCGGAGGTAGTGGGTTCGATTCCCACCCAGGACAAATGTTTGTGTGATGAGCACGATCATTTGTTCTGTGTCTATGTGTATTTTATCTATAATGTGTATGTATGTTTATCAGTTGTCTAGTACTCATAACACAAGCTCTGCTTAGTTTGGGACTAAACAGCATTGTGTGATAATTGTAAAATATTATTATTATTTCAGTCGGACGCCTAACAACGTTGCATTGTAATAATAAGCATAATCAGCCATAAATTGTTTTCACTGCTGAGATACAGGCCTTCTCTCAAGAAAGGGGGAACGGTTCGTAATCCACCACGTACGCCTAGTGTGAATTGATGAATGTCACATGTCTTTGAATTTTAGGTTGTAGGATATGCCGGTTTATCGGTTACACAAAGTATCTTCAAACCTGGCTGGGTTCCCGGAGGACACGGTGGAGCATACTGTTGAGGTGTGCCCCGCCTGGGCGGAGCATCGCCGTGTCCTCGTGGGGGCGATCGGCGGCAGCGATCTCTCTCGCCGGGCCTTGGTTCAGGCCATGGTCCGTAGCGAGGAGGGATGGCAGGCGGTCGCCTCCTTCTGCGAAGCAGTAATGCTAGCAAAGGAGGAGGCCGACCGCATCAGGCAGAGGCAACGGGGCGCTCGCCCCAGCCGCCGCCGGGATTCCGATCCCGATTTCCGGCCACCGTAGGCGCGGGCTTGCGGACGGCGTGCAATGGGTAGCACGCTGTCCGATCGTCCGGTAACCGACCGGACCGAGCCCAAGTCGTCGACGGCGCGTTCTGTTCCCGCGCGCCTCAAGGAGCTGTCAGCAAACCGTAGAGGCCCAGCCTGCTAGCTGCAGGCAGGCAGGGTCGAAGCCTGCCGGGGCCAAGGGCCGTTTTCTGAGAGGAAGGCTCAGCCCCGGCACTATAGGCAACGAAGGAACGGGGTAGGTTTTTAGTCAGTAAGAGTCTGACACTACTTCCCGCTCCGCCCAAGGGCGGGATTTGTCATTGGATGATTTTACCTACCAAAAAAAAAAAAAAAAAAACCTGGCTGGGTTTAAACCCTTTTCTTATAACTCGTAAGTCGAGGTCGCTTTCTCTAAGACAACGCTGCTCCCACAATATTGAACTTTGACAAGCTAATATCAAACAATCCGAATTATATAATATATAATAATAATATATAATATTCCACAACTATCACACAAGTGGTCGTGTCACACGTGGTCTAGTCCCAAGCTAAGCAGAGCTTGTGTTATGGGTACTAGACAACTGTTAAACATACTTATATATTTCTAAATACATACATATTATAGATAAATAACACCCAGACACAGAACAAATGATCATGCTCATCACACAAACATTTGTCCTGGGTGGGGATCGAACCCACGACCTCCGGCATAGCAGTCAGGGCCACTAATCACTAGACCAACCGGCCTGTCTAAATTATGAATTTAAATAATTACTATCTATCTACACAAAGACGTGTAATGAGTAGACAATTAGACATATTTATGAAAAGCAGCCATTAAAAGCTACAATAATATGAACTCTACACAATAATAGAATCGACGTTCAAAAAACTTCAAAGCAATTAAAAAAAAACGGCGCTGTCACTTTATTAGAACGTACTTTTCCCGCCACTTATTCCTATGGACCGTGTCCTTTGTAGTCAGGTTAATAATTTATTGATCTATCCGAACGCATTGTAGGCACCTACTTTTACTAATTGGTTCTCGTTGAAAGGTTCTTTTAGTCGACGCCATTTCGAGGCTGCCAACTGAATTGTTCAGAAATAATTAAACGTAAGTACTGTACGGTAAGTAATTATTTTTCTTCGGAACTCATCTATAATTCAATACTAGGAAGGCTTTGACTTTTGGTTTTAAGCACGCGACTTCTTTTGAGTGACTTGTTAATTGAGGGCGTTTATGAATGGTTTTCGTATCGATTTTGTTCTGTTTGTTATTCAACCCATTTAATTATAACATTCACTTACAGTAGGTACTAAAAATAAATTACTTAAACTTCACTTACATTGTACATATCATTATTGTACAGGAAGTTTACCATATGTTGCTCCGTGAGCGTTGTTGTGTTTTGATAGCATCAGAGGGCGGTACATGAAATACGAAGACTATCGAAATTGGTGCATTACGGAAAGACAATATTCATATAACAAGCTAGTGTAGATGCGAAATCTTCGTTGTGGTACGTTTAAAGTGCTATATTAATGTAGCAAGGCATTTTCTACCAGTCAACCTTTGAGTTAAAATAGACTACACTGTGTTATGTGTACACAACAACTAAATACTACACATTTAAAAATAGAAGAAGTATCATTGATATTAGATAGATCGATAGATATATTTTTTATTGTACACCAAAAATAAAATTACAATAGAAACTTAAAATTAATAGAATGTCACAATGGGCGGCTTTATCGCTAAAAGTGATTTTTTACAGACAACATTTGGATGGATTTGACAGAGAAGAAGAAAAGGATACACAGGTAGTTCGTGGTGTACTATTTACATATTATATACAATACATAAATAATAAAATGCATAAAATGCTATTTATTTAAATAGGTATAGATATATTTTATGTATAAAAGCAGAGAAATAATGTACTTAATGTCGTTCAAGAGGATCTTTAACCGTATTAGCCCTCCCTCCCTCCCTCTTATTATTATTTACCTTATTAGGTGGTTATAATGTCTAATAATAAGATAGTGTGCAACTAAGTATTTTGACTTGGCTCGCGAGGTTGCCGATAGTCGTGACGGCCAATGGCTTAATAGCCAAGAGCCTCGACCAACATCTTAGGAGGCTCTCGTTAGGCAGTTGGATCAGGAGCCTGATTCAGAAGGCAGTACTCCTGGACACGGCGCGAATTGTCCGGAGGTTCCTCTATCAGGAACCCTGACTACCGGCAGCTTGGATTCTGTTCCCGATGCCGGTGGGCTACTATTTTTTATATTTTAAAATGTTTTTTTTTTTGTAAGTTTTAAAAAAAATATTTAATAATGGAATTGGTATATGTATAAAATGAATAAATGAGTTAATGTGCAACTGACTTGCAATAGACAAAGAGATGCGTGTGTGAAAAGGCAGTGGGCACTCTTTGCCCGGCAGTGGGTATATCCAATCAATTAATCAGACAAGAATGCCAGACTAGAGAAAGCAGTTGAATTGGATTCGATAGTTATAAAATTAAGCCTACAATTGCCAAGAGGGCTGTATGAAGGGCCTAAAGGTTCTGAAGTCGTATCGCAAGCATCGCAAGGTGTTGGAGCGTCATCATCATCATCATCACCAGCCTGTGTTGATCTACTGCAAGATAGACACTTCTCATCTTTAAACGCCTGAAGAATATCTCATAGCAGCAAAACGTCCAAACTCCGTTAATTAGTCGTAATTTGTCCGGTCACAATGACACGGCACTTGTTCTAAAGACCTCAAACTGTTAACACCGAATAAAATTCTTTAACTTTGCATTGAGCATCCATAGTTGATTTCTTTCCGGAATATCCCTTTATTCTCGCACATGGTCCATTACGAACCGGATAAAATATAATCTGAAGAAGATCAGCAGTTTTAATCAAGAAAAAGGATAAAACTAGCATCCACGTGGAGTGGAGGTTAATTGCCGGTGAATCGGATTGATTTCAAGCTAAGTTAAATAGTGGTGTACAGAAATAATTACACTAATATCGTCACCCAACACTCAGGTAGTATAAGTAAATAGTCATAATCAGGTCAGTACTAATTTATTGTATTTACTACTTATTTTATTGTGTTAGATTAAAATCATTAGGTACTTGTTACATTGTGATTAGTATTTTATTTCACAGTAACGTTAAGTTTAAAATCATACTTATAACAGTATAGTTAGCTTGTTTGTTACATCAATTAAACTTACAATTATATAAAGCTGTAACTAATTACAAATCTGCTTAACAGTGGTGTTAATTGTTAGCAAGTATCTTAACATAATAAAAATTGAGAGTGTAAGATATTAGTACAAGTCATTGTTATAAATTATAGTAAGCATTTAGAATCATTTATGTAGTCAACGTAGATTATAATTAGTGTTTTTTGAGCCTATTTATTCGTTAATCAATTTTAAAATATTAAAATAAAATAAGTTAAACTGGGTTTAGGTTTTACATTTTTACTGTAGGTAGACATTAATTTGTGTAGTTTGCTTTGCATAAAAAGTGTATAGAATATAGCTAGGCGTGTATTTATATTATATTGCTCGTTTTATTTATTGTATTCCTGTATAAATTCCAGGTTGACCACACTCGTCTCCTAGTATGTCTGAGGAAAGGGATTTAATTAAGAAGCGAGGCAGTTTCAAGGGTCGCTTGACCGGTTTCCTCAATTTCCTGGACTCACTCAAGGACAAGGAGCTAACTAGCTGTGATGTGTCTGAGTTGCAGTTGCGCATGGGCAAGATTGAGTCGTTGTATGAGCAGTATGATGAGGTACAGTTACGTCTGGAATGCATTGTTGACGACATCAAATTACAATATTCTGAGCGTTCCGAATTTGAGTCTATTTATTATAAGTCCTTATCCACAGCCCAGAATATTCTGACCAACTATAATAAAGATAATAAATCGATGGAAAGTTGTAAAAGCACTCGTGTTAGCATAAACAAGCCGGTTAAATTGCCAACGATTCAGTTACCAAAGTTTAGCGGGTTATATTGTAATTGGCTTGAATTCCGCGACACCTTTACTAGCCTGATTCATTGTAATGATGACATAGACGCAATCAATAAGTTTCACTACTTGCGAGCATCACTTGAGGGAACAGCTGCTATAGTGATCAAATTCATTGAATTTTCGTCAAGTAATTACTCTGTGGCATGGTCGCTGTTATGTGATCGGTTTGACAACAAAAGATTACTTGTTCAGAATCATATAAATTCATTATTTAATATTGAGTCAGTCTCAAAAGAATCTTCTGTTGCCATAAAGAATCTGATCGATCAGTTAAATAAAGATTTGCGAGCTTTAGAGTCGTTAGGGGAGCCCGTGAAACACTGGGATACACTATTAATTTACATTGTCACACGAAAGCTAGATCAAAAAACCTATCGTGAGTGGGAAGAGTGCAAAGGTAGGATAGATAAGGATAGCTTGATTACTTTTGAAGCATTTATGAAGTTCTTACGTAATCGAGCCGACCTCATCGAGACCCTGGAACTCGCTCGAAATAATTATTCCCAATCACCAGGTAAATCAAGCCCTAAGATCAAGTCAATGGTAGCACAATCTCCTAATAATTCTAGCACTGAATCAGCTTCTAAACCATGTCCTAAATGTAATAACAACGATCACACTTTAAACAATTGTCCACAGTTTCTCGCGTTAAGTAACGACGATCGTCTCAAATCACTACCTAGTTATAAAGTATGTTTTAACTGTTTTCGTTCCGGGCACTATGCTAACAAATGTAAAAAACCAGGCTGCAAACTATGTAAACGTAGGCATAACACACTAGTTCACGTAGATTCTAAGGGCACTATTTCGAATACACCTAGCGGTAATTCGATTAACAACTTGTCTTCTACCACTGATACGAATAACGTAGCTTTATCTGCAAACATTGCATCTCCGTGTGATCATACGCAGCGCGATGTGTTGTTATCGACCGCTTTGATCAAACTGCGAGACCACAATGGCTGTGTGCATCTCGCTCGCGCGGTGCTTGATAGCGGTAGCACGTCGTCATTCATAACAGACAGGTTGTGCAACAAACTTAACTTAATAACTAACCAAGTAGATAGATCCATACTTGGTATTAATAACGTCACTTCGCACGTAGGTAAAATATGTCGGGTTAAGGTTACACCATTAGATGATAGCTTTGTAATTGAACTGAATTGTTTTGTTCTTCCGTACATTACGAGCAGCGTACCGAGTCGTAAGATAAATATTTCTGATTTCGACTTACCCTCGAATATTGCTTTAGCTGATCCTACTTTTTATAACCCTGCCGATGTTGATATTTTAATCGGCGCTGATGTTTTCTGGGATTTGTTAGGATCTCAAAGACTAAAGTTAGGTACCGGAAAACCAATATTATGTGAAACCCGTCTAGGATGGATAGTTTCCGGTCCAATTACTCAGAATGATATCTCACTGCTATCGAATGACGTAAAGTGCAATATGTCTAATATGGTTTCAGATAGCGATAGTGACTGGGAAAAAATTAAATTAGAATTGTCAAAGTTTTGGCAATTAGAGGAGGTGAATGCGAAATCTCCCAATTCTTACATGCCTGAAGAGAAATTGTGTGAGGATAATTTCGTTGCAAATACGACACGATTGTCTGATGGTCGTTTTTGTGTTCGCATTCCCCTTAAAAAAGATCCATCAATTCTAGGAAATTCCTTTAATAAAGCTACTCATTGTTTACATTCTTTAGAGCGTAAATTAAAGGTTAAGTCAAACTTTAGTAGAATGTATCATGACTTTTTGACAGAATACGAGTCACTTGGTCATATGACTAAAATTAATAAACCTAATTTATGTTTTGGCTATTTTATTCCGCATATGGGTATTTTACGTGAGTCGAGTACCACGACCAAACTTCGTGTTGTTTTTAACGCAAGTGCTCCTACTTCGACGGGAGTGTCCTCTAACGACTTACAGATGGTGGGGCCAACTGTCCAGGACGACCTATTGTCTATACTTCTTCGCTTTAGAGTTCACAAGTATGTTTTATCTGCGGATGTGGAGAAGATGTATAGGCAAATAGTCGTCCACCCGTCGGATAGGTATTTGCAACAGATTGTTTGGCGTGATAATGTTAATGATCCTATTACTGTTTATCAATTAAACACCGTCACGTACGGAACGGCTAGTGCGCCATTTCTTGCGACACGATGCCTTAAACAGGTAGGACTCGACTGTAGGAACCCTAAAATATCCGAAATTATCCAACATGACTTCTACGTCGACGATTTGCTGACCGGAGGGGACGACTTAGATGAAGTAAAATTCATCCGTACCGAAGTCACCACGGCACTTGCGTCGGCATGTATGCCATTGAGAAAGTGGAAGTCAAATGAACCTCAACTAGTGTCGGATGCTGTCCCTGCGTCATTTGACTTGAACATTGGACAAAATGAGCCAGAAAAGTTGCTTGGTCTCGGTTGGCATATCAGCACTGATGAGTTAGGGTTTCCTATAGGTCTGACTAAATCTTCGACTGGGTACACAAAGCGTGACTTGTTATCCGTTATAGCGCGAATTTTTGATCCCTTAGGTCTGTTAGGTCCTATTGTTATCAATATGAAGGTTTTGCTACAGAAAATGTGGTTAGATAAATTATCATGGGATCAGCCACTACCTAATGAGATTTGTAAACAGTGGGCGATTATTATTAAATCTTTGCCTCTTTTAAATCATGTTCGCATACCGCGGATTGTAGTCTGCAATTCATTTAAGGAGTTAGAACTCCATATTTTCACAGATGCGTCTGAGTCCGCATACGGTGCTTGCGTCTACATTCGCAGTGTTAATGGTAGGGGTGAGTATATGGCTCGCTTGTTAATGGCAAAGAGTCGAGTTGCTCCCATCAAACCTACAACAATCCCGAGACTGGAGTTACGTGGTGCGGTAGTCGGTTCTTGTCTGTATGAGAAGGTGATGAGCTCACTTCGAGTGAAGATCAGTCGGGTCTATTGTTGGACTGATTCCACCATCGTGTTGGGATGGTTACAGATGATGCCTACCAAACTTCAGCCATTTGTACGCAATCGCGTTGCTGAGGTTTTGGATAAGGCGGGTAACTGCACTTGGAGGCACGTCCCTACAGATCAAAATCCAGCAGACCTAATATCTCGTGGCATAGATATTAGTGATCTGCAGGAGTCAGATCTGTGGTGGAATGGACCACCCTTTTTAAATCTAGACTCGTCTGAATGGCCTTCTCAAGTTACGAGCTCAGGACTACAGTCGTTGCCGGAGACTCGATCTAATATTGTATTACAGGCTGTTAACAACGATTCAAGATCTGAAGCTGTAATCGATTTTAGTCGATATTCTAACTACTCACGGCTTGTACGATCTGCTGCCTACGTATTGCGATTTGTTAGGTCATGTAGAAAGCAGTACCCTAAAACCAATTATTTGTCACATGAAGAGGTACAAGATGCACTAACTCTTGTCATTATTAGGAGTCAGATTCAGTCATTTCCTGAATACCAATTATTGTTAAATAATAAGAGTTTACCTAAAAAGAGCGCCCTTCTAAAGTTTAATGTTTATTTAGACAACAATAATGTAATGCGAGTAGGAGGACGTCTCGACAATTCAAGTTTTACTTATAGTAAAAAGCACCCTATTTTATTACAGTCCACTCACGAATTTACTAAATTATTATTCCATTTCGAACATAAAAGGCTGATGCATGCTGGCCCACAATTATTATTAGCTTCAATTAGGGAAACTTATTGGCCAATAGGAGGTCGCAACTTAGCGAAGGCCTGTTACCATAAGTGTGTTTTGTGTCACCGTATGAAGGGTAAGGTTGTAGCTCCTTTAATGGGAAACTTACCACAAGAACGCCTTCGTCCAGGTTATCCCTTTGAAAGCACAGGCGTTGATTATGCGGGCCCTATTATGTGTGCTAGTCGTCAAGGCCGTGGATGTAGGTTAGTAAAGGTGTATGTCGCTATTTTTATTTGTTTTACTACCAAGGCTATTCATTTGGAGCTCGTTGGTGATTTAACTAGCAATAGTTATTTACTGGCTTTGTATCGTTTTATTTCTCGGAGAGGAAAGCCTATTGATATTTTCTCCGACAACGGTACCTCGTTTGTCGGTGCATACAACGACCTTTCCAAATTTTTAAAGTCAAATAGTTCGTCCTTGGGTGAAAGTGCAGCAAATGACGGAATAAGGTTTCATTTCATTCCCGCCTACACCCCGCATTTTGGTGGACTCTGGGAGGCGGGTGTCAAGTCAGCAAAGTACCATCTTCAAAGAGTGTTGGGAAATTGTAACTTGACTTTCGAGGAGCTGTACACCACATTAACTAAGATTGAAGCCATCTTGAACTCTCGTCCACTGACGCCGTTGTCTTCAGACCCTGAAGATTACACTCCACTCACGCCAGGCCACTTCCTTGTTGGACGGCCACTTACTTCCTTGCCACAGCGTAACTACAAAGATCATTCTGCCAGCCATCTGTCTCGTTTCCAAAGAATTGAGCAGCTTCGCCAGCATTTCTGGAGCAGATGGAGCAAGGAGTTTGTTGCAGAACTACAGCAACGTTCCAAGTGGCGTTCCTGCAAGGATGGATTAACGCTAAACTCCTTGGTTGTGATCAAGGAGGATAATCTTCCTCCTTTGAAGTGGAGACTCGGACGGATCGTGGCTGTTCACCCAGGAACTGATGGCATCGCCCGTGTAGCTGACATTCGGACGTCCACTGGAGTAGTTCGGCGAGCATTCAACCGAATCTGCCCATTGCCTGTGTCTTCAGAATCTGGTTGAAACCGTTGGTTTCAACGCCCGGGGAAATGTTGGAGCGTCATCATCATCATCATCACCAGCCTGTGTTGATCTACTGCAAGATAGACACTTCTCATCTTTAAACGCCTGAAGAATATCTCATAGCAGCAAAACGTCCAAACTCCGTTAATTAGTCGTAATTTGTCCGGTCACAATGACACGGCACTTGTTCTAAAGACCTCAAACTGTTAACACCGAATAAAATCCTTTAACTTTGCATTGAGCATCCATAGTTTATTTCTTTCCGGAATATTCCTTTATTCTCGCACACAAGGCGTATTGTTGTTTGTACAGCCTTCAACAAGGAGGACTGATTACAATAAGCCGGCCGCAGGGACATGTTGAATGTAAAAATAACAAAACCGGATCACGAAATGGCTCACAGCGGATAGATACTAGTTTTCTATAGTTTACATTTTGGGGAGTTTGCATTGGAATAGCACAATTTAATCATGCCAAGTCCGTTCCATCATCGGATCTCTAGACGTACGCTATTGCGCAAAACGTGATGGACCTTCCATACATACAAAGCGTTTCGGGAACACAGTCCTTATGCGTGCAGCTAAGGAGTAGAATTCCCCGCCGTAGTCTGTTTCCTGATAACTATAACCTAACCTTTAAATCAAGAGTGAATACGTTACTTTTAGGCAAGCGCGCTCTATTGTCGGCCACATAACCGCTTACCATCGGGTGAGATAGTGGTCAAACGTAAAAACATAAAAAAATCTATAAGTACGAGTTTTATATTCGTTATAATAAATATAACTCATGATATTTTTTTCGCGGTATTTCTCCGCTTTCACTTACACGTTACCCAAATAAAGTTAGATCGTAAAGATATATATATCGTTATCCTTATCCAAGTAGCGGAAATTTCAACAGGAAAATATGGTGACGTCACGTTTCCTATATTTCTATAGAGAACGGCAATATGTAACTGTTTATTTTTTGTCGGAATTGAACCTTCACGATTATATCAATCCTTTTGGTAGAACGACCTTCTTAGTCGATGATACGGCCCGTTTGATGTTGTGTTTTTTTTATAAAAAAAAAACTGCGGATAGACAGAATGAATATTAAAATATTGTCTTTCATGTCAGTGTAAATAAAAATGCGGTATTTCATTTGTTTTTGTTATTTTTGTGGTATGAAGTTTTAGATCCAAGGGTTTTTTTTTGGGAGGTTCCTGGTTCTGATTCGGTGGTAAAAAACACCTGGGTGTTACCTTTACGGAGGACATGGTGAAGTACGTTGGAGTTCCTGCTTAGGCGGAGCACCGCCACCTTCTTGTCCTCTTTTCGTTTTTTTTCTTTTTGTGTCCGCTTTTGCGTCCAGCCGTGGGCCAGATCGTGTTTCGGAGTGAGAGCGTGACTCGAGACTTTAGCTTAATTGACGCATTTATTACAACCCTACCTTTACCTTACCTATTAATATTATAATATGGAAATATTGTACAATCAATCTTTTTGCCGGTATTTCTCCATAGGAAATGACCAATCGAACCTGTACACTAGCTTCTAACGTTTTATAAATACCCATGTATGTAAGCCTATGTATTTATATTATTTTTAAATTAATAAATTAACTTTTTAAGTTCTCTCATACTGTCAACATAATATTATCAAACTTTAAATACGAATCACTCACATCAATATAAAACCATCTAACTTTTCTCTTTAATTTCTTGAAAAATAATTCACTTCAAAATTCAACGCACAAAAACTTAAATAAATCCAATGAAAATGCAATACATCTTCAAGAAAAGAAAACATTACGAAGATTAATTTTCCAAAGTTAATAAAATCCGAAGTTTATATCCAAAAAAGCATTTTTATAATCTGACAGTTGCTTGTTTGAATCGAACCGAAGGAATTGATTGAAAAGAAACAAAATGCAAGGGGAAAAGTTCCCCTTATTCCATCATTTTGAACGAAATTGAGAAAACAATGGAACTGTAGGTATCTTGAAAACACAAAACCCTTTTAAAAATGAATTGGTTCTGCCGGTGGTTTTGCCCGCGTGGACTTAGAAAATCAAGCCATGCTCCGGAGCGAGGAGGAGTGGCAGGCGGTCGCCTCCTTCTGCGAAGCAGTAATGCTAGTAAAGGAGGAGGCCGACCGCCTTAGGCAAAGGCGGACACGCCGCCGCCGCCGCCGGGTTTCCGATCCCAATTTCCGGCCACCGTAGGCGCGGGCTCGCGGACGGTGGGCAATGGGTAGCTCGCTGTCCGTCCGTCCGGTAACAGACCGGTCCGAGCTCAGGTCGTCTACGGCGCGCACCGTTCCCGCGCGCCTCAAGGAGTTGTCAGCATACTGTAGGGGTCCAGCAGGGCCGAAGCCTACTGGGGCCAAAGGTTATGTGAGACTGTCACCAAAGGCCCCAGGATAAAGGCAAGGAATGGAAAGGTAGGTTTTTTAGTCAGTAAAAGTCTGACACTGTTTCCCGCCCCACCCAAGGGCGGGATTCGTCATTGGATGATTTTTACCTACCACTAAAAAAAAAAAAAAAAAAAAAAAAAAAAAAAATGGGAACATACTCCTGGGACAAAAAGTACCCATGTTTATGCATTTAAATTTCTTTGTCGGTTTTATGGTATTAGTGTGGTTATACTTGTATTTAAAACAGATAAACATATTTACCTTTCTATTTTTCTCTTCTTTTTCTATCTTTTCTTCTTTTTCTTTCTGCTTTCTTTTCTTTCTTTTTTTTTTCTTTCATTCTTTTTTTTTTACTAATCTTCTATCAAGATTTTTGCCATCGAAAGTTTATAGCTAGTAATCATCATCATCATTTCACCCAAAAGACATTGTCATTGTTATCCTCATTTTTACACATAGACCATGTATAACAATATGGAAGGACACGTCACGAGCTTGGTCCATACCGGGCGGTTAGATGGCGAGCTACCCATTGATCGTCGTCCGCAAGGCCGCACCTACGGTGACTGAGGGTCGCTCTGTGAATCCCAACGCCCAGGAATATAACAGACTGATTAAGATGGTCATCAGTGTAGCATGTGGGAGACCCTCCAACACTGCATCTTCCGACAAGGGGTCCCCACTCCAAATCCTGGTGGACCTATCAGCGATCTGTTCTGCGAGCATTTACAGTATGTAAATGGTATGATAGAAGTTAATAATTTGACTTAAATTTGTTACGCGTGTCTTCTAAATAAATAAACAGACTTCACCTTGACATTATTTTCTTCGCAGTCTTAAAGGACAACGGTGTGGCCTTGTATACTGAAACATCAAATTTTATTCATGTACCTGTATATACCTACGTGAAGACGTCTTTACAAGCGAGTAAAATAAAGATTAAACCTGTTGTTATGGCACGTTGACAGACATCATAAAGAGACAGTTAGTGGACTGTAAAATTTTTATTATAAGCACGGAGTGTCCCACTGTCGAGTAAAGGCCTCTTCCCCTTATTTCCTCTATTTTATATATTGAAAAATCAAAGACTGGTGGCCTGTGGTAACGGCCCTGACTTACGAGTTGTAGGTCCAGAGTTAAAACCTAGCCAGGTGTGTTACTTTATGTAATTTGTTTCGTCACCATTGATCTCAAAATCGTCTCATTGGTGAATGAAAACATCGTGAGTAAACCGGCATACCCTGTAACCAAAAATTCGAACATTATGCGACATCCACAAAACTGCACTAGATCCTTGTGGCGAATTACCACCTTCCTTGACTGCACTTACGTACAGTTTTTTTTTTTTAAGAAATTAGTTTCCCTAATAAACTTGTTAGTAAAAAAATATGGCCATCAACGCGCAATTTTATAATGTTAATGTAATTTAAATAAAAATATACTTATGTGTGTAATAATACGAGTACATATGTACATGATAGCGACGCAATCGAGACCTTAAAAAATGTATTAAAAATACCAATTTAAAAACAGCAGAAATAGATTCAGTAACAGATTCTGAACATATTACTTTCAGAACGTTTATTTCGTTATAAATGATAAACGAGTATAGATTTTCGACTTTCCCTTTTTACTAAAACAATGAATGATCATACTAGGTTTTTTATGCTAGGTAATTCATCCAATGACAGACACTACTTCCCGCTCCGCTCAAGGGCGGGATGCCCTTGAGCGGAGCGGGAAGTAGTGTCAGACTCTTACTGTCCAAAAACCTACCCCGTTCCTTCGTTGCTCATCGTGCCGGGGCGGAGCCTTCCTTTTAGAAGCTGACCCATGACTCCAGCAGGCTTCGACCCTACCTGCTTGCAGCTAAAAGGCTAGGCCTTTACGGTTTGCTGACAGCTCCTTGAGGCGAGCGGGAACTTGGGCTCGGTCCTTTCGGTTACCGGACGATCAGACAGCGTGCTACCTATTGCACGCTGTCCGCAAGCCCGCCCGGAAATCGGGATCGGAATCCCGGCGGCGGCTGGGGCGAGCGCCCCGTTGCCTTTGCCTGATGCAGTGGGCCTTCTCCTTTGCTAGCATTTCTGCTTCGCCGAAGAAAGCGACCGCCTGCCATCCCTCCTCACTCCAGACCATGGCCTGAACCAAGGACCGGCTACAGTAAATACTAACAAAAACAAAGAAGTAAAAATGAGCAACATATTTGGTCCCATTACTGAATATACATGTACGTACGTCGCACAGCTTTTATGATAACCGCAAAGTACGCGAACAGATGCAAAACTTGTTCAAGTAAAACAATTTTATACAAATTACTTAACTACTTTGAGGCATGAGAGAACTAAGCAAACTTCAGGCATGGCACTTTTAGCAAAATTTTACTTCCCCGAGGTGGCGTATTTGCAAACTTTCATATAAACAGCTCAGCAGAGGTAAACAAGTTTAGTTCAACTCTAATTTCGACACTCTAAGGAGACGTACTGTACATATGAAGTTCTTGCGTCGTCGTCTAATTAGTATATAACTTGGAGCCATTCGTTTCAATTTAGTTTTGGGGCATTTCCGTTAGTTTGGCCAAGTTTCTCTAATACTCTCGATATAGGCCGCGAACGTGTTTATTATACTTGGCCGATAAATTGATTTATGAAGACAGCTCTATACATAAATATAAGAACTTATTCTATTTATCATTTAAATTTAGAACGTGGGTAGTTTACCAGGTAAGTTATAAATAAATCTGTTTCAAACGCGTATGTCTGGCCCAGAGTATTTAAACGAGAGCTATAAATAATTTTAAGTACCTTCATTCTTCGCAAACTAGTAAAGAGCTGTCGATAAAATAAGGAATAATATATTTTTATTGAAAAGGCAATATCTAAAAACGCTGAGTAATACGATATCAAAACTTGGGAAGTTTGAGGCAGGCAATCGCGGGGCGAGTTAGAGACACAATTTCAATCTTCAATAAGAGAAAAAGTCAAACAGTAACCGAATAAGAACAAAATGAAACATCTCGACTATCCAATTTAGGAGTATAAAGAAAGAGACGACAAGACAACACTGACCTCTGTTATTGAATTAATTTCGTATGGACGAACCCTTTATCATGAAAGTCGATCGTTTGTCCATTGTTTATATATAAGGTACGTTCATTCTGAATCTAATAAAATAATGTTATAAAGGTCACGTTTGTTTGAAAGGCGTCTCCAGTGGGCTAGGGATGTAAACGGTATATTTTATTACGATCACTGGGACATGACGTACAATAACTGGACATAAATAAATTTGTGACCGCTGTATTTTTTTTATGGACGAAGTGGAAACGAAATTGCTTGTGGACCTTTTAACTCACGTAGCTTGTTGTTCTATTAAAGTTTACCTTCAATTATTGGATATTTCTTACGTTATGAGTTTGTTGTTTCTCGTTTTGGCTGCGATAAGTCTTGTTTTATTATATTGTCAATGAAATAATTATGTTTAGAAAAGCATTGTGACTGATTATACAACATTACTTTTAGTATATGCAAAACTCAAAACATGTGTCTAGTATTTTATGTAAAGAATCTATGAACAAAGTTGCATAGCTGTATCATGGAAAATCACAAAGTTATAAGCTAGTTGTCCGCACAAATACATGGTCACCGTGCCATTCGAACTTCAGAGGATGTTTTACTACCGCAGCCAGTTGTGTGCTGGCACCTCATGATCTGTGTGTACCTACTTAGTGTCAGTGGTGTCTAAGTGGTAACTATTTTAAACTATTTTTGGGAAAAAATCTAACTAGTTAGTTTTTATCTAACCAGTTTTATCTAACCAGTTACTGATTCAGAATAAACTATTTTCAGGTTTCACATACACTAAAAGTATATTTGTATATAGTAAAGGATTGGAAAAATATTTCAAATATGTATTTTGTGTAAAATATTATAGAGCGCTACAAATCGACATTAGCCGTTAGATGTGAGTGATATGCCATACGTTCAAAATTATTTTTTATAGTCGCCTTCATAACATTGTATTCAACAGTAACCATAATATAAAATGTTGTTGTTTTTTTAGTAACTGATCCCCACATTTATTACTCTAAATCATGAATTATTGAAAGATATTCTATGACACACACAGTCATAACATTAGCACTCAAAATTAAAATATAGATCATATTTCTACTAGCCAAGCAAAATACATGTTCAAATTACGGGGCTAACAAAAAAAAAATCTAAAAAGCCTGGCTCTTAGCGTGATTTGTTGAAAAAAAAAGGTAGGTGGGTAAAATCGAAGATTTTCGTACACAATCCCGGAAATTTCCATATCTAAATGGAAAACCGACCCCGAACAATCAATTTATCCTCCAATATCCTCGGGCGGTTTATACCACCTGTACAATAAATATTTATACATCTCTCCCTCGGTTTGTATCGCGGAATTCTTGAAACTGAAGACCTTTTTGCCAACAATTATCATATGATATTTCTTGTTCATATGAGTGATAAAAGACTCCGTAACACCATTGAGAAACGCTATTTTAAGTTATTTTAATTCAAATTAAGATTTTATTGTAAACTGGCGACCCGCTCCAACTTCACAACGGGTGTTCCAAATTTTAATATTTGAAATTTTCGGCTTTATTCAACTAAATTACCACATTTAAAGCTTCTACATGTATCAATCTATCGACTAGTCAAAACTGCATAAAAGTATGTTTAGTAATTTGAGTTTAGGGCGTTGAAACACAGATAAACTTGTTAGAGGTCTTTGTTTTATGATATGTAAGTGGTGTTATGTAGTGGTATGGTGGTGTGGTGGTATGTATGTGGTGGTGGTGTGGAGTGGTGGTAGTGGTGGTGGTGGTGTGTGTTTGCTCGTTTTGTGTATGTGTGTTTGTTTTATGTATGTAGGGTGGGTTTTGTTACCTGAAATAAAATTATTATTATTATTATAAATCATTAATAGATTCTTTTGAATAATCAAAAAGTCCGTCAAACAGACAAATGAAACTAATTTGCAAACTCTAAAACGTAGATCTTTATGGAGAAGCCGTTGACGGCGCGTATCGTTCCACGTGCACCTCAAGGAGATGTCAGCTAACTGCGAAAATATTAAAGGGTAGCCTGGGGTCCTGGAACGAAGACAAACAAGGAGCAGGAGTGGGTTTTAGTCAGTAATAGTTTGACACTGTCTCCCGCCCCGTCCACGGGCGCAGAGATGTCATTGGATGATTTTCCCACCTAAAAAAAAGATACTAGGGGATAAAATGTCCCTCGATATGACGCACTACGTTCAATCTATGTGACGCTGTTACGTTGTAAAGTTTCCTGCAACTTGCCCACTAATATTTTACGACACATTCTTATGACGCGGGACATGTTGTATAATTTGACAGCGTTGCGCGTCATTTTAGGGGACATTTTGTCCCCTAGTATATCTGTGACTTTGATTATAACGTCGCGAGTAAATAGTATCGAAGCAAACTCTAATTTTAATTAATGTCTGACAGTCATGGAGTACTTTTTGCGGCCTACCCAAATGTCCTTTCTTTGGTATAGTCCATCAAGTAGTTGAGCTCCTTAGTAGTCCTGAGTTGAGCTATACGAATACTGACAAATGCTTGCGCAGACTGGACAGGTCCACTCAGAAGTGTGTGGTTCTTTCTTCAAAAGACCATCCCAGACTCCAATCTGCATGGTTCTCATATGTTTTGATCATTACATGTTTGCTGTATGGACTTTAAAAGAGACTTTGACCCCTGAGTTTGTTTCGGTGTTTTTTCTCAGGGTAGTCAGCTAGGAAACACCGGCCTTATATAGTTAAGATTGACGAAAAAAAAATTGACGTGTAAATGTGTTTTAAGAACCTATTTGCAAAATAAATATCATTTAACGCAGGTCAAGTCATACGATTATAATTTACATAATTAAATTTTCTCCATGTAATATTTTAGACGCCATTTTTGAATTGATCAAATAGGTCAGTTGGAGCCGTTTCGCGTTACGTCCGATTCGAATCCGAATCCGAATTCCGACAAGAAGCCGCTTTTATCCCACCGCTTTTATTCACGTAATTGAAAGTTTTCCGCTCTAGTGCAGATAAGTGCGCCTGCTCGACCCCTCCACAATTTTAATGTAATGAAATAGTTCTATGGCTACTACGGACCATACTTTCACGGGTTCGGATTCGGATCGGACGCTCTAATTCCTTTATTTTTGAACTAGGCCTTTTAACAGTGTGAAACAGTAACTAAAGATATACAGACACATATAAACATAAAAACTTTCACCTTTATATTATCGAACGTAAAAATAATTTCCATAATTTTTCCCCAAAAAGTCTTCAAGATTGTAGCCTTGAACTTCCACTCAATAAATAAAAGACTACTTACACGTTCGTTCAGTACTGAATATAACTTTTCCATTTCATGGATACTGAGCGTACGTCAAAACAAGCCCAGTATATCATTTCAAGCCGTTATGATAATAGCAAAGTTCAGTTTATCATGAAAAATGGTATTCAATGGTCCCGCCGCGATATACCTAGGTTTATTTGTAGGGCTTTTTGCTATATATATGTGTTTAGAGTAATAAAGGGTAGTTATTTGTGAGTAGGGCTTTACTGGTGTATTTGATATTTAAATTTTAGGGTACCGTACCTCAAAAGGAAAAAGCGGATCCCTTTTTGTCCGTCTGTCTGTCTGTCTGTCAAGACCCTTTATCTCCGGAACGTGTGGAGGTATACAGTTGAAATTAAAACCGTATTTTCAAATCTGCGGTCTCTTGAAACTGTGAAAAAATAAAACTTCTGAGTTAATGGGAAAAAAAGATACGGTCGTTTATGTCGCAAAAAACCTCAAGGGAATCAAAATGAAATGGGTAAACCTCAAATCCTGAAATTTGACATGAAGCAGTCTTTTAGCAACCGACGGCACCCGAACACAAGTATATGGAAAAAAACTGTAAAGTAGTAATGCCACAAAAAAATCGATTCGGAAAAAAAAATTGTAACTCAATTCGAGTCCGACTCGAATTTGTCAAGTTTTTTTTTTTACTATTGCCTTACTGCTTCCTCCAATCATTCGAACGAAAATGGTTCCTCACTTTCTCTTTACAATTTTTAAGAAGACATCCAGGGCGTCCCGCCACTTCTTTCGTGGTCTGTCGCGGTCCCGTATAATTGGCATAGTGTACATACAACATTTTTTTTTTCATCGTCAGGGTTGTTATTTTCTGGCCAGTGTTTTCACTAAAAGTTACTTTTGTTTATTATTATTTATTATTTATACTTCACTGTATTTATTATACAATACTTTACCGTACACCATTACACATACAAAAAACATAAACTAAAACACATATATACAATGGGCGACCTAGTAAATTATGAAATGGGTATTTCTGTACGTTTCAAGTGGTTTAAATTTATCATTGCAGCCAAAGTAGATAAAGCCCTTATGATGACCAGAGACTGCAAGAGAGAGTGTATCAAAAGACTTTGTTTTAAACACGTGAAATAGCGAGTTAAAAAAAACATTATCTAGTTTCTGCTACTTGCCAAAACGCCTATTTTAAGTATAAACCAGATTTTGTTTTAAATTTAGAATACTAATTTTCCATTATTTACAAAATTACCTACAAGGGCTCAAACGAGTTGCACCTCATGGTAAATAAAAAAAAAATACGTTCACCATAGAAGTAACGATAGTCGATAAGAACTGGACTACATTAATTGTAGTTATCCATCAAAAATCTATAAAAAAAAAACACTTTTTTAGAATAGATAGAACTCGGGTATAGTAAGGACAGCGAGATTTTCACTAAGTGTGTTAAAAAAGGGGTTAAATATCTCTAGTTACTGCTCTGCTCCCGTAGTAGCGTAATGCTATATAACCTATAGCCTTACTCGATAAATGCGCTATCTAACACAGAAAGAATTTTTCAAATCGGATCAGTAGTTCCTGAGATTAGCGCATTCAACCAAGAAACTCTTCATCTTTATAACAATTATCTTGAGTCTTTTTATTTGGAAGTACACGTCAGATAAGATTTATACTCACAGATTTATATCGATATACCATTCTATTTCATCAATTCGAATACCTACAAAAACTGACTGAGTAAATATAGACATATCTCTCACTGATTGCAGTACTACCATAAAATTCAATTAATCCTAAATTGAAATATTACATCACTCTGTCTAAAAAGTTTTGATCGAAATATGAGAATTTTGTACCAAAACTAATTTTAGCGATGGAAACTAGTTTCCGAAATAAATGCACATCCAAACTGTGCAATCGTTTGAAATGTATTAGTTTCAAATTGAAAAGTAAACAAATATTTCGATGTTAGAGTAACAAAATATTGTTCGATAGAATTTAAAAAATCAACTTGACACGGACATATTCTGAAAGAATTTACAATAAATGTCTTATTTGTAATAAGTTATAAACTGATTTAAATAACGTATAGGTATATGTATGAATAAGTAGACAAAAAAAAAAGCAAAAATACTTTATCGCATTAGGTTACCCTGTAATGATAGTTGTAAGTTGGAAAATAAATAAACTTTAAGAAAATTTGATACATGTAACATTTTTTTATCATAAATTGTATCTGTACCGACTACACAATAAATCTATGCACTCGTCTTTTTTTCAAATTGACCACTATCAGACCTGATGGTAACGGATGATTGTGGCGCATCGGCGCTAGTCTAAAAGTAACATATTCAAGCTTGACTTAGTTTTTGTTCTTTTCTCTATAGTTTATTTTAAGAAACTAGAACACGTAGAATTATTTTAGCGATAACATGGTGATAGCCAAGATCTATATTATAAAGTACCTACATATCAAAGTTTGTATATTTTTGTGTGAGAATCAAGATGTCTTATCTGGTTTACTTGAATATAGTAAAGTTGATATCAATTTTAAAATCCAGAAAATCAATCAGTCAGGAATAATTATTGACTAATTTACGTGTTACCAGTATTCAGCAGGGTATTTTAGCATTAATCATGAAATATTACTACTGAAACTTAAGCATTACGGAGTAGGCAACAGCGTTAAGCTTAGTATAACTTTATTTGAATGATAGATACGAATTATTTTAGACGGTGTCAATCCATTGGGATTGAGCGAGAAAATGGGGGTTCAGCAAGGTTCTATTTTAGGTCCTTTCTTGTTTTATTTCTGGTATATACATATATCGACGATATGTACAATTTAATGTTTAGAGAAAATTGTTGGTGTTTGCCGACGATGCTTCTTTAGTTTGGATAAATAGATGAAATAATATATGCTGTAGAACGGGAAATTTTTCAATAAAGGTTCATGTTTATTTATTGACTGACCTTGACAAATACACAAAGGCAGGCCTGTTAACCATTAGCATTACAATCTGGGCATGTGCCTGACATATTGACCAGGGAAGATCGTGTTCAAAGAAAGTTGGAAAGATACGAGTATGTAGGAGGCATTTGCCCAGCAGTGAGACAGCGAAGGGAAAAAGCACACTAATAGGTACTTACATCTAAAGCAAAAGCTCATACTTACCATTTATCAATGATTCCTTAATATATGAAAGGGCAGCTCGCCGTCCGACCGTCCGATAACTGTCTGGACCGAGCTCAAGTCGTCGACTGACGGCGCGTATTGTTCAGCAGGGCCGAAGCCTACTGGAGCCGAAGGTCTACTTCGGAAGACTCAGCCCTGGTATGAAAGGCAATTAAGGAACAGGAGTGGGTTTTTAGTCAGTAAAAGTCTGACACACCCTCTCACTCCGCCCAAGAGCGTCATTGGATGATTTTCCTAGCTAAAAAAGGAAAAAAAAACAGATATCACAGTACATAGTTTTCTTAGAAAGCAAAGAGAAAATTGGTAGGTTTTATTCTGTAAAAGTCTCACATTCCTTCTCACTTTATTTAAAAAGAGGGAAGAGTGGTTTTATGATTTGCCACATAAAAAAAAATAGTAAAAGACATAAATAATGCTAAGAGTACCTGTCTCCTAAGTTTATGCTTGCCATGACAGATGGACTTACCGCAGCATTTACCAAGCATTACACTCACTGCAATTTATCATACGCCCATGGTTTCCTCCCGGGGTGTTTTTTTTTTTAAGCATATAAGATTCTTTCTCCTTGCCTGTTGTGAAGAATAATTATAGCGATAATTTGTGGGCCAATGTTTTTTTATTTATTTAATAACATCAATGTATCTTATAAAAAATATCCCAGAAAACCAAACCAATGGTACTTTTCAGATGCTGTTGAAAGCATATATTTAAAGTTTTCAATGACCTTAAAAGAAATAGTGAAGATTTTTGATGGAGTGTACAAAGAGCAAGAAAGGATTTTCCAAAAAACATAAGGGGATGAAGCGGGGGCCCCTTTTTGTATGGGGACCTACCTTTCAACTACCTTTCAACGAAGAACGTTAAGTTACAAGATTCTATTTCCAGACAAACCAAATGTTTACCTTTACATCACAAACATCCTTAAAACCAATTATTTAAACTCATGTTTCTTTCGCCGTTGAAAATCAATGGAAACACAAGCTGATTTCCCTTTTGTTTCGAGTTTCGGGCCCATAAGCTCTTCGCAGTCAATTTAACAATGGTTATTTATTACATCTTTACCGCACTTAAATATGTTTTATTTTTATTCCTCGAAGTGTACCTGTGGTTGCCCCTACCATTAATAAATCTTTTCTTCACAGACCTCTAAGTGCGAAAACTAGAAGCTAATGTACGGGAAATAAAATTCCCTTACACTTGCAGCTAATATCAATTTAATGTTTCTTTCGACTGTTGTTTTGAGGGGAAAGAAAATACGTGGCCTTTTCAGTTACGAAGTTTCTTTTCTCTTTGAAATCACTCTAATGTTATGAAGACAAAAGTTTGAAAAATTGCAGACTCCATATATTGTATTACATCTTTATTAGATTACTAGCTGGCCCAGAAAACTTCGTACCGTCTAATAGTCAATGAATACTTTTTTTTTCTCACATTTTCAACTTTCCCTGAATTATTACGAATATTTCAAGACCAAAATGAATCAAACCGGTCCAGCCGTTCTCGAGTTTTATTGAGACTAACGAACAGCTATTCATTTTTATGTATAGGAAGATAATTTTTCGATCCATTATAAAACATGTTTTGTATGGGATAAGTTATATCAAAATTAATTAGTTTCCGACATAACCATCTCTTATTTAGAAAAAAAAGACGCGATTGCATTTCTTGCAACATTTTATATTCTTGTGTTGTTTGTAATTTTTCAGTGACATCTACAAGTATATATATACGAGTATATATAAAATCAAAAACTGACTGATAGACATATCAACGCACAGCCGAAACTACTAAGACTAAGAGTGTGAAATTTTGCGCAAGGCTTCCTTTTATGACGTAGGCGAGCATTGAGAGGGGATTTTGCAAAATTTGTATGGAGAAACCTATTTACATGCGAGCAAAGCTACTGGCAGAAAGCTAGTCAGCTAATAATACCTTGGAAGACCCGGAAATCCAAGACCACGTGTTCAACAACGTTTTCAACGAACGGGGCAGTTATTTCAGTTATAAGATGATCATCATCCACAGCCCATCACTGCCATTACTGAGTTTTTTAATTGATATAAACTAGTGCTTGCCTACACACTGATGGTAAGCAAGCAGTGACGCAACTGCACTATGTTTCCTTGGGATCATTTTTTACTATCATGCGGGTGAAGCCGCAGACTACGCTAGTATAAGTATACAACGTTAAATTTTGATCGTTTTAAACCCGTGGAGGGTCGATTCGGTACATGAAACACTATCGATTTGTAAAGATAAAATTAAAAAATATAGTAGGTACTTTGTTTTTAATTTGAATTAATTTACGCTTGTACGAAATTAATTTATTTAAGTAAACGTCAGCTGGGCGAGTTCAATGACCTGTAGGTAGTTAGTACCTACGCAACGACCGACAACTACCTGCAAGGACATTGACTCGTTTACTTAAAGAAATTGATTTTATACATGCCTATATTAATTCGAGTTTTAGAAAAATAGTACTTTTTTATCTTTACAAATCGATAGTGTTTCATGTACCGGATCGACCCCCCACGGGATTAAAATGATCAAAATATAACAGAGTGTATGTTGATTACTTTTTCACGCTTAAACGGATTTGGAATACGTATAAAACATGGCCTAGAATAGCACGAAGGTTATTTTTGTATCCTGGGATCACGTTTCCTTGAGATAATTTTGTACTTTCCCGTAGGCGAAGCTGTTGACAGGAGCATGTTATGTAATATGTAACCGATTGATTATTTACTTTAAATAAATATATCAGAAAATTATATCTGAATATATTTTAATTTTTGCTTATACAAAACAGTGTGCCCAGTTTATTATAGTGGATTAAATTAGATAAATTCATCATGAAAGCACAGTTTTTCAGAGCTAGTTTAAGTTTAAGATTAATGCTACCTGGAAATCAAAAGCAAAGAAGGAAAACAGGTGGGATTGCAGTCAAGCACTAATTTATACCAATTTAAAAAAAAAATGTCCGATTTTAGTCAGTAAAATTTTGTCGCGTCCTTCCACTCCGCTCTAAAGCAGGAGAAGTAATTGAAAAAACAAATTAAAAAAGGTATCATATTATTGAACTTTTTTTACAATTTGCAGTAGTATTTGTGGTGATGCCTCAAACGTGCTTATTAAAAAAAAAAAAAATTGAAGTTTTACCTTGTTTCTAAGATAAAAAGTGAAATGATGGTATTATCATACTATTCGATATTCAGATGCTAATTGGAAAAGAAAAATTGCGGTCTACCCTACATTGCCATAAAATAAAACTCACCGTCTATTCAGGAAAGTTCATAGTTTATTTCTACAAGGTTATTTTTACTTATGTTAAGAAAAGGCCGCGAAGATAATTCAGCTAACAAGAAATTGAAATTATTTTCTTTTCATAACGTAAACTTGATTACTCCTTGTCGGGAGGCACCTTAAATTGAATATCAAAACGTACTTGGAGACCTTGGTTTTAAAGGAATATCGATTGTCACAGAAAATTAAAAATAAAATGTAAAGTCGGATACAAACTGCTGTAATCTAACTTGCAGTGTAGCACACAATTAAAGAATTTACCGTCCACATCGTCGCAATGTATCATGCAATGTGACAGAAATCCTATAGTGTGGACATTACGCGCACGAATAGAGCTTTTTTTTATGGTAAGTAAAATCATCCAATAATAATATTTCCACAACTATCACACAACACCGTCTAGTCCCAAGCTAAGCAGAGCTTGTGTTATGAGTACCAGACAGCTGATAAACATACTTATATATTTTGTATAGAAACCACTTAGAATGTTGAGAGGGGTTTATTAAAATATAATTCTTACAATTAAAGTCTCATTTTTACAAGATACCCAAAGAGAATAATCCCAAAATGACACAGATAATCTAGAGTTACTCAATACGTTCGGATAGTCATTATAAGTTCGGAAACATCCCCTTTTCAATCAAGCTGTATAGTCCCTCAAATAGCGGGGCGTTGCCCTTACACGCTCACTACGTCGTGGACCTTGATTGCAATCTACAGAGCTTCGCGAGTCTTCTGAGTTGATACATGTTGATGATTCTGATGCTGCATTTGATGAAGATGTTGAGGGCTCTTCAATTGTAAAGCCTGCTGACTCAGTATAACGGGGTTTTGGATCTATTAATGGAGGTACAGTCAAATCTGTCTTTGCAGTCACCTCCTGCCTATACTCAGCATTCGAAGACATCCCAGTAAAAGGTCTGATATGAACTCTATTTCTTCTATACAATTTATTTTCAACCTCAACCACATATGATCTATCATTTATGACTTTAGTGATTGTACCATATGTCCATCTATTATTTATCTCAGGCTGAAGCTGGACCATCACCTTCTGAC
Organism: Leucania comma; assembly: GCA_958295575.1. Taxonomy (NCBI): domain Eukaryota; kingdom Metazoa; phylum Arthropoda; class Insecta; order Lepidoptera; family Noctuidae; genus Leucania; species Leucania comma. The sequence continues at coordinate 12,698,057 of OY282474.1, read as the reverse complement.
CCACCCATAATGGGGGTTTCTCAATAGTCCCTCTATCAAAGCGTTCCTTTACATTCTCCTTCCTTTCTTTGATTTTCATTGAAACATTAGGAATGATGGCTGGTTTGAGATGCTTCAATAGGCAAGGTAATCCAGTCCTGGTACGCCTAGAGTACAATTTCTGGACAGGACTTGTATCATCCATTTGAATTGGAATATTCCGTTGATGTAGTAAACAAAACCAAAGGTCCTGTTTAGTTTCTAGGCTCTGTATTACCAATTTCTTAGCTATTTTTACAGCTGCCTCAGCTTTTCCATTTGAAGCTGGATGATGAGGAGATGAAGTGACATGTTCAAAGTTCCAATTAACTGAAAATGACTTGAAGTGCTCATTTACAAAATTAGTAGCATTGTCAGTGCAGACTTTCTGAGGTGTGCCATGTCTAGCAAAATTCTTCTTACAAATTATAATTAGCTCACTTGCTGTAAGGGTCGAGATGCGATCCAGTTCAAAAAAATCAGAGTAATGGTCCACAGTAACAAGAAATTTTAACTCTCCCACTGAGAAAACATCCATTGAGATATACTGAAAAGGATATTTAGGAACTTCATGACTGATGAGTGGTAAGCTTTGTTGTGATGGGGCATGTACTGCACAAAAAAAAACATTTCTTCAAATACCTTTTAAGATCCATAGACATACCGGGCCAAAACATATTTTCTCTGGCCAGTCTTAAAGTGCTAGCAAAACCATTGTGACTGACATGTACTTTTTGCAGCATTTCACTTCTTAAACTTTCCGGTATCAATACCTGGTTATTCCTGCATATTAATCCATCTGTTGTGGATAATAAATGTCTGAATTTGTGAAATATTCTAAGATCTTGAGGTAAGTCTAATATGTACCTTGGAAATCCATTTATGATATACATTATTAATTTTTGTAAATTAGTGTCTTCAATTGTGGCTTTTTTTATTCTCTCAATAAGTTTATCTGATATTTTTAAATACCTTACTGCAGAAACCTTGCTAATTAGCTTGTAACCTTTTTTTCTGATAGTTTGCTTTCTAAATTATAACTTTCTGTACTTTCAGTAACAGGAGCTCTTGATAAAGTGTCAGCCACATGGTTATTTTTTCCTTGTATGAACTCTAGCTGAACATTATACTTTTGAAGTGTCAACAACATCATTTGCAGTCTTTTAGGTGCTTCTACAAGTGGTTTATTTACAATGTTGATGAGAGGCCTGTGATCAGTTTTGATAATAGTCTTGCCACTGCCGGCAATATACTGATTAAATCTTTTACATGCGAATACTACTGCAAGCATTTCTTTTTCAATCTGGGCGTATTTCTTTTCTGTTGCAGACAAACATCTTGATGCAAAACTAATAACATTATTATCCTGATAAAGGGCTGCTCCAAGGCCAAATTCACTTGCATCACATTCAATAACTACCTCTTTGTTGACATCAAAATATTTCAGTGTTGGCAGACAGCTTATGACATTTTTTAAATGCTGAAATTCTTCTTCAACTTTCTTGGTCCAGATAAATTCTACATCTTTTCTTGTTAGTAGCCTAAGATTGGCAGCTTTAACACTAAGATTATCAATAAATTTGCTCAGATAGCCAATCATGCCCAAAAATCTAAGTACTTCTTTGCTGCAAGTTGGAGTAGGCATATTTTTTATAGCCTCAACCTTTGATTGATCTACTTTTAAACCTTCATTGGTTAGGATATGACCATAAAATTTTGCAGAAGTTTGTAGCAGATTTACTTTATCTTTATTCAACTTACAGTTTACTTCACGGAGCCTCAGAAGAAGTTTCTCGAATTTTTTGTTATGATCTAAAACAGCTTCTTCAATAGTATCCCCAATTCCATAAATCAAAATGTCATCAGCTATGACTTCTATACCTTTTAAATCCTTAATGAGACTAGTGAGTCTTTGTTGAAAAATTTCCGGAGAAGAACTCAGCCCAAACGGGAGACGCAGCCATCTGTAACGACCAAAAGGTGTCCAAAATGTAGTAAGCTTACTACTTTTCTCAGAAAGGCGACATTGCCAGAACCCTTTCTTTGCATCCACAGTACTAAATACTTTAGCTTTACTTAGCTCAGGTAACATCTCATCTAATGTTGTAAACTGAAAATTTGGTCTTTTAAGAGCTTTGTTCAAGGGAATGGGATCTAAACAAATTCTAAATTTATGATCGCGGCTGACTATTAAAACATTATTTACCCAATCTGTGTGCTGTGTCTCTTTTGCAACAATTTCATCCTGTTCTAAAATGTCAAGTTCCTTGCGCAGCCTCTCTCTTAGACATACTGGAATGCGACGTGCCGGCTGGATACGTGCTGGAACTGTCTCATCTATTTCTAAATCAACCTCTCCTGGCAAGCTTCCATATCCCTCAAACACATCACTGTATTTCTGCATTATATTTAATGCCTCTGTACGGTCAAGCTGGTTTGAAACAGTGACTTTTTCGCAGTACTTAATAAAACCCAATGCTACACAAGCATTTTCTGACAAGAGTGGTTCATGATCTATGTCCACAATATGAAATATTATATTAAAAACTTTTTCTGGACTAGTTTTTGTTCTGCATTTGAAAAGTGCAGTCCCCAAATTTGGTATAACAGATCCATTGAAACATTTCAACTTTTGATATGACGGAGTCAATGAAGTGAAGTCATCCTTACCAGTGACTTTTTTATAAAAATTGGCTCCCATGACACATACTTGTGCACCTGTGTCCAGTGTACAGTACAGCTCATTCCATTCATTGACATCTGACTTGAAGAACAGGGGCGCTTCTTTGTGGCCACGTGAGTTAGTACGAATTTCTGATATTACAATGTTGTCACTATCTGAGTCATTTTCTACATCAACTGTTTTTACTGACTTCTCTTTCTTTTTACATACTTTCTTAACGTGATTTCTTCCACCACATTCCTCACATCTCTTGCCCCAAGCCGGACAGAGCTTTTTATCAAATATGTGTGTCTGCGCACAAAACTTGCATAATTTCTTGACTTCCATAGACTTTGCACCTTTAACATATATTTTATTAACATGCTCTTCTCTTTGCACACTCGAAACCTGCATTGATGCTCTTTCCGCAGATTTGCATAAACTTATGGCTGAATCTAAGGTTAAATTCTCTTGGCGAAGTAGTTCCTTCATTGTGTTTTTATCTCTAATCCCAACTACAACTCTGTCTCGTAACAATTCGTCACAACTCGATTCTGGATAATTGCAGGCTTTGATTAATTTCCGTAAAATTAAAAGGTACTCATCAAACGACTCGTCAACTAATTGCAACCTTATGTTGAAAATATATCGCGAGTATATAACATTAGTCTTCTTGACTATTTCTGCTTCCATTTTCATAAATATACTATTGACATTTCTCTTATCGCTATCCGACAGGTTGAAGTTTAAATATTTTGCCATTGCGGCGCTGCCGATTGCGTTAAGAAGAATCCCGGCCTTAATTTCTTCCTTGTCAGAAACCCACTTGTTCATACCTGTAGCGAGGCAGTAATTTTCCCAGCTTGTGCGGAAACACTGTTCGTTGGCATGGCGGCGTGTTGAAGTTGTTGCTGCATTAGGCCCATTTGTTTTTGCATCGCATCTAAGAGGAGGGCCTGCTACTCGAAAAGCTTCTTGAATGACTCTTCTGCCATCTTCTGACACCATGTATAGAAACCACTTAGAATGTTGAGAGGGGTTTATTAAAATATAATTCTTACAATTAAAGTCTCATTTTTACAAGATACCCAAAGAGAATAATCCCAAAATGACACAGATAATCTAGAGTTACTCAATACGTTCGGATAGTCATTATAAGTTCGGAAACATATTTCTAAATACATACATATTATAGATAAATAACACCCAGACACAGAACAAATGATCGTGCTCATCACACAAACATTTGTCCTGGGTGGGAATCGAACCCACGACCTCCGGCATAGCAGTCAGGGCCACTAACCACTAGACCAACAGGCCAGTCAATGACTGATCCCACCCTTGGGCGGAGCGGGAAATAGTGTCAGACTCTTTCTGATTAAAAACCTACTCCGTTCCTACGTTGCCTATCATACCAGAGCTGAGCCTTCCTCTCAGAAAACGTCCCTTGACCCCAGCAGGCTTCGACCCTGCCTGCCTGCAGCTAGCCGGCTGGGCCTGTACGGTTCGCTGACAGCTCCTTGAGGCGCGCGGGAACAGTACGTGCCGTCGACGACTTGGGCTCGGTCCGGTCAGTTACTAGACGATCGGACAGCGTCCTACCCATTGCACGCCGTCCGCAAGCCCGCGCCTACGGTGGCCGGAAATCGGGATCGGAATCCCGGCGGCGGCTGGGGCGAGCGCCCCGTTGCCTTTGCCTGACGCGGTCGGCCTCCTCCTTTACTAGCATTACTGCTTCGCCTTCCTCACTCCAGACTATGGCCTGAACCAAGGCCCGCTGCCGCCGATCGCCCCCACGAGGACACGGTTATGCTCTGCCCACTCGGGGCACATCTCTACAGTGTGCTCCACCGTGTCCTCCGGATGTTCCGCACAGTGGCGACACCCGGGCGACTCCTCCGCACGAATCCGGAACAGAAACTTAACCAACTTGTCGTGCTGTACTGTCACCCGTCACGGTATCAGTAACTCTCTTTTCTTTCATATTTCTTCTCACATAATCCATTCATCTTTTTTTGGCCTCTTTGTCCCTCTCCATCCACATGTATATTCATAACCACTATTTTTTTTAACTATTTTTTTTTTTTTCGAAACGATTAACTACAATGCCTTTATTAGAGAGCCACTTATAATTTGATAAAAACTTTACCTGGTTTTATTTATTAGTAGGTTAGTTCAATTCGTTATCGAGCTCTTCTATAAGTAGATTATAACAGAACTATTCGACGCCCGTAATTATAATAATTGTCGTACGTGTTGCGTACAGGTGAAATTATCAGTTACAAGCTTTTCAACTAAATATGAAACCATTTAATAAAGGACGATTAATTTGAAACTTGGTACGCCTACAAGCAATTGTAAGTAGTACAAACTATCACACATGCATTATTATTACTGCCTATCTGTGTATGGCAATGGTTTAAGACGTTTATTCGTCAAAAAAAAATCTTAAGAAGAACCTTAAGGTTTTTTTTTCCAATTCGTTTTTTCGAACGATGGAGTCGGGGGCGTGGCCAACTCCAAGCGTTCATGCAGAACGAAACGATTGTAACTTGACTAGCGGGGTAGATGTATGTCTGTTAAGTAGACAAATATAATGATGTGGTGATCTAATTTTATACTAAAAGTAAAACATTAAATTATTTGAATGCTCATATTATACAACTCACTAGTAAAATTTCACTTGTTTGTACACAAAACGAAAAATTAGCTTATAAAATCAACATCTAGACAAAGTAATTCAGATTTATTTGCAAAATATGCCAATCCCAGCAGGTTGCAGTGTACTTAGGCGGTTGTAAATCCACATAATAAAATAAACTTTACTGTACACTAAATTAATAATTATTAATTATACAAACTAAAACAACAATAAAAGTATTTACCTCGAAGAAAGGAAGAAGACGGGCTCGGTCTAATTTTAGCCTCGACAGTAATTGAATATTATTTATTCATAAAAAATAAAATATCTGAATAAAGTTAGTTCCAAAATCTTAAGATTTACCCTTATTAACCCTTTTACAAAAGTTGAAGCCCTCGAACCACGTAACAAACATCATATAAAATTCATAAACTAATCAAGCGAGAAAACAACTTCAACATTTTCCTTAAAACGTGGAATAAATAAATTGTAGGTAGACATCCTAATTAAACGGGGAAATACGTTAATAATACGCTAGCCTATTTAAATATTAATTATACCAACTGTTTGTTTACATGATGACGTAGCCGACTTACAGTGTAAACTGGAGCGGTGAGTTGAGACCATTATTATTCATTGTAGCGCCCAAATCACTTCCGAAGATTGACATTTTGAATTTCCAATACGCATTCTAATTATGAATTGAAACAATGGAATGAATTTTTCATTTATTTTTTTATTATTCAAAATAAAAGAATGTTTTTTTTTTGTAGGCAAAGTGATATTTAGTTTTTTTTTTTTGGCGGGATTTTTTAGAGTACTCGTATACCTATTTCAGCGAATGTTTTAATTGATATGGTTTTGTAAATATGTGTGTTAAGTTATATTGGTCTAGTTTTATTTTTCAAGCCTATACACAGCTGGTTGATATGTGGAACCATTGAAAGAAGGGCCATTCTGGTAAAATGGAACTGAGAATTTTGTTGTAGAATTGACTATCCCTGCAAAGTTTGCTGAATCAGTACATTTTCTATCAATTACTTCAATAACATCCACGTTGGAATAGAAGAAGTTATCTATGTCAGTGACAAAATACTTTCTATTCTAATCTTGAAACAGGCTAAATACACAAGCTGAGCGGTCATAAAAAAAAAAATGTCAAAAGTTCTCTAGTAAAGTCCGAGCCCGAGTCGTCAACTGCGCGTAGTGTTCCACACGCGCTTCGAAGATATGTCAGCAAAAACTATAGTGGCTCAGCAGGGCATCGGCCCGCTAGGGTCACCGGAAATTTCTGAAAAGGAAATAAGTGGTCATAGAACATAAAGGGCAATTGAAGAACACGGATGTAGTTTTATTTAGAAAAACGTCTGATACTCCTTCTCGCTCTACCTCTAGAACAGGAGAAGTTATTCGATGACTTCAAAAAAGGGACGTAAAATAAACTTAATTGACAAAATCTGGATGGAGGTACTATATGTAGCATAGCAGTCTTATAATGTTCCCACTGCAGGAACTCAGGCCTCTTCTCTAGGAGAAGGCATGGGGCGTAATCCTCCACGTAGGCCTAGTACGGGTTTTGAATGTCACATGTCTTCGAATTTTTAGTTTTAGGCCATGCCTGTTTCCCTCACGATGTTTTGCTGCACCTACTATATAAAAATAAATAAAAAACATTTATTTCAGATAAAAATCTATATTAAAACTCATCCATATTAAAATATATTTGCTCAAAATACAAAATTCAATCAATAAAAACATTCAATCAATACTCGTAAATCATAATATGCATAAAAAATAACAATAATATTCAATAAATAAATAATTCCAAAATTATATAAAATTAAAATTCAATAAATTTAAATAAAAATAAACCCTACCTCTGCCGCCAGTCGGTAAATATTGGCGTAATATTGTTATATTTTGATTTTTAAAGACGTTTAAATATTATAAAAATTGTTACCAGGAAACAGGCGACAGGAACAATCAGGAAACCGCCATTCCCTGAAATTATTGGCCGAAATAAAAATAAAAAAAATACCCCGTGGTATTGAACTGCACTTTTGTCGAAAGCAATTAAAAAAATACTGTCAGCCGCCACGTTGTAGTAGAAATTGGTAGGATTTTTACGTGGACGTCGCTTACCGTGACGATCGAACACTGGGACCAATCAAAACGCATGTGTCTGAACTGGATTCCTTTATTGAACTAAATAAAAATACCACAGGCAGGAGTGGGTTAAAAAAAAGAAGGCTTATTTAAAGCATGATTATTGATTACCAACTTCATTTGAGTTTCGAATTGCTCCATCCAACCATTCTAAATAATCCTGTCAAAGGATGATTTCTTCATTGTCTATTCTCATGAGATTGTGAGTTCCACACTTTTAGCTATGCGATTTCCACACTTTTGGCCTTTTGATATTCTGTACATCTGTACGTTTTTACGTTTTATACATCAGTCTGTACTCAATACACACATAGAAATACAGTCATATAGTTACATGTAAATAAAATTGAAATGTCTCATTGTAATTTTTTTCTTAAATGTATAGGAAATTATATTCAAATACCTATGACAAAAATGCATTTTTTATTTTAGAAAAAACATAACGGTTCCACGTAAAAAAAATATTTTCGTAATTGTGACCAAATAGCATTGGGTTATTTTTCAAGTGAGGCAACGGCGCTTATGCCCCAGCCGCCGCCGGAATTGCGATCCCGATTGCCGGCTATTGAGGCGCGTGCTTGCGGATGGCGAGCAATGGGTAGCTCGCCATCCGACCGTCCGGTAACCGTCCCGACGGAGCCTAAGTCAACGGCGTGTATCGTTCCACGCGCGCCTTAAGGAGTTGAAATAGAAGGAACCAGCAGGGTTGAAGCCTACCCGGCCCCCTAGCCGGCCCCGGCATAAAAGGGAACAAAGGAATAGGAGTTTTTAGTCAATAAAAGTCTGACACTGTCTTCCGCCCATGCCCACCCAAGGGCGCGGAGATCTCATTGGATGATTTTACTACCGAAAAAAAAGCCTAAAGCGGACTAAGTCATACGCACCAGCTAGTGATAAATATGGAGAAGATGAGTTCATTACGCCTAATCGACATATCAATCAAAGAAAGAAAAGAAAACAATCCCTCTGCATTAAAATAACGATCACAATAAAGCAGAACAGAACAAACCAAAACCTAATATCCTGTCGAATATCAGAGCGACTAATCGTGCTGGGAACTAGTGGCCCCAAGAAATATAGATAAAGTGGGTCATCGTTAACTACATTGTCTCACGGGATTAATGATAGTATAGTTCCCCTAAATTTCTCTACCTGATGCCACAGAATAAGTCAACTGTAACAGAAGCGAAACTCGTATCATCACTTTCCTGCCTTTGTTATACATTACTTGGAGTCGACGGAAAACGTTTTTTCTTCCATTTTATCCTGTCAGCAGTCAAGCTATCACTGACTTCCTTTTTCTTTCATAGCACTCCTATTTATTCTTCCATCCATCTTCTTTTTTTTAATTAATAAAAACTAGCGCTTGACTGCGATCCCGCCTGATGGTAAGCAGTGATGTAATCGTTGATGGTGAAGCGCACTAGCTTATTAAGAGCCCGTTCACTCTAACCCTGAAGACACCAAAATTATAATCGGACGGGAAGAACGCAGCAGGAAAATTGTTCCAGTCCTTCGTTGTACGCGGTATAAACGACAAGGCAAAACACTTAGTCCAAACTGGATCGCTTATTTGGCATCCCTCTTCTTCTTCACCCATCTACATCTTTATTGCATCTACCTCTTCTTCTTCACCCATCTACATCTTTACTGCCAATCTTTGTACACGTGCGCCCTATGGGTCGGCTATACAAAAAGCTCGTACAATGCTCTGCGAGTCCAATATAATAACGCTTTTAGGGTAATGTTGGGGCTGCCGCGCTTTTGCAGTGCATCGGGGATGTTCGCAGAAGCGGGCGTGCCTGATTTTCACGCGGTCATGCGGACACTATAGCATCTCTGATGCGGCGGGTGCGCGATAGCTCCAACACCCTAATAGCTGTTGTGGCCGACAGGATGGACAGCCCGATGATGTGGCATTGGATGACGACTCATCGTGCGTCATTTTATTAAATATGTAAAATAGTTTTTTTCGTTGAAATGTTGTATGTTGTAATTTGTTTGTGTATGTGTAATATGTTTGTATTGTGATTTGTTTTCTGTATTGTAATTTGTTTTTGTTTTTGGTATGCGTAATTTGTTTTATGTATGTGTATTGTTATCGTTTTGTGTTGGTTTGGTCTATGGACAGTAATGATGGTCCGAAATAAATGATTATTATTATATTATTATTTATTCATTCAGAAGCGAAATTTTATACTTTGCTTTAAAGCAGCCGCAGACAGGACGGCACAGAAGTTATCCGTTGTAGGTATATCCAGAACAAAGCCTACAAAAACTAATTTTTCAGGTAACTGTTTCTGTCCAACTCCTGGACAAAGGCCACCCCTCCATCTTCCTCTCCTTTCATTTTTAACGGAACTGCGCTTTCTCAATTAAGTTCTGGTGAACTTGCGTCCAGCCATCTCCTTTATAATTTATGTTAAAAAAATATTAATCACAATCAAATAGTAACTCTCTACTGCTGAAACAATTTTATTAAAATTGGTTCAGTAATTCTAAAGATTTCTTCTTACAAACAATCTCATAAACCTGCAACGTATAGAAGTATAGAAAAACATGAACTTCAGACTAGCAGACTAGTACAACTTTGACCATGCTCTGATTCACTGTGAAAATGATCTATCAATGTAATAAGAGTAAAAAAAATGCTTTTGTTATTCTCTACATATGATACTATCATGATTAGCTGATATTGAAAGTAGTTATAGTCTCTTAATTCCCAAGCGATCTGTACCGCACTTTACTATAAGCATTTTTAACCCGTTCGGTGCGAGAGTGTCGCCTCTGTCACTTTTATTCTATGCTGGTACCAACCGTACCCTCCGTAAACATAGGTAAGTTAAGATATGGTAGCCGTAAACAAAGTTTCTATAGGCAGGCGTGATGGGGTAATCGCGCATAAATTAAGTAGAGGATACTAGTTCTAGCTGAGGACTTGCGATAAAAATTTACTATGTTTTGGAGTGGATTTCTCTCCGTTTTAGTTTTGGATGATAGATATAATCATACTTTATTGTATATTATATGTACTAAAGATTTTTTGTTTGAACATTGGATTTAATGTTATGTCAGATGAAAATAATGTGCAAGCTTGAGTTCGGAAATTATGGACCCTTTTTAGAAAGAACGTCGTAAGCGACTTATTGCGTTTTTTCAGGAATAGGTTTTCTTAAATCATTCACTATTTCAACTGAAAAACATCCACTGTTGGACATAAGCGTCTTCTTCAAAGGGTCGCTACAAAGACCAGTCCTTTGCGTCTCGCATTCATCGGATACCTGCGATTCTTGCTAGGTTGTTGGTCTACTTTGTGTGAGGCCTTCCAACATTGCATCTTCCGTTACGTGGTCGCCACTCCCGACCCTGCACCATCGACCAATCAAACATACTATAAAAATGACTAGGCCATTGGTCTAGTGGTTAGTGACCCCGACTGCCATGTTGGAGTGCAATTCCCACCCGGGAAAAATGTTTGTGTGATGAACACGATCATTTGTTCTGTGTCTGGGTGTAATTTATCTATAATTTAGAAATATATAATTATGTTTATAAGTTGTCTAGTACTCATAACACAAGCTCTGCTTAGCTTGGAATTAGACGGTGTTGTGTAATAGTTGTGGAATATAAAAATATAAATAATAAAACTAAAATACTAACAAAGAGAATTGCTTTTAACATATTTTCTTAAATGCTTTTTATTTATTTATTTAACCTTCATGTACAGTAGTGGTACATAGGCGGACTTAAAATTAGTTTTCTACAAAAGTCGTGAATTGTTCTTTTAATATTTTTCTTGAAAAGCCTCACAGGCTCATCACCAAGAGAGCTGATATTTTCGCAGATTTTTTTTTAACAGAGTTTAAAAATAAGAACGGATTTTTCTAAAGGGGTAAAAAATGGGTTGAAAGTTGGTTCGTCATTTTTGAATAAATGTAAATTCATCTCGAACGCCAATAAAGCCGCGGACAAACATTAATGTTGTATTATATTGTACAAAAAAAAAAATGTGTTGCATAATAAAATCATCATCAATCATAGCAAGATTCTTCAAAGTTTTAAACAACAGTTAACTAAATGTCGCTAAAAAGGGACCTACTCTGTTTTTCTCATTTATACTCGTAATTCACTACAACATACTCTGTAGGTTCACTTTACATACGTTATAATTTGAAAAGGAAATGTGAAGCCATTTAAGCAACTGTGAAAGCGTCAGATCCGGAACAATTCCGAGCTACTCTAATAACGTCACGAAGTAACGTGTTTCAGCACCTTAGAGAGTCGCGTCTAATACATTTCAAGTATGTCATAGTACTCCCAGATTGAATAGGCAACTCAATAAACATATTACGTAGAATGTTCCTCTTACACACGCATTCTGATTCGATAAAATCATTGAGAAAGTTGCCGTTCCTCGAATTGGCGACATAAAACTAATTTTATTGATATTCGCCGCGTTTACTTTTACAATTTTCCGAACCTTTGCCGTAAGTCGTAAAGCTATACAGCCCTTGACCGAAACTTTCTGCGGAATCCTTAACCGTACCTCCCTATATCAAAAATTTACTGACTTCGGTGTCTTTTTACGGAGTTTTTTTTTTTTTGCTTCGTGTCAATTCTGATCGTAAGGCATTAGCTTTGAAGGCGTTCTTACGAAACCTTTCACCGCTCTTTACATTAAAATTTTTGCCGGTTACATTAAGTTACGGCTTTTGTTATTACCTTGGAAAGTTTTATCTCGAGGTCAGGTAAAAAAAACTGAAATTCTTTGCCATTAGAACAGTTTCCTTTTTCATCGTCTTTTGTTGGCTATTGTGAGATAAGAAGGCATTGTTTTAAAGAAATTACACGACTCGTCCGTGGAATGTAGGGTGGTCTTATTATTGTAAATAAAACACATGACTGTAACCTCCATGTGGCCCTGGAAAGCTAAGGGCAAGTGAACGACGCAACTAGGTTATAGATATATAGACATCTGACACTTCCCCCCTGGAAGGGAAAAGTATTAAATGATATTCCACTCCATGTTCCATTCTCTCTTCTAGAGGAGGCCTGAGTCCCAGCAGTCGGAACATTATAATGCAGATGCTATTCTATGCTATGCCACTCCTTGTTCACACACTTCCTTCAGTGCAAGAATTTGTCAGTACTTGTATAGATCAGTGTTTTTCGATCTTTAGTTACACGTGACCCCTTTGTTAAATAGACAAACAGTGGCGACCCCCTAGGAACGTATCATTGCGGTAAGTGGACAGGTGCCCTGTGCTCTTGAGAAAGCTTTTTAAAGTTAGACATCTAAGTCGCCTATGTTTCAAATCGCACATAGTTTACGTGTTAAAATAGAAAAAAGATTACAAAAAGTATTAACAGGCTCAGCGTAATTACTTGACTTACTTGACTTAAGATCCTATGTCCCCTAGCTGGGGCAGCGGACGTCGATAGTAGTCACCCATTGCGACCAGTCTTGAGCTCCATGTCACGTCGCCAGGTTTGCCGAGGACGACCTCACTTCCTTTTACCTTAAAGATTCCAGCTTTATTACTGAATTTTTGTAATTATTTGTAGTGTAGGATCAGTAATACTCACTTTTCACTTTTATATGACTCGATCTCGACAAACTAAACTAGGCTTTGTGAATCACCTGGGGTTCGCGACCTACAGATTGAAAACCACTAGTATAGACAAATAATACCAAAGATAGAACATCTTAGATATCTTTCTGATACAACCAATCACTTAATGCATTAATACAATACCGTGCTTTAACTGCCAACAGTGAAAAAGACAACAATAGAGATGTCCATAGTTTACCGATAAGGTAATCAATTAACATACTTGAGCAAGCAACTATCTGTGTAATTATAGGTGTACCCGAAGGCAATTATAGAGTAAATATAACGTAGTTATTACATATCGCTGCGGAGATTAATACTGTTTACTAATGAAATTGATGTTGAGTATTTGCGATGTAAATTTTAACGAATTCAACACGGTAATCGGGTTTCTGTTGTTGGATCATGATATTTCGTTTTATTTTTTTGCGCCGCGGTTTTTGGTTGAGCATTGGATGTTCTGTTATTACGTTTTGTGATTTGTTTTCTTATTTGTTTAATAACAATCTGTTTGATTTGTACGTGGATATTATACGAATGATTGGTAGCTTATATTGGGTACCAGTGGATCGAAACTGATAGCACTACCTTTTTTAAATCTTTTTTTGTCATGGCCTTTCAAAAGATGTCTGGACTTTTCGGAAAAAAGACCCGGGTACCTGAGATTTTTACCTCATCAAAACCACCCCAGTGATAACTACCTTTTAAAAAGCCACTCCAGGACCCTCATTGCACAAAGCATTGCACAGGTGATGGTTATGTTATCATGATGTTACATGTGTTATGTTATGGTTACTGATGTTATTATGATGTTACATGTATTATGTTATGGTTATGTTATCATGATGTTACATGTTATCATGATGTTACATAAAGCCTGGTGGTGATGATTATGTTATCATGATCCTTAAACAGTTCGAACGGCAGTGATTGTAAACGTAAGATATGGTACTATGAAAATAACTACAATAGACTAGCCTGACAGTATTAACTACCGTAACGTCAATTTACGGTAGTTAATACTGTCAGCGTAGTCTATGATTTTTCTAGAATACCTATACTGGTGTGTCACTGTCCATGATAGGGCATTATTATTGTACCAAGACAAAGTCTCGACTGCATTAGATGGTGTTGGTGCGGTTTTGGTGTGTTAGGTGGTGAGGCGGTTGCCTTCTCGATACTCACAGAAGAATGTCACTTCAGTTTTCAGTCTCCACCAGCATTACTCTCACTACTGCTGGCAGAGACAAGTCTTACCCACGTGACGACAAACAACCACCACTTGGAAGCCCAGGCAGCGGGCGCTATGCCAAATCAAATTTGCTGTCATAATGGTGGAAATTTGCTGTGGCCTTTCACCCAAGCCTATTCAGGTACCCATCGTAACAAAAGTACCAGGACAGCACTAGAGTCCATAGCATGTATCTACATAAATATCATTCAAAAGTTATTGAGCCAAAAAAAGCTGGGAAAGTTTGAAAGAGTGAAGTGAGTTAAGTGAAAAAGTAAAGAAGGACATAAAAAGTAAATTTTACTCAGTAAAAGTCTGACATGCTCTCTTGTTAAACCCTAGAATGGGAGAAGTAATTAGATAATTATATTACCAACCTCAAGAAAAAAAAATGAAACTAAACTGCAAACTTTGTTAAAAAAGCAAGAAGCTCTGTTAAATAGACACACAGCAATACACTAGTAAAAATATTTATTCAACTACATACTTACGACTGACCACTGAATTTAAATATAACCTCAACGAACATATTTTCTATAGACACATTCAATTCCACACAACAGGGTTGTAGCCACATCGAAAATTCACCATTGTGAGCTGAGACGGCGACAAATCCAAGTCGGATCCGATAACGAATTGGATACAGTTGCATTACCGCTCGGGGACTACACTAGTGATCCCCTATCAAATGTTACAATTTTATCGATATTTAGATTTACGATTACGGTTTACAATGTAATCTTGTTCCAGAATGTATTAGATTGAGAGTAAGAGGGATTTGTGCAATTAAGAAGAGTGTTTAGGGGCTTCGATTCATTTTGTTTATTGACCGACAGTAGTAAAAATAAGGGTACTCTTATTTACCTTTTTCTGTAATTGAGTGATTTTAGTTAAGAAAATTTATACGTTACGTATAACTCTGGAAGATATTTTATCTAGTCCATTCATCAGTTTTTTAACACATTATCTAATCATGTGAAAATAAACTTTCAAAGACTCGATTACTTTTGGAATAAATAAAATCGATAAAAACGAATTACAAGAAAACATCGCAGCTCTAATCATAGCATGAGTGGCGAAGCAACCGTCTCACGACATGTGTTGTGACGACGAGTGGCGCCGCGCGTCGTCACTCGTGTCGGACGATTGCCAAGCTTAAGGTGGACTTACATCGGCTGTGCGATGCAAGATGATGCCAGAAGAAAACAATACAAAATTAAATATCAGATTTTTGATAAAATACGCTCTGCCCAAATCACCAAGTGTTGAAAAATAACAAGCTTATGAGTAAGTTACAGCGTCAGTCAGGGCTCAAAAGTGCAGTTGCACTCTACCGACACTAAAGTATGTAAAATTTCTTTGTAAAAGAGGGTCAATGGATCATTATCCATTTAGTTTTTAGCATAGGATCTAAAATATTGAATAAACTATTTGCAGAACACTGGAATTCTACTACAAAGAAATTTTAGACAGTTTAGCATTGTTAGAGTGCAACTGCACTTTTGACCCCGGTCCGTACAATTTAAGATGAAATCGGTTGAAAGTCTAAACAATAATGTAACAGTTTTGTTACAAATTGAATCATAAACGAAATCCTTTACTAACGTAAGTTTGTTACAGACATGATTGACAGACAAAGCATTGATACAGATACCGGCACGGATCTTGAGCGCCGAGTTTCACTTGCGCAGAAGTGATCTCGGGTCTCTTTAGTATGATGTGAGACGGCCGGAGAGTGCAATACTTGTAAAGTGATTGGCTCGCTGATATGTACGACGCGTAAAGCGATCAGCGCTCGTTCGCTGAATGCTCAAGCTGATACGTGTCGGTATCTGTAAAATCATCAAGAATCGGAGGAATGTAATTCTAGGTAGTGTCCATAGGATTACAGTAGTAGCAATTGCGAAG
Organism: Leucania comma; assembly: GCA_958295575.1. Lineage (NCBI taxonomy): Eukaryota > Metazoa > Arthropoda > Insecta > Lepidoptera > Noctuidae > Leucania > Leucania comma. The sequence goes on along the minus strand of OY282474.1, from coordinate 12,681,819 downwards.
CGACGAATCGCAATGACACATACAATTGATATTCTGTAGTGGTGGCCTATGCTACCGGACGCACGTGGGAGCGGAATGGCGATGAGCGAAGTGAAGCGGTCTTAATTAGTTGCTTTGATAATTTTGTCCGAAAACTTTTAGTGCAGTGACTTGTTTTATGAAAATGGCGGCGAAAGCGGCTACTACGCGCGCGCGTAGGACTTAAGGTAGAACTACATTGCGCACACATGGGCTACGTACACCGATCTGGGCGCGTCGGTCTCCATACTTTTTGTATAGAAACTTGACTTTTAGAGCTACATTTGGTCCACGCCACGTGAATCAACGCGATGTCTTTCTGCGTACTAATTTGGTGTGGTCCACGTGTGCAATGGTCTAATCTAGTTCTATTTTAAGCAACCGCGTCGCATTGAATTATTCCCGTAGGCATTAGAGTAAGTTTACTCTAGTCGATGTATCAACTGAAGATGACTAATAGTTTTTTCTTCTCACAATAACTTTATCACTGATTGTTTCATATTATTATAATTCAGTTACTAAATCAAAGCTAGTAGCAATCGTAATAATAATGGTACTACAACAATTGATATCACGTGTAAATCTTAGTTCGAGTAGTGACAAAATGTAACCGAACACCTTTTTCACCTGATGTTTTTGCGAAAAAGCCGTGTTTTCAAGTCGCTCAAGGAAAACTTCATATGTAGGTTAATCTCAAATAGGAAATAACATTTTCTTTTGTCAAGATTCAGCAGAGAGTGAGTGAGCTATCAGATTTTCATTGTTACTAAAGGAAATATTATATTTAGCGGTCGGTCATTTTACATGCAATGTTTTTATATGATCCATAAAACTGTCTATGAGAAAACCTTTACTTGTTTAAGTCCAAAATTAAACGATCCCTTCTATGTTGTAAGATATTACGATATTATACCAGGAAATATGAGCCGTAACCCGTAACTTGATATAATGGCCCACCATCCCATTACCGACTATAGTTCCTTATGGCTGTTTTTTCATGCAAACGCTTCCACTTGACCTTACACTATAATCTTATTATTTTAGCAGGATAAGAAAATGCGTCTAGAGTTAAGACAAAAAGTTTTCTTTGATTTAATTCAACCTTGATTCTACTTTATTCTAACAAATTCACGTCTTCGACTAAATAAAATACAAGTTAGTAGGTAGTTAGATGTTTAATGACATCAAGTAAACATTCTGACAAATAGAGAACATTTAAAATACCATCTTGCATTCACTTCCCAATCTTACATTACCAAAATGCACAATTTCTGTTACAAGACAAAGTTCTGGCGTGCGTGTATGCTTTTTTATATTATCTTCTGTTTATTATCGTGTAATAAATTTTAACTAAATGTACGCATGTTTGTGTATGTGTTATATGTTCAGTGCCAGTCCTTTCCTGCTCAGTATGCACAACTACCTTCTACGATGTATATGAGAACAACGACGGAGCAGTCCAGGTGGCTAAATATTTTTTGGACTCAATTTGAGTCAGACCAAACCGAAAGAATAAGAAGACCAAATGTACGCTTGAACCCTGAAAAAAATACATTACATTTTGTAGTAATACTCCTTTTCTTGCACCTTATCTCACATCTTGCATTACCGCAGTGTATAATCTCCTTTACATGACAACGTGCTCTAACAACAACAGCTCGACTATTGGTATCACAAGAGCTTCCAATATAAGATGTATCAGTACCGAAGATTTATCGCCAGCTCTTTTGGAGTTTATGAAAATAGGGTGTGAAACCACGGAGAGCCTCGAGGTCTGAACTAATACATATTATTTGATTAAGAGACCGGATTACAGTGATATGTTTAAATTGGATGTTGTAAACAAAATATTTTAAAATGTATTATTCGCTTCAGTTTCATCTTGTATCACCCAAAGGTTGAATGGTAGAAAATGTATAACTGCCCAAAAAAACTGTATGAGTTTAGTTTACCAATGACACGCACGGTGATACGTTGCAAACAATTTTTTTCTTTTTGGTTGCATAAAACAAACAAAACTGTGGTGAATCATGTGCGTGTTCTGGGTATAACGAGAACGAGGATATTTTTTTCAAATGGACAAAACTTGTTGAACATAAACATTATTTACATAAATAACAATAGAAAAATTCTAAAATGACATATGTGCCAAAATATGTTTTGTGATATACCGATAGTATACTAACAAACCAATAGTCACATTCTTCTTTTTGGATAAGAAAACTGTCACAATAAATGTATCTGTTCTAAGCTCTGGATCCATTTAAGGCGTTCAGAAATGCAGGCACGTCAAATATCTCTAGGTAAAGCAAAAACGTTACTTAAAACAACGCTATTATTTAATTAAAAATAAAAAGTACCTTTGTGTTCATATTTACAATGAGCTAATGCTCATAATTATCTTTTATTTTGTCATATTTCTGTGTAAATAAATAATAAAATATATAATAAGTAAATGTTTTTGCTATTACTTTTTTCGGTATCGAAAAACGTTTTAGTGGTTTACATGAATACCTACATAAAACAATCGTAATACTGTGAGCAAGAATCAATTTTGGCACCAAAGTCCGTCTTATCAATCGAACTCGCAACAGCACTTCACGAACCCTCAAGCACCCATTATCAGACCATCACACAAACCGCTAACGACATAAACAGCCAAACATTCACCCACAAGGGTTCACCACAACACAGAGATATCAATATCTAGAAACACTATAACTACCCACCTTCCTGGAAAATGGCATAGAAATTGAGCGAAGCGTCTGCCTAATAACAGTAACGCAGAAAACGGAAGTGGCTTCAAAGCGACGCCCCTTATGTCATTGTGTTGGTAACACGAAGTTACGAAATAACTTTGTAACTAGCAGCCAACTGCGGAAAATGGGGGTGAAGTGAATGTACTCGGCTAATGTTGATAGTTTTGTCTGCAATATTTTCATTTGTGTTTGCAGTTTATGTTAATCAGTTTGTAACAAAGGCTTGCTCGTGTTGGTCGAGCTATCAGCTGGAGAGGAAGTCTCGATATATTATAAAACATTATCAGTCAGACAGATTGTTGGCAACCCGATTTGGGTGTTACTGGAAGGTGTAAATGATGTTTCTGATCTGATTTTGAATTTCGAAGACAAAATGACAATGTTACTTTTGGGACATTTTTTCGAGTGAAATTCACGTGGTTCATTTATTAGTAGATGTTGTGATGTAAAATTGGTGGTTTTATGCATTTTAAGTGTCTACACAACGAGATAATGTGGAATCATTGAAATCAAGACGTTTTCGGTAAAATGGAACTTAGAATTCTATTGTAGTGATAATTACTTTAGTTAAGCTTAGTGAGTACCAAAAACTCTATATATTTGCTGCCGAGTACTGCAAAAATTAATATTATTTGTTACAACTAAATTCTAAAGGTACACTTAAGCCCGCTGGCCGGCACGAACCTTGCGCCCGCGCGATCTACCCGACGGCACGCCTCTCTCCGCTTTTCAGTTGGCTGCTTGCTTTTATGGAATAGCGACGTATCAGTGAGGTTTTCTGACTAAAACATCATGGAATGTGATGACAAAACGTCGTAATAATTCGAAAGATACGCGCACTCTCTCCGAGCACTTGGCAGTCACTAATTGTGGACACTACATGCCGCGAATGTCGTGCCGCCGGGAAAAGCCGCCAGCACTCACCCGCCGGCACTAAGGCCCGGCTTCCACCAAAACAGAGAGAAGAGGAGACGAGAGGAGATGCGTTGCGAAGCTGGCAGGTTATTTCCACCAAAGCGGAGAGGAGAAGTGTAGCGGCGAGGAGATATGAGCTTTGTCTGGCAGACGTGTGAGCTGTGAGAGAAAAGGCGCGGGGAGAAGGCAGCGGGGTGCCGGGTGCGCGAGTGCGTGCGCCGCCCGGCCGCTCGACTAGACACTTCTCCGCTCTGCTGCACCGTTTGCTCGCTCGTTGCACAAAATTCAATAGAAAAATGAGACATCTCGTCTTCGATTAATCCATTTCCACCAAAGCTAAGCGGAGAAGAGATGTGGAAATAAAGAAATCGGATTGGTTTATTCAAACATCTCCTCTCGTCTTCTCTTCTCTCCGCTTTGGTGGAAACCGGGCCTAACCCGGCCGGGTTTTTGTTTGTTTCTCTGTTCCCATACAAGTAGCATTTTTGAGATTTTTGCACGAGTCGTTGGTTTTATACAATATTTTCCGTAGCAGTCAATAATAATATCTTGTATAATCTAGCGCATTGCAACGCCTTCAAAGTACCTTCCTACCTCCATGTTCGGCGCCTCACACCGCAGCGTAGGCACCTACATATCACACGTATTCAGAAGAGAAGTGCTAAGTACTTCGCAAAGTTTCACCCCGGGGAGTCTGTCCTACTTGATAATCATAACGAACGTCTTAAAGTAATTACTCAATTAGCAAGCTTGAGCTACGCAGTTGTTACTTGAGAACGAGAATTTTGTTTATTAGTATTTATTATTTTTGTACTGTGTGAGAAGGATATGTTAGGTGTACCTACATATGTGTCTTGTGTGTGTGTGTCAAATGAAGGTATAATATGTCACATACGGAACAATTGTTATCTATATATTATCGGCAATCTATATAATCCGGTATTCTATACAATACTTAGACAATGTGAATACGGTTCAAAGTAGGTTTTTATTTTCAGGTGGTGATAAAAAAAACCCAACCTATCCTGTCCGTGTTGGGGTGCCCTAAAATTACATCACTTCCTTTCCTGCTCTCGCCTTTTACACACATTACCGGCTGCGCATTCGGTATTGTATAGAATCCCTGAATTACATAATGTATAGATGAACGCAAAATCCAGACTCACTCTCTGACTCATCAACACTCAGACCAAACCATTAAACCTAGAACACTAAACAATTGCATAGAGGTTACTTTTTAGGTTATAAATATGTTGCCGGTCAAACCCGACTTTAATATATGAACTAGTTTTCCCTGGGCCAACCTAGACTCAGCGGGACTCCTATTTCCAAGTGGTTATAAAAAAAAATAATCACGAAGGCGTAGCGGAAGTTTTGCTCCGGTCTCCTCTCACTTTAGGCTTCTATTCTTCCACTATCTAACCTGTCCGAGTTGGGGTGTCCTACAATTCCAAATTCGCTTCGGTCGCTCTTGGACTAATCGCGTGTAGGGAAAACTGGTTTGGCCAAGGCGAAACTAGTTCGTCCTTAAATCGGCTTTGTCGGTAACATATACCTACAAAGAACAAGAAAGGATTTTTTGAAAATTCACCCCTATGGGTATTAAACGAGCGTCTAAAGTTTGTATGGAAAAAACTACTTTCACACCGGTGAATCGGTTGATAAAAGCATTAATATATCCCCGACTGATCAGGAGAAAGAGAATGACGATCCGTGACCTCGTGGAGTCGTGGTCTTCTTCATCTTTTTTTCGAGATTTTTCGTGACCTTTGATTACCTCGTGGTTAATACACATAAAGAGATCCAGCAAGCTTGCTGAATCTCTTTTTGGCTTAAATTACTATTAATACAAGCCAGCTCTCCGGTGCAAACACACAAAGAGACTTCAACTAAACTAGAAAGTGAATTGGACAAAGAAGAAGATAACACGAAATATTTATGTAAAAGGATTTAAAAAAAGAGCATCAAGGAAAATTTAGTTTGTATTCTACGATATTTCCATTTTGAGCTAGCCAATGTTTTTGAAATGAATAAAATTACGTACTTTCTATACACACCGAGTAAATAAAATCTCCATGCGCAAACCTCTTAAAAATATTACGTCATATAAAAGCTTGTGCTTAATATCTTTAAAATTAAAAAGAAATCGAATTTTAAAATAATGCAATACCAAATTGCTTATTTAAAATGTTTTTCGAAAAAATAAACCTGTATTGCGTTTATCTATAACGAAGTCACGATCTCATATCCATTTTCTCACAAATGACAAAGCATTATAAAAATATAACAATGACTTTTTTGAAATAAAAATACAGCACAATGCCATTTTATGACAAAATTTTATAAGTTTTTTTTTTAAACATATTTTTTTTCCAAAATTTAAGTATGAGTAAGTATGACTATATATGACATCAGCTATCTACCGGTCCAGCCGTTTCATAATTTAGCAGGCACCGACAGACAGACAGTCAGATATCGTTAATTTTTTTTGTAATTAAGTATCGAATGTACTTACATTCTTGTATTCTTTTTTGTACACAGATTATAAAGTAAACAAAAAATTGGACAGGCGATGTACATATGCGAGCTTAACCCACACTTGGGTTTTCGTTTTTTCATATGCAAATAGTAAAAATAAAAATATTATAAATAGCCACTCCAAATTTTATTGCGAGTAATATGTTTAGGTGTATTAATAGGTGTATCTAATGTATAGATTACTGGGATTAAAAGGATTTCAAACAGAAATCTAAACATTATCACAGATTTGCACTCAAGCCTGGCTTAGCGGTTTGAATTAGAAGTTTCAAATCGATAGCGTTGCGTAGTTTAAAGTAGTGTAGTGGCAGTAGTGTAGCGTGCGCTAGTTTACGAGTAGTTGATTTGCGGCTCGAACTAAGAACAAGTTCGTAAACTTTGCCCTCTACATACCCACTTTATTTCTGATTTGTTGGCATATTAACTGTAATTCACCGATACTAATGGCTTGTGGATTTTCGTGTTGATCTAAGTTGATAAAGCATACGTAATAATACCTAAAGTGTATATGTTTTTGAACTCCAAAGTATTGTGTTAGTTAATCGGGTGTTCAAAATTTGGTTTATATTTCTGTTAGGATATTTTTATTTGACGGGCGTCTTGGTCTAGTGGTTAGTGGCCCTGACTTCTATGCCGCCAGGCCAACTAGATTGTGAAGGCCGCGTTGATTGTTACTCTATCATACTAATACTATTATTTAATAATTATTTCATACCTATATGAAGTACCAGATCTGTTCCCAAAACGATAAAAGAAAACGTGAAGAAACAGGATCAGGACATCTAGTTTCAGTATTTTTGGACATTCACCAATCCTCACTGAGCCCGAGTTGCGATTTACGGCCTCTTCTAGAAAGTAAGCTTGAGGCCCAACAGTGGGAACATCATAATACTGATTTATCTATGTAATTGCTGTACTCGCAACAGCACTTCACGAACCCTCAAGCACCCATTATCAGACCATCACACAAACCGCTAACGACATAAACAGCCAAACATTCACCCACAAGGGTTCACCACAACACAGAGATATCAATATCTAGAAACACTATAACTACCCACCTTCCTGGAAAATGGCATAGAAATTGAGCGAAGCGTCTGCCTAATAACAGTAACGCAGAAAACGGAAGTGGCTTCAAAGGATCAGGACATCTAGTTTCAGTATTTTTGGACATTCACCAATCCTCACTGAGCCCGAGTTGCGATTTACGGCCTCTTCTAGAAAGTAAGCTTGAGGCCCAACAGTGGGAACATCATAATACTGATTTATCTATGTAATTGCTGTACTTGCAGTTAAATAAATAAATTACTTTAGACATTTTTTTTTAACTATTGTTGATACGTTTACGCTTAACCACTTTCTCATCTATCCTGTGGATGCTGGAGCACGCACGATGAAGCATGCTTGTCTAAATACCGCCGTATCATCATTTGCCCAGAATTTTTTCAACAATGTTTTTTTTTCACACGACTCCGCCGTCTAGTACCAAACTAAGCAGAGCTTGTGTTATTGGTACTAGACAACTGATAAACATGAACAACTGACACAGAACAAATCGTGCTAATCACACAAACATTTGGCCTGGGCGGGAATCGAACCCACGACCTCCGGCATAGGAATCAGGGCCGCTGACCACTAGATCAAAAGGCCGGTTTAACGTCACCGTTACCGTTTTGAGAACTCATCTGGTAAACTAAATCACACAAAGCAATGCACCTGACTAGGTTTGAAATCATAACCTACAACTAGTAAGTCGAGGCCGTTACCACTGAGTCATAACTGCTCTTCCTTTAATTATATATATTAACTAAAATAAAAAAAACCTAACGTCATCAAAACAAACCAAAGCCTATCTAAAATATGGCGTTGAAAAATTCATCCAAATCGGTATCTACTGGTGGGTTTACTATGGCACACGACCATGTCCTGGAATAACCCGTAAGATTTTATTCCAGGAATATGTTCCCTGAGGACAATATCCTACTTTTATCCGGGCATACATATCTACACCAATTTCACCAGCCCAAAAGACTGGCAACATTGGCCCACTGTATGTCAATGCTTATCCTCTATCCAAGATAAAAGCCTGCTATTGCTTAACCGGTTATTCCAACTGTGACTTTTCAAGACCTGTAGGCCTAGCCAAGACTACTACCGTTTCATTTCGATTCTCTTTCGTCGATCGCTTCGAGTCGGCAACGCCTCCGATTCCTTTGTTCTGACCACATGTTTGAGCGTTGAGATGACGTCATTCCCATACATTTGAAGTTTTCTACTACCGTTAACGATTGTAGCTTATCAACATGGCTAAGCCCTCTCTTTGTATTCACTGGTCGAACCAATTAGCTATTGCTTGATAAGTACAAGAAAACTGGTTCTACCGTTTTATTAAACTTCGTGCCTGTTAGACGACAGACCTATCAAAATAACAAGTCTAAGAATTAACAACTCGCCTTTAAAGCAGAAACATCCAGTTAGTACTCGTAAATCAAGAATGTTAAGCCGGGTAAAGTTCCCTAAAGACGACTGACACAGCCACGTACCGGTTTCCCGCGCTTTTCAACATGACAGCAGCTGTCACTGGGTGTTGCCAGATGATAGTCGATTACGTCTGTCACGCCATCTATGATTCTGTCACGACAACTAGCAGGGCACTTCCTCGTGCTAATGAAATGCAATTCTCGAGAATTGATCGCAGGAAACGGATTGACGTGATTGGGACTTCGATTTTAGATTGGCGCTTTCATTAATGTTAAGATACGAGTATCTTAATGGTTAGTACTTAATTTAAACCAATTAAATGTTAGGTCGTTTTGATAAGGATAAGAAGAGAAAGATTAAATAACTTTCTTTTTTTTTGACCTAAGTTTTCTGACTCGAATATTTTTTTACTAAAATAGCACCTATTTCATTGTCTGGTGTTTAGTACCACATTAATTAAGAAATCTTAAATTATTTTCTTATCTTAAATTAAAATGTATACTTTTTACAAAATAATTCAGCTTTTCGGCCGAGAATCTGACCCTAACACGTGGATACCCGACGAAAATAAAATCGCCCTTCTTTTACAAAAATGCCTCACATTTTTCCACGTTTAAAGGAGGATAACTCGTATTTATCTATTAATAAAGACGAAGTTTTCTTCGGTAATACTCATTATTTCATAATAATTCCTCTAGTCTCGTAAATCATACCTAATCCTCAATGTTACTGAATTCCCCCAGATTGAAATGAAGGCCTTGAAAGAAATTATTGTGGGGATTACCCAGCAACACAAAATTAAGTGAGTTTGTAATTTATTCTGGGGCCAATGGAAATGTCTGTCTTCCGAGATATTTCTTAGTTGTTTTGTTTTAGATAAATACATTTTGCGGTAGGAATAATAATGGGATTGTTATTAATTTCAGTGTAGCTTTGCAAAGGGTGGAAGAAAAATGAAGTGAATAATAATATTAATTGAGTCGTGATTGTGACCTATTTATTTATGTGGGTCACGTAAATTCGATACAATCTTCTTCGGTTATCGGTCCCTTTACGTCCGCTGTTAAGATATCCTCATAGACTTTAACGAGAAATGATCCTGTAGAGATTTAGATGTAATCCGGCAAGCTTCAGCGGATTTGTAATGATTATAATGTTAGTTTAGTATGGTGTTCAATGCATCCGGTTGGACTAAAGCTGATTCAATATAGTTGGGGAGGTGGATGATTAGAGCAGAGGTATTAGGTAATAGGCAGAGTATATTTACGTAAAGCTCGTGGAACTAAGCAACAAAGGGTTGAAAAAGGTTCTTCGTAAAATCCCAGGATTTATGAAATTGCAAATGGCTTATTGCGTTTTGTATTTCGATTGTTCTTAGGTAAACTCTCGAATCTGAAAATTTGATATTTTTATTTTATTTCTGTTTTATGCTTAGGATATACGTATCCTTTAATGTGGGCACCAAAAAAAAACGATAATTATAATAAGTACTTACTGCTTTTTTGAATTCGAATAATATTGGAACATAACAGTTAGGCAGCAGCGGGCCGCGTCATCGCTCGCCCAAACACAAACATATGGCAATGTACGATGGACCGCCCGACGCGCCGCGCAACGCACCGCGTCTCCGTAATCGAGCACTTAAGTGGCAAGTGTGGTGGATGACGCAGAACTACCGGTTTTGCGAGTATTCGCCACACACTGACACATGCTACCGCAGTCTGATCGTAGTTTTATTAGGATGTACGCTTTTATTTAAGGATTAAGCTTTAAATTAAAGAGTTTTGTTCTAATCTCGCTGTTTTAGTACCTACAGGACGAGTAACATGATGTGTATATCAGCACCACTAAGCTCAAACATTTTTAAGGTAACCGAATGATCCAACACATGCGCCACTTTCAGTGATACGATCGAATGTGCATGACATACTCTGAACTACCTTACTATTACCATATTCGCAAACCGTGCCTTCAAATGTTTTAGTTCAATAAATCCTATCTTTTAAATTTATTAACCTTAATAATATGATAGTCTATCTATATTATATAAAAATGTACCTATCCCTATTTCCCTTGAATACGTCATTACTCGTAAACGGCTGGACTAATTTCGTTAATGTTTTTTTGTTGTGTTTGTTATTGTCAGGAGACAGTCATCACGGCAAGAAAATTAAAAAAAAAAACTGAAAATTATAAATATTATTCTTTGTGACAGTTCGCGCATATGACAGTTCATTGCTAAGACAGGACGCTAATCGAGTCGGCTTGCACCATAATAAAAATCATTGGTTCATGTCACTCAAAGATATAAGACTGATACTCGTATATACCTTTAAATCTCTTTGAAATCACTGCAGCTTTGATTTAAAAAATGTATTTGTTAATATTTTAGAAACAAAATTAAGTAAAACTTCTTCATGATCTTCCTGCCCAAGTCCCTTCTAACTTGTGGTCGGAGCAACACGTTCTGTTCTTCCATTCTGTCCAGTCACCCGTCATACTGTCATTAAATCTCTTTTCTTTCATATCAGCTTCCACACAATTCATCCATCTTATCTTTGGCCTTCCTATTCCTCTCCATCTATACACATAAGTTTCAATTGAAAACGATCGTCAGGCAACTGCTACGTAGTTATCAGGCACTTTGGTGAACTGGACCTACAATTGTTTGGCACAGCCGTAAAGGTACTTTTAGTCTACGACATTTTATAGTGTGTGTGTGTGTGTGTGTGACATCGAGTGTTTCTGTATGAACACGAGTGTCTCTAATTGCACACTCGTGTTCATACAGAAACACTTGATGTAATACGCTGAGTGTACCGTATAGTGTCGTAATCTAAAAGTACCTTTAGACCGCCACCGAAAAACCCAGCGTTAAAAGGTTTTCCACAAGTTGGACCGATGACGAATGCGATGAATGCGAAACGCACAGGACCATTAGTTGTGGCGACACTACTTGGGGAGCCAACATTGGACGTTCTTAGGCTGAAATGATGATGATGATGACAGCCGTAAGACATACATTGTTGTTGTTTTTTATTTAATTTAATTTTAAGTTACTAAATATTTACATAAGTTGTGTCTTCATTTTGTGTGCTAAATAAATGTCTACTTATTCTTTCTTTTGATGTTTTTATTTTATTTTCTAAATGTAAAAATTCATTTACAAAATTAAATAAAACAAATAACAAAGTAAAATTCAAGTCGCAGATTTTGTATTCAACGAAAATTTCAAGTAAGCTTAATTTAGCATAAATACCGTTGAACGTTTACCTCGACTCAGCTGAATCCCGTACGTTCTATCGACACCTGCGATAACTTACCGTTGAATTATGACGGGAAACTTTTCACATTCATCTTGTTCTAATTAAAACAATCTGTTTTAGCTGAAAACAAGTTTAATTAGAGTTGCAACTATAATTTTGGTTTATCGAATTGAAACTTAAAACTATTTAGATATTAGTAAGCATTCATCAGTGTACTTTAACGCGTAGAAAAAGCCTTCATTGGGGGCAATATCTAAACATATATGCCTTCGACACAGTCTTGGTAATTAGCCCCACTACCATATGGCTCATTGGTTTATTTCTTTTTACTCGTAACCTGCTCCAGAGCAGTGGGTCGCTCGCCATCTGACCGTCCTGTAAGAACCAATCCCGGAGTCGTTGACGGCGTGTATTGTTCCACGTGCGCTTCAAAGGGACGTCTGCAAAATCTTAGGGGCCTAGCAGGGCCACGGGGAATTCACGGATCTAGCCGCTGTGTTTTTACACTCTAGTACGAAATATACTTAATTATGAATTTCAAAGCAGTAGGGTGTTTTTTTTTTCATAGGTTAAAAATTATGCAATCACTTCTCCCGCTATAGGGTGGAGCGAAAGGGCGTTTAAGAGTTTTACACTGACTAAAACCCTATTGAGTTCTTTACTAGCCATTTGCGTTCTAGGATAAGCTAATAGCAGCTGGTTTTTTACAATAAATTTATGACGATCAACCGAATAGTTACTGAACTGTAGATTTCTATTTCATTATGATGGGTAAGTTTTGGATGTGTACGTGGAATCACAAGCACATTGTTTTTGCGTGTGTGAGATATCTATAACACCAATCTCTCCGCGCTTACCTGCACACACACACTCAAGACCAATCCACCTAGGTGATAAAGATCAATTATACTTTCCTGTACCAATTATGTGAGGATTTTTTTTTCAAGGCAAGAAAATCATCCAATGACATCTCCCGCTCTTGTGCGGAGCGAGAGAATTTATCAGACTTTACTGACTAAAAACCGACTCCTGTATCTTCATTGCCTTTTATACCAGGACCGAGTATTCAATTCAGAAAGAAACCTTTGGCACCAGTAGTCTTCGATCCTGCTGGGCTCCTACGGTTTGCTGGCAACTTCTTGAGGCGTGCGTGGTACTGTACGCGCCGTCGACGGCTTGGACTCTGTCCGGCCGGTTGCCGAACGGTCGGATGGCGCCCTACCCATTGCTCATCGTCTAAGCCCGCACCTATGGTGGCTGGGGCGTAAGAAACACTCACACACGCGAGCAGGCGCGGCCTCGTGCATGTGAGCTATTTTGAATTAAGTCAAAATTTATCACAGCACTGCAAAATTTCCTTTCTTTTCTCAACCAATATTTTCATAAATATAAAATAACATTACACGGACTAGAAGTCACGTATTATCATTATCTAGTTATACAATTGCCGAGATAGCTTCAGCGGATAAAGCCGGAATTGTCCGGTGGAAAATGAGTTTCATTGCTAGCGAAATGCTGGGGTAATTTCATGGAACATTTACCCCCCGACCAGGGGTACTGTTTACAGTACGTCTCTTCTAGAATATTCTTTATGCCAGCTCTCATTTTTTTATGTACATCTTTATTTGATGAATAATGTATTTGTATGAATATAATTTGCGTGTTTGTGGTGAAACGTGGAGGTGCGTTGCTTGGATGAATTTGTGAAGGAAATGCGTTTCTTGATTAAAATCTTATACGTGAGTGAACTAGGTTTTCTGAATCTTTCGCAAAACACGATTATTTCAAGTTTATTACCTAATACAATGGTAATTTAGCATAACTGTTACCTCCCCGACTACTATCCACCATAGGCGTGAGTTTGCGGACGACAAGCAATGGACCACCAGTCCCAAGCCCGAGTCGGCGACGGACCATGGTCCTCCACGCGTGTCTCAAAAAGGTATCAGCAAAACCGTAGGGGCCCAGCAGGGTCGAAGCCAACTGGGGCTATGGGATGACTTTTGAAAGATAATCCCGTGGACCTAGACCGCAAAGGGCAACTTAGTGTAGTTTTATTCAATGAAAATATAACACGCCCTCCCACTCTATCCTAGAGCGAATGAAGTCATTAGATGATTTCCAACCGTAAGAAAAAGATTTAATAGAAATAAAAGTTAATGTTAAATAAAAGTTGGCGAACAGGTATTCGAGTTTTGAAAAACGAATTTTGAGAGTCTTTTCCACTAATAAGTATCATCTGATCGATGCAAAACGGTGAAGAAAAACATCGGAGGAAATCGGCATGTTCTAGAACTAAAAATTCGAAGACATATTACATCCACCAACCCAAACATTAAAAGGTTAATTACGTTATTATGCTATAATTATACCATTACTCTACGATCAGTAGGAACGGAACAGTAACCAGAGAAGCGGTGAAGCTGCGGGGACAGGTTATTACACATATAATTTATATACAACTAGCGACCGGCCCCAGCTGCGCACGGGTGCAATGGTGATATTAAATATATTATGCATGTATTATACATATAAACCTTCCTCTTGAATCACTCTATCTATTAAAGAACCGCATCAAAATCCGTTGTGTAATTTTAGATTAAAGATCTAAGCATACTTGGGGGTCCCTATCCCATCCCGCACTGGGCCCGTGCGGTAGATTACGGCCCATTCCTTCTCTTAGAGAGGTGGCCTGTGTCCCAACAGTGGGAAGATTAGAAGGCTGATGATAATGATGATCGATGCAAGTAATTGGTCTTTGGATCTTTGGTCTTTTCTCTTTTCAGTGCAATCAATGAAACAGCAACTTAAGGGCCGGTTCTAGTCGCTGATTTTTTTGTATGAATTTCGCTCGGGATTATGTCGTCTTCGCGGCCCCAAAACAGCGGTTTTATTTCTATATAAAAAAAAACAAGCGCTGCGAAGCGCTTTTAAATAATAAGCTTTTTTTTTTTGTAACTTTCAAATAGTTCCGTAACGTAATCTCGTAGATAAATACGTTTGAAATCGTAAATTAGGGTCAGACTCGCGATTTTTTTTAATCGAGCCAACTAATTTATATCGTGTTTTCAGTTTTGCCAAGCCCTTGGCCATATAGTCAATTTTAATCAAATAAATTTTCATGGTGTTCTCTTTTATATTTGTGGATTTCCATAGGTTTAAAAAAGGTCAAAATGAGTAGAACCGGGCCTTAAACCGTAACATACATCAGTTCTTCATTACATTAGCACAGCTCAGTCTATTTACAACAATACACATAAATAATGCGCCATCCTTGAATACCTAAAACACTACATAAATATACTGAGCAGAGATATAAATAAGTAAATACCTGCGTTAGAAAAAGCCCGCAGTACATTGACGAATGAACGCTGTTGCCGAAGATACCAAGAAGCCTCACTTATTGATGAGCCCTTATTTATTAGCGGTGAGCCGATGAGGAGTGTGAATGAACTTCATACATATGTTGCCATGGTTACTGAAGGAGAACTTTTTCAAGACTGTGTAATATATTTCTGTGCTAATTCCTTTAGCCCAAACTGCTGATTGGTTTAAAAAAAATGAGGTTGTATTTGGGTTTTTACCCGACTGCGCCAGAAGGAGGGTTATGTTTTTCGAGTGTATGTATGTATGTATAATTGTTTGGCACGCTCTGCAGCCTGAACGGCTCGATGGATTTTAGTTTGAGAGTTGTCTTTAGATTTTTAATTACTTTGAAAGTGATACCGTAATTAAATAAAACTAAAAAAATAAAAAATTAAAAACTATGGTATGTGCTCTCAATTCTAGAATGAGTCCTGACTGCCAGTATTTAAAATATTGTATAGATAAGTGCAATCGGGTACAACGACTTTCTTGTTTTAGGGCTTTTTCATGAATGCTCAGAAAAGCAGTCGGGTATTTTAGTTTTTTAAATTACCGTTTTTTCGACCAAATGACTGGCCGAAAATCTGAAAAAGAAAACGCTAAAAGTACGAAAGTATCGTCCCGTTATTTATGGATTTGAAAAAAAAAGACAATATTGTACACGCCATTGTATTTGGTAGTATTTTTTTCTGTCACGGTTATGTGAAGTATCAAAATAAGGGGCTTGGGGAATTGTTTCTAAAATATTACTCTCTTAAATATACAACTCCACAAATCACATTTCAAGCATTCTGATGTTATTGGTAGCAGCAAATCTATATTATCATTCTATCTATTACAATATAAAAGAAAGTCGTGTTAGTTACACTATAATTTATCTATGATATGTATGTATTTAGAAATATAGTAATATAATATAATAAAATGTTTATCAGTTGTCTAGTACCCATAACACAAGCTCTGTTTAGCTTGGGACTAGACGGCGTTGTGTGATAGTTGTGGATTATTATTATTATATTATTAATGTTGCCCTAGTTACTGAAGTATCTGTTAATTTTTTTTTAACCGACTTCACAAGAAGAAAAGTATTTTCAAGAATATATGTTGTAAAGCCTCTTTCATGAATAAGTACCTCTTTAGGGTATTGAACTGGCACATGATGAATACGTATAAAAAAAATCAAGTCAGAAATAAATCCTACAGTTTAACCAATAAAAGCTTTTTCATTATCTTACGATCCCTACAGTATCCTGTAACTAAGTCTATTTCTTTGGCACGTCCTCAAAATTATCTATGGAAACAGTTCAATTCCCGAATTAAGTCTAGAAGATTTTTCCAAATCAGAAAATCACTTTTTTTTTGTGACGTAACTATAAATTTACAGTTTTTAGATCTTTTCTTATATTTGTGCTATAAGACCTAGCTCCATGCCACATTTCAGGATTCTAGGTCAACGGAAAGTACCCTATGAATTTTGATTCCCTTGAGAGTGTAGAAATGTACGTTTTTTGCAACACGAAAGGCCTTATCTTTTTTCGTTAACTAAGCTTAATTTTTTCACAGCTTCAACGGGCCACAAACTTGATAATATGGTTTTAATTTCAACTCGATACCTACACGCGTTCCCGAGATAAATGGTCTCGACGAACAGACAAACGGACAACAAAGTGTTCCTATTAGGGTCCATTTTTCCTTTTGAGGTACGGAACCTTAAGACAGAGGCCTTAATAGATTTTTTTGTAACGCTCTGAGTGACAGGCTGAAAAATTATCTGAAAAACCACTAAGGGTTCTAAAAAGGTTTGGTCTCTTTATAGATATGGATTTTGAAAACAAAGGGATGACACTCGCGATTAGATTAATGTTGTTGTATTTTTTGTGTTCTAGTTAGTTGGGGTTCCGAAGAGAAGCTTACGAAATCGATCCCCAAAAAAATGAAATTATTAACAAACATGACAGCAAAATCAACCTTCTTAAGCTTCTGAGCGGTAAGCTTCGCTGAGGTAGTCAATACTACCATAAAATTCTTTGCTCCATTTTACTAAGATTGTGCCTGTTCCAGTAAGTATTATGTCTAGTTGTGCAGATATTTCCTCTGTTGGAGGCACCCCGGCTTCGGGAGCCACAGGACAACTACCGGTCACCGTAGGCGCGGGTTTGAGGCGAGCTACCCACGGCTTTTTTTTATGGTAGGTAAAATCATCCAATGACAAATCCCGCCCTTGGGTGGGGCGGAAAATAGTGTCAGACTCTTACTGACTAAAAACCTACCCTTCCATTCATTGCCTTTGTCCCGGGGCCCGTGGTGACATTCTCCCATAACCTTTGGCCCCAGTAGGCTGCGGCCTTTCTGGACCCCTACAGTTTGCTAACAACTCCTTGAGGCGCGCGGGAACAGTGCGCGCCGTAGACGACTTGAGCTCGGACCGGTCTGTTACCGGACGGACGGACAGCGAGCTACCCATTGCCCACCGTCCGCGAGCCCGCGCCTACGGTGGCCGGAAATCGGGATCAGAATCCCGGCGGCGGCGGCGGCGTGTGCGCCTTTGCCTAATGCGGTCAGCCTCCTCCTTTGCTAGCATTACTGCTTCGCAAAAGGAGGCGATCGCCTGCCACTCCTCCTCGCTCCGGAGCATGGCTTGAACTAAGCCCCGGCGCGAGAGATCGCCGCCGATCGCCCCCACGAGGACACGGCGATGCTCTTCCCAAGCTACCCATGGCTTGCCGTCTGGCCTTCCGGGAAGGACAAAGCACGAGACGATGGCGCGGCACGTTGTTTTCTACGCACGGCGTGCGTGGAACTCAACGTGCAGTTTTGAATCTGCAAAAGAATTCAGGAGGCAACTCGACCCGATTTAACAATAAAATGAACACGATTTTTTTTTAAATTTTGTCCTTGTTTAACGGAAACCTGTATAAATGATTCGTAGAGTAAGTGGACGGAGCTTTGTAGATGCTTTCGGACTTACGCACACAGTGACATGATGTGAATAAATCGTAACGGGTGTTTCTGTTTTTTTGAAAAAGTTTATTATGAGAGTTATTCTGAATAACACTAACACATAAAAAAATTTACAGATTTACGAGTTTTATAGAAATCTTGCAATTTTGTGCAGATTCAAAACTGCAAATTGTATAAAGTATAATACTATGGTATTTTACCCCATAAAACAAAAATTGACTTGAACATGAATTGATGGCACAAATAAATGCATTTGCGTCATCAATTCATATATTCACTTCTTGCTTAGATTTATAGTTTAGATCCAAACTAGACATTTTTAATTCACCTTGTTTTTAAATGATTCTATGTAGAAATAAAAAATATACTTATATTCTTACGATACATTACTGGTTTTCTGTACTCTTGTTCTCCATTCTAAGTCATTATATTTTCATGCAACGTCCCAAAGACGTCAAGGAACAGTCCTTGAAAAATGAACTTGACGTTTTCTCAGGCAACTTTACTTTAGAAGCTCGATTTCACTCGAGTTCTCTTCTAAAGGTACTTTTTCTTTAAAGAGGATTTTATTTTAAGGCAAAAAAATAAATTTCTTTAAAAAAGTAATGTAAAAATTGGCATTGCGTTCTTTACATAACGTTGCTGTCTTTTGATTTTCTGAAAACCGATATTGCCTTTATGTTAATAACTCTATTAATTTATCCATTCAAAGGGCGATGGAGTAATCTCTTGTTAGCTCGGAGTTTCCTTGCGTGATCGAATCAGTAATGAAGAAATACGCATGGGTGTTACCGATAAACCCCGAAGAATCGCCAAACACAAGTAGCGTCAAGCATGGCACATACCTTGCATAACATATCGTCGATGGGGTTGAAAAGTTTTGGAATGGCTGTGAGTGTGGACTAGCCTTTATTACTTACTTTGCCAACGGTTTTGCCAACGCACATGTTTAAAAAGAGAATGGGTATTTTTGTATGAGTTGTGAAATAATTATGTCAATGGAAAGAACATAGTAATAACGCATTTTTCAATATATTTACTCCAAAAACCCGCTCTTATCCCACCGCTTTTAGGCACGTAAATTACTGTTTTCCGCTCTAGTGCAGAAAAGTGCTCGTGCTCGCCGCCGCCACATTTTTCCGCATCAGGTTGGGCGCGTATCGACCCTCACGACCCCCACGAGTTGTAAGCGTTTTGAAACACGTTGTTTGATTCATGTGCAAATTTATCACTGCAGCCCTCGGCTCCATAACACACTTGCATACGACTCGTTACAATGGCAAACTTTCTGCACTTGTATATTTGCACTGCTTTACCACTAATCAACCGTATGCAGGGATAGAATTATGACTCATTTTAGTAGAACATCTTCACTGGACTGGCCTGCTGGTCTAGTGGTTAGTGGCCCTGACTGCTATGCCGAGGTTTGTGGATTCGATTTCCGCCCAGGACAAATATTTATGAGCACAATCATTTGTTCTGTGACTCAGTGTAATTTATCTATATTATGTATGTATTTAGAAATATATAAGTAAGTTTATCAGTTGTCTAGTACTCATAACACAAGCTCTACTTAGCTTGAGACTAGACGACGTTGTGTGATAGTTGTGAAATATTATTATTATCAATATAACAAATGTTTTAACGATTTTATGTTTCTAAATTAAATTTTTAGTAGTATAGACGAAAACCGTTTATTTTCATTCTTGAAATGTCATGTGGATCTTTGTTTCAATATTACTCCATCTTAAAAATTACTTTTTTCGTTAAAACAACAAAATAATTGCACAAATTCTAGTCGGAAAACTAAAAGGTACTGAAATACTAAAGTACCTACGTACTCTTTAATTTCAGCTGACGCGTAACTTCAGGCGGCTCAACTTCATATCGACATAAGTGATATAAACGCAAATATCGTAATAAAGTTTCACTACATTTTACTACCAGCTTTCCTTGTGGATTTTGATGGAGTTGCGTGTTCTATTGAACTGTTTGAGTTAATGTTACTGATGTATGAGTTTTGATTTTAGAGTTTTAAAATGAGCTAATAGGAATGATATATTTTTGTTTCAAGTTTATTTTTACATACAGTTATTAACTTTAATATTTTATGGGTTGATTTATCAATATCAAGATTAGTTTCATCTCAAAAAATGAATACGACAGTTTGAAATAATATTCTATTTCAAGACTCTCACTTTATACTCTTTGTACATTTGTAGGTACTCCATATTTAAAAAACAAAATTGTTCGTTGAAAAGTCTACCCTAAATAAGGTAAAAATGCAGAATAGTAAATTGTGATAACCTCTACCATCATCGCGTGGCGAAGCAAAAAATCGCCATACCGTATTCTTTCACCCCAACATTAGAATCAATATTAGTCGTACGTGGCAATTTCCCATGAATATTTCATAATTAAAAAGAAACAAGTTATGAAAACTATCTACCAGTCACTTTGAAAATACGACTCTCTATCATAATACAGTCGCAACATTTTTTCTTAGCCGCCCATTAATATTGACAAAACGACAACACACGCAGAGATACAAAATATACAGGCGGATTATGATAATTTATGCGGTACCAAGGCTTGAGCAGCATAATCGTATAACATAATTACTTACCCCGTATTAATAAGTACCGAGACAAAAGAAAATACTCCGCAGACAGACGGATCTATATTATTATATTATTCAGATTGGTATATCTGTATAATAAGCCTACGCAAGCAGGAGGGATCGTAACGTTGGATCGGTAAATGGAATATTTTTTTTTAATTAGGTATAAAAACACGGTACTCGTTATTTTTCTGCGTGTGAGTTAAATAGACTTGTAAAGGGCATTGAAGCGGTCTTTAAACTACTTAACTGAGCTTTACTACCACTTTTTTTATTCAGTTATCGAGTTTGCGTGTTTATGGTTCTTTTGTTTGAATTAAGTGAAGCGTAATGTGGAAGTTGAAAACTACGATTAGTGATAAAACACCTTTTCCATATTTCTGTAATCATACTAAAAAAAAAACACAACTTTCTATAGAAAAAATATCATACTCGTACATTATGTACAAAATCGATCATTTAGCACAAGGAAATTCTTTCAGTCGGCCAGAAAATACAAATAATAACAAAATATTATTTTTTTATTATGAAGAACGACACGGCTGACATCTGTCAGGCATGTCACCGTTCGCCACAATGTCTCTGGTTGTTCTCGTCTAGCTAAAAGAGAGTTCTTATATATTACAACCAAGAAATCAAGATTATATGTCAATAAATTTGCTCATAAATACTATCTTGTATTGTAATCAAAGATGCCTTTCTAAAAGAAATATCACATCGATTCATCATCACTAACATTGATCCTGATTTCTGACCACCGTAGGCGCGGGCGTGTGGACGGCGGACAATGGGTAGCACGCTGTCCGTTGTCGGACAGTCCGAACCGAGCCAAAATCGTCGACGGCGCGTATTATTCCCGCTTGCCTCAAGGATTTGTAAACTGTAGGGGCCCAGCAGGGTCGAAGCCTACTGGGGCCTGGCTCTGCCCTGGAACGAAGGAATGAAGAAATAGAGTAGTGTTTGAGTCAGTAAGAGTCTGACACTATCTCTCGCCCCGCCCAAGGGATTTGTCTTTGGATGATTTTACCTACCTTAAAAAAAAAGTCATCACTGACATTGGTATTTTAGCCAATAATCCTGATAAAATAGTGGTGACCTGAAACTAGAGAAGAGTGATAATAAAAAAGTGGACCAAAATAGAAAATAATAAGTTTACAGAGTCGATAAGCTGTCTTACATTCATGTAATAAAAGAGGGGTTACTTTATTGTAAAATAAACCTACCGAATATACGAGTATGTACCATTTCTCAAAACGAAGAAATGAGGTATTTCTCAATTACGTCATAGTCTCATTTTTGTAACTCGACTGAGATTTTTTTTTGCAAAGCTGTTTGTTTATTACTCCAAATAGGAAGTTCAAACTAGTTTAGTTACAACAAAAAATAAGTTAAAAATAAACTGTACAAACCTTGTTTACGTCGCCTCGTGTCTAATTAAATGCTAGATTGAGATTGATGCTACTATTTTGGCTGTTCTATCATTAACCAAAGTTACTCTAAATAGACTTGAGCTAAAAAAGGAAACTATATTCTTGATAAGCAGCTAAAAACTTAGGTACTTTGATGCCGAAAGAGGTTGCATGAGGTACTTACGTATTAGGTAACGGACTGGCTTGATAGATATTTTGAAGGATGTTGGCAGTTCTAGAATAGGTTTGAAAATTTTTATAAGAAAAAAATAGTTTGTTGTTTCGACAGTCTCCCTGTGATCGTTGAAGTGTAAAGAGATACTATAGAGCAGACATCAGAAGAAATGTCTTAGAAATATATCATCCTATGTCAGCTAGCTTTCAATGGTAAACATACGAATTAAATTTGTAATTTATATGTTTTTACGCTATTTTCTAGAACTATTTGCGAAAATTATTGAATTCTAATTAATTACAGAGTAAATACGAAAAATACTTACGAAAGTAAACTGAAGTTAGGTCCAGTCGTCTACATTAGACTGAGTGACTTACTACTCCTAGGTAACAACTATCGGATCAAGATTTGGTTCGCTATGTCCTGTCTATTGTTAGTATATATTTAATGTCTTTGTTGAAGCGTAATGAAGCGATCAATATATCGGTCTGTCCTCGCCCTGAATTGTTTTTATTTCATATAACGATTTCGGAACCGAGGCCTGCCAGAACCAGGTCTCGATAGTACCTATTGCTCAAGCTTTTAACGTTATTAAGACTACTTTTGTTTTACTCATTATTAAATAGTAATTTAATCATTCAGTTTATAGACCGGTCGGAGATTCAATGTGAGTGTGGTGCCTCTGTTCCAAAACATGAGCCAATGAGTGCCCCCGATGCTGACTTAATGTAGCCATCTACTGGGCCCAAATAGTTTGACGAGTTTATCATCGATTCTAAAACAAGAAGGAGAACCAAAAATATGTGCAAGTAAATCTTAGAGGCATTAAACATTTTGTCACTGGACGTAGTAATTGTATCTGATACTAGTCAAGCTGGAAGATGAAATCCTGCTTTAGCTATGAACTGTCGTACGCGCGATACTTAAACAGTCGTAGATTTCTCTTTCTTATGTTTCTTTCCTTCTTCAAAGAACCTTCTACAAAATATAAGAGAACTTTAAAAAAAAAAATAGATGTACCATGGGAAATAACGATCCATTTTGTATTATATATTTTCTCTATGCATATTTTATAAACCTGAGCTTTTTTATGAATATTTTTGTCTATTGGTTAAAACTGCATGAAAATCTGTTCAGTAGTTATTGAGTGTATCGCGTTCATACTAACAAACATGGTAGGGTACTTTACAATATGAGGAGATTAGGAGACATTTTTGAAGAAGAAGAAGAAGAAGAAGAAAAACAAAAAAAAAAGGTGAATTTCGATATTTTACTGATTTAATTAAATCAATCGTCATTATTTTACCACTTATCACTTTAATGGCTCTTGCAAATGATTAAATTCGTTTATTATAAAAAATATTTAAAAAAATATATATTATTATTAATGAGAGGCTCGCGTTTGACAACTATCTTACCTGATGTTAAGCGATGAAGTGGTCGACAAAGGAGCACGCTTGCCGAGAAGTCACCTATTCATCTTTGTTTGACACAAAATGAACTATGGTTTGTGGTGAAATCGGTCCATCCATTGGCTATCACGCTCCATCAACATTTACAAAATCAATAATCATTACTAACTTCCTCATCTCACTCCTTCGAAGAAATTCTCTAACTATTCCCCTTCAGTGTGTGTTAGAAAAGAAATATGACGCAATTCTGGTAATGCTTAGTTGTCGAGCCACAAGGGAATGAAAAATTCAGGGGGCCGGCGTACATTACCGTACCACATTGCTAAGAGCATTTGTTCCCTTATTTGAGGAGAGGAATATTTTTGGCAAGAGTAATGGTGTTCACTTGTCGTCTTTGTTGGGTGCTGTCGCCACTACAAGGCCTCAGGTGTCTAGTTCTGCATTTTTATAAATATGGAGATTGAAATAAATTTGTTTATTTATTAATTCAAGAAAATAAATTACAGTACGGGAAACAATAGGGAATGCAGGTGCGTTATTTTTTTGTATTATGTTATGTATTTTTTTATTTTTAGGTCAGGTTTTTAGGTCACTTAAGTTGATTTTTTATAGATTTTATAGACACGTGAGTATTTTTTTCGTATAATTTTTCTGACCAACAAGTTGGAGATGTGGTTAAGTGTCTTCAAAAAAGACACTTAACCACATCTCCAACTTTTCCAAAGATTCCTAATATAACAAATAAGATTGTTTAAACTAAGAAATAAAGAAAATTTGCTAAAGGTGGACCAAAATCCACCAAAATTGTTACTAAGGAGTGGAATTCCCTGCCAGAGTCTGTGTTTCCTGATAGCTATAAACTAGGAGTCTTTAAATCAAGAGTGAATAGGTTACTTCTAGATAAGCGTACTCCATCGTCGGCCACATCATCGTTTACCATCAGGTGAGATAGTGAACAAACGCGAGCCTAACCAAAATAAAAAATCCAACCACCTGGAATACTTATAAAATTATGTAGATACGTCGAACAATAATCCACAATAAGCGTTCTTATGGCACCCCTACCCCTCTCCTGTTCCCGTAAGAGCGTAGTCATACACAAGCGAGGCTGAGATTTGGCAAACTGATTGTAATAATGCTGAGCACATCTGTCCCTCATTTTTTCACTTCCAATATTACGAGATGAGTTGCAAAATAATCTATACTTCTATAATAGTGTATTCTATTATAAAAATTAGAAAAGATTTGTATTTTGTTTATCTAAACTAATAAAATGAAAGGGAAAGATTTGATTTTGTTTGTTTGTTTGTATGTAACGATTTAATTAAAAAACTACTGGACCGATTTTAAAGTTCTTTCAATATTAAAAAGCTAGTCTTCATTGAGTAACATGGGCTATTTATTTTCTATTTACATGCGGGTGAAGCTGCTAGCAGGAGCTAGTAATAAATAAAGTCAAAAAAACTGGACCGATTTTTTAAATTCTTTCAACTACTTTTCTAATTTTTTTGCTACTTCATCACTGAACAACATAGGCTATTTTGTTCTTATTATAATTTTATTTCTGGTGTACAATATAGAATATATCTGTCCATCTATCTTAATTTTTTTTTTACTACGTTGTATTGTGTTTATGTTACCTACGCACAAAGACCGAAATCAATCTATGAGCAAAAAAAAAATTGCTCATAACGCTTTGTGGCTTTGAAATGTCACATCGATTTCACGTCGAGGCATTTAAATATCATCGACTTCCGCAATTACGATTTTTTGAACTTTTTAATATTTTAAATACGTAAGTCTGTGTTCTTGTATTATTTTTTTCACTTTTTACGAAATTTCCGTGCCTACCTTTCAATTTCATCATCAAATCAGTGCTTTTGTCACGTCATAGCTTAACTATGTTGGTAGTTAATCCTACGAGCAATAAGGGGATTCTTTGAAGCTCTGTCGACCATCCATGACACTTGTTCATATCAAAATCAATAGGATTAAGCCACCTCCTAATTTCGAAGACGTCAAAAACCAGACATGACGTATAATAATCCATACAATACATTCATTTCTCTACGTTAATGCATCCGTTAGGTTTTAAGGAACTCATTATGGCTCTTCTTTATTATCACAACGCGTCACGGTGCCTTTAAAAATAAAACGGTACAAAATTAACTATATGGCTGTTTCAAATAATGCACAACGCATTGTAAACGACTTTCGCTCATTTAGCAATTTGTACCAAGATGTTTGTACATATTTTATATCAACTACCCTACCTTTTTTACGTAGCAAATCACCAAACGACTTCTCCCGCCTCGAGTGGAGCGTGAGGGAATGTTAGACGTTTGTGGTTAAAGGTACTTTATTCAATCAAAAAGAATAACATATTCACTTCTATGAGGAAAACTAAATTAATTAAAGATCAAGTTAGCGATTGTATCGCAGACAGAAAAAAACTACAGTATAACTATTTATTGTAGGTTAATTCTAGGTTACTTGGTAGTAGTACAGTAAAAAAAGGAATCATTCGTTCATTATAGATTATCCGACAAAAGACACAGTAATATCCGCACCTACATAATAATTATCATCTACCCGCCCCCAACAATATCTCAATATATCTCGCAGCAGGAACATGCAAAAAAGAACATTTCAAAACTTATATTGTACTCTAACAAATTACTTTTCACCCACTATGTACTTTATTATCGTGAAACATCTGGACATTCCCCTCCTAATACACTAATACCCGATGCTAAAGTGTTATTTATGACACACTAGTAGTTAGCCGTGATGTCGTCCGCGTGGGTTTTGTAATTTTCCACAGAAATTTCTAGACCTAGAAAATTTGATCTCTATATTAAGCGTAGTTGTTATTTTTTTTTTTGTGTTTGATTTTTTTTTGGAAAATTACATCACTATAAGTTCTGATAAAAATTTTTCACACAAAAACCTTTGTATATAATTACAATACATAGTGCATAGTTTTTTTTTTATTCGATGAATGCGAGACGCACTGGACCGTTGTCGTGACATTTGATGAAGGTTTCTCGGTATCGTTTAATTCTTATATAACACCGACTTCCAAAATTAATTTTGATCCTTTTAGTGTATTTTTTTTTTAGTGAGGTCGGTTTTTTTTAAGATTTTTTTTTTTACTTTTACTGTATACTTCGAAAGTACTCCTTATGACAAGTCGTTCTGGCGCGGAAAAACAACCACTAAAATTTCACGGTGTATAACTATTACCATTGCTGGTATAAAAGTATCTAAAAAAGACCATGAAAATTATTAATAAAAACAAAAAAAAAAAAACAATATTATAAACAAACGTAATCAGACAAACATTTTTACATTTAAAATATTAACACATTGTCAACACTGCCGAACTGCCGATGTAAAACTAATACAGTTAGCACACCGGGCCTAGGGGAGCCAAACATTGGAAAAAATGACGTCACAAAGTGCATTACGTGAGTGAGGAAATCTGCCGAAACATGTATTATTAAATTTGCACACGGCTCTTTTACAAGCAGATTTTCTTCGAGGGCTTTCCCCATGTTCTCTTTGATGGAAATTGGGGAAATAAATGTAAACCGATGTTGTAAGGGGAAGCGTCTTTGTGGATTAAAGTGTTTGTTTTAATTTTGACGGTGAATGTGTATTTTTGTCTTTTACTCTAAATAGAGTCCTTGGAATATTTTTGAATGACTACTAGAATTATTTTCATTTGATTTATTCCTGTTGAAAGGTTTTTAGTTTTTTAAATTACCGTTTTTTAGTTTTATTCTATTACGATATCACTTTCAAAGTAATTACGAATCTAAAGACACCTCTCAAACTAAAATCCATCGAGCAGTGCAGGTCGCAGAGCGTGCCAAACATTTGAATTTGGCGCTAAAAATCCGCCATTTTATTTTTTTATTTTTATTTTGATATACCCAGTGTTACTCTCACAGTAAATACGAATCTAACGACACCTCTCAAGCTAAAATCCATCGAGCCGTTCAGGCTGCAGAGCGTGCCAAACAATTCTACATACATACATACATACATCCTCTCGAAAAACATAACCCTCCTTCTGGCGCAGTCGGGTAAAAAGAAGGGCGTTGTAAATTTGGTCGCTATGTCCGAGGTCTATACAACCTTATTTTTAGTTTATACGAAACCTGAATATTGTTTGTTCAGAATCAGTGTTTTAGTGAATCGATTTCAATAAAATTTTTACACCATGTTATATTTTTTTCCAAAAATATTTAAAAAAGGTCACAAATTGGACACCACCGGCACTAAATACAATACAGGTCACGGCAGATCGTAACGGGCAGTAAGTTCCAGGGCACAGCTGGTTGCAGGAGCAGAACAACCACTCAGTGGCCCGGATGGCCCGGTGACCATGTGTTTGTCTGAACAACCAGGTAACACAACAAGCTTATAACTTTGTGATTTATCATGATACAGTTATGAAATTTTGTACATAGATTATTTGCATGATAATTTGTTTTATTGTTGCTAAGATATGGGGTGAAAGCAAAACGAAAACTCCTTAAAGTTTACAAATAAGATATTCCACCTTTGTACTTCATGTTGCATGAAGATTAAATAATTGAATAAATTAGAAACGAGCACTGAGTAGTTCACCGTCCACTCGTTCTACAAGAACCGAGCCCGATTCGTCGATGGCGCGTAGTGTTTCGTGCGCTTCAAAGAGATGTCAATAAACCTTAGGGCTTGTTTACGGAGACGCGGCGCGTTGGACGGTCGTCGTACATTGCCATATATTTACGTTTGTGCGTGTAATGACGCGGCCTACTGTTGCAATGTACGACGAACGCCCAACGCGCCGCGCAACGCGCAGCCCATGCGGCGCAGGCCATGGGGTGAAGAGGATATACTTATGGTCCTGGAACGCAAAACGCAGCTAAAAGATGAAGATCATAGATGTGGTTTCAGTCAGTAAAAGTCTGATACGCCCTACCGCTCCACCTTAGAGCGAGAAAAGTCCTAATAGAATTTTGCCCCCCAAAAATACTTAAATCAGATTTTTTCTCTGTCTTTAGAATGAATTTTAGATGCCTGATCGATTGATATCAATTAAATAGTCAACCACTGGCAATTCATTTGTTTTACGACGAAATTTTTTTTCGAGAAGCCGTAGATGAAATATGTGCCTCTTAATATGAGGGCACAAAATATCAGCTATTAATAAACCTGCCCTCAATATAATATTTTTAGAAAAAATTCAACGAACTTGATTGAATATTATATTAAGTAACAGTCTAGTGGTAATAACGCTGAAGCCTAAATATAGAAACTATATCCGTGGGCTATAAAACCCTTTATTCCTGAAACTATTCAAACATGCTTTTAACAAAAGATAATTTCAATTGTTTCACAAAACAACCGACAGTTTCTGGAAATCTATCTAAGCGATCTGAACAATTACCTTTTGATTTGTTTCATTTTATTCTATATCAAAGGATTAGAATAAAAGTTATTTAACAATAATTAGTACACATCCAGTCCAGTTAAGACTCCGGAAACCTTTGTTTTCCATATATGTCACAATAATTTTCACCAACCGGGGGTTGTCCTTGGATGCACTAGCATTGCGCGTACAAGGACAATCGTAAGTTGGCATCACGTTCCAATAAAATAGTCTAAAGGGCCTCAAGGGCTTCTCAAGGTAACCATGAGGAACGAAACAGAAAAAAATTTTAGATGTCCAGCAGGTCTGCTGACTGGGGCCATGGGTTATGGCAAAAGAGAATTCCCGGGGCCTTGAAATGAAGGCAAAGAAGGAATACAGGAGTGGATTTTAGTCAATAAAAGTCTGATTCCCGCTCCGCTCTAGAGCGCGAGAAGTCTTTGGATGAATTCCTACCTAAAAAAAAAATAGAATTGGTTATTGTGGTGATACTTGGGGAAGCTTACAATAAAGTTTATTCTATTCTTTTCTTATGTCCAGCTGTGGACGTCTTTCGGCTGAAATGATGATGATGATGATGACGATAATAATAATACTTAACAAACTTCATTACTGCTGCTAGTATCTACCATCACCTGGTTCACCGCTAAGTTAATTTTTGCTTGCACTCGAAACGAAAACTTCAAAGGGTTTGGTTTCGCGCCGCGCCGCAGCATTTAGGCGACACTAAAAGCCAGCAACCTCGAGCGAACAAAAGAAAAGCTAGCGTCACTCCCCGCACATCAAGATTATTCGAATAATGATAATTATGTCCTTCATTTAATAAAATACTAAGAATTCATTTAAACTGTGAAGCCCCAAGAGGACACCGGTGTCCGCCATCTATTGTCTTTCTATTGTGTCTCTAATTACGGTATTTATACTTCAAAAGATTGGTAATTAAATTATCTTTTACTTTGTGAAAGTCTCATAAAAATAGACCCTATAGTTTTTGCATGATCTTCACTTTTTTGTTTGAGTTAGAAATAAAATTGGAAATAAATCACACCAAGTTTTATGGAATAAAAAAAGAATATAGTCGTATATCAAATTATAAGGCAAATAGTCTAGTTTAACCCCTTTTTTTTTCAAAAACATAAGGCTAGCCGTTTAGATGTGATGTTGGATATAAAATCATCAAAAAACCAAATCTGCCACTTAATTAAGCGATTTTTTTTAAGTAATCAGGCAAAAATGACCGCCATCTTACAGTAAGATATTTTTTTAATTGTTATTTTGCTTGGCCAATAACAACGTTTGATTTCGACTTATTGTAGTAAGAACCCTCTGCTCTAGCTAGTAATGCTAGCAAAGGAGGAAGCCGCACGCGAGAGGCAACGGCCCTCACGGCCCAGCCGCCGCGGGGATTCCGATTCCGATCCTGATTTCCAGCCAACGTAGGCGCGGGCTTGTGGACGGAGGTCTATGGGTAGCTCGCTGTCCGACCGTCCGGTAACCATCCGGACCAAGCCCAGGTCGTCAACGGCGCGCACTGTTCCCGCGCGCCTCAAGGAATTGTCAGCAAACCGTAGAGACCCAGCCTGCTAGCTGCTGGCAGGCAGGGTCCAAGCCTACTGGGGCCAAGGGTTTGCTTCCGAAAGGAAAACCCGGCCCTGGAATCTAAGGCCACGAAGGAACGGGGTGGGTTTTTAGTCAGTAAGAGTCTGACACTATCCCGCTCCGCCCAAGTGCAGGAGATGTCATTGGATGATTTTACCCACAACCAAAAAAAAAGTGTTTGCTTTTTCTTAATGCTCGAAAGGCTAAACGAATTTGCATGAAATTTGGTACACGGGTAAACCATATCCTGGAATAGTGCATAGGGTTTAATCTTGGAAATATTATCCTTTTCTGAGAGGAAGGCTCAGCCCCGGCATTATAGGCAACGAAGGAACGGGGTAGGTTTTTAGTCAGTAAGAGTCTGACACTACTTCCCGCTCCGCCCAAGGGCGGGATTTGTCATTGTATGATTTTACCCACCAAAAAAAAAAAATCTCTTAGGATAATTTTCTACTATCAAGCAGGCGAAACTGCTGTTAGCAACTAGTATCAAGATATTTTTTTTTTTAAATTATAGTCTATTTTTTAAAACTAATAAATAATCTTGGATAGTATGTGTCTGAAGTAGGTTAGTCAAGTGGCACCGAGCTCTCTTACAAAACTTACCAGTACATACTAAGTACTTCAAGTTTTGTTGTAGACTAAATATGTACAGGGTACACGAAGGGCCCAACTAAAGACTAAAGTAAAACAACAAAGCTAAAATACAACAGAAAGTTGAAAAGTTACATAAAGAAAATACTTGTAAGAAATAAGTAAACAGAAATATATTTAAAGAGGAAAACCGGCCCAGTGCGAGTTAGACCCGCGCACAAAGGATTCCGTACCGTTAGTAGCAAAAAAAAAAACGGCAAAAATGTCATGTTTGTTGTATGGGAAACCCACTTAAATATTTATTTTATCCTGTTCTTATAGCGACATTTTCTGTTAAAACGACAACAGAACTACATTATCTGTGAAAATTTCAACTGTCTAGCTATCACGGTTTATGAGATGTAACCTTGTGACAGCCAGATGGACAGTGGAGTCTTAGCAATAAGGTCCCGTTTTTGCTCTTTGAGTACGGAACCCTAAAACACGAAACATTTGAGACACTGACAGAACAATTCTTTGTACTTATTCGAGTCAACATTGTATTAGTTGCAGATGTCTATAAATTGCAGACATTACCCATTTAAGTTTCACATGGAGAGAGTGCAGACCGCGTTGGTATAAGTACCACTTTTTTTGAGGGTGGGAATGTATCAAATAGTTTCTCGCTCTGGATGGAACGAGAGAGAGTGTCATACTTTAGCTAAAATTCACCTGAGTTCAGTTCAGTGCAGAGTGCAGTTCAGTTGCGCTTTGCGTTTCAGTGTTACAGTGACTTTTTGAATAATCCCGCAGCCCTGGCAGGCATCGGCCCTAGCAAGCCCTATCTGTTTTCTACGCAAATACTTACCGAATTTGAAGACCATAGTACACGTCAAATGAATTGAAATCAAAATGTTTCTTTGCAAGAAATATATAATTTACAAGAAAGATCTTATAGCCTACGAGTATTCGGCCTGCAGGCAAACATGATTTTATTTTACATATTTCTTCATTTTATTATTTTTCTTACAGCAAATCATATACATAAATAATAAGAAGAATATATAGTACGTATTAGTAACCCAATTGTTGGTTATCGCCTATGCACATCAATGGTCCTATTTTTATTGTTTAATAAAATTGTATGTACAATAAAGAATAAAGGAATACAGTTCTTATACATTTAATTAATGTTTTTACTACAAGCATCTATATACTAATTAAACTATTAACATTTATTTTCAAATTACATGTGGCTTACTGCAAATGGCTTTGCACACGTGAACGTAGGAAATTATTCCAAGAGAACATACTCCCAGCATAAAAAAAAACAGTCTAAGGCCCGGTTTCCACCAAAGCGGAGAGGAGAGGAGACGAGAGGAGATGTGCGGCGGAGCTGGTTGGTTATTTCCACCAAAGCGGAGAGGGGAAGTGTAGCGGAGAGGAGATGTGAGCTGTGTGCAGCGGAGACGTGCGCTGTGACAGATTGACAACGTGTCAAATTTGTTGTATTAGATTGCAAAGACTATGCATCAACCCAGATGCATACTCTTTGCGAATGACGCTTTCAGGTGTTTGAGGTGCGGGGCGCGCGAGTGCGCGCGCCGCACACCGCTCGACCGCCCTACTAGACACGTCTCCGCTCGGCCGCCGGCACTTCTCCGCTCTGCCGCGCCACTGACTCGCTCGCCGCACAAAATTCTATACAAAAACCAAAGAATGGAGAAACATCTCCTCTCCTCTCCGCTTGATCCATTTCCACCAAAGCTTAGCGGAGAAGAGATGTGGAAATAACGAAATGTGATTGGTTTATTCAAACACATCTCCTCTCGTCTCCTCTCCTCTCCGCTTTGGTGGAAACCGGGCCTTATGTATAATTTCAGGGCATGACCAGTTTTTAATATGATACCTATAGGGATGACCCTATGTTCTAGGTAATACATTGGTTACACATCAATTATGTAGTTTATTTGCCACTTGCATAATGATAATTAACTTAGACAGGAAAAAAGAGGTTATCATAAAATTGAAATCATGTAGATACCCATAAGTGCCCATAAAAAGACACACCTTCAATGTCATCTAAAATAAATAAGACCCAAGACTCATTTGCGGCAAGATATCTTATCGAACACTTAAAGCAACACCGCTGCGCCATAATTTTTCTCGGCGGTGTAAAGAACGCAAAGCAATCTCTATAAATCGAAGTTATCTTCATAAATATCCGTTGACCCGCAGCAGGAGTTCTTAAATTGATTCTACGTGATACGGAATACGAAAAGTATCTATATTGATTCCACTTCAGGCCGTGGCCAAAGTGAGGGTTGACGCGTGAAATGTTTTAATAACACGGAAACTCTAGGAGTTTTTATTGGAACACTTTTTTCATTTTGAAATATTTATTTCGGTGTGGGACCTAGTCTGTACGAGTGTGGGTAGCGTTAGGAATTTTATAGTTATATATTTGAGAGTGTTTGGCGATGAGAAACAGTGTTTCTGAATTTGGTTCTACAAGCTTTTGCCGTCACAATTTGTAAAGTTGTAAACATTGCCGCCAGTATTACAAATTAATGTGAAACTGAATGTCTGGATGAAATATTTCATCTATATAACTGTGTATATAGGGTGACTGGTAATTAGTAAACGATGCTTAAACACGTGATTGTAGTCATAATAACAAACAACTTTTACTATGCCAAGTTTAGTACATTTTGACCAGTTAGGGTTAGGTGTTAGTTGATAAATGTACTGAATTTGGCAGTTTTTTTTGCGATTTCAGGTATGTCCCATAGTAAAAGTTGTTTGTTATCATTTAACTACAATCACGTGTTATCGTTTACCAATTACAAGTCACCCTGTATATACTCGTATCTAAACACATCTACATAAATTAAATTGAACTGTTCGTAACGTCATGCAATTTTATTAAACTTTGTTTATATGTCTGTTTGTTCCGGCTAATCTTCAAAATGGCTTGACTGATGTTGAAGTAACTTTCGCTTGTAGATAATTGAAGATACAAGGAAAAACTCAAGGTATTATAATATTTTATTTTACCAAAAAAATTCGGGCTCCTCGTAAAAAAAATATATTTTTTTTATTTGAGAACGATCATTTTGTTTTGTGTCAGTGTGTAATTTATCTATAATAATTATGTATGTATTTAAAATATGCAAGAATGTTTATCAGTTGTCTACTACTCATAACACAAGCTCTGCTTAGCTTGGGACTAGACGGCGTTGTGTGATAGTTGTGGAATATTATATTATATTATTAATTGGACGTGTGAGTCGTGAATATTTTTCGTAAATCCTTGTAACTTCAACAAAGACGTTGACCGATTAGAAACTCGTTAAGCATGCCTTTCTCGTCCAGAATTGACCCACAAGTACCATTAGTTCAACTAAACGGTCGCTGGTCTCTTGCTAATGAAATATTTACACGATGTCGCTTAATCACGGCTACCCACACAATTGGCTTTACACACCTCTACACGACATCCTTGAACTTTTAGGTACCAGTAATTGAGTAAGGTAAATTTTCGTTCACGACTCGTAAAATTTTTTTTTATCTCTTCCTACTATTTCTTCGACTTGACAATGTCATTGACTCGTTTACTTGAAGAAATTAATTTCGTAAATTAATTTTAATTAAAAAATGTACTTTATTTTTTGATTTTCTTTTTACAAATCGATATTATTTCATGTACCGAATCGACCCTCCGCGGGATTAAAACGACCAAAATTTAACGGTGTATAACGATATTCTCCCTGCATAAATGATTGTTGAACCAGAGATCTTATCTATAAAATTGTTTCTATTTGCACTGAAATCTTCTAAATATTCTAGTAGGTAGTCATGTTTAGGTAAGCTAGTGCAATAAACCGTTTCTTATGAGAAACTAATCAAAATTTCAAGTGAGCATCTCGTTTTTCAAACATACATGCGAATATGTACGTGTTTAGATTTTCTATGGTCTATGTTTAGTGATTTAAATGTTTTTCGATAGTTCCAAAGAGAGGTCGAACTTCGGTTTAGAATTTTCAACATACAGATCGTCCCGAGTTTTTATTTTCGTAAAAGCATAATAAAAAATATGAAGAATTTTGGACACGTTTCTGTTTCGAATACGTTTCGTAAGTGAATATATTTATATGTATATTACATTTAATAAATTTTTATACATATTTATATATTTGAACTATATTATCAATATTAATCTTTAAGATTTTGTAAGAAGATGGCAAAAAGATCATTACAAGATTATTAGATATTTTTTTGTTTTGTTTTGTGTGATATGGTATTGCTATGATTTTTTGTTTCTTTTTAATTTGTAAATTATAAGTTATTGTTTGTATTTCTTTGATGTGTTTGGGTATAATTTTAGGTTATTATTTTTTTATTAAATGTATATGTAGTGTCTATAGGTATCCTCTTTACAATACATTAGATCTCCTCCGTCATGTTGTAAAATTACTTGTAAATAAATACATAAATTATGTACTTTTGTACCCTTGATTTTTTAATTATATTTTTTTATGTACCTGCAATCTTTTTCTAAGGCAATTAAGTCTAAGTTTATAACGTTGTGTTGCATGAAGTTTTAATAAATAAATAAAGAGGGTAACATACATCCTATAACCTTAATTAATTAATCTACTACAAGTTAGAGCATAGTAATTACACTCTCGAAAGTATAAACCCTCAATACAAATTCCAAGTCTTCGACGGCACCCAAGTCGTAGACGGCGCGTTCTGTTCCCGGCACCTCAAGGAGCTGTCAGCAAACCGTAGAGGCCCAGCCTGCTAGCTGCAGGCAGGCAGGGTCGAAGCCTGCTGGGATCATAGGTCAGCTTCCGAAAGCCAGCCCCGGCACGATAGGCAACGAAGGAACGGGGTAGGTTTTTAGTCAGTAAGAGTCTGACACTACTTCCCGCTCCGCCCAAGGGCGGGATTTGTCATCGGATGATTTTACTTAACATAAAAAAAACCCTGAATACAAATCAAAGAAAAGTCACCGCTCAATGGAAATCATACACGATCACAGCACAGAGCTACATGTACGCTCCCCGAATACGCATCAAAGTGGTCCGACCCACCTCAGTCCCATCCTACCCCACGTGATGGAGGCAATGTGACGGGAATCGGAAATAGGATCCAAATGTTTTGTGGTTATTCCGATTGAACTCTGAAAGGGGTACGTACACTTGAAATTTCAAACCGATCCGCGACCAGTTTTCTCGTTAAACAGAGGTAGGTATTCCCGCAGGTAAAAGGCTCCTTTCTTTCCGAAATAAAAGGACGAGTGGGTTTTAGTTAACTTTGGCAGGTTTATTTATGGTAGCGTATAATAAAAAAGAAAACTAATTTTGGGTAAAGTAATAAACATTGCTCCTTTTTTTAGGATTCCGCAGTGGATCCGGGTCAGATAGGATATTGTATGATATTCGGACATGTGGTTTCTGGATCGGATTTGCGTTTTATTGGTTAATTTCGGGACTGGTTCCGTGTTCATTGGTATTTATTTTTTTTCATAAAAGATTATGAAATCACATAAAGATTTCTACATTTCCAATATGTTTTAATTTTCATTCGTTTTACTCAAGTATTCTTTGATAAAATAATTGGCCATGAATAATTCTGTCGCGGTAGCCAAATATATTGTGTTATGAGTACCTGAATAATATTCCATTAATCTAACGACTCGTGAAATAAATTTATCGTGTATAATTTTTTCTTTCTTTAGCCAATACTTTCCTACTGCTGGGCAAAGGTCTCCCCCAATTTCTTCCAGGTATTTTCCTCTTGGGTCACCTGGAACCAGCCCTTGCGGTAGGCGTCTAGGTCATCTCGCCACTTCTTCCCAAAATAATTCATGGCGTTTTTTTTAATTTGGGAAACCATCCAATCACTTTTCTCCTTCTAAAGCGGAGCGAGAGGATGTGTACCTTACATAGTATGTTCCTTCAGTAGCCCATTACGTCGCAGGATCACGGGTCCCCTTTTCTGCACTCGACCCTATAAAACCATCCATGGTTAAGGCAATCAGGAGTTACGATGTCACATCGCAACTGTGAAGGGTACCTAAGTAAATAGTTACAAATGCTATCTGTATAGAGTGTTGTTGACACAAGGCTGCCTGGGTATTATTGATGGGCATAATTTATCGTATTCGCCCCGTGTTCTAAGGGGAAAGCGAATGAAATCACGAAAGTACCACCCTAAAATTTATGATCCCCTCCGCACCTTTGATGACTACTAATTTTTCAAAGGCACCAAACGAAAAAATTGACAGCCAAGAACTTTACTTCGCCGACGAGGTATAAATTATTAATTGTACCCGATTTTTATATAGGGTAACGTGATTGATGAAAGTAGAGGAAATCGATGATAATAACAGTAAGCCAACCGCCAAGCTGAAAGTTATTGCTGTTATGCTTTAGGTATGGGTAAAAGTAGGAATTTATGAGCCAATAAAGTTAAGCAAAAATAAACCTCTTTTTTCAGATTTATGTAACAACTAGGTAAGATGTTATTAAAATCGGCACCTTAGCCAAAAAAAAAATAAACTGTCAAGCCCCAAGAGGACACAGGTGTCCGCACACCTATTGTCTTTCTATTGTGTCTTAATTATGGTATTCAAAAGTTTAAGGTCGTCATCTAAACCGACTTTAATAATTCATGTTACAAACTTTCACGATTTTTTGGACTTTAAAAACCAAAACATTGGAAAAATAAAATTGATAACTGAAATGAAATGAATGAAATTTATCTGCTTCAAAATAAAAACAGTCTGTGCTAATTACACCACACAACAGAAATGAAAACTTTATCAAGGCGTGGTTAGTAATACAAAATCGTAATCGGTCGGGTACCCGAACGTGCGGTACATAACCGAGTGTGACGGCTCAGTCTCATTAATACGTTCAATGCGGAACGAGGTCTAATACGCCTCGTACGTATCTTGCGGTGCGGCCAAGAAAAATATTCTCTGTCGTGCGCAGCCCATAACTTCAATTTAGTTTAGTTTAGAGAAGACGCAAATGTATACCTAAGATGCCCTATTAAAATAGAATGCAGTATCTATATATCTGCTTATATACGGGGTCACTTTGACCTCGTATTGTAGTTTATTTATTTTATGTCTCGTATTTAGGTAGTTGCTTAAACATTACGAGGACTGATAAGCCCCTTACCGTCATAATGATAGTTTTCCTACGAGGTCTAAAATGCCCCGTACTGAGTACCACAATGAGAACCAAAAATGAGTTTTCACTTAAAAATGAGTAAATAGAAATCTAACAGAAAAAAACAGACGCTCTACAAAATTATCTTGACGTACACTCATACAATTCCAGATTCTTATGAATAAAACAGAATAAAGATTGATCTACGATTACTTAGAGTGAGAGTAATCAGATTGATCCATCTAATACCACAGCGGAATACGTCGACTGTCAAACGCCAATCTTCTGCATCGAATGGACAACCGGAATGTAGGAACCAATTTTCCTATCGACTAGATAAGTAGGTAAATACGTAATTTCATGGTGAATTAAGTTTCAAGTGATCATATAGCGGTCTGTCTCCCAATTTGCATTTGTTGTGTTGTCGTGTTCGAAGACAATTTTCCTTGGATTTATTTTTAGATTTGGTTAAGGACGCTTTGGAAGAGCTAGCTATTTAATCTACATAGATAATAGAGATGGGTGGGTAGATATGTTAGTTAGATTAGTAGGACCGACGACATTTTGGTCGAAAGATATTCGTTACTTTGTTTTCTTTTTTGGTTTTATTTTGGAATAATCATCTTTTAGAACATTGGACGATTTGGATTTCTATTAAAGTGATCAGTGCGCTTGAACGAAAGTTGTTTTAACGCGATCAAAACGTTTACCGCGTTTGGCTCTCTGATTGATATCGATATATTATTGAAAAGTCGATAATGTATGAAATAAGAATGTCATTTAGATAATCCCGAACGTCTGCGGCATGACATTTGCGGTTAAATTGTTGTTTTGGTTAAATATAGTTGCACAGTAACTATATAGTAAGAGTAAAAGCTGTAAGTAAGAGTTTGAGCGGCACTCGTGTATTTTGTAGAAGACGATACAAGTATTGAAAGTCAAAAGTTTGTATGTCTGTATGCATGTTTGTTACTCCTTTACGTGCAAACGACTGGTTTGCATGGGATTTGAAAACCAAGCAAACTATATCCGGGAATAGTACATGGGATACTTTTTATCCTGGGAGTATTTCCTTGGGATCTTCTACTTTCACACAGCTGAAGGCACTGACAGAAGGTTTATATTTACCAAAAAAAAAAATTGAGCAAATGTAAAATTTCAGGGTTCTAGAACCCTGTGTTTGTGCCCTATGAATTTTTTATATTCTATTTTTCCGTTCACTTAGGAGTTTATTTTTTTCACAGCTTCAAGGGACCACAGACTTGAGTATATGGTTTTAATTTCAACTCGATACTTCCACGTCTTCCCAACATAAAGGGTCTTGACAGACAGACGGATCACAAATTAATCCTATAAGGATTCCGGTTTTTCCTTTTTATGTACGGAACCTTATAAATATTTATTTAATTGATAAAATATAAAGATCGTATCTACTTGGGCGTATAGTAAGTACAAATATCAGCATACTTGTAGATGCACAGCTAAGGAAGTTCGAGACGGGAGTTTAGAACAACTTCAAACAAAATCAAAGTGTAATGTTGTCGTTCAAACATGTGTTACAGTTGACTTGATAACAATTTTGATTCCAAAATATGTGAAAAATGCGATTGATAAAACGACTATTATGATAGACACAAAGTTTCCATTGATGCTTGGTTTTTAAAAAAATTCTACTTTGAGCTGAGACGTGGACGCTGAAGAGTCGCTACGAGACCGTCGCAACATTGACGCTGGTGCTGAAGACGCATGCTTGGAATCCCATGGACTACGCACCAAACCAATGCTAACAAATCCTTTGACCCTGAAAGATCTCAATATAAAAGAGAGATTATTGCAGTGTGTACAAACACAAATCCTCAAGATCTTCGGGCATATCATCCATAATGACGACTCGATGGAACGATTGGTGGTTCAAGGGACCTTCCCTTGAACCACCGATCGTTCACGAGAGCAAAAGATCACGTGAACGCTTTCCAACACGACTCATCAAAACTATGACACACTGTAGCATTAATGACAACTCCCAAGCTGCCAAACACAGAGCTGCATGGTGTCGCATCGAGAAAAACGCACTGAGTTATGACCACGACCACTCTGTCAAGAGTGAAGAAGAATATGTATGTTATATGTTATGGGAGATTTTTTTTTAACGTTGCCCCATACTAGGAATTATTACTCCTGTGTTGTAGGTGTGTTAACAAACATGTAAACTCATTTACAAGACACCCAGACCCGGAACATCTATTTGTAGGCCATGCAAATATTTGTTCCGTGCAGGCATCGAACACGCGACACGCAGTGCAGCAACCAATCGCTCAACCACTGCGCCAACCGTGCCGTCAAATTGCTTTATTAAACTGATTAACTTTTGATTTTTATGTATTTCATACATGTATGTACAGTCAGGGGTCAAAAGTGCAGTTGCACTCTACCGATAATAAAGTGTCTAGATTTTTTTTTATAGAACAGGATAATAAAGTGTCTAGATTTTTTTAATGGATCATCACTCAGTTCGTTTGTAAAGAATTAAATAAACTAGTTGTGGCCCAGAGGCCCTCTTTTACAAAGAAATTTTATAAACTTTAGCATTAGTAGAGTGCAACTGCTTTTTTGACCCCTGACCATACCTATACGTAAATTAATAATCATTAACATTGTTTTTGATGAATC
This sequence comes from Leucania comma, assembly GCA_958295575.1. Taxonomy (NCBI): domain Eukaryota; kingdom Metazoa; phylum Arthropoda; class Insecta; order Lepidoptera; family Noctuidae; genus Leucania; species Leucania comma. The sequence continues at coordinate 12,640,445 of OY282474.1, read as the reverse complement.
AATAAAAAGTCAACTAAAATCAGAGCTTTTAAATTCTATAGGTAATAATTTTGTAATGACAGAACAAAGTACAGCCCAAAAGCTTAATTCAGTTGTAAGTTAAAACAAACAAGCTGAAATCGAGCGAGTTATTAACGAATTTAACTTTCATAAGTACACATGCACGACGCTTGCTGATTTAATCTGTCTGCATTTCGTAGTCTGACGTATGTCGGTTGGTTTGAACGAGCCTTCATAAATAGGCGCTTTGAGTTACAAATAATCGATACGTCGACATCGACATGGCAGAGAGAGAGGATTGTTTGCCAGCAGTAATAGGAACATAGATGATTAGAAATGTTTAATTCCGAGGTGTGGTGTGGTGGAATGTTTAATTGGGAACAGGCGTAGAGTAGCCAACCTTGCGGTTTTTTACAGGTGTTTAGAGAGTGTGCTTGGGAATTACATGACTTGATTCCGCCATCTCCGTTCTACCATCAGACACCGCGACGTACGGTGAAAATCCACCTTTACGTTGTTGAATCTTCTACGGCCCGGACCCATCACTTTGCCTCGTCTTTTAAACAACGTACATCGAAAGACTGGAACAGTTTGCCTGCTGCGGTCTTCCCGTCCGATTATAATTTGGGTGTATTCAAGGTTAGAGTGAACAGGCTCTTAATAAACTGCGCCTCACCATCAACGATTGCATCACTGATTACCATCAGGTGGGATTGCAGTCAAGCAATAGTTTATATAAATTAAAAAAAAGGTTTATATAAATACATTATACTTTGAATCTTCAAATTTTATTTCAACATGTACATCATCAAATAATTTCAAACACCATAAGACAGCAATAAATCTTACGGTTCAACCCTTTATATATATTTTTTTATTGTTTATTAAATACAAAAGAATTATCATTTAACAATTAAAGGAAATGTGAAATGTTTAATTTAATTTACATATTGAAATGGTAATCATTGATTCAAAAGTACACATGTTCATGACGCGCGTTGGAAGGCTTCCTATCAATAACCTGGTGAGAGTCTCAGGAATCCTATGGATATGAGATGGACAGGACCGGTCGTTATGGCGATGTTACTACAAATTTACAGTTTGCAGATATATTCCTATATTTGTGTTATAATACTTTTTCCATGCCAAATTTCAGGGTTCTAGATCAACAGGAAGTACCACACAAATTTTTATTCCTTGAGAGTGTTCAAATTTACGTTTTTTACGACATAAAATGGCCGTATCTTTTTTTTGTTAACTTTTTAAGTTTAATATTTGCACAACTTCAAAGGAACACAGACCTGAGTAGGTATATGGTTTTAGATTCAACTCGATACTTCCAAACATTTCTGAGGTAAAAAGTTTTGACAGATAGACGGACGGACAACAAAGTGATCCTATAAGGTTTCCTTGTTTTCCTTTTGAAGTACGGAACCCTAAAAAATTAATAACAGTAATCCAGTGGTTGGTTGACGGATTTTTTGAAGGAACGTAACACAGGTGGCGTCTAGTCAGTAAAAATCTGACACTCCATTCAAACTGGGAGTCTAAAACCTTCTCATCATCAACAATCTTATTATATACCCTTTAAAAAAATTAAAACAATCCCGTAAGAAGGGCATAGAATATTCTACCTCAGGTAAATGATACGTAATTCTAATCGTGGTTATTTACTTCACAATATTAACGTTTGTTTCCAATACGGGGTTTTTTTTTTTTTTTTTTATGGTAGGTAAAATCATCCAATGACAAATCCCGCCCTTGGGCGGAGCGGGAAGTAGTGTCAGACTTTTACTGACTAAAAACCTACCCCGTTCCTTCGTTGCCTATAGTGCCGGGGCTGAGCCTTCCTCTCAGAAAACGGCCCTTGACCCCAGCAGGCTTCAACCCTGCCTGCCTGCAGTTAGCAGGCTGGGCCTCTTCGGTTTGCTGACAGCTCCTTGAGGCGCGCGGGAACAGAACGCGCCGTCGACGACTTGGGCTCGGTCCGGCCGGTTACCGGACGATCGGACAGCGTGCTACCCATTGCACGCCGTCCGCAAGCCCGCGCCTACGGTGGCCGGAAATCGGGATCGGAATCCCGGCGGCGGCTGGGGCGAGCGCCCCGTTGCCTCTGCCTGATGCGGTCGGCCTCCTCCTTTGCTAGCATTACTGCTTCGCAGAAGGAGGCGACCGCCTGCCATCCCTCCTCACTACGGACCATGGCCTGAACCAAGGCCCGGCGAGAGAGATCGCTGCCGCCGATTGCCCCCACGAGGACACGGCGATGCTCCGCCCAGGCGGGGCACACCTCTACAGTATGCTCCACCGTGTCCTCCGGGTGTTCCGCACAGTGGCGACACCCGGGCGAATCCTCCGCACGAATCCGGAACAGGAACTTGGCAAACTTTCCGTGTTCCGTTAGGACCTGCGTCGTGCGGAAGTTAAGACTGCCGTGAGGTCTTTCCAGCTTCCAATCCGGGGTGCTATTTTACAATGATTGTCAAAACTACTATATAGTGTACCCTGAAATACTGCGCAGTACTGCGAAGCAAAATTTTATTTCATGCAAATCAGGCACAAATATTAATCAATAAGCTTGCTTACACAAGGCGTGTTAGCACTCAAAATCAAATTATTTAGAAGTAGTTCTTAAATTCAATTTTAGCCTGAAAATATGTTAAAATTTATCATATACAAGTGGGTTTTGACACTGTTTGAAGCAATAAAACCGAACAGCTCAACACTTTTGCCTTCGTGCATTTTCATAAAACCAGCTTAAGTAATTATGAGAAGGCAGTACCCATTCGATCGTTATTTGCGTGACTTAAACTAGAACCATCGGTTAAATTAAATTAATTAAACCTTTTTAACTTCTAAATATAAATATCTAGCTAACTAAACAGTAAACTAAAATCGTGATTTAACCCAATCATGGAACCAAAGCAATATCAAACCATAACAATTAAATAATAATAAAAAAATCAAACTATCAACCAATCCAAAAAGCTGGTATGTCGCAGATAAATACCAAATTTCTTCAGCTAATACTCACTAATTGAAAATATATACTCAATTCAGAAACCAACCCTTTACAAACGGAATAATCGAAAGACTTCACTGACTGACAAGCCTTTCGATTATTCCGTTTTTTCTGGTTTCAAATTATAAAATGTATAATAATACTTATTGCATTAACTGAATTAACGAATACATACTTGAACACACAGCGAATCTATACTAAAGATAATGATGTGCCTATTATCTGCATATCAGTCGAGTGCATGATGTAGACAATGTAAGCACTGAAGTAAAATAGGTTATTGTGATGAACAGCTGATGCAATCAATTTGCCAGTGAATCTTCATATCAGAATAATAATGTAATAATAATATCTTTAATTTAACAAATATGTACAAATTTTATATAGTTTTCAGTTGTAGAATAAATAAAGCTATCTATAATAAATAAGTCAGTGTCCCTTTATGAATAAAAGTAGGTACAATTTATGAATTATGATCATGCCTAATTATATATTTTACTGTATCAAGTTAAAAATAAAAATAGAGTAAAATAAACATCAGAAAAAATATATTTTAATCATTTGAACATTAATTTTATTAAAAATGTAAATTGAATAAAATCTTTCATTTTATGTAATATTATTTATAGAGTTCTTGCAGCCTATCAATGATAAAAAATACTTCGCAGTGTTTCTATCGAAACGGCAGCCTAGAATTTTGCAAAAAGAATTGAATGAAAAAACTGAGTTACGTATCGTTAAACACTTTAGGTGCTCTCCTGAAAAGTTCCCGATTTCGTCAAGCGTACTTAGATGAAAGTTAAATATTCAATTTAAAAAAAATCAAACATGTAGGTAAACAAATTTACAAATCTGCACCCACCACAAACTTAGTAATGCTAGCAAAGGAGGAGGCCGACCGCATTAGGCAAAGGCGCACACGCAGCCGCCGCCGCCGGGATTCCGATCCCGATTTCCGGCCACTGTAGGCGCGGGCTCGCGGACGGTGGGCAATGGGTAGCTCGCTGTCCGTCCGTCCGGTAACAGACCGATCCGAGCTCAGGTCGTCTACGGCGCGCACTGTTCCCGCGCGCCTCAAAGAGTTGTCAGCAAACTGTAGGGGTCCAGCAGGGCCGAAGCCTACTGGGGCCAAAGGTTATGTGAGAATGTCACCACGAGCCCCGGGACAAAGGCAATGAATGGAAGGGTAGGTTTTTAGTCAGTAAAAGTCTGACACTATTTCCCGCCCCACCCAAGGGCGGGATTTGTCATTGGATGATTTTACCTAAGATAGAAAAAAAACCCCACCACAAACTTATAACTATGTGAAATAACCACTGCCATTTTGAGTTCCATCACTGATCTGACTGTAATCATCATTTAATTCTTACTTACTTTTAATACATACACTTATAAAAGGCACTAGATAAACGTGGAATATAGTGCATTGACCTTTTTCTAATATCTATGCGTTGGTACCTGAAAAAGAAACAACTACTAGTTTTTCTTTACTAGAAAATGTAAAGTATCACGAATAAAGGTCGATTCAAGACAGCTTTGTGTCTTCATTTCCATTTAAGTATGTCAATAAATGTAAGAGAGTTAATGACCGTTATTCCAAGTTTATCTAGCGCCTACATTAGTATCTACACATATTAAAGAGCAACAATATTTTTATAACAAGAAGATCTAGTATCCAAAATTCAGAAAAGGCAAATTGATAAATAAACGACTCCAGCTGCATCTGACGTAATGGATCCTTGTCCTATGGTAATGTTGAACTCATACGTCCTATTAATTGAAAATTAAATGATCAGACGTCTATGGCATGTGCGACTGTGCTGTTACACACTATACACTTATATAATATTTGCTCTTCAATTAAAAATGAATGGTAGCTCATTTTTAATTGGAGAGCAAATATTATTTCAGTGTTTGATATATTGATTTGAGCAGTGGGGTAGTGTGAGCTGTAGGTTTAATGAAGGATTTGCCATAAAATAATTATGGTGAGTTTTCGAATGTGGATTGGGAGAATGTTTTTTTTTCATGCAGACTTAGGTGGGTAGGCCTCTGGTGTGGGACGCAACCTGTGTCGACACCCTTACACCATCACCATATTACAAGTGTTTTGACTGGTTTGCTGTTCTAGTGGTTAGAGGCTCTGACTGCTATGCCGGAGGTCGTGGGTTCGATTCCAACCCAGGACAAATGTTTGTGTGATGAGCACGATCATTTATTCTGTGTCTAGGTCTAATTTATCTATAATATGTATGTATATAGAAATATATGAGTATGTTTATCAGTTGTCTAGTACCCATAATACAAGCTCTGCTTAGCTTGAGACTAGACGACGTTGTGTGATAGTGTGTGTGATATATTATATTATTATAGTATGGCGGGCTGTGCTGACGCTGCCGCTGTGGCTGCTGAGATTCTTAAAGGGCGAAAGTACTTTACGTTTAGGGTGGGTGTCTTAGTGTTTCCACTTGGATCATGTGGGGTCAGTCTTCTGGGTATGTTTCCGGATGACAGTAGTGTGGAGGTTCTGACGCTTGTATGTTTGTATTATACATCATTTAATTTTAGTCGTTTTAATCCCGCGGAGGATCGATTCGGTACATCAAATACTATCGAAAAAATTAAAAAATAAAGTACTTTTTCTCAAAAACTCAAATTAATATACGCATGTACGAAATTAATTTCTTTAAATAATCGAGTCAATGACCTTGTAGGTAGTTGTCGGTAGTGGCGTACTAACTACCTACAGTTCATTGACCTCGATCAGCTGATGTTGACTTAAAGAAATTAATTTCGTACATCCGTAAATTAATTCGAGTTTAATAAAAAAAGTATTTTATTTTTCATTTTTATCTTTACAAATCGATAGGGTTTCATGTAACGAATCGACCCTCCGCGGGATTAAAACGACTAAAATTTAATAAATAATGTACATAAATATTTAGGTTTAAATATAAATAGTTTAATTTATCTTTAAGTTATTTATTTAGATGTGTAGAAAAAATTTTGAAATTAAGAGTTTTTATAATTAAACTTACAAATCTGCATCTTCAACACTAAGAATAGTGGTTGAAGATTAAGATTCATATTAATAAGTTTAATTTTATAGCTAAAGCTATTTTAGTGTTAACTGTAACTTTATTTGTCTATCATGCAAAGAGGTATCTACTTTTTTGATGTAGAGAATCATGAAACAATCCTCCTGCTTTTGGTAGACTTAGAGCTAGGGTCAGACTTATACTAAATAAAACCCACTCATGATCTTTCAATTGCCTTTTGCGTTCTAAGACCGCGGTAAGTCTTTCGCAAAATCTCGTAAGCTATATATTATTATCATCAATATCTATGTAATTGATCAAGAAACACTTGTTTATTGTCGCTTAAGAAAAAAAAACCGCAGACTCTTACTGACTAACACCGTACCTATATTCCTTCTAGGAATGGCCCCAGTAGGCTACGGCCCTGCTGGGCCACTACGGTTTTGCTGACATCTGTTTGAGGCGCAACGCATGTAGTGCGATAGTCAGTTTGTTAGGTTATTCTTATTTCCTTCATTTAACCAATAAATCGCATTAAAAGAAATAAATCGCAAAATAGAAACAAAAATGTCAATAATTTCTCATACTTGTCAAACTCAAATATCTACCTAAAAATCACACAGTTAATCTTTAGTAGATTTGGAAACCAAAAGACAGTGAGTTATGACTCTTGACAGTCAGATAAATGTTGCCTCGCTGCTAAACACTTGGCATAACAGACTAGAAGCGTGTAAAGCCGGCCTCAAACGTACGGTTTCCGAATTCGGTTTCCTGATTATGAATATAGGTTCAAAAGTCCGTGACTCTAGCACAAACGTCTGGTTCTATGTTCGGCTGTATGTATTTTTTTTATGTTTGTTAACCGACATCTCGGTAACTTGTAGACCGATTTTGAAAATTTTTGTTTTAATCGAAAGATAATACTCCCGAGTTGGTCCCATAAACATATCTTTTTGATCTGATGATATACAACGAAACTCTTCGCAAAATCATAGCAGAACTGTCGTTTTAATACGTTTGTTCACCGATATCTCGGTCAATTGTAGACCGATTTTGAAAATTTTTGATTGGTTTTCTTTGGTCCCATAGAAATATTATCTAACTAGATACATAATCAGCCTTATAATTTCCAGCATAAATAATCAGCCTTCTAATTTCCAGCTACTGAGCCTCTTGCCTTCTCTCTAGGAGAGGGAATGGGCCGTACTTAGTGTACCACGCGAGCCCAGTTGCCAGTGCGAATTTGTGGATTTTTTGATTTCAGGACAGGCCGGTTTCCTCACGATATTTTAACCGTTTAGGGAGAGTGGTGAAGAAATAAATGACTCAAAGTAATGTGTCTGAATGAGTTTGAACCCGCGGCTTAGTACTTGTAAGTCGGGGCCTTTATTATTGGGCTACCAATGCTCTTGCAGCCAGGTGCAATTGGCTCAAAATACTGGTAATCAGTTGCAGCTTGACCATCAGTATTTTACTTTAAACGACTACCTTAATCTCAAGAACCCAGTAACCAAGTGACTTAATATCCTTTGGAGAATGTTAGACACCTTGGTTTTTGTCAATTTGTAATCAACTGTCAAAGACGGACAGAAGCAAGGGCTCTTTTTAAGATGGGGAGTGAATAAATGACGTAAAGCAAGCAGTACAGAGGCGGACTTAACGCCTTAATGCATTTTCTACCAGTCAACCTTAGCAGTTCAGAGCCGCGGTAACTGTTTCAAATATATCCGCAGACCCAGCAGGTTGGTTTTGCTACAGTCCTAGTACAGACCCATAGTTATTACTACTAAAACAACCGGTTGGACGATTTTGTTAGCTTAATTTGGATTATCCGGACTAACTGCTGATTGGGCTGTTTAGGCTTTAAATTTAAGTACAGAAACTTTGGATTGGTTTGGTTTAGGCCTTGGGTAGTATTTGTAAGTAAATTGCAGGAAGGGCGATTTTGTTTTATTAGCTTATAAAGATAAACACGTACCAGTATACTTAGGACACTGTTTTCTGAAAGCCTAGCTTTGATTAAATCTGTTTTCATACGAGTTTCATATCGATTGGACTGACTGACAGACCTGTTGGTTCAGTGGTTAGTGGCCCTGACTGTTATGTCGGAGGTCGTGGTTTCAATTCCCACCCAGGACAAATGTATGCGTGATGAGCACGATCATTTGTTCTGTGTCTGGGTGTTATTTATCTATAATATGTACTCGTATGTATTTAGAAGTATATAATTATGTTTATCAGCTGTGTGATACCCATAACACAAGCTCTGCTTAGCTTGGGACTAGGTGGTGTTGTGTGATAGTTGTGGAAGACAGCAGAATGATCCAGTATATGCGCCACCAAAAATGAGAAGGTTTTTTCTTTTTTTGTTTGCTGATTGGTTTGATCGGCTGTTGTTATGGTTAACTAATATTAAAAACGAGTCAAGTACGTCGAATTTGTGCTCTGAATGTTTCGTCAAAACTTATCTATGAAAATGGTTTGATTTTCGAATCGACTCTCGAAAATTTAGCTAGATCGCTAAGAAATATTACTTTGTGATGTAACTACAAAAGAGAATGCCCATACTCCGTACTATATTTTGTCACAAGTATATACTTGTGCACTTTAATGGCGGGAGCTCCGGACATCGGTCGTCAGGTCTTTTTTACGATACAAACCCCCAACTGCCGTACTGCGCTATGTGAATTATAATAATCACGACGGTAAAAAATTGCTATGAATGTAAAATTGATATGATCAGGCGTTTTATAACTTTGTGAATGTTTAAAAAATGTCGTAGTATTTTAAAAACCACTTTGTGGATGCCACATATTTTCGAATTTTTTGGTTCTAGGACATGCCGGTTTCCTCACGATGTTTTCTTTCACCGTTTTGTGAGCAATGGTGATGATATAAATTATACAAAGTAATGCGCCTGGCTGGGTTTGAACCCGCGACCTACAATTCGTAAGTCGGGGCCGTTACCACTCGGCGACCACTGCTCTCCATTATTTATTTATCTAGGCTCGCTTTTAATTACTTATGATATAAAATCCTGTTTCTTGCCAAATCTCAGGATTCAACAGGAATTATTCTATAGGTTTTATTTCTTTGCAAGCATTGGAAAAATGTGCCATAAATGGAACATAAACGTCTTATCTTATTTTCAGATTGCGTTGAGTTAGAAGTTTGAAAGTTTCCTTTTGAGGTACGGAACCTCAACGGCTGGGGCGTGAGGGTGTACTAAAAACCACCTGGGTTGCTTCGATTGTTTTTTGCAGGGCCAGATATAGGACCACGGTAACTCTAATGATCCCCGTTAAGCTAGCTGACAACTCTTTGTGGCGCGTGTGGAATACAACATATTGTCAATGCGAGCCTAGTCCTTATCAAGTTACAAGACCAAAAGAAGAAGGAGTATTCAAATGAAAGTCATCTTCTTCATAGCGTGTCAATGAAAAAAAAAATGTTTATTTATATATACAAACTTTATGCACATAACACTCTACAAAGGTGGACTTAATGCCTTAGGCATTTTCTACCAGTCGACCTGAGGGTGTTGCTGTAACTTAACATGGTACGTGCAACAAATAAATAGACAAACAGAAAAGAAACAAAATATACAATAATAAATACATACTTACCTAGAAACATACATATAAATAAGCAATGTTATTGTGAAAAACAAATCCAACCAATCATTGCTGTGATTATTCTACCAACATCTTACGAATGAACTCACGTGCCTTCACCTTAAAGGAAAATCTGCTGGTTACCATCTTGACATTCAGAAGAAGCGCATTCCAAAGTGATATCGTCTGGACAAAAAAAGAGGACTGGACAAGCCCAGAGCGGTATGAGGGATACTATTTCTAGGCCGAAGATTTTTGTTGTGCTCAGAGCAAAGAAAACAAATTCAATTTACGAATTGAATTTCATAAATTGAATTTGTTTGAATATGAATTAAAAAAAAAATGATTTTTTCTTTTTTAAAATATATTTCTTGCGTGGCCTATCTATGTCTATATCTATTCGGCCATTCTATCTATCTATGTCTATTTGGTCACGGTAATACCGTTCACTGACGATGTAATTAAAACCCCAATTTAAACAGTTAATAGGCCATGTGACGCAATGTGGTAGGTGGGCGCTAGGTGGAAGATAGAATATGGTCTACGAGAGACGTTGCACAAACACTGAAGATTGGAGCCGTTTGAAAACCCCTGCCTGTAAATATTGGGCCATGGCAACTCATGTCCAGGCAAGAGGCTTTCTGATGGCTCTATTAAATCATCAGGAGGTTTAAGCGTCTCTGAGGTGATGACGAACTCATGAGGTAAGTTGAATCGTATCCTGTGTATTTATCACACGTTCATTTTCAATTGTCCATCTTACTGTCGAACACATTTATTCAACTTATCGATTTACAATTCTAGTAAAATAAATTCAAGCACCTATACAAAGGGGTACTAGGAACATCGAACGCCCGAGGCGATAGAACTGACTTTCGTAGCACGCTTGTGACGCGTGACAAGCTACGAGGTTCTACGAGGTTCTACGAAGTGCTACGAGGTGCTACGAGCCAAGCATACGAATGACTACATCGGCTACAGTACCGCCTTGTCTAACAAAACCAAATTGAATTCAATCAATTATAAATTGTTTTAAACTACTTCTTGGACTTGAATAAATGGATGGTCTGCCATTTGAATTTTAAATTATTTCCAGTTTGACTACAAATAAATTATCATGAAGAGACAAATATATTTTAAGTATAGAGGTATAAATAAAGCACATTTACCTTACATGTTGTGGAAAATAAATTGTAACTAGTACTCGAATATTTTACACAAATTAATTTTGAACGTTTCGAGATAATTTATGGACCGATAGGTGTTTATGCCGCCAGTATGGTACGAGTTCATGTGTAAAATCGCTTTATCGAATATTACGTAAAACTCTATGATCACAAGTGAAATCTACATAATATATCGTCATAATGTTAGAACACTACCAATGACGAAAATTTTGGTGATAACATTATTCATATAATCATATATTCGTTAAGAAATATAAAAGAATAAAAACGATATGAAAATAAGACCAATAAATAATAATAATATTCTACAATTTTCACACCACGCTATGTAGTTCCAAACTAAGCAGAGCTTGTGCTAGGAGTAGAAGACAACTGAAAACATAGTCATACAACATTATTTATAGAATATGCGTAACTTAAAACATGTGTCTAGTATTTTTATGTCAAGAATCTAGGTGTGTAAAAAATTTCAAAATTGTATCATGAAAAATCACAAGCAATATGAGCTTGTTAGGTTAACTGGTTGTCCGTACAAGTACATGGTCACCGGGCCATCCAGGCAACTAGAGGTTGTTTTGCAGCTGTGAGCTGGCGCCTAACGGCTGCTATGACCTGTCGTGACCAATGTTGTACTTAGTGTCGGTGGCATCAAGCTTTTGACCTTTTTAATTATTTTTGGGAAAAAAAATAACATGGTGTTAAAATTATTTGAATCGAATCATTTGATTTTGAAAAAAATAAATATTCAGATTTATAATAAGATAATGTTGTATTTTTCTAAATATACACATTTTTTAAAGCGATTAAATTTGACGGTTTGGTTAGCGCAGTAGTTGAGCGATTGGCTGCTACGCTGCGGGTCGCGGGTTCGATTCCCGCACGGAACAAATATTTGTATGACCTAAAAATAGGTGTACCGGGTCTGGGTGTCTTGTGTATGTGAGTTTACATGTTTTCGAACGCTATCACGAGCGATACAAAAATAATTAAAAGTTGGAGCAACGTTTTTTTTTTTAAATTAGTAATTTGATGATTTCCCTACTCAAAAGAAAAGGTGGTCAGTAAAAGAAACAGAAAACATGTTTATGTAACTACCAAACAATCATTATTCTTGAGCTAAAATAAGTTGTTTATATAAACAAACTTTCAATTCCCTAGTTCATATTCTTCCCTAGGAAAAACCCCTTTTTCCATTAGCAATCATTAGCACCATTCCTACATATCCATATACCAACATAACAAACATACGCTCGAAGTTATACATGAAACAAGCGTTAGCATACCGAGACAAAGAAACGGTAAATATGTGCGGCACTGAATAATGAATATCTCGGAATGTCGTCGGTAACGCTTTTGTTATAAAGCCCTGGTTACACGGGCGATTGTTCCCTGGCAACAGTTGCTTGATATAGTGGAGTGCGTTAGTGGAGAACCTGTGGACTCACGCACTGAGCTTCCTTACCGATGAAAAAAGTTCAATTCCCGAATTGAATTCGAAAAAAGTTCTTTTTGTGACGTAACTGCAATTTTTTTTTCCTAGTTTCTTATTCTTATATTCTTTATAGTACACAGACTATACAATTTACAAAAAAATAGGACAGGTGATGTACATAGGCGAGCTTAACCCACAATTGGGTTTTCTTACAGCAAACCTTGAAAAATTTATATAAAGAAATGTTAAAACTTGAGGATATTACATTATATGCACCACAAAAACTTAAGAGATATATTACACTTAAAACTAAAAATAAACTACATAAATATGTGGAAACACACAATACATAAATATACCATATATATATATATAATCAATAAACCATATTCATACATATAACAAGTCACATAGACAGGAAATGTTCCCATAAGAACCATAAGATAGAAGTTCCATAAGAATTTTGATTCCCTTGAGAGTGTCGAAATATACGTTTTTTGCGACTTAAACTGCCATATCTTTTTTCTCCGTTAACCAAAAAGTTTACAATTTTTTTAGAGTTTTAAGGGACCGCAGACTTGAGTATATGGTTTTAATTTCAACTCGATACCTCCACGCGTTCCCGAGATAAAGGGTCTTGACAGACGGACAACAATTATGTGCAATATTAAACACTTTAATATTACAAAGGGGAAAGTTTGTTTATATGTGTTGGCTTATGCGTATATCTGTTACTCATGTTCAAACGGCAATGTATGTATTTTACTTTGATTTATTTTGATTTCTTATTTTTCTAAAATAAACGAATGGTAAGTACAATACATTACTTTGACACTGCATATTTGAACTAGATGTAACCCGCTATACACCGTTAAATTTGGTCGTTTTAATCCCGTGGAGGGTCGATTAGGTACATGAAACACTATCGATTTGCAAAGATAAAATAAAAAAATAGAGCACTAAATTAAAAAGACCAAAATTTAACGGTGTATATTTGAACTAGATGTTCCCCGCAGTTTCACTTAAGTGTTGGTTACTGCTCCACTCCCAGTCACAGTTCTTCTCCATAGAGATCTACGCTTTGGAACGTGCAATTTAGCTCCACTTTTTTTTTTGGAGTGACCGACATTTTGACAATTCAAAAGTGCCTGAAATTGGTCTATTTGAAATAAACGCTTCTGATTTCTGATTTCTGAAATTCTATAGTCTGCTCTTCATACTTAATAAATGGGTTATCAAATACTATAGGAATTTATGCGAAACCTGAATATAGTTTCTTCAGAATCAGTAACTGAATCAATTCCAATAATTTTTACACCATGTTGTATTTTTTCCCAAAAAAAAATTAAAGGTCACAAGTTGGATACCACCCACACTAAGTACAACACAGGTCACGGCAGGCCATTTCAGGCATTAACCTTTCGTTTGCCACTCATTAGAGACACAATTAAAAAGGATTGTGTCTTGCGTAGATCTACGCTCCCGGCATTCAACGGATTAAGGGCCAGCACACAGCTGAGTGCGGGAAAAAAACAACCGCTCTGTTGCCCGGATGACCCAGTGACCATGTGTTTGTGTGAACAACCAGGTTAAATAACAAGCTTGTAATTTTGTGATTTTCATGATACGATAAAGTTATGAAATTTTGTATATAGATCCTTTACATAAAAATATTGGACACGTATATATATACTAAATGTCTTTAACTAAAAATAAGGTTGTATGGTAAGCATAAAAATTATCATATATTAAATTGCTCAAAGAGTATTTTATCTCAAGCAAAAAAAAAATCGCCACGATGCTAGTAAGTTGCTAGATTTTGCCGTGAAATCGCTACGTCTCAATACCTACTCCTCAAAATTGAGTGATTTACGTCGCTCGTGTACTCACACCTTAACGCTTTTATTATAACACGAGTGCATACGAACTGTATCCGTCGGATAACTGATTCCATCTGTCGCTTTGAGAGACTGGATGGATAGCACTCAAAATGTGTGTGCGTTTTTATTTGAGAGAGTTTTTCTTTTAAACCGTTTGGTAATTGATGTTGAACTGGTGAAAACGGACGTGGCGTCATGTATGTGTCAAATGTGATGTGTGATAATTTTATTTTATTTTATTTATCTAGGAAAAATTAACAGCAACAATACACCGTTAAATTTTGCTCCCGCGGTTGGTAATCCCACGGAGGGTTGATTCGGTACATGAAATAATATCGATTTCTAAAGAGAAAATTAAATAATAAAGTACTTTTTTTTAAACTCGAATTTATTTACGCATGTACGAAATTAATTTCTTAAAGTAAACGTCAGCTGAGCGAGGCCAATGAACTGTAGGTAGTTAGTACGCGATGACCGACAACTACCTACAAGGTCATTGACTCGTTTACTTAAAGAAATTAATTTCGTATATGGGTATATAAATTCGAGTTAAAAAAAAAATACTTTATTTTTTAATTTTTTATTTACAAATTGATGTATTTCATGTACCAAATCGACCCTCCATGGGATTAAAATGACCAAAATTTAACGGTGTATACATTACTTACTAATAAAGTAACAATTATCTAAGTGGTATCACTTAAGATTGCAAAAATCATAGCTCTATTATCTTTGTTTTTTGTTGCGTGTTTTTATTTAATTTGGGTATGTTGTCTTTGTAATTGTATATAAGTTGTCATTTTTATTGTGTTTTTATTGTATGATCCTGTGAGGGTTGAAGTAAATGTATTATTTATAGTATTACTGTAATAGACGTTTTTACTCCTAAAAAAAGAGGTATCTCTCATCATAATATTTAAGAGTTCAAACGTCCTCTCTTAACCGCACTCCTATTACGTTTCAAGAGCCATTAAATCCTATTCAAAACTAAATTTATTTCCATTCAACTTTCATACGGCCTCCTAACCATAATGGATGGCTGTTAGCTCGCTTACAAATCTTACGACTATTCCAAATGCCTATAGACATGACCTAGAAGTCACGCGCTTAGCATGCGATTAAAATTATTATTATTGAAAGACGGATTATTTTGCTATGTTGTTTTGTTTTTTTGTGCGTTTTACTTTATACGATTATTATTTTTATCTTTTTTTTTTGTTGTATCTTTTCTCCGTTAAGAATATAAAATCTTTTCACCGATATACTGCATATCGTTTTGTAGAGGTATGAAAAACAAGGGCCCAAAAAATGTGTATCTTAAACGTAAGCAACCAAAAAGATCACTATGATTATTACAAATGTTTTCAAGTAATACTTATATAACTGTAAGGTCTTTATTTTCAATACTGTCTTTACTCAAACTCGGAATACCGAAACAAATCATTTAGGGTAAGAACTCACGAAGGAGTTTTTACTACCGGTCTGCAGCTTCTGTAGAATGCAGATTTAGATGTACCTAAAAAATTAAAGCCCATTTCACGACCCATTTTACACACGCGATATGCGCGGTTGTTTGAGGCTCCCGTTGCAGCAGCGGGCCGTCTTGCAACCACATGTCTTGCGATAATCACCTGCCAGGTTTACGTGCGAAAATCACAACCGCGGCGGTTACGTAACCGCACAAAACTGCGGTCTCGTGAGTTTGGAAATAAAGCAGCGGTTTCCTATACTGCGGCGGCCGTGGTTGATAACCTTTTCGTGAGTTCTTAGCTTAGAAGGCGCAATGATCTGTCTAATTCTTAAAGGTTTGCTTACTTCCATGCGTCGATCTTGTATAACAGAGTAAAATAGCTGCTATTTGTTTATCATCGAACTGGGAGATATACGAGCCTAATATTATATATAAAAAAATAATAATAATTTATCCAGCTCTAGTTGACCCAGATAATGTATGCAATACACACGTGGAGCAAATCCGCATACGTTATTAAATCCGCATGATATTAAAAACATCCTAACTTTAGTAAAAAAACAATTATGATATTGTTATTGTATTCCTCTTTTGACTCATTAAATGATTTCAATGTTATTTGTTTTCAAATGATTTCACACTAGCGTGGCGACTGGTACATTTTGTTATTTGGTACATTGTCATTATGCATGACATATTTGTTATTTAACCACGTGTTAGAGCAGAAAACTAATGCAGAGTTAATAAATTATACCTGGTTTACGCAAGTGAACGAGATTTTAGTGTACAATAAAACACTAAAATAACAGATATAATTGCAAAGGATTTGTTTAAAACAAATGCTGTTATTGCGATAGGTTACAACAACTCATTAATTCATCATCTTCCAATTCTTGTCCCGTGTTATTTGGGGTCGGCCAAACACGTTTCTTTTTTTCCATTCTGCCCTGTCATCCGTCATGCTATCAAAACTTCCTTTTCTTTCAAATCACTCTTCAGACAATCCATCCATATTTTCTTTAGCGGTGAGCCTCTTTGCTGGCCTGCCACCATGGGATCTGGAGGCAACAGTCCTTGCACACATGCACGATCTACGCGCGGAAATGCAAACTCGGAGCGAAACTCTTGGGACAGAGTTGGGAAATGGCAAGAGCGACTGTCGCAACCCAGTGCTGGGCACGCCACGATTGAGGCGGTAAGGCCCCTCTTTGAGGCATGGCTGGAAAGATCTCACGCCGTCGTTACGTTCGTGGTGACGTTCGGGTGTCGCCACTGTGCGGACCGCCCGAAGGATACGGTGGAGCATACGGTAGACGTGTGCCCCGCTTGGGAAGAGCGTCGCCGTATCCTTGAGATTTTACACTTCAATTTGAGGGACGTCCGTGGGTCACAAGTTTTTCCTGTGACCTGTCGCTATTTTATCCATCCTGTATTAATCCGAGGTTTTACGTTTAGGTTTACCTCGTCATCTCTTTGGATAAGCGTCCCGAGGAACGGTATTGGCATTCTAGCGAGAGCTGAGAACTCAGGATCGAAGATACCGCTGAAATTGCAAAACAAGTATTCGGTTTTCGTTACAAGCAAAAAAAAAAATAACTACAGAAAACATATACCTAGTTTCTTAAAGTCGTTTAACTTTCTGCATCAAAACATCTGGCATCTAAAAACAGCTATAAAACATAGAACAAACGCCGTCTATAGAGCCTTAACTCGTTCAAGACTAGCTGTATGAAATGAGCTCTCAGCCACGCGAAAAACATTTTATTGCTTTATTACGACCATGCAAATATAACCACGCGCAGTTGCAGCGACCTGAAAACTAAGGCTGCAGCCAGAGTAAAAGGTGTGAGCGGGCCCGAAATAAAAAAATAAAATAAAATATTTGTATATATGTTACAGCAGGAAAATAAGAGAAAGACAAAGAATTTTTGATAAGATGGTGAGAAACATACACATAAGAAAAGTTGAGGCCTTTTATGATGGTGAAAAGGGAAATTCCCTTCAGTTAGACGAACAAATGCAGGAATAAAGTTAAATAGCCGCGAAATTATACATTTAAATCATGGAATTCCCATCACTAATTTTACAATTGTTATTTACACTAAATATTAACTAGAATCAAACATTCCTCACAAGTAGATTCAAATTCATGTTTAAAAAATTATTTGGGTTGGTCCAATGTAAGTCCGTATGAAAAAAAATATGAACAATTTACAGAGTGCACAAGATCACTTTAAGGTCTGGATAAAATGTGACGTGACAAACGTATATGTAAACGTATTAGCTATAGAGATAATCGTTAAGACCGCCATAGTACCCATAGATTTAAGTATGTATAAAAAGTATATTATTATTTTCTACTTTACCTTACGATGCTGTTTTGTATTTTACTCTGTTATATTCTATTCTACCTACTCTATTGTCTTCTATTCTATTCTGTTACTTTATTGTATAGTATCGTTTTCAATCATACGTTTCGTAATCATATAATTTTAGTCGTTTAAATTCTCTAACTTTATCGCAACAGCCGCTGTTTCCGCTACCGCTTTAGTCAAATCTCGTGCACCCTGGCCAGGGTGAATGGCTACCGACTGCGTTGAAGAACGCAAATCTAGGGCATAATCTAAACTATATCACGCCACTTTACATTCCCTCAATGCGTTTTTGAAATGCTAGGTCTACTGGAAATTCACCAATCGGAGTTCTACATAAACCTCTGTGTAAGAACATTTTGCGCTCTGATTGGCCCGTTTTAAGTTGAATAGTCGAGTGAGCTTTCAATTCTTGGATTTTGGATTTACGTCGAATTTTATTGCTTCGAATTTGGGATTTAAACTTGACTATCTGAATCACTATTGTATTCGTCGAACTGGT
Source organism: Leucania comma (assembly GCA_958295575.1). Taxonomy (NCBI): domain Eukaryota; kingdom Metazoa; phylum Arthropoda; class Insecta; order Lepidoptera; family Noctuidae; genus Leucania; species Leucania comma. The sequence continues at coordinate 12,621,927 of OY282474.1, read as the reverse complement.
CAAATGCTATCATTGCTCATGGAGAAAATTGTTAACACAGGAGCACAGAAACCGCAAAAAAAATTACAATCATTGCTGTTGAAGAAATTATAGGTCTTTTTAGTGACAAATTATTAAATAACCACTACCTACAGACTACTTTGACTGGCTAAAACCCTGAGTACTTTCAATTGGCAAGAAAAAGGTGCCTTGAATACAAAGAATAGAGGTGTCTTTTGCATTCAAGGCTCCTGTTTCGAACAAAAACCCCAGGGTTAAATCCCGCAGCAATTTCCTCTGCCTAGGCGTCTCACTACTTACTGTCTCATTTAATGGTTAGCTATAATGTTGTCAACAATAGAATACGCTTACCTAGAAATTATCTATTCATTCTTGACTAAAAGACTCCTAGGTGACTCCAGCAGGGAATTCCATTACTTAGTTGTACAGTCGGTGCCCTAAATTTCCTAACCCACCTCCATTGAAAAACTATTAAAAGTGTGGGTCAGGCAACTTAGGGGACCGACCCTACACCTTTTTAATGATTGAAGTAATATGATCATATCACATCGTGAACATTCAAGGTGGATCGAGAGGGATTGTCAAACTTTTACTTACTAAAACTCACCTGTATTCCTTCAGTTACACGTAGGGCTGTTTTAGCTCTTTCGAGAATTCAGGCAGCCTTAGTAAAAGATATTGTTTTTGATGAGCTTTAAGTAAAAGCCATCAGGGTTTGTGCCATAAACCGGGCACAAACTCTAACTACAAGCCGAGTTAGGGATCAAACCTGTGACATCGTGTTCAGTAGTGACGTTTACAACCACTAAACCAACGACGTAATCAGACATTACAACAACACCTTCGCCATTCCTTTTGGGAAGATGCTGTTACGTTTGACGTAACAATATTTTTTCACTGAATCGTCACACCAATATCAAATATTACAGTATCATTCCTATTCAGCGCACAACACAAGTCTTTATGTCTAAAAGTGCCTTCAATTTTTATTCCCTTACCTACCACAAAGCTAGATTCTTATAGACTAGAGAAATATGTAAAAATCGTTCACAGTTTATGCGTCAACACGTAACTAATCTTGTCTAGAGTTTCGATAACGTGAATTTTATTAAAGAAGTTACTTTGACGCGGCGTTTACAGTGTTTTAAGCCGCGTTCAGTGATAAACTTTTAGCTGGATATTGAGATTGATTTTTTATAAAATTTTGGCGTTGCGAGATAATTTTTGATCGCTTGGCACGGTTTCTTTCATCTCGTAAATTATATTTGCCATTGAAGATGGAGCACCTAATTTAGTCATGTAAGTTACAGACAGGAAAATACATCATTATTATTTTATTTATTTAAAACTTCTTGCACAAGTAAACTGTACAAAGGCGGACTTAATGCCATAGGCATTTTCTACCAGTCGACCTTAGGGTGGTGCAGAAACATAATATAGTAGGTGCAACATGATGTAAACAAAGAAATAGATATTACAATTTGAACCTTATAAAAAATACAATTTGTGGCCTTATCTACGACTTCTTCTAGACAACTTGGAATGGACAGAGATTTCCTGGACACTTGACGAATTTAAAAACAAGCTAAAAAAAATTATAGAATAAAAAATACAATCATCATCATTTCACGCCGTAGGACGACGTCCAAAGTTGGAAATAGGCCTCCCCCAAGTGTCGTCATGACGAACGATCCTGTGCGTCTTGCATCCATCGCATTTCCGCGACTCTCACCAGGTCATCGGTTCACCTTGTGAGAGGCCTTCCAACTTTGCGTTTTCCGGTGTGCGGTCGCCACTCCAGAACCTTTTGGCTACATCGACCATCCGTTCTACGAACATTGTGCTCTGCCCACGACCACTTGCCGCAAGTTTGGTGATTCTTCGGTCCATGTCGTCGACCTTGGTTCTCCTGCGAATATTTTCATTCCTGATGCGATCACGCAAGGAAACTACGAGTATAGCCCTCTCCATTACCCTATGGGCAAACATAAACATAAAATACATTATTATAACATTCAGCGAAATTTATAATAATAAGGCATATACGTAATAGCATCGCATTAGCGTTAGCTGTTAAGGTGTTGTTACTGAAATTGTAAATAAATAAGTAATAATAAACTATCATCATCATCGTCATCAGCTGAAAGACATCCATTGTTGTACGTAGGCACATTGCTCTTAGAACAGATGATCGTGGGGGCCGAAAGGTTCTGGATTGGCGACTGAGCACCAAAAGACGCAGCGATGGAAGGCCTCCTGCAAAGGAGGCAGTAGACGACATGGTGAGATTTGCGGGAATGTGATGGAAGCGACACGTACAGTACTGTTTGTTGTGGTAACACTTGGGGTAAAAGGTAGAAACAAGTTGGTTGCGCAAATAAGCTGTGTGGACTGTAGATTTAAAAAGCGATCTAAGGTTTATTAACAATATGCAGATACTATGCCTGGCATGGGATAAAGGTATTGGGAAAGAGCACTGACCTTTAGACTTCGAAGGTTCCACGTGGCACCGCCGGCGATTTTCGACTTCGCACATTTAAATCACTGCCAGGTCCTGGTTTGCACTAACACTGCACTATTGTGGAGTCTCTGAATGATTTGATCACGAAAATAGTCAATTTTCTTGTAATTTCGAGCGGGCGCGGTTAGCGGTGCGGTCACATTCACAATGCACAAAACGTCAAAATGTCAAATCATTTCTCGAGGTCGTGCGGGTGGAAGGAAAACGGATGGTATAGGATTGCTAGGCCAAAAAAACAAATTACAAAAAACAAAGTCGCGGAACATAGCAAATTGGCGCAACCATTCCCCCCGGGTTTGAAGGGTTACCTTCAAAGAAAAGAAAAAAAACAAAAGCGAAACTAAACCCTATTACTAATCTAAACTATCAATACTAGGTAGCGAAACAACTTATAACTAACTATGCCACTACTACTGATTAGGCAGAGGGCAGAGGCGAATAACCGGACGCAGGTACGATCCAGTTGCGGTTTTAACTTTTACGACTCGCGTTATTCCGTTCGAACCCGGAAAAACTTCTTCCACTACACCAAGAGGCCAGTGCAGAGGAGGCGCACTCTCAGTCTTCAGTATCACCACAGTACCGACTGTGACTGGATCTGAAGGAGTGTTCCACTTTTGACGCGACTGCAGCGCATGCAGATAATCTGTCCTCCATCGCTTCCAAAGGACTGAACTAAGCTATCTAGCAGAGCGTGACGCGGGTGAAGCTGCAGTTTGTCAGTCTCGACATCTAAAGCGGGCAAATATTTAAGAGGAGTCGTCGTCAAGAAGTGAGCCGGCGTCAACGCTAGTGGCTCCGATGGATCACTAGACAAAGTCCGACACAACGGACGCGTGTTCATCAACGCCTCTACCTGAGCGAGTACGGTGCTCAACTCCTCGTACGAGAGAATCTGTTCGCCTATGACCCGAAACAGGTGCGACTTAAGGCTTTTAATATTCGCCTCCCAATTGCCACCAAAATGACTAGCCGCTGGCGTATTAAAACACCAATCAATGCGATTCTCAGCTAAGACATGGGCGAATTCACTTTGGTAGTACTTGGAGCGTAAGAATGTATGTAATTCCGAAATATTGCGTCGCGCTCCAACATAATTTGTGCCGTTGTCAGAGTATAAGCGCTTAACGGGACCACGGCGAGATAAAAATCGTTTAAATGCAGACATAAAACCCTGCGTACTCAAATCACTGGTTAACTCTATGTGAACCGCACGAGTTGTCATACAAACGAATAGGCAAATGTATGCCTTTGTGGAACGTATACCACGACCACGGGCAATAGTGACTTTAAACGGTCCAGCATAGTCCGTCCCAGTATGTATGAAAGGTTTCACCGTCTGTACAACACGACAAGAACGATGGTCGGCCATTTCCGGCGCGTTGAAACGCGGGCGGAGCTTAAAGCAGGGCACACATCTGTGCACTCTAGCGCGTATCAAATTGCGAGCGGAAAGTATCCAGTACTTCTGTCGAAGAATGGACATTAATAAATCGGGACCAGCGTGACAATTCACCTTATGGTGATAGTCCACCAACAAATCCAAAACGTGATCCCTGCGTGGTAGAACTACTGGATGCATTTGTTCAAACTCTAACTTAGCATTTCGCAGACGGCCACCGACACGAATGAGTCCGTCTTGCAAAAATGGTTTCAAATGTTGAAGTGCGGGACTACAAGGTTTATGTGATTCTAAACTACGAAATTCTATTGAAAAATAAAATTTCTGCAACTCTCGAAGTACAACTGATTCAGCTCTATCCAAATCAGCTGCGATTATAGAACCACGCGATGGTAATAATCTCAAAAATCTTAGGACGTAAACTACACAGCGTAGTAGTCTCGACCAAGACGAGACTCGATTAGACAACAACAAAACAACTGACTCTTCACGCGGAACTGATACTACAAGCGTATGTTTCTTCTCCTCGGGTGGTTCTGAAACAGTAGCGGGGTTAAACGGAGCATTTGGCCACTCGTTAGGAGTGGTATGCAGCCAGGGAGGGCCACAAAACCAAAGCGGATGATTTAAAATTTGCGCGGGAAGCAAACCACGTGAGAGACAATCAGCTGGGTTTTCTGTTCCAGCGACATGGAATATATTTTCCTCTGCGGAGGCACGGGAGCCACCGAGCGAAAAAATATCACCCTTGAAAGGGAGCGCGACAACATAACGACCATCTTTATCACGAGTAGTCGTGCGGGTATAAATCTCCTCAGTGACCTGATCCTCAGGGCTGAGAATAGGCGGGACATTGACCTCTTCAATCTCCCAGAACTTGCGGATGGTAGACTCAAGCGGCGGCTCGACGGTGCAACAGTGCGACACAGTCGAGTAACTAACTAAACAAGCGGGTGCGGAACCAACTATAACAAACCCGAGAACTGTTTCCAGTGCGTGCGGAGCGGGGTACATCGGAAGACCTTGAATTTTACGTGATAACTGGAGATGCGGGAGAATCGAAGCACCGATCAATAGATCGATATCTCCAGGGAAAGCGTAATTTCCGTCGGCCAACTGCAAGTTCTCAAACTCCGTCAGCATGGACGTGTCAACCGGTACCGTGGGCAACCGTTCCGTAATCTTATCTGCGACTAGCGAATCCATTTCAAACGAAATATTACGATTAAAACGTGAACTAAATATTATTTTAATGGAACCGTGAATGGTTGCCTTTAAACCTCCAAAACCTTTCACTTCTGAGCGGGATGACCAATTATTAAAACTAAAACCAAGGCGTTGACAACAATCCCGAGTAATAAAATTACTCTGGGAAGCGCCATCTAGTAGCGCTCGAACGGTGTGCGGTTTGCCAAAGGCATCTACAATGACAACTTGCGCGGTCGCAAGTAAAACGGTAGTGATTTGAGTACCAGCGGCGGAAAGCGAACACAATGTTACGTCGTTTGCACTTGCAGCAGGCCGCGCGTCACAAGCGTCGCGCGTCCGCGCAGGCCGCGGCCGCGATGGCAGCTTACTACTCTCAAAATGTAAGAAGGTATGATGTCTAGCTAGACATTTACGACAGCTAACACCACTGTTACATGACGTAACCAGATGTTTGTCACTTAGACAATTAAAACACAAATTATTAGTGCGGACAAACTTGTAACGATCCCTAGGCGATAATCTCTGAAATTCCGAACACTTGTACAGCTGTGTATGGCTACCCTTACACAGAGAACAGTCAGGTGTTGAGGCGGTATTAACTAGCGTATGTGCAGTCTTGACTGACTTCGATGACGCGTCTATACGGCGATCGGAACCTGTCCTATTCGTGATTTCATGACGTGCCGACGTGCGCTGCAATACCTTAATATGGTCGCGAATAAAAGATTCTAAATCTTCGAACTTAGGTATTTCTTTGCCGCGCTGAGTCGTTTCAAACAGACGAACAGTTTCAGGATCTAATTTATTTAAACCGATATACAAAAACAAAAAGTCACAGAGGTCATTGACCTTTAGGTTCTTTACTGCACGAACAGATGATGCGAAAATATTTAAAAACTTCTCTAAATTATGATCGTTACAAACGGAAAAACTTTTCAAATCGAATAATTGATCTAAATATGCGGTGGCTACTAATCGCTTATCTTCGTATTTTGTTTTTAAAGTGTTCAAAACTAAAGTGTAATTTTCAGCGCTAAACGTAATTCCAGCACAGACAGCCTTTGCCTTACCGGTCAATTTTTCTACGAGATAATGCAATCTCTCGTGATCTGTCAGCGATGTGTTCCTATGTATTATATTTTCGAAACTATCTATAAATAAATTCCAATTTCGAATGTCACCATCAAATTCAGGTATTTGAATTGGCGGCAATCGTGGGCGTTCGCGAGGAGGGTTGGATAAACCACTCGCGGGGGGGGGAGTCTCTAAACTCCTAGCAATACGTTTGATACGACAATACAAGTCATCAAAGGACGACAATGCCTGATAACTCACACAGTAATCAGGATTTAACTCCAACTCTAAAATGTTTATATTATTAATTGTAGATTCAAAATCCGCGCGCAAACTATCTAAAGTTTCCAACGAACACAAGAAAGCATCTCTAATCGCCAGATCCGAGGTTTGCGAAGATTTATCACAAATCGATTGAACACGTGAAAACTGTGAGTCCCTTTTAGCGTATAAAAGCTTTAACTGAACCTTTAAATCAGTACTAACCTTGGTTCCCTTAAGAGACATCTTGTTTTGATATATTCACACTATACACTCAAACAAACACTTAACGAATTATTAAGTAAGCGATAATTAACAGATAACAATATGGTAATATTGTAAACAACAAAGTGAACGGCGAACGAACGGAACAACCTGAATCAATGAGTGAATATTACCCAATTTCTCGATTAAATATATGCGTATATAATCTATGGTTTATCCGTTTCCTACAAATGTTCACTCAACAATGAACGGGTATTTTTGAAATGCGTCTACCTACATGCAATTTGTAGGATGGTCGAATGAATTTTGTCAAGAAAAAGTATGCGATCGATTTATATCTACGCTGATATTTACGTAGCTAACTATAATTATGCGGTGCGGTTGACGGCGTAGGTACCGTAATTATCAATGACTCTTTAACTATACGAGCGAAATAACGTATAGTTGCCTAAATGCCTAGATGCGGGTTTTCTACTATTATATCTAGGTAAATAGGCGCGTTGCGTTTATTCCCTATGGAACAAATACTATATTGCGAAATTACAAGAAAATGATTCACGATCCTGCTCGTATGGACCAAAAAGTAATGGTTGCGCAAATAAGCTGTGTGGACTGTAGATTTAAAAAGCGATCTAAGGTTTATTAACAATATGCAGATACTATGCCTGGCATGGGATAAAGGTATTGGGAAAGAGCACTGACCTTTAGACTTCGAAGGTTCCACGTGGCACCGCCGGCGATTTTCGACTTCGCACATTTAAATCACTGCCAGGTCCTGGTTTGCACTAACACTGCACTATTGTGGAGTCTCTGAATGATTTGATCACGAAAATAGTCAATTTTCTTGTAATTTCGAGCGGGCGCGGTTAGCGGTGCGGTCACATTCACAATGCACAAAACGTCAAAATGTCAAATCATTTCTCGAGGTCGTGCGGGTGGAAGGAAAACGGATGGTATAGGATTGCTAGGCCAAAAAAACAAATTACAAAAAACAAAGTCGCGGAACATAGCAAATTGGCGCAACCACAAGTAAATAATTATACTACCCAAAAATTGTTTTAAGCCTTTATTTTAATTTCTTTATACCTAGTTAGAAATTTTGTAACAGCAGGCATTTTTTTTTTATGGTAACATAAAGTATTACGAAGAGCCAACTAGAAAAGGGTCCTCAACAATTATCATTGATCTAACCGGCGAATTTCCGTTTACGCACCCAAGGACCACCCTTGGAGGAAAACTATTGTAACGTATGAAAAACAAAGATATAATTTATTAATAATAATAGTTATTATTATTATACCTTGACGGACAGTAAAATGATCCTATAAAGGTTCCGTTTTTTTCCTTTGAAGTATGGAACCCTAATTACCGTGCTCCTGAATTGCGAAGAGTAACTGAAAGAATAGTAGTAGTAATAATATAGTGGGTTTTAGTCAGTAAAACTCTCCCTCTCGCTCCACCCAGAGCAGTAGGAGTCATTAGATAAATTACCGATAAAAAAGGAACAATTACACAAGGCAATACAATACGGTCTTTAGGGGCGAGCAATTATAAACAAGTAACACAACTAGTACAACTAGAAACTTCACCTGTTTCACCTCCATTAAATCGACGTTTCCGTTTTCCTTGAAATCACGTTTCCTACATAATAACAGTCCTTAGAAAAGCTGTTAACCGATATAATTAAAGTTCTCATAATACGATCTCCCATCATGCTATAGCGTGCCGCGTTCATTGTGAACCAAACCTTTGTGTAACTAAACTGTTACTAATGAGTTCCAAACACGACCCAATCGATTTTATTTGAATTCGGAACATTATTTAAATCATTAGACAACATTATACGTCGAACAGGTCATTACGCCAAATTGATGTTTACCCAAAATATTGGACGCAATGTTTTCTTAGATCAAAAGAAGAAAAAATGTTTTCCCATTTTTCACGGTGGCAAAAATAATTTGATTTCACTGGGGTGATGTTGGCAGTTGATTTTAAATTTAACTTCTCTGAACTTGGCAAAGTGGAATGGATTTTTTATGTACCTCCTAACATTAAGTGTTTATTTTCGTGAGAAATTTTCTTTTTACTTATTAAGCAGGGAAATCTTGATAGGCGGATTTTAAGGGCGTTAAATTTTCTTTAAATAACTTTAGTTCGATAATGGCAGTTATTAAGTAATGCTAGAAACATTTTCTGCCAATTGAAATAGCACTTATAGATGAGATTCATAATATTCTTGGAACTCTTTCTCTAGACCAATATTTCGTAATCATCATCATCATCATTACATTGTTGAGCTACTCACCGTGCGAAATATTTAACAATATAACATTTTCAATTAATTGGCTGCGCTGTAGTTTATGTTTTTGTTTTATTGATGGCTACTTCTAATTTAAGTGTGTACTATCAAAATACTCGGGGACTGCGCACGAAGACGCACATATTTAAACGTAATCTCCTTCTTTCATTATATGATATTGTATCGTTGACTGAGACGTGGTTATTGGAGGGTGTATGTGATAGTGAGTTGTTCGACGAAAGGTATGTTGTCTGGAGGCGGGATAGGAACTATGTTGCGACGGGGGAAAGATACGGTGGCGGTGTGCTGTTAGCTGTTCGTCGTGAGTATGCTGCGGTTGAGCAGCCCGATTGGCGCTCGACGGCTGAGGATATTTGGGTCACCATAACATTAAAAAATAATAGTCCTGTCAGTAGATCACATCGACTGCATGTATGTACTTTATATCTTTGTAAAGAAAAGTCAGGTAATTCTTTCAATACGCAACTGCAGAATTTCACCGAAAATCTTTCCTTTATTGTTAACGCCCACCCTCAGGATGCGTTCCTGATAATGGGCGATTTTAACTTAAGTCATATCAATTGGTCAGGCGATTTAGGTTCTCTACAGCCTAGTGGGATTAATGGTGAATCTCAGGTATTCTTTTTCGATACCTTATCCGAATGTGACCTCAACCAATATAATTTAAACAGGAATGCAAATAACAGACTACTGGATTATATATTATGTAACTATAAGGTAACGGTAACATCATGCACAGACCCGTTGGTACCGGAAGATAGTCATCATAAGTCGTTAGATATAGTCCTCGATTTTACCAAGGAGTGTTTGTTGAAAAGTAAAACCAGACTTAAATATTATTATAATAAAGCGGACTACGGAGCCATAAAAACTTTCTTAAATAACATAAATTGGCAAACATGCTTAAATAATAATACATTAGAGGACGCAGTACAATTATTTTATAAACACCTATATGATGTCATTGAGCAGTATGTTCCTCACAAATTAATAGCCTCTGACTCTTTCCCACCTTGGTATTGTGCTCCTTTAAAGAAACTTCTCAAAGAGAAGTTCAAATTCTTAAAAAAATTTCAAATATATGGTAATACTAGTGACCATGATACTTTTTGTCTTCTTCGTGACCGTGCCAAACGATTGGAGAAAGAATGCTACTTAAAATATATAAAACACGCGGAAGATGCAATAATTAAATGTCCCAAGTCTTTTTGGTCGTTTATTAAATCAAATAAAAAGGGATCGAACTCACTCCCATCAACTATTCATTATAATGGTGTTCCAGCTGATACTGGGGATGAAATATGCGATGTGTTTGCTTCTCATTTCCATTCAAACTTTCTACCTCCGTCTACATACTCTTCTTCAATACCCATGTCTATTGATAACAACGCACCAAGCAACATAGGTAGTATAGAAGTCACTGCTGACCTAGTTCTTAAATTATTAAAATCTTTAGATTTAAGTAAGGGTGCAGGGCCCGATAATGTGGTACCATTATTTATTGTCTCTTGTGCTACATGTTTAACTGAACCTCTTGTTATTCTTTATAAAAGGTCTATCTCGGAAGGACTTGTACCTAAAATATGGAAATCTGCATTTATCACACCCATACATAAGAGTGGTAGCAAGAGTGATGCTAAAAATTATCGCCCCATTTCCAAATTATGCATCTTTGCTAAGATACTGGAAAAAATCGTATATACACAAGTTTATGAGAGTATCTCACCAACTTTGATTACGGAGCAGCATGGTTTTGTAAGCAAGCGGTCAACTTTATCTAATCTGCTGTCTTTCACAGAGTTTACGACGTCTAGCATGGATGCTGGTGGACAGGTCGATGCAATTTTTACTGATTATAGTAAAGCGTTTGACCGAATCGACCACAAAATATTACTACAGAAGTTACTCCAAGCTGGCATCCATGGAGACTTATATCGGTGGTTTGTTTCGTACATTGAAAATCGATCGCAAGCAGTGGTTCTGAATGGGTACCGTTCTAAATGGAGCATCGTCCCGTCTGGGGTACCGCAGGGTTCTTTGCTTGGGCCCCTTCTTTTTAACATATTTATAAATGATGTCACTCAATGCATTAAATACTCACAATTACTCCTTTATGCTGACGACATGAAAATTTTCAAAAAAATTACCAGCTTTGAAGACTGTCAGCTTCTCCAAAATGATTTAGATAGTTTCGAACAATATTGTTTAATCAATAAATTAGACTTAAATGTCAAAAAATGTTTTTTTATAACCTTTACTCGTAAAGTCAAAATGATTAAATTTAAATATTTTATCAAAAGACATGAGTTAGAACAAGTAGACTCAGTACGGGACCTAGGTGTCATTCACGACTCCAAGCTAACTTATGAAAGACATGTAGATCATATTGTCAAAAAAGCTTACAGGACCATGGGCTTCGTCTTGAGAGCCAGCTCTCAGTTTTCAAACTTGAAAGTACTTAAAATTCTTTATTGCTCTTTGGAGCGCAGCGTTCTTGAGTATTGTTCCCAAGTGTGGAATCCTCTCTACAATGTTTATATAGATAGAATTGAATCCATTCAACGTAGGTTCCTGAAACACTTGCAATATAAGTCTAAAACGTATGACCCCAATTATGAGGCGAGATGTCGAAGACACCATATCTTACCATTGTACCAAAGAAGAAAGTTTTCGGATATTGCGTGCCTTGTTAAAATCGCGCAGAATCACATTGACTCACCGGATTTACTATCTCGAGTTAAACTTAAAGTCCCGAATAGAATGACGAGACGTAAAGCATGTGTGGACGTGCCTCAGAGTTCTTCAAACTACAGGCAGAATTCATTTTTTGTGAGGTCCGCTAGAGAATTTAATAAACTTGTTGACTTTCCTGAACTGGATTTGTTTAATTCAAAGCCACGCGTTTTCAACAGAACATTAACGAAATCATGGTTTGGTTCTCTGACTTCAACATAATTTAGTTATTAAATATACTTACCCCAAATTTCACTTTTTTAAATTTTCAAATTTTGCTTAATGTTAGGTTATTTACATTACCTGTTATATCACTAAAGATTGATAACAAGCTTTCTAGATGTTTAAATGCGGAAACATGTAAATGGTATTCAGTTGTTTATATCTGTTTCTACTCTGTATGAATACACTGTATGTTTTCCTAATAAAATAAAATAAAATAAATAAATCATCAGCCTTTTAATGTTCCCTCTGCTAGGACACAGGCCTCCTCTCTAAGAGAGGGAATGGGCCGTCATCCACCACGCGGGCCCAGTGCGGGTTGGTTGATATCACATGTCTTCAAATTTTTGGTTCTAGGACATGCCGATTTCCTCACGATGTTTTCCTGCACCGTTTTTGAGAGCAGTAGTGATGAAATAAATTACACAAAGTAATGCGCCTGGTCGGGCTTGAACCGGCGACCTACTAATCGTAAGTCGGGGCCGTTACCACTCGGCCACCACTGCTCTCAATTTTCGTAATACTTACGTAATATACTTGGAAAGTTTTTTTTTTTCAAACATATTGTTACCTTTTTTTTGGGAATCCATTGACATCTGTCGCTCTAGGGTGGAGCGAGAAGGTGTGTCAGATTTTTACAGACTAAAACCATACATGTGTATTTATGTTGCTCTTTGCATTCTAGAACCATCGTTTTTTTTTTTTTTAGAAATTCTCCGTAGCCCTAGCGGGTATTAGGCTCTACTGAGACCCTACAGTTTTGTTGAAATCTTTTTGAGGAGCGTGTGGAATGCTACATTTCGTCTACAGTAAGAATGGAAGACTGGACGGCGAGCTACTTATAAGGAAAATTTTAAGAGTTAATTTAACTCTTAATGTTGTCTAAATTCCCCTTATACCTAATCACTTCGCTCTTTACCATTCCCTCCCCTATCCATACAGATCAGCGCACAACTACAATTCGGTACCAATTATCAGAAATATTAGTCCAATTTAGTTTTCAACGAGTTAAGCATTCAAATCCAGCAAACGTTTTAGGCGACGCATTATGTCATCCACAATCCCGAGTGCCCGGTCATACGGAATATCATCGGGCTCGGCTGCAGTTCGATTATTAGGATCATGTACAATACTAAACCTAGCGTACACGGGCCACACGCGACAGCTACAAATGTCGCTACCTAAAGCTTGGTGGATTGAATTTATAATATATATCGACGGTCCCTACGTACAAAAGGTCAAGTCAAAAACCGAGGTTTACAGGAGAGCGAAATTTGTGTTCAACACGCCCTAGAAATAATTCTATGACCAATAATAAATATTTTCTTTCTACAATATTTTAACAGTTTTACGAGCTTTATAATGCTATTTACACATATTTAATTTTTTTACGTTTTCTTGGAAAAACTGATAGATGACCGTTTCTACGCCGATAATAAAATAGAAGTGTGTCAGTCATGTCTATGATGCCTTTTTATACGCAGGAAACAAAAAAACAATGTCTGATATAGATTTTAAATAAAATGTTTTATGAAAATGTAGGATTATTATGTTACTGTTTTTAAATCAATACGTTAAACATCCTGAAATCGTCACCCATGGATATAAAAAGTACTTCAATGAAGACATATCACTTTATACGTGGTTATAGTCTTTCTGGGTAGGACTATAGTTCTTGTAATGTAAACAAAGACATGTCTTTAAATAAAATGATCAGGCTTGTGTTTTATTAATTAAACAAGGTTTATAAATTCAACATTATTTATTATTAAAAAAAAAACTTCTTAGCATCTAAATAATAGGTAACTAGGTATAGTCACACTGAAGTAGGAACTAAACATAAAAAATCACAGTACTGCACTTCCTAGGTTCTCCAATTTTGAAAGACAGTTTTTCTTTATTCGTTGACGACAAAATTGAACGTTTTAACAACATTTCGGTAAGACTTTCCAAAATTAACCTACATTAGGCTTTCACCCTCAGACGGTATTGTTGTTTTGCACCAAATTTCATGTATTTTCTCCATGAATTTTCTTCCGCTCTTCCCCTTTATGAAAGTAGCTACATCTCTTGGACAAAATTGGTCAGACCATTTGGTATACTCTAACTTCCATATTAAATGTTACCCTGGATGATCAAGCCACCCATCCGTTTTGGTGGGCTCGGTATCCGCAAAATTTCTAGCGTAAGCCTACTGACTACTTTTCCTGTCTTCGGTCCACAGTACTCAACAGTTGACCAATACAATTTTGACTCCATCATTGGTTAGCTGTGAGTTGCCGTGCTTAGCCGATGCCGTGAACGCCTGGAAAATGGCCTGACCGGATAAGGCGTTGCCCGAGAATCCATCTTCCCAGAAACAGTGGGATGAGCCGTTCTGCAGGTTGGTATGGAATGCGACTGGCTGCTCCTAGCGGAGTTCCACATCGGTGTCAATGCGCTGAAGCAATCGACCGCCTCGGACACCATGGCCTATCTTGCAGTAGAAGCGTTAGGTAGGCCTTTGGTGTGGGATGCAACATGTGTCGACACCCTTGCGCCATCTCATCTTCTGAGTACGGCAGGCTGCGTTGGGGCAGCTGCTGCGAGTGCAGAAAACCTCAAAAGGCTTAATTATAATATACGAGTATATAGGAAGTTATATGTTTAAGCCGTTTGGGGTTAAAAACTAGGGCCATGGGGTCCGAGAGCTCATTGAGTTGTGCGTGGTATCAGAAAACTGGTCTGGGCTTTACTTCGGTCAACGAATCCCCATTGCCATCCAACGTGGCAATTTTGCTGGAACCTAACGGGCTTGATCTTAAAGAATAGCGCTACTCTCACTCAAATATTTAAATTCACTTACGGTGTCCCCAAAGGTCCTGCATGGACTTGGCATTGGTGTTGTAATCAAAGATTCTTCATTATCATTTTCAGTTATTTGTCGTGGTGTTTGATTTTCACAAATAGGTGTCAATTATATAATTTAAATTAATTTGCGATAATATTGATTTAAACTTCTTTACTATTTACTATTTACTACTTACTAATTTACTATTTTCGGTATAAACACGACGTGAGTCTAAAAAAAATCAAACTATAATCATTTACACCGAGGAACACAAATCTCTTCTCTAAAAAAATGTTTATTCTAAGTAAAAAATTGTTTAATGTTTTATAGTAACTAACCGTAAATAATAACAAGTCCATAAAAATATTAAGAGTTACGTGTAAAAACAAACATGTAGGACATAACTTCATTTACTTTGATAACAATAAGAAGTTGTTTTCTTTATAACAATTATTTAGGAAATCATATTTGAAAGAAGCCTACAACTTATTATTGTTATTTGTGAAAAAAAAATGTCGCAATTACTAAATCATATTATAAGCGGACATGTCTGACAAGACCGCGTTCGCACCGAGCGGCGCGCATTTTAAAACACCGTACAAAAAGATATGTACAGATGTCCGCATCTACGACACTTATTCGTTGTATTTATAATACTTGTTCTCTTATACGATTTGTAAAACAAGGTAAATAAACAAAATTTAAAAAAAAATCGCATGTCAGTATACTGTGCGCATAGATAATCTAAAGCCAATGATCCAATAAAAAAAAAAACGCCATTTTCGACATGTCTTTATATACGTAGGGACCGTCGATATAATTCTATATCCATATCCATTAATCCAATCTACGTTAAAAGGACTACGTGCGTGCGTTACCATTGATTCAAAATAGTTAACTGAAGCAAAAGGAAAAACGGGTGGGGTATACCGTGAATGTCGTGTATCGGCGTTTTGTGTTTGCGTGTATTATTTATTTATTTATTACTTATAAACTTTTTTGTACACCATTATACATACAAAAAGGAAACTAAAACTGAAACACATACATATACATCATAGGAAACCTGGAATGAACAGACGCAATTTTTAGTATTCGGTACTGGCCACAAGAAGTAAGCAGCGACAATTTGTGGCGTATGGCGACCACTGTTGTTATCGTGTGCGGTAAGTTTATTCAAAATGTATCAAAACTAAAGGAAACTAAATAGATGGCGGTGGTTTGTGGTTTTAGTCGGTGGCCCAAGTAGGGCCGGGCTATGATAGCAAATGAACTAAAAACATTGGTTTGCTAGGTAGATTTGCAAGTGATCGTTTCGGACAAAAATGTTCAAAAAGTAACTTTGAAAAAGAAATAGGTTTCATGTAAGTATAAGATGTTTTTTGGATTAGTTAGGCCCGTGTTTCCACCAAAGCGGAGAAGAGAGGAGACGAGAGGAGATGTGTTGCGAAGCTGGCAGGTTATTTCCACCAAAGCGGAAGAGAAGTGTTGCGGAGAGGATATATGAGCTATGTGTGGCAGAGATGTAAGAGAGAAGAGGCGCGGGAAGAAGGCAGAGGTGTGCGGGGTGCGCGGGTGCGTGCACCGCCCAGCCTCCCGACTAGACACTTCTCCGCTCTGCCGCACCGCTTGCTCGCTCGCCGCACAAAATTTTATAGAAAAATGAGACATCACTTCTCCTCTCCGCATGATCCATTTCCACCAAAACTAAGCAGAGAAGAGATGTGGAAGTAATTAAATCGGATTGGTTTATTCAAACACATTTCCTCTCGTCTCCTCTCCTCTCTATTTTGGTGGATACCGGGCCTAAGACGGCTTCCAACAAGGTGGACCGATGAACTAATAAAGTCTGGTTTTTATAGCAACACTTAGGGGCTGCATGTCCAGCAAAGGACAACTTTCGGCTGAAATGCAGAGATTTTTCGTAGATTAACGTTCAAGTCTCTACGACAGTTTGGAAATATTGTAAAATCATTTTTTTTTTAAAGAGTAACCACGATGTTTCCTGCCGGTTTTTCTCCATAGAAAACGACCAATTGAAACGTTAACTAGCTTCTGACGTTTTATAAGTGCACATTTAAGTCTATGTGAAATAAAACGATTTTAAGTTTGAGTATTTAGTTTTTTACCCTTAATAGAAAGGTACACGAAACTTTACATTTTACACTTTTGTTTCTATACTTTGTACGAGTAGATAGTTTATAGTACAATGCACTGGAAGTTGATGAATGAGTGGGTATTGTTTTGACAAGTTGCGGGTCGGTAAGATGTTTTTGTTTTGTCCGAGGGAGTATATTAAATTGAAATCGTTTTGCATAATACCTAACATAACACTTCAGTGAGTTCATAATTAACATGACTAGCTTATAAACAGCGTTGTTGAAACTTCTGCGGTCCGGACTAAGCGTTTTGCTATTTCGTTTATACCGCGTACATTGAAGGACTGGAACAGTTTGCCTGCTGCGGTCTATCCTTTCGATTATAATTTAGGTTTTTTCAAGCCTAGACCACTCTAGCCTTGAAAACACCTACACTATAATCGAAAGGAAAGACCGAAAAGGAAGAAAAGACCTATCCACATAGGCTCTTAATAAACTAGTACGCCTCGCTGTCAAAGATTACATCACTGCTTACCATCAGGTGGGATTACAGTCAAGCACTAGCTTATATATATACTTATAATAAATCTGTAGAAGTAAAAATTCTGTACATTGATAATATCAAAAAAATAAATGGCAGGGTGTGTTACTAGACCGACACCGAACCCAAAAATGTGATTAAAAAAAAATTTGTCTGTCTGTCTGTCTGTTTGTTCAGGCATTACGCAAAAACTACCGGTTCGATTACAATGAATCTTGGTATAATTATTCTTTAATATCCTGGGCACCACATCATCATCGTCATCATTTCAGCCAAAAGACGTCCACTGTTGGACATAGGCCTCCCCCAAGCGTCGCCATAATGGCCGGTCCTGTGCGTCTGCGGTCCGGTGCACCGTTGGAGAGACTGCAGTACAGCCCAGGTCTCGATCGAATCGAAGGCTTTTTCGTAATCCACAAACGCTAAGCAGAGAGGCTGATTATACTCCTCAGTCTTCTGTATAACCAGCCGCAGCGTATGCATGTGGTCCACGGTACTAAAGCCTTTTCGGAATCCAGCTTGTTCAGGAGGCTGGAAGTCATCGAACCTGCGCGCGAGACGGTTCGTGATGACTCTGGAAAACAGCTTATAGACATGGCTCAGAAGTGAGATGGGCCTGTAATTCTTAAGTAGAGCATTGTCGCCCTTCTTAAAGAAGAGTACCACCACACCTCTGCTCCATGCCTGTGGCGTTTTTCCCTCGAGTATGACGGAATTGAATAGCTTCTGAAGGGCCTTAAGGACCAGTTTTCCACCCGTCCTCAGGAGTTCGGCCGTGATTCCGTCTTCACCCGGCGCCTTGTTGTTTTTAAGCTGCTTCAGAGCCATCCTAATCTCGTACAGGCTGACGTCCGGGATATCTTCGGTATACTTCGGTTCGGTATATCTGGGCACCACCCTGGGTACTTTTTATCCCGGAAACAATATATACAATATAAAAAAAACTTAATTTTGCGGTTCGATCCCTAAGCCCGATTACTGTACCAACCGCAAATAATAAGTTTGTCGCAGGTTACGTCACCCGTTTCTATTGTAATTAGCCACAAAAGGCCCGCGCCGAGACAGAAGTATTAATACAGGTAAGTATGCTCGATAGATAACATTCTACACAAATAGCCTTACCATCAGATAGGATTTCAGTCAAGTGCTAGTTTATAAAAATTAAAAAAAAATGCACTTTACACAAAAAACTCATTGATAAGTTTAGTCGTTCACGCGAACGAAGTTGCGGGCACAGCTAGTCAATTTAATAAAAATGTGCAACATCTTTCTAGCCTTTTTTTAATTAGCTTGAGGTCGGGTTCTAGACTAACCGGGTGTGACTGCATAACTGGGTTTTAAATGGAGCGACTGCTTATCAGATCTCCAAAACCCAATTTCTGAGCTACACGGTAATAGTTTACATGAGTTGGAAAATTACGTCACAACTCAAAGAAAACATAAAAAAGCTAGTCAAAGAACATTTCATCTCTACTATTCTACTATCCCGTAAATTTATATATTAGATTATTGTATTATAATAAAAAATAAATTAAATTTATGTATTGTGTCATACATTTATTTACTATCATTTGATATATTTGTATGTCTTATATGATTTTAATTTTAGTCCATTTTAACTTTTATGAATTATTCTCCTGTCGCAGGTCTGCTGGAAGAAATTTCGTTAGTAATAAGCAGCACCTTTGTACTCTTCTATCTGTATTTTTTTTAAGTATTTGTTAGTACATAAATAAATAAATAATAAAAAAATTACAAAAACATAATTCGCGCGTTAAGTATATAGTATACTTGGCGGAAATAAATGTGACTTTGGGCCACCTTTGCCCTAAAGCGAACTTATGAAAAAATTAAAATATTCTGTTTTTTAGGTGCCTAGTAGCTTCTTTAACTGGTTTAAGTGAATAATTTTATAATAAAAAATATACCAACCCCAAAAAAACGTAATATGCATGAAAAGTAGCGCTTCTGTGGTAAAATAAATTAATTCGTTCAGAATAAAAATTAAATACAGCCTTGTTTATTGGTCGAGTTTATTCATAATAATCTTTCTGAGGGTGACTGAACTCATAAATATAAACCATTTACTCTAAATTACACCACGAGACCAATTGTGAAATATGAAAAAGTATTAACACTTTTTTGAACAACAGTTCTGTAGATATTTGTACATTATGTTCGTGTTTTTACAAATAGATTAATACTCAGAATTTTAGATTCATTTTAAATAGTAATTGGGATTTTAATAAAAGACATGTTATTCTTTAAGATTTATATTTATTATTCGTAATATAATTAGTATATTTATCAGTTAGAAACTTTTAAAAAAGAAACGTCGTGTGTACGCAGTTTACTTATACTTCCATAACTAATGTACTAAAATTTAACAAAATAGCCAACTTCTGGCAAACGTAAATATATTTTTTTAATAAAATGTCAATGAAAGTCACGTAATCATAAGGAATATTAACAAAAACAAAAAAAAAATGACAAGACCTCAATGTATATACATATATATATTGAGGCGTTGTCATCAATATATTCTTTGGCTTGGCATGGCAACCAATAAGTAATTGCTACTGAATGAGGCTTAAAAACTGTCTTCTTGAAATATTACCGTTTTATATATCATTTATTTCTCAAAGATTAAATACATAATCACTTGACGAGAAACAATGTTTTTAAATTATACTAATAGAAAGTGCCGAGTGCATACGCTTAAAATCTAATACTATTTAATAAGTGGGTACATTGCAAAAAATAACTCAAGCGCGCTGTCGTTGTACATATGGGCGCAAAACCAATATTTGATAATTTTGATATGGATTTAATTTGGTCACTTCCTGTTTATTTCTTTTAAAATATTGCAATATCCTGTTGAATTTAAACTAGGATTTCATTTGATAACATTCCTTCGAATTATTTAAAATATTGTGATATCCTGTTGAATTTATATAAGGATTTAATTTGATAACTTCCTTTCGATTTATTTTAAATATTACAACATCCTGTTCAATTTACAGTACAATTTACATTCCCCGGTTAAACTTGTGAGGATTTAACTTGACCAGTTCCTTTTCATTTCTTTAAAATATCAGAGCATCCGGCCATATTTAAATAAGAATTTACTGTGACGATTTCCGTTCTATTTATTTAAAATAGTTTTCTACCTTCATAGTGAATTTTGATGCTTGTCAATTTCTGTGTATAAAAATCGATGTAATGTGTTTTGAAAGGCACTCTTTCGCCGCCATTGGAATAAACACCTTGAACTGAAGTAAGGTATTTTGTTATTATCACTATAACATTTCCTATCATTCTATATTACTGTGAATTTTGTGTGACGTCGATATCGATGGCCATCATGCGCCGACAGCAGCGGTGGGATCCAGCTCGCTCCTACTGAGGTCCTCTGGATTCCGAATCAAGTGCCGTGACTGCAGTACTGTCCGCTACTCTTCTACCTTTCGGAGATCATGGCAATTCCTACCTACTGCCATTCGATCCCGAGGTACGCTCTCACACTGAAAGGAAGACCGAAGACCTGGGCTGCAACAGCACATGGGAGCAAGTCAAGCAGGACCTGATCCAGACGTTTGGCGAAGAGTCCCGGTCTGCTGACGACGTCCAGCGGCGCCGCAACTGAACAGCCACGCGGTTTACGCAACCAAAAGATGGTCGCTTTGCAGCCAAACGGATGGTGAGGTAACTGATTCTCTAATCACTGGTATTTATCTAGTTTTTATAAAATGTGTATTGTAGTGAAATACTTGTGTCCTGACTCTTTGCCCAAACTAGTCTCCATTTTTAAAACTTTTCGTAAACATGACGAATCAAAAACTAACGGTACAAACAAGAATTATTCAAATCAAAAACGTTTTTAGTAGCTGTCATTGTCATTTTTAGTCCTGGCTCGCAGGGTCAGTCTTCCGTTTGTTTTCAATGTTAAAAATTTGGTCATCTTATCCGTTAATGCAGGGAGAAACCGACAGCTTTTAAATGAAATATTTCGGCTAAAATAAAACCGCAAGTTAGTTGACTGTCAATAAGGCTAAAAAAAAAAAAAATATCGGTGTGTTCTTGTTTCCATAAACCAGATAACGAAAGATTAAAACCAACCGCCTAAAACTTTAAACATTCATTTCATAAACATATTTTGTTAGTACTGGTTCGACTCCAGGCAAATTGTCAATCACAATTAGTGAAATTCCAATTGGTTTTGATCGTTGTAAGGTTGCTAGTAAAATTTAATCGTTAAAAAAAAAAAAAAAAAAGTAATGCAAGCAAAACATAGGTAATGCGTTGGATGTTTTGGTTAGCAAAAAGTAAGATTTTAGTGCCGTAGTTTCTAAGCATGATCTGTGTCGCGACGCGCAAACTATCAGTTCAAGTAATATATCGTTCGCTGTAGGTAGTTTTGTTTTAAAAATACCAACTAGACAAAGTGAGCTTCATTTTCTGCCATAGATATTTTGGGAACTTCTTTAAAATATTTCGAATGGCCTAGTAACCACGAGACGGTCTGAAAAATAGAATAATGTTCGAATTATTTATGAATAGCTATTTAAGACCGATTAAACGAATCAATTATACAGGTGAAGGAAATCGAAGCAATTTTTGGTGCGATTGTTGAATCGACTTTTAGTTCGATTGTTGAATCGACTTTTAGTTCGATTGTTGAATCGACTTTTAGTTCGATTGTTGAATCGACTTTTAGTTCGATTGTTGAATCGACTTTTAGTTCGATTGTTGAATCGACTTTTAGTTCGATTGTTGAATCGACTTTTAGTTCGATTGTTGAATCGACTTTTAGTTCGATTAGTGAATCGACTTTTAGTTCGATTAGTGAATCGACTTTTAGTTCGATTATTTAATCGATTCTGGTGGTTCGATTATTGAATCGATTCTAGTGGTTCGATTATTGAATCGATTCTAGTGGTTCGATTATTGAATCGATTCTAGTGGTTCGATTATTGAATCGATTCTAGTGGTTCGATTGTTGAATCGGTTTTAGTTAGATTATTCGAATAATCTATGTGTGGAGGCTTGTAATTAGCAATTTGATAACATTACATTTTTATATCATTTTTGCAATTTGTTTGTAAGCCTCCTATAAAATTAATAAATAATAATATTAAATTATTGAATCGATTTTAGTTCGATTACATTATTGAATAGTTCGGTTGTTGGATCGATTGTTGAAACGATTTTATTTGTAAACGTTCAAAATCTCTATTTTCATCAAGCTAATTTTTATATATTCAATCGCGAAATAAACATTGTAGGTTCATCTATACTGTGCTTTATAGGGTTCGGAACCTATATGCAGGGAACCAACGGACAGCTCTTTTAGAATTTGATTTATTACTAAATCGATTCTTTAGACAATCAATCTTGTTTAGGATGTGCCATCCTGAGATCGAATAAAGTAATTGACTATTTTAGGTCTGATTAGGGGTTTGGGCTCCGTTTCATTTGATTAAGTTGTAGTTATGTT
Source organism: Leucania comma (assembly GCA_958295575.1). Taxonomy (NCBI): domain Eukaryota; kingdom Metazoa; phylum Arthropoda; class Insecta; order Lepidoptera; family Noctuidae; genus Leucania; species Leucania comma. The sequence goes on along the minus strand of OY282474.1, from coordinate 12,598,993 downwards.
TTAGTAACATTACTTAACACAAATCTAATCAAAATGAATAGTAAAGACTGTAATTATTCGTTTTTCAAAACTACCCTCAAAACTGCAGTTTAAGGATTAGTAAAGTTTTCTCGCGAACGAAGTCGCTGGTAAAGTGCAGATCCCTGTAAAATTTATAATGAGGATATCCAGTTGCAATAAGTTAATATTTTGTTGCGAAAGTAAAGTTTTCTACGGTTAATCATAACGGCTAGCGTCTCGTACAACAAAACTGGAAATAATTATTAAATATAGATCGACAACTTAGTTTTGTTGACATGACTGATATTTGCGTAATATAAACCGCTTTGATAAAATTCAAATCAAAAATAAAAATCATAAACATAGTTGCATAGCTAACGATACTGGTCGGGCAAACTGTCACGTCGACATTTGTAGAGCTTATAAATAGTGGCAACATTATTAGAGATTTGTAGTTGACTATACTTATGTTACGTTAAATAGTACGTGAGTTTCCCATATTTGTGTTGCATTAACGTGTTGCCACTGAGTTTTAAGCTTTCATGTAAATTAAGGATGGACGAGCGATAATTTCGAGACAAGTTAATATTTGACGCGAGCTAAGATAGAATGAGACCTTTTGAAAGAAGGATGTCTTAATGTATCCACATGAAAAACAATGGCAAAACTTGATCAAAGATTTAGAAGTTTCTATTAAAATTTTACAAGTACTGTCAAATGGTGCTATAAATTGAAGCACGGTTACGGTTATTATTTAAGATTTTCTGAAAAGATCGCTGTTCACGATTTTGAGTTTGTAATGATAATGAACCGACCGTATGGGCGGTGAATTTGTGAATTAGATTTATTGCATTTAATTAGTCCCTTTCCCACCTATTACGCTGACTGATCACCAGTGTATCCTTTTTCTCTTTCCAGAGCTGATCCAATGCGGGTGATGCCATGAGATATGGCTAGATCCAAGGCGGGTGATGCTAGTTAGGGGGGCTATATCCTATGCGGGTGACGCCATTAAGGAATATGGCTAGATCCAAGGCGGGTGATGCCGTAGATAGGTGGTTATAATGTGAATTGGCTTATTGCTTTTAAAATAAATTACAAATATTGATTTCTTGGTTCGAACCTATTCAAACCATTTTTAATTTAAGCGCGATCTAGAATCATTAGCTTAATTAGTCCCTTTCCCACCCATTACGCTGGCTGGCCACCATGCGTATCCTTTTTCCATTACCAGAGCTGATCCAATGCGGGTGACGCCATGGAGTATGGCTAGATCCAAGGCGGGTGATGCTAGTTAGGGGGCTATATCCAAGGCGGGTGATGCCATTTGGTATGGCTAGATCCTAGGCGGGTGATTGCCAAGTTAGGACTAAAAGGCGAGTTATGCCATGTAATGTCAATCAGCCAATTCACACCAAATGTTTGATACTGTGTAATTTTGGGCTAACCCTATATGGGTGACGCCGATAAAATGTTTGATGCTGTTTGATATTGGGCTAACCCAATGTGGGTAACGCTGATAAAATGTTTGATAGTTTTTGATTTTTGGCTAACCCTATGTGGGTGACGCCGACAAAATGTTTGATACTTTTTGATTTTTGGCTAACCCTATGTGGTTGACGCCAATAAGATGTTTGACACTAGTTTTTGGCTAACCCTTATGGGTGACGTCGATAAAATATTTGGTAATGTTTGATTTTGGGCTAACCCTATGTGGTGACGCTGGTAAAATGTTTAATGTTCTATAATTTTGGGCTCAGTCAATGTGGTTGACGCCAGTAAAATGTTTGACGCTGTGTATTTTTGGGCTAAGCCGACAAGGGTGATTCCCACACAATGTTTAATGTTGTGTAATTTTAGGCTAACCCGATCTGGGTGATATAGATTGCATGTAAAATGTCGGATGCTCTATAATGAAGACTAAACCCTATAAGGGTGATGCTGAGTTAATGTAAAGTTTTGTACAGCGCAGAGAGCGCGCTGAAATCAGAATGGCCGTATGGGCGCAAAACCAATATTTGATAATTTTGATATGGATTTAATTTGGTCACTTCCTGTTTATTTCTTTTAAAATATTGCAATATCCTGTTGAATTTAAACTAGGATTTCATTTGATAACATTCCTTCGAATTATTTAAAATATTGTGATATCCTGTTGAATTTATTAAGGATTTAATTTGATAACTTCCTTTCGATTTATTTTAAATATTACAACATCCTGTTCAATTTACAGTACAATTTACAGTACCCGGTTAAACTTGTGAGGATTTAACTTGACCAGTTCCTTTTTATTTCTTTAAAATATCAGAGCATCCGGCCATATTTAAATAAGAATTTACTGTGACGATTTCCGTTCTATTTATTTAAAATAGTTTTCTACCTTCATAGTGAATTTTGATGCTTGTCAATTCCTGTGTATAAAAATCGATGTAGTGTGTTTTGAAAGGCACTCTTTCGCCGCCATTGGAATAAACACCTTGAACTGAAGTAAGGTATTTTGTTATTATCACTATAACATTTCCTATCATTCTATATTACTGTGAATTTTGTGTGACGTCGATATCGATGGCCATCATGCGCCGACATACACATCTAGCTCGAAGTTATTATCAAGGACTGTTTTAGCTGTTGTAAAGAACCGTGCACACTATAAAGGACACTACAGCTTTATCCATTTCCTACAATGCCCATTATTTCCTTATACAATTTATATTTATCTTATTTATTTATTTAATGAATACCTATTTTATATTTATTATATACCTACCTATTACATAACTTTATTTTATTTATCCGACACAATTTATATTACCTAAAATTTTATTTATATATTATATTTTACATTTATTAAGATTTTATTTATATATAATTATTATTACATTTTATAGTTGTTTATTAATTTATGTTGGGGCTGTCAAAGATGTGTTTCTTTAATAATATTTTGAATTTTAGGTTGTTTTTAGTTTCTTTTATGTTTTTTGGTAGGGAATTGTAAAGTTGTACTCCTTCATATTTAATATTTTTCTTTCCATGGTTTGTCCTGGGATTTCGCAACAGTACCAGGTCATTTGCTCTACGTGACGATCGTGTTTGTACATCGCTGTTCCTTTTAAATGTCATCTCCGTGTGTATTTCTCCTGTAATGATCTTTCTTATCAGTATGAAAGTGTTATATTGATATATTTTTGTGATGTTCAGTAACTTAATGTCATTATAAATTTTATTTGTAGGTGTTAGGTAGTGATATTGAAATAGGGCTTTAATTACTTTATTTTGGGCTACTTGGAGATTTCGAAAGTTTAAATTAGTAGTATATCCTCAGACCTCTATTAAATATTCAATATGTGGTTTTACTAGCGAATTGTACACAGCGTACTGGACTTTAAGGGGCAGCCATTTGGCTATTCTGCGTAGTGCACCCGTAAGACTTGACAACTTGGAACAGATCTTTTTAACGTGTGGTTGCCAGGTCAAGTAGCTATCTAGTGTTAGGCCCAAGTACTTTTCCGTTTTTACCTTATTTAGAACATCCCCATTTATTATTAAAGGCTTGTGATTGTGAATCTTTTTGTTTTTGGCCGAGAAAATTATGTAATTTGTTTTAGATGTGTTTATCCAAAAACCACCTTTCCAGAATGTCCAAGTCATACTGTGCGTCTTGTATTATTGTTTCTATGGAACTACCAAAGTAAAAGAGACAGGTGTCATCGGCATAGAGTGTTATATGTCCTTTTTATCCTAATTCGTGTATATTGTTGATGTAGATAAGGAACAGAAGGGGACCGACTATTGATCCTTGAGGTACCCCACATTTTATTAATTTAGAGCTACTTACACTATTTCCTATTTTAACAACTTGCAAGCGATTTTCCAAATAAGACTTAAGCTTTGAAAAAATGTTCCACTTATTCCTATAGAAGTTAATTTTCGTAAAAGCAAATCATGACTTACAGTATCAAAAGCCTTTTTTAAGTCTATGAAGACTCCCAGTGCTATCTGTTTCTGATCAATTTTAGTCCTAAGTTTCATGACCAAATCAGTAGCGGCAGCTAGTGCGTTAGACTTGGGCCTAAATCCATATTGCTGTTCGAAGAGGAAACCGAAAGAATCAAGGTAGTTCATAAGTCTAGAATGTATTAATTTCTCCAATATTTTCGATAACACTGGCAACACAGATATAGGTCTATAATTTCCTGGGTCTGATTTGGACCCTGATTTGAAAATGGGAGTGACTTTTGCAATTTTAAGAGTGTCTGGAAAGTAGCCTTCAAGTAAACATTTGTTCATGCATGTAACTAAACTTGGAAGTATTACTAGTTTTATATGTTTAATGGCCTTAATACTAATACCATCAACGCCAGCGGCAGTGTTTGTTTTTAAATTGTCGATAATTTTACCAACTTCCCCCGCATTTGTTGCTGACATTTGTGAGAGTCCTGGTGCATTGGTATGTAATGAAGTGGTGTTCGTATTACTACTGTGGTGCCTTGCCGCTATTTTGTTTCCCAAGAGAATACCTATATTTGCAAAGTACACATTGAAGTGTTCATAGATTTCAGCCTCGTTCGTAATGAAACCCGAGGGCGTTTGTAATTTAGGAGGAGTACAACTTTGTTTGATTTTATTGTTAGACAGATTATTTATGAGTTTCCACATCTTTAACGGCTTACCTTTGCAGTCCTCAAATGCATTTCTAAAGTATTTATTTTTAACGGCTTGTATGTGTGAGAATAGTTTATTTCGTTCACTTTTAAACTTTTCTTCTATCCCTAAATTTTTCGGATCGGTTTTGTGTTGTTTCCATAATATGTTCCTTGCATTTATTCTGTTGATTATGTCCTTTGTTGAATATTTACAGACAGTACTCTTTTTATCCTTGGATCTAGGACAATAAAAGCACTTTCGCAATTTTTGGGGCACTAGGACCGGCATCATCCGTACTAGGTAAAGGGTGCTCTTTGTCGTATATCTTTGCTGTCAAAGTCACTAAAATTAATGCAATGGCGTTTTCTGATATGTGGTAACTTATTATTGCAATTAGAAAACATTAATTCTGAAAAAGAATCAAAGTAAAATTATATATAATGTGAAAAAGATACTACGTAAAATCACAGGTGGGTTCCACAGGTATCCCCACATAAGTAAAAAATGTGTTTACCTTAGCGTAAGCGCGACGTACTGTCCGTCCATTAAGAGCCTCTGCAGTGTCCTGAGATTAGCCGAAAGCGCGCGATCGTGTCTTGTCAAATTAAAAAAAATATTTTCAAAAAACTACGCGTGGGTTCTGCTTAGACCCCGCCCGTGATGTTAAAGGTTATACTGGTTTCTACCGGCGGTTTTGCCAGCGTGAAAGCATCCTATGTTTCAAGTTTCAATTATATCAATAGCCTAGCCGTGTGTTTAATTTAATCCAAATCTGAAAAAAGGGGTGATAAACTTATGCATACATATACACAAAATTGCTCTTATAATTTTAGTCTTCCTCCCTCTGAAAGATTTTCAATGAAATAAAAGTCAAATTGAAGTTTACCTTATGTTTCTTCTTTACACTTAGCCATCACTTAGCTAAATGTAACCTGTACTTGTACGCTGAAATCCCACCCATCTGTTTTCCTTCGGTTACCCTTTGTGTTCGAGGGCCTTATACTATGATTTTTTATTAGACGAAGTAATGTGACAGCTATAACAATGGTTGTTTGACAGCTGGGCATTGTTATTTGACAGTTGGGCATTGTCCACTGCTGTCACTTTACTTCGTCTAATAAAAAATCATAGTATAGTAACTTTTTCGCTTATTCTCACATCTCTAGCAGGCTTCGGTTCTTCTGGGCCCCGTCTACTTAGTTGAAATCTTTCTGAGGCGTACATGGAACACAATGCGCTTTTGACTCAAACTTAATTCTTACCGGACGGCGAGCTTCCCTATTTCTCGTCGAAAGCAACCTCACGGCTACGATGATTGGGAATCGCCCAACGGCTCCTGATGCCTGAGGTGTCTCCTCCGGCGGTGGCTGAGGCGTATCGATGTCCTCTCCCTTATCATTCCGCCACTCTTGCTGGCAATATTGCTTCTCAAAAGGACAATACTGTCCCCTGAACATAAATTTGCTCTTTAGATCTTTTAAGACAACTAAAATGAAGAGGGCTAGATTTTATTTACAGCAAATCACCATTTACACATACCGTTTGGCATTTCCCACACTTTATACATCCACTTAAGCTTGTCGAGAAACAAGTAAATAAAATAAAAACCCAGTGATGTTTGTTCGTTTATTGGTGTTTTCAAAATAAAGAGCTATTGGCTCAGCATTGAGTGCTTTACGCTTTGTTATGTGAAACCTTCTATGGCTTAGTTAATTATTTGTGAGAAGCTTTCGTGGAAGACAAATAGGTTTTAGTTGATGGGTGTCGTGTTTGGTTTTTAGATGTATTGGGTTGTGTACTTTTGTATAATGTGTTGATACTTTTTGAATCAGGTAGGTGGGTCCTATATGAACAGTTTCTGGCTGTTAATATATTACAATTTAAGGTTTTTTTTTATAAACTGAGCATTGGGAAAGTATACAAAAATACATTATTATCATCATCATTTCAGCCAAAAGGCGTTCACTTCTGGACATAGGCCTATATGGTGATCAGTCCTATGCGTCTCACATTCATCGGATTCCCGACCCTCACAATCATAACTATTGCAAGCGTAAGTACGACAGGTATGAAGATTGTTATTCACAGGGACGAGCGATTTTCGGTAGAGATGAAGATTGACCTAGATATAGATATCTACTAAAATGTCTTATCTTAATTTTTAACAAGCTTCTTCTACTGGTTTCGCCCATGAGAAAATTGACAAAATTATCCCTAGAAAACATATTTCTGCCTTTCATCAAAATGTGTCTGTGAGCGAGTAACAAATATAGCCACACTTGCACACAATACATAGTACAAACTTTCACCTTAATATCATTAATAGGATACTGTAATATTGAGAATATGCTCTGAATTTTTAACAAAATTTACAAGTACTCTTTATGAAATTTAAGTTTTCTTGCAAAATAGTATACTACCCAGAAATTGAACAAAAATGACAATCGAAAATAATTCCCCTGGCGAACGAACTTCAAGAACCCTTATTCCCCCACGTCTCAATGGACTAACTGAAAGTGCTACAGAAGAGAAAAGAAAAAAGGAATTGGGCTTCTTTTTAACCCGACCGCTTAGGTAAGTTAGAACCCCCGGGAGCACAAGATACAGAATGACCCCGCACAAGTTTTAAGTTCGCTCAAACTTAAAAATCTCGGGGGCACAAACGTATACTATAACATGTATATCATAAATATGGCTTAGTGTATTTTATGCTATACAATTTAACACACACTCTTGTGTGTGTTAAATTGTATAGCATAAAATACAGCGCTGAAATAAAGGAACTGCGCGTAATGGAGTTTTGTAAAGGCAGTGCCTGGATCCAGGCTGCTAGCTACTATGTATGTTCCATAATCTAGACATTGTACTTGGTAAAACTGTTTGTTTGGTTTTTTTTTGCGACAACGTTGCCCAACACTAGGGTTGACTTCTGAATGGGCAACCTGGAACGCAGAGGACAACTGAAGGTAAATAGGTGGTATCCTACTCAGTAAAAGTCTCACACACCCTCCCGCACATAAGACACCCAGACCCAGAACACTGAAAGGTATTCTGGGTAGTAGGTAGATATACCATACAAATATTTGATACGTACGGGAATCGAACCCACAACACTCAGTGCAGCAGTCGCTCAACCATTGCGGCAACTGTGCCGTCAAAATAAGAAAAAGATTGCATTGCGTTAAAATAGATTGCTCAGTAACAAATAGGTAAATCGTTATAAGCAGTTTTTCACTTTCATGTTTTAGAGATAGATGTCACTTTTCTTGAGGATCTTTATTATGAAGAACTTGAGGATTTTTATTATGCTTGCTAATATAATAAACAAATATTAATATAGGTCGTTTGTGAAGTTATTGTCAAATTCTCTATATACTATTTATTAAAATTTTTAGAAGATTTTACCGTATAAAAACCAATCAATATTTTTTTTCCTTTTTGTCTTTTGTCTTATGACACCAACATTAATAAAAAAAAAAACTAAAACTGTACAAGAAAAGAGATAACATTCAGGTTTCAAATTCGGTTATATAAACTATTTATCGCTTTAATATTCCAGAAATGTCTCAGGCTCGTTAAATATAATTAGTGAGAACCTTAAGGCCTCATTTAACGCTAAGTGCCAGAAAACTAATTAACGGGTTATACGTAACAGGCATTAAATATAGCTTAAAAGAAGTTCTTACTTGAGTACTCATTAAAATCTGATTTAATACTTAGCTTTGCATAATCATAATATATTATTATATTCTCTCTACCTACCCTACTCTACTCTAACCTTCCCTACTCTACCCTACTCTACCCTACTCCACCCCGTCCCAATAAATGAGCAGGATTTTGTATTTTTTTTTTACTTAACTGGATAAAAAATCAGCTAAATCGGTCAAAAAAGCCAAACCCATCAATTTTCAGCCAAATCAGTTCAGCAGATCTTGAGTTATATAAAATTGGTCTTCCTATTAAGCAAACTAAATAACCTGTTTAAGTGTTCAATCAAATTTTTATAAAACTGCAAAAATCATTTGCCAAAAATACGTCGTGCAAAAGTTTTGCCAGTACTTATCCATCGTGTACATATTCATTTATTACCAAATTTTGGCACACCAAACTGTAAACATGTCATACAATGATAACGTTAAAATTACATTGCAATCAACATTTATTTAGAGCATTTTTAACACAGACACTTTCAACTTAAAACACGTAAAGCTAAAGTTGATACTTGAATGACAATGAATTGAAATTATTTTAGATAAAAAATAAAATAATTTTTGATCCGAATAATTACTTATTACTTATCAACAAATCTAATTTCGCTACAAAAGGCCTACCCTGGATAAAAAAAAATGCTACAAAATGAAACAATACCCGAATTGATTTTCTAGTAAGCCAGGCTTTGAACGTCCAAACATAATTGACATGAATCGACTCTCAGAAATCTATTAACAAGGGAATTTCTGATCGCACTGTTCGCCCGGGGCACGTCATTATGCCCAGCGAAGCTTCGCCCCTAGATGCCCCCCCCCGTCATAGAATAAATGCAATCAGTGGGATAAAGCGGGCACGTTCATGTCTCACCGGTGGGCTTATTCGACACACGACGTCTATTACAAGTCATTGGGAGACGTCGACGTGAAGTGATTGTTGGATAATATGTGATCTGAATTAAGGGAGGCGTGATGTGTGTTTGCTATTATGTGTGCACTGTTTTAGGTGTTCGCTGATGAATTGTTTTGTAGATCAACACCAAAAAAAAAGGTTGGTACTGTGATCTCTGAGTTCGTTTCTGTGTTTCATTTCAGAGTTTGTTGGCTAGGTAACTAATTTAAATTTATAACACCCTAACACTTCTAGAGGTAATATACACCGACATAAAACATAAAATAATTGCTTAATTAACACAATAGTATCTAAAAATATCGGCTGGGATTCTCCAGAAGCTTAGATAGAGGAGGTGTAACATTCCATTATTATTTTGCTACGTCATCGTAGCTTGCGTAGCACGTTCGCTACGCCGTAGCAAACTCGTAGATTTTTCTCTTGAACAGCTGTTGAGGCGATTCGTCACGTCTGCCGTATCATAAAGTATTAATCATTATTATCATCACCATTTCAACCAAAACGACTCCACTACTGGATTTCGGCATCCCCCAAGTATCACTATAACCTCTGTAACTATAACCCTCACCCACCAGGTCATCGATCCACCTTGTGGGAGGCTTTCCAACGCTGAGTCTTCCCTAAAGAGTCAAAAAATACGAATTAATGTAATAAAACTCAATCAAGATCCTCATTTTATGATATGAGTTGTCCTTCTAGCTTTATTCCCGAGATCAATCACACAAATACCGTGCGTGTCCCCGATACAAACAAAAAAGCTTATGACGTAAAGTGACAACGTAATTTCGTATTAATAGAAACATTTTTGTCATCGGATCTACAGCATTATTTTTAAATATAGTAAAAATAATATTGCAGATTACGAAATCTGAATACAGTTTGTCCAGAACCAGTAACTAAATTGATTCCAACCATTTTTACACCATGTTATGTTTTTTTTTTTCTCTAAAAATATTTAAATAAGGTCACACTTAGTGTTGGACACCACCAACACTAAGTACAATACAGGTCACGGCAGGTTATAGCGGGCATAAGGTGCCAGAGCACAGATGTGTGCGGGAGCAAAATAACCCCTCAGCGCCCGGATGGCCCTGTGACCAATTATTTGTGTGGACAAGCAGGTAACTTAACAAGCTTATAAATTTGTGATTTTTAATGGAACAGTAATTATGAAATTTTGTACATTAGTAGATTCTTTACATAAAAATATTACACATGTGTTTTGGGTTTCACAAATACTATAATTAATGTTGTATACATTTAATCTTTTTTTACTTCATGATAGAGAATGTCTTTTTTAATAGCAAATCATAAAATTACCACTTGCGCTCTGCTTCAAGCTCATAAACAAAATTAAGCAGTGTTAAATAGAGCCCCTCTCTACTCAATGCCGAAGCGAATGCGCATGATTCGCGCATGATTTCGCGCCATTCGATTAAAATCAGAGCGAACGCCGGGCGTTCGCATATATTATATTTTATTAAGGCGGCGGTCTGCAACAAACGCCGTAGGTCGTGGCCTACGCAGCGCAAACCTGCGATGGTCACTCGCAACGCGATCAGTTTCTCGCATGCGCTCAATGCGAATGGATGAAGAGTGAATGAATGAAGTGATTAAAATATGGATAAACAGACCAATTTTAAGCGTTCTTCTTGAAGAGGAGGAGGATGATGATGTTGTTATACAAATGTTATTGAAACAGAAGAGAAGAAAAAGGCGTCATGACAGTTTCATGAAGAGAGAGTTTGAGGTTGGTTTTAATACGTTGATAAAAAAAAAACATTTATATTCTAACGATGTCAAGTTTAAAGAATACTTTCGTATTTCAAAGGATCAGTTTATGACTGTGTTGGATTTTCGTAGACAAAAAAGCGATATCCGTGACGCCGAAATGCTCTGAAATGATTGCGTAGGCAGCGTATGATGCTTGTGCGCCGCGTCTGGCGTGTGAGAGAGACCACTATAGTGCATTTTCGTAGTAGGCATTCGTACGTTGCCTACATCGTCACGCCGGACGTGACCTACAGCGTTTATTGCAGACCACCGCCTTAAAAAAATAATTTGTAACGTAGCATTCATGCAAGTAGTTGGAAAATTGATACGATAAGATTTATCGGTCAATAAGAGAGTGACAAAATTAAGAAATTTTAAGAACTTACTTTAACTCTGAATAGTTCTCAAACAATACTTTCAAATAACATGTAGTCAGAAATATAATTATCTAGTTATATTATCTAGCATAGCATAGCATAGCATCAGCTTTGTAATATTCGCGATGCTGGGACTCAGGCCTCCTCTCTAGGAGAGGGAATGGGCCGTAATCCATCACGCGGGCCCAGTGCGGATTGGTGGATGTCACATGCCTTCGAATTTTTGGTTCTAGGACATGCCGGTTTCTTCACGATGATGTCTTTCACCGTTTTGAGAGCAGTGGTGATGAAACGAAATAATGCACACAAAGACACAAAGTAATGCGCCTGGCTGGGTTAGAACAGGCGACCTACATCTCGTAAGTCGGGGTCTTTACCTTTTTGGCCACCACTGCTCTGGTCGGGGCCGTTACCACTTGGCCACCACTGCTCTTGATATAATGTCATAATTATTTAAAAAAACAACACAAAAACAGGAAATGACAGCATTTTAAGTAGCCATTCACGTGGCGCTATTACAATACACTGACATAAATAAACACAAAGCGTAATGGCTTTGTATTACACATACACACACACGACCAAAATCACGTGTAAGGTACTTGTATTCAGCCGTTCCTACGCTATCGATGGAAGGCATTTCGTCGAATCGCTGTTTATTTTTGTCCACAATACAATTGTTTGTCATGTTTCCGGAGGGGATATTTATAGTGTTGCACAACCATGACTGCTGTAACACAGCGGGAAACGATCTCGCCGTAAATAAGGAAAATAAAATCCCGATCGCTATCAGGAAAAAACGCTGCGTTGTGCAACACAAAAAAGTAATATTAATTTATTGGTCATTTTTTGTATGGTGTTAATGTACGCGTATACTTTTCATGTCAAACGAATTCGCAAAATAAATATGGCATATTATATACAAGGGGGAAATGATTATTATAAGTAAAATTATGGTGACTTTTTACGGTAGTTAGAGTTTTAAGCGGTAGTTTTGTTTTAACCTTAATGAAGCCTACCGGGGGGACCTTTATAAGCGTCGTAACCACAGACATGGTTTACTAGGGCCCTGGAACCAAAGCAATGAAGGAACGGGGTAGGTTTTTAGTCAGTAAGCGTCTGATACTATCTCCCGCTCCGCTCAAGGGTGGGACATGCCATTGGATGATTTTACCAGCCATAAAAAAAGACATAGTAAGTTAGGTTCATCCACTCATCCTTGTAGTCCTTTTAAAGAATTTTTTTCGCAAAAAAAATTAACTCAAAACGTTCCACGCGTTCCGAAGATAAATGGTTTCGATAGACAGACAGACTGACGGATAACAAAGTGATCCCATAAGGGTTCCGTTTTTTTCCTTTTGAGGTACAGAACCCTAAAAAGACGTCAGTATGACCATGTTTCTCACTTTCGCAAAGAACTCAAGTGGCTCCCTATCTGTCTTCGCAGGAACACAAGGATTTTATGTCTCCTTTTTAACATTTTACATAACCCGTCTTATCCCTCCTACTTACGTGACTGCTTTTCTTACGCTCGTCCTAGTGATGCGCCGTGCAGATCACACCTTAGATCCCTTCTCAAATCCCATCCACATAAATCTAGTTACTTCTCGTTTTCTTTCTCTGTCCACGCAGTAAGGTTGTGGAACTCACTTCCGCCTAGCATTCGAGATTTGAAATCAATCTCACTCTTTAAAAAAAGAGTAAAAGAGCACTACCTCTCCTCTCAACCATGATAGTTATTTATATTGTATATATATTTATGTTATGTTTATGTATAGTCATATAAGTATTTTATTTTATATTTAACTACATATTATGTATTATTTGATAGCTTAGATTAAGATTTCACACTTTCTTCTTCTCTTGTTTCCTACACACTATTGTCTACATTTCTTATAATTTCTCCTTTAGCAGGTCTGCTGGAAGAAATTTCATTAGAAATAAGCAGTACCTTTGTACTATTATTTATTATGTGTTGTCTTTTTTTTGTTATATTGTGTGTACATAAATTGTGAAATAAATAAATAAATAAATCAGTTGAAAAACTTTCCTAGATTTTAGATGGCAAAAAAAAGCTTACATTGGAAGGAGCACAGCTATAATAATAAGATACCCTCACGCATAAGGAACCTTCTCTCATTCAGCGCATTCAAAACCCAGCATAGTCATTATTTAATTGCCAACCAAACATTACTCAAAAAATTAATGCGTTGGATGGGACGAGTTTCGGGTAGTTTTTTATAGTTTTGTAACCATTGTTATCCACTGTTTTGATTTAATCTAAGTTTGTGACGAATGTTGTCGAACCTAAATTAGTGAGTATTTAAGTCATAATTATTGTTCTCAAGTAAGCGAAATGTTATGTTTTTATTGAGAATAAAGTTTCTTTAAACCTAACCTAAAAGTTATAAAAATTACACGACTTATTGGAACTTACAATATGTTGTAGCGTGACATTTTATACAACATGTGAATAAGTCTACGTCGTTGCATGTCACGTTGCACGCTGCAAGTGACAGTGCAGTGGATGAAATGCGAAGCGACCTTAGACTTTCTTCCGATAAAATGTTTAGGCAAGCACTAAAGCCTTTTTAAGATTTAGAGTTATACTGATACGCCCTTACGGCCTTTGGAGGTAGTGGAACAGAGACTAAAGTCCCACATACCTCCGCTGAAAAGGGAGGATCCTCCGACCAGACGGGTGTTGTGTCTGGTGGGCTATTGCCCGATAGATAATTTCGGTCGGTTCTATATGATCAAGTCACGCGGAGAATGTTACTTGCGCGATGCAGGATTAGTTCTTTTGTAACGAAATAGATGTCGCTACAGCCTACCAACCTTGGATCCGATGGGAATCATAGGGCCAGTCGTTATAGTAACACTGACCTTTTGAAGATTCCGTATCTGAAAAGCAAAAATCGGTGCCGTTATAGGATCACTTTGTTTTCCGTCTGTTTGTGTGTCTGTCAAGACAAATCTCGAGAACTCGGGAGTTATCGAGCTGAAAATCATCAACAATATACGATCATGTCTGCGGAAAAAATGATGTGGTCGTTTATGTCGCAAAAAACGTATATTTCGACACTCTCAAGGGAATCAAAAACTATGAAATTTTGCATGAAGCAAAGTCTTATAGTACAATTACAGTTTTTTCATTAATGAACGGCTTTCGGCTGAAATGACCCAATAAATTATAGTAGTGCCATTTCGTATAACCTCATGGTGAAATCATTGATGAAGTAAACTTAAAGTGCTGTGTGTGGTAGGGTTTTTGTTAGTTAGTAGAAAGTTATGAAAAACCTAATCTTTTTTCAAAGGTCCCATAAAGGCAAAGATATAGCTGCTTGAAATTAATCAGGAATTTTAGAGATAAAAAACTTTTTTGGATTTATTTTTAGTGCCTTACAACTGGCCTATCTTTTTCATACGTTGTTACTAACTGTATTATATTTTAGGTGTTTTTTAATATCGTGCAGATTTTATCACGCATGTGGGATTGCTTCGCATGCGTAGCCTCAAATGTCCTTTTCACGCAAGTATTTATTGTATTGTGTGTAGCACGCACGCGGGATGCAGACCGTGACATCGGGTAGCAGCTCTGCGAGTGGAGCAATTCCGCATGCTTGATCAAATCCGCACGATATTAAAAACACTCTTTAAAGGTACTACCACATCAGGCAACGGCGCACAGGCTGCCTCCGCCGCCGGGAGTCCAATCCTGACTTCCAGCCACCGTAGGCACGGGCTTGTGGACGTCGGGCAATGGGTAGCTCGCTGTCCGTCCGACAGGTAACAGACCGGTCCGAGCCCAAGTCGTTTACGGCACGCACTGTTCCCGCGCGCCTCAAGGAGTTATCAGCAAACTGTAGGGGCCTAGCAGGCCCGAAGCCAAGAGTTGAAAATGAACCCCGGGGCCTGGATCGCAGGCAATGAATGGTTAGGTTTTTTGTCAGTAAGAGTCACTATCAGTCAGAGTCAGAGTGTCACTATCTCCCGCCCTACCCAAGGGCAGGATTTGTCATTTGATGATTTTACCTACCATAAAACAAAGCCTATGAAGGTAAAGTTTTGACTAATTGGTTGGTGCAGTGGCTAAACAACTGAACAAAATGTTTTTTGGTTTACGGATAGTTGTATCAGGTCCAGGTGTTGGTGTATGTAGGTAAGTTTATATGTTCATAAATGCACCCACTATACAGTAATTTCGAAAAAAAATTGAAATATATATACAAAAACCTAATCACACACAATTTGACGGTACCTAACTGAAAGAAATATGCCAGTAAAAGTTTTTTTTTTTATTAAAATTGCATTTCATCATCCTTCGTTAACAATTGTAACGAACAAAGTCCAATCGAATTTAAACAAAATAGTTTTAAATTGAAACAAAGAACTATACTTTATTTATTTAGATAAAATCAACGACTTACGCAGAAAGCTTAATCAAAATAAAATACGAAAGCGAATAAAACTATTTTGTTCTCAAACTCCGTTAGAAACAATCTGGTAAAAGTTTTCAATCATTACGAGACCATTGAAAACTTGTGCTGCATTAATTTTATTTCTGAAACTAGGGTAGACGTTTTTCTTAGTTTTTCTAAAGTTATAACATTTTTTTTTCTCTCAAATACGCATTTACAGCTCATATTCTCTCTAAATAAAGAATTATATCACACATTATTTAATAAAAAAATATCTGCTAGATAATTATAATTCAAGAACAGATTTACGGCTCATATTCTCGCTAAATAGAGAATTCTATCACACATTATTTAATAAGAATTCTCTAGCTAGATAATTCTTATTCGACTTAATAATGGGTGATTTAATTTGTAGGTACTCTTACAAAAATACAAAAAATAAACAAGTATTAATTATTTCGGTTCTTTTTTTTGCAATATTATAAAAAAAAACTTTAAATTTTGAAGTATATTGTTTTCTTATTTCATCTTGTTTTTGTAAAAACTTTGCCCATACCAAGAATAATTACTCCTATAACGAGGCTGCGTTAGCAAACATGTACACATACCAGATGCCTAGACCCAGAACACCTATCTGTAGGCCATACAAATATTTTTCCCATGCAGGACTGGAACCCGCGATACGTAGCGCAACAGCCAACCGTCCAACCGCTACGCCAACCGTACCATTGCAAAATGTCGTCCGCAACTGCAGTCAACATAGTTAATAATTCCAATTTTTGACTATTTTGAATATTATTTGGTGAATTACGCAAGTAAAGTTGGCTTCCTGTTGGGGGATCGTACGCGACTTGTCTATACACGGCAAAATTTTGATCGTTTTAATCCCGTGGAGGGTCGATCCGGTACATAAAACACTATCGATTTGTAACGATAAAATTAAAAAATTAAGTACTTTTTTTTCTAAAACTCGAATTAAATATACGGAATTAATTTCTTTAAGTAAACATCAGCTGAGTGAGTCCAATGACCTGTAGGTAGTTAGTACGCAACGACCAACAACTATATAGGTAGTTGTTGGTCGTTGTCGGTCCTTGAACTCGATGACTTAACCGTGTATAGACTTTGGACTTTATATAGTCTCAAAAAACACGGCGTGTCAGACTTTTACTGACTATAACAACACCTGTGTTCTTTTAGTTGCCATTTACTGGTAACAGGAATTATTAATTTATAGTGTATACTGTCAAAATATTATACTGTCGCTAAATTTATCTCGCAATAAAGCGATGGTTTCACGTGCTGTGTGGAAAATGGCGCTGTCTTATTCGTGCGAAATGTCCTGTAGATCAAGTTCCTCCAAATACTCGAAACATATTCATCGTAGATCGCTTATTTTCTTAATACAACTGAATAATTTATAAACGATGTGCTGAGCTAAACTTTTTCATGACTAAATGTCAAACGATAGTGAAAATAAATATCGTAATACACTATCATGCGTATTGTTCCACGCGTGTCTCAAGTATAAGGATTTCGAAATCTTAGTGCTCGATTACGGAGACGCGGCGCGTTACGCGGCGCGTCTGGCGGTCTGTCGTACTTTTCCATGTGTGGGCCGCGCAACTCGCCGCGTCCATGGGTTATAATAATATATATATATATATATATATATATAAATTGAACTCCGGGGCCATGGAATAAAGTCAAAGAAGGAACAAGAGTGTTAGTTAGTAAAAGTCTGACATTCCGTCCCGTCCCGCTCCGCTCAAGAGCGAGAGAAATCTGTGAATGATTTCCCACAAAAAAAAATAGTTTACCATGATTAACAAACCATGTGTTAAAAAAATTATGTACAATAACCCTCCTTTGTCTTTGCCGCAGTCGGGTAAAAATACCTCTGAATCACCCGTTGTAATAGATACAAGCACGTATCGTATCTATTGTAGTAGAATTTTAGAGTCTTATGTCTCTTTGATGCATTAAATCCAAATTAAACGCAGTTGTACCATTAGCTACCTATAATCACACACCTGCCAAACACAGAAACTCTTTCTCAAAACTACCACTAACCTGTCAGTATAACCAGTCCAGACTATTTCTAAATTCCGCCACTCCACCGGTACTGTGAAAATCGAGTTTCAAGTGTTCCTAGTAACGACAGCATATTGGTCGGGCCAAGCTCCTGTATTATAAAGTCCTATTTTGCCGTGACATTTTTCGTTCAACACTACCCGATTGGATTTTTGAAACGTGTAAATTTGATAAAACACAGAACGTGGGGAATGAGTGAGTTATGGCCGTTTCAGATTGGCGAACGCAGCGGCGGAAACGTAAAAGAGTTCTGTATATCATTTTAAGCCGTAAACTGGATTGGGAAGCGTGTAGCTGTATTGCTTTATGTTTTTTTTTTCTTGTTTTTGATCTCGGTGTCTGACTTGATTTGCATTCTAAAAGCGTTTTGGATGTATTTTAGAAATAGCTTTGCGTTCTTTCTACACTTACTTAAATATTTAAAACTTTAATTAAGTTATATTTATGTTTATAACAAGAATGAATCATTTATGCTGTTGTCATTTAAATTATTAGCTTATTCTTCCTTCAAGATATAATATTACCTACCTCTCATAATTCACTAAAACACATGGTTTATTACATCTAGTTACCAAAAAGTTCCAGCAAAATACATATCACCAGTAAACTAGCAATGAAAAACAGCCACCACGAACGCTGACACCTCCATATTTTACACTTTTAATCTATAAAATATCGCTGTACAAGATAATCTATCAAGCTGTGTGACAACCTGCACGATATTGCAGTGAAATATAAAATTGCTGGGACGGTCCCGTAGGTGGGGGGACGCATCATCAGAGGTAAATGCAACGAGGAAATTCCGCGGCGGCACACGTGCGCCAGTCTTGAGCAGCCTTATGCTGCTGTGGATGCGATTGTACTTAATAAGCTTATTGTGGAACTGTTGAGTGTGACTGTACTTTGTATTTTTTTATAAAAAAAAATTGTTAACAATGTTGTTTTTTCGTCTGTTGGTGTATGAAATTAGAGCTAGTTTTATAGTATTATTTTGGTCAGCACCTTTTTTTCGGTGGGGCATCAATTTTTGAAGCAGCTGTAAAATTGTTCATGGGTTTTATAACTGATTGGTGTCAAATTGTCTTAACTTCTTCTTATATATAAAAATGAATAGCTGTTCGTTAGTCTCGCTACAACTCGAGAACGGCTAGATCGAGTTGGCCAATTTTAGTCTTGAAATATTCGTGATACTCTAGGGAAGGTTTAATCTGTAAGAAATAGAAAAAAATGAAATTTACGAAAAAAATTCATGATGTTTCGATGAGTATAATTATCTACTTGGGCCAGTTAGTTTCATTCGAAAACCGGCACCGCTCACCGAGTCACAAAAGTTTTGCTTTGGGGTTTATTAAGAATGTATGCTTAGATTTTTAAATCTATGCAACAGATTTTGATGCGGTTTTTAAAAGATAAAGTGATTGAAGAGGAAGGTTTATAATATGTATAATACATGCATAACATATGTGATCATTGCACCCGTGCGAAGCTGGGGCAGGTCGCTAGTAATTAATAAAACCCAATTTAAGAAACAATAACAATAAAATTAAACATAACAACAATACGTCTCTACCCCACTTCTATTCTCAACAATGCAACGGTCGCAGGTAATATATTTGGAATTTTCCAGCGCTATGAAAACGTTACGTGATCTTGAATGAGGTTTTCGTCTGTAAAACGGGCCAAAACATCCCTATTACCTCAATGGCCTCCTATTCCTTCCTATGAAATTTAAGCTCTCTTTATATACAATTGTTTACTCTCAAAATTGTAACTCTAAGTTGACAAAGGAAACATGTGTGGTTCATAGAAAGTGTTGACGAGTGCGTATGAATGTATGAGACACGCTAATTTTCTGTGTGTGTGTGTGTGCGATGTTTTAATTAAAGCACCTGGAGTTTGAAAAGGATGTGTGAGTGTGAGTGTGTTTTGCATTTTTGGTTGAGTAGCACTTTACGTGATGTAGACGGTTCAAGCGAAGTTGTGCAAATGTGTTTAAGTTCGTGTAGATGTGTTTGTTGTAAGTAATGTTTTCTTTTGTGAACAAGTCTGTTTAAATGCAAGTGGTAAAGTTTTCTTGTCGCGAGATGAATGTTGATTAGGTTCGTATTCTATCATTGCTTTTCCAAAATGTTTTCAGTAATTTATGTTTTAGTTAGAAATTTGGAAAGAGTGGTCGACATAGACATGCTGATAAATGTTTTTTTTTTATGTTGGAAATCTTCTAATGAGTTCACCGCTCACGGTGAAATTGGAGCGCGTGTTGAATAAAACTACACTTGTGTCCTTCACTTGCCCTTTGCGTTATAAGACCACAAGCTTCCTTTCCAGAAATTCTCCATGGCTCTAGCCGGCCCAAGTCAGCCCCAACGATTCCGAAATACCAGAAAAAGTTTGTGATTCCTAAAAATCACGTAATTACGTACTAGTAATACAATCCCCGTGAGCGAGGGGATATATAATCTAATTAAAAAAACATGTTTTCTTTCTTTCTAGCAGAAAACGTTTCAAAATGAAAATATTACGTTATTTATATTATGACATTCGATGTTTATAATTTTACAAACTTCTTCCAAAGGTTTCATACGCGCGAACGAAGAAAATTGTTCAAAGGTATACTATTTCCGGGATATCCTATACTCTATTCCAGGAAATGGTCTACCCGTGAACTAAATTTTGTTAAAATTCGTTCAGCTGTAACAGTAATAAACATAAACACACACATACTATAAACGTTCGCCATTTTAGTGTAAACATCGTACTGCATTTTGTTCGTATTCCACGAAGTTGTTAGTTTGCATACCAGTAAATAAAACAGCAATGACAATATACCAAACCAAACATTGTAGCTGCACGAATAGACAATTGAAATTCATTTCAGCGCACAAAACAAATGAAAAAACCTACTCTGTTCTGCGCCGGACTCCGTAAATAACGTCCATTAACCGGCCGACAAATGTTTAATAATTCTAAGTACATAAATAACCATCATAAACACTGTTAGATGATATTTTAATAGGTATCTACATTCATTTTAAAAGGTCAATGGGTGGAATATACCGTGTGGACCACACGGTAAAGGTGTGCCCCTCTTGGGTAGAGCACCGTTGTGTCCTCGTAGGGGTGATCGGCGGCAACGATCTCTCGCGCCAGGCCTTGGTACAAGCCATAGAGAATAGAGTAGAATGTCAGGCGGTCACCTCCATCTGTAAAGCAGTAATTGCTAGTGAAGGAGGAGGCCGCACGCGTGAGACAACGGCCCTCACGCCCGAGCTGCTGCAGAGATTCCGATCCCGATTTCCGGCCACCGTAAGCGCGGGCTTGCGGAGCGTGAGGGCCGTCTTCTTTAAATGTCATTATAGACTTTTCAACAAGTTCCAGTAGGTATTGAAAATATTCTGGTCTCACGCAGCTAGGACTCTTACAACAACAGCTTTCTCCTGCTAAGCTGCTTTTAGGGCCACAATAATTATCCTTTAGGCGTGGGCTTGATGGCGACGAGCCAGGGGTATTTCGCCGTCTGGTCGTCTGGTAACTGTTGACGGTGCGTACTGTTCCACGCGCGCCTCAAAGAGATGTCACTAAAACTAGAAGGGCCGAAGCCGATGGGGACCATGGGTTCACTTCTGAAAAGGTAACCCGGGGTACTGGAGCGCAAGGCAAAGAAGGAACATAGGAGTGGGTTTAGTCAGTAAAAGTCTGACACGCCCTCCCGCTCCTTTCTACAGCGGAAGAAGTTATAGGATAATTTCCCAGTCCTAGTATTGGAGCTCCTATAGTCTCATGCACCTTGGACTTTTGCAACAACAGCTTTATCCAGTATTTGTAATAAAGGAGATTTAGAGACGCAATATACTTATTCTTGAAAGCTACGATTATGATTCTCATATATTTATCATCAAAATACCTTAAGGCGATACAACTTAACACCGAACAGACTTATAAGTAGCCACTTGGGTAGTTGGGGTGATTAATAGATCCCTACTATCTTTTCCTTATCGATATTAAGAGCCACTAGCAGAAAATAGTGTTTTAATAAATGATATACGATTTGCTTCTTTTTTACCTAATATGTTTAGAAAACATAAATATAGCCATTACCAGAAGCTAATATTTTAATAAGCGACAGACGAATTACGTCTTTGCTTAATACATGTACATTTATTAAGCAAAGACGTAATTTACATAAATTTTACATGTACATTTCTGTTTTCTCGTAAGTTCGGTCCAACAACCATTTCTTTAGTTTAACTTTAGCTTTAGAGAACTCATTCGGTATTGCCATAATTCTACTGACGGCGTTGAAAATGCGAATCGATAGATATGAAAATCGGGCCCCAGACAAGGCAAGCGATATATACTGTCTCTGACTCTCTTAGGTACTATAACAACTTATGACAAACTGTTATTTGCAACTTAAGAGCTTATGATACTTTCAAACTACCCGCTTCCTGCTAATAGACGTCACGTGATAATACAACATCGATGTGACAATTCTCTTTTATATAAATTCATCTACAAAATAAAATATTTTAGAAAAAAAATGAAAACTCGTCTGTTAGACATTTTCTATGCGAATGGAGACGCAGACACTGCTACAAAAAATAAAAACACCACAAACGAAGATCTTGACTCCGTGCAAGACATAAAGCTTGCAATTTAACTGATATATTAGTCAATTTGAATTTAAATATCACTTCCCGCACAAATTAATGGTGGTTCTTTAAAACAATTGTCAGTTTTGCTTCCTTGATTTGAGTTTCTTTCATATTTATTGCTAGCAGAATATTGCACTCTGCTTTTGTAGATGTTATAATGCATTAAAAGTAAAGAGCATTTTCTTTCAAACTCTTTCTGTACCTTTGTGTGATCGTGTTTGTTTTTTGTCTTTATTATAACATTATTCTTTTAGTACGTCTATCTATTGTCTTGTTTCTTTAACTATGGGGAGTTTTTGTGTGTAGTTTCAATACAGTAAAGGAGATGATAAATTGTTTTGCGTTTGTAATTGGTCTATGACAGTCCATATAACCAGGCGGTTTCTTTAGCGATTAACTTAGGCCCGCAAAAGAAGAAATTTCCTGCGTAACCTTTCATTTTAGAGGATGTTAGATATCTTAAAATTTTGAATACCGTAATTAAGACACAATAGAAAGCCAATAGGTGTGCGGACACCGGTGTCCTCTTGGGACTTGAGAGTTTTTAAATCATGCATTGTAAAAGAAAATACAAAATAACTTTACTTTATCTTTTTAACAATCTTAGCCAAAAATTTCAATCCTTTAACAAATATTTCAAAGAAAATCCCTACTCGCTTTTGGGGATTGCTTGCAAGAATATCTTCAAACTAAGTGGCCAACCCTTCAGTCCTAACTACCGTCTTCTATTTGCATAACAAACGGTTGACGCAAGCCCTCCTTTTGATGTCAATATACAAAACTGCTCCACCACGATGCCTTCTTAACTGGTCTCTTCAAAGTTGACTTGAAATTGGGTCCAATATAATTTGTGGAGAGAGTGCTATGAATGTATTGTCTTTTGTAAGAGTTTTCTAACGGTTTGGAGGTATCGATTCAAATTTTTTAGAAGATTTCAATTGAGAATTATCTAGAAAGTATTCAGGCGAAAAAAAGAGGGGTTATTTTTGTTCGCTCCAGACACGCAAGTTCATTTAAATCAATCATCAACCAATTAATCATTTAATTTCTTTTGTCAAATTAAAAATGTGAGACTGACATTATATTGTTACAAAGTACAAAGGTACTAAGCCTTCTTAAAAATTAAAAAAAAGCTTAAAACAAACAACATCTACGAGAGAAGAGACATCAGTCAAAAATCATTTGGTTTTTACAAAATTCTGAATACATCTTTAGAATAATAATAAATTTTTTATTGTTAAAAACAGGGCAAGAGCGGGTCGGACTCACACACTAAGGTTTCCGTATAAACTAACTTATACACCGTTAAATTTTGATCGTTTTAATCCGGTACATGTAACTTTTTTCTAAAATTCGAATTAATATTCGCATGTAGATACGAATTTAATTTCTATAAGCAAACGAGTCGAGGACCTTATAGGTAGTTGTCGGTCGTTGCGTACTAACTACCTAAATTTTATTGGACTCGCCCAGCTGACATTAAATAAATTAAGTTCATACATGCGTAAATTAATTCGAGTTTAAAAAAAAAACTTTATTTTTGAATTTTGTCTTTACGAATCGATAGTGTTTCTTGTACCGAATCGACGCTCCACGGGATTACAATCGATCAAAATTTAACGGTGTATACTTCAAATTCTTATTTTTGGACACTTTCATTATAGTGTTATCCATCACAGTTTTGAGATCAAAACAATAATAAATCATACATTTTTTTTTCATTTCTTAGTGTTACGCCGACGCCTAAAAGGAAATCATGCGCAAAATTTCATGTTCATAGTCCCAGTAGTTTCAGCTGTGCGTTGATATGTCAGTCAGTTTCTCCTTTTATATGTATAGATTTATTCCAAAACGTAAAACCACTTAAAATACAAGTAATTAAAGTTCTGAAGGATAATTATAGCGTTCAACTCATTATAAACACTAATTGCTCACTTTATAGTAATTCAGCTTTATCAAAATTAAGATCATATTCACACTTCATACGTCTTTGCTTTCGACTTTCGTAGTTCTGATATCTCTATTTAAAGTTTTAAGGGATTATCATCCGAAGTCTGAATGAGAAATTTGAGTTTTATTGGAATATCATGATCTCCATTGAAAATTGACTCGAGCTTTAGAAACTTTAGGAAATGATTTTGTAATTTGGTCCCCTGACAAGTCTACATTCATAATTTTGAGAAATAATAGAGTAATTTTAAAGTTCATTAGATAAAGAATGACATCATCATCATCAGCCTTTTAATGTTCCTACTGCTGGGAGTCGGACCTCCTCTCTAAGAGAGGGAATGGGCTGTAATCTACCACGCGGGCCCATTGCCGGTTGGTGAATGTTTTGGGTTCTAGGACATGCCGGTTTCTTCACGATGTTTTCCTTCATCGTTTCTCAGTGGTGATGAAATAAATTACAAAAAGTAATGCGCCTGGCCGGGTTTGAACCCGCGACCTACAACTCTTAAGTCGGGGCCGTTACCACTTGGCTACCACCTCTCTCAAAAAATGACAAGTTAGTATTGAATACCGAGTCGTCTGGAAAATAAAAACCATCATGTTTAATAAAAAACGGTAATTTTAAAAACTAAAAAGCCCGACTGCTTTTCTGAGCATTCATGAAAAAGCCCTAAAACAAGAAAGTTATTGTACCCGATTGCACTTATCAGGCTGCAGTGTGCCAAACAATTATACATACATACATTCTCTCGAAATACATAACCCTCCTTCTGGCGCAGTCGGGTAAAAAACAATGACATTATTAATAACAAGCTTTTAAAAAAATGTCCACCTTTGTATTTATTGCGACTTTTTTTAACAAACCTAGTTAGTTTATACCCATATCATGGGGGTGCATGAAAAAATGTCAAATAATCCATATGGCAACATCGTTGGCAGTTATATTTTCGAGCCGAATGTTGTCATAACTCTTGGGCCGTGGATTCGAGTGCCCATACGCTATTTAAAAAACTATCCAAACGCCTAGTTGACTTTTCGCGTGACCGTTGGCTGGTTTCTTCCTCGGTCAAAGATTAAACATTGCCATACAACGTGACAATGACGCTAGTCTTTTAGGTAGGTATATTTCAAGTCGACAGCCATGCGAAGGATTTTTTTGACGCTATATTTTAGTTAAATAATAATAAAAATAATAATAAAATTATTTATTGACGTATTATTTGTTCACACATAAATGAAATTCCCTGGCTCCTGAGCTAGTTAGAAACTGAATTTCAGGAGCCAGTGTATTCCCCATATTGTTAATACAGTTTTCTTAACAAATTAACATAATTAAAAACAATTTCTTTCTTTATATTGAAAAAAAATAAAAAATAATAACTAAATAATAAAAATATAAATATACATATTAAAATGGATAACATATAAAATGAGTTTTGAAACAATGACAAATATCACACTAATAAAAAAATGTTTGCTTTAGTTTTATATTATGTTTAAAAGTGCTTTTATTTTTCTTGTTTTCAATTAGTTACAAAATAAAATAAAATATTTAAAAAAATGTGTACAGGAATTAGCCATATTGGATTTAAAATAACGTTAAGTGTCGTTATTCTAAATCCAATATGGCGGATTCATGGCATGCATGTTAAGTTTAGATCAGTTAGTGGTATTGTTGTGTTTAGTGTAAAATCTCAGCTCGATCGG
This sequence comes from Leucania comma, assembly GCA_958295575.1. Classification (NCBI taxonomy): domain Eukaryota; kingdom Metazoa; phylum Arthropoda; class Insecta; order Lepidoptera; family Noctuidae; genus Leucania; species Leucania comma. Next base: position 12,572,752 of record OY282474.1, on the reverse strand, counting down.
TTAAATTCACTGGTTTTAAAATCCATTTTCAAGATTTAATTTAAACTAATACAAAAAAAAAAAACAAATTAAATAAAACTTTTAATAACAAAACGTCACAATAATAATAAAACAAAATTAACAAATATAAACAAAAATGAAAAAAAAAATACCTAACTTAAAGATTGCTTCAAATAATCCTATTACACATATTGTACCTAATCCGAAATAAATTGGAATTATTGTCTATTTCAAAATAGATTTAACAAAGATTAAGTCTTGTAATTTCACAAGATAAACTAACAATATATCTAGTGAATCAATAGATAGTAAGAAAACCGTCTGCACTCAAATCGTATCACGTATTTTTTACTTAGAAGAGCTTTTGACTTATAAGAGCGAAACATAATTAGTTCGACGAAACGAGATACTTGAAGGTGACTTGTCATCAATTGAATTTAGCAAATTATGAACAGGCAAAACCAAATTTTGGGGGCCTTTTGTATGGTAAGCACAATGAGTATTCATAACGGTTTCGTCAAAATAATGAATCTGAATGCCTCTCGAATCCGACGAGTTGCTTTTATATTTTGAACAAAAAGATTTTTCAATAGTCTAGTTATTAATAGAAGTATTTGTCAGTCGCGATAGTTGGGCCTGGTCACACGAATCAATGATTTATTTGAATAGGTATCTCACCAAAAACATAAATGTGAAAATGGAAGTCAAATTCAATATTATAATAAATAAATGGTCGATTAATGCATACCAGGGCCCTGGATCCAAGGTAGGGAAGGAACAGGGTAGGTTTTTAGTCAGTAAGAGTCTGACACTATTTCCCACTCCGCGCAAGGGCGGGATTTGTAATTAGATGATTTTACCTATCATAAAAAAAAAACAACACCGACCAACCTGAAATTTATTTGTAAGAACTTATAACCTCCACCCGGTTAGTTATATTATCAGTTTTTATTTTTAAATAAGTTGATTATGGAGATTGCTTGAAGACAGGATAGACACATAAGGTGTTACGATAGGTGGACAAAAAAAATCCAATCATAACGGCTGTTACTCTGACGACAACGGTACACGACACGGTATGATATAAGATCTAAGCCTGCCCAAATGGGGTAAAGAAAAATAAAATCTGATTCCGTTTGTTTTTTTTTGCGTCAAGTAGAATTTATTCCTTCATTGTTTCTGTCTTTATATTTCGTGTAAAAACCATTGAAAGAGTGCGCCCGGATGACTGCCAGCATGCAAAAGTGCCAGGAAGTCATGCGGTGTACTCTGACAGCTTCCGGAGAGCTACCTTCGCTTCGTGATAACCAAGACTACTCTGGCAAGAGTGAAACGACCAAAAAGAAAAGTCTTAGGTACCTAAATATGTTACTAGAAATTTATTTCTTAGATCGCTTTGACAACACTAGACCTAAGCGTAGATAAGCAAGTAATTTATTTCGAAACTTGAAACTTTCATTCACGCGCTATTTAGGTACGCTAATTTGGGTTAATAGCATTAACGCAAACCCGTAACTCAATTTATTTTATCTTTGTTTGAATAAAGATTGTCATTTATTGTAGCCCAATTGCTCCAGAAAGAGAGTAATATTTTTGAGAATATGTAAGTATGTACATATATTTAGATTAACCTCACTCGTCCTACCGTAGGCGCGGGCTTGCGGACGGCGTGCAATGGGTAGCACGATGTCCGATCATCCGGTAACCGACCGGGCCAAGCCCAAGTCGTCGACGGCACGTACTGTTCCCGCGCGTCTCCAGGAGCTGTCAGCAAACCGTAGAGGCCCAGCCTGCTAGCTGCAGGCAGGGCCGAAGCCTGCTTGCGTCATGGATCAGATTCCGAAAGGAATACCCGACCACGGCACGATAGGCAACGAAGGAACGGGATAGGTTTTTAGTCAGTAAGAGTCTGACACTACTTCCCACTCAACCCAAAGGCGGGATTTGTCATTGGATGATTTTACCTACCATAAAAAAACCTCACACGTAAAACAAACACTCAAACCTTACTATATTTATTCTAGGCTTATTCTTTCATCCCATCAAAAACATGGAATTGCACAAGCACAAGACACAACTCCCGTAATACTAACTCCTGCCAGCGGCTTGGGCCGTCGGGGAGTAGAAAATTATCCCGAGCTAACCTACTTCTGGGATAAAAATTATCCTATGAGCTATTCCAGGATATGAACTGCACGTATGCAAATCTGTGTAGCTGTTTGAGAGGGTTAGAGTAAAAAACCTGCATATACAAAGTTTAGCCTTTACAATTCAATATGGTTTTAAAGAAAAGCTCTACTCGAATCATATAATTTAAATTACTTTTCCTTCGACACAAGTATCATCTTTAAGATAATACAAGAACACTTTTACAATTGTTCCTCATTTAACAAAGAATTGATGAAATAAAAAATAATTGTTTATTCGGAGAATTTGTGTCTGTTTGCTTTGTCTCGTTAAGTTATTCAAATCTGGACAAAACAAAAGGAACAGAAACTTTGGACAAATTTCGTATCGACACTTCGTTATCATTCCTAAAGAAGCTCTCAACTCAAACGGACACTTGGGGATTTGGATAATAGATTTATAATTTACATTTCGAAACAAACTTGACATCCGAGTTTGCTTGTGTTTGAAAATTAGGGGACAATACGCAAATGAGCAAGTTGATTTGTTCCGAAACTTTTGATGGTCTCGATTCGTTGGCCAAAAATAAATTGGTTTAGCATTTCAGTACGAGTATTAAAAGTAGGTAACTAGTTTTATTTTACAAATATGGCTACAATACATGGCGATAAAACAAAATTACATGAAATGATTATAAAAAAACCGAAAAAAAATGAAAGTTATTATATATTTAATGCTTTCGTGCGTGATTGCGTAAGTAATGAATCAGTAAAAACCTTATAGTCCGAAAAATCGCCAAACTTAAGTGGTAGTGGGCAGGGCACATTGCTCGCAGAACAGATGGGCGATGAGATGACCACGTATGATGACGCAGCGTTGGATGGCCTCCTACAAGGTGGACCGATGACCTGCTAAAATTGCGGATATCTATCGGATATTATCGGATTGGATGCAAGACACACAGGACGTTATGGCAACCTTGGGGGAGGCTTATGTCCAACAGTGAAAACAAGTGTCCTTTTGGCTGAAAAGATGATGATAACGATACTTAGTAGATGCCACAATTTATCTTAATTACTGCATAATAATTGTGAATTTTTCGCAGTTAGAAATTCATTAATCGTTTTTCTTCTAGAAAATGTAGTCGAGTGTTACGCTCAGACTATATTTAAATTTTAAACTAAATTTAAAAAAAATCTAACTACAACTAACACAAAGACTTCAGCATTACTTACTCGCAATAATGAATAATGCAAACAACAAAACAAGCTGATATACCAGTGATTTTTTTATCCAAATACCTACGCTATGCAACAGAATTTTGCGTACCGAGAAAACAGCATGCAGTCAAGTTGAGAGCAAAATAGTCTCCACCAACATCCATTGTAACTAAAATTTCGGGCTCATAAATCTAACTGGGTGTACCAAAGTTCCCGTATGCAGCGGACACAAATCTTCTGTTGGGAGTCGACTCTGCAAAAAAGTACCAATAAAACATTCTTAGAGCAAACTTGCGTCACATATTTTTTGGAGTTTTTAGACGAATACTCAACTGTGACATGAAGAATGCTGTATAAAGCACCAGGAGTGTAAACTTCGAAGTATTCATTTAGTTCACGGCTGTCGCTGTTGATGGCGATTGACTTCAGTGCTGCGTGTCGTGGAATCAACTCCCGCCCTAATCAAATAAAGGTATTATGCCTACATATAGTTGGTCTGGAACTGTTGTGTCTATGAGTTAACGTGTTTATGAATGAACCCACGGAACAGGAGAATTCTTAGTGTGGTGCAAACGTAACAAAATAAATACACGCATATACAAACAATGAATACCAATAAAAATATTTAAATTAAGAGAAAATTATTATATGCATAATAGGATATTACTGGGAACTAATAAATTACAAATAATCTATACTTAATAAAATATACTTGATAAAAATACTAAGATATTAACAAGTGTCCTAAAATGTATTTAAAGTTAAAAATACGCGGACAGCATCTCGAGAAAAAGCTAGTGTTGGTATAATAACGATTTCATGTATATACAGCATCCTATTGTACAAAAACCTAAGCAGTTTATGCAGCATTTCTAAGAAAACATTTACTCGCATCGTCCAAAAGAAAGCAACTCAAAAAACCGAGTCAAAATTACCAACACCGAATCACAAAAGCTCTTGACGACCATATACCTACATGTATATTCCGCCATACGTGTATTACCCCGTGCCGCTTCGTGGCTAAAAAAGCTGTTTTAAAACGCAATTTCCCGATGAAGCAACTTTGCGAATGTGCGGCCTTATATTCGCTGCCAATGGCTATAGAATGTCTTTCTAAACGCCACTCCACTCCGGTCTAATGAGGCCGTTCCATCCATTAAGCTATTTAGTAATTAGGTGCGAGCACGGCGGCGCAGTTGCGAATGGACCACAATGAGTGAAACAAGTCGTTTATTCACTTTGCATGCTCCCTTGACGTATTTTTCATATGTATTGCGTTAAGTTACTCTTATCCTTGGCTTGGCTATTTTTTTCAGGACTTGAAGGCAATACCAAGAACAAGACTTTCGAGTTTATAAGTCTGTTAATATTATTTATAAATATTTTTTATTAGGTATTGCATCTAATTAAAATTATTTATGATTTATGTGCATTGACCACTCCGAATCTATTTCCTTTCGATCAGTCCATCCTAAAGTCGTTTGAAAGGGATTGCCCTGTTTTTTTTTTTTTATGGTAGGTAAAATCATCCAATGACAAATCCCGCCCTTGGGCGGAGCGGGAAGTTGAATACGCCTATTGTTCACTTAGTTGTTGCAAATGTTTCTCCTGTCCTCATTATGAGCCATGAGGTGTACAATGAAGTATATCGTATAAAATAAATAAATAATTATACTTCCATACTTATGTTGTGGCTACATTGTCCGCAAATATTCGTGCTATCGCGACAAATGTGGCTGAGTGGTTCAATCGCGAAGTATTCGGCCGAACACGAAGGCTTGTCGACACTTACATAGTCGCGTAAAATAGGATTTGACCACTTATTTAGACAACAACATCGCATGTACTCGAATGTGAAGTTTTTAACGCGAAAACATGACACAAATATTCGCACAATAATGTAGCCACAGCATAATTAATTTGAAACTGGCCTGTTGTTCAAGTAGTCAGTAACCCTGACTGCTATGAGGGAGGTCGTCGGTTCGATTCCAACCAAGGATAAATGTTTGTGTGATGAGCACGATCATTTGTTCTGGTTTGGGTGTAAATTATCTATAATATGTATGTATTTAGAAATATATAAGTGTGTTTATCAGTTGTCTAGTACTCATAACACAAGCTCTGCTTAGCTTGGAACTAGACAGCGTTGTGTGATAATTGTGGAAAAAAAAAAGTTTGTTTTTCAAATTCTGATTTCGTTACAATTAATGTTTCTTTTTCTTTGACAGTTTTTAACCACGTCTGTCAACGTCCAATTATATTTTTCATCCAATTCAATTTTCATAGAAAACAAAATAATGATACGAATGATTGTTAACCGATTACCCAAAAAAGCAATTGTAACTGACAAAAAGATAAAAATTCCAATCACATTCTAGACTTTATCCATAAAGGAAAAGAAGGAAATTTAATAGTACGTCAGAAAAACTGTTGTCAAGATAAAGAAAAAACAGTAAAATGTGCAGGGGCAGTCGGGTACAGATGACATCAAATCTCCATCAGGAGGGGTTTGCTTGATTTGAATTCGATGTGCGTACGGATGGGTCTTGTTCGATACTCGACGTATATTTTGTGCGTAAAATACAATTAGACGCATGTGTCTCTATACCCGCAAGTAAGAACTTACGAAGTAGGTTTTGAAACAAAAATAAGTTAATACTGACTCTTAACCTATAACATTCTAAGTAACGCCATTTTAAGTAACTACACTCTTTGAACTGTAGTGACTTTAGACCGAATAAGAATTTTAATCTATGTACACTGTTAAATTTTGGTCGTTTTAATCCCGCGGAGGTTCGATTAGGTACATGAAACACTATAGATTTGTAAAGTGAGTTAATTAAAAAATAAAGTAATTTTTTTAAAACTCGAATTAATTTACGCAAGTACGAAATTAATTTCTTTAAGTAAACGACAGATGAGCGAGGCCAATGAACTTTAGGTAGTTAGTACGCAACGACCGACAACTACCTACAAGGTCATTGACTCATTTACTTAAAAAAATAATTTCGTACATTAGTAAATTAACTCGACTTTTAGAAAAAAAGTACTTTATTTTTTCATTTTATATTTTCAAATCGATAGTGTTTCATGTACCGAATCGTCCTCCTCCTCCACGGGATTAAAACGAAGTAAAATTTAACGGTGTATAAATAAAAGCGAAATACCACTCATTGATTAATCACGAAATTTCGGAAACTATAGCACCTACAAACTTAAAATTTGGCAGGTACATTCCTTACAGGGTGTAAACATCTGCTAAGGACGGATTTAACGAAAATGTGCCTCTAAAGGGGTAAAACGGGGGTTGGAAGTTTTTATCGAGATACCGACTTTTACGCGGGCAAGCCTCTGACGAAAGCTAGTAGTATATAAGAACCGTTTAAACAGTACAACATTTTAAAACTAAACCAAAACCAGTTTCAGGGTTTTTTTATGGTAGGTAAAATCATCCAATGATAAATCCCGCCCTTGGGCGGAGCGGGAAGTAGTGTGAGCCTCTTACTGACTAAAAACCTACCCCGTTCCTTCGTAGCCTATAGTGCCGGGGCTGAGCCTTCCTCTCAGAAAACGGCCCTTGACCCCAGTAGGCTACGACCCTGCCTGCCTGCAGTTAGCAGGCTGGGCCTCTCCAGTGTGCTGACAGCTCCTTGAGGCGCGCGGGAATAGAACGCGCCGTTGACGACTTGGGCTCGGTCCGGTCGGTTACCGGACGATCGGACAGCGTGCTACCCATTGCACGCCGTCCGCAAGCCCGCGCCTACGGTGGCTGGAAATCGGGATCGGAATCCCGGCGGCGGCTGGGGCGAGCGCCCCGTTGCCTCTGCCTGATGCGGTCGGCCTCCTCGTTTGCTAGCATTAATGCTTCGCAGAAGGAGGCGACCGCAACCCAGTTTCAGGGTTATTTTTAGGGTTATTTTTCAGGCCTTTTTTTTCTTTCTTAAAGTGTTTGCTATCTTAAATAAAATAATAAAAATATTATTATATTTGACTCCACTTCAATCAAATTACACATTTATTACAGCATACAGGCTACAGGGAAATTCTTCTGGCTGCTAGTTATAGAATACCGAATTCGAACCCTCGTATTTTTTTAGAAAAATTAGAAATCATATTAAATAAAACCCGTTCTAAAACTAAAAAAAAAGTTGTGATAGTAGGCGATTTTAACATTAATGTCCTTAAACACTCTAAAATACGTGAAGAGTACCTGAGATTACTCCAAAACTATAACTTTAATATGCATATTAATAAACCGACCAGAGGAGAATCGTGCTTGGACCAAATTATTAGTAATGACCCCACTTCTGTAGGCAAAATCATACCCACAGGCTTATCAGACCACGACACATGTCAAACATTGTCCCTGACCGTAGATAAAAAAGTATGCCCTTTAGCGCAATGGTATGTCCTAAAACGTGACTATTCGCAGGACCATATATTAAAATTTATTGAATGCATCAATAATCTCTCGTGGGCAGAGGTATATGATCAACCTGACCTAAACAACGCCTTTCAAATATTTCATGACACCCTAACACTGTTCTTCAATCTATGTTTTCCAGTCAAAAAAATTAAAGTTAATAAGAAATTGAAGAGTCATCCTTGGATAACCAAAGGTCTCAAATTAGCTTTCAATACTAAAAGGAAACTCAGGTATTTATACAACTGTAAATCTTCACATCAGTTTTATAAAACTAAGTATCGCACTTATAATAAAATATTGAAAAAAAGTATAAATTTAGCACAGAAACTTAACAATGATCGATTTTTGATGAGATCTAAGAATATTTGTCGAGATTCCTGGAAAATAATTAAAAACCAAGAAAGAAATCAATATAATGCGCAACATATAAACAAAATAAATTTAAACTCTAAAACCATAACTGATCCTGAATTAATATCAAATACCTTTAATGATTACTTCATTGAACTGACAAAAAATCAGAGTAAGAAGAAAATTATAAATTTATCGAAAACAATAGAACCTAATAATGCTAGTATATTCCTAATTCCAGTTACAATTAACGAAATCTACCAAATTATACTGTCTTTAAAAAACACAAAATCGGTAGGTTATGACCACTTACCAACTCAAATTCTAAAAGAAGCCGCACATTTAATAGCACCAGTTCTATGTCATCTCATAAACATGTCGTTATCACAAGGTACTTTTCCAGATCAACTAAAAATATCAGTTGTAAAACCTATTTACAAAAAAGGTGATAAGACGGAACCTAATAATTACAGACCTATTGCCCTTATACCTACACTTGCCAAAATTATTGAAAAAGTCATGTTCAAACGGTTAACAACTTTCCTTAATAAATTCAATGTGCTAAAATCCGAACAACATGGTTTTCAGAAAGGCAAGTCTACTACACTAGCTGCTTTCAAACTAATAAAAAAAGTTTCAGAAAATATTGACAAAAGTATTAACACCTGCGCAGTGTTCTTTGATATGAGCAAAGCGTTTGATTTTGTCGATCATGACATCTTGCTCCAAAAAGCTTATGCATACGGTATTCGCGGTATAGCATATAAGTGGTTACAAAGTTACCTCAGTAATAGGCAACAATATGTAGAAAATACCAATATTAACAAGGACATAGAATTCATTTATAAATCAAAATTAGCATATAACACAGTCGGAGTCCCGCAAGGTAGTATACTTGGCCCACTTCTATTCCTACTCTACATCAACGATTTGCCTAACGCGATAAATCATCACTGTACTCTTTTTGCAGATGATATATCGCTAGTTATTTCACAAAAATCTAATACCACTTTTGACAGTTATAACAACGAAGTTACCGAAGCTGTTCGAAACATTATACAATGGCTAGAGTATAATAATTTAAAAGTTAATATTGATAAAACCAGAATTATACAATTTTACAATAGAAAACAATATAATTACAAATTACTTGTCTCATACGATGACAATAACATAGCTCAATCCGATAGTATAATTTTCCTTGGGATATCACTAGATAGTCAGATCTCATGGAAATTACACATAGATAAAATCTGTAACAAAATAAACAGATATGTTTATGCTTTATGGCGTCTTACACGAATCTCCAGCCAAAAAACAGCTCTGCAAGCCTATCTAGGTATGGTCGGGGGCTTCCAGATGCGGCACACCGCAACTGGTGCCCTGATGTTGGAGGTCCCCGGAGCCAACAGCGGCCCCACCGCAGACGCCCTGGCTGACAAGATCAGGGCGATCTTGGACGCGGAGGAGGCCCGGGTGTCCAGGCCCACAAGATGCGTCGACATGCGCATCATGGGCCTGGACGATTCCGTCGAGGTCGAGGAGGTCGTGGCCGCTGTCGCCAGGACGGGTGGGTGCCCTGCCGATCAGGTCCGGGCAGGCACCATCCGTGTTGACGGCACTGGCATGGGGGCGGTTACAGTGAACTGCCCCCTGTCAGCGGCCAGGAGCATCACCGGGGAGGGTAAGCGACTCCTGGTGGGCTGGGTCTCCGCGCGGGTTAAGCTGCTGGAGCCCAGACCGCTGCGCTGCTATCGCTGCCACGTGGGCCACCACGTGGGGGTCTGTTGCGCAGCGGAGGAAGATCGCAGCGACCGCTGCTTCCAGTGCGGTCAGCCCGGCCACAAGGCCGATACCTGCAGTGCAGCGCCGCACTGCTACGCATGTGCGGCGGCAGGCAAGTCGGCCGACCACCGGGCTGGGAGCAGGACCTGCGATCCCCCCGCCAAGGCCAAGGGCAAGGTCCCAAGGCCCATCCCCGCGAAGGTGCTCACCGCCGCGGCTGCCCCGTTGGCTGCCGCCGCCATCGCCTCCGCAGACGCCGCCGCCGCTAACACCGCGGCAGGACCCTCACGGAGGGCCCGGGAGGAGACTGTAATGGACTGCCAATAACGGCTCCATTACGTCTCCTCCAGGCGAATATCAACCACTGCGCCCCCGCTCAGGATCTGTTGCTCCAGAGCATGGCGCAGTGGTCGATCAACATCGCCGTTGTCACCGAGCCGCACTTTGTCCTGCCCAGAGCCGACTGGGTTCAGGACCTGACCGGCTCGGTGACACTCATTTCGTCGGCCGCCGCCGGTACCCCGGCACTCGAGGCCGTCAAGAAAGGCCGGGGTTGCGTGGCAGCACGGTTCGGGGACATAGTGGTGGTAGGCGTCTACCTGTCCCCGAACAGATCTCTCGCCGAACTGGACAACTCCCTTTTGGAGCTGGATGCCGTCGTTGCTGGGTTTGACTCCAGCCTCCCCGTGGTCGTTTGCGGGGACTTCAACGCCTGGAACGAGGCTTGGGGTTCCCGGTTCACGAACCAGCGAGGTCGAAGGGTGGAGGAATGGGCCCTAGGGCAGGGCCTAGTCGTACAAAACCGGGGTTCTGTCCCCACGTGTGTGCGGATGCAGGGCGAGTCGGTGGTGGACATTACGTTCGCCAGCCCTGCACTGGCACCGCGCGTCGTCGACTGGCGCGTCATAGAGGAGGTGGAGACGTTCTCCGACCACCGGTACATCCGGTTTGACGTCTCCGCCCAGACCTCGACCGTGCCGGTCCGACAGACCCCGTGTGGTCCGCGTTGGGCGCTGAGGCAGCTGGACAGGGACCTGCTCCAGGAAGCCGCGATAGTACAGGCCTGGGTGCAAGCACCGGACAGGCCTGTCGACATCGACGTCGAGGCGGACTGGTTCCAGGCGGCCATGTCGCAAATCTGCGACGTGGCCATGCCCCGAGTCCGGCCAGGACGTGCCCGGCGCCAAGTACACTGGTGGTCGCCAGAGATTGCGGCACTGCGCGATGCGTGCAATGCTGCGCGACGCCGGTATACTAGACACCGCAGGCGCCGCACCCGTCCACCGGGTGCGGAGGCCATGGAGGCGGAGCTGTATGAGGGATACAGGGCGGCAAAACGCACCCTCCGAGCGGAGATAAAGCGGGCCAAACTCGAGGCCCGCAACGTGTGGCTGGAGTCTCTGAACGTCGATCCGTGGGGACGCCCATACAAAATGGTGATGGAGAAACTCCGCCCATGGGCTCCCCCGCTGACTCAGAGTCTCCGGCCCCAGCTCGTGGAGGGTGTGGTGAGCGCTCTGTTCCCTACGCGAGGGGAGCATACCCCCCCGCCTATGGCTCCGCCACCAGCAGCGGTGTCCGATGCGGACCACGACGGCAACGACGGCAACAATGCTCCAGAGGTGACCGAGGTGGAGATGAGAGTGGCGGTGCGAAGGCTGAGTGCCAAGAACACCGCCCCAGGACCCGATGGCTTGCCTGGAAAAGCCTGGGTCCTGGCCATGGAGGAACTCGGGTCTCGACTGAGAGGGCTCTTCAGCGCATGCATGGAGAGGGGCCAGTTCCCGCTTCGCTGGAAGACGGGGAAACTGGTCCTTATCGCGAAGCCGGGGCGCCCCGCGGACTCTCCGTCCGCGTATCGGCCCATTGTGCTGCTCGACGAGGTGGGCAAGCTCTTTGAAAGAGTAATTGCAGACCGCCTCGTCGTGCATCTGGCACGGAAGGGGCCGGATCTTGCGGACGGCCAGTTCGGATTTCGCAGGAGGCGCTCCACTGTGGACGCCATCATGCGCGTGCGAGCCCTCACGACGGGGGATGCGGTGTCCCGGGGCAGGTGTGTCTTGGCGGTGTCTCTGGACATCGCTAACGCCTTCAACTCCCTGCCCTGGAGTTGCATTGGTAGGGCACTCCGGTACCACCGGGTGCCCGACTACCTCTGTCGGGTGATCGAGGCCTACCTGTCGGACAGGTTCATCATCTACCCCGGTCATCAGGGGGAGCTGAAACGGCGAGAGATGTCGTGCGGTGTTCCGCAGGGATCGGTACTAGGGCCGCCCTTGTGGAACATCGGGTACGACTACGTGCTGCGCGCCGACCTCCCCGACGGGGTCAGCGTGGTCTGTTACGCAGACGACACGCTGGTCCTGGCGCGGGGACGGTCGTACCAGGCGGCGGTCGAACTAGCGACGCGCGGGGTTGCGACAGTCGTGGAGAGGATACAGCAGTTGGGACTCGAGGTGGCATTGCACAAGTCCGAGGCCATGTGTTTTCACGGCCCTCGGAGCGCGCCACCTCCGGGCTCCCAATTAACGGTAGGAGGAGTTCACATCGGCGTCGGGTCGACGATGAAGTACCTGGGACTCGTCCTCGACAGCCGGTGGAACTTCAAGGAGCACTTCCGACGTCTGGCTCCCAGGTTGAATGCGACTGGGGCTGCGCTCAAGCGGCTCCTGCCGAACCTAGGGGGTCCAGACGCCTCCTGCCGGAGGCTCTACGCAGGCATCGTTCGGTCCATGGCCCTTTACGGTGCGCCGGTGTGGGCGCCATCGCTACGGAAGCGAGTGGCGGCCCGGCTAACCGCCTGCCAGAGGGTCATGGCCATCCGGATGATCCGCGGATACCGTACGGTGTCCTGCGAAGCGGCGAGCCTCCTTGCTGGCCTACCACCGTGGGATTTGGAGGCAACAGTCCTTGCACACATGCATGACTTACGCGTGGAGATGCAACGTCGGGGCGAAATTCCGCTGCCGCGACAAGTCGCGGCATGGCGGACAGAGCTCCGGCGGGATCTCATGGTGAAATGGCGAGAGCGATTGTCGCAACCTCGTGCTGGGCACGCCACGATCGAGGCGGTAAGGCCCCTCTTTGAGGCGTGGCTGGAAAGGCCCCACGGCGTCGTCACCTTCCGTTTGGCGCAGGTGCTGACCGAGCACGGCAAGTTCGGTCCGTACCTGTACAAGATTCGTGCGGAGACGACGCCCGGGTGTCGCCACTGTGCGGACCGCCCGGTGGACACGGTGGAGCACACAGTCGAGGTGTGCCCCGCTTGGGAAGAGCAGCGCCGTGTCCTCGTGGGGGCGATCGGCGGCGATCTCTCGCGCCGGGGCTTGGTTCAAGCCATGCTCCGGAGCGAGGAGGAGTGGCAGGCGGTCGCCTCCTTCTGCGAAGCAGTAATGCTAGTAAAGGAGGAGGCCGACCGCCTTAGGCAAAGGCGGACACGCCGCCGCCGCCGCCGGGTTTCCGATCCCAATTTCCGGCCACCGTAGGCGCGGGCTCGCGGACGGTGGGCAATGGGTAGCTCGCTGTCCGTCCGTCCGGTAACAGACCGGTCCGAGCTCAGGTCGTCTACGGCGCGCACCGTTCCCGCGCGCCTCAAGGAGTTGTCAGCATACTGTAGGGGTCCAGCAGGGCCGAAGCCTACTGGGGCCAAAGGTTATGTGAGACTGTCACCAAAGGCCCCAGGATAAAGGCAAGGAATGGAAAGGTAGGTTTTTTAGTCAGTAAAAGTCTGACACTGTTTCCCGCCCCACCCAAGGGCGGGATTCGTCATTGGATGATTTTTACCTACCACAAAAAAAAAAAAAAAAAAAACATAAGGTATGGTATTATATTATGGGGCGGTTCAGTAGAATTTAGTAGAGTATTCCTAGCTCAAAAGCAGTGCATTCGAGCACTATGTAACGTAGATTCATTAACTTCATGCAAACCATTGTTTAAAAAACTAAACTTACTAACAGCACCTTCAATGTATATATTTGAGTCTTGTATTTTCGTTAAAACACATCAGTATCTATACAAATCCTTTGGTGATTATTGTAATTTTAATACCCGTTATCCCAATAGCTTTCCCCTGCCCAATATAAAAACTGATCTATATCGAAGGAACTGTTACCCTATGTCCATTAAATTATTTAACAAATTACCGAGTGACCTGAAAGACTTACCCATTACACTATTCCGAAAAAAATTGTACACCTGGCTAGTCAATAAATGTTTTTATACGACCGAGGAATACCTTAGTTATAAGAATAGAAAATTTATGTAACACCTTACTATGTTCCTATTAGTGCAATAATCAATATGTAATACAATATAAATAAATGTTAAGAATATATAGGCACCTATGTACTTAACCAGTTCATTTAATTATTAATTTAAGTTTCGTATACCAGAAATGGTGAATATGTCGATCTTTCCTGTTATATTATATATAACAATTTTTTACCACCTGTAACTACACATATTATGCGAATAAAATATTTGATTGATTGATTGATTGATTGCGTTCGAAGAGCAATGTGAAAGAGAACTGAATTTAAATAACAAGTAAAAAAAACTTTTTAAAAACAAGCTTTCAATTAAATGGCCTAAAAAGAAGAAAATAAACTTTTCCTTTATAACTTTTACTATCAATTTATAACGGCATTACACAATTTATATGATACAAAAGCTTGTCGCGAGATTTTGAAAATATTAAAATCAATAGATGAAGTTTTTTAACTTATTTAATTCATGAAGTTATTTAGCTGTGTATTGACGCAGTTAAATCTCGCGACAAGCTTTTATATCAGCGGACGGCGGGCAATGGGTAGCTCGCTGCTACCCATTGCCCGCCGTCCGCAAGTCCGTGCCTACGGTGGCAGGAAATCGGGATCGGAATTACGGCGGCGGCTGTGGCGTGAGCGCCATTGCCTGATGCGGTCGGTCTCCTCCTTTGCTAGCATTACTTCTTCGCAGAAGGAGGCGTCCACCTGAGAAGTCTACCAGATTAGATTTATGAAACAAAAATGATGGTGATGGATCGTAAGACTAACAACCAACCTAACTTACATGAAATAGCCAATTGCGAAGTTGTCTAGAGTTTATCTACCTGGGATCCACAATCACAAATACTGGGAAATGCGGAGAAGATTCAAGCACCGTAAAAAAATTGATGCTCTTGAAATGTGACGCTGGAGGCGCCTACTGAGGATAAAACAGACTGCTCACCGTACTAACGTTTCCATTCTTAAAGAGCTTTGCATTAAAACGAAAACTTTTGTCGATTGTGCAACAGCGAATTTTTATGATGTGTGGATATATCATAGGCAATAAAAGCTCTTTGGTACGTTTAGTGGTACAGGGAAGAGTAGAGGGCCTACGTTCTCGCGGCCAATCGCCTACCAGATGGACAGACCTCACTAAAT
This sequence comes from Leucania comma, assembly GCA_958295575.1. Lineage (NCBI taxonomy): Eukaryota > Metazoa > Arthropoda > Insecta > Lepidoptera > Noctuidae > Leucania > Leucania comma. The sequence goes on along the minus strand of OY282474.1, from coordinate 12,557,438 downwards.
CATCTTTGAAGTGTTCCCTCATTGAATGTACACGAAGTTCCATGAATAGAGAGAGACGAAGAAGTCTCACAAAAGCCGCAACCAACCTACCAGAGGTTCCATGAACACTACCACTCCACCAAGAGTATGACTGAGAAAAAGGAAAATATTGGATTTAGAGTAAAGTCACTTTATTTTTAAAGTTACTCTCTGCAAGCCCTTTCAATTGGTACCTATTTTATAGGAGTATATTAAAACTAACTAGTACGATCGATGTCGTTTAACTGCGGAGTTCCTATGACCACCTTCTGACCCCATCATCAGACCCTGGCTACCATACATGATCAAAGTACTCGTCAATGCAAACTAAACGAGCCCAAATACGATGGGGTTGTATCGTTTAACTGCGGAGTTCCTATGACCACCTTTCGACTCCATCAGCAGACCCTGGCTACCATACATGGTCAAAGTACTCGTCAATACTAATCAAACGAGCTCAAACTCGATGGGGTCGTATTATTTAACTGCGGAGTTCTTATGACCACCTTCCGGCTCCATCATCAGACCCCGGCTACCATATTGGATGAAAGTACTCGTCAATACAAACTAAACGAGCCCAAATTCGATGGGGTTGTGTCGTTTAAGTGCGAAGTTCCTGTGACCACCTTCCAGTTCCATCATCAGACCTTGGTTATCATGTAGGATGAAAGTACTCGTCAATACGAATCAAACGAGCCCAAATTCGATGAGGTTGTATCGTTTAACTGAGGAATTCCTATGATCACCTTCCGGCTCCATCATCAGACCCTGGCTATCATACAGGATCAAAGTACTCGTCAGTACTAATCAAGCGAACCCAAACTCGATGGGGTTGTATTGTTTTATTGCTGAGTTCCTATGGCTACCTTCCAGCTACATCATCAGATCAGATCCATGTCATCATAATGTTGCATTGTCACCCGATTTACACATGTATGTAAAATTTCAGCTCAATCGGTTGAAGATATCTGCTTCAAAATTGAGTTGCAAGATTTGAGCCGAACATACATAGTTACATACAGTGCAAGCTAATAGAAAGCTTGTAAAATAGAGAAATACAGTTGTCAGGCGGTGCAGAGGTGCTTCTTATAACTAAAAATAAAACCTTCGTAAACTCAGACATATAATGCCTATCGAAGTAGTGTGATCTTTTTTTTTGTTAAAACTCCTCGGATAGTTTCAAAGAGTTTCGGTTATAAGACTGGTGTTATCCCACCACCATGAGTATTCTAGGCAGCAAAAAAAAAAAACAAAATATGTCAAACGTGACAGGAGTTGGCTGTCATTAACTGAATATATTCTCAACATCCCAGGACTTGCTCTGGTGGCCTAGTAAGCAGTTGTGGCCGAGTGGTAACGGCCCCGACTTACGAGTTGTAGGTCGCGGATTCAAACCCAGCCACGTGCATTATTTTGTGTATTTGTGTAATTTATTTCATCACCACTGCTCTCAAAACGATGAAGGAAAACATCGTGAGGAAACCGGCATGTCTTAGAATCAAAAATTAGAAGACATGTGACATCCACCAACCCGAACTGGGCCAGCGTGGAGGATTACGGCCCATTCACTCTCCTAAATAAGAGGCCTGAGTGAGTGGGAACTATATTAAGCTGATGCTATACTATGACTTGCACTTGACTTGATAAATACTTTCCAGAAACTTTAAATTAATCAAGCATGTAAGTTAATAACAAAAACAAACATCACCTCGTATCCCCATTTTAATAAGCATCCAAACAAAAGAGAAACAGCGACTTCAAAAACCTAATTTCAAGTCGAGATTTGTAGCGGAGTCACAAAGGTAATAATACGTCTAAATGTAGCTTAGTTAGGGCCCTCGCAAAGTCTCTGTGAATTGTTGTGTAAATACAACGAGAGTTCTCAGTGTACTCGATAGAACTTTGAGTTTACAGACATTATTGCTTTCTGAGAGTACTTCGTTCATTATCTTACACCCAGCTTCGTAGTTAATAGAAATTTGTTACAATTAGACCATGTTTTGAGCTACATAACATTAAATATGGGCGGGAAATATAGCCTGCTAATTAATGAAGCTATGTCGGTTTTACGTGCTTGCTTTTTTAGGGCTTAAAGTCAATCATTAACACCCGTATTTATAAACAAGTAAAAGTGATTACTTGAGCGAAAGTGACTACTTAAGTAACGATTTGTATTCTATAGTTAAGAAATTGCTCGAAGTTAGAATTATCAGAAGTTAAAATTCCCAACCATATAGTAGTCACCATTTTCTTTACTACTTTACTCTTTACTTTCAGATTATTTTGGATATAAGTGTCTATGAAGCTGAATTTATATAAAAATTGTAATTTTATCCAAAATAACGCTAAAAGCAACAAATACTTAACAAATAGGTTTAACTAGCCCTCTCTTCTTTATACCAATACTTAAAATACTAATTACTGCATTATTTAATGACTAAGTTTAATATATTTGTAGTTTTATGTAAAATAAAATATATTAATCTAAACATATTAAAGTATACCCAATTTACATACACAATTTTTCCAAATGTGTAATGGTAAAAATACTTGTTAGACCTAAAAACTTATTTAGCAATGGAAAATAAAATAAACAAATGCTGTAGATACGGTTGCTAGTCTTATATAAATCGCTACTGTGCTTAGATAAAGAACCCAAATCATAGAACGATACTACTACCATCTAAATCCGACTACAGATGTAGGACATACTTCGTACACGTAGTAACAAAAGAATCGGCCAGTAAATAAAACAACAGCATACCAATATATCGCTGCTAAGACATCGAAACAAGAAAGTTCACAGAATACCCGAGGGAACAGCACACCATTCGCAAATTCCTAAAAAAGAAAAATAAAAATACTCGTCTCTGAAGTTAGTAAGCCATAACTTGTTGGCTGAAGGTTTTTTTTTAAAGAAACATGGACGAAATACAATAACGCGAGCGGTCCCTTACAAGTACAAAGGGGTTAAAAAAACGACTTTCAGTTCACAAGAATCGTTGGCAGTTTCTGGATAACAAATATTTGATTAAGCGCGCTGAATTTTAATGTGAGAATTTTTTCAAGGGCTCCTTTTTGTGCACTGATGTGTGTTTATCGAGTTATTAGATAATTTTATTAAGAATTTAGCTCATGTGCGATTTGTTCGCGTTAAGTTTTTTGTTTTTTCTTTCAAATCATTGTATTGAAATCATTTTGGCTCCTGGGATTTTGGTAAATCTATATATCGTCTCTAAGAGAGCAGTGGTGGCCGAGTGGTAACAGCCCCTACTTACGAGTTGTAGGTTGCGGGTTCAAACCCAACCAGGCGCATTACTTTGGATAATTTATTTCATCATCACTGCTCTCAAAAACGGTGAAGGAAAACATCGTGAGGAAACTGGCATGTTCTAGAACCAAAAATTCAAAGACATGTGACATCCACCAATCCGCACTGGGCCCGCATGGTTGGATTACGGCATTCCCTCTTCTAGAGAGGAGGCCTGAGTCCCAGCAGTGGGAACATTATACAGTTGATGCAATGCAATATATCGTCTGCGCTAGATTAGTACTTCGGTAGCTTATTTTCTTCAAAATAGAAAGCAAATTAAAAAATCATTATAAAAATGACAGATTCTTTCTACTTACTTTATCGTTTTATTTTGGACAAATCACACAATATCTTTATAAATTATAGCTTATCTGGTATTATGATGTATAAGCTATTATTCATTAAGATTCGTTCAGTAGTTTATACATAAAAAAAATCGCGTTTATAATATTAGGGTTCTTCTGTGCATTTGTTTGTCATCTAACACTTCCTAAACGGCTTGACCCATTCGAATGATTTATTTCTTGTATATTTGAGTCTCATCGATGGTTTGAGAATACAATTGAACCCAGTAGGTGGCGCCGCAATAGGGTTATATACACCACTATTTTTTAATTATGGCAAATACTTAAAGGGCTTATTAGATAAGGTCTTGTTATTATTTAAGTAAAGTCTCAATGAATAATATTCATAAACAGCAAAGTTATGAGCGTTTGTTTATATCCCAAAATCTCACTCAATCTATGGAAACATTGTACAGGTTATTGTTTATGAATGAAAGAATGACAATAAAAATGGAAAAATACTGCGCTTAGTATTTTCTAGTAGTAGTTGTTATGAATCATGATTCAATTATGAATTTACCAATAATGATTTTTGTGGACAATTTTGTGATTTCGTTTTTTGTAATTTTGACTACACAAATATGATCAGTAACGGGTACTGATTGAGCCCCATTTTTTTTTGCACTAATTAAAAAATAGGGGTGTATAATATATTTTTTTCTATTGAAAAACCAGCTTTCGAGCAAGACAACGTCCGGTGGGATCCCAACTATTAATACATACTTATATAATTTTTCTGTGCGTGTGTCTTTCACCTAACTCCTCATAAAGGACTTGACCGATTTAAAAGTATTTGTATGTTTAAGTGTGTCCCTGGATGGTTTGAAAATACAAAATTAAACCCGCTGGTAGGTGGCGCTGCAACAGGGTTCTAGATTTTTTTTTTAAAAGTAGCTTCTTAAGTTTTTGGGCAGGCAACATCTGTCGGAACAGATAGTAGTATTACTCAATGTATCTATTCATCATCGTGTACTATGAGTGTTAATAATTATACCCCTCATCGCTTTTGAGGTCGATTCCCGTCGGGAAAAGGACCTATGGGTATCGTAGGACACCTACCCTCCTAACAACCCCTCAGTAGCCCTCTCAATCATCATTAATTATACCATGAATAATTACGTTGATTGGTTTCAACAGCCCTCTGTACATAGTTACTGTATGTACTGCTAATAATAATGTGATCATGAAAATGTAACTGAGTTTTAAATATTACAAGAACAATAAAAACGTTTGACAAGAAAATAATGCTTATTTAATGGCGCACTTATTACCCTATAAAAAAACCATTAAATTATTTCAAATTACCTACCTATTATTACAGTATAAAAACATTATAACTCATCTCCAAGATTGCAATAAATATTTTTTCTGGTATGCTTAAAAATAGTACATTTGCAAAAAGTTTGTCATTGCAACTGAGGCGGACTTTGCACGAGTCGTAAACGAATATGTTATGGGGCCAAGGGCTGCAGTGACAAATTTGCACGTGTATTAATAACGACGTTTTTCAATACACTTACGGCTCATGGAGGTTGATCTGCGCCTCTTGGGGGTCGACGCGCGCCTGATATAATAAACAATTTTAGTATAATAAAATTGTGGCATGTTCTTTTTTCCGCACTAGTACGGAAAACAGTCCATTGCGTGCCTAAAAGCGGTGGAATAAGAGCAAGTTTTCGAGTAAGTGTTTTGAAAATCCATTATTACAACTATCTAAAATAGTTCTATGCGCTTATGCTTCAAAGAAACGAGTTCTAAGATTGCTTGCATAATATCACAGTAGCACTTGAAAATATTATTAAGCAAAACAATATCCATAAAAAGTCTCTCGCTAGAAAAATGAGCTCATTTATAACACCTAGTTGCCACGAATATGGCATTCAGTGGCACAGAAATGAAGTCTCGACAAAGTTGAACGCATAGCGTAGTAGATGCAAACTTTTGTTATATAGCCTCTACGGCATTATTAGATAAATGAAGTCGACTGAAACGCTTTTAATGTTTGTCTTCTTTCTTTTAATTTTGCAATAAAAAAAAATATGCGCGGTCATAAAAAGTTTCAGATAAAAACTGTTTTGCTTTGTCCTTTGTCTGTTTAATTTGAGTATTTATTTGTTTATCATTCATCATCATCATCATCATCATTTCAGCCGGAAGACGTTCACTGTTGGACATAGGCCTCTCCCAAGAGTTGCCGCAATGAACGGTCTTGTGTTGGTTTCCCGCAACCCTTACCAGATCATCGGTTTACCTTGTAGGAGGCCTTCCAACACTGCGTCTTCTGGTACGAGGTCGCCACTCCAGAACCTTTCGGCCCCAACGGCCACCAGTTCTGCGAGGAATGTGCTCTGCCCACTGCCACTTAAGTTTAGCGATTCTTCGTACTATGTCAAAAATCAAACTTGGTTCTCCTGCGGATATCTTCATTTCTGATACAATCACGCTAGGAAACTCCGAGCATAGTCATTTTCATTGTCATTTGAGTGACTTTATGCCTTCTGATGATGTTTATGATTATCACCATTGTTCCAGCTGAAAGACGACCCCTGTCAGACACAAGCCTCCTCTAAGCGTCGCTACAAGAACCAGTCCTGAACGATTCGTAACCATTGGTATCCTGCGGTCATCAGGTCATCGATCCTTCTTGTGGGAAGTCAAAAGAAGTTCCAATACGTATACCTATATTGCATATTTATCTGGCCATTTATCGTACTTTATTGCAAATTTATCTGGCCATTCAAATGAATCTTAATAAATCAGCAATATTTCGTGATTTTCAATATTACATTTAATCTCTGACCGTAGACATTTAAAAGATCATTCAATGCTTTCTGCTTACATACACGTAGGTGCAGCAAAAAGGCATAATTAAACGTATCACTCGATCGAATGAACAATATTTCTCTTTGATGTTGCTGTTAAATGAATATTCCGACGTGGTACGTATTATTTCGTTAATTACAAGCATTATGGAATGCAATGCGGTCTGTTAATTTCAGTCCTACTCATATTGTATAGTGACATAGTATATATGTCGTTAGTATATTGCTATTTGCATGTCATTGTTTGGTTGGCGTTTGTGCTTTGTAGGTTATGTGAAATGAGTTTGTCGCAGTGTTTAAAATGTAATATGGATACTTGTGAAGTGGACGTACGGGTGTCGTAAAAGCCGAATGATCTGAATGGGACTGGCAGTTAAATTTTTCTGTAGATGTATCCAAAATTATGTTTTAAATAAACAAATTATTTGTTTAAAAAAGGTCATTTTCATAATTAATAATAATTATAAATATTTTTTTTATATAGTTAAATATTTTTTTTAAATAAGAAATATTTACATAAAATTTTTAAACGGAATAATAATATTTTTTTCTTTTTATTATTGATAGACTTGCGTTGACCACTATCCCACCTAATAGTAAACGATGATGTGGCCAACGATGGAGCACGTTTGCCTAGAAGTTATCTATTCACTCTTGACTTAAAGACCCCTAGGTTGTAGTTATCAACTAATACCAAATCCGGCAGGAAATTCTACTCCTTAGCTATGCGTATAATGAATGTGTTCCCAAAACGCTTTTTACGTATGGGTGGGATGTCCACAATGTAGCGATGGCGCAACGCCGTACGTCTAGTGGTCCGATGATGGAACGGACTTGGTGGAAATAAATTGCGCAGTTCCAACTCACAATAATAATAATATTTTATTCGTTTCGCTTCAAAAGGTACAAAGGTTGAAAGTTAGTTGCAAGTAAATTTCAAGTCATTACAATATATAATACTTTTTGAGAACTGGAGTCCATACTGGGTTCAAGACCTATATAGCAGAACTCCAGGATCACACCTTCAAAATTACAATTATGATTACACTTAGTGTTCGATTACGGAGACGCGGCGCGTTGCGCGGCACGTCGGGCGGTCCGTCGTACATTGCCATATGTTTGTGTTTGCGCGAGCGATGACGCGACCCGCTGCTGCAATGTACGACGAAACGTCCAACGCGCCGCGCAACGCGCCGCGTCTCCGTAAACACGGCCTGACCTAGGTAGTACAGATATTAAGGTAGTCCTATATAATACCGGAACCTTGTAGTGACGTCTAACAGTGTGAGAAAAGGATAGCGCTATACGGTATGTATAGCTCGGTCTCACTCGCACTGGTATTAAGATGATTTTAAGACTTTTTTAACGTCATGATAAAGACTGAAGAGAACAGTGGTTTCGTGAGATAGGGAACACATAGGAGAACAGTGACAGGAAAATTTGTTAAGAAATAACTGTTGTAAGTACATAACACACAAATAAAGTAAAATATTGAAGTATCTATTTCTAATGTCAAAATAACAGTTTTTATAAAAGTATATAAAATATTAATATTTTAAGATATATTTATATATAAAATGATTATCTATCGTCTGTCTGCCTGCTTCTGCAAACTTGTCTCCGAAACGTTTGGACCAAATGTGACGGGACATTCACTGACAAATATTTTTTATTACAAAAAGTAACGTAACCTGTTTTAATTTTAAGAAAAAGTATTGCATTTCTGCGTTAAACAATAATCAAAATACATCAAATAGTGTTTACACGGATTAACGAGTTTGATGCTGAGAAAGTCACGAGCAACAGCTAATTTTAGCCAAAAAATTAATTAAGTTCATATTCTTCAATTAAATTACAATGCATTTCATTCATAACACCCACCCACGTAATTAGTTTTATCAAGTTTGAAAGAAAATCTGCGCTGCCTTATTTATGGCCCCATTTGTAATTAACGGGGGTTCATAATTGCCTGTAAAATGATTGGGGTTCAAAAGTCCCGTCATCCCGTGTAGGTTAAAACTTATTCTCTTACAATCTCGGTTTTAATAGCAAGATATTAAAATTGCGGTGGAAAGTACGGTTTTATACTTTCACCATTTTATCTATACCTATACTCCGCTAAATTGTGATCGTTTTAATCCCGTGGAGGGTCGATTCGGTACATGAAACACTATCGATTTGTAAACTTGAAATAAAAAATAAAGTACTTTTTCCTAAAACTCGAATTAATATACGTATGTACGAAATTAGTTTGTTTAAGTAAACGAGTCAATGACCTTGAATGTGGAGGCTTAGTGAATTGAGAGCATCTTGTATTTAAAATATTATATAGTTAAGTGCAATCGGGTACAACGACTTTCTTGTTTTAGGGCTTTTTCATGAATGCTCAGAAAAGCAGTCGGGATTTTTGTTTTTTAAATTACCGTTTTTTATTTTTATTTTTTTAGTTTTATTTTATTACGATATCACTTTCACAGTAATTAAAAAACTAACGACAACTCGCAAACTAAAATCCATAGAGTCGTTCGGGCCGCAGAGCGTGCCAAACATTTGAATTCGGCGCCAAAAATCCGCCATTTTGTTTTTTTTATTTATTTTGATATACCCAGTGTCATTCTCACAGTAAATACGAATCTAACGACACCTCTCAAGCTAAAATCCATCGAGCCGTTCAGGCTGTAGAGCGTGCAAAACAATTATACATACATACATACATACATACTCTCGAAAAAAACATAACCCTCCTTCTGGCGCAGTCGGGTAATAAAACGAAAACTAAATGAAACGATTGTTACTTGGCTAGGGGTGCTGACCGCAACGTTTAAACGTCTGCTCGACTTTGAGAGAGAGGAAAACCGCCAATGTTCGTATAATGCCAGTGGAATAGTGCCCTAAAACTATCACTGACATATTTATCTTTTTTCCTCTTAATATTTCTCCAAACAGACATTCAGATTGATTGCATTTGTTTTATATTTATTCGGATTACTAACAGATATAAAAGTGGAATGGGTCATGGATCAATTCATTTTCAAAAGCAGCAACTCCAGTATTGTAACACTGCAAAAGAGTTTGCATACTCCACACTACAATAACCCCTTTCTACAAAGATCAAGTAACGAACTCGAAGTAGAAAGCCCATCTGGGCTTGACGTTGTAGGCACCAAAAGTGTTTTTGCGTTCCAAATGGACCCCTTCCGGTAAACGCGGAGTTATTCGGGCGGAACATGAACTTTCGAGTAAATGTAGCATGTGTTGAACCACAACCATAATTTTAACGTAACGACCCACTACGTGAGAGAGATAACTCCAAGTTTTCGGTAGGTAAGGTATTCCTGGTTTATCGCACGCACGCTGGAAGAAATTTTAATGAATACGCTATAGTTTGTGAAAGATTTATTAGCTTCGCAGCATTGCGTGCGCCCATTATAACTCGCTGATTTATACACGAAATTAACCCTAATGACATCGTTAAGTCTTTGTATTTTTAACGATTTTTGATTGCGTCATTTCCGATACGATTGAGTACGGTCAGTGTGTAATGAGGTGAGCGGCTATTGGACTGACCGGTAACCATTTGACGAAAGTGCGCAAGCAGGCAGTTTTATGTCCCTAACATAAGTTGAGATTCATGGAAAATCAATGTGAGTTTCTTTTACTTAGGAATATGTGTTTGACCGTAGTAATTCTTGAGTGTATCTAGAGTTAGGATCACTCAAGGTTTTATTGAATTGTACACTGAGTTACAATAAATGTCGACCAAGATCTAAACTCAAACTTAAGTTTTTTTGCGTACTTATTACAATAATGATAATATGGGAAAAGATTTACACCTGTCTTTATAAACAAGTCAAACTAAATTCTTGAGTAAAAGTACTACTTAAGTAACAATTTTTATTCTATAGTTAAGAAAAATTTAAATTTTGAATGAAGATTTCAAACGTCAAGTAATGACTTAATAAGATTTTACTTAGTAACAAGTAATTACTTCTTTATAAATACGGGTGTTACAGCTTAAAAGGAAGCAAAACTAATCTAACTAACATACATTCCTGCTCTAGTCAATTTGAAAGCTAAGCTAATGTAAAATTCCTAACTTAAACCCTTTGATATATTATAAGGGAAGATACGTTACGCGCCAACATCGCAATCAGAAAACCTGGACTCGAAACTCACACATTTATGATCAGTGTTATCACAGTCACAAACCTATAGTCACTGATATAATAAGGACAGAGATAAGAGCAGGCGCTGTTGTGCGAGCAAAATAGCACTAGCCGCCAAATGTTTGTGATCGTCGCGACCGATGTGAAATCGTGCCATATAGGCACAATTTCACCGATCCACGCGCTAGAAGCGAGGCACCTATCTTCCGCTGTTTTGATTAAGCTTAAAATATGAGATAAATAAGTTATTTGACACCTATTATTTTTAAAATAATATCCTTAGTTTGATAACAAGTGCAAAAATATAGCTTCGCCCATATTTATTGGCACCGAGTGTATGTGTACGGGGGAGTTAAGGAACCGAAGAAAACTAGGTTCATACCTTTTCCTTTTAGTACCAAAAGGGTCATTGACCTTTTTCTGGCGTGATAAATATGCTTTACCTCTGTTTACATGTAAGAGTAGATACTATTTTTCACAAAAATGCTAGCGGACCCCGTAAACAACTTACTTCGGAGAATAATGTGTATAACATTACTCTCTTAAATTCTGGGAGATAATTATTATTTTCTGTAGGTAATACGGTGGGCCTCTTACGTAGGAACCGTCAAGGTGTTTTTGTAATCTTATATATGTTTGTTTTTCTTTGTTTGTAGAGAGCAGAACGAATTATGGAGGCTTTCAAATAAAGATAAACATAGTTATGACAGCATAAAAGACATATTATCATATTTCAGTAAGTTGATATTCATTATTAATATATTGAAAATAAATAAAATAAAGTACTTCAGTTTATTTTTTTCTAGCTGACTAGTTAGAGAAATCGAGAAGTGCTGCCTTCTGTATCAGGCCTTGATACAACCACGAAATGGCAGTTTTTTCTTCGGCACAACGAGAGCCATGTCAACATTCCATAAGTCGACGTCGTGTGCTAAGTCAAGGTATTCGATTTGCTTCTCTTTCTCAGCTCTCATGAAGTTCTCGTCATGTCGCATGGTGTTCAGTTATCGAAAATCATTTGTGTAAATTGGCGCCAATAGTTCTGTCAGTGATGATAAACCGATCCCAGTACAATGAGTTCAAAGGTTATGCGAGAGTGTCAAGGAACGGAAAGGTAGGTTTTTAGTCAGTAAAAGTCTGACACTATTTCCCGCCCCACCCAAGGGCGGGATTTGTCATTGGATGATTTTACCTACCAAAAAACAAAAAAGTACAATGAGTTAATGGTCTTTTAGAGAATAGGGTTGGGCACATATATTTAATAGGTATCTACTTCAGAATCCACAAGTTGTTATTCCAAGCGTAAATTGCATCGGTGTGACAAAGATCAAGCCAGGTGGTCACGCAAAGTGTAGATTAGCACTCGGATCCCTAACCCCATGATCCAAGCGTTTTGACCTAAAACGGCGTAAAAATAATACTGACAAGGTGCAACTCAAATAATGTTATTCTATTTATATATTCTTATTTTTATTTATACTAACTGCTGTCAGCGACTTCGCCTATGTGATAGTAATTGCTGATTGATGCTAAGCAGTGATGCAATCGTTGATGGTGAGGCGCACTAGTTTATTAAGAACCTATTTACTCTAGCCTCCAAGGATATTCCAAGGGAAAATACTCCCAGGATTAAAGTATTCCACGTGTTATTCCAGGACATAGTATAATCAATTAAAATTCCGCAAAGTCCGTTCCATCACCGGACCCCAAGACGTACGGCGTTGCGCCACCAGTAGGTACATGGTGGACATCCCACACATACGTTTTGGAATCACATTCATTATGTGTACAGCTATAAGATTGAAATTACATTAACATATAGCCTAAAGGGCCTTTAAGTCAAGAGTGAATAGGTTGCTTCTAGGCAAGCGTGCTTCATCGTTATTCTTAACCAAATGAGATGACACTTTCAGTCGGGTTGACAATTAATACTTAGCTAAGTAAGATCGCATGCTTTTGAACATAGCAGATCAATCAAAAGTATTTGTTAGGAAGAATACGAACAAAAAAATTAATTACAATAAATTTAATATCCGTTCACCGACATAGCCCGAAGTATCGCCAAACTTAAATGGCAGTGGGCAGGGCACGGTGCTCGCAAGACAGCTGGTCGATAAGGATGAAAGGTATTGGAGTGGCGACCAAGTCCTGGAGGACACAGCGTAGGAAGGCCTCCCACAAGGTGGACCGATGACCTAGCGTGGGTTACGGGGATCTAATGGATGCGAGACGTACAGGACCGGTCGGTGTCAGTTGGGGAAGGCCTATGTCCAACAGTGGACGTCTTTCGTCTGAATTTATAATGATGATGATGTGATGATGAAATCCAATATGGCGGAATACTTTTTAGAAGCTTGTTAGGGTTACGTACCACAAAAGGAAAAAAAAAAAAACATTTCGACACTTTCAAGGGAATCAAAAAAAAAACTTATTTTTGATTCGGAAAAATCTTCGAGACTCGATTCGGGAATTTTATTGAACTATTTACACAAGTTAGTTTGTACTCGATGGTTTGTACGGAACCGTCGGTGAGCGAGTTCGACTCGCACTTGCCCAGTTTTTTTTAATGTTCTTACAGTATCTGGTTTTTACTGTTAAGTAATTATTTATTTTCCATAATTACTGGTTAGATACTAAAAGCCACCAGATGGATAAGCAAGTGTCTAACTTTAACTCACAGGATAAGGTTTATTTTTAGTCCTAGTTCATTTCTCTCTAACTTTTTGTCGGGGTTTGTACGAGAGTTTCAATCTAGTTTTAGCTTAGTGTTTTTTTTAATCCCTTTACATCGAGAACTTGTTCCTTGCTTTTAAATAGAAACGTATGGGTAAGAATAACCCAACTGATTGAAGCTGGGATTAAAACTTTTAAGTTTATATACCAGCAGCCCAGTACTTCTACCATGAGTTTTAAGCAATAGTATTCGTCGCTACTCGATATCGACGCCGTAAATATTTTGTATGGCAAATTTTGGATCTGCAAGTGACCATTAGAGGCGCAGCAAAATTTGCCATACAATATATTTACGGCGTCGATATCGAGTAGCGACGAATACTATTGCTTAAAACTCATGGTAGAGGTACAGCATTGAGAATATTGGTATAGCCTCTTTAGTAATTTATATCTGTATGGTATGCTATACCAGATAGTATAATAAGCCTTATAATGTTCTCAATGATCGTGAACGGGCGCCGTCAGTTATTTATTTATTACATACGTTATTGTACACCATTACACATACAAAAGGAAACTAAAAACTAAAACACATACATACAATGGGTGGCCTTATCGCATTCAGCGATCTCTTCCAATTAACCTGGAATGGACAGTAATTGCCTGGACAAAAAATGGGGCTGTCAATGGGGTGACAAAACCAGTATTAACCAGTATGTAATAGTTGGGACTGGTCATCTCTTAGCTACCAGTAGCTTAATTCAATTTCAATTTTTAATTAGTTTATTTTATTTTTTCATTATTTATCTAGATTGTACCCACATAACAGAAGCGACAAGAAAATGTAACCAAGATTTATGTAACTTATAATATGATTTAAAAGAGTGTCCATGGAGTTTCTTGCACGTTCTTCTTCAAAAGTGCTTGTAATTGGTCTATTTGAAATAAACGCTTCTGATTTCTGATTACATAATCAGCCATAAAATGTTCCCACTGCAGGGCCATAATCAACCACGCGGGCCCAGTGCGGGTTGGTGAATGTCACATGTCTTCGAATTTTTGGTTCTAGAACATGCGGGCTTCCTCACGATGTTTTCCTTCACCGTTTTGAGAGCAGTGATGATGAAAGAAATTACAAAAATGTAGCACGCCGTCAGCTCAGTCAGTAAAAGTCTGACACAGCCATCCGGCGACCACAGCCCGGAGGACACGGTGGAGCACACGGTAGAAATGTGCGCCGCTTGGGCAGAGCATCGCCGTGTCCTAGTGGGCGATCGGTGGCAGCGATTTCTTGCGCCGGGTCTTGGAACAGGCCATGGTCCGAAGCGAAGAAGAGTAGCAGGCGGTCGCCTCCTTCTGCGAAGCGGTAATGCTAGCAAAGGAGGAGACCGCACTCGTAAAGCAACGGCCCTCACGCGCTAGCTACTGAAGGGATTCCGATCCCGATTTCCGGCCACCGTAGGGGGGACTTGCGGACGGCGAGCATTGGGTAGCTCGCTGTCCGATTTTCCAGTGACTGTCCGGATCGAGCCCAAGTCATGTCTTCACTATTCCACGCGCGCCTTTCCATACCATTCCACGCCGCAGTTGTCTGCAAACTAACGGAGTGGATTTTTTTAGTCAGTAAAAGTCTGGCACTATCTCTCTCTCCAACCAAGGGCGGGAGATGTCATTGGATGATTATCCCCACCAAAAAAAAAAATTGACAATGCTGCTAGGAAGAGTAATTTGATGACATTTTCCACAAATAAAAAAGATCTTTTTTCTTTTCTTTCTTCGATTTCTTTTTTTTTTTTTAATTGTGCCCCACACTAGGAACCACCTGATTCGTGGGTGTTGATTACGACACAAAGCCAATATTTAATGAATAAATTCTACTGACTGTTGTTAGAATGTTTGACCAGACAAAATATGTGAGCATGAAACAGAAGGAAGAAAGAAAAAAGAAAAAAGAAAAGAAAAGAAAAGAAAGGAAAACTTTTTATTCGCGGGAAATAACGCTATCCTAGAACTAGTTTACAGATTAAAATAAAAAAAAAATGAAAAGACACAAAATACGCGCCACGTCCGCGTAAAACAGCCTACAGCTCAGCATAATGCCCTGGACACATACATAGTGCGACAAGTCCACGGTGCTGGTTTTCAGCGTGGGCCTATGACGGTGTCGATACCAAGAAGTCGAAACGGTATTATGTGCCGGTATTCTATGAGAAAATAGAAGGAACGGACGAAGGAATCCTACCCTGATTTTTCAATTATTCTAAGCCAAAGATTTCACACTTAAAATCACCCTAATTCAAACTAAGAGGGTGATTAGCGAACAAATCCACCTGGTATCAAAATTTCAATTACGTATTAACATTAGATCGTCTTAAAAGGAAGGGGACGATCCCTGCAGAGATTTATAATTATTATTATCTATTCGGCCCCAATCGGTCCTTTCCGAACATGCCCGAACCCCTCACTTTGATTCTTTGTTATTTCTATTTGACTAATTATATTCCACTGGCCATTTGCCTTTATGTCATACAACTTTAATCCTTTTATCCGTTTTGTGTTCGAATTTCAAATGTTCGAACAAACCCTTCTTGTTTTCATTTCGGTGTATCGGTGATGAGTTTGAAAGGTTTGAATTGGGATATAAAGTGCCCCTCTGTCATAAGTAAAGTGGGAAGGGACTGCATTTGGGATTGATGAATATTTAATTGAATTGTCATTGGGCTGTAGAGGGATCTTTGCCCACCAGTAGAATAGATGAAATTCAAATTCTTTTTAATTCACATAGGCCTACACGGGCACTTATAAAAAGTGAGAATACCTACTGAACTGCCTACCTACTGCTATATATATACATATAATATATATATTGTCATAATACCTCTTTTGATTTTTGATTGTTTTTGAGCCAATTTGCAAGACTTAATTAATTGATAAAACACTCTATTATTATTAATTATAATTATAAATATAATAAATGTTAATTTAAAACTTCTATGATACTAGTGTTTTATCATATTAGGTCTTGCAAATGGACTAAGTAAACTTTTGTTCAGAATTTATATGAATTATTTAAATCAATTATAAAAATTCAATTTAATTATCAAACCAGGTAACCTATGTCCATTTCAGGTAGCCTAGAAACGATTGCGGAATGCGATAAGGCTGGCAATTGTATTGTTTTTTAAATTAAGGCTTCAATTGTGTAATCTATTTTCTTCGTGTACAATAAAGTATAAGTGAAATAAATAAAAAAAAAATGTGTACGTACATAATGGAGTTTGAAAACATTGAACACTCCATCATGAAAATATCGCCTCTTCTCATAGCCAGTTTAATTGGCAACATGTCTAACCGGTAGGTACATTACCCTGAGGGCACACTTAAGCACACAATCCAATTCAATGCCACCACCACTAAACGTAAACGGCCATCACTTGATGACGTCACGGCTACATTACGACCACACAATTGAACGCGAAGGTATTTCCAACCCCAGTATTATCACTTAAAATACTTAATATGCTCACAAACGTTCTCAACACCGTGAAATTCGTTTCACGTCCCCCAGCGAAATGTCAAGCGCTTAGGGAACCTTCTCAAATAGTCTAAGAGGGTCGATTCGACCCCTTGACAGCTCTAACCAGTAATCCGTCGAAAGCGAAGGGTCACTTTCCAATTACATAATTGTCTACTCGAGCGCAACGTAAGTTCTCCAAATGTCGGCGAAATGGCGCTGATTATACAAACTATAGATAAAAAAATTCCTTCAGCCGGTTATTTTCAGAAATTGAACGAAACAAAAAACATTTAATAATAATAATAATAAGCTGTTCTTTGGCCGCCTGAAGAAGGTATTAAACAGCCTTCCGTCAGGTGGAAATAAGGTGCGTGCCTTCAATGGTTGGGTCATGCCGGTCTTAATGTACTCTTTCGGCATACTCAAATGGACTCAGACCGAACTAGACGCTCTGGATAGGAGGATCCGTACACTACTGACCGCAAACCGGATGCATCACCCACGGTCGTCGGTGATGAGACTGTACATCCCGCGGAAGTGTGGAGGTCGAGGTTTTTTAAACGCGAAGACCCTGCACAACCGCGAGGTGTGCAGCCTCAGAGAATACTTTCTCAAAACCGACGTGGGTATGCACCGCGATGTGGTCGCAGTGGACAAGGGACTCACCCCGTTGTCCTTGGCTAAAGAGAACTGGCGCAAACCTGTGGTACTTACTACTGAGGACCGCAAGGAAGTATGGAAAGGCAAGGAGCTCCACGGGCGCTTTTACCGGGCTCTTCACGAGCCCGATGTAGATTTCGCGGCATCCGTGGCCTGGTTACGTTTCAGCGACCTCTTTGGGGAAACTGAAGGTTTTGTATGTGCGATTATGGACGAAGTTATCCTAACGAACAACTACCGGAGACATATTATGAAGGACGGGACGGTTGACGTGTGTCGGGCATGCCATCGTCCGGGTGAGTCCATCAGACATATTATCTCTGGTTGTTCTCGTCTGGCTAACGGCGAGTACTTGCACAGGCATAACCAAGTAGCCAGGATTATTCACCAGCAACTTGCCTTGAAGTACAACCTAGTGGATTCTGAGGTACCGTATTACAGGTATGTGCCCGATCCAGTTCTCGAAAATGGCCATGCCACGTTGTACTGGGATCGGTCTATCATCACTGACCAGACTATTGTAGCCAATAAGCCGGATATAGTGGTGATTGACCGATTAGCGCGCCGCGCAATGATAGTCGATGTCACCATCCCACATGACGAGAATCTCGTGAAAGCTGAGAAAGAGAAACAAATCAAATATCTCGACTTAGCACACGAGGTTGTCGACATGTGGAATGTGGACTCGGCTGTCATTGTGCCGATTGTCGTGACCGCTAATGGCCTTATAGCCAAAAGCTTCGACGACCATCTGTCGAAGCTGTCGTTGCGCGGTTGGATCAAGGGCCTGGTACAGAAGGCAGTACTCCTCGATACGGCTCGCATTGTGAGGAGGTTCCTGTCTCTGGAGCCCTAACCACCGGTAGCTTGGACCCTGCTCCCGACACCGGCGGAGTACTATTTTTTATATTTTTAAATGTTTTTTTTTATATATATATTTGTAATAAGAAATATTTAGAAATATAAAACAATATGTGATGAGAATAAATAAAGGGAATAATAATAACAATGATGAACATGGGCAGCACGCCGTGCACGCCCATCACCTCCGGCCTCGTCGCTCAGCTCCGCCTCGCCGCCGCCGGAACCCAGCCCCACTGTGAGTGCTGTGACACCGGCCGCGGCAGTTGCGTCGAGCTCCAGCGACGAGTTCTTCTCTCCGCCGACGACACCACCACCTGCGCGTCGACGAAGAGGACGCCGGCCGCCGAACGGCTTAGGATCTCGAGGCCCACCGGTCTCTGATAGGGTCCCAGCTCCCGGCGGAAGTGTGCAGCGCATGCGATGGACGCAATCCATCAACGAGAACGTCATGCGCTCATACTATGGGGCTACAGAGGGAGGAAACAACCTGACCGCGTACCGTGTCCGGATGCTCTCTCTGTTTCAGGTGCTTGAGCCAGCCGTCAACGTGTCAACCCAACGACTGTCGGATCAGGTGCGGGTCATCCTGCGTAATCACATGTTGGATGATACTGTACTTGATCGCCTCCGAACGGAAACGAGTAACCGTGCCATTGTCCCTCCGTCGCAGTCTGTGGTACCACTTGTGGCACCACAGCCCAGCCATATATTCCACCAGGCTGACGAGGGGGGTACTGACACGGTTACTAACGTAAGTACCCAGTGCAATGATGAACTGAGGAGTGGTTTGGAGTGTGCGATTCGGGAATATCGCAACATATCACCCAACCTTAGGCCACGTTTACCTCGTTTGCCCATGCATAACAAAAATAGGGCGCTGGTGGCTGCTCTGGATTCGCAGTTGTCTTGCTATCTTGGTGACTGCGAAGATCTCACCGATACACACTCGATAATGTACTGCGCGGCCGTAGCGGCATGTCGTGTAGCTCACGTCAAATTCCCAACCAGTGACGTAGCTACACGACCGAAACCAGCTGTACCGGCCTGGCAGTGCAGGATCGAGCGTCGTATTGGTGGGGCTAGAGCACTCATCAGCAAACTAGTTTGCTTCAGGGAGGGCAACACTCGCCCTAGAGTGATGCGCTTTGTGAGACGGGCATTTTCGGGGACAGGCATCAGCCCCCGAGACTACATGTCCCGAGTCACAGAGCGCATCGACTACCTGAAGCAAAAAGTGTATGCATGGGCAAACCGTATCCGCAGGTATAAGCGCCGAGTGGAGCGATACACCCAGAATCGCACATTCCGGAGCAACGAAAGGTGGGTGTGTAGCGACATCCATGTCGTCACAAAAAGAACTAATCCTGCATCGCGCAAGTAAGATTCGCGGCGCGATTGGAACATATAGAACAAACCCGAAATCATCTATCGGGCAATAGCCCACCAGACACAACACCTGTCTGGTCGGAGGATCCTCCCTTTTCAAAGGAGGCGTGCGGGACTTTACTCTCTGTTCCGCATACCCCTAAACTGGTGACCCTCGACAAAGAACGTCAGCGCAGCCTTCGTGCAGCTACTACTTCGTGACGTCATCATCACTTCCTCAAGCTTTCGAGCAGCGAGCCATACAGCCAGCACCCACGGCTATATGGGTATCCTGACCACCAGCATGCCTACTTGGTCATACCTGGTCATCACCCTCAGCCTCATCAGCAACCTTGGCTAAACACCTGCACCTTCGGCCGGTCACATGAAGAGCCTTGAAGAACCTCTCCTGGTCGACGACAGCAGTCAAGCCCTACATCGCACAGCACCGCTCCGACTCACTGGAGCCAGCCGCACTACTCCGACTCACTGGAGCCTACAGCATCGTATCCCGACTCACTGGGATAGCACCACCCCGACTCATTGGGGCATCACCGCAGACAGTTCCGACTCACCGAGAACTATGCGGAATCCGGTTCCGACTCACTGGAGCCAGCCGCAATACTCCGACTCACTGGAGCCTGCAGCATCATATCCCGACTCACTGGGATAGCACCGCCCCGACTCACTGGGGGATCACCGCAGACAGTTCCGACTCACCGAGAACTATGCGGAATCCGGTTCCGACTCACTGGAACCAACCTCCATTGGCCTGGCACGCATCACGACGCCTCAAGAAGCATCAAGAACCATCGATCTCCGATCTCCGGAGGGAAGTGATGTAGCGACATCCATGTCGTCACAAAAAGAACTAATCCTGCATCGCGCAAGTAAGATTCGCGGCGCGATTGGAACATATAGAACAAACCCGAAATCATCTATCGGGCAGTAGCCCACCAGATATAACACCTGTCTGGTCGGAGGATCCTCCCTTTTCAACGGAGGTATGTGGGACTTTACTCTCTGTTCCATTACCCCCAAAGGTGTATAGGGCTTGGGAGCGACCGGACCAAGGTGTGACTGACGCACGCCTCCCGGATGATGACGCCATGAGTTCATTCTGGCGCAGCATCTGGTCGGTGCCTGTCAGTCACACCGAGGGTGATTGGATTCGGGAGGTGGAGCGCGCGTGCGATCCAATACCACAAATGGGGGCAATTTACAGCAGCCCCCAAGATGTAGCTCGTGCAGTCCGTCCGTTGCCTAACTGGAAATCTCCAGGGCCGGACGGACTGCACAATTTCTGGATAAAGTGGTTCACAAGATCGCACGCTCGTTTGGCATCTCAATTCCAATCTGCCCTAGAGTCAGGGTCGCTGCCCGAGTTTTTTACGACAGGAATAACCCACCTGCTCCATAAATCAGGCAGTACTGCGGAACCTAAAAATTATAGACCGATCACGTGTTTGCCGACGGTCTATAAAGTTCTTACATCCATACTGAGAAGCAAAATTAACAACCATATTGACAAAAATTTGATAATGTCGCCTTCTCAGAATGGATGTAGGAATGGGTCCCGCGGTACTAAGGAGCTGCTCCTCATTGATATGACCATTAGCCAACAGGTTCGACGTTCCCGAAAGGATCTGTCGACATGTTGGATAGATTATAAGAAGGCCTATGACTCTGTTCCTCATACATGGCTCATGAGGGTGCTAGAGTTGTATAAAATTGATACAACACTACGCACCTTCCTGATGTCGTGTATGAGGAAATGGAGTACGGTCCTTCGCTATCCAGGATGTCGACATATCCAGAGGAATAGCGAACCTGTAAGGATAGAGCGAGGTATATTCCAGGGTGATAGTTTGAGTCCGCTTTGGTTTTGCCTAGCCTTGAATCCTCTAAGCACACTGCTGGAGAATTCAGGTCTAGGCTATCGGTTGAAGAGAGGTGGTCAGGTTATATCTCACCTTCTTTACATGGATGACTTGAAGCTTTTTGCCCCCAACAACCTGCAACTGATGGAGCTACTGAAGGTAACTGAAACCTTCACTAGTGCCATCAGGATGGAGTTTGGTGTGGACAAATGTGCGGTCATGCATGTAAAGGGAGGGGAGGTTGTGGAATCTGTGGGCACTCAACTCACGGATTCCATAAACCTGAGATCTCTCTCTTCAACTGAAACCTATAAGTATTTGGGTATGTCGGAAGCCCTAGGCATCAATATCACTGACATGAAGCAATCGTTGAAGGAGCGTTTCTTTGGACGCCTGAAGAAGGTTTTCAATAGCCTTCTTTCAGGCGGAAACAAGGTGCGCGCCTTCAACGGTTGGGTCATGCCGGTATTGATGTACTCTTTCGGCGTACTCAAATGGACTCAAACGGAACTTGACGCCCTTGATAGGCGGGTCCGAACACTGCTGACTGCATACCGAATGCATCACCCACGATCGTCGGTGATGAGACTGTATATCCCGCGGAAGTGTGGCGGTCGAGGTTTTTTAAATGCTAAGACCCTACACAACCGCGAGGTATGCAGTCTCAGGGAATATTTCCTAGCTGCCGACGTGGGTATGCATCGAGATGTAGTGGCAGTGGACAAGGGACTCACACCGCTCTCCTTGGCTAACGAGAACTGGCGCAAACCGGTAGTGCTTGACACTGACGATCGTAGGGAAGTATGGCAGAGCAAGGAACTTCACGGACGCTTTTTCCGGGCCCTTCACAGGCCCGATGTAGACCAATTGGCGTCCGTAGCTTGGCTGCGTTTCGGTGACCTCTTTGGGGAAACCGAAGGTTTTATCTGTGCAATTATGGACGAAGTTATCATGACGAATAACTACCGGAGATTTATTGTGAAGGACGGCACGGTTGACATCTGTCGGGCATGTCACCGTCCGGGAGAATCAATTCGTCACATTATCTCCGGTTGTTCTCGTCTGGCTAACGGCGAGTATTTGCATAGGCACAACCTTGTAGCCAAGATTATCCATCAGCAACTTGCTTTGAAATACTCTCTTGTGGGATCGGAAGTGCCGTACTACAGGTATGAGCCCGACCCAGTTCTTGATAATGGTCATATCACTTTATACTGGGACCGGTCCATCATCACTGACAGGACTATTGTAGCTAATAAGCCTGATATAGTGGTGGTGGACCGAAACGAGAGGCGTGCAATGATTGTTGACATATCCGTTCCGCATGACGAGAACCTCGTGAAAGCCGAGAAAGATAAACAAATCAAGTATATTGACTTGGCTCGCGAGGTTGTCGACATGTGGGAAGTGGATTCGGCGATCATTGTACCGATAGTCGTGTCGGGTAATGGCTTAATAGCCAAGAGCCTCGACCAACACCTTAGGAGGCTCTCGTTAGGCGGCTGGATCAAGGGCTTGATTCAGAAAGCGGTACTCCTGGACACGGCTCGTATTGTTAGGAGGTTCCTTTCTCTGGAGCCCTGACCGCCGGTAGCTTGGACCCTGTTCCCGATACCGGTGGGACACTATTTTTTATATTTTTAAATGTTTTTTTTTTATTTTTTGTAAGTTTTTTAAAAAATATTTAAAAATATAATTAATAAGCTTTTAGAATGAATAAAGGAAATAATAATAATAATTTTATTTATTTTCCCTTCACAAAATTTTTCTTATGCTACATTTAGTAAAACCTGCTTGTGCGTATACTTTTTTTAGGTGTGAAAATGATTCAATGACAGCTCCGCGCCCTTGGGCGGGGAGGTAGATAGTAACAGACTTTTACTGACTGAAAACCCACTCCTGTCTCCTTTGACCCTCCTGGGACCCTACGGTTTGCTGATGTTACGCGCCGTCGACGACTTGCTCCTGGTTCGGACGATAACCGGACGGTCAGATGGCGAGCTACCCATTGCTCGCCATCCGGAAGCCCGCGCCTAGCATGCCCGGAAATTGTCCGTATACTTTAAACATTTTCTGGAAATCAGGAAAAAAGTTGATTGTCACAAACTTGTATGTTTCTAAATACATACTTATTATAGACTAGTTATAGATGAATTATACCCAGACACAGAACAAATGATCCTCCTCATCACACAAATATGTTTGTGCATCCGGCACAGGCCTATTAATCTCTAGTCTTTGTCTGAACTGTCTCCCTTTTATACCTACTATTGCCATACCGGGATAGATTTTACACCGGCCAGAACATAAGCAGAGTCACAAGGCCTTCCTTAACCGATGATAGATAGATAGATAGATAGATATATTCTTTATTGTACACCAAAGATAAAATTACAATAGGAACTTAAAATTAATAGGGTGTCACAATGGGCGGTCTTATCGCTAAAAGCGATTTTTTACAGACAACCTTTGGATGGATTTGGCGGAGAAAAAGATACGCAGGTAGTTTGTGGTGTACTATTTACATATATACAATACATAATTAATAAAAATACATATAGTACAATCAATATAATATATATATATATATATATGAATAAAAGCAGCGAAATAATTTACTTAATGATGTTCAAGAGGAGAGGTAGTGATCCTTAACCATATTTTTAAAAATAGTAAGTGTTTGAGCTTGCCTTATCGACACGGGTAAAGCATTCCACAGCCGCACCGCTTGTACTGTAAAGGACTTGCCATAAAAATTGGTGGAGTGGCTAGGCATCTCTAGCCCCAAGTTTTCCGATGACCTAAGATATCTAGTATGTGAGTCGTGAACACATAGTAAAAGTCGAGGGAATCCGATAGATGCGAGAAGCACTGGACCGGTGGTTGTGACGAGGCTTGAGGGAGGCCTAAGTCCGACAGTAGATGTCTTTTGACTGGAATAAAGATGGTGATGAGAATTTGAGTAATGTTAAACCATCAATTTTTGAGCGAACTTTCAGTCGAAGATGATGCGAAGGTATTTTTTGATGCTGTCCATCAATAGGTATGCCTTTTTAAAACTTTAGTAAGGTCGACTTTCATTCTTAGCGGATGCAACTGAATATTTTTTTTTTACTATTGATAGTTAAACTAATATAATGTCATCATAGTACACTTGGTTT
Organism: Leucania comma; assembly: GCA_958295575.1. Classification (NCBI taxonomy): domain Eukaryota; kingdom Metazoa; phylum Arthropoda; class Insecta; order Lepidoptera; family Noctuidae; genus Leucania; species Leucania comma. The sequence continues at coordinate 12,532,655 of OY282474.1, read as the reverse complement.
GGAATAAAAGTTTTGTCTTTTGACCTTTAGTTTCGCGCTTGACCGCTATCTCACCTGATGGAAAGCGATGATGCGATGGACGATGGAGCGCGCTTCTCCAAAAGTAACCTATTCACTTTTGACTTAAATATTCGTAGGTTGTGACCATCAGGAAACATACACTTCGGCAGGAATTATGTTATGATAAGATTGACACCCATCCCTTTGGATGGGACACCCTGTAATATTTAAAAAAAAATACGCAATATTCTTAGATATTTAGATATAGATCAGTGTTTGTTTTAAGATCCTTTATTTTATTTTTAAAATAAGCGAAATATAAATTGAACCAAAATAGTTCTCAGATTATTTTTTCTCAATTTAAGCTTAAACTAGTCCTTCATAAGTTAGTCATTCATCAGCATATATCAGTGAAAGTTTTGTCAAAATCTGTTCAGCCGTTTTGGAGATTAGCAGCTGGAATAAACAGACAAAAAAAAAGAAAAAAAATGCGTTTTGTTATTGAGTATACTTTCATAAGAATTTAGTAAAAAAAAAAGATTACAAACAGACACTTCAATTTTATGTATTTGTAGTTATAGATGTGCTATTGCCTTACCTACATAAAACAACCTTTACATAAGTGGCAGCAGTACTACCTATTAATATGTGTATAGTTTCAATATAATTCGTCTTACTTAACCACAATAATGTGAACACGACCAAACTAGGATCCCTTCACATAAGTTATATAACATTTTCGAAATTGTTTCCATGTGAAGTTGCAAACCTCAAGGATGCCGCGGGGCGATTTCCTAGTAACCCCCTGTGTATAAGTTTCAAGTTTTATCATTAACACTCCACTGGAAACGAGGTCGAAACCGTCAACGTAACTTTGCCCACGACTGGAAACTTTGCCCACGATTGACAACTTGGGCAAAGTTGCCAATCGTGGGCAAAAAGGTACAGACTGAAATATCGATAAGGGTAGTCTAAAATATTGAAAGCGTTAAAAGCAAAGAATGGTTTTTGCTATACTTGTTTGAAACTGGAGCAACACCTTGATTTATTAACCTTGAATTCCCCGTCGCAGCGTCCGACCAACTTTACTAATTAAGAGAAAGATTAATTTCCCTTTTCCCTTAAACAATTTCCTTTAAAAGTTATAACACTTGGAAACTCTTTTTTTTGGTTATAAAAATAATCTGATACTACTTTAAACCTCAGCAAAGAAGGAATTTTCTTAGAATTATTTTAGAAAGATAAATATCATAACACTTACACCCGTATTTATAAACAAGTAAAACAAAATACTTGAGTAAAAATTACTACTTAAGTAATAATGTTTATTCTATAGTTAAGAAAAATTTGAATTTTGAATGAAGATTTCAAACGTCAAGTAACGACTTAATAAGATTTTACTTAGTAACAAGTAATTACTTCTTTATAAATAAGGGGGTTAGACTTCTCGCTCCTTGAAATAAATACATCTTTAAATATTTATGGGAAAATACGTGTGTAGAAAAGTATAAGACAAAATACGATTCCTAATTAAAAAATACTTGATCTTCTGTTTTGTAATGTCACATGTCAGCATTGTTCACGTGTACCGATCAAGCGAACTGCAATGGCGATCGTGCGGAAAATGATTGTGTTAATGCCAAAAAGAAGGGGATAGATAGGAGCAACAGAAGGCTTATGAACAAGATAGTCATACATTAATAGGAAATACCTAATATTATAGTAAAATCGACATAAATAAACAACGTAGGCATATCCAAAAAAATCACGATAGAGCAATTCTTTCGATACAATATCTAAATAAAACCTAACAATAAAACCATGACGTTGCGTGAACCTTCGTAATATTTATAATAACGCAACGATTTTTAACGTTATTTACACAAACGTTTTAACGTTAAAGCTCAAGTTTTTGATCCCTAATGATACAATGGAGGTACAGCAACACGCCATAAACTCATTTGCTGGCGACTCCCTAATCTTGGTTGCCGGTGTAAGTATTTAGTTTCCCATTTATGAGCACCGTTCGCGTGGAACTTGCTTTGTACATAATTATTAATATGGACTTAGAGCTGTAATGAACCACAAAGCTCGCGCTCTATATAATATGGGGTACTATTTTGATTGCTCGCATGTGTAATTTTGAACTGGTAACTACGCATTACAATGACAATCATGGTTTAGTTAATGCTGATCTGTTTTGTGTTAATTTGACAGATTCGAACTATTTTCTGTGTCAGCATACCTATTGGTAAATATTTTAGTAAATAGGTCTTTGATTTGGGTCCTAGTTACTCCAACTATTTGGATGTTTACGCTTATTTATGAAAGTTATAATTTGTAAGCAAAAACTTTTCGCCGTGGTAAGCTGCAATAAAATAATTAGTGAAGGCGATGTTAGCTATTTGAGTTTATCCCCTAAACTCATATACGAAATAAACAACGTATCACTTCTTCTGCATAAACTACAAAGAAAATTTTATTCGGTGAACACAAACTTTATTCAATTATGAACTCTTAAGTAATTATTCCTGAATATGCTTTAAATTGTTTTAAAGTTCTATACCTCTAAAAAAAACACCCATTTTAACTTGAAGTACAGTTTTTATTTGGTCAAACATGGTATACCAAAACATTTTATTTCTGAAGCAATTTTTAATTACGTATGTGATCTTCAAGATGTAAATCAGTCTCAAAAATGACGCTAATTGCATATTTCAAAGCGTAGACCTCTATGGACAAGAATTTTCAAGAAACTCCACTGTCCATACACATTTTTAAATCATACTATACAGTAATTATCAGTTCAAAATCTAAGTGTAAATCTTTCACCCATCGTCTAAACTCGTTCGACCAAAAATCGATGATGTGTCTGAAGTTTGGCGCAGCTTGAAACAAATTTGCAAGCGTTAGCATGTGCGCGGATGCTCTCGACACGGTTGCTGGGAGCGGAAGCGAAAGAACTCATTTGTAGCGGCCAGATAGTTGATAGAAACTGAATGGAACCGTCTGTTTCCTCTAGGGTTATTTTTAGGTTCGAATATGTTATATTACTCGTGGGTTTTGTTTTAGGAAAATGTAATGAGACTTTATTAACTCACTGTTTTTCAATCGACTTACGCAATTTCTTTTTTATTCATTACTTATTTGGCTTAAAAGTCATCTAAATAGAGTGGAAACAGCCGAGAATTAATATAGATTTCACTGCAGAACAAATAGCATGGCAACAAGCTCTGTAAATTGTTGTAAGCAAACAAAAAAACAGCAATACTGTGATGTCTTACTTAACGTAATTGTTATTCACAAAACGCTCTTCCTTTTAAGGGAAAGCTGTTCTTAGCGGAGATATTTTATTAAATTTTGACAAGTTGAAGGTCAATTAATAAAAATTTTGCTTTTGTGTTGTCGAAAGAAAATAAATTATTTTATTTCGAGAAAAAACAAAATATATTTTTTTTTTTGCTTTTGTTTTGCAGAAGTCTTTATTGAAATATTTTTGTCTAGTTTTAGACGTCTGTAGTTTCATAACTTTAATTTGATTGGTTCAAACAGGTTATTAGTACAACCATTGTGTAACATAAAATTTGACAGTGTTGAAAAACCTTGACCACAAAAAAAGACTAAAAAGTTTGAAATATATCTCTTTAACTAGTCAATGATAGATTTGACACCATCAACTGGACCAGACTGCGTAAAATAAAGACTTTTTTCAAACTTCTGAAATTGCTTCCTCGAGTCTTTTAGTTTTGATGCTCTACATAACAATCACGAAAAAAAATAAATAAAAAAAACATGTAATTTTGCATAAAAATCCACGATATTATAATATTTTGAGTTAGGTACCAATTGTTGGAACTAACGCCAATCTAGGACACCCCAAGCTAAAATTCAACAAGCGTTGGAGCTCTAAGGCGTATCAAACTCGAACTTGAAAAACATAACCCTTCTTCTAGCTCAGTCGAGTAAACAGATCACACTTCAGATTATAAAATGCCGAGTATAGATTGACCAAAATCGTAATGCTTACTTGAAATAAATTCGCCAAGTTATAGAGTTGTTTAAAAATAAAACTTGTTATTTTTGTTTTTATTAATTCGATTTATTATTTAAGTTTATTTAAATAGTAAATGGAATTAATAAAAACGAAAATAACAGTATTTTTTGGAAAGTCTTTCACCATTAGAAAGTTACCATTAGTTAATTAGTGTTTAAAGAAATATTGGCTATATTACATTAAAAAAATAGAGTTCCTTACCCAAATTCGAGAAATGCAAACCAATGTATCAAAAAATTATAACCGAGTGAAGCCGGGGCGGGCAGTAAATCATAAATATGGTCACTATCTTCTTCCATCAAAAAGTTTTATAGATTTTTTTTGTTTTTCACGACACACAGAACTAAAAACAGCTTCCGTAAAACGTTCTCCCAATGAATAACTAACATGAAGTGGCAATTCCATTGCCAAAAACTATCATAGCAAACCGTTTTCCTCCTCAACTCTTGAAACTGGCCAGAAACAATAAAGTTTTTATGTATTTTGTCCCGACCGCCGTAAAAATATCAATTGTTACTGTAAATGTGTGGTGTGTTACTTCACTTAAAAGAGGAAGTCTGTTTTTGTCGAAATGAAGCTACCGTAAAAGCCAGTAGAAACTTTTGGCATGATTTCCTTTTTTCTTATCGCCATAGGTTATAATGTTAGAGGATAATACGAGAAATCAATAGCAAAATAACCAGGACCGTAAACCGTAACCGAATGAAGATACGTTTAAAAGCGTTCCTAGTGTAATACGTAATATTTTGAGGTTTCTATTGATAAAATAGATTAAGTTGGTTAATACTGTTATATTTTTTCATGCTCTCAGTTTTTCATCAACAAAACTATTAAAAAAAAATTGTGTTACACGAATTGAAAAGATACGAGATAGTATTACGATAGTGATTGACATTATTTAATGCATACACATCATAAATACCGAAACCAAAATAAATAAATAACGCGTGATAAAAAAACCTGTATCAATCTCTCTAATCATCTGGTTACAGTTGGTAGACATAATTCTTTTTGTTATTGATTTCATAAACAGCCAGTTTAAGAAATGGCCTAGGTTTCAATTTTGGTGAAAAGAAAAAAAATAATATGCCAGCAATATATGGCAAAATATTCGTTCCCCTTTGGAAGGTTTCTATCAATATATTTTTTGACTTCTTTGACTTATGAAAGGCCCAAAGTTCACACAAAATAATATGTTTTCAGAGGTCTTTGCTGGATTAGTTTTACACAAATTTGATTTCAAAAGAAACCCAGATAATATTCGGAGGATATTTGTGTTACCAAAATATCTAAAGAAAGATTTATTGTGTTATAACGTCATAATGACGTTAGAGCAGTTTTATAAAAATTTATCTTTTTTTTCGGTGGGGGAAAATCATCCAATGAGCGGGAAATACTGTCAGACTTTTACTGACTAAAAATCCCACCCCGTTTCTTCATTGCTTTTCATACCAGGGCTGAACCTTCCTTTCAGAAACAGCTCGTTGAGGTGCGTGTGGAACAGTAGGTGCCATCGAAGACTTGGGCTTGGTCAGGACGGTTACCGGACGGTCGGATATCGAGCTACCCAATGCTCGCCGTCTGCAAGCATGCTTGCAATCTAACTAAGAACTATGTAAAGATTAAGGCCTTTGCCAGAACAATGTTTTTAATTTGCAACGATTTATTAGAATTATTATTATTTCTAAAACACCAAATAACACATCTAGTAATATATTGGCAAAACATACTGCTCAAGCAAGCTTATCAATGAAATCAACAACGGCAATTTTCTGGAAAGTTCAAATCCAACTTTGCAAATAACTCGATTCTCTGGGCCTAATTTAGTTTTTATCAGTTCTTCGACCTTTCGTGAATATTAAACACCATTATTCTATTATTTAACTAAGTCTGAGCACATAAACGGATTATTGCAATTAAAAGTTTTTAGTAGCCGCCATATTTCGTGTAATAAATTTTGTAGATTCGCCGCTATAATACCTGTCTCGAAATGATAGTCGAAGCGAAACTGAATGAGCTTTATTAAAGACCAATTAAATCCCTCCATTAAAACAAAATTAATGTAAATCACTCAATCCATCTCAATTAAAATCACCATATTGTGATCCTTGCGAATCATCCTTTATAAACTTGTTCAATTACCATCAATTTATCACAATTTGTCTGCCAAAATTACTATAACAAATGGTTTATATTTGAGGCATCAACATGCAATAAAGAGGCATCTCATTACTTTAAATGCGCATAAAACACCCACTATTATTTCAGCCATTATCATTCTCGTTAAAAGCAAAAATTCGAGAACACATTGCCGGTGGAATATTTTTTAGTAACGAGGCTGGCTTCGGTGTCATACACACTGTCGGAATTTCCATATGTAAATGGAAAACGGCCCTATACAATCAATTTTGTTCCCACATTCCATTTGAAAAGTGCACCTGCGCTGAGAATATGGATTGTTTAGTTTTGTTTGAATTGGAATGCGTGGCCGGCAAGGCGTGTTCACACTTGTGTCACGTAACTCCTATCGCAGCCATTACTTGTAAGTGGTTTTGTTTCTTAGAACGATACTCTCTCTCACCTTGTGTTGTCTCTTAGTAAAGGATAGTGAACTTTGTGTGTGAGATAGCGGTGTGTGGTGCACAGATTTTGTTTCAGTGCTGAACTAGAGTTTATCCTATTTGCTGAGATATAAATGGTGTAATCATTTGTCCTCGGTGGGAATTAGCAGTCAGGGCTGCTAACCACTAGACCAACCGGCCAGTCAATATTGCACCTGCCACAATTTGTCTCTGCGCCATCCAAAGATCGGCTGGTAGAAATTGACTCTGTACTTTTGTGTGCATATAGAATTAAATAAAAAACAAGTATACAATTAACAATTTTAAAAAACTCCCGACAGTCCTTGACGTCACTATATTTTTTTTTTTTAAACTGGACAAGACGAATCTCATGAGCCCAGACTAGATGGTTTTACTAGTAGGCATTCCAAAGTTCTATCAGCCACTCCTAGTTCTTGCATCAGGTCCTTGTCATCATGAGAAATTTATAGCACTGGTTGAGGCGAATCTAATGAGCCCAAACTCGATAGGTTTACTATGTTAATAAGCAATCCAAGGTTTTTAACTTCGAGCTCCTCATCATCAAACTAGCACAATGGCACCAGATTGTGCACAAGTATTTCCAATATATGTTTAAAATGAAGTTAATACCCATAAAATGTTTAAAAACCCTACCACAGTTAACAAACGAGCTGATGACCTTGAACACCTGCACTGATCTTCATAAATTATAGCTAATAACCATCTCGATTAACACAGCTTTCAAACAAAAAAAAACCACATCAAAATTGGTCCATTCGTTTGGGCGCTACGATGCCACGGACAAACATACAGACAGACAGACAGGTCAAACTTATAACACCCCTCTCTTCTTCTCAGTCACATCGATATAAAATCAGCTCTATCTTGACAATCATCGAAGCCAAATTGTCAAAGATTCCATAACCCAAATTATTAGATTTACGATAGGTGAAGAAGTTTTGTCAATATTATTTGAAATAAGAGACAATCTAATAAAAGAAAAGGAACTTTCATTGCCGAAGCTTTTCGAATTGGGGTAAGAAAATCGGGGCCATTTTTCTAGGGTTTTCTACAACCCTACAGAAAAGTTTTTACTAGGCTACTTGAAAATTTTTATTTAGGTAGATAAAGCGTGATTCAATTCTAGCTTCCTAGCCTTTATTTATGACACAAACTGCCATTATATTATTCAGGTCATGTTTAATTCATTTGACATCTAATATTTTTAATTTACTGTGAGGTCAGTCCAATTAGATACTTTCTGCAGTCTGCATTCACTCAAGGCCGTTTTTGACAACGTTTTCGTTGATCTAGGTAAATATCTCGGTACACACTTGACTAAAATTAAATTTACAGCTCACCGTTACAGGTTTGGTGGTTCAAAAAAAAATCATAACAAAAAAAAAACACAGGCAATAAAAAACATAATATTTTCAATAAGATTATTGAATTGACGGTAATTATTCTGAAATAACTAACACGAATTGTTATTTCTTTCAGAAAAACTGAACAATTTAAATGTTTTCAAACGGTAGTTTTTTTAGGATTCCGTACATTAAAAGGAAAAAAAAACGTAGCCCTTATAAGATCACTTTGTTGTCTGTCTGTGTGTCTGCCTATCTGTCAAGACCATTTATTATTATTATTTTCGTTAATTTAGAAAGCAAACTTCTAAATTACCGAAAAAAAAGATACGGTCGTTTATGTCACAAACCGTATATTTCGATACTCTCAAATGAAAATTGTAAATTTGTAGTTACGTCACAAAAAAACTTTTTTCGATTCGGAAACATCTTCGAGATTCAATTCAGGAAATGAACTGCTTCCATAGGTAAGTTAGTTAGTTTTATGACGCCATTTTTTAGTTAGGAGTAGAATTAAGTGTATATTATATAGTTTTAATTAGTGTTTTATATAATGTATATAATTATGTACAGAACCTTCAGTATGAAATTCCGACTCGTTCTTGTCCGGTTTTTTATTATTGACAGGCTTGGGTTTGCATAATATCTCGTTTGATGGTATGGGCGGATGATATGGATGGATGATATGGGCGACGATGGAGATAACTTGCCTATTCACTTTTGGCTTAAAGACCCCAGATTTTAGCTATCAAGAAACACAGACTGTGAACGGAAATTCTAGTTAAGGTATTATACTTAAGATAAAACTCTCCTTAAAACGTATGGGTGGAACATCTACCAGTTTTAGCATCAAGCAATATTAGCTTGAAATAATTAGTTCACGATATCAACGTAAACTAATTATATCAAGCTAATATTCGATGCAAAACAAGTGATCGATAGAGACAAAAGGTTCTGAAGTAGCGACCGCGTACTGGAAAATGCAGCGTTGGAATTCCTCCCACAAGGTCCCTCATCGTTATACAATGGGTCGTAGAAAATCAGATAAATGCCAGATGCAAAGCACCGGTCGCTGTAGTGACAAATGAGTAGGCCAATATCAAGCAATGGACGTCTTTCGGCTGCAATGATGATGACGATAAACATTTTTGACGTATAACTCACGTGTCATTATTGACAGCTGTCAAAATTAAAGTGCTTCGAATAGAACCATCCTTTCATGTTTAAATAAAGTGCTTGTTTCTAGTTTTTACTAAAGTAAACCATGTTGTACTAGTCCATAAATTGTTTTTTTTTTAATTGCCTGCGAATCACGCTACCTTTGATTTTTATAATGTATAATACGAGGTTTAGGTTATTTCAACCTTTTGTTTGTAACGACCAAATCTTAAAATTAATCTGATATTTGCTTTTTCGGGTTAAGTTGTTGAAGTGGTTTCGTTTCGTGACTTAATTTTAAGTCATATTACGATTTAAGATTATACACAGATTGTTCAATCCTAAACATGACGTGCCGTAGTTAGTGTTTCATTAAATTATTTTTGATTTAGTACTTATTAACTTCTAGACACGAATCCGCCCGCGTTAAAGTCAAAAATAATCCTCTCTCTCTACTCTCGGGATTAAAATATCTTACGTTCTTTTCCTGGACATGGTTTACTCGTTTGGCAATTTTTATTCCAATCCGCACAGGCAAAACAGTAACAAACATATACATGACAATTTGGATGCCTAATGTCCATTGTATCTACGAGTATTAGCTTTTTTTTTTTTTTTTTTTTTTTTTTTTTGTGGTAGGTAAAATCATCCAATGACGAATCCCGTCCTTGGGTGGGGCGGGAAACAGTGTCAGACTTTTACTGACTAAAAACCTACCTTTCCATTCCTTGCCTTTATCCTGGGGCCTTTGGTGACAGTCTCACATAACCTTTGGCCCCAGTAGGCTTCGGCCCTGCTGCACCCCTACAGTTTGCTGACAACTCCTTGAGGCGCGCGGGAACGGTGCGCGCCGTAGACGACCTGAGCTCGGACCGGTCTGTTACCGGACGGACGGACAGCGAGCTACCCATTGCCCACCGTCCGCGAGCCCGCGCCTACGGTGGCCGGAAATTGGGATCGGAAACCCGGCGGCGGCGGCGGCGTGTCCGCACGAGTATTAGCTAAACTTTTGTACTAATATTGTAAAAATAGGATTTTTTTTATTGTTTTTTATAATGAGTAAATTCAAAAAATATTGCCCTCTAGCCAATTTACAATCGTTCTGTTTAGCGTAAACGCTTGGAGTTGGCCACGCCCCAAATTCCTTTATTCTGACGTCATCTCAACGCTCAATCGCGTGGTCAGAACAAAAAAATTGGGGGCGTGGCAAACACTAAGCGTTCACGCTAAACGAAACGATTGTAACTTTTTTTATTATCAAATTTCTTTCGCTAGTAGAATGCTATTTTATCACTGAGTGGCATAGGTATAAATATTTTATACTTTAACGCGGGCAGAGCTGTTGGCAGAAGCTAATTAAATATGTTTTCTAATAGTACTTTATTTTAACCAAGACTTAATAATGTCCATTTAGTGTTCTTTAAATATCCCTAACCCCCACTACTATTGTTAACAAGTATGACAGTTAAAATCAAGCAAACGTATAATTACTAACACGGATTCGTAATGGACTTTGGCAGATAATAATCAAATAAGTAACGCTTAATTTAACAATTCCGCGTATAGGTATGTGATCCAAACGTAATGTTGCACCAATTATACATCCAATCTATTTATTATTGTACTAAATTAATTAACTAGCAATGAACACTCCCTAAATTGTTTTATAGGAGTAGTTCTAAAAAAACAAATAATGTAAAACCCTTTTTCATTTCATTGGGTCACTATTTGTGCTATATTTCAAGCGCGTACTGTTCCCGCGTGCCTCAAGAAGCTGTCAGCGAACCGTACAGGCCCAGCCTGCTAGCTGCAGGTAGGCAGGGTCGAAGCCTGCTGGGGTCAAGGGCCGTTTTCTGAAAGGATAGCTCAGCTCCGGCTCGAAAGGCAACTAAGGAACGGGGTAGGTTTTTGTCAGTAAGAGTCTGACACTATTTCCCGCTCCACCTAAGGGCGGGATCTGTCATTGGATGATTTTACCTACCATAAAAAAAGACCCATGGGCTCAAAAAATAAAATTTCAGAACTTCCCCTTTTCATCTCCATAAAAGTATTTTTTTTAAAAGCCCTTCTAGGTCTCGCCTATATCATAATATATAAGGAAGCCTTTTGCAAAATTTCACGCTGTTTCCCCTTTTATATATACACCGTTAAATTATGATCGTTTTAATCCCGGGGAGGATTGATCTGGTCGACATGAAACACTATCGATTTGTAAAGATAAAATTAAAAAATAAAGTACTTTTTTAAGCAAATGAGGCATTGACCTTGTAGATAGTTTTTGGGCGTTGCGTACGAACTACTTACAGATCATTCAACTCGCCCAGCTGACGTTTACTTAAAGAAATTAATTTAGTACACGCGTTAATTAATTCGAGTTTAAAAAATGGGTATTTTGTTTTTTAAATTTTATCTTTACAAATCAATAGTGTTTCATGTACCGAATTGACCCTCCACGGGATTAAAACGATCAAAATTTAACGGTTAACAGAATCATTACAATAATTGGGTGTAAATAATTATATAATTACACATAGAACGAGGTCGAGCAATCTAGTTTATTATGCTAATCTCGACGCAATTGTCGCGTTACTGTATAATACCTGTGTTGAAACAATAGTAATATATATGTACATATATTTATATATATATATTACTGGTCTGCTTTGCTCGATTGCCTTCTTACTGAAGACGTTCAATGAACCTACATGTCCATTGTCTGTAAGCATATTATGCTCACAATTACAGACAGTAATTCAGCTATAGAATTCATGGCAGGTGATAATTATTGATTAAAAACTCATTAGATTTGATCACGGTTTTTCCAAGATTTATGTTTTTTAACGTTATCTATAAAAACTTAATGACATAATTCATTATTAACTCAAACTCTTTAATCAATGGGCGTTGCCCCATCTTTGCGATTTATTAATATTTTACAACTAAAATTAAAGTTTAACGATGAATAAAATTCAGGATTTAAAAAATAAAAGAGGGTGAAACGAGACATTCGTATCGCCTATACACCACAATTTTTTAATTGTGGCAAATATTTAAAGGGCTTATTAGAAAAGGTCTTGTTATTATTTAAGTAAAGTCTCAATGCATAATATTCATGAAAAGCAAAGTTATGAGCGTTTGTATAGATCCCAAAATCTCACTCAATTTCTGGAAACATTGTACAGGTTATTGTTTATGAATGAAAGAATGTCAATAAAAATGGAAAAACACTGCGCTTAGTATTTTCTAGTAGTAATTGTTATGAATAATGATTCAATTATGAATTTACCAATAATGACGAATTTTCGTGGACAATTTTGGAATTTCGTTTTTTGTACTTTTGACTACATAAATATGATCAGTAACGGGTACTGATTGAGCCCCATTTTTTTTTTGTGCACTAATTAAAAAATAGGGGTGTATAAACTGAAATAATTGTGAACATAATGTCGTTACGGATAGTTGGAATCCAGATAAATCAAGTCCATCATTACAGATCAAAAAAAAAATATACCACAGGTATCATCTGTTATAATTTAAGTTCCCTTAATTAAAGTGGTTTATACTTATCATAGTATATATTAGTTTAGAATACTAGCATGTATTTATATATCTCAGGACCGTCAGGTTCTGGGCCTTTGGAAGGCATACGATGGAACAAAACCAATTCGCAGAGGCCCTTCATATATTTTTTATGGAACGTGATACCATGTATTTTATTATTGTAATGAACTTAATTTCTATTTGAAATATCTGTTACTAGCTTTTGCTCGCGGCTTCGCTCCCGCTCTAACCTACTCTACCCTACCCTACCCTATTCTACCATACTCTACCCTGCTCTACCCTACTCTACCCTACTCTACCCTATACCAATAAATGAGCAAGTTTTAGATTTATTTTTACTTAACGGAATAAAAATATCCTATGTCCTTTTCCTGGTTCTAAGCTACCTTCCCACTAACTTTAAGCCAAATCGGTTCAGCTATTCTTAAGTTATAAATAGTGTAACTAACACGAGTTTCTTTTCTAAATATAGATTTATTTATTATGTTGCCTTTTTAACCCAAAGGTTGACTGGTAGAGAATGTCTGGTTGCCTATGCCTATGTCTGTACATGAAGTATAATTAAACTTCGTCTACAAATAAATCTGAACCTAGTCTTGCTAAGGAGTCTCGAGTTACCCAGAGTTATGCAGATCAGATAGGGTACTCTATCACCTAATATTATATTGTACATGCAAAAATTTATGTGTGTGTGTTTGTTACTCAACATACAAACACACATAAACATAAACTTGGTACCTACTGCTGCCAATTTTTCGCCCGCGTGACGATAGAAAAATATTATAAGAGAACATACATTGAGGTAATAAGTATTTTATGTGCCATTCCAGGACATACCCGAACATACCCATACCTTATATCATACCATAAAAGAAGTAACAAATAAACACATTTAAAGATTCAAAGCATTTATTTCAAATAAACCATTCACAGGCACTTTTGAAAAAAACAAGAAATCCGTCTGTCAGAATAAAATATGCTAATTGCACATTCCAGAGCGTAGATTTCTATGGAGAAGAATGTGAATGTCTCCATGGAAACTCTTTACAATCATGTTATTTATTAAAAATATCTCAGTTACATGTACATTACAAACACACTTACGAACGTCTACTTTTATAATATTAGTATGATGTAAAGTGTGATTATTCCACAAATAAATAAGCCATCAACGATGACAACGTCACATAAATCCGTCACACCCACAGCTTTCCGCTTCATACTATTACAATGTAGTTGCACCACCCTCGCTGCGGTTACCCCTTTGGTCTTGAATTTCCAAAACATCGTGTTTACGAAGCGCCTACAACGTAAATTCAAAACATTCCTTAAATTTCAAATTCCAAGGATAACTGGTTTTGCTGGATAACTGGACAGCGAAACCCGCCCGAAACTTACACCAAGTATTTTCATTTATCTTAGTTTACTAACTTAGTGTTCGTAAGCAAAAATCTGGAAGCCTTAAAATATGAGATCCGTTTCGTTGAAGATAAAATGTAAATAAATTGGTTGTCTTTATCTTCATTAAGAATAATGTGAAAAAAAAATGTAGAAATTTATTACGATACAGACTTCTTGATATACCTACTTCAGCCGAGAAAACTCAATATTGTTAATTCATAAAAGTCAGCTGTTTTAGTTCTTACAGGTATTCGAAGAACGAAAATGTGAGGACAACGAATTTAAAAAAATATTTAAATAAAGAAACGTTCCAAGGCAGCGATACAGCTGTCTGTACTGGCATATAAGTATGCAAGTATCTTGAACATAATTACAAGGCATAGTAACATTCACCAATCAAAACTTGTAGCCTAAGAGCCAAATTCACCAATGAACTAATCGCGATTCGTTCAAACAAAACGCAGTTTGAGCGACTAATCGAGATTATAACTTCATTTTGCGTTTCACCGCGATGAATTGAAGCTAGTTTACGCTAAACTCAGTTTCAATTCTTTTGTTGTTGCCCATGTTTACGACACGGGTCTTTAAACTAGATTACGCTGAGCTCAGTTTAGTTAAACTAAGTTTTTAGATTGAATGATAAAATCAGCCCTAAGAGCCCGTGATGACCAGACTTTCTGTCATTTTATAAAAGCTGATAGTTTGTCCGAGCGTGTCCCTACACAGATAGGAAAGATGCCTTACTATGAAGTTTCAGTTATGGTATTTAAAATATCAACCTAAATTTGTTTCATTATAAAGCTGAACTTTTTTTTATAATTCCTTTCGAATGATATTAGTAATCATAGTCATTCATTGCCAGACAGTATGGTGGCAACACCTCGCCAGGCACTCATAAACATTAATAAAATACTGCTTACGTTACTGTATAAAAGCTGTTGACATGCACTGACAAGCTGTCAGTTTTTATAATATAATGAAAGTCTGGCAGGCAAAGGCTCTCATTCTATTGTTCAGTGTACACCACTGTTTTACTTAGGTATGTCAGTGTGTGTTATGTAGTACCTGTTACAGATGACTGGTAAGTGTATCACTGCCTTAACCCTTGAATATCGTAATTAGAGGCACAACAGAAAGACAATAGGTGTGCGGATGTGCGGTGTAGTAGCTATAAAGAAAATAGAACTTGAAGCTTGAACCTTTTCATACACTAACTATTATAAACATGTAAGTAGATACCTAAATATTTCTAAATTCTTATAGAATGTCCCTTTGATTGAACCTGAGACCAATTTAGAATTAATCAAATTTCCTTTTAGCTTTTTGTAATCTTTCAAATAGTTGAAAAATCTTTAAATAACTTCTCCCACTTTGGGTGGAGCTAGTGGGAGTGTCTGACTTTTATTGACTAAAACCCACCTGTGTTCCATCAGTCCCTTTGTATTTCAGGACGCGGTGACTCTTCCGAACAATTCCACAGCTCTTTTTACCCGACTGCACCAGTAGAAGGGTTATTATCATTACAGTTTACCGTACCATATTGCACCTCCACCATTTTGCGGTAAAACACACCAAATGCCAGTCAATCACAGCTCAATCAAGGGACAACAGACGATCAACAATACAAAATCTTAAATGTTGTTACAAACTTGACATTCTAGTATTCCTGGGGATTTCGCTTGTTACACAAGTACTGTTTCTATCTTACTAAGTTCATCAGATAATTTAGTTTGCGATTCCTCGTTACTCCAACGAAGTGGACAGGCTAATGCAGCTTCAGCCTATAATCTAATTATTTGACGAGACAAATACAAATTAATAACGTTACCTACCTACCTTGAGCTTGGTATTCAATTATTTGATTTAATGAGTATGACGCCATTTTGCAAGATGGCCGTCCAGTTTATTGGTATGATAAAGTACTTGGTGTTCTGTCTCGAGATAATGACATTGTTTCTGTTCCATTATTGAAAGAACGAAAGAAAAATGTTCCTCACATAATTTAACTGGCCTGTTCATCTAGAAGTCAGTTACTCTGACTGCTATGCCAGAGGTCGTGGGTTTGATTTCCACCCAAGACAAATGTTCGTGTGATGATCACGATTATTGGTTCTGTGCCGGAGTGAAATTTATCTTTAATATGTACATCTATATGGTTTATCCATCGAAATATAAACCACCACCTGTACATGGTGGACATCCCACCCATATGAACAACACGTTTTGGGAACACTTTCATGGTGCGAACAGCTATGGAGAGCAATTCCCTACTGGAGTCTGTGTTTTCTGATAGCTACAACTTAGGAATCTATAAGTCAAGACCGAATAATCAAAAATCAAATTACTTTTAGACTAGCGTGCTCCATCGTTGATCGGTCAAACACGAGCCTATCGGCAGTAAAGTCGCATTGGTTTTCTATAAAAAAATACGACCAAAGAATATTCTTAGATTAATTTCTATGTAAAATGGCCGTCGCATTTATATCACATTGTCGCTTCGCAGCTGCCTGTAGAACCTTCAACCGTATCGATAAAAGGTTGATAACAAAAACTCACGCTTTTTAACATTCAAAAGAATTCTGACATAATGTTCGCATTATTCCGTGACGGCGTCGCATAAAGTAATTTAATACAAAGCTATAATTTACAAAAGAATTATATCAAGACAGAAATATAAGAACGTAGGGCCTCCCACCTTTATATCACGGCCCCAATGAAGCGAAATGTGTCTCATTTTTTGTGTACTAAATAAAAATATTTCAGTGTCGGTAAAAACTGTCTTTGTGTTGTGTATTCGCGTTGTTTCTTTGTTGGGAGACAGGCGTTCTATTAATTAACTTGGTATATTTTTAAGCCGTTCTGAGAATTTTACAGGTGTACAAGAACGGGACCGCTGCAGAGAGGTCGGGAGGCCATCGTGTTTTCTTTGTTTTGTTATGATTTTTTTTCTGCTTTGAATTATTTTTCTGGAGTTCCTCAGTCTTTGTGCTAAGTATATTTTCTTATTATTCGTAGTGACATTTCTTTTTGATTGAACCTTTGTTTATTTTTCATAATTTAATAAGTTCTCGTCCTGAGGATGGACGCCGCCGGTGAGGTCAACCTGGAAGAAATGGCGACATGACCTTGACGTCTACTAATAGAGCTGGTTCTAGGTGGCTCCAAAAAAGAGCACCTGGCTGAAGTTGGGGGAGACTTTTCCCAGCGCTAGGAAAATAAAAAACATATATCTAATTTTTATGAAATTAATTAATTGACAAATCTTTACTCCATCGGTTTAGGTACTTAACTAAACATAACAATCTTGATCTATATCTTTTTATTAAAAAAAAATCTTAGAAAAGACATAAAGATTATTAAAATTTAGTTAAATTCCTAACATCGGTTTAGGTAAATAACTAATTGTAACTATTTTTAGATATATATTATTATTATCTTATTTGTATATTATTATCTTCTGGTTTTTCTTTTATGTTATCTTGTATATTTATATCCTTAATCATTGGGTTATCAACGTTAATATCTGGATTATCTATTTCCATCGGATCATCCTTTCTTTCTCCCGTCGGACCCTCCCCAGCCGAAAATGAATGGGTTTCTACGGCAAGAGATCCACTTGGCCACTTGTCTGGACTATCCACTAGGAACTGTGGGCCTATAAGCCACTTCTTCCTATCATCTGTCGAACTGATCCGCTGACTAGGAAAACCGAAGCCGCATACGCCTGCAGAGAAGAGTCGTGAATCCTTATTGAGTGGCCTAAAAGTATCAGCATGTAACAAGGATCTTATATACAAGAGACGGGCGCCCTAGGCTAGAAGCGCGGCTGCGCCACGGCCGGCGGCCGTCACGTCAAGCCGTCAATTTGACTTTTGATTTATTTTATTGTGTATTTTATTGTGTTTTCTTATTGTGATAGTTTTAGTTATACTGTAATATATAGGTAAGTGGAATCTCTTTTTTAATGTTAAATGCAGGCTGTAGCGATACCGATACCTGTAGCAGTCAACCTGCCATATCGCTCCAAACTCAGTTGACTAGATGCCCCCATTGCTCTCAGGCAAGGTATTTTAAAGGTGAACGGGGGCTTAAGATACACTATGGCAAGGTTCACAAACCACATAGTGTACCTTTGTATCTCCAAGCTACCTCCCAAACATCAACCTATTTGGAATCACTTTGGGAAACATTGTCAAAATTCAAAAATTCTACACCAGTTTTAAAAAGAGTTCCTCGGGGCGCGAGACGGTCTGTTGCGCTGAGTTTAGCGCGATGCGTCCGTCTTGCAACCCAGGAAAACACACAAAGTGCTTGGAAGGAGCTACTCACCTTCCCTTACAGGATTCTACATGTCCAAAAAAATTTGGCTTCTAAAAAAACTTTAACGACACAAATTAAAGATAATTGCAATAATTCGGATCACATTTTAGACCTAAATTTACCCGCTTTCAACAACATTTCCCAGAAAGATTTGTGCTCACATGTGGAATCCAAAATAAGCGAGGGTGATATCAGGGGAGCGGCTAGGCTACTATTTAGCAGTGATGTGGTGGCGCCTTACTCTCCAGATACAATTTCAGCCCTGGAGAGTAAACACCCAGCGCCTGCGGATGACCTCACCTTTCCTGACGCTCCTGACACCCCTAATCCGGATTCACCTTTTCTCCACATTTCAGCGCCCCAGTTACTCGCAGCCGTGAGCTCCTTCAGAAGCGGTTCCGCCGGCGGCCTCGACGGCCTGACTCCTCAACACTTAAAGGACCTTTTAAGTTCAGGCGCCGGGGAAGCTGGTGAGTCGCTTTTGAAGGAACTTCTGGCTCTTGTAGAATTTATGCTCTCCGGTGGCGTGAACGATGCCGTCGTCGATGTCTTGTACGGGGCCAATCTATGTGCCCTGCGCAAGAGAGACGGTGGCATTCGTCCCATCGCCGTCGGGTGCACCTACAGGCGTATGGCAGCCAAAATTTGTTGCAAGATATACGGTCAGTCACTGACCAACAAATTCCAGCCCCTACAGCTTGGCTTTGGCTCGAGAGGGGGCTGTGAGGCTGCCGTACATGCCCTTACCACCTTCCTGAATTCTGATAAGGGTGAGGTCATTCTCAAGGTTGACGTTAAAAACGCCTTTAATTCTGTTAACAGGGACACTTTGCTGGCTGAAGCAAAAAAAGAACTTCCAGAAATTTTCGGTTTTTTATGGCAATGCTATAGGCACCCATCCAAATTATTATACAAAGATAAGGTTTTGGAATCTGCCGTTGGATGCCAACAAGGTGATCCTCTCGGGCCAGTCATTTTCAGCTTAGCTATCCATCCAATAATACAACAACTAAATTCCAAATTTAACCTATGGTATTTAGATGATGGAACACTGGGAGGTGATGTTGATACAGTTCTAAAAGACTTCCAATTTCTGACGGAGCAATTTCGATCCATCGGCCTCGAACTAAACTATTCGAAATGTGAAATTTTTGTTTCTGACAATACTGACAGACAATCAACTCTACAGAAATTTAATGCAATAGCCCCAGATATCAAAATTTTAGAAAAATGTTCACTGCACCTCCTAGGTTCTCCAATTTTTGAAGACAGTTTTTCCTTATTCATTGACGATAAAATAAAATCATTCAACGATATTTCGGACAGACTATCAAAAATTAACTTACATTCCGCTTTCACCCTCATTAGATATTGCTGTTTTGCACCAAACTTTATGTATTTTCTCCGCTCTTCCCCTTTATGGAAACAACCACATCTCTTAGACAAAATTGACGAAACTATTCGATACACTCTAACGTCCATCTTAAATGTGGCTTTGGATGACCGAGCATGGCTGCAAGCCACACTACCCATTCGCTTTGGTGGGCTCGGCATCCGCAAAATTTCTAGTGTCAGTCTACCGGCGTTCCTGTCTTCGGTCCACAGCACTCAACAGTTATCGAAAGAATCTTAACTCCATCACTGGTTGACTGGGAGGTGCCGTGCTTGACCGATGCCGTGAATGTCTGGAAAGTGGCTTGCCCGGACAAGGCGTTGCCCGAAAATCCATCTTCCCAGAGACAGTGGGATGAGCCGCTCTGCAGGTTGGTACGGAATAATCTCATTAATACGTCCACCAATACTGCTGAGCGTGCCCGCCTACTGGCTGTGGGGGAATGGGAGTCGGGTCTCTGGCTACAGGCTCTACCGTCACCCAACATAGGTACCATGCTGAGTGACACCACCTTCCGGATCGCTACATGCTTGCGTTTGGGTGCTCCTAGTGGAGCTCCACATCGATGTCAATGCGGTGAAGCAGTCGACCGCCTAGGACACCATGGCCTGTCCTGCAGTAGAAGCGCTGGTCGGATAGCACGGCATGCCAGCATTAATGACATCATCCGCCGAGCTCTCGTCATCGCCGGGGTGCCAGCTGTTTTAGAACCTATAGGCTTGGCACGTGACGATGGAAAGAGGCCAGACGGGATGACCATAATGCCCTGGAAGTTAGGTAGGCCTTTGGTGTGGGATGCAACTTGTGTCGACACCCTTGCGCCATCCCATCTTCTGAGTACGGCAGGCTGTGCTGGGGCGGCTGCTGCAGGTGCTGAAAATCTCAAACGGCGTAAATATAATAATCTTATCGGTAGTTACATGTTTGAGCCGTTTGGGGTTGAAACACTAGGGCCATGGGGTCCGAGCGCTCATCGAGTTGTTCGTGACATCAGTAAACAGCTAGTCGACTCTTCGCGTGACCAGAGGGCTGGGCTTTTCTTCGGTCAACGAATCAGCATTGCCATCCAACGTGGCAATGCTGCCAGCGTTCTGGGCACTTTTCCCATTGATATCGATGTGGATGAATTTTTTGATGCCCAATAAGTTCTTTTTCTACCCGTTTGTACATATTATTAATTTTTAATTTGTATATATATCTATTAAGTTTTATATCGAACTAGAAATCGATGTATGAAATATTGAAATTTTTAGATAAAAATTTTAATAAATTTTTAGTTAAAAGACGTGATGATTGAATGCATTTAGTTAAGTACCTAAACAAGTGGAGTATAACTATTTTATTTTTATTTTATTTTATTTTATTTATTGGGGAAAACAAACAATAACACATAGAATATTACATAAAGAAAGAATTTAAAATAGTTTAACAAATGTGATATCAATAACGTTTTCCACAGATAAAAACGTGAGACATTAATATGGTATGACAAATGTTGTTATTTTTTTTTTTTTTTTGTTTTAAAGCGAAAAGTAATTACTATTAATTTAATTTAAATAAAAAGCAAATAAATTACAATGTTGTATGCAAACAATATAGCTGGCTTAATATATTGCTAAGTTTTATCACTGTAAGCCATACTGATCTTTTAAGAAGTCAAGCAACATTATTTTAAATCTTCTTTTAGGTACAGAAAATAAATCAAAATCACTAAATTTTTTATTATAATTGCTCGTAAGGCGACGAAGAGGGGCGCGCAAGCCAGCATTTGTTCGAGTGATAGTAGTGGCAAATACAGGTCTTGCGCGCACCTCGCGTCCCTGGCATGTTCTGGGCACTATATAGCACAACTTGTTACAAATATTTATACAATCATACAAGTTATTACATAAATCATACAGAAATATAGTCTCAAGAAAAGTACGCCTTGAATTCAAAGAGATCAGGTTAAACTTATCAAGCAGTTCACCATAAGAAAGGTAACAACTTTTAAAACAGCGATAATGCACAGACTTCAAAAATTTACTCTGTACACTTTCTATATAATCAATATATTTGTTGTAGTAGGGGTTCCACACGGGTACTGCATATTCTAGTTGAGGCCTAATTAAAGATTTGTACAGATATATATACGTACTAGCATGCTTAAATTCTGTGGCTGATCTCAGCACAAAGCCGTACATACGAAAAGCACTATTAACAATTTTACTAACATGCGCTTCCAAATGCAGTTTATCGTCGAGTAATATGCCCAAGTCACGAATCAAACTCTCCCTCTTCAAAGTTTCACTATGTATTGCATAGGGATACCGAAATATATTTCTGTTTTTTGTGAAACTAATACAACAACATTTTGAAATACTGAGTTGAAGTTTGTTTTTAGTGCAATAATCTGCAAGACGATTGAGGTCTTGTTGAAGTAATTCACAGTCAAACACAGTTTTAATAGGTCTAAAGATTTTAAGGTCATCCGCGTAGAGTAAGAAATTGGAATTAAGGAAGCACATGTCAATATCATTTATAAATATAATAAATAATAAAGGGCCGAGTATTGAGCCTTGAGGAACTCCTGATGAAACCGTAATTGAGTTAGAATGGTAACCATTAACTACCACTTTTTGTGTTCTATTGGAAATATAAGATGAAAACCAACGGAACAAATTCTCACGAATGCCATTAAATGCTATTTTCCCTAAAAGTAATTTATGATCGACCTTGTCAAAGGCTTTACGGAAATCAGTGTATATAGAGTCCACTTGTACTCGTCCATCTAAATTATTGAATAAGTAATCCATATATTCAACCAAATTAGTAGTCGTTGATCTTTTCTTGACGAACCCATGCTGTTGCTTAATAATCTGATTATGAATAATCGGATATAGCTGATTGTGGACAAGTCTCTCGAAAAGTTTTGACAAGATCGATAAAATAGAAATAGGCCGGTAGTTCTCAATTTCTTGTTTTGGGCCAGATTTATAAATAGGGGTAATATTGGCTCGTTTCCATATTTCGGGGAAAGTCCCTTCGCTCAAACATCTATTATAAATAACATACAGAGGGAGACTCAAAGTATCAGCGGTATTTTTAAGGAAGAGTGGTGATATACCATCAGGCCCAGGACCCTTGGAACAATCCAAAGATTTCAGGGCACTGTGAACCTGATCAATACTGAGCTCAAGATTGCTAACCAGACAACTATTCATAGCATCGTCGAAGGTCTGATGCTGCATATTGTCTAGAGTGGAAGGCTCATATACCGAATGGAAGAAGTTCAAAAAGAGGTTACATATTTCTTCTGGATCATTAGATGATTGTCCCTCGTAATGCATAGTTGAAGGAATGGAAGCTGTGGATTTACGGTTAGAAACAAAAGTCCAGAAATACTTAGTATTTACTTTTATGCTATCCTCAACTGACTTTATGTATAGGGAATAACAAGATTTAGATTCGACTTGAAATCTTGACCTAAACAGTGAAAATTGTTCATAATCTGATAGGTTATGATATACCTTCCATTTATACCAAGCTTTAGTTTTATTTTTAAATATATGTATCAAAGAAGGTGAAAACCATGCCGGATATTTGGAAGGCTTGGCGGATGTAAAGGGAACGTGAGCTTTAATGATTCTGAAAATAATTTCATAAAATGTATTTACCGCTTCCTCTGCAGATTGCCCATGCAATAATTCATTCCAATCAATTTTCCCCAAATCACAATTAATTTCCTCATAATTCGCCTTATAATAATTATACCTCTGTGCAGGTTTACGTGTCATGGCTCGTTTACTAAGTGCAAAAGAAACCATTACACTTAAGGGTGGATGATAGGGGTCTGAAGTCAATAGTGTGTCAGTGGGTGTTACAACAGAACAGTCATTGTTACTGATCACCAAATCCAAAATCTTACCAGTCGAATTTTTTAAATTATTATACTGGTAGGCGTTGAGGACGGACATAAATACATTTAGATGTTCACCAATTGGAGAAATACTACTATTTAATAGTTGTTTAGTAGAACTTCCATTACTGATAGCTAGCCAAACTATGTCGGGGAGATTGTAGTCACCAAAGAGATAGAAATTTTGAACACTTCCATTCACAACCACTTCTTGCAAAAGCTCCAAATATGCAGCATAGACGCTTTCGGGGGTTTTAGGTGGAATATATGCCGAACATATAATGTCATATTTTCCTTATATATAACTATAAAATTGCCGTGGGTAGTGTTGGATGACAGTGAAGAAAAACTAGGCATGGATTTTTAGAAATGACTTTAATCTTCCTTTTACCTGGAAATAATTACAGACTTTAAAAATCTTAATCTATAATTTATTTACAATCAATATCTAGTTAGTTACAATCTTAATTAATTTTATACACAAAGAAAAATTACTAATTTAAGTTATACATTCTGTGAACGCTTAGAAACCTACATTTTTACAACCTATATCACATTTTCATTTTTTTATGTCTAGTGTAATTACAATGTAGATTCAGGATGAAAAACAACTGTTTGCCCAAAAAATAAACTAAGTTATTACACGTAAATAAAACTAGTTCACCTTTTCATTACAAATAACAAAAGTCTTTGAACAGAATCGTTTGACTTATTTGCTTTTGCGAAAATTGGTACACAATTGCGGCAAACATTTGTCAATTTCATCCCATATTAAAAAAGGATTGATGCAAGAAAATACGCATATGAAGTTACATAAAAACATATATCAGTTTAC
Source organism: Leucania comma (assembly GCA_958295575.1). Taxonomy (NCBI): domain Eukaryota; kingdom Metazoa; phylum Arthropoda; class Insecta; order Lepidoptera; family Noctuidae; genus Leucania; species Leucania comma. The sequence goes on along the minus strand of OY282474.1, from coordinate 12,508,089 downwards.
ACTTAATTTCAAAGATATTCTATTGTTCAGAGTCAGTCACTAACCACTCATACTACTAACATTTTAAAATGATTTTATATTTTGTATCTTAAAATCGTATTGTCAAGCGTTTTATGTACATTTAGATATGTTATTTGATGAGAATAAAAGTACTGTGAGATTTTATGCAAAGAATATTAAGTAGGTTATTTGACGCCTGCTATTCAAACTTATTTAAATTTTAATTTATTTACACAATATACTACAAAGTCGTAGTCTTCGTCTCCGTATAAAACAAATTACCTAACAATAGAAGCCGATGTCTGCAGCACAATTTTGAGTCTGAATAACTATTGATCAAATGTTAGGGGAGGCACTTTCGCCAAATTCAGTCTTCAATCTAATGCTTACACAAAAAAAAAATCTGTTCAAGTTTTAACGTCCTAAACGCTAAACTATTGTTTCTATGAGATCCGGAGAGGGTCAACAAAAACCGTCTTTTAAGTCCGGGTATCCCAAATCAGGTAAAGCTCTTCTTGAACCGTTCCCTCTTGAGTTCTCGACTCGCATGCCTCGTCCAGCTCGACCTAAACTAGCGTACCTTGTATCCGCAAGCTTATCCCTTTGTGCTACCTCGTCGTAGTAACGAGCGTCGTTCAACCCTGCACTGTATTTCTGACTTAAGCTGTACTTATCTATTGTGGCATACTTTTGTACAGTAGCATATTGGCGAGCAGCTTCTGGTACACCGTTTGTTTTGGCGCGATCAAACGGTCTCTCTTCGGGTGGTAACGCACCGTCTAGTCTGGCTTTGAACTCCTTGTCTTTTCTTCGTCGTCTTTTACATGCGCACAGAGCAACGGCAATAGCACAGAGAAGAAGACCGACTCCAGCAGCTGCAGCTACGTAGGGTGGCGGTAAAGATATCCTGAAGGAGCAATTCGAGTCGTCTTCATCATAGCCAGAAGGACAGTGGGCACTACCATCGCACCATAATGCGATAGGGATACAGGCGTTCAATTCCGGACAGCTAAACAAACAAAGAAAAAAAAATTAGAACACTCAAAATATTCCATCAAAATATGAAATGAAAATGGATCATGAAACCGTACCTATAATGACATTCCAAAGACACGGGTGGGGGTATCGTGTTGGACTCAGGATCATGTTCAAAAGATGGCTTCTTCATGAGTTCAATCCACTTGATTGAATAATCGGCTTGTTCATGTTGCAAAAAATCAATAACGTAGCTTCGGGCGTGAGGTTTCAAAGATGTTTCCAAAGTCGTTTGGGCAGATTTCCATCCTGGTGAATACAGTTCTATGACATTTGTACCATCAGGACACACTTCTCTCAATTTCGAAGTATCATGGGCTTCGTAAATGTATAGCCGATTTGGGGTGCTACAGAAAGGTGATGACGCTGTGATTTCATATCCAGGAACTTTGATAAACAAATACCTTCCTTGTACAGGAGTGACTTCATCGCCCCCAGGTTCGATCAACCATGGTCTATGAACACATGCAACTTCGGCTCTTACACTTTCTGATATGACGTGTCGATCTCCAACTATTTCTGGTGCTACTGGTACTTGTCTTTTGTCAAACAGTCTAATTTCTCCACTACTACCTCTAAGCCGTCTCTTTCCCCATCCCGTAGAACATACAGTTTCATCTCCTGGTCCGGTAGGAACAAATTTATACTCGCCTTCAAAAGCAAAGTCGTCATAATCTTCAGTAATATTCATCATTGTTACGGTAAAATTGATTTCTACAACTGGAGCGGTTAACGTATGTACATTAAATGGCTCAGATCTATTCGTACAAATGCAGTCTCTTTGTATAGGCACTCCTTCCCAAGGATATTCTGTTATTATAATTTGGGCGAGTCCTTCGCCCCCAATGGTTCTTTTCGCAGGCCTATCACATTTCCAGCGGCTCGTTCGTGAGTCTTTGTGCGTATTACAATATTTATTTCCAAAGTAAGTGCTCGTGAAGGTCAACTGTATTCTTTCTCCTTGTTTGGCTTCAAATCTGCAAGTATTATCATAATTTCAATAACATACCTAATATATATTCTCAAGGCTTTGGAAGATTCTAAGAAATAGTTTTTACCTCAGAATGCAAGTAAGGTTTTGTGCGCCACCTCTTCCGTAGTAGAAGATTGCTCGTGGAGCTTGAAATCTGCCAGAATAGGTCTGAGCTGATTTGAAGACTCTGTCGCACGCTGATTGCGAGTCTACCAACGGTTGTCCTTGTTCACTCACATCAACAAACTCGTAGCGAAGGACAAATGAGACTGGATAGAGTGCTGAACCTTGTCGAAGTTCCTGTAAACAAACATACAGCTAAGTTTATGTTCATTCCTTTAATCAAATGACCTAAAATACACGTTATCATCAAAATGACAATCTGATGAGTCTTTCATAATGGATGACCATACTTCATACTGTAAACCATTAGTAAAATAGACACCACCATTCGTAGAAGTCTATGAAGTATCTACAGACATTAATCACTCGTAATGATCTAGCTCCATCAATTTTCCATAAACGTGGAAACTTATTTCTACTTTGTAAGTAGTGTATTGCCAAGGTCGACTCCACGGTGGAGCGGGACCGCGTGGTGTAGTAAAACTTCAAATATTTAGTTAGAAACTTGCTTCAGTCCTTCCTCTGTTGAATTTAATATTGAATAATAAAGCAGTTCTCAACTAGTGACTTTAACAACTTGCTTAAGACCAGGTTTCCTATATTAACTAGGGCGTATTCTAGTGGCTGAGCAACTGCGTAGAATACTAATGACAATGTTGGAGTTTTTGTAATTATTGTACACGTTGACTGGTTCTTTCAGCTGTTTGAAGACGAGATTTGATGGTTAAGTAATTTAAAGTTTGCTATAACTTTTTTGAGGTTACCTTCTCCCGCTATTAATTTTTTTTGGGTGGGAAATCTAATGACTTCTCCTAATCTAGGGAGGACCCACTCCTATATTCTTTGCCTTGCATGCTAGGACCCTGGGTTTACCTTTCGAACCCGAGGTCCCAGTAGGTAGGCTTGGACCTTGCTGGACCCCTTAACGGTTGACATTTCTGAGGTAAGCGTGGCACAGTAAGATTTGGGCTCAGTCCAGAGGGTTACCTGATATCCGAACGGCGAGCTAACTACGACTTGGGCTCAGTCCGAACGATTACCATACGGCCGAATGTCGAACTACCCATTGCTCGTCGACCGCAAACCCACTCCCAATCAGAGTGGAGTTAGAAGGAGTATCAGAATTACTGACTAAAACATACCTTGCATCTTTAATAAATTGCCCTTTAGGTTTTACGTCTGAGATGACTAAGTTTTTTTTTTAGTTTGTTTTTGATAATAGTAAACTATGTATATATCCAACAACTACTGTTTTAAGTGCGCAAACAGATCGAAAACCAAACTAAAATGCGAAATGAGAGAGAAGTTTATTCGCAAATCGGAAACTGAAATTACGAATTTTAGTGCTTCGTGTAGTACCAACGGAATGCAGCGCAATATTACTGTGAATCGTGAAATCCTATGAAAATCAGACACCTATCAGTGCTCGCACACTGAACTAATTAATTTGGTTGACAAGTTTGACCCGTCCAAATGTAATATGCGTGTTTGCAGAAAACATATTTGTGACTATATCTACAATATCTATTCAGAAATCCCATCAAGTTCCATTTTAGTCGGTAATTCTACAACACAAAGAGCAACCGAAAGACATAGGTGTGGTTTTGGTCAGTAAAAATCTGAAACGCCCTCCTGCTCTACCCTAGAAGGCATTAGATGATTTCCCACTACAAAAATAAGGCCACCGTAGACGCGGGCTTGCGGACGGCGAGCAATGGTAGCTCCGGTAACGTCAGGACCAGGCCCAAGTCGTCGACGGAGCGTATTGTTCCACGCGCGCTTTAAGAAGATGTCAGCGAAACGTAGGGGCCCAGCACGGTCGAAGCCTACTAGGGCCATGGGCAATGTGAAAGTGTATCCCGGGGCCCTGGAACTAAGGCAAAGAAGGAACAGGAGTAGGTTTTTCGTCCGCAAAAGTCTGACACTATCCCCCGCTCCATCCAAGGACGGGAGATGTCATTAGATGATTTTCCCACTTAAAAAAAAACTACAAAAACAAAAAATCCATTTCCAAGTTTATGCAAACTACAGCAAGAAAATAAAACAGCCATAACAAGTGATGAGTCGCAATAAATCTGAGTTTTACAAACACTTTGGAACGTGTCTCATCCTGTGACGCTCCTAACACTTCAAATAACGTGACAACACTAAAGCATTCTATCACTGAGAGAGTTGCGAACAAGCACGTGCTCCTTGCATTATTCACTATGGCAAATGCAACTGGAGTAGCACGTGACTTATCTATCCTGGCCGCTATGAATGTTTCACACGCCAGAAAAGTTACAGCTTGCTGGGAAATACAACTGAAAGGGCAGTGGCTAGGGAGAAACAAAACAATGGGTAGTCACTGGCGTAATCCCGCTTGAATCGCTGCTTTGAATGCCAGAGTATTGGATCGATATCAGAATAAATATACCTACCAAGCTGATATATGCGGGTGGATATAATGGAAAAATCATGTTTATGGGATTTATATTATTATCCTCTGATTTGTTGAGAGGTTCGTTTATGAAAAGGAATATCGTAATATGGGTATTTTCCAATTCTCTTTTGTATTTGCTTTTGAGATTAGACAATAGGTATACGGCATTTGAGATTAGAGGAAGCGTAGGAAGAATATCATTAAAAATAACCGAGGTTTCTGTACAAATTTGCCAATGCCAATTCTTTACTTGTGATATGAAGTCTTGCTTCTAAACGGAGCTGAATTTCAGGATTCTTGGTCAAGGGGAAGAAAGTCTATAGGTTTTTGATTTCCTAGGAAGTGTCAAAATATATTCCTAAACGGAGCATAAACGACCTCATTTTTACATCGCACTGACGTAGACGTTTGATTTCACTACTCCAAGGTGTAGTAGGCTTGAGTGATATTGAGTTCGATACTTCGACGTATTTCTGAGTAAATAGGTTGTGAGAGGCTGACAACAAAGTGATGGGTTTTTGCCGATTGAGGTACGGAACCATAAAAAGAAAGATACACACACACGCAAAGGATACAGGACTTTTTTTTCAATTGGCCTTGTCATTAAGGTCATAAGAACAACAAACAAAGTGATTAAGCTCGATGCTTATTTGATGATAGACATTTTATTCTAATGAAAAAGGCCTAAGTATATTGAGGTCGTTATTAAATATTAATATTAGCTTGACCTTATGGATCGATGGTTACGATGAAATAAGACTGTATGACTAACATAACATTAACCTGTCAAGTGTTTAAAAAAAATTGTCAAAAAAAAACTACAACCCATTACAATGTAAAAAAAAACACTCGTACATTGAAGCTGGCTTACCTTATAGCCAGAGTGCATCTCATGACAAGTCTTATAATCCCAAACTCGCCTAGGATACATTGATGTATTAGAGAGTTCTGGTGCCTACCTTTTGGCTTCATCATCAGATTCGATATATTCCCCTCCCCTTTTTCCTTCAGTCAGTCATCGACTACACGTATAAACAAAGCCATTTTACTTGCTACGACAGTTCTGCTATAATCCTATGAGGATTTTCGTTCCATATCTTCGAAGTTGATCATCAGATCATTTCGGACAAATTTGAAAGAAATTTCAGCCGAGAAACCGGTGAACAAAAATTTTCCTCCTTTTTGAAGTCGGTTAAAAATTAAACAGAAATACTGAAACATCTCTCCGTCACGGAAACCATTCAAAAATACAATCTTCATGAACAAGCACCACAGCCGTCCTTCCATTACAATCTCCCATACATATTCCAGAAGCCTTTAGTAATTCAGCCAGAAATATGCGAGGAAGATATAAAAATTGTGAAAGAAGCACTCTTACTATCGTCTCGCTCTGCACGTGATGTGTTTTAACCTACTGCTTCTAAATTCATGACCGTTCCGAGTCACTTGTATGCAATATGCTTCGCTATATTTTGACTAAAAATTTCTCGCAGCCTGTCAGGTCGCTCTTTGCATACGCGAGCACCTACCAAAATGGGTAGATAAATATTTGCTGATGTAATTATGTGAGCTTTGTCAGTTAGTTGTTTGTCAGTTGTTTGTTGCTCTAATTACGTGTTTAATTCTTTTGTGAACTGTCCGTGTCCCATATATTTGTATGGAATCGGGTAGGAGTGATGGACTTTACAAAAAATGGGGGTTTATTTTCTGTTTTGATATTGAGTTTTCTACAACGGATTTGTACAATGATAATATAAACGTGTAGTATCATATCTGTGTTTCTAAAGGCAAAAGTTTGTGTGTGTATGTATCTGTGTGTTACTCTTCCAGAATTGAACGAAAAAACGGATTTCGTTAAAACTCGGTACACAGGTAGACCGTGTCCTAAAACAGCACATAGAATCTTTGGATGTATGCGAAACAGAGAGTAAAGTCCCACATACCTCCGTTGAAAAAGGAAGATGTTCCGACCAGGTGGGTGTTATGTCTGGTGTGCAACTACTCGGGAGCTAATTTTGGGTCGTTGCATAAGTTAAAGTTGCACGAAGAACTTTAATTGCGCTATGCAGGATTTCGTAGTTTTTAGTTCCGTTGTGACGCCATAGATGTCGCTACAAATGTTTTTATACCGGTCAAAGGGTAAATTCGCTGGCAGCAGTTAGTATTAAATAGGTAAAAGTTGTCTAGATGTATTTGTTACTGTTTTACGGTCAAACAGGTGAACGAATTTGAATTAAACGTTACACTCAGGTCGACAATGTCCTAAAATAGTATACAACATTATTTTTATTATATGCGAAAACCTGAAAATAGTTTGATTCTAATAATTCTTGCACCATGTTATATTTTTTCTCAAAAATATTAAAAAAAGGTCAAAGGTTGGACTCACTAACACTAAATACAATACAGGTCACGGCAGGTCATAGCAGGCATTATGTGCCAGGGTACAGTCTGTTGAGTGCGGGCGCAAAACAACCCTCAGTGGCCTGGACGGCCCGGTGACCATGTATTTGTGTGGACCACCAGGTAACATAACAAGCTTAGAACTTTGTGATTTTTCATGATACAGTTATGAAATTTTGTACATAGACTATTTGCATAAAAATACCTAAGATAAGTTTATAAACTTATCTACGTTTTATTTTATTTGGAGATATAATCAAATTTTCACACGGGCAAAGCAGTGGCTACGCCCGCATGAAAATCAGATAGTAAAATAAAAGCAAAAATTTATAAATTAAATAAAAAATAACAACCTAATTTGTTTCACCGAAAAAGAAAATAATCTTACAAAGACTTAGTAAACTCGAATAAAATTTTATTCCATTGTAATAAAATGTGACTGAAAATTTTTAAATTGAACAGACTGAATTGAAACCTATTGTTTTCTGAAGATCCACTTTATGCTCAAAAATAGACCTTTTGTTAAAGCCTTATGACATTTCATTAATCACCATTAGACCACGAACAACTCAGTCACCTTTTGACCTTTCATTTTCACCTTTGATATTTCCATCTAAAGATTTGGACGCACATATAAAAAAGCATTATCATGATTATAAGCTCATTTTCGGCCATTGTGTTTTACGTAAAAGTAAATTGTTTTTCTAAGAATAAAAATAAAACGTGAGTTGCACGTTCATAAGTTTCCATTAAACACTAGCAGTAATTTTACGCTTAAAGTAAAATATAAGATTAATCCAAAAATTTGGAACTTTATTAGATTAATTTTTGCTTTAGTAGAAACTGCTAAAGCATAAAATATTTTAGCAACTGATGCCTTTTTGTGTACACATTCTTTTTGTTAGTAATTCGCCCATTATAAATCAATGGGTCCCAAAAACCTGTTTTTGGTACCCGTCGATAAAATTCGTCTTATCTTTTAATAAAACGAAATGTATTTTATTACGTATTCGTATTGTACGTACTAAAAACTATATAGCACTATTTTATTTTTGTTTAATTTATCCTTTTACTTATTGAAATAACTAATAGAATACTATCTTATTATATACACAAACTTCAAAACATCCTATCGAAAATCGAAAATTATTCACATACGATTTTATTCTTGGAACTCGTCGAAATAGTCTTTTAGCTACTGCCAGTAGCTTTGCCTTATTGATAGTAGAAAATTATCCCAAGGGAATCTAATCTCGAGATAAAAAGTATTCTATATCTGTTCCAGAACATGGCCTACCAGTGTAAAAAGTTTCACCGAAATCCGTTTTCCCGTTCGAACGTGACTAAGTAAGAAACGTACACGCGCCTTTATAATATTAGTATTTGTATTTTGTGGTCTTTTTTTTTTTTTTTTTATGGTAGGTAAAATCATCCAATGACAAGTCCCGCCCTTGGGTGGAGCGGGAAGTAGTGTCAGACTCTTACTGACTAAAAACCTACCCCGTTCCTTCATGCCTATCATGCCGGGGCTGAGCCTTCCTCTCAGAAAACGGCCCTTAACCCCAGCAGGCTTCGACCCTGCCTGCCTGCAGCTAGCAGGCTGGGCCTCTACGGTTTGCTGACAGCTCCTTGAGGCGCGCGGGAACAGAACGCGCCGTCGACGACTTGGGCTCGATCCGGTATGTTACCGGACGATCGGACAGCGTGCTACCCATTGCACGCCGTCCGCAAGCCCGCGCCTACGGTGGCCGGAAATCGGGATCGGAATCCCGGCGGCGGCTGGGGCGAGCGCCCCGTTGCCTTTGCCTGATGCGGTCTGCCTCCTCCTTTGCTAGCATTACTGCTTCGCAGAAGGAGGCGACCGCCTGCCATCCCTCCTCACTCCGGACCATGGCCTGAACCAAGGCCCGGCGAGAGAGATCGCTGCCGCCGATTGCCCCCACGAGGACACGGCGATGCTCCGCCCAGGCGGGGCACACCTCTACAGTATGCTCCACCGTGTCCTCCGGGTGTTCCGCACAGTGGCGACACCCGGGCGAATCCTCCGCACGAATCCGGAACAGGAACTTGGCAAACTTTCCGTGTTCCGTTAGGACCTGCGTCGTGCGGAAGTTAAGAGTGCCGTGAGGTCTTTCCAGCCACGCCTCAAGGATGGGCCTTATCGCCTCGATTGTGGCGCGCCCCGAACGAGGTTGCGATAGTCGCTGACGCCATTTCGCCATGAGATCCCGCCGGAGCTCTGTCCGCCATGCCTCGACTTGTCGTGGCAGTGGAATTTCGCCCCGGCGTTGCATCTCCATGCGCTTGTCGTGCATGTGTGCAAGGACTGTTGCCTCCAGATCCCATGGCGGTTGGCCAGCAAGGAGGGTCGCCGCCTCGCGGGAAATCGTTCGGTACCCTCGCACCATGCGTATTGCCATGACCCTCTGGCACGCATTCAGCTGGGCCTTCGGCTGCTGTTGCAGCGACGGCGCCCACACCGGAGCACCGTAAAGGGCCATGGACCGAACGATTCCCGCGTACAGCTTCCGGCAGGAGGCGTCTGGTCCCCTGAGGTTGGGCAGGAGCCGCCCGAGAGCAGCCCCAGTCCGGTTCAGTTTGGGAGCCAGACGTCGGAAGTGCTCCTTGAAGTTCCACCAGCTGTCGAGGACGAGTCCCAGGTACTTCATCGTCGACCCGACGCTGATGTGAACTCCTCCTACCGTTAGCTGGGAACCCGGTGGTGGCGCACCCCTAGGGCCATGAAAGCACATGGCCTCGGATTTGTGCAATGCCACTTCGAGTCCCAACTGCTGGATCCTATCAACGACTATCGCAACCCCACGTGTCGCTAGTTCGACCGCCGTCCGGTACGACTCTCCCCGTGCTAGGACCAACGTGTCGTCCGCGTAGCAGACCACGCTGACCCCGTCGGGGAAGTCGCCGCGCAGCACGTAGTCGTACCCGATGTTCCACAAGGGTGGTCCCAGTACCGATCCCTGCGGAACACCGCACGACATCTCTCGACGTTTCCACTCTCCCTGGTGACCGGGGTAAATGATATACCTCTCCGACAGGTAGGCCTCGATTACACGACAGAGGTAGTCGGGCACCCGGTGGTACCGGAGTGCCGTTCCAATACTACTCCAGGGCAGGGAATTAAAGGCGTTGGCAATGTCCAAGGACACTGCCACGACACACCTGCCCTGGGATACCGCATCCCCCGTCGTGAGGGCTCGCACGCGCATGATGGCGTCCACCGTGGAGCGCATTCTGCGAAAGCCGAACTGTCCGTCCGAAAGGTCCGGCCCCACTCGTGCAAGGCGCGCGACGAGGCGGTTTGCAATGACTCTTTCAAAGAGCTTGCCCACCTCGTCGAGCAGCACAATGGGCCGGTACGCGGACGGAGAGTCCGCAGGGCGCCCCGGCTTCGCTATGAGGACCAGTTTTCCCGTCTTCCAGCGAAGTGGGAACTGGCCTCTCTCCAAACATGCGCTGAAGAGCCCCCTCAATCGAGGCCCGAGAGCCTCCATGGCCAGGACCCAGGCCCTCCCAGGCAAGCCGTCGGGTCCTGGGGCGGTATTCTTGGCACTTAGCCTTTGTACCGCCACTCTCGTATTTTGTGGTCTGGTTTCCGCACTTAGTCCCTAGCAGACCATTGTGCGTGGGCCATAGTGGCCCATACTCCAAACAGTCCACCTCACTCCAGAAGCAGATGAGTCTCTTCAGTTTGCTCAGGGCGTCTATGAGTGAACTCGGTGCTCCCAAGGTTCGTGCTCTTTTCTCGCTGACAGCTGTGCACTCGAGGAGTTCATGCGACAGTCTCTTCTGACTCCATACATCCTTTGCACAGAGGATGTATGGAAATCTATTCGCGATATTCATTGTGAAGAAGGGGTTTTTCAGGGTTATAATATCAGTGTGGTAGCCTTTATGTTAAATTATTATAAATTTTATCCAAGTTTATTCAAATGTTTGAGCGTGAAGGTATAGCAATCATACACACACATCCTATTAGTGTAATTACATAGTTTATTTTACACCTTTTAATTTGCATAAGACAAACATACAATATCAATGAAAATACTAACACCAAAATCTGCTTGAACTGGAATATAATTATATTGTATGCCTATGCTATTCCAAGACATAGTGTACCTGTGTATAGATACACAGGATTTCATTTAAATTGTAGCGACATCTATGTCGTCTCAAAGGAACTATCCTGTATCACGCAATTAAAGTTCTCCACCTAATTTGAATGGATACAACCGCCCCAAATCATCTATCGGGCATTAGCCCACCAGACATAACACCTTCCTGGTCGGAGGATCCTCCCTTATCAACGGAGGTATGTGGGACTTTTCTCTCTGTTCGGCATACCTCTAAAAAATAATTCAGGCATTTGACCTTGAAGCATTAACAAACATAATGTACACACACGTACAAACTTTCGACTTTACTATATTAATGAAATCAGATATAAAATTTGACTGGCCTGTTGGTTTAGTGGTTAGTGGCCCTGACTGCTATGCCGGAGGTCGTGGGTTCGATTCCCACCCAGGACAAATATTTGTGTGATGAGTACGATCATTTGTCCTGTGTCTGGGTGTTATTTATCTATAATATGTATGTATTTAGAAATATATAAGTATGTTTATCAGCTGTCTGGTACCCATAACACAAGCTCTGCTTAGCTTGGGACTAGACGGTGTTGTGGGATAGTTGTAAAAAAAATAAAAAAAAAAGATATAAAATTGAGAGAGGAAATAATTTTTTAGTCAAAAGATCCTTCACCATTTTTTTTTTCATATTTAATTATTATAGATCCAAATCAAACCTTGAACAGCCAAAACAATGACACAAAATAAGTTTATGTTGAAAAGCCAACAACCTATTCCAAAACTAACATACTTCGCCAATTCCCGCAAAGCGACTAAGCTAGTTCAAAAGATAGCGTGCATTCATGCCACTAAGTAGCACGTGTAAATCAGACCTAATTATTTACTTACTTGCAGTATAGTTAGCGCGTTCCCAGTGGTGATGTAGCTCTCAGAAGGGGCGCACGGCCGGGTGGCTCGGGTCGCATTTGAAAGGAGCGCGTGGTCGCAAAGTCGGGGCGATTCTTCGCGACAAAATAATCCGAGTCGGGATTTCTTGTCGCTCATGTCCAACTGGTGGGAAAAAGATGTTGATTAGGAAATTATATAGACAGCCTATAGTACTTTTATGTCATTTAGGTACGGTGATATGATTAGATATTTATTGAGATAATGATCTCCTGTAAAGGATACACATGAATATTAATATTTACCTAGAAATGTCAGGTCAGAAACATGAAGTATTTACTCTTTCGGCACCAATGGTTTCTAGACCAAAGCTATTCCTCTTTCGGCACCAATAGGTATGTTAGGTATGTTTTTTCCAGATTCGACACCAAGCTAACATACCTATTGGTGCGGAAAGAAAAATAGCTTTGGTGCCGAAACCATAAGTGCGGAAAAATTGGTGCCAAAAGAGGAATACTTCAGAAACACAGCTCTCTACTGAAAATTTTTATTAGACAGTTTTTTTTTTTGTTTTTGGAAAAGGTAAATAATATGTAATGTATATAACACATCCATAAATATAATATCTAAAAATGCCAGGTCCCAGCTCTATGCTCAATATTTTCCTTAGACAGTTTTTTTGTGGATTTTAGGAAAGGCCAAATAACTAATGAATATAATACCTAAAATTACTAGATCAGAAACTCAGCTCTATGCTCAAAAGTTTTCCATAAAGAGTTTTTCTGTGATTTTCAGGCAAGGCCAATAATAAGAAGGTAATAAATATTTATCGCACATCAGAGCTCAAATAAATTTTAGTGACAACTCGACTCTTCGAAATCTACCCTCATAAATTTATGTAAAATTAAAGAAAACTAGAACTGCCCTGAATAATTTATAATTATTTATTTATTCAACTCAGATACACTATGTAAATAGTGTATCTGAGTTGCGAGCGGACGGAAAAACTTTTCAAGTTGAACTAGAACCGCTTATCCATTCTTAATGCAAACTGAAGAATACTGAATGAATGAAACGAAACACCGCACTGCAGTTGGAGTTGGTGGAACTCGGTAAAAGTGCTCAGACACATTAAAGAAAATTAATGTTTGGCTACCGACGTCAAGTGGGGAGGTTGAGGTGGTTGGCAAAATGAAATGGCACGAATAAAGTCAGTGAGAATGCCGCCGCCCAATTCTATAACGCTTCGTACTTGTATCACTGCGTTAGTCTTGCGCACTGCGAAAGTTTCACCCCTTCATGCTAAACTTAATCCACATTTCATTACGATACACGTTGGCTCCTGACTTTTTACCATTTAAATTCATGTACTATAAAATTTTATACGAACGACCCGGTATTGTGATTCGGTACGCGATAACAATTTAAATATTTTATTTTTATTGCGCGAACGCCAAGGATTGTTTCCGATAAGTATGGAAGTTAGACAATAACAGTTTTAAGTGGAGATTTACTGTGTTATTTGGGACATTAGACGACACATGGTGCGGTACTTCCCTTTTCTGCCTACGCGACTACGAATCGAAATGGCATTTTAGGGATTTTTGAAAAGTTGCAAAGTCTTCTGCGTTTTGGGAACCGGACTTTTTTTATTTTTATGAAACACTTTTTGCTCATTTTATGTCGGTTCATTGAACATAGAAAGTTAATAAACTTCTAAATCAAAATTTTTTGAATTTTTTCATTGAAAAACGCCTTAATTAGAAATTAATTTGCAATTTTAGTAACACGCGGCATTACTTCAGAAAACAGCAAAAACTCTCAAAATAATTTATTATATTTTCTGTCTTCTTCTTATTTGTCATCTTTGTTTTTCTTTAATCTGCAGTTGTTTATTTATTTGAAACTTTATTAATTAATGAAACACTGTACAAAGGTGGACTTAAAAACCCTTTGTCCAAGGAATTTTCTACCACCATGGTAGAAAATTAAACTTACTTAGAGACACATATTTACAAATAAAAATAAATATTATGAAAAAAAAAAAACGAATCCTGACAATAAATAGTGTGATGATTCTACCAACTTCTTGCAAAACGAGAACAGTCGTGCTTTCACTTCAAAGGAGAACCGGTAGGAAATTAATTTGTTAGGTAAATATATGTTTTGCTGACAAAACGTTCTCTTAATTATTTTGACTACATAATATCGTGAATGATTGCGTTGAGTTCAGGTTTTGCACTTAAATAAATCTCTATAAAATCTATGCATGCTAATAAGCATGGAATAGGTATTACGCGCTTTCTCAAAGCCCAAAGATACAATAAAATGTTGGAATACCCGAAAAATCTCTACTTTTCATACTGTTTATTCATGGCTCTTACTGGTATATGGTCACTACAAAATCCACTAAAAACATACTATATTGCAACACAATATGCTAGTCTGTCTCCCCGTCAACGCTTGCCAGCAGGTGGGATCGCAGTCAAGCACAAGTTTGTATGATTTAAGGCCAGGTTCTGCTCATTATGAACTTTTTAAACCTCTGGAAATCCACAAATATAAAAGAGAACACCACAAAAATTATTTTATTTAACTGAATTAACTATATTAGGACAAAGCGATATGATATAAATTAGTTGGCTCCATAAAAAAATCGCAAATCTGACCCTAATTTACGTTTTCAAACGTGTATATCTACGAGATTACGTCACGGAAAGATTTGAAAGTTATAAAATAAAATTCGTTTTTAAAAGCGTCTCAAAAAAACCAAAATCTGGTACGTGTTTTTTTTTTATAAAAATAAAACCGCTGTTTCGGGGCCGCAAAATCGAAATAGAACCGGGTGGAGCTCATATAAAAACTCAGTGACTACAACCGGCCCTTAAGAAATAAATACAATTTTAATTCATCCGCTAAGAAACTGAACATTACCCGTGAATGTAAAACGTATTCTTTATGCTATGAATAACCAAACGAGAATCAGCCAGATCCCGCTGTTACTTGTGAAAAATATATCCTCGTATAAAATTCCACTGCATTGGGTACCCAATAGGTGTACAGCTACCAATTGTAAAGGATTTTAAAATTACGAATCAGTGGAGAAACAAAAGGAGTAAATTTGATAAATTCATTTATGGATATTTCCAGTTTGAGTTTATAAAACAAAGAAGTGCTGATTATAATTATGAAAAAGGTTCTCATTATAATATATTCCACAACTATCACACAACACCGTCTAGCCCCAAGCTAAGCAGAGCTTGTGTTATGGATACCAGACAGCTGATAAACATACTTATATATTTCTAAATACATACATATTATTGATAAATAGCACCCAGACATAGAACAAATGATCGTGTTCATCACACAAACATTTGTCCTGGGTGGGAATCGAACCCTCGACCTCTGGCATAGCAGTCAGGGCCACTAACCACTAGACCAACAGGCCAGTCAAATCATTGCTTTAACTTAAATATATACTACTAACTTCTGCCTGCAGTTTCGCGCGCGTGCAAGTTGGTTTCTCCATACAAATTATACAAATTTCGGACTCCCATTTCATCCCTTTAAAAGGTGAATTTAAAAAATTCTCTGTTAGTGCTTGCTTATATTACGAAAAGAAACCTTATGCAAAATTTCATGCTCCTAGTCCAGTAGTTTCGGTTGTACATTGATATGTCAGTCAGTCAGTTTCTCCTTTTATACAGGGTGACTGGTAATTAGTGAACGATACTTAAACACGTGATTGTAGATCAAACAACTTTTACTATGGGACCAAACCTGAAATCGCGAAGAAGAATCTGCTGGTCAGTACATTTGTGTTTGCCTAACTGGTCAAAATGTACTGTACTTGGTTGATATTTTTCGTGATTTCAGGTTTGGTCCCATAGTAAAATTTGTTTGTTAACATGAATACAATCACGTGTTTAAGTATCGTTCACAAATTACCAGTCACCCTATATATTTACATAGATGAACAGCTAATTAATAAATGGTGCTGTGTTCAATTTGCAGCTCAAATAAACTGTGGCAGCCATTTTGTACTTGAGGCGGGAAATCATCAAATAACTCTTCTCACTCCGGATGCAGCGACAAGAAGTGTCAGTCTTTAACTGACTAGCAGTAATTCTGCTGGGCAATCCCGCAGTATAAAGTTATGCTTTAAAACCAGCAAAAGGTATGTTATGTTTTAAAAAGAACTAAACTATGTTGTAGAAGAAGATCTTCAGCAATGGTGTGAGTTTCAAATAAATGTTTTTTCTTTCTTTCTTTCAATGGTGCACTCGTCAATTCAAAACTCCAGAGTCTCGAACTCTAGAGTTTAGGGCGCCTTCAAATTAGCTGCAAAGTGCTACAAAAATCGTGACGTCAGCACGACTGCCGTGCTACATCCGCGCTGTGATCGCACGTTTTTTATTTATATGGAATAACAAAGCAACGCGACTGAAGCGCTGCCGTCGCTTTACGGCTAATTTGTAGACGCCCTTACATTTTCAAGAGTGGAATAGCAAATTTAATTCCGCCAAACCCGTTCCATAACCAGCATAGACCATTAGACTTACGGCGTTGCACTACCGGGACATAGTGTACCCACCCATACGTATAAAAAGTGTATTTGTTGTTTATATCAATTAAAAAAAAAATTGGAAATATATTTATTGTACGTATAAGAAGTGGAATTCCCTGCTGGAGTTTGTGTCTCCTAATAGCTACAACCTAAGGGTCTTTAAGTCAAGAGTGAATAGGTTACTTCAAGGCAAGCGTGATCCATTATCGACTATATCATCGCTTACTGTCAGGTCAGATAGTGGTGAAACGCGAGCCTATCAATAGTACTAACGAAAATATTACGGAATTTTATATTAAAAAATTGGTTAAACATTATTCAGCCGTAATGGATCTCAAATTAACCTTATTTTTAGCTGCCGCGTAGGTTTTCCAAATGAAAAGTTCACATCGCCTTCAATCAAGTGTGTGTAAAAGTGGGTATAAAGTTTCTACCCACCCCTACTTAAAAGAACAAGCGTTATGGTGTCTCGTCTATTTACTCTACGGAAGGAAGCTGTACCAGCTTCTTTATGGCACAAAGATTAATCTGTGCTCTTGTAGATAAGTCATACCGGCACCGTGTATCTATCATGCCTTTGTGCTTTGAGAAAATAGAATTCTTGAGCGTTCACTTATACATATATCTACTGTTAGCTAGTGGATTAATCTTAAGAATTAAGGTTTATATTAAGTAAATAGGTCTTATTTTTAAGTGGTAAATCTTCCACTTCTCCCGCTCTAGCATTTTAACGATGGCACTCATTTTTATACTATTTCCGTAGAAAACTATTATTATGAAGATAAGGGGTTTAATAGACCCCATAACGTTTAAGAAACTAATGGCCAAATTCACCAATAAACTAATCGAGATTCTTTCAAACAAAACGCAGTTTGAGCGCCTAATCGAGATTATAGCTTCATTTTGCGTTTCACCGCGATGACTTGAACCTAGTTTACGCTAAACTCAGTTTCAATTCTTTTGTTGTTGCCCATGTTTACGACACGGGTCTTTAAACTCGATTACGCTGAGCTCAGTTTAGTTGTACTAAGTTATTATATTGAATGATGAAATTAGCCCTAAAAGCTTTTTTACTAAGTGCAGTACCAGGTGAAAATGTATAGACACACCACGGCATTCTGTTTCAAAAGAGCACCTTGTATATTCATCTCTTTTCTGAACCAAATTGAAGTTATGTCCTCCACAGGGCAGAGAAGACTTGTTATTCTTAGCCCCACCGCAAGAAAGATACATACGAGGCGCATTAGACCTCATGACGCACTGGACGTGTTAGGGTGTAACGAGAGACCTTATTAGACTCTTATTGACTTAAGATCACTTGTGTTCTTCAGTTTCCCTTTGCATATGTAGACCACGGTTCATTTACTCTTATCTTCTTTATAAATAAAAGCTAAATACCACCCACGGATTGATCACGATATCTCAGAAACTATAACACCTACAAACTTAAAATTTGGTAGTTAGGTTCCATATAGGGTGTAGACCTACCTCTAAGAGGGTAAACAATTTCACTCGAGCGAAGCCGCTAGCAGAAGCTAGTTATAAATAAATAAAACAGCATATTTGATAATACGACAAAGTTATGAAAGCAACAACTAGGTTACAAACTAGGTTGTCACTTCAATCTAACACCCGTATTTATTAAGAAGTAATTACTTGTTGCTAAGTAATTTCTTATTAAGTCATTGCTTGCCGTTAAAAAACTTCATTTAAAAATTTCAATATATCTTAACTATATAATACAAATTGTTACTTAATTAGTTACTTTTACTAAAGTAATTAGTTTTACTTGTTTATAAATACGAGTGTTAAGGCGGTTTTCTGAATTGAGTATTTTGAGTTAAGAACGTTCCAAACCATACTTAAATGCCAAACGACAGGTTTACAGGCTAAAGTAGAGTTTGAGTAATTCTTAACTTCAAATGCTTAAATCAGAAATCGGGGGTTAGTCTTTTCAGTTGACGCAAACATTTAGACACGTATATTTTTCGACAAACACATATAGAGTAGAGAAATAAATGAAATCGAAAAATTGGCACAACATCAAACATCCTTTTTTCCCAAAGCAATACTGTATGTACAGAATAATAAATAGCAAAGTTACCTTCCGATCCAAGTCAGCATCAGGGGCGGCACCATCCCATATCGTCAGTTGTGACGAACAGTCTTTCTGTTGATCGAAACCAGCAGGCTCCGTTCCAGCCGAATGGTACTTCACAAACGACACCCAAACTATCTCGTTGGCGCGACCCTAGAAATCGTAAATCGTTTTAAGTACCAGTTAAAACTCTAGCTGTTTTTGTTTGAAACATAAACAGGCAAACGCATAGTTTACGTTTAGCACGGGCCAGCAACATTTTTGACGCGATTAAAAACAAAATCAAAAGAAAAGAGATATTTTTAATAACTTTCAAATAAAAAAAGAAATGAATTATATATCAATTTTAAAATACTAATTCAAAATCGTGACTACTTCCCTGTGAGATTATTTTATCTTACTTGTTTCTAAAACTAGTTAGCATACTAAGCAAAAGTAAAAAGGTTCATTATTCGTGTACTACACCAGTGAATATACAAAATGGTTGCTCTCTCAAACGGCTAACTGGTATTATATATCGAATTGTATCGGTTTTGATGGCAAGAGTTTCTTTTTTGGTAGTGGGTAAAATCATCCAATAACATCTCCCGCCCTTTGGCGGAGCGGGAGATAGTGTGAGACTCTTCCTGACTAAAAACCCACCCCGTTCCTTCGTTGCCTTAGATACCAGGGCCGAGCCTTCCTTTTAGAAGAAGACTCTTGGCCCCAGTAGGCTTCGACCCTGCCTGCCTGCAGTTTTGATAGCAAGAGTTCAGAATTCCTTTAATATTTCGCAATTAGACAGGACTCTTTTCACAGGCTACTAACCTGATACATTCTTTCGATACAAAACATACCTATTTGTGTCTCTCTAGTATTATACTATTGAAATGTCAGGTATAAATATTAGATAACAAAACAGTCGAGTAACTTATTCAAAGGAAAGCCATTGCGTGACTTCCATATATTTATTACCCTTAATTGAATACTAGATAGGGCCTTTAGTCATTAATATGACTGTCAACGTTAAATAATATCATCTCTATGATTTACTCTTGTAATTAAAACGATACAGCTGTTTTACGATACCGCAAATTTTGACAGTTTATCAAGATAGAGAAAGCTCCAAATATTTTCATATCGTCAAGAATGTGATCAATAAATGCTTGCCCGATTTCGGCTACTATTATTGGCTACACCAAAAGATCACTGGATGTATTACGTATCCAATATAATAACAATGTTTTTAGGATGCTGTTGAAACTGCTCCGTTTCTGTAGTGAGCCGGAAATGTTTGCTCATTACCAAATTGACAGCTTCCATCCATGCATAATATTTGGAAAAAATCGCATCACTGATGCAAAGAACTTGAGTCAGTGGCCTAATTCAGGAAACAGTGGTTAAGAGACTTTCTTCCCTATTCACTAGATACACCTAGGCATTATGTATAGAGAATGGTCACTTGGTCAGGTAGTTTACTCCACCCTATATTTTTCTTTGCACATATTGTTTTTGATGCCCACTTCACTCATTTTTTTTTTCTTCTTGGTATGGATACTAACTTACACTAGCTACAAGATTTGTATTAATAAAATGGATATCACTGTTGTCAAAAACCAAGAAATAAATGAAAAAAGAAATTGATCAACAGTTTCATAAAATGTTTATAAATATCAAACAAACTAATAGCAAATATTTTTGACATCAGGCGGTTTAGAATATTTTTTTGGACGGATTTAGGCTAGTTCCGCATCAAATATTTTATAGAATGAAGTTTAATCGCATAAAAGAATTTTTTCCGGAGCTTTAGCAATAACGTGCATAAATCTAGCATCATATAAAAAATAAATGCTGATGTCAATAACTGAGTATGTAAAGGAATATTATTTTTGCTCGTGGAACATTCGATTGTAGGCATTTTAATAATTATTGTTCCAATAAAATACACCTATATTAGTACCAGCGTGACAGACACGTAGACAAAATGACAATCAATAAATTTCTTCATAGTTCTTTAACAGTATAAATAAAAAAGGAAGGGGATTTCATCGTGAGAGTGGACTTATTTTCAGTACATAAAATGACTTTTACCTTGCCGAGCAAAATGGGGCTTATTTCCTAGAAATACAGTACAAAACAAAAATATCTCAGTCAAAAATTTACCTGAAAATAGTAGACACAAGAGGTATTCGGTGGCAGTGAATGCCTTGGATTCCTCAATACACCGCTGGTTTTGTCCGAGGAACGGAGCACAAAACGGCATCGACCATCCGAACGCACGTACGAATGAGAATCCTTCTCCACATACAACACCTGCACGGGAAAACATATATTTAGTTGGAAGTACCTACTGCACTGAAAGTACTGACAGCAGCATGTGTACAGATACATTTTTAAGTCATAAATTATTTTTTGGGGTTAAAACTCATGAATATAAACAACTGTACAGTACGTTTATGTTTGCATAACTCGACAAAATGCAGGGAACAGTAATTTTTTTTTCATGTTTCTGGGTTGATTAAAAAAATGGTGTTGGACTTTAAAGTTAATGCAGCAAAGACCCGGGTATGTATTTACATACTTTAGGTACTCGTAAATACGAACTTTCAGGTTACCCATGAAATATATAATAATTTGTGTACGTAGTTTTAATTGAAATAGGTACTGACTGAGTACTCAGAACAACCTACCAAATTTAGTTGTGTAGATTATTATGATTACTTTAGTACCTCTAGAGTAAAAAAGTCATGAGTCTAAAGTAATTTATACATGAAAAGGTATTTATACATGAGAGGGCTTAAAAAAAAAAAATTAAAACCTTTAATATGAATAAAACATAGTTTATATTAAATATAAATAATACAAAAAAATAGTTCACAAACTAATACTTGACAACAACAAAAAAAAAGAAAAGTATAAAACGAGAAAATATTCATAGACATAGTGATACCTGTTTAGAATATAGCTGTGGTCGTATGACAAGTCCGGGTAGAGTACTAAGAAATCATTGTGGCGAGGTGGCAAACGACCTAGATTTTAAACTTATTTTTCCTGCTAACTGTACCAGCAACTCCGCTTTGTATCGGACGCAATACAATCAGCTTTCCAGTGCAGAAATAGTATGGATTTAACTTAGCGATCGTTCAGTCTCAATTGGAATTGTTGCAATTTATAAGACTAAGTCTTTATCATTTGAAATGGAGTTTTGTTTTCTTAGATTCTTTTTTGAAACAACCATTTAGTAAGTTAACTACAGTACTGAAGTTTAATTGTATTTTTCTTATGCTACTGAAATTGCCATACACCACTCTAAAAACCAGTTTCATAACAACATAATTCCACCTCTATTCTAAATTACAACGAGTAACATTTTTTTATCTTGTATTAATTACTAACCTACACCATATAAATTTAAAATTAAAAACTTAAATAATTATATTTACACTAAAACAAAAAAAAAAAATTATATATTGTTTAAATATTAAAACTATCAATACCATGCTGTACCGTTACGGCTAAGGCTGATTTCATCATTCAATGTAAAAACTTAGTTCAACTAAACTGAGCTCAGCATAATCTAGTTTAAAGAACCGTGTCGTAAACATAGGCGACAACAAAAGAATTGAAACTGAGTTTAGCGTAAACTAGGTTCAATTTATCGCGGTGAAACGCAAAATGAAGCTATAATCTCGATTAGTCGCACAAACTGCGTTTTGTTTGAACGAATCGCGATTAGTTTATTGGTGAATTTGGCTCTAAGTCTTTATTCAAAGTAAAAACGTAAACGCGAAGTGTCAACAAAGAGTTTAGACAGATCTCTACGTAATTTGTGAGAACTCGAATCACACGATCTGAGAGTTATATAGGGTGACTGGTAATTAGTTAACGATACTTAAACACGTGATTTTAGTCATGATAACAAACAACTTTTACCCAAGTTCAGTACATTTTGATCAGTTAGGCAAACACAAATGTACACTGACCAGCAGATTTTTTTTGCGATTTCATGTTAAGTCCCATATTAAAAGTTGTTGGTTATCATGACTACAATCACGTGTTTAAGTATCATTCACTAATTACCAGTTAACTTATATAAATGCATCCATTATGCATCTATTATAACATGTCACTAAAATAGTACAAAATTAAATTTCTATTCTCAAAATAACATCTTTTAATACTTCTCCTACCATCACAAATCTTCCGCATTCCCCATCCACACGCATACCAAAGCACAAAATAAATTCAGATCCGTCGTCCCCAATAACCCACACATAATATTCACAATCCGAAAACTTACCTGTACTTCGAGCTCGAATCCGGGCAGGTAACTCAACGGTACCGGATGAAAGGGATTATCGTATGGCGATGTATGGAACTCCAGCAACATATTGGGGCCTCTACTGACAATATCAGGAACCGCATCTCCTCCACAAAGGCGTACCAGTACGGGCGAGTCGCGAGTCAGGCCGTCCCAAACTGTGAGGTAATCTTGAACGACATTGCACTGGTCCCAAATCCTAGAAGATTGATGGATTAGTCAAGTTTGACAAGTTAAGGTTTTCGAATAGATTGGGATCTTTGGAGGAGTGTTGCTGAGTGATAATTTGTAATACCGTTTTATAGTAGACGAATTAAATTGTTTGAACACGAACTCCAATTAGTGGGCATAGTTAAGTACCTATGAAGGCGTGTGTAATATAATTATGGCGTAATATTACTTGAAATGTAAATGTGAATAATTCTTATTTGCTTTGGAAGCATTTACAAACTAGTGTTTGCAAAGAAGTAAGAAGTAAAACGTTTCTAAGTTAAATTAAAAATTTCTTGAAGCTTTGTGTATAATAGTAACTGATTAATATGCTAATTAAATATTAATTCAAATGTGTATTATATAATAATATTTGCTCGCTCGACCCAGAGGCGGAGAAGTTGTTTAATTATTTTTATTGTTGATAGACTCGCGCTTGACCATTATTTTGGGACAGCGAAGATGTGGTGGATGATGGAGCGCACTTACCTAGAAGTAACCTATTCAATCTTGCCTTAAAATGACTAATAATTTACCAACCCAAAAAAAAATAAAAATTAGTTTGATTAATGACTAAGACATAAAAAATTTAACATAAAACATTAACTTTTGTATGACAAGTTTAGCCATCTTAATTATTAAAATAGAAATATAATCACGTAGCTCTGACATCAAAATCAATAAGGCTCAACGCAAAATCCACGAAACCTCGTCAGAAATTCAATAACTCCATTGAGAAACAAAAGTCTAATTTGCCCGTCTTCGCTCGCACTCCGACGCTATCTAAATCAAGTGTAAATAACGTTCCCAAAATGGCTGACGGACAGAATTTGTCAACATTATTAGGGTAACAAATGAAGGTTTAATTTCAAGGAGTAGGTTGGTTCGTTCACTAATGTGGAGCTGGACAGTAGTTGTTCCATTAATCTGTATTACAAGTGTAATTACGATTATCATCTGACATGAGTAATGGTGTGTTCTATTATAAGGGCTGGTAATATTAGAGTTTTGAGAATATGTAGGGTTTTTTTTTGCGGTGAGTAAAACCATTAAATGACATCTCCCGCCCTTGGCGGAGCGAGAGATGTCAGACTCTTACTGACTAAAAACCCACCCCGTTCCTTCATTGCCTTCATACCAGAGCCCTGATTTACACTTTCACATTTACCCAAGGTCCTAGAGTAGGCTTCGACCCCCCTATAGTTTGTTAACAACTCCTTGAGGCACACGGGAACAGTACGCGCCGTCGACGGCTACCATTGCTCGCCGTCAACAAGCCCACGCCTACGGTGGCCGGAAATCGGGATCGATATCCCAGCAGTGGCTGCGGCGTGAACGCCATTGTCTGATGCGGTCGGCCTCCTCCTTTGCTAGCATTACTGCTTCACAGAAGGAAGCGATCGCCTGCCACTCCTCCTGGCTCCAGACCATGGCCTGTACCAAGGCCCGGCGCAAGAGATGAGAACCATAGGGTAGAAACGTTTTGTACGTTGACGGTAGTTTGTAGTAACTATTTGGCAGTTACAAGAGATGAAGAGATTTTCTTCTTTTGTATCAACAAACGATCTGTATAAAAAAAAAAAATGTGTGACGAAGCTGAAATAAATATCATATGTATATCCACTCTGACTGACAAATTTAAAAAAAGTATATTATCCATAAGCCCTTGATGAATATATTATTATGTATTTTACTAATATGACCTTAAAATAAAAGAAAATTAAGTAACTTATAAAATATCAAGCTTAAAAGAACCAATGTTTGATAGTAAGGGAACGCGAGAAAATATAGTTAACGCCTGAACGTTCTGTTGGGATTTGGCAACTCTATCACTTGCTCAAATATTTCACAAAAGTCGTTTCAGAAAACACAATTTATTTTTAAAATTTAAAAAGAGTTTGGAAAAATTTTCGTCATTCAGAATCGCGATTCAAATTAATTTTCACGCAATATGCTAACCAGATTTGACGCATTTCAATAAAGTTTTAATGACAATATGTGGTACCAAACCGCACTAGGGCTGCGTGGTGGATTATGGCCCATTCCCTCTCCTAGAGAGGAGGCCTGTGTCCCAGCAGTGGGAACATTAAAAGGCTGATGCTATGCTATTAAACTTATAATATCATGTGGTATATTTACGTTGTTAGTTTTTAATCTTCAAATTACAGTTCCAAATGTTTTAATGAATATATATTAATTTAAGTCATTTTGCAATTTCAAATAAAAGTAATTAACAACGTGATTAATTTACGTTTATAAAGAAAAATATCTAGTTCAGATCTCATAATTCATTATTGAAAGAGTTACAAACATCAGTAGCTCCGTCAACAAACAAAACTTTATACTCAAGGTACCAGGGAGTAAGGAAACACAGAAGTTTTATGTGTACTTACTTTAAAACTCGCTGACTCCTATCGTACTTCACTATTTGGTCTTTGATATGTATTTTGTGACTATTCGTCTGTCTTACTGCTAGTAAAACATGTTTATCTGCTGGTATCTGCAAAGAAACACATCAAAGTAAATTCAACTCTGTGCACAAGCTGTCGAAGCACATTTTTGTTTGCCAAAAACTTCCAACCCTTACGCATCCGACATTTATTATGTACATTCCAGGTGTAACAGTTACGCAGCTTGGTGTGAATTTTATATTAAATATTAACACAAAGAGCCACGCAAAGCCCACATTACACATCTCTTGCTTACGATTTATATTCTAAACAAAACCAGGAACCACCACCTTTTTAATTGCTTTGTTCTCTGGTTTTAACTTTTTCGTCGCAACTTTTACTGTGAATTAAATTATGCTCATAATGATGACGCAATTTAAGTACAGTTTAATTTACAGTTTTTTAAGATATATCTTCATTTGTAGCAAGATTTTACGTCAAGATGATCAATTGTATTTAACTTTATGTCTGTGAAGTATATAAAGTAATAACATTTTTTTTTAATTTCAATATATAGGATCGTTTTCGAGTAATATAATGGTTTCATTTTTTTACCAATTATAAAACACCTACAAAATTACATTTACCAAAACACTAGTAAAATAAAGATCTAAACTGGCAAACAAATCTCGCTCCTAAAAGGAACATAAAAACAAAGTTTAGAGAGATTCTTCGACAAACCAATCACATCACTAGTTATCTTATCCAAACGAAACGCAAGAACACACAATCCCAAAAAGATAAACCGCATTTCTGCTTACCTTAGTGTGTTCAATGCGGTATGTACAAGTTGCGTTGCGGGGATAAACGCCAGGGAAGTTCGGGGACTGGATGCGGCAAGCTCTAAGGTCGCAGTCACTCAGTATTCTGTCGCAGTATGTCCCAGGTACCCTCTCGCCTCTCCACGCGCCGACAGTGGCGTTACCGTATCGTAATCTTGCTTCAACCCGCCTTAAAAACTTGAAAGCCAACTTAAAGTCGAAATTATAGCCCACGCCCTGAAATTAAATAGGGTTGTCAATATTTGAACAGATAATTACTTGTACGAAAATGGTCGCTGCAAAAATATTATCTTCGTGTTATTTAACGTAATAAACAGTTTGAAACAGTTTTTGGTGATTGCTTTGAGTAAAATAAAATGAAATAGTGTATTTAACTGAAAATTATTATTTTGGATCATATTTATCATCAACAAACAGTCTCTGATTTATTAATACAAACTAGGATAAAGTTAATTAATTACCAAATAACTTTAAGGAGGGCACTCAAAAATATACGAGAAAGTAATCAAAAATTTTGAACTTCTGTCGTACTGAGATACAGAACAGTAATTAATCAATTAGAACAGCAAAATTCTATTCCGAAAGATTTGCTTTGAAAGGAAAACATCAGAAAGCGATAAAAGCCGAAGCGCATTAACAAAATTTAGGGAGCCATCCGAAATGTATTAAATGGTTCCTAAACGAAATTCCCGTTATTAAATTAAGGAATTAAGGCGGTACCCAATAACATTATTGTAATACGGAGGTATCCTTATCCTGTGGTCCCGGGAGGGTGTCCGTAATCGTCGACTAATTAATTGATCGAAAATTCAACCCTTAGTGCACATAATACGGCTGCTAACAGGAGATAAAGGGAAGGCACCGAACCGTTAAAAGCGGGGTGATGTGAAATATTAGTCAAGTCACAAGCGAAAACGTGTAGTTAGTTACATCACGTCAGTACAACACAAAGGGATGCTTAGTAAGTGACTCTTAATGAAGATAAATACTGTTGTTCATTTATACGGATTAACTTTGCTGAGAGCAAAAACTCTAATTAAACGTGTCAGTTCGCTGTGTTAACAAATTGTATGTTAAACCTTATCCCTACATGTTCACTTTCTAAATGTACCGAAGAGTATGAGATTTTTCATGTCGGTTTTAAAATTCCTCGCACGGCACACTAGGCTCATCTTGTAACGATTTTTTTTTAATCAATGTCAACGTAAATGCGGCTGTGATAAAATGCTAAATCGTAATTGAGAACATCGTACTTTAGAAAAAAAACTCAAGCCTTAATTAAATTACAAGTATCAACGTAAATAAATGTTTTTAGCATTTTTTTTTTTCCCTTACAAAATTGATTTTGGGTGATTCAAGGGTACAACTGCACACTAGCACACGTTGGAGCTATAAAAACCGACGATTTCCTAGTCGTTTAGACTACTCCTAGACTTTTCCTAGACACAGTTATCACAGTTGGTTGTAGTACTATAGTGGAAGGACGTTGACACAAACGGTACACACGGAAATAATGGATCGTGGATATTGCTAGCGAATAATGCTAGATGCTATTAATGCCCACGTGTACGCAGTGTAGTGCGCACACGTGGGCCATGTACGCCGATTTGGACGCGAAAACTAGACTTGTAGAGCTACGTCTACGCCACGCGACGTAGAATGACGTCGCGTAGCGTACAAGTACTCGTACATATCAGGCGTGTTACACGTGTGCGTTGGTCTAATTTTGTTCTAGTTTTATAGTGTGGGAATAGCACACTTTTTATTGCTAACGAAAAAAAATGAGGTAGGGGTAAAAATATCTTAAGACCTATTCCCTGACCTATTTAATACACACAAAATAAAGCATAAAAACCTCATAATCCGTTTCGGAGGAATTCGATTACAAATACTGTGATACAAGATTTCTATATGTATTAAAATATAATTAATAATTAATAATTTATTAACTCATTGCTGAGTTAAGCTCGCCTTTGTACATGAACTGTTTGTATCTCTATATGCTATGTTATATTTGTGTGTACAATAAAGAATTAAGAATTAAGAAGAATTAAGAATTAATTAAATTGTATCTCACCTGTTGACTCAACCTGTCCAATCTCAGGGTCATATTAATAGAATCTGACTCTGAAAAGTACACGGTGTAGCCCCATGCTGAGCCGCACCATTGTCCTGTTGGCGGAGACGGGGAGCGTTCCACTATCGTCATGTGCCCATCAGGACAGCCGTCAGAAGTGAAGGACACGAATTTGCCCACCGTAAACGTGTCGAATGTTAGCTGGAACAAAGATTTTGGTTAGAATCCGCATATTCTTCTATTTGGTAACAAGGGCAAGCCCTGACGTGTTACAATGTCAGGCGTAAGAGCGAGAAAGAAGGATAGAGCTTTTTTACTTTATTTTATAGGGATAACAAACAGCGGTGTGGCGTCACATCTTGCTTATGTGAACGCACTTTAGATTTAGTATAATCGGTCTTTTTATGTTCCCTCTGCTGGGACTCAGGCCTCCTCTTTAGAAGAGGGAATGGGCCGTAATCAACCACGTCTTTTGAAATTTTGGTTCTAGGACAAGCCACTTTCTTCACGATGATTTCTTTCACCGTCTTGAGAACAGTTGTGGTGATATAAATTACACAAAGTAATGCACATGGCTGGGTTTGAACCCGCGTTTGATTTTCTCTTTTGGCTCCTATCATCATCTCATTGCAAGATACATAAAAGGGGACAGGCAGAATTTCTTCCATCTGCATCCCCAAAGCAGTAAACACCGTTAAATTTTGGTCGTTTTAATCCCACGGAGGGTCGATTCGGTACATGAAACTCTATAGATTTGTAAAGATAAAAATTAAAAATAACGTACTTTTTTTTAAACTTGATTTAATTTACTCATATACGAAATTAATTTCTTTAAATAAACGCCAGCTAAGCGAGGCTAATTAACTTTAGGTAGTTAGTACGCAACTACCTACAAGGTTATTGATTCGTTTACTTAAAAAAATTAATTTCGTACATGCGTAAATAAAATCGAGTTTAAAAAAAAAGTACTTTATTTTTTTATTTTTTCTTTACAAATCAATGGTATTTCATGTACCGAGTCGAACCTCCGCGGGACTAAAACGACTAAAATTTAACGGAGTATTTTGACCTTAATCCAGTCCATTTTTAACCCCTAACAATTCCATTCTTTGACTTGTCAAAATTCGTTATAACTGTTAAAATTTCACTTTAGTTAGAGGCTCCGAGGGCCAATTCTCGTAAATAATAAACTTTCAAATTCAAGTCGCAAAATCATCCCGATCTCAATCAATGTCAAAAACATGTCAAAATGTAGAGAAATTGTCTTGTCAAACTGAAGGTGTTTTTGATAGATTGTGGCTGAGATGCGAACGCCAACGTTCCCTAAAAACACAAGAAATACCCCTGATCAATATATTTGTACCGTCAACAAAAAAACTGCAATGTCTTAGTTGGTTATGTCGTCAAGTCTATGATACGGTCGTCTCTTCTTCTTCTTTGCGTGTCGATGAACTCAAATTATTTTTTTTCTGACCAATATTTCCCAACCTGTACCGCTGCGTCATTGGCATCGTACAAATCCTGTAAAGTGCAGGCTATTGTGCAGGATGGACAACACAGCGGGTGATGCATGTTTTGTGTAGCGGTTCCACACTGGCAATGTGTCAAAGATGGGTTTAGGAAGCCTTATTTGGCCATTTTTAGTTAAATCGGGGAGTTGATTGTAATTATCACTAGCCTACATTTTTTTCTTAATATAAACGCAACAGTTGATCCTTATGTTTTTTGTTATATATGAAGGTTCCATTTACATAATGAAGTAAAGACGGTAACATATCGTAAATAATAAAAAAACATCCAATGTCAAAACGGACCTTTATTTTTTGACATTTTTATAATAATTGTGTATTTTTTTTTTGCATTTTTGCGGTTTTTAAGGTCGTAAATTTAAATAAGTTCACACTACGAGTACATTCGGAGTTTTTAAGGAATCATATTTAGTATGCATTAATCAATATAAAAACCCCAATTCACACTCTATTGCATTTTGGCTGTACATTAGTGATAATTATATATGACTAGCTACTGCCATCGGCTTCGCCCGCATGATAGTAGAAAATTATCCCAAGGAAACATACTCCCAGGTTAAAAATTTCCCTATGTGCTATTTTAGGACAGTGTTTACTCATCATTATCATATCAGACGAAAGACAGCCAATGTTGAATATAGGCCTCCTCCAAGTGTCGCCACAATGAATGGTCCTGTGCCCATCGGGTTCCCGCAACTCTTGCCAGGTCATCGGTCCACCTTGTAGGAGGCCTTCCAACACTGCGTCTTCTGGTATGTGTACGGTAGTGTTTACTCGTGTACCAAGTTTCATTCCACACAGTACCAATCAGACAATAGTTTTTGCTTGAAAGAATAACAAACACCCATACATTCAACCTTTCGCTCTAAAAATATACAACAACGTATATTATTTTCTGCAAACTAATTGTACTAATTGTTATAACAGTAGAAACATATCACACCTCCGCTCAAATAAGGTTACAACTCAAAAACCAAATTATTGAGAAAACCGCCTTTTAGATTGTAATAATTTAGGACGTGACGCAACATATAAATAAATAAAAATGTGTTGACTATTAATGGAATAATATAATATATAATTAATTAAACTACACAAATATGAGACTTTCTGAGTTCAAGATTTTTGACTGGCCTGTTGATCTAGTGGTTAGTGGCCCTGACTGCTAAGCCAAAGGTCGTGGTTTCGATTCACACCCAGGACATATATCTGTGATGAGCACGATCATTTGTTCTGTGTCTGAGTGTAATTCATCTATAATATGTATGATTATTTAGAAATTTATACCGTAAAATTGTGAACGTTTTAATTCCATGGAGGATCAATTCGGTACATGAAACACGATCGATTTGATAGTGTTTCATGTACCGGATCGACCCTCCACGGGATTAAAACTATAAATAACGGTGCATAAGTATGTATGTTTATCAGATTTCTAGTACTCATAACACAAGCTCTGTTTAGCTTGGGTCTAGACGACACTGTGTGATAGTTGTGGAATATTATTATGTTAAAGTATGATGAATTCTGAAATTAATAGCTGTGTTTAAATATCAGCAAATTAAGCAAAAAAACTGTTTTTGAGTTGTGTTACTATATTAGCGGAGGGGCGATATTATAAATGTATAAGTTTAGTGTTGGTCAGGAAGGTGGTAAGTATCAACCTACTTATCTTCCCATCAAGGTTCCGGAATAAGGACTGACAATGGCACCCGGGTTCAAGACTGAATAGTCATTGTTAAGGCTTGCGCAGGCGTACGGCGATCATACGTTTTGTGTGGTCTATTTTGAATGTCTAAGTACGTGAGCCGTGGAAAATCTACGCCAGCCCT
The DNA here is from genome assembly GCA_958295575.1 of Leucania comma. Lineage (NCBI taxonomy): Eukaryota > Metazoa > Arthropoda > Insecta > Lepidoptera > Noctuidae > Leucania > Leucania comma. The sequence continues at coordinate 12,476,297 of OY282474.1, read as the reverse complement.
AGAAATATTTTACAAAGCGTTTCAATATTCATCTAAATATCAGACACCAAAAATAGAATTTCAATTACTGTAGAATCCGTTTATGTTATTACCCTTTTTATGGCGGGAAAATCATTCAATGACATCTCCCGCCCTTGGGTGGAGCGGAGGATAGTGTCAGACTTTTACTGACTAAAAACCCACTCCTGTTCCTTCTTTAACTTCGTTCCAGGGCCCCGGTTGTAAATTTTCACATTATCCATGGCCCCAGTGAGCTTTGACCCTGCTGGGCCCCTACAGTTTGCTGACATCTCCTTGAGCCACGCGTGGAACTATACGCGCCGTCAACGACTTGGGCCCGGTCCAGACAGTTACCGGACGGTCCGACGGTGAGCTAACTTAACTACCCTACTCCGCCTATATTGATCAACCGCTTATTTTGAAGTAATTAAATAGCAAAGTTTGATTTCCATTTATAACTCTTTATATCAAAGTTTGATAGTGACATTCCGCTTCTTATGATCCATGATTACTGCCAGCTTCGGCAGTGTTCGTGAGACTCACGTGACACTCGACGACGTTCGGCTTGTACATGGCTTGTTTTTTGTTTTAAGGCTCAGTGGGTAATTGATAGTTCTTTAAATGAAATACGATATAAGGAAAAAACAAAAGCAAACAAATTAGTATTCTATTACTAGTGCGCCACACCATCAGCAATTACATCACTACGTTCCATCAGGAGGAATCGCAGTCAAACACTAGTTTATACCAATAAAAAAAAAAACAAAGTTATCTTGATTGAAACAACCATAATATCCCAAGAAAATAAACTCAAGATCGTCCTAATGATCGACCAACAGATGAAGAAGAATTTAAACCTTCACAAGAATAAGACACTAACTTTTGTGAAGCGTATATTTTTAATGAGCTCGTTTGTCGATACGTTTCCTTTCTCCACCCCTAAATATAGATGACGCGTGCGTTCCATTCAAACTGGAGGAAATGGAATGGCGTGTCTTATTTCAGGAATGGTAGCACAATTTGTGTTCTGCCCCTGGGGGCAAATAATGAACCGTTTATAATACTTGTGATAACAGGCTGGAGATTATTGAGTGATAGAAGAGATATGTTTAAACTGTGTCACGGTGATCTACAGATAGTAATTTGTGCCGTGTTCCCGCACGCTAAGGTACCTATACAATTAACTGTCGATCATTCTAACATTTCAATCAAATGTCTCACTAAAGGTCAACGCTGCGTTAAGCAGGTGCCCCGCGCGGTCCCATACAAAAGTGCTCCTTTGCGAATCGAAGCATGGGTACCCGTCGCGGGCAGCCACGCCTCACGCCCGTTTTGATACGTAACAATACATTATAGTTCTCCATCGACACGTCTACATGCACACTATTAAAGTTAAACTAGCGACGCTGCGCAGGTAATAATCAGGTTTTCGCTACGGGAACCGCCGCAAACGACATAGACGCAATCGTGCGTGCGCCCGCGCGTGCTCTTGCTTAATGCAGTGTTGGCCCTGATGGTGGCGCGTGTATTAAATCATTCAGTTCTACTATAATATCAATATGGTAGGTATGTGAACAGAGTCACTACGAACCACAACTTTGCCAATGGTCATCATCATTTTTCTGCCCTTGTCCCGTTTTATTTGAGGTCGGCACAACACTCTTTTTTTCTTTTTCTCTTTCTTTTTTCTGTCCTGTGACTCGTCACGCTGTCATATCACTCCTCACACAATCTACCCATTTCTTGTTTGGCATTATGGTAATGAAATTTTATCAGGCCAAACCATTAAATTAGTATAACATCATTTATTGAGTCTAATTATAAGCCTAAAAATTATTTGTACTTTTGATGAATTTCCAAGAATTCTAAATAGAAATTTGTGAATATTAAAGCTACCTTAATCATGTCGAACACGGCTTCAACAAATGTTTTGACAGGTTTTGAAACTTATTTTTAAACTTGTTATCCTGAATTGTTCGTGTACTGAAGTAAAATATTCATAGGGAGATAATATTGTGATTTGTGTATGGTCGTGTGGCTCCTATACACAGGGATGACTCAAAGTCGCAAATCTCAAACTACAGATCTATCGCTGTGCTTTTGGCTACTGATCGGATCTATATTTAATATAAATAAATTAGAATGCAACTAATTGAGTGTCAGTATTGTTTCAGAGCTGGTACGCCATCGAAAACGGACCTGGTAAATAATAATAAGTAATCCGCAACTATTATACAACGTAATTTAGTCCCGACTACGAAGAGCTTGTGCTATGATTACAGAAAATACATAACGCAAAGAAACCAATAAATACATATTTCGGAAAAAGGTTAACGTACTTTTAATATCAAGTTTATTTGAACTTTTAATTCCCAGTAAATCCAAAGGTATAACACTTCAAAGCAATCCTTTTTAAAAAACATCGATTTCATAGGTTCAAAGACCTATTATTTCAAAATACATACATACTATAGATAAATATCACTCAGATACAGAATAATTGATCGTGCTCATCAGACAAACATTTGTCTAGGGCGGGAATTGAACCCACCATCTCCGGCATAGCAGTCAGGGCTACTAAATACTAAACCAACAGGCCACTCGTCAAATGTAGATTATGCTATCACTGTGATGGACAAGGATGTGGAATCTGGTGAAACGCGGCTGTTCTGTTCGTTGATAATCATGTACATCAGTCTGCTTAAACGTTTGAATAAACCGGCATGATGCCATAATGACATTAACTCCTTATTTATTAAATTATCAAGCTTTACAAGGTTTCATAATATTGACAATTTTAAATCATTACCAATATCACCCTGTATTTAATATGGACGGGGTTGTAACATAAAAATGATGGGAGGAACAAAAAAACTCTTTATCATCTGAAGATAAAGTATTCCAAATGCAAATTGAACATAGGTTCGTTATTACAGAGGTCCCACCACGAGCTCTTAACGCGATCCATTTGACGACGTAAACTGAACTGTTAAAGAGATGTAGCTATACAGGGATCTAGTACATGATTCCCGACCCGCCAGTAATAGAATTTTTCGTCGGTATTTTCGTTTTTTTTTTATTGTACCTACTTTTTTAATTTTAATTGTACAATACCGTTATTCTACCATTTTTAGTGAAAAACGATAATTACATATTTTTCTGTATAGTGCACAAAAAAAATGGGGCGCAATCAGTACCTGTTAATGATCATATTTGTGTAGTCAAAAGTAAAAAAAAACGAAATCTCAAAATTGTCCACGAAAATTTGTCATTATTGGTAAATTCATAATCGAATCATCATACATAACAACTACTACTAGAAAATACTAAGCGCGGTGTTTTTCCATTTTTATTGTCATTTTTTCATTCATAAACAATAACCTGTACAATTTTTTCATAAATTGAGTATGATTTTGGGATATAAACAAATGCTCATAACTTTGCTGTTTATGAATATTATTTATCGAGACTTTACTTAAATAATAACAAGACCTTTTCTAATAAGCCCTTTAAGTATTTGCACTAATTAAAAAATAGTGGTGTATATTATAGCTTCGTCTCTCTTTCTTGCTCTCACGCTTGAGGCTTTAACACGTCATGGTCGCAATTGCTCGTTGCGCCAAACACTCAACTGATTAACTAAGTATGACCGGAGCAATGGCGGTCTAACGGTAATGGCCCCGCCTTAGGAGTCGTGCGTCGAGGGTTCAAACTCAGGTATGCCATTGTGTCATTTATTACATCACCACTTTAAAAAACGGTCAAGAAAAATAGAATGAAAAAACTGAGTCATGTTCTAGAACCAAAATTTTGAAAATGTTATATCCACAAACCAGCACTGGGCCCGTGTGGTTAATAACCGCTTATTATCTCTCAACGGGAGGAGGCTAGAGTTCCAGCCAGTTCAGCAGCTGATTATGCTATGCTATGTCCATAACAACTATACTATCATCATCATCTTGCTGCCTTGTTCCGTGTTACTTGGGGTCGGCGCAACGTTTTTTTTTTCTCCCCTTCATTCTGTTACCCGTCATATCATCACTAACTCTCTTTTCTTTCATATCACTCCTCACACAATCCATCCATTTTCGTACGCAAAGTTTTACATTAGTAAGATTGTAATCAAACGTGTCCAGTAGACTTCTCTGTCCTCACTTACATCAATACCAATTCCAGCCCATCAAAATTCAACCGGACCGTCCACTAAAATACAATCTTCCTATTTTAGATTACAATCACATACTAGTTCAGACCGATCCATTTGACGGGGGTTCTATTCAGGTTTCCGATCACGTCCCTATTTCTAAATACCTGTATAATGTCGCCATAGTTTCCTCCTGTGGCAGTGAAGTTGAGATGGCAGACGAAAGGGAGGTGATCCTCTCGAGGCCTGCGGACCTCTAATTCGTATGTGCGACCCACGTCCCCCATGTATGTCCTGTTGCATGCTGTAACAAAGAGAATTGGATTTAAGGGGTTTTTGTTATTAGGTTTGTGTGTTAACTGAAGATTTTGTCTGGTCTGATAATGCGTTGAACAAAAGAGATGGTGTAGATGTTGATAGGATGAGATGCAATTACAAGTGGTCAATTTTGTACGGAAGAGATAATTGTGACAATGTAGAAGATCGCATGAGAAACGTTGGCATGTGGGTTAATTAGACAAATAAACTTTTAAAGGAAGAATATAGGCTAATTTTCATATGGATTCTTCAACATAGTCTCTGCAATAACTGACATGCAGGCTACCAAAGTCGCTAAAAAACTGGTTATTATTAATATTACAAAGCCCAAGAGTTTGTCTGAACACGTTAATCTCGAGAACCACATGTCAAATTAAAAAAAAGTATTTTAGTGTTGGATAACCTGTTTATTGAGGAACGCTTTAAGCTTTTTAACATCAATCACGACGACGTAGCGTACAACGTAGCTACATCCAATATGAGCGAAATCGCAGAGGACAGCTAGTTTAGAAAAAGATTAGTAAGAAATTAGGAACATTTTGATTAGAAAATTATATCATAAACATCAGGTTTCTGAAACCTACACCTCCTGTCAGATCTACAGCTCTTGAGTTTTTTTTTTTTTTTTTAATTTATATAAACTAGCGCTTAACTGCGATTCCACCTGATGGCAAGTAGTGAAGTAATCGTTGATGGTGAGGCGCACTATATTTATTTATTCACTCTAGCCTAGAAGACCCCCAAATTATAATCGGACGGGAAGACCGCAGCAACTGTTCCAGTCTTAATTTCCAGCCAGTTTTTAATTATAGTGTATACAAATATAAGCATGTGCGCAAACTCAGAATTACTGTCTGTTGTTTTACTCCTAAGCCAGATGGGACGTTAACCACTTATACTCAGTCTACATCTCAGTATAAAGCTCATGTATGTTTCAATTTCATAAACAAGACCTACTCAGATAAAATTTAGCTTAGCCTAAATCAATAAAGCCGTCGTACTGTAAACGTAAATTTATTTAGAAGTTATACATAAAATATTATAACTTTTGCGATCCAAAAACAATAATGTAATGTTCTGTTTTATTTAATTCAACCAATGTTTACCCAAATCAAATTCAACGGTGAAACAAAACGTTAATTTGGCACGGTACTAAACAAAAGCTGGCTCTTCGAAGGAATAATAAATAATTGCTTAGCAAAGCGTCACACCAGGGCCCTGGAACCAAGGCAACGCAGGAGTGAGTGGGTTTTTTTAGTCAGTAAAAGTCTGACACTATCTCCCTTCCCGCCCAAGGCCGGGATTTGTCATTGGATGATTTTTAACCAATGGAAAAAAAGCATAGCGTAAAGTAAAAGAGCGAAAATTGGAGACACATATTTAAATAGAATGTGGATATTCGATTTTCGAATGTTATTACGCAATATCATGCTTTAAATTGGAATAATTTATTCTAAATATTTTTTTTACATCCCTATTTTAGGCAAGCGAGGGTCTCACATAATGAAGAAATGTTTTTGTCATCCTAGATTGACTCGGTGTCCATCAAAATCTATTCAGTGAATTTGTAACAAAACTGTTGTCATGCTTCTTCAATTGCCATTTTCTATGTAATTTTTTTTCCTCAGTTTTCTTCGAGTTCGAGTTCGAAAATTTTAACACGTTGACAATGGCACGGGGCATTTAACACCTCGTTTGAAAACTTATTGTGGCGTTAAGAGTCATGATATGTTTAAGAAACTAAAAGCTTTTTTGGTTAAATGCGGTACGAGGTCAAAGCGACCCCGTATCAAAGTAGACCTCGTTCCACACTGATCACGTTAAAACAAAACTACGATTTTCGACTCAGCCTAGGTATATCTGATACAGTGATCTTATTATAAAGTTGGTAGCCCCCACCAAAGGCTCTGATTAACATCGATCCACTATCAAAAGAGGTCGCCTTTGAAATGATAATAATTATTGTGACGTTGTATTTTTGAAGGGAATTTGATTATGGCGTTTTCGACGTTTCTGAATAAGGTCATCAATATAAATAAAGATATTTTAATCCAATTCGCATTGAATTCACTTCTCTACTTCTATAGTAGAATCCATATTTTTAGTATATGCAAAACCCGAAACACGTGTCTAGTATTTTTATGTAAAGAATCTATGTACAAAATTTTATAACTCCGTCATGAAAAATCACAAAGTTATAAGTTTGTAAGGTAACCTGGTTGTTCACCCAAACACAATATGGTCATCGAGCCATCCGGGCGACTAGGGGGTTGTTTTGCACCCGAACCCAGCGTGCGCTGGCCCTTTGTGCGCGCTATGACCTGCCGTGACCTGTGCACATAGCGTTGTTGATGTCCAACTTGTGATCTTCTTTAAATTTTTGGGAAAAAATGTAACATGATGATCAAATGATTGGAATCGATTCCGTTACTGAGTCTGAACAAACTATATTCAGGTTTCGCATAATTATACTAACAAATAATAATGTTGTACATTATAAAGGCGATTATATAGGCTAAATATACCTATGTGTGTGTGTTTTGTTAGTTCTTCACGCTTAAACGGCTAGACGAATAAGCATGTAGTTCGACCCACATGTAGACCATGGCTAGGAATAGCACATGAGAGGAAGGCTCAGCCCCGGCACTATAGGCAACAAAGGAACGGGGTAGGTTTTAAGTCAGTAAGAGTCTGACACTACTTCCCGCTCCGCCCAAGGGCGGGATTTGTCATTGGATGATTTTACCAAACAAAAAAAAAAAAACATGAGATACTTTTTTTTGCAGGAGTTGGATCCTTTGGGATGACTACCGACTTTCACGCGAGTAAAGATTCTGGCAGAAGCTCCAATAGTGGTGAGGATTGCGCAAATCCGATGGATGCGAGATGCACGGGACTGGTTATTATGGTGACACTGAGAGGAGAACAATGTCCAACAGTGGATATTTTTCGGCTTGATTGATGATTAGTAACTTACTCCACGACATAGCATAAACAAAATAGATGTGCCCTGCCCACTGCCATTTAAGTGGAAGCTTTGTCTGCCACCTTAGTTCTTCTGCGAATATTTTCATTCCTGATGCGATCACGCAATGAAACTCCGAGCATAATAATCATCCTTTATTATCAGGTAACTAAGGCCCATAGATAAAATAATAAACTATACATATGTATACATATGTGTGTTATATAACACACTAAAATAAACTATACATAAAATAAAGTATTAAACTATTGCACACGTAGTGACGGTGAAGTGGCGGCGGTTGAGTGGTGGCATAGCAATGAGTTACCGCATAGCATAGCCTCCGCTCTAGGAGAAGGAATGGGCCATAATTCACCACGCAGGTCAGTGCCCAGTGAATGAATTTTTAGTTCCAAGACTTGCCGATTTCCTCATGTTTTCCTTCACCGGTTTGAGAGCAGTAGTGATGAAATAAATTACACAAAGTAATGTGCCTGGCTGAGCCTACATACAATTCGTAAGTCAGGGCCGTTACTACTAGGCCACCATGACTGCTCTAGTTACCGCAATTACAAGAAAATTGCATTTTTTTCTTCCAAGCTTTTTATGTCATATACAACCGGTTAGTCTCAGTAAAACTATCATTGATGAGATTTAATCTTTTGAATCGCTCTAACAGACACAATAAACTGATAATTTCCAAAGTGCAATACAATTGCAATACATCATCTAACATTAAACAGTATAGGACCATAATAAACCCATCACCCACGCTCCCAAAGCCTTCGAGAAATGTTTCGACACATCGTAACTGTCTGTCCCGTTCGACACATTAATCGGTAGTGCCTATGTATATGGCATAGTTATAATTGATGTTTGAATGTCATAGTGCATACAACTGAATCATCCAAACATACACGACGTGTATTACAATTATGCATGTCAATATTTACCGGGATAGTTCGATAGTTGCTCGATTTGTATAGTGTGGGAATGACGTTCTAGTTTCTGGTTGGCGTTGAATATGCAAGTCAAACTTAAGCATGGCAACGAGTAGGGTACATTGCTTGGAGAACAGGGGCCCATGTCTGCTATTTTTATAAATTCGTCATTTCAACACGATTCCATTGTCATTTTGCTAAAAGTTCGTAATCTGCAAATCCGATCATTGGTCGGTCTGTGGTTTTTTAGCTGTCAAAGTCAAAGTGACATTACTGCTTACTGTTTATTTAGAGCAGCCGCCGACCGGCGTTTTCAGTGTTTTGTTGTTGATATTGTATCAGTGTTTGGTTTTTGTTATGTTTTTGTTATGCACTGCTTAACATCAGGTGGGATTGCAGTCAAGCACTAGTTTATATCAATTAAAAAAAAAAAAAAAATATTAGGCTGACATTCATTTGTCATTATGTAGGTAAATACGAGATTACCATTCTATGCCATTTCTCTCAATGGAGTGTCGGTGGTTGATGATTGAAGTCGCCATTATATTAGTAGATTACCAAACTTGTCAAAATCAACAATTATGAAATCAATGATAGACCTTTCTGACACTATTGTAATAATAGACCTGAGGCCCTGGTGGTCGATGGGGCTGAAAGATTCTGGATGGGCGACCGCGCAACGGAAGACGTAGCGTTGGTAGGCTTCCCACAAGGTAAACCGGTGACCTGGTGAGAGAAAATACGATGGAAGCGAGATGTACAGAACCGTTTGTTATGGTGACACTTTGGAGCGTATGTCCAACAGTGGATGTCTTTCGGCTGAAATAATGATGATAATTATCACAGCACTTTAAAATATACTAACTACCCAGTTAGTCTACCGGTCGTAAAGGGTCTATTACACCACTCGATATTCAGACCGGTTTTGTCGACGTCGCGTAGTGTAATAAGGGTCAGACTGTCTTACTCGGAAGTAAATTTTAAGACAGTGTTTAACTTGTGCGGAATATCGAGTGGTGTAATAGAGGTCGAACAAGGTTTTAATAGTTTTTTACGTGACTGCTAAGAAGGGTTTTATTTTTTCGTGTGTCTTGTATGTATGCATGTTATATCTTTTATTACCTCATATCTTCGAAAACACTGTACGGATATAATATATTATACTTAATATACCTATCGTTAGATTTGTTTTGTTAACCCAAGTGTTAATTTTTGTGTTGTGTGAGACACAGTAGTTAAATATAAATTTATATCTGATATAGGTCGATAATGGCCCAATTTATCTCGTATGTGCTTTGGTTATTACAAGCTTTTATTTAGTTACAGCTGTTCCGATGTTTGACTGTGATCAAATCTTGCAAAATAAATTTGATCCACTTCCCGGTTACCGATTGAGCTGAAATTCTGCATGCATGTGTCAATCATACAATATAAGATTATTATGACGTGGAGTTCATCAGGTGCCCATAGGAACTCTGTAGTTTAACGACACAACCCCATCGAATTTTGATTCGTTTTTTCTAGACGAATATTTTGGTGCTAGATGGTAATCAGGGTCTAATGATGGAGCTGGAAGATGGCCTTAGGAACTCGGTAATAAACGTAATAAAATAAACCTATCGTGTTTGAGCTTTTTATAATGGTCTTGATGTGTATTAATTTATTATATCGATATACATTGCGCTATTGAAGCTTGGTATGAAAAAAATATTTTCACGGAAAACTTGTTTCATTATATATTTCTTAGTTTCAGCTCGGAGTTTGTAAGTCGGTAATGTGATACCTCTATACTTCGGTAAGCACGTTAAGCCTTTGGTCGTGTTGGATTGCCATTTCATCGGACTATGAAAGTGACGGAAGAGAGCACCTGTGTTTGCACACACAATTGTGCAGTATAATACCTCTTTCGTTGATGGCTACCCTCTGCGAAAATTGATAACTATCACTTTGTTGTCCGTCTGCTTGCCGGTATGTCTGTCAAGGCCATTTATCTTAGCAACACGTGGATGTATAGAGTCGAAATTAATACCATATATTTAAGTTTGCGGTCCCTTAAAGGACGGAACGGAAAAAAAGAGGCGGTCGTTTATGTCGCAAAAAAACGTACCTACATTTTGATACTTTCAAGGGAATCAAAATTTATCATAAGGTACTTTTCGTAGACTCAGAATCCTGATATTTGACATAAAGTAAGGTTTTATAGCACAGATATAGGAATAAATATGAAAACGGGAAATTTGTTGTAACGTCATGAAACAAAAAACTTTTTTCGGTTCAGAAAAATCCTCCAGACTAGATTCGGGAAATTAATTATTTACATAAGTTAATTGGTACGGAAACATCAGTGTACAATTCCAACTCGCATTTGACCAGTTTTTTTAGTTGGGAATGGATCCAATGATTTTTCCCGCTCTGGGGTGCAGTGAAAGAACGGGTCAGGCTTTTACTGACTAAAACCGCTCCTTTGTTCCTTCTTTGCCTTTCTTTCCAGGACCCCAGCGGCGGCGTTCCTTTTCGTACTAGGTACCCATCGCCTAAGTAAACTTCAGCCCTGCTAGGACCCTACAGTTTTCCTGAGCTCTTTGAGACACGCATGCACACTACACGCTGTTGACGACTCGGGCTCGGTCTGATGGTAAGAATGAGTGGAATAAATTATTACATTGTTTCTCACACTAAGCATAACAAACGTTTTATATGACAATTGCAAGCGTAAATTATGTAGGTAGAATTTCGCTGTTAATATTGGGATACTAGCTGCTACCAGTGACTTCGGTCGTGTGATATTAAAAAAAAATATCCCAAGGAAACTTACGCTCGATATAAAAAGTATCCTAGGTGCTATTTCAGGATATGGTTTACTCATGTAATAAGTTAAATCGAAATCCGTTCAGCCGTTCGAGAGTGAAGAAGTAACAAGCATACAAACACACAATCCCAAAAAATTTCACCTTACAATATTAGTGTGATAATCCGGTTGTTAGATCCAGAAATTTTTCAACTGCAATATAATTGAAAATTAAAGAACCATAATATTGTATTTTTAAAATAAACTTACTCGAAATCCCGCTCTTATCTATAACACTTTTACTATTTTTCGCACTAGTTCGGAAAAGTGCACGAGCTTACCCCCGCCACTTCATTGCATTTTTCGCATAAGATTGGCCGCTAAGTGACTTCCACGAGTCACGCGTTACATTCTCCGCTTGTATCAAAATGTACTATTAAAATTTCATACCTACATTATTTTAAGGCACGGAAATCCCAAACAGAAAAACATTATGTCCTAAATTTATGCAAGTCATTATAAAATACACCACCGTACCTGTACTATTGTTAATCCTTTCAGAAATAAAAATAGGGAAATGAGAAGGAAAAAGGATCGTGAATAAAGCGCCCCATACAATGGACTGCGGCCATATTTTTACGATCTTTTTGAAAAAAACGCGCCTTTTGTCTCCACTGACAGCGCATTACACAGCATAAGACAAGTGTACACTTTCGGCTGGAATTATTGTTCCCCCATTAATGTTCTTTCTTTTGTTTTCGGTTAGGCAAACGCGAAATATCAAAACAACTTCACCACTTAATTACGTAAAATGATACCGAACAATTTGTTAGGTTTATTTCATGTAATATAACTTAGATTCGAAAGTTTTGATTGTTATGTAACTTTTAAGTGAAAGACGAGCCGTCGAAACGGGGAAGTTGTTTTAGTTTCTACTGTAGGCCTACTCATTAATTTTAATGATAGATTCAGTTGGCACTGTTGGTTAACTGCTGTACCCGAGTCAGTGGCAATTTCCTGTACGTAATAAGATTTTTCAGTACACTTGCTTGAAAACCCGCTACCACTTCTACGCACATAATTTACTGATTTTCGCACTAGTGTGGAAAAATGCGCGAGCTTGCCCCGCCATAATTTACTTTATTTACCAGGCTGAGCGCTAAGTGACCCCTACAAGTCGCGCATCAACCACCATTTATTTATATCTTTATAAGTGTAATGAAAAATGTCGTTTGATACACGTTATAAACTTGTCACTGCAGCGCTCAGGCTCCATAACACCTTCGCTTACGTATGTAAAATACAAGAGATTGAGATGAGTAAGAAATGCTTAATTTCCAAGCACCAAAATTTTTCATTCTGTAAAGTTGATTTTAAATGTAATATTTTTTTACTAATCAAATTATCTATATACGAGTATATACGAGTATAGGCACAATCTCAGCACACAAAGAAACATACTATTGTTATAAAAAATGTACTAGTTTAAAAAGCCCATATGTCAAGTTTTATCAAACCATTCAGCTGCTCAGCTCTTTGAGCGTCAAAGTCAAAGATTTATTTGTAGACAAGTATAGTTACAAATCTTACAATAGTTTTTTTTTTTTGGTAGGTAAAATTATCCAATGACGAATCCCGCCCTTGGGTGGGGCGGGAAATAGTGTCAGACTTTTACTGACTAAAAACCTACCTTTCCATTCTGCCTTTGTCCCGGGGCCCGTGGTGACACTCTCGCATAACCTTTGGCCCCAGTAGGCTTCCTTCCTTGAGGCGCGCGGGAACGGTGCGCGCCGTAGACGACCTGAGCTCGGACCGGTCTGTTACCGGACGGACGGACAGCGAGCTACCCATTGCCCACCGTCCGCGAGCCCGCGCCTACCGTGGCCGGAAATCGGGATCGGAAACCCGGCGGCGGCGGCAGCGTGTGCGCCTTTGCCTAATGCGGTCGGCCTCCTCCTTTGCTAGCATTACTGCTTCGCAAAAGGAGGCGACCGCCTGCCACTCTTCCTCGCTCCGGAGCATGGCTTAAACCAAGCCCCGGTGCGAGAGATCGCCGCCGATCGCCCCCACAAGGACACGGCGATGCTCTTCCCAAGCGGGGCACACCTCGACTGTGTGCTCCACCGTGTCCACCGGGCGGTCCGCACAGTGGCGACACCCGGGCGTCGTCTCCGCACGAATCTTATACAGGTACGGACCGAACTTGCCGTGTTCGGTCAGCACCTGCGCCAAACGGAAGGTGACGACGCCGTGGGGCCTTTCCAGCCACGCCTCAAAGAGGGGCGTTACCGCCTCGATCGTGGCGTGCCCAGCACGAGGTTGCGACAGTCGCTCTCGCCATTTCACCATGAGATCCCGCCGGAGCTCTGTCCGCCATGCCGTGACTTGTCGCGGCAGCGGAGTTTCGCCCCGAGATTGCATCTCCACGCGTAAATCATGCATGTGTGCAAGGACTGTTGCCTCCAAATCCCACGGTGGTAGGCCAGCAAGGAGGCTCGCCGCTTCACAGGACACCGTACGGTATCCGCGAATCATACGGATGGCCATGACCCTCTGGCAGGCGGTTAGCCGGGCCGCCACTCGCTTTCGTAGCGATGGCGCCCACACTGGCGCACCGTAAAGGGCCATGGACCGAACGATGCCTGCGTAGAGCCTCCGGTAGGAGGCGTCTGGACCCCCCAGGTTCGGCAGGAGCCGCTTGAGCGTAGCCCCAGTCGCATTCAATCTGGGAGCCAGACGGAAATGCTCCTTGAAGTTCCACCGGCTGTCGAGGGCGAGTCCCAGGTACTTCATCGTCGACCCGACGCCGATGTGAACTCCTCCTACCGTTAATTGGGAGCCCGGAGGTGGCGCGCTCCGAGGGCCGTGAAAACACATGGCCTCGGACTTGTGCAATGCCACCTCGAGTCCCAACTGCTGTATCCTCTCCACGACTGTCGCAACCCCGCGCGTCGCTAGTTCGACCGCCGCCTGGTACGACCGTCCCCGCGCCAGGACCAGCGTGTCGTCTGCGTAACAGACCACGCTGACCCCGTTGGGGAGGTCGGCGCGCAGCACGTAGTCGTACCCGATGTTCCACAAGGGCGGCCCTAGTACCGATCCCTGCGGAACATCGCACGACATCTCTCGCCGTTTCAACTCCCCCTGATGACCGGGGTAGATGATGAACCTGTCCGACAGGTAGGCCTCGATCACCCGACAGAGGTAGTCGGGCACCCGGTGGTACCGGAGTGCCCTACCAATGCAACTCCAGGGCAGGGAGTTGAAGGCGTTGGCGATGTCCAGAGACACCGCCAAGACACACCTGCCCCGGGACACCGCATCCCCCGTCGTGAGGGCTCGCACGCGCATGATGGCGTCCACAGTGGAGCGCCTCCTGCGAAATCCGAACTGGCCGTCCGCAAGATCCGGCCCCTTCCGTGCCAGATGCACGACGAGGCGGTCTGCAATTACTCTTTCAAAGAGCTTGCCCACCTCGTCGAGCAGCACAATGGGCCGATACGCGGACGGAGAGTCCGCGGGGCGCCCCGGCTTCGCGATAAGGACCAGTTTCCCCGTCTTCCAGCGAAGCGGGAACTGGCCCCTCTCCATGCATGCGCTGAAGAGCCCTCTCAGTCGAGACCCGAGTTCCTCCATGGCCAGGACCCAGGCTTTTCCAGGTAAGCCATCGGGTCCTGGGGCGGTGTTCTTGGCACTCAGCCTTCGCACCGCCACTCTCATCTCCACCTCGGTCACCTCTGGAGCATTGTTACCGTCGTTGCCGTCGTGGTCCGCATCGGACACCGCTGCTGGTAGCGGAGCCATAGGCGGGGGAGTATGCTCCCCTCGCGTAGGGAACAGAGTGCTCACCACACCCTCCACAAGCTGGGGCCGGAGACTCTGAGTCAGAGGGGGAGCCCATGGGCGGAGTTTCTCCATCACAAATCTTACAATAGAAGAAGTATAGTTATAAATCAACCTATCTAATAATAACATAATAACATAGAAATTTTAGGTATGAGCAAAATTTGATCTCTTAGATTTTTATCATATAGAAGAGATTCTCAATTATTCAGATATCTATAGCCCATAGAAATATAAAAATGAATGGATGATGGATTGGAAGTTTTTAATAAAATTATATAAAAATCGAATTATAAATTGTTATAATTATACATCGTTAAATTTTGATCGTTTTAAACCCGTGGAGGGTCGATGACATGAAACACTATTGATTTATAAAGATAAAAAAGTACTTTTTTTCTAAAACTCGATTAATATACGCATGTACGAAATTAATTTCTTTAAGTAAACAACAGCTGAGCGAGTCCAATGCCCTGTAGGTAGTTGTCGGTTGTTGCGTACTAACTACCTACAGGTCATTGCACTCGATCAGCTGATAAAAAGACCAAAATTTAGCCAAATAAAACGTCAAGCAGTAACAAACACACACATTAAACTTTCGCCTCTATAATATTATAATATGATTTTAAGCTAATCCATATAACTAAATAAATAATTTTAAATAATTTCTCTTCTACAATTTTAACGTAGTGACATGAGCCAATAAATAGAAAAATGTTCAAACAAGAAATGATACCACTCAACATTTAGTCACCAAAAACATATTTTTTACCGCACAAAGTTAATAAAAAAAGACTAAGTTATGGCCGATCCCAGGGACATAATTTATATTGAATTATAGAGCAAATTTAAGTAGGAGGAAAAATATTATGTTAGCTCCTTTGAATTACTGAGTCAACTCAGCCAAGTATTTAAGGTTTTAGTAATAATAAAAGATTAATGGAAGATAAACTCTCCCTACTCATCATAACAGGTGCTGAAAAAAATATGATACCTAAAATAAATGTTGATCATTTAATGATAGGATGCCCGATCGTCCGGTAACCGACCGGACCGAGCCCAAGTCGTCGACGGCGCGTACTGTTCCCGCGCGCCTCAAGGAGCTGTCAGCAAACCGTAGAGGCCCAGCCTGCTAGCCGCAGGCAGGAAGGATCGAACCCTGCTGGGCTCATGAGTCAACTTCCGAAAGGAATACCCGGCCCCGGCACGATAAGCAACGAAGGAACGGGGTAGGTTTTTAGTCAGTAAGAGTCTGACACTACTTCCTGCTCCACCCAAGGGCGGGATTTGTCGTTGAATGATTTTACCTACCATAAAAAAACCCTTATAGGATCACTTTGTTGTTCGTCTGTCTGTCTGCCAATTTTGTCAAGACCCTTTATCTCGAGAACGCGTAGACGCATCGAGGTGAAATTAATGACGAGCAACGGGTAGCTCTGTTAACCGTCCGGCCGAGCCCAAGTCGTCGTCGTGGAAGGAAATGTCAGCAAACCTTAAGAGCCCAGCAGGGTCGAAGCCACTGGGGCCGGGGTCGGTTTCTGAAAAGAAGTTTCGGCCCCGAAATGAAAGGTAATGAAGGAACAGTAGTGGGTTTTTAGTCAGTAAAAATCTGAAACTATGTCCCACCCCACCCAACTCCACGTCGAGCGCGGAGATGTCACTGTATGATTTTACCACCTATGGAAATGGACAGGTAAAAATAAAAAAAAAATCATATAGAAAAACGGAACAAAACCATTGTATTATGTAATCCCAGAAGTACAAAAAAAAAACAGAGAAAACAATTTCGTAGGTGAAAAAACGACATAAAGGTCACTGCAGGAAGAACATTGACGACAATTTAGCACTGAATCGTATTGAGTGGAAAAACATCGAGGAGGCCTGTACCAAAATTGGGTAAACAAACTCGAGAAATTCAGTCAAAAATGAATGAAATGTGTTATCTTATATTTGGTCTGAATAAAGGCTTATATGTATATCTTACAAGATAACGATCTTATTGAAACTAATCAAAACAGTTTATTCAATCGTTGTTTTGTTTCAAACACTGTCGAAATCTCTATTTCTAAAGCACCGTCAAGTCGTGTTTCTTGTCCATCCTTTGTCAATAAATCCTAAAATAACCAGCAAGAACTGTTCCGAAAATACCAAGAGCGAATGACGCAAAAGGAAGTGTTTGCTTAGCGAACATAATTGAGACATTTTAGTGAGAACGCAGTTAGTACTCGCTAAAGTTTTCTCAGAATGGGAACGAAATTGTTCTTCCGAAAGTTAGTCGGCGACGGCTCTTGAATAGGCACGCTAGAACGTTTTGTGATAGCCGAATGATAGTAGATATAGGGGAAAATGGGAAGTTAATGTTTGCTTACTAAGTGAGACTTCTTTTTAGACGCTATCAGAAAAACCGAACGCTATTTGGAGAACAGTTTTTTAACCGTCTAAGTGAGGAAGCACTTAGTATGTTCCAGAGTGTACACAAAGTAATACGCGGGATATAAGTTGAACCAAACTGCGCAGTAACAGATTTTCAGTTCTCAATTGAAGACGGCCATTTTAGGTCAAGTTAGCTGCTGGTTTAAAGAAATATTTGACACTCTTTAGAAAGACTCATTTTTGTTCTCTGTTCTAGCTCCTGCTTGATATGGCGTGATCACTGTTCCTTTTTGAAAATTTCTTTTTATGATCCGAGACAGAGACTTTATCTGTAATAGGTTGAGCTTCATTGCCTTATTGTTTTTCTGTTGATTACCGCTGTGGATGGCCATTAAAGAGTTTTAGCGTTTGGAAACAAGACCTCGTCAAAAAAACCGTTCTTCTTCTTCTTAGAGAACAATAGGAAGGGTGTTTCTTTCACATTTTTATATCTTGCTCACATATTTCTGGCACTTAAAGGACCTCATCAGAAGGTCACCCAAAGGTAATGGCTTTGCTCGGAGTTTCCTAGCGCGATCGCATCATGAATGAGATATCCGCAGAAGAACCAAGGTCACAAGTGGCAGTTGGCAGGGCACATTGCTCATAGAACAGACGGTTGATGGGGTCGAAAGATTATGGTGTGGCGATTGCGCACCAAAAGACGCAGCGTTGGAAACCCTCCGATAAGGTGGACCGATGATCTGGTGAGAGTCATCGGTCCACCACTGGATCGTTCGTCATGGAGATATGTCCAGCGGTGGACGTCTTTCGGCTGAAATGATGATGGTGGTGATATTTTTGGCTGAATTTTAAAAGGAGCTTTTGGAATACGTATGGGAGATTGTAATGAAATGACAGCTATGGTGCTTGTTCGTGAAGATTGTATTTTTGAATGGTTTCCCTGAAGGAAAAATGTTTCTGTATTTTTGTTCAATTAAAACAAGTAAATGATAGGGAAAAATACATTAAAATCATAGAACGCGGTCTTATTTCATCACAATTTCGATTCGTTAAGGCAAAGCTATATAAGCAATACACTTAGACCTTTTTTCATTAGAATAATGTCTATCTTCAAATTACCATAAAGCATATTGATTTTGTTTGTGGTTGTCATTATTTTAATGATAAATCAAAATCCAGTATTAATGTCTGTCCTTTTAGGTTACCGTACCATTATCGGCAAAAATGATGAAATCTTTATAGAAGCACTTTGTTGTCCGTGTCTCTTTGTCTCTTTTTTCCGTACTTCAAAAGAAAAAAACTGAATCCTTATAAGATCACTTTGATGTCCATCTGTCTGTCTGTCAAAACCCTTTAACTCGGGAACGCGTGGAGGTATTGAGTTGAAATTAAAAATTTATGGAGACTATTCTTTATCATGCTTAAATGTTTCAGAATTACCCGAATTGTCTCAGTAAACATGGGTAATACCGTAAACAATCATGAACACACGCCCGTCCAGAACTAATTACGTACAACTCTGTGCGTGTAACGAGTACCTGCAGCAGAGTAAATAATTAAATTATGAAACGTGTTTCATTACCTGGCGTTGTTATCAATAAAGTCAATATGTCCCTACTTATAGTTCTTTCACAGTTATTTTACTTCTGTTTTTTATTCAAAGTTAGTCTTTATGCTTATAAGGTTACTATCAAAGTTACTCTTGTTATTCTGAACACAACAATAAAATTATAATAATTGTATTGAACAATTATTGTTATTAATGTTACCTTAATTAATGTTATTTTTAACGTAACGGTCTCTTTGGGATAGTGTAAAAAAATTAAAAATGTAAACCACGAACGCAGAACTAAAGCAAAGAAGGAACGGTTTGGTTTTTAGATAGTAAGAGTCTGACACTATCACCCGCTCCGCCCAAGGGCGGGAGATGTTATTGGATGATTTTACCTACCATAAAAAAAAAAACGTAATGTAGGTCTGTAACTATTTGCAAGCTTCAATTATGTAATACCTATAATATACGGTTGCCCCAAACCGGGCGGCGCCTGTATCTTAGGGAATCTCCGGCAATAATAAAAAAATACAAAATTTCAATTCCATTCACTGTCTCTAGAACATAGTAATTTCTTTAAGACTACTGAAGCTTAATATCCACCAATATAGTTTGACTAGATACATATTTTTTTCGTCTTCCTTTTTTCGTTAAACTATTTTTAATCTATGAAGACTTTAATAAAAGGTAATCGGACAACCTTCCTGAACCAAAAATGCACCGATATACTCATAAGTATCTTTTCCATACTAACCTACAGTGCTCAGACTTTGACGCTCACCAAGTTACAAAAGTTTAGATTAGGGGTTTGTCAAAGAGCAATAGAAAGCAGTATTATAGATATCAAAATTGCTGACAGAATGAAAATGTCATTTCGCACTAAAAAATGGAGTTTTTAGACGTAGAAAAACCAACTACCATGCTAAGATGAGATTCCAAGGCTACAAGATTGTTCAATAGAAATCACCATGATGCTGGAATGCAATAAGTAACTGAAAGAACACAAATGGGTTGTTTGACATGCCATATTGCTCCATAAACAGTAGGAATCATTTGATGGTTTCCCAGTGAAAAAAAGAAAAGCTAAAATGTGATTAGGTGGGTCATGTCATGTCACCATTGTGCAGTAGTTTCCACAAAGTGAGCGCCTGCGGATGAATGACGCCACCGAGGCTGACCTGAAAGGAGATGACTAAAGATATGTCCATTGAGAAGGTGGATCCAGAAAAGTATTATTCTCTTGAACCAGCTCAAGAAGGATTTGAGGAAGACCTTTGTACAGTTATATGAAAACATGAACTAATCAAAAAAAAAATCGCTCTGGTGATCAGGAAATTAAAAAAGGAGTTCAGATGCTTTCTATATATGTGTTGGACTAGCGACCGTATACGGTTTCCATGTTAATTATTACTGTGAATGTAAAGTCAGCTTAACAAAGACTAGCAACAAACAGGCCGTATTAGTGCAGAGCTCTGCAGAACAAACAGCAAGTAAACTTCATCATTAGAAACCTCGTGTTGCCAACATAACAAAGATTGACATAGCAATGTTGCCAACTAACAGGCCTTGTTAAGGCTGCATTAGCAGAAGCCTGTGTCCAGCTCTAATTATGTACAAGCCAGCGTGTAGCGCGAACATTCGTGGAGAGGATAATTATTATTTTGCTGGTGTACGTGCTTTAATGTTGAGAGCAGGATAAAGCATGCTTTACACTCTGCAGCACACTTTATCATCTCGCGTTACAGCAAATGATTATTACGTGTGTATGGCAGATACACACGTAATAATCATTTGCTGTAATGAACTATCTTATCTTTAGACCAAAATTGTTATATGCACAAAATGAGTTGAAGAGCTGAAGCCCTTAACTTTAACGGCGGTAGCAATAACAGAAATCCTAAATTGGTAGTTTCCATTTTGAATTTCCTGGTGTTACTATCATATGTATTGTCCGAAGGATACTTGCAATGCTTGGGTACTTTATGGAGACTACCGGCGGTACTGACCTGTCCTGCCCGGCCGTGGTTTAGTTTATGGAGCAAGAGCTCTTTCTTCGAAACAGTGATGCTAGTAAAGGAGATGTCTGCAACTGTGAGGAAACGGACATCTCCACGAGCTAGCCGACGCCACAAGAGAGGTCACTGGGAGATTCCCGGTTACCGAGTAGCGCGCCCTACAGATATCCGATAAGGACTGAGCCCGGGTCCTCGACAGCGCATAGTATTCCATACGCGCACGTCTAACACGCCTTTTAGCGCTACCCTAGAC
Organism: Leucania comma; assembly: GCA_958295575.1. Lineage (NCBI taxonomy): Eukaryota > Metazoa > Arthropoda > Insecta > Lepidoptera > Noctuidae > Leucania > Leucania comma. The sequence goes on along the minus strand of OY282474.1, from coordinate 12,455,102 downwards.
CAGTAGAATATAATTTGGTGAATTCACACCTTAAAAAAAGGTGTTTTAGACTTTTTCCGTCTAAATCCTCACCCATTTCAACCAGAATGGGAGAATTTATTTGATAATTTGTTGCTTAAAATGTTGTAGCTATGTCAGGATATTATAATTTCTATTGAAAACCTCATCCAGTACATTTTGCTTCAATACACAGTAAGAGAAAATACACAGTACATGTTTGCTGTGTGCTGATCGGCTGCCACAATACACGGTTGGGATGGTATAATCACTATGCATAGTAAATGAGTCAGAATTCGCACTGTAATTTGTGTTATCTGTACTCTAGATCTATTTACCCAAACTTTGTAATTATTTAGGTACGAGTAGGTACCCGTTTTGGGACACAATATTCCAGTTTCTGCTAGAGGATTCACTCGCGATATACCCTTTTTTATGGTAGGTAAAATCATCCAGGAGAGGAGGTCTGAGTCCCAGCAGTGGTAACATTACAAGGCTGATGCTATGCTATGCTAAAATCATCCAATAACATCTCCCTTCCTTTCGCGGAGCGGGAGATAGTACCAGACTCTTATTGACTAAAAACCTATCCCGTTCCTTCTGTGTGTTGGTTCCAGGGCCCTGGTATGCATTTCCACACGATATACTCTGGGAATAAGGGCCAATGGGGCGCCCGCGTGGTTACCGGTCGCGTGGCTTTGCGAGTGTGTCTTGTGCGGCAGTCCCCGTAGCGGAAACAGGATTATTATCTGCGCCGTGTCACTAGTTCAACTTTTACAGTGTCCATGTAGTCGTATCGAAGGAGAACTTTAATGTTTTATTCCGTTGCAAAAGGGGCGTGTGCGCGGCTGCCTGCGTCGGGTGCCCGCGCGGCGAGCCCGGCGAGCCCAGAGTGTGCCCGCTTGACACAGCGCTGGCCCTAAATATCTTGTCCTACTCTAGCACATGGTCTACCCGTGTACCAAATTTCATTCAAATTCCTTCAGCCGTTTGAGTGTGAAAGAGTCACAAATATACACACTCAGAATCTTTTGGTTTTATCCTATACACATGTTTGAGGACGTACATCATACTATTCTAGTGGAGTGTAAGCTGAGACAAACACCCCAGGAGATATCTGTTTAGCACTCGTTTGAAATCGGTATTTATAACAGTGTCATAGCTAAAACCACGTCCAACAAGAGCACAAGAATATTTATATTACGATCATTTATAATAACTTAAAATTCAAAATTTGGCTATGATGGAGCGACATAGCCAATATTGTCACAAGATCAAAGAAGATTAAAAAAAATGTCCCTTCCTAACTCACGTGTTCTTGGTTAGGTAGTACTTAAGCCATTTTTTTTTATATATTATCATAATAATTTAAGATAAAAATCGTGTTGTAGACTAGTTATTTAGTATCTTTTTGTTTGCTACGTCGTAGCTATGCTATTGCTACGACGTAACTATGCTAATGCTACGACGTAGCTGTGCCTTTGTTACGACGTAGCTATATATAGTGTCCATAGAATTTAATATAGTTCTGTATTTTACAAATGAAAACTTGTTTTTGGCTGTCAGTCTAACGTTCTATGCTATTTGGAAATGTATCAGTTTCACTACTATAGATTATAATTTACCGAAGAAATAGTTGGTTAAATTTTACAGTTCACAATCTTTCGACAGTTTGCGATCTCGTGTGATAGACTATTTGATCTAACGGTATTTACAACTTTAGAGTGATATGAATTTAATGAAAAAGTGATAAGTCAAGTACCGAAGTACTTGACTTGTCATCATTTCATTAAATTTTAAATAATGTTTACATAATGTTAAGATATCTAATGATATATTTTAAGTATCGCATCTGAGTAGATTACTTAAAGTTTGAAAACTTAGCTTTCCAAAGCCATAAATTCCATTTGCATACTTATCTATAGGTACGTAAACGATGTTAGAAAGCAAAGTTGTCTCGTACTTAGTAATTCATTGCAGAATAATATACCAAAGTTGGCTTAGCAAGTTTTAGTAAGACTGCATTAGTAAATGAGCGTACGAGTTAACTAATTAATTAAAAGTTAACTTGTGTCCTTAGGGGAATATACGTAATTATTCTTTCAACACATATGAGTTTATTCTATATGTAGCTTTTGTAGTTGAAATATTTTTTGAAGAGGTTATTAAGTTATGTGGAGCTACTTTGCAGCAATTTATGTCAGGTAATCATTTAACATTAACTTTGATCGTACTCACACAGATCGCTAGTGAATCACGCTGGCTTCTATTTTGATACGTCCAACATATTAATAATTTTGCTACGCCGTAGCTATGCTATTGCTACAATATAGATATGTTACTATGCTATTGCTACGACGTAGCTGTGCTGTTGCTACGACATAGCTATAGATATTATTACTACGATGATGTAACAATACTTTTGCTATTCCAGCTACGATTCGTAGCAATTATCGCATAGTTTAAAGTTCCGAGTGAATTTTAATCTATAGGCCATTTTTTAAATGTAAGTCTTTGCCATATTATGGCGCCTTTTTCTTATGACATATGTCAATTATACACCACGTGCTGACTACCAGTCTGTTTAAGGAGTATTTTGTTAATCAATAAAATAGTTTTGGACGTGTGATAGGCAGTCGCTCCATGTAAGTCACAGATACTCAGCTTCATTAGGTTAGACAAGAAACCGACTTCAAGCCAATTGGAAAAAGACTATATAGGAAGTGAGATTCTTCGATCCTTGTCTAATGTCTATTTTTGTGAGCATTTTTTTTTAAATAGATATTAGTTAAATTTACTTGGATACGAAACACTGTGCAGCATTGCTAACCAAACACGTCTGCACGTGTGTTATGCAGTAGGTAATTTATGTGCACGCTCGTATCTGTGTCACGTTTACATTTGTGGTGTAGTTAATTATTCTTTCACCACCATTCGGGTATGACGATGTATTCAATGTTTAAATTATTTAACTGTGTAAATTTAAAATTATTGTGATTGGTTCTTTTGTAATACTTTTTTATACTAACAAATACATTGAATAAAGCTCTTATTAGAAAAGACCAAAAATTTTTTTTTTTTATTATTTTCTAGTTTTAATATTCACTAGCTTCTGCCAGCAGCTTTGCTCGTATGAAAGCAGAAAATTGTCCTTATAGAAGATACTCCCAGAATAAAAAAAAAATCTATATACTATTCCAAGACATGGTCCACCCGTATACTAAGTTTCATTGAAAGCTGTTCAGTCGTTCAAGCGCTAAGATGTAACAAACACATATACACTCACAAAATTTGCCTTTGTAATAAAATCAATGAGTAAGTAACTATTAAACCAGACATGTTTACCTTATTTTTTTTTTCAAGGAATAGGTTAAAGAAAGCATTACCAAAAGCTATCACAAGTTAAATATTTACGAACCAAATAAAATAAACTCTAAACACTTTTTCAGATGTTTTAAAGAAAGTGGCACACTCATACACTAACACACCTTCCATCCGCAGTCTCTCACACACATGTATACTTTACTCCGTCGCCATCTCCAAGTATTTTTACAAAATGTTTAGTTTCCAGGTTCGCGACCCGGCTTGCGTCACTGATCCAGATTCTTGAGTAGTCCTCTCTTACTAGGGATGTCACAGCATAATGCGGAGGTAGAAAAGAATAAAATCGAGAAAAAGGTTAAGCAACGCTTACCGAGGTCAGTCTGTGGATGAGTGACCACCTTAACATATCGAGATTTCTGTGTGCCTCGAAAAACATGTTGTTAAGTCCTCAGTCCCAACCAGTTCCAACTGTTTACATTACAGTCCTTTGACACTAGCCAAGGGTTATTAGAAGCACGATAAATCTGTCAAGATACTTTTTTTATGTGAGAAATTATCAGATAACTCAGCCTAGCGAGAGAGAGTATCAGACTTATACTGACTAAAACCCCCATGTATTCCTTCTGTGATCTAAGGCTTCGCTAACTCTTTCGAAAAGTTCTGCATTTCAAGATACCTCTGGGGTAACACATTACCCAGCTATCTTATCAGTTTTCCCGTCTTGCTAACCAGTTACTGGGTTGTGGAGGTTAAATTGTCAGTCAATCCATGTATAATAGCCTAGAAAGAGACTGTATCCTGATCATGAAAAGACTAGAGAAAGTAACTGAATTAATTGGATCGAAGTTTCTGACTGAATCTGTTGAGAATTGCATCTGAAAAAACTGATTATTCGCTTAATAGTTCTTCATCGCAGCTCCTTTAAAAACTGGTGTAGCTAAATATGCAAAGTTGCGATTTCATGTGGAACTTCTGCACTTACGGAGGCGAAGGCAAAATACCGTTACAACCCTAGTAAGTACTCTCTATACTTCTATCGGATGTTCTCACAATTTGTCCCCATTTGCCGGTCACCTCTATCTCAATGCAATCGGTGAAACGTTTCAAACAGGGATTGGCAATTTTGGGAGATTTCTAGTGTTGATTCGGCCACTCACTTCGGTTCAGCATTTGAGAGTGGAGTTAGGTTATTGCTCATTATTGCTTCTGTATTCAATGGCACAGCAATCTTGTTCTAGTTCAACTACTACCTAGATCCTAACCAATATTTATGTACTGATTGTTAATATACAAAAGGCGGTGAAACAAAGCAGTTTTTTGATGTATAGGTACTTTAATGTATAACTTTAATTGTATACCTTTAATGCTATACCTACTTTAATGTTATACCTTTAATGCTATACCTACTTTAATTTTATACTTTTAATGCTATACCTTTATGATGTACCTACTTTATTGTTATAACCTCTCTTCGTATTCTTTCGGGAAATACAGACGTGATGAAAGGTAAACTTAATATTTTATTTGTTATACTCGGGCTGAAAATATAACATTGAGCTTTAGAGTCTTCAGCGAAAAAAACCAAAGTCCAAGCACTTCATCATGATTTGCAGGCGCGGTATATTTTTTTCATTTCCTTTCCTCTTTTTCATGAAAATACTAATAAGGATCATTATAATTTTAAGCTTTTGGCAAAAGTAATTCCAGGTATCATCCGACCTGACTCAATACGGCGTACTTTAATAAAATGTTTTAAAAACCCTCCTCTTCGTTTTTTGTTGCACCTGACCTAATTTCGCTTCGGATAAATATTTTTTTTCACCCTTGGTTTTTACGAAGAGTATACATAAAAAAAAGCGAATTGATTTTATTTTCAACCTCCGTAGTGTGACCTATTTACATATTTAATTCGGGGATAAAAACAACACAATATATTTTTCAATTTGCGCGTACATTCGTTATGTTGAAATATTTTGTGGTTTTTGGCTTACGTAGATGGGAAGTTTTTATTGGTTAATTAATTGGTAAGTTTTATTTTTTCTCACCTAAAAACCAGCGCTGGGTGTCTGACGCCCAGCAATTGCTGAGTTGGCGACTCAGTGCAACTGTATTGTATTTCTGTACTCTTTTTTTAATATTTTATATTGTTACGTATTATGCAGGCGATCTGCGTCGTATAAATCCTATTCTATTCTCTTTAAAAATGATCTTTATTTTTTTAATATGACATGTCTTTTGTACATACAATTTTTTTTTTTTTTTGTAAAACTAAAGTAATAATACATTTTTTACTTCTCCTTAAGTTTAAAAAAAAATGATTGGCCTATTTTGTGTTCCACAGCTGCAACAAAAGCTTACCTTTATATTCTTCTATATTTTTCTCCCTAGGGCTAACTCTGGCCAAGTTTACCCCGCAACAAAGGTTGACTCAGGGGTCCAGTTTAAATAAAAATATTAAAAAGAATTTTAAGATATAAACTAATGCTGAATGTTAATGAAAGAGAGGTAGCGATTAAGATAGTATTAATAGTTCATCTATTGACCGACTTCAGCTTTGTAAAAGGACCTACATGATAATGTAACTCACTAAAGGAATTTCTTGTCTGAAATAAACGCCATCTTAGATAAGATTCCCCGTCTAATGCCGTCGACTATTTGAGACATTCTACCCAAGTATCCGGTAAGACTGCAGTCTGTGGAGCAAAATAAAGCGTCCTAAGACTTTAAAATGCTGACACAGAAAGGTAAAATATTTGGGAATAACGTTGGATACCTCTCATGATAGTTCGCGGTGTTGAACCTGGGTTTAAGGAGAAATTCGGGTTTTTGGATGGAACTCTGGAATGAAGTTGTTTCGCGGTGTGGTATATGAAATATAAAGTTTGTTTACTATGTTTTTAGATTCATATAGACACCTTTTTTCTCATCACACTAATATAAAGTTAAAGTTTAAATATAAAGTTTGTTAGTGCATATGTTGGTCACTCCTTTACTCCAAAACTATTGTACGGATTTGGCGCTAGTATTGATCCATGATATATTTTACGCTTATTCACTTTTAATTCTGGCAATTTATACTTTGACTATAATTTTATAAGGTGGTGAAATACTTATATCATGTGGATGCAACCGCAGGCTGGAGCTAGTTTTTTGCATAAAATTAAATAGTGTATCTACAGTCAGTACTCAAATTTTATCAGGGACCGCAGGCCTGAATATATGGTTTTAATTTTAACACGATACGTCTATGCCCTATGCGATCCCAAGTTAAGATCTTGGCAGACAGACAAAAAGACGAACAATAAAGTGATCCTATAAGGGTTCCGTTTTTGTTTTTGAGGTGCGGACCCTAAAAAATAATTTAATTTCCGCGTAATTTTATATTTTTCACCGAATAATATTTTTAAGAGCGGAAGAAGTCATTAAATGATTTCCTATCTAAGAAAAACTGAATAATATTTTACGAGTTGCAAAAGATTACACTGAGCAGTGGTGGCTCAGTAGTAACGGCCCTGACTTATGGTTACAGGTTCAAACCCAGCTAGAAGCACTATTTCGTTTAACTTATTTCGTCACTACTGCTGCTAAAACGGTGAAGGTATCCCTTTCATCGTGAGGAAACTGGCATGTCCTAGATCGAAAAATTTGAAGACAAGTGACATCCACCAATCCGTACTGGGTCTCCAAGGTGGATTACGGCCCATTCTCTCTTCCAGAGAGAAGACCTGATTCTCAGCAGTGGGAACATTATAAGGCTGATTATGTTATGCTATGCTAAACGATCACACGCTAAAAAAAATAATTATACTTATAATGCCAATATACAAAATAAGACTTGATACTTAGGGCGCCTTCAAATTCCAGCGCGGCTGCAACTCTGCCACCACGTTGCTTTGTTATATAATCGAGAAAGAAGCCTTACACATTTAAATGAGATTCTAAAAAATGATAATTTTCATCAAAAAAGAAAATTAAGAGTTTAAAAAAAAACACGTATATCCTGGAACAAGTTTTGAGAAATATTCGAGTAAATCACGGAATTATCGAATAACAACAGAGTTTTCAGGCTTTATCTCTCTTTTTTCGCGTAGCCAATTCATCAAACATCGTATTAGACAGTGTTAGATGAAGCAACAAGCCTTTAAACCATGCTCGACGTTAACGACAGGCGAGTTAGGAAGGCGCCTCTTAAACAGAAGGTTAACCAACCTAAAAAACAAAAAACTGTCAAAAACCTAGAGAAAATATTCATGCAAACATCATGAAAATTTTAATAGCCAACCACTCAAAGACTGAGGCGAACAATAAACCTTCTTTAATTATAGCGGCCGCCTGAAAACGAGCTTTCCCTTTTATCGTGCCCACGTAGGTGGCCATTAAACCAAAATATAGCTACAATTAACAAAAAAACCTGCGTTTAATAAGGTGTTAAGTTTACCGTGTCGGTGCTACAAAATGGACTGCTATTAGTCACGGAGCCCAGGTCGAGATACGGCTACGTGTGTTTAGTTTACTAGAATATTCATAGGAACAATCATTGTGCTTCCTATTAGGGATATGTTTAGTTGGTGGTTTTTTTTTAAATGGTAGGTCCCTCCTCCTTGCGTCGTTTATCCTCAATGCTGATGGTCGTGACCTCGACGAATAACTTTCTTATGGACTATATTTCGCCATTTAGTCCTATCTTCGGCGATGTGGATGGCGTCGCAGACTGTGGTCTCCAGTGTAGCACGGATTTGGTCTGACCAACGCATTTGACTCCTGCCCCTGGGTCTTTTCCTGTCTACTTTCCCTGTAAGTAGCAACTTTTCCAGGTTATCACCTCTCTTTCTGGCAATGTGGCCAAAGAAACCAAAAACTCTTCTCTGGCATATGGTAGGTAAAATCATCAAATGACAAATCCCGTCCGTGGGTGGGGCGGGAAATAGTGTCAGACTCTAACTGACTAAAAACCTACCCTGTTCCATTCATTGCCTTCGATCCAGTGCCCTAGGGTTCATTTTCACCTAACACTTGGCCCCCGTAGGCTTTGGCCCTACTGGGCCCTTACAGTTTGCTGACAACTCCTTGAGGCGCGCGGAAACAGTGCGTGCCGTAAACGACTTGGGCTCGGATCTGTCGGATCGGTCTGTTACCGGACGGAAGGACAGCGAGCTACCTATTGCCCGCCGTCCGCAAGCCCATGTTTAGTTAGTGGTGTGTTTTTATCAATTACGTGACATACGGCAAGACGTACGGTTACTTTTTTTTATCCGTAGATTTTACACAATTCACACTATTTTTTTTTAAATTATTATTCACAGGCTCTTAACCTGACCACTATCTTACTTGACGGTAAGCAATGATTCGGTCGAGGATGAATTTCTTTTTAAGAAATAAAATTTATGACGAAACAATATTTGTCGGGTCACCTAATATTACCATAGCATAATAATGTTCCCACTGCTGGGACTCGGGCCTCCTCTCTAGTAGAGGGAATGGGCCATAATCCACCACGCAGGCCTAGAACACGACTTCGAATTTTTGGTTCTAGAACATGCCGGTTTCCTCACGACGTTTTCCTTCACCGTTTTGAGCGCACTGGTGATGAAATAAATAACACAAAGTGATGCGCCTGGTTGTGTTAGAACCCGCGACCTACAACTTGTAAGTCGAGGCCGTTACCACTCGGCCACCACTGCTTTCCATTAAATAATCAAAATCATAGACATATCATTCAGATCAATACTTAAACTTTTATGCTAATCCCCGCAAGACCGACTTCAAACCCGCTTCAAGCCCGCATTTAAATCGCTATTCTATTGTTTCACTACAATTTCTATACTACTCGCTCAATAAAAATGTAATTCCTAACTTCGTTCTACGGTCTGCATCAGACTGATGCACCGGGTCCCCTGAGAGGAAGAACTGAGCAAACTCATTGTAATCTACTTCTTTCAATTCCCTTTGAGAGTATATCTTCAGTTCTTTTGTGTAAGACAATTATCGTTGCAGACATTTTCAGAGCAAAAACGTATTTTACGAGCGAGAAATGAGAACCGTTTCGGTGAAACTGCGCGAGGCAGATTAAGGCATGCTTTGCTAGATAATTTATTTGTGTAGGGATCGGCGATAGTGCTATGGACTGGCAAATGTACTCAAGAGTACATTTTGTTTGGGAGCCAGTACTAAAAGCTTATTCGGCTAATATAGACGGGGATTATTACCACTAATGTTTTGTGGTTTAGGTTCGTCTTTGTTCTGTTACGAATTTAGTTTGTATAAAACAAAATCCTTGACGGCTTAGGGTTGTGCGGGACAATTGAAACAAACGTTGTTTTGTTTAAATAATCTTCAACAGTAAACAGTATCTTTGTTGATAACAATGAGCATTATAATAAAAAAGGACTCCTAAATACTATTTTTTTATTATTATTATTATCTTGAAGGTAAGCGATGAAATGGACGACCATGGAGCATGCTTGCCTAGAAGTAATCTAATTACTCTTGACTTAAAGATCCCTAGGTTTTAGTTATCGGGAAACACAGACTCCAGCAGGGAATTCTACTTCTTAGCTGTACGCATAATGAATGTGTTGAACGCTACGCGGAACACAGTACGTCTAGTGGTCCAGTGATGGAACGGACTTGGTGGAATTACAATGTGCAATTCCAACGCACACTCTCCGAAATGAAAATGGAAGAAAACCAGCAACTTGGCGTCGATACTTAAGACTTTGGAGTTTTGATTCAACAAGTGCATCATCACGGATGATGTTACAATGTTCTGAAAAACTTGGACGAACGAAGCACGAAGATTGCCGACATAGCCCGAAGAATTGGGGCAGGGCACATCGCTCGCAGAACACTTGGCCGATACGGCCAAAAGATTCTGGAATGATGACCGCACACGGGAAGACGCAATGTTAGAAGGCCTCCCACAAGGTGGATCGATGACCTGGTCAGAGTTACAAGAATCCGATGTATGCAAGACGCACAGAACAATCCTTTGTGGTGACACTTAGGGAGTCCTATGCCCAACAGTGGACGTCTTTCAACTACAATGATGATGATGAAATACTTGTATTCAACCTATTGAAAAAACCCTTACCCTAAAATACGTATATTCTTATAACAAACTCTGCACTAGTTTTGCAAGGATGAAACATTTATTGTTCTTTATATGAATGAAAACTACACCAAAATCCGTGGCGTGGTTTTGGAGTTAGCAGATAAATATACAGATATAATAAGTAACTTCGTTTTATACGTACGTATGTACATAACATAAATGTAATAACTAGCATTTTGCCTATGATGTTTGTTAGTCAGAATGTTTTTATAACGCTTTAACACTCCTTAAAAAGTATTTTGAGGGTAGTTTTAAAACAATTAATGATGATTTAATGATTGTCTCTTTTATTAATTTTTATTAGAAATTGTGCCAAGTTTCAGGATTATTAACTCAAAGAATAAAATTATCCTATACAACTTTAAAAGCCCCTAAATCGTTTTACAGGGGTATTTTTGGAAAACGAATATTAAAAAAAGCTTCTTCAACTAGGGTTCCTAATTATGCTAATTTTTAAATTTATGAGATTAAGGAATTCAATTTTGCATGCAAATGAATTCCCCCTTTTCATCTCCTTAAAAGTTGAATTTTCAAAAACCCCTTCTTAGTACTTGCCTGCATCATCAATTTCACGTCCTTAGACTCAATAGTTTTGTCTATGCGTTGATATGTTAGTCAGTCAGTTACTCGTTTTATACAACCTTATTTTTTGTAAAGGCGAAACCCGAAATATGGGTCTAATATTTTTATCCAAAGAATCTATTAACCATAATATAATTATTATGAAAAATCATAAAGTTATAAGTTTGTTATGTTATGTTTGACCACACACAAACATGGTCACCGGGCCATCTGAGCGACTGACGGGTTGTTTTGCTCCCGCACCCAGCTGTACTCTGGTTCTTAATGCTCTCTAAGACCTATCGTGACCTATGTTGTACTTAGTGTAGGTGGTCCAAATTGTCCCCTTTCTTAAATATTTTTAGGAAAAATATAACATGGTGTAAAAATGATTGGAATCTATTCAGTTACTGATTCTGAACAAACTATATTCAAGTTTTGCATTTATTAAAAACAATATTGTTGTATATAAAGATAAAAACTAACATAATAGCATGAATAAAAGCTTCAATTCAACAGTCTAATAATAAAGGAAACGTCAGGAAACAGGACAAGGACGTACGGTGACCTATTAGTGATGCCCTTCAAAAAGGGTCAGGTGCTTCATAACTCTTGACCGCTGACGCTTTATATTATAGGTTAGAGATAAAGCGATGAAGCGGCTTTACGGTTGGGAACCTGTTGTTTTATCTAGATTGACAATACAAATTGAAATAAATAATTTATAATAAAATGAATATATATATTTTTAAATGTTTTTATGTGTTTTAGAAAATAAAAATTTAAAAATGTTAAAAATATGTATAGAAAATAAATAAAGTAAATAAATAAAAGATTGTGTTTGATTGCATTCGATGAAACCAGCTTTTAATCGATGTTGACGATAGACAGAACGGGAAGAATCCTCTTAAGAGCAGCCATACCGAGGTACATTTTCATATAACCGCTCTTACGTGACTATGATATTGTTACACATCTTTCGACTGATATTTTGATACACAGATATCTTAAGTCTTAATTCTTTTAAATTGCTTAAGATTTTTACTCAAAACTTAACATAAATACACAATTGATATACAAAGGCGAGCTTAACTCAACAAAACATAAATTTGTGTAAAACTATGCCAGTTAGCCTCTGCAAATCTGCTATTTTACGTAAATAAACCATAATGTGCTCATATATTAAAAATATTAAAAAAAAATATCCATACAATCCTTGCACAATGAGTTGAGATTCTAAATGACGAGAATTTTCATCAAAAGCTTTTATGGAACTAGTTTTGTGAAATATTCGAGGAAATCACTAATTCATCCAACGCCAACAGAGTTTTCAGGCGTTATCTCTCTTTTTTTGCGTTGCCTTTTCATCAAACATCACGTAGAATTGCTTTCGATGAAGCAACCAGCTTTTAAACCATGCTCAACGTTGACGATAGCCGAATAGGGTAGGGATACTCTTAACCGAAAATTATCTGACTACTAAAAATTCTGCTTATAAAGTATATCTTAAAATAACAACGATTATAATTATCGTAGACAAATCAAAAGCCGAACCTCTGAAAACAAACTGCAAACACTAACGAAATACAGCAGAAGCGATACACACTATAACCCATCTACCCAACCGAACGATTACGTAAATCCATAAACATGTTATATAATATGTTTTGGCGAAGTCCCCGCATAACTTCCTGGGATGAATATTACATAAAAGGCAAAAGGGAGCCAAGTCAGTCCATCGCTGACACAGCCACTCCAGTGCCATGCGACGAAGCATTCGTGGCTAGGAGAACTGCGATTTTGTGATGGAAATAAGATCGCGGGTCTTTGGTATGGCATTCTAATGTCGAATTTACATTGTAGCTAATTACTTAGATCAACAAAGAATAAAGTAACTTTATCCAAAATCAGCATACTTATGGATTCGTTAGTTTTCAAATTAACAACAACACAAGATAATTATAAGAAATATATTATATTGAAAGAGATATACAATACAAATGTAAACAACAATAATTAATTCCATGAATTGTTACTTAGCCTTCATCATTTCTTCTAACTTTGCTGTGCCCGACGGGATCCATATTGATCTTGCAATATTTTATACCATCTATGTACATAATATGGAATGCAATAAAGTATTTAGTATTGAGTATCAACTAAACGCCGTTTTCTACGGTGATTGACGGTAATATTCTCTTTTCATAAGAAGCTTTGATGCTTTATAACTTCGCTGTGAATCAAGATTTCTTTAACATTTGTTTGAAGCTAAAAACTATTTGATTTAAAAATTAAAAAAAGATTTTCTTGGTTGTGCCCCAAATGTATTAGATTTTTAATTAAAGTTAAAAAAAAACTTTTTTTCTTTTGAATCTACTTTTTAGAAAAAATATTTTAGGATAATTCCTTTTGGCAAAAGATGGCGCTGTTTTAGCAGTGGTTGGACGATTGGCTACTGTGCTGCGGGTCCAGGTTTGATTCCCGTACGGAACAAATATTTTATGGCCTACAGATCGGTGCTCCGGTTCGGGTGTATTGTGTATATGAGTTTACATGTTTGTGAATCAAAATATTAAATTATCCCGCGTGGAACCAGCATTTCTCCACATGGAAAGGAATTTGATGGATATTGGATGCAGTCTGATCCACCTCTACTGCCTTTCAAGAGGTTACAGAATTTCACATTAAAAGAGTGTCCATGGAGTTTCTTGCACGTTCTTCTCCATAGAGCTCTACGCAAAAAAAAAAGTGAAGCTAAATTGCACGTTCCAAAAACGTGCAATTTAGCTTCACTTTTTTTTTTTTTGGACTGACCGACATTTTGACAATTCAAAAGTGCCTGTAATTGGTCTATTTGAAAAAAACGCTTCTGATTTCTGATTTTACAGTTTTCCAAGCACTGCGAGGGAATTGCCCATCTTTGTCTTACTGTATCTCTGTAAATAATGGACTTAGTGTGTTGAGATTAAGCTCAAATTGTACTAAATTTAGTCAGCTTTATTAATGTATAAAGCAAACATAGGTACCTAAAAAACGTTTCTTTAAAGAAGAACTAAAACATATTCCAAGATTTTGTAGTTTTTTGAGCACCATGGGGGTAGTACAGAATTTTCAGGGTTGCAAACTTGGGTGTAAATGAACTACTCTCAAGGGACATAAAAAATCGTAGCGACATGTGCGTTTGCGATGTTTGTCCTTCTTGTGTTGATATTGACTGGCCTAGTAGGGCTTTAGACGTTTTTAATTCAAAATACTTAATTCAGAAACCGAGGCAACAGGCAGGAACTTATCATTAGGTACTGGGGCCATACTATGACATTTTAAAATGTCAAGCGCGTGAGTGAGAAAGAGGAAAGGAGTTATACAGCTTGCTCCATTCCTTTAACAGTTTAGTTTAGATCTTAAAATAGATCGCATTCGTAGAGGTTTTTTTCAGAGCCTCTCATCAGTTTCCTGAAACGATTGCATTTGACCTGTGTAGTCATATGATCGCAATCAACAAATTGAGACTACGTATTTTAGGAACATTACTAGAAGTTGTACGAAGAAACTGTAACAACTTCGTAACAAAACAAAGGAACTTGAAGTACACTGAACATCGCAGACTCCTAGACAACTCAAACTTTCCTCTGCTCCACAGAGTCGCTTGTCCTACGGCCCTCAATCCTTAGTCTTCCTTTACAACCTTTTCCTTTGTGACAGATGTCAGCAAACCGAGAAGGGGAGACATATTAAAAATGCGTTTGAATGACCTAAAATGAGTTTCAAAAGATTTATTCGCGCGCCTTTTTGTTATGAAGAGTTCGGCTTCTTTCACTTCACATATTACTTTTACAAATTACATATTTGATGTGTCAATGTCTCGTATTTGAGGGGCTTTTAAGGAGCATTTATAATCTGGAAATGGCAAACAGACGCGAAGTGACATTTTCAATAAAATTTAAGACAAGATAGGGATAGATTGATTTCTTAAATATGTAAAACATTTAAAATTGCGTAAAGTTTCAGACATGTTTACTAAGGTGTAAAACTTAAAACGTTTTGGGGAGTTTGCGCAAATAAAAAATGGGGATGTAACGAAAGTGATCGTATCAAACCCGAATTCGAAACATTCCAAATACGAAACAAAACAAGAATAGGCAGAAGGCATGGGGAGAGCGAGGTTTCCTGCGCGGCAATTAGTGTAAACTTGTTTGTACCTCTGATTTGAGTTTCGATTAAAATTAGTTGGAATCGAAAATAAAAAATCGATCGGAAGTTTCGATCTTTATTGGACCTCCGTAACATTTCTACTCAAAGACAATCTATGCGAACCAGAAACTAAAACAAAAGTAACATAATATTATAAGTACTTACGTGTACAAGACTTGGGTTCGTCGCTCTTATCTCCACAATCGTCCTCTCCGTTACAGTACTTGTCCAAAGATATACACTGTCCGGTGTCACACAAAAGTTCGCTCAAGCGACAAGGCGTCGCTACACCAACGTTCCTTGGAAACTTCACTTTTTTAACGGGTACTATACTTATATCCGACGTCTCTATACTATCCTCGTTAACAAACTCCTCGTTTAAGTCCTGAGGACTGCACAGTTTTAAGGATAGCAACATTATTATGAACAGAAAAGTTCTACTGCTGGTCACATCTAGGGAATTCTTTGGGTGACACATTTTTAGTCACCGTTCGGTTCGCACTTTTGTCACAACATTATGTTCGGGGGTCACTGCACTATGCTAGTACCTGTAACAAAAAATAAACTTGTTAGTATTTTGGTGCTGTTTTTCAATATCATAATTAATTTGGTTATAGAGATGGGACAAACTACAAAAAGAGTAAATGAAAATGAAGTTAAGATGAAAATTGTAAATATAGAGGTTTGTATTGATTGGTCTAGTGGTTAGTGGCCCTGACTGCTATACTGGGGGTTGTGGCTTTGATTTCCATCTAAAACAAATGTTTGTGTGATGAGTACAATCATTTGTTCTGTTTCTAATTTATCTATAATATGTATGTATGTAGAAATACACATCTAATAATTATGTTTTTTTAGTTGTGGTTGTGTATTCATAACACAAGCACTGCTTAGTTTGGCACTAGATAGCGTTGTGTAAAAGACGTAAAATATTATAAATATTATTGCAAACTCAAAAAGGTCAGCGTAAGAACAAACACTTTAAAGATATTAGAATCATTTTGGTAAGTGAAAATAATAAAATTTCAACTGACAACCAGAAAGGAAAAAACTTGGAATAAGCGCAAAATATTGAAAAGTGTGCACAAAATATAGAGCAAAATTATCGTCATGAATTATTTAGCTATTTTAAAACTCCACAGTTTTCGAATGCGACCTAAATACCAAGCCCGTACCTACTTATCCACTGTTCCAAGTTATTTCAAACGTTCACCTCAAGCCTGGAAGTCATTAAAATAATCGTTGGTAAATTTTATGCTAATCAATACGAGACGGTAAATAATTTTACGTAACTCGTTACTTGTAGGGACTAAGTTGGTTTACGTTTACGTAATCATAATTTCAGCGATTACCAATAGGTTCCGTTTACCCTTACGTGTACCGAAATACGTATTATCTTAGTTTGAAAATATAAGATAAAATTGGTATAAAATACGTACTGAAACTGTGTCAGGTCCTGACTCAGTGAACAGAGTCTTCTCCCATATATTTTGCGATTTTATAATGTTATAATAATAATTATACATCGTTAAATTTTGATCATTTTGATCCCGTGGAGGGTCGATCCGTTACATGAAACACTATCGATTTGTAAAAATAAAATAAAAAAATAAATTACTTTTTTCTAAAACTCGAATTTAATATATGCATGTACGAAATTAATTTCTTTAAAGATCAGCTGATCGAGTAGAATGACCTGTAGGCAGTTAGTACGCAACGACCGACAACTACCTATAGGACATTGAATTCGCCACGAATGGCAGTACTTATTCATTGCCCAAAAAGTCTCAGTCCTCTGATCACGTGAAGAGCTGGAATCTTCATGTGATCTCTAGGGCTGGGCTTTATTATTATTGAAAATTATTATTAGAAGTCAAAAGTAATGAATGATTGAATTGAAAACTGTTATAAAATTAAAACAATTGCTTTATTAACTATTTAATATAGGTACTATTTGAAGCTGTTTGTTAGGTAACAGCTTAGATGCCTAACACTAGGTACCTAAGTGTGGGGCTCACACAGAAAATATTTCTAAATTCATGATACCCTCTCTCCGACCTACATTGGAACTAAGTAAAAGGCTTTGAAGAAAATCTTGTGGGAAACGAGGCTTATGTAGCATTCGAAAGTGCCTTTTAATGGTCTAAGAACCGAATTTAACAGTCTCATAATTTTTACCTAAGGAATAAAGGTGGCGGTTTTACATCTTTTGTATATAAATACGTCAAAAAGCCATACTTACTTTTCTAAACTCAAACTCATTTATCTCAAACTAGCTGACCTGGCAAACTTTGTACCGCCTAATAAGGATAGCGCCATCGACGAGTATTACTAGAACTAGTATAATTCATTTTAAAATAACATTTTAATAACAGATGCCGTTGTACTCGATTTTTTTTTCGTGAATTTTTCCATCTTTTCTCACCGTTTAAACCTTCCCTGGAGTATCACAAATATTTCGAGACCAAGATTGGCTAAATCGGTCCAGCCGTTCTCGAGTTTTAGCGAGACTAACGAAGAGCTATTCATTTTTATCTAAAAAAAATTACAGGCACTTTTGAATAGTCTAAATATAGGACAGTCAAAAAAAAAATGATTTTAAAATATCTATATCTATACAATCGGTGAATGTGCTTGATGTAACTAATAACAAAAAAAAATGAAAAGAAAAAAAACTCTCTTCATAAAACTCACAGTCAAAAACCAAAACTAGATAAAATGGTTAACTGATTTTACGCCTTAAATTATTAACAGTTATACTAATATTGATTTACGCGTAAAATACTTCTGTTAATTAATTATTAGTAAAAATATTCTTCGTGGAACTTAATTATAAGCTTTGGTAGGAATTGTTGAAAATTAATTAAGAGCTTTTGACATTATGTTAGTAAAGTGAATTACTTCAACGAAATTATTCATTTCCAATTAATCCTGATTCAAATTACAGTTTCGATCGAATCGTTTGATGTAAAGTTTCACATACCAATATTCAAACGAAATGTAGTTATTGTTTGAAATAAATTTTGAAACCGATTATGTAATAATAATATATCGAATATTGTGTCCGACACGTTACTTGGACTTCTATGAACATCTTAAGAAATTCTACGCAAAATTGAAAAACCTAATTTAAACCTTCAGTTTAACGAAGAGTCAAATATTTATGTAACTTCAAGACTAGAAGTGAATAGGCTCCTGGTAAACTAGTACGCTTTACTATCAAAGATTGCTTCACTGCTTACCATCAGGTGGGACCACAGTCAAGCTCTATTTTATATTTTTTTTTAATTCGTATAAATTAGTGCTTGACTGCGATCTCACCTGATGGTAAGTAGTATAGGAGCCCAGCAGGGCCGAAGCCTACTGAGGCCAAAGGTTATGTGAAAATGTCACCCGGGGCACTTGGACAAAGGCAATGAATGGAACAGGGTAGGTTTTTAGTCAGTATGAGTCTGACACTATTTCCCGCCCCACCCAAGGGCGGGATTTGTCATTGGATGATTTTACCTACCATAAAAAAAAACCTGATGGTAAGTAGTAATGCAATCATTGATGGTGAGGCGCACTACTTTATTAGGAGCCTATTCACTCTAGCCTTGAATACACCTAAATTGTCATCATTAATAATAATAAAATTTAAAAAACAAAATTATATCTCTGAGACGTAACAACATTTGACCTGAAAAATATAATAAATATTCAAACGACGCGACGTCCTTAAATATACGTCTGGAAACTTGTCTGAAGCTTTGATTCCTCATATTTACAAGGTTATCCAATACCTGCGTATCCTCGATAATCCAGAACATTAAGCACCTGTACCCCTGTATAAAGTCACATCGACTGAACTGAACAATATGTGACCAAAATACATCTTTAGGGTTTCGTATCCAATAAGGTAAAAACAGAACCCTACTACTAAGACTTCACTGTCCATCTGTCTATCACCAGGCTGTATCTCATGAACCGTGACGTTTAATTTTTACAGATGACGTATTTCTGTCGCCGCTGTAACAACAATTATAATAAAAATAGAATAAAATATGTATTTAAGTGGATTTTAGTCTTAACAAAAGTGATTTATTTGCAGCTTGTTCTATATTAATAACGGCAACTGCTAGATATTTGAAATATTCACAGTCTATAATATGTATGTATAAATATATAAGTATGTTTATCAGTTGTCTAGTATCCATAAAACAAGCTCTGCTTAGCTTGGGTATTTGGTATGGCGTTGTGAGTTAGTTGTGAAAAAAAAAAACTTTAAAAATAAGCAAATAAAATAAATATTTAATCATGGAACAAGCTTCCTTACAACAGATTCGATATTTTGCCTTTAAAATAATAATATAATGTCATATAGATATATGGGATATATATATTTATATTTATCTGTGTATCTATTATAATATATATATGAATGATACTGGTTTTGTCACACCAAAGACAGCCTCATTTCTTGTCCAGCCAATTACTGTCCATTCCAGGTTGCCTGGAAGAGATCGCGGAACGTGATAAGGCCGCCCATTGTATGTATGTGTTCTAGTTTTATTTCCTTTTTCGATGTGTAATTGGTGTAAAATAAAGGATATAAATAAATATAAATAATGTTACGGAACGCGCGAGTCCGACTCGCAGTTGGCCGGTTTTTATATACAATTTTATTACCATATTATAACATGACTATGTTAAGGTTTTCAGCCCACTGATTTGAATATAATTTAAACGTTAATTTGGCCCTTGATGTCACCGAGTACATGATAGGTTTTGCTACGATTCACGCACACTATTAATTTATAAAGCCTTTTATGTTAAAGTGTATTATTATCTACATTTTGGCATTAAAGGGTTTATAACGTACAAGTAATGCGATTTGCGTTCATTAAGTATATTAGATGGATAAAAGAGTTTAATACAGTGTAAAGTGTTTATTTTTTTCTAGTTAGTTTTAATACATTTTCAGTTTGGTTGAGGACCTGATATAACAGGTGGTACTTCTCGTTACAGCTCGCATTATGAGGAGGTTCCTTTCTCTGGCATTCTAATCACCGGTAGCTTAAACCCTGTTCTAATCACCTATAGACCATCCTCATCAGATAAACAGATTAACATATTTATTGGTAAAATTTACATTTACAGTTGGACTTAGGCCTCCCCATAGTGTCGCCACAACGTACAGTCAGGATACCCTTACCAGTCATCGGGAAACGGACCACTATTATTATTGAAAAATATTAAATAATATATATTTTTTTTAATATTTTTAATTATATAGGATGACTAGTAATTAGTGAACGATATTTAAACACGTGATTGTAGTCATGATAACAAACTACTTTTACTATGGGACCAAACCTAAAATTGCAAAAAATATTCTGCTGGTACATTACATTTGTGTTCCCCTAACTGGTCAAAATGTACTGAACTTGGTTGCTTAGTTGCTTGAACTTATATATATATATATATATATATATATATATATATAAGTAATAATAAAATTATGTAATACGTATAGAAAAATAATGTGTTCTACTAGAAAATGTAACTCGATTTCTCATAGTTACGAATACATTTCATCAATTTTAGCTTAAAGACGTCCACTGTTAGACATAGGCCTCCACTAAGTGTCGCCAAAATGAACGGTCCTGTGCATCTCACATCCATTGAATTCCCAAAGCCATCCTTGCCAGGTCATCGGTCCACCTTGTAGGCCTTCCAACACTGCGTCGTCCGGTACGCGGTTGCCACTCCAGAACCTTTCGGCACCAACAGCCATCTGTTGTCCCTGCCCTTTGCCACTTAGGTTTGGCGATTCTTCGTGTAGTTACATTTAATTATTGAAAATACGATTTAACTTTCCGAATTCATGCTGTCTTAAATGTTATATAGAACTGATCTAAATAAAAGCAAATACTCTTTAAAAAAACAGCATGATAATGCAACACGCCTCCACAAATAGATACGAGAGCCATTGAACACAAAATAATCCCATTTATGTGCCGTACAAAAACAAACAATAAGCACTACCCCTTATATTATCATAATCCGACAATAAAACACTTGGAGCCAATCCGATTACAGACACACATTTTTGTTTAATCCTATTAAACCAAACATACCTACACTCGTAAATTTTGGACTTAAGCCTGAAGTGCATGTGTGTAGAAGTCATAAATCAGTAAGCACATATGTGCATTTCTTTATTTCACCTCCTTGCGTCATATTCCTCAATGCTGTGGGTCGTGACTCCCTGCTTCATCACTTTCACTCGCACGACATTTTTCCATCTCTCATGTTTCTGTCATGGCGGTGTCAAGGGCTTTGTATACCGTAGAGTCAAGAGCGGTGCGGATCTGGTCTGACCAACGTATTGGGCTGCGTCCACGAGGCTTTCTCCCATCCACTTTACCGATCACGATAAGCCTTTCGAGATTACCACCGTCCTCCCTTGCAAATCATAATCTTCTTTATTTCAAATCAAATCAATAATAGCATTTGTTAATTCTTCAGATAGCAACACCGTGAGGCCTTAAATTGAAACAATAAGTTATTTTTCTAGTTGGGAATCATCTAATGACTTTTCCGCTCTAGGACGGAACGGGAGGGCGTGAGTAAACTTCAGCCTTTTTGGACCCTAATCGTTCAGCTGACGTCTCTTAGAGGCACGCGTGAAACACTGTGCGCCGCCAAAGACTCGGGCTTAATTCGGGCGGTTACCGGACGGCCGGACGGCGGTCTAGCCATTTTTCGTCGTCTGCAAGGCCACATCTACGGTGGCTGGCAGTCGGAGACGGGGTCTCGGTGGCTGGAGGGTGAGGCTGTTCATTCCTGCAGCGTACGGCCATTTCCTTCGCTAGCATTACTGCTTCGCAGAAAGAAGTGCCCACCATTCTCTGTCACTGTGGACATTGGTTTATACCAGGGCTCAGCGCGAGAGTTTGACCGCAAGCGAACACGGCAGTATTCCCTCTAAATACTACCAGTACCAACCACTACTAAAACAAAATCTTCCACCAAACATTAAACTATTCTTCATCAAGAACCTACCAAAAAAATACTCATAAATTCTGAACGTAATCCCAAAATGCATATAACAAAATCATAAATCAGTTTTCATATACATTTCTTTATCTAGGAATGATCTAGCACTTACAGGTGCGGGTTGTAATTTATGTTCTCAACACATGTCGGAAAGGGTGGGTGAATGTATTGCCCTACTTACGAGAGGTCGATTCTGCTTCACACTTACTGAGCTCACATACGTTTGTGTTATATGATTTGTCCTTTGTTTCTTGCATCGATAGGTAGGGATAGTAAGATTTTATTTATTTACTAGGTTTTGCCAGTGGCTTTGCTCGCGTCAAGGTAGGGCGTGGAGGCTTATCCCCTTAGGGATGGAGTTTCGTAAAATTCGTTCTTAGTGGACGTCTACAACCTATAAAGAACCTACCTGCCTATATGGAACCTACCTAAATTTTAAGTTAGGTGTTACAGTTTCTGAGATTTCGTGATCTTCTTCTTGCTTCCCTGGTCTTATTATTTGGAGTCGGGTTTCCTCACTTTCCTGCACCAAGTCGCTCTATCTTCGGATGTCAATTTTGGCAACTGGGCTTTCTTGAGGTCCCTCTCTATATTTAACCTCGCCTTATTAAAAAAAAATCTTAGCTTTTATATAAATTTTATAACACATAGAATTGTTTTAAAAGGTAAAAGACCCAAGGTAACAAAAGTAGTCGCATAATAGCTGCACTCAGAGACGCCACTCACAAACTAATCACATACTCAATAAGTGCTTTCAATTTTTTTAAAGAGATACTGTGGTTCTGAAAAGCAGCGCGTTTGATTATCTGTCTGTTTGTCATAAACTCAAAAACTGCTAATTGAGTTTGGTTCGGTTCATACGGTTTTTGTCAAAATTATTGATGAGGAAGATTTAGTTGTATAACAACTTCATGGGTTGATTTTTAACGTTTGTCTGTAGGTGGATCATCATTCATTAACCATTCACATATATCTATAACCAACGTGACTCAGAAAAAGAAAATTTGTTCAAATTAACGACTTCTAGCTGTCAGGCGTGTCAGAAGAAGGCAAATGTGTCAGAAGTGTCAGAAATAGTCAATCATGTCAGAAGTAGTCAAATGTACCAGAAGAAAAACATGTTTGAGAGTAGTGAGACGAACAAGAAGCAGTCTGACAAGTCTGAAGCTTAGAAGTCTGACAACAAATCTCAAGTTTCAATGGTTTAGCTTTACCTTACCCAATACCGTAGTCGGTAGATCACAGAGGTCAAGTAGCCAGTAAAATTTACAATACAGTACATTCAGCTGCTATTGGCAAGATCGAACGACATATGAGTTGGGAGAAGACAGACTATACAGGGAGAAGATGGAAGATACAACAGTTCATCAAATGACAAATACCGCCCTTGGGAGGGGCGGGAGATAGTGTCAGACTCTTACTGAATAAAAACCTACCCTGCTCCTTTCATTGTCTTTTTCCCAGGGCCCCGGGGTTCATTTTCACATAACCCTTGGCCCCAGTAGGCTTCGGCCTTGCTGGACCCCTACGGTTGGGAGAAGACAGACTACTTATATAGGGAGAAGACGGACGACACATCAGTTGGGAGAAGATAAGACTCATCGTTTTAAGTATATTAATCAACGATCAAAGTATGTTATCTTGCCTCCTATTAGCTTAATTACCTACAAATCATTCAGGCACATAAATTAAGAACTAGAAAGTACAAAGCTTTTGTCGCAAGATGACAAGAGTTCGAACTTCTTTATGGCTTGTTCGTTTCCATCTTCAAGGCTTTTCATTTTATTGCAAGACACTTTGATGTCTTCTTTTTCTTGTTGGATATAAACCTAGATATTCTATCTTTTTGTAGTATTTTCGATAAGTTAATTGAATTTATCTTGAAGTAGAGCACTGTGTTAGCAATTTTAAATTTGGATTAGTCATAACATTTAGGGATATTGTCAGCAATATTGGCGGGGCCCGTTAGGGACGGTCCTTGCTAGGGCTATGGGATTATTTAAAATAACTATCGTTGTCATATACCACAAAAGGTTATCGACAGAACACATATCAGACACAGACATTAGTCAGAAAAAGTCGGACACTTTCTCGCTCTAACCAGAGCGCAAGCGCAATCCCATCTTGAAACAAAGCCACAGCTAGCAACAAAACTGTAACGATCAATACATAATTACTGACACTCAGTAAGTGACTGTCTTAGTATAAAGACTTGTTAACCTCGATACGGTTTCTAATTAATCGATAGCATAGGCAAAAGAGTGTGGCAATTAAAATTCACCCTCGTACCTAGGGATGGCGAAACTTCCTAAAGAATATCGTATTTCGAATCGATTCGAATCGAAGTCTAAAGAATCGATTTATTAAAAAATCGATATTTATTAAAAAAAAAACTGGGCAAGTGCGAGTCGGACTCGCACACCGAGGGTTCCGTACAAAATAACTTAGCACAAAATGTATAATGACTTTATAACACACTAGCTTCTACCAGCGACTCGGACCGGGTAACAGTCGAAAGTAACCCATAAGTAACATACTCTCGGTTTAAGAAAATATATGTACTATGTTCTATCCAC
This sequence comes from Leucania comma, assembly GCA_958295575.1. NCBI lineage: Eukaryota > Metazoa > Arthropoda > Insecta > Lepidoptera > Noctuidae > Leucania > Leucania comma. The sequence goes on along the minus strand of OY282474.1, from coordinate 12,430,301 downwards.
GATATAATCAATCCGTGCATCAAAACCTTTTCAGCTGTTTAAGAATAGAATAACAAACATACACCGAATAATTTGCCTGTTGCGATCAGGTGTCTTCAAGGCTAAAGTGAATAAGCTCTTATTAAACTAACGCACTTCACTATTCACGATTCAATCACTAGTTGTTATCAGCGGGGATAACAGTTACTGTGTGACAGTCAACCACTAGTTTATATAATTTGAAAAATAAACGGTATGTGGAGTTACAATTTCATGCAGAAGTTCCGCACTTGCGAAGACGAAGGTGAAATAAAGTAACACCCCTAGTAAGTTCTATCTATACCTCTATTAGAGGGTTTCACAATTTGTCCCCAAAAAACCTCCATACATACAATTTTTGAATACAATTGCTCAGAAAGTGTATTATACACACGCTTTTATAATATTAGTGAGATTTAATTAAATTTTGTTGAAAATTTTCATATAAACAGTTTCAATATGTACTTAAATGTTATAGATTATGATAAGCGATAAACAAAAGTACATAATATAAATATACCTACCTCTTTATATGTACGTAGCTGAGACTGTTTAATTAAACGCCGTTGTAATTATAATGGGGGCTGCGCTCAATAAATTAGACATAAAACAATGCTACCGAGGCCCAATAAAATGAAGTATTCTAAAGCTTAATACTCCTGTAACAAATGAAACAGCTGTGTTTGCATTATCATCCCATTGGGGTCGCCTTCCAACTTAACTAAATGTGACTAAATAGTTATACAAAGATACACTGCTAGCTCAGATAATCCAAAACCAATAAAACTGAGCTGAATTAATGTTTAAAAGCCAGTTTTCTTTTTGGCCCAAAGTTTGACTGGTCCGAATATAGATACAATTTGTGTTTTTTTTTTTATAATGGGAAATCATTCAATCACTTCTCCCACTCTTTGTGTGTCAGAGTTTTTACCGGCTAAAACACACTCCTAGGTTCGTTCCAGCATCTCGGGCTTCTCATTATCCTTTCTATGACAGCCGAGACCGCTGTTTAAAAAGTCTTGATGTGAAAAAGATGCCATCCATCTGTATGCTGAGCCAACTGCAATTTAACTTTCCAGAACAATAGATCTATCTTCTACAAGGTTCATACCCTCTAGCTCTGTTTGCATTATTACCCGTGCAATGTGCACGACTAGGCGTTTTGGAAGCCGCAACTGTGACAGTGCAATGCAAATGAACGTAAAAGCGAATTTGTGTTCCCCAATGCAAAGCGCTTATAAAGGGTTTAAATTTGCAATTCTATTATAAAAGCGATGCAGATAATACGTTGAAATGTAAAACCGATTGGATGGCCGTCAAGTGAGTGTGTGGATACGTTGATAGCGTTTGAACTGTGCGCTTGGACATGACGTCGTATTTACTGCATTAAGCCCCAAAAATGACTGAATATTACCGTCGGTGTTTCATTTTGTAATCATTTGTGACACTTTATTTATACTAATTTATCCATTTGCTGTGTTATTATCTATATAAAAAGTAATTTAGGAATTGTAAAAGCCTTTTTGACTAGTGTGTGTTGCCAGTGGTGGCATATGGCTCCGAAACGTGATCGCTCACAATTAGCCTCATCAAAAGGCTTAAAAGTCAACCAAAGGGCAATAGAAAAGGCTATGCTCGGAGTTTCCTTGCGTGATCGTATCAGACATGAAGTTATCCGCAGGAGAACCAAGGTTGCCGACATAGCACGAAGAATCGCCAAACTTAAGTGGTAACGGGCAGGGCACATTACTCGCAGAACAGATGGCCGTTGATGCCCAAAGGCTTTGGAGTGGCAACCGCGTATCGGAACACGCAGTGTTGGAAGGGCTCCTACAAAGTGGACCGAAGACCTGGCAAGGGTTGGGAATCCGATGGATGTGAGATGCACAGGACTGTTCATTGTGGCGACACTTGGGGGAGGCCTATGTCCAACCGTGGACGTTTTTCGACTGAAATGATGATGATGATGAAAAGTTTTTTTTATGCTGGTTAGGTACCTAAACCATTGGGTAGTATTTCTATAACTGAATGTCTTTTGGGCTACACACTAACACAGTCAAACAGGTGAATAGAAAAGCAGGAGTAAATAGAATTAAAATGATGATTTAAAAAAATGATTTAATAGTCACATAATTTTCTTTTAGTTATTAAGTACTCTTGTTTTTTAATTAATTGCAATAAAAACTGATAATGTGATATCAATCCATATTATTAATACGAGTATAATATTATACACCGTTAAATTTTGATCGTTTTAATCCCGTGGAAGGTCGCTTCGGTATAGGAAACACTATCGATTTGTAAAGATAAAATTTATTTCCATTGAAATTTAATTAAGTAAATTAAATTTCGTCAGCTGGGCGAGTTCAATGATCTGTAGGTAGTTAGTACGCAACGGCCGACAACTATGTACAAGGTCATTGACTCATTTACTTAAAGAAATTAATTTGGTACATGCATATATTAATTCGAGTTTCAGAAAAAAAGTTCAATAGACTTTCATATACCGGATCGACCCTCCACGGGATTAGAACCATCAAAATTTAACGGTATATGTATACTAAAGTGACAATTCTTCTCATAGTTTTGTTAATATTCCCCACGTTTCATGATATCATATTTGTACGTACCATGTAGATTGCAGGTACAAAAAAAAAATAACTACTAAACAACAATAAATCAAGATAGAAAACCCACCAAAATTAACATAAATAAAAAAAACCCGTCCATAAAAACTTTCCTAATCGCATTGGTCCTTTGAAACAAGATAATTCGCTGGACAGTGATAAATTAATGAGTAAATAAAGCGTTGATAACGATCGGTCGCAAAAACCAGTTGGTAAAAAAACTCCTGCTTAAGGAGAAGCCATGACAAATGAAGGCTAAAGAAAAAAATAATTGCGCAATTTAAATGCCACCTCAAGCTAAGTTGGACAAATTGACTTCTCCAAGCGTTTTTGTTTAAACTTGTATTACTCTTGTTGGAACTATAAAATTATTTTACAGGGACTGTCGTTTATTTGACATGGTTGGACTTCGTAGATTTAATATTTCTTTACTTTCAGATATATTTAAAAAAAAAAAAGAAATCATCCAACGTGTTTAGATTGAGTAAAAGGGGCGGAATCATAGCGACTTATATAAATAGGATACTGGGCAATTAGTACCCACGAAATCGATAGATAGCGTTGGAGTCGATTTAGAAGTCGCTATGGTTTCGTTACATAACAAACTATATATAGGTTTGAATATTTTTGTCATGGCAGTTACAAATCTTTGTGAAGTGTAAATATATAGTGCAAGTTTGAAACGGTGCGTGATGTTTTATTAGGTGTTCTCGCCTTCGGACCCTGATTCCTTCACAACGACTTTTCCCACTCTGGATGAAGTGAGAGGACGTGTCAGACTTTTACCGTCCAAAACCACACCTGTGTCTTTCAGTTGCTCCTTGCGTTCTAAGGCTATCTTTCAGAAAATCTCCGCGGAAGTTTCATGTACCAACCCATGTTGAAAGATTATTTAAAGGATAGACAAACTGTACAATAGCATTGATGTTTTGACTGCAATCCCACCTGATGATAAGTAGTGATGCAAACGTTGATGGTGAGGCGCACTAGTTTATTAAGGGCCTATTCAGCCTAGCCTTGAAGACACCTAAATTATAATATCGGACGGGAAGACCACAGCAGGCAGACTGTTCTAGTCCTTCGATATACGCGATATTAATGACGAGGCAAAAAGTTTAGTCTGGACTGAAGAAGTTTCAACAACGCAAGGATGGATATACACCATACTGGTTGTCTGATGGTAGAAATGAGATGGTGGAATCAAGTCATGGAATTCCCGCGCACACTCTCCACAATGCGTCCTGTAAAACACCGAAAGGCAGGCTACTCTACGCCTGTGCGGCTTTGTAGATTGGACGTAACCAAATCTGGATCACCAATCAGCGTCTTTGCATGCCTATCAAACGAGTCCAAAGCAGAATTAGTTCATAAATAAATGTGTGTTACGATCACCAATCATATTTTAAACAACAAACAACTTGTCACTGACCTGCAAAATCCAAAAAAGCTTAAGAAAATTTGAATATCTAGAGAATTTACCTTAAATTGCAGCGCTTTTGTTTTTAGAAAGCTTTAGTCGTTCAAGTGTTTTCTTACAAAAAAAAAAAAAAAAAATTAAAAAAATACCTTGATACAAATCGAAAATGTGAAAGAGTAACCGTGGCCCCGGAATTCAAAAGGCAGCAAATGAAAGGACTCAGGTTTAAGTTAGCAAAAGTCCAGACCCGAGCGGGATAATTAATTGATGATTACTCACCTCAAAGAAAAAGCCCACAGCTACAAAACTTTACCGATCAATACTGAATTACTGACACTCGATAAATGACCGTCCCTTTGTAAAGACTTGTTAACCTCGATACGGTTTTTTATTAATCGATAACATAAAAAAAGTGGCAATTATGATTCACGTTCGAACCTAGGGATGGCTATTTTCTAAAGAAATTAAATTACTGAATCCATTCGAGTCAAAGTCTAAAGAATCGATTCAGTAACAAATCGTGTTCTAAAATATCGATTTTTTGGTTACCCTGCAAGTGCTGAGTCCTAAAAAACGGCCCAGATGATCCTCCAATGCATTTTTGTGTTTCTGGTAAGTGACGGAATATACAACATTCATTTACATTTATTTAAATATTGTGGAAGAATTACAGCTTAAAAAATACAGACTAGGAACTTTTTTTTTTTTAACGTAGGTAAAATCATCCAATGACAAATCCCGCCCTTGGGTGGGGCGGGAAATAGAGACTAGGAACTGGAACTTCAATTATTGACAGCCAATAACAAGTCCTTATAAAGTATAGAACAAAAGATACTAAACTCTATGGACACTAGGTATAGAGATAAGATTAAAAATAGAAATTAGCTTCAGGAAACTATGCCCTTTTTTGAGTAACAATAGGGCATTTCTGCATTCCGCAGAAAAAAAAAACAATTCTCGATTTCAAAATCGATCTTAAATCGGCATCCCTACTCGAACCTACCTTCCACTTACGACTAGGTCAATAAGCAACAATAAGTAGGCTAATGTAATTAGGTCCACAAACGAACACTTTGTAACTTCACGTGCTTAAGCCACTTAAAAAAACTGCAATGGCGTGGTCATGTACAATACAACACAACGATTATGAAATCGTTTACGTGGAAACTGGCACAAATTATATTTATTCAAGTACCTATAGGCAACGTAATTTGTATGTTCGGTAGTACTAATGAAAAGCTTCAAGCTTTGCAAGCTTAATGTAAGGTTTCTGCTTTTTGAGTTTTTACTTAGAACTGCCATTATAGAAATTGAAGGGGAAACTCATGTTTAGTTCTTTTCTTAAAAATATAACAGTTTATTTCTCGCGCAAACGATTTCATTTGTTTGATTAAAAATAAAGGTATTATAGCAGTCAACCTTTTTTTCTTTTGAGGGTGAAAAAACTTCTACCGGTCTGAGCAAGGAGTTTTTAGTCTTTTATTGACTTATATCCATCCCTAGTCCTTTATTTGCCGCTTTCGCTCCAGAATCATAATAACTTTCAAACAATCGGGCAGCCCAAGGAAGTACTAGAGAACTGCGTAATTATTAAAACATTAAAATACAATGTACTTCAAAATAATGTACTATACGCACATATTAGGTATTAGACACGACAGTAGTTCGCAAGCCAAAATATTCAATTTTTAGAATTGCAAGTTACCTTTATAACTGAAATATTTAGATCTTAGAATCAGAAGTTTTGCGTCTAATTGTGTTTAAAACGCATGCTTGAGTTGTTCTAAGAGACATTTTGTTTCACTTAACTTTCTATGGAAATTGAGCGACAGGTTTTTTTATGGTAGGTAAAATCATCCAATGACAAATCCCACCCTTGGGTGGGGTGGGATTTGTCAATAGTATCAGACTCTTAATGACTAAAAACCTACCCTGTCCATTAATTGCTTTTATCTCAGGGCCCTGGGTGACATTTTCAAATAACCTTTGGCCCCAGTAGGCTTCGGCCCTGCTGGGCCCCTACAGTTTGCTGACAACTCCTTGAGGCGCGCGGGAACAGTGCGCGCCGTAGACGACTTGAGCTCAAACCGGTCTGTTACCGGACGGACGGACAGCGAGCTACCCATTGCCCGCCGTGGCCGGTGGCCGGAAATCAGGATCGGAATCCAGGTGGCGGCGGCAGCGTGTACGCCGTTGCCTGATGCGGTCGGCCTCCTCCTTTGCTAGCATTACTGCTTCGCAGAAGGAGTCGACCGCATGCTCCTCGCTCCGGAGCATGGCTTGAATCAAGCCCCGGCGCGAGAGGAGCGACAGGTAGCTCGCCGTCTGCCCGTCCGATAACGACCGAGCCCGAATCGTCGACGACGTGTAGGGATCAACGCGCGACTCAAAGAGATATCAGCAAACCATAGAAGTCCAAAGAGTCTAGTAATACCCAGAAGTCATTTGATGATATTCACCTCAAAAAAATTATATAGAACTTATATTTTTGTTCTATCCTTCTTTCTTTTTATTTAATACTAGCTTCTGCCAGCGGCTTCGCCCAAATTTGGTTTACCCCTTTAGGGGTGGAGATTTGTAAAATTCGTTCTTAACGGATCTCTAAACTACATATGGAACCTACCTGCCAAATTTTAAGTTTGTAGGTTAATTTGTTATAGTTATTGAAATTTCGTGATTAATCAGTGAGTGGTATTTCGCTTTTAAATATATAAATAGATATTATATGGAAGAACAAATTAAATTCCACTCCAATAAATATAATATCACAAAACAATATAACAAAAGAGGATAATCGATAACTAATAAAACGAGGTCTAATTTTCTAAATGCAAACAACATTCCTCTTTGTCATCGAATCTCCGCCGGCCACTTCAATTAGGTCGACCAGCTCGGGGCTACACTGCGCTCGGCCAACTATTTTATATTAATTTGCATAAAATCAAATATTCAGTAACAGATTGGGTGAGCAGTAGGACGTCGAAATTGCCTTTTCCTAAGAATGCTTGTTTGAGATAACTAGGCGAGTAATTTTAATCCCCCAACAGGCAGGCAGGCAGGGTCGAAGCCTGCTGGGGTCAAGGGCCGTTTTCTGAGAGGAAGGCTCAGCCCCGGCATGATAGGCAACGAAGGAACGGGGTAGGTTTTTAGTCAGTAAGAGTCTGACACTACTTCCCGCTCCACCCAAGGGCGGGACTTGTTACTGGGTGATTTTACATACCATAAAAAAAAAATATCCCGCAACTATTTTTTTTTCTCACTTCAAGTCTATAGGATTGTATGAAAGTGCACGCATGTAGCAATGTAAATCCGTGGAAATTTTTTCAGTGGCAGGTCAGGGACCTCACCTTGCGCAAAACTGAGGTCCTCACCGAACATGATCAGTTCGGGATATTCCTGCACCGGGTCCGTGCGGAAGTAACATCCGGGTGTCATCACTACGTGGACTTCCCGGAGGACACGGTAGATCATACGGTAGAGGTGTGCCTCGCTTGGGTAGAACACCATCGTGTTCTCATGGGGGCGATCGGCGGCAACGATCTCTCGCGCTGGGCCTTGGTACAGGCCATGGTCCGAAGCGAAGAGGAGTGGCAGGCTGTCGCCCCCTTCTGCAAAGCAGTAATACTAGCAAAGGAGGAGGCCGCACGTGCATGCGTGAGGGAGTGGCCCTCACGCCCCCGCCGCCTGGCCGGCCACCGTAGCGTCCGACCGTCCGGTAAACTCCGGACCGAACCCAAGTCGTCAACGGCGCGCATTGTTTCACGCACGTCTCTAAAAACCCGACTTCTGGTATGAAAGACGAAGAAGGAACAGGAGTGGGTTTTTAGTCAGTAAACGTCTAACACACCCTCCTCTTATGATTTGCCCACCTAAAAATAAAGCAACAACAATAAAAAAGTTGCAAGGCAACTTAATTTCTCTTGGGCATCCTGCCTTAGGGCATTTAAAGCGATGGGAAACGGGTTAATCCTCGAGTTCCCAGACCTGTGGTGATTGGAGTGCTTTGGTGCAATATTCAGACAAAGTTCTAAGCCTAGGGGTATGTTGTTACAATTGCTGAGAATACTTCACAGATTATACAGTTTGCCATGTTTCCTTTGTTGGTTCATGTGTTTGTAACATAGATACTGTTTTGGGTATCAAGTGATAGCTCTAACGAAATCTCTGCTAGTAGAGGACGTAGTGTACCTTGCTATGTTACGAGAAACGCGCGAGAGGTTAATTAGACACCTTTATATAACAGGAACGTTATTATATTTCTGAAAGCTAGAATCAAAGGAGCCGGCACCGAAGCAACACGATGACAGGAAACAAGTCAATCCTTTCTTGCCTTCTGTACCAAAATTAATGGGAAATGTACATGGAGCGAGTATGAGAAGAACTGTAAGTAAGTACCAAAATAAAAGGTAAGTACCAATACAGAGAAAACGTAAGCCCAACGTCAACATCATCATTTGAGTTGAAAAACCTCTTCCATATATGTCGCTACAATGCCCGCTCCTGTACTTCTCGTATCAATTAGAACCCCATGATCGCCACCATCTGATAGTGATCGAGAACCTCATGAATCCACCTTGGAAGGCCATCCTATACTGCGTCTGTCACGGCTACCTCTTCAGACCTTTTCGACCCCATCAATCTATTCTGCGAGCAGCCACTTAAGTTTGGCAATTCATAGAAACAAAAGCCCCGATAGCAAGCTATTATTATATCTATCCATTTCCGTAAAACTCCAGTATTTTTCTTACCAACCTTACAAACTTTTACCAATAAAGATATCTTTACCAACCCCCCGCTTCAAGTACAGCAACACTTAAAACATAAGGAGTGACAGGCAGGGGTCCAGAGTACCCATGCTTGCTGTAAGCTAGGTCTGAGAGACCCTTTAGCCTTGTACCGTAATCCGATCTAGCTGAATTATTTCTGCTCTGTGGTTTTAGGACTCTAAGTCATAAGTATCTAGATACGTCAGTACTTAGGTCTTCAACTCAGTATTTACCACAACTTTAAACTAGGATTTGTAATTTATATTCCACTTTTCGTTTTCAAAAAGGTTTGTAATATGACTTTGGTAAATTGTTAGTGTTAGAAAAATTATCTGAATACATTTTCAAAGAGTTAAATTGTGTAACAAAATGGAAGACTCAAAATGAAACTTCGTCCTATTTATGTGAAAATATGGTGTATGTGTTACCGTGAATGTCAGATATTAGTGAATGTTAAGATGCAAAACTGTATGTCAAAAATCACTTATTTCAGTGGTGTAAATTATTAAGTGAATCTTAGATTCTCTGAACATCTATCTATCTTTGTAAACATTAATTTAGGGTTTGTTTTAAAATCGAGAAAATAATTATACTGTTCTTTTTAATAGATTAGGTTAGGCGGTTTAATTAATTAATAAATTTTATATATTTATGATTATATTTGTTGTATCAATTTTTGACTTATTTAGGCATAGGTATACTCAAAACTTCTGTAAGTACGCATTCTTTGAGTTTCGACTACTTATCCGTAAAACTATCATAGATCTACAAAAAATAGCAACGACTCGACTACTGTTTGTGGGCTCAACGTATATTTCGAGGTACGGAAGAATATAAAAATCATCATCACCCATCTCTGTAAATGGGTGACCATTTTTACATAATAACTGATATTCGGTAAGCAATGCTTTCTGAGGTCACTATGTAGTGAACTCAGCAAGCATTGATCAACCCGTGCGATTTTTGGTTAGTAACCAGCTTATTTTTATATTATATTTTTTTTGAGCTGTGGACAGTTGGACACATTCCCCTCCCTGAATTAATGCCCATGTCGCAGGGTAAAAAATAGCTTAGTTACTCATATCACAATAATTAGCTATTAAAAGTAGCCCAAGTTACTCCTGTTAACGTCATCAGTCCCGTCAAAATCGGTCCAACCTTTTCGGAAATTAACCGGAACAAATAGATAGAAATTAAAAAATCGCATTTATGTTATTAATATCAATATAATAAATTACAAATAATCCTTCTTACTACCCGACACAGCCTTACAAGATTAAAGCAGAAACTCTTCAAAGTACTTGAGACTCCCCAACTTCATATAATTCAATAATACCACCTACATCACTTGCCAGAACCAATAGCCAATCTATTCAAGACCGCACGACTCGCGACATAAACTGCACTTCAAAAACTATTTTATCAATTTTCATAAATCCAGTGTCCCAGTAACAGATTGGGGTACCAGGAAACTATGAATTAGTAGAGACTCGCCCGTTTGCGGTCGACGAAAAACTACCAAACTTCATTGGCACGAACTCAAAAGCTGCTGAAAAAATGGGCAAGTGCAAGTCGTTGCTTGCGTGTTCCGTATTGTATTGGAAAATTGCGAATCAATTGGCGTCTATAAAGAAAGTACATACTTTTTACAAATCAAGATTTTAAAAAAGGAATACTTGATTATTATCGGAAAAAATTAATTGGCCGTTTAAGTTTTTCCTGTATTTATAAATTATCAGTGCTGTACAGACAACGCTGCGTTAATATACACCCTGATAATAATAAATATATCTAGAATCCAAAATTTCATTATAGTTTAAAAAAAAATCCAAATTGTTCTGTCAGGCCAAAAATGCTTTACTAGGTTGCTTAGTGCCATATACGGTTATTCGTAAACGTCGTAAAATCTTTAAGTACTTTTTTTTCCAGTCACTAATCATCAGTCGACTCTCTAGGCTCTTGGTACTATGCTACCCTCCTAACAATATGTGTTCAGCTTAGCATCCGACATGATAGTTATAACACTTATCATATTATAACTACAAAGCCTGGAGTACAGGTGTAGGGTAGCTAGCCTCTCGGTATTTTATAGGATGCCTTTTGGAGAGTTTAAGCGAGAATTACGTGACTTGATTCCGCCATCGCCTTCCTACGACGCACGGCGAGTGTCCGCCATATCATTGTCGATACCTCTACGGTCCAAAGCGTTTCGCCTCGTCGTTAATACCGCGCACACTTGAAGGACTGGAACAAATTACCTGATGTGGTCTTCCCGATCAATTATAATTTAACTGTCTTCAAGACATCAACGATTGTATCACTACTTACCACCAAGTGGGATTGCACTGAAGCACTAGTTTATAATAATAAAAATAAATAAAGTTTCGCTTTACCAATTTCAGCACGGAACCCAAGAAAACTGAAGCATACAATGTGTTTACTTTATTAATGTTATTAGGTTTCGACGTTCGCTTTATGAATTCTGCTGGCGATCTTGTAATTTGGTTTGCTGTTACGTTTCAGCAAAACAATAACAATGCTTGCAATACTGGTTCATAAAGGAAACTGGTTAACTCGAATTAAAATAAGGTATGTGCTAGATTATTTTATGCTATTCTCTTGTTCGGTGGGCGACAGGTAAATGTATGTCTGGTACTCGCAGGGTATTCTGCCGCATAGCTGCACTGCTAACGTACTGAGTCGTTATTTTTATTTTATATATAGGGTGACTGGTAATCAGTGAACGATACTTAAACACGTGTTTATAGTCATGAAAACAAACAACTTTTACTATCGGACCAAACCTGAAATTGCAAAAAGAATCTGCCAAGTTTAGTAGGTACATTTTGACCAGTTAGGCGAACATAAATGTACTGAACTTAGCAGACATTTTTCGCGATTTCAGGTTTGGTCCCATAGTAAAAGTTGTTTGTTATCATGACTACAATCACGTGTTTAAGTATCGTTCACTAATTACCAGTTACCCTATATACTTTACTGTGTACCATTATGGTGGAGGTGTGCACCGCTTGCACCGAAGCACCGCCGTGAAAGCGATCGGTGACAGTAACCTTTCGCGCCGGGCCGACCAACCAGATCAGGCCATGGTCCAGATCGAGAGGGAATGGGATGCGGTTGCATCCTTTTTCAAAGCAGTACCTAATGCGAAGGAGGCGGCCGCAATAGTGACAGAACGTACATGCTCACACCCTGGCCGCCGCGGCAAGAGACGGCCTGGATATTGGGGATTGTAGAGCGATCTTCGGCCACCGCAGGCGCGGGTTTGCGGACGACGAGAAACGGGCGCTCATCCTATAAAGACCCGAGAGCCGTAGCCCCGGTTATCGACCGCGGGTACGTTTTGATAGACTGACTGTGGTCTTAGAACGCAAAAGACGCCTGGACACGTGTTGGATTTAGTCAATAAAAGTTTGACACGCCCTCTTGATGTACCTTAGTTTAGAAGACCAGAATTTGATGACTTCTCATCTCAAAAATAAAATGGGACCTGGAATGGGTACTGTTCTTTATATTTTATCATAGTGTATTCATACTAGACGATTATATTTTTTTTTATGAATTTTAAAACTGGCAAATTAGTTAAAAGCATTTTTGCCATATTTATGCAGCCTGAGACAAAAAGAAGAATGATTAAGTCTATGGTGTTCGTTAAGTAGAGTGCTTCCTTAACAACCAAAATAATGAATGACTGGATTGGTGATTATTAATTCTTAAAGTAATCAAATGGACACAGCTGGTGTCCCTCCCAATCCTAAATCACAGTCACACCCTCGGCAAGTAGATGGCCATTCGAAATGTTAATCCCAAATAATTATGTATTCTATTTCGCATTAAGATAATTGATAACGTAGGCGCATAAACTAACACCTGGTCAAACTAGCTGCCTTGAACAACTCAACATTGTAATTAACTTTGGGCAGCAAGGATGATGAAGATGATTCTGTAATAATCCATCTTAATACACCATAGTTATAAATCAATATAAGATAGAAACCTAACCAGTAAGAGTCTGACACTATTTCCCGCTCCGCTCAAGGGCGGGATCTGTCATTGAATGATTTTACCTACCATAAAAAAATAAAAATAAAATAAACCTAACTTAACCTGATTTCTAAAATTTCATAGCTTTCCGCATAAACATGGCTAAACTATCGACAAAATGAACACCCCAAAAACCAAAAAAACAAAGAAGGACCAATGATTTATGAAGAAATTCTAACCATTTTTACTCGAAAAACCTTGAAATTTTAGAATTTTCCAGGTTTTGGTTTATTAGTTTTTTTTTTTTCCACGTAGGAGTAATACTACATACTAGGTAGACTTAATGCCTTAGACGTTTTCTACTAGCCAGTCTTTCGAAACTGTAGAGAAAAATTGTGGTAGGTGAAATACAAGAGAAAAAAGGCGAACATATCTGCCTGTGTGTGTCTGTATCTTATATCTGATATATTCTAATCAGTACCGTGCTTTTTTCGTTACCTAGTTTTAGACATTCAAGAGAATATTCCTATATATTAAATATCAAAAGAGAAGATTCCTATATATTAAATATCAATGAAAGTACTACGAGTCAAATTGTATATTTCAAATGTTTCTTTAAAAAATAATAGTATTTCAATCAAATAAAATCTGACACCAGCACAATAAAAAAAAATCAGCCGCAGAAACTATTATTCGGTTCATTGCAGTCAAAATAATAAAAACCCATTTATCAATCAGACTTACACAGCCCGCCGAGCGCCGTGACAACAGTAGGTTACTAATTTGCGTGACAGCCGTCGAGAAGGCAACAGTAATGAGCATATGCGACAAGCAAACATGTCGCCTAGCAACATCACTCATCCCATAACGTATGGTAGCCCATAAACAGAAACGCTTGGCGTAAGTGCACCTTCCGCATTACAATCCCACTCAATCCTAAATGATAGTTTCTACCTATCTCTACTTCGTAATTAATTATATCATCTTATACGATCTTACTTCAACTTTGTGGAGCAAACCATTTCTGTTTATTAATGCCAACCATTATTCAACGGCAGCCGCAGATGAGGCAAAACGAGGGAACGTTCTTGAAATATATTCATCTTGTCTCGTTAAAAGTAAGTTGAGTTTGAAACTTGACTTTATGATAGTTGTCGTTTGTTTTTAATTCTTCAATCTGGTTGGAACTGTGTCTTTAGTGCTTCGTACTTTTGAGTGATAAGTTTTTTTAGTAGATGCGAAATCTGAAACAAATGTCTAGTATTTCTATGTAAAGAAGCTATGCTCAAAATTTCATAACTGTCTCATGAAAAATCATAAAGATATAACCTTGTCATGTTACCTGGCTGTTCACACAAGTACATGGTCTCCGGGCCATCCGGGTAAATGAGAGGTTGTTCTGCTCCCACACCCAGCTGTGAGCTGGCGACTAATGCCTACTGTGACCTGCCGCGACCTGTGTTTGTACTTGAGTCGGTGTTGTCCAATTTGTGACCTTCTTTAAATATTTTGGGAAAAAATATAACATGGTGCAGAAATTATTGGAATCGATTCCGTTACTGATTTTGAACAAACTTTATTCAGGTTTCGTGTATACTAAAAATAATGTTGTATATTTCTATTCTAAGCTCTCACTTTATAATGGCGACTGATGGCTTAGATAGATACGAGACGCACAGGATCGATCGTTATGGCGACACTTGTCGGAGTTCCATGTCCAACAGCCGAAAGACGTCCTTCGGCTGTAATGATGATGATGATGATGATGAAGGCTCATGCTTGACCACTATCTCACCTGATGGTAAGTAATGATATGGTCGACGATGGAACACGCTTGCCTAGAAGTAACCTATTTAATCTTGACTTAGCGATCCCATCTCACCTTGATGTAAGTAGTTTTTAGCTGTACGCACAATGAATGTTTCGCCCAAAATGTTTTACGCATTTGGTCCGTTAATCAAGAACTGGCGGCGCATTGCCGTACGTCTAGTGTTCCGATGATGGAGCAGGCATTGTGGAATGAAATTATGCAATTCCGTTGCACACTCTCCGAAATGCAAACGAAAGAAAACTAACAGAGGAGTTGGAGCCCTGATTTGACGAGTTTTTCATTTCCGATGGTCTTCTTGGCTTGGTTCTTAATTGACTCTTGCGCATCATGTTGATATTTGGCAGATCTATTCCAAAGAAAGCGGAGTACTGCACGATCGAACTTGTAAAACTTTAGGCTACAACTGTTTAAAATATTCAGATAACTCTGGTCAATTAATTTTGCATTTGATTGATTAATTTCAATGCTGTTATAAAATAATGAGAACGTTTAAACCGCATTATGTTTTAATTAATTATTGTGGCGACTCGAAAGGTCATAGGTAATTTGTGAAAACATTGATACGCACATACATATCGTCCCCGTAGAGCGAAAAGTCATTAAGTCGAAAAATCATGTTTTGAGATAATGAACTTTAAAGTAAAAATCATGTTTTGAGATAATGAACTTTAAAGTAAAAACTTTAAAGTTCATTATCTCAAAACATGATTTTTCGACTTAATGACTTTTCGCTCTACGGGGACGATATATAATATATAAATGTCAACAAAAATAGCATGATCAGTAAAATTATACTTTTTAGGGTTCCATATCCGAAGGGTGTAAACGAGACCCTATTACTAAGCCTTTGCTGTCTGTTCGTTCGTCTGTCTGTCTTCCCATCCGTCTGTCAGCGGAATGTACCGCTAAGAAGCAAAAGGTTGAAATTTTCACAAAATATGTATTTCTATTAACACTAAAATAACAAACAAACAAAACTTAAAAATAGAAACTAGGTTCACATAGAAAAAAGTTATTTTATCAGCATTTATTGCTCAATTTTAATATTGGTTGCGCCGGTTGCGTTTTATAAAAGCCGCGTAGAGTTAATTCCAAATTTAGCCGCATGTAATGAATTGTGTAGCGCGTTTTTTTATGCTCTCCTGTAGATTTTGCCACCTTGCAACATTTCCCTATCTTTTGTCCCTTCCTCGCACAACCTCAAGGAAAGAGACCGCAGATGGATTTAAAACCAGAGAGTTGTTGAACCCGCTTCGCTTAAGTTGACGTCCCGTGCGATTTTACACGAAAATCGAATATTGTCGAACTATAATCGCTTCCAGACTGCAGAAACGCTGAAAATAGTGCAGTGCAGTGAAAGGCAGGACCTTGCAGTGATTATAAGTGGAAGCGTACCGTTTCCCGCCAGCGATTGCCACAAGCAGCCCACGAGGTCAAAGGTTAGTGCGTGTCCTTCCTTTTCGAGCTGTCTCTCTGTCTTCCCTAATCCTGAAATGCCTCCATCTGCGTGCATCCATCATTTACGGCAAGGTTTCAAGTACATATTAAAATAACTTAACCATAGTAGCAATATTGCGCAACCACGAAGAAGATGAAGATGAAGTACGGAACCTTTCGTTTGCGAGTCAGTTTTTGTACGCCGTTTGAACTATTTCATACGTGACACATGAAAAATACAATTACTACTGTTTACATACGTCTGTAATCTATGGTACACCAACGTATATTGAACCAGTGACCATATAATTTTATTACTTATAAGTGGGTAGTAGAATAAATGCTGGTCTTTCATTACATGGCGAGCGAGCTCAGGCGTATGTGTCCTGCATACTAAACCGAATAAAACGCGACTTCGGATACGTATTATTTGTTTAATAATTTACTTGCATGTTAATTAATAATTTCAAAATGTATACGTTTATGTTGTGGTTTTATTTGCTCGGTTAATTATTTAATCAACCAATTGTGGTGTTCTAGAGGGTAACGGACAGGCAATGTAACGTTTACGTATGAATACATCAGTACCTCTACCATGAGTTTTAAGCAATAGTATTTGTCGCTACTCGATATCGACGCCGTAAATATTTGGTATGGCAAATTTTGCAGCGCCTCTAGCGGTCACTTGCAGAACCAAAATTTGCCATACAAAATATTTACGGCGTCGATATCGAGTAGCGACGAATACTATTGCTTAAAACTCATGGTAGAGGTACAGTACGATTTACTTTTTGCCGTTTTATGATTAAAAATATTTTGATATTTTTTATTTATATTGACATTGTCATGGGGTGTGACAACGTTTAGAGGTCAAGTTATAGACCGTTTTTCTATATAAATCTAGCTTTTGCCGATGGCTTCGTCCGCCAGAAAGTAAGTAAAAAGTTATCCCAAGGGAATATACTCCCGGGATAATAAAATCTATTTGCTATTCGGGGATATGATCTACCCGTGAGCAAAATTGCATCCAAATGCGTTCAGCCGTTGAAGGAGTAACAAACAAATACATACGTATAAATATTCGCCTTTATAGTGTAAATCTGATAATTAACATTATCAAACAATTTATTCCCACAGAACCAAAAATTATTTCTATATGCTGTGAATCTTAATGCCTAAGGCATTAAGTCCTCCTCTGGACTTTTGTGCATAAAGTGATAAATAAATAAATCTTTTTAATATTTCAAACTGAGACAAATCAATAAAACAACCTACAAAATACTATATTCCGTGCACATTTTATAAAATGATTCACGGTATGACGTAACGTTTTGATTGCAGCATCCAAGACTGGGTCAGTTTATCAAGGAAGCGTTAGATTTTAATTGGTATCTCTCTCCATTCTAACTGACGGGAGAATTTGCTATCATAGTTCCTATCAGGGATGTTTAGATTTGAAATTCCGGATTTGGATACGGATATGGAAAAACGAAATAGTACATTTTGATAAGAGTGTATAAAGTTTGTCATTGCGACCAATCGGAATTTGCACGAGCCGTAGGCGAGTGTGTTATGGAGCCGAGGGATGCAGTGCCAAATATGCACGTGTGTCAAACGCTGTTTTTCAATACACTTACGACTCGTTGACCCACGCCTTGTGGGGGTCAACGCGCACCCAATTTGACACAATAAACAATTTTATAACAATAAAATTGTGGGGAGGGCGAGCGCGTGCACTTTTCTTCACTAGTGTGGAAAACCATTGCGAGTCCATTGCGTGCTTAAAAACGGTGAGATAAGAGCGGGTTTTCGAGGAGTGTATTGAAAAATATTATACTGGTTTCAAATACGGTTACAGATATTGAATAATTTTGGATTGTCTGCTAGTTTCGGATAATATTGTTTACCGATATTAGAATTTGTCTAGATATAACTATGTGAAGAGGAGGGACGAAATGCATATTACGAAAGGTAGAACCACACTGCGCACACGTGTGCCACACACGCCGATCTGAGTGCGTCGGACTCCATACATTTTATATAGAAACTAGACTTATAGAGCTACACTTGATCCACGCCATGCAACGTCGTTCTACGTACAAAACAGGCGTCTCACACGTGTGCTTCGGTCTAATATAGTTCTAAGAGTTATGAGTATAAATGCAAATGGATGGAAAAAGAGAGGTAGGCCAAAGAAAAGATGGAGAGATTGTGTAAGAAGTATTATGAAAGAAAAAGAAGTTCGTGATAGTGTGTCCGGTGACAGAACAGAAGGGAAGAAAAGAACGTGTTATATGCCAATCCTAAATAAAACCTCACAAGGACAGAAATATGATGATGACGATGCTGATGATAATAGAACTTTAAAATTGTAAAATTAAGATTTAATTTTTAGGGTTCCGTAACTCAAAAGGAAAAATGGAACTCGTATAGGATCACTTTGTTCTCCATCTGTCCGTCTGTCTGTCTGTCTGTCAAGACCCTTTATCTCGGTTACGCGTGGAGGTATCCAGTTGAAATCAAAACTATATACCTACGCAGGTTTGCGGCCCCTAGAAGCTGTTAAGTAAGCTATTAAGTTAACGAGAAAAAAAACAAGGCTTTTATAGTGTTTATGACGGAAAAAACGTATATTTCGATACTATCTAAGAACTCAAAATTTATAGGGATACCGAATCATACAGGAGTTATTCCAAGGGAGGGGCAACGTTTAAAAAAAATAGCATTATAACTACATAGTCTACATATAAATTATTCAAATAACGATGAGAAAGATTGATAGGCTTACAAAGACTTATCAATTTATTAATATCTCCAAATATTGGTAATGGGTTATGAATATTTAACAAAGGGCCAAACATTTAATTTGAATACAATCCAATCTCGACTCCCTATACAGATTAAAGATAACCTAATCTCTTAATTCTGAACTAAAATCTCTTCCAATTAAAATCAAGGCAAACAAAATCAATATGCCCTTAACATTTAAGCTTCGGTCCCCAATACATAATTAGGTTTACAATAACACTTTACAAAATCCAGTAGTGTAGCTAGGCGTGGGCGAAGCGGCCCCTCACCCACGGTCTCACACTCAATGAGGCCTTGGTTCTTTAAAGGCTGAAACTTCGCAAAGCGGACGCCCTCACGGTCCCATACAAAAGTGCTCCGTTGTGGTGACCCACGCGGGTATCCGTCGCGGGGAGCCGAACCCCGCGCCCGTTTTGTTACGTAATAATATACAAATTAAATTCTGTTAAAGTTCAACTAGCGATACTGCACAGGTAATAATACGGTTTCCACGATGGGGACCGACGCAAACGCGCCCATAGCGGGCATCCAATTTACGTAGTTTCGGCCTTAAAAGCGAGGGTAACGTACATTTCGTGTACATAATGTTTTTCGAATTTATGAGAGAAAAAGGCCTTGCTTATGTAGTTTTGCCCACGTCTGAATTAACCCACACTACGCCTCTGACAGGGTCCCCAAAAGTTTCTTCGTTAGATTCTCCCCGATAGTATCGTGTGCAAATTTCCTGGATGCCTCCACGCTTTGCCGGGCAAGCTACCGTCTGCATCTAGTTAAGTCCCTAATGTAGGCCACTCTCTGCACAAAAAGTTTCTCATTCAAAATAGCAGAAGCCGTATGGAATAAATTTTCCTGCATCAGTTATGAGAAAAAATAATTTATTTCTTGGTTCAAAGGTATCGAAGGTAAGGAAGGTCCATTCAATATTACAATTACATACAGTTTCTAATGTTATACAAAGCACACAGGTCCGATCGTATATGCGGTACGCGTGAATTGCTGCTGGTGCAACAATAATTGGATTAGAAAAAGACGCTAACAAATCTTTAAGTACAAATATTAAACTTTACTAGGGCCCCAAGTACATAATAGGTAAATTTTTCATTAATACTTAAATGTCTTTTTTTTAAAGTGGGCATGTCATTACTGATCGGTTTCCCCTCAGTTGTTCTTTGCGATCCAGGGTTCCGGTAACACTTTTGAACAATTCTGCAGCCTTAGCAGGCATCGGCTCCACTGGGCCCTCGCCTATATATCTCTACATACGTCTTTATTCAGTTTAAGGTCCTAGATCCCGAGCAGTGCCACAAAACAGTGACTTTCTGAAGACCACTCCTCGATAACGGCTAAGTCAATAGGTTTGAAAAAAATATATGTTTATTATAGATTCATGTACAGTATTATTAAGAAATGATTTTTTTCGTAGAACTAATACCTACTTTTGCCAAAACAAAACATTTTTGCGACATGATATTTTTTCGTCTGTTTTCCCTACTGGGCTTTTATTTCAAACGGCTTTGATCTTTAGAAATATGTTTACCCGAAACAGATGCTGGTTAAGTGTTCATCAGAATGTACATAACATAATAAATGTAAATCAATCAATATTTCGCAAAGAAAATGGTTTTAAAAATCAGCGGGGCTTTATACGGGTGCAGGCGGCAGCATGAGTAAGTATGTGTGCATTTAAGTCCAGTCAGATGTTCCAAGGGACTCTACGCCTGAATCCTCAATGTAGGCCAATCTCTACACAATACTTTATTTTCTCATTGAAAGTGGTAGCAATATAGTACAAGTTCTGTATCAGTCAGTTGAGTTAATAATTTGTTTTGTGATTGAAAAGTTGAGATCAGAAGAGGGAGAAATGGATTGTTTGTATTATATCTAATTGGAAGATGCTGAGTAGTCTCAAGTTTTGAATAGGGCGATTCTGTTATTTCAGCTTGTTATAATTGGACAAACGTCAATAGACAAGTTAGTATCTATAGACAATTATCAATAGATGAGCTTCCATAGGCAAGCATCTATTTATAGATGCTGATCTATACAGGGTGACCAGTAATTAGTGAACGATACTTTAACACGTGATTGTAGTCATGATAACAAACAACTTTTACTATGGGACCAAATCTGAAATCGCGAAAAAAATATCTGCTGGTCAGTACATTTGTGTTTGCCTAACTAGTCAAAATGTACTGAACTTGGATGATTTTTTCGCAATTTCAGGTTTGTTCCCATAGTAAAAGTTGTTCGTTCTCATGACAACAATCACGTGTTTATTTATCGTTCACTAATTACCAGTCACACTATATTTATTCCCTCAACTGTAACTCGAAATCATTGACGGACATCGGAATCAAACCAAATCAAGGGAATCAAACTTGTCTTATGAATAAAAGTTATGAATATGTTTATTGTTTTTATTGATTATTGTACAACAATGTGTTTAAATGTAAACTAAACAACAACTTTTAGAAAAAGTACTTTTATTTTGTAAATATGACGACTTATAAACGAAAAACTGAAAATGGCGCTCACCCTACTTTCAACTTCGAATTAACAATATGTTAAAAGGTAAAACTGAACTAAACCTTATTTATTTAGATAGCTTATTATATAATAATTTAACCTACATAAGGTTTGTAGAGCTACGTTACGTAATTACTGAGATATCGAAGTTTTAGAGAACGCGGAGAAGTCGCGCGAATTCGGTCGGGCGTACTGTTACAGATATAGTAGTTGCGAAAAATGATACATCGGAGGGGTTATGATGATATAGGTGAAACAAACAAAAAAAAGTTTTATAGAGACGACACAGTCAACATGACTGTGTTTTTCTTCTCAATAAAAACTTTTTTTGTTTGAGTGAATAAAAAAAAATTGACAAATGCTATTCTTGCGTATTTGTAGTATACGGCATGTGACGATATTCTGCAGGTATTATTTTTTGACTAGACCTAACCAGTATTTTTAATCAAATAAAAGCCTCATACAAATCGCCAAAGGTCTACCAACTGTTCCATTTTTTGCAATAATCATCATCATCATCATTTCTGCCAAAGGACGTCCACTTTTGGACATACGCCTCCCCCAAATGTCGCCATAGCGAACGGTCCTGTGCGTCTCGCAACCACCGCATTCTCGCGACTCTCACCAGGTCATCGGTTCATCTTGTTTAAGTATTCAATTTCTTTAAGTAAACGAGTCAATGACCTAGTAGGTAGTTGTCAGCCGGTGTGTACTAACTACCTACAGTTTATTGGCCTCGCTCAGCTGGCGTTTACTTGAAGAAATTAATTTCGTACATGCGAAAATTAATTCGAGTTTAAAAAAAGTACTTTATTTTTTAATTTTCTGTTTACAAATTGATAGTGTTTCATGTACCGAATCGACCCCCCGCGGGATTAAAACGACTAAAATTTAACGGGTTATATATATCCTACAATAATCACATTCTCATTATTATAGCGTAACCGTTAATTGGGAAAAGCCATGCTCAATAGCGGGCATTTGCAGGATATTGACCCGTAAGCTGATAAAATCGTAATGCCATTACATTATATCGAGCAAGCATTACATTAATATCCTGTGATTTACGAGTTATATAAATAACATATATACTTATACTAAGATAATCATGATTGTCGCGGATAAAAATCTGAATGATTTTCAAATTCTTTATTAACTCATTTAAGTCTTTGTTATAAGCAAAATAATTGCGCAAGTGTGAGTGGGACTCGCGCACTGAGGGTTTCATACAAACTTACTTATGAAAATAGTTCAATTCACGAATCGAGTCTCGAAGAATTTTCCGAATCGCAAAAAAGTTTTTTCTTTGTGTTGTACTCGTAACAACAAATTGACAGTACCTATTATGATCGTGTGGAGGAGTCGTCCGGGTATCACCACTGCGCGGAACACCCGAAGGACACGGTGGAGCACACTGTAGAGGTGTGCCCCGCCTGGGCAGAGCATCGCAGTGTCCTCGTGAGGGCGATCGGCGCCAGCAATCTCTCTCGCCGGGCCTTGGTTCAGACCATGGTCCGGAGTGAGGAGGGATGGCAGGCGGTCGCCTCCTTCTGCGAAGCAGTAATGCTAGCAAAGGAGGAGGCCGACCGCATCAAGCAGAGGCAACCCGATCCCGATTTCCGGCCACCGTAGGCTCGGGCTCGCGGACGGCGTGCAATTACGGCGTTCTCTTAGAGAACTATTTAAGGAAATAAATATCATGACGGTCCCTTGTCAATACATTTATGAAAACATTATGTATGTTCGGAAAAATATTCATCTTTTTACTAAGATAAGTGACAGGCACAATTTTAATACTAGGAATAGGAACCAATTAGATCAACCTCGATTCAGATTGGCTAAAGTACAAAGTTCTTTTATGGGGTACTGTGTAAAATTTTATAATAAAATACCACTTGAGATTCTCCATCTCAATGAGTCAAAATTTAAAACATGCATTAAACGCACGCTATGTAGACAAGCATATTATAGATTGGATGATTACATCCTTGATAAAAATGCTTGGCTAAATGCCGGTCCTGCTCCACAGCCACAGCCACATTTGCCTACAAATTAGTTCTACATTTTATTTTATGTATTTTATTACTTTTTAATAATGGAGGAGATGCTGGGACCCTTTTTGTATCGTGGTTTTCAAAATGTTATATCTTTCTTTTTCAATATAATATATATATATTATAATTGATTAGTTTATTTTAATGGAGCTTGTGATCAATTATTACTTTTTGTAATTGGGAACAATAAAATTGTATAATGTAGAAGCACTTTTTTTTTCTAATTTGTGAATGTGAAGTACCATGGAGCATTTTTATTTTATTAGATAACAACTTGTTTGACGTTATGAGCATGGCAGTTGAGAGTTTGTCATGCTCACTCAAATGTTTCGCTGATGGTGGCACGTGTTATTGGGTCATTCGGTTCCCTTCAAAATGGTTGAGCTGAGTGGGGCTGAGGCACGCGTCATGCTCGTGAACGGGCGCCGTCAGTTGGGACTGGTCATCTCTTAGCTGCCAGTGGCTTAATTCAATTACTATTTTTTTATTAGTTTATTGTATTTTTTTTCATTATTTGTGGTTTCATTGCGCTTTAATTTTTTTTTTTTCCTTCATTGTGCTCACATAATAGAAGCGACAATAAATTTGTAACCAAGATTATGTAACTCATAATATGATTTAAAAGAGTGTCCATGGAGTTTCTTGCACGTTCTTCTCCATAGAGATCTACGCTTTGGAACGTGCAATTTAGCTTCACTTTTTTTTGGACTGACCGACATTTTGACAATTCAAAAGTGCCTGTAATTGGTCTATTTGAAATAAACTATTCTGATTCTGAATGGGTAGCACGCTGTCCGATGGTCCGGTGACCGACCGGACCGAGCCCAAGTCGTTGACGGCGCGTACTGTTCCCGCGCGCCTCAAGGAACTGTCAGCAAACCGCAGAGGCCCAGCCTGCTAGTTGCAGGCAGGCAGGGTCGAAGTCTGCTTGGGTCATGGGTC
Organism: Leucania comma; assembly: GCA_958295575.1. Taxonomy (NCBI): domain Eukaryota; kingdom Metazoa; phylum Arthropoda; class Insecta; order Lepidoptera; family Noctuidae; genus Leucania; species Leucania comma. The sequence continues at coordinate 12,405,873 of OY282474.1, read as the reverse complement.
AGCTTCCGAAAGAAAGGCCCGGTCCCGGCACGATAGGCAACAAAAGAACGGGGAAGGTTTTTAGTCAGTAAGAGTCTGACACTACTTCCCGCGGTTTCTCAACGGGAAGTACTCTATGAATTTTGATTTGATTCCCATTAAAGTGTCGAAATAATGTTTTTACGACATAAATGGCCATTTTTTTTTTTTCGTTAACTTAGAAGTTTGATATTTTCATATTTTCAAGGAACCTCAAACCTGACTGTATAGTTTTAATTTCAACTTTCACCTTTACGCGTTCTCGAGATAAAGGGTCTTGACAGACAGACAGACAGACAGACACAAAGTGATATATATTTAAGGGTTCCGTTTTTTTCTTTTGAGGTGGATAGTTGAGTAAATGGCGTTTCATAATTTGGGTCAAAAGTCGTGGACATGGGTTTCCCCCAAGGGTCATCACAATGAACGGGCCTATGCGTCTCGCATTTATAGGTCCACATTATGACAGGTCTTCCGACGCTGCGTCTTCTGATATGTGGTCACCATTGCAGAACCTTTCGGCTCCATTGACTACTGTCACTTAAATTTGGCAATTTTCTGAGCTATGTTAGTAACTTTGGTTCTCCTGCGGATATCTTTATTCCTGATTCGATCACATAAGGAAACTCAGAGCATTACTATTGCCCTTTGGGTGACATTACACCTTCTGCTGAGGCCCATTGTGAGGGACCATATTTCGGAGTCGAACTTCAATGATAAACACACTAGTAATAGACAGTAAGAGAAAGATTCTGAATTCAACCAGTTATATTTAGGTAGGTAATGTGTAAGTACACAAAAAATGCCAAAATATAAGTTAAGTTTTAATTAACAGCGCTAGCAATTATCCGAATAGCGCTTAATTTCCAACTCACAGTATACAAACTGTAACTACACAGATGTGTTTACAAGACGTTCATGCCGAAACACGGCAATTCCATTTACGAACGCTCCAATGACAATATTTTGTGACGTAACAAACAACGAACATCTACAATAATCAACATTAATCAACGAAATCTTCTTAAGCAGTAAAAATTTAAATGAATGCAGATATTCCTTAACAAATTTCATTTAGGGATCCTGTCACTGAGGCCGTTTGCCCTCCCATTTTCATCCTAACGAAGTGTTCCTTTAAGTTGTTACTCCCAATTCTCTACGGTATCTTAGGCAAAGAAGGACGGTACCTTTCCAAATCATTTTTCTGCTCCGAATTTAGTCCGCTGTGTATTTAAATTCATTGTCTTTAAGTGACCCGTGTTGAGATACTCTTTTGAGACCTTTTTGTTTCTTAGACCGTTAGTAATTTTATCGTAAAGTATTTTTTTATAGTTTGGGTAAATATTATGAAAAGTTATTAACTTAGGTTATGATATAGTTTTTTTTTTTTATGGTAGGTAAAATCATCCAATGACAAATCCCGCCCTGGGCGGAGCGGGAAGTAGTGTCAGACTCTTACTGACTAAAAACCTACCCCGTTCCTTCGTAGCCTATCGTGCCGGGGCCGAGCATTCCTTTCGGAAGTTATGATATAGTTGAACTTTTTACTTTACATACTATTTTAAGCAGCCATATTACCAGCAAGCGTCAAACAATTTAACAAAAATTCGATTAGATCCGAAAAACATCCCATATACAAAACATCCCAAGCATTTCCATCAATATCCGTATAATATTGTATAAAATTAATGACCCTTCAGACTGTCCTAACTTTATTATAATCTCTTCGGTGCGCAATCGCGCAACCAACCACATGATCCAAATTACGCTAGCGACGGAGAAAAATAGATCGACATTTTTCATCAGAAAACTTTGGTTAGCAACTTCCTGAGCCAGCCATGTCTTCTTTATTAAGCCAGATAGGAGATATATTACATACCTAATACCTACGGGTTCTGATATATACGTACCTCCTACGAAACCCTAAGAAAGTGTGATAACAGAATAATAGGCGGTACCTATGCCTATAAAGATAATGTCGTCCCGCTTCGGTTACAGCAATGACCGACGCAGCGTTGACATTATTCTCTACTTCGAAAAGAAAGATAAAGCGAAGAAAATATTCCGTCAGTAATCCCACAGGGCAGTACATTTTCCTTATTTCGAATATAATTTACGTCAACCCAATTTGACAGCATGCAAAAATGTTGAGAAAAGAACCCTCCCTGAAACTTATACGAATTAATGTTGTGAGAAGAAGTTACATGAGAATAATTTTCTCAGAAATTATGGATTGCCGAAGGGCGCTTTATCAATGCCTGAGTAATATATCGCTTTTCGTCTTATATTTTGTAAAAGGAAAACAACTTCGTCATGAATTTTGGGTTACGCGTTTTTCTCGTTGGGTTGACTTTTAGTAATAACAACGAATACGAAATGTGTAATAAATCCTAAGGAGGACAAACAATTAATATTCGATAACAACTATTCATTTAATCACACGTAGGCAAATATGAAAGTTGCTGACGGTTCGGACACAGTAAATTTGGACAATGTGTCCGAATCGACATAATTATTTTATTTTCAATACTTTTTCACTCCCGATTCTGGCACCACTAAAGTTATTTAAGCTGTTTAGTACAGTCAGATAAAAAATGTTATAAAATATAATAGGTATAAATTACCCGCAGTTGCTGCCTTAAATCAACCCAAAAATACTCGTAGTTTCGGTAACGCTTTTGATTCAAATATATTATGTTTAAAAATGTTTATCTGACTGTGCTAAACAGTGTGTGTCCGGATCATCAGTGAAAAAATATTGACATAAAATTGTGTCGATTCGGACACTGTGTCCGAATCTTCAGTAACACAGATATGAAGTTGTTTGAGAGCTCTATTTGTTGCAGAGACTTTACATAAAAACACGACCACATATCATGAGCTTAATGGTTATTATCCTGCTATGCGTGACTTCAAAACACTCCTGACTCCAACCACGATAAACAAATAACCTCCCCCGTGTGTTCAGTTTCCGGTCAGTTAAAATATTTGAAACAAATACCCCTATAAGAACGATTATGGCGATTACAAAACAAACAACTTACGAAAAAATATGCGCAACATGAGAAAAACATGAAGCCCACAATTTTCACAACAAACAGAATATGTCGGCCACGCTTCACTTGTTCTCAGCCGTATTGTATTTCGTCGGCCATCATTGTGTTTTCGAGCATTTGTTTCCTTACGAAACGGCAGTTAGGAATATTTATTGGATGAACTTGTGGCGTGATGTCGCTTTTTAGCCAATTGTAGCCATTTATGTATCTCTACTCAATGGGGTTAGATATATAGAAGGTTATAAAAGTTTCGATGGCAATCCCGATTCAGTTGTACAATCACTTCGCTATTTTTATATCTTGTTACCACTTGAAACGACTGTTCAAAAATTTATGTAGGAGAACGTGGTTTATCACTCACGTATTTTATTGGAACTTACTTTTGGAAGGCATTACGAGCTATAGTTTCACCATCTGAAATGCTAAACCGTATTGGATTAACATATTTAAATTCGAAGAGAACGTGTGTGCATTTATACGACTTTGGTAGAGCCCATTATTTGTAAGTTTACGTTCATTACTTATTAAAGCAGATGTATGAGAATAGTGATAAAGAATTAAGTTGTGTATCAGGCTTTTTTTGTAAGTGAGAAAGGATTTAATGACTTCTCATGCTCTAGGGTAGAGGGGGCGGGCGTGTCAGACTTACTGTTACTGACTTAAACGTGTGGTCCTGTGTTCTTTCTTTGCCTTGGACCCTTTTCTTAAAACCCATGGCCCCAGTATGCTTCGGCCTTAAATGTGTATCAGGTGAAAATTAGTAAAAAAAAACATTTAAGTAAAATATCGGTGCTATAGAAGCTCCTCACAGAAAATTTCATAGTAAAACTTTTTATAAAAACAATTAAACGCATCGCTAATCATTATAATCCAGTTTAATCTAATTAAATCTGTGAGCGGGACCATCAAAAAGTCTTATTCAAGTTTTACAACCCATCTTATGACGGACAGGACTTATGCAAATGAGTGAAGGGTGTACAAACGGCTGTGTGTCCTGGATTATAGGGGACGGTTCGAGCTGGGCTGTTTTTACAGTGCCACATGGCGTCGAGGGCTTTTAAACAAAACAAGCAACCGAGGGGGCGGAGATAAGTAGCTAAACGGCCACATCTACATTTTTCGGCCTATGTTTTCTGGCTCTATGTACTTCGGCTGCGGTCCCAGAACTTGCTCCAAGGGATTAACCAGAAAGCTTATTGATGAGCCGAATTCAGGTGCGATTATGCGGTCGTCAATATTAAATTGGGCTTGATAAATTATTCAATGTTTTGACGGGGATGTTATAAATCATTTATGAACATTAAATACACGTCTTGCTATTTACTGTACAAACAAACCTTAATGTTTAGGGAGGGTTTTATTTTGCGAGTGTAACCTTATACAAAATTAATCTACAAGATATTTTCTAGGTAACACAAAGGTAAGCTTTCGTTTTTATATTATATAGATAGCAAAACGCGAGTCGGACTCGCACACAAAGGATTTCGTAGTTTCCATAGCAAAATAAGGCACAAAAATCATGTTTGTTATATGGGAGCCAGACTTGAATATTTTTTATTCTGTTTTTAGCAGTAGCGGCAACAGAAATACGTCATTTGAAAAAAAGTTGAAATTTATTTCTTATTTATTCAAGGTGAAATTTAAACTGTCTATCACGGTTCATAAGATACAGCCTGGTGACGGCCTGATGGACAGCGGAGTCTTCTTTGGGGCCCATTTTTAATCTTTAGGCAAGGAACCCTAAAAAAAACAGGCAATATATTTTTCCTTGTCCTTCGTATCTGACCCTGACGGTTATCTAAGTTCTCGCGGCCTCCGTTAAGATATTTCTCAGCAAAACACCACGCCTTTGGTAAAAGTATCGTTTCTAATCTTCCCTTGCTTTCACGGCTTTGTTTTAGAAAAACCTCCCTAGGGTACCGCGTCGCTCCCTCCACCATCTCACTGGCTTGAGAGTACATTATCTATGTCAATACAGTAAAATGGGCGAACCATTTTACGAAAACATTTTGCTATATCGCGTGTATCCTTAAAATAAGGAGCCGTGTGGGAACCATTACGTAGAGATTTCTGTCCCACAAACAGCCCATAATAAGGGTATCGTTACGTAACCCACTCACAATGTATTTTTTTGGAAACACAATTTATCGGATATAGCACTAAGGCTTATTTTTCAACAGAACAAAAGGTGACATCCATGTTGGATGGGATTATCTATTGTGACGCATTAGTTTTGGGTCTATATTAAAAGGTCAGAACGAAATACCTTTTTTATTTATTTGTGTGACACAAATATAGACAATTTGTTAAGCGGTTAGTTTTATCAATAAAGCCTGAAATCGTTTGGATTTTTATTGGTGTTACAAGTAACACTATGTTTTGCTACAATAAATATAAATGGCTGGGTTAACACGCTTTTCCTTGAAATCGTTTTGACTCTGTATTTCTGTTTGCTCTCGCAGCTGTGTAGCAATAACAGTCCATTTAATTCCCATCAAGCTCATGTATACGAAGACTTAATTCAAGTACATTTCACTGCTCTGCAATTCAAATAAAATTAGTGCAAACAATTTAGTTGGAGTCGTCATTGGGTACAGGCAAATTATTGTTACGTCTAATACTGTTATTTCCGACTGAATACCAGCACAGACGGCTACTTACAGTTAGAGTAATCCGGTTTAATCCTGTACAAAGTAAGTGCTCCTAATACGGACACTATTTCACGTAGATAATTGCTTGGCGAACGAAGCGGGTCGCCAGATTAAGGCTTGGAACGACAACACTGCGCGAACACTCCTTTTAATACAAGAATTTACTTTCATAATGTTATTTGTTCAGCGTTTTTTAATAATAATGTAGGATGAACTGAATATGTTGTTTTTACTAAAACTGGAACGGCTAAAAGGATTTTAGTGCCGCCACTGCGACGTTGTAGTTATGAACGCTATCATCGTTAGGATATACGCAAAATGACTTACTTAACCGCGTATTAAAGCAAATATTAAAGTTCATAAACTGTTTTCATTTAATGGAAAATGAAAATGTGTATTACAAAATATAATGTGTTGTGACTGAGAAAATAAACTCGCATAAAAGGCTTTTATTACTTGAAAAAGTAATCACAAAATTTGCTTTGAACAAACAACTATTTAAGCTAACAATAGCTCATCACAATCCCATCTAAATCATCTTTCTAACCGCTCGCAACCGTTGTCCTAATAAAACTCTATCTCAATTTAAATTTAAAAAGAGGGTAACTTCTATTCATAGTCATGCAAAACAGTTCCAAAGTAATCTTTTCAATTAATCCCTTGTTGAATAAAAAAATCAATACGAAATATTTAGGGCAAGACTATTCATACGAGTTTAAAATTCGAATTATGTTTTCACTCGCTCCTCCCAATTCATAGCGTTTGATTACTGTTTTGATTACAAAGGGCGTCCATTCGATCCCCGAGGGTTCCGTACACGGTCAGTTGATCGATAACCATCGCCCTGGGGTTCCTTTCCACGGTTTTTTGTGTATTTATGTTCAAAACTGATTTAAGTGGTATGAAAATTTATTGTGTTCATGCTTACTCGCATCTTTGCTTGAAGATATTCCGGTCTCGTTTGGGTCCACTTTATTTATGTGTTTTTATCTGTGTAGGTACTTCTGAGTATTTATGTAATGATGAGGGTTTCGGGCAAGATGACATGGTAATGGTTAGGGGAGTTCGGGTGCTTGACCGTTTGACATCCTACTTCAAAATTTCGTTTACTAAGGGACTTTTGTGAGGATAATATTTATTTGTATACTTTCATTACAGAGAGCGAAGTTTTGTATTTGGGTACTGGACTCATTTTTTATAAGGTATTATTTAACCTAAATTGCAAATATATAAAAAAATCTAGTTGAAGTGAAAACTGTCAAGTAATAGAAGACACACCAACTGAAATGTGACGTCACTAGCATTAGGCAAAGCACGTGGAAAAGAGATGGAAAGATGTTCCCACCACATTTTGCGCCTTTCTTATACCAATATTTGAAACGCTAATTGCTATTTCAATTAATAACCAATTTTAATGCGGTTTTCAGGGAAAATCTAAGTGTTATTTGTAGTTTACTATAAAACATTGTACATAAACAACAATTTTCATTTTATATTTTTTCCATGTCAATTCATGTTATGTTGTTTCCAATTCATGTTATACTTTTTCCCAAATATATTTAAAAAAACGGTCACAAGTTGGACACCACCGACACTAAATACAAGACAGGTCACGGTAGGTCATCGCGGACATTAGGAGCTAACACACAGTTGGGTGCGGTAGCAAAACAACCGCTATGTGGCCCAGATGGCCCGGTGACCATATGTTTGTGTGGACAACCCGGTAACATACCATATTTATAACTTTGTGGATTTTCATGATATAGTTATGAAATTTTGTACATAGATTATTTGTATAAAAATACTAGACCCGTGTTTCGGGTTTTGCGTATAGCTACTAAAACAAGGTTGTATAAAATACAGAAAAATACCCATTTTCCGTTAAATTATGTTAAATATAATTATAATACTTTGGACGGCTCAAACTAATTTGAAGCATTTCACCTACTCGTTCTCAAAAGCTATAAAATTACCTACCTATTTAAAAAAGTTAATGGAAAACTGCATAAAGATATGACCCGAAAAGCCCAGGTACACCATAAAAGGTAATTCAATATTTCAATGCTGGCAAAGTCATTATCTTTTTAAAAAGTCTTGCATTATTCATAACGAGCAACATTTACGTAAATAATAATAAGAGTTTAAAAAAATGTTTTTGTATTTTTTTTTTAAACGTCGGTTCTGAATGTAATAGAACATTCAGGCGCTGGTCGTAAAGACCAGCCAGTGCTTTAATTACTCAGCAAATAGCGTGGGTTACTTTTATTTTTTTAAATGGCCGCCCTGTGTACAACGGTGTTTTAAGAGGACACTGGTGTTTAAAATGCTCTTATAAAACTAGATTTGGACTAACTGTGGACATTATGTGGAATTTTAGTAAGCATTTGGGTGTTAAAAGATATCATTCCATGCCTTAAGTAGCCTTTGCCATTTTATATACCTCGCACTTAGCAACCAGTATAATCCTAATATAAAAGCTGACTTTCAGAGTAACATTCAATAGTTAATTTAATTTATTGAAGTTAATAAGGGCATACAGACAGGACTCAAACATCCTAAAAACTCATATGATAGATATATAATTGCAACAAATATATATGAAATATGTCTGAATTGACTGTCATTTATAATAATAATTTTAAACCTTCATATTTTTATTATAAATGACAGTCAGTTCAGGACAAAGATTTGATTAGTTAATTTAATTTAAGTATGGAACAAGCAATGTACAATTTACAATTTAATCTATTATACTATAATATAATATATAGTACAAGTATTAATATTAACACACATACTAATTAAAATAAAATGTAAAATCACAGTGGATGATTTAATAAACAGATTAAGAAATTCATTGCAAGAACTATTTTATAAGTAATAAAAACTAATAAAATAATATTATTTATTTATTTCTTATGCAGCTGTACAACAGTCTTATTTTGTAGAATTAAAAATCGAGATATAAGCTATAGAAAAATGGATTCAAGAGCATCATGTGATACTGTAAAATTAAACCCCTGTTTAATCGACTTCAAAAAGAAGGAGGATCTATGTTCGGCTGTATGTATTTTTTTTTTAAATTCAAAAAAAATCAAAATTCAAAAGCATTTACTTCAAATAAACCATTTACAGGCACTTTTGAAAGGTCAAGGTGTCAGTCTGTCAGAAAAAAAAAATGATGCTAATTGCACATTCCATAGCGTAGATCTCTATGGAGAAGAATGTGCAAGAAACTCCATGGACACTCTTTTCAATCATTTTATGTATAACAAATATCTCTGTTACATGTTTCTTGTCGCTGCTATTATGTGAGAACAATGTCAATAAAATAAAGTTAAGACAAAAAAAGGCATTCTAAATAAAGATATTAAAATAAACCACTGGCAGCTAAGAGATGACCAGTCTCAACTGATAGCGCCCGTTCACGGACATCACGCGCATATCAGCACCACTCAGCTCAACCATTTTGAAGGGAACCGAATGATCCAACACACGCGCCACCATCAGTGAGATAAGGTTCCGTACCTAAGTTGGCAAAAAGAGAATCCGTATAGGATCACTTTGTTTTCCGTCTGTCCATATGTCAAGACTTTTCTCAGGAACGAAGAGAGTTTTCTCAAGAACGCATGTAGCTATGAAGCTGAAGTCTAAGTGTATCAAATTCTTCGATTAGTTACTAAAAAATTAAACTTCTAAATTAATGGAATCTAAAAAAAAATAAGTTGGTTATAATTATGTACGACTCACACATATCCCATTTTTTTCAATTGAACCTTTTATTCCCAAACTAGGTAAACTTGTACTATCGCTTTGAACTACCCATTTAATAATATTCAAAAAATACTTATTTTACTCTTATTAAAAAAAAAAACAGATCTAAAGGTAAAACCTGGTCCTTTTTTTCCTAATATCTATTGATATAACCTCTTCAACATTTTTATTCCAAATAAACAGAATAAAAATATAGCAATTTATCACTAAATCCACATCCACGCAAATTGTTCGTACGAACCTAAATCAAAGAAAATAGGTATCCAAAAGCGAACGTAGGCGGTAAGAACTTATGATCAATGTCTCCTTTACCATATTTATAATGATGTGACTTCAATGAAACACGAATAATGCTGAAAAAGCGTATGTTTTCGGCTTAGGAACCTATTATGATTGCTTTCTATAAGAAGTATAATAGAATATTCCCAAGAAACCACAATATTTGACTGAAGATGCCATAAAACGTTGCCTAGAAGCTGTTTTTTGTTATTGCTTGCAGGGTTCATTGATCAAGCAAACAATTTATTTATTAAAACTTCATGCAACACAAAAGTACAAAGGCGGACAAAATGCCTTAGGCATTCTCTACCAGTCAACCAAAGGTAGTGAAGAGAAAACATGGCAGGTGCATAAAAAAAGAAAAGATTAATAAGAAAACAAGGGTACAAATTTATATAAATAAAATAGACATACATATATAATATAAATATACACCGTTAACTTTTGGTCGTTTTAATCCCGTTAAGGGTCGATTCGGTACATGAAACACTATCGATTTGTAAAGATAAAATTAAAAAATAAAGTACTTTTTTTCTAAATTCGAATTAATATACGCATGTACGAAATTAATTTCTTTAAGTAAACGAGTCAATAACCTTGTAGGTAGCTGTCGGTCGTTGCGTACTAACCGACTTGTCTGTTGTCGAGAGGACATTCTTGCCTAGGTTTAAGCAAGTTTTACTACTACCTTTATTAACATTTTACCTTAACCATTTCCTTTCATATGAAACACTAGCTTCTGGCAGTGGCTTTACCCGCTTGGGATTTATGCTTCTCCATTATAAATTATAGCATAAATATTAAACTTTATCAGAGCCAATAATTTTCCCACTGCTGCAATTCGGGCCTTTTCTCTAGGAGAGAGATTAATCTCCTACCACGCAAGTCCAATGCGGGTTGGTACGTGTCACATTTCTTCATATTTTATTTTACCCGACTGCGCCAGGAGGGTTTTTTTATGGTAGGTAAAATCATCCAATGACAAATCCCACCCTTGGCAAATCCCGCCCTTGGGCCAGAAGGAGGGTTATGTTTTTAGTCCTAGGACATGCTGATTTCCTCATGATGTTTTCCAAATGTTTTTATAAATAAAATTATAGCGTATGTCTTATTCCGGTACGTTAGCTGCTCTGCTGTCTTATTTCATCCAAATTCACTGAGTAGTTATAATTCAAAAGAGTAACAAACACATATACACACATACATACAAACTATCAAAATCAAACAAAGGTGCATTTTGAGGGTCTTTTAGACAATGAACTTCTATATCTAAAGATCCTGGCTGTTATTCGTAAATCCTGCCCCCCTAGCCAAGTTACAATCATTTCGTTTTGCGTTAGCGCTTGGAGTTGGCCACGCCCTCAATTCGTTTGTTCGAACAAAGGAGATGGGGGCGTGGCCAACTAAAAGCGTTCACGCAAAACGAAACGATTGTAACTTTGCTAGATGGGCTGGTCAGTCGTTACGAATAGCCTGATTCGGTTTCGTATTAGCAGCTTCTTAATTTACCGAAACTTTACAAATATTCCTTATGTTTATGCGAACAAAGTCGCCAACAAAAGCATGTCTATAATAAATCTTTATGTAAATAAAACAGCACATAGAGTCCAATTTTACTTATAATGAAAGCGATGAACATAAATTGTTTCATGGAAACCATTTGCTCAATAGCAGCAATACTCGTAGCTTGTACAATACCTGGAAACTATGCATGACCAGTGTCGGAAATACACGTAAGTGAATACACATTATGGACATAATCTCATTTTGTTTAATCAATCGATCTACGTACTCTGGATATTGTTTCTGATTTCGCCTTTGTTACGAGTATACACTGTTAAATTTTGATTGTTTTAATCCCGTGGAGGGTCGATCCGGTATATGAAATACTATCGATTTGTATAGATAAAATAAAAAAATAAAGTACATTTTTTAAATTAATCGATAGTGTTTCGTGTATCGACCCTCCACGGGATTAAAACGACCAAAATTTTACGGTTTATAGGATGACTTGTTATTAGTGACCGATACTTAAACACGTGATTATAGTCGTGATAACAAGAAGTTTTTAAATATTTTTTTTTATCTGTTGATGGTTAATACATTTATGTTCACCGAACTGGTCAAAATATACTGAACTTAGCTGATTTTTTTCACGACTTCCTATAGTAAAAGTTGATTTTATCAAAATCACGTGTTTAAGTATCGGTCACTCATTACCATCAGTCACACTACATAAAAGGAGTAACTGACTGACTGACATATCAACGTACAGCTAAAATTACCAGGACTAGGAGTGTGAAATTTAGCACAAGGTTTATTTTTTTGACGAAAGCAAACTAAGAGAGAATTTTTCAAAATTCACTCGCCAAAATTTTTATGGAGAAATTTACTTTCACGCGAGCGAAGCTTCTAGCAGTAGCCAGTTCGTCTATAAGTCTTTTTGCGTGATTGAATCAGGAATAAAGGTATCCGCAGGACAACCCGACTTACCGAAATAACCCGAAGAATTACCAAACTTAAGTGGTAGCGGGCAGAGCACATTGTTCGCAGAACGATGGTCGATGGAGCCGAACAGTTTTTGAGTAGTGACGTGCGTACCAAAATACACAACTTTAGAAGGTAAGGTGGTAACTTGGTAAGGGTTACGAGAATCTGATAGATGCAAAACGCACAGAATTGGTCCTTCTAATGACTCTTGTAGGAGGCCAGTGTCCAACACCGGACTTTTTTTAACTAAAATGATGATGAATGATGATCATTTTAATAATTAATTGCACTGCATTGCATCAGCCTTTTAATTTTCCCAGTGCTGGGACTCAGGCCTCCTCTCTAAGAGAAGGAATGGGCCGTAATCCACCACGCGGGCCCGGTGCGGATTGGTGGATATCACATGTCTTCGAATTTTTGGTTCTAGGACATGCCGGTTTCCTCACAGTGTTTTCCTGCACCGTTTTTGTTAGCAGTGGTGATGAAATAAATTACACAAAGCAATGCGCCTGGCTGGGTTTGAACCCGCGACCTATAACTCGTAAGGCATGACCGTTACCACTTCGCCACCACTGCTCTCATGAAAAATAATTAATATATTACTTTAATGGCTAAAATTCACGTGTACTGTACTGTACTTTCAATGGTTTTTTTGCGTTTTAGAGCCGCTGTAACTCTTTCGAAAATCTCGAAGGCTCATTGCAGACTACCCCCTTTTTTAGTTTAAGTTCTTATAATCCATTCTAAGATTATTTGGTAGATATCGCTGTAAGCGATAAGACCGCCTTTGTACCCATAGATTTAAGTTCCTGTGAATTGTTACTATTTTGGTGTACAATAAAGTTTATTCTATTCTATACTCGTAGATTATTTTCTCGTAGACTAATTCTTTATTTAATGAGGATGATACGAAATACATCCATCTTACCATTGTAGGCCTAACAAAAGATGTGTCGTCCCGTCTGTAGTAATCAAGAATTTACTCACATATTAATGAAGATGTATTTGTAAAGATGTAAGTTTCATTCAAGTTTCTGACCTCCTTATCACATTATTTGGGGTCAGCTATTTTGGTTAATCTCCGCCAGACATGTGACACTCTGCTGAAGGGTCGATCTATTTAAGTTTCTTATCTTCAGGTCGTTGTCAACAATGATAAACCAGGTTAAAAGTCAAAGCTCAGAGCTTGTTTGTTCATGACGTGGTCCTAAAGTTTTCTGGTTATATTCCCAGATTGTAGCTGATTCAAAATGAGGATGACACACATTGTTTCCACGGTAGAAATCATATTACAAAATAATACGAGTTTTCTTAGATTTTATCCAATAATTACAGAAAATATAAAACACAACGACGGCGCGTTCTGTTCCTGCGCGCCTCAAGGATCTGTCAGCACACCGAAGAGGCCCAGCCTGCTAGCTGCAGGCAGGCAGGGTTAACTTCCGAAAAGAATGGTGTTCCGCAGGGATCGGTACTGGGACCACCCTTGTGGAACATCGGGTATGACTACGTGCTGCGCGGCGACTTCCCCGACGGGGTCAGCGTGGTCTGCTACGCGGACGACACGTTGGTCCTAGCGCGGGGAGAGTCGTACCGGACGGCGGTCGAACTAGCGACACGCGGGGTTGCGATAGTCGTTGATAGGATCCAGCAGTTGGGACTCGAAGTGGCATTGCACAAATCCGAGGCCATGTGCTTTCATGGCCCTAGGGGTGCGCCACCACCGGGTTCCCAGCTAACGGTAGGAGGAGTTCACATCAGCGTCGGGTCGACGATGAAGTACCTGGGACTCGTCCTCGACAGCTGGTGGAACTTCAAGGAGCACTTCCGACGTCTGGCTCCCAAACTGAACCGGACTGGGGCTGCTCTCGGGCGGCTCCTGCCCAACCTCAGGGGACCAGACGCCTCCTGCCGGAAGCTGTACGCGGGAATCGTTCGGTCCATGGCCCTCTACGGGGCTCCGGTGTGGGCGCTGTCGCTGCAACAGCAGCCGAAGGCCCAGCTGAATGCGTGCCAGAGGGTCATGGCAATACGCATGGCGCGAGGGTATCGAACGATTTCCCGCGAGGCGGCGACCCTCCTTGCTGGCCAACCGCCATGGGATCTGGAGGCAACAGTCCTTGCACACATGTACGACAAGCGCATGGAGATGCAACGCCGGGGCGAAATTCCACTGCCACGACAAGTCGAGGCATGGCGGACAGAGCTCCGGCGGGATCTCATGGCAAAATGGCGTCAGCGACTATCGCAACCTCGTTCGGGGCGCGCCACAATCGAGGCGATAAGGCCCATCCTTGAGGCGTGGCTGGAAAGACCTCACGGCACTCTTAACTTCCGCACGACGCAGGTCCTAACGGAACACGGAAAGTTTGCCAAGTTCCTGTTCCGGATTCGTGCGGAGGATTCGCCCGGGTGTCGCCACTGTGCGGAACACCCGGAGGACACGGTGGAGCATACTGTAGAGGTGTGCCCCGCCTGGCCGGAGCATCGCCGTGTCCTCATGGGGGCAATCGGCGGCAGCGATCTCTCTCGCCGGGCCTTGGTTCAGGCCATGGCCCGGAGTGAGGAGGGATGGCAGGCGGTCGCCTCCTTCTGCGAAGCAGTAATGCTAGCAAAGGAGGAGGCCGACCGCATCAGGCAAAGGCAACGAGGCGCTCGCCCCAGCCGCCGCCGGGATTCCGATCCCGATTTCCGGCCACCGTAGGCGCGGGCTTGCGGACGGCGTGCAATGGGTAGCACGCTGTCCGATCGTCCGGTAACATACCGGATCGAGCCCAAGTCGTCGACGGCGCGTTCTGTTCCCGCGCGCCTCAAGGAGCTGTCAGCAAACCGTAGAGGCCCAGCCTGCTAGCTGCAGGCAGGCAGGGTCGAAGCCTGCTGGGGTGTAGGGCCGTTTTCTGAAAGGAAGGCTCAGCCCCGGCATGATAGGCATGAAGGAACGGGGTAGGTTTTTAGTCAGTAAGAGTCTGACACTACTTCCCGTTCCACCCAAGGGCGGGACTTGTCATTGGATGATTTTACCTACCATTAAAAAAAAAAAAAAAAAAAACTTCCGAAAAGAATACCCGGCCCCGGCACGATAGGCTACGAAGGAACGGGGTAGGTTTTTAGTCAGTAAGAGTCTGAAACTACTTCCCGCTCCGCCCAAGGGCGGGATTTGTCATTGGATGATTTTACCTAACATAAAAAAACCTATCATAAAAAAACACAAAGATACCTAATTTCCAAAAAAAAAAGGATAACGTACCTTTATGGTTATTTGAACTTATAGTTTCAAGTCAATCCGAACATATAACACTTCAAAGCAAACTTTTTTGAAAAACGGCAATTTCATAAGTAAAGACCTATTATACTTTGTTTGATGCAACGACATCTCGCACCCACACAATAGCTTGCAGTGGCCATTAAATTCCGTCAATGCCTAAATTGGCACATTGAATTCCGTTGGCGACATTACTGAAATCTGATCTGAATGTTTGTTTGGTAGCTGTTACTGTCGTCGTATTGACCTAGTAACTGGCTCTGAGATCAATGTATCTTGCTTTCTAGCAAGAAAATCAGTTCGGTCTGCCCATAATTTAACTCTTGAAGGTGACGGAAATAGAGCTGAAGTATGAAGAATTTAGATGCAGCTACGTGTATCAGTACGGTATTATTCGCAAGTCTGCTATTGTCCTGGTGGATTTTAGTCAGTAAAAGTTTGAAACTTCCTCTGTCTTAACCCATAGAGGGAGGAGTTGTTTGAAGATTGCCCACCTCAAAAAAAAGCAATGACTTTGGACGAGTACTTAAGGCCCGGTTCTACTCATTTTGACCTTTTTTAAACCGATGGAAATCCACAAATATAAAAGAGAACACCATGAAAATTTATTTTATTAAAATTGACTATATGGCTAAGGGCTTGGCAAAAATGAAAACACGATATAAATTAGTTGGCTCGATAAAAAAAATCGCGAATCTGACTTTAATTTACGATTTCAAACGTATTTATCAACAAAATTACGTTACGGAACTATTTGAAAAATACCAAAAAAAAATAAAGCTTGTTATTTAAAAGCGCTTCGCAAGAACAAAAATCTAGAATAGTTGTTTTTTTTTTTATATAGAAATAAAACCGCTGTTTTAGGGCCGCGAAGTCTAGAAGTCTATAATCCCGAGCGAAGTTCATACAAAAAAAACAGTGACTAGAACCGGCCCTTAACACACAAAACTTTGTGGTTTAGGAAAAATCAGCGGATAAACAAATAGACGCGGTAAACGACTCAGTTTTATATTACGTTGAGATACATAAAAGTGATTCCAGTAGTGACAGGTACCATGCACAAATTTGTCGCTAGTTTTTTATGTATACTTTTTTATTAATTATTATTAAGCTCACACTTGACTACTATGCGATGATGCATTTGATTGACAATGCAACAGGCCGATCCAGAAGTAATTTATTCATTTTTGACTTAAAGACTCCAAGGCTGTAGCTATCAGGACACAGACTTTGGTAAGAAATTCAATTTACCATGAATTGAAACTTTTTGCTGGAGTGGTTTTTTTTTTTGGTGGGCTAAATCATCCAATGTCACTTTCTTCTTCCGCCCTAGAGCGGAGCGGGAGATAGTGTCAGACTTTTACTGACTAAATACCAACCCCGTTCCTTCGCTGCCTTTCACACTAGGGCCGAACCTTGCTTTCAGAAACAGACCTCTGGTCCCAGTAGGCTTCGACACTGCTGGGTCCCTACGGTTTGCTGAAAACTCCTTGAGGCGCGCGGGAACAGTATGTGCCGTTGACTACTTGGATTTGGTCCGGACGATTACCGGATGGTAGGAAAGCGAGCTACCCATTGCTCGCCGTCCGCAAGCCCGATTTGCTGGAGTGGTCAAACTACTAAAGGAAAGGTTTATTTCTGCGCTAATGAACATAATTGTCGAACATATCATCTTATTTATTTATTTAAACTTCATGTACAGCAGTGGTTGGTGACGGACTTAGTGCAACAAGGTACAAGTGTCAACAAGGTACAAGTTAGTGTACAAGTCTCTACCAGTCAACTTTTTCGCTAATTCTCTAAAATCATCGCTGAAACCTTAGTTAAACAAAGATCAAAACCAATTAAACACATATAAAATACCCAGTATTTTTCGTAACAAGAATAGATAGAGACTTTTCTTTTACGGAAAACTCACATGAATAAGACTTATAAGTGCTTAAAAGTCTAGACGCTGGATGTGTCGCGGTTGGGGTGTTAGCCGCAATTGGCGCGCATTAACCATTTTCTTTTTATATTTTGCTACTCGGCGTGAAGTTGAATTAAAAGTCTTTACACATTAAGTACACAGGCTTTTAGCTCTCTGATAGTGATAGGCACAAAGAAGAATTTTTTATATTTTTAATGATAATTCGCTCCTTCATTGCAATCTGTCTAAAATACCTCTACTTTGCCAAGTTTTTGAAATTGAGTGTCACCAAGATGTGCACACATATTTCCAACTTAAATCGGATTTTTTTTTGAGGTCAGTATTTTGGTGTTTACGGTCTTTTTTCGATGAGATCATCATATGATTGCACCTACACTCGGTGGTGAAAGGAAGTGTCAGCTTTTACTGACTAAAATGCACTAGTGTTCCTTCAGTGGCTCTTTGTATTCCAGGGCCATATTAACTCTTCAAGTTGGCTACGAGAACACACCAATACACTTGTGGGAAGGCCCTGGTATTGGGCTGCAGGCAGGCTAAAGAAACCATGTCACATTTAGATAGAATCCTAACTAGTAACCATCTGCGATAGGACAGAGACAGCCTGCGCCTGGTACCAGAGACCATCAGCTGACTTTGCTTACCGAATAAACACTTACTCACAATAAATATGTAGCGACATCAATGTTGTCACAAAGGAACTATCCTGCATCGCGCAATTAAAGTTCTCCGCGCGATTTGAACAGATACAACCGTCCGAAATCATCTATCGGACACTACACCTGTCTGATCGGAGTATCCTCTCTTTGCAAAGGAGGTATGTATCTTTACTCTCTGTTTCGCTTAACACCAAAAGTATTACGGATAGTTCTCTCTGCTGAGTATGCATGGAGTCAGAGGAAACTGTCGCACTCGTGCTTCTCGAGTGCATAGATGTAAAATAAGAACATTAATCTTAGCAGCACTGAATTCACTCATAGACGCACTGACCACACTGAAAGAAGTCCTGCTTGTAGAGAGAGCCGTGGCGGCCTTAATTCCAATCAGCCCATGGTTGGAATGAAGGCCGCCAAGGCTCATACATAATAGTTCATCAAGGTCTAAGTGCGCAAACCAGACCAAAAATATAAGATAAGATAACTCTTCTTTTTTTTTAGGTGGGAAAATCTAATGACATCTCCCACCCTTGGTCGGAGTGGGAGATAGTGTCAGTCTTTTAATTTATCGAATTTTTGGTTTTAAAACATGCCGATTTCTTCACGATGGTTTTCTTCACAATTTTGAGAGCAGTGGTGATGAAATAAATCACACAAAGTAATGCGCCTGGCCGGGTTAGAACCCGCGACGTACAACTTGTAAGTCAGTTCCGTTACCATTAGGCCACCACTGTTCTCAACAAATGTATGATCTTCTATCAAAATAACTTTGCATCTCAAACTTCCGTCTATCCAAAACACTTTCAAACCACTAGCAAGCTCCTTCTCACTAATATTCTATTCTAGATCTTCATCACTTAGTCGCGTAGCGGCAACGATGTCTGGCATCGAGTACATTGACCTGCTTACCCGACATCCAATGTCCACTATCTAGAACGTAATAAAGACATTGATGTGTGGACATGGTACAAGGACATAGTAAGACACTTGTTTTGAATTACTTTCGGAAGTCTTTGTTTTATTTTCCTTCCTGGTATTTTCCCGCTTTCATCCCAAGACTGTGATTTAATACCGTTTGATTTTAATCGGATCTGTATCTCAGTTAGCAAATATAGAACTCTTATAGGATCATTATGCTGTCCGTTTGTTCTACTGACAACACGGCGACTGCAGGTAATAATCGGAAAATAGTAATTATCTGTAACCCCTTGGAATAGAGAAGAAAACCAACTTGTAAGTCAAAGCAAAGTTAAGACCATTTATGCTTCGTTTGGCGTATATTATATATATAATATACGCATAAACGGAGCATAAAGTCTTAACATAATACACAAAATAATATGTATTCGTCGACCGTATCGTCGCTTTCCGTCAGGTGAGATAGCGGTTAAGCGCAAACCTATCAATAATAATAAAAAACTTTTTTTTTTTTTTCAATTTGGAAAAATCTTCAAAACTCGATCTGGGAATCGATTTTTTTCATAGGCAAGTTTGTACCGAAAATTCAGTGCGCGAGTCCGATTTGCATTTTACCTTTTTTTAAGCAACAAACATATTCCGCAACATTTTTTGTGATCGCTACCGCATGAAGCCTAAGTCTATATATAGAAGTAGTTTTTCGCTTCAAGGCACTATCAAATTCCCAACTTCATGAAAATAAATTCATATTGAGGAGAAAGAGCTTATTCTCTTTACTGCCGATCGAGAAATTGATGGTATATATCGACCAACCGCCTCGGTCAAGTAAAAGGCGTACTCATGTATGTATATAGCTATAGATAACTACAAAGGCTCGGATATGAGTATCCTTCTTGAGAGAAAATTTCATCTGTCTTATTCAAGGTCAAAGAGCATTGTCGTATAGCCTTCAACTCACAAAACCGCTTACCTCAGGCATTTTCCCCACATAATGTGCTGCGTATTTGGTAATTTTACTTGTTTAGCATAAAGCCCTATCTTGTAATCTTTTGATAGAATAATCTCTTTTGCTGCCAGCATTCAAATATAAACTCGAGCTCTAGTAGAATGTGAAAACGTAAAATAAAATACAGTATGGCTTAAAATAGCTTTCCTGTATTGTTATTTTGTGAGGGAAATATTATCTCGGTGCCAAATTACTGGGTAATTAAATTAAAAGAGGGTCATCACAATCTTAATGGGATAGTTTGTTCTCGTAATAATGTTCGTAATATGGGGCTTATAATTCCTACTATTATTAGTTTTTGTGCTGTTCTTAAACCTATTAGGCATTAAAAGTAGATATTTCTTTATTATTTGTTGGTTTAAAAAAATGAGATTTTTATCTAATATTATTTATTATATAGGTACTTTATTGTACACCTGACAATGTGGACAGGATAAATATTACAAAACTGAGTGTACAAGGTCTTATCGCACAGGGCAATTTCTTACAGACAACCATAGGAACTACGACTTTAGGCCTAATATTATATACCTTCTACAAAATTAAATATACTCCGGCATGGTTAGGAGTTCCGTCGAAAGCCCAGGAAGCTTGGGTTATAGTTGGTTACTTTCCATATGCGTGTTGCCAAAACGATCCTGCATAAATATCATGTTGATCACGCGTGCAATTATAGGTAATTGCTATTCAAACATGGATGGTTGCCGTGACCAGTGCTCAGGGGGATTACGTTTCTAGTACCAAGGGATGATATGACGGGTTGCTTGTTGCTTCCCTGCATCTCAAAATATCAGGGATTAAACAGTGATAAAAAAATTCTATATTAACGCTTTGAACTTGTCTAGTAACAGTTACAAACGGTAACAATCTGAGGGACAGTTTTTGTATATTGCTTTGCTAGGAATTTGCATCTAGCCAGTGTCTATAATAGAAAGTGTTTAGTTTTTAATACAGAAAACAGTCACAATTTCTATTAAAATGCGAATGTTATTTGCACACATTCCAATTTGCAGGGTTTTTTTTTCGATGGGTAAAAATTAATCCAATGTCATCCCCCGTCCTTGAGCGGAGCGGGAGATAGTCTCAGACTTTTACTAACTAAAATACCCACCCCGTTCCTTCTTAGCACTTTATACCGTTGCCGGACATTCCTTTTAGAAATCAGTATGAAACTAAATGTTCGGCAACCTTTGTTGAGGTACCTAATCATTATAACAATGAAATTCGCAGCTTTATTTTAATGATATGGCACTTGTTCCAATTATTGAGAAGTGATGTGAAATGAGATTGAAAAGTGACGTACCTATTTGCAATTTCGCTTTGTAGCTATCAATTTGCGTCACCATAATTTTTTTTTTTGTACTAATCATTTTCTTAAAAAAATGCAACACCACAGCAAATTATGGACCAAAAACCCTTCGCCACATATCGGATTTTTAGTAATAAAATCCCAAATACCTCCATAATTCTGTGGCGTATTTTTTTTTTCGTACGCATTATATCCATAACATAAAGCCATTTTCGCTATAATCACATATCTGTATGCAAATCTCAATGGACATGAAACCATTTCGCGTGTTTTAATTGCGTAACGGATGGTCGTCGGCACTCGTAACCGGGGGAAAAGTATACCTTTATTAATAACTCGCCCCGTTTTCTATACCGGTAATTTTATTAGAGATCGCACGCTTTTTTATCGGATGGAAAATATTTTACAGTCTGGCAACTCTATTGAAAGGCCAATAAATATTTTATTTAGAAATTCATGTGTGAGCTGATTTTTTATGTTGGTTTTGGGTATGTAGATTTTTTTAAGTAATTGGTTGCGCCAATTTGCTATGATCCGCGACTTTGTTTTTTGTAATTTATTTTTTTGGCCTAGCAATCCTATCCCTACCGTTTCCGCTTCCCGCACGACCTCTTGATGAAATGATTTGACATTTGACGGGTGTGCATCGATTGTGAATGTGACCGCACCGCTAACACGCCCGCTCGAAATTACAAGAAAATTGGCTATTTCGTGATCCAACCATTCAAAACTCAACAACAGTGTAGTGTAGTGCAAAACAGAACCTGGCAGTGGTTAAATGTGCGAAGTCGAGGTCCGCCGGCCGGCGCCATGTGGAACATTCGAGGTTAAAAGGTCAGTGTTCCTTCTAATACATTTATCCCATTAATAAACGCTAGGCGCAGTATCTGCATATTGTTAACAAACCTTAGATCGCTTTTCAAACATACAGTCCATTAAACATCAAGCAAATTCGCGCAACCATTACTTTTGGTCCTTACGAGCAGGATCGTGAATCATTTTCTTGTAATTTCGCAATATAGTATTTGTTCCATAGGGAATAAACGCAACGCGCCTGTTTACCTAGATATAATAGTAGAAAACCCGCATCTAGGCATTTAGGCAACTATACGTTATTTCGCTCGTATAGTTAAAGAGCCATTGATAGTTACGGTACCTACGCCGTCAACCGCACCGCATAATTATAGTTAGCTACGTAAATATCAGCGTAGATATAAATCGATCGCATTCTTTTTCTTGACAAAATTCATTCGGAAGTCCTACAAATTGCATGTAGGTAGACGCATTTCAAAAATACCCGTTCATTGTTGAGTGAATATTTGTAGGAAACGGATAAACCATAGATTATATACGCATATGAATATTGATTCAGGTTATTCCGTTCGTTCGCCGTTCGCTTTGTTGTTTACAATACTACCATATTGTTATCTGATAATTATCGCTTACTTAATAATTCGTTAAGTGTTTGTTTGAGTGTATAGTGTGAATATATCAAGACAAGATGTCTCTTAAGGGAACCAAGGTTAGTACTGATTTAAAGGTTCAGTTAAAGCTTTTATACGCTGAAAGGGACTCACAGTTTTCACGTGTTCAATCAATTTGTGATAAATCTTTGCAAACCTCGGATCTGGCGATTAGAGATGCTTTCTTGTGTTCGTTGGAAACTTTAGATAGTTTGCGCGCGGATTTTAAATCTACAATTAAGGATATAAACATTTTAGAGTTGGAGTTAAATCCTGATTACTGTGTGAGTTATCAGGCATTGTCGTCCTTTGATGACTTGTATTGTCGTATCAAACGTATTGCTAGGAGTTTAGAGACTCCCCCCCCCGCGAGTGGTTTATCCAACCCTCCTCGCGAACGCCCACGATTGCCGCCAATTCAAATACCTGAATTTGATGGTGACATTCGAAATTGGAATTTATTTATAGATAGTTTCGAAAATATAATACATAGGAACACATCGCTGACAGATCACGAGAGATTGCATTATCTCGTAGAAAAATTGACCGGTAAGGCAAAGGCTGTCTGTGCTGGAATTACGTTTAGCGCTGAAAATTACAATTTAGTTTTGAACACTTTAAAAACAAAATACGAAGATAAGCGATTAGTAGCCACCGCATATTTAGATCAATTATTCGATTTGAAAAGTTTTTCCGTTTGTAACGATCATAATTTAGAGAAGTTTTTAAATATTTTCGCATCATCTGTTCGTGCAGTAAAGAACCTAAAGGTCAATGACCTCTGTGACTTTTTGTTTTTGTATATCGGTTTAAAGAAATTAGATCCTGAAACTGTTCGTCTGTTTGAAACGACTCAGCGCGGTAAAGAAATACCTAAGTTCGAAGATTTAGAATCTTTTATTCGCGACCATATTAAGGTATTGCAGCGCACGTCGGCACGTCATGAAGTCACGAATAGGACAGGTTCCGATCGCCGTATAGACGCGTCATCGAAGTCAGTCAAGACTGCACATACGCTAGTTAATACCGCCTCAACACCTGACTGTTCTCTGTGTAAGGGTAGCCATACACAGCTGTACAAGTGTTCGGAATTTCAGAGATTATCGCCTAGTGATCGTTACAAGTTTGTCCGCACTAATAATTTGTGTTTTAATCTGTCCTAGCTCAGAGGACACCGGTGTCCTCTCACATCCACGCCACTATAGGCCTTAATTTCGATGTTTAGAGTCTACTTTTGTATGAACAAGTTTGGTAGTTGTGGATCTACGTGTTAATTGTCTAAGTGACAAACATCTGGTTACGTCATGTAACAGTGGTGTTAGCTGTCGTAAATGTCTAGCTAGACATCATACCTTCTTACATTTTGAGAGTAGTAAGCTGCCATCGCAGCAGCAGCCTGCGCAGACGCGCGACGCTTGTGACGCGCGGCCTGCTGCAAGTGCAAACGACGTAACATTGTGTTCGCTTTCCGCCGCTGGTACTCAAATCACTACCGTTTTACTTGCGACCGCGCAAGTTGTCATTGTAGATGCCTTTGGCAAACCGCACACCGTTCGAGCGCTACTAGATGGCGCTTCCCAGAGTAATTTTATTACTCGGGATTGTTGTCAACGCCTTGGTTTTAGTTTTAATAATTGGTCATCCCGCTCAGAAGTGAAAGGTTTTGGAGGTTTAAAGGCAACCATTCACGGTTCCATTAAAATAATATTTAGTTCACGTTTTAATCGTAATATTTCGTTTGAAATGGATTCGCTAGTCGCAGATAAGATTACGGAACGGTTGCCCACGGTACCGGTTGACACGTCCATGCTGACGGAGTTTAAGAACTTGCAGTTAGCCGACGGAAATTACGCTTTCCCTGGAGATATCGATCTATTGATCGGTGCTTCGATTCTCCCGCATCTCCAGTTATCACGTAAAATTCAAGGTCTTCCGATGTACCCCGCTCCGCACGCACTGGAAACAGTTCTCGGGTTTGTTATAGTTGGTTCCGCACCCGCTTATTTAAATAGTTACTCGACTGTGTCGCACTGTTGCACCGTCGAGCCGCCGCTTGAGTCTACCATCCGCAAGTTCTGGGAGATTGAAGAGGTCAATGTCCCGCCTATTCTCAGCCCTGAGGATCAGGTCACTGAGGAGATTTATACCCGCACGACTACTCGTGACAAAGATGGTCGTTATGTTGTCGCGCTCCCTTTCAAGGGTGATATTTTTTCGCTCGGTGGCTCCCGTGCCTCCGCAGAAAAACGCTTTCTATGCTTGGAACGTAAGATGCAGGCGTCTCCTAAGTTGAAGCAAGCCTATGATGATGTGCTGATCGAATATTTAGATAAAGGTTATATCTCATCAGCGCCTGCCGAGACTGAGGAGACACGTGATTACCCGTTTTACATCATCCCGCACCATGGAGTTGTTAGAGAAGACAAACTTACAACTAAACTGCGTGTGGTTATGGATGGTAGCGCTAAGACTAGTACTGGCATATCGCTTAACGATATCTTGTATTGTGGTCAGAACCTCCAGGGTAACTTATTTGAAATAATAGTAAATTTTCGCTTGTTTGCTATTGCGCTCTCTGCCGATATTCGGCAAATGTTTCTTAGTATTGGAATCAGAGAATGTGACCGTAGATTCCAACGCTTCTTGTATAGATTTTCTCCGCAGGAACCTTTGAAGGTTTACGAATTCAATCGTGTTTGTTTTGGGCTTAAGTCTAGTCCCTTTCACGCTCTTCGCACTATCAAGCAGTTGGCCGCTGACGAGGGTGATACATACCCGAAAGCAAGGGCCACTATTGAAACCGGATTGTACATGGACGATTTTGTGTACAGTGTACCTAGTGAAGCAGAGGCTATAGAGACCGCTGCTCAAGTAATCAGCCTCATGAAGTCCGGTCAATTTGATCTGGTGAAATGGACAAGCAACTCGCAAGCTACATTAGAGTCGATTCCACCGTCACACCGGTTGACTTCGGTAAAGGAATTCGATGATAGTGATTCGCATAAGATCCTCGGTTTAAGTTGGTCACCCGCAACTGATATGTTCAGTCTTAAAATTAGCTCGACTCCGCCAACTTGTACCAAACGCGTTATCCTAGCATGTGTAGCTCGGATATGGGATATAATGGGTTTTGTAGCTCCTGTCGTTTTGTATGCAAAGCTGCTTATAAAAGAGCTTTGGCTTTCCAACTGTGATTGGGACGACACCGCTCCTGACAGTGTTGCCAAGTTGTGGGCTCGCTATAGGAAAGAGCTTCCAATGCTCGATCAGATACAGATTCCTCGCCATGTTGGTATAGTACCAGACACTGTTGTTAATGTGGTAGGTTTCGCAGACGCCAGTGAGAGGGCTTACGGGGGAGTGGTTTACTTTCAGGTCCAAAATGGCGATAACATTTCAGTTTTCCTCATTAGCGCAAAATCAAAGGTATCTCCTCGTAAGGTTGTCTCTCTTGCTCGTCTCGAACTCTGCGCTATTCTTATGTTGGTTCAATTGATTACATCTATAGTCAAAACTTGTCGTCCTCGCATTAATATAGAGAGAATTGTAGCGTTTTCAGACTCAACCGTTGCTCTATGTTGGGCCCACTCTTCACCCCATCGATGGGGCACGTTTGTCGCATATAGGGTGGCTAAGATTCAAGCTGAATTGTCACCGGAAAATATGTTCCATGTCGCTGGAACAGAAAACCCAGCTGATTGTCTCTCACGTGGTTTGCTTCCCGCGCAAATTTTAAATCATCCGCTTTGGTTTTGTGGCCCTCCCTGGCTGCATACCACTCCTAACGAGTGGCCAAATGCTCCGTTTAACCCCGCTACTGTTTCAGAACCACCCGAGGAGAAGAAACATACGCTTGTAGTATCAGTTCCGCGTGAAGAGTCAGTTGTTTTGTTGTTGTCTAATCGAGTCTCGTCTTGGTCGAGACTATTACGCTGTGTAGTTTACGTCCTAAGATTTTTGAGATTATTACCATCGCGTGGTTCTATAAACGCAGCTGATTTGGATAGAGCTGAATCAGTTGTACTTCGAGAGTTGCAGAAATTTTATTTTTCAATAGAATTTCGTAGTTTAGAATCACAAAAACCTTGTAGTCGCGCACTTCAACATTTGAAACCATTTTTGCAAGACGGACTCATTCGTGTCGGTGGCCGTCTGCGAAATGCTAAGTTAGAGTTTGAACAAATGCATCCAGTAGTTCTACCACGCAGGGATCACGTTTTGGATTTGTTGGTGGACTATCACCATAAGGTGAATTGTCACGCTGGTCCCGATTTATTAATGTCCATTCTTCGACAGAAGTACTGGATACTTTCCGCTCGCAATTTGATACGCGCTAGAGTGCACAGATGTGTGCCCTGCTTTAAGCTCCGCCCGCGTTTCAACGCGCCGGAAATGGCCGACCATCGTTCTTGTCGTGTTGTACAGACGGTGAAACCTTTCATACATACTGGGACGGACTATGCTGGACCGTTTAAAGTCACTATTGCCCGTGGTCGTGGTATACGTTCCACAAAGGCATACATTTGCCTATTCGTTTGTATGACAACTCGTGCGGTTCACATAGAGTTAACCAGTGATTTGAGTACGCAGGGTTTTATGTCTGCATTTAAACGATTTTTATCTCGCCGTGGTCCCGTTAAGCGCTTATACTCTGACAACGGCACAAATTATGTTGGAGCGCGACGCAATATTTCGGAATTACATACATTCTTACGCTCCAAGTACTACCAAAGTGAATTCGCCCATGTCTTAGCTGAGAATCGCATTGATTGGTGTTTTAATACGCCAGCAGCTAGTCATTTTGGTGGCAATTGGGAGGCGAATATTAAAAGCCTTAAGTCGCACCTGTTTCGGGTCATAGGCGAACAGATTCTCTCGTACGAGGAGTTGAGCACTGTACTCGCTCAGGTAGAGGCGTTGATGAATACGCGTCCGTTGTGTCGGACTTTGTCTAGTGATCCATCGGAGCCACTAGCGTTGACGCCGGCTCACTTCTTGACGACGACTCCTCTTAAATATTTGCCCGCTTTAGATGTCGAGACTGACAAACTGCAGCTTCACCCGCGTCACGCTCTGCTAGATAGCTTAGTTCAGTCCTTTTGGAAGCGATGGAGGACAGATTATCTGCATACGCTGCAGTCGCGTCAAAAGTGGAACACTCCTTCAGATCCAGTCACAGTCGGTACTGTGGTGATACTGAAGACTGAGAGTGCGCCTCCTCTGCACTGGCCTCTTGGTGTAGTGGAAGAAGTTTTTCCGGGTTCGAACGGAATAACGCGAGTCGTAAAAGTTAAAACCGCAACTGGATCGTACCTGCGTCCGGTTATTCGCCTCTGCCCTCTGCCTAATCAGTAGTAGTAAATTTTCCCCATATTGATATATTAGTTGATAGGCAGAATTTGTGCTAAATTGTGAACTATTTTAACCGCAAAATAAAATCACAGGATCATACAAAAGAATTCTGGATCATTTCACACATCCCACGCACATTAGTGGTTACATTAAAATAAATTAATTATTTAAATGTTAATTGTTACTGTGGTAAACGTTTATAGCATGTAATCAATTTATTATTCAATTTTAATTTAATTCTAAAAGGATCTGTAGCAAATAGTATCCTAAATCTATTTTTATTACCTACTCCAGAAAATAAAATTCTTTTATTGACATTATCTCGTTTAGATCCTAGAGCCGTCAGTTTTTAGTTTGCTAGTTCATTCGATATTAGAAACTACTACCTACTAAAAGTCTAGTAACAAGTTTTCTTAAAGATATGACATGCGTTCACACATGCATACACCAAACACGCACTCCCACACCATCGCATACAACCACACACACTGCCACACCTTCGCACACAGCCACTCACACACATTTACACACACCCACACCGCGCGATTTACTTTTTAGCATACTATGCAAGATGGCATGTATACCTCGTATAATTATTATTTGTTTAAATCCTATGTTCTATAAGATAAGATAAGATATATTTATTTGCTTCTATCTAATCTATGTGTTACATCGTATTTTGTTATTTACTTCTTTTTGAACCATGATGAAAGAGACTGGTCGCTATGACACAGGGAATCTTAGTGTGGAGATCAGTGAAGTATTTGATGCATAAATTTATTTTTCTTGAACAATAAATAATTATTATTAAATAAAAAACATCAATGTCTACATTTTATGTTAGAAATAATAATTTCGGTAGGTTTTAATTGCCTATGAGTATGAACAAAACATCCCTGACGGGAGCTGACGACATAAAACAGTGAACTAGTTCATTATGGATTTGCGAACTAAGCTGATCGCTGCAGGTGTTGAACTACTATGCGTAAGACTAGTCTCGTGAAACATGATTGCGGTATAAGTTTAGGTATTTTTTGGATATCTATTCAAAGTCACGAGCGAATAGGTTACTTCTAGGCGAGTATGCTCCATCGTCGGCCATATCATCGCTTACCATCAGGTGAGATAGTGGTCAAACGCGAGCCGGTGAATAATATAAAAAGGCCAATAAATAAATAAACTTTCAAAATAAATATTTGACGTTCGATTTGTTGGTTTCCAGGATCTAAAAAGTAAGTATTTCGTCTATCTTATAAAATACATTTTCGAAAGGGGTAGTACCTACTGTGGACTCAATTCAATTTTCTCGATTGAGGGAGCAGCTCCAATAGTGCAACTCGAGGTGACGTTCGAAGAGTACAACGATCGCATTCTTTGAAGCGTGGCACATAAAAGGTGCTTCTACCTGACCACGACATTGGTTTGGATGCTTCAACGATTTTCACTGTGAAATCTTATCATATTTCCTGAATGCCTGTAAAGGTTCGATAGAATTTTCTGCGGTCACTGTGGAGGAATTTTATTTAATTAGATTTTGTAACGAAACGTTTTTGTTCTAATCCAAATAGGAAAAACGGGATTCTATTATAAAGACTACCCTGTCCATCAATCGTCAAGGTTTATTTCATTAATCTTGATAGCTATACTCCATTTGTCTAGGTAAATAACTAAATATAAACAATCTCGACATGTCTTATATCTAAAAATAGTCTAATAATTTTATCTGAAATGTTTACAATTAGTCATTTACCCAAACCGATGTGAGGTAATTAACTAAATTCAAATAATCTTTGTATTATATACGATTAAAAAAAAACGTAATAAAGTCTACGTTTAGTTAAGTCCCTAAACAGATAGAGCACAGATAGTTGAAATTTTCACATCCCGCTATAAACTAAACACTAAAAACTGAATAAAATTAATATTTAACAACAAAAGTGCTTTTTTACACCATTTTAATGTAGTAATATTGAACCGTTGGCCAGTTGTTTTATACACTTGTAATCAACAAGCATGGATCATTATTTATTTAATCCTAACAGTAACAATATAATTATGATCTGAACGTGATGTATAATATTATCTCAATAACATTTTCTTGAATTTGAAACCTTGAAAGTTTATCTTGTTGCTATTCCAAAACATTAGCAATCAAGCTCTTAGGGTACTCAAAAACACAAAAATAAAGCATACATTTCCTAAAATAACATTATCCAAAGCTCTTTTCTGTTCTGTCATGAATCTAAGGCTACATAAAGGAACATTCCCATTATCCTTAATCTAGAAGTTTTTCTTTAATCGTTCAAATTGTGGTTTTTATACCGTTTGATACAATTACACTCGCATGATCAAGCTACAACTTTTTGCTTACCTACCCTTGTGCGGTCAGGAATACTTGATTCAATTGATTTTGTACGTAAAAACTTTATTATGGAACGGGCTAGAATTAAATTGGATTAAAAGTTTTTTAGTCTAAATAAGTTCTTGAAAGCTTGTTGTATTGATTTCAAACAATCCCCTTTGTTCCTGTTTTCAGTTACTTCACTTAAGATTTAAAATAATTTGAGCTCAGAGTAAATCGTGTTTGTATTTTCGTAAAATTCATAGTCCGTGAAAAACAATGAGCTTTTTTTTTAAATAGTCTTTTATAATCTAAAAGTAAATTACGAACTTAAAAAAAAAAAAACTTGCAAGAGTTTAATCCTAGTTCGGTACATAAAAAACCTACAAAGCCCTCATTTTTAAATCACTGTTAAAATATTATCCAACTACACAAGTTCAGCAAAAAAATATAATTTAATCCGGTGCAGAATACTCAACGAAAGAGCAACTATCATTGCAAAACGAGCCATTTTTATTTAAAATCTCGTTTTGAGCCTCTATTGACTCGAGGACAGTGAAGCAAGCAGAATAAGGCTTCGATCACATGAATCGTATAACCGCTGACTGACCGATTCGGTAGCTGACTTTCTTTTTTGATCAGCTTTTCCTATCGCACAATACCTACATATTGGCTAGAGTGATTTCCACTAACAAATTTTCTTCAACAGCCAACAAACACACACAATGCAATGCTTCATCAGCCGCCAAATCTCTGGTGAAGCGGAACATGGATTGCATCAATTTCGCTGTGATTAAAATGATGTAACAAATAACGATAACATGAACCTCACAAATGGCAGTTAAGCGATAGCCCTTAACTGCCATTTGCACACTACCGTAACTATAGAGTTACGGTTGAAGCAGATCTTAAAAATAATGGCGTTTTGTTACAAAACCACCAACGTTTTACGTGATAGTGCAACAGTAGATGGTAAAGTTCAGTGGAGATTGTTATAAAAAATAAATGTGACGGAAACCGAAAACGTTCGACCGAAATAAGTGTAAGATTTCGAAGTCTATAAAAATGGTCGACCCTTTTTCTTATTTTTCAGTATGTGAAATTTCGAATGTAGGTGCTTTTTAAGGGTGGCCAAAGTGTTTTGAGAAAGTTTTGATAGGCTGAGTAACGGTATTCTTGGCCATTTTACGATGTTAGTTTTTAGATAATCTACAATAAATAAAAATAAATATGTTACTAAGCACAAAACTTGAGAATTTCCAGATCGACTGGATGAACTTGGATGAACTTTTTTTAAACTATTGAATAATGCCTCTGGAAGGTTCTTATGAAAATTAAATTGGGAATATTACACGGGAAACCACAAAAAAAAAATCTTGGTTGTTGCATTCAAACTGTCTATTGCTGTTTAATTTATCCGGAGATTTAACACTTTTTCTTTAAAAAAAAACGACTTTTATCGGGTCAACTAATATATAGTGAAAACAATTTAGTTGTACCTTGAACGTGACGCTCCTAGTCAGCGGCTCACTATACGTCTGGTATGAACGAAGCCTATTATTGAATAGGTCACTTCGCAAACAGACCCAATTCAAATAAACTGAAACTATAATACTTTTTATTTTAACAGTCGCGAACTGCGCTTTTTGGCTTGCATTTATACTTACTTACTTAATTTGTTTTGAAAGTTTTAACTTAAATTGTTTTGAATAGGGACGAGTGTAAGTTTATTGGAGGGGAAATATTATTTATGTTAATTACATTAGCGCATGCAACCAGGTTATAATGATGTTTAAGCACACACTGTTGCATTCTTTGGTAGGTACTAATGCTCTTTTAGGGCGGTTTTTTGTTTGCAGAAGCCAATGTCACTAAACTTGACTGGCTTTGCGTGTCTTATCGGCTTATTTCTTTTTGGAAGCAATTTGTTAATTTCATTAGTGTTTATTTTGTGATACAATTTTGACAGTGGTTAAATAGTATAAATGAAATTACTTAAATACCAGTTATATTTTTTTTTAATTTGATTAAGGTGTTTACAATATAACATAATCAACACATATCCTGAAAATAGTAGGTTTATGCAGAATCTTGATTATTTTGGGGCAAAGAAATTACCTATTTTGATACATTTTTGATGATTGCCTCACTAGAATGTTTGTGTGTGTGTAGATAAAAATCCGATGCGCTACCAGTCTAATATGTCAATTTCCATATTATTTGTATACAATTAGGGTAACTAATATCTTAAAAAATACTACTTATGTCCATTTAAGTAAAATTTGAGTGCTTGAATTATGGTGGTAACTTAATTTTTTAATTAGTGTATGTAAGGGCGTGCCTGTGCATTATTCCAGTTAGGTGTGTTTATAATATCATGCTGATTTCATCATGTATACGGATTTTCCCCGCATGCAAAAAAAATCAAAAGGCAAAAAACGCAGCCCGCGTGCGTATGAAAAGGACATATACGCATGCGGAGTAAATCCGCATGATATTAAAAATACCCTACGTTTTATATATTGAACATCATAAGTTTACAAAATTATGTTTAGCTTAAAGCAAATTAGTGGTTGAACCTAATTAAATG
This sequence comes from Leucania comma, assembly GCA_958295575.1. Taxonomy (NCBI): domain Eukaryota; kingdom Metazoa; phylum Arthropoda; class Insecta; order Lepidoptera; family Noctuidae; genus Leucania; species Leucania comma. The sequence continues at coordinate 12,372,781 of OY282474.1, read as the reverse complement.
CCATAGTTACGCGTTGAGCGGGATATTATGCCATGTATGTAATCGGCGTTCACAGTCTATGATGATCAAACACGTAGATATGTATATATAATATTATATTATATATATAATATTATATACAGAGATGATTATAATATTATGTTATTACCATGCATTTGCATGGTAATAACGTTGTAGATAATATTAATCTTTTGGAGAAAATGGAGTGTAAGTTACTCAAGTTGATTATCAATTGTTCATACTTTTGTTCATACACATATGTGTGTGTTAAAGAATACAAGACAAAATATACATTAAATGTTTTTCTAGTTAATAAAAACTTATTTTGTTAACTAAGTAATTTGCGGTGTGTATTTAAAATTACTGTCATCATGTCAGGATGTAAGTTATATCTTAATAACCAATGAAAAACAAGTCTTGACATAAAAACAAACAATAAAAATAGCTCTCTTAACGTATACTGAGAGAATAATTAATCTGCTCTATGAAAACTAATTATCTTACCGTACCGTGTCGGACAGATTATAAAAATTAGTAAAAATATTATTACCTACCCATGAGCTACCTTTTATTTAGTACAGTTATGAAACTGAAATATTTTAATGCCTAAAAAACACGATTGGACCGATCCAATTAACGTTTTATGCGTGTTTTTTGGGCCACTAGATATAGAGTAGAATAGAATAGTGGACAAATATCTAGAATCTTTGTGTCATCATCATTCACATTTGGTCACACAGGTGTCGCCACAAAAACCCTCACGAGGTTATCGGTCCACCTTGCGGGAGGCCTACCAACTAAATTGTTTACTGAAATAAAATATCAGGAGTATTTTTAGTGAAAATATTTTCAATATTACCTTCGTGAAAATAAAACCAACTCTACGAAAATGTTCATGGATTATTTACGCGACAAACTTTTTCCAGTTTCAAACATTTCCCAACTCAACGTCCCCGAGGAACCGATGTGACATGACAATCCCTTGAACTAGTTTCATTTTTCAAAACGTTAATTACGAAAAATGTTTAGAAATATTCCGCACAGTTTTGTTTCATATTTTTTTTTTTTTCTTTTACGAGAAACATGTCAGAAACTTATATTGTAAAACCAGGTTGACACCGACTGACGGCTCGAAATTGTGCAAAATATTTTCAGACATATCAGAGTTGACATAAAACTGCGTAAAATACAATACATCGAAGCAACATAGGACGGGTACACACCGGCGCGGGCTATGACATTTTCTGTCCACAATAGAGTTACGCTCGCCGCGTCAAACAATAAACCCAGTCAATCGCGGTATCGCTAGTACTGCAAACAACACCGCTGGGCGTAACAACGGGGAATTGTTGCAAGTGTATACGGGACTTAAAGGTGGGTTTTGGTTGCGTCTATTGTGTACTGGGATGAAGTTTGATATCGATCCCGTCGATCTTCAGTCTCTAGGTGATGACGGTACCTAACAATATTTGGAGCTCAGTGTTGTGCGTGATTTTATTAGTAATGCTGTGCTGTGCTTGTACACATCTTTGCGACTTGTACGTCTCGGTAGAAACTCTTTTTTCGTTTCATTTTTCGAAGCTATAGAATGACTGGAAAATTTTAATAGTGACACTAATATAAATTGGAATTTTATTTAGGTAATCCTCTACAAAATCGTTAGACGATCAAATTATAATAAAAGTTTGCTATAAGTCTTAAAAAAGCTTGGTTAAGTGAGTGGCTGCTCTGTTGCTTGTCGCGGGTTCGATATCTAATCGGAGCAAATATTTGTGAGAGCTACATGTACTTGTTCCGCATTTGGGTGCTTTTTGTATGTGAGTTTACATGTTTGTGACTTTACCCATATAATACAGGAATAAAAAAAAAATACCCCTACCTAAATATCTACCTTTCGGAAATCATGAAAGAAAATTGCACACTTTCTTAAAAAAACTCGTCAAATGCGATTGGGATTCACGCACCGAAGAATTCGATTTTTGAATCGAGTCTGAAATTTTTTTCTGAATCGCAAAATGTATTTTTTTTTTGTTATGTTGCTACAAAACGGGTTTCAGACTGAACCTACTTATTCTATGAGACATTAGTTCTTACCGAACTTCAAAATTCTAAGCCAACAGGAAGTATTCTATAGGTTTTGATATCGTAGTGAAAGTCAAAATATACAGCTAAACGAACTTTATGGTAGCCACACACGTTACAGTATACTTGCGCAAGTTAAGACTTGCACAAGTGTACTGAAACGTGTGTTGTACAGAAACTTGCGCAAGTATCTTCCAACACACGCTTCAGTATACTTGTGCAAGTCTTAACTTGCGCAAGTATACTGTAACGTGTGTGGCTACCATTATGCTTTGTTTAAACGATCTTATCTTTAGATTGCGTCGACTTAGAAGTTGCAATTTTTCAATGCTACAAGAGATAGCAGACTTGAATAGTTTATTTTAATATCTCCTTGTAATACTGAGTGAAAGGGATCTTGGCAGACGAACAGATAGACAACAAAGTAATATTATAAGGGTTTCGTTTTACCGACTGTACTTCAGTCGGCCGAAAGCCTAAAATCTTCAGTAAATCGAAGACTAAAAGTACTGCAATAATCGTACACCTGACCAGCCATCGAGAATTCTAAGCGTCATTGTTAAACCCGACATAACTCCTAACAGAGTTTAGCTACCGTGAAAGAACAAAGATGAAACTGTAAAAGTACGTATTTCTCCATTTTATAAACTTGTCTGAACTTTGTAAAACATTCTTTGGGCTTTGGTATTTCAAAAGTATTTCTCTGCGTCTGTTATAGACAAAGTGTGGGTGTACTGGGCAGGTATTGATTGTACAAAGAGTTAACTTACTACGGGTAGTCTTTTTTATTATAAGTGGGAAATCATCCGATGACTTCTCCCGCTCTAGGGCGGAGTGGAGTAGCCGTGTCCGACTTTTACTGACTACAACCCACTCCCATGTTCTTTTATGCCTTGCGTTGCAGGATTCTAGGTTCTCTTTCGGAAGCGAACCTATACACCGTTAAATTTTGATCGTTTTAATCCCGTGGAGGGTCGATCTGGCACATGAAACACTATCGATTTATAAAGATAAAATTAAAAAATATAGTATACTTTTTTTAAACTCGAATTAATTTACCCATGTACGAAATTAATTTCTTTAAGTAAACGCCAGCTGGGCGAGTTCAATGACCTGTAGGTAGTTAGTACGCAACCACCGACAACTACCTACAAGGTCATTGCCTCTTTTACTTAAAGAAATTAATTTCGTACATGCTTAAATTAATTAGAATTTTAGAAAGATAGTACTATATTTTTTAAATTTATCTTTACAAATCGATAGTGTGTCATGTACTGAATCGACCCTCCGTGGAATTAAAACGACTAAAATTTAACGGTGTTTATAGTCCCAGTAGGCTTCGGCCTTGCTGGACCCTTACGGGTTTTGTTGACAACTTTTCAAGGCACGCGTGGAACATTGCGCACCGTCAACGGCTCGGGCTCGGCCCGGACACTGGACGGCCGGACGGCGAGCTACCCATTGTTCATCGTCCGCAAGCCAAGTTTAGATGTGCTGGATAGTTAATTATTCTATAAAAGATTAACTTTGTACGGATCTGCAATCTATTTCATTGAATTGTTTCGTTGTTTTAAACTAATTCCTAATTGTAGTACAGGTTGATTATTAATTGGACAGATCCGACGTTCTACTTGAAAGCAATTGTTTTGTATCGATTGGAAAATGGTACGAGTATATTTGTTTTCTTGGACATAAGCGGCGTCGACTGCTGCATGTTCGATATATGTTCGGTCAGCGAGCTACCCGCCCCTACTTCATACGATTTTTATGAGATTCGATATTAAACATTAAAATTGTTTCTTTTTAAATTTGTATGATATTTAATATTGATGATTCAAAACTGTAATAACGACAGGAGTACAGTAATTAAGAGATTTTTTTTACATTATCTTTGATTCCCCTCCCAAGTGTCACCATAATGTCAGCACACCGAAGATACCCAGCCTGCTAACTGCTGGCATTCAGGGTCGAAGCCTGCTGGGGTCAAGGGCCGTTTTCTGAGAGGAAAGCTCAGCCCCGGCACTATAGGCAACGAAGGAACGGGGTAGGTTTTTAGTCAGTAAGAGTCTGACACTACTTCCCGCTCCACCCAAGGGCGGGATTTGTCATTGGATGATTTTACCTACCATAAAAAAAGTGTCACATAATAACCGGTCCTGTGACCATCAGATTCCGGCAACTCTCATCAGGTTGTGACAGGCCTTCCAAAGTTGCGTCTTCCAGTACGTGGGCGCCACTCCAGAACCTTTCATCCCCATCGATCATCCGTTCTTAAAGTTTGGTGATTTTTCGGGAATATTTTTTTTTTACAAATTCTAGATTTTGTGTTGATTTGAAACTAATTATTGAAAAAAAAGTTAAAAGATTAATAATCACCTTTTTCTTTCAATTTTAACACTTGAAAGTAAATTTTCTATTTTGATGTTATGATTTTTTGTAGTAAGTCTTTTCACTTGTTACTCGTTGAAATGTTTTAGATTAAAAATATCTCCAAAAGATCAAGAATGTCTATTCAAAATCAGTTGCTAAGTTTAGAAGAATATTATGGCCATAAAAATGGACGGGAAAAGTGACTATATTTTTTACTGGATGTCTGATTACATTGTGATCTTTGAAAAAAATCAACAATAGTACCTCGAAATGACATTTTCAATATAAGTGTCGTTTCAATTTAAACACGTGTATCTATTTAAAACTTGATTAAATTCCTAAAGATTTTTACACCGTTAAATTTTGGTCGTTTTAATCCCGCGGAGGGTCGATTCGGTACATGAAACCCTATCGATTTGTAAAGGTAAAAATGCAACATACCTTTATTCTTCTTCTTTTAAATTTGAATTAATTTACGCATGTACGAAATTGATTTTTTTAAGTAAAAGTCAGCTGATCGAGGCCAATTAACTGTAGGTAGTTAGTAGGCAACGACCGACAACTCCCTAAAAGGTCATCGACTTGTTTACTCATAGACATTAATTTCGTACATGCGTATTAATTCGAGTTTTAGAAAAAAAGTACTTCTTCATTTTTTAATTTTATCTTCATAAATCGATAGTGTTTCATGTATCGAATCGATCGTCCACGGGATTGAAACGACCAAAATTTAACGGCGTATAAAACCCTTCAGTTTTCTTCGAAAAGCGTAAATATTATTGTATTATCGTTATTGTAAAGTTTAGCAATATATTCAATCCACGTAAACATTATACCTTCAATTTATTTCCACATTTTTTTTTATAGATGTAAACCGAAGTTAACGAATGTAGTCACATAATGGATGTACTTATATATACCACTCACCAACTTACTGACAACAACAATTTAGTGCACAAAAGATACATAACTGGCCAGTCTCAAATACCGCCTTGGAGAACCGACACAAGTTATACAGAGGATAATACACTTAGCCTATTTTACAATGTCTGATGACCATTACTTCCTGAGTACATTAAAAATGGAACAGGACTGGTCTATGAAATTATCTGTCAAGTAATTTAGGTTAACGAAAACCTAATCATAGATAGTGAAATCGGCATTTAGTGTCACTGTCATGATTGTATCATAATTATGACGCATGAATAGATTATACAGATTCACCTACGTGTTTGGTTATTGCTTAGGTCCCGTGGGCCATAGCGTGATTTTATATAGCTTATAGCCTCCCTTAATAAATAAACTATCCAAGATTAAAATAATTTCACATATTAAACTAAAAGCTATTGAGATTAACGAATTTTAAACAAACAAACATACTCATCGGCTTTATAATATTAGTATAGATTTAAAGACATTGACGCTTGAAAGGCAAAAAATACTAAGCGACATTGAGTAAACTTTACAAGAGAATGATTTAAAATTAAAATATTTAGAAAAAAGTTGTTAAAAAAGAAGACCATTTTGATTTGGATATTATTAACATCACGATAAAGTATCTATTTAAATTCAACTTCTTTTTTAGTAACAATTTTTTTTTCTAAAAAAAAACTCTCCTGTAAAGTTTTCTCAATGTTGCTTAGTAATTTTTGCCTTTCAAGCGTCGATATGGTTAGAACCAAGTACCTTTACATAATTAGATTCTGTAGACAGACCTGGATCCGCGAAAATATGCCAAGCTCAATATTTTATTCGAACATTCAAGTCGACATGAGAAAAATGTACGTCAGGTACTAGAGAGTGTCAGATTTGCATAGCAATCAGACATGCGTGATGTTCGAATTGATACGTGAAAGAATATTGGGAATTCATGGTGATGATTGAGTCAAGAATAGTGGTGGCCCAGTGGTAACAGCGCCGACTTACTTGTTGTAGGTTGCGGATTCAAACCCAGTTACTCGGTGCTTTATTTTGAGAATTTATCACTACTGCTTTTAAAATGAAGAGGAAAAACATAGTGAGGAAACTGGCATGTGATAGGTCCAAAAAATTAGAAGACATGTCAATCATTACTGGGCTTATATGGTATATTACGGCCCGTTCCCTCTCTCCTGTAGTCTGAGTACCAGCAGTGGAATCATTATGAAACTGAGTAAGTGAGTATGCAATAATAGTCTTTAACCAACATCACTCTTGTTGGACTTAGGACGGCTTATTATGTAGCGTTCTAGTAATAATCGGATGAATTCCGTTATTCTCAAGGTGTCATCAAAATGTCATCCCCATGGTCCGGAGTGAGGAGGGATGGCAGGCGGTCGCCTCCTTCTAGGAAGCAGTAATGCTAGCAAAGAAGGAGGCCGACCGCATCAGGCAAAGGCTACGGGGCGCTCGCCTCAGCCACCGCCGGGATTCCAATCCCGATTTCCTGCCACCGTAGGCGCAAGTTTGCGGACGGCGTGCAATAGATATAGCACGCTGTCCGATCGTCCAGTAGCCGACCGTACCGAGCCCAAATCGTCGACGGTGCGTACTGTTGCCGCGCGCCTCAAGGAGCTGTCAGTAAACCGTAGAGGCCCAGCCTGCAAGCTACACGCAGGCAGGGTCGAAGCCTGCTTGGGTCATGGGTCAGTTTCTGAAAGGAAGGCCCGGCCCCGGCACGATAGGCAACATAAGAACGGGGTAGGCTTTTAGTCAGTAAGTGTCTGACACTACTTCCCGCTCCGCCCAAGGGCGGGATCTGTCATTGAATGATTTTAACTACCATAAAAAAAAAAATCCTCTATAACATGATGTAGACTAAAAGCAACAAATAATTTGATCTCTCGTTAGTTTCAAAACAATGGTTCATTTTTAATGTTTCAAAAATCTTTTAGTTTGCAAATCAAAGTAATGAACTGTGTGAAGGTTACATGTCCAAAAACAAAAGAAATTGCACAACTACATAAATTAGACATCCTAAGTAAATGTGTAAAAGTCCTTCTAATTTATTCAGAGACAAACACGTAAAGCAGGAGTTAAGCTACAATGCATGTTCAGTAACTTTAGTAAAACAAAACAACGAAAACAAACTATATGGAACACACACATGCAACAAAGAGTGAACAGTTACACAAAGTAAATTAAAAGTGTTTTTTATATAAAATACTAATTGTTGCCTGCGACTTTGTTTGCTTGGAACATTGACCTCGCATTTGAACTCTTGGAACCTAGTGGCAAAACTAGCTTTTTAATTTTTTTGTTTTTTTTTTTTTTTTTAGTCTGAACCAGGTCCATACTTTTACCAGGCTAACTGGAGAATTGTAATTGTCTCTAAATTATTTTTTCTCTTTAGTTGGGTATTTTTTTTGTTTTAGTGTTGTTGCTAATATAAATTTTATTATAGAGGTGAAAGTTTATGAGTGTGTGAGTATGTTTTTTAGGGTTCCGTACCTCAAAAGAAAAAACAGAACCCTTATTGGATCACTTTGTAGTTCGTCTATCAGTCTGTCAGGACCCTTTATCTCAGGAATGCGTAGAGATATCGAGTTGAAATTAAAACTATATACTCAAATTTGCAATCCATTGAAGCTGTGACATAATTAAACTTTAAAGTTATCGAGAAAAAAAGATACGGCCGTTTAAGTACCTATGTCGCAAAAAACGTATAGGTATTTTGACACTCTCAAGGGAATCAAAATTCATAGGGTACTTCCCGTTGACCTATAATCTTGAAATTTGGCATGAAGCAAGGTCTTATAGCACAAGTATAGCAATAAATCTGAAAAATGTAAATTTGTAGGTACGTCACACAAAAAAAAACTTTTTTGCCATTCGGAAAAATCTTCAAAACTTGATTGAATCTTCGAAAATTCCCGAATGGAATTGATCTCTTTTTATAAGTTGGTTACGGAACCCTCAGTGCGTGAGTCCAACTCGCACTTGCCCGTTTTTTTAGGGGTGAAGTTATAGAAGCTCTTACAAGGTGTATAAATGGCTTGTTATTGCTCTGCCCAACACAGTTAGGATAAGACTAGATACACTGATTCACGTCTTACATAATATATGTACTTGGAGCTAATATAAGAATATACGAGTAAGTCTAATTACATGAACCACAACACTGTCTAAAGTCAAAGTCATCAGTCAGTTACGAGTAATCTTGAACTATCGGCCATTACATAATTACAGGAAACTACAAAAGAAGAATTTACCTTGATCAACTTACTTTCTATCGACTTTTACGATACCAATTGGTAGAATAATATTAGCTGACTCGGCAAACGCTGCTTTGCCACATAAATTGTCAAAAAAATATAGGGGATGGGGTAGGAGGGTCAGGTCGAAAGCCTAAGACCTATTCTCAAACCTACCCATAGTTACACAAAAAAACATAAAAATCGTTCGACCTGTTTCGGAGAAGTTCAGATAATAAAAACTGAGACATGAAACTTATATATATTAGACTGGCAGGCCTGGAAATCATTGACCTCCCCAATAGTTGGCTTTCGTCAGAAAACCAATTAAAAACCTTATTGCAGCGCCATCTACCGGATTCAATTGCATTTTCATAACATCCAAAGATCCACTCAAATATACACACAGCTGGATCGGTCCAGCCGTATAAGAGGAGTTAGGTGACATATATATACTATAGAAGCATTCATTTAAAGATATATGTACTATCTACGTATCTATAATATGCGATTGAAAACAGATTTATTACTTACTTTATGTAATAATTCTGTTACCTAATAATAATGCTTTGATCACTAAATACTATACAATCATGATACCTCATTTTGGCTCAAGCCATGTCATAATGGCCAGTCAGAAAAATCATTAATGAAAGTAACTGCCAAGGAGGTTCCATAGTTTGTTTTTTAAAATAAGAAATCATCTACTCCTGCACTAGGTGGCGCGAGAGGGTGTGTCAGATTTTTACTGACTAAAACTTACTGAATTCCTTCAGTTTCTCTTTGCTTTCCCGGATCACGGTAACTCTTCAAACAATTCCGCTGCCCTGGTAGGAAGGAGATTTCATATTCCGACTCAAAAGTGGAAAGTGCTATTATACACCTGAATTTGATTGAGAACGTCATGATAAAGGTTACTTCTAATCAAGTAAAATCTATTTTTCTTTTCACCATTCCATCTCCATTAGGTGATATCATGGTCAAACACAAGTTTATTCATAAAGACTGGCCTGCTGGTCTAGTAGTTAGTGGCCCTGACTGCTATGCCTGAGGTCGTGGGTTCGATTTCAACCCAGGACAAATTTTGTGATGAGCACGATCATTTGTTTTTTGCCTGGGTGTAATTTATTTATAACATGCATGTATTTAGAAATATATAAGTATGTTTATCTGTTGTCTAGTACTCATAACACAAGCTCTGCTTAGCTTGGGGCTAGATGGCGTTGTGTGATAGTTGTGGAATATATATAAAAAAAATGAATGCAAGTCAAGAGTGAATAGGTTACATCTAGGTACGTGTGCTCCATTTTCAACTATAGTATAGTTGAAAATGGAGCACACATAAAACTCTTAATTTTTTTTACCCTGCTTATCCATAGAGTAGATAGTGGTTAAGCGTGAGTTCATAAATATTTAAAAAAGTTTGAATTTCATTCTAGACCTTTTACCACCTGCTTCGATTTAAAGTCATATCTCTAACTAAAATATACTTAGTTTGATTTTTAAATATATGTTTCAAGAAGAATGTATTTGTAAATGTAAAAATTCTTTTGTATATGGGCCTTTGGAAGGCCTACGATAGGCCAAAACCAACTCACAGAGCCCCCTAGGCACTTTCCGTAGAACGTGGTACCAACCGAAGATTATAACTGTACGTGCTATTTAAGTGCACCTAAAAGCACCTGCAGTAAATAGGCAACTATTATTATACTATTATTAACTATTACTACTATTATAGACACAAAGATATGATTTTGAGAGGCTAAAACCACCACCCAAAACCATATTTTGGATATCTGTGGGTTCTTGGTGACTACCAAGAACTAGACTAAGACTACGGCCTGCATAGCATAGCATAGCATAGCATCGGCCTTAGAATGTTCCCACTGCTGGGCCTCCTCTCTAGGAGAGGGAATGCGCCGTATTCCCTTGCCTGAACAATGTTATTAATTAATAGACATTGATAAAAAACGGCAACGGGTGACTTCCATAAGGAGACTTATTGTTATTAATATTTGATAAATGTCGTTTAGGTTAATTCGTTTTTAATTTTTTTGTATTTAATTGAAAACCACTTGGCTTTAACTGTCGGTAATTTATTTTAAGGTGTCTTCAAGGCTAAAGTGAATAAGCTCTTAATAAATTAGTGCGCTTCACCATCAATGGTTCAATCACTGCTTACCATGGGTGAGATCGCAGTCACGCACTAGTTTATCATTAAAAAATATACCAAATTAATAACCAAATCCATAATTACAATGACATAAATATGTGTAGTAGGTACTTATTGAGTTACGGCAATTAGGACAGCATAGGCTCATAATTATATTATTATTATGAGCCTATGCTGTCCTAAAGCATGATTTTCTTTCTTTCTCACCTTTTCTTCAACTTTTCTCAGCTTAGTAACTTTGGACCAGTCTTTTGAAGAACGTTAGGTCAATTGATTTCATTTATAACGTTTACATGATACTAAAAAACTATAATCAATAATCATTGACTATAAAATGATTTAAAATTAAATTTGAAATAGCCATTATTTATTCTTATATCCCTGTTATATTTAAATCAGTTGAATATAAGTCGCGATATTTTTTTATCCTTCTCCTCTCCGTCAGATACAGCCAGTTTCCTCAATAAGTATCTTAAGAAAATACATTTATTTTACAAACAAAGTTTGCTAAGTAAATAAATATTACAAGTACAACAAAGAACAAAAGTACGGAACAAAGTAAAAACAAAAACGGAAAGGGATGCTGGAAGATGAAAAGTGTTCCAAAACAAATTATTATTTACCTTACATTTGTATTTGTGAAGGCAGAAACACAAACTCCATTCCAGCACTCCGAGTACAATTGTCTGATATTAATTAGTTACACCAACACACTAGCGTCACTTTAGTTACAATAATAAGCCAAAATTGGCTTCCTTGCGCTTATTTATTAATACACAAAATTCAATCCCGCTGCGGCCGCCTTACATCCCGCTCAATCTACCGCAACACGACTAAACTGTCCCAATTTGTAAGCTATCATTTCAACAAATTAATGTTCAAAAATTACATAGTGCTTTAATAACCACCTCTTTTGAGGACAAAGGGGGTCCCTTCAGCATACTGTCTCCGCTTTTTACGAGCGAATGTCACAAAAAGTCGCTTTTATTCACATCTAACAAAAAAATAACAAAACGCCACGAATCGTCGCCGGTCCTATTGTCCGATGATGTGGGTAGGGGGCGAATGCGAGCGCGCGTGCTACGGCGTAGGCGCGACGTAGTGCGGCTACGACCGGCTCGCCACTGGCGGGGGCTACGCGGCCCGGACCGCTCTCCTACACAGGCGCGCAGCTCGCAAACCTATCGGCACACGCCGCCGCACGCACACACCTGCCCTGCTTACAACAGACCCGCGGGAGGAAGCGGGAAAGTAACATTTTTGGGCTTTTACATCAGTACACACTAATGGTGATTCACTCACACACACAACCTTCAACGCACAACTTCTCTCATGCCCATACACATAGAAGCGATTTAAACTTGTAATCCCTAACGATAATTTGTATTCAACGGATTTGGTTTACACTAAAACAGAAACAAGTAAGTTGGATTTTAATAAATCTGTCCGTCGATTGAACCATAATTACAAGTTTCGTGTACTTTTTGGGTCGTAAACCAATTTTAATATATGAAATAGCCTGAAATAAACGTGAATTTATTGAAACGAGAATTTCTTGTAAAATTCATTACTTCAACTCAATCGCATATTTATTGGAAGTCGACATAAAATCGATAGGGCTGGCTCGACATGCAAAAACACTGACAGGTAATTGGAAGAAATACAGTTTGCAGTTAACCGTTTCATGAGTGGCAACCTTGAGAATTTACAGGAAGCATTTTTGCTTTGAGAGAACTTATTTTCATAAAGCAGATAGACTGATGTATGTTTACTTTATTCACGTTTAAATAATAAAATACGGATGGTGCAGTAGCAATTGTGTTTTCACAATATAAGGGTTCGATTCTAGGATTGATTAATATTTAAATAACATGTTGGGTTTACGCAACAAAAATACAAAAGATAACATCTAAAACATTTAGAAAAGCCTTAAAAAAGGTAATATAAAGAAATAAATTGTTTTATCTTTTTTTGGCTATCTTGTTTTGGCCTCGCGCTTGCACAGTAAAACCAAATGTTCATAACGTTGAAAGAAGAATGACAGAGAAAGTTAATTTGGCACAGTTTAGCTAAATTAAAAACTATCATGAAATAATAATGTGTGCCTCAGAGCTGCGCCAAATAGGTCCATAGCACATGTTAAGAAATAAAATAATCCTTATAACCCCCGATGGAAAAGAGGGGTGTTATAAGTTTGACGTGTCTGTCTGTCTGTATGTATGTGGCATCGTAGCGCTGAAACGAAAGGATCGATTTTGATGCAGTTTTTTTGTTTGAAAGCTGATTTAATCGACATGGTTCTTAGCTACAATTTATGAAGATCTATCCAGGTGTCCAAGGTGACCAGCTCGTTTGTTAACTGCGTGCAAAGTAAATACGCATTATAGATACCTATCTATAAAGCGTATTTACTTTACTTTCAAACATTTGTTTGTCATAATATTTGCAATACTCATGTACATGATGGTGCCATTGAGCTGGTCTGATGATGGAGCACAGGTAGAAGACATAACTCTGGATTGTTTATTAGTAAGCCCATCGGGTTTGGGCTCATTAGAGACAGCTTTGTCTTAACCAATGCTATGCATTTCTCATGATTTAGAACTGGGAGGTGGCTGATGGAACTCTGGAATGCTTACTTGTAAACCTATCGAGTTTGGGCTCGTTAGATTTTGGTCTTAATTAATTTTGTTCATTTCTCATGATGCGTCGGGGGTTATTTAAATTTTTTAATTTTTAAATTATTTCGGAAAAGTAACACACATATAGATAAGTAAAACAGAGTTTCTACTACGACCTCTTAACGCGATTCATTCGACAACCTAATCTGAACTGCTAAAGGGAAGGAGTTATACATCATCATTTTTATTATGTTTTTGCTGGTTATAAACTAGTACTTGATTGCAATTCAACCTGATAGTAAGTAGTGATGCAAGATGGGAAGACCGCAGCAGGCAAATTGTTCCAGTCCCTCGACGTACGCGGTATGAACGACGAGGCGAAACGCCTAGTCCGCACCGTAGATGTTTCAACAACATAAGGGTGGATACTCGCCGTACGTCGGGTTGTCCGATGGCGGAATGAAGTCATGCAATTCCCGTGCACACTCTCCAAAATTTATCCTATAAAATACCGAAAGGCTGGCTACCTTACGCCTGTGCTCAAGGCTTTGAAGATTGGATTTAACCAAATCTGGGTCACCGATTAGCCTCTTCGCACGCCTTTCCACCGAGTCCTGCTAGGTGGTATTTTGCAGCACCGAAACCCGAAACACGTGTCTAGTATTTTTATGTAAAAAATCTACGTACAAAATTTCGTAACTGTATCATGAAAAATCACAATATGTTACCTGGTGGACTGGTGGAGGTGAGTCTATTCGGGTGACTGAGGGGTTGGTTTTGCTTCCGCACCAGCTATGATCTGCCGTGAACTGTGTTGTACTTAGTGTCGGTGGTGACTATCTTGTGACTATTAAAATTATTTTTGAGAAAGAAATTTAACATGGTGTACACATTATTTATTAATGATTCTGAATAAACTATATTCGGCTTTCGTATAAATTAACAATAATATTGAATAAGGTGTAAGGCTCTCTTTTCTTTTTTCTTCTCAAAGATCCCTCTTTCTCGCTAGCATGCTTGACATTTTAACTCGTCATGATAAGCCTCCGAGGCCGTAAGTAGGGCCATGGGTTGACTCCTGTAAAGGAAATTCATGAATTCCCTTGAACACAATGGGCAAAGAAGGAACATAATTGTTGTTTTAGTCAGTCGCCTCGCGATCCATCCGAGAGCGAGAGAAGTCATTAGATTAAGTCACAACTCAAAAAAAAAAGGTTAATAAACAAGACAAACATGTAACTAGATTAGTAAACTTATTAAAGACTTATTTTGTTATTAAGTTGTTACATATTCGAATAACAGAGCTATATATGTATTTCTTGAATACATAGCTTGAATACATTAGGATAACCAAAGTTAGTCTGCAGTCTTCAGAGGAAACAATTTTTTTTCAAACAGATTTTTTTTTTTGCCGTGGCTCTGCGAACAAGACTGACGAAGCAAGACTTAGTCCGGAACGTAGAAGTTTCAACAACGATATTCGCCGAACGTCGGATTGTCCGATGGTAGAACGGAGATGGCGGAATTAAGTCATGCAGTTCCCGCGCACACTCTCCAAAATGCTGGCTACTCTACGCCTGTGCTCATCATTCGCCACATCATCGCTCACCATCAGGTGAGATAGTGGTCAAATGTGAACCTTTGCGTAGTAAAAAAAAAAACAAGCTGGTGAGTTAACAGTTCAAACAATAAGCGTTGTTATAACTGCTGTGTTAAAGGATACTTTCAATGCCCACAGTTTGTAAAGCAAAAGAACAAGACTTTTCCGTCTCTATTGATTCTGTATAATTAAACTCAGTACAAAACGAGATGAGAACTTTCTTAATAATGTTTTGGCAATCCAGTAACAGTTGAAGGTTCCAACGGGTGATTGAAGAGAAAATTTGTTTAAGATTTACTTGAACGTAACAGCTTTTCAGTCACCCCTCACAGTTCCTCAGTAGATACTCTGTATTGTCAAAGTTTCCTCGAACGAAAATTTACGTAGGTATTAAAGTTGAGTGAAAAGTTTTCAATGAAGATGTCGCAATTAATTTTCGATAAAATTAAACTCGTTAACGTCGGAAAATTACAGTCTTTGAACGGATACTAATTGAAATGTAGGAAAGTTTTTTCATTAAAACCTACTGTGTATCTGTGACGCCTCGTTTTTGGTGAAGTGTGTCGTTAAGGCTCTATTAGAGGCTGGTGATATTTCCTCTCAACCCTTGACTCTTCCATTGGGTTTGAGCTTTTATGTTATTCCGATTAAAAGAGTAATATCCACTATTCTTGGTTGGCCGGATTTATTTGGTACACAGACACAAACACAAAGAAGAAAAAAGCATCTGGCTTAAATAAAAAAAAAATACATTTTGATAAAAGTGGAAAAAGTTTGTCATTGCAATCGAGGTGAAATTCGCCCGAGCCACAAGCGAGGGTGTTACTGAGCCGTGTGCTGGAGTGACCAATTTCTCTGTGTATCAAAAGACGTTTTTTGATGATGAAAAAGAGCATTGTACTCACAGCTATGCAATAGATCTAGCGAATAGATCAACTGAATCTTACATTATTATACTTACAGATAGAAGGGCACAAGAACTATATTTTAGGTCTATAATTTTCACCCAATTTTGAATCGACATACTTTGTCCGATATGCTTTTTGTCTGTATGTTGTATTAATGTGCAGTGCATAACAAGATATTTATACCTACCACTTACATTTCACAACATCAAAAACCAATGATCTGTAAAAGAAAAAAATATATACTCAGCATTATGGATTGATTTTTCCGCACTGCCCGTCACACTCGGTAGCAAAAAGGTTCACTGCAATGCGTACGGGTTACGGAAAACAATTTGTTGCTACTTATATATTGTTACCTAAAGTAACTGAATCGTTACCAACAAAACAGATGGTATTTTTGTACCCGAACCTTTCGAGGAATATGCAATGCGATCAAATGTTATGTTGTTCCTTGAAACCAATCAAAGTTTTCTGTGAACAATATTATCAAGTATCAAATTATTCACGGAAAGTAGAACAGCTGTGCAGCTCTACTATTTCTATACTATGATTTTTTTATTAGATGAAGTAAAGTGACAGCTATAACAATGGTTGTTTGACAGTTGGGCATTGTTATTTGACAGTTGGGTCACTTTACTTCATCTAATAAAAAATCATAGTATAATACTGTTTATTTTTCTTATATTTTAAAGTCAGAAACGACTTGATACTTACTTCATAAGTAACTAGCTGGAATTATTACTGAATACAATAACAGACAAGCCCAAAGAAACGTCTAAATTAAGGGTCGGTACATATCTGACGAAAAATGCGTTGAGCGTAACGAGTTGATACTATAAGTACTTTACGCTCGTGGCCTGTTGGTCTAGTGGTTAGTAGCCCTGACTGCTATGCCGGAGGTCGTGGGTTCGATTCCCACCCAGGACAAATGTTTGTGTGATGAGCACGATAATTTGTTCTGTGTCTGGGTGTAATTTATCTATAAGATGTATGAATTTAGAAATATACGAGTATAAGTATGTTTATCAGTTGTGTAGTACCCATGACCCAAGCTCTGCTTAGCTTGGGACTAGACGGCGTTTTGTGATAATTAATTTATTTATTTACTTAATCTTCATGTACAATAGTGGTAATGTTTTATTATATATTTTTCTGTTCTGGCGTTACGCTACCGATAATACGCGACGCATTTTCCGTCAGATATGTATCGACCCTAAATGGCAGTGGGCGAGGTACATTACCCAGAGAACAAATGACCGTTGGGACCGGAACGTTCTGGAGTGGTGGAAAACGTTGGAAGGCCTCTAATACGGTGGACCGATGAGCTGGTGAGGGTTGCGGGAATTCGGTGGCTGCGAGACGAACAGGTCCGTTTGTTAGCGACAGTGACTGACTGACGACGATGTCTTTCAACTGAAATAATGATGATTATAGGCTCGCGTTTTACCACTATCTCACCTGATGGTAAGCGATGATGTACCCGACGATGGAACACGCTTGTCTAAAAGAAACCTATTCAATCTTGACTTAGAGTCCCCTAGGTTAAAGCTATTAGGAAACACAGACTCCAGCAGGGAATTCCACTGCTTAGCTGTACGCATAATCAATGTCTTCTAATGGTTGGGATCCAAGTTACCTACCGCGGCCATGAAACGCAAAAGACAACTGAAGGAACACAGGTGCGTCAATAAAAGTCTGACACGTCTCCTGGCTCTACCCAAAGTGAGAGAACGGTTCGGGCTAAGCGTTTCGCCTTTTCTTTTATAAAAAAAATGAAAAAAAGACTGTGGCTTCAAGGGATCGCAGTCAAGCACTAGTTTATAAATATCAATTAAATAGAAAGTTATTTGAGGAATTCTCACCTTTAAAAAGCAATGGCTGAAGACAGACGTTGAAAAAGAGACGGGGAAGCCATTCCCCAGCAATGGGACATAAAAGGCTAAGTAAATTAGTTTAAATCAAACAATTACAGAGAGCAGAGGTAGCCGAGTGGTAACGGTGCCGACTTACGGGTTCAAACCCAGCCGAGCGCATTACTCTGTGTAATTTATTTCATCACCACTGCTCTCAAAAAAGATAACATCGTGAGGAAATCGGCATGTCGTGGAACTAAAAATTCAAAGACATGCGACATCCACCCACTTGAACTGGGCCCGCATGGTTAATTACGGCCCATTCCCTCTCCTAGAGAGAAGGTCTGAGTCCCAACCGTTGGAACATTATAAGGCTGATGCTATGCTAAACAAATCACTCCTTTCTTCTATCATGATTTCTGCCAAAAGACAGTCTGTACTCAGTCACAGTCAGACTTAGGTCTTTCTCACCAGGGAGAACATATCTAACAGTACTGACTGTCTTTTCTCTATGTTTCTCACAAACACTGGACCTTCGCCAGGGTCATTATTCTAATTTGTGAGAGTTTTTCCATCGCTACGTTTTCTGATTTCAAATCCAGAACCAAGTAGATGAACCATGATTCACAAGCATTGTCACTTGACCACTGCTACTTAAGTTTAAACAAATTTAGCTTTTATCATTATACATACAATTGGCAATTTTCAGTTATCAAGGTAATGGCAGTTTGTTTTAAAGCGTGGGCGACAAATCCCTGTGTTAAGAGCGGCCAACCCGAAGTACATTTACATACAACCGCTCTTACGTGATTATGATGTTATTGCACATCTTTCGGATACACAAATATCTTGTGGATATTATCTAGGCTTCTATAGAAATAAAAACATAAATTTGTGTAAAAGGAATCCAGTAAAGACTTCTAAAACTCTGCTATTTTACGTGAACTTTGGCCCTCCATAAAGTACTCATATATTAAAAATATAAAAAAGTTCTTCTACATAAGCCTTTCACATTTATTCGAGATTTTAAATGATGAGAATTTTTCTCCAAAACTATTTTAGGGTTTTAAAAAAACACGTATTTCCTGGAACAAGTTTTGTGAAATATTCGAGTAAATCACGGAATTACCGAATACCAACCGAGTTTTCGGGCACACGAAAAAAGAGAAATACTCTTTTTTCGCGTTGCCTCTGCATCAAACATCACGTTGGTTTACTTTTAATGAAGCAAAAAGCTTTTAAACTATGCTCGACGTTGACAATACACGAGTCGGGAAGATCCACCTTAAGACGATGAATGAATCGCGTGGGTGTCGAGAAGGTCAACTTTAGAAGTTATAATAAAGGATGACTATTGTCATAACATAAGTGCTGTCAGAAATCTGACAACGCTTATTGTACACCTACGTTCTGACCTTTTAGAAACTTTAACCTTGAACACATCAACTTATAACTTTCAGCTTTTTTTTATGGATAGTCAACAAATAATTCTTTCCTCTCTGAGAGAAGTGTGAGGGGGTGCCAGACTGATTAAAGCCCACTCGTGTTCCTTTAATTGCCCTTAGCGTTCCAGGGCAACGGTAATTGATTAAAAGCATCCCACATATTGGATGTTTTAGGGTATCAGTAGAAGTATAATTAGGTGTATAAGGCTTTATATCTCTGCCTACCTCTTGCAGTATATACCAATCTACCAGCAAGATATCTATTTATTCAGCGAATGCAGCTAATACACATTAATATACGCATGTTCGAAATTATTTTTTTTAAGTAAACGATTTAATGACCTTGTAGGTAGTTGTCGGTCGTTGCGTACTAACTACCTACAGGTCATTGGACTCACCCAGCTGACGTTTACTTAAAGAAATTAATTTCGTACATGCGTAAATTAATTCGAATTAAAAAAAAAGTACTTTACTTAACATTTTTATCTTTACAAATCGATAGTATTACATGTACCTCAGAAGATCTACCTCACTAATATCTACAAACCAGATATTGTACAACACAATACACATCAGTCAGTAAACATTCTCAGTGAGAAATCTACTGCAGGCGAGCCAGCAAAACTAGGCGCCCAGCAGGACCGAAGTCTACTATGGCCAAAGCTTGACTTCTGAAAAAACCTTTTCAGAAGTCAACCTTTTTAATGGCTTCGTGGTTCTAGAGTGCAAGGGGCAACTGAAAGAACATTGATGTGGTTTTCGTCAGTAGAAATCTGACACGCCACATGCTGAGCCGTAGAGCGGGGCAAGTCACAGGATTTTCCACATAAAAAACTTCTTGGAGGAATACATGAACGATTAGGTCTCGTTCATGTATTCCTCCAAGAAGTTATGGCCGATGCCTGCTAGGGCTTTGGAGTTTGTTCGAAAGAGTTACTGTGGGCCTCAAACACAAAACGTAATAGAAAGAACTCAGGTAGGTTTTAGTCAGGCAAAATCTAACGCTTTTTCTTTCTCCACTCAGAGCAGAAGGAGTCGAAGAAGGAAGAGAAAAAGAGATTATTTCCTACCTCAAAAAAGAAGAAATGAGTACGTAAATTTTCATGCATTTTATCATCAATTCCTTTTCAAAATAAAACTAAGTATCTATTGAAAAGGAGTCGATTTTATCTAAAACACTTTCGGCAGACAATTCGACGGTCAATTCACTTGAAAGGCTGCAATAAAGCGCATGGCAACGGCTATTCACCATTTCGGAGCAGTATTAGCGGGCGATCATTCTTTCGGCGGCATCGCACATCGCGCTTACACCATTCGGGTTACACAGACTTAGGAACAAATGGATGTAGCTCCGATCCGTAGATAGAAAGAGCGGGGTGGAGGTAAAATATTCGGTAAGTGTTGGTATAACGAACAAATATATCTGCTTCTATGTTCGAGGTCTATAGAATAAAAAGGTTTGTAAGGTTTCTATATTAAAATTATCAAAGCTTTTACGTGATTAGTTTGACAGTGATGTTCTAGGTTATCAGTGTGATAATTATCGATGTGGAAAGTATAAACTTGTTTTTTTGTTAGCTATTGGGTACATTTATTGTAGGTACAAATACTCGTACAATGTCGCAAAAAACTTAATCTCGCTGGTGATTCTCTGGCTATTTTAAAATTATACAGTATGTCTTGTCTTTTTTTTTCGCTTTGGGTGGAGCGAAAGGGACTGCGACTTTTATTGACTAAAACCACAGCTGTGTTCTTTTAGTTACTATTTACGTTCGAATCGCTTTTTTTTTTTGCTTTAATTTAAAAAAAAAGCTGCTTATTCGCTCATCACTTGCAAGCCTGCACCTACAGCCTCTCCCTCACAATTGGCACCACCTCCTCTACTCACATTACTGCTTCGCAGAAAGACGACCGTATCCCATCCCTTCTCCTTTTGGGCCATGGCTTGAACTGGGGCTGGAAGCGAGTGGTTGCCACTGCCAATTATATGAAGTGCTTAGTCCTCGATAATTATTTTGTTTACTATGTAGTCCCACTATCATCTAATTGTGTGACGCGAATATTCAGAGAATCCTGCAAAAAAAAAGTTATACACGGGCAACCCTATTCAGCTAATGTCATTCACTATTTTTCGCGTTGTGTGCTCGCACCGGTTTTTTCGTAAAAATATTATTTTACAAGTAATTACTGTAATTAGTAAGTGAAATTGGTTTTAATTAAAATGCCTAAGAGTCGGGAAGAAAAATTGTGGAAGAAGTTGAAGAAACTAGAAGAAAAAATTAAAAAAAGCCGTTGTCGGCGAATTAGATCTTTAAGTTCGTCGGAACGGGAATCTGTCGTCGATCCTGAACCGGATGAGATACCTGAAGTAATAGGGGAAGAGGACACAGGTATGTGTTAGTTTGTTGAATTTCTTTATTGGTAAAGCGGCAAGTTTCTTTTTTCTTTTAGGTAAAAAAGTACCTATCACCCGCCATCTTGTCAATTCTTGTCGATACTTGATTTCAAAATCTCAAGTTGAGAAAAGCATAAATAGAAGTTCTATGTTATGCGCATATTATAGTTTCTGTGAAACAAAATGATTATTAAAATGACTGAGTCAGTTATTTCATATGTAATCAGACTAAGTTAGTCTAATGATTACTTTGTACCTTGTAGGTACCCATCAACTGCAAGACGAAGTGCTGACAGCTTTAGGAAATCCGTCCTACTCCGACAAGCCTTATGCTGATGATATTCACCCAGAATTAATAAAAAGGGTAGAAAATATTTTAACCAGTGGGTTGGAAAAAGATTTTAAGGATGACTTGTGCAAGAAATATTTAATTCCGAGAAATTTTACCTTACTGGATGCTCCAAAGTTAAACAGGGAGTTGGAAGGCCTGTTGAGCGACCCAATCAAAGAAAGGGATAAGAGAGTGGAAGAACGGCAACAGCAATTGGGAATTGCTTTATCTGCTGTTCTATCTTGTGTAGATAATTTGATTAAAACAGATCCAAACCCAACCAAGATTGAAATACTGACGGATGTATCTAGATTACTCAGTGACTTGCATTACAATGACACCTGTACACGGAGAAAATTGGTGGCAGTTAATTTAGACAAGAACATTATCAAAACAGCGGAGGCCGCTAAACGGGACAGTTTCCTGTTTGGTGAAAAGTTCAATGATAATGTAAAATATGCTAATGCAATAAAGAAGGCAGCACCAACCATTCTTAAAAAGTCCAATTTTGTTCGTAAAACGGGACAGGCCAAGCAGTCAAGCTATTTTAATTATAGAAATAAGGAAAACTTCAGTGCCCCCCCACAGGCAAGTCGAGCCAAACAAGGGAGGGGGGGCAGATATCAACCCAAGAATACTGGGAGGCAGCAGCAGCAGAAGAAGACGTATCGACACAAGTCTGTACGTCAGACATAGAGGTAAAGACTTTTGCAGGTCGTCTAAAATTCTTTTATCCTTGCTGGCAAAAGGTCACTCAAGATAAGGTTATTTTATCATGGGTAAAAGGTTATAAAATTCCTTTCATGGAAATTCCTTATCAACAGATATCTCCTAAGAATGCTACATTTTCAGAGTCTGAAAATGTAGTTGTATTGAAGGAAATTGTTAGACTGATACAATTGGGGGTCATAAGTAAGTGTGCACCGGTTAGTGGACAATTTTGTTCAAAAATATTTACTGTTCCAAAGCCCAATGGTGGTACCAGGCTTATTTTAAATTTGAAGTGCCTGAATAAGTTCATCCATACAGAGCATTTTAAAATGGAAGACATGAGAACATTATGTAAACTTATTTCAAAAAACAATTTCATGTGTACAATTGATTTAAAAGATGCTTATTTTTTAGTCCCAGTGGATTATGATGATAAAAAATATTTACGGTTTTATTTTGAAAATAATATTTATGAATTTAATTGTTTGTGCTTTGGTTTGTGTACTGCTCCACTTACCTTTACTAAACTGTTAAAACCAGTAATATCTTATCTACGCAGTGTGGGATTAAAATCTGTGGTTTATCTCGATGATATAATTTGTATTGGAGAATCTTTTAATGAGTGTTTAGAAAATTGTAGTAAGACATTATCATTTCTGAAATGTCTTGGATTTTATATAAATAGAGATAAAAGTAATTTGCTCCCTAAACAAGTAGTTGAGTACTTAGGATTTATGATAAATACAATGAATATGACCTTATCAGTCACTGATAAGAAGAGATGTTCAATACACTTATTACTTAAAAAGTATTTGAATAAAAGTTCTTGTACTATAAGGGACTTTGCACAACTCATTGGAACCTTAACAGCTTGCTGTCCAGCTGTGAGTTATGGTTTTTTATACACAAAAGTTTTGGAAAAACAAAAATGTGTTGAGTTAGTTAATCATAATAATGACTTTGATTCAACTATGGTAATAAATAATGAATGTAAAGAAGATTTACATTGGTGGTATAATTGTATTAAATCAGCTGTTAACCCTATAAAAAATTGTCAATTTAAATTAGAAATTTATTCAGATGCATCTCGCACTGGATGGGGAATATTTTGTGATGGTCAGGTAGCAAATGGTTTTTGGACAGAAGAAGACAAGAAAAGTCACATAAATTATTTGGAACTATTAGCAGCTTTTCTTGGATTACAATGTTTTGCAAAGGACTTAAGCACCTGTCAAATTTTACTACGTATAGACAATACAACAGCCATAGCTTACATCAATAGAATGGGTGGTATTCAATTTAATAATCTTAATCGCCTTGCTCGAGAAATATGGCAGTGGTGTGAAGCCCGTAGAATTTGGATATTTGCATCTTACATAAAATCTAAGGATAATAAAGAAGCTGATTTTGAATCTAGAAATGAAAATATTGATTGTGAGTGGGAACTGTCACCTACAGCATTTCATGAAATAGTGAGGTCATTTGGAAATCCCTCCATTGACCTTTTTGCTACAAGAGCCAATTCTAAGTGCAATAGATATCTGTCCTGGCACAGGGATCCATATGCAGAAGATATAGATGCATTTACAGTACGTTGGGATAATTATACCTTATTTTATGCATTTCCACCATTTGCATTGATCTCTAAGACTATTCAAAAAATCAAAGATGATAATGCACTAGGCATTTTAGTTTTTCCTATGTGGCCATCACAACCATGGTACCCATTTGTTAATTCTATGGCCATTTCAGAGATTAAAGTGTTTAAGCCTTCAAAACAATTATTGTTATCACCTTCCAGAAATCTTCATCCTCTGCACAACAGCCTTTCCCTGGGGGCCTGCATATTATCAGGGAAGCATTCAAGAAGCAAATGATACCTGAGGATACTATACAGGTCATGACATCTTCTTTATCCGTTAACACGGTTAAACAATATTCAGTAGCACTGAATAAATGGTGGATTTTTTGTAAAGGGGAAAATATCTATGATTTTTCTATCACAAAAATTTTGGAATTTCTTACACATCAATTTAAAATGGGAAGTTCTTATACTTCACTAAATACTAGTAGATCTGCATTGTCTTTGATTATTAATTCTGAAATAGGGACAGATCCCCAAATAAAGAGGTTCTTTAAAGGCATCTTCAAACTACGACCGAATCGTCCTAAATACAATGATACATGGGATCCATCAATTGTTTTGAATCACATAGAAAAATGGTACCCATTACAAGAATTATCATTGGATAAATTAACTAAAAAGCTAGTAATACTGTTAGCCCTTACAAGTGCACAAAGGATTCAAACCTTATCTCTCATTAGACTAAATAACATACAATTTGTTGATGCAGGAGTAAATATATCAATCAGTGATTTGTTAAAGACATCTACGCCAGGAAAACAACAAATGTGTATCACATTACCTTACTTTCATATGAAGCCTGAAATTTGTCCTGTAATTACGTTAAAATATTATATAAATTATACACAAACTTGCAGGAAGATAGAATTTAATAACACAGAAAGGCTATTTATTAGTGTTAAAAAGCCTCATAATTATGCTAGTAGGCAAACAATTAGTCGTTGGATTAAACAAACAATGATGGACAGTGGTATAGATATCAAGAGATTTACTCCCCACTCAACTCGTCATGCAGCCACTTCCATGGCTTGTAGAGAAGGTTTAACATTAGATACCATTTTTAAAACAGCTGGTTGGTCTGTAGGATCAAAAGTTTTTGCAAATCATTATAATAGACCATTGCTTAAAGATAATGATAAATATCTTTTTGCCAAGACAGTTTGTAATATTGAGTCTGATTAATGTATTTTACATAAGTTATTATATGACCAAATAGAGTTTATAACTTTCCACTAGCAAGTAGATAATAATAATATGTTTAATACTAAGTTGATATTAATAATATGATTATTATTAAGTTGGATAATAATAACTAAATAGATGAGGGTTATGTGTAACATTTATAAATTATTATAAACCACTGGCAATAAAAAATTTATTGTATGTATTAATGTTTTATTGTTTTATAGCATTCAATATGTAATTTCCAACTTCATCTCTAAACATCTACATAGTAAACAAAATAATTATCGAGGACTAAGCACTTCATATAATTTACTAAATTAAACGAACTTACCTAAGTGAAGTTCTATGGTAATTATATGAAGTGCTTAGTCCTCGATACT
Organism: Leucania comma; assembly: GCA_958295575.1. Lineage (NCBI taxonomy): Eukaryota > Metazoa > Arthropoda > Insecta > Lepidoptera > Noctuidae > Leucania > Leucania comma. Next base: position 12,346,910 of record OY282474.1, on the reverse strand, counting down.
AGGCTCCCTCCCAAGCCCGAAACAAGACCTTAGTTTGTTTTACCCGGGGATTGAAGTTGGGAAATTACTATATTTGTGATTTTCTCATTGCAGGTTGCTCTAAATAGAATGACATTAGCTGAATAGGGTTGCCCGTGTATAACTTTTTTTTTGCAGGATTCTCTGAATATTCGCGTCACACAATTAGATGATAGTGGGACTACATAGTAAACAAAATAATTATCGAGGACTAAGCACTTCATATAATTACCATAGAACTTCACTTAGGTAAGTTCGTTTAATTTAGTAAATTATCTTCACAAGGACACGGCAGCGCCCAAGCTGGAAGACCTTCGCAGTATGGTCCACGGTGTCCTTCAGGTCATACAATAATGATGATTGATTGACCGGGGTGATTATTTCAATCAAATTCATTATCATTTTCCTATAATTTTTCCCAACTGTGTGGAGACCGGAACCAGTCCAACCGAAAGTGGTTGAATGCCAGTATTTTACATGGAGAGTCTCTCCATGGAGGGCCTATCAGACGAGATGGGTTTGATTGTCACCCAAGACAAATGTTTGCGTGATGAACATGATCATTTGTGCTGTCTGAGTGAAAGGACATCACCCACGGTTCATACATTTTTGGTCCAAATTTAAAAGTGCCGGCCAAAGAAAAAAAATTCAATATTCTGTTAGAACTTGTTCTTACGAACATTTTTTATTATGGCAACAATGCTGTGGGAGCATTAGCCTCGGTATTATTTAAGTTCAAAAATAATTAGTTTTCAAAGAAAAACGTTCTCAAAAATTGAAATAGCCTATACATGACAATAGTTTAAAAAAATGCACCAAAAAAAAGACTGTCTGTAGTTGTGTCTTTGTTGCGTTATTTTTTTTTTTTATATTTTTTAAGATTTTCGAAGAATAAAAATACTGGTATATGTAATGCTCAATGCTTTTATTGTTTACAAAAGTCATAACAAGTACCCATATACTTATCTTTTAGACCCCCACAGTAATATTTTCTAAACCCAAAAGCATAATAAAAATAATAAAAAGCATATGACGGCGAATTTCTAAAATGAGTGGACGGTCAATATCAGAAGGCGGTGTTGCGGTGTCTCATAGCAGTGTTAAAGAAACGCTTGGAAAGCGTTTCATGAAATTCTGGATGATGGGGATTTTATGATATCCCCTGAAAATCCCCTTTTGTGATCAAAAAGAACTCTCATTTCAGACATGATAGACTTCGCGGATTTTTAGGAATCGCTTTTGAAGTATTTGCCTTATATGGAGATGTCGGGACTTTGCATCTGCGAAGACAGAGTAAGCGTATTAAAAATGCGACCATACCTACGGGTTGGCAGAATTTAGTGGAGCCTGCTTTGTGCGAAAGCGGAACGCGTACGTACAAGTTTGCTTTATGTACTCAGCTAAGGTCAAATGCTGATGAATCTCGTATCACAGCGAGCTTGCTTCTCCCAAGGGATCGGATTTGTATAGGTACGTGGTGATCAGAGGGAGACCCATGAAGAACCCTTGAAGAACTCCTGCTCGTATGGGTGGAGATCTCCCCACTATCGCATAGAGGGAGCGCTACCATCTGGTAGTCAATAGTGGAAGGTACGATTCAACAAAAAGTTTCGCAAGATGAGTACTAGACAATCTGGCACAACGAGTTGATATAGCTTAAATGATAAACCATTATGTTACACTTTGTCAAAAGCTTTCGCTGAGTCAAAAAATTAGACGTCCATTATCGCGTTATGCTAGAAACCAGCGCATTGGTGTTCAACAATTCACTGGACTTGTTCGATTCGGAAACCAAACACCGTTGGGAATAAAACTCTTAACTTCAGCATAATCTCTGCGCCGCTTTAGATTTTATCGAGGACATTGAATGGACTGATGAAAAGGTAGCTGGAGGGGTCAAACTTGACTTGGACTTGCATGGTTTAGGAATACCGATATTAGTGACCTTTTTCCACGCTTGGGAGAACATGTTATTCCTTAATGCACCATTGAAGATGACGGTCATTAGTATTATGAGTTGGGATGGGAAGAGTTTAAACACCTTGTTGATTACACCGTCAGAGCCGAGGTCTTTCCGAGGCTAGAGCTTTTTGATGATATTCCCCACCTCCTCTGTGATAAAGGGGGACAAAGGATCATTAGGATCTTCAATGAGTGTCAGGGAAGCTCTACGTTCAACTTTAGTGTCTCTCATATCAAGGTGAGTTTTGTCTATTGGTTGAGGGCTAGGGAAACAATGGAACTATATGCTATTGTTTAAGTATTTTGCTTTGTCAGAGTTATCGAAAGCGATACTATTATCAGGGCGAATAAAAACAAACATAGAAGCCTCTACTTCTTCTGAGGGTGCTAGAAGGCGAGGTGAATGGGTTCTAGCTCACATTTTATCCCAGCGCGCGACACGCTGCGCTGTTGCTTGAGCTTTGTTTACTTCGCCGGGAGTTGCATTCTTTTCGGTTTTCAGACCACATACATTGGCCAGGAGTTTCCAGCGATGGTCATCAGTCACTGTGATATCCCCTGAAAAATCATTCAGGATGGATCGCACGTGGTCCATAAGTGAATCGAACGCCTCTGTCGTGTCAGCGACTGAGACTCAAGAAATCGGGGATGGAATCTAACTGATTCAATATGGTAGATTTTGGTCTTCACATCCATGATCAATGTGATACAATATCACAGGTGTTACTTTAGGTACCTACTAAAGTAACAGATAAGATATTCGAGGATCCAACCTATACGCACAAAGCGCTTTCGGAACACTTTCATTATGCGTACAGCTAAGGAGTGGAATTCCGTGCCGGAGTCTGTGTTTCCTGATGGCTACAACCCGGGAATCTTTAAGTCAAGAGTGAATAGGTTTCTTCTAGGTAAGCGCACTCCATCGTCGACCGTATCGTCGCTTTCCATCAGGTGAGATAGCGGTCAAGCGCGAACCTATCAATCATAAAAAAAGGTGGGGCGAGCGTTCAGTGGCTAGGGAAGGATGTGTGGTGGTAAATGGCAGCTACCTAGAAGTTTCTATTCAAGCTCTAACTCTTTGTTTTTACAATTCATGTTACCGAAAATGTACGGAAAATGATTTTTTAAAACTTAAATAAAATCCAGGGCTATGGTCCTACAGTTTTGCTGCCATAGTAAAAAATGCTCAAGGAGTCAAGCTCTAACAGATTGCCATATTTTTTTTTCTTGGCCGGCACTTTTGAATTTGGACCAAAATAAATGATCTCCTTTATCTATAATTAGAATTTATTTAGAAATATCTATAAAAGTATGTTTATCAGTAGTCTAGACATAGATAGCGTTGTCTGAAATTTGAGAAAAAAAAATATAAAAAAAAACTTCCAGGACCAACAGCTTTATTTGCTTTCCGAGGCATGGGGTGTCAGTAATGTCCAATATTATCAGTCAATATCTTCTCACAAAATCCAAAACATGAAAACTCTAGCACAATTAATTAATAGATCAAGAAACCAACGAGGATCAAGGTAGCCTATAAATAGATCAAAGAGAATATTATAACACGAGGTAGAAACAGATTTAACGTGATAACTACATACTAGTATAAGTACGTAATATGAACAATGAAGTCGCAGATTACACTCAGACTATTAATTTAAGTGGCAAGCACGTGATCAAGGTAATCTCTTCGTAGAATTGTCAGTTATTATAATTGGGCCTACCCACGTTTGATGCTGAATTATTAAGAGCTTATGTTGTAGAATGTTATCAAGGCGATGCTGTAGAAGAAATTTAGGCCTACGAGTATATTTTTAGTATGTGATAATGTAGAAAAAAAATTACGGCACAAATTATTTCAATTGCAATCATTGCAATCATTCTCATTCTTTGGCAAATTATTCTAAAAACCTATTTCCAACAGTGGACGTCTTTTGGCTGAAATGATGATGATGATGATGATGGTTCTAAAAACAACGGTTTACTGTTATAGCGTTTTCATCTGATAATAAAATCTGCAAACTTTTGGTTGTGATTTTGAAATGGCAGAAAAACAAAAAACATTTTTTTTTTGTTACGTAACAAAAATTTACTGTTATCAGAGTTATTCTTACACCGACTTGTGCTATAAAACCTTGTTTTCGTCCAAATTTCAGGATTCAAGATCAACGGGAAGTATCCCATGAATCTTGATTCCCTTGAGAGTGTCGAAATGTACGTTTTTGTGATATAAATGGCTGTATCTTTTTTTTAACTTAGAAGTTTGATTTTTTCTCAGCTTTAAGGGAACACAGACTTCAGTAGTAAGTATATGGTTTAAATTTCAACTCGATACCTCCACGTGGTCCTAAGATAAAGAGTCTTGACAGACAGACAGCAGGACAACAAAGGGATCCTATAAGGATTCCGATTTTTCCTTTTGTGATACGGAACCTTAAAAAGAGATACGCTTTAGGTACTGTTTTTTTTTTATGGTAGGTAAAATCATCCAAAGACAAATCCCGCCCTTGGGCGGAGTGGGAAGTAGTGTCAGACTCTTACTGTCTAAAAACCTACCCCGTTTCTTCGTAGCCTATCGTGCCGGGGCCGGGCATTCCTTTCGGAAGTTAACCCATGACCCCAGTAGGCTTCCACCCTGCCTGCCTGCAGTTAGCAGGCTGGGCCTCTTCGCTGTGCTGACAGCTCCTTGAGGCTCGCGGGAACAGAACGCGCCGTCGACGACTTGGGCTCGGTCCTTTTAAATTGTTTCGTGTTATTACTGTAATATTTTTGTAAATTGTAATCGTCTTTTTTCTTTTTTTTTTTAGTTTTAGGTAAGAATTGTTTAGTTTTTTTTTATGATATTAATGATAATTGTTGTCTTTTGTGTCGAAATTATTTTTTTAAATATATTATTAGTCACGCAACCAGATTTTTAGCGTTTATTCAAAATGTACTCTTAATTCCCTTTATTCATTTGTAGTCATATTTTTTTACAATTTTTAAATATTTCCTAAAATACATAGCGTAGCATAGCATCAGCCTTATTATGTTCCCACCGCTGGGATTCAGGCCTCCTCTCTAGGAGAGGGAATGGGCCGTAATATACCACGCGGGTCCAGTGTGAGTTGGTGGATGTCACATTTCTTCGAATTTCTGTTCTAGGAGATGCCGGTTTCCTCACAATGTTTTCCTTTACCGTTTTAAGAGCAGTGGTGTTGAACCCGCGATCTGCAACTCGTAAGTCAGGGCCGTTACCACTCGGCCACCACTAATACATATAAAAAACATTTTAAAATATTAAAAAAGAAGCAGTAGTCCGCCGGTGTCGGGATGAAATATTCTCTGCTAGGCACAGGCCTCGCCAAGTGTCTCCATAATAGCCGATCTTGTACGTCTCGCATCCATCGGATTCCCGTGAACCTCATCAGGTCTTAGGTTCAACTTTTGGGAGTGCTTCCTTCTTGCACGTGGTCGCCTCTCCAGCTTAGCCCCATCGATCATCGGTCCTGCAAGCAATGCCCTGCCCACTGTCACTTAAGTTTATGTATTCTTCGGGCTATGTCGTAACCTTCTAATCATAGTAATATAGTACATTTCCTGTCTATGTGACTCATTATATGTATGAATAGGGATGGGGGGATTATGTATATATATACATATATATAGTATGTTTATGTATTGTGTACTTGCACATATTTATGTAGTTTATTTTTAGTTTTAAGCGTAATATAATTAATCTCTTAAGTTTTGTTGTGCATGTAATGCAATATCCTTATTTTTACAATTTCTTTATATACATTTTTTAAGGTTTTGTTGTAAGAAAACCCAATTATGGGTTAAGCTCGCCTGTGTACATCGCCTGTCCTATTTATTGTTAACTCTATAGTCTATGTACAATAAAGAATATATAAAGAATATATGAAGAATATATATAGTACATACATAAAATGTCAGGAAAGCCATGATGAAATATTTCTGAAAGCAATGTTGAATGATGATGCAAGAAAATTATAACTGGAGCCAGAAAGGCCGTTTTAATTCAACCCATTCTTCTAAACAAAACATAACTTAGAACGGTAATAGCAGTCGGTACGGTAACTAGGTAAGGAAGCGACCCGAGAGAGTATGTGAAAACTGTTACGACAGGACGCGGGGAGCGGAACTGACGTCTGCTGGCTGAATGATTAGCGAGTAATTCAGTACGGTCTGGTTTATTATTCAGCTGTTTATGTAAAGTTGGATTTTATCTTATTTTATAATATTTGATATGTGAAAGTCTGTATACAGGGGATGGGAAGTCCTGGGTGGTCCAGCAGTTGACTAGTTGAAATGCATTATAAAGAAATAATCGTTATTTTTTTTTTTAAACCAAAACATACATCATCGTATTGATATCGAAGTAAACTAATTTGCAGAAACTACATAATCGATTTAAGCTTTTGAATACCGTAATTAGAGAAACAATAAAAAGACAATAGGTGTGCGGACACCGGTGTCCTCTTGGTGTTTGACACCCTCTGCCTCTTTATCGGTGGATATTAATAACATTGTCTAGGCAGGGGCCATAGTCTTATCATAGTTCCCGGTAACCAGTCCACTTAAGACTCCAAAAAACATAGCTCTATTATTTTTGTTTTCCATACGTCGCAATAGTTTCTTCTTACCAACCGGGGTTTGTCCATGTCCGTCTGTATAACTGTCTGTCAAGTATAGTTCTCGAGATAAAGGGTATCTCGAGAACGCGTGGAAGTATTAGTAAACTTCCGAGATAACGAAAAAAAAAGATACGGCCGTTTATGTTTGTAAAAAACGTTGCTTAAGAAATAACTATTCATAGTGAACTTCCCGTCGTAAAATCAACAAATGATTTCTCTCGCTCTGAGTGGAGCATGAAAGAGAGCCAGACTTTTACTGACTAAAACCAACCTGTATTCCTCCAGCTGCTAGGTATAAAATTGGTTTTTGAATTATTAAATCAGAAATATTCATCTAAATTCAAATGCAACGAAGCGTTTCGCCTCGTCATATATCGCATATATCAAAGGACTGGAACAACTTACTTGCTCCGGTATTTCCATCCTGTAATAATTTTGGTGTCTTTAAGACTATAGTGAATAGGCTCCTATTAAACTAGTGCGCCTCACGATTCACTATTTGCTATCAGGTGGGATTGCAGTCAAGCATTATTTTACTTCAATTAAAAAAAAAATCAGTAAGTGCAATGTAATCAGTACGAAATTCCACCTGCCACAACTTAATGAGAACGTATAGGTTGAGTTTGATAATGTTAAATACTATTTCGTACAAATTTCTGCCAGCAGTTCCGTCTGCGCGGATTTATTCGCTTGCTTTGAAATAAGTTTAAAAAAATAATAGTAGTGTAGTGAGTAGTGTAGTGGGTAGTGTGTGGTGTGTGTGTAGTAGTGTAGTTTGTTTAATCTGAGATATAAGCTATCCCGGTACCAAACACTTCAAGGTTTTTTTTTCTTATAATGTTTTTTTTTTCCTAGTGAAGGTGATTGTATTTTTCAATTATTTTTTTTTATTGAAACAGTAAAAGGTTCTTAGAACAAGAATCAAAACATACAACAAATGTGGAGACCATTAATCCCATCCAAGACTTACAAGTCTAAACTCAAGTACAAGTCAAACTAACTACTAGCACTTATCGCATAATAAGAGAGAATTTAATGATACATACACGTAACGTAGAGAAACTCAACACTATAGAGGTAAATTGACATAGACAACAAAGAAGATTATGTTACTAATGAGGTCTATAACCTTTAGAATGTATAATACTGATTATTTGAAATACAGCAGCTTTTAGTCAACAGTTTCTTGCGATAATTGTAACAAGTTATTTCTTCTGAAAGTTGTACTTCTTATACATATAAAATACATAATAAGTGTTTCATCATAATTGCCACGCTTGGTAAGCGGGTTTTTTTATGGTAGGTAAAATCATACAATGACAAATCCCGCCCTTGGGCGGAGCGGGATATAGTGTAGACTCTTACTGACTAAAAACCTACCCCGTTCCTTTGTTGCCTATCAAACCGGGGCCGAGCCTTCTTTTCAAAAAGCGGTCCTTGGCCCGAGTAGGCTTCGACCCTGCCTGCCTGCAGTTAGCAGGCTGAGCCTCTACGTTTTGCTGACAGTTCCTTGAGGCGCGCGGGAACAGTACGCACCATCGACGACTTGGGCTCGGTCCGGTCAGTTACCGGACGATCGGACAGCCCGCCGTCCGCAAACCCGCGGCTACGGTGGCTTGGTAAGCGGGTTGACAATTGCAATGTATGGAGACGGCGGCACGCGTGAGGGAATGGATATCCTCACGCCTCAGCCGTTGCGGCCCCAACTCCGACTCCCAGCCACAGTAAACGCAGGTTAGTTTAGGTTCTGAACAATAGGTAGCTCGCTGTCCGGCTGTCCGGCCATCCGGCCACCATCCAGACTGAACCCAAGTCGTCGCCAGTGCTTTGTATTCCACGCGCTCCTCAAAGAGATACTAGCAAATCGTGGAGGCCCAGCAGAGGCGATGTTCAATTTCAACCGTATAATATTAGCCCAGCGAAGCTTGCCGAGAAAGTTATTCAAAGCGCAGGTTCGATCGTGTGTGAAGTACTGCAGACACGTATGGGCTGGTGCTGCAAAATACCACCTAGCAGCTTTACAGTTGGTGTAAAGGCGTGCAAAGAGGCTAATTGATGATCTAGATTGGGTTACATCCAATATTCAAAGCCTTGAGTACAGATATAGGGTTGCCAGCCTTTCGGTTTTCTATAGGATACATTTTAGAGAATGAGCGCGGGAATTGTATGACTTGATTTCGCCATCTCCGTTCTACCATCGGACAATATGACGTACGGCGAATATCCACCCTTAAGTTGTTGAAACTTCTACGGTCCGGACTAAACGTTTTGCCTCGTCGTTTATACCGCGAACATTTAAGGACTGGAATAGTTTGCCTGCTGCGGTCTTCTTGTATGATTATAATTTAGGTGTCTTCAAGTCTAGAGTGAATAGGCTCTTAATAATCTAGTGCGCCTCACCATCAACGATCGCATCACTATTTACCATCAGGTGAGATCGCAATCAAGCACTAGTTTAAATCAATTAAAAAAAACTGACTCAATTAATTTGCTGCCAAAACAATAGAAGTGTTTCATCCACATTGTAATAAAAAACAAAGCGGCAGTATTCTGTATCTAGAACTAAATACTTCTTGACACGCTAAACGCACAATCCATGCAAAGTTAAAAAAAGAAAAATACTTTAGTGCTCGATCTTGATAAGCAAAAAAAAGTTCAAATAAAAAAAAGAACATGAAATGACAATCAACAAATATATATATTGTACCTACATTCTATACGGCTCCAAGTAGATGTACCTCCAATATATCAAACAAAAAAGAAAGAAAACAGATAAACGTAACCAACCCTTCATTCATTTCATGACAGCTTCGCGTGTGAAGTACTACACGCAAAATTACGTGCTATTTTCCCCAACAAAAAACAAGCGTTTCCTTGTCGTGTAAACGCGCCTTAAGGCTGAAATAGTACATGAAAAGGCTCGCTGTAGAAAAGGCAAGACCGCGATAGCCAGACCTTTGGAGAGCCGGCTTAAGATATTGCAGCTATCGAAAAGCCCTTTGAAACCTCCTTCCAGCGGAAATTTAATTTAATCGCATTTTCTTCTTTGCTAAACGTCCTCTTTATGCTATGGCATACGGAGTTTCGTCTTTTCGAATATTACGTTCGAAATTAAAAGGTTTATCGAGAAGTGGTTAGCTTTTGTTAACCTTTGAATTTTGTGAGCGATTTCTGTTTTAAGAATAAATAAAATGTTGCACTTTACAAGTTTTTTTTTTTTTAACTTGCAATTATTATACAAATTAGCATTGCAAATAAAATATGCAAATATATGTTTTGATTAATCTTCCAATTAAATTTTATAGAAGTTAGTTAACCTTAGCCGATTGAGATGAAATTTTGCAGACGTATGAATCATACTTATCGAAAAAACTTCATTCTTTTTAACCGACTTCGAAAAGGAGGAGGTACTTCGAATATAGAGTTCAGCTGAATGTATTTTTTCTTATGTATGTTTACCGATATCTAGGTCAATTGTGGACTGATTTTGAAAGCTTTTGTTTTGATTGAAAGATTATACTCCCGAGTTGGTCCTATAGAAATAATATTTTGATCTGATAATGAACTTCGAAGATATAGAACGGAACTCTTCATAAAATCATAGCAGACGTAGACGTAACAAGTAAAATTGCGTTGTTTATACATGATTCGGTGACTGATTGAAGGAAGGAGGGTGCTTAATAACAACCAACCAAACTATTACAGAAACACCGACTTCTGAAATTGAAGTTATTTTGCATGTCTTTGCAAGTATTTTTTTTATTCTGTTGTATTTTTTTTTTTGCAAAAAACTTTTTTCAGTTATGGTGGACTTCTTTCAATGGTGGACAAGTTATTGCTTATATACTCTCATGATAAGGGTGTTAATTAAATGGATTAGTTGAAAAAAATACGAATACCCTACCATTAAATACAATGTGATGGACAATTTATTAAAAACTTGTTTTAAAAAAAAATATTTTTAATGTTATCTTTTTGGGTTCCGTACGTAAAGGGTAAAAACGGGACCCTATAGTGCTACTCCCCGCTGCTCCTCCGTCTGTCACCAGACTGTATTTCATGGACTGGATAAATAGACAGTTTAAAATTTCAGTGATGATTGTATTTTTATTGCTGCTATATTAACGATTCAAACGAGATCTATATGTAGGTATATATAGGGATTCTAGGGAATAACTAAATGGTTTGCTTATATACAGACTACTTTATGAAAAACTTCTTATTTACGATCATGGATAAATACCCTATAAAAAACCGCTCGATTTTTTATAATCTATGCGAACGCCAGCGTTCGCATGGTGTTTAACCGAATAGCGCGAAATCAAGCGCGAACGCCGGCGTTCGCTTGGGTATTGACTGATACAAACACTAAAAACAGAATACAATAAATATTTAAGTAATAATAATAATAGCAAGTGCACTTTTTTTTGTTTATTTTAGTGTTGAAATATTTAAAAATATAATTTGTATTTATAATGAATGTAATAAACGAAAATAATAATAATTTATATACAAACAAGTGTCACTGTTACATAAATGCTCTGCCTCCTGAACCAGGTAGGTAGTGAACCTGTATTTCGGGAGACAGTTCCTTTCCAAAGTGGGGACTCTCTTACAACAAACGTGATTTTTTTGCCTTTTTTTGCCGTTTTTTGCTACCGACGGAAAGACTGCCTCGCAATTGGCCATTTTTTTTTATTCGCTGATATATTCTGAGTGTCTGGCTGTTTATGTTCTGTGTTAAGTAATTATTTGTCTAGTTTTTTTTTTTATTATTATTATTGATAGGCTCGCGTTTGATTACTATCTCATCTGATGGTAAGTGATGATGTGGCCGAGGATGAAGGACACTTGCCTAGAACTAACCTATTCACTCTTGACTTAAAGACGCCTAGATTGTAGTATGAGGAAACACAGACTCCGGCAGGTAATTCCACTCCTTAGCTATACGCATAATGAATGTGTTCCCAGAACGCTTTGTACGTATGGGTGAGATGTCCACCATGTACCGATAGTGCAACGCCGTTCGTCTGTGTAGTGGTCCGATGATGGAACGGACTTGGTGGTATTAAATTGACCAATTCCAACGCACACTCCCCGAAATGTAAACGGTAGAAAACCGATAGGCTAGCTACTCGGCTTCGATGCTCAAGACTTTGGAGTTTTGACTCGATAAGTGCATCATCACCAATGATCTTCCTGGCTCGCTTCTCAATCGATTACAGGGCATCAAGCTGATATATAGCAGACCCATCCCAAAGATGAGAGCAGTACCTCCATATACGATCAAACTTGCACTTGATAAAGGTTGAGCAGCTGCTCCGCCATGAAGTACCGTCTCACTTCAACCTTGGCCTTAGTTTCCTGGGTAATGTTACGAGGATACACAATGTTACGTATTAAAAATAGGTAGGTTAGGCCTACTTCAACTGTTTTACTTACCTACATCTAAACATCTAAATATAGAAACTAACTGACTGACATATCAACGTACTACTAGTATTTTCGGCTGTATGTTGATATGTTAGCCAGACCCTAACCTAATCCCAAGATAAGGAATGTGAAATTTTTCACAAAATCAAAATATTTTTATTTCACATAGGCCTACATGAGCACTTATAAAATACCCAGCAGAGTCGAAGCCTACTGGGATCATGGGTTGTGCGAAAAAAAAACCCCGGGACCCTGGAACAAAGGCGAGTTTTAGTCAGTAAAAGTCTATCACTCCCGGTCTGCTCAAGAGCGAAAGAAATCATTGGATGATTTATTTATTTATAAAAACTATGAAACACAAAGGTACACCGGCGAACTTAATGCCTTAGGCATTCTCTGCCAGTCAACCAAGGGTGGTAAAGAGAAGACATGGCAGGTGCATAAAAAAATAAAGAATATTAATAATTCAAAGGTTCACATATATATAAATAAAATAAATATATATTTATATATACAATATGCCTACATATACATATATTTATTTATAGTAAAAGAATGGGTTTTTGAGACGACTCAGCTATTTGTGGAGGAAATATTAATGACCGTCCTGATGTCGAGAGGAAGCGCATTCCACAGAAGTATGGACTGAATATGAAAGGAAGAATGAACAAAATCAGAAGAATGAGAAGAACAAATAAGTAGAAGATTGTTAGAAGAACGCAGATTCTTAGCGTGGGAAGAACAAAGATATTGAAAGTGTGAAATAAGATAAGAAAGGGGGGGGGGGGGAAGTTGAGCAGAGAGAAAAGAGTAGACAGAGCGCGCAAACTTCTCCTCTGGCGAATCAGCATCTATTTGAGCTCGGTCCTGTAACTTGAAATATGGTCATATTTAAGTTAAATATAAACCGGATGCAGTTGTTAAGCAGCTTGTCTAATTTATCAAATAACACCGCATTCAGGTCAAAGTAGCACACGTCACGATAAAATTAAACTTTGCACAAGCATAGTCTTCTTCTTTGCAAGCGAAAAGTTCCTTAGACGATACAGACACCGCAGAGCCCCGTTGACTCTTTAGCAGACACTGGAAACCTGACTTTATTTTCCATCAAAATAAAAATTCTTGTCCCCAATAACTGATGACGATGAGAAAGTTATATTATTGGTGAACGACCTCGCCAAGCAAATAAAAATGTTTGACGTCCAGCAAACTGTAAAGAGGTCAGCTAAAAAGAAAAAAAAAAAGAAAGTAAGCAGAATCAGAATCAGAATAGTTTATTTCAAATAGACCAATTACAGGCACTTTTGAATTGTCAAAATGTCTGTCAGTCCAAAAAAAGTGAAGCTAAATTGCACGTTCCAAAGCGTAGATATCTATGGAGAAGCACGTGCTAGAAACTCCATGGACACTCTCAACAAGCACTTCGATTATTATTTTTAAATCGGCTCACACAAATAAGCTAAGCACACTAATCAATTATATGAAGTACAACACACAGCATACTTTTACGGCACTCAGATAAGTCCAATTCAACCTTAATCCACTTCGTGGAAGCAATTGACCTATGAAAGGACACAATAGGCACGATAATGGAGCGGGTATTTTCCAGAGTTCCCTTTTATGATAATTGCTTATAACCTTTCGTAGCTCCAGCTCTCGAGTGTGTTAAGATTTACGTTACCACAACTATTTCGAGGCTCAAAACTTTAAATATTGATTATCGGGAGTTTTTGAGGAGTTCGTGGCTTCTGTTTGGTTTTGAAAGAGCGTTTTTGTCTGAGGTTTAACGTCATTTTGAACGTTCTTTTAAAATAATCATAAATTAATAATTGATACTCATAAAAGCGCATTTTTATCGAGTTTTCAGGAAATTCTTGATAGTGTCTGTGAATCTGAATTTGTGCCTGGTACTAAAAGACTGATAGAATAGAATAAAATAGAATAAACTTTATTGTACACCAAAATAGTAACAATTCACAGGAACTTAAATGTATGGGTACAATGGCGGTCTTATCGCTGACAGCGATATCTACCAGACAACATACCTCTTGAGTTCGAGGATGATTTTCCCTATAAAAAAGTCGATGAAAATATTTAATATGTTTTTTAGGTGGATCGGAAAATAGTGTCAGACTCTTACTGACTAAAAACCTACCCCGTTCTTTCGTTGCCTTTCGTGCTGGGGTCGGGCCTTCCTTTCATGACCCAAGCAGGCTTGGTCAAAAAATTTATGTACATGTTACAGTCAATTCTTTTAATTAGTATAATAAGTATAAACTGCTTATAATGAACGCACTGCTGGGACTCTCCCCTTAACTCTAGGAGAGGGAATCAGCCGTAATCTATCACGCAGACCTTGTGCGGATTTGTGGATGTCACATGTTTTCGAATGTTTGGCTCAGAGACATGCCAGTTTTCTCACAATGTACTTCACCGTTTTGAGAGCGGTGGTAATGAAATAAATTAGATGAAGTATGTATCTGGCTGGGTTTGAACCCGTGACCTACGACTCGTAAGTTCTCTGAGTCCGTTAACATTTATTTAATCGCGAAAGATAAAATATGTGTCTAGCTACCACACAGCGTGGACAATAAAATCAACTAATAAATACCTCGGTTGTTGCACTGTATTGCAATCGAAAACTATCGAACTCATCTTAAATTGAAAACGAAAATCCTCTCAATACATATTAGCTCCCTAGGCGACGGCAAATCTTCAATAAAGGTTCTCATTGAAACCGTTGCTACGTTTAACAGATATCTACTTAAGATGTATCAAACGATTTTATTTGCAGAACTAAATAAAGCATTCTTTACTTTTTAAATCTGTATGTTGTTCTGAATCATCTTTATGGCACGGTTCATTAAAAACCCTTACAGTTTTAGGGCAGCGGAATCATTCGAAAGAATATAACGTGGCTTTCAATTTATTTATTTTTTTCCATGGGAGAATCATCCAATGATATCTCCGCGCCCTTGAGCGGGGTGGGAGATAGTGTCAGACTTTTACCAACTAAAAATCCACTCCTGTTCCTTCGTTGCTTTTCATACCGGGGCCGAATCTTCCTTTCAGAAACCGACCCAGTTTGCTGACATCTCCTTGAGGCGCGCGCGGAACGATACTGGGGCTCGGTCTGGACAGTTACCGGACGGTCGGACGGCAGGCTACTGATTGCTCGCCTTGCGGTCCACATAGTGGTGACACGCGGGCGTCGCTTCCACTGATCAACAATTTGTTGATCGAAGAGCGTGGCCTTAGAAAACAATGTGCAAGTGAAGGAAAACGGGTGCGTTTGAGTCAGTAGAAATCTGACAATCCCTCTAGCTCCACAGAGAGTGGAAGGAATAATTTGACGACTTCCTTAGTAGTATTTGAGCTCCTTAGTAATCCTGAGTTGAGCTACACGAATACTGACAAATGCGTGCACTGACTGGTCAGGGCCCATTAACGAATTCTTTAGTAGTAGTTGAGCTCATCAATAGTCCTGAGTTGAGCTACACGACTTCACTGACTGGACAGGTCCACTCAAATCGGTATAGTGCTTTACACAAAAGACCATTTTAGACACAAATCTGCTTGGTTTTTATTTGATTTAACCATCACATGTTTGCTGTAACATGGACTATAAAAGAGACTTTGACTTCTGAGTTGGTTTTGGTGTTTCTTCTTAAGGTGGTCAAGATCAACTAGGAAAAACCGGCCTCATCTTGTCTAAATTGAATGACTTGTTTTAATTGTAACAGGACCTTTTCTGGTGCAGCCGTGACGCACACATCTATATATATATTTATTTGTTTTTATATTATTTTGTTTCTATTTTTATTTTATTTTTGTTTCGTGTTACATAATTATGGTGTTTGTGCCTTGTGCTGTACCGAATATCTTTTTTCATTCTTTGTTTCATATAAATCATATTTTTTTTCTTTCATTGTTTCAAATCATATTTTATTAATACAACTGTGGTTGCTGTAGATTTATTATCTATGCACGATTCTGTGTCTGTGGTAGCTATTGAATACGAATAAAGCTATACATATTTAATGCTCCATATATCCACTCCCGGTAATGAGTCTGAAAATAGTACATTATATTTATTAATCTGTCCTAGCTCAGAGGACACCGGTGTCCTCTCACATCCACGCCACTATAGGCCTTAATTCCGATGTTTAGAGTCTACTTTTGTATGAACAAGTTGGGTAGTTGTGGATCGAAGTGTTAAAATCATATATTTTACGCACATTAGCTGATTCGGCTAACGGCTAACATTTTAGTTCATAATAATTACACCTACTTAGTTCATTTGTAATCAGTGCATATTTAATTCACGTATTCAGTATTCAACAGTAGCTATTACGCTTATTTAAGGCTAATTAATACAACATGTTCGTTAAATAGTGTAGCCTAATTAGCCCCTGATAATTACCCTATCAATCATTGTAAAAGCATGGGCTATTGGGATTAAAATATTAACTTAAATATGGTAGCTTTGTAGCTATCATTTTATGATATTTTAAACAAGTTTGGGCCAAATGAAGAGTCGTGGCGGATTTCGGACATTGTTAAAAAGGATGATTTTTTTTTTGGTGATGAGATGTCATCCATGCCTTCTTCCGCTCTAAGCTAGAGTAAGATGGACCCTAAATACACCTTTGTCTTTGATTTGCCCTTTACATTTCAGAGCCATACAGTTAGTAAGATAGAAACTGCTGACAGATGTCTATCTGTGCGTCTCACATCCATCGGATTTCCACGACTCTCACTAGGTCATCGGTCCATCTTGTGGGAGGTCTTCTGGTACGCGTCGCTTCTCCAGCACCTTTCAATTCCATTGACCATCTGTTCTGCGAACAATGTGCCCTATCCACTGCCATTTAAGTTTAACGATTTTTCTTTTACGGAGCTCTTCATTTCTGATTCAATAATGCCAAAAACTATCTGTGAATGGCGCCTTTTATTGCTCATTGTGAGAGAACAGTGGTGGCCGAGTGGTAATGATCCCGACTTAAGAGGTGTAGATCGTGGGTTCAAACCCAACCAGGCGCTCAAAAACGTTGAAGAAAAACATCGTGAGGAAACCAGCGTGTCCTAGAACCAAAAATTCGAAGACATGTGACATCCACCAACCTGCACTGGGCCGCGTGGTGGATTATGGCCCATTACCTCTCCTAAAGAGAAGGCCTGAGTTCCAATAGTGGGAACATTATATGGCCGATGCCATTGCCCTTTGTGTGGCTTTCAGCTTTCTAATGATTCCCATTTTGAGAAACCACGTTCTAGAGTCATGTTTCATTATTGACAACACGCACTGGACTTTTGTCTTAATTCGGCATACTACAATCGTATGATGGATGAGGAAATATCCAATACTATCCAGCCGAGTCGGATTCATAGCGTTTGGTAGCTCAAAATACAAAAAATCGCACAAAGCGTTTTGGGAACACATTCATTGTTCGTACAGCTAAGGAGTGGAATTCCCTGCCGGAGTCTGTTTCCTGATGGCTACAACCCGGGAATCTTTAAGTCAAGAGTGAATAGGTTACTTCTAGGTACGCGCGCTCCATCGTTGACCGCATCGTCACTTTCATCAAGTGATATAGCATGACAATAAAAAAAAACAATCGCAAACTAAAAAAAAAATAACTCGCCAGATTTATTTGCAAAAATATGCATATATTTTCCCGGCTCAAACGGTCTAGTAGAAACAGATTAAAGGCTCTTAAATACCGACTCCCGTTCAAAGTTATCGGTTGGCCAACTGCAGGGAAACTTGCTCGGCACTGTTTCTTGCGAAACATAATAAATCTTTCTTACTGTCATTGATATTTAGCTCGTGCGAGGGATTCGCGCCACAATAGAAGGAGCGTTCAATAAATCATTTAGAAGTATTCTGTTTTGCTTACATAAGTACGGTATATTATGTTCCCGATTGCTGCAGACAGGTTTAATCAGTAGGATATTAGAGTAAGTTGTTTGTTTTGGTAACTTATGAGATATAATTAGCTGGTAATTTCAATATTTTCGTAGGTTCAGAATAGTTATTTTAACTCCACAATTAAATTAAAAAAAAGTGAATTATAAATCAATTTATGGGCCGAGTTATTTTTTGGCACACTCATTCCGCTTAAAGACGTCTATTGTAGGACATAGGTCTCAATTTTCATTTCATCTAAATTAGGTTTAGTTGAATAATTGCACTAATTTTACAAGACAGTATATTTATTTCGGAAATGGAATGCTGAATCTACAACTAGCGCTAGTAGCTCTATTTTTTTTTTAATTAATCGCCAATAGATTTCACTTAATTGAATAAACACATTTAAGATTTTTCACATTAAAGAGATCCAACAACAGTTTTCAACTACACTAGACTGCAAAAATAACGTAGAATAATTTTGATATTTGCAAGTCATAGAAAAGTAATGCATACTTTATAATTAGAATAGAATATCGTTTATTTATAAAAGTGGCACAGTTAAAGTAAAATACATAAAAACAATTATAACGTACGCATTTACAATTAGATACGTACTGTTTATTTTTTTAATGTATTATAAATACAGTTTTTATCAGTGTTTTTTTATTGTTTTTGTATCATTAAACCACAATAAGTTTGTATTGGTACTCACATTTACCTATTAACATTGCTTAGTCACTAATAATGACCACTTAATTATAAAAATAAATCTCAAAAAAAAATTGTCAATAAGTTACAAAACCAGTTCATGCTATTGTTGTTTATTTTTATGGTGTGCAATAAAGAGCATATGTACCTATGCTATTTATCTTTGTAATGTATTAATCTATCTTCTACAACATACTACAGTTTTACAATTCTTCTTATGTATTTTAAAAACTATCACATTTTTTACCAGCAACCCAGAATTTTAGCGGCCTAGTGTACAGTCTTGAGCAATAAAATACATTAATTTGTCACGTTTAAATACAGTCAAATAAGTTTACGAAAATTTGCTTTAAATTACCTGTTAAAAGATAAGGTAATTAGGAAAAAATAATCGAAAATTTGAAAATGTTTTTAGCAAAAGACAGGCTCTAATAATAATATCAATATGACGCAGTACCTTCAAGTCCTTGCAATATTCAAAGTACCTCAATTAATTGAAGCGTATCCTGATAACTACATTAATTGAAATACCTTCGCTATGAACTTCCTCCGATTTAATTAAGAATGTTTTCTAATTTACTTTGAAATGGATTACAGCATTTCTTCTTCAGGTATTTTTTTCTCAAAGACTATATTAACCTTATTACCTAGCTAAGTTTCAATTAAATTGTTTTACTCTTGATTATTGCATAACGTTAAGGCATTATTGAGATCAAACGTATTGTCGGCCGCTGACTTTGAGCGGGCGTTACGCAGTTTATCGCTTTTCCATATATGTATATTCACATTCACAACGAACCGACTATACGCTATTACGTAGTGCGTTGTTGCCGACTCTCGGTGACCGATATATTATACTACTCGTAGCAAACCTTCTATTTTGTTCACAAAAGTAAGGCATTCTACGCTATAGCGTACTGTCAGCTTTGTGAGAACGTATACTGGAGACTGAGTCTACGTTCACATTGGGACTGACAGTAAGCATACGCTGACAGTCAGCGGCGGACGATACGTTTGGTGTGAACGATGCTTAAAACTAAATCCCTATAATTATTTACATGACTTTACAAATTAATGTGATTAAGAAGTTGAATTACTTCATTGTACAAACTACAAACTCAAAGAAAACAAAAGGTTTTAAAATCTAAAAGGACCACACAATTATTCCAACATAATTCTATCCTTTGGACTCTTCGCGTTTAGTTTTCCTTATTATTAATCTCGATCAACCGCTAGATTATTCCGAAAAATTGAGCACACAAATCCGAACGGTACAATAATCGACGGAGACGGAAAAGTGGAATAAGAATAATCAACGTAAAGAAAAAACGAATCTCCAAACTTTTTTTATAACATCGGGCGTAGTCATTGGTAGAAAATGAAAAGGACACCCCGTTACGATTTCCATTAACAGGGAGTAGGAATGCGTCGAAGGCCCGAGGGCTCCAATAAATCAATCTGCGAGGAGACAGACCTCTCCGGAATCGCTCTCAGAATATACAGTATTAAATTTTGCAGGGTACATGAGTGTGCTTCTAAGCCTGAAATGTGAACGGTATACGCTTGCCTGGCGTACGGACAATACGTGTAGCAGAAGTGTGTTAGACACACAATTCGAGCAGCAAGCTGTTTGCAATATTCGTTGGCTCACATAGTAACCGACCGGTTTGATGCTAGTATCGGTATTTGATGAATGTACCAGTGTGACAAAGAATTATATTGTTTGTCTTAGTTGGGACTGAAAGGGTTGGAGAGTAGTTTTAAAATAATAATAATTAGACAACTTTATTCGCCGTAATCATTGATATTATAAGGAACGTTCCAAATTTAAATCATATTTAATTACCTACCTAAGTGACGAAATTTGAAAAAATTAAATCCCTCGATGTGATAAATGAAAATAAAAAAAAAAAACATGGGAAATCGCTATATTTTTTTTCAAATATCTTTAGGAATCGATTTACGGTTAAGCGGATAATTAAAATATAAGACACATGCACATAATACATGTAAAATGTAATTATTTAGGAACAACAATGTTTTTCAGCCAGCCTACTCGAGGTATAATTTAGATGTAATGTAAATCACGCGCGTTCAATATCGTTAGTTAGCCTGGCTGAAATAGAGCTAACTGTTTTTGCTCAAAATTAGATTCAATAAATTAGTGCTTAACGAGAATTTCGCATTAGCAAAGCAGTGACACTGAACTCATGTCCATAATCATTTATACAGCGTGGTTAAATAATAACACCTACATGTGTTGCCATTGTGTAATTAGACTTCATAAAACTTTTAAAGTAAGTATAGATAAACAATAAAGTGAAAAATATTATACAAGTACCTACTTACGTGCACAGGACCATCTTCTAAAAGTTTAATACAAAAAAAATATAATCAAATTGGTGATGCGTTTTACTAATAAAATAAATAAATATTTAAAATAAATCATTCGATGACACGGTTGACGCAGTAGTTAAACGATTCAGGCGGTCGTCTCCTGCGAAGCAGTAATACTAGCGAAGAAGGCGGCCGCACGCGCGACGGTTACCACAGCCACCGGGATTCCGATCCTAATTTCCAGCCACCGTGAGCCCGAGTTTTCGGACGGCGAGCAATAGGTGGCTCGCTGTCTGGTCTGGTAACCGTCCGGACTGAGCCCAAGTCGTCAACGGCGCGTAGTGTTCCTCCGCGCTCCAAGGAGATGTCAGCAAATCGTACGGGCCCAGCACTCGCGAAGCCTATACTGGGGCCATAGGTTATGTGAAAATGAACTCTGAGACCCTGGAACCAAGAGAAAGAAGGAACAAAAGTGGGTTTTAATTAGTAAAAGTTTTACACGAAGAGTGGGAGAAGTTATTGGTTGATTTCCCACCAAAAAAAGTGGTTAAACGATTGGCTTTCCTCATGGAACAAACACATATTTGTATGTCCCAGAGACAGTTGTTCCGGGTCTGGGTGTTTTGTGCATGTGAGTTTACATGTTTGTGAATTCATCCATGATACAGGAGTATTTTTTTGTGTCAACGTTCTTTTTAGGTTTTTTTTAATGCGATTTTTTATCAGTACTGCTCTAACTAAAAATAATTTATTAGTTATGCTGCAAGGAAACTAGAAGTCGCATCACATCGTATTGTCGGATCGTGCCTGTTGAAATAGAGACAGAGGTAACCCATTCAATATTTCTGCTATAAAAGAAAAACAAGAAACAAATAATATTCTTGCAGAAAAATATCAAAAAGTTCTCAATAATTTATTTGAAATAAAAACATTTCTTTAGTATCTTCTCAACTCGGTCCGTGATAAAACATTGTTAAGTACAGTTCCGCCGTAACAACAGAAACATCTTCAAAATTTTAAACAAGGCCGATTCTTATTCACAAAGACTCCGCTATAAAAGTGACTCCCCAAGTAATTCTACACTGTATCAATCACGTTGCAGTAGTAAAATCCGACGTAAAACTTACTTCAGATACAAGTACTAGAAGTACAAATGGCAAAATAGTAAAGATATCGAGATCAACAAAAAAATAAAAACCGCGCAACTGCGAGTCGCACTTGCGCGTAAAGGGTACATTTCATCATTCCATATTCTTCTTCTTTGTTGGTACGCTCTTGTCAGAGTGGTTATGATCATCACTGTCATGTGAATCACGATGAGTGATCATCTTGGTCATACGGCGCCATTCATCGCGGACTACAGCTTTCCGGGTACATTCGTAGACCGAACACCTAGTTGCGGCCTTGATCTGGTATGTCCATCTCATTGCTGATCTACCACGTGGCCTGGTGCCCTCAACTTTGCCGTGCACTACGAGACGCTCTTCATCATTCCATATAATCCGTAGCAAAAAAAAACAGCACAAAAAATCACGTTTGTTGTATGGGACCCACTTAAATTGGTATTATGAAAATTTCAATGTCTGATTATCACGGTTCATGAGATACAGCCTGGTGACAGACATACAGACAGCAAATAGTGTTCTTCGGGCACGGAATCCTAAAAACTGTCTAAAGTACCATTTTCACTACTTCGAATAGTCTTTTCATTAATAAAGTACATTCAGTGAACAATCATAAATGCTTTATCCATCTTACATGCCTTAAGAAATCACCCTGCGTACTTATTTCTCATGCTTACTGTACCTAGTTCCTTGAATTTGCTTCCGAATCACGTAGGTAGACACTTGCAGCCCTGTTCGACCAATCACCGACATGTTTGAGACGAGAATACGTTAAGGAATCCTTGATATTAAACTTTTAAGTGCTACGATTTTTATTTGTATTTGTAGGTCATGAAAATCGATGGGGAGCTATTGGATTGGAAGTAAGAGCTATGTTTTAAAGGAAGGTCATTCCGTTCATTCGTGGGTCTTAAAAATACATTAATCCTTTAGTAAACTTAAAAAAAACTTTAATGCTTATAATAATACACCGTTAAATTTTAATCGTTTTAATTCCGTGTAGAATCGATCTGGTACATGAAAAACTATCGATTTGTATAGATAAAATTAAAAAAATAAAGTACTTTTTTTCTGAAACTCGAATTAATATACGCGTATATGAAATAAATTTATTTAAGTAAACAAGTCAATGACCTTGTAGGTAGATTTTGGTCGTTGCGTACTAACTATTTACAGGTCATTGGACTCGCGCAGCGGACGTTGGTCAAATTCTCTTTTAAATTCCATATAGCAAGCTTGTAATGGACAAAACATAAGAAAACCAGATTGGAGTCTGAGATGGTCTTTTGAGGAAAGAATCACACAGTTCTGAGTGGACCTGTCCAGTTAACTCAGGACAACTAAGGAGTTCAACGACTTGACGAACAATATCAAAGAAAGGACATTTGGGTAGGCCGCAAAAAAAAAGTTGTACATGAAACCCGGTTTTACACTTACTTTGACCATAGAATAATAAACAATATTACGACTGGCGAACATCCTTCACATTTGGTTTAGTTATTTATTTCAAGTCCTACTGTTATAGTCTATATTTGGCCTCTAGCATTAAAATCACACCTTTAGAAGCTTTGTTTTATTGTTACGATTGTGTTCATTTTAATGTCTGAGATCCTTTGTCTCTCGTAAATTTTAAGTATTATTATGTCTGGTTGGCCCCGTTTGTGTACTGGTAGACTGATACCCAGTTTGATATTCTGAACGGATACAGTGATTTCAGATTTCTCCAGTAAGAATTTCTCAGAACCAACAGGAGTTGCAATTTACCTTTTTATATATGGTAAATAAGTCATAAAAGCCCTGATCGACGAGCGAGTAAAACCGCGGTCTTATGGCTCGCCCGTAAACTCGCCAGTGTATCATAGTATCATTGCAATACGACCGACGTCGTGTTTGCTTCATTTTCTACTCGGCTCGTCGTTCAAAACTTTTTACTCGTTGGTCGGTCAGCACCAACGAGCCGCGAGTAAAACCGCGTTCTTTAAAACCGCGGTATTGGCTCGTCGATCAATTACCTACTTTAAAGAGAGTACAACATAACTAAAAAGGCTACTGTAGGCTACAAAAACTTCGGCTCACTACTAAAACATAAGATGAATAAAATGAAAGTAACTCCTGTGCTAAGCTGTGTAAAGTAGCGTAGCTGGAAATGATGCATCTCACGACCTCGTCCAGGGGCCTTACCACGACATGTAAAACTGTCAAAAAACTGCGGCACGATAGGCAACGAAGGAACGGAGTAGATTTTTAGTCAGTAAGAGTCTGACACTACTTCCCGCTCCGCCCAAGGGCGGGATTTGTCAATGGATGATTTTACCTACCATAAAAAAAGAAACGAATACGGCAAAAAACAAACGACGTTTTTTGCCGTAGTCGGGTTTTAGTTTTTCTACTTTTTTATTTAAACAATTTTGGTGTGAAATCACTGTGCTTCTATACTATTTAGGCAGACTCCGAAACCCGAACATAACCTAGTGACCTCATGGTGATATTGTTGGTAGGTACAAGTGAATCCCTTTAAAATTATACCAAACACTTCGTATTTATCGCATTCTTATTTTTTAACACATTACTTTTGTCCGCTAGAGGGCGCCATATCGAGTTTTGTGACGTCACGTAGCCTAAGTTCAGCGGACAATTAAGAGGGTTCTAACGATACCTCATATGTCGAGTTCCGATAAGAAGATTAGGAGCTATGAGGGAACAGATGAACACACTCACATACATACATAGCCCGTCAAAATCATAACCCTCTTTTGGCTTTGCCGTAGTCGGGTAAAAAGTGCGAGCGATAAAGAGGGACGGAGCTATACACCCCATATAGCTCCATCCTTATAACAATTCAGTTAAGGTCGTCAAATGAATTGCGTTAAGAACTTGTAGTAGGGCCTCTATACGTGTTTGAAGAGATTTACGCCTGTCTGCAGATCTGCCCTTCGGCGTAAACAATGATGAGATTTCCTGAGCAAGAATTATCCCGTCAGGGCAAGGTTTCCTGGAATTTAAACCGATAAGCTAACTGAATCCATTGATTGAAGGTCCAATTCTAGTGCACTCGTTGCATTCAATGCCGTATTCCTTTCACAAACACGATTTACGTAAAACTGGTAACTATAAGGTTTAAGTTATTTTATCAAGTTCTTTGAAGTAAATTTAATTAGGTGCGATAAATATCTGAAGATTCTGAAGAAAAATAAACAAACTTAAGCGGCAATGGGCAGGGCACATTGCTCGTAGAACAGATGGTCGATTAGAACGAAAGGTTCTGGAGTGTCGTACCGGAAGATGCAGTGTTAGTGTCGGTGGTGTCCAATTTGTGACATTTTTAAATATTTTAGAGAAAAAATCTAGCATGGTGTAAATATATATGATTTATACACCATATCAGTTTGCTCACAATCAGTAACTGAAGTGATTGGAATTAATTCAGTTACTGATTATGAGCAAACTATATTCAGATTTTGCTTATACTGAAAATAATGTTATATACTTACATGAACAAAAATATGGTGATCAAGCAAAGGAACTAAAATAAGCAAAACATGCCCCACAAACTTGCAAATCGATCAATCTACTCTTTATTCACTAAACCAAAAACTTCACAAATACACTTTACTCACTTATCCAGTATAGAGAATTAAAACATAACAATTCCCTAGAAATCTGTTTTGAATTTGTTAAGAACACAAGGGAAGCGATTCTCGCATTTCATGCTTGCTAGTTCTAGAACAAAATCTATTAAACTTCGGCCACGCTGTTGCTACCAGCCATTGTGTTATGAAGTAACCTGATTGCTTGTCAAACAACCGACTTTCATTCTTATTACATTGTAGTCATCAGGAGACGGAGCCGTCAATGTGTCAGCAACATTGTTATGATGTCTATAAGGACGAATTTGGCAGCACGCACATTTTTGAGGTACACCTAGGCAATATTTCAGCGATTTTGTGAAAGTAGTCTGAGTTTACCTTTTAATTTTTTATTTAAGGCCAGGTTCTACTCATCTTGAACTTTTCAAACCTCTGGAAATTTAAAACCACAAATATAAAAGAGATCACCATGAAAATTGACTATAAGGCCAACCGTCCGGCAAAAATCAAAACATGAAATAAATTAGTTGGCTTGATAAAAAAATTCGCGAATCTGACCCTAATTTACGACTTTACACGTGTATGTCTACAGGATTACGTCACGGAAATATTTGAAAGTTATAAAAGAGAGAGTCCTTTTGAGAACCGTAATTAGAGACACAATAGAAAGACAATAGATGTGCGGACATCGGTGTCCCCTTGGGGTTTTAGTTTAAAAGGGGACAAAAAATTGTGAGTACAAAAACAAAAATCTTGAATAGTTATTGTTTTTATATATAAATAAAAATAAAACCGCTGTTACGGGGCCACGATATCAACATAGACCCGGGCGAAGTTCATACAAAACACTCAGTCACTATAACCGACTCTTAAAACTTTTTTATTGTTAGCACGCTTCGTTAGTGGTTCTCAAATGGTGATTCTTCAAATGTATTGTGTATGTTTCACACTAAAATTCTAACCAATCATATTTCTCTCATCATCATCATCGTGATTGTGATGCTCAGCTTCATGCTGATGAGCTTATATATGCTGATAATCGTTCGATGCTGGAATAGATTTCCCCCAAGTGTTGCTATAACAACCAATTCTATGCGTCTCGCATCCATCGCATCCATCAGACCACTTTGTTCTCTATTTGGTTCCAATATAGATGCATATTTCTTCTGATTCGACTAAAAATCATTAAAAAAATAAATAACTAACTATACTAATATACACTTAACGCAAAAACTCTTAACTACTTATATCATAAAATATAGGGCCACAAAATAGTTCTGCGTCGTTGCCAACTAAAAGTGTGCTGCTGGTGGCATATGGCAATGGTTAGTCTTTGGCCGAGGTAAAAAGCATTATTAATAATTTCTATTTATTAATATTGTAGATATATTCTATTGTCAATAAATTCAACTTTATTTTTATTGATTAATTTCAAATTGTATATGAAAATTGTAATGGGTGTATAACATTCTTTCCTGAATTAAAATGAATATTATTACTATGTAAGAATCAAAAAACGACTGTATGATGACAACAAATTCTTCTTGTTTTCTAAGAGATAACCATTTCAATTCTCAAACGCCCATTTTTTTTATATACATTCTCTGAACAATGGAGTATCTGAACGTATATTTTGCAAAGTAATTCCGTATACAAAGTGTCTTAGTAGAAAGCATCACGAGAATCAAAAGATGGCTACCAAAGCGCCAAAACAGATGTGAACAAAGATGAAAAAAGTTTCAGAAATTGGGAATGGAAGATGATTACAGTACACAGAATGGAGTTGCGCGTTATTATCAAGTCGCCTTTGTACTGATTCCGAATGTTTCCCTTTAAGAACTTCCACCAAGTTTATAGCATAAACCCTCGAATCGTACCTACGAAAAAGGAAAAAAAAGTTTAATTCACATAGAATCTTTATAATTCTTTATTGTTCTTGCTTTGTTATTCAAACGGCTATAATTTTGGTATTTTATGTAGTTTATTGTGAAAGCGGTTTACTAAGTTCCTTTGTCTTTTGTTTATTTGGGTTTATTGTTTCGTGTAATTTGGTTTTATTTTTATTGTGGGCTTCCAGCAGAAGTTTCTGAATTAAAATTTGAATGAGGTTCAGCTGAAAGAGTATTTTATATAATCTTATCAATACTGGCCTGCAAGATTTTTTCTGTCCGCGTTCCACATTTAAATTGGCTAGAGCAGTGCTAGCAAATCGAAATGCAGAATTCAAGTTCCCAAATTCCGTTACTTTTCGCATTATAATTATGTTTCCCTACCTTCCTTTTCAAACCCCGTCCAAAATAAACATCTAAACAACTTGACACTGGCGGATGCACAAGAGTGCCAGCCATAATCTCCTGTCGATGGATTGAAGAAAAAAAAATAAAAAAATAATTTCAAGTTCAGATTCTGTGTGTGTACTTGATTCATGAACATACGCATATAAAAATTCGTGCCTTTCCTTGACACATATTCCATACATTCAGTTTTCCCCATTTTATTTACTACAAAACATTATCATAACACTGAATATCATGAAAATGGCACTTGTAGCAGAAACGACATCTCTCATTTCCTTGTTTATTTCCCCGTATGTCTGAAATAAGTTTGGATGGCAACCGTATTCTTTGATGACGTAGTTACTTACCTACCACAAAACGGTAGGAATTGTGATGTGATTCTTTTTTTTTATGCACCTGCCATGTTTCCTCTTTACCAGCTTTGGTTGACTGATAGAGAATGCCTATGACATTCAGTTCACCTTTGTAAATAGTTCAATGACATAAAAAAACCTGGCTCATAAGCAAGCTGGCTGTCAGTCAAATATACTTGTAAAAAGTTTTTCACATTTAGAATAAGTTTTGAATTTAATAATTGCAATATTTTAAGTCAGTTTTTTGGTAGATCATGTAACAGGAGTGCCCAAAATATAAGTATATTGAAATTTAGTACCCGGAATATCTCTTCTTACACACTGGATCCCAGAAATCTATACCTGGAATCCTTATAGTATGTAGCGAAAGCGCTTTATATCAGGGACTACTGGTTAGAATTGAAAATTATTTGTTGGATAGCTTTTTATCAGGAAGGGTTCTACAACATCACGCTAATAAAAAAAAAACAACTTCGCTCTACATCAAGAATCCAGTTCTGTATCGTGAGTACGTTTACGAATTTTCAAACTCACATTACAAGATACCCGTAAGAAACGCCCAACTTGCGAGAACCGTCCGGAGGACACGGTGGAGGATACGGTAGAAATGTGCCCCGCTTGAGAAGAACGTCGCCGTGTCCTCGTACACCGGATACTGGTACAGGCCGTGGTCAGGTAGATTGGCAGGCAGTCGGTTCCTTCTGCTATGCAGTAATGTTAGCCAAGGAGGCGGCCGCACATGCGAGGAGACGGCCCTCACGCATCAGCCGCCGAGATTCTGACCCCGATTTCTATAGCTCGCCATCCGGTTGCCCAGTAATCGTCCGGACCGAGCTCAAGTCATTGACGGTGACTAGTGTTCCACGCGCGCCTCAAGGAGATAGATGTCAGCAAAACCGTAGGGACCCAGCAGGGTCTTAACCTACTGGGGCCAAGGGTTGTGTGAAAGAGAACCGCAGGGCCCTGGTACGAGGGCAAAGCAGGAACAGGAGTGAGTTTTAGTCGGTAAAAGGGTAATTCCAGTTAGGGTAAATAAAGAAAAAGGTACCCTCATGCGAAGCAAACCACGTAGCTCTCGTGAGCAGTACGGTTTAAAGATCACAGACACTTATTATAATAATTATCTCGAGTACTTAATTAAGAAACTTTTTATATTCATATTAAGTTTAATGTAAGGAAAGTTGCTGGCTAACAAAGAGATACAATAAAAAGATAATTTTACGTCATTTTATTTTAAATAGTTCAGAAATATAATACTAATTTTTCCCAGCAATTTCGTAAAATTCTTTTTACAATAAATAATTTAAATAAAGAATCTAATAAGACCATTTAACCACTGGAATTCAATTGCACAACTCAAAAACATTGTTTCAAGCGAATCATAATTTCAGTCAAAAGACGTCCACTGTTGGACATGGGCCTCCCTCTAAGTGTCACCACAATGAACGATCTTATGCGTCTCGCATCCATTGGATTGCCGCCGCCCTCACCAGGCCATCAGTCCACCTTGTGGGAGGCCTTTTAACGCTGTGTTTTTCGGTCCCAAAGGCCATCTGTTCTGCGAGCGACGTGCCCTGCCCAATGCCACTTACGTTTGGCAATACTTCAAACTATGTCGATAACCTTGATTGTCCTGCAGATATCTTCATTACTGAAACGACAACGCAAGGAAATTCCGAGCATAGCCCTTTCTATTAATCGAGCAAATGTAAATACCATTCCACAGATGTCGGAATTACGATGCGATGTAATATTTTCTTAAAGTAAGGTTTATCTTGGGCATTACAGAAATAAGGTGAAGAAATATCTTTAAGAAACTCGGATGAACAGAAGTTAATTTATTGGAATAAAAAGCATCGCAAATTAGCACTTGTTTTAGCACCGAAAGATTCGTCTAGCAGTCGAGCTGAATTAAATATGCGATGATCGCAACTGTATGAACAACAGTCAACCTATTTCATAAAAAAAAGTTCGTTAATCTGAACTAATTTAAATAAAGAAGTGATCCCTCAAAAGGTTAAAGTATCAAGGAGATGTCAACAAACCGTAGATAGCAGGGTCGAAGCCCACTGGGGCTAAAGGTCTGTTTCTGAAAGGAAGTCTCGTGCCCGGTATGAAAAGCAACGAAGGAACGGGTAGATTTTTTAGTCAATAAAAGTCCATCACTATCCCCCGCTCCGCCCAAGGGCGGGAGATGTCATTGGATGATTTTCCCAACCAAAAAAAAAAACGGTTGATGCTCCATTAATTTCGTGTTCTCTATTTACGAGTATGTTATGATTTCAAAATTTGTTTTTAACTTGGAAGACTCAAGCACAAGAGTTAACTTATTTGAACGTCGTAATCTTAGGAAATACTGGTTCGAGTTAAAAAAATATTTTAGTACTGGATAGCCTATTAATCGAAAAAGGCTATATGCTACATAACATTACGCAACAACCTACGGGAGCGGAGCAATAAAACCCGAATGAAACCGTGAGGAACAGCTAGTAATATTAATCCTTCAATCATTAGGTAAATAAGAGGTTGGTAGTATAATGATTCGTCATCCCCTTAGCCTTTTCCCAACTAGCTTCCAGTCGAACTCGATGCGGCTGAATAACTGTTTTATATGGAGCGGCCGCTCATCAGACCTTCACAACCCAGTTACTTTTTTTTTTTTTTTTTTTTTCGGTAGGTAAAATCATCCAATGACAAATCCCGCCCTTGGGTGGAGCGGGAAGTAGTGTCAGACTCTTACTGACTAAAAACCTACCCCGTTCCATTCTTCGCCTTGGTCCCAGGGCCCCGGGTGCCATTTTCACATACCCTTTGACCCCAGTAGGCTTCGGCCCTGTCGGGCCCCTACAGTTTGCTGACAACTCCTTGAGGCGCGCGGGAACAGTGCGCGCCGTAAACGACTTGAGCTCGGACCGGTCTGTTACCGGACGGACGGACAGCGAGCTACCCATTGCCCGCCGTCCGCGAGCCCGCGCCTACGGTGGCCGGAAATCGGGATCGGAAACCCGGCGGCGGACAACCCAGTTACTGGAAACACAATAATCCTTGGATAGACAGATGGTCAGACTTCATGGAAACCAGTAATGACTGTCAAAGATCGACGAATGACAACCGGGACCAACGGATTTATGTGCTTTCTGAGGCATGGAGCGTCAATAATGTCCCAATTAAACTTAAAAAAGTATAAACATGAAATTAAGTAATCGTATGCATTTCACTTTCTTTTTGACAAATCATTTGCTGTTTAAGCAACTGCGGGCCTAAAAAGTCACATGAGCAAGTCATATTCCGAATTCCTAGCAGATCATAAGCCAATCTTCTTATGTTCGTAAAATGGTTGCACAAATTAGTCGGATCATACTCAATTCATTGCCTAACAGAATCATATTCCTTGTAAATATTCTCGTATAAAAAAATATGATTCATATTATGATTCTACAAAAGTGGCCTTTTTAAACCTACTGGTCTGTGGAATGCATTACCTACACATATAAGTAAGGCGTGCTTAAACGCTACCGACCTCTAAAACAATGGTGTAGGAGCATTATCTTTCTTTATAATATTAATTTATTCTCCGTTCTCAATTTTATACTCTTTTTTTATGTTATATTAATTGACATTGTATACAATCTTATTTTTAGTATAATATGCGAAATCCGAAACACATGACTAGTATTTTTATGTAAAGAATCAAATTTAAAAAAAATCATAATACTGTATCATGAAAAATCACAAAGTTATAAGGTTGTTATGTTACCTGGTTGTCACAAAAACACATGGTCACCGGTCCATCCGGGAGACTTAGGGGTTGTTTTACTCCCGCACCTAACTACACGCTGGCGTCTTATGCCCACTATGTCCTGCCGTGACCTGTGTTGTACTTAGTGTTGGTATTGTCCAACTTGTGACCTTCTTTAAATATTTTTGGGATAAAATATAACATGGTGTAAAAAATATCAGAGTCGATTCAGTTACTGATTCTGAATAAACTATATTCAGGTTCGCATATACCAAAAGTAATGTTATATATGTATTTTTATTATTTTGTCTAATAAATTATTATTTATGATTTCTTTCGTTCAGTCTATAATAAGGTTGTGTGTAAGAGATTGCCCTGTGAGGTACACATTGTACACTTAGTATTTGTAAATAATTATCCTACCCACATTATGAGGTGTTAAATAAATAACTAAATAAACATGGTATTATAATTATTAAATTCTAATATTCATATTGTGTACCTCGAAATTTCCAAGACATAATTAAATAATGAAGCAGACTCGTTTTAATCGTATTTACCTCGACATGATTACTTGGTTTGAATATTCATAAAATCCCGATAACATTCTTCGGGAGCGTTCCCGGTTTAAACGAATTAGGGCGACGTACTCGTAGAAGTATTGAAATTAACTTACAAAATTACATTACCTGTGTAATTCTAAATTGGAACAAACTTTTGTATGTAGAAGTTTCTGTAACTAATTCTTGTATTATTTTCAATGTATGTTATTCAAATTAGCCGTTTCAATACAAATCAGAAGATTTGACTTTGACAACACTGAAGAAGTGACAGAAATTGGCACTAGTTGCCATGATCAATCTGCAAAATTTTAAACAGAGTCCTCATCCCGGTTGGGCACTGAATAGACTATTTTCATAGTTGAGGGTTCTTGGACGGTTTCGATCTTCACTGTTTGTGCAGCGTCTCTCCATAGATCATGTACCACATTCCATCTTGCGTCATATACCCTGTGACCTGTTCATATAGGGATCTAATGACGCGGATGGCATTGCCGTACCTGAATACTTTGCCAGGCAAGGAATTTAATTTGAAAAATAAAAAAAATATCATCGACACGCTAAAATAAGAAAAGAAGTGAAAGTCTTTGTAAAAACGCTTAGTTCCTAGTAGCATTTCATTTTTTTTTTTTCATATGACATCGTCTTTTTACCTGACTACGGTAAAGTCAAAGGAGGGATGTGATTTTGACAGGCATCTACTTATCCGAACTCTAGATATGAGGTATCATTAGAACCGTCTTAATCGTCTCCTGAACATAGGCGTGTGAAAAACCGTAATCACACGTTATTAAAGTGTTACGGTTGGTACTCTATGTAACGTGTGACTATGGTTCTTTTTTCTTGTTCTGTTCCTGTTTTTCCAGTAACCTTGTTTATTTCAGCATCCTGAAAATCTAATCTTGTTTGATACTTTTTTCGCGTCACTTTTTTTTTGTATTAGTCAGGTTTTATTAGTATGACATCGTCTTGTAATTTGCATAACTTTGTAAACGATTGAATTACCTAATGAACTGAGATCTGACAATTTATAACCTCTTGTTAACCGACTTCGAAAAGGAGGAGGTTCTATATTCGGCTGTATGTTTTTTTTTTATGTATATTCACATATCTCGTAACAGCGAAGAAACTAAACTATTATAATCAGAGGTCGGAGTAGGTAGATTTATTTAAGGTCGTTGAAGTCAAACATAGAGGATAATATGGATATGCCTCCAAAATACCGGAACTTCATATTTATTGTGATATTTGTTCCGGAATTTTGAAATTAGCACGAATTTGTGTTTAAGGTGAAAAACGTATTAATAATATCAATCTACGCTGCCAGTGTTACCGAATGGTGAAAGAAATCAGTATTTTATTTTATACAAAAATACCTTGGAATAGTTACACCGTATTTTGTCCCTTACTGTTGAATTAGAAATGACGCTTGACAGTATGACGCTTTATTATATTTTCGTCCATAATTCCAATCCCGGAACTTTTTCCGGCACTTCCCGCACATTATGGATAAAATGGCATGTCCATATTATCCCCACCGCCGGTGTTCCCACGTTGTCGTCGTGGTGGGGCTTGCGTGTCTCCGTGATCTTGAGGGCTAAGCCGGTAGAGCTACTCATGCCGGAAGGCCTCAAGGGAGAGACCAGACCAAGAGGAACACACCCAGGCGGAGTCCAGTCGGACCGCCACAGAGGGTGCGCAGTCCAGGAGCATCGGCACAACCAGCTGTTGGTGCTCTTGGGCAGCGATTTTGGAGAAGTGGGTTCGCCTCCGGTACGTGTCTGTTCATCAGACATGACCAGGATGGCGAACGTGATAATGGGGACCCCACCCCATTCAAAACAAAAAGGCGAAGCTGTGTTCAGCACCAACATGAGCGCGAGTAGTGAAACAGAAACTACCCCAGGAGGGTACCCCATAGTGGGAGAATCCCTCCCCGAGCAGAGCTCGGGCTGCCCCTCGTATTCTGGGGGGGGCAACTACCGCCTCGGGTCTCCGGACCCCGTTCCGTCCATAGAGGACGCATTGAGCCAGGGTGGCTCACCTGCCCGCGTTGCGGAGTCCCTGGGACCCGTTCCCAGCACGTCCGCGGCGCCGGCAGGTACAGGACAGGCCGGCAGGACTTTCGGCCTTAGGGAGGTGAGCCGAGACTCGGCGTCGGACTCGGATGCCGCGTCTTCGCTCACCTCGGAGAGGATGGAGGTTGAGGAAGAATTCGCTCCCAAGAGGAACGAATTCTTCCTAAAGCGCCCGAAGTCAGGGTGTTGTCCGGGGTCGTCCTCGGACGAAGCGTCGGCCCGCAAAATCTCCTCCTCCGGGCGGGGGGCGGGCCGAAAGTCGGGAAGGGGAAGGGGGCTCTCTGTTCAGGAGTTAGCCACCCAGCGATCCCTGGAAATTGCTAGGGAGGCGCTACCCCTCGGGGCGACCACCGGCCAAGTCGGTCGCTCGGCGCCTGTGCCGTCTGACAACTTGCCAGACGGCATGAAGGAGGCGCTCGCCAAATTTGGCGAAATAGTCACGGCCACTCTAACGGCCGTGTCTAAAAAACGGAAGTTTGCCTCGAAAGAGACGGCCATCTCCCAGGGGGCCGTCTCCATTTCGGAGGCACTTGCCGTAGTCTTCGAGCCGCTCGAGAAAGACTTCAACAGAAGGATTGAGCGGCTCGAGGCGGACCTGGCCGATCGCCAGGGAGGTGGACCCGTCGCCCCAGAAAGGGGACGCAAGCAGCGCCAAGGCGAGTCCCAGTCCCTGCCCGGGCCGGAGAGCGAGCTGCTGACCCTGCTGCGGCAGGAGCTGGCTGCTTCCCAGCAGCAGAACCAGCAGCAACTGCAGCGGTTCCAGGAGCGGATCCAGCGGCAGCTCTCCGTCCTGGAAGGCGTAGTTTTGCGTCCCCCGCTCGCGGCCTCTGGACCGAAGAGGGCGGTGACGTACGCCGCCGCAGCTGCGGCCACGGCTGCTGCGCCCAAGGCGGGCCCATCTGGGCAAGCCGGGCGCGGGGCCATGGCGGCTAAGCAGCAGCAACGGCGGCAGGGAGGGGCTGTCCCTCCCCCGAAGGGCAAGGCGGCGGCTGTTCCCACCGCTAAACCGGCAAGACGTCCTGCCGGGGCGGTTACCAGGCCGCCTCAACCGCCCGAAGAACCTTCGGCTGGCGCCGAGTGGACGGTGGTCGGCGCCAAGAAGAAGGCGGGCAAGGCGGCCAGGGCGGCCAGAAAGCGCGTGAGGCGGCTGGAGCGCAAGAAGCGCGCCATGGCGGCTAGACTTCGCGCCCCTAAATCCGAGGCTGTAGTGATTACGCTACAGCCTGAAGCGGAGAAAAGGGGCGTGACGTACAAGTCCGTCATGGACAAGGCGAGGCGGGCGGTGCTGCCCCATCTCAAGGAGCTCGGAGCCTCTGAGGGCTTCCGCATGCGGCGCACCGTGACCGGTGCCCAAATGCTGGAGGTCCCTGGCGCGTCCAGTGGCCCAGCGGCAGATGCCCTGGCCAAGAGGCTCAGGGAGTCCCTGGACGCGGAGGAGGCCCGAGTGTCCAGGCCCACGAAGTGCATCGACATGCGCATCATGGGCTTGGACGACTCCGTTGGGGTCGACGAGGTGGTGGCCGCCATTGTTGGTGCGGGAGGGTGCACAGCCGACCAGGTTCGGGCGGGCACCATCCGCACTGATGGCACAGGCATGCGAGCCGTGACGGTCAGCTGCCCCGTGTCGGCGGCCAAAACCATCACTGGGGAGGGCCGAAGGCTTCTGGTGGGTTGGGTCTCCGCCCAGGTCAGACTGTTGGAGCCCAGACCTCTGCGGTGCTACCGCTGCCGCGTGGGACACCACGCGGGGGCCTTTTGCGCCGCGGAGGTGGATCGCAGCGACCGTTGCTTCCGATGTGGTCAGCCTGGTCACAAAGCCGCCGAGTGCCGTGAGTCGCCGCACTGTTACGCATGTGCGGCGGCAGGCAAAAAGGCGGACCACCAGGCTGGTTGCAGGTCCTGCGACCCTCCAACGAAGGTGAAGCACAGGGTTCGGCCCATCCCCGGTGACGTCCTCACCGCCGCAGCCGCGTCCGTAGCCGCCGCCGCTATCGCCGCCACAGCCGCCGCGGCAGGACCCTCACAGAGGGCTCAGGAGGAGATCGTAATGGAATGTCAATAACAGCTCCATTACGTCTCCTCCAGGCGAACATCAACCACTGCGCCCCCGCTCAGGATCTGTTGCTCCAGAGCATGGCGCAGTGGTCGATTAATGTCGCCGTAGTCTCCGAGCCGTATTTTGTCCTGCCCAGTGCAGACTGGGTTTCGGCCCTAGACGGCTCGGTGTCTCTTATTAGGTCGACCGCCGCCGGTACCCCGCCCCTCGAGCGCGTCACGAGGGGACGAGGTTGCGTGGCAGCACGGTTCGGGGACATTGCAGTGGTAGGCGTCTACCTGTCCCCGAGCAGATCTCTCGGCGATTTCCACATCTCCCTTATGGAGCTGAAAAACGTCGTCGTTGGGTTTAGGGACCTCCCCGTGGTCGTTTGCGGGGACTTCAATGCCTGGAACGAGGCTTGGGGTTCCCGCTACACGAACGGGCGGGGTCGGTCGGTAGAGGCCTGGGCTGAGGAGTCCGGCCTGGCCCTCCTAAACCGGGGCTCTGTTTCCACGTGTGTGCGGATGCGGGGCGAATCAGTGGTGGACCTGTCGTTCGCCAGCCCCGATCTGGCACCACGTGTCGTCGACTGGCGTGTTATGGAGGGGGTGGAGACGTTCTCAGACCACCGGTACATCCGGTTTGACGTCTCCGCCCAAACCTCGACCACGCCGGTCCAGCGGAGCCCTTGTGGTCCGCGATGGGCGCTGAGGCAGATGGACCGGGAGCTCCTCCTGGAAGCCGCGACGGTACAGGCCTGGGTGCAAGCACCGGACAGGCCTGTCGACATTGACGTCGAGGCAGAGTGGTTCCGGGAGGGCATGTCGCAAATCTGCGACGCGTCAATGCCCCGAGTCCGTCCAGGACGTGCCAAGCGCCAGGTGTACTGGTGGTCGCCGGAGATTGCGGCATTGCGCAATGCGTGCAACCACGCGCGACGCCGGTACGCCAGGTACTGCAAGCGCCGCAACCGCCCGCCGGATGCGGAGGCTGTTGAGGCGGAGCTGTACGAGGGTTACAGGGTAGCGAAGCGCACCCTTCGAGCGGAGATTAAGCGGTCCAAGATGGAGGCCCGCAACGTCTGGCTGGGGTCTCTGAATGCAGACCCGTGGGGACGCCCATACAAGATGGTACGGGAGAAACTCCGTCCATGGGCTCCCCCACTGACTCAGAGTCTCCGGCCCGAGCTCGTGGAGGGTGTGGTCAGCACTCTGTTCCCTACGCGGGGGGTACACTCCCCCCCGTCTATGGCTCCGCCAACACCGGCAGTACCTGACGCGGACCACGATGACGACGACGATGTTCCAGAGGTGACCGAGGTAGAGATGAGAGTGGCGGTACGAAGGCTGAGTGCCAAGAATACCGCCCCAGGACCTGACGGCCTGCCTGGGAGGGCCTGGGTCCTGGCTATGGAGGCTCTCGGGCCTCGATTGAGGGGGCTCTTTAGCGCATGTCTGGAGAGGGGCCAGTTCCCACTTCGCTGGAAGACGGGGAAACTGGTCCTCATAGCGAAGCCTGGGCGCCCTGCGGACTCTCCGTCCGCGTACCGGCCCATTGTGCTGCTCGACGAGGTGGGCAAGCTCTTTGAAAGAGTCATTGCAAACCGCCTCGTCGCGCGCCTTGCAAGGGTGGGGCCGGACCTGTCGGACGGACAGTTCGGTTTTCGCAGGATGCGCTCCACGGTGGACGCCATCATGCGCGTGCGAGCCCTCACGACGGGGGATGCGGTGTCCCAGGGCAGGTGTGTCGTGGCAGTGTCCTTGGACATTGCCAACGCCTTCAACTCCCTGCCCTGGAGTTGCATTGGAACGGCACTCCGGTACCACCGGGTGCCCGACTACCTCTGTCGTGTGATCGAGGCCTACCTATCGGAGAGGTATATCATCTACCCCGGTCACCAGGGAGAGTGGAAACGTCGAGAGATGTCGTGCGGTGTTCCGCAGGGATCGGTACTAGGACCACCCTTGTGGAACATCGGGTACGATTACGTGCTGCGCGGCGACTTCCCCGACGGGGTCAGCGTGGTCTGCTACGCGGACGACACGTTGGTCCTAGCGCGGGGAGAGTCGTACCGGACGGCGGTCGAATTAGCGACACGCGGGGTTGCGATGGTCGTTGACAGGATCCAGCAGTTGGGACTCGAGGTGGCACTGCACAAGTCCGAGGCCATGTGCTTCCACGGCCCTCGGGGTGCGCCACCACCTCGTTCCCAGCTAATGGTAGGAGGGGTTCACATCAGCGTCGGGTCGACGATGAAGTACCTGGGACTCGTCCTCGACAGCTGGTGGAACTTCAGGGAGCACTTCCGACGTCTGGCTCCCAAACTGAATCGGACTGGGGCTGCTCTCGGGCGGCTCCTGCCCAACCTCAGGGGACCAGACGCCTCCTGCCGGAAGCTCTACGCGGGAATCGTTCGGTCCATGGCTCTCTACGGGGCTCCGGTGTGGGCACCGACGTTGCAACAGCAACCGAGGACCCAGCTGAATGCGTGCCAGAGGGTCATGGCAATACGCATGGTGCGAGGGTACCGAACGATCTCCCGCGAGGCGGCGACCCTCCTTGCTGGCCAACCGCCGTGGGATCTGGAGGCAACAGTCCTTGCACACATGCACGACAAGCGCATGGAGATGCAACGCCGGGGCGAAATTCCGCTGCCACGACAAGTCGAGGCATGGCGGACAGAGCTCCGGCGGGATCTCATGGCGAAATGGCGTCAACGACTATCGCAACCTCGTTCGGGGCGCGCCACAATTGGGGCGATAAGGCCCATCCTTGGGGCGTGGCTGGAAAGACCTCACGGCGTTCTCAACTTCCGCACGACGCAGGTGCTTACCGAACACGGAAAGTTCGCTAAGTACCTGTTCCGGATTCGTGCGGAGGATTCGCCCGGGTGTCGCCACTGTGCGGAACATCCGGAGGACACGGTGGAGCACACTGTAGAGGTGTGCCCCGCCTGGGCGGAGCATCGCCGTGTCCTCGTGGGGGCGATCGGCGGCAGCGATCTCTCTCGCCGGGCCTTGGTTCAGGCCATGGTCCGTAGTGAGGAGGGATGGCAGGCGGTCGCCTCCTTCTGCGAAGCAGTAATGCTAGCAAAGGAGGAGGCCGACCGCATCAGGCAGAGGCAACGGGGCGCTCGCCCCAGCCGCCGCCGGGATTCCGATCCCGATTTCCGGCCACCGTAGGCGCGGGCTTGCGGACGGCGTGCAATGGGTAGCACGCTGTCCGATCGTCCGGTAACCGACCGGACCGAGCCCAAGTCGTCGACGGCGCGTTCTGTTCCCGCGCGCCTCAAGGAGCTGTCAGCACACCGAAGAGGCCCAGCCTGCTAATTGCAGGCAGGCAGGGTCGAAGCCTACTGGGGTCATGGGTTAGTTCCGAAAGGAATGCTCGACCCCGGCACGATAGGCTACGAAGGAACGGGGTAGGTTTTTAGTCAGTAAGAGTCTGACACTACTTCCCGCTCCGCCCAAGGGCGGGATTTGTCATTGGATGATTTTACCTACCAAAAAAAAAAAATGTCCATATTATAATATCTTGACGCAAGTATATAAAATCAATCTACCCACTCCGACCTCTGATTATAATAAACACCGACTTCCAAAATTAAAGTTATTTTGCACTTTTTTTTATTTATTTTTTTCATTGAGGACTGTTGTATTCTTTTTGTAAAAAGTTTTTTTAATTAAAACTTTACTTACTTTCTTTAAACTACTAGTATTTAACATTATCGTAAGGCAAAATGTAATGAACAATCAATACCTTTTTTGTATTCCTATCACACATTATTGGCAAAAAAAGTGACTATTCGACTGTAATCGCATTTTGGTTCATTTACTAACAACTAATTTTAATTTTAATATCCTTACTAATTACATAAAAATAAAGACCAATAAATCAATTAACACAACAAACAACCCCACAAATTCTACTAATTAATCTCAATAATCACGTAGTCATAACTTAAACAAAGGTTTTTACAAGCTCGCCCCCTCCAACCATATTTCCTTTACCGAAGCGAATAATTGAATGTTCCGAGCAGTTTTTACTCATTTAAACTGTACGCCACAATTACCTCTATTAATTTACGCGGTGAGGTGGGCGTGATAAAAGCCAGCTTAATAATATTGGGGTGAGAAATGCTGGGGGCGAAGTGGGGCGAAAGGGGGCGAAGCTGTCAAATTTCGTGCAGTAAAGCTTCAGAAATGGTCTTCCGCCCCGCTTGCTCGGGCAGGTACTGGTAGTGGCGTAACTTTTGTTTTCCTGTTTTTTGAGTTGAGAAATCTTCAAACTTCTACCGTTCTTGAGTCGAGTGAGAATGCGTGTCAGACTTGTAGTGAATTAAACTCACATTATGTTCCGTCATTCGGCTGTATGGCATTCGGGAGGCTACGCGGTATCTTCTCGTCCAACATACCACAAAGTCCCAAGGCGTAAATCTATGAACAGTGAGTGTTGCCAGTGATGACATATGGATCCGAAACGTGGTCACTCATAATGGGCCTCATCAGAAGGCTTAAAATTATCCAAAGGGCAATGGAAAGGGCTATGCTTGAAGTTTCCTTGCGTGATTGCATCAGATATGAAGATATACATAAGAGAACCAAGATTGCCGACATATCACGAAGATTCGCCAAACATAAGTGGCAATGGGCAGGGCAAATTGCTCGCAGAACAGATGGCCGTTTGGGCCGCGTACGGAAGACGCAGTGTTGGAAAAATAGAAAATGGACCGATGACCTGGCAATGGTTGTGGAAATCCAATGGATGCGAGATGAAAGAAAGAAAGAAAGAAAAACATTTTATTTGGCACGCATGGATACACACACTGTAAAACCAAATTTATAAAACTTAAGATAAAAATAAGAAGAAGAAAAAAACAGACACAATGTGTGCCTCACGACTGCGCCAAATAGGTCCAGTTCAGCAAAAATGTCACACAACTATATGCACAGGACCTTTCGATGATGATGATGATGTTCCTTCATTTTTTCATAATAGTAATAATAATATTGCACAACTATCACACAACGCCGTCTAGTCCCCAGCTAAGCAAAGCTTGTGTTATGAGTACTAGACGACTGATAAACATACATATATATTTCTAAATACATACATATTACAGATAAATTACATCCAGACACAGAACAAATGATCGTGCTCATCACACAAACATTTGTCCTGGGTGGAAATCAAACCCGATCTCTGGCATAGCAGTCAGGGTCACTAACCACTAGACCAACAGGCCAGTCAAATTTGCCTTTTGCGTTCTTGGATCTACGTAACTCTTTCAAACTTCCCCGAAACCCAACTTTTGTTGTCCTACTTGCAGTGTTTAAAGTCAAAATAACGGGATAAAATTTATTCTGATTTTAAAACAGAGTTTGTTCGGAAATTATGACAACATTTTACAGTAAAATAATACTCAAACAACACAATAACACTAAACAACATTTTCAGTTGTTGTCGTGTTCAAAAACCGCTGCCAACCGAAGCTCGGAAAATCGCCTGAAAAACGTACAAATTATACTGAGCACTCGACATTACATCTTCTCAACACGAAACTTAGGACAAATAAACCGAAATCACCATTGTGCGCGATTACACCGAATGCATTCCAGTAGACAGCGGGCATTGGCGTTCGCTTTATCTTTACCATACACTGCCTGATAAGGAGCTTACCAGGCAAACTTAATAAGAGTTGACGTGAGCATCCGACCATTTGATAATACACCTTTTGTTCTTCACAACACAGCTTAATTTAGATTAGCGGCCGGCTTTGGACGGGTCACTGGGTAAGAGCAGTTTATGCATGATGTTAGCTTTTTGGGTATAAAGTGCACAATAGGTATGCTACAAATGTTATGTTTGTCTCCTTTTGTTAGTGGGATGCATAATTAGAAAGGTTTAGTGTTGTGAGAAACTTCTTAGGCCCCTAGCACACGGCGTGTTTTAAACGCGCAAACGACGTGCAGAAAACGCGCGTATTACGCTCTTGAAACGAGATTTGAACGCAGCTTTGAAACCTAAGCACACGAGGCGACCAGGAAACGCGCGTCTACTGCCCGTATACGGGCAGATACAGCGATACAGACGCACTGTAGTCGCTCGTTTTAGTCAGAGACTTCTAGTTGTACAATGGCCTCCGACACTTAGTACGCGCTTCAAGCGAGTTTTGAACGCGCCTCATACGCACGTTTGAATCGTGTATTATCCGCGTTTGAATCTATTAAAACGCAAAAATCGGCATCTAAGGCACGTTCCTGAAACGCGCGTCGTCCGCGCGTTTATAATACACCGTGTAGGCGCCTAATATGTGACTGTATTATTTGATACAACTAACAAATTAAATTAACTGGTCAGACTTT
This sequence comes from Leucania comma, assembly GCA_958295575.1. NCBI lineage: Eukaryota > Metazoa > Arthropoda > Insecta > Lepidoptera > Noctuidae > Leucania > Leucania comma. The sequence continues at coordinate 12,303,763 of OY282474.1, read as the reverse complement.
TCCAACTAAAGTTGAATAAACTAATCATATTTATCATTTAGACATGACACGATCCAAACCAAAACATTCGGTTGTGACTGCGAGTCGTTATGATAAACAAAATCCCCGGTTTAGGCAAGATCGCTAAATGAAATCATACCTAATCGCTAAACTGAATCACGAACTAATTAGTCCAAAGCCTGAAATTTGGGGCAACAGCATTGGATTTAGCAGCACCCGGCCAGTTGCATTAGCTAATCCGTCGGTCAGCGCAAGGCTCCGTAAGCCAATCAGACGTGCCTGCGTCACCGCACGGCTCTCCTATTGGCTGACCGACCTGATTACCTAGTGCCATTTTCCGAAGCGCTGTCAACACGTTCCTATCGGCTTATAATGAATCATATCAATGTGGGTCTTATGGCTTAACGAATTTATGTTTATCATTCTGACGACGCAGCTAGAATAGCAGAGAGAAACTACGAGTGGGTCGAATTTCTAACCAAAACATGTTTGCCAGAATTACATTTATGTATCATCAGACCGTGCCAAGCAGTTCAGAGTCTCTTCTAGAATATAAGACTGTCAAAGTACCGGGATTCTTTGAAGGAGTTACCGGGGTCCTAAAAAGCGAAGTGTAACTGATGGAACACGGGAAGGACTTTCTTTCACTCCACCTAGAGCGAGAGAAATTATTTGCCGACTCTCCAACCCAAAAAAAATAATGAAGGCTCTTACTTTAACTATCTACAGTTCATTGGCCTCGCTCAGCTGACGTTTTGCTAGATGTTAAGCAGGGTCTGATGATGGAGCTGGAAGATAGTCATAGGAACTTTGTAATAAGCGCAATATGATAAGCGAATCGTATTTGAACTTTTTGGAACGGTCTTGATAAGTATTAATTATACAACGTTAAATTTTGGTCGTTTTAATCCCGCGGAGGATCGATTCGGTACATGACATACTATCGACTTGTAAAGATAAAATTAAAAAATAAATTAATTTTTTAAACTCAAATTAATTTACGTATTTAAGAAATTAATTTCTTTAAGTTAACGTCAGCTGGGCGATTCCAATAACATGTGGGTAGTTAGTAAGCAACGACCGATAACTTACTGCAAGTCATTGATTCGTTTACTTAAAGAAATTAATTTCGTACATGCGTATATTAATTCGAGTTTTAGAAAAAAAGTACTTTTTTTTTTATTATATCTTTAAAATCGATAGTGTTTAATGTACCGGATCAACCCTCCACGGGAATAAAACGATCAAAATTTAACGGTGTATTTTTCATTCACATTCATTCCCAAATATCATCATCATCATCATCATCATCAGCCTTTTAATGTTCCCACTGCTGGGACTCAGGCCTCCTCTCTAAGAGAGGGAAAGCCCAATATAGCCACATAAAACACCATCGTTCCAAATCAACACAAGTTTTATCTTATTACTCCAGCAGCGGTCATAAATAACGCCGATTACATCAACTTAAGTTCTAACACAATAAAGTAAATAAGAGCGTAAAACGGGCCAATTTGTGCAGTATCCATTCGCTCAGACTAATTTACAGCAGATATTAAAACCGCGGGCCGGTTCACACGTGTCCCATCATAAATTGTAGGAATACGTTCCACACTGAAATTGGGCGGTGGAACAATGTTGAATCTGCCTCATTTGGGTGGCGCAATTTTCTCATTATTAATAGAGAATGGAAGGTGAGGTAATGGTTAATTCATTGGTTTTTACTCGATGTTTTTCAGGAATTAATGTGCATGAATTTTTATGAATTGAATTTTTAGCAAACGGATAATAAGTCATGATTTTTTATTTATTACTTTATTATGTTTGCTTATACACGTATTTTGTTATTATAAGGAACTTGATTTATTTTACATTCTATTTGAAATATTTGTTATTTATTTATTGAGCAAATCTACCACAGTGTTTTCTTTTTTAACCCAAAGGTTGACTGGTAAATAATGCCTTTACTTACCACTACTGTACATGAAGTTTAAATAAATAAATAAGATATGGTGACCAGCTAAAAACAGCAGTGGTGGGAGGAGACCTTTGTATCCTCTTCCAAAAAGGCAACGAAATAATAATCATGTCTTCCATTCCTTAATAAAAGAATAATAAACTGCCTCAAAAATCAAATTAGGTCAACTCCCAACGAAAAATAAAACAAGCCTACCCGAAAATTGAAATAACTAACCTTCGCGACTTAATTAAAAACCTGGGATAAGTGCAATAAAATTAAATCATAAACTTTTGACACTAATACAGGTATACAACGTTTTATTCAATCTAACTTTGTGAACGGAATGGGGGCAGGTAATGTGGTATTATTTCCTCATTAACGTGTCTCTGGAAGTTTTGGGGTAGGATTAAAAACTCTCTTGGGATCTCACGCCCGCCAGTAATGTTTTGGTAGGCATACTTGTGAAATGCTATTGTTAGGCATACTTGTGAAATGCTATTGTTAGGCAATTTGATTTTCGAAATCTGTTATTTTATAAATTTTGCTATGTAATCAATTGACGGAAATATATTGGAAGGTTAATACCTTGGATGAACAATAGCTCCGAGTGCGTTGCGGAGTTTAAAATTTCAATGATCAAACAGGCGTATGCCAAACGACGTTTTATAAGTCAGTTAAAACATTAAAATGCAAATAATTATAAAAATTATCAAATACATAACATCCTTTGGCCATCTTCATTCAGTTCACCAAATAATATCTATATTCTGAATAAAAATACTTGGTTTGTTAATGAAAATGCCATAACCGTTACCTATATATCTTTGCATATATACTACTAGCAACCCGCCCCAGTTTCGCACGTAGCACTAGAGCGTGAAAAATTAGATGAATTTCCATCTCAAAAATCCTCCCTTTTCTAAAGTTTAAAAATAAAATTAACACATTTTTAGTCAATACGTAAATCATTATAGATACACTAAACACAAAAGTGTAATACGACACACGTTAACATAATTTTACGCTTTTTGTCAATGTTTCTTCACGTTTATTATTGGGTTTCCATAACTAGTTTATTTATGCTCCGTGAATGTGAGCGTGGCATCACCGCGGGGCCTACAGAATACCAGCGCTGCGTTATTTTACGTTCTTAAATATTGCAGCATATGCTGAGTTAGGCGCTTTTTTGGCCTTGCACAGATTTTATTGTTTTTTTTTTTTCTCTATTTTTTATTTTACTGCATGTATGAGGTTTTTTTCGGAGGCCGACCTCCGACACGCAGGTTATTATTATTTTCTTTATTCATTGAATATACATATAAATAATAAATTTAAATATTAAAAAAAAAATGACAAACGACAAAACCAAGAACGTCCTACCTTTATCGCCTTTTTAGCCTTCCTCGAAGTACTCTGGATGGAGCAGCACTGTTGAAGCTTGTCACTTATCGCACAACACGGTTATGATCACTTTGTCCCTTGATTTATCGATTTATTGAGGAGCGCGCTCAAAAAGAAAGTTACCGCACGGCGGCCCGATTTCAATAACATGAAAAACCGGGAGAGGGCGCTTGTGCTGCCATTTATGCAGCCCGCTATTGGCTGATTTCTGGTATATATTATTATTATTAAAATCATCCAATGACAAATCCCGCCCTTGGGCGGAGCGGGAAATAGTGTCAGAATCTTACTGAATAAAAACCTACCCCGTTCCTTCGTTGCCTATCGTACCGGAGCCGAGCCTTCCTTTCAGAAGCTAATCCATGACCCCAGCAGGCTTCGACCTTACCTGCCTGCCAGCTAGCAGGCTGGGCCTCTACGGTTTGCTGACAGCTCATGAGACGCGCGGGAACAGACAGAGTCAACAACTTGGGTACGAATAAACGTTTTTCTTTTTCCTAATAATGACATTTCATAAAATTGCTTGATTTTAATTGGAGGTACTTGAATAAAACCTTTGATTCATTCGATCGTTGCTCCGGCATGACCTTGAAAATCAAGTCGTCTATTAAAGCTCAACACCTTTTATACAAGCAATAAGGTGTCGTTGACAAGAATGCAATCTCAATCTTGATAAACGATATTGAGACTATTGAAGACTAGACTTATTTCGTAAATTAAAAGATATATTTCTTTTAACGACACGATATATATCTCCAATAAAAGTTAATAAACACAAGACAATAAAGGTTAAGAGTTTCATCAAGACTATTTTTTTTAATAATTTTATATAGTAGAAGAAAGAGAAGATGTTTATATTATATAGGTACTTATACAAAAAGTTCCTGTAAGGTCTTAAGGTGTGGACTTCGCCCAGCCGTAGAATAGTATAGAATAGAATTCGTTTCTGACATACCGCTGTTAAACCCGCTATGGTTTGTGTTGGTATGTACATTCGTGGTGACGTATGTTGTTATTTAATAAAAGTAAAAAAAAATAGTCATCATCATCTTCCATCTTCAACATGGTTTTTTGTTTTATTCCGTCCAGTCACCAGTTATGTTATCACTAACTGCTTTTTTTTTCTTGTCACTCTTCACAAAATTTATTCATCTTTTCTGTGGCCATAAACAAATAAAAAATATATTCGAAAAAAAAATCCAGGCGATGCAAGACAAAAAATCGCAAGACGAACTGAAAACGCCTGGGAGAGCTACTGGTCCATGAAAGACTTATTCAAAGGTGAATTGCCGAAAGCTCATGGACATATGTATTCTCCCTGTGTTGCCTATCGCACAGACTTGATCTTTGACTAATATCCAAAAGTCCAAATTCAAGATTTGTCAACGAGCAATGGAGCGCAGTATATTAGGTGATAAATTAACAAAAAATCGGATCGAGTATCGAGATCGAGCAATAATTATAGTGTTTCAAACTGTGTGTTTCAAACACTATAATTATTGCGCTCCAAAACCAGAACATTGATGTGGCTCAAAAAGGCTGCCTAACAGAAATGAGACTGGACAAGACACTTCTGCAGCCTGGCCGACAAACTGTGGACCAAAGTAGCACAAAGCTGGTGCCCTGAGACAGTGCGACGGGGTCGCGGCAGACCACGAAGAAGAAAGCACGATGAACTAGACAGATTCCTTCTGAAATGGTAAGAGGAAGCGTGGGCGCACGAAATATGGAAGAAGTGGAGGGAAGCCTTTGCCCAAGAGTGGGAACTGTGGGACAGAACAGACTCACAAAAAAAAAAAGCAAATCAACAATAGTAAATTCAACACAGGAGTTTTTTAGAAAAATTCTCTCTAAACGTTACTTACACAAAATTGTTCAAGTAAGAGATAATATCTGGTAGTGCTTGTTCGATCTCAAAAAATATTTCACTACACGATCCTTCATTAACATAGGCTCACTTTCATTGCAAAATAATCCGCAATTCTTTTGGTTAGCTCACCGATACAAAGTTTTACTATTCAAACAGTTCTACCAATACATATTATTACCTAATATGAACTAGGGAAGCATAAAGACAATGCAGCTGCGAATTGGAGTAACTACTGGGAACACAGCGATGTAATCCAAAAGGTCATATACTTACCTACGTCTACTAGTTTAAGTACCTACTGATTAAGTAACTTTCTTGGTGTACAATAAAGTATTATTCTATTCTATTCTGTTCTACGTCCCTTTCTGAAAAAAAAATGCTATATACGCAATTTTCGTTTTCTAAGAATTTGTTCAAACTTCAATGTAAAAATGTTATAACTACGAGTATTAATATTTTTTTTTGCCTGCAGAAGTGTTACTAATTTTTTTTTACTGAGTGTTTTTTTTCGTTGGAAAATTTATCCATTGACATCTCCGCGCCCTTGGGCGGGGCGGGCGATAGTGTCAGACTTTTACTGACTAAAAATCCAGTAGGCTTCGACCCTGCTGGGCCCCTACGGTTTGCTGACAACTCCTTGAGGCGCGCGTGGAACGCTATGAGCGTCGACGACTTGGGCTCGCTCCGGACGGCTACCGGACGGTCGTACGGCGAGCTATCCTTTGTTCGCTGTCCGCAAGCCCGCACCTACGGTGGCTGGAAATCGGGATCGGAATCCAGGCGGCGGCTGGGGCGTGAAGGCCGTTGCCTCACGTGTGCGGCCTCCTTCTTTGCTAGCATTACTGCTTCGCAGAAGGAGGCGACCGGCCGCCACCTCTCCTCGCTACTGTTAACTAGCATCTATCAACGGTTTCGTCTACGTGAAAGTGAAAAATGATTCCAAATAAATTTACTAACTTATCCTATGTGCTATTCCAGGTATGCTTGTAAGTAGCTAGTAAGGTATACTTACTCTACCCGTATATGAAACATCCTTTTTTCAGGCGTTTGTATGTGACCATTCTATTTAACCATTAACCATTCTATTTTTTTTGACTCAATTGTAAAACAAGTTTGCATAGCTCTATAGCTACGCAAACTTCAAACATATCACGTAAAAGCTCTATAGTTTTACGTGATATGTTTGAAGTGTTTTTTTTTTTTTTCAATAAATCTGTACCTTTGACCAATCTACGCTGTGATACAGCGTAAAAAAGCGATCAAGGCTTTTGATGCAAAATCAAACGTAGATTGTGAAATTGATGCTGGTACTGGCGGCACGTTGTTATTCTGCGAAGTGTATTCGTCGACTGTCATTTTTTTTTTCTCCAAATGAATTCCAAATTCAAAACAATGCTCAATCAAAGTGATTCGAGCAGAGTAATGTTGGAGTTCAATGATTGCTATTGCAGTTAGTTTTTTAGGGTTCCGTGCCCAAAGGATAAACAAGATTCTATTACTAAAACTCCGCTGTCTGTTCGTCATTAGGCTGTATCTCATGAACCGTGACAGTTAGACAGTTGAAACTTTCACAGTGATGAATTTCTGTTGCCGTTATAACAAAAAAAAAACTAAAAAACTGGGCAAGTGCGAGTCGAGTTCGGTTCCGTATCAATATCATACCATCTATAAAAGCGAGCAAAAATCACGTTTGTTGTTAAACATTCATTTTTCTCTTTTTAGGGTTCCGTACCTCAAAAAGAGAAAACGGAACCCTTACAGAATCACTTTGTTGTCCGTCTGTTTGTCACATGGCGTGGCGGTATCGAGTTGAAATTAAAACCATATACTGAAGTCTGCGGTCTCTTGAAGCTGTGAAAAAAATCAAACTTCTAAGTTAACAGGAAAAAATGTACGGACGTTTATATCGCAAAAAACATGACATTTGATTTTTTTTTTTGCAAAAACACGTATATTTCGACACTCTCAAGTGAATCAAAATTCATATGGTATTATTTCGCGTTGACCTAGAATCCTGAAATTTGGCATGAAGCAAGGTCTCATAGCATAAATATAGGAAAAATCGGAAAACTGTAAATTTGTAGTAACGTCACAAAAAAAAAGCTTTTTTGCAATTCGCAAAAATCTTCGAAACTCAATTCGGGAATTTAACTGTATTCATAGGTTTTTTTTTTTTTTTTTGTGGTAGGTAAAATCATCCAATGACGAATCCCGCCCTTGGGTGGGGCGGGAAACAGTGTCAGACTTTTACTGACTAAAAACCTACCTTTCCATTCCTCGCCTTTGTCCCGGGGCCCGTGGTGACACTCTCGCATAACCTTTGGCCCCAGTAGGCTTCGGCCCTGCTGGACCCCTACAGTTTGCTGACAACTCCTTGAGGCGCGCGGGAACGGTGCGCGCCGTAGACGACCTGAGCTCGGACCGGTCTGTTACCGGACGGACGGACAGCGAGCTACCCATTGCCCACCGTCCGCGAGCCCGCGCCTACGGTGGCCGGAAATTGGGATCGGAAACCCGGCGGCGGCGAACTGTATTCATAGGTATGTTTGTACGGAACCCCTCAGTGCTTTTTGAGCTTCACAATTTGACAGAACTTATTATTGTTTCATTATATTTTGATAATAGACAAACGCACACTTTCAATATCAAGACTGCAACCTGGATTAACACACTATTTATTTTTGTATTGTTATTTCTTTTTTTAACACAATATGGTTTCGCATCAGTCCACAAACAAAATCCCGACTTCAAAACAATAACAAAGACATTTTCTATAATTTCCCAGGAAATTAGTAACAAGTTTCCGTGCGTCACAGTTGCGTGGCACACGGAGAACACGTACCGTTCAGATTAGTTGGCGTAGCTAACAACCGAAGAACTTTCACAATTAATACTAACCAACCGCACGGGAGGGTTGAGTCTGTTGCGACTCTACGACTGATGCGGTTGGACGAGGGAATAATCGCAAAAATAAACAGTAATTAATTGGATAGGACTAAAGGTGGGTTTAAGCTAAAGAAACCGACCACGAGTGGCGCACGATCCGAAATTAAATTTATGTATAGTACGCGGCAAATAAATTGTACCATTTGCTATGATTACGCGCAGCCTCCACACTTCGATTGAGACCCGAAAATCGGTTACTGTGCACTGAAAGTCGTCCGTGACGAGGATTATAACTGATTTTTAAGTCTCAGTCGAGGTGGGGGGCTGCGCGTTGCAGTCGAGGATGGTGTAACTTATTTGCTCGTGCTGGGCTCTTTTAGAGTCGGTCCACACTGCACTCTTTTAACTCAGCTCGAGCTCCAGTCCTCTAGTGCAGACCCACCTTTATGAATATAAAGGCTACTGCGATAAATTAACAGTACAATCGTCATCGCTAAGGTTTTCTAGTGTAGCAAAGATTCATGGCGTAGAAATAAAATAACAATTCACTTCAATATCACTTTTATTTCACAGTAGATCATCATTATCATCTTCATTTCAGCCAAAGGACGTCCACTGTTGTACATAGGCCTCCTCCAACCTCTCCTCACACATGTCACCTCCACGAACGATCCTGTGCGTCTCGTATCCACCGCATTCCCGCGACTATCATTAGTTCATCGGTCTACCTTATGGGAGGCCTACGAACAATGCATTTTGCAGTACACTCTAGAAATCCGCTCTACGAGCAATATTCCGGGACCACTGCCACTTTGATGATTTTACCTACCATAAAACACAAAAAACAAAAAAAATACACTGCCACTTTAGTTTGTCGATTCTTCGGGTTATTTCGGCAACCTTGGTTCTCCTGCGGATATCCTCATTCCTGATGCGATGACGCCAGGAAACTCCGAGCAAAGCCCTTTCCATTGCCCTTTGGGCCAAAAGAATCGCTGTTTCAGGATATGGCCAACTCGTGTACGATGCTTTTAAAACCTGGAAATAATTATGTTACCTTAGGATAATTTTCAATTTTCACGCAGGCAAAGCCACTGGCATTAGTCTGGTCTGTCTGTATGTTAACACTTCCCATCTTAACGGCTGAAGTTCAGAGTAAAGACATGGTCAGCCATGTCCTGGAATAGATATTACCTTGAGAGGTAGTTCTTTCACGTACACGTGTCTGCAGCAGGAGCTACGAATAGTCACATACAAACACATAACTTAATGCCTCCTTCCTAGTCAATCAATTATACATGTCAATGCAATCAAACAAACTACGTTCTGCAATAAAATTAATATAAATCAATTGCAGCAGGGGATGTCTGTAACCTATAGGCGACTAAATGGTACGAGTACGGTTGCACGTGCGACTAAACGCAGTACAAAAGGGGAGATAAGAAGAAACGGGGGAGAAAAACTATTGCAATCGCTGAGAAATAAATTTGTGATACGTCCCTTACATTATTTCCCTGTAGACTATTAGTTACGACTGGTTTGGAGAGGGAATGGACTGTAAGGGGAAAATTTTGAAGTGGATGTTTTCCTGCTGATAGTGTTGTGATTATGAAACAGACAGGAAAAGTAGCAGAACAATAAAAAAAATAAACTAGCCAAGTGTAAGTCGGTCTCGCGCATGAAAGTATCTGTACAGTCCGTATCAAAAAACGACAAAAAATCACTATTATTATCATTTATTTTATTCCTGTTTTAGTTATTGTTGTTATAGTGGCAACAGAAATACACGATTTGTGAAAAATTCAACTGTCTAGCTGTCATCTATACCTACTTATAAAATGCTTTGTCCTGAATGACTGATGGATAAGCGCACAGGCTAAACCGCTAATCATAAAGACCTGAAACTTGGAGGGTAGGTAAGTTCTTTGTATGACGTCGGTAGGCATCCGATAAAAAAGAATTTTAATTTTCACCACTTAAGGGGAGAAACGGGAGTTTAAACTGTTCAAAGTTTGTATGGAATAATAGGTTTTTTTAGGGTAGGCCCTCACGTGGATGAAGCCGCTGGCATAAGCTATTAGTTTATAAAATACAGCCTGATGACAGACAGATGGTCAGTGGAGTTTTAGTAGCAGGGTCTCCTTTTTACCTTTTGGTTAAGGAAGCGTAAAAAGTATACAAATTTTTAGTCTATATAATTAATGTCTATATAATATTAATGGTTGATTCGCAAATGCTATGGTTGAGTTGCACTAAGTAATTGTAACGATAACCAATGGTTTATCAGTCGTCAAATCTCTGGTTAAGCAAAATGTGAGTTGCACTAATTTAGCAACTGTAAATAACGTCGCAAATACCTATAATATTAACTGCTCAAATTTTGGTGTTTAAGGACTATTGTTTTATTTATTTAATCCTCATGTACAATAGTCTTACATAGGCAGACTTAATGCAACAAAGAATTCTCTACCAGTTAACCTTTGGGCTAAAAAATACAACACTGTGGTTTTTTTTATGGTAGGTAAAATCATCCAATGACAAATCCCTTGGGTGGAGCGGGAAGTAGTGTCAGACTCTTACTGACTAAAAACCTACCCCGTTCCTTCGTTGCCTATAGTGCCGGGGCTGAGCCTTCCTCTCAGAAAACGGCCCTTGACCCCAGCAGGCTTCGACCCTGCCTGCCTGCAGTTAGCAGGCTGGGTCTCTTCGGTGTGCTGACAGCTCCTTGAGGCGCGCGGGAACAGAACACGCCGTCGACTACTTGGGCTCGGTCCGGTTGGTTACCGGACGATCGGACCTGCGGACGGCGTGCTACCCATTGCACGCCGTCCGCAAGCCCGCGCCTACGGTGGCCAACACTGTGGTAGGTGTGCACAATAAATAAATAACAGATATTTCAAATATAGTGTAGTATCATTAAAATTGGTTACTTATAATAATAAAATACGTACCTATATGTGCTAATATTATAAACTAATAAATAATATGATAAATATCAAAACATTAAGAGAACTTAAAATATGACACTGTATAGTTACGTTAAAAACAGGCGACAAACAATGACTTAATTTAAATACTTTTTCAAACACCCTGGAATTGTGAACATAATTTGAGGGGGTCTATAAGTGCCAACACATGTCATGTGATCTCAAAACGACTTGTCGTATTTCTCAATCGCTCGTGTGCAGAAATCCATCCAAATCGATTTGCCACCTACATGCCAGGAATAAAGTTCGGTAGGTATCAACCCCACGTGAAGGGATTATCGGATCTGCAACTACTGTAATCCATTAGGGTTGTATATAGTACTTTAATATTTAAATCCTTTTGCCATGGGAGCTTTACGGGGTAAACGACCTGTGTATTATGTAATCCAATTTAAATCAAAAAGCAAAATGATTTGGGAAGAGAATCCTGTTAGTTCTCTCTGATCTCGTTTACTTGGGCTACAGGATTTTTCGAAAGAGTTACCTAGAACAGAAAGGATATAATTAAAGGAACACAGGTTTTTTTTTATGGTAGGTAAAAAACCTACCCCTTTCCTTCGTTGCCTATAGTGCCGGGGCTGAGCCTTCCTCTCAGAAAACGGCCCCAGGGTGGGTTTTAGTCAGTACACTCACTATCCCTCCACTCAAAGCAGGATGAGACAATTAATTTCATATAGAAAAAAACATCTAGTTTATGTACTCGTATAAATTAACTAGCGTGTGTTCTAGAAAAATAATCACTACATAGTAATGATAGTATAAAACAAAATCGCTTCCCACTGTCTGTCCTTATGTATGCTTAGTTTTTTAAAACTACGTAACGGATTTTGATGTGGTTTTTTTGAAAGATAGAATGATTAAAGAGAAAGGTTTATAGGTATGATACATGTATAGTATCTTAAATATCTCCATTGCACCGATTACGAACGTATGATTGAAATTTATTGTTAAATTACTAGACTATTAAAAAGATATTATACAAATATAACAAAAATTGACACATTTGTAAAAGTAAAGTGTTATAGAGTAGTCGTCAGATGCTTTATCGAATCAAATGCAAGATTTGTTTAAGATAAGGTTAGCACCAAAAGCTGGAGAAAAGCTAATATCTCATCAATATTAGCGCATTAACATGGCGACCTACAATGTATGTCTAGGTAGTGGCTTTACCTGCATAAAAGCGGGAACATACTTCAAGGAAAAAAAACTATTCTTTTTTTAAAATTGAAATAAACTAGTGCTCGACTGCGATCCCACCTGATGCTAAGCAGTGATGCAATCGTTGATGGTGAGGCGCACTAGTTTATTAAGAGAATATTTCATGTCATATTTCAAGACATGGTCTACTTGTGTGCTGAATTTCATACAAATTCGTACAAATGCTTGAGTATGAAGAAATCATAATACACACTCACGCATACTTACTCGTGAATCATAAAGCTGATTATTTGTATGTTAGATGGAACGTGATAATCTCAAGAAAACGCGGGAGCAACTAGTATTAAAATACCACTGTGATAACTAAACATAATGCTAACGTTAGACAGCTAAACAAGGTAAAAAATAAATAGAAAACTAGTAAAAGGGCGGGATTTGTCATTGGATGATTTTACCTACCATAAAAAAACCCAATTTAGTAAAACAACAAAAATATTTACCTCACAATTTAAACATCCCAAAACAAAACGAATCACAACATAAACATAGGATTTTACAAGAAGAATTTGTTAGGAAAACATACAAGACAACTTTACTAAAGCAGCCAGGTGTTCAGTTTCACACACACGTAACAAAAAGCTTACAATAAGTAAGTACAATAACCAAACTTTTCCCATCAACAGTGCTTCAACAAGCTGTACTCAGTACTGCGGATGAATGAGCCAGGAATATGAATGTTACTAGTCTATGGTCGATTAGAGATCGTTAAGTCATTCCCGTTATTGGAACGTGATCTTTGGCGTATTTGTACAGAAAGTTTTCTTTCTGAAGATTGAAGGCAAGAAGGAAAAATGTTAGGAACACATTCATTGTATTCAGTTAAGGAGTGGAATTCCTTGCCGAAGTCTGTATTTCCTGATAACTACAACCTAGGAAAATTACTTATTCACTCTGACTAACCTATTCGCTTTGACTGGCTTGTTGGTCTAGTGGTTAGTGGCTCTGACTGCTCAGCTGGAGGTCGTGGGTTCGATTTTCACCCAGGAAAAATGTTTGTGTGATGAGCACGATCATTTGTTCTGTGTAATTTATCTATAATATATATGTATTTAGTAATATATAGGTATGTTTATCAGTTGTCTAGTACTCATCACACAAGCTCTGCTTAGCTTGAGACTGAGCGGCGTTGTGTAATAGTTGTGGATGGCTTGACTTAGACTCTCAATTTTGTTTTTGACTTTTAATAAGTCAAGAGTGAATAGGTTATTTTTAGGAAAACGTGCTTCAACATCAACCACATCATCACCATGTTTTCTTTTTGTTGATGATTATTTTATAATTATGTGTCAGGCTTTTTCTGACTAAAACCTACTTGTGTTCTTACAGTTGACTTTGACGCTCTAAGGCCGCAGTGACTCTTTTTTACATACTTGCAGCTCAATTGCTCACGATCAAATCAGAGTTTGGTCAAACGCAAGCCTATCAAGCACAGGGTTTAAAATCATATCTACGTTCCATCTTTACCATGTGTTCCGAGACTCCAGGTTTCCCTCCCTCAGAAGTCAAGCCATGGCCCTAGCAGGCTTCAGCGCTGTCGGACCGCTACAGTTTTTCTGAGATCTCTTTGAGGTGCGTGGAACACTACACGCCGTCAACGACTCAGGCTCGGTCTGGACTGCCACACGGCAAGCTAGCCATTGCTCTTCCACACTTCCACATCCCTCCATCACCACACAGAGTTAACAGAACAATCTATCTTCAAAGCTATAAAACAGTTACAACTTAGGGGTCTTTAAGTAAAGAGTGAATAGGTTACTTCTAGGCAAGCGTGCTCTATCGTCGGCCACATCAGGTGAGATAGCGGTCAAACGCGAGCCTATATAATGATAAAAAAAAAACATAAACAAAATAATCAATTAATAAACGAGCAACATTCTACCTACACACAATCGATCAATTCGGAACACAAAACCGCCGTATCATCACAGTTGTCAAATCAATTCTTCGAAGCAAATTGTATCAAGTCATCTGGTTGTTTAAGAGTCACATCTTAACGCACCATTAGGGGCAGATCGCGTGAGCAAGATAGCGGCTGTTTGCTTAATGTACTCGATAAAAACTAATTTGTAACCTTAATGGACGTTTACGTCCTATATGTAACAAATAAGATACTTTTTTGCTCAAAGTAAGTATCGATTAAATTTGAGATAAGAACTTGAAATGGATTTGTAGAGTTTTAATAAGATAAAGTCGAAAATAAGCCTAACATTAGTACTGTTACTGAATCAAATCTCAATTAATGTCGTGATGACCTAGTAGTTAAAGTACTCGATCGCTTCTCACGCATGACCACCCAAAACCGGGCTCGTACCAATCTGAATTTTTCCACTCATATACACCGTTAAATTTTGGTCGTTTTAATCCCGCGGAGGGTCGGTTCAGTAGATGAAACACTATCAATTTGTAAAAAAATCTATTACTTTTTTTCTAAAACTCGAGTTAATATACGCATGTACGAAATTAATTTCTTTATGTAAACGAGTCAATGAACTTGTAGGTAGTTGTCGGTCGTTGCGTACTAACTACCTACAGTTCATTGGCTTTACTCAGCTGACGTTTGAAGAAATTAATTTCGTACATGCGTAAATTAATTCGAGTTTTAAAAAAAAGTACTTTATTTTTTAATTTTCTCTTTACATATTGAAAACGTTTCGTGTACTGAATCGACCCTCCGCGGGATTAAAACGTCTAAAATGAAACGGTGTATATTCTTCAAAATTTTTTTAGAACATTACTGACACCTCGTGCCTCGGAAAACGCGTAAAGCCGTTGGTCCCGGTTTTCTTTCGTACATCATTGACAGTGTCGCCAGAAAGTCTATCATGATGTATCTTTTTGCCCAGTAAGTGGGTTGTAAAAGTAGATCTGATAGGCAGTCGCTCTATATAAAATACTGGTAATATATTGCATTCGGTTGGAGTGGAAAGCAAAACCAAAATAGTTCTGAAAAAGCTAGGCAGGTCGATTTATTCGATCGATTTTTTGGTTGCCTATTCTGTATCAAAAAACATTAGAGTAGAAAGGATGATTTCTTTCTATAAACATTCTATTAACCATTACTCCGCATGTCAATTGTAGTCAATCGTATATTACATCTACACTCAGCGAAAGAGATTTACGAATTACAAAAGATAAATTTACTATGGAGGAAAAACCAATTCTCCATAATAACTACCAGGGTCGCAATAGTGCTATACACTCACAGGATACAGACTAAAAGTAGCTACCTATGTATTGAAATACAAAATCGACAGGAAAGGCAAATGAGTTTCACCTCTTTATAACAGCAATTCCATTTTCTCGCAACTACCTTCAATATCTCTCCCAAAGATTTATGTACCATCTGCACGCTATAACCGAACTTAACGTGTGCACCTTAGAGGCGAGGCCATCGTGAGGCTTACGAAGGCCTTATCTTAGCACAGAATAGTGTTATAAACGGAATTCCCGTTTGGTACCGGGGCAAGACCGTTTGACCCAGCAACTGTCATCCTCGCTCGTAAACTTTACGACCAGCTCTCGAAACAGGCTTTGAAGAATAAGCGTCCCCCGGAAGCGGGGCCTCTGATAAAATAATATTGGAACAAGAAAAATATCGAGCTATGTAATGTGAACCGATGTAACCGTAAATATGAATGATCCACTCAAATTTTTGTGGCGCATCTTAGTTTATTATGAGAAATTGCTGGATACGATACAAATGTTTTAGCAATGAAGCTTTTAAGTTATAACGAAACGTTATTATTGTAAATGTGGTTTTAAATAATGAAATCATAACGTAAACAAATGCAGATCATAGTGGAGTAAAAAGAAAATGGCTTCTTGACAAATAAAGGTCTGGGTACAAAATAAAATACTTGAAAAGTTTAACCACAAAATTCTAAGCCGAAGTACATATCTACGGTCGACAAAAGCTAGACAAATATGTTAAAGAGGGATAAGTTGGCTCAAAGCCAAAACTTTAAAATTATGGATAAAATTGGATGACCACAAATTGGATCGATTTAAACTTTCTGTAAATATTAGTATCAATGAACAGATTTTTGATCCTAAAATATTGTAAATACACATTTTTTTGGTGTTGTCTTCATTATCATCATCATCATTTCAGCCAAAAGACGTCCACTGATGGACATAGGCCTCCCCCAAGCGTCGCCACAATGGCCGGTCCTGTGTTGCCATCAGATGAGTATAATTAGAGCTTTGGGCTTTTTTCTTGGGTATAATTAGGTTGCGGCTAATTTATAGGCGCCCTTACTAACTTAACTGAAATAATACACATACTTATGTTTATAAGTACAATAAAATTGAGTAAAAGCACTAATTTTTGTTTTATTATTTTTTTAGTAAGAAATTAGTTATCCTGATTGTAGACAAATAATATGGACATTGACACATAACATTTGTAGCGCATAGGTATTGATAATATTGATACCTAAGCACGCACAAACAGCCACGGTAGTTATGCAATCACGATAATTTATCAACATTTTTTTTTTTAATAATTTGTTATTTTGTAAGCACTTGTGTGCTTAACTGTGATTCCACCAGCAGTGAAGCACTGTTAAAGTTTATTTATTTAAATGTGTCTTTTTGTCATCTTATAATAATTTCATTTATTTCAGATAAAACAATCCATTATTTTTAGTAAAGACATACACAACTTAGAAACTAATGTTAGTATATAATTATACTAAAGTCAATAAAAATTTAATTTAATTAAATCACATAATTAAATAACATTAACAAACACACACTTAACTACACTACTTCTGGGCACGGTTTGAGGATAACACTTGCGTCCTCGTCCAGTGTTTCAAAATGAGGCCATCAGTCCTATCCGCTACAGTTTTTAAGAGGCTGTTGGCGCTGTCCCGCACTCACCTCATCAGGGATGCGACACGCTTTCGTACGAGAGCTTAGAAGTCATCAACGTGTTTCGGCGGCATTCAGCATTGCTTCGGCAAACATACCCGATGCGCTTTGTTGATCTTTGACAGTTGTTACGCAACTGTCAATGATCAAGAATTGACTTCTGGTATCAATAACTTAACAAAAGCTTTTTGCGTTAAGATGGTCATCCATCTTCGAACCAACCTCGGCAAAGCATTGCTTAACCTAGGACTTCGACCCGTACGGCAGATATTTTTTTAGTCACTAAAGTAATCGTATTAAGTTTTGAAAATATCAGACAGTGTTTTATTAACTTCTACTTTAACTTAAGTAGATTTCGTGTGAATATAATAAATTTAAAACGTATTTGAATAACGTGCCATTTTATTAGCTTTCATGGCTTTTATAACGTGTTTATTTTAAGGGAGTGCTTTAAAAATATTTGACTTTGAAGTTGGTTTATTTAATTCTAAGTATAAAATAATAAGAAAACTTAAGTCTTTGATACTTAATACTTTAATTTGCGTAAGAAATATACAGTGAAACCTGGAGAACTGGGACTTCAAGGCTCCTGCAAAGTCTCCCTTAAAGAGGTATTCCACTTACCGTATCTCAGATATCCAGGTGTAAATAAATATCTGTCTCATTTATAGAGGGTTCCATTAATAGAAGGGAGAATCAATTTATTTCAGTTATAGAGATGCGATTATTAAATAAATTATTTCTGTAAACATTATAAATGAATTTTAAACATAACATAACAAGACATAAACAGCAATTTGAGAGGTGAAAAATTGATGTTATCTCAGTCACAGAAGTCAATGGCTGATTCAAACTAATCAATTAAAAAAAAGTATTAAGTAAGTAAGTATTAAGTAAGTTAAAGTTTGAGTTACCAAACTTAAAATTAAACAGGGAAAAATTTAACAGAAGACTTTTAACAAAAAAAAAAACTGACTTCAATAACCGACTTCAACACTAAAAAGTGAGATAAAAAAAGAAAAATTTAAAACAACAAAAAAATTATTTAGATGTCTTTTCTTTTTTTTTTTACGTTTTATTATTATTGTACATACTTAATAAATTTAAAATTCGAACAATCTTTAGATTGTGTGCATACAATTTTCTCAATTAACTTGAAAACATATTTAGATAAATATGTTATAATCTCTTCAAATATTTAGATTCAATTCAAAATGTTGACGTACTATAATCGAGCAACAAAGACGATTTAAAGAGCTTGTCCTTTTTAAGCCTAAAACACACATCCCACACAAGTACCTACAGCAAGTGGCATCACATAGTTTGTTCACCCTCGACGTGAAGTAGTGTGGGGCTATCTCTTTCAATTAAGTGAAGCCTCCTCAAGATTTCGAGAGACTAGGCTTTCCTCATACAGAAATTCGGGTCAGCCTTGAATTGTTCCGAATATCGGTTGTAAACGGAATCTCGTTACTTGAATTGACAAGTAATAATGTGGGTTTATACATCACTGAACATTTGTCGTTTCGTTTTTGTCTACGTTTCGAATTTCGAACGAAAACGAACATGCTCATTGGCGGATGGCGTGTTTATTTAGGCAGTTAATTTGATTTTTTTAGCTTGAGATGTTCAATTTGTGGTGTGTGGAGGGTAGGTGGTTTATACCTATTGATATATCATTCATTCATTTTACACAGTTTTACTTTGAAATTTCACGGAGTCCAAGGAACCGGGTTTTTTTACATACAGTTGTTTGAACGATGTGCGGCAGTGCTATGTGTGACGGGTTTAATTTCCGTACGTAACAAATATTTTTATAACTTATAAATAGTTGTTCCGGATGAAGAAAGCACCCAGAGAAGGCACCCACGGCATAGGAATACTTCCTAATATGGAACCAGGTCTAATAAAAAAAAAAGTAGTACCTACATGTTTGCTAAAAGTTATAGACTGTTAACATTTCAATTTCATGACAGTTCAATACACGACTTTCTATTATCTAATCGTCTGCATAA
The DNA here is from genome assembly GCA_958295575.1 of Leucania comma. Lineage (NCBI taxonomy): Eukaryota > Metazoa > Arthropoda > Insecta > Lepidoptera > Noctuidae > Leucania > Leucania comma. The sequence goes on along the minus strand of OY282474.1, from coordinate 12,284,554 downwards.
CAACATTGCTGTCTTACAAAGAAAACTAGACATTTTGTTGTACAAACGTAAATCTATACAACAGCTGTAGTTAATAGAGATACGAACAATTCTAACACATGATGAATATGAAAAAGGTCACCAATGCGACGGCGTAGCCGTCAAGTAAAAAAACAGATAATGAGTATTATATCAAATAAAAAACATTGAGAGAATGTAAGCGTGAATCCGTTTACGGAGAATTAATTCGTGTGCCCTGCACACATTATTTGTTCATGTTCGCATAAATCTTCGTATAACGGGTAGTTAAATTATACGAATTATTATAGTCAATACTCAGCGTGTACGATGTGTATTCGATACTTTATATGAAAGATATAAGATCAGAATTGGTTTCTGATTGGAGATCCTGAGTGAGAAGTTGATTATTATTTGTCAAGTTTTAGTGTATTCTGGGGCTCTAGTCTGCTATTTTCATAATATTATCATTCCAATACGATTCCATTGTTATGTTACTACAAGTTCGTAATCTTTGAATGCATAATGTCCGATCATTGGTAGATCAGTGATCTCGTAATAGAATTTTGGTACTAGCTGTCCTGTAACGAATTTAAAGCAATTCTAATGGTATGTCACCGATCAAAGGAATTGTCAAAATTTTAGCAGATTACCGCATACGTCAGACATTTATTTGTCATTTTATACGAGATTACCATTCTATGCCTCTTTTTCTAATAGAGTATCAGTGGTTGATCATTAGAAAGTCATAATGACGCCATTATACTAGAAGATTACCAAATTTGTCAAAATCAACCATGTTGAAATCAATGATAGACGATTCTGACACTTTTGTAAAAGCAGACTTGATGCCCAGAACGCTTGTTAAAAACAGATATTATCTTTTTGACACATGTTTTTAAATTTTTAATTCAGCAACCGATCTATAGTATGCTGATTTTATGTCAAACTAGACACTAGACTAGCTTCTGCGAGAACTTTCGATAAAGAAGAGTTAAGAGTTTTTGGGGTGATAAAAACATATACAGCTTCTTGAAATCAAATATCGAGCAGTTGTTCGGACCAGAGACAACAGCGGAGATCAGAGGATACTCTCTTATTTTCAAAGGAGGTTTGCGTAACTTTACATTCTGTACCACATACTTAAGCCTTGAGCACAGGCATAGAGTAACCAGCCTTTCGGTGTTTTACAGAATGCATTTTGGAGAGTGTGCGCGGGAATTACATGACTTGATTCCGCCAGCTCAGTTCTACCATCGGACAACCCATTAATTCACCCTTATGTTGTTGAAACTTCTACGGAACGGACTAAGCGTTTTGCCTCATCGTTTATACCGCGTACATCGAGGGACTGGAACAGTTTGCCTGCTGCGGTCTTCCCGTCCGATTATAATTTAGGTGTCTTCAAGGCTAGAGTGAATAGGTTCTTATTAAACTAATGCACCTCACCATCAACGATTGCATCACTGCTTAACATCAGGTGGGATTGCAGTCAAGCACTAGTTTATATCAATTAAAAAAAAATACTTCTAAATATCCAAATCTGTTTAACGGTTTGAGTTACAATCATACACACACATACAAACCTTTGCTTTTATAAAATTAGAATGACGGTATTTTATGTTAGGTAAAATCATCCAATGACAAATCCCGCCCTTGGGTGGAGCGGGAAATAGTGTCAGACTAAAAACCTACCCTGTTCCTTCCCTGCCTTGGATCCAGGGCCCTGGTATGCATTTTCATACTTCCCCAGAGCCCCAGACTAGGCCTCGACCCTAATGGGCCCCTACGGTTTGCTGACAACTCCTTGAATGTTTTTTTTTCGGTTGGAAAATCATCCAATGATATCTCCCGCTCATGAGCAAACGGGAGGTTGTGTCAGACTATTACTGAATAGAAACCCACTCCTGTTCTTTATTTGCCTTTCATAGTGTGATGAATGACATACCAATGAATATATCGATTTAAACATTTTAAAAGTCATCCTCTTTAATGAAATTTCATCGACAATTTTACCAACTATCTTTACCAAAGTCCGGTCCAGCTTTATTAATATTTTAAAACCCAGTTCCACCCATATTATTTTCTATTTTGCGATCTCACTCGGCCATTCCTTTGGCGATCATTCATTCAGGATAGTCCATTTTGTAGAGAAACGACACAAAAAACGTAGCAATCATACCGGACTTGGATGAATGGCTACGGGCTTCAACTATTTACGACCTGTATTGAGCTGGCCTTAAAATCTATCCATTTTCTTTACTATATTTGCTTTAGTACGAGTTTAAGATATTGCTTTTTACCGGGAAATTAAAGTTTGTAGGTATTGAATGTACCTGCCAGATTTTTTATTACTGAGTAATCAATTGTTTACTAGTTCACGGCCCCCGTAGGCGCGGGCTTGCGGACGGCGGGCAATGGGAACAATGGGGAGCTCGCCGTTCGATTGTCCGGTAACCGTCCGGACCGAGCCCAATTCGTCGACGGCGTATTTTGTTCCACGCGCGCCTCAAGGAGATGTCAGCCAACCATAGGGACCCAGCAGGGCCGAAGCCTACTGGGGCCATGGGTTTGCTTGTGAAACGAAAACCCGGCTCTGGTATGAAAGGCAAAAAAGAAATAGGAATCAAGTGTTAGTCAACAAAAGTCTGACACGTCTAAAACACACTCTCGCTCCACCGCTAAGTTTCATTGGATGATTTCCCCACCTATAAAAAAACATCTCTCTTACCTTTTCCCAGCTAGCTTGCGATCTTGCAAGTAGATCGCAAGCTAGCTCAGTCTCACTAGTTGCGGCTGAATACCTGTATTATTCATAGAGTGACTGCCTATCAGACCTTCATTATACCTACTCCTTAGACACACTGATGGTCAGACTTTCTGGCGTGTGACTAACTGTAACAACTGTCAAAGATCTATAAATGCTTTCAGAGACACGGGGTTAAATTGAAAAGGATAACATTGGAACCTCATGCAAGAGAGACGGTTGCTTTAACAATTCTAGGTACTTCTTAGGCTTTAAATTTGACAAATTTTATTAAAAAACTTAACTCTTAAACAACAAAAAATAAACAACTAAAGATTAGATAAAGTCTTTGTTTGCATAACTCGACAAAAGATTGGAGAAGGCTGATGTTTGAAGAGTTAGTGGATCGAGGACGGTTCAAAAACCAAACAGTATTTGACAATCACCAGAAAAATATAAGAATATTTAAGTATAAATCTTTCTGACAGGGACACAATGTCGGGGCTGAAAATTCAATTAAGCATTTGTCAACGCTTCAATGATCTCGGTCGGCTCGTGCGTGATGCTTGCCTGGAGATCACGTAACGACAAAGGCACCCCTTATTTTTACATTATGTACCTATTGAGGCAAAATTTTGGACATATTTTCTTTATGGCAGTTCAGTTAACAAGTTGTCTGATTTATTACCAAAATTATCGAATGTTATATAAGTTTTGTAAATAGGGAATTACTGTCCTTAGCGGTGTAGACCGCGGGCTTTGGGAACTAGTTTGTGTCTTGTTCTTGTGTGTTGAGTTCAATTTACATACATATCTACGTATTTACCAATCACATATTATGTAAAGTATAGAGTTACCCTTGCTTGTTCTAGTATACATATTGCATGTTTATACGAGAATTTCGAGTTGGTTGGGGCATAAAAAGGTAGATTGCCCGTCAGACAGAAAGTATTGGGTGGCTAGATTGGGAGGATGGAGAAGGGGCAAAATTTTCTAATGAACCGTTCGAGACATCCATTTGACGATGGCATTCATTTGTCTGATGTGTTTGATTGAAAATCGAACATTACACGAAATAAAACTCCAATCTTCGCCTGTTTTAATTTTTTTGTGATTTCTCGGCTGTTTTATTTATTTGAAATTAATGAGGCCTATGTCCGACAGAGGACGTCTTTCGAAAATGATGATGATTCAGAATTAGACATAAGTAGATTTAATGCAAGAAGACTTTTTTGCAACAATATTTGGGGTAAAAAAGGCTATTCAGTGGTAAATATGCACATTAAATAAAATAGATCTTACAAATAAAATTAATTATTAAAATTAGGTACAATATAATGTTAAAATAATAAAAGAATAAATACCTTCTTCGATAAAACCATTATACTTATGAGCACTCAAAATATAATAATTGATGATGAAGATCTAACTAATTTTACCGTCGATTTACGCAAATAGATACCTAAGCAGGTATCTATTTGCTATTATTATTTTCAGTTTTATAATCGTTGTTTTGCAGATAGTTTATATAAAATGCTTGAAAAGTTAATATGAATTTATTCTGCTACTGAATTTATAGAAACAAAAAAGTATAAATAATTGATTATGATAGAAACAATAGAAGTACAATAATCGAAATATGTCTGCATATCGTTATACTGATTTGAATTTTATACAAAACATTGATTGAAAACAAAAGAAGTTTTTTTTTTACCAATTCACGAAAAATACCACCAATATTTCTGCAAAAACTTTTTACTACAGATTGTCCCTCACATACCTATTACAACAAAACATATTTCTAGGACACGACTGAAAATAGAAAGTGTAATAGGTTGTTCTGTGCATGGTTCTGTTTGAGTGAGAAATCAATTCGTTCCACCGTTTTCATTTATGCGATTCGAGCATTTCCATTTATTCGAACGCAAATTGGAAAGGGACCGACTGAGTTGTCAGCTGTGGCTTATGCAGCCGTCTCGACTTAGCAATAGAGTTCGATGTGCGAGCGAAACAATCGGAGGACTACAAGTGCCACTGATTCTCAATGGACTTATTGTCTTGAAGTTTTATTTTGAGGTTTCTTTGTTTGATGAATTTGAATGATTAGGTCGATTCAAAGGTTTGAGGCGAAATATTGAAATGGTATGTGCACTATTAAAACCAGTATATAAACCATTGATAGATAGATTTATAGATAAAGAAATGTTTGTTGCAACATTAAACGCACACTAAATTATACGAAACTAAGCACTTACACCGAAACAAACAATAAAATAAAATATTGGTGAACATCATAATAACTATACAAAATAAATAAATAAAGAAAACATTAAAATAAGAATTAAAAAAATAAAACCATAAAAAAGTGACCTTTATAGGGTGGGTACTTAAAAAAAGGAACGCAACAGATAAAAGTCATAGTGCGGTGTACATCTCAATGTTGTACCAAATGGGAGCCCAGCTCAGCATGTGTCAGGCAAATATACCTGGCACTGGTATTCAGCTGGATCCCGGTGGTGACAAACGGACGCTCAGCTGGTTTTATAAGCCATTGCATCATGTAACATAATAGACGCTCCTCCTGAAATGTATAAGTAGTATGTTCAAATTCGGCTACTGGATTTATTTAAGTTAAGGTCTGAGGAAATTTCAACTCCCAAGAGCTGAAGGCGGTCCGATACTGAAAACAGAATAAAATAAATTATGTAAAAAAAAATGTAGAGATAATGGTCCTAATACCATTCGTGTGAGGGTCCGACACGCACTTGGCCGATTTTTAATATTAGTCTGATGATAGACACTGACGCATTGATTTACTTGAGCAACAAACCCCGTAGTTTAGGCAGTGCGTTGTCTGTTAGCAAATTATAAAGCAGACGTACAAAAAGTCTTACTCATACACTTACGGCCTGCATATTCCCTGCGAATCTCCGTCTGTCTTGTCCCCACTTGTTCAGTGCTAATATGGGGCAGTCCTTTCACTCGGTGTCAGACGTGTCTAGCCTGCTCCGTGGCTGGTCTTGCAGCGCTCTTGTTACACATTTTCTGGGACACTCTCGGCAAATATTCTTAAAATTTTGGTCACAAATATTGTTCAAAATATTTTGTGTATAAAGGTAATATTTTTAAGGCAGATAACTAACATTTTCATGGGTCGTGGCTCTAGAAGGTCACGTCAATTATGGTGACAGCTCTTTGAGGCGCGCGTGGTACACAACGCGAGCCGGGCCTAGTACCTAACTGGTGGCGGGCTATCCATTGCTTGACATCCACGAGCCACCTACGGTAACTGGAATAAATTATTTTAACTGGAGCAGTTTCAAAAAAAAAAAACAACACATGTCATGACGTCATTAAAAAGCTTCAACTGATAAATGATAATGATAAATGATACATTTTTTTTTTCAAATAAATTTCAGTTTAAACTAGATGAGGCCTGTGTTTCCTAGCTGGCCACACTGAGAAGAATTACCGAAACAATCTCAGGGGTCAAAGTCTCTTCTAAAAGTCCATACAGCATGCATGCAATAGTCAAATCGTGCATATTTGTGTTTGAGATGGTCTTTTGAGAAAGGAACCACACAGATTTTAGTGGGCCTGTCTAGTCAGTGCAAGTATTTGTCAGTATTCGTATAGCTCAACTAATAAATAATAATAATCCATACCAAAGCAATGATTAATATTCTGATGTGTAACTAAAGTCATAATAATGAGTGTTGTTCAAATAAAATTTATTTTTCATGGACATTAAATTATATTGCTGAATTTTATCAAACACAAAGAATATGTTTAACAGTGAAGAAAAACGTCGTGCGTGAAACCGGCATCTCCAAGAACCAAACGTTTGAAGACTTGTGATGTCCAGGGCCCGCCCCTTTTGAATTACGGCTCATTTCCTGTCTTAGAGAGGACGCTTGATTCTCAGCAGTAGGCAGGTTAAAAATACCTATATTTATTACGCTATATAAAAATATTAATAAAAACATATTATTAATAATATCGTAACAACATAACTAATTACTGTACTCTGAAATTAATTTTAATTTAAATCTCCTAAATGCTATTTCCATTAAGTTTTAATACAGTTCTCAACATAGTTTTAATTTGATTTAATTTGAATTTTCAGAAACTTTAAATAGTTCTACTAATAATTGTTTTTAATCAAGATAATTTAATGTTTCTGCTGAAAATTGCAAACTCAATTTTATAGCTATAAAGCTAGTTAGTTTTCTGTCGAGTTTAGTAAATCGCAATCAATGTCGATTATAAAATTTATAAATTAATAATTTAATTTTTTAACTCAATTCTTATTTGTGACACACGTAGGACAAACGTCAAAATAAAGTAAATCAATAAGTTAAGTAAGTACCTCTCACAAAATATCAAACGACTATATAAATTAAAAAGGTAAATATCAAAATTCACTCCATCCATTACTCCATTCAAGTATAAAAATATGAAAAAGAACCCAATCACCGACTCACATTCACAAATTAATTAAGGGAAAGATACAAAGGCATTTAAGGCATGCACAGACCATTCCAAAAACGCTAACGCAAAGGGGACACTTTCGGAATACCTTTCGTTTCAAGATGGTCGGAATTCTTGAACGCTTAAATACAATGTTACAATCTGAAGGACGAGGTGGCGAAACTTTGTCAGGTCGTTTGGGCCCCGCACGATCTAGAAAGTTATCTTGGAAGTGCATCGGAATTACAACGTGCTACCAACTTTGCGATTCGAATCGGAATATGTGGTGCGGGATTATAGCTGCTGGAAGGGTGCTGGGATTACTGGATACTTTTGGTGAGATGTGGGTGTTATCTCATTACTCTTTAGACACGTCATTTGATTTTTTTATTAATTTAATCTTTATGTACAGTAACGGTTCGTAGGTGCCCCTCAATGGACAAAATCCTTCGTATCAACTTCAAACGTTGGTTAACACTCTACATATTGACCTTTCAAATATTTTTATAACGAGTATTCGTGAAGTTTTAACAAGGTAAATAAAATAAGATCTCGATTTGAGACAGAAAAATAGGTGAGCAAGCAAAACATTGATAACAAGCATATCTGATATAAAAATGACTCCATGCACTTATAAAGGTCTTAGGTTTGCAAAACAAAACAAACTCAACCTAAACCTTCCAGTAGAACTTTATTTCTTCGTCATTAAGGTACACATTTGTGTAAAACGCTACGTGCTAACTTTGAAGAGATACCTACGAGCGTAAACGAAGTTCGAGTGCGCTTGAATGATAAGTTTTCCAAGTGGGATAGGGAATTCACGGCTCTAAAAGTTGATGAAATGACGGCCGCGGTTATATGTTGGCAGGTAGTGAGATATTTATGAAATTGAATGACTTTGCGACTTGTTCTACGTCTGTATTATGTGGCGAGCAACCCTTTGTTGCTTGAGGCTTCAGTTTCTTATATATTGCTCGGTGCTACACGTGTCGAGTTTTTTTTTTTTTTTTACACTTGTCGAGTGCAGTACTACAAATTGTTGGGTACTTTTGTAGCATCTATTTATTTATTATAAAAGGTCTATAATGATCGTCTACTTACCGTTAGAGATCAATGTAAAAGTGAAACCCAGGGCCTTAGAACGAAGTCAAAGAAGGAACAGGAGTGGTTTTTAGTCAGTAAAAGTCTGACACGCTCTGCCCAAGGGTGGAAGAGGACATTGGATGATTTTCCCATCTAAAAATAAAATAAAACCGTTGGAGATCGAAGCAAATAATATTTCCTTCGACAAAAAAAAAAATCGTTTAAAGTTATGTTTCCAGGGAAAAAGGAGCCGAATAATCAGCTCAATTGAAACTAGTGCTTTTGAGCTGACAGTTTATGGTAGAAACCTATTTTTTTTTTTATTAAAGTCTTCCACACTTTAAAAATAACTCCTGTATCGTGGGTGCATTCACAAACACTGCGCTAACCGTGTTGGCAAATAACTAACTCTTTCGTCTATGTATGTTATAATTCTTAGGTAATCGTCGATTTATTCGTATTTTACTTACCCTGCATTTTTTTTTGGTTTCATAAGTGGACTCTCAAGTTAAAATATAATGGCTAGATAGACATGTAGGACCTACAGGAATGTTTGAAAGAGTCTCGCAACCCTGAAACACAAGGGGCAACTGAAGGAACTTGTGCATGTTTTAGTCAGTAAAAGTCTAACACTTCTTACTTCACTCAGAGTGGTAGGAGATATACGGACTTATAGTTAATTATTTGATAGTTTGTGACAAAGGAAAAGCATTTAGACAGGAATCAATGTTGAAAGTGTAATCATACATATTAGCTAAAGCAGGAAGTCAAACTTAGACCTATTCAATTTATCTGCGATACGGTATACAATATGAGGGAACATACGTTACGTTACGCGCTAACATCACAATCAGAAAACCTGCACTCGAAATTTTCACATTTATGATCAGTGTCATCACAGTCGCACACCTACAGTCACTAATAGACAAGAACAGAGATAAGAGCCGGCACTGTTGTGCGAGCGAAATCGTGTTATCAACATTAGGTGACAGGCCTGATTTCGGCGGTCCACGTACTAGAGGCGAGCCACATATCTTCTGCTTTTTTTATTTAAGGGCCGGTTCTAGTCACTGTTTTTTTGTATGAACTTCGCTCGGGACTATGTCTACTTCGCGGCCCCAAAACAGCGGTTTTATTTATATTTAAAAAAAAAAACAATTACTTTTCAAGATTTTTGTTTTTACGACGCGCTTTAATAATAAGCTTTATTTTTTTTGTGTAACTTTCAAATATTTCCGTAACGTAGATAATCTCGTAGATAAATACGTTTGAAATCGTAAGTTAGGGTCATACTTGCGATTTTTTTTTATCGAACCAACTAATTTACGTCATGTTTTCATTCTTGCCAAGCGCTTGGTCATATTATAATCAAATTTAATAAAATAAATTTTCTTGGTGTTCTCTTCTATATTTGTAAATTTCTAGAGGTTTAAAAAACTTCAAAATGAGTAAAACCTGACCTTAATCTAAGGCAATACTGCGTTTTTTTTTTTAATTTCTAGCATTTTTTCAGAAAGGAGCATTGTTATTTTATTTTACTGTATTTTTTTCAATATCCTGTATGAGTCCAATATCATACAAAAAAAACTCTTTTTTTTTCTTTTCATGACCGAAATGACTGTATAGTAATATACCTACCCAATTTAAAACAAAACTTACATTGTACAATACCTACACAACACACGAGTATAAAATATGTGAATTCTTTTACTCAAAAACTATGCTACCAAAACATAAAATTCATAGTTTAAACTCAAGCATGGTCCAGCTTTAGCGTAAACTTGTAGTGCATTACCCGTAAATTACAAGTTTCATCGTTTCCAAAGGAATTCGCTCGAGTACAGTCAGAAACGAATGTTTACTTTGATGTAAATGTTTGTACCGACATAAAGGAGTCGAGACTATGTCGGGCGCTCCATAGCTAGGTAATAGTTAAAAATATACGTTTTCTACTTTCGTATTGCGGATAATGAATTAGGATCTGAAAAATATGATTGCAGTACGTATTTGCAGAAGGTACTTATTGCTGAAGGAGCTCGCTAAGGCCAATGTCTGCGAGTTTCAGGAACGTTAAAAAGAGCCATTCATACCAGGGCCGAGCCTTCCTATCAGAAGCAGATCATTGGCCCCAGTAGGCTTCTGCTGGGCCCCTACGGTTTGTTGGCAACCCCTTGCGGCGCTACGTGAAATTATACCGGACGATCGGACAGGCGAGCTAATGGTTCCCCTTATGATCAAACACCGTGTTCATTCTTTTCATTTCTCTCGATGTCTCTACCTATTCCTCGCTGCCCGAATGAACACAGGTGAGTTTAGTTAATAAATTTGTAACATTTTCTCTCGCCTTTGAGCAGGACAAACAAGACTCGGCTCAATAACACCCTCGCCTGCAGCTCAGGTGAATCTCATTTCGGTCGCATTGACAAATTTTCTCCACTTGTATCAAAATGTACTATATTCTAAATAGAATTTAGAACCATTGGTAGTTTCTGTTTATTTCTGATATTAATACCCCTCAAACAAACATCAATCTTTTTTGTTTGAACGGTTTCCTCTTTTTTTTAGGTGGCAACATCACCTAATGATATCTCCGCGCCCTTGAGCGGAACGGGAGATAGTGTCAGACTTTTACTGGCTAAAATACCACTCCTGTTTCTTTTTTGCCTTTCATCCAGGGCAGGGTTTTCCTTTCAGAAGCAAGCCCATGGTCCCAGTAGACTGCGATACTGCTGGGCTATTACGGTTTGCTGAAATCTTGAGGCGCGCGTGGAACGACGCGATATGAATGGATACGCGCCGTCAACGAATTGGACCCGGTCTGGTCGGCGAGCAACGGTTCTCCTTATGATCAAACATCGAACTCATTCTTTTCATTTCTCTCGATGTGTCTTGGAGACAGTAAAATATTGCTGTATCGCTTAACCTAACCGGACCCGTTCAGAACAACTACATACACAAAATTATACTAAAAAAAACAATATTATCGTCTTCCTTCCAGTATTCTGTTTTATTTGGGTACAACTCGATTTTTCTTTCTTTCTGTCCTGTCAACGGTTACAAAAAAAAACCTTTTTTTGACGTTGATAATCTTCAAATGACATATCCGCGCTAGGTTATAGTGTTGTTAGACTTTTATGGACTAAAACCCGCTGAAAGGATCATCCATCATTTCATTTTTGCGTTCCGGGTCCACGATAACTATTTCGAGCAATCCTGTAACCCTGCTAGGCATCAGCCCTCTGTACTAATTTAGTTTGTTAGCAAAGCTTTATTGAAACCTTTTTGACAGAGGAAAAAATCGGTCAAGTGCGAGTTGGATAGTCGCGCACTGAAGTGGTGGTGGTGTGGTGCAAACTTACATGCGTAAAAAGTTCGACTCCCAAATCAAATCACGATTTTTTTCCATATCGCAAAAATGTACCGTAGGTATAGTTAACTCTTCTGAAAATTCCTGCAGCCCTAAAATCTACTGTTACCACAACCAACCAATCAAAAACTTAAAGCTATCCGCCTCTAGTATAACTCAAACTTAACTAAAACTGTACCCGCTCACCTCTTCATCATTTTTCCACCGGATAGTTGGGGTCGTAAGAAGTGATGAGTTACCTCCAAGTATGCCCGACTTCACACGGAGCCAGCTTCATGTAAACTGCTTTCAGAATATACTAAATAGAATGAGAATTGCCACCTTCCCGTTAGATTTTGTTGAACTATTTTGGGAAGACGCTGACAGGGTTAAAGTTTCATACACTAAGCACACAAATAATCTCTATGTAATTTATGTTGGCGTAACTATATTATCTAAACTAGATATACGAGTACATATTGGTATGTGTAAGTTATTGATAATTTCTAATATTAGTCTTCAAAGTTGTTACTCGTTCAGTCTTTGTACTAAGGCCTTCGCTTTACGATCGAATAACTACAGGCTGATAAAAATATTACCTGTTCAAATTATTATTAGTTTACGCAATTACTTTAAATAATTCTACTACCTATTTGATTTAGTAAAGCCAAACCCGAATGCATTTTAACAAGAGTGAAATAATGCAAACATATTCAACGAGTTTAGCAGAACGATTAAAATACAAAAAGCCGACCGCAGTGCAACAGAATAATGATAAGCGGACATTCATAGCGAATACAAATTCACTCACTTATTCCATTTATTTTAAACAATAACGTTATCAGCGCTCCACAAAGAGAGGTGTTGATGCAAATGAACGATGTAATCTGTGTGACAATTTTTGTTGCCAATGAAAAGTTGTCAATATTTTTATCGTACACTAGGCGGCTTCCTAAAAGGGGAGAGCACTCGTATAAAGTAACATGAGTAGGGAAAATGAAAAAGTTGCCCGCGGAAATGTCGCCGATACAAGAATCGGAGCAAATGGAAAAACTTTGTCGAACTCGACAAAAGAAAATTAAAAGCTTTTTGATTTTGAGATGACATCGCGCTGATGCATGTTTTTATCGTTGCTAAATGCGAAAGCGATATGTTCAACGTTGATTCGTGCTTGATTTGAGTGAGTAAGAATACTTATATCGTTGTGGTAATAAACGTTTACGAAGACGGGAGAAAAAGGAAAAAATATAAGGTTTCGTATTAATAGCTAACAATATTTTATCATGCCGTAATGTAGCTAAACGTAGTACGCTTTTCCAATATTGCTCTCGAGCTGCTTACAAAACAAATGAAGTTGTTACATAATAGAATGCACTTGCTCACAAAAGTTTCATTTTAAAATTCCATTCAACAAACTTTGTGCTTTTAATCCGTTCAGGGACAAACTCAAAGCAGCTTTTGGTGGGCTTTACTCTGTCGGCCACCGCATGCGGATTTTGTCAGACAGTTGCAAGTGGCGCACCCTGTACATAGATTAATGTGTGACGCATACCGCATGACGCCTGACGTTCCACCCACTTTGTAGTTCTGATTTTATGATTTCATGGCTGAGGCCGCGTGAGCGCGGTTAACCCGCCAATTTATGTCTTTGAAAACTGACCGAATAAAATTGCATTTCATTTTAATATTGTTCGGGAAATTTTCGGTTTAATTGCATGCTGTCGACAGTTGTATAGTTACGTTTACTATAATACGTGGGTCTGACATGTATCGCTATGTAAAATAATTTATACACCCATTTGAATATTACGGAAAATAAAAGAGAGTTCCTTTTTCACATTTTTTTTCAATCATGACCAGACTATTCTTGTTTTCTGCCGAATAAAATTTTATCGTATACACGAAATTGATTGGACATATTGATATCGGTATGATTGGGGCGTGTACGATTCTCTTGGAGCAAGGGTTAGCTCGCTATCTTTTGTAGTAAACAATCATAGGTATGTTCATCCGAAACCTATCCGATAAAGTAGTATTATGCCGTTACAATAAATGATTCAATTTCCTTTACGCAAGTATCGAATCCACTTAAGTATTATGAAAGTAATAGAGGAGAGGGAATAGTTTTCTTGCTGACGCTACTTTTACGATAATGATAGAAAACGCGGTCCAATATCTATAAAATATTACAGCCGTACGCGTCCGAATGCCGGACGCTAGCGGACCGGACCGGACCGGAATGAGACGCTCGTTCATAGATTTGATTGTCAGAATTAACTTTAACCGATGGTTGAATAAGCTTTTGTAATAGATGGATTATTGGCGGTGGATAAATCTGGTTATATGTGCAGAGTCGACGTTTAATGTGTTCTCGAATGTAAGTTAACTTAGACTAACGTACCGCAGTCTAATGTTGAATTTTGTGAATTAAATTTCCCATAATTTTATAACTATTCAACTCAGGGGAAATTTCTGAAAAGGAAATTCGTAGTCGTAGAATGCAAAGCATAATAAAGCTTTCTAATCTCAGGAACTACTGGTTCGATTTGTAAAAAAAATAGTATTTAATTGCTATTTATTGAGGAAGCGTAAATGCTATATAACTTTAAGCTATGATCCACAAAAGAGGAGCATTAAACAAAAAGGCAGGTAAAACAATTTTATATATGCAAAACTATGAAAAGAAACGAACAAAAATTTTGCAAATCGGGAAAAATAAAAGAAAAAAAAAAGCATATATACGGTCGAAGTGAGAAACCTCCTTATTTTTTAATCGGTTAAAATTAATACAGATAGAAAAGCACAAAGGTGCTACAATGTCAAAAGAAATTTCTTTTTACAGTCCTGTGACAGTTTTGTGATTTCAACTCTTCACACATTTATTTCAAACTCAATTTTGACAATTTAGTTTTGTTCGTTAATAGACTTATACACTATATAAAAGAGGTTGTGTGGAATAGGAGGGAACAGAAATTACAACTAAAAATGTTTGACCTTTAAACTGACCCTTTTACTGGAAATATACTGGACTGAGAGAGGCGTACTAATACCAGGATTTACTTAATACAGGGATTTTTAACCGTCAGTTTACTTTAATCTGATATTTTGTTCCAAAAAGTATTTGTTTACAAGTCTGCCAGTGGCCTCGTTTGCTTGGAATTAGTATGTCCCACCAATATACGTTATAACTTTTGTGATTTTTACGTGCAGGAGTACTACTAGTGTAGTCTTTGTGTCAAAGGGTCATAAAAATCCACACATTTTTTTTTTATTTATTAAACAAAAAATAAATACAATTTCAAATTTATTGTTTTAAACAATAATTTGCGCACAAAACGTTTTGGGACCACATTTATTCTACGAAAAGCTAAGAAGTAGAAGTTCCTGCTGGATCTTTGTTTTCTGATAGCCACAACCCCGCTAGGTTGTCTTTAAGCAAAGAATGTATAGGTTACTTTTAGGAAATCGTGCTACATCGTCGACCACATCATCGTTTACCATCAAATCGTCATTTCACAGCACGTTTTGTGCAGTGGCTATATTTTTATATCACAAATGTATATATTTTTGTAGCCTACAAATAGATGCTGATGATGATTTTATATTTGTGTATGTTTCCAAATACATGAGTAATTACTACTGTGTGGTAAGGTGTTTTTTTGTTTTAAATGTGAACTGATAAGATCGTGTTTGACCATTATCAGTAGACATTTTACCACAAACTTACATAATGGTAAGCCATGGTGTGGTTGACGATGGAGCACACTAATACTTGTCTTGAAGTACCTTATAGGTACATACATATATCACAAACTTACTACAGGTTACTGTTCTAGGACGATAGGATTTCTAGACTGACTGCGACTCAATCATCATAGTATAAAACAAAGTCGCTTCCCGTTGTCTTTCCCTATGTATGCTTAGATCTTTAAAACTACGCAACGGATTTTGATGTGTTTTTATTTTAATAGATATAGTGATTCAAGAGGAAGATTTATATGTATATAATGTCATAATATATTTAATATCACCATTGCACCCGTGCGAAGCTACGGCAGGGCGCTAGTTATAAATATAATAGAAATATGCGACTAGAAGTAGTTTGAATATTTTAACAGAAATAGCCATTTAGATTATACGTTCGCATTGCGATTAAATGGTTATGCATCATATAATTTTTTTTATTTTTTACCTGCCACATGTTAAAAGCTTAAATTCGATTAGTTTGGTATTTATTTGGACGTTTTTATTTTAAAATTTAATTTAATTGTCAGGAAAATACTGTTTCGATCTATCTAATTAAGCTTTTTCTTTAATTTTTGTTTGGTTTTTTGAATATTTTACTTCTGAGGGGATGAAGAGGGCAAAATTCGTTTGTATGCAAAATTTTATTCCTTGAATTTATTAACTTGAAACGTTTATCATAATTACTCTTGACTCGTCCTCGACAGCTGGTGGCCTAAGTGAACCGGACTGGGACTGCCCTCAGAGGTTTCTGCCCAACCTAGGAGACTAGATAGTCCTACCAGAGGCTTTATACGGGGATCGTTCGGTTCAGTTGAAAACCAGCGTCAGGCAACTACCACGTAGCTGTCTGGCATTTTTGCTGAACTGGACCTATTTGGCGCAACCGTGAGACACACAATGTTATTTTTATCCTGTTTTATCTTAAGTGTCTACATGTTGTTACTGCATTGTGTGTGTCTTAATGTGTCAAATAAAATATTTTTCTTTCTTTCTTTTCTTTCTTTCTATGATTGGCTATGAACCGAACAATGCCCGCATGTCACGCGTGTCCAAAAGTGACCAAGTAGCCAAGCCAAATGCGTGCCAAAGGTTCATGACCATCCACGGTGAGGGCCGTGAGGGAACACAACACGATCACCCGCGAAGAGGCAAGCTTCTTTGCCGGCCTGTCACCATGGTATCTGGAGGCAACAGTACTTGCACGAATGAACGCCGCCACGCAACTCCGCAGAGTTCAATTGTACTCCTCATAAAATTCAACTACTCTTAGAACACGATTCAGGGGATGTTAAAAGTTGTATGGGAGAATTTTATACTTTGGATTAATAACATTGAAACTTGGTGATTGCAAATAATCAAAATGAAAATTAAATAAAGACAGTCTTTATTAGTTTATCAAGTGGTATTATGGAGAAGCTTCAAAATACGGTTTAACTAGAGTTAAAGTTATTACGAAAACAATCTGGTCAACGAAGCCGTTTGAAAAATGCTAGTTTTATATATTTTGTGAGCATGATAATATCACTAATTAATTTTAGCATCACCCTAACCAATCACAGGACACTAACCCTCCACGAACAACACCTGGATGGTACACCGTTTGGAAAGCCGTAAGCACCGTTAATGAAGGGATTAACGAGAAAAAGTGCCCCTGCCTCGCCTGACTGGAACCGGATTAGCGCTGAGATCGCGTCATTAGTGAACAATACACCTGATTAGGGCCCGGAGATCCTTTGATACCGTTTGATATATGCTTTCATCTTACGTGACTAAGTGATTCGGATCGGCGATGTTGGTAGGTACAGGTATATTGCTTTTAGGCGGTGTAAGTTACAGGTAGAGGTATATATAGATATAGATGCTTTTTACGTAGATATTTGGTAGTTTTGCCTCTGCTATAGAACCCCTGCCACTACTATAGAAGGAATTATAGTGCAATCCCTGATCATAACAAGCGTGGGCTTGCTTGACAATGAGCAGTAGATAGCTCGCTATCTGGCCATCCGGTAAGGACCGAGGCCGAGTTACCCCCCAAAGGACCATGAGGAATTTTCGATAGCCGTGGCCTTTAACGTAAGCAGCAACTGAAGAACACAGGTTTGGTTTTGGTCAATAAAAGTTTGACACGTCTTTCTGCTCCACATCGGTGGGGAAAATCGGTGGATGATTTCTCACCTTATTGGACATAGGTCTCTCCTAACATCGCCATAATGACTAGTCTTGCATCATTTGGATTCCAACCGACCTTCACCTGCAATCCATCACGCTGTAACATTATAAAAAAGTTTTTACGTTATCCCAGCTGTTCTGGAATCTGGACCTTGATTCAGGCCATGGGCCGGAGTGAGGAGGGATGGCAGGCAATCGCGGTAAATTGGTTTAAAATTGCGTGACCACACGCCAAGCCCAATCACCATTTTACTTAGTTTCCCAAAAAGGTCACGCAATTTGGCCCTAGCATCGAATTCAAGAGTACCTAACATCACAATTCCAATGTCGACCGATCGGAATCAAACTCGAGAGTAAGCCCCCTGATTGGCTGTTGGAAATTAATCACTGTCACTCCTTCGAGTTTCCAGAAATTTCGAAGTGTCTGTTACTCCATTACGTTCAAATGACTGAACGGATTAAGATGAAATTTGATACAAGATTAGCTTAGATCCTGGATTAACAAATGCGGTTATTTTTATTTGGTGGAAAGTAATAAATCCACGCAGGCGAAGTCACTAGCAGAAGCCAATAGAAAAATAAAAGAATATTTTATAAAATCGCTTGAAATGGAAAGTAGAGAACATTACGCCTATTTTAAATATTTCTCGTTAAACTAAAACCAGTTCTATTTTATATACAGGTTGTGCACGATTCATACAGTACCTCCGTGCAGCCACTTGGCCCAGAGAGCGCTACTGTCGCATAATGCGACCACTCGGTTACCCTGCATTACCAAGAGCGTTTAAGTATAGATAATACAAGCTGTTGGTTTATAATACATGTCAAACTTATCACCAAAGGTTGGAGTAGGTAGATTGATTTAAGGTCGTTGACGTCAAACGTAGAGGATAATATGGATATGCCTCCAAAATACCGGAACTTCATATTTATTGTGATATTTGTTCCGGAATGTTGAAATTAGCACGAATTTGTGTTTAAGGTGAAAAACGTATTAATAATATCAATCTACGCTGCCAGTGTTAGCTAATGGTGAAAGAAATCAGTATTTTATTTTATACAAAAATACCTTGGAATAGTTACACCGTATTTTGTCCCTTACTGTTGAATTAGAAATGACGCTTTATTTTATTTTAGTCCATAATTCCAATCCCGGAACTTTTTCCGGTACTTCCCGCACATTATGGATAAAATGGCATGTCCATAATTATAATATCTTGACGCAAGTATATAAAATCAATCTACCTACTCCGACCTCTGCTTATCACTAAAGATGGCGTTTAAATTTTTTCTAAAACATGTGAAATTATTATTACTAATGAACCAAAAAATATTCGCAGGACAATACTATCAAAACAAACAATTCCGATGTTCCAGGACATGATCCAAATATCACCTAAATCTATTTAATCATTTGAGCGTAAAAGAGTAACAAACGTATACATACATACTTTCTCCTTAAAATATTTGTGTGAGTAATAAGCGAAATATTTCAATGATATTCTCAATTAATGAGTGAACTCTTGAAAAATTAAAAAAAAAACAACGAAGTATGGGTATATTTTAGAGAAAAAGTTCGAAGATATGGTGTGACATTCTACCAGTCCACACTAAAACTGCAAGATGGTTTATAAATCACTCCATTTAACATATAAGAGGGTTATGTCAATGCAGTTGGAAAATAGTAGATAGATTTTTAATAAATAACAATATCTTTCAAAGTTATAGAACATGTATCTGTTGGATCAGGTTTAAAGTATTAAGAGATGACACACTGAATCCAGTGCATTAGCGCCATGACATGTGACAACTGCGAAGTCCTACGTTGAGAGCTGCATTTGGTGCAAAAAAGCTTTTATGGATTTCTCATTTTGACATACTGACTCGCTTTAACACTGTTTAAATATCAGTCTTTTTTTTTAGGGTTCTGTACCTGAAAAGGAAAAAATGGAACCCTTATAGGACCACTTTTTGTCAGTCTGCCTGTCTGTCTGTCAAGATCCTTTATCTCAAGATCGCGTGGAGGTATCGAGTTGAAATTAAAACCATATACTCAAATCTGCGGTCCCTTGAAGCTGTGAAAATATCAAACTTCTAAGTTAACGGAATAAAAAAGAAATCAAATCCCAAAAAAAAAAAAATTCGGCATTCTCCGTTGACCAAGAAGCCTGAAATTTGGCATGAAGCAAGGGCTTAAAGCACAAAATAATATATGAATAAATCTGAAAATTGAAAATTTGTTGTTACATCACAAATAAAAATTTTCGAGACGTGATTCAATTAATTTAGTTTGTACGGAGCCCTCAATGTGCGAGGCCGACTAGACTCGCACTTGTCCAGTTTTTATTTACGTTGTTTACTTCAACGACAAGTTAATGATAAGAGCAAAGGTAAATTCATGACACAGGTCTATTCGGGAGTGTTAACATGGTCCTAGAATACAAAGGGTAAATTAAAGAACATACATGGGTTTAGTCAATAAAAGTCTGACACGTTAAACTAGGTCTGACACCCTCTCTCTCTGCACTCAGAGTGGGAGATGTTTATATGATGATTTCACATATAAAAAAAGGAGAAGAAGTCATTTGAGGAGTTCCAAAAAAGCAACACTACCTATAAGGTATAATTAGCTCAATCACAATAGCATACTTTTCCTAAAAAGTTAATAAGTAATATTGATAGGAGATAGCCAACTAAAACAACTAAAATATTGAGTGCCCTTTCATATGTATCTTAGTTATAACCCCTTAAAACACCTCCAACCTTCGTACATTTGATTTTGATATTGGTTGTAGCATAAAAGATATTGTGACTTATAAAAGATGTTGTGTGTGATTTTTTTAACAGAAATATTGCCCTGTATCGTGGGTATGTTCAAAAACGTGGTAACTCATGTATACAAGACACTCAGACCTATAACCACTTTAAATGTGCAGGTCATACAAATACATGTTCCGTTCGGAAATCGAACCACAAATACATTGCGCAGCAGCCCATCGTTCAACCATTTCGCGACCCGAGCCTTTAATACAGACTGCAGGTACAAAAACACAAAAACAAACATATACAAAAATATATGCCGATTTTTGGTTTATTTAAGAAAGTAACTCATAATTATGTTGAAAGTCGCCGGTTCAGCTGTGTGCTCAGACTTTATATTATAAAAGAACCTATAAGTAAAATAAATACCACACTCGTAAAGACAAACTCTAACCACACAGCACATTGGCTTGCTAGAGCGTATTTTATTTATACTCTAACCTGAAAGCTATAAAAATGGGTCGGTGGTCGTTACTCTGCATATTTTCTAGCTTGCTCACTGCCTGTTTCACTAAGTCCTGAATTATTTATTGGCTATAACAAGCAACGGTGTAGCGATTAAAATATGGATGCAATTGTCCTTTGATCTAATGAACCTGGAAAAATTGACGTCAGAAAAATATGTATACTTTTGTTAGGGACTTGCAAGGAAAATAAATCAATGACATTACTAGGTCTGGACAGTAGTTTTGATTAGGTTAAAATATAAAAAAAAAAGTTTATTTTACTCGAATTAACTTTACATTCAATTATATTCAATTAAAATTAAAATTTATAACTCAAGTAGGGTACAAATAAATACAATTCACTTTTAGGATGACCATATATAATACTAAAGCTATTCTATTCCCCGTTGTTCTTCAAGATACTGGATTGATTTCTAGTTTGAAGGCTTTATTTATGTGGAACTAGTGACTCGGCCCGGCTTCACCTTCCTCATGAATCACTCTGTCTAATGACGAAAACCGTATGAAAATCTATTCTTGAGTTTATCGCAAACAGACAGACAATACAGACGTGGTGGATAATTTTGTTTTAAAATATGATGTATTTAAATTATATATTTATGGAATTATGTGATAAAAGTAAATGTCCCTATGACAGCACTTTTATTTTTAGTTTTAACACAGATGTTACCTATACGCTAATAATATTTTGTAACAATAAGTGATTACTTACTTTTTACTTTTAAAGAAAGTTTGCGTTTTGATTTTCGTCTCAATTTATCAAAACCAACTTCTGATTTCCGTACATTTTTGACAAGTTTTTGACATTTATTGTCGCTGAGAAGAGATTGCTTTATGAATTTGAACATTTTATTTATTAAACATTAAATTTTATATAGAGTAGTGACTTAATAACAAGATATTCTCTATCAGCCAACCTTTGAATTAAATAGAACTCAACAGTGGTATTTTTAAGTATCAAGTCTTAACTATTGTTTCATAGGAACTGTAAAAACTAACTATAAACGAATTTCCGTAGATGAAATCGAGAATGAAAATGTTGCTAGCATTTAAATATAATAAAAACAAACGACTACGTGTAAACATTATTCTCAAGTGGTAGAGCAAATCGCGCGAAGTATTAAGAGCACCTAATTGTATTGTATCTCTAATCAGGCCATCTCTATTCAGCCACATTTTAAAGTTACATGTAATCCGGTCGAATGGCCTGAACGGGTGGCTCCGTTAGTTTTAATAAAAGGAGTCACGGCTTTCCATGTTTTACAAAGTAAGACTTTCCTACTCTTAATGATTTGCTTGCTGGGTGGGAAATATCTGAAATATTTTGTCTTTGTACTATTAATAAAGTAGGTAAATCGTTTTTTCGTGTACTTTCATCATCATTTTAGTCAGAAGACTTACACGGCTGGTCATAGCCCAACTCTACAGACCTTCTTAAAAGAGGACTACTGGTTGAAAGGTGTCATATATGGACATTTTGGAGGACGTTTACCCGACACCACGCAGCGCAACACGGCGCCGACTACATTACATGTATAATTATAGTTATTTTTTTTTAATAATATGCATTAGTTCATTATTGTTTAAGATTATTTTATGATTTTTTTTCTATGGGCCTTCGATGCCTGAAAATAAAATTATTATTTCATTTATTTATTTTATATACATACAAATTTCTTTTTAAAATATCTTTTTAAAAACTTACAAAGGAAAAAAACATTTAAAAATATAAAAAATAGTAGCCCACCGGCATCGGGAACAGGGTCCAAGCTGCCAGAGGTCCGGGCTCCTGAGAGAGGAACCTCCGGACAATTAGCGCCATATCCAGGAGTACTGCCTTCTGAATCAGTCTCTTGATCCGACTGCCTAACGAGAGCCTCCTAAGATGTTGGTCGAGGCTCTTGGCTATTAAGCCATCGGCCGTCACGACTGTCGGTACAATGACTGCTGTGTCCACTTTCCACATGTCGACAACCTCGCGAGCCAAGTCAAGATACTTAGTTTTTTTGTCCTTTTCAGGACAAACATCATGTCATGATCAATATCAGTTCATAAAGGACCGCTTTATCAACAATCATTGTGCGACGCTCTAGTCAATCTAACACCACTATATCAGGTTTATTTTCAACAATAGTCCTGTCAGTGATGATAGATCGATCCCAATACAACGTGATGCTGCCATTCTCGAGAACTAGGTCGGGCAAATACCTATAGTACGGTACTTGTGTGCGGTACGTAAATTATTATTATTATTATTATTATAAGTCTCTAGCGCGTGACCAGTGCGTGTTGCCAGTGATGACATATGGCTCTAAAACGTGGTCGCTTACAATGGGCCTCATAAGAAGACTCAAAGTCACCCAAAGGGCAATGGAAAGGGCTATACTCGGAGTTTCCTTGCGTGATCGAATCAGAAATGAAGATATCCGCAAGAGAACCAGGGTTACCGACATAGCGCGTAGAATTGTCAAACTTAAGTGGCAATGGTACATTGCACGCAGAACAGATGGCCGTTGGGGCCGAAAGGTTCTGGAGTGGCGGCCGCGTACCGGAAGACGCAGCGTTGGAAGGCCTCTCACAAGGTGGACCGATGACCTGGTCAGGGTCGCTGTAGTCCGATGGATGCGAGACGCACAGGACCGACCATTGTGGCGACGCTTGGGGGAGGCCTATGTCCAACAGTGGACGTCTTTTGGCTGAAATGATGATGATGATGAATGAAGTCTCTAACGTCGCTACAACAACCGGTCCTGTGCGTCTCGCATCCATCAAATTTCCGCGGCACTCACCAGGTCATCGGTCCACGATGTGGAAAGCCTTCCAGAACCGCGTCTGCCGATACGCGGTTGTCACTAAATAACCCTTCGGCCCCTTCGTCCATCTATACTACAAAGTTCAGCGACAAAAAGAAATACAAACGTTTTCAAAGAAGATATGAGAAACTAAAAAGTAAATAATACAATCAGTTTGTGGCAGGTATTGCTAATCAAGATTTAAAAAATGATTCAGTCGCATTGGGAACCCTGTCTTTTTTGAAGTTGGTTGAAAACACACACATGATTAAGGATGATCTAAGAGGAGGAGAAGGAGAGGAGTTACTGATGCGATTACGGTTTTTTTTCACTGTCAGAAAAGTATACTACCACAAAAAAACACAAAGTTTGTAAAAATCACTTTTAGCAACTTCTGTACATTTATAGTTATCATTTTATACATTTATAGAGATCTTAGAGAATTTACCATTATAAATCTTTTATAGTGTACAATGTATATCTATCGATTTAATAAAAATCATCACCACTTTCAAAGTATGTCATTAGTAGTTTGCTACTATTGAAATTCAAATGTTTATTTTTCGGACATCATGGTCCAATGGTTAGTATACATGAGACTTAAACACTATTGTTAGTAATAAATATAAACACACTATCTAACTAATATCTCCTCATGGCCAGGAAAAAGTAATAAAAATAGCCCCATGAGATTCGTAAAAAAAGAAGAATGACCATGTGCTGAGACACCCCACCCCTGTCCAGATAACGAATAGAGACATACCCTCTTTAATTGATCATCAGACGAACGAAATGTCTCAACACAGGAGCACGCACATCGTCGGCTATGGTTTTCAGGATGCTGTTGTGGCTTCCCCGCACCCTCCTCATAAGCGACCCAACTTTTTTTCGAACGACAGCATAAAAGTCGTCAGTTCGAGCCTGCGCGAACATTTCGGAGGCACTGCAGAAACGAGGAAGTCCCAACATCATCCTGAAGATGTTATTATATTGGACACGCAAAGTGTCCAAGGACTTTTTGGTATGGTTAACCCATAGACCACCCGTGTACAGTCCTTGACAGTATGCTTTAAACAGCGTGATCTTGACTTGGTCCGTACAGCGGGCAAATCTACGAGCCAACATGTTGCCATGGACTGACAGCGCCCTGCGCTCGCGTTCTATGTCAACATCATCTTTAAGATAATGTCCAAGATATTTAAATTGCGTTACCCTTTTCAGGTGAACTCCATTCAAAGTAATGGGTGAAACAGATTCAGGACACTTACCAGCGGCCTTAAACACCATGTACTGACTTTTTTAACATTATAAATAAGTCCGTGTGACTTGGCATACGCTTCACAAACTTTCAGCATCTCCCCAAGCGCTCCTGCAGTCGGACTCACCAGCACCATGTCGTCCGCGTAACTAATGTTATTAACATTAACACCACCCACCCATGATACTATGATATCCCTGCTATGCATAACCGAATTTTAAGAGAGTTAAAATAACCAGGGATTTTTTTAAGTTTTGAAGTTTACTTTAAAATTTAAGAAATTTTCTGGTTGTATTGTTACATAATTATGATAATTGCTATTTCAATAAAACAGTATTATTAAAGAAAAAACATAATTATGAAGAAGTTTTCTTTACACCAAACCTATGATCACATGGAAGAGAACAGAAAAAGCATTTGAGAAAATTGATTCTCTTTACGCTTTATCATAAACTGAAAAAAGGACGAAAGATTGATTAATTGTAGCATGAAGGCAGATGAGTACAATACTTAAACGAAAAGGGAAAACGTCAAACACTTTATTATTTCTAAAAATACGACCCTTTAAGAGGATGTATAACAAACAGAATATTTGCGAAATAGCATCATTAAATTTTATTATGACGCACATTTCAAAGTTTAGGAGACATCAAGTGACAGTAAAATACAATCATAAACTTTGTAACAAAACCCAGCAAATGACCGGAAATTTGAAGATCGCCATTTCTTTTGACCCAATAAAAGCAATAATATTTATGGCACGTGAATACTTCTATAGCTCAGCCTCCTGACGCACGATTCACACACAGGCGCAAGGTGATCTCTTATATGACTGACCGTCTTTAAAAAGTTTCTTATATCCTATCACATGTTCTAGGTATCCGTGCGCCAAAATTTTATCCAAATTCGTTCATCTGCTTAGGTCTGATTAATAATATCTACATTTTTTTTTTATAATGTTAATGGTATTGTAAAATCTTTCCTGGACCAATAATTAAGGTACTGTGATGTCGGAGTAATGAGTTTGCATGATATTATATGCAAACTCATGCTTATGAGTTATCGTACTGGTTTGTTAGTATTTCGAAGGATGATGGTATTCCTTTTCAAATGCATTCTGCATTTGAATATTGAAAGGAAAATAATATTCTATTGTTTTATAGGTAGTGCTACGTGATTCTTTGAAGTGTAAAGAAGTAATTTTCTTATATCAGTCCGAAACAGTACAAAAGTCGTTTTTTAAATCCATTGATGCCGGAAGTCGAGCCTGCAGCAGCAAGGGTTCGACAGTACCTATAATAGTTAAGATGTTATGGTTATTGTAATTCAAATTGTAGTTGTGAAGTGTGATACCATAGGCCTGAATATAATATAGTTTTAATTTCAACTCGATACAGACATACATACAGACACAAGAACAGACAATATTATTCTAAACCTGTTCTTGACATTTGCTTATGAGGAAATGGAGTAATCAATTAACTTTAGGTACGTCTTATTAATGAGATTTTACCCATGGAATGATTAAATCAACATCTCCAATGTCTACCCATTTCGATACTAACAAAACAAAACTACCGTAGATAATACGAACTACCATAATGACGTCACCTTAAATCAGCTGAGCACAGTAGGAAATTGAAATTTGAACGTGAATGTTCAATTTATATATCCAGGCAAGCTCTTATTCCGTTCCATTCATATTATTATATGGATTTACATGAATAAAAAGTTTCACTTATCGAACTTCGACGTCTGTTATGTCATTGTTCACAGATTAAATAGAGAGATTTTTATGAAAAAGTTTGCGTGGAACGTGTTTGATTTGAATTTGAAATTAAAATTTGATTAATGTTTTAATAAAGTGGTACAATGGTTATAAGTAGACCTACGTGTGGTTAGTCGTTTTTTCCAAAATTTGAATAAAGAATTCGAGAAAATTTTCTATTTTTAGAACACCAAACTTCATGTCATATGTGCATATAACAAAGTACAAATTCCTTTTCAATTTATAGTTTTTTGTAAAAACTTTTTTACCAAAAAACGCCATTTATATATTTTCTTCTTCTAGAAAAGCAAGAAAGCGATAATCGATGTTTCAGTTACTGACTGAAAATATCATCCTTTTTCAATATAAAAACTAAATGAATAAAAATAAAGATTCATAAAATAAATCTCTTTCTCTTTGACTAAACAAACTCATAAACCAAACCAACAGTATTTTGCCATAAATAACGTCTAGTTCTATTACCGATTTCGACATGTAGGGACCAAATATTGAGGTTCTAACAAGTTCCTAAGTCAAACAAAAAATATTCACATGATGTGATAAAGTTGTCGTGTACGAAACACTCTCTATTGAGCCAGAGATTGGAACTGTGCCCGAAAAATAGCGACAAACCAATATCGGTACAGACGACCTGTGAATGTACAACACACGAGGCTTATTTCGGTATCTTTTCAGTCAGTAAGATAGTGGAAGACTCCACGGGAAAAAGCAAATGTATTTTTTTTTGTTTTGTTTTTTTAGTCGACTTGTGTTTGACCACTATAGCACCTGATGGTAAACGATGTGGTCGAAAATGGAGCTTGCTTGCCCAAAAATACCCTACTTACTGTTAACCTAAAGATACCTACGTTGTAACAGGAAACACAGACTCCAGCAGGAAATTTCACTCCTAAACTGTACGCACAATATAATGTGTTCTCCAAAACGTTTTATACTTACATACAGGTGAGATTTCCATCACGTACCATGGTGCAAAGCCGTACATTGAGTGGTTCAATGATGGAACGGGTTTAGCAGAATTAAATTGTGCAATCCTCAAGCAACTCGGCGTCGATTATGCTTAAGACTTTTGAGTTTACATGTCATGTAAGTGGACGTATCCACGGTAAAGGAATAATTACTAGTGTGGGGAAAAGTTTTTTCTTCAAAACAAAAAAAAAGAATCATCGCTTACTAATTCATTATTCCCCAAGAGGACGCCGGCGTCCGCACACCTATTGTCTTTCTATGTATTGTGTCTCTAATTACGGTATTCAACAGGCTAATATGTGATCAAGGCTCAAGCGTGAGAGTATTATTAACAAACAAATGATATTTATTTTTTATTACATAATGTAACTGTTATTTTGTGACATAATTATATAACAGGATTGTTCTTTGTATCCAAACTTTATGAGAACTGTTGTCATTGAAGGATTTCAGAAAATTAACGTGTTTTACGAAGCACGAAACACACAGGTAGCTATCGGCCAAAACGGGATATAAACACACATTGATAGTCATCGCGTATGCGCCAGTAATAGCCTGTTTTCCCTAGGTGAGTCGTGGTACTTCAACGGAATTATAAGTAGCAGTTATAGAAGGTACGTGTTATATTGTGTAGGTACCTAGCGCTGAGATACTGGCAATCAGTTTTACAACTTGATATCTAGACAGAAATAAATTTTCTTTGTTACGGCTTCAATCCTGTGTTTAAAAGGTACGGTGGAATGATCGAATAATTAGAAATCATCCAATGACTCCTCTCACTAGGGCGAGTGGGTTTTTTTTTTTTTTTTTTTTTTTTTTACGGTAGGTAAAATCATCCAATGACAAATCCCGCCCTTGGGCGGAGCGGGAAATAGTGTCAGACTCTTACTGACTAAAAACCTACCCTGTTCCTTCCCTGCCTTGGTTCCAGGGCCCTGGTATGCATTTTCATACCTTCCCAGAGCCCCAGGGCGAGTGGGTGGACGTGACAGATTTTACTGAATAAAACTATATCATTGTGTTTTCTTTAAAAAAAAAAAAAAAAGACTTTTTAAAGTTTTTTTTTTTTATGGTAGGTAATTATCCGACAACTTCTTTTAGAGTGGAGCGAAAGCGTGTCAGACTTTCACTGACTAATATCTGCTCTTATATTTTTTTTTCGCCTTGAGTTTCAGGTACACAGATTTTCTTTCGGAAGTCAACACACGGCCCCAGTAGGTTTCGGCCCTGCTGGACCTCTTCGATTTTGCTGACATCTGTTGAGACGCACGTGGAACATTTTACTCTCGGACTCGGTCTGGACGATTACCGGGCGGCCGGACAGCGAGCTACACATTGCACGTCATCCGCAAGCCCACGCCTATGGTGGCTGGAAGTCGGGGTCGGAGTCCCGACGACATGAGGATGTTCGTTCCCTCAAGCGTTATCTGTATCCTTCGCTAACATATTATTACTTAGTGATTGGCTACTGCGCTGCATGCGTTTGTTTGATTTCCGCACAGAATATTTGTATACCTTACAGTCTTCGAAGTCTGGGTGTCTTTTTTATGTGAGTTTACATATTTGTGACCGCACTCACGATACCGGAGTAATTCCTAGTAAGGGGCAAAGTTAACAAAATTGACGTACATTTATATTAGTTCACAAATTCTAATGTATTGCAGTATTTTTCTAACAAAAAATCGAGTTACCATCCTCAGCAAGCTTTGCTGAGGTAGTCAGTACCTACATTAATATTATAATCTCAGCTTATATACTGGAATTTCTCCTGTTTTATAAGAATCCACATATTTTACAGCAGTGTAAACACTTAGCCAATTTTACATAACGATATCCAAAAAGAATCAATTTACGAAAACCGCCAAAAAATTACGAAAGAATAATTCATTCTTTATATACGTTCTATCAGTTATACAGTAAATTTCACAATGAAACATGAGTAAACTCAGTCAACGAAACAACAAAACTATTCAATGTAACGTATTGGAGCACTTTCAAAGACTCCATCAGAATGATATAATGAAACTTATCAATTGAAAAATGGAAACGCTGTGATCTTCTTTAATCCCAGTATGTCGTGAACGAAGCGAGGAAATGAAACTGGAAATGTCTAACGAGATTTTATTTTTAAAGGAAACACGAAAACGCTATTTATTGAGAGTTCCTCTATTTGATTTGCTTTGGTACGGCTAGGTTTTGATGTGTACAAACGGATTAGATGAAAGAAAAATATCCATTTAGCTCCTCTTTCCTAGTTTGAAGTTCTAAGCGGTGAACGAATTAAAGCACTGAATACACATACTCTTTATTGAGATGTTTGCATTGCGAGTACGTGGTGGATTGTGTAATGAAATCTAGGTTTGTTTTATGTTCAATCTCAGTGCAAGAAAGATTATATTCAACGTAATCCGGTTAACACAGACAGTATATACCTTAAGCTACGAACAAATTCAAACTTCTAAGTTAAAAGATACGGCCGTTCATATCCCAAAAAACGTATATTTCGATACTTTCAAGAGAATCAAAATTCATAGGGTACTCACGTTGACCTAGAATCCTCATATTTGGCATGAAGCAAGGTCTTAAAGCATAAATATAGGAATAAATCTGAAAACTGTAAATTTGTAGTTACGTCTCACTCATGTCTACTTTTTTATTGTTGATAGGCTCATCTTGGACCGCTGTCTTATGTTGTCGACAATGGGGTATGCTTGCCTAGATATAACCTATTCACTCTTAACTTAAAACCTAGGTTGTAGTTAAGTTGGACTACTAGACGTACGGCGTTGTGCCACCGGTGCATGTTGCCAAGGGTTAGATGAAAGCCAAGGGTTAGGTAAAAATAATACCCGGGGCCCAGTCAGTAAGAGTCAGACACAATCTCCCACCCCACCCAAAGGCAGGATTTGTCATTTGATGATTTTACCTACCATAAAAAAAAACCGGTGCATGGAGGACATTCCACCCATAAATACAAAGGGTTTTGGAAACAAATTTATTATTCGTACAGCTAAGAAGTGGAATTCCCTGCCGGAGTCTGTGGTTCCGGATATCTACAACCTAGGGGTCTTTAAGTCAAGATGAATAGGTTCTTCTAGGCAAGCGTGCTCCATCTTTATTAGAACGGGCCACGGGCTAAAGTTATCTCACCTGATGATAAGCGATGATGAGGCCGAAGATAAAGTTTCATTCTTGACTACTAGGTCAACCGCGAGCCTTTGCAAAACATGCATATTAAATTAACCAAGTTAAAAGTCCAATTTACGAGTACCTATATATATGTATGCATTTGTTTAAAATATCTGTGCTCAGCTCACTACACGTCAGTCATTTCCGGCGATCCCCACAACGAGCGGGGTGGAACCCGCCATAACCATCACTTTTGGCAGTTACATTTACGAATTGTATCATTGATCGAACATTACTAATTGGAATCGCAAACCCGTACAAATCCCTTTCATAGAGATATAAACATATTTTCATGAAAAAATCAGGCTGAAGAGAAAAATAGCAAACATATTGGAGAGACGCTTTGGAAGTACTTTCTTTGAACGTACATCTGAAGATTGATATTTCCACCTTGAGTATTTGTATCCTGTTTTTAAGTTGGGTGTCATTGAGGATCTAGGTATACTAATACAGTCAATTATGGCTTGACATCAGGTTGTAGCAATGATAATAAAAATGATAGTTACATTAAAAGAAATGTAATCTAAGAATAATAATAATTTATCTCGGCATGGTCATATAAAGAGAAAGGACAGAACGCATGTTATTGAAAGAGTTATGGGTACATGTGAAAGGATGGAGAGGGAACTGGCTAAAGAAAAGATGGATGGATTGTGCGAAGAGTCACATGAAAGAAAAGAGAGTTAGTGATAGCATGACGGATAACAAGACAGAATAGAAGAAAAAAACGTGTTGACGCCGACCTCAAATAACACGGGACAAGGACAGGAAGATGATAATTAAAAGAAATCTAATAGAAAAGAGACTAAAAGCGTAGCATAGTGCTACGATTTCGTAGCTCGCTACGTCGTAGACAGAAGACTACGAAATGGCTACGCGGCCCGATGACTTACAATAAGTCCATCTAGTAACAAACAAAAACACAACCAATAAAAAACAAAACCCGTCAACAAAATACACAAATAAATTAATTACAACATTAACATATTGAGAAAAACACGGCGTGCAAATAAACGGACCGCACACTGTAACGTTATTTTGGACTCATTAAACCAGGGCTGATTTTACACACATATTCAGAGATAACTTTGCCGGCGTTATGCAGTTAAATGGATTAAATTCGGCCGCAGCTGGATTGTTCGCGTAATGGACACCCTGTACATGAAAACGTTGGGCAAACTTGTTACTGCGAGCGGTGTGTGTTAGCAATTTTTACCCCAATTTATCGGATGATATTGAAGCGCGATGAATTATTTTTAAATTGTGAATATTTTAGTCTTTTTTAGTTGGTTTTTGTTGTTGTTGTTGATACGGGTTATACAGGTTGTTGAAGAATGTAAGTGGTTTCTTAAATTTTTCGGTTGTTTTAGCCAATTTGCTTTTTAAGGTTTTTTTATGGTAGGTAAAATCATTTAATGACAAATCTCGCCCTTGGACGGAGTGGGAGATAGTGTCAGACTCTTACTGACTAAAAATGTACCCCGTTCCTTCTTTGCTTATCATACAGGGGTCGAGCCTTCCTTTTAGAAGCCGACCCTTGGCCCAGTAGGCTTCGACCCTGCCTGCCTGTGCTTTTTAAGGTTCCTTACTCAAAGGGTAAAACGATACCCTATCACTAAGATTCCGCTGTCCGTCCGTCTGTCACCAAACTGTATGTAATGAACCGTGATAGTTAGACAATTGTAATTTTCATAGATGAGGCATTTCTGTTGCCGCTATAGTAACAAATACTAAAAAACAGAATAAAATCAATATTTAAGGGACCCCATAAAACAGACATGATTTTTTCCATTTTATAGATCGTACTTGGCCGGTTTTTTCTTATCTTGCTGTTGAACAAAGGCACAATTTTACTATAAAACTCGAAACATGTCGTAACCTTTCTATAACCTCATAATAGTTGATAAAGAAAATTCCTTTGTATAAAGAAAAGTTTCCGGGCTCTTTCCGGCGCTCCAAACCATTTTTTTCCAATTTCATCGAAATTTAACGCTCGCGAAAGGCAATGGGCCCCGGATTATTGAAAGTCGTTCCAATAAATCATATAACAAAGAATTCCCTTTCACATGAACCCGTTATTGGCCGCTTTCTTCTACGCAGATTTAGGTAACGTATTTAGCTCAGTTATAAATAAACGCACTTAAGGCTTTTAGGCCCCTTATTTTACTTTTATGTTATTTTTATTATACCCATACTGCGAACTCTCAAAAGCTGAATGTAATCCATAATGATTATCTTTATACACCAAGTTCAGCCATATCGCCGTACTAAGTAACAATTTACAAGTAATGAATGTTTAAAGCTGAAACACACAAGTAATCATCTAGGCAACAACCTCAGCGTTACGTTGTTTAATTTAATGTGAACACAGCTTAAAAACTTTCATTGAGGGAAAAGTAATAAAAGTTGAAGAAATAATTTCCACCTACGTTTAAAGAGGTTCCCGAAAATTTTAGTCATAAAACTCTCCCGGGGAAGGCATCACCTACATTAACCAAATTGTACTAAACAAACATATCTAATAATTACGCCACGGGCACCGAGCCTCGTTTTGTGGAATTACGCGACCGCCTGTAACTTTTTCAATTTGAACTTCGACAATTAAATTTACTCCCAAGTAAGAAGTAACATTTCAATAAGGGACACGAATCGGTTAGGAACCATGTTTGTATTACAAAAAAACTGTTTACCTTCCACAAAATTTAATACTCGATAGTCTGGGAATTACGCAGTTTCGAAAACACGCTTAGTTCGACAGTACAATGGAGCAGTGTGGCTTGATAAATACGATAAGGAATAGCAGTTAGAGAACGGTTTGAAAGAGCTCGTAGGATATATCATTAATCTTTACATTACAAATTCATTCGGCAAGAACTCACTCACTTGGATTAAGCAGAATTATAAATGAAGTGTCACGCGAACGCGAACAAAAAGCGTGAAAGGAGGAAAACCTCTGAATAAAGCGACAATTGCGTCAGTTTTTAACTTGGAGATGAAGGGAATGGTCCTGCCGCCCTACCGTCCTACGCACAGGGGATTAATCGACTAATTCGCAAGTTTAAATGCGGCAAAGAAGTACGGAAACTCGAACGCCGTACAGATTGTAAAATCAATATCGATAAGGGTTTGTAGACTATTCCCAGTAAACGGTGGTCAAAGACGCTATTCTACACCGTTTTTTCTTCGTTTTAATCCCGCGGAGGAGAGATTCGGTACATGAAACCCTATCGATTTGTAAAGATAAAAATGAAAAATAAAGTCCTTTTTTTTAAAACTCGAATTAATTTACGCATGAACGAAATTGATTTCTTTAAATAAACGTCAGCTGATCGAGGCTAATGAACTGTAGGTAGTTAGTACTCAACGATCGACAAAAGGTCTTTGACTCGTTTTCGTAAAGAAATTAATTTCGTACATGCATATATTAATTCGAGCTTTAGAAAAAAAGTACTTTTTTTAAATTTTATCTTTATAAATCGATAGTGTTCCATGTACCGAATCGACCCTCCACGGGATTAAAACGACCAAAATTTAACGGTGTATATGAAGCTGTTTCATTGAGTCTGTAGATGATTCCGTACGCATGGATGAGCTTGTCAGATACTTAGGTAGGTAATTGAATTTTAGGGCTGTGGGATCGTTCGAAAGAGTAACCGCGTGAATTCAAAGGGCAGCTCAAAGAACACGGGTGGGTTTTAATCAGTAAAAGTCTGACATTTCTGACGCTTAACCGACAATTAGAGAAGTTATTTCATGTTTTCCCATCTAGAAAAAAAAGACTATTTGATTGTTCCAAGTTACCGTTGCTCTGGGATGCAAAAGGCATCTCAAGGAACTCAAGTCGGTTTTAGACAGTAAAAGTCTGATGGTTCCAAGATTAAATATCTTGGAGCCATCCACCTCTTGGATCTCCATCGGAAACTGGAGAAGTTATTGAGTGATTCTCAACTCTAATAAAGAAAAGTCAGTTGTCATAGAAATACGGGCAAGTTATGAGGAAAATTTTGAGCATAAGTTTAGATGGCTTTAGGAATGAGGATAGGTCAAAGAGTTAATGGATTGCCCAAGTGAAAATAATGATCTTGAAAGGGGTGACTGCTTTTTCATAGTGGAACATCATTCCATAACTTCTCACGGTTTGAGTGGACATAGAGGAAGTGCAGACTTTTACAGACTAAGACCGATTTATACAGGTAGTGTGTTCCAGGATCGTGGGTCATTTTTGACAATCCTACAACCCTGGCAGGCATCGGCCCTAGTGAGTCCTATCACTGCTGACAGCTCTTCGAAGCGCATTGGACACAATGCACCATCGACAAGTCTTAATCCTTACTGGACAGCGAGCTTAAAGAGGATGTTGAAATGACGACTAGATAGAAGTAGTCAGATATGGAATTGAAAGAAAACATGATGAACTTACACTAAATGCATTGGAATAGGGACAAGAAAGTGGTATCATCATTTCAGCTGAAAGATATCCACTGGTAAACATGGACCTGAACAGAAAAGTGCGGGCAGAGCCACTTCTCAATCAGACAAAGACACACACATCCCACAATCGACACCTCATTGTACCGCAACTTATTTGTCGCGATTATTCAATCATCATCATCATCCCAAGTCGTCAACAGCGCGTACTGTTCCCGCGAGCTTCATGGAGCTGTCAGCAAACCGTAGAGGCTCAGCCTGCTAGCCGCAGGCAGGCAGGGTCGAAGCCTGCTTTGGTCATGGGTCAGCTTCCGAAAGGAATACCCGGCCCCGGCACGATAGGCAACAAAGGAACGGGGTAGGTTTTTAGTCAGTAAGAGTCTGACACTACTTCCCGCTCCCCCCAAGGGCGGGATTTGCAATTGGATGATTTTACCTACCATAAAAAAAAAAAAAACACCATCATCATCTTTTCATCCGAAAGAGATCCACTGTTGGACATAGGCTTCCCTAAGTGTCGCCACAATGAACGGTCCTGTGCGTCTCGCATCCGTCGGATGGTAAAAAAGTGGTATGACGTTTTACAATTCAGGATATAAAAATTTAATTTACATTTTAATATGGTCACGCTTGTCCACTTTTTCAGCTGATGGTAAGCGATAATGTATTTGACGATTGAGCACGTTTACCCAGAAGTATCATTCATCCATTTCAATTCAATTCTTTATAGCTTTATCACATGTGTTGGGCACAGCAATTTCATACAGGTAAAGAAAAAAATTAATGAATAAAGTTAAAATACCTAAAAGAAAAAATAAAACATAATAGTAAACTCAAACTTGTTCTCGTCGTCGTTCATACCGCGTACATCGAGGTACTGGAACAATTTGCCTGCTGCGGTCTTCCCATCCGATTATAATTTGGGTGCCTTCAAGGCTAGATTGAATAGACTCTTAATAAACTAGTGCGACTCACCATCAACGATTGCATCACTGCTTACCATCAGGTGGGATTGCAGTCAAGCACTAGATTATAACAAAAAAAAAAAAAACTACGGAAGGGTGTCCACTCATTAGCTGTTTTTACAATCATTCAATGACAAATCCCGCCCTTGGACGGAGCGGGACAGTGAATTACTGTATTCTCAAAACGTTTTGTGCTTATATTAAAGCGATCCGATGATGCAATAAATCGAGGCACACTCCTCTAAATGCAGCAAATGCTTAATGTCTAAAATCTTAAACATGTCTCAATTTGCTTCAAACAATTACAAGACAAGTAGCAGAATTTTCATCACAAACATTACAAGACGAGATCACGAAATAATACATCATAAAACAATTCAGGATATAACTTTTATGTCGCCATTATCCTCGGCTACGTCACTACGAGTAGGCTAAAACTTTTTACTCCGCAAGTTCTTGACGGCACGTTATATCATATGATATATGGCATCTCAGTTTTTTTTCTTTCAATGCAAAGCTACATAACAGTGAGAAGTTTCCTTAACCTTTATTTGTAATCTTCAATAGTCCTTTTTCTAGTTTAGAAAGTCCTTTTTAGTTCCGCTCATCATTACTTTTTATTCTTAAAAGGTTTTTTGGGAAATTGGGAAATCATACAATGACTTCCCGTGCTTTAAAGCGGAACGGAAGGGTGTGACAGAATTTACTGACTAAAACACACACAATTAACTACGATTTTTTTTTTATGGTAGGTAAAATCATCCAATGACAAATCCCGCCCTTGGGTGGGGCGGGAAATAGTGTCAGACTCTTACTGACTAAAAACCTACCCTTCCATTCATTGCCTTTGTCCCGGGGCTCGTGATGACATTCTCACATAACCTTTGACCCCAGTAGGCTTCGGCCCTGCTGGACCCCTACAGTTTGCTGACAACTCCTTGAGGCGCACGGGAACAGTGCGCGCCGTAGATGACTTGAGCTCGGACCGGTCTGTTACCGGACGAACGGACAGCGAGCTACCCATTGCCCACCGTCCGCGAGCCCGCGCCTACGGTGGCCGGAAATCGAGATCGGAATCCCGGCGGCGGCGGCGGCGTGTACGCCTTTGCCTAATGCGGTCGGCCTCCTCCTTTGCTAGCTTTACTGCTTCCGCGGCGACCGCCTGCCACTCCTCCTCGCTCCGGAGCATGGCTTGAACTAAGCCCCGGCGCAAGAGAATTAACTACGATTTTACGGGTGATACGGTTTTACCTATTTCCGATTACTGAATACAATACACAAACCAAAAATCAGATAAAAATGGGCAAAAGAAAGCACAAAAATCCGTTTCTTTAATCGGTTTCTTTTTACCCGACTGCGCCAGAAGGAGGGTTATCTTACTGACCTGTTCTAAAAACTGTCAGTGTGACCCACGTATTCACTCGTAATTTAAAAGCTCAAATTACATATAAAAAAAACTCATTCACACTCTCATCGTGTCAAGAACAGATCGCTAGATAAACGCGACTCAATAATATAGACTAGTGATCGTAACATTAATAAAGGATGTATACACCAGTTACAAATACTCATAATATAAATGTAAATACAAATGGAACAGCTGTATATAGCTTTGTAATCATAAAATAATGAGACATGTGATTTGTTTGCTAGCTTCGGTTTATTTTGTAAGCGCTTACACAAACCAGACTACACGTTGTCATTGTCGATTTTATTATTGTTTGTCATACAAACATATTTTTTGGTTTATTGATTTTGTTCGGTCAAAGTAATTTTAGTAGGATTAAACATACTACAGGGCACTATCTTCCATTCCATTTACTTCTCTGAGTAAAGTAAAAAAAAAGTTGTCTAAGAATTACTTCTGTAGCGTGGCTCAGATACAGAACCACTATCTGTAAGCCAAACAAATTGTTCCATGCGGAAATCCAACTCATGATACGCGATGCAGCAGACAACCTTTCAATCAGTGCGTCAACCATGCCGTGCCCATTTTTTGAGCTTAATCGAAATGATGCTGCGAAAGAACAGGCTTGCCTAGAAAAACAGAAATAGCTATCAGGAAACCGAGACTCCAGCAAGGAATTCCACTCTACTAAAGTAGGCACTGTAAGCGACGACACTCAAATAGACATTTAAAAATCGAATAAATCTATTTTTAACTGCAACCAAGCCTTATTCTTATCTGTCAGCATAGACTTGCGGTCTCCACAAGCGCAGTCACGGCCGCAATACCAGCCACTATTAGCTCAAGACGTACCGAGCTCCCAAAGTTAGCCGGACGCGACGAATGCCGAATTTGTGCAGACTTCATAGAAAATGCATGTGAAATTGTGAACTGTCGACCGCAACTTGTGGTGACTTGTGACCGCACTGTTGCTGCGGTTAGCAGCTTAGTCTGCAGCTGCACTTAGATGAATAAATGTACATATATTTGTGAATTAGAGTGCTTGTCCACCGGAGATGTACAAAGATAAGTATTGCAAAATGTGTAGCGATGAGAAAATGTAGATTTTTTCCATCAAAGCTGTGTGAAGATCAGGGCATGCAATTTTAGGATTCATATATTCCGGAATTCCATATAGAATATCTAAAACTATAATTTAAGACAGGAAGGAGATTTTTATAGTATATTTTTTGGGTTTTTTTTTTCATGTTTAATTCTATTTTGTTTTATGTAAACCATTTTGATTTTACTATTGTGAGAATGTTTAATTACATTAATAAAGGAAAATTATGAATGTTTAATATGTAACACAAAATAATGAAAAGGATGATTTATTAATATTTGATTTGTTTTTTTTTTCTTAGGTATAGAAAGGGCACAGAAACAATTAGAAGGAAACAAAAAAAATGTTTTAATTCCGGAACCAGTTCCGGAATTCCGGAATTAGCTTTTTGATTGAGAATCTTCCGATATTTCACGCCATAGTGAGGATCTTATTCGGTGTGCAGATA
This sequence comes from Leucania comma, assembly GCA_958295575.1. Taxonomy (NCBI): domain Eukaryota; kingdom Metazoa; phylum Arthropoda; class Insecta; order Lepidoptera; family Noctuidae; genus Leucania; species Leucania comma. The sequence goes on along the minus strand of OY282474.1, from coordinate 12,245,361 downwards.
CGTAGCAAAGTTATGAAGTAGTGAGCTGCTGAGTAGTACGAGTATGCGAGAGTAGACTTTTTTTAGCTGAATATGAGTGCGGTGCAGTAGTGAATTGGTGGATTTCTCACTAATCGCGTATATTTGAACAAATTCAAGATAATTATCTTGAATGTGTTCATATTCTGGAACAACATTCTCTATTTAATTCACGACGTAATAAACTTCAAATTCCATTGTGGCTTTTTTTATTTTTTTATGAAAATAATAACATGAAAACCAGCTTAAAATATGTGCTTAGAATACAAAAACACAAAATACACTTAAGCGTCGATGTACTCCATTACTGTCATCCGGAAAAGTGCCCAGAAGTGATAAAGTAACAAACACACAAATATGTCTCACCAGTTTTCGCCTTTATAATATTAACACGATATTATTAATTTAAGTATAGCTCACACAAGTCTGATGGAAAAGCACCCTTATGGATATGTGTGGTGGTGTATGTCCTCATAGTTAGGTAATAACAAACACGTTATGAGCACATAATTGCCTGTATTTGTGCCAAAGTATTGTGTTACATTGTTGTATTGTTTATATGTAATGTGCTAACAATGTTTGTTTTCTTTACAAACGTGAACGCTCTACTTCCGTATGGCAACAAGAAATATAAGGTATGCCAGCGTAAACAGTGAGTGTTTTGGTTTACCAGTTCTGTTGAACAATAATTTTACTTCGGATAAATTATGATCGAAATATTTAAGCTCTGTATTATCCTGTTTATAATTTATTGGAAAGTTTGTCAATTTATTATAAGCTGTAATTATTGTTGTCAGGCTTATATTATTTATTTGTAACCTTGTATTAAATAAGCAGAGATAGAGAGATAGAGTTAAATAAAAATACTTATCGGTTATAAACTATTACAGTCCTCCGCGGCTTTACCCGCTCCTTCGGTCAGTGCTCCGCCCCTTTGGATCAAAGCGTGATGTTATATAGCCAATAGCTCATTTCGATAAATGGGTTATCTAACGTTGAAGTAATGTTTCAATTTGAACCGGTAGTTGGTGAGATTATTATACATTTTCGCCACGTTTTATTATGTATTTCAGACAATTTTGAAATATTTTATTATACATTTATGCCCGGGTATTACCATTGTGCGAACCGCCCGGCAACCGATAACCGGGAAACTAAAAGACCCAAAAGCCAAAAGTTCGAAAACATGTGACATCCACCAACCCGCACTTGGCTCGTGTTGGTGGATTACCATTCCGCCTATTACCTCTCCTAGAGATGAAGCTTGAGTCCCAGCTGTGGGAACATTATAAGGCTGATGCTGCTGCTGGACGCCTTATAATTATAAGGCTGATACTGCTTCTGGACCGCCTGGAGGACACGGTGGAGCATAGGTACGAAGGCGTGCCCCGCTTGGGCAGAGCACTGTCGAGTCTAGACCTCAGATCTTTTGGAGATCAGGTAAAAATTTGTCACCAGTTTTCTATGAGATTGTTAATTTAAAAACATGCTTAATATTAACGAAACTTTGTCTAAACAAAAGACAATCACAGAAACGTCAAATTACTCAAACACTATTTTCAATAAACCATATTTAATCAAAACAGTGTAAAAGAGATGACAAGACGCAGAAAACGCTTCCTTTGTCGAGAGACATACCACAGACTGACAGAGCCTTTCGATTTGTATGTAGATAAATGGAAAAGGGTATTAGATCCTTCTCATATCGTTTGCAATGTGAAATAAGTAGATTATCTTGTTTTGAAAATTGCATTATTGCTACAGGTTGTAAGTAAGATTATTTTTTGCTGCTTTGCCTGCAATGCACATAATTTTAGGTCTACTTTGTAGATGATGCCACTTTTGTCTTCTTCCTGATGATCTTTCACCGTCTCCCCCTACGTAAATTGAAATTTAATTACCTAGTCGTTGTGGCTACTTTGTTTTTGCCTGCAGCGGTTTTCCTGTTCGATTAAAAAAAAAAAAAAAACAAAATATTTTTATTTTATATAGGCCTACATGGGCAATTATAAAACGTCAGAAGCTAGTGCACGGTTCGAAATTGGTCGTTTCCTATGGAAAAGAACCGGCAAGAAACTCCATGGTTACTCTTTTAAAAAAATGGTTATCTTTTTGAAAGAGAAGAAAGATACTCGGAAAAGTAATTGAGCGACTTTTTGGCCTTGCACAGATTTTCATGTTATTTTTCTTTATCTATTTAATTTTATTTCTACTGTATGTTTGAGGTACGAATAAATGTTTATTTTTTCTTTCTTTCTTTCCTTAGGCATTTTTTACCAGGAAATTGGGTGATACTGAGAAAAATAGAAAGAAATATTAATAATAGATTCCGTCAAATTGAGACCTGCCTCCTTTTTATAAATCGACTTAAAACTGTTTCAATCGATATTACTTGTTTTAGCTTATAGACAAACGAAGCCACCACAACAATATTGTAATTTTGTTTAATATCAATAACACAGACTGATAAAACATTTATATTAATTTATCAATCAAAGAGCGAGTCAAAACAGTCTTAAGAAAAGTTTTACGCGATAAGTCAAACAAAAGAAAAGCGTTGCCAACAGTATGGTTGAAGATATCAATAACGTCTTTGGAGTATTATTCTCTCTCATTGAATATACGACATAAACTATGATACTGCTGAAATGTATCAAATAAACCGAGTATTCAATTCAATATATACTATGCGTACCAATGGACTTGTAGATACGTTTGTTCTTGTTCAATTCTGTTTTTGGCATCTCTAAATAGTATTATAAATTGATAAAAAATACAACTGACTTCATAATAAAAACCCGTCAAGTGCGAGTCGGACTCGAAGGTTCCGTACAAACTTATCTATTTATATAAATAGTTGAAACCTTGAAACTATTTTTTTTTTGTGATGTAACTACAAATTTACAATTTTCAGATTTTTTCCTTTTTGTATTAAAAGACCTTCCTTCAGACCAAATTTCAGGATTTTAAGTCAAGGGGAAGTATACTAAAGGTTTTGATTTTCTAACGTGTGTCAAAATATGCACCTAAACGGAGCATAAACAGACTTTTTTTCAGATTGAGTTGATTTAGAAATTTGATTTCTTTATTACTGTTGAGGTACCAGAGCTAAATATTTGATATTAATGTTTTGAATACCGTAATTAGACACACAATAGAAAGACAATGGTGTGCGAACGCCGGCGTTCGTTTGGGGCTTGAGTAATTAATTCCAGCTTCATCTTTCTACGCGTAATTGAGAAAAAGGGATTAGATAGACGTTCCTATAAGGGTTTCGTTTTTACCGACTTACGCACAGAACCCTAAAAACACAAAAAAAACACAAAACAACATTAATTTTGAATGTCGACGTTTCTATTTTCTCGAAGCCGTATTTTTCATATATTGTCAACTGGAGTATCTTAAACAAAATATTAGAGGTACAAAGAATATTATTTAAAACTATAAGGGCTGATATTTCATCGCCAGATATTTTTTAACTCTAGAATATAAATGGCGGTTTAGAGGCTTTTATTTAGAAAATATGTCGGGCCATTAAATTTCGAGGCGGCGAGCCTCCTTGCTGGCATACCACCATGAGATCTGGAGGCAACAGTCCTTGCACGCATGCACGATAAGCGCGTGGAGATGCAAGGCCGGGGCAAAATTTCGCTGCCGTGACAAATCGAGGCATGGCGGAAAGAGTTCCGGCGGGATCTCATGTGCAATGGCGTCAGCGACTATCGCAACCCAGTGCTGGGCACGCCAAGATTGAAGCGGAAAGTCCCCTTTTTGAGGCGTGGCTGGAAAGACCTCACGGCGTCCTCACCTACCGCATGGCGCAGGTGCTCACCGAACATGGCAAGTTCGGTAAGTGCCTGTACCGGATTCGTGCGGAGGAGACGCCCGGTTGTCGCCACTGTGCGGAACGCCCGGAGGACACAGTGGAGCACACTGTAGAGGTGTGCCCCGCCTGGGCAGAACATCGCCGTATCCTCGTGGGGGCGGTCGGCGGCGGCGATCTCTCGCACCGGGGCTTGGTAAAAGCCACGGTTCGAAGCGAGGAGGAATGGCAGGCAGTCACCTCCTTCTGCGAAGCAGTAATGCTATTAAGGAGGAGGCCTACCGTATCAGGCAAAGGCAACGGTGCTCACGTCCTAGCCGCCGCCGAGATTCTGATCCTGATTTCCGGCCACCGTAGGCGCGGGCTTGCGGACGGCGAACAATGGGTAGCTCGCTGTCCGACCGTCTGGTAACCGACCGGACCGAGCCCAAATCGTGACGGCGCGTACTGTTCTGTTCCGGCCGCACTTAAGGAGCTGTCAGCAAACCGTAGAGGCCCAGCCTGCAGGAGGCAGGCAGGCAGGTTCGAAGCCTACTGGGGACAAGGGCCGCTTTCTGAAAAGAAGGCTCGGCCCCGGTATGATAGGCAACGAAGGAACGGAGTAGGTTTTTAGTCAATAAGAGTTTGACACTATTTCCCGACCGGCCGAAGGGCGGGATTTGTCATTGGATGATTTTACCTAGCTTACAAAAAAGCCATTAAATTTATTCTTTAGATTTGTAATAGCTATCTGATTGTTGAAAATCAGGGTTTGTTTGTGAATGAAAAATAGAAAGCAAATAGTATAAGAAGTTTTAAAGTTTGCCTCCTACTCCAAAACTCATCAAATTTACTTTCTAAAAATATTATGTAGTATTAATAGATCAGTATGATAGTAATAAGTCAGGCTAGTCAACAGAAAGTATAAAAACACAAGAACAATTTACATAAACTTTACTTTACGTTACCTGCTGACCTACATACAAGACAAAAGAATCATCGTCGTAATTTCATCGTAAATTCATCCACTATAAAACAAATTACGAATACTAGACTAAAAATAAATTCAAAAGCGTAAGGTATATTAAAACCGCCACTTTAAAAAAAAACGTAGGAATAACAAGATAATTTCAATGCAGTCCTAGCTAACGAGACGGTTCAAAAGGTAAAAATAAAAGTGCGGGACAGCAGGAAAAAGCTATCTGTACTACGCAATAGTCCTTTGATTCATTACAGTTTTCGATTAGGTACCGCCAGTTAGGCTTTAAAAAAATATACCCGCTTTTTGTGTCTACCGTACCGGATTACTGATTTTTTTAGTGCTTATTTTAGTGTAGAGGAATGTTTAATGTAAGCTCAAAGTGTTCGTTAGATAGTTTACGGAGTTACAAGGTCTATCCTTCACCGTTTTGAGAGTAATGATGTGACTTTTTTGTCACAAACATGTACGTAAATTAACATGTAATACAAACCCAGACACGGAACAAATCTGTAGGCCATAAATCCTTTGAATACCGTGATTTTTTAAATAATAAAAAAAAAATTAGATACACAATATAGGGTGACTAGTAATTAGTGAACGATGCTTAAACACATGATTGTAGTCATGATAATAAACAACTTGTAACCAAACCTGAAGTCGAGAAAAAAATCTGCCAAGTTGAGTAGATATTGACCAGTTAGGCGAACATGCTTTTCGCGATTTCAGGTTTGGTCCCATTGTAAAAGTTGTTTGTTATCATGACTACAATCACGTGTTTAAGTATTTAGTACTATAGGTACTGTATTGTTATACTGTTATTTTTACATACTATACTGTATTTTACACTAATTACCAGTCACCCTATAGAAAGATAATAGGTGTGCGGACACCGGTGTTTGCTTGGGGCTTAAGTAATTAACTAGTTGTTCCGAGTGGGAATCGCTCCCGGGACACAGTGCAGCAGCCAACAACATTGAAATATACTTAGTCCATAAAAAAATACAAAGTTTTTTTTTTAATTTAGTAGTATTGTGTACTCACAATACAACTAAATCGCCTGCCTGGGTTAAAATCCACGACTCGTAAGGCACTGGGCCACGATTGATCTCACCATTTTAAGAGTAATTTTGTTGTAACAGTTTAAAGAAGAAACCAAATTAACTATTTCTACATTAAAGTTTTTTTAATTTTGTGTAACAGTTTAAAGAAGAAACCAAATTAACTATTTCTACATTAAAGTTTTCTTAATTTTGCTACGATTTCTATGTGTAAGCAATTACAATATACATCTAAAAATCTCAACATAATTTTTAAAGTAAATATGGACATTTGAAGATTTTATTAGTACGCCATTTGACTAGTAATGATAATTTGGTTCATTATATTGTTGATAGTTTGATTAATTATTATCACACGTTTTTATAATTAAAATTAGCTCAAAAAAATTATTTACAATTTCAATCAGATGCAATTTATAAATTAGTCTATCCATTGACTTATTGCGTGGGCCTTTCCCCCACTTTTATGACGTGGACACTGTTGACTAGAATGTGGTCGTTCTGGCAGTCTATCGTTGGCGGTTGAACTGTAAGGTGTAAACTGAGTGTACATGTACAAGTTTGAAATAAAAGTATTTACAACAAGTTAGTGTTTTGCTTTCATATGGAAACTTTTTTAATTGTATCACTAAGTTTGAGCACGGAACATGTTTGTAAATTTGTAACTTCTTATCACATAAATGGATGAACGGATTGACCATGTCCTGGAATATAATAGAGAAGTATATTCCATTGAAATAATTTTCTACTTTTACTTGGGCGAAGCCGCCGGCTGAAGCCAGTAGTTTATAAGCGTTTCGTAGCTGATTGCCATCTACCGGGTACATATTTAAACTCCGCACGCCAATGAGAAAAGCTAGACAAAAAACTCAATAACTCTTTACCTAACCTTTAAGGCGAACCCAAGGCTCCATGGTCATCAGCACCGCTTGCATTCACTGATCCAAAAGGCAGTAGAACATATTACAATGGGTATGTGATGTCGAACACACTCTGACGTCATTGGTCGTTTGGTGAATCCATTAAATAAATTAGTATAGTAATATAATTGTAAAGCCATTAATGACTGTTTATTTGAAATGAATTAATTTATTAATGGCAGGTAAATAAAGCCTTAGTTTGATGTTTACATAGTCACATTATTATTTCACTATAATTTCGAATAACGCGTTTTGTTGGCTAATAGGATATGTGAGATTAAAATATAGTGTATAGTATTAATTTTAGTGTATTTCCCCACACCCCGCGGGCGTATTCCATGCATTATACGAGTATAATAAATATTTGTATTATAATATTTTTTTTTTTTTTTTAATAGACAGTCTACAATCAAAATAAAATAAAAATAATTTGCGGAAGACTGGTGCCTGAACTAAGATTTTTACAAAACCCTTGTATCAGGTCACCAGGGTATGAAAAGGACATCTGCAGGGCAATCTCGCATGCGTCATGAAATCCTCACGATATTAATATCTCCTTCATTAAACAAACTAGCTTCTGCCGGATGCTCTTAATATTTATTTTACGATACAAAAAAAAATCAACAATACAAGAGTAGCTTGTAACAAAGAAAATCCACTTAAAAAAATCAGTTATTATTTATCATTCCACGTCATTCAACCAAGCGAGCCATGACCGGCAGATAGGAAGATTAAGATTAACGAGACTACACAAGACGCGAACGATATGTTCCATTGTGTAGCCCGATTGAATGACTTTCCATAAACAATGATACAACATTTCTGTCGGATCCTGTCGGATCCCATATTGATCCGAGACTCGGATAATGGACGGATATATTGTACAGGTAAACGTTTGAGAAATCGGAAAGTAACGTTGGTAATAGATTTTTGTTTCGTGCTTTTGAAGAACACTTTTGATGTTTTGTAAAGCATTTTTTAGTTTGCTGTCTTTATATGGAAAAGTGCTAGTGATGTTAATGTGAGTGTATTGTTTTTGATGACCGAAAATATATTTTGGAATAGAAAAGTGATTGCATATGTTGCGTTTATTGTTGAACATAGGCCCAGTAGGCTTCGACCCTGCTGGGCCCCTATGGTTTTGCTTACATCTCTTTAAGGCGAGCTACTTATTTCTCGCCGTCCACATGCCTACGCCTATGGCGGCTGAAAATCTTGATCGGGTGGCTGGGGCGTGAGGGCCGTTCCCTCGCACGTGCGGCCACTTCCTTCGCGAACATTACTGCTTCGCAAAAGAAGGCAACTGCCTGCCATTCCTTTTCGCTCTGGACCACGGCCTGTAGCAAGGTCCGGCGTGAAAGGTCGTTGCCGCCGACCACGAGGTCACGCTGATGCTCTGCCCAAGCGGAGGACATCTCTACAGTGTGCTCTACCGTGTCTTCCGGGCAGTCCTCGCAGTGGTGACACCTAGGTGTTTCTTCCGCACGAATCCGGTGCAGGAACCTCTCGAACTTACCAAGGTAATGAGGATGCCTTGAGGTCTTTCCAGTCAGTCCTCAAAGAAGGGCGTGTTTTAATCCACTTACGTTTGCTTAAATATTATGTACATAATTTATGTATATTCGATTCTAGTGCATAACTTCAAATTGTAAAAAAAAACAGTTGTCCCTAATAACCACCAAAACACTCCACAATACATCGCCAAAAATTTCTCCGACGAAGAGCCCACTAAAAGTTTTTTCACTCCTCGTGTCTTGATGCAGTAAAGTCAAGTTTGAAATAGGAGGAACGACGCTCAAGTGTGCTCTCGTGAGAACCTCATTATTCCAAAGCACGGGCCCTTTGTATGACGAAATAAGGTTCCTTAACAAACCTCACATATGTACAAGAAAAAAAGTTCAATTTTCGCCGTACGGACAAGTGAGAAATATTTTTGGGAATTAGAATGCCCCTCTTTCTCATGGGATTAAACATTGGCGAAATGTGAGTGTATAGTATAGAGTGCATTTGTTTGTATGTGTAATTTACCTGTATGTGGGTGTAATTTACCTGTAATATGCCTGTATTTAGAAATATATAAGTACGTTTATCAGTTGTCTGTACGTACTCATATACATTATATTATCACATTTTTATCTATCTCAAATGCCCACATAAAAAAAATAAGTGTCCGACAATTTCATCATCATCATTTCAGCCAAAAGACGTCCACTGTTGGACATAAGCCTCCCCCAAATATCACCACAAAGAACGGTCCAGTACGTCTAGCATCCATCGGATTCCCGCGCCCCTCACACACCAGTTCATCAGTCCACTTTGTGGTAGGTCTCCCAACGCTGCGTCTTTCAGTACGTGGTCGCCACTCCAGAACCTTTTCATCCCCATTGATCAGCCGTTCTGCGAGAAATGTACCCTGCCCACTGCAACTTAAGTTTGGCGATTCTTTGGGCTATGTCAGTAGCCTTGGTTCTCTTGCGAATATTTACATTTCTGATGTGATCACGCAAGGAAACGCCGAGCATAGCCCTTTTCATTGCCCTTTGGGTGACTAAGCCTTCTGATGAGACTTCTACGACAATTTTCTAAGTTAATAATTTTTGATTGTTAGGTAAATTTAAAGAAAAGTGTCGTACACTTATTTTTTTAATGGCAGAAGTGAAGACAGGTAGATAATATGAAAGTATATTTTATACTCTAAAAGTACAGTCACGAGCAATAAGATATATTGCTGGTGGCTGTACTTAGTGGGAACCCGTGGCTGTCAGACTTTCGTAATTTTATAAAAGCTAGTAGTTTTTCATGTACGAGTATGTTTGTACCCCCTATACAGGTAAGAACGATGCCCTAGTAGAAGTTTTAGTTGTAGTGGCTTTGACAGGTAGTTGGTAACAAAGGTGTGTAATTAAGCAGCCTAAATTCGTTAAACTATAAAGCTCAATTTTGTTTATATGTTAAACTGGGCAGTATTAGTAGTAGTAATAGTCATCCATCCAGTAGTAATCGTAATCATCCATCCAGTAGTAATCATAATCATCCATTCAGTAGTAATCATAATCATCCAGCCAGTAGTAATCATAATCATCCAAAGGTTTGGTAATAACCTTTAGTGTAGTTGAAAATACCCTTAAACTTTAATAAAATGGAACTAAGCTTATGTCATTTTATGAAAGCTGAATTTTAACAAAATCTTTATTTAATTGATTGCTTAAGATTGCTTGAGAGTCATGGAGTGATGAACAATAAAACATGATAAAATTGTTCACGTTGCGAAATTTCAAATCAGTGAGTGAAATTAATACAGAGTATATTAATTTTGTCTGAATAGGAATAACCCAGTGGCTTGAAAAACAGCTTGATATTTAATAAAGACAAAAAGTACATTTTTCCTCAAGATACGTGCACAGCAAGAACACCTCAGCTCCAAAATTTAAGTCGCTTAAGGAGAATTCTCGGGTAACCCATGAAATTGTTATAAACACGCTTCAGTTCTATACGTAACCCGAAGAACGCGACCAGCCATTTGTTTAAAAAGGTTTTTCTGCTTTGAACCTAGGAATAAATATTAATAATACTTTTTGAAAGAAAAAAAAGCAAAAAAATATTTTTCAATACACTTACCTACTCGAGAAGCTGCTCGTATGGCTTTAAGGCATGCAATTAACTCCTTTTTGCACTAGTGCGGAAAAGTGTGCGTGCTCGCCGCCACCGCAATTTTATTATATTTATCGTATCGCTATCTTCTTCTTTTCGAATCGATGGTAAACTCGTTAAATTATTTGGGCCCAGTAAGTTGCCACGTTAACTGCAGCATCTGTGGCACCCATTAAGTCCTCCAAAGTGCAGGTGTAAGGGCACCTGGGACATTCCAACATGTGGGTCATGTTTTGAACAGCACCGCACTCGCATTGAGTATCTGACGATTTTATGATCCACTAACAGAGAATTTTCAAAAATTCTTTGGGCGTTATAAGGTTGTCTGGAGAGACCTATTTTTACGCGGGTGAAGCCCAAACAGAAGGCGGCAGAAGCTAATACTTATACATCTGCATTCTACAAAAGCTGCGGGCAATCGTTACGGACATGGACAAAAATTGCTTCGTGAGTTTTTAGCCTTAAAGATTGACTCGTGTACCTTCTCTCATTTAGCTTCGCTGCACACATCATGGGCGTAAAATGTGTCGTGAAATGTGCTTTAACTTTTACATATACATCTGCATTCTACAGAAGCTGCGGGCCCGCAGTCGTTACGAATGTGGACGTTTTTGTCCACATTCGTAACACTTCGTAAATACTTAGCCTTAAAGATTGACTCGTGTAGCTGCTAACATTTAGCCACACACACATCATGGGCATAAAATGCGTCATGAAATGTGCTTTAATTTTTACATATACGAGTATATCTGCATTCTATAGAAGCTGCGTGCGTGCAACCGCGGTAGACATAGGTGAAAACCGCTTCGTAAGTTCTTAACTTCAGTAATGATTGACTCGGGTACAATACACGGCATATAAGTTGAATCAAAACAGTAACTATTAAGACGGTTAAACGCAGATTTTCGGATTTCAACCAAAGTGCGGCACATCGGGGGGCTGCGCGTAACCATAGCAAAAACGACGACCATTTTAGTCCACCTTATTTGTCACGTACAGATTTTCGGGTATTAGTCGAAGCGGGTAGCTACGCGTAATCATAGCAGCGGGTTCAACTTATTAGCCGCGTACTATACCTGCTATCATTTAGCCACGAAGTCCTTGTCTACTTCGATCCCACGAATAAATAATGCTTGTACTTGTAAGTTGAGTGATTGTTGAAGTTAACAACACCTTTCACGTGAAGAGCCTGATATTTAGTGATAGCAACGAGCGACGATGCATCCTATTTTGTTTAGTTTTATAAGTAGGCTAATTAGCTATAAGAAATGTCTTGTCATTCTTGTTAGCACCCTTGTCCTGTACACGCTAATATACAGTGCGCAGTAATCTCGTATTTTCTCCTGTTTTATTTTACACAAATCCCGGTCAGTCCCGTACATGGTCCTTTATCGAGCCTGATTGTCGTTATCAGCAAGTAATTTGAAGAATATATAATTAGAAGACGGAAATAATTGATCTGGATTTGAGAGGTTAAACGCCGACATCGTGTCTTATGGATTGAGTACACATTATTTCTCACGGTGTTAAGTATATTGGATAATATTATCACCCAACACTCGTACAGGTTGTATCTAGCTTTATTTAAATTTACAAAAGGTTAGTGCATTTATTTTGTTAATTATGTTAATTGAGTACCGGTTTTCTTTTTGAATAGTTTCGGTATTTTGTATGTTACATGTACAATATTAGCGACAGTCGTTATTATATAATACTTTTAAAAGTATAGTAGGAATTAGAACTACATTTATATAATTTGTATTGTTGCATTTGAGCGATAACTATTCAGTTAAGTATCATAGTTAATGTGTAGGTATTCGTTAATCATAGTTTATTCTGGAAAGTGTTAGATATTATTTCAAACTATTGACTGTTAATCTCAGTTAACTTGCCCGTAGTGTACTTTAGTTTTGTGGTGTTTTATATAATAACTTATTAGATAAGTTATTGAGGAATTCATTTATAATAAAAGTTGTATCGTTACATTTGCAATCAGATTTATTTTTATACAGAAAGATTACCTACCTATTTACATTGTTATACCTTATTAAATTCTACCTTACAACTCTGTACCTAAATTAATTTCGGATTAAGTATATTAAGATATTTATTTTGCGATTATATACATTCCAGGTCGACAACACTCGATTTCCAGCATGTCCGAGGAAAGGGAATTAGTAAAGAAGCGAGGAAGTTTTAAGGGTCGCTTAACTACATTTGTCAATTACTTGGACGCATTGGATGACGTAACATTAAGCGAATGCGATGTCATGGAATTACAGTTGCGCATGGGAAAACTGGAGTCGTTGTACGAACAATATGATGAGGTACAGTTGCGGTTAGAATGTATGGTTGACGATACGAAGGCCCAGTTGTCTGAACGTTCCGAGTTCGAGACATTATACTATAAGGCATTGTCGAGGGCTCAACAGTTAGTGAGTAAGAGTAACAAGCAAAATGGTTCAGTTAGTGGTAAGGGTAGTCGTGGTAGTGTTTATAAACCTATTAAGTTGCCTACTATACAATTGCCCAAGTTTAATGGTTCATATAGCAATTGGTTAGAGTTCCGTGACACCTTCACTAGCCTCATCCATCATAATGACGAGATCGACGAAATCAACAAGTTCCACTATTTACGTGCTTCTCTGGAGGGATCTGCTGCCGTGGTAATTCAATCTATTGAGTTTTCAGCGAACAATTATGATGTGGCTTGGAATTTAATTTGCGATCGATTTGACAATAAACGCTTATTAGTGCAGAATCATGTGTCAGCATTATTTAACATTGAACTCATCACGAAAGAGTCTTCTATCGCTTTGAAAGGGTTAATTGATCTGTTAAATAAAAACTTGCGAGCGTTAGAATCTTTAGGCGAACCAGTCAAGCAGTGGGACACGTTGTTGATATATTTAGTAACACGTAAGTTGGATCAGAAGTCCTACCGTGAATGGGAGGAGTTCAAAGGTCACACTGATAAGAATAGCAAGATTACGTTCGATACTTTCCTCCAATTCATTCGCGCACGCGCTGATCTAATTGAAACTTTAGAATTATCTAAACACAACATGTCAGGTAACCCTAAATCAAGTTCCGCGAGTAAAATCAAATCCATGGTGACGACACAAAATTCTGATATGGTGAGCACTGAACCTGCTTCGAAATCTTGTCCTAATTGCAAAGGTGACCATAGTTTAGTTAATTGTTCACAGTTCCTTGCATTGAGCAATGAAGCTCGACGCAAATTGATTCCTACTTTTAAATTATGTTATAACTGTTTTCGTACTGGTCACTTTTCTAACAATTGCAAAAAACCGGGTTGTAAGTTATGTAAGCGCAGGCATAACACTTTGATTCATACTTCGGAAACAAAAGGTAACGATAACACATCTGATTATGCAACTTTGTCTCCGTCAACGTCTGCAGCGCCCGCGCAGTCCGCTGACACTGACGCGACGAATAACGTGTCCTTGTCTGCGAACATTTCCCCTACTCATGGCGAGAGTAAGGAGCGCGGCGTCTTATTGTCAACCGCGTTAATTAAATTATATGATTACAAAAATCATGAGCATATTGTGCGAGCGACACTCGACAGCGGTAGTACATCGTGCTTCATGACGGAGCGACTATGTAAACGACTTAAGTTAAATACGAGTTCGATTAATAGTTCAATCTATGGCATAAATAACGCGTCCAGTCGCGTAGGCAATATGTGTCAGGTAAAAATGACGTCACTTAACAATAGTTATAATGCTAAGTTGTTATGTTTTGTATTGCCATTGATTACTAATGAGATGCCATGTCGTGAATTAGATTTAGCTAACCTGAACATTCCAACTGATATTTGTCTGGCAGACCCTACTTTTTACAAGCCCTCAGACGTAGATCTTTTAATTGGTGCTGATCTGTTCTGGGACCTGTTAGGTTCGCAAAGAATTAAGTTAGGAGTCGGAAAGCCGGTGTTATGTGAAACCAGGTTAGGATGGATCGTCTCTGGTCCCGTTATCTATAGTAATCACAGTAAATCAATAAATAACATTAGATGTAATTTTACTCAAACTAGTTCCTGTAATGATACCGACTTGGATTTAATTCGTAATGATATTACGCGATTTTGGAATCTCGAAGAGATTAATTCGCAAAATTCTGATTATTTGCCTGAAGAAAGGTTGTGTGAGGAGCATTATTGTAAAACTACGACTCGTTTGGAAGACGGTCGTTTTTGTGTGCGTCTACCTATGAAGCAGAATCCATCTGTTTTGGGTGAGTCATTTCATAGGGCTACAAAATGTTTATATTCCTTGGAACGCAGACTTAAGGCTAAACCTGATTTTAGTAAATTATATCACGAGTTCATGGCGGAATATGAGTCATTAGGTCATATGACAATAAACAAGGAACTAGATTTAAACTCGTATTTCATCCCTCATCACGGGGTCCTAAGGGAAGGTAGTACCACTACGAAGCTGCGTGTGGTGTTCAATGCTAGTTGTCCCACGTCATCAGGTGTTTCCTTAAATGATTTACAGATGGTGGGTCCAACTGTTCAAGATGACCTTCTGTCTATACTTCTTCGGTTTCGACAGCATAAATACATCGTGTCAGCCGACGTTGAAAAGATGTATAGACAGATAGTAGTCCACCCATCTGATAGGCACTTGCAACAGGTAGTTTGGCGCGAAGACACATGCAGTCCAGTTAAGGTATTTAAATTAAACACCGTCACATACGGTACGGCGAGTGCGCCATTTCTTGCGACGCGCTGCCTAAAGCAATTAGGTAATGAGTGCACGAATGATAAGATTGCCACCATAATAAAGCATGATTTTTACGTTGATGATTTGCTCACCGGTGGCAATGATTTAGATGAAGTGTTGTTCATTCGCAATGAAGTCACAAATGCACTGGCATCAGCTTGCATGCCACTTCGAAAGTGGAAGTCGAATGAACCTATTTTAGTGTCAGGGACTCAGTCATCATTAGATTTAGGTGTAGGATCTAATAATCCCAATAAATTATTAGGACTTGACTGGTTCGCTGAATCTGATGAAATAGGTTTCTTAATTAGTTTTAAGTCACCTTCTAGAAGTTGCACTAAACGTGATTTGCTTTCAGCAATTGCACGTATTTTTGACCCTTTAGGTCTTTTATCTCCTTTTGTAGTCACCATGAAAATGCTATTACAAAAAATGTGGTTAGACAAACTTTCATGGGACGAACCGTTGACTCTGGAACTTAGCACAACTTGGAACGCTATTGTTAAAGCTCTCCCTCTTTTAACTACGTTACGTATCCCACGGTATGTTATGACGGACGGTTACCAGACGTTAGAACTGCACGTATTCACAGATGCATCTGAGCGCGCGTACGGTGCGTGTGCCTACATCCGTAGTGTTAATGCAAATGGTGAATGCATGGTTCGTTTACTTATCGGTAAAAGTCGTGTGGCGCCGATTAAACCTACTACTATTCCGAGGTTGGAACTGTGTGGTGCCGTCGTGGGAGCTCGCGTTTATGAGAAGGTGGTCAAATCACTTCGAGTGAAGTTTGATCGGGTTTACTGTTGGACAGATTCGACTATTGTATTGGGATGGTTGCAGATGTTGCCTTCTAAACTTCAGCCATTTGTGCGCAATCGCGTTGCTGAAGTTCTAGATAAGGCGGGTAACTGCACTTGGCGTCATGTCCCAACTGACAAGAACCCAGCAGACCTAATATCTCGTGGCGTGGATATTAGTGTTCTGCAAGGGCTGCAGTTGTGGTGGTGTGGCCCCGACTTCTTAAAGGAAGATCAGTCGAACTGGCCATCTCAGGTTAAAGGTTTAGAACTCGAGACTTTACCCGAAACTCGACCTCAAGTTTCATTGAGCGCTATTGTAACAAATAATGCTTGCAATACTTTAATAGATTTTAACCGTTTCTCAAACTACTTAAGACTTGTTCGTTCAATAGCGTATGTGTTAAGATTTGTTAGAACCTGTAGGAAACTTCCTGTCATTAATAAATTTATATCTGAAGATGAACTACAGGAAGCATTGAATGTTATTATTTTAAATTGTCAAATCGAGTCGTTTCCAGAGTACAAATTACTTTTAAATAAACAAAATATACCTTCGAAAAGTGTCCTCTTTAAATTTAATGTTTATTTTGATAAAAATAAAATCATGCGTGTCGGAGGGCGCTTAGAAAATTCTGATTTTTCATATAATAAAAAACATCCTATAATTTTACAGTCCGCTCACATTTTTACAAAATTATTATTTAATTTTGAGCATAAAAGATTGATGCATGCAGGCCCTCAGTTATTGTTAGCTTCAATTCGGGAATCGTACTGGCCTATAGGTGGCCGTAATCTAGCTAGGGCTTGCTATCGAAACTGTGTGCGCTGTTGTCGCATGAAGGGTAACGTAATTACCCCATTGATGGGAAATTTGCCGCAGCAGCGTGTCCAGCCAGGAGGTTATCCCTTCGACAATGTTGGTGTCGATTATGCTGGCCCTATCATGTGTGCCAGTCGGCAAGGTCGTGGCTGCAGGTTAGTGAAGGTGTACGTAGCCATATTTATTTGTTTTGCCACTAAAGCTGTACACCTGGAGCTAGTAGGCGATCTAACCAGTAATACCTACTTACTTGCCTTATATAGGTTTATCTCGCGACGGGGTAAGCCAACTAACATTTATTCCGATAACGGTACCTCATTCGTTGGCGCGTACAACGATTTATCGAAATTTCTAAAAACTTATTGCGATTCCTTAGGTGCAAGTTTGGCAAATGATGGTATTAAAATGCATTTTATTCCCGCATATACTCCTCATTTCGGCGGACTCTGGGAAGCGGGTGTTAAATCGACAAAGTATCATTTGAAACGAGTGTTGGGAAACTGTAACTTAACGTTCGAAGAACTTAACACCACGCTTATTCAAATCGAGGCCATCTTGAACTCTCGTCCATTGACGCCGCTATCTTCGGATCCTGCTGACCTTGCACCTCTGACGCCGGGACACTTCCTTGTGGGTCGACCGCTCACATCATTACCTCAACGGGACTATTTGGAACACTCCGTTCATCACTTGGCTCGATTTCAACGGGTTGAGCAACTCCGCCAACATTTCTGGGCCCGGTGGAGTAAGGAGTTTGTTTCTGAATTGCAGCAGAGAACGAAATGGCGTTCCTGCAAGGATGCACTGAAGCTGGACTCACTCGTGGTAATAAAGGAGGATCACTTACCCCCTCTTAAATGGAAGTTGGGAAGAATTGTTGCCGTCCACCCAGGATCAGACGGTATCGTTCGGGTGGCTGATATCCGGACTCCTGCTGGAGTAATTCGGCGCGCCTTCAATAGGATTTGCCCACTACCCGTCACTTGCTGATTTTGTTGAAAGACAATCTTTCAATGTCCGGGGGTATGTTGAAGTTAACAACACCTTTCACGTGAAGAGCCTGATATTTAGTGATAGCAACGAGCGACGATGCATCCTATTTTGTTTAGTTTTATAAGTAGGCTAATTAGCTATAAGAAATGTCTTGTCATTCTTGTTAGCACCCTTGTCCTGTACACGCTAATATACAGTGCGCAGTAATCTCGTATTTTCTCCTGTTTTATTTTACACAAATCCCGGTCAGTCCCGTACAGTGATGATTAATGATCCCATGAAATTGATGACAGTAAACTTATCTGACACTAGTTGATTTATTGAGCCAAAGTTGGAATTCAATCAGGTTTTTTCAGTCCAGCTAGTTTGATTAAATGCCGTGATCGCTTTTCTAACGAGTAAATTGTTTTAGATTTTTTGTCGAGTTTTTGTGAAGCAATTTGGGGTTTTAGAGGTTAAAGTAAATTTTGATAGTCATGTTAATGAACGTTTGTGATTAATTGTGTTTAGGTAAGCAAGTCAAATTTCTAGGAATTTTTTATTTATTTTTTTTGTGTTGTGTTTTAGAATAGCGTTGTGTGAAAATTGTGGAAACTTATTATTATTTACAATTACTGCGGCTCTGTCTCAGTATTGTAATTTTAAATCTAGATACAATTTATTGTTTTTTTTTTTTATAATTAGGTAATTAACCAATATTTTTATTAGAACATAGTATAATATTATAGCCCTAATTTCAAAACCCTTGCATTACATCGATTTACCTATCAAATTGTTATTTACGTCTTACAACAGACTGTTTTGTTATGGTGATACACTATACCATTGCTTCAGGTAGCTATGTAATATAGCCGAGATACCTATTGTAACAAGGGACACAGTAAGTCTTTCAGGCGTACACGACGCGTACTCGATTACTTCAGCGTGTCGTAGCGTCTAGGGAATATGAGTGCGTAGCAAGCGCGTAGCGGCTGTGTAGCAGATTCGTAGCCAGTGTAGCGGGCCCGTAGCAGTCTCGTAGCAAATGCGTCCGGCGATGGTATTTTGATAAAACTACAATTTTACGGTCTTCAATCGCCTTTAATATAAAACAAGCCACCACATTGCAAGGGTTCACATGAAAATATTAAAGCGAACACTTCACTTTGTTCATCACCACTCCGCGCCCACGTTCTGCAATTAATGTTTGTTCCTGTGATCGCGATCACGTTGAATCGCTTACGTTTAGACACCATGTAAGATAAGCGTAACTAGTCACTAAAATGAGTTTTTAGAGATTTTTTCACATATCATCATCACTAGCGGGGTCGCCCTAGTAACTAATACAATCATTTTGACGACTTTGAGCGGTGTTAGCAACGCTTGGTGTCTGATTCTAATCGTCACCGACTTACTTTTTAGCATTTTGTTTCAAATATATTAAAAACTTCTCAAAAATCCAAACTTCGTATATAACTAAAGAGAAAAGCAGAACAAACCAAAGCGTACGTCTTGAGAATCGTGATGAGGTGAAACAATGGCACGCGACAGGACGCGAGCGGGCCCGACGCGACTTACTAAATCATTTCGCTGTACGAAATCACTAAGCTCGCAGTCTTAGCGCCCTTCCACACGTACCGAGCGGTGTCGCGACGAACAGTTCGACCACAAAATTTAATATAAGCGTAGTTGCATGTTCGCTGTGTGTAGCTAGGTTTTGCTTGTGAGAAATTATTTTTAATGAAATGGCTAGATTGAAATCAAGGTGCCAGACTAAGTAAGATTGTTGTAGGAATTCTAATTATTATACTCGTACATGAGTCTCAAAATAGAAAACTTAAATTTCTAGCCGCTTCTATATTGTCTGACAATGTATAAAAATATAGATAGATAGATATATTCTTTATTTTACACCAAAGATAAAATTACAATAGGAACTTAAAATCTTTAAATATCTGTGTGGTCGGAGGATAGATACATAAATAAACTATCCTCCGACCATACAGTTTTTGGTTAGCATGGGTAACTAGCAAAAGATTTTAGATGAACGCATAAAATTGTCGTGTAACAACATTTTCACGTCTGCCACACAGTTAGGCAGAGCCTTTTTTTCTGTTTTATTTTTTAAAGAATATAATATAAAAGTTCTTCGATTCTGGGTAAAATTAGAGGGAGTATCACACTTTTATGAGCTAAAACCCACCTGTAAGCGTTCAGTTACCCCTAGGGTGTTTCACCGCAGAGACTCTTTCGATCAAACTCGCAGCATAAATCCTACCAAGCCCCATCACTAATGCTGATAGTATTTCCAAGTTTGCCGCACTGTAAAGCAGAGGCCGCGCGAAAGTAATTCAGTTCGTATGAAACATCATAACCAAAGCACAAAATATTCCCTCTTCAAACATTTCCGCACCATTGGCTTTTTTGTCTCAAAAAGAATTCCGGTTAGAAACAGTAAAGATTGTATTGTACTCAAAGGATCTTCTGTTGTATTACGATGAAGAAATTGCAAAATCATCACGGGTAACTTCGGGTATGTATGCATCATCGGACATACATACGGCGTTTTGCCACCGGTACATGGTAGACCTCCCACCCATGTGTACAAAGCGTTTCGGAAATTCAGTAATTGTGCGTACAGCTTAGGAGTGAAATTCCCTGCTGGGTTCTGTATTTTCTGATAGTTACAACCTAGACGTCTTTAAATCAAGAGTGAATAGGTTACTTTTAGGCAAGCGTGCTCCATTGTTGGCCACATCATCTCGTACCAACCGCAGGCCTAGCCTAGTTACGACCGTTTCGTGTCGAATCTCTTTCTACATTTAGTAAGGCATCATCGTAAGTGTCATTTATTATAGCCATTTATTCTCTCTTCACAAAGCTGACTTAAACTTAATTTAAATTTTAACAAGACAATGTCTCAACTGTATTCCATCTTTGTGAGAGACTGGTGCCTGTTATAGGTTTTTGGAAAAAAAACCTGTGTTACAGATTTATTCATTGAACATGGTGAAAACGATTTTCAGTCTGTAATTTTGAACGATGTGAATTTTCCTACGAATTTTGTTGAGATGATTTCATTCCCATACATTTGTTTAGTTTTCTAGATGGAGAGATTTCAATTTAGCTAAGCCTACAGGTGAGATAATCGTAAACCGCGAGCCAATTCATAATAAAATAATCAACTACAAAGATTTTAGAAAACTGGTATCTTTATGAAGCAAAACTTTATAAAGTAACCAAGATGCTATCGACTGTTCTAAAAGTTTTAACAACTTTAATAATAACTGAAGATTTTAGGATTAATTTAAAAGTCTACTATACTTTAATAACCAAAGTACTATAAATGTGTTTCATTTTACTAAAATTCTGTTTCGTTATTTTTACAGACGGTAAATATTTGGTCGACGTCTCGAGACTAGACTTGCAGCCGTTATTTTTATTAATTAGATTTATAATAAGAAATTATGCTGAAGAAGCGCAGTATTTTATTTAGTTTTACCTTTTAAAGTTATGGTACTTAAATCTGTAGAGGTGCTTATAATATTTAACTTTGGTTTTATAAATTCAATACTTTGTAGCGGTCCATTGTTGGTCTAATAATATCGACTTTTTTTGCAGGACTTTTTTCTGGTGGTTGAGCCTCCTCCTTAGTAGTTCATTCTTGACAGAGTGGTCGTAGTTGAAAATGTTGCGTTTTCGTTAAAAATATCCTGGAATAATTTCCAGGACATGGTCTACCCATCTTTCAAGTTTCAACGAAATCTTTCTCCAATCATACACATGTACACTCACGAACACATTATAATATTAGTTTGAAACTTTGAACTTTCTAGCATCATCTGTCTCTAATTAAAGATGGAGGACACAAAACGCAATGTTTTTATTTAACTCCTATTCAGTAAGAACTATCATAACATCATAATTCTAGTCTGAGAGAGAAAAAAAGTAACGTTACATCACATCGAGCACAAAGTACGTTCGATGTAAATTTACTTTCTAAAACCACTACACTATAACTAGAAAAAAAAAACCTAAAACCCCAGCTACTTAAAGAAACTAATTCAAAAATTTCAAAGCATACTCAAAATGATATTTTAATCAAGATATTCGTGATTGAAAAGTTTCGTTACCTACGTACGGCTAACTCCAGCTACCAGGATAGCAGATAACGAAGGAAAGAATGAAGTTGATTAAACTGCACTGTCCGACTAGATGAGAATTCTGGAGGTTTTACTACCCACGATCATACAATGTTGCTGGATGTATTGCGCCGTAAAATACACGTGCGCTTCACTTTACATTTTTTGAATTAATAATGTTTTACTTGTTCTTGGTCGGTTGATTTTTTTTTTTCTAAGATACTGTTTGGTAAACGTCTACCGATTTCGCATGAGGTTTTAGGAACGATTCGTGCAAAGTATTATAAGATTATTTCACCTTTTTTTATTTTTATTGTTGATAGGCTCGCGTTTGACCACTATCTCACCTGATGGAAAGCGAAGATGTGGCCGACGATGGAGCACGTTTGCCTAGAAGTAACCTATTCACTCTTGACTTAAATACCCCTAGGTTATAGCTATCAGGAAACACAGAATCTGGCAGGGAATTCCACTCCTTAGCTGTACGCATAATGAATGTGTTTCCAAAACGCTTTTTACGTATGGGAGGAATCTCCACCATGTACCACACCTCACCTTTCATTTCTCAGTAGCAAACTGGATTCTATCACTCATCATTATTTCAGCTAAAAGATAGCCACTGTTGAACATAGGCCTCCCCGAAGAGTCACCATAACGACCAGTCCTGTGCATCTCTCGTATCGATTGAAATCCTGCGACCCTCACCAGATTGTGCCAACGCTCCATTCCATACCTGGCTATTTCAACGCCAACATCCGTAAGCTATTTGATTTTAGTTTAATAAAATGATGATAAAGTAAAAAAATAAACCTAGATAAGTATGGTATCGCTATACGATATCATTTAACAAATCCTGGTTTAAGAATGTACTAGTGTACTATTACAAGTTCATACTCCTCGATCTTAATCTTTGATGAGTACAGACGTATGAATTGACGAGCCTAGGGCCAATGCTTGCCAGAATTGCGAGGTCCCTTGAAAGACTCAATACGGTCATAAAATGCAAAAAAGTAACTGAATCAATATGGAAGGATTTGAGTCAGTACATATCTGACACTCCCTCTCACTCCACTTAAAGTTGCAAGAAACTTTAGCATCAGCCTTATAATGTTCACACTGCTGGGACTCAGACCTCCTCTCTAGGAGAGGGAATGGGCCGTAATCCACCACACGGACTCAGTGCGGGTTGATGGATGTCACATGCCTTCAAATTTTTGGTTCTAGGACATGCCGGTTTCCTCACGTTATTTTCTTTCACCGTTTTGAGAGCAGTGGTGATGAAATAAATTACACAAAGTAATGCGCCTGGTTGGGTTTGAACTCGCGACCTGCAACTCGTAAGTCGGGACCGTTACCACTCGGCAGCCACTGCTCAAGAGACTTTCCTACCCACAACTAAAAAACATGTAAATATTAGTTTTAAATATTCAGTGTAAGATTCAACAGCAAACATTATTACCACTCCCAATAAGTGTCTTTTTTACAAAATCAAGATTAAAACGTTGCTGTTTGTATTTGTCGCTAAATTAGTGGTTGTGTAACAAAACAAAAAATTCTGCGATTCCGAAATTTTTTTTAAACTCGATACGGGTATTGTTTTAATAGGCAAATTTGTACGGAACCCTCATTGCTCGAGTTCGACTCGCACTTGCTCGGTTTTTTATTTTATTTTCATAAAGTCTTAAGGTTGTTCTGTAGATCGCTATCAACGATAAGACCGCCATTGTACCGATAGATTTAAGTTTAATAAAAAATTTTTAGGTACTATTTTGGTGTACAGTAAAGTTTATTCTATTCTATTCTTATAAAAGATTGGTGCATAATCCAAAGTACAATGGTGATGAAAATGTAAGACCGAAGTAAAAGTACAGTTCCTTAGAACTTAATACGTTCTTCTAGTACGCCATTACTTTAAATCCGTGTTCTCGTATCCTTTGAAGATCTAAAGTAAGGCGAACGCTATACTACAGACACACTGCTGTATAACTTAAACCGTATTACACTTTGTACAGCGACCTTTTTAAATACGCTCTCCACAAAAAGTACTTCCATGAAAAGGTCTCAAAAATTAATTATTAACACAAAATCAACCCAGGATTTGTAACAACTGGCGGACCAAATCCTGTTTTCCTTGAAATAAAAATGGGGCAGGTGTAACAAAGAGCTGGCCAGTTTATAAAAAATATATCTGAGGATACTACTCGCATTTGCTTACGAATAAAAACAATTGTTGGTGTTCGGGTGTGAGCAAATATAATACGGTATAAATTTTAAAGGCACATATTTCACGCCGCCGCGCTTACATTTCTAATTTTAACGTGCAGGACCGAATTTATGCTTCATACATGTGTTGCCATATAGAGAAGTGGCGTAATAACATTCGGCATTTGGTAGCGAGCACACAAATATTTGTTTATTCAGTTACCGATACGTATAGCTTCGTTATTCTGATATATGCGGTAGAGATTATTACGTTTTATTTGCTTGTTAGATTGTATGTTATATTTTAGAAGTGCGGAAAAGGGTTTCAGAACTAACTGAATCAAAAATGTTTTTTGTTTACAAAATTTCATATACCTACTATATGTAGGATTATATTCATCATCATAATTTTAGCCAAAAGATGTCCACGTCGTGCGTCGCCACAATGAACGGTCCTATGGGTATCGCATTCATCACATTTCCGCGACTCTCAACAAGCCAACAGTCCACCTTATAGGAGGCCTTTCAACGATCTTATTAATAAACCTTTTTTTCTATAGTATTATAAAACTGGGTTCGTTTGTTTATTACAATATTATTTTAGTATTGGATAGCCTATTTATTAATAATAATAATCCGTTATTATCATGCAACTAAGGCAATAAAAGCTAGAGGGCGGAGGGGGGGGTAATAAAAGCTAGGTCATAGGTATAACATTACGCTATGACTCACAAGAACAATTTGTTCATCTGCTTTACTTTTTTGCCTTCGCAAATACGATCATGTGTCGGAGTTTCGAGTCAGATTAAAGTGGCTGCAGATTCGGCGTCGGCGAGATACCCATATTCTATCCCTTCTCTATACTATCCTTCACAATCCCAATGCTCCTCAATACCTTCGTGAACGCTTTGAGTATTTTATTCCGAGGGGTAAACCCTGCCGCACCACCAACTCTTCTTTCGTACTCCGCGTCACACTTCCAGCCGCTATGATGGCTCCTTTTCTGTAACTGCAGTGCTTCTTTCGAACTCTTTCCCACATTCCGTTCGTGACAGCCCATCTCTGGAGGTCTTCAAGAGGAAATGAAAGAGCACTTCCTTACACAACTGACATAATATTTGAATTTATTTATTTTTACTAGTATGTAGGTGTATTTTTATATATTAGGCTTATTTATGTATGTTTATATAATGTAGGTTTATATTGTACACTTGATTCTACCCTTGATTGTAATCTCTCTCTGTCACTCAAAGGTTTGCTGGCAGAAAACTCATTGTTGAGTTAAGCACGCCGTACATGAATTGTCCAACTACTGTGTATTTTGCCGGGGCGAAATTCCGCTGCCACGACAAGTCGAGGCATGGCGGACAGAGCTCCGGCGGGATCTCATGGCGAAATGGCGTCAGCGACTATCGCAACCTCGTTCGGGGCGCGCCACAATTGGGGCGATAAGGCCCATCCTTGAGGCGTGGTTGGAAAGACCTCACGGCGTTCTCAACTTCCGCACGACGCAGGTGCTTACCGAACACGGAAAGTTCGCTAAGTACCTGTTCCGGATTCGTGCGGAGGATTCGCCCGGGTGTCGCCACTGTGCGGAACACCTGGTGGACACGGTGGAGCACACTGTAAAGGTGTGCCCCGCCTGGGCGGAGCATCGCCGTGTCCTCGTGGGGGCGATCGGCGGCAGCGATCTCTCTCGCCGGGCCTTGGTTCAGGCCATGGTCCGTAGTGAGGAGGGATGGCAGGCGGTCGCCTCCTTCTGCGAAGCAGTAATGCTAGTAAAGGAGGAGGCCGACCGCATCAGGCAGAGGCAACGGGGCGCTCGCCCCAGCCGCCGCCGGGATTCCGATCCCGATTTCCGGCCACCGTAGGCGCGGGCTTGCGGACGGCGTGCAATGGGTAGCACGCTGTCCGATCGTCCGGTAACTGACCGGACCGAGCCCAAGTCGTCGACGGCGCGTTCTGTTCCCGCGCGCCTCAAGGAGCTGTCAGCACACCGAAGAGGCCCAGCCTGCTAACTGCAGGCAGGCAGGGTCGAAGCCTACTGGGGTCATGGGTTTATTTCCGAAAGGAATGCTCGGCCCCGGCACGATAGGCTACGAAGGAACGGGGTAGGTTTTTAGTCAGTAAGAGTCTGACACTACTTCCCGCTCCGCCCAAGGGTGGGATTTGTCATTGGATGATTTTACCTACCACAAAAAAAAAAAAAAAAAAAAAAAAAACTACTGTGTATTTTATGTAACGTTTTGTGTACGATAAAGAATAATAAAAAAATAACGTAGTAGTAATCAAAGATGCGAGTGAAACCGTGAGGAACAGCTAGTATAACAATTTTGCATTCACACATTTTTGCATTCACAGATTTGAACTACGTTGGTTGTACTTTCATAATTTATTTTTAGTCTAGCTTCCGCCAGCGACTTCAACAGCGTGAAAATATTTAATTATATCCTTTGTTCTATTCTAGGTTCACATTGGTAGACTCTATCTACCAATGTGTCAATAAATTAATAATTTCAGTCAAATTTGTTTAGCCGTTTTAGCATGAAAAAGTAACAAACATAGACACATAAATACGGATAAACTTTCGCCTTAATGATATTAGAGGAATTAAATATTTTATTTTATTAACAATTAAAAACTATTCAAATACAAAGAAAATAATACATATAAAGCACAGTAAAATAATCTACAATTTAGCCTAACAAAAGAACAAAGGTTTGCTGTCACCTCAAAGGTATAAGCAAAGGTATACAATCATTCATCTCATTAAAATGGATGATTATAATGCGACCTTATCCATTGTTCCATAGTGCATCTATCTTATATAGGATGACTGGTAATTAGAGAACGATACTTAAACACGTGATTGTAGTCATGATAGTAAAATTCACATAATAAAAGTTGTTTGTTATCATGACTACAATCACGTGTTTAAGTATCGTTCACTAATTATCAGTCACCTCATAAACCTTTTTTATTGTAGGAGAGTAAACAGATTAAAAAAGAACCATCATTATAATTTTCTTGAGCTCCTTCAACAAAAAGTAACGAGGGCGTTGACTTTCTTCCAAGTAACGATCTATCGATTATATAACTAGCTTCTGCCAACGTCTTCGCCCGCGTAGATGTAAAAAATCATACAAAGGAGGAACACTATCCTATGTGCTATTTTAGGACAATGGTCTAGCTATTCAGGATCTTAGGCAATGAATAAATAAGTGGACTGCACACTATTTTAAAAACTGTTGCGGTCGATGGGGCTGAAAGTTTCTGGTTTTGTGACTGCGTTGGTAGGCCTTCCACAAGGTAGACCGATGACCAGGCGTGTGTCGCAGGAATGCGATAGATGTGACGCGCAAAGGACCGTTCATTGTGGCAACACTTGGTCCAGCAGTTGACGTTTTTCGGCTGAAATGATGATGATTGAGCAATGGCGATAAATAAGTAGCGGTACAGATGTCAATAGAGGGACGCGTTTGTCTATGTCTGATTGAGAAGTGCCTCTGCCCGAACTTTAATTTCTGGTCAGATTTTGTGTAGTTCTAGTGAAAAATTAATTGAGAACATCCGGTCACCATTGTCTGGCCTGTTGGTCTAGTGGTTAGTGATCCTGACTGCTATACCGGAGGTCGTGGGTTCGATTCCCACCCAGGACAAATGTTTGTGTGATGAGCACGATGATTTGTTCTGTGTTTGGATGTAATTTATCTATAATATGTATGTATTTAGAAATATATAAGTATATCTATCAGTTGTCTAGTACCCATAATACAAGCTCTGCTTAGCTTGGGACTAGACGGCGTTGTGTTATAGTTGTGGAATATTATGTATTTATTATATTATATATTACTGTGAAGATCGCCCGGAGGACACGGTGGAGCGAAAATTATTTTGACATGACATATATTTCTTGCTTCACGTGCATAATACACATACCTGAGCTAATATAGATCACACACAAATAAAACAATATCGAAAAACTTTTCATTAGATTCTTAGGGACAAATATTATTCTCATAGTCTGAGAAAATTATGATAGAAATATATTTTCTTTTATTTCATCATAATCTGAATGGCCCTTACGCGTCTGGAACTAAAGTTATAGTTATGAAAGATCAATAAGAAATAATTTCTAATAGAACCATCTATATGTATGATTAAGGACCCATTTCAGCAAATTACATGCATAAATGTATGCGAGGTGTTACGTAATATTCTTAGTCAGGATCTATAATAATTCTTAATGACGGTGACTGCTCAGACCTGCCCTCCTCGCCAAGTTACAATTGTTTCGTTTAGCGTGAACACGCCCACGCCCCCAATTCCTTTGTTCAATTGGGGGCGTGGCCAACTCCAAGCGTTGTTTATACATCATCTTCATCATTTTAGCCGAAAGATCTGCACTGTTGGACACATACCTCCCCCAGTGTATCCTCAACAACCTGTCCTGCGCATCTCGCATTCATCAGATTTCCACTAGCCTCAGCAGGTTATTGGTCCAACTTGTATGGGGCTTACCAACGCAGTCGCCAAACCAAAAACTATCGTCCACCTCCTCCTCCTCGATTCGTATTCCTCATTACTGAGGGTCGTGAAGTTCCCGCTGGATTAACTTCTTATTGATGGTGTATCGCCATCTGTGACGTTTCTTGGCGTCATGAAGTGCGACGTGTAATTGGGTGTCCATTGGTGTGGAGCGCACCCAATCTGCCCATCTTTTTGGGCTGCGGCCCCTTGGTCGTTTGCCATCAACCATGCCAGTTATGATGAGCTGTTCTAGGTTGTGGCTATTTTTCCCGGCAATGTGGCCAAAGAATTCCATTATTCTGTGCATGCAAGTAGTTGACAGTCTTGTCTTGATGTTCAGTTCACGCAAGACAGAGAGGATTGTATGGAAAGCAGTCCAGGGAATTTGGAGCATTTTCCTCCAGCACCACATCTCGAAGGCATCAATACGGTCGCGGTCGGCCTTTTTCAAAGTCCAGGTCTCAGCCCCGTAGCTGAATATGGAGAAGACCAGACATTTCATCGTCCACCAGAAATTGAAAAATGAAAGAAATTGTTAGATAAAAAATTGTGTTATAGCAAGTTTTTTAAGACACTTTCTCTTTTTTTTTAAGGCGTTAAAACAAAATAAAAACATTTTCTTAAACAGTATTCTTTGTAAACGACGACTTTGCAGATCATGAACCAAAGTATTAGTCAAACGCAAGTCTGCTCTAAAAAAGCAGCTACAAATACCCGAAGCAGTTTACTTAATACCAGCACTAAATCTTCCCCTCACTTGTTATTTACCGCGTTCCATTTATCTAAATACCAAACGTTTTTGCGCATTGCACCTGGACGAAACTCAAAAGTGCTCACCAAAAAATCAAAAGCATATACGAGCGCTGCGCATTTTCAAACACTCGTATGCAGAGAATTGACGCGTTGTACCGGCTGCAGTAGCGTCATAGTTTCGTCACGTCAAAGAGGTACTGATAGCAGGAATACCTTTCTGAATTCCACACGCGCGTGACAGGTGCATGCTATTAGCGTCCAACGGCACCAGCAGATTTATAGCAGGACCGCGCCGCGCAATGCCACAAAACTAAACTGCGAAATTTATGCGAGCGTCTAATAAATTTGAATTTCAGACGCGCTTTAGAAAATATCGCTACGTATTTTAAATACCACTCTAAATAAATTTATAGGGTTGAAAATTAAAGCGAAATTCTACTCGGATCGGATTGATCGTGGCCTTGAATAAGAAATGGGAAAGTTACAAAGAAGTTGAAATAATCCTAAAAATGTATACATTTTACAAAGCTCTGGGAATCCATTTCCTTTATTGGTAACAAAGTTGGATTGTTGTGTTTTAGATGTAATTTAATTTTAATGGGAAACAACTTTTTGGACACGGAACTCGAATTCTGAGATCGGAGAAATTTCCATGATTGGCAGACCTACTGGGAAAACACGAGAATTTGGTTCTTCTTTTTGGTGAAACAATCATGAAATAATGAACTCCAATCTTTTTTTATTTTTTAAGTGGGAAGTAATCAAATGACTTCTCCCACTGTGGGTGGAGCGGGAAGAAATGTCAGACTTTGTCTGAGTAAACCCACAGTCTTTCAGTTGATCTTTTTACGGGGGCTACAGTAACTCCTTTGAACAATTTGCAACCCTGGCAAATCTCAACCTTGTCTGGCCCCGTCAATTTTGCTGATATCTCTATGAGGTGCTTGTGGATTGCGTGGAACATAACATGCAGTGGACCCGGGCATGGTCCTCATAGGATGGTCGGACGGTGAGCCCATCATTTCTCGCCGTTCACACCCCTATCTTACGGAAGCCGGAAATCGTCCAGTCACTCCCAACGCCCGGTGCGTCTCCAGTGGTTAGAAATGTCCTCATATTCTGACTGCAGTGAGAAGGATAAGCAGACTTTTTCTTACTAAAACTAACCTGTGTTCCTTCAATTACCCTTTACGTTCCAGGGCCGGAATTACTCTTTCTGACGCTCTTTCAAACAATCACTGGGCTCTCTCATGCATTAGGCAAAGTGGGTCCCGACAATTATTTGCTCACATTTCTTTGAAGCTCGTTATGTACTTGCGTGAATTTGGTCCTATTTTCTCTAGGACAATAGCATAATTATTTATTTTTTTATTTATGGCACATCAACCGTTTATTTATTCACTAGTATATTCAGCATAATTATTTTCCCACTGCTGGGACTCAGACCTCTTGTGTAAGGAGAAGGAAGGTGGTTTAGTAGATGTCACATGTCCTAGGACATGCCAGTTTCCTCACGATGTTTTCTTTGGCCATTTTGAGAACAGTAGCGATGAAATAAATGACACAAATTAATGCGCCTGGCTGGGTTTAAATCCGCAACTTACTACTCGTTATGCCTTGATCACACGTACCGAGTAAAAGGACGAGACAGTAAAATGTTGCTCGGGCGGGGCAGTGATGTAAGCGAGTTGTAGAGATAAGCGCTCGGCCGAGCACTCGGCGCTATGTTTATACGTACCGAGTATTCGGTCGAGAGCACTGTCTCGCTTGTTTTCTCAGTACGTGTGAGCAAGGCAAATTCGGGACCATTACCGCTGAGCCGTGAGAGCAGTGGTGGCCGAGTGGTAGCGGCCCCGACTTACGAGTTGTAGGTCACGGTTTCAAATCCGGCCAGGCGCATTACTTTGTGTAATTTATTTCATCACCACTGCTCTCAAAACGGTAAAAAAAAACATCGTGAGGAAACCGGCATGTGCTAGAACCAAAAATTCGAAGACATGTGACATTCACCAACCCTAACTGGGCCCGCGTGGTGGATTACGACCCATTCCCTCTCTTAGAAAGGAGGCCTGTAGCAGACAGATATTCGTATATAATATACACCGAAGAGCAATGGTGACCGAAGAGCAGTGGTGGCCGAGTGGTAACGGCCCCGACTTACGAGTTGTAGGTCGCGGGTTCAAACCCAGCCAGGCGCATTACTTTGTGTAATTTATTTCATCATCATCGTGAAGAAACCGGCAGTTCCTAGAACCAAAAATTTGTAGTCGTATGAGGAGGCCAATGTCCCAGCAGTGGGAACATTAAAAGGCTGATGATGATGATGATTACCACTGAGCCACTACTGCTCTCTATTTTCTCTACAAATAAATAAATCTGAATCTGAAGCTATTACTACATAATTCACACAAACAAATCAATACACAGATTAAGTTACAATCCATCGACTTACCTCAATTACTCGTCTCGCATGTTCCATTAACA
Organism: Leucania comma; assembly: GCA_958295575.1. NCBI lineage: Eukaryota > Metazoa > Arthropoda > Insecta > Lepidoptera > Noctuidae > Leucania > Leucania comma. Next base: position 12,213,470 of record OY282474.1, on the reverse strand, counting down.
AAGATAATTTATATGCTACATCCACTGTGTGATATAGTAGAACAATGCATTCCATCAACTAAGATGAGATTCATTTGCATAAATTCCTCTTCAGTGGGATCTTAGTTTCAACGCAAGTTCCCATCTCATTCGCGTTTTGGTTACGTAGTGTAATTTATTTGTTTATTGTTCGTCTACATCTGTATGCCACTCACAAAAGCTGATGTTAAGTGCAATATGATGTTTATTGTAAGTTGTAGTACGCTCAGTTTTCATTCTTTTGAGCCTGTACACCGTTAAATTTTAGTCATTTTAATCCCGTGGATGGTCGATTCGGTACATGAAACACTATCAATTTGTAAAAGTAAAATTAAAAAATAAAGTGCTTTTTTTCTAAAAGTCGAGGTAATATACGCATGTACGAAATTAACGAGTCAATGACGTTGTAGGTAGTTGTCGGTCGTTGCGTACTAACTACCTACAGTTCATTGGCCTCGCTCAGCTGACGTTTACTTAACGAAATTAATTTCGTACATGCGTAAACTAATTCGAGTTTAAAAAAGTACTTTATTTTTTAATTTTCTCTTTACAAATCGATAGTGTTTCATGTACTGAATCGACCCTCCGCGGAACTAAATCGACCAAAATTTAACGGTGTATTTAAAAAAAAAGCATTTTATGTCAATAAACTAGATGTCAAGAGAGTTCTAAGCAAGACGTGTGTGTGGGATCTGTCTATGTGAGTATAAAAATGCACCCGCGATACAAGGCCACCGTAAACGTGGGCTTGCAGACGACAAGCAATGGGTAGCTTGTCTTCCAGCCGTCTGGTAACCGTCCGGACCGAGCTTGAGTCGTCGACAGCGAGGGCAACACGTGCCTCAAAGAGATGTCAGCAAATCCGTGGAGAATCAGAAAGGCCAAAGCCTACTGAGGCCATGAGTTGGCTTCCGAAAAAGAAACCCAGGGTCTTACAATGCAAAAAAGGAACATCGGTATGGTCTTAGCCAGTAAAAGACTGACACACCCTACCGCTCTGCCTTGAGGGCGGGAACGCGTCATTAGATGACATTCCACCTTAATCATTCACCTTATTGCCGTATTATTGTAACCGTAGATTTAGATTTATGTACAGTTTGTGTAATTTTTTGGTATACAATACAGTTTTATTCTATTCCATTCTATTCTTATAAAAGCTCGCGAAACAGAAGTAAGTATTTGCGTACAGTATTGACCGGTCTACACTGTCCTTATATAATTATGAATACTGTAATATTGAAATATTGTAAGACAAACCAATTTTTTTTTAAAGTAACCATGGAGTGTCTTGCCGGTTCTTCTCCTTGGAAACGACCAATTTGGAACCGTGTACTAGCTTCTGGCGTTATAAGTGCCCATGTAGGCCTATATGAAAAAAATTATTGAATTTAGAATGTTGAAAGTATGTGGCAACACTAAAAAATATATATATATAAGAAAATGAGCACGTATCGAGACCTCTATGACGCTAAATGGGAACTAAAATTCGAAATCAAGCATCAAGAATTTTCCACACTCATATCTCATACATATCATAATAGAGGTATGTGGAACTTCCCTGTTCCAAATACCTTTAAACATGCAAAAAGGCTCACTATGACTAGTAAACTAAGAAGGTATTAAAAGGCATACTGTAACGTCACATAACACAAACCTATCCTTCAAACGATTCTTAAAAAAGGAAAATAGATTGTACTTTTTCTCTTGACCTTAATTAATTAAAAAACAAACAATATCCAACTCCCAGTACTCAATAAAGGAAAATAATTCACTTAAAATGTTGACTATATTTAGCAGAACCTCCCGATGTAATCGTCAATACAGCGTTCCGTTTTCCTCTGAATGACGGACCATTTTTTATATTAAATATTTTTCCTCTAGGGGCGCAGTACTGTAATTGAAATTGGAAGCTTAAAAAGTGAAAATATTGCATTGAAATAATAATTCATTATGAACATTTTTTACTCTCATAAGTAGCGTAAGGTTGACAAATCAAGAAAAATGTAAATTTCTATCTAGAGACGGGAGCCGTTTAGGATTCCATTTATTATTTTGCTAACGCCCCAGGCGCGAGGTTCCGTCAAATTTCGTAAGCAACCGATGCCTTCAGGACGATACAAATTAGTCATTCGCATTGTCCTTTTGTTTTGTTAAGGCAATATTGCGATTAAATTAATGATCTTTATATTTAACTGTCAGCTTGCTTCACCTGACAAACCGCTCTAAAAATCTGACTTTTTGTCTACATTTTGAGTTCCATTTATATGGCGGAATTATTTCAAGTAACAGAAAAACGTTGTTTATCATTTGGGAGCACTAAAAGTGTTTTTAATATCATGTGGATTCCATTACGCATGCAAGATTGCTCCGCATGCGTAGCCCCCGTATATCCTTTCTTTACAAGTATTTATTGTAATGCGTGGAATACGCAAGCAGGATGCGGAGCGTGATATCAGGTAGTAGCCCCGCATGCCGAGCAATTTCGCATGCGTGATGAAATCCGCATGATATTAAAAACAGCCTTTTACAGGGTCGTATTCGTATCTATTTACAGTGTTCGTATATGTTCCCACTGCTGGAACTCAGGCCTTCTCTCTAGTAGAGGGAATGGGAATCGTGAGGAAACCGGGCATGTCCTAGAAGCAAAAATTCGAAGATATGTGACATCCATTTGTACTTCAGAGTACATATGTATGTATAATATATAGAATCGTATCATTGGATCCGAATTTCTCGGATTACTAGGTACTCTTTTTTATAAAATTCCAGTCTTAAGCAGTACGGATTATAGTAATCCGACAAATTCGATAGTCTGCAAAATGTTTGTCGGATTACCGGGGGTCCACGGTACCTGTGTATGTACATTTGAGCTATCAGTGTGTGTATTGTGTGTTTTGTGTATGTATGTTTTAGAAAAAAGCCCACAAGACAGAACTAATTCCTAGTGTGAGGTAACGTGTAAAAAAAAGTTTGCCAGATTAATTTGAACATGTCGCAAATGCTTGCTTCAATATGCGCCAGGCGCTAATGTAACGTTGCTCGTATATACTGAACACGTTTGTGTTCAGTGAAATAGTTGCTATTATATTGAAACGTAGAATAATTACGAGTACATGAAATCCCTCTAATAGGTAATCCTCATTACGATTCCGTTGTTTCTTGTTACACAATCTCAAGCCGTTTTATTTTACTTCCAGTCTATAGACAACATCTAGAATTTCTATTTACGCACAAAATTCTTTAATGTTTTAAAATATCGTTAACATGGTTGGCGGAATAGCAGGGTGATTGGTTGCCTCGCTGTGTGTCGCAGGTTTTATTCCTGCACCGAACAAATATGTAGATACTTGTAGGTTCTGGGTCACCCAGATCAGGAACAAATTGGCTTGTGTTTATGAGTTCACATGTCAATGAAAGTATACGTTAAATGTAGGGAAAAACTGAAAACAAATAGTTCAAATGTGATTGTCTAAACTAATACTATGAAGAGGAAAGATTTGATTTTTTGTTTCTTTGTGACGATTTTACTCAAAAACCTTTTGACCGATTTAAAAAAAAAACACCTTTAGACAGCTACATTTTCACTGAGTAACATAAGCTATATTAAGATTCGACTTTGGGAAAAAAAAGAGATCCTCACCCTAGGATCTCTTTTTTTTCCCAAAGGGTCCAAAGATTGTACTTTTTTTTTTTTGGAGAACTACTTTTACACGGATGAAACCGCTGACAGCAGCTAGTAAATAATAAATGTCATATATAAGTTAAATATTTACATGTATGGGGCTAATTAATTTCTACTTAAGGTCCCTAACTTAATTATTATGATGTGATAGTACTTTATTCGTTTTATAGTAATAAATTCTACGTAACTTATAAGTTAATTTGCCCAACCCTAACAGGGTTATGAATATGTCACCGGAATATCACAAACATCTTGTGATTTTAATAAATCTTTGTTAGATTATAATTTCTCGTTATAATATTAAAAAAAAAAAACAGTTTGATGAAAAAATTGGCATATCTATTTAGGCATTCATAGCATAGTAATTTAGTGCAGTGTATATTAGAAATTAAAAAAAAATTGTATGTGCCTTTTTGGTGATTCTTAAGGGCATTTATTTATTTCTATAGATATACGAGTATATATAACGCTGGTTAGCAGGTTGCAAAAAGTCGCGAGATAAGTAGCTTCGACCAGTCACAATATTAGTCAATGCGATAAGTCGCGAAGATAAGTCTTTGCGATTAATCTGTGCTATTAGTGGCATGATTTATTACTGAAATTTGTCACACCGTATCACGTTAAGTTACCAAAATTATATAGGTATATCAAATGCATTTAATTCGCCTTTGTACAGTGTTATGTGCATAAAGTTTTTAAAATAAAATAAATAAATAAATGCCTTAAGGCTGATTTACATTGATACAATAGCTGGCGCCAGACAAACATGTTTCAATCCAGTCCAGTCATTATTTACATTTATATAGTGCTGATCTGAACTGAACATATTTTTACAAATCAACGTTCGGGTGATGCAGACAAACGTCGAAGGTTGATGTGCGATAATAGAGTGAATACAAGACACCATAGATACAATTGCATTGCATCAGCCTTATAATGTTCCCACTGCTGGGACACAGGCCTCCTCTCTAGGAGAGGGAATGGGCCGTAATCAATCACGCGGGCCCAGTACGAATTGGTGGAAGTAACATGTCTTCGAATTTTTGCTTCTAGGACATGCCGGTTAACTCACGATGTTTTCCTTTACCGTTTTTGAATAAGTGGTGATAAAATAAATTACACAAAGCAATGCGACTGGCTGGGTTTGAACCCGCCACCTAAAACTCGTAAGTCGGGGCCGTTACCACTCGGCCACCACTGCTCTAATACAATACAATTATATATTACTTAGTACTCAAACAATTGATCCAAATAGACAATTGGGAAACTAGCATTTTGGTGATACTACTGCCAACTTCTTACAAATAAGTTCATAAACTTTAATTTTGAACGTTAATCGGTTTTTATTTTTCCAAACCTCAAAAGGAAAAAAAACGGAACCCTGTAAAGGATCTTTGCTGTCCAGCAGATCTCAGGAACGCGTGGAGGTATTGAGTTGAAATTAATTAATTAATACTCAGATTACGGTCGGAATAAAACTTCTGAGTTAACTAAAACAAAAATATATGACTGTTTATTGCGACACTCTCAAGGGATTCAAAATTCATTCCCGTTGATCTAGAATCCTGAAATTTAGCATAAAGCAAGGTCTTATATCCCTAGTGTATGGGAAAATCCAAAAACTGCAAATTTGTAGTTATGTCTTAAAAAAAAAAAAACATTTTTTGCGTTTCGAAAAAATCTTCGTAACTCAATTCAGAAATTGAACTATTTACATAGGTAAGTTTGCCTAGATAGTTTTCTATATTTTCCTGTTTATATTGCAAAACTCATGTCCCCTCTATATTGCATTTAATTACTCTACAGTTACACGGCTACCTGAACCACTATGTGCGCAAGATAACATGAGATGGGCCACTAACATGAATTCACAATGCACTACTGAGCTGTTTGAGATGCCGTCCCAATGTATTAGTAACGAAAATAGCTCCTACCGGGGTTTTCAGGGTAAGGCTAAAGACTTTGCTTAGACTATTTGATGTGGTGAAACAGTAGACTTCCATTAAAAAACATGTTAAACTTACAAAAAACAGGTGTTTTTAGATAGTACGTGAATGCCTTATACATGCAGAATATGGAACTTGTCAACTTTACGTATTTTTTACTTTACGTTTTTCTATCTCAAAGTTTGGAGTCATTTAATGACTCCTCCCGCTTTGGGTGGAGTGACAGGGGGTGTCAGTTTTAACTGGCTAAAACCCATCATGGTCATAGGCCATGGTAACTCTTTTAAAAAGTTCTGTGATCCTAGCGAGCCGATGTCCAGCAGTGCTGAGCTCCTTTGGTATTAGACTTTAAAAACACGTGTCATTTAGATTAGTACGTGAATACCTACTGTACGTTTACGTTCATTATGGAACTTACCATCTTCTCCTATAACATTCTCCTTGGAAAGTAAATTTAGCACTTACTAATTTCCAGTAGGTCTAGCCACATAGCGAACCCAGGTTACCGACATAACCCGAAGAATCGTCAAACTTAGGTAGCAATGAGGAACAGATGGTCGTACCTGAATGGTATTTTGAATTGCTTGTGGAACAGATGGTTGATGAAGAAAGTTTATGCAGTGGCGACCATGTACCATCATGGCATCCGATGGATACGAGACCCTCAGGAACGGTCGTTTTGGCGTTAATTGGGGGAGGCCTATGTCCGAGCAAACATCATCCAGCTGAAATTGTGATGATAATGATAGCCTCAAAAAAAAATAATTGAACCCAATAGCTGAGTACTTCATATTCGCTGGAGCGGCAAAACAGCGTCCTCACCTTCCACGCAGGTCCTAACCGGACATTGCAAGTTCAGGAGGTTCCTGCATCGGATTGAGGCGGAATAAAGGCTCGTTTGTAACCAATATGATGACCGCCCGGAGGACACGTTGACGCATACGGTTTTTTTTATGGTAGGTAAAATCATCCCATGACAAATCCCGCCCTTGGGTGGGGCGGGAAATAGTGTCAGACTCTTACTGACTAAAAACCTACCCTGTTCCTTTCATCGGCAGCAGCCATCTCTCGCGCTGGGCCCTGGTTCAGGCTATGGTCCGGAGCGAGGAGGAATGGCAGGCGGTCCCCTCGTTATGCAAAGCAGTAATGCTAGCAAATTAGGAGGCCGCACGCGTGAGGAAACAAACGTCCTCTCGCCCCAACCGCTAAGATTCCGACCCCGACTACCAGCCACGAACCGGACTGAGCTCAAGTCGTCGACAGCGCATGGTGATCCACGTGCTCCTCAAAGATATGTCAGCAAACTCTTGGGGCCCAGCAGGGCCGATGCCCGACAGCTAGGACCGCGGTGAATTTCTAAAAAAGGTCACCTGTAGTGCTAGACCGCAAAGGAGAATTGAAGGACACAGGTGTGGTTTTAGTCAGTAAAAGTCTGACACGCCTGCGTGCTCTGCCCAGAGCGGGAGAAGTCATTAGATGATTTCCATCCTTAAAAAAAAAGTAATTCAAATTCAATTTCATATTTTTATTGCTTTTTAAGTTAGAAGCACTTTCTAATACCGAAAAAAAAATTGTAATAACTAAATCTTGTTAAAACTTAATGTAGTACTCAAAATCAAAACTCTAAATTCACTTTTATTACGAACTCACTTGAGCACGCCCAAAATAATATCTTTATCTTCCAAACTTCCAGAATAAAAAAAGAAAACAGTTATTTTATATTTTACGTTTCTTTTCACCAGACTTTTTGCAAACTCAAGTTCAAGATATTCAAATGTTTTTATTTTCCTCCTATGCTGTATAATTACCGTATATTACCGCACAAGTACGTAAATACTTACCTAAGTAAGATACACGCAAAACCACTCACAGTAATTGCTCGCCTTAGAACACACTTGTGTTTGTAAAACTCGGTAACGTGAAGCATTAGTATGTAAAATAAGGGCGATGTCAAAGCTCTGGCGTGTCTGAGTCCTTATTATAGTTTGTAGTACCTTATATTTGTAAGTAAGGAGTGTGTTTTGTAATGTAAGATATAAGTATTTGTATGTAGCTACGATTTTATGTTCCTATGTATTTGAGATTTTCGTGGTAAGGATTACAAACGTCGTATTCGTAAAGTTAGGTGTTGAAAATAATGATTTTATTCCAGGAATGGTTGGTTACTATACTTTTGTTGTTCAATCACAGCGCGTAGTATAACTCTATTGGACCTGCCAGCACGGCTTAATTGTTCAAAAATGTTATCGCAGGACTGGTATGCAAAGGGTAACTTTTTTTTTGTGGTGGGTAAAATCATCCAATGACATCTCCCGCTCTTAGGCAGATCGAAAGATAGTGTCAGATTTTTACTGACTTAAAACCCACCCCGTTCCTGCATTGCCTTCATACCAGGGCCGAACTCTCTTTTCAGAAATAGACCCTTGGCGCCAGTTAAGTAGGCTTCAACCCTCCTAGATCCTTATGGTTTGCTGACAACTTCTTGGGGCGTGTAGGAATAATACGCGCCGTCGACGACCTGGGCTTGGTCCGGACAGTCACCGGAAGCTTGGACAGCAAGCTATCCATTGCTCGCCCTCCGCACCTATGGTGGCTAGAAATCAGAATCGGAATCGGAATCACATGCAAAGGGTAACTGAGGAAAAGCTGGTGGGTTTTAGCCTGTAAACGTCTGACTCACTAGCTCTACTCAGAGTGGGCAAAGTTATTTGATGATTACCACCATCATTCACCATCTAAACCAGGCGTATTACATTGTGTAATTTATTTCATCAAATGAACCCCGGGGCCCTGGATCGAAGGCAATGAATGGAACAGGGTAGGTTTTTAGTCAATAAGAGTCTGATAATATCTCCCGCTCCACCCAAGGGCGGGATTTGCCATAGGATGATTTTACCTATCTATTCTACACACACTACATATCTATTTTCACATAACCTTTGGCCCCAGTAGGCTTCGGCCCTGCTGGGCCTTTACAGTTTGCTGACAACTGCTTGAGGCGCGCGGGAACAGTGCGCGCCGTAAACGACATGAGCTCGGACCGGTCTGTTACCGGACGGACGGACAGCGAGCTACCCATTGCCCGCCGTCCGCGAGCCCGCGCCTACTGTGGCCGGAAATCGGTATCGGAATACCGGCGGTGGCGGCGGCGTGTGCGCCGTTGCCTGATACGGTCGGCCTCCTCCTTTGCTAGCATTACTGCTTCGCAGAAGGAGGCGACCGCCGGCCACTCCTCCTCGCTCCGAAGCATGGCCTGAACCAAGCCCCGATGCAAGAGATCGCCGCCGCCGATCGTCCCCACAAGGACACGGCGATGCTCTTCCCAGTTCTCTGTTCTCTGTTATCGGCCACTTCACTATCACTGGGGTGAAGTAGCCGACAACAGCCAGTCTAATAATAATGAGAAGAAGTATTTCAAACCAGTTAAACAATGGAACCAAACAAAAACCAAACTTTTCTTTAAAAAAATCAGACTCCCTCAGACAACCTTCAGCCAACCATCAGCATAAATTAAAACAAAATCAACATCCACATTACAAGAAGACAACACAACAAACAAACGGAAGTCTCCCCTATTTCGTCTAGTACGGAAAGTATCAGGGAAACATAAAGTGAACTTGTAAATCGATGGCCGAATTGGCTTTGGTCCAAACCTAGCTTACCAGCACAGAACATTACAAAAATCTGTTGTTCCACCATTTGGCAGGGCTGAAGCTGTGAGAGGTCACGTACTAGCTTTATTTAAAAGATTTTTGTATAAACGCCCCTCCAGCTCCCTGCCTATTAATTTAACGACAGAAACGCTTAGTGCCTTGGATATCAGACGTGAGGAAATCGAGAATGTTGCTGTGATGTTGTTAAGTTGTATTGGTTTGAATAGAATAAACAGAAATAGTATTCAAATCGACACTTAGTTATTTTTAGCTGGTATAGACCACATCGTCCGATAAGATAGTAATATAATATTAATAATAATATTTTATTTGTTTTCCTCAAAAAGGTAGAAATCATCAACCTTTGGGAAAGCTGGAGTCTATACCGGGTTCAAGTCCTGTATGAAAGAACTCCAGGTTCATACCTTCAAAATTACTATTATGATTGCACCTACGTACTACAGATCCTTAGCTATACACATAATGAATGTTTTCACAAAAAGATTTGTGTATGGGTGGAATATCCACTATACACCGGTCGCGCAACGCTGTACGTCTAGTGCTTCAATGATGAAACAATGATGCGGGTTTTGATGGTGTTGGCTTGGTCCGAAGTAAACAAGTATCATTTGTTAATTAAAAATTCCAAGAACATAATAAAAGAACATAGCATGCGCCACTCAAAAATGTATTTTAATATTTTATTTAAAACATTCGGATAAAATTGACATTACATTGCAAATCTGAAATTCATAACTTTCAAAGAAATCAAACTTGAAAATCTATAAAATATGTAGACTTGATAATATTATATTTATAAAAAAATATGAAGCCGAAACCTTCAGACGATTGCACCTAAATCCAATTACTTTGTAACAAAAAAGAAAATTCTGGCTAACCTGAATATGATTTTTTTGACTTGCGACGAGATCTCATCTATACGTAATCTGACAAATTAACTTAAAGAAATATGGGCCCAAACGCAAATAAAACTCCGATACCAAATACCAATTCGACCAAGTTCAATAAAATAGATGAACCTAATACTACTATCATCTGCGAAAGAAAAAAAAAACCAGCCAAGTGTGAATCGGACTAGCGCACAAAGGGTGCTGTCCCATTATCTACAGATATAGCGACTTTAGACATTACGAGTATATTATGACTATTATTAATATAGAGAAAAAGAAAACGGCAAAAATATTACTTTAGTTGTATAGAGCTGGGGCTCTATACAACTAAAGTAATATTTTTGCTGTTTAGCTGCTGCTGCTTAGTGGGCTAAAATACCAATTTTATTCTATTTTAAACCGATTTCGAAAAGGAGGAGGTTCTATGTTGGGCTGTACCAATGTATTTTCTTTTTTATGTTTGTTCACCGATTTCTCGGTCAATTGTGGACCGATTTAAAAAAAAAATGTTTTGATTGAAAGATTATGCTCCTAAATCTGTCCCATTGAAATATTTTTTTGATCTGATGATTAGTATAATTATGTTGTTATAGCGGCAAGAGAAATACATCATAATAAATTGACATGTCAAAATTTTAACTGTCTAGCTATCACGATTCATGATAGATACATACAGCCTGGTGACTGTTAGACGAACAATGTAGTCTCAGCAATAGAGCCCCGTTTTTATCTTTCGGGTATGGAACCCTAAAACAATTCTACGACCGTGAAAACTAGAATTCATGACACTAGTCTCGGGGAGCATGCGTACATAAAATGTGCCTTGACAAGGCTACTACAACTACAAGTAAAAGTCAAAGAAATAGTACTTGCACGTCAGTTATGTCATTTTACGACGTCGTTTCGTTCCCTCGCTGAACCTCGTTCCGTTTTACTACTAGTCACTCATTAATGGAACGTAACCTTTCGCACTAGTGTAGAAAGTAGGACACCTGATGATTAATGCATTTCTGTTTACTTTGTACTGGGAGATAATGAGATAAGGCGCTGTATTATTGGTTAAATCTGCATCAATTGGTGATCCTTTCCAATTATTGGTGATTTATAAATGACTTGCTTCTCACAACGTTTTCTCCCAAGTAGAATTAATCATAATTATAAACTATAGCCCAGTTCATCATCAGCCTTTTAACGTTCCCACTGCTGGGACTCAGGCCTCCTCTCTAGGAGAGGGAATGGGCCGTAATCCACCACGTGGGCCCAGTGCGGGTTGGTGGATGTGGCATGCCTTCGAATTTTTGGTCCTAAGACCAGCCAGTTTTTTCACGTGATGAAATAAATTACACAAAGTAATGCGCCTGGCTGGGTTTGAACCCGCGACCTACAACTCGTAAGTCAGGATCGTTACCACTCGGCCACCACTGCTCTATTGTTAATCCAAGATATTAAGATGTTATGGTACCAAATTTCGTCCAAATTTGTTGTCTTTTAATCGTAAACAACTAACAAACATGCACACCTACAGATACGTATATCCATAAAAACTTTCACCTTTATCATATACCAGCTTTTTTTGTAGGTGGAAAATCATCCAATGACATTTCCTGCCCTTGGGCGGAGCGGGAGATAATGTCAGGCTTTTACTGACTAAAAAACCACTCCTGTTCCTTCGTTGCCTTTCATATCGAGCCCGAAGCTTCTCTTCAGAAGCAGACTTTTGGCCTCAGTTGGCTTCGACCCTGCTGGGCCCCTATGGTTTGCTGACAACTCCTGAGGCGCGCGTGGAACAATACGCGCCGTCAACTACTTGGGTTCGGTCTGGACGGTTACCGGACGGTCGGACGGCGAGTTAATGATATACCAGGTGCAGCTAGCGACTTAACCTACTTTGTAGTAGAAAATTATCCTAAGAGTACATCATCCCCAGATAAAAAGTATTCCAGGACACGGTGTACCTGTGTACCTACCTAGTTTTTTTAAATCCATTCAACCGTCGATTTGAGCGTGAAAAAGTAAAACACGCAACTTTCGCCTTTATTACATGTATTTGTGAATGAAAGAAAAAATATAGAGTGAAATGTGATTAGCAAAATATAGCATAATCAGCCTTATAACGTTCCCACTTCGGGGACTCATGCCTCTCAATTTGATTAATGAGATAGTATATAATCGTGTAAAATATAACTATTTCATGAATACCTAGTAGATCCTTTTTGTTTCTTAATTTAAAAAAAAAACTTTAACTACATCTAATAAAATCAGTCAACATCAAAGAATTCAAAAAGTAAGATTTTTTTTTTTTTCTTTAAAAAAGAATACAAAGCTCATTATACAATACAATTTTAAATTTCGAATGCAAATTCAATTACCCCAAGTATGCCCACATCAAAGGGCATACATAAAAAATCTGTTGCAGACGATGCAATAAAGTGTTGAGTACTAAATTCTCTGCTTCGAGGCCTGGAGCTAATGGTGCGTAGAGAGATTGCATAACTTACAGCAATTTTCCCCTACTTTAGCCCCATCGGGGTAACGCATCATTTGGCGAAGTCACCGCGTCGTTACTTCTCAGGCAATTATGAAAGTGGCCAGTCACAGCCTCCAACCTGTAGTAATTGATGATACTAGAGTAATTTCTGTTGTGCTCATTTATATGGCTTTTGGTTGAGGCAGAAGAGAGTTTATAAGTTAGGTGTTTTCAAGGCTAGAGCAAATAGGCTCTTAATAAACTAATCCGTTTCGTCATCAACTATTGCATTACTGCTTACCATCGCAGGTGTAATCGCAGTCAAGCCCTAGTAGCAATTATTTTTTTATTTGATAAATCAAATTGAAAAAAAGAACTGCTATGCTATTTGGTAGAAATATTAAATTATTTTTAAATTATCTAAAACAACAAAAAGCAATTATTATCTTGGTTATTAATTTGAATCTAATAAACATTAATATTATAATTTAAAAAAATAGCCCCCCACAAACCAGAGATTGTCCTTGTGCTTCCAAGGACAATCTCTGGTTTGTGGGGGGCTTCCATAGCACTTAAAAGGTTTCATGAAAAATGTTTCAGAGGCCTCTGGGAGTAAAAATAAAATGAGCAAAGTAATAAATTACTAATAACTTAATAATGAATTATTTAAAGGGTCTATTAATTTATTAAACCTTTGAAAACTAATATCTGTTTAGCTCCAACACTAACTCAGCCGATTATAGACCACGCCGACGCTATTTACCTGGGCCTCAAGTCTGCTATTACAATAGTGTCAGAATCGTCTATCGTTGATTTCATCATGGTTGATTTTGACAAGTTTGGTAATCTACTAATATAATGGCGTTCTTATGACTTTTCAACAGTAAATCACTGATACACCATTGAAAGAAATGGTAATTTCGTACATAATGACTAATAAATTTCTGACTTATGGGGTAATCTGCTAAAATGTTGTCAGTTCCTTTGATTAGTGACTTACCATTATATTTGTCTGAATACAACAAAGTGATTCTACCACCATTCGTTTACGAGACCAAATCGATTTTAACAAGGTCTTGACACTCAACGAGAGCTTAGGGAGTACACAAAACCATTTAGTCACAACACACAATCACACACACGTCACCAGATCTAATCTATAATACCGCTTGCATAGCAGAAGCAATCTACGATCTATTCTAGCCTTTTTCCGTTCGTTCTGCGTACTTCCTTTTCCATTTCTCTAAGCCACGTTCTTTGTATTCATAGGCCATTGTAAAAACTATTATTCTAAGTCTATGTTTAGAATGTAACTGCATCATAAACTTGCTAGTCCTAAGCTTAGTTTAAATAGTGTTTATCGCATTCTAAATTCAAAGTCTTCAAAGAAAATTTTGAATAAAGATGTGCTATTCAGTGTCTAATAGAAAGACAGCGTCTGAAAGACCTTAATTATAAAACAAAATATAAATAGATGGTTTTTTTTTATAAATAAGGTCTTTAATACGCATATCTTTTGTGATGAGACAGAAACTATAGACAATAGAGATGACTTTTAAAATGGCCAGGAAAATGATAATAATTTACAGATATAGAAACACAACGGCAAAGTAATATTAACGACATAATTATATTTAAAAAAGACTTAACTTACAATACTATATAGGGTGACTGGTAATTAGTGAACGATACTTAAACACGTGATTGTAGTTATGAAAACAAACAACTTTTACTATGGGAACGAACCTGAAATCGCGAAAAAAATCTGCCAAGTTCAGTATACTTTGACCAGTTAGGCGAGCATAAATGTACTGGACTGGGCAGTTTTTTTCACGATTTCAGGTTTGGTCCCATAGTAAAAGTTGTTTTTTATTATGATTACAATCACGTGTTTAAGTATCGTTCACTAATTTTCAGTCACCCTATATACACACTTAAAACAAAAACTCCAAACTAAATATTAAAAAATTATGGCCTCAAATTCTCGAAACATTAAGTATTATTTTAGTTACAAAACAAGTTCACATTTTCAAACATTTTATTGCTTCACTCAAATCTTCATGAAACAAAATACAATCTTTTAAGAAACAGATTAAGACAATGGGCTCTTAAAAGTTCTCTTTTAACATGCATTTTTACTTTTCTGACTATTTTAATTGGCTTTTTGATGGACGCTCTAGTAATTAATTTGGAACGCGAAGTCGTAAAGACGATATAAACAAAACTAATTTTAGTTTGAGAGCTGTAATCACTTAATAGGATCGCCGAACTTAAGTGGCAGTGGGCAGAGCACATTGTTTGCAGAACAGATGGCCGATGAAGCCAAAAGGTTTTGGAACGGCGACCGCGTACCGAAAAAGGCAGCGTTGTAACACCTCCGATAAGGTGGATTGACGACTTGGGGCCCTAGTATGCTTTTTTCATAATTTCGTCATTCCAACAAGACCCCACTGCCATTTTGCTAAAATTGCCGATCATTGATCGGTCAGTGGTCTCGTAATAGAATTGGGGTACAAACTGTCTTATAATGAATGACTGCAAAGTGACGTTCTGACTGAAAATTTTAGCATTTCGCATACCTCAGACATTTATTTGTCGTTATGTAAGAGATTATCATTTTATGCTTTTTCTTTCAATGGAGTGACAGTAGTTGATCATTGGAAAGTTATAATGACACCATTATATTAGTTTTTTTTTTTTTTTTTTTTTTTTATTGGTAGGTAAAATCATCCAATGACGAATCCCGCCCTTGGGTGGGGCGGGAAACAGTGTCAGACTTTTACTGACTAAAAACCTACCTTTACATTCCTCGCCTTTGTCCCGGGGCCCGTGGTGACACTCTCGCATAACCTTTGGCCCCAGTAGGCTTCGGCCCTGCTGGACCCCTACAGTTTGCTGACAACTCCTTGAGGCGCGCGGGAACGGTGCGCGCCGTAGACGACCTGAGCTCGGACCGGTCTGTTACCGGACGGACGGACAGCGAGCTACCCATTGCCCACCATCCGCGAGCCCGCGCCTACGGTGGCCGGAAATTGGGATCGGAAACCCGGCGGCGACGGCGGCGTGTGCGCCTTTGCCTAATGCGGTCGGCCTCCTCCTTTACTAGCATTACTGCTTCGCAGAAGGAGGCGACCGCCTGCCACTCCTCCTCGCTCCGGAGCATGGCTTGAACCAGGCCCCGGCGCGAGAGATCGCCGCCGATCGCCCCCACGAGGACACGGCGGTGCTCTTCCCAAGCGGGGCACACCTCGACTGTGTGCTCCACCGTGTCCACCGGGCGGTCCGCACAGTGGCGACACCCGGGCGTCGTCTCCGCACGAATCTTGTACAGGTACGGACCGAACTACCATTATATTAGTAGATTATCAAACTTGACAAAATCAACATTCTAACACTATTGTAATAACAGTCTCCTGAGGCCCTGGTGAACTACTACTGGAACTACTGGTGGCTGTCGGTAGTTGTGGGAATCCGATAGATGTGAGACGCACAGGACGGGTCATTGTGGTGGCAGACATAGGACAAATGATCATCCCAAAAAACATTTGTCCTGTGTGGGAATCGGACTCACGACCTCCGGCATAGCAGTCAGATCGACTAACCATTAGACCAACAGGCAGTTTACGCGATATAATAATGTGCCACCAGTACACGATGAACATACACCAATACGCTTAAAGCCATTTTACAGCTGGAGTCTGTGTTTCCTGATAGCTAGTAATCAGGAGTCTTTGAGTGAATAAGTTATATCTAGATAAGTGTGCTCTATCGTCGACCACATCACCGCTTGTCATCAAGTGAGATAGTGGTCAAACGCTATCATCATCATCCTCATCATCATCTGTCTGCTCTTGTCCCATTTTGTTTTTGGTGCTCAAACGCTATAAGGAACGAAAAATAAATTGTTGGGAATGAAAATGTTTTGTCAACAGCATCTTCTTTTTAATAATAATAATATAATTTATTTTCAAGTAACATTGACTCATACACATTATTGATCAAAACAGTCACAATTTGTAAAATTAAAATCCATCAAGTCATAATAAAAATTAAATTATAAATCATTAAAATTTAATTAAATTGAAATAATATAAACACAATCAGATAATAAAATTAATAAAAATCATTCAAATTCAAACAATAAAATTAAACCAAAAAAATAAAATTAAAATCATTCACATTCTATCAATAAAAAAAAAAAAAAAAAATAATAATAATTATAATTCTACGTCACAAGCATGTCACGTGTCGCAGACAACAGTGCATTATAATGCTACAGTCTAGTCTCTGTGCAAGCGTGGCCAGCATACTGTTAGTGCTCCCCGCACACGATGTACCAACGACGTTCCTCTCTTGCGCATTTATGTGTGGAAACAATCCACGCGCGCTTCCGCAAACATCGAATCGATGGTATTCTTTTCCCTTGAATTATTTTGGCCAAATACTTTCGCTATAAATGTGGCCACCTACTGTGGTGGCCACGTGGCTCAGGCGCCAGTGGCGTATTTAAGGTCCTCCAAAGTGCAGATATAGGGTTATTTTTGGCACTCTTAGTAAGTAGGCTATATCGTGGTCAGGAGCACAACAATCGCACTCAGCGTTGGAGAGGTTATTCGGACGTTCTCAGGCAATCAGCGTTCTTCTCTCCACTCTCACTCACAACATAAAAATTGTACCTATTCGGGAATTATAATCTTTTCAAATGACAGTCCACAGTGTTGATTCAGTCCGCAGATAGGTTCTCAAAACGATATAGGAAAACATTATGAGGAAACCGGCATGTCCTAGGACTAAAAATTCGAAGACATGTGACATCTATCAACCCGCACTGGGCCCGAGTGGTGGATTCCTTCTCCTAAAAGAGGAGGTCTGAGTCCCAGCAGTTTGAACATTATAAGGCTGATGCTATGCTATGCTTTGCCTTAGATAGGTCCCTAACATGTGGTACTTCGAGCCGAATCACCAACTAAAACCCCCAATACTAGCTAAAATTCAAATAAATGAGCTTTTTTATAGAGCAGATCTTTCGTAAATTCTCATTTCCTTTTACCTATAAACATAGTGAGCCCATAAATTCATAAATTAGCACCCTTGCTCCCTAACTATTGGCTTTTTACTGAACAGAAAGCGTCAGGTGTCGGCGTAGTGAATAATTAACGACTTGGTGCATGCGAAGTGCCCGCTGCAAATAATAACTTTGTTACTATGCTGGATATTGGAATGAACAATTTACTGTATGGGGAATATGTTGTGAAAATGCATGGGAGTCGTTATTTTACTTTACGACTCACTTAAGCACAAGCATAAAGCTATTATATATATAGGGTGACTGGTAATTAGTGAACGATACTTAAATACGTGATTGTAGTCATGATAACAAACAGCTTTTACTATGAGACCAAACCAGAAATCGCGAAAAAAAATCTGCTGGTTAGTACATTTGTGTTCGCCTAACTGGTCAAAATGTACTGAACTTGGCTGATTTTTTTTGCGATTTCAGATTTGGTCCCATAGTAAAAGTTGTTTGTTATCATGACTACATTCAGTCATTCGAAAAGCCAACGTATAAATATCCTAATAAATACTTCAAAATACTAAACAACGGTATTCGACTAGATACGCTACAAGCAATGCAATCTATAGAAGGTGATAGTAATATTTCCACAATCATGTCTCTTTATTGTATTGAATTTGCTTTAAAAATAACAGTAGATAGCTTCGTCGCGGAAATCTTCCTACGGGAACATATCAAATACTGGAAAAGAAAGTTAAAAAATTCAGTCCACTTTTATTTGGTGGGAAATCATCAAATATATCCTGTGCTAAGTGGAGGCAGAGAGAATATCAGACTTTACTGACTAAAATTCACCAGTGTTCCTTCAATTGCCTTTTACATTCCAGGACCGCGGGAACCCTTTTAAGGCGTATAGTCCCTTGAACATCTGGCCGGAATTAACTGCACACATACTCGTATAGCCGCTTAGGCTACAAAAACATATATGTCAAGTTTGACATAACTCTGTGGCTAGGTGTGTGACGAACAAGTATCTGTGCATTTAATTCCGGCCAGCTGCACCCGGAAAGAGCCCTGCTGAGCTTTAAATTTATTTTCTTTGCGAAATATTGATTGATTTATTAAATATTGATAAAGATTAAAGCCGTTGAAGAGGAGTAGAGAAAATAAGCGACAAAATATTATGTTGCAAAATATTTTCTTTGGCAAACGTATTACAAAAAATCATATGTTGATAATATTGTAAATGACTCTGTAATAAACACATATTTTTTCAAACCTATTGACAAGCCGTTACTGAGGAGTAGGCTTCAGAATATCACTGTTTTAAAGCACAGCTCAGGAGTTAAAGCCTTAAACAATCTAGCAGTGGTTTTAGTCTACCTGCATGAAAAATGTCGTCTAAAGCAGTTTAGGCGTGATTGATTAATGAAAGTCAAAACAGACATTCGCATTTATAACATACTAACTTCTGCTAGTGGTATCAGTTGCGTGACAGTAGAAAATTATCTTAAGGCCCCTCGCCCACGGTGACGTTTATTTTGTTTGATTGATTGATTTTTGTAACGATGCTGGCGCGCGTTTTGCAAGCACGCGACAGCATCACTACTAACGTGTTTAGGGCTCTAGGGAGGTATGAAAATGCATACCAGGGCCCTGGATCCAGGGCAGGGAAGGAACAGGGGAGGTTTTTAGTCAGTAAGAGTCTGACACCATCTCCCGCTCTGCCCAAGGGCGGGAATTGTCATTGGATGATTTTACCTACCACAAAAAAAAAAACACCATTAACGTGCGTTAGTCGTATTTGTAACGCACTATACATGAGATGCGAACGCACTACAGCACCGCGACTGTATCGATACGAACGCGCTACAGCATCGCTGCGAGCGAAGGGCCTTAGGAAACATTAATATAAAATTTTATTCAAATCCGTTGCGTCATTAGTACGTGGCGAAGTAACAAACATACCACACTTACTAACTTTACCTTTATAATATTAATAAACTAATATATAGTGTGAAGTGTGATATGGATTGTACTCACGATGAATGCCACGTGCTTACAACCTCTATTAAGGAACCCTTTTCAACTGCAAATGATTAGCGCGAACATCCTAACGAGCCAGTGATTTAGAGATAAGAGTGCTACAGAAATAAAGGATAGGACTAGGATAAGTGGCATAAACAAAGTGAGGTCTACTTTAGTGCCTACTCAACATTAGGTGGATTCGAGCAGAACCGGGGATAAAACGAGTGGAGCGTGAGAAACGATATAATTCAAGACGTCTGTGTTACATAGATATACATACCTACATAAAGAAACCGATCATAAAGTACACTGATTTAAGAAGTCTGTCTGCTACACCGTATCATACCATGACCGTGTTAGGAACGGGAACAGCAAAAAAAAAAATTTATACTAAAATCTAATAGAAGCAAGCACGTAAAACTATTAGACCCGGTTGTTATTCTTAGTCTTAACAGTTGTGCTATTCTCTAAAAAAACTAATTTCAGCCGAACGACGTCCACTGTTGGACATAGGCCTCCCCCAAGTGTCGCCACAACGAACGGTCCTGTACGTCTCGCATCTATCGCATTCCCGCGACTCTCTTATCATTATACTTTATTGTCTAACAAAACAGTAACATCACTACATAGTATAAAACATAATTACTTCCCGCTGTCGTTTCCTATGTATGCTTAGATCTTTAAAACTACGCAACAGATTTTGATACAGTTTTTTTAATAGATAGAGTGATTCAAGAGAAAGATTTATTTATAATAATACATACATAATATATTTAATATCACCATTGCACCCGTGCGAAGCTGAGGCGGATCGCTAGTGATTTATAAATAAACCAAACTTAAATCTATGGGTACAATGGTGGTCTTATCTCTGACAAGTGACAGCTATATCTACCAGACAGTTTTTTGATGGATCGTAAGAATTTAACATATTAAAGAGATAGTCTGCGGTATGCTGCTAATAAATTATTCATACATTGCATTGTAAGCAAACACAGCTAAAAACTATAAATCTCTAAATATACTTACACAATTATTTTATAGAAAATTCTAACTATTGGAAATAATGTTACAAAATTCCACTGCTGGATAAAGTCCATCTCTTGCATAGTCTTGCTCTCAAAAAAAAAAGTATAGTCAATAGATACTCTTTCACGCCAAAAATGCAAGTGCCATGGCCAAATTAAACTGGCCAGATGGTTTAAACGTTACCGTTTGATGATATGTCAATCTGCGTTAGTAATGTGCTTAAAATAATCTTATTCTTTACTTTACCTAAAAGTACTTAATATAGGTTTACCAATGTAATAGACTTCTTACAATTATTAATTCATGTTCCTTTAGTTACAACAAACTATCGAAAGAACTCATATTTAATAAGAGCTTGTCGTACTTTTAATACGGTGTGTCAGGATAGCGAGCTGGATTTGTTTACAACTAATATTAAAAAAGTAAAGAAAACATTAGCCGATCACTTTTTCTATACAAATTAACAATTTTTTTTTGTATTTATATTCTTTTAGAGTCGTATAATTGTTCTTGCGTTAACCTTAAGCTGTTGTCGTCTTAATTTTTGTCACTTACATTATTATAAGTGAAAACGTTTTTTACCTATTTTAAGTGTTTATTGTAACTATTAGCTGTAAGTTTTCCTATTTTTTTTTTTTATTTTATTTTATTTCATTAGGGACAACAAACAGCAGTATATTAAATATTACACATGATTGGAGTACTAAAATAATAGAATTAACAAATACACTACTCACGACGCTATCCACAGATTACCATATAAAATACTTAGCATAGTTACTGTAATAATAACAATAAGGGCAAACTTAAAGGTATTCAATACAAAGTTAAAAATTATTACTCGGTTTGGAATCAAATAAAATCGGCGTTTAAAAAACAAGAAAAAAAAATAAAAAAGGACAAACTTACAGCTACATAAAAACATGAGGTGTAGGAATCAAAATTAAGTAACATAAAAAATTAAAAAAAAAAAAATATATATTATGGCTGTTCCTTTAAAATGGATATAATTTGAGCTTTGAACGTATTCTTTTTTAGAAATATAATATCAATTGATCCAAACTTTTTATTATAAGTGTCGACCAATCGGTGCAGCGGTGAACGTGCGCCTGAGTTGGTATGACGAAGATTAGTGGCAAACAAACAGCGTGAACGTACATCTCTAGTCTGTACTGTGCGAGGGACCAGGTAGCACAAACTTTTCACAAGATCAGAACAGTCAAACTTATTGCGGCATATACTGAACAGGGTCATCATTTCTAGAAGTGTGCGTCTAGATTGTAGGGTCAGGATATTATATTTTTCGAGCAATGATTGGTAGGAAACCTTTTTACGAAAGCATCTATAGTGCATAGAGCGAAGGTATTTACGTTGGACTAACTCCAATATTTCTATATATTTTTTGTAAAAAGGATTCCAAATAGGAACTGCGTACTCTAATTGTGGTCGGATTAACGACTTGTATAAATGCAAATAAGTGGAAGGGCGGTGAAATTCTCTAGATGCGCGCATTACGAAGCCAAACATTTGATAAGCTTTATTGACTATATTATTCACATGCGCATCAAGATGGAGCTTGGAATCTAATTGAACACCAAGATCGCGGAGACAGGTTACATTATTTAAGACAGTATTGCCAAAACAATAACTAAATTTGATAATTAATTTCTTTTTGGTAAACGTAATACTATGACATTTAGAATAACTAAGCTGAAGTTTGTTAGAAGAGCAGTATTCTAAGAAACGATCTAGGTCCTTCTGAAAATCTATACAGTCAGATTGATTGGTGATATTTTTATATATTTTTAAGTCATCCGCATATAGGAGAAATTTCGAAGACTGAAAACAATTTTTAACGTCGTTAATAAATAAAATGAATAATAATGGACCAAGAATGGATCCTTGTGGGACTCCAGATGTGACTTGAATGGGGCTAGACTCATAGCCGTTTATCACCACTTTTTGAGTCCTATCAGTGACGTAAGAAACAAACCAGCGAAGCAGATTTCCTCTGATGCCGTTAAATGCAATTTTGTCCAATAGCAACCTGTGATCCACTTTGTCGAAAGCTTTTTGGAAATCAGTATATACCGCATCAATTTGCTGTCTATTATCGAGGCTTTCAAATAACTGCGATGTAAAAATGAGGAGGTTACTCACGCAGGACCTGTCTTTTACAAACCCGTGTTGCTCTTTTAATATCACGTGGCGCAGGACGGGGTAGATCTCACTATGAACGAGTTTTTCAAAAAGTTTAGAGAGCGCCGACAGCAAGGAGATTGGGCGGTATGAAGACACATCATTTTTAGGACCGCTTTTGTGGACCGGAACAATGTTAGCTCGTTTCCAAATCTCCGGGAAGACGTCATTAGTAATACATTTATTAAAAAGTAAGAAAAGAGGAAAGCACAGTGTGTCGCAGGTATTTTTTAAGAAAATAGAGGGAATACCGTCAGGACCCGGTCCCTTAGATGCATCTAAAGACTTAAGTTCACTTTGTATCTGGTCCATGGAAAAGTGTAAATTGCAAAGGTTAATATCATTATCAGGAGTAGGGGGTGGTGGTTCCCATGAATTATGATCGAACGTAGAGGGTTCATATACCGAATGGAAAAATGTGGAGAATAAATTACAAGTAGTAGCGGGATCATTGGAAGACTGTTGTTGGTAATAGACTGTGGAGGGGATACTGTTACTAGATTTACGACTGGAGACATACGACCAAAATGCTTTGATATTAACAGCCACGCCATCTTCCACCGTATTTATATATTTTTTATAGCATATGCCTACGTCTTTTTTAAATTTCGCTCTATAAATGGAAAATACTTCATAGTCGCTAATATTCCCGTATTTTTTCCACTTCGTCCATGCTTGAGATTTCTTTCTGTGTGTATGCAATAGTGATTTAGTAAACCAATTCGGAAAATTACAACTTTTGGGTTTGTGCGTAGGAGTGTGTAGTTTAATGATATCATAAATTTTTTCGTAGAAAATTGAAACAGCTTCCTCAGGAGGTGAGTTTTCTAGAAGACTAACCCAGTCAACGGCTTCAATTTTGGAATTAATCTCAGCATAGTTAGACTTATAATAATTAAGTGGAATTCGGTTTACACGTTTTGATATAAATGAAGGTTTTCTAAATGGTATTAATGCATAGAAGACTGAATGGTGGGAATCAATGGGCAAAAGCGGAACATTAGGAGTATGAGTCACTACATGTGTGTTACAGAAGAATAAGTCCAGGATGCGCCCATTGTCGTTAGTAATACTGTTATATTGGTTCATATCCAATAGTGAGCAAAAACTCAAAAGGTGACGGCTAACATTGGAATAAGTGGTGTTCGCGGCACACGCCATATGAGTTTTAGACCTAATCCAATTAAGCTCAGGTAAATTAAAATCACCTGCTAAAACAACGTATTCTATGGTGGGATCGTCAATTAAAATAGCAAGTGAATCAATGAAGTTAACATAAATGTCTTCTGCAGTATTAGGAGGTATATAAGTGGCGCAAAGTAGTAAATATTTATTATCATGGAGGGGGATTTTAATTATTTTATGTTCCGGTAAAATTAATGGAGGAGACAGTGTGAGACATGACGAATTAAGGGCCTTGGAGATCGCTATTAGGACGCCTCCTCCATCTTTTTTATTAGAGACGGAACGATTACGGTCGCATCTGTATACTGAATAGCGGCTATCAATAAATTCATTTTCTGAAATATCCGGCGTCAACCAAGTTTCGGTTAAGATAATGATATCGTAAGAGTGAGACAATACGTTAATATACAGTGTATTCAGTTTGGTCCTGATCCCTCGACAGTTCTGATAGTAAATACATAAATTATTATTATCATCAGCCATTATAAAAGCGTGGAAAAACATAATAAAATTGAACTTGCAAAGCATAGTTAAAAGGTATTGCATTTAGTTTTGAATGGAAAATAATTGATTGTTCACAAAACAAAAAGGTATTCAGGTGTACAACAACAGTTTTAAAAACTAACAAGATAGAAATCAGCCGACACATGATAGTATAATACGTATATGAACATTTAAAAACCAGATATGAACATTTGAAAACAATATTTTGTGTTAAGTAAGCAAGTATGAAATAATCATAAACAAAAATAAAACTTAAGTGTCCCTCATAAGACAATGTAAACCCAGAACATAAATACCCAACGTAAAACGCAATAAACCCACTTATAACTAAAAACTTAACCCTACCAGCAAGTAGCGACAAGCTCGAAGAAACATTAGTTAACAATATTAGCATCTGAAGGGTGAAAATTTGGCTTAATCTTACTGGATATTTCATCTTCGGTGCGAATGGCGAAAGTAGAAGAGTCCTCAGATTGTTTGACCAGGACAGTCGCATTCCTAACCCACACGAACTTGAATTTCTTGAGTTTGGCTGCTTCGCGACATTTGCGAAATAAATTTTTGTTACGCAAAGTCAAGTGTTCATTTAGGTAGATGCGACACGAAGTCCCTGAGAGGCCGATGCGGTCAGTAGTAAGCCCCTTTGATAGCCGGTACGCACTAAGAAGATTATCCCTCATTATCCGGGTAGTAAATTTGACTATAATGTTCTTAGGTCGATTATTTTGTGCATGTGCATGAGGGACACGGTGGATCGATATGATGTCACTTGAGGCTATTGACATATTGACTGCCGAACCAATTGACTCTAATATAGACACCAGGTTTTCACCACGTTTTTCAGGCATATTCGCAATTTCTATATTACATTGTCTAGCCTGTTGCTCCAGAGAGTCAATTTTTTCTTCCAATAATCTAATATTAGTGACCGTGGAACTACTACTTTGCAATTCCAATTCCTTCAGGCGTTTTACGCAGTCTGTATAATTGTCTGAATTAAAGCTAACCGAGGATTTCAAATCGGCCACATCCTGCGACATTTCGGTATGTTGCATTTTCAAGTCTGATATATCTTTTTCCATACGGGAATATTCCACGCGCAGTTCCATAACCTCACTCTGAATCTGAGAAGAAGTAGCTGATAATGTATTTAAATCTTCACGAAGGTTGTTAATACATGAATTTACATTTAAAAATTGGTTATTCATGTCGGTTTTAAGATCCAAAATAGCCTTTTTCAACTCTACAGATAACGAGTTTATTGCCTGAGTAAGTTCACAGTCCGGTTGCTTGCGCTTTCTCATGGTAACATTGGGACCAGGCTCGACACTTGAGTATAGGTCTGGATTCGACTGGCATTTATTCTCCGGTGAACGTAACACTGACATGGTGTATAGAGATTTCACCTGTGTACCCTCTGAGTGTAGAAGTATTAAGTAGTACCGTAATTCACTACGCTGTCTCCACTCGCAGCTGGCTCAGTAGCGTAAGGCGCCGCCTTCACCCGTCACTGCACGACGTGTCGCTGGTTCGAGCCCCACGATCTGCACAACTTTGTGTGTTTCTTCTAAAATTAGCTCAGCGCTGTTAGGCAAGCTTGAGCGACAGGGACACCGCACTACAAGTTCTAAGATGGCGCAGGCAGTTTATGGCACTTCACACAAGATAGTACGAGAGGGTCCGATAAAGTAGGAAATCCAAACAAAAAGGATCCGCACCGATATAAAAACAAATCAACAGCGCGTCTGCCCACAGCTAATTCTCGATTCGATGAGTAATAAAATAAAATAAATTAAGGGATTTTGAGCACCCCAACTCAGACAGGTTAGTTTACGAATGGTGTTTTTTTTAACCACCCAGAAAAGCATAGGTACCATCGCAGTCATTTCTGTCTGATCACTTAAATTTTTTGTCGCTTGTATACTGCGGCGCGGTGCCAAACCAAACCTTTGAAGTTTTCATT
This sequence comes from Leucania comma, assembly GCA_958295575.1. NCBI lineage: Eukaryota > Metazoa > Arthropoda > Insecta > Lepidoptera > Noctuidae > Leucania > Leucania comma. Next base: position 12,186,871 of record OY282474.1, on the reverse strand, counting down.
TCGAGTGCAAGCAAAAATGTACATACTTTATTGCACAATTAGTAAAAATGCTAATTGTGCAATAAAGTATGTAAATGGATGAGATGGAACAAAAACATGTTATGTAGCCCGTGTGTATCTAATGGATAAGGATAATGTAACTATTTTACGAAATGATCATATTAATTAACCATATCATGAAATGATCTTGCATTTAGCTGAAATAGTACCATTTCATAAAAAGGCTGGTCACATCATGAAGTTATCAATAATTGTAAGATAGATATATGACTACAACATATACTTTAAATACATTTCCAAAGAATAAGGTCATTCTGGGATCGTGCATTCTCGATTTTTTATACTAAACAGAAAATAAAATCGGCTAACTACCGAACAACCATTAAGTTAAATGGCTACAATGGACACGATATTTTCGATCGCACTTCCGATCAATGAGCACATTGTTTAGATGAATGCATATTGCACATACTATTTGGATCCTCGATACCCGATGTTTTTTTTAACTAAACAAAATATTTTATGAGAACAGTACTCAATTTTATAGAGATTAATTTTAAAGCGACTTTCATAAATTCCAATGTTTTGTTTTTAATTTTCATTGAATTATCACAATTAAAAAAAAAAGACATGACAAATTACTTTGTTCAGCATATCATAAAATAAGATATGTCTTATCTTATATAAAATATGATAGTCATAAAATAAGTTAAATGATGATGTTTTTCTGGTTATACAAACGACTCATATTTTTTCTTTGATTTTATCACATGTAATTAAAAATGATGTTGCCCAAAGAAACGAATTTGCCGATGCCCAAAATGTGCTATACTCTTTCGTTTGGTTTGGGTCTAGAGGTATCGATAGGTAATTATTAGCAATAAATACAAGTAAAAACGACTATCATGACGTGTGCTACTTTTACCTGAATGCGGCATTGCTGGATAAACTTGATAGACTCCTCAACAACTGTATTCGGTTCATATGTAATATCTCTCTCGATCAACTCTCCCACTACTCCTTCTCATCTTATGTCTTTGTCCTTCACGCGCTAGGAATCTGCGTTCGTCTAACAATCCGCTTCTCATACTTCCATATTCTTCCTTCAATATTCAGTTCATTCTACTGTGAAATTTCCTTCCTCTCGATATCAGAATTATTTCATAAATATATAGCAGAATCATCTCAAAAACCCCTTTCTTTTACTTCATTAGAATTAGTATTAAATATATATGCATGTTTATTTACTTTTTTATGCACCTGCCAGTTATCTCTCTTCACCAAAATAGGTTGATTGGTAGAGAGTGTTTAGTGTGTTAAATCTGCCTTATTATCTTCAGCTGCATGAAGACTTAACTAAAAAATTTAAGTTTTTACAAGTTCAATTAATTTACAAGAATCGTACAACGTATCCATGCCACCTCTTTACTACCTACACCAGTGTAGGTTCAATAAAATGCACGTAATTTGTACGCGAACTCGCAAACACGTACCCATTGTCGTTCATTTCGTGCACAGGTGCTGCTCGCACTCTGAACAAGCCCTCAATTTCAGCTAAACCAGAATGGGATACTGATATTATGCACACTTTTGCGCCTTTAGGCACTCTTATCTACGAGCTGCATGATTTCGCAGTTAACGTACAATTTCTATGTCATTAAACTATAGTTTTGCAGATGTAATCATTACAAATTGCAGTTCAAGTGTTTCATTTAGTATGCTAAGATTATGTAGCAAATAGTTTATTCGTAAAATGCTATGAAACTTAGAGTAGCCAACTTCTTCGTTTCTCAGAAGTGTAATCTTGAACTAAGCTGCTTTGCATTGCAGAGTAACCTACAAGTTACAACAAGTAGGGACCTAGGTGTAGAAATCCGACCGGAGTATAAACAATTTAGAAACAGTTTAAGAAGAGGTATCGTAGTAGCTAAACAAAACCTTAAGTAGAATACTTTTTATAGACGGGGAGGGGGGTTAAGGAAATGATCAAATAACTGTTTTATATACTTAATCGAAACCCCCGATCTTATCCCTACCACATTTAGGTACGCGATCGTCTGTTTTCCACACTAGTGCGTAAAAGTACACCAGCTCGCTCCCGGCATAATTTATTGTATTTATCATATCAGGCTTGGCGCCAAGCGATCCCCACGAGTCGCGCGTCCACCCCCGTTTATTTATTTGTATTAATAAACGTCGTTTGAAACTCGTGGGAATTCGTCACTGCAGCACTCGGGTTGGGCAAATTTCGCCTCGATCACAATGACAAACTTTCAAGTAGTTTTTCCATATTTATCGATTTTTATCATTTGATACATGTAGAAATTTGCCTCAACTCCGTAACATATACATCAAATTCCATCTCGATTGCAATGACAAACATTCTGCACTTGTATCAAAATATTCGTCTCTCGCGTTCCTTCCATTGCTTACTTACTACAAGACCACTGTAACTCTTTAGAACAATCCTGCAGCCCTAGCAGGTATCGACCCTACCGGGCTTTGTCAACTGTGGTGACAGCTCTAAGAGCCGCATTGGACACGACACTCAATCGACCCATGTCTAGTATCTATTTATCGGACGGAAAGATAAAACTCACAACCCTAAAATAATATAGTAACATAATGGCACAAATAAATCATCTATATACAATAAGTTATCACTATTATTAGGAATCCTTTTTCCTTAATTTTCCCTATTTCAATTTCCGACGTTTACGTTTCTTCCGATTCATAGTTGCTGCATTTTTTATAACTGTGTAGTGTATGTATTCGGGGTCGAACCAGTTTCAAACTACGTTGTAATTTTTGTTTTTCTAGGTTAGAGATCATTACATGATTTCTCCCGCTCTGGGGTAGATCTAGAAGGCTACCTGTGTCCTTCAATAACCCTTTGTGTTCCAGAATCGCTGTAACTCTTTCAAAAGTAGCCTTTCCTTAGTGGATATCGGCCCATTGGGCGCTAGAGTTTTGCTGATATCTCTTTGAGGCACAGCGCGCGTGGAACACTACAATTTAAGAACTAGGTAAGGATCTACTATGAAGACAGCAGCTTTGAATTGAAGCGTAGTGAGTTACATTATTCATAATCATCAGCCTTTTTATTGTTCCCACTGCTGGGACACAGGCCTCCTCTCTAAGAGAGGGTAAGGCCGTAATCCACCACGCGGGCCCAGTGTGGGTTGGTGAATGTCACATGTCTTCGAATTTTTGGTTCTAGGACATGCCGGTTTCCTCACGATGTTTTCCTTCACCGTTTTGAGAGCAGTGGTAATGAAAATAAATTACACAAAATAATGCGCCTGGGTTTGAACCCGCGCCATTTGACATTTTTACTCTGGGCCAATTTTTTTTATGTTTAGCTGTATTTCTATTAAAAAGAGGAAAAAAATGTATTTTAGTTTTGTTATGAATAAACGACTCGGTTCTTGGACAACCAAGAATCATATCGTCTACTATGCCTATTTGATTAAATCAAGTGTGAACATAATAGTAAGGTATATTTCATATAGTATAGTTTTTCAGACATCTTCCATTTGCACCGTCTGACAACCTTTCACTTTCAGCTGTCTTGCGATGTCTCCCATTTATTGAGTTTTGTTTCATATGAGCCACATACTTAGGCAATAAACACCTGTGAATATAAACACTCTAAGGCATTGTCCAAAAAAGTGGTTTACGAATTTATATTTTATGTTTCATCAAGCACAAAAACGTCTTATAGAAAATGTTGTACGTGTACAAAATAGGTAAAGTATCTAAGGATTTTTTAAGCTAAATGGTTCAAACTACGAGTAGCTTTTAATTTTATTTCAGAATGCTAAACATATAAAATATAAAAAACCTAACGTTGTTTTTTTAATTTTCCCCAAATAAATTAATGTTCCCTACGATATCACAACTACTCTCATACAGCCAATGACACTCTTTTAATTCAAATTAAAAAGAAAACATATAGAAATTTTAAATCAGATTTCATTTTATAATGTTGGGACGTCTTTTAGCCTGAATCTGGGCTGATATTTTTTAAATTAATTCAAATTGTTATTACTGTTGTTACTCGTACATTTCACATAGACCTAAAACGACAAAATTGAGTATAATAATTTCAATTGATCATTTTCTATCGGGAAGAGCTGGCAACCAACTCAATGGATACTCATTTTTAAAGACGACAGATTTTTTTTTTTTAAATATTCCTCTTTCAGAGTGTAGTGTAACTTAATAAAACATAAGTTTAATAAAAAAGATGATTGACGTGAGAACACTGTAGACATAATTGTCCTATTTCATTTGAAGTTCGAGCTCATGTTTAGCAATCGCGTAAGCAACTACTAGGAATGTAGACAAGCCAAGCAGTCTAACTATTTACGGATTATTTTCACCCAGTACAGAAACACCGTCAGTACGGACTCAAAATCACAGCTTTTCCAGTCTGCATCATCATGATATTTCACCATTAAACCAATGAAAGCTGCTAGGAGCTCCTGCTGTCCTAGTGTTTCAAGCGAGGCGGGGATAATATTTGCCTTTATGGCAGCCACGTTAGTTAGAGATCGGGTGCGGGCATTAATCCCGTGATGTACGACCGGCCACGCTTTGCTGCATACATTTCGTTCTACACAACAGTTATAATGCAGATAGGTGTGATTTAATTTATTGGAGCTGGCTTTTCGCTTGATTGGTGGATGGAAAAGTGTCACAACGGTACGGTTTAAATCTTATTTGTAGTAAAAGATCATTAAAAGGATAAATTATATTGCAAATAGGTATTTAAAATATACTTTTACACGTCAAAACACCGGTGTCATCTAGTTTATATTGAAAGATTTGGTTGGCAACAGCCTAAAGCTCAATAGTACAGAAAACATGTAATGGTTAAATACATTGTCCCTCTTTAGCCTCGTTTTTTTAGCATTGCTAGAGAGCAAATGCACAGATGAACACTAATCAAGTTATGATAGATTGCGTTTCGGCATTATTTGGTAAAGCTAACACGGCTCTGGAACGTAAAAGGTAACTGAAAGAATACAGGTGGGTTATAGTTAGTAAAAATCTGACCATCCCCCTCGCTCTACTCAGGGCAAGAAGAGTTATTTAACACTTAGAAGAGAAAAACAGTGCGATAGTTTTCATCTAAGTTTATATTTTCGACCAGATCTTCTAATAAGAGGCTCAAGACATAATAATGTTCTGCCAACGGATTGATTTGACGTTATTCATTCAAGCCGAAAGACGTCCTCTAGCAAATACAATACCATAGTATCATTTTTACAAGCTATTATTTTTTTATTAGCCTATACTTTCCCACTGCTGGGCAAAGGCCTCCCCCAATTCCTTCCAGGTATTTTTCTCTCGGGCCACCTCGAACGAGCCCTTGCGGTAGGCGCCCAGGTCGTCTCGCCACCTCTTCCCAGGTCGACCTCGGTGGTGTCGTCCATCCTCAGGTACCCATCTTGTGAAGACTCTCGCCCAACTATTATTTAACTTGCAATATTTTTATGTGTGTTTGTTCAGGACAAATCTTGTCAAAATGGATTTTGGGACAGTTATCCGATATCGATTAAACTAAAATTATTATACCTATGTAACTTGGATGACAAATATGGTCTTGACATCGTGCTGCTATAGGAAATCCTATGGCCTTTATCCAATAGATACTGAGCGCAACTAGATAACCCCATCGTGTTTGAGTTCTACCCTAGAAGGCACACTCAAAGAAAAATTGTATTTAAGCTCTTTGGAAAACTTTTGATCAGAATTAAATCGCGCAAAAAGTAAACTAATTATTTTTTCAACTACAACAGAATTTTATCTACAATTTCGTCTAGACACACTCAAAAGAGATTCAATAACATTCCAAACACGATTCTTACAAAACTTCATCCAGAATAAATACAGCTGGAACACAGGGATTGATTTAATTAAGTGTTATCACCCAGTACACTACCAACCAGTTCCAAATAACGACCTACTTTGCAATCTAGCCCCTTTGATTTTATGCGATGACCCATTATTCCCCAGAGGCCTGGATAAATTTTCCGGAGCTTCCTCGGTATATATACGAGATTTATACTCATTCATCAACCTTTAGTTGAGTCGAGAGATAAGTACCAATTTACTTGCAGCTATGAGCCACCTTAGTTTGCATGTACTTTCAACGTGGTAGCCAGGATCTGCATTTTATAAAATAATGGGTTGCCGAGGTGTTTACCTTAAAATATTATACGTAATTTTATTTTTAAATTATGTCGGCAATGTATGGCAGAGTGCCTGTATTTTATGACCTGGGTAATAAGTTGCTAGAAAGTTGTTACGTTATGCACATCTTTACATTTTTGCGTTAGTGTCATCGCTGAGATTTAACACTTCTATTTTATATTAGCTCATGTTACAGACATCGTTGTGTCAAAAATAAGGAATGACAGCAAACCCTTTTTTTTCACGTGTTTTGTGGTAAATTGCTGCAGCGGGCCGCGTCATCGCTCGCGCAAACACAAACATATGGCAATGTACGACAGACCGCCCGACGCGCCGCGCAACGCGCCGTGTTTCCGTAATCGAGCACTTATGGTTATCTCTTGTGTGGTGCACGTGAACACAACGCGCCTTCATTTCGAGACTGGTCCTAATCGATTTGTGACCTATCTATTGCTGGCCGTTCGCAAGCCCGCGCCTTCGGTAGCTGGGAATCGCCCTGTTCGCATCTTCTGCGGTGACTAAGGCTTTAAGATATCCTGTCACTCATACTTTTTGACAACTTTTTCGCTCGCATTACTGCTGCGCATCTCTCGCTCCAGACCATGGCCTAAACCAGAGCCGGACTACTAGAAATTACCACCGCCGATAGCCTCCACGCATATGATCCGTTTAAGAGTACCTCCATTGTACGTTCCAACGTGTTCTTTCCACTATTTGACAACCGTCGAGCAACCGTACCCAGGACCTGTGAGAGAGATTTCAACAAATAGTTTAAAAGAAATGTTTCAAATTGGTCCAAACATTCTCAAATTTTTTGCTTGTCATTTAGCCATCCATTTTTATTCATTTAGATAGACTAGCTGTTGCCAGCGGCTTCGCTCGCATGAAAGTAGAAAATTGTCGCAAGGTCACATACTCCTAGGATAAAAAGTATTCTATTTATATGTGCCATTCCAAGACGTGGTCTACTCGTGTGCCAAATTTCGTCTAAATGCATTCAACCATATGGGCGTGAAGTAGTTATAAACATACTTACACACACACACACACACTCACAAACTTTCGCCTTTAAAAGTGTGACTATAAAAGAGGTGTATTGGTAAGTTTGTATGTAGAGGGTAAATCAAAAAGAATTTTCAGAATCACTTCAGTAGTGTCAGAATGGTCAGAACACTACTGAAGTGATTCTGGAAATTTTTCACTAATATCTAGCTGTACTATAAGTTTCCTTGGAATAATTTTCTACTATGATGAGGGCGACGCCCCTGGAAATGGCTAGTCTTAATATATAAAAAAAAATCGTGTTAGTTACACTATTTATAACTCAAGAACGGCTGAACCGATTTGGCTGAAAATTTGGTGGGAAGGTAGCTTTGAACCAGGAGACGGACATAAGATAACTTTCATCCCGTCAAATAAATAAAAAAAAAATCAAAATCCGGCTCATTTATTGGTATAGGGTAAAGTAGGGTACAGTAGGATAGAGTAGTATCCTATTATATGGGAGCGAAGGCGGGGGGCAAAAGCTAGTATTACTATAAATTTAAAAATTTAACAGCTACTATCTACGATTACACAGCCATACTTGAAGCACATGCTTCCACGAGCTATAGAAATGAATTTAAAAAATATTGTAACAACAAACCTATAACAATAAGAATGATTAATGATTGCCATGTCCCATCCACCAACGGCATGACATATGAAATTTTATGAATATTTATCATGCGAATTTTTCATTTTATTATGAAAACATTCTTTTGATGTATTTATAACCAATTTATGAAACGATGTTTTTTTTTTCTGAAATCTAGATTTACTGTTGTTTAATATGATGACATTATATCAGCCGAAAGATGTCCACTAATGGGCTTAGGCCTCCCTCAAGTATCACCACAACGTTACGGACGGTCATAATTATGTGTCTCGCATCTATCGGATTTTCACGACCTTAACCAGTGGTGCTATTCTCTAAGAAAACCAGCGCTGCCGCAACGACGAACATCTAAATAGGATACATTGAATTAACAATCCAATGTAGTGGTACATTAGGTTGACAATCCAATGTATCCTATTTGAGTGTTCGTCGGTGAGGCAGCGTTTTCTTAGAGAATAGCGCCACTGGTCATCGGTCCACCGTAAGGGACGCCTTCTAACACTACGTCTTTAGGTACGCGGCCGCTACTCCAGACACAAAGGCCCTAACGACCATCTGTTCTACAAGCAATGTGCTCTGCTCACTACCACTTATTTTTTGGCAATTGTTCGGGCAATGTCGATAGCCTTGGTTCTCATGCGATTATCTCCTACGGTCAACTATTATATGTCGATTTCTTAAAACATCACATGATACTTTATTGAAACCTACAAAGAAACACTCACTGCGTTACTATATAATCGGCCGTGTAATGTTCCCACTACTGGGACTCAGGCTTCTTCTCTAGAAAAGAGAATGGGCCATAATTCACCACGTGGGCCTAAAGTGAACTAGTGGATGTCATCGAATTGTCATGTCTTCGATTTTTTCGTTTTAAGATATGCCGGTTTCCTCATGATGTTTTCCTTCACCGTTGTGAGAGCAGGGGCCAAAGTCTGCTATTTTTTATAAATTCGTCATTCCAACACGATTCCATTGTCATTTTGTTCTGTCTAAAAGTTCGTAATCTGCAAAATTCTTTTTGACCGATCATTGGTAGATCAGTGGTCTTTTAGCTGTCAAAGTCAAAGTGACATTACTGCTTACTTTTTATTTAGAGCGGCCGCCGGCCGGTGTTTTCAGTGTTTTGTTTTGATTATTGTATCAGTGTTTGGTTTTTGTTATGTATTAGTTATGATTTAAAGCAGACATTCATTTGTCATTATGTACGAGATTACCATTCCAAGCCATTTCTCTCAATGGAATATCGGTGGTTGCTCATAGGAAAGTCATATTGACGCCATTATATTAGTAGATTACCAAACTAGTCAAAATCAACAATTATAAAATAAATGATAGATCATTCTGACACTATTGTAATAGCAGACTTGAGCCCCAGTGATGGAGAAATAAATTACACAAAGTAGTGTGCCTGGTTGAGATACACCTGGTTGGGTGCAATGCGTCAGTGTGGGGTGCCAACTGAAAACCAGCACTGGATGTCTGATGCCCAGCAAACATTACACTCGGCGCATTCTGTACTTTGGTTTTTTTACCCGACTGCGCCAGAAGGAGGGTTATGTTTTTCGAGAGTATAATAATAATAATAATAATAAACTTTATTCACAAAATATGAGACAACCATACAGCAACTTAACAATCTAAGTAGGTACATAAAATAGACAAAAGTTGTTTTAAACCTATTTTCATAGTAAAAAAAATTTTTTAGACAGGACTTTGACTATATTAAATAATGTGAACTGGCATAATATATTATAGTGGTTTGGTTGTCTTTAGACTGATTCGCTCTATCCCCTCGTACTAGTGTAGAACTGTATCACGAGCGGATAGGTTTCCTCAACCTTATTACAACAGATTCTCACAAGGTTCCAGTTTGAAGTCACATAGGTAATAAATCATAATATCATATATATAAGTTACATGATTGGATTGTGTGTGTTGTTTTATGTTTGGATACGAGTATAAGTGTATGTATGATTATGTATGTGTGTGTATTTATGTGTGCTTCATTTAAGTGCCCTGTTTATACCATATTTTTCAGGAGATTTTCAGTTTTATTGTAGTCTAATGTTTTTAAATATTTCTCCAAAGTTTCTTTGCATGTTTGGCTATCAAGATTCTTCAATTTTAGATCTTTGCTTACTGTGTTGTAAAGGTTAGGACCAAGATAATTATGGAATTTGTGTGCAAAAAAAGTTCTGTATTTGGGTATGTTATAAACTATATCTAATCGTCGTCTATTTGTAAAGTGCGGTCTTACCTTATGTTGAGCCATGATCTCTAGTTTTATAAATAGTTTTCGTACCGTGAGAACTCCCAGCTCAGAGTAAAGCAGGTCTGTCGGATAAGTGTACTTTTTTCGAGAAATAACCTTATGTACCATGCGTTGGGCTCTTTCTACAACCAACATAGTGGTTTTTGAAGTTCCTCCCCATACATTCAAGCCATATATAAGTATAGACTGACATAGTGCTAAATAGATTTTTATTAGTAGCATAATATCGCATGCATTTCTAATAGTTTTAAAAATATATATCAACTTTCTTGCGCGATTTCCTACTTTCATGACATGTTCCTTCCAGCTTAAGTTTTGGTCTACTATCACGCCGAGATATTTTAAGGAATTGGTTCTGGTTATTGGGTTACAATGACAGGAACTTGTATTATTGCAGTTGTGAGATTTTATAATTATTGAATTGGGTGAAGGTTGAGTTCTGGCGCTAATAGTGAATGTAACAAATTTAGTTTTATCAAGATTATGTAGAAGATGTCAGTAAATGATTGTCTAGCCATGAGGTTACTAAAGCAAACCCTTCATTAGCAGCTTCGGTAACATCTTTCCAAGTGTTGGAGCTGAACAATAAAACTGTGTCATCTGCAAAAGTTACTATTTGACCATTTCGTAAGAGCAAATTGCAAAGGTCATTAATATATATTAAAAACAGCGTAGGACCCATTACACTGCCTTGAGGCACTCCGAAGGTAACATTTTCTTCAAGACTTACACTGTTGTCAATTTTTATAACCTGCTTTCGGTTTGTCAAGTAATCTTGGAAAAGTTGGAGGGGTACTCCTCGAATTCCCAAGGCCTCGAGTTTGTTCAAAAGGATCGGTACAGAGACGGTGTCGAAGGCCTTTGCTAAGTCTAGGAATATTCCTAGAGACTTCTGCCCCTTATCCATATTTTCGACTAAATACGAGGTTAGTTTATGAAGAGCGTCGGCGGTTGATATTTTTTCTCTAAACCCAAACTGATTATCTGAGAGAAGTTTATGGGTTTCTAGGTAGTGTTTTAGCCGTTTATTAATTAATTTTTCTAGAATTTTTGAAAAACTAGGAAGTAGAGAGATTGGCCTGTAATTCGAAACCACAGTTTTGTCTCCTGCTTTATATATAGGAACAACGACTGACTTTTTAAGGGCATCTGGAAATACCCCTTTTGAAAAGCAAGCATTACAAATATGTGCAAGTGGTCCAATAAGGGGATCTACTGCTCTCTTAACAAAAAAGGTGGAAATACCGTCCCATCCCGAGGAGTTCTTAGATTTCAAATTTGCAATAATTTCTTTAATTTCGATTGGATCTGTTGGGAGAAGCATAAATGAGTTTAGGGGTTCGCTATTTGGTCCTGGTCTACACCGCTTGCTTAGTTCTATCTCATTTGTATGGGTCCTGGACAGAATGGTGTTTGCCAAACTACTACCGACATTGACAAAGTACCTGTTTATGTTATTTAATGCGTTTTCAGGTGTCGAACTAGTGGAAAGAAGCTCTGATGACACTTTTGGGAAGCTGTTTAAATTAGCCATTTCTTTTACTAATCCCCATTGTTTTTTTATGTTATTACTAGACTTGGCTAGTTCAGATTTAAAATAATTATTTTTAAGCCTTCTTAGCAAACTATTACATGTATTTCGGTAGCGCTTGTAGGTTATGGCAAGGGTTAGGTTTTCTGGGTCCCGTCTTAGTTTTTGGTGAAGTTGATCGCGATTTCTCATACATCTACATAGACCTGGTGTGATCCAAGGCTTAATAATTATTTGTCGTCTAGGCTGCTCAACAGTGTTTGTGTGAAACAGTAAAATTTCATTGATGATATTCAAGAAAATGTTTGTCATTGTATTTGGATCATCATTATGAAACCTTTCTTCCCAATTAATCATTTTTAAGTCACTAATTGCAGCATCATAGTCAGTTTTTGTACGGAAGTGGTTTTTTTTAGGTCTATTTTTCATTTTCAAACGTAGTGATATCATAACACTGGAGTGGTCAGTTAAAGTTGAATTACACACTATAGTCAAAGGTTTTAGTCTTGTTTTGACGAAACAATGATCAAGACAACTTGATTCTCTAGTCGGCAGAGTATGCGTGGTAAGAAGTCCGTAAGATGCAAGTAGATTTAAATATTCTGTTTGTTTGGGGTTAAGTTGTTCGGGTTTAACATTAATATTTAAATCGCCTATCAAAATTATGTTTTTATAACTGTTAATACTGGACAAGATTTGATCCAAAGACTTTAAAAAGGGGTCTAGGTTTTTAAAGGCTGGAGGTCTGTACAATGATACTACAGCTAAATCGTTGTTTATTGTAGTGACAAGACAATTTACTTCGAGACAAAAATTTGGTTCATAGACATTCGCGTGTATGTTATCTTTTAGATATAATACAATACCGTCGTTTTGATTAAGGTAGGATTTAGTACTGTGAGTTGTGTAACCTACCAGCTCAGGTATGGTCGAATTTTCGGATAGCCAAGATTCTGTAAGCACAATAAGATCGTAATTGATGTTTAGTCTCTTGAGGAGAACAGTAAGCCCATCATAGTTACGGTTTAGACTTCTGATATTTTGGTGTAGAACTGAAAACGACTTTGCACCTGGGTCAAAGGCAGCCTTGCAGTATTCCGGCATGTGTTGACATGCCGGAATACTGCAAGGCTGCCTTTGACCAGATGATGATGCTATAGCTGTTGAGCTATAGCATCGCCGACACTGACGACGTCGTCAATGTCCTTTGCGATACCTTGTATATCAACCATGTTCTTTGTAGGTAGAAATAAAAACAGAAAAATTAGCAATGATATAGCTGAGACAAATTACCAGAACACTAAACAACGCAAAATATACAGTATTGAAAGCACATAGTAAAAAGCATGAAAGTGTTTTGTGTTTTAGTAAAAATAATGTGCAAGTTTTATGTATTGATGTGTATTGAATGTGAGTAGTTAAACAGTAATCGGAACAACAACAGAAATACTTAATTTCTAACAATATGAAAATACACGTATACGATAATTTTAAATGAACACAAAGCATGCAAAAAGTAAAAATAAAAATCTCATGACAGTAATATGGATTTTCAGGAAGATAGGTACTTATATATTCAGCTAGTCATTTAGCTTGATGTAGGAGATCTATGTCTGCTTCATTTTTAATAAGGATCTGCTTTTCACCTTCACTTTTCCTTAGGAATACTTTGCCGAGAGAAGTCCAGCAAAACATATAGCTATTCTCCTTAGCAAATTTTCTAGGTAGAATAGTTGCTGTGCTTTTGGCGTTAGGCACTCGGATAGGTATACCGGCTTAGGGGGCCCCACAAATTTTATATGTGACGTGTTAAATTTATTGTCTTTGTTACTTCTATTAAAGTTCCGGGCACTTTTAATTAACTCGTTTTTAATATGCATGTTCGCAAAATCCACGATTATTGGCGATACGCCTTCTTTTCGGTTTAGCCGGAATAAATCTTTAATGTCATAATGTTGGATAGATACACCGAGAACCGACGCTGCTTCTGTGACGATTTTGCGCAGGTTTTCTTTAGACTCTCCAAGTGGCTTCGGAATATTTCTTATTTCCATCCTTGACAGGCATGACATTCTTTCCAAGTTTTCAATGCGATCTTCTAATTGATTAATATAGTTCAAATCAGATTTCCTCTCAGCTTCCAATGTCTCTGTTCTAATGACTATTTGTTGATATTGCTTAGTTAGAGTGGTAAGTTTTTCTTTTATTTCAGTATTCTGCATAATTATCTCCTTTATTGTGTTCTGTAGCGACTCTAACTTGCTGTCCATTTCAGTTGTATGAGACTTCAGCATGTCACGGATATATAGTATGTATGTATGTATGTATGTGTGCATGTATGTATGTATGTATGTATAATTGTTTGGCACTCATCTATATAATACTTTAAATACTGGCAGTCGGGACCCATTCTAGAATTGAGAGCACATACCTATATTAAATTGCAGATTACTCCAATCTATAGACGGCTGACTTTCTGACTGGCAGTCGGGACCCATTCTAGGGTCCCGACTGCCAGTATTTAAAATATTATATAGATAAGTGCAATCGGGTACAACGACTTTCTTGTTTTAGGGCTTTTTCATGAATGCTCAGAAAAGCAGTCGGGTTTTTTAGTTTTTTAAATTACCGTTTTTTTACTTTATGTTTGTACCCATTCTATTGTGTCTATCCCGAATAAAAGTTTTTCTATTCCATTTAAGAAAAAGTCTCATGAGAGCCTGATTAAAAATGTGTATTGCCTTAACTAAACCGAATTTGTGCCCGCATATACCTCGCGGGAGCAAATTCACGATGTATAGAAGATCTCGACCGCTCCCGACCGCAGCCGAGCTCCAATAAAAAGCATCTCGTCGGTCTCAACAGCAATTTAATCAGCTTTGTTCTTTATAAATAAGCTACGGTATTCGCCCGACCCAGTCATGCTATCAAGCTCTCTTTTATTTTTTCCTCGTCAGTTCAAAGTGGTTCAAACGTATAAACTTGGCCTTATTAGGAGACTGTTGTGTAATGACAAAGCTGTAGTTCATGTTTGAATTGTAAGACAAACTGTCGGAGGTACTATTCTATTGTGTAAAGAGTTATTGTATCAGTTTTTACGTTGTTGACTTGTTGTTTTACTCGAGCGCTGTGGTTGAGCGATTGACTGTCGCGCTGCGTGTCGTGGGTTTGATTCCCGTTTGGAACCAATATCTGTATGGCCTACATATAATTATTCCGGATCTGGATGGCATGTGTCGTTTACATTTTTACAAACGTACCTACGATATAGGATAGCGATGGCTGCAAAAGTGAGGGATTGTACATCCTTACGCCCCAGTCACCGCGACAGGTGATGAGGTAGATCGCCGTCCGGAAAGGACTGACCGCAGTAGTCGACGGCACATAATATTTCGGGTGCACCTCAAAGAGAAGTCATCAAAACCGTAGGGGCCTAACAGGGCCGATACCCGTGAGGACCATCGAGAATTTATGAAAAGGAAACCTGTGGCCGTGAAAATCCATATTACTACATAGAAAACCAGTCGTGCAGCTGCTGCCGGCTTTGTGCTGCCGCCATCATCAGTCTGCCTGAATCCGCAGTCTGCAGCCGAGGCCCGAATGGCACCTTATGCGGCAACTGAAGAAACTGGTGGGCTTTAGTGCGTAGAGGTCTGATACACCCTCTTGCTTTACCATAGAACGGGAGATTCGATAGGCGATTCCCCACCTCCCAAAACACCTACCAAATCAAAGAAAAAAACAACCTTCAATTCAATTCCTAAAGTGGGGCAAAGTAAAAAAAAAAAACAAGTTTATTATAAACCTTAAATGTATGAATTTAGGTACGCTCTAAGTTCTTGACCAATAAATCAATATAGGTGTTCGCAAACTGTAGATATTTCAAGTTATCTAAAGTTACGGGGCACACGCGGATATATTTGACAAAATAATCAATCCGAAGTTTGACAGACGGAGTCAGGAAAGGCACGTAGCTCTCGAACGGGTTCGTTATCTCGTTCGAACTGTACTGCCACCCCCAAAGCGGCACCCTGCATACCATGAACGTACGGCTGACGTAGAAATACAAATCACTAGATGAGACAGTACTTTCGACATTATCAATTATCTACCAAGCCTTTTTCCCAACTAGCTTGACGTCGGCTTGCAGTCTAATTGGATGCGGCGTTTTACATGGAGCAACCGCCTGTCAGACATCCACAATCAAGTTACTCATCACGACACTCCTTGATTTATTATTATTTATAATTACAGACGTCAACTGTTGGACATTGGCCTTCCCAAAATGTCACCACAATGAACGGTCCTGTGCGTTTCGCATCCATCGGATTCCCGCAACCTTTACCAGGTCATTAGTCCACCTTTTAGGAGGCCTTCCAACACTGCGTCTTCTGGTACGCGGTCGCCACTCCGGAACCTTTCGGCCGAAACGGCCATCTGTCCACTTGTAACGTCTGTCAAAGACTTACGAATGACAATCGGGACCAACGGCTTAACGTGCTTTCCGAGGGACGAGGTGTCAGAACAGTTATGTCTTAGATAAATTTAGGTAAATTGATCTCGAATCCACAAATCATGCATGAGAGACAGGTGCCTTAACTATCACTATCACAATACTACCACTGGGTTATCATGGTACTAATAATTCTTATCGACCATATGCTAAACATTCTACTAAGGCACCCTTTATCAAGATATTGTATCAAAATAAATATTCGAGTAAATTCTTATAGGGGCTGTAAATTTTGCAATCACATTCATCTTTCTGTTTTTAAATCTTTGCAAGCTTCTGAAGGTCATAACTCCGTCGCTAATATGACAAATAAAATAAAACCCAATTTTATAAAAACGCAGTAAAGAATTTCGTCCAACAGAAATGCAGTACCGGGTAAAATGGGGTGAATAGAAACTCAGGGGTGAATAGAAACAAAACTCTAAAGGTTATTTTCACGATATTTGATTTTTTTTTTTCAGCATTTAACTATAACAATTTATTAATAAATTTTTATTCCAAACAGTCAGTGCTTTGTTAGAACCCGATAATATTATATTATCAAAATAAAAAAGCAAACCAAAGTTCTGTTTCTATTTACCCCTGCGTTTCTATTCACCCCGATTTACGGTAATGAACACAGAACGTCTTTTATCAGCGTAACGATAAAGTCATCGGAGGCACGTCTGCTCATTTCTATGTGCATGATCCACTGAATATCAGGACGTATTCGATGCAGCACCTGTTCCCCCGACAACTCGCTAACTTTGCTTCACAAGTTTGCCTAAAGTATTACGAAATTTGAAGCGGACGCCCGCGTTGGCAACTTGTCCCACATTATGTTTGTAAGCCTGATGAAATCGACGTCCTGCAAAACTTTTCACCTTGTTATTATCACTTTTTAAAAAACATAGTTCGTATTTCGAACGCACAATAGAAATTGGTAGGGAAATTCAAGTTGACCTCCGGGTCCTGTCTGTTGTAAAGAAACTTATTTTCAGTGACTTCTGAAACTATCGCGTCGAACCTATTTCACAAAGGGGCACTACATAACTTCTCAAAGCTGAAAAGTTATTTTAGGACTTTCTGCATTACTGAGTATTTTGAGTGGTCGCTTTACATCCAGTAGAATTTTTCACAGTTCACATTTTATAAAGTTTGTCGCGAACTTAAGACTTTAAGTCAAAAGGCTGTATTTAAAAATAGAAAAAAAAAATATCATAAAGATTATCTGTTATTATCTATTTAGTTTTACAGAATGATTATCTACGGCTCTGACTTACGAACCCATGTCAAGGGGATAGGTGCCTTACTTTGTGTAATTTATTTCATCACAACTACTCTCAAAACAATAAGGAAACCATCTTGAGGAAATCTATGTTCAAGAACCAATAATTGAAGTCATGTGACATTAACTCCTGGAGCCCGTGTGGTGGATTACGGCCCGTTCCCTTTCCTTTTCAAGCCTCCTCGGCTTGAGTCCCAGCAATGAGACCACTAGAAGGCTGATTATGCGTTTATGCTTTATAGATGTAATATCACTAAGAAAAATCTTGTTAAACAGAAGCATAAAATATAGCAACTAAGACATTACTCTTGCATTTCTTATGTATTCACATTATAGAGAAACCAGGATCAGGAGCATTTCCAGCTCTAGAAGTACAAGACTAAAGTTAAGCTCAACACAGCAAAAACATTTCGTTGCAATAAAATAACTCAGAAAGCTGAATTCCCGAGAGTTCCTAAGATTACAAGCATTTTTGCATCTCTAAACTATTCAAGGCATACTCAAATGCGCTATTTTTATCTCCTCTTTCAGATTATGGAAGAAAATAATAGAATAAATATGTGGATATTTACATGAAGCATTCCTGTTAGCTAATAAATAATAATCCGTGTAGAAAAAATAAACCAGGCAAGTGCGAGTAGGACTCACGCACTGAGGATTCCGTACATATTTTCGTTCCTCACTTATGAAAAAAGTTCAATTCCAAAATGGAGTCTAGAAGATATTAACCGAATTGCAAAAGAAGATTTTTTTGTAACATAACTACAAATTTAAGATTTTCAGATTTTTTTCTATATTTCTACTATAAAAGCTAGCTTCAAGCCAAATTTCAGGAATCTAGGCCAACGGGAAGTAGGTACCCTGGTTTTGATTCTTTTGAGTGACGAAAAATACGTTTTTTTGCGGCTTAAACGGTCGTATATTTTTTTTTTGGTTAACATAAAAGCTCGATTAATTTCAACTTGATACCTCCACGCATTCCAAGATAAAGGGTCTTGACAGACAGACAGACGAACAACAAAGTGATCCTGTAAGTATTCCGTTTTTCCTTTTGAGCTATGGAACCCTTAAAACAAATGGAAGATGATGTATAACAAAGTAGAGTAAATACAATCGATATAAATACGCTGATTATTCGATTACTCTCGTATTGCGCATCCAATTTAAAATAACAAGGCACACACCGACTGCACATAGGCATAATAAAATGGTGAGTACGTGTCATCGGCTTTTGCGAGCTAATCGCAGTGGGGACGCTTGATTGCATGCACCATATTTTCTTTTTTTTTAGAGACGCGTTGAAACTGGCTTCATTGAACAAAGCAACTATCGCTGAGCTCGGATTATTGGACCAATTTAATTTAAGCGGAATAAGCTTTTTGATGCAGCTCTAATGAAGAAAGAAACGAGATCTCCCTGATTGGGCGCTACGTGTCTGCTACGACGGATATTTGAAGGCAATTTCTAGGATAAAAATATTTAAAAGGTAGAGAGATTAGTTATTGGAAAATTCTGTTCGAACGCTGAAAAGATTAGTCAGGAATTTATTATTGAGACTTACCTGCATAATAAATATAAAACTTTCATCTTTCGTTTTCGAATTGAATTCGACGCTTAAAATTATTACAGGTCATTTCTATGTAATTATTATTGGGTATGTCATAAGAATATAGGGCTCATTATAATGAGGTCGAAATATTTTGACAGTTGTTTTAATAAAATTAGTGAACCCGCAATTAGTCGCAGACTTAAAATAGGTTCCAGAATAAATGGTACGTAAGTGTAGGTAGGACAGTAAAACTGGAAGGGTGCAGCAGAGGAAATGCCCTAGGGTTGAGGGAACGTTTAAAGGAGTTGTCTTACTTAGAATGCAAAGGGTGACTGAAGGACACAGGTAAGTTTTAGAGTACCAGTTTTTTTTTATGAATTCCCACCTCAAAAAAAAGTTTTTTTTTTTTTTTTTTTTTATTAGGGACAAAAAACAGTTACATGCTAGAGAAAATACAAGAAAATCCTTAAAACTAGATGCACAAACATGTAACCCACTCCAATGTCCACATGTTAACATAAAAATAAGAGAAGTGAAGGAGTGTGGTAAGAGGTAACAGAATACATTGCCTTCTGCGAAAGCTTTTTTTATTACAAAATAATTTGTTTCCATAATCATAATTAATGTTATATACAATATAATTCAATTCAATTATTCTTAATTCCATTTAATTTAAATCAATATTTTTTATTAATTCTGTACTATTATTTTCTAATTTAATTCAATTCCAAACAATTCAATTTAATTTAATTCAATTCAATAAAATTCATTTAATTTGTTTTTTTTTTATAAAAAAAATTTAGGACAGTAAGTCAAGCTACGGAATTGATTGAAAGAGTTAGGGAGAGAATTCGTGAAGCAGTTTTCACCGTAGAATGCATATATATATATAAATTTAAGCACGTTTCACGACGCGTTTTACGGCCGCGGAGTGCGCGGTTGTTTGCGGCTCCTGCTGCAACGGCGGGCACCTTGTAGAATCGCGCTGGCCGCGGTCGCTCGCCGTCTCGGTGGTTTGCGCCCGCACGCTCTGCGGTCGGTTGGCGGGCGACCGCGCAGTGGCTGGCAATAATCGGCCGCCAGACTTGCAGTCCAAAATTGCAACCGCGATGGTTCCATAACCGCGTAAATCTGCCGTCTGAGTTTTGAAATAAAATAGCTGTTTCCTCTACCACGGCGGGAGCGGGTGAAAACCGCTTCGTGAATTTTTAGTCTTGCTGCGACGCTTGAACGTAATAATATACAACTAAAGTAATACAAGTGGGTCTTAGTCAGCATAATTCCAATACTTTTCACTCTAATAAAAGAGACAGGAGTAATTAAAGGATTTGCCATCTCAAAAAAAAAGGTATTCAGTAAGTCTCCAGTTTACATAAGACCGTCTTCGTTTGCAGTTTAATCTTTTAAACCAATTACTGGTCTGTATCTATTTCATATTGAAAAAATGAATATGAATAAGCTATCACGTTTCTGTCTCTTGCATGTAAATTGAGAACTCGGCTCCGTTCGAATCAAAATTCAACCGCCGAAGTGAATGAACGAATTATTTGACTAATGTTTTATTTATTATTCTGACCGAAATAACGAGGATGGTCTTCGGTAAATATGAAAGTTATCATTCGTATAATTGGAGCATTATTCGAGAATACAAAAAGTTAGGATTTTCGTTAGTCACAGACAGTTCAAGACCCTTGTCATGTTTTATATCGAAGAAAATATTTTGAGATGAGAAAGTGTAATTTTCCGAATATCTTCGGCTGATACCGTTATTGCTGGTCGATTTTGAAGCATCAAAAGGCGAAGTTTTTTTCTTTTATGGAAAAGCGTATGTACATAAGGATTAGGGTAAGCCGTTGAGGTATTGAAAAGGCGGAAGGCTATTCGGTTTGACGGAATATGGGGAGCCGTGTGTATGTCCAGCTACATAGCTAGATACACGGGCGGACGATGGAGTGTATCGGTTTAGCGTTCATGAAATTACTTTCTTAACAAACCTTTTGTAGTTCGATATGATTTGATTGCTTTGTATATGTTACCGGCAATCTAATCCGGTATTCTATACAATACCTAGGCAATGTATAGAATACGGTTTAAAGTAAGGCTTTTATTTTCAGGTAGTGATAAAAAAACAATAACCCTAACCTAACCTGTCCGTGTCGGGGTGCCCTAAAATTACATCACCGGCTGCGCATTCGGTATTGTATAGAATACCTGAATTATACAGATCGCTGGTAACATTTACAAAACCACTTATTAAAATATAGACTTGCTTCTGATAATAGCTTTGCCTGAAAATTATTCCTTGAGAACATATTCCTACTACCTACGTACCTATCTACTTGTTATACCTTTATGCTATTTCAGGACATATCCTGTACGCGTATCAAATTTCATCCAAATCCACTCAGCCGTTTAAGAGTGATCTGATCTGCGAACAACGTGTCTTGCAACTTTGGTGCTCCTTCATTGACTTTTGGTGATTTTCGTTTCGAGATACTGTCGTATGTCGGACAAAAAATACCGCACAGCTCTTCAGTCTAAATAATATTATGTTCATCTAAATGAGCAACGTACGTTTGCCAACAGCACCATCTTGTGGTAGTTAACGATGCATTGACGGTTCAATTCTGAACTGTTACCGAGGCGCCGTACAGAGCAATCGATGAATAGCGCTTAATGTCGTCGACCTGGTCGACGTAACCCTTTTCACTACTTGTAGCCTTTACAAACTACAAGCATTTGAAGACGGAGATAATTCCTAACGGTCCATTCAAGTCCGTTGCTTAGCTACTAGTCCATGAAGCAGATGTGTATTATAGAAGGGCAAGTTGCTTTTTAAAACTAATATAAGAACCTATCTAAGGATTAATTTTAAAGACAGTTGACTATAATTTGAAAATAATATAATTCTCGAATAGGTACAATAGATATTAGTTCGATAAATTTGTACCAAATTGCCTAAATCTCTACTGTGGAGAAGATAATGCACTCTTCCACGTTCCGACCTCAACTTCTTCTGGGCACGTATAGACCAAATTTTTACACTATTTTGACAATATACACATAATTATATTGCCTGTAATTGCCTATTAGATTGTAGGTTACTTGGTCCTATGAATTTTGATTCCTTCGAGGGGTGGAAATGTACATTTTTGCGACATAAGCGGCCGTATTTTCGGTCCACTCAGAGCGGGAGAAGTTATTACAAGATTTCCCAGTTCGTAAAAAAGACACGAAAATTTACAATACCTACTGATAGACATTGAGATTGGTAGAAGTCATGAATAGCTGATTTATCTTCCTGTTTTGAAAACGAGTTTGGCGAACGCTACTATCAGTAATCTTAGAAAAACTAATCTTTCATCTCGCTTGCACCCATTTCACAAAGTACCTACCATTCTTTGTCTGACCCACCCTTTATACGTAACGTCACACCACCGTTAATCTCATAGACCGTTGATCGAAAAACGTTTAAGATAAAACGGGGTTTAAAAAATAACAGCTCGGCAGTGACGTCAATAAATCATGGCGGTCGTTACGCCCCGCGCGCCCCCTGTCGGCGCTACGCGAAAACTCGCAAAAACATCCCAAATCTGTCTGGACCCACCCTTGTAATCGCTGGATAATGGGTGCGGATTGAAAAATCATCCTTGCTATATGTTAAGGGCATGCAAGCCTCACTTGTGCCACCGTAATTTGTCATTGCGGCACAGTTTTAGGTTAGGTTAGGTATTATAAATGACAGTAATCAATTTTGCAATGAGGGTTACAGATTATGTGCGGATTTTCGGCATCCCCCTTTGGGTATTCGATTAATGTATTTTTTAATTATTTTTATTTCATATTTCGGTATTAAATAAAAGCTTATCTTGCATAAGCAGTACCTTTGTACAATTTTTATAATAATGTATTCTCTGTATAAGTATATGTGTGTACATAAACTGTTAAATAAATAAGTAATTTTCATAATAAAATCACTGTCTCAGGGTTTTCTGATGTACCCATATTTTTATTAGTGAATAAATATATAATCCATAAAATTTTAAGTGTGTGCCATAAAAATAATATATTGCCAATAAAATATCACTCAAAACTTTATTATGTACAAAAAATAGCAATTAATCGTTTTGTATCCATAAATATATTTTATTAGTACATTGCATTTCCACAACAATAAACTTTTAACATCCAGTGGATGTAGTTGATCTTTACGACAGTACATAAAATTCGCAATGTACCAAACATCGAAATATAGTTTCAGTAGAACAGATAGCTTGCTTTTACATTAATTTTATTGGGTAGGAGTCTATTTTGGATTATAGAGGTAATATTTTGTCTAGGGATATTCATGACTGTGCACGCCACAAGCGCAGCGATAAGTCTCCTGTTTGTGGAGTGGCTAGAGAGGCGCCGCGGTCTCCTAGAATGGCTAAAGAGGCGTTGCGGTCTTTTAGAGCGGTTAGCAAGGCGCCATGTTATCCCCACTTTCCACTTGACGCGGGTCCTCACCGAATATGAGTGTATCGGGTCTAGGTTCCTGTTTCGCATTCGGTAAGAATAAAAGCCCGGGTGCCACCATTATGGGGATCGCACGGAGGATATGGTTGAACGTACGGTAAAAACCTGCCCTGCTTGAACGGAGCACCACCATGTCCTTATGAAGGCTTGTGGTGGCAGCGACTTCTTGCATCTAACACTGGTTCAGCCTATGGTCCGGAGTGAGGGAGAATAGGAAGCGGCCACCATCTTTTGCGAAGCAGTAAGGCGAAGAAGGTGGCCGATATCAAGTGGGAGACGACATCCTCACGCCTAAGCCGAAGCCAGGAGAGAAGCTCTGGGAATTTGGGATTCACTGGATGATTCCTGGCCACTGTAGTGAGTTTGCGGGCTACGAGCAATGGGTACCTCGCCGTCCGAACATCCGGTAAAAACCCAGACCAAGTCGACATTGCGTTGTGTTTCACGCACACATCCAAAAGATGTCATGTTTTTAAGGAGCCCAGTAGGGTCGAAGCTTGCTAGGGCAGCAAAAATATTTAAAAAAATTACCGTTAGTCCAAGTCCGTCACACCTTCTCGCTCTACCATAGAGTAGGAGTAGTCATTTGATGATTTACCACCTCCTCCTCCTCAAAAAATTTCCGCTAGGATTTTCCACTAGATTTTTTCTCGTTACAATATTATAAAAGAGGGATTAAATAAATATATAGCAGACGTAGGAGTACAACGTTATGATCGGAAACAAACTGTTGAAACTCTGTTATCTTGATGGCCGTTTGGCGCAGTAGTTGAACATTTTGCTGCTGTGTTGCGTGTCATGAGTTCGATTCCCGTTCGGGACAAAAATTTGTCTGGCCTACAGATAGCTGTTCCGAGTCTGGGTGTCTTGTGTATGTGAGTTTAATATAATTATGCGATCGCAGCAACGATACAGGAACCATTCTGAGTCTGGAGCAAAGTTTTCTAAAAAAAATCTACAGTACTGTTTTAGGTTTAGATTTGATACCTCTGTACCACCACTGCTCTCAATAATTATTAAAGCCATGTATCTATAAAAAAACATAGTATAGCCATTTCTTCTACATCGTCGCATCTAAAAGCATCAACAATACAGTTGCTAGTTCGTGTATTAAATACATGCAAATATTACTAATGCACTAAATGTGCCAATTATGGAACAGTGGAGGTTACAGGCAACATTTTGGACGCCATAACTAAATTATGTAGAGGCATGAGTCCGATTTGAAGCAGCCGTTCTGACATTATTGTTTGTATTATAAATTATTATGCAGAAAATCATGTATTTTGTATGCTATGACGCATCTGTTTTTGGTAGGAACATAATAAAATCTGAATATAGCAACTGAACATTTTATTTTACAACTAGCTGACTAAATAACAGACACGCGGTTGTATTGTTTTAACCATAGGTAAACTATCAAACCTGCGAACTATCAAAAAACATTGAACAGTTTTTTTAATGTTTCGCAATTTTCTTTACATTTTTTTTTTATAAGAAACTTCCTTTGAAAATAACAAACACAACGAAAAATATAACGTGACGTGATGATGACGTGATCAACGGAAATAGGGATTCATTTTTAAATATGTACCTCAGGACCTTGTTTTAATTTAAAATTGGTATTTATGACAAAGTTATAATATTTGCGGTTGCTATAAAACATTGATGCTAAAAGAAACTGTTGTATAATAGTACAATATGATATATAAGTGTGTAATGTAGGAGGTTACCGTCGAGGTGCTATTAAGAGCCTTGGCGAGGGTCTTAATGCCATGGTTCTAAGCAGGGGCTTAGAACCATCATTTACAAGAGCGAAAAAGAGAACTGGAGCCTGATCGTACGAGGCAAAATCGACGAGGCTGTAATGGCAACACTTTGAAAATGGATATAAATATAGCAAAGTGAACGCAGTGGTGAGCAATGAAAAGATGAAAGCAAAAAATAGAGATTAGTAGCAAAAATAGTAATATAATCCCGTACTCCTTGCACGCAACATAAAGTTTAAAGGTGTTTTACATCTTTTCAGTAAAAAAAAAATTATATAAACTAGTGCTTGACTGCGATCCTACCTGATGGTAAGCATGGGAAGAGCATCGCCGTGTCCTCGTGGGGGCGATCGGCGGCGATCTCTCGCGCCGGGGCTTGGTTCAAGCCATGCTCCGGAGCGAGGAGGAGTGGCAGGCGGTCGCCTCCTTTTGCGAAGCAGTAATGCTAGCAAAGGAGGAAGCCGACCGCATTAGGCAAAGGCGCACACGCCGCCGCCGCCGGGTTTCCGATTCCGATTTCCGGCCACCGTAGGCGCGGGCTCGCGGACGGTGGGCAATGGGTAGCTCGCTGTCCGTCCGTCCGGTAACAGACCGGTCCGAGCTCAGGTCGTCTACGGCGCGCACCGTTCCCGCGCGCCTCAAGGAGTTGTCAGCAAACTGTAGGGGTCCAGCAGGGCCGAAGCCTACTGGGGCCAAAGGTTATGTGAGACTGTCACCACGGGCCCCGGGATAAAGGCAAGGAACGGAAAGGTAGGTTTTTAGTCAGTAAAAGTCTGACACTATTTCCCGCCCCACCCAAGGGCGGGATTTGTCATTGGATGATTTTACCTACCAAAAAAAAAAAAAAACCTGATGGTAAGCAGGTTTACTTCTATGTGACTGAAATGCCAACTTCTCATCTTACCAGTATAACTTTCCACATAACAGTTGGTCATTTATAATCAACAGCTCGATATACCTTGCCCTCGCAAGCCGGCTATCATCTGTCAAGCTTCTCACGGACAGCGATCAAATTGAGGATTTCTGGCTTACTGCCCTTTGTTGATGCCTCACCTCCCACGTGGAAACTAAGATTATACCTGTCTGTCTGACCATTTCCATACTCCATTGATGTATCCTACGCCCGTTTTGTTGGAAGGTTGGTATCGTTGTGTTATAGGCATACAACCTTATTTTTAGTATTTATATGCGAAACCCAAAACACGGGTCTATTTTTATGCAAAGGATCTATGTATTTACAAAATTTCATAACTATATCAAAAAGTTATAAGCTTGTTATGTTACCTAGTTGTCCGCATAAATACATGGTTACCGGGCCATCCGGACGATTAAGGGGTTGATTTTGCTCTCGCAGTTGTGCGCTGGTTCCTAATACCCGCTATGACATACCATGACCTGTGTTGTACTTAGTGTCGGTGGTGTCCAGTTTGTGACTATTTTAAATATTTTTGGGAAAAAATATAATATGGTGTAAAAAATAATGGAATCGATTCAGTTACTGATTCTGAGCAAACTATATTTAGCGCATATACTAAAAATTATGTCGAAGTCATTTTGTTCTTGGATTCGTATTAGAAACAGTTTTTTTTTTAACTTTGTCCCACTCTTAAAATTACTCCTAAATACCCAGACCCGAAATCTGTAGGACTTACACATAATTGTTCTAAGCGAACGTTCAATACAATCTCTCAACTAATGTGACTACTCGTTAGCACGGTTCTGACGAGTTCACGCGCCTTAGTTGACAGGATCCTCAGGGGTGCAGGCTGGTGCCTGCTCGAGTTACAAGATTAAAGAGTTACCGTTTAAGAAGAAGGCAATGAAGGGTTGAGAAGGCAATGGGCCCTTGATGGAAAACATAAGTAAAGTTAACGCTTTTTCTCGCTTCATCCAGAGCATGTGAAATCATTTGATGATATATATTATTCCAGTTACTACTCTTATTAATTTTCTGTCCATTTAGTAAGGTTGTGGAACTCACTTCCACCTAGCATTCGAGAATTAAAATCGATCTCACTTTTTAAAAATCGAGTAAAAGAGCACTATCTTTCCTCTCAACTGAGTTAATTATTTATATATATGTATGCTATATAGTAGAAGGTATTTATAGTTATTTAACTATATGTTTTATTTGATATTTTATATTAAGACTTCACACATTCTTCTCTTGCTTCCTACACACTATTTCTAAATTGCTACATTACTTTTGATTCTTCCTTTCGCAGGTCTGCTGGAAGAAATTTCTTTGAAAATAAGTAGTACCTTTGTACTTGATGTCTATTATTATGTTTTTTTTCTGTATTTGTGTGTACATAAATAGTAAAAAAAAATATCCCAACAAAAAAAGAAAATCTTGCCTTAGTGAGATAAAATAACTACCACTATTGTTTATCTAACAAAAAGGCGATGAACTGTGATATTGGCAACAAAATCATTCAGTCGGTACAAACTATCTGCAACTATCTGGAAAATCCAATGAAATAAAAAATGGGTTTTGCGCTTTATTCTTGTGTTGTGGATGTAAAGCGATCATGGTTTAGCCGTTCATATATTTTGAGCTGATCATTAATAAAGAAGCGTGGAAAAAAATGTAATATGAATCCCTTCGAGTAGATAAATGTGGAAGTGAAATTCGCGCACGGATGCGGTGGTTTATATACTAAGTAAATTATATTTACTCTTGACTTAGTGACTTTGTTGTGAAAACGCATTAACTGAAAACCGACTCTTATCGTACTACGATTATGTTCCTCGAGCTTTTTTATATAATTTATCACAACAAGGGCTTTTTATTCCTATTTCGTCACGGTCAACGGCGATTTTTTTTTTTTTAACAATTATGCGGATATTTTTAAGGTTTTAACATTTAATGAAAATTTAAATTGAATAAATAAATATGATTATTTACAAAATAATTTGTTAATTCCAACAAATTAACTATCTGTGTTCAAAATTTAAAAAAAAAAATGATTTTCTATTTTAAATATTAGGGTTTGTACCTTTGATTCTCGATCCTGTATCGGCTCCATAACACTCCAGAATTTCGCCTTGGCTGCAATGACAAACTTTCTCCACTTGTATCAAAATGTACTATTTTCTAACAATTTGACCAATCCCCACTTTTATCTATACTTAACATCGTTTTGATCAAAGTTATACATCTTGGTGATTAGGTAGTTTGCTCCAATCATGTTAAGATTAAACATTTAAACAAACCATTTTACTGTCCGTTCGATGGATTTTGACTTTTATTCCGTAGAAGCATAAGAATGGCACTAAGAGCAAAAAAAAATGGTTACAATAAACACAAACTCCAAGGCGCACCAACATAAGGATACCGACCTCGCAGCGAAACACGACGCCGTCACTTCGTGTGCAATAGTTTTTAATAATTTGATATAGTTTCTTTATATGTATTAGTTTAATTTTGTATGGTAATTTGTGTATTTTATCTATGGGCCCTAGTTGCCTGACAATAAAGGTTTATTATTATTATTATTATTATAAGGGTATTTTAAACATACACATTTAAAATAATTAATAACTAACACATGATATTCTCACCGAAGAACCTTTTTTCCATTTCAATATTTTATAACATCATGTATTGCATAAAGACCTGACCAATAAAAAAAAGTTAAAGACCCCTGGACGGTTAAGATAGTTCAAATTATCGTTCCTGGTTACGTAGTAAAATAAGTATTCGTGTTATTGACAAATTTATTAGTGAATTGTGTTCTACGGTTCATTGTAAAGTAGTTATAAATAAAGTAAAATAAGGATTGTTAGTAAAATGGTCTATAAAAAATGTAATTGGATAAAATAATAAAAAATATGACAGTAAAAGACTCTGATCCCAACATGTAGAAAGAAACACGCAACGCCCTGTGATAACGGGTGCCTTTAAAAAAGGACCGAATAAATAAAAAAAAAAATCCAAAAAAAAATATTCTTATACAAACAATCACTTTAGGTATATTACTTTCTATGCACCCTTTTATAGATCAACTAGCTTTTTCCCGCGGCTTCGCTCCTGCTCTACCCCACTCCACCCCACTCACCCTATTCTACCCTAATTTACTCTACTCTACCCTACTGTACTCTACTCTACCTTACTGTACTCTACTCTACCTTACTGTACTCTACTCTACCCTACTGTACTCTACTCTACCTTACTGTACTCTACTCTACCTTACTGTAATCTACTCTACCCTACTGTACTCTACTCTACCTTACTGTACTTTACTCTACCTTACTGTACTCTACTCTACCCTACTGTACTCTACCCTACTGTATTCTACTCTACCCTACTCTACTCTACTTTACCCTACTCTACCCTACCTAAGAACCTTCTTTTGACAATAACAAAAAAACACAAAAAAAAAAATAGCGAAATCGGTCCAGCCGTTCTCGAGATTGGCTCAAGCCTTTTTTACTGAAAAATCGTTTTCTTAATTTTTTTTAATAACTGCGATCCTGCCCGATGGTAAGCAGTGATGCAATTTTTGATGGTGAAACGCATTTGTTTATTAAGAGATTATTCACTCTAGCCTTGAAGACACTTAAATTATAATCAGACAGCAAGACCACAGCTGGTAAATTGTTCCAGTCTTTTGTAGTACGCGATATAAACAATGATTATATATATTGTAGTGTTCGTGTACTTGTCTCAGAGTCACGGGTGACAGGTGACAGACGACAGTTGACAGTTGCTTTCGAGCCGTGAAATAGTCCGGACGTCTAGAAACTAAATGCTGGTGGTGCAACAAGCCAATGTGTTTACCCATGTGTCAGTGCGTCCACTACATATATAATTTCTACATTTCAACTATTATATAAAATATGTCTAATACCTACTCTACAATTTAATGTGATAACCTAATCACCAGGCTATCCACCATATTATATTTTCCAAGAAATCATTTACCAACTTCAAAGCTTAAAGATACCCTCCATTCATATATTTAAAGGAATATTGTGCTAATTGGAAGTGGTGCGTAAAATATCGGATTACGCAAGCGGCTTGGCGGGTGGGTGCCGTGTACCGTGTCTAGTGCACCCGTCCGCGTTACCAAGTCAAATTAAATTTACATAAATAGTCAAATACACAAGGCCCAAAGTAAACCATTCTAAATTCGATGGCCCGAAAGTTGTATCTCTGCAAACACGGACATTCGGAGCGGCAAATGTGACCCGAATTAATATTTGACCAGCATGTTTGTGCTGTACAACTTGTGCCTTCATTTGGCTTCTGTGGGGACTTTACATTTGGTAATTTTCTATGAACTCTAATTTTAGGAATTAGTAGTCTGACCCGCCTTCACCATATTTAATTTACACCGCATGGAAGCGTCGCAATTCATGTTATTTCGAGATAAGTTGATACACACCTAGGGAACTTGTAATGGAATTCAGACAACTTATGATCCTAGCAACCGCGTTGAATTTGTTAGCGACGAAGATAAATGGAAGGCGTGTCATAACTGAGGCCTACTGCACTGTCTTATGAGATTTTCATTTCAATCGCCAGCTGTAGGTATTTCATGTAATATTCCTTCGTATTTTCCGGACTAAAAAATAATGGAACATATTTTTTGTTTACCTTTTCATCTTATTTTAAATTTATTATCACTCATTCAATTTTTAAAACAAAACTAGACCTTATACCGGAAAAGGCATCGCCAGCAACAAGAAAACCATATTAAAAAATAAAGTTAATGAGTACAAAGTTTCCCTGAACAACATCTTTGTACTACCAAGACACCGTGAACATCAAAAAACGTCAACCAAAAATCACCTTTCCCACATCTAACAGATTATAAAAGGCACCTGTGTATACACCGTGTGAGTTTATTTTAAAAATAAACACGCTTGTTCATTGACGCGTCTGAAACATGAACAGCACTCAGGCGGGGTGGCATTAAATATTTCATTTTAGAGAAGTTTTTATTACCGTTACTGAACGTGGCCGCGATAAACGTTGCGAACGTGACTAGAGAACCTTGCTTAGATCGCCCGCTCACCTATACTTTATGGATCTAGAGAGGCTGGATGTGACTGAGTGGAATAAACACGTAAACATCATGTTTTGGGCTTTTGTGCTCGACGCAACGATTTATTGCGTATTTACGTTAAGGAAATAGTGACTCATCGTTGCCACTCTACTTAACCACGCCCTTTGAACAATTAGATCATTGTCACACTACATCACAAAGATTGAGGATATCATGGAGTATGTACGTGTGAAGATTAATTGGACTTTGAAAGTCGTGCAGTTGGAGTCCCGCAATAGCAGTAATTTTAAATCGTTTGTGGAGCGGGTGCCAACTCAACATTTAGAGACATTCCTGAAAGGGGGCCATAGAGTATCGTGTATCTAAAGAAATTACGGACGTATATTTTCTGACCAGTATTTGTCAACCTGTACAGCTCTCTCCGAACCGTCACAAATGGCAAAATACCTTAAGTATGAAGCTAATCCGGCGGGACCTTCACGACTCCCAGTAATAAGGTATATGACTCGAGAGAAAAAATAACAGAGCCGTCTCCTTCTCTACTTTGTAATTAACCTGGTCAGCTGACCCTCGGTAACACAGAGTCTAGCTGACTAATCCTTTCACCACGATAACTCAACCTTAAACCTTCTAAAGGCACTTATCAACGCCAACCCGAACGGAATCTTCACCAGCCAATTATGGTTTCTCAATCATTGAACTAACTCTGAATGTGATCTTTATTAACATAAAAGGTTTTTCAAGCAAGTAGGCCTAACTTCTCGGACCTGATTAGTTTTAAAACTTTATGACAATATCCTCTTACCGCAAGTCTGCTGGAAAAAGTTTCCGTAACCTATGAACTTTTCTATTGGTAGATATTATTTCTATATAAGTTTATTATAGTATCACATAATAGAATGTTTTGATACTTAACTATTGCAAAACACATAATGTATGTGGGTAACACGCTGTCACAGGTGTGAGGCGTGTATTCGATAAAATGTAACACCTACCGAATACCGAATTTGACAATAAAAATAAAATTCGCATATGTACGTCAAAGATTAGTTTAGTATAGCAGAATTATTTAATGTTTCTATTGATCCCTTAGGAGGCCTCTTTAGGAGAAAAAATGGGTTGTTATTCACGGGAGGGTTGGTGAATTTCACATGTCTTTGAAATTTTTGGTTGTAGGACATGTGGGTTTCCACACGATATTTTAGCACTGATGTATGAGTGACCAATTTTTTTTACAGAAAGTTATGCACGTAAATACAATTTATGAAAATGAATTCGATGGACATAATTTAGTTATCGCCTTTTCATAGAATCTGCTCTGTCATGTTTTTGTGGTTTTCTTCAACCGCTTTTACTAACAACAAAGGGCACTCCCGCAAATAATGATATTGTAGAAATATAAATAATCCGATACTATTGTCATCATCATCCTTAGCCTTTTAATGTTCCCACTGCTGGGATACAGGCCTCTTTTCTAAGAGAGTGAATGGGCCGTAATCCACCACGCGGGCCCAGTGCGAATGTCACATGTCTTCAAATTTTTTGTTGTAGGACATGCCGGTTTCCTCACGATGTTTTCCTTCACCGTTTTAAGAGCAGTGGTGGTGAATTAAATAACACAAAGTAATGCGCCTAGCTGGGTTTGAACCCGTGATCTACAACTCGTGAGTCGGGGCCGTTACCACTCGGCTACCATGGCTCTCAACATTATTCTTCTTCTCGACACTATTGTAGGTACATTCATTAATTTTGAATCTGAAAATGTACAAAAAAGAAATATTTACGTAGATACATCGCGGTTGACTAATTTATCAATTTAAATAGGCAACCATTAAAGTAACGTATTTTTATTTTCATCAATTTCAAGTAAAACTTATGATTTTAAAACTCTAGGGTCTAGCTGTACTTTAAAAGAGATTAGATTGATTGATTGAGATTTTATATTTTAGAGTTTTATTAAATAATTGGAAATTTATGATTTATGATAGCACAAAAATAAATACTTACATAATAATATAATTATACGAATACAAAGTAGACGGGTTCCTACTTATAGTATATCTAAAAAGGATTCCTTATTTCAAAACTTTTGCAAAATTAAAAAAAGACCCTGTTATTTTCTTTTAAAGCTGAACAGCAAGAGACGCGAAGGCGACGGGGCGTTAACGAGACGACAGCGGGGCGGTCGCGTTAGAAATGTGCTTCCTTGCACCGCCCACCTTCCGTTAATTTGTAACAAACACGACATTATCACGATACTTTTCGCCTGTATGCAGTATTAAAAAAGGGGGAATGTAATTTAGTATCGTGCGTAAATAACGTAGATTTATTGTCTCCAGATTAATAACTCAGAACCCAAAAATACTAATAAAAAAAAATATTATCTGTATACATTGATATATTATAATTAAGAGAAGATACGTTACGCGCTAATATCACAATCAGAAAACCTGGACTCGAAACTCTCACATCTACACCAGGGACCGTTTTTGGTTAAGGTATACGGTTACGCTACCGGTATTAAAATACGGTACCGCTTTATTTTAAAGATAGACCGAAACCAGTTAAGATTTGCGGTTACGCTACCGGTATATAATAATGATAGCGCAATTTTGAGGTATTGAAATAAAAAGGTATGACGTCATACCGTTAAATAACGGTTATAAGGGTTAACCTTATAACCGATATTTTTTCGGTATGCAGTCCCTGTCTACACTACCTGTAGTCACTGATAGAAAAGGACAGCGATAAGAGCGGCACTGTCATGCGAGCAAAATAGCTTTAGCCGTCGAATATGTGTGATCGTCGCGACCGATGTGAAATCGTGCCATATAGTCACAATTTCACCAGTCCACGTGGTAGAGGCGAGTCGCCTCTTTTCCAACTAACTTGGGGTCTAGTTCCAGTCTAACCAGATGCGGTTGAATACCTAAGTTTAACATGGAACGACCGTGTCCACGGAGTGTCCACGGACGGAGTGTCCACGGACGAAGTGTCCACGGAGTTTCTTGCACATTCTTCTCCATAGAGATCTACGCTTTGGAATGTGCAATTAGCATCATTTTTTTTTTCGGACCGACTGACTTTTTGAGCTTTCAAAAATGTCTATAAATGGTTTATTTGCAATAAATGATTTTTGACTTTTGACTGCCTATAAGACAACTATACATAACAACTATTTACCCGTTTTAAACAAATCAATAAATGATTATGATTATGATATTCCGTGGATAGACTGTTGTTCAGACTTTCTGGCGACTGACTACCTTTAAAGACTGTAAAAGATCTACAAATGACAACCGGGACCAACGGCTTTACGTGCTTTCCGGGGCACTGGGTGTCAGTAACATCCTAGATAAACAGAAGAGTACATGATGAATTGAAAAATTGACATTGGTACTTACCCTGTTTTGAACCTGCAACTTCATAGAATAGAATAGAATAAACTTTATTGTACACCAAAATAGTAACAAAAACTTCATCGATGAAAAGCCAAGCCATCACGACAGTAGTTGATCAAATCGACCATTTTTTTAAATTCTACTGAATATAGCTTTCACACGGATCAGTTTCCCAGCAGTTCATACACTGAGTGATGCGTACCGCCAGCTACCGATCCCTTTAACAGATATTTTTATTCGATACCCAGACTAAAAAAAAAACGAAACATCATGTCCAGGTTTCACAGTTCACTGTGCTATTTCTACATCATTCGATCAGAATACCACAAAATAAAACCGCGTTGGTAGTACTTTGGTAGTGGTTTTCATGTCGTCTATCTTTACTAACAAACGTGCGAATAGTAGATTGGTTTTTTCCCAGAAATTCAATTCCTCCTCCTCCTCGATTTGTATTCCTCATTACTGAGGATCGTGAAGCTTCCGCTGGATTAACTTCATATTGATGGTGTCTCGCCACCTGTGACAGTTCTTAGCGTCATGAAGCGCGACGTTCAGTTGGGTGTCCAGTGTGGAGCGGACCTGATCTGACCATCTTTTTGGGCTGCGGCCCCTTGGTCGTTTGCCATCAACTATGCCAGTTACGATGAGCTGTTCCAGGTTGTGGCCATCTTTTCTGGCAATGTGTCCAAGAAACTCCAGTACTCTGCGCATGCAAGTAGTTGACAGTCTCGTCCTGATGTTCAGTTCACGCAAGATAGAGAGGTTTGTACGGAAAGCAGTCCAGGGAATTTGGAGCATTTTCCAGCACCACATCTCGAAGGCATCAATACGGTCGCGGTCAGCCTTTTTTAGAGTCCAGGTCTCAGCCCCGTAGCTGAATATGGAGAAGACCAGACATTTCACTTAATCATGTTTTTAAACAATCTCTATACGCTGTATTGATATTTACCTCGGGACGGTGTCAACAGGTCTTTGTAACTTAATATACAACCTTGTTTTTAGTATATCCAAAACTCGAAACATAGGTCTAGTATTTTTATGCAAAGAATCTATGTTCAAAATTTCGTAACTGTATCATGAGAAATCACAAAGTTATAAGATAGAACCTTGCGATGTTACCTGGTTATCCGAAAAAAATGCCAAAAATACATGGTCACCAGGTCATCCAGGCCACTGCGGGGTTGTTTTACACCCGCACCCAGCTCTGCGCTGGCGCCTAATGCCCGCTGTGATCTGCCATGACCTGTGCTGTACTTAATGTCGGTGGTGTCCAACTTGTGATTATTAAAAAATATTTTTGTGAAAAAATATAACATTGTGTAAAAATTATTGGAATCGATTCAGTTACTGATTCCGAACAAACTATATTCAGGTATTGTATGCGATACCTGAATATAGTTTGTACTAAAAATTATGTTGTACATGTACTGGGGAATATTGAAAACCTAGAACAATCGAGACAGATACTCGTATATAATATACACCGAAGAGCAGTGGTGGCCGAGTGGTAACAGCCCCGACTTACGAGTTGTAGGTCGCGGGTTCAATCCCAGCCAGGCGCATTACTTTGTGTAATTTATTTCATCATCATCGTGAAGAAACCGGCAGTTCCTAGAACCAAAAAATTGTAGTCGTGTGAGGAGGCCTGTGTCCCAGCAGTGGGAACATTAAAAGGCTGATGATGATGATGATGATGATTTCCAAGAAAGTATTAGGTTCTTAAACCTTTATTGATTCCCGATAGATTTAATAACTCAAATATAGACATTGACCTTTCCTCATCGACTTGTACAATTATATTGTTAATTTTTCACAGGAATTACGTAATTTTTCCGTGTA
This sequence comes from Leucania comma, assembly GCA_958295575.1. NCBI lineage: Eukaryota > Metazoa > Arthropoda > Insecta > Lepidoptera > Noctuidae > Leucania > Leucania comma. The sequence goes on along the minus strand of OY282474.1, from coordinate 12,150,337 downwards.
ACCTTTACAACACAGTACAACTATGCTTGGCTGCCATTTAATTTAGTCGATTCCAGTTATTTCACATGTATGTGCCACCTACCGACTTGCTCGCCCGAACTTTGTCTAATACACTCTGCAACGTACGTATCCCCATCTGCTGCAGTTACTATAATTAAGATTTTCTCCATAAAAGCTATTAATAAGTTTGATATTATTTTGGAAACCTGTTAAAAGTTTGAAAATGAAATCAAATAGTGCGTTTAATCAATACGTAAAGTCAATAGTTTTATTTAGTTTCAGCGTGAGTTGGTTAAGGGCCAAATTCACCAATAAACTAATCGCGATTATATAAAACAAAACTCAGTTTGAGCGCCTAATCCAGATTATAGCTTCATTTTGCGTTTCACCGCGATGACTTGAACATAGTTTACGCTAAACTCAGTTTCAATTCTTTTGTTGTCGCCCATGTTTACGACACGGGTCTTTAAACTAGATTACGCTGAGCTCAGTTTAGTTAAACCAAGTTTTTATATTGAATGATGAAATCTGCCCTAAGTAGTGGTCGCAAACTCTACTGTGGGCTGGTCTTGTGCTCGATTCTAGAGTTGCGTAAAGCGTTATTAAATCTGGATTTTTTCAGTAATAGCCCAGAGTCTACATTGAGGCAAACCTTCTACTAGATGGGTCTTATAACATAACATGCAATCTGTGGATATATCCGTACTTCTTCTTAATGAAACATTATGAATTTTACGCTTTTTAAGGTATTTTTACAAGCGTTGAATCTTTGAATCTTTGAATGTTTGAATGTTTGAATGTTTGAATCTATGAATCTTTGAATCTTTGAATCTTTGAATCTTTGAATCTTTGAATCTTTGAATCTTTGAATCTTTGAATCTTTGAATCTTTGAATCTTTGAATCTTTGAATCTTTGAATCTTTGAATCTTTGAATCTTTGAATCTTTGAATCTTTGAATCTTTGAATCTTTGAATCTTTGAATCTTTGAATCTTTGAATCTTTGAATCTTTGAATCTTTGAATCTTTGAATCTTTGAATCTTTGAATCTTTGAATCTTTGAATCTTTGAATCTTTGAATCTTTGAATCTTTGAATCTTTGAATCTTTGAATCTTTGAATCTTTGAATCTTTGAATCTTTGAATCCTACTCTACCCTGCTCTACCCTGCTCTACCCTGCTCTACCCTGCTCTACCCTGCTCTACCCTGCTCTACCCTACTCTACCCTGCTCTACCCTGCTCTACCATGCTCTACCCTGCTCTACCCTACTCTACCCTGCTCTAACCTGCTCTACCCTGCTCTACCCTGCTCTACCCTGCTCTACCCTACTCTACCCTGCTCTACCCTGCTCTACCCTGCTCTACCCTGCTCTACCCTGCTCTACCCTGCTCTACCCTGCTCTACCCTGCTCTATCCTGCTCTACACTGCTCTACCCTGCTCTACCCTGCTCTACCCTGCTCTACCCTGTTCTACCCTGCTCTAACCTGCTCTACCCTGCTCTACCCTGCTCTACCCTGCTCTACCCTGCTCTACCCTGCTCTACCCTGCTCTACCCTGCTCTACCCTGCTCTAACTTGCTCTACCCTGCTCTACCCTGCTCTACCCTGCTCTAACCTGCTCTACCCTGCTCTACCCTGCTCTACCCTGCTCTACCCTTCTCTACCCTGCTCTAACCTGCTCTACCCTGCTCTACCCTGCTCTACCCTGCTCTACCCTACTCTACCCTGAACCAATAAATGAGCAGGTTTTGGATTATATTTTTTTATTAATTAATGGGATAAAAATTATTCTAAGTCCTTTTTCTGGTTCTAAGCTACCTCTCCACCAATTTCCTGCCAAATCGGTTTAGCCGTTCTTGAGTCTATAAATAGTGTAACTAAGACGACTTTCTTTGATAATTATATATGTAGAAGATACGTATATACATTTGTACCCTTATTTTCATACCACTCTTTCCTTTTAATTTTTTATGCACCAACCATCTTTTCTCTTCAACTCACTTGGTTGATTGATACAGAATGCTTGTTGCTTTATGTTGCATGAAGTTTAAATAAATAAATAAATTCTGTACTTCAAATCTAAAATGTAGCTCATTTCTCTTCGAAACAGTAATTCACTTGCCTATTATAAATCTATCGATACCAGATCACGATGACGTTTAAAAATTCTATCAGAACATAGAGCAACATTCTATAGCAGGGATGGCAAACCTTTACTTGAGAAAGTGGCATAATATATGAAAAATATGATAATATTGTGGTCAAGACGTGCCATCAAAGAATTTGAATGTATAATTTATTAGTCAAAATACTAAACAAGATGCTATTAACGACTCAGATGGTACATTGGTTGAGCAATTGGATGCTGCGTTGCTCGTAACGAGTTAGGCTGTGAACGAAACAAATATTTTTGTGTTCTACAGATAGGCGTTCTAGGTCTAGGTGCCTATGTATTGTGAGTTTATATATCTGTGAACGAACACACGATACAGGAAATAATTTATAGTGTGGGGCAACATTTTTGGCTATAAAAAAGAACTCTTAATTTACAATCCGAAATTCGTATATCGTTATATCTCTTTATTCAATAAATGAGAAAATTAGTATGATTACTGCTGCTTCAAATAATCTAGATGTCAAATATTTTACACTGTTATCCCTGAATTTATCTATTATTTTAGCGCTTTTCACTGCTAGCACCGGTGCCATAGGTTTGTCATCTCTATTCTATACTCATCAATAGATATAAAAGATTGGTACTTTTTTTTTTAAATTGGGATATCATCAAATAACTTTTCTAGCTCTTGGTAGAACGAGAGAGATTGTCAGACTTTTACTGGCTTTAACCCGCCTTTTTTTAATAATAAAAATTAGTGCCTTACTGCGATCCTACCTGATGGTATTTGATGGAGAGGTGCACTAGTTTATTAAGAGCCTATTCACTCTAGGCTGTGTTCCTTCAGTCTTCAGTTCTTTTCTAGGTCCACGGCAACTCTCTCCAACATACCCACAACCCTAGAACGTTTATTATATAGTTTTGATTTAACTGCCTTAAGCTGCCCCCGACGGGTTTACGATATGAAACTGAGGAAAGAAGTAGCATGACTTCACTTAATAATACTTTATACTCAACGTTGAATCGGCGACGACCCAGCAGCAAAATTAAACAGTTTATTAAAATTTCAATTTCCTTGATTGTAGCTGTTATCCAGCGTTTTAATAGAATAACAGAGTAGGATAAGGCTCAGATTACGTTACGCAAGGCCTGTAAAGAATTATGATTTTGGTTATGTGTGACGGCCTCTGAATTATTTATTTAAGGAAGTTTGTGATAGGCCTCGAGGCAATTTTCTTTAATATCTGGTTTCTGAAAATTTAATTAAGTTTTTCTAAAATGAGTTTTTTTTTTAATTGATATAATCTAATGCTTGACTACAATCCCATCTGATGATGAAATTACTCTCTGCACTTGTTAACGCCCCTCATCAGTCATTGACCATCAGTCATTGATTTATTATTACCAAAAAAGAGTATATAATAATATAAGAAATAAACAAAGAAAGAAAAACGACATCTAAACACAGAGAAATTTAATAAAGCCAAAAATAATTATAGAATAATTGCAGTAGTGGTGGCCTAGAGGTACCGGCCTTGACTTACGAGAAGTAGGTTGCGGGTACAAACCCAAGCATATGCATTCATCATCATTTCAGCCGAAAGACATCCACTGTTGGACATAGGCCTCCCCCAAGTTTCACCACAATGAACGGTCCCGCAACTCTTACTAGGTCATTGGTTCACTTGTAGAAGTTTTCCAACACTACGTGAACTTAAGCCACCATATATGGCGATTCTTCGTGCTATCCTTGGTTCTACTGCGGATAGATTCGATCACGCAAGGAAACTCCGAGCATAGCCCTTTCCGTTGCCCTTTAGGTGAGTTTAAGTCTTCTTGCCCATTGTAAGCGACTACGTTTTGGAGCCATATGTCATCACTCGCAATACGCAGTGGTCATAGACAGTTTACGTCTTGGGACACTGGTAAATTCGAGAAATTACGTTTCCCTACCTCACACCTCGCACCAAAATATTGGTTTCGAGGTCTGCTCTTGTAGTCGGACTGACATGGTGGCGTTTTTGTACAAAAACTTGAGCACTTCGATGTACACCGGTACATCGAAGTGCTGAAGTTCAGCCAAAAAAAAAGGAAAGTCAATTTGGTACCATTGGAGAGACTGCAGTACAGCCCAAGTCTCGATCAAATCAACGGCTTTCTCGTAGTCCACAAACGCTAAGCAGAGAGGCTTATTATACTCCTCAGTCTTCTGTATTACTTGCCACAGCGTATATATATGGTACACAGAGCAGATGCATTACTTTGTGTAATTTTATTTCAACACTATTGCTGTCAACGTGGTAAAGGAAAACGTCGTGCGAAAACACGCATGTCCTAGATCCGCCAGTCCGCACTTAGCCCAAGTAGTAGATTACGGCCTATTTCCTCTCCTAGAGAGAAGACCAGAGTCCCAGCAGTTAGAACATTATAAAGCTGATTATGCTATGATTATTCCTATACAGATTTATTCAATAACATTAATAAATTAATAACAGCTATCATCAGCTCAGACACACTCTGTGATCAATCAGAATCGCTAACTTAAAATCTGAATACAAGCAGCTGCTTTTTTTTGGGCTTTGGGTAGAGTAGGACTGTCAGACTTATACTGGATAAAACCCCCCGTTCCTTCAGTTGCCCTTTGTATTTTAAGGCCTCTTTCGAAAAATGCCGAAGTACAAGCAGAGTTTAATAAAAGAGAATAGAAGAAAAGCTTTAATTATATTATAAACCGACCAAGCACAATTGTTACATACATAAAGTAAAGGAGAACAAAGGTACATATACTATGCGCCGAGAGTGCCCATACTAAAAGCGTAACCACCTCAACATTTATTGGGCGTCAAACAACCAGCGCTGGTTTTCAGTTGGCACCCCGCAGTGACGCACAGACGAATGTAAATAAAATATATACTGCTGCAGATGCTCGATAGCTCAGAAAATATCCCCACCTCTATAAAATTCTACTGAACCAAATCCCGTACACACAATAATCAACGCTGCCACGTAATCCAGCTAAATTATTCCAATCCACATTTAATACAGCCTCAGCAATGGCAAAAGTTGTAGACAGGTACGACCACAAAGCCCATTTCATCCAGTAACCAAATCACGATTCTCGTTAATGACAGGTATTAGCACAGCTGTTTAGTAATACGTATACCAGTTGTTGATACCACAATACAGACTAAATTTAGGTATTGACTGTAAACAGCAAACCAGCATTACACAAATCGACGAGGTGTTAACACGCCATTTTTAATTGTTAACACGGTTTTTAGGGTTCCGTAGCCAAATGCCGAAAAACGGAATCTTTATGGATTCATCATGTTCGGCTGTTTGTTTGTCCGTCCGTATGTCACAGCTACTTTTTCCGAAACTATAAAAACTATATTGTTTGTAACTTAGTAAGTAGATGTATGTATTCTGTGAACCGCATTAAGATTTTCGCACAAAAATAGAAATACAATACAATAAATTTTGGGGGTTCCCCATACTTAGAACTGAAACTAAACAATTTTTTTCATCATACCCATAAGTGTGGGGTATCTATAGATAAGTTTTCAAAAATGAAATATTATTGAGGTTTCTTATATCATTTTTAAAGTGGCAACATGTGTGCCGCGCCCTGTAACTTCTGAAATGAGAATGATAAAACTAAAAAAATATATGATTTACATTACCATGCAAACTTCCACCGAAACTTGGTTTGAACGAGATTTAGTAAGTAGTTTTTTTTTTTTAATAGATACGTAAACCGCAAACCGCAATTTACCAAGTTTGTACGGAACGAAACCCTTAGTGCGCGAGTCTGATTCGCACTTGCCCGGTTTTTTTTGGTTATAGATCTGTTTGTGATGATCAGATCCCGCCCTTGAGCGGAGCGGGAAATAGTGTCAGACTCTTACTGACTAACAACCTACCACGTTCCTTCGTTGCCTATTATACCGGGGCTGAGCCTTCCTCTCAGAAAACTGCCCTTGACTCCAGCAGGCTTCGACCCTGCCTGCCTGCAGCTAGCAGGCTGGGCCTCTACGGTTCACTGACTGCTCCTTGAGGCGCGCGGGAACAGTACGCGATCACGCCATCCGCAAGCCCGCGTCTACGGTGGCCGGAAATTAGGATTGGAATCCCGGCGGCGGCTGGGGCGAGTGCCCCTCCGATGACCTGGTGAGGGTCACAGGCATCCGATGGATGCGAGACGTACAAGACCGGTTGTTATGGTAGGGATATATGCGACAGTGGACGACTTTCAGATGAAATGATGATGATATTGATGAATGAAATTAATCAAAAAAGCATGGCGGAATACATAAAAAAGAACTAGCTAATCGCGCGGCCACTGCGCCAAAAAAGCCGTCAACTAACAATTACAAAAGTCGCAAAAGGGATGAAAAATGATACATATTAGAATAACTTCTCTGCAGAATTTTTCGTTTTAAAGCTTTTTAACCATTTATTTTCTAAAAACTAACTTCAATTTCAGACTGTGAATCTGTCAAAACTAATTTGCGACGTCATCTCTTTTTGAAAAGTTCTGATACTTAACTGAAGTTTATCACACATCTAATTTGATGAGGAGACATTGAGTTCATTCACTTTTACCAATTTTCTCGAGTGCCATTATTAGATTAAAAAAATACCTTCATGACATTAGTTCAAAAATATTTTATGACCTTTTACTTTCATGAACGTAGGTAGTGCATTTTTATTTTAGACTAGCTGATGCCCCTGACTTCGTCCGCGTCAGACTTTCAGGCAACAATTTCAGGCAGGCCTAAGTTACTACTTATAACATTAGCGAGCTGCTAGTTGAAGTTTCGTCAAAATCAGTTCAGCCGTTTTGGAGATTAACCAGATCGAACACACAGATAGACACAACATAACTTAACCAACATTAATTACAATAACAATTAGGTTCGACTAAAATGGACCTTAAAACATCAAATATTTTTTTCATACACAACAAATTAAACAATACACATACAAAATATAAAAACATATACAAATATAAAAACAAGCACAGACACACTTCACATAATTTACACCTACAAGTTCCGATGACTCAGTACCTATATGCACCATGCAGTAATGGTTCAGGTACCACCAATCGGACCTCCAGTGCGAATGCCCTCAGGACTCCTTTGGTGTTAGCACGAACCCTCGAACCATTGTGTGGTCCACCAAAGATGTACAGTGCACAATGTTCCAATTGCTGGAACTCGGGCCCCCCCCTCTCTAGGAGAGGGAAAGGAATTTTTGAATCTAGTACATGCTGGTTTCCTCACAATATTTTCACTTTCCATTTTAATAGCAGTACTGATGAAATAAATTACACAGTTTAAAGCGCCTGCCTGGGTTTGAACCTACAACCTACAATTCGTAAGTCGGGGTCGTTACCACTGGGCTACTACTACTCAAAGGAGAAAAAAGTGAGCTGATATTCCGCCAGATGCCAACTAGTATGGTGAGATTTCACGACTTGACGGTGAGACAATGTAGTATTATTCTTTAAAAATCTCACTGTAAATACTCAACATCTATTTCACTTCATAGAGAAAAAAAAACTGTATCAGTGAAATTATTCAGTCGAATCCCACTGTAAATTTTCAACATCTGATTCACTTCATACAGAAAAAAAACTGTATCAGCAAAATTATTCAGTCGTAAAGCTAATTCAAAATTCAGATGTCTGAGCCCGGATTTATGGTCATATAAATTGGATTAAACTATTAACTTTACCTATTACCGCTGGGCGCTCCTAAATAGTTGTATGTGAAACATTTGACCCCCGTCTCGTAACTCAGTTAAGTTTATTATCCCTATTAAAAGTGGGAGATAAATTCGTTAATATAAACCCTTTAATGAAACTAACCTTCTTTATAATATTATATCATTATATTTATAAGCTTAATAATTTTTTTTAAGGCGGGTAATCATAAATTAACTACTCTTACTCTCGAAAGAGCGACAGGTAGAGTCGAGACTTTTATTGCCTGTGTTTCTTCAGTAGCCTTTTACGGTTCATCCCCCCTAGCCAAGTTACAATCGTTTCGTTAAGCGTGAACCCTTGGAGTTGGCTACACCCTCACTTCCTTTGTTCTGACCACGTAACTGAGCGTTGTGGTGACATCAGAGCAAAGAAATAGGGGGCGAGGCCAACTCCAAGCGTTCACGCTAACTCTTCAAATAATTCCACTACACTTGATAAGCTTAATACCATAAAATTCTATTTATCTTCATCATCATCATTTCAGCTAAAAGATGTTCACTTTTGGACATAAGCCTCCTCCTAGTGTCACCATAACGAATAGTCCTGTGCGTCTTATATGCATAGGATTCCCCTCATTACCACCCTGCCACAACGGGATCTGGAGGCAACAGTCCTTGCATGCATGAATGACTTGCGCATGGAGATGGTGACATAGCGAACAAAGTTCCGGCGGGATCTTATAGCGATATGGTGACAGCAAATGTCGCACCCTGATGATAGGATGATATACATAATAATTATAGCGATAAGTCCCGTCTTTAACGGGTGGCTGGAGAGACGTCACGGCATCCTCACCTTCTGCAAGATGCAAGTCCTTACTGGACATGGTAAGTTCGGTAGGCACGTTTTGATTTGTGCAGAAGAAATGACTGGGTGTCACCATTGTGAATACCACCTGGAGGATACGGTGAAGCATACGGTGGAGGTGTATCCGGTTGGGTAGAGCACCGCCGTGTCCTCGTAAGGACAATCATCGGTAACCCTGGGTACTGGCCATGGTCTAGCCGGTCCTAGCTCGAGAGGACACCGGTGTCCTCTCACATCCACTCCACTATAGGCCATAATTCCGATGTTTAGAGTCTACTTTTGTATGAACAAGTTTGTTAGTAGTGGATCTACATGCTAGAGCTAGTGAGAATAGACGTGAGTGCCTCTTTCTGAAAGCAGTAATGCTAATGAAGAAGGCAGCAGCACGCGAGAGGGAGACGTCCTCACGCCCCAGACACGAACACAAAGGGCAATTGAAATAAGTCATCAAATGATTTCTCATCAAACTGGGCAAGTGCGAGTCGGACTCGCGCACCGAGGGTTCAATTGGTTCAATTCCCGAATTGAGTCTCGAAGATTTCTTAGACTTATTCCTATATCTGTACTATGAAATCTTGTTTTATGCCAAATTTCAGGATTCTAGGTCAACAGAAAGAACCCTATAAATTTTGATTCCTTGAAAGTTTCGAAATATTTTTTGCGACATAAACGGCCATAAGTATCTTTTTTTTTTTGTTAACTTTTTTGTTTCATTTTTTCATTTTTTGACAGCTTCAAGGGGTCACAGACGTCAGTATATGGTTTAAATTTCAACTGGATACCTCCACGCATTCGTGAGATAAACGGTTTTGACAGACAGATAGAGAGACGGACAACAAATTGATCCTATATGAGTTCCGTTTTTTCTTTTGAGGTACGGAACCCTAAAAAGGATAACAGCAATGCTTCCATATTAACAAATCATAAATAGGTATTAATTAAGTATTAAATAAATAATTTAATTGTTATTGCACGAAATAAGTTATAATTCACATTAATAATGCTCCCAATTCCGGTTGCCATACTATTAAGATTTATAATAATATCAGCACCCGGATTAAGCAAGCCAAATTAAAAATGTTTCATAAATAGCAACATTTCATTAAACCCAACAATATTGTTTAATTAAAAATAATGTTTTAATAGAGGAAAGAAAGTACACGGTCATGAAGCAAGATTTTGTAAACTTAGAAACAAAATAATGCAAAAAAAAAAATCTTCTATTTGGTGCTCAATTTTGCTGACACTATTGTTAAAGGGAGAGTAGGGAAAAATTGACTTTGCTCTCGTAACCTATCCTTCTAGATCAAAAGCGTGACACTTGTCTTAGCTTTAGTGTAAACTTGTAGAGGAAAAGTAGCATACTTGGGATACTACAAGTAATTGTATTTCACAGATATCTCTATAAATATCAAGACCAAATAAGTTTTTTAACAGGTAAAGCCGTTTAGTCTCCGACTTATTGTGTAACAAAATGGTATTCCAAATATGCTACACTTACTTCTAGTTTTTTAGCAGTGAACATTTTTTTAAATCGGTGGAGCAATTTTGAGAAAACTCCTACTCCAAACTTACAAGCATTACTTTTTTTATGCTATACTAGCTTAAGCTAGCGGCTTCGCCCGCTTGAAAGTCGGTTACTCTATGCAAACCTCCAACCCCTGTTTTACCCCCTTAGGGTTAGAGTTTCGTAAAATCGATTCTTCGTCGTTCCATTATTAGCGGATGTCTACACCCCTTAAAGAACCTACCTGCCAAATTTTAAATTTGTAGGTGTTGTACTTTCCGAGAATTCGTGATTAATCAGTGAGTGGTATTTCGCTATATAAAATATAGGCTAGGGCATTGATGTCATCAGTATGCAGAAATTGCAATCCTTTGCAGCAAAACAAATCCAGTAGTAAAAACCAACCAGCATCACAAAACCCAGAGACAAAAAAAAAACATAAATAAAAAGATTAAAAACGAAGCCAGCACAAACCACACCCAATCTTCGGTATGCCCCATATCGTATGAACCGAAAATTTCTGCGTTCCAATTTTGCACACGTCTGTACACAAATTTGCCTGAAATAAGTGGCCTGCGCGGTTATCGAAAATTCAACGAGCCACAGAAATTTGTATCAAAATTGGTAATATCAATGAATATGATTGTTAAATTGGAGTAATTTTAAATTAGTTAAAAGGAGATTGGGGAATAGGGTTAGTTAGTTATAGGTAAAATAAACTTTAAACTAAAAGATGAAGACTGTATTTTTTTCTCTAAAACCAATTTTTGGCTTAGTTTCTAAAGTCTTCTTTATGCTGACATACAATATATTCCTGACTAAACACTGTATTTACCTGCCTCTATGTGTAAAACTAAAAATCTGTATTTCAATCTTGCTAAATAAATGATTACAAATGGTTGGAGTTATTTTTCAAGGACGTCTAGTTATCGTAAAAACATCAATAAATATAAAATCTAAATTAATAAAACCCTTTTGGTCTCGGATATAAAAAGATATGAGGCAGAAACCAAATATAGTAGGATACTAATACTAAAAAAACAACGAAAATATGGGACATACTTATACTTAAAAATTATTGTTGTCATAAAGACGAAAATATAACGTTCATATGTATGAATATTCATATCTAGTGACCGTATACATAATATACAATATACCTAATGGATTCATTTATCTGAGTAAAGCAATATTAAAATGTATAGCGTCCACTACATGTTCAGATAACTGGAAAAACCAATTACAAATATAATCTGTTCATTTAAATGCAATACAAGTTGTGCAAAAGTAAAACAGTTCTTTAGTAGATAATTATGTGAACTTTTTACAATGTAAATACGCATTATAGGATTCTTTTGGCCAAATGGAGCATTATAGACCTTTTACAAATACGGTGCCAGTGTGAAGCACCTTTGCAAGTTATACTCTACTTACTGTACTGCTCTTTATGCCCTACCACGTAGGTGGTGGAAGATGTAGATCTTCCACTATCGAAAATTGCACATGAGAAAGCGATCCAAGTAACCATGTACTGCACATCCAAAATTTGAAAATCTGAGTCTTTCGACACGAAAATACGTAGGTTCTTCTGCGATCTACTGCCAAAAAGAAAATAAAATAAATATAATAAGGTACCTACCTTGTCTCCATTTATCTACATTTTAGCTAAACATTTTCTGTCGCGTGGCGCGTATCCAGAAATTACGACTCATTTTCTCCCTTAAAACTATGCCATATACATCTCGGTCATATGTATCTTGAGCGAGTATATCAACACATGTATCCGGCGTACACATACGTCCGTGGTACAGCCGATAAATCATTGTGACATTTCACTGAGATGTCGACATTGGTCGTTAGTCGCGTCACCAGCGCCGCCTGCCGATAACACACAAAAACAGGAAAACTCACCAGTAAATTGTATACTTTATAGCTTTGCTAGCTTTTGCGTGCGGCTTCTATCAGAATCGAATCGAATCAAACAGAATAGAGCAGAATCGAACAGAATCGAATCGAATCGAACAGCATCCGTGCCCGCAGCCACGATCTCAAAATTGAGTAAACCATAGAAATATGTATACTAAAACACCGGTCCGTTTTAGTATACATATTTCTAAAAGGTAATAAGACCTAAAATATGATCCACGAAAAATAGAAAAAATCCAATCTTTCCAACTGAAAGTGTGTGTTACACGTTTTGAAATTTGAAATATACGTTTTGTCTTAAATCAGAGGTGACACGAGCTCTTAACGCGATTCATTTGTCATCCTATACTGAAATGTTATAGAGATGGAGCTATACACCATTATATTTTGGTCGTTTTAATCCAGAGTAGGGTCGATTCGGTACATGAAACACTATCGATTTGTAAAGATAAAAATGAAAAATAAAGTACTCGTACTTTTTTCAAACTCAAATTAATTCACGCATGTACAACATTAATTTCTTTAAGTAAACGTCAGCTGAGCGAGGCCAATGAACTGTAGGTAGTTATTACGAAACGGCCGACAACTACCTACAAGGTCATTGACTCGTTTACTTAAAGAAATTAATTTCGTACATGCTTTTATTAATTAGAGTTTTAGAAAAAAAGTACTTTATTTTTTAATTTTATCTTTACAAATCGATAGTGTTTCATGTCCTGAATCGACCCTACGCTAAATTAAAACGACCAAAATATAATGGTGTATAGCTCCATCTCTATAACAGTTCAGTATAGGACGGCAAATGGATCGCTTTAAGAGCAGGTGTGAGTCGGACTCGCGCACTGAGGGTTCTATATAAACTTACCTATGAATAAGGTTCAATTCGCCGAATTGAGTCTCAAAGATTTTTACGAATCGCCAAAAAAGTTTTCTTTTTATGACGGAACTACGAGTACACAGTTGTCAGATTTTTTCTATACCTTTCTTCATGCCAAATTTCAAACCTATGAATTTTGATTTCCTTGAGAGTGTCGAAATATACGTTTTATGCAACGTAAACAGCCATATCTTTTTTTTTAAACTTACAATTTTGATTTTTTCACAGTTTCAAGGGACTGCAGACCTGAGTCTATGGTTTTAATTTGAAGTCGATACCTCCACGCGTTCCCAAGATAAAGGGTCTTAACAGACAGATAGACAGACAACAAAGTGATCGTATAAGGGATACGTTTTTTTTTTCTATTGAGGTTCGGAATCCTAAAAAGGTTGGAAACGATTATCTTAAAGAGTTATAGATGCTTAATTACCCTTAGATACAACTTGGGAACAAATATAGCTAGGTATTACATCGATAGTTGGCAGCCAAAGTGACAGGAGGCGTTATACCGTTGTCACAAGTTCCCCGATTGTTAGAACTTCTGTATCTACATGTAGGAATTAATTTGGAATAGGGTTACTAACTAAACTAATTGGGGAACCACGCCCTTTGTATTAATGGCAGTTTAAGCGATACCCAAGTTGTACCAGAAGACACTAGCGTACAGGTAGAATAATTCATCATTACATAGTATAAAACAAATTCGCTTCCCGCTGTCTGTCCCTATGTATGCTTAGATCTTTAAAACTACGCCACTTTGAATTTTGATGCGGTTTTTTTAATAGATAGAGTAATATAAGAGAAAGGTTATAATGTTCCCACTGCTGGGACTCAGGCCTCCTCTCTAGGAGAGCATTTGTATGAATAATATATTTAATATCACCATTGCACCCGTGCGAAGCAGAAGCGAGTTTATTTAAAACTAGTGACCCCTAGTTTTAAATAAACTCGTAGAATCTGGGTTTTTCTATAGCCAATCGATCTGAACAAATAGTGTGATGAAAGCGTATGTCCTCTAATTCGTTACGGAAACAAAATAAAAAAAGTTATTAAAGAGCAGTGGTGGCCGAGTGATAACGGCCCCGACTCACGAGATGTAGCTCGCGGATCCAAACCAAGCCAGGCGCATTACTTTGTATAATTTACTTCTTCACCATTGCTCCTAAAAATGGTAAAGGAAAACACCGTGAGGAAACTGGCTGTTTTATAACCTAAAATTTGAAAACCGCATCAAAACACATTACACACACATTACACACGCACACATTATTATAAGTGAAAACTTGTAAATAGCCGTTTTTTACCTATTTTAAGTGTTTATTGTAACTATTAGCTGTAAGTTTTCCTATGAGTAATAAAATAAAATAATAAATAATAAAATCTATCGCAAAGTTTTAAAAATCTAAGCATACACAGGGACAGACAGCGAGAAGCGACTTTATACTATGTAGTGATATAGAAACTTAAATACATCATTGAGTGTATCTGAATGTCAAATAAACGTCTTTTTTTTTCTTTTTTTCTATTTGCCATTTCCGTTCTAGGACCACAGGTTTCCTTCTCCGACTTCACGAAACTCCCCGTGGCCCTAGCGGGCATCGGCTCTGCTGGATTCCCACGGTTTTGCTGATATCTCTGAGTTGCACGTGGAAATCTGCGCCATCGACTACTTGGGCTCGGTACTTATCGGACGGGTGAGCTACCCATTGGTCATCGTCCGTGAGTACAAGCCAACGGTGGCCAGGGATCCTAACGCTTAGCACATCTTCTATGGCGGCGGCTTGTGCATGATGATATCCATTCCTTCACGCTTGCAGCGTTATCCATCGCTAGAATTATTGCCTCGCAAATCGAGACTCCCGCATGACAATCCCTCGTAACCAGCGCGACAGGTCACCGCCACCGCAACGATCGCTTCCAGCATGGCTATTGGCTAACTTTTTCAAAACAGTTGACAACTGGCATTTGATGTACACTAAACTTTGTAGTCAACTAACAATTTCATAATTTTGATATTACGTATGACATCGACACATTTGACATCAAGTTGGTAACAAACTTCGGTGGATAAGGGGCGGCTAACAAAAATTAACGGTGCATATTGTCCCGGCTCTAGTTTTTATCGACTATTTTACAGCTAAGTTGAATATCGCATCTTCAGCTTAAAGCTTACACAATCACAATTTTAAAAATATCTATACCATTACATCTGTCAAAACGTGTTAAGGATATCAAAGGCACCGGTGGATAATGGCGTCATATCAGTTGGTCACTAGAGATAGGCAATACGAAACTAG
This sequence comes from Leucania comma, assembly GCA_958295575.1. NCBI lineage: Eukaryota > Metazoa > Arthropoda > Insecta > Lepidoptera > Noctuidae > Leucania > Leucania comma. Next base: position 12,135,035 of record OY282474.1, on the reverse strand, counting down.
CTGTTTGACAGTTATACGATGTACATTCTAGTAAGTAATCTTCACTTGAGCTGTCAACAGAGTTACGCAATAGCCCCGCAGGAGGACACGGCCTTACTTCATCCAAGTGAAATAAGTTTGAAGGTCTTAAAGAGACCTGAGAAACTTAGAATGTTAAGTACATATACACATTATTTACATTATTTTTCAAGTGAATAAGCGACTGTCGTTAGGAAAGAAGATCGTAGTATCTATTGTTTTAGTCAAGAAAAGTCTTATCGTAAAAAGTAACAGCGAACACTTTTTATTACTGCTTTTATTTTATCGAACACGTCCCCAGGTAGCAAAATGAGAGACACGACACGATAAGCCTTTAGAATATTGAACGTACCGACTGCCGTGCAAATCTCAACGTCAAACAATTTTCTGATCATCAGCACCACCGCAGTAATATCTCAAATATTAACCGAACACGGAACGTTTTCCTTAAACACTGTATTAATAAATTCTAAATATAGAATCGAACTTCTTGAATGGAACTTGGGAATCGATATTTCAAAAATTCTTCAAGTTCCGTACATAAAGAAACACTTGAGTGCGCTTTTCCGACCAACGGGATCCTTGAAACTTAACAAAATTCTCAACTTTAGCTCGATTCATCATAGCCTTATACAGAAAGGTAGCTTATAATATCTTCTGCACCATTAAATCTAAATTATTCCCTGTACCACGCTCAAAAGTAGGTAATAGGGTAACTTAAGTGAAATATAAATTGCCACAAACTGTTGTAAAATATGGCCCAATATTTTCGGCTAGCAGGTACCTACGAAACGTTTATTTTAGCATGAACAAATTAGATAGGCCGATCTTTATTTATGTTCTTATTATAATGAAGTGCTCGTAAACAGATTATGTTATTTCAGTAACGTTGACAACTTTAAGCTCATCTCTTTCTAAAATGCCAGGCTTTTGAATTAAGAATTAAAAAAAAAAATGGCCAAGTGCGAATCGCACACGAAGTATTCCGTACCAAAATTTTAAAATCGAGCAAAAAAAAATGTTTCTTGTATCTTTAATTTTTATCTTTATTTTAATTCGTTATGGTAGCGGAAATAGAAATATATAAATATATAGCTTATGGCCCCCGCCCACAGCGACTTTTTGTAGCGATGGAGTAGCAATGCTGTTGCGCGTTCGCGTCGATACAGTCGCGATGCAGTCGCAAGCTGTTTGCTCTCACCCACACCACGATTATCAGTCACGATGCAAACGCGATACTGTCGCGATGCAAACGCGATTCAGTAACAGAACAAAAATGTCACAGTTGCAAGATGGACTCCGTTGAGGCAACATTAGCCACGGTGTCTTTGATTTTGCTTTTATGTAAGAAGCCGAAACGTGAGCAACGAAAGCAACGTCAATATTGTATGCACCCATTTAATAAAGAGCGATTAAAAACGTTTAAAATACAAAAAAATCTATGAGCATAATTCATGAGTTGTTATAGAATGTCATATTTAACGTTTTGTGTATTGCTTTCTTTACAGTCGCGATGCTGTAGCGTGTTTGCATCGATACAGTTTCGATGCTGTAGCGCGTTAGCATCGCTTATGAAGCGCGTAGCATATGCGACTAATGCGCGTTAGTAGTGATGCTGTCGTACGTTCGCCATCGCTACAAAGTCGCCGTGGGCGAGGGCCCTTAGAGTCGTCGACGGTGTGTAATGTTCCACAAGCGCGTCAAAAAAATGTCAGTCTAACCGTAGGGGGCCAGAAGACTCAGTGCCCGCTGGGACGACAAGGAATTTTTGAAAACAATGTTTGGGCAACTTAAAGACACAAGTGTGGTTTTAGTCAGTAAAAGTCTGACACACTCTTCCACTCCACCCTACAGAGGGAGAAGGCGTTAGATGATTTCCAACCTCAAAGAAAAAGTATCTATTCCAGATACAAAATAAGGCCTAAATACAACCTTATTTTTAATAAATGCGAAACCCAAAACACGGGTCTAGTATTTTTATGCAAAGAATCTATGTACAAAATTTCATAATTATACGAGTATCATGAAAAATCAACAAGTTATAAGCTTGTTATGTTACCTGGTTGTCCACAAAAACACTTTTTTTAATTTGCTCCCTTACCCAGCTGTACCCAGCTGTACCCTGGCTTTTGATGTCCATCATGACCTACCGTGACTTGTGATGTACTTAGTATCGGTGGTGTCCAACTTGTGACCTTTATTAAATATTTTTGGGAAAAAATATAACGGGTCCGTAACGATACTTCGAGAGTCACAAGGTCGGTTAACGGGAAGTCGACTGAACATTTGATCATTTTCGTCACATTTTTTCATACATATTTAAGGAAATTAAACATTTATAAGATAACTTACATTAATTTTAACAGGTCAAGTAAGGATTGCGCATCATTGTGTACTTATACGCAATGCAGTTATAAAAATGGAGGATAATCGTAGATTTAGAATCTTTTCTTATAGTTTAATTTCAATTATTAAACTATATATCATTTAAAACACATTCCAAAGAGCAGTCTATCGATGTATAAATATTCGATTAATCGTTTAGTCGAAGTAGCGTTTGGCGATAAAAGTTTGTTTCACAATATATTCTATTCGATCAAACGCTCAGTCGACCATGTGAGTGAAGTATCGTTATGGACCCAAATACATACATCATGGTGTAAACATCATCATTGGAATCGATTCAGTTACTGATTTCGAACAAACTATATTCAGGTTTCGCATAATTATAGTAAGCAGAATTAGTATATACTAAAATAATGTTTTATATTTCGTGTCTCTCAAAAAACTCTACACCGTAAAGCAACAAAATAAAAAGAAGACATGTTGTTCAAACTACCCTGTCCAGCGTACATTTACGAAAAACCAAAAGATTTACTTTCCCCCTGCACGTCACAACTATATCCCGACATAGTTGGTAAAAGACAAATGACAAATGTTCCTTATGTTGGGCCACTACTAAGAATGCGAATGTTTATTTAGGGACACAAAATCCCGTGGTTTGCTCGGAAGGGTTACAACAGTTATCACGTTTTCTTTTAACGGGAGACAGGAAAAGAAAGTTCTTATTTACATTTGGGAACTTTATAGGTACGTTATTATGGGACATAGCTTATTCCTTACTTACGTTCTTTAGAAATTTTATTGAGTGATTGCATGGTTACATTTATCTATATAGCATATACCTATACCACATGTTACTGGAAAAATGCATACCTACCTATATACAAAATAAAAACCCAATTAAAAAACTATTTTTTTTCAATTGCAAACGCAATCATTTATCATCAATTTACCAAAATAGGTATTTTTATGCTAAAATAGTTCTTGAATATTTTAGAATAAATAAAATGCCCTATTTTAAATGTAGCTAAAATCGATTTAGTATCCGATTCTAAACATACTACTTTCAGGAGATGCGTCTCTGTAGATATGTTTTATTTTTTCGGGGAAACCTTTGCAAAGCAGCTGAACTTCGGAATTCCTGTCAGCGCAAAGGAGCCCGTTGCCTCTTAAAAAGCCACTCTGAAACCCCCATTTTTTCTTAGCGTGTCGATGGCAAAACTAGTTAAATTCCTTACCTAGCCCAGTATTCAGCCACGGCAATGCCGTCCACTGATGCTGTCATTAGGTCATGGAGCAGTTAATAGGACACGTGATGCAGGATGAATGTGGAACATGGTCTGTGGAGAGACGCCGCACAATCCCTGTGTAACACCTATTAGGGCATAACCTTGAAGGGTCTCGTGAACCTCACTGGGTACGGTAGGTGGTACGTGATGATCACTGTGCCATCCTCTTCTATGGACTTACTACGTTTGCGAACAGAGTTTCCGAGTGCCCGTGGTTCCAAGGTCTTGCTTAAAATGAATGATGCAACCACTTGCACCCCCACACAAACCCCACGGTTTCGGTCTGTTAGACATCGAGACGGTTGCCTTCTTCCCTAAGAAGAATCTTCCATTCTTCTTTTCACTTTCTAAGGTTTAACAGAAGTGTTAGCAAAAGTATCACAGCAAGGTTTTCCAAAGAGATGAGACAAAAAATTATTGTGCATAAACTACATCAAAAATATATGTTCACCATTAAATTTTGATCCCGTGGTTTTCGATCCAGTAAACGAACAGATTTGTAAAAATTAATTTAAAAATTAAGTACTTCTTTTCTAAAACTCGAATTAATGTGCGCATGTAGGAAATTAACTTATTTAAGTAAACGAGTACGGCTTTGTAAATAGTTGTCAATCGTTGCGTACTAACTACCTACAGGTCATTGAACTCGCCCAGCTGACGTTTACTGAAAGAATTTAATTTTGCACATGCGTAAATTAATTCGAGTTTAAAAAAAAGTACTTTATTTTTTAATTTTATCTTTACAAATTGAAAGTGTTTCATGTACCAAATCGATCCTCCACGGGATTTAAACGATCAAAATATAATGGTGTATTACAATAATACTTATGTTCCATCTTTATCAAAACGTTTGAGGCAAGAATATAATATTCCTATCTACTAATATACATAGAATCATAAAAATATATAGGATATGAGTGTTCTACCACAGGTATAATACCAACTAGAGACAGAAGACAATAAACCATCCGTAATAATGGATATTCTTTGTACCCACGACCTCTGTACTTAAGTGCGTAATATAGCACGTCTAATCCTGTACTAGGACAACAGAACAGGGCAGGAGGTCTCATTCAGGGCACCATAGCTTTTGTTCCGCACCGGAAAATCAAGAAGGGGAGGGAATAAAGGAAAGGCCCTTTACAAATCCGCCGAATACCCACCTGACCCCGTCACAGGCAATTACAGTTACTTTCTTAAAGAATAGATTGTCATGTACAGCGTTCATATTGTTTGGCGCTTGTAATTTCGAATATTCGAATTTCAAATAATTATGATTCTTCATATTATGGAGGAAGAAGCGAAATTAATTCTATAGAAATCTTTTGTAACACTGGTGTAAAATAAATTAATAAAGCTCCCGCTGTGGTATTGATTTTAAATTTTCGTTCTCGGTAGGCACTGAAACTCGATGCTTGGAAATATTTAAAAAAATATTTTGTGCTCACCTATGAACGAAATTCAATGTATAGACGTTCTTTTTCAAGCAATAAGATTTTTAATATAAAATTTATAGCACTCATTAATTTCATAATCCATAGAAAAAATATTTTAAGTACAAATAAAAATGCAACGCGCCCCTTAATATAAAGCTCGACGGTTTTTAAGTGCGAAGAACATTTTCCTTTTGATAATTACTATAAAAATCCTTTGAATACCACACGTTTGATGCGTCCTAAGGTGACTGGTCGTCTGAGTCACTTATATGATGCTTTTCCATCAGAGATGTGTTACAAAGCGAGGTAGTGCGTAAGAAAAAACCACCAATGTATTAACTACGATTCCTTAGTCAGGCTTAGCGTAGCTTTGTTGGGAATGGGCTCACAAAGTTAAACGTAAAAAAAAAACAAGAGATAGTATATACGCGTACAACTGAAAAGAGTTCACTACACCGTTTCACATAGCCTCACCACAGCTTTGCTACTCTTTCTCGCTTTACCTAAACACCTCGCACAGCTTTAGTAGCACAGCACTCTTATCACAGAAAGACACGTCACATTATTTATCTTTGCCAACTAAAATCACTTTTCACGTGTGAATTATGAAAACCATTATTCTTTTTTGGTAGCTTAAATTGACTGCAAATAATTAAGTGAAAAAATATCAAACATTTACTTTTAGATTTTACATGAAAAATATTAGTAAATTGGCTCCCAAAAAGACAAATACGACCTCTATTATTCATTGAGATTAGATTTTTTTAAACTGAAGATATTTTTGATAATAATGCCCCCTATTACTAACTACTTATCTATGAATATCTCATTATTTTCAGGACATCGTTATGACTACAAAAGAAGTTCTTATATTGAGAGACTCACAATGACAATAACTTACGTATTATATCGATAATAAATAATACCAAGAATAAAATGAATGCCCCTAGAGGCTTTTATAAAACACGATAGTAGACTTCATTGATTTTTCTGAAAAAAGACATTATTTGAGAGTTCTTCGAAAACGCTTTATCATTTTGGTGGTGAAGTTTACTCTCTCCATCTTGTGGAGGCGCTAGAAGCTAAACGTGCTTTAAGCTAGTCATAATGCTTGGCGTGTTAGAAACTAGTAGTGCTAGACGCTAGACGTGATAGAAACTGACGTGCCAGAACCTAGAATCTCCAGAAGCTAGACTCGCTATAACACTCAAAGCTATAGAACATTCAAAGCTAGACTCGCTAGATACTAGTTGCACTTAAAGTTGGATTAATATGAAACTAGACGCTGTAGAAGCTCGACGCGCCAGAACCTAGAATCGCTAGAAGATAGACGTGTTTAAAGCTAGACGCGCTAGAAACTAGTCGCGCTCAATGTTAGACAAGTATAAAACTAGACGCGCTAGAAGCTATCTGTGCTATACCTAAACTAGACGTGCCAGAACCTAGAATCGTTACAAGCTAGACACGTTCAAAACTAGACGCTATAGAAATTGATCGTGTTAAGTCTATTAACACGATCAATTTCTATAGCTCTATATTCTTGCTCGTCTGAGCAAGAAGCTAAACGCGCTAAAAGCTATATGTACTATAAGCTATAACACGCTAGAAGCTAGACGCGCGAAACTGTGGAAAAAATAAGTTGTAAAGATTACAAGACTGTGAAAACATGTCCGATGCCAAGACTAGCTCTACTTTTCCACTATTCGACTAACTAACTCGATTAACTGTTAAGGCTAATTTAGACGGTACGAGTTTGTCACCTCGGACGTACGATAATCGTAAGAACATAGAAAAAGTTTCTTCGTCTGAACACATACCTAGACAGTGCGAGTTTCTCGTCTCGAACATACAATTCTCACCAGAGTGAACGACCGATTTGTACGATACTCATATGAGCAACAAAAATTGTCATACGAGATCGTGTACTCGTATAGACAAGTCGAGATTCTGGTAAGCACGAATCTTCTTATTATAATTTTGCCGTCTAAACAAACGCAGGACATTATCGCCTAGCGATTATTGCTTACGAGCCTCGTATGACATAATCGTAGGCGAGATTTATTTCTTACCAGTGTGTAAACATGTTGATACGATAATGTTATGGCGATTATTGCTTGCGTTTATTGCGTACGATTTTAAATACGCTTAACTGTATTATTTGACGAACTATTCTTCTAGCTGTCGTATTTGACTAGCTCTAATTTTCTACTAGTTGCATGATTTCCAACTGTTCTAATTATTATTGTATAAAATAAGCTCTACAGATGGTTTTGAAAAAAGAAATAACAAGTTGAGCACAAGACATAAAACACTAAAAATAAAAAAAAAACCCTAGAAGAGTTATATCTAAAGATGTTTAAAATAAAAAGACCGTCGCCGGCTGTTTACCGTTACATTATAAGCATATTTTAGTAGCAGGTGCGGGATATTGATATAATTTTAACGCAAACGGCGAAGTACATACACATATGTACACATTATATAGCAACCCTGTGAGGACATGTTTGAACATGTCTCAGAATTTGGCAGGACTCCATGGTCGCACCTTCAACACGTAACCCTCATTTTGATGTAAGTAAATAAAAAAAAAGTTGATCTAAAAATGGTTTTCTGTTTTGTTGGTTATGTAACTTCCGTAGGGTAACGTTGTTTTATTAGGTGTGATATAACAATAAAAACTTTGTTTTTTTGGAAGTCTGTTCCATTTTTTGTACAATTTTATTTCTCCACAACTGAAACATAACACTATGCAAGTTCTTCGGTAAGGTATCTATAGGAATAACAAAGGTGCCTCTAAGGGCTTAATTTACACTTTGGTGCTGTGAAATGAGGGTATTCCAAGGTGAAATAAAAACATCTGTGGACCCCATCAAAGTAGACCGGCTTAAGGATGTAAACATAGGATCATACATAGGATCGATAAAAGACTAATGTAAGTTATTAGGCAGGTGAACACATTCGCAAGAAATTGGTAGAATCAACACACTCTTGATTTGTTGTATTTGTTTTTTCACAATATCATTTTTTATTTGTATGTATGTCTCTAAGTATATATTTATTATGGTTCTTTTGTCCTTTCAGTCTGTCTTCTTTCAAGTTGCACCTGCCATGTTATGTCTCTGCGCCACCCTAAGGTCAAACTGGAAGAAAATGCCTAAGGCATAGTCCGCCTTTGTACAATGTTTAATTAGTGTATAAAGTTTTAAATAAATTAATTAAAGAATTCTATTATCTACTTGAAAAGATCTTCATTATATGACGAAAATGCCGCCCATTGTACCCTTATTTATAATAATATGTCCTATATTTGTTGTTTATGCGGTGTGCAATAAAGAAAATATAAATAAATAAATAATAATCCTATCCAAATCAGATCGTAGCTTTAGAGAGAATCCGCGTCATACTAACGTACTTACGTACAGGTCACATACCGAACCACTACATTAACTTTTCGATCAGTTCTAATATTAAAGGAGAAACTGACTGACATAATTATCATCACACAGCAGAAACTACTGAGACTAGGAGTGGAATGTTTTGCACAAACACTTTTATGACGTAGGCGAGCAATGTGCATTAAGAGAGGAGTTTCCGAAATAAGGGTGAATTTCGGAAAACTTAGGAAGAGAACTCACGAAGCGGTTCTTTCCAACTGCCGCCACGGTTGCAGGCCCACAGCTTCTGTAGAATGCAAATATATGTAAAAAATTAAAGCAATTTTTACGACGTGGTTTATGGCCGCGGTGTGCGCGGTTGTTCGCGGCTACCGCTCACCGGCGCCGCGGTCGCCCGCCACCGCCTCGGCGGTTTGCGTCCACACGGTCTGTGATCTATTGGTGGCGACCGCACCCTATCGGCAGCCGAGCTTGCGTTCGAAAATCGCAGACGTCGCGGCGGCAGCGGAGGCGGTGAATCTGCCGTCTCGTGAATTCTGAAATAAAGTAGCCGTTTCCTCTGCCGCGGCGGTAGCGGAAGAAAACCGTTTCGTGAGTTCTCTTCTACAGGGGGATGAAATGCGGGTCCAAAGTTTGTATGGAGAAACCTACAAGCGAAGTTATCCATAAATATTAATTTGCAAGAACAACGTCTTCTCCGATTTGTTTCAGTAGGTAACAACAATATACACCGTTAAATTTTGATCGTTTTAATCCCGATTCGGTACATGAATTTCTGTCGATTTGTAAAGATATAAATTAAAAAATAAAGTACTTTTTTAAAACTCGAATTCATTAACGTATGTACGACATTCATTTCTTTAAGTAAACATCAGCTGGGCGAGTCCAATGACCTGTAGGTAGTTAGTACGCAACGAGCAACAGCTACATAGAAGGTCATTGACTCGTTTACTCAAATAAATTAATTTCGTACATGCGTATAATTAATTCGAGTTTTAGAAAAATACTTCTTTTGTTTTCAATTATTTGTCTAAACATGGTAACATTGAAATTAATGTCCGAGTCCAGTCAGTTTAGCCGTAAGTGTCGGAAAACAAGTATTTAGAACATTGAAATCTAAAAAATTGTAATAAATCTTCATACAAAATATTTGCCTAGAATTTCAATTACATTAAATTTAAAACCAAGAGACCATTTAATTCGAATTTATTATTATCTTATCATGTCAATTTAATAATATATCAAAAATGTACTTTATTTTATCTTTACAAATCGATAGTGTTTCATGTACCGGATCGAACCTCCACGGGATTAACACGATCAAAATTTAACGGTGTATATATCAAAAAGCCGCTCATGTTACTCACAGAACAAATTGAATAAAAGTATAAATAACTCGTTCAAAAACAGTATTGTATGACAAAATTGCATTTTAAAACCTTTACTCGAACCCCATTCTGAGGGGCCGCACAAAACAACACTTGAAGCATTTTTTCGCTGACGCATAGGGAGGTATCACAAAAAACACAAATCCTTTTGCCTCGGGGTACACAAATAGTATTCTATTTCCAATATTGATCGATATCTCTAGCAAGGAGACAACAATATTCAGAAAGATAGAAACAACTCCAAATCTAGGTAGAAACAGCTCCAAATCTTTGGACGGCTTTGTAGATTTTGTTAAATAAATCTTTATATCGTGTTTTCACTGGCTTTTTGCCGGATTAGAACCTCTATGAAGAGGTTTTTTCGTTAGATCAATGTAGGATAAACAAGCTGATAGCTGAAAATCCAGCAGCCTTGCTCTGATAATTGGTTTGTTATTTTAATGATAAAATGGTCATCTCCTGCTTTCAGCTTTGACGTTTCCCTTTGTTTGTAAGACAGTGCCGTAACTAGCCTTTTTTACGACCGGTGCCAGCATTTATAACTGCGCCCTTAGAAAGAGTACAATACAAACAAAAAGGACAAGACCCAACATTTTTGCTCCCCTCCAGGGACTGCGCCCTGAGCTTGGATCCCACTGGCACCGCCCTTTAAATGTGATTTTTCTACAAAAATAACAGGAAAATAATATGACCTTTTATTTAAAACCTTAATATTTGTGCTAAATACAGGAGTTATAGTTTAATCTGTTCAAGCCTTAGCTGCTCCAACTTTTTCAGCCAGCTCCATGCATTGTCGCATGAGTGACACGTAGCTGGACAATATAGCTCGTTCTGAAACAATTCACTGAATTAAAAAAACAAAAACGACATAATTTTGTGTTCAATAAATAATTTAAATATTAAAATTTTTAGGATCAAATTAAATTGTTACAAATTTATTGTATTTAGACATATTATAAAGAGAGAGGAAAACACTTATTAGAATAATAAGGATTAAATAAATTAGTTATAATACAACTAAATCATGAAGGCTCTTCTCTTTCGGTAGACGCAGCGATGGAAGGCCTCCCAAAAGGTGGACTAATGACCTGGTGAGAGAATCCGATCGATGTGAGAAAAACAGGACAGGTCGTTGTGGTGATACTTTAGGGAGGCCTATGTCCAATAGTCGGGCCTACGATGGTTCATTAAGCTGCGTGTCAAACATGCAACGCTTGATAAACCGTCCTCAAATTAAATCCTGTGTTTTTGTTTATGTGTCTTATTTTTTGTATTGTATTTATGTGTGCCAAGTTGTATTGGATACTAACCTAGCTTTTAAGTTGTTTTGTGATACTAACATCCTATAGGCCTATGATGCCTGAGAAAATTTTATTTTATTTTTTATTAATAGTGCACGTATTTTGGCTAAAGTGATGATAATAACAATGAAGCTTTTTTTTCCTGTGCCTTTCCTATAGAAAAAGTATGTGTTGGTAGTTATCTAGTGTCACTAGGAGATCTAGAGGTCAGTCCATACAATTTCTTCTTTCATTTTCGCGTATACTGTCCACCTATTATTCACTCCCTATTCTTTCATATCGACCCTTGCTGCTTACAAATGGAGTAACTCCAAAACTCGTACTTTTAACAATGACCAAAAAAGTTTTGCGAAGAAGTGACTAAGGACTTGTTGGGTTGTGAATAGATTTACTCGCTATAGTGCTATTTTAAATAAATTATCAGTATTGAGACACGAGAAAAACTAAGTAAGTGTGAATTCAAAAGTCTATTTCCCCAAAATGATCTTACGCCCTTTATAGTGGAAAGGGTTATCATATAATCCATTTCTTTGGTCTCCCACATTCTCTGAATGGGTCTACAGTTATATTCTTTACTTTTTTATTCACTCACATTTTAAACAATAGGTAGTAACAATAGCTATCATAAAATAGGATGGGATTTTTTAAAAATCAGTTATTGTAATTGTGGACAAATAGTAAGACATTACACTGGTCACACACACACAGACATTACACAGACATTACACTGGACATTACATCGGTGTTAGCATCTACGCAAATACACACAAATACTCAAGAGTAACGCAGTCAAAATTTATAAAGAATTTATGAAAATGGGTAATTGTTTTTATCCTACTACAATCACGATTCATTTTAAGATAAAAAAAATACCTATTTTAAAAATAGCTGAAATCCGTTCTGTAGTCTGTTTTGAACGTACTCTTACAGGATTCGCGCTTATTTTTTTACTTGTTATATATAATATACAGAGCTAATAAAGTTCTTTTAAAATATATTAATAGTATGTAGTGTGTTTGTTAAATAAGGTAAAAAAATATCTAGTAAAAAATCCCTTCAAACAGACTTTCCATTCACACTAAACAAGTCTAAGTCCTTGCACTATCTTTGTGTAAACTACGTGCCAAACATTACAATAAACACGATGAATAAGTCTGTGAATAATTTAAATAGAGTTTTCACTATTTGAGAACTTATTCTTTGAAGATTTAAAACTATAGAACTTGACGCTTTGTCTTCAGAATATCGAATGGTGAATGTAAGCGTGGGGTAAGTCAGACAAACTTTTGATAACGTTTGATCGTTGTAGACTTTACTAAGGTTTTGTGAATTTTTAAATGCACGTACTTAATGTGCATTAGTTATATTTAGGCCTCATTACACCTACGGCATTTACTCCTGTTATATTATTTACAACAAAATTCCACATTCTCATTCACTACACTACAACGCATTAAAACATACACTCAAATATTCCCACATAACACTAACCATACTAACACTATATAGAATTTATGACATAAATATTGTTAATAATTGTGACAGCTGTTTGTTAGATCATTACGTAAATCTGAAAATTCTAATTAAACCTAAGGGTGGAGTCCTAGTGTCCTGAAATACAGGCCTAGTTTAGGCACCAGTCTCCCACAATATGCACGTATTTAACTTTACCATAAAAACTGTTACTATTATGTATTGTGGCGAGGAAAATAAATCTTATTATTACTATTATTATAGTGCGCTTTTAAGTCATGTTCACGAAACGCAATATTTGAAAACTATGTGTTAAAACTAAAACAAAAAGCCTGTGATATGAATCTCAATTATCATTCTAAAAATTGTATTAGATATAGAATCAAAATAAAAATCGAGCCTATATTTTGGTTAATACGTACAATGTGAATTCACACAAACTAATGATGGATCACTGAACGTCAGACTATAATCGCATCAAAAATTATACACCACGCAACGATAACCACGCACAAACCCCGGTGCAGACTACAGCCACATTTGTAGACATATTCATATTCCAATAATAGTCGATTTCGACGGGAAAAACCGTGACATTTACGGATGTGGGTAAATCAATTCGGAGACGGGTGCAAACATTACCCATGTCAGCGGAGCGCGAAGGTTCCGTAGGCACTGGCGATTGTTTAGCGCAAAAATGTTTTAAACCCTATACGGACGACTTAGATGCTATGTTTGAGAGTTAAGCAGAAATATTTCTGTGCGTTCACCGCGACAAGCCCGAAGCAGACTGTTGTCATAGATAACACAACGGCCAGCCCGACGACTCAGGTAAACATTGGTTTTGTCAAATATTATGCGGATGAAATTTCAAGCATTCTTTGTTTCCACCTCATGAAACTCTCGTTTGTTATTATTTTTTCTTTCATTCATTTTCGTAGTTTCTTTTTGCCGAATTTCCTGAACCTTATCTCGTTATTGGTTATTTTTTACTCGACAGCTTTTTTCTTTTTTTTTTTTTTTTACTCGATAGCTACTTAATTACAGAGAAATTCGACGGTAAAGTCAAAATCCTGTACAAATACATTTAACATTGTCAAATCTGATACGAATACCTGGTACTAGGTACTCTATTAATATTGCAGTTATATGTTTTTGCTTTTTGTAGAATTTCATGTAAGAATGACTGAAATCTACAAATACTTTCCTATCATTTTGAAACAACAACTTGATTCCCATTAAATTATAATTTCCTTTAAATAGTAGGTATGAGAAAACGTGACTTACCTATCCAATTTTAGTATATTCTGATTTCTCCTTTCAAAGTATAATAAAAACTGAATGTATAATGGAAATGCCAGTCCAGTTCACTAACACGAGGCCTGTTCGGCCTCCTATTAACGGGGTGTGAGATGAGGTGTGGCGAAGGACGCGCGGGAGGCGGGGGTTGTCCGTCAGTTGATCCGATCGCGGGACCAACTGATTGATGACGCCGATTAGTGATGCCCAACCCGCCCACGAATAAATTGTCGACCGATTTTTTGCTTCGTAAACTTAAGTCCGAACCCGCCTTTTTGTATGTCGAAAATTTCCAGACTCGACGTTGTGTGTTAATGGAAAAAGGATTCGAAAATAATTTCAGATTTGGACGGTTTCCTACCTATCACTGCCTGATGTTATTGGTTTTTTTTTTTCGAGATATTTTCTATAGTCTAGGTACCTAAGGTTTTTCTAGGTACTTAATTGTTTCATGCGGATATATATAACAACATAGCTCTAATGGATATTCAATTATAAGAGAAACATTTCATTCTGAATAAAATCCGTTGGAAAATATTGTTTTTCTGGATGCTATGGAGATTGTTAATAGCAGGAAAATATATGTACGACATAAATGAGATATTGAAAATGACAGTACCGAAATTCGGGGAAGCATTAATAAAAAATGCTAAATCACGACCAACGCTCATCACATAAATATTGGTATCAAAGGCAACGTTAAAAAGAAAAATATCGATATGAAACATCGGGTTTCCTGATACTATTGTTCAAATACAACCCACAGAACTGCACAATCATCATTGGCTACCTCCGTTTCGCTTAAGAGTTGAAATAATTTCAGTTTTACGCTTTATTTATTTTCCATAATGGAGAATGAATCAGCACTTTTTGTCTACTAAACGCACAAACGGTGCTTCTAGTTACGTAACACGTTATTGAAAAAAGGAAACCGTTTTATTAAAGGGTAAAAACAAAATTTTCTAATATACGAAAATCTCGTATCAAGGTGTTTGTTATAACTCTTCTGAAACGGTTTGTCCGATTTTTTTTTTTTTTGTGTGTATGCCAGTGCGTGTTGCCAGTGATGACATAATATAGCTATGAAAAATGGTCACTTACAATTGGCCTGATTAGAAGGCTTAAAGTCACCCAAAGGGCAATGGAAAGGGCTATGCTTGGAGTTTCCTTGCGTGATCGAATCAGGAATGAAGATATCTGCAGGAGAACTAGGGTTGTTGACGTGGCAAGAAGAATCCTATCCGAAAACTGAGGTGGCAACTGGTGGGCAGGACACATTGCTCTGCAATTGAGATTTGGGGATGCCTTTGGACTGAAATGATGATGATGATGATGATGATAATTCCTAGGTCTATTACAGAAGATAAATTCTAGGCTAATGGGATTGGGCGGGTCATATCAGCCGCATGCACACTGACCGACTCTTGCCCAAGTGTCTCTATACAGTGGTACTTCAAGACGGACGACGCCGCTGAAGTCGACCTGGGAAGAGGTGGCGAGATGACCTAGACGCCTACAGCCTAAAGCCTAGTTCAAGTTGGCTCAAGAAAATAATACCTGGAATAAGTTGGGGGAGGCCTTAGTCCAGCAGTGACAAAGCCAAAATAAAAAAAAATCCTTTTAAAGTCAAAATCACAGAACACATAAGGAACAGTATACTTCGATTCAAAACACAAATCGCTAAAAAAAAAAAAAAAAAAAAAAAAAAAAAGACAAAGGTAACTCAGCCGTCAAGCTGGACATGGGCGCGTGTCGCTAAAAATCAGTTGAAGGCATTCAGCTTAGAAGGAGATGACGTGACGAGTTGGACTCCTTCCTAAAGAATTGATTTAATTAAGAAGAGAAGAAAACGGAATAATGAAAGGGAGGCCTATATCCTACATTGAGGAACCACAGGCTATCAATAACAATAGTATAGTATAATCAGCCTTTTAATGTTCCCACTGGACTCAGGCTTTGTCTCTAGTAGAGGGTATCTGTATCTACAACGCAAGCCCAGTGCGGAATTTTTGATTCTAAGGTATGCCGGTTTCCACACGATGTTTTTCTTACCGTTTAGAGAGCAAAGGTAATATAATAAAGTACATAAAGTAATGGCTACTGGCTGGGTTTAAACCACCCTACAACACGTAAGTTGGGGCCATTACCTGCTACCTAGGGCCTGGGCCACCATTGATAATAATGCATTTTAGTACCTATAACATGAAGGAAAAGGTGAAGGAAAATATCGTGAGAAAACCGGCACGTCTTAGAAACAAAAATTCGAAGACAAGTGACAACCACCAACCCGTACCGAGCCCGCGTAGTGGATTACCGCCCCTCTCATAGTGAGGAGGCTGAGTCCCAGCTGTGGGAACATTATAAGGCTGGTGCTATGCAAAGCTATGCTAGCATAACATTTAAGAGGTCACTGAGTACACAAGCCACATTTGTTGACAATCTTCATCATTATCATTTTAGCCGAAAAACGTTCACTGTTGGACATAGACCTTCCTCAAGTGTTGCCAGAATGAGCGGTCCTGTGCGACTCGTATCCATCGAAAAAATAAAAATATTCAAAGAAAAATAATCAAATCTTGACAATCTTACTCGATAATTAATTCTCAATACATTTTCTGAAGAAAACCGATACATTATTGTGCGTGATCTTACGAAAATATATTAAGAGTAAATTATTAGGTCCATTATTGCGATATTAAAATAAAATCAACATGCGTTAATTATAAGGCTTCCTCTTAATATGTACATATTGTACATAGAACACTGAATACACTAGCGGTAAGCAGACTGTAGCTAAACAAGGTACTTATAACAAAACCCACAAACATATGATCCACTTCTAGATAGGCAACATTAAAACAAGTTACGTTCGTTCCCCAGCTAATGGCAATCTTGATTAGCATAGCACCAAGCGGTACATACGAGGTAAGCTAGCGGTACGTGAGCGGTAGGGTGCGGTAACGCCGGTAAGTAATAGTTGCGAAAACTATAAACTATCGCATCCGACGTACCGCGTTGAAGTGAGTCGATAATAAATCGCTAACTTGCTGTGGAATTACTCGGACGGTGGGGTATAGAGTAGATAAATGTTTGAGGATTGTTTTATGCCTACCAAAAAGGGATGGTTGGTTACTATGCTAAAAAGTTATAAAACAGTATCTATGCGTAGTGTGTGCGGATGAGTGGAGGGACAGGCGGCGATATCACATTTCAGTGTGTGCATACTTCTTCTGATTTTTGGTAGTTTCTTCTTCCACCAGATACTTAACATTGAACAGATTTGAAAAAATATTTCTAAATTTACTTTTTGATACAAATTTAAAAAAAATAAGTAAACTACCCAATTGCTCATTCGCATTAATAGAATATCTCTTTTTCTTGTATGTGCGCTGAATGTAGACGCTCACGCTAGAGCCGCTCCATTTTTTCTAGACTACTTCACATTAAGATCAATTTGTATGTTTTTAATCAAACGGTAGTCTTAATTGGAGTTCATTGATGCACTACCGCTAAAGTCTGCAACATATTAGTAGCAAAAAAAGAAATCGAAATCTATTGCAGCAATAAGCATGCTACAGCTTTCTTGTGTCTCTTCTATATATTTACCTGATCGTTGTGACCTTATAACAGGCCTCGTCCACGTCTTACGCTCTTAACATCTTAACCAACACCACTGGTGTGTTGGTTACTGAACGTTATAGCGGTCAAATTACTGTTTGCTTTGTTTAATACTACACTTTCTATGTCTCTTCTGTATATGGACATGCTCTCTGTAACCTATTTAGAGCAGCCTCAATCCGCTTTCGTAACCTAGCGTTGTAATAGCCACCATACTATAATTTTTTTATTTATTTTATTACTTCACTTTTTTGTGTCTCTTCTGTACATTTATGTACTCTCTGTAACCTAAGGGCAGGCGCACGTCGGGCGCTCGCTCCCGCCGGACGCGACGCGTCTGCACCATCCGCCGTCGACCGGGCGTTATATCAGCCGCCATATTACACCTTGCTTTTATTAAATAGCTCACTCTTTTAAAGGTGGATATTATTGTATGATATGTCGAGTTTTACAATCAGATAGTTTCAGTCACTACCTGAGTTAAAGTTCGTCTTTTCTCTTCTTCATTTTTTCTTATGTTTTTTTCTTTTTTCTTCTTCTATAGTATTAGTAATATAGTTATATAAACTTTTATATTTTTTTAATTATACGTTATACATATAGTAATTTCTATTTCGCAGGTCTACTGTAAGTGTTTGCCGGGTTGTCCCTACGAAAAGGTACCTAGACATCATGCAAGTAGGTAAGAAATGACCTGTTCAAAACAATTAAAAAGAGGTTTAAAAAAGTACTGACCACCATCATTGCATTGGGTACATGGATAAACCGCCAGTGGTACATCGTCGGGGCTTTTATTCCCAGTTTCTTCGCTTACATCGCCATGAGCTGCAATAAATAGATAAAACCACAATAAAAATAACAATAAACAAAAGAAATAACAACAAACATACAATAAAAAAAAAAACAATAATAAATAATATACAATAACATAAAACTAATTATGTAAATAACGACTTAGATGTCTTAGCAATCGGCAAAAAGTCGGAAATAATGCTGGGATTGGATCCTAGGCCAATAGGAGGATAATAAGTATGTGACTATTATAAAAACTCGTAGCAAGAGCTTTTGATTTATGTAATAACAGGCACCTAGTAGAGCCGATGTCCCTTAGCGCTACGAGAATTTTTTTAGGAGATACCGTTTGTTACCAAAAAACTAATCCAATCAATGAATTGTCGTGTGTATGTAGGCACCTTTATATTATAAGTCTAACAGTATAAAACATGTAACATTATTTTAATAAAGGCAGTATTTACTCATCATTCGCCTTGGTATCATTTCGCTCCAATACCCAACATCACATGGCGACCGTGACGAAATAGTCCCCTGGACTTTGTTTAGAATTCCTATCACCTTATAAGGATACCGTTCCACGATGAACCGCAAGTGTAGTGTACAAAGTCGTGTGAGAAACAGTGTTATTTGTGTCATCAATAATAGTCAATATTATCATGGGGAAAAATCAGAGTAAAGAAGAAGTTATCATAGCTCAAACAGCTTCCGGCGGTAATAACAACGCAGATTTGGAGCAGTTAAAGTATCATACCAGTACAACGAATGTGGTTTTGTTGGTTATTTTGTTGCTGCTGTTGCTGGGATTCCTGTACTTTATGTTCAGGATATACAAGAACTGTCACACCAAGTGGATGACAAACGAAATAAATCGACACGCATTGCGAAGATCAATTTCATACTTCCGGCGAGACCCAAAAATAAACGCGGAAATGGAGAACGCATAGCAGAAGAATTCAAAAAAAAAAAAAAAATAACAAATGATTTGAAAACGCATAGTCAACGTCACGAAACACATACATAAATAAATTACTATTCAAGAGTACGAACATGGATAAGAAGACAATTGCATGCTGATACCATCCATCAACGACCGGAAAAAAAAAAGAAAGAAAAAAGTGAAGTGGGTGAATATAAAGTGAAAATAAAGTGAGTGACTACCGATAAAGTGCTAACAATTTAAAATCATTAGTCCGGTTCGACAGGATTCAAAGGTGGAACTATAGACAACACTAATTAACCCTAAGTAGAGAAATCTCGTGAACACTATATACATTTATAAATTAAACATCCAATAATACGCCTAGATAAGTAAATCAATTATTACTAAAATAACGCTAATTGAAATGTACCCGCATTGTGTATGTACGCAAACGTAAGAAGAGACTAAAATAAAATATAAAAAAAAAATATAAAAAAAAACGAAACAGGCAATAAACTCACAAGCTTATACTCAGGACCTTACAAAGTTATCAGGGACATTTCACCAAATGTAGAAATTGAAATTAATGGAAAAACTGACGTTATACATAAAAACAGAACAAAGCCATATTATGATTGATGTATAATTAACTAGATGTACCTACAGCAATTGCACTGTTAATACCTCATACTTATAAAATAGAAAAGTAAGATAGACAAACTGTCGTTGTCATGTCAAGTTATAATAAGCTAATTGTAACCTCATAGTAATAAGGATGGTATAAAGACAAACTGTCGTTGTCATGACTAGATATAATAAGTTAAATGTAACCATATAGTAATAAGCAACCAATATTATATTAACCTAAAAAAAAAAAAAAAAAAAAAAAAGAGGTGAGGTGTCGTGTGTATGTAGGCACCTTTATATTATAAGTCTAACAGTATAAAACATGTAACATTATTTTAATAAAGGCAGTATTTACTCATCATTCGCCTTGGTATCATTTCGCTCCAATACCCAACATCACTGTGATAGTAGGTACTACCAAATTATTGCGAATGTGTTTACGCACCTTCACCTTAAAGGAATTCTCCTGGTTGCCATCCTGATGCTTTACAACATAAATACGGTATATCGTAACATCTAAAATGGTGATTTCAATTCATATTTTTGCAACAGACTGCAGAATTCCTAAGTCTTGACAACTAATTTGTAAGATGACAGCACTGCACCACCACCATTGAGAAAATGGCTACAAAATAGCTTACGTTCCTACAATAGTAAATTCACGCTCCTATATGAAAGAAAAGGAATTCGTTGTCAGTCGTAAGGAAGTTATATCTTACCTTCTGAATCCCTGACCATAGTCTCAACATTATCTAACACACTTTCAGTATTATTCATTATGTCTACGGTACTCATCAAGACCTTCAACTGCTCCATATTTCTACAGAAGTTTGAAATATTTTTTATAAGAAAGCTATGTATTTTTTTACAAATACTTAAACTATACACAATAAAATAATCTATAGTTTCTTAATCTTTAAATCAATCAGTCATCAATGACAACTTTCGAAGTTTATAGGTCAAGCTACAAAGGAGGTTATTCATAAAATATATCTCCGTAGAGTATACAAGATCACTGACTTATATCTATAAAAATAATAGCTGACCCGCCATACTTCTTACTGCCTCATAGTCGATTTTTTTTCTTTATTTTCTCACCGTTTAAACTTTTCCTGGAGTATCACGAATATTTCAAGACCAAAATTAGTCAAATCGGTCCAGCCGTTCTCGAGTTTTAGTGAGACTAACGAACAGCTATTCATTTTTATATATAAGATAAAGCTTGAAAAAGAAAAACTGACTGACTGACATATCAATGCACAGCCGAGAGTGTGAAATTTTACACAAGTTTTCCTTTTATGGCGTAGGCGACGACTTTCCAAAACTCACTAAAAAAACTCCTGAGAGGATGAAACGGTGATCCAAAAGAGAGAAACCTATATACACGCGAGTGAAGGCGCTGGCAGAAGCTAGTTGCTTATATAATTGGTCCTAAAAATTCAAAATTCAAAAAATAACTAACACGCACTGAGCTCGCGTAGTGGATTACGGCCTAATTCTAGAAGGTTTGAATCCTAAAGGGAACATAATAAGACTGATAACGGTTATTAATATTTAACATGTCTCAAGTTAAAAATTCTTTGTATATTCGTTTATCTTCACACTGAAATGCCTTGCAGCAATTATAATAATTATTGTAAAGCGTTTAAGATTCGTTTTCAGATGCTTTTACGCTCCACTGATACCAATAGATTCTGAACTATATTTAGTTCAGAATCTGCTACTTCCAAACATCAAGTGGAATGGTCCAGATTGTAGTGAGACATCAAATATACAACAAAACGGCGGGCGTGGCAATATGCCATGTAGTCATCCACTCGTTTACGCAGAATCAGGTCAACGCACTTCCAGGATTCCATATGTAATTTTCATTCACAAGAGACTTGATGGACAGGAAGAACGACATAAAAATATAAAATATCACAACCTGCATTTCGCAAATTTACGACTACACATAAGTTATAAAAGAAGCGATATCTAAACTCCTAATTACCAGCGATTTGCTCAAGTGGGTTCATTATAGCGCCAATAAATCATGAACAATGGCAGTTTTATACATCAAAAGAACAATCGACTCTGATACCGGAGTTCGTGCAAAAGCCGGTGATAAAAATTAATGAACAGAGGTTGGCAGATTTTTTTTCTGAGAGTTTTTTATTTTATAGCTTCGTCCACTCTAGGTGGAGTAAGAGGGCGTCTCAGACTTTTACAGACTAAAACCTACCTGTGTTGCTCTTTTTCTTACGTGGAAAAATCAACTAATGACATCTCCCGCCCTTGGGCGAAGCGAGAGAGTGTTTCAGACTTTTACAGACCAAAAATCTAAAAACAGCTCCTTGAGGCGCGTGGTCCAAACAGTTACCAGACGGTCACACGGTGAGCTACCCATTGTTCGTCATCCGCAAGCCCGCCCCTACGGTGGCCGGAAATCAGGATCGGGATTACGGCGGTGGCTGTGGCGTGAGGGCCTTTGGCTCACGCGTGCGGCCACCTTCTTGGCTAGCATTATTGCTTCGCAGGAGACTACCGCCTGCCACTCCCCCTCGTTTCGGACCATGGTCTGTACCAAGGCCCGGCGCGAGATATCGTTTTGCCACCGATTGCCCCTACAGAGACAAATTTTACTAAACATTTATTCTTACAACAATTCTACAAACGGTTTAATTATTATCGTGTAGAAACCTACATACGTATAGAAACTTATCTGTATATATAATGTATAGATAAAATCGATCATATTTCATAATAAACAAAAAAAAAAAAAAATCTTCAAAAAGAAGGAGGTTTTCAATTCAGTTTTTTTTTTTGTTTATTAACTCATGTCATTAAGAGATTTAGATAATTCTTTTTTTATTTAAACGATGCCTCTTTTTTATTTGAAATTTCTGATTAGATCAACGAGGAATTGAAGGAATTCTATAAATATATATTATAAGTATATATAAAAAGCGAAATTTATTTTTTTAATCAAGAAGCCAAAAAACATTTTTTTTCCGAAATTAAATTTATTTAGCACGTTTTTAGTGTTTTTTTTTTTTAATATATTTTTGTTTTGTATTAGCGAAGTTTTTTTATTATTATTATTAAAATCTTTTCAGGGTTTCTTAGCCCTAAAACCACTATTAATCCATCAATTCTATAATCCAATTTAAAGTTAAAACTACACAAACTAATACCGTGGGCTCGAAATATAATTCGCTTCGGAGTCTCAATCTAAACAAAAACTCAATTTATGTTTTCGCCGAGCGTTTAAACTTCTATATCGAATAAATTTAAATTTATAATTCAATTAATTTAGTCGTCGATAGATATAATGCCTTGTTCTGATTAAATCGAGAACATAATGAATCTGCTTACCATCAGGTGAGATAGTGGTCAAACGCGGGCCTATCCACAATAATAAAAAAAAAAATCGCTACGATAGTAAAATTGTGACTTGTATGCGTTGTCCGCGATAGTCGCGCGCGATGATCGCTTTCAATTAGAACGACCTTTGGCTAACCGTACACGGGCTACTGACCATAACAACAAAACGCCAGCTCAGATCTTTTCCTGCGAAGCAGTAATGCTAGCAAAGGAGGAGGCCGACCGTATCAGGAAGAGGCAACGGGGCGCTCGCCCCAGCCGCCACCGGGATTCCGATCCCGATTTTCAGCCACCGTAGGCGCGGGCTTGCGGACGGCGTGCAATGGGTGGCACGCTGTCCGATCGTCCGGTAACCGACCGGACCGAGCCTAAGTCGTCGACGGCGCGTTCTGTTCCCGCGCGCCTCAAGGAGCTGTCAGCAAACCGTAGAGGCCCAGCCTGCTAGCTGCAGGCAGGTAGGGTCGAAGCCTGCTGAGGTCATGGGTCAGCTTCCGAAAGGAATACCCGGCCCCGGCACGATAGGCAACGAAGGATCGGGGTAGGTTTTTAGTCAGTAAGAGTCTGACAATACTTCCCGCTCCGCCCAAGGGCGGGATTTGTCATTGGATGATTTTACCTACCATAAAAAAGTGCCTTCTCCAGGATTTTTGTATGAACTACATCTTTTGACAGAACAAAGTCTGTCAACCACGGCCAGAATTCTCCCATTACTAAAATTGATCTTTAACTCAGTGGTTTGCTGGGACAAAACTCAACTTTGAGTTAAGTTCACCTTTCTACATGAACTCTGTTGGTCTAGAGCAAGAGCGACTGGGAAGCTGTCTCTTCCTTCTGCAAAGCAGTAATGCCAACCACCCATAACATGGGTGATGCTTGTCCAACATTGACCACCAACATCGGCAAAGAAGTAAATGTATTTGCGCGTAACAAATAACATTCGGACGTATTTTGTAACTTGTTTTGGTGGACAATAAAGAATTAAGAAGCCTGATAATTTAAATGTAATAAAATCTCGCACTTTTCCGCACTAGTGCGAAAAACAGTAAATTGTGTGCCTAAAAGCAGTGTGTGCATAAGAGCGGTTTTTCGAGTAATTTTATTTCGCAAAAACCATATTAAAATAAGGTGTCTTGTATCGTACTCCTGGCTTCTAAGCTTAATAAGTCAAATGAAAGAAGCAAATCCCTTTGATCTTGAAACCTTAATTGATTTTACGAAATTGTGAATATTAATTAGTCCGCCACAGAACTCTGATTTTTAATTTAGTCAATAATTTAATAGAAATTTGATGTAACGCTGGTAAGCTGATTATAATTATTAGAAGATTATTATGAAACCTTACTTCGAGTTAACTTTATTTATTTCAGAATCGGTGTGGCAAAATAGGGTCTAATCCATAAGAATCTACTTAAGGTCGGCCAACCCGACGTAAATTTTCATACATCTGCTCTTACGTGATTATGATGTTATTACACATCTTTCTCCAGATATTTTGGGTACACAGATATATTTTGGATATTATCTAGACTTCTATAGACATCAAAACATAAATTTGTGTAAAATTAATCCAGTGAAGACTTCTGAAAATCTGCTATGAACTTTAGCCCTCCATAATGTACGCATGTATTAAAAATATTAAAAAGTAAGGCCCCTATAGGGCCTTGCACATTTAATCGGGACTGAATGACGACAATTCATCTCAAAAACTTTTAAGAGTATTAAAAAAAACACGTAATGAAACCAATTTTGTGAAATATTCGAGTAAATCATGGAATTACCGAATGCCAACAGAGTTTTCAGGCGTTATCTCTTTTATTTCGCGTTGCCTTTTCATCAGAACAAAACTTCGCACCATCGACGACTTGGGCTCGGTTCGAGCGGCTACTGGACAGCCGGACGGCACGCTGGTGATTGCTTGTCGTCTGCAAGCCTGCGCCTACCGTGGCTAGCAGTTGGGATTAGCGGCTACATGCAAATGCCAAAGTTACTAAGGTAAGGAATCGTTATCCTTACCTATACAAAATTACACAACTTCCATCGTATTACGCTTGTACCGGATTGTAAAGTATAGCACATACACGGTAACACCATGACACAATAAAACAAAAGGCGAAAATAAAACGAATATTTACGACACATTTTATGTTTCTCATTTTCCATTAATGAATTTTTTTTCATTCACGATATGAGACGAAATGAAGGTTATTTGAGCTGAAATATGACCCACCATATGTTTTCGTCGGCTTTCTCTGTAATTGACTTGCCCCTAATGAAACGCCGCTCAGTCACGCCCCTGTGTTTAGCATTTCTGCAAATTCCTTTTTTATTTCGTATTTTGGGCTGTAAATATATTACTTCTCATTTTGTAGGGTATGTTATAATCGCCACGTTCGGCGAAAGAGTTGGCGATAGCAGAAAGTTCTTTAAATGTAAAGAAAAGAGAATTTTGGCTATTCAATCCATCTGCCTTACATTCATTATCATCTTGCAAGACGACTATTGGACATACTCGTAGGCTTCCGCCAAGCATCGCCACAACGACTGTGCGTCTCCCATCCATCGCTCTCGCACGACCCTTGCTAACATTATTTCCAGTATACTGCACTCTCCAAAGGTTATGTGAGACTGTCACCACGGGCCCCGGGATAAAGGCAAGGAATGGAAAGGTAGGTTTTTAGTCAGTAAAAGTCTGACACTATTTCCCGCCCCACCCAAGGGCGGGATTTGTCATTGGATGATCTTACATACCCAAAAAAAAAAAAAAAAAGTATACTGCACTCTGTATCTAGTCCAGCCATATTATGATCTGGCTGGACCAGATTTAGTTCAACAACAGAGCACAACCAACGATACGACGATATGGAACGGCTGCATATCTGATTTCTAAAACCACTACCAACACATTGCTGCAGGAACATTTCAAAGAGTGATCGTAATTTGTAACCCTAGAACGTAAAGGACAACTGAAGAATACTAGTGGGTTTTAGTCAGTAAAAGTCTGATACGCCCTTTTATTCCAGCCTAAAGTGGAACAAATATGTTGACGACTCCTAAACAAAAAAAACCATTTGGCAATGAATACTTGCGGCGTTAGACGATTGAGTTTTTTCGTGCAGACGTAACGCGTGGGTGTCACCACTGTGTGGACCGCCCGGAGAACACTGTGGAGCACATGGTAGAGGTGCGCCCCGCTTAGGAAAAGCACCGCCGAGTCCTCGTGGGGGCGATCGGTGGCAACGATCTCACGCGCCGTGGCCACGGTCCGAAGCGAGGAGGAGTGGCCGTCGTGTTCTTCTGCGAAGCAGTAATGCTAACTTGAACATGCAGAAGAACTTTACAAACTTTTTAAACGCATAACTACATTTTAATATAGTACAAGTACCAATGATGTTTCAATTCTTATGTAGGTACTTTTCTAAGTTTAGCTAGGACATTACAGCTGTGTCCCCGTGTCTCGGTAAGCTCGTAAAGCCGTTGGTCCCGCTTGTCATTCAAAGATCTTTGAGAGTAGTTACGGGTAAAACACTAGTATTCGGCCGCATCGTTTAGACTAGAAGTCAACCCCAAACTAGGTGGTAAAAGGCTAGGAAGATGAGTTGTTATTTGTATATGATTACATTAATTTGACAGAGATTAAAACTAACATACCAACTTTAGATGCCCAGGTATACACTATTATAATAACCTTCCCAGTCCTAATCAAAAACTCAGCCTTAATAAATCCAAATGATTTATTATAAACGAAAACTTTGCCAGTACGCTTTTTATACTGTAAAAGAGTATCTCAGGAAAAAATGGTTTGGGATTGACCCTGCTCCTGTGCTCGTTGTCATTTCATTTCTTATTTTCCAAATTGTCTTTTTCATTATTTTTTTTTAATTCACGATTATTATTGTTATTTTTAAAATTATGACATTTTTTTTTCAATTATGATATCTTTTTTTACAATTTTCATTATTAACTTTGTAAAATTACATTTTTGTAAATTTTATTATTGTGAATGTAGGGACTATGTTGATTACTTTTACTTTTCTTTAATTTTAACATAATATCTAGTAGTTATGAGTACTATTTCGACTTATGAGTTTATTTTGAGTTATGTCGTTGAGCTCCTAGATTTGAGTTGAGCTACACGAATACAGACAAATGCTTGCACTGAATGGACAGGTCCACTCAGAACTGTGGGGTTCTTTCTTCAAAATACTATCACAGACTGCAATCTGCATGGTTCTCATATAGATTTGACCATTACATGTTTGTGTTTCGACTTTGACCCCTGAGTTTGTTTCGATGTTTTCTTTTCTGTCAGCTAGGAAAAGCTCAGGGTCAGTTTAAACTGGCGAAAAAAACAAATTGACGTGTATGTTTCTTTTAAAACTTATTTGCAAAATAAATATCATTTATCATTTAATAATTTCCTAAGTTAGTGATAAAGGTGCAGCCTATATTTTGCTGACCCAAACAATTACACCAAGTTCACAATTTGAAGTGGACTGCTCGCGCTTCGTCATCTGAGGACTGCCTTCTTCAATCTGTTATTTCTTTGTTCAGGCTATTTCTCTGCGGAATACAGTCCCTCAGGAAATCGTTAATGTTTTCCAATTGTCCATTTAAACCATTGTTTGAGTTTTTCGTGTATTTAGTTTATTCATATATAAAGAAGTAACGCACAACACAAACAAGCAAGTAACGCGTAAATAGGAAAGTTTCTATAAGACTTGCTATGGTTACGAAAAAAAAAGTAAAGTAATGTATACACCGTTAAATTTTGATCGTTTTAATCCCGAAACATGAAACACTATCGATTTGTAAAAATAAAATTAAAGACAATAAGAAATTTATAGAAATGTGAGTAACAGAAAGATGCTTTATAAGGCCCTAAACTCTTCCTTAAACTCAATAGTTTTGCTAAATTAAAAGTTTCCTGTAAAACAAGATACACGTATCTGTACCTTTTATTATATTATATTTAGTTTGTCGTCTAAGTTTAAAATGTTCCTAGAATATTCTACTGTGTCATTTCCCTTGGGAGAATATTCGTAAGCAAGTTTATCCTGTAGTTGTCTTCACCTGTAGATTAAATTATTTTTAACCTACGACGGAAAAGAGGGGGGTTATAAGTTTGACCTGTTTGTCTGTGTCTGTCCATGGCATCGTAGCGTCCAAACGAATGGGCCGATTTTGATGCGTTTTTTTTTTTGTTTGAAAGCTGACTTAATCGAGATGATTCTTAGCTACAATTTATGAAGATCTGTCTAGGTGGTTAAGGTCATCAGCTCTTTTGTTAGCTGCAGTAGGTATATTAGACACTTATAATGCGTATTTACTTTACTCTCAAACATTTGTGTGTTCTAATATTTGAAATACTCATGTACAAGCTGGTGCCATTGAGCTGGTCTGATGATGGAGCTTGAAGGTAAGAATGGATTGCCTACTAGTAAACCTATCGATATTGGGCTCATTAGATTCGCCTTCACCAGTGTTATACATTTCTCGTGATGACGAGGACCTGATGCTAGCAGTGGGAGGTGGCTGATGGAACTTTAGAACGCCTATAAGTAAACCCATCGAGTTTGGGCTCATTAGATTCGTCTTGACCAATTTGAACCTTCTTTATACGGTCTAGGAAGCATTTCAACTATTACTACTATTACATCATATCAGTAACATTGATACCTAAGGCTTCCGACATACCCAAACACTTATAAGTATCGGTTGGAGAAAAGGATCTCGGGTTTAATGGATCCCGAGAGTTGAGTACTATTTGGATAACTAGTACACCACGAATCACTCCAGAATTTTTCTACCATATTTCTGTATTATTTGTACAATTTGAAATTACAACTAGACAAATGTAACGAGCTTATGATGATACAGAATCATAAGTATGAATATTATGATGTTGTTATTCGAAGAAGAGTTATATAAACTTGGTTCATTTTGTCACAAACAATTACAAAACTTTATGTATAACAATAAAATGAAATTTAATCGCAGCTGAAATGAATGTCTCGCGTATCTATAAATATAATCCTGGGGTCTTACCATGATTTGTGTTTATAAAGTGTGTTTTTGTGGTTTTTTTTATACCCCATAAGTATATTAGGTGACTGGTAATATAATTAGTGACCGATACTTTAACTCGTGATTGTAGTCATGATAAAAACAACTATTACTATTGGACCAAACCTGAAATTGCGAAAAAAATCTGCTAGTCAGTACATTTATGTTCGCCTAACTGGTCAAAATGTACTAAACTTGGATGATTTTATTCGCGATTTCAGGTTTGGTCCCATAGTAAAAGTTGTTTGTTATCATGGCTACAATCACGTGTCTCAGTATCGGTCACTAATTACCAGTCACCCTATATAGTTTGAGGGTCTAGCTCTGGTAGGCCAGGCTGTTCATTTATTCAAAAGGAACTTCGATATGTCGCAGTAATACTTATATTTCTTTTTCATGTCCAAAAAATTTACATTTTTATTAATCACTTCACTAATGAAAAAAGCTAGGCAAGTGCAAGTCAGACTCGTACACTGAGGATTCCGTACAAACTTATGTAAATATTTCAATTCCTGAATCGAGTCTCGACGATTTTTCTGCATACAGATTGTTTTCGTGACGTAACTACTTTATAGTTTCCAGATTTATTCCTATACTTGTGCTATAAAACCTTGTATCATGCTAAATTTCAGGGTTCTAGGTCAACGGGAATTACCCTATGAATTTTGATTTCCCGTTTTTTGCGACATAAATGGTCATTCCTTTTTTCTCATTAATTTAGAAGTTTGATTTTTTCACAGGTTCAAGGGACCGCGTATATAGTTTTAATTTCAACTCGATATCTCCACGCGTTCCCGAGATAAAGGGTCTTGACAGACGGACAACAAAGTGATCCTATAAGCGTTCAGTTTTTTTTTTTCATTTGGAGGTACGGAACGCTAAAACCAACACAATTATTTTTCAAATTATATCAAACCAGTCCTCTAACTGTTAAGAAAATAACTCATGCGATCATCTTACGATATCACAATAGCTCCATCCCTTTAACAATTCAGTTTAGGTCATCAAATCGATCTCGTTGAGAGCTCATGGTAGAGCTTCTGTTTTTAATGTAATGTACAATACAATGCCTACATTATGGTCCAGTATGGTTAAAACATTAATGAAAAACCGGAAATGGTCGAAATGACATTAAAATGTTATGTTTCTTTTGAAAATCTTTGTCTGTTTCATAACAATAACAAAAGGGCCAGGTGAGAGGTAATAAACAGAATGGCTTTGTCCTCTTAACGAGCTTCCACGGAAAGACTTAGCCGTGCAAATATAAATAAACTGCCATTGTTTCTGAACCTCTGCTTTTAGCGATCCACTGGAAAATACAGTGAACGCTCACTGTTTATCTTCTTAATTACTGATTAGCCGATACAGACGTTTCCGATTCTTTGCCGCTCAGATGCTCCGTGCACTATGTTTCATTAACTACTAAATAAAATGAGAAGGGAAAATTACGCTCTGTGTTTCTTTAAATAGACGAGCAGTGGTGGCCCAATGATAACGCCTCCGAATTTTGAGTTGTACTTATGGTCGGGCTTAAACTCAGGATGTAGCTACATTATAACTTGTTGGTAATTATAAAAATAATAAAATTTTCAATACACTTGCTCAGAAAGTGACTTTTATTGCACTACTCTTAGGTATATAATGGCTCCTGTTACCAAACTGTGACATTTTGATTACCATTACGCACTAGTGCTGTAATGTAGCTATAACCTTTTTGTTCAACCTCTTTGTTCGCAAAACAAATTTTGAATACGAAAAAATAAAAATTGTTTGTGGTCTATGGTCGCCATTTAATCATGCGTTTTTGGCGTAATTTTTTCAAGTGATTTTCATGGTTTGTATTAATAAAATAAAATACTACATTTTAAAATGTTACATCCATATTCTATTGTCACTACGAATGACATTAACGTAAAAACTTTTCACACAAAAAAACAAGCGACGACTAGGCAATATGATCAAAAGACCATATAGCCATAGCCTAGCGCGTGCTCATAGGCAACAGATTTTTTTTTTACCGCCATGTTATGAAAATTTTTACTAGTTTTACCGTTGTAATATTAGTTAACTTAATTATTTTTCTTCACAAGGGTATTGAAAAACGTCTTATGATACACGTGAGTAATAATTGTTACCGTTCTTAAGGCTCTGGTCTTAATACCGCCTCGACGGTAACCTCCTACATTACACACTTGTATCATAATGTACTATTAATTGATTGATGATAAACTCTCCGAATGAGTCGGCGGAAACAAAGAAATGAGTCTGTGAACTAGCTAATTTAGTATATAGTTTGTATACATAATTGCACTTTCGATATTTTTCCAATTATTATCGTAAAAATCAATTATGTTCTACTTATTAGTAGAACATAAAGTTGCACCAATTTCAAATCTTATTCGCTCGTAGGCTAAGTATGTCCATAAACATAATTACTGAAAATTATTCAATAATAAACATTCCAAATATTTTTTTATAATCTTATCAAATTTTTTATTCCATATAACATGCGGAATCCTTAATGGTATTATTTAAAGCGTACCACGATCCATGTTACGGTAGCTGTCTTCAGAGGGAAGTTTTTATTTTAATCTCGTTATTCCACAGTATATTCGAATGTTTTACTTAAATGTAAAAATAAAAAAGTGAGTAAAAGCGAAATGGCTCGGGAATCATCTTTATATTTTTAAAGGCAAAGCAACATTGTTAATTAAATTCAATTATTTAACGTAATAGTCTAAAAATAAGCCTATTCGGGATTCCTTCATTTTCTGTAAATAAGGTAAATTTCTGCCATTTTTTGATGTGAAACATCTATTGGGGGCCTTGGAAATAAAACGACTAAAATGACATGACGGCAAACGGTATGATGCCCCCACTCACGACTTCCTTGTATGTGCTTGCGCTAACCTTAGATGGAAATTCGTCTAAATTGTCCGTAAATAAGGTGAATTATTTTCTTTTTTTAATGTAAAACATCTTTTGGCCAACTTTGGAAGTTAAATGACTTCAATGCCTTGACGACAAACGGCATGATACCCCATTAAACAACCGTCCTCGACTTCCTTATGTGTTCGCGTGCGTATACTAACATAGAGATTTTTCATCTACCTCCAGTCTCATGACGGTCAACATTTTTTTCTATCATTTCTTTGTTTTCTTAAAAAATAAGCAATTTTTCATTGCTTTTAAAACACTTATCTTCAGCATTGTATCTACTATGTTAGGCTTACATTAAAAGAACCGAAACAATAACATGAATAAATCATCTTTAAACTTCTCAAAAAATACAGAAAACATTTATAAGAAGCAGACCCTTCTCATGACACAAAAAAACGTCAAACAAATCCACAATAAGAACTATTCTCTGTATAATAGTTCGGTAAACAACCCACTTCGCGCACTTAGGAGTTATCGTATGACACAGTCGTGTAGTGCTCGACTGGTCGTACATGGAATATCTATTACTGGGCACGTAAGCCCTGCCCGTTGGAGCGGCCGATAGGGGGCAGCCTGTCCGTACTGGTTTAGCTCTTAAGTACGTCTTACTGACGCTCTTAGAGATAACTGCCCCAACGTAATGTAGGATTGCATGTGGATCTTTCTAGATGTTGGACTGGTTTGAAAATGAATTGCTTGTTAGGATTTTCGGAAGATGTATGTTTTTTTTAAACTCTCTTTTGTAGCGTGAGGTTGGTTAAGTTTATTGGTGGTGTCAACGCCGTGTGTCCCATCCCTAATGACGCCGGCTGCCATGACAGCGCGCGGGCAAGACGCGCGCTCCACGCAGCACTCCACCATAATGCGCGCTCGCGATCGTAAATTTAAATTTAAATATTGTAAGAAAATTGTAATAAACCCTTTATGTACTCACACATCCTTTTACTTAAACTCTCAAGCAACAATTGGAATGTTCTTGTATACTGTGGGTAGATAAAACTGGATAAGAACCAAAACAGACTGGTATTGGACAGCTCTATAATTTACTAATTTTATGCATAAAAGCATTATCACGCCTCCTACCTAAGAGAGGGAATAGGCTTAGGGGATATCATGCCTTTGAATTTTTGGTTCTGAGACATGCCGGTTTCCTCAAGACGTTTTCCTTCTGAAAGCTGTAGTGATGAATATGAATAACCCAAAGAACCCAAAGTAGTGACCTAGCTGGGTGCGAACTACAGAACAAGCGACTTAGAACATGTACGTCGACTGGGGTTATTAACACTACGCCCCTCCACTGCTCAGACTAGACAGATTATAATGTAAGCCTTTTTTGTTAATCATACATTTTTTTTTAATTTTTTGAAGGACCCTTTCACCTTTGGGATCTAACCCTAAATATCTACCAAATAAACCGAATGACTGTATTTTTTTTATGGTAGATAAAATCATCCAATGACAAGTCCCGCCCTTGGGTGGGGCGGGAAATAGACTCAGACTCAGACTCTTACTGACTAAAAACCTACCCTGTTCAATTCATTGCCTTCGTTCCAGGGCCCCCGGTGACATTTTCACATAACCTTTGGCCCCAATAGGCTTCGGCCCTGCTGGGCCCCTACAGTTAGCTGATAAACCGAACAACTGTGGGCTTACTAGCTTTTTCTTCCGTTTTCACCTGCATCTTTGGTTACTATTCCATTTCTGTAGGTTGTAGCGACATCCAAAAGCATGAAAATCATCCAATGACAAATCCCGCCCTTGAGCGGAACGGGAAATAGTGTTAGACTCTTACTGACTAAAAACCTATACGCAACTACTACTACACGATACGCAACGAAGGAACGGGGTCCTTCGTTGCGTATCGTGCCGGGGCCGGGCCTTCCCTAAAGAAATTGACCCATGACCCAAGCAGGCTTCGACCCTACCTGCCTGCAGCTAGCAGGCTGGGCCTCTACGGTTTACTGACAGCTCCTTGAGGCGCGCGGGAACTGTACGCGCCGTCGCCGACTTGGGCTCGGTCCGGTCGGTTACCGGACGATCCGACAGCGTGCTACCCATTGCAGGCGGTTCGCAAGCTCGCGCCTACGGTGGCCGGAAATCGGGATCGGAATCCCGGCGGTGACTGGAGCGAGAGCCCAGTTGCCTCTGCCTGAAGCGGTCGGCCTCCTCTTTTGCTAGCATTACTGCTTCGCAAAAGGAGGTGACCGCCTGCCATCCCTCCTCACTACGGCCCATGGTCTGAACCAAAGCCTGGCGAGAGAGATCGCTGCCGCCGATCGCCCCCACGAGGACACGGCGATACTCTGCCCTGGCGGGGCACACTTCTACAGTGTCCTCTGGGTGTTCTGCACAGTGGTGACACCCGGGATATAACGTGATGTAAAAATTATTGAAATCGATTCACTTACTGATTCTATAGGCTATAATCTCTCTCAATAAATGGGCTATCAAGTACTAAAATAATTTTTCTATTCGAACCAATAGTTCTTGAAACGAGCGCGTTCAACGTTAAAAATATTAGTATAGGTGGGCAATGGCGACATGACACACCCTCAATGATCCTCTTGATCGCACTTAACCATGCCATGGTATCATGTGATACAAACGCAGTCAATATGCTACTTCCCCACTTGATAACTTGACCATCAACATGATATTATTCAATTGAATTAACCCCAGTCAACTAATGGCAAAGCGGTCACTACCTCAAATCAAATACAGCAGGTCTAAAAAGGCCACTTTTGTAGAATTATAATATGAATCATATTTTTTATACGGCAATATTTACAAGAAATATGATTCTGATAGGTATGCAGTGAATTGAGTATGATTCGACTAATTTATGCAACCATTTTACGCACATTAGAAGAATTGCTTATGATCTGCTAGGAATTCGGAATATGATTTGCTCTAGATGACCTTTTTAGGCCCGCAGGACTTGCGAATGAGTGATTTTTAATCAAGTTCCAAAAAATGAGAAAGTTTTCAAGGAACCATTTTTTTTTGTTTCGTTCAGCTATGCGTTCGTCTAATATGAATCACTTTGTGTTGATTCTTGACTGGCCTGTTGGTCTAGTGTTAGTGGCCCTGACTGATATGCCGGAGGTCGTAGGCTCGATTCCCACCCAGGACAAATGTTTGTATGATAAGCACGATCATTTGTTCTGTGTTTGGGTGTAATTTATCTATAATATGTATGTATTTAGAAATATATATGTATGTTAATCAGTTGTCTAGTACCCATATCACTATAGCACCATAGCTTAGGAGCGTGATAGTTGTGAAATAGTTGTGAAATATTATATTACGTATTATTCTTCGTTTGTTCAGAAGAGTGTTGCCTTCAGGTAGTTCTATTTAATATTCAATGTCAACAGAGAGAGATTTCAAAATTTATAAAAATACAATTCAATTAGGATGTCAAAGTATCATTCAAATAGTCGTTTAAATTATAATAACATTTTTGAACAGAACATAAAAAACAGCCGCAGTCACACGTTGTAGGTACCAACCGAAACACTTTAATAACGTGTAACTACGGCTTTTCTTTATGTTCTATTCTTGTTTTTTCCATTTACCTTGTTTATTTCAACATCCTGAAAATCTTGTTTCATACTTTTTCAGCGTCGTTTGTTTTTTGTCGTAGTCGGGTTTTAGTTTTTTGGTATTTTGTTAAACACTTGTGGGGCTATGCAGAACATACTTTTTCTCATCAGAGCTGTTTTGGCTTTACTTCTACGTAACATATCATTCCGTCTGTTAGATTTCACAGTATCGGATAAATTTGGAAACAGATGTAAGTATAATTTGACAAATAAGGCAGTTTCATATAAAGACGGTAGGGGTAGGGTAGGGGCAAGTTTATATAAAGCATAGGAGGAACTACTAATTCTCTTGCAATTAAGTTGTCTATCAATTATTAATCCTAGCAGTTTAGCACTATCTCATCATCATGAATTCTGTTATTTTGTTACTGGACATCAATTTTCAAACTAGGTTTTTTATGGCCAAAGTGCATTATTTGTGTTTTAACAAGATTGATTCTTAAATTATTATTATATAGCCAAGTAATAACAGAATTTACCGCGCTTTGACCTCAGTTTCATATAATTCAGGTTTATTGCATGGTACTGTTACCGTATTATCGTCAGCAAAGACTGATATTCGGAAGTCTATAGCTTTGGGCAGATCATTAATATAAATTAAGAACAGAAAAGGACCTAATACGCTGCCCTGTGGCACACCATAATATACTGTGCCTTCTGTAGACAGATATGTTACTTCATCTTTAGTTTTAAAATTTATGTTTGTAATAGCGGTAAGCTGTTTTCTTTCCGATAGGTAAGTACTTAACAAGTCAAGAATGTTACCTCTTATACCGCAGGCGTCAAGTTTATTTCTTAAGATATTGTGGTCAACATAATCAAAGGCTTTTGTCATGTTTATTTAATTATTTATTTATTGTATTCATTTTGTGAATAGTTGTTACAGAAATGTATTGTCTCAAACACGGACACTGTTATATATCACTATATTACAGTACACTGCGCAGACAGGTGTCTTATCAATGTTAGTCATAATTTTATTTAAAAAGTCATAAATAGCCATGTTTATCGTCTATTCTTCCGAAAATCTTTTTGTTCCTTACTAATAATCTTTTGATTTTCTAATTATGCGTATGGATCATTATAGACATATTTCTCAAATATTTTAGAAAAAATCGGCAAAAGCGCAATTGGTCTATAATTTTGCATTAATTGTTTATTACGTTTTTAAAAAATAAGTTTCACTATAGAGACTTTAAAACAATCAGGAAAAACACCGTAACTGATACATAGATAAGAATATGTCAAAATGTTTAGAAATTAAGTCGGCAACATGTTTTATAATTTTAGTAGAAATTTCGTCATACCCTGCGCTATTTGTGTTTGCTACATTGGATGATTTTTCGACCTAAAAAAAAACAAAGTTTGTATGAAGAAACAATATCACGCGGTCAAAGCCGTTGGCAGAAGCTAGTCTACCTACTTATAAAAATAAAAGAGTATATCCCGATATTCATTAACATTAAGTAGCATTACATTCTACATATAATCGTCTCGTTACCAACAGCGGGACAGTGAGACTTGAGACGCATTATCGCATGCAAGTCGTAAGACAGCCTCAATGGCCAGTGAAGTGTGTGTAAAACATAAGAGCTCGCTCGTCGTAACTGCATTGTAAGCAGAGAGCGAGTTCGCTCGATGGTGGTACAATGTGTATTAGCTAAAGGTCTTGGTTATCGTGCTATAAACCATTGTAGCTATTTGTAAGATGCAGATATATATTTAAAGTTTCTTTTAAAACAACTATTAATATCCGAAACATTTATCTTTCTCACAAAACCTCAGATGGTTGGTGCGTGATTTGAATAGGTTATTTTCTATAAAGAAGAACAGACAAAAAACTCTACCTTTTTAAATTGGCATTTATTCATATCTTCATGTCTTGCGGTGGGTCAGTAAAACAAAAAAGTGGTGCCCAAAATCACAACACGAGGCTTTGGTAGATCACGGAGATGGTGCATTAAAAATAAATGGCCTAGAGCTGTGAATAATGGAAGTAATGGAGAGAAGCCCTGCAGTGGTAAAGTAGAGGATAGATATGATAATAAAATATTAATCTTCAATCCAAAAACTTTTAAGTTTTAGTTCCTATGTGGTGATATAATGTTACTATAATATATTAGAGAGAGTGGACAGTCAAAACCTGCACTCTAGTACTAGGTAATGTAAAACAAAGATGATGTAGATGAACTCATGAAAAAAAGATCATCTAGCGCAGTAAACTGAAATGTATTTTTAGAGATCTGTAAGGGTTTTCGCAAATGTTAAATAATAATTTAAATGCACTAGCATTGTGCGTGCAGGCATAATCGTCGGTTGGCATCACGTTCCATTAAAAGTATCTAAAGGGCCTCTTCGAGTTGGTTTCGGCTCCAAAAGTCCAGAACCTCCGGGTTCTAAAATATACTATACCTATAATAACAATAAATCATTTATTTAAGAGCTATTGAAGTTGATAAGACTTCCTAACACTTGTATGATCTGCCACTACAGAAGGAAAGGGAGACACTGTACGCAAAGGGTTTGGAGAGCCTGTTAGCCGAAACTTTTTACCCCGAAGACATAATATAATCTTAAATTATTATTACGTAATCAAAATAGTCTAGAAAACGGAAAAAGTTTATTTGTAACACTGTCACAGGACAAAACATAAAGGAACGTAGGAACGTACAGTTTGAAAGTGACATGACAGAAAAGTTGAAAGGGAATCGTTTGTCTTGGTATGGTCATGTGAAGGGAAGGGATAAAACGTTATAGTTACCTACTAAAAAAGTAATCAAGTTGGATGCAGAGGGAGGGGAGGCTAAAGAAAAGGATGTCAGTGATAGCATGATAGCGGAAGAAAAAAATCGAGTTGCGCCGACCCTAAGTACTCGTAAAGTGGAATAACAAATCAACTAAATTAACAACACTAAAACCCTGACCCTGTGTGAGGTCAAAAAAGGTTCCTATCTATCAAATATAATAATTTTACATCAATTAATACAAAACTAAAGTTATACAACATACGCCGAGTAATGAAAATTGACATTTCAATAATTACTTTTATGTGAAAGTTATTTTGATCGATTGGTGCACGAATACTCCCAACGGAGCAGAAATGTTTACTTACATAAATAATATTGAAAAGCTTCAAGGTTTATTAATATTATACATTTGTGTGTAAAAAAGACATACCGAATACGGAATAACAGGCTGGCTCAAAAATGTGGATAATAGAAGTGACTAAAAAGTCTGCCAGGCTCAAGTTGAGCGGGTCACATCAGCGTGACAGTGCACAGTGAGATGTCGCTACCGAGTGGTTTCCGGCAGAAGGAAAGCACCTTAAAGGCTAGCCTAGAAAGAGATGGCAAGATAATGTAAACGCGTAGGTACCATGAATATTGGTTCGAAACGGCGTAGCAGAAGGATTTCTGGAAAGTCTTGAGGCATTTGCCAACTGTCATCTACCAACAAAATGTCCAACTCCTGGGCAAAGGCCTTGGTTTTTGTCCAGAAGTTGGACATAAACAGGTAGAGAAAATAGAACTGTTTGACGGGCTTGACCAAACGACAAAAGAATTACTAACCCTATCTCCATGCCTATCGCACAGTTTGTCTCAAACAATTTGTGAAAACCGATCAGGACAAAAGACTCTGACACAGGACAACATAACATCTTTCAACATTTGTTACGATTCAGCCAATATTCGTTGAAATATCGAAGCCATTTGACTCAACAAACTTTATTTCAGTGTCGGTAGGAAACTGATGTCGAGATAAACATGACTTTGCGTTATACATGGGTGCCTATTATGTCGCTCCGATACCGGCAGTTCGTTCCCCGTTCGCCGGAGTCGATTTCGAAAAATGCTTCATCAATTTATCTGTTCCTGTTCAACGCTCGTGATCGATGACAACGGGCTGATATTTGTCAATCGCACGACATATAAAATACGTTTTAAACTTTTCACGATCTACATTGGCCCCGATAATTGGATGTCTCATTTGTCATTAGTGGTTTTTAATGTTTTATTTCAGGTGATTTTTAATGTTATCAAGAGAATTAAGATCTTTTATATTTTTCAATTCACAGTCCTTCTTTAGCTTTCGTCCGTGATAAGATCCTGTTATTCTGTGTCGATCAGAACGTTCGGCTAAGAAAAATTCGGATAAAAAAAAATACATGTAATGGTGTTGAAGACATTGAGGTGGATATTTAAAGTGAAGAAAATGGATAAAGCGAGAAATGAGCACCTTAGAAGAAGTTTGAAAGTGGCGCCAGTGACTGAAAAGTTGAAAAGAAATCGTTTATCTTGGTGTGGCCATGTAAAGAGGAGGGATGTAGCGCATGTTATTAAAAGAGTTATGAATATACATATTATACATGTGAAGGATGGACATGGATGAAGAAGGAGGCCAAAGAAAAGATGGATGAACTGTTTGAGGAGTGATATGGTGTGTGTGTGGAGTGAGTGGAGTGGTGGTTAAAAGGAGAAAATCAAATAGTAGCGTGACGGCTGACAGGTTAGAATGGAAGAAAATAAACTTAACGCACCGACCTCAAATAATATGGGACAAGGGCAGCAAAATGATGAATTCTTCTTTATATTACCTACCGTAACAAAAACTATCGACCAAATTTGCTTTAATTGAAAGTCTTGTAATGCAGCAAATATTGACAAGCATGAGTTGATATCATTTATGGAAAAGCAAAGCGGCAGAGCTTAAATAATATTATATTATGCACTGAGACTGAATTCCTGGAACTACTTAATAACTGATCTAAATCAGCTACATTAAATAGGTTTAATTAATTACCATTATTAAAATGACTGCTAATTAATTAATTACTATTAGTAATTACTCAAGGCCCAAGCGAACGCCAATCAGCAAATCTATTGTCTTTCTATTGTGTCTCTAATTACGGTATTCAAATAATTATTATTTTGTGATAAGCGTCAACCTTCACGAAACTATAAAAAAAACTTTGCCCCACACTAGGAATTATTCCTGTGTCGTAGGTGCACCCACAAACATATAAAATCACATACACAAGACAGGCAGACGCAGAACAGCTATCTGTAAGCCAAACAAATATTTGTTCTGTGCAGGAAGCAATTCCACGACCCTCAGCGCAGCAGTCAATCGTTCAACCACTGCGCTAACCGTGCCTTCAAACAAACTACAAATAGACAAACTAAAGAGACCACAAACTAAACTTCATCATGGAAAAACTCAAAGAACTCACTGTATCGCAAAAAAAAAATCAACAAATGAGGAAGTAACCAAAAGATTTCACTAAGAACCAAACATTGTACGTAAATTAACAAAATTATGAACATGCTATTACCGCACAGAATTTCGAAACTAAGCTCTGTAAAGATAGTGTCATTTATTAGGGGCGTGTTATAATTAAACTAATCTATTGGACGCGTGTGTACCAAGATCCACCACTTTACTCTGGCCTCGAACAACTCGATCTTTTGGTAAGAAAATACGTTCTTTGTTGGTTCAGTTGAGATGTAAAGGGTCTTGCTATGTTGGACGTATGTGGTGATCTCGTGGAAGCGCCTTCTTGTGCTGGCAGCCTCCTTTAATTAATGTCTCTGAAACTACACGAGCCACACGTATCCAATACTTGCCATAAGATGTAAGGAATTCTAAGTTCGGTAGTTTGATCACATCTTTCAAATATTGCGTGTTTAGTTTATGGGTAACGCGAGGTTATAGTTTTTCTTTGATGTTTAACTTGTTCGTAAGTATGTGGTAATACTTCGAGACATAGATGTTTTACCCTGGTGTGCTTGTGTGACCTATTTACGTATGGGTACTCGTCTAGACGAGCAACGTTTGTTATGCTATAGAAGCGACAAGAATAAATCTTGAAAGGTTTTTATTTATACACAGTCCTTTAAAAATTTTAGTACGTTTTTTTTATTATTAACCAGTTGATTTCCGCAGCTTCATGCCCAAGTCGACGACGCAACGGCGCGTACTGTTCCCGTGCGCTTCAAGGAGCTGTCAGCAAACCGTAGAGGCCCAGCCTGCTAGCTGCAGGCAGGCAGGGTCGAAGCCTACTAGGGACATGGGTCAGCTACTAAAAGGAAGGCTCGGCCCCGGTACGATAGACAACGAAGGAACGGGGTAGGTTTTTAGTCAGTAAGAGTCTGACACTATATCCCGCTCCACCCAAGGGCGGGATCTGTCATTGGATGATTTTACCTACCATGAAAAAAAAGCTTCATGTGTATCAGACTTTTATGAGTCGTGACGCACATGAAGCTTTTTTTTCATGGCACAATGTCATTTGGTCACAATTTCAAGAAGTATTTTTTTGTGTAGAACGGTTCAATTTCTAATATAAACGTAGCCTAACCTTACTATTCTTATAACATCAGCTATATATTAGTCAAAGTCCGGTCAAAATATTTCCAGCTGTTTTGGAGATTAACCGGAACGAACAGACCGACAAGTCGACAGAACAGTTAGATAAACAAAAATGTTTTGTTACATTTTTGTTTCAGTTTCATTATTGAATATAATTTCATTTTAAACACTTCAATTTTATTTACGTACACATGTACAGATATAGGTGAATAGATTGGGCAAAGCACGCATAGTAATTAATACCTCTGTCCTACAAACAAGGAGAATCTTGTATCTTGAAGGAAATTGATCAGCTTGTCATCGATATGTTTCAGCCATATCGTATCACGCCGTATTACAAGTAGGCGCGCTGAATTAAATAACGTCGCCGTAATGTAATGTGGCTACCTCATGTTCAACTATTTCAAAATTATAGAGAGTGAAAGTGCATGGTTCGTACATACTGAAAAAAAAAACTTATGCCAAAAAAAACTTTATGTTTGAAGGTACACAACTCTTTAATGACTTGCCTAGAAATATCAAAGATTGTGAGTTAAACTAAATTTTAACAATATGTTAAAAAGATAAAAAATATGGTAAAATTTTTGGTTGTAATAAATTTAAGGCCCCTCCCGACTCGCATATCGTCAACATCGAGCGTGATTTAAAAGCTAGTTGCTACATCTAAAGCAATCCAACTCTGTTGGAATTCGTTAATTCTGTGATTTACTCGAATATTTCACAAAAATTGTTCCAGGAAATACGTGTTTTTTAAAACACTTAAAAGTTTTTGAGAAAAATTTTCAACATTTAGAATCTTGATTAAATGTGTAAGGCTTCTATAGAAGCACTTTTTTATGTTTTTAATATATGAGTATACTATCAAGGGCCAAAGTTCACGTAACATAGCAGATTTTCAAAGGTCTTACTGGAATAGTTTTAAACAAATTTATGTTTTGAATTCTATAGAAGCCTAGGATAATCCACAAGATATCTGTGTATCCAAAATACCTGAAGAAAAATGTGTAATGACGTAATAATCACGTAAGAGTTGTAGCGACATCTATGTCGTCACAAATGAACTAATCCTGCATCGCGCAAGTAAGATTCGCGGCGCGATTGGAACATATAGAACAAACCCGAATTCATCTATCGGGCAATAGCCCACCAGACATAACACCTGTCTGGTCGGAGGATCCTCCCTTTTCAACGGAGATATGTTGTGGGACTTTACTCTCTGTTCCACTACACCCAAACTGGTGACCCTCGACAAAGAACGTCAGCGCAGCCTTCGTGCAGCTACTACTTCGTGACGTCATCATCACTTCCTCAAGCTTTCGAGCAGCGAGCCATATAGCCAGCACCCACGGCTATATGGGTATCCTGACCATCAGCATGCCTACTTGGTCATACCTGGTCATCACCCTCAGCCTCATCAGCGACCTTGGCTAAGCACTTGCACCTTCGGCCAGTCATATGAAGAGCTTTCTCCTGGTCGACGACAGCAGTCAAGCCCTACGTCGCACAGCACCGCTCCGACTCACTGGAGCCAGCCGCACTACTCCGACTCACTGGAGCCTGCAACATCGTATCCCGACTCACTGGGATAGCACCACCCCGACTCACTGGGGCATCACCGCAGACAGTTCCGACTCACTGAGAACTATGCGGAATCCGGTTCCGACTCACTGGAACCAACCTACATTGGCCTGGCACGCATCACACGACGCATCAAGAAGTATCAAGAACCATCGATCTCCGATCTCCGGAGGGGAGTGATGTAGCGACATCTATGTCGTCACAAATGAACTAATCCTGCATCGCGCAAGTAAGATTCGCGGCACGATTGGAACATATAGAACAAACCCGAATTCATCTATCGGGCAGTAGCCCACCAGATATACCTAACACCTGTCTGGTCGGAGGATCCTCCCTTTTCAACGGAGGTATGTGGGACTTTACTCTCTGTTCCGCATACCCCCAAAGAGTTGTTGTATGAAAATGTACCTCGGGTTGGCCGCTATAAGAAACCCATCTGACATCACCGTAGGCGTGGGCTTGCGGACGGCGTGCAATGGGTAGCACGCTGTCTGATCGTCCGGTAACCGACTGGACCGAGCCCAAGTCGTCGACGGCGCGTTCTGTTCCCGCGCGCCTCAATGAGCTGTCAGCACAACGAAGAGGCCCAGCCTGCTAGCTGCAGGCACGCAGGGTCAAAGCCTACTGGGGTCATGGGTCAGCTTCCGAAAGGAATACCCGGCCCCGGCACGATAGGCTACAAAGGAACGGGGTAGATTTTTATTCAGTAAGAG
Source organism: Leucania comma (assembly GCA_958295575.1). Lineage (NCBI taxonomy): Eukaryota > Metazoa > Arthropoda > Insecta > Lepidoptera > Noctuidae > Leucania > Leucania comma. Next base: position 12,090,500 of record OY282474.1, on the reverse strand, counting down.
TCTGACACTACTTCCCGCTCCGCCCAAGGGCGGGATTTGTCATTGGATGATTTTACCTACCATAAAAAAAAATCCATCTGACATGAAAAATTATTGTGAAAATAATGTAAACTCATTTTAAGTGAACCGGCTTGTTCATTACGAGAAATACATTCTTTAAACCTACATCAAAAAAAATGGTCGGTTTTTTTTTATTTAAGTTTTATTGCTGGCTTATTGTGAAGCGTTGATTGATTGATGTGACGATCACCGGGTGGAGTGCGCCACCAGTGGACACGGCAGCTAAGGATAGCACGAATAATGCATTCTTTCTCTTTCTAACAAGCTTGCTTCATCAATCATAACTTAGACTTACTGACCACGGATGCGTAGCTTCATAGTCGCGTATTCGTCATTGTACGTTCAATGAACGCCTACTTACAGTTGAAACTTAGTCGACAAAGCGGCAACGTAGTGTCATTGCAGCTTCTTTATAGAGTTTCATACTTTTGTAGGTAAGCTGCAAGCAAGTGTACATCAAACGTACAATGTCGAATACACGTATATGAAGCTACGCGTCCGTCGACAATAAGCTTTAGTCTAGTGTGACGTGGCCACCGGTGGTCCACTTCACCACATCAAAAAACACTCCATACAACATTAGCGATATAAACACAAATAAAGTGACCCCAAATACCAAAAATCAACCCAACTATTTTTAGCACACACACATATCACTAATCACGCAGTTATTTCGTCCCTTTTCCCAATAAAACGGATTGATCGGGCACTCCATTAATCTGCCAATGCCAAGGACAAATGTGATGGATGCGTGACACGACATTACCTATGTCCTAGCGACGCTATCAATCAACTGCCGCCCAGAAATATTGACCAACATCGTAGTTATGATGTTATTTGCGACTATTATGGATTGGGTCCGTTTTATTCGACTTAGATGGCGTAGTGGGGATTGATTTGTCTTCTTTGCTAAATGAAGATTGTGATGATTGTGTCGGGATTAATATTTGCGTGTCTATGAGTCTTTGTGAAGGATTTATCTTTTTATGCAACGTATAAATCATCGTCACAAGATGTACCTATGACGTGGTAAGAGACGCGGGAATGCGATGCATGCGAGACGGATGTGACCGGTCATTATGGCGACGGTTGTCTTTTGGCTGATGATACATCATCATCATCGTTTTAGCCGAAAGACGTCCACTGTTGGACATAGGCCTCCTTCAAGCGTTGCCATAATGACTGGTCCTGCGCGTCTCGCACCATTAAAAATTTACACATAAATTTTTAAAGGAGCTGCCCGGAGTTTGCAAGTTAGTAATATGACACCTACGTGCCTCTGAAAATACGAGTATGTCGGCGTATGATGGCCATCGATGTCGACTTCACACAAAATTCACAGTCACAGTAATATAGAACGGCAGGAAATATTATAGTGATGATAAAGAAATACCTTACTTCAGTTCAAGATGTTTATTTCATGGGCGGCAAAAGAGTGCCTTTCAAAACACATTACATCGGTTTTTATATACAGAAATTGACAAGCATCAAAATTCACAATGAAGGTAGAAAACTATTTTAAATAAATAGAACGGAAATCGTCACAGTAAATTCTTATTTAAATATGGCCGGATGCTCTGATATTTTAAAAGAAATAAAAAGGAACTGGTCAAGTTAAATCCTCACAAGTTTAACCGGGTACTGTAATATGTTTTTAAAATAAGAAAGAAAGTCGTCATTTGATTCGTTATAAATTGAACAAGATGTTGTAATATTTAAAATAAATCGAAAGGAACTTATCAAATTAAATCCTTACATAAATTCAACAGGATATCGCAATATTTTAAATAATTCGAAAGAATGTTATCAAATTAAATCCTAGCTTAAATTCAACAGGATATTGCATTATTTTAAAAGAAATAAACAGGAAGTGACCAAATTAAATCCATATCAAAATGATCAAATATTGGTTTTGCGCCCATAAGTACGTAAAGCCGTTGGTCTTACGCCCGATCTCTCCCCGATACTACAGATTCCCTTCCCATTGGACTATGAGGCGACGATCCAGCAAACGATGCGTTCTCGTTGCACGATAAAATTAAACACACTAATTTCTTTAGTGTGTCCTAATAGAGCTTGCAAGTGATCGTGTGAGAACAGTGCATCTCTGTAAACAGCTATTTTTAAAATGGCGCCTCTGCGGTGAAAGCGATGAACGCATTGTTTGCTCGTACGATCAATCCTTGTCAATGAGAATACAATTGGACCATCGTACGATCATTTTCATAGCATGACGATGAACGCATCGTTTGCTCGTACGGTCGTTGCCAGTTAAGGAACACAGAGAGCACTTGTGTTTGCACGCACTCGCACTATAATTTCTCCTGCGTACTTGGCTTATCTTCGTTGACATTGGTCACTGTGCTTATTTTTACCCTCCTTCTGGCGCAGTCGGGTAAAAATAAGCACAGGTAAATACTCTATTGTGATATGTCACGTAATGCCCATAATCTTAACAACTCATCGCCAGATGGGCCATAAAACAAATAGGAACGAAAGCACGCCACTGAAAACTTGTTCATATCTTGAAAGTTAACTGAAACTCCAAAGTGCATTATAACTTCCACCTGCGAGTAGTGGGGGGGCTTTAATAGGGACATGTCTGAAAGCTTTTGAATCTTTCTGGAGTTAACGAAATATTATGCAGAATAATGAATTAAATTAGCAATTCGTTAAGTATTTGCTATTGTAGTCTGTTACCCTTTACTTTTGTTTAAATTGTCGTTTCATTAGGCTTGAGTTTTCTTAGTCGATGTGCCAAGCCTTTGTCTTGATGATTTCCAACCGTAAATCACCAAGGCACGGGTCTACTGGGCCCCTGCAGTTTGCTGATATCTTGTTGAAGCGTGAGTGGAACATTACGCGCTGTCAACGACGGAAGCTCGGTTTTTACCGGACAGCCGGATGATAAGCTACCCATTACTCACCGTCCGCAAGCCCGAACTTGTCACTCTGCGACCCGATGTTCAGGGAAGAAATACTGTTTGTCACTGATACCTAAATCTACTCAGTACAACTTTTATGTCGATAATTGATATTTATTTTGAAAATAGGTTTACAAAAAAAACAAAAACACTTTTACAAGTATTTTTTAAACTAGATGAAACCGGTGTTTCCTAGCTGACTACCCTAAGAAAAAACACCGAAACAAACTCGAGGGTCAAAGTCTCTTTTAAAGTCCATACAGTAAACATGTAATGGTCAAATAATATGAGAACCATGCAGATTAGTGTCTGAGACGGTCTTTTGAAGAAAGAATCACACAGACTTGAGTGAACCTGTCCAGTCAGTGCAAGCATTAGTCAGTATTCGTGTAGCTCAAACCTAGGACTACTAAGGAACTCAATGACTTGACGAACAATACCAAAGAAAGGACATTTGGTTAGGCCGCATCAAACAATCAAAACTGCCAGACATCATATTAAAAATAACAGAAAAAGAAAATTAATCCACATAGTCCCCATATTCACAATAATAAAATAAAACACCAAATTGTTACTGTATAACAAGCACATATAATATTAATAAATGTCAACGCAAAATACACAAGATTTAATTCCGTTTTACAGAGGATAATTTTATTAAAATAAATAGCCAAGTCCAGGTTCTCATATTTACTTAAATGTCATTCTTAATGACCTTTTCCTTCCTCGTCTTAAGAAATTATAAATGAAAACTGAATCTTTACCTCATAACGTCTACTGCAAATTAATATTTTTTGGCGAAAATCGTCGTCATTAGAAACGGAACACCATATTAAGCCGGGGCTGAATTATTTACTTGGATCAAAAATATTACAAGAGGAAGTACAATTTTCGCCCTTGTTTTTATTTCTTGTTATTTTGTTTTAGTTAATTGGTTTGACACATTTTTTTCAGCACACTCTAAAGGAGGCTCGTTATATTTTCAGTATTTTCTGAAAGTGCCTATAAAAAACAATGGTACATTTGGTTAGAACTGACCATTCGGAGCTATAGTTAAGGCACAAAAGTTGTAGGATCAATCTTAGCCAAGTTATCCAAGTTCAAAGATTTGTCAATTTCATATTTTTTTTTATTTAAAAAGTGCAAACATAAAACAATAATAAATATAGCTATTATTTTTCTGCTTTACCGATCACAATACTGTATATTTCACACACACCTTTTTTTTTTTTTTATTGCACTAGTGGCTACAATCTAAAAATTACTACATTTGTTTAGATTTTATACCATAAGAACATAAGAATGGGTTTTAGTCAGTAAAAGTCTGACAGCCCTCTCGCTTCATCCAAGAGTGGGAAAAGTTATTGGATGATTTCCCACCTAACAAAAATACCATTCTTTATTTAATTTCCAGATGTATTATAACTGCCCGATTATAGAAAACAATTCATTAAAACAAATCACAGTAATCTATTATATATAAAAGAAAGTCGTGTTAGTTACACTATTTAAAACTAAAAAACTAAACCGATTTGGCTGAAAATAGGTGGGAGGTTGTGTGTGTATGTTTGTTACTTCTTTACGCTTGAACAGCTGAACGCATTTCGATGAAAGTTGCTACACGGGAAGACTATTACCTGGAATAGACACTTTTTATCCCGGGAGTATATCCCCTTGGCCTTTAGGATATTTTTCTACTGTCACGTGGGTAAAGCTGCGAGTAGCAGCTAGAGCCAAGTTGTCAACAGCGCGTAATGATCCACGCGCGCCTCAAAGAGATATCAGCAAACGGTAGGGGCCCAGTAAGGCCCGGACCACATCATGCGTTGCGGCGCCGCACCGCAAATATTTCGACGAATTGACGGGTCGTACGAGCGGGGCAGCGTCACTTGTGAGCCTGCCGATTCGTCGAAATATATGCAGTGCGGCGCCGCAACGCATCGTGTGGTCCGGCTCTAACGCCGATGCCCGCTACCTAAGACCGCGGGGAATTTCTGAAAAGGAAACCCGTAGTCCTAGAATACAAAGGGAAACTGAAGGACACAGGTGTGGTTTTAGTCCCAGCCCAGAGCGGGAGAAGTCATTGGATGATTTTCACACTAAAAAAAACAATAGCTAGTTATTATTAATTATATCTTTTTGTTTGAGAAAGCCCTGTATAATTCGCTTTCATTTGACGGATTTTACCCGTCCAATAATCATAGCTTGACTTCCCATTGTTCTGTAAACAACAAAGGTTGAATATTATGCCTTTTTGATCTTCAACCCTTGACAAAATTCTCTTTCATATAAATCTCAAAAGATAAGTGTACTTGTGTAGGAATATTTCTTTGTGTGCGTTCTTGCTACCGATTTTCTGCACAATTTATGACAAATGATTTATTTGAAATTGTTATTATGTCCAATGAATAGCAAATGAATTTTCTGGAAGAGTTAACTTATTGTTATAAGAGTTGATTAAAAACTCAAAAACCACCATAGTTGGCAACTAGTGTCTGTATATCCTACAAGGTTTTTTCCGTTTTCTCATCAAGATTCTACTGTTTTCTTTGAGTATATCTGTATAACAGTACTCGGAGTACTAATTAATCTAAGTTTTGTTTTAATGTAATATATACATATGTACGTGCCGGTTTCCTCACGATGTTTTCCTTCACCGTTTTGAGGGCAGTGGTGATGAAATAAATTACACAAAGTAATGCGCCTGGCTAGGTTTGAACCCGCGACCTACAACTCGTAATTCGGGGCCGTTACCACTCGGCCACCACTGCTCTGCTGCTCTGGTCGGTGTCCTAGAACCAAAAATTCGAAGACGTGACATTCATCAACCCGCACTGGGCCCGCGTGGTGAATTACGGCCCATTCCCTCTCTTAGAAAGGAGGCCTGTGTCCCAGCAGTGGGAACATTAAAAAGGCTGATGATGATGATGATGATGATAATAGAATATAAATGTATTGTGTAAGCAATTATTATTATATTATTATTATTAATTGTTAGCTGACCAAATACATAAATAAAAAACGGTAATTTAAAAAACTAAAAAACCCGACTGCTTTTCTGAGTATTCATGAAAAAGCTCTAAAACAAGAAAGTCGTTGTACACGATTGCACTTAGCTATATAATATTTTAAATACAAGATAAATTGTAGCAGTCGGGACCCATTCTAGGAATGGAGGCTTAGTGAATTGAGAGCACATACATATGTATATTACATTGCAGATTACTCCAATCTACTGACTAGACGTCTGACTTTCTAGAATGGGTCCCGACTGCTATAATTTATCTTGTATTTAAAATATTATATAGCTAAGTGCAATCGTGTACAACGACTTTCTTGTTTTAGAGCTTTTTCATGAATACTCAGAAAAGCAGTCGGGTTTTTTAGTTTTTTAAATTACCGTTTTTTATTTTTTATGTTTTTAGTTTTATTTTTTACTATATCACTTTCACAGTAAATACGAATCTAACGACACCTCTCAAGCTAAAATCCATCGAGCCGTTTAGGCTGCAGAGCGTGCCAAACAATTATACATACATACATACTCTCGAAAAACATAACCCTCCTTCTGGCGCAGTCGGGTAATAACATAATTGATAAAATTAATACTTGCCATATACCCTCTGCAACGATCAGTTTCTAAACTTACTGTCTGTAAATATTTGAAATCTTAAAATAAATATAAATGTATTTAAATCTTGACACACTACTCTAAATTTTACGATAACTTACAAAAATAAATGTAAGTTACTTTCAGGTTTCTACACCACTCCAAACATGATGAGAAATCGATTAATTTCTCATCACACTTACCTTTCTATACACTAACCAAACACAAGAGTTCCAATAATATTTTCACAGCTTTACAAAAACAAAATAGAACACAATATTTTACCACCCATTTCTAAGTTCCAATAAGAGTTTCCCCGCTTCAGCCCCAATAAACGGTACCACCCTGTAGAGATCGCAAATTGGAAACACTCCGTGTATACCTACACACTGAAGTACATACAAGCACACATGTGGTATATGCTTCGTGTACGATAATCATAATTAGAGCCTGATTACTCAAAATGAGCCAACACTGTTGTATGTGGTTGTACATATTACGATTGAAACATGGTTGTATGGTGGACCAGTTACGATTACCAGTAGAGTATGTTTAGTTATTTATTCAATATTTGCATTTCATCGAATTAACTAGCAAAAATTCCGGGTCGTTTAGAAAAGTGTTAGGATATGGCCGCAACCATGAGTGAACGGACAACCGCAAACCTCATCTGTCACTACAAAATACGTCCAGAACGTCGAGAGTCACACGAACAATCTGTTCCGTCTGCTATCGTAGGCGTGAGTTTACAGATGATAAGCAATGGATAGCTCGCCGTCCGGCCGTCCGGTACGGGCTACCTCAAAAAAACATGGGTTTTAGTCAAGGGAAGGGAAGGAAGTGGAGGGAACGGCTGTGTCAAGGGGAGGGAGTTGGATAAGGGAAGATACGTTACGCGCTAACATCGCAATCAGACTACTAGAAAACCTAGACTCGAAACTCACACATCTATGATTAGTGTCATCACAGTCGCACACCTATAGTCACTGATAGACAAAGACAAAGATGAGAGCCGGCGCTGTCGTGCGAGCGAAATTAGGCGACGGGCCTCATTTCAGCGATCCTCGCGCTAGAGCTTTTGGCGAGTCACTTATCTTTGCTGTATTGATTTAATCTAAGGTTTTAGTCAGTAAAAGTCCGACATGTCCTCTCATTCCACCCAGAGCGGACAAAGTTATTTTGGTGGTATGGTTTTCATACTTACTTCGTATTTTTTTCAAGAGGCCGTACTTAATTGAAACGAGCTCGACACATTCATTTTCTAGGGAATTTCAATCTAGATTGTGATGGTTAAGAAAACTGTTATATTTAATTATTATTATTATTATTAATTACTTGAGTAAAAGTAACAATTTTTAACTAACAATTTGTATTCGTAAAGAAAGATAGAAATTTTTCATGAAGATTTCTCCTCAAGACTTAACAATAAATTACTTAGCAACAAGTAATTACTTCTTTATAAATACGAGTGTCAGAACCGGGCTCTGAAAACTTAAAGTATCTTATTATATACCCAAATACAAATTCGTAATTCAGACATCTGAAATTGGTTTCTGATTCATGGATCTTTCCTCAAAATTGTTAGACAACTATTAACGGAAATATAATGAATCTACTTCCATTTCCTTAAGGTTTATTTTTGGTCACAATCTTAGGGTGCCCTCAAATTAGTCGCAAACTGCCGCGCGAAATAAAACTAAAAGAAATGGAAGTTATTTCACACGAATTCACGCCATTCATTGTTTGAATAAGACAAGACAATTTTAACGCATTTATTCAATATTAGTTTATATCAGCGACTTCGTCTGCGTGATCGTAGAAAATCACCCCAAGGAAACAATACCTAGGGGATTGGGCTTGCGGACGGCGTGCAATGAGTAGCACGCTGTCCAATCGTCCGGTAAGCGACCGGACCGAGCCCAAGTCGTCGACGGCGCGTTCTGTTCCCGCGCGCCTCAAGGAGCAGTCAGCAAACCGTAGAGGCCCAGCCTGCTAGTTGCAGGCAGGCAGGGGGGTCGAAGCCTGCTGGGGTCATGGGTCAGCTTCCGAAAGGAATACCCGGCCCCGGCACTATAGGCAACGAAGGAACGGGGTAGGTTTTTAGTCAGTAAGAGTCTGACACTACTTCCCGCTCCGCCCAAGGGCGGGATTTGTCATTGCATGATTTTACCTATCATAAAAAAAAAATACCTAGGGGATAAAAACCGTATGTGCTATTCCTGAACATGGTCTACCGTGTGCCAAAACTATTTATTAATTTGAGCGTAAATAAGCAATATCCATGCAAACATAAAAACTATCGCCTTTATAATATTTGTGTTATGTGAATAAATCAGCTGGTAAACTAATACCTTCAAATTCCAAAAACGTCCACTAAAATTAAAACCACACCACAAAATCCCAGTTCAAAAATAATGAAATCGACTCGATGTCAGTACCAACTGCCAACGGTCTATTTCCATTAGCAGGCAGACAGTCCGCACAATGGTAAGCAAGCTGTTAGGGCATAATGAAGGCATTGTACGTACGCCGTCCCGCGAATGGATGACGTCATTATATGCAACCTCTTGCCGACTCAGCTGCGCTGCCACCAACGTGATATATCGCCACCAAACTCGATTTATTAGTGTTTTGTGCCCGATTGTAGGAACAGTCTCATTATTCGATTAGTCAGACCGGATATATTGGACAGATTTCTACAGAAAAGACAGAATGGTACGAAAAGGCGAGGTTCTCTTTTTTAAGACTATTTTTTTAAGACAGTCGAAGATTTATAGTGTGTTTTAGTAGCATTTCACTGTAGATCGAATGCATAAATAACCTTTGCCTTTTGATATTATTTCTGTCAGCAAATGTGACTCACAAACAATTCTTAGTGAAATTTTCTTTGCAAAACCCTCCGAAACTGCCGAAAAAAAGTCTTCCTGACCACAATAGTATTTCGTATCATAATTATCAGATAATTTATTTTGATAGAAGAAGTATTTAATCAAGTATAGTTTCAGACGCATCTTACAAAAGTTTCTCGAAAATTATATATTATGAAATATATAATACGAGTACCTTAAACTGATAATACTAATTTTTAATTGATCGTGTTCATCTTATTTTTAATGGATAGTACTAACTGATCCTCAATTGCATTACCTGTTTTTCATTTGATTCCTGTTTTCTACAGCAAAATATTCTACATAAAAATGCGATGCGATACAACTTTGCATCGCAGGAATTTATGATGCAACCAGGTCCGTTCAGGTGACCATTATAATTTACGATGCGATTTAATTCGCAAATTCTTGCGATGCGTCGTGCGAGATTGTACATTTTATGATGCGACGTCGCATCGCAATTTTGTATTTAGGTCTCCAAAAATTTCACTTAGTATTAATTTAGAAAAAATATCATCATCATCATCATCAGGCTTTTAATGTTCCCACTCCTCTCTAAGAGAGGGAATGGGCCGTAATCCACCACACGGGCCCAGTGCGGGTTGGTAGAAAAAATATTAAATTCTCTAATTTAATAGTTTTTCATAATGGCTAGCTTCGGTCCCCAAGATGCGAGAGCGTAATGGCTGTCAAGCTTTCAAGATAAATCACTTCTTGTTCAATTTATTGGCACATGGTCTCACTCTGCCACGACATTGAACTTTATACGAGATGGCTTCAAGTTATTTAATTCAGTTCTTCATGTTTCCAAAGTTCTTCATGTTTCTATAGTAAGTCTTAAAAAATGTCCACAATTGGGGCAATACAGGGCCCAGATTCGATGCCTGCAAGGGCTGAGTGAATGTTCGAAAGAATATTAAGAGCAACTAAAAGACCACAGGAGGGTTTTAATTAAACAAAGCTGGAGAAGTTATTTTTATAGTTTCCCACCACAAAAAATAAGTTCAATGGAAGGTCTCGTGTGCATAAACTAGGAGGTTTTGAGTCATAAAGATAGCTTACATACACAAAAACAATGTATATATCTTATTATAAGTAACAACTTGGTTACCTAATACACTAACAGTTATGTTACTAGCCGGTCACGTTATTTCGACAAAAAATAAAAACATCGTGAATAAAAAAAAAAAGTAGGTGCAATTGAAACTCCTTTATCAAGTATTCAACCCTGCCATTGTAGATTCGATGAATCAAAAACTACTGGGGAGTAAATATCAAACTACTAACCTATTATTCTATGAAAATTAAATAATTAATTATTGTATCCACGAGTATATTTCATGCCAAAGGATATCGTGGTAAAATACAGGTCAAAGTTATCGTGGCAAAGCTTAGTAGATTGATCATTCAGTAATTTTGTTGTCTGTAGTATTAAACAGATTGTAAAACTATACTGAACTTAATACATTGATTGGTCTAGAAACATTGGGTACTCCTGGGAACTTCTTCAAAATATTCCCACAAAGTTCCTCCATTTTGTCCAGTTCTGTTTTGAAAACCGTGACCATCGATTCCACATCCTGGAGAAATTTGTCAGTACCAAGATTCACGCGTTGGTTCGCCTGCTTCACAGCCATAGTGATATCTCGTAATCTTCTATATTGCATTTCTCTGGGCATCTGTAATTCGACCCAAATGTCATCAAACTTTGGATCCATGATCTCTGCATATTTCTTTTCAATGACAGCCGTTTTTGTGTATTCATTTTCGGGTTTTGCATTGTCCTCTATGTGATCTTCATCATTGAAAAAATGAGAACCAGAATGTTTATTCTCAAATACAACTCTCAGTTTTTTTTCACCGGAGTGTTTCGATTCTGTGACCATTTTTTAGAAAGTAATGATTTCACTGACGATTGTTCATTGCAGAATAAGCTTCGCAAAATTTCGAAGCAAATTAATAAACAATCGTGTAAATTTATAAATTAATATACGATAAGAAATTTTGTTATGTCCAATACTTGTACATGACAATTCTTTAATGACTGTTGGTGACAGTAAGTTTGTTTGACAGACTTCAAAGAAATTCTTTCTTTCTTTCAAACATGCACGTTCAATTAATTCTCCTTTATTGTATCACAAACAGAGCCGTAGCAAGAAATGGTGTCAACGGTGACCAGACAGTCAAAAGTTTTAGTCTTTTTTGTTTGTATTGTATTTTTCTGGGGCGCAGTTATAGATTCTCGCACCGGGTGTAAAAGAGATTAATTACGGCACTGATCACAAAGCCACGCGTGATATACTGTTAAATTATCTTATTTACTAATTTTTGTTTTTCTTTAGCTTCTTTATTAATTTTGAAATGAAAAAAAAAACCTCATTAAATAGGTACACATCGACATTAACAATTGGATAGGTACCTAAATACTCAGAATCTTTTTTTTTATTGTTGTTAGGTTCGCGCTTGGTCTCACCTGCTGGAAAGCGACGATGCGGTCGACGATGGGGAGCTTACTCAGAAGTAACCTATTCATTCTTAACTGAAAGATTCCGGGATTGAAGCCATCAGGAAACCCAGACACCGGCAGGGAATTATTTAGATGTACGCACAATGAATGTGTTCCTAAAAGGTTTTGTACTGTATAGGTTTTTTTTGTTTATGGTAGGTAAAATCATCCAATGACAAATCCCGGCCTTGGGTGGGGCGGGAAATAGTGTCAGACTCTTACTGACTAAAAACCTACCCTGTTCCATTCATTGCCTTCGTCCCAGGGCCCCGGGTGACATTTTCACATAACCTTAGGCCCAGTAGGCTTCGGCTCTGCTGGGCCCCTACAGTTTGCTGACAACTCCTTGAAGCGCGCGGGAACAGTGCGCGCCGTAAACGACTTGAGCTCGAACCGGTCTGTTACCGGACGGACGGACAGTGAGCTACCCATTACCCGCCGTCCGCAAGCCCGCGCCTACTGTGGCCGGAAATCGGGATCGGAATCCCAGCGGCGGCAGCGGCGTGTGCGCCGTTGCCTGATGCGGTCGGCCTCCTCCTTTGCTAAAATTACTGCTACGCAGAAGGAGGCGACCGCCTGCCACTCCTCCTCGCTCCGGAGCATGGCCTGAACCAAGCCCCAGCGCGAGAGATCACCACCGCCGATCGCCCCCACAAGGAACACGGCGGTGCTCTTCCCAAGCGGGGCGCACATCGACTGAGTGCTCCACCGTGTCCTCCGGGCGCTCCGCACAGTTTTACTGTATAGGTGGAATGTCCATGTAAGGGTGGCGCATCGCTTTCTTAATAAACCTTAATAAAAAAAATCCATGTTATGATAACAAAATGAACCCTTTCTTTTTGTCTTTTTTAACCCCTGACAGAAAAAAAGGGGTGTTATAAGTTTGACGTGTCTGTCTGTCTGTGTGTGTGTCCGTGGTATCGTAACACCCAAACGAATGGACCGATTTTGAAGTCGTTTTTTTATGTTTGAAAGCTGACATAATCGAGATGGTTCTTAGCTACAATTTATGAAGATCTATGCAGGTGTTCAAAGTCATCAGCTCGTTTGTTAACTGCGGTAGGGTTTTAAAACACTTATGGGTATTTACTTTATTTTAAACATATGTGTGACCTAATATTTGAAATACTCGTGTACCATCTGTAGCTATTGAGCTGGTTTGATTATGGAGCTCGAAGAACCCTGGATTGCTTATTAACAAGGTAAACCTATCGAGTTTGGGGTCATTAGATTCGCCTTAACCAGTGCTAGATATATATTTCTCATGATGACAAGGATCTGAGGCTCAAACTGGGAGGTGGCTGATGGAACTTTGGAATACCTATTAGTAAACCCGTAAAGTTTGGGCTCGTTAGATTCGTCTTGACCAGTTCTATACATTTTTCATGATGACAAGGACCTGATGCTAGAACTGGGAGGTGGCTGATGGAACTTTGTAATGCCTACTAGTAAACGCATCGAGTTTGTCTCATTAGATTCGTCTTGACGAGTTCTAAACATTTCATATTGATGACAAGAACTGTCGGGGAATATTTAAATTTTTAACTTTAAAGTTATATTATCTTTTCACATCCTATTGACTCAATTAATTTTGATGAAACTAGGCACATACAAACGATGTAAGTATGATACTTTTTGTCCCAGATTAAAATTCCTACTGTCAACCTATGTCATCTAGCTTTCAATAGTATTATTACATACGAATTATTATATGTTTTTACGCTATTTTCTACAATTATTTGCGTAAATTACAAATTCTACGAGTAATTATTTACAGAGTAAATACGAAAAATATTTACGAAAATAAACTGAAGTTAGGTCCAGTCGTCAACACTAGACTTAGCGACTTACTACTTCTAATCAAGTGTTGGATTACGATTTTGTTCGCTATGTCCTGTCTATTAGTAGTATATATGTATATAACGTCTTTGCTCTCGGGTCACTCCTCAAAAAGGGGACTTACTTACAGCCGAGATTGTAGCAAGTCCATGAAGTATATTTCCTTTTTTTAGGTGGGAAAATTATCCATGTTTCCTTAGGATAATTTCCAACTTCCACGCTGTCACACTAATCGCTGGTTTAATACAAGAAATAATACAAATAATTTTATTAATAAACGACGCCTATCGACACAGCTACGAACTACTGAAATGCTACAAGCTACGAAACATGCACATGGTGCTACGCCTTCGTAGCGGCTCGTAGGTGCCGCGTAGCAGCCACGACATCTGTCCTCCAACCATAGAACTAAAACGAGCGTGGAAAAGCGAAAGCTAGCTGAAACCGACGAAAGTACGTGTACATTCGTTTAACAACTGGTCCGAGAGATGGCGCTGTGCTTAAAAATGAAGTATCTAATATCTTTTACGAACGTATAGGTAGAACAATAGAATTATCGGCCTTTCTAGTTCAGCTAAAGACATTTTCAAAAAACTATGGACAAACTTAGCTTAGTAGTTGAAAAAATGCCTATACATGTACGTCACGTATAATTCTTCAACTGCACATTATGAAAACATGGTTGGAGTAGTGGCTGAGCGATTGGATGCTGTACTGCATGTCACGGGATCGATTCCCACACGGAAAAAAAATTAATGGCCTACATATCGACGCCCCTAGGCAATAAGTCGGTAATCGAAAAATAATGTTTTTCGATTACCGAATCTTTGTTCGGACAATAAGTCGGTAACCAAAAAAAACATTTTTTTGCGATTATTATCTAACTTATTGCCTGGGGGCGTCGATATACACTCTATCCGTTTCTTTTCGTTAGCTTCTGAAAGCCAAAGCTTCTTTCTCGCTTTGCGTCCTTTTGGACCAGCTTCTCCGAGTCTTCTTTTGACACTCCGAGCACTTATTGGTTCCCAGTCTCTTCGGCAAGAGATCTCTTCAAGGCAGCAGCAAGATTTGAAGAACTTTTCTTCTAATCTTTTATGGATTAGCGTATTAAGTTTCTATACTCACGCTTCGTAGTTACACGTTTTTTGCCTGTTCTTGGTTTATTAGCATGGTTTATTAGTACCAGTCTGAGCACACTCTTTGATGGCAGATTGCATAGTATAACGTGATCATTTCATCAACTTGCTATAATGTCTTTTTGCGACTCCCCTTATTCGTCGCGAAGTTGTAATTTCACTTACTTTCGGCATTTTAGAATAAATTAGGACTACTAAACCAAATTCTTTGTTTTTGGTCACCCGATGGTTTGTGCCCTTGGGTGCTATTCTCTAAGAAAACAACCTTGAGCGCAGTGCTGGCTCAGTGACGAAATCCGTAAAAGTACATTGGATTTGTATGTGATTTGAATGTATCTACTTGGATATCGTCGCTGGGCCAGCGCTGCGCTTGAGGCTGTTTTCTTAAAAATAGGGAAGCTTAACAACATGCCGCTTATTATTCCAACGGTTTATGACCCCAGAATGTCATCTAAGATAAGCGTTACGGTAACCGCCCGAGCCCAAGACGTCTACGGCGCGTACTGTTCCCGCGCGCCTCAAGTAGCTGTCAGCAAACCGGAGAGGCCCAGCCTGCTAGCTTCAGGCAGGCAGGGTCGAAGCCTGCTTGGGTCATGGGTCAGTTTTTGAAAGGAAGGCCCGGCCCCGGCACGATAGGCAATAAAAGAACAGGGTAGGTTTTTAGTCAGTAAGAGTCTGACACTATTTCCCGCTCCGCCTATAGGCGGGATTTGTCATTGGATAATTTTACCTATGATAAAACAAAAAACTAAGACAAGCGTTTATTCGTTTATTTTTAGGGAATGCCTAATACTTTTGGCCAAGGCTGTAGTTGTTCCGAATCAACTATGTTATACTTCATCTGTTTAGGTACTTAACTAAATGTAAACAGTCTTCACATGTCTATAAAAATTAGTTATTTACCTAAACCGATGTTAGGTGATTAACTAAATTTAAAAAAAATCTTTGTAAGTCTTCTATTCGATTTAAAAAAAAAAAAAGACATATCAAGATTGTTTACGTTGAGTTAACTACCTAAACAGATGGAGTATATTTATGTGAAATTTTATTATGTATTTTTGAACGCACCCACGATATAAGAGTAATTCCAAGTGCTGGGCAACCGGGATTTTTTTTAAATAAGGAAAAAAATTGACATTGCGTTTAAACCTTTTAATTCTAACCAACGTGGTTGTTGATTCCAGATGAATTGAAAATACTCTATTGGCTTTAATTCCCTTGTATCAAAATATGCGGTCTAAACGGCCATATCCTTTGAATTGCTTTTTTTCCTTTGCGGTTTATAACCCTAATAATTAAAAGTCCTAAATTATTTTTTTATAAAATAAATTATTGTTTGACTGCGATCTCACCTGATGGTAAGCAGTGATGCAATTGTTGATGGTGAACCGCACTAGTTTTTTAAGAGCCTATTTACCTTGAAGATACCATTTTAAATGCCATAATGTTGGTATAAATAAAAGATTCTATCTGTTAACTAATTCCATATAAATTGTCCGTGGCTACGATATAAATAAACCACTTGAACGACATTATGTCACAAACAATGAAACGGGAGGACAGTCTCCATAAATGTCACTGGTGCCATCCACAGAGATATCCTATCTATTTGTTAGTGCTTATTTCCATCGAAGCGGTTAAGATAGGAAAGAAAAGAAGAGTATGAAAAAAAAAAATAGGTACCTATTTTATTTGTAAAACATGAGTACGCAAAAAATACAAGCAAGCTTATATGTTTTGCCATAGGTCATCTACCTATTTTTTTTTTTTTTGTGATAGGTAAAATCATCCAATGACAAATCCCGCGCTTGGGCGGAGCGGGAAATAGTATCAGACTCTTACTGACTAAAAACCTACCCTGTTCCATCATGGCCTTTGTTCCTAACCCTAGGCCCCAGTAAGTTTCGGCCCTGCTGGGCCCATACAGTTTGCTGATAACTCCTTCAGGCGCTCGGGAACAGTGCGTGCCGTCGACGACTTGGGCTCAGTCCGGACTATCACTGGACGGACGGACAGCGAACTACCTATTGCTCGCCATCCTTGTTAGAATTTTATGGAATTAAAATAACTCATGAGTCCTTTAGTTGATCTTTGCGTAAGATATGACGAACAGTATCAACCGTTGATAAGGTACAAGGAAAGATACGTTAAGCGCTAACATCACAAGCAGAAAACCCTGTACGGTAATCCAACAAACTCTTTGCAAGACGGTGTCGTCGGACTGTGAAGTACTGCCACTGACCACAAATTTGCAAAAATGGTAATAACAAATTCATGCATTTTAACTACATAATATACGATAGGTATTAATGCAATTGTACATATAACTAATCGTATTTATGTCAATCTATAGGTATATCAAATTAGACAAGGGCCGGATTACCAAGGGTTCATCATGATCATCATCATTTCAGCCGAAAGAAATCCACAAACTTACCAAGGGTTGGCTAAATACAATTATGAAATATGTCTTAAGTACTAAATATGAAGAAGGGCCAGATAACATAACAATTGCAACCAGTGGTTTAACTTAACGCCTTCATTTATTTAATTTACGATAATTTTAAACTAAGTGAACATTATACAGCATCAGTATCTACCTTATTTTCAAGAAATTAGTTGCTTTTATAGTATAGGTACTAGTGACCCGCCCCGCCGGGATTCCGATCCCGATTTCCGGCCACATTAGGCGCGGGCTTCCGGACGGCGTGCAATGGGTAGCACGCTGTCCGATCGTCTGGGGCGGTAACCGACTGGACCGAGCCTAAGTTGTCGACTACGCGTTCTGTTCCCGCGCACCTCAAGGAGCTGTCAGCAAACCGTAGAGGCCCAGCCTGCTAGTTGCAGGCAGGCAGGGTCGAAGCCTGCTGGGTAATGGGTCAGCTTCCAAAAGGAATACCCGGCCCCGGCACTATAGGCAACGAAGGGACGGGGTAGGTTTTTAGTCAGTTTGCGGGATTTGTCAGTCATTGGATGATTTTACCTACCATAAAAAAAAGGTTCGCACGTGTGCAATAGTGATATCGAATATATTATGCATGTATTATACATACAAAACTTCCTCTTAAATCACTCTTCCTATTAAAAAAAAAAAATACATCAAAATCCGTTGCGTAGATTTAAAGATTTAAGCATACATAAGGACAGCGGGAAGCGACTTTGTTTTATACTTTGTAGTGATACCTGCTATATTTCCAAACTCGCCAACCACGTCAGTACCGCGAAGAAATTACGAAGAAAATTCATAATCAGTCAAGAAAATCCGTTGAATACCAGCTGTTCATCGATTAGAATTTAATCAAGAGAGGAGCGTGTTTAATCCGGTTTTTCTTACATATTTTTGTACCGCCAGTACTGCGAATAAAGTACGCAGAAAATTCATAATTAACAGTCAAGAAAATCTGATGAATACCTGTTCATGAATAAGAATTTACTCAAAAGAGGAGCGAGTTTGAATCGGCTTTTTACGTTTTTTTTTTTTTTTTTGTACACATTTGTTACTAAAAAATAATATAAGAGTTGAAGAATGGAGAGAGACAGAAAAAAGTCGAAGTAAAAGTGGATGGATTGTGTCAGGTTTTGAGGAATGGCATGAAAGTAAAGGGTATAAATGATGACGTAAGGGTTGATAGAAATGTTGCGCTGACCTCAAATAATACGAATAAAGACAATAAGTAGAAAGATTCTAACAATCTTCTACTGTTTTGACCTACCCGTACTGCAGATTTCATTCATTCTTACTACGGAACCCTGTCCATATTTGTGGAATGCGCTTACTCTCAATTTCTGTACTGATGTGGAAGTTGCGCAATTATCTGTTTATTTATTTTTATTCCCAGCAATATCCTTACAGACTAATTCAAATCGATATTCAGTTTTATTAATACTAAATTATAAACTATGTAGATTTATTAAGCTACCCGTAATAAATTATTATATATTTTTTTATATTAAAATATATTTATATTAATTTGAAATTATTAATTTTGTTATTATATTTTAAACACAAATATCCTATATAGTCCTGGAAGGGAGAAGGGACATAAGGGTGGCGTTTAGTCAGTAAAAAATTGACACCCCCTCCCACCTCCCCCCATTCCCGCTCTCTCCATTAGTAAATCCCGGATCAAAATCAGTTTGTTTAGAAGGATTAAGCGGATAAACAGACAGATGAGGAATCTGGCTTTGTTTTAAACTATGAATAGATATAGTAGTTTGCTATTTAGATATTGGGTCAAGTATAATACAAAAATAGTTCAACAATTATTAGTTGTGAAACTATGCCATTTTAAAGGAGCCGCGGTTACAACAATATTGACTTGAAAAGTTGGTTAAGATTTTGATTAAATTCTGAGCGTGCTGTTACCAGCAAATTCCCAATTTTACCAACTAATAAAACTATGGTTAGAATTACGTCAACTTTGTATTATTTTGCAATATGATAAGCATTCCTATTACAACTGGTTCGATCGTAATTTGTTATTATATCAGTAGGTTCACGTTACATTCGAACTAAGTAGGATATGAACTGCTTGCTTATGCAAGATTGCACCTACCTACTTAAATTCTTACATGTTTTCAAACGTTACAAAACGTGCTGTTGCGTGTAAACAAACACTGTAGGTACCTGCTTTTATTTCATGACCACGCATATTCGACACACATGGTGTTTGGATATTTATTCAGTTACAATATGAAGGTTATTAAAGATATCCATGGCGTGATGTTATAAAAACTAAAGGCCCAAGGGCTTTTTTTCTGACTAAAACTCAGTGTTTTATTTTTTTAGGGTTCCGTACCCAAAGGGTAAAAGGTACCCTATTACTAAGACTTCGCTGTCTGTCCGTCTGTCTGTTACTAGGCTGTATCTCAAAAACCGTGATAGCTATACAGTTGAAATTTTCACCGATTATATATTTTTAATGCCGCTATAACAACAAATGCTAAAAACAAAATAAAAAAGGGTGCTCCCATACAATATACGCGATTTTTTGCCCTTTTTTGCTCGATATCAATAATGACAACAGGTAGGCACTTGGAATATTCACAATACTCAGTTGTATTTTTACTTTAATAATAAAATTATTATTTTCTATGCTCCCATGCAAAAAACGCATTTTTTTTTTGTTGTTCTGTTGTTTGCCTAGACAATGGTACGAAACCCTTCATGCGCAAGTCCAACTCGCACTTGGCCGGTTTTTTATTTATTTATTCCACAACTTTCTCACAAGGTTTCTAGTCTCAAACTAAGCAGAGCTTGTGGTATGAGTACTAGATAACTGATATACATACTTATATACATATTTCTAAATAAATACATATTTTAAATAAATTACACCCAGACAAATGATCGTGCTCATCATAGAAACATTTTTCCTGGGTGGGAATCGGACCCACGACCTCCGACAGAGCAGTCAGGGCTACTGGCCGCTAGACCAGTAGGCCAGTGTTCTTTCTGTCGCCGGGACAGACATCCACCACATCGTATTTTTGTGCAAAAAAATAAACTCAAGACAGAAATTTAACTGACTCATATTGAAACAGTTGTCAAAGAAAATATTAAATGAAAAAATCGTCTGGCTTTGAAATTTTTTGAATACTTCTTGAAATTATTATATTAAATAGTTCAATGAAAGAAAAAGAAAGAAAATTGTGTTTATAGGCATTACAAAAACGGAAACACCTTAAAATGAAAAAAAAAGGTCACTGAGTAATACCAAAAGGGCCTCAGCTTAGCATAATACTAAATGGTAACACAAGGCCACCTGACGACCTGACGTTGATTTTCAGCTACAGACAAAAACAAAACAACATAAAAACATCACAAAAAAAATAACGTAGGAACTATGTTAATGTCCATTTGAAGAATGTCTCATTTTTCGGGTTCCGTACCTCAAAAAGAAAAAATGGAACCCTTATAGGATCATTTTATAGTCCGTCTGTCTGTCTGTCAAGACCCTTCATCTCGGGAACCCGTTGAGGTATAGAGTTGAAATTAAAACAATATACTGAACCGCAAACTTGAGTCAGCGGTTGGTTGAAGCGAGAAAAAAAATACGGCCGTTCATGTCGCAAAAAACGTATATTACTCAAGGGAATCAAAATTCATAGGAAAATTCCAGTTGGCCTAGAATCCTGACATTCGCCATAGAACGATGTCTGTAAATTTGTAGTTACATAATCAAAAAAAAAAATCTTTGCAATTCGGAAAAACCTTCGAAACTCAATTCGTGAATTGAAATGTTTTCATATTTAAGTTTGTGCAGAACCCTCAGTGCGCGAGTCCGACTTGCACTTGTTCGGTCTTTTAATTTAATATTGAACTCGGCGTAAAATAGTTATAAGATATTTCCTTATTAGTTTACATCGCCAAAGTTAATACGTAATTATTAAAATCTTTACGTATCATATATACAATCTACTCAGAAATAAACAATCCTATTCTTAAAATCGTTTATTTCATGAGAATAGAAGTTCTAAAGAAACCTAGTTTTTCGTTCATGATACTATAATAATATCAGCGATTCAGCCAAGTGATAATAATACCATCTGACGTATTCGAAGTAAAGACCTACATTTACGAGAAAATGAGATAAATCTCGTTTTGGGCCCTTAGGGAACGGATTCCTCGAACTTACACCAAATATTTAATTTCGTCACACCTTTCATTGAAATAATAATCTAGGTCTCCCCCGTATTTCCTTCATGGATCATGAGATCAGATATCTAGAAATTTTATACGCATGTTTCAAACAAATCATTTTTAGGGTTGCGTACCTCAAAAGGATAAATCGGAACTCTTATAGGATCATTTTGTTGTCGGTCACGTTGCCACGTTGTGGTCTGTCTGTCGGTCTGTCTGTCGGTCTGTCTGTCGGTCTGTCTGTCGGTCTGTCTGTCGGTCTGTCTGTTGGTCTGTCTGTCGGTCTGTCTGTCGGTCTGTCTGTCGGTCTGTCCGTCGGTCTGTCCGTCGGTCTGTCCGTCGGTCTGTCCGTCGGTCTGTCTGTCGGTCTGTCTGTCAGTCTGTCTGTCGGTCTGTCTGTCGGTCTGTCTGTCGGTCTGTCTGTCGGTCTGTCTGTCGGTCTGTCTGTCGGTCTGTCTGTCGGTCTGTCTGTCGGTCTGTCTGTCGGTCTGTCTGTCTGTCGGTGATCGGACAAGGCGTTATTCGTTTTTCGCGTGATTCCTTTACGAACAATTTTGAAGCGGGAACTATCTCTGTATTTCGAACTGTAGGTGAACGCGAATGAGCATTAAAACTATTTCATAAACGAACACCTCGCTGACAGCAACAAAATATTTCAAATATTCCATAATCACCTCTAGGGCGGAACCGGATGGTGTGTCAGCCTTTCGAGTATACTAACTTCTTCAAATTTCTGTCTTTTTTTTTTCTTTCTCCCGCACTATATAGTAACCTCACTAGTTCTTGATTCACTTTTATGGTTTATTCTAAGTCCAGGCTGGGAGATTGTCCGAAAGAGTTACCGTGGTCTTAGAACGCAAAAGGGCAACTGAAAGAACACAAGGTATTATTCAGTAAAAGTCTGATCTGAAATTTCCACTTAAAAAAAAAAGAAAAAAATTACTCTTGCTAACAGGTGTTTACCTGTTGATAAGACGTGCTAGACTATAAATTAAGCATAGGCATTTAGATATCTAATTAGAATTATAAGACTGGAAAATGATCTAATTAATATTATGGAAAGATTTCTTGATATTAGGCTCACGGGCGATGGTTTTCGAGTTTTTCGTATTTACGTTTAAAAGTTTTTGGCACACTTCCCCGAGGAATACTTCTAATTACGGTAATGGTAATGTACAGAATTTTCATAAAACGAAGATTCGTCAGACTACTTAATCTGACAGATCTTAATCCGTTTTTGATTACATTGTGTTCTTTGAGGTTTCTTTTTAATAATAAAATATTCACGTAGTTTTTTAAATAATGAAAAATTCTACACAGACTTTTTGAGTCTTTTTCCCTGTATGGCTGATTTCACAACAGTATAAATTCCCCTGCCTGCTTCATCAGCTTTTCTCTTAGTGGTCTCTGTCATCAATATATTTTATAAAGAAGAATTAAGATTTATGATAAGATAACTGGTGGTCTCTATCGCATTACATTCACTGTAAAAGTTTAATTGATTAAGCTATAACTACGCTGTTTTTGCCGATGCATGCAGGAGTACGACAGGGGTGCTTTTTCTCACTTCTCCTCTTTCTTGTTGTTCGGGATGGCATCATGAGCAATGTGTCAAACAACAAGCGCCGCAGCATAGAGTGAAGACTACGCAACTGACTGTCTTTGAAGATCTATATAACGTTGATGACCTATGTCTGCTGAGTCACACAAGTGCTGACATGCAAGCCAAGCTAGATGACCTACGACGAGAGGCAAAAGAGACGGGACTAAAAGTCAACACCAGGAAGACCCAGGAAATGAGATGCGGGGCGACCAGCTCTTGGCCGTTGCTCATCGGCACAGAGACTGTGAAAAGGTCCATAAAAGTTATCTTGGTAGTATTGCATCAGAAGCTGGGGGTACCGAAGAGGACATCGCTTCGAGGATCGCTGAGGCAAGAGCAACCTTCACACAGCTCCGTCCCATACGGTAATCGCAGAAACTGACTACAAAAGTTAAACTCAAAATATTCCGTTCCAACGTCAAAGCTGTATTGCTGTATAGATATGAGACGTGGAAGGTCATAAAAGACATCTCGGATAAATTCCAGGTCGTTATCACCCGCTATCTTCGCCTTATTCTCGGTAGTTACTGGCCCGTTAAAATCTCCAATGTAGATATGTGGAGACGCTGCGGTGAAACCCCGATCGACCAACAGATCAAACGCCGCAAATGGAACTCTATAGGCCACATACTCCGAAGGGATCCTGAACATATACTAAGGCAAGCCCTAGACTGAAATTCTCAAGAAAAGGGAAATCATGGTCGCCCTAAGCAGACCTGGCGATGAACGGTCATCGCAGAGGCTAAAAAATAGGGAAAACCTGGAGCGAAATGAAACACGAAGTTCAAGACCGAACGGGATGGCGGCGCACTATGGACGCCTTCTGCCCCATCTAGGAACTTAAATAAGTCAATTGTTGGGTTTATTGTTCTGGAAAAATACCATTCTTATAAGATAGGAATAGTGATCCACTCGCTCTTCTAAGATACGTCAGAAAAACACAAGACCGATGCCGGCAAGGGCCGCAGGCCGCGGGGATTTGCTAAAAATGAAACCCGTAATCTTAGAACGCGAAAGGCTGAAGGATGGTTAAGTCAGTAAAAGTCACTCAGAGTGGAAGAAGTCACTGGATGATTTCCCACCATAAAAAATACGCGTGAAAAAACTAGTATATATTATTTATAACCGTATTTGTGTTGCCATGCAGAAAAGTCTTCCTCCTGTATATACACAAAAGCTGTCGTACAAAATAAAACATGATGTCCCATATCCAATTTAATATTCCAAGAAATGTTAGCTAATCAAAAATAATTGTTGCTAAATGAAACCGCTTAAAACAAACATACTTACATACTTCGTCAGTATTATTTGACCCACGAACATGATACTCGATAATTGCAAATGGAGACTCTGCCATCAGCAGATTTTGTTCCTTGGAAGCATTGCGTTATGAAATTTACTGTTATACTTATTACAGTTTGCTAAATAAACAAATTTAAATTAGGCACGATAGGCAACGAAGGAACGGGGTAGGTTTTTAGTCAGTAAGAGTCTGACACTACTTCCCGCTCCGCCCAAGGGTGGGATTTGTCATTGGATGATTTTAACAACCATTAAAAAAAAACTATAAAATTAAGAAATTCTTTTTTTCAGATGGTTAAATAACTATTGTGGTCACTATTTATTTATTTGATTAATACCATAAGCACATAGAGAAACTTAATTATACAAATTTTGATTTAATTGATTGAGTGTTAATTATTATGATAATTATGTTAGTTGTTAATATATAATATTTTTGAATTTGTTATAATTTTTAATATTTAATCATTTTTAATCTATTTAATTTTTAAGAGTTTGCAATTTTTATTTTTTAAGGTAGAATGTAGCGAAAACCTTCACTTATGTACTATCTTATATCTGTACCTACATTGATAGCAAATCAAGGATCTTAACAAATAAATACATATATCTGAATCCGAAAAGTACAGCTGCGAACTTAATGCCTCTATAACATTTCAAGAGTTCAAAAATGTTAAATATTTTTGATAAAAATATTGTTATAGGTACAAATACCATAGTGCAAGACATGCTTCCACCTGGGATACAGGTTTATCCTAGTACAAGCATGTATCATAGCACACTTTGTAATTAAAAACCAAGAGTAAGAAACCAAGTTTTAATTCTGCAATAAATTATTTAAATTATTAGGTAGAATTTCACAATTTTTGGACAAAAGGACAGGGATGTAAACGTATCAGACTGTCTTGTATCCTGCTTTATAAGATTAACCGCCACGAGCACTGTAGACAGTACTTATGGTATTTTATAAGTACCATCAAAAACACTTCCGCCTGACCACCAAAGTTCATTGTTGTTTGCACTCGAAACGAAAACTACAAAGGGTTTTTTTCTTGAGCGGAGTGGGAAATAGTGTCAGACTCTTATTGACTAAAAACCTACCCCGTTCCTTCGTTTCCTATCGTGCCGGGGCCGGGCCTTCCTTTCAGAAACTGACCCATGACCCCAGCAGGCTTCGACCCTGCCTGCCTGCGGCCAGTCAGGCTGGGCCTCTACGATTTGCTGACAGCTCCTTGCGGCGCGTGGGAACAGTACGCGCCGTCGACGACTTGGGCTCGTCGGTCGGTTACCGGACGATCGGACAGCGTGTTACCCATTGCACGCCGTCCGCAAGCCTGCGCCCACGGTGGCCGGAAATCGGGATCGGAATCCCGGCGGCGGCTGGGGCGAGCGCCCCATTGCCTTTGTCTGATGCGGTCGGCCTCCTCCTTTGCTGGCATTACTGCTTCGCAGAAGGACGCGACCGCCTGCCATCCCTCCTCACTCCGGACCATGGCCTGAACCAAGGCCCGGCGAAAAAGATCGCTGCCGCTGATCGCCCCTACGAGGACACGGTGATGCTCCACCCAGGCGGGGCACACCGCTACTGTGTGCTCCACCGTGTCCTCTGGGTGTTTCGACTTCAAAGGGTTTGGTTTGGCGCCGCGCCGCAGGATTCAACCTAGTTTTTTTTTTAAGTGGTCAGGCAGAAATGACCGCGATAGCACGTAATGCAGTTCTCGTATAGGGCCTAAGCTTGGGGCGGCCAACAATGGACGTCATTCAGCTGAAATGATGGTAATGATGCTGTTCTTATTAACAGCTATTTCCACCAAGACCATATTTTCCATGCCTCTTTAAAGAGACTTCACCTATTCACATACTATTATTTTCTAGATATCTTGGAGTTATTTCGAACTCACCGTCATATACCTCTGTATATCATTCTCTTATATGCAACAGACTGAAAATTTCAGCTTCTTAAATTAAATCACAGTTAAAGTGTCTGCGATATTTCGGAGAAATGCTTTGTTCATTTTAACCTAATTGCAAGACTGCAAGTGAATGAATTCTTTCCTTTATATATATTCTTAATGTTGGCCTAGTTATTTTTCCCAGATAGCATATGGTATATTGGTAAACCCTTTTTGCACTAGTAGCATTGTGATGCTTCTTTTATCTGTTCTGGGATAAAAAAGAATCGAATCAAATTGATGGCATGGTTGGCGCAGTACTTGAGCGATTGGCTGTTGCGTTGCGTATCTCAGGTTCGAATCCTGCACGGGACAAATATTTATATTGCCTACAGATAAGTGTTCCGGGCCTGGGTGTCGTGTATATGTGCATTAAGGTTATATGCTTGTAAACGCACTTACAATACAGGACTTACACCTGTATTTATAAACAAGCAAAACTAATTACTTGAGTAAAAGTAACTACTTAAGTAACAATTTGTATTCTATAGTTAAGAAAAATTTAAATTTTGAACGAAGAGAGCTCATACCTCAAGTAATGACTTAATAAGAAATTACTTAGCAACAAGTAATAACTTCTTGAAAAAATACAGGTGTTAGTCTTTCTTTATGTTTGAATTTCTAGTTGCTAAAGTTTTGGATTAAGTAATCGATTCTAGTTATAGCTCAATTGACAACGGAACTTATAAATGATACTTATTTTGTAAATCTATACTCAATATAATAAAGCGAAAGAGGAGTTTTTTGGTGTATTTAAACTCATTTGAAAATATTATAGATTACATAATACCACACTACGACCCGCAGAAAAGGAGCAGTAACCAAAGGTGCGAGTGTAACCATGGGGGAACAGTTATAAATAGCACTTTAATACGTTAACGTTTTGCGCAAAAAAGTATTTGTTTCCTCGCTGCCTACACTGAGAAGAAACATCGAAATAAACTTAAAGGTCTTCAAAATCTCTTTAAAAGTTCGTCTAATTTTTTTTTATGGTAGGTAAAAGACACAATTTTGAATTGTTATTGGATAATAATAAATCAAAATTGTGTCAGACTCTTACTTACTAAAAACCTACCCTGTTCCATTCATTGCCTTCGTCCCAGGGCCCCGGGTGACATTTTCACATAACCTTTGGCAAGTTCGTATAGTAAACATGTAATTGTGGAATCATATGAGAACCATATATGTAAAGCCTAAAGAGTAGATAGACAAATATTTGTCCTCCATTGAAAAGGGAGGATCCTCATACCAAGCGGGCGTTGTAGATATCTGGTCCGAACAATTATCTAATAGTTGATTTCGACCAGTACCCTTACCATGAGTTACTATCGAAAAACGACACCATCTTACCGCAGTCGATATCGAATAAACGCGCATCGAATAGTTTACTATTAAACTCGTACCATGAGTCGTACGGACTCGCTAGCGACAACTCGATTGTTCATACGGTAAAACCGCACCGTAGCTAACTTCACACTTAAGTTTGCTCTCTTTCTAGCTGCAGTAAAAGACAGAGTAAGGTAGATAGACCTTAAACCCTACCAATTTGGTACACCGATTCTCTCTATAACCCGGCCTATTGAAAATGTAATTATTGTACAAATATTTTGATAGTTCAGTGATGTTGTCAATTGTTGTGAATTTAAAATAGAAAAAATTGGAATTACAGTGCACATATACGTAAAAAGTGTTTATTAATCTTAAAAAATGCGTGTACAAATAAGTTTACAGTTTTTCTATCATACTTCTAATTTAACTTCGATTCAAGTGTTGCTCATATTGTAGATTTCAAATCCTATAAACCTTCTACCACATAAATGTTCGAAAGCTTCTATATTGAGCCTACCTATATTCTTTGGTGAAATTATTTTCACTAATATGTGTAAGTATTCACATAGCCAAGACCTTTCGTATAGTAGTTTGGAAATTTCCTTTGCGCATCATTCGTCTTTATATGAAGCCGTGCCTAACATATTCCACGTTAAATAAGTTTTATCGGACATATTTATGCACAAATAAATAAAATATTGTTTTACGCGACCCTTTTCACAACACTTTCACCCTTCAATATGCAAGTGAGTTACTTTACTACTGTAGTTACGGTTTGTTTCGATAGCACCTGTCAAATTTGTAACTCATGGTACCGATTTTCTATAAGAAACTGCTAAAAACTTTAGTCGCTAGCGAGTTCCTATTCGATAGGTTTTGTACTTGATGACTCATACTACCGATTTTGGTTCTGAAAGTGACCGCTAGAGGCGCTGCAAAATTTGCCATACAAAAAACTTACGGCGTCGATATCGAGTAGCGACGAATACTATTGCTTAAAACTCATAGTAGAGGTACTGTTGTAGGTAAGGTGTCGTGAACCAATTCAATCAATTAAGGACTCTTCCCGACCCGTGTATTATCAACCTGAGCAGAAAATGAAAGATATCACTTTAACGCTCTGTTGGCATTCGGTAATTCCGTTATAATTATAATCACGTAGGGTGGTTGAATGAAAATGTACCTTTGCTAAGACATTCATAAGAGCGGCCAACTCGAGGTACATTTTCATACAACCGCTCTTACGTGATTATGATTACACATATTTCTATTATTTTGGATAGACAGATATCTTGTGAATATTATTTAGGCTTCTATAGAAATAAAAACATGAATTTGTAAAACGAATCCTGTAAAGACCTCTGAAAATTTGCGTGAACTTTGGCCCCCCATAATAACTCAAATATTAAAAATATAAAAAAGTTGGTACTTCTAAAGAAGCCTTGCATATTTAATCGATATTGTAAATGATGACAATTTTTCTCAAAAACTTCTAAGGGTTTTAAAAAAGTATGTATTTCCTGGAACAACTTTTGTGAAATTTTCGAGTAGTTCACGGAATTACCGAATGCCAACAGAGTTTTTAGGCATTATCTCTCTTTTTTTGCGTTGCCTATTCATCAAATATTGCGATAGATTGCTTTAGATGAAGCAATAAGCTATTAAAACATGCTCGGCGTTGACGATAGGCGGATTGGAGAAGGGCCACCTTAAGACCCTTATTCTAAGTCACTTCGAAAATTTTGCTCTGCCGCCATGACAACGGAAAAAACAATTGATCAAAGTTAACAAATAACAAGTTACACCTGTCGAATATATAATCGACGTGAAATCAAATTGAAGGAGAGAGGAGGAGGAGAGTTTGACACCCATTTCACGGGTCTATTCAGAAAAAGTATCAAGAATGTTGTATCTGTATAAAGCTTCTTTCTTCAGCTCCTTTACAATTCCAAAAAAAGTTATTTTAATAACAATTCTGAATTCAATAAGAAGCCTTGCAATGACTGCTTATTACGAACGTTCAAAGCTCAAGGGTAAAAGTGCTTTGTTGTTAAAGGGCTATTTAGATTCTATATAATATTCGATAAGAAAGGAACCATTGTAATATCGTATTTTCTATTGAGTTTTCGTTCTATTTTACTTAAATAGGCCAATAAGAACGTGTGACAGTCGGATAGCTAACCTATATTCAGGTGATAAGTCTTAGTTCTTACCCCCACGCAAAAATAATTGTATAAGTAATAAGTTGGACTTTAGAGATGTTGTGCTAGAAACGTTCACTGAGGATAAAATGGACTGCTCACCGCAGTAACATTTCCATTCTGTAAGATTTTCGCATCAACTAAGACTGTCATCGATTGTACAAGTGCGACTCTTTAAGATGTTTGGAGATATCATCAGCAAACGTTCCATAGAGAAAGCTCTTTAATAGGAACGTTTAGTGGTACAGGAAAGAGTTGAGAGCCAACGATCATCCACCAGATGAACAGACCTCATTAATCATCGTTCTGCATACGTCACTCATATTTACCTGCTAAAATGATGGAAACCATTGTTGTGCCTATAGCAAAGAATGTGACTGGGGATGTGAGTAATAGGAATAATTATAGACCTATCTCTTTGGCCACTGTGATGGCGAAGGTTTTTGATGGGTTGTTAGATGCGCAGCTCAGCAATTACACCTCCCTGTATGACGCACAGTTTGGGTTTCGTGAAGGCTTGTCAACGGAGAGCGCTATTTTGACATTAAAGCACACGGTGTCGTATTACGTTAATAGAAGCACACCCATCTACGCATGCTTTCTTGACCTATCAAAGGCCTTCGACCTAGTTGATTATAATAAGCTCTGGGCTAAGCTTGGGGAGATTGGGGCCCCCGCCGAACTTATAAGTATATTTTCTTTCTGGTATAGACAACAGATAAACATGGTAAAGTGGGGAAATGTTTATTCAGACGAATATAAACTAGATTGTGGCGTGAGGCAGGGGGGACTAACCTCTCCAAGACTTTTTAACATTTACGTTAATCAGCTGATTGGTGAGCTCAGCGATAGCCATGTCGGGTGTCATATACATAATGTTTGCGTGAATAATATCAGTTACGCGGATGACATGGTTTTGCTGAGTCCATCTGTTGGTGGACTGAGAAAGCTGCTCAGTATCTGCGAGTCATACGCGAGGGATCACGGCTTAAAGTACAACGATAAGAAGACTGAGTACATGGTAATCAGAGGCAAGAACAAAGAACCTGAGCATATACCACCCGTTTATTTAAACGGAGTGTCTTTGAGTCGAGTCTCTCAATTTAAGTATCTGGGACACATAATAAACCAGACCTTAAGTGATGACGCAGATATTGAGCGGGAGCGGAGGGCACTGTCGGTGCGCGCGAACATGTTGGTGCACAGGTTTGCTAGGTGTACAGTACAAGTAAAGGTAACTTTATTCAGAGCCTACTGTCAAAGCTTTTACACCAGTGCCCTGTGGACCAATTATACGCAGCGGGCCTATAGTGCTCTTAGAGTTCAGTTCAACAACGCCTTTAGGGTTCTGGTGCGACTTCCTCGATTTTGTAGTGCCTCCGGCATGTTTGCGGACGCGGGTGTGGATGACTTTTATGCATTAATGCGAAAAAAGTCGGCCTCACTCATGCGTCGAACTAGGGGTAGTGGCAACGGAATCCTAAAGATGATCGCTGAAAGCCCAGAGTCACCAGTGTGGGATAGGTTTATAAAACTGCACGTTTTATGAACTATTTTATTCTTTGTTTTGTGTATTACGATTGACATTTTGTGATTTTTGTGTGTGTGTCTAATGATTGATTTTTATAAACTACTTAATTGACTAATTTATTAAATTGATTTCAAATATTATACTAACATAGTTTTAAGTTTCAGTCACTAACATAATATGGACATTGAAATTGTCTGAAATAAATGAATTTTATTTTATTTTTTATTTTTTTATTAAATCATCCTCGAAGTGATCCCTTATTGAATGTACACGGGGGAGTCTCGCAAAAGCTGTAATCAACCTACCATTCAATCGATGACTGCGACCACTCCGCTAAGAGTGTACGACTGAGAAGAAGAATAAGTTTGACCGCTATGCGGGTGTCTACTTGTCTTCATGTCTATCTGAGGCTCTACGGCTGAACCGACTGGGATGCAATTATTTTTTGGTTTTCTTGCAATGTTTGACCAAAATCGTTCAGCTATTTACAAGTTATGATGAGTGAAAGTGGGAATGAACAACCGAATTTGAATTTGACTGGCGTGTTGGTCTAGTGGTTAGTGGCTCTGACTGTTATTTATCAATAATATGTATGTATTCAGAAATATATAAGTTATGTTTATCAGCTGTCTGATAACCATAACACAAGCTTTGCTTAGCTTGGGACTAGACGGTGTTGTGCGATAGTTGTGGAATATATTATACATTTATATATATTATAGTTTTTCACTAACCTGGGGTTGTCCTTAGGAGCACTAGCATAGCGCGTCATATCAAAAAAAGTGTTAAAAAGTAACAATCATAAAAATAATTTCACAATGAAATACTGAAATAAATAAAAAAGAAATTATCATATATCCTTGATTACTATCTATTTCATACATATTAGCATAAGGATCACATAAACGAACACTATCGAAGTCGTTGCTTAAGGTTGACAACACGTTTTTGCGTTTTTGACATGGCAAAGGGTTAAAAATTTGACAGCTTTGAATCTATATAAAAAGAAAGTCGTGTTAGTTACACTATTTAGAACTCAATAACGGCCGAACCGATTTGGCTGAAAATTGGTGGGAAGGTAGCATTAAACCAGGAGAAGGACATAAAATAATTTTTAAACAGTTAAATAAATAAAAAAAAATCTCATTTATTGATATATGTTAGAGTAGGGTAGAGTAGGGTAGAGTAGGGTAGAGTAGGGTAGAGTAGGGTAGAGTAGGGTAGGGTAGCGTAGAGTAGAGCAGAAGCGAAGCCGCGGGCAAAAGCTAGTATAATCTAAAGAAGATGTCGGAGTATCAGTATTTCATAGTCGGAAACTTGGTACTCCAATAGCGCCAAAACAAAAGAAGTTAGGTAAGTAATGAATCATCGCTTCCGATATTTCAACCATTGATTGATGGCTCTAGTTTTCACTATCCACGTGGTTCTCCTGTGACAGTGTGGCTAACTATTGACTTAGTGCTACTTTTTCTTCATATTTTACTGTCAAAATTTTTCATGAAATAGAATTTTCAGGCATGTATATCAAAAGCTCACCGGAATTGGGAGTTCCATTCCGTTCCATCGCCGGTTAGCCACAAACACTATCTGCAAACATATCGCAACAAGCGTTACACCGGTGATCGAGGGCGTAGCTATCACCGTATAATGTTACGAGGGCCCCAGGTTTCAAGGGCCCCACGTGTGCAAAATGTTTTAACATATTATCCTAAATTTAAATTCTAATAATTTAAGTTAGGATAATTTTGATAGAAACGGTGAAGGAAAACATCGTGAGGAAACCGGCATGTCCTAGAACCAAAAATTCGAAGACATGTGACATCCACCAACCCGCACTGGGCCCGCGTGGTGGATTACGGCCCATTCCCTCTCTTAGAGAGGAGGCCTGTGTCCCAGCAGTGGGAACATTAAAAGGCTGATGATGATGATGATGATGATGATGAATTTTGATAGTAGTGGCTCGTTATCGAATATTTGACCGACGAAACGTACGTAGAGGCCCAGCCTGCTAGCTGCAGGCAGGCAGGGTCGAAGCCTGCTGGGGTTAAGGGCCGTTTTCTGAGAAAAAGGCTCAGCCTCGGCATGATAGGCAACGAAGGAACGGGGTAGGTTTTTAGTCAGTAAGAGTCTGACACTACTTCCCGCTCCACCCAAGGGCGGGACTTGTCATTGGATGATTTTACCTACCATAAAAAAAAACCGACGAAACGTAACCGGTCTTGCGACGATAGAAACCGTTATTAAAAACGGTCCTCGCCGCGACTAGTTTGAAGATGAAACTATCGTTGAGTAA
This sequence comes from Leucania comma, assembly GCA_958295575.1. Classification (NCBI taxonomy): domain Eukaryota; kingdom Metazoa; phylum Arthropoda; class Insecta; order Lepidoptera; family Noctuidae; genus Leucania; species Leucania comma. The sequence continues at coordinate 12,056,683 of OY282474.1, read as the reverse complement.
AGTAGTTGCAGAAAAAGTCATTAAATGTCGTCGCCGTCCGTCGCCGTTATCGCAACTAGTTTGAGGACGGTTAAAGCGTGGAAATAAAATTTGTGCTTTATTTCATAGCCCTGAAGTTCAGTTTTCATTACAATAACTGGTTTTGATGAACAATAACGACGACGCGACGTGTGCGATAGTTGAATTAATGCGTTCTCTACCTTATTTTTTTAGTGGTAAGATAACAATTCGCATAAATCAATTCGAATACTGGTTTGTGCAAAGAAGACTGTTTGGTTGCTGGACGGAATAATGTTTTCAACGTCGCGTCGCAGAATGTTTTTGAAACGACAACGAAGACGCGGCAAGTGTGATTTATTTATTTATTTATTTATTTATTTGTTTATCCTCACATCGGAACGCCTTACAGCAATAGTGATAGTTGAATCATTGGATTCTCGAACTAATTTACTTAGAAGTAAGATAACAATTCGCAAACAGTAATTCGAAGACTGGTTTGTGCAACGAAGACTGTTTGGTCGCAGGATAGAAAACGGTCGTTCCGTTGCAGAACATAAAACGGACTTTGAAAGCTGTTCGTTATTGAAACGCCTACCGCTACTTTTTGATAAGATACCCGTAGTGAATGAATAACGACTATATTGTAAGATTTTTCTATTTTATAGCTCATTTAGGATGTTTACTTCAGTTCCAAATTTAAAAAATCACATTCTCAATCAAAACTTGTCTTACTCCTAATTTCACTTTTTAGGTTTTACATGATAACAAAATCACTTCTTCTATCATTCGCGAGCCCACACGTTTTTTAATCTATATGGATGTAACCTATCCAATTAGTGTGCTAATTTCTGTCTTGGCCTGTCGCTACTCCGCTTCAATATTGTTGTTTGTGGTAAAAGCACACAAAAAAATTCTCCAATCATTTTTGGTACAAAGCTCCTTTGAGACTACCTACGCCACTGCCGGTGATTAAAAACAGAATACGAAAAAATGTGAAAACGTGTCGCCTTTTACGCATCATACACCTGTAGAATCTCATAAAATATAGGTATGTACCTAATCCGTGAAACATTGTCGACAAAAAAATCGAGGGACCTATCCGTCCCACACTTTCGCAATATGTTAGACATTTCTCGCACGAATAAATTAATCTGAGGACATCGAAATTGACAGTATCATACAAATATATATTTTTGGTTAGTAGAGTGTGAATTTGCTCAATGAAAGGTCGGTATTTTTTCAAAGTAATTACTTCATGATTCATTCATTATTACTGAATATTTACGCAACTGAATATGTTTGTAACGTGGGCGTAAAATATAATGAGACAAGAGAAACTCAATGACGAATATATATCTATCGTTTTTTTTCTATAGCTGCGATTTAGCACATTGATGTATTAAAAAACCTAGCTTATTAACTTGATCGTGTACGATAATAAACTTACACTAGGTTCTTTGAAGCCGTATTGTGAGTCTTTAAAGAAACAGATCGCGTTAACTTTAAAGTTGCGCAACGGTATGAAAAAAAGAGTTTTCCGCTATTGCCACTGATGGCCCATATAGGTACAGTTTACTATTAGCGTATACTTTAATGTGATCGAGTACGCTAGCAGCGACGCGGCAAGCACTTTTAAAGTGAAATAATTTTAAACTCTATCTACATCCTCAAAAGATCAACATCGCACAAAAAGTTGTAAAAAAAAAGCGCAGAGAAACCCACGGTACCGCAAGTAGTCAAGCGGCCACGCGCGTCTTGTCAGCGCTCCTACGGGCGGTTTATCATAATAACCATAGAGATATAAAAAAAAAACTGGCCAAGAGCGTGTCAGGCTACGCTCAGTATAGGGTTCCGTAGTTTCCTGTCCATCATGCGTACATACAAATTAATACGAACAATATTCCCAAGAAGTTAAATTTTACCCACAATGTAATTAAATTGGGTTTAATTAAATTTAATTAAACCCAATTTCTCACAATGTAAGAGAACCCTTAAACTACGACGACTATCAACCAATTTTTTCCCCCATAATATAATTTACTTAAATACAATTACAAATTCCCACTATACCAAATATTCTTATTAATAACAATGAACGACAGACAATGCGCAAGAACAAATACGAGTATGTACCACCAATGCCAACGAGAGACCAATCGAACAATTCGATAATTTAGTAGTTCATACCGTCCCGACCCCATCAACTCAGGAAAAATCTTAACAGCGCGAAGTTGACCAAAGTTCAGCGCCATCTCTCGGGGAATTGGGTTACAAATAGATACAAACTAGACGGGTTATGTATGTTGGGTTTTCGTTGGTAATTTTGGATTGCGTGAACCGATTTTAATAATTATTTTTTTGTTTGAAATAAATTACGTTCAGGATAATAAAATATGTAAACCAAGTTAAATAAAAGTGCTTGCATATACGGTTAAATTACAAACTTAGTTCAGAAATTATTTTGTACAACTTTTCAAAAACTGTTCAAACCATCAAGCTTAAAATATTTTTTCTAGAGAATCTTTATAAAGTTCTACTTTTCAGATTTTTTTCATATTTTTTAAACTTATGGTTCAAAAGTTAGAGGGCCCCCTCTCTCACACATTTTTTTTTTAATTTTACAGCTTTTATTTAAAAAAAAATGATTTTAGTAAACCAGTATTAATTTTTAAATACTTAACCAACAATATATCACACGTTAGGGTTGAAATAAAAAAAATCCCTCCCCACCTTAGGTGTAGGGGGGGTTACCTTAATAAAATTTTTTTTTCTACTTTTTATTTCACCACTTTGTTGGCTTTTTAGTTCAGCTTTCTAGTGCTAACGTTCCCTGAAATTATCCGCGGATGGACAGACAGATATGGCGAAACTATAAGGGTTCCTAGTTGACTACGGAACCCTAAAAACAGACCACAACATCTTCTATTTGCTACTGCCCACTACCATACCGGTCTGAATATATACCCTATCTCAACTCATCATCATCATCTTCCTGCCCTTGTCCTATTTTATTTGGGAACAGCGAAACACATTTTTTTTTCTTTCATTTGGTCCTGTCACTTGACACATTATCACAAACTCCCTACCACAACTAAAAAGTGAATATTCTAAACTATTTACGAAAAAAATAATTACAAATAACTTTTAAACGTTAAATAACGATGAAAAAACTTAAAACAATCTTAAAATGACATAAAGAATAACTAAATCTATACAGAAACCAAACATGAACAGAAAATATTTAAGGAAAACAATGAGAATAACAACAAACAAAGTAGATAATCGAATACCACCCACGAAGAATTGTAATAAAAATTACAAATGAATGTTAAAAAAAAAAAACATCATAGGAACACCCTCTACGCATGAAAAGTTACAAGTTAATTAAAGGTACTGTGTTATTGCTGACAATACTGTACATACCACAAAATACGAATAAAATGGAAGTGTCTGTTTATAATATCAAAAAATAAAAATAAATAAATGCATTAGAAGTTATGTACGATATCTATTTTATCATCTCATCAATAGCATAGCATAGCATCTGGTTGCGCGAATTTGCTTGATGTGGACTGTAGGTTTGAAAAGCGATCTAAGGTTTGTTAACAATATGCAGGTACTGCGTCTAGCGTTTATTAATGGGATAAATGTATTAGGAAAGGAACACTGACCTTTTAACCTCGAAGGTTTCACGTGGCGCCGGCCGGCGATCCTCGACTTCGCACATTTAACCACTGCCAGGTCCTGTTTGCACTACACTGCACTATTGTTGAGTTTTGAATGGTTGGATCACGAAATAGTCAATTTTCTTGTAATTTCGAGCGGGCGCGGTTAGCGGTGCGGTCACATTCACAATCGATGCACACACGTCAATGTCAAATCATTTCTAGAGGTCGTGCGGGTGGAAGGGAAACGGATGGTATAGGATTGCTAGGCCAAAAAAACAAATTACAAAAAACAAAGTCGCGGATCATAGCAAATTGGCGCAACCAGCATCAGCCTTATAATGTTCCCACTGCTGGGACGCAGACCTCCTCTCTAGGAGAGGCAATGGGCCGTAATCCACCACGCGGGCCCATTTTGTTTGCGGGAAATTTTGTCACCACTATAAAAACTGTGTTATCTTAGTTTCTTCTACAAGCGAGCCTGTGGGCGTCCAAATGAAAGTTAAAATAGGAATTTCTTATCTTGTACAATTATAATATCACCCACCATTCAAAAACATAATTTCGGAACAATTAAGAGTGTCCAGTCAAAGGAACCCACGCAGTTCTACGCCTTTTAACTTACCTCTAACATTTTGAAAAGTTCATTCAAAATCAAAAGATCCCGAGACTGAAGACAGAGCTATCTAAAAGTACTTATTAACAATCTCGCAAACTCAAATTGGTAAGGTTTTCAAAGAAAACATTATTTTTGCGTAGGCAATAGTTTAAGTTACCTTACTAATTAGGCTGAGTCCAATCGCTGTGTGCCAGTTGTTTTTATGTAAACTCAATCGAAATGCTTTTGACTCTCTGATTGGTTAAGAGCTTGGAACGGGCCAATCAAAAACCCTAAACGTTATAAATGTATCGACCGCGTTAACGCATTACTAACTTGCTCTACGCACTGTGCCAATTTGCATTTAAAACGCTACCTTCACCCTCGACCTCTATCTGGGGCTCTGGGGAGGTATGAAAATGCATACCAGGGCCCTGAAACCATGGCAAAGAAGGAACGGGGTAGGTTTTTAGTCTGTAAGAGTCTGACACTACCTCCCGCTCCGCCCAAGGGTGGGTGATGTCATTGGATGATTTTACCTACTTTAAAATAAAACCTCGACCTCTATGTTTTAGGGTTAATAAGATTAGGCAGAGGTATTTACTCAACAGCAAAACACATGTAAGTTGTGTATATTCTCCTACCAAACCTCTCCCTCTTTGACGGCCTCTGGATATGTTTACCCCGTAAACATGTTTAGGTCGTCACACCACCTTCACCGCGATCGACCTCGACTTTGTAGCTCACTATTTGAGTCTATTCGTGTGACGTGATCACAACTGCCATGAAGCAAAGGATATCATTTCGAACGCGACAGCCAAAAAGTCCACAAGTGCACATACAAGGATCGGAGATAAAAAAGGGCTTAAACGCGTTTTTTTATGGATTTATTCCCATAAAATCTTTACACATTTCTACCTGACAGCCTTTCTGGATCTTCTTTGATAGCATTTATTTCAAAGAAATCATTTACAGGCACTTTTGAAAGGTCAAAAAGTCTGTTTGTCCGAAAAAAAACTGATGATAATTGCACATTCCAAGGCGTAGATCTTTATGGAGAAGAATGTGCAAGAAACTCCATGAACATAGTTCAGCGTTCATTTCCTTTTTTTATAATCTACCATAATTTGAAACTATTTTTAAATGGTGGACTGCTCCTGATAAAAAAATTCTACAATAAATACCAAGAATACTGCCCCTCTTTTACTGTACAATGAAGAATATTAGTTCAGTCGTTCTCTCGTTCACTTCAAAATTCAATATTGCCCCTGTTCAATAGGAAATGAACAGTAATATCACCGATCACTAGCTTTCAACAGATGACCGCAAAATTGAGTGCAGTGCCGTTTTCACAACTCCCTGTATCAGACACAGAACAACACGTTCACTTCGAACAATACAGGCTGATTACATTACGTGCACCCGAACTTTTCAACTGTTCCATATTATTTGTTTATTTACCGTTTCAACAATATTCATGTATCAATTTATTTTTGCGTGCCTTAATTAATACGGTACACTTTTGATTGGCATAGACCTGTAATAAATTTGACTATAGATTCGATAATATAGAAGAAGACTAAATTATTTCAATGCGTCAAAACCGAGAGGAGAGATTTGATAATAATATATCCACTGTGTATTTGTTTTGATCTGCAGGATTTTAGAAAGAATCACCGCGTTTCGGGAACATAAAATAGCAACAAAACTTGGGTGGTTTAGTCAGTAAAAGAGAGAAAAGTTATTTTCTAAGATTTTCTTTACATAAAAAGGCATATCGAGTTTGGGATGCAGGATTATTTGAAAGAGTCACCACGGCTCTGAAACGCAAAGGGCAACCAAAAGAACACAGTTCGGTCTTAGTCAGTAAAAGTCTGACACTCTCTCTACACTGACACTACACCAAAATAATAGATAAAAAGGCATGTTTGGTAAAAACATGCATATCCCCCATCCACATCTACTTTGTTGGTTAAACAAATGCACTTTTCAATTTGCCTCGCTGGTCGCTAGCGCTAAGTAGGTAGCACTGAGTATAAGATGCTGGGTTCTGTTTCCGTTACCGTTTGCATTCCAATGCGTCGGTCTCAAAACGGTGAAGGAAAACATTGTGAGGAAACCGGCATATCCTAGAACCAAAAATTCAAAGACATGTGACATCCACGAACCCACACTGGGCCCCCGTGGTAGATTACGGCCCATTCTCTCTCCTAGAGAGGAGGCCTGAGTCCTAGCAGTGGGAACATTATAAGGCTGATGCTATGCTGTGCGTCGGTTTCTTTTCCAAATTATTCTTGGCATACCCAGCGCTGGGTGGATTCGACCGGAGCTCAGTCCGCCGTGCTACAGCAGATGGAATCAAAGCTAGCATTCAGTTTAAAACAAGATTGCTCAGAACCGCAATGTATACATAATGTTGCTCTGACAATACAATATTTCTTGTCAAGTACGTAACGGTCTTCACTGGTAATCCTGCTATAAGAACATAAGCTACCCTTTGACATGTGAACAGAAGTTGCTAATGCGAAGACTTTCAACTTCAATAGACTTCTTTGTATTTAATTGCACAAAATGGAGAACGTATAATATTATTTATCATAATCAGTTCACTAATTCAAGTAACGAAAAACCTGATCCTTTCAAAAAAAAAAATAATTTAAAGAAGAAAATTTTCTTTTTTGTTACAAAAGTATCCTATGTGCCATTCCAGAACATAGTCTACTCGTGTACAAGTTTCATCGTAATCCGTAGCGTCGTTTGAGTGTGAAGAAGTTACAAACATACGCATAACAAACTTGCGCCTTTTTAATATTAGTGTGAGAAAAATGTGCCACCGTAGTTAAATAAGAACATCGCGTGAAGGTGCAACGCCGGGGCGAAACTCCACGACCGCGGCAAGTCGCGGCATGGCGGACAGAGTTCCAGCGGGATCTCATGGTTGAATGGCGACAGCGACTGTGGCAACCCCAGTGTTGGAAACGCCATAATGGCGATCGGTGGCTGCGATCTCTCGCGCCGGGCCTTGTTACAGGCCATGGTTCGAAGCGGGTAGGAGTGACAGGCAGTCGCCTCTTTCTGCGGAGCAGTAATGCTAGCAATGGAAGCGGCCGCACGCGCGAGGGAACGGCCCTCACACCCCAGCCATCAAGATCACCCGATCCCGATTTCCAGCCACTGATACCAGTTCTGTAGTAAAACTTCTTGTTCATGAACCAGTAAAGAAAGTAATGTTATTCAATAAAAATATACTCAGCTGGGGGCTTACTCTCGAGTTTAATTCCGATCGGTCGACATTAGAATTGTGACGCTAGGTACTCTTGAATTCGATGCTAGGGCCAAATTGCGTTACCTTCTTGAGAAACTAAGTAAAATCGGGATTGGGCTTGGCGTGGCATCACGCAATTTTAAATCGATTTGGCGCTAGCATCGAATTCAAGAGTACGAAACATCACAATTCCAATGTCGACCGATCGGAATTGAACTCGAGAGTAAGCCCCCTGGTCCGAGGTCAAGCGAGGCTAAACCAAATCTCGTGTTTTGTTTAATATTTTCCTTAACAGTATTTCCTCAATAATTCCAAAAGTAAACTCCATCTTTATTGTTTTATTTCCTGGTAATAATTCTGTTCTTTCGTTTAATGGCTTGAGTTTTAACGAATATTTCATAGAGTCTGCCGTAGCTTGGGGTGTGTGTACACGAGTACTTTTACTGGCATTTGTTGCTGGCAAAAATTGCTCTACAAATTTTTCCTCTTTCAATTGACAGAGGATAAATTAGTACAGCAATTTTTTCCACGTGCTAAGAGTGAGCTTTTCACTTCGATCTCGCCTGATATTTATATAAAGCTATTTGCAATGGGTAGCTAAAGGGATAAAGGAAATCTAGGATGGAACAAGGAAATACACATGATAATTTCGGCAATACCCTGTTGATAATTACAGTTCTGAGTTGTTTACCGTAAATATTAGCATATCGAACAATTTCCGACCCAACGCTTGGGTCGTGGGGTCCGAATGAATATCATCTTTACAAAAAATATTTCTCGCTGTCTGATTGACGTGACTAAACTGGCCAAACGGTTAGCTCATTCTTTACCCAAAGATTTGCATTACCAATCAACATGACAATACTGCCAGTTTCTGGACACGTTTCCGCCAGCGAAGTGAAGGAACACTTCGACGTCTAAGTGTATTTGATTTTGTATATGCGTTTGACTATGTATAAGTTAGTTTATAAATACCCGTAGTTATTGTATATTTATTATTTAAGTCATCCATATACTGACATATATTTTGCTAAGAGACAATATTTATAAGTACTTGCTAATTTGAAAATAGCAACTTTCTATGAAATCATCAATCTCGTGTTGGATCACTAATTCAACATTACTGACTTTATCCACACAGCACTTTTATTTCCTTGACTTGCTCTTTCTAAAATCGACAACCGACTAATCTAGTGGGTGCGAACACCCGCTATTAATAAAATTGAGGACCGGATCTACCGCCATCTTGGCAGAAACAGTTAACTATTTATTCAAGAAAGTATATGTATAAAGACAACCAGAAAAATCCTTACAAAAATATAAATGTCTGAAACATTTGATTTAATGTCACATAACGTTCAATAATTATTTAATGCACAACTTTAAATGTAAAATCGTCATTTGACAAAACAAACAGATATCAAAACTAACGCCATCTAGACGACAGTTATTTCTAACTTTAAAATATCAGCTGTCACACACGACAACAAGTGTCATTGTCATTTGAAAACCTTATCCAAACAATAAGATTCCAACACTTGTTAGCCGTATGTTGCTATCACGCCATAACACTTTTCATTTGTCAAGAGTTGCACAATTTAAATTGCTCGTGTACATATGTGTAACTTTACTTAACGAAGTCAACTCGTACAGCACGGGTTTTGACGTCATCTGTAATGGATTTTTTAATCTTGCTGAGTTAAAGGGTATAATATAACGATCGCTCATCCATGAATTGCTGTTAAAATGGACGATGCGTAAAGTGATTAAGTCATTTTATTTAGATCATCCGTTGTAAAAATAAAGAATAATAATTCTTTATTTTTAGATTGTGCTGATATTGGTCTATTGGATCGATGATTGTGATAATACCTTACAGTTTTACTTAAATAACTTCAAAGTTAAGGTGACGTTATTGACTGCTGTTGTATAAAGATCTGTCGAAACGTCGAATAAACAGATTTTTGATTTTTTTACCAGGGCCTGGCGCGAGAGATCGCCGCTGCCGATCGCCCTCACGAGAGAGAACACGGCGGTGACTGAAGCGTGAGCCCCGTTGCCTTTATCTGATGCCGTCGGCTTCCTCCTTCGACCGAGGCGACCGCCTGACATAAGGAGGTCACGCAAAGTTTCAACAAGACGTTTGTGTTTGGGTTGTCAGCCCTTGCTGACTTGTACCTTGGACAGAGGATAAGCAATGCCGTTTGCCATACAGCGTGGCAATGCTGCCGGTATTTTAGGCACATTACCTGTAGACAGCCAATGTGGAAGAGATTTTTGATGCCATAATATGTTTGTTTTTAGTTAGTTTTAATTAATTCACGGTTTTTTATTATTATTATTTGGTTGTACTGTAATTATAATTAATAGTATTTTTAAGTGTAATTTATATGTTACTAAAATAAACATTTAAAATTTAGTCAAATAATTATTTTTGACACATATGGTTTTTTTTTTGTCGGTGGGAAAAACATATAATCACATCTCCACACCCTAGGGCAGGGTGGGAGATACTGTCAGGCTTTTACTGACTAAAAACTTAATCTTGTTCCATCATACCGGGGCTGAATCTTCCTTTCAGAAACCGACCCCGGTCCCTACGGTTTGCTGATAACTCCTTGAGGCCCGCGTGGAACTATTCACACCGTCGACTACTTGAGCTCGGCCCGGACGGTTACCGGGCGGTCAGCTACTCATGGCTCGCCGATTGGCAAACCCGCGCCTACGGTGGGCAGAAATTGGGATCGGAACCCCGGTGGCGGCGGCGGCTGGAGCGTAAAGGCCGTTGCGTTACGCGTGTGGCCTCCTCCTTTGCTAGCATCACTGCTTCGCAGAAGGAGGCTATCGCCTCCCACTCCTCCTCGCTTCGGATTATGGCCTGTACCAAGGCTCGGCGTAAGAGATGGCTGCCGCCTTTTGCTGCCACCGATCGCCCCTACGAGAACACGGTGGTGCTTTGCCCAAATGCACTGTTGGCAAGTTTGTGACGTTGCGAGCGATTCTCACATAATTTTTATTTTTTGAAATAATAATAATAATAATCAGAAAAACAAAAACCATAACCCTATTGTCTTTATTTTCCATATGTCACAATCGTTTTCACCAACTGGGGGTTGTCCTTGGATGCACTAGCATTGCGTGTACAGGGACAATCGTCGGTTGGCATCATGTTCCATTAAAAGTATCTAAAGGGCCTCTGTGAGTTGGTTTCGGCTCCTCGTATGCCTTCCAAAGGACCAGGAGTTTAGGGTCATGTGATATATTGACACATAATAATCATTTATTTGTCAGGAAATTATTCACATATTAAGACACAACTTAAGGCATAACTTTAATTTATTTAATTGTATTGTTTGTGACCATATTAAGACATAACTTTGATTTATTTTAATTTATTAAATTGTGCTTTTTTGTGATTTTATTTTTACCACTAGCTTCTGACGTTATACAAGTGCCCATTCCAATCTTTTTCATTTTAATTGCGACTATTGTCTTTTACTATGTAATATAAAACAAAGAAACTTGAATTAAGATGATAATTATTATTAGGTATTTAGTATTGGTTAAGGATCTAAATTTTTTAATAAATAAAAAAAATATATCAAAATAACGTTTATTTCCACTACTTCAGTTTTTGCACTTCCTACAACATAGACTATTATATTATTCATTTTTTACTCCCAATTTATCACATTTGCACATTTTTAGTGCGTTCCGATAGGCCCAAATTTTAGATTGACCTTTAAGACATCGCCACGTGATCGACTTATCTTTATTAATTAAAGATTGAAAAAACGTGATTACAAAAAACAGACGATAACAGTTCACGTGGCTTCCAGGGTAAAATAGTTCACGGCCAATGTGTCTCAATCGTAAATGTAATTTAGGTTGAATATACTGTATATACCTAACAATATAAATAACAACGCGAGACGTAATAGAATGTGTTGTGTTGATTTGTTAACTCTAAAAGGACTGTTTGATAATAATTTACTGGATGTTGTGGTTCCTGCAGCTAGGATCTGATTTTATCTAGTGCATACTTACTAGATAAAACTTTTTGTTCTCTATAAATATATGTATATTCATATTAAACCAATAATTCAAATTAAAAATTCATTTGCATGCTCCTTTTTTCACCCGACTACGGCAAAGCCGTGGGTTATGATATTGACAAACTATGTATGTATGTATGTGAGTATATTCATCTGTTCCCTCATAGCTCCTAATCTACTTATCGGAACTCGACATATGAGGTTTCGTTAGAACCGTCTTTGTCCGCTGAACATGGGCTCGTGACGTGACGTGTCACAAAACTCGATATGGCGCCCTCTAGCAGCAAAAATAATGTGTTAAAAAATAAAAATGAGATAAATACGCCGTGTTTGGTATCATTTGAAAGGGCTTCACTTGTAAATTTCCAAAATAGTGTTCAAATATAAAGTTACGCCATCCAGAATTCATTTGCATACTTTTTTTTTTGTTTTATTAATCGCTTTTTTAAATGACAAATATGTAAAGATTTCACTTGTTGCGTTTTCACATACAGCTTAAGAGGAGTCATCTCCACACGCCTAACATCTACATCGAGCATGTTTTAAAAGCTTGATACTTCATCTAACGCAATCCAACGCGAAGTTTAATAGAGAGGCAATGCGAAAAAAGAGAGATAACGCCTGAAAACTCTGTTGCATTATTCTATAGTCAGTTTTGTGAAATATTCGAGTCGGTACATCACGGAATTACCGAATGCCAACAGAATTTTCGCGTTGCCTTTTCATCTTCATCGCGTTGGATTGTGTTAGATAAAGTATCAAGCTTTTATACCATGCGATAGGCGAGTGGGGAAAGCCAACAGAATATCAGATCTCTGATATTCTTCAGCAGTTCTTCAACTTTGAATGGAAATTTTCTTCCAAACAAAAAATATCATCTATGCAGTTTTTTTTTTTCTATGCAGTTAACATATGACGGTGATATCGCTGAACTAGATCGTCGACGTGGCGCGTACCTACTATTCCCTCGCGCCTCAAGGACTTGTCAGCTCACCGTATAGGCTCAGCGTGCTAGCAAGCAGGGAAGGTCGAAGCCTAAACTGGTCTACTGGGGCCAAGGGTCTGCTTCTCAAAAGAAGGCTCGACTTGACCTCAGTTTGAAAGGCAACGAAGGAACGGTGTAGGTATTTTAGTCAGTAAAAGTCTGACACTAGTTCCCGCTCCGCCTAAGGGTGGGGGATGGCATTGGATGATTTTTACCCAGCGCAAAAAAAAAACATTCCGCAATTGAGAACTTGTTTTTCGAAAACGGCTAATAAAAATGAAATGCGGTTTATTAATAAGCACATCCCTCATGAAAGGCTGGACTCGACTGGTTTAAAAAGGTTCATATGGTACAATTATGGCTACAGACGAAAAAAAAAAAGACTACCGAAAAAAAAAACCAGCATTTTTTTTCTTTATGGAATTTTATATGAACTCAAAAGAGCGTAAAGCCTGGCGGGTGAGCTTAAATCCTTTTTAATTTAAGGCCAAATTCAATTCGCCGTATTGTGAACGGAATTTTTTGTACATTTATAGGAGTACGGTGAATCCAATATGTCGATGGCATTTTTACTTTGAATTCTTGCCAGTGAGTATGTGGAGACTGAATGTAAATAATTCGCAGCGTATAGTCTTTAAATTATAGTTTTGTCGACAACTATGAACTCAATAGACTTGTATTTGTGAAAATTCAATCAAAATCATCACTTATTTCGAGAATGGAACGAGACAACTTTGTAGACAGAGCCGAACAACATTTCATAGCTCAAGAACCATCACATTAAAATACTGGGAACACTGACTTGGAATATTCTGGTATAACTAGTAGAACTGTTTAATAAGACAATAGACGTGCTTAATAAGCGTAGGATTTATGCGGCTGTGGTTCAGGCCACGGACCGATGCGAGAGAAAATGGGAATTAAACTGTCTCTACCTTCTGCGAAACAGTAATACAAGTGAAAGAGGAAACGACCAAAAAAGATGCATTGGGTGTCGGGACACGCAAGGCGATTTTCGACTTTTACGAGTATGTGTCGTGTCGTTTTACGGAGAACAATGAATAGGTAGCTCTCCGTCCGGCCGTACAGAAAGGACCAATTCCAAGTCGACAGCGCAGTGTTCCAACTGCGCCTTATGAGATGTCAGCAAAACTTAAAGGGCCGATTCAGCCCTGCAGGGCCGAAGCCTACTGGGGCCTAGCGTTAGGCGAAAGTGAACCCCGGGGCCCTGGAACAAAGGCAATGAAGGAATAGGGTAGGTTTTTAGTCAGTAAGAGTCTGACAATATCTCCCGCCCCGCCCAAGGGTGGGATTTGTCATTGGATGATTTTACCTACCATAAAAAAAGAAGAAGAGATTTGATGATTTAACAACTCAAAAAAAAACATAAGATTCATGTTATTTGATACATTACAGATGCTTTTTAACCGACTTCGAAAAGGAGGAGGTTCTATGTTCGGCTGTATGTATTTTTTTTTTATGTATATTCACCGATATTTCGGTCAATTGTGTACTGATTTTAAAGATTTTGGTTTTGATTGAAAGATTATACTTTCGGATTGGTGCCATAAAAATATCTTTTTGATCTGATGATGAACTTCGAAAATATAGGACGAAACTCTTCAAAAAATCAGAGCAGAACTTTCGTTTGCATATGTTTGTTCGCCGATATCTCGATCAATTGTGGATCTATTCTAATTTTTTTTTATTTTGATTGCAAGATTATACTTTCGAATTGGTTCTATAGAAATTTTGTTATGATTTGATACAATAATCAAGAACAATAACCAAAGACACAAATAAAACCGCGAGAAAGAGCTAGTAATTTATAATCTTCGAGTCAGCTGACTGACTTCAAAGATACAAAAGGTTAACGTAACCTTTTGTAGCTCATATTAACTTTACGAATTTCCCTTTTATTTTTATTAAGACTGTGTGTAGGAGCTTTGAAAATATTAAGGCCATGTCGAGAAGCTTTGACAATTTATTGCATATTATTTATTTCGTAAACACATTAAAGCTATTTTATTTCTTAGCTAGCATTTGCTTCCCACGACTTCGTTTGCGAGCATATTTTATTATTTTCATAAAAATGTAGCACGTCTTAAACCATGTTTTACAGGCAGTTTTGAAAAATTATTCAAATGGTTAAAAATTGTGACAAGTTTCAAGTTTATTAACCCAAAAAACAAAGAACAATATATACAATCTTTAAACCCCCTCAACTGTTCTACTGCGGGTAGTTTGAGAAACAAATAAACAACCATTAATATTGTAACTTAGGTGACTATTTCTGCTAAGTTTCAAGTATATTAAGCACAATTAATAATAAAACAAACGAACTTAATCCCATTAACCCTTTAACCGCTTGTATCGGTTTAGTCCGACGAGTGTTTTCATGTCCTATTCGCCAGCGTTGTGTGTTCGCGACTGGATACTTGCTTCTTGTTTAGCTCTTCAAACCCCATAAGCGTCAGAAGAGCTAACGAGATGGAGTACTTGTTCGTGGATGTGCGGCCCTGGCGGAATAAACGCTAGAGTATTGGTCGGATATATCCGACGTAGGCGGTTAAAAGGTTAAAAGTGAAAATATCAAAAACTCCTTAAGAGGGGAATTCCCTATTCACCTACACTGTCAACGTCGAGCATCGTTTAAAAGCTTGTTGCTTCATCTAAAGTAATCCAACGCGATATTTGATGAAGAAGCAACGCGAAAGAAACGTTGGTAATCGGTAATTCAGTGATTTTCTCGAATATTTCAAATCCCTAAAATGTTTTGAAAAAAATGGTCGTCATTCAGAATCTCGATTAAATGTGCAAAGCCTTGCACTGGGCCTATTTTTTATATTTTTAATACATTTATGAGTAGATTACGAAAGGCCAAAGTCCATGTAAAATATTAGATTTACAGATAGCTTTACAAAATCTTAGACTCGCTGTTTCGGTTTACAATACTTTCCGCCAGGGGCTCTTTTTACGTTTTCATACATTTAATACTCGAAACGCAAACGCGATAGTAGCGTTTTTTATTTGACAAATCTTACACTCAGGGTACTGTTCACTGACACCGATGTGCTGACTTTTTGCTAGTGATATATTGATTTCAGTTTCAAATGTTTGGTTTCTGGTATCATAAGTATTGGAATAATTCATAACTTTCTACCATGTAAACATAAGGTTAGAAAACCCTTCCCGTATTGTTTTTATCTTATCAAGAAGCCGTGCACTTAATATGTATATCCCCTTTTTGTTACTATTCATAAATATAAGCTGAATAAGAAAATGTGAGGGGAGGGTTAAATAAAAACCTAGGACTATTTTCGATACACTAATTTTTTTTAAAAATCAGTAAAACCAAAAGAAGAAGAAAGAAGTTCGATAACAAACACTGGTACGAGATTTTTATAACTGTTAGATAATAATACTAAAAAAAACGGTAATTTAAAAAACTAAAAAACCCGACTGCTTTTCTGAGCATTCATGAAAAAGCCCTAAAACAAGAAAATCTGGCTGTCGGGACCCATTCTAGAATTGAGAGCACATACCTATATTACATTACAGATTACTCCAATCTATTGACTAGACGGCTGACTTTCTAGAATGGGTCCCGACTGCCAGATTTTCTTGTTTTAGGGCTTTTTCATGAATGCTCAGAAAAGCAGTCGGGTTTTTTAGTTTTTTAAATTACCGTTTTTTATTTTTTATTTTTTTAGTTTTATTTTATTACGATATCACTTTCAAAGTAATTACGAATCTAAAGACACCTCTCAAACTAAAATCCATCGAGCCATTCAGGTCGCAGAGCATGCCAAACATTTGAATTTGGCGCTAAAAATCCGCCATTTTGTTTTTTTTTTATTTTGATATACCCAGTGTCACTCTCACAGTAAATACGAATCTAACGACACCTCTCAAGCTAAAATCCATCGAGCCGTTCAGGCTGCAGAGCGTGCCAAACAATTATACATACATGCATGCATACATACATACTTACATACATACATACATACATACTCTCGAAAAACATAACCCTCCTTCTGGCGCAGTCGGGTAAAAAGACTGTTACTAAGTAATTAAAAATATATATTTGTCACGATCTACGAGTACAATTTTAGTTGGAGTCTAGACAGGTTTATTTTATTTTGTGAAATTGTAATTTTCTATCAGAATTTCAGGGAAAAATACTATATTATTTATTAACTTAGTAACTAAACTAACTAATAGTCGTTTTTTCTGAAAGACGCCTTTTATTTTATCATTATAGGCCCTAATGAACAAAATGTTTTTAATTAACGACAACATTTTTTTTGTGAATCTGGTAAAAGTATAATGAAACTTTATTCAAAACAGAAATTTCTATTAGATACCTACTTATACACCGTTAAATTTTAGTCGTTTTAATCCCGTGGTGGGTAGATTCGGTACATGAAACACTATCGATTTGTAAAGATAAAATTAAAAAATAAATGCTTTTTTTAAAACTCGATTTAATATATGCATGTATGAAATTAATTTATTTAAGTAAACGAGTCAATGACCTTGAAGGTAGTTGTCAGTCGATGCGTACTAACTACCTACAGTTCATTGGCCTCGTTTAGCTGACGTGTACCTAAAGAAATTAATTTCGTACACGCGTAAATTAATTCGAGTTTAAAAAAAGTGCTTTATTTTTTAATTTTCTCTTTACAAATCGATAGTTTTTCATGTGCCGAAACGACCCTCCGCGGGATTAAAACGACCAAAATGTAACGGTGTATTTGCTATCAAATTTGTTTTTCTTCATTTACGTCAATTATTTGATACCAGTCCTTTATCTGTGACTTCCATTTTGATTACAATGTAAATATCAATATGTAGCCACAATCTAACTGTAAATCTGCTCATAAAGGCGCGATGTTTCTTCTAACACCTTTTTATTATTTTTGCTTTTATACACTTTGACGTTGATGGGATATATTTTATTTTACAATTACTATATTTTTATTTGGACGATGGGGATTATCCTTCTGCTCAGTAAATTTAACGTCTGTCTTACCAGGCAAATGTTAAAGAAACTGGCGTATTGCGTAGGCCGCATAAGGTACTCAAAGTAGCGTTTGAGTACTTGCCTTATGCGGCCTACGCAAATGTCCTTTCTTTATTCTTGTTCGTCGAATCGTTGAGCTCCTCAAGAGTTGCCAACCCGAAATACAATTCCTTACATCCGCCCTTACGTAATTTTGACGTTATTACACATCTTTCTCTACATATTTTGAAAACACAAATATCTTGTGGATATTATCTAGGTTTCTATAAAAATAAAAAAGCTGAAAAACTTATTATTATTATTATATTAAGTTAAACTGAAAGACTTATTATTATTATTATAGTTAGTTACCGGCAATCTGTATAATTCAGATATTCTTTATAATACCGAATGCGCAGCCCGTAATGCGTGTAAAAGACAAGAGCAGGGAAGGAGTTGACGTAATTTTAGGACACCACGACACGGACAGGTTAGGTTAGAGTTATTTTCTTTATTACCACTTGAAAATAAAAGCCTTACTTTAAACCATATTCTATCCATTGCCTAGGTATTATATAGAATACCGGATCATATATATTGCCGATAACATATATAAAGGTAGCACAAATATATAATCAATTGCAAAACAACAGAACCTAAAATGATTAGTAACATCATGTACTACCGATCTACGATATTACCACAAAGTTCACATGATATAACTTCGGCAGTCTGTTAAGTTACTAAGTATATAGACTTAGGAAAGTAATATGTGCCTAATTGACTCTACCCACTCAACTTCAATACCTGCCTTTGACATACACATACATTTAAGATTTATTAGAAGCTTTATTTAGCGCCCCCGCACATTATGGCCACCAGTCGCTACTAAACGCAATGAACAGTGGTTCAGTCAGACCACTACACGCTGCCAATAGTAGCATCCACTGGTGGCTGGATGCAGCCTTCAGTAGCTGCCGCTTCCAGCAGTTCTTCAAGTAGTACTCGACAGAGGTGGACGTGTGTTTGTCAAAAATAGACGCACTCTTGATTTCGTTATTCTTGCTTATTATAGTAAGACGTAGAAAACGTCACAGAATTGAAAACCATCGATCAGCCGGCGACTGTGGCTGTGTGTGCGCGCGAGCCGAACGACAAAACGCAGCCGCAACTAGCTAGCACGGTCGACTACCGCAGCTTTTGGCTCGGACGCGGCCACTTAAACTCTCGGCATACTTTACTGTGCTCTCGGTGTGCGCCGATGCTATGCAAAAGATGAAGAAATGCGTCCGCAACTTGTGGCGGCCACTAGTCGTTCTAATGTGGTAGCCACTAGTGGCTCAATGTACGGGGGCTCTTATAGTATCTACTTATAGGTATAGGAAAGTGGTGCGGATATTATAATAAGCGAATGAAGCCAATGACACCCAGACGATTCTTTTTAGGTGTGATTTCATCAAATAACTTCTTCCGTTCAGTGGAGCGGGTGAAGGAGTCAGACTTGTATCTGACTAAAACATTTTCTACAACAGCTACCATGTGACTTGTTGAATTTCATTTTGTTTTAAACCTGATTATTACGTATAGTGGCGGAAGTGGGTAGTATAATTATTTCGCTACAAAATGGCACTTTCTATGTTTTTTCAGCTGTCACTCTTTCGATCAATCCCGCACAGTGGGCTTCTTGCATTTTGATTGATTTTGATTCAACGTTTTCTTAAGACTGCTCCTTTTAAACACTGCATTTATATACCTACGCGGAAAATAAATTGAACTGAAATGGCCGTCGTTGCTATGGATACGCGCAGCTTTTTGATTCACCCGAAAATATATTACTGCGCATTGAAGGTCGATCGCCATTTTGTTTCAACTTATATGCCGAGTATCGTAAGCGGTTTTTACTTTTAGGTTCTCATGGATACGAAATAAACTTAATATTTTTTTGAAAAATCCCTTTTGTACTGACTTAATAAAAATTTTATTTGTCGTCAGATAGCGAGATTGATAGAAGACAAAGGAAGCCAAAGTATAACCAGTAAAGATCTCTACGAGTTACCCAAGGGATTTATCAGCTGCAAAATATAATCAGATAAATTTAATATCCCTTGAATTGGCATAACGAATACAAAATATACGAGTAGGTACAAGCAGTCAATTTCGAATAATGGAAAACAGCTGAACATCGAATTGGTGAGCGTTATTTAGGTAAAAATAACAATGAAAATTTTCAAATGTGGAATATATTGAAGACTGTATGTATGTCTGTTTTTACCTTTCTACTATTTTCTAACAATGGCTTCGCCCTCGTGAAAGCAGATTCCTGCATATAAACTTTGTGCCCCCGTTAAAACCCTTTAGGTAAATTTTAATATATCCTTTTTTATTTTTTTTAAATATTCAAAAAGGCATCTCGGTGCAAAATTTCAGCGAGGTCCGAGGGTATGGGCTGGGGGTTGATAAGTCAGTAAGTGAGTCAGAACGCTGCCATAAATATACACCGTTTTTTGGTCGTTATAATCCCGCGGAGGAGGGTCGATTCGGTACATGAAACCCTATAGATTTGTAAAGATAAAAATGAAAAATGAAGTACTTTTTTTAAACTCAACTTAATTTACGCAAGTACGAAATTAATTTCTTTAAGTAAACGTCAGCTGATCGAGGCCAATGGCCAATGAACTGTAGATAGTTAGTACGCAACGTCCGACAACTCTCTACAAGGCCATTGCCTCGTTTACTTAAAGAAATTAGTTTCGTACATGCATTAATTCGAGTTTTAGAAAAAAAGAACTTTATTTTTTAATTTTATCTTTATAAATCGATAGTGTTTCAAGCACCGAATCGACCCTCCACGGGATTAAAACGACCAAAATTTAACGGTGAATACAGATTATACCTTTTTGTAAGATGGTGCAGGGTAGCGCACGATGGCCTTATCTCTAATAACACAATCACAGTGTTTACAGGCCTATTTCCATTCCGCATCTGATCCCTCAATTGTGGTTTGACTGACCTGTTGGTCTAGTGGGTGGGTGGTTTGTGTGATGGCACGATCATTTGTTCTGTGTCTGGGTGTAATTTATCTGTAATATGTATGTATTTAGAATTATATAAGTATGTTTATCAGCTGTCTGGTACCCATAACACAAGCTCTGCTTAGCTTGGGACTAGTGTGATAGTTCTGGAAATATATTATTATATATATTATTATTGTCCTTCGCATCCTAGCCTAAATTATCCTGATTATTGAAATAGAAGAGACTGCTCCTATACATCCTGTAAATAAAATAAAATATGATGTACTACTCTCCCTGAGGCAATACATTTTTTTAAGGAATTTATCGAGACTTTTTGTGAAATTAGCAAAGCATCAATCTTTTTTTTTTCATGTTTAAATTCAATCATGAACACGACTGTGGAATACCTAATGAAGATAGAGCAAACTACCTACCTTTAACTATCTTTAAAAAATGTTTTTTGTTTCATTATGTTACGATGGGGACGTGCTCCAAAATGGCGAAGTAACAATTCAAATTATTTTGGAAGCTGTGGTCCTCTTCCTCCTTTGTGAGGGGAAATATCGGCACTGAGTAGATAAATAATACCGATTTCCGAGGAATAATCTTTGCAAAGGGATCTTTGTTGATAACATTGGTTCAGCTGATGATTGAAGACCGACGGTTCTGTCAAAATGGACTTACTGTTATCTTATATTAAGATTGATATTTCGTGTTATACTTTTTTAAATTTTATCACTGGAGCATATTTAATGTATATCGATTATTCAAACTGACACAATTCTGTGTTTTATTACCTAACTTTCATCATTTCGCACGAGTTATTTCCATAAACTTTAGTTTGGGTTATGTTAATAAGGAAATGGCTTTTTTAAGAAGGGAAATCTAATCTAATGAATTCTCCCGCGCTAGCACTGAAACGGGAGAGCGTGTCAGACTGTTACTGGCTAAAACCATACCTATGTTTTTTCAGTTACCCTTTTTGTATCCCAGGACCACGAATAACCTTTTCAGATTCTGTCATCCACTGGCCCCAGTAGGCTTCGGTCCTGCTGGGCCTTTACAAATATTGCTAACTGCTCTTTAAGGTACACATGGAATACTACACCGTCGATGACTCAGGAGTTGAGAAAAGGCTACGGAGATGATGATGATTTCGACGTCTTTTTTAGGTAGAAAATCGCGTAATGATTGAGGGCTCTGGCACGCCCTCAATCATTACGCGATTTTCTGACTTTTACTGACTAAAACCACTCTTATGTTCCTTGGTTGCCTTTCATTCCAGGGCCCCGGGTTTACCTTTCAGAAGCAGACCCGTGGCCCCAAAAATGTCGACCCTACTGGGCCCGTACGATTTTGCTGATATCAGTTCGACACTACGTGCACTCGACGACTTGGGCTCGGTCCAAACCCGGACGGTTACCGGACGGCCGGACATGATTTAAATGTCTGATGATGATATGACTTCATAGGAACAAATCTGCACGATTTATTCCATTCCAAACGTATACAAGCTCTTTTTATTATCTTCAATCTCTGCAGTACCATCTACAGTATCTTTAGGGTTGAAAATGCGTTAAACGCACGCCCGTAACGGGTACCCGTCGTGTGACAGAGCGCGTTTTTTTTTAAATCTTAATTAGGGAGCTTAGCTTAGCCCCTCCACTAATATGATAAAAAAGAAGAATAAAAAAAATAGCACTAAATAAACTATGTTGCTCCATCATCGTAGCCAAATTTTGAATTTTAACTTATATTAAAATGATTGTAATGAGTATCTTTTATATAAAATACTTGCCGCGCCGCGGAAACCGGATTATTACCTACGTAATATCGCTAGTTCAACTTTAAAGCTGTATACAAATTATACAAAACCTAAGCCCGACGGCGTAAACCTAGGGTTAGGTTAGGCAAGATCATTAAAATCAGGCCGACGTCCTTGTCCACCAGGATCGTGCCAGCTTACCGGTGGCTTAGGTGTGTAGACAGCTTAACGGGTTGTGTCGATAAAAAACTTATTACGTAACAAAACGAGCGCGGGGAATTGCTCCCCGTGCAGGTAACCGCAACGGAGTACTTTCGTATGGGACCACGCGGACGTCCGTTTTACGTAGTTTCAGGCCTAAATCATATCCAACCTTTCAAGCTATAATCATTACTTACCCTTAAGGCAACAACTACAAACGCAGGATATTATAGTAGTTATCGCTAAGTTTTGCTGTCCCATATTTGCTTTAAACAGGACTTCGTCACCTCCAGTCTGCATAGTAATGCCATAACGCTTAGACATACTGTTAAATTACAAAAGTAAAGATGCCAGTATAAAACAAAAACTCTCATGTCATGAATACCACCATTCCTCTTTTTTATTGGATGCGAAATCATCAAAAACTTTCCAATCTGGAAATCAGTAGCAATCTGTACCTTTACCATGAGTTTTAAGCAATAGTATTCGTCGCTACTCGATATCGACGCCGTAAATATTTTGTATGGCAAATTTTGGTTCTGCAAGTGACCGCTAGAGGCGCTGCAAAATTTGCCATACAAAATATTTACGGCGTCGATATCGAGTAGCGACGAATACTATTGCTTAAAAATCATGGTAGAGGTACTGGTCAAATAAAATATCTTTGACCCATCGTAAACAGCACAGTAAACAGAGTGCCAGTGTGGGGCCCAGAATTCTCATATTACAAAGAGAAAAAAGAAACACTCATTAAATTTTTAAATAATTTCTATTTCAATTAAAATTCAGACTATTCAATTTGATAAATTACGCTTAGATGCTAGATATAATCTCTGTTCACAAAGTTATATTTATGGTAATATTGAAGACAACCACGGCAGTTCTCCGGTGTTTTTGAAATTCTGCCAGTCGTACAGAAATCTTCCTATAACTAATAATATTAACGATAACAGAACCAAATTGACTATGTTTATAGGACTAATAGGCATGACATCTTCGTTCCCACAGATATTCCCTAACGGGATTGTGCTGATCTGGAACAAAGAAAAAACATGATATTAGTATAATTTTATTATGACGGCACGGTTAGCGCAATGGTTAAGGGATTGATTGCTGCACTGTGTGTGTATGGCCTACAGATAGATGTTCCGGGTCTTGGTGTCTTGTGTATGTGAGTATACATGTTTGTGAACGAACCCACGATACGGGACTCATTTCTAGTGTGCGATTTTTAAATAAATAAAAATAATAATATCTACGAGTATGTTGGGCTGCTGTCTTAGTAATTAGTCAACATCAAGTCAAGAGCGTACAACAATTTGCATGACTCGGGAGGCGGGTGGTGGGGCACGTATAATATGCAAATTATACGTGTAATGACTCGGGAGCCGGGTGGTGGGCACATGAATAAATTGTTGTACGTTTCTGACTTGGTGTTGACTAATTAAAAGGAGAGGAGCCTAATATATCATGAAAAAATTATTTGTTAACGAATCATTTTATGAATAAATATCCAAATATAAAATACTAAAGCTAGGACTATATTGCGCACACGTGGGCCACACACGCCGATCTGGGGCGCGTCGGTTTCCATACATTTTATATGGTAACCAGACTTGTAGAACTACATTAGATCCACGCCACGCGACGTCGTTCTATATCCGGCGTGTTTATCGATCTAATGTAGTTCTAGCTTAATTATGAAAACAATACCAAAACTGATAGAAGCAAGAGATATAACAATTTTAAGAAGTAAATCTGAATGTCTCGCCATTTTCTTTAGCAGCCGTACGGGTACCGATTTCTCTTTCACAATAGCGGTTATAACTTAGATATTTTTTTACTAGAGCTAAGCATATAAGCATAGCATAATATGCCTTTTAATGTTCCCACTACTGGGTCTAAGGCTTCCTCTCTGAGAGAGCGAAGGGCCGTAATTCAAATGTCTTCGAATTTTTGGTTCTAGGACATCCCGGTTTCCTCACGAATTTTTCCTTCGCCGTTTTGAGAGCAGTGGTGATGAAATTAATTACACAAATTAATGTACCTAGCCTAGGTTTAAACCTGCGACCTACAACTGGTAAATAGCGGCCATTACCACTCGGACACCGCTGTTTTCTATGACTAGAGCTGAAAAGTATTTAATTTAGCAAATTAAAAAAATTGCATTCATGCCCCAGGGCTCAACAAGCGAGTCCAAATGTTACTTACATTTGGATTCGCTTATTATACTTATTTTTAAAGGGTCGTATGTCGTATATGCAGTATGTCTTATGGGTCGTATACGCAGGGTCCTTGACAATTAAAATGTCTAGATATATTTACATTGGTTATTAATACCAGAATAGGAACATAATTATTAATTACTCGTCCTAAACAAACCGGAAGTCAGCACATTACGAGTACATAAACCGACAATCCCCGTATTATGCTGAATTCCATTACTATATCGACTTTCCGTCCATCCAGGGACCCGGAAGGTCGAAGGCAATAGATATAGGATTGACGGTAAGATAAAGAACATCATTATTCACATTTAGGTTATTAATGTTTATCTATGGTTTGGTTATAACATACGGGGGATTTATTTTACGCACAACCAGATCGGAAATGTGCGTTAAATACGCACATTTTTAAGACAAGTTAATAATTTTGCACACTTGCTTCTATGAACATCTTTTATGTAATACAGAAGTGAATTGTATTATAGAATAACTAAATGTACTTAGGGATCATGACATCGAAAATATTTTTTATTATTATTATTCCTTTTATTCCTTGTATATACATATAAATTACATTTTTAAATATTTTTTTATAGAAGGTAATACAAAAAAAAAAACATTTAAAAATATAAAAAATAGTTATTATTATTATTATTAAGTCAGACGTAAGTCACAAAGAGATGTCATTTAGAAAATGTATAGATGTCACTAGCTTATTGCAAACTCCGTAAGATTGTAATCAATCTTGCGTAAAAAGAATCTTTCAATAATAATTCGTCAATAGATCACTTAAAACACAACAAAATATAATACTACTATAATAAATACTACTCTGTAATTTAGCCGTACCTATCCCACCGAAAAAAAAAGGTTTTTTAATTTTACGAGGCCTATTGTAAAGAAACGAATTCTGCAAGGCTTTTTATATCAATGTGTTTCACGGATTGTTGACGAAAAACAATATATAGTATTAATAAAATCAAAACTTAATAGGTATATATACAAATTAAAAATAATAATATGTACAAACGGATAGAAAAAGAACTTATTGGGCATCAAAAAATTCATCCACATCGATATCAATGGGAAAAGTGCCCAGAACACTGGCAGCATTAACACGTTGGATGGCAATGCTGATTCATTGACCGAAGAAAAGCCCAGACTTCTGGTCACGAAAAAAATGATATTTTGACACTCTCAAGGGAATCAAAATTTATAGGGTACTTCCCGTTGATACAGAATCCTGTAATTCTGCATAAAGCAAGACCTTATAGCGCAGGTATTTGTAAACAGTAAAGTTGTTACGTCACACAAAAAAAAACTTTTTGCGATTCGGAAAAATCTTTCAAGACTCCATTCAGGAATTGAACTACATACTTACATAGGTAAGTTGGTACGAAACCTCAGTGCGTGAGTCCGACTCACATTGTCCCAGTTTTTTTTCTTTTTTGGCATAGTATAGCCCAGTGGAAACAAAACTGCTCTAACTGCATCAGAAAAGCTGTGCAGGCTCAGTTTAACGCACTGTCTAAGGGCTGATATAAAAACTTAGTTCAACTAAACTGGGCTCAGCGTTATCTAGTTTGAAGACCCGTCTCCTAAACATGGGCGAAAACAAAAGAATTGAAACTGAGTTTAGCTTAAACTAGGTTGATTTCATAGCGGTGAAATGCAAAACGAAGAAGCTATAATCTCAATTAGGCGCTCAAACTGCTTTTTGATTTATATAATCGCGATTAGTTTATTGGTGAATTTGGCCCTAACCAATAAAATTAATCGCGATTATTTAAAACAATACGCAGTTTGAGCGTCTAATCGAGATTAAAGCTACATTTTGCGTTTCACCGCTATGAATTGAATCAAGTTTATGCTAAACTCAGATTCAATTGTTTCAATTGAAGAAGAATAAAAATATCATCATCTTCTTGCCTTTGCGACGACATGTCTTCTTCTTTCACACTTTCCGTGGTCACCTCGTAGTCATCCCTTTTCGAGTATTATCGTTTTTTTTTCACAACTATTACACAACGCCCTCTAGTCCCAAACTAAGTAGAGCTTCTATTATCAGTACTAGACAACTGATAAACATACTATATATTTCTACTAAATACATACATATTATCACTACTTAGTATAAAACAAAGTCACTTCCTGCTGTCTGTCCCTATGAATGCGTAGATCTTTAAAACTACGCAATGGATTTTGATGCGATTTTTTTTAATAGATAGAGGGATTCAAGAAGTACGTTTATACGTATAATACATGCATAATATATTTAATATCACCATTGTACCCGTGCGAAGCTGGGGCAGGCGCTAGTTATAGATAAATTACACCCAGATACAGAACAAATGATCGTGCTCGTCACACAAATTATTTTTCCTGGGTGGGAATCGGACCCAAAACCTCTAGAATAGCAGTCAGGGCCACTAACCACTAGAGTCTAGTGGTCTAGTGACTAGACCAACAGCTCAATTAACTTTTCACTGATTTTCAATCATTCTGATTAAACGCTGTGAAATCTAGGAAAATAGGTATCTTTCTCGGTTGAACCAACACGGACTTGGACAAAGCCAAGTTGGTCTTAGATCAAAGAGCCCAAACACGATATTTCTAGTATATTTTTATGTGAGTGTGGAGTTGGGTTCGAAAACCGTGTTTCATCCTATATCCTTTGTAGAAAACTCCTCAAAGTTTAACATACAACTTTGTTTGCCCAAAAATATCGGATCAAAAGAAATCTTATACAGGAGAATAAGTATGCTTCTAATAAACTTCTACGGTGCTTTATTAAAAAAATATGTTCTGGTCAAATATCAAAGCTGAAACCGATATTGATCCCAAAGAACCTTGAACTAGAGTTTACATATCTGACTTAATGAAGTTTTTTTTTTAAAGCAAAGCAATTAAACCTTCTTCGTCAGAGTCCATTATGATACTGCGCGTGTGGGTCAAAAAAGTAGCCACTGACCGCAAGATATTGGCAGCAGAACAAGTAACTGTCGCACACTTCAGCTACTTTTGCGGCTGCTTTAACTTGTCGTGGCAGCGTTTGTGACTGTCTCATGTAGCCGGTGCACAGTGACCCAAAAGGTGTGTCCAGCAAGCGGCGCATTCGCCGGTTCTGGACAAAGCTTAAGAAGTAAACGCAAAATATTGCAATAGCGTTATATCTACCGTTCTTGGTACTGATAATATAAACTATTACGCTTGCGCACACTAACGAACATCTGTGTACTGCGCTAAAAATTTTTAAACTGCAGAGAATGTTCAGACCACAGCCGAGCCATAGTATAATACTGTGGCCGAGCTGTGACAAAGACTTGAACTGTCAGAAGCAGATGAGTCGTTTTTTCAAAAAGTGATTCATCTTCACCCGTTTTGCTGAGGAGCATTTACGCACTACTCTCATAAGTAAGTAGTCTAATGTACCCAGTAGTACGCCCTCTTGGAGATCACTCCAAGAGAACGTAGAAGCGACTGTTGTAGCTTGCTACTGATATGCAAATGACCAAGCGGCTGTTAAATGATAAAATGTCATCGAGAACCAGTGAGAACAGCTACAATAGTCGCTAAAAGATAAAAATAATTGACGACAAACAATCGTTTTAATAGGAACAGCTAGAGGATGATCACCCGATGGTAAATAAAACCTTACGACATAGTGGAAACGCCTTACCGTGACTTGAAACCAAGGGTTGTTCGAAAGTGAACCCCGGGGCCTTGGAACGAAGGCAATGAAGGAACCGGGTAGGTTTTTAGTCAGTAAGAGTCTGACACTATCTCCCGCCCGTCATTGGACGATTTTACCTACCATAAAAAAAAAGAAAAAACCATGACTTGAATAACAGCCAGTCGTACGATCGAGAAAGAGGGATAGACCTATACAACATATACAGCTCCATCTTTCAGGCTTTTTAGGTCGTAAAATGGCTCACGTGATGATGAACTCGTGGTAGGACCTCTGGAAACGTTAAGGTAAACAAAAAGTTTTACTTATTATGCATGAGAAACTCACGTACATACACAGATGTGGAGAACATGCAAGTTATTAGACACTACATCAAACAAGCCAGTGGCTTACGACTAATCTTTAATACCAATAATTTCAAAAATTATTGAAAAATATATCTACAAGGAACTTAACAACTACTTTGAAAAAAATCATATACTCTGTGATGAACAAAAAGGATTTAGAGAGAAAAAAACTATTAACTTGGCCATATACGACTTCTTACATACTGTTATGACAAACATGGATAAAAACACACCAGTCAGTGCTATTTTCTGCGACATGACACAAGCTTTCGACTACGTACAACATAATATATTACTAGATAAACTTGAAGCATATGGTATAAGGGGAAATATATTGAATCTGATACAATCATACCTACATGACAGGAAACAAGTAACTCAAATTAGTCGAATAAATATGAATTCTAAACGTGAAGAGTTTTTCACGTCATGTGAGCGTACCGTTCCTCATGGAGTTCCACAAGGCAGTGTACTTGGACCACCTTTGTTTACAGTCTACATAAATGACTTCCCTAAATCTATTAAATATCCCATGACGCTATTTGCAGATGACAGTACGATAACTATACCATGCCATAATAAGAATACATATGAAACGGACATAAAAAATACATTAACTGAAGCGGTTACGTGGCTCAATAACAATAATTTGAAAATTAATATAAATAAAACTTTGATTATGCATTTTAGCCAACGGTCATCGTTATTCTCTAGTCTTGACATTACACATAATAATAATAAAATACTGACAGCTAATACTACAAAATTTTTAGGTCTCTCAATCGACAGAAACTTAAATTGGAAAGCACATATTGAGATTCTAGCCAAAAGATTAAGCAGTAGTGCATATGCGCTATATAAATTATCTTGTACTCTAAATATAGAAGCACTATTAACAGCCTACTATGGTTTGGTTGAGTCTATCATTAGATATGGTGTTATCTTCTGGGGTAACTCAACCGATAGGGATATCATTTTTAAAAGTCAAAAGTACTGCTTAAGGTCCATGTTTAATCTCAAAACCACTGATAGTTGTAAAAATTATTTTATTAAATATCGTATATTAACTTTACCTTCACTTTATATATTAGAAATAACAATGTTTGTAAAAACCAATCCACATTTGTTTTCTCGTATGGCAGACAGATTCCCAAGAAATAGACGTGATGATAGCAAACTATGTGTACCTACGTCAAGAACTGCATTTATGCGCAAGAGTGTTTTTTGCATGGCACCAATTATTTATAATAAATTGCCCAAAAGTTGGAAAGAACAAACTTCATCTAAACTTAAACAATCACTAAAATCGTTATTGGTACAGAAAGCATATTACAGTATTACTGAATTTTTAAACGACTCTGTGAATATTGTGAATAAATAAATAGCAGTGGAGTATTTAAAGATGTCTATATTAATAATTTTACTACAATTGTATACTTATTAAAATGATGCAAATCTTCATAGTGAAAATTATAATCTGTAATGCTTGACAAGGAAAATAATATAATTTGATAATGGAAATAATTGAATATCAGAAATTTGTTTAATTAACCAATGTTTAATATAAATGTGACATTTAAAAAAAAATTAATTCATGGATACTATATAATTTATTGAACCTAACATATTTGCACGTCATGAAAAATGGCAAGCATGTCATGAGCCATTCTTATTTAAGATCTTGCATGCATGTATTGTTTTAATTCTGTATGCATACACATGTTTGAGCAAATAAAATTTCTTATTCTTATTCTTATTCTTATTCTTATTATTCTTAAATACGAAGAGTCATATGGAGCACTACAATGAGTGGGCGGGTGGTTAAACTATATAAACCAGTGCTTGACTGTAATCCCGCTTAATGGTAACAGTGATGTGATCGTTGATGGTAAACTGCACTAGTCTATTAAGCTAAAGATACATAAATTATAATCGGACAAGAAGACCACAGCAGGATTTTTTTTGCAATCTATCGATATGTAAATCTATAGGAGAATAGTAGCTAAAGCTAAAAAAGATTAACCCGAAAGCACGTTGGTACAGCGGCTGACTATCCACAGGACAGGACAGACGTTAGTAATTTACGACTTCCTGGTAAAGGTTCTTTTATTGCAGTAGTAATTGATGGTTTTTCCATTGTAATCTCGATTGGAAAATAGATTGATGAAGAAGAATGGTACTAATAGCTATTTTTTAAAATATTTAGTATTTTAGAGATCAGTTAGTCAGCCGTGTAAGTAACACGGCAAGAAAAACTTCTTCGTATGTACTTAAGAATCACAAGACGCCCTTTTTTATTTATTTAGGGATTCAATCATCAGATAACTTACCTCGCTCTCGGTGGAGCGAGGAGGAGTGCCAAATTTTTACTAACTAAAACCCATCTGTATTCTTTCAGTTCTTATAAGCGCAGCGCTCTTTCGAACAACATCACATTCCAGTATCCCAAGATCAAACTTAAAAATTCATATTATTAATGAACCCAACATCCACATGCGCATTATTCTCTCCGATCTTCTACAGGGGTCTACGCATTTACACACGCGTTTTCACCTTTAACTAGGTAATCATATTCTTATCTTCTCAAAAAAACACCTCGAGGAAACGTGGCTTCGATATCGAAGTTTCATAAGTTTTGATAAATCAGGCTCGTAGGGAAATCATCAAATAAAACCTCCCACTCTGGGTGGAGCAAGAGGGTCAGATTTTTACTGACTAAACTACTAAAACTTTTTTTTTGGTGGAAAAATCATCCAATGACATCTCCCGCCCTTGGGCGGAGCCCGCTCGGCTCAAGGTCAAGATATAAGATATCTCCCGAGATAGTTAGACTTTTACTGATTATAAACTCACTCCTGTTCCTTCTTTGCCTTCGATCTAGAGGCCTGGGGTTCACTTTCACTTAATCCATGGCCCCAGTAGGCTTCGTCCCTGCTGGGCTCCTACGGTTTGCTGACATCTCCTTGAGGCGTGCATGAAACTATACGAGCCGTCAACAACTTGAGCCCGGTCCGGATGGTTACCGGACAGTTACCGGATGGTCGAACGGCTAGCTACAAAAAGTACCTACTTATGTTCTTTCATTAGCCTTTTCCTTTCCAGGGTCGCAGTCACTCTTGGGAACAATACCATAGTCATTAATAAGAGCCTTAGGGCCGATTTTTCAATCCCCAGTTAAATCGTCAAATAGCTATCTGGCCAGTAAAATCATCTGGCTGTTTATCAGGCCAATAAATACTTTCAGTTTTTCAATTGTATATTAACTAGAGAATAGCTATCTGTGGTTTATGCTAGCCAACTTCACACTGTTTATGTGCAAGCGAGATGCACAGATACAGAATTCAACGAGTTAGACAAGAACTATAACGCAACACATGTTTGTCATTTTACGTTTATTGCAATACAAAACATGACCCAAGTTCGCCGAATTGGTCGCTTGCTTACAGTCCATACCACCATGCTGTTTATTGTAAAATACTTTGAATTTGTGTTCTTTTGTGGTATAAATCATCAAAATGATGAAATTAGAAAAGAAAAATTAAATCAACTGATGCTCAACACAATGCAAATAATATTTATTATGCAATTATTATTTATTATTGTTGTTGTAATTATGTTTTTTTTTACAAAGTTAGCTAATGAGTGATTTAAAATATTCTAATATTATATCCCGTGTTGAGCTTCTTCGTGCCTACCCAATGACTTCTTAATTGTTCTGGTGATTTTATTCTCAATCAATAAAAGCAAGTAAGCTATACTACACGGCAAATAAGTTGAACCAAAATGGCATTCGTCGCTATGGTTACGCGCAGCCCCGCGCTTCGATTGAAACCCGAAAATGTGTACTGCGCATTGAAGGTAGATCGCCATTTTGGTTCAACTTATATGACGCGTATTGTACGCTATCTTTTATCCATAATAATATCTACAAATTACAGTACTAACCTACTTAAATCATAATACCAACACGCACAAAATGAATGCAACTATCAAATATAACCTAAAACGTCATACATAACGGATAGATAAAACCCTAACCGGCCCCTAAAGAAGCCGGTAACTTTATTCCTCCGTTAGAGACTTTGTTTGACCGTTAACTACTATCTGACCATTGAAAAACTCAGAATCGTGCTATCCATAGAATAAAGACTATCTGGTTGTTTATCTGACGATTGAAAAATCGGCCCTTATTGTTGTGACTTAATTGCAATGGCCTACTTCTTTGCTGTAAACAAATGTGTTAACACAACCGTGTTTACACACGAATTGAACTCACGTTATATACGAAAACATTGTGACCTTCAGGGACTTGAACTTTAAAAACATTTTAGCGGTATTATAGCGAGTGATGATATTTAAATGGGTACAAATTACTGAAACGAGACAAAAGTAGTGTCTTAGCAGACGTGTGGTTTTCTAGACATGGACGTTACAAAGAATATTCGATGAAACTCGACCGACTCGACTTTTGAAGGAAGGAAAATGCTCCGGTCAAAACTTGTCACTGTTCACTTATTTTATTTATTTAGCCTGGACGTGAATTGCAGTGCGGAAAGCACTGCACACACAATACGGAAAGCACTAAATCAGTTGTGCACCCAGGCAAGCCGCTGCAAACACAACATGGCGAAATGGGGTTTTAAAGACCCGTCAGGTATTCAATGTGAATGCAGTACCCCTGTTCAAAACATGAGCCACATGTTAAGACCCTGATCGACGGGCGAGTAAAACCGCGGTCTTATGGCTCATCAATAAAGCTCGCCGGTGTATCATTGCAATACGAACGATGAGCCTGGCTCGCGGCTCGTCGTGTTTGCTGCTGTTTCAAAATGGTCTCACGCTAGATTGGGAACGATTTAACGGACAGTACTATCTCTATTCTATCATTAATTTAAGATCAACAGAATATGATTTCTACTTTAATATATTGTGTCCAGTTAATCATTACTGACTTAATTTTCGTACATTCCTCATGGCACCCGTACATGGAAGGGATCTTGAAGAGGTTTGGATCCTATATTATTTTTTTACTGATTTAATCTAGTGCTTTTGCTGATGATAAGATGTGATGCAATCGTTGAGTCAGACGCAATAGAGCTTATTCACTCTAGCCTTGAAGGCACCTAAATTATAATCGGAAGGGAAGCAAAAAAAGCAGGCAAATTGTTCCAGTTCTTCGAAGAACGCGGTATAAACGACGAGGTGAGGGCGTTGGCAATGAGTGAGACCAGGGTCACTGCCATGACGTGTTATGAAGCTAGTGTTTGGAGCTATACAGGCTATACAGGGTGTACAGATCCATCCCTTTAACAGTTCAGTTTAAGTCGTCAAATGGATCGTATTAAGAGCTCGTAGTAGGGCCTCTGTTCTATATTCGCTGTCAGAAGAGTGCCCCTCGATTTCTGATTTAAGCATTTGAAGTTGAGAATTACTCAAACTCTAGCCTGTAAACCTGTCAAAATTTAGTTTTTAACTATGGTTAAAGACGTTCTTAACTCAAAATACTCAATTCAGAACAAGTGATATAAATTTAGGATGCCAGAAATTGTTCCCAATGAGAATTCTCGCTGCCAAGCGTACTCAAGCGAGTGGCTAAGAACATTAGGTTGATTCTTAGAAGGATTTAATACCGTTGGCTGTACAACGAAGACAATCTGGAATTATATTTTACCTCGTATTTGTATGGAGACGTGTCTTTGTGTAAATCTATATAATGATCTATAAAAAAGGAGAAATTGACTGACAGACATATCGACGCACAGCAGGAAGTACTGGGACTAGGAGTGTGAAATTTTGCACTAGGCTTCGAGGTATAGATACTTACCTATATTAAAATTTAACGTATTTCCCACTGCTGGGGAAAAGCCTGCCCTAACTTCTTTCAGGTACTATTTTCTCGAGCTAGGTTCTCTTGCTATCTCTTTCTGGTCAATCCCGGCAGCGTCGTACATCTTTAGGCACCCACTTTGAGGTGACTCTTGTCCAACGGTAAATGTGCATGCGGCTGATGTGACTACCCCAAACCATTTTTCCTGGCAGCCTTGTTTGCTACGTTGATCCCCGCCTGAATCGGATTTAATTCACGATGGATCTCTTATATAATAAGCAACATAATAAACGAACAACTTGAAAGTAGTTGTTCAGAATAAACTACTTAACCAATTTAAGCTATTTTTAATGTAGGTATCTATAGTTTCACCTTTGCGATGTGCTTTGCGAGAGCAGTGATGGCCGAGTGGTAACGGCCCCGACTTACGAGTTGTAGGTCGCGGGTTCAAACCCAGCCAGGCGAATTACTTTCTGTAATTTATTTCATCACCACTGCTCTCAAAAACGGTGAAGGAAAACATTGTGAGGAAACCGGCATGTCCTAGAACCAAAAATTAGAAGACATGTGACATTCACCAAGCCGCACTGGGCCCGCGCGGTGGATTATGGCCCATTGCCTCTCTTAGAGAGGAGGCCTGTGTCCCAGCAATGGGAACATTAAAAGGCTGATGATGATGATGATGATGATGTCAACCAACACCGTCACAGCTTTAGAAACTCCCGCTGCGTGCGCACGTAACTATCGTGTGTGTTCAGTGTGTAAGAACATTTTCTTTTTTGATCAGCGTCAAGTGGTTGACTGATTCGTGACCTATAAATTTTAATATTAATATGTGTAGACTCATTGACATAGACTACTTAACTTTCAGTTTTAATATCAGCTAATATTGACAGAGTTCTGCTGAGTAATACATCAGTAGAAACGTGCTCAAACGTCAGCAGACGGCACATATACGAGGTGTGTTCAAAAAGTAAGGTGACTTTTCAAATTTGGCGGGCAACGTACTTTCGATTATCGATTTTTTTATTTTGTTATGTTGGTACACTCTTCCCGAACATCTGTACCAAGTTTCAAGTGTATAGCATTTTTTGTTTGGTTGGGAGAGGCGTAAAGGTTATAAGTGTTTTGCGTGCTCGGCGATTTCTTGCTATCGAAAAATATGGATCAAAGGATTTGCATCAAATTTTGTGTAAAAAATAAAATAAATTGCTCCGAAACACTTAAAATGTTGACAGTGGCATACGGTGAAACTGTTCTGAGTAAAAAAAATGTTTACAAGTGGTACAAACTCTTCCAAGATGGCCGGGAAGATGCCAATGACGAGCCTCGCTCTGAACGCCCAAGCACGTCAACAACTGATGAAAACGTTCAAGCAGTGAAGAAAATTGTTCTGGAAAATCGTCGAATCACTATCAGAGAAGTTGCTGAGGATGTTGGTATATCGCTTGGCTCGTGCCATGAAATTTTTTCTAACGTTTTGGGCATGAGACGTGTGTCAGCGAAGTTTGTTCCGAAATTGCTAAATTTTGACCAAAAGAACCGTCGCATGAGCATCGCACAAGAACTGTTGAATGACGTCAACGACGACCCAGATTTACTCACAGGGTCAGGGATTTGGCCCCATGTGACTTTTTCTTGTTCCCAAAACTAAAGAGACCTATGAAAGGACGGAGATTTGCAACGATTGAAGAGATAAAGACTGCATCGCTGGAAGAGCTCAAGGCTATACCGAAAAGTGCTTATGAGAAGTGCTTTGACGATTGGAAAAACCGTTGGCATAAGTGTATTGTATCTGAGGGGGATTACTTTGAAGGGGACAACATAAATATTGATAAATAAATAAATATTTTTTCTTAAAAATACAAAGTCACCTTACCTTTTGAACACACCTCGTATACAACATTTTATTAAGCAGAAATGTCTGGTGTGCGGAATGTTGTGCACTGCAGCAATATTGCACTCAGCATATTGTATTGTACACAGAAAATTGCGTTAACAAACAGGCAGGTGTCGGTTTTCTAGTTTATTGCTCTCTAAACACAATGATAAAGCCTTACATTATTTCATCTATACTTAATATTATTACTCAAGCCTACTTAATTACTCAAGACCTGTTGTCTTTCTATCGTGTCTCTAATTACGGTATTCAAATGATTAATATTATTATTCAAAGAGTCCCTGTTTGAATTACTTTCACATACAATTGTATGTGAAAGTAACTCAATCTGTCTGTTACGCTTTGTAATGTATGTTTTTTTTTTCTATAATTTTACCTTATAAGTCATTTATTTATAAGGATGTTTGGATTTTGTTAGTACCAGCATTTATTGGATTGCCACGGTTAAGTCACAATTGTGTTATACGTGTGACTGTCAAAATTGCTAAAAACTGAATCTTTTAAACAGACCTATTCAACCATGCCTCACGTTAAACGGCAGACGAAAAAAAATATCCCCGTTTTTGGTGTAGTAAAGTAGAGATACCCATTTTTTAAGGTAGAAAATGTTTTAATTTCTGCTCCCGCTCTAGGGTGGAACGAAAGGGTGTGTCAGACTTACTGACTAAGTTGCCCTAGTAGGATCCGATCCTGTTGGGACTAATTGTTACGACTTTCTAAAACTAAAATTCGTTAATCTAAGCCGCAGTTGGTCGTGCAGATGGACTTGACAAAAACTACTGAACCCTAAAAACAATTACAAAATTCATAAGAATTTTCTGCCAGATAGCTTACCCAGAATTTATTCTAACGTATTATAATAAATAAAAAAACAAATGCGAGTCGGACTACCACACCGAGGGTTTCGTACAAATTCATCTATGTAAATAGTTCGATTTCCTACTCGAAGATTTTTTGTATCGTCATAAGTATTTTCATATTTCTTTTTATTCCTATACCTGTGCTATAAAATCTTATTTTATGCCAAGTTTCAAGATTCGGGGTCAGCGGGAAATACCTTATAAATTTAATTTTAATAAAAAACGGCTGAATCTTTTTTAATCGTTAACTTTGAAGTTTTTTGTGTCAAGGGACCGCAGATTTGAGTGTATGGTTTTAATTTCAACTCGATACCTCCACGCGTTGCCGAGATAAAAAATTTACAGACAGTCAGATGGACAACAAAGGGATCCTATAAGAGATCCGTTTTTTTCTTTTTGAGGAAAAAAATAAACAAAAAAACACGATACCTGTATTAGCGAAGTCTTCTTATCGCTAGACTTAGAGCACCGGATGTCATTCTGATCTCGAATCACCCTCTTGTATTTCAGCAGTAAGCTCTGGAAGCGAGGTATATAGTGGCAATCACACCGCCAGGGGTTGTCACCAAGGAACACGTGCATTATATTGTTGTTATACTGGAAGGCTTTGTCGAACGCGTACACAGGAATCTGAGGAGGAAAACGCAAGATTAGAAAGCGTACTACATATTATATTAAGCCGGGGAGACTGCTATAACATACTCGTAACATGCAAGGTAACAAAAAAAAGAAAAATTTTACAAGTATGGATACAGCGCGCGCTCGACCCGAGCATGTACCTATGTACCTACTCGTATTTCTGGCATGCGAGCGAACATAGCACTGTCTGCGGAGAACACGCGAAGAGAATGGATTCTGACGACACGGCTACGATGATTGTCGGTGCTTCATTATTAATAGTGAATCATATGATGAAAAACAACGAAAACTTCGACGTTGGACGACGACAATGCTTCTTGGTGCAAAGCGCACACTGGCGCATGGCGCAAAGCGCACACGGGTGCGTGGCGCAAAGCGCGCACTGGCGCACCGCACACACTGCGAGTCACTTTGTGTTCGGCGAAAAAACTAACAAACGGCGAATCACAGCGAGCACGAGTTGAAATGCTCTATTCGCGCGCATAATGTGCACGGTTCGCGCGGAAGGCGTCCACACGATGGGAATTCTGTTACATTACATGTTACATATCGACAATGATTACAGCAAATTCTTTCATTGCGTGCTACATTGCATGTTACATTACAGCAATCTGTATCCGGTTTTACAATTCAAGTTAAACGTAGGACTTCATTAACTTCCGTGTACGCAAGCTCTGATCCCGAATAAGAAAACCTTGAGATGGCTTCTCAGAGCAGGTATATGGCTTACTCCATATACCTGCTCAGAGAAGCCATCTCAAGGTTTTCATTTGTAATTGTTTACGCCGATTACAACCAGGAACTCTGAACCTAATTAGGGTACCAGCCTACAGATGTATGCTCAATGAGACAATGCATTTTGTTTTCGTCTAAATAGCTAAATTGCGAATTTCGCTATACTTAAAAAAACTGATGCCACTATAGTTAGTATACTAATCTATTCATTAGTAGTTTATCTATAATAATGAGAAAATATTTATATTTTTCTTTGTAATTAATAAACTTTTAAACCGCTTTAAAAAACTCTTCTCACCAGTAGAATACCAGTGATGCCACCTTATCACTGAGTGATATAGGCAATGTATTTTCTACTTAACGCGGGCGTAGCCGCTGCCAAAAGATAGTTGTAATTTCCTTTTTTTTGTGAATTATTCATTCTTTTTTTCTAATTTCCCACTTTTGCTGTGTCTTTATAAGACGAATCCCAATTTATTGAAAGATAAACCATAAACTTATTTATTTATTGACTTAAACATATTTTAGTTAACTGCTGCTTGCACTGCGTGACACGAGTTTCACTTGCACAAAGAACTAATACTTTTTTGTAACAATACGTATTTGTAACAGTTCCTACGATGCAACATTTAATCCCTAGTGCGGAACGATGTTTAAAAATAAAAAATAAAAGTTAGGATTGTCAAAAACATGATAAAAGTTTTATTTTTCACCAACTTTTACAAAATAAATACTATTTCATAAAATTGTATAGAATCAACGATCCTAAAAATCGCTTTAGTTTCGCGAAATTGTCACATACATAACTACGCTCGTAGCTGTCCATATTATGCACGAGTAGTCAATTTACCTCAATTTTCCAGTAAACTAACATCAATATAGCATTTTACATCATATATGAAATGAGCAATACTTTTGTCATCGCAGTATGTTGATTTAATAACAACAACCGAGTCGTGATAAAATACTGCACCGAATAGAATTTCTGCACAATTTGTTCAGGAAAGAAAAGTCAAAGACACCGTTCGTTTATATTTGCACTTCCATACGATACGAACCTGTCTTTATGGTACCACTGGTTCCTAGAATTCAGTGTTTATTTGTCATAAAGTAATAGAATACGAATATCATATTTTAATGACGCAGGTTGTTATGATTTTAAAATCTGCAAAACTTATTGTTGAGTTAAGCTCCCCTTTGTACTTGAATTGTCAAATCACTATGTGTGAATATTAAGTTTTGCGTACAATAAAGAATTAAAGAAATTAACTTTTTTTTAGATGGGAACATCATAAAATGACGTCTCCCGCCCTTGGGCGGAGCGAGAGATAGTGTCAGACTTTTAACCCAATCCTGTTTATTTGTTACCTTTCATACCAGGGCCGAATCTTCCTTTCAAGAAGCAGACTCTTGGCCCCAGTACGCTTCGATCCTACTGGGCCCCTATGGTTTGCTGACATCTTATTGAGGCGCGCGTGAAATTAAATGCACCGTTGATGTCTTGGGCTCAATCCGGACGGTTATCTGACGGTCGAACGGCGAGCTATACATTGCTCGCTATCCGCAAGCCCGCACCTACTGACCAGAAATCTGGATCGGAATCCCGGTGGCGGCTGGTGCGTGAGGGCTGTTGCCTCACGCGTGCGGCCACCTCCTTTGCTAGCAATACTGCTTCGTAGAAGGAGCCGACCGCCTACCATTCGTCCTTGCTTCGGACCATGGCCTGTATCAAGGTCCAGCGCGAGAGATCGCTGCCACCGATCGCCCCCACGAGGACACGGCGGTGCTCTGCCGAAGCGGGGCGCACCTCCACCGTATGCTCCACCGTGTCCTCCGGGTGATCCACACAGTGGTGACATGCGGGCGTTACTTCCGCACGAATCCCGTGCAGGAACTTCCCGAACTGACTATGTTCCCTGCGTCATGCGGAAAGTGAGGACGCCGTGAGGTCTTTCCAGACACTCTTCAAAGAGGAGACTTACCGCCATAATCATGGCGTGCATAGCACTGGGTTGCAACAGTCGCTGTCGCCATTTCACAATGCGATTCGTTATAAGTTTATTTATTTCTGCGGGATTCTGTCTGCAGAAATAAATAAACTTAAGGCGATATATTGCTATACCTAATCCAATCCCGAAGGGAGTTAAACAAGGTCATCCATCTTCAAAACTTTTCACAGCAATGCTTGAAGAATACTACGAAAAATTAGATGAGATGATTATTATTGTCGGGGTAGTAAAATAAACTAATCTGTTAACAATGTCCTTTTCTCTTCTTTGACGGCAGAATTGAGCCTCATTCTCGAACCTCTGAGCCACGCCAACCTTGAGATCGGACTCAAAGTCATTGACAAAAAACTCATTGATAAGTTTCGTCGTCCACGCGAACGAAGTTGCGGGCACAGCTAGTGTTAAATATTTCTATGAGTACATATACCTCTAGAAACATGTAATATAATCTTTTTCCAGGCAAGGCAAGATATAGAAGTAGCTCGACGCACGAAAAACACCTAAAAAAATGACGTGTTTAAGGAATTCGATCGCTGAATTAAAAAGGATCTGGTCAGGCCATAACTGCGACATGTTGCAACAGAATTGGGGGAAAGCAGCCATCAAAACCGGCGATGGAGTAGGCCTAGGAGATCCTCCTGGAGGTACTCAATGTAGCTAATATCAGAGAAAAGTGAAAGACAGAAACCGTGGTCTTTCCCCAGCAGTTGAACATAAGAGGCTCATAATAATAAATAACTTAATTCCGTTTTTCAACTACAATAGTTAAAAATAGCTTCTGCCAGATGCTTCGCCTGTTTAAAAGTAGAATATTGACTCAAGGGAACATACTCCGAGTATAAAAAAGTATTATATTAACAGGCTTATAATAATATGTATATAAATATGGACCCACTACCATTCCATTCCTACCGGTCTTTGGTTCATTACCGGCGTCATTCATAACTGATGAGTTCTGAATGGTATAGTACCTTGGATATTGTCGCTATTATGAGACATTCTGGAAAACTGACCTTGCCTCTGGAATAAGCAAGCCCTGCCATATCTACAAATGTGCTGCTGTCGATATACACGGCTAAAAGCTTGGCGAGTCCAATGACCTGTAGATAGTAAGTACGGAACGACCGACAACTACCTAAAGGTCATTGGACTCACTCAGCTGAGAAAGACTTAAAGAAATTCATTTTGATGCACAAAATATATTAATTTTAGATTTATAAAAAAGTACTTTATTTTTTAATTTTATCTTTATAAATCGATAGTTTTTCATGTACCGGATCGACCCTCCACGGGATTAAAACGATCAAAATTTTGCTCCGTATAGCTTCAAGCTTCAAACACCTGCAGTCTGGTCATATTAATAATGCATACCTGTTTCAGCAAGTTCCCGCGAAGACTTAGTACCCGAAAAGTTGAGAACCATTCAGTTCCCTCCAGCTCCTTGACGGCTGATATGCTGTTGTTATCCAAATACAAGTCAGCCAGTTTCTTGTACTGCGGGTTATGTACGATGGCCCGAATAGTGTTCAACTGTAACAAAAGAGATAAGAACATTAAAATAAAAATTTTAATTAAACGTTTTAAAAACCCCTGACCCAATTTCTTAATGAAACCCCCGCCTCTTCCGCCACCCCATTATTTGTGTTGTGATTCCTGACCCGACCACAACATTGAACG
Organism: Leucania comma; assembly: GCA_958295575.1. Classification (NCBI taxonomy): domain Eukaryota; kingdom Metazoa; phylum Arthropoda; class Insecta; order Lepidoptera; family Noctuidae; genus Leucania; species Leucania comma. The sequence goes on along the minus strand of OY282474.1, from coordinate 12,014,220 downwards.
GAGATTTTACTATTCTATTTTAATAGTGTTTTATTGTGCCACTTATGCCAGGAATTTGTGCCTTTAACTCTTTGAGTAATTAGGATACGATTCTGGTCGGGCTAAGGATTACGGTTCCAGGCCCGACAAAAAAAAAAATAAAGCAATAAAGTATATAATAATAATAACCAGTTCGAATAAAATATCAATTATAGTGGGAAGTAACTGAGTATGTCAAAAATATGTGTCAAATTGTGCCTATGGCATAAGAAATTCTTTTACTATTCTTATCACAGAATATATCTTGATTCGAATAAAATTTAATAATCAAGAAATAAAATGTGTCAATCACACGCTATGCAATTTTACTACGACTTTGCATGCAGTTTTATTTTGTGAAATTATGCTATATATAAAGCACTTTATTATTTTATTTTACTGGATTCCTCCTTATAATAGCTGAATTAATTTAGATAAAATCAAGCCCAAAAACCATTACTAAAAACCTGGTTTCAAATAAAAATCTATCCACATCTAAAATCTCTTCATTCGTTTAAGAACTGTAGTGCCGCATGGAATTAATGCTTCGATCAAAAAGTTGTTTAGAAATGTGTGGTATGGCATACCATAACTACTAACATACATATAATGGCATACTATAACTACTTTTCATTTCTCTTCATCACAGACCATAGTCTGTGATGAAGAGAAATGAAAAGTAGTTCGTGAGAAAAGTTTTAAGTATAAATGCAGTCAGTTATAAACACAAGAAACGAGAAAAAACAAGTATATGAAGTGTTTGAAAAGCTATAAATCTTGAAAGGTCACCCACTTTTGTAGTACTGACAAATAGAGAAGCGATGTATGGTAGAAGAACACAAATCAAGGGTATAAGGGCAGAAAGATGTTGATATTATAGCTAAAGAATAGTCGAAGCGGCGAGCCTCCTTGCTGGCCTACCACCATGGGATTTGGAGGCAACAGTCCTTGCACACATGCATGAATTACGCGTGGAGATGCAACGTCGGGGCGAAACTCCGCTGCCGCGACAAATCGCGGCATGGCGGACAGAGTTCCGGCGGGATCTCATGGTGAAATGGCGAGAACGATTGTCGCAACCTCGTGCTGGGCACGCCACGATCGAGGCGGTAAGGCCCCTCTTTGAGGCGTGGCTGGAAAGGCCCCACGGCGTCGTCACCTTCCGTTTGGCGCAGGTGCTGACCGAACACGGCAAGTTCGGTCCGTACCTGTACAAGATTCGTGCGGAGACGACGCCCGGATGTCACCACTGTGCGGAGCGTCCGGAGGACACGGTGGAGCACACAGTCGAGGTGTGCCCCGCTTGGGAAGAGCATCGCCGTGTCCTTGTGGGGGCGATCGGCGGCAGCGATCTCTCGCGCCGGGGTTTGGTTCAAGCCATGCTCCGGAGCGAGGAGGAGTGGTAGGCGGTCGCCTCCTTCTGCGAAGCAGTAATGCTAGCAAAGGAGGAGGCCGACCGCATCAGGCAACGGCGTACACGCCGCCGCCGCCGCCGGGTTTCCGATCCCGATTTCCGGCCACCGTAGGCGCGGGCTCGCGGACGGCGGGCAATGGGTAGCTCGCTGTCCGTCCATCCGGTAACAGACCGGTCCGAGCTCAAGTCGTTTACGGCGCGCACTGTTCCCGCGCGCCTCAAGGAGTTGTCAGCAAACTGTAGGGGCCCGACAGGGCCGAAGCCTACTGGGGTCAAAGGGTATGTGAAAATGGCACCCGGGGCCCTGGGACCAAGGCGAAGAATGGAACGGGGTAGGTTTTTAGTCAGTAAGAGTCTGACACTACTTCCCGCTCCACCCAAGGGCGGGATTTGTCATTGGATGATTTTACCTACCGAAAAAAAAAAAAAAGCTAAAGAATAGTAAAGTAGTAATAGCAGATCACAAGAAAGATGACCGAGGATGAATATTGAAAATGACCGGCCAAAAAAAGCGTTTTTACAAAAAAAAATACAACCTACTTCAATGTAAAACAAACACAAAAAAGTGCAAAAGAACTTTTATTTCGGAAGCCGGTGTTTTTGTAATAGTTTGGTCTCTTCGTTATTTAAAATTAAGCATTTTTTGAATGTATTGGTATGCCCTAGCAGATATTTAGTTGTTCTGGATCTGAGTGTTTTGGGTATGAAAATTTACATAGTAGTGAACGCATCCACAACACAGGAGAAATTCCTAGCGTGGGGCAAGATTTTTTCAAAGAAGACCATTGACAGCCCCATGTTTTGTCCAGGCAATTACTGTCCATTCCAGGTTGCCTGGAAGAAATCGCTGAATGCGATAAGGCCGCCCATTGTATGTATGTGTTTTAGTTTTAAGTTTCCTTCTATATGTGTAATGGTGTACAATAAAGTATATAATAATAATAATGGCTTAATAGCCAAGAGCCTCGACCAACACCAGGAGGCTCTCGTTAGGCGGCTGGATCAAGGGCTTGATTCAGAAAGCGGTACTCCTGGACACGGCTCGTATTGTTAGGAGGTTCCTTTCTCTGGAGCCCTGACCGCCGGTAGCTTGGACCCTGTTCCCGATACCGGAGGGACACTATTTTTTTTTTTTTTTTTTATGTAATTTATAAGTATATTAATGAATAAAGAGGAAATAATAATAAAAAGAATAATAATAAGAAGAAGCAGAACGTTCCTACAGCTGATACTCAGTACAAATCGACTCTCTGTAACAGTGAGTGAGTCAGAATCCAAGCGAATCCAGTTTATTTATTTATTTATTAGGAGCACCAACGACATATCAACAATATATTTTTCATGTGGGTAGTTTTATAAATGTTCGATTCTGTGCTAATATGTCAATTAGAGGTGTACACAACTTATACAATTTGACAATACATATAAATTATAATTTTGTAAGTTAAATTAATATTGGATACAAACTGAATTAAATTAGAGTTTGAATTATTTAAAATTATTAAATTAAGTTCGTGGATTGAGTACGAAAAGTTTTATCTAGTGTATGCCTCTATAGGGCTGTGAGATTCAAAAAGGATTCAGTCAACTGAAGGAATATGAGGGGGTAAAAATTGTGGTAAAAATAATAAATAATCTTTATTGCTCAGAAAAATGTTTCACAAATTTAAAAGGCACTAGTCTCCACACTAGGATCCCCTGTGTCGTGAAGACAAGTCTCCTTCATCTTCAAAAAGTAGTAGTAAATATTAGGGAGGCGACAAATAATTAACAATGTTGTGTTAATCTTGATCTTATTATTATGATTACTTGAACTTATTATTATTATAACGTGAGTAGCTGTAGAGTGTAATGAGTGAGTGAGTCTAGTTGAGTTTATACCAAGCGAATACTGAAAAGTAAAAACACAAGCAAAGTGCATTCTAGTCTAAACCAATCTTTGTGTATTTGTGGGTTTTAGCCAATAAACCATCCTCCTCCTTGCGTCGTTTATCCTCAATGCTGAGGGTCGTAACCTCGACGAACAACTTTCTTATGGACTATATTTCGCCACGTGGTCCTATCTTCGGCGTCACAGACTGTGGTCTCCAGTGTAGCACGGATTTGGTCTGACCAACGTATCTGACTCCTGCCCCTAGGTCTTTTCCCGTCTACTTTCCCTGTAAGCAGCAACTTTTCCAAGTTATCACCTCTCTTTCTGGCAATGTGGCCAAAGAAATCAAAAACTCTTCGCTGGCATATGGTAGTGAGCCTCATGGGTGACTTGCGCCAATAAACCATAAAGAGGGGAAAAAAATACTGATGATTTATCGAAAAGTCTGTAGAATATTAACAAATCAAAACAACAAATTCTATTATGGTTTGCAATGTTATCTTTATTGTTACTTATGTATGTTTTCGTTAAGTGTATAATATATACTAACACTTTTGCGATTGATACGCTATGGCCGTGAACTATTTTACTCTAGCAGCCACGTGAACTGTTATCATGTATTTTTAGAATTGTACTATTTTATATATATAAAAGATAAGCCAATCACGCGTCAATGGTTCATGTCAAAGGTCAATGTATAAATCGGGCCTATTAAAACTAAAACTTTGAAAACACAATCAATTAGGAGTGACAAAGAAATAATATAAAGAGACTAGCTGCCCGCCCTGGCTTCGTTCGGATGCAATTTTTTTAAGAGGGCTATCACAATTTTGCTTGAATTTGAGCGAGCTTTGATGTATGATTGTATGAGGCTTAAGATTTAGCCCCAAAAGAAAAAACAAAAATTGCCTGAGAAATTATGGTAATTTATCTTGGGAGAGTTCTAAATAAATATTTCAATTTGTTCACGTACATAAGTTAAATCATAATCTTTGCAAAGGAAGTTTCACAAAATTTCACTTTAGGGAATATTTTGATGCACACCGAAGATACCATTAAATAGTCATTTATAAAATATCCATGGTACAACTGTATCTTCTACTTTAGAATGTTCAATTCAATTTATTAAGTTTTATACAATAAAACACCAAAAATAATGCTGTAAAGCAGAGAGTTATTGATAATTTTCCGTATAAAAGTATATTTTTTATCTATGAATATATATTCCAAATTCAAATAATAAATATTTAATAATTAAGTTGATATTGTTACGTAGCTTAAAAAAAAGTTAAATAATGTTTTTAATGCAACTCAAAAAATGAATATGAATCCTGTGACGCGCGATGTTCTACTGTAGTCAGCGATTTTGTAAAAGCGCCCTTAATAATATGATATGTTACCTATGTCACTTGGTAAAGATGTGGCTTTCTTAAAGATGAAAGAATTTTTAAAATCCGTTGAGGAGTTTTTTGAGATAAATCGTAACAAACAGGTATAGTTTAATCATTGTATGCAAGAAATAAAAGGCTTAAAACAAATTTATTTTTTATGTATGTTAACATAAAAATTTAAACTTATTAACGATATCATTGTTTAATTTATTTAGTACAGCAAAATAGACATTAACACTAAATTAAATTAAACCTTTCACTCTGTCTTCTCACAGAACCATAAACTTTCTAATAATATCGTCTTCCATTCATCAACAAACAAATCGAATCCAGGATATAAGCGTTGAATTTTCGGAACCAGAAATTTTCGCACCACAGCAGTTGGTGATTTTATAAAAATCCGTAGCCTAAAAAAGGTTAAAAGTATTGTAGGTATTATCACAATCATCAACCACAGAAACCATTTAATTAGTTCACACCTGAAAACAAAAAATGATAATGCAATGGATGATCTAAATAAAATGACTTAATCACTTTACGAGACGTTCCTTTTGACAGCATTCATGGATGAGCGATCACTCTATCACCCTACAACTCAGCAAGATTAAAAATTGCCATTATAAAATAGAATTATGGATGATGTCAAAACCAATGTGCTGCACAAGCTGTAAGCAAAGTTACATTGACACAGACAATTTAAATTGTAAAACTCTTGGCAATTAAAAATTCTCAGAAGAAATGGCATGACAACCATATTCACCTAAAAATATTGATTGTTAAAATTTTAAATAAATACTGCCGAAATAATATCTATGCATTTGTAACTCAATATAATTTAGCGTCTTTTGGATTTGTTCATTGTACTATGATATTGAAAGTAGATCGCATGAGTTATTTTACTTATTATTCAGCAGATTAGCTATATAAATATACTTTTAAGAATTAAATACTTAAAAAGCTATTTAAATTATATCTAAACATGTACAAAACCTTAAATATTAACTAAATAATTCTTTTAAGGATTTAACACTTTTAGAACAGGTTTGAAAACTGATAGGAAAAAAGTATCGTCGGTTGTTTTCGGTAGTAAAGTAATTTTTGATTAAAATATGATTTTTTTGGAGCTGAAAGAAATATAAGTTAAGTTATTACTGCGACGATAAGAGTGTGTTTTCTTCAAATACTTATCCCGAACCCAAGGCCTATTAGAGCTAGGCCTCTACAGTACCATAGACTTCAATTACGACCATATTTATTAAAAAAAAAAATCATAATACAGACGAACAAGACTGGCCGGTTAAAAAAAAATGCTGAGACGAAACTCAAACATTCCATTTATTTTAATGAGGTTACGGAAAAGGCGTCATCGTTTTTTTTTTCTATTACACTTGTATATATAACAGCAGACACAAGCATTTTCGCATTACTTATAAACAATACTGTACCTATTTCTTTACAATTTTACTAACTCAGCAGGTCAGAATAACAACCTAGTTTGTAAAATCATTACTTTACAAAAAATAAAATAGAATATTATTTCAAAATAACGATGACTTGCAATGATGAAGATTTCTTGACTAAGTATTGTTCTCATTTTGTATAGATAATTTTACTTGTAAGTTATTTACTATATATTTAAAGAATTTTAGTTAAGGTATATTTACCAGCGCTTTATATTTAGTTCAGGTAGAATCTAATTATCTTATATTAATAATTATAATATTAGATAATTAAATTCTTTAGATTCTTAGATATTTATCTGTTTAAGCCCTTAATTTATAAACATTTAAGTAATTAAAATAATTCAATTAAGATATTATTACAACAGTTACATTTTAGATTTAATACTTAAGGCACGGTTCCACTCATTTTGACCTTTTTTAAACCTATGGAAATCCACAAATATAAAAGAGGACACCATGAAAATTTATTTTATTAAAATTGACTATATGGCCAAGGGCTTGGCAAAAATGAAAACTAGATATAAATTAGTTGGCTCGATAAAAAAAAATCGCGAGTCTGACCCTAATTTACGATTTCAAACGTATTTATCTACGAGATTACGTTACGGAACTATTTGAAAGTTACAAAAAAAAAATAAGCTTGTTATTTAAAAGCGATTTGCAAGAACAAAAATCTAGAATTGTTGTTGTTTCTTTTTTTATATAAAAATAAAACCGCTGTTTTGGGGCCGCGAGGACGACATAATCCCGAGCGAAGTTCATACAAAAAAAAACAGTGACTAGAACCGGCCCTTACGCCGGGAGCAGTAAACACTGCGTTACCACGTTTCGAATGACGTAGGTCCTCACCGGACATGGTAAGTTCGGGAGGTTCCTGCACTGATTCGTGCGGTAGAAAAGCCCGGGTGTAAACATAGTTTGGACCGCTTAGTTAGAGGATACGGTGAAGCCTACAATAGAGGTGGGTTCCGCTTGAGCAGAACATTGCCGCCTCCTCGTGGGGGCAATTGGCGGCAACGCCCACTAGTGCCGTGACCAGGCCATGCCAGGCGATCGCCTCCTTCTAAGGAGCAGTAACGCTAACGTACTGCCCTCACGCCCAGCCAGCTAGCTGCTAGGATCCCTACCCCGATTTTCAGCCACCGTAGGCGTAGATTTGCGGACGGTAAGCAATGGGCAGCTCGCCGTCCGGCCGTCCGCTAACCGTGCGGAAAGAGCCGGGCGTTTCTTCCAGCTGAATCCGATAGTGGAACCTCTCGTACTTACCATGTCTGTAACCTGCATCATGTGGAAGGCGAGAACGCCGTGACAACTCCTTAGCCACGCTCCCTACACACCCTCATAAATAGTGGAGTTACCAATGTAACAGAACAAAGGAAGGTAATTGTGCTTCACTTGGAAGCCTCCTTTCGTGCATTCTAACATTATTATTATAAAATTATCAAGCGAAATCGAGGTCAAAAATTGGCTCTTAGCAAAAGGGAAGGTTGCTCTACTATTCATCCTCTACCTTTATCAATTGCTGGCCATAATTCCGCAAAAATCTTCTCAAGATACGGCAGACTATGAAAAATTCCATGAAACCCGAACAACTAAACAAAATAGCCGGATACCAGGAAATAAAACATAATTAATGTTTAAAAATACCCATAATAAAAGTGGAATTTACTTTGAAATGATTGAGGAAACATTGTTTAGGAATAAGTATTCGAAGTCTATGGAATTTTAATCAAATAAAAAACATGAGATTTAATTTAATACCGCTTGACCGAAAGACCTTTTAGTTTCATTCATGTTCACTTATTTTTATTGAATAACGTTAACCTTCTTCACTGGTACTTCATGGACCAGAAGTTTTACTCTTGAAGTTATTTAAAATGATTATACCAATTTGCATACAGTTGTTAAATACCAATAGGAGTTTAGAAGTATGCGGAACAGGATGTCCCAAAAACCTCTGTTCATCTTCTTCTTTTCGTGTCGATCTGACTCAGACTTTATCCAATCAATATTTAGCCACCTGGACAGCTCTGTCGTTAGCCTCGTACAAGACATTGAAGGTGCAGGTGATAGTGCTCGCTGAGCAGGAAAGGAGGCGACGCATATCCTGTGAAGGGCACCGTATTTGCGATGGGTCAAGGAAACTCCATCTGGCCAGATTATCTCTGCAGCGAAAAGAAAGAAAACCACCGTTGAAAAAGAAGGATTCTCCGATTAGACGAATATCTCTAGGTAGTTGATTTACTTCTCCTCCTCCTTACGTCGTTAATTCTTAATGCTGAGGGTCGTGAGCTTCACGAATAACTTTCTTCTGGACTATACAACCTTATTTTTATTATATTTATGCGAAACCCGACACACGTGTCCGTGTCTAGGTTTTTATGTACCTAAAGAATCTATGTACAAGATTTCATTACTGTATCATGAAAAATCACAGTCATAAGCTTGTTGACACACAAACACAAGGTCACGGGGCCTTCCGGAAGACTGAGGGGCTGTTTTACTCCGACACTCAGCTGTGCGCTGGCTTCTAAAGCCCACAATAGCCTGCCGTGACCAGTTTTTTACTTAGTTTCGGTGGTGTCCAAATATTGACCTTTTTTAAATATATTTTTCGGAAAAAATATAACATGGCGTAAAAAATATTGGAATCGATTCAGTAACTAATTCAGAGCAAACTATAATATAGTTTGTATACATAGAAATAGAAGAAACTTAAATATTAACAAAGTATTTATACTAAACCTATGTACTTAAAAACTAAACTAAGAATGTATACTAGACCTAACTATGTACATACAATACAAAATACACTCACACCCGTATTTATAAACAAGTAAAACTAAATACTTGAGTAAAAGTAACTACTATAAGTATTCTATATAGTTAAAAAAAAAATTGAATTTTGAATGCAGATTTAAAATGTCAAGTAACAAGTAAATACTTCTTTATAAATACGGGTGTCAGGCGTCGAAGTTATTCCTCCACATCGCTGTCATCCGGAAACGTACCCAGAAGACTGGCAGCATTGCCAAGTTGAATGGCAATGCTGATTCTTTGGGCAAAAAATGAGCCAGCCCTCTGGTCACTCAAAGTGTCGATCAAGCGATGCGAAATTTTCTTAAAAAGAATACGCGCACTCGGACCCCATGATCCAAGCGTTTCGACCCCAAACGGCTCAAAACTGTAATTTATTGGTAATTACAGTTACAGTATTTGCCCCGTTTGAGGGTCTCAGCAGCCACAGCGGCAGCGCCGGCACATCCTGCCGAACTGGGAACATGGGATGGCGCAAGGGTGTCGACGGTTGCGTCCCACACCATAGGTTTGAATATTATTCAGGTTTCGCATATGATGACGTTGATGATAATGAAAATGATGTTCTTTCCCTATTACTTTATTACTAAAACTTTCATCATTATATCGTCATTATTCATTATGATAATAACTATTAAGAAAAATCATCTAAACAGTTAACGATACCGGTGGATAACTAGTAGATTTTCTGTTGCTACGCGGTTAATAAAGACAAAATACTAATTACAACTCAAAGATCCTGTAGCCTTCAAGTTCACCATCCAAAATTGATCACCATATTGGCACAATTTGGGTTCTATATTTGCGTCAATTAAAGTAGAATGAAATTAAGTCAGGATGAAAACCCAAAACAACTTTGATCTTAGCCAAAGCCAATACGTTTCCTACTTTGATAAACTCGAATAAAGTTCTAACTTGTTAACCTGTTTAAGTTAATGTTACAAATTTACTTAGAAATGTACCAAAACGATTTTGTTATTTCGTAAACCACTGTAAGAATCACAATAAATTATTAAAAAAAAAAAAAACACAAAAAGTTTCTGCCAGTAGCTTCGCGTAAGTTTTTCTATACAAAATTTAGACTCAAGTTTCATTACATAAGGAGGTGAATTTACAAAAAATAAAATCTTATTATTTGTATACAATATGTTGCAGTCAGATTTTAGAATTGATCACTTTATAATGTGACTGGCCATTACATAAAAAGGTGTTATTACAACTAAACATATGAGTATTTCATGATATGGTCAATCATAGGGTAAAATAAGAATAAGAATAAGAATAATGAAGAATGAAGAAGAAATAGTTACGTTATCCACCGGTAGAGTCCCCACTGTTCTTATAACCTAACCTGTCCGAGTCGGGATGCCCCAAGTCCCTAATTAATTGTAAAAAGTCAATTAATATAAATGGTGTACAATAAGTTAAGTATTTTTAGTGAAGCATAACATTTTTGATGCACACTTGAATATATCACTTTGAATTGCAAGTGGCTTTTTATTTGAATGCAGATTTTTAATATAAATATATTAATTTTAATAGTTCACTGTTTGCGCATTTGCTCACGTTTCGCGCTCTCGCCACGTGATTGGCCCACGAAAGGGCTCCAAAACAATTAAACCGGCTCTGAAAAACAAACACACCCGTGAGGAAAGCCATAGGGCATGAAAGAGTTTTATACAAAAAAAGATTTAACTAACACCATAATTTTTCCATACTCCGTGCCTTTGTTTACAGACGTAAATCTGGAACGCACTAACACCTACGTATAACAATTTTTTGACTGATATTTGTTCAATGTCAGGTTAAAATGTTTTCTTTAGTAGCACTTTGCGTTCCAGGGCCTCGGTACCTCTTTGGAACCGTCTTGCAGCCCTTCAATAGGACCCTGAGAACTCACCGCCGTCTATTCGTCCCAACTATAGTCTTTAAAATTATGTAATGACAGATTATATTTCTCGAGGCAGCAGTGCTGTGCGCCTTAATTGTCTTGTGCATTAGTCCCTAAGATTTTTCCTTTCATGTAAAATGTATGTGATGTGGCTGTACTAAATTACATAAATCAATAAAACAAAACTATAAGTTAAGTATATATTGGAGTCGGTTGCCTGTTTAACCAGTCTAATCATTACCATAATCCACAACAGCGTTTATGGAAGGGTATACTTCGTGTCCTTTAATTTGCGAGACAATGCTCGCGTTGATTGCCGATTTTGTTACTTTGTGTGCCGAATAAACATGTTGTCTTTCTTTCTTTTCTTTCAATTTAATTATTTATAGGCGTTTAAATAGCCCGATAGGACACTCATGAATTTTATCGGTGGGATATTATTCTACCAATGGTCTCATTCAACAAACGAATCAATTCTTCTTATCAGTCTCTTATAGATTGCATTGACCAACTTTCAAAGATTTTCTGAGAAATCTTGACCTTCGATCAACAATGTGTTGATCAAGCCAACTAAAATGATGATCAAGCGCAGTTTCATTTCACGTTTTGTTATGGCCATGTGAAGAGCACATGCGTGCGCATGCGATGGTACGGTCATATCCTTAGACGAAATAACGACCACCTAGTCAAAATAGCCCTAAGTATAACGGACCGACCAACCATGAGGAATAGGACGACCACCCGCTTCAAAAAATCACAGACAAGCCAGAGCTTTCTGGCGCAAGGAGACCCGACCCAAGCTAAAAAGATGGTTTGACAAAGAAGAAAACGATATACATGGATTGATTGCCTATGGGACTGAAAGTCAATATTAAGAATCAGAAGGGTTAGGCAACAACACCTTTGCCCATGTTTTACTTACGTAGCTTTCGAAACAAAACCAACAAAATTTAATCACAACTCGTATTTAGTTAACACTTCACTTAAATTTCAATCAACTGTACCAACAGCTGACGATTATTCACTTTACTTCGAGGGGTTTCTTTCACAAATTGCTTAACATCAAACATTACGAACGCTCAAAGTTCATGAAAAAGCCGACTTGCCAACAAAGTTTCATGTAACAAATTAATTATGAAACCCAAAACTAATTAGCTGGGATATTAGGCTTATATAAATATGCCACGCCACGCCTAAAGCGATAGTGTTCATGAAGAAAACAATTCACTATTAGCGTAATTAACGCGTCATTAGGCGTAGGAGGAATATGTCTTATTACAGTCTAAGCTAAAATTAATTGGTCTAAATGAGTAAACATTGGATTGTTGCGTCGCATATATAATTAGTCAGTATTAATGAACTTCCTGTTTTGTAACAAGTCCTCGACTGATAACATAACCTATGTTATCCTTATCATCAAATGCACGAGTTCATTTGATCCACAATATTATTTATTTTTTATTAATTTAAGAAAAAAACAAACAGTACCTTAAATAACAGCCATAATATCTTCAATATTGCACTTTAAAACAATTATGCTACCCATTACGTTCCCCACAAAATATAATTTTATGTATTTAAAACTAACTAGTGACACAGATGCAATACCTATACCTACAAGTCGGTCATTGTCCTGGGACTCATTTCTGGATTTAAATTTATTTAAATATTTAAAAGAAAAAGTAAAGTGTGCACATATTAATTATTACCATATTACAGCCACTCCTCAAAAAGGAGACTTACCGCCATAAATATGGCGTGACGAATTTGGCTAGGCCTGCTGATACATGTAAAAAATAACATGAGCAAATCTATAGATCGCTAAACCAAGGGCGCGAGCCTCTCACTCTTTATTTCAATGCATGATAATGTAATCGGTTTCGTCTGCAGCGGTGTTATCTAGACTAATAATGAGGTCAATTTGTAAGAGGAAGTTCTGATACAAATACGAAAATTGGTTCACTGACAGGAAACTAGGTGCATTATCGTTGAGTGTGCTAATCTCTCTCCCAAAATACGATTTTATTTTATTTTATTTATTTGGGACAAAAAACAGTTATACATTACAGAATTAAATTACAGTAGTTTTACACAATTAAAAACGTATAACCCACACCATTGTCCACGAAATTACACTTGAAATATCAAACAAAGATAATAGTTAAATAAATGCTCTTACAATTATTCTAAGGGAATCAGATTCCCACGTATATTCAAGATTTATGGGCAGTGAGCCACCAATTAACAAGCCATTTTTCTAAATTTGGATTGAGAAAGCGCGAAAATGTCTAAATCTATAAAATGTGAGTTATAGGTTGCCAACTTGCCACTAGTTGACGGAGAGGCTCCCGCACCCCAGCATTCGTCCTACAACGTGCAGTATAGAACAAGCGAGGTACGCGCACCTCGCGCTGGACAATAGTTCTAGGTACTACGTAACATAGCGCGATATGAAGTAAATTATGAAAAATACGATAACTAGTAAATTGATTGAAAGATTTGTTTTAAAAAAAACTAGGCAAGTGCGATTCGGACTCGCACACTAAGGTTTCCGTACAAACCAACTTTTTTATGTACAAAATTCAATTCCCGAATCGAATCGAAAAGATTTTTTTGAATTTTTCAGTAGACTTGAGTATATTGTTTAAATTTCAACTTACATGGATCCCAACGGATGTTTTGTCTGGTTCCAGTAAGTATTCGATACTTGATTTCGGGATGTTGTACTATGTGTTTTAATTAATCGCGCAAGGAACTCAAGTACCACAATGCAAGATTTCGAATGTTAGTTCTTATATTGCGTGACGTTACAGACGCTGTACGGTGTAACCGCATATACTACAAGTCAGCATTTACGCCTCACAGTCATTTTACTTCTTAATAAACATCAGTTCGCGTCAAGCCTTCAAGCCGGACGATCTCATTTTGGCCAACAAGAGCCACGTGTCACTCATTTCACACAAATAACAGATTTGCTCATTTGGTCATTTTACTTAACTTTTGGAACAATAAAGTCATTTAAATTACTTTATGTGGTAACTTTGAGAGAGTTTTTAGAGCGCGGGCATTGACAGGCGGGCGGATATCTTTTACCCTATTCCACATAATCTAAAAGTAGTATGTGATCTAGCAAGAGATCACACAGATGCTACAATACCTATGTCCAGTCACGCACAACGCATACTGCAACGTTGTGCGATCCGAAGCTATACTTTTTTATCATTCATAGATCTAGCAACAAGCCACGGTCTCCTTCCTATCGCTACTACCTTCTGCAAGTGGCTCTGCCCGTGTGAATAATAAAGTTATTCTAAAGGAACATACTCCAGGGGATCTATTCTCTAAGAAAACATCCTTGAGCGCAGTGCTGGCCCGGCGACGAAAACCAGATACACTGGATTTGTATGTAATTTGAATGTACCTACTTTGATTTCGTCACTGGGCCAGCGCTGCGCTAAAGACTGTTTATTTAAAGAATAGCACTGCTGGGATAAAAAGTATCCTATGTACTATTCCAGGGCACGGTTTACCCATGTATCAAGGTTCATTCAAATCCGTTATCATTTGAGCCTAAAGAAGTGTTGTTTTGGAAAATAATCTAATGACTTCCTACTTCCTCTAGGGCGGAGTGGGAGATAGTGTCAGACTCTTACTGACTAAAACCTACCCCGTTCCTCCTGTGCCTTGGTTCCAGGTATGCATTTTCATACCTCCCCAGAGCCCCAGATTAGGCTTCGACCCTACTGGGCCCCTACAGTTTGCTGACGACTCCATGAGGCGTGCGGGAGCAATGCGAGCCGTAAATGACTTGGGCTCGGTCCGGTCTGTTACCGGACGGACGGACAGTTAGCTACCCATTGCTCGCCGTCCGCAAGCATGCGCCAACGGTGGCCGGAAATTGGGATCGGAATTACGGTGGCGGCTGCGGCGTGAGTGCCGTTGCCTGATGCGGTCGGCCTCCTCCTTTGCTAGCATTACTGCTTCGCAGAAGGAGGCGACCGCCTGCCACTCTTCCTCACTCCGGACCATGGCCTGAACCAAGGCCCGGCGCGAGAGATCATCGCTACTGATCGCCTCCACGAGGACACGGTGATGCTCTTCCCAAGTAGGGCAGACCTCTACCGTGTGCTCCACCGTGTCCTCCGGGTGGTCCACACAGTGGCCCCGTCTTCGCACGGATCTTGTACAGGTACGTCCCGAACTTGCTAGCCCTTTGCGTTGTCAGACCACGGGTTTCCTTTTCAGAAATACGTAGTGGTGCAAGCAGGCACCGGCCTTGCTCGGCACCTACGGCCGGATGGCGAGCTTGCTCGTCATCCGCAAACTCGCGCCTACGGTAGCCGGAGATCGCTCTGCGAACCTCAAAACCCGGAAGCGTGAAGGGATAAGAAACACATATTCGTACATAATAAACACATGCAAAAACCAACTTTTACCTTTATAACATTAGTTTGATAGCGATTAATCTTCTCGTTTAAAATTACTTGTACATTCCTGCAGCTGTGCAGTTTCAAGATTAATGATCGCTTTATACCACATTTTATACCACCTGTGGCACTTAAAAGCATTACATATTGTTCCAGATAAAAATATTTACCGTAACTGAAATTCTTTTGTACTCCAGTAGTTTTAATTTTCAACCCGAAAGCATATTTTTTAAATTCCCTAATTTAAAAAATATACTTTCGGGTTTTAATTAAATAATCTTCAGGTTTATTTTCATGAACTAGTGGTGCTATTCTCTAAGAAAACGCAGCGCTGCCTCAACGACGAACACCCAAATAGGATACATTGGATTGTCAACCTAATGCACCTATACATTGGATTGTTAATTCAATGTATCCTATTTGGATGTTCGTCGTTGCGACAGCGCTGCGTTTTCTAAGAGAATGGCACCACAGGAACTCAATACAAAGACGTAACGCCTCAAATACCACCTCGACCAGCGGACCAGGTAAATATTAGGTATTTTTACCTATTGTGGATATTGGAGCCCTGAACATTTACAGAATCTGCAATCCTGGTAGAGCACATCTACAATATCGTGTTATGCACACGATAAATAATAGGTATTGTGTGTAAGCTAATAACTAAAAAAAAAAAGTAAAATATGACCATGGCTATATTTTAGCTCGCCCTGTGCCAAAGCAGTACCTACCCCCCTAGCCAAGTTAGGATCGTTTCGTTAAGCGTGAACGCTTAATGTTGTCCACGCCTACAATTCCTTTGTTCTGACCACGTGACTAAGTGTTGAGATGACGTCAGAACAAAAGAATTGTAGGCGTAGCCAACTCCAAGCGTTCACGCTTAATGAAACGATCCTAACTTGGCTAGGGAGGTACCTACTGCCTTAGTTACGCCATTGTATATAAGTATAGATATAGCCTCTATTTTCGAGCGAATATTTGTCAAGGTTTGTAACTTATTGAAATGAAGGAAAGTTGGGTAATAGAAAAGAAATTATACGTTTGTTTGGCAGGAACTCAAAGGCACAAGGCTAGAGGTGCAAAAGCTAGCACGATTTCCTTGTGCGAAAAGAATAGTGCTAATTGGTCTGTATAGGGTTTACCTTTGTTAATTTGTTTTTTTAATTTATATAAACTAGTGCTTGACTGCGATCTCACCTGATAGTAAGCAGTGAAATTAGGTTCACCAACGATTGTACACACTGAATACAGCAACATAGCACATATATTAAATTAAACATCAGCGCAACAATCACTTACAGGTAAACACCTCATGCAAGAATGCATTGATGGTGAGGCGCACTAGTTTATTAAAGACATTAAGGCCGTGTTAAGGGAGACGCAACGCGTTGCGCGGTTCATTGGGCGTTCGTCATACATTGCAGAAGCGGGCCTCGTCATCGCTCGCGCAAACACAAACACATGGGAATGTACGACGGACCGGCCCAACGCGCCGCGTCTCCGTAAACACGGCCTAAGAGCCTATTCACTGTAGCCTTGAAGACACCTAAATTATTATTATTATGAACCACTTTGATAATGAGGCCAACCCTTGAAATCAAATGAAAAACGATGTTTGAATGTTGCGAACATGAATGTACTGAAAGGCTTTTGTTAACAAATTCGTAGTCGATCAGTATTGTGCGTAATATCTCTCTTAGGTAGGTATCACAAATAGTGCCAAACAAATATTTTTAACACCATACAGAAGCTACGGCCAATGATTACCGTTTTTTTAAATAGGTTATAATGGTGAAAAGGAAATATA
The DNA here is from genome assembly GCA_958295575.1 of Leucania comma. Classification (NCBI taxonomy): domain Eukaryota; kingdom Metazoa; phylum Arthropoda; class Insecta; order Lepidoptera; family Noctuidae; genus Leucania; species Leucania comma. The sequence continues at coordinate 11,997,119 of OY282474.1, read as the reverse complement.
CAACCTTAAATATTGCACTTGTCAGTCAGAATTAGGTGGATTTTAAGGTAGTAATTTATGCCAAGATTAATTTATTTTATAATAATTCTCTACTTCTTTTTATATTGATCTACTATCATGCGGGTGAAGTTGTTGACAGAAATCTATATACACCGTTAAATTTTGGTCGTTTTAATCCCGTGGAGGATCGATTCGGTACATGAAACACTATCGATTTATAAAGACAAAATTAAAAAATAAAGTACCTACTTGTTTTCTAAAACTCGAATTAATTTACGCATGTTCGACACTAATTTATTTAAGTAAACAAGTCAATGACCTTGTAGGGAGTTGTCGGTCGTTGCGTACTAACTACCTACAGTTCATTGGCCTCGATCAGCTGACGTTTACTTAAAGAAATCAAAAAAACCTAATACCTAATTAAAAAAAACCTAATTTTATGAAAAACCTGCGACATAAATATAAAAGCGAAATACCACTCACTGATTAATCACGAAATCTCAGTAAATACCGGTAATTAAATAATAGTAATAAAATTCGGCAAGTAGGTTCCTTAAAGGGTGTAGACGTCCGAAGAACGTAACAATGGATTTTACGAAACTGGGGTGAAGTTTCGTAAAATCCATCCGAAGGGGGAAAACGAGGTTGGAAGTTTGTATGGTTTGTTTGGTATACAGTCACGCGGGCGGAGCTGCTGGCAGAAGCCAGTATTATAATAAAATAACCATTTCCATCGACAGTCACTTTCTTGCCTCAACAATTAAGTGTTATCTAATTATTTCCTCTCGTCCTAAGTAAATAAATTCTTATTAAAAAAAATATTGTTATACGTAAAATTATTCTTTAATACCCAACATGACAGCGTTCCGATTTTTTTTTTTTTTTTCATGAATTTGCGCCCTCTAGAGCAATGTTCCGCACACTAGTGTGTCGTAGTGATTCGTTGGTATATCTCGGAAAAATAAGGTTATATCTTAAAGTTAATAGACTTACCCCCGATTTCTGATTTGAGCATTTGAAGTTGAGAATTACTCAAATTCTACTTTTGCCTGTAAACCTGTCAAAATTTGGCATTTAAGTATGGTTTGAGACGTTCTTAACTCAAAATACTCAATTCAGAAACCAGCCCAAACTGAAGAAAAATGTAGACCGACATAAGGACTGGGTTCGAAATTCGTTCTCCGAAGGCATTCCAGTTCTTTATGTTTCCTTAGTAATAGATAATTGCTGGAAATGAAAACCGATAGCTTATTGAAATTATAATTATCAGAAATTCGATAATAATAGATATTTTGGCTGTGTGAAAAAAGAATATACTCTGCTTTCTAAGCATGCCATTGCAATGTTTTTGCCATTAACAAAAAATAGGTCGTTCTTTTTCTTTTTATGTGAATTATGATAAGCAAATTAGAACACAATAAAAAAAAACCGGGCAAGTTCGAGTCGGACTCGCACAACGAGGGTTTCGTACAATCTACTTAACTTAAGGTACAATCTTACTTTTAGTTCAATTCCCGAATCGAATTTTGAAGGTTTTTCCGTTTTTTTTTTGGCACAATTGCTGTTTTCTGTTTTATTGCTATACTAGTGCTATAAAACCTTGCTTCATGACAAACCTCAAGATTCTATGTCACTGGCAAGTACCATGTGAATTTTGATTACTGTAAGAGTGCAAAATCCACATTTATTTTCGACATTAACAGCTGTATCTTTTTTCCCGCTAACTTAGTTTGATTTTTCACAGCTTCAAGGGACTGTAGACCTGAGTATATAGTTTTAATTTCAATCCGATACCTCCAGGCGTTCCTGAGATAAAGGGTCTTGACAGACAGACAGACAGACGGACAACAAAGTGATCCTATAAGGGTTCAGTTTTTTCCTTTTAATGTACGCTTTAAGACGATCGACGAAGAGATGAGAGCAGTTCGGTCAACGATTACACTAACTGTTAAATCAGCTATGGCATGGGATTTTTTTTATGGAAGGTAAAATCATCTAACGACAAATCCCGCCCTTGGGTGGGGCGGGAAGTAGTGTCAGACCCTTACTGACTAAACACCTACCCTGTTTCTTTCATTGCCTTTGTCCCAGGGCCCCGGGTGACATTTTCACATAACCTTTGGCCCCAGTAGGCTTCGGCCCTGCTGGGCCCCTACAGTTTGCTGACAGCTCCTTGAGGCGCGCGGGAACAGTGCACGCCGGAGAAGGCCTGAGCTCAGACTGGTCTGTTACCGGACGGACGGACAGCGAGCTACCCATTGCCCGCCGTCCGCGAGCCCGCGCTTACGGTGGCCGGAAATCGGGATCGGAATCCCGGCGGAGGTGGCGGCGTGTGCGCCGTTGCCTGATGCGGTCGGCCTCCTCCTTTGCTAGCATTACTGCTTCGCAGAAGGAGGCGACCGCCTGCCACTCCTCCTCGCTCCGGAGCATGGCCTGAACCTAGGCCCGGCGCAAGAGATCGCCGCCGCCGATCGCTCCCACGAGGACACGGCCATGCTCTTCTCAAACGGAGCACACCTCGAAGCTATGGCATGGGTGGCCAACCAGTCGATCCAGTCGATCCGTTCTTCGCGTCTTTCTGTCAGCACTGGCCAACGCCGAAAACCAGCGCTGTGTGCTCATCGCATGAGGGCACAGCTTTATCCTGAGCGTTCGGCCGTTTTGCACGGATGTGACGCATATCTTTCCTTTAAAATGTTATGTTTGTCTAGTTTTCAGTTGCATTTGTAATTGATAGATCTTGCAGAGTCTAGTTAGTAAATAAACAGTAGATCGTGTGTCGTATCAAGTTGGCCACCCCTAAGCTATGGCATAAATTGTTCCTACGCCTGTCAATTTGCGATTAGGTAGTTTTTTATTTTAATTTTAAAAAGTAGTTGATACAAGTAGCAATGTTTAATAAACGAAACAATAAATCAACTAAGTATTTATTTTTTTCAATAAATTAACACCGTCTATGACGTTAGCAATATTGTATAACAAGTCGATTTAACATTATACTAAAATGCAATTAGTGCTAAAGTACACAAATCTATCATTTGCATCAATTTGTTGTTAGTGGACAATGATAGTATTTCCATTATGTTCAATTTGTTTGTCTAGGGTTAATTGCATTCAGCTTCATGAATAGTTCAATTTATAATTTATAATTGATAAATAATTTACGGAAACCAAATTTAAAAAAAGCTAATGACCTATCATCTTTCATTATACTCCTCCCATCATCTCCAACTTTGACCTGATGTTAATTGTTGTGGTGACAATTGGCATCCCCGCGTAAATTTTTCAAACACACATCAATTTAATTGTAATTTTAAGTTATTAATTAGTTTATAAGTTGCCATTTTAATTTATTGTTAGTTTGTAAGTTACCATTTTAATTCTTATTTTGTTAATTACTATTTTATTCATTGCTTAATTATTATCACTTTATTCATAATTAATCTATTGCTTGATTATTATCATTATTTTTGCCTAAATTTATCATAATTCAAATTATATTTTGAGCCTAATTTAAATACATAATTATTATGCTGTCACCTAGTTATATGTGCATACTGTGGTCTCCTGTAACTGAAGGAACACACGCTAAAGGACCTCTTGTACTATTTTTGATCTTGGTATGTTATTACTGTGTAACCTTTGTTGGAGATCCCAATACAATACTTAAATAGAAAGTAAACAACCGTATAGTCCGAAATAGTACATTTTGATACAAGTGGGGAAAATTTGTCATTGCAGCGAGGTGAAATTCACCCGAGCTGTACAGGCGAGGGTGTTATGGAGCCGAGTGCGTGTACGTGTATTAAACGACGTTTTTCAATACACTTACAAAGAAATGCGATGAAAAATCCACCAATAATCTGTCTTCTATCGGAAAATTGCTACGCATTTTTGTTCATTGTGTAATGAAGAAAATTTTCCAAAGTAACCTTACAATTTACTTTTGATTTGATTGCAGCAGGCTATCGCAAGTATTTTTTACCTCAATCACATAATTTGGCAGCGTTAATTTGTTGGTATTAACAAATATGTGGAAGTGCTCAAAGATAAGAAAATACACGTTGATGTAATATGTATCACTGAACATTTTATGTCAGTAGGCTATGAACAACATCTGAACATACCTAATTACAAACTAGCGGCATGTTTTAGTCGCACATGTAATAAACGAGGTGGAGCATGTATCCTAGTTAATAAGGCACATAACTACAAAGAACTTGCTAACATTAGTAAACTGTCCATAAGTAATGTAATAGAATGTTGTGCTGTGGAGTTAACTGATTTCAAAATCATAATAGTTTGTATATACCGTGTACCAGGACAGAGCAGTCTCAATTTGTTTTACGATAGGCTTGCCAATATTTTGAATTGTATTTCCAAAAAGAATAATTATAATATTCTTATAGCTGGTGACTTTAACATAGATGTCATGAAGTGCAATAATGCCACATTAGACTTCGAGTGTTTATTGTTGAATTTTAATCTCACATTAGCACTAAACCAACCCACAAGACTATCGAGTAAGACGTGTATAGACAACTTTGCACATGACTTTAAAAAAAAGTGTAAGACTGAAGTGTTAGAATTAGGCTTATCGGACCATACTGCCCAACTAATAAAACTTCCAGTGAAAAAAATATTTAAATTAAAGTATTGGCATAAAATGAATCGTGACTTTGGCCCGGAAAATATTCATAAATTTAAAAAACTCATAAATAACCTCTCTTTTTATGAAATATATAATACTAGTGATCCAACAGCAGCATATCGCTCATTTATAGAAACATTTAAATTATTTTATGATCTGTGTTTTCCGCTGACCAAAAGAACTATTCAAGTTAATACCAAGCCAAGATGGATATCACGTGGAATAAAAGTCTGTTGCAAAAATAAAAGACAGTTACTTTGGAATTTCAGACTCAAACCAACATTAAATAACAAACAAAAATACTCAACATATTCAAAACTTCTAAAAAGAATAATAAACCTTACTAAACGAGCTCAAAACAATTACAAAATAAAAATGTCGACTAATAAAAGTAAAGCAGCATGGCAAATTATAAATAAAAATAAATTAAATATTCCAAAAGAATCTATAACCGAACTACAAATTAATGAAAAATTAACAACAGATCCGACAGAAATTGCTAATGCATTTAATAATTATTTCATTGAAAAAATTAATCCTATTCCAGGTGCGGGTAAAAAATCCACAGCCTTAATAAATGCACAACCAAACTCAATGTTTTTATCACCGTGCTTACCTTGTCACATGCAGAGAATCATAAGAAATCTTAAAAATACGGATAGTGTGGGGTATGACGGTATTTCGACTAAAATTGTCAAAGCAGTCAATGAAGACATCTCACATCACTTATGCCATATTTTAAATCTTTGCATAGAAACTGGGACATTTCCAAAAGATCTCAAAATGACCATTATTAAACCAATATTTAAAAAGGATAATAAACTCTTAAGGGAGAACTATAGACCTATAGCACTTATTTCAGTTTTCTCAAAAATATTTGAAAAATATATTTACGGTGAATTAAACAGTTACCTAAACCATAATAAAATTCTATGTGATGAGCAAAAGGGCTTTAGGAAAAATAGAAACATCAACATGGCGGTTTATGACTTTTTATACGTAGTTTCTTCACAAGTTGACAAATCTTTACCTGTTTGTTCTATTTATTGTGATATGTCGCAGGCATTCGACTATGTGGATCATAATATTCTCCTAAAAAAATTGGAAGCTTATGGTTTAAGAGGGAATGTCTTAAAATTGATAAAATCGTATCTCTCAGACCGCCAGCAAATAACACAAATAACAAAATTTAACATCAAAACAAAAAGTGAACAGATTTTCTCATCTGACAAGCGTTACATCTCATTTGGTGTTCCCCAGGGTAGTATATTGGGCCCTCCTTTGTTCCTTCTATACGTGAATGACCTACCAGATGCAACCAAAGAACACATGTCACTATTTGCTGATGATAGTACTGTAACCATAGCACCTCAAAATATTTTGAACTACCACGCTGATTCCAGTGAGGCATTGAGTTGTATAATAAAATGGCTTAATGTAAATAATTTAAAAATTAATCTCAGCAAAACAAACATAATGCATTTTAAACAGCGAGAAAATTTACGCAATGCATCAAAATTTGACTTAGAATATCAAGATACTATAATACAAGAAGTTGAAACGACCAGATATCTAGGATTAATCATAGACAAGCAATTAAATTGGAAAGCTCATATTACTGAACTTTGTAAAAAAGTTAGTGCTTCATCTTATGCTCTTTATAAATTAGCACCAACTGTCAACTTAGACACTTTGCTTACGGCGTATTACGGTCTTGCTGAATCAATATTAAGATTTGGAATAATTTTCTGGGGCAATTCAACTCTGAAGGACACTGCGTTCAAAGCACAGAAACGTTGTTTACGGTCTATGTTTGGGTTGCAAACTACCGACAGTTGCAAACCAATGTTTATAAAGCACAGAATTCTGACACTTCCGTCTCTTTACATATTGGAAATATCGGTATTTGTAAAATCTAATCCGCATTTGTTTCCCCTCATGAATAATAATACAGGTAGACACAGACGTGAGAAGTACAGATTTTGGGTGCAATCATTCCCCGCCAAAACTGTATTCCTAAGAAAAAGTGTAATATGTATGGCTCCATTAATTTACAATAATATTCCCAATTCCATTAAAATAATGAATATCAAGTCGTTTAAGAGTGAACTAAAAAAATTGCTACTTAGTAAGTGTTACTATAGTGTTGCGGAGTTTTTAAATGAGAAATTTTGAATGTATCCCATTATTTATTTTAATTTTATTATACCAATTTTTATTTATATTCTGTATTGACTGTTATTCTGAATTGATTGAATTTTGACTATTTTTATACGAGGATATTGACTGTAATTGAATTGATTGATTTTTTGACATGATTGTATTTTGACTATTTTCTGTATTGACTATAATTGAATTGACTATTTTCTAACTAAATAATTATATGTGAATAATTTTGTACGCCGATTACGGCAAAACATGTTGAACTATATTGATCAGCTCTCCAACTTAACATACACATGTTTATACAAATAAATGACTTATCTTATCTTATCTTATCTTAAATTATTGCTTACGTAATGATGTCTATTTATTATATTCTGTATAAAAACACAATTTAAATTTTCATTAAATATACCTTAAAAATATCCGCCTCTTTGCTTTAAAAAAATAGTAATATTCACCCTTGACCATGACGAAATAGGCACGAAAAAAGCCCTTGTTTTGATAAATTATATTAAAAAAAAGCACGCCGGTGATAAACATGCCATATCGAACCTAATCGTAGTTTTTTTTTTATTTTTTTTTTTTTATGGTAGGTAAAATCATCCAATGACAAATCCCGCCCTTGGGCGGAGCGGGAAGTAGTGTCAGACTCTTACTGACTAAAAACCTACCCCGTTCCTTCGTAGCCTATCGTGCCGGGGCCGAGCATTCCTTTCGGAACTAACCCATGACCCCAGTAGGCTTCGACCCTGCCTGCCTGTAGTTAGCAGGCTGGGCCTCTTCGGTGTGCTGACAGCTCCTTGAGGCGCGCGGGAACAGAACGCGCCGTCGACGACTTGGGCTCGGTCCGGTCGGTTACCGGACGATCGGACAGCGTGCTACCCATTGCACGCCGTCCGCAAGCCCGCGCCTACGGTGGCCGGAAATCGGGATCGGAATCCCGGCGGCGGCTGGGGCGAGCGCCCCGTTGCCTCTGCCTGATGCGGTCGGCCTCCTCCTTTGCTAGCATTACTGCTTCGCAGAAGGAGGCGACCGCCTGCCATCCCTCCTCACTACGGACCATGGCCTGAACCAAGGCCCGGCGAGAGAGATCGCTGCCGCCGATCGCCCCCACGAGGACACGGCGATGCTCCGCCCAGGCGGGGCACACCTCTACAGTGTGCTCCACCGTGTCCTCCGGGTGTTCCGCACAGTGGCGACACCCGGGCGAATCCTCCGCACGAATCCGGAACAGGTACTTAGCGAACTTTCCGTGTTCGGTAAGCACCTGCGTCGTGCGGAAGTTGAGAACGCCGTGAGGTCTTTCCAACCACGCCCCAAGGATGGGCCTTATCGCCCCAATTGTGGCGCGCCCCAACCTAATCGTAGTGCGGTATGAGGCAGTTTTCGAGTAAGTGTATTGAAAAATAATTACCAGCTATAGTTTTACTTAGTTTTTAATAGAGATTTGTACAGCTTTTCATCCTGTTCTACATACCTCCGTAATAATATCAGGCCTGTCTCACTTCCATACAAGCGGCGCAAAATCGTCGAGATATTTACCTACTGTTCTGGAAAACAACCTAATTTCAACCTTTTGCATTGCATATAGCGTTCATAGTACAATAACTGTGTGCCGTCTCGCTTCAATCTGCCAGGGCTGTCAGAGGTACTACTTTATCTGTGAAAGTAATACACGCGAAGCGAGACAGATGGCGACACATGTTGATACGATTTCCAAACGGGCAATAGTCTAGGAGCTAGACAACCGAGATTGGTACTTAAATAATATGAAATGCCTACCTGTAAAATAATAATAAAAATAGGGATATAATGATAAACAAAGACCAAATTATGCAGTAATTATGTTTAATTAAGTAGGTAGGTACTAAAATATATAACAACAGACAATACGTTTTCTTATTTTTTTAATTTTATAGTTGTTTTACTTTTAAATACTGTTTTATTGATTTTCTTCCGATTTAAAGCAACGATTGTTAAATTTTAATGTAGCATAAATGCGTAATCTTACAAAAAGCTTCAAGAAGTAATCTATCGGGAAACAATGCGCTGCGTGTGCGACAAGTCGAGCGAGTGCCAGCCTATTGAGACTAGTCCGGTGACCGGACGCTTGCGTTTATCATACCTAAACTCGGGAGTGAAATTTCTGTACCGGTAAGGTACTATTATATATTCTGTGATAATATCTGACCGCAGCCTGATAATTGGGTAATACTGATAACAAACTAGCTGGTATAATCCTCGACACACAAGTTGAACCATCATGGCGGTCGACCTTGAATGCGTAGTAACCAATTTTCAGGTCTCAATCGAGTTGGGGGCTGCGCGTAACCATAGAAACGGGTTCAATTTATTTGCGCGTACTGTGATCACGATACCACATATTAAATCTATAATACTACTGCGGCATAGGCTAATCTCCAATCTAATGATTAGGCAAATCTCTATGTGATGGAACGGGTCGTAATCTGCCATGCGGGCCTGGTACGGGTTGGTAGATGATATACTTATATAATACGAGTACATGTATTCCAGCTTGTGATTCTAGGACCTTGAAACTGTTTCAAGAGTGATGATAAAGTAATCTACAGAAAGCCGCTTAATAACATTTCATTACAAGCTTTTATTTAGTTTCACCTGACCGATGATTTGATCCACTTCCCCGTTACCGATTGAGCTAAAATTTTGCATACATCTGTAAATCAGACGACAATGCAAAATTATTATGACGCGATGTTGATCTGATGATGGAATCGGAAGGTTGCCATAGGAACTTGGTAATTAAATAACACAACCCCATCGAGTTTGGGCTTGTGTGATTTGTCTTAACGAGCATTGGTACTCGATGGTAACCAGGATCTGATAATGGAACTGGAAGATATGCACTTTATGCGCTTTAAAATCTTGCTATTAAAAAAATATTTTCATTGAAAACTTGTTTTTATGTACTTGGGTTAATCACTGTAAATTCCATAGTAGCATAGTTGCACGATAGTTTAAATCATGTGCCTAAATCGCAGTCCAAAGCAGATAGGGTCCAAGGGCATTACCATGGGTCCGCAACTCCACGACTAAAGCGCGTATTTTGCGTACGTATTTTTATTTAAGGTATCTACAGTTACTTTCCGTCTTACTCAGTCGGGCCAAAAAGTGAAATAAAATCAGCAACCCACCACCATGTCATACTAATAGCAGTGCTAAGACCCACTTTGCCTAAGTGCACCAGAATATCAGAAAGCGAGAAGCCCTAATGAATGATCATGATTACAATTTCTTTACAACAAAACAAGTCAAGGCATGTTGACGCAGAGTTTGCAATTTTTGCTTATGATTACCTACCTGTTTCCATTGGATAGAAATGTGTGCATTACGTTGTGGTTGTAGGGGTCAATTTACTACGTATTTTTTTAAGATTGTCCGTCTCAATAAGCCTTGACGCTACATTGTCGTTGCTTGATGTATTCACAACCGTACTTCACGACCAAGAAGAAGAACATGAAACATCAAAAAATCTTCGTACCATTTTACCTTGTTGCCCTCAAGCCGGAGTGTGGTGGTGCCTGGTGGTAGCTCCATTGGAGGGTTCTCCAGCTGCCTATTGGAGCAGTCCACGGTGATGAGGGGGATGACAGCACCAGCCGTGTCGGAAACCACGTGCGTCATCATGCATGCGCAGGGCTCTGGGCAAGTTTGACGCATTGTCTGTAGAAGAAAATGATTTTAGTACTTATGACCACAATTAATATATTTTATGGAAGTGATTATAGATTATTATAGAACTTTTATTAGTAAACCTGTTCTGTGTGTCCACACCTGGGCAAAGGCCTCCATCTATCTTTTGCAAGTCCGCACTTCCTCTTTACAGTTATGGCAAAATCGATGTAGTCCGTCTTGCTACCTCAATCATGGTTTGTCGCGACCGCACCAATTTTATGGTACATATTTTGGCCCACAGTTTGTCGGCCATGCGTCAGAATTATTCTACCCAGTCCCGCTAAAGTAAAACAGCCTTTCAAGCCACATCAGGTATTCTGGTTTTGGAGAATTGTATGTATAATGTTTCGAACTCGATCCGTTAATTTGACACCATTAGTAAACTACGTATTAGAGCAGTCACATGATGAGGGGATATAAGTGCAAACAGCATTCTACAGATCTTTGATTGAAAAAGACCAAGTCTGCAGACTTGTGAGACGACTTGCTTATATCCGAAAAATCTCGATGAGCACTCAGACTTAACTGTTCCAACTCCCAAACGCTCAAACAACTCCCTATAAGATTAATTTAAGATCACAATAATATTTCTCGAGTTCGTGCCGATACGACCGCAAAGCTACTTAGGAATAGTGCAGCTTAGAATCCGCAATAAAAAGAGCTAGAGTTTAAGTCAGTCAGCAGGATAGTTCTATAATGGTACTGACTTCTGCCATAAGACGTTTGTAAGCAGCTTATAGCTACAATTTGAACGAAAGTGGTTACTTTTTTTTGTACTTTGCATTGCTTTTGTGGCATTATACTAACTGACTGGGGGACAATCAAAGCGACATCTTTTAATAATGTAGGCAATAAGGTCATAAAGAAAAAATATTTTTTTTCTGGAAAACGGTTTTATATCTGTTAATTTTTTAAGTAATTTGGGAAAATCCTTAAAAAACATGCTTGCACATTTATTCGAAATTCTAAATAACGAAAATTTTTCTCAAAAACTTTTAAGGGTTTTAAAAAAACACGTTTTTCCTGGAACAAGTTTTGTGAAATATTCGAGTAAATCACGGAATTACCGACTGCCAAAAGAATTTCAGCTGTCTTTTTTCGCGTTGCCTTTTCATCAAACATCGCGTTGGATTGAACAAGCTTTTAAACTATGCTCGACGTTAACAATAGGCTAGTGTGAAGATCCTTCTTAATTAGATTACTAGAGCAAATTACCAGACGGCGGATGTAATACCACTAAGAAATAATAACATTTATTTTAAATTTGTATAATAGAAGTTTACTCCAAAAATATATTACGGCTTTATGCGTAGGAGGTATCAAAATATAACTTATATGTCATGTCACTCAGGAATAATGTAGCTTTCTACTCTTGACACAATATTTAAAATTGATTTAGTAGCTCTAGAGATTACTTCCTTACAAACAAACTTTACCTCTTTATAATATTATATAGTGCTCATTAAATATTTATGGTTCCCCTATTTTCTCATTAATATATTCTTTTTAGAGTTCCGTATCTCAAAAGAAAAATCGGAGCCCTTTAGTATCACTTGGTTGTCCATCTGTTTATCTGTCTGTCAAGACCCTTTATCTTGGAAACGCGTAGAGGTATCGAGTTGAAATTAAACCATAATGTACTCAATTCTGTGGTCCCTTGAAGCTGTGAAAAAATCAAACGTAAGTTAACGAGAAAAAAAGATACGGCACTTTATGTCATAAAAAACGCATATTTCGACACTCTCAAAGGAATCAAAATTCATAGGGTACTTCCCGTTGACCAATAATCTTGAAATTTGGCATGAAGCGAGGTCTTATAGCACAAATATATAAAAAAATATGAAAACTGTCAATTTGTAGTTTCGTCGTCAAAAAAAAAATGTTTTTGCGATTCGGCAAAATCTTCCGAGACTCGATTCGAAAATTAAACTGTTTTCATAGGTAAAGTGCGGAACCCTCATAGCGCCAGTCTGACAGGCACTTGACCGGTTTTTTTATTCACCTGCAACGTGGCCCTCCACCACCCTGGATTGCCTGTTAGAGAATACCAAATCATTAAGGCGGCCTTCGTACTCGTGTTGCAAGAAGTAACAAATTGGTAGAAAAACGTTGGAAAATGTTAGAAAAATTCACCCCGTAATATAAAGCTGCTTTATACTAATAAATATCTATTTATCTGAAACGTGCTGCCCCACAAGGCTAACGGGAATACTGTTACTGTTACAAACTAGGGACTTCAGCTAAATGGTAGGGTTCGAATACTCGAAAATAATATTCATAAGAGAGAAAACTAATGTTATGTTGCTATCGAATCAAAAATTTGTCAAAATGCAGGGAAAATAATAGTCGTTTTTGACAGATTACGATAACGATTCGAATATGAATATCCCTTAAAAATACTAGAATTATAAATACAGGGTGAAAGGGACAGATTTCCGTAAACTTTAAGGGCATGCACTGTAGACAAAACAGAACAATATCCACAATTTTTTTTTCTGAGGAACGAAAAAAAAAATTATAAACTTGATTGGACAGTTTGTATGGAGGCCGATTTTTTTTTTCGTATTCTGAAAAAAAAAATCGTGTGGAAGGTTGTTTAGTATCGTCTACTGATTGCCCTTAAATTTTGCAGAAACCTGTTCCTTACACCCTGTATCTGTGGTATCGCAATGCCTATAGATACTTGTCAAAGTTTCTTTTCTTTTTAAGCGTTTCTTTGACACTGCTGTAAAACAATTAAAACCTCCAAGATTCGCCGTCCCTGGCATACTCACTAGTCACTGACTAGTAAGGACCAAAGCCGAGTCAACGGAGCGTTGTTTATTTATTTTTTTAATTTTTATAAACTAGTACCTACCTGATGTTAAGCAGTGGTGCAATCGTTGATGGTGAAGCGCACTAGTTTATTAAGAGCCTGTTCACTCTAGCCTTGAAGACGCCTAAATTATAATCGGACGGGAAGACCGCAGCAGGCAAATTGTTCCAGTCCCTCGATGTACGCGGTATAAACGATGAGGCAAAATGCACAACGCAACGCAATTCATTCTTTATGCACACAAAAAGTATAGAGGCGGACTTTTTTTTATGGTAGATAAAATCATCCAATGACAAATCAAATATAGAGGCGGACTTTTAGCCTTAAGGTATTTTCTACCAGTTCAGGCACACCTCAAAGAGATGTCAACAAACCTGAAGGGGCCATTATAGAGCTGCAGAATTTATCAGAAAAGATACCGTGATCTTAGAGCGCAAGTGGTTACTGAAGGAACACAAACGGGTTTTAGGTTTTAGTCAGCAAAAGTTTGACATTCCCTCGCGCTTCACCCAGAGCGGATGAAGTTATTTAATGATTTCCCACCTAAATATAAATGAGATTTCTTTTATATTTTCACATTGACCCACTATTTGCTGCCGCTTTATTTGCTAGCATATTGTGAATAGACCAAAAAATAAATCAACGAACACACACTTGGAATATTCCTAAAACAACAATGAAAGTCAAATTGATATTTATATTTCTTTTATCTCAAAACCCTTTTAAGTGTTTTCGGAACAAAGCATTGGTTGCTTGCGTATTGACTCAAGATCTTAACAGACTCGAGTGCTCAGCATGACATATTATATCAGCTTAGCTTGCCCATTAAGAATTCTACAAGGGACACATGTTATTTCACATGAACCCAATGTATAGTGTTACACTTAACTTTAATGTTCTCAAGATCCGTTTTTTATCTGCAGTTCCCGTTCCAAAGATTGTTTTGGAACCTGTTTTTTTTTGGTTCACTGAACACATTTCATCCCTTACAAGAGTCGACGGTCAACAAAAAATAGAACAAATATTTTTTAAACATGACTGATTGACTATATGGATTTGAAAGCTATAAATAGATTGGAACTGAACAAGGAAAGGAATATTCCTGAGAATATCTCTCTGAATTTACAAAATCGCACCAAAAGAAGTACTAAATTGAGCTTTTCATAAAAACTTTTTAATCTAGCCAATACAACAACTTTGTAATCTGATTCGAATATATCCGATATTCTTGAGTATTTGATTTGAAACTTTTAATAAGTTCAACATACGAAGTAAATCTCAATAGAGTCAATTAATGAAAATTTTATGACGCTTTCCTGAAAAATCGCCTTACACGGTTTATAAATGGAAAAGCCGTTACATCGATTAGAACAGTATACCCTAGGGATGGGAGTTTTAAAATTTGGTTTATCGGAATCGGAACCGAAACCAAAATTGGAAGCACAGGCGAAGGCAGAAACGTCAAATGAAATACTACTAAAACTAAACAAACACTCGCATGAAGAGCGAATTTACAATATTCCAAATACGAAACCAATCAACAAGTGAAAGAGTAAGGGTGGCTGGAAAGACCTCATGGCATCCTCACCTTCCGCATGTCGCAGGTCCTCACCGGACATGATGAAATTCGGGAGGTTCTCGCACCGGACACCCTGAGGACATGGTAGAGCACACAGTAGATATGTGCCCCGCGTGGGCAGAGTACCGCCGTGTCCTCGTGGATTGGTGGCAAAGATCTCTCGCGCCGGGCCTTGGTACAGGCCATCGTCTGAAGCGAGGAGTGGCAGGTGACATTGGATGATTATCTCACCGAAAAAAAACAAAAGTGAAAGAGGGGTACACGGGTATATTTTAAATATAACCTTGTCTGTATCCCTTAATATACGGTCCGATTAAAAATCAAAATCAATCGGATATTCCGAAATTTCAGAATAGAAGTCGAAGTTCCGTAACGACGGCCTACACGCTGTTGGTTCCAAATGTTTGAGCAAACTTTGTTAAATGAGTGTTTTCAGAAGTCACAAGTGGACCGCTTCATTTAATTTTTAAACGCAGGTCACGTCAAGCCCGAAGTCTGGTTCCCGGCAAACGGTAACAAGCTTATTATCGAACATCAGTCTCTTATATGGCAGCACAGGTCCGATCATGTGTGGACTAACTGCAGCCACATAAGGGCTGGTTTTAGAGAGTGTGCACGGGAATTGCATGACTTGTTTCCGCCATCTCAATTCCGCCAGCGGACAACCCGTCGTACGATGAGTATCCACCCTTACGTTGTTGGAAGTTGGTAGGTTTTTAGTCAGTAAAAGTCTGACACTATTTCCCGCCCCACCCAAGGGCGGGATTTGTCATTGGATGATTTTACCTACGTTAAAAAAAAAAACCCTTATGTTTTTGAAACATCTACGGTCCGAACTGGGCGTTTCGCCTCGTCGTTCATACCGCGTACGTCGAGGGACTGGAACAATTTGCCTGCTGTGGTCTTCCTATCCGATTATAATTTGGGTGTCTTCAAGGCTAGAGTGAATAGGCTCTTAATAAACTAGTGCGACTCACCATCAACGATTGCATAACTGCTTACCATCAGGTGGGATTGCAATCAGGCACTAGTTTATAATCAATAAAAAAAAAAATGGGACTTTATGGATGTGCTATTTGGTGCACTTCTGTCAAACTCTTCGGAGAGTCAGTGATCTAGTTAATAGCGAAATAAACATTTGATTTGTGATATGCAACAATAATAGTTGTATGATTTAAGTTACGCACGCATTAGACTTCCAGTCTAAATAGTACTTTAATAAAGTTTACGTAGCCTTTAAAAAAATCCTCAAGAACATCCAAGTCTAAGGAGGTATTTAAATAAACGAGTATGTAGTACACAGATACTGAGTAACACTTAAATCGTATAGATAAAATGTATCTACAAATTACTTCACATGAATAATGTCATTACCGGCAATACAAACTGGTCCTAGACTTTCGTCTTCAAATACCGTGGTAAGTATGTAAGTCAGACGACAAAACAAAGGCCCCGAACCGCCTTAATCATATTCACCCTTAAGAGCCCTTTCACATTTCGGCATTACGCAAATTTAGGTATTTTATGCATCGAGCGGGCGGCGAACTACGTGAGCGATATTTTCATTCATGCTTCTAGCAGTCTCGCTCGGACTATGATATTGTGTATACGGCGGCTAAGCGATCTTGATCTTTCGTAATTGAAGTATTCAGAAAGAGGTTAGAAGATGGATATTTTTTTTAAATTTCGTTTTAATTTAAATATGTTCAAACAAATATTTTTAATATTCTGCAGTATTCGATAAACAATCGATTGTAATATATACTATTCATAGCAAAAATAGATTTTTAAAGTTATGTATATTTATTTTTAATTCATATAAATTAGTGCTCGACTGTGATCCAACCTGATGGTAAGCAGTGATGCAATCGTTGATAACTAGTTTATTAAGTGTATTTTCAGTCTAGCCTTAATTTTATGGTAGTATGGTTGAAATCTTATCGAATAAATGAAACAACAAAATGTATTATTTATTTTATTATTTGGTACAGTCAGACATCATATTTTTACATCAGAAAAATATTTCCCGCAAAGGCATTGATCGATCTTTTCTTGAGTCGATAACTTCTGGCAGTACACATTTTTCATAAAAAGCTTTTAATTTGGGTAACATTTTTAACGACCAAAATTCGTCGTCTTTGTAGATTGTTATAGTTTTTACAGGAAAGTCTGGTCCAGTCCATATGGCAAGTATGCAGACATTTTTATTGGATATATAAAGCTGTCCTTGAATTTGGTAGAACCAGTCATGACTTTAACTAGTCTAACTTTAATAAGTTCACTATCTGGTATACTAGTAAAGTGTGAACTTTATACTAATTGAAATATTATTTCAATTAGTATAAAGTTCACACTTTATTATAACTTCAATATAACGGTATATTATACCGTTCGAAAATAAATATTAACAAAGATCAAAAACTGCGTTCGTAGTTCACAAGCACACAATAGCAATGCGGCAGCGTCTACGCGACAGTCGGCGCACACGACGGTAGTCACGGTAGTATCGGAACGAAAGCGCGCGGGAAAGAAACTGACATAGGTCCGACCTCGACAAGCGCTCGCGCGATACTAATCGCAGATGACCGGCGCAGTGAAATATAAAGTGTTTTTATTTATTTTATTAAAAAATAATAGTAGCGATTTAAAAAATAAAATTAATACTATAGTTTAAGCAAATGTTAATGATTATTTTGGTATAAATTTGAAGTCTAAATAATGTAGAACTTTGGAGATATTGGGGCTTGTTTTGAAGCCTTTTCGGTAGATAATTGAATTACGTTGTTTTTTTTTTTCTTTACATAAAAGGTATATAACGAAAATATTACCTGTTATGATTGAAGTATAGGATATTTGAGAGCTAATAATATTTTTGTTTTTGACTGATATTTAGTAGAATCTCAAAATTAGAGCTCAGAAATGATGTCTCCGTGAATTTTTGCCGAAACATGTATCGGGAGAAAGCTTATTACTAAATAATTAAATAATGAATCTAAAATCAGTTTTGAGGTAATTGTAGTAGAGAAAACGAACTATATTAACCATGAAATTGTTATTTCATACAACGAACATAAAACCTAAAATTTCAACGTAGAAAACTTGCAATTTCGTGTTTTTTTGTAATACGCCTCTTAACCAGAGCAATGACGTAATCACGTCCAAAAATCGACGTAAACATTGACCAAAGACTAATTAGTTTATGTTGAACTTGTCAAGAAAGTTTAAGTGAAAACAATGTGAACTTACACAAAAACATTGAATTTTTTTCAGCTATCTTACGTAACACTCGCACAGAAGTTTGTCAAAATGGCCTCCCATTTGTTTGATGGAATAATGGTAATTGTAATGATGGCGTTAATTTATTTGATGTTGATTTCAAGTAGAAGTTGAACGTCCTTAGAACAAAAGGGCTGCGAATTACCAAGACTTACGTAAAACGTCATAATTGTACGGATCTTTACGTTGTCTAAGGATGTTTTAGAGGCATTGACTACAAAGTTATCTTATCCGCCTGAAAATAAGATCATAATGATGCAAACGATTGAAAGACAACAAGACATAAGCACACTTGTAAGTACATATCGCACAAATAATCATAAAGAGACATAACTCAAACTAAAAGAATTTGAAGATTGAGTCTTAAAACGTATGGTTTATGATTCAATCTTCAAAGACGTGTACCTCATTTATGAGTTTTTTCTCTTTATGAATTTTCAGTCTTAGTCCCAAACCAATAGTATGTTTTGTAACAACTGATAAGCAATTTATCTTAACGTTTGCACATTTTACGACACTTAACACTCCGTTTGGAATTACCAGATAATTATAATCTGTCCTAACAAAGAGATAATCTACAAAAACGGAAACATGAAAATTAACTCATTTGTTTGTCGAAAGCAAGTTAGCACATAATCCGTCAGGATCAAATATGCATGAAAATAGTACAGATTCATAACATAATTATTATTTTATTTATTAACTATCGACACGCCCCAGGTTCGCACGGGTGCAATGGTGATATGTTGGTATTAAATACATAGGTAATGCATGTATTATATCTATTAAAAAAAACCGCATCAAAATCCGTTGAGTAGTTTTAAAGATCTAAGTATACATAGGGACCGACAGTAGAAAACCACTTTGTTTTATACTATGTAGTGATTTCGCGAAAAGTCAGAAGAGCCATTGGCACAAAAGTGGGACAGGATAGACCAGCAAATAAAAAAAATACGTCATAGTTCGAACTACGATGCTATAAGACGATACAAATTAATAAAAATACGTCGATTTTGTCGTAAACTTTTACGACAAAATTTTGCTGGTTTTAACCAGTACTCGTAGTACCTATAACAAGAAAAAGATAACAATTTTTTCTGAGAATCGTCCTTTACTCCCGCAGCTTAGTTACATTTAAAACTAGATCGAACTATTGTAACAGAATAAAATATCTTTACGAAATGGTGGTAACACAAAAAGAACCAATAAAAATATTTTCCAACACCTACAAGAATTTATCAAGTTAGGTTTTTAATCATAATCATAATCATTTATTTTGTTTGTAAAACATAGGTATTACATAGGGTGGTATAGAAGTACAGTGCGCTATGTTTTGCCAAATATTGGCATACAAACTTATCGTAAATAAGATCAGATTTCAAAACGTTTGTGTGACCTTTCCATTATTTATTATGCTATACTATCTCGTTTCATGAAAATGAGGAATCTGCGCCATTCTTTTCATTGTCAGCTTTAAATATTCCAGGAAGCTTGCATTTTATATTTTCTTAAGTTTCCTTTTTAAATCACTTTTATTTTTCTTACGTTGTGATGTTGCAATATGCAAAATGTACATTGTACCATTGCAACACGAAGTACCGTTTCTGTGCTTCTAGCGTTAAGAATTTCAGACAGGGTTCATGAGGGCCGCCCGATGCCTGCCAGGGCTTGTTCAAAGAAATAACCGTGGCCGTAGAATATAAAAGGCAACTTAGAAACACGAGTGGCTTTTAATCAGTAAAAGTCTGACTAGCTCTACTCAGAGTAAAAAGGATTATTCGATGATTTTCCTCTAGACAAAAAGAAGCGTTAAGGCTAACTTGGAGGGAGCATCGGGTAGCCTGCCGTCCGACCGTTCGGTAACTGTCCGGACCGAGCCCAAGTCGACGATGGCGCGTACTGTTCCACGCACGTATCAAGGAGATATCAGGAAACCGTAGGAGCCCAGCAGGGTCGAAGTCTACTGGGGCCACAGTTTGTGCGAAAGTGAACTCCAGGGCCCTGGAACGAAGAAAAAGGGGACAGGAGTGGGTTTTTAGTCAGTATAAGTCTGACACACCCTCGCGCTCCGCCCAAATGCGGAAGATGACATTGGATGATTTTTCCTCCAAAAAAAAAAACTAACTTGAAATCGTACCTTTGATTAACATTGGAGTGCAGTGAACGATTGGTCTGTTATAATATTATAACAACTAATAGTGTCTATCGACGTAGGAGATCCTATTAATCGAAAACACGAGCGTACCTCAGCATAATGAGTACAGACTCGAACTTACTTCGACGACGGACAAAACTTACTCATAAGGGTGCATTTAATATCCTGCAGATTTTACCACGCATGCGGGATTGCGCCGCACGCGTATCCCCCACAAATATCCTTTTCATACAAGTATTTATTGTAATGCGTCTCTTCAAGATTATAATCAGTACCGTAGCACATTTTCTTTTCAAGAAAAATCGCAATACATTGAGATCAGCCTCGACTATCTTTATTTTTCAGATAAAAGTAAGATAAAATCCAATTTATCGGATTAAAAACTACTGAGATATGCATAGATATGCACATACGAGTATATGAAATTCCAGATAAATCTCTCAAATCTGTAGATCCATTAACGCATATAGAATCATGTCTGATAAGCGAGGAGACAATATATTGACATGCTTTCGTTTTACTGCTCTGGTAATCTAGAATCTGAGACATCTTTTAACATCTTATCCCGTTTTCAATAGTGACGTATTTATCTTACACCTTCATATCGAATGCCATATTGATGAGATATTTTTTGTTTATTCTGAATAGGCTTGCGTTTGATCATTATCTCACCTGATGGTAAGCGATAATGTAGTTGACGATGGAACACGCTTGCCTAGAAGTAAACTATTTTTTCTTGATTTAAAGACCCCTAGGTTGAAACACAGATTTCGACAGCAAATTCCACTCTTTAGCATATTATGAATAAGTAAAAGTATGGTTTTGAGTTGTGCCAAAGGTATAGATGACTCCTCATAAAACTTTGTAAATACTTATTAATAACTAAGTACTAATACATAATTGTATTTCAGATACACTATTCATGTAGACGCTAAGTTAAGTGCGAAATGTATGCATAGTATCGAGTATATTATACATTTTTGTGTAATTAATAACTTTTTCAGTAAGCACAATAACTGGTCGTCATGGCTAGGAGAAATCGAAAACATGATAGTTCATCAACAACCAAAACACGTACTACTTCGTTTAATTGTATAATTTAATTAATTTAGCCGCTCTCGATCTGAATAGTTAAATACGAGTTTAAACTAAGCCAACAGTACTACGTTAGATAGGAAATATAGTAGAATTTTAAAACGATTACAATTTCTAGAAATAAGATATTTCCTATCCGGTACAGATATACAAACAAGATGTTTATGTAAACGCTTGTATCCATCCTATATTGCAATATAATAGTTAGGTACGTCCGTAAATGCAATATCTATTTTTAGAACTAACCATATGGAAATTCTAAATGGCTAATATAGTCTTGAAAAAGCACATTGTGGAAATTATGCAGCTGAAAGAAATACATAATTATAATGCGAATCCTTTGTGCATCACGCTGTTTAAAGGTTATGAAACTTTATTAGCAGGAGATAAGACAAAAATAGTCACATGAGCAGAGCATGTGACTAATTGTCCTTCTTAAGTACCAAAACAGCCTTGTCTTACAGTTGACTCAATAGATTAGAAGGATACGGCTTGGTTGGGTCACAATTAGCAAATTGGACTATACAGTGTGTTTTGTTCACCTGATTTACGGTCCTGAGACATGAACCCTCTTGCAGGAGGCTGTGTCATCATCATCAATATCATTTCAGCCGAAAGACGTTTACTGTAGGACATTGGCCTTCCCAAGTGTCGCCACATACCGATCCTATGTGTCTCGCATATATCAGATTTCCGAGACCCTCACAAGGTCATCTGGCCTACCAACGCTGCGTCTTTCAGTACGTGGACACTTCAGAACCTTTCCTCCCCATTGACCATCTGTTCTGCGAGCATTACCCTGCCCATTGCCACTTAAATTTGGCGATTTTTTAGGCTCTCTGTACACTTGGTACACAGACTGCGAATTACGGCGGCTTAGCAGCTTCTTTTTGTGGCGGTGCTTGTTTGTGGCGGCGCTTGTTTGAGACCCCTATGCGGCGACACTTAGGCGACTCAGCGAAGTCACGTTCAAGGACCGGTAGAAGAAATATTTACCGTCCAGCATCAATCTGGGCAGATAAAATTTTTACCATCGCATGTAGAACCGGGAAGAAGATGGTACAGGAAGGTTGGCATTGGCACAACAAAAGAGATGTCTATGCTCAATAATGGATAAAATCAGTCTTTAGGTGATGATTAAATTTGGATTATCGAAAGTAACTAAAAGACAAGGACGTCTTCGAATAGACCTTAGTTAGGAAAAAATACAGTATCTGGTAACAACGTGACGCATTTCTGTTACGGTCACATTGACAAACAGGGTATTATTTGATTACTTTCGACTTGACGTCATAGAACTGCACGATGTGCTCGGTACTTTTAAGCTAAACTGACATTTATTTGAGTTTATCAAGACAAAAATAAATCGGGTGCCTCCAGTGCGGGGCCCTCGGGGATCGGGGTACTCAAGGAAAAACCCGAGGTAACTCCGATGCATCAATTTTAAAAATTCGTTTAAGAGACACGATACTATCGTAAACTATGGTGGCATCGGTTGACAACCCGTCGCGTACTACAAGAGGCAGTAGCGCTTGCAAAACTCACGATTAGTGCCACATGCGCAACTTGTATGAAAAGTTCGTCTCATGCTTAGATTAGATCAAAACAGCAGAACATAGGGGACTCGTGTCTAACACGTAAATCACTAAAATTAGGACTATATGGCCCAATTTCACTCAGTCGCAATCGGCGAGTGACAGAAACGAGGGTGTTACGCAAAATATTTTTTTTTTTTTGTTTTAAGTGGGATAAAGGTTATCAAAATGGCTTCGTGTGCTTTTATATGTTGTACAAATCATTCAAATAGAAAAAAAAAAACAAATCAGATTGAATCACATTTCACTCGTAAGCACATGAAAACTTAAAATTTCTTATGATATTCTAATGTCACTTATTGTTTTGGTCGCCATTATGCGAAGCGAGATAGATGAAGCTCACGTCATTCATAATCATAACCATTCGGCGGCTAACGCGATTTCACTCGCACGACAGGGCCGGCTCTTATCTCTGTCCATGTTTATCATTGACTGTAGGTTTGCGATTGTGATGATACTGATGTGTGAATTTCGAGTCCAAGTTTTCTAATTGCGATTTTAGCGCGTAACGTATCTTTCCTTATAATATACACCGTTAAATTTTGGTCGTTTTAATCCCGCGGAGGATCGATTCGTATTTGACTCGTTTACTTAATTTCCTTAAGTAAACGAGTCAATGACCTTGTAGGCAGTTCTTACTAACTACCTACAGTTCATTAGCCTCGCTCAGCTGATTTTTACTTAAACAAATTAATTTTGCACATGCGTAAATTAAGTCCAGTTTAAAAAAAGCACTTTATTTTTTAATTTTCTCCGTACAAATCGATAGTGTTTAATGTACCGAATCGACTCAAATCGACCAAAATTTAACGGTGTATGATCACATGCGAAACACGCGATAACCGTCACATAACTGAAACATGCAACCACGTGGCTCAACACAAATATTCAAAAGTATTCTTGCGCTCACTTTATTGTTCAATCGGTTCATTATTGCTAATTTTTACACTTTTTACAATTTTTTTCAACGCCTGCAGACACTTTGGCATCCAGGTACTGGCATAAATAAACCACGCATAGGTGAAAATTATAAATATTATTAACAGTCATAACATACTAACCGTTATTCGACTATACCAACATAACTGAGGCGGCCTTAAATGCGCATGCGCGAAATCTGTGGGAATCCGCGAAGTGATCGCGTGCGATTTCCGCGCGTCTGATTTAAACGACGATTCCGTCGAAACTACGGTAGTTAGCTCGCTACTAGTTATATCTTTGGAATCGATATTGAATTACCTAACAGGATATAAACGGATTAGTATAGTTTGCTTTGTATTAGTAATTCATTCAGTCATGTATGTTCAGAGTGATGGAATTTTTACCAGTTTCTTGTGTCAAAGTCATTATAATAAAAAAATAGAAAAATTTTTCAAAAAAAAAATTCAAATTCGCCGTAAATTGCCGCGCGACGGCTGACGGCTGCAGTGCTGCCGCTGCGCTGCTTTGTTATTTCATATAAATAAATGAAGCGCGGCCGCAGCGCGGTTGCAGCGCGGCAGTCGCACGTTTTTTTAATTTGAAGGCGCCCTTACACGGAGAAACTGCTAATCAGACCTCCGCAGTCCACTTACAGGGCAACACGATAATCCTTGTATATACTAATGGTTAGATTTTCTGGCGTTTGACTATCTGTAACGATTGTATTGACCTACAAATGAATGCCGGGATCAACAGCTTTACGTGCTTTCCGAGGCAAAGGGTGTCAGTTAACTTAGAAAAGTACATATGGATTGAAAATATTCACATTCGTACTTGCCTGGTTTCAAACCCTAAAATGTGGTGACACGATGCAGCATAAAACACCAGAAAAGAATGCGAACGTTCACTTAAAATATGTAAAAGAAATAGTCCTCAAGATGTTGGAACTAAATTGGCAATTATGATAATTTTAACGATGTCAAAAATATAGGTCATTTGTTTAATTAAAGTTTTTGTTGTGTAAAGGTTACAATCAATATAATAACTAGGCTGAGTTAGAAACAGTAAGAGCGCCTCTTGACCTATCCCAAAGGAGCGACAGAATGGCGGCCGTTGTTATGTTTCATAGACAAATGAACCGGCCAACCGCTTGAGCTACGAAAACCGCTTTTCTTGCTACAAAATACGAATACCGAATACCATTGTGCGATTGATGGTGCTTTAACAAGTGGGAATACTTTGATCCAATAAAGATATAATATCGAAGTATGACTGTCTGTCGTATTACGGCTAATAATGTTTTTTTATATTTCTATCTGCTAATAGCTGAAGTGCGGCTACACCTAGTGTTAGTCGTCTACAAATAGGTACAACTGGCCTAATGTGGTTAAACTTAGATGTATCCTAGTTACAAGCAAAACCCATATGCTTAATTATACTGAAAATATAGTTCTAGCCGATGATAATTAAGATAAACCTAAGTTTAACCACCGGCGGCTGCACGTAGTTCCAGCCGATACGATGAAGGCTAGTTTTAACCTCAAAATAAGTAAGAAATATCCAAGTTTAACTGCATGTGGCCGGCTGCACCTAGTTGTAGCCGGCTAAACTAGGTGTAACTGTAGTTAGGTTATTAGCCGTAACATATGCAATCTATACTTTAGCACTATGCAATTTAAAGAATTGATTGTGATATAAATAAATATGAACATTTTTTTATTTTTACGAGAACTGATTCCCTATCGTCGTTTGCTTCCCGGTAAAAAAAAAGACCATTCATGATATTATTAGTGTTAGAGTATAACAAAAACAAATCCATCATACTTCAACACTATAGTCGTTCTCTTTCAAACCAATAAATATTGTTTTTAATTGGTCTGAGCCCCTTGTCAGCACGTGACTGGAATCCCTATTATGGTTACAATTACAGCACACGTCTCAAGTAATATTACTGAAATACACCTTCCAGTATAATAAACAATTATAGAAATTCTTAATACGGTCTTTACTTTGGCATCCACCTATTAACCCTGTCAGTCAGGAATCTGTATATAAAAGGCAAAATCCTGACTCATTCACTTGCTCATCAACGCCTAGCTAAACCTTTGAACTAAAAACGTTGAAATTTTGCATAGAGGTCTCAGAATTAAAAGGTATTTCCCAAAATTCATCCCCTAAGCCGTGCGACTTACGAATTGTAGGTCAAGGGTTCAAACCCAGTCAGGCGCATTACATTGTGTAATTTATTCTCTCAAAACGGTGAAGGAAAACATCATGAGGAAACCAACATGTCTTAGAACTTAAAATTCGAAGACATGTGACATACACCAACCCGCATTGGGCTCGCGTAGTGGATTACGGCCCATTACTTCTCTTAGAGAGGAGGCCTGAGTCCCAGCAGTGGAACACTATAGAGCTGATTATGCTATGTTATGCATCCCCTAAGGGGAAGAAACCAGATCCAAAGTTTGCATGGAGAAACCTATTTCATGCGGGCGAAACCGCTGGCAGAAGCTAGTTGAACCATATACCTTGATAAATCAAGTATCCTCTGTGAAATCCGAGTCCTTCGAATCAAAACGAGGTTGTATTCAAACTTTTTGCAGATCATGTTTGTTGATGTTCCTTCAGCGTTACTGATAATACGAATTAGTGTTGTTTAATGCTCTATTTGAGACGGACAGTGATAATCGGTTTGTTACTGGATGGTGCTTCATTAGAAGGCCTAAATTCCGTAATTGCAATAACATGCTAATTCAATTATAATGCTGTATGTAGTATAGCATCAGCGTTATTATAGCTGTCTATAGTATCTGTAGTCTTAGACAGGATCACAAAAAGTCCTCATTATTTAGCCAGCCAATTTATTACCATTCCATCTTAGTTACAAATCTGCACAGTTTTCATAGGACGTGAACATGGAGTATCCCAGGAGTATATTTCCTTGACATATTTTTTTAGCTAGTAGTACCTATGTCATGGCCAGATCAAAGAAATTGCCAGATCATTTTATTACCAAAGTAATCCTACATTAATGATATGGCCAACGAGGATTGACATATCATCAAAAGTTAACGTTTAAACCATCTGGCCAATTTTAGTTGGCCATTTCATAAAGTGATCAATTTCTATTATCTGGCCACGCCCACGACACCAATTATAATGTCCACCAATATCGGAAACAGGGTCCAAGCTACCGGCGGTCAGGATTCCAGGCTCTGAAGAAAGGAATCTCCTAACAATATGAGATGAAGGAAGCAGGATACCATTTTCTGTTGATGGAGGCTATCAAGCAATGGTTAACACGACTATCGGCACAATGATCGCCGTACATGTCGATAACCTCGCGAGTCATTGAATTATATACCCTTATTTTTACAGCACTATATATATAACTGTCAACCAAAACAATACTTATACGCACTAATTAAGATACTAATTATAAAGGCTATATTTATGAACAAATTTTCAGATTTTTTTATATAGTTGGCTCCATAACAACTCTGTGTTAATTTCTTTCTAGATTTTCGATAGTAAGGCTAAGAACTCACGAAGTGGTTTTCAACCGCACCCGCCCCGGTAGAGGAAACCGCTGCTTTATTTCTAAACTCATGAGACAACAGTTTTTTGCGCATACGCAGCCGGCGCGGTTGCGATTTTCGCCCGAATGTTACGCAGTGAGAAGCATAACTGTTTTAAAAATAATTTATTAATTAACTAAGACTAAATTACAAGAATTTATATATAATTCGAGTTAGAAAATGGACGTGTTGAGCTATGAAGATGAATTGAACTGAATTTCTTATGAGCTAGCTTTTATATTCATAAGGGCATGAGATAGTTAAACATAATTAGGAACGAATTAACTAACTATCGTGACAAAGGTTACTTTCTAAATGACACAAACAAATAACTAATATATGTATTTGTAAATGACTTACTTAGTAAATAGCGTGAGACAGTTAAACATATAACGTAAGGATACAAACAACGGAACGAATTAACTAACTATAGTGACAAAAGTTACTTTCTAAATGACACAAACAAATAACTAATAGGTATATTTGTAAATGACTTACTTAGTAAATAGCGTGAGACAGTTAAACATATAACGTAAGGATACAAACAACTATTAATAATCTAAATGAACAACTATCTTAATGATTAACTAATACATTAGTAGATGACTTATTTAGTAAACAAAAATAAGGAATGGGTAAATAACATAAGTGTGTGAGTCATATAACATAACACGAAAACCTGGCGGCTGATTATCGCAAGACATGCTGTTGCAAAACGGTCCACCGATACAACGGAAGCCCCCAATAACCGCACACACCGCAGGCGTGAAACGAATCGCGAAAAAAACAAATATCTGCATTCTACAGAAGCTGCGAGCCCACAACCGTGGCGGCCGCGGTTGAAAACCGCTTCGTGGGTCCTTAGCCTAAGATTTCAAGTAATCTGAAAGGAAGATGGGAGTGTAATAAAAACCAGCTTACCCGTATAATGTCCATGACTTTGTTCAGGGGCTTCCCTCTGTACAGTTGCTGATGACATACAAGTTCGTCATAGTCTACGATTTTTCTTCGGACTGTTCCATTTTCATTCTCCATTGCCAACCAGTCGAGACCACCATCGCTGCAATCCCAACTGTTATCTGCCAGAAGAAAAAAATAAATAAAAAAGTATATTACGTGACATATAAATTGAACCATTTGCTATGGAAACCCGAAAACCAGTTATAATTCTCGTCACACAAGTTGAACCATCATGACGGTCGACCTTGAATGCGCAATAACTAATTTTCGGGTATCAATCAAAGTGGGGGGCTGCGCATAACCATAGCATATGGTTCAAATTATTTGCCGCATACTACATATAACGAACTATTAATTTCTTTTTGTAAGTAACAGTTTGACGGCACCTTATTGTTTTTTTTTTAACAGGCTTTTGTAATCAATAGAGAAACCCATAAAGTGTTCATAATATATATGTGACATTTTCTCAGAAATGCATAAAAAAAAAAACAAAGACGCTATTCATTGCGTAAACACGTGAGCACTTACAAATTCTTTTTTAAGTGATCGAAGTTTAAAAAGACCCTTTCTTTCGACAGTCGCCACTCTTTATTCAATTATGGACCGTATAGAAATCGGTTTAAATTCATTTTTGAATACCCAGTTCTATTTTGTAGAATCTACTTGAAATATGACTACCCTTCATTTCAAAGTGTAGTGTGTCAACTGATATTATTATGAGGCATTAAAGTTGTTGGAGTTAACACGAACTAGAAGTTTAAATTAAAAAACTTGTTAGGATAAAGTTTTTTAGTATCGTTAAAACTTTTGAGTCATATTTTATAGTTAGTATAAACACAGAAGCAATTTTTATTACAAAAGGCGGCAAATAACTTGACTCGAGATTTTATGGTGGTGAAGCTCCCACCGCCCATAATTCCATTCATTTTGACACACAGATAATTATGTTGGACATGCTCGAGCTACCCCCACCACGAAAATGTAACGTGTGTAAGTGGTAACGGCCCCGACTTACGAGTACGTCGCGGGTTCAAACCCCCAGCCAGGCTCATTACTATAAGTAATTTATTTCAACACTACTGCTCTCAAAACGGTGAAGGAAAACATCATGAGGAAACCGGAATGTCCTAGAACCAAAAATTCGAAGATATGTGACATCCACCAACCCGTACTGTGCCCACGTGGTGGATTACGGCCCATTCCCTCTCCTAGAGAGGAGGCTTGATTCCCAGCAGTGCGAACATTGTAAGGCTGGTGCTATGGTAAACGAAAGAACGGTCATCATCTCAACAGATTGACGTCCACTGCTGGTCATAAGTCTCTGCCATGATTGTGTCGCCACAATGATCGTTCTTGTGCATCTCGCATCCATCAGATTTCGCCGACCCTGATCAGGTCATCGGTCAACCTTGTGGGAGGCCTTCCAACGCTGCATCTTCTGATACGCGATCGCCACTCGAGAACCTTTTAGCTCATCAAAAACTGTTCCGCTAAAAAAAAAATTTTTTGGCTATATGTCTTCTCCTGTCTGTCAAGACGCTTTATCTCGAGAACGCGTGGAAGTATTGAGTTGAAATTTAAACCATATATTCAAGTCTGTAGCCCCTTGAAGCTATGAAAAAATCAAACTTCTAAGTTAACGAAAAAACGATATATGGACGTGTCTGTCGCAGAAAACGTATATTTCGACACTCTCAAGGGAATTAAAATTCATAGGGTACTCCCCTTTGAATAGAATCCTGAAATTTGGCATGAAGCCATATAGCACAAGTACAGGAAAAAATCTGAAAACTGTAAGTTTGGCGGCATCACAAAAAAATACTTTTTTTGCGATTCGGAAAAATCTTCGTAACTCAATTTGGGAGTAGAATTACATAATTATGAATACTGTGATATGGAAATATTGTAAGACAAACCATTTTTTAAAAGATTATTCTTTTAAGACAAACCATTTTTTAAAAGATTATTCTTTTAAAAAAAAATGGTTTGTGGAGTTTCTTGCCGGTTCGGAAATAAAAAAATATTTGAAGTGTGAATTTTTGTTTTTTTTTTTTATTGGTTTCATAAGTAAGTTTGTAAGGAACCCTCAGTCGAGTTGAGGCGATTCCGACTCGCACTTGCCCAGTTTTTGCTTGTATAATGTCATCGGTTCTACTGCGTCAGATCAGCCCATTCCGGTCTGGGCACGCCTTAATTATGGCGGTAAGGCCCCTCTTTGAGGCGTGGCTGGAAAGACCTCACGGCGTCCTAACCTTCCGCATGACCCAGGTTCTCACGGACACGGTAAGTTCGGGAGGTTCCTGTTCCGGATTCGTGCGGAACCGATGCCCGGGTACCACCACTGCGTGGACTGCCCGGAGGACACGGTGGAGCACACGGTCGAAGTGTGCCCCGCTTAGGCAGAGCATCGCCGTGTTCTCGTGAGGGCGATCAACAGCGGCGATCTCTCGCGCCAGGCCCTGGTACGGGCCTTGGTCCGGAGCGAGGAGGGATGGCTGGCGGTCGCCTCCTTCTGCGAAGCAGTAATGCTAGCAAAGGAGGAGGCCGCGCGCGAGAGGCAACGGCCCTCACGGCCCAGCCGCCGCGGGGTTTCCGATTCCGATCCTGATTTCCAGCCAACGTAAGCGCGGGCTTGCGGAGGGCGAGCTATGGGTAGCTCGCTGTCCGACCGTCCGGTAACCATCCGGATCAAGCCCAGGTCGTCAACGACGCGCACTGTTTCCGCGCGCCTCAAGGAGTTGTCAGCAAACCGTAGAGACCCAGCCTGCTAGCTTCAGGCAGGGTCGAAGCCTACTGGAGCCAAGGGTTTGCTTCCGAAAGGAAAGCCCGGCCCTGGTATCTAAGGCCAGGAAGGAACGGGGTGGGTTTTTAGTCAGTAAGAGTCTTGACACTATCTCCCGCTCCGCCCAAAGGCGGGAGATGTCATTGGATGATTTTACCCAACACCAAAAAAAAAAAGCTCATTCCGGTCAACTTTTACTTCCATTTCTTTATAGGCAGTTAAATAAAGCCTAAAATTAGCTTAAATCCTTGTTAAATACGTCCAGTATTTTTCTCTAAAAGAATTTAGAATATTATTATGCGTAAGTGCTTGCTTAAGATATGTGTAAGAAGCTTGCCCACGCACAAAATCGAGTACGTCATCAATCACTCATCACTTAAGTGCACCTACTCGTACAAATCTATACTAATATTCTAAAGAGGTACTTTATATTATTTGTATTTTTGTTTGTCATGAATAAATTCAAAACTGCAACATCGATTTTAAAAATTCGACCAGTAGAATGTTATTTTATCACTAGATGACCTGTCAGCAAACCATAGGGGCCAGCAGGGTCGAAGCTTACTGGGGCCATGGGTAATGTGAAAGTGTGCCCCGGGGGCCTGAAACAAAGGCAAAGAGGAACAGGAGTGGGTTTTTAATCAGTAAAACTCTGACACTGTCTCCCGCCCAGCCCAAGGGCGCGAAGATGTTATTGGATGATTTCCCTACCTAAAAAAAAATCACTGGGTGACATAGGCTTAAGACATCTTCTAGTTTCACGCGGGCGATGCCGCTGGTAGAAGCTAGTGAAGTTCTTAGAAATAATCTCAACGGTATGAATGCACACATAAATTGACATATAAAGGAAGATAAGTTACGCGCCAACATCGCAATCAGAAAATCTAGACTCTAAACTCACACATCTATGATTATCGTCATCACAGTCGCAAACCTACAGACACTGATAGACAAGGACAGAGTTAAGAGCCGGCACTGTCGTGCGAGCGAAATCGCGTTAGCCGCTGATTTCAGCGGTTCACGCACTAGAGGCGAGTCACCTATCTTCCGCTGTTATGATTTAATCTAACCACGCATATCCACAATTTATTCAAAGGCTTGATATTGAAGTGTAGATAACCTAAACGTTAAAATATCCCGATCGTGACAATTTTAAAAACATTTATGAAACATGTGGATGGAATAAACAAGTTGGCAAATCATCACGGCATTGATTGATAGATTTTTATTATTGTACTTATTTCTTTTCTGTTTGTCATCTGCCGTGTTATGTTTCTAAGGTCGACAAGTAGAAAATGTCTATGAATATAATAAAATAGAATTTTATTGTACATCAAAAAGATATTAAGATATTAAGTCCGCCTTTGTATAATTTATTTTTTTAGTGCATAAAGTTTTAACAAATAAATAAATAAACCTATTCTTTTATCTCAAAATAAACGATATCCGAGATAATGGGACATTGATTCGCGTTTTATTAAATTCTTAGTCTAAAAATAAATAGGATGCCTAAGATCTTTTAAAAATACTGAGGTACTTGAATATGAGATAAATAGTTTTAAGTCTCCAAGATCATTTGAAACAGTCACCCTGTGTTTATTGCAATAAGGTTGTGTTTGGTTTAGTGGGTTTTTTTGAATAAAAGTAACGTACGTTCATCGCGAAGCTTTATTTTCAACTGATCACAGACAAGTAATTAGAGAATGGACTGTAGGTATGTCTATATCTATATATTAACAGCTAACTATACATACTAACTTTGTATTCATTGGTTTTTAAGACTTGCCTAAACACCCTGGAACACAACGGGCAGCTAGCTAGATTGGAATTTAACGCCATAGTATTTTTGTGTGGGCACACGAGGCTAAGTATTCTCTTTTAATAGAACGAGTCCATAGGAAGTTTTCCCGTTTTATTTATAAGCGCATATACGGGTACTACCCCTATGTATCCATCTTTGTTTGTTACGGGGATGGTGGGACTAGACACTAGAACTCAGACGAAAATTACATTTACTAACTCATTACCACCGTCTCCTGACAAAGAAGGTGGATAATCCAACTACGCTCGAGCGGGTGGGTCTTGCAGGTGTGCTGAGCCGACTCCTGGGCGGAGGGGAAGCGTCAAGGGCCCTCGTCGCCGGAGGAAACTATTCGCCGCGCCACCGGGAGTGCGCACACGTTAAGCCGCTGCAGCGCCCACAGCTCGAGCAGTTACTTCGACCTATAGCCCCAGTAGGCTTAGACCCTGCTGGGCCCCTAGATTTTGCTGACAACTCTTTAAGATTTTTGAGTATGAGTACATTATGAAGGGCAAAAGGTATTTACTGGATTATTTTTACACTTTACGATTAGATTTCGTTAGCCACCTAGATAATATCCACAACATATCAGTGTATCTAGAAATAGATGTGTATCTTTGCGTATTGAAATCAAATCTAAGTAAAATACACATCTTTCTCTAGATATTTTGTAAACACTGATCTATCTTGTGGATAATATCTAGGTGTCTATTAAAATCAAATCATAATAAATCAATAACGTCCTCACATAAGACCGGTTGTATGAAAATGTACCTCGGGAAGGATGCTATTAAAATAAATATTGAAAAACCTACCTATTATGTCTAGTTTACATGTGGGCCCAGCCTCGGCCAATCGCCATTATGCAAGCAGGGTTTCCCCGTTTATACAATGGCTACATAATGGCGATTGGCCGAAGCTGCGCCAAGGTGTAAACTAGGCATTAGAAATGTTGAGAACTTAAGAGCTTGTATACGGAGACGCGGCGCGTTGCAAGGCGTGATGGGCGGTCGTCGTACATATGTTAGTGTTTGCGCGTGCGATGACGTGACCCGCTCTGCTGCAATGTACGATGAACGCCCAACGCACCGCATCTCCGTAAACAAGCACTAAGAGTTTGGCGGTAAGGTTAGCGCAGTGGTTTAGCGATTGGCTGCTTCTTTTTTTGGTGGGAAATTATCCAACGACATCTCTCGCTCTTGGGCGGAGTGAGAGGGCGTGTCAAACATTTACTGACTAAAACCCAGACCTGTTTCTGATTTGCCTTCGTTCCAGGTACTTAGAACAAATATTTGTATGGCCTACAAATAGGTGTACCGGGTCTGGGTGTCTTGGGTATGGAAGTTTCATGTTTGAGAACGCACCCACGATCTTGGATTAATTCTTAATGTGAAGCAACGGTGTTTTTTTTTAATAAGAGTTTTGGAGTAATTTAGTATAGCATGCGGCAAATAAGTTGAACCAATTGCTATGGTTACGCGCCACTTTGATTGAGATCCAAAAATCGGTTATAATCCTAGTCACACAAGTTGAACCATCACGTCGGTCGACCTTAAATACGAGTAATCTTCGAGATTCGGTAATTAAACTATTTAAATAAGTTAGTTTGTACAAAACCCTCAGTGCGCGAGTTCAACTCGCAATTGCCCGGTTTTGTTTTAAAGCCAACTTTCGAGTAAGATATCGTCGATCGAAACCGCTACTTTATTATAATACCTAAATATTTTTTGGTTTTATCAATAACACATCATCATCATCATCAGCCTTTTAATGTTCCCACTGCTGGGACTCAGGCCTTCTCTCTAGGAGAAGGAATGAACCGTAATCCACCACGCGGGCCCAATGCGGATTGGTGGATATCACATGTCTTCGATTTTTTTTGGTTCTAGGACATGCTGGTTTCACGTTTCACGATGTTTTCCTTCACCGTTTTGAGAGCAGTGGTGATGATATAAATTACGCAAAGTAATGTGCCTGGCTGGGTTTGAACCCTCGACCTACAATTCGTAAGTCGGGGCCGTTACCACTCGGCCAACACTGCTCTCAATGACACGGTTAAGGCTTAATCAGGAAATCTTTCCCTGTAGCATTCCACGATTTAATACCATCAACAGGCAAACAGTTAATAATATTGAAACAGACAGAATATTTTGGAAAATATAGATACATATTTTCTGATGAAACCCACGTTAATGAACCGCTAATATAGGACGATGGAGATGTATTTCCTCATGCGTGAATATCATAATATCATGGAACAATTCCACCGGGAAACCTGTTGATATTCTCTGCCGCAATAACAGTGTCGTCTCACCCTAGGAATTTCTCTTCTATAGTGGGTTGCTTCACAAACATTTGAACTCATATACTCAAGTCATCCAGACCCGGAACCACTATTTAACGTAAAAGTATTTGTTTCATGCGGGAATCGAACCCGCAAGACAGCCAATCACTCGACCATGGCACCAACTGTGCCGTTAATAGACTAATAAGAATAATAACAATCTCCAAAAATCATAATAATCTCCTCGCGGTTGTCGTCCGAGTGTCTCCGCAAGATTCTACAATACTTCGGTCACATTGCAAGGAAGGACGGTGGCAACCTCGAAAGGCTTATCGTGACCGGTAAAGTGGATGGGAAAAGGCCTCGTGGACGCAGCCCAATACGTTGGTCCGACTAGATCCGCACCGCTCTTGACTCTACGGTATATAATGCCCTTCACACCGCCAGAGACAGAAACAGATGGAGAAATTTCGTACAAGTGAAAGTGATGGAGCAGGGGTCACCCTCAGCATTAAGGAATACGACGCAAGGAGGAGGAAAAATAATAACTTTATTCTACTTACACTCATACAGAGGAACATATTTTGTTTAAGGATGTCATCAAATGACTCCTATCCTCTCTGAGTAAAGCAACAGGGAGTATAATCCTCGGCACACAAGTTGAACCATCATGGCAGTTGACCTTGAATGTGCAGTAACCGTTTTTCAGATCTCAATCGAAGAGGGAATTTGTGCAACTTATTGCCGCATACAATATTAGACTTTTCAGGAGGTTGTAATAAAACTCGTAAATGTTCATATAAAAACACGATAACTCAGTGGTCAGTAAACAATAATACAGTGAAACTGGTTTGTGGGACCTGGATAAGTGAGAAACCTCCGAAGCTGGAACTCATGCTCAGGGTCCAACACTTTAGCAATGAATTACCTCTATTAGAGAGAAAAAGCAAACTTATCTGGCTATCTGGGATTCGTTCTTTCGATTTTATCCCCTTATTTACTTCTATAATTAATTATATTTTTCAGCTAGTAAATTTTACCTCTTTGTGCTTGTTATTTTCGATAACAGGTCAGAATGGAATAAAATAAACTTTATTGTATATATAACCCAAAGTATACAAAATAATTCACAGTATCAGTATCTCTCAGTGTTATTCAAAATAACTCTCTTAATAAGCCTCTTCAAAAAAAAACAGAATCACCAGTTGCGATTTTTAGCACCTCATGGCACTGTGTGCGTGAGTGCGACAGCCAATACTTAAAAAAAAATCCTTCCTATCTTATTGTAGATTCGGGTCGAATCGTCTAACATAATTGCCTCCTAACATTTTTACAAATTCAAAACTGCAGCTTGTATTGTATATCCGCCCTCTTTCCGACTCACGATAACATTGCTGTTAGCGCATCCAAAAATCGTTGGGACGCCTTATGGACGCGCTTACGGTCACTCAGAACTGTTCGCTCACTAACATCGACGTTGTCGTTATTCGGAACGCGGGGTATATAATAGCCCCATGTCGGGGTATATGACTTGGGCCACGGGATTATTCGAAAAAATACCGCTCTTTTCCCACCTTCCCAACCGCAATTCCTTAAAAACATCACAAAAAAAATACCTACTGTTGAAGCTTTTAACCAATTTAGTACTTACCTAAAATTTAAAGTAAGAAGGTGCAGACAAGGTGAATTAAGAAATAAAATAAGAGGTAAATACGGTTCACAATATGTAAATACTAAAACGTGATGTTCAAGGTTTAGCGTTTGGAAACTTAGTACCTACTCAATGCATCAGATTCAGGACATTGACCCAAACCCACAGACTATCTCAGGTTAAAACGAATAAATGACCGGCCAGGTGCAAGTC
The DNA here is from genome assembly GCA_958295575.1 of Leucania comma. NCBI lineage: Eukaryota > Metazoa > Arthropoda > Insecta > Lepidoptera > Noctuidae > Leucania > Leucania comma. The sequence goes on along the minus strand of OY282474.1, from coordinate 11,959,880 downwards.
GGACTCATGCACGAAGGTTTCGTAGGCAGCAAAAAATCGCTTTTCTTGTATATGTTCCTCACTGAAATATTTATTTTTCTGTATAAATTTGTTATTACATTGGCATCATAAATACATCAACTGAAAATTTCAACTGTCTAGCTATCACAGTTCATGAGATGCAACCTGGTGACAGACAGATGGACAACGGAGTCTTAGCAATAAGGTCCTGTTATTATCTTTTCAGTACGGAACCCTAAAGAAAAAAAATCTGATTAAGCTTGTGCAAATGAAGTTCTTTCATAAATATGATACCGCCACATGACACAGTTAACTCACTTCAAAATTTAGACCTGCGCTACTTGCATGAAGATCCAAATTTTTGTGATTTAATGAAATATGTATAGTTCTCTGTAGGTACTTGTGTACTTACCAATTTTTTTAGTTCTATAAGTCAACGGCAAGTACGTAAGTAGTGTCAAAATATACGATTTTTGTGACATTAACGGCCGTTTTTTTTTCGTTAAATTAGTTTGATTTTTTCACAGCTTCAAGGGACTTTTTCTAAGACCTCAATTAAAATGGTTAAATTCAACTCGATACCTTCACACGTTCTCGAGATAAAGAGTCTTGACAGACAGACTGGCGGACAGCAAAATGATTCTTTATGGGTTCCGTTTTTCAGTTTTGAGGTAGGTATGGAACCCTAAAAATATGTGCGGTTAATGTTCCACCATACCGATCTTTTTGGCGCAGACGGCACATCTTTTTATTTTATTTTATTTACATTCTTTGCTAACCTTCATTTTTTATATATCGTCGTTGCGACTTTACGACCTCTTATGTGTCACTATTGGCGACACCAATTTTTACCCCCAAAACAATTATACACATGAGAGTTTTTAAGCGAAAACTCACATCTGTATAGGATGACGATTATTAATTCGTCCTCTAGACATGAGATTATTGCATTCCATAGAACTTCAAAATATCTAAAAGGCAGGGTTGCAAAGTGGTTTGGCCAAAAATTACACATGAGAGGTCTTAAAGTCGCAACGACGATATATGGTATTGTTTTATTAGTCTAACAATGTATTTTATTGATTTATTAAATGCATATTTTTGGTGTGTGTCCAAGTTTTTTGGACAATTTCCTGGGTAAGTTTTTTTGTTTTACCTAAAAATCATCAAATGACGAATCACGCCCTTGGGTAGGGCGGGAGATAGTGTCAGACTCTTACTGACTAAACACCTACCCTGTTCCATTCATTGCCTTCGATCCAGGGCCCCGGAGTTCATTTTCAGCTAACCCTTGGCCCCAGTAGGCTAGCCCTTCTGGGCACACACAGTTTGCTGACAACTCCTTGAAGCGCGCGGGAACAGTGCGCGCCGTAGACGACTTGGGCTCGGACCGGTCTGTTACCGGACGGACGGACAGCGAGCTACCCATTGCCGATATTACGAAAAAATTCAGCCATGTTCAGTACATTTTGACCAGTTAGGCGAACACAAAAGTAGGTACTGACCAGCAGCTTTTTTTTCGCGATTTCAAGTTTGATCCCATAGTAAAAGTTGTTTGTTATCATGACTCCGATCACGTGTTTATGTATCGTTCACTAATTACCAGTCACCCTATATATTCAAATTGCGCCAAACCGTTATGCAAATTACAGTATACTAACTCTATAGTGTATATACCTCACCTGCTAAATAAAGGCGTTCCAAACTCCTTGGTGCCGTCAACAGAGGTAACTTCATATGTCTCAGGCTGTTCCCTCGTAGGTCCATCTCTCGAAGAAGTGGCATATCACTCACGATCTCAGGAGTTAATTCCCAGAGAGCCATCAGTCCGTGGAATGTCAATTTCTGTTGACAAAAATAGTAATTGGTAAATTTGATTGTGCTATAGATCAGTGAAACAAGGTACGAGTCCTGTAGTATCATGGTTCTCCAGTATAGACTCAGTAGTTGATGAAACAAGATGGCCTGATCAAAGCCCTGGCCCAGGCCCTATTAGAATACCAGTGCGTTATTTTACTTTTTTTAGTTAATATCGCAGCATATGCTGGACATATGCCTTTTTGACCTTGCACAGGTCTTTTATTTTCAATCTTTTTTTTTGTTTTTTTTTTTATGTTTAAGAAGTATTTATGGATTTTGTAATTGTTGTTGTAGGTATATACTTTTTGGCCTGTGCGAATCTCGAATAAATGTTTTTCTTTCTTTTTGATGATGACCAACGTGTTACGTAGAAATTGTAATATTTTTTACAACTGGAAACCTCTAGAAAAACTAATACGTACGAATCGCACTACATATCAAAGCGCTGTCAGTTCCTGTGAGCGAACCCGAGGATACGATAATTCTGTATACAAATTCCACAAAATTAGATGTCCTTAATTACTACGGAAATAGGTATAACTAGGATGGATTCCTATACACCGTTAAAATTTGATCGTTTTAATCCCGTGGAGGGTAGATCCGGTACATGAAACACTATCGATTTTTAAAGTTAAAAAAAATTTGTCCTTTTTTCTATAACTCGAATTAATATCCGCATGTACGGAATTAATTTCTTTAAACAGCCCTCTCCGTTTATTAGAAAGAATGTATCACCAGTAACGACATAATAAGACCGAGATATGTCGTGAATATGTATGTGACATAACATAGTGCTATTGTCACATACATAGTCAAGTAATATAACATATATATTCGCAAAATAAGCAGGCAGAAATTACAAGTGAGTAAGTTATTATGAGAAGATATGCCACTGCTGTCTCTTGGGAGACTAGTAATATGGATTTACAAATACGGTACTGGATAATTTTTCCTGTAAAGAAACTGAGAATAAGATAGGATGTTAAACCAAAACTATCTTCCATAGGTAGTAATAGACAAGGGATTTTTTCATACCTATACATAGTCAAATATTAACGCGTAACTATACATACTACGTGTATAATTTTCCTTTGAAATTACCAGTATTGTCAAAAAAGTGCCGTTCCATGGCAACAAAGATGAAAGGTAGAGGTACTTCTGGTACTGCTAAATTTTCGGAAGTAGCACTTGGTGGGTACTAATGTGACTCACACGGTCAAACCAAAACATCCATTCACTTTTGTTAATGGTCATCTAATTTATTGTTTCTCTGTAGGATACAGTTGGTACTGACTACAGTGCGGTTACTAGACTTGTATTTGCCCGGTGCCAGTTTCTGAAACTGCGCTCATGAAAAAATTTCCACCTGAGTAAGTTTAATCTACCTGACACAGGTCCTCACCAGAAATGAGTGTTTAGAGAGGTACCTGTTTCGAATCTGGTGGGAAAAAACGCTCGGTACAAACGCTCGAGTACGAAACATAATGGAGGAAGTTTGCCCCGCCTGAGCGGAGCCCCGCCGTGTCCTCGTGAAGGCGATCAACGACACGGTGATCTGAGCATCCAGCTCTGATTCAGGCCATGTGTATAGGGCGAGAGGGAATGAGAAACTGTATCTTATTTTTGATGAAATAAATTGATGATTTCTGCGCCCTGCGCTTGGGCACCATTCGCACTGCCCTATTTACGGCACTGACTAACTGTATTAGTATGACAATAAAATAGCTAAACCGTGTTAATTAACCAAATTAATATAAATATTAATAAACAGATAGTCGTAATCACCTTAACACGGTGTCCTACGCAAGCAAATAAACGCGATTCAACGCGATGCAATTCAGCGTAAATGGAACAAATAATTGATTGACACTCAATTACGATGGCCGATGTGTCCGAGAGTGCGGTGCGCCGATGAGCAAGTGAAGCAGTCAAAATTAGTCACTTTGATATTTTCTTTTTTAATTAGTGCAACTCGTTTTATATAAATGGCAACTAAAGCAACGACAGTTTAGGCGCAAAATTCTGAATTCGCAAAATGGCAACCGAGTCGCAAAAGGGCTAATTCTCAAAATGGCCAATTCTCAAAATGCAAATTCTCAGAATGCCCAATTCACAAAATGCCCAATTCGCAAAATGCCTAATTCTCAGAATGCCACATTCTCAAAATGGCTAATTCTCAACATAGCACATTTTCGTACTTTAGAATAAATTAAAAACAATAAGAAGAATAAATTTTAATATATTTTATGTATTTAAATGTGTATGGGACAAGGGCAGGAAGAAGAAGAAGAAATGTGTAGGGTATGTATCTACCAGCTTTGCCAGATTTTTTCTATGCCAAGTCAGGATTTTGAAACTTTTTTAGTAAAAAAAAATGCGGGATTGTTTCGTGAAAGTGGAACATAAAAAAAAACATGTATAATCAGAAGTTTTTAAATATTTTTTTATCTGAAAGTTAAATTACGTGTACGTGACATTAGGTAGCAAAAATAGTCATAGAACTTTTATTTTAATAACAATACAATAAGTATTTTTAATCAAATTTACTCTATCGGCAGGCAGCCAGTTCACATTGACTGTGCCACCCGGCCGTGCTTCCTCAGCACGCTACACGCACGGTCGAGTTATCCTCAAAAAGCGGGACTAAACCTGTCCCGCGCAGGACATTTAGTTTTTATTTAAAAATCGGGTCCCGCCAAAATGGGGTCGTCTGGGAATACTGGTATCTACATACCATAACAATGTAGTTTATTTATGTGAATTATAAACTCGCACAACATGACTAAAATAATATAATTATTAAGGATTTAAAATTATTATTTTTTACACAACAAAAGTAACACGATTCGGAACGCATTGGCGGTGTCGAAGGATATTGTATGTGTGTGTGTGTGTGCAATGGTGTGAGTGTCAATAACTTTGGTGGTGTACCAGTGTCAATAACTTTTGGAATAAGTGTAGATCGTCGCCGATAATAAAAAGTACGTGCAACAGCTGGAAGCAGACTAAAAATCAACATAGGTAGGTTTTTTTTTTATGGTAGGTAAAATCATCCAATGACAAATCCCGTCCTTGGGTGGGGCGGGAAATAGTGTCAGACTTTTACTGACTAAAAACCTACCCTGTTCCATTCATTGCTTTGTCCCAGGGCCCTGGGTGACATTTTCACATAACCTTTGGACCCAGTAGGCTTCGGCCCAGGTTGCCGTAGTCCTGGAACGCAAAGATCAACGGAAGGATTACGGGTGGATTTTAGCTACAAAAAGTCTAACACTCACTCTCACTCCACCCAGAGTGGGAGTAACATAATGTCCTACAAAAAATTAAGAAAAATCTACACGTAACCTAATAAAAATAAACTTGTATCGTTATTAATTTTCATTCAAATATTCTGCACGTGTATCTCCTGAAAATAACGTCACAATCACAACAAATAAAATAATGATATAATAAGTATCTCATTAGTCAAGTCGAGACTTGTCTGATGAATCAGTACTTTATATCGTAGGATATATTATAAAGTAAATATATCAAAAGATAAATAAAGTGCCTGCTTAGGAATAATTTTTGCATCAAAACATTGCAATTTGAACGTTATACCATTGATATTAAAAGTTACAAGATACGCATTTGATATTCGCCCGGACGGTAATGGCGCATACAACCGTTTAAATACGTACCTACGTATATAATGTCATCGCGCCATTAACGTCCTTTAAATTAATTTGTGGTGCTACTTTGTGCAAGTTCGCTCAAAGGACACGCATCAGTAAATTTATATTTACTTGTGCGTTCACCGATAATAAAGACGCGTGCGCTTTGCGATAATACGAGCGCGTGCAGCAGGGCTATTGGCTAACTTTTTCAAAGACGGTTGACAATTGGCATTTGATGATAACTAAACTTCGTTGTCAACTAACCATTTCATAACTTTGGTATTACGTATCACATCCAGTGACTATTAAACTACGGTGGATAATTGGTGGATAACAAAATTCACGGTGCTCTTTGGGCCCACTCTAAAATTTTATCGACTATTACACAGCTAAGATGAATATCGCATCATGTGCGTAACAACCTTGCACTTTAGAGAACATTTGATTTTATACGGTTTATAAATTGCTTTTGACATTTTACGTAAATAAAACGAAATGAAAATATAGGAAAATATCTTCTAATTTGCTTATATCTGCAAATCTAGTGCAAAATAAAGGGTAAATGACACCACAGAATACATAGATATATAAGAATGAGTTTAAAATATGTAATTTCGTGTACCTAACCTAATTTATTTAATTTCAAGATGCCTGGCCGAAGAAGGGTTCCCGGAAGGCAGTTGAAACTGCTAGTAGAGTTTGTGGAGACCCATTTGTGGATTCCCATTCCAAAGTAGCAATAGGACGCCCTCCGGTAATGCTACAGGCCGTTCGAATCGGAAAGCGTGGAACTCCGTAGCATTCCAATTGAATTCATTTGCAGAAGGAACACCCAAAACCTCAGATATCCGACCAATGTTGAAGGGTAAGTCGGGTTTACACATCTTACTTTCTATCAACTTTAAATTATTCGATTCTTTACTAGAATGAATGTATTATATTCAAATCATGATTTTTCAAGGATTTTTGTCACATAATGTGACAAAAAATGCCATAGCAGGTACTTTACCCCACATAAAGTCTCAATACTTCGACCACTTACAAATATTCATCACTTTAGTAGCCGTTGGATGAAAGTATATTTTCAGTTACAAAAAAAATGTTTTTTTTCTTCTTTCTAGTACACGGGAGTTTGTGTCTGAAACAAAAGACAAAACTGTAGACTCTCAGGGGAGCGCGGCCCTAACTGATGGAGAGTGTACCAAGCTCTCCTCTGAATGAGTTGGAAAACAAAGTGCTGGCAATTATTAGATCGAGCAGCAGAGTAGCGGTGGAGGAAATTGCCTGGAGTGCGCCTACCAAATAATGTTAGTTCAATACTTGTTCATCATTATTAAAATAAAATAAAAATATGAGTAGAAATGTTACACACATTCAGAGGTATATCTAACAAAGAATATTTTTGGTGTGTGGATGGTGTTGTATTTAGGATCTTTTTTAATGTTACAGGTATCATCAGTAGATGACGTTGCATACCCTGTTTATTCTGAAAATGCAGCACTCAATCCTCCAGTACATCAATACTCGTCCCTCAGTCCTGTGCTCCTTTATTCGTGTCTATAGATCCCATAATGAATGTGGAATGGCTTGATGACTGACGTGTTTACATTTATTGATTTATGTAACTAAATCATACCTAAATTCTCTGTAGAAAAGATGTGTTGGTGATGTTCTATCCCCTCAAGTTCTAAGTTTCTCAAAGCTTGTTTTATTGATCTGTTGTATAAGTGTGAAACTAGACATGTAATAGTTTTAAGATTAATTACTGTAATTTTATTGACCGTTAAAGCTATGATTTTCAAATATAATTTAGGATGTGTTTCAAGTACTGTGATTGTTATTATATCCCGAAGCACTGATTCATTTTATGTTTATATAATAAAAATGTGATAAATAGTCTATATGATGTGTTTATTTACAATTTTTCTGAGCTAAAGAATTACTTGCTGGATGCCTCCTACACTGCCAAAGATCTTTCTAATTAACTCTTTCTTTCTCCTACAACATTTTTCCCTAGAACTACCTTTTAACTTATTATTTATTCATAACCTAACACAAGTTATAAAGTAGGTACATAATATAAAAAAGCAAGTAAAAAAACCATGGATACTTTATCATATTAAGTTTATTATATCTTTAACAAAAACTATTTCTAGAAAATATTTTAATTATAACTAGTTTCTGCCAGCAGCTTCACCCATGTGATTGTAGAAAATTATTCCAAGGGAACATACTATATATTTATTTTCTTTACTCTTCAAATAAAAAGTATTGGTTGTGCAATTCCAGGACATGGTCTATACATGTACCACGTTTCATCAAAATCTGTCCAGTCATATATTATGACTGTGTAGAAATAATCAACATACAAACTTTTGGCTTTATTGTGATAGCAGTGTGATTTATAAAATGATTTAATACTAAAGTTGTATATAAAATAAACATTGTAAAAAAGTTGTTGGTTATCGGTCTTGCTTGCCACCTCTCTTGAAACTTGGTTCTGTTGGTCCGATTGCCCACATCAGCACTCGAATCTGGCATTGGAGTGTTTAAGTGTCATTGATTCCATATATAGAAATCATTTGAAGCATCAGTATGCACTTTATTTAGATTGGCATCACAAATCTGAAACAAAAGTTTTGTTTTAGGTTTTTGTATAATTTTATTTACAGACTGAAAAATCCTACTACTTTTAGTCAGCTATTTTGCCAATGTCATTCTACTACTTATGACTTTTAGGGAATCATAACTGCTCCTATTAAATTATCCTTTATCATATTCGATTATGTAGCCCAATTATTCCACCTATAAAAAGTTTTAATTAAATTTTACTTTTTAAGAATACCTATTGGTTTATCAAACACATTCAAAACTTACTCTCTTATAGTATTTTCCCTGCCTTGCCGAGACGAAGGGTACTTTATGTACTTAAGGGTCACTTTCCAGACATTGAGTGACCTTGTAAAGATACTTTATAAGTGTAAGCTGGCACATATGTATTACACAAGAAGCTTCTACATTGTGTTGGTATGACCCATTCCCAAAGAAATTTAAAGCAGCCAGAATCTGTAACAGACAATGAAATAAGTATTAAGTAAGATACTCAGGCATACAAGTTGGTACTGAATACTGTTATATTTTTATAACGAAACAAGAAGGATTTGACTAAGGGTACTTACTTTAACTGTTGGAATCTATCCATAAATAAAGGAAATTTTGCAATGAGTTCCCTGTCTAGCAACTACAAAGAATTATGAAGTACTAGCGTCCCAGCCGTCGTCTCTGAATTCGCAAATTCTTTTGTATTCGCTGTTCTTCAGCAGATGCAAACAATGTTAGGCGTGAAATTCTTCACCAACAATACAAATACCACCACATAAATAAGTCAACATTGGGCCAAACTAAACTCAGGCACCGGTGTCTATCACAAGAATTCTTATAAAACACTACCCAAGAGCAGTGTCTAACAAGTTGTATAATGGATATCAATTTGATGTACACTAGAAACTTCAAAAGCTTACACAATCGCAATTTTAAAAGTATCGATACAATAACATCTGTCAAAACGTGTTACGGTAGATATCAAAGACACCGGTGGCTAATGACGTCATATCAGTTGGTCACTAAAGATAGGCAATACGAAACTAGCTGTTTGACAGTTGTTTATGTACACCGTTAGCAAGTGATCTTCATTTGAACTGTCAACAGAGTTACGCAATAGCCCCGCAGTTCGTGGTATTAAAGGCGCGTGGGCTTTGCGATAAGTAAAACAGGCGCATACGCTTCAAATTCTGGCTGTGTGTATGTGTGTGTGGATATTTTGTGAATCCTGGACAGAGAACGTCATACAACTTGTAAAATATCAAAATCTAGCCGATAATAACTTTGCTATAGGTATATTCAACGAATTCCTGTGACTATTGTGGGGTTAAAGTTGTGAGAGGTCTTCCACTACTACGCAAATACGTCTTCCAGTGCAGGACAGGTATGTATGTATATATGTAGACGTACAAGTTTGAGCTGCTTCAGTTTGCGTTAGAATTTGGTAAAAAGATTTCCGTAGAAACATTGTGTGTTTATACTCATAAGTTCCTGACCAGACTTGTAGCATCATTCATAGCTACATCAGTGACATAGTCTACAGGTGATCAAAAATCAAACAGTCATCGCGTCAGTAAAATAGCGGGAGATAGTGTCAGACTCTTACTGACTAAAAACCTAGGTACCCCGTTCCTTTTTTGCCTTGAGCCCAGGTATACATTTTCACACTTTCCTAAGGCCCCAGAGTAGACTACGATCCTCTTAGGGGTTTTTTTATGGTAGGTAAAATCATCCAATGAAAAATCCCGCCCTTGGGTGGGGCGGGAAATAGTGTCACACTTTTACTGACTAAAAACCTACCCTGTTCCATTCATTGCTTTCGTCCCAGGGCCCCGGGTGACATTTTCACATAACCTTTGGCCTCAGTAGGCTTCGGCCCTGCTGGGCCCCTACAGTTTGCTGACAACTCCTTGAGGCGTGCGGGAACAGTGCGCGCCGTAAACGACTTGAACTCGGACTGGTCTGTTAACGGAAGCGGGCAGCGAGCTACCCATTGCCTGCCGTCTGCGAGCCCGCATCCTCTTAGGGGATGGATTTTGTGATATCCTAGTAATCTCTGTGCAAAATTGCAGCGTTTTGGATCCCAGGGCTCTAATTGGGCTTAATCAGTGACTAGTTAGGGTTCGCGTACGTCATAAAAAGAAGCCTTGTGTAAAATTTCATATTTCTAGTCACAGTTGTTTCGGCTGTGCGTTATGTCAGCCAATCAGTTGGCCCTTTTATATTAGACAAGCGACCCGCCCCAGCTTCGCACGGGTGCAATAAATAATATTAAATATACTATGCATGTATTGTACATATAAACCTTCTTCTTAAATCACTCGATCTATTAAAAAAAACCGCATCAAAATCCGTTGTGTAATTTTAACATCTAAGCATATAGGTATAGGGACAGACATCGGGATGCGACTTTATTTTATACTATGTAGTGATGCACCGCACCCGCACTGGGCCCGCGTGGTGGATTACGGCCCATTCCCTCTCCTAGAGAGGAGGCCAGAATCCCAGCAGTGGGTACATTAAAAGGCTGATGATGATGATGATGTAGTAATGACTTAATTACTAGCTGGAAAACAATACAAAAGGAGATTAGCTCATCAATAATATCGGAGTTAATGCATGCAATAAATTTATCAGACAAACCGGTAGCCACGAGTGCATCAATAACTTTCCACGATAAACTCGACGATAAGATAAACACTTTGTCTGTTAATCTTGTTGAATGTTGTTCGCTGTTCTCATATTTGCAATCAATATCGGCTGGGTAAATTTATGGCTTGTAATTTACAACTGTAGGCCTAACATCAACTAGGTCACAGTCAAGATAAAAAATAATCTGCTTGATTTCGTTGTTTTGCTTTCACGGACAATGTTCCTTTTAAATCTTATTTGGTTTAGTTACAACCCTAGCATATTTTTCAATAAAATTGTTTCATTCGTTTTGAAGCTTATTGTTAACAAACTTCAAAAAAGGAGGAAGTTTCTCAATTCGACCGTATATATGCTTTTTTATGTTTGTTCGCGGATAACTCCGTCGTTTATGGACCGATTTGCAAATTTTGTTCCCCCTTAAAGGGTATATTTTCTGAATGGTCCCATTTTTTTCAAAATCTAGTTCTAATGTGTAGTGCACTAGCTTCTGACGTTTTATAAGTGCCCATGTAGGCCTATATGAAATAAAAACATTTTGACTTTGACTTTGTAATGATGGGATCCATGAGGGATCAAGGGAACTCCTCAAATATTATAGGCAACCATATAGTGATTTTGGTATTTTTATCGAGGACTTACGTATTTACAGTCAAATAGTAACATTTGATGTTGTGGAACTGATGAAGAAGACCAGAAATGGCCAACGGAACTTCTTACTCATATAGATATCACAATGAAGATAGTTAAGCGACTATGATAATACAAATAAATAAATGGTTCTGAATAGTTATATTGAAAATGGTATCATTAATGTGACCTGATGATGATGATGATGGAGCCGGAAGATAGGCACTGGAACTCCGTAATGTATCTTAGCCGTGTTTGGGCTTATTAGAATTGTCATGAGATGTATTTTGGCTGTAAGAGCCGGAAGGCAAAAGGTAGACACGAGAACTTCATAATAAAAGAATGCATCCCAGCAGTGTTTGGGTTTATTGGAATTATCATGAGAAATAGACGCTCTGGTTATAAGTGCACCGCAACTAAAAAGTGAGAAAAAAAACCCTTTACGAAAATAAATAGCTTCACCAGAAAAAAAAACCACTAAAATGATCAAAATAACCTTAATTTCGGAAGTCAGTGTTAAATAAGAAACAAATAATACCGAGAAATACCGACTTCGAAAAGTAAAGTGAAGTCAGTTTTTTCTTTTTTTTGTGACAAGTTTTTTTTTGTCTTTATTTAGGTCTTGAGGCGCTGCTTGCTGAAATACCGACCTTAAACCTAGTTCGGCAGTATGAATTGATTGTTAAATTTGTTAATTGTCGCAATTGATTGTATAACTTAGTTGTTACTTACGTAGCTTATAAGCAATTATGTACACATTTTTTTACTCTTTTATTTACTAAATATTATTCTTATTAATGGGTTCTATTAAACAGTTAAGTAGTCAGTTTATACATAGGTAAGAAAAAAATAATCACGAATTGTATGCAACAGCAGCTACCTATACCATTAAACACCAACCTACTAATCGATCTTTGAAGGCGTAAAGCTCATGACGATAATATTATTATATCCAACCAAAGTTAACAAAAAAAGAGGAAATTCTTTTGCTCTGATAATGTTGAAAGAGTGAATTTAAACAAAAGCATATGAAACAAGAACTTCCATCCAGCTCAAAAACTTTGCACATCGAATAGATTACATTACTGACTGTTAGGTGTATCTAGTTATTTCCTCTGCTACCACTAAAGCCGGGTACCGACTACTGTAATATAACATGCAATGTATAGTACGGCCGACGGATCTTGGCGCGTCTGAAGTTAGGCTCTGCGAACTTTAGCGTTCAAAATAAGCGCGTCAAATAAATTATTTTTAAAAATAAATGCCAATAACAATTGTTAACAGCAAAAACAACTGCTATTGGCATTTATCTCTTCAAAACATTTATTTTTTTACGAGTGCATAAGCGCTAAAGTTCGCAGAGCCTAACTTTAGACGCGCTAAGATCCATCGGCCGTACTGTAACATAAAAGGATCATTTCATTAGTGTGGACTGTGGACGCGCGCGCACGAACCGTCGGTGTGAGCATGTAGTACATACTCACATATTTGAAGTACTCTATTTGCGCGCGTAGTGTTCACGGTTCGCGAGCACATGGCGAACCGTGTACACTACGCGCACACTATGGGTTACATTGCACGATACATTGCGAGTGCGACAACGTGGGCGGCAAATTCTTTCATTGCGTGTTACATTACATGCTATGTTACAGCAGTCTGTACCCGGCTTTAGAATCACTGGCTCGACGATGCATGCGTACACTGATACACTAGGTACGTTCACTCGCCCGCGGCTCTAGTGATTCTCCCGTAGAGCACTTGTACATGAGCACACGAGACTGTATATTTATTTAACGTATCATTCTACATACTCATACCTACACTCCGCTCCGCCCAAGGGCGGAAGATGTAATTGGATGACTTCCCACATTAAAAATATATTAAAAAAGCATTGACTTACGCAGAAGAGTAGATATCAAAATCAATGTAGAATACAAGAGAGCAGCAGAGAGTAGAATGCGAGTTCAACTTTCCTTTAAACCTAAAGGTACCTAATAACGCTGGAGACGCCATGGGCATCGGGACGGCTTCCGGACGGCGGCGAGTAATGGGTATCTCGCTATTCAATAAGGGTCAGGCCTGACTCGACGACGCGTTTAATTCCAAGCGCGCCTCAAAGAGATGTCAGCTCAAAGGGATACGAGAATGTTCAAAAGTGTCACCCTGGAACGCAAAAGGCAACTGAAAGAACATATAGGCTTTAATAAGTTACAAAGTGAAAGTTTCGCTCCACCGAAAGTAGGAAGAGGTATTTGATTTCCCGAACTCATGAAATGGTAAATACGCGACTATACCAACTTAAATACTTATTTTGTTTGCCTGCCGTACTAATGCAAAAGCTTAGCTAGTTATTAAATAAGGATTACTGAAGTTATCTGACTAAGTAGAAGTTAAGCCCGTGCAGGTAACTCGAGCGGTTAATATCAACACTGCTGTTTAATCGCTCGCTCGAAACTTAGTCTGCTCCAGATGAAACAATCTCAATAAGGCAACTCACACACATTATTAAAATTTGCAATACACGTGTTAATTTTTAGGGTTCCGTACCCAAAACGTAAAAACGAGACCGTATTACCATGACTTCACTGTCTGTCTGTCACCAGGCTGTATTTCATGAACCTTGAAATGTAAGTATTAAAAATAGTATAAAATAATATTGAAGTCCTCTCAGTTATCAGTTTCACATACAACAAACGTGATTTTTTTTATCTTTTTGATTGCCGTTTTTTGCTATGGATGATATGGAAACCCACGTGCGCGAGTCCAGCTCGCACTTGGCCAGTATTTTTTTATAAATGGCAAATATAGGACAATATAGTTATGTATTACTTCTTAACAAAATGACTTCTGGTATCATTGTGCAGTTATCCGTAAGCAATCCTTACCTCGAACTCATTGTAATAAATAAGCGTTTTTTCCGAACAAAAAAAAAAAACAGAAAATAATCTGTGGTTGCGCAAATAAGCTTGATGTTTTAATGGACTGTATGTTTGAAAAAGCGATCTAAGGTTTGTTAACAATATGCAGGTACTGTGCCTGGATGGGACGGATGTATTAGGGAGGAACACTGACCTTTTGACCTCGAAGGTTCCACGTGGCGCCGGCCGGCGAACCTCGACTTCGCACATTTAACCACTGCCAGGTCCTGTATTGCACTACACTGCACTATTGTTGAGTCTTTGAATGGTTGGATCACGAAATAGTCAATTTTCTTGTAATTTCGAGCGGGCGATGTTAGCGGAGCGGTCACATTCACAATCGATGCACAAAACGTCAATGTCATTCCAATTCTTGAGGTCGTGCGGGGAAGGGAAGCGGAAGGGATAGGATTGCTAGGCCAAAAAAATAAATTACAAAAAACAAAATCGCGGATCATAGCAAATTGGCGCAACCATTCCCCCCGGGTTTGAAGGGTTACCTTCAAAGAAAAGAAAAAAAACAAAAGCGAAACTAAACCCTATTACTATATCTAAACTATCAATACTAGGTAGCGAAACAACTTATAACTAACTATGCCACTACTACTGATTAGGCAGAGGGCAGAGGCGAATAACCGGACGCAGGTACGATCCAGTTGCGGTTTTAACCTTTACGACTCGCGTTATTCCGTTCGAACCCGGAAAAACTTCTTCCACTACACCAAGAGGCCAGTGCAGAGGAGGCGCACTCTCAGTCTTCAGTATCACCACAGTACCGACTGTGACTGGATCTGAAGGAGTGTTCCACTTTTGACGCGACATACAAACGAATAGGCAAATGTATGCCTTTGTGGAACGTATACCACGACCACGGGCAATAGTGACTTTAAACGGTCCAGCATAGTCCGTCCCAGTATGTATGAAAGGTTTCACCGTCTGTACAACACGACAAGAACGATGGTCGGCCATTTCCGGCGCGTTGAAACGCGGGCGGAGCTTAAAGCAGGGCACACATCTGTGCACTCTAGCGCGTATCAAATTGCGAGCGGAAAGTATCCAGTACTTCTGTCGAAGAATGGACATTAATAAATCGGGACCAGCGTGACAATTCACCATATGGTGATAGTCCACCAACAAATCCAAAACGTGATCCTTGCGTGGTAGAACTACTGGATGCATTTGTTCAAACTCTAACTTAGCATTTCGCAGACGGCCACCGACACGAATGAGTCCGTCTTGCAAAAATGGTTTCAAATGTTGAAGTGCGTGACTACAAGGTTTATGTGATTCTAAACTACGAAATTCTATTGAAAAATAAAATTTCTGCAATTCTCGAAGTACAACTGATTCAGCTCTATCCAAATCAGCTGCGATTATAGAACCACGCGATGGTAATAATCTCAAAAATCTTAGGACGTAAACTACACAGCGTAATAGTCTCGACCAAGACGAGACTCGATTAGACAACAACAAAACAACTGACTCTTCACGCGGAACTGATACTACAAGCGTATGTTTCTTCTCCTCGGGTGGCTCTGAAACAGTAGCGGGGTTAAACGGAGCACTTGGCCACTCGTTAGGAGTGGTATGAAGCCAGGGAGGGCCACAAAACCAAAGCGGATGATTTAAAATTTGCGCAGGAAGCAAATCACGTGAGAGACAATCAGCTGGGTTTTCTGTTCCAGCGACATGGAATATATTTTCCGGTGACAATTCAGCTTGAATCTTAGCCACCCTATTTGCGACAAACGTGCCCCATCGATGGGGTGAAGAGTGGGCCCAACATAGAGCAACGGTTGAGTCTGAAAACGCTACAATTCTCTCTATATTAATGCGAGGACGACAAGTTTTGACTATAGATGTAATCAATTGAACCAACATAAGAATAGCGCAGAGTTCGAGACGAGCAAGAGAGACAACCTTACGAGGAGATACCTTTGATTTTGCGCTAATGAGGAAAACTGAAATGTTATCGCCATTTTGGACCTGAAAGTAAACCACTCCCCCGTAAGCCCTCTCACTGGCGTCTGCGAAACCTACCACATTAACAACAGTGTCTGGTACTATACCAACATGGCGAGGAATCTGTATCTGATCGAGCATTGGAAGCTCTTTCCTATAGCGAGCCCACAACTTAGCAACACTGTCAGGAGCGGTGTCGTCCCAATCACAGTTGGAAAGCCAAAGCTCTTTTATAAGCAGCTTTGCATACAAAACGACAGGAGCTACAAAACCCATTATATCCCATATCCGAGCTACACATGCTAGGATAACGCGTTTGGTACAAGTTGGCGGAGTCGAGCTAATTTTAAGACTGAACATATCAGTTGCGGGTGACCAACTTAAACCAAGGATCTTATGCGAATCACTATCATCGAATTCCTTTACCGAAGTCAACCGGTGTGACGGTGGAATCGACTCTAATGTAGCTTGCGAGTTGCTTGTCCATTTCACCAGATCAAATTGACCGGACTTCATGAGGCTGATTACTTGAGCAGCGGTCTCTATAGCCTCTGCTTCACTAGGTACACTGTACACAAAATCGTCCATGTACAATCCGGTTTCAATAGTGGCCCTTGCTTTCGGGTATGTATCACCCTCGTCAGCGGCCAACTGCTTGATAGTGCGAAGAGCGTGAAAGGGACTAGACTTAAGCCCAAAACAAACACGATTGAATTCGTAAACCTTCAAAGGTTCCTGCGGAGAAAATCTATACAAGAAGCGTTGGAATCTACGGTCACATTCTCTGATTCCAATACTAAGAAACATTTGCCGAATATCAGCAGAGAGCGCAATAGCAAACAAGCGAAAATTTACTATTATTTCAAATAAGTTACCCTGGAGGTTCTGACCACAATACAAGATATCGTTAAGCGATATGCCAGTACTAGTTTTAGCGCTACCATCCATAACCACACGCAGTTTAGTTGTAAGTTTGTCTTCTCTAACAACTCCATGGTGCGGGATGATATAAAACGGGTAATCACGTGTCTCCTCAGTCTCGGCAGGCGCTGATGAGATATAACCTTTATCTAAATATTCGATCAGCACATCATCATAGGCTTGCTTCAACTTAGGAGACGCCTGCATCTTACGTTCCAAGCATAGAAAGCGTTTTTCTGCGGAGGCACGGGAGCCACCGAGCGAAAAAATATCACCCTTGAAAGGGAGCGCGACAACATAACGACCATCTTTATCACGAGTAGTCTTGCGGGTATAAATCTCCTCAGTGACCTGATCCTCAGGGCTGAGAATAGGCGGGACATTGACCTCTTCAATCTCCCAGAACTTGCGGATGGTAGACTCAAGCGGCGGCTCGACGGTGCAACAGTGCGACACAGTCGAGTAACTATCTAAACAAGCGGGTGCGGAACCAACTATAACAAACCCGAGAACTGTTTCCAGTGCGTGCGGAGCGGGGTACATCGGAAGACCTTGAATTTTACGTGATAACTGGAGATGCGGGAGAATCGAAGCACCGATCAATAGATCGATATCTCCAGGGAAAGCGTAATTTCCGTCGGCTAACTGCAAGTTCTTAAACTCCGTCAGCATGGACGTGTCAACCGGTACCGTGGGCAACCGTTCCGTAATCTTATCTGCGACTAGCGAATCCATTTCAAACGAAATATTACGATTAAAACGTGAACTAAATATTATTTTAATGGAACCGTGAATGGTTGCCTTTAAACCTCCAAAACCTTTCACTTCTGAGCGGGATGACCAATTGTTAAAACTAAAACCAAGGCGTTGACAACAATCCCGAGTAATAAAATTACTCTGGGAAGCGCCATCTAGTAGCGCTCGAACGGTGTGCGGTTTGCCAAGGGCATCTACAATGACAACTTGCGCGGTCGCAAGTAAAACGGTAGTGATTTGAGTACCAGCGGTGGAAAGCGAACACAATGTTACGTCGTTTGCACTTGCAGCAGGCCGCGCGTCACAAGCGTCGCGCGTCTGCGCAGGCTGCGGCTGCGATGGCAGCTTACTACTCTCAAAATGTAAGAAGGTATGATGTCTAGCTAGACATTTACGACAGCTAACACCACTGTTACATGACGTAACCAGATGTTTGTCACTTAGACAATTAAAACACAAATTATTAGTGCGGACAAACTTGTAACGATCACTAGGCGATAATCTCTGAAATTCCGAACACTTGTACAGCTGTGTATGGCTACCCTTACACAGAGAACAGTCAGGTGTTGAGGCGGTATTAACTAGCGTATGTGCAGTCTTGACTGACTTCGATGACGCGTCTATACGGCGATCGGAACCTGTCCTATTCGTGACTTCATGACGTGCCGACGTGCGCTGCAATACCTTAATATGGTCGCGAATAAAAGATTCTAAATCTTCGAACTTAGGTATTTCGTTACCGCGCCGAGTCGTTTCAAACAGACGAACAGTTTCAGGATCTAATTTCTTTAAACCGATATACAAAAACAAAAAGTCACAGAGGTCATTGACCTTTAGGTTCTTTACTGCACGAACAGATGATGCGAAAATATTTAAAAACTTCTCTAAATTATGATCGTTACAAACGGAAAAACTTTTCAAATCGAATAATTGATCTAAATATGCGGTGGCTACTAATCGCTTATCTTCGTATTTTGTTTTTAAAGTGTTCAAAACTAAAGTGTAATTTTCAGCGCTAAACGTAATTCCAGCACAGACAGCCTTTGCCTTACCGGTCAATTTTTCTACGAGATAATGCAATCTCTCGTGATCTGTCAGCGATGTGTTCCTATGTATTATATTTTCGAAACTATCTATAAATAAATTCCAATTTCGAATGTCACCATTAAATTCAGGTATTTGAATTGGCGGCAATCGTGGGCGTTCGCGAGGAGGGTTGGATAAACCACTCGCGGGGGGGGGAGTCTCTAAACTCCTAGCAATACGTTTGATACGACAATACAAGTCATCAAAGGACGACAATGCCTGATAACTCACACAGTAATCAGGATTTAACTCCAACTCTAAAATGTTTATATTCTTAATTGTAGATTTAAAATCCGCGCGCAAACTATCTAAAGTTTCCAACGAACACAAGAAAGCATCTCTAATCGTCAGATCCGAGATTTGCAAAGATTTATCACAAATTGATTGAACACGTGAAAACTGTGAGTCCCTTTCAGCGTATAAAAGCTTTAACTGAACCTTTAAATCAGTACTAACCTTGGTTCCCTTAAGAGACATCTTGTTTTGATATATTCACACTATACACTCAAACAAACACTTAACGAATTATTAAGTAAGCGATAGTTATCAGATAACAATATGGTAATATTGTAAACAACAAAGTGAACGGCGAACGAACGGAATAACCTGAATCAATGAGTGAATATTACCCAATTTCTCGATTAAATCATTCACGTCGTTCATATGCGTATATAATCTATGGTTTATCCGTTTCCTACAAATATTCACTCAACAATGAACAGGTATTTTTGAAATGCGTCTACCTACATGCAATTTGTAGGACTTCCGAATGAATTTTGTCAAGAAAAAGAATGCGATCGATTTATATCTACGCTGATATTTACGTAGCTAACTATAATTATGCGGTGCGGTTGACGGCGTAGGTACCGTAATTATCAATGGCTCTTTAACTATACGAGCGAAATAACGTTTAGTTGCCTTAATGCCTAGATGCGGGTTTTCTACTATTATATCTAGGTAAACAGGCGCGTTGCGTTTATTCCCTATGGAACAAATACTATATTGCGAAATTACAAGAAAATGATTCACGATCCTGCTCGTAGGACCAAAAGTAATGGTTGCGCAAATAAGCTTGATGTTTTAATGGACTGTATGTTTGAAAAAGCGATCTAAGGTTTGTTAACAATATGCAGGTACTGTGCCTGGATGGGACGGATGTATTAGGGAGGAACACTGACCTTTTGACCTCGAAGGTTCCACGTGGCGCCGGCCGGCGAACCTCGACTTCGCACATTTAACCACTGCCAGGTCCTGTATTGCACTACACTGCACTATTGTTGAGTCTTTGAATGGTTGGATCACGAAATAGTCAATTTTCTTGTAATTTCGAGCGGGCGATGTTAGCGGAGCGGTCACATTCACAATCGATGCACAAAACGTCAATGTCATTCCAATTCTTGAGGTCGTGCGGGGAAGGGAAGCGGAAGGGATAGGATTGCTAGGCCAAAAAAATAAATTACAAAAAACAAAATCGCGGATCATAGCAAATTGGCGCAACCAATCTGGAATTAACGATTCTTCTCAATGATATTCGTACCTACAACTTCTTTTGTTATGCCAACTTTAAAAACTGTATCAATACTTCGTATATTATCAATAAACTGACATCACTCCAAAACAACTAGCTTCTTCAGATACTTCGTACAGTATCAATAAACTGACATCACTCCATGCCACCTAGCTTCTCCAGATACTTCGTACAGAATAAATAAACTGACATCACTCTATGCCACCTAGCTTCTCCAGATACTTCGTACAGTATCAATAAACTGACATCACTCTATGACACCTAGCTTTTCCAGATACTTCGTACAGTATCAAAGATTCCAAAGATTCAAAGCATTTTATTCCAAATAAACCATTTACAGGCATTTTTTTAAATTCAAAAAGTCGGTCTGTGTAACGTTTTAGACGTCAACAAGATAGAAATAGCGTAAAGGAGTGCAAGAGAATGCAAGGTTAAAGGAGTATAAGGTAAGAGGGAATGTAGAGTTAAAGATGAGCAATGTAAGAGAGTGTTTGAACGTGAAAGAGGTAGAAGAGTGAGAATAGTAAAAGGGAAAGTTGTAAGAATGTAGAGGTATGAGAGGTAAGAGTGTAGAGTTATGAGAGGTAAGAGTGTAGAGTTATGAGAGGTAAGAGTGTAGAGTTATGAGAGGTAAGAGTGTAGAGTTATGAGAGGTAAGAGTGTAGAGTTATGAGAGGTAAGAGTGTAGAGTTATGAGAGGTAAGAGTGTAGAGTTATGTGAGGTAAGAGTGTAGAGTTATGAGAGGTAAGAGTGTAGAGTTATGAGAGGTAAGAGTGTAGAGTTATGTGAGGTAAGAATGTAGAGTTATGAGAGGTAAGAGAGAAGAGTTATGAGAGGTAAGAGTGTAGAGTTATGAGAGGTAAGAGTGTAGAGTTATGAGTGGTAAGAGTGTAGAGTTATGTGAGGTAAGAGTGTAGAGTTATGAGAGGTAAGAGTGTAGAGTTATGAGAGGTAAGAGAGAAGAGTTATGCTAAAATAGGGAGAGGAAAGTGGGAGAGCGAATCAAAGATATATTTCCTTGTGAGGTAATATAAAAATAAATATTATAAAAACAAAACAAAAGTAAGTATAAAAGATGGTCAGTCAGTGAGTCAGGGAGATTGAGCAACAGGCCAGCCTTCCGGAGCCGGCAGGTCGAGAGCCCGCATAGGCCGGGATACGGATGCCCAGGCCAGCCCTCCAAAGCTGGCAGGTCGAGAGCCCGC
The DNA here is from genome assembly GCA_958295575.1 of Leucania comma. Taxonomy (NCBI): domain Eukaryota; kingdom Metazoa; phylum Arthropoda; class Insecta; order Lepidoptera; family Noctuidae; genus Leucania; species Leucania comma. The sequence continues at coordinate 11,938,107 of OY282474.1, read as the reverse complement.
AGAGGCCAAGAGATGGATGCCCAGGCCAGCCTTCTAGGGCCGGCAGGTTGAGAGCAAGCAGAGACCGGGAGACGGAGGTGTTGCAGAAGTGAGGCACTCTGCTATCAGAGCCAGCAGAGGACGAGTGGCGGAGGTGCAGCAGTAGCGAGGCCCTCTGCCATCAGAGCCGGCAGAGGACGAGTGGGGCGAGACCCTCCGCCAGAAAACTTCGCTCTTGGTGACTTCTTGAGTACTTCTTCAAGAACTCCCAAAAGCTAACCGAAAAACTCCGATAAACTGACTTAGATAGAAAAATGGACCGGTATTTATAGTGGGTTTTAACAGTCATGCTGTGTGATCTGTTCCATAATTTAAAGTTTCAAATCAGTATCGAAAGAAAGACGCCAGCCAGTATGACTGTCTTACAATAAAATAAAGGTTACAATAGTTTAGGGAAATTAATAAGAAAGTGTAGACCTGGCTTATAAATAAAGACTAGTATAAAAACTCTTTAGTAACTAACCACTATCTATTAAGTGATAGATGAAAAAGAAAAATTATGAACTGACAGAGTGATACTGCCACGTCAAAACGTGAACAAACTGAAAAATTATAAAGTAAATAATACAAAGGAATGAGAAAGATCCATTAAGTAAACTGTCAGAACAAAAAATGATGCTAATTGCACATTCTAAAGCGTAGATCTCTATGGAGAAGAATGTGCAAGAAACTCCATGGACACTCTTTTCAAACAAGTTATCATCAGCACCACTCAGCTCAACTATTTTGAAGGAAACCGAATGATCCAACACACGTGCCACCATCAGTGAGACATTTGAGTGTGCATGACAAACTCTCAAATGCCATGCTCATTTACGTCAAACAAGTCCAATAAAAACCTTAAACCATAAATTGCCTCATGGTACTCACATTTACAAACTTTGAAAAAAAATGCTTTTTTATTAAACAATACAGTAAAAATATCAAATTTAAAAAAAGGAAGTATTTCGCAAAATAATCAATTTGTACGCCCTAGTGGTAGTGGAGCTGGACCAGCATTGAGCCAAGCATTTTTATCTTGAATATAATTATGTCTATCACCTCTTTTGCTAAAAGATGAAGATTTTTTCTAACGTACATGATGTTTTCATAGATATATTGACAAGGCACCGTCATGATGTTAATATTCTTAAACAGTTCCCTTAGAGAATCGCAACGGCGAAGATTGTAAATGACTCTAATAACTCTTTTCTGTAGTATAAAAATTGAGTCGATGTCTGCAGCCCGTCCTCAAACCATTACCGTACGACATGATACTATGAAAATAACTAAAATAGACTAGTCTAGCGATATCAATATCCGTAAATTGGCGGATATTTCTAACAGCATATGACAGCAAGCTAAGTCGTCCTGCAAGAGATATTAAATGAGGACCCCACTGTAGCCTTGAGTCAAGCGTAATCCCCAGGAAACTGTTTTATCGACAAATTCTAGTTTATCATTGTTCAATACTATGTCACAATTACTACTTTTGACTTTCGATAAGGAAAATCTTATGCATTTAGTTTTTTCCACATTTAGAATTAGATTATTAGCAGTGAACCAGTTTTGGACTTGCTGTAAGGCGTTATTTTCGTCGTCAAGATTATTAGTCCTTCTATTTATCTTAAAAATCAAAGAAGTGTCGTCGGCAAATAACACCATATTAAGTTTGTTTAGCAATAAATGGGGTAAATCATTAATATAATCTAAAAATAAAAAAGGACCTAAAGTTAAACCTTGGGGTACTCCCATTTTGACATCTAACTCCGACGAATTTACACCGTTTATCTACCCGTACTAATTGCTGTCTACCCTTTAAATAAAATTTTAATAAGCTTTACGCGGTTTTACCTAGTCCGTAATGCTCAAGTTTCATGAGCTACACAATCAAACGCCTTGGACAGGTTGCAGAAGATGCCTATAGCATCTTGCGCATCAACTATGTGTTTCAGTAAGGAGACACCAGCGTCAGTTGAACAACGTCCTTTGGTGAAACCATACTGTTTATCGGATAAGATGTTATTCGTGTTAAAATGGTTAAGCATTAGATTTAACATCACCTTTTCAAATATTTTGTTCTGGCAATACGGACACTGGCCTATAATTATTAGTGTCTTTACTGTCCCCAGATTTAAAAAGTGGTATCACTTTACTATATTTCATTAGATCCGGAAAGATTTCTTGATAAAGCTAAATACGGCGCTATACTCTATAATTGAGGTATAAACTTTGATAGACATACCCCATAGATCATCGGTCAATTTAACCTTGATTTGTTTAAAAGCTTTTATGACTGTTGTGGGGTTTATATGCTTAAAGTTAAATTCAGTCAGGCAGGTTGCAACATTTGCCTGTAACAAACCAAAAGCATGCAATGGCGACGAATTTAGGACTTTAGTAGTTTTGACTGGTATACTAGTAAAGAAATTTACAAATTCTTCCGCAACTATTTTACTATCTCTAATAAGACTATGATGAGTCTCCAGTGTGTAATCATTATTATTTATTTTTATTCTTTTGTATTTTTTTTTATATATTTACAATGCACAATTATATTCATCTCAACATTGTTCCCATATATGCGGGCTTATTTTAATATACCCGAGGCATCTTTTCGTACACTATGTGGTGTGATCTCACAACCTCTTGAGCCATCGGTTCATTACAATACATTTCTATCGGATAATTACTACACGTAAATAAAATTACACCTTTCACGTCACAGCGGTCTTTATATTTCACGTCTGTCGACATTGGGAAACCCGGCGCCAACAGCTTCCATTGTTTGAACTGGTTATTCATCAGCTTACATTCGTCCATGAGACACGCGTTCGTGTGCAAAAGCCCGCTAAAATTGAAACAGCTGTTCGATATTAATCCGGTCAGGCGGCAAAAATTAAAGTGACATTCTACCAGGCTATTCATTATCATCGTTTTTCTTGTCGATGGCGGTCCCAAAACAAGTTATTTTTTCTTCTCGCTTTGTCTTGTGAACTGTTGAAAAGTCTGTGTGAAGAAATTTTTATGGCCGATCTTGTTTAGTGTCAATATTTCTTTAAATTTCATATTGATCTATCTCTTCTTGTGTCGTCTCTTCCATGGGTCCTTCCGTGTCTACAAATTTTGCTTTCGCTCTTTCGATTCGTTGTTTTACCGATTCCGAAAATACCAAAACTCGGGCAATGTGGAGGTATGTCCGAATTTTTTCAGCGTATTGTTTTGAGCAGACAAAGTTAATTCCTTCATTTGAATTTGCAAAAAGTCTCAAAGCTTCTGCTTCTGTGAAAGCACCGTTTTGGTATAAAAGAATAATAATATTTGTGTTTCTGTTACTGATCGTGCAATCATTTCCGGAGTCTGTGCCTGAATACTCTTCCCTTCCATCCAAAACATTCCTGTTTTTGCTTGAAATTTGTTATTTGGCATCTCCATCCTGATCGTCATCGGCTTAAAGAGTTGCATCCACCAATCCATCGTCACCTTCTTGAAATGGCTCGCCTTCTGGTCGAAGTATTGAATCTCCCCTTTTGGGACAATCAGCTTTGTACTTCTCAGTTTTCCATTGATACAAGCCGCCCATTCTACAGTGACGTTCGACGCACTGACAAGTTGCAATATGTTCCGGACTGAGAACATCCTGTAGCACTTGACGACCATTGCCGGAATAAAGATACTCGCGAAGACAAGAGAGGCAGTCAACTGATTTATTCTTGTAGGCTCCGCGTCGAATAATTCGTCCCAGTCGTGAATTTTATGCCCACTGCTTATTTGTAGAGTAGTATACAACATGCCAATGGCATCTTCTGGTTCCTTGATGGAAAACGACGAGTTTATAAGGTCCGTTATAAAGTTTTGTAGATTTATTTTCAATGCGTGTTGGATACGCACCGACTGGAGATAATCGTCCCATGCGGCCATTGTCTTCTGGAACTCGATCGTATCCTCCTCCGTTGGAATATATTCTTTTTCAATTGTTTCTCCATCTGATTCTGCATCCGCTGGCGTTTTCAGATTCGATAACCCCATCTGGGCTAGGACACAGTTTTGATACATGTTTTTCCTCAGCTGTTCCCAGTTCGGTGTCGGAGATGTCTCCTCGATCAGCTCCGATGGATCTCGTTCTTCCTCTACTTCTGGTAACTCTCATTTACTGTTCACCATCATCACTTGGCTCTCGTTCAGCTGTTCCTGAAGATTCCTTCTCACCCTCCGAAGCAGTTCGTCTCTTGCAACGGGACGTGCACGCTTTATTTCGAGGGTGTACCAGAAGATATAGTTGTAAAAAGACCAATTCCGAAGATATGTCCGTACAAGTTTTTATATGATACACGTACAATGGCTTTGCCATTACTGATTTTATTCTTTTTTTTTTGTGTGGCCTCTCGCAGGTCAACCTATGAGGTTGTCGGCTGCTGAACCGGGCATGCCTGTGGCGGCCTCGATACAAGAATCAAAGCCTCTTGCCAGGGCTTACTTAACTAACTTACATACTAAGCGACCACGCTAAGGGCACCCCCTGTGGAACTGATTTTATTCTCGTGCGCGCGTCCCTTTTATACCCCTTATTTTCGCATTCCTTTCCCATGATTTGCACTTGTGACGCTCCCATTCCAATCGCACAGACTGCACATGAGACACTCGCATTCCGTTCTCACGATTTGCACACATGACGTTCGCATTTATATATATTGTTTATTTTATTTTCTTATTCATTTTGTATATAAGTGTTCTGCCGTCTATTTCGGGATTACAATTCAATAGTGGGGAACCGATCACTTTACCGATTTTTTATATTATTATATTATTATCATGTGTGATAGGTATCAGTTTACCGAATTGCTATTGGCCGAAGCTTCTCTTCAACTTTTTTCATTTGCCACACCGAAACAACAGTTTACAGAATTTTGGTCACAAATATATAGGCGGTTATAGTACGCGGTAAATAATAACTTGAACCATTTGCTATGGTTGCGCGCAACCCTCCACTTTGATTGGGACCCGAAAATCGGTTACTGTGCATTCAAGGTCGACCGCCATGATGGTGCAACTTGTGTGACAAAGATTATAACCGATTTCGGGTCTTAGTCGAGGGAGGGAGCTGCGCGTAGCCGTGGCGGATGGTTCAATTTATTTGCCGCGTACTATAATTGGTAGCATTTTCAATATTAAATTAAAATTGTGTCATAAAAGTCAATATTTTGTGCTACAAAATTTAGTGTCAGAAACGACTCACTGCGAATCCGACTTCTCACAGTCTTAGGGGTAGGGTGGCCCGCGAGCTGAAGAGCAGGTGATTTGAAGGCCCGCTGCTGCGGCTGAGGCAAGCCGAAGCTGCGGTGGTGAACGTTAAAACCATCTGCGATGATAAGCTCGCGCAGAGACAGAAAACCTTCCATGGTGGTATAGTGAAGGTTCGAACAAATGATAGTTCCGCTAAGTGTAACACCGGTGAAAAGTTTTTTGACCAAATAAAACGTTGATGTAACGAAAAAATTCGAATTGAGAATAGGTCAACTAATACAGTGGCAGACGTGACTTCGATGAAATAAAAAAAAACGAAACGATAATAGTTCAAAAGTTTTAAGTGAAATGAAATTCGGTCAAACGTTTTTCGAACTTATGATAGGTAACCCGTTTGTGTCAACTCGCAATAATAATTGCGAGTTGGTGTTCAAAATTATCGTCACTGTAATGTCCTTTGCCAGGTATCCCAAGAGGTATGTTTTTACCTATATATGTTATATATATCTATTGTTTTTCTAGTTCTTGTTGATAGTGTGAGCGAATTAGTTCATTTTCTTTTGCAATGTTTAATTTTTCTATTTCTCTCATTTTACCTGTTATTCTTTTTTGATTAGGAACTGTTTCCGCCTTTACGTACCTATAGTTGATGTTTCCTTGTGGTATAACTTCTCCGATTTCGTACAAATTTTTGGTTTTTGGTGGTTTTAGGTTCATCGGTTTCGTCGATGTCGATGCTGATGGGGCAGGTGCATGTTGCGATACAGGTGTTTCTGCTGGCGCATGTTTAGGCTGTCTTGTTCGTGCTTGTTGAGGAGGTCTTGTCAATGCTTGTTGAGGAGGTCTTGTCGGTGCTTGTTGAGGAGGTCTTATCGGTGTTGCTGGTCTTTGAATTGGTGGTGGTGGGTGTGTTGGATGTTGCTTTTCCAACGTCGGTTTTTCTGACTTGTTGTGACTTGTTCTTCTTGTTTCCGTTTCCTCGACTGTTGGTCCGCCGTTGTTGTTGGTTTTTGTGATGTCACCCTGTAAAAGTTTTTTTTTTTTGGACGCAGTTTTTTTATTATTATTGCATACCTACGTTTCCATAGCGGGTTCTCCTATTATAATATTATTTGTATTTGTCGACTGATAGACCCGCATAGCGTGTGTTCAATTGTGGTTTATTATAGTGTCTGGTCATTAATAAGTTCGTGCCGTGCGATACGCATTCTAAGTTTATCGATGTTTAGCAACGAGTCTTCTAATGTTCCGTCTTGATTGATCAACGGTATTATACCTAATCCGATGGTTCCCATGAAATTTTTGGGCATGTTCGCGAACATACAAGTGGTCTATCGTCGCCTCCACGTATGGTTTTATCGTGCCTTTTCTGTATTCTACGTACAAAGTAATGTGCCTGGCTGGATTTAAACCCGCGACCTACAACTCGTAAGTTGGGGCCGTTACCACTCGGCCACCACTACTCTCTTTCAACATACCATCTTTGATATTAAATCCCGTTAGAACATTTACCCTACTAGCAAGAATTTTATCCAACCAAAGTTTACAAAACTTATCTCTCAGTTAATCCCCTCGCATTTTTACAACCTGAGTCCTAGGCAGCTGGCATGGCTTCCTCTTGCTGCCTCTTTAAACTTCTTTGATCTCTATCTGCTTGACTTCAGGGATTTCTACTTAAAATGTCTGCAATAACACTGAAAGTATCCTCATACTGAAACTGCATTGTAGCCAAAAAGCATTTATACGGCTTCAAAGTAATGACATCTTCTAATGAATTTACGAACCTACTGAAATTATACCCTTTATTCGTCTATATTTTTATATGTGAAAAATATCTACTTTTTTATTGTTAATACCAGCTAAGACTGTATATGAAAAACAGCTTTATTTTTATCAAGTCCAAAGGCATATTAACATTAAACTAATATAACCCTGAAAATGTAATAAATTGCATTTTCATGCTTATCTTAGTCACATAAACGATGTTGCCCGTTTTAGATCTAAATCTGCTACCGTTTTATTTTGCAATCCCAATAAATACTGATATACTTATCGGGACCGCGTTTACGTTGTGTCATACAATATCTTCAATAAGTGAAAATATGATTTCTGATAGGTATCGGAAATCATATTTTTACTTAATTTCGGTAATCCACGCAAAACCTCCATGTTAGATCTAGACACCAGATCTAACATGGAGGTTTTGCGTGGATTCGCTTCAATACCATTGGTGATGTACACGCGCTTCCGGGGTCTTGGATGAGTCCATTAGATGACATTTCTTCAACTCAGTACTTTAATACGTAATTTTTTTAAATTGTTATTTTATTTTAAAGGAAAATTCTCTCTATTTAAAGGAAGTATTTAAGCGTAATCTATAGTAATACAAAAAAAAAGATAAGATTTGAATTTTTGTTTATAATGAATAAACTCTAAAACTACTAGACCGGTTTTTTTAATGCTTTCACCAGTAGATTGCTTGAATAAAGTAGTAATCTGGGAAGCTTCTGGCAGAAGTAAGTCATTTAAGAAAATATGGGAACCGGTTATAAAACTCATTTTATCCAAAGTGAAGGAAATCCCATGAAAACCGTACCTCGTTTGCATGCAGGTTGATCGGTCGAATATACTTGATGCAAACTCAGAATATAATTTGAATTTGATAGGAAAATAATTGAATTGGGTATTTGCCTGTATATTTTTATACAATACTAGCTTCTTTCAGCGGATTCGCCTACATGAAAGTAAGCAACATAAGCTTATATCACTCGGTGATAATTGTGATAAAGTAGCATTCTATTAGTGAAAAAATTTAAAAAAACTTTTTTTTTTTTGTTTATAGCAGCAGCCTTATTATGTTCCCACAGCTGGGGCTCAAGCCTTTTCTCTAGGAGAGGGAATGGCTCGTAATCCACCAAGCGGGCCCAGAGCGGATTGGTGGATGTCACATGTCTTCGAATTTTTGGTTCTAGGAGATGCCGGTTTCCTCACGATGTTTTCCTTTACCGTTTTTGAAAGCAGTGGTGATGAAATAAATAACACAAAGTAATGCGCCTGGCTGGGTTTGAACCACTCTTTACCACTCGGTTACCTCTGCACTCACTATTCTTGTTTGTGATGAATAAACTCAAAAACTACTCGACATATTTTTTTGAGTTTATTCATAACAAACAAAAATAAAAACTTACAAATCTTTCCTCTTTATAATATTAGTATAGACTAACTGTCCCCCGCGATTTCTCCGGTTACTATTCCGCCCCTTGAGTCGTAGCATGATCTTACGAGTATATATAGCCTGCCTCAAAAAATTGGCTATCACTAAAATATTTTTTTTTATTTCGAACCAGTAGCTACTTACCTCTTGTTTTTAATATGAGTATAGATTTTATTTTAAGGTAACAAATAATAATAATACGTTTATTTCAGATAACTAAGATCCAATTTGTTAGTAGTACAAAAACTTATAACTAGTGTTAGTAATACAACCTTAATCTACTCGCTCCCTGCCCGACCCATGAAACGAGGTATCAATACTCATGTGAGCACTAATACAACGATTCATGTACAGGCAGTCCACTCTACTAGCTATCATATTTAAAACGATGTTGCGACTAGACCGCACTCTGCTCAGCATCGACGCGCATCGCTTGCGCAGAGTAGCGTAGAAGCAATCGAAGCGCGCCTCCGCAAACTTACGTGACGCACTACAGTAGCGGGGTAGCCGCAACATCGTTCTAAGCGCATTATTGTATTGTACCCGCAGGGCACTGTACGCTCTTTGAGTATAGATTGCCCACAGGCTACTGGTGTAAAAGGATGCACAGAAGGCTCTAACGAGAGTAATTTTTACTTCATTGGTACATCTAGCAAACCTGCGAGCAATCATGTTCGCTCTAACGGACAGTGCCCTACGTTCACGTTCAATATCCATGTCGTCTTTAAGGTCCTCGGTAATCATATGACCCAGGTACCTGAATTGATGTACCCTAGCCAACTTCTCTCCATTGAGAGTTATAGGGGGCACACTAGAGGGACCCTTAGTTCCGTAACGTACCTATTATTTATTGTTTAGTATAAAATAAAAATCTTTCATGGTACCTATTCATTTTGCACTGTTTATTCACAATTTTCCCTTCCACTAGATTTGAAAGATTTCCAATTTACTTAGTAGGTATGCACATGGATTTGAAAACTTATTTATTTTTGCGATTTCGGATAAAGTCACTTTTTGATAGTCAAATAATATAAAAACTACCGTAATTGTCTTCACCCACGCCAGTTCTTAGAAGCAATTGGAGCCTAGAGTTCGTCTTTTCAATATCAATATGTATTAAATGTCCTTCAGACTGTTGCCTAGGACATTTCACCATTTTCTAGCGAGTGTATTTAAGCCTGGATTAATACACAAATATGTAAACGTTTTAAAATAATACGAATATGTAATAGCTATTCAGATAAAATCGTGTTCATTCAGCATTACTTATGTTGAAATTATTATATGATCAGAACAAAGAAGATCGATCAATTTTATAGAATAGAATAGAATGCATTTATTTGTCAGAATATTGTACAAAGTTGCTATGTGCTTTATATAATAGGACCATAATATTCTGCCGTTTTCGGCGTACAAATATGGTTTTAAGATAATGGTTTTATGATTATATGTATATTATTAATAGTTATTACATTTAATTTTAAATTATATCATTTATCATTAGGATTACAAATAATTGAACATAATATTAACATATTGATAATGATATCAAAAATATTAACAATAGTTAGTTAGTTTCAATTATTGAACAATAGTTATATGAAGATTAATTATACATGTCAAAAATTTAAATAAGTCAAGGAGATATAACGAAGAAACCCCAAAGTGCCCCAAGCATCTCTCCCACAACATGTTACGCAACAACAACATGTTACACGTTACAAAATGTTTCCTGTGTACAGGTCCCTGTACAACATGTTTGCTACGAACTACACTATAATTGCTATAGGATAGTGCGGGTGACATCTGTCAGATTCATACAATGTAGCTACCTATCCTTTTCTCTCATCATAAAGATGCATATTTTTGACCTGCTGTCATTCTACCCAAGCGTTGTAAACAAGACCGTAGTTTGTTGTGTTTTTTAGGTTTCGTACTTGAAAAAGAAAAAAACAGAACCCTCATAGGATCACTTTGTTGTCCGTCTATCTGTCTGTCTGTCAAGATCTTTTATTTCGGGAACGCGTGGAAAGCTGTGAAAAAATCAAATTTCTAAGTTAACTGTAAAAATAATAAACGGTCGTTTATGTCACAAAATACGTATATTTTGACACTCTCAATTCAATCAAAAATCATAGAGTACTTCCCGTTGAACTAGAACCCTGAAATTTGGCATGAAGCAATGTCTTATAGAACAAGTCTAGGAATAAATCTGAAAAATTTACATGACTAAGATTGTATTGAGTCGCCACTATGTGGACAACCCGGAGGACACGGTAGAGGTGTGCCCCGTCTGGGCAGAGCATCGCCGTGTCCTCATGGGGGCGATCGGCGGCGGAGATCTCTCGCGGCGGAGTAGGGATGGCAGGCGGTCGCCTCCTTCTGCGAAGCAGTAATGCCAGCAAAGGAGGAGGCCGACCGCATGAGGCAACGGCGCTCACGCCCCAGCCGCCGTCGGAATTCCGACGGCGGGTTTGCGGACGGCGAGCAATGGGTAGCTCGCTGTCCGTCCGTCCGGTAATCGACCGGACCGAGCCCAAGTCGTCGACGGCGCGCACTGTTCCCGCACGCCTCAAAGAGTTGTCAGCAAACCATAGAGGCCCAGCCTGCTAGCAGACAGGCAGGGTCGAAGACTACTGGGGCCAAGGGTCGGCTTCTGAAAAGAAGGCTCGGCTCCGGTATGAAAGGCAACTAAGGAACGGGGTGGATTTTTTCGTCAGTAAGAATCTGACACTATCTCCCACTCCGCCTAAGGGCGGGGGATGTCATTGGATGATTTGCACTCACCATAAAAAAAAATCCAATACCTTTTTACCACTGAACAGCATTATGCACTCAAAAACCTTGAAAAATATTTAAATGTTATAAAAACGAACCTCAATCTTGTTCTCGGCGCTGAAGTGTCCCTTGAAGCTCTTCAAGCTGGTAGAATTGATGAATTCTAAGAGGACGAGCTCAGGATAATGATACTGTAGGCGGGCGACATTGAAGCAATCGCCTGGCCAGTTCTGCAACCGGAGGTGTGTTATGTCCCGCCTAGAAAAAAAGAGACTGTTTAAAAATATAATTTTATTTTTCAACATGGCAATGCTGCCAGACTTCTGGATACATTTTCGTATAACAGCGATGTGGAGGAGTACTTCGACGCCTGAGTGTACTGTGTTTTTATATTATATGTACATAGGTAGGTTTTAGTATAAATAGTTTAGTTAATATTTAAGGTTTTGTTTATCTGTAGATATAATTTGAAGATTAAATTTTAAAGAAAATGGGATTTCTTATTATTCTGAAAAAGAAACTCGTAGTTCGAAAACGCAAAGGGTAGAAAAGAATAGAATGAACTTTATTGTACCCCAAAATACCAACTATTTCACAGAAACTTAAATCTATGGGTACTAAAACGCAACGAAAACAAAATGAAATAGTTAACTGAAAGAACATAATAATATGTGTGGTTTTAGTCATTAAAAGTCTGACACACCCACCCGCTCGGCAAAAAAAAAACTTTTTTCAATTTGCAAAAATCTTCTGAGACTCGGGGGCTTACTCTCGAGTTTAATTCCGATCGGTAGACATTGACGTCAGGTACTCTTGAATTCTATTCTAGCGTCAAATTGGTTTAAAATTGCGTGACCACACGCCAAGCCCAATCCCCATTTTACTTAGTTTCCCAAAAAGGTCACGCAATTTGGCCCTAGCATCGAATTCAAGAGTACCTAACGTCACAATTCCAATGTCTACCTATCGAAATTAAACTCGAGAGCAAGCCCCTCGATTTGCGAATTGAACTATTTACGCAAGTTAGTTTATACGGAATCTCAGTGCGCGAGTCAGACTCGCTCTTGCCCAGTGTTTTATTACATTGAAGTCGGTTGTATTTTTTTTTTCAAAAAAGTTTTAACATTTTACATATTAAACTTTTACGAAACACACTATATGTAAGAGATAGTAAAATGTAAAATATTTATTCGACACAAAACAACAGCAAAATAGTACCTGAATAGCCGTTAGTAATACATATTAGAACACACAAGATGTTACTGGGATAGAAAACGTAACTTTATATTTATTTCATTTCAACAAATAAGATGACAACCGTATGATTGGAAACAAGAGCAGATAGACATTTTGGTCTTAAAATACGACTAATATTTTTTATCTAGACAGTATAAAAATCTAGATTGTACTGACCCATTGTTTTTTTTTATGGTAGGTAAAATCATCCAATGACAAATCCTGCCCTTGGGCGGAGCGGGAAATAGTGTCAGACTCTTACTGACTAAAAACCCATCCTGTTCCTTCCCTGCCTTGGTTCCAGGGCCCTGGTATGCATTTTCATACCTCCTCAGAGCCCCAAACAAACAGCCCTTTCTCTGTATCTATAAAAAAAAAACTAGGTTTTATTATATTTTTAATATAGCGTTCAGAATTTTAAAACCTATAATTTAAGTTTCATTGTATGTATTTATTTATGGTTTTCTGGGTTGAATCTTACAACTCAATTTTTAAGCAGATTTCTTCAACCAAATGCGCTGAAATTTTGTATTCACATTTAATTTGAAGAACAATGCATAGATAGCTAAGTGACGTCATTTTAAATCGGACCAAATCCAATCAAAATCTTTATATTTCACAAACGTCTACGTTCTGCACTAGATTATGACGTTTTATAAGTGCCCATCACAATATTGTTTTTGCAACATGGTGGAACATGGGGCCAAAGGTTATGTGAGACTGTCACCACGGGCCCCGGGATAAAGGCAAGGAACGGAAAGGTAGGTTTTTAGTCAGTAAAAGTCTGACACTATTTCCCGCCCCACCCAAGGGCGGGATTTGTCATTGGATGATTTTACCTACGTTAAAAAAAAAAAAAAAAAACATGTTGGAACAGCCAAGATGGTGGGCATGGGCATGGATGGTATTTTTAATGCACTCACCTAATGTTTCAAATGAAAGTGTTTACTGAGAATAACTCGGAAAACAAAGAGACTTCTAAAGATGGCTAACTAAGTTATCTATGCTTTGCTACTAACAGTATAGGTATCAAATAAAAGAACTTAATGAGTTGAATGAAATAGACCGAGATAAGCTGAAAATGCTGTTCAAGAGTAACTAAAAGTAAAAATAAATTTTCATCTCCCTATCTCGGAAAGAGTATTTTTGCTCTTTGACATCCGAGTGCAAAAGCCGTTTTTATCCGCCAGAGGATAAAGTAAATCGAGTTATCATTTATTGCAGAAACAAAAGAAACCTTAATATTAGTATAAAGTAAATTGAATTTAAACCATCGTGTGCACCAAGTTTGTGAATTCGAAACATCATTAGACCTATTTACTTCTACCACCATGTTGCCAAATTTATCATACAAATTTTGTATAATTTGTTAAAAACTCAGACTCGGAAACTCCTTGGTGTACTTTTTTTAATTTCCTTTGGTTGCGCCATTTTCTTTTCAGATCATTCTATAATACTTACATAATGTAATACCTAAACTGAAATAAAAGTATCTTGTGATTGTAAATATTATTTTTTTATTCATTTAGTCATTTCCTTAATGAGGTGGGATGAAAAGTTACGCGAGTGCAAAGATTTTTCACCTCGTGCTCTTTTGATTCTCTCGCTCAGGATTCTAATTTTTAAATCACTTGCTGTGCTCGTGATTTTATTTTAGTAAATATTTTATGTCATCAAAATTGAGCACGCGATTAAAAAGCAACTTTAAACTCTTGTAAAACAAATAACTATTATAAAAACACTTTAAAAAAAGACAACAAGCTTTCATTTTTAGCTACTGGACTGCATTACAAACTAAAACTTACTGATTAAAACAAACTAGTGACGAACATGCAAAATACAGTATTTTATCTAACTTCATGCAAAACTTAGGAATATAAGAATTCCTTTTGTGTTTGGCAAGACTCATCCGGGTGACTGAGGGGTTGTTTTGCTCCCGTACCCAACTGTGTGCTGGTCCTCATGCCCACTATTACCTTCCGAGACCTGTGTTGTGTGTGTCGGTGGTGTCCAACCGTTTTGTTAAATATTTTTGGTAAAAAATATAACTTTGTATAAAAATTATTACAGTCTCTATTCTGTTACTGATTCTGAACAAACTATATTCAGGTTTCGCATATACTATATAATGTTCTAATCACGTTTAATTTAAACCCTAGATGAACAAAACTGTGAACTTCAACATTTTATGTTTTTTTTTTTTATGGTGGGTAAAATCATGGAGGCGATCGGCCTACGATTGAAGCCCACTAGGGCCGCGATGAATATTGAAACACGCGGTCTTAGAACGCAAAGGGCAAATAAAGGATACAGATGTGCTTTTAGTCAGTGAAACTCTAACACGCCCTGCTCCGCCCTAGCTCAAGAGAAGTAATTGGATGATTTCCCACCTCAAAAAAACACATATCATGTATTTCTAGCATTTCTCAGAGAAACAGTACAGTAAAGGTCACCTTCCTTTGACCTCGTATGTGTTCGCTATCACATCACCAGATAGAGTGAAAACATCAACTGATCTCGTAAACGGTTTTCCAACAACACCAAAGCAAGGAAAAACATATTATGAATAAACCATTTACTCTAAGTACGCTTCAGAAGATACAATGAAATATTGGGGATTTTGGGCTCATTTTACGTTAGCCTTGCGCACGTCAAGGAAACTTGAATAGATATTGTTAGGATTTAGCAAACTTCAAATGTAACAAGGGTTTGATAAATAGAAATGTGTCGTAGTCTTCGATATTGATTAGTGTTCAATGAATCATTAATTAAATTAAAGTTTTAATTTCGTATTCATCCACATTTGAAAATATTGGCAATATCATTTCGTGAACTCCATGGGAAAAGAAGAACGTATGTGTGGGCTTACGGACTACGAGCAATGGAACACCACCACCAGGGTCTCTGTCCCAATTCTTTGTATCCAAATGCAGTTCGAGGACTGTCCTTAAATATATTTTTAAAGCTTATCCTACCAATCGAAAACAGGTAGTCGAAATTGATACTATGATGAGTTACGACAAACAGACAGAGTCCCACAAGGGAGGATTCTTGGCCCCACGCTCTTTATAATATACGTTAAATGCTTGTGCAAGATGGTACTTCAAAATTATGATATTTTTACATATACTGATGACACAGCTTTCTAATGTACGGGAAAAGCTGGGCAGAAGCTAAGGTACATGCCGAGAATAGTCAAAGAAATGTCATGTTATAGCTATCTACTAATCTGCTTACTCTAAATGTTGAAAAAACGAAATATATTCGTTTTTATCTCCCCAATACCTTAACACCATCAGTGGAATCTATAACACTTCAGTGTATCGAAAAAGCGTGCATTCGAACTATAGTGAGTTGCGCTATATCATTTTAACACACAACCGGTTCACACGCATCTATTTATCGAGCTCACCAAGTTATACTTCTTTGTACTTGATTTCAATTCAAATTTTGGTATGCCACAAAAAGATGAATAATGGGAATAACCAAGACCGAGTGAAATAGAAAGCTTTGAAGGAGGCCTTTACCTAACGGAGAGTTTTAGGGAAAAAATGAGTGTCTAAATATTATTTTTTTTATAATTAAACTACAAAGATTAAATTAAATTGTGAAACTGGAAATAATAGTACATTATAATATAAGTGTGTTATGTAGGAGGTTACCGTCGAGGTGGTATTAAGAGAGCCAAGAACGGTAACCATTCATTACTCACGTGTATCATACGACGTTTTGCAATACACTTGTGAAAAATAATAATTTAGCTAACTAATATTACATCGATAAAACTAGTAAAATTTTTCTTAACATGGCGGTAAAAAAATAAATCTGTTTTCATAGACACGCGCTAGGCTATGGCTATATGGTCTTTTGATCATATTGCCTAGTCGTTTGTTTTGTTGTGTGAAAAGTTTTTACGTTAATGTCATTCGTAGTGATAATAGAATATGGATGTAACATTTTATAATGTTTTTGTTTTATTTCATTTTATTTAATCAATACAGCCCATAAACTTCGCTCGAAAAAATCACGCCTAAAACCGCGCGCATCTTAAAATGACGGCCATAGATCACAAACAATTTTTATTTTTACGTATTCAAAATTTGTTTTGCGAACAAAGAGGTTGGATTGGATTGGGGAGGTTGGTAATCAAAATGTCACAGTTTGGTAACATGTGCCATTATGTACCTAAGTGTAGTGCAATAAGAGCCTCTTTCTGAGCAAGTGTATTGAAAAAGGCTTTATTATTTTTTTATTTATCATCTGAGATTTTTACGAAATTCTTTGTATTCATCTTTGCGTCGATGACTTAGAGAAGTTTGAGAGACGCGTTTGTTGGATCAATTAGTTCCTTTAGAAATGCTTGAGCTGAAAAGTCGAACGCGTCATGTTTATGAACGTGTGCCAACATCGGTTGAGACTGGTCATCGCTTACTTGCAACTGACTTATTATAATTTCCTTATGTTACGTTGTTTTTTGTTTAATATTATATATAGAAGTGACAAGAAATAGTAATCAAAGGCTATTCATAGAGTCTCTTGCACGTTCTTCTCCATAGAGATTTATGTATGATTTATAAATAACTTCTTAACGAATCAGAATTCAGTAAATGAATCATAGTCTGAGCACAGTTTTTTCGGAGTTATAAGAAAAATCTTTCCTTTATATGTTATGGTCTACCCATGTGCCATTCAAAATTTACGTAAATTTTGTCCTTCTTTATCAAATCCATCAAAAGATTGTCTGTAAAAAACTCGTTATTAGCCATAACACCACACATTGATACAGCCTATTAAGTTTTAGCTTTTTTTACAATGATAATTGATAATGATAATGCTTCTACAATAAATATAGATGTACTACGTATGTAGGCACATATCTTGGTTCATTCACAATAATTCAAACATCAATTGGATCGGGGAAGGTTTCCTCGAATCCTAATAATTTTAAACTCAATAATCTCGTTATCTCTTATCCTTTTGGACAAGGCCTTAAATGAAAGTAAAGGATTGAATCAATTTAATTGATTTCACTAGATTTAATATCCCGTAATTTGGCAAACAATGTATAACTTAATTGAATCCTCACTCCATCAGTTAGATTATTAAATAAAATGATACTTAAATATAAAATGTTACTACGTTATCAAGTTCACGCTTTATTATTTATTACATTTTTAACTTCTGTTGAAAAGTTTGAGGTTTATCCATCGATAGTTTAAGTTACCAACGATATCAAGTTTTTGTTTTGGTAGTAATTATTTAAATTTTTAAGAAACTGGATAAATTGGTGATGTTATTTGCCTACCATATTTCATGGAAGCCTGGTAGAGTGGCAAAATGCTATAAAACTGCCCATTGTAGATATACTTATTTTTCTTTTAATTTCCCATATGTAAAGTACGAGTATTTTTAACATACAATAAAGTAGGTACCTATATCTAAAGAAAATATTTTTTCTAAATCAAAACACAAACAACGGAATTGTGAGAAAAAAAATAAAGCAGCCGAATAGAGAAGCTCCTTTTTTTAATCTGTTAAAATATTCCCAAAATAGCCCTATTGTTTGCTAAGGTTTGAAAATACACTGCGCCGCAAATACCCCGGGTCGCTAATGAAAAGTATTTTTTTTATAACCACCCAAAAATAGAAGTCTTACTATAAAATTAGCAGACAGAAATAGGACCTGAGTATTATATTATGTTGCTATAAGATATAAGTCAATTACATTTTGTTACTTATAGCCAGAAGAATGTTTTATTTCTATTTAATTTTATTAGTATAAGTACTCAGGTCCTAATTGTATAAGCGGGGTTTAAAGTAAAGCATAGGAACTCGATGAAACTAACCACGCAGACTAAGGTTAGTCTGCGTGGTCCTGTCTGGGGTGGGGCGCTCTAAAATTACGTCAATTCTTTCCCTGCTCCCGTCTTTAACATATTGATTTTAAGTAATACAATATGTTTAATTTTCCCGTCTTTTTATAGGTCTGTCGGTTAATATTTATACATATAGACCAAAATCAATTTAGTTTACACACTACCAATGGACCAGCAGGTACTCTATACAATCCCTAGGAATTGTATACATTATATAGCTAAAATATGTAATAGACGATAATATTCAAAATATCTCGTACATTGCCTGGACGCCCCAGGTACTCTGTACATTGGCTAGGTATTGTATAGAATACCTGAATTATACAGATTGCCGGTAACAGATATATAAATATATGGTGGATTCGTGAACCTGTACTATGTAATAGATGACTTATTAATACATAAAAGAAAATACTTCACACGTTTTGTGTAAGCTATTACATTTTAATAAATACTAAAAAAAGTAATTCTCACTTACGGCAACAAACACACCGCAGTTTGTCAAAATGAAATATATTTCTTTGCTGTTTTAATTCTGGTTTAAGAACTTTATTTTTTCTCATCAGAATTAACAAAAATCCACTTACTGAACAATGAAATAAAAAATACAATATGTGATGTTATGAACGAACAGGAATGACTTAAAAGTAATTTTATACAAAGAAGAAACAATGTAGGTAAGTGATCACAAAAGTGTCTGTCGACAACCGAGTGAGCACAGATCTAAAGTTAAAGTACATACTAGACGTGGCATACAATTAGAGATGGCTGAGAATCGTTTTTAATTTTTATTATCTTTATTTTTATTTAAATTTAATATTTTGTATTTCGTTTACGAGCACGAATCATTTCATTAAAACATAGCATGTCCAATTTTTAGGTAGTTTGTCAAAACCTTTTTCTCAAGAAAGTATGGAGGTTTTAAGCTGAAATGAATATTTAATCCACAAATTTGTTAACCCATTTGAGCAGTTAAAAATCAAACTAAGTCAACACAATCTAAAGACAAGGTCGTTTATGATTCGATTATAGCACTTATTTTGACGTTCGCAAATAGAACATAACCTATAGCGTACTTTTCTCTTGACCTAAAATCCTGAAATTTGGCAAGAAGCAAGGTAAAGGCATCGTGGCATAAGTAAAGGAAAAATTCGGGAATTAAATTATTTATATAAGTTGTAGAGAATCGGTGTGCGAGTTCAACTCGCACATGACCTGTTTTGTTAATACCATTTGGGTCCTCGATTGACCTTTCTTCCACTAACGTATTTTTCAAGCTCATTCCATGCATGCTCTAAGAAATTTAAGACTGGGCTACAAGATATCCACTACATGAAGTTAATACCGACGTATTGAATATACACATTATCTAAATGAGCGCTATATAGCCGCACATTATCGTGTATGCAAATGGAATTTGCACCCATACTCATGGAATAATTAGCATGCTCATTTAAAATAATATATAAACGGCTATTGCTACTAATTCTGTACGACTAGATATCCGAGCCCATACCGTTATTGATTTTCAATCCAATGAAAATTCCAACTTCGCATGATGATACCGTTCTCCTGGTTATCAATACTCTTTGTCTCCCATTAAGACTAAATAAACAAAATCTTGACTTTGTGGAAAGTATAACCCGGAGCAATCTTTATCTGTCCATCGGACGTGTTCTCGAGCAATCTTTATGGATTGCTTAAGAACAACTAGCAACTGATATTCTCTAAGCAGTTTAGGATTATTTACTGGATTATCAGCTTCACAAAGTCATCGCAGGATCATATCAGAGCTCACATTTTTGTGGTGAATTTTTTGAAGGTTATTTCGGACCTTGAACAGAGGTGTAGATTCTTTAGCATAATGCTCATAATAAATATATGTTAGCAGTTGTGCACCTTGATCTGGCTCTGACTAATTTTTTTTTTTTTGCAATAACAGCTTGATTTGAAACAAAGACGGAAAAAATAACCTTATTCTAATTTTTTTTGTAGTTATTTTTAATATTTGGAAAAAATATTTTTGAAGCTGTAACTCGTAGAAATGAAACTTCTGAGATTTATAAAAAAGCATAATACAAATCAACTAACATATAATTTATACGAGTAACGTATGTACATAACTTTGGAAGTTATCGCATGTTTTTCTATGTGACCCTTTATTGTTTGCGGCCCAGCCCACCATTACTGTCATCTTTTTGCCGACGGGATACTTATCCTTTCCGTCACCACAAGTGCTTTAGACAGATATACCTGGAAATACTTGCTGCTGGAGGACCTGAGGCCTACTAAAAATAGGTAAAGATCAAACGCAAAATATTTGTGAACATCCCTAATTCCTGGCAATCAATGCGTATTATTAGATTCTAGAAATAATTAACATACCACATTAATACGCTCCAATCGATTTAAACTAAACGATAACAAGGTTAAGGTAATTGAAAACACAATTAAGGATTTTGAAAGCAATATTACAGCCAATAATATTAAATAGCCTCGGGGTGGTTATAACGCGTCAGAGCACAGCTTTTGATACTAAAACCACAATGTTGAGCTTGAACAATACATGGATCAATAAGCCTAGCCTTTTCCCAACAATATTCGACTTTCAGTATACCCGAATGCTACTGAATAAAAATCGGAGGTTCGATAAATAATCATATTTTAAAGTGAGAAATACATTTGACCAACACACACGTGTGCCACGCCTGATTTGTATGTAGAAAGACGTCGCATGGCGTGGATCTAATGTAGCTCTACAAGTCTAATTGCAATATAAAATGTGTGGAGACCGACGCGCTCAGATCGGCGTACGTTGCCCACGTGTGCGCAGTGTAGTTCTACCAGTAAGATGTTGATGATGACGTCTTAAATTTACAACTGTAAGTGCTCGATTACGGAGACGCGGCGCGTTGCACGGCGCGTTGCGCGGCGCGTCGGGCGGTCCGTCGTACATTGCCATATGTTTGTGTTTGCGCGAGCGATGACGTGGCGCGCTGCTGCAATGTACGACGAAACGCCCAACACGTCCCGCAACGCACCGCGTGTCCGTAAACACGGCCTAACTGGAATAAAACTTACACACTCTTACACAGCCCTTTAAAAAAATTAAGTTACAATCATAATTTAACATTTTAAAAACTGAAATTTTATTTTATTTATGCAAATTTGTAATATTTTTAAGAAATAAGTATTCATAAGTATAATACAAATAAGATGGATTGAATGCACTGTTTTGGTAGCGCTTCGATATTAAATTAGTATCTACGCACACACACACAAACACGCTGCTGACCCAATCAATATTTATAAAGAAATTATCAAAATAAAAATATCAATTTATTTTTAAAAATAAATTAAATAAAGAAGGTACTTTTTCTTCTTAAAATTCAATACTTAGTTAGTTTAGGATAAAAAAAAATATCTATTTCACAAAATATCTGAAATCGACTTTGTAGCTGATTCTGGAAACACACGATAAATACCGGGAGAATCTGTTTTTGATACAAAGTTTCAAGATGTGCGTTTACTTTGTATTTTAGGTACGTGTTGTATTAAAGGCAAAGTCGTGACTCACTCATTAATGCCTACTTGCATAGCCTTAACCCTTTTTTGTAGCTGAGAAAATTATCCAATGACATCTCGCGCCCTTGCGCGAAGCGGGAAGGCGTGTCAAACTTTTACTGAATAAAAACCCACTCCTGTTCCTTCTTTGCCTTCGTTCCAGGGTCCCCGGGGTTTACTTTCGCACATAGCCTAAACCCTTGGACCTAGAACGCTGAAATTGTACACAAGGGTTCTTTTTATGATCTATGCAAAGAATTTAACCCCTAAGTGGATGAAACGAAGAGTCAAATTCTTATGGAGAAAGAGAAACCTACTTTTACGGGGGTGAAGACGCAGAGGCTAGCGTACCTATATTTTAACAAATTCCTTTGACTGCTAAATTTTCCTAATAACTAAAGTACATATTGAAATTAATATTGCTGCAAACTTACTCCCCGCCCTCATGGTTTCAAAAATAAACTGGACAATGACCCCCTTATGGCGGTGAAAACCAACAGTTGGAAACTAGGTTCCGTACCGTCAGTAGAATCAAAATCACGTTTGTTTTAGGGGTGCCCCACTTAAATATTTCCTTTGTCTGTTCTTTGTATTTTTCGTTATAGCGGCAACAGAAATAAATCATACAGACGGACAGACAGACCATGAAGTCAAGTAATAGAACCCCGTTTTTACACTTTGGTTAAGAAACCCTAAAAACGAATACTCCCGGTATTTATTAGTGTTGCATTAAGTCGTGCTGACCAGAAATTTTAGAACCTCATTAACACGACTTCAATACATGACTTCAAGCATATCTATGTAACTAAATAGATACGCGTAAGATACATACAAATACTAAGTGGCGATCCGCAAACATAACTTGTTGAGGGGAGAACTTATCGTATGGCTTTAACCACACTAGGGTGGACCTAGATAACGTGTCAGACTTTTTCTGTCTAATACCCATCTCTGACAAAAAGCCACCTGTGTCCGTCAGTTGCCTTTTGCGTTTCAGGGCCATGGGACCTCTTTCAAATGTTCCCGCGGACCCTCGACTGCATCCTTACGGCTCGAAAGATTTTGTATGCTCTGCGAAAATCATGATAGCCCCTAACTGCATGTCAATTAACATCTCGCTTACATCTTTCAATCTAGTCTTCTATACAAATACCTAATCTTGATTACATCTTTTATTTAGATTCGCTTTTAATGCAGTCGGGTTTTGTGTACCTTTTTAACTGTCTCCTCTTTTGTTAAAGAAAATAAAAATAATAAATTACAATCTCAAAATGTTCTTGTTAGCTCTAAGTGGAAGATGTCTCAACCACAGCTCTATTTAAATAGTACAATATAAAGATAAAAGATCAGTCAAAGTATAAAATTAATTAAAGGAAAATAAGTAAAGAAACACCACAATAGCCACTTTCCCTAATTAATGTTGACTGACACAAATACGTTGAAAATAAATCTAAAAACGATTGTGTATTCAGAAAATTTCTGAACAAAAGGTCTAATTTATGAACAACATACCAACTTAGATATTGAATAATGTAATATAATATATTCCAACAAGGCTACTGAACACAAAGAGGCTTTATCTAAAAATAGTCTCAAGTATTTGAAGTAAATTAAAAATATTTGAGTCCACAAAGAGCTACGTTTCCAATTGATCGTATTATATGGAAAAGAACTAGCAAGATATCCACCCACGGTAACTAAAAAAAAGACAATGAGAAAACTGAATTGTACTTTTTTTTTGTAATTTTTTTTTTATTTTACATTGTTTAGTTGTGGTACCCCAGCTAAACATAAATAGTGTGTAAGTTCTATGGTAAAATGCCTACAAAATATAGCATTAGAAGTGTACCTATGAAATAGGATCACATTTTCAGGTCCTGACAATGGGACCACATGGAAAGATCCATTCCAACAAAAATAAGTATCTTTAAATGAAAGTTATAACTAAACAAAACTATGTCGAAATACACCGTTAAATTTTGATCGTTTTAATCTCGTGGAGGGTCGACCTGGTACGTACGGTGTCTCTAATTATAAGTGAGTTACCGTTAACTCCGAGGTCGTTAAACTATTTTTTATTACACGTATACGGGTCGTTTTCACTATGATATGGCTGTGGGATTTTTTCAAAGGGTCTCCACGGCCCTGAAACGACGACGAGACATGAGTGGGTTTTAGGGTGTTTTTAATATCGTGCCGATTTCATCACGTATGCGGAATTGCTCCGCATGCGTAGCCCCTTTTTTAACACAAGTATTTATTGTAATGCGTGGAATACGCACGCGGGATGCGGATTCCATCGGGCAGAGGTTCCGCTTGCTGAGTAATCCCGCATACGTGATGAAATCCACATGATTTAATATTACGATTATATTTTATATCACTGTTATCAAAAAATTACATAATTTTATTATAAGATAAAAAAATAGATAAAAACTAAAATTAAATGCAGATTAGCTAGGCCAAAAGTAATTCCTCATAAATAACGTAATATATTTTTATAATATGTTTCCGAATACGTTGAAGAGAAACTTGTTTGGCGAGGTGTTTTCACTAGTAGCTCATTAACTGCATTATTGTTATATCTGTTGCCCTGTTTTTATTAAAAAAAATAAACATGATTTATAACAATAACTCAATGTTGTTATTTACAAACAAACTATCATCCACGGTGGATGCCATCATGCGCGTGCGAGCCCTCACGACGGGGGATGCGGTGTCCCAGGACAGGTGTGTCGTGGCAGTGTCCTTGGACATTGCCAACGCCTTTAATTCCCTGCCCTGGAGTAGCATTAGAACGGCACTCCGGTACCACTGGGTGCCCGACTACCTCTGTCGTGTGATCGAGGCCTACTATGTCGTGCGGTGTTCCGCAGGGATCGGTACTAGGACCACCCTTGTGGAACATCGGGTACGACTACGTGCTGCGCGGCGACTTCCCCGACGGGGTCAGCGTGGTCTGCTACGCAGACGACACGTTGGTCCTAGCGCGGGGAGAGTCGTACCGGACAACGGTCGAACTAGCGACACGCGGGGTTGCGATAGTCGTTGAAAGGATCCAGTAGTTGGGACTCGAGGTGGCACTGCACAATTCCGAGGCCATGTGCTTTCAAGGCCCTCGGGGTGCGCCACCACCGGGTTCCCAGCTAACGGTAGGAGGGGTTCACATCAGCGTCGGGTCGACGATGAAGTACCTGGGACACGTCCTCGACAGCTGGTGGAACTTCAAGGAGCACTTCCGACGTCTGGCTCCCAAACTGAATCGGACTGGGGCTGCTCTCGGGCGGCTCCTGCCCAACCTCAGGGGACCAGACGCCTCCTGCCGGAAGCTCTACGCGGGAATCGTTCGGTTCATGGCCCTTTACGGGGCTCCGGTGTGGGCACCGACGTTGCAACAGCAACCGAGGGCCCAGCTGAATGCGTGCCAGAGGGTCATGGCAATACGCATGGTGCGAGGGTATCGGACGATTTCCCGCGAGGCGGCGACCCTCCTTGCTGGCCAACCGCCATGGCATCTGGAGGCAACAGTCCTTGCACACATGCACGATAAGCGCATGGAGATGCAACGCCTGGGCGAAATTCCGCTGCCACGACAAGTCGAGGCATGGCGGACAGAGCTCCGGCGGGATCTCTTGGCGAAATGGCGTCAGCGACTATCGCAACCTCGTTCGGGGCGTGCCACAATTGGGGCGATAAGGCCCATCTTTGAGGCGTGGCTGGAAAGACCTCACGGCGCTCTCAACTTCCGCACGACGCAGGTGCTTACCGAACACGGAAAGTTCGCTAAGTACCTGTTCCGGATTCGTGCGGAGGATTCGCCCGGGTGTCGCCACTGTGCGGAACACCCGGAGGACACGGTGGAGCACACTGTAGAGGTGTGCCCCGCCTGGGCGGAGCATCGCCGTGTCCTCGTGGGGGCGATCGGCGGCAGCGATCTCTCTCGCCGGGCCTTGGTTCAGGCCATGGTCCGTAGTGAGGAGGGATGGCAGACGGTCGCCTCCTTCTGCAAAGCAGTAATGCTAGCAAAGGAGGAGGCCGACCGCATCAGGTAGAGGCAACGGGGCGCTCGCCCCAGCCGCCGCCGGGATTCCGATCCCGATTTCCGGCCACCGTAGGCGCGGGCTTGCGGACGGCGTGCAATGGGTAGCACGCTGTCCGATCGTCCGGTAACCGGCCGGACCGATCCCAAGTCGTCGACGGCGCGTTCTGTTCCCGCGCGCCTCAAGGAGCTGTCAGCAAACCGAAGAGGCCCAGCCTGCTAACTGCAGGCAGGCAGGGTTGAAGCCTGCTGGGGTCAAGGACCGTTTTCTGAGAGGAAGGCTCAGCCCCAGCACTATAGGCAACGAAGGAACGGGGTAGGTTTTTAGTCAGTAAGAGTCTGACACTACTTCCCGCTCCGCCCAAGGGCGGGATTTGTCATTGGATGATTTTACCTACCATAAAAAAAAAATACAGACTTTCAGCAAATTTTCATTATAATAAATGATTTTTAATCAAACCTTTTAAGCAGATTTTGAGGAAGGAGCGTGGATTATGTAGGAGTAAATGTCAATATTATTCGCTAAACTGAAACACTGAGCCCTTGTTTCCTATAAAATACAAAATAATTATATTCAATTATTATGTAGGCGGCCGCCTTAATCAAATTACTGTTTATAGTGTTTCCTAAATTTATATTA
The DNA here is from genome assembly GCA_958295575.1 of Leucania comma. Classification (NCBI taxonomy): domain Eukaryota; kingdom Metazoa; phylum Arthropoda; class Insecta; order Lepidoptera; family Noctuidae; genus Leucania; species Leucania comma. The sequence continues at coordinate 11,911,498 of OY282474.1, read as the reverse complement.
ATAAAAAATTTAACGATAATAAATACGATACGATAATAATATTTCCCAAACTAAAATAAACTGCTTAAAATACAAATTTGGAAATTTTAATAAAGTAAAATTTTTCAATACCTGTTGTTGTTGTTACGTTGTTGTTACCTATTATTGTTACCCGTTATTGTACTATGAAACAGAAATTTCACTAGTACACGTAAAAGTGTTCATCAATTTAATTTTAAAAAGCTTAAACTAGTATTTTACGTAGGTACTATATAATTAGGTAGAGTCTGTCTAACGAAAGCGCGACTTGGAGTTTTTTTTTTTTAATTAAATTGGCAACATAATGTTTCCGTCAAAAGCACGTCAAAGATTGTCAGTATTTTGTAACAAAGATTGATTTTAAAAATATAATTACTTATCATGGATAAAACAATAAAAAGTTATGTAGGAAAGCTGTGAAATACTATGATCAGTAAGTTTAAAGAAAAACAAGAAGAGAAAGTAGTTGTTTTTGATCTCGGGTTTTTAAGTTAGTATGACATTATTATCTTGATCATTGTTGACTGACTATTAGATATATTTTACGATATGATAATAATTTTTCTTATATTTATAGATAATCTTGAAGATATTCAAGGACTGCGCGAAATAAATAAAAAAAAACATTGAATCGTTAAGGAATTTGGGAGAAAAAACCTTTACACTTAAAACTAAGCTTTAAGAAGAAATATCTTCACTACCGCACTTTATACGTTCAAAAGCGGTCGAATTGATGTGATGAAATAGCATACTTTGAGGATGATAAAATTCAACATTTTGTGTTATTCACCTTTCCCGTGACTTTCTTGATATATACCAATAAATAAATCTTTACTCGTTTTTGTATTGTATTGGTTATTATAGCTATCCAGTATTGTTCTACTGCTGTGCAAAAGCCATCCACTCTTTCTAATGGTCTCAGTCCCTTACTCACAAGACATCCAGGTCGGTTGGCAAACCTTGAGTTTAGACTTTTGGATGTTAGTCAAAGACCAAGTCTGTATACACCATAGGTCAAATGAGGAGATTACACATGTCCATAAGCTTATACGCTTTAGTGATATCACTAAAGCGTGCCCATATGGGCAAAGCGCCCTTAAATAGTTCCTTGATGGACCAGTAACTTTTTCAGGTATTTTCTGTTCGACACGTTATTTCTTTGTCTTATCTGGCCCAGAAAGACACTACTTGGCCCAAGTAGACAATAATATATTTTAAGACGTATTGTATATTCTGTCCGCCTACGTGTACATTCCTTTGGAGCTGCTGGTTATGATTTTGGTCTTCAACATTTTTATATGTAGAGCAACCAGCATTTGCTCTAGTCCTGTGGCTGTAGAAGAGAACAGGACAATATCATCAGAGAAACGCAAATTACTTAACTTAGCTTCGCTGATGACAATGCCCTTCTCTTCCCATTCGGCTGCGAATGTCTGAAAGAAGTGGAGAATATCTTTGGGGACAACGGGACGCCCTGTTTGACTCATTCTGTTTGAAACATAGGATCTAATCTCTCTAACTTGCTGGAAGAAGTATGTGTGGATTCTATTTTTTGTTTTGTAAGGGAATTGAATATTTCTGAGTGTGTGATGCTGTTAAAAGCGTATTGGTTGAGTATATTTATTTCTAAACATTTTGTGTTCCTCATATTAGGAATATAGTTCGTCAAAAAGAATTATACGATTGTCGCAAATACAAAAAAATACTCAAGTATCAAAATTTGTTTCTCCTAGTATGACAGTAATACCATATTCAATATTTTTTTATTTGACCTCATTTCCTCAGGTCGCGCTTTCGTTAGACAGACTCTATGTATAAGAGAAAGAGTTGTAAAATCATTGGGTATCAACAAATCCGTCTGCATCGTTGTCAATATTAATAGTATCTTGTGCCCTAAAGGCTGGCAGTATTGTCATGTGTGATGATAATGCTGATTCTTTGAATGCAAAATAGTTTACAGCCAGATATGACGTGAAAAAGCGACTGGTTTTTAATATAATAATAATTTATTCAACCAATAAAATATCAATGTTAACATTCATAAAATTATTTGTTTGTAGGTTACAGATAAAAATAACAAAAACAGATTGGTGTTGCAACCAGCACCCTTACTAAGTTATAAAAATAACTTGTATTAAAGGCAGTGGTACAAGCCCATACATAATAGTAAAAGTATATTAATACTTTGCAGGTAGAACACACGTTTGTTAAAGTTAGGTTAACATAAGCCTTGATTTCAAATTGCCTAAATTAGAAATTACAATTCGAACATTAATTAATTGGTAAATATATTATTATTATTAATTTATTATTAATATGCTTACTTAATTCCTCGTATCCAGTAACTTGCGAAGCCATCTTTGCATACAAGACGGTACTGTGACTGCACACACTGGGCCTTCGCCGAGTATTCACCTAACGAACAAGGCTTGCTCACGACAGCGTCCGAGGCATTTCTGGCACGGAACTGAAACCCTGGCGTTACAACTGCCACCACGCTGAATAGGACCAAAGCCTCCGGTAATCCTGGGAACAAATAAAAGACAATTGTTCACTTCGTTCCTATTAAAAGTCATGCCTTTTGCAAACAATATACAGGAGAAATGATTTTAACCGCTTCAGATGGTATGTACATACATGAACAACTGAACATATTAGCAGGACAAAAATTGCACTAAACCTGCCAAAACGGAGAGATCGCTCACCATTGGTGGTCTAGAATCGAGAGAGACTTAAGTTAGCCCATTTGCCAGCGTTGACATCCCTGGATAGAATATCTTGGCGCCGATTTGTGAGGAGACCCGACCTCAAATAATGGGAACAGCAAAGGACGAAGAAGAGATAGGATTTGAGTATTTGTACCCTGCTTTTTTGACTCAACTTAATCACGGTCTTACTCCCAGATAATAATATGATACTATTTGGTATCTCTCAGTGTCAGTTTGAGTCATCTCCGTTTCTAACTTATAATAGATTACTAATAAGTCTGTTTAAAATAAAAACCTTATTTTCTGGCGAGAGCAGTGGTGGCCGAGTGGTAACCTTACTTATGAGTTGTAGGCCGCGGATTCAAACCCAGCACGCGTATTACTTTGTGTAATTTATTTCATCACCACTGCTCTCAAAACGGTGAAGGAAAACATCGTGAGGAAACCGGCATGTTCTAGACCCAAAAATTCGAAGACATGTGACTTTCACCAATCCGCACTGGGGCCGCGTGGTGGATTACGGCCCATTCCCTCTCCTTGAGAGGAGGCCTGAGTCCCAACAGTGGGAACATTAAAAGGCTAATAATGCTAATGTAAAAATAATATTTACAAAACCTACAAAACAATCTTAACCGTTGTCAGCGTGTGAATTTTATACAACATCTGGTGTGGTTTGTGTTACAGTTCCTGACCTATTTCTCTCAGTAGCCAACCGAGCTCTTTTCAAATGAAAGTAAGGAAAAAGTTGCGAAAAATGCGACCAACGAAGCTTATTATTTCTTTTACGGCCACTGAATACAATTATCATATTTAAAAAGTATTACAGAAACTTCTTAGTTTTAAAAATTGTATTTAGCACTAACAGCGTAACACAGGTTATTTTTAAATTGTTTAATCTCGAGCCAAATACTACTAATAACCTTTTGGATTCTTAAAAATATCCCTAAAGGCTTCACCCAGTAATAGGGTTGCAAAAGTCAGATGGTATCTAGCAATTAGATAGGTACACCCACACTTCATGGTAAAAATAATTAGGACCATATTATTAGGACATTATATTTATTTATTTATATGAAACAATTCGTATCTAACCGAGTCGTAAAAGCACACCGAACTGTTAAAAAAATTGGTTGGGCAGACATTTCTCCAAAGTATTATATTGGAACACACACATCAGCTAATAACTGCTAGTGTGTCTTAACAAAAAATAATAATTAATCAACTTGTAACATTTTTTATGTCCTACTGCTAAACAAATGACGTTAGGAACTAATTTTAAGATATGAATTATTAAAGAGTACCATCGCATGAGTTGTGAGGCCTGGTTATATACAAAAATGCAAATCATCCTATTTCTCTTTCTTGCTTTAATTTCGAAATATTGCAAAAAATAAAAATATCGTGACAGTTTTGTCTGTCTTCAGTTATCATTATTATTCTTTTTTTTTTTTTTTTGTAAATATTCGAATTTGTAAAAATTATTATCTGCAGATTGATGGGTAATCTACTTAACCATACCATTTGTACAATGTATGGCCACTAAATACTAGGACAGCACGTGTATATACCTATGTGAATACGTCATTCGCTCTCGATACGTTGCACCAATTCAATTAGAGTTAATGAAATAATAACTCTTTGGCCATAGTTACAGAGCATAATTCTATTTGCTCATTGGTTAAAGAGAAATTCTCGATCAAACGATGTGCATCGTGTTTTTTCTTGACTGCATATAGTAAGCATTGTACACGGTCGCTTTATTCACAAACGTAGTGTTCATTAGTAGACCAATCATCCTCCTTGCATATCCGAATATATTTAAGATCTATGCAGCATGTCTTTTTGCCAAAAAAATATGTTTTTTTTTTATTACAAGAATAATTGGATCTCTCACAAATTAAGATATTGTTACTAGAATTTATTTCAATTGCGACCTATAAGTAGGACTGCTATCCACTACAACTTAAAAAACATTTTTTTTTTCACTTTATCTCATCGTGTGTATATAAACACTATCATAATAAGTTTTGTTAGAAATTAGTGCAACCAAGATTTCAAAATAGAAAGTAGAAAAAAAATAATTTGGAAAACGATTGCATTTTTTTGTTAAAAAAAAAAGTTTATGTAAGACGAAGACTAATAAGACACAGAAGTGCCTAGTACTAGTTTGTTTTACGTTAACGCGATCGACATGTTTATGACGTTTGACGTGCTGCGATACGCGGTAAACGATTCGATCGCACTAACGTAAAAACAACTCGGACTCAGCGAACAGATAGATCGATAGTAGACGAGACAGTATTAGTGGTTTATTTTTAAAGTAGGTACAATCATCTAATGACATCCCCGCTCTTGAGCGGAGCGGGAGATAGTGTCAGACTTTTACTGACTAAAAACCTACTAACCCGTTCCTCCTTTACCTTGGTTCCAGGGCCCTGGTATGCATTTTTATACCTCTCCAGAGCCCCAGATTAGGCTTCGACCCTACTGGGCCCCTACAGTTTGCTGACGACTCCTTGCGACGCGCGGGATCAGTGCGCGCCGTAAACGACTTGGGCTCGGTCCGGTCTGTTACCCATTGCCCGCCGTCCGCAAGCCCGCGCCTACGGTGGCCGGAAATTGGGATCGGAATTACGTCGGCGGCTGTGGCGTGAGCGCCGTTGCCTGATGAGGTCGGCCTCCTCCTTTGCTATCATTACTGCTTTGCAAAAGAAGGCGACTGCCTACCACTCCTCCTCGCTCCGGACCATGGCCTGTACCAAGGCCTGGCGCGAGAGATCGCCGCCGCCGATCGCCCCCACGAGGACACGGCGATGCTCTTCCCAAGCAGGGCACACCTCTACCGTGTGCTCCTCCGTGTCCTCCGGGTAGTATTAGTGGTGATTATTGGTGATAACTAGTTCGCCCGTCGACTTTCTTCCATCATCATTTCAGCCGAAAGACGTCCACTGTTGGACACCATCACGACCGCTCCTGTGCGTTTCGCATCCATCGCATTCCCATGACCCTCCTCATCGTGGTCATCGATCCATCTTGTGAGAGACCTTCAAATTATGTATTCAACCATACTGTCTTCCCTTCCACTTCAAGTTAAAGTTAAGGTGGGATATTATGAAATAACTCCTCCCGCTCTGGATGGAGCGATATGAAGTTTCAGACTGACCTAAAACACACCTGTGTTCCGTGAATTGGGCAAATTGATCTTGGCAAAAAGCAAAGGGCTTTTGAGGGCCACGCGTCAAGGTAACTCTTTCGAGCAATTTCGCAGCTTTATACCTAGGTACGTATTTTCTAATTCAATAAGGTGGTGGTGACGCTAGACTACTTAGCTAATTGAAAGGCTATCTTTCATCGATATTGCCTTGCCTTTCAGGTTAGATTGATTTGCAACGTTTGTAACCCTGTAATTAATTAGTATTACGCCCCTCGTCAATGTAATGAATTTGAAGGACGGAAGAAGATAACATGCTACACCAACACAAAATGAATTTGCATGAGATTATCATTAATTTAAAATAAACAATTTACAAGGCGGTCAGAAAAATAAGGCCAATTGCTCATTCTAAAGTGTAGATCTCTACGGAGAAGAACGTGCAAGTAACTTTATAAATTATAATTATATTTTTTTAATAATCTGACTCCTAAACTATTTATATCCCTTGAGCTTAGATTTCAGTAATTCTCTTGAGGCTTCTTATAAAAACATAAATAAACAACACTTCTATCGATGAGGCTTTTTTGATTTGAAGAAGCTCCAAATTTGGTAATTAATAAGAATAATCGTTCTTTAGTCGGAATGTCGTAAAAACTAAAATTTGAAGACGGCACAGTACCAACGTAGTAGATGTAAGTGAAATCTCACTAGAGAAGAAGCTTCTATCCCTGAAGAAGATTAATTCCAGATTAATCATGGTAATTAATTGTGGTGTCTACTTTTACATTTTTGATCTCAGGAAGTATTTTGATCTATTTTCGCATAAGAATACTTATTCTATTCTTTTAAAGAACTAGCTTCTGCCAGCGGCCTCGCCCGCGTGGTGCCAGGATATATAATTTTCTGGTAACAAATTTCATCCAAATCCGTATAGCCACTTGAGCGTGAGGAGGTAACAAACATACTTACATACATACAAACTTTCGCATAGTAATACTCGTACTAGTTGCTACCAGCGTCCAGCAGCTTCGCTCGCGTGAAACTAGAAAATTATGCCTGAAAAACACACTCCTGAGATAAAAAAAGCCCATGCGCTATTCCAGGACGTAATCTACCTGTGTGCTAAATTTCATCCAAATTCGTTGAGCCGTTTGAGCGTGAAGAAGTTACAAACAAACTTTCATAGTGTGAACAAGCTCTTGACTTCGTATGTCACAAAGATATTTCTTAGAAAAACATCGCAGAAAGCAAAGTACAAAGTCATTATTGTATTTCTTCCTGCTTTGTTTGCTCATGACCGCTCCATATCCTCCTTTCGCTGTCTATTTATAGTATTTTATTAGCACATACATGAGATGTCAATGTTTTGTCTAAACATTATGTTCGTGACAGAGCAATTCTCAGGAAATTACACCAACCGACCTTCGTAACAATCTTATACTTTATTTAGCTTTGGTTAGCACTGTACTGAAAATAGCCCAATACATAATAGGTAAACAAGTATATACAGCGTCACCACTGGAACAATTACAGCACAGACGTAGAGTAGCCAGCCTTTCGGTATTTTTCAGAATGCATTTTTAAGAGTGTGTGTAGGAATTACACGACTTTATTTCGCCATTACCTTTCCACCATCAATCAGACAACCCGGCCCTCGAGCATCCACCCTAACGTTATTACCTCTACGGTCCGGACTAAGCGTTTCGCCTCGTCGTTTATATTCCTTTTTTAGCTGTATCTCGCTACCTTGTTCTTTCCTGGGAAAAAGTGGTGCAGTTGTTTTTTTTTGTTCGCACTCTCTCTCTCTCTTTCTTAATTCTGTAACTAAACGTCCTAAATTCACCCAGCGGTTTATTATTTTGTCAACACCAGTACAGACATCCCTATACCTAATGTTATAATGTATACTATAGATGTACGAGTATGTATATATATCCTGTGCCGCTTACAGCTCCGGTGACTAATTTCTGTTATCTTTGCAACTATGGGTTGCGATTTGCGATCATGTGCTCTAAAATGGCTAATACATCCTATATTTGCTGTGAAGGTGTGGGCACAGTGCGGACACGTTAAAATACCATTATTGTAAAGGTATTTGATGTTGAAAGCAGTCTTATTTCTGATGATCTCTCGCCTGTTGCCAAAATCGGTCTTCAAAAGTCCGTAACAACATTCAACATTCTATTTTATTAAACGTCTCCAACCAAGTCTATGCTTTGCTGTCAACTCCCAATGAAAGGGGTATTTATCATGTTACTCACATGTCTTTTCCTGAGGAACAGGCCGCATTATTTCTGCTAGCTGTCCTGGAGTTCAGAAAAGAAAATTTGCTCAGCTTCCCTTTCGTCAAGCATCCTTACAATTTGTCCAGACCAGCGTAGTGGACGACGCAGTAGCTAGGCCTTAATACCGCAGACCTTCTTAACATGGTCGGACCATTTGATGTTCAAAATGTCATGGAGGCACTTAAAGTGAAAACTGTCTAATTCACTTATGTCTTTTGTCTTTTCTTATGTGTTTTCTTTTCTTTTTTTTTTTCTTTTTCTATCTCCACTTCAATTTTCTGGAATTAGGTTTCCTCACAATTCTGCACCAGGGCGAATAAAATTGCCCCGTGTGCTGAGTGTGAGTTACTGCGTATGGCTTTCTGATTGGTTAAGAGCTTGGAGTGGGCCAATCGGAGCGCCGAACGTCATAAACGTGTTGATCGCGTTAACGTAAATCTGACTCACACTAGCCACTCTGGTTTTTTTTCTCTCGATGTTTTAATATACCACCAGGTCAATGGCAGGCGGCCTCTACCTCTCTTTTGCTGCCTATATTTTTAGTTCCACTTAACTATATAAATTTAATTTCAGGTATTTCACAAAGTTATTATATTTTTCGTCAGTTCAGAAAGTACGACGAGTTCAATACATTAGACAAATCCTACGAGTCGCCGCTATCGTGGATGTAAATACAGTTGACTGAATGTCTAAGGTAACAAATTGACATTGACAGCAGCTCTATTCTGTAGCAACAGGTAGTAGATTATCATATTTCATATTCCATTTATTTACTAATATATACTCTTGACCGGACTACCGCCGCTTTGTATAAAGAGAAATGGGAAAAACATTATATTTTCTTTTGCTGTTTCCATCAAAAGCTTGAGACGGTAACATGGAAGCATTACTTTCTGGCGTTCTGACTTTGTCAAAGACTTTATGTGGTCAGAAATCATTTCATTAGTCCCTGGTGAGTCCTGCAGCACACTGCCACTAATAAAAGACTTCAATTGATTCACTGAAGTGTATTGAAAATATGAGTATATAGGTTTAATAGCACTGTAAAAGACGAAAGTTGGTATATATGCACATATATGTGTAGACAGATATTTGTTACAATCTCACGCTCAAATAGCTAAAAGAATATGAACGATTTTTGTTAGCAGGATAGCTTAAGCTTATACCTTGGATAAACACATTGTCTATAATTTGTAATGTGGCGAGGTATTAATTCTACTCAAGCGAGCTGCTGGCAAAAGTTTTTGTATATACCATTTATATATATATATAAAGTAGTAAGTACTAGCATTACATCAGTTTAGTAAAGATGTCTATCTATCTATATTTACAAATGTAAATAAAATTGTATTATCGGTTTGTAATATCAAAATAATGTTCTGCGTATGAAAGTATTACTTGATGTTAAAAGGAGTAATTTAGGCAATTTTTAATATAGAAAAGGATATAGGGTTGCGAGCAATAAAAAAACTTCTTGAAATTATGACCAAATGGCGTTAAGTATGATGTATAAATGTAATGAAACGGCAGCAATACTGGGTGCAGTCATGACGTTCTTTGGTATATTATATAATGAATGAAGGTATAATAGTCTCATTAAGTCAAACGCTCATGTTCAATGCAGCTCACGTCTGAAGACTGCATCATTAGGAGGAGACTTCGACTTGAAAACGTTCCTATGCTACATGTGATCCAACGGTTGGGAAACTTTATAATGTGCAGTTAAACGAAGACGTATTTATATAAAATCTAATTTTAACACTGATCCGTCTGGAAGATGAACGTACATTTGATTTTCAGGATTCCATGCGTTTTCTTTAAATTATTAAATATGGCGTTATTTAAAAAAATCAGCAAATAATGCCTTTAGAAGGATGCAAAACAGAATGTAATCCCGAAACCCCCATACAAAGGCACGATCTTCCAACCAGATGGATTTTATGTCTGATCCTGGCAGTTGCCTAGATCTGACATATGAAACATGAAAACATGCCTACGTTTTCCCCACTCCGTATCTAGAAAAGAACCAAGCCTAAAATGGATTCATTTTTTGAATTAAACTATTTGAACAACGCGGTTTTAAAAGAGCGTGCTAAAAAAAATGTGGTTCAGAGTTTAGACAGAACCCTTTGCGCGCGAGGCTAACTCGCTCTTGTTAGCTCCAATAGTTAATTGATTTAATTAAATTACACTTGCCCTCAAAACAAATATTGAAGTGTGTTGGAGATATTTCCTTCACAGTAATCATTTTCCATTTATCCTTTCATTACCAACTCCTAAGACTAACAGCAAAGGAAATGATTATATTATATTTAGAAAACTTAGTATACCTATAAGTTCCCGAGAGTAGGAAATCGCCATTGCAGGCGCGGACTTGTAGGCGACGAGCAATGGGTAGCTCGCCTTACGCTCGTCCTATAAGAATTGAGCCCGAGTTCAGCCAAGAGCGGGAAAAGTCATTAGATGATTTCCCACATTAAAAAAAATAACTTAGGAATATTATAGAGACAACTTATATTATGTAAGAGCGTAAATAAATAAATATGCAAATAATCTGTTCAAATACGGGTTACGCCTCAATTTCCGCAGTAAAAAAAAAAACATGATGCGGGTAACACAGCTTTCAACATGTATTTGAAACATGAGTAATGTAGAAAATAATAAAACAATTTTTTACTGGCAACGCTTAAACTGATAATGCGCTCATTACGTTCCGTCCGAGTCTTTAAGTGCAACATTGAAGGAAAACACTAAACAATACATCAACAATATTCCTACTTCTGAGGCGCGTTTTCATGAATATAAAAGCCAAGGACATTTGAATCATTCTATTTTCAAAAAGTATTTGTATTTCGAGCTGGTATCCGCAACTCCACGATTGAAGCGCGTATTTTGCGTACTTTTCAAAAAGTATTTTTCCTATATTTTCAGTTTCTGATTTTGCAAATTAACGCGTATATATAAAAATATTGGTAAAGTTTAATGCATTTACAAAAGGGAACAAACTACGAAACAATTTTTCTCATGTCCAACCCAATATAACGTGGGATAAAGTTCGTTTTTATTTATCTTATCTTAATGAAGTCAACAACCCCTACAATCTCATTCAAAGTAAATTTAGGTATTGAGTATAAATGATTTGCGATTGTTAAACCAACAACAAAGTGATAAAATTATTTAATGAATCACTTTTTGTTTGACAATCCCACAGTCGTGATTTGTCGTGATTAATAGTGTTGGTGATGTTCTCTTTACAAAGTTAAAGCCTCAGATTTTTGAGGGACGACACTAGTCTTGATTTATGGGTCAAACGGAGTCTAATGGAACGCAGGGGGTAAATAAACTTTGGAGGACCTCAAAAATGCCACTGAGGCCGCTGTAAACGTGGCAACCTACTGGGCCCAGAAACTTTGAGGGAGGGGAGGGCCATCGATACGATAAGAAGAAGGGGGTAAATAGAAACAAAATGTTGAATACGACTTTCACTCATTTCTCTCAAAGTTGTTTTATAGCAAAGCTTCTATTATTTTTGTATCACAGTGCAATAAAAAATTGCTTTGCCTAAGTGTTGCAAACAATTTCTTAATAATGTGGAAATCCCTTCAAAGTTTTGCTTTTATTCACCCCTGCGTTTCTATTCAACCCGTTTGATTGTAATACTTGTGGAATTGATTGTTGATAGCAACTATTGGCAACTATATCGAGTTACCGGTGTTCTAAAACAATGCGACAATTCTCAATTATTGTCGGAGACAACGATCATAAACACATGTATACACCGTTAAATTTTGGTCGCTTTAATCCCGTGGAGGGTCGATTAGGTAGGTACATACAATCCTATCAGAGGGGGTCCCTCTTATCGATGCCTATCGACAGCTAATATTGTAAGACAAGAATGTGAAAAAAAATGACAATATGTACGAACTTGAAGGTAACCTACATAAAAATTATCAAAACTGTCTACATAACTTACGATCATAGAAACAATTAATTTTTTTTCTGCTTAATGACGTAGAAAATAATATGGCAAAAAAAAAAATGATCGAGTTGACAAAAAAATGTAATACTTCTCGAGTACATGTCGGCGGCTAATTACGAATTATGTACTGAGTACATGAGTATTAAATATAATAATTAATTAATTACAATATTTAAAAAAAAAATTGCCTCCTTTTATCCCGTCTAAGCACACCCGCGTCTAAGTGTCCATATTTACTATCAAAATATTGAGACAAACATTTACATATTATGTGCACGTGTTATACACACATGTGTATTTTTTTTGTTACTCCTTCACGCTCAAACGGAGATTTAACACACGGGAAGACCGTGTTCTGAGATAGAACAAAGAATAGACATTTTTTATACTGAGAGTATGTTTCCTTGGAACAAACTTTTTACTTTCATACAGGCAAAGCCACTGACAAAAGCCAGAACTGAAACTTTAGTATACGTGATAAATACAAAATCATATTTGATATACATCAATTAATATAAAAAACCGCAATGGCCACTCTGTTGCAATTTGACTGCAGACTAATATTATGGGGTGTACTAGTAGATTGTTGATTAAACTTTTATAGGATCTGCCCAAACCAAAATTTAACGGTGTATATTTATATCTAAAATAAGATACAAATATACACCGTTAAATTTTGGTCGTCTTTAGGGCCGATTTTTCGTCCCATTGAGGGTCGATTCGGTACATGAAATACTATCGATAAAATTTTAAAAAAGTGCTTTTTTAAACTCGAATTAATTTACGCATGTACGAAATTAATTTCTCTAAGAAAAAGTCAGCTGGGCGAATTTAATTAACTGTAGGTAGTTAGTACGCAACGATCGACACCTACCTACAAAGTCATTGACTCGTTTACTTAAAGAAATTAATTTCGTACATGCGTATATTAATTCGAGTTTTAGAAAAAAAAGTACTTTATTTTTTTATTTTATCTTTACTAATTGATAGTGTTTCATGTACCCAATCAACCCTCCACGGGATTAAAATTATCAAAATTTAACGGTGGATAGGGTGACTGGTAATTTGTGAACGATACCTAAACACGTAATTGTAGTCGTGATAACAAACAACTTTTACTATGGGACCAAACCTGAAATCGCGAAATCCCTGAAATAGAATAGACCTAATAAAATAAATAGAAAAAAAGGGATCAAATTATAATTTAAGATACATATTCACATTAAAGAGATGATTCATACTTAGATACCATTTTGATAAATATATTTCATGGGAAGAGATGTTATAAATTGTGTATAGTATTACATACTAGTTTTTTTTTTTTTTTTTTTGTGGTAGGTAAAATCATCCAATGACGAATCCCGCCCTTGGGTGGGGCGGGAAACAGTGTTAGACTTTTACTGACTAAAAACCTACCTTTCCATTCCTCGCCTTTGTCCCGGGGCCCGTGGTGACACTCTCGCATAACCTTTGGCCCTAGTAGGCTTCGGCCCTGCTGGACCCCTACAGTTTGCTGACAACTCCTTGAGGCGCGCGGGAACGGTGCGCGCCGTAGACGACCTGAGCTCGGACCGGTCTGTTACCGGACGGACGGACAGCGAGCTACCCATTGCCCACCGTCCGCGAGCCCGCGCCTATGGTGGCCGGAAATTGGGATCGGAAACCCGGCGGCGGCGGCGGCGTGTCCGCCTTTGCCTAAGGCGGTCGGCCTCCTCCTTTACTAGCATTACTGCTTCGCAGAAGGAGGCGACCGCCTGCCACTCCTCCTCGCTCCGGAGCATGGCTTGAACCAAGCCCCGGCGCGAGAGATCGCCGCCGATCGCCCCCACGAGGACACGGCGCTGCTCTTCCCAAATTACATACTAGTAACAAAATACTTTAGTGGAACCCTAAAAAAACGTACCAAATAATACAGCGCGAATGTTGATCGATCTTATCATAAATGTTTACAAACAAAGTCTAATGTGCCCACTTACCTCTCATTTTCATTCGATATCAATCTCCTTCTGTCCTTTTTTCTTCTAATCAATAAAGATGGTATTTACTTTTATTATGCCAATTACTTTGCTTATATTTACATATGAACTTTTCCTATTTATTTTTGTTAATTTACTATTAAGTCGTGTTTCACTATAAGGTTTAGTCAAATAAAGATTTTTTGACTAGTTAAATTTAGAACAAAGATTGCTTCAAAAGGCTACCAAAAAGTAATTTTAATAATTATTTACTTTCACAAGATGTTTAAATTCTAGTATCTTTTATTTACGTGCTGGAACAAACTGTCATCAGTATCGATAACAGATTTTCTAATGAACCTGAATGTCAAATCAATTTACTGAAAATGCAGCATTAATTATAATTATTCTAGAAGACTGTTCGTGCAAGATTGGCATAAAATATGATTTAGAATACTTGTTATTTTACTGTAAGCTTTTCAACTTGAAAATCAGAAAATATACCCAAAATAGGCGCTAGTTAAATTTAATACGTTATTTGTGGAAAACTGTACCTAATAAACAGCTGTAACTTTAAAAAATATCACTTCACGCAAAGACGTACAATACTTCGACGGTCGCTAAGTTCTTCAGTATTACGTACGCGGAAAATTGGCGCGCTTTTCCTCAAATCCTGAAAACCGTCTGGCGCGCCCGACGACCGAAACACGACTGAAAGCCTGAAAACGATAAACATCACACCTTATCGCGATCTTATTAGCAAGATCACTCTAACTGATAACTCAGTTTTGGGGAAAAATCTGTAGATTATATGGATTTTTTTCGTATAAGATAATTATTTGTTTTCTTGGTTAGATGCTGGCATAGTCATATCTATAATGGTGAAAATATCTCGATTTTGGGACCAATTCTTTAGAGTATTAGACATTTTTGTATAAGAAAATTATATTACTATTTATTTAGAGAGTCAGGGAAACGAAGTTTTAGAATGGCGACTACGTATCGGAAGATGCAGCGTTGGAAGGCCTCCCACAAGGAGGACCCTTAACCTGGTGAGGGTTGGGAATCTGATGGATGCGAGACGCACAGGACCGCCATTATGGCGACATTAGGGGAGACCTATGTCCAACTATGGACGTCTTTCGGCTGAAATGGTGATGATAAGACAGGAGTTGGCATATCCATAAGAAGATTGGTATGTGTCAATTTTGGGCAAAATACGGTTATAATATACGAATATATTAATAAGAAAGAAGGCTTTTAGTTTTTTTAGTTTTTTTTATTAGTAGTTTAGTGGTTGACGTTTAGTTTGTGATAGTGTGACGGGTGACAGGATAGAGTGGAAAAAACAAAAACGTGTTGCGCCGACCCCAAGTAATATGAGATAAGGGCAGGAAGAAGAAGAAGAGTGGTTGACGTTTAGTGGTAGACGTCTAGTCATGGGAGAAAATTGTTGCTGTTGTTGTTGTTGTTGCTGGTGGTGTTATATCGGTTTTAGGGAATAGTTATCTTTTGATGCAACTCTATTAATGAGAGTATTTGCCAGGTCCCATCATTTTGCCCTTTTAAATTTTTTATAAGTGAGTAACATAAACCTGCATACGTGACCACTAATTTTGCGCGCATTAATAATAATAATAATATGGCGTAATAGCCAAGAGCCTCGACCAACACCTTAGGAGGCTCTCGTTAGGCGGCTGGATCAAGGGCTTGATTCAGAAAGCGGTACTCCTGGACACGGCTCGTATTGTTAGGAGATCCCTTTCTCTGGAGCCCTGACCGCCGGTAGCTTGGACCCTGTTCCCGATACCGGTGGGACACTATTTTTTATATTTTTAAATGTTTTTTTTTTTAATGTGTTTGTTTTAAAGAAATATTTAAAAATATAATTTATATGTATATTACTGAATAAAGAGAATAATAATATAATAATAATAATATTTTTGTAAGATTATGTAGATTAAACATTTATGTTCAGCTATTATTTCAATAAATACCACCCATACATGCACATACCTCTGTCGTGTGATCGAGGCCGGTCTGTTACCGGTAACAGACCGGACCGACCCCAAGTCGTTTACAGCGCTCACTGTTCCCGCGCGCCAGCAAACTGTAGGGTCAGTAGGGTCCCAGTAGGGTCGAAGCCTAATCTGGGGCTCTGGGGAGGTATGAAAATGCATACCAGGGCCCTGGAACCAAGGCGAAGAAGGAACAGGATAGGTTTTAAGTAAAACAAGAATCTGACACTATCTCCCGCTCCGCCCGAGGACGGAATTTACCATTGGATGATTTTACCTACTAAAAAAAAAGAAACATAAACACATATTATTTACGTTATTTTCTTTCTAATAACGTAAATAATAGCCGTATTCTATAGATCTACATAAATAAGATAGACCCCTCCTGTAACTCATTAAACTAGAAACTCGGGTTTCAAGTTAGTGAGAAAAGTCTAAGTTCACACTTATTCATATTTGACTATGGAAAGCAATCAATAGACTGCACACATAAGTAGGCTGTTGCGGACAAAATCTAGCAAAATGGGAGATTATAGATCCAGTGCGAGTGTGGTGCTCGTTACCAGATAATGGGTCACTTATCAGAGTGCCCAAAGTGCCCCTATATCTGCCAAAAACGCCGCTGGTGCCGCTATAAACATGGCTACCTATTGGACCCAAATTCTTTGAAAGAAGAGAAAACCATCACCTCGAAAAGAAGAATTAAAAAGCCGCCGTTACCTTTTTCGTCCTTTTGTATTTTATTGTTATTGCTTAAAGCAAAAGGGGCAGAAATCAGACTTGGTCATTTGTGCAAAAGATTTTGTTTTAAAATTGGATGCCTAGGGACATTGCTGATAGTATGAGCAGTATGTTCATAGGCTAAATATTGAGACATCTGAAAAGGTCATATAGGGCGGGTTTCTACCATACTTAAATGCTAAATTTTGTCAATTTTACAGGTTAAAGTAGAGTTTGAGTAATTCTCAATCTCAATGTCAAATGCTTAAATCAAAAATCGGAAGAGACTCTTATTGGCTTGCGACTGGAAAGTTAATTAACTCAAGGTTTATGGTTTAAAAGCGTAGAGCTCCATAAAAAAAAATAAGATTGGTTTGGAGATATCAAATAAGTTAAAAAAACCGGGCAAGTGCGAGTCGGATTCTCATACTGAGGGTTCCATACAATCTAACTTATGTAAATAGGTTAATACCTGAATCCAGTCTCGAAGATATTTCTGAATTAAAAAAGGTTTTTTCAATACTCGAAAACTGCCTCTTATCGCACTACGATTAGTTTAATGTTTATCACCCGCGTGCTTTTTTTTAATTTATTAAAACAAGGGCTTTTTTCATTCCTATTTCGTCACGGTCAGGGGTGATTATTATTATTTTTTAAAGCAAAGAGGCAGATATTTTTAAGGTTTTAATATTTAATGAAAATCTAAATTGTGTTTTTTAACAGAATTTATAATAAATAGACATAGTTAAGTAAGCAATAATAATTAATTCTAAATCAAAAACTATTTAAATTTTATATTTTTACTATTACGATATATATATACAGTTTGATACCTTTGCTTTTCCTTCAACCTTCGAAGGCGCGGGGAAAAAAGTACACCAAATATTAACTAACTCATTCATTTATGATAGTTATGAAAAAGATGATTTGAAGAGAATCCTTTAGATGCTACGCCACCAGATTATATGATTGAGGTAAAAAATACTTACGATGGCCTGCTGCCATCAAATCAAAACTAAATTGTAAGTCAACTTTGGAAAATTTTCTTCAGTACAAAATGAACAAAAAAGCGTCGTAATTTTCCGATAGAAGATAGATCATTGGTGGATTTTTCATCGTATATCTTCGTAAGTGTATTAAAAAACGTTGTTTAATACACGTGGAGGAATTTTGATTCCTTTATGAGTGTCGAAATATACGTTTTTTAACTCAGAAGTTTGATTTTTTCACAGCTTCAAGGGACTGCAGACTTGAGTATATGGTTTTAGTTTACCTCCACGCGTTTTTAGGATAAAGGTTCTTGATGGACAAACAGACAGACGGAGACATTTTATCCTCTAGTGAATTTGAAGCTTAAGAGTTGCTCGTCATGTTGGGTGACATTTTATCCTCTAGTGTATCTTTCGCTTAAGAAGTGTGTGTCATGCTGGAGGACATTTTGTCCTCTAGTGTATCTGAGGCTTAAGCGTGGCGCGTCATGTTGAGGGTCATTTTTTCCCCTAGTGTATCTGAGGCCTTAGAGTGGTGCTTCATGTTGGGGGACATTTTGTCCTCCGGTGTATCTAAGGCTTAAGCGTTGCGCGTCATGTTGGGTGACTTTTGTCCTCTAGTGTATCTTTCCCTTAAGAAGTGTGCGTCATGCTGGAGGACATTTTGTCCTCTAGTGTATCTGAGGCTAAAGCGTTGCGCATCATGTTGAGGGAAATTTTGTCCCCTAGTGTATCTGAGGCCTTAGAGTGGTGCTTCATGTTGGGGGACATTTTGTCCTCCGGTGTATCTAAGGCTTAAGCGTTGCGCGTCATGTTGGGTGACATTTTGTCCTCTAGTGTATCTGAAGCTTAAGCACTGCGCATCATGTTGGGGGACATTTTGTCCTCTAGTGTATCTGAGGCTTAAGCGTTGCGCGTCATATTGGGGATATTTTGTCCTCTAATATTCCTGAAGCTTTTACATTGTAAAGACAGCTCAGCGATCGACAAGGTGATCAGACCTAATGAATTAATAAGATAAACCTCTGAAATAGAATTAATTATAAATGTTTATTAGCAAAATCAACGTTAGCAATATTTATAAACTTTTCGCTATTTAAATTAAATCCTCAAATTAATGCATTCTTTCTTAAGGGGATTACATCGCCCAAATCCAAAAAAACACCTAGGTTGATTGAAGTTTATAGATTATTCCTTATGTACGATTACCATATAAAAAATGAAGGGGATACTTAAGGACATTGCTAATAAATTGAATTGATTACGTTTCTCAATAAAATACCCTAACTCTAGAAAAAAAATCTGGTAAGTAGGCCTTTTTTGAACATTAATTCCATATTTTCTCGAAAACGGCTCTATATTTATACATTGAATTTATACCAAAATATATGTTACGATAAATTGAATAACTTGTATTGATTTTTTTTTTTCTAATTTCATTGAATATCGATAAGCAATCAAGAAAAAACTCGAATCAGTACTAACACCCCGCGCGCAGCACCCCCTGCAATGCCTGTGTAGAGGTCAATTCTTCCCTACTAGAGTAGAGGTAAATTGTTCAAGGTCAGTTCATTTTAAGATAACTAGCGTTTTTACAAAGATACATTTATATTTCTTTTATCATTGTCTTTTGAGTATCGTATTGCTAGAATACTTTGTTTCTTGGAATTTTATAGTTGCATCGACAGATAGTCCACTTCCGTTATTGGCGTTATCATCATCTCCGGTTTTTATTTTTCTTAGAACTGCATTGAGTTACGTCTCATGGCGCCTATGCGTCGTAATTAGGTCAGGTACCCTTTCTGTTATCTATTTCAAACGGTTTTTTGTGTGAACAAAACGCAGTATGCGATTCGGAGGATATTCCCTTTTGTTACGCCCTGAAAGGGCACTGTAATTAGTAGTTTACTAAACAAAAAAAGGTGGAGGTTCCTTTTTTATTGTTTTATGATGTTACCTCAAAACTCTGTCATAATGAACCATATTGCAATTTTTATCTCGGCTTTTTATTTTTCTCAGAAATGCATTGACAAACAAGTTTTTTTGTGTGAACGGAACCCAGCATGCGATCCGGATAATAGTCTCTACTGGTATGCCCTAAACGGGCACTGCAATATTGGTTTCTGTTATTTAAAGCGAATGTACTGTACTATGTACGTACATAAGTGAACTTAATGCAACAAGGCATTCTCTTCAGTCATACAGTCCACACGCTCACCGCGTGTGGACTGTATAATTATCTAATGGAATGGAAATAAAAATGGTAGTTACAACGTAATACATATTTTATTATGCGTAAACTAAGAAAAGCCGGTAAATATTGTTGCTTGACAGCAGATGACACACATTAGAAGCAAAACACTAAAACATCATAGCATTGTAAAGAATATATTAAAGTATCAAAAGAGGTTTATAATAAGGCTTCGGACAGTCGCCAATATTCCGGGAACCTAGTGGAACACTAAACCCTGGTGTTAACTTTCAGGAGTTCGGCTACCAGTGGTAGGAGCTTGTGGACTGGTCGGCGCAACTTGCCTCCTTTAGTAGCTACGTCTGCGACGCGGACCAGCCCGTCAGGTCCTCTATAACTTTTGACAATCCTGCCAAGAAGCCAAAGTCCCCTTGGCAACGAGTTGTCCGCGATCAGGACTACGTCACCATCGCTAACACTAATATCACTTCTATGTAGTCCTCGTGGTAATAATGTTGGCAGGTATTCTCGGAGCCACCTTTTCCAAAAATGATCTGCCAGCCTGAGAGCGTGCTTCCAATCACATCTGCGTAGCAGGTCTTGGTCTGAGAGTTTGGCTGGCCATGGAGCCACCGATGCTGAACCGAGGATAAAATGAAACAGTGTCAAAACTTCTGGTGCGTCTAGTGAGTTTGTAACGTATGTAAGTGGTCTGGAATTAACTATTGACTCAGCCTCGACTCAGCCGAGCCTCAGCCTAGGACCTTGGATGCATGTGGGGGGCGCAGATCAGCGTGAGTGGAGGATGCAATTTTATGCTATGTGTCAGCCGGTAACACTTATAGGTCGAAATCCTGTACCGACAAATATAAAAAAATTAACTTTAAAACTAAAAATAATATAATTCTAATATAAAATCATAACAACGCTGCTTTTGTTTATGTTCTCATGCTGCCCAAACTTATCAGATGTTTCCTTCCGGGCTCGCGATACTGCAGCGCAAGCGCTCCATCTCACCGACGACCACCAAGCAGGCGTGTCAGACATTTACTGACTAAAACCGACCTATTTCTCTTAAGTGACCGTTTACGTTCTTCAGCCCTCCATGGTTCTAGACGGGCCCTACGGTTTTGTTGACTTCTCTTTAAGGCGCGCGTGGAACACAATGTGTCATCAAGTACTAGGGCTCGGTCCATACCGGACGGCCAAACTGCGAGCTATCTATTGCTCCGAGGACCGGGGCCTGGCTCCCGGCTCCCCGGGGCTCTAGGGACCGTTTCCCATTCCTTCTCGCTCCAATCATGGTCTTAATAAGAACGGGACGCGAGAGGGTGCCCAAGGGGGTCAGACTACTCCCGGCACCGATATTCTCCGGGCGATCCACACAATGGTGTCAACCGGGCGTTTCTTCCGCTAGATTCCACAGCAGAAAGCTCCCGTCTTCTGAACTAGCCATGTCCGATGAGGACCTGTGGCAGGCGATAAGTAAGGACACCGTGGCGCCTTCCTAGCCATTCTTCAAAAGGGGACTTATCACTGCGATTGAACCGGTTTCAAAGACCTAAAGATGTCATTACCTAATCTTAATGATACTTCATTATATTACAAATATTTATAATTTTTTAATTGTGTACACCTACAACTCTGTAGTCTTTTTTAACCCAAAGGTTGACTAAAACTTTTTGACATTAGGTCTACCTATGAACCTACCACTAGGTACTATACATAAATCTATCAGTATAATGTCAATTCATCCTACCAAGCCACAAGTCTCCGCTTTCGGAAAAATGTAATACAAATTGTGCTACAAGCACTTAATTTTATGTAATCGATCCTGGACTTTGGACTTCCATAGACACACAGACAGAGATAAGCGTGATAATTGATGACTCATAGTTATTAAAACATTAAACATAAAATGATCTTACAGTAAAATAAACAAAATTAGAACGTTACTGTATTGATTAAACAAATATCAGTATTTTTATAACTGTATTTTTTATCTGGACGAGCTTATTATAGACTTTGAGACATAATATTTTGTTATTAGTGTATGCACTAGTTTGCGTTAGTGCGCAGTTAGGACTGCAGTAACAAATCACTTAATTTACTACTTGTATTAAGATAAGAGTAGGTAAAGTCTTATTACAAGGATTAAGCATAGCAATTAGAATAGTAAGGACAACAATAATAATAATAACGAACAACTACCGGAAATATATTGTGAAGGACGGGACGGTTGACATCTGTCGGGCATGCCACCGGCCCGGAGAATCAATCCGACACATTATTTCTGGATGTTCTCATCTCATCTAGAGGCTATTTGCATAGACACAACTTCGTAGCCGGGATTATCCACCAGCAACTTGCTCTTAAATACAATGTCGTGGAATCAGAAGTACCGTACTATAGGTATGTGCCCGACCTAGTTCTCGACAATGGCAATATCACATTGTACTGGGATCGATCTATCATCACTGACTGGACTATTGTTGCCAATAAGCCTGATATAGTGGTGATAGATCGACTGGAGCGTCGCACAATGATTGTTGAAATAGCGGCCCCTCATGACGAGAACCTCGTGAAAGCTAAGAGGGATAAACAAAATAAGTACGAGTATCTTCACTTGGCTCGCGAGGTTGCCGACGTGTGGGAAATGGACACAGCAGTCATTGCGCCGATAGTCGTGACGGCCAATGGCTTAATAGCCAAGAGCCTCGAGCAACATCTGAGGAAGCTCTCGTTAGGCAGTTGGATCAAGGGTCTGAATCAGAAGGCTACTCCTGGACACAGCGCGTATTTTCCGGAGGTTCCTCTCTCAGGAGCACTGACTACCGGCAGCTTGGACCCTGTTCCCGATGCCGGTGAGCTACTATTTTTTATATTTTAAATTTTTTTTTTTAATGTAATTTATATGTATATAAGATGAATAAATGAAATAATAATAATAGGGTAGGTGCTGGTAGGGATCTTGACCGTACCTCCGGGATTGTCCTGATAACCGTGGTTATACCTCTCCACTCCTCAACCACCTCAGAATATGTTGCCCTCTTGTTGCTACGTCATTTCGTGCTAGCGGCCGTTTTTGAGGGCCCATTTATTGACTGTGCAAGTCACCCCCTGCCTTTTTATCGATGGGTATTACATAATAAAATTGTACAGGCAGGGGCCATAGTCTTAACATAGTTCTTGGTAACCAGTCCCCTTAAGACTCCAAAACCCATAGCCCTATTGTCTTTGTTTTCCATATGTTGCAATAGTTTTTTTAGAATAGCGCGTACAAGGATAAACGTCGGTTGGTATCACGTTCCATTAAAAGTGTCTAAAGAGCCTCTGCGAGTTGGTGTCGGCTCCTCGTACGCCTTCCAAAGGTTCAGGACCTCAGGGTCCTGAGATAAATATATTCATAATAATAGCATTTATTTTCAGACGAGACTCCCTATCAATTACATAAAATAACAGTCTCGTAGTTAAAACAACAGAATAAAATTAAATAAAAATCATAAAAATTGAAATCACATTATCAAACATCAAATCAAAATCATTAAATTATAAATAAATTAAAATCAAAATGTCAATACATAAATTAATATTATTCTAAAATTTAAAGTTTATGTCAAAAAAAATAATAATAATGTAATAAATGAATAATAATAATCATACAATCAAATATATGAGTATAATATTAAATTGATACTAACTAAATCAAAAAGATGTTTACACAACATATCTGAATGACGGTCTGTGTAGCGCCATCCAGTAAGACACCATTAGGCCATCCACCCTGCCGGCTACAGTAACCACAAGGCTATTGGAGCTGTCGCGCATCCGACGCATCAGCGATGCGATTCGCAGCCGCAGCAGCGAGCCGAAATCTGGAACACATGCTTCCGCGAACCTCCCTGACGAGTTACAGAAAGGTGGCAACCCCAGCATTACCCAAAACGCGTTATTATACTGGACCCACAGGGCACACGTGTACAACGACTAGCAGTTGGAACTCCACCCAAGGAAATCGGTGCAACAGTGTCACATATTTTATTTTGCCCCCTAAACACTAAGAGCTCACTTTTGGCTGAGTTATACCTGAGACCATGAGCCACCGCATAGTCTTCACAGATTCGGATAAGCCTTCTTAACGCACTAACCGATGGGCTCAGCAACACCATTCATCCGCGTAACTAATATTATTGATACATTGCCCATCAATGGAGCAACTGAATTGGGTATTGCTGAGCTCACAAATCAGCCGGTTGACATACAGGTTAAAGAGCCTGGGTGAGCTAAGCCCCCCCTGTCTCACGCCGCACTTCAACCTGTACGCATCGGATATAGCACCAGCCCATCTAACGCAGTTGGACTGGTTGCTGTACTAGATCTTCAGTTCAGCAATCAGTCCCCCAGGAAGGTCAGGGTCCTGGGAGAGCTTCCTCCAAAGGCAGTTATAAGAAACTAGGTCGAATGCCTTAGACTGGTTTTAAAAAAAAAAAAAAAACACGTGTATGTATACATGTTTCCCTTGCCAAATAAGCACAACAAGGATAATAAGGCCAATAAGTACAACAAGCACAATATTTTTGTGCTTTTTGTTGTGCTTGTTATGCTTGTTGTGCTTGTTGTGCCTGTTGTTCTTGTTGTGCTTGTTTTGCTTGTTGTGCTTGTTGTGCTTGTTGTGCTTGTTGTGCTTGTTGTGCTTGTCATGGTTGTTGTACTTGTTGTGCTTGTTTTGCTTTTTGTGCTTGTTGTGCTTATTGTGCTTTTTATTCTTGTTGTGCTTATTGTGCTTGTTGTGCTTGTTGTGCTTGTTGTGCTTATTGCGCTTGTTATGCTTGTTGTGCTTATTGTGCTTATTGTGCTTGTTATGCTTGTTGTGCTTGTTGTGCTTGTTGTGCTTATTGCGCTTGTTGTGCTTGTTGAGCTTGTTGTGCTTGTTGTGCCTGTTGTGCTTGTTGTGCTTGTTGTGCTTATTGCGCTTGTTGTGCTTGCTTTGCTTGTTGTGCTTGTTGTGCTTATTGTGCTTGTAATGTTTGTTGTGCTTGTTGTGCTTATTGTGCTTGTTATGCTTGTTGTGCTTATGATGCTTGTTATGCTTGTTGTGCTTGTTGTGCTTATTGTGCTTATTGTGCTTGTTATGCTTGTTGTGCTTGTTGTGCTTGTTGTGCTTATTGTGCTTGTTATGCTTGTTGTGCTTGCTGTGGTTGTTGTGCCTATTGTGCTTGTTATACTTGTTGTGCTTATTGTGCTTGTTATGCTTGTTGTGCTTTTTGTGCTTATTATGCTTGTTGTGCTTGTTGTGCTTGTTATGCTTGTAGTGCTTGTTGTGCTTGTTGTGCTTGTTGTGCTTATTGTGTTTGTTATGCTTGCTGTGCTTATTGTGCTTGTTACGCTTGTTGTGCTTGTTGTGCTTATTGTGCTTGTTATGCTTGTTGTGCTTGTTGTGCTTATTGTGCTTGTTATGCTTGTTGTGCTTTTTGTGCTTATTATGCTTGTTGTGCTTGTTGTGCTTGTTATGCTTGTAGTGCTTGTTGTGCTTGTTGTGCTTGTTGTGCTTATTGTGTTTGTTATGCTTGCTGTGCTTATTGTGCTTGTTACGCTTGTTGTGCTTGTTGTGCTTATTGTGCTTGTTATGCTTGTTGTGCTTATTGCGCTTGTTATGCTTGTTGTGCTTATTGTGCTTATTGTGCTTGTTATGCTTGTTGTGCTTGTTGTGCTTGTTGTGCTTATTGCGCTTGTTGTGCTTGTTGAGCTTGTTGTGCTTGTTGTGCCTGTTGTGCTTGTTGTGCTTGTTGTGCTTATTGCGCTTGTTGTGCTTGCTTTGCTTGTTGTGCTTGTTGTGCTTATTGTGCTTGTAATGTTTGTTGTGCTTGTTGTGCTTATTGTGCTTGTTATGCTTGTTGTGCTTATGATGCTTGTTATGCTTGTTGTGCTTGTTGTGCTTATTGTGCTTATTGTGCTTGTTATGCTTGTTGTGCTTGTTGTGCTTGTTGTGCTTATTGTGCTTGTTATGCTTGTTGTGCTTGCTGTGGTTGTTGTGCCTATTGTGCTTGTTATACTTGTTGTGCTTATTGTGCTTGTTATGCTTGTTGTGCTTTTTGTGCTTATTATGCTTGTTGTGCTTGTTGTGCTTGTTATGCTTGTAGTGCTTGTTGTGCTTGTTGTGCTTGTTGTGCTTATTGTGTTTGTTATGCTTGCTGTGCTTATTGTGCTTGTTACGCTTGTTGTGCTTGTTGTGCTTATTGTGCTTGTTATGCTTGTTGTGCTTGTTGTGCTTATTGTGCTTGTTATGCTTGTTGTGCTTTTTGTGCTTATTATGCTTGTTGTGCTTGTTGTGCTTGTTATGCTTGTAGTGCTTGTTGTGCTTGTTGTGCTTGTTGTGCTTATTGTGTTTGTTATGCTTGCTGTGCTTATTGTGCTTGTTACGCTTGTTGTGCTTGTTGTGCTTATTGTGCTTGTTATGCTTGTTGTGCTTGTTGTGCTTATTGTGTTTGTTATGCTTGTTGTGCTTATTGTGCTTGTTACGCTTGTTGTGCTTGTTGTGCTTATTGTGCTTGTTATGCTTGTTGTGCTTATTGTGCTTGTTGTGCTTATTGTGCTTGTTGGGTTTATTGTGATTGTTGTGCTTATTTGCACTTATTGTGCTTACAACACCCTTTTTTACTAAATGCTAACAAAGCTTTAAACAAGTGATCTTCACTTGAGCTGTCAACAAAGATGCGTAATGGCAGTGCAGGAGGAGTTATTTGATAACCCCCTCAAATACAAATTAAGAGTCTGACACTATCTCCCTCTCCGCCCAAAGGTGGGAGATATCATTGGATGATTTTACACACCACCAAAAAAAAAATAGAAAAATAGTATCTTAAAAGTTGAACCATTTGCTCTGGTTTCGCGCGTAGTATTCCTGATTTGATTATGCTCCATTTGCTGGATTACCCCAAATGCTTGTCTATCTACTCCCTCAACAACTTTATCGGAGGCATTGCCGAAGCCGCAATATACGTGGGTACTTACAAAGGGTTAACAGATAACGGTTTAGTTAGAGAAGAAGAAACAGCTTGCTATGCTAATGAAAGCGTAGACCTTGTCAGAGAAGAAGAAAAAAGTATTATTATTATTATTTTAGACTCTGACAGGAAACTACAAAGAATACAAAAGGTGGAAGAAGCAGGATATTATTTATAAAGAAACTGCAGCTACAACGAACCCATTGTATTGGTTCAGAAACAATGGGATGTTATTGTTGGAAAAGAGAATAGCATCGCTGTTTCGAATAAGGACTTTGATGTGGCCGAACTTGGAATTAAATTGTTTTGTGAATTCTTACAGACAAAGGAGATGGGGAAGGGAACGTGCAAAAAAAAGCAGGTAACTTGTCATTATTATTCTTAGTAAAGGTCCTTGAGAAAGACTTTTTTCATTACCAACATTGGTGAAGTTGTTGACGATTCAGGGATTGAATCCTAGGATACAAGGGATATTGTATGGGTTTTACTTCCACATGGTAACACTAACGGCTAAAGACATAACTTATTGTGTTATATTATTTGTACCCTAAAGATACTGGCACGGTTTTAATATGATTAAAAAAGTTCAGTCGACTAGGGAAGCCTAAATAAAGTGTTTGCGTGATTCAGGCAAAATATTAGACTGTCGCAAAGTGGCCAGTCATGGGAAAAAATAGATCAAAATGATTTGTCATTCAAAAGGAATTTTTGCATAATACCTGGTCAGTGCTGCATAGCTTAGCACGTACTCGTACTATGTCGCAGATTTTCGAGACACAAAACACACAATTTCGATTTTGTTAAGCGACTGCGGAGTTACATTTCAGTCTTAACGAATTGAATGTGCGAGGGTATACATAGAATTGCCGTTTCATAAGCGATTACGTGGGTAGTCTATCCCTCTCACACACATAATGGTAATACTCAAGTGCAGGAAAGGGATGGGTTCAGAAATGCAACAGCCAGTCGAAAAACGAATCCATCGCGATAGAATCAGTGTATCCATAAAGAAAAAAGCGGATAATTCGCGAAAGTATGTAAGTAGTTGACAAAAGAGCGCGAAGCAAAAACTGATCCGTTTATCAACGGTGAGCGTCGGGTGACAACTGAGTACAGTAGTCAGTAAGCGGTAAATAACTTAACTAGAGACTTTCGTGGTGGGGGAAGCTCGAGCATGTCAAAATGTATGGAACGGTGGTGGAAAATTCCCCCACCACAAAATCTCAAGTAAAGTTATTTGACGCCTTATGTACCTATATTTGTAAGTACGTGGTGTAGTATTCAATAGAATGTGAACCTAAAAGATAAAACCATAGGACAAGGATGCTTTTCTATCAGATATATACTTTGTACCGCAGATGTTGTAGCCAGGCGGTGTGGCGGTGTTACAACACGTGAAGATGAGACTAATTACACCTGCTAAACTGCCAACTGTGAAAAAAAGTTTTGCGACGGGAGGGTACTTATTCAGTTTGAGTACAAATTGACCAGTATCATATTAGAACCGACCTGCACTGGGTTGCTCTTGCGATTGGCATTTTTGTAGGTTTACGGCATTCACTTACACTTTCTCTATTACGTGTTTAAGCTCATAGCTCTCGGTGATATAGAAACTAGCTTTTGCACATAGAAACAATGTGCACGTGAATCTGCACTCACAAACAAGATCGACCAGCCTTTATGAAATAAAATATCTCTATATTAATTTAATACATATTAGTTTATGTCTATAGCAGCTGAGTTTATGATGGGGTCTGGTATCTATAGTCTATGCTTGATGGAGTAGTGGGGGCAAATTGCCAAAGTAACTTATTGTTCTCCTTATTATAAAGAAAACAGTATTCTCGGATTTCATATGATAAATAAAAAAAAGTACATTGTTTCTGCCTCACAAATTCCAATGTTGTCGAGGCTCTTTTTCAAAGGCCTTTTTTTTCATTCATAACAGCATATTATAAGCTTTGGACCCGAGGTAGGCATGTAAAACTTTGTGCCAGATGGTTATCAACACAACGACATAATTAGTTTAGTGTCGGTCTTTTTCGCAGTGTTTATATATAAAAAGTTATCAATGTATTTATGGATGCACTTAAGATAGGTTTAAAACAAAATAAAATACTGATAAATACGTATATTTAAATACTGGCAAAAACTACAATGCAATAAAAATAAAAAGCCAAAACAGAATGACGCACTGACCTCTACTAAATGACGTAATTCGGCTTTTATACACAGCTGCACAGTGAGCGTTTATTTGGTGACACGTTGAAAGGTCGAATTTTATAGATCAATCTCACTGCGCCAGCCGCTACTCATCAGGCATACAAAAACAGAGCTAGAAGAATTCAATATAACTATTGTTTGGGAAAAAATAAAGTAGAATGCGAAGTACATTATTTTTTTGGATTAATAGCAACAAACTATACCCTGTAAGTGTATTAAATATTATATATATTCTATAGTATTCATAGTTTTAGAACTATGAATAATATAAAATAGATTCCGAAGCAAAGGTCCTTTACAACCCTATTTAGATAGGGTTGTAACGGAACTTCGCCTCCGCTTCCGTTACTGCGAAAGTTCCAAAACAAATCGTATCTTTGGTGCCGCTTCCGCCTGCACAAAATTTACGCGGTGTTATAAATGTTATAACGGAGTTTGATTTACGTCATAATCATAGAACAATATCGCACAAGCAGCGAACCTCGACGACGACTCCACTACCCAACCGCGTGTTGCATGTAAAATGTCAAATGGTCAAGAATGTGCGCAGTGGGAGGGCTAAAAATTGTTTCAAACTCAAATCGTTTATTTCATATAGGCCTACATGGGCACTTATAACACGTCAGAAGCTAGCGCACGGTTCCAATTGGTCGTTTCCTATGGAGAAGAACCGGCAAGAAACTTCATGGTTACTCTCTTAAAAAAGTTATTGTTTCTACAATATTTCCATAATACAATATTTATGAGAGGACTATGTAGACCGGTCAGCTTTATACCCAAAAGAACAATAAAAATTGTAATCCTTGAATCCACGGAATCTACGCTGTTCTCACATTCACATAATAAAAAAAAATATAGGTAGAAAAATAAAAATAAACCTATCAATGAATTATAGATGTATACAACAATAAATTACTAGTAAAATTGAGGCGGCTATGTTTTATACAGCGTGTCCGGACTAGCGAGCGGAATATCGACTAGCGATATTTTAAACGCTTAAATATAAGCTATTTTAAAGTACAATCACACTCTAAGCTTGGGTCCAAATCACTTCTCTGCTTTGTGGCAGCCATTTTGTTTTTTTTTTTGTTGAAATTTTCCATATGAACGTACAAAAAATATCATATCTCTCTAAGTTTTTGTCATACTGAGATAAAAATAGGCTTATTTGAAAGGCAATAATATTGTCTACCATAAGCATTACAAAACGACGTGTTCCCAGTTCCATAACTTTTGAAAAAAATGTGAGAGTTGAAAAAATAAACAAAAAATTACGCAATTCTACCAATAATGGTTAATTACTACAAAAACACCCCCGACAGCTATTTTATTTTTTTGCTAGATCGATAGATTTTGAGATAAGCTACAATACGACATAAAATTCACAATTGTATGTCTATTACTTTAAGAGTTATTTTTGTTTGAACATAGCGTATGCGCAAGTACAAAAAGCCATTGTCAGTGAAAACCATACAGGAAATCAACAAAAACACATAACGTTCGTATTAAATTTTATTTAATGTTTTACTTATACTAAATTACTGTTAAAATTAAAATTCTAAAGTAGTTGCTCAAAGTGACCACCTCCTGCTTGTAGGCACGCTACGGCTCTTTGTGCCACCTAGGTTTATGAGCGCTTAACTAAGTCTAAATCGGATCTAATTTCTTCGGCAACTGTCATAATTTTTGCGACGAGTTCTTCCCTGGTATTTGGAACTGTAGCGTACACTTTTTGTTTCATATGACCCCACAAAAAATAATTTAAGGGTGTCAAATCGGGTGAACGAGGCGGCCACGCTACGTCACCATCACGTCCGATCCACGGCGACAGATTATTATTCAAATATTCTCTCACTGCTCGAGAGAAATGAGCGGGTGCACCATCGAGCTGGAACCACATTCGGCAACGATAAGATAGAGGTAGGTAGGTCCATGAGGCTGTCCGCAAACTGTGTCTTTAAAAATTCTAAAAACCTAGCGCCTTTTAATGTAGGTGGTAATTCAAAACGCCCTATCAGTCTATCGTTGATTATGCCATTTTTAGTTGATATTTTAAGCAGAATAAACGTTTTTTCTTTCTTTTTTTTCCATAAATGTTACTGTAACGCTTAACAAAGGCTTTTTGTGCTTGCGTATATTGCGCTATGTTCAAATAACAATAACTTTTAAAGTGATAGACAAACAGTTGTGAATTTTATGTCATATTGTAGCTTATCTCAAAATCTGTCGATTTAGCAAAAAAATAAAAAAGTTGTCGGGGGTGTTTTTGTAGTAATTAACCATTATTGGTAGAATTACGTAATTTTTTGTTTAATTTTTCGACTTTCACATTGTTTTTCAAAAGTTATAGAACTGGGAACACATTGTTTTGTAATGCTAACGGTAGACAATATTATTGCCTTTCAAATAAGCCTATTTTTTATCTCAGTATGACAAAAACTTAGAGAGATATGATTTTTTTTGTATGTTCATATGGAAAATTTCAACACAAAAAACAAAATGGCTGCCACAAAGCAGGGAAGTGATTTGGACCCAAGCTTAAAGTACACTTTAAAATAGCTTATATTTAAGTGTTTAAAATATCGCTAGTCGATGTCCGGACACACTGTATAATATAAAAAACATTGCAAAAACTATGTCACAGCCTCACAGGAGAGGAAGAAGAAAAAAAAAGAAAAAGTATCAGTATAGTTAAAACAATGATGGAGCAGTTAATAGATAAGTATACAATAATGCAATTAATGATGAATGCAATTTCATATTCTGAAACTCCCAATTTAGTAAATAACGTAAAAAAAAATAGTTTTTTTTTTTAACTTGTGGATATGTTTATTTAAGCGTGCTATGAATACACATATTTTAAATAAAGAAATTTTTGACTTGCAATAATGAACCATAAATTTCTTTTTTTACTCCGAAATATTTTATTCTGAATTTCGATGTTCCGATTTTCAAAAGTCCGAATTTCATAATACCTAAGCATTTTAATGTCTATTATTAAAAATCATGAAATTTATTTTACCGAAAGTCGTAAATGCGATTTGTTAGTTTACCGATTTTCATACGTTTGAAGAATCAAATACTCGAAGGGTTATCGGTCCGAAAAACGAAATTCCGATTTTCAATACTTTGAATAAACTAAACATGTTGGGCTATAAAATTTAGTGACAGAAACGAATCACTGCAAAACCGACTTTACGCAGTCTTGTCTGCCTTACCCCTAGAGTGTAATTTAAGCGTGACAGAAACAATGCTTGCTGCATGTTGCATGCCTGCTTGCATGCCTGCTGCATGCCTGCTTGCATGCTGCTTGCATGTTGCATGCCTACTTCATATTGCATGCCAGCTTGTTAGCTGCTTGCCTGCTTGCTTGCTGCATGCGTGCTTGCATGTAGCATGCCTGCTTTATGTAGCATGCCTGCTTGCTTGCTGCTTGCCTGCTTGCTTGCTGCTTGCCTGCTTGCATGCTGCTTGCCTGTTTGCATGCTGCATGCCTGCTTGCATGTTGCATGCCTGCTTGCATGTTGCATGTATGCTTGCACTCTAATGTGTTTGTCTTGCTATTCAGTTTTACAAGGAGTTTTTATTTCGGAATTGTATTAATCGGTATTTTAATAATCGGAATTCGTATTTTTGATATTTCGAATTATCATTAAATCGGACTTTCTTACCTCGGGTCGCTCGTTCAAGGAGATGGTGAGGTAGACCGAGACGTAACACATCGGATCAACGCCGGATGGATGAAATGGCGACAGGTCACGGGAACAACTGGTGACCCACGGATGCCACTCAAGTTGAAGGGTAAAATTTACAAGTCCGTGATAAGACCTGTCATATTGTATGGATCAGAATGTTGGGCTGTGAAAAAGATGGATGAAAAAAGACTGCATGTAGCGGAGATGAGAATATTGAGTTGAGATGGATGTGTGGTGTGACGAAAATGGATAAAGTGAGAAATGAGTATATTAGAGGAACTTTGAAAGTGGCGCCAGTGACTGAAAAGTTGAAAGGAAATCGTTTGTCTTGGTATGGTCATGTGAAGAGGAGGGATGAAACACATGTTACTAAAAGAGTTCTGAGTTTACAAGTAGATGAATGGAGAGGAAGAGGGAGGCCGAAGAAGAGATGGATGGATTGTGTGAGGAGTGATATGAAAGAAAAGGAAGTTAGTGATAGTGTGACGGCTGACAGGATAGAGTGGAAGAAAAAAACGTGTTGCGCCGACCCCAAGTAATATGGGACAAGGGCAGGAAGAAGAAGTATTTATGTAGTATACCCGTGCAGATTGGGCTGTTTGTAATTCGTATGGAAAAAGGTGTTTATTAAATGATCCGTGACCAGTGTCAAATCCAACATCCATGAGATTTGCAACTGCTGGTCTGCTTGGCAAAGCAGCCATATATTTATTTGTATCGGTTGGCACACTTCTGTTGCTGGGATTGTTGGATAAGGAATAGTGAAAGATTCAAACTTTCTTCACTGATGTTTATTTACTACAAACTGTACCGAAAACTGTTCTTCTCATGCCACCCCGTACTATAATATATTAGTTAAAGGCGCGCTTAATATTCGAAGGTTTACAAATCAGAGCGACTTGTATGAATTTTGAATTAAAAATTGACTGTCCCGAAATAAAGTTAACTCTTTTATAGCCAAAATAACAAAATAAAGAAACAAAATATTCCCGAATGTTCACGTAAACATCAACAAAATGCAAGCTAATCATAAAACTATAAAATAAACAATAGGTGGTACGTAATTACAGCGCTCGGTGTTCGGTTGCCGAAAAAGTGTTTTATAGTCGGCTAACTGTAAAAAAAATATTCCCTAATGTTCACGTAAAACATCAACAAAATGCAAGCTACTCGTAAAACAATATGGTAAACAACAGTTGTTCGGTGTTCGGTTACCGAAAAGTCTAGAAACCTACAAGTACAATCTATTCATGCACGATCATTAAAAGCTTTTTCGGGTGTCTTAAGTACTTACAATATTTATAATAAGGAACTGTCTCGAATTCCAAACGATCATTACGTACCTACCTACCTACTATTATTTTATGTTTACACCTAATTACTATTATTGTTAATGTTTGTTGAACCGCACACTATTTATTTGGATT
Organism: Leucania comma; assembly: GCA_958295575.1. NCBI lineage: Eukaryota > Metazoa > Arthropoda > Insecta > Lepidoptera > Noctuidae > Leucania > Leucania comma. Next base: position 11,877,132 of record OY282474.1, on the reverse strand, counting down.
TATTACCCTCACTTCATGATAGATAATGTTCTCATTGTACGAGGGTCTTGACGGCCTTAATTCCAACCAACCCACCTCTCTTGAAAACTATATTAGACATCATTCATGAGGGGATTCGGTGAGATTTGCATGTGTAAGTAGCGTAACGTAGATATAAGGCTAGCATTTAGGAGTTATACATATTGTGGAGAAAATAAACTTTTATTATTATTTAAAAAAATATATATATTATTCTCTAAATTTTCAATAGCCTTGATCATTAGCTGGCGACGCCCTTGCCGTTATGACGCAAAAACAAACGTATATTTCGACACCCTCAAGGGAATCATGGTCAAAATCGTCAAAATTCATGGTACCTACTTCCCATTGACTTAGAACCCTGAAATTTGGAATAAAGCAAAATTTTGTAGCACAAATATAGAATAAAATAATTAATCTGAAAACTCAGGAAGAGAGGTCAGAAATGATTCCGAAGAAATTAAGACCAATAAGATATACCATAACAGAAAGCTTATTTATTACGCTACTCAATTATGATTAAATAAGAACTTTTCACTCCTGCGTTTTTGTAAAAAGCTACAAAAAAATTCAGTAAAAACAAAACGCGCATTTTTTATTTATTCGTTCCTAAGCAATAGAATTATTTAAAATGTAGCTAAAATTACTGTATCTTATAAATAAATACCTTAAGTTTTTATTATGATTTCAACCTATACGCTTTATGAAAGAAACATAAAACGTAAAAGGTCAAATCTGTAAATGTCAGAACTATTTTGTCTGCTTTATATTTGATGTTGAAAATAAACACACACAGATACACTATACATCATTGAGATACACACACACACAGACACAAAGTTATAACTTTGTAACCCTGTGGTAGTTGACGCTGACTACCACAGAGTTGTCAACTATATAAAAAAATGTATAGTGGAACAAGCTTATACTTCCCTTATAATAAAACAGAGGTATGTAAAATTTTATTTAATACTCAAAAAAATCAAGATAATTACGCTCTTTCTGCCTGTATAAGTCAGATTGCTTTTCAATTTTTTCATTATTTTTAGCATAAGCTCCCATACTTTGTAATTATGTGTGTCATAAAAAAAAACGATTCGGAAAAATCTTGGAGATTCGATTCAGGAATTAAACTGTGAGTATTTACATAATTTAGTTCGGAACCCTCTGTGTGCGAGTCCGACCCGCACTTTTTTTTTTAAAGTCTTGGAAAAAATTGGTTGATGTTTAACAAAGCTGCAGATTCTCCTTTTCCCATTTGTATGATTTGTATGCATAACCAGGACTCAAGGTTATGCAAAATTATACAGGTCAATAACATGCCTATACGTAGTACTGACGGCGCGGTGGCGGCGAGACTGCGACCGCGACGCAAAAACCGGCGACGCCAGCCGGCCGGCGCGCGCGCCCTGCCCGCATGTGCATTGGCAGCCAGTGTTTGTTCGCCCCCGACTCGAGTCGGGTCACTTCCACGTCGTACTCGCTGACGTGTCCCGGCGACTATTACTGACTGACTTAATTAAGGACGTTTAGGTTGATTAAAATGGTGGTGCGCAAAATAATGGTTTATGTGCATTTACAGTGAAAGTGACACAGTGTAACAGGCTTGCTTTATTTTAGCGTTTTCTGGATTTGCGTGGTTCGTACACTATTGCAGGTTGGCGGGAATTGTGATTTTGCCGCTTACTGGATCCCAATCTCAAGGTAACAAATTCATTGTGAGAATTTATAGCAAACTTTATTTTGTTATACTTATTATTAGTGTAGTTTTTTTTTTTATAATTATTTTTACATACTAACAAGTGCCATAGCTATTTCATCCAAGGCATTTCATGACATACCTACTACTTGCATTGCATAAAGCGAAAGTCGGAAAAGAGCTTAATAAACACAATAATAACAATAGAGCCTTTTTTTCATGGACGTGTTTTTTTTTTAAGTGATATGATATTACTAGTGCTTGACTGCAATCCCAACTGATATATTGTGTTTTATATTTATCAGACTACCAAAGCTTCCAGAACATAAAAATGATATCTTAACTTATTAATGCGAATGTAACTTGGTTTGTTCGACTTAAAGGCTGAACGGATTTTGATGAAACTGTGCACACAGATGGATGGTCCATCGTCTCGAATTAGGCCATAGGATACTTTTATTTCGGGTATAATTATGTTTCCTCCGTATAATTTTGAACGTAAACGCAAATAAATTCAGTTTCACATAGTAAATTTGGTATTTAAAAAAAAATCCGCGAGCGTTCGGAATTTTAGGGCACCCCGACTCGGATAGACTTAGGTTAGAAGGAGGTGGCGGGGTCGTAGTGAGCGAGCGAAGCGAGCGAACACAGACCCCGCCACCTCCTTCGAGGTTATTTTTTTTTTAAACCACCCAGAAGCAGGAGCCCCGCCGAGCGGGGCTCCGTCGAGCTATCTTAGCAAGTGGAGTAGTGTTGCGAAAAATATCCTAACCTCAAAATTTTAACCATAGATATCTCCGTAACCATGGGGTTCCGCGGAGTGGGGATGGTATTGGGGGTAGGCCCCTTCCACCCTCGCCCTCCCCGCACCATAAATCTATGGAAATTAGACTTCAAATTGATCGAAATAGTGTTTTAACCTAACCTAACCTCAAAACTTTAACCATAGATATCTCCATAACCATGGGCGCTCCGCGGGTCGGGAATGACACAGGGGGGTAGCCCTCCCTCTCCCCCTCCTCCCCCGCCGGTCACCGACCCTTAAATCGACGGCCCATAAAGGAAAGTTTTACCATAAATTCCCTGGCAGGCTTGTTTTTTTAATATACGAGTTTGTATAGAACCGAATCAAATACTGTGAAAATCTTTCTTAGAACATAATATAATCGACTTCCAAAAACAAAAATAAAAAATTACAAATACCTTTCATTTCAATAGTTCTTTTTTTACCCGTGTGCACATTTTATTATGTTCAGTTTGTATATATATGTATGTTTAAGCTATAATATTTTTATGCGTTTATATATCTCAGGAATCTGAGGTCCTGGACCTTTGGAAGGCGTACGAGGAGCCGAAACCAACCAATTATTATTATATTATATTGTTATTATTATTTTGTGGTTAATGTAGTAAAATTTTACTTTTGCACTATTGCACCGTCTTCCGAGGTTAAAAGTTATTTTGCAATTAAAGTTGTATATTTATATTAATGTCTTTGTTATCTTTACATAATGTAAAACACCCGCGGTCATATATCAACACATGTTGCGTTTTATGTAATCAACTTCAAACAGAAGGAAGTTCTCAGTTCGCTTGTAGGTAATGGTATAAGGTAGGTACCTATTGCTAAGGGTATATTACAGGTAGGTATAACCATAAAAAAATAATACACGCGTATAAATTGTTTATGGTCATTACCTTATAACTCCATCATTTATTTATGACCCGATTAGGGTAATTCTTTTTTTTACTTCATATAAAGTAGATTTTGATAAAAAAGAAATAGACCATTAATTAAGGACATAGATACCTACTTGTTCTGATGGTGAGATACATGAGAAATTAAGGGAACATAAGGAACAAAATAAATAAAAAGGAATAATAAATAAATAATAGGAAAAGGAGAGTTATTAAATACATATATACTTAATAACTTTTAGTAATTTTGGAATTTTCATCGAGAAGTCGTAGCGTAAACATTTTGAAAGTATCGCTTGCCAACAGTTAGGCTCGGGAAATGGGGCATAATCACGTCGCCAAAGGGGGGCACGGGGGGCGCTAGACCCCCCCCCCCCCCCTAGAGGCTTGCTTTACAGCTTCAGAGCCTAAGTTAGGCACCAGTCTCCCATAATATAATGCCCATCCTATATGTTATCGTAGATATAAGGCTAGCAATTAGGAGTTATATTGTGGAGAAAATAAATTTTTATTATAATTAAAAAAAAAAAACTTTTTTATTATTCTCTATACTTCCAATAGCCCCCCCCCCCCCCCCCCCTTGATCATCGGCTGGCGACGCCCTTGGGCATAATTATAACAAAATGTATCCTAGCCATGACTACACACATTGGGATTGTTATGAGATGTAGGTAGGTACTCTGGCTGAAGTGGTTTTAATTGTTATATTCTATAAGTATCTTACGATTGAACTTGCACAGTATTTAGGTTTTTCTGGGAGATAGATACCACATATAAAAGTGCAAAATAACTTTAATTTCAGGAGTCGGTGTTGAATAACACGAAGAAACAACCTCGCGAGCCAAGTCAATGCACTTAATTTGTTTGTCGTTCTCGGCTTTCACGAGATTCTAGTCATGAGGAAGAGATATGTCCACAATCATTGCACGCCTCTCGCTTCGGCCCACCACCTCTATATCAGGCTTATTAGCTACAATAGTCCTGTCAGTGATGATGGACCGATCCCAGTACAATGTGATATGACCATTATCAAGAACTGGGTCGGGCTCATACCTGTAGTACGACACTTCCAACCCCGCAAGAGAGTATTTCAGAGCAAGTTGCTGATGGATAATCCTGGCTACAAGGTTATCTATGCAAGTACTCTCCGTTAGCTAGACGAGAACCACCAGAGATAATGTGACGAATTGATTCTCCCGGACGGGGACATGCCCGACAGATATCAACCGCGCCGTCCTTCACAATAAATCTCCGGTAGTTATTCTTCATGATAACTTCGTCCATAATTGCACAGACAAAACCTTTGGTTTCCCCAAAGAGGTCACCGAAACGCAGCCAGGCTACGGACGCCAGTTGATCTACATCTGACCCGTGAAGAGCCTGGAAAAAGCGTCCGTGAAGTTCCTTGCTCTGCCATATTCCCCTGCGATCGTTAGTATCTAGCACTACCGGTTTGCGCCAGTTCTCGTTAGCCAGGGAGAGCGGGGCGAGTCCCTTGTCCACTGCCACTACATCTCGATGCATACCCACGTCGGCAGCTTGGAAATATTCCCAGAGGCTGCATACCTCGCGATTGTGTAGGGTCTTAGCTTTTAAAAAACCTCGACTCCCACACTTCCGCGGGATATACAATCTCATCACCGATGATCGTGGGTGATGCATTTGGTATGCAGTCAGCAATGTACGGACCCGCTTATCCAGGGCGTCAAGTTCCGTTTGATTCAATTTGAGTACGCCGAAAGAGTACATCAATACTAGCATGACCCAACCGTTGAAGGCACGCACCTTGTTTCCGCCTGAAAGAAGGCTATTGAAAACCTTGTTCAGGCGTCCAAAGAAACGCTTCTTCAGCAATTGCTTCATGTCAGTGTTATTGATGCCTAGAGCTTCCGACATACCCAAATACTTATAAGTTTCGGTTGGAGAGAGGGATCTCAGGCTAATGGAATTCGTGAGTTGAATGCCTACGGATAACACAACCTCCCCTCGCTTTACATGCATTACTGCACATTTGTCCACACTAAACTCCATCCTGATGGCACTACTGAAGGAATCAGTTACCTTCAGTAGTTCTATCAGTTGCAGGTTGTTGGGGGCAAAAAGCTTCAATTCATTCATGTAAAGGAGGTGAGATATAACCTGACCACCTCTCTTCAACCGATAGCCTTGACCTAAATTCTCCAGCAGCGTGCTTAGAGGATTCAAGGCTAGGCAAAACCAAAGCGGATTTAAACTATCACCCTGGAATATACTTCGCTCGATCCTTACAGGTTCGCTATTCCTCTGGATATGTCGATATCCTGGATAGCGAAGGACCGTACTCCATTTCCTCATACGCGACATCAGGAAGGTGCGTAGTGTTGTATCAAATTTATACAACTCTAGCACCCTCATGAGCCATGTATGAGGAACAGAGTCATAGGCCTTCTTATAATCTATCAAACATGTCGACAGATCCTTTCGGGAACGTCGAACCTGTTGGCTAATGGTCAAATCAACGAGGAGTAGCTCCTCCTTATTTATTTTTATTATTACTTAATTAAATCTAGTAATAATCCCGGACCTACATTTAAATCGCATTTAATTGGTATTTAACCTAGTAATAGTCCCGCAACTACATTTAGATCGCGTTTTGGAATAAGATGGTCACTGACTGAAACCCACCTATGTTCCTTCAGTTGCCCTGTAGCTTTACAGCGCCACAGTATCAGAATCAGAATAGTTTATTTCAAATAGACCAATTACAGGCACTTTTGAATTGTCAAAATGTCGGTCAGTCCAAAAAAAGTAAAGCTAAATTGCACGTTCCAAAGCGTAGATCTCTATGGAGAAGAACGTGCAAGAAACTCCATGGACAGTCTTTTAAATCATATTATGAGTTACATAATCTTGGTTACAAATTTATTGTCGCTTCTATTATGTGAGCACAATGAAGAACAAAAAATTAGAAAGCAATGAAACCACAAATAATGAAAAAATACAATAAAATAGTAATTGAATTAAGCCACTGGCAGCTAAGAGATGACCAGTCCCAACTGACGGCGCCCGTTCACGAGCATGACGCGTGCCTCAGCCCCACTCAGCTCAACCATTTTGAAGGGAACCGAATGACCCAATAACACGTGCCACCATCAGCGAAACATTTGAGTGAGCATGACAAACTCTCAACTGCCATGCTCGTAACGTCAAACAAGTTGTTAACTAATAAAATAAAAATGCTCCATGGTATTCACATTCACAAATTAGAAAAAAAAAAAAGTGCTTCTACATTATACAATGTTATTGTTCCCAATTACAAAAAGTAATAATTGATCACAAGCTCCATTAAGATAAACGAATCAATTATAATACGTATATATTATATTGAAAAAGAAAATATTTCGAAAACCACGATACAAAAAGGATGTATACACGATAAAGTAACTCATTCGAACAGCAGCCTAGGCATACTTAAGCTCTACCGAGCCATTTCAATGTTGCTTACAGTTCTTTAAGGAGCGCGTGAAACACAACACGCCGTCGACCTGGGTTTGGTCCTTACCGGACGGCGAGCTACCCATTGCTTGAAGTCCCCAAGCCAACGGTAGCCGGTAATCACTCTACGACTCCCAGCACCTGGAGCGTTTCTTGCGGTGGCTGTGACATGAAGATTGTCCTCTACCTCACGCTTGCCGCTATTTTCTTCGCTCTCATTACTGCTTCGCTGAAGACGGTGACTGCTTCCCAATCCTTGGTCCGGTATACCTACCTAACATCCCCCAATATAACTAGCTCATGACTTATATGGTTTTGTAAATGGCTACGAAAATTATCTTGGCCCAGAGCGGCTAAATAGCCAGATCGGGCCCTGCTGTTTTATTATGAAGTTCTCGTGTCTACCTTCCACCTTCTGGCTCCATCATCAGATCAGTTTGATAATACCTTATAGCCAAAGTGTATCTCATGACAATTTTGTAATAATAATAATACTATTATTATTTTAATAAGCCCAAACACAGCTAGAATACATTGATTAATTACGGAGTTCCGGTGTCTATCTTCCGGCTCCATCATCATCATCAGGTCACTTTGATGATACCATTTTCAACATAACTATTCAGAACCATTTATTTATTTGTATTGTCATAGTCGCATAATTATCTATCTTCATTGTAATACTATGTGAGTATGAAGTTCTGTTGGCCATTTCTGGTCTTCTTCATCAATTCCACTTCATTAAATTTATTTTTTTACTGTAAATGCTTAAGTCCTCGATAAAAATACCAATATCACTATATGGTTGCCTATAATATTTGAGAAGTTCCCCCGATTCCTCATGGATCTCGTCATCAGAACTGGATATGAAAAAAGTTGGGCCAATCTGGAAGTATACCCTTTAAAGGAAAAAAAAATTGCAAATCGGTCCATAAACCCGTAGCAAACATAAAAAAGCAAATATACGGCCGAATTGAGAAACCTCCTACTTTTTTGAAATCGGTTAAAAATTATGAACTCGAAACACAAGTTTTTTTCTATTGAATTCTATTATTTATTTTTCTGGGGCACATTGTTTCACATACCTGTAGCTGACACACAAATACCTAGATATAACATAATATCTTGCTTCTTCTCCGTCTTCCTCGTTCTCTTACTACAGAGCATAGCGAGAGTGCTACATTATACATTAATTAACAAAATGAACCTCGTAACTTAAGAAATAAGTAATACCGTATTTAAATATTACACAAAACTATTCTCTAAAAATACTTATCTAAATATTTCTTGATATGCAATAATATATTTAATGACTTTGTCTACAGGCAATCGAAGCGGAAAGTAAAAGAATTACTCCTAAATAAAAAAGAAGAATCAACAATAATGGCGACTGGTAAGTTTAAAATAAAAACTAAAAGAATCGTCTATATTATTTGAATTACTGACAATTCGGACACAATATATTCGGTGTGTCCGAATCGGCACTTTTATTTTTAATATTTTTTCACTAACGATACGGACACCAACAAATTTATTAAAGCTATTTAGTACAGTCAGATAAAAATAGTCTAAAAAAAAAAAGGAATTTTATTTTTATTTATTTAAAATGTGATATATTATTATAAAGATGCTCGTAGAACAACACGTTTGTTTAATCATACTAATATATGTATTGGTTACACTAGTTTAATTTTTTTTTTTTTATGTACTCGTACCTACATCGAAAGAAATATTTATAATTACACTTAGAAGTGTTAGCAGAAATATTCTATCACTTCACATTTTTTTCTGCAGTCATTGATTTTTCCCAAGTACCCACTAATGGTGACTGTAGTTTGATGTTCATTTGTCCTAAAATAAATGAAGTAGTTGTAACAATAAACTACTCCATTCCCTACCCCTCCTACCACGATGCCTTAAAAACGCCCGAGTGTCACCATTTACCGCTTGGAGGACGCGGTGGAGCATACGGTAATGGAGGTGTGCACTACCGAGTCCTCGTGGAGGTGATCAGCGGTAGTGACCTCTTGCGCCGGGCCCTGGTTCAAGCCACGGTCCGGAGCAAAAGAAAATTAGAGGCGGTCGCCTCTTTCTGCGAAAAGGTAATGCCAGCGAAGGTGACGGCCGCATGCGTGAGGGAACAAATATCCTCACACCCCAGTCGCGATTGCTGTCCTTACCCCGTTTACCAGCCACGGTAGACTCAGTCTTGCCGACGAGCAATGAATAGCTCGCCGTCCGAATCGAGCCCAAATCATCGAGGTCCAGTATTGTTCCATGAGCACCTCAAAGAGATGTCAGCTAAACCGTAGGGGCCCAACATGACCGATGCACAGGATTTTCTGAAAAGGCAGCTCGTGATCCTAAACCTAAGGACCAGCTTAAGGGCGAACGTATAGGGTAACTGAAACACTCAGGATTGTTTTTAATTAGTAAAGAGTCTGGCAGGCTCTCCCGCTCCACTCTAGAGTAGGTGAAGTCATTAGATGATTTCAAACCAGATTCACGATGATTTTAAAATATCACAATAAGACTCATAAGATATTAGGAGCGTTTTCTCCAATATTTTTTGGGTTTTGAGATAATTAACTATTTAACGTTTCAATTTAATTTTACATAAAACTGCAGTCACCATGTCGCAGTTGGATCGTTACAAAAATAATAGCTCATAGAAAAAAAATGTGTCGTGATAGTGTGTGATAGAAAATTGGTTGTAATGTGATAGAAAATTTCTGCTAAGATTCTTAGTTCAAACGAAGATAGCGTAACATATTTTTACACATTTCAAAGAAGGTATATAAAAAAAATGTTGATCAGTATAATTAACTATTTTAGGCTGGGAGCAAGCACTAACTATCTCCTAGCTCCTAGTGCTATTATGTATTGGTATTGCAAATAAATGATGAACAGGTTATTCTTCTATTTCAGTGAACGTCCTGAACCAGATGGCAGAGTATGACTTCAATGCACCAATTAACGTAGAAATGATATTTGAAGACAGCGATAATGATGACCCGTCATCGCAAAGTTCACAGTGTGAACAACAATATTCAAACGATAAAAACAACAATAAGAAACAGGTTCCTGATGAGAAAAGTGGAACTAACTCTAAAAAACATAACAAAATATCTGAAAATCAAATCAACAATAAAAGTTTAAATAAATCCATGTTAAGCTTAAATGAGAATAATAGAATTCTGCAGAGGACCCCTAGTGAAGAAGTAAGTCAAAATAATGAATTTCAAAATTTAAATAATAACAAAAATGCAGAAAAAATAAAGAACTCAAATGACATTGAACGTAATCAAAATACATTTGATGCTAATCCACATGCCATGGATTTAGTCGATAATAATACAATTAATGATGAAGAGACGTTACCCGATATACGTCAAACGAATGAACATCAAGAGCCAGCGACGTTCATTGAAGATTTATTAAACAAGTTATCTGAAAATTTATTTCGTATAATGCAATCGTTTATCCACTATGGGACAAAAACACCTAACACGGATATTAAAAAAAGAGAACAAGTATTTAATTTGATAAAATTTTATTTTTATGAATTATCTTATTCTACAGTTGAGTCAATAATTTTGCCACAAGAACAAAATGAGTATTTTATAAATAAATTTGTAGATAACACTGTCCTAATTATCAATAATAAATCTTTGCAGTGGAGATGTAGCAGACGACACGTGCTACCATTTTTTAAAGAATTAATGACATGGACCAAACAGAAAAAAGAAAGTATTAAAATTAATCCCCCACCGAATACCTCTAATTTAAATACAATGTTAAAACAACAGCTAGACAGACCGTTAATACCATTGAATCTTCCACAGTCTGAAATCGTTGCAAACAGTAACGGTGCATCGCAGAAAACACAAAATAATCTATGCATATTTTCTTCTGGACCTCCTGGCAACGAAATTAGTATAAACATTGATGCCAATACATTAAATCAAATTAACAAACGACAGCTGTTAACAGTTAAGGAAGCAGAACAGAATGGTAATAATAACAATTTTGCCAAAAGTAGTGAAAAATCAGCTAGAAGAAAGACACCAGTTGCCAGCGCACCATATAGAAATCATGTCAAACATGTCCAAAAGAATAATCTACAATTTGATCAACCTGCACCACCACCATACCATGCAACCCATAATCCAAGAATATCTTATGGGCCACAGCAGTACAGTCACAGTCACACAGGACAACCGCACCAGAATCCCAGCATGGGACAACATAACTATCCAACTCAAGTACATTATATTAATACTAATCATACATCGTCATCGCCTGTATTAAAAAATTATATGTATGATAATACAAATAATATTCCTTTGGTAAGTTCTAAACCAATAAAATATTATACTTACATAAATAGTTTGTTGCAGCAGAGACGTTTTACAAATTTATAATGGTGATTTCAGCACAGAACGCAAATAGAAAACCGAGTTACTAATCATACATCGTCATCGCCTGTATTAAAAAATTATATGTATGATAATACAAATAATATTCCTTTGGTAAGTTCTAAACCAATAAAATATTATACTTACATAAATAGTTTGTTGCAGCAGAGACGTTTTACAAATTTATAATGATGATTTCAGCACAGAACGCAAATAGAAAACCGAGTTACTAATCATACAACGCCATCGCCTGTATTAAAAAATTATATGTATGTTAATACAAATAACAATATTCCTTTGGTAAGGTCTAAACCAATAAAATATTATACTTATCTAGTTTGTTGCAGCAGAGACCTTTTACTAATTTATAATGATGATTTCAGCACAGAACGCAAACAGAACACCGAGTTACTAATCATACAACGCCATCGCCTGTATTAAAAAATTATATGTATGATAATACAAATAACAATATTCCTTTGGTAAGGTCTAAACCAATAAAATATTATACTTATCTAGTTTGTTGCAGCAAAGCTTACCTAAATACAGTACCTTTTACTAATTTATAATGATGATTTCAGCACAGAACGCAAATAGAAAACGGAGTTACTTCTAGTCCAGTTATAAGCACTGTGTCTTCATTAAATCCGACGACGCGGATGCTAATGTTTCGTTGTTATATGTGCGGCAAGAAAGCGACAGCGCCATGTAACCCCTACAATCCCCCCTGTAGGCTGTATTTCTGCAGTCATCTCTGCCAGGTAATTATAAAATAGTTATAAAAATAATTAGTTATGTTGAAAATGGTATCATCAAATGATGATGATGATGGAGCCGGAAGATAGGCACCAGAACTCCGTAATGATTTACTGTATGTTAGCCGTGTTTGGGCTTGTTAGAATTGTCATGGGATGCACTTTGGCTATAAGGTAAGTTTGGTATCAATCTGATCTGATGATTGAGCCGGAAAGTGGAAGGTAGACACGAGAACTTCATAATAAAACAATGTTTCCTAGCAGTGTTTGGGTTTATTGGAATTATCATGAGAAATAGGCACTCTGGTTATAAGTGCATCGCCACTAAAATTACACTTTTTAGTGGCGACCAAAAATAAAAATAACCGACTTAATTAAAAAAAAAAACACTAAAAGGATTAAAATAACTTTAATTTCGGAAGTCGGTGTTAAATAAGAAACAAACAATACCGAGAAACACCGACTTCCGAAATTAAAGTTATTTTAATCCTTTTAGTGTTTTTTTTAATGAAATCGGTTATTCTTTTTTTGTAAAAAGTTTTTTTTTATTTAACGGGATAAAAAAATTCTTCTCCTGGTTCTAAACTACCTTCCTACCAATTTTCAGCCAAATCGGTTCAATCTTTCTTGAGTTATAAATAGTGTAACTAACACGACTTTCTATTATATAATACTAGCTTTTGCCCGCGGCTTTGCTCCCGTTCTTCGCTACTCTACTTTACTTTACCCTACTCTGCCCTGCTCTACCCTACTCTACCCTATTCTACCCTACTCTACCCTACTCTACCCTACTCTACCCTACTCTTCCCTACTCTATTCTACTCTACCCTACTCTTCCCTACTCTATTCTACTCTACCCTACTCTACCCTACTTTACCCTACTCTACCCTACTCTACCCTACTCCACCCTACTCCACCCTACTCTACCCTACTCTACCCTACTCCACCCTACTCCACCCTACTCCACCCTACTCTACCCTACTCTACCCTACTCTACCCTACTCTACCCTACTCTACCCTACTCTACCCTACTCTACCCTACTCTACCCTACTCTACCCTACTCTACCCTACTCCACCCTACTCTACCTTACTCTACCCGAACCGTCTGCCGTTCTTGAGTTATAAATAGTGTAACTAACACGATTTTCTTTTATGTATATAGATAGATGTTTATTGTTAACAAAGTTTTTTTCATTTACAGGAATTGGAAAGCCAGTTTTACAAACCAACGTGGGGTAATACTTAGCAACCGAAATAACTAAATATGTAATAGTATACCTAATCTACGTCCCCAGGCAAAAAATCGGTAATCGTAAAAAAAAAAACCAAGAGTAATGTTTATTTCTGTTTTTGTGGAATATCTCTCCAATTAATCAAAATATTAAAGCCGTGCATTGATATTGAAATATAGCTTTCTTTGTGACTTAGTTTTATTACAACTATTAGATTATTTATATTATGTAGAAGCCTACAATTTAGAAAATTAAATATGTATTACAAAAAATTTGACTTTTCTAAGTTTTTTATCATAAGGATAATAATAGTCGAACGTAATTTGTTGTTAGAGTATCACTCTAGTAATTTTATTCATAATATAAAATTAAGTCACTGCGTGTCTACACAATTACAGTTTATAACTTAACTTTATTATTGGAGGGAAATTCTTATAACAATATTTTTATGGACCCTTTCATTACAAATAAGTCATCTTTAAAGTTTATTATGTAATATACATTACGAGGTTTACAAAAACAAATTATACTTAATGAGTTTAAAATAACATCCAGTCAAAATTGTATACGAATACGAGTATAGTCACAGTCACAAACAGCATTATTAAAATCATTTCACAAAACTAATAACTTAGGTTATAGAATTATTAAAATATGAGATCGCAAATCAATCCCCATCCCTATCGATTACATTTTCATTCATTCCAGAGTCATTATACGAAAATGACTTACACTAGGGATGGTAAAATCCTAGAATCCTAGGATTATTATACTTTTACATAAACTCAAAAACTGTATGCAAAACTTTGCTATTAAAATGGGTTGGCAGGGGCGCCAGGTAAAACTATTTTTAGGGGTGCACCTTCAGTACGAGACCCTGGGGCAAAGACCAAGTTAGGGCCCCTTTGGAACACTTCCTTTGTACGTTTTTAACTTTTTTTTACTAAATGGCCTTGCTCTCTTTATCGGCCGGGCATGCTCAGAGAAGATTTTTTTACAAACGCCTCCGCATACCGAATATGTTGCATTCGTTGTCTCCGGGTATTTTAAAACGAATTCAGTCTGGTGACCCATAGAGGACACATGCTAAATTAATTATCATTTCAAGGGGACTCTGACGTTGTTAATTCGATAAGGAGGAGTATTTGCCCCTTTTTAAAATGGGCGCCGGCGCAGTTGTTAGAAAAACCTACGGAGGGCTATCATGATTGTTGGTTTTGTTCCTAAATCTTGTTAGGATGTTTGGCTCTCTGTTGAGTCTGTAGGTCTTCTTTTAGTTCTTAGTTTTAGTTAGTAGTTAGTTAGTAGTCCAGAACGACCAGTCCTGCCCGTCTTGCATCCACTTTGTTTGCTTGGCTTTCGAACGCTGGGACTTTCGATACGCGGTGGACAGTCCAGAAACTTTCGGCACCATCGACTATCTGTTTTGCGAGCAATGTGCCTTGCCCACTATCACTTCACTTTGGCAATTCTAGGTTCAATTTGAGCGATCAGATTTTTGAGCCATATGTTGTCACTCATCCCACCGTTGGTTTTTATTGGGGAAGCCAGATCTCATTCCGAGATTCTTCGCACCCCTAGCCTCGCCGTAACTTTGACCGCTAACGGAGTCAAAGGTAGACAGGCTGCTGGGTACTATGGGCCATTTTTTGTTCTGTGCTATTCATTGGGGGGGTTTGCCATTATTTCCACGCTCGACAAGTGGGTTGGTAATCCCAGTGTGGTTGTCATAATGCGTAGAGAATGTTGCTGCTGATTCTCTAAGGACACCCTTAGTTGCCTCTTACGACACCACACCCCCATTCCCTCGGATATAAATTTAAAAACATTAATATAATGACTGTGCCTTTTCAGTACCTATATTTATGTAAATATTACTTACTTATGCACGTTATAATTTTGTTTATTGTCTTTTTTAATGTTTTATACACTTTGACATTGATGATATATTTTTTTAATTTATTATTTTACCATTGACATTTTTTCAAATTAAGTTTGACATGAATATTTCCTAAGCAAAGTATTACATTTTTGCAAATTTTATTTTATATTTTCTTTGATTCTTGCAAATTTAGGGACTATGTGGTTTGTCATTATTTTTCAATACTTTAAACGTATATCTCACAGTTTGAGTACTTCATACGGCTTACCCGAATATCGTATATAGAGTGACTGGTAATTAGTGAACGATACTTAAACACGTGATTGTAGTCATGATAAGAAACAACTTTTACTATGGGACCAAACCTCAAATCGCGAAAAAAATCAGCCAAGTTTAATAAAATCACAACTTATTTTGACCAGTTAGGCGAACACAAATGTACTGACCAGCGATTTCAGGTTTGGTCCCATAGTAAAACTTGTTTGTTATCATGAGTACAATCACGTGTTTAAGTATCGTTCACTAATTATCTGTCACCCTATATAACTCGTTGAGCTCCTCAATAGTCCCTGAATTGAGCGCTAACTAGACAGGTTTAGTCTTTGTGTGTTTCTGTTATCAAAAGAGGATCTTAAGCAAAAATTAATCAAATTGTCATATGATTGGTCCATTACGTTTTTGCTGTAAAAATCAACTTTAAAAGTGATTTTGACCTATGGGTTGGTTTTGATATTTCTTTGGCGAGTAGTCAGCTAGGAAACACCGGCCTCGTCCTGTTAACGTATTAAATAGTGTCTACTGAAAACTGTTGGTTTATTAATTTATTTACTCCAGTAATTTAAATACATACCTACAAATTATATTTTTGTATTGATACGTGACTAGAGATTGCAAACCGGGCCCGGCCATTAATACCGGGCCCGGTGACCGGGCCCGGTAGGTACAAAACCTGCGGCACGGAAGCCCCAACTTGTAGAAAATTGGCAATTTTGTACGCGACCGCGATGTTGCTATAAAAGTTTGATTGTTTACAGTTACAGTTACATTGCAGCCCAGCCAGTAGTTATAAGATTTTGCTATTTGCTCAATTATAGTTAAATATATTAACACTTAATAGTCATAATACCTAAAGTTATTGTTATTATCAAAAGAATATTGTTATTGCTCTTAAGAATTTGTTTTGTTTTTACTAAAGCTACCAAAATTTATCTTTCTAAGTTGATAAGACAAGTTTAGTACATTAGGCTGCGTTATTAGTTTCTTATTATAATACTATGTTTTCAAATAGTTACATTAGTATTAGTAATTAACTTTAAGCAAGCAGGTCTGTCTCTTTACTCTGTATAATATTAGTAATTAAATTGCGGGCGACTTCTTAAATAGAAAAGTAGTATTAGTAGTAGTAGTTTTTCTAATCTAACTACTTTTCAAACTTTCAAATCCTCTAAATCCAGGCATTTCATCAGCGCTAGAAGATCATTTCTATCCTAAACTTAATTACTGAATACTAATGCTTGCTTTAGCTTAATTAGTAACACTAATGTTACTATTCCGTTCATAAGTGAAACTAACTAATTCTTTATTAAAACTCGTGATTTTGAGACTGATTAAGACTGATTATTGTTGATTTGCAGGTTTAAAATAAATATTTACCGTTACCTTGAATCATTGCATTTTTCCTCCATTTACTTAAAGCGAATTTTCATAAAATAATTTAAAGGTTCCATCCTAACACATAAACCCGGCCGGGCCCGCGGGGCCCGGCCGGCGGGCGGCCCGGGTTGGCGGAGAATATTACCGGACCCGGCCGGGTTGAAAATCATACCGGGTTGTAATCTCTATACGTGACGTGTTTAAATTTCCCTACAATAAAAGTGTTTTCATCATATCTTGTTAAATACTATCAATAGAAAAAAACTATGAAAAAATTACATAGATGTATTCTCGTTGATGCCAAAGACGTAATAACAAAATGTTCATTATAACACAACATCGACTTAGTGCTTGGGGACATCGAATATGTTGTACTGTGGTAATTTTATTAAAAGTACATTGAAAACTAAATATTTTGTTTCTTTTACACGCACCTAATGCATCGATTAAAATGTCTTACGTGCATTTATTAAAATATTCATACAATTTACACTACAATTGCTGTAGGATGGTGCTGGTGACAGCTGTCGGATTTATACAACTTAGCTACCAGTACCTATCCTTTTCTCTCATCTTAAATATGCATATTTTTGTCCTGCTGTCATCTAACCCATGATATGTAAACAAAACACTGTGGGGTCTCCTATCCTGTGAATATCGTCATAAAAACAATGAAAGTTGTCAACCGATTTTCTGCCATCACCGCGAAAATTTAAACGAATTGAGCGTGAAGTGAATTGTCATTCCAGAATCTAGGTCAACCGTTTCTTTCGCAAAATCCTGTGAGCCACTTACTATGTTCGCAATGGAAATCTAGACCAAGATCTCAAGATAAGAATGTTGAGATCTTGGTCCATCCAGCAGTTTATGTAACTACCTACCTTAGAGTGAGTATATCTACTTGTATCTATCTTACCAAGCGTTTCTTTGACACTGCTGTAAAACATCGATACCCACCCACATCTCCAGCATTCGGCGTGCCCAGTTATTCTCTCGTCGCTGTCCAGTAAGGATCAAACCCGAGTCGACGGCGCGTGTTTTCCACCCGAGCCTCGAGCCTCAAAGAGATCTCAAAGGATTGTTCGAAAGAGCTATTTTGGCTCTGGAATGCAACTGAAGGAACACAGGTGGGTTTTAGCCAGTAAAAACTTGAGATGCCCTCTCTCTTCACCCAGAGTATAGCTCAGCTGCTTACGCAGTAAGAAAAATAAGACAATTGACAGACGTAGCCACAGCTAGGTTAGTCTACTATGCTTATTTCCACAGTATTATGTCTTATGGCATTTTATTGTGGGGATCTGCAGCTGATGTAGACTCAATTTTCATATTATAAAAGAGAGCGATCCGGGCTATTTATAAAATGGGTCCTCGCGAGTCCCTCAGAGATAAATTCAAATCAGAATCAGAATCAGAATTTTATTTGTAAAACATAGGTATTTACATAAAGTTCTTAAATTAATTAATGTGCGCTATGTTTATATGTGCGCTATGTTTATATGTGCGCTATGTCAAAGAAATCGATATACTGACTCTGCCTTCTCTTTATATCTTAGAAAGTATTCTGTACGTTCGTAAAAATTTAGGACTTTTTAAAATTAGAAGCGATCTTCATAACAAAAATACGCGCATTAAACACGAAATTGTTTTACCCAAATGGAGGTTAGCTAAAACCAGCAAGTCATTTTTAGTCAACAGTATACGCTTCTATAACAAGCTGCCAAAAGCAGTAACTGAACTTAGTGAGGGAAAGTTCAAAACTCATATTAAGCGTGTCCTAACCAAAAAAGCATGTTATAAGGTTAAGGACTATGTCGAAGATACGCTTGTTTGGCAATAACTGCTTCTGCACATGTGGCCCCCTGGTAACTCATTCATATTGTGTCTATTAACTGCTCCATCTTTGTTTCAATACATACATTGTTTTTTTTTTTTTTTTGACACATTGCTTTTGCAATATTATTTAGACCTCAACTATCACAAATCCATTAGTAATTTATTTTATTAGCATCTCATAGTGTAATTGGTGATAGTTGTAATAATATTTTTTTCCTGCTTTCTTTTCGTTTCTTTATATAGCTTTTCTTTACAATGTGAATGTGAGAACACTGTAGACTTCGAATTCCTATTACGAGTCACTTTATCTTTATTATTATGATTATTTTTACTGTGCTCTTGGGCACAATATTGACTGGTCTACACTGTCCTTACATAATTATTAATACTGTAATTTGGAAATATTGTACAACAAACCATTTTTTTTTAAAGAGTAACCATGGAGTTTCTTGTCGGTTCTTCTCCATTGGAAACGACCAATTTGGAACCGTGCACTAGCTTCTGACGTTTTATAAGTGCCCATGTAGGCCTATATGAAATAAAAACATTTTGACTTTGACTTTGACTTTGAGAGTGAGAGAAGTCATTTGGTGATTACACACCTCAAAAAATGCATACTCCCATCGCTTTTAATAAAGTCCTGGGTGGAAGTGAGTAGTATATTATTGGGCATTCTATACCACTATCGGCAAGTCGCTCGGGCGAGTGCGCCTCGCTGCTGATAGTGGTATCGAATGCCCAATAATCGACAATCGACTCGACTCCCCACTCAAACGAGACAGTTTGATGGCCCGTATACTTGATTAGGAACGATTAACTCGACCAATAACTAGTTACCTGCTTCTAGCACTATCTTACGTACGGCTGGCTAGTATGCCACATTTCGTAGCACGATGAAAAATCAACCATCAACTTGATTCTCCGTTTTCTTACTCGGTAGTGCATTGTAATTTCATTGATTTGTGACAACCATCAAGTCACTCGACATTCGGTGTTAACAGTGAATACGAACTCGAGTGATCGGTAAAGTGCAGTAAGTAAATGGAGAGTCGATTTGATGTTTGATTATTCATCGTGCATCGAATGCGGTATACTAGCCGACCAGAATGTCAATATGATCTATACCATCGTCCGCCGCATGGTGAATTCGCCTAGCTACTGGCGGCCAGTGGTAGAGTGGTACAATTCATATAATCTCCAGGCGAGTACAGTAATATACTACACAGTCGAGTCGATCGTTCATTATTGGGCTTTCTATACCACTATCGGCAGCACGGCGTACTCGCCGAGCGAATTGACGATAGTGGTATAGAATGCCCAATACCACACTACTGAAGTGCCCATTTTTGCAGGTAACGACCTCAAAGGTTGAACTAAAAATATTATTCCACCTGTGGATTCCCAGCTCTGGATTGACTTCACTCTTCAAACTCACTTCACCAAAGTTTTCACTTTAACTCGACGTAAATATCTGTTGGGGCATGCAATTCGTTTTCATTTTCCTTGGAGATTACAAATTACAACCCGCAGCTTATGTAAGTGATCAAGAATATCTCCGAAGCGTGTGGCCAATTTAATCCATCTACACTTACGATACTTGAACTGACGGTCGACCGGGCTGTCGTGGTATACCTCCAACAGGTCTACGTTGGATACGGTCTCAGGCCTGGAGAAGTGTAGGTACGTTCCGAGGATGCGACAACGACCGCTTGGCGGCGACGGATTTAGCGTGAGATGTACTTCATGACCTACGTTTCGCAGCCGCAAAGCAGCACGGATTTGATATTGAATATAAATATTTTATGATTTTTAGGTCTCAGCTGCAAAAAGGAAGTTGATAGTTTGTCGAGCCGTGAGTAAGATATTATTGGGCATTCTATTCCACCTTCCGTTCCTTCGGCTTCACTGCGCTCGCCTTCGTCACTCTCGATGAAATAGCATGCCCAATAATATTTATGTGAATACTCTGGTTCAGCCTACTCCACTTTCAAAATCTAATTTATAAATAAAATACTCACTATCTTTATTGAAGGACAGACATGGTGAGATTGCTCGTTCAGTTGCTCGAGTTAGCGACATAAATGTCAATCTATATATTTAAAAGAAAGTCGTGTTGGTTACACTATTTATAACTCAAGAACGGCTGAACCGATTTGAATGAAAATTTGTGGGAAGGTAGCTCAGAACCAGGAGAAGGATATAGGATAATTTTTATCCCGTTAAACAAAAAAATAATAATCCAGAAATGCTGGGGTAAAGTAAATGCAACATTGGCAACCATGACCACTCTGTCAAGAGTGAACGACTGAGGAGGAGGAGGGGGCTAAAGCGGGAGCGAAACCGCGGGTAAAACCTATTAGTTATAATCCTTCTAAGCAGTCGTCATGGAATTTGTTTAACAACCACAATCATTACGTGCACAGAAACTTATATTAATTCTCAGGAGACTGGTTTTCACCGTGGAGAATTATTACTTAACGCGGTACGATGCATCATTTGCGGACCGTTAAATTGTAGAAAAACTAATTTATTCATTAGTCTTCCTATACACGAGAATGGTTTAAGATTTCAAAATGTATATATACACCGTTAAAATTTGGTCGTTTTAATCCCGCGGAGGGTCGACATGTAACCCTCTCGATTTGTAAAGATAAAAATGAAAAATATTTTTTTTAAAACTCGAATTAATTTACGCATGTACAACATTGATACATGAAATGTACCAAATCGATCCTCCACGGGATTAAAACGACCAAAGTTTAACGGTGTATATGTTTATTTGAAAACCTTGCAACAACCAAAGTACGTTTTATTATATTGGAAAAGCCTTGCAACAAGTACCAGGTATTTAATTTCAGAAAAATCATGAAAATGAGCAAGGCTAACTGTTCAGGACGCAAAACCAAATTCAACGAGACAACGCTAACCTAATCATACTTTTTAATCAAACCTTTTTAGTCAACACCAAGGATCTTATATTATCCAACGGTCAACACTGACGTGACATGGGTTAAAACTTGAATATCGTCTTGGATATATTTATAAGATACTACTTCTAATACTTGTTTCACACGTCACTTAGACATCTAAAACACAATTCACTTACAATTTATATACAAGCTTTATATTAGTTTCACCTGTCCCGATGTTTGTGATCAAATCTTGCAAATTAAATTTGATCCACTTCCGGTTACCGATTGATCTGAAATTTTATATGCATGTGTAAATCGCGCGACATAGAGCTAATTTGATAATGGGGCTGGAAGGTGCCCATTGGAACTCGGTCGTAAACGACACAACCCCTTCGAGTTTGGGCTCGTTTGATTTGTATTGACGTTGTTGATTGAGTTTTTAGGCGCTAGATGGTAACCAGGGTCTGATGATGTAAATGGAAGATTGCCATAGAAACTCGGTAATAAGCGGAATAAGATAACCACGCGCAAAATTTGCGCGTCTAATTTTTTTTTTTTTGTCAATTTTAACTAAATGAGGCCGGTATGAAATAAAATACCTAAGTATAATAAAAATAATAATAATTAAGTATATGGTTTTTTTTTCCAAAAAAGGGTAATATTATAGGGACACTATAGCGTTGGTTGTAGCTGCACCCAATGTTTCATTTTCCTTTTTCTTAGTGAGCCACCATCAAATAACGAGACTCTATTCCGTCAGTTGCCCTTTCAATTGAAGGGCAAGACGAATTACTAATAGCCGGAACTGAGCAAACGCATGAACTAGTTCTCTAGAACAGATAGCATAAAATAACGAAGTAACAAAAGCGCACGCGCGTGCGCACTGGCAGATGTCGCAGTCAAATAATACTGAACTATAAAAAAAACGATACAAGTATGTATCTAGGTACCTATATTACTAGAAATAAATCCTAAAACTTCAGCTTGGTTTATTTTTGTTATAAAAATGATCCAATATTTTTTTTTAATAATTAATTTATTTTGTGCATAAGTAAATGTGTTCATTACGGTACCTACGAGTTTCAGAACAAAGTATACGTTTCACCTTTTTCATTGCTTATCAAAGCTATTAGAATTGGTGCCAAGTTTCAAGTTTATTAACCCAAGAAATAAGAATCCCGATCTTAAAAACTTTTTAAATATTCTATTGAGGGTAGTTCTGAAAACAAATAATGTCAACCTTCATTTGCTTGAGTTATTATTTAGATAAAATTTCAATTATACAAGTACACGGAATGCGATTGCGCATGCAACCAAAATTCCTTCTTGAATTTCCAAAACCCCTTCTTAATGTCTTTTTAACACAAAGTAGGTAGGATGACAGCAGGATGAAAATATGCATCTTTTAAGATTAGAGAAAAAATAGGTATAAGTTACTTTGTTTGAATCTGACCGCTCTCACCTGAACCATATTACAGCAATTATAGTGTTAATGCTCGCCTACGTCATAAAATATCACATTGTCCCACTACGGCTGTACGTTGATTTGTCAGTCAATCAGTTTCTTCTTTTATATATATATAAAAGAAAGTCGTGGTAGTTACACCATTTATAACTCAAGAATGGCTTAACAGATTTGGCTGAAAATTGTTTTTTTTTTTTGGTAGGTAAAATCATCCAATGACAAATCCCGCCCTTGGGTGGGGTGGGAAATAGTGTCAGACTTTTACTGACTAAAAACCTACCTTTCCGTTCCTTGCCTTTGTCCCGGGGCCCGTGGTGACACTCGCATAACCTTTTTTTTTTTTTTTTTTTTTTTTTTGGTAGGTAAAATCATCCAATGACAAATCCCGCCCTTGGGCGGAGCGGGAAGTAGTGTCAGACTCTTACTGACTAAAAACCTACCCCGTTCCTTCGTTGCCTATAGTGCCGGGGCTGAGCCTTCCTCTCAGAAAACGGCCCTTGGCCCCGGCAGGCTTCGACCCTGCCTGCCTGCAGCTAGCAGGCTGGGCCTCTACGGTTTGCTGACAGCTCCTTGAGGCGCGCGGGAACAGAACGCGCCGTCGACGACTTGGGCTCGGTCCGGTCGGTTACCGGACGATCGGACAGCGTGCTACCCATTGCACGCCGTCCGCAAGCCCGCGCCTACGGTGGCCGGAAATCGGGATCGGAATCCCGGCGGCGGCTGGGGCGAGCGCCCCGTTGCCTCTGCCTGATGCGGTCGGCCTCCTCCTTTGCTAGCATTACTGCTTCGCAGAAGGAGGCGACCGCCTGCCATCCCTCCTCGCTACGGACCATGGCCTGAACCAAGGCCCGGCGAGAGAGATCGCTGCCGCCGATCGCCCCCACGAGGACACGGCGATGCTCCGCCCAGGCGGGGCACACCTCAACAGTATGCTCCACCGTGTCCTCCGGGTGTTCCGCACAGTGACGACACCCGGGCGAATCCTCCGCACGAATCCGGAACAGTCGCATAACCTTTGGCCCCAGTAGGCTTCGGCCCTGCTGGACCCCTACAGTTTGCTGACAACTCCTTGAGGCGCGCGGGAACAGTGCGCGCCGTAGACGACCTGAGCTCGGACCGGTCTGTTACCGGACGGACGGACAGCGAGCTACCCATTTCTTGTCTTTCATTTCTTCACTTCTGCTCATTTATTGGTGTAGGGTCTCTACCCTATACCAATAAATGAGCAGCTTTCGATATGGATAGTTCTATGTTTATAATTACTAGCTTTTGCCCGCGGCTTCGCTCACACTCTTGTGCGCCGCGGACAAAAGCTAGTAATTATAAATATAGAGAATGGTTGGGTAGCCACAGAAGTATTCCTATGATTCCTTCGACTCGTAACAAATCAGCATCCTCAGACCATAATGGAACCACCATCATGCTTGACCGTTGGCACCTCACAGTCTGGCAATATGTTAACCTCAGTCACGGTAATATTATCTATAATAATTATCTATAATATTACCGTGCCTCAGTGCTACATCTGGACGAATTTTTGTTCGAAGTCCTCCTCAGTCTTGATGAGCAATGCCCACTGCATCCGTTTCTTTTAGTTTTGAGTTCTTATTTATGGTTTTCGAATTGTGACGCGACCAACGATCGAGGTTCAAAAAGTCTATTCCACTTGCTGGTAGCAGCAATGAAATGATTCTTGTTAGAAGTGGTAGCACAAGGTTCCCTCAATCTTTCCAACAGCGAACGAGCTTGATTACTATTTAGTTGGTAACAAACATTTTTGTTTCGGCAAAAGAAAAACTTACCTAAAGTTTTTCTTTGAATTGTACCGCCAAAGGGATGTCGGCTATCTAATAAAAAGGCCGACCCTTGGGCGGCAGTATGCCGTGCGTTTGAAAGCAAGCAAGGGCGTGCCGTTCGTGATAAGTATTAAGTTCTATTGCCACACATCAGTTCCGTGTCAGGGACGGGGCAGGAACGTATCCGTCTGTGTCTCGTCAGAGGTTGTCCCACACACATCAGTGACAGGACAGTACCGTGGACAGACCGACGCATTCCCTTACTATATTGTATTTTCTTTTCCGAGTATAGGTAGCCAAGTGTAGTGGGTCTAAAATTTTCACATAGGTACCTTCGTAGTTTAATTTTTCGTCCGGTCTCATTCCATATTTGGTTATTATACTTTCAATCCATATATTGGGGTTAGACAATACGCTGTATAAGCGTACAGACTCTATTAATAACTCATCATTCATTTTTACCTTCAATAAAGTCGACAAACTGCAAGGAAAAATTTATCTACACGACACGCCACGGCGAAGAATCGGAATGCTTGCACACGTCACGGTGTCAGCCTTGATACTAGAGTTGTGACTGATATATTAGTATTCGCTAAGATATTAGTGATATTCAATGGATTCATGTATTAGTAATCCGACTAACTCTGATATGCTAATATTTCATATTCACATAATACGTAAGGACCATTCAACACAGGTAGAATAATATAATGAAAAAGTACTCTGTGAATATATTATCACTCGGGATTCATTCGATTACCACGGATCATATTCACTCACTACTATGGCAACAATTGTACTAATAAAAAAAATTAAAAAAAATTGTATCATTCATAGGCATTAACATTAATTATCTACTTATATCTACTTAGCAATATCAAATAGTATCTAGATACTTACTATCTCAAAAGTAATATATTCTGTTTATTGATTACAAATACAGCAGTGATATCTATGTATTCCATCATATTCAGATATCACATATCACTAATACTCAAATATTAGTTTAAATATTCGATATTTCTAGACGAATATGTTCATATTAGCTAATACTGACAAATATCGGTATTAACCCATCTTCACTTGATACTGACGCAGTACGCTCCGTTGCACGCGGCACAGGCACGGGCACGGATAATTTTTTAGATTCCTGATGAACCTCGTCCCGTCCCTGACACGGAACTGAATATGTGTGGGAACCTTTAGTCGTTGACTCCAAAAGTATATTCTGTCAGCTACCGTGCAGTTCTTCGGGTTTTATTAACAATGCGCTTTTTAATGTAATTACTTAATTAATTCATGTTTATTTCAAAATCTAATTTGGTGAGATAAAAATAATGATGTTGAAAGTCTAAAGTGAAAAGAACTGCATAGTTATATTTTATTAATTAGTGGTTGCGCCAATTTGCTATGATCCGCGATTTTGTTTTTTGTAATTTATTTTTTGGCCTAGCAATCCTATCCCTTCCGTTTCCCTTCCCCGCACGACCTCAAGCAAAGAATGACATTGACGTTTGTGCATCGATTGTGAATGTGACCGCTCCGCTAACATCGCCCGCTCGAAATTACAAGAAAATTGACTATTTCGTGATCCAACCATTCAAAGACTCAACAATAGTGCAGTGTAGTGCAATACAGGACCTGGCAGTGATTTGAAAGTACGAAGTCGGGGTTCGCCGGCCGGCGCCACGTGGAACCTTCGAGGTCAAAAGGTCAGTGTTCCTCCCTAATACGTCCATCCCATCCAGGCACAGTACCTGCATATTGTTAACAAACCTTAGATCGCTTTTTCAAACATACAGTCCACACCAAGCTTATTTGCGCAACCATTACTTTTGGTCCTACGAGCAGGATCGTGAATCATTTTCTTGTAATTTCGCAATATAGTATTTGTTCCATAGGGAATAAACGCAACGCGCCTGTTTACCTAGATATAATAGTAGAAAACCCGCATCTAGGCATTTAGGCAACTAATCGTTATTTCGCTCGTATAGTTAAAGAGCCATTGATAATTACGGTACCTACGCCGTCAACCGCACCGCATAATTATAGTTAGCTACGTAAATATCAGCGTAGATATAAATCGATCGCATTCTTTTTCTTGACAAAATTCATTCGGAAGTCCTACAAATTGCATGTAGGTAGACGCATTTCAAAAATACCCGTTCATTGTTGAGTGAATATTTGTAGGAAACGGATAAACTATAGATTATATACGCATATGAACGACGTGAATGATTTAATCGAGAAATTGGGTAATATTCACTCATTGATTCAGGTTATTCCGTTCGTTCGCCGTTCACTTTGTTGTTTACAATATTACCATATTGTTATCTGATAAGTATCGCTTACTTAATAATTCGTTAAGTGTTTGTTTGAGTGTATAGTGTGAATATATCAAAACAAGATGTCTCTGGGCAGTAAGGTTAGTACTGATTTAAAGGTTCAGTTAAAGCTTTTATACGCTAAAAGGGACTCACAGTTTTCACGTGTTCAATCAATTTGTGATAAATCTTTGCAAACCTCGGATCTGGCGATTAGAGATGCTTTCTTGTGTTCGTTGGAAACTTTAGATAGTTTGCGCGCGGATTTTGAATCTACAATTAATAATATAAACATTTTAGAGTTGGAGTTAAATCCTGATTACTGTGTGAGTTATCAGGCATTATCGTCCTTTGATGACTTGTATTGTCGTATCAAACGTATTGCTAGGAGTTTAGAGACTCCCCCCCCCCGCGAGAGGTTTATCCAACCCTCCTCGCGAACGCCCACGATTGCCGCCAATTCAAATACCTGAATTTAATGGTGACATTCGAAATTGGAATTTATTTATAGATAGTTTCGAAAATATAATACATAGGAACACATCGCTGACAGATCACGAGAGATTGCATTATCTCGTAGAAAAATTGACCGGTAAGGCAAAGGCTGTCTGTGCTGGAATTACGTTTAGCGCTGAAAATTACACTTTAGTTTTGAACACTTTAAAAACAAAATACGAAGATAAGCGATTAGTAGCCACCGCATATTTAGATCAATTATTCGATTTGAAAAGTTTTTCCGTTTGTAACGATCATAATTTAGAGAAGTTTTTAAATATTTTCGCATCATCTGTTCGTGCAGTAAAGAACCTAAAGGTCAATGACCTCTGTGACTTTTTGTTTTTGTATATCGGTTTAAAGAAATTAGATCCTGAAACTGTTCGTCTGTTTGAAACGACTCAGCGCGGTAACGAAATACCTAAGTTCAAAGATTTAGAATCTTTTATTCGCGACCATATTAAGGTATTGCAGCGCACGTCGGCACGTCATGAAGTCACGAATAGGACAGGTTCCGATCGCCGTATAGACGCGTCATCGAAGTCAGTCAAGACTGCACATACGCTAGTTAATACCGCCTCAACACCTGACTGTTCTCTGTGTAAGGGTAGCCATACACAGCTGTACAAGTGTTCGGAATTTCAGAGATTATCGCCTAGTGATCGTTACAAGTTTGTCCGCACTAATAATTTGTGTTTTAATTGTCTAAGTGACAAACATCTGGTTACGTCATGTAACAGTGGTGTTAGCTGTCGTAAATGTCTAGCTAGACATCATACCTTCTTACATTTGGAGAGTAGTAAGCTGCCATCGCAGCCGCAGCCTGCGCAGACGCGCGACGCTTGTGACGCGCGGCCTGCTGCAAGTGCAAACGACGTAACATTGTGTTCGCTTTCCGCCGCTGGTACTCAAATCACTACCGTTTTACTTGCGACCGCGCAAGTTGTCATTGTAGATGCCTTTGGCAAACCGCACACCGTTCGAGCGCTACTAGATGGCGCTTCCCAGAGTAATTTTATTACTCGGGATTGTTGTCAACGCCTTGGTTTTAGTTTTAATAATTGGTCATCCCGCTCAGAAGTGAAAGGTTTTGGAGGTTTAAAGGCAACCATTCACGGTTCCATTAAAATAATATTTAGTTCACGTTTTAATCGTAATATTTCGTTTGAAATGGATTCGCTAGTCGCAGATAAGATTACGGAACGGTTGCCCACGGTACCGGTTGACACGTCCATGTTGACGGAGTTTAAGAACTTGCAGTTAGCCGACGGAAATTACGCTTTCCCTGGAGATATCGATCTATTGATCGGTGCTTCGATTCTCCCGCATCTCCAGTTATCACGTAAAATTCAAGGTCTTCCGATGTACCCCGCTCCGCACGCACTGGAAACAGTTCTCGGGTTTGTTATAGTTGGTTCCGCACCCGCTTGTTTAGATAGTTACTCGACTGTGTCGCACTGTTGCACCGTCGAGCCGCCGCTTGACTCTACCATCCGCAAGTTCTGGGAGATTGAAGAGGTCAATGTCCCGCCTATTCTCAGCCCTGAGGATCAGGTCACTGAGGAGATTTATACCCGCACGACTACTCGTGATAAAGATGGTCGTTATGTTGTCGCGCTCCCTTTCAAGGGTGATATTTTTTCGCTCGGTGGCTCCCGTGCCTTCGCAGAAAAACGCTTTCTATGCTTGGAACGTAAGATGCAGGCGTCTCCTAAGTTGAAGCAAGTCTATGATGATGTGCTGATCGAATATTTAGATAAAGGTTATATCTCATCAGCGCCTGCCGAGACTGGGGAGACACGTGATTGCCCGTTTTACATCATCCCGCACCATGGAGTTGTTAGAGAAGACAAGCTTACAACTAAACTGCGTGTGGTTATGGATGGTAGCGCTAAAACTAGTACTGGCATATCGCTTAACGATATCTTGTATTGTGGTCAGAACCTCCAGGGTAACTTATTTGAAATAATAGTAAATTTTCGCTTGTTTGCTATTGCGCTCTCTGCTGATATTCGGCAAATGTTTCTTAGTATTGGAATCAGAGAATGTGACCGTAGATTCCAACGCTTCTTGTATAGATTTTCTCCGCAGGAACCTTTGAAGGTTTACGAATTCAATCGTGTTTGTTTTGGGCTTAAGTCTAGTCCCTTTCACGCTCTTCGCACTATCAAGCAGTTGGCCGCTGACGAGGGTGATACATACCCGAAAGCAAGGGCCACTATTGAAACCGGATTGTACATGGACGATTTTGTGTACAGTGTACCTAGTGAAGCAGAGGCTATAGAGACCGCTGCTCAAGTAATCAGCCTCATGAAGTCCGGTCAATTTGATCTGGTGAAATGGACAAGCAACTCGCAAGCTACATTAGAGTCGATTCCACCGTCACACCGGTTGACTTCGGTAAAGGAATTCGATGATGGTGATTCGCATAGGATCCTTGGTTTAAGTTGGTCACCCGCAACTGATATGTTCAGTCTTAAAATTAGCTCGACTCCGCCAACTTGTACCAAACGCGTTATCCTAGCATGTGTAGCTCGGATATGGGATATAATGGGTTTTGTAGCTCCTGTCGTTTTGTATGCAAAGCTGCTTATAAAAGAGCTTTGGCTTTCCAACTGTGATTGGGACGACACCGCTCCTGACAGTGTTGCTAAGTTGTGGGCTCGCTATAGGAAAGAGCTTCCAATGCTCGATCAGATACAGATTCCTCGCCATGTTGGTATAGTACCAGACACTGTTGTTAATGTGGTAGGTTTCGCAGACGCCAGTGAGAGGGCTTACGGGGGAGTGGTTTACTTTCAGGTCCAAAATGGCGATAACATCTCAGTTTTCCTCATTAGCGCAAAATCAAAGGTATCTC
Organism: Leucania comma; assembly: GCA_958295575.1. Classification (NCBI taxonomy): domain Eukaryota; kingdom Metazoa; phylum Arthropoda; class Insecta; order Lepidoptera; family Noctuidae; genus Leucania; species Leucania comma. The sequence goes on along the minus strand of OY282474.1, from coordinate 11,846,617 downwards.
CTCGTAAGGTTGTCTCTCTTGCTCGTTTCGAACTCTGCGCTATTCTTATGTTGGTTCAATTGATTACATCTATAGTCAAAACTTGTCGTCCTCGCATTAATATAGAGAGAATTGTAGCGTTTTCAGACTCAACCGTTGCTCTATGTTGGGCCCACTCTTCACCCCATCGATGGGGCACGTTTGTCGCAAATAGGGTGGCTAAGATTCAAGCTGAATTGTCACCGGAAAATATATTCCATGTCGCTGGAACAGAAAACCCAGCTGATTGTCTCTCACGTGGTTTGCTTCCTGCGCAAATTTTAAATCATCCGCTTTGGTTTTCTGGCCCTCCCTGGCTTCATACCACTCCTAACGAGTGGCCAAGTGCTCCGTTTAACCCCGCTACTGTTTCAGAGCCACCCGAGGAGAGGAAACATACGCTTGTAGTATCAGTTCCGCGTGAAGAGTCAGTTGTTTTGTTGTTGTCTAATCGAGTCTCGTCTTGGTCGAGACTATTACGCTGTGTAGTTTACGTCCTAAGATTTTTGAGATTATTACCATCGCGTGGTTCTATAATCGCAGCTGATTTGGATAGAGCTGAATCGGTTGTACTTCGGGGGTTGCAGAAGTTTTATTTTTCAATAGAATTTCGTAGTTTAGAATCACATAAACCTTGTAGTCCCGCACTTCAACATTTGAAACCATTTTTGCAAGACGGACTCATTCGTGTCGGTGGCCGTCTGCGAAATGCTAAGTTAGAGTTTGAACAAATGCATCCAGTAGTTCTACCACGCAGGGATCACGTTTTGGATTTGTTGGTGGACTATCACCATAAGGTGAATTGTCACGCTGGTCCCGATTTATTAATGTCCATTCTTCGACAGAAGTACTGGATACTTTCCGCTCGCAATTTGATACGCGCTAGAGTGCACAGATGTGTGCCCTGCTTTAAGCTCCGCCCGCGTTTCAACGCGCCGGAAATGGCCGACCATCGTTCTTGTCGTGTTGTACAGACGGTGAAACCTTTCATACATACTGGGACGGACTATGCTGGACCGTTTAAAGTCACTATTGCCCGTGGTCGTGGTATACGTTCCACAAAGGCATACATTTGCCTATTCGTTTGTATGACAACTCGTGCAGTTCACATAGAGTTAACCAGTGATTTGAGTACGCAGGGTTTTATGTCTGCATTTAAACGATTTTTATCTCGCCGTGGTCCCGTTAAGCGCTTATACTCTGACAACGGCACAAATTATGTTGGAGCGCGACGCAATATTTCGGAATTACACACATTCTTACGCTCCAAGTACTACCAAAGTGAATTCGCCCATGTCTTAGCTGAGAATCGCATTGATTGGTGTTTTAATACGCCAGCGGCTAGTCATTTTGGTGGCAATTGGGAGGCGAATATTAAAAGCCTTAAGTCGCACCTGTTTCGGGTCATAGGCGAACAGATTCTCTCGTACGAGGAGTTGAGCACCGTACTCGCTCAGGTAGAGGCGTTGATGAATACGCGTCCGTTGTGTCGGACTTTGTCTAGTGATCCATTGGAGCCACTAGCGTTGACGCCGGCTCACTTCTTGACGACGACTCCTCTTAAATATTTGCCCGCTTTAGATGTCGAGACTGACAAACTGCAGCTTCACCCGCGTCACGCTCTGCTAGATAGCTTAGTTCAGTCCTTTTGGAAGCGATGGAGGACAGATTATCTGCATACGCTGCAGTCGCGTCAAAAGTGGAACACTCCTTCAGATCCAGTCACAGTCGGTACTGTGGTGATACTGAAGACTGAGAGTGCGCCTCCTCTGCACTGGCCTCTTGGTGTAGTGGAAGAAGTTTTTCCGGGTTCGAACGGAATAACGCGAGTCGTAAAGGTTAAAACCGCAACTGGATCGTACCTGCGTCCGGTTATTCGCCACTGCCCTCTGCCTAATCAGCAGTAGTGGCATAGTTAGTTATAAGTTGTTTCGCTACCTAGTATTGATAGTTTAGATATAGTAATAGGGTTTAGTTTCGCTTTTGTTTTTTCCTTTTCTTTGAAGGTAACCCTTCAAACCCGGGGGGGATGGTTGCGCCAATTTGCTATGATCCGCGATTTTGTTTTTTGTAATTTATTTTTTGGCCTAGCAATCCTATCCCTTCCGTTTCCCTTCCCCGCACGACCTCAAGCAAAGAATGACATTGACGTTTGTGCATCGATTGTGAATGTGACCGCTCCGCTAACATCGCCCGCTCGAAATTACAAGAAAATTGACTATTTCGTGATCCAACCATTCAAAGACTCAACAATAGTGCAGTGTAGTGCAATACAGGACCTGGCAGTGATTTGAAAGTACGAAGTCGGGGTTCGCCGGCCGGCGCCACGTGGAACCTTCGAGGTCAAAAGGTCAGTGTTCCTCCCTAATACGTCCATCCCATCCAGGCACAGTACCTGCATATTGTTAACAAACCTTAGATCGCTTTTTCAAACATACAGTCCACACCAAGCTTATTTGCGCAACCAATTAGGAAAAGACCTATGAAAAATTCTATCCCTGCGGGAGTTCAGAAACATGTACACATTATTTTGTACATTGATATCTGACAGTCTGAGACACGATGATGCAACGAATATAAATCAAGCTAAAAATGGGCACATGGAGCGACTGTTTGTTTTTCAACCTTCAAACATGACATCATAAATCTACATTTTATAAAACAAAAATGTCCATTTCTTTTTAAGCGAATGAGCATTGAGGACGTGGTGCCCCTAGCAATACCTACTATGCAAAATAGGGATATAGATAGAAATGCGATGGTTTTTTAGGTGTGAAAATCATCTTTTGACATCTAACGGGAGGGCTCCTTCGTTGCCTTTCATACCAGTGCCGGGTGTTCCTTTCAGAAGTGAACCCATGGCCCCAGTAGGCTTCGACCCTGCTGGACTCCTACGGTTCTGAAGAAGGAACAAGAGCGGGTCTTTAATCAGTAAAAGTCTGACACTATCTCCCGCCCCACCCAAGGGCGCGGAGATGCCATTGGATGGTTTTTCCACCTAAAAAAAACGAGGCGGGGCTACATGAAATGGGATGGATTACACTTACCTTACCCCCGTCGGTAGATTATCGATTGATATCGATTTATATGGATATTTTGCGATTGTAAGAGCGATCGACTGAAACGCACGATGAAAAATTCTAGGCTCATGATGATTTTATAATTGCAAATTACCACGCTATATAGGTACAAATATAAACAAAGGGAAAATACGTCAACAACTGGCATAATTTTTTTTTTTTTTTTTTTCATTAAGGTACAGTACGGCCGATGGATCTTGGCGCGTTTGAAGTTAGGCTCTGCGAACTTTAGCGCTCAAAATAAGCACGCCAAATAAATGATTTATAAAAATAAATGCCAATAACAGTTTCTAACAGATATAACAACAGCTATTGGTATTTATTTTTCAAACCATTTATTTTTTTTACGAGCGCAAAAGCGCTAAAGTTCGCAGAGCCTAACTTCAGACGCGCCAAGATCCGTCGGCTGTACTGTACGATGCAAAACAGTTGAAAAATTATTCCACAATGTGTGCTTGGAAAAATAATAGTCTAGCACTACACCCGAAATCAACCGATAACAATAACAGACAGTTACTAGATTCATCGTCTGAGATCCGCTATCTCAGCATAATAATTTGACTAAAATCATGGAACGCTTGGAACGCAACCACTTTTTTGTCAAATGCCGTTTGGCCAATACATGTGTCACTAGTGTCACTACTGTCACTGTCAAAGTTGAAGTTTTACATTTTACATGACGTTAATAACCATTCAGTTTCGTCGAGTTGTTTCTGATGAGTCTAATCGCAATGTAAACGCGAAACATCCAAATCGAACAAAATAGTTAATCTTAATCAAGACACACATAGCATACCAAAAGCATTAAATCAATAGACATTAAAAAAATATCAGCTAGGGTACATTTTATTTACAATGTATTTGGAGAAAGTGTTGCATTTTACTCTACATTCATATGCCTGAAAATGTTATTATTTTTTAATTTATTTCCGCATTACAGTAATCGGTTTCGTAAGTTGAGTGTTATTTACAAGTATAAAATGTGGTATGCTGCTCTAGTGCGATTCATACGAAGAAGATTAGTGTTGGGCATAATATTTGCGTCTTCTCTAACTTATTGTATTGTCAGTTTTATAAGAGAGGTTAGTAATAAAAGTATTGAGCTGTACCCTAATCAAACAAATCCTATTTTGTATTATAATATTTCTGTGATGAGCATACATCCAGCTGGACTATATCCTGACCTATCTTTTATGTTATGCTGTGTAGTTGTTGTAACAAATAAGTCGCCGTTGTTTTTACTACAAAAACTAATGAATGAAATTTTTTTATAATATTGAATAATAGATTGCTTGTTTCAGTTACTGTTTGATTGATAGTTTCAACATTATAATTAATTATACAAATAAAATAAATTCATAGCTAAAATGCCTATCATGGCAGACAATCATATCTGCAGCCTGAATCACACCTGTTTCAAATAACCATCTTTTTCTTGTGCAAATCTCCACGTTGATGTACCTTCAAGCAGGGTGAATAGGCACTCCAGAGTGGATAGAAACAAAACTTTGATTAGGACTCACTCATTTCTCCTAATATTGGTTTCTAGCCAAACTTCTTTTCTTTTTTTTTTTCTTCTTTTCTTCTTCTTTTTCTTAAAGGTTGTCTGTAAAAAATCGCTTTTAGCGATAAGACCGCCCATTGTGACACCCTATTAATTTTAAGTTCCTATTGTAATTTTATCTTTGGTGTACAATAAAGAATATATCTATCTATCTATCTATCTATCTATCTTCCATTATTTTTGTTAGACTGTAAACAATTGCTTAACCTTTTGAATACCGTTAATTAGAGACACAATAGAAAGACAATAGGTGTGCGGACACTGGTGTCCTCTTGGTGTTTAACAGTGTAATAATGAAGCTATTTAATAATTGAAGTGCTGCAAACAATTTCTTGACCTGTCTATACATTACCTATTTTTCGGCATGTGTGCTTTCTCCCACTTTCCCTTGACCTAATTTTCGATATAAATATAAAGACTACTTCATTATTTACATTGTTGGATAAATACCCTACAAATAAAACACTCAATATTTTATAATCTATACCGAACGCCTGTGTCTGCTTGGAATTGCCAGAATTGCGTGAAATTAATGTGCAAACGCCAGCATTCACTTGGGGATCAACGGGTTAATAATGTGAAAAAACCCCTGTACAGTTTTGTTTCTAGTCACCCCTGCATCTCTACTCACCCCGTTTTACTGTACCAACCTAATCCAGGTTCTGCTTACAATGGCAACAATATCAGCACCTAGTTTCAATTACTATTGTTTAATCTAGATAGAATGGTAGGCACAGTATTGCAATTGGTTTCTGTACTGCGTGCCACAGGTTCAATTCCTGCAGGAAACAATTGTTAATATATATATATTAATACTAGCTGATTCGGAAAACATTGTTCTGTCATACATTTTTTATCAATAAAAAAAACACAATTTACATCGTATTCTGAGACCTACTGAACACACAAATTTAATAAAAATCGTTCAAGTAGTTTCAGAGGAATATTGTTACAAATACTGTGATATGAGAATTTTTTGTTAGATGATAATTATACTATGTATATGTAGCTACTACCTTTTGCCAGCAGCTTTGCCCATGTAAAAGTGGGTCTTTATACAAATGTTGGACACCTATTTTATCCGGGTACACTATATAAATACTAAAACCTTTATTCCGTCAGTCACAAATACGACTTATAATTCCGAATGGTTCAAAATTCTGAATATGAAAACTCCTATTTTTATAATTCCTAAATTTCTATATTCCTAACGTTTATAATAATTACTATTCTCAAAATACCGAGTTTAAATAGATCGAATAACAAAAAGTCCGATTTAATGATAATTCGAAACATCAAAAATAGGAATTCCGGTTATTAAATACCGATTCATACAATACCGAAATAAAAACTGCGTGTAAAACTGAATAGCAAGACAAATAAACACATAAGTGTGCAAGCAGGTATGCAGCATGCAAGCAGGCATGTAACATGCATGTAGGCAAGCAACATGCAAGTAAGCATGCAACATGCAAGCAGGCATATAACATGCATGCAGGCATGCACACACTATGCAAGCAGGCTTGCAGCATGCAAGCAGGCATGCAACATGCAACAAGCATTGTTTCTCCGGCTCCGGCGCTGCAGGTTTTGGGCGGCCCCACGCGAGCTTATCGTCGCAGATGGTTTTAACGCTCACCACCGCAGCTTCGGGTTGCTGCCCCTCCGCGCCTACGCAAATTTAAATTACACTCTAAGGGTAGAGCAGACAAGACTAGGTGAAGTCGGTTTTGCAGCGATTCGTTTCTGTCACAAAATTTTGTAGCACAACATGTTGATTTTTAGTTTATTCGAAGTATTGAAAATCAGAATGTCGTTTTTGGACCGAGAACCCTTCGAGCATTAGATTCTTCGAACGTATGAAAATCGGAAAACTAACAAATCGCATTTATTTACGACTTTCGGTAAAATAAATTTCGAGATTTTTAATAATAGACATTATAATTCTTATATATTATGAAATTCGGACTTTTGAAAATTGGAACATCGAAATTCGGAATAAAAATTTCGGAGTATTTGGGTGTTCCCATTTTATCCATTTAAGAGGTGAATTTGGAAAATTCTGTTTTTTCTAATATGTAATATCAAATCCTGCCTTCAAATTAGCCGCAATGTGCCGCTCGACGGTAGCGTGGTTACAGCGCAGCCGCTGCGCTGCTTTGTTATTCCATACGGCCGCGCTACAACCGGACTGCGGCCGCCCTTCATTTATTTACATGAAAAAGGCTAATTTGAAGGCGCCCTTAGTTCTCACCTATATCTTATAAAGAAACTTTATGCAACATTTCAAAAAGGGTCAATATCTTTCTTTTTCATTCTTGCTTATGAAACCCTTTCAGCGCTCGTGAAAATTAGGGTCTCAGGTATGAGTTCAAGAAACTTTTTCTTCAACTTTCGTGAAAATTAGGGACCTGGATCCCTTCCCTCCCAGAATCAAAAGCCTTTCGCAATCTTTAGCCACCAAATTAAAAAAAAAAAAATTGACCTTGATATTCACTATAAAATTGTTACTATTTTGTTGTACCATAACGTTTATTCTATTCTTATGAATACTAGTAATAGAACAAAGTACAATTGACTAAATAAACAACATCACAATTGCAGGGCAGTAGCAGAGGCCTGATATATCAAGATGTTTCATTTGAAAGGAAGCCATTTGTTTGGAGAACACTACAAGAACACAATGATACTATTGATCACATGATATGCAGAAACTCTGTGCAAGGAAAACAATTACTTGTTGATGATAGAGGTAATATTTTCTTAAATCAACACTACCTGTAATCATTCAGAATCTATACTATTAAATTAAAGAGGTAAAATAGTTATTTGTTTTACATTTTTATAGAAGGTAATCCTAATCCTAATACCTAAGTATTACTGATTAGAACTTTCTCTGCTGAAAAATTGCATATCAACCCTTGAGGTAAAAAATACTTAGCAACATTGAGTAAACTTTACTGGATATTAAATAGGATAATTAATTTTTATAGCTATTGTTGATATTATCAAAAATAGCTGTAAAAATTAAATATATGTATATGTATGTTAATAGCATCTAAATCTACCTATTTTGTTATTTTTGACCGACTCGACTTCGAAAAGTAGAAGGGTCTATGTTCGGGTATATGTACTTTTTTTTTTTATGTATATTCACCGATATCTCGGTCAATTGTGGAGTCATTTCGAAAATTTTTGTTTTGATGAAAGATTATACTTCCGAATTGGTCCCATAAAAATATCGTTATGATCTGATGATGAACTTCGAAGATAGAATGGAACTCTTCCAAAAATCATAGCAGAACTTTGTTTTTCCTTTTTTTTAATTTTTATAAACTAGTGCTTGACTGCAATCCCACCTGATGGTAAGCAGTGATGATCGTTGATGGTGAGGCGCACTAGTTTATTAAGAGACTATTCACTCTAGCCACCTAGTGAAGACACCTAAATTAAAATCGGATGGGAAAACCGCAGTAGGCAAATTGTTCCAATCCTTCGAAGTACGCGGTATAAACGACGAGGCAAAACGCTTAGTCCGGACCGTAGAAGTTTCAACAACTTAAGGATGGATATTCGCCGGTTGTCCGATGGTAGAAATGAGATGATGGTAAACTGTCGTTACAAGTAAAATTGCTTAGTTTATACATGAAAAGAATGGAAATGGATGGGGAGTGGATACATAGAACTGATTTGATGATGAAGAAGATGTTAGGTAAGAACCGGAATTCTGTAATAAATCAGTGCATCCTAGCCGTGTTGGGTATTATTAGAATTGTCATGATGATGAAACCGAATGGCGGAAGGATATAAGTTTGGCTGAGAGGTACTACAACTAAAAAGTGTAAAATAAAAAACTTTTTACAAAAAAAATAACAACCCACTTCAATGTAAAAAAGAAATGTTCAAAATAACTTTAATTTCAGAAGTCGGTGTTTAATAACGAAGATATTAAACTATTACAGAAACACTGACTTCCGAAATTAAAGTTATTTTGTACTTTTTTTTTGCCTTGATGTCGGTTGTATTTTTTTTTTTATATAAAATGTTTTTATTAATAATATTTTTCTAAAAATTTTAATTTTAACTCACTCTGCTGTAATGTTTACTCAATGTCGTTCAGCAATGTCGGCGATCTCTCGCCCTGCACCTTGGTACAGGCTATGGTCCGGAGCGAGGAGGTATGGCAGACGGTCGCCTCCTGCGAACCAGTAATGCTAGCAAAGGAGGAGGCCGACCGCATTAGGCAACGGCGCTCACGCCCCATCCGCCGCTGGGATTCCGATCTTGATTTCCGGCCACCGTAGGCGCGGGCTCGCGGACGGCGAGCATTGGGTAGCTCGCTGTCCGACTGTCCGGTACCCGTTCGGACCGAACCTATGTCGTCGACGGCGTGCACTGTTCCCGCACGCCTCAAAGAGTTGTCAGCGAACAGTAGGGACCCAGCGGGCAGGCTCGAAGCTTACTGGAGCCAGTGGTCTACTTCTGGATGGAAAGCTCGGCCCTGGTTTGAAAAGCAAAGCAGGAATGGGGTGGGTTTTTTAGTCAGTAAAAGTCTGACACTGTCTCCCGCTCCGCTTAAGGCCGGGAGATGTCATTGGATAATTTTTACCCACCGAAAAAAAAAATGTAGTTAAGTATAAACATAAAGTTTAAAATTATTTTACACTGAAAATTTTCGCCGCGTCATTCCGCATTCCGGTGTGACTCGGCACTTACAGGCATGTATAAAACCGTCTTTAGAAATATTAAAAACAAAAACTGTTTGTGTTCCAGGTTATGTGTGTCACAGGAGTGATGTGACAAAGAATGGCTGTTGTGATACGGATGCTGAGTCCGCTGAGAGATACAGTTGTGAGACATGTACAGAAAACAATTGCTGTATAATATATGAATACTGTGTGTCATGTTGCTTGGATCCCAGTAAGGTAATAAACTCTACAATTCATATAATAACATTAACTGTCCCTTGCGGTTTCACACACGTCTTCGGTTAGTGGTCTACTTCCGCGGGTTGTAGCGTGAATGTATATAGCTTACTAGCGGTAGCGACCCACCCCAGCTTCGCACGGGTGTTAGAAATCTTTGAAATTTTCTCTTTGAGTTATTTGTTCAGTAATTTTGAGTTTATCGCGTTAGCAGATAAACGGATGTGGTGGAGGAGTTTGTTTTATAATATGTAAGGATACTGTATTACTTGTGTGGAAGGTCTCCCACAAGGTGGACCAATGACCTAGTGAGATTCGCGGGAATACGATTGACACAGGCACAGAACCGGTCGTTAGGGCGAATCTTGGGGGAGGCATATGTCCAAGGGTGGACGTGTTTGATTGTAATGATGACTATTCATCATGAACCTGGTTATCCCATACATTAAGATTTTATTCCACCTGACTACTGTTTCCAGGGATTAGCTCGTTTAAACAAACTCCTCCGCTTATTAAATTAGATTAGATTTCGTAACTTAGTGCAGACATTCCTAAACTGCGTTGTGGTGTCTCCAGGGAATATACTGACCACTCAGATCACTGGCGCTTTCAATACTCGAGGAAGAATGCTGTTTAAAACGATCTTGTGATATGAGCTAAACTTGGATGGAGCAATTATTCGAATCTGGAGTAATTTATCCCAAGAATACCCTACCTTGAGTAGTTCCCTCGCTGAATAGTAGTCTTCGAACTTGAGCCAAACTAGCTTTTCTGCAGTTAAAATACCGAACGATATATTCCCAGTCGCCCCCACATGGATTGCCCTACCCCGGTCATCAGGGGGAATGGAAATGGCGAGAGATGTCGAGCGGTGTCCCACAGGGTTCGGTACTAGGGCTGCCCTTGTGGAACATCGGCTACGACTACGTGCTGCGCGCCGATCTCCCCGATGGGGTCAGCGTGGTCTGTTACGCAGACGACACGCTGGTCCTGGCGCGGGGACGGTCGTAACAGGCGGCGGTCGAACCATTGACGCGCGGGGTTGTGACAGTCGTGGAGAGGATTGAGCAGTTGGAACTCGAGGTGGCACTTCACAAATCCGAGGCCATGTGTTTTCACGGCACTCGGAACGCGCTACCTTCGGGCTCCCAATTAACGGTAGGAGAAGTTCACATCGGCGTCGGGTCGACTATGAAGTACCTAGGACTTGCCCTCGACACCCGGTGGAATTTCGAGGAGCACTTCCAACGTCTGGCTCCCAGATTGAATCGGACTGGGGCTGCTCTCAAGCGGCTCCTGTCGAACCTAGGGGGTCCAAACGCCTCCTGCCGGAGGCTCGGCGCAGGCATCGTTCGGTCCATGGCCCTTTACGGGGCGCCGGTGTGGGCGCCCGCGCTGCGAAAGCGACCGGCGGCCCGGCTGAACGCCTGCCAGAGGGCCATGGCCATGATCCGGGGATACCGTACGGTGTCCTGCGAAGCGGCGAGCCTCCTTGCTGGCGTACCACCATGGGATTTGAAGGCAACAAGTCCTTGCACACATGCACGACTTACGCGTGGAGATGCAACGCCGGGGCGAAACTCCGCTGCCACTACAAATCGCGGCATAGCGGACAGAGTTCCGGCGGGATCTCATGGTGAAATGGCGAGAGCGACTGTCGCAACCCAGTGCTGTGCACGCCACGATCGAGGCGGTAAGGCCCCTCTTTGAGGCGTGGCTGGAAAGGCCTCACGGCGTCGTCAACTTCCGCTTGGCGCAGGTGCTTACCGAATACGGCAAGTTCGGACCGTACCTGCGAAGACGATGCCCGGGTGTCGCCACTGTGCGGACCACCCGGAGGACTCGGTGGAGCACACAGTCGAGGTGTGTCCCGCTTGGGAAGAGCATCACCGTATCCTTGTGGGTGCGATCGGCGGCGGCGATCTCTCGCGCCGGGCCTTGGTTCAGGCCATGCTCCGGAGCGAGGAGGAGGGACAGGCGGTCGCCTTCTGCGAAGCAGTAATGTTAGCAAAGGAGGAGGCCGACCGCATCAGGCAACGGCGCACACGCCGCCGCCGCCGCCGGGATTCCGATCCGATTTCTGGCCACCGTAGGCGCGGGTTCGCGGACAACGGCAATGGCTAGCTCGCTGTCCGTCCGTCCGGTAACAGACCGGTCCGAGCTCAAGTCGTTTACGGCGCGCACTGTTCCCACGCGCCTCAAGGAGTTGTCAGCAAACTGTAGGGGCCTAGCAGGGCCGAAGCCTATTGGGGCCAAAGGTTATGTGAAAATGAAACCCGGGGCCCTGAGACGAAAGCAACGAAAGGAGCAGGATAGGTTTTTAGTCAGTAAGAGTCTGACACGATCTCCCGCCCCACCCAAGAGCCGGATTTGTCATTTGATGATTTTACCTGCCATAAAAAAACAATAAAAACCAGGTGGCAATTGGGAAGTTATTATTTATTACTCCCACTTCAAATCTTTGTACATTGCGGAGTGGGTCGTTAACCTATTATGTGATTTGATTATCTCGGACTGATGACTAGCTTTTGTTTGGTACTTTAATTGATTTTAATACTTTGATTATTATCTGTGATACGAATATACACCAAGTGATTAAAATCAACTACAAGGAAGAACATTTGGTTTGGTTATCCCTACTCATTGCGACCGTAAATCTGGCAGCGATTATGAGTTAACAATCCACGCCGTATTGTACAGCGATTTGTGGTGGCAATAACTTGCACGTAAGTCAATAACTCCGTCGAATGGCGACTGAGAATTTAATTCCCGATTGTCACCTTCGTGTCCATCTATGTGGGGTCAACAGGAAATATAATCTTTCGAATATAATAATCTGTATCTATATGATATATATCTTCTTTTAAAAGGACTCCGAACTCATCTCCCGTTTATTTATTTCTTCGTAAGAGTATAGGAAAACTTCCCACCTCACGTCCGTCGCACCTGGCTCCATAACACCCTCGCCTATGGCTCTGACTAATTCATGGCACCTTCTCCACTTGTATAATACACGGCATAAAACTTGAACTTGATGTTGAATGCGCAGTGACAGATTTTCGTGTCTCAATCGAAGTGGGAGGCTACACGTAACCATAGCAACGATGGCCATTTTAATTCAATTTATTTGCCGCGTACTATATCAAAATGTACTATTTTGACAGGACTGATTTATTTGACGGTGATGTGTTTGATGTACCTTGTTGTGACCTTAAAGTTATTTTTTTATTATTTTCATCTGTTCACAGAGGGACATGTTAGAAGTAGTGCTGTCTAAACTCTCGACGGAGAAGAATGTGCTCTTCCGTTCATTGAGTGACGATTACGAACTGTGCTTGACGAAATGTCGCACGAGTTCCCATAGTGTTCTCCATGAGAACTCTTATAAGGACCCTATCAATAAACATTGTTTCGGCGACGAGTTGCCGAGATCCAGAACACCGGACTAGTGAAAATTAATACTTATACCTAGCTTAAGTTAGTATTTTTTTACATTTATATTTCATTTGAAATGTAGTTAGGATATGATAAGTTAGGTCTGCCATCCACGGACGCGTAGCTTAATTGATGCGTATTCGCATGAAACTTACACACAAAACTATGAAACTGTCGACGAAGCGGCAACGTCGCGTTGTGCCGTCGCGTCGTTGCTGCTCCGTCGTATAATGACGAATACGCGTCTATGAAGCCACGCGTCCGTAGACATTAGGCCTTAGTCTTAATAATATTTTTGTGCACATTCAGTTTATGAAATTCTATTTAAACAATGAAATTATCAGAATGAGAGATATTTATGAGAGTCTATTTGTATGAAATTCGTGTCACAAAAAAAAATTGTTAACTGTTAAATTAAATTCCAGGGAACAGGAATGCTAATGTAATGTAAAGATGTGACACCAAGTCACTAAAGATTTTAAGAGTAATAACTGTTCCTAAGTAATACATAATACATTGTGTACTTACACATTATAATGCTACGTTTACATGTGGGCCCCAGCCTCGGCCAATCGCTATTGTGTAGCCATTGTATAAACGGGGTAACCCCGTTAACACAATGGTGATTGGCCGAGGCTGGGCCCACATGTAAAAGTAGCATAAAAGAGCCCTTTAACAATAGGGCTTTCAAAGATTATTGTATGTGTCCTCATACTGGCGTTTATTATTTTGTAAACAAGTCATAGGATCCGTAGCAGCAATGATTGAGCATAATAATTCTTTTCCATATTTTTTTACATTACAATAAGTCGCTTTACGATGTTTTTCCTGAAAAAGGTCGATCCCTGTTAGGGTGTTTTTATTATTATGCGTATTTCGTCACGCAAGCGGATTGGCTCCGCATGCTTATGTCACAAGTATTTATTGTAATGCGGAGAATAATCTCCCGGGACGCGTGCGTGGCGGGGCAATTCCGCATGCGTGATAAAATCTGCATGTTAATAGAATCACCCTTAGGAAAAACATCGTAAGCGACACTTTGAGTTGGACATATTAAGTAATTTAATCAAATTAATATTTTATTACCGTATTACAAATGGTTTCTAAATGAAACTCGTTCAACAACTCAGTCTAAAACGAACTTCCTTTCTATAATTTGCCAAATACTAGAAGACTAATAAAATTTTTAGGAAAACAAATTATTTAAGTTGTTATTGCACAGGACAGGATAGATAGGGTTTAAGATCCGATGTAATCAAAATTATCGATTATTATTTAAGGTTGCTAATGCCGTTTTATAAAGATTACCAATATGATTCTATTGTTAAAAAAGGATGGTGCTATCGGTGAAATGACGCCATCTCTCTCTTGCAATGCAATCATAAGGCGGTATTATGACGTTTTAACGGAGCTGATTCTAAGCAACAACTAAACGTTAAGGTTATTTACACGAAGAAGTTATTTGTCTCGAATGTCCTACGTACGAAACTTGAAAATATTTCATAATCGCATTCGAGTTGTGGTTTCTCATTTGCGAATCAATGCAATAACGAATGCGAAAAGACTGGCTAGCCATATATACTTGTCATATACGAGTCGCCCACGTGTAAATGAACTTTACTAAAGCGCGGTGGGGCGCGGTTTTCATTGGCAAACAAATATCAACCTTATTTCTGTCCCTTTAAAGTTGAAATTAAATAAACTCCCACATTAGTACGATTGGGCACCAAAACTGACACGAGTGCGCGATTAAAAAGTTATTTATTTTTTATTCTATTGTATGAGACGTAAAGTTGATATTTGGGTTAACAACTAAAACTGCACAACACTTGACTTCGATAGATTTTGTCTACACTTCGATACTTTAGTTGGCGCAAACCTGAATCAGGACCATATTTAATATTTGTTATAGGTAACGACCGTGAAAGTTCGCATTCGACCACGTTCCTCCCTTATGATCTTAGTAATAAGGTCGAAAATGAGTCGACTGGAAATTGTCGCAGGCATAAATCAATAATTAATGTTAAACATTCAAATATGATTATATTAGAGGACAGAGTTATGAGCATCATGCCTCTTTTACTTGAATTTGATGTCATATTCTTTAGTTACCAGATTCAGCAATGTTTTAAATATTGTATGAAGGCTATCCTGAATAACAGATATTTTTTTACACATTTGTATGTTTTATTTAGAATTTTCACTTCCAAACTAATATCAAAAATAAAATGCGAAAGTCTGTCTGTCCTTTGAAATGCGTTACCTTTTTTTATTTGTTATAAACTAGTGCTAAGGTGGAATACCTTATGATCAGCAATAATGCAATCGTTGATGGTAAGGCGCACTAGTTTATTAAGAGCCTATTAACTCTAGCCTTGAAGACACCCAAATTATAATCGGATGAGAAGACCGCAGCAGGCAAATTGTTCCTGTCCTTTTATGTACGCGGTATAAACGACCGAGGCAAAATGCTTAGTCCGGACCGTAGAGGTTTCAACAACGTAAAGGTTGATCATCACAATTTTTGGTTTAAATCCAATCAGTTTCTGAAAATTACCGCTGCGCCTCACCATCAACGATTGCATCACTACTTACCATCAGGTGGAATCGCAGTCAAGCACTAGTTTATCTCAATTAAAAAAAGTTCAAAAAGAGATTTTATCCCGGGAGCACGTAGGTATTAGTCGCATGGGTCAAGCTCCTGAGTATTATTTTTTTTCAGACAACGTAAACCACACAACAACAAAAAAATAGGATGTTAGTAACAATTTTAGCTTATAACCTATATTAGTACCTATACACTTCAAAAGAGGTTACGTATCGCTTGCGGTGGTCAGTCTGGTATCTACCAGACTGGTCCAGAGTGACCAGTTTACCCATCTGGGTAACCACATTATCAAACCGAAATTTCTCTGTACCTCGTAAAGCATGTTAAGCCGTTAAACCAGACTAGACTAAGACCTCACGAAGCGGTTTCCACCCGCGGCCGCCGCGGTTGCGGGCCCGCAGCTTCTGTAAAATGCAGATGTAAAAAATTAAAGTATTACAACCGCATGTCTCATGATAATCATCCGCCAGGTTTGCGGGGTAAAATCGCAACCGTGACGACTGCATAACCGCACAAAAGAGTGCGGCCTCGTGAGTTTAAAAATAAAGCAGCGGTTTCCTCTACCGCAGAGGCATAGTTGAAAACCGCTTTGTGAGTTCTTAGCCTAAGCCAGGAAATCTGACGAAGTCTTACCAAGAAATCTTTACCAATTACTGGGTTGTGGAGGTCAGATGGGTTTTTTTTTTTTAAATTAGGTAAAATCATCCAATGACATCCCCCTTGGGCGGAGCGGGAGATAGTGTCAGACTCTTACTGACTAAAAACCTACTCCGTTCCTCCTCTGCCTTGGTTCCAGGTCCCTGGTATGCATTTTCATATCTCCCCAAAGCCCCAGATTAGGCATCGACCCTACTGGGCCCCTTCAGTTTGCTGACGACTCCTTGAGGCGTGCGGGAACAGTGCGCGCCGTAAACGACTTGGACTCGGTCCAGTCTGTTACCGGACGGACGGACAGCGAGCTACCCATTGCCCGCCGTCCGCAAGCCCGCGCCTACGGTGGCCGGAAATCGGGATCGGAATTACGGCTGCGGCGTGAGCGCCGTTGCCTGATGCGGTCGGCCTCCTCCTTTGCTAGCTAATACTGCTTTGCAGAAGGAGGCGACCGCCTGCCACTCCCCCTCGCTCCGGACCATGGCCTGAACCAAGGCCTGGCGCGAGAGATCATCGCTACCAATTGCCCCCACGAGGACACGGCGATGCTCTTCCCAAGCGGGGCACACCTCTACAGTGTGCTCCACCCTGTCCTCCGGGTGGGCCGCACAGTGGCGACACCCGGGCGTCGTCTCCGCACGGATCTTGTACAGGTACGTCCCGAACTTGCCATGTTCGGTTAGTACCTGCGCCATGCGGAAGGTCACGACGCCGTGAGGCCTTTCCAGCCACGCCTCAAAGATGGGCCTTATCGCCTCAATCGTGAGGTCAGATGGGTAGTCACACCTTGTAAAATACTGGAATCCAGTAGCCGACTCCAGCATAGTGGTGCAAATAAAATAATACATAATATACCTACCTTGCATACTTACATAAACAGACTTAAAAACCTACGTTTACACTTATATATACATTTTGAAATGAAATGCTCTGTAATTTTCCTCCTGAGTACTTCCAGGAAAGGACTATCGTGTAGGGAGTGCAAGATAGAATTCCAGAGACGCAGTACAGTAACAGAGAAGAAGCTATCATAAAGGCAGCAAGTGTGACGCGGAGTACGAAAAAGAAGAAGAGCAATGACAGTACGACAGGGTTTACTCCTCGAGATGCAGTACTCAAAGCATTCTCGAAGGTATAGAGGAGAAATAGGATAGTGTAGACACCAGGGGCGGCGAAGCCAGTCGTGCTGCCTACAACTTGTACACAGTTCTATAGAGGGTATACCTCACCCGGTAACCAACCTTACATTTTCTGGCAGCACGACCATGCACATCGGTGTCCTAGTAAGATATACCTTACTCAAAAAACTCGCTTGCCCGCAATGAAGTACATTTCGTATTAGTGCGGGAAAGGGGAAAGTAGTCAGACTTTTAACGCACCCTTGTGCCTTGCGCTCTAGGGCCGCGGCGAATCTTTCAAGCGATTCTGTAACCAGGCTAGGCATCGACTTTACTGGACAATGGGCTCCGTCAATTATCCTGACAGCTCTCCGACCCGTTGCTTGTCGTCCAAAAACCCGCTTTCTGTGACTGGGAATCGCCCTGCGACTGCCGACGTCCTGGGCCTCTCCTGTGGCGGCTAGAGCGTGAAGATTATATCTCCCTTGCACTCAGCAAGTCTGCTCACGTTTTGTCTTTACTAATATTATAAAACCGGAGTATGTTGGTTCGGTTGTACGTGCTAATCTCAACAAGTTTCAGACAAGCGTACGGCAAATCCACCCTTACATTTTTTAAACTACTATGGTCCGGACTAAGCGTTTTGCCTCGTAGCGTCGTTTATTCCACGTATATCGAAGGATTGGAACATTTGGAATAGTTTGCCTACTGCGGTCTTCCCGTCCGATTAATAAAATTATAATTTAGGTGTCTTCAAGGCTAGAGTGAATAGGCACTTAATAAACTAGTGCGCAGCTCACCATCAATGATTGCATTATCGCTTACCATCAGGTGGGATCGCAGTCAAGCACTATTTATATTGATTTTAAAAAAAAGTAGAACGGTCGCGACCTAATCCCCTTTTGCATCATTGGCGTTCGTAGTCATATTAGACTGATTCCCAAGAATCTGGGTAAATTTTCGAAATCGCCGATCCGGTTTGTGAATACCAATTGATCCGATCCGACCGCCCGCGCCGACCGACATCGGATCTATTGGTATTCGCAAAAAATACAAATACTTATATTCTAGGGGTAGGCACCAAACCAAACTTTAAACTCACTTGCCCTTTAGGTACGTTCTAGAACCACTCGATTCCTTTTTAGAGAATCCCTACAGCCCTACCGAGCATCGGACTTATTGGACCCCTACTGTTTGCTGACATCCCAGTATCGCGGTGTCTCACACGTGCGACCGTTTCCTTCACTAGCATTACTGCTTCGCTAAAGGAGGCGGCCGCCTGCCTTTCCCCCTCGCCTCGCTCCAGACCATGGCCTAAACAAGGGCCCGACGCGTGAGGTCGCCGCTACCCATCGCTTCCACCAGGACACAGCGGTGCTCTGCTCAAGCGGGGCACACCACCATAAAAATTAGCGTTAATTTTTATGGTGGTCAACAACACATCGCCTCGCCCTATGAGTGTATAAACCCCAGTGGGTCTATACGCTCAAGGTAATGGTTTTATGGTGATTGTATTCAAACAAAGCAAAGGGCAACTGGATGAATTGATACGTGTCAGTTAGTAAAAGTCTAACACTCCCTCACGCTCCACATAGAGCGAAAAAAAAATATTTGAAAACTTTACAAACAAAAACAAAAATTGTACATTTCTCTGTTAAAATCAAATGCTCCTGCATATCCCTTTTAACTGACTTCAAAAAGAAGGAGGTTCAATGTTCGGCTGTATGTATTTTTTTTATTGCAGTATATTGACCGATTTCTCGGTCAACTGTAGACTGCTCTTTAAAATTTATGCTTTTTATTGAAAGGTTATACTTTCGAGTTGGTTCCACATAAATATTGCTGATGATGAACTTTGAATATATGGAACGGAACTCCTTCAAAGGATTACAGCAGAACTGTCGTAACAAGTAAAATTGCTTTGTTTAAACGTGTACTCGATGACTAACTATGAACGCAGAGGGGGGGATATATCGAACTGATCTGATGATGAAGCCGGCAGGTAGGCCTGGGCTTGGCTTATTAGAATTGTTATGCAATGTTTTAGTTTATTGATTAAATTTTATAGGTTCCTTACTATACAACTTGTACACTATTTAAGTTTGGCTGAGGGGTACTTTTTACTGTGTGACTTACTTGACTTAAGTTCCTGTGTCCCCTAGATGGGGCAGAGGGCGTCCACAGTGCGCCGCCATCCTGTTCGGTCTTAAGCTTCGCGTTTTATTTCGCTCCAGGTCTTCCCTATGTTCTTCGCCTCTGCGATGACCGTTCGTCGCCAGGTCTGCTTAGGGCGACCACGTTTTCGCTTTCCTTGGGGATTCCAGTCTAGGGCTTGCCTTGGTATATGCTCAGGATCCCTTCGGAGCGTGTGGCCGATCCAGTTTAGTGGTGGTATCACAACTAAATGAATAATATTTTTTTTTACAAAAAAAATATATAACAGAATTCAATATTTCAATGTAAAAAAAAAAAACACTAAAAGTGCATAATATCTTTAATTTCGGAAGTCGGTGTTGAATAACGAAGAGACAAATATTAGGTATAGAAACACCGACTTCCAAAAAAAAAGTTATTTTTTACTTTTTGTGTTTTATTTTACATTGAAGTCGGTTGTATTTTTTTGTAAAAAGTTTTTTATTAAGCTCAGGCTTGCGGCAATGAGGTGTGCAGTCAAGCATTAATTAAATTGTCCGCACGTGTCGATCTTTATCAGAACATTACCTACCTAAATCTGTCTGAAAATGCGTCTATTATCTTCTTATATCATCGACACTATCTTCTGTAAGTTATCAACATCGAGGTGTAAAGATCGACAATTCATGGACCTACGCAATAGGAAAGCGAATGATCGACCTTAAACCATTCAAACGATTCTGCGCGCGCGCAGTTTGTGAGTGACTTCGATCACGGACTGTCGTCAGCTTCGATCATGTGGTGAGGAACATCGACATTTATCTAAATAACATTATTTTTAAGTGAAATAATATTATCATATAATCGAGTGGATTTTATAGGAATTGTATGTTATAAAAAAGTGCATTGTGTTGTTATCTATTTACATTTCAAACTTTTATTCAAATAATTGTTTGGCCAATTTCACAGTTCAGAAATACCAGTTTACAATCAATTTAGGATAATGTTTTTTTTTACATATGTTGGCTCAATCGTTTTTTGGAATTTATTGGCGAGACCAGCTTATATAGTTACTTTATAGATATTTCTTAAATAAACAAAACCGTGAACGCACTCTACAAAATCGTATTAATTTGGGCAGGTGGTTATATATATACCTACTTCTCATTAATTAAAACTCGTTAATGGTGAAACAATAATTAATTAATTTCCATAACATTCCATTTAGTTGATCATTATAAGATCTTGAGAAAAAAGACGGTAGCTAGGTAGGTACCGTCGTAAAATATGTAATAAGTAGGTACTTATTACATATTTTTATTTGTATACTACCTATCGTGGTTTT
Source organism: Leucania comma (assembly GCA_958295575.1). Taxonomy (NCBI): domain Eukaryota; kingdom Metazoa; phylum Arthropoda; class Insecta; order Lepidoptera; family Noctuidae; genus Leucania; species Leucania comma. The sequence goes on along the minus strand of OY282474.1, from coordinate 11,825,740 downwards.
TTTTTTTTTTTTTTTATGGTAGGTAAAATCATCCAATGACAAATCCCGCCCTTGGGCGGAGCGGGAAGTAGTGTCAGACTCTTACTGACTAAAAACCTACCCCGTTCCTTCGTAGCCTATAGTGCCGGGGTCGAGCACTCCTTTCGGAACTAACCCATGACCCCAGTAGGCTTCGTTATTTGAGTGACTAGGAACAACAATATAAGCACACTAAACACCTTTTAAATAAGATACTTAAATGTATGTACAAATACATAATTATACAAAGTATATCAAGTGAGATAATTACTATATTAGGTAGGTACATAGGAAGTTAATGACATATGTTTGTAATTCCCATTCCTAATTAACACCTAAGATATAGCTACATACACTACCTCCATATTTTTAAACATGACCAGCGCCACTTTTTTTATGGAGTGATATCATTAAATAACTTCTGTCACTCTGGATGGAGCAACAAAGAGTGTCAGACTTTAACGGCCTAAAACCCACCTGTGCTCCTTCAGTTGCCTTTTACGTTCCGCCGTTCTTTGGGATCACGATAAGGCTTTGCTTTTTACAGAAACAAATTCCGTAAAGAAGCCGGATAAAAATGTATAATTTTTCTCCTTGGCTCTTAAATTCAGAAATAACTAAATTACCTCAATGGTTCGCTACGTCCGACAAATCATTGAAATGCATTCACGGTTGCGGCTACAGCATGGCCGCCTAATTGAAAACATTCATGTTTTTTTGGACTTAGGTAGTGAAGTAGTAAACAATTGGTTCTAGGCTGCGTTCTCAATTTTCTTAGTTAATAACTGTGTCTATATGTATGTATAATGTAACAGAAATATTCTAGTTAAGTAACCAGCTATTTAAAGCTTCATTCCGTTCAAACATTTTTAATTTGCCTGCTGCGGTCTTCCCATCCGATTATAATTTGGGTGTCTTCAAGGCTAGAGTGAATAGGCTCTTAATAAACTAGTGCGACTCACCATCAACGGTTGCATCACTGCTTACCATCAGGTGGGATTGCAATCAAGCACTAGTTTATACTTAACTAATAAAAAAAGGTCACGCAATTTGGCCCTAGCCAAGGGCGTCGCCAGCCGATGATCAAGGGGGGGGGGGGCTATTGCAATTATAGAGAATAATAAAAAAGTTTTTGTTAAATAATAATAAAAGTTTATTTTCTCCACAATATAACTCCTAATTGCTAGCCTTTATATCTACGGTAACATATAGGATGAGCATTATATTGTGGGAGACTGGTGCCTAAACTAGGCTCTGAAGCTGTAAAGCTAGCTCTAGGGGGTTGCTATAGAAAAAAAAAATTAGCAATTGGCAACTAACGTCATCGGCACTGCATTCCAATTTTTTTGAGCTAGGAAATTATCTAATTACTCTTCCTTAGACTTTTAGGTACTAATTAAAACCCGAGACTGTAAGAAAACTGTAGCCGAGACTTCAAGCTAATTGTAGCTCGAGCCCGTAAGTCAACTGTAGCCCGAGCCCGTAAGTCAACTGTAGCCCGAGCCCGTAAGTCAACTGTAGCCCGAGACTGTAAGCCAACTGTAGCCCAAGATTGCAAGCCAACTATACCCCGAGACTGTAAGCCCTGGTGTACTGAAGGCCCTGGTGTTCTATGCTTTTAGTTCCTAATGCGTTCCCAAGTATACGTTTCAAACTCATTATATCTAATGAGTTAATGACTCATTATAGATGTGTTTCCTGATGGCTACAACCCGGGAATCTTTAAGTCAAGAGTGAATAGGTTTCTTCTAGGTAATCGTGCTCCATCGTCGACCGTATCGTCGCTTTCCATCAGGTGAGATAGCGGTCAAGCGCGAACCTATCAATAATAAAACAAAAAAAAAGATAATCGAAAAATTTAATCCTATCTCACATTAATCTGGTTCCGACTGGTGAGAGGTAGTTATCGTGAATTAATTTAGCAGGTTCTGTATCAGCAGCGCTTGCAGAAACTTGGTATTCAAAATATTATGTTAAATGGTAATGATCAAGTTGAATGACATCACTATAGGTTATGAGTATGATTAACACAACTTTCCTTTTTTTTTTTTCTCCGGCCAAACTCCATTTCCTGGGATTTTATTAAAAGGTCCTGTTGGTGGCCTGTTGTTCTCAGTGTATTGTGAAAACTGATGTTTCAATCTGAAGGTTTCCATTCAAATGAAAACTCTCCCATCTTGCAATGTTGATTTTGCGGTTTTAAGGCATCAAAGTATATGTATATCGGGTTCGGGACCTCCAATGAATTTACCAACGTAATAAATTTTTAATCTCTACCTACTATCCAAATTTGTTACGAAATCAAAGTTCATAACAATGCTCTTTTGAAATATCGGTACGGGCTTACAATTTTATATTTATTGAAAAATACAATTAGGTGTGAAAATCAAATTTTCGGAATATACAACCATTCTGCCAAGTCCTACAAAAAGGCATTAAGGAAGGACCGCATTATCCATTTTGGCACAAAGCTCTCTGCACAGCCGTCTGGTAGCAGAGCATTCTGGTCCCTTGCCAAGTCGGTCGAGGCGAACTTCTGTCGGCCCACATTGCCTCCGCTGGTAAGACCTGATGGAACACTGGCTCATACAGCGAGAGAGAAAGCAGGTCTCTTTGCATCTCTTTTCGCCAATAATTCGCGCCTCGATACTAGCAGTGCTACTCCACCGACTCTTCCTCACAGCGACACTTCGATACCCGAGGTTCGTATAAGGAACAGAGAGGTTCTGAGAGCGCTGTGTCGTCTAGACGTGAATAAAGCGAGTGGACCAGATGGTGTCTTCAAGACTAGTGAATAGGCTCTTAATAAACTAGTGCGACTCACCGATCACCGAACTTGATTGCACTGCTTAATTATGTAGATACCTACCATCTACCCAGCTACGCAAACCATACACACTTTATTTTGTGAGTGTTTACAAACCTATCGTAACTCTACGAAAATATCCTACCTACAAATATTTGAATGTTGACGAACATGCGAGCGATGTTTATGAAAATTCTCAAATAGTTGTTCAATATGATTGCTGAAAGAAGTTCAGCCACAGAAATTTTAATAATATTATTAAGATTTCTGTGGGTTCAGCCCTAAAGCGTTCGTTCTCGTTCTTCGTTAGTCAAAGCTGTCAGACAAAATTCACCAAATTTCAGCCCTGTATGTTAATATTATATTGGTGCAGGCCGCTAATATTGCTTGTCAAAAAGATTAATAATGTGAAATAAATAATGATAAGTAGGTATAAAACAGTGAGGAACTACTTAGATAATTGCATATTGTGTATCTTTATTTTCCGTCAGAAAGTAGCTGAGATAACTACATTATTTTTAGGCTTATTTTCTATTTTACTATTATTTTGTAACATAATAGTAATGACATTGCAGAGACATCACAATCACGTGTTATGTTTATCACTTAATTGCACTGATAGTTGATGACGCGTCAGCAAAAAAAGGATAACAAAAAATGATAGAGAATACCAGTCGCTGGGAAAGTCACAGATTTGTCTGAAACCTGTTCCAAAAAAAGGTTTTCCTCGATGAACTCGAATAAAATGGTGACACAAGAAGATAACCGTTAAGGTGGATATATACCTACTCGTGTATATGTACGGGGTTTACCCTTACTAAAGATTTCCTAACATCGTGATCGTTGCAAAGATCTTTAATTTACCTTTGTGCCTTTGAAGTTTTAATAAATAAAATAATATCACAATCATATTCTTCTTAGTCACTCATGATCTCTGGACAGAGTCAAATCATTTACAGGCATTTTTAAATTGGGTGAATGTAGGTCAGTCAGAAAAGTGAAGTTAATTTGCAATGTGCAATTTAACTTCACTTTTCTGCCAAAATGTAGACCTCTATGTAGAAAAGAATGTGCAAGAAACTCCATGCACACTCTTATAAGTTAAGAGTTACAAAAAGCCAGGTTACATATTTCAAAGAGAGTGGTTGTTGTATGTCTCGATCGAGTCTTGAATCACAGCTTCTCTCGTGATACGAGTTGTCATTGATAGCTGAGTCTGTCACAGATTTGATGAGGTCTGTCCACCATGTCGGAGAACAGCCGCAACCTTATACCATCGCCTTTCCCTTGCACCACCAATTGTTTCATCGAATCCCCGCTATGGGTTATATTATGCCCGGAGAATTTTGAGGATTCGTATTACACAGACGATGGCAATCTTTCTCAGATATTGAGTTCTTTCAGGATTGAAGCATATCACTATCAGTTATTATCTACATTTTTAATTAAAAAAAAAAAACAAAATAGTAGGTACCACCAAACCTATACTCTTGTAACAGGCACTCCCCTATATAAATAAAGGCAAGCACAAACACAAACAATGTTTAAAAATATGGTTAAGGATCACTACCTTTCCTCTTGAACGTCATTATGTATATTATTTCTCTGCTTTCTTATATATTTAAATATATATATATTATTTATTGCTTGTATTATATGTATTTTATTAGTTATGTATTGTATACATGTAAATAGTACACCATAAACTACCTGCGTATCTTTTTCTTCTTCTCTGTCAAATCCATCCAAAGGTTGTCTGTAAGAGATCGCTTTTAGCGATAAGACCGCCCATTGTGACACCCTATTAATTTTAAGTTCTTAATGTAATTTAACTTTTTTGTGTACAATAAAGAATACATCTATCTATCTATCTATCTAAATTCACTCTTGAGTAGGTACATTTACTGTTAGGCTGTACTTAGGTACCTAACAATTTGTGGTAGTAATAGGTATGTTTTTTACTTTTTGGGTTACGTTAAGAACGGCTGGTAACCTCGTAAAAAATACAAGTAAGCTACCCATTGTAATTTAGATAAAAGAGCTGAGTTTCCTTACAGAGCTTTATTTTACTTAAAATGAGGCTCTAATCACTACGTGTTAAGAAATTCTTGATAAATAAATAAATAATTATTATTTTATTTATTTATTTATCAAGGGAAGCGTATTCACAAAGTCTATACCATTAGAGTGAAAGTGCAAACTGAACTGGCTTAGCTTTTGTTTGACAAAAACTTGACCAAACCCTAATCTATTATAGTACAGAAATTAACTGACATCGCGTAGACTTTGTTAGATAAATTCATTCTAAAATTGCACCAACAAATGCTATTCAATTGGATACCTATCGTTAGCTTCAATAATAGGTTGATAGTTATTGGCAATTGTTATTATTTTAATATTAAAATCATTTAATTATTCGTTTCTATTCTGTATTTGATTGACAAAAAAAAACGAATTAACAAACAAACTTTTATTAGGTAAGAAACAGGTACACACTACACACTTGTTGCGAGTACAAATAATAATAAAACTAAAATATTATTTCTTGCGTACCTCTAATGTCAAATACAAAACGCACATAATTATTTTTTATCAAATTTACGATTAGCTTAGTATTTTTACAATTTAAACGTAGTAACAGTCAGTCTTATTTAAGTATGGCACTTAAGCATAACACAACAAAACACATGATATGAAACATACTATACTCGTAAGTAAAAGCATTGCTGGAGGAAAAAGAGCCCTAAAATAGATTAACACAAGTAGACACTTTTATCAAATTTATGGGTACGTGTTTGAATATCGAATTTTAAAGTTGACAATGATCATTATGACATCAAACGTATGGCTAGTAAAGTTAGGATTACAAAAATGTTATCGGAAGACAGAGAACCATGGCGCAGTTATACCTAATCTAAATAATGTTTAGGTTACGTTAATGTTTTTTAGCACTTGCTTGATTTTTTTCTACACGGATTTCTTCGATGATCATAGGGAGCGTTCAAGTATTACGTAACGCAGACCCTCCCTCCCCCCCATGTAACGCACCGTAACGTTTCTCTGTACCCCCCCTCCCCCTCCCTAAACGTTACGTAACATTTAAGTGACCATTAAAGTCACAATTATGTTGAACAAAGTATAATAACTTTGTTATTGTATTAATTGCGTTTACAGTAGTAATAAACAAAAGAAGAGATTTTTAAGTTATGTTTTTATTTAGCCATAAATCAGATAAGTGTAGGTACGTAAAAACACAATTCAATTGCAATTACTGTTCCTCTGTCCATGGGATTGCCATGCAGCCACTCAGACTCTTTCATTACTGGTATTCGGAGAGCAGACGAAGAAGGTTCCGGTATTGTTAAACTACTTGCATCAACTTCATCTTCATCAAGCCAATCGGCATCCTCAGACAATGCTTCACTATGGCGCACAATGCAGAGCAGCTCATTTGCCCTTTTGGCAGCAAGTCGCTTTGGCCGTAACCTACTTTCACGAGGGTTTTGGGCAGTCTTGTCATGCACGTAACGACTGTGCGTTTGCACACTCTTTTGGGTTGTGAAATAGATCCCACAGGTTACACATATTCTGTTCTTGAGATCTGATTGTACTGATGGACAATAAAAATCGTTAGGCATTTGCTTAAACCCTTCTAGAGGAGGCGACAGATCAACGGACAACCTAACAAGAAGTGGTGAGAACTTGCATGATCCTTTGTCTTGCTGACTAGGTACGACGAGCTTGCTTGAGGTTTGAAGGATTGGGCAGGGTGGCGGCAAGAAAGTAACATAAACGAAAAGGGTAGGAGAGTTGGAAGATTCTAATTCCCTAGCTCCGAGTTGGAAGATTTTAATTCCCTAGCTTTTTTATTAAAATAAAAAAATGTTACGTAACGCGTTGTTTAAATACTCCCCCCCGCCCTTGTAACGCACTGTAACGTTTTACAAGACCCCCCCTCCCCCCAAATTGCGTTACGTAATACTTGAATGCTCCCATAACAGAAGTGAACAAACGGCGACCAATCGCGTTCACGATAAACAAACTAGTCGAGTAGAGGCTCACGCCTCTACTCGACTAGGTTTTGTTCGTAAGTTATGTTTGAAAATATCTCGACAAAAGCTTATCTATTTGAGTGAATATGAATAATACCGTACTAGGTTTTGTCCGTGTATTTTCTTTGAAAATATCAAGGCAAAAAGCTAATCCATTTGAGTCAATTTTTTTACTGAACTAGATTAGGTATTGTCGAGTAATATGCACAAACAAAAGCTCTTCTATTAGAGTCTGACTCGTGACTCAAATAGTATAGTCTTTGTAAATACGCACCCGGGAATCTTTAAGTCAAGAATGAATAGGTTTCTAAAGGTTTCGTAAGCGCGCTCCATCGTCGACCTTATCGTCGCTTTCCATTAGGTGAGATAGCGGTCAAGCGCGAACTTATCAATAATAATATTAAAAAAAAACATTATCTCGGCCCTGCATGCAAAAAAAAAAAACGTGTCAAACTTTCAATCTCAAGCTAGCGTCTCAATCTATTTGTTACATAAACGTGCCTTTCAACCACTCGTCATCTATCACTAGTGATCTATAATTAGTGATCGATGACTCCAATAGTCCGATCCGATGTAGAATTTGCAGATATGCATAAATTTTAGGTACCGTCAGCAAAGAAGCCGAAGTCGAAGCCTACTAAATAATTATAATAATACTATAATAATAATAACATAAGAGACCCACTCTTATGTTATTAGTATTTAGTCAGTAAAAGTCTGACACGGCCTCCCGCTCCGCTCAAGAGCGGGAGAAGTCATTGGATGATTTCCTACCTAAAACAAACCCTACTAGATCGGATTACTGTGGCTCTAATAGGCCCAACAGCAGTACCTCAGTAGTCATAGCGCAGGCATGGCTTCTAGTACCAAGACTCGTAAAGCTACACTTGATCCACGCCACTCAACGCCACGCGACGGCGTTCTACGTACAAATCAAACGTGTTACACGTGTGCGTCGCCGTCGGTCTAATGTAGTTCTAGCTTAGCACCTGCACTAAAGTAAAGATATCTACTTATGTAATCGATAAGACAGATTATGATCGGCTGTCTTATCAGAATGCAAGTTTACGAGAAACGCCCTTGAAATGATATAATTTATCGAAAGGCATTTTAATAAACGTACCTTAATAAATTTTAATAACCTATCAATTATTTAAATAATATTTATGTACCAAATACAATTGAAGTGTCTTTTACTAACATATTTTAACTAATTGCTTATGAAAGTTTTAGAGTAGAATTCGAAACCTAAAAAAAAAATAGTTTTTTAATAATATTCTCGACATCTCTTCTCCATAGTAATTTTTTTTTTCCACGGTTATCCCAAAGGAGAATTCACGCGAATGAAGTAGCAGGCCTATTGTACCCGGCAAATAAGTTACCACGTGACTGAGCGTTGAGATGACGTCAGTACGGTTAGTAAGGAATTGGGCGCGTGGTCAACTCCAAGCGTTCACGCTAAACGAAACGATTGTAACTTGGCTAGGGGGCTGGACACGGTCTACCCGTGTGCCAAACATCGAAATCGCACACACACTCACAAACTTTCAGTTTCATGATAGTTCCATGTATGTCGTTTACTTCTAGGCAAGCATGGTCTCGTCGACCATTTATCATCGCTTACTTTACTACCAAGTGAGTTAAACACGAGCCTATCTATACTCCATCTCTTTAGGTACCTGCTTAACTAAAAGAAAAAAATCTAGCTATGTCTTTTTATTTTAAAAAAATCGTATAGAAGACATACAAAGATTATTTAAATTTAGTTAATTACCTAACAACGGTTTAGGTAAATAGCTAATTGTAGACATTTTTGGATATCATTTTCAGACAATCTTTATAAGACATGTGAAGATTGTTTACATTTAGTTAAGTACTTAAACAGATGAAGTATAGTTCTAATTATAAAAAAAATATTAGTGTAATAGTAGGCAAATTGATAGCTCTTCAGCAACTTCTTAAAACTACATTAACATAATGATAAACCAGTTTCAGTTATCATCTGATAACAAACGATAGCAGAAACTGCTGATGATTCAGTAATGGGATTTGAATTAAGTATATTTAGCTAACTAATGCTCTCAAAAACTCCCATAAAGATACTAAGCAGACAAGCAGGTTTTTTATCTTTGTGAGACGTGGTTACCTATGTAAATAAAACTGTTTTTCCTGTTACTTTTTATTTTTTATACCTACATTGCAGATTATAAGAATTTAGAATATAGAGAATTCTTTTTTCCTAAGCTGTTCAATTGTATTCAATGAGTATGCTGTGCTATGAACAATAAACTAAGGTCAAAACATTATAAAATACTTAAAATAAAATAAAAATAAAAAAAGGTCGAGTTTGAATCAGACTCGCGCAACGAGGGTTCTACGCAAACTTTTTTTTTATAATCTTGTGCTTGACTGCAATCCCACCTGTGGTAAGCAGCGTGATGGTGAGACGCACTAGTTTATTTAGAGCCTATTCACTCTAGCCTTGAAGACACCCAAATTATAATCGGATCGCTTTGTAGATTGGACTTAACCAAATGTGGGTCACCAATTAGCCTCTTCGCACGCCTTTCCACCGAGGGTAGGTTAAATTGAGAAATAAACCTGATGACAAATAGGAACACTGGGGAAATTTATTTGCAACATTTTCAATGAAGTAGGAATCTAAAGTATTTAAGCTTTAGTAAGTATGACATTGCGCCATTATGATCAATAATCCGCTTTGTTATCATTACAAGCGAATTTATAATATTAATACCCAATTAAAGGATTATAAAGTATCAGTACAGTCACAACAGGAACTACAAGAGATGAACAAAATTACCACAAAACGTGAATCGCCTCATAATAGAACTCTGGATTCAGGACGCACGCTAAATAAACCTTATTTTCACACGTGAACTAGAATATGCTAAAATGGTAACACACTAGGAACAATAGATGCTAAAATATCCGGATAGCCAAAATACAATGGTCTAATTATGTGCAAAGTAACTACGACCTCAAGTTGAAGTTCAGTAGTTCACGATGGCTGACCTTGTTCCAACATTTTTCGAACATGCGTATACATAATTGAATTATTAAGTGCCCAACGAATTATATATACTCTGGTGTCAACCAGCGTTACTACGTTCCTATAAATTATGTATTTCGCCAGTGATATGGTGGCAGGTACAATGGGTACAAGAAAGTATTGGAAAGCACTTTCCACATCTCGCCTATAGATAGGATGAAAAAATATAATTTCCGGTCTTGTCTTCAGTTTGTTTCAAGGACGGCAACGCCAGCCACGCTTCTGGTAATGTGTACTTTACCACCAGATGGGCTCAATGTTTACCTCTCGTACGCTATTTTAATGTTTAATAATAAATCTCGTGTCATAGTTTGTTAACGAATTCCTCCGAAATGGCTTGTGCGGTATTTACATTTTTTTTTTTTTTGTAAGTCCCGACTGCCAGATTTTCTTGTTTTAGAGCTTTTTCATGAATGCTCAGAAAAGCAGTCGGGTTTTTTAGTTTTTTAAATTACCGTTTTTTATTTTTTATTCTTTTAGTTTTATTTTATTACGATATCACTTTCAAAGTAATTACGAATCTAAAGACACCTCTCAAACTGAAATCCATCGAGCCGTTCAGGTCGCAGAGCGTGCCAAACATTTGAATTTAGCGCTAAAAATCCGCCATTTTATTTTTTTTTTATTTTGATATACCCAGTGTCACTCTCACAGTAAATACGAATCTAACGACACCTCTCAAGCTAAAATCCATCGAGCCGTTCAGGCTGCAGAGCGTGCCAAACAATTATACATACATACATACATACTCTCGAAAAACATAACCCTCCTTCTGGCGCAGTCGGGTAAAAATCTTATATCGCAGTGTTTGTTATCAAAGTTTTCCGAAACGGTTTGACTGATTATTATGATTTTTTTAATGTATATTCGGTAGATCTAAGAATAGATCGTAGTAGGCTATTTTTTGGGCTCACCTACTTTAACACCCCATTTTTTTCTTTGATATAAGTAATTTATATGCCCGAACAATGTTTGCCGGGTTTTTTGCATTACTTTATAAATCAAATAACTACTCGTATATTTCATTTATAAAGTGATTAAAGCGACTATATTATTTGATTTGGTTTTGATATGCTATTTTGGCTATCTAGATCAATTCTGACGTACATAGTTCTGATTTTTACAATATATCCATTAATTGTTATTATGTTATTACTGCCTGGTTTAGATAGTTTATGATTGCGCTAACGAATCCTTTATATTATCCCTCGACGTTCTTACGCGGCTTAAAGCATTGCCCTATTCTCGAATGCAGTATCTACATTATCATCATCATCCTGGCCCATATCTCAATTGATTTGCACTTGGGGCAGCATCTTGTGCTGTAGATAACCATTACCTACAACTGTGTCTGTTACGTTGAAAATATAAAATTCTGATATCTATTGGTCAGTATTTTTTAATTACCACATTAGTTTTTATATACCTTTCATATTATCACTCTCTTCGTTTTTTTTTTTGTCTTACCATAAACAGATAGGAATCTATATTCTTACACATTTATAATCAAAAAGTTTCTCATGTGTCATTGCTCCGCGTCACATTATGCAACTGTATCTACGCCTACATTGAGAGCTGATTATTTAAAAACCTGACTATCTACGTTGTTACATTCAAATTTAGCTTTTTCAAGATAAGTATGTAGTTACAAACCTATTACTAACTAGCTTCTGCCAGCGTCTTCGCCCGCATGACAGCAGAATATTATCCTAAGAGAACGTACCTACTCCCGGGTCTCTGTCCTTTTGTTGGTTGCCATATTTCATGCAAGTCTTTTTAGTTGTTTGAAAATAAGAGAGTTACAAGGACACATACAAAGTTCTTCTGACAACGTCGCACAGACGAATACCTTGGATCCAGTAGTACACGATTCTAGACCCCCAATGGTGGAATTTTTCGTCGGCTTTTTCCTAATGTTTAAAAATATTTCACCACTGGGAAGTCCAACTGGGATGTCAGACACAATCTGTACATATTTTCGCAATATAATAGTTTAGTGTAACACACATCACACTAAATCAATTTGAGGTTCCCACACACACATATCCGACTTCACATTCTAATCTCATTTGCATACCTTTTTATATTTGGTTTCCAACATAATTAATTCGAGTCTAACATAATACAATTTAACACGAGGCATAATTAAAGTAGCTCTTGTATTAATTTATCAGTCACTAGCTTTTGCACGCGACTGCAATCACAAGATGCTCTCGAAGCGTTCAAGTGATGTAGGTTACGTTAAAGACAGACAATTAAGATTTATTGATGATGGATTATACAATTGTGATGTTACAATAGAAGTTATAAAATAGTACTGGCTGAATAGAAAATTCGGTTTAGTTCAAATAAACTGATTTCGGCTACAGTTTCAGTTCTGGCCAAAAAGCGTTCGAATCAAATCAAATCGAACAGATTTTTTCAATAGTCTAACTTTTTTCTGGAGAAACTTTGAATTTTTTGCCGTTTTCAGAGTTTGTAGCGGAATTTGTTCGAAGGAACTTCAGTTCATATTTTGATTATTTTCAAATTGATTCCTAGCTGATATTGTGATGTAAAATTGGTGTAGTTTTGTATCTCAAGTGTCTGTGCTACTGGACAATATGTAGATTATAGAAACAGGCGTGATCTCGATAAATTGGAGCTAAGAATTTTATTGTAGTGTTGACTACCTCTGCGAAGTTTGCAGAGAAGGTTGACTTGATTGGTAGCAAATGTATCAGCTACCAAATACTACAAAAACATTAGAACATGTACATACTTATTGTAATGGTAAACAAATTATTTACAAAAATGGTATCTCTACTATTTCGGCTGAATTTGAAGAGATGATTGTTGGTTAATTAAATCGGGTCTGCATGAGCATGAGTACATGAGTACCATACTCAAATATAATTAAATTATTTAATTCGTGGCCTTCTACGACGATTATACAGATAGGTTGGTACGTTTTTTATGACACTGCATATAAAATATATCCACGCAGTAAAATACAATTATAGAGTTATTACATGAAACAAATATTTTGTAAACTTGACATGTTTTACAAAACATGGAGGGATGTTTTAATTATGTTGTCTGAGGAGTTTGATAATAGTAGAAATTTTCTCAAAGCATCAGGTAATTATCACGTCAAAAACAATCGTTGAGAATTTAACCTATCCAAGGCAGGGCACAAAAATGTTCCTTGATATTTTCATATTATTTATTTATTTGCTGAGTATTTTGTTTTGACTTCGCGGCCCCGTACAGCGGTTTAATTGGTATTAATTCATTATTTTCCAAGAGGACGCCGGCGTCCGCACACCTATTGTCTTTCTATTGTGTCTCTAATTACGCTATTCAACAGGTTAAGTATAAAAATAATAATAATAAATGATAGTCGATGTCACCATCCCACATGACGAGAATCTCGTAAAAGCTGAGAAAGAGAAATTAGTCAAATATCTCGACTTAGCACACGAGTTTGTCGACATGTGGAATGTGGACTCGGCTGTCATTGTGCCGATTGTAGTCCGACCATCTGTTGAAACTGTTGTTGCGCGGTTGAATCAAGAGCCTGATACAGAAGGCAGTACTCCTCGATACGGCTCGCATTGTGAGGAGGTTCCTTTCTCTGGAGCCCAAATCACCGGTAGCTTGGACCCTGCTCCCGACACCGGCGGACTACTGTTTTTTTTATATTTTATATGTATTTTAGGAAATATTTAAAAATGGAAAAAAAATATAGTATAACAAATTTATAAAGGGAATAAACTATTTTAATTTATATCATGTTTTGATTTTTACCCAGCGGTTGGTCATAATGGTAAATTTTAATAATATAATTTTTCATTACGTTCTCTTTTATTATTTAGTATTTCCAGAGGTTCAACCTGACTTTAAGGTACTGCAAACTTGACTCGTTTACTGCATAGTTCGTTGTGAATTTATTTTAATTTTGTTTTAAATTACATTAATTCGTGCTTGCTGCTACCTCACCCGATAGTAAGCAGTGACGCAACCGCTGATAGTGAAACGCACTAGTTTATTAAGAACCTATTTACTTTAGCCTTGAAAACAACTTAATTACAATAGAATGGGAAGACCGCAGCAGGCCAATTGTTCCAGTCCTTCAATGTGCGCGCTGTATACGGATTTATTTGATTAAATTTAAGATCACTGATCTTACAATTAGTCACACTAATTCTTAAATTTGTAAACTCATTACCCTTCTGTCCTTCGCGCAATCGAGTAAAAACAAGAAGACGATTATAAAAATAACGAAAATTGCCTGTAGGTACTACAAGTCCACAATCAAAATAAAAAATATTAGAATTTAGAATAGGTATATCTACGAGATTACGTCACAGCAATATTCGAAATATATATAAAATAATAAAGCTTGTTTTTGAAAAAGGTCTCGCAAACACAAAAGTCTCGAACAGTTATTGTATTTTTTTTTTTATAAAAATAAAACCGCTGTTATGGGGCCGCGAAGTCGACATAGACCCGGGCGGAGTTCATACAAAACACTCTGTGACTATAACCGGCTATTAATTTCAACTCCATAACTTCACGCTTTCGGGAGATAAAGGAACTTGATCAACAGACAAACAGACAACAAAGTGACCTTATAAGGGTTCCGTTATTTCCTTTTGAGATACGGAACCCTAAAAACACATTTTAGAACAAAACAAAAACATCAGTAGGTTTAATTACTAGTTAATTAATCCACAAAATACATCATACACCGTTAAATTTTGGTCGTTTTAATCCTGTGGAGGGTCGATTCGGTACATGAGACAATATTTTATAAAGATAAAATTAAAAAATAAACTACATTTTTTCTAAAACTTGAATTAATATTCGCATGCACGAAATTAATTTCTTTAAGTAAACGAGTCAATGACCTTATAGGGAGTTGTCGGTCGTTGCGTACTAACTTCCTACAGTTCATTGACCTCGATCAGCCGACGTTTACTTAAAGAAATTAATTCGAGTTTAAAAAAAGTACTTTATTTTTCATTTTTATCTTTACAAATCGACAGGATTTTATATACCGAATCGACCCTCCGCGGGATTAAAACGACCAAAATTTAATGGTGTATATCATGGATAGTAATTAAAATACCTAATTATATCACCGCACTTAAGAATGAAAGTTTTGTTTACCTATCAAAAATTACCTTTCCTCCAAGGTTGATAACTTGATTTCCACGGAATTGCAGAAAGAGGTGTTTCATCCTATGGACGAATGTATTAAAAACTTATTGGTTCGTAAATGTCTATCGGTCTGCAAAAATATATAAAATCTTTTGACATAACACTGA
The DNA here is from genome assembly GCA_958295575.1 of Leucania comma. NCBI lineage: Eukaryota > Metazoa > Arthropoda > Insecta > Lepidoptera > Noctuidae > Leucania > Leucania comma. The sequence goes on along the minus strand of OY282474.1, from coordinate 11,810,482 downwards.
CATTTTGAGATCTTTCAGTTGTGTAGCCAAAAAAGCTTTTCAAGACTTTTCATATTACTAATCCAAATTATTCATGAACAAAGATTATGATGATGCGAATTTTCAAATGATTATAAATAAAACGATACTAACTAGTATTCTATAAGGTAATTAAATTATTGTTTACTTCATAACCTTTGCTGTAGGACTTATAATTTTCTTAATTAGTTACGTGTCGTAGCGTATATGGAATTTATACCTTCACACAACGCTCCATAGTGTTGAGTTCGTATATACATTAAAATTGTATATAGCTCGTATTAAAATTTTAAAGTATACCCGACTACTTACTAAATTTTTTTGGGGTATACTTTCAAGGAGGACACTTCATTTTGCTACACTATAATCTATACCCGTTTTATTAAGTGCCTTTCAATGAACTCAGAGACAGAAAAAGGGATATAGTTATTTTTATATTAGGAATGAGATCAATAATACAATAAGAAAAGAAAAACAAAGTTTATTAATTAGAAAAGGAAATGAATTCAAAGAAATACAATTTCTAGAATGAAATCAAATAAAAAATTATCAAAATTTTCTGTCCTAAGTCATGCTTTCGTTTGGTTCTGCGTTCTGTGTTTGATGGCCGTCCAGCTTGAACCCTAGACTTAGTTTTTCCTATTCCCCTGTCTTTGCGTCTACTTAGGGATGTGCTCTGAACGTTAAATTTTCTTGGTACATGCCTTGTTATTATCTGATGTAGAATAATTTTATTTTTCCCGCGAATCAAAATCAAATTTCTCGATAAGTCCACAATGTTCAGTTATAAAACCCTCTAAACCAGCTTTATCTAACATTTTTCACACTTTTTACACTAATAGATGCACAAACTATTTATTTATTATTTTATAATTCACTTGGCACCGTACTGCCTCCTATATTTCCTGTTTTTTTTTTTCAAATTAAAAACACTTGACAATCACAGAATTCAACAATAGAGACTTGCACGTGCTAAAAAAATGATGCAACAATAACAAACAAAATGCAGCGGGTGAAAGGGATAGAATGATTAAAATAGTAACGTGATAGAGGAGCAGCCAGCGATAGCTGCGTTACGTTCGGGTATATTTTATATTAATCACGCGCGGTTATCCAAATTGAAAATATACCCCAAGTCAACTCGCACCAGTGGCGTCCTAAATGTTACGTAAAGGTAGGCTTTATAAGAAGCATTTTCGCTTTCTGGATTTGAAAATATACCCGACGACAACACGGCCTGTGACGTCACAAGCGATGAGTGAAGGTATAAATTCCATATACGCCGTGTCGTAAAGGTCTAGAAGCGGCCGAAGTGGGCTACCCAGGTTTATTTTAATTTAGTAGCTCTGTTGCCTGCGTTGCACTTCTACAGTGTAATATTTAGGAGCGAAGTTTACTGTTCCTTAGAATGTACATTTATGTTATTGGTCTTATTGGGCCTATCTTTTATTTTAACCTCACAAATAGGTTTTGTGAAAAACTTAGTTTAAGTACCAGTCTTCCACAAATTATTAAATTATATCTGCAGATAAAAATTATTGTATTTACACTTCGTTTCGTTCCATTGATTTGTTTCATAGACACTCGTTTTAGTGGACATTTAAGTTTAACTTTACCATCGTGGTAAAAGGATTTGCCAATCGACCGAAGTCGATTGCCCAGGGTGCGCCGGACGTAACAGGGATTCGGATGGTACGTCACTCAGGGACCCTTTCATGCATCCGCAAACCATGTCAACCAACTCTCCGCAAACCATGCCCACCTTCCATCCTGCACCACATGCCCTATTACCTGCTCTCGTAGGGACCTAATGACAGCATCAGTGGACGGCATTGCCGTGGCCGAATACTGGGCCAGGCAAGAAATTTAATTAATTTTGCCATCGACACGCTAAGAAGAAGAAGAAGTGAGAAGAAGACTTTTTACACTTCGTTTGATCCTAACCACCTTTGCGCTTCGAAAGGGATCAAGTGGAAAGAATCATGCCCGTTTGGCCGATTGTTCCCCAGAAGTATGCAGAAAAATAAAGTACCAAACTATCCTAAATATGCATTTGAAATCATATGATAATAAAGGTGAATAATTAGTAGCAAAGTTGTCTGAAAACTATAAGGTTTATGAAAAACTATTAGTATTAAACTAACATGTACATAATAATATTGTTGACTTCAAATCTAGTTATTTAAAAATGCAATTAAGAAGCTTTAATATGACATAGATTTGTATTCTGAGTAGGTATTACTGGTGAAAATTCCATACTAATTTAGGCATTAGTCTGCCCAAATGTATTGCTGTGCAACTGCAACTGTATTATTATATTTCTTTTTTTGTTTGTCAGGTCTTGCAAGTCACGGAAGTGTTGTCTGGTGGGCAGCGTGTTGGCGGCGCTGGTCACGGGAGTGCTGGTGGCCGTGCTGGTGCTGCAGCCGTGGGCCGGCCCCCAGCACCAACGCTATCCGCGCGCTGTCGTCGCCGCCAATGGCCACGAATGTGCTACTATCGGACGGTATGCAATCAATCTACTCGTACCTATATTTGAATTTAATATTCGATATATTGTATAATTTTATCATCATACAAGCTCATACATCATAGAACCTTTTTAATTCAAATGGTCACATGCAAATACACAAAGCTTGAGTCAATACTTAAGTCTATGGATTGAAACTATCTTGGATATAAATTCAAGTATACAGAGTACGCATAACGACAGTCAAAGAACTACAATTGAAACCTGAACCAGAGGCCATACCACGAACTCTAAACGCGATCCATTTGACTACCTAATCTGAATTGTCAAAGTAGCTCCATCCCTCTTTCTCGCTCGCTCGCCCTCGTCCCCCTAAAGTCCCCCTAAGGTCCCTGTTGGTACTTTGTAGTCTCGGCGTGCAATAAACCCGATGAAAGTTACGAGCTCCTCACGGTATGCATCAAAGTAGCAACATTTATTTATCAAACCTTATCTGGAAGGAAGATGTATATAGAAATCGTAGATTGAACCGGATTAATTCCGTGTCACGTGTCTTCTGGAATCAATAAATATACCAGCGATAACCAATTCTACATAATTGTTTAATATTCACTTTTTTATCTTGATTTATGACTTGAGTATTGAGCATGTAGGTAATTTACCTATCTCTTTAACGATTTTTTGATTACTTGATTAATATCTGTTGTTGTTGTTGTCCAAAGCATTGTTTTGATAATCGATTTTTTCTTTATCATAAAAATAATTATATATGAATATTTTAGCAATATCCTGGAACAAAATGGCACAGCTGTGGATGCAGCGATAGCGACATTATTCTGTGAGGGTATCGCTTGCGCGCAATGCATGGGACTCGGCGGTGGGTTCCTGGCCACGGTGTACAACGCCACGACGGGCCAAGTGCGCGTGATGAACGCGCGCGAGAGGGCGCCGGCGGCCACTCACGAGGACATGTACATCAACGCCTCGTCGACCGTCGGAGGCCTCGCCATCGCCGTGCCCGGCGAGCTGGCCGGCTACGGCGCCCTCCATCAGGCGTACGGACGCCTGCCGTGGCGCGCGCTCGTCGAGCCTACGGCCAAGCTCTGCCGCGAAGGACATCTCGTCAACGCCTACATGGGGCGGGTGCTCAGGAGTTACAGCGACAGAATCAAAGCCGAACCTTCTATGCGGTAAGCCAAATCCTATTGGTTTATTCACAGCCTCATCATTCATAAGAAACATACCAGTAAGTCCAGTAACATACAAGTGACCAAATTCTTTTAAATGGAATGATATTTGTAGTAGATTCGAAGTAAAATGCGGAACAACAGCTGCCATTTTACCGTTTTTGTACACATCTTAACTATAAACTGATATTATTTTGTAAAAGGGAGCTGTACGTGAATCCGGCGACGGGCGAGGTGTACAACGAGGGCGACTACATAATGGAACCAACGTTGGCCAAAACATTGGATATCATCGCGGAGGAGGGCCCACAGGCGATACACAACGGCTCACTAACGGCGCGGCTCGTGCAAGATATTCAGAGCTTCGGTGGCATTATTACAGAAGAAGACCTCAGGAACTACAAGTGAGAATCTTCATTGTACTGTCAACAATATTACACTGACTTATGACTACAAGTGTACAGTTACTAACAGTAAAGTTTGAGTGTCTACCGCTAATGATGGTTGGCTCATTAAAGCAATCACCGTTAAAGTTTTGTAAGACCATAGAATAGAAAAAACTTTAATGTGCACCAGAAAAATAACACAACCACCAACCGACCATACATATGGTGACCTATCGTTACACGATCACGTTCTGAAAATCTTATAAAATTTTAGGGTCGAATGGCAAGACCCCATCGAGGTGCCGCTAACGGAGGAATACACGCTCTATTCAGTACCTCTGCCGGGGTCAGGGTCGGTTCTGGCGTTCATGCTGAACATTCTGCGCGACTGGGTCGGAGAGGGCACGCCCGTCGCGACCGGGTCCAACCTGTACTGGCACCGCATCGTCGAGACCTTCAAGTACGCGTACGCCAAACGAACCGGCCTCGGCGACCCTTCACGCTCTAACCTGCCCTATGACATTCGCGATGTAAGTATTTGTACAGGTTTTGTAAGATCACTTTTATGAGATTTGGTTAATACTTTGCGCTTTCGTAATACGATTCGTTTAAGTCATGAAGAGAAGACCTTTAATTATTATGATGTCTGGTGTAGTCCTAGTTTCTCCAGATTAATGATACGGAAATATACAACATCACCAATTCGATAAAAGTAGATATTCGTCGCTCCTAATACTAATTATTCCTACTAGATTTTGATGTGAGTGAAACCAACCTAGGTAATAATGACAGATGTATCATAGATAGACTTGTATTATTGAGGTTAATTCCATAGCTGTACTGTGACGGAACAACTGCTAAAACAATATGTAACTACCTACTTTTGGCTCGAGGGCTCCAGCACCAAAGCGAGGTAAATAGTGCGAGCCCACGATCATAGGTACAGAATAACCTGTCTTATTTTCTTGGGACAAGCACTATTGATTTGTTCCGGACTGCCGTCCTATAACTTCTTTTCAGACTCATGAAAATTTAAACTATCCGAAGCGAGGTGCTTAAATTTTAGTGCTCACTCCGCTCGTTTTTACCACCTATTTCATTACGTTTTAAGTCGACAAAGTTACTAAATGTTTAGTAAAATATAAATCTTACCTATCCGAGCCACGGGGTGCCATGACAGAAAACCTCCACGAGTGCCCGCAGGCTATAGTTCCCTTGCGGATACGTCCGGAGCGAAGGCTAGTCTGCGGGACGGTGCACCCTGGGAGGCGGCCAACCACCCCCTAGGGCACTCCTGCCCATGGGGCCTCGATGGCCGTCTGCGAATGTTCTGTCGGGAGTACGCTTCAACGCGTGTCCCTCTGCTTTAGCAGAGGGCACAGTGGCGAAGCAAGAGCGGGCTCGGCGTGCACTCACCCTGCCACCGGGCAGGCAGGAGGAAGGCTTACTCCTCCTTCTGCCACCGTTGTTCTCGTAGCCCCAGAGATTGTCCAAGGTCATGTTTCTGACTTTTGATGGGGGTCGAGGGTCTTGGCTTAACCGCCCGGGCCGCGAGGAAGACAACCTCTATAAAAAATTACCCCAAACCTCCAAGCGGCGGCGCACCGTGAGGGAGGTTGGTAGCTTGACTAATGGGTAGCTAAATTAGTCTCTAGTGCGGACCACAAATTTGAGCCAGTAAAACATGATAACTACTCGTGGGAACTGCATGGAAAAATCAAAATTTTTTACAACAACCCCTACAGAGAGTGATGCGCGGTCGGAGTCCGACGCGTTATCCAGAAGGAGCTCAGGCTCGGAGGTGGAAGAGGAGGAGGATATGGGAGGCGACGGAAACGCTCCAAACCGGAGGACGGCTCGTCCTCCGATGCAGAGAAGGGCTCGGCCCGAAAAATCCCCACCAGTGGGCGGGGAGCGGGTCGAGCGACTGGAAGAGGGAGGGGAGACACCTCTCAGGAGGCGGCTGAGCGAGCCAAGAGGCTCGCCGAAGAAGGGCGCCACCCCGGAGCGAATAACGCTGCGGTTGACCCTTCGGGGCAATCTGGCAGCGAGCGCGATGACTCTGCCGAGGAGGCGCGCAAGACCTTCGGGGAGATGGTAGTAGCTGCGTTGCGGGACATGGGCCGAAAGAGGGAGAAGACCTCTAAGGAGAAAACGGTCCATCGCCATGCCGCCTCTCTGCAGGAGGCGTTTGATGTCGCGCTCGAGAAGAGCGTGGCGAAACTCCGGGCTGAGCTCCGATCGGAGCTCCGGGCCGAGCTTCAGGCCGAGCTCGCGGCAGTCCGGAGGGCTGACAGCCAGGAACTCGGGGGTGGGGGGCGCAAGCAAGGGCAGGGGCAAAGTCAGCCCCAGTCCCAGCTCAAGCCCCAGCCGCAGGTCGAGCCGGGGAGCCAGTTGCTGACGCTGGTGCAGCGGGAGCTGGCTGCTTCCCAGCAGCAGCTGCACAAGCAGCTGCAGGAGCAGCAGCAACAGTTCCAGCTGCGGATCCAGCAGCAGCTGTCCCTGCTGGAGGGCATTGTCTTGCGCCCCCCGTTGGCGGCGACTTCCGGACAGAAGACGGTGTCATATGCCACTGCTGCCGCGGCCAAGACTGGGGCGTCCAGGGCAGGCCTGTCAGGGCAGGCCAGGAGCGGGACTGTGGAGTCACAGCCCGCAAGGCCGGCCCCGCAGGCCAGACAACAGCAGCAGAGAAGGCCAGCCCCTGCTGCCGCGCCCAAAAAGGGCAAAGTGGCGCCGGCCACTAAGGTGGCAGGAGCCCCTGCCGTGGTGGCAAATAGGCGGACTGTGCCGCCTCCCCAGCCTGCGGAACCTCCGGCCGAAGCCGAATGGCAAGTGGCCGGAGCCAAGAAACGGGCAGGAAGGGCGAATCGGGCCGCTAAGAAACGCCAGCGGCGGCAGCGGCGTAAACGGATGGCTGGGATTCGCGCCCCGCGCTCCACGGCTGTAGTGATAACACTGCAGCCGGAGGCAGCGAAAAAGGGTGCGACCTACGGCCAGGTCATCCGTAAGGCGAGGCAGGCGGTGGACCTGAACGAGTTCGGGATCACCGGGGGCTTCCGGATGCGGCATACCGCGACCGGTGCCCTGATGCTGGAGGTCCCCGGGGCCAACAGCGGCCCCACCGCAGACGCCCTGGCGGAGAAAATCAGGGCGACCTTGGATGCGGAGGAGGCCCGGGTGTCCAGGCCCACAAGATGCGTCGACATGCGCATTATGGGCCTGGACGATTCCGTGACGGCTGAGGAAGTCGTGGCCGCTGTCGCCGGGACGGGGGGGTGCCTTACCGACCAGGTCCGGGCGGGCGCCATCCGTGCTGACGGCACGGGCATGGGGGCAGTGACGGTGAACTGCCCCGTGTCAGCGGCCAGGATCATCACGGGGGAGGGCCAACGGCTCTTGGTAGGCTGGGTCTCCGCGCGAGTTAAGCTGCTGGAGCCTAGACCGCTGCGCTGTTACCGCTGCCACGTGGGGCACCACGTGGGGGTCTGTTGCGCAGCGGAGGAAGATCGCAGTGACCACTGCTTCCAGTGCGGTCAGTCCGGCCACAAGGCCGAAACTTGCAACGCAGCCCCGCACTGCTACGCATGTGCGGCGGCGGGCAAGCCGGCCGACCACCGGGCTGGGAGTAGGACCTGCGATCCCCCTGCCAAGGCCAAGGGCAAGGTGCCAAGGCCCGTCCCCGCGAAGATTCTCACCGCCGCGGCTGCCCAGCTGGCTGCCGCCGCCATCGCCTCCGCAGACGCCGCCGCCGCTACCACCGCGGCAGGACCCTCGCAGAGGGCACGGGAGGAGACTGTAATGGACTGTCAATAACGGCTCCATTACGTCTCCTCCAGGCGAATATCAACCACTGCGCCCCCGCTCAGGATCTGTTGCTCCAGAGCATGGCGCAGTGGTCGATCAACATCGCCGTCGTCTCCGAGCCGCACTTTGTCCTGCCCAGAGCCGACTGGGTTCAGGACCTGAGCGGCTCGGTGACACTTATTTCGTCGGCCGCCGCCGGTACCCCGGCACTCGAAGCCGTCAAGAAAGGCCGGGGTTGCGTGGCAGCACGGTTCGGGGACATAGTGGTGGTAGGCGTCTACCTGTCCCCGAACAGATCTCTCGCCGAATTGGATAGCTCCCTTTTGGAGCTGGATGCCGTCGTTGCTGGGTTTGACTCCAGCCTCCCCGTGGTCGTTTGCGGGGACTTCAATGCCTGGAACGAGGCTTGGGGTTCCCGGTTCACGAACCAGCGGGGTCGAAGGGTTGAGGAATGGGCTCTAGGACAGGGCCTACTCGTCCAAAACCGGGGTTCTGTCCCCACGTGTGTGCGGATGCAGGGCGAGTCGGTGGTGGACGTTACGTTCGCCAGCCCTGCACTGGCACCGCGCGTCGTCGACTGGCGCGTCATAGAGGAGGTGGAGACGTACTCCGACCACCGGTATATCCGGTTTGACGTCTCCGCCCAGACCTCGACCGCGCCGGTCCGACGGACCCCGTGTGGTCCGCGTTGGGCGCTGAGGCAGCTGGACAGGGACCTGCTCCAGGAAGCCGCGATGGTACAGGCCTGGGTGCAAGCACCGGACAGGCCTGTCGACATCGACGTCGAGGCGGACTGGTTTCAGGTGGCCATGTCGCAAATATGCGACGCGGCCATGCCCCGAGTCCGGCCAGGACGTGCCCGGCGCCAAGTACACTGGTGGTCGCCAGAGATTGCGGCACTGCGCGATGCGTGCAATGCTGCGCGACGCCGGTATACTAGACACCGCAGGCGCCGCACCCGTCCACCGGGTGCGGAGGCCATAGAGGCGGAGCTATATGAGGGATACAGAGCTGCAAAGCGCACCCTCCGAGCGGAGATAAAGCGGGCCAAACTCGAGGCCCGCAACGTGTGGCTGGAGTCTCTGAACGTCGATCCGTGGGGACGCCCATACAAAATGGTGATGGAGAAACTCCGCCCATGGGCTCCCCCGCTGACTCAGAGTCTCCGGCCCCAGCTCGTGGAGGGTGTGGTGAGCGCTCTGTTCCCTACGCGAGGGGAGCATACTCCCCCGCCTATGGCTCCGCCACCAGCAGCGGTGTCCGATGCGGACCACGACGGCAACGACGGCAACAACGCTCCAGAGGTGACCGAGGTGGAGATGAGAGTGGCGGTGCGAAGGCTGAGTGCCAAGAACACCGCCCCAGGACCCGATGGCTTGCCTGGAAAAGCCTGGGTCCTGGCCATGGAGGAACTCGGGTCTCGACTGAGAGGGCTCTTCAGCGCATGCATGGAGAGGGGCCAGTTCCCGCTTCGCTGGAAGACGGGGAAACTGGTCCTTATCGCGAAGCCGGGGCGCCCCGCGGACTCTCCGTCCGCGTATCGGCCCATTGTGCTGCTCGACGAGGTGGGCAAGCTCTTTGAAAGAGTAATTGCAGACCGCCTCGTCGTGCATCTGACACGGAAGGGGCCGGATCTTGCGGACGGCCAGTTCGGATTTCGCAGGAGGCGCTCCACTGTGGACGCCATCATGCGCGTGCGAGCCCTCACGACGGGGGATGCGGTGTCCCGGGGCAGGTGTGTCTTGGCGGTGTCTCTGGACATCGCCAACGCCTTCAACTCCCTGCCCTGGAGTTGCATTGGTAGGGCACTCCGGTACCACCGGGTGCCCGACTACCTCTGTCGGGTGATCGAGGCCTACCTGTCGGACAGGTTCATCATCTACCCCGGTCATCAGGGGGAGCTGAAACGGCGAGAGATGTCGTGCGGTGTTCCGCAGGGATCGGTACTAGGGCCGCCCTTGTGGAACATCGGGTACGACTACGTGCTGCGCGCCGACCTCCCCGACGGGGTCAGCGTGGTCTGTTACGCAGACGACACGCTGGTCCTGGCGCGGGGACGGTCGTACCAGGCGGCGGTCGAACTAGCGACGCGCGGGGTTGCGACAGTCGTGGAGAGGATACAGCAGTTGGGACTCGAGGTGGCATTGCACAAGTCCGAGGCCATGTGTTTTCACGGCCCTCGGAGCGCGCCACCTCCGGGCTCCCAATTAACGGTAGGAGGAGTTCACATCGGCGTCGGGTCGACGATGAAGTACCTGGGACTCGTCCTCGACAGCCGGTGGAACTTCAAGGAGCACTTCCGACGTCTGGCTCCCAGGTTGAATGCGACTGGGGCTGCGCTCAAGCGGCTCCTGCCGAACCTAGGGGGTCCAGACGCCTCCTGCCGGAGGCTCTACGCAGGCATCGTTCGGTCCATGGCCCTTTACGGTGCGCCGGTGTGGGCGCCATCGCTACGGAAGCGAGTGGCGGCCCGGCTAACCGCCTGCCAGAGGGTCATGGCCATCCGGATGATCCGCGGATACCGTACGGTGTCCTGCGAAGCGGCGAGCCTCCTTGCTGGCCTACCACCGTGGGATTTGGAGGCAACAGTCCTTGCACACATGCATGACCTACGCGTGGAGATGCAACGTCGGGGCGAAACTCCGCTGCCGCGACAAGTCGCGGCATGGCGGACAGAGCTCCGGCGGGATCTCATGGTGAAATGGCGAGAGCGATTGTCGCAACCTCGTGCTGGGCACGCCACGATCGAGGCGGTAAGGCCCCTCTTTGAGGCGTGGCTGGAAAGGCCCCACGGCGTCGTCACCTTCCGTTTGGCGCAGGTGCTGACCGAGCACGGCAAGTTCGGTCCGTACCTGTACAAGATTCGTGCGGAGACGACGCCCGGGTGTCGCCACTGTGCGGACCGCCCGGTGGACACGGTGGAGCACACAGTCGAGGTGTGCCCCGCTTGGGAAGAGCAGCGCCGTGTCCTCGTGGGGGCGATCGGCGGCGATCTCTCGCGCCGGGGCTTGGTCCAAGCCATGCTCCGGAGCGAGGAGGAGTGGCAGGCGGTCGCCTCCTTCTGCGAAGCAGTAATGCTAGTAAAGGAGGAGGCCGACCGCCTTAGGCAAAGGCGGACACGCCGCCGCCGCCGCCGGGTTTCCGATCCCAATTTCCGGCCACCGTAGGCGCGGGCTCGCGGACGGTGGGCAATGGGTAGCTCGCTGTCCGTCCGTCCGGTAACAGACCGGTCCGAGCTCAGGTCGTCTACGGCGCGCACCGTTCCCGCGCGCCTCAAGGAGTTGTCAGCATACTGTAGGGGTCCAGCAGGGCTGAAGCCTACTGGGGCCAAAGGTTATGTGAGACTGTCACCAAAGGCCCCAGGATAAAGGCAAGGAATGGAAAGGTAGGTTTTTTAGTCAGTAAAAGTCTGACACTGTTTCCCGCCCCACCCAAGGGCGGGATTCGTCATTGGATGATTTTTACCTACCACAAAAAAAAAAAAAAAAAAAAAAAAACCTATCCGAGCCACGGTGTTATATTTTCGCACCCGATTCTTTCGTTCCTGCAATCTAATAGAATTAATTAAGCAATTCTGCATTTTAAACGGAATACATAAGCTGTAAGAGACGGTTAAAAACAAATTGTGCTCGCTTCGCTCTCTCGTGTTATATAAGAAAGTACGCTTTTAAATCATTATAAAGTATAGGACGGGTTTTCTTTTTTATAGTGTCCTTTTTATATTAGCTTGTGTCGATTTTTGAATACGTTTCTAAGATTTAGGTACCTACTTGTTTTTCGATGTGCGATTCTTTGTCTTCATACTCTTTGCCAGATAATATAAAAGAGTCGGCAAATGGACTTGAGCTCAGCACCTATTGGATTTTCTAAAAGCTGCCGTCTGCGGCCCTGATAATAATAAAACAGAAATTCCTAGTGTGTAGAATAGTAAGTGAGCTCAGTATTCTGGCAAATTCTTGTATTATCTTAATAAAAAAATCTATCCACTTTACTTCATAAAACTAACATTCTGTGACGTGACAATATTGGTATTGGTATTGACATAGCAAACAATAGCTATGCCCGAGTAGTTTATGTCAATAAACTCAAAACCTGTTATAAATATATTCACCATAATGTATGCCAGCTGCGGCTAAATTGTTAAATAACAATTTTATTATTATTACAACGGAAACAGATACAAGTTACGTCACTGATCAATATGAACTAAGCTAGATGAAAACCACCGCACTTCCGGCGGTCCGATTGTCGCTCCACGCGCGCCTCGAAGAGATGTCAGTAAAACCGTAGGGACCCAGCATTCCCGCGAAGCGACGAGCTTCCTTGCTGGCCTGCCACCATGGGTGGCATCTGGAGGCAACAGTCCTTGCATACATGCACGATTTGCGCGTGGAGATGCAACGCCGGGGCGAAACGTGTGCTGTAGGGGCCCAGCAGGGTTAAAGTCTTTTGGGGCCATGAGTAATGTGAAAGTGTACCCCGGGGCCCTGGAACGAAGGCAAAGAAGGAACAGGAGTATCTGTTGTTCTTCCGAAAGGGAAACTCGTGGTTCTGGAACGCAAAGGACAAAAAAAGACAATCGGTGTGATTTAGCTGTCAGTAAAAATCTGACACGCCCTAAGCTTCCAAGAAATCTATGGATGTGTTCCCACCTTAAAAAAAAACCGATTAAAGGGGGACTTTGTTGAGTTTTTCTCCTCAAATAATGCTTGTTCAAGAAAATATAGCCGTTTATTCTCAACAGTTTAATCTTTAGTCTTTTCACGTCGGGTTCACCAGTTTAGGGGTACGTGGAACAGGGTGTAAAATCTCGCAAACGTTCGTTGAAAAGGGAGGATCTTCCGACCGAACAGGTGCTGTGTCTGATCTGGGCAACTGCCCGGTGGATGATTTCGGGCTGCTGTACCTAAATCTAATCGCGCGGGGAACTCTAAAACTGCGATGCAGGATTTCGAATTTTATTTCCTATAAGATGTTCCGTCATCGATGTCGCTATAAGATGACGAAATCTGTAGCGAGTTTTTGCGCAGGAAGTTGTTACATTGTAAAAAATACTGATTTGCATCGTCGGATCGAAACTAATGACCGGTCATTATAATAGGTATGCATTTATAATGTTGCAAAACACAAACGTCAGTAAAGAATAGGAAGGTATACCTACTCAAACGCAACCAACGTTCAAAAAATCCAGACAAGTGCGAGCCTAACTCACGCACTGAGGGTATCGTACAAGCTTATCTATAAAAACAGTTCAATTCCAGAATCGAATTTCGAAGATTTTTCCGAATCGCAAAAAAGTTTTTTTTTTGTGACGTATCTACAAATTTACAATTTTCAGATTTTTTCTTCTACCTATATCTAATTATGCTATGAGACCTTGCTTTTTGCCAAATTTCGAGATTCTAGGTCAACGGGAAGTACCCTATGAATTTTGATTCCTTTGAGAGTGTCGAAATGTACTTACCTACGTTATTTGCAACAAAAGCAGCTGCACCTATCTTTTTTTTGTGTTATCTTAGAAGTTTGATTTTTTCACAGCTTCAAGGAACCGCAGACCTGATTATATAGTTTAAATTGTGTATTTATTATCTATTATTTGTTATTGTATGTATATATTTTATATTATCTAGCACGTCATGGTAAGGGCCCTGATTGGTCCAATCAGGGCGCTTACTCTCGAGTTTAATTCCAATCGGTCGACATTGGGATTATGACGTTAGGTACTCTTGAATTCGATGCTAGCGCCAAATTGGTTTAAAATTGCGCGACCACACGCCAAACTCAAGCCCCATTTTAATTAGTTTCCCAAAAAGGTCACGCAATTTGGCCCTAGCGTCGAATTTAAGAGTACCTAATGCCACAATTCCAATGTCGACCGATGGGAATTAAACTCAAGAGTAAGCCCCCAGGGCCCTTACCATGACACACCAAACCTATCACAGGTTTGATGTTGACTGAAAAATTCCATCTGCAAGATTGAAGACCGACGGTCTTTCCTCATAGTACATAGGTAGTTACATAGGTATATTGGATTGACATGACGCCATTTTATTTCAGTTGGAGCGCAATCTCTCAGACCCCGCTTGGGCGCGGTCATTCCGGGAACTAATCAACGACTCGGCGACTTACAATGACTGGCAACACTATGGAGCTCTGTTCGAAGGCGCGGATGACCACGGCACCGCTCACGTCGTCGTCGTCGCCCCTGATGGCAGCGTCGTCTCAGCCACCAGCACCATTAATTATATGTACCTAAACTATAAATTTTTATCTTAATCATTTAAATTATGTTTCGGACCGTAGCTAATTGTGATGAAACGAAGACTTGTACAAAGGCTAACTATTCGTTTTCGAACGAGTGGTGAACGCAGTCTCTTCTTTATCTATTGTTATCGAACTTTATGATACTGTTATGGCATGAAAATCAGTTGCAAACACGTAGGTATTTATAATTTAAATCTCTTCATTTACCGTGTCAAAATTTTTGTTTGACGACAAAAATGGAACAATGCGATGAACTTCATATTCATTGTGGTAGCGAAAACAATTCTAAATCGGAACAAATCTGTAAACAAAATCAACAACAAAAGTACTCATTGTTTGCGGTGGACTCTTTGATTTACTTCTAAAGTTTTTTCAACCGTTTCGCCCGGTCATTTGGGTGTCTTTCACCTTGCCTAGATGATCTTGAAAAGATTGTTTAGTACTTCCCTACCAATTGTGGTAAAAAATTGATAATAAACCAACGCCTTTTCCTCATATTTAGAGTAAAGGATGGCCTAAAACTACAGTATGTCACCGGCTACATTCTTCCTTATGTTTTTTTCCTTAGATTTTTTTTTAAATCTTTATTTAAAGAGATTTTTCGCTGGGGCGAATATGACACTCTGTAGGTAAACATAATTATGAAATAAAATAAACCCAAAAAAATGTTCATGCAGTTTTCACCAATAGATAGAATGATATTGAGGAAGGTTTAGGTGTTTATTACATGCGACCATTTCAAAGATTAGTAACAACTGCATGAAATCGGATATAAAGGGGGTGTATACATCATCAATAGGTATTATTGCATACCACTTGAGACACATTGTTCCCAAGGTAGTACACATACCTATTAATAATGCAAATTTTCTTAGATTTCATACAGAAATGGTTATAAATACAGCGATATTACAGAAAATACAAAAAAAAAAACAATAAATAGCTAATTTCGAAAAAAGAATAACCTTTAATAAAAAGTTTATTTGAACTTATAATTCCAAGTCAATCCGAAAATGTAACATTTCAAAGTAACCCCTTTTAAAAACGGCAGAACTGATGTTTAAAACACTCACAAGATGAACTTCTATAAAATTTTACAGTTGGGGCTCTCAGAGACGGTCACGCAGCCTGGGCTTCATGTTGAACAATGAAATGGATGACTTCGCAATCCCGCACGTCGAGTCAGCATACGGCCTGCCACCTTCTCCTGCGAACATGTTGGCGCCGAACTTGCAGCCGCTCAGTTCCATGGTCCCCAGTCTTGTGAGGAGCAGAAGTGGAAGAGTGGAGCTAGTCCTCGGGGCTGCCGGTGGTACTAAGATCACCACGCAAGTCGCGCTGGTAAATTTTGACTATTGCTCTGCTGCCTTTTAATTTCAATTTGAGAAGTTATTTAATTAGTTTTTTTCTTTTTAAGAAAATATTCTCTTCTGGTCTAGTTGTATGAGTTCAATCTTTTTGTATTGTAATGATCCATAGGCTACAGGTATGCAACTATGCCAAAGATTCTGGCTTGAGTGGTTGTGATTCGAACCAATTAGTAGTAGAACCAGTTAGTACCTTAGCCCTTACCTACGTTAGCATACCCAATGTCTTTGATGTTGTGTTTGAACTAGATTATAACTCTTATATTACAGATTGCTCGGCATACAATTCTTGAAGGAAGCGACCTTCCAGATGCTGTCCAGAGACCAAGATTACATCATCAGCTGTTGCCCATGGAAGTTCAGCATGAGGCGGACTTCAACCCGGTAAGATAGGCTCCTAAACGTTAATTCGAGTTTTAGAAAAAAAGTACTTTAATTTTTAATCTTATCTATATAAATCGATAGTGTTTCATGTACCAGATTGACCCTCCACGGGATTAAAACTATCAAAATTTAGCCGTGTATAGTACGCGGCAAATAAGTTGAACCAGTTGCTACGGTTACACGCAGCGCGACACCTCGCATTTAAGGTCGACTGCCATGATAGTTCAACTTATATTGACGTGATTGTACCTACCTATATTTTCTACTTTCACACAAGCGCACTAAAGTAAACAGCCGTTTATGTAACCAACAATACATGTCATTGGATGCAATGGTCGAATCGAAACACTGTTATGTCAACCGAAACGGCCGTGACTGTAATAGTTGTGTCATAATAGCTAATGCAATACCATTATACATGTCGATATAATAATAAATTATTTGTGAAAATGATACTTTAATAATACATTCAAATGCTGAGTACATACGTCACCGAAATTATAGCGTATACAGCAGTAGTAATCATTTCTTCAAGTGTAGATACTGTAGGTAGTAATTTATGTCGTTTAAGGTGAAAATGTAAAGGGCAATAATTAAGCAATACTTCATCTTCCTACCTAGAATATTGCTTGAGGTTGGCGCAAAACGTTTTTTTTTCTTCCATTCAGTCAACAGTCACGCTATCGCTAACTTCATTTTCTTTCATATTATTCCTTACACAATCTATCCTTTTTTTTTCGCATCCCTCTCCATTAATCCACATGGTATATTCACAATTCTATTATAGTAACATGTGTTTCATCTCTCCACATCCTCTTCACATGACCATACCTTATATTCGATAAGTACTTTTTAAATTTTTCAGACACTGCCCAAGCAGCACAAAAGGCTGTACAAGGGCTGTATATAGGTTCAGGTTTACACTCTAAGCTGTATAGTAAGCTGTATATAGGCTGTATAAGCCCATATACAGCCCTTGTAACTCCAAAAAGGGCCCACATATACAGCCTATATACAGCGTTAAGTGTAAGTGGAGAATAAAAGCTGTATATTGGCTGCGTGTTGGCTGTATATCGGCTGTATAAAGGCGTTTTTGTACACCCTAAGCTGTATATCGGTGTACAATTACACTTTAACTCTACAGATATTCAATTATAACTATCATTTACAGCAAAAAGCTGTTAATTGGTGTAAGAATACGAAAGAATCCAAACTTAAAGATTATTTTTTATAATATTTTACTAATGGCGACTACGCCATATACATTTAATTTTAAATATATATGTTAAATTGGACTTGTTGACCTTAGTAATATGGTGAATTTATAGTGCCGATTTAATTTCATTGTAAAAGTGTGTATATTTTCGGTGAAAATATTAACGCGCCAGCGAAATAATCAATTTTAACATCAAGGAAAATAGTAAATACGGTAAGTAATGTTATTATTTTTTTAGGTTATATTAAAAAAATATGTTGAAATAATAGGTATAAATGCAAATCAACCGTAATTCAAGCTGATAATCATGATATGACTTTAGGCTTTTGCCAAATAAGCCTTTTATTATGTTTATAATATCATTATGTACATTGCAAAATGGCGACAGCTTGCACAATAGAGTATTTTTACGACCTAGGCTGTATAATAGAGTATTTTTACGACTTAGGCTGTATAATAGAGTATTTTTACGACTTAGGCTGTATAATAGAGTATTTTTACTCCATAATCTGTGTAATTGTTCATAACAAGTACGTACATTTCTAACCATCTTTAGAGATACGTATAAGGAATAAAAAATCCTCAGCTACCTACGACTAAATCTCATATGTCCGAATACAATTTAACAATTTATATACTTATTGTGAAGTAGTGAGTAAGATTTGTAACCGATCTTTCATCTATTTTTCAGAAAAGGTACAATAAGGCCTTTGACTTGGTCTAATATCAAGGTCACGAGAATCAGAAGGCGATCTAAAATTACTAAGCGAGTGATTAGACGTCGGACGCATTGGTGAAGGATGACAGTTCTAACCCTCCAGAACATCGTGGGATTACATCAAAATGCTGCATATAAAGTCTATTATTATCATCATTGAAGAAGCAGATTGTGATCTATTACTTTATCTTCTCCAATAAATTATACTTTACTATCTCTACTGTCTGTTGTATTTAAATAAATTATCTGTATTTGTAATATTTAAATATTTCCTTTTGACCTTCCTCTTAATTCAATGTTTTCTCTTCAACACCCTTAGTTGATTGGTACAGAATACCTACAGCATTTTGTTTTTTGTAGTTTTGGGTTAACCTCAACCATAGAAACTATTTAGGTTCCAAGTTTCATGGCCTTATGAGTTATGTGCCTTTAGTTTTATTTTATATTAAAATATTCACCAATTGCTCGGATATTTTTTTTTCTGGAATGAATTCTTGCTCTGATTCGATCACGAAAAGAATTTTTTTTTTTTACGTTATTGTATTCTATTGGTACTTGCACGGGTGTGTCACAGGGGGGTTAAAATTTTGGTTATTTTTGACCTAGGACGCACCGTTTTCGAGATAATTGAATTTCTTTTTTTTAAATCATAGGGCCCATAGAACGGACACGGTGCGAGTAAGTTTTTACGGAATCCTTGGTGCGCGAGTCCAACTCGCACTTGACCGGTCTTTTCCTCCATATTGATGTTCACAAAAACACAATCCGAGTGATTCCATTAGTAATACAGCCTAACGCTGTACTATAGCGTTCATTTACTCTTATAGCTGTATATCACCCTTGTAGGCAGTAGTTATAACACCACAATAGTTATAAGAGTGTACAATTACACCAAACGAATAAGAGGTATAATGGAGTTCGTTTACACCAATATACAGCAATAAGTATCATTTTACACCATTGACCTATATTCTTGCGATAGACAAGCACGTTCATATAAAGTCTTTGTCAAAATACTGAAAAGTTCAAACAATAAATCGCTGCAGCGCTAGATTGCCATTATGTCGTCTAACAAAACTTTTAAAACTTATAGCGCTAAGATAGCTTATAGAGGATAATTTTCGCGACCAAAAGGTCTAAAGCGCCATGAATTTCCTAGTACTTACGCGTTGCTTTCAACTTAGTGTCATGACATGTCATCCTTATAGATTTTTATACCGCAGAAGTGACACAGTTTCTTGCCTACAATACTTCATTACAATAATACTCTATTTCAAAATGTAATAATAGTCTTCGTTGGTATAAATTCTCTTCGCTGACATTTCTTGATGAGTTTTTATTGGGTATCAAAAATGTCGTCGTAATTTTTAAACTTTGATAAAAATATGTTAATACACCGTTAAATTTTGGTCGTTTTAATCCCGCGGAGAGTCGATTTGGTACATGAAATACTATCGATTTGTAAAGTGAAAATTAAAAATAAAGTACTTTTTTTTAAACTCGAATTAATTTCTCAGGCCTCAGGACTCCACTCTAGGAGAAGGAATGGGCCATAATCCACCACGCGGGCCCGGTGCGGATTGGTGGATGTCACATGTCATGAATTTTTGGTTCTAGGACATGTCGGTTTCCTCGCGATGTTTTCCTTCACCGTTTTTGAGAGCAGTGGTGATGAAATAAATCGATTCGAGTATTTAACTTCAATTCGATACCTCCACGCGTTCTCGAGATAAAAGGTCTTGACAGACGGACAGACGGACTACAAAGTGATCTTATAAAGGTTCCGATTTTTCCTTTTGAGGTATGGAACCCTAAAAGATATTCAAAAATATCGAACTGGTTATAAAACACCGCATAAAGTCTGTGTTCTGTAAAACAGTTGTAGGTAAAAACCTACAATTCGTTTTCATAGGGGGGAGCATCTGTATGTTTTAGTCTATGATTGTAAAATGGAGGGCGCTTTTTTGGAATATTATCTTTTCTATTATATTATTACGATATTAGAAGCTATTACATCGCTTGGATAACCAGTAGTTTTATTTCTTTAGCTACAGAATTATTGTTTATGTCCTGGTTTACTTTGATTCGAATTTATTAGCGGCTCTCCTACACTGCATGAACGTCAAAATTGCACTAACGTCAGCTGAGCGCGAATTGTACTGTCTGCCGAACAACTAATTAGAGAAAAGTGAATGTACGGCACGCGTCATCTAGTGCGTAGTACATATATATCGATGTTTTACACTAATATAACACTTAGACCTGTATAAAGGAAGTGGTGACGTGCAATATACAGCCTATATACAGCTTTAAGTGGAAAACGCAGCCTTAAGTGTCAAAAAACTCTTAAAGCTGTTTAATTGAGTAAAAATACTCTGATATAGAACCATAAGCGTACGCGGATACTTTTATGCAGCCTAAAGCTGTGTTTTACACCCTTGTACAGCCCTTATACAGCTCTAAGCTGTATATCGGCTGCTTTATTGATGTTTGATACGCTTGCGTGCTGCTTGGGTGGTGCCACTTTCAAACTTTTCTTTATCCATTCTTGTCACTCCACTATTATACTCATCACCTCTACTTGCAATCTTTTTCATCCATCTTTTTCACAGCCCAATGTTCTGATTCAAACAGTAAACCAATGAATGCTTTTTAACCTAAAGGGAATTCATTGGTCGCAAGTTATTTTCAGCGACCTGTCGCTATTTCGTCTATCCTGAGTTGAATCAATGTTACAACTCAGTCTATCTCGCCAATACTTGCCATCCCTTTGGGGCAAGCGACCACCGATTTAACAAAAAAAAAAAAAAACATGCCCCCGAAGTAGGTACCAGAAGTCTGAATTTATTGACATAGTACTAGTAATTTCCCGTATCTACGAGTAAAATCTTATTCAAACGATTTCCTATCTTTTCCCGTCCTGATTCATCCATAGACGTGCCTAGCGTATGCGGGTTTTTTTTTTAAATTTGGTTTTGGTAATTGACAATTATCTCCCCCACGCTTCCCGAGTTGGCTGCTTCTTTTCGAGTCGGTGATTAACTTTTAAATATTGTGGGCTCAGTAAGTAACCACGTTAGTCGCGGATCGTCTGAAGCCTTCATGAAGATATCATTAAAGTGTTTTTTTATAGGCAATAATTAAAAATAAATTATTTGTCATTCACAATATTGTAAGTCTAGGATAAAACACACAGGACTATATACAATGTCTGCAATGTGTCCCCAAGTCTAGAATCGTACCTGGGTGCTGCAAAGTGCACAACAAGCTCGCCCCTTTCTAATGAAATGCGATTACAACTAAAAGTATCTACAACCCTTTTTTTCGGTGGGAAATCATCAAATGACTTCTTCCGCTCTATGCGGAGAGAGGGAGTGTCAGACTTTTACCCAACTTTCAGGTACCTATCCTTTACGTTCCGGGGTAACGGTGGCTCTTTCCGACAATTTCGCAGACTTATAAGTACACCTCTACCAAACCTTCCGGGAACACATTTTTTAGCCTATCATAGCATCAGCCTTACAATGTTCCCACTGCTGGGACTCAGGCCTCCTCTCTAGGAGAGGGAATGGGCCGTAATCCACCATTTAACGTAATGTTAAATAGGTACTTACTTCAGTGTAGCTAACAAGGCTGCAAAATTACGCAATCCATCGTGACCAACATGTATTTGTACGGTGTACAATAAAACGTACAGCCTAAGCATTGTTCACTGACAATAATATGTAGTTGATGTATTCAAATGGATAAAGCTAAATAATAATAGCTATTTCCCTCATAATAATATATGGTTGTGTGAAAAGAAAACATTCAGAGAATTTGTTAGCAATTTGATGTGTTAAGTAAATATAGATTTATTTTTACAGAGTCTATTAATGTCTAGCAAAAGTCTGCCAGTTTAAAATATGATGGCACATTCCCTCTCCTAGCGAGGAGACATGACTCCAGCAGTGGGAACATTATAAGACTGAGCTATGCTATGCAATACTAAGTACTTATATATCAAAATTCAGCCTCATTACGGGAGTAACTTACTACTTAAAATCCATATTTTTATACTGTGCTAAGTATAAGATTCTTTGTTTTTATCCAAGGATTAGTTTTGCTACAACACCTTATCTTTATAATAGACAAAACGTGTTTAGTATCTAGTTTAATACGTGTTTCAAATTCCTCGTCATTTTCCTTGATAGCTCGGTTACAATATAACAACCGAGGGCAACTGACTCACACCTTGCATACAATCCCATTCTATTTATCTACTACCAGCCCATCCTAGCAACATAATGTGAAAAAATTAACATAGCTGTACGAGCGCGGTCATTTCTGCCTGATCACTGCAAAAAAAATGTCGCTTGAATCCTGCGGCGTGGTGCCAAACCAAACTCTTTGAAGTTTTGGTTGAGAGTGCAAGCACAAATGAACTTAGCGGTGGTCAGGGGGAAGTGTTGTGACTTGTGTTGATAGTACATGTGAATGTTTGTTACCTACTCTTTCATACAAAAACTTCTGAACGGATTTTAAATATTTTTTAATATAGCATCAGAATAACATATAGGTATGTTGGTAAGCTGCTGGCAGAAGGTACAATGCGTTCCAAATGAGAATAGCATCGATTGCCATGTTGTGACGTCACGATTTACTGTCAAATCGAGGAAAGAATTTTTTAAATTTTAATTTATTTACGAACTGTGAACGAAAAAAGTTTAATCAGAACCCAGTTCTTCAATTTTGCTCATCTCTGAATTCTTCAATTTTGCCAAAATTTCTTCGATTTAACAGTACGACGTGACGTCACAACATGGCAAACGATCCTATTCTCATTTGGAACGCATAGTAGTGCCTTATATTATAAATGTGATAGTTTTTGAAGATGGATGTATTGGGTGTTTGTTACTATAACGTGCGAAAACGCGTTTTGATGAAACTACAATATAGCTTGTACATTAAAATAACATAAATGCTCTAATTTATATCGAGGGAAACGCTAGTTCCACACCGTCGAAGTCACTGGCAGAGGCATTGGTAGAAAAATTGATAACATCGGCACCTTTTCTTTTATCTGTGATCGGCACCGTACACAGATATCTAGAGAATACACCAGCAACTAACCAAATAGTTAAACATACCTACACAGGTTTTTTTTTTTTTGGGTAGGTAAAATCATCCAATGACAAATCCCGCCCTTGGGTGGGGCGGGAAATAGTGTCAGACTTTTACTGACTAAAAACCTACCTTTCCGTTCCTTGCCTTTATCCCGGGGCCCGTGGTGACAGTCTCACATAACCTTCGGCCCCAGTAGGCTTCGGCCCTGCTGGACCCCTACAGTTTGCTGACAACTCCTTGAGGCGCGCGGGAACGGTGCGCGCCGTAGACGACCTGAGCTCGGATCGGTCTGTTACCGGACGGACGGACAGCGAGCTACCCATTGCCCACCGTCCGCGAGCCCGCGCCTACGGTGGCCGGAAATCGGGATCGGAAACCCGGCGGCGGCGGCGGCGTGTGCGCCTTTGCCTAATGCGGTCGGCCTCCTCCTTTGCCAGCATTACTGCTTCGCAAAAGGAGGCGACCGCCTGCCACTCTTCCTCGCTCCGGAGCATGGCTTGAACCAAACCCCGGCGCGAGAGATATACCTACCTAGGTAAATTTAGGTACCTGTACCGATTGAACAAAGAGGAGTGTAACTTTTCTTCATTCGAGTAGGTAAAGTAAACCCAAAGGTTATCTGGGAGAAAATGATTTGTTGCATTAAATCCGCCTACACTACAATTGCTACAGGATGGTGCGGGTGACAGCTGTCGCATTTAGGTATACAATATCCTATCCTTTTCTCTCAACTTAATGTTGCATATTTTATCCTGCTGTCATCCTACCACACTACATGCTATGTAAAAAAGGCCGCAGTACCACTATAGTAAGCGGCAAATAATTTGAGCCATTTGCTGGGGTTGTGCGCGGCCCCTCACTTCAATTGGGACCCGAAAGGCGGTTACTGAGCATCCAAAGTCAACCGCCATGGTAGTTCAACTTGTATGATGAGGATTATAACCGATTTTCGGGTCTCAGTCGCGGTGGGATGCTACGCATAGCCGTGGCGGACGGTTCGACTTATTTGCCGCGTACTATATCACCTACCTGTACCTAAGTATCTACATAAAATTTAAATAATAATCAAACTATTTTCTGTCAACAGGCCATCATCGCATCTCTCCGAGAAAAGGGTCATGCGACCACCGAGCTGGGCCCGACCGCTGGTTTCGCAGCCATGGTGGCTGCCGCCAGAGACTCCTACGGCTATTTGATACCACAGACGGACCACAGAAGAGTCGGCAGCATCGATGGATTCTAAATTTAAATAGTTTTTAATCATCGACTGATCATAATTTTACTCTTCGCTAAGAAGTGTTAAAAAACAAGGACCTATATTTTATTTGTCTCATTTAACCAAATACCGTTCATAGGTATATAAATATCGTAGCTTCTCATTGCAAAGCTACTAGGTAGGTACATATTGGTACTTTCATTCGTTAAAATTTAAACTTAACTCCAATGAAATCAACTCAAAATTTATTAGTTTACAATAAACTATTCATAATACAGAATACTTTTAGTAATGGTGTCACTTTGAAGTCCATAGTTTGTAGGTCCTTAATTAAATCTTTACTTATTAAAAAAAATAGCAAATAAACTCCTTATAGAGTACCTACTATCTTATTTCTATGTATCTATTACGATCTTTTTTTCTCATCGAAAACTTGCCTGTTACATTATTTAGTTAGTTCAGGATTTTGGTCCAAGTGCAAATCGATTGTGATATTATATTTTATGAACGTGGATATTTCTGGTTGTAAGTATTATTTTGTTATAGAATTGTAATTAAGTTGCTGTGATGTATTGTTATTCGTGAAATAAATGGTTTTGATGGTACACAAAGCGTTATTGTTTTCTTAGTCCCAAAATTATTTAAGGATAGCAATAAATTGCTACTTTGCTCAGTCTACTGTGTTACAAAAAGGCAACAGCACATCCGCAAGTAGATAAGGCCAGTTTTAATTAAAAAATAAATATGATTTGATTAAATTGATTGATTTGATTTCGCCTTCAAACTAATTTGAATACGGCACAAACACAACGACGGCAACGCTGCAGCCGCGCTGCCGTCGCAGCACTTGGTCACTAATTTGTAGGCGCCCTAAAATGTTAAATCCTAAGCAGCGTTTAATCAAGTCTCACCTAATACATGGAAGGCTAGAATGAACCGTTTGTGCAGTTTTTAAAGTTATCTAAATAAGACATACCTTATTTTGCTGACCGGAGGTCATCAGCGATCGTGCCCAATCATACACAAGGCACGTAGCTGTATGTTGCAACCAGGGACCGATTTTCGGTTAAGGTATACGGTTACGCTACCGGTATTAAAATACAGTACCGCTTTATTTTAAAGGTAGACCGAAACCGGTTAAGATTTGCTGTTACGCTACCGGTATAAAATAACGATAGTGCCATTTTTTTAGGTAGGTACTGCTATACCTTTATTTAACCTTTACTCAACCGAAATAATTCCAGTACCGAAATGATTTCTCGTGCGAGTACCTACGATAAATACGACGTTGCCAGCTATCGCAACAAGCTTATTGCGATTGACACGACGAAAAAGCGCGGGAGTAGTAAAAGTTGAAATAAAAAGGTATGATGTCATACCGTTAACCCTTATAACCGATATTTTTTCGGTATGTAGTCCCTGGTTGTAACTGTAGCAAGTTGGTTTAAATCATTTGCAATTTACAGACAGCTGTTTCAATTCTGTGTCATTGACATTTTTACCCATAGCTACGAGTCGTTCTTCTTCTAAGAATATCCCTTGATTTATATAAACGCCGTGTGTTTAGAATGAGTCAGTTTCTACGATACGACGACGTGTACTGATTTTTTACGATGTACTTATTCTACACATAAGTGATATATTGTAGTATAGTTGTTTAGAAGATAAAAGAGCAGTGGGTGACCTACTATATAGTAAAGGCCAAGAGTTACAAGGTCGTCGCAATGGTCTTCGCAGGTTCAAACTCAGGCAAGCGCTTTAGTTTGCGCAAATTATTTCATCATACCTGCTCTCAAAATGTTGAAGGAAAACATCGTGAGGATTTTTGATATCATGATCATGAAACAAAACAGTTAATTGGTAAAATTATACAACAAAAAACGAAAGAAGTGTATAATTAATTCAAGTGCATAGTAGACCAGGGTCGGTAATAACTAAAACAATAACAGCATTTTCAATCGAATATTCTCAAGTCAAAATATGTTTTTTCTTTTTTAATAAGTCGGTGGGCTTTTTGTTTAATGAAATCTCTTCTTTCGGATGGTTTAAAAAAATACAATACTATGGCTTTTCTCAGAAAACAGAAAAAAAAAAAAAACTTGAAAACATGATCAACAATTTTTTACCCTTATAAACTCAACCTCATCCACTTCCTTTATATTCCCTTTCTTTTCCAATGACTTTCATCCTACTGCTTAACTTTTTACTATTTTTATTCGCTTCAGCCCTGGTCTATAGAGCCGTCTGCAGAGAATGGGGTATCCAAATAGAATATATATATATGCCATTGGTACTTTCTTAAATCCGTACATTACACTACTGAAAGCATACTGAAAGTCATTTGTTGGTTGTTGTTGTTTGGCCAGAAAACGCCTGTTGCATAGGACGCTTTATTTTAAATGGTTTTATTGTGGCAACACTAAATCATAGACAAAGAACCTCAACTCTTATATTTCAACTGTCAATCTTGGTGTCAAACTGTCAACCTTTTTTGATTGTCAAATTTTCGCGCTTCTGCTAAAAACACCGATCAAACGTTCGTTAAATTTTATTTAATTAAATATAGTAATTATAAAACTAATTGAATCAACTTACTTGAATTCTGCTCCCAGCAAAATTATTTAAGTAGTGAAATCAAGACTGGAAACGCTTTTTTCTTCCAAAATGAGCCACAAATTATCGGAAGGCTCTCTGGAGGTAAGTCTTGCACTTGTATTATTTAAAACACATTCCATTTACAAACCTATCTAAGCTATTATAAAGCGAGTTTACTTTGGTGTATGTGTAAAAGTTTTTATGTATTTGCAAAGATGAGATATGCCTTGTCTACCAGAGCATCCTTGCTCTTGGACAAGTTGTAACTTGTCGACTGTCGTATAATACTCAACTCGAAACAATCATAACCTACACTTAAATAACTGAAGTCATGTGAAAATGAATCCATAATCAGTGCAATTCCAGTAGATATCTAATCAAAGGAAAAAGATTGATTCCATAAGTGCTTTCTAACATAATTGTGCTAAATATGAATTTATCTTTAAAATTTTCGTTGATTTAATCCCTAAAACTGTTATAACACATTCAAATATCAATATTTGCAGTTAGGATCTATATATTTGTAATATTTGAATTGTTATACTTGGCCTCAGTGGAACCTTATAACCGAGGAAATTTGCAGTCAATACTAGCATTTATCTTGTTACTAAAAATTGCGATTTAGCTTCAATTTTTTTTTTGACTGACTAACATTTTGACAATTCAAAAGTGCCTCTAATTGGACTATTTGAAATAAACAATTCTGATTTCTGATATTAATTACACACAAACACAAAAGCGAAAAGTACAATTAGAGATAAAAAAACATATAGGTGCCGCTTATTTCAAACAAAATTTCTTCCAGCTGACATGTGACAGGAGAGTTGGATATGAGACCTAGACACAGTGTGTCTAAATAATCATTATTAGTACTTCAATGTCATCCGAACTTAATTTCAGTTTTAAATAAACCAGATGTTTAAAGGAATATAATTTTATTTTCCCTATTTAAAAATAATATATAATCTATATTAACAGGTGATAATGAATGGTGGAGTATATGATAAACCCATAATGCAAGTGTTGGGCAGCAAGAAGATCCAAGGAAGCGGTGCCAATGAGAGGTTTCGGCTGCTTGTGTCAGATGGCAAGCATTCCCACAGCTTTGCCATGCTAGCCACACAACTTAATGACAAATTGATATCAGGAGAACTATCTGATTATTCCGTTGTGCAGATTGACCGTTTTGTTACATCATTGCTGAAGAACACTGGCAAGGGCGAGAAGTAAGTGTGGAATGCATTACTCAAAAAAATACATAATTGTTTTCTCAATAATTGTTTACAATGAATTAGTGGAGATAGATTATGAACTTGTAAACAGAGATTGTCTAGGTTTATCTGTAAAACATCACTTATAGTAATAAGACTACCTATTGTATTGTATTGTATTGTATTTCGGGCTGGTATCCGCAACTCCACGACTAAAGCGCGTATTTTGCGTACGGGTGGGACAAATGTGTCATTCGATCCACCCCAGCTCCTCGAGGAAGGCCAGCAGCGCCTTGGTGTTACTGACCATTTCGCGGAGGTTACCTGGGTTTCCGAAGTACTTTGCCCTGTATCCAGCGACAACAGGGCAGCTCAGAAGCAGATGTGCTGCAGTCTCTTCCTCCTCCATGCAGGCTCTGCACAGTGGGCTGTCTGTAACTCCTATGACAGAGAGGTGCTTATTAAAGGTCCCGTGGCCAGTTGTAACTGCCGTCACTTTCCGTAACTGCGGTTTAGTCAGTTGTAGGGCCTTTTTCGTAAAGCGGCCATCAATAGAGGGAAGTGCCTCCTTGGCCTGCCTGCACTCACTATGATCTACCCATAGTTTGTGGTGTAATTCTCTAGTTCGTTTCCTTACCAGATTGCGTAGGTGTGCAAAGGGGAGCGGCACGATGGGCTCAGGCCCTATCGCCGCCATACTCGATCCCCTTCGGGCGAGTTCGTCCGCAGCATCATTGCCTCGGGAATCGCTGTGTCCTTTAATCCATTGAATGGTTACTTGGTTGTGTTTACCCACCTGGTTGAGGCGTTGGTGACACTCATAAATCAGCCCGGAGTTAACCGTGTGGCTGTTTAGCGCTTGCAGTACAGCCATGCTGTCCGAAAGTATGCGTATAGAGTGGTCCTTAACTTTCCTGGTTGCGACGGCTAAGGCTGCCAGGGAAATGCCCAAGCACTCAGCCTGGAACACAGTGTTATGAACCCCCAATGGTGTGGCTATGTGAATGTTGAGATCCTCCGAGAAGACTCCAGCACCCGTACCATTACCTGTTTTGGATCCATCAGTGAAGATCCGCAGCTCTGCAGGGCACAGCCCTTCGCAGCGGTGGTCCTCATACAGTTGGATTTTGTATTTTTTATCAAAGATAAATAGCTTAGGTATCCGGTCGTTGATTGCTTGCGTTATGGGAAGCTCGTCGTTGAGTGCCGCAAGCAGAGCGGTGTGTTGTGTTTCTCTCTTACCCCAGAGATCCAGTGTCTTAAGACGTACGGCCGCCATCGTCGCTTCCTGCTGTATAAACAGGTGGAGTGGGGGAAGTCCCAGCATAGCTTCGAGCGCTGCAGTCGGAGTGGTCCTCATGCAGCCCGTAGTAGCCATGCAGGCCAGCCTTTGCATGTGTTGTAGTTTGTTTACGGCGGTGGCTAACTTGGTGCGAGGCCACCACACCACAGCGCCGTAAGTAATCATGGGCCGAATCACTGCGGTATATAACCAGAGTATAATTTTCGGGGATAGGCCCCACCTCTTACCTATCATTCTCCTGCATTGCCAGAAGGTGATGCAAGCCCTGCTTAATTTATTGTCTAGATGAGTGCTCCAGTTTAACTTACTGTCAAGGGTAACCCCCAGATATTTAACCTCGCTCGACAACTGGAGTTCTGTATTGAACAGTTTAGGCAGATTGAAGCGCCCTAGTGCTCGTTTTTGCGTGAACATGACCAATTCAGTTTTAGAGGGATTCACCGAGAGATCATATTCTCTGCACCATCGTTCCACGATGCGCAGTGCTTGCTGCATAAGGTTACAGATCGTTCCGGTCACCTTACCAGGTATAAGGATTGCGAGGTCGTCAGCGTACCCTATGGTGTAGTAACGATTCGCGTTGAGTATGGTGATGAGTTCGTTGATCACAAGGTTCCACAGTAGTGGTGATAGTACCCCTCCCTGTGGGCAGCCTCTAGCTATCAGCGCCAGCTGCTGTTCCTTCTCAAGGCGAACTACTCGTTTGCTTAGCATATTTGTAATCCAGTCGATTAATACCTGATCTACCCCGTGCTTGGAGAGGGCGGCACTTATGCTGGAGAAGTTTGTTTTGTCGAAAGCTCCTTCGATGTCTATAAAAGTGCCCAGGCAGGTACCTTTCTGATGGATCGCTTCCTCTATCTGGCTTACCACCAGATGAAGAGCAGACTCTGTCGACTTACCTGAGCTGTATGCATGTTGGTTACCATGTAGTGGTACTGTTTTTAAAACGCCATCTCGTAGTTCCCTCTCACATAACCTCTCCATCGTCTTTAATAGGAAGGAGGTTAGACTTATGGGTCGATAGGATTTGGCGTTTGTATAGTCACTCTTACCTGGTTTAGGAATGAATATTACTTTCACTTCCCTCCATCCTTTGGGAACGTATCTAAAAGCCAGGCACGCTCTCATTAGGGGCACCAGATTTGTCGCTAACGGTGTCCCACCCCATTGCAATAGTGCCGGAAACACACCGTCAGGACCAGGAGCCTTAAAAGGATTGAAGCTTTGGATGGCCCATTGGATTTTTTCCAACGTAATCATCCTGTGTGCATAGAGCCACTCATCGTCTGATGGTGTTTGGGTCACATCTGACCAGTCTGTTACCTGTGTGAAAACGCAGTCTGGGAAGTGAGCCTCAACTAAGACGCGTCTTGCTTCTTCAGGTGACGTGGTGAGTGTGTTGTCAGGTTTACGGAGCGTGGTAGGCCCAGGAGTATCCTGTTTTGCCAAAATTTTCCTTACCCTGTTTGCTTGTTGGCAGGATTCGATGCTACCACAGAATTTCCGCCAACCTGTGGTGCGTCTGAATCTGATGCATTTCTTGTAGCTGGATTTGGCCACATAGTAGGCGTCCCAGTCCTCATCCGCACGTGTTCATGGCTCTGTTTAGAGCCTTCCTTACCTTGCTACGCTTGCGTTCCAGATCCGCGCCCCACCAGGGTTGTTTGCCCGGTGTATCGCGCGGGAAGGTTTCTGGGCAAGCAGTGTGGTAGCTGTTTATCAGTGATTCGGTGAGTTGGTCCACTTGTGCGTCGATTTGAGCTGTGTCCTCAAATGTCATCGAATCGCCTGGTGGCGCAAGCTTGGAAGCTAGGCTGCGTCTATATGCTGCTCTGTCCGTGTTTCGCGGATTACGCCGTGGTAGCGTGGGTGTTACACAGACCTGGATGTCGAAACGGATCCACCTGTGGTCCGAGCAGGAGGCCTCTTTGGAGACATGCCACCCAGTAGTGAGTTCAGCTGCTCCCTCTGTTGCCAGAGTGAGGTCGATTATCGTGCGACTGCGTCTGGTTACAAATGTTGGTTCGGAACCTGTGTTTAGTAGGGATAGGTTAGTTGTGAACAAGTAATCCACCAATGCCTTACCCCTAGCATTTTGCGTTTCCATTCCCCACAGTGGATGGTGTGCGTTCGCATCGGTCCCGACCACGATCTCGTCCCCGCCGTTCTCACAGTGGGTAACGAGGCGGATCAGGTCGTGGGGTGGCGGTTCCTCCGCCTCTGGCATATATACTGAGGCAAAGACAATCGCCATCGCTGTGGTGCCACGCTGTATCGTCAGCCTTGCTGCAGAGACATCTCTGCAACAGAAGTCATTTAGTAGCTGTGCGTTGAGGTTACCTGTGACATAGATACACGACCTAGGGTGATCATGGTCCTTAGTAACAAGGAGCTTACCTCCAAGATCAGAGAGTCCTCGTATGTGGCCGCCCCTAATCCACGGCTCCTGGATTAGAGCAATGGCCGTGTGTTGTACCTCCAACCACTTGCGGAGTTGGGCCGTCGCTGTTTGGCTGTGGTGGAGGTTCGCCTGCACGACTTTACAGGCCGAAGAGGTCGCCATCGCTGGCAGTCCCCTCCTCCTCGCCCTCTAGTCGCAGCCCAGCAAACAGGTCGCCGTCGTCGAACACTCCCCCCTCCAGGGTTGAAGCAGGGGACAACATGACGTCGTCTCGCTCCCCTCCCGACGGAGGGACGGCACCCACGGCGACGGCGGTGGCAGCTGGCTCCGCTGTTACAGCTGGGCCAACCGCTGGTGTTTCCGGGTTGTTCGGTGGGGGAAGAGTCCCCCCTGCATCCTGCATCTGGTTTGTAGCCCGGTCCCAGCCCCGAGGGACGTCGACAAACTTGCCGCTCAGGCCCTGGAACTTGACGTACACCGACCCTAAACCTATAGAGAGTCGGCGCTCAGCTTGCATCAGGGCCGGAATCTGGTCCTCGGGGATGTTCAAGATGAGGAACCAGCATGCTTCCTGTTTGTCGGCACGCAGCAGTACCCACCTCTTCACATCGATCCAGGGGTTTTGGTAGCTGAGGGCTCGTCCGATGTTCCTCGAGTCCTCGTACACTCCCTGGTCGTCTGGTATGGCGATGCCACAACGCACCCGCTTCTGGATCTCAGACTGCCTGCGGACAACTAGCGAAGTGCTAGCCGGGAGAGTCAGCTCGGAGACCGTCTGCTTCAGCCATGCCAAAGTATGGTCATTACTACACCACAGCTTGAGGACACCTCCAGCATACAGCGGCTTACCGTGGAACGCCGGCCCGGGTGTGTCTTGCTTGGTGGTCCAGGAATCGCTGATGATCTTCCTCTGGATAGCAGCGAGAACCTGATCCGATACTCCCTGACTGATGACCCCCGTGCGGTCGCAGGTGATCGCGACGCTCAGGGGAGCACCGGCAGCTTGGGCGTAGCTCCTTGATGCGACTCGCTTGGACTGGTCAATCCGCGGCCGCTTATGCTCCCCACGAGGTGAAATGGTCTCGTTGAGAGCACGCTTGGCCACGGTCTGATCACCTCCAGCGGGCATCCGTGTTGTGGTTGCTGTTTGGGTCGGTCTCCCCGCAGCACCGGTAGGCGGTTGGACAGGTATCGGTCGGCTAGTGCCGGCCTCCGTCTGCGATCGCTTACCTGCAGAGAAATTGATCCCACTGCCAGCTGAGTCGGCCGACCCAGCAGCTGCAACCTGCTTCTTCTGAGGAGGGGCCTTGTTCTTGCCACCTCTCCTGCGCTCCTGACGTCGCTCTTTGCGCGTCAACCTTTCCCTCTTCTTGCCCTGGTTGGACGAGGCTGTCGGACCAGAAGGGTCTTTGCAAGAGCAATGGGCTTGTGGAGTAAATTTTTTACCCTTGCCCTTGCGTTTTGGCACCTGCCAGGCGCTTGAGAAAGCGTCCTCAGTGTCGCAGACCGTCTCCGTTCTGTCGGTGACGGCCGCCCCATGGGATGTGGACTGTGGGTCCACAGGAGGATGAGGAAGGTGTTTGGAAGGGTTACCGCCGGCAGTGGTATTAGTCAACGCCGGCGTTTCCGCCTTTGTGTTAGAAGGTACGGTACTGGTCCCTTGCAGCGCCGTGATCCTTCGTTTGGATCGGGACTTAGTTTTGGTCTTGGCTGCGGTTTTCGCCACAGTCAGACCGGCGCCCGCGCTGGAGCCCGCGACGTTAGCCGCAGGGTTTCCAGGGGCGAGCGAAGCGCAAGCACCTCGCTTGGGAGCTCCGCCAGCTTTCGCCGGCTCCGCTCCAGAAATATTTGGCCTGTTTTCGTCCATAT
Organism: Leucania comma; assembly: GCA_958295575.1. NCBI lineage: Eukaryota > Metazoa > Arthropoda > Insecta > Lepidoptera > Noctuidae > Leucania > Leucania comma. The sequence goes on along the minus strand of OY282474.1, from coordinate 11,776,964 downwards.
TTGTTTTTGAAAAGACTTCATCTCTCTGGCTCCCACCCTCCATGGAGCCCGCACCTGGGAACGTCGTACCACTTAAAAGGGGCACGACGTTAGGACTACCAGAGAGACATAGGTGCGCAAGGCTGGTTTACAGTGCGACATCGGGTGCTCGATCGGGCTGGCGTCGGAGGCCGAAAGGCCCGCCCCCAACGAACTGATCAAACCCTCACTTACACCGTCAGCATGACCTTTACCTACCGCTTCAGCCGCCCGAAGACGACCTCAGCGGACCCTACGCACCTCGCCTGTGGCCCTCTGACGGGACACAATGGCCATTTCCCTACCCTTGGCTAGAAAGTAGGGCCACCGTTTCGCTTGAAATCCGGACCAAAGGGGGCGTGTTGCCTTTCAGCTCAACCCCCCAGGATTCCTTCATCCCCGCTTACGGCGCTCGACTGCGCAGGTCCTAGCGCAGGTGACTGATCTCTCCTACTCGCCATCAGCTGATTTTAGTGACGGACGAGCCCGCAGCCACCCCGTCACAGGAGGGCCGCGGTAAGGAGGGGAGTTTGGATGTTGGCAGGATGTAGGATTAGGTGGGATGTGTAGGTGAAACTTGGGATAGGAGGGTCATAGGTAGGATAGTGCGGGTTACATGGAACTTGGGATGGGACCGAGCGGATAGCCCCCACTCTTTGGGTCGCCCGGCGGTTTCAGTTACGTCTATTTCTGATGGAATTAGACCAAAAACGGGGTGGCAACCTCGTGAAGGTAGATCCGCCGGACTTGCCTTGAGGATCTACACGACTGTAGCGCTCTCCCTCAAGACCCCGCCACCCTGCCATCTCTGAAGGAGATGGCAAGGTAGGCCTGCATCTATACTACCAAGCCAAGCAAAAGCAAAGCGTGTCGTTGTGCAACCGCAAAAGCATACATACAGACCCTCCCCTAAGACTACCTATTGTGGTACCCTATTAATTTAAAGTTCCTATTGTAATTTTATTTTTGGTTTACAATAAAGAGTATCTTTATCTTTCAGGCGTGTTATGATCATATTAGATATCACAATAGTATGTCCTGGTAGTGAGGTGGGCAAGAAGCTGGGCAACCCTCAGACATGGACAGAGGAGTCAGCAGGAGCATCATCAGTGCCTGCGCAGGCCGCAGCAGCTCCAACCCCAACCCCCAGACCTGCTCCCAAACCCATGTCCTTAGCACCAACTATGTCTGCAAACCTTGACTCTAGCATACTGTCTTCACAGATGACCCATCCTATTGCTAGCCTGAGTCCTTATCAGAATAAGTAAGCAAACTTTTGTTAAATTTTATTACCAATTATAATTAAACTAAGACTAAACTTTGACACCTTCCATCACTAGACTCAACTAATGAATAAAGAAGCATGTGCATGCCTTTCTATGTCATTTTCACATATATGTATAATTTCAATATTAACTATGTAACCGATGTAACTGAAAAATTTACCAAATATAACGCGGCGCCAACTATACGACAATAAATTAAAATATTCGTGAAATTAGTCCATATGAATATTAAACTAGGTACCAAAAAAATACTCAATTCAAAATAAAAATAAAGTTTTTTGAAACAAACTTCTTCTTCCTGCCCTTGTCCCATATTACTTGGGGTCGGCGCAACACGTTTTTTTCTTCCACTCTATCCTATCAGCCGTCACACTATCACTAACTTCCTTTTCTTTCATATCACTCCTCACACAATCCATCCATCTCTTCTTCGGCCTCCCTCAATTATGAATTAATTATTTAGTTATTTAGTTTTTTGAAACAAACTAAATAACATAAAATCGTAAACAAAAAATGTAAAAAAACTAAAACCCGACTACGACAAAAAAAAAATACGACGCTGAAGAAAAGCCGTAATCACACAATATATAGGTACCAACCCGGCTGCTCTCAGTTTTGCTTTGTTTTTCGGTAGATTTTTTTGACATTTTGCCTTTTTTGCCTGTAATTACTTTGTCGATTTTTTTTCTCTCTAAAACTAAAGCTTTTTTATGGTTCTGACAACTTAACAGTTATGGCTACATTCTCAGAACTATAAAAAAGCTTAAGTTTTTGGTGCCTTAAAAGTACCAAAAATGTAAAAACATTGATTTAAGAAAAAAAATTAGTTACTTTGTTATTCCGTAGAGTAGCCGAACCGCAACACTTTAATAACGTCTAACTACGGCTTTTCTTTTGTTATGTTCTTGTTTCTCCAGTAATCTTGTTTATTTCAGCATCTGGAAATCTTGTTTCATACTTTTTCAGCGTCTTTTTTTGCCATAGAAGTCGGGTTTTAGTTTTTTTTACTTTTTATTATTAAAACTATTTTGGTGTTAACTGTGCTTATGTATTGTTTTTGACATCGAATTTTTAGACCGCTGAGGGTGCCACATTGAATTTTGATGATAATATTTTTAATAAGTACAAATTAAGCCCTTTCAAATTATGTTAAATACCGTGTATTTATCTTAACAGGTTTTTTTAACACGTGCCTTTTTTTCCGCTAGAGGTCGTCACATTAAATTTGAAATGTACAAGTGAAGCCCTTTCAAATGATACCAAACACGGCGTATTTTATGTTCAGCGGACGATTGCTCATAATGTCGAGTTCCGATAAGTTATTTAGGAGCTACAAGGGAACAGATACATAGCCTGTCAAAATCATAACCCTCCTTTGGCTTTGCCGTAGTTGGGTAAAAAGAACACCATTTATGAATATCGTACAATAACAATGATTTTATTCTCAGTTGGCAAAGGAGTTTTTTTTTTAGCAATCGGGAACTTCAAATAAGTCATGTAGCAAATACTGAAAATAAAAAATAATGTCCTCTTGTTATGCTAAATATGTCTTGTGACTAAACTACTGGATATATTCGAATAATTTTTGGTATGCCATCATGATGTTCCCAGTTGGTATGACTGGGAACATCATGATGGTATACGCAATTTAATTTATTGTCGTATTGTCGATGCCAGTGCCGGGAGCAGTGGTGGGGTAGTGGTTACAGCCCCGACTTACGAGTTGTAGGTCGCGGTTTCAAACCCAGCCAGGCGCATTACTTTGTGTAATTTATTTCATCACCAATGCTCTCAAAACGATGGAGAAAAACATCGTGAGGAAACCGGTGTCTGTCTTCCATGTGACATCCACCAACCCGCACTGGGCCCGTGTGGTGGATTACGGCCCATACCCTGTCCTAGAGAGAAGGCCTGAGTCCCAACAATGGGAACATTATAAGGCTGATGCTATGCTATGCTTGTCGTATATTAAAACAAAATTTTGAGTTATCAGTATTATCATTTTTTAGATGGGTGATAAAAGCTCGCGTCATGTCCAAGTCAGATATACGTACTTGGAACAATGCTCGAGGGGAAGGCAAACTGTTCAGTATGGACCTGTGTGATGACAGTGGCGAAATCAGAGCTACTGCCTTTAAAAACGAATGTGATAAATTTTATGATATGATACAGGTGAGAAACCACACTTGAAAACATTTATTTCCTTTTTTTAACTTTACTTCGGCCATAATTCCGTCCTCACTCGACGCCTTGTTATTTCACGGTTCATGAGATACAGCCTGATAACAGACAGACGAACAGCAGAGACTAAACAATAGGGTCCCGTTTTTACCCTTTGGATACTGAACCCTAAAAACTGAACTAAATTTTAATTACTTTACTTAGTGTTGGTTAGTAATTTTTAAGCCAAGCTGTTAAACATTGAGTAATTCTAGTTTAATTGTTAGCCTAGCCGTCTTATTAGCTGGCTAATATAACTAAATGGCCGCAACCAATAAACTCTGTTGCATACTTAAAAGTAATTTTGTTATGATATTACGATATTATATATGATGTTTACAGGTGGACAAAGTATACTACATTAGTCGTTGTCAACTAAAAACAGCTAACAAGCAGTTCACAAGTATGAAGAATGATTATGAGATGACATTCACAGCCAACACAGTGGTTGCTGAGTGTATGGAAGACTCTTCCAGTGTGCCCAGTGTTAAATTCGATTTTGTGCCTATTAATGAGATCGCTGCGAAAAATGTGGATACTTTACTGGGTAAGAAAACAATTCAAATAAAAAGAGATCAGTGGGACTAGCCAAGTTACGGCCGTTTCGTGTCGAATCACTTTCTACAGTCGATAACGTCTCAGCTTATTTATGCTGAGACGTACCATTTATACCATAAAACTACAAGATGTAACGATGAACATTATGGAAAAAATTACATTTCATTCTGTCATTTTGAACGATGTGGACTTGGCTACGAATTTTATTGAGATGATGTCATTCTCATACATTTGATTATTTTTCTAATAGCGTTAACAATTGTAGGTTAGCAAATTAGCTAAATCTGCAGGTCAGACCGACAAACCCTCCACAAATGACAATCATAGCAGGATTCAACAAGTGACCATTTAAATCTTTAGCGACACGAGACACTTGTAGCATGAACCTCAACATTTTCAACAAAAAAATCTTGTGAACTTGCGGAAAACTGACTCGGAATGATACGCTGGCGAAAGATAAAAATAATTGTCCTGTAAAGTCGTAAGAGATCATGCAACGTTAGCATGGACGTGTGGCATTTCTTGTCAAGGCATTAGTAAATATAATCTAAAATGTTTCCGTAGATTTTTTTGCGATGAGTATTCCATATCCAATGACTTCTCCCGCTCTAGAAAGGAACGAGTGGCATATCGAACTTCTGGCTAAAACCCACCTGTGTCCTTCTTTTGCACTTTTTGCTTTCTAGGTCCAAAGTAACTATTTCAAACGTTCCCGCAGCATATTTCCGTAGATAAGAGCAATTTGGCGCCCAACATCATCTTTATTTAAGAAATTTTCCAATTTCAGATATTGTAGGTGTTTGCAAGTCGGCTGCCGACCTTCAAGAGCTGACTGCCAGAAGTACAGGAAAATTGCTGAAAAAGAGAGAACTTACCCTTGTTGATAACTCTGGTGGCGCGGTTAGTATTGACCACACATTTAATAATTTGTCAGGTTTATACATACGAAATACCTGTATCAGCTAATTGGTTACTAGTGTGTCTTGCGCGGATGTCCGCGCGGGCTTCCGCTTAACGCAGCGTTGGCCCTAAAAGGTTAAGGAGCGTCTATTCTTTCCATTGTTCCCGGCTCTGAAGGTCCTAAACCTAGCGTGGGACAGTATAAGTCAGATGTCATAATAAGAATATTGTTGATGTATTAATATATTATTTAAATTTTCAGGTTGTCTTGACACTGTGGGGAAAGGAGGCTGAAAACTTTGATGGCAACTCAAACCCAGTCATAGCTGTAAAAGTAAGTACCTAAGTGAATGTTATCTTCTACAACGTGGCGCTGACGATACGACTTTAAATTAAAACATGGGTAGTACTTGTCGATACGAATTTTATTAAACTACCAAAAAAATCCTTAAACCCAAATATAATTATTTATTTATTTTTCAAACAAACTAAAGCACAATATCGTAAACAAAATAGAACACAACATTTATAAATATCGGTATACACCTGTGTTAAAAGCGTCAACAGCACCGTGTCATGTAGTCCTTGCACGCATGCACGATCTGCGCGTGGAGATGCAACGCCGGGGCGAATCCCCGCTGCCGCGACAAGTCGCGGCATGGCGGTCAGAGTTCCGGCGAGATCTCATGGTGAAATGGCGAGAACGACTGTCGCAACCCTGTGCTGGGCACGCCACGATTGAGGCGGTAAGGCCCCTCTTTGAGGCGTGGCTGGAAAGGCCTCACGGCGTCGTAACCTTCCGCATGGCGCAGGTACTAACCGAACATGGCAAGTTCGGGCCGTACCTGTACAAGATCCGTGCGGAGGTGACGCCCGGGTGTCGTCACTGTGCGGAACGCACGGTGGAGCACACGGTAGAGGTGTGCCCCGCTTGGGAAGAGCATCGCCGTGTCCTCGTGGGGGCAATCGGCGGCGATCTCTCGCGCCGGGCCTTGGTTCAAGCCATATTCCGGAGCGAGGAGGAGTGGCAGGCGGTCGCCTCCTTCTGCGAAGCAGTAATGCTAGCAAAGGAGGAGGCTGACCGTATCAGGCAACGGCGCTCACGCCGCAGCCGCCGCCGTAATTCCGATTCAAATTTCCGGCCACCGTAGGCGCGGGCTTGCGGACGGCGGGCAATGGGTAGCTCGCTGTCCGTTTGTCCGGTAACAGACCGGACCGAGCCCAAGTCGTTTACGGCGCGCACTGTTCCCGTGCGCCTCAAGGAGTTGTCAGCAAACCGTAGGGGCCCAGTAGGGTCGAGGCCTAGTCTGGGGCTCTGGGAAGGTATGAAAATGCATACCAGGGCCCTGGAACCAAGGCAGGGAAGGAACAGGGTAGGTTTTTAGTCAGTAAGAGTCTGACACTATTTCCCGCTCCGCCCAAAGGCGGGATTTGTCATTGGATGATTTTACCTACCGTAAAAAAAAAACCGTGTCATGTAGTGACATAATCTTTTTGCGCACTTTATTGTTAATGTTCAATAAAAACAGTTACACCAAATCACAGATTTTTATTAATAAAATTATTAATCACGAATTATTAATCAAAATCAAAAGCTTAGGTTTTATGTTTATGACATCGATTATATTTTTCTCAGTTGCCAAAGAACTTTTTTTTAATCGTGATCAATACACATCGTATAGAAAATGATGAAAATGAAAAATAATGTACTGTGACAAAACTACTGGATATATTCGAATAATTTTTGGAATGCAGACTGGGAACATCATGAGGAATACGCAGTTTAAAATCGTATTAACGGCGCCATATAAAAAACAACTAAATATTATTACCATTGATGGTAAAAACAAGGGTGCAGTATGAAACCATAGGAGAATGCCTGTATTGATTAGATTACCAATTTCTGAATAAAATATTTCTCATATAGCAGTAAATGAACCTTGCTTCATAAAAAAAAAAAAAAAAAAACTACAAAAAATACAACCAACATCAATACAAAAAAAAAAACTAAAAGTTCAAAAAAATCTTTACATTTTGGAAGCTGATGTATACACAACAAGAATTTTCCAAATCGATCTAGGCGCGTACAAGACAACATTCATAAACAAAAAAAAAATTGATGAATTGAGAACCTCTACTTTTTAGGGCGCCCGTTTGTCGGAGTTCAACGGCAGCAAGTCTCTCTCCTGTCTGGCGAGCTCCATGATCCGACTCAACCCGGACTTACCCGAGGCGCACAAGCTGAGAGGCTGGTACGACAACGGTGGCGCTGATATGGAAATCGTTAATATTTCTGCCAGGTAAACAATATTTTGATAAGTGTTTAGTTTTAAGTAGCAGCTTCCTTTTTCTTGCTTTGCCAAAAGTAAACAATAGTCACAACCATTCAACAAAATACGAAATTCAAATTTTGCGTTTTGCAAGTCAGTGTCAAATTGTGTACCTATTGATTAAAATATGATTGGAGGCCGTAATACGTATCTAGGTACGAAATTATAATCATTAAAATCATCAATACTACGCCCTCAGTTCGTCTTACTCTATTTTTTTTTACAACATTCACACAACACCATTTAATCTTAAACTAAGCAGAACTTGTAGTATGAGTACTAACTGATAAACATATTTATATATTTCGAAATACTATATTATAGATAAATTACGCCAGACACAGAATCACACAAACATTTGTCCTGGGTGGGAATCGGACCCACGACCTACGGTATAGCAGTCAGGGCCACTGACCACTAGACCAACAGGTCTGTCAAATTTGAATGGCTATTTCATAAAAAAAAAAATTGAATTTCGCGATACCTTTGAGCATCCCTATTAAGCCACAATGCAATTCACAATTCCATAGTAAGGAATTGTAACTTACGTTGTGAAATCATTAAAAATGAAATTCGAAGCAAGTGACCTCTTCGTTACAGCGAAATCATTATTCGTTTTTGAGAGGAATTTGTCCATGGATCATAACTTCTTAAGCTAGTTAAACAGCAAAGCTATTGTATTATTTAAACAGAGCTGGAGGCTACACGGGCGGCAGTAACGAATGGATCACATTCGCCGACGCTGAAGCCCGTCAACTCGGCTCCGGAGATAAAGGAGATTACTTCAGTCTCCTGGGAGTCCTAACATTCACGTTCGCCGATAACGCAGTCTACAAGGCCTGCCCACAAGAACAGTGCAACAAGAAACTCGTCGATCAAGAAAATGGACTCTACAGATGCGAAAAATGCAACAGAGAATATCCCAATTATAAATATAGACTTTTATTGGCGGTGAGTGTTCTGTTGTTTATGCTTTATAGTTGATTTTTTATAAGTTTATAGACTTGTCGTGACTTGTGTCTATTTTTTAAAGGTGTGACCGACTAGTCAGGCAAACTGGTCACAGTTTCGGGGGAAACATTGTCTGAAAAAAAAAATAAAGACGCACTGTTTTTGATTCTTCATTAGAGTGAAAGAGATCAACTAAAATTTAATCATGTCAAAAATAAAGTCTCCTGCAGAGACTTCCTTTGACAAAGACAATGATTACCATAAAGTCAAATGTAACCTCTACCAAATGATAATTTCTCGTGGTAGGTAGAGAAAAACGGCAAATATTACGAGTGTGAACAACCATATCAAATACCGACATACAACCCTGACACATCAGTTAGATTCTGTAATCATGAGTTCCTCTTATATGCATTTTATTGCGAAAGACTTACAAAGTAAGAAGTCAAATATGAAAAATAGAGATAGTCTTATTTCGACCCTGCCTAAGTTCTAGTTACCTAGAAATTTTCTTAAAAGTACGGTTGGTTATTTATACCTTAGTCAATAAATTAATCGGTAACAGTACTTCCGAATTTAACCGAATATAATTTGACAAAAAACAAATCTTGTTCATGTCAATAAAAAATCTACCTTTTTGCTTTAGAGCAAGGTACATAATTCTTTAATAAATAAATTGTATGTATGCTATCTTGTAACTCTTCTATTGTTCAATATTTTTTTTCCATGACAGGCAAACGTATCGGATGCGAGCGGCGACCAGCGCATAACGGCCTTCAACGAGGCCGCCGAGGCCATGCTCGGCACCGACGTGGCGGACATCGGCCGTCTCTTCGAGTACGACAAGGCGGCATACACACATCTGTTCGAAGAAGTCAAGTTCAAGACCTTCGTGTTCAAGTTCCGCACTAAAATGGAAACTTATAATGTAAGTGCGCAGGATTTACATGACTTGATTCGGCTATCACCTTTCTAATATCGGACATCCCTACGTACGGCAAGTCTCCACTCTTACGTTGTTAACACCTCTGCGATCCAGACTTAGCGTGTCGCTCCGTCGTTTATACCGCGTACATCGAAGGATTGAAACAATTTGTCGTCCTGTATGATTATAATTTTAAAATCACTAATATTTTCTCAAAAACCTATTTAGTCAGTAGGCTTTTTTATGACATTTAAAAAAACTTTTTTGGTAGTGATTAAACTGTTCTGAAATTTTAAAGTAATACACATTAGTAGACACAAAAATAAAGTAAACAAATTTAACTAAATTATCAGTCACGTAATGAACACACTACGTGAATCTGATCGCAAGAGACCACCACAGACATTAACCTTTGACGAGCAACGCGGCGATTTCATTCCTTAACAACTCAAATAACATACTTCTAAGATTTATTTGCGTTTAAATCTGTTAAGCAGTCGTGACAATGGCGTGCTTGATACATTTAGGTTTGTCGTGTATACATTACTATGGCGATCAAAAGAAACAATTTTATGCAGCTGGTATTACGAACTAAAAAAATACTTGTTAGTTATGAGTTAGACTAGCTGAACAAGCCGCATTTTTATCAAGAGGTACGTAATTTTTATGTTACATCCCATGTAATAGGCATGATCCCAATAATAAATTGGATAGACCAGACCCCGAGCTGTTACTAAGAATGTTCTTATGGAAATACCCAAAAGTCTGTCCAAACTTTAGATTGTACCTAGGTATAAGACTTAAATATCACACTCTTGAATATCTTACCAAATTCAAAGTATAATATAAACATTTCTTTAGTGTCTCTCATGCAGCAACCGCTTGTGGCCTCTAGAAGTGGGACATGTCTTTTAAACGGCTTCAAAAGAGGAGCAGGATATTTCTTTGAAAGTTTTTCGTACTATTTATTATTACACTTGCTTTTGCCCGCGGCTTCGTTCCCGTCGACTGACTATTCTATTCTACTTTAAATCTATTCCACCCTAGCTACCCTACGTTGCCTATCTACCTACCCCAATTTTTTTTTCTTCATAAAAAAGAAAAAATTAAAAAACCTGACAATAACAAACACAAAAAAAAAATTGCGAAATCGGTCCAGTCGTTCACGTGTGATGGCGTGACCAAGGGAAAATAGGGTTTCATTTTTATATATGCCATACTAATACTAACGTGTTTTACAGGATGAAGCCCGTCTAAAAACTACAGTGATGAACGTACAGCCAGTTGACTACAAAGATGCCAACAAAAGATTAATCACAAGCATAAAGGCCATTTCAGGTGTCGAAGTCTAGTTATAACATTGATTTTAGATTTAAAAACCAAACTATCACGTGTCAAGAAAGCAAGTTACTGTTAAAAATAAGTTTAATGGAATCCACCTTGAAATAGGATCAATTAAATTGATCATGTAATTTGTAATAGGATTTAGTTTTGTAGTATTGTAATGATAAATTATGCAAGTATATAACATAAATGTCTTACCTAATACCTACTATTTTTTCTCAATAAATCTTAAGTTTTCTTACTTTATTTGTTTTATTTAAACTTGTTATCCTACTGTGTTACTGCGCGTAACCTAGCATTTTTACATGAGCTCTGACGTGATTAAGAAAACAAAAATACAAGTTCTGCCTTTAATATATAAAGTTGTATTTTTTGTAAAACAGTTTTATATAATTATTATTTCTTAGGTCCAAATTCACCAATTAAACTAATCGCGATTACTTAAAACAAAATACAGTTTGAGCGTCTAATCGAGATTATAACTTCATTTTGCGTTTCACCGCTATGAATTGAATCTAGTTTATGCTAAACTCAGTTTCAATTCTTTTTTTTTCTAATGTTTTCGACACGGGTCTTTAAACTAGATTACGCTGAGCTCAGTTTAGTTGAACTAAGTTTTTATAGGGAATGACGAAATCAACCCTGCTGGCTACATTGAGCTGATACATTGATTTATTACGGAGTTCCATTACCCATCTACAGATTCATCAGATCTGTTAGATAGACACATCTAACTAATCTGATCATAGGCAACAAGGCTTCCAGGCTCAAATATTATTAGTTGGGTGATCGCTGGGCAAAACATGATAGAAGGCTAAGAACTGACTAGATAAATATTCCCATCCCTAATACGCGATATGAGGTTTTACTCTTGCAATGTTGTCAACAACCACTATTTAATCATGTTTTGTCACAGAGGAACAACATGCGTTTATTTACTAATCATTTATAGAGATTACTCATTTTGTAACTTTCTTTACCCAGAATCAATTAACCGATTACTTATCGCTAATGACCGTAGATACCGAGGTTAATGTCCGGATAAAATTGGCCAAGTGTGAGTCGGACTCGCGCTCTAAGGTTTCATACAAACGAATTCATTATACCTCTTACTACAAACAAATACTTTGCTGCTATGATAGAAGCCACTGTAAAATATATCGGTTAATATGTACTGTTAAGAAAATACAGAGCACTACAAGTGCAACAGACAGCAGGCGCGTAGTCTTAGTAGATACCTACCTAATGGTTGCTTTCAGCCTTTTGGTGAAGAACCCTACAATTAAGGGACTCTGGCGAACAGGGTACACACTGCGGCGGATACAATCAATTTAACTGAACAGTACTGCACCACCAACAATACGGGACAAATCGCGCTGCGTGTATTTATTAGAAATGCGCGTTACACTTGTGATTTTCTGTTTGTTTTCGAGTTCATTTGCGTGGCTCCCACCCGAACGATGCCAACAAGGAAAATCAACCCGCGTACGAAGAACTCTTACTACAGCTACTGAAACCGCTGGATTAGAACCCAACATCGAGGACATCGCCGCCAAACAACATGCGCTTTTGGAGAAAACTTATTTGGACCACAAATTCCTTGGGGTGCCGATACGGGCTGAGTGCGCTCCCAATGTGCCCAACTACATATACGCCCCGTATAATTGCACATTCATTACTTATGGTCCACGATTGTTGTCCTCCGTAGCTTGTCAGAACGCCGCCTGCAAATTAACGCACACCGTGTCTACAGTGGATACTTACTCATCGGTCGAAGGTTATAATTGGGGCGTAAAGATTTCCACAAAAGCCTCGTTTCTTGAAAAGACATTTGAGGTGGGCGGAGAAGTTTCAGCAGGAGGAACGTACACTTGTACCTACACCAAAGGAAGAACAACTACAGACACTGTGGAATGCTCCGAGTCTTCCGGCAAAGGTGGACATCTTCAACTTTACAACGTTAAATCTGATATGGAATGTGATTTTGGTAAGATTACGTTAGAGGACGATCCAAGGTACAACAACAGGCATGTTTTCACTTCCCGAATGAATTATTTTACAGAAAGTGAACTATCAGAGATTGAAGACAGTGCAGCGGCTCGTTTTTATCCCTGCATAGAAATCATGATTGATACAAGTAAAATTTCTGACCGTTTATTCCAAAAAATAATGAAGGAAATCCCTCTTTTCAATCCATACACAGATATGGTATTGGTAAATCCCGACACAATCACGGTATACTATTTCAAGAAAACCAAGTTTACTCATGAGTATAGAAAAAATATCCCATTTACCACCGAAGGTGGAGATTCTGTATTCCAATATGCTTGTATGTTGACGCCATTTTAAATAAAAAAATAGTACCAAGTTATATATTTTTACTGTTCAATACGTATGTGCTTTTATGTCGGAGAAATATTGTCGCCAATATAATTGACTATGTGTCGGGCTTTTGTACGTGGGCTTCACATTTTTACGCCGCGTTGACGAACGCAACTTATGGCCGAAACTAACTTTTTCTCAGCAAAATTTGAATCTACCTGAACGTAAGGCAGTCTCATTACAGCGATTTTTTACAATCCCGCTCGCCAACTTATAACACGGCGTGTTAAACGAAATGACTTCGATTTACATAATGAAAAAACCTAATACAAAAACGAAGTCAGAAAGCTTCAACGATTAATTTTTAGGGTCAACGCTATACGTTAAGCGGGCGCATGTGCGGCCCCCATATAAAAGTGCACGGTCGTCGCGGCTCGCCGTGCGGGCATCCGAGGCCCGCGACCCTTTTGCTACGTAATAATACAATAAAGCTCATCGACACGACTACATGCACACATGATGTTGATCTAGCGACACTGCGCAGATAATGATAATCCGGTACCCGGCGAGCCGCGACGACACACTTCTGTAAGGGAGGCCCGCGCAACGCAGCGTTCTCTTCAAAAAGTACATGCTCGTTGTGTATGGGCTGTGCGAAATTTTCGTTAAAGCGGCTGAACAAGCAGGAAGAAAATAATATACTCACAATTTTTACTAGTTACTTTATTCAATCTCATTTGATATGACTCATATTTTGGCTAAGGAAATAGATTTTTTATAACTGATGCACTTGGACAACTGTAACTATTTTATTCTTTGTAATTTGTAACAAGATTTCATTTTTAGATAATATTAAGGGCAAAATTGGTTCACTTGTGAAAACAATTTCGTAAAACACTATTGCAAACTTCTTTTATATAAATATTTGTATGATACATAGAGAAAAACAGTGTCCAAGTACTGTTTGAGGTGCATAAAATTAAGTAGCTAATGTCATTCAATATCAATTAATTACAAGGGGGTTATCATTTCTATGTAAAATGTACACTTACATTAGGAAATTCAATAATTTAATGTTATTCATTAAGACTATAGTAAAATTAATATGACTTACAAAGAAAATGTAAGTTAATAGATACATGGCAGTGTGATTTATTCATATTTAACGGACTAATATTGATGACAGCTACAGTGGCCGCTTTTCAAAAACTTAATTTCTAATTTAGCCTTGTACTTAAATAAAAATCTGATCTAATTCTAAAGTAAAGCTTAGTGTTTAAATATTAAATGATCATGTATTAAAAAAATGCCAAAACTTAAAGAACTTTTCTGCCGTCCTGTCATCAAGCTATAATAACTTTATCTGACAAAGCTTCGATACATGAAAATCGATGGAAATTAAGAAAACTTAACGGTGATTTTGTTTATTTATCTCGGACTCTATGTATAGTAGAAAATTAGTTTAAGACACATCGAAAGAGAATTTTTGTCTGACTAGGTACAGTGGCATTAAACGAAGACTCGTCAAAACAATGTAAGGTAAACAGCACTATAGCTTAAGGACGGCAGATTAAAGTAATGTGCCTACTATACGTACAAGCTTGACCGCAGTTTTGGTTGCGCAGACCGGTTTGTACACGGAATACCGTGCGTATGGTTGGTATTGTAAAACTCAAACAGTTTTCCACAATGTACTGGTATACAAATCGGCATCTGCAGCAAAACTATGGTAAAGCTTGTGCGTGTGGGTTGCTGATATTGTATCCGTGTAACTTAATAAGTAGTGACTAAGGGCGAATGAAAGGTTCAGATAAGCTACGTTTCTTACACCGTTATTGGAAGTTTGCAGAGTTAATTATTTATATTTTAGTTTTACTATTAACAATCATGCTTCATCGAAAAGTGAGAAATACAAATTGAAAACTTTATCGAAAGCGCACGTAAGCTTCGGCGCCCATTTATATGAAAACACGAATTATGCAAAGCCTCTCACATCAACATTACAAATAGCTGCTTTTTATCACAAACAATACTAAAACTAAATAAACAGTTGCTGAGGCCAGATCTTACAAAGAACCTACCATAATTATTCTTTGTAGTAATTACCTAGTAATTTTGGTTTATAAAAACTTTACCTGCATAAATAAATAATATTTGAAAATAGACGGCGTTATTAAGAAAAAATAATCTGATAGCATTGTTCGAAATACACGGAAAAATTAAAGCCATGACCAAGAACATTCCACAATAAATACAAAGATTTATGTTCGCAGTGTCAGACCAACACAGGGCTTGCCATTAAGACAATGTCCACAAATATTACACTTACACATATTACAGCTAGTTAATAATTACGAAGTTATTCATCAATTAATTGTTCCTTTACTTTTACATAAATATTAAGAAAATATAATTTTTAAATAATGTTCAATTCCGAACTATGAGATTTACAGAATAGTAAAATCATTAGGAGATTCTAGACATCACTAATATTGAAATTAATCTCAAACAAGTATATGAATCTGTGTACATAGACAGACATGATTCCTATGGTTAATATAATCGTTAATAAAATAGTTTTTCAATAATATGACGCATATCATACTAAAGGGTAACTTTAATCAAAACATATATTTAATTCCTTTAAATATCTCAGTAATCATAGTCCGATGATCATAATTATGTAGCCATCGGGCGGTTCATCGGAACGCGGCCGAGGACTGTCCTCTTGCAAGGAAACGCACAGTCACTTGTCTGACAATAGTCGTGCACTAACACTAAATACGAGTTCGCTTTACAAAAGACGCAAGTATACGCGATAGGGACACATCGAGCTCGCGGCAGTCAGGGGCCGCCTGCCCGGCCGGGACCGCTGCGCCGCTCCGCTGCGCGCTCTGCCGCGCACACGCCGCACGCGCCACCCCCGGTGCAACAGAAGCGAAGTACGACATCACACTAAACTATATTTACACCAAACTAACGACCAAACAATAAATTAAAGCGAATAAATAAAAGTAACGCTCTTTGGAACGGATTACATTCGAGGTACGCCAGTACACACAGATATCTGAATGTGTTCCGCCCATTGCGGGAGCGAGACGCGCCGAGGGTCGACAACCGGCTGCCAAAATATTAATCTACACTTAACGACAAAATAATAAAAATAAATCACAAAATATATCCTTGTAAAAGGCAATTCTCACTTAATACGTAGATTTAAATTAATGTCACTTTTTCAGATCTTTTTGTTTTATAATTTCATTGATCTAACCGATCAAAATAAAAATTGCGAATCAACACAATGCCACAAAATAATAATATAATCAACTGAGGCAAGTCTTATAAAATTACCAAATGAACTGAACTTAAATAAAAACAAACTAGGTATCTACAAAAGAATCATAGCACTTACACTGGAAATAGCCAAAAACAAGTACAATTTATGCTATTATCTTTGCACAATAATATATTAAATATTATAGTAAAAATTCAGTACGACTCGCAGTCAACGCGATACAATAATTATAATTTTGATCAGCCCAAGTACTATGATATTTTCGGACAACAAAAACAACGGGACCGTCACATCTGTTGCGATAGGTCCAAAACTGCATCGATAGGTCGCTCCCCGTCGCCGAGTGACCGACCGCGCCCGATCACAACCGGGCGTGGTCGTAGCGCCAAACTCGAACGCGACCGCCGGAACCGACAAGCTTATAGATCACACATGTCGATGATCTGTATGAATCAAAGACAAATTGTGCTCAAGAACGGTTCTCTCCACGAGGAAGAGATCCGTTCAACAATAAAGTAAAATGTTCAATAAGATAGCGACCGTGTCGTCTATAAGCGTTTTGGGTTCCGGCGGTGGTCGGCGACGGAGAGCCGCTTCATGGTCGTGCGTGAGGGCTAGAGGTGGGCAGCCGCTAGTGAGGCGTGTGGGCGGTCAGATCCAGCGCGCTTGCACGGGGCGCGGCGGCAGCGGGCGCGGGCGCGGCGCGCTAGCGAGCGCGCGCGCCTCACGGCACCAGGTCGGGCAGGCGCCCGCGGCCCTAGGGGCGCGCCCCGCCTTCCGCGCTCACCACCTGCACCACAACACCCTTTATAGCTAACTGCCCGCCAACATTTTGGTAAGGATTGCTTTAAAAATATTAAATACTCGGAATCAAACAATCTAGAATTTGCAGCTATGTGAATTCATACTAATGAAACAATGCCTACCATTGTTTCGTAAGGAATAACATTCATTTCATTCATGAATACACAGGTAACTAAGCATAAAAGTAATTTATACATCACTTTGTTGACGAAAAATACTGTCAGACTAAATTGAACTCTCTAAATACTTAGACATAGAAGTGACTCACTTTCCGCTCCTTGTAGTAGAGTTCCTCGCTCTCCTTGTCGCACAGCAGCAGCACGACGGCGCCGAACAGAAAGATGGCGGCGCCCCAGCCCACACCGTACGCCCAGCCGAACTCCCACACCGACCTATTGCCTGTACACACACGTTACAGTTATTTAACACTGAATAATTACATAGACAGAATGGAATGGACTGAACAATGCTGGCACAAAACTTGTGTGTACAAAGAAACAGCGACTGTGCTGCCAATCCCAGTCTCTTTTTTCTGGCGGTCGCAATGTTGCAGGTGGCACTGAAAACTTGTGGAATAGTCAAATCAGAACTCTAGATAAAATAAACCAACTGACAGCACGATCGCTTTGCCAATTGTAATATATTATTACTAGCTACTGCCAGCGGCTTCGCCTGCGTGAAAGTCGGTTTAACCCCTTGGGGGTGGAGTTTCGTAAAATCGTTCTTAGCTGAGGTCTACACCCTATATGGAACCAACCGGCCAAATTTTAAGTTTGTAGGTGTTATAGTTTCTGAGATTTCGTGATTAATCAGTGAGTATTTCGCTTTTATATATAATTATATAGATTATTACTTCTGACCGTATCCACTTCATATAATTATTCGGTAGAACGATCGGTCCATTCCTTTAAGTTTATGAGTGTGTCTAGCGATGTCATCCGCTTTAAGATGGTTGCTATGGAACCTGATGTGGTCTGTTTGAACTGCTGTGAAAGTCACATTCTCAGTATTGGTACAGTTTTAAAAATATTTTAGTGAAAACTACACACTGAACGCATTAGGAATTAGGGAGACCCCAAGCCTTATATATACTTACTCTGATCACTTTCTAGAAAGTTAAAATTATAATATTAAGATGTTTTATTTATTTATTTAATACAGCTTGGAGGACTTACAGCTTATAAAAAAAAAACTTATTAAAAAGAAAAACAATGATAAATGACATTTAGCCAATTACAAGTCTTCACGTGTAGTGGCAGAATTAAAATTGATTATTTCTAATCATTACAAAATATAAACATTACTGCTTGGGAAAAAGTTCATAAAATTTGAGAACCTTTTCCTTATTTTAAAAGTCGTTTAAAAATAAATGGCCCTTGATGATAAGAAAAGAAAAAAACAATTACAAAGATCAGAATGCATTATAATTACTTACCCAGATTTAACTCCGCAGCGAAGCAGACTGGGTAGATCACTAATGCTATTAAAATGCACATTACTGTAAAAAAGAAGAAAAATATAGTTTATAAAGGCTTGTAAGTCACATACGTCATTTGTGTCATTCTGATTGGTTCTTTTTTGAATCATAAATCTAGGCAAGTCCTATTTCGAATCGATAGACTAAAGTCCAGCTCCAATCAAATCAAGAAATAATGCAAAGTGTATTCAAATATATTATTATGATCATTTCAAAATGATTGAAGATGTCATTAAAAAAAAAAAAACATTTACATCGGAAACTAAACTTAATGTGCATTACAGTTACTTTCAAATGACGCTAATAAATAGTAATAATCTGGTTTATTGGTAAGGAATTCTTACAAGTCATATTACGATTACATTACAGTTATCAATGTACTCAGTAATAAATAAAAGGAATATCGGTACGTGCAGCCTAAACTTAGACCACGTTTACCTCGTTGGTCTATGCATAACAAGAGGCTAATGGCTTCTGTGGATTCGCAGGAGTCAAACAATTTTGATGACTGCCAAGACCTCAGCTATACACGGTGGGAACGACTGAACCCAGGTGTGACTGACGGTACACTCGCCTACCGGATGATGACGCCATATTTTATTATTCTGTTCTTTCTGACGTCCAACTACCTTGGGTGTGACTGACAGGCACTAGCCGGATGTTCTAGATCTCCCGAGGGTAAACCCAGGAGGTCGAACAAGCGTACGATTCAATAAAGAAATGGCGGTAATCAGGATCAACCCCCAAGATGTACACCGTGAAGTATATCCGTACTACTTTAAAACGGCCGGATGACCTGCACAATTTCTGTATAAAGTGGTTAAAAAGATTACACGCTTGAGTGGCCTCTCAGTACGTCATGTTCGTGAACAGACGCTGCCAGTTGAAACAGCTCTTCTCTTAGCTGCCAGTGGCTTATTTTAATTTCAATATTTAGTCTTTTCTTTAACTTCATTTACATTGTTCTCACATAATAGTAGCCACAAGAAATTTAATATGTAACCGAGATATTTGTCATAACATGATTTAAAGAGTGTCCATGTAGCTTCTTGGACTTTTTTCTCTATAGATTTGCTTAGCTTTGGTGTGTAATTAGCATAATTTTTCTGATGGACTAACTTCTTGACAATTGAAAAGTACCTGTAAATGGTTGGAAGCTAAGACTAACAACTAACAACCAACCCCGCGTTCCGAATTGTGCCAAAAGTGATTATAGCGCGAATCCAACCAAATTTAATAGTCACAAAATATAAGGGCTATTAAGTAATAATTGTGACGTTGCGCGTTGGTTGAATTCACGCTATAATCACTTTTGACGCAATTCGAAAAAAGGGGTAAATGGACAGCAACTCTATGACAAAATGGATAGGACATCGATAGGCTCATGATTTGTAAAATAATAAGTTGCTAGTGTGTCAATGATAATACTTACGAGCTAGTGACATGGCGAGCACGGCGAACCGATAGTAGCGGAACTTAGTGCGGTGGTCGGCGGAGCGCAGGCCGAGCCCGGTCAGCAGCGCGCCGCACACGTCCGCCGCCAGGGTCGCCACGCATAGACCCGCCGCCGCTCTGAGGGGCACATTTTAATTATTAAGCATGTTTTTTTATTAAAACAAGAATTCCTTAAATCTGGAGTAACTCACACTAATGGTCAAGTACTACCAAAAGGAAAAGTGAAGGACTATGTTAAACGGATTATTATTAATTATACAACAATTTATTTTCAATTATTTATGCACACAAAAGTACAAAGTACCAGTAAGGCAGTGGTCTTAAAGATTTTAGCAAAACAATAACTTGTTTACTGTTACAGAAAAAAAAATCTTTTAAATGGAGCAGGTTCCATGTCTGATGACTGGTTTTTTTTTTTTTATTGCCGACATTTATTTTGCAATATATATAATAAGTCCTTAAAAACTTTAATAACATCTAAATCTTTACTTTCGAATTTATAATATTAGTTTATAGTTTGGTTTTCACATAGTTAGTATGTGAATATTGTACAACTACACATAAAATAGTTGTTCAATTATTTTAATATTGAACGAAGGGCAGCCTTATCGCACTAGGCGATCTCTTACAGACAACCTTTGGTTGGTCTGACAGAAAGGTGAGGCAATTTAGGCGTCAGTTTACAAATATAATATGTACATATTTTACTTATTCAGATATACTGATTAATTCAAAAGGTCACGAAATACGGCAGTGGACTGCCAATTGATGAAAATGTAAGGTATACTAAATAGAGTGTTATGGTAGGTAGTGCACTCCTTCAACTATTAGAGGCCACAGCACGGTTGAGTGTCAACTAAATTAAAACTACAATAAGAACTCTACTAATTAGACTACTAAAACTACTTAGGTACTTCTTTTTCTATTACAGAAAGAGAAAATATTTTTAGGTAGTGTAGGTACATATTGTTTAACAGAAAATAAAATTACCCATTATTAAATTGTACCGATGAGGAAACGTACATAACTCAATAAATTTACATTTAAGATTTAAAATTAGCTATTAGCAGATAAAAATTTGTATGACTTTTTTATGAAATAGCCATTAAAAAGGGTTAAATAAACTGAGAGGCTTGTATTGATTGATTTTAATGGTTACAATCCCGTAAATAAATACGTGTTATGGTCGCAAATCATATTTTAATCATAATACAACTTTACACTGCCCTGCAAAATGCAAACAACTAAAGGAAATTTATATTTCGCGGGCTATCCCTTATAGAGCATCAACCAGAAAGTCTATTATTTTAATATTGAAAGTTATTGCTCTGACTCCATAAATATTTAAATAAAAAATCCTTATTGTTCACTGGTTTGGATTGTTTATTTATTTAAAATAAAAACTCCCCTGCATCGCCTGCCATCAAGTCATAAACGACTGGTTTAGGAATTAAATATTTCGATCGTTAAAAATGTTTGTCAAAATTAATGTTATTACTTTAGTATTTATGTCCCAAATGTAAAATCAATAATAGCTCAATTGACCGTCAACACGACATATTGATGGAGCCGAATCCGACTCCATCTTTTTTTTTAGACACAGTAATAACGACGTTTCATTACTTTGTATTTTGGGTTGGCAATAATCAAATATTTCAAACCCTTGTCGTAATCATTAAACTGCGACTCGAACCCAAATTTAGGAGCGTTTGGAGATTAAACATTAAATTACAGTACGACATGTTTAAGGTTGCCAATACCTCAAGTATGATCTAACAATATATTTTAGATCATAATAAACCTTATCCTAAATCCTAGATCTTAAAAAACTAAAAACTATAGTCAAAATAAATGTGTGCAATTTTGTTTTGTCCATGTTTGATTTTTCCTAAAGTACTATATTTTTTAAACTATGCTACTATTTTTTTTTTTCGAAAATAATGTGACAACCCTGGATGTGTCCGCTAGCGGATTACAAACTTTGGGTAGAGATAGCAGGATACTTAGCAAGATGGATAAAAGCAGTTTTCGGATCGTCAGCGCGGATCCTTAGATTAACCCTATTGATAACTAAAGTTCTACGTCCAAAGGATTATCTACCGCATTTGTGATTTAACGTGCCTTTATACCACTACTGCGTTTCATTCTTAAAGTAGATCTATATTAATTCTTCTTCTCTTGTCGATCTGACTTAAATTTGTTCCAACTAATATTTAGCAAGTGGAAGATGCAGGTAGTTATACAAGCTGGGCAGGAAAGACGGTGACGTATAGCCTGGGAAGGGACTCCATACTGGCACTGATTTGCCATGGTTGAAGGATAACCCACTTGGCCAAATTATCTCTGCAGCGGCCAACCTGAGCCCGTAGTCGGTTCAGAGATTTGCAGCCGATATTGTCCAACTGTAGAACAAAGGCCTCCTCTTCCTTTTTCACTCACATAGAACCTTCCTGGGCCAATATTGACCTATTCTGCCTTCCACAGCTCGTCGTTTTACGCCTGGGTTTACCGTTATCAAGAACCCAGTTAGTTGTGGTCTTAGCCCATGAATCCGTCATGCGACATCATTTGATCTTGGCTTGAGCACATACTAGACAAAAACTACCATGCGATTTTGCCTGCGTAGAGCCTCCGGTAGGAGGCGTCTGAACCCCTAGGTTCGGCAGGAGCCGCTTGAGAGCAGCCCTAGTCTGATTCAATCTGGGAGCCAAACGTCGGAAATATTTTTAGTCAGTAAGAGTCTGACACTATTTCCCGCCCCACCCTAGGGCGGGATTTGTCATTGGAAGGATTTTAGCTACCGTAAAATAAAAACCATGCGATTTTGACTCTATGTACGCTTCACTTGACGTGACCTAACTTGCAAAGAATGCAGATAAATAAGTTATTATCTGCATTCCTACCCGAAAAATAAGTTATTTTAAATAGTCTGCTTACGGTTCTTGTTAATACGGGTTTAGTGTTGAGGCTCTTCACACTAAAGTATGTACCAGAATAATTACTCACTTGATATAAGGTGCGGGTCTTGCAGCATAGCAACCGGGCTGTGCAGTGATGTCGAAGGGTAGCGGCGTGGGCGCTTCAGGGTCTATACAATGCATGAAGAGGCCCTGTCGCCACCCCGCCGCCATCAGCCAGTCTGCCGACGCCAGTCCCAACACCATCAGAATTACCACCAACAACCCACATATCAGGGCGATCACCTGGAACGATAATGAAAATGGCTATATTTGAATTCAGAATTATCATGTTTTGAAACAAGCAACTCTGTTCTGTAGCATGCAACACCATGGGAGAAAATTAATATAGAAATATAAAAGTCTCGACGCTCAAAGTTCCAAATCTATTTATTTTTAATGTTTTGCTCCTACAAAGGGCTACATAATCACTAAACATTTTGATATCAATATTTGATTTGCTATACATAACTTACTACGCTTGTATGGAAGAATGACCGACTAGGGCACCCTTAAAACATAACGCTAATCATTATTTCAGAAATGATTTCTGCAGAAATGTATCGAAATTATTTTGAATTATGAAGTTGATTACAGTAATTATATTGAACTCCTTCATCAAAAATACAGTCAACGAGATGATAAGTAACGAGCCTGAAAAAAGGACGCATGCTGTTGGCAGCGAAATTATTCGAAAGAATTACCGTGACTCTGGATCTGGAACGCATAGGGAAACTGATGGAACACAGGTGGGTCTTTGTCGGTGAAATTCTGATACTACCTCTTGCTTCACCCAGAGCAGGAGGGGTTGTTTGATAATGTTCCAAAAAAAAAGATGTGTCTTATTTTGATAATTTTAAAGAATAAGGTTAACGCTATCTCTGGGTAATGTATTGAGGAGCTCGTGATAACATAACAGCCATTTGGGGCCGACCTTCAAGGCTAAGCAATGCTCACCGTGGTTGGTTCTTGGAACGTTTTCTGTCCCTCAAAATTTGCAGAGTGAACTACACTATGTTATCTCTGTGTATTTTATGTTTTTTTAGTGTCACCATCATCATTTCGGCTGAAAGATGTCCATTGTTGGACATAGGCCTTTCCCGAGAATCGCCACAACAGCCGGTCCTGTGCGTCCCGCTTCCATCGGATTCTGCGACCCTCACCAGGTCATTGGTCCACCTTGCGGGAGGCCTGCCATGGCTGCATCTTCCGGTACGCGGTTGCCACTTCAGTATCTTTCGAACCCATCGACCTTTTGTTTTACCAGCAATGTGCCTTGCCCACTGCACTTAAGTTTAGCGATTCTTTGGAATATGGATGTTATGTACAATTAAGAAATAAAGGTCAATTTCATACTGAAACTCATAATCATTAGTCTACCATGCTATAGTCAGAACGACAAGCTGTTGGTCCCGGGCTGTCATTTGTAAATCTTTGAGTCACAGGTAATTCGAAGCCAGAAAATTTGTCACCAGACATACTAAAGGGTGTTACCCAGTTTACTGAGTTGTGGAAATCAGATAGGCAGTCGATCCATGTAAAATATTGAAATAGTTTTTTTTATTTGTTGATAGGTTCGCGCTTGCGGTGAGGTAGCGGTATCTCACCTGAAAGCGACGATGCGGTCAACGATGGAGCGCGCTTCCCAGGTTATAACCACCACGAAACACAGACCCTGGCAGGGAATTCTACTCCTTAGCTGTACGCACAATAAATGTGTTGTTGTAGCTGCATTCAACCAGATTGGAAGACGAGACCAGACAGGCTGCGATTTACTCAATAAATTCAAGCTATTTTGTATCGCAAATGCCTACATGGGCGTTTATAAAATCAGAAGCTAGCTATATTCAAGATAACAAGTTATCTCAATTTTGGTTACTATTTGGTTACGCTGTACTTGTTGTTACACATACTCATTATAAAATGTAACAAAAACGGCTATCCGCCAATTACATTGGTTAAAGAATACCTATATGGCTATATTAATGTACACAAAATTCCAGGCTCTGGTATGATCCAGACATATTGACATGATCGCATTCCATTCGTCCGCATAAACATTAGTCTGGGTGCGTATCCCAAAGAGTGTTGATTGCAAAAAGAGTGCGAGGGATAGAAGACCGAGCTCGCGCAACAGTGTGACTCGCAGGCACAGCCAAACAAGCGATGTCTCCTGATTCGGCTATATTTAACTGGGGCCAACTCCGCATGCAGCTCTGGAATATCAGATTTTCCATGAAGGATTTTACTTAAAGCGGAAATTGAAACACACAATGAAAATTTCAGCACACTATTACCGTTCATGATAGAGCCCGTTGACAGACAGGACTTATGAACGAAGGGACATTCTGAGTTTTTGGAAAAGTACACTCAGCTAATTAGATTTGTAGATAAGCAGGTAAGAATGAATATTGACAGCTATTTATGTTTCTGAATGCATATTACTTTTCGGTATCCAACTGTTCATGGCTAGCGAATGTGATAGTACGCCATAGAATTTATTCAGTATAAGCACAGTGTACCAACAACAAAACATTTGCCGACAACTCTGATACATTTTCCCAGTGACACTCGTATCAGAAACACGGTAATTTCTACTTAGAAACTTACTTTATTTGTAACTTCCGCTTCCCGACCCTAGCTGATGTACCTTTCGTTTATATTGCTAATTTGTTATCTTGCTCTTAGGTAGGTATAAAGACGATCCCCCAGAGACAAGTAATGTATCGCGACTAGGGCTCACATTTCTATTTTGGGGAGTAGAGTAGCTTCTTCTTTCCTTTATTTACTTAGTATCTTAAAGGCGTTTTGAGCAATACGTGAACTCAAAGAATAATTCTCTTTGAACTATTTCAAACCGTGTTTTGAAGAACTGCCAGCTATTTGTAAAAATGGTGGGTATAATTAGGAAAACTATTAAATTAGATAGAAAAGCCAAAAACAAATGGACAGTTATAATTTCTTTTAATTTCAAGAATGTACTAATTAAAGATTTCGTTACGATTTATAGAACGCATAAAACTTTAATAATAAACCTATAAGTTAATAAAAGAATGGAAAACAAACTTGAGTATAAAACTAATCGTTAGTCATAAGAAAAAAATCACCGCAACAATTAGGTACTCACAGTAGCTCAAATGAGACGCAATAAATACAAGTCAAAACACGCGGCGTGGTGGGTGTGCGTCAAAATAGGTAGGTACATATACATATGTATACGTATTTGAAGGAAAGAAAAGCGGGAAAGTGAGACGCACCCGTCCGACTGTGTCTAGAGGTGAGGGGGGCGCGCGGGGTGCGGTCATCGATCGTAGTCCCCGACGGCGGCGCTCGGGGCCGCGGGGACCGCCATCAGCTGTTAGAGACGGCGACGATCCGCCTCTCGGACTCCCCGAGCACACTTCACGCGCGCTCCTTATAGCTCCTCTATTGCCTCAAGAGTTTTAAAGCTAAGTACGTATCGCATGCGACACCGGCGCACTTTTACTCCCCTCTCCCATTGTTGTCTACTGGATGCAAAGTTTTACTATAGTTATATATTCTTACAACCATTGAACGCCACATTGGCTAAAGATTGATTTATAGATTACTATTGATTAAAGTCATAGAAAAGTGTAATATAGTTTAAATATTACTTATTCTTGTAACCAGCATAGTACTTACATATACTTCGCCCAGTATGTTGTTTGGGCTCAAGCATTTCAACGTACTTTAAACGACCTCGTCTTTGAAAAGAAGGCCTTTATAAAATAATTTAGGATATGACAAAAAGGGTCAAATATGTCCATTAATTAACTCTTCAATCCAGGCGGAAGCATCTGTCATCAAAAGGGATTTTATTCATTAAATTACAAAGCGAATGAGTTCACATTCGGTCCTTCCGGTAATTTTTAAAGGGGGGAATGACTATACAAAGTTTGAACTGAAGATAGACATCATTATAACATAGAATTTGTAGTATAATTTACATTTATTCATTGAAGATAGACAACTTTTGAGACTCTTAAATATGTTGGTACTTAATTTTTGGTTTTAATCTCAACTTACTTGGGGACGGCGATGCATGCTGTATTTATAGTATTGATAGGTAGCTTTCAGCCATATTATCTATACTGTTACCTGGTCCTCTATTTGTATTATAGATTCAAATCTTAACCAGTTAAACCAAAAATGACCAATTTATTATGATCACTTTAATATTACTGTTGCAACTGTAATTGGGATTTTAATTCTTCTTTCCATAAATCAAAAGAATCCTACACGGCACGAAATACTCCAAAGTAAAATAAAACAAGTAGAACAACATACCAACTGAACACAAATATAAACATACGTATACATGTAACAGGGGGGAGCGAAAATCCAATTTCCGCTCTCATATCCACTACAATGCAAACCAATCCGGTTCAGTTGCTCTTAATACTGGTCACATTAATACGCAAGTGACGTTCAAACTCGAAGACATACCAGTTCGGCGTAAACGTATGTAAATACGAGATATCGTATATCAGAACAAATTGTTTGTCCGCAATGTTAGATATTAGGGTTTCATTAATCGAAACGGTCCAATCTTTTTGTAAAATCTAATTTTTGTTGCAGATACTATGTTGAACGAGTTGTGCATTCAAAGACATCTGAAATTGGTTCAGCAAACAAATGAGGTCGATGCAGAAAAAAACCGTATAACACAGTACCACCCCGGTTCACCCCTCGCCCTTACAATCATCAATCTCGCCTTTTATACGCGATGCAACCTGCCACATTCTGCTGCGAATCTAGCTATCAATTAACCGTTATCCCTCATTAAAACATCGGCTACAAAAACTTACGAAGAGCAAAGAAGTTATGCCATTTAGTCACCTATGGCATTACTTCTTTCTTGCGGCCATATCATCTATTGGTATGTGTGTAATGGATCGAACCTGTGCAATTTGATTGGCAGGCATCTCGTCTTGCTCAGTGGCGAACTGCGGCGGTGGTGGTAAGACTGGTGGAGGGAGGGCGCGCGGGTTTGAGCGGAGCCCGCCCGGGCCTGCGCCCGCGCGCCCCTGCATGCGCTCGCTACCGGCCCGCCACCACAGCTCGCGAATCCGTGCACAACTCAACACATAACACTACTAACACTTATGTATGCACTCAACTGCTTTTGACACTTAGCTTTAACTCCACGATTTATCACAACATCAGCCTTCCCGTACAATTATGGGGTTCAATTAAAATTAATATATACTAATATAATAAAATCCTAATTATAAATATGATTGCCACTAGCAAATATTATCTTGCTAAACAGACTTTTAGTAATAAGACGTAATCAATCATCGCTGATTGGGTTACAGACACAACACAGAAAAATCGACCCTGTCCCTGCGGTTAAGTAAACTACTGATTGAAAGGTGATTGATTGTGTCAACGAAAAGAATAGAAAGGGATCGGGCACGAAAGCCCGCCAAGTGATGATAAATGAGTTCAAGCGGCGGGCAGGGGGTGTATTAATTATATGAATACGGTGAACACATTGCAAGAAAAACGACTTTATTCACTGCTTTCACAGAATAAAATTGTCATCGTCATTAGCAGTATTCGTGATTACGTCCTTCCACATCGGTTCGTTCGTATATAGGTCACAACACACAACACCCTGTGCTTTGGGGAAAGAGTGTGTGAATGGGGTCACCCGTAGCCCGTAAGTGACAGTGACGGTGGACAATAACATCCATGATACGAGTACATGTACTGTCTCAGAATTTCGAAGAACACTGAAATAAACATCTGCAGAAGGAACTTGTATTTTCATCTGCTCGGTTTGAGCCACTCTGGAAAAGTATTCCTAGCTGAGGAACTTTTTTGGTAATCTAATTTATAATGAGAACACATTTAAAATACGGTTCGGTTTAGTGTTCCGGACGCTTTTCATTTATGTCCTACCATAGATATCCGTGTCCTACCATGATTATAACTCCTAGTAAGTGTTTAAAAAATGTAAATCCTCTAGCTAACATATATTTTAAAACGTAGCAGATTAAACTATCCAAAGGGGTTCTATTTTGTAGAAGGTTGAGTAAAGAGTATAGCTTAATAGGAGTGTTCCATCGAAGTGTCCAACCGTAAACTATGTCAACTACTTAAGAGGACGCAAAGCAGTTAAAAGTAGGTCTGTACTTCTAAATTAATATCTATTGAAGAACAATCCATTCTAGAGATAATAAATAGCAACGGCTGTTGTGAATGTGAAAATAAACTAAATAAATGCGGTCAACATTCCGTAGACTTCACAATAAACACGTCACCTTGGAACATCGCAGCTAATATCATCATTCACGGAAGTGAAACCAATACAACTTACGATATACTGACATTTATAATATACGTATATAATGATAATTTACGTCAGTTTACATATTCTGATAAACAGCGAACAAGTGGCTCATCATCACTATAAATAACGTTTATCAAATAAACTTGTATCATAACTAAAAAGCCAAAGCAGCGTTTATTTGGATTCATCAAACCAAACAAAGCGAGATAAATAATCATTGTCTTAGAAAAATGCTGGTTTTGTGGGGTTCTCCGGAAGCATCGGAAACATAAATAATCTGATGACTACCCATATGAATTGGGAGCAATAATCTTATTATGTGAGGATGATGACTCACAAACCGTCGAATTAAACGTTAAATTATGACAAAATATCGATTTTGGAGCAGTTCTATTTTATTTATATACGGAGCAGTTCTATTTTATTTATATACGAACAGATTTAAGATTTCTTAACAATATTGAAATGTAATAATGACTTCTGTTGTTTAACAAGAAGGAACTAGGAAGCTTTAGAGACTCCTTGTATTCGTCAGTGCAAAACTGTCAGCGTTGGAAGAAAACTTTCCAGTTTTCTTCCAACGCTGACAGTTTTGCACTTGTTCGAATACTTATTCGAACTACGATTAACTTACGATTTGTTAAGAACTATCGTTTATCGTTTCAATACTATCGAATAAGTATCTTCTGCAAAACAAATCCTTAAAATATTATAAAATGCCAATTATTAATTGTGTTCCCAAGTTTTAGAGTAATCCTAAACCATAATCATTTATGGCTATCGGTGTCAATACTTTGAACATTCGTGGCTGAAGTATTATTTTCTATTATGTCATTACCGTCATTATGGTTATTTTTATAGAATTCAATAAATGTTAGCTTATTTAGGTTCTGTGTATATTTTTCTAACCCCTTTTTAATATTTTTGAACCAGTATTTTGGTATATCAATTACTTGAAAATTCAATAGTACCTAAGTATAATTAAGAATGCTAATCGTAAATATTGTATAAAAATTGCTCATTTTCTATGAATACTATTGGTCGTCTTTCTATCCCTAATGGAAACAGTATAATTAGATCTAGTAGATAATTGGGTTGCGGCAAAAGAATTAGTCTTTTCAAAGGTACTTAAAATGAATATTAAACATTCTTATAAAAACGTTTCGGCGAACTAATTATACGGCATATTTGTGTAGAACTCATTAAATACACAAAAAAACGTAAAACGTTATTTCGTCCTAGTTTTCGGTATCATTCGTGAGGTTTGCGCATTGGGTCGCGCCGATTTGGTGCCTTCACATAAAACAGCATCTTGTACATATTTACCACTTTGAGCAACTAAATACTTTTGAAATAAATCACATTCAACAATAAAAGGGGGTTTGCTTTGAATATATCCGGCTATGTACGTGGTAGGCTTTTAGGGCGGGATTCGTTATTCGGGCGGTAAGACCGAGCGTCGCGGCGCCTGACACGGGACTGCCGCCCGCCCAGCCTTCTCAAACCCCCTTGCATCCACCCGCCCGTCCGTGCGCCAACAAAACACAGATTATGGAAACACATTTATTAGCCAAAAATTCTACTTAAAACTCTATCCTTCTACAAAACATACACAATTATCGCTTAGCATTTAATACCATCGTTCGTTTTATGTCAGTTATAATACTTTCTGTTTCCGACTGAATTATTTTTGACACAACAAAGCACTTAGCGAAGTACGCTCACAATCCATCTATGAATGTTCTTCATCATCACACCTGCGTGATTTGTAGACGCGGCGGATGAGGGTGACGTCTGGGAGGGCGTCGAGGGCGGTGTCTGCACCATTCACTAAAAGCTCGCAGCCGATGAGAACACGACGTGCGTGAAGGTAGCTTACACCAGCTGCGTTTCTTTTCTTCTGCTCCGAAAGTCGTAGACATCCTGTCGCCAGGTTTAGGCACATGGTAAACAATTTTTGGGCTATCCACAGCTTCGGAACCTGGAGCCACTCGATATTTCACTCCTGATATAGCTTTTTTTATACCGTTAAATGCTCGTCGTGCCGAATTTTCATCTTCTTTGATGTCGAAAGTGGTTTCTCTCGGTACAGCTGTCAAACGTCCAGTTGGTGGGCAGCTTGCAATGATGGTCTTGTCGGGCTTACCTTGTTGGCGTTTCATAAGAAGCCTCATCCTGGTGAGTATTGTCGGCGGAGGTTCAGTATTCGTTCCGACAGTACACACGCGCGGTCTGCTGTGACTACTGTACTCCTGCTCGGCATTAATTGTTGCTGGGTACATTTGGCAAGGCAGAGTCGCCGCGCGTCTCGGTAAAGGCTCATCTTGCAGGTATGCGATATGCAACGTGCTGATGCTTAAGGGTTGCTGCGGAGGAGGCCACAGTTCCCTGGTGGGCGGCACGGGCGACGGTCGCTCTCCCAGCATGCGGCGGGCGAACTCGCCCGGCTGCCACAAGTAGCTCGCTGTCAAGTTCCCGTGCGTTTGCATCACGATACCAGTCTTCACTAACAATACACAAACTACACTCGCTAATCCAATACTAGGCTTTGTGCACTTGTGAGTTTTCGCAGAGATATGTCGGCAAAGGTATTTTAAATTGGATCAAGGATGGCGAATATTTAATAAACAAAGGGCATGGGAGTAATCCACTTTGTTTCTTTTTTTTTTGCAATGTATGCATTGAGCTTTGTTTATCATTCATTTTCAAATATATGTATAATTCTTTTTCTTAAAATTAGTAACTGAATTAGTGTCACGTGTCGATAAAATATGTACCCAATACGTGCCATAAAAGATCCATATATTATCAGAAGTTTAGCATTGTTAAAAGCGTTAAAATATTTGGATCATATGTACACACAGCAAAACAGTTAACTACACACACCAACAATGACAGTATTTCAATGCAATCTGCATGCAACTGTCTGACAAAACCATTGTGTGCATAAATACATTTTGTTTTCATTACCTCTGGGACAAGTTTTATCAAGGCCTGCTAGGTACTCAGCAGAACAGAATCTTGCGAGAATGTGGAAGAATCATTGTAATAGAGGTCTTAGCATATTTTCAGGGCGAGTATGGGATAAGAGTCAAAGCTAGGTCATAGAAACGGGCTTTGAGAATCTCCAATAACATTATGCAAATGCAATGCACATAATGCAGTGATTAATATTATATTACGCGACTCGTTGAATTTACGTAACAATCGTATTCAGCACAATGGAAAGTGGTGGACCGTAACGTCATCGGCGCTACAAACGGAATATGACTGTTTGAGTATGAATCAGACCTAATATTAAACCTTTTTATAAAGTCGGATAAAAAAATGTATTACTCCATTCATCACCATTATTACAATCAGAGACTACAGCTCTCTTTTTAGGTTTCGATACCTTTCCAAAAGGAAAAATGTAACCCTTGCAGGACGATCGGTAAGTACCTGTACCGGATTCGTGCGGGGGAGATTCGTGCCGCCACTGTGCGGAACGCCCGGAGGACACAGTGGAACACACTGTAGAGGTGTGCCCCGCCTGGGAAGAGCATCGCTGTGTCCTCGTGGGGGCGATCGGCGGCGGCGATCTCTCGCGCCGGGCACAGGCCATGGTCCGAAGCGAGGAGGGAAGGCAGGCAGTCGCCTCCTTTTGCGAAGCAGTAATGCTAGCAAAGGAGGAGGCCGACCGCATCAGGCAAAGGCAACGGGGCTCATATCCCAGCCGCCGCCGGGATTCTGATCCCGATTTCCGGCCACCGTAGGCACGGGCTTGCGGACGGCGAGCAATGGGTAGCTTGCTATCCGACCATCCGGTAACCGACCGGACCGAGCCCAAGTCGTCGACTGCGCGTACTGTTCCCGCGCGCCTCAAGGAGCTGTCAGCGAACCGTAAAGGCCCAGCCTGCTGGCTGCAGGCAGGCAGGGTCGAAGCCTACTGGGGTCAAGGGTCGACTTCTGAAAGGAAGGCTCGGCCCCGGTATGATAGGCAACGAAGGAACGGGGTAGGTTTTTAGTCAGTAAAAGTCTGACACTATCTCCCACCCCGCCCAAGGGCAGGATTTGTCATTAGATGATTTTACCTACCATAAAAAAAACCTTACAGGTTCACTTTGTTGTCCGTCAGTCTGTCTGTCAGACCCTATATCTCGAGAACGCGTGGAGGTATCAAGTGGAAAATAAATCCATTGCTCAAGTCTGCGGTCCATTGATGCTGTGAAATAGCAAATTTCTAATATACGGCCGTTTATATCGCAAAAACCGTAGGTATACGACGAATATTTCGACACTATCATGGGAATCAAAATTCATAGGGCACTTCCCGTTGACCTAGAACCCTGAAATTTAGCATGAAGCAAGGTTTTATAGCACAAGTATAGGAATAAATCTGAAAACGGATAGTTACGTCACAAAAAAAAAATTTTTTTTTGATTCAGAAAAATCTTCGAAACTAGACACTGGATTACATCCGTGTAGTCCATGCTTAAATATAGATGAAAATTAAAATACCTAAAGAACCTACTTATTTTAAAAGCAAAAAAAAAGCATGATATCAACCATGATCTGATAAATGATTATCTTATCTTATCTATTCATAATGATGAACAATAATAGATCTACATATAATTATGTCAGAAACCACAATAATGAAGGCCATGTCATTATCACATACTGGAGTAGTCTTACAATTTATATCAATTACTAGCTTTCGCCCGCGGCTTCGCTCCCGCTCTACCCTACTGTACCCTACTCTACCCTACTTTACCCTACTCTACTCTACCCTACTCTACTCTACCCTACTCTACTCTACTCTACTCTACCCTACTCTACCCTGAATTTTCTTTGCTATAAACCTCACGGAGCCCGAGACCTTTCCAACGAATGCAAAACCGTGGAAATCGGTTCGTGCGTTCTGGAGTTATAGCGTCAGGAAGGAAAACCCGACTTATTTTTATATAGTACTAGCTTTTGCCCGCGGCTTCGCTCCCGCTCTACCCTACTCTACCCAAATCTACCCTACTCTACCCTACTCTACCCTACTCTACCCTACTCTACCCTACTCTACCCTACTCTACCCTACTCTACCCTACTCTACCCTACTCTATTTTTCTCGCCGTAAAAACCATCCTTGAACTTCAACGAACATTTTAAAAAAAGATTTGGCCAAATTGGTCCAGGCGTTGTTGAGTTATGCGCTTACCAACACATTTTGCGATTCATTTTTATATTATAAGAAGAAGATTTTATATAATAACAAGTGGTTTAATTGTTTGTGAAGAACACAACTTAAATGTTTTGGACTACAATACAAAAAAAGATTAGTGTTATACCGTTTTTTGAGACGGGAAATCAGCCAATAACTCCTCCCGCTCTAAGTGATGCGAGAGGGTATGTCAGAATTATTTTTTAGTAAATAAAAAATATGTACTATTTTAGCAGCAGTAACTCTTTCGAAAAATCAATTATCCGTCTCTTTTGAACAAACCCATCTTGTTCAATCGTTTCGAAGAAGGAATTTAATCGTTTTTTAAGTTTGAAACCCTACTCTCACGGGAAAATGAAAAGTAGCTTTAATTACTCCTAGTAACATCAGCTATCCATCAGTCCAAGTCCTGTCAAAATCGGGCCAGCCGTTTCGGAGATTAGCCGTAATAAACAGACAGAAAAGAAAACTAAAAATTGAGTTTTTGTTAGGTATAAGTATTGAATATACTTTTAAATGCATTTAGTATAAAAATGATATTCAGATATAAAAGA
Organism: Leucania comma; assembly: GCA_958295575.1. Taxonomy (NCBI): domain Eukaryota; kingdom Metazoa; phylum Arthropoda; class Insecta; order Lepidoptera; family Noctuidae; genus Leucania; species Leucania comma. The sequence continues at coordinate 11,742,055 of OY282474.1, read as the reverse complement.
CAAACTCTTCAATTGGATTTTTCATCCCACCTATTCGATAAGGACGACTTGGTTCGCCTTTAAATGCACCCAAAGGTGATGTTTTCTATAAGAAACTTTTGGCCGGCAATAATGACTTCTTAATCCTCTTTATAAGTGAGCCGCAATTATCTTTGCCGTGCAGTTTTTTAATTTGGAACATCTTAGTGTTCAGCGCCAAAGAAATCGAACGTAAATATTTTTTGAATAAAGACTGGATGGTACAACGGCCCATAGTTGCGCCGCCGGCTAAATACAAAAAAAAGAATAAAATATGAGGCGCCTCTTATTCTCTCATACTGGGTGATGAAAAGTAGAGTGTCACTCAGGCGCAAATATATTTTTGCCTCGGGCAACATACTTTGAATCCCACGCTACGTTGAGGATTCTACTAAAAAATCCCTCGCTACGCTCGGGATTCTACTCTACAATCCCTCACTTCGCTCTGGATTCAAATAAGCGCCCTCGCTGTAAAAATATCATTTTGCTCCCTTATAATACTACTTCTATATACTATTTCTATAAATTTCAAAAATACATAAAAATTTTCAAGTAATGTTCATTTGTTGTCAGTTGAACCAACCTTCATGGCTTGAAATGAAGACGTTGAAATGAAACATGTTTGAAAAACGTGGTGTGCATAGGCCCTTAACAATAAACTTTATGCCATTGTATTGTTTTTGTATTTGTAAAAAGTATTAAGGATTGCAATCAATTAAGGATAGATTATTTCTGTTTGAGAAATAAAGACTGGTATATTATAATGAGTATTAATGAATAGTAATTTTTTGCTATATTACAATAATAGTGCAAGTAAATCTTACCTTTAGTGGTCTTGTTATAGTGACTGTCTCAATCACTGTGGTTGATGCCATTGTCAGTTATATTCTCTCCTGCAAAAGAAACAAAGTTTTTCAATAAGAAGATAAACCACACAAAGAAGGCTTTGCCAAATATTTCTTTTACTTGATACAATCCAACAGTTATCTATAACATTCTTATTTTTATGACCTTTTGAATACCATAATTAGAGACACAATAGAAAGACAATAGGTGTGCGGACACCAGTTTCCTCTTGGTCATTAACAGTTTAAGTGTTATGACAGTAAGAAATATGAAACTACTCACAATAAAATAAGTAGCCCAAATATTTAAAGATTGAAATATTTTTAAGTTATTTCTCTTTATAATTAAGCTAGAGATATTCTATTAAATTGATTTAAGTAAACTAATTGGGTAGGAGTTACATATTTCAAGAAAAATAATAATTATGTAATTTAATGTTTTAATATTTCCTTTAAATTAATCCAACCTTGGATGACCTACACTAGTGCTCTCACAAACTGCTATAGTATTTGTGGTTGATCACAATGCCTATTGTCTTCTGTATACTACTTTCAACGATATTGATACCTTCAATGCTTTGTGATTGTATATGAAGTGTATGCTAGTAAACAATCTTGTTGAGAATATTAATTGCATGAGATTCATTCTACTGAAGTATTGATGGGTACTTTAATGTTCATACTATAACAACAAGTTCATTTTAAATACAAAAGATTCATATTTTTTTATAGCAACTGGCTTACGATAAATGATATTTATTTTTACAAGTAGATTTTACAAAACAATTTTACAAATTTTTTTTCGTAAGTTTCAATTAGATGAGGCCAGTGTTACTTGGCTGACTACACTGAGAAGAATTACCACAACAAACTCAGAGGTAAATGTAGTTATAAAAAAATGGTTACCTAATGATTGACATAAGGTATTCAAAAAAAGGTTCAAAATATATAATTATATTAAAACATATAATTGTTTTGTAGATGATGTTATAATATAGGTAGAACGAAAAATCAACTGAATGACCATATGGTGTAGTACTTTTATACTTTCAAGATCATCTGACATTAAAACTGTATAGTATTTTTACTAAACTAGACATCAGCCTTGACCACAACACAGGCTAATAGGTATTGATGATTCACAAGCATTAGTAAAACATTAATTCATTTTTTTCAAGGGCATGGGGTACACATTTCGTTATGAACTTTGTTTAAGCACTGCATAGGTAAATAGGTAATGCCATAATAGAATATTTATAATATAGACCAAAGTACATACATAAACTAGTATTTTTAGCAAATAAACTGCGGCAAATCAGGTTAGCACTTTAAGAATATTTTGATGAGTTATTAATAACAAAAAAAAAACAGTGGACTAACAAACCAGTACCACTCAAATCTTTTCATACTTACATGAACAAATACAATTTTTCTAAAAAAAATCACACAAAGCCGCGAGCCCGCGATGTGTTCACGATTTCTCTTAGCTTAAAGTTGAGATACGTAAGCTTAATTATAAAATTTACTGTCTTTCACAATACATAACGAAAGTAAACACCCAGAAATTATAATGGAACACGATTTCACAAGTAATCGAACGTTTATTTCACAAATACATAATAATATTTCACTTGACAAACAATGAATGACAGAAGTAGAGTAGAGATAGCCAGTAGACGGGATATGGAAAGCGTGTGTTATAGAGTAGTGGCTCAATCTTACAAAAATCGATATTCATTCAGCAAGCGCTTTTCATTTTTAATAGGTACAAATATTAGACTAAATTTAAAAATAATAATGCGGACCTTAACTTGGAAATCATAAACAACTATAAAAACTGTAAATCTGGTTTGTGTTGCTAGTCTCTCACTGTAAATCCATGAGCTCCAAAGTCCAAGTCATCAGCCGCTATTATCAAATAATCAATTTATAATTATTAAAAATCGCTTTACTGAAGCAATTAATCGTGGTGCTTATATTCTCTTTGGAAGCATTTTCACAGCTAATTTTTTAGCCCTATTGGGATGATTATTGGGCAAGTTTCAATAATGACTAATTATTAAAATATTCTATTATGAGTTAGAAATTAGAACTAAACAATTAAATCATTAGTCGTGTTTAGAGATGAGCAATGTGCAAGTGACTATCAGCGGGGCTATTGCGTAACTCTGTTGACAGTTCAAATGAAGATCACTTGCTAACGGTGTACATAAACAACTGTCAAACAGCTAGTTTCGTATTGCCTATCTTTAGTGACCAACTGATATGACGTCATTAGCCACCGGTGTCTTTGATATCCACCGTAACACGTTTTGACAGATGTTATTGTATCGATACTTTTAAAATTGCGATTGTGTAAGCTTTTGAAGTTTCTAGTGTACATCAAATTGATATCCATTATACAACTTGTTAGACACTGCTCTTGGGTAGTGTTTTATAAGAATTCTTGTGATAGACGCCGGTGCCTGAGTTTAGTTTGGCCCAATGTTGACTTATTTATGTGGTGGTATTTGTATTGTTGGTGAAGAATTTCACGCCTAACATTGTTTGCATCTGCTGAAGAACAGCGAATACAAAAGAATTTGCGAATTCAGAGACGACGGCTGGGACGCTAGTACTTCATAATTCTTTGTAGTTGCCAGACAGGGAACTCATTGCAAAATTTCCTTTATTTATGGATAGATTCCAACAGTTAAAGTAAGTACCCTTAGTCAAATCCTTCTTGTTTCGTTATAAAAATATAACAGTATTCAGTACCAACTTGTATGCCTGAGTATCTTACTTAATACTTATTTCATTGTCTGTTACAGATTCTGGCTGCTTTAAATTTCTTTGGGAATGGGTCATACCAATACAATGTAGAAGCTTCTTGTGTAATACATATGTGCCAGCTTACACTTATAAAGTATCTTTACAAGGTCACTCAATGTCTGGAAAGTGACCCTTAAGTACATAAAGTACCCTTCGTCTCGGCAAGGCAGGGAAAATACTATAAGAGAGTAAGTTTTGAATGTGTTTGATAAACCAATAGGTATTCTTAAAAAGTAAAATTTAATTTAAACTTTTTATGGCTGGAATAATTGGGCTACATAATCGAATATGATAAAGGATAATTTAATAGGAGCAGTTATGATTCCCTAAAAGTCATAAGTAGTAGAATGACATTGGCAAAATAGCTGACTAAAAGTAGTAGGATTTTTCAGTCTGTAAATAAAATTATACAAAAACCTAAAACAAAACTTTTGTTTCAGATTTGTGATGCCAATCTAAATAAAGTGCATACTGATGCTTCAAATGATTTCTATATATGGAATCAATGACACTTAAACACTCCAATGCCAGATTCGAGTGCTGATGTGGGCAATCGGACCAACAGAACCAAGTTTCAAGAGAGGTGGCAAGCAAGACCGATAACCAACAACTTTTTTACAATGTTTAATTTATATACAACTTTAGTATTAAATCATTTTATAAATCACACTGCTATCACAATAAAGCCAAAAGTTTGTATGTTGATTATTTCTACACAGTCATAATATATGACTGGACGGATTTTGATGAAACGTGGTACATGTATAGACCATGTCCTGGAATTGCACAACCAATACTTTTTATTTGAAGAGTAAAGAAAATAAATATATAGTATGTTCCCTTGGAATAATTTTCTACAATCACATGGGTGAAGCTGCTGGCAGAAACTAGTTATAATTAAAATATTTTCTAGAAATAGTTTTTGTTAAAGATATAATAAACTTAATATGATAAAGTATCCATGGTTTTTTTACTTGCTTTTTTATATTATGTACCTACTTTATAACTTGTGTTAGGTTATGAATAAATAATAAGTTTAAAGGTAGTTCTAGGGAAAAATGTTGTAGGAGAAAGAAAGAGTTAATTAGAAAGATCTTTGGCAGTGTAGGAGGCATCCAGCAAGTAATTCTTTAGCTCAGAAAAATTGTAAATAAACACATCATATATAGACTATTTATCACATTTTTATTATATAAACATAAAATGAATCAGTGCTTCGGGATATAATAACAATCACAGTACTTGAAACACATCCTAAATTATATTTGAAAATCACAGCTTTAACGGTCAATAAAATTACAGTAATTAATCTTAAAACTATTACATGTCTAGTTGCACACTTATACAACAGATCAATAAAACAAGCTTTGAGAAACTTAGAACTTGAGGGGATAGAACATCACCAACACATCTTTTCTACAGAGAATTTAGGTATGATTTAGTTACATAAATCAATAAATGTAAACACGTCAGTCATCAAGCCATTCCACATTCATTATGGGATCTATAGACACGAATAAAGGAGCACAGGACTGAGGGACGAGTATTGATGTACTGGAGGATTGAGTGCTGCATTTTCAGAATAAACAGGGTATGCAACGTCATCTACTGATGATACCTGTAACATTAAAAAAGATCCTAAATACAACACCATCCACACACCAAAAATATTCTTTGTTAGATATACCTCTGAATGTGTGTAACATTTCTACTCATATTTTTTTTTTATTTTAATAATGATGAACAAGTATTGAACTAACATTATTTGGTAGGCAATTTCCTCCACCGCTACTCTGCTGCTCAATCTAATAATTGCCAGCACTTTGTTTTCCAACTCATTCAGAGGAGAGCTTGGTACACTCTCCATCAGTTAGGGCTGCGCTCCCCTGCGAGTCTACAGTTTTGTCTTTTGTTTCAGTCACAAACTCCCGTGTACTAGAAAGAAGAAAAAAAAACATTTTTTTTGTAACTGAAAATATACTTTCATCCAACGGTTACTAAAGTGATGAATATTTGTAAGTGGTCGAAGTATTGAGACTTTATGTGGGGTAAAGTACCTGCTATGGCATTTTTTGTCACATTATGTGACAAAAATCCTTGAAAAATCATGATTTGAATATAATACATTCATTCTAGTAAAGAATCGAATAATTTGAAGTTAATAGAAAGTATGATGTGTAAACCCGACTTACCCTTCAACATTGGTCGGATATCTGAGGTTTTGGGTGTTCCTTCTGCAAATGAATTCAATTGGAATGCTACGGAGTTCCACGCTTTCCGATTCGAACGGCCTGTAGCATTACCGGAGGGCGTCCTATTGCTACTTTAGAATAGGAATCCACAAATGGGTCTCCACAAACTCTACTAGCAGTTTCAACTGCCTTCCGGGAACCCTTCTTCGGCCAGGCATCTTGAAATTAAATAAATTAGGTTAGGTACACGAAATTACATATTTTAAACTCATTCTTATATATCTATGTATTCTGTGGTGTCATTTACCCTTTATTTTGCACTAGATTTGCAGATATAAGCAAATTAGAAGATATTTTCCTACATTTTCATTTCGTTTTATTTACGTAAAATGTCAAAAGCAATTTATAAACCGTATAAAATCAAATGTTCTCTAAAGTGCAAGATTGTTACGCGCATGATGCGATATTCATCTTAGCTGTGTAATAGTCGATAAAATTTTAGAGTGGGCCCAAAGAGCACCGTGAATTTTGTTATCCACCGTAGTTTAATAGTCACTGGATGTGATACGTAATACCAAAGTTATGGAATGGTTAGTTGACAACGAAGTTTTGTTATCATCAAATGCCAGTTGTCAACCGTCTTTGAAAAAGTTAGCCAATAGCCCTGCTGGCCGGCAGGAAAGTTTGGTAAAAACCATGGCATTTATTATTGCCCGATATATAGCTAATCGCAAGGCATACAAAATATGGGATCATTAAACGTAATTACGTCACTTATTATAGTTCTTCGTGTAAAATAATACTATACAAGAAAGCATATCAATGATTGAACCCGCTTTGATTTCAAAATAGTAACGTTAAGATTATTTTGCCATGAAGACTGGTTTAAGGTGGTATAATAAAAGAGTGTCTGGTAAGATATAGGGATCGCTTTTATCTATGAGATGAAATATAAAAGAAAAAGATTTATATAGGTACTTTTCATGCAAAAATATAATTAATAATTTCGTTATTATGGCTAGATTTAACCATTTTTTTTTTAATATAACTATGCGGAATCCGTCACTTGGTACAAGGATTCTATGTACCTATAAAATAATAATAAATACAAAAAATCGATTTTAATCGGAAAATCAATTCGGATCTTATTTATCATAGGAAACAGTACGGATCACAACAGAGCATTTGTTGCGCAAAAAAGTTCATTAAGGCAATTTACGGCTTGCAACCAGAAGAATCATGTAGACCTATATTCAAAAAACTTGGTTTGTTACCGCTACCGGCTCTGTACATCTACGAAATATGTATGTTCGCAGGAAACATCAATATTTATTTGTTATGGCAGATGACATAAATGTTCGCAACCGATGAGACCCCAACAGGCTCGTTCTAAGCAATGTTCCAAGGCTGACCAAGTATAATAAAAGCTGCGTTACAATGTGCGTACGCTTATATAATAAGTTACCAAGTGACCTAAAAACTCTAGGCATACGATTATTTAAAAAAAACTTGAATCAATGGTTATTGATTAACAATTTTTATTGTGTTAAAGATAACATTGAGAGAAGAAATTAATGTAGGTATTTACCCACTTACTTACTAAATTTGCATGCTAATACTTAGCGAAACATGTTTGCTCATACTTGTACCTTTTACCACCTTTTATACCATGTTTTTAGCAAATAAATATATTTTTATTATATTATTATTCCATTTATTTACATCACACATCATATTTTATACACTTTTAAATATTTCTTTATAAAAACATTATAAAAAAAAACATTTAAAAATTTAAAAAATAGTAGCCCACCGGCATCGGGAACAGGGTCCAAGCTGCCGGTGGTCAGGGCTCCTGAGAGAGAAACCTCCGGACAAAGCGCGCCGTTTCCAAGAGTACTGCCTCCTGAATCAGGCCCCTGATCCAACTGCCTAGCGAGAGCCTCCTCAGATGTTGGTCGAGGCTCTTGGCTATTAAGCCGTTGGCCGTCACGACTATCGGCACAATGACTGCTGTGTTCACTTCCCACATGTCGACAACCTCGCTCCCAAGTCAAGATATTTAGTTTGTTTATCCTTCTCAGCTTTCACGAGGTTCTCGTCATGAGGGACCGCTATATCAACAATCATTATGCGACACTCTAGTCGATCTATCACTACTATGTCAGGCTTATTGGCAACAATAGTCCTGTCAGTGATGATAGATCGATCCCAATACAACGTGATATTGCCATTTTCGAGAACTGGGTCGGGCACATACCTATAGTATGGTACTTCTGATTCCACAAGATTGTATATAAGAGCAAGTTGCTGGTGGATAATCCTGGCTACGAGGTTGTGTCTATGCAAATAGTCTCCGTTAGCCAGATGAGAACATCCAGAAATAATGTGTCGGATTGATTCTCCGGGCCGGTGGCATGCCCGACAGATGTCAACCGTACCGTCCTTCACAATATATTTCCGGTAGTTGTTCGTCATCATAACTTCGTCCATTATCGCACAGACAAAACCTTCGGTTTCCCCGAAGAGGTCACCAAAGCACAGCCAGGATACGGACGCTAATAGGTCTACAGCGGGCCCATGTAAGGCCCGGTCCGGGCCCGAAGCTCCTTGCTCTGCCATACTTCTTTGCGGTCATTTGTATCCAGTACTATAGGTTTGCGCCAGTTCTCGTTAGCCAAGGAGAGCGGAGTGAGGCCCTTGTCCACCGCTACCACATCTCGGTGCATACCCACGTCGGTTTCTAGGAAATATTCCCTGAGACTGCACACCTCGCGGTTGTCTAGGGTCTTAGCATTTAAGAAGCCGCGACCCCCGCACTTCCGCGGGATATACAGTCTCATCACCGATGACCGTGGGTGATGCATCCGATTTGCGGTAAGCAGTGTGCGGACCCTCCTATCCAAGGCGTCAAGTTCTGTCTGAGTCCATTTGAGTATGCCGAAAGAGTACATCAACACCGGCATGACCCAACCGTTGAAAGCGCGCACCTTGTTCCCGCCTGATAAAAGACTATTCAGAACTTTATTCAGGCGGCCGAAGAAGCGCTCCTTCAACGACTGTTTTACGTCATCAGCATTGATGCCTAACGCTTCCGACATACCCAAATATTTGTAAGTTTCAGTTGAGCAGAGGGATCTAAGGTGTATGGAATCCGTAAGTTGAGTTCCCACGGATTCCATAATCTCTCCTCGCTTTACATGCATGACTGCACATTTGTCCACACCAAATTCCATCCTAATAGCACTACTGAAGGTTTCAGTTACCTTCAGTAGCTCCATCAGTTGCAAGTCGTTGGGGGCAAAGAGTTTCAGATCATCCATGTAAAGAAGGTGAGATATGACCTGACCACCTCTTTTCAACCGAAAGCTTAAGCCAGAACCCTCCAGCAATGTGCTGAGAGGGTTCAAGGCTAGGCAAAACCACAGTGGACTCAGACTGTCACCCTGGAAAATGCCACGCTCAATCCTTATCGGTTCACTGTTCCCCTGAATTTGTCGTGTGTTTTGTTTTATCCTGGATAGCGAAGGACTGTTCTCCACTGCCCCATACACGTCAACAGGAAGGTGCGCAGAGTTGTATCAACTTTATTTATTTATTTATTATTTATTTATTTTATTATTTATGTACACACAAATACAGCAGAAGATACATTAAACAATAAAAATTGTACAAAGGTACTGCTTATTTCTGAAAGAAATTTCAACTTTGTACAGTTCTAGCACCCTCATGAGCCATGTATGAGGAACAGAGTCATAGGCCTTCTTTTAATCTATCCAACATGCCGACAAATTCTTTCGAGAACGTCGAACCTGTTGGCTTATGGCCATATCGATGAGGAGCAGCTCCTTAGTACCGCGTGACCCGTTCCTACATCCATTCTGAGAGGCCGACATGATAGAATTTGTCTCAATATGACTATTGATTTTAGCTCTCAGAATGGATGTAAGAACTTTATAGACCGTCGGCAAACACGTGATCGGTCTATAGTTCTTAGGATCCGCAGTACTACCTGATTTGTAGAGCAGGTGGGTTATTCCTGTTGTTAGGAACTGGGGTAGCGACCCTGACTCTAAGGCAGACTGGAACTGAGATGCCAAGCGAGCATGCGACCTTTGAAACCATTTTATTCAGAAATTGTGCAGCCCGTCCAGCCCAGGAGATTTCCAGTTAGGCAACGGACGGACTGCACGATATTATTATTATTATTAAAATCTTTGGTCTGGTCACACTTTTCTAAAACCTCAATTTGATTGATTGACAAAGCAAGAGTTAGTGTTGCTAATTTAGTGACTTCGTCGCTAAAACTAGCTTACTAGATACATATCAATAATCTGTGGCTAAAACTGCTGACTTGACTTTTTCGCAACAAAAAAAACATTTTTTAATATGGACTTAACCACATTATTATCTCCGTTCAGGTCATAATTATGCCTCTAAGTAAACGGTTTTATGATGAAAAAGTTAACATCACCCGTTTGCAGTATATGTATCGAAGACGAAGACACTTATCATATTTTGATGAGATACGTCCGAAATCAATCGCTCAGATCCTCTCAGAACACAAATAACAAATACATAACATTAATGGAACAAGTTTTTGATATATTATTATGTGCACCACATAAACGAGCCGCGAGGCCCGCGTGTATTTTTTTTATTATCACACGTAGATACTTAACGGTCTAGTCGAAAAACACGATTAAGTGTAAGTGCAGGAAATACTGTTTATAAAAGAAAACAAAAAAAAATGGTCTACATAAACCAGAAAAGAAAAAAAAAATGTGAGTATGACTTTATAATATTTAGATGATTAGAAAATGAATTTGTATATAAAACAAATTGAAATTTTCTAAATACGTCAGCTTTTCTTTAATATAAGTTACTATGTTTTATTATAAGCCAAAAGCGATAGCCCTAAAGAGCCTATTACACCTACCTAAATTCAGGTTCCGATATTTAGGCGTCCCTAAATTCAGGGAAGTATAATCGCATTATGGAAGGAAGGATTCGATAAAGAATCCGATTTAGGAAGAAAATGGTTTCCTAGGTCCTTCGCATCCCAGCAATTTAGGGATGAGCGATATTAATAAAATACCGATATTGCATTGGATATTGGTATCGACAGATCAATATCGATAATTTGATATTATCGAGCTCAAAATATCGATATTTTATAAAATCGATATTTTGAGAAACCATGGCCAACAGTTGAAAGTTATAAACTAAAAATATTGTAATAAAAATAGACATCATATTTTTGATCAGATTTTATTAAGAAAAAAATAAAGAATGAAAGGTGAAAAATCCATAAAAAAAAAGCCAACCAAACTGGCCAAGCTTAGCACTTGACAGAGAAAAGTGGAAAGAGACTGAAAGGCCTTTACCCAGCAGTAGAATAGTGAGGGCTGATGGTAATATAATAAGATGAAAAAGTTACTGAAAGCACGGTAATAATATCTACAGTATTTTAACTTCACACAAACGGGCAGAACGTGAGTTATATTATACCTGAACAGCACACGTCGAGTTCGGTACACGCTCGGTGCACAAACAGTCGCGATTGACGGGCGAATGCTGTGCCAGTTTTGTTTGAAATTCGACTTTATACTAGATGGTATTAGTAAATTATTGTAAGACTATATCGATGTTTACGAATGAATCGAATGAATACATTAAACGATTTTATTACATAATCAAAACAGCACCAAAAAATGTGATTGAGATTCGAGCATAACGCGATATCAAGTTAAAAATATCGATATGGCGATATTTTAACGTTACAATTATCGATATTTAAATATTGATATTTCTGAGTTTAATATTGATATTTCAACGATATCGATAAATATCGCACATCCCAAGCCAGCCTATTGTCGCGAGCGCACGTGTTTTCTTTGATTTATACTTATGCATACATAAGCAAAACAAAAATATAATATGTTGGTATTATAAAAGGACATGCATTATCTTTGGAACAAAAGTGAAATTATTATTTTATTTATTAGGGATAAAAATCTGTTACATGTTTAGGTGAAACAAATAATTATTAGATAAATAGGTAGTAGGGACACAATGAAAGATGAAATATGACCGCGTGACGTATGCAAGGTTTATGATGTATGCATGTGTATATTATAGAGACGGCTGCGCTCAAGGGTTACACCACTCGATATTCAGACGGTTTTGTCGACGTCGCGTAGTGTATTAAGGGCCAGGCTGTCTTACTCGGAAGTAAACTTGTCTTAAAGTCCGTGTAACTTGTGCAGAATTTCGAGTGGTGTAATAGATCGTTAATTTGGAAGTAAACTCTAAGACAGTCTGTGTAGCTTGTGCGGAATTTCGAGTGGTGTAATAGACGCTTTAGTCTATTGAGTAAAACAGTCGTGAATATACGGGTCTAACAGAACCACATCTTTGTTTACCCTTCCCAACCAATATATATCTATTTATATAAAATCCATAAATAGGTAAACAAAATAGTTTAAACATAATTTTGTTGGTAAACATAATATGTAATAATTCTTTGTTTTATTCATTATATGAATAATGATAACAATTAAACGGAATACCTAATAAAATTCCACAACAATCACACTACGCCCCGTCTGGACCCGTCTTAAATATTTCTTAATACATACATAATTATTAAGGACAAATTACACCCAGACTCCAGACACTGAACAAATGATCGTGCTCATCATAAAAACATTTGTCCTGGGTGGGAATCGAACCCACGACCTTCGGCATAGCACTCAGGGGGCCACTAACTACTAGACCAACAATTCAATGTCAAAAAGAATATCTCTTTTTCTTTCTTTTTTTTTATTCAATAAAAATATCTCTTTATAATTTCTCTTGGGCCAAACGCTAAGGGTACGACTTTTTTTTTGTTTTTCGATAATTAATAGTGGGGCCATTTTGTCATACTTTTTTTCAGTCGACACGTTCGCCACTAGTCGCTCGCTCTTGGTGAGTGGCGACTGACATATTACAAAGTACTCTGTGGCGACTGATTCAGTAACCTGAATCAGTGAACGTGTAATCAAGAGCTCCGGTGACTGACTTTCTTTTCCTAAATCGGTTCTTGAATATCGGAACCTGAATTTAAGAAGATTTAATAGGCTCTTTAGCCTGTTAAACCGAAATATATCTACGAAGACTAATTGCTAAATAAAGAAACGTCAAAAGACTCGAGACGTCTAAACATGACCTAGTTTTTGGAATAAGTATTTGGGCGGACGTATAGGTACTTCTGAGGCTCTGTATAATACGCAGCTAATAAGTTGAACAGTTGGCTATGGCTACGCGCAGCCCTCCGACGGTTCGGTCCGACGACCTATGACGGTTCAACTCGTAATAGTAGTTCGTAGTTCAAGTTCAACTTGTTTGACGAGGGTTATAACCAATTTTCGAGTCTCAGCCGAAGTGGGGGACTGCGCGTAAACATAGCAAATGCTTCAACTTATTTGCTGCGTACTATACGCATTTTACCTAGAATAATAATATCTCATCTCGATTTTATGCCTTTTTTTAGATTGTACTGCTTCTTCTGCTGCGATTGTGGAATCAGTTGGCGACTTGGAACTTTTGGAGTTGGCAACACTGCCAACAGTAAATTTAAAATTAAAAACGAAATGTCAATCAATTTATGGTTGCTGTTGCTGTGCCGGATTCTAACCTGTCGGCGTCTGTGATTGAATTATCTTTGTTTGCCGCTTGGAGGGTGGTTGAGTTGAGTTGATTTCACTTGGCGCGAAATATATTTCGATACATTTTTGTTCAAGTGTCTTTTCATTATGGCGATTGTTAAATCTTTAATGATACGGGGCATTCGTAGTTTTGGCCCTGATGATGCCGACGAACAGGGGATTTCTTTTGAGAGTCCTCTAACTCTGATACTGGGACAAAATGGATGTGGCAAAACAACTATCATTGAAGCTGTGCGCTATGCTATCACGTCTCAAATGCCACCGGGAATGGGTCATGGTGATAGTTTTGTACACGATCCTAAAGTAAACAGAACAACTGAGGTTCTTGCTCAAATAAAACTGAAGGTACGTCTTACACAAATCTTTTGCTAACAGAGATAAAACAACGACGATCTCTTGATCAGTAGAGAAAATCAATAATCCAGCCAGATTCATTGTGTTTTCTCTGGGATCTGCTTTCTAAAAAGGGATTTACTGGCGACCTTATTCAGTCCCATATTGTATTTGTCAAAGGACATAAAATTAAATGTAAATATGTATTTATTTTTAGTCAATTAAGTTCTTAATGTGTTGACTGTTGCATGCCTGAATATTAAAAGTTACTTATGTTCATATTTCAGCTGTCAAATGCAAAGGATAAAAACATGGAAGTAACACGATCTATGAAGGTTGTATTACAAAAAAAGAAAGCAAGTTTCCGCACTCTGGATTCTTTACTATCAGTTACAGATGAGAATGGGAAGAAAAAGGAAATATCTAAAAGATGTGCTGATCTAGATGCAGTTCTACATGATGAGCTTGGTAAGTTATTATCTGTTCCTTATTTGGTGATCTTATGGTAGCCACACACGTTACAGTATACTTGCGCAAGTTAAGACTTGCACAAGTATACTGAAACGTGTGTTGTACAGAAACTTGCACAAGTATCTTGCAAGTTTCTGTACAAAACACACAAGTTAAGACTTGCACAAGTATACTGTAACGTGTGTAGCTACCATTAAGTTGCAAAAACATGATAATAATATAATAGAGATAATTTTACTCATTCATGCATGGCAAGAATAACATTAGTTGCCAATAAAAAGAAATTTGTAGTAAAAAGCATGGAATCTCCATGTGGTTCTTGTAGGCTTTGATTTGCTGAATCCAACTGTTTGATATTGTTGTTTCAATAGGTGGTATTGGTATATTGTATTAATTCTTATTAGATGAACAGAAAGATTTACATGGACATGGATTACATAAGCTAGATACTACTAAGAGTTTCACATTATTGTTTATACCACATACATTTAAGGAATGGAACAATTTGCCTGCTGCAGTCTTCCTGTCCGTAACTAGTATAAAATAACAAAAAAAAAAACATTATCATAAACATGACCATGCTATGACAGACAGACATATATTTGCAAAAAAAACCAAAGAGGTTTCTTTGTTCCTTCCAAACATTTTTTTTGTTTGTGGGTTCCTGTTCTGCCTGTTGGATTATCCTGTCATCTTTTTAAAAAGTGGATCTAGTTCTCTTCGAAACCTTATATTTAAGAGTAAAAGTTTGACCTTACTTTTACAATACTTTTGCAATTCCCAAATCACATCAAAATAAAAAGTGCTAGAGATATTGTGACTACATATTTTGATTCACCATGTCTAAATATATTAGGTACCCATTACGATTCTTTTGCTTTGCAATTTTTCATCATTTTGATACCTGCAAATTTTTCTTTCTACTACACTACAGCAATCTATTGAACATAACAATAAGCTACTACTATGGGGCCATTCAAGTATTACGCGGATTTTTTGCAAATATTTAGCCCCCTCCCCCTCATCAACAAAAGTACTTAAGCAAAGATCTACCATAACCCCCCCCCCCATGCTTACGTAAACATTGATACGTGCATTTTTCTATGTGTTAGTTTGGTTATTAATTTATGAACAGTAGTTCTAAGCCTTGAAAACAGGATAACTTCCAATAAAGGAAAAAAAGTTTTGACATTTATTAATTCAAATTAACATTTCTCAGTCCATGACTCATGAATCCAATGATTTTATGTCTTCAATGACAGATGTATACAGCCTTATTTACTATACTTTTTGGATGTATGTTGCTTAATGAAATATGTCTGCTGACTTTCTCACAAACATCAACTTCATTCTCTTTAAAAACTAAAAAATAATATGCACTACGGACTTAATCACCATCTAGACTCTCTCACCCCCCATGTCATCAAAATTAAGCAAAGCAAAGACCGCTCGGTCGCAGAAAAGCGAAACATCATTAATTATGTTATCAAAAATCCTATGACGAAAAAATTAGGCATAGCTAATCTTTTTTATCTCTTTATAACGAATTTTAGACCAACCTAACCTCAACATAACAAACCTCAGTTCAACAAATTACTTGATATAACGAATATTTTCTTGTTCCCCTCCAATTTGTTATATCAAGGTTGTACTGTAGTTGGTAGAATTAGGTCATGATGATATTTTAATTAATGACATTTAAAAAAAAAGTGGTTGATAAAAATATTAATTATTAATTTTTATTCCTTTCTTTTTAAACGCTTCCATCACATGTGCATTA
Source organism: Leucania comma (assembly GCA_958295575.1). Classification (NCBI taxonomy): domain Eukaryota; kingdom Metazoa; phylum Arthropoda; class Insecta; order Lepidoptera; family Noctuidae; genus Leucania; species Leucania comma. Next base: position 11,725,893 of record OY282474.1, on the reverse strand, counting down.
CCGTAACTTTCAACTCCTATGGCAATGATTCAAGTATATTGTTCAGCATTGCGAAGGAAGGTTTGCATCAGGTAATACATGAATTTTAATCAATACTGTTGACCCTCAGTAATCACTTCCATCTAATTTGGAACCTCTTACAATCCGCCTTATGTAACCATGCAAATTATGTACTTTGGATCTGGAGTTATACACACCAGACCCACATTACATATATATAAATTCCACTATAACTGATTAACATTTATTTGTTTAGTTATTTTTTTGAATGTGGTATAATATTAATGGTCATTATAAAATAGTCTAATTGCCTTAATAAAACATTCATACTAGGGTAAAAATTAAACCATTAACAGCAAATATTTTATTACACTGTATCTTCAAATATTTATAATAAGCAATTATTTTAAAATTTAATCATGATCATCAGAATTGTGACTAGGCAAGGTAATAATTTTTTAATGTTGATAAAAGTTGCATCCATATTGTCTGAAGAACTTACATAAACTGATCACATGAACACAGCTTTCTAAATTGGTATGATTTAATTAGTCAAGGGGTGTAGCTAAGCTGAGTGACTACAAGGAATCGGGTACACCCAAATGCTCCGAAATATTTTATTACGAATTTCGATGTTCCGATTTTCAAAAGTCCGAATTTCATAATACCTAAGAATTATAATGTCTATTATTAAAAATCACGAAATTTATTTTACCGAAAGTCGTAAATGCGATTTGTTACTCGTAGTTTTCCGATTTTCATACGTTCGAAGAATCAAATTCTTGAAGGGTTCTCGATCCGAAAAACAACATTCCGATTTTCAATACTTCGAATAAACTAAAAATCAACATGTTGTGCTACAAAATTTAGTGACGAAAACAAATCGCTGCAAAACCGACTTCACGCAGTCTTATTTGCCCTACCCCTAGAGTGTTATTTAAGTCCGCGTAGGCGCGGAGGGCTGGGGCGGCTCGCGAGCTGAGGAGCAGGTGGTTTGATGGCCAGCAAGCCGAAGCGATTAACTGTCAACTGCCAACACGCGAACAAACGCTGTCGAAAGTTAATGTGATACTGTGCATAAAACTTTGATTTAGTATATAGCATTGTTACTAAAGTGAACTTTAAACATTGAAATCCGTGTATAATTATTTGTGGCTTATAATAATTAGTGATTCACAACAAAAGAGTGATTTAAACACAAGAGTGACATTCAGATTTTAAAAGTTTTCTTCACCCACCCTCAACTTTTTGAACTTTTTTGTTTTAATTTGGAAAAGTGTTGTCATAAAAATAAATTAGTTACTACCACCATGAGTTGCAAAAATGTGAATAACCCAACAAGAGTGGGAAACCAGGCCCACAGTTTTATAAATGATACTGATGAAAATCAAAAGAACAAATCCTCCCCTAAGAAACTCGTTCAGCAAATCTTTCACCCAGCTCTCTTCAATAAACAGAGATCTAATTCATTAAGTGAATTGACACCTAATCAACAGGGTCCTTCTAATCCGATCTTATATACCTATGAAATAGACTCTGATGAGGCTCCAGGACCAGTACCAACGCAGCATTTAACAGATAAAACACAACCTCCACCATGGCAAAGAGTTCCTACATCAAAGAAAAGAAAAATATGTGATCAGTCGCCTCCACCAATTCAGTCCGAAATCCGAAAATCAGTTCTCAAGCCTGCCTGTTGACCAGACAGAAGATATAGACACTAGACCAAAACCACCAAACAAGCCTCCTCCAATTGTTCTGTATGGAATTGAGGACCTTAATGAACTAACCAAACTAATTGAGTCTGTCATTAGTCCTGAAGAGTTAAGATACAAAATAATAAATAAAAACCTCCTTCGCTTAATGGTTAATACTACTGACAATTATAAGCAAGTCATAGCCCTGATACGGAAGAAAGGGTTAATCGGACATACTTTTTCCTGTAAAGATACAAAATGCTATAGAATAGTAATTAAAGACCTCCATCATACTACTCCACACATTGCCATAACACAGGAACTGGAGAAATCTGGTAACAAGGTTAGAGGAGAAATAATTAACCATCGCTATGGACCAGACAAGAGACCTACTTCAACATTTTTTGTTAACTTGGAACCTGGTCCAAATAACAAATTAGTTAAAAACATTGAGTATATCCATCACCAACGCATCAAAATTGAAGAACCACGCAGAACCAAGACTATCGTACAATGCCAAAGATGTCAACAATATGGTCACAGCAAAAACAACTGCATGCGACCGTACAGGTGCGTCAAATGTGGGGATGGCCATAAAACGTCTGAGTGTCCCAAAAAAGATAGGAATTCACCTGCTAAATGTGCCCTTTGCTCCTGTGATCACCCGGCCAACTACAAAGGTTGTCAAGTATATCAAGAAATACTATCCAGAAAAATGAATCCAAGAAAGATTACAGCCAATAATTCTAATATTCCTACAGAGTTCCTCTACTAAAACCAGTTTAGAAGGACTCACGCAAACACGAGGAAACTCTTACCGCAGATCAGAACACACATACTCAGATGTCGCCTCTGGACGTTCTAGAAACGCACTGCGAGCCTATCCCTCAAGTCATAGTAAAGAAAGCATCCAACAGAATGTAAACATTATAGAACAACTCTGAATAAAAAATCAAAGTGACGTGGATGACGCTTGCAGATACTTACGTTACTAATGCCATTCAAGTAGCTGCTTGGATCAACACACCTTCTCGACCCAGAAGTCAGACCATCGAGTTGCATCCACCAAACATTAGGCAGAAGATCCTAGAAAAACGGCGACTTACAAGAATCTGGCATCAATCCCGTCACCCATTTGATAAACTTGTTTATAACAAGGCAGCTAAGAAACTAAAGACCATAGTCCGCTAGTCTACCAACTCAACCCAGGTCTTTTATTTTCAATCTTTTTTTTTTTTGTGTGTTCTTTTATTTATTGTTTTTTTTTATGTTGTAAATTTATTTATAGTTTTAGTATTGTTGTTGTATATATATTTTTTGTCCTGTGCGAGTCTCAAATAAATAAATGTTTTTCTTTCTTCTTTCTTTCTTTCTCAACCTTGACAGCACACCTACAGATGTTGTCACCTAAAGAAGCCGGGGTAAACTCGCTCTGGAAGGCAACAAAAAACCTGGATAAGCCTCAACAATCATACCCTCCAATTAGATCACAAGACTCCTGGGCAAGAACAGACTTGGAAAAAGCTGAAACATTTGCAAAGCACCTTTATGCTGTCTTTAAACCCAATGAAAGCATCGATGACGAGCATGAAATTGACATGATACTAAAACAAGACCTGCAGATGTGTTTACCCATTAAACCAACATCACCAAAAGAGATAGCAAAAGAAATCAGACTTCTGGATTGTAGAAAAGCACCGGGATTTGACCTGATAACACCCGACTGTACTTAAGAATCTTCCTAGAAAATGCATTGCTTTCTTAGCATGTTTGTTTAACGCAATCTTCCGAACATCTCAATTTCCTGATCTTTGGAAAATATCTCAAATTGTCATGATCCACAAATTAGGTAAACCCGAACATGAAGCGTCGTCCTATCGCCCTATAAGCTTAACGCCTGTACTCTCCAAACTTTGGGAAAGGATATTTCTACATCGGCTGAAACCGTGCATAGACAATAATGATGTTGTCCCAACTCACCAATTTGGCTTTCGGAAATCACACTCAACAACGGAACAGGTTCATCGCGTATACCAAACAGGCAGACAAGCTCTTGAATGCAAAAAGTATTGCTCAGGAGCATTCCTTGATGTACAGCAAGCTTTTGACCGTGTCTGGCACAAAGGATTACTAAGTAAAGTAAAGGAATAGCTTCCCCACTTTATGTTTTTACTCATCCAGTCATACTTAGCTGATCGTTTCTTTCAAGTGAAACAGGGCGAATCACGATCAAGATTGTTTGAAGTGGAAGCTGGAGTACCACAGGGATCAGTTCTTGGCCCAGTGCTGTATAATATATTTACATCAGATCTGCCCACAATCGATGGTATAACTGTAGCAACTTACGCTGACGATATAGCATACTTATCTGTTGACCACAACCCTGAAGTAGCCAGTAAAAGACTACAGATACAGCTTGATGAGACGCACAAATGGCTATGTAAGTGGCGGATACGCGCCAGTGCCACAAAGTCTAAACACATCACGTTTACGCTTAGACAAGGAAACACCCCTCCTGTGAGACTGGGATCAGAAACCCTTCCACACACAGATTGTGTGAAATATCTTGGCTTCCATTTAGATAGGCGGCTAACATGGAAGCATCACATTAAAAATAAAAGAGATGAGATAAACCACAATTTTCGTAACCTATATTGGCTAATGGGAAGAAACTCTGTACTCTCTGTGGACAATAAACTACTTATCTACAACTCAGTTCTGAAGCCAATATGGACATACGGGATCCAGCTGTGGGGTGTAGCAAGTAAATCCAACATTCTCTGCTTGCAAAGAGTTCAAAATAGCATCTTAAGAGCAAGAGTAAATGCGCCTTGGTTTGCTAGGAACGACGAAATTCAGGACTATTTAAATATGCCATCAGTGACCTCTGAAATTGAGCGATACAAAACGCAACACAAGGAACGTCTCTGGTTGCTGAACTGATAGACCCGACTGCGGTGGTGAAAAGGCTGAAGAGAAACCACCTTCTATAAGTAGGAGGAGCAACACAGGCGGCTCCACCACAACGCCACTTATCTCTAAAAACTAATACGCTTATGGTCTGACGACCGATTGCAAATGGAAGGAAATAAACTAAAAAAAAAAAACCATCTGCGACGGTAAGCTCGCGTGGGGCCGCCCAAACCCTGCGCGGAGCCGTGACAGAAACAATGCTTGCTGCATGTTGCATGCCTGCTTGCATGCTGCATACCTGCTTGCTTGCCGCTTGCAAGCTGCATGCTTGCTTGCATGTTACATGCCTGCTCGCATGTTGCATGCTTGCATGCTGCATGTCTGCTTGCAGTGTGCAAGCGTATTTATTTATTAAAACTTCATGCAACACAAAGATACATAGGCGGACTTATGTGTTTATTACACGACTGCCCAAAAAAAGGAGTGTTATGTTTTTTGTCTTGCTATTCAGTTTTACAAGGAGTTTTCATTTTGGATTTGTATTAATAGTTATTTTAATAATCGGAATTCGTATTTTTCATGTTTCGAATTATCATTAAGTCTGACTTTTTGTTATTCAATCTATTGAAGCTCGGTATTTTGAGAATAGTAATTATAAACGTTAGGAATATTGAAATTTAGGAATTATAAAAACAGGAGTAATGATAAGTTGGAGTTGTTGTATTCGGAATTGGGAAAATCAGTATTTTGAAATTCGTATTTGGGACTGACGGAATAAAGTTTTTCGTATTTATGTAGTGTACCTGTATACCCCAATGAAAACCCCCCCCCCCCCCCCTTACCACATAAACCCATTTGTTACCCATCACATATTTTTCAGGATGTTTTCTTACTGTAAATGCTTTCATAAAAATTTTAAATATTCTGTAAGAAGAGGATACTTTTTCTACAAATGCATAACTCTTGTGTTTTACATAATAATGTAATTTGCAGGGGTTTCAAAGGCAATTTTGAATGCAGTGATATTTTGCCACCAAGAAGAAGCAAGCTGGCCTCTCGATGAAGGCAAGAAGGTTAAAGAGCGCTTTGATGAAATATTTGATTCAGACAAATACAGCAAATGTTTTGAACATATCAAGAAAATTCGGAAAGGCTATGCTACAGACATCAAAATACTTTGTGAGTAATCAATATTGATATTGAAAATTAGTCTAATGTCAAGACTCAAACTAAAAATAATAGTAATTATAATTTGAAAGATAAACAGTATCTCTGTCTATAAGTAAAAAAAGATCACTAATTTGTTTTTGGAGAAAAAAAAATACAATTTTTAAATTAGGAAAAGCTTATTTTTCGTTATAGTCCCACTGAATTCCATATATTTTCAGCTGATAGAGTTGATGTTTTGGAGGAGCAAAAAAAGGAACTTGATAAAAAAAAATTGGATGTTGTCAACACAGAAACCAGAATTTCTGAAAATGAATTGAAGCTCTGTGAAATGAAAAAGGAACTAACGCCAGTTGCAGAAAAATTGAACAGCATCAAAAGTTTGGAAGTTACATTAAATAACTATGATGCTAAACTAGGGAAATTAAAAGTGAAGTATGTCATTTTTATAATTCAAATGTAAAAAAACAAGCATGAAACCACTAGTAATAAATAACCTTGTGATTAGGTTGCCAGTTGCGACTCGTAACAGCGACAATTAACAATTATAAGAATATTTCTAATCTTCTATTATTTATGAATCAAATAACATTCAATTAAATTTTCAGACTGGACAACTGTCGTAAACGAGAGGAAGAACTGAAAAAAGTTATCAAAAATGTATTTGAAGGCTCAGTGCCGGAATTGAAAGAAAAAATTAGTAAGAAATAATATTTTAGCATCATAAAATAGGTAGAAGTAGATTGATTTTATATACTTGCGTCAAGATATTATAATATGGACATGCCATTTTATCCATAATGTGCGGGAAGTACCGGAAAAAGTTCCGGGATTGGAATTATGGACTAAAATAAAATAAAGCGTCATACTGTCAAGCGTCATTCCTAATTCAACAGTAAGGGACAAAATACGGTGTAACTATTCCAAGGTATTTTTGTATAAAATAAAATACTGATTTCTTTCACCATTAGCTAACACTGGCAGCGTAGATTGATATTATTAATACGTTTTTCACCTTAAACACAAATTCGTGCTAATTTCAATATTCCGGAACAAATATCACAATAAATATGAAGTTCCGGTATTTTGGAGGCATATCCATATTATCCTCTACGTTTGACGTCAACGACCTTAAATCAATCTACCTACTCCGACTTCTGGTTATAATATTTATTATAATATATATTTGTTATAATACTATCATAATTTTAATTCAGGTAACTACGAAGCTACTGTGAAAGCCAACGAAAAGGAACTTAAAGAATCTTACTCAAAAATTACTAATTTCAATAATGAGGAGGAAAGAGTTGCTAATGAAAAGGATGCAAATAAGAGCAGACTTGAAAAATTAATCTTGTTGGACAGTCAGAATGATAAGAAAGTAATTGAGCGAAATGAAATGATTGTGACAGTTGCAAAATTGGCTGGTAAGCATACAGCAATGTTTTTGTCTCATATTTTATTTGACTAGGCAGGGTCAGGTTGAATAGTCTCATTCGTCAAGCGTCAAGTACCTTGTGTTGGACTTGGCGACGGTGCTTGAGTTAAGAGTTGAAACGCTTCCTCGGTCATAGCGGTCTCTAAAACGCCATGTCTGTGGACGAAAAGTCTCTGACTCATCGGCGCTCGTGTTGGATCTCAAGACACAATTCGACATCGCAGGGCGTATTCGTGTACATGTTAAGTCTTTTTGTGTCAGTAAAGAAAACGATTTGAGGTCAGTCATAAAGTGCTACAGTACCAGGCCCTATTTGCGTATTATCTTTCTCTTTTGTTTCGATTGCTATCTTAAATCGCGCAGCATCTTTTCTTGATGTTAGTTGATCAGCTGATCCTTAGCGTTTACTAAAGCTGGTTTTAATATATTTACAGGAGTTGATGAAATTGTACAAGTAGAGACAGTTGAAGAAGCAGAACAAGGAATGAGCAAGCTTACGCAAAAAATCAAAAGTCTAAAACAGGAACTGAATGAACTAAAATCAGAAGCTGACAAAGAAGAGAAGCAAAAACAGTCACTAATTGATGAAAGTCGCGATGCTCTTGTGAGTATTATGTTTGTCGTAGATTATAATGGCCAAAACATAAATAGTAATATATTAGTAGAATTGTGATACATTATAATGATGATGTGTATAATACATTGAATAATTATAATCATTGGAACATGTATACCAACTTTTCTATGTGAATAATTTTTTCTTCTTGGAAATAGCAGTTATAGAGTTTACTGAAAGTCTGCTTCAGAGTATCTAAATTGCTTATGTAGTGAAATCTGAATTTTAGTCTGGCCACAACCAACAAATATCCAGTAAAGAAAAAGAAATTGAAAAGAACAAAAAAGATATAATTAAATTGGAAAAAGAGATTGTAGCTGCTAACGAGTCTAAAGTACGTCTGGAGACCGCAGAAAACAAACTCAAGGCTGCTGAAGAGTAAGCATTTGTATTTAAAAATATTAAAATAACTAGCTAATACCTAGCACTGCAATTTTCAAATAATGTAAGTTTTTGGGGGTCTAAGTAGCTTCAAATGGTATAATATTCTGAATAATTTTGATTACAGAGATTACGAAAAAATAGAGAAAGAGTTAAACACAGAAGAACATCAAAATCAAATCAACGAAGATGAAAAAGAATTAGAGAAATATGATGATGAGCTTGATGTCGTTGATAAAAAGGTTTTATAATTTATTAGACTATAATGCTTATATTAACTATGATGTTTCCACCAAAAACTTACGATTTATTTTACTATCTCCAGATTGTAAAATTACAAAAACAAAGTACCAAACTAAAGGAACGCGAGGTAAAAGAAGAAATGCTGAAACAGAAGGAAAAACAGTTAACTGTGCTTAAAAACAAACATAAAACTTCATTAACAGAACTGTTGGGTACCATGCCAGAGAAGGACTTCGCAATATCACTGAAAAAGCTAGAATCTTCTTTGAATTCTGAAGTCAATAAATTGAAGAAAACTTTGAATCAGAAGCAGACTCAAGTAAGGAAATTTTTTGGAATTGTAATTACTAAGATTGGCAAAAGGTTGATACAAATTGCATCATATTAGCTGTAAAATCCTTTTATCAAACAACTAAAAGTAAAGTCATAAAAATACAATTATTGTAATTTGAAAAAAAAAAGTGTGAGTAACTGCAAAATACTAATATATTTTAGTGACTGTTTCTGCGATTTCTCTTAAACGTACGATTGTGTTGACTACAACCAATCAATAGTAATCTCAGGTATTTAAGAAGCAAAATAAGTACAAGGGCCAAATAGTCAATTTTTTAAATCTTATGATGGGTTAGTCAGGCGTTGAATAAAACTTCTATTAAAACATCAATGTCTGAACTTATTTTGGGTCCCTCAAGGTTCCTTGCTTGGTCCATTTATAACTGAGGCTCACAGTGTGTTCAATATTACTAAACTAATTGATGTTATATGTATTACATGTTTAGTATTATTATTTATACACTTTAGTTAACCAAACTTGAAGAAGAGCGAAAACATGTTCGTGGAAGATTAATGGAAAAGTCAAAAGAAAATGAAGAAGCTGAAGAACAAATGTATAAAGTTTGTGGGACGTCAACATATGAAAACACATTGAGTAAAATTATTGCTAATGTTGAAAAGCTGCAGGTTTGTTATTTTTTTTTTTTAATATATATAAAAGTTGCTTAAAATTATTACTACTAGCATGCATATTCCATATCTTGTTAATTTTCCAGGATGATCGCAATGTTCTCGAGTCGTCGATGTTTGTCATCACTAAATACGAATCGCAACTAAAAGCCAACAGCTGTTGTCCTCTATGTAATCGTGGATTTGACTCGGAAACCGAGGTATTTTTAATAATCAAATTAATCTTATGTTTACCCGAATATGCATTGCAAAGGACTGTTTGTGGAATGTGTTGTATCAACCTATATAATTATATATGTTTGTTTCTTTCTGGTGGTCTAGCGACCAAACGCGTGGATCGATTTTGATGACACGTTTATCGATTTCTTGTAATCTTCTTACTGTCTCTAAAGACATGACAGCAATCAAAATTCAATATGGTGACATCGTCATATTGTAAAGAAGAAAAAATGAAAGCCGGCGAACTATGTTATGATCTATTCTATGATATCCATTGAATAAGTATATGAAAATAATGATCAAAGAATTATCTTTCTTTTTTTGACATACGTGTAATATACACGGCTAAATTTAGGTCGTTTTAATCCCGTGGAGGGTCGATACGGTACATGAAAAATACAAATCGATAGTATGTCATGTACCGGATCGACCCTATAAGGATAAGTTTAATGAAAATGTAAAAAGTGGTAGCAGGAAACAATAACATCACTTCTGAGATTAAAGTTAAATTTAAGTTGTTTTGTTTCTTGAATTTTAGGTGTCAGATTTAATAAGCCAACTGAATACTAAGGTTTTGAATGTACCAGACGAACTTAAGAAAGTAGCAGAGGAGCTCAAAGCTGAGTCGGCTAAGAAAGATGAACTACTCAGTATGAAGTCTTTGAACGAGAAAATTAAGTCCTTCAAAGAGAAGGACAAACCACAGATAGAGCAACGCATTGCGGATGTTGAAACGGTAAGCCGTGAATAAGGTTGTGATCAAAGGAACGTTTTAAACTTTTAGTATATTATCAAACACAGTTTTAATACGAAATAACACGTAAAATAATTATGATAATACGTAAAATAATTATGATAACACGTAAAATAATTATATTCTTGGAATATTGTCACAGTACATTGATTCACGTTCGAAAAATGTTTACCCTTTTATTCTTTAGATGTTTAAGCAGTTTACGTCTACTTTTTCTTGCATTAATTTTTGTGAATGAATCTGTTTCGGTTATTAGTAAATGAATTTCGTCATAGAAATGATAAGAAAAATAGTTTCATTCTGGTAAAGCGAGCGTACGATGTTAAATTATTACGAGAATAAGTTAAGCTCACGAAAATTTAAAAATTATGTTAAAACTGCGGCGCAGCTCCGCGTCCGCCATATTCCGCCCTGGTAGCTCCACTTTTCGAAATTGGAAGACATAATTACAACTTGGGTTCGGAGATTGTACAGGGACTACCAAATGGACCACGAAGATTACCCCGCAGGAAGACACTCGCTTGGTAGTAGATAGCTTTAACTTTTCTACTTTTCAGAAAATAAACAAAGTTACAGAAGAGGTAGAAGGATTAACCAAGTCTCTTGTAGAACCAGAACAGAAATTACTGACAATAAAGCAAATTCAAGGAGATATGCCTTTGCTTGATAGATGCAACCAAGAATTTAAAACATACACCAAGGAGGTGAGATAGTTATATTATATCTTTTTTTATTTGACTGGCCTATTGTTCTAGTGGTTAGTGGCCCTGACTGCTATGCCGAAGGCCATGGGTTCGATTCCCACCCAGGACAAATGTTTGTGTGATGAGCACGATCATTTGTACTGTGTCTGGGTGTTATTTATCTATATTCTAAATACATACATTGAGAAATATATAAGTATGTTTATCAGCTGTCTGGTACCCATAACACAAGCTCTGCTTTGCTTGGGACTAGACGGTGTTGTGTGATAGTTGTGGAATATATTATATTATTATATTTATAAAATCCAGACAGTAAGTATTTTTGTCAACATATTGAAATTGTTCACGGTTTTTTTTTTTTATTTCAACAGTTTGACGCTATAAATGCTCAATGTTCTGAAGTTGAATCAGATATGACTTTGGAAGAAGCTTCTGCTAAACAAACGGAATTAAAACAAAAAATTGCCACTTTGAAGGCAAAACTCAAGGATGCTCAGAAGAAACTTAATGCACACAATAAAAAAACGCAAGAGTTGCGCGACAAGAAGAATAAAATTAAAGAAGAATGCCTTAATTTACAGAAGAAGGTAACAGTCTTATGACCTACTTTACTGATATACACAAATAAAATATTTACACATGTCATGTGTGATTGGCTGCCAAAACTATTCTGTACACGATAGTTATTAGTTATGTCTTGCGTTTTTTTTTTTTTTACAATATTATACATAACTGACAAATAAGAAAAAAAGAAAAACCTTTCTTAAAACAGAATGGGTTATTAAATTAGGCAGCAATTTTTTAGCATGTGGCAGAGCGTGGAAATACGTGGTGAGAATGTCTTGCTGTCTCTCGTACCAAATGCTGGTAACGTCATAATATGTGAGTGTGTTACTCGACAGTTTCCCATTCCATCAGATTTTAAAGGTTTCTAACTTACTCTTTCTATTTGTGATTTTGAAAAAAGATGCTTTTTGATACAAATAATAAAAAAAAGTATGTCAACAACCCATTTGTACTCTTCTATCCATTTTATACACACAATATTTACATTTTAAAAGGTTCAAGCAATATACAACCTTCAAGAAACGAAAAAACAACTAGAGACGAATGGTGAAAAGTCCATTGAAGAACTTGCCCAATTGAAAGAGGGTGTAGCACCTTTGAAGGATGCTCTCAAGGAGAAAGAAGACACTAGAGCTGAAGTTGTAAAGGAGAACAGGTAAGACAGTGACAAATGGGATTGTAAACTGAAATTTAAAAAAAAATCTAAGGCCATTTAATAAAATTGGATTCAACACATTTTGAATTTAAAAATATATAACTAGCAACCGTAACTTTCCAGCGAGACACCAGGATGACTAGTGCGTGTTGTTTTTACGTTAACGCGATCGATATGTTTACCGCGTTTTGGCTCTCTGATTGGTTAAGAGCGTGAGCGGGCCAATAGGAGCGCCGACCGTCATAAACATGTTGATCACTTTAACATAAAACAACTCGCACTAGGTATTCTGACTATTAAGCTAGAAAAAGTTGAATCTATACTATAGTATCAAACTCTTTTACAAAACTTATGTGTTCTACAGGGCTAAAATAGAAGCTAAAAACAGCGAGATAATGAAAGTAACTATAGCTTTCGATAAAGTGAAGTCGATTGATATCGATATTAGACAACATTTAGAAAGAAACATTCCACTTGAAAAGCAAAAGAAAGAGGAAGCCATAAAGAAACTGGAGGACAAACTGAAACAGATACAGACTGATAGACAGACAACTACAAAGAGGATTGAGATTTTGAAGGATAGTATTGCTAAGGAAGCGGTAAGGATACAATATAATATCAACTTTTTTTAACAACTAAAAAAAAATCCATTTTCAGTCAGTACATTTATGTTCGCCTAACTGGTAAAAATATACTGAACTTGCTTTTTTTTTTGCGAGTTTCAGGTTTGGTCACATAGTAAAAGTTGGTTGTGACTACAATTACGTTTTTAAGTATCAGTCACTAATTACCAGTCACCCTATTTATAGTTTCTACCCTCAGCGTTGCTCCTGAAAAACCTATGACCATTAACATAGATAGTAAGGACAAAGCTGTCAACGCGCTTTTTTTTATTCCAAAAATTGTGCCCATGTGATGCAGTCTTTGGGAGTAGTCATCTACTTTTAACACGTAACTTAGAAGCGGCGCGCTTCGATCGTATTGATACGATATTAAAAGTTTTCTCTCCTTGAAAACCTTGATGACATCAGATTCAGACAGTCTTGCGAGGTCACGTTGCAACCCCCAATAGTAATTCAAGATGTGGCGCTACTGTTACTTGTATTACTGAACACGTTTACGCAAACATTCATACAAACCTGTCTTTAATATTTATTACACTTTCTGTTTATGAAAGAATGTATATAATCGAATCGGTGCTGCCACAGATTACCTTCTACTCGGCAGGCGGATTGTAGGCACACGAACGAATTGTTGTATGAAGATGATAATAGTATTGACACGCAACTATTTTCAGATTTACAAACGCGAATTAGACGACAACTTAAGTCTGAGAGACGTTCAAAAGGAAACTGCAGACTGTGAGAAGGAGGAGTCAGAGATCAAAGAAAAGTTGAGCACAATCAACAGAGATGTTTTGAATGAGAAGAGTTCTTTGTCAACGAAATACAATGAGCTTTGCAACGAAAAGTCTAAGACTGAGGGTGTTCTAAATGAACTACAGGTAATATTCGCAAAGATGCACTGTTATTTTGGAGAAAGTAAAGTAGTAAAGTTTATATTTTAAATTATTTAATTCACATATCAGGGCCCTTACCGTGACTTGTTAAAAGGTCAAGTATGCGAACGAGTAACAGGGATGGAGTTATACAACCTATATGACTCCATCCCTTTAACAGTTCAGTTTATGTCGACCGCGTTAAGAGCTCGTGGTAGGGTCTCAGGGTAAATGAATGAAGGGCCTGTTGGGGTTGTAGGCTTGTTCGAAAGAGTTGGCAACTGAAAGAATATGGGGGGTAAAAGTATAAGTCTGACACTCAAAAAAGGAGTAAATAACTACTGTCATAAAAGTATCTGCATGCATGAAAATAAAGAAGTTACAGGCTCTTGAGTTATTCTTCAATCTATGTCACGCAAAACGTTGTATACTGGACGAACCGAAGATAAATGAGGTTTCTACCTTTGTCAAGTCATATGATAGTAGGATTGTCTTCTTCGCCATATTTTTGTGATTTTTCAAAAAACTAGAAAAAAGAAACCACGTTCAATACTCTTTTATAATTTTGATTATATGTTACAGAAAACACTTTCTAAAAACAAGTCGGACCTCAAAACTGCTCTAGCTAAAGATACTGAAAAGAAATACAGAGAGAAATATTTTGAACTGCAAGTGACAAGAATGCTAGACAAGGATTTAAAGGACTATTTGGTAAATCTAGAAAAATGTCTTATGGAGTTCCACAAAAAGAAAATGGAGAGCATAAATCTAATTATAAAGTAAGTTTAAATTAAATATAGAATATGTTATCAGCCTTGATAATGTTCCCACTGTTGGGACTCAGGCCTCTTCTCTAGGAGGTATTCCACTAAATGGGCCTACTACATGTTCGTGGGTGTGACATGCCCTTGAATTTTTGGTTCAAGGACATGCTGGCTTCCTCAAGATGTTTTCCTACACCGTTTTGAGAGCAGTGGTGAATAAGAAATAAATTACACAAAGTAAACTGCTTACCTAGTTTTGAATGTACAACTTAAAATTCAAGGGTTGTTACGCAGTATACTACGTAAGCAATTCAACGCGATCGCGCCGCGGCCTGAATTCTACAAATAATGGATACTCTTTTGCTGTGACCTACGTGACTAACCACGTAGGTGCGGTGCGACGATGAGTGAAGCAAAGTGGACGCATTCAATTGATTTTTAATTTTCACGCAAAACATATTTTCACAATTTTCACGGCACTTGCGATGTCATGGCTTGTTTCAAGTAAATTGTGGTATTTCGCGCAGGTAGATTTTTTTTTGTGAAAATCAATCATGTTTTTAAGTTTGCTTGGATAAGTGCTTAAGTGGATTGATTTCATATCTATTTCTCCATTTGCAGAGAACTTTGGAGTAAAATCTATAGTGGTAACGATATAGATTACATAGCAATTAAAGCTGAAGGTAGTTTGGCGATTGAATCAGATCGTCGTAAATACGAATACAGGTAAATCTATTTATCTTTTTTATATTTACTTAGTTTGAAATCATTCACAGATTTTACTATGAAAACCAATGTTCTAAAATATTATCTATACTAACATTTTAAGGCTGAAGAGTTTGTTTGAACGCGCTAATCTCAGAAACTTTTGGTTTGAATTGAAAAAATATTTTGTGGTTTATAGCCCTTTTATCGAGAAAGGATTCTAGTTCGGCTTGTACAATACACTAGAACCCATGGGAGCGAAGCAGTAACCAAAGCCGGTAAAACCGCGGGGGACAGCTATGAAGTATATTTTCTATTCTATACAAAAATGTATGAAAGAAACAAAAACACAATACACTATTAATCTTTTTCCCGCTTGATATAAACAGCTTTTTTAATGATAAATCGTTAATTAATTTAAACTCAGTCTGATACATGTTAAGGTTGTTTTTCGTTTGATGATATTTTTAGAGCCGAAACCCATAACTGAGTTGCGGAGGCGCAACGCGGTTATATGTTGCGGCCCTTAGTGAACTATACTTTTTTTTTCAGGGTGGTCCAATGTAAGAATGGCGTTGAAATCGACATGCGAAATAGGTGTAGTGCCGGTCAAAAGGTGTTGGCTTGCCTTATCATAAGACTGGCTCTCGCTGAAACATTCAGTGCCAGGTTAGTGCTGAGACGTTTCAAATAAATACTATAAGGCTAAGAACTCACCGGTTTTCACCCGCGCCCGCCGCGGTAGAGGAAACAGCTATTTTATTTCAAAACCCACGAGACAGCAGATTTACGCAGTTACGCAGCTGTCGCGGTTGCGATTTTCGACCGCCAGCCTGGGGGGCGATTATCGCCAGCCACTGCGCGGTCGCCCCCCGACCGCCGAGGCGCGCGGTTGGTGACCGAGGACAGCGGTGGGTGACCGAGGACAGCGGTGGGTGACCGAGGACAGCGGTGGGTGACCGAGGACAGCGCGATTTTGCACGTCATGAAATGTGCTTTTAATTTTTTACATATATATTTGTCGTGGGCCCGCAACCGCGGCGGATATATGCGTGAGAGAGCTAAGACCGAAAATAGACTGACAGGCAGCTTGCATAGTTCAAGGTAACATCAACATGCAAGGTAACATAAAATGAGCATTTCATAAGTGTGGAATGGGCGCGTGTACTCACCGTGCATGTATCTACTCACATAGTTGAAATGCTCTGTTCGCGCCCACACTATGGGAATCCTGTTACATTACGACAATGTAAAATGCGGTTCAAATGAAAATAGGATCGATTGCCATGTTGTGACGTCACGTCGAACTGTCAAATTGAAGAAATTGGGTACGGCGAGCAAAAAAAAAAAAATTTTAATTTAGTTTATTTACGAATCGTGAACGAAATTTTATTTATCTGAATCCAGTTCTTCGATTTTGCTCATCTCTGCGTCACTGTGTAAAGTGTCTGATTAGTGACAAATGGAAGAAGAAGGCGAATTGTTCCTAATAATGAAAATAAGAAAGAAAATAGTTTTTTTTTTTAACTAATTATAACTTAAAATAATATATGTAGTTAATTTAAAACAATTACGATTTTACTTCACCTAGACTTAACTAAGACTTCGTAATACAAAGCAAAAAAAAACCCTTTATTGATATGCAAATAAGTTTTTTTGCAAACCGTACTTTTCACTCAACATTTGACAGATCGAGGTTACTGGCTTTCCCATTCTTTTTTGGAACGCATAGTAGAAGGCAAATTCTATCATTGAGTGTTACATTGCATGTTCGTTACAGCAGTCTATACCCGGCTTTAGACCCTAGCAAGTAGCAAAGTAACCTTACTTTCGGCCGCTCTGAGCGTTTGAAGTCTTCCCGTGTCACCTAACCCGTATCTGCGCAAAACAAGCTGCCTCTCTTTACAGCTTGATGCTGCTCAAACTCTTGTTTTATTAAAATGTGATTTTTGACTATTCACTTTTCAATATCAAATCTTTCAGATTCGGAGTTCTAGCCCTAGACGAGCCCACAACAAATCTAGATCAAGATAATATTAAGAGCCTTTGTATGGCGCTCGGAGAGATCGTACAAGACCGTATGATACAGAAGAACTTCATGTTCATCATCATCACACACGACCGAGAGTTCATCGAGTCCTTAGGACAAATTGATAAGGTCACACACTTCTATGAGGTGTCCCGAAATGATGAAGGAAAGTCTAGAATTAAAAGAGTAAAGTTTACATAGATAGTATACTTATTACTGATAAGAAAAGTATTGTAATCATTCCTAAGTTTCGCTAGTTACTAAGAGGCCGTGCCTTAATTTCTTTTTTACAATAAATCCGTATTTTTTTTATAAGGAGATTAAAAGTCCTTTTTTTAATACGCATTTTAATTATTTTTTTTATATTAGTTTAATAAATTACATATTCTTTATATACAAATCTTTTATAAATAATTTAATTAACTGCCACTCCTGTTATGAAATTCAAGGGTTCGCACACAGTATTTTGGTCAACATGTAGAATATTACTTTCTTGTAAAACAGTCAAAGTCACGCCCAATAATTCTGCTACTTGCGTCGAAGGGAACGATTGTGCCAGACATTTGGCAATGTATGGCACCAGGTCTTCAGTAAAGCATACACATAAAGAAATAAAGTTTTGTTTCTCGGTATCAGTGAAGCTTTGTTGCTCCCTGTAGTAGAATGCTAATAAAACCTGAACAGCTTTGTTAAAAGAGTCCCTAAAAGCGTTGTATACTTCTTTCACAATATTCAAAGGTGCTGTAACTCTCATGGAGTTCAAAACTGTTAGCATTCCATTGCAGTACTCAGCTAGAGGATAATAATCTAGCAAGTTTTCTGGTGGTCCTGCTGATATACTTTCATTTATCGGGCGCGGTACATTTTTCAAGCTAGGTACTTTATACGATCGCATCTGATTCTCAAACTGAGTATCCGCCTTATCTAGTCCGCTGTGGAACTGTGTAAGTATGTTGTTGCGGAATAACGGTGTCAAAACACATCTCATGTCTGCCCCAACTCTTCCGAATGATAAGCAGAGATACATGCATTGATTGAGAAGGGACTCGAAACTGGCTTCGTCTTCCTTTGGCAAGTCTTGGTTTAATATTTGCGCCAATATTTCCACCTGAAAAATATGAATGCAATCAAATATGTATAATTAAAGTGAGGCTAATACATTACAATAGGAAGTATTCTAATATTTAAAAATATCATCATCATACCTTTAATTTCAACCAACAGGATAAGGCACTAGTGCCACTCAATTCGTCATCTTTTATTTTTGATTCTTGAGAATCAGACAGAAATATAGATTTGTGCTGAGTCAACACATTGAATAGATGTATTCTGTGCAGTTCAACAATTCTTCTCAATAACCTCTCTGGCGCTGAAATAATAAAAATATTAGTGCCCTATTGCTACTGCGTCGGCAAAATGTAATCATCAGCGATTATTACGTTCGTTTGTTTGACGTACTTTAGATGAAGTGTTCAAGGTTACTGTACCAATGAATACGACAATTGCTTTCGTGCTATCTGGGCAACGCCTAAGTATTACTGCAAAACGCAGCAGGTTATTTTAACACACATTTCTAAATTGGGCTATCAAACAAACGAACGTGACGATCACGTATTCGCGCGACGATAAGTTTCTATTTATTAGATATACCAACCTTCTGTGTTCTTAGCATCTTCCAAAGCTTTCTCAAACCAGGCATTCCTGGCTTTTAAAAAATGCACATGTAGACCATCAGCAGTACTTGACTTTATGCTACCAGCATACATACTACTTTCCTCATCATCTGTGGATCTATAAACTGTATTTGCTCTACGAAGATAGCCTAAAATCTAAAATGAAAATATCTTAAGTTTAATTTTGGGATCCCTTCTTTTCGCATAATGTTCTTTGTCCTAATATACTTCGGCATAATTTTTTTAGGCATACTCATCTTAAAGATTAACTTGTTTTGGCATAAATTTGATTCGCATATATTGTTGGTTAAAAATTTAATATGCTGTGCAATAAAAGTTAGTGACAGAACCGAATTGCTGCAAACCCGACTCCACGTAGTCTTGTTTGGCCTACCCCTAGAGTGTAATTTAAAATCGCGTAGGCGTGTACGGGCGAGGCGGCCCGCGGGCTGAGGAGCAGGCGGCTGCGACGATTAGCACGCGCGGGGCCGCCGGAGGCCCGCAGCGCCGGAGCCGTGACAGAAACCCTGCCTGTTGCATATTGCATGCTTGCTTGCATGCTGCATGATTGCTTGCATGCTGTATGCTTGCTTGCATGCTGTATGCTTGCTTGCATACTGTATGCTTGCTTGCTTCATGCTAGGATGAAGCAAGCAATAATTATTTCATTGTTATACCTATAAAAATATGTTTTAATATCATTATGCGTAAATAAATTTATGCTTTAGAACTTTATGCTTAATAAATTTATGCTTTAGAGTATTATGCTTAATCATTATTAAGGTTAGAGAAATTATGCTTAAAAAAATTATGCGTAAGCTGTTATGCGTAATTATATTATGTGAAAATATAATTATGCCAAACAAAATTATGCTAAGTTATATTAGGTCTTAAAATTTAATGCAAATGGATAGGGAACCTTTAATTTTTTGTCTGCCTATGGAAAAAGCTATCAGGAAATTTTACTTTAAATTGTCATGCTGCAACTATCCCAGAGTTTGAGGCGTGGCTGGAAAGGCCTCACGGCGTCATAACCTTCCGCATGGCGCAGGTACTAACCGAACATGGCAAGTTCGGGTCGTACCTGTACAAGATCCGTGCGGAGGTGACGCCCGGGTGTCGTCACTGTGCGGAACGCCCGGTGGACACGGTGGAGCACACGGTAGAGGTGTGCCCCGCTTGGGAAGAGCATCGCCGTGTCCTCGTGGGGGCAATCGGAGGCGATCTCTCGCGCCGGGGCTTGGTTCAAGCCATGCTCCGGAGCGAGGAGGAGTGGCAGGCGGTCGCCTCCTTCTGCGAAGCAGTAATGCTAGCAAAGGAGGAGGCTGACCGTATCAGGCAACGGCGCTCACGCCGCAGCCGCCGCCGTAACTCCGATCCAAATTTCCGGCCACCGTAGACGCGGGCTTGCGGACGGCGGGCAATGGGTAGCTCGCTGTCCGTTTGTCCGGTAACAGACCGGACCGAGCCCAAGTCGTTTACGGCGCGCACTGTTCCCGTGCGCCTCAAAGAGTTGTCAGCAAACCGTAGGGGCCCAGTAGGGTCGAGGCCTAGTCTGGGGCTCTGGGAAGGTATGAAAATGCATACCAGGGCCCTGGAACCAAGGCAGGGAAGGAACAGGGTAGGTTTTTAGTCAGTAAGAGTCTGACACTATTTCCCGCTCCGCCCAAGGGCGGGATTTGTCATTGGATGATTTTACCAACCGTAAAAAAAAAAAAAAAAAAAAAACTATCCCAGAGTATTTGGTTTATGAGCAGAAGAATGCTGAATCTTGGTAAATTTTTTTACTCACTTGCAAACACTGAGGCAATGGCAAATCATACCGCAGTTGATTGAACAGGTGGTAGAGAGTTTCAAACCATAGTGTCATTATTTCTGAAGTAGTGTTCTGTAAAACAATAAAGCCAATATAAATGTATGTTGTAAACATAGGAAATGTTACTATCACAGTTGAAAACAATGTTGTGGTTTTATACCTGTACTATGGGTATTTCTGAATATCTTTTGGAGAGGTTACGAACAAATGTAAAAATATCCAGAGCACTCTCATAGTCCTCAGCATTCAATGCCTCTCTCATTAAAGATGGAAGTTCCAGCAACTCTAGCAGCTTGTCACTCTGGTTACGGATAGTAGTGTAGCGACTAGAAATGTTTTGTAATGGTTTTAAAAGTAGTATTCTTGTTAAAGATCTACATAAGTATTACTCTTATCAATACATGAATGGAAAAATTCCTCTACACCTAATATTTGATTGTAGCAGGGAGCTGTGTTATTACTTCAGTATAATCTAAGAAACTACTATTATTTAGGTCAAAGTGATTTTTAAAAGTGGACATCTGATGTTGAGAATTTATGTTACAAGTTTTACCTCTTCTCCTTGACAATATTTCCAGCAATTTGTGAGAATTTATCACATTCTTGTAAGAAAACTGGTGTATTATCCAAAAAGGAAGAAAGTGAGTCTTTGGACTTCGATAAATCATTTATGATAGTGTGTGAAATCTCTGCAGTCTCAACAAATGTTTTGTAATTTGCAAATGCTAGCTCTTGTGTTTGCTCTGTCAGCTGTTTCATCTCCTCAGTTAGTCTCTCAGGCTCTTTCCGAATATATTCCCAATTCTGGGATCCCAGTTTTTTAATGTAATCAGTAATATCATTAAAATGTTCTGCATTTTCTGAAATGTAGTTAATAAAGTTTCATTACAGACACTTCCATAAAAGATCAAAGAAACAATATAAATGTTCAAAACATAACAACAAGAACAGTTTTAGAGATGCCAAGTTTATTTTCTAAGGATCCAAACATTCCTCAAACAATGAATAACTAGTACCTAATCTAGTCCTACTAGAAATTTTCTAGAGATGTGAGTAATAGTATCTAAAATTCTAAAAATCCTATTAATAAAGTAACAATACTGGGCTACCTACTTGTTCATCAGGAAATATAGAAAATGAGTCGTGATAAAGTATTCAAGCGAGTATTTATTAAGGTCGGTTTACCTTCTGGAGAATCTGGAAAGAGAAGCTGACAAAGTTCTTTTAGTTCCTGAGCCATTTTCACCACATTAGAAACTATATAGGCAAAGAGTATGTAAGTACTACGTTTATATATAGGTACAAAAAATGATATTCCTATTTCCTGATGATATTCGTCCACGAAATCAACTAACCGCTGTCAACAAGCTGTCAATGTCAAAAAGTACTAAACTGCTAGACATGCGTCCGATACATCAAATCGTATTCAAAATCCGATACTAATCACAAATCGATAGGTACGTATCGATATCAAAAACTTGAAAATCCGATTTCAAGAAATCCAAACCAAACACAAAACTGAAATCTAGCCGAAATCGCGATATATTCGCCCTGTCCTTTTTATTACTACAACGTTCTGCTTAGTTAGAAAGAGAGAAGGCGAACCTTAGAGAATAGAATATATAGAGACGCTCTTAATATTCTATACATGCCTTGCTTATACAAATATCTATTAAATCGATGTAGATATAAAAAACTACATTTTGTCTCTTTTTAACTAATGTGTAATGTCGTTTGAAGAAAGAGATGTCATGCTGTTTATTTTTCCTCTCTCTGGCAACATTTTTACATTTCCGTCAACATACCTACCTCGCGTGCCATCCGCCATCTTTAGTGCCCGTGGTTTTGTAGTACCGCACGTGTCAAGTAAATAATAACATTGAATTTGGATTGCGATTTTTAGGACTAAAAACGCTCTCAACTCTACTAAGTTGTTTTGTGCAGTGAGTGTCAAGGGATACAAATCGAATATGCCTTCGTGTTCAATAATTCAGTGTGGTCAGTGTCATTTAACCATGCACAGGTTAGTAGCCGTATTTTATGAAAAACTTTATCAAACTGTTAAGTTTTTTATAAATGTCCTTGTTTTACCTATATAATGAAAGTTCTTAAAAGTACATACAAATTATTTCTGATCTAAATCTCTATTTGCTAAATTTATAACATGATTTGTTTACAACATTGACAATTTAAAATTGTGATGTCTTTTATTTAATAAGCTATCGATAAAGAACTATTATATTTTTAGTTTGTGTTTAGGGTCCAGTAAAATATGTTGAAAAGACGATTCTGTAAATAAAACTCTAACAGAAATTAAAATAGTGAGACCTAGTACTTACCAAAACAATACAGTGTCATTCGTCATGCAGTAGGTGGTGGTTATTTAGTTCAGTCTGTGGTTTGTTTTACTCCTACCTACCTACATCCAACTGAAATAATTTTGCATGTTTTTTATTTGCACAGGTTTCCTAAAAGTGAAGTGCTGCGCCAGAAGTGGCTTGAACTCATTGGGATAGAAAATATCAAACCTGGAATTAAAGCACTGTGTGTCTGTTCATTACACTTTACAGAATCATCGTTCAATAAAACCGAAAATAAAAAAATAAAAACAATTAATTAATTTCATATTTTTTTAATTTTAACCGATTTTATTCTTCCTTATGGTTCATAAATACTTTACTATTGTCGTTTACTTAAATTTAATATTATTAAATGTCTGTAAACAATGTCCAATTTCAAAACCAATTCCCATGTTATAAACATAAAAAGTCTGGTATCGATATCGAGAAATTTTGGTTTTGATTATCTAAGTGCTTCCTTAGCAATCGCCGCCATCTTTAGTGCCCGGCTATTAGTAGGTATGCTCGCTTATTTTGTAGGTATTTCTGGTCTTTATTATTCTAAGGTCTTTGATCATATCCAGTATCAAATTAGCAGTGTTACCAGATTAAAATCTGTAAAAATGCTAATGTTTATTAAAACCGACAAGAAAGTAAATACTTTAGGTATATACTATGATTTTTTATTAGACGAAGTAAAGTGACAGCAGTGGACAATGCCCAACTGTCAAATAACAATGCCCAAATGTCAAACAACCATTGTTATAGCTGTCACTTTACTTCATCTAATAAAAAGTCATAGTATATAGATGGTATAGATTGAGATACACCGAAAGTTATCTATTCTACATTGCTTCAACTTGACAGAGGACAGAAAACAGAAGATAAACCATAGATTTATATTAGTAAAATAAACCAAAATTTCGTTTATGATATTTTTATATATATTTTTATTAGATTGATCGTCTAAAGTCTAAACATCGTGCTTATATTCTCTTTGTAAAGTCCTTCAAAGCTGAAAACACAAAGCATCATTCCAACAATTTTTCCCATTTAGATTTCAGAACCCCTATTACATAACAAGATAAATTAAATATTTTTAATGATTAGTCATCGACATACTGACATAAATCATTATTTTTAGGCATTTCATTAATTCATTTACTCATCCGAGCGACGAGCGCGTTTGCTGCGTTTGTTTGTCTATGGTGTGGTTGGAATAGAAATGGAAGATAGCCATTTGTCTGATAACCAAACATTAGAAAATATTGGCATTACGAGTGTAATTTTGAGCTTAAAACGGTCAATCTATAAATATTAAACATTATCCAGGTAAGTACTTTTCAAAAAAATGTAATGACTTTGGTTATATTATTGTTTTCATCGATGATGAACTATCGATAAGTTCTATGATTGCGTCACGTAAACGTATAGATATGTAAAACAGCTATGATTATCGTATTGAACGTGATGTTTCTCGTTATACAAGTGTTCATTTTCATCATTTCATTAACTAATTAGAGGTATAATGATTATTGCAACTAACCTTCTACTTTGACAGGATAACCTAACCGTTTTTTTTTTTACATCTTTACTACCAAGTTGACACCATTTTTGTTTCGGCTTTCAGTCTTTATTATTAGAACGACTTCTACAGTAATGAATATTTTATTACGAATGCATGGTCTTTTCGTATAACACTTAATTCGTAACTGCATAAAATGTAACTAGATGATAAGGTTATGTTGATGTTTTGATTCAAGGATGTTTTATGATGTATCGAGAATTAATGACAGGAATGTAATCCGTATTGTGCGTTTATCAGTTCGAATATGGTGGTTTATTTGATTGTATTCTATTTATGTGTAGGTATTGCATAATTATCCAAATGATTAAGTACTTTTAATTAATCTTATTAACTAACCTGATAGCACAAAGTCCTCCTATCATCTGGAAGTATATAATGTACTCATGTAAGTGGGATAACAGAAATTGAATTGTTACTTAGCCTTCATCCTCTCTCCTAACTTTGCTGTGCCCGACAGGGTCCATATTGATCTTGCAATATTTCATACCATCTATGTACATAATATGGAATGCAATGAAGTATTGAGTATTGAATACTGGTTTGTGTGGAATATAGTTGAGCCAGTCAACTAATGAAGTCTAAACACACTACAGTGTGGTAACTCACTGTACATAGGATTCAATTTGATGGAGAGAATGTTGGTTTATCTTTAGTAAATATTTTTTTTATTTTCTAAAATAGAAATAGTGCCCAGTTTATAGCAGAAACAAAATGTAGTTTTGATTTAGTTCAGTATAAAAAAAAAAAAACAACAGTTATACTGAAGTAAGTTGTATTTTTTTTTTTTATAATAATGTTTTATTTTTTTATTTTTCACTCTTTAGTTGTAGTATCCCACTAAACCTAAATAGTTTGTAATTTCTATAGTAAGACACCTAGTTAATATTACCATTAATCTTTTGAATACTATAATTAGAGACACAAGAAAGGCAATAGGTGTACAACGCTGGCATTCGCTTGGGGCTTGAATAATTAAAACTAGAAACAGAATATATCTCATGGCAATCCCAATGAAATGGTTTATTACAGAGTTCTTGTGACCTGGCTACATTGTCAGATAAGTTCAATAATAATTTATAACCGGAGTATTTAGCCCAGACATGGTCAGGATACTTTGTTTTATTATGGACGGTGGATAAAGCGGTGAAACACCTTATTCCAAAACGCGATCTAAAATAGTTCCGGGACTAATGCTAGGTATAATCCCGATTTAGGGCCGATTTTTCAATCATCAGTTAACTTCTATCTGAGGAATAAATATGGCGGTTTGACATATTTTCTATACAAAAGCTGTCAAAACGTCAAACATATTCTTCAGATAAAAGTTATCTGGCGATTGAAAAATCGGAACTAAAAGCGATGTAAATGTATTTCCGGGACTATGATTAGGTTAATGCCAATTAAAACTAGTAATAGTCCCGGAACTATTTTAGATTGCGTTTTGGAATAAGGCGGCATGTGTCCACCTTCTGGCTTCATCATCTTTTAAGTTTGATGGGACAATTTTTATCAGCACAATTTAATTTAAACAAGATATCTGTGTTTTGTAAAGTTGCAACATACATCAGTGGTCTTTATCAATAGTACTTTTTGAATGTATGTGCTTAAGTTCTGTTCCATTGTACCATATGGCGTTGGATGTAAAGAATAAAATCATCCCATCTCTTCCTGTGGGACTTGAGGGAAGCCTGTCTATCAGCCCATGTACAATTAACTAGTAGTGTACAAGTAAGTGGTAGTGGTCAAGGTTACAACAAGTCCAGAAGTGCAAAGAATCTCCAGGTGAGATACAACAACTAAACCTGACAACATGTAACACAAGCACACTTCCGACCAACTAGATGATAACTGAACTAGAAGTTTGCACTGGAGTGGAATCTTGCAAACCGGTGAAATTGACCGATGATCCAGTGATTAACTCCGTATACTGCGTTGTTGGAACTAGCCTGTGATAAAAATGAGGATTATAACAATCCGTGTTTATTAATAAAAACATAAATTTGCACTCATTTTTTATTAGTTGAAAATGTAATTAAATTAATATAAAAATCAAAAGGTTATTCTGCAAAATTATAATTAATAAAATGATGATTTTGATTAAAAAACTTAGCATTTCGACAGCGTCATTGTGCAACATACCTACTTCTTTTGAGGTTGAGCATGTAAGCTGCTGCAGAGAATACTCTTCCTGATTTAATGGAAGTCTAGACCAATTCAAATATTTGGTTTCCATCGAGAAAAAAAAACTGGCTGGGTTAAAGTTTCGATTTCAACCAAAAAGTGACCGAATATTCGGCAGAACCGAAACTGGCTTTTTTTGAGTTAACAGGCCTAAAAACTGAGTGTCTCATACAACTATTACTTATATAATTTTTATGATCGTCGATTCTTCGACTTTCATTTCTTTAGTATGATGGTTTCGGTTTCGGCTGAAAAACAAGTTTCGGTCATCCGAGATGTGTGAAGCATAAGTTTTAGATCTGTTTGAAAAATACTCACAGAAGTTGGTGTTGTCTTCAGACGATGAACCAGAAACTTGGTAAAATACAAACATTTAAAGTCTTCGTTACCTATAATAATAGTAAATTAGAAATACAAACCAAAATATGAAAAATTTACACACATTGCAATGAGTTATTCGGGATATTAGGCCTACTCTCGCCTACGGCGTCTTTTTGTACCGATGTTTTAGCGCGTTCGCATCGATACAGCTGTATATCTATAAAGCTGTCGCGTGCAGCTTACAAAACACGCTACACAAAGTCGCCGTGGGCGAGGGGCATAGTAGCATGTGATATAAATCATTTAAATAGATAGTCACATTTTGATTTAATGTCCAAAATAATAAATCATAAACAAAAGAAGCAAATAATAAATAGGTAATAGTAATTCCTTCCTTTAATTTAAATCAACTTTATAAAAAAATATAGTGTTCCAATAAAACCGGTGTTCAATCGGTTTTTACCCGGTATTTTTACCCAATTCTTTCACTGATAAATAACCGGTTATATTCCGGTACTCATTGCTCCGGTGCAAACCTCTACAACGAACTCACGGAAGAGAGGAGGCGGACACGATATTCTCTAATCCGGTAACTTGCTCAATTTCCAGGAGAGTTATCAAAAGTGGTGTTGGGTTTTTCATTCCTAAATCCTTTTCGAACAATGTAGTAAAGATCGAGAGTGTGTCAACCAGGGTGGCGTAACTTAAACTAAGAATATCGTCAAGATATTCGCTGAAAGTTGTATAGGTTTACCATGACCTCGACACACTCGGAAGACGAAGTAGAGACCATGTATGAGGACATATCCTTCGTTGTAGTGACGAGCTGCGAGTCAGGCAAATTGGATTTAGACGTCAGAACTTTTGGAGGACACCTACTGGCTAGTTTTATGGAGAAGGAGTGCCTCTACATGATGTATTCCTTCTTCAGAAAGCGTAACCATAAGAAGCGGACCTGGCAAAGCCCTGATGGTACACTAGAAATGAGACTGACTTCATCATGTTGTTGAAAAAACAAATATTTAATGTCTCTGAATGAAATTAGTTATTGAAACAAAGTAGCACATTGAATATTAATATCATATTAAAGTCTATTTTCCGTCCAGCACAGATCTAGATCCAAAACTCCGAGAGCTTTCAGCTCGAACTTTACAATCGTTTTGAGTACCTACCTGGGAAGTTCCGTGGACAAATGAAACGATGGGTCCGTAGAGACTGATCATACGGCCGGATCCAAGTTCTTTAAAACTTGTCGTATATATAAGAACAAGAGTCACTCTGATCCTGACTGACTCACAAGGTCCTGAAGAAGAAATGTGAGATAATTCTGCAGATTTCAGACGGTGCATGCGAGTTTTTGAGCTGCCGGTGCAGCTCAATAGATTGATTTTGAAGTCTAGTTGTTAGTCTTAAGTTAGAATTACCGCAAGTGTTAAAGACGCAATTGAACAGAACGAGGGCTCCAAGGTTTTTGTAAGAGATTTGTCTATTGAGCAGACCTGGGTCACGAAATGATGATCAAAGTCGAGATCGACAAATAATGTCAAACCCGAGTTTCTGGGAGATACCGATGCATTTTATGGACAGCTATCAACGTTTTTCTTTTAAAAAAAAAAACCAACACTTCAACTACTAAACCCGCTGCAATTCTAGCAAACGACCCACGAGTTAGATTGATCCCACATTATTCCACAACCGTCCCGGACGTCAGCCTATATGATATTACTTAAGATGGCTCTACAGAAGCTTACCCTAAACAACAAAGTTTCGGACGATGACGGAATTACGGCCGAAGTCCTAAATGAAAAGCCCGTCCTTAGTGCCCTTCAGAAGTTTTTTGATTCCGTCATACTCGAGGGAAAAACGCTACAGGTATGGAGCAGAGATGTGGTGGTAATTTTCTTAAAGAAGGGCGATAAAGCACTGCTTAAGAATTACATGCCCATCTAACTTCTAATCCATGTCTACAAGCTGTTTCCTAGAGTTGTCACGAACCATCTCACACGCAGGTTTGACGACTTCAAGCTGTCCGAACTAGCCGGATTCCGAAAAAAGCTTCAGCATTATAGAGCACAACCGTACACTGCAGCAGGTTTTATATAGGCCGAAGTAACACGGTCCACTTCAGGACCAGACCTGGAAACCTATCCTCCTGCAGTGTAGCAGGGTGTGAGGCAGGGAGACATCATTTCCCTGAAAATATTGTCGGCCGGGCTAGAAGATGTTTTCAAAGTTCTGAACCAGAGAAGGCCTAGACATTAATGCTACATAACTCACCTTCGATTTACCGACGATATGTCGGTAACCTTGGTTGTTACCGACATAGCTCAAAGAATCGCTAAACTTAAATGGTAGTGGGCAGAGTATTTTGCTCGCAGAAGGTTCTGAAGTGGCGACCACGTACCGCAAGGCGCATCGTTGAAAGGCCTCCTACATGGTGGACCAACGACCTGGTGCGGATCGTGGAATGCGAGATGCACAGGACAGATCATTATCGCGACACGGGGAAGTCTATGAGCCTAGCAGTGGACGTTTTTAGACTGAAACGATGATGATGCTTGAGTTCTAGATGAAAATACCAAAATTGCTATGTAATATTTGAGGAAAAAATCCAACGAATTTTAATAGAGATGGGACCAATCTTTAAGTAAGCTTCCTTTAAATGAATAGAATAATTTTCTAAATCGGTTCATAAATGACTGGATTCTGAGGTAATAAAAAAAATAGTGTGCGTCAAAATGGCCGGTCAACAGTCGTATTTAACTTTGAAATTGTGATTAAAAATTGTTTATCAATTGCTTATACTTGCTTATCATAATAAGAGAATTGCTTATTTTATGGATTAAAAGAATTTAAACATTTAAGGTTGACTGGCCATTCTAACGTCAGAATGGCCGGTCAACCTCTGTAAAGCAGCAACTATGTGGAATTACTGAAATATACATGGGTTAAAAATTGCTTATAAATTGCTTATTTCACAATTTAAAAGAGTAGATCCCGTTTATTCTTTCTATAAGCTAACTACCACTTACGAGCTTAAAAGCCCCTACGCCTGTTAAAAATGTGGGAGCAATGTGAGTGTAAAAAAAATTGCGTTTATTTCATATGGTAACCTATTATTATCTACTTGTTGCTTTATTTTGTGTAATAATCAAACTTTTCTTATTGAAATACTTAAGTATAACAATTAATCATATTTATTTGTCCTAATAAATTATTTGAAACCTATTTCCTTGCATAAATAATATGGAATCACTTTATTGTTGGTACTTCGTGTGATTCTTGCGCTTAGATGTTCGTAGCCTTGCCATATATTTCTACGCCAACACTCCAACAGTGTGATTTTAGTGGCCTATATGACCAACATTTCCGGTCAACCTTAAATGTTTAAATTCTTTTTATCGATAAAATAAGCAATTATCTTATTACGATAAGCAAATATAAGCAATTTTTAATCACAATTTCAAAGTTAAATACGACTGTTGACCGGCCATTCTGACGCACACAAAAAATACAACCAAAAAGCAACAACCTCATATATTTTGTAAAGTAGTTTAAAAAAAAGTAGAAGAGTTATTCTTTTACAAGCTAAAATAATGTATCTGTACTATAGTTCTGAAAACACTGATATTAATTGTACCTTGAATCCAAAGATTTACAATACAAAAATAGCTTAAGTTACTTATTATTTTATTAGCTATATCCCCATGAAAGTCCCGTCTAATTTTGTTCAACCTTTTCGAAGATGTATCCCGTAGATTGAAATCCTATTCCGGTGGGAAAAGGAAAAGTAGCCTAAGTTACTCCTTGTAATATCAGCTATTCAACAGTGAAAGTCCCATTAAAATCGGTAAAACTGTTTCAGAAACAAAATTTAAAAAAAAATGCATTCTTTTATAGATGTCGAATATACTTCCACAATTATGCATTTAGTAAATAAATATATATGTAATTTGAAATTACAAACAGACATTTCAATTTTATTTGTATGTTTTGATAAAGATAAAAATAAAAATCCATGTAAAAATTGTAGGTGACTCCTGGATCATTCGAGTTGTCAATGGAATGAAAGCAGCAACTTATAAT
Source organism: Leucania comma (assembly GCA_958295575.1). NCBI lineage: Eukaryota > Metazoa > Arthropoda > Insecta > Lepidoptera > Noctuidae > Leucania > Leucania comma. Next base: position 11,694,576 of record OY282474.1, on the reverse strand, counting down.
GGATGGGGAAGCCGAAGACTTCAACCTCCAATGGGAGGAAGAAGTTGAAGTGAAGGTAAAGATTTTTACTTTGTTTTCAGCCCCATACTTATGCATCCTACCCTCAAAAATACCTAAAAAAAACAATAATGGGCAAGCATTAAAAACTACTACTACTAAACATTACACATATTTTTCTGTTTTATGCTATATTTTATTTTTTATACTGCTGCTATCAGTCTTTTTCTTAACCCTGTTCCTGTCCCTGTGTTGGTCTTAACCAACCTTTGTTTTGATTCTTATAAAATATCTATTGAGTAGTTTATCATTTTCTTTAATTTTCTTCTTACATTTTCTTTTTATTTTCTTCTCCACTGAAGAAAATGTTTGCTTTCCAGCACAGTCCTGGTGGCGTAGCTGAGACTGAAGAGATAACAGGTCTGGAAAATGTGCAGCATACAGGATATGCCAACATGGTGAGACTACATACTTTAAGCATTGAATTTAGTTGTTTTTCATCTATTTGTTATAATTTGTTAACTAGTTTTTTTTTTGTGTGTAAATATGCAACATTAGTTTTAGTATAATGCGAATCACGTGTGTCTAGTATTTTTATGTAAAGAATCTATGTACAAACATAACTGTATCATGAAGAATCACGAAATTAAAGCTTGTGATGTTATAATATCCAATATGTAATAATATTGTAAGTTTTATTCCCGCACCAAGCAGGCTGTATGCCCGCTATGTCCTGCCGTGACCTATGTTGTACTTAGTGTCGGTGGTGTCCAAGTTGTCACCTTTTTAAAATATTTTTGGAGAAAAATAACATGGTGTAAAAATTATTGGAATCGATTCAGTTACTGATTTTGAATAAACTATATTCAGGTTTCGCCTATACTAAAAATAATTTTGTATAAAATAAATCAATATCCTGATTTATTTTGTAAACCTTAAAGCATGGTATTTCATCCCCCCTTTTAACCACTGTCCAGCATCTTATTGTGGTTTTGAATGGCGCATAATAATGTTGATAATGCAGAATTATACAAATTGCTCAGGGTAAAGCAATGTCGATTTTTTATATGGTGTGTATATTAAGGGAAATGCTCATTCACTTGTATAAACATTTTCTAAAATGGTTTCCATTCACCATGTTCAGTTGAAGGTTGAGAATCAATTGTACACACAGACTGCCGAAGAGATGATGAACACGGACCAAATGGCTGCAGAGAACCTAATGTTTCTATCTCAAGATGTAGTGAACTACACTGAGACAGCCGAACTTGCCGATGACCCTAGTGTGGAATGTGTCACGGAAGAGGTCATTACGGACGATTGGGTGATTCCTGGTGGGCAGGAAAGGTACCAGTAAGATCTCAGATATTTTTGTTTTATTTCCTATATACAAAATTCCAGAGCTAATTAAATTAATTTTTCTCTTGGGCTTTAAAAGACTTGTTATTCTAACAATTAAGCTTTGTTAAAAGTTTATTATTAAAGTTCAATTGATTTATTATTTTATTTCAGAGTCGAAGTTCCTATGGATCATTTGAATAACGCCGATATAGTTCCGAAAGAAGAAAACGACCTTGATGTTCCTTTACCGACAGATCAAGTAAGTTGCTGCTACACTTGCTTAGGGTGTCGCTCATAGAACGTCACTCTGTCAAGAGCCTCAGTTATGATATGATTGACACTCAAAACTATATTTCTATAATTCTCTATTTACCACCATATAAGTTGGGCTTACTATTACAGCGTGCAGGATTGTATGGAACTTAAGTGCATAACACAATTTACCCTTTTCACAGGATGAATACACAGCGATGCGTCCTTGGCCGTGCGACTTTTGTTCACGGCGGTTCCGTAAAAAGGCCGCTCTCATGAACCACATGGTGGCCCATCAGAACGACCGGCCGCACGCGTGTAACTTGTGTGGCGTGCGTTACGTGCGGAAATGCGACCTCATGAACCATCTCAAGGTTCACGCCTTTGTGCCTGACAACCCTGATTCTATAGACTATGGTAAGTGTTTTTGTGTCTGACCGAATGTCTCAGTTTTGGCCGAAACCGCAAACCATCTAAGGTCATATTTTCGTGAGGGAAGACAATAGTCAATCAGTCAGTCTCTGTTATTTGAGGTACAAAACAAAAGTATAGTAATATTAGCATTAACAACAAAATTGTAATCTAACCTAATCTTCATTAGTTAAACTACCCATTATTAAGTGTAGCTCTGCACCGAACAGGTCCGATAGCAGCACGAGACGTCTCGAATTCATTTTTGGTTTCGGCCGTAGTTTCAGCTGGAATCGAAACCGTATTAGTTTTTTTTTTGCCGTATCTATGCCGAAACCGAAAGATGACCAAGTTACAAATGTAATTTTTGGTTATCATTTAAACACGTATTTCGAAGTTAACAACAATAACAACTCCTTATGGCATTTATTTTTTTAACCATTAATTTTTTTACTAGTGCACAAGCGCTAAAGTTCGCAGATCCCAACTTCAGTATGTACCAAATGACTGTATTTGCTGATAGGGGTTGGGGCGTTACATCATCATTGTCATATCAGCCGAAAGACGTCCACTGTTGGACATAGGACTCCCCGAAGTGTTGCCACAATAAACGGTCCTGTGCGTCTCGCATCCATTGGATTCCCGAGACCCTCATTAGGTCATCGGTTTACCTTTTGGGAGGCTTTCCAACGCTGCGTCTTCGGGTACGCGATGGAGCTTTACAAATAACATAATTTTTTTATTGTTACAGAGGAAGTTTTAGACAATAACCAAATTGTAAAGCCAAAGAAGAAACGAGGTCGACGGAAAAAGAATCCTGAACCTGTGGAGGAGGTATGTAGTATTAATATCTGTTTGCGGTCTGCTAAGTTATTTTTCTGTACTATTTTTGGGAATACACAAGATTACCTTGTTATGGGTTATGAAGTATAAAAATAATTTATTCTTCGGATTTTATGACACATTTAAAATCCGGTTCTGCATGTCTTGATGTTTTGCACTTAGGATCAGATGACTACTACCGAAGACGTAAAACCCGCACTTAAATTCGGAATCGACTCAATTTATTCCCATAACGGATACAACTCTTTACGCTTGATGGCAGTGGGCCAACAGTCTAAACATTGATCGGTTCGTTCGCAGAACGGTATGTGGGAGAACATGACGTCGGCGCGCACGCAGCAGTGGTCGCGGCGCGCGCGCTCGCCGGCGCGGCCGCCCGCCTCGCCCCCCTCGCCGCCGCCCGCGCCGCCCGCGCCCTCGCCGCCGCCGCCGCCCAGCGACCCCTCGCGCCCCTTCGTGTGCCGCCACTGCGGCGTCGGCTTCGCGAGGGAGAAGGCACTGCAGTCACATGCTAGAGTAAACGCTTCTTTCAGATCATTAGTCGTTTGTCCTGCTAGTCTTGGTGCGTGGTCTTCCCGCTGGTTATAATTAAATTGTCTTCAAGATTAATGTAAATATGCTCTTAATAAACTAAAGGTCATTTTTTCATTAGAGATAATGATTTGACAAGTGCAAATGTCAAACTTCGGAAATATGATACCAGCTTTTTGATCAAAGTGATGTCTCCAAATTCGACTTTTTTTATACCGGTTCTTTTAGTAATACAACCTTTAAAGAAAGTAGGACCAAGATATGATAGTGTTTGTTTAAATTTAGAGTCTAATCAAATTGGTGCAAGGGCCAAATTCAAGACTGGCTGAAAGGAAAAAATATGCCATTTGAAGAAGGTATGTTGAAAGCCGAGCTAATAGAAATTGCCCAAAAAGAAAGAAAAAGGTTTGAAAAATATGTGTTTGACGATGCTACTGAACGGGGTACTGTGTGCTGTGGGGGTGTGTCTAAAATTGTGATTTTACGTTTGCTCCTTTGCCATTGTGAGCTTAAGCCGATTGTGTTGGTGTGGGCACAAGTAAAGGGGTACGTAGCGAAAAATAATAAAACATTTAAAATTAACGAAGTCCAACGTTTTAAGTAGAAGGAATTCGTCAAGGATCCCTTCAGTGATGAAGTGACTGCTTCTCACACGTTATTAAAGTGGAAGACAAAATGTAATGAGCACTTGGGTCATATCGCAGAAAATATTATCTATAATAAAAAATAAGAGTTTAATGCGCTTTGTCATCAACAATTGCGTCACTGCTTCCCAACAGATGGGACCGCAATCAAGCACTAGTTTATATCAATTTTAATTGTAAAAAAACCTAATCGGACATAGTCCGAATAAAAATGATTCTTTTTAAAAAAAATTGACTTATACTACGAAAAAAATGTTCAGAGTCGTTCATTTGTGTCTGTCATTAGGTGTAAAATGTATTTGTTTTGGTTGTATAATGTTAGGTGCATGGAGGCGATTCTCCAGTGGAGTGCGCGTCGTGCGGCGAGCTGTGCTGGTCGCGCGAGGCGCTGGCGGCGCACGCGGCCGCGCGCCACCCGCACCTGCCGCCGCCCGACCCGCCCTACGAAGACTCCGACTCGGGTATGTGCACTAACAATAGCCAACTAGGTTGCCCAACATTTACGTCGCTTTAAAAATAGCTGACAGTCCATACTAATACCTAAAAATAAAGAACTTTCTAGATTACATTGTCCTTCCTTTTTTTTTTCAACATTTATTCCTACCCAGATTCATCACTATTCTTCATTACAATAGAATGTAATGTATATGCAATAGGTCTTGCGAGTTGCCTCCTTTCTAAGTTCATTTTTCTATAGGTGACGACATGGAGTTCCGTCTTTCTCCGCTGTCGCACGGAGCTAGCGAGCGCGCGGTGTACGACACAATGCGCGGACCCGAGCTGTTCTGTCAGGACTGCGGCGTTGCCTTCCAGCGAGCTGACCTGCTGAGGAGGCACGTCGCTGCAGCTCACAGGTACATATCACCTTTCTCTACTGTCTCGAAGATTTCTGTCCTTTCAGAATAACGAAAATGTATTATATAAGCTACTTTTTATCTCGAAAAAATGCTTAAATATGTGATCAACATTGTGTTTTATTTAACAGTTATAAGCGGCACGACAGTTCAAGCAGCACATGGGCAGAGCACACGTGCGACGTGTGCGGCGAGGGCTTCACGGACGCGCTGCAGCTGCTGGCGCACGCCGAGACGCACGCCGAGCGACACCGCACGCCGCACTCGCAGCCCAGGTAACTACAACAAGCGTGTATTACATACAGTCACAGTCACAAGCAGCACATGGGCGGAGCACACGTGCCACGTGTGCGGCGAGGGCAATAATGTTAGGTAGTGAGGTCACTACAAAGTATACGCGAGTATTTGCGTACTAGTCTTGTATGGATTGAAAGACCTTAGTAAAAAAGTAATTTCCAATAGTTGCCAATCCATACTATTTATTTCACACCTTTGCGTTCAGGCCTTGTATAGTATGGAAACAGCAATGGCTTTTAGAGAATAAATGTACTAAACCAAAGGTTTCACCAGAGATGAAGATTATAGCCATGATAAGCATTCTTTCCTTATTTAAATATGGTATTTATTTTTCTGTTGCAGGTTAAAAAGAATGGCTCGAGGTCGAAACAATACGTCATCATCGAATAACTTACGACAGTTTCCATGTAGGGTGTGTGGTGAGTCCATTATACCAATCATTTTCAAGTTTCGAAATTCAGCATTTCGCAAGACAATGTTTTATCGCCTAGTGACCTAATCGACTATTAATACATTGTATAATGTTTGTGTAGGCAAGGTGTTCGGTTCGCGCAGCTCGCAACAGATCCACATCCGCATCCACACGGGGGAGCGGCCCTACGCCTGCCGGTTCTGCTGGAAGGCGTTCGCGGACGGCGGCACTCTGCGGAAGCATGAGAGGATACACACGGGTATGTTTGCGTACTTACAAGGTACTATACCGCTACCGCTCCACTCCTCAAGCGCCTCAGGTTGTGTTGCCCCCTTGGCGCTACCTACCTCACTAACGTCCTCATTTTTGGGGGCTCATTAACCGAGTGCGCAAGTCACGCATTTTATAACCGTGTATTTTAAAAGTAATCAGACAGGCACCAATAGTCCTTCGGCAAAATTCGACAAAGAAATCCACCAAATCACCAAAACTCATAGCTTAATAATATTGGTATTTATATCCAGCAATAGTCTCGCAACAGGGGGGGTCCTTGGGTGCTCTTGCATAGTACATACAGGGAGAATCACCAGTTGGTGTCACTTTTTATTTAAATTTGACTAAAGGGTCTCTGCATTTTAAAATCCAAAACCCCAGGGTTTTGAGAAAATCCCTTGCAAATACATGACATAATCCATCCAACCGAATACCGATCACGGTGACCCATTAGCACTTTGTCCGACCCGGAAAACAAGCCTAGATACCAGGGGCGTGCGTGCCATAGAAGCAAATAAGCCGGGCTTTTATGTGAAAATACATAACACCTAATTAAAACTAAAAACTTAAACATTAAACTTCACGCGACTTGCGTTCAATTATACCGCGCAAACAATACTATGCTATGTTTGTACGTAGGCCCAGCCTCGGCCAACCACCATTTTGTAAATTACACAATGGCTAGGGATGGCGATTTGTAAACAAGTGAGTGAGTGAACTGTTGTTGAAAGTTGTGAGTGAACAATGAACATTTACCTGTCCTGTGCTCGCGAGAAGCGAGCTCGGTCCGTCTAATGCACATTATGTCACAAATACTTAAAACATTATCGCATAAAACATCTATCGCACTTTGCAAGAGTTATTTGAATTTCCAAAACCATCTTAACACATACAAATTGTCACATTCGGTCATATCCTTTTTTCGAAAACGACGTCACGGTCGCGTTCTGGCGTCCAATGGGGCATTAACCACAGAGTCTTTTTCTATTAATGTCAGTGCAAATTGCCACAGACTATGTAATCGAGCTGCACCATAGATTTTGTAAAAAATCTATGAGATGCACATAATGTCATGGACGCGCCGTGGTGTTGTCACTTCACTTCATAACTGCTGGGGTCAAGGGCCGTTTTCTGAGAGGAAGGCTCAGCCCCGGCACTATAGGCAATGAAGGAACGGGGTAGGTTTTTAGTCAGTAAGAGTCTGACACTACTTCCCGCTCCGCCCAAGGGCGGGATTTGTCATTGGATGATGTTACCAACCATAAAAAAAAAAAAAAACTTCACTTCATAAATACAGTCTCCTTATTTTTATTTATATTATATTCTTATTTATCTAAAATTTATGATTTTTTTTATTTTATTTTTATCTTTTTGCACATTGCACCGTCTTTCTGTCAGCACTGGCCAACGCTGAAAACCAGCGCTGTGTGCTCATCGCATTGTGCATGAGGGCACAGCTTTATGCTGAGCGTTCGGCCGTTTTGCACGGATGTGGCGCATATCTTTCCTTTAATGTTACGTTGGTCTAGTTTTCAGTTGCGTCATTCCGTGTAAATAAACTTTTTTTCTTTCTTTCTTTCTTTCTAAACTTAGCATTAGACGTGCAATTTGGCAACTTGACGACTTAATTTCATTTATAAGAAAATGCAGCGGTGCCAACCCAGCTTGTGCAAACTGCGATCTCACTCTAACACTTAACAACAAAAAGAGACGAACTGTATTTGTTGTGTGTGTTTTGTCCTTTGCGGACGTAAAGGCTTTTTTATTTGGGTTATCTTCCATCTCATTTTTCCTTATAAAACATTAATATTATGAGTATGTAGTATGAAAATATGTATGTGTGTGTAAACTGATATTTGAAAATAGTACCAAGATAAAAGCCCAGCTTTTGAGATGTTTATGAATTAATGAAAATATAGTATACGAATATTACGACGCGCCCTCTATGACGCGTAAATATTTTGCAAACTACAAATCAGTTTAAATTTCCTTTATAAGGTAATCGTATTGTATGTAATGGCTTTGATAGTTTTTTTTTAGTTTTCTGTCATTTACAGTTAAAGTTTTATAATTAGTTATTACTATTTACTTGGTTTTGAAGTGATTAAAGTTTATTATCTTTGAAATGAATTCAGAAACGCATACAACTGTTCCTTGTGACGGATTAAAATGTGTGGGAAAACGATACTTGGCCAGGTAACTCATTAAGATAATCAGTTAAATATGATCTCTTAACTTCACCTTTAGACCTACCCCTGATATTTTGGTGTTGCATATTTTTCTCAAACGTACAAGAATACTTGGAATAATATGTAGATGCATCGGGTTTTAGTGACTTAAATAACTACGATGCTGGTGCCATGAATAGACATCAGATTTCTCGAAAGAACTTGAATGCTGTTATTTCATTTGTAGTTTTTGTAAAATGCGACAAAAAATATTCATAGATTGCTCATAAATACAGGTATGACGTTTACATAATTTCTATCATAATATTAAAAAATGAAAATGTTGTTTTTATTAATTTGTGCAAAGAAACATGTTTTAAAAATTAGTTCCATTTTTACAACTAGATGGCGTGGTTCATTCAAATGTACTTTCTACATCGCTGTGTTAAGATTATCCGTCAATAATATAATGTATAGGCTGAACTAATGCATGTTTTTACTTCCGTTTTTACAACTAGATGACGTTGAATTTCCGTCAATAATAATTGATGTGTGTCTGGTAACTTTCTAATATATCATTTTTAAATTTGTGTTGAGTTTAGGTATTGGGATTAGGTCGAGATCCGATACAAATATACAGTACTAGGTATCCGAATTATCCGATCACACGATGTTATATTTAGAGTTTCGCGAGTTAAGTAACGTTCTAAAGGAATATTAGGAAAGTAGTAGATAAGTCAAGGTTTTCTTGGCTTGCCCCCTATAAATGTATCTGGCACGCCACTGCTAGATACACACACCACGCATCAAATCCTAAACCCAGCAGTTGTGCTAGCAACCACAAGACTTAAAAGGCATTTCTAATTTATTCTAAGGAATAAATATGACAGTTTTGCTTAAAAACTTTATCAAACCCTCCATATTCATTCTTCCGCATAATTGATAGCTAACGGTTGAAAAATCAGCCTTTAAGAGGTCCTGTCCCAATTCACTTATAGTCAATGTGAGCACGGAGGAAAAGCTTGTGGTTTTACCCAGCACAATGTTTGGTAAATGTGGTACATCTATATACATCTGTATGTGAATAAAAGAAAAAACTGACCGACCAAAACTTTTATGACGTTACACGTTACACTAAGAGAGGATTTTCCAAAATTCACTTCCTAAGAAGATGAAATGGGGGTCCAAAGTTTGTATGGAGAAACCTACATTTACGCAGGTGAAGTCGCTGGCAGAAGCTAGTAACATATAAAAGTAAAGATATAAAATAGATTTAATTTTTTTTCATTTATAAACACTTTCGCTTCACGGAACTCATTTTAACTCGTTACATATAGTTGTCAAAACATGATTTTCGTACGCCAGTCTGAACACTGGGCTTTGTTCTAAGCGGATTTTACCGAACGAGTTATTAAAAATAGGTCGTTCTAAGCAGTTTGTCGTATTTATAAACTAGAATCGTACTAAACAGCAGAGTTTTCATAGTAAACTGTATAAAACCTGTTGTTGTTTACATGATTATCGCTAAAAACGGTTAGCATAGACTCGAGTGTAACTGAAAGAAGGTTGAAATGTTTTGTTGTTATTACATAGTAGATTATGTTCCAGGTGAGAAGCCGTACGCGTGCGCGGTGTGCCCGCGCGCCTTCAACCAGCGCGTGGTGCTGCGCGAGCACGTGCGCTCGCACCACTCCGCGCCCGACCGCCGCGCCAACGGTACGCCTGCCTAGTGTTACATACCGCTTTCTGCGCCAACCCGAACTTTCGATCGGATACTAATCATGACTGACGTCCCATCCCGTCGGTCATTCATTTTCCTTGCTCACTATGCCAACTGAACAGTGATCCTTTTCTGGTCTAAATCATAATTGTTAATTCTTCTTGCTAGGAGGTCCCGCTTACTGTTGTGTAGTGTGTGGCCGCACGCTGCACTCGAGCGCGGAACTGGTGCAACACCTCATTCAGCATTGCGACGCCAACACGGCGCTCAAGAGACAACCACAGGTGAGGACCACATCTAAGGTGAATGCTTTTATTGGGAGCCTCCATCATTGTAGTAGTTAAAGAAGTTGGTTGCCCATAATTTTTAACTGCTCATATTTATTAGATTAGTTTGTAACCACTTGCAGGTTATGATAAACGAAATAACCTGCATAAATATAATTGGTGATAAAATATCGCTTATAGACGGGGCCAAGGAAGTACAAGAGACGACGAAAACTCAAGACTGAATCCCCGGCGACGCCGCGCGAGTGGGAGCGTCCCTCCCCCTCCCCGCCGGCCGCGTCGCGCTCCATCTCTCCCTTGTCCGACACGCCTCAGCCGTCTCCCCCCTCTCCCCTGTCGCCGGCGTCGCCCGTGCGCCGGCGCCGGCGCCGCGCGGCTGCGCCGTCGCCGCGGCCGCGCATGATCCACACGCACACGGAGGCGCGGCCGCGCCGGCGCCGGCCGCCGCGCCGCCCGGCCGACGACCTCCGCGCCATCCGCGCGTCCGCGTCGCCGCCGGCGCCGGACGCGGGCGGGCCCTACAAGTGCGAGATGTGCGCGCTGGAGTTCCCGCGGCGCGACGCGCTGCTGCTGCACGTGCCGGTGCACATCTGACGACCTCTCGTCGTGCGATGAATCTCCACTCATTATCTGGCGATAGGGAGTGCGGCCGCTTGCCGACCAACTGTCAGTTCCACTCTCACGTGACTTACTTTCACGTAGTATGTGACGCAAACTGGAAAAACTTTGTATCCAGAAAATCAAACATCATATTGTATTAAAATAAATCTTAAAGTTTACTATAATTATGAAATACTTTAAAATGTTGTATATATAAAAGATTAATGTTAATGTGAAGCCATTATTTGATGTTTATTATATAGCTGTCTGTTGTGATAGGTAAACCATTTTGTATGATGGCCGTTCGTTATTCCTTCTATACGTTTTAATGATCACCAAATAAATGTAAATTGTTTATGGTTTAACTTTTAATTTTGTTTAACACTTATCAAATAATTATAAATGAACTTTCAAAAAACTGTGTTTAGAGGCTACATAAACTGGAATTTTTATATGGTTGCTAGTAGCTAATATTATTATTTTCAGTCTATGAACATTATGCAATTCAACACAAATAAAATTAAGGATGAAAAATAGAAATAACCCAGTTGTCTTAATTATGTATTTTTACTTTACAATAAACTTTTACTTAACTAAAGTAAAATAATCTCGGTTGGTCAAACATTGTTTGATGTCAGGTGTCGACACCTGCGCATACTAGTTGTTTGACCAGATACTGACGGCAGGTATGACTGCTTTGTTACATTACCAAGGTGTGTTGGGTAACAAGTGCTTTGTTGTATTATATTAATTGACTGATTTATTGATTAGTTCAATGTGAATTTATTATTATGCTGGTGTAAAATTATGTACATAAAACATTTATGTAAATGACATTTGTGACAGTTTTAAAGTTTTCATTGTTTGGTACAAATACTGTATGTTTTGGGGTTTTTACGGTTTTTATCAATTTATTGTGATATAGACATAAACAAGTTAATGTAGAATTGTGCCATGTGATGGTTATGAAATGTTTTCATGTCTTGTCCCGTTAATGACAAGAGATATCCTCTGATCTGGTTTAGAAAATTCATATTACTTTACCTACCAATTAGATTCAAATTTTTATTTTCTTATAACATCTAAGTTAGTATTAAAAACATTGTGCAATACATTCCCCAAAATGCATGGTAGTATGTATGCCTTTCTGAAATTTATGTAAGAAATCTGTTCTTTGTTTTAAAATAAGGATCAATTAAATAAATTGTACATATACTGAAATAAAACGTTTATGTACGATACAGCGTTTACGCAGTTTATTCTTTTTTGTGGATTTTTTATTTTATTTGGATGGAACTAGCGCGAATCTGTAAGAACCACACCTATCAAAACTTCCTAAACTCGGGTGTTATTAGATTGTATTTTTTTTTTTATTGTGTTCTCGTTGATAAATATAAACATAATAATCTTTCTATAAATAATTCTTCTGACACCTAACTCACTCGACCGTTTTTTTATGAAACTGAAATACAATATTTGAGTGGATCCTGAATGGTTTAAAAATACAATTGGAGCCGGTAGGTGGCGCTGTTCTTAATGTCTCGAGTCCATGAATGATGATAAATATAAAAGAAAGTCGTGTTAGTTACACTATTTATAACTCGAAGATCGGCTGAATCGATTTGGCTAAAAATTGGCGGGAAGGTAGAGTAGGTAGGAGTAGGGTAGAGCGAGAGCGAAGCCGCGGGCAAAAGCTAGTATTATATAATTTTGGTATCTTTCAAGGCTAGAGTGAATCTTATGAACTAGTGCGCACGATTACAACACTGCTTACCATCAGGTGAGATCGCAGTACTAGTAGCTTACATCAATTATAAAACAACTGTGACATCTCAATAAATATTCTCGTTATAATAAATTAAAATAAATCACCAATTTGCCTAGTTTAAAGGTAAGAAAGGGACCAACACCAGCTTTCTCGTTGTCTTGCTCGGATTTTTTTCCCTTTTGTGTAAATAACAAATATAAACTTAATAGCAATATAAATAAAGTACTAATATTGATTCGTAATAATTCCAGTAAGTAGGGTACACAGTTCCTTGGTATATTTTCTTTTTTCGATAAGAAAATCTTCCAATGACATCTCCACACCCTGGGCGAGGCGGGAGATAGTGTCAGTCTTTTACTGACTGAAAACCCATTCCAGTGCCTTCGTTGGGGCCGAATCTTTTTTTTATCTTCCTTTCAGAAACCGACCCTGAAGCTACCACTGCTCGCCATCCGCAATCGCAAGCCCGCGCCTACAGTACGGCCGACGGATCTTGGCGTGCCCGAACTTTGCGCAGCAGGCTGCAGAAACAAGAAAAACCCACACAAAAAAGTCGTAGTCACACATTATTTTAAATAAGGTTGGTCCCTAGATATATAACGTGTGACTACGGCTTTTCATTGTGTAGGTCTTCTTGTTTCTCGAGTAACCGTATTTATTTTAGCATCCTGAAAATCTTGTTTCATACTTTTTAGCGTCCGTTTTTTGTCGTAGTCCGGTTTTAGTTTTTTTACTTTTTTTTTTATTGCCATTGAACAGACACGCTTGTGTTTTGGTGGCGTTGCATCTCACCAGATTGGCATCGCCCTATTTGGAGACTGCCTCGACACCCGAGTTATTTCACAGCCGCAAGCGTGCGCTCGGCGCCTCCCTAGGATCGCCGGATCGGGCACCGGCCGGCCCGTGGCCCACACTTCTGCACAATAGGTAAAGCCGGCTCTGCAGGAAACGACTAATTGGAACCGCCAGACCTGAGGCTTATGTGAAATAAATAGTTTTAAGATTGAGTTTATTATAATATCTGTAGTATTCAAATCATACTGGTTTTTTACTAAATAAAACTTAGGGCGCATTCACGACCTTGCCGCTCTGAGCGGTAGCGGCGCACGGTGGCGGCGAGCGGTAAAATCAAATGTATGAAAATGTTTGAAGCGCTCTTAGACACGTAAATAATGGGTTGCCCGAAAGGGAACCTCGGAGTCCTGAAACGCAAGGCAAAGAAGGAAGCTAGGATCGGGTTTTAATCAGTAAAAGTTTGGCACGCTCTCCCGTTCCGGCCTAGAATAGTAGAATTGAGAAAGCATAGGATAATTTTCGACCTAAAAAAAAGACACTTTAAACATACAAATGAAACATTTTCTTTAATTTTTGAAGTGGGAAAGTCTATCTTACACTGTCCATGTCGGACGGACGGATATTTTCATAGCAAGCTCTTATAACGCGGTATATAATTAATATTCATCATATCGACGGTTGAAAGGCTAATTGATCTAAGCGACATTTTTTTGCAATATTCAGTTATATACGTATTCGGAATCAGCAAATTTTTCTACATCGTTTGAATCGGGTTTCAAATTTTTTTGATTACTTTTTTGGCGCTTAGCACCCACTGTAAAACAGGTCTAATTTCTAAGCTCTTTGATCTATACGACACGAAATTAGACAAATTTGAGGACTTGATGACTTATGCCTTTGATTTTTTGAACTTTTAAAACGTGTGTTGATTAAGGCATTTGGCTTTTTTGCCATGGTTGTGGTTTTGTCGTTAGGCGTATTTTGCATTAAACCAAAACAATAAGCTATGTTGTTTGGCCCACTTTGCCTTCAGAACCGTGTCGCTTGAACCATTTTGCATTGAACATTGGATCAACATCTTGAATGATTCCTCTACAAGTTGTTTTTTTTAATACAATATATTTTCTAAAATTTGTTTAAAGTGGCATACCGACCTCAAAAAGATCTTATGGATATTGCTGAATTATAATGACTTCATTTTGGATGAAAATCCTGTAAGCCCTGTAATGGACATTTGTATCAAATTACTTCACTCTGATGAAACACCATCATGTGCAACAGTCAACTGATATTTGAATATACCCAATAAGCATAATTGCTTATGCTTATTGGGTATATTCAAATATGAGTTGACTTGGCGCTAAACTTATTATTTTATTCCAGGTCGTTGCTTGAGCCAATTTACTTTTAGTTTTTTTTATTTACGGAAGGCATTTAAATTTAAACCATTTTACCTTTTTTCAAAAAAGAAATAAATTTGATGCATTTTGGGCTAACCGACATAAATTTTCTAAAATGATAAACAATTTTCAACAGTAAATACTTAAAAAAAAACCTTAATTAATTAGAGATTTACTTTAGCCTGTCAACCATCGATATACTCATCAAGACCATTCCAAAAAAATCAAATACAATCAATGATTTCGAAAGGAAGGATGCGCCCTACTGAACATTTCTTATAAACCTTCATAATACAAGCAAAAATAGCGACATCTGTGATAACTCATTCGAATTACGTGACTGCCGCACTGCATAGGTGATCGACGTAACCTTGTTCGCGCGTATGGGTTTTTTATTTCGTATTTTAGCAGTCAGTAGGTACAATTAAATCAATTGCATACCCATAAAGGTAAGTACAGTTCGGTTGTTGTTACCGAATAATGCGACTCCAAATCTCTTTACGCGTTGCATCATTTGGAAATCTGTAATTGAAAAAAAAACATCGTCATCGGAAGTTGGTCCATAGATCCATACTTTTACTTACTTATATTACAAATACGAAAATAACTGACGCTAGTAATATATATGTCAATGAATACAATAGTGTTATCTTATTATTTATTTATTGGTGTTATCTTATTATTTATTAACTAGTGCTTGATTGCAATCCCACCGCAGTAAGCAGTTATTGGTCAGTGGGTAGCCTTAGGCGCTAATTACATAGTTCCTATCTCCCAGCTCCATCATCAGATCCTCGTTATCATCTAGCACCAAAGCACTCGTCAAGACGAACCATACGAGCCCAAACACGATGGGGTTGTGTCATTTAACTATAATTTCTATGACCACCTTCTAGCTCCTGGGCACGCCACGATCGAGGCGGTAAGGCCCCTCTTTGAGGCGTGGCTGGAAAGGCCCCTCGGCGTCGTCACCTTCCGTTTGGCGTAGGTGCTGACCGAACACGGCAAGTTCGGTCCGTACCTGTACAAGATCCGTGCGGAGACGACGCCCGGGTGTCGCCACTGTGCGGACCGCCCGGTGGACACGGTGGAGCACACAGTCGAGGTGTGCCCCGCTTGGGAAGAGCATCGCCGTGTCCTCGTGGGGGCGATCGGCGGCGATCTCTCGCGCCGGGGCTTGGTTCAAGCCATGCTCCGGAGCGAGGAGGAGTGGCAGGCGGTCGCCTCCTTTTGCGAAGCAGTAATGCTAGTAAAGGAGGAGGCCGACCGCATTAGGCAAAGGCGGACACGCCGCCGCCGCCGCCGGGTTTCCGATCCCAATTTCCGGCCACCGTAGGCGCGGGCTCGCGGACGGTGGGCAATGGGTAGCTCGCTGTCCGTCCGTCCGGTAACAGACCGGTCCGAGCTCAGGTCGTCTACGGCGCGCACCGTTCCCGCGCGCCTCAAGGAGTTGTCAGCAAACTGTAGGGGTCCAGCAGGGCCGAAGCCTACTGGGGCCAAAGGTTATGCGAGAGTGTCACCACGGGCCCCGGGACAAAGGCGAGGAATGGAAAGGTAGTTTTTTAGTCAGTAAAAGTCTGACACTATTTCCCGCCCCACCCAAGGGCGGGATTTGTCATTGGATGATTTTACCTACCACAAAAAAAAAAAAAAAAACCTTCTAGCTCCCAAATTTCAGCTCAATCGGTAACCGGGAAGTGGATCAAATTTAATTTACAAGATTTGATCACAGACAAACATCGGACAGGTGAAAGTAATTATAAGCTTGTAAAAATGACATAGAGAAAGGAAAACTTTCTTTCTACGAAAAACGAATTGCACTGATGGACAATTAAACGCATAGTGATGACTTGTCTACTGTCACTGTCACTGTCATTTGTTGCCAACCAATAACCAATTTTGCATTACTTGTTTTCGAACATAGAGGTTTTCGAAGATGTAATAGTTTTATTCTCGTTTATATCAGGAAATTATTGTAGACATTTGCTTGGTAATATTGTCATTATTGCGTCAGCCCTGCCTTTATGTATTAAGCTGTGAGCAAAGAATACCGTGTCCAAAATATTGTCTGTAGTGTCACTACATGCATTGTTTTGTTAATTAATTTATCCAGTTTATTAGAAAGCAATCAAAACGGCGGGACGAAACAGTATGCGGCGAGCGCGGGAGGGGTATTCGTATCAGCCAGTGCCAAGAGTAGCAACAGAAGATGCACTGGAATTTGACAACAACCGGATGGCAGAAGAGCTCAGTGGGAAAATCTCTTCACTGAAAGACATATCCATTGAGTTAGGCAACGAAGTCCGTTATCAAGAGAAATTGCTGCGTGGTCTAGACGACGATGCTGATAGAAGTTCAGGCTTCCTTGGCAAGACTATGGGTAGAGTCCTAAGATTGGGCAAAGGCAATCACAACTACTATATATTTTACTTATTTCTCTTTGCTATTTTTGTATTCTTTTTGCTTTATATTGTATTGAAATTTAGGTGATGTGATGTAATTAGATCCTTGAACTGTCTATAACAATAATTCATTCCGGTGTATTTATATAAAACTGTTACTACTCTGTAAATAATAAAGATCTTTAAACAAGTGCACTGTTTTATTGTTTTGATTCATGTAAATATTGTTAGAAAATCTAAAAATGTAATGGTTTACATTTATCATAAGACTAGCTTCTGTCAGCGGCTTCACTCATGTGCTAGTAGGTTTCTCCATACAAACTGAATCCCCATGTCATTAGGTGAGTGATATTGTTAAAAATTCTTGTTGTTTTTATACATCATGTCACTTAATGCCCAAGCGAACGCCGGCGTTAGCGCGTGATTAAACACCAAGGGATTTTTTTTGCATAGATTATAAAAAATTCAGCTCTTTTATAAAGGGTATTTATCCAAAAAGGTAAATAAAATGTTTTTCATAAAGTATTCTTTATATAAGCAAACCTTTCGATATTCCCTATCTATATATAAAAAAGTGGGAAGGCAGCTTAGAACCAGCACATTCACATTTTACCCTGTTTAACAAAACAAAAATAAAATAACGAGGTAAAAACCTGCTCATTTATTGGTATATAGTAGAGCGGGAGCAAAGCCGCGGGAAAAAGTTATTATCTATATATATGTATAAAATAAAATTGTGTTAGTTACAAAATTTATAATTCAAGAATGGCTGAACCGATTTGGATGAAAATTGGTGGGAAGGTAGCTTAGAGCCAGGAGAAGGACATAGGATAGGAAGTAACAAAAAATAATCCAAAATCTGCTCATTTATTAGTATAGCGTAGAACGGGGGCGAAGCCGCGGGCTAAAGCTAGTACCTACATATAGAAGAGGATTGAAACATTAATCAGTTAATGGAACCTCTGTGCAAAAATTCAGCATTCTAGATCCAAGGAATTGGGCTGTGTTGATGAGTCAGTGAGTCAGAAATTCGCCTTTTATAATTATATACAGAGGAACATGGGTAAGGTAATACAATAATACTATACAACATATTAAATTAAAAACATTTAATTACAGCTACTTTAGCAATTGGTTTCACTAATAATACAATTCTTTCAACATATTACAATAATCTTCACCTACAATTACTTTAGGTACTGATATGAATAGTCTACATGTTCCTTTTAACAAGTTGGAACAACATTGCATGGAGTCCCGGAGTAGAGCAACAATACCACAAGCATTTTGTAAATCATTTTTATTACAGTATGCGCTTAAATCATCTAAGACAATAGTGGAAGGAATACTTTGCCAATCTTGTAATGTAGAAATACTTTCTATTAATGAATCCAAACTTTTAACATACATAAATGTAACCATTTTCATGTAATGCTTGTTTATTGAACTTAAGTCTTGAGATAATACTGGCAGTTCATTTAATTCTTCAGCTAATATGTATAAAACTTTTCCATCCTTAGCGTGTAGTAAAGCTTTCGCAAAAAGTTTTTTTCGATTTGCACTTGCACCTTCAAAATAAAAAGTGCAACAATCTGTTTCCATTGTAAATTATATAGAAACTATTAATTTGCTTCTTTCAATCTCATTGGTTCAATATCCTTTGAGAAACAAAGAATTTATAAATCTTACGCTAAAATGTAGGTTCCAGTTTATTACTATAATTCTATTGAAAGAAAGTTTAAACTTTAAAGACATTCGTTTGCCAAAGAGAATATAAGCACTACGTTTAAGAGACGGGACTCCCATAGAAAAAATGGCTCAACACGAAACGTCAAAACGTGTACTAAGATTCAATACCAACTTTGACATAGATGACCATATACATGACGTACGGGCTGCCAACATAACGGCCGATATAGTGGTGTATCTAGGTGCTTATGGTAATTTTTTATCGATAGTATTTAAAAAAAAAAATATAGTTCCATATATTGGATCTGAATTAAGGTCTATTTACGCCAACTTTATCCATTAGTTTAACTAAGAATAAGTGGAATATTCCATATCAAAAAATAAAACCCAAGGTTTCATTAATTGATATGGAATATTCCACTTACCAGCGAATTTAGGTTGACGCAAATGAGGTTGGGTTTCAAAGGTGGGGTGGGGGTGTGGTTAACGCTAAAGGAAACACCATTTTACGGATTTTAATAATAACAGTTTATTTTATTTTTCTTTATGGTTAAACAAATACAGAAACTATAACCTATTTGCCTATTCTCTATAATGCATAAACCTTAAAAGTATCATTATCTTACTTTATTATTTTTGATTCTGATCTTTATTAGATCTGTAATTATAAATATAACAAAGTTTACATGAATGATGCTCTAATTAAGAATCTTACCTTTGCGTTTAAGAGTCGAATCAGTATCAGTTTTGCCAATGTGTAGAAGAAATCCAATCATCTCCCTAAGGTTCTGCAGTAAGTCCCACAGAAGGAATTGCAGATTTTTTTAGTTGTGTCTTCGTAAAATCCTTGGCAGAAAATGTTTGCTACAAACATGTTTAATTGGTGGAGCTAAAAAACTCCACTAATACGTACGAACGTCCAATCCAATGTTTACATCTAGAAGAAAAAAATGTATTGCATTACTTATTAGCATTTCATATTGAGATACCTGAAATATTTATTGTTCGAATAGCATGATCGTTCTATTTGAATTATACTAAATAATGTTTAGATTATAAGAGTATCGATAGTCGATTAAACATGCCCAGCAGTAGTGATAAATCATTTTTAAAATTGAAGAATTTCATTTTTTATCACGAACTTGTAAATTTTAATAATGAATATTTAAAACTATCGATATAGTCGATAAAAATTCCACTACACAGCACTGTTAATAGGTTATTTTATAGATTTTCGACTGATTTTTATTAAAATTGATTTGTAAATCACCAAATCCTTTTCTGTAACTGAAAATGAACGTTTATTTACGCTTACCTCTCTTAATGTAATGGATATTTAGCCATGAACATTGGCTTTTGACCGTCCGACCGGCTGGCTCGTAAACCACATATTTCACAGATTTTATAGTGCATATCAACAGATTGCTTCACATGGGTACACGTAAACGTCCTATTAATAGGAATTTTCGCTTAAAATTCACGAAACACATATTAAAAACAAAAATTAAACTTTGTTTACAATTCACCTCTTGAGAAGTAAAAGATAAATATGGCGGATGGATAGCTGCGACAGAGTCGAATAGATGTTAAAGCGAGACAGCGATAGCCGCCATTTTGGCCGCCATTAAAATTAGTACGCGTTTCATACATTTGGCGAAGACCATTTTTTTCTTAGGGAGTTTCGCCAGACTGGTTTGCATTAGTTTATTTCAGTTTGACCCAAAGAGAATATAAGCACCACAGATTACAGAGAGATACTACAGCACTAGGTACGTTTAGTTTGACATTTCATTCAAAGATAATGTTTTTTTATTGCTAATATTTTTGGCTTGGACACTAAGTCCTTTAAGCAATGTCTTCGTGTAAACACTTTGGTTTACATATGGATGCACACATTCTAATGTTTTCTTTTTTGTAGTGTTTGGTAGAAAATGTAACAAGTCAACCTTCTCGGCAAACTTCGCTGAGGTAACCAATATATCCTATATTCTAGCAATATGTGGAATCATTATTGAAACAGCTGTTTCAATGATTTCACATATTTTCCAGTTGCGCAGATACTTGAGATACAAAACTACACCAATTTTACATCACAATATCCACTAGGAATCAATTCGAGAATAATTAAAACAGCCACTGAACTTTACAGAAATCCCGCCAAAAACTCTTAAAGATAATGACAATTTGTCAGCGTTGCCAGGGCCCAGGGGGCTTACTCTCGAGTATAATTCCGATCGGTCGACATTGGAATTGCGACGTTAGGTGCTCTTGAATTCGATGCTAGACACATGACATTGCCTCTCGCTTCACCCAAAGATAAAAAAGGTATAAGAATAAAAGACAAATGGTTATAATAGACACTATTTAATTATACCATTATATTACAAAATTAAAATAAAGAAAACTATGATATACCTCATTTCTTACACAATGTTATGAAACGTCCTGTATAAAATGTAACTATTGCATTTTCTGTGAAAGTTATCCTCCCTAAAACCAAAGTTAGGTTTAGTGAGTCACTGTTTAATGAAGTCTTGTTTGAGTTGGGACTAACATTTTGGTTAAACCCATGATGCTTTGATTTCCTGTAGTGGGTATTTACAATGATTCGATGGACAAAATATATTCATAAAAATGGTTAATAAATGTTTATGTTCAATGAGAGACGATATAAATGAGATTGTCTTGGCAAAAAAGGATCTGTAAAAATTTTAAACAGTTTGACAGAATGCAAACTTCAATAAAGTATAAAGTACATGAGGGACGCGTTGACGGACGCCAAAACTACTCAAGCAGTTTGATCTATGCTGGGGCTGTTACTATACATCAAACTTATAGCACTAACACTTCCCCTGCCCAGGACGTAGGTACAATAATTCGTTCGTGTGCCCACAACCCGCCTCCCGAGTCGTATGTCGATACGTAACTAATGTTGACTTGTGTTCATGCCCAGGACCCCATTGGCGAGTTAAATTCTAAGGTCTTTTTTTACATAGCATGAAACGACTGCAGGACGAAAAATGTTCTAACAATTATTTATAGGCTTACTTCGGTTTATTTTTAAAATTTTCTAATTGTTATTCAACAGTTGCACAACAATTGAGCTTCAATTCATATCCATATGGATTCTTGACCACTGAAAGTGTTACAACAAGAATCGGTTTCTTTAACCTCCAAACCTTAAAAAACAATAGTATAATACTTCCCAATGCAGATAAAAAATAGTATACTACCACTTACAATACCTAATGGGAAATCAATTTTTAATGCATGATTTTATTGCTTTCCATTGTAAAGTTGGCATAGGCACTACAAGTGAGCGTCAAATGTCGCATTTTAAAGCTAGGTATCCACTAGGGTGTGTTGGGCAGAAACATTAGCTTTAGTTTCAATCCGCCCTCTCGCTGCGCCGCAGTTTGTAAAATTAGGGCGGATTTTTGAATTGCGATCCTATTTTTGACCCTTCCACCTGATGGATGCCTAGGTTTAAAGGTCTTTGATCTTTTATTTTGCAACCTCCCACTTACTTACGGAAACTTTTGTTAATATATAACAGTAATGATTTATTAATCGAATTAGTCTTGTGGGGTTGCAATTTGAGAATATATTAATATACCAATCCAATATTTATTACTAGATGCTTCGTTGTTGCATACAATTATTAATTGTTACACATACTTTTAATATGTGCTCCAAGACATGAATGAACCTACAGATCAATAATACAGCTATCATAAGAGATAAACCAAACTTAGGCATCGTACACACCAAACGTATTGTCCGCCGCCAACTGTGAGTATGCTAACTGTTAGCCTGTGTGAATGTAGACTCAGCATGCAGTATGCGTTCTCATCAAAGTGACAATACGCTATAGCGTAGAATGAGTTACATAAGTGAACAATAGAGTAGGCTAGTGACGCGTAATACAATAATCGGCCACCGAGAATCAGCGACACCGCACTACGTATTAGCGTAGTCAGTTCGGTGTGAACGAAAAGTTAATATATAGGGTGACTGGTAGTTAGTGAACGATACTTACTACGATACAACTTTTACTATTGGACCAAACCTGAAATCGCGAAAAAAATCAGCAAAGTTCAATACATTTTGACCAGTTAGGCGAACACAAATGTACTAACCAGCAATTTCTGTTTGCGATTTTAGGTTCGATCCCATAGTAAAAGTTGTTTGTTATCATGACTACAATCACGTGTTTAAGTATCGTTCACTAATTACCAGTCACCATATATTTGGAAAAGCGATAAACTGCATAACGCATGCTCACAATCAGCGGCGGACAATACGTTTGGTCTTAACAATGCCTTAGTGCATTTTATACTTTTGTAATTAAGGTGAAAAAGATTATTATTTTTATTAAAAAGATATGACATTAGTACAATTTTTATGCACTTAGTTTAAATTGCGGCTAAGCCATGTGGTATGAAATCATCTTTAACTGATAAACTATATACAAAAAAGGGATTTATAGCTACTGTAATTCAAGTTCATGATAAAGTTAATATTTTCAAAACATATTTAAACAACACGGTTTTGCAAATAAAAATGTCAAAAGAAAGAAGTAAAAACTTACTATAAGCATTTTTATACAGCTAATTAAAAGATAAAATTTTAATTAAATTGTTTAAAATTTTTGACTTAATGTCAAAATTGAGAACATAATATACAGGGTATAATAAATGGAAAATCTAAACTATTCATTTAATATGACCTTGTATAATATATTTATCAAGAAGTTCTTGAACAACAACATCATACTATACATAGTTAGAATATGCAGCGTGGAAGTCAGTCTTGTTTTGGGCTGAAATACCTCACAATAGTAATCTATTGTGAGGCAACCCTAAGCCAGTATAGTTTTAGTTCCACCATAACGCTAGGCCATTTTTAAATGTCAATTCAACATAAATCTATATTGAATATGTCCATAAAATATATGAGGAAGAAATTGACAACAGAAACACAATCACATTCTATGTGGTACACAATCGTACATAGCATTTCATGATGCAACTGAACCTTGCTATATTTTACACAAATTATTACAATTCGAATGAACCTAAAAAGTAAACAATATATTGCTTCGAAGAATTTATCATAGTAGGAAAAACATAATTCCAAAATGTGGAAGTTCCAAGCTTCCAATGTTTTAACATATATTCTTAGTCACATGTGACTACATAGATCACCTTCGATTTACTCTGATACATGACTCATCACTGTTCGAATTCGTCAAATTGCTGTTATTCCTGAGCTTTGCTGGCCTCTGTTATTGATTCATATTGTTCCTTATCAAGTTCAGTCATTGTCAAGCTGCCGTCAGGCAACATAAGTACAACTCTTCGCGTACCACCTGTAACAATAACATCAGTATTAATAAAATTTCGTCATGTGTCTAAAGATAACGTTTTATAATTGCGGATAGCTTGAAGAATCATCCAGATAGCTAGGTTGCAATTATATAGCGCATTTAGCTGGTATCTGGCAGATTCGTCCCAAAGATGAGAGCAATATTTCACACACAATCGAACTTGCGCTTGATAAAGCTTGAGCAGCTGTTCCGGCGTGAAGTTTTGCCTCATTTTTGCTAGGATTCCCAACTTTTGGGCAGTTAGCTGAGCATTAACCTCGATACATTTGCCCAAAATTGAGAGAAAAAGGATCCAAGAAGATCAAGATGGTCGGTTATCGGCACGGTTACAACCCGGAAGAGTTGGGAGCAGGGTGGAAATGGCTCCTCATAGCAGATAAGGACAACCGTGACTTAGCAGCATTGAACCTGAAAAAATTGGCATCGTCCCATTCTGAAACCACCTGCAAGGACGAGTTAAGTGCTCCACCATAGTCTTTGGGAGACACTAGATATGGGCAACAGTGCTGTCGTGCATGCCAAAAGGTACCGAGCTTAAGACCCTAACTCCCGAGCAGTGCTACAAAACAGTGACTTACTGAAGCCTACTCCTTGGTAACGGCTAGGTCAATAAGATTGAAAAAAATATATGTTTATTACACATTTATGTGCTACATTATCACCATATGATTTTTTCGTAAGACTAACACATTTGTCAAAAAAAAAGAGATATTTTTTCACTTGTTTACCCTACTCCTTTCAAACGGCTTTGATCTTTAGAAATATGTTTACACAAAAAAAATAGCTGGTTAAGTGTTGTGCAGAATGTACATAGCATATGTAATCCAATCAATATTTCGTAAAGAAAATGAATTTATAGGTCCGCGGGGTTCTATTCGGGCGCATCTGGCCGGAATTAAACGCACACACACTCGTGTATGTGTGCAGATATATTCTGGCCAGATATTCAAGGGACTATACGCCCTACGGAGATCATTTATGTGCAGCAAGAACAATGTTACCCAGAGCTATAATACCAAGGCCTGTGCCTTGGTATTATAGCTAATTGACCGGAGAAGCAGCCATCGACAAGCACTCGACTGGACTGAACACTAAGGAAGTCTGCAATCCACACAAGCACGCAATTTAGCGGGTAGGCCAAAGGAAGAGTTGTAAGGCCATCGTGCCAGACCCTTTCGAAAGCCTTCGAGATGTTGAAGAAGACGGCAAGTGCTTCCCTATGCCTCTTGATGGACTTACTCCAGATCCCCAGTCGACGGCGTAATCGGCATAAGCCGTACTGACTGTCACTTAGGATGTGTTTGGCTTCTAAGTATGCCAGGAATTTCAAACTCAAACTCAAAATCGTTTATTTCACATAGGCCTACATGGGAACTTATAAAACGTCAGAAGCTAGCGCACAGTTCCAATTGGTCGTTTCCTATGGAGAAGAACCGGCAAGAAACTCCATGGTTACTCTTTTAAAAAACTGATTTTTCTGCAATATTTCCATATTACAATATTTATAGATATGAGAGGACAATGTAGACTGGTCAGCTTTTTTCCCAATAGAACAATAAAAATTGTAACCCTTGAAACCACGGAGTCTACGCTGTTCTCACATTCACATACTGACCGGGAGAGGGCAGGTCCGCCTGCAAGAGCTGCGCGATGACCTGCGTGGCGTCCTCGCCGGGCTCGCCCTCCACCTGCACGGCCACCTGCAGAATCGTAGCGGTACTGACCGGGAGAGGGCAGGTCCGCCTGCAAGAGCTGCGCGATGACCTGCGTGGCGTCCTCGCCGGGCTCGCCCTCCACCTGCACGGCCACCTGCAGAATCGTAGCGGTACTGACCGGGAGAGGGCAGGTCCGCCTGCAAGAGCTGCGCGATGACCTGCGTGGCGTCCTCGCCGGGCTCGCCCTCCACCTGCACGGCTACCTGCAGAATCGTAGCGGTACTGACCGGGAGAGGGCAGGTCCGCCTGCAAGAGCTGCGCGATGACCTGCGTGGCGTCCTCGCCGGGCTCGCCCTCCACCTGCACGGCCACCTGCAGAATCGTAGCGGTACTGACCGGGAGAGGGCAGGTCCGCCTGCAAGAGCTGCGCGATGACCTGCGTGGCGTCCTCGCCGGGCTCGCCCTCCACCTGCACGGCCACCTGCAGAATCGTAGCGGTACTGACCGGGAGAGGGCAGGTCCGCCTGCAAGAGCTGCGCGATGACCTGCGTGGCGTCCTCGCCGGGCTCGCCCTCCACCTGCACGGCCACCTGCAGAATCGTAGCGGTACTGACCGGGAGAGGGCAGGTCCGCCTGCAAGAGCTGCGCGATGACCTGCGTGGCGTCCTCGCCGGGCTCGCCCTCCACCTGCACGGCCACCTGCAGAATCGTAGCGGTACTGACCGGGAGAGGGCAGGTCCGCCTGCAAGAGCTGCGCGATGACCTGCGTGGCGTCCTCGCCGGGCTCGCCCTCCACCTGCACGGCCACCTGCAGAATCGTAGCGGTACTGACCGGGAGAGGGCAGGTCCGCCTGCAAGAGCTGCGCGATGACCTGCGTGGCGTCCTCGCCGGGCTCGCCCTCCACCTGCACGGCCACCTGCAGAATCGTAGCGGTACTGACCGGGAGAGGGCAGGTCCGCCTGCAAGAGCTGCGCGATGACCTGCGTGGCGTCCTCGCCGGGCTCGCCCTCCACCTGCACGGCCACCTGCAGAATCGTAGCGGTACTGACCGGGAGAGGGCAGGTCCGCCTGCAAGAGCTGCGCGATGACCTGCGTGGCGTCCTCGCCGGGCTCGCCCTCCACCTGCACGGCCACCTGCAGAATCGTAGCGGTACTGACCGGGAGAGGGCAGGTCCGCCTGCAAGAGCTGCGCGATGACCTGCGTGGCGTCCTCGCCGGGCTCGCCCTCCACCTGCACGGCCACCTGCAGAATCGTAGCGGTACTGACCGGGAGAGGGCAGGTCCGCCTGCAAGAGCTGCGCGATGACCTGCGTGGCGTCCTCGCCGGGCTCGCCCTCCACCTGCACGGCCACCTGCAGAATCGTAGCGGTACTGACCGGGAGAGGGCAGGTCCGCCTGCAAGAGCTGCGCGATGACCTGCGTGGCGTCCTCGCCGGGCTCGCCCTCCACCTGCACGGCCACCTGCTGCAGCGCCGGCGCCGCATCGCCGCCCGGCATGAGGGTGGCCAGCTGCGACGGATCGATCGCCAACACCTGCCAAAAGCATACTCACTTTGAACCTACTGAAAACTTAGCATATTGGGATCTATTTCATTACTTTTACAGGTTTAACTACCATGAATCGGTGAATTATTTCAATCTGCCAAGTGCAAAGTGAAATAACCCAAAGCAGAACATATTCGATATTTATATCGATATCGTAACTGCTGACTCAGTAATCAACTTGGTTCCTACTGCATCTTCCTACATACATATATATAAGAAAACAAAAGTAACGGTGAGTGCTTAAAACTACACGACAGTTCAGAAGAGATACAAAATCGTAATTGTTCGGGTGAGGCCGACAGCGTGCTACCCATTGCACGCCGTCCGCAAGCCCGCGCCTACGGTGGCCGGAAATCGGGATCGGAATCCCGGCGGCGGCTGGGGCGAGCGCCCCGTTGCCTCTGCCTAATGCGGTCGGCCTCCTCCTTTGCTAGCATTACTGCTTCGCAGAAGGAGGCGACCGCCTGCCATCCCTCCTCACTACGGACCATGGCCTGAACCAAGGCCCGGCGAGAGAGATCGCTGCCGCCGATCGCCCCCACGAGGACACGGCGATGCTCCACCCAGGCGGGGCCCACCTCTACAGACTTGGTACCGATATTTATAAATCGACGCCGTTGGGCAAAGTTGAAAATCAAAAAGCAAATTTTTGCGACTACCGATATATAGCCCGCTATTTTATGCTATTTAGTTTGTTTGAAAAAAAAAAACATTTTTTATATTTCGATTCTAGGATTTCAATGGACTAGCACTACTGTTATAATTTAAAGTCGTATCGTCAGGGCCACGTTATATAAATTTAGTTTTATATTTAGGTTGGGATTAAGAATCAGTAAAAATATATATATATATATATATAAATTATGCAATTTTTGAGAAAAATTAGTTACTATAATACACTACGTAACTGCACAGGACATTATCATTCGAAACTGGCACTTTCGATTGTTTAAAAGGAAACAAATCAATTCGAAACTGGCAAAATCGATAGTTTTCGTCACTTAAAATTACACGTACACAATCGGAAACGCCATTTTTGATATTATTGAGAATACGAACCACGTCGAAAAATATCCAAAATACCAGGTCCGATTTTTTACCTAGGAAACACTATGAGAAAAGGCTAAAACAATGTTTTTAACGCCATAATTTATTAATTTTAATAAAACCGCGATCAGGGGGCCTATTACAACCTTTTTAAAATCCAGTTTGTTTCCAGGCAATTCAGTTTACGGCCGTAAACTGCCTTGTTATTTTTCGTATTATGACGTACGTTATTCTGACCGGAATAATCCTGGATAGTTGTCTATGGCTGGATTGCACTGTCTTGAAAGATGGCGTTCGAAAACCTCAAAACAAAGATTACCGGTATTTACGGTTTTTTAATTTTTAATGTAATATTGTTTATTGATGAATTTGATGTAATTTTGTAACAGAAATCGAGATTAACAACAAGTTTAAAAACGAGTTATGTATTATTTCTGTAAATACAATGTCATAAAGTTGAAAATACAGCATGGTCTCATAAACTTTATTTCTGAACGTACTGCGATAACTGCTGACCCGGCAGAAACAAAACTTAAGTGTGTTTAAGTGCGTACGTACTTCAACAAAACTTTTGAATGAGAATATTACTAATTAATAATGGCGTAAGTAGTACCTATTTTATTTATAATGGGCGTCACTTACAAACTCTCAAATTACTTAACTTTCTTTCTAATGGTAAATCCGACGCCCTTGTAGACCCACTAGCTACATGACGTCTCAGTTCGTCACATAAATTGTGAACTAATTGTTTACTAAGCCTGTATCGCTTTATAAACAAAACTTCGTCAATAGCAAACGGGTCACTAAGATCTCGAACACGCATCCTTTGAATTTTTGTTTCGTTGTTCTCTTGTGACGCATCACTTATAAGAAATTCAACAACTCAACACACATATTTAATGTATTATTAAACTGTCCAAATAGATTAAAATATAATAAAAAGTCAAAACAATTCACAAAAAGTTACTAGAAAGAGGCGTAAACTGAATGGCTTGTTAGACCCAATTTTTGACACTTTAGCAAGTTAAGAACTGTCAATTGGACGCTCATAATACGGAATTCCCTGCCAATAACCGTGCAGATGTCGGTCAAGTGTCACGTGACTACTGACTGGCTGGCAATAAGATATCATAATACGGATAAGCAAGGCAGTTCATTATAAGGCGTAAATTGACTGTAATTAAGAGATCGTAATAGGGCCCCTGACTACAGTGGCATGCCTCGGTGTGCGGTGAACACTCGCGAAACCGGCAGTTTCGTCTCATTCGGGCCACTCCCCAGTACCGCGTGTGCACGCGATACTTAACTTTCGTTTATATACGACGGCTTAACAACTGTTACGCTTTTATATTATTCGATTTCAAAAATGCAATAAGCACTGATAATTATCGTTTTTTAAGTATGCAAATTAAAAATTACTTCTGAGCTAAGAACAGAATTTAAAAAAATGCAAATATTCAGATTCGAGAGTTTACCTAGGGACAGTTCATGTGTATATTTATTTATTTATTTCTTTATTGCACACCTTAACTTATTATTAGGACATCAAATTAAAAAGAAAATAAGTGTACAATAGGCGGTCTTATTGCACAGGGCAATTTCTACCAGACAACCTTTGGATGGACTGGAAGAAAGGCACTACCTATCACTTTAATTTTTCCTTCACCATTTTTTTGAACGATGACAGCGTTTGGGCACGCCTCACTTCTATGGGTAATTCCACAAACAAGCTGCTTGTACCGTATTTAAAGATACTAACACTATTGTACTTATAAATACTGTCTGAGGTCTCTTGGGTCTTGGACAAGTACACACTAACAGTTGTACTGTACTAGAAAGTTTTTTTTTTTTATAAATAATATCAACTATTGCTTGACTGGGATCCCACCTGATGGTAAGCAGTGATGCAATCGTTAAGCTCATGAATAATCTGACCTGTCCATCCTCCCTAGTGACGTACATGACGTCCCCGTCGCCTTCCACCGCGCCCTCCACGCCTTCCACGGCACCTTCAACTCCCTCTGCCGCCACCAGCAGCGTTTGTCCTGCTTCATTTTCGCCCGCTACCTGTTGCAATAAATAAAACATGTGACACATTAATGAACGCAAAAAATGCCAACATTCCTAAAGTGTATGTGTGTGCCCTTGCTGAACTGCATGAGAATTACCGCTGCAAAGGTCTGTGCCCTGCAGAGCTGCGGATCTTCACTGATGGATCCAAACAAGCAATGGCACGGGTGCTGGAGTCTTCTCGGAGGATCACAATATTCACATACGGCGCGCACCGTTCCCGCGCGCCTCAAGGAGATGTCAGCAAACTGTAGGGGTCCAGCAGGGCTGAAGCCTACTGGGGCCAAAGGTTATGTGAGACTGTCACCAAAGGCCCCAGGATAAAGGCAAGGAATGGAAAGGTAGGTTTTTAGTCAGTAAAAGTCTGACACTGTTTCCCGCCCCACCCAAGGGCGGGATTCGTCATTGGATGATTTTACCTACCCAAAAAAAAAAAAAAAAAAAAAATACCATTGGGGGTTCATAACATGGTGTTCCAGGCTGAGTGCTTGGGCATTTCCCTGGCAGCCTTAGCCGTCGCAACCAGGAAAGCTAAGGACCACTCTATACGTATACTTTCGGACCGCATGGCTGTATTGCAAGCGCTAAACAGCCACACGGTTAACTCTGGGCTGATTTATGAGTGTCACCAACGCCTCAACTATCAATAACCATTCAATGGATTAAAGGGCACAGCGATTCCCGAGGCAATGATGCTGCGGACGAACTCGCCAGAAGGGGATCGAGTATAGCGGCGATAGGGCATATGCCCATTGTGCCACTCTCCTTCGGACACCTACACAATCTGGCAAACAAACGAACTAGAGACCTACGCCACAAACTATGGGTAAACCTGTAGGGTTCACCCCTACCACATAGTTTATTTACGTTTATAATAAACTCGCTCAAGACAACAATTATAACACAAACATAAACACAGTCACAGTATTATTTATATTAGTATTTACGTTTATTATGGTTACACAGCACAACATTCACGGCATCTATAATGTTCAACATTAGAATGTCGGATGGTGTCGGCGGTCCAAGCCCGCGGGCCGCGGGCGAGAGCGGTTGAGCGGCCAAGCGTACCCTTTTACTTACGACTAACGGAGGTCAGTCGGTCACAGACCTCGCCGCTTACCGCTTGCGCCTGCGTATCGTTCTGCCAACCGGCTAACACTACTTGTTTCGCGACCTTGTATTGTGGACTATTCTATTGTATTATGCTGTGACTGTAAATTGTGTGTTTCTTCTGTCCGTTCTCTCTTCGTTCTGTTCTTTGCATAGTCAGTGCAGGCAGGCCAAGGAGGCACTTCCGTCCATTGATGGCCACTTTACGAAACAGGCCCTACGACTGACTAAACCTCAGTTATGAAAAGTGACGGCCGTTACAACTGGCCACGGGAGCTTTAATAAGCACCTCTCTATCATAGGAGTTACAGACAGCCCAATGTGAAAAGCATGCTTGGAGGAGGACGAGACAGCAGCACATCTGCTTCTAAGCTGCCCTGTCGTCGCTGTATACAGCGCAAAACACTTCGGAAACCCAGGTAGCCTCTGCGAAATGGCCAGTAACACCAAGGCGCTGCTGGCCTTTCTTGAGGAGCTGGGGTGGATCGAATGACACTTTTGTCCCACCCGTACGCAAAATACACGCTTTAGTCGTGGAGTTGCGGACACCAGCCCGAAATACAATGAATTGCAGACACCAGTTTTTTGGTCAAAATAAAGAGCTATAAGGAATACCATAAATTACTGATTTTAGATTGTAAAAGACTAACAGTATGATGTCAACTCATGATCATAGACAGAAATGCAAGATTTTAGAATTTAATTTAGTCTAGTTTTTTCCAGTATCTTCACTTCCAATTTTTGTTAAAAAATAATCGTTTATTTATCAAATCGCTCAGCAATTATCTATAGCACTGCACTTTCATAAAATTTACATTTTATAAACATAATAAACAAACAATATCACTAGTACTTTAAAATCTTGGAATAAATAATTACTTCGTTTAAAAGTAGAGTAGGTTAAAATGAGCGTACCTGATATAATACTCCATCTTCTCCTCGGATCATGATGGGCGTATGTCCTGAGTGTAGCAGTCCGACTTCCTCGCCGTCGTCGACGCCGACGCCTCCTTCCAACAATTGCTTCACTGCACTGGCCTCCACTTTCACTTCCGTCTGTAACACCACAGTATTTTTAATGTAAGGTCCTTGAAAGACCATGGTTTTGACATAAAATTGTGAATAAGCACATGACACTACAAATTAATCAATCAAAATGTCGACTGAAAATCAATTTATTCTCTAACGAAATGAAATATTGCAAGAGAAATCCCATTTGTCACAATATAAATAAGATATCACTATGAAGTGATGTGGGTTCCGGAAAAAATTGCACTTACGCCATCTTCGTCGGTGAGTACGGGGAGTGAAGGTTGGGCGCCGTCTCCCTGCACCAGCATACCTGTCGTACCACCAGGTGACATTTCCACCTACAAAAAAATTAATTGTATAATATTGTAGACAAATAAAAAAACAATATCAAAATCCAAGTCACAAGGCAACTGCCTTGTGACTTCGTCCTAGTCCCAAAAAAAGTTTTTTATTTCACACTTTTTAGTTGCGATGCCTATTTCTCATGATAATTCCAATAAACCCAAACACTGCTAGGATACATTGTTTTCTTATGAAGTTCTCGTGTCTACTTTCCACCTTCCTGGGGCCAATCTGGAAGTATACCCTTTAAGGGAAAAAAAAAAATTGCAAATCGGTCCATAAACGACGGAGTTATCCGCGAACAAACATAAAAAAAGCATATGTTTACGGTCGAATTGAGAAACCTTTTTTTTTTTAAGTCGGTTAAAAATGAATGTTAAGCTGGTGATATACGGTGGCGGTGAAGGCGAAGATTCGTCTGTGCATCAGGAGTTTAGCGAAACTTCCTCGTACCTTCATAAGCATCGTGCCGGCGAGCGCGTCGGGCGCGGGAGGCGGCGTGGGCGGCGGCGAGGGCGTGGGCGGCGGCGTGGGCTCGCCCTCGGCGCGCGCCAGGCGGCGGCCCGTGAGCGGGCACAGCGTGAGCTCGCGCTCGGGCGACGGCGGCGGCAGCGGGCCCAGCACTCGAGGGAACGGGTCCTCGATGCCGTCCGACGTGTCCGATGACGCGTCCGACTGCAACCATTTCCAGTTTAGGCATATACGGAGTGTACAAAACACTATTCACCACAATGTCACTTCAATTGTTATCTTCAAGTGACGTTGTGGTGTTCGACAATACCCCTTGCTAACCTAACCTAACGCTGGAGCTGCAATCTAATCAAATCAAAATTATTTTTATTTCACATAAGCTTATATGGGCACTTAAAAAACGTCAGAGCGTGTATAGTCACGAACCTTCGCACTTTGACACGATATACGCAGTGTTGTACTGGCCATTAATGGCGAATGTTCGTGCTGCGTATTCGTTTTAAGTTTTTGAATCAAGGATGAATCATTCTTTGACGGCATATTTCAGAACGCAACTTAATAAAATTATGATCCTCTAATAAAATATCGGCCATTGATTACTGCATGAAAATTCGTGGACAAACTTTCGGCACGGACTGCTTCGCTTCGTGATACATACAAATATTGCCAAATTACAATAAGTTAGTTCGAAAATGCATTCATTACGCAATCGAGCGACTTATAATAAAATTATGATGATGGATGCAATGTCAGGTAATTTGTCTTGATGAACTAACTACATTATGCTAAAATAGCATTATTTTACAGTATCGCGACAGAAGAAAACTAGCTTCCTGTTAGATAAAAATTTGAGAAACCTACACCTACCGGTTACCGGTTTAGAAAGAGTTAAGTGACAAACACACATACAGAAGAATTATAATTATATATGTACAACATTAATCTGTCTGATGGACACGATATATCTCAACATCTGTCCATGCAATATCGGCTTTTTTCTTGTCTCGCATACAATAAGCACGAAACTAATGAAATCGCACGTTATTTGTTTCTACTAGGGTTCATGATTTCACGGGTTTTTCAAATTCTCGGGGCACAAGAATTCTCGAGGGTAATTTCTCGGGTCTTCTCGGGTTGTCGAGAAATTTACATACACGATTGTCTAGCAAATCTTTTCGGTTCTAATAATGAAAAATGCAGTCCCCAGAAAAATTTAGTAATTTTGGAATGGTCTTAATGAATATTTATTATATGTATAGGTATTTACCGCGCTATAAAAGCTTGCTAAGAAAAATTTATTTTCATTGAAAACTTGTTGCAACGTACCTGCTTACTAAATTTACTTACAGCAAATAATCCAAAAACTCGTTGGCTTTCTTCCGGGAAACATAAATGGTGTCCACAGAAAAAGTAATCTAACCTGTTCAAAGTCGAAGGGCGGCGGCACCTTGTCGCGGATGCGCACGATGTTGCCGGCGGCCGTGGCCACCGCGTAGCCGCCGCGGCCGCGTCCCCGCCCCGACCCGCCGCGCCGCAGTAAACTGTCGCCCTGTGCAGTCAATCTCAAACTTATTCACTAAACATTTGGCTTATTATTGTTAGTAAAGCTCTTATTCGTTTCGGATTCATTATATTTTTTTCGCGTTACTTTGTTAGGTTGACTGGAGAAGGCAACAAATAGAGGGCATTGGTTGGAGACACATTAAAAGCAAAAGCAATAAAATTAAGAGTAAATTCTACAAAATAATTTTTGGTTTTGTGACTACTTTATATTTCTATTCTATTCTTACCTGAGCAAGTTTCTTGTTGAGTATGGTAACAGGCGACTTTCCTTCGCCCTGACCTGACGGTCTCTGTATTGTGCGTTGAATGATCTTTTGTCCTGATGGAGTTATTATAGTTTTTTCCGTCACTTGCTGTCCTCCAGAACTGTAAGTCTTCTTTATCTGTTTAAAATAATTTTGAATACCAAAAACATTAGTGTTAGAGAAAAATAAAACCTTTATGTCTGAAAAACAAAATGTTGTTATTATGTTACCTGTGATGTCATGGGCGTGCGAATTGGTGATGTCTTTTTGGATTCCTCTAACTTTTTCTAAAAAAAAGAAAAATCGTTTTAAAAAACTCCCACTTTAAATACGAAATTGTTCGTATGTACTGTACACACACAATACTGAACAAATAATACCTGTTTTGCAGCTAATATTTGTTTCCGTATCACATCCTGATCTATGTTTAGACCGGGTCCTAATTTTCCAGGGGAATCAATCTTCATAATTCCTGAGCTCTTCGACATAATATAAACACCTGATAAAGAGAGATATAATAGAGTATGAGGGGTCTATATCATCAGCAAAGCCAGCACATACATCGCTGTCACAAACATAGCTTGTCATTCCAAACAATCAAATACCTGTGGTAAGGTTAGGCATATGTTTAGGGTCAACTTTAATGACGCCTTTAATGTTCGGCATGCCCTTCCCAGCGAGGCCGAGTGATTTCACCAGCTCAGGGTCCAGAGTGGACTTGGGCGATGTTTGACCATTCAGCACTTTCTTGTCAGCTGAAATGTTTACTATATTTATTATTGTCAGTACTGGGCCTTGCTATTTGCTAAAATATATAGCACAAGAAGCACCTATACATCCCCGATTATTTACAACCCATAGAGCTGAGCATTATGCTAAAAGACTAATTTTTGTCTATAACAATGAGTGTGCTAGCTATTTATGGTGGAGTTATTCTACCTTTGGTGGAGTCAGGGTCGGAGTAATCTTCGTCTTCGCTGGAGAGTTCCTTCTTCACTTTCTTAGCGGCAGGCTCGCCGTCCTCAGCACCGCACCACGCCTTCACTTGATCAAGAGCTCGGACTTTGCTGGTACGCTGAAGGCGACTACATAAACAAATAGATATAGGTTTTTGAGTAGGGAAAGTGGCGAAAATCAAAACTTAATACAAGAAAGTGGAGGGGAAAGCAAGTACGTCCTAAAGACAAATTACTTAAAATGCAGGTATTTCTCTTTACAGTTAAGTGTTTAACAAATGTTTGAAAATATATTTTTATAACTCTTACCCAGATGGTGTAACAGCAGGACTCTCTGTTTTCTTCACCACCTGCTTGACGACTTGAGGCAATGGGGTACTTATCTGTTTCACCTAAAAGGCAAAAAAGCAAAATAGTTTCAAATGTATTATTTATGTAAATAATATAATCAAAAAGTTTGGATGCAGCCAGGTAAAAACAAATAAAAGAAAACCAAATAATTTTTTTTTATTGCTCCTAAATATAATAATATTAATTATAAAAAAAAACATACAAAATGAAAATAAATTACAGGAGGATGCAAATTCTGGTCCCACAGCTAACATCATTCAAAATGCCAATGTACTTTTAAGTTGAATAAAATCGCCATGAAGCTAAGTTCCAAATCTTGTCAATTCAAAGTTATAACCAAGTAATGCTATCTAGCTTTTGCAATCATCTCCCGCCCATATAAAAAACCGAGTGAAAAACAAGCTATTCCAAAATACGATATCACTGTTTTATTTGTAAAAAAAAAAAGCAAAGATTTGAAACTTGGCGTCCTATTAACTTTTGTTCAGCTCAAAATTACCTATCCAACGATAAAGACACAGCTATTAGAAGGTGAAACAAGATTTCAAAGGTCAAGTTCACAAGATTTTCAGAATTTACTATTGCTTAAACACCTGCGTACCTTACCCCTATGTCAAAGTCAAAGTAAAAATGTTTTTATTTCATATAGGCCTACATGGGCACTTTTAAAACGTCAAAAGCTAGTGCACGGTTCCAAATTGGTCCTTTCCTATGGACAAGAACCGGCAAGAAACTCCATGGTTACTCTTTTAAAAAAATTTGATTTACAATATTTCCAAATTACAGTATTAATAATTATGTAAGGACAGTGTGGACCAGTCAATATTGTGCTCAAAAGCACAATAAAAATAATCATAATAATAAAAAGAAAGACACTCGTAATAGGAATTCGAAGTCTACAGTGTTCTCACATTCACATTGTAAAGAATAGCTATATATGTTATTTTTTTTTTGTTATAGAGTTGGGCCTACCAACCTTTTTTGTGTCTTAATTTTTCCCAGTTTCTTGTTTTCTAGGATGCATGTAATGGACAAGAAACTTTCTGCGATTAGACGCAGAGACTTCGTCGTAAAGTAAAAATAGTGCATTGCTGCTCAAGTGTGGTTTACAAGCTCGGACGTGGCAAAATGACGTTTCCTCGCAGCTCAGTGCACCGAACATGTACCATCGCAGCACGAAACCTCTCGTATTATTTTGGTTTCAATCGTAGATTCGGCAGGATCACAACAGAAAGTTTTTTTTTGGTGAAACTTAACCGAAACCAAAGGTCGATCGAACACTAAAATAGGGTCCAATAAAATTAAAACCATCATAAATAACTACACAAAAACAAACTCGCTTTCTTAGTCTGTATATTTATCTGCAACTCCTCCAAAACCACGCAAAATTCACTTTTATGTAAATGATTGTCGTTAAACTTAATTTAATTTTTAATTTACCGACCACTTATTGTCGGCGTTATTTTGTGTTGTTCTGCTTTTGGACGACATCGACAGTGTAATTGAACAGGGGTTGACAATATTTAGGGTGTTTTTATTATTATGAGGACTTCATCAGTCTTCAGTTGCTCCGCACGTGTATGTCCTTTTCATACAAGTATTTATAGTAATGCAGGGAATACGCACGCGTGACACGTGCGGGCGGGGCAATCTTGAATGTGTGTTAAATCTACATGACAATAAAAACACCCTTAGTTTGTTAGTTTATAATTTAAAGAAAAAAACCGAGCTTTTCGCGTTTTCGAAACTAAGGGCGAGTTTCTGAATTAACTAATTTGAGTTAAACACGCATTAAACCCTACTATTATGCCAAAATTTGTCAAGGTTTTTCAGATTAAAGAAGAGTTTGCGAAAAACTCAAAATGCATAAAAGAGAAATCAGGGCTATAGTGATAATTCTTATGTATTATTACAAAAATGTTTACCTGCACTGGGTGTTGTTGTTGCTGCTGTTGTGCCCGCAGAGCCTTCAGTTCTTTTTGACGCGCCAGTTGCTTTTCAAACGCTTCCAACAGATGTTTGCAAGTCTCCATATTTTCTACAGGCTCCCATGTATTCTGCTCACTATGAAATTAAAATATTAATATTTATTTATTTACATATCTAATTAAATAATGCTGCACCAGTACTGCTGCTTCATTAGCCCACATTAGAAGTATTCGTCAGATGACAGAATGAGAAATGACTGACTCTACATAATACAAACACCTGTTTCTGAAAAAAATTTAGTTTATCTGCTTATATGTCAAATCAGTATTGAAACTTACTGAGGATATCCCTCCCACTTGAGCAAATACTCGTATTGTTTCCTGCGCGGGTTGAATCGCTTTGCAAGAATCTTTTCCACGACATATTCTCCCGCCTCGGTGGGGTCGCCTTGCCGCTCCGTGCGCCGGGCGATGCGCTCTTCAGGCGGTACGCGTTCTTGAGCGTTGCGAACCGACTCGTTCAACTCCTAACAATAAAAGAGACGTAAAAATGATGCCTGTTTTAACAATATTGCAACACCAAGAGCTATGTAATCAAAGTAGAGAAGCAGTGAGCCATAAGATGTGTGTATATGAGAATGCAGCATTCAGAAAGCCACTTTTTATCTTTTTATTTAAGCACTGAAACTTTAACAGATTTTGAGTTGCTAAACAAATTTTAAGACTATAATACATAAAATGTTAACATATTATTCAAATTAATGTAAAAAAGATTATGTACCTTAGTTTTGTTAGTAGTTTGGGGTATTGGTACTTTAGGGACATTTTTGAGTCCAGGACTAGCCTTAACAATGTCATCACTTTCCTCCCCAGAGGGCTGTGTTTCCGAGTCCTCCTGCAAGAGTGAGTTACCAATGAGTGTTAGGAAAAATGATGTGAATAAAGAGTTAAATAGATTGTGGTGAAAACTTACCGGCTTGGCTAATTTCCGTGGTCTGCCACGTTTCTTTGTTTCTTGCTGAACTGGCGTCTGAACAGGAACCAGTTGATCTTCAGTCTTTACTTCCATCTGAAGAAATAAAAATAATGATTTTTTTTTAGTATACCCCACACAAAATACACTATTTTGGGAATGTTGATAGATATAATATAGTACTTTAAATTATACTATTTACTAGTATTGTATTAGCATTTTCTAATTTTTAATTTATATACTACAATGAATTTGTATTGTACAAATTCATTGTAGTAGGTAAATTAAAAATTAAAGTAAAGGGCATATACTTACAACTTTAGCATGTGAAAACTTGGACAGGGCCTGAACATTTGATCCAGCTGTGATCCAAGCAGTACGCTGTGCCTCTGCCATGCGACACCACTGTTGGTAAAGCTTCCAACTGTTGTCTGTGTTCACCGTAGACCCATCCCGAACTGATGAGCATTTCCATAGAAGAAAAGCCCAGACTTGTGCTTTACTTTCGTTCTGTGTATTTAAAAAAAAAATGTTTTTAGTTAAGAATACAAACAAACTTCAATAATATAAGGCAGTAAGGAGTAAACCGGGTAAAATTGTACTATACTGGACGGAGAAATAATGGGTTTTTGAGGTGGGGGAGAAGGTGGTGTCCCCTCCTCCCAGAACAGTATTAAAGATTGAAATTATGAGGTTTGTTTTAAAAAATATTATGCATTTTTGGGGCAAGTTTGGGGCTTTAGTCACCTTCAACCTCTTGGACCATCCTCCATGTTAGCAAATGTATATTTTCAGGTCCACCCTAATGTCGACTTTTAGAAAATGCCTAATGCATTAAGTCCACTTCTGTACAGTGTTATGTGCATAAATTTTGTATAGATAAATTAAACAATAAATTTTGTTGTGTCGGAGAGTGCATTACCATTGTACAAAAATATTTGTGCACTAAAATAGTTTTCTGGGTGGTTTAGAAAAAAATAAACACGAAGGTGATGACAGGATATTCTTTGTGATTATTATTATTATTCTCTTTATTTTTTATTTATACATATTTTTTATATTTCTAAATATTTCTTATTACAAATATACATAAAAAAAAAACATTTAAAAATACAAAAAATAGTAGTCCGCCGGTGTCGGGAGCAGGGTCCAAGCTACCGGTGGTTAGGGCTCCAGAGACAGGAACCACCTCACAATGCGAGCCGTATCGAGGAGTACTGCCTTCTGTACCAGGCCCTTGATCCAACCGCGCAACGACAGCTTCGACAGATGGTCGTCGAAGCTTTTGGCTATAAGGCCATTAGCGGTCACGACAATCGGCACAATGACAGCCGAGTCCACATTCCACATGTCGACAACCTCGTGTGCTAAGTCGAGATATTTGATTTGTTTCTCTTTCTCAGCTTTCACGAGATTCTCGTCATGTGGGATGGTGACATCGACTATCATTGCGCGGCGCGCTAATCGGTCTATCACCACTATATCCGGCTTATTGGCAACAATAGTCCGGTCAGTGATGATAGACCGATCCCAGTACAATGTGGCATGGTCATTTTCGAGAACTGGGTCGGGCACATACCTGTAATACAGTACCTCAGAGTCCACTAGGTTGTACTTCAAGGCAAGTTGCTGGTGAAAAATCCTGGCTACTTGGTTATGCCTGTGCAAGTACTCGCCGTTAGCCAGACGAGAACAACCAGAGATAATATGTCTGATGGACTCACCCGTACGGTGGCATGCCCGACACACGTCAACCGTCCCTTCCTTCATAATATGTCTCCGGTAGTTGTTCGTTAGGATAACTTCGTCCATAATCACACAGACAAAACTGATTATTATTTAATTTGTTTTTCTGAAAAACTATGTTTTCTAACATTGAAACTTTCCAGAATTACTTTTTAGACATTAAACTGTTTAATAAAAAATTGAGCTTAAACTCGCTGTGCAGTATAGTTAGGGTTGCCAACTTTTTTTTACAAGGAATATTTTTTTTTTTATCTGAGAAGTATTTAAACAGTATTTTAGAAAAAGTAACAGTATTTTATTTATTTTACACTTTATTGTAGGCACTAAAAAAGCAAAAAATATCTGGCTCTATTGCTATTCTCACGCCGCATTCATTACTGAAAATACTCTTTCAATGTAAATGTGTGTGACGGGGTGACGCGAACAGAATTCTGATACGAGACCATTTTAGTAATATTTTTAAATTCTTCTATGGTAATAAATGGCTCCACTTTTAGCCAGTACTGATTTAAAGAAAATACACATATTTTCGGACTGATTCTTTCTGAAACTCCATTATTGCGATATAAAAAAAAATGTGAGTGTTTAAGTCTAATAGAAGCATTTTGACGCTGAAAACAGTATTTTCATACTTTATTTTTGTTCAACAGTAAAAAGTATAATTTAGTGAAAAACAGTATTATACTGTTTTTAACAGTATAGTTGGTAACCCTAAGTATAGTACAGTTTTGCCGTAAATTCTATGTACTATACAGATATCAAATTTTACTTAACATGTAGGTTTACAATTTTACTGTTTTATTCTGATCTTGTTTCATCAATCAGTCACATAGTTAAGTTTGGACATTTAGCTGTATACTCACACTATCTCTCACAGGAGATTTTCCTGTACAGTTGTTGGCATCTTTGTGCTCCTTGAATTCTTCAACAAAATGGAATGCTGAGTGGCACAGGCCACACACCAGAACATCTAAGGTTGCCATTTGCTCATGAGCCTCTGAATAAAAAAAAAACAAAGAAAGTATTAAAATTTTATCAAGTACTTAAAAATCAACTCCTATTCCTTCATTGCCTATTACACCAGGGCCGAGTTTTCCTTTCAAAAGCAAACCCTTGGTCCCAGTAGGCTTCAACCGGAAATCTGATGAATTTGTTGAGAAAAATGAGGATTAATTTTAGCTGAAAATGAATGAAACATGACTCTCCAGTTTAAAAAGAAAAAGATTTCGTCCCTTACGGGCCTAATACAGATTAACATACAAAATTTTATTCTAAGCAGTTATATAAAAGTTGTATTTTAAAAACTGAAGCAGTACTCAATATTTTAAATGCTGTATGAGTACTCTTGGTATAGTTAATACTGTTTAAATGGAGTATTGTTAAGTTTTCAATAACATTAACTAAAACTTTGTCCCATATCAATGTACAATTTCAAATGTGGGAAGACAAGCTACATACGCACATTAAGGGATTAGAATAATAAATATTTACCTTTCAAAGCCGTCGGGTTTTTAGTCAACTCGTCAGGGTTCCCAGCCGGTACCTCCTCTGGTGGAGTCTCGCCTTCCTCTATTGAAGTCATTGTCACTTTTTAAGGGAACCTACAAATTGACCACGACCATAATTAGTCAGCTACAATTAAAAGGACCACATTAATGTACATCTGGTGTCCAAAATACATTCTCAGATAACCTTATTAACACCGGCAGATTCCCGCCAACTCACGTCATACAAATAATAAATATGTAATAGGCATTACATTAATCATTACTTTATAGAAAACACTAAGCACCGACACGAACTTTTGCGAAAACTAAACCACGACTCATATTTTATTAAAATAATATAATATTTGTACTCCCATGACACAAATCAACGCTCATTGAATTACACACTGCCATCGTAGCGATAAAATTAGACGCTTCTATCGTGATAGTTCAGTAAACATGCAATAATCTAAGATATTATCATATCTCAATTCACATAGATTTTAAATAAATTACACGATCAAGACAATGTCACTTACTAAAACAATATTTTTTTTCTAAAATAATGAAACTTTTCAGAGAACGCAACGCAAAACGGAACAAATCACATCAACAATCGAATGTTTAATGAGGATAAAAAACGTTTCGCCGACACGCTATAGCTGCCATCTAGTGATCGCCGACATTTTTTTGTTTCCATTATCCTACTTTTAAATACTGACCAATAAGAGTGCAAAGAAAGGAATTTCAACCAATCGGCGTACAGCATCGTTTTTGGAATGCTATAACGTACCTGCTGTTTTGTGGTCGCCACTCCTTTTCGCCGACATCTAGGTTTCACCACCACCTTTCACCGACATCCTTCTGATTCTGTGTAATAATTCTGTAATTAATAACT
This sequence comes from Leucania comma, assembly GCA_958295575.1. Taxonomy (NCBI): domain Eukaryota; kingdom Metazoa; phylum Arthropoda; class Insecta; order Lepidoptera; family Noctuidae; genus Leucania; species Leucania comma. The sequence continues at coordinate 11,651,080 of OY282474.1, read as the reverse complement.
ATCTTACAGTCTAATTACTTACGAAACCCCAAACAACATAAACTGTACGTAATGCTATAAAAAAGAACGAAAATGAACCGCACAGTCTTTTTATTTCAACAGTATTGTATTTTTTTTAATGTTGTAAACTTGTAGTTGTATATCGACAAAGACATTAAATTATATCGATTTGATTGAACGAAGATTGAAAAATGCCACTTTTATACCTTTCATAATTAACAAATAATCTTAGTAGGAGTGCTGGATCGACTAGCATGACACGTTAGAATAAATTACATAATCCATCGGGCTCTTGCCACTGCAAGGCTCAGATCAAGTAAATGCAGAGGTATCTAACTGGCTTGATACAAGCTTGATACAATAAGGCCAGACGGAATAACAAAAGAAAGTTGGGTAAGTACCTACTTACCCGTATAATGTAAGGAGTGCAGGATGGAACATTCTAAGGATGCAACATTGTGTGGACACCATGTGCCATCAGCACGGGCTGTTCTGGGGCAGTTGTTGTATTGTATCTGAATGCAGAAAACCTAGATGGACCTAACAGAATAATGTCAGGTTTTCTGGTATAGAAAGGTTTGCCATGTTTGAGACGTTTTGGGGTCGAATTGAAACACTAGGTCTATGGAGGTCCGAGTGTTCATTAGTTAGGTACCTCTGCTTCATTACAGCAAATTATAGCTCGATAGGTCCTATCTATATAGGTTCTCACCCATAATGTCTTACCATGGTAGGTAACGTCGTATAATATGAATGACTTAAATTTCGGTAGTCGGTGTTATAAAGGTTTATAGAATAGTTGTCTCTTCGTTATTTAACACAGACTTCCGAAATTAAAGTTATTTTGCAATTATTTGTGTTTTTTTTTGTACATAGAAGTCGGTTACGTATTCTTTTTGTAAAACGTTTTTGTTTACACATTTAAGTTGTGGTACCACCACTAAAAATTAGATACCCCTCAACATAACTACTGGCTTCATAATCAGAGCAGTTCGATATACCCCCCCCCCCCCCAACTTCTTTCAGTCAGTCAGTCATCGACTACGCGTTTATAAGTACATAGCAATTGTATTGTACTTGTTACGTTAGTTCTTCTGTAAAGTGTGATTCTACATGGAGTCGCGATCCATATCTTCGAAGTTCATCATTAGATCATAACAATATCTATGGGACCAACTTGGAAGCAAACCTTTTAATAAAAAAAAATCTGTCCACAATTGACCGAGAAATCGCTGTACACAAATAAAAAAAAAAACAATAAAATTACATATAGCCGAATATAGAACCTCCTTCTTTTTGAAGTCGGTTAAAAATCGACCAAACCGTTTCGGAGGGGATCGATCGATAACAAACACTATGACACGAGATTTTTATTGCAATGTGTGTCTTTATGTAAAAAATAATGTCTGAGTTGCTAGGACAGACTAGCATGTTCAGCTGAACATTTGAGCAAAAAAAATGGTAATTTAAAAAACTAAAAAACCCGACTGCTATTCTGAGTATTCATGAAAAAGCCCTAAAACAAGAAAGTCGTTGTAGCAGTCGGGACCCATTACATCATAGATCTACTGACTAGACGGCTGTCTTTCTAGAATGGGTCCCGACTGCTACAACGACTTTCTTGTTTTAGGGCTTTTTCATGAATACTCAGAAAAGCAGTCGGGTTTTTTAGTTTTTTAAATTACCATTTTTTATTTTTTACTTTTTAAGTTTTTTTTTTTACGATATCACTTGAATCACAGTAATTACAAATCTAACGACACCTCGCAAACTAAAATCCATCGAGCCGTTCAGGCTACAGAGCGTGCCAAATATTTGTATTTGGCGCCAAAAATTCGCCATGTTGTTTTTTTTTTATTTTGATATACCCAGTGTCACTCTCACAGTAAATACGAATCTAACGACACCTCTCAAGCTAAAATCCATCGAGCCGTTCAGGCTGCAGAGCGTGCCAAACAATTATACATACATACATACATACATACATACAAACATACATACATACATACATACATACTCTCGAAAAACATAACCCTCCTTCTGGCGCAGTCGGGTAAAAAGCTAGCCCACCCCCCTTAACGTTTTAGTTTTATGGCCAGATTCTACTTATTTTGAACTTTTTTAAACCTTTGGAAATCCTCAAATATAAAAGAGAACACCTCGAAAAATTATTTTATTAAAATTGATTAAATGACCAAGCGTCGGGCAAAAATCAAAACATGATAAAAATTAGAAACATGCACGGATATCTATGGAATTGGAAACATGGCTCGATTAAAAAAAAGCGCGAATCTGACCCTAACTAACTTAGGATATCAAACGTGTGTGTCTACGAGATTACGTTACGGAAATATTTGAAAGTTACAAAAAAAGCTTGTATTTTAAAAACAAAAATTTTGAATACTTAGATAGTTTTTTGTTTCTTAGTCGACATAGATCCGGGCGGAGTTCATACAAAATACTCAGTGACTAAAACTGGCCCTTAATATAAGTATATGTATTACAAGACAGTTTATTTTATGAAGCGAAACAAGGTTTTCTCTATCATTCACCATAAAATGTTGTGATAAATTCTAATAAAACTACGAATGAACCAATATTCTTTATTATTAATCTTTCACTATTATTTACAATTTTAATTTCAATAATTTCGGTACCAAATAGTTAGCTCATAGCTGTGCCTACTACCTATTGCTTTCAGTTACAGTGCTGAAATCAAAGGGAAAATTGTAAAAAAAACACTGGATAGACCGGACACCGCAGACAGAAGATCATAGGTTTCTCCGTCTAAGCCGAATACCGTTTTATTTGGCCGCACATGCAATCAAAAAACTCGGATTTTTTCCGGTTCGGTTTTCGGTTATGGCGACGGCGACGCCTGGTAATGGTAGGCGTCGCCGTCGCCCAACGCTACAACTAGATAAACACATGTTTTATCAAGTATCAAGTTATCAACACTGTAATGAACAGTCACAGACTCACAGAGTATTTCTGGACTTTGCATTTCTTCTGGCCTTGATCTTCCTTGATATTTCATTTTCACCCGCAACCTTCATTCGAAAACTAAGAGTATCATGCGTGATAGTGTATAATATTGATTATTGATACCTACAGCGATACTATATTGCCAACCAATTTCATGAAAATATTCCAGTTTTATATCGGACATCACGTAACAATCCTTGTACCTATAAATCAGACGTAGCGCGTCGAGTCGACTCTGTATGCTTACTCAATTCTCCCTCTTCCACATCTGCCAGTCTGACAGGCTGGAAGGCTCGTCGTCAAGTTTGTCCGAGACTAACCCCCTATTGCATAAGCTAAGTATATATTTTTCAAACTCAACTTTAGCTTATTATTTCTTATATTTGCTTAAATTTAGCCTATTTACTCTGGTGAATAGGCTCTTAATAAACTAGTGCGCCTCACCATCAACGATCGCATCACTATTTACCTTCAGTGGTGCTGAAAACGCAGCGCTGCCTCAACGATGAACAGCCAAATAGGATACATTTGGATTGTCAACCTAATCAATCTACACATTTGATTGTTAATTCAATGTATCATATTTGGATGTTCGTCGTTGCGGCAACGTTGCGTTAAACGTAGTGCTTATATTCTCTTTGCGTTGCGTTTTCTTAGAGAATAGCACCACAGGTGGGATTGCAGTCAAGCACTAGTTTATATAAATAAAAAAATAAAAAACAAGTTTTGTGAAATATTCGACTAAATTACGGAAATACCGAATGCCAACAGAGTTTTCAGGCGTTATCTTTCTTTTATCGCGTTGCCTAATCATCAAAGATTGCTTAAGATTGTTTTAGATGAAGAAACAAGCTTTTAAACCATGCTCGACTTTAAGAGAGATTATGTAAAAAATAAAATCACTTTTTCACTGAAATTAATAGTGTTTCACTATCAGGCCGAGAACTTTTCACCCCGCGGGACCCCGCCCTCGTACAATATCATGTAAAAATCATACAGTGCACCCGCTATTAAATGGGTTTTGTACTAAAGAAAATTTGTAAGCGCTATGGGTGATTCTTTCACGGAAGACGTCATGGACCGTTTTGCAAAGAGTGAAGATCCATTGTGTAATCAATTCTTTAATTGTATTTATATAGTAAAAAAAAAATTTCGTTTTGCAGTCTTGAGAAAGATAAATGCTAGAGCGAGCGAGACCAGCTCGAAATTTGTTGTTACACACTCGGACACGTTGCAGGACGTTATTAGATCTAGCCTAGCGCTGCGAGCTCCAAAACTTTTGGGCTCCTCCTCAAACTACTTTTATATACAAACATTTTTTGCGCTTGTTTGGGATTTTAACAAAAATCGATCGAGATCGATATTTGAGTAGCGATTTAGTACATTTTGATACACGTGCACAAATTTTGTCATTGCGACCGAGGTGGAATTTAGTGTGAAATAGTGGTGTTATGGAGCCAAAGACTTCAGTGACAAATTTGCACGTGTATCAAACGACGTTTGTCAATACACTTACGAAGAAATAGTTTCTCTGAAAAGTACGACGCATTTTTATTCATTCCCAAGCAGCACAACAAGCTGTACAAGGGCTGTATATAGGTTCATTTGTACTGAAGAAAATTGTCCAAAGTTGGCATACATTTTAGGCTATCGCAAAGTTTTTTTCTTAATCACATCTATCTGGCGGCGGCGGCGTACCGAACATACCGTACATCTAAAGAATTCCCTTAAAGTCAACATTTTTTCACAAATTACAAAATAAGTTAATAGACTTTTTTCCCGCGGTTATCTAATTTGCAAGTTGAAGGAGAAACAAGGTATCAAACCATTATACATCCCACTTAAAATTAAAAATAAATATTTAAATATTTTTGAATTTAGAACGCAAACAATTTTTAATTTGTTGAATATTTAATTAAATATTCATCATCATCATCATTTCAGCCGAAAGACGTCCACTGTTGGACATATCCCCCAACCGTCGCCACAATGACCGGTCCTGTCATCTCGCATCCATCGGACTACAGCGACCCTAACCAGGTCATCGGTCCACCTTGTTGGAGGCCTTCCAACGCTGCGTCTTTCGGTACGTGGTCGCCACTCCAGAACCTTTCGGCTCCAACGGCCATCTGTTCTGCGTGCAATGTGTTCTGCCCATTGCAAGTTTGGCGATCCTACGTGCTATATCGACAACCTTGGTTCCCTTGCGGACATCATCATTTTGATTGGATCGCGCAAGGAAACTCCGAGCAGGTAAACGCGACTACGTTTACCTGGGACAGACGGTCCACAGCATCGAGTGTAGAGTATCTGATCTTGATAGGAGTGAGCGCTATATGGATGTTGACCATGATTTTGGTTTTGTCCTTGTTCATTTTAAGTTCCACTCTTTCGGAAGCCATGACTACTATGTCGTCGGCAAACCGAAGGTGAATGATGTACTCGCCATTGACATTAATGCCTAGCCCTTTTCATTCTAGAACCTTTAAAACATCCTCCATTGCGGGCGTGAACAATTTCGGAGAAATGACGTCTACCTGCCTCGCACCTCGCTGCAAGACAATAGGTTTCGAGGTCTGGTCCTGAAGTCGGACTGACATAGTGGCGTTTTTGTACAAACACTTCAGCACCTCGATGTACCGATAGTCAATATGGCACCATTGGAGACTCAGGTCTCGATCGAATCAAAGGCTTTCTCGTAATCCAAAAACGCTAAGCAGAGAGGCTGATTATACTCTTCAGTCTTCTGTATAACCTGCCGTAGCGTATGTTGCTGGAAGTCATCGAACCTGCGCGCGAGACGGTTCGTGATGACTCTGGAAAACATCTTATAGATATGGCTCAGAAGTGAGATGGGTCTGTAATTCTTAACTAGGGCATTGACGCCCTTCTTAAAGAAGATTATCACCACACCTCTGCTCCATGCACGTGGCGTTTTTCCCTCGAGTATGACGGAATTGAATAGCTTCTGATGGGCCCTAGGGACTGGTTTTCCACCCGGCTTCAGGAGTTTAGCTTTGTTTACCCGACGCCTTGTTGTTTAACACTGCTTCAGAGACATACTAATCTCGTACAGGCGGACGTCCGGGATATCTTCGGTATAGTGTCAATCTAGCTCTTGGGTCATTTGCTAGATTTGCAGCAGGTTTAGTGATAGTCGTGTATAACTGTCCTTATAAGGCCTCGATCTCTCTCAGAAGCTTCGATTTGGCGGATATGACTGCCATCGTCAGTCTTCATTTTCGTGAGCTGGTTTTACCCAATACACAGATCTCGTGCAAATACTTTAGAGCCCTTATACCGCTCAATCGCATCCTTAATCCTTGCGGTATTAAAGCAAATGTCGCGTGTCAGAGAATTCGAGTTCTGTCTATTGAGCCGCCGTACATGCACGCATCGTCTGAAGACTGCAAAATCATCTCATGAGGCATGAGCTCAACGGTTTTGAAAAATTTCGACCTGGCCATGTGGACACTTTCCACGAACCCATCATTATAGTCGTCCACGGAGCTCCCTAGGCACTCGAAACAATTGTGGAGTTCAAACTGAAAGCTCTCGGAGTTTTGGATCTGGATCTGTGCTGGACGGAGCGTAGAATTCACCAGTCGAGACCTTTCAAGCTTGATAAGTATTGAAATTCAATGTGCTTCTTACAATGCGGTGATCACTTCCAGTTTACACTGCATTGATCACAGAAACACTATTGAATGTTTGCTTCTTCGTTGACAGGATGAATTAAATATTTAAAGTTTTAAACCTTAAAAATCTGCGCTACTTTGCTTATAAAAAAAAGACTCCCTTGACCGTGACGAAATGGGAAAGAAAAAAGCCCTTGCTAAGATAAATTGCAAAAAAACACGAGGGTGATATAGATGGCATATCGAACCTAATCGTAGTGCGATAAGAGCCGGTTTTCGAGCAAGTTTATTGAAAAAAATATAGCACAAGTATATGAGCGTAGGCTGTGTAGGGTGTACTATACTATTTTCCAATAGTATATTCAATACCGACATTTGACTAAAATAGCTAGGTACTTACAGAGTGGGAACCCTCGTTAGATTGGACGCGAAATGCGGAGGATCAGAGGCCCTACCACGAGTTCTTAACACGGTCCATTTGAATACTTAAACTGAACTGTTAAAGGGAAAGAGTGTATAACTTCATCCTTCTTTCTCGCTCGCACGCCTAACATTTTTACACGTCATGGTCATGGCCTTACCATGACACGTCACAGTAAGGCCCCAGGCGTTATGACTAGAGGTTGCAATCGAATATTCGAATTATTCGAATACTCTTTCCAAATTAATATTCGAATAGTAAATAAACATTTATTCGAATATTACAAAAAAAATATATTAGTCTAAAGTCTAGGACTAGACGCCAGTCACTTACAAAACGCTTTGTTATTTATTTCTAAAGTAGCGATGGGATGGGCCAACTCGCATTTTTGACAACTCGATTTAATCGAATTGAAATGTTGGCTGATTTTAATAACGATTCGAATCAACTCGGTTTGCCGACTCGAATCAGTCGGCTGAGTCAACTCGGTCTGTCGACCCAAGTCGGTCCGCCGATTCAATTCTGTCGACTCGAACCGCCGATTTAACTCGTTGCGCCGATCAGTCAATTCGATTCGCCGGTTCAACTTTTTCCGCCGAGTCAACTCGGTCCTCCGACTCATTTTGATAACTAGATAATGAGCATCGATCAAACACTTGTTGAATCAGATCAACTGGACTTAGACGGAACTAATGTAACTTATGTATTTAACGTTTTTGATTCTTAAGACTACCAAGTAAAATTTTTGTTTTCAATCGTTTTATGTTAAACTAGTACTTTGCCTGCTATTTCGTTCACGCGAATTTTAATTGTTTTTTTTTTACTCTTTTATTTACGGGATTTTCGTACACTCACTTTCATATTAATGTCTTTTTATATACAAGTAATAAGATTATTTTTATTAAAATTTAACATAGCGTAGCATCAGCCTTAGAATGTTCCCACTGCTGGGACTCAGGCCTCCTCACTAGGAGAGGGAATGGGCCGTAATCCACCACGCGGGAGCAGTGCGGGTTAGTGGATGACACATGTCTTCGAATTTTTGGTTCTAGAACATGCCGAATTCCTCACGATGTTTTCCTTCACCGTTTTGAGAGCAGTGGGTTTGAAACCGCGACCTACAACTCTACGAAATTCAACTTTCCCTTAATGATTCCAGTTTGATAAGGTTGGCGTCCCGAATTCGCGATTCATATCGTCAAGTCAAGTTCTATAGAGTTGATTGATTCGCGAGGATTTTCGTGATTCGCGTCGCGTTGTCGTTGTCTTGCGAGCCAATTCGAAGTGAAGGTGTTACGGCTCAGATCTTAAATTATTAAATTAAAGGCAAGTAGACTGTATATATAGGGGGTTTATTTTAATCACAGCAATAGTATAAAGGTAGGTAAACGGCATTGCATCGTCCGACTCGACCGCGCATAGACGTTTACCTACCTTTATACTATTGCTGTGATTAAAATAAACCCCCTATATATACAGTCTACTTGCCTTTAATTTTATAATTTAAGATCTGAGCCTTAACAGAAGGAAAAGAGTTGATTCGCGCGAGGTGTCGTGACTCGCGTCGTGTCGGCGTCGACTTGCGAATCAATTCGAACTGAAGGTTTTTCCTTGAACTCATAAAGTCATAAAACTCCTCCGCGTCGCTGTCGACTGGAAGTGTACCCAAAAGGTTGGTGACATTTTTCACGTTGTATGGCAACGCTTAATCTATGACCGAGGTAGAAGCCAGCCTTTGGGTTACGCGTAGAGTCAACTAAGTTTTTGGATAATTATTGTATATTAAATTAATAAAGCATATGAGCTCTCGGACCCCACGGCCCAAGAGTTTCAACCCCAAACCGCTCAAAAATATAACTGCCGACGAGGTTTTATTATTTCCGCCGCTGAAGGTTCTCCTCAGGCGCCGCGGCAGCACCAGAACAGCACGATGAGCTAGGAAATTGGGATGGCGCAAGAGTGTCGACACAGATGGCGTCTCACACTAAAGGCCTAGCCATCTTCCAAAGAAATAAAGTCATACCGTCCAGTCTTTTACCATCGTCGCGTGCCATAGGCCATAAAGTTCCAAAACAACCGGAACGCTATGCGTCCCGCACTTCGACTGCATGACAGGCCGTGGTGACCGAGGCTGTTGACAACTTCGCCACAGTGGCCGCGATGAGGAGAACAGCAAGGAGCACCTAGGCGTAGGGCAACAGCTAAGCGCGGCGGAAAGTAGTATCGTCGAACAAGGTGCCAATATTCGACGACGGCAATGCGTGAAGCCAAAGACCTGATTTCCAATTTCCCACGGCCAGCAGATGCGCACGCTCCGCAGTATTAGCAGATGTAATGATTAGGGTTTCCTAGACTACTTTGCAGAGTGACTCGTCCCACCTACTCTGGAAAGTTGGGTTGTTGGTTGTAATTGTATTCGGGCAAGCGAGTCTTCAGGCATCCATTGCCTCTGCACTTCTAAAGGAATCAGTGTGGAAGTTAGAGTGTTCCTGATTAATTTATCGATTTACTAATATGCATAATTTATAGGTTTACATAAATGCATAAAAATATAGTTCCGAAAGCAATATAAACTGTTTTTTTTTTTTTAATATTCGAATAACACTCAAAAAATATTCGTATAATCGAAAATGAAAACTAATTATTGACTTTTTGCACTTTTTTTTGAACTTTTGCAGCAGTAGACTGCTAAGTCGCCTAGAGCGAAGGCCTAGAACGTAACAATAAGTAAGTGGCCAACTTTTATTCTCGCCAACGGTTGGACAGAACTAACTTTGCCCAAATAAACATAAGTAGGTAATTTAATTGCAGGCAGCATGCTGCATGCAAGCGAGAGTCATATGTTGGTGGGCTAGCTAAGCTATATTCCCAAATTACAAAGTACTCTGTGATTCCCAATAATATCTTCAAAAACAATTTCAACACTTTGATAAATCCGACTAGCTCAACTTAAGCGTACATTACGCCACTCGACACAGATCAACACAGACTGTTACTTCCGAGTAAAACAGTCTGTCTCCTATTTATTACACACGGAATACAGAATTCTGTGTTATTTCGTTATTAGGTACACTACACGACGTCGACATAGGCGCTCATTAACGGTCAATCATTGCCATCAATCACCACCAATCAATGAATGACGGAAAATGATTTTTGAATGACGGTGAGTAGTATCGTTCAAATTTCATTCATGATACGTCATGATTGATGGCACTGATTGACGTTTGCATGACCGTGAGTGGGCGCCTAAGACCGGTCTGAATATCGAGTGGTGTAACAGGCCTTTTAGAGGTGGATTGGAACAGGTTAATAAACGTAGTGCTTATATTCTCTTTGCAGGTTAATTCCAATATCTGTTACGCCTGTTCCTGTTACTTTTAAATAACATTTTTTAACCCCTTACCGCATAGCATGACATATCGGGCATCAAAAGTTTTTGTCACCTCATTTAAATTTGGCACAAGTTTTTTACTCCTTGCAACTCTTAAATCAAAAACCGAAAATACACTTTGACGTTTGTGAAGAAAACCGGTATCCAGCACTAGTAGATTTAAAGTAACTGTCGAAACTGTGAGTTTGTTTTCTGGCGGTTGCTAAGAGGTAAGTGTTCTCAAGTTTCGGGGTATTTTTGCATGGATTTTCACGACATACAGCTACCATAATTATTTTGCATACAATACACATATATTATAAGGCAAATAACCAAAAAAAACTAGATTCGCATGAATGATTGCAAATATATTTATAGCTAAAGTTAGTACCCAAATATGGGATAGTATGCAGTCACAGGAAAAACTGTTTGCCAGAAATGGGATAGCATGCAGACTGACTACAAAAATCATAAAACCATATTTGTGATAGTATGCGATTGTGTCAATTTTTAAGAAAAAAATATTTGCATAACATTTGAAGAAGTGGGTACAATACTTTTTGGTTGTTTGGTTTGATTTGCCTTGCTTGCTTGTTGCACCTTACTATGCTGTTTTTTTCCCAATAGTTTGAATAAAAATGCCGAGACGGAAGCAAGTGCATATAGTCAACATTCCAGATGGGAGTGAAGACGAAGAGGTGTCTGATGAAGATACGGAATGGAGAGATAATCGTGGATCGGACCCACTATATTTATCCGAGTCCGATGAAGACAGTGACGTAGATTCAGAGTCAGAATTGGAAGACCTAAGCGATCATCCTTCAACAAGTCGGCAGGGGACTCGGCAAACTTCTAAGAAGACATATAAATGTGGAACTGGAAAAAAATATTATAAAACATAAATTATAAATATGAGCGTTTTTTTTTAAATTTAATTCCATCTCTCCCTACACATAAGCAATCAATACCCAGCCTGCGCTAGCAATCTCGTTATACACCGTGTGCTTTCTCATGTTGGTCATAATTTTTATTTCGCGCCAGCTCCTACTACATACAATGACATATTTGGCAAAGTTAATAATAAACCCAGAACTGCATACGATGCCATATCTGGCTTTGATAGTTTTTTGGGAATGTTTCCAAAAATATTGAGGGTAGATTTTTTTTCGAATTTTTTATGGTCTTTATTAAGGTCTTTCTAAGCCTGAATTATTTTTCATCCGGTTAAAAAAATCCATGCAGTAAGGGGTTAAACAACCATAGATTTAATATTTAATTCATCGAAAGAGAAAGATATGATATGTACAAAATCTATGGTTGTAACAGTCTGTTTTGTTTGAGCCTGTGACCGACAGACTTTAAAAGCAGTTTTTTAATAACTAATTAATTATGCAATTTATAGTTTTATAAAGATACTGTTAAAAATCCAAAAATATAAATCAAATCGTTAAATACGTTTGACAATTTATCCATACTAATATTATATAGAGGAAATTATAATATTAGTATGGATAAATTGTCGAACGTAGTTAACAATTGTAATTTTATTATGAAATTTTGTAGAGTGTATTTGAATTCCGAATGAATTCATTTCATTGACTGTTTTTTTTTTTGTACTATGTAAAATCATCAAATGAAATTTCCCGCCCTCGGTAGGAGCGGGAGATAGTATCAGACTCTTACTGACTAAAAACCTACCCCGTTACTTCATTAAATTGCCTTGGTTCCAGAGCCCTGGTATGAATTTTCCCTGCTGCCTGCTGAGTCCCTACAGTTGGCTGACAACTCCTTTAGGCGCGCAGGAACATTGCGTACAGTCCACGACTCGGGCTCGGTCCGGAATGTTACCGCACGGTCGGACAGCGAGCTACCCATTACTCGCCGTCCGCAAGCTCGCGCCTACGGTGGCCGGAAATTGGGATCGAATTCCAGCGGCGGCGGCGGCGTGTGCGCCGTTGCCGAATGCGTCCTCCTTTGATAGTATTACTGCTTCGCAGAAGGAGGCGACCGCCTGCCACTCCTCCTCGCTCCGGACCATGGGCTGTACCAAGGCCCGGCGCGAGAAATCGCCGCCGCCGATCGCCCCCACAAGGACACGGCGATGCTCTTCCCAAGCGGGGCACACCTCTGCCGTGTGCTCCACATTGTCCTCCGGGCGGTCCACACAGTGGCGACACCCTGGCGTCACCTCCGCACGAATCTTGTACAGGTACTTCCCGAACTTACCATGTTCGGTGAGAACCGCCATGCGGAAGGTGAGGACGCCATGAGGTCTTTCCAGCCGCGCCTGAAAGAGGGGCCTTATCGCCATAATTACGGCGTGCCCAGCACTGGGTTGCGACAGTCGCACTCACCATTTCACTATGAGATCCCGCCGGAACTCTGTCCGCCATGCCGCGACTGGTCGCGGCAGCGGAGTTTCGCCCCGGCGTTGCATATACACGCGCAGATCGTGTATGTGTGCAAGGACTGTTGTCTCCAGATCCCATGGTGGCAGGCCTGCAAGCAGACTCGCTGCTTCGCGGGATATCGTGTGGTAACCCCGTATCATCCGTATGGCCATTACCCTCTGGCAAGCGTTCAGCTGGGTCGCCGAATTCATTGACTGTTGGTATCTCTTTCTAACCTTGACTTATATGAATAGAGCTTATGATGAGGATGAGCTTTTCTCTATGCTTGCTTTACGGTGGTTGCCTAAGTTAGAAAAAGATACTAAAAGTAATATAACAGTGGCTTCGCAGTGAAAGCAAATGCTACAGTGCTACTTTTGGTATCTTTTCCTAACCTATGTAACTGGCATACACACAAATAAAGAAGCACATATGACTTGGTGAAGGAGTGTCTCACTGCTTTAGTGACCGAACCTATAAACCTGAGAATTCACAAAGCGGTTTTCATCCGCGTCCGCCGTGGTTACGGCCGCAGCATTGATTTATAATAATATGTACCAGCGGTCAACTGATAGATTCGCGCGGGCCGCGGTCACCCGCAGCTTCGGTGGGTTGCGCCCGCACGCTCTGCGATCGGTTAGCAGCAGCAGTGGCCGCCGGGGAGTACCGATCTCTAATCAGTGGATACACCCAGATCTTTTTAGGCTGTTTTTTTTTTTTAAATCCTTTTGTGAAATAAGTATAACGCTACAGGTCGTTGCGGGTGTGTGTCCATAGCAGTGTTGGATGATTAACCGCTCGTACTTGCGATAGTCACTCGCCAAGTTAATAGCAACCACGACTGCTGCGTATCTGCACAAAACTCAGGTATTGTGATTTTATAAATACATAAAACATTTGTTTCTCTGCCGTGGCAGGCGCGGGTGAAGACCGCCTCGTGAGGTCTTAGCCTAACATAACATGTTGAGGAGAGCATGAACTATTTATTCTGCACACACGTAACTGTGACAGGCTGCTATTTTCAGATATCTGTTATATTTATAAATAGGTACGCCTCACTCCTAACTCAACCCTACCAGACTTACTCTAGTCGCCTGCAGGGCGAAACATCTAATATACCGATATATATGCCACAGGGTACATTTAATTATATAATACACTGCGTAATACAATATGCGCATTAATTGATAAACCGACAAGCAATGTGCTATCATTTCTTGTTTATTAATTAATCTTTTTAGTTGATATGTTGAAAATATACCTTTAATATTAACAAATCGCAAATAAAGTGTTGTATCGTTTGCAAACAATCAGAAAAGTACCAAAAATTTTGATGACATTAAAAAATAAAAGAGTATACTCGTACAATAGTATGGAGTAGAGATGAACCGTATATACTGGAACAGGTTTTTGAAATAGATCTGTGGTTGGACGCGCAATTTCGACTTATTCCATGCACACCACATAAACGCCTCTCGAGTATTTAAGCGTATGACGTCTGACACGTAAATACTTTATAAGTAGAAAAAACGTGCAGGAAATAGTGTTTAAAATAGAAAACAACAAAAAATAATAAATATAAACAAAAAAAAAAAAAAACAATGTTAATTATGTACGAGTATGAACCTAGATAGATGATTGTAAATTGATTTTGTAAATATATTGAATTGAAACCTTCTAAATACGCCAGATTTTCTTTGATATCATTTTCCATATTTTATTATAAAAAAATAATCTGTTAGTCCTAAGCCTGTTAAAATGAAAACACTCCATACGAACAGACAGACAGATTTACTTGATCGTTTATAAAGCAATGGAGTATATTCGGTTTAACAGGCTAATAACTAACAAATTTTTTTACGATAAAATAATAGACACTGGTATCAAAGAAAAATCAGCGATATCTTTTTAATTATGTATATAAAAGCGAAATACCACTTACTGTTTAATCTCAGAAACTATAACACCTGCTTCTTCCTGCTCTTATCCCATATTACTTGGGGTCGGCGCAACAATTTTTTTTCTTCCAATCTGTCCTGTCACTAACTCCCTTTTCTTTCATATCACTCCTCACACAATCTATCCATCTCTTCTTTGGCCTTCCCTCTTCCTCTCCATCCATCTACTATGCGGTCCAAATGAGAATAGGACCGACTGCCATGTTGTGACGTCACGTCGAACTGTCAAATTGAAGAAATTGGGTACGGTGAGCAAAAAAAGATTTAAAAAAAATTTAATTTATTTACGAATCGTTAACGAAATTTTTTTTATCCGAATTCAGTTCTTAAATTTTTCTCATCTCAGCGTCACTGTGTGAAGTGTCTGATTAGTGGCAAATGGAAGAAGAAGGCGAATTATTCCTAACAATGGAAATAAGAAAGAAAATAGTTTTTATTTTTAACTAACTATGACTAAAAACAATATAATTAGCTAATTTATATTAAACAATAACGTTTTTACTTCACCTAGACTTAACTAAGACTACGTTATACAAAGTAAAAAATACTTTATTAATAATAATACTTTATTGATACGCAAATAAGATTTTTTTGCAAACCGTACTTTTCACTCAACATTTGACAGATCGAGGTTATTGGCTTTCCTATTCTTATTTGGAACGCATAGTACGTATAAACTCAGAACTCTTTTAGTAACATGCGTTTCATCCCTCCTTTTCACATAACCATACCAAGATAAACGACTTCCTTTCAACTTTTCAGTCACTGGCGCCACTTTCAAACTTCCTCTAATATACTCATGTTTTCACTTTATCCATTCTCGTCACATCACACATCCATCTCAACATTCTGGCGAGAGCGACTGTCACAACCTCGTGCTGGCCACGCCACGATCGAGGTGGTAAGGCCCCTCTTTGAGGCGTGGCTGGAAAGGCCCCACGGCGTCGTCACCTTCCGTTTTACGCAGGTACTAACCGAACACGGCAAGTTCGGGACGTACCTGTACAAGATTCGTGTGGAGACGACGCCTGGGTGTCGCCACTGTGCGGACCGCAAGGAGGACACGGTGGAGCACACAGTCGAGGTGTGCCCCGCTTGGGAAGAGCATCGCCGTGTTCTTGTGGGGGCGATCGGTGGCGGCGATCTTTCGCGCCGGGGCTTGGTTCAAGCTATGCTACGGAGCAAGGAGGAGTGGCAGGCGGTCGCCTCTTTCTGCGAAGCAGTAATGCTAGCAAAGGAGGAGGCCGACCGCCTCAGGCAACTGTGCATACGCCGCCGCCGCCGCCGGGATTCCGATCCCGATTTCCGGCCACCGTAGGTGCGGGCTCGTGGACGGCGGGCAATGGGTAGCTCGCTGTCCGTCCGTCCGGTAACAGACCGGTCCGAGCTCAAGTCGTAAACTCAAACTGTAGGGGCCCAGCAGGGCCGAAGCCTACTGGGGCCAAAGGTTATGTGAAAATGTCACCCAGGGCCCTGGGAGAAAGGCAATGAATGGAGCAGGGTAGGTTTTTAGTCAGTAAGAGTCTCACACTACTTCCCATCCCACCCAAGGGCGGGATTTGACATTGGATGATTTTACCTACCATAAAAAAAAGTAAAATATCTCAACATTCTCATCTCCGCTACATGCAACCTTTTTTCATCCGTCTTTTTCACAGCCCAACATTCTGATCCATACATATCACGGACTTGTAAATTTTACCCTTCAACTTGAGGGGCATCCGTGGATCACAAGTTGTTCCCTGCCGCCATTTCATCCGTTGATCCGATGTGTTACGTCTCGGTCTAACTCACCATCACCTTGTACGAGCGACCCGAGATACCGCAAGTTGGAGTAGGTTGGTATGGGCATTCCGGCGAGAGCTAAAGGCACTGGATTGGAGAGACCGCTGAAATCGCAGAACAAGTACGCCGTTTTGATTAAACTATTACAAATACAAACTTAAAATTTGGCAGGTAAGATCCATATAAGGTGCAGTGTAGACTGGAACTGCTACGAACGGATTTACGAAAGTCCACCCCTAAGGGAGTACAAGATTCGTGCGGAGACGACGCCCGGGTGTCGCCACTGTGCGGACCGCCCGGTGGACACGGTGGAGCACACAGTCGAGGTGTGCCCCGCTTGGGAAGAGCATCGCCGTGTCCTCGTGGGGGCGATCGGCGGCGATCTCTCGCGCCGGGGCTTGGTTCAAGCCATGCTCCGGAGCGAGGAGGAGTGGCAGGCGGTCGCCTCCTTTTGCGAAGCAGTAATGCTAGTAAAGGAGGAGGCCGACCGCATTAGGCAAAGGCGCACACGCCGCCGCCGCCGCCGGGTTTCCGATCCCAATTTCCGGCCACCGTAGGCGCGGGCTCGCGGACGGTGGGCAATGGGTAGCTCGCTGTCCGTCCGTCCGGTAACAGGCCGGTCCGAGCTCAGGTCGTCTACGGCACGCACCGTTCCCGCGCGCCTCAAGGAGTTGTCAGCAAACTGTAGGGGTCCAGCAGGGCCGAAGCCTACTGGGGCCCAAAGGTTATGTGAGACTGTCACCACGGGCCCCAGGATAAAGGCAAGGAATGGAAAGGTAGGTTTTTAGTCAGTAAAAGTCTGACACTATTTCCCGCCCCACCCAAGGGCGGGATTTGTCATTGGATGATTTTACCTACGTTAAAAAAAAAAAACCCCTAAGGGAGTAAAACGGGGGTTGGAGGTTTGTATCGAGAAACCGACTTTCACGTGGGCGAAGCCGCTGGTAATAATACAGCTGAATAGTTTTGTTCGTTTGTTCAAACGAGCTAATTTCAGGAACTATTGGTTCAAATTGAAAAAAAATAGTCTTGGATAGCCCATTTATCGAGGAAGACGATTTACAAGGGTGGAGCAGTAATAAAAGACGCGAGTGAAACCGTGGGGTCAGCTAGTTACCTATACGTAAGAAGACTAGCTATATAAGGAAACGTCAAAAAGCTCGAGACCCCTAGATACTCGTGGATCTAGTATTAGAATAAGTATTTGGGTGGGCGCATATTTCTAAAACTCAGTACGCATTCTATTTCTACCTATTGTTTCTCACCTCTATTAAATAAATGATAAAACAAGAGATGTGTCGAAAACCACTATTTAAATATTTAGTCGATTATTTTAAAACAATGGTATCGAATTAAACTTTTTTTTTTATTATTGAACTAGCTGACCCGGAAAATATTACCTAATAGTTGGATTTCTTTTCTTGATTTTTTCCATAATTTCACAATGTTAAACCTTCCCTGAAGTATTTATATTCTACGAATATTTCAAGACCAAAATTGCCCAAATTGGTCCAACTGTTCTCGAATTTTTAATTTTAAGATGATATTATTGCATAATTTAATTATTAGATTTCCGAAATAGATTAATTGCTTTGGTTTGATAAGTATTAGAGTTTTTGCACCAAGTTTCTAAACTGTCAATAGTTGCTGAAGAATGAAAGTTTATAGTCGAATTGAAAATCAATTGGTAAGTAAAGAATCGTTATTTTATCTGTGTAGTAATCACTTCGTGTTCGTGGGACGCTTCGCGCCGTATAATTTATTTTTTCATATTATTTCTAAGTAATTTAACTGGAAGACGAAAATATTTCGTGATTGTGTTTGAAGAATCCGTGGCGATCGCTTTCTGACTATTTGTCTGATTTTGTTTTTAAAAATGTCTGGAATAGCAAGTGCACGTTTAGCCGAAGAAAGAAAAGCCTGGCGCAAGGACCATCCCTTTGTAAGCGACAAAATTTTGTTGTGGGTTGTCCACTGGTTTGTTTTAGTTTAAAGTACGTGATTGTATGAATTATGTGTTGTGTTTCAGGGCTTTGTTGCCAGACCTATGAAAAACCCAGATGGATCTCTTAATCTCATGACATGGGAATGTGCGATTCCTGGAAAAAAGGGGGTTAGTATTTCTAGAACTTTTCGAATCTTTATTCTCATAGTACTACATAGTCTGGTCCATTGATCTTAAACTGTTATGCATGGAATTTGAAAATGATTTAGTTATTTTGTGTGAATTTGTATGAATGGCAATAATTCTGCTCAATTACCCCCACAAACATAGTTCCCTACATATAATTTTACTCTTGCAGACACCATGGGAGGGAGGACTGTATAAGCTGCGCATGATTTTCAAAGATGACTATCCTTCTAGTCCACCTAAGTGCAAATTCGAACCTCCACTTTTTCATCCTAATGTGTATCCATCAGGCACAGTCTGCCTTTCGCTACTAGATGAAGAAAAAGATTGGCGTCCAGCGATTACAATTAAACAGATCCTGCTGGGCATTCAGGATCTACTCAATGAACCAAATGTTAAAGACCCTGCACAAGCTGAAGCTTACACAATTTACTGGTTAGTAAACACAATGCAACAGATTGTTACATTAAATTATTTAGAAGCTTTGATAAACATAATTTTAAACATAACTATTTCATATCTTTTACAGTCAAAATCGATTAGAATATGACAAAAGAGTTCGAGCACAAGCACGAGCTATGGCAGCGACAGAGTGATGCTGTTTACATCAAAATATCAATACACTCAATTGGACTACTTACCATTGCCTTGCTTTGTTGCAGAAAGCTTAATTCATAAAAATAATGATAATCCTTTTTGCAGCAAAAAAATTGGGCACTGACAAACAGTCTAACTCATTCCAAAAATCAATTAAATCTGACCATTTTTTAAATGTTTTCTGCTACCTATTTAAATTAAAAATATTAACATATTGTTTAGATATGGGATCTTTGGGTACCTGTAGGTGTAGTAAAATCAACCCAGTTAAAGGAAGTTTTAAAGAAGAATCAGGAATGAGCAATTGATAATTATTGCAGGGATCATCTTATTGTGTTAATATGTATCAACTTTCTGCAACAATTCCAGGTAAGATAGTTCATGTCGGTGATATTGTTGAAATGTTCAATGACTTCAAGTATTAAGAATTATCTATGAATAATTCAACAGTACATCTGATTAATTAATATTAGAGATTCCAATAAACATAAAGCCATTTGGTCTAATAATTGCTGTTCACATTCTAGAATTAATGGTTACTCTTAAGGCTCATCATATTTTATTTATTATTGTAAAGTATCTGCATTGGTAAAACACTGAAATATAATGGTTAGTAATGCTTAAGTGAGGTCAGCCATCTTGTATGAAAATCTCATGACTTGATTTGTGCATAGAAGTTAATGTGATGATCTACACTATTATTTTAAAATATTTTTGTATTTTATGTTAGTGAAACCCTGTAATAAATTTCTCAAAAATATCTGTAATTATGACTTCTCAATTATCTATCATGTGCGTAATTGACCATCCTATTAAATTTAATAGATTTAAGTATGAATTTTGTAAATATTCTTATAGTGTGTAAATTCATATCAAGAATATGCAGTCAATTTCCATTATGTATGTTTCAATGCAATGGAATGCTGACACTCTGGACTAAATCATTTCCTAAGTGCTCAAAGAACCGTAAGGGAAAGTGCATTATTTTATGAACAGAGGTAACAGAGGTAGGAATAGGTTGGGTTGACTTTCAAAAGGGAAACCCGTGGTCCAGGAATGCAAAGGGCAAAAAAGGAACATAGGTGTGGTTAAGTCTCGCTCGCTCTCCCAAGCCGCTTCAGAGCTGAAGAAGTCATTGGGTAACTCCCACCTTTGGGTAAAGTACTTATGTTTACCTATCTAAAGGTCTATGAAGTAGGTAACATAGAGTGGATATAATACCTCTAAAAACCCACAATCATAATCATGGGAATCATGAAAGCAATAGAAGACCTTTTCCCTACCTTCTCCTCGCCTATCTTCAACGACGAGCACGGTTTAAAAGCTTGTTTCATGCTTGTTGCTACACCTAACGCAAATTCAACGCGATGTTTGATTAAAAGGAGAGGTAACGCAAAACTCGGTTGGCATTCGGTTATTTCGTGCTTTACTCGAATATTTCACAAAATTTGTTCCAGGAAATAGTGTTTTTTTTAAAACCCTAATAAAGTGTTTTTTGAAAATATGGTCGTCATCAAGACAATTTCGATCATTTCGATTAAAATGTGCTAGGCTTCTATATTCAAATTATTTTTTATTTTTTTAACTAGCGACCTGCTTCAGTTTCGCAAGAATGCAATGGTGATATTAAATATATTTCGCAATTAATATACATATAAACCCTCCTCTCGAATCACTATCTATTAAAAAAACCGCATCAAAATCCGTTGCGTAGTTTTAAAAATTTAAATACATAGGGACAGACAGCGGGAAGCGACTTTGTAGCGATAAACGAGTAGGTATACCCCCCTTAGGGGTGGAGTTTCATAAAACCATCACCGTTCTTAGCGGATGTCTGCACACTATAAGGAACATACATGCCAAATTTTAAGTTTGTAGGTATTATAGTTTCTGAGATTTCGTCATTAATCAGTGAGTGGTATTTCGCTTTTATAAAGGTACTTGTACTATTTATAGATTATGGAGGGCCAAAGTTCAAGCAAAACAGTAGATTTTCAGAGGTCTTTACTGGATTAGAGTTACACAAATATATGTTTTGATTTAACAACAACCCTAGAATCCTAGATAATATCCACACAAGATATCTGTGAATCCAAAATATCTGAAGAAAGATGTATAAATAACATAATCATCACGCAAGATCGGGTTTTATAAAAATGTGTATTGTGTTTTAAATATTATTTGAACTAAATTGTTATTTTGAACAATCCTGCTGTTTTTAAAAAGTGAACTGTTAAAAGCTTAACAGTAGTAGTTTAGTACCAGTAATAAGTACTTAAGTTAGTTGCGTACATAACGCAACTCTAAAAAAACATGATTCTTCATTATGTATCTATAATAATTTAGTTCAATTTTTTTTTATCCCGTCATTCGCCCTTTGTCCCCATCATGTCCCCCTTTGTCCTCATCATGTCCCCCTTTGTCCCCATCATGTCCCCATTGTCTGTGTCCCCGTGATTGAGACGAATGGTAGGTACGTCATAAAATTTGAGCATCGGGCAATTAAGATTACTCATCACAATTTTTAAAGCTAGCTTCTATTGTTTTAAAGGGAGGAATTATGAGCTGTAATTTAGAATGAACCAATCAAAGCTTGGCAAAAAACAACGTAACATTAAAATAGCAGATGTATCACTCTAGTTGTCGACTGGGGCCAAAGTGACGCAATTTTTGCAATATTGTAGAATTGTATATTACATAATCAATATTTGTTTCAGAAAACATAATTAACTATTTTTAATAACACAGACTGCTGCATTTATTCTTGTTAGTCACCCTAATGGGACGAACAGGAATTCATTATACACCGTTAAATTTTGGTTTTCGTTTTAATCCCGCGGAGGGTCGATTCGGTACCTACATGAAATACTATCAATTTGTAAAGAGAAAGTAAAAAAATAAAGTACTTTTTTTAAACTCGCGCATGTACGAAATTAATTTCTTTAAGTAAATGTCAGCTGAGCGAGGCCAATGAAATGTAGGTAGTTAGTACAGTAAAACCCACCCTGACCATTACCCTTACCAGTTTTAGGTACCTACGTAATGTACTGTTTTGCGCACTAATATTATTTTTATCGTATCAGGCTAGGCGCTGAGCGACTCCCACGAGTCGCCGGTCAACCCCCGTTTATTTATTTCTTCGTAAGTGTATTGAATAACGTCTTTGATACGGGTGGAAAGTCACTGCAGCCCTCTACTCTAAAACGACCTCGCCTGCAGCTCAAGCGAATTGCGCCACGGTCGGTCGGTCGGTCGAACGGTCGTAACGGCAAACTAAAAAGTAATCTGTGGTGTTCTATTCTGTGTGGAGTTTTTCCCGGGATTTCCTTGAGTAAAGCTCAGTGGCCATTTTGATTTCATTGATTCCTAGTGGATATTATGATATAAAATTAGTGTAGTTTAGTATTTCAAGTGTCTGTGCAACTGGACAATATGTGAAGTCATTGAAACAGGCACGATCTTTGCAAAATGGAGCTGGGTTTTTTTTTTGTACTTTTAGCTACATCAGCGAAGTTTTTCGGGAAGGCTGACATTTGCTGCCAAATACTACAAAAAATTTAAATGTTTTGCACCCGTGTTCTAATAGTAAACTAATAAACTTATCAAGAAGACACGGTTTAAAAAACCTTGGTATCCAAGCTAAAAACATCAACGAAAAAAAAATATATGTCTGTGGTTGATGATTAGTGATGGGCCAACTCGTATTTTCGACAACTCGAGTTGAAATGATGCCTAGATCGAGTTGGAACTCGAATCTGTTCAACTCGTTCGGCCAACGCCCAGCTTGGTTGGATAACAAGATAGTGAACATCGATCAAACACTAGTCAAATCAACTACCCGAATAGCGGGTTTTCGAGTAAATACAGGAAAACCCGCTCTTATCTTACCGCTTTAGGCTTGCAATGGACTGCTCGCCCCGCCACAATTTAATGGTAAATGGGCTTCGGTAGCGGGGCGGTATCGGTAGGTGATTGGGCGAGCGCGCTTCAAACATTTTCATACTTTTCAACCGCTCGCCACTATCGCACTTAGCTGCCGCTCACAGCGGCAAGGTCGTGAATGGGCGGTTACCGCTCGTGCACGATTTCGATCTCAGCGGCGAGCGGCGCGGCGGGCGGGTTGGCATCGGTAGGCATGCGCGCGCCGCTAAGAGCGGCGACTCAGCCGTGCTACAAAAATATTCATACCTTTTTTCTTACTGCTCGCCACTGCACGAACGTGAACGGGTAGTTAAAGGCTTATTACACCACTCGATATTCAGACGGTCTTAGTCGACGCGTAGTGTAATATGGGTCAGACTGTCTTACTTAGAAATAAATTTTGCTGCGCATAACCATAGCAACGACGGTCATTTTGGTTCAACTCATTTGCCGCGTAGTAGGTATACTTTTTTTATTTACCCCGTTGTTTGAATTTCATTACAAATAAATTAAAATAAAGTCTGAACCAAAAATCTTAATAAGTACTTAACTATTTACATATATTAAGTATCTTTAATTAATCCACTCTAAACTAACACAGTAGTGTAGTAATGTAAGTATTGTTAGAATATCTATGTATGTGTAAGCAAGCCTATATAATCGTATGTTATTCAAAATATAATCAGAAGCATTCGACAAGGTCTGGCACAATAGCTTATTATATAAGCTATACCAACTCGGCGTGCCAGACCGTCTCGTGCTCATCATGCGAGACTTTCTGTCGAATCGCACCTTTCGCTATCGAATTGAGGGAGCGCTATCCACCCCCCACCCTATTCGAGCTGGTGTCCCGCAGGGCTCCGTTGTTTCCCCACTAGCCTTCATGCTGTTCACTAGCGACATCCCTAAAAGTAAAAAGGCCCAGTTGGCTCTATTCGCTGACGACACGGCCATTTACTATACCGGTCGTGACCCCAAGGCTATCGCTCGCAATATCCAAAGCTCCGTAAACACTCTGGGCGAGTGGTTCCGGAAATGGAGAGTCGAGGTTAACCCTGACAAGAGTCAAGCCGTTCTCTACTCGAGACTACGGAAGACCGTCTCCCTACCCCCTCCGATCACCATGTACGGCAAAGCAATCCCCTGGGGGAAGCAAGCCAATTACCTGGGTGTGATCCTTGACCAGCACCTGACCTTCGCTGAACACATAAAGCAGGCTCTTTCGCGAGCCGCTTTCACTCAAGGTAGGCTCCATTACCTCATGACTGCCCGCAGCAAATTGTCACGAAAGTGCAAGTTGCGCCTCTACACAGCAGTCATCCACCCGATCATGACCTACACCTGTGCCATGTGCCATCTTCGCACACGCCAAGCCCTCCATAGGATGCAAACCCTCCAAAACCGGACCTTCCGAAAGATCCTCGGTGCCCCATATTATATTCGTAATGAGAATCTACATCTAGATCTCAGAATTCCCACCATACAGCAGTTCATGAAACGGCTTTTCAAGCGTTTCTTCGATACTGCTGTGAAACATCGCAATCCCCTTATCGCATCGGCCGCCCGATACGAACCCACCCGCATTTCCAAGATTCGCCGCCCTAGGCATACTCTTGTCACCCCGACGACCCCATTACCCTGCTCTAAGAGAGCCGAAAGGAAACAAGTACAGTTCGCAAACACAAATTCAGACCGCCGTCCTTCAGGCCTCGCCGCCGAGGCCCATCGTGAAATCCCCGTCAATGTCCGCCCCGTCCCTTGCTAGAGCCAGCCCGCGCCGCTGAGCCAGTATTTTAAAAATCCCCTAAATAATATTTTATCTTTTGCTCAATCCAGCTTGTCCCTTGCTGCCCTCCCCCTGCGACGCCCTAAGCCGAGGTCCGTACCCCACAGGGGGTGCCCTTAGCGTGGTCGCTTAGTATGTAAGTTAGTTAAGTAAGCCCTGGCTGGAGGCTTTGATTCTTAAATCGGGGCCGCCACAGGCAAGCCCGGTTAAGCAGTCGACAACCTCATAGGTTGACCTGCGAGAGGCCACACATAAAAAAAAATAATATATAATCAGTATTATTCCAGCATCGATTGGTATCATTTCTCTCCCGAATACCCTCGTCACTACATGGCGACCGACACCTCTGTGCCATATATAGTATGGACTTATTCAAACAATCAGACAAAGTGAACACTAAATTAAGATGTTTTATTATAATCACCGGTTTTATATATCGGACGCATGTCTAACAAACACTGTGCTTACAAACCATCTGCTGAACCACTACCGAGAATCGTAACTCTTTGCTACCGAGTTACCAAGCGAATCAACTCGAGTTGACTTGGTTAAAATGACTTGTCCATCACTAATCACTGTTGTTGGATGTTGGCAAAGAGAATATAAGCACTACGTTTCTACGTTTAGATGTTGGTTTCAGGGGTTCAGTGTTACCAACTTAGCACTTTCAGTGCTAGTTTTGGCACTATTTTCACACGGTCAGCACTAAAATCTAACATACAGCACCATGCACTGAATCTAGCACTAAATAGCAGTCAAGCGAAATATTTCTGGTTACTAAAGAATAAAAGATAAATTAATATTGTAACTATTTTTTATTAACGATCGCAAGATTGCAAGAAATGTTTGTTCTGTTTATAAGACAACACTCTCTTTGTCTTGCTTTTTGTTAGTTTGATAAAGTTTGGTATGTGACTGTGTAACCAGAGAGGAAAAGTTCAGTGTGTTAGAAAAACTAAGGAAATGGTATTCCTTTGAGCAAAAAAGTTAATTTTGTTTAAAATTACAGAAAAGAGTGGAAGAAAGATCCGAAATACAAAAAAAACATATAAGACAAGTGTTCGAAAATAACTCGAAATCAATATGTACACTTTGTAAAACGGAACTGAATACGAAATTACCGTACGGCCGTAAGCCGTTCTAACTTGGCGAGTCTGAAGTAAGACTCTGCGAACTTGAGCGCTTGTGCACTTGTAAAAAAATAAATTCCAATAACAGTTGTTAACAGCAATAACAACTGCTAATGGCATTTATTTTTTAAACCTTTTATGCCGTTCTAACCTGGCGAGTCTGAAACTTCAGCGCCAAAATTCGTAAGCGGCATTCGGAATGAAAAAAAAAAAAAAATATGAAAAAACTTAAACTATTTATCGGGTCTGGTAAAACTTTATAAAGAAAAAGTTGATACAGTTGGTAAAACTGAAGTTTATTAAGCGAGGCTTTGTTCCAAAATGTTTTGTTTGCGGCGCAACACACCGCAGTCTTGTCGATTGATCATCTAAGCCCATTGTGCAAAAAAGCCTTCGTAAACTTAAAAGCTGTTTGTAATTTTTTAAATTCCCAAAAATTTTCTAGCACCACATTTAGGAAATTCATAGCAATCTAGCACTATTTGAGATGTTTTTAGCACCCACTCGTAGTATAGAGTTGGCAACACTGCAGGGGTTTCAGTTTACTGTCAATCAAGACTAAATAGTTTAGGTAAATTATTACGTTCGAGGGTAAATAATATGAATTATTGAGTTGTATATCTATAAAGTTCGTTTGTTTAACTTGAATTTAGTGAAGAAGTTTTCGTATTTTTCATTATGGCTGATGACGATCAGGATTCCAAAGAGTACCGGTGGGAGACAGGTTATGAGAAGACTTGGTGAGTTTGAGAATTATTTTGGAGATAAATTTGAATATTATCCATATTTTGGTACTTTTAGCATATATTTAGCGCTCAGAGATACGTCTGAGCCTAAGCTCTGAGCGCTAAATATATATGTAAAGTAAATGAATATACTCAAATTCAAAGATACATGACATGATATAAATTATGAATTTATCATTATCAGGGAAGCCATCAAAGAAGATGAAGATGGTTTGGTGGAAGGCTTGGTGGCAGAGTTTGCACAGAAAGCGGCGCGGAAGGCGGTGGTGGCGCGTCGTGGCCCCGTGAGACTGGGTATGATGAGGCATGTTCTTGTGGCAGTAGACTGTTCAGAAGCTATGAACTCACAAGATCTAAAGCCATCCAGATTTCTTTGTACATTAAAGGTGGGTTCATAGTCCTTTCTTTCTTATCCAGTTGCCAGTTTGAATATGAAACTCCGGCCTGTAACAGTCTACTATATAATCATACCAGTTCTGTGACCATTTTTTTATTGTAATTTTCAAAATTTTTATGCTAAACTGTAATGAAATACAAAATTTGAAATAAAGCTTGATTCATCTTTCTGTTCCAATAAAAGATTACAAACCTATTATTTATATTTTCAAATAAATCCCAATCTTTATGGCAACATTTGGGGGAGAGTGATGTCCAACAGTGGACATCTAATGGATGAATTGATGATAATGTAGACTTTAACTAATAATGTTTTAGACTTTAACTTATTTCTACAAATTGTGTAATGCAACATAATTAAAATTACAGCTACTTGAAAAGTTCATAGAGGAATACTTTGACCAGAATCCTTTGAGCCAACTTGGCTTAGTTCTCATGAAGAATAAAAGAGCAGAAAAACTCACAGAACTCTCTGGAAATGTCAGAAAACATATCAAATCTCTACAAGGGTATGTATTTTGATTAGTCTAAGTTTTATATCAAAATTAAAGCTGGCTGGTATATTTGAACACAACTATACTGAATATATTATAAGGAACAAAATAAACTGTCTAGTTCACACTGTCTCATTGAAAAGCGCTGTTTGAATTCAGTAATTTTATATACAAAGTTTATCAGAAACTGCTTCTAACAACATTTATTTATTTACTAACCCGCCCCAGCTTCACACTGGTGCAATGGTTATAGTAAATATATTATGCATGTATTACACATATAAACATGGTATTATGCACAATTAAAATTATTCAGTCTTGTTAAATTTTGTCATTTTTTATTTCATTTATTTTATTTGTTATTTTAGTATTTATGATTTCCTACACACCTAACGCTAAACACCTAGTTATTATTTATCACACATTAACATAGAAATATATTTATTTATTTACCAAGTTCATAATAAGTAATCAACTACCGTTCACTCTCAGCAAGGTTCAGTTGAAAACCAGCGTCAGGCAGCTACCACTGATTATCATGTAGTTGTCTGGCATTTATGCTGAACTGGACCTATTTGGCGTCGCCGTGAGGCACACAGTGTGTCTATATCTTAACTTATATTAAGGGGATTACATCGCCCAAATCCAAAAAAACACCTAGGTTGTTTGAAGTTTCCTTATGTACGATTACCATATAAAAAAGGGGATACTTAAGGACATTCTAATAAATTGTATTGATTACGTTTCTCAAAAAAATACCCTAACTCTAGAAAAAAAAAAAAGGTAAATAGGCCTTTTTTGAACATTAATTCCATATTTTCTCGAAAACGGCTCTATATTTATACATTGAATTTATACCAAAATATATGTTACGATAAATTGAATAACTTGTATTGTTTTTTTTTCGAATTTCATTGAATATCGATAAGTAATCAAGAAAAAACTCGAATCAGTACTAACACCCCGCGCGCAGCACCCCCTGCAATGCCTGTTTAGAGGTCAATTCTTCTCTACTAATGTAGAGGTAAATTCTTGAAGGTCATTGAGCGATGTAATACCCTTAAGTTTTATAAATTTGGTTTTACAGTGTGTGTATCCATGCATGCCAAATAAAATATTTTTTCTTTCTTTCTTTCTATTCCTCTTGAATCACCCTATGTAAAAACAGAGGGTCATGGCAATACGCATGGTGCGAGGGTACCGAACGATTTCCCGCGAGGCGGCGACTCTCCTTGCTGGCCAACCGCCATGGGATCTGGACGCAACAGTCCTTGCACACATGCACGATAAGCGTATGGAGATGCAACGCCGGGCGAAATTCCGCTGCCACGACAAGTCGAGGCATGGCGGACAGAGCTCCGGCGGGATCTCATGGCGAAATGGCGTCAGCGAATATCGCAACCTCGTTCGGGGCGCGCCACAATTGGGGCGATAAGGCTCATCTTTGAGGCGTGGCTGGAAAGACCTCACGGACCTCTCAACTTCCGCACGACGCAGGTGCTTACCGAACATGGAAAGTTCGCTAAGTACCTGTTCCGGATTCGTGCGGAGGATTCGCCCGGGTGTCGCCACTGTGCGGAACACCCGGAGGACACGGTGGAGCACACTGTAGAGGTGTGCCCCGCCTGGGCGGAGCATCGCCGTGTCCTCGTGGGGGCGATCGGCGGCAGCGATCTCTCTCGCCGGGCCTTGGTTCAGGCCATGGTCCGTAGTGAGGAGGGATGGCAGGCGGTCGCCTCCTTCTGCGAAGCAGTAATGCTAGCAAAGGAGGAGGCCGACCGCATCAGGCAGAGGCGCTCGCCCCAGCCGCCGCCGGGATTCCGATCCCGATTTCCGGCCACCGTAGGCGCGGTCTTGCGGACGGCGTGCAATGGGTAGCACGCTGTCCGATCGTCCGGTAACCGGCCGGACCGAGCCCAAGTCGTCGACGGCGCGTTCTGTTCCCGCGCGCCTCAAGGAGCTGTCAGCAAACCGAAGAGGCCCAGCCTGCTAACTGCAGGCAGGCAGGGTTGAAGCCTGCTGGGGTCAAGGGCCGTTTTCTGAGAGGAAGGCTCAGCCCCGGCACTATAGGCAACGAAGGAACGGGGTAGGTTTTTAGTCAGTAAGAGTCTGACACTACTTCCCGCTCCGCCCAAGGGCGGGATTTGTCATTGGATAATTTTACCTACCATAAAAAAAAACCCTATGTAAAAAAAACCACATCAAAATCCGTTGTGTAGTTTTAAAGATCTAAACATACATAGGGACAGACAGCGGGGAGCGACTTTGTTTTATACTATGTAGTGATGATAATGCTAATATAGAAACCAAGTGTACAATATTCTGTGATAGACACAGCATGAAACACATCCTCAAGCAAGTATTTCTTTATATTAAGTCTGTACCATTTGTCACTAATGAGAACTACTCGCTAGGGTTGTGTGTTTGCTACTGGGTCCTCCATCTCATTTAGCTCTTCAAGCCAAATAGGTGACAGAAGGGAAAGAGATGTGTGACCATGGCAGAATAAACACGATAGTGTTTGTCGGATATGTCCAACATTGGTGGTTAAATATTAATATGTGAATATAAATTAATAAGTGACATGTCACTTAGTATTTTATGATCTAAATATTATCATCAAGAAGTTTATATGAAAACCTAACTTGGCACTGCAATGATTTCATATAAATACTTAGAGGTTGGTCAAAATAGTCATAAAAAAGTGATTCCACTGTAATCTCTACATTATTTATTTGAAAAATGTAAGTAGCAAAAGAACAGTCTTGACTATTACTTTCCTTTGATAGGTTAACAGAGATGGTGCTGAGTGGGGAGCCATCGTTACAAAACACTCTGGAGTTTGCTGGACGGGTCCTCAAGCCTCTTCCTGCCCATGCTTCCAGAGAACTTCTGGTGCTGTTTGCATCACTCACTACTTGTGA
Source organism: Leucania comma (assembly GCA_958295575.1). Classification (NCBI taxonomy): domain Eukaryota; kingdom Metazoa; phylum Arthropoda; class Insecta; order Lepidoptera; family Noctuidae; genus Leucania; species Leucania comma. Next base: position 11,620,405 of record OY282474.1, on the reverse strand, counting down.
TCCGGGCGACATTAATACCACTATACAGGTGTGTGAAAGTGTTGGGTAGTCTTTTTTTTATTGGTGATGGGCTCGCGTTTTACCTCCATCTCACTGATGGATCGCGACGATGTGTTCGACAATGGAGCATGCTTACCTAGAAGTAACCTATTCACTCTTGACATAAAGGTCTCCAGATTGTAGATATCAGGAAACACAGACAACTTCAGGAATTCCACTCCTTGGCTGTATGTACAATGATTGTATTTCCAAAACGTTTTGTGTGTAGTCTTTGAGGCTTAAAAGTTATTATCACATAAAATACTTTATGAAAGCTTTTTTATGAAACATTCTTTCTTTTTTTAGGCACTTAAAACAGAAGGGATAAGATGCTCAGTCATTGGTTTGGCAGCAGAAGTGAGAATTTGCAAAAAATTATGTCAAGATACTGGTGGAGAATATGGTGTAAGTACAGTGGTTAACCACTAGTCTATCTATGATAATCCACATTTCAATATGTAAGTTAATAGATCTACTGTGAATAAGGTGTCATCAGTTGTACAGTATTAGGGTGCTTTTTCACCAAATAAGTACTGTGCAATATTGTTATAGATGCATTTGATATCCACCAATCATATTTGTTGGTCCATATATACAGCTTAGCTCTGGTGGAAACAGGTTCAAATAAGCTATGGTTTTTATATGGATGGATGCGTACTATGGAGGCTAGTTATAGATATGAGTGACAAGGATGGTCGCTAGTGGTATCGTTTAGTCGTTACGTGCAAAGCAGAGTAGCTCGCACTCTGCGCCAGGCGCGTACGCGGTACGTGTCGAGGTCAAGCTGAGCATGTTCCTCGCTCAGCTACCTTGCGGCGGCGTATCTATGAGTACATAGCGTCTACATCTTACTTGTCCGGCTACATCATAGTTTTGTAGCTTTCACGTCCTCAGCATCTCTGGTAGAAAAGCACCCTTATGGTACAAAATTGCTCAACACTTCACAGTTTGGCCGCACGGTTGTCATAGTGGTTGAGCGATTGTCTGCTACGCTACGTGTCTGCTGGTTCGATTCCCGCACGGAACAAATATTTGTTTGGCTTTCGGATAGTTATTCCGAGTCAGGGTTTCTTGTATATATGTCAGCTTACACCTAGTGGGAGGGCACATAATTATAATTATAAAAATGTCCATCTATATCAGTGAATGGTAACTCCTCAGGTGGTACTGGACGATGTCCACTACCGTACGTTGCTGTTGGACGCCACGAGCCCGCCGCCGCGCGCGCGGGCGCTCGACGCTGGGCTGGTGAAGATGGGCTTCCCGCACTCCGCGCCGCAGATCAACCAGACCGATCAAGGGACCAATGCTGATCCACCCATAACTGTTTGCATGTGGTAAGTAGAGTCATTAAGTATCTATCATTTCTATTTTCGCAGAGCCATAATCTGATCTCATAATCACCCAGTATAATATTTTAATTTGAATCGAAATTTTTTCCATTTGAGTTGGAAACAAGCAGCCCGTTAGCATCGTCATTCTTCAGGCAGGGTCGAAGCCTACTGGGGTCATGGGTTAGTTCCGAAAGGAATGCTCGGCCCCGGCACGATAGGCTACGAAGGAACGGGGTAGGTTTTTAGTCAGTAAGAGTCTGACAGTACTTCCCGCTCCGCCCAAGGGCGGGATTTGTCATTGGATGATTTTACCTACCATAAAAAAAAAAAAAAATCGACCCAGTCAAAAACTAATGTGAACAGGCGCTCAAGTGACCCTAGTCGTTAATAAAATAATAATCCACGACTTTCACATAACGCCATCTAGTTAAATTGTGCTATGTAAACATACTTATATATTTCTAGACACATTTATACTACAGATATATTACACACATACAAGATACAGAACAAACGATCGTGCTCATCGAAATTTGTCTTAGGTGGGAATCAAACCCGCGACCTCCCGCATAGCAGTCAAGGCCACTAACCACTAGACCAACAGGCCAGTCGCTAATGGTTATGTCAACATACATATTTTTTTTAGTCACTTAGAGGACGGCGAAGGTGTCGGCGGAGAAGGGCACTTATGTCCGCAGTGCCGCAGCAAATACTGTTCCCTACCAGCTCAGTGTCGCACCTGTGGACTTACGCTGGCTTCGGCTCCACATTTAGCCAGGTAGGTACTACATTGGCCATCTTAATGGTTTAACCTTTAAGGTTGTTTTTATTATCATGCGGATTTCATCTTGCATGCGGATTTGCTCCGCATGCGTATGTCTTTTTCATACGAGTATTTATTGTAATGCGGGGCGGGGCAATCCCACATGCGTGATAAAATCTGCATGATAATAAAACACCCTTAAGGCCATTTACGCATTTTGAACTTTCTTAAACCTCTGGAAATCCATAAATATAGAAGAGAACACCATGGAAATATATTTTATTAATATTGGCTATAATGACCAAGCGCTTGGCAAAAATGAAAACATGATATTTAGTTGGCTCGATAAAAAAAATCGCGAATCTGACCCTAATTCACGATTTCAAACGTGTTTATCTAGGAGATTACGTTACGGAAATTTTTGAAAGTTACAAAAAAAAAAAGAAAAGCTTGTTATTTAAAAGCGCTGCGCAAAAACAAAAATCTTTAATAGTTATTGTTTTTTTTTTTTTATAAAAATAAAGCCGCTGTTTTAGGGCCGCTAAGTCGACATAGTCCCGAGCGAAGTTCATACAGAAAAAAAAACCATGTGTTCGCGACTGGCTTCGCGGCATAAAATAAGCCCACTTAACATATTTCATTTCTATCTCAAGTGTTTTGTTTTGTTATTGTATTATTGATATATTTCGCGAAGCTATTATAACCTGCTTATTTGCAATAGTAATGGAGTTGCAATCTACTAGGTACCTAAAACAAACATACAAACAAACAAAAAAATATACATCTATACAATGTATATTTTTTTTGTTTGTTTGTTATACTTATAACTTATTTTATTTTCCTAGATCATACCACCATTTGTTTCCTGTTGACCCGTATGAAGAATTGCCGAATGAAGGACAAGTGCAATACTGTTTTGCATGTCTAAGGAATTTCACAGATCTAGATAAACAGGTGAGTTTAGATATCAGTTTATAAAACTCTTTTCTGAAAATCCGCTGAATCTGCAATGTTAGCAGATTTTCAAAGCTAGAAAATCTGACACCAGATTTACCAAGAGGTATTACTTAGATGTGGACTTAGAGTGGCAGTTTCATCTCCTTAGCCTTTTCCCAAGAAGCTTGACTCGACTTTCAGTCTAACGCGTTGCGCTACAGACGGGTATTAAGCCAATACCCGTCTGTTACATGGGGCGACTGCCTATCAGACCTCCACAACGAAGTCCACAACCCAGCTACTGGGCGACACAATAATCAAAGCGGTAGTTTCTCCAAATAAAATACAGGTATCTATTCAGCTGCAAGCCACCCCCCTGTGATGGGAAAAAGGATAAGTGGATTGATTTATTTCTCTTTCGTCGTCGTTGATCTCCCAATCATCATGTTTATTAAAATTGATGTATATTACATCAATTTTAATTTTCCATCAATTATCCAGCTGCTGCCAGCGAGTACACCCGTGATAGTAGAAAATTATCCCAAAGAAACATACAGCCGGGATAAAAATATCTTATGAGCTATTCCAGGACATGATCTTCCCGTGTACCAAGTTTCATTCAAATCAGTTCAGTCATCCGAGCGTGAAGAAGTAACAAACATACGCACTCTTAAACTTTCGCATTTAAGAGTGCGTATGTTTTGAAGCGACTTTGTTTTATACTATGTAGTGAAGTTTTCTCCATATCTCCAGGTGTATCGCTGCAGACGGTGTCACGAGTTCTTTTGCTGGGAGTGTGAGAGTGTGGTGTCCACCACTTTGCACGTGTGTCCCGGCTGTTCCTCCCGCCCACATCTCTACCAACGACTACCCGAATCTTCATGATCTACCAACCATGGAGTACGAATTTCAAATTTCAATTCATCGCTCAAGTATCGACTTTAATGTGTTTGTAATTTAAGTTTTTTTTAGAGACCAGATAATAAGATAAAAACAATACCTCTCTTTGGCAGTCGGATAAAAAGGACCTGTGGTCTATAATATTGGAGTTAGTCGTTTCAAAATTGGATACATTTATCGAATTCTGAACTATATACAGTACCTGGCTGTTAAGACATTTCGGGGTGTAGTAAAAAAACGACTATAGAGTGTTGGCTCAAGGTTGGCTCTGTGTCCTCTGCCTGCCTGACAGACTTGTTTTACTCGGAGGTATTTTCCTAATGTTTATTATATATTTGTGCTGTCGTATCGGTACGTATTGACTGTATAGTATACAACTAAGTGTGCAGTACCTATATAGAGTATTTTGTATGTATGTGTACAGTGAACTGTGATGAATTAAAATAATATTATGATTAAACTTTGTTGTTTCTTATTTAAAATTGAAATATTGTATTTGCGTACAAAATAAATAAAAAATGACATTAATTTAAATGGTTTATTCATATCACAATTGGGAATTTTCTATGTGGCAATAGAAAAATAACTGATCTTACACTAACAACTTACATGGGTTTTTTATTATATCACGTTATTATTTAATATTATATTGGTGACGTGTGTGCTTGGCTTACATTAAGCAAGGTTAAGTGAACAAGTACTTTGCTTAATGTAAACTTAAGCAAGTTTAAATGCACGTTGAATGACATTACAGTTTGGCCAAAAGGTTGTATGGAAAAAGATCTAGCGCCTTTCACGTTTCACGAAACGAAGCTCTGTGCTTTAGAAAACAAAAGGAGTTGTTTTCTAATGCATAGAGCTTCGTTCAAACTTGAAAATAATCTCCCTGAAAAACAAGTTACGTCTCTAGACTTTTTGGCTAAGCTGTAAAATGCATTAAACACACGCACATGTCTTTCGGTACCTTTCAAGCTTCACGCATAATGAAAACACGACTCAAGCTAAACATTGTAACAACTACAACGATCATCACAAATGGATATCAACAATTTTCTTGCGATTATACATTGAAAACGTTTTGATAAATATTAAATACCTTGTCATACATTGATAAGTACATCAATATTTTATTTCTATTCCTAAATAATCGTCTGCGAGTACATCTCATAAGCGGTCATTTACATAAATCACAGATAAAAATCTCTCATTGCTATACTACAATGGTATTTGATACCAACAGCTGTTGTTTTTGGTTTTACTTCATATTTATAAAAATATTATAAAAGGCATTCGTCTTGTATACGGAAAACCGTGTTTAGTGAGATTTGCTTATAACTAGTGATTGATATTATTATTGTATTTATTTATTTGAGATAAGTTAGTTCATGCCTCTCAGGCACGTTTCAGTTTCTTACTTTAGACACGTTAAAATATCACTTTTCGCGTGTTAGTCCTACTTATAATATAGCAGTTAACAGTAGTTTTACATAATGATAAAAATATAGTATCTTTGTTTACCAAGTTTCTCATGAATTTTGATTAAATTTTGAATTGCGGCTCATCAAGCTGATGCCGTTTCGGTAAAGGCTTCTTGGTTACTTGTAATGTATGCCTAAGAAAATAATTCTTTTATCACAGATTACATGCCGGCTTCATCGCTAAAAATGTCCTATTATTTTGAGGTATTATCGCTCGAGATTTAGACATTGTTTTCTACACTATTGTAAGATTAACATACTTGCATACATTTCTATCCAACAACATTTCCTATGTAGCTAGCAGTAGTTCAACACTAGCTTAAGTAAGTACAATAATATTTTATCAAGTTCCTTCAGACCCTTTGGATTTCTGTGGTCGTTTTCTTGTGCCCAATCCACAATATGTTAGGTTTTTGGTAATACTGTTCTATTTGTAGGAGAGACTTGCCTTTAGTCTCTGGTAGGAGGAGATATAGAACTACAGTAGCGAGTAGGGAAGAGGCACCGAAGAGTCCGAAGACTCCAGCGATGCCGATAGCGTTTTTCATGACAGGGTAAAGTTTGGTGAATCCGAATAGGACGCAGTTGAAAAGACAGAAGATGTAGCCTCCGCACAGGCCTCGTACTTTGGTGGGTAGGAGTTCTCCGATCATGAGTCCTGGTAGGAGGAAGAATCCGAGGGTGTTGAAGGCGACGTAGCTGAGGATGAGAGCGGGCGGGGTGATGCCGGAGCCGGGGCCTTGTGCGAGCAGGCCGGCGAGCGCGAGCGTGCACAGTGCCGTGCCGATGCCGGACACCAGCACGAGCGCGCGCCGCGTGATGCGCAGCAGCAGGATGCACGCCAGCACGGTCACGGCGAGCCTCACCAGGGCACTCGCGTTAGCTGCCATCTGTCAACAATATCATGGTGTCAGGTTCAGTAAGTGGTTACGTTTGAAAATCTCTTTCGGTAAAGCTCTCCGAAGACTCTTTGCAAGACTGCTCCGAAACTTATTAAGTTCAATAGGTACATAGTTCTGGTTTGGTTCTGTTCCGTATAACAATACCGAGTTAGTCCGTCCTTATAATATTCCTACTGCTGGGAATAAGGCCTCCTCTCCAGGAAAAGGAATGGACCGTAACTGGAAATACTAAGTCTAACAAAATGTAGATAGTCCTGGACAAGATCGTCTAGTAGGATGCTAAGTCTACGGTATACTCACAGTAGGTTGAAGAGAGCCACCGGAGTCCTTGACAATATCCACAGCATAGAAGATGACCACATAACTTCCGGACAAGATCTGTAAGATGTTGAACGCGTTGATGAGCAGCAGTGGTTTCAGTACTGGCGCTCGTCTGACGGTCTTAAAGAAATTGATCTTCTCTTCTCCTCGCGCCTTTTCTTTCTCCCGAGCTGATATCAACTCATGAAGTTCGCGTTGGGCCTGGGAACAATTGGTATTACTAGTTTTATCCCTCATTCTGGTTCATTTCAAAATGTGAAACTTGTACAGTGTTGGTGCCTTAACTTACTACAATCTTCTATATATATAAAAGCGAAATACCACTCACTGGTTAATCACGAAATTTAAGAAACTGTTGCACCTACAAACCTAAAATGTAGCAGGTACCCAACCAGCAAAAACTAGGCTTACAGCAATCTCAAGACTACTGTTTTTTTGCTCTTACATCACTCCTATATAATGATATAAGCCTGGGTTTGGGCACTAATTATAAGCATATTTAGTTTAATATCGTTCTAATATCAGTCTAATTGAATGCTGTTCGCACTTACTGAAATCTAGCCAAAATTAATTTAAGCCGACTTAGGTTAATATTGCTTTTACGTAGTATATAGTAAGTATCTTGTAAGCCTGCATAGGCTTATATTGGTCTAAGGTTAGAATATTTTGAGAATTTTACGTCAGATCCAACTTCGTCGTTCGTGTGAGTGTTGGTTTGAAATTAAATGAAAACAAATTAAACTTGCGTGATTTTAATGTTTATACTAAAGTGCCGTACGGCACTTAAAAGAACTTTTACGAAACTCCGCCCCTAAGGGGGGAAACCGACTTTCACGCGGGCGAAGTCGCAGGCAGAAGGTAATATAACATACTAATAAATAATTATTTATTAGTATGTTCTTTGTTTCTCGACGTATACTATGATTTTTTATTAGATGAAGTAAAGTGACAGCAGAGGACAATGCCCAACTGTCAAACAACCATTGTTATAGCTGTCACTTTACTTCATCTAATAAAAAATCATAGTATAGGTAGGTATTTTATTTTTTTGGTGGTGGGTAAAATCGTCCAATGACATCTCCCGCCCTCTGGCAGAGCGGGAGATAGCGTTAGACTCTTACTGACTAAAAACCCACCCCGTTTTTTCGTTGCCTTTCATACCAAGGCCGAGCTTTCCTTTCAGAGGCACACCCTTGGCCCCAGTAGGCTTCGACGAAAGGTAGGTATTCCCGGTGGGTCGTGAGTGTGAACAACATAATATTTAATTGTGACAACATAGTATTTAATGGTAAGGTTACCTAAGTATTTAATTGTAAGTACCGAACTATGAAACAAAAAGCAAGCTCCGCGATACCTGCTACAATAATATTCTCAGCTGCAATTTACCAAAATCGCGCATATTTCTATGATTCCACATAATATTGTCCAGCACTTAAGATATAAAACTACACTAATTTTACCATCATATCATAATATCCAATAGCTATCAATTTGCGAATAAAACAGCCGCAGAATTTAACTCAAAAAAAAAAAAACGTACTAATCAGTTTGTTTATCAGAGCCCGCAATTCTAAATTAGAAACACAAAACCTACAAATAATTAACAGCATTTGCCAAGCTATGTTTCCACTGTCCGTTTATTGCCTGAATTTGTTTGTGTCGGCGCATGTTCGACAAAATGACATATCAATTTGTCGTGTGCCTCCTTCCTTGTTGAGCTCATTAAGAGGCCATTTTAAAGGCAATCACTTGTGCGGCCGCCTTTCGACCGTACAATAACAATATAGCGAGATATGAACTAACATATGTAGTAGATATAGTTGCCTCAAAACAGCTGTAGTCATTAATTTCGATGAGTCTGCCTGAAGACCGCGGTCCGCGACTGTTCGAGATCTGAGATGTGACGCTAGCAAAAAATAAGTTCTAGTGTACCGGTTGCTGTGTTTATGTGACAGCATTACGTACCTACCTGTTTAAATGTTAAGTAGGTAGGCCTATTATAACGTAGACCGTAAACGTGTGAAAATTAAAAAAAAAATATTATGCTTTGCAAATTTATTTGGCGTGAAACTAACGTATTATCGCGTCGCTGTCATATCCAGATAGTTATTGTGATGTTATGCTGTTTGAATATTTTTTTCTGTATAATCAAAAAGACTACTATTTCTGTAAAAAATGTCATAAACTGTTTAGAAAGCGTAGCGACTACGCGACCGTAGCATTCGTAGCACAGTGCTCCCTAAACTACGCTCGTAGCAAGGGACCTTTCGTAGCCGTTTTGCTACGAAATTATGCGAAACCAATTAGAAAGGAATTTTTGTTTGCAGTTTGTCCTACAAGGACAAATTTATCAAATGCACCTATACAATGCAACAATCGGTCTCGCTGCTCAAGGATTCAGTGCGCTTGTCGAAACCAATTGGAGTTATGTTCAATTGTTCTACAAAGGATGTTTACGTGTGTAACTTCGGGTGAGCGCCGCTGTTTTTAAAGATTGATGAAAAATACAGATATTTGGGTTAGGTCGAAAACACAGTTTATAGATATTTTGGTATTTATATAATATAATTATATAACTAGCGACCCGATGTTATACTATGTAGTGATAATTAGTCGGTATCTATGCTTTGGTGAATTAACGAGTCGATGGAAATGCCTATAGATAATTAGATCTAAGCTCTAGATTTTAATTACTAACTACATAGTTACTAACTACTTTTATTGTTTGTTCTATTGATATTGTATTTTGTTATGCAGTATTGTACCTACGTTATTTCGCAATTATTGTGTTTGTTTGGGATTCATTTCACATATCTATACTTATTATACAAAAAAAGATTGGGTGCAAAGATTTTCGTGTAATATAGAACGACAGAATTTCTGGGGTCCATGACGTTATCTATTGGTTTTCTGAACATGTTCGATAAAATTGATAAATAAAATATGCCATTTTAACAAAAAGATAGAGTAAAATGAGTCGTAATTTATTTTGAAACAATGTACAGTCAGTGCCCAAGTTACCTAACCTACCTCCTTTGAAAAACTATTAAAGGGGGATGGGTCAGGTAGCTTAGGGCACCGACCCTACTATTCTTCTATTTTTAGTAAAATTATAACCAATGTGTTTTATTTGCACAAAAATAAATGCCAACCCTAATCGCTATTTTACATCCCATCGGTGAATTAATACGAAAATGTCAAAGAGACCTTGTGACTTTTTCGTATATGTCCTCGCTACGCTATTTTCATGAGGATACCGACCTTTAAATCGTCGCAAAAATATTCTATTGTGTCCTTATTTGGTTTTAAAAACAGAGTTTGTTACGTAATATCCACTTATTAATTTTAAATTGTTTAGGCGTTCGAGGCTATTCTTTTTACTTATGTATTCGAAACGTAAATAATTTTTAAATCTAAATAATATGCTAGATACACTTCTCTAAACCATTGTGCCTTAACTGGCCTTGGGGACCGGGTATTTATAAATTACGTCAAGGGGAGGGGAGTGGTCGACGAACTGTGACATTGTGACAAAAGGTGGGAAGAGTTAAGCCGTGACATATTTCAAAATCTATATAGTGCGTGGCAGTTAAGTTGAACACCCGAAACTCGGTTACTGCGCATTTGTGACTGCAACTTGTGTGACGAGGATTTTAACCGATTTTGGGGTCTCAACCGAAGTGGGGGACTGTTCGTAACCATAGCAAATGGTTCAACTTATTTGCCGCGTACTATGGTTTTTGAGGTAAGGAACCTCAAACGGAAAAAACAGAACACTTTGTTGTTCGTCTGTCTGTCAATACCCTTTATCTGGGGAACGCGTGGCGATATCGAGTTGAATTAAAAAAAAACTATGTACCTACTCAGGTCTGTGGTCCCATGAAGCTGTGAAAAAATCAAACTTCTAAGTTAACGGAAAAAAGATAAATAAAAAAAAGCATATTTCGACAATTTTTTCGTTTCGTTTTCAATATATGACCCACCGAGAAACATTCATCTCTCGCGCAAAAGTTTTGATTGCGCCTTGTTATTACAAGCAAACGTTAAAGATATGTGGCACTCTTAACATCTCGCGCCACCTGTCGTTCGGAGGAATGTAGCATGTGGACTTGAAAAACGCTATCTAGGATCCAATTCCCGACGACCCTTTTATAAACCTACAGCAGCTCGGGTAGACATAACAGTCGGAAGAGCTTTTTCCGCTGCACACAAGCCAATCGGAACACACTCACCACGGTGAGATATAGGTAAGTTGTGGGAGGAACACTACTCATCACCGCCGGACTTCGCCCCCGGAATATCTACCACCTACACGCGATCTGCAGTGGCCCATATGGAAAGCAATCAATAGCCTGCGCATAGTGCGCATCCAAGTAGGCCGTTGCAAATAACATAACCTGGCAAAATGAGGGATTATATAGATATCCATCTGACACCCAATGCGAGTGCGGTCCTTCTGACCAGACGACGGCCCACTTATCATAGTGCCCTGAGTGTCCCTAACACCTGCACTTTGGAGGACCTAAAAAGCGCCACTGATGCCGCTATAAACGTGGCAACATACTGGGCCCAAAATTTTTGAGGGAAGAGAAAACCATCGGTTCGAGAAGAAGAAGAGCATACTACTTAGAAGTTGGAGACTTTCTCCAAAGATATAAAGGCATGCGATTCATTCTCGAAAAAAGAGTTATTATAATCGAGGGAGGTACCTATACTCTTGAGGCATCTAGGGTTTTTACTATTGTTTTAGCATATCTTGTCCGTGCAGTTAAGAGTGTAAAGCTGAAGGTCATATTTCGACTAAGCTATAGGTACCTATTGACCGGTAAGACGACATTTCAAAATAAATTACATGATCATTCAATCTACTTGTAGTTTATCAAGTTTATGTTTACTAGCTATACATATACATTTAGGAGTGTTGTTACGGCAGTCGATAATCTCATACATATGTATGACTTGCAGTTTTCACGAGCACTATTATCTACGAGTGCAGCACTAACCATGTACGTGTAGATAGTACTTTAAACTGTAAAGAACCAAGAGGACACCGGTATCCGCACACCTATTGTCTTTCTATTGTGTCTCTAATTACAGTATTAAAAAGGTTAATTATACATCGCTAATCGATAGACCTCTAGCTATATCTAGGTATAATATAGCTACTTGCTGATATAGCTACCAGCTTTATAGAATTTACCAAAAATAAACTGTCTATAATTCGACTCGTTAATTCGGAAGTTTTTTCACTAAATCAATTAGACACCAAGTCCCTATTTTAGAGTATCACAATTACCACAATTAATTGCTGTAGATTACCGTGATATAAATGGGTACATTATAATTAAATAAAGAACTTAAAATAAAAGCATTAGTAGGTTACATTTAAATGCAAATTGATGATTGAATATAATCAATTATATCATAAATTTATAAGATTTTTAAAAGATTAGGTAATCTTTACCTAAGTTACACTAAGGACGGGTTTGTGAATTGAGTATTTTTTTTGTAAAGCACGGGTCAAACACTACTTTATTTCAAGATTTTGTCAGGTTTTTAGGCTATAGCAGTATAGTTTGATAAATACTCAACTTCAATTACTTATGTAAGTGATAAATCAAGGAAAACTCTTGAAATTATGGTTTCGCTACAAACTGTTAGTATTTTTTTTATTGATATACGAGTAGGCTTACGTTTGACCACCTGATGGTGAGCGATGATGGTCAACAATGACGGCCTTTTTACTCTTGACTTAAAAATTACTATAGGTCCCTATTCCCTATTGTAGCCCTAAAGCCTTCATATACTGGCCAACGCTAACTTAAATCATTATTGACGATGAATTTCTCCAAAGGGAAGAGAGTCGTGTCATGTGTCCGATCGATTAAGGCCGTCTGAGTTTTGGTAATGACCTCGCTTCACTTGATTAAAGTGGACAGGCACTCACGAAAGAGATACTGTGTACTTATTGTCTTATTGGTAATATTCTTCGGAAAGGCCGAGTGCGTTGTAATCAGTTGTAATCATAACCGGTGAACGTGTATATGACAAGTAGGATCTACGAACAATATCATACCGGTTCAGGGGGCTTACTCTCGAGTTTTATTCCGATCGGTCGACATTGGAATTGTGACCTTAGGTAGTCTTAATTTCGATGCTAGCGCCAAATTGGTTTAAAATTGCGTGATCACACGCCAAGCCCAATCCCCATTTTTTGGCCCTAGCATCGAATTCAAGAGTACCTAACGTCACAAATCCAGTGTCGAATGAGAGTAAGCCCCCAGATACGATTACAGATCTGAAATTATTTCGAAATAATTCATTAGTCTTGGTTAGGGATATTAAATTGTTTAAAATTTGTAGCCGCAAAATATATATTGGAATTAGGAAGACTTTATATTTAGATTGTCTTTTGGTACTGTAATGTAGTGCCAAATGATTATCTTAAATCAAAACACAATTTTTTTATTTAAAATGGTGGTTAAGCGAATTATTGCCAACGGGGCAATAATTCGCTTTCCGTAAATAGTTTTTATCAGACGGTTTACATTTTAAGGATTCTTCATTACTTTGATATAAAATGTCCAAATTAAACAAGACAGACGCAATAATTTACTTATACAAACATTTTTAATTTAAATACTGACTGATATGTGAAAAAATGAAAGTATCTATTGTATCGTTATCCCACAATTACTAGCTAGGTACCTATGACTCAGCGAAATAATAAACTATACAAGGAAAGCACGCGGCCAGAGTATCGACTCGGCTAGCAAAAACAAAACCCCGTCATCGCATGCCTCATTTAAACTCCGTCCCAACCCGAAATTGTTCGAAAATTATAGCCGTTTCGTTTACGGTTACGAATACATTTATATATCGGATATTCGATAGGTTCGGTTACGATTATGGAGCTCTATAACGTCCCTGACACAGAAGAGTGGTTAGAGATAATATTATTATATATTTAAAATCCCAACGAAGCAAAAGAAATACGTAAATACGCATCGTGGCGATTGGCGTTTTGAAGTTACTGCCTACTCTCATGAGAAAATCGCTTGAATATATGTGAATACTCACGGTGTCAGGATCCCCGCGCAGGCGTGACATAGCTGCCATAGCGTCGTGGAAGCGCCCCCGCCGCGCCAGCCATGTGGGGCTCTCCGGCGACAGGCACAACGCTAGGAAGGCCAGCGCTGGTAGGACTATGGACAGATGGGCCACGGACCGCCACGGCAGCGCACCGCCAAGTGCGTACACGTATAATACACCCAGCGAGTAGGCCACGAAAGGGGTACCTATCATCAACCCTCTCAGTCTTGGCTCTGAAATTTCACCCAAGTACACCTGTAAAGAAAAAGCAACTATAGATTTCCACAGTACCTACTTTTACAACCTGGCTATAAACAAGTCATAAAACTTAATTAGCTGCATGTCTAAAATGGCATGATTAGTACGACTGAAAGCAATCTAAATGGATTTCTTGTTGATATTGAGTATAAAAAACTTTACAAAATGCGAGACTTGTTTCAAAACCAGTATTCGATTGCATATGCTAGTTTAAAAAGTAAGAACTCAGAACCCAAATGACAAACACTTATTAGAACTAGGGTTGACAACTTTTATTAGAAGAAATAGAGTATATCTGATTTTAAAAGAGATAAATAAAGAGTACGGCCGAATAAAAAAGAGTACTTATCATTTATTTAAAATTCTTTAATGATATTTTTTGGTGCTTTTTGCAGCGCATAATTTTTTTTCATTATTTTGAAATTAATTGTTTGACTCCAAACATTCTAATTCTAAGTTTACATAGATCTGAAGCTCAGTTTTAATTAATTCCATTGAAGCCCTGTTCCTCTCTGCCCACCATGCGCCATTTCACATTAATGAAAATATTACGATAATAGGTATGTCTGACTGGTAATAGTATAGTTAACACTGTTGAAAAAAAGAGTATTTTAGCGCCCTCTGTTAGTGTCATATATTATACAGCACACCTACATGATATAGAGCAACCCTAGGTGTGAATTTTTCCATGAGGGTATTACAGAACAGGGTCCTTACTATAAGTTTGGATGTAAACACACTCAATTTTATGTTGTACAATAAAGAGTATGCCTATCTATCTATCTGTGATTGCATTGTGAAAAAGGGATAGTGTTATGCACCCCTTATAGCCGCATCTTTTTCTTACGCTAGAACTATGACAGCTGCATGACGTAATAATAGGTTTGCTCTGTATAATATAACTGCACTAAGGATTGCTGGTACATACCTGTGAAGGTGCTGCCATAATGCCTACGGCAAACCCACACACGATTCTGCCGAGAAGAAGTAGGGCATGATGAGTGGCCGTGCCTATAATGATCCAACCGACGATAAGAGGCAGCGTGCATGTTTGAAGCGTCCGCTTTCGGCCTATCGCCTCCATGATTGGGCCTGACAGCATTGACCCGAGGGGCGTCGCTGCTGAGTGGATACTTGCTGTGGACAATGTAAGTTCATTGTTAAGCGTAGGTTAGGTATTACTTGTTTTTTCGCGGCGTGGTCTTTCGTGGACCCAATAACACTCGGCGATAATGTAAGAAGCTTTCTATTATATTAATGATCTGGTGGAAGGGGAAACTGTTAAATAACAGAATAAGGATGCACTCATTGACATGTGGCGTCACTGCTATTAGGTTTTATGTGTAGAAACGAGATAGCGTGAAGTCGAATCCCCACCTCGCTCTCACTATTCCTCATACAAATAATTGAAATGCTAACTGCTACTTCATTTTACAACCAATTTTGATGTTGTTTGCAGAAAAGGATTTCTATTTAGTGTTATTTGTTATTTAGTATAAAATATTGCGCAAAAATTAACACAGGTAAGTATTGGGTATTTTTCTGTTTACACCTTTTTAAGTAAGTATAATATATAGGTGTTATCATAAACACATGTATCATTAAAGCATTTTGTTACGAGATGCCCTTCGTCAGTCAGTCAACTGTGTCTGTATTGAAATGACCAGTGTTAATCTTATACCAACTTATCCTCAACGTTTTTATGTGTATGATTATAATACAATTAAATAAATTGGTTGCGCCAATTTGCTATGATCCGCGATTTTGTTTTTTTGTAATTTATTTTTTTGGCCTAGCAATCCTATCCCTTCCGTTTCCCTTCCCGCACGACCTCTAGAAATGAAATGACATTGACGTTTGTGCATCGATTGTGAATGTGACCGCTCCGCTAACATCGCCCGCTCGAAATTACAAGAAAATTGACTATTTCGTGATCCAACCATTCAAAGACTCAACAATAGTGCAGTGTAGTGCAATACAGGACCTGGCAGTGGTTAAATGTGCGAAGTCGAGGTTCGCCGGCCGGCGCCACGTGGAACCTTCGAGGTCAAAAGGTCAGTGTTCCTTCCTAATAAATGATAAATGATATTTTTTTTTTTTTTTTTTGCAAATATAATACATTTATCCCATTAATAAACGCCAGGCACAGTACCTGCATATTGTTAACAAACCTTAGATCGCTTTTTAAATCTACAGTCCACAGCTTATTTGCGCAACCATTACTTTTGGTCCTACGAGCAGGATCGTGAATCATTTTCTTGTAATTTCGCAATATAGTATTTGTTCCATAGGGAATAAACGCAACGCGCCTGTTTACCTAGATATAATAGTAGAAAACCCGCATCTAGGCATTTAGGCAACTAATCGTTATTTCGCTCGTATAGTTAAAGAGCCATTGATAATTACGGTACCTACGCCGTCAACCGCACCGCATAATTATAGTTAGCTACGTAAATATCAGCGTAGATATAAATCGATCGCATTCTTTTTCTTGACAAAATTCATTCGGAAGTCCTACAAATTGCATGTAGGTAGACGCATTTCAAAAATACCCGTTCATTGTTGAGTGAATATTTGTAGGAAACGGATAAACCATAGATTATATACGCATATGAACGACGTGAATGATTTAATCGAGAAATTGGGTAATATTCACTCATTGATTCAGGTTATTCCGTTCGTTCGCCGTTCGCTTTGTTGTTTACAATATTACCATATTGTTATCTGATAATTATCGCTTACTTAATAATTCGTTAAGTGTTTGTTTGAGTGTATAGTGTGAATATATCAAAACAAGATGTCTCTTAAGGGCACTAAGGTTAGTACTGATTTAAAGGTTCAGTTAAAGCTTTTATACGCTAAGAGGGACTCACAGTTTTCACGTGTTCAATCAATTTGTGATAAATCTTTGCAAACCTCGGATCTGGCGATTAGAGATGCTTTCTTGTGTTCGTTGGAAACTTTAGATAGTTTGCGCGCGGATTTTGAATCTACAATTAATAATATAAACATTTTAGAGTTGGAGTTAAATCCTGATTACTGTGTGAGTTATCAGGCATTGTCGTCCTTTGATGACTTGTATTGTCGTATCAAACGTATTGCTAGGAGTTTAGAGACTCCCCCCCCCGCGAGTGGTTTATCCAACCCTCCTCGCGAACGCCCACGATTGCCGCCAATTCAAATACCTGAATTTAATGGTGACATTCGAAATTGGAATTTATTTATAGATAGTTTCGAAAATATAATACATAGGAACACATCGCTGACAGATCACGAGAGATTGCATTATCTCGTAGAAAAATTGACCGGTAAGGCAAAGGCTGTCTGTGCTGGAATTACGTTTAGCGCTGAAAATTACACTTTAGTTTTGAACACTTTAAAAACAAAATACGAAGATAAGCGATTAGTAGCCACCGCATATTTAGATCAATTATTCGATTTGAAAAGTTTTTCCGTTTGTAACGATCATAATTTAGAGAAGTTTTTAAATATTTTCGCATCATCTGTTCGTGCAGTAAAGAACCTAAAGGTCAATGACCTCTGTGACTTTTTGTTTTTGTATATCGGTTTACAGAAATTAGATCCTGAAACTGTTCGTCTGTTTGAAACAACTCGGCGCGGTAACGAAATACCTAAGTTCGAAGATTTAGAATCTTTTATTCGCGACCATATTAAGGTATTGCAGCGCACGTCGGCACGTCATGAAGTCACGAATAGGACAGGTTCCGATCGCCGTATAGACGCGTCATCGAAGTCAGTCAAGACTGCACATACGCTAGTTAATACCGCCTCAACACCTGACTGTTCTCTGTGTAAGGGTAGCCATACACAGCTGTACAAGTGTTCGGGATTTCAGAGATTATCGCCTAGTGATCGTTACAAGTTTGTCCGCACTAATAATTTGTGTTTTAATTGTCTAAGTGACAAACATCTGGTTACGTCATGTAACAGTGGTGTTAGCTGTCGTAAATGTCTAGCTAGACATCATACCTTCTTACATTTTGAGAGTAGTAAGCTGCCATCGCAGCAGCAGCCTGCGCAGACGCGCGACGCTTGTGACGCGCGGCCTGCTGCAAGTGCAAACGACGTAACATTGTGTTCGCTTTCCGCCGCTGGTACTCAAATCACTACCGTTTTACTTGCGACCGCGCAAGTTGTCATTGTAGATGCCTTTGGCAAACCGCACACCGTTCGAGCGCTACTAGATGGCGCTTCCCAGAGTAATTTTATTACTCGGGATTGTTGTCAACGCCTTGGTTTTAGTTTTAATAATTGGTCATCCCGCTCAGAAGTGAAAGGTTTTGGAGGTTTAAAGGCAACCATTCACGGTTCCATTAAAATAATATTTAGTTCACGTTTTAATCGTAATATTTCGTTTGAAATGGATTCGCTAGTCGCAGATAAGATTACGGAACGGTTGCCCACGGTACCGGTTGACACGTCCATGCTGACGGAGTTTAAGAACTTGCAGTTAGCCGACGGAAATTACGCTTTCCCTGGAGATATCGATCTATTGATCGGTGCTTCGATTCTCCCGCATCTCCAGTTATCACGTAAAATTCAAGGTCTTCCGATGTACCCCGCTCCGCACGCACTGGAAACAGTTCTCGGGTTTGTTATAGTTGGTTCCGCACATGCTTGTTTAGATAGTTACTCGACTGTGTCGCACTGTTGCACCGTCGAGCCGCCGCTTGAGTCTACCATCCGCAAGTTCTGGGAGATTGAAGAGGTCAATGTCCCGCCTATTCTCAGCCCTGAGGATCAGGTCACTGAGGAGATTTATACCCGCACGACTACTCGTGATAAAGATGGTCGTTATGTTGTCGCGCTCCCTTTCAAGGGTGATATTTTTTCGCTCGGTGGCTCCCGTGCCTCCGCAGAAAAACGCTTTCTATGCTTGGAACGTAAGATGCAGGCGTCTCCTAAGTTGAAGCAAGCCTATGATGATGTGCTGATCGAATATTTAGATAAAGGTTATATCTCATCAGCGCCTGCCGAGACTGAGGAGACACGTGATTACCCGTTTTACATCATCCCGCACCATGGAGTTGTTAGAGAAGACAAGCTTACAACTAAACTGCGTGTGGTTATGGATGGTAGCGCTAAAACTAGTACTGGCATATCGCTTAACGATATCTTGTATTGTGGTCAGAACCTCCAGGGTAACTTATTTGAAATAATAGTAAATTTTCGCTTGTTTGCTATTGCGCTCTCTGCCGATATTCGGCAAATGTTTCTTAGTATTGGAATCAGAGAATGTGACCGTAGATTCCAACGCTTCTTGTATAGATTTTCTCCGCAGGAACCTTTGAAGGTTTACGAATTCAATCGTGTTTGTTTTGGGCTTAAGTCTAGTCCCTTTCACGCTCTTCGCACTATCAAGCAGTTGGCCGCTGACGAGGGTGATACATACCCGAAAGCAAGGGCCACTATTGAAACCGGATTGTACATGGACGATTTTGTGTACAGTGTACCTAGTGAAGCAGAGGCTATAGAGACCGCTGCTCAAGTAATCAGCCTCATGAAGTCCGGTCAATTTGATCTGGTGAAATGGACAAGCAACTCGCAAGCTACATTAGAGTCGATTCCACCGTCACACCGGTTGACTTCGGTAAAGGAATTCGATGATAGTGATTCGCATAAGATCCTTGGTTTAAGTTGGTCACCCGCAACTGATATGTTCAGTCTTAAAATTAGCTCGACTCCGCCAACTTGTACCAAACGCGTTATCCTAGCATGTGTAGCTCGGATATGGGATATAATGGGTTTTGTAGCTCCTGTCGTTTTATATGCAAAGCTGCTTATAAAAGAGCTTTGGCTTTCCAACTGTGATTGGGACGACACCGCTCCTGACAGTGTTGCTAAGTTGTGGGCTCGCTATAGGAAAGAGCTTCCAATGCTCGATCAGATACAGATTTCTCGCCATGTTGGTATAGTACCAGACACTGTTGTTAATGTGGTTGGTTTCGCAGACGCCAGTGAGAGGGCTTACGGGGGAGTGGTTTACTTTCAGGTCCAAAATGGCGATAACATTTCAGTTTTCCTCATTAGCGCAAAATCAAAGGTATCTCCTCGTAAGGTTGTCTCTCTTGCTCGTCTCGAACTCTGCGCTATTCTTATGTTGGTTCAATTGATTACATCTATAGTCAAAACTTGTCGTCCTCGCATTAATATAGAGAGAATTGTAGCGTTTTCAGACTCAACCGTTGCTCTATGTTGGGCCCACTCTTCACCCCATCGATGGGGCACGTTTGTCGCAAATAGGGTGGCTAAGATTCAAGCTGAATTGTCACCGGAAAATATATTCCATGTCGCTGGAACAGAAAACCCAGCTGATTGTCTCTCACGTGGTTTGCTTCCTGCGCAAATTTTAAATCATCCGCTTTGGTTTTGTGGCCCTCCCTGGCTTCATACCACTCCTAACGAGTGGCCAAATGCTCCGTTTAACCCCGCTACTGTTTCAGAGCCACCCGAGGAGAAGAAACATACGCTTGTAGTATCAGTTCCGCGTGAAGAGTCAGTTGTTTTGTTGTTGTCTAATCGAGTCTCGTCTTGGTCGAGACTATTACGCTGTGTAGTTTACGTCCTAAGATTTTTGAGATTATTACCATCGCGTGGTTCTATAATCGCAGCTGATTTAGATAGAGCTGAATCAGTTGTACTTCGAGAGTTGCAGAAATTTTATTTTTCAATAGAATTTCGTAGTTTAGAATCACGTAAACCTTGTAGTCGCGCACTTCAACATTTGAAACCATTTTTGCAAGACGGACTCATTCGTGTCGGTGGCCGTCTGCGAAATGCTAAGTTAGAGTTTGAACAAATGCATCCAGTAGTTCTACCACGCAAGGATCACGTTTTGGATTTGTTGGTGGATTATCACCATAAGGTGAATTGTCACGCTGGTCCCGATTTATTAATGTCCATTCTTCGACAGAAGTACTGGATACTTTCCGCTCGCAATTTGATACGCGCTAGAGTGCACAGATGTGTGCCCTGCTTTAAGCTCCGCCCGCGTTTCAACGCGCCGGAAATGGCCGACCATCGTTCTTGTCGTGTTGTACAGACGGTGAAACCTTTCATACATACTGGGACGGACTATGCTGGACCGTTTAAAGTCACTATTGCCCGTGGTCGTGGTATACGTTCCACAAAGGCATACATTTGCCTATTCGTTTGTATGACAACTCGTGCAGTTCACATAGAGTTAACCAGTGATTTGAGTACGCAGGGTTTTATGTCTGCATTTAAACGATTTTTATCTCGCCGTGGTCCCGTTAAGCGCTTATACTCTGACAACGGCACAAATTATGTTGGAGCGCGACGCAATATTTCGGAATTACATACATTCTTACGCTCCAAGTACTACCAAAGTGAATTCGCCCATGTCTTAGCTGAGAATCGCATTGATTGGTGTTTTAATACGCCAGCGGCTAGTCATTTTGGTGGCAATTGGGAGGCGAATATTAAAAGCCTTAAGTCGCACCTGTTTCGGGTCATAGGCGAACAGATTCTCTCGTACGAGGAGTTGAGCACCGTACTCGCTCAGGTAGAGGCGTTGATGAATACGCGTCCGTTGTGTCGGACTTTGTCTAGTGATCCATCGGAGCCACTAGCGTTGACGCCGGCTCACTTCTTGACGACGACTCCTCTTAAATATTTGCCCGCTTTAGATGTCGAGACTGACAACCTGCAGCTTCACCCGCGTCACGCTCTGCTAGATAGCTTAGTTCAGTCCTTTTGGAAGCGATGGAGGACAGATTATCTGCATACGCTGCAGTCGCGTCAAAAGTGGAACACTCCTTCAGATCCAGTCACAGTCGGTACTGTGGTGATACTGAAGACTGAGAGTGCGCCTCCTCTGCACTGGCCTCTTGGTGTAGTGGAAGAAGTTTTTCCGGGTTCGAACGGAATAACGCGAGTCGTAAAGGTTAAAACCGCAACTGGATCGTACCTGCGTCCGGTTATTCGCCTCTGCCCTCTGCCTAATCAGTAGTAGTGGCGTAGTTAGTTATAAGTTGTTTCGCTACCTAGTATTGATAGTTTAGATATAGTAATAGGGTTTAGTTTCGCTTTTGTTTTTTTTTTCTTTTCTTTGAAGGTAACCCTTCAAACCCGGGGGGAATGGTTGCGCCAATTTGCTATGATCCGCGATTTTGTTTTTTTGTAATTTATTTTTTTGGCCTAGCAATCCTATCCCTTCCGTTTCCCTTCCCGCACGACCTCTAGAAATGAAATGACATTGACGTTTGTGCATCGATTGTGAATGTGACCGCTCCGCTAACATCGCCCGCTCGAAATTACAAGAAAATTGACTATTTCGTGATCCAACCATTCAAAGACTCAACAATAGTGCAGTGTAGTGCAATACAGGACCTGGCAGTGGTTAAATGTGCGAAGTCGAGGTTCGCCGGCCGGCGCCACGTGGAACCTTCGAGGTCAAAAGGTCAGTGTTCCTTCCTAATACATTTATCCCATTAATAAACGCCAGGCACAGTACCTGCATATTGTTAACAAACCTTAGATCGCTTTTTAAATCTACAGTCCACAGCTTATTTGCGCAACCATAAATCTTCAAACAAGTACCACAAAAAAGTACAAACATGCGTGATACCGGTCGTTGGAGCGTGTTATGTTGAACTTTGATCTTTATTTAGCACTTGTAATATCGATTAGTAACGCTTCGCAATTCGCGAGTGACCAAAGAGCATATAGCTATGTGAATGGTAACGGTAGGCTTCTCAAAAGAATGGACTTTGGCACTGCAGATGGCACATTATCTAGGTACGCGTGTTGTAGCTACAAGGTTCTGTAAGTATTTAAACAAGTTTTTATAACAGCTGGACCTCTTCGGATTGAATAATTTACAGTTATAGGTGCTGTAGAGCTTCTGCCGTTAATAGCAGAAGGGGAAGTTATACCTAGAACTGTTCTGATGATGAAGCCGGAAGGTAGGTAAGAACAGGAATTCAGTAATAAATCAGTGTATTCCAGCAGTTTTTGGTATTATTAGAACTGTCATGATGATTTGATGATGAAGCCGAATGGTGAGGTATCTATTTAAGTTTGGCTACGGGGTACTACAACTAAAAAGTGCAAAATAAAAACGTTTTACAAAAAAACCACCGACCTCAATGTAAAAAAAAAAACACAAAAAAGTGCAAAATAACTTTAATTTCGGAAGTCGGTTTTAATAACGAAGAGACCAAACTATTATAGAAACACCGACTTCGACCGAAATAAACTTATTTTGCACTTTTTTACATTGAAGTCGGTTGTATTTTTTTTGTAAAAAGTGTTTATCTAAGAGCAGAAACACATAACCGCGTCGCCGCGCGGGTGCGCAACGCGGTTTCGAGCCTTGCGTTGCGAAGCCGCGAAAAAGAGCGATAAATTTCGGTAGGAATATCTTTTTTCGGTAATTTTATGCTAACATTTTCTTATTTTCATAGTTAAAATATACTTAACTAATTGTGCGATTTAAATAATTGCCTAGAAACCAACTGCAACATTGCCACCAACTATGACGTCATAACGCTGGAATTTGTGTCGCGTTGCACCGCAAAATTCTGCGTTGTGTCGGGCGGCACCCCCGATTTTAGCATTGCGGCGACGCAACGCGGTTATATAGTTATGTTATAGTTATGTTTCGGCCCTTACAGTTTAGTCACGGTTATGTATATACAAAACTGTCAATATTGTCAGTGCCGCATGCTTCATTATGGATTGAAACTCATTCGTTGCTTACACTTAAATAATCGTGATTTATCAACAAATGTAGCTGGCAGTTTAATGTTTTTTTGCTTTGTCGCGTGTATTGTGTACGAAACAAGTGAACAAGTGAACATTAACGGTGCACTTTTTGTGGAGCAACATTTTGCAGCACAGGCATCTTTTGTCATACCTACTCTTTTTACAAAATGATACTTCACAAACCGTAAATTTAATTGGGGTGTCAGCACCTTATTAGAATCATAGTTGAGGAGGAAAACATAAGAAATTAGCTATATTCTAATTTATTAAATTTAAATGGTATGTCTTGGTTTGTTTGATACTTTGGTTAAAGATTTCACGTGCTTACCTTGTGCTTACTCTTATCAATATTTTATTTTGTCTACTTTCACCGGTCTGCTGGAAAAAATATATAAAATATCTAAAGAAGTAAGTAGTATTGTCTATTACTGTTTCCTAGTGTGTACATAAATTATTAAAACAAATAAACGAGAGCATACCAAATCAAAAGGCATGGTGCATTTTGTTCAATCAATTATCATCACATCTTCAAAAACAGGAGGTTATAATTTGACAGTCTAATCGCCATAGTTACCAATCAAATGCAAATAGCTAATTAAATTTTATCGCTGTACTGTAATCAGGTATTCAGTTTTAGTAAGGTTAAGGCTTTTTTTACATATTTTTTTATTTGGTCGTTATCCTTGACAACTAATATATAGAAGTATATTTCTATTTCGAATTCTTCTGAACTATTATTATCTAGAACATTTAAACATTCGATCCGATTCGGGGTCATGGCTTGATTACTGATTGCAATATTGCAATGTTCTTGTTGCTGAAATTATAGGCTATGGCATTTGAGTGCAATCATAAGTCTAATGATCAATCTGGCGACGTATCATATACAACTACGCCTCTCATAGACATATCAAATTAACTAACCTTAACGAAATTGACCATTCTCTAGAAAAAGATAAGGCCGTACGTCTACGGTCAGTGCTCTCCTGATTCCTCTATTTTGCAGGTCTTTCAGTATTCTCGAGTAACATTGCTGCTCGCTCGATCACCGTATTATGTCAATGTTTGGTACTCTATTCTCACTACATATGGATATATTCGTATATACGATCGCGCTCAGTTTATGAGGGATTTTGGGAAAATCATAGATATCCGTGGAAAAAATTAACGCTGCCGGCTGGCGTCTCTTTGGTGAGAGGTTTTCCAGTATGACAATGAAACTTGACGTGTCAGATGTGCGCGTCTTTCAGAAAATATAAGGACTTTGATATGTGTCCCTATGTATCTGACACCTCAATGCTGCCATCTGGTTCATGTTACTTCAGAAAACCTCCTCATCTCCAGGTCTATATGTTCTCATCACTTTATAATTGACTGTGGTAATAATAATACATCTACCTAGTATTATAGTTCAAGTTCCTAGTCCAATTATCTGTAAGTAGGAACCTAACTGTCAAGTTCCTGACAGTTAGGTTCCTACTTACAGATAATTACGTAAATACGTAGGGTCAAAGATATCAGTGATTCTATAGGTAATGACCATCAACACTATCGTCAACTCTAGACGCGACGTCTTTCACTCAATGACCTCTACAACGTGATGCTGATAAGTTAATGCAGTTTTGTTTTGTAAGTACTGAAATTTGCTATTTAAAGGAAAGAAGAAGGTATGTACTAGATTTTGTCAAACGGCGTTTTTGAAGGTTGAAGAAGTTAAGCCGCGTTTACGTCTGCAAGTAACTCGCATGCAAGTTTACGTAATGACCTACATTGTAAGACCATCGAAAGATTGTTTTGATTATATCTTAGCCTACAATGTTTAATGCATATTGTATGCGAGATAGTTGCACGAGTCAGGTGCAGCTGGAAACGTGACCTGGGGCTTTACATGTGAGTCTGTGAGTACTCTATTGCACTGTAATGTTTAAGTTTTTATTTTAAAATTATGATTTTATTTGTATAAATGTCTTCTCAACTACTCGTACTTTAATATCTATAGTACCTAATTGCAATCAAAGTTGTAATTTTGAAGGTAAAAAGCTGGAGTTCTGTCACACAGGTTATGAATCCAGTATAGATTCCAGCTCTCTCACAAAGGATAAATGTTGTAATTGCACGTAATTCTAGCCAATGGGTCAATTGATATTCACAAATTTTTTTTTTCCAATTTTGGTGGTGTGTTTTTTAATTTTGATGGCGAAACCCTTTTATCAATTTTTGAAAACTGAAAAAAAGTTACTTCTCTTCAGTTTCTTCTCAATTTTCGCAAAAATTAAGGACTTGGGTCCCTATTTTTCACCAAAGCTGAAGACAGGGTTTCGCCACCAAAATTGAAAATCATGATAATCACCCAAATGTTTGCACTTATTTGCCGCGTAAACTAATAAAATGTTATTATTATATTATTATGAAGTGTTAAAATAAGCCTGTGAATGAGAAAGAGGGATGAAGCTATGCACATTGTAGCTCTATCCCTTTAACAGTTCAGTTTAGGTTGTCAAAAGGATCGCGCAGAGTTCGTGGTAGCGCCTCTGATTGGCGGTTCGCGCACTACCAATTCGTATTTTAAAAGACGATTATAATAGTCGGCAGGTCGTACAATAAGTAGGTACCTAGTTTATAATTAAGAGGCAAAAGTACCTATCTACTTTTTTCAATAGGAACAAAGTCCTTTTTAAACGCAAATACGTCTGTTATTTAGCTATAGTACGGCCGAAATATCTTGACTGCTCCGAAGAATGATTTAGGTATGGCGAATGCGTCTTCCGAGTACACACAGTAGTCCAGAACGCCAACTTCAGAGTGGTCAACATATTTTGACCGTACTATACTTCATTCCTTATTCTACCTACCTACAAAGACCATCTTAGACTAAGATTGATTGTTCTCCATAAATCTTGTTAACGTTTAGAACGTGACAATATCAGACTATGCTAACTAGATCTATTGTGTTGTAAGCCGCGGTATGAATAGAATCAAAGCAAAACATAAAAAAAAAACTTAGTTAGATGATGGACGATTTGGAAATAGAAATCAGTTAGATTCGTGACCATGAGCTCTTGAAATGATAAGCAGAAATAAGAACAAGCATAGTAAAACTTTCCAAGTTTTTCGCAATGAATTTTTTGCAAAAAAAGTTAATTTACTTAAGTGAATAAGTTACATTATATCCTTTGTGTGTATCGTAACCTAAACGAGTCGGACTCGCGCACTGACGGCTCCGTACAAACCTACGTGTGAAAATAATTCAGTTTCTGAATCGAGTCTTGAAGATTTTTCCGAATCGCAAAAAAATTTTTTTTGGTTGGTGACGTAACTACTTACAGTTTTCAGATTTTTTCCTATATCTGTGCTATAAGACTTGCTTCACACCAAATTTCAGGATTCTAGGTCAACGGGAAGTAGCCTATGAATTTTGATTCTTTTGAGAGTGTCGAAATTTACGTTTTTTGCGACAAACGTCCGTATCTGTTTTTGTCGTTAACTTAAGTTTGATTTTTCACAGCTTCAAGGGACCGCAGACTTGAGTATACGTTTTAATGTCAACTAGATACCTCCACGCGTCCCCGAGATAAAGGGTCTTGACCATAAATATCCAGTCTTGACAAAAAGACGGACAATACAGTGATCCTATAAGGGTTCCGTGTTTTCCTTTTGAGGTACGCAATCCTAAAAATTAATGAATAGTATTAGGTATCTATTTATAGTTCTCTTTGCGGACACGTTTTTTCAGCTTCAGCATAATTCTTATTCAATTGTTACTAATTAGCGTTAATTGTGTGTTGTCTCCGCCAATTTAAATAAAATTAATTTCAATAATCATCAAGAAGAACATTCTAGAAACAGGTTAAACGGAAGAGGAACTACGATATAACTTAACGAGCATAGTAGCTGAGAGTATGTCTCTAAGGGCTTGTTTCCGGACACGCGGCGCGTTGGGCGGTCGTCGTACATTCTGTTTGCCTGTGCTGCCCGCTGCTGCAATGTACTACAAACACCCAACGCGCCGCGTCTCCGTAAACAAGATCCACGCTATGCGACGCGGTTCTACGTGCAAATCAGGCGTAGCCCACGTGTGTGTCGGTCTAATGTAGTTCCCGCTTGATTTGTTAACGGTATTTCACTGTTTAGGTAATCATTAAATCAGAGTTTGAATAGCATCAAGATAATAATTTATTAATGTAGATTTATTTTTAGTTTTTTATTCAAACTTCTTAGTATCACCGTATGTCAAATAGATCGACGTCACTGACCACTTTGGGACGTTTTTTTTTCTTCTTTTTATTGTATTTTATCTTATTCTCAGAAAATGTTCCTTTTAATACTTTACATAAGTCTAAATCGGGAATTATTGATTTTAATACCGAAAGTTGAAGTCGGGCCCTTATTTTTTCGAGATGGGAAGTTATCAACTTACGGCACAGCTTACGGACTAAAAACCACCTGTGTCCTTTAGTTGCCCTTTGCGTTCCAGGGCCGCGGTTACTCACATTTTTGCAGCCCGGGAAGTCGGGCCCTACTCAGCTTTTAATTCAGTCACCTATGAGTTGTATGGACTTTGGCATGAATGAGGTGGACTCATAAAGCGACGGTGTCACATAACGACAATATTGTAGACATTCAACACGTGCCGAGTGAGTGAACGTGCACGCGACTTGCGACTTTATGGTAATTATTTCACTTGATGAATACGAGTAGTTTGAATTACATATGTTGTGACTTCATAACGGATGAAATTCTAACTCTTTATAACAGAGTGTAAATAATTAGTTGGTATCAATTTTTGGAAATATTCTGAAATCCCTGTTGATTTGAGGACGCACTGAGGGTTCTGTACAAACTTACCTAAGAAAATAATTCAATTTCTGAATCGAGTCTCGAAGATTACTTCGAATCTAAAAAAAAGTTTTTTTTTTATGACGTACCTAACTACAAATTCACAGTTTACAGATTTTTTCTTATGTTTGTGTTATGAGATCTTGGTTTATGCAAAATTTCAGGATCAACGGGAAGAGCCCCATGAATTTAGATTTCTTTGAAAGTGTCAAAATATTTTTTTTTTTTTATCTTTTTTACAGCTTCAAGGGACCGCAGACTTGAGTATATGGTATGGTAATTTCAACTAGATACCTCCACGCGTACCCGAGATAAAGGGTCTTGACCAGCAGACAGACAGAAGTACAACAAAATGATAAGGCTTTCGAGGTTTGGAACCCTAAAAATGAATGGTTTTTCAGCTTACACCAGCAGAATCAATTTGTCCAGCCTTTTTCGAATTATAAAGGAGTCGGCTGCGCCCCGGCCGAGGGCTTAAGCTTGGAGTATTCTACATTGTTGTGAATAGGTACAGTACGGCCGAAATATATACGTATGACGGCGCCAGGAATGGCTGAGCGACAGAGCCGTCATCGTCTTGGTTCAGTGGTACTGGGTTTAATACCGAACGGATTTTATAATGTCACTTTCACAGGTCAGAACTAGTGTTCTAAGTAGAAACACAGGTAGCAATGCTAAGTAATAAGGAATGTATGGGCAACCGACAGTTTCGTATCAGAGAGGTGTTACACCCGCGCCCGCGCAGACCTTAATGCCTTGCGCTCCCGGGGTCCCATCCCCCTAATGCCGACTCTGACCACTTGACGCCATAATAAGTGACGTCACAGCGTCACCCTACTCACTTACTACTACAGTAAAAACAACATAAACACTTAGTAACCAGAATTCGTTTTCCACGACACGTAAGTATACCGATGCATCCTCTCAGACTGGTAACCCCCTCACATGAAGTGATGTTTATCTGACGTTCTGACGTCCACAAATCGGTAACTGGATAACTCTTGACAAGACCAGTGTCACACTTGTCTGTCAACCTTGAAAATCGACCGAGTCGGCTGCTATTACAAGCTCCTATAACCAATTAATTAAAAATGGTGACAGGTTTGCCACTTCACTAGATAGAGATAAATACCTTGGGTCGTATAAATTTTATCGGAATGACTTGTCATGATTTTTATTACTTGTTGAAATACATGTGAGTAATGTTATGATTGTGTAGTCTGTTTGATGAGCTTGGAGTATTCTAAATTGTTGCTGAATTCGAACGATTGCCATGCGCAGTCATACTTTTTAAGAATGTACATAATTATGGCCAATGTGTATTGTATCTTTTTTCGAGTATTTTTTTTTTTTGGTGGTTAAATATTGTTTTTTGACTTCTTCCGTCCTTGGGCGGAGCGGGAGATAATGTTATACTTTTACTGACTAAAAAACCCACCTTGTTCCTTCTTTGCCTTTATACCAGGGCCGAGCCTTCTTTTCAGAGTAGTCTTTTTTCGAGTATGCGAGTTTGGAACGGTGACATATTTTAACCGTACTATACATTAATACGAACATAATGTCTACCTATACTAGTTCAATTGATGTTTATCTATATCTATATAGTTATACTAGCTTTTGCCCGCGGCTTCGCTCACAGCACAAGGCAAGACGTAAGCGTGCACTAAGAGATTTTTTTCTAAAATTCACCCCTTAAGGGGATGAAACGGGGATTCAAAGTTTGTATGGAGAAAACTACTTACACGCGAACCTTTGTCATCCAGAACATGTTAACGAAACAATTAATATTAAGCTTTAATTTAGAAAAAAATAAATGTCCCGAAAAGTTTTTCAGGACTTTTCAGGTTTTATTCGAACTTGATTTTACGTAAGTAGCTCGAGCTATTGAAGTACCTAAGCATGTCTGTTTTCACTGAAAGAACTGAAAACTTTTCAGTTCTTTACTTTCACTTCAAATAGGGTTTTTTTTTCTGTAAGTTAGTAGAGCCTGAATAATATTTACATCAATTTAACAGTAAAATGATTTCACAGGTATAATCGGGACTTTTAATATCCTTTTTCTTAATTTTTTGACTTTCGTCTCTATACTTACTCCTCGTGAATTTAATACAATGTATACATTTGCATTCTAAGAAGAGGATCGATTTTTACGCCATGTTGTGACATCATAGCTGTCAAATCGAAACAATGGGTAGGGTGGGCAAAACAAGAAATTTATTAAATAATATTTATTTATAAATCATGAACGAGAAAGGTGTAATCTGTGTGCTGAGTGCGAGTGATCGAGTGATCAAAACGTTTACCGCATTTGGCTCTCTGATTGGCTGAGAGCTTCAAATAGGTCAATCGGTGCGCCGAACGTCATAAACGTGTCGATCACGTTTACGTAAAACAAACTCCCACTAGGCACTCAGAATTCAGTTCTTCAAATTTGCTAATCCTGTGTCACTGTGTGAAGTGTCTGAACAGTGGCAAATGGAAAAAGAAGGCAAAACGTTTTTTTTTTTAAACTAATTAATTGTTTTATTTAGCTAAATAACGTAATAACGTTATAAATACGCAAATAAGTTTTCTCTGCAAACTATACTTTTCAACCAACATTTGACATATATTTACTATTATTATTTGGAGCGCATAGTACTTAATATCTATCTATGTCTATCTACCTACCGTTAACCGTTTAATACCTTTGTATTTAAATTGTAAATAATACTTATTAAAATGTATGCCAAGAAACAGTATATTTGGAACTATCTTGTAAAGAAGATCTTTGTTCGGCTAATTTATTATAATTACACATGGAAAATTCTTAATACTGAAAGGTGGAGTTTCTTCATACCCAAGTTGCTTGGGTATGAAGAATTGCAAACACGAATATGGAAAAAATGTCTCAAAATACTAAGCTCGTTTATTTGGTTACGAAATTTGTAGACTCAATTATGTAGTTTAATGCTGGTTTTCTTTTTATCTCTGAGCAAACAGGTTTACTACCTCTACTTATCATTGGATTATGTGAATAATTGTGTATTTTGGGAATTAAATATCTATTAAAGTTTTCAGGAGAATTACCTAATATGTATTTGTTTTTCCAATGGTCAGCAGCAAATAAAGATGTGTGAATGTGAATTAAAGCCACAGATTATTATTTTCTATGTATTCTTTCGTTTGAAGCTTCTCACGTAAGCTGAAGTTTTGGCCACAATATATTCGGATCGACACATTTAATATTTTTTCACTGACGAATCAGGACACCATTAAAATTGAAGCTGTTTAATACAGTCACATAAAAAAAGCTTTAAATATTACCCGGAGTGGCCGCCTTAAATCCAACCTTAAATAGTTTTAGTAACGCTTTTTTCCCCATTAAGAATTTGTGACCGTCCATAAGAAAAGGGCCCTTATGGCAGTTTCTAGTTTCGGAGCAATATCTCCGTTTGTAAAATCCTTCAAAATTATCATTTTTTTGTTTTATGCAAAATAGTAAAATATACAAATTGAGGTCTATTTCTACCTTGGTGTCAGTTGTGTACGTTAATTCTTTCTTTATTAAAATTGAGTTCAAAGTTTAGTGGAAAAGGGCCCTTATGGGAAATCGCATACAAAAATGACAAAGCTCAACGGATAAAATTGTTTACAAGTATTTATTTGCAATTTTTGCTTATTAATTTGTATACTATGTTGGCGGTGGCAAACAAGGATACGGCTGTCCTGATGGTAAGCAGTCACTGCAGCCTATAAATGCGTGCAGCTCCATGGGACTCATATTTGATATTATAAGCAAGTTTAAGTTATATATACATAGGTGTAATCACAAAAAGTGCCTTAGGTACCTGAGTACCTACGGTCATTATAAATTTACCGCTCGTATAAGGCTTACAAACTGTATACCACGGCTATATCCCTCTTTAGATTTCTTCCATATTCCAACTATCGTAAAATCATAATCCAGCAACTTACAATAATTGGAATGTGAAATAAGGGGTCTGACAGTGATTTTTGACCATTTTTGACGCATTAAAAAAACCATGACTGAGTTCCAAAGATAAACACCATGAGATACAAAATCAATCATAATCTATGTAACTTCCAATGGGAACATACTTAAAATTAGTTTCAAACTTCTTTTGACGATATCTCAAAAGTGCAATTTTAGCATGTGTAAACTCGATGTTTTTTTTTAAAAAGTATGGGACTTAGGGTCATGATTTTTTTTTGTTTTAGATAGCTTATTTAAAGTAGATTTAGGATCTGTGCTTAACTCAATACCTGCCATAAGGGCCCTATAGCCATGGACGGTCACATTTTATTATTATAAACTTTACTAAACAGTGTGTTTGAATCGCAAGTGAAAAAAATATTGAAATTAAAATGTGTCGATTCGGGCACTGTGTCCGAATATTTTGTGTCCAAATCGTCATCAACTCATTGAGGTAGACTTTGTATTAAGAGGTAAGCCTGCAAGCGGTTGATTAATGTAGTTGAGGTGACTTTGAAAAATAAAAGGTAATAACTATATATTTGAAAAAGAGGTGTATCCACAGACTACGCAGTCGATACTAGGGGCAGCCAGCGGCTTCGCCCGCATGAGAGTAGAAAATTGTCCCAAGGGTTGCCACGCAGCGAAGTACTCCCGGGATAAGGATAATAAAGGTATGAGCTAATCCAGGACATGGTCTACCTGTGTGCCAAATTTAATCTAAATCCGTTCAGCCGTTCGAGTATAATGAAGTTAGAAATATACACGTACGCCTTGCTGATATCCATAACGCACACATACACACAGTTACAAACTTTCACCTTTAAAATAAGTTAAGCTGTAATGCCGGGTACAGACTGCTGTAACATAACATGTAATGTAACACATAATGAAAGAATTTGCCGTCCACATTGTCGCAATGCAAAAAATTTCCCAGAGTGCTCGATTACGAAGACGCGGCGCGTTGGGCGGCCCGTCGTACATTGCCTATTTTTTGTTACACTTTCATGTTTATTACTCTGGCTCTAGATACTTTCCACCTGAGGTTTGCGGCATGACAGCATCATTAACACGTCCAACGACTTAATATCCTGATAACGTGTGAATTAGTTGAATCATTATTTCCATTTCATCTCCTGCGCCTTTGTTATCTAACAAATTCATTTTTGTCCACACTTTGGCGAGATAATTGGTTTGAATTCGCACGGGTAGGTGAGTAATTAAAGTTATTTTGGTACACAAGCTAAGTTTTTCTTCGTAAATAATTTAAATTTAGCTATACACAATGATGAGGCAGAATAAATTAAAATTTATGTTTAAAAGCTTAATTTATTTAATAAAAACTTGTTCTAGAAATGTGGACTTTGGTTAATATTATTTATTATTATTATGTAGATTTTTATTTTTCTTTATTTATTTTGGGGTTTTTATGCTTATGGCCTATTGCCTTACTGCAGTAACTGCAGGTTACAGTTGGCAGCAAAAGTCGGTTTATATTTAACATTTTGATCACGTAACACAGTTAAAAATAACAGAATCTGTTGAACCAGACCAGGACTATTTGACCAATGATCTGGTGAGGGTTGCGGGAATCCGAAAGATGCGAGATGTACAGGACCAGTCGTTATGGTGACATTTGGGAGAGCTATATCTAACAGTGGAGCGTCTTTCGGCTAAAATGATGAGGATGTTTTTTTTTTTATAATGCTGGAAAATTATCCAATGACTTCTCCCACTCTTGGGCGGAGCGAGAGGGCTGTCAGACTTTAACTGACAAAACCCACCCTTTGTCCATTATTTGCCGTTTGCGTTCCGTGGCCACGGTAACTGTTTCAAATGTCCCCGCAACCTACTTACGAATTCAATAAGCTATATTAGTCATTGCATAATATTGCGCAACAGTGATTAACATATTGTTTGTTTTTCGAATGGTCAAAGAATTAAAAATAAAAATAGTTAAAATCGTGTTGTGCTGGCATTACCACACGTGAGTCTGCAATATTTACAGATTGTATAGGAAGTAGACAGTTTGCGGGAGCCGGAGTAAGCCGACGATATTACACTTTTACTGACCTACATTTTCGATTGAATAGACTGTTTTTTTAGACAAATCATCGGTTGACGTATCCGTGTGGATAAAAACCCTTTATTAATTAAGAATAAAAAAAGTCAACCTGATTTCAACAAAATTATGGAAAAAATTGTTTCAATACAATTGCTCAGAAAGTGGCTCTTATTGCACTACACTTAAACCCTCGCCACGACTCGGATCTTAATACCGCCTCGACGGTAACCACTTACGTTACACACTTGTATCATAATGTACTATTAAAACAACAATGTATTTATAAGCACATTTTCTAAAGCAATGACTAAGTCAAGGTAGAGTGCACTCAGGTTTTATTTTTGCTTACACATCATAACTTTAGTCTTTGAAAGATATAATATTTATTTAAATGATATTGGTCATAGAGTCTGTACTTATACGTAGACAAAACATTTCATTGCTTTACTCACTGAATAGAAAAACCAGTGCCCTTATATTTGTTTAATGCCGCTACCGTCTGAATCTCATTTCTCATTGTTAATGTGCAAAGAACTCACCAATCCAGGAACCCATTTCATCATCTATCCTCATGGAGCTGTTCTCGATCCTGAGCTGGGGCAGCGCGACGGCGGAGAAACCAATGGGGTGGCCTGCTCCCGCCGCCAGAATAAGGACGGCGCATGTTATGAGGCACTGGAACAAACGAACGTCTTTAGTGAAGTATTTTGACAGCAACTTTAGGGATTGTGTTGAGGGTTGTGAAATTGTTCGAAAGATTTACCGCGGCCCTGGTACGCAAAGGGTAACTGGAGGAACACGGGCGACTTTTAGTCAGTAAAAGTCTGGCTAACCCTCTCGCTTTACCTAGAGCAGGGGAAGTAATTTCATGACTTCCCTCCCTCAAAAAAAGTGTTGGTATACAAACCCTACTTTATTAGGTTTGCCCAGCGGCTGCGCTCCGATGGCCTATACCAAAGAAATGAAAATGGAAAAATAGTTTAGAAAATGGTCTATGATCCTCGATATCGATATAGTAGTTTTAGGGATATAGGTACTATCTGCCTATCTTTTGTCTAAGAAATTTTTGTAAACGCTGTGTCAATCTGAGTACGCAGTACGCTGTAGCCGGATATTGCAGGTTTTATCGGCCGGTAGTTTCAGTCGTAATCGAACTGAGACGCCTTGTTTTTGTACTATTTTCTAGCTCTTTAAGTCGTAAAAAAATTCAACTGATTGCTGTGCATTTTGTCTTTTTTTCACAGGCTTAGTACTATAGACATTTTTTTTTTCATAATAATGATAATAATGAGTATAATGAGTCTCTGTATAAATAAGTACATATTTTAGTTGTTTTAGTTACACTTTTTAAAACTTGACGCATTAGGAGGGAACTATTTTCTGTAAGACATTCTGTTCTAATGAGCATAGGGGTTTTAATATCCTATCCAATTCTATGAAGACATCAGTATCCTGTGTCAGTATCGCGGTAAGTATCGCCAGTAGGGTTGCCAATCGAACTCTAATATATCTATATTTTGTTCTTTATAATGTACAAACACAATAATATACTCTATTGGGTGTGTAGAAAACAAAATACTCCTATTTATTTGGTACACTAAAATACTCCTATTTATTTTGACCCTCGACTCAGTTTAGTTCAGTTCTTCATTCATTTCTAAAATAAGATTAACGTAATTTAAAAAAAAATTGCAATACTAAATTGTTTGCGTGTGTTTATATCGCATTGTTTTGTAATATTTTGGGGAATTCAATATAATTATAATGTGCAGATAAAATAACTAATTAACGAGTTTGGTTCCATTATCAATGTGCCAGTTAGGGATATTTTAATTCCGATTCAAAGTTTTATACTACGATAAATTGAGATTATCACGTTTTTTTACTGTCGACTATGATTCAATGTAGTCTGCTTTGCTTAAAATATTCAGAGTTCGGATTGATATTGAAGTAAGCACGTGTGTAGATTGTGTGTGCTTGTACAGAATGACAGATGTAGGTACATGACTTGCTTCTTTGATTTTATTATTGATTCTGTCACGATCGAGATCTAGAAATGTGGTCTTCAATAGATTTCATAAAAATACATAATGTATTGCCTCTTTTATTTATCAATACTTTTTATACTTATTCAGTTTCATATGCTGTGTTGTAAATAGCGATACGTATTAATTTTATCACGTTGTTGGTTTTACATTTTGAGAACGTTTTAGGTAAGTATAAACGAAAATTGGACATTCCATCGGGGAATTACAATTTTTATCCAAGTTTTTTGTCAAACAAACCGTTTTTTTTTGGATCATCACTGTTCTGGATGGATATCTTTGTTGTTCAGTTAGCGCACAGTTCACATCAAACACACCTGGAGGATCATTCTCGCATTTTGAAGGAACGTTCGAATTCACATACTTGGATTTAAACTTTTTTTAAGTTTGATAATTGCTCTTCTGTTTACAAATGAATCCGTCCATATTGATTGATTTTTCACCTCTATAACTCAACAACAGTGATCGTATTTAATTTTAATGTGTTATCAACACACTTTGTGTCATGACACTTACGAATTAATTCCAATGTTAATATTTAAAAATAATTATTGCTGTTGTAATTTCTTGTTTTCACAGCCTTAGATAATAATGTTTACCTTAATTTGAGATGAGTCGGAACTAACGGGTCGGGTTTAAGTAATTATTTTACTTAAACTGAGTGACCTCTTTATATTATTACTGTTATGCCTAATAGTAATTAGAAACAGTTTGTTTGGAGTTGGACGTCCGCTTCAGGAAGTTAAGAGATAAGGCAACTGTGGCAAGATAAGGTATGTCTGTAGGTATGTGTGTAAAGTCGGTCTTTTTTCTGCGTGGGAAATCATCAAATGACTAGACTCCTGCTCGCAGAAGGGGTTTCAGACTTTTACTGACTAAAATTCACCTATGTTTCTTCAGTTGCCCTTAGCGATCCGGGGTCACGGAAACTCTTTCAAACAGTCCCACAGCCCAGGTGTGTGGAATGTAATCGATTAGAAACATTTTAATCTTGTCTTGCCTTGTCATACGTCTACTTCAATCTAGGTATTTCCCGTTTAGAGGTACGAAGAATAGGGTGTCAAATACCGCAAACCTCTGTTGGAAAGAGATATATTATGCCTTTTTCAATGGAGGTTTGCGGGACCTTCGACCAAACGAGTGTTGTATCTGGTCCGGGTAACTGTCCAATAGTTGATTTCGGACTGTTGTACAATATTCTAATCGCGTGGAGAACTCTGATACCGTCATGCTGGATTTGCGTTTTAGTTCCTATATGATGTAATAGCTGTCGTTACATCCGCGTCTTTGCTACCGTGGTCCTCAGGAATCTTGCGTTTTTCAAGATATAACGCAGTTTAGCACTCAGAGATAGTACAATTGCCTTTCAGTGCAATAATTCTCGTCATTTGATCAGGGGCCCTACGATGTCTTCCCTGTGTGAGAGAGAGACGTAGTCACTTTGTTCATTGCTCAGGATGTATAACTATCCCTTTCTTACACCGAATCCTCTACCTAATTGCTCCTAAAGATTATAATTGGCAACAAACGATAGTTGATATTGACAGAAGATTAATGAAGCTACTAAGGATTATTTGGCCAGTTTAAAACAGCTTAGTAATGACCCGTAATACGCATTCCGCACGTCAATTCCTTCTACAATGTTAAGCAATTAAAATCCATGAAACTATACACCCTCCATGTACCAACATGGGTATGGCACGCTCTTGTCAGTTCCTATAACAAGCAATTTATTTAATTGGGACAAATGGAGTTTGCCAAGCTTGTCAAGATACGTAATATGGCGTCGATAGCAATTTTCAAAGGAAGTTTTCTTATTAACTAATGTTTAGGGGAATGTAGGTGAACTGCCAAGCTGTTCTACTTTGGATGCGTGGGCATTACATTAGGTCTTCACACCCATATGAGAACGACTACAAACGAACTTGGCAAAACTGCTTAGAACCTCAAGGTGACATTATAAAACTATCCGCTGTATG
The DNA here is from genome assembly GCA_958295575.1 of Leucania comma. Classification (NCBI taxonomy): domain Eukaryota; kingdom Metazoa; phylum Arthropoda; class Insecta; order Lepidoptera; family Noctuidae; genus Leucania; species Leucania comma. The sequence goes on along the minus strand of OY282474.1, from coordinate 11,581,731 downwards.
CAAGGTGCTAACAAACGTGTTTTGAGCTTTAAATCATATAGTAACATAGTAATAATATTTCACAACGCCACATACAGTCACGTAACGCCATCTAGTCCCAAACTAAGCACAATTATTTAATTAATATATTAGAATTTCTAGATACATACATATTATAGATAAATTACCCCCAGACGCCTGGGCACAGAACTGGGCTTCTTCCTGCCCTTATCGTATATTACTTGGGGTCGGCGCAACACGTTTTTTCTTTCACTCTGACTCCGACACTATCACTAACTCCCTTTTTTTTCGTATCACTCCTCTCACGTTGCTGCTGACAGCGTATAATAAAAATATGGTGAGGTTAAATGATTAAAAAAAAGGTTGAGATTCGTATAGAAGTGTTGGTTGAAAGTCAACCGCATTCGTTTGTTGCTCGGTTTATCCGCATAGCAGCAGTAGGTACCTAAGCATGGTCGCATTGACCGCGAGGTTTGATAATTGCGAACATGTGAGTTTCCTTATTCGTCTTACTACATTGTCTTACTTAACGATACTATAACCCGCTTTAGCAAAATTATTAAAATTCATAACACATACACCCTCCTTTCTAAAGGATTGGCCGGAAGTGGAAAAAGATAGAAAAGAGTGGAAGAATGGAAGGGAGGTCTTTTCCCTGCAGTGGGACACTACAGGCTCATAATAATACATACAAATTTTATAGACGGCCCGATTCATATACTAACGAAATTGAAAAAAAATCACATTCGTTTATTGCACGAAAGGATATAATTATATATGTAGATAGAGCTTTAGATACAATTCCATACATAAATTATGTACCAAGTTTTATATCTTCTACTGTTAATAGAACAGAATCAGAACTGCATAAGTTTCGATAGTATATGTAGGGGGCGTTGCGTTGATATGTATCATATATATTAAAATAATAAATTTAAAAAAATCCTATAATATGTATGTGTTGTACATCAAAATCTTCCTTATGAATCACTCTGTATATTGATGAAAACCGCATAAAAATACGTTCAGTAGTTTTTGAGTTTATCCTGAACAGACAGACATACTTGAATGGAGACTTTGTTTTACAAATACGTGAGGATAATATAATGTGTATAAGGAAATTTGTAAGGATAAACGTTGTTTTCGTTCCTATTTTTTGAATATACTAGAATTTTTTTAATTTTTTTTTTATTCCACAACTATCACACAACACCGTCTAGTCTCAAGCTAAGCAGAGCTTGTGTTATGGGTACTAGACAACTGATAAACATACTTATATATTTCTAAATACATACATATTATAGATAAATTACACCCAGCCACAGAACAAATGATCGTGCTCATCACACAAACATTTGTCCTGGGTGGGAATCGAACCCACGACCTCCGGCATAGCAGTCAGGGCCACTAACCACTAGGCCAACAGGCCAGTCAGAAATGAAAATCGAGAGCTGGGGAATCTTTGTTTTCCTTCATTCTGCTACAGTTAGGTATTATAATACTAGTGAGTTCAACTTTTTATGTAACATATTTATTCCGTCCAGTTTCTGCTTCTTTTATTTCAACATTAGCTACAAGACAATTATAATAATAAAAACAGTAGAAGACACCTATTTAAATAATTTTAACTGAAACCTTGCCCGATTCAAAAACATATGTTTAAAAACATTTTACTGTACCAACGTGTTTTTTTAAACACGGATATCTTTACAAATAGGATTAGCAAAAACTAAACACGTGAATCTTGCTACTGTCAGACATAATCGCTCATCATTAGAACATCGTGACTCGTCATGAATGTTTCTAAATCATAACAAAAAGCGCTTGGAATGTAAAAACACCATTTCAATAAAAATATTTATGTAAAGAACATTTATTTTTAGTTTTACAGAGAAATCGCTCTTTTGCCAAAACGTAGAAGTGAAATGTTCTAATTACATCACCGACGGACTTACATAATTCGATTATATACAAAAACATATTGTTACGCAGTTAAGTTTGTGAAAATTATAATTATATTAGATTATAATGTTCCCACTGCTGGGACTCAGGCCTCCTCTCTAGAAGAGGGAATGGGCTGCAATGCACCACGCGGACCCAGTGCGGGTTGGTAATAATTATATCTGCCTTACCAATCATGTTGTTTCAAAATGGCGCGAGAGTGAGAAAGATGGAACTAATTTTACAGGCCGCAAAAAAGAAATCATGCATATATTTCCTATTGGGAAAATATTAAGGGCCTAGGCAGATTGTTCTTCGTGGTTATTATAAAAACTACTGTACAAAATTCTTTAGAATCTCATTGTCAAATCTCTGTCTCGTACGTGTTGCAAAATTCCAGAGTAAGGATAGTCCGTTCTATAAACATATGCAAATGAAGAAACTTTGAGGTCAATATCGTCGGCTGATTTATAATAATAAAGATTTAGGTCGCAAATGTGAGGCAATCATGTTGGTTGACTTTGAACCATTTAGGTACGGTTACCGAATCTGGTAAATACTTTTATAGATGCAATTTTTTTTGTTGATTTGTGTAAAGTTGTGCTTGACTGCGATCCCACCTGATAGTAAGCAGAGATGCAATCGTTGATTTTGAGGCGCATTAGTTTATTAAGAGCCTATTCACTCTATCCTTGAAGACACCTAAATTATAATCGGACGGGGAAACCGCAGCAGGCAAATAGTTCCAGTCCTTCGACTTACGCGGTAAACGACGAGGCGAAACGCTTAGTCCGGACCGTAGAAGTTTTAACAACGTAAGGGTGGATACTCGCCGCACTTCGGGTAATTGTAGTACAATATGCGATATATAAGTTGAACCAAAATGCTGATCGACCTAACAGATTTTCGGGTTTCAATCGAAGTGCGGCTCAGCGGGGGCTGCGCGTAACCATAGCAACAACGGCCATTTTACTTTTACCTATGTATTTGCCGCGCACTATAACGAAGTTAGAAAAGTAAGGAACAAAATAATACACCTCAGTATCTTGCTAAATCGTAAATTGTTTTATCATTAGATCTATCTAAAGAATGACAAATTGACTCAATAATAACATTATTTTGTTTCAACTTTCAATTGTTTCTGCATGTGACAATTCCATTGTGTGTGTAACATTTAACACAATGTTTATTGTTAGTGAATAAATTTAACGAAATTATAGGTAGTACTTATACTGACGAGGATGTGAGCAATGTGAAGTTTGCTGAAATATATATTACATATAATTATAAACCGTTAAATTTGGTCGTTTTAATGCCGCGGAGGGTCGGTACATGAAGTACTATCGATTTGTAAAGAAAAAATTAAAAAATAAAGTATTTTTTTTTAAACTCGATTTAATTTACGCATGTACGAAATTAATTTCTTTAATTAAACGTCAGCTGAGCGAGGCAAATGAACTGTAGGTAGTTAGTGCGCAACGACCGACAACTCCCTATCATTGACTCGTTAACTTAAAGAAATTAATTTCGTAATACGTATATTAATTCGAGTTTTAGAAAAAAGTACACTATTTTTTAATTTTATCTTTATAAATCGATAGTGTTTCATGTAGAATCGACCCTCCACGGGATTAAAACGACCAAAATTTAACGGTGTATATGTATACATAATATAGAATACAATAATTTGCGCCACCAGACTCGAAGCGACGAAGTAGGTATTTCACATTAGGCTGCATAAGCGAAAATGATGATAAATGACATTTTAGTGGTAAAGGTCAGGGCTAACAACTTAACAAGCAAACAGTACTTTGAAATGGTTTTTTTTCTAACTTTGATAGATATACTTATTGTATGCTATAAAAACACAATATCAACATTAAGGTTGGCCTTTCCCACTCGCCTATCATCAACGTCATGGTTTAAAAGCTTGTTGCTACAACTAACGCAATGTTTGATGAAAAGGCAACGCGAAAAAAGAGAGATAAAGCCTGAAAACTCTAATGGCATTCGGTAATTCCGTGATTCAAAGTCTAATCTTTATTGTTGAACACAATAAAACTATTTTCCCCAGGAAATACGTGTTTTTTTTTAAACCCCAAGAAGTTTTTGATGAAAATTGACATAATTCAGAATTTCGATTAAATGTGCAAGGCTTCTGTAGAAGTAGTTTTTTATATTTTTAATATATGCGTAGATACATTAGTGAGGGCCAAAGATTTCATAAAATGACAGATTTTCAGAGGTCTTTACTAGATTGTTTTTCACAAACTATGTTTTTATTTTTATAGAAGCCTAGATAATATCCACAAAATATCTTGATATCCAAAATATCTAGAGAAAGATGTGTAATAACATCATAATCACGTAAGAGCGGTTGTACGAAAATTTACTTCGGGTTGGCCCTTCTTATGTTATCTATATTGGATTTTTATATGCATTTTTTAATGAGTTTTTATTTTTATTTTTCTAAAACACAAATAGACACCTCAAAAAAGATGTGTCATATTGAAATCTTTAGAATGTAGAGTTTCTGAAACATTTTCCTCCATAAGAAATTGTGGATTTATCGCGACATTAGCCTTCGGGAAAACCCCTGTGCCCGGTGCGCTCCGTCGACCATCCTGCGCTCGTCGCTTGCATAATATTTATGTCATTCAGGTCATACCTTCTACTTTACTTGACACATTTTGCCGGGGATTTAGCTACGTGATGGTCCAATTGATGGACGGATGGATGGTCAGTTTATGGAAAGCTATTATGAATAAGGACCTTGTCATAATAAAATGAAACATGAACGATGTAGGAACACGTAGATACCTACTTAATTTTTAAAATTAATAGGCGTTCCACAACGAATGACATACAATAGGTCCAAAGCTGGTACATTGTTAATAATTTAATAATAAAAGGGAAAAGACTAAGTGCATAATTGAGATTTGTGTTACTTATTGTTAAAAGTAATAAGCGTAGCTTGAGTTTATCGAAAAAAAGGGTTTCCCTGGGGACCACGCTCAACTCGAGGCGACAATAGGGCACCCCATTATAGGGTGCTCATTTAACATCTCTTGCAGGAAATTTTAATTTAGCCGCATACTTATGTTGGCAAAAAATCCATCAATGCCATCCAGCTGGCCGTCGATGAGTTAGTAAGTCAGAACTTTGTCTTTTATAATGTACATATCAGTAGATATCTTGTTTTGCTATTATTTCAATCGAGGTAGGAGCACCCACCCTGCCTTCGCCAGGAACAGCCTTTACGACTTCCTTAACATAAACCGTAACGATTCAGCTTTATTATACCTCACGGTATCATGTTTTAAATACACACATAAACCTTCTCCGAGAAAATTCAATAGATACCCATGGCGCTTTATTATTAGTTGATTGTCCTTATAATGCGTGAATAATAAAAAATACCCATATGTTATTCCTAGAACAATTTCGCACATGTCTTTCCTTGAAGCAAAATACTATTGACTACAAAATTTACACCTGGTCTACATTATATGTATTTATATGCCTGTTTGTGTCTTTCTATAAGATTTAGATCTATTGGAACCGGTTTGCTTTATTTTATTTAGCGAATCAACACACAATAGAAAAGGAGCAAAAAATATAGAAGAGAGATTACTCTGACTTCCTATCAGCGAGCTGTGACAGGCCAGCTTGAAGTACAAATGAAAACAGTGTAATAATTGAAAGATAATAGTTTTTTTTTACCTGATTGAAGACTCCTTTCTTCGAGGAGTAAGTTTCTCCCTTTACGTAAGGCGGTAGCGTGGCTGTGGAGCTGATACTTCTCAGGAAACTCTGCAGGGCCTCGTACTCATCGGACTTCTTCGTCTCCTTACTGACGATTGGTGGCACTTGGCCTTCGCCCAGCATAGCCTCGTGGGCTCCATCACTGTGCAATAGAAAAAGGGGATAAGATGCAGGAAAACAAAACATTCATAAGACAATAACACTCGTATTTATTTATATGCATGAGCGGTCAAGGCTTTCCAAGATTATTAAGATAAGTAAGCCAAGTATCATGGCTAGGCTCGCGAGGTTGTCGGCATGTGGGAGGTAAATTCAGTAGTTTTAGAGCCGATAGCTCAGTTATGGTCAATGGCTTAATAGCTAATAGCCTCGACGAACACCTGAGGAGGTTCTCGCTGAGTATTTGGATCAAGTGTTTGACCTAAAAAACAGTACTTCTGGACACGGCGCGTTTGTCAGGAGTTTCTTACTCAGGAGCCCTGATCACCGGAAGCTTAGACTATATTCTCGATACTTATCGGTAGTCTACTATTTTTTAACGTTTTTTTTTTAAATTAAATTAAATATATGTAAGATAAATAAAGAAATAATGTATTATTTATACATGATCGAGACTCGTATAGTCTTAGTAACAATAAATCAACTTATATACCTAACTATGTTAGTGTAGTGACACAATGATGACAAAAATAACACAAATTAGTAAATCATTGCTTCAGTTTACAAACGAAAAAGTTAGTGTGGCGACGTTTAACCACACAACAGCTTAAATGGTTCTAATTGTCACTTGTGTAAATAATTGGTTTTTAATGCTGATATATGATAAACATTGCTTTCTCTGACATGACGGTTTCCCGCATGTAACTCGTGCGCATTATAGTCTAAGACCTCGCGGCTGCCAGGCTTTCGTCATTTTATGAAAACTGATAGTTTGTCAGTGAATGATCCTAACACAGCCAGCACTGATGCCCTAGTATAAAATTTCAGTTATGGTTGCTTTGGCAGGTAAAATGTATAGCAACCTTAATTAGTTAAATGATAAAGCTCAACATTTATGTTATTCTGCTACATCTCTACGATGAACTAAATAAAACTTGTTTTGCCTGCTAGATGAGAGAAGGGTGACCTAACCAAAAATATGATGAGACTAGAAATAGGCACTGAGTCGGTCACTTTTGTATTATTACGTACTTTCGTACCAATTTTTCCACTAGTCGTGAACTATTTCGTACTGTGTTTACAGATTAAGGCGAACACAGCTGATGTTTTATTTTTATTTGCAAATGGCATAATCTCCGAGCCAAGCGTACATAAGAGGTTACTGAAGTTCATTAATCTAGCTAGAGTCACGCAAGGTCGGGTTTTTAATTAATAATAATAATAATAAATTCAGTTGATATTTCAAAGATAGGTTTTTATTTGTCTACTTTTTAAGATTCAATATGAATGATGTTTTTTTTTTTATCTAAAGGATGTCGTTTAATTTACTTGTCGATAAGCTTGCATTATTGTTCTTCATAGAGGTCTATGTTTCAAAGTACAACTGCCTCATCGTTCTGACTGAATCCTAAAGTCCAATAGTACCTGACAAGTGAATATAATAACAATTTTTTCTGCTGGGTCTGTCCTCTATCGTCTAGAAAAAAATAGATAAGTAAACAAACAAATAAAGCTGTTTAATTAAAGTTAGCAGTTAAAAAAGGGCAATAAAATTATGAAGATGGTTGAAAACCATTGTTTGTATCAAAGTAACTTTTAAAAAAAAAAACTGAGAATATGTATAATTATTATAAATTAAAACGGAACATGTTATTATTTTTAACAGACCGCAAATTAATGAATTAGTTTGGTAAAAACCAATTTTGTCTTTTGCGAAGTGAATCAAATTGATCATTATGGTTCGTTACCACCGGCTTCTGTACAAAATTTTAATTACATATTTTTCATGGTAATTATGAGCAGAATAATAGATAAGTCATTATTTTCTGTAAGTAATTATTCTTAAAGGGGATCATCCATCCATCATTTTGGTCCAAATTCTTTTAGTGCCTTAATAAAAAATGCTAGTGGGGTCAAGGTCTAACAGATTTTATCATACTGATTTGTTCTTGGAATTAGATTTTTGAGAGGAGAATTCAAAGAAAACTAATTCATTTGTGCACAAAAACATATAAATACAAAAAACAAAAGGATAATTAAATTATACTGAGAATGAATTTCATAATGAAATAGAAATGCGGAAAGTTGTGTGGACTATTATGCTTATAAAGCCAGATCCAAGCCAAGGTTCAAACAATTAATTCTTTATCGAAATTAATTAAAAGTACTGATTGATTAAAACGAATGCATCTGAATCGATGAATCGTTATAACATAATTATGCCTACTTCAGAACTGTGTGTGGCATGACAAACATGTATTATAAGTATGTCGCAGCCGAGACTTTCAATCAATGACTGTATACAAATGAAGTCTTTCTAATGATCAATAACAATAAAATCGGACTACTGTACCCTGGTTATTTACAACTTGGAACAAAGCTCTTATGTGTCGCTGCCTAGGCAACGAGAACCAATGAAATATCTCATTATACTATATTGTAATAACTACTAATATAAAGTATGTTTCTACTGAATCAATTCCCTGTTACACAAATCATTCGACCCGTTCATATCGTTTGTCCTACAAACCAGTCGTCTCAAAGTAAATAACAAAAATATAAATAACATAACATTTTATTTGTTTCTCTCAAAAAGGAGCTAACGTCATAATATTAACAACAATTGTAACAATATAACCTTTGTGAAAGCTAAAATCTGTATAGGGTTGCAAGACCTGTGACAGAACTCACCCAGGCTCACCTTCAAAATTACAATTATGATTGCACTTACGAGACCATATTATATTTACAGACATTAAGGGGAGTTGCAAGTATTGAGGGGAGAAGATATGGGTACAAACAAAACCATTTTAAAACAAAAATTATAAAAAAAAAATGCAGTGTGCTAACAAATGCTGTGTAATAAGGAATCTGTCAACTTACCTCTGTACTCTAACGACCCTGAAGTTCCGTCTATAATGTATTGCAAAACCGAAAATGGTGAAGACCATTTTGTCGCACTAGCACAGGTCAGGACCCTTTAGTCCTGACGTCTTGTTCCCGTAGTCAAGTGTGGCGACTGGCGTAGTAGTAATAAAAATATTGTTATCGAACTAACCCTTAACCCCTCGGTACCTACGTTGCAACTTTGTTTATACCTATAGGTTTATGTACTAAGTACCTATACTTAGTACATAAACCTGTTGCATAATGTAAACTGTACGGTATTTCTATCTCTACATAGGTTATAGTCCCTGACCGCGTGACTATTTATCCGCTAACCCCTCCTAAACCACTTAACGGATTTTGATGTTGTTTTCTCCATAGAAGGAACAATACTACAACAAAATCGAGGAGATTTTGTGTAGGTAAGTATACACCGTTAAATTTTGATCGTTTTAATCCTGTGGAAGGTCGATCCGGTACATGAAACACTATCGATTTGTAAAGATAAAATAAAAAAATAAAGTACTTTTTGCTAAAACTCGAATTAATATATTTGCCGGATCCGGCGTTGATTTGTTGACAACAAAACAAGGCACGCCATCTAGTGGCGACTAGAAGAAATAGAGGTGGCGCGCCTAGACAGAGTCAGCCGTTTCCGCTTTGGGTACGAGCTTGGAGAGGGAGAATCCGCCGAGTACAGCGGACACTCTCAGCCAGGCCGTCGCAGAGTCAAGACGTTCTGAAACTGTCCGTTTTGTTGTTTGTACCTACCTAATAACAGTGCACTGTACCGAAATTTATTGAGAAGTAAACTGATTCAATTCCTAACCGTTTTTATTCATTGCACGATACCCACGTAGGCCCACCTGGTAGATGACCAGAGCTCGAACCATCCTGAACGAGCCGTCATCAGAACTGGGATAAAATCGTGCAAATGAATCGACAAGATGTGTGAGCAACAGTTACGAAACACTGAAGAAAATTGGCGGTTATTCGAAATCGAAAATGAAGACCCGGATCGAAGCATGGACTTGAATGGTCTGATTAGGTTTTTTCTGGGGTTTTTCCCTAATCCTGAGCAACAAATGTTGGACCATGGTAACGTTGTACCCCCAGAGAGCAAACTACAACGTTTTACCCAGATTGTGAATCTACCCGAATTCGACCCGGAGAGACAAGTGTAGTAGCAGATCAAAAATCACTATGGAAAATTTGGACGTAGGCAGGCTGAAAATAAGAATATTCAAGCTTCAAGACCTCCGGCAACGAGGCCGCAAGATTGGCCTGGATTGGCCCTGGAAAACAAAGTCATATGGAGATGTCTGGGTGGAGATCTAGAACCCTGATGGAAGAGGCGCGGTAGCAACAATGGCGCCAAGGCATTACGCAGCGAGCAACGGGAGTATGGGTCGTCGATCCTTCATCAGAAAAAGGTCAGGTATTCACATTCCATTTTGATTCTGGAGCTGAGTGCTCTTTCGTTAAAGATGACACCCTCTGTGATATAAATTTAGGGGTAGACGTAATACAAAGGATGGCAATATTGACAGGTATAGATAACGTATGACAGTCTAGTGTGGATACTCGGTACTGTTCATTAATTTTGTACTTAAAATTGGTAATAGCTTAATCGAGATTTTATTACGTGTATTGCCCAACATCCATTTGCGATTTTGGTTGAGAAATATTTTCGCAAGAGTTTAGTTCCAGTAGTATGACCGCTATACATTTTAAAATTGCTTAGTTCACGACGTTAACAATTATAATAATCAAAACAACCCTCAGTTGCTCGTGGAAGAAAAAAAATTAATGAGTATGCGGGTAGGCCAATTATTTGTGTGTAATTATTATTTGACCAAGTAATGTGGTGTTTGCTAGTCCAGCTCTTTCGGTTAAAAAACAAACGTGATAGTCCGTGACGTTATTGACTTCTACGTGTCGTAGTACATAAATCTGCTGTTGTTTCTGTGTTGAATCGTCGGTTATTTGGATTATTTTATAACCGGTAGGCGTTAAACGCGTGTAACAAAAAGTAAACTCATTCGTTTAATTGACTCATCTTTGACTGTATAAAGACGACAGTAGTGGTTTAGCGTAAAATAATTAAAAGTAATGCGTGAGGGGCTAGACAAATTAAAAATAATGCGTTAACGGTTGATGAATTATTGGATGCAAAGATTATTCGATCAAGTAAATCGGTGTTTGTTAGTTTAGTTCTTTTGATTTAAAAAAAACGACGGGTCAGATATAATGTGCAAAGATTGCTGTAAACTAAATAAAATCGTGCATAACCGGTATTCGTTACCAATGATCTGAGACAAAATAACTCGTTTACATAGTTTGCCTTATTTTACAAAATTAGATTATGTATCAGGCTTTCAGTAGTGCTTATGACGGCGGACGGCCAGTACAAACATTTGAAGTTTAAAAATGCGATCTGAGTTTTCTAACGGACAATTGTTATTGTCCTAAGCTAATCGGTAAATACCTGCTTAATAGTTTGAGTTGTCGATATTTTGATTATTTTGGAAACTGTTGAGTTTGCGATCGCGTCGGGAGACTTGAAGTAGTTTTGAGAACGTCGACTAAAGCCGGATTAACGTTACATTTGAAAAAGTGGAACTTTATTTTTCATAATGAAATTTAAGTTGCGCGGTTTGATCCGTGGCGGATGATGCCATTCGGTATGGTTGGATCCTAGGCGGGTGATGTCAGGTTACGAGGCTAGATCCAAGGTGAGGTGATGCCACTGGGTGCGGCTAGATCCTAGCAGGTGATGCCACTGGATGTGGCTAGATCCTATACGTGTGATTTCACTGTGTGTGACTAGATTTTTGACTGGTGATGCCAAGTAAGGAGACTAGATCCAAGGCGGGTGAGATCATGGGATATGGCTGAATCCAAAGCGGATGATGCCCTGTAATAGTGCCACATGCGACTTCTTGTCACGAAATCATTTCTTATCGATTTTAGTCGCGCGTTCTCTACCGTTGATGACGAAACATGATGTAGACCCCTAGGTGTATTTAAATATCGTGAGAGATTTTGCGTTACGCAATTTAAAAAGTGTAATATTTGAATAAAAGGGTAGGTTTGATTTGACGAAGGTAGAAGTAGATGCATTTTCGGTAAGGGCCTTTGTTTAGATTAGAGACGAAGAGAGCAATTAAACTAAGTTAGATCCATTTAAAGATTCGTTTGAAGTAATAAAGACAGGAAGAAAATCAGCGCATGACTGATAAAATTGGGGTACAGTAAAGTAGTCGACATAATGAGATAATTAAGTTCACACGATGATTAAACTGTAGGAAATTTGATTTATAGCCGTAGCTTAATAGAAATCAATATCCAGTGGTCACATTAGTCTGTGAGTACGCAGTATTGCGATTAAATCAGTGACTTGGCGATCCTGGAGGGATGCGCAGTTATGGTTGAGTAACTAGAGGTTGCTGGGCTATGAGTAGCCAGAAATCACACGTAAAGCTAAATGATTAAGGTTTTGGATTAGTTTGATTGGTTGTGTGTATTGTAAAGGTACCTACCACGATATGTTAAGAAAGATGCCAGAAAGTCATGTACCAGTCGGAAGTAGATAGTGATCACAGTGGTGATGAGCGAGCCTAAGTTGTATGGAGCACGCGAGTAAATTTCTCTGTCGGGCGTAGTAAAGTTGTTGGTTCCAGTAGCTATGCTTAACTCTGATGGAAGTTGTGGTCTGTAGTGACCGTTGTGAGTAGTTGACGTGGTCAACAGGATGGTTCTAGTAGCTAGTACGTGCGCGTTTAGCTCTGACGGAAGTCATATTGAGTGATACACAATGTGATCCACGGCGTTGGCCGGTGGTGGATGCACATGTGAGAGAGCAATTGTGATTGGTGTTCGGCAATGAGTGCCGTGGCGTTAGAGTGGTTTACTTGTGGGGGCTCCTAAGGCTTTATAATAAGAACAATGAACGTTGGTACATGACTGGATGACAATTTCTATTACCCGAGTTCTTTTTGTTTTGGTTTATTGAGTAAATTGTGAATTGTTCTAACATTGAACGATTGACTGCGTGTTACGGGTTCGATTCCCGCACGGAGTAGACGTTTGTGTGACCTCTAGATGGTCACTCATGGTCATGATGTGAATTGATGGTTTTATGTGTGTGTTTGCGTGCTTGGGAGCGCACTCACGATGCGAGAGTGGTTCCTAGTTTTTTTGTCAGGAGTGACCGAGCTATATGATACTGCGAGATGTATTTTGTTTCAGAGTAACACATGGAGACGGGACGTCTTATTGGAACTTCTCGTCAGTGGACATCTTCCAGCTGAGGTGGTGATGATGACTAACACACGGGGACGTGTGTCTCGCAGGATGGCCGTGCCGGATCCGGCGTTGATTTGTTGACAACAAAACAAGGCACGCCATCTAGTGGCGACTAGAAGAAATAGAGGTGGCGCGCCTAGACAGAGTCAGCCGTTTCCGCTTTGGGTACGAGCTTGGAGAGGGAGAATCCGCCGAGTACAGCGGACACTCTCAGCCAGGCCGTCGCAGAGTCAAGACGTTCTGAAACTGTCCGTTTTGTTGTTTGTACCTACCTAATAACAGTGCACTGTACCGAAATTTATTGAGAAGTAAACTGATTCAATTCCTAACCGTTTTTATTCATTGCACGATACCCACGTAGGCCCACCTGGTAGATGACCAGAGCTCGAACCATCCTGAACGAGCCGTCATATTAATTCGAGTTTTAGAAAAAAAGTTCTTACGAAATGCATGTACGAAATTTATATCTTTAAGTACACACAAGGTCATTGACTCCTTGTCATTGACTCCTTGTCAATGACCTTGTAGGTAGTTATCGGTCGTTGCGTATTAACCACCAAAAGGTCATAGAACTCGACCAGCTGACGTTTAATTAACTTATTGAACATTTTTTTTACCCTCCATTAAAACGGTCAAAATTTAACGGTGCATAATTGGCACCCGCGTGAAACTAGGGCGGGTCATTAGTACTATACCTAATCTACATCAAATCTCAATGCTGTTAATGCTTGTTTTTACGTGAGAAGTGTAAGACTTTTACTGACTAAATAAAACGCACCTGTCTTCTCACCTCTCAAGGTCACGGTAATTCCTTTTTTTTTTCACGAAAATTCCCGCAACAATGCTGTTAGGCCTGTCATTATGTCATTACTCATAATCTGCATGTTTAGCCAAACGCTTTAGGTATGTCAGGTATATGAACGGTTTAAGTCTATGATTTCCTTAAATAGACTTTAAATTATTGTTAAATAGTTGTCTGATGTACTGAATAATGGATCATTAAGTAATTTGACTTTATCTTTAATTTCGGGCTTATAAGCAGTATAATCCAATTGAATTTTGTGTCCGACCAAATTTTTATGGCTATGCTTTTCGAAGTTACTCAAAAAACACAGCCATAAAAAGCAAAAACTACGGTTTTTAAGCTTGAACAAATATAATTAACCCCTACTAATTTAATTGTTTAAATATCCTGCAACTTGAGATCCCTATAAATGTATGCTAAATACATATATCTTTTGCTATTGTTTGGTGCTTTAATCATCATAATCAGCCTTTTTCATGTTCCCACTACTGGAACTCAGGCCTCCTCTCTAGGAGAGGGAATCTAGGGAGGAGAGCTTTAATCATAAAGGTACAATATAAGATAATTTAGAAAAGATACAATATTTCCAAATGAGGTTTACAACTGCTATCATACTCGTAAAGCTCAGTATTGGTCAAATTGTTTTACCTCCTCTCATTCCAAGTTTTATTGGTATTTAAACCGGGCACTAAGTTCTTATCAAAAAATGTTATCATTGCTGAATATTGCAATGGTGTAAACTGTAGACTAAGTCTAAGAGCATACAGATTAGCGGTTTTTGGCATTTCATTGTGCCAAATGGTGACGTTTTTGTTACCATACCGCAGGGTCGAAGCCTACTGGGGACAAGGATCGGTTTCTGAAAGGAAGGTTCGGCCCCGGTATGAAAGGCAACGAAGGAACATGAGTGCGTTTTTAGTCAGTAAAATTTTGACTCTTTGTCCTGCCGCGCCCAAGGGCGCGGATATGTCATTGGATGTTTTTCCCACCTACAAAAAAAGAAACCATGGATTAATTACTTCACAAGAAGGTAGTAGGATACATTGTCGCTATTCAAAGCCGAAGTGACAAGGAAGCAACAGTTTTGTCTTCCGAGACGAAGAAATTCTATTTAATACCGTCCCTGACATTTATCGAACTCGCTGACATTTTACCATACGGGCATTGCGGCATTGAATGCGCGAAAATGTTCGAAATATTATGGCAACTCCAGAATTACATGCTTAGCTGTGGTTAAAATTTACTGTAGAGTAATAAACGAGTATATCGTTTATGGAATTTCTCTTTTGCATTTCTAATAGTTTTAAAAGCTCTTAGTCCTAGGACGAGAATCACGATTTTGATATTAAAGACGTAAAATACGCACTTGATTTGATTGACATTAGAAAGAAAGAAAAACTTTTTATTTGCCGGATAAAGGCATTACACGTGTTGGTATTGATATCAGATTGTTTATGAAATAAATAAATAGATAAACGGAGTTATCGATCTTTGATGCACGTTTTGTGAGTAATATAAACCAATTTGAGGTAAAAGGGCATGACTTCATGAATCGACAAATTCTTCAGCTTTGCGTCATTGCCTATTCTATTTTTGTAAAAAAATCAATATTAGTTTCCTTAGCATTCTTTACTATGGAGTGGACTTAAAGATCAGTTTGTTTTATTTTAACGGGGGTAATGTTTTTTACATAGGACCGAAGTGGAAAATTGACTTGGCTGTCTTGTTGGTGTATTTACAAGCGCTATTGATGAACATGTGGGCCTAGTTTCAATTCCCGGATCGGGCAAACTTATTGTCTTTTACCACCTAGAATTCGCTAGTTACACTTTAGAGCCTTTTTTTCTTTATGTGGTAAATTATCATTTTACTTCTATCCCTCTGGGTGGAGCTTAGAGAAAGTGTGTCTGTGTGTAAAACGCATCTGTGATTCTTCATTATGCTTTTGCTTTCAGCATCTCTTTCAGACAATACTGCAGTGCGAATGACGAAGTTTGGATAAGTGCCCGATTTTTGGAATTAACATGTAACTAGCAAAATGTGGGTGTAATATATCAACTCTTTCAGAGCAGCTACAAAGGGCGGAAAGACCATTTTGAAATTAAAATTTGAAAACTACTGTGAAAAAGACTAACTAGCCAACAAGACTATAAAGCCTTCTAAGACAAGTTCGCAAAACTTTTCCGATTTTTGCTTTGTTTTTTGCTCATTGTTAAAGGTATCGCACTTGGTAGCGGAGAGAGTCGATATGGTACATCTGCGTACCCTTTCGGAGAATGCAGGCGTGATGTTATGCCATGGTATGAGGTGGAAAACGTGATCTATAGCGGATTCGTGCCGATTTTACCGGCGAACCGTGTTCGCTATAAAATTTTCTCATTAAGTTTTATACGAGTTGGTTACTTCCATACTCGTTTTAGGTACTTTAGCAACTGTACATTGTTGAATTGTCGTTTCATTTGAATACGTCAATCTGTTGATGATTGATATGATTACGTAATAGCTACGTATGTTTATAATAACAGTTTAGCTGTGCTGTCATTGGTGACTACTGATCTATTGTATGCGATAATGAGATGGATTCTTTATTTGCGTAATAAGATAAATCGAAAACTAGGTATAGTATTCGATTTATCTTTATCTCGCTCGTATTAGGCGGAAGCATTATTATCTTGTGAATGATTTCGTGATGCTTGATTTTTTCATGATTGACTTATCGCAAGTCAACGTACTTGTCTCGTTTGTTTAACCGGATTTTCCATAATATAAAATTAAGCTTAAGGGGGAAGTTCTTAAAATTCGAATTTACTTACGTTTTTTTTGCATTTAGTCAGTGTGAGAGATACTATGATCATTAAAATATAATTGGTGGTCGTAAATGCATACGTACTTATGCATTTAAGGAATTATGATCATACCTCTCAGTTTGTCTTACCCTACCGAATGGCTATTTCCAGAAAAAGTCATTCTATAGTGAACTGAGAGCGTTGTACCCTAGCTACACTCACTAGGGTACAACGCTCTCATAGACAATTTGATATGCAAATGTGTGAGTTTGGCGACACTGGTTCCTGTGCGTACCCAGTGTAGAGGCACTTCTACCCGTATTCTCTGTTCTGTGGTTGTACCTATCGATGATTTTGATGATTATAACCCAGTAAAGTCATAAGTTACGGTAGCTTATCATTTAATCACATTAAAACCTGAAATTGTCCTGTAAATACATAAAAACTTAAGTTACATGCAAAGAGCACCCGTGGGCCCCTGTGGAGTATGGGCCTCAGGGTGTCGATGGCGGGAGAGCAGCATGTTGGTAGCGTGTATTTGGATTTTGATTAATTAGTGATTGACGAATTTTGACGGGAGAGTGATAACAAAAAACAGAGTGTGACTCTAAGTAAAAAGGGACAACGGCGGCGGCGAAGGCGATGATGAGGGCGAGTTGAAATATATATTGTTGGGGCGAATAACGCTTACTTAATCAAAATTTCCATGTGTTGTTTGTCAGTCTGTATGACGTCATTTTATCTAGTATTGCAACATGACTTAGGTTTGGATAACGTGACGAAGCAAAAATGATTTCCTGTTAATGTTCCTTATCGTTTTCAAAGTAACATATTTGACACATTATATTATTACATTAAATTGTGAAATTTAATAAAATAAAAATTTGTATCTTTTTGAGTATGTGATAAATATTCTCATTATATGAGTACAATTGTCGTTCTTATAAAACCTTGGAACAAAAGATTGTTTAACTAAAGTAATCCTCAAATATTTTTAACTGGGTAATAGGGTCATATCGTATAACATATTTATATCATCACCTGCCAGGGTCGCGGGATTGTTCGAATGAGTTACTGTAGCCCTGGAACGCAAAAGGGCAACTGAAGGAACACAGGTGGGTTTAAGTCAGTAAAAGTCTGACATTCTCTCGCTTCACCCAGAGCGGTAGAAGTTATTTGATGGTTTCCCACCCAAAAAATGATTTTATTAGCTTAGAAAAGATAAAAACAAAATCAAGTAAAACCTTCGGAAGTCCGTTCGGACTATTATAGCCAACTTATCTAAGAGCCATCCAGCCGAAGCATTTGATTCGATAAAGATATTTAAGTATATCAATTCTTAATTCTTAATTCTTTATTGTACACAAAAATATAACATAGCATATAGAGATACAAACAGTTCATGTAGAAAGGCGAGCTTAACTCAGCAATGAGTTTTCTCCCAGCAAACCTTTGAGTTATAGAGAGAAAACATATTCGAGGGTAGGATCCAGTGCACAATATCATTCTACATAACTAAGTCTAATATAGGTTTAATTATATTATACATACTAATACATACTATACATATTAATACATACTAAATACTCTAATATTATGTCAATTATGTTAAATCAAATACTTTTTTGATTTCAAATCTTTTAAACAAAACAAAAAAGTAAAAGAACCGTAAAAGATGTACTGTCTACTTAAGTATATGGAGATCGAATCCTTAAAACGCAATGTAATAACGAGATTTGTGAGTATAATGGCTGTTTGTATTTATAGCTTTATTTATTGTTTTTATAGGATTTTTCCTGTCACCAGATCTTTTTAATGCTTTTATACGACATAGGACGAGGACGAAAACTAGACGAGCGTAAATAAGATTTTATGTCATCGCGCATCGCGCCGTCAACGTTTATTAGGCCTATTTTTTCACATAAAGTAGTCCTGGGGATTGATATAATTTATATACTACTTCATTGGCGATTTGTTTACAGATTTGCTTCTGAATAATTGATTGTCAATACGACAAGAGAAGATGTAAAAAACTACCTTCTTAGCGTAGGTATTTTACATTTTTTTTTTTATATTTTTCCAACAATAGTGAATCGATCCATGTAAAATTTGAGTTTTATATTTACTCGATTGTCAATACGAAAAGAGAAGATAGAAAAACACGAATCATAGTGAATCGATCCAAGTAAAATTTGAATTTTATATTTACTCAATTGTCAATACGAAAAGAGAAGATAGAAAAAAACGAATCATAGTGAATCGATCCATGTAAAATTTGAATTGTTGGAAAAATATAAAAACTAAAATACGCTATGTAGGTAGTTTTTTCCATCTAGATCGATTCACTATGATATTTATGGTTAATATTTTTGGATACATGTGAATAACATGGTCGTTTATTATCGATTTTGTGATTATTATTGTGGTTTAAATCAGTAGTCTCGATACTAACATTAGAAGTGAAATTGTCGGACATATTGCTCCTTAAATAGATATAATCTTTATTGTAAACCATACAAGACTCAAGTACAGTAGGAGCGTAAAATAATGGAGGGTAAAATTGGGCGGTTTTATCGCTAAAAGTATTTTTTTTCCAACCATAAGATACGTAGCAGACAACACTGGCTTATAAATGAGGACCGTACTTGCACACTAAATTCTATATAAGTTTCGTAGCAATCAGAAATTTAGGAGTTTCTAGCTTTGGATTACAAAAAAAAGAAGATAGAGGAAATATGCTACCATATTTGGTACACTATAGGTAATTTGGAATACATACTTGATTTCACAAGAATGTCAAGAGATCAATACTATGTTTTTACCATAAATATGAGAATACAATACCCACGACACTATCGATCTGTACGAAAAATTGCAATATCTTGACATATCTGCTGAATGTTCGCTCGTGAAAGAAACCTTCATTTTGAAAACTTTCACGGTAGAAATATAAATCACACTAATATTATAAAGGACAAAGTTTGTATGTATGTTACTCCTTCGCATTCAAAAAGATTTATGGATTTGCTTAAAATTTGGCACACGAATGGACTATGTCCTGAAATAGCACTTTTTAATTTGGGATATTTTGTTACTATCACGCGGGCGAAGCTGTTGGCAGGACTAGCTCCTCCTTCTTAACTACAATAATCCTTAATAACATAATTAACATGATGAAGAAAATTATTAAAGTTGTTTTAAAATTTTATGGCTTTGTTTTGATACGGAGTGTAATATTATAATTTGGAATACAAAAAATTCATTGTTTGTATTCTTGTTTTTATCTAACAAGTAGTTTATCATTAGTATTCTACAAATAATAATAATAAAAAAACATAAAAATGTGGTAGAGGGTAAATATGGTCACTTGCAGTTGCCACTGATGTTACGCCGTTCCTGGATCAGAATTATGTTCGAATATTATAACATAAACAACAAAAATATATGAACAAGAAGGAAAGAATAAACGGCACGAATACACGTATAGTAGGCATTCCAATTAACGTGCACCCTAAGTCTGAATACAATATTTTTGGACTATATTCGAATAAATAAGTCGCAGGTCTGCTGGAAGACATTTCGCTAGAAATAAGCAGTGCCTTTGTACTCTTCTATCTGTATATGTTCTTTTCGTTTTTAAGTGTTTGTGTGTATATAAATAAAATAAATAAATAAAATTGAACTTTTCAATTTATATTATTATAACAATTTGTTAAATTGTTTGCGATAAAGTTTTATAAATTTTAAATAAATTAAAGCAAATTTTTAATAGGCTGTCCCGTTTCATCTCTAATTTATTCCCGAAAAATAAAATGATATTCAGAAAAATGTGCTGGACTTACTCTACCATGCTCAAAAGTGACTGAAGCAACAGCTGCAGTAAGTATAGCTATGGGTGATGGTGATCTAATTTTATTTCTATGATAAGTTTTCAACGGCATCTCTATACTGCGACGCCTTGTTGAATCCACGTCTTGTTACTGCGATATTTTGTTAGATCGAAAAACTGTACCTACTGCGAACAATTTTACTGAAAATATAGTAGTTATTTTCGCAGTAAGTAGCTATGTTACTTAGGAAAACTTACTTCGAATAATCTTGAATATCGCCGTATGAGGACTTCAATTTAACAAGGCGTCGCAATATAGAGATGTCGTTAAAAGGTTTTCGAAGAAACCAGGTATGAAACAGTTTTCGCACTCAAGTAGGAATTCCTTGCCGACTTAATTTTGTTTAGTTAAATTGCGTCCATATTTTCTAAACCAGTAAAGTTAATGTTTATCGCTCGTAATAAATAACATATTACGATACGAAGTTACGAAGGCTTCCTGTTTCTTTTACTCGAGCTTAAATAAAATGACGTGAAAAACCGGTTTGGTAATATTTAACTCTTCGACCCTATTTTTTGTTATCACAAGGTGCTTCTGACACAATACGTTTCGACTTGTATTATTTGCTTCGGAGAAAGAATGTATCAGAAACGTGCATGTACGGTAAGTTGACGGTAAGTGTGGGTTTACAGTTCGTTCGGTTTAAGGTTTAATTTACCTTTTCTCTGTTATTATGATCTCGGTCTTTCTTTATTTTAATGTCTTCCTATAGTTGTTTGGTCAACACAGGTACAAAATTCAAGGGAAACAAAAAATATGTAACAACAGACAGCGAAGCTGGGGATCTTTACCTGCTCGACTGAGACTGACTTGAATTTACTGATATTTTGGAGCTCTATAGCAACCAATATTTTATCATGGTAAAAAATCGGAGTGAAATCAGAGCATGCCTACTATGAATGCTGCTAACAATTATTTCTGTAAGTATTATAAACCTAGAATAACGTGTCAGTGCGAAACAATAAAAAATAAGGCCAAGTTTCGATCAGTGATGCGTGTATAAGTCAACGAGGAGTCAACTAGCTATTGTTTGCGATAGGCATTGAAGACCACGTTCTCACTACCCGCAGACAGACTAAATAATTACAATTTTTACATTTTTAGTGCGAAAAGTTTTTGCATATTTACGACTACCGAGAGTCCAAGAATGACTTAACAAAAGTTTGCACAATCTCCGCGATTTCTAGCGTTTTTGCTGTTCTAGCGTTTTATGGCAGAGAAACAAGCTTCGTAAATAAATATGGTGTGCTGCCCGTGCGTGTCATGACTGGCAGCTATTATTATAAACTGTTGGCTTGTAGGTAGGTTACAAACCCCCTCATTAGATCTGCAATAGCATTGTGATTGCGACCTATTAAAGCTACCTGTCCACTTTTCTACTGGCGCTGGAAAATATAATATGTTAATTTTATTCACTAAATTAAAATGTTTTTGTAATTTTGTTTCGATTTATTTCCTCATTGTCATATTAGGTATATTTTAATAATATTTGGATGATGTAAATTTTGCATATATGTCTATATGATAAGTTGTTGGATAGCTACGAACATAATGAAGGTACCAACTTTTTACTTAATCATTCGAGTAAGGACGGAGAATGTAGAAACCTATTCAATCAAACACTTTGATTACATTTGCATTTCAAATAAGAAAGAGCTGAACAACGACATATTGTGGCTATGAGTGTTTCCGACGTATCTACGTGGGTACGCACCTAGGTTATAGACAGGTACCTAGATTAGCCGTAGATTTAATTCTCTTTGTAAAGTGAGTTCGTAACATAATGAAGGCTTAATTTGCTCGTAGTTGATAGACATCAGTAACAATTCATGAATTAAACTCATCCTATTTGGTGGTTAACTATACGTAGGTTCATTCAGAAAACAATACGCGCTTTATTCGAAATGGAATTAGCTTGATATTTATTGTGAACTGAACTGATTGTACTAAACTGAAAACTAAAGTTTAAACTTACCTTTTTTTCTTATCCTTCATGTTGAAATTTTACTATTCACTTACAACGAAAACTTTTATAAAATAATACTGTTCAAAAATGTTCCAAGTGTCCACTTAGTCTTTAAAAATGCTAGTAAAAATAGTTAGTCTCTCGTAAGAAACATATTGATTTTATTTACGTGTAGCACCAAAAAGGCCGGTTTGTTTAGTGGTGAGAGTACTTCAAAACATTGTGAATGAAGCGATCGATAGAGCGTGTGTGGGCCGAGAAGCGGAGCGGAGACCGACGACGGCGACGACTATTAGCGGGCGAAGCGCCGACCGACTGAAGTGAAGTGGCGGAGTGAGCGGACTCGCACCGTGCCTCGTGGTCTCCAGAGTGCTCGAGTGCCGAGCGCACCACGAGCCGGCCACACTTCGTGAACATCAATCAATGAACTTGGCGAACCTTGAAAACATGTGGTCAGATACCTCATGTGCCGTTCTATCAGAAGCGTCAGCAAGTCCGAAGTAAACACACATTTGGCACAGATAACACTGATAAAGCGTAACACGTGAGATTCGCTTGTTTATCTACATTATCCAATAACAGTAGTATTTAACACAGAGCTTTGATTACCCCCGTTGTTTAAACGTTAATATTTATCTAGCGGTCATTAGATAAGTTCTTACATACTTACCTAATTGCCATAGTATTTGCACTGCCATTAGCAATTATGTATGTAGCTAAAGATTACATTGAAAAGAGCTCGGATGATTACAAAATCACTGATATGTTCAGTGATTTTGTAATCATCCGAGCTCTTTTCATTTTGTTGATTTTCTAGTTTAATCTATGTCCACTGCAAGATTATAAACTAAAACAGTGTAAGAAATAAAGGTACCTACTTATACAGAAAGATAATAAATTGGTCCCTGTCTAATTCTCTCGGAAAAAAAGTTAGGTTAATTCAAAAAAGTGCCCAAAATAAAAACAAAAACAGTACAAGGTGCTTCGAAAGTTCAATTACCTACTTTCTTTCTCTGTTCAGGATCACGCATTTCCTCTTTTCTTTCAGGATGACGTTGTAAGCGACATCTTGAAAAACTAAAGCAGAAGTTTCAGCACGCGTTCGTCTGAGCAAGGAGCAAGGAGAGCGTTATTCAGACTCTTCTAAGTTCGGTAAAGTTCCGGCAGATGTCATATCATGGTTAAAATGTGTTTTTGGTTAAAATGATCTGTGGCTGTAATAATACAATGTAGACGAAATACATGAATTTTTATGAAATGCGAGACACTTACGTAGGTATGTAGGTATTATATAATTGGAATAAGACATTCAGATACATTCCAATTAAAAAATTAAGTTACAATCATAATTTAAACAATTTTGGTAGTAGATAGTGTTTTTAGGGTTCCAAAAGGAAAAAAACGGAACCCTTATAGGATCATTTTGGTGTCCATGTGTCTGTCTGTCAAGACCCTTTATTTCGGGAACGCGTGGAGGTATCGAGTTGAAATTAAAACCATATACTCAAGTGGCTTTTGAAATTCGAAATTTCGCCGAGACTCAATTCTTGAATTGAATTATTTTAAGTCCTTTTGTGCGGAACCCTCTGTGTGCGAGTCGGACCCGAACTTGCCCAGATGTGTTTTTTTTAAGAAATTAGTTATTCTAATAAATAAAACAAAATCGGCAAATATTAACGGCATCGTCGCACTACATTGGTATCGTATCGACTTTATCAAGAATTGATCTCAATAGGTAATTTTTTTATCCTAAAACAATTGTTCAAAAATTTATCTATTTTAGGAATAACTGAAATCGATTCAGAGTATATTCTGATCATACTTTCGGGATGTGCATTTACTATTCTACATGTTGTGTAAATACGTGGCGATATGTAACTTAAGTAGGTTCCTTCGTACCTTCTTATCCGTAAAGTTCAACTAAGCCTACATACTTTATATGTGTTGGACTTTCTAGGGCCGATAATTACACCCTGTTGCAGCCCATCACTATACAATTTGACACGAGATTTAGAAACAGGCTTTCGTTAATAAAATAAGCTCGAGAATTATTTAGGTACTCGTAGTTTGTTTTCAACAATTTGGTAGGATATACCAATATTTATGAACTTCAGGGAAAGAGCGGGTTTAATTCAGATTAAATGATATTTTCTCTCTGCGGCAGTCAAAAACTTAATTCCAATGGGTTCTTCATTTTTCTGTTGTTCATTTTTATCTTTCCAGTGACTTACTGTCTGGTCAATTTACATATTTGAAAATTGGTAGGATTGTTCAAATAAAATTACAATCGGCGCTTATACCTCTAATGACGATTACAATTCTTTCAACTTTTTGAATCGTTATATCTAAAAAATGGTGGCTCTTAGGAAAGAAAGTACCTATCTGGACATTTTTATAGACAATTATCTGATCTCCAATTTTGTCTGGGCTAAGTTTAAGGCGTATAGTCCCTTGAACATCTGGCCGGAGTTAAATGCATACAAACTCGTACGGAAAACGGTTTTAAAGGTGCGCCCGCTGACCTTTAAAACCGTTTTCTTCGCGAAATATTGATTGATTTACATATGCTATGTACATTCGAGAAAACACTTAACCAGCTATTTTTTGTGTAAACATATTTCTAAAGATCAGAGCCGTTTAAAAGAAGTAGGGAAAACCAGCGAAAAAATATCACGTAAAATATTTTTTTAGAAAAATCATAATTATATTGATAATGTTTTGCATGAATCTATGATAAACATGTATTTTTTCAAACCTATTATTCTAACCGTTACCGAGGAGTACGCTTCAGAAAGTCACTGTTTTATAGCACTGCTCGGGCGCTAGGGCCTTAAGGCCTTAAGATAAAACTTATAATTTTTCTGAAAATCCACTTTTGTGACCTTTGACCCCAAGTACATTTTTTCAGATAGCAGATCGATGAGGTCTTTTTAAGTTTTTAGATTTCTTTTATAATTGTGTTTTGAACAATCTTACAAATTTTCAGCTAAATGCGAATTAGGTAAGTATTGTAAATTCAGTCCTATTTTTTGGTCAAATTTGACCGGAATGAACAAAGGTATTAGTACCTTTGTTCATTAGGCAATACTCAATACTTTATTGCGTTCCATAATGTTACAGAGTTGGTATGTTGTTTAAAAGATTCAATTATGGACCCTATAGGGCACAGCAAAGTCTGTTTTATAGGAAAGAGAATGAATATCATTTAATAAAAAATCTTAGTCTAAATTTATAATTAATGGTTGTAGTTTCAGCCAATTTATTATTGAAAAAAACAAAACAATACTAAAGTAGTCAATGTTGTACTATTTTAGTATTGTTTAGTATTCTTATTATAGTTGTATACTTATAGTATTTTTCATTATTAATTTAATAAAGTTTAATAAAATTAATAAATTTTTGCATGTTTAATTAGATTATTTTATATATTATGTCATTAAAGTAGTAACTAGTTTTAGTAACTAGTTGATATTATTTGTTATATATTATTATTTATGTATTGCGTGTTTTACTTTATTATCAGTATCGGTGCCTTTACTTAATAAGCTGTTACATTTTTTATTTCATTTTTTTTTTATTCACTTTATATATTAGTTACAGTGATACAGTATAATAGTTTTATTGTAGTTGAAGTTTATCGTAATAGTATTCGACTATAATATAATAATATCATTATAGTATTTATTAATATTTATTTTGATACATTTATTTATTTCAGGACCCTGAGGTCCTGGATCTTTGTTATTATTATTAATAGCATTTGTTTGTTAAAAATTGTTTATTTTATTGATAAAGGTATCATTACTATCTGCATTTTTGATGAATTCTGGTAATTTATTATTTATTTAATTTATTTATTTAAACTTCATGTATAGTAGTGGTACATAGGCGGATTTGTATTGTATATTTTAATTGACATAACAAATGTGCTAGAAGAGTGCATTTTTAATTGTGTGGTGGTGCGGGTGCACAGATATAGATAGACATAGATAACGCAAGCATCACGATCTGTATGAAAACCAAGCGTGCCATTTTTTGACTACCTATTATGACGTCACAAGCACTATTTAGTGAAGACGCCGCCGCGTACGGCGTCCCCCTCGCTCCACCCCCACACCAACAGCACAATTAACCATTTTTATATTTTTAATTGCACCCGACTAGCGCTGTACTCCGATGCAGACTGAGCGCGAAAGTGACCACTTACGATTTTTGTACGTAAGCTAGGCACGCGAAGTAGTTGCTTTTGCGTTATTTAGGTATTGTGCGGGTGTGTTTAACCTATTTTAGTCAGACAGCTTCTCTAATGCAATAAATACTAGTTCGTAACGTAACATGCAATGTAACAAGCAATGAAAGAAATTGCCGTCCATATTATCGCAATATATCATGCAATGTAACAGAATTCCCATAGTGTGGATGTGGACGCCTAACGCGCGCGTGTACTGTGCACATTACGCGCGAGCGTTTCAACTAGCTATGTGAATAGGTAGCCAAATTATGATCGACGAATAACCTACCGTGTAATAGGATGATTGACGTAGCATGGTACTGATTGACAAAAACCATGATTCACCATCATTCATGATTGATGGCAATTATTGACATTTGCATGACTGTATAATGGGCGCCTATGAAGCGCGCGCTGCGCAGGGCCCCCCTAGCCAAGTTACAATCGTTTCATTTTGCGTTAACGCTTGGAGTTGGCCACTTCGTTTGTTCGAACAAAGGAGCTGGGAGCGTGGCCAACTCCAAGCGTTAACGCAAAACGAAATGATTGTAACTTGGCTAGGGGGGCAGGGGTTTTGTACGAAAGAACCGTGCGCGAAATACACGCGCGCAGTCTGCGAGAGGCGCATTCGCGATTCGGAAAATCTGGACGCACCTTTACGTTTACAACAGTTAGTACCCGACTTAAAGTCACCACTACCTATACGATAAGGTCTCTTTTGTCGGTCTACGGAAATTAGTTCAATGTAATTTTTTGCCTCGACTTGACAAGGAAATGTTTGTTTTAGCTAACATTATTAGATAAACGAGTAATCTTGCCAATGTACAGTGGCCTTATTGCCTTGGTGCGAGGTTTTTAACGCCTTCGATCGCGTTAAAGTATAGGTACTTAAAGAACGCGGCAAATTTTTTGAATCCGTTGCTATGGTTGCGAGTCGAGCTGTCCCTGCTTCGGTAGAGACGCGAAAATTTGTTTGTCTGCGCATTCTTGTATACTTGGATCGCCATCATAGTTCAACTTATATGCCGCGTAATGTCAATTTGTACTTAAACTGCAACTGGACTAGAGGTCGTTTCCGCCGATCGCCCCCGCGGAACACATCTCTACCGTATGTTCCACCGGGTAACCCTCGCCTCGGTGCGCGAGTCTTACTCCCTGTACCTACTTTACCGGTTTTTTCTAAATATACGATTTGACATAAGCAAACGTAAACGCGATGGACTTACGTAAAAAACTCGCACTAGGTTAATTAAAGGTAAACAATAGGTAAACATTCATTTCCGTCTAACAATCAACCTGTCACATTTTATGACCAATCAAGATCAAAACAGATCTATCTGTCATTCTAAAGTTGTAAACACATTGATTTGCAACCGGGTCACATTAAAATAGCAGTCTGTATATACTGGACGTTGTATTTGTGGTTTTGTGGTGGTTTATAGAATAAATATTACACCTAGACTTATTTATACCTATTCAACAAACATGCTTTACTTGGTTTATTCCAGGAATCCCCATCAGTGGGGATTGTTACTTTCTTTCCAGAAATCTCCCTTAGCGAAATAAAATCAACTCAAGGGGGATTTTTGGAAAAAATAGTAAGAATCCCCATCAGGATTAATCATCATCATCATAATCATTAGCCGAAAGACGTCCACTGTTGGACATAGGCCTCCCCCAAGTGTCGCCACAATTAACGGTCCTGTGCCTCTCGCATCCATCGGATTCCTGCAACTCTTGCCAGGTCATCGGTCCACCTTTTTGGCCCCAACGGCCATCCGTTCTGCGAGCAATGTGCCCTGCTTACTGCCACTTAAGTTTGGCGATTCTTCGTGATGTTTCGTCAACCTTGGTTCTCCTGCGGCCAGAATTATTATTGTTTCTAAATTATTAAACAAAAAATGCTCTAGGTAATAAATTTTATTATTTCAGTATATTATTGTTTATGAATGAAATCTTGTTTTCTGTTGTTGAATGATAATATAATTCATGCAATATGCATCCAGAGATAAACAATACCTATACCTATATTACCACGAAGGAGGATAGATTTTATTGCATAGTTCTACTGTTCATTTTATATTGCTGGTTTCGTGTAGGTACAGTACCTCTACCATGAGTTTTAAGCAATAGTATTCGTCGCTACACGATATCGACGCCGTAAATATTTTGTATGGCAAATTTTGGTTCTGCAAGTGACCGCTAGAGGCACTGCAAAATTTTTCACACAAAATATTTACGGCGTCGATATCGAGTAGCGACGAATACTATTGCTTAAAACTCATGGTAGAGGTAGGTACTGTACTGTGGTACAGTAAAATACTTAAGCGTGCGGCGCAAACAATTTTAATGAAAGTTGATTATAATATTGACACAATTACTTAAGTACCTATCTAAGTAAACATATCCACTAACGCATTTTTTTTGTTTAATAATTTAGAAACAACAATAACTCTGGTGGGGATTCTATTTTTTTTTTTCCAAAGTCTTACTTTTTTCTGAGCTGATTTTATTTAGCTAAGGGAGAATTCTGAAAAAATAAAGTAAAGATCCCCAATGGGGACATCTCGGTGAGGATTTAATAAACCCTTTACTTGTGAAGCTATCTTTCCTGCTCTAAATGTAACTTGACTTTTGCTTTAAATGGATGGAGAGAATGGATCGTAGGTTATTTTTTATACCCCTAGGTGATATAAGTCTACTATCAGTGGGCGTTCCATTTTAAATAGTCTTTATATATTTAAAATGTTAACGGATATTTGTCGGAGTTCAGAAATGATGACAACTAGGGGATGAATTATATTAGACCGGGCCGTGCCCGAGCCGGGCCGGGGCCGGAGCAGTGCCTGTCAATGCTGCACGATTGTATCGACTGCCCTGTTGGTCTAGTGGGTTTAGTGACCCTGACTGCTATGCTGGAGGTCGTGGGTTCGATTCCCGCCCAGGATAAATGTTTGTGTGATGAGCACTATCATTTGTTTTGTCTGGGTGTAATTTATCTATGATATGTATTTATTTAGATATACATATATAAGTATGTTTATCAGTTGTCTAGTACTCATAACAGCTTTGCTTGCTTGAGACTAGACAGCGTTGTGTGATAGTTGTGGAATATTATATTATTAGATCGGGTGTTAAACGGGTTGTGTAAAATGTACGAGAATGTAACGTTTCAAATCCGTGCCCCGTCCGGGCCACATGCATGGCACGCCCCGGTCTAATATAGTTCATCCTTTATACAACGCCAAGGACAGAGCTGTCCAGGTGGCTAAATATTGGCCGGACAAAATTTGAGTCAGAAATACACGACAAGAAAAAGAAGACGACGAGTATTTTTCGATACCCAAAAATGCTCACATACTCGTAACGTAAATCCTAGCGCTGCAGCAAATTTTTATTCTTCTAATTTTGATAAATAGTTTCCATGAAAGTTCTTGTCTGCTATCGCTAGAATAAATGGTTAATTGTTCATTAATAGCGAAACTATGATGCCTGATTCATATACTTAGAAAAATATTGATGTGTAGGTATAAACACAAGTTGTGGGCTGGTTTACTCGTATTTCTATATGAAGTTACAAATTGTTAGAATAAATAGAACCATAACAAAAAGATACAAGTTGTTTATTAATCAAAATCACTAAATGTGGGTTCCCGAATTATGTATTTTTAGTTAAGAACATCTCAGACCCTATCTACTTAAATGTTAAATTTGCAAGGCTTTCATATTAGAGTTTAAGAAATACTCAACTAAAACTGACAGAAACAGAAATCGGAAGTAAAACAACCTAATCTAAACTTAAAGAAAGAACAGGTACCTATGTCCCTATATGTTATGGCCAGATCATAAAAATTAATCAGTTTATGATATGGCCAACTAAGACTGGCCAGATAGTTTCAACGTTAACATTTGATGGTATGCCAATTCTTGTTTGGCCATATCATGATTTCTATGGTAATAAAAGGTCCAAAGAAAGTAGGCCAAACGAGGATTGAAACATCGGTTGCGCGAATTTGCTGTGTGGACTGTAGATTTAAAAAGCGATCTAAGGTTTGTTAACAATATGCAGGTACTGCGTCTAGCGTTTATTAATGGGATAAATGTATTAGAAGGAACACTGACCTTTAACCTCGAAAGTTCCACATGGCGCCGGCCGGCGAATCCCGAACTTCGTACTTTCAAGCACTGCCAGTTTCTGTATTGCACTACACTGTACTATTGTTGAGTCTCTGAATGATTGGATCACGAAAATAGTCAATTTTCTTGTAATTTCGAGCGGGCGCGGTTAGCGGTGCGGTCACATTCACAATGCACAAAACGTCAATGTCAAATCATTTCTTCAAGAGGTCGTGCGGGAAACGGAAACGGTAGGGATAGGATTGCTAGGCCAAAAAAATAAATTACAAAAAACAAAGTCGCGGATCATAGCAAATTGGCGCAACCATTCCCCCCGGGTTTGAAGGGTTACCTTCAAAGAAAAGAAAAAAAAAAAACAAAAGCGAAACTAAACCCTATTACTAATCTAAACTATCAATACTAGGTAGCGAAACAACTTATAACTAACTATGCCACTACTACTGATTAGGCAGAGGGCAGAGGCGAATAACCGGACGCAGGTACGATCCAGTTGCGGTTTTAACCTTTACGACTCGCGTTATTCCGTTCGAACCCGGAAAAACTTCTTCCACTACACCAAGAGGCCAGTGCAGAGGAGGCGCACTCTCAGTCTTCAGTATCACCACAGTACCGACTGTGACTGGATCTGAAGGAGTGTTCCACTTTTGACGCGACTGCAGCGTATGCAGATAATCTGTCCTCCATCGCTTCCAAAAGGACTGAACTAAGCTATCTAGCAGAGCGTGACGCGGGTGGAGCTGCAGTTTGTCAGTCTCGACATCTAAAGCGGGCAAATATTTAAGAGGAGTCGTCGTCAAGAAGTGAGCCGGCGTCAACGCTAGTGGCTCCGATGGATCACTAGACAAAGTCCGACACAACGGACGCGTATTCATCAACGCCTCTACCTGAGCGAGTACGGTGCTCAACTCCTCGTACGAGAGAATCTGTTCGCCTATGACCCGAAACAGGTGCGACTTAAGGCTTTTAATATTCGCCTCCCAATTGCCACCAAAATGACTAGCTGCTGGCGTATTAAAACACCAATCAATGCGATTCTCAGCTAAGACATGGGCGAATTCACTTTGGTAGTACTTGGAGCGTAAGAATGTATGTAATTCCGAAATATTGCGTCGCGCTCCAACATAATTTGTGCCGTTGTCAGAGTATAAGCGCTTAACGGGACCACGGCGAGATAAAAATCGTTTAAATGCAGACATAAAACCCTGCGTACTCAAATCACTGGTTAACTCTATGTGAACCGCACGAGTTGTCATACAAACGAATAGGCAAATGTATGCCTTTGTGGAACGTATACCACGACCACGGGCAATAGTGACTTTAAACGGTCCAGCATAGTCCGTCCCAGTATGTATGAAAGGTTTCACCGTCTGTACAACACGACAAGAACGATGGTCGGCCATTTCCGGCGCGTTGAAACGCGAGCGGAGCTTAAAGCAGGGCACACATCTGTGCACTCTAGCGCGTATCAAATTGCGAGCGGAAAGTATCCAGTACTTCTGTCGAAGAATGGACATTAATAAATCGGGACCAGCGTGACAATTCACCTTATGGTGATAGTCCACCAACAAATCCAAAACGTGATCCCTGCGTGGTAGAACTACTGGATGCATTTGTTCAAACTCTAACTTAGCATTTCGCAGACGGCCACCGACACGAATGAGTCCGTCTTGCAAAAATGGTTTCAAATGTTGAAGTGCGGGACTACAAGGTTTATGTGATTCTAAACTACGAAATTCTATTGAAAAATAAAATTTCTGCAACTCTCGAAGTACAACTGATTCAGCTCTATCCAAATCAGCTGCGATTATAGAACCACGCGATGGTAATAATCTCAAAAATCTTAGGACGTAAACTACACAGCGTAGTAGTCTCGACCAAGACGAGACTCGATTAGACAACAACAAAACAACTGACTCTTCACGCGGAACTGATACTACAAGCGTATGTTTCTTCTCCTCGGGTGGTTCTGAAACAGTAGCGGGGTTAAACGGAGCATTTGGCCACTCGTTAGGAGTGGTATGCAGCCAGGGAGGGCCACAAAACCAAAGCGGATGATTTAAAATTTGCGCGGGAAGCAAACCACGTGAGAGACAATCAGCTGGGTTTTCTGTTCCAGCGACATGGAACATATTTTCCGGTGACAATTCAGCTTGAATCTTAGCCACCCTATTTGCGACAAACGTGCCCCATCGATGGGGTGACGATTGAATTCGACGATTGAATTCGTAAACCTTCAAAGGTTCCTGCGGAGAAAATCTATACAAGAAGCGTTGGAATCTACGGTCACATTCTCTGATTCCAATACTAAGAAACATTTGCCGAATATCGGCAGAGAGCGCAATAGCAAACAAGCGTTTTTCTGCGGAGGCACGGGAGCCACCGAGCGAAAAAATATCACCCTTGAAAGGGAGCGCGACAACATAACGACCATCTTTATCACGAGTAGTCGTGCGGGTATAAATCTCCTCAGTGACCTGATCCTCAGGGCTGAGAATAGGCGGGACATTGACCTCTTCAATCTCCCAGAACTTGCGGATGGTAGACTCAAGCGGCGGCTCGACGGTGCAACAGTGCGACACAGTCGAGTAACTATTTAAATAAGCGGGTGCGGAACCAACTATAACAAACCCGAGAACTGTTTCCAGTGCGTGCGGAGCGGGGTACATCGGAAGACCTTGAATTTTACGTGATAACTGGAGATGCGGGAGAATCGAAGCACCGATCAATAGATCGATATCTCCAGGGAAAGCGTAATTTTCGTCGGCTAACTGCAAGTTCTTAAACTCCGTCAGCATGGACGTGTCAACCGGTACCGTGGGCAACCGTTCCGTAATCTTATCTGCGACTAGCGAATCCATTTCAAACGAAATATTACGATTAAAACGTGAACTAAATATTATTTTAATGGAACCGTGAATGGTTGCCTTTAAACCTCCAAAACCTTTCACTTCTGAACGGGATGACCAATTATTAAAACTAAAACCAAGGCGTTGACAACAATCCCGAGTAATAAAATTACTCTGGGAAGCGCCATCTAGTAGCGCTCGAACGGTGTGCGGTTTGCCAAAGGCATCTACAATGACAACTTGCGCGGTCGCAAGTAAAACGGTAGTGACTTGAGTACCAGCGGCGGAAAGCGAACACAATGTTACGTCGTTTGCACTTGCAGCAGGCCGCGCGTCACAAGCGTCGCGCGTCTGCGCAGGCTGCTGCTGCGATGGCAGCTTACTACTCTCAAAATGTAAGAAGGTATGATGTCTAGCTAGACATTTACGACAGCTACCACCACTGTTACATGACGTAACCAGATGTTTGTCACTTAGACAATTAAAACACAAATTATTAGTGCGGACAAACTTGTAACGATCACTAGGCGATAATCTCTGAAATTCCGAACACTTGTACAGCTGTGTATGGCTACCCTTACACAGAGAACAGTCAGGTGTTGAGGCGGTATTAACTAGCGTATGTGCAGTCTTGACTGACTTCGATGACGCGTCTATACGGCGATCGGAACCTGTCCTATTCGTGGCTTCATGACGTGCCGACGTGCGCTGCAACACCTTAATATGGTCGCGAATAAAAGATTCTAAATCTTCGAACTTAGGTATTTCTTTACCGCGCTGAGTCGTTTCAAACAGACGAACAGTTTCAGGATCTAATTTCTTTAAACCGATATACAAAAACAATAAGTCACAGAGGTCATTGACCTTTAGGTTCTTTACTGCACGAACAGATGATGCGAAAATATTTAAAAACTTCTCTAAATTATGATCGTTACAAACGGAAAAACTTTTCAAATCGAATAATTGATCTAAATATGCGGTGGCTACTAATCGCTTATCTTCGTATTTTGTTTTTAAAGTGTTCAAAACTAAATTGTAATTTTCAGCGCTAAACGTAATTCCAGCACAGACAGCCTTTGCCTTACCGGTCAATTTTTCTACGAGATAATGCAATCTCTCGTGATCTGTCAGCGATGTGTTCCTATGTATTATATTTTCGAAACTATCTATAAATAAATTCCAATTTCGAATGTCACCATTAAATTCAGGTATTTGAATTGGCGGCAATCGTGGGCGTTCGCGAGGAGGGTTGGATAAACCACTCGCGGGGGGGGGAGTCTCTAAACTCCTAGCAATACGTTTGATACGACAATACAAGTCATCAAAGGACGACAATGCCTGATAACTCACACAGTAATCAGGATTTAACTCCAACTCTAAAATGTTTATATTATTAATTGTAGATTCAAAATCCGCGCGCAAACTATCTAAAGTTTCCAACGAACACAAGAAAGCATCTCTAATCGCCAGATCCGAGGTTTGCGAAGATTTATCACAAATCGATTGAACACGTGAAAACTGTGAGTCCCTTTTAGCGTTTAAAAGCTTTAACTGAACCTTTAAATCAGTACTAACCTTGGTTCCCTTAAGAGACATCTTGTTTTGATATATTCACACTATACACTCAAACAAACACTTAACGAATTATTAAGTAAGCGATAATTATCAGATAACAATATGGTAATATTGTAAACAACAAAGTGAACGGCGAACGAACGGAATAACATATGCGTATATAATCTATGGTTTATCCGTTTCCTACAAATATTCACTCAACAATGAACGGGTATTTTTGAAATGCGTCTACCTACATGAAATTTGTAGGACTTCCGAATGAATTTTGTCAAGAAAAAGAATGCGATCGATTTATATCTACGCTGATATTTACGTAGCTAACTATAATTATGCGGTGCGGTTGACGGCGTAGGTACCGTAATTATCAATGACACTTTAACTATACGAGCGAAATAACGTATAGTTGCCTAAATGCCTAGATGCGGGTTTTCTACTATTATATCTAGGTAAACAGGCGCGTTGCGTTTATTCCCTATGGAACAAATACTATATTGCGAAATTACAAGAAAATGATTCACGATCCTGCTCGTATGGACCAAAAAGTAATGGTTGCGCGAATTTGCTGTGTGGACTGTAGATTTAAAAAGCGATCTAAGGTTTGTTAACAATATGCAGGTACTGCGTCTAGCGTTTATTAATGGGATAAATGTATTAGAAGGAACACTGACCTTTAACCTCGAAAGTTCCACATGGCGCCGGCCGGCGAATCCCGAACTTCGTACTTTCAAGCACTGCCAGTTTCTGTATTGCACTACACTGTACTATTGTTGAGTCTCTGAATGATTGGATCACGAAAATAGTCAATTTTCTTGTAATTTCGAGCGGGCGCGGTTAGCGGTGCGGTCACATTCACAATGCACAAAACGTCAATGTCAAATCATTTCTTCAAGAGGTCGTGCGGGAAACGGAAACGGTAGGGATAGGATTGCTAGGCCAAAAAAATAAATTACAAAAAACAAAGTCGCGGATCATAGCAAATTGGCGCAACCAATCATACTTTAACGTTTAAAACGATATGGCCAGTTTTACTTGGCCATATCATGAAGTGATCATAATCAATATTTCTATGATCTGGCCGGCCACGACATATACACTGACACTGGCCTTTTTTAACATTCACACAAAACCTTAATCGCTGAATCGAAGATTCGCTGTAGGTACCTATCACAACTGTATACGATAACATGTTTACGTCAGATTCAAGTATAAATGAAGAAAAAAGAAACAAAAATAAATGAAGAATAATTTTTGAGTTAAACTTATAACACGCAGAGGTATATTGAGGACAAGGCTTACTGGCTATTAGGAAGCAAAATCATATTCTAGATATTTTCCAAGGTAATGCGCAGACTCAGCATTCGTTTTCCGGTCCTCCAGAGGTCAAGCCCAGTCCTCTCCATGCTTAAAAGTCGTACTTACGAACCAAAAAACAAACGAGATAGACTAAAGAAATGGTTTGTTTCAATAAAAAAGAAAACAAACGTTTGGCTGGCAAACATAAGTAAGAAATTAATCAATGCCTCAAAAAAATTCGTTACGTCCTCTAACGAGCTCCAATCTTCATGCTTCGTTGGTGTTACTAATTAGGTCATTTATCTATAATACCTATAACTCAAGTTTACGCAGGTATCTTGAAGATGCGGTCGAAGCCGTTTTTGCATCAATATAATCCGATCTTTTTTTTTTCAGTTCATGATGCCTTGTGAGTCGTGACCACAGAAATCTTAATATTTGTGATTTCTGTGCTCGTGACTGATACAAGCGCACATGTTCAGACTTCAAATCATCCATACCTACATCTGAGACCAATAAGATGCTGCACGGGATACACCTCATAAAACAATAAAATAAATATAACCATCTTACCCTCGGGCTTCCTTTCCTTCCACTTACCATCAGGTGGGATTGCAGTACTATAAAAAAAGTAGAGTTTTTTCTATATATAATACCTATACATTTATTTTAGGATAAAAATACATAATTTGATAAATCTTGATTATGTCATTAGTTGTTTCGTGTGCTTGCCTAAATACCAATATCGATGCAATTATGTAGGTATAACTGCGTCGATTCTCATATTTGACTATACTTAAGACAACAATAAAAAAGAAAAAAACCAAGCGTATTTAATTAAAATTACTGATATACCTACCTACTTGATTTATGATTTTAACTTAATTTTCTAATTGGGGGTGCATAGGTGCGCATATGAATAAGTTCCTAACCGTTAAGTTACTAATACTCTATGCGTGTTTTAGAGTCCGAAATAAAAACTATAGTATAGTATGTTGTTAACGAATCAACCGATTCAGTTGGAATTTGCATGAATGATTTGATAATAAAGAATTTTGATCAGAGTTATCAACATTTCAATCTTTTGTAGATTGAAATGTTATTGATTGCATTATCTACTTAGTACGTTATTCACGTGCTCATCATATTTCTGTTTGCGTTAGATAGCTAACGCGAATTTTTATGACAGGGGCGCGCCAATCTTACTCACGTAGGTATGTGAACTTACACACATCCAAAACCAACCCGTCTTGGTGAGTTAGTACCTACCTTTCTAACAAGTTTTGTTAGAAAGGTAGGTACTAACCTTTCTAACAAAACTTAAAATGGTTGTGTGTTCCATGAACCGTGGCTGTCGCATTCGTAAATCATTCAATTCAAATCTATTGCATATCATTGTGTTTTACAAGATTTTAAGCTGTCATAATGAGTAGTCAGAAGTCTAAAATTCTGACCACGACTCTTAATCCTTTGAATACCGTAATTAGAGACACAATAGAAATACAATAGGTGTGCGGATACCGGTGACCGCTTGGGGCTTGAGTAATAAGGGATAGACACTCTTACTTATACAATATCTACTGGATATCGTGGTACCTGGAAGCTATAAAGCTATGTAGGTCATCTGACCTCCTGAACGTAGATTGAGTAGCAGCAGCGTAGGATCCTGTCTAGAAGCGTGGCGAAAGGCTGTACGTAGTAATAAAGCTACGTATAGCAAGGGTGTAGGCCATTCGTAGCAGCTGCGTAGGACCGCGACCATGTGGTATAGCGTGGCGAAGGACTCTGCGTAGGCCCTTCGTAGGTAGCGTAGGATCCTGAGTAGTAGCGTGGTAAATGGCTCTGCGTAGCAGGGACGTAGGCCCTTCGTAGCAGCTGCGTAGGACTGCCAGCTTCGTTTGCGTGTAAGTAAAAAAAAATTCCAAGGGAACATACTTGCGGGATATAAAGGATCTTATGTGGTATTCCACTACACGGTCTACCCGTGTGCAAAATTTCGTCCAAAAGTATTCAGCCGTTAGAGCGTGAAGAAGTAAGAAACACACACCCACACATACCATCTTTCACCTTGATAATATTAGTGTGATACAATGTCTAAGCATTAATAAATAAATATCATTTTGCAAAACATTTGCCTAAAATAAGCGTAATGATCATTATGCTGAAATAAACAAATTAAGACAATAAGCATCGATAT
This sequence comes from Leucania comma, assembly GCA_958295575.1. Taxonomy (NCBI): domain Eukaryota; kingdom Metazoa; phylum Arthropoda; class Insecta; order Lepidoptera; family Noctuidae; genus Leucania; species Leucania comma. Next base: position 11,542,946 of record OY282474.1, on the reverse strand, counting down.
ATATGTACTACGCACCAATAAGTATATAATGTAACTTAAATATAAAATAATTCTTAAAATCAGTTTCCGCTTTTCATGTAATTGATTAATCTGTGGACAATGGTGTGAGTTATATGTTTACCTATTTATCTGATAATTCTATATTTCACCTTAACATGTAACTGTTTTTTGTCCCTATGTTAAAAAAAAGTATCTTTATTTTATTTCTGCTTATTAGTACACTGTTTTTTTTTATTTTATTTTGAGATATCAATAATACTGAATCATCTTGCCAAAAGAGTGTCTAGTAAACATAACGATGTCGTTAATGAACTGCATACTAAGAAAGCAAGCAATCTTGTGTTTATTTGCTGACGGCTACGGGCGATGGATCAATATGACGCAAAAAATATATTGATTTGAAATACCTAGTAGCTAAATAGCGACGGAATTAGTGCATCATCTATAGGTAGGTATATCTACTATAATACATTTCGACATTACAATTTGACTAATGTGGTTTGAAATAACTTTGTTCGAGCTTTATTTAAATTTTCCTATTATTGTGTTCGATCGCGAGCTTCCGCAGCGCTCGATAGATGGCGTTGTACGCTTTTCTGAATCGCGCTATTAAGATTCTCCGCGGATAAGCTATAAGGTTTCGATTAATAAATTTTTTTGTACTCGCTTTGACAAGAATTGTTTCATTTCATTCCCGAATTCTTGGGGCAGTGGTTGAGTGGCTAACATTTGGTCCTATCGAGTCGGATCGCGAATAGCTAAAACGCGACCGCGACCAGTGAAGTGGCAGTGTGTGCCGTTTGGTGAGGCATAGAAACCAGAGGTGGATCGCCCTGAAGTGCCTGTAAATCCCCGGAGTGTGGTGAACAGTAGCAGCGCAGCAGTGAAGTTTGCGGCAGTCTCCGCTAGGAGGCGCCACCAGTATTGAGGCGGCAACGGTGACTTCAGCAGAGCCCGAACAGCGACGACATCGGCAGCAAGGGGGACGTCACGTACAGTGAGGACATTCTCGCATCACGTGGTACAAGCAGCATCGGCGACGCACTCGCAACAGCGACGTGTTTGGAGAGGTTTGGCAAGCAAAACCGTGAGTTACAATCCCAGTGTTTATGTTGTAGACTTGTGAATTTCTCAGTGTATTTTGAAGATCGACTTAGTGCAATTTAAAGACTTTAATATTTAGTAGTAATCTAGACTTAGAATAATAAAAGATAATGTGTTGAGACGGGAAATCTATGCCCGAATTTGCAGAGGTATTAATTAAATTCATAAGACTTGTGATTTTTACGTGTTTTCGACTTACTTAGCATAGCTTTACGCAACAGTTTAAGACAGCATTTAAAATGGAAGCTCTATTTAATATCCAGTATAATTTAAATTCTACTATCAGTAAAGCAAAGTCTAATTTCAAGAAATCCCCTAAGGAACGATTAACGTCTTCATACATAGAAACTAGATTAGAAAGTTTACAAGCTAACTGGTCAACGTTTTCTGAAACTCATTTAAAAATAGTGTCATCAGTTAAATCTGCAGAATTCGAAAAATCTGATTATAACATGACTAATTTATATGAAATTACGGAAGAGTTATTTACTGATTATAAAGTTGAGTTGAAGGAAGCGTTAAAGAAAATAGTATGTTCGGATGGTTCAAATAAAATGCCTGAATCTTCTGCGAAGGGTTCTAGGGAGATTTGTTCAGTAAAATTGCCTAAAATTGAGTTGCCTATGTTTTCTGGGAGTTATTCTGAATGGATTAGTTTTAGAGATTTATTTATATCCTTAATTCACAATAATAACCTATTAGACGATGTTCAGAAACTGCATTATTTAAAATCACACTTATCTGGAGAGGCTGAAAGTCTTTTACGTCACATACCTATAATTAGTAGTAATTATGCAACTTGTTGGTCTAAATTAGAAAATCGTTATAATAATAAAAAATATTTAGCAAATTGCATTATTAAGCGCTTCATGAGTCAAAAAAATATTGTTACCGAATCCTCCAGCGCAATTAATCTGTCCTAGCTCAGAGGACACCGGTGTCCTCTCACATCCACGCCACTATAGGCCTTAATTCCGATGTTTAGAGTCTACTTTTGTATGAACAAGTTGGGTAGTTGTGGATCGAAGTGTTAAAGAATTATTAGACACGTCTAACGAGTGTTTACATGCTTTAGAAAATTTAGGCATAATGGTTGAGCATTGGGATATAATAGTTATTCATGTTTTGTGTTTAAAACTTGACACGGAGTCGCGTAAACAATGGGAAGTTAAAATCAGCGATTGTTCAGACGAGTTACCCACATTAAATCAGTTCAAATCTTTCCTCGAACAAAGATTTCGATCTTTAGAATTTTTAGACAACAAGGGTCAACGTCATCAGTCCAATCCAAAATCGCTTCACGTGTCAAATAGTTCATCATGTATTTGTTGTCAAGATTACCACAAGCTTGCTAATTGTAAAAAGTTCGCCAGTCTCGATACCGATAAGCGTCGTAATTTTGTCAAAACAAATGGTTTATGTTATAACTGTTTAGGAACAAACCATTCTGTCTATTCTTGTCGTCTGCAAACTAAATGTCACCTCTGTAAAAAGAAGCACCACACACTACTTCACCCAAAACCACGTGCCAATTCTGCTGAAACTGTTAGTGATTCAGCAGAAACCAAGGCGGTAGCTGCCAATGTAGCTACCTCCTCCAATCAAAGCGATGCCAAATCCATTTGTTGTTTTGCGGATGTAAACAACCACGGTCTGTTAGCCACAGCCCTGGTCAATGTGGAGTCGAGAACTAGTACTGCTATGGTTTTAAGAGCTCTGATGGATCAGGGCTCTCAAGTCTCTTTTATCACAGAGGCTGCAGTACAGTTGCTCGGACTAAGAAAAACACCCGCTCACACCGACATACTTCGACTAGGCGATGACGAGGGACATTCAATGCCCTCTCAGTGGATGGTTAGAATTAAATTGCAATCACGTCTAGATCCCAACTTTGTTTTGTATGTCGATGCTTATGTTTTGAACAAACTCACATCCCATCTTCCTGAGAAGAAGATCATGCAGGTTTCGGCTAAGTTCACGTCCTTAAAATTAGCGGACCCGACGTTTGATACGCCAGGGAAAATAGATCTACTGTTAGGTACGCGTGTAGTCGGAGAAGTTTTATTGGACGGTTTAGTCAAAGGTCCACCGGGATCTCTAGTTGCTCAGAAAACTAAATTAGGCTGGATCTTGTCAGGTGAGATCCCATCGTCAGCAATCTCTAGGCCAGTATGTTATCATACTGTAGTACAGTCAGCGGATGTCAATGACCTTTTGCGTAAGTTTTGGGAGTTAGAGTCAGAACCCTCAGTTCGTAGTGTGACCTTAACGGAAGAAGAACAGGAGTGCGAGGAGTTCTACTCCAAGACCACCAAACGTGATGCGACTGGAAGATATATTGTAAAACTCCCTTTCAAAGGCGAGTCGTCCAGTTGCAGCTTTGGCGGGTCAGAGGTCATTGCCCGCAGGCGATTTCTCAACTTAGAGAACAAATTATTAAATGAACCTGAATTTAGAATACAATATAGTGCAGTAATTAATGAATATCTTCAACTGGGACATGCTGAAGTTGTCCCTCAGACAGAATTAGCTAAGGATGCGTTCTACCTACCACATCACGCAGTAGTGCGCGATGACAAAAGCACCACTAAGGTTAGGGTTGTGTTCGACGCTTCATGTTCAGGCCAAAATAGTGTAGCTTTAAATACTAAATTAATGGTTGGTCCAACTCTACAACCTGATCTGCGTCAAATCATAATGCGGTGGCGCTGTCATCCTATAAGTTTGGTCGCAGACATAGTAAAAATGTACCGTCAGGTCAAGGTTGCAGAAGAGGATACTGATTATCAGCGCATTTTGTGGCGTGATGACCCAAAGGCCGAACTAGAGTATATTCGTTTATTACGTGTTACTTTTTTTTTTTTTTTTTTTTTTTTTTTTTTTTTTTATTTTATTAAACTTTTTGCACAAGTAAAAAAAAACTGTACAAAGGCGGACTTAATGCCATAGGCATTTTCTCCCAGTCGACCTTAGGGTGGTGCAGAAACATAATATAGTAGGTGCAACTTAATGTTAAACAAAACAAACAGAAAACTAATACAGTAATAAATACATACATACATACATAAATACATATAAATAACGAAAATTACTCTGAGAAACAAATCCAATTAATCAACGATGTGATGATTCTACCAACTTCTTGCGAATGTGTTCACGTGCCATTAACTTAAAGGAGAACCGACTGGATGCCATCCTGATGTTCAAAGGGAGCGCATTCCAAAGAGAGATCGCCTGTACAAAAAAGGAGGAATGGATTAACCCAGAGCGATGTGAGGGACACCGTAGTAAACGATTATTCGTAGATCTGAGGTTTTTACTATGGTCAGAGCAAAGGAATTGAATTTGAGAAGTCAGATAAGAAGGAGAAGAAGGTCTGTCCAGAAAGGAAAACAGAGTAGTCAAGGCCCTTAGTGCTCTACGCTGACGAATAGGTAACCATTTTAAAAGCGTACGATGCTCAGATACATGATCATACTTACGAAGGTTGAAGACAAATCGAATGCAGTTATTCAGAAGGCGGTCAAGTTTATTGAGTAGATCTGCATTCAGGTCGTAGTAACACATATCACCATAGTCAATAATAGGAAAAATGAGGGACTGTACAAGCAATACCTTTATGTGAGCTGGAAGAAGATTTTTCAGTCGATAGAGTGACCGTAACGTTCCGGTAACCTTCCTACTAACACTCACAACTTGCTTCCGCCAGTCGAGGCAGGTGTCGACATGGAGACCCAGGTCCTTAACTTCGGAGCTAAATGGAATGACCGTGCTGTCAAATATTACAGGTGGGACAGTTAGGCCGTCAAGCTTTCTCAAACTATGGGGGCTCCCAACTATTATAGCCTGACATTTTAGAGGGTTAACTGCCACCCCGAAACGGTCAGACCAGCTTTTTATGGTTCTTAAATCTTGGTTTAGCTTCTCAATTGCATCCGGCAAGTTGTCAACTCCTGACTGACAGTAGAGCTGCAAATCGTCGGCGTAAAGATGATACGCACACTGAAGCTCAGAGGTTATAAGATTAATAAAAATGGAAAATAAAAGAGGAGATAAAATACCGCCCTGAGGGACGCCAGCTGAAAGGTCACGCCACCCCGATGAGGAGCCACCAGCGCGAACTGACTGCTGACGACCCTGAAGATAAGAAGAAAACCACTCCAGTACCTCCTGAGAGACCATAAGATAAGAAAGGATGGACAAAAGGACTTCGTGACTGACGGTGTTGAAAGCATTAGAGAAGTCGATTAACACTAAGGCAGTAACCTTAGTATCTTCCATTCCCCGTCTTATATCGTCAGTCACTTTAAGGAGAGCTGTCACTGTACTGTGCCCGGGCCTGAAACCAGATTGAAATGGGCTGATGAGGGAGTGATGATAAATGAAATTGGAGAATTGTTTATGAACACAGGCCTCGAGCACCTTGGACAGGAACGGAAGGATGGAAATGGGACGAAAGTGACTGGAAAGAGTGGGATTGGAAATCTTAGGTAAAGGACGAACATAGGCTTTACGCCACAGGGAAGGAAAAACACCAGAGTAAAGAGAAAAGTTCACAATGTGGGATATAGCGGGAAGAAGTTGATCCAAAACCGTCACGATCATATGACGACTGATATTATCGCAGCCCACGGCTTTGGATTTGATGGATAGGATAATCTTTTTGATCTCTCCCGGATCGACTGAAGTGAAAACAAATGGGGCAATATTGGGGCGCGTCAGACCAGCAAGGTAATCAACAGTTTGAGATTTGGTCAGACTATCAAGCATAGGAACGGTAGAGAAATAGCAGTTTAGCTCGTCTAAACCAATTGTATTAGGAAGGTCTGAATGCCGCGATTTACCGACACCTAGAGTCCCGAGGAATTTCCAGATGTCGGCAGAAGAAGACGAAGTAATGTTATTAAGAATGTGGCGGCGTTTAGCGTTGCGTATCATCTGGTTACAGCAATTCCTTGCAGACTTGAAGGTGGTCCAGTTGTCCTCAGAGCGATCCTTTTTAAATTTCCGAAACGCACGGTCTCTCCGCCGCATTGCCATCCGAATTGCAGAGTTCATCCAGGGTGCAGGTAGACGCTTCAGCTTAACTTTCCTGACAGGAGCATGTGTATCATATAATTTTAAATTTCCGAAACGCACGGTCTCTCCGCCGCATTGCCATCCGAATTGCAGAGTTCATCCAGGGTGCAGGTAGACGCTTCAGCTTAACTTTCCTGACAGGAGCATGTGTATCATATAATTTGGTTACGATACTGTTAAAGAAACAAATTTTGTCATCTACTGTAGCAGCTTCCTGCAGGGGTGTCCAATCAATACTCAAAGCATCTTTTAGGAGTTGCTCAACATTCATACGAGCAAAGGCACGCCTGTACTGGAAAATGGGTTTGGGTTTAGGAGGTTTAAGGGTATAGGATAAGTAAATAAGATCATGATGGGAAAAGCCAGGAGCATCAAGTTGACCATGTGAGGACACTAGAGAAGGATTAGACGTGAGGATAAGGTCAAGCCAAGTATCATCACCATGTTTATTATGATGAGTCGGTTGGAGAGGCACTACATGTAAATTGGCTGACTCGACAAGATCTAGGAGTTTACGGGACCGAGAGGAATTTTGGGCAAGGAGGTTGGTGTTAAAATCTCCCATGATGATATGATGTGTATACTCCGAACCCAAAGATTCAAGTACCGATTCGAATTCAGTGAAAAAATCAAGAGTAGGGGGACAATAGACGACGCCAAGGACGGCTTTAGCTCCTTTGACACAAACCTCAAGAAAAAGGAACTCAGCAGTATTGATTGGAGAAGAAGTAGTTAGAATTTTGAAAGGGAAATCACTGCGAAGGTATATAGCTACACCACCCCCTCTCCTACCGATCCGATCATTCCGAAGAAGTACGAAGCCAGGGAGGGAGTAGGTAGTGGAAAGAAGATCAGGTTTGAGCCAAGTCTCCGAAATCAGGATGGCGTGAACGTGACTACCGGTGAACGTATCGTATAGTTCATTATAGTGGCTAGGAATGCTTTGGGCATTTAAGTGGCAAACGTTGAACAGCCGGTCTTGATTAGGATTAAATCTTTGCCGCAATAAATCGCCAAGAGAGTCCGACAGAGAGCCAAAACTGTCATTGCAAGAAGAGGCAGTGGAGTCGTTAGCAGAATAAAAGGATTCATTATTATCAGAAAACATAAAATAGTAAATAAATAAACAGACACTAAAGCTACACACACAGGCTTATACGGCGTTTGTACTTCTGCACCACCCGCCAGCTAACATCAACTCTAAACAGCAGAACGGTAGAACTAAAAGAAACCATTGAAATCAATAAATTACACAGAATTGACAAAATAAAAAGAAACCGTACACTCTCGTAAATCAAAAGAAAATGACATTGTTACATTGTTACTCCATCACAAAAATTTAAAAACTGAAGTAAAAACTTTAAAAAGAGACATCGTTTTTTATCTTTATCTACGCAACTATTGTTATATATGTTGAGCAAACAAAAAATAAAATTAAAAAAAAAAAACACAGTATTCAGAACGCACCTTACAAAACAATATGCGAGACTGTGAACGTATCCGATCGTCTTATAAACGTCAGGTGAAAAAGTAAACATAACCTCTATTTTAATTCGACACTTTTGACAGTAACTAAAGATAAAATAATTTTATAGTTTGATATTTATAGGATAGTTATAAATATATTTTGAAAAAAAGGATACTCATTGAGGGTAAACAGTTAAGTAGTGATGCAAAGAGAAAAACAACATAAAATACAGAGGTCAAAGTGCAAACTATGGATTACATTCGAAAACAAAACAATACAAGAGGTAAAGTGAAACCTACATTCCAAGAGAGAACAGAGAAAGATTGCTAAGGTAAGTAAAACCATAAGTACAATCTATAGTGAAGAGAAAGTTAATAAAATATATTGTGAAGAGTAAGTTAATAAAACATAATATACTTAAATGTAAATACCATAGCTAACGTGTCTTCTTTTGCAGGCCATCACCTCCTTGGACTTTCGGATACTTTGCCAACAGCGGAGTCAGCTCGTCGGTTCCAGTGATTTTGTGCTTACTTCCATCGGGAGCTTTAACAACAATAACGCCGTCCTGAGTCCAACAGCATCGCATACCGAAGTGAAGCCGCGCCCTCCCAAAGATGGTCTGCCGGGTCCTTGTCAGAAACTCCTTGACGGAGATGGAGGTACCCTTTAAGCCTTTCTTGGCTCTCCAGACAGCAGATTTGTCGTCATAAGTCGAAAAACGCACCAGGATGGGCCTATGATGAACTTTACTTGCTGCTCCAAGCCTATGACAGGCCTTTATAGAGGATGCAGACAAAGACTTAGAAACCAGCTGCTTGTTGATGACGTCCAAGACCACCGCACTAGCAACTTCACCTTCAGTTTCTGCAATGCCATGGAAAACAAGCGCCTTCCTCCGATGTCTTGTCTCCAAATCGTCAATCTGCCTAGCACACTCACTTATTTGATTCCGGAGCAAGCTAAGCATGCTGAAGACCAACTCCCTGAAGGTACGGAACTCTTCAGCAACCCTTGCCACAGTATCCTTGGCAGGACCGGCGCTCAGAATTTGTGACTCAAGTTCCTCCATCTTCCGAACAAAGCAGTCCTCAAGGTTTTTTTGAGCTGATACTATGTTGTCTAGTTGTGACATATTGACTCACAAGTGTCCAGTACCTTATAGTTTGGTGATGGTTTAGATGATAAGCTGGCAGGTGGTGTAAAATTTTCAAGAGTCACATAAATGTGCTGCAAACGTGAGTATCCTTTTATCGAAGGTTATACACTGATAAAATATAAAAATTAGTTGATTTTATTATGGATTACTATTTTAAAATATAAAAAACTTTTCGGAGATATGTCTATTGTTATTTTACACCTACCCGAAAAAAAAGAAACATCAAAAAGGAACATCTTCTGCGCCATATCTAGCGATCCGGTCTCTACAGCAATTGGCTCGCGACGAAGGAAGTGATTTTCCTTTAGTGGCAGACAGAGTCCTTACAGAGTTCTATGTGGACGATCTGTTGACGGGATGTCAGTCTGTCGCCGAGGGGGAACTTATATATCACCAGCTGAATCAGCTGTTAGGTCGTGGAGGCTTCGAGCTTCAAAAGTGGTCCAGCAGCAGCGACGAGTTGCTTGCTAAAATGAACACGGGTACTGCTAGGGAGGACAAACTCGAGCTTAAGGCGGATTCGCTCACTAAAATTTTAGGATTAACGTACCAAAGAAAATTAGATGAATTTAGTTACACTGTGCAACTTCCCCCGTGCGAGGGCCCCGTTACCAAGCGTAAAGTGGTTTCTGACATAGCTCGTTTATTTGACCCTCTTGGCTGGCTTGCGCCGGTAATAGTAACAGCCAAGGTGTTTATTCAACGCCTATGGCTAGCAGGAATCGAATGGGACGATGTGCTTCCAGACCACTTATTAAAGGACTGGCTTAGTTACAGAAATAACCTTCACCATCTTAGGGACTTTCGTCTGCCGCGATGGATTCACACAAGTCAACTTGATGTCTTGCTCGAGTTGCACGGATTCTCTGACGCCTCTAATGTTGTTTACGCAGCCGTGGTCTATCTTCGATGCATTGATACGAATGGAAACATTCATGTTAGTCTAGTTGCAGCTAAGACCAAGGTGGCCCCCGTTAAACAGGTATCCATACCTCGTTTAGAGTTATGTGGCGCTGTGCTGCTTTCAAAACTTCTGCGTGAAGTTTCTGTCACCTTGGGTATCTGTAAAGAAAACATACATGCATGGACGGACTCGACTGTGGTACTCGCCTGGTTGCGCAGCCACCCCAGCCGCTGGAAGACCTTTGTCGGTAACAGAGTGTCTGATATACTTACCGTCACTGACAGTAATCAGTGGTCGTACGTTCAGTCCGGCGATAATCCCGCAGACAGTGCATCGCGCGGCGTGAATCCTTCAGAGTGCGTTGACCTAGAGTTATGGACGCAGGGACCTAGTTGGCTAAAAAACAAAGAAATTAATTATAGTGATAGAGTAATTAAAGAAACTAACCTAGAGGAGAGGAAATCAGTAGTAGCTTGCAACACAGTAGCACAGGAAATAAACGAAGATTCATTAATTACAAAATTTTCATCTCTCAGAAAACTCATTAGAGTAGTAGCTTATTGTAAAAGGTTCTTAAAGTTCAAAAATAAAAATTACACTACTAAATTCAACAATTTTCTAACACATGCTGAAATTCAAGGAGCGTTACTTACTTGCATTAAAATATGTCAACGGGAACATTTCGGATTGGAGATAGGTAGTTTAACGATGGGAGAAATTAAGGTGTACTTACCTCGCTCAATCCTTATCTGGATCAAGAACAAATTTTGAGAGTTGGTGGTAGGTTGCACAGGGCCAACCTTCACGAAGACTCGAAGCATCCTATAATTCTTCCTCGTAAGTCACATATAACCCATCTCTTAATAGCTGATGCTCATGAGAGGACGTTGCATGGCGGGCCTCAGTTAGTACTTAATTATTTAAGATCCAAATATTGGATAATAAACGCAAAGAGTGTCGTTAGGCACTACGTACGTAAATGTGTCATTTGCATCCGTCATTCCGCTCGGTCTGTACATCCTTTAATGGGGTCATTGCCCTCTGCTAGAGTCAATGCTGGCCGACCTTTCTTTAGAAGTGGTGTGGACTATGCAGGGCCTATTAGTATCCGTCCTACCAAAAGTCGTGGTTATCACTCCACCAAAGGCTATATATGTTTGTTCGTATGTATGGCCACTCGGGCTATACATTTGGAAGTCGTCAGCGACATGACGTCGCAAGCCTTTATAGCAGCCTTTAAGCGCTTTACAGCGAGGAGAGGACATTGTGGTGAGATGTGGAGTGATAACGGCACTACCTTTGTTGGAGCTAATAAAGAATTAAAGGCGTTGTTCAACCACGAAAGGTCCGGAGTGGCACCTGACATTGCCGATTGGTTGGCAACCAACGGAACCACTTGGAGCTTTATTCCACCCCATTCCCCGGGCGGACAGAGCTCCGGCGGGATCTCATGGTGAAATGGCGAGAGCGATTGTCGCAACCTCGTGCTGGGCACGCCACGATCGAGGCGGTAAGGCCCCTCTTTGAGGCGTGGCTGGAAAGGCCCCACGGCGTCGTCACCTTCCGTTTGGCGCAGGTGCTGACCGAACACGGCAAGTTCGGTCCGTACCTGTACAAGATTCGTGCGGAGACGACGCCCGGGTGTCGCCACTGTGCGGACCGCCCGGTGGACACGGTGGAGCACACAGTCGAGGTGTGCCCCGCTTGGGAAGAGCAGCGCCGTGTCCTCGTGGGGGCGATCGGCGGCGATCTCTCGCGCCGGGGCTTGGTTCAAGCCATGCTCCGGAGCGAGGAGGAGTGGCAGGCGGTCGCCTCCTTCTGCGAAGCAGTAATGCTAGTAAAGGAGGAGGCCGACCGCCTTAGGCAAAGGCGGACACGCCGCCGCCGCCGCCGGGTTTCCGATCCCAATTTCCGGCCACCGTAGGCGCGGGCTCGCGGACGGTGGGCAATGGGTAGCTCGCTGTCCGTCCGTCCGGTAACAGACCGGTCCGAGCTCAGGTCGTCTACGGCGCGCACCGTTCCCGCGCGCCTCAAGGAGTTGTCAGCAAACTGTAGGGGTCCAGCAGGGCCGAAGCCTACTGGGGCCAAAGGTTATGTGAGACTGTCACCAAAGGCCCCAGGATAAAGGCAAGGAATGGAAAGGTAGGTTTTTAGTCAGTAAAAGTCTGACACTGTTTCCCGCCCCACCCAAGGGCGGGATTCGTCATTGGATGATTTTACCTACCCAAAAAAAAAAAAAAAAACCCCATTCCCCGAACTTTGGGGGGCTTTGGGAAGCTGGAGTGAAGTCAACCAAACACCATCTTAAAAGAGTGATAGGTGCAAGCACACTCACTTTTGAGGAGCTGACAACAATGCTTGCCCAAATAGAAGCCTGTCTCAACTCCAGGCCACTTTCTACCGTCAGTACTAACCCAGAAGATCCATGCCCATTAACACCTGGTCATTTTTTGGTAGGCGAGCCTTTGCTTCTCGTGCCTGAAGTTAATTTTGAAAAGTCCAATATTGGTACTTTGAGAAGGTGGCAGTTAACTCAACGCATGGTTCAGGATTTCTGGCGTAGATGGTCACGTGAGTATTTGGTTCAATTTCACCAAAGGAACAAATGGGCACATCTAACCGTAGAACCTAATTTGGGTGACGTAGTGTTGGTTATGGAAGACGATCTTCCACCTGCAAGATGGTTGTACGGTCTCATTACCGAAAAACATACTGGCTCGGACAAAATCACAAGAGTAGTTTCATTGCGCTGTAAAGGTTGCATTATTAAAAGACCAGTGTCGAAGCTAATTGTGCTTCCCATTACCTCATAAGCAATCTTCAATGATTTTGTGTAAATTAATGCTAAGGATGTATTGTACAACAGTGTTAGATTTAAGTTTAAATTTAAGATTTGTATGTTTAAGATTTGTTTGTCATTTTCTATTTTTTTACAATTTATATACAGTCCACTAGTGTTTTAACTTCCCACCAAATCTTGTGTTTGTTTCATGGTGGGCGGTCATTTAGTTTTTTTTTGTGTTGTCATGTTTAACTTGAGTTCTGGACATTCTGTCCATGGTGGGCGGGATGTTCGATCGCGAGCTTCCGCAGCGCTCGATAGATGGCGTTGTACGCTTTTCTGAATCGCGCTATTAAGATTCTCCGCGGATAAGCTATAAGGTTTCGATTAATAAATTTTTTTGTACTCGCTTTGACAAGAATTGTTTCATTTCATTCCCGAATTCTTGGGGCAGTGGTTGAGTGGCTAACATATTGTTTTTCCTGGATATAACTTTAAGAAGAGTCATGTACCTACTATAATGAGACATTTACGCAATAGGTATTCAACTTTCTGCGTCATAAAATTATTACTTATTGCGAAGTGTCGAGTAAACCCTATTCTTGAAATGCAAGTTTGTTTAGGTTCAGCACTTGATGGGTGTTTTATAGTTATTTATATAGCCAGCATCATGATGACCTCGTGACTCATGGAACCTTGACAATTACTGATATGTAAACCAATGCGTGTTCGAATTCATAGTGCGTACGATTTCATTATAGGGATCATACATGATCGATTAACACACATGCTAAGTACGGTTAGGGGTAATTATCGAGTCACATAACTGTATGCTCACAGAGGCACGCATTGATAGCTTCCACGCCAAGGGCGTCGCCAGCCGATGATCAAGGGGGGGTGGGGGTCTATTGAAGGTATAGAGAATAATAAAAAACTTTTTCTTTTTAATAATAATAAAAGTTTTTTTTCTCCGCAATATAACTCTTAATTGCTAGTCTTGTATCTACGGTAACATATAGGATGGGCATTATATTGTGGGAGACTGGTGCCTAAACTAGGCTCTGAAGTTGTAAAGCAAGCCTCTAGGGGGGGGGGGGGGGGCGTAGATCCCCTTGGCGACGCCCATGTTCCACGCCATCATCAGACAGAAATCTGCCTCTTTGCTCTGCAGAGTGCGGGTTAGCTCCAACTCTATTCTGAAGACTATAGCGAGGATGAACGAGTCTTCTCTGTTTGGTGATGTTGTTCAGAAACATCGTTCAGAGATGCTTCGAGAACAACCACCTTGTTTCATAATAAATAGATTAAGTTTTTATTAACATAAGTTTATTGTTCTTACTAACCCTGGGCCAAATTCACCAATAAAACTAATCGCGATTATAGCTTTGAGATTCAGGGGTCAAAAGTGCAGGTGCACCTTAACAATGCTAAAGTGACTTATCTCGAATCTACTTCGGAACTCGTAGGTAGTAGATATGTATTTTAAGTATTCACTAACTAATAAATGAGTGAAACTTCACATAGCATTTTCTTTTTGCACCGTTCGGATTGGCAATAGGTAGGTAGGTACCTAACTTAGAAACTTCAGCCTACCTAAGTCAGCTCTTTCAGCAGATTTTCGCTGTGTAATCAATCGTTTCTAAATCAACCCAACACGGGGTTGATTTTCGCGACGTTAACGTCGCGTCTGTGCAATCCCATACAACCATTTTCGGTCGCAAAATTCTCAAATAGTCGCAAATTGGCAAGATAATGTAACAGTGTCGTAACTTTTACTAAACTTAATTACTGTGCGAATTTTGGTTACAGCGTGTAGGAACGATATCAACACTTTGTACTGAAAAATGTTACAGTAAATAAGTGTTGTATCCGTGTCGACAATTTACGACATAGTTTTTTCTTAATTCATTTACGACACATTGTGTTTACTTTGAGTTCCTGTGTAAATATTAAAATTAAATTGTCGACACATTGTCGAAACTAAATTACGGTATCTTTTGGAGTTACACAAATGTAGTAACGGTTACGACAATTTAGTGTTGGATTTGACCAAAAAAAAACAACAGGGGTTCTCAAAGTGTGCTATTGTATTTAATAAAAATTATTGACCTTTTATTTTATAACTATGAGTCATAAGCAACCAAAGCGTTTTCGTCTATCTTCGAACTTTTACAGAAAAGTAAAGATGAGAACAAGTTCAGAAAATAGACAACCAGGTTAGAATTTTTCATTGATAAAATAATTATTCGTATGCATTCCACATCCTTTTTTGACAAGTCGTTTACTGTTCAAGCAGCTCGTCTGTGGAATGCATTACCCATTGAAGTAAGGCGCGCTCAAACGCTATCAGCCTTTAAAGCAATGGTAAAGGAACATTACCTCTCACTTTAAAAAAAAAATTCTCCTTTCTCGATTTTATATTTGTGTATTATTAGTATATTAATTGATATTGTATATGTATTTAATATTATTTATGATTTTTGTACACTGATCGCCCCAAATCTATCTCCTCTTGTTTCAGTTCATCCTAAGGTTGTCTGTAAGAGATTGCCCTGTGCGATAAGACCGCCCATTGTACACTTAGTTTAATATTTAGTAGTAATATTTATCTTGTCCGCATTATGAGGTATACAATAAAGTATATAATAAATAAATAAATAATACAATGTATCAATATTCATTGTTGCGAAACTTGGGGGAGGCCTATCTCCAACAGTGTATGTCCTTCGGCTGAAATGACGATGATGATGAAAATAATACGATAAAGGTACAGGGTTATTTGACAAACACTAATTACCTCGCAGGACTATATTTCTGACATCAAAAACTACGACTTTTGAAAATTCAACAAAAAAAAATCGGATGATCACACATTCTGTCGCGTTTTGTGAACAAAATCAGCAATATCGTCTAGCGAGGTTAGGTATTAGTGTTTTTCAAATAGTCCTGTATAAAGAAACGTAGAATATTACTACCTCACACCCAAAAACTGGAAATATCAATCTTAAATTCACTGCACTGGATTTTATGACAATTCAGCGTAGTACCGCAGAACTATGTGACACGTCCAGACATTCGGCTACTGTAGTTGACAATTCACTGAGTGAAATAAACTCAAACTATGATGATAACGAATCATCAAATTCGGATATCGCTGATCTGGATGAAAATATAAAACTTTCTTTTATATTTAATATAAAAACATTGCACTCATACTTTCACAAAACGCAAGGGCGGGGGATGTCATTGGATGATTTTACCTAACATAAAAAAAAGAAAAAAATACACTCAAAAATATATTAAAATACAACTATACATTTAGGTATTACATACTACAGTAAATTAAAGGAAAGTAAAAGGTATAGGCATAATAGTGTATAATAAATTAAACGAAGGTGGTGGTATGGTACATCCAATATGGGGTAGCTCATGTTGGATATACCATGACTAACCTAAAGTCCGTGTAAATAAATATAAAGGATTTTCTAAATAATTTTTCCTCAACTTTATAATGAATTAATAATAAAATATACAATTACAATTTTACAAACATTTACATTTCGTCATCTTCTGTGCCTTAAAATTTAGAATATAAATCTTCTAAACGGAGAAATTCTTTAAATGAAGAAATATCACCTAATTTTATTCTGCCTTTTATTTATTTCCACGATTTGTCGGCTATGCTGTTTTCTTCACTTTTCAGCGATTCAATCTCACTTTTTTGAGTGATCGAGGCCAGTATAAGTATGTTCCCACCACCCATCCTTCCGGCACCGCAGTTACTCCTCACTAGTTCCATTTTTTGATAAAACTAACTTGTACGGCATGTTGAGAACCACTGCAAACATAAAATAATAAAACTCCATTTTGGTAAAACAGTCGCACTGTAACGTAACTTAACACAATGCCGACACATGTAAATACAGTTACGAAACATTGTGTTGGGTTTCATCTCTCAAGTAGATTCATAATTATCCACATAATTTTACACAATTTATATTATTATTATAGTATTCTAGAATATAATTAAGTTAAATACAAGTAAGCAAAAGATTTTATTGATAATAAAATCTTTTGCGTTGCGCGGAAAATACGATGCGTTGTAAATTTTTATTGAAAACAACTACAATAACAAAAAATATTTTAAGTTTTTTATTAAATCAGAAGAGCGCATCGGTTAATTTACTATCGTGACATCAAACTACACGATACATTTAAAATCGCAAAGGATTTTCGATCGAGAAAGATGCAAGAATCACAGAGAATTATATTTAAATAGGTACTTACATTTTTTTCTGATGGCGGCGAAGACATCCACAAAAAAGAACGAAATACAATAAAAATTGACAAGTATAGAATGAATAAAACAAAAAATGAACGATTGAATGTGCGATAGAAGTGAGCGCATAAAAGTCACGACGTGTCGACACGGCGAAGTCACAATGCGACTGAAAGTTACTGTTAGTCTGTTACGATTATTCCCCTCTTTACGACACGGTGTCGAAACACAAGTCGACACGGTGACGTTATGCTACGGAACAATGTTACAAATAAATTCCGTTACGACACAGTAAATGTCGACCTAAGTAGTAACCGCTACTTCATATGGCTGTATGGGATGTTGTCGCTGCGTAGACGTTGGCGAAGCGCCAACGCTCGTAAACGCCAGTGGGATAGCGGCCTTAGATTAGCGGGGTGCATGATAGGAGCCTCCTTAGGACACAGTAACGCAGTGTTTACTGATCCTTTAACTTTGGTAACTTGTAAGTGGAATAGCCGCCGAACCAGATAATTGTGAGATAATGTTGTTTACACTTAGACACTATTTTAATTTGTTATGCAGGTATTTTATATAGGTACCTAGGCTAACTTAACCTAACCTACCACATCACTATGTTGTTTACGCAGAACTGCGGATATAAAAACAAGTTAGAGTTTTATTGATTTGTTTGTTTTTTGAACCAGTAGCCACTCCTGCTATGAAGATAACATTACGAATTTTATTGAATACGTATATCCATATTACAAGCTTTCTATTAGCTTGCACTGTATGTAACTATGTATGTTCGGCTCAAATCTTGCAACTCAATTTTGAAGCAGATATCTTCAACCGATTGAGCTGAAATTTTACATGCATGTGTAAATCGGGTGACAATGCAACATTATGATGACATGGAGCTGATCTGATGATGGAGCTGGAAGGTAGCCATAGGAACTCAGCAATAAAACAATACAACCCCATCGAGTTTGAGCTCGTTTGATTAGTATTGACGAGTACTTTGATCCTGTATGATAGCCAAGGTCTGATGATGGAGTCGGAAGGTGGTCATAGGAACTCCGCAGGTAAACGATACAACCCCATCGAATTTGGGCTCGTTTGATTCGTATTGACAAGTACTTTGATCTTGTACGATAGCCAGGGTCTGATGATGGAGCCGGAAGGTGATCATAGGAACTCAGCAGTTAAACGATACAACCCATCGAATTTGGGCTCGTTTGATTCGTATTGACGAGTACTTTGACCATGTATGGTAGCCAGGGTCTGATGATGGAGCCGGAAGGTGGTCATAGGAACTCCGCAGTTAAATGATACAACCCTATCGAATTTGGGCTCGTTTGATTCGTATTGACAAGTACTTTGATCCTGTATGATAGCCAGGTTCTGATGATGGAGCCGGAAGGTGATCATAGGAACTCCGCAGTTAAACGATACAACCCCATCGAGTTTGAGCTCGTTTGATTAGTATTGACGAGTACTTTGATCATGTATGGTAGCCAAGGTCTGATGATGGAGTCGGAAGGTGGTCATAGGAACTCCGCAGGTAAACGATACAACCCCATCGAATTTGGGCTAGTTTGATTCGTATTGAGAAGTACTTTGATCCTGTACGATAGCCAGGGTCTGATGATGGAGCCGGAAGGTGATCATAGGAACTCAGCAGTTAAACGATACAACCCATCGAATTTTGGCTCGTTTGATTCGTATTGACGAGTACTTTCATCCTGTATGGTAACCAAGGTCTGAAGATGGAGCTGGAAGGTGGTCACAGGAACTCCGCACTTAAATGACACAACCCCATCAAATTTGGGTTCGTTTATTTTGTATTGACGAGTACTTTCATCCAATATGGTAGCCGGGATCTGATGATGGAGCCGGAAGGTGGTCATAGGAACTCCGCAGTTAAATGATACGACCCCATCGAGTTTGAGCTCGATTGATTAGTATTGACGAGTACTTTGACCATGTATGGTAGCCAGGGTCTGATAATGGAGTCGAAAGGTGGTCATAGGAACTCCGCAGTTAAACGATACAACCCCATCGATCGTACTAGTTAGTTTTAATATACTCCTACAAAATAGGTACCAATTGAAAGGGCTTGCAGAGAGTAACTTTAAAAATAAAGTGACATTACTCTAAATCCAATATTTTCCTTTTTCTCAGTCATACTCTTGGTGGAGTGGTAGTGTTCATGGAACGTCTAGTAGGTTGGTTGCGGCTTTTGCGAGCCTTCTTCGTCTCTCTCTATTCATGGAACTTCGTGTACATTCAATGAGGGAACACTTCAAAGATGATTTAGTGAGGTCTGTCCATCTGGTAGGCGATTGGCCGCGAGAACGTAGGCCCTCTACTCTTCCCTGTACCACTAAACGTACCAAAGAGCTTTTATTGCCTATGATATATCCACACATCATAAAAATTCGCTGTTGCACAATCGACGAAAGTTTTCGTTTTAATGCAAAGCTCTTTAATAATGGAAACGTTAGTACGGTGAGCAGTCTGTTTTATCCTCAGTAGACGCCTCCAGCGTAACATTTCAAGAGCATCAATTTTTTAACGGTGCTTGAATCTTCTCCGCATTTCCCAGTATTTGTGATTGTGGATCCCAGGTAGATAAACTCTAGACAATTTCGCAATTGGCTATTTCATCTAAGTTAGGTTGATTGTTAGTCTTACGATCCACCACCATAATTTTTGTTTCATAAATCCAATCTGGTAGACTTCTCAGGTGGACGCCTCCTTCTGCGAAGCAGTAATACTAGCAAAGGAGGAGACCGACCGCATCAGGCAACGGCGCTCACGCCGCAGCCGCCGCCGTAATTCCGATCCCGATTTCCTGCCACCGTAGGCGCGGACTTGCGGACGGCGGGCAATGGGTAGCTCGCTGTCCGTCCGTCCGGTAACAGACCGAACCAAGCTTAAGGTCGGGGGATCTCATTGGATGATTTTACCTACCATAAAAAAAAATCCTGGCAGACTTCCAAAGATAGCAGACTAAGTTTCTTATGCTTTCCTATAATATGGGTAACAAATGAAAGGACTTGCTGAGAATACAAATGTGATTTAAATAAGGCATAACTAAAAAGTAAAAAATAAATTACAAGTAAAAAAAAACTTTTTAAAAACAAGCTTTCAATTAAATGGCCTAAAAAGAAGAAAATAAACTTTTCCTTTATAACTTTTACTATCAATTTATAACGGCATTACACAATTTATATGATATAAAAGCTTGTCGCGAGATTTAACTGTGTCAATACACAGCTAAATAACTTCATAAATTAAATAAGTTAAAAAACTTCATCTATTGATTTTAATATTTTCAAAATCTCGCGACAAGCTTATCATATAAATTGTGTAATGCCGTTATAAATTGATAGTAAAAGTTATAAAGGAAAAGTTTATTTTCTTCTTTTTAGGCCATTTAATTGAAAGCTTGTTTTTAAAAAGTTTTTTTTTACTTGTAATTTATATTTTGTAAACTTACATTGTATTTGTACCTACTTACTGACGTGTTTACTTGCCAATTGTTTAAGGCGATGACTGGTCGTCAATGAAAAAAATGTTAATAAAACAATTGTAATCGATATTGTAACTGAAAACGGTCAGGCGTTTGTTATGAGGTGTTATTTTTAAATTAGACTCAATACTTATGAGGTGAAGCGAAAATAAATACGTGAGCGTAGTTCAAGCGTAAAAGTGTGGAATGTCTTAATTTCAGTTTAGCAGATATTTAGTGTATGACGTCCTGTAAATGTGTATGGTAAGTTCAGATTTGTGCATCCAGCCATTAAGCAGATATTCAACAAAAACTGTTTCCGCCAGGACTACGTATTCTGAGCGTAACTTTTTTTTTTCTATGGACATACAAGAAAACAAATACATACAATAATTAGTGTGTAACGAGATGTAAATGTGTATGTATAAATGAAATTTGTGTGTCTTATAATTACGAAGATATCCGAGTTTCCGCTGCGGTGACGTTTGGCAATTTGATGAAAATCATATAAAACGGTTTAGTAGAAAGTTATAATTTTTTATGCACGTTACTTTGGATTTGTGTGTAATGTGTGTAAAAGCAGAATTTGAAAAAAACATACCGTTTAGAAGATATAAAAGTAAACGTAAAATAAGGTTATTAGGTCAAAGCTCTTAAAATAGGAACTCTAGAGTCTAACTTTTTACATGTATCTATAACTTGTAAGGCTCTACAATGTCCTGCAAAGTTTCATGTATGTGCGCTAAGTAATTAATGAGCAATCGCATAATTACTACGACTGGACCACTATATTTTATGACATCCGATTATAGGACTTTTTAATGGAAAAAGCAAAATAAAATATATACCAATCATTAGTGTATTAATGCAACTAATCCTATTTGAAATTTCAGCTCATTACACTAAATAATTAAAGAGATATAATAAAAAGACCAGAACAACTACAAAACATGGATAAACCGACCAAGTTTGAATGGGTACGAAAAAGCGGCCGTGCAGTACTTAGACCTAACGTTCTAAAATTTCCAGTGTAATATAGTGTAATAGCTTCGTACAGATGCGTACACAATTCTTGACGAATTTGTGATAAAAAATAGTACCTACAAATTTGTAGTAGTGATAACGTGATTGTTTACTGACGACGTTTACTTACGAAATTATTACAATTTAATAAATGCATCTGTACCTATTAACAAATGTGCCTCGCTTGGGAAGAGCATCGCCTGCCCTTGTGGGGGCGATCGGCGGCAGCGATCTCTCGCGCCGGGGTTTGGTTCAAGCCATGCTCCGGAGCGAGGAGGAGTGGCAGGCGGTCGCCTCCTTCTGCGAAGCAGTAATGCTAGCAAAGGAGGAGGCTGACCGCATCAGGCTACGGCGTACACGCCGCCGCCGCCGCCGGGATTCCGATCCCGATTTTCGGCCACCGCAGGCGCGAGCTCGCGGACGGCGGGCAATGAGTAGCTCGCTGTCCGTCCGTCCAGTAACATACCGGTCCGAGCTCAAGTCGTTTACGGCGCGCACTGTTCCCGCGCGCCTCAAGGAGTTGTTAGCAAACTGTAGGGGACCAATAGGGCCGAAGCCTACTGGGGTCAAAGGGTATGTGAAAATGGCACCCGGGGCCCTGGGACCAAGGCAAAGAATGGAACGGGGTAGGTTTTTAGTCAGTAAGAGTCTGACACTACTTCCCGCTCCACCCAAGGGCGGGATTTGTCATTGGATGATTTTACCTACCATAAAAAAAAAAACCTATTAACAAATGCATTTATTTGGCAGACGTAATATTTACAAAAAATTTATATAGTAGGTACATATTTACTAACGCCGCGCCGCCAGTTTAAAAAATCATAACTCGTAAATAATACAAAATGTGGTTTGTAAAAATGCTAGAAAAGGCAATAAAGTATTTGTATAGCACATTGTGTTTATCTAAGTGCTCGATTACGGATACGCGGCGCGTCGGGCGGTCCATCGGACATTGCCATTTGTCTGTGTTTGTGCGAGCGATGACGCGGCCCGCTGCTGCAATGTACGATGAAACGCCCAACGCGCCGAGTCTCCGCAAACACGGCCTAAAAGTGCGTTAAAAACAAAACCAGCGCGGCGGTTTTAATTTCAATTAAGGCGCTAGTGGTCCTTGAAGGTAGAGTTACCAACTTTTTTTACTAGAAATAAAGTGTATTGAGGTTTAGAAGGAAAATGAACAGTATTTAAAAAAAGAAAGTATTCCATTTTTAAACGTTTCAAAAAATATTTTTTTGTGACCGCACGTACCTATGCACAATTAATGTTCCAAATTAAGTTTACTTTTTGTTTTTTTTTTCTATGTGGATGATGCGGATCTGGTATGGTTTCTTGCCCGTGTTACTACCAATGTTACTACCAGTAGTAATACTGTTAATTTGATTTCCTTTCTTACTACTGCAGTAGTAAGTTGTTAGAAGGGTGATTACAATTTGCCTTTGTTACTACCTCCACTTGAAAGTAAAACTTCTTTGTTAAATAGTGCACTTGATACTCAGATAAAACGAAAAGAAATAGGAAATATCTTAAATAAAAAGAATTCTTTATTTTAAATGGAAAATGTCACAAGGACTTAATAGATTCAAACTCAAAAATTTAACTTATAATAAAAAATAGGCGAGTATCTTCTTAATAAAACACTAAAACACAAATAGCTGGTTGCATTCCGAGAGTAGCATTTCGAGAAAAGCTGAAACTTTAATGGGGACATCAAGAAAGCGGGTAATCATATTTTTTCACTATATACTGTTTTACTACTTCACCTCTAAGATATTCTTGCCTGTGGAATTTTGAGGAGCACTTCCGACGTCTGGGCGTCAAAATTCCACCAAAATTCCCAGACTGAATAGGACTGGGGCTGCTCTCAAGCCGCTCCTGCCTAAGGGTTCTGACGCCTCCTGCCGGAGGCTCTATGCAGGCATCGTTCTTTCCATTGCCCTTTACAGCGGCCCAGCGGAACGCCTGCGGTCTACGCACGGAGCGAGGAGGAGTGGGAGGCGGTCGCCTCCTTCTGCGAAGCAGTAATGCTAGCGAAAGGAGCCCGACCGCATCAGACAACGGCGAAAACACACCGCCGTCGTCGAAGTGCTCCTCAAAATTCCACAGGCAAGCAATCAACTCAAATACAAAAATAGACAAAAACTGGGCAAGTGCGAGTCGGGCTCACACATTTACGTAAGTTTGTTTTGTGCGGAACCCTCAGTGTGCGAGTCCGACACGCACTTGCCCAGTTTTTTATGCTTAACATTTTCTAGACTTCATTGTAGACTTTACTACTTCTTATTTACGTTCTTGGATAAGTAGGTACCCTACAAATAGAACACTCAATATTTTATAATCTACGCGGATCCCGCAATTCTAGCATTCGCTTGGAGTTTGACAGACAGAATGGCGGGAATCCTGCGCAAACCGGCATGCGGCATTCGCTTCGACTTCATGTTTGAATAGTAGGCAAGTATCTTCTGAGCGCGCGCTTCCTGTTCCGTTTTGTTTAGTAACAGTCAAGGACAACGTGCGTATGCACTGTTTATTTTGCCATCAACGTAATATTATGTAGGTACTTACTGGATTCGGATATTGACGTAGCTAGTGTAAGTGACTGTGAACCATACTTATTGAGCCAGTAGTGAGAATGATTGGAAGATAAACAAGGTAAGATCATAAATCACGTACTTAGATACTTACTGTTAGTTCCTATTTTATTATTTTTTATTAATGTCGTTTATTTGTTTTAGTTAAATCGTTACCTAATAAATAATTTTATTAATAGAAAGTTATTTTATTTCCTGCAAAACAATTGTGTACGCACCTGTACGAAATCATTCAACACAATAACAACATTATACTGGAAATTTTAGAACGTTAGGTCTAAGTACTGCACGGCCGCTTTTTCGTACCCATTCAAACTTGGCCGGTTTATCCATGTTTTGTAGTTGTTCTGGTCTTTTTATTATATCTCTTTAATTATTTAGTGTAATGAGCTGAAATTTCAAATAGGATTAGTTGCATTAATACACTAATGATTGGTATATATTTTATTTTGCTTTTTCCATTAAAAAGTCCTATAATCGGATGTCATAAAATATAGTGGTCCAGTCGTAGTAATTATGCGATTGCTCATTAATTACTTAGCGCACATACATGAAACTTTGCAGGACATTGTAGAGCCTTACAAGTTATAGATACATGTAAAAAGTTAGACTCTAGAGTTCCTATTTTAAGAGCTTTGACCTAATAACCTTATTTTACGTTTACTTTTATATCTTCTGAACGGTATGTTTTTTTCAAATTCTGCTTTTACACACATTACACACAAATCCAAAGTAACGTGCATAAAAAATTATAACTTTCTACTAAACCGTTTTATATGATTTTCATCAAATTGCCAAACGTCACCGCAGCGGAAACTCGGATATCTTCGTAATTATAAGACACACAAATTTCATTTATACATACACATTTACATCTCGTTACACACTAATTATTGTATGTATTTGTTTTCTTGTATGTCCATAGAAAAAAAAAAGTTACGCTCAGAATACGTAGTCCTGGCGGAAACAGTTTTTGTTGAATATCTGCTTAATGGCTGGATGCACAAATCTGAACTTACCATACACATTTACAGGACGTCATACACTAAATATCTGCTAAACTGAAATTAAGACATTCCACACTTTTACGCTTGAACTACGCTCACAATAAATACCCACAATATTACGTCAATACGCCCCCGTAAACTACTGAAATAATAATTGGTCATATAGGTTTCAGTATCCGTTACAACAATGTGGGTCTTACGGTCGAGCACCACCGGCCTATGAATGTGAGTCAAGAACGTGATAATTGGAAGCGACCGTATGACCCGTTACATTTCCTCAAATTCGATAGGGTAAACAAATGCACCAGATGTGTGTCATCTGTCGGTAATTATCGTCCCTATAAAACATGAGCGTTCTCTCCGACACGGATACAAAGGGATTAGCCACCGTTGCTTCAGTTACATCTGTCAAAAACAAAACTATCACCATGCTCAGTTTCAAGTTATTGTGTTTAACATTATTCGTTCTCTTCATGTTCGTTGATTCAAAGCCTGTTGAGGAATCGAAGAGTGTTGCTTCTCAAGTAGACGACGGGGAGATGATGGAAGGTGCCGAGTCCCAGAATCCATTCTTGCCACGATTTGCTATGAGAAAGCTTCGGGAACGCAGCGAGAAAGCCAGAGCTCAGAGAAGGAACTATCAGGGTCGGAGAATGAATCCACGGCCCAGGTATCCATGCCCGGATAGGTATTATTAAGTGAGTACACACTTATATTAATTTATTCAATTTACATGATAATTGACTTTATCAAATTATAGGTATTTATTTTAATTTCGGCATTGGTTTGTGCTAGCACGTGGTTTAAATTCTAAGGTTCTATGGAAAGAATAGTAAAGGTGGGTTATCAGTCAGGTGGACCAACTTCAAAGATACCCATTTCAATTGTTTGCATGTTTTTTGGAATATCCGGTATTTGAGCAATTTATTTACAAATGAAATTCGTGTTGCCACACACCTTTCTTTGACCTCAATCTTCCTTAATATAAGACTAGTTTACTAGAAAAGTTTCACATTGAAGCTGTGTTCGTCGCGCAATCAAGTTAACATTTTGATTTATTATTCCAGCAAACAAAAATGAAGGCAATCGTAATATTGTTATTAATAGTGGGGATAGTCAGTGTGTTTGGAAATCCTGTTTTAAAACCAGACTTGAGTAACGAACCACTAAAAGACAATAATGAACCACCAGTGTCAGATACAAGCGAGTTAGAAGTAAAGCTAGAACTAGAAGACACAACAATCGACAAGAACGATCCGGAACCAATCAAAGTGGAAGTCATAAAAGAAGAAATTTTGCCTCCGATTGATACAAGTGGAGACACTACAAAATATGGCGACGGAGAAGTCGATATAGTGATTGAAGAAAGTGTTTCTCCTCTAGAAGTTATCTCCGAAGAACACAATGAAATCAACATTGATGACGACGATTATCTTTATCCGGGTAACCAACTAATTGATACTATTCTAGCACATCAGATTAAAGATGAAATAATGGAAACTGCCGCAGGATTCGCCCCACCTCCGTTTTTAAGAAAGCGACACAAGCAACCAGCGCGCCGTCGCTTTGCCATTCGCCGCCGGTACCAAAGTTATCCATATGCACCATACAGAAGACTTCCCTATTATAATCCCTACTACAGATTTTATCGTCCTAGCTCTCTAAGATTTTATTAATGTACATAATATTAATCTTTAATTTATTAACTTATTCTAATTTAGTTTAAATGTAGTGATTTAATATGTGTTAAAAATAAATCAAAATGCAGGTAAATAGTAATTGATTTTCATTTATTTCTATAAAATCTATAAGCACATTGGCCTTACCAACAAAATTATTTCAATATCATTATATTAATTTATCTATTTACATTGATTGTTAATCGTCGCTCTATAACTGCATCACTTAAATTAGGAAAAACATTGTACACTAAATTGTATTTTACTCATGGCAGTTGCGTTCAAAGTGGTTCCTCCGTTAACAACAATACATGGACTTATGAATCGTCTTTTACATTATACATGTAAAGTATGACACAAATATGATATTCGATTACTAAAATATATTTGATGAATCACATAATATTTCCTTACACATTAAAAACAGACGATGTGATTAAAAGTAAGATTCAGTAACTAGTTTACATAGAGAGAAAATTACGAATAAATTACTTGATAAATAAATATCGATTGATATAATTACACAAGGAATCGTAAATGAGTTATATTTCAAACAATATAATATGAGAAATGTTCAAGATTTCGTTCGTACACAGGAAAATTACCCGCAATCTCGCACTGGTAGTGGAAGCGGGCGACACTCGCTGGTACTCATTTACCGGGACCAACGAGCGCCTCGTCCATGAGCTCGTCGTCGGTAATGCAGGGCGAGTTAGAGTGCGGAGAGGGCGCCACCAGAGGCGACGGCGCCGGGCTCTTGGACAGTTGAAGAGCCAGTGCTGGGGACGACGGGTACACCGGGCGCACGGCCACCATGCCCGACACTTTGCTGCCCGACGACGACGAGAAATCCAGTAGCATCTCCGCGGCTTCCTGCGGTGTCGTAGCCCCGCTGCGCGCCACGGCGCCGCTCGCCGGGGGCTTCATGCACGAGTCGGCGCCTTTCCTGTCTTCTGAACTGCCCTTAGGAGCAGCAAACCCCTTCGCCATTTCCGTTTTAAAATCCAGTGGCAAGATAGGAAATGACGATGGATAGCCGTCTTTTGATTCGTCTTTATTTCTTACTGGGCTGCCTCCCTTTGATATACTGTCAGCCATAGCCTTAGAAAATTCTAGGGGCCGGTCAGACTGATCATTCTTACCGGGTGGTATTATTTTAGGGCTCATGCTGCCCATGTTGAGTAATGGTTTCGGCACATTTAAAGGATACGCTGACTTTTGAAGGGATTCATTCGTTCTGGCATTAGGATTATCGAAGTGAGGAAATTGATATTTGCTTTGTTCTAACGAGCGAGCAAAATCGTTAACTAAAGATCGTTGATCGTATTGCGCCGCAGGACTGTTCTTATCAGGAGTATTTTGATTTTTCAGTTTTGGTATTTGAAACTTGCTAGTATCGAGAGGTTTTATTAAGCCTTCAACGAGAAAGTTCGATTCCTTAGAACTTTTAAACCTTTCTCCATCTATTTCATCTCTAGAACCACTAGGGCTAGAATGGCGTTCAGATTTAGAAGAAAAAATAGATTTCTCTGAATTCGTCATAAGTTTAGTTCTCGCTTTTTCTCGTTCCCTGTCTCTGATTATTTTGGCGAGGTCCGTGCTGCTTTTAGGGGAACCAGAACTAGATTTTGAACCAGACTTTGATAAATTAATACCTGCACTACTTGTGCTAGATGATTTTGAATAAGGCACTTTAGGCATATTGGGGTTACCAGACCCGGAGGAATCCGAAGGGCTCATGTTAGCTTTAGGTGGTGTTGAGCCCGAAGTGACGCTACCTGATTTAGAAGATTGCATTGCTTGTGTCTTTTTAGAAGCGGGTCCACTGATGACCCCTGGCTTCAAGCCTGTGTGAGTTTTGGGAGAGCCTTGACTCGGAGGAGTGAGTTGGGGCGATGATTGCTTCGAACTAGAACTACTGTAATTTAGTTTGGAGCTACTACTCGAAGAATCTTTTGTTCTGGTTTTATTGATTGTTATCTTCATACCGTCGGAGCTCGGCTTCACCATATACTCTTGATTTTTGCTATCGTTAAGTTTTCCGCTACCGCCGGGCATACTTGTTTTGGGATCTGAAAACTTGCCACTACTGGAAGAGCTACTAGATTTTGCACTTATTTCAGAATCTGTGCCACAGTGTTGAGCAGACTTGAGCTTGTCTATCACAGCACTGAGGGAACCTTTTCTATTGCGAGTCTGACTGGGGGCATTTGATTTATTTACTTCAATGTTAGGTGGGGATATTAAAGGTTCTGTTACGGGACTATCACAGGACACGGGGGTAATTTCTAACTGTTTCAGTTTGATTGGGTTTTTTAATTTTGGGCTACTCCTATCGGAACTAGAAAAAGATAAACTGGAATGTTTCTTTTCTTTATCCCTGGATGTCACCGAGCTAGAACCGTAACTATCTTTGGATATTTTTTTTGTGAGATCATACCCTGTTGTACCAGATTTCCCTGATGGCGACCCACTGGTCGCAGATTTGAGTGCTGACATGCTTGGCTTTCCCGACCCCGAAGAGCTATGCTTAGGGGACGAGATGCTGTGGTTTTTTGGACTCGAGTAACCAGGTAAATGTTTAGGGCTATTTTGGACTGGAGAATGTCTCGGACTGCTGTGGTGACTAGATGTCCCCGACGGCTTTCCCAAACCCTTCACAGTACTAGGGCTCGGCGATTTAGTTATCGAAACGGATCTGCCATGCGTTGGGCTTGGACTAAATTTTCGAATAAGAGAGTTTGGGGAAGTCGCACGTAAAGGGGAGCCGTCAGTGGGCTTGATGCTAACCGATACGGGCTTAGTGAGCGGGTCCTGCTTGGGTGGCACTTTCTCCGGCGGCCCCATGGAGTCGTCTCTCCTACGTTTCTTCTTCTTCTCCTTGCTGCGCTCTTCCCCCGACCTGCTCGACTTCTTCTCGGATCTGATACGATCGTCAAGCGTTTTCATTTGAGAAGAAGTTATCGGTGTGATCGTGATGGAGCTGGGCAGCGCGGCGGGCGCGGCGGCGGTGATGGGGATGATCTCGATGCCGGGGCGGCGGTCCAGGCACAACATGGACGTTATGCTGGAGCCGGAGCCCGCGTTGGGCGTGCTCGGTGCGCTACCTATGGGAGTGATGCTTACCGAAGACGGCATATAAGACTTCCCTTCTGTTAAGTCCAAGAGGAGTGAAGACGCGCTCCTACTTGAGCGTGTTTCGGAATCTTTGCTTTTAAGTTTTTGCCTTTTGTGATCAGACTTGTGAAAAGAATTCCTGTAAAGAATAAATTACTGTGTAACATTAATCTGTTGTGATATTTGTTGTAAGACGGAAGAGTAGTGGGTACAAACCGGATAATGTCGTCAACGTCTCCATCGTTCGAGTTGTCCATGTCGGACGAGGTTCTGTTGTCGGGCACGCCGAGCGCGTCCGTGGCGTCCATAGCCGACAATTCCATGTCAGATGTGAATTCATTCTGTGACACAGAAGACTCCCGCCCCTCCATATCATCATTCGTTGAATTGCTATTAACAGTATTCTCATCTTCGTTGACATACTCATCTGAGTTGTCACTGTCGCTATCAGAGTCCATCATTTCTGCGATTCCTGATGGTTTCCCTTTCTTCTGAGTGGTCCAGACATCGTCGGATTTTCTTTTTTTGGATTTTCGTTCTTCGATTTGTGGTTTGGTATCGTTTCCGGGGTCTTGGCACATCACGGACAGGTGATGTTGCTGCTCTGAGAGGTAGGCGCCTGTTGGCAACGTTATATCTATTTAATCTTTGGCATATTTGAGTGCAGAAGATGGAGGGGTCTTTATTGGTTACAGAGTGGAAAGTCTGAAAGTGGTAACAGTGATCGAAAGGAGTGAAAAACGGTTGTCATATAATGGTCGTGTGATGTGTAAGAATAAGCAACACGTCGTGAGGAAAGTTTAGAAAATGAATTTAGACGGTTACAGAAGTGGACTTCCTCCATTTCTGTAACCGTCCAAATTCGTTTTCCAAGGAAGAGATGGATGGATTATATGAAACATGATATGGCTACAAAGAAGTCGACTATTATGACGACTGCGAATAGAGATGTATTGAAGTAGAAGCTGCTAATTGGAGTAAGGGAGACAAGGGAGAGGGAGGTGGTATATCGGTACTTACCGCCCTGGTGCGGATGGTTGACGCTGGACGGGTAGAGCGCGCGCGAGTGCAGCGCGCCCGGCTCGTGCTTGACGTGGTATATGTGTACTTACCGCCCTGGTGCGGATGGTTGACGCTGGACGGGTAGAGCGCGCGCGAGTGCAGCGCGCCCGGCTCGTGCTTGACGTGGTATATGTGTACTTACCGCCCTGGTGCGGATGGTTGACGCTGGACGGGTAGAGCGCGCGCGAGTGCAGCGCGCCCGGCTCGTGCTTGACGTGGTATATGTGTACTTACCGCCCTGGTGCGGATGGTTGACGCTGGACGGGTAGAGCGCGCGCGAGTGCAGCGCGCCCGGCTCGTGCTTGACGTGGTATATGTGTACTTACCGCCCTGGTGCGGATGGTTGACGCTGGACCGGTGGAGCGCGCGCGAGTGCAGCGCGCCCGGCTCGTGCTTGACGTGGTATATGTGTACTTACCGCCCTGGTGCGGATGGTTGACGCTGGACGGGTAGAGCGCGCGCGAGTGCAGCGCGCCCGGCTCGTGCTTGACGTGGTATATGTGTACTTACCGCCCTGGTGCGGATGGTTGACGCTGGACGGGTAGAGCGCGCGCGAGTGCAGCGCGCCCGGCTCGTGCTTGACGTGGTATATGTGTACTTACCGCCCTGGTGCGGATGGTTGACGCTGGACGGGTGGAGCGCGCGCGAGTGCAGCGCGCCCGGCTCGTGCTTGACGTGGTATATGTGTACTTACCGCCCTGGTGCGGATGGTTGACGCTGGACGGGTAGAGCGCGCGCGAGTGCAGCGCGCCCGGCTCGTGCTTGACGTGGTATATGTGTACTTACCGCCCTGGTGCGGATGGTTGACGCTGGACGGGTAGAGCGCGCGCGAGTGCAGCGCGCCCGGCTCGTGCTTGACGTGGTATATGTGTACTTACCGCCCTGGTGCGGATGGTTGACGCTGGACGGGTGGAGCGCGCGCGAGTGCAGCGCGCCCGGCTCGTGCTTGACGTGGTATATGTGTACTTACCGCCCTGGTGCGGATGGTTGACGCTGGACGGGTAGAGCGCGCGCGAGTGCAGCGCGCCCGGCTCGTGCTTGACGTGGTATATGTGTACTTACCGCCCTGGTGCGGATGGTTGACGCTGGACGGGTAGAGCGCGCGCGAGTGCAGCGCGCCCGGCTCGTGCTTGACGTGGTATATGTGTACTTACCGCCCTGGTGCGGATGGTTGACGCTGGACGGGTAGAGCGCGCGCGAGTGCAGCGCGCCCGGCTCGTGCTTGACGTGGTATATGTGTACTTACCGCCCTGGTGCGGATGGTTGACGCTGGACGGGTAGAGCGCGCGCGAGTGCAGCGCGCCCGGCTCGTGCTTGACGTGGTATATGTGTACTTACCGCCCTGGTGCGGATGGTTGACGCTGGACGGGTAGAGCGCGCGCGAGTGCAGCGCGCCCGGCTCGTGCTTGACGTGGTATATGTGTACTTACCGCCCTGGTGCGGATGGTTGACGCTGGACGGGTAGAGCGCGCGCGAGTGCAGCGCGCCCGGCTCGTGCTTGACGTGGTATATGTGTACTTACCGCCCTGGTGCGGATGGTTGACGCTGGACGGGTAGAGCGCGCGCGAGTGCAGCGCGCCCGGCTCGTGCTTGACGTGGTATATGTGTACTTACCGCCCTGGTGCGGATGGTTGACGCTGGACGGGTAGAGCGCGCGCGAGTGCAGCGCGCCCGGCTCATGCTTGACGTGGTATATGTGTACTTACCGCCCTGGTGCGGATGGTTGACGCTGGACGGGTAGAGCGCGCGCGAGTGCAGCGCGCCCGGCTCGTGCTTGACGTGGTATATGTGTACTTACCGCCCTGGTGCGGATGGTTGACGCTGGACGGGTAGAGCGCGCGCGAGTGCAGCGCGCCCGGCTCGTGCTTGACGTGGTATATGTGTACTTACCGCCCTGGTGCGGATGGTTGACGCTGGACGGGTAGAGCGCGCGCGAGTGCAGCGCGCCCGGCTCGTGCTTGACGTGGTATATGTGTACTTACCGCCCTGGTGCGGATGGTTGACACTGGACGGGTAGAGCGCGCGCGAGTGCAGCGCGCCCGGCTCGTGCTTGACGTGGTATATGTGTACTTACCGCCCTGGTGCGGATGGTTGACGCTGGACGGGTAGAGCGCGCGCGAGTGCAGCGCGCCCGGCTCGTGCTTGACGTGGTATATGTGTACTTACCGCCCTGGTGCGGATGGTTGACGCTGGACGGGTAGAGCGCGCGCGAGTGCAGCGCGCCCGGCTCGTGCTTGACGTGGTATATGTGTACTTACCGCCCTGGTGCGGATGGTTGACGCTGGACGGGTAGAGCGCGCGCGAGTGCAGCGCGCCCGGCTCGTGCTTGACGTGGTATATGTGTACTTACCGCCCTGGTGCGGATGGTTGACGCTGGACGGGTAGAGCGCGCGCGAGTGCAGCGCGCCCGGCTCGTGCTTGACGTGGTATATGTGTACTTACCGCCCTGGTGCGGATGGTTGACGCTGGACGGGTAGAGCGCGCGCGAGTGCAGCGCGCCCGGCTCGTGCTTGACGTGGTATATGTGTACTTACCGCCCTGGTGCGGATGGTTGACGCTGGACGGGTAGAGCGCGCGCGAGTGCAGCGCGCCCGGCTCGTGCTTGACGTGGTATATGTGTACTTACCGCCCTGGTGCGGATGGTTGACGCTGGACGGGTAGAGCGCGCGCGAGTGCAGCGCGCCCGGCTCGTGCTTGACGTGGTATATGTGTACTTACCGCCCTGGTGCGGATGGTTGACGCTGGACGGGTAGAGCGCGCGCGAGTGCAGCGCGCCCGGCTCGTGCTTGACGTGGTATATGTGTACTTACCGCCCTGGTGCGGATGGTTGACGCTGGACGGGTGGAGCGCGCGCGAGTGCAGCGCGCCCGGCTCGTGCTTGACGTGGTATATGTGTACTTACCGCCCTGGTGCGGATGGTTGACGCTGGACGGGTAGAGCGCGCGCGAGTGCAGCGCGCCCGGCTCGTGCTTGACGTGGTATATGTGTACTTACCGCCCTGGTGCGGATGGTTGACGCTGGACGGGTAGAGCGCGCGCGAGTGCAGCGCGCCCGGCTCGTGCTTGACGTGGTATATGTGTACTTACCGCCCTGGTGCGGATGGTTGACGCTGGACGGGTAGAGCGCGCGCGAGTGCAGCGCGCCCGGCTCATGCTTGACGTGGTATATGTGTACTTACCGCCCTGGTGCGGATGGTTGACGCTGGACGGGTAGAGCGCGCGCGAGTGCAGCGCGCCCGGCTCATGCTTGACGTGGTATATGTGTACTTACCGCCCTGGTGCGGATGGTTGACGCTGGACGGGTAGAGCGCGCGCGAGTGCAGCGCGCCCGGCTCGTGCTTGACGTGGTATATGTGTACTTACCGCCCTGGTGCGGATGGTTGACGCTGGACGGGTAGAGCGCGCGCGAGTGCAGCGCGCCCGGCTCGTGCTTGACGTGGTATATGTGTACTTACCGCCCTGGTGCGGATGGTTGACGCTGGACGGGTGGAGCGCGCGCGAGTGCAGCGCGCCCGGCTCGTGCTTGACGTGGTATATGTGTACTTACCGCCCTGGTGCGGATGGTTGACGCTGGACGGGTAGAGCGCGCGCGAGTGCAGCGCGCCCGGCTCGTGCTTGACGTGGTATATGTGTACTTACCGCCC
Source organism: Leucania comma (assembly GCA_958295575.1). Taxonomy (NCBI): domain Eukaryota; kingdom Metazoa; phylum Arthropoda; class Insecta; order Lepidoptera; family Noctuidae; genus Leucania; species Leucania comma. The sequence goes on along the minus strand of OY282474.1, from coordinate 11,508,556 downwards.
TGGTGCGGATGGTTGACGCTGGACGGGTAGAGCGCGCGCGAGTGCAGCGCGCCCGGCTCGTGCTTGACGTGGTATATGTGTACTTACCGCCCTGGTGCGGATGGTTGACGCTGGACGGGTAGAGCGCGCGCGAGTGCAGCGCGCCCGGCTCGTGCTTGACGTGGTATATGTGTACTTACCGCCCTGGTGCGGATGGTTGACGCTGGACGGGTAGAGCGCGCGCGAGTGCAGCGCGCCCGGCTCGTGCTTGACGTGGTATATGTGTACTTACCGCCCTGGTGCGGATGGTTGACGCTGGACGGGTAGAGCGCGCGCGAGTGCAGCGCGCCCGGCTCGTGCTTGACGTGGTATATGTGTACTTACCGCCCTGGTGCGGATGGTTGACGCTGGACGGGTAGAGCGCGCGCGAGTGCAGCGCGCCCGGCTCGTGCTTGACGTGGTATATGTGTACTTACCGCCCTGGTGCGGATGGTTGACGCTGGACGGGTAGAGCGCGCGCGAGTGCAGCGCGCCCGGCTCGTGCTTGACGTGGTATATGTGTACTTACCGCCCTGGTGCGGATGGTTGACGCTGGACGGGAAGAGCGCGCGCGAGTGCAGCGCGCCCGGCTCGTGCTTGACGTGGTATATGTGTACTTACCGCCCTGGTGCGGATGGTTGACGCTGGACGGGTAGAGCGCGCGCGAGTGCAGCGCGCCCGGCTCGTGCTTGACGTGGTATATGTGTACTTACCGCCCTGGTGCGGATGGTTGACGCTGGACGGGTAGAGCGCGCGCGAGTGCAGCGCGCCCGGCTCGTGCTTGACGTGGTATATGTGTACTTACCGCCCTGGTGCGGATGGTTGACGCTGGACGGGAAGAGCGCGCGCGAGTGCAGCGCGCCCGGCTCGTGCTTGACGTGGTATATGTGTACTTACCGCCCTGGTGCGGATGGTTGACGCTGGACGGGTAGAGCGCGCGCGAGTGCAGCGCGCCCGGCTCGTGCTTGACGTGGTATATGTGTACTTACCGCCCTGGTGCGGATGGTTGACGCTGGACGGGTAGAGCGCGCGCGAGTGCAGCGCGCCCGGCTCGTGCTTGACGTGGTATATGTGTACTTACCGCCCTGGTGCGGATGGTTGACGCTGGACGGGTAGAGCGCGCGCGAGTGCAGCGCGCCCGGCTCGTGCTTGACGTGGTATATGTGTACTTACCGCCCTGGTGCGGATGGTTGACGCTGGACGGGAAGAGCGCGCGCGAGTGCAGCGCGCCCGGCTCGTGCTTGACGTGGTATATGTGTACTTACCGCCCTGGTGCGGATGGTTGACGCTGGACGGGTAGAGCGCGCGCGAGTGCAGCGCGCCCGGCTCGTGCTTGACGTGGTATATGTGTACTTACCGCCCTGGTGCGGATGGTTGACGCTGGACGGGTAGAGCGCGCGCGAGTGCAGCGCGCCCGGCTCGTGCTTGACGTGGTATATGTGTACTTACCGCCCTGGTGCGGATGGTTGACGCTGGACGGGTAGAGCGCGCGCGAGTGCAGCGCGCCCGGCTCGTGCTTGACGTGGTATATGTGTACTTACCGCCCTGGTGCGGATGGTTGACGCTGGACGGGTAGAGCGCGCGCGAGTGCAGCGCGCCCGGCTCGTGCTTGACGTGGTATATGTGTACTTACCGCCCTGGTGCGGATGGTTGACGCTGGACGGGTAGAGCGCGCGCGAGTGCAGCGCGCCCGGCTCGTGCTTGACGTGGTATATGTGTACTTACCGCCCTGGTGCGGATGGTTGACGCTGGACGGGTAGAGCGCGCGCGAGTGCAGCGCGCCCGGCTCGTGCTTGACGTGGTATATGTGTACTTACCGCCCTGGTGCGGATGGTTGACGCTGGACGGGTAGAGCGCGCGCGAGTGCAGCGCGCCCGGCTCGTGCTTGACGTGGTATATGTGTACTTACCGCCCTGGTGCGGATGGTTGACGCTGGACGGGTAGAGCGCGCGCGAGTGCAGCGCGCCCGGCTCGTGCTTGACGTGGTCGCCGCCGGGGTCGAGGCCTCCCAGTCCGCAGCTAAAATTTGGCTCGAGAGCCGAGTACCCGCCGTTTAACTGCTTGCTAGCCGCCTCCCGCTCCCAGATCTTTATTAGGGACCTATTGTAAACCAATATTTATTTATTAACACTAACGTGCAAAATGTATGGTACAATACACGGCACTATATACTTAATATACAATACACGGCACTATATACTTATATTAAGTTGAACCAAAATGGCAATGGACCTTCAATACGCCGTAACAGATTTTCGGATCTCAATAGAAGTGCGGCACAGCGAGCGGCTGCGCGTACCCGTAGCAACGACAGCCATTTTAGCTGAACTTATTTGCCACGTACTATAAATACTCGTATTATTTGAACGTTGAAGATTAAAATACCTATTACTATGCTGGCAAAATGTCAATGTTCAAAACATGAAACAATCATGAAACCGAAAATTATAATAACGTAAGTAAAAGGAAAATAGTATACAGGAAAAACATTTAACCAGTGCGCACATTTTGACATGATAAACTTGAACTCATTTTAATAATCCCATTTTTTATATGTGTTAGTAGTAAAAAATAAAGTTATCGCTTACGAAATATGTTTACTCACAAACTTATTTTATGGTCACTCGCCAGTCTAGCGAGCGGCGCGAGAATAGATATGCTGATACTTATTCTCGCGCCGACCGGACCTGTGGTGCTATTCTCTAAGAAAACGCAGCGCTGCCTCAACGAAGAACACTCAGATAGGATACATTGGATGGTCAACCTAATGTACCTATACATTGGATTGTTAATTCAATGTATCCTATTTGGATGTTCGTCGTTGAGGCAGCGCTGCGTTTTCTTAGAGAATAGCACCACTGATCTGAGTCGTAGGAAAAGTACTCATGTGCGTGGAGCGGTGACTAACCGTTAATTTTAACATTTTATAATAAATTCAAATTGAAGTACATAGGTATGTTACTTGTACACGGACCATATTCAGATTGAAACAATTCAAAAAACCCTAGCAGACTAGAAAAGGGCGTAAGAATGTAAAAAAAAAATGCTTTTACAAGGACATAATTATATTGGGGATGCATTAGACTTTAGAAGCATAGAATTAGACGTGTCAAAGGCCTTCGCTAGACCAAGGAAGCCCCCTAAGCTCTTTTGAGATATAATCATTTAGGTAGTGAGCTGCATCAGTTAGATTTCACATAAGGTGGAGTTGCTGCCACGAACAGTCGAGTCTCTGAGCTCAGCCCTATTCTCTCGAGGATATCTCACCTTAATGTGATAGGTATGGAATGCGTCTTTTGCAGCACCCTGGTGATGTACTCGTCGATGTGTTCGGCGGGCGCGCTGTGCAGCGTGTAGAGCTTCGCGCGCGGCGCCGCCGGGTCGCTGAGCTCCAGCTCCACCGTGGCCATGCTCTCGTCACCGGGGTGCTCCAGCGAGATCGAGATGTGCTGCCACGACAGAGCGCTCACCTCGAACATCAACACCGTCTCCAACTCTATGACTGGAACAAAGAACGAAACTATTGTGTTTGGTCGAATAGCGACCGCGTACCGGAAGTTGGTTTCAGTATGTCGGAACCGGAAACCGCGTAATTCTCAGTGAGCCGGAACTGTCTGTGGTAATGCCCCAGTGAGTCGGCGTGGTGCTGTCTCACTGAGTCGGAATAATGTCCGTAGTGAGTCGGAGTGGTGGTGTCCGAGTTAGGCGACATGATGCTGCAGCCTTCAGAGGGTTGGAATAGTGCTGCTGGCTTTAGAGGGCCGGAGCAGTGCTGTGTGACTTGTGGCTTGACTACTGGGGTCGAACAGGAGAGGTTCAAAATGGGTCTTTATGTGACTAGGCAAAAATGCAGTGCTCTTAGCCAAGATCGCGGATGAGGTAGTGCAGATCGCGGATGAGGCAGGTAAATGGAGGACAAGATACCTTTCAAAGCTGTGGTTGCTGGTTGCTTGGTTCGCTGCTTGAGAGCATGAGGAAGTAATTACGATCATATGAAACCAACGATGTAATAGCAGTACAAAGGCTGCGCTGACGTTCATAGCCGAGGGTCACCAGTTTAGAAGAATGTGACACAGGGTGTAAAGTTTCACATACCTCCGTTGAAAAGGAAGGACTTTCCGACCAGACGGATGTTGTCAGGTTTGGGCGATTGCCCGTTAGTTGATTTCGGATTGTTGTTATAATGTTGTAATCACTTGGAGAACTGATTCCGGGATGCATGATAGTTACTTTGTGTTGAGATAGATATCACTATTGTTGGAATCTTATTGTTTGGATAAGGTTTTCAAATGATCTGACACTTGTTGTCGTGTATGACAGCTGATATTTTAAAGTTAGAAATAACTGTCGTCTAGATGGCGTTAGTTTTGATATCTATTTGTTTTTTGTCAAATGAGGATTTTACATTTTAAAGTGGTGCATTAAAACTGTTTCTGCCAAGATGGCGGTATATCCGGTCTTCACTTTATTAATAGCGGGTGCTCGGGAGACTAGGGTAGTCGGTTATCAACTTTTAGAACGGGCAAGTCAGGGAAATAAAAGTGCTGTGCTGTGAAGTCTGTGTGTGTGTATGTGTGCTGTGTGTGTGTGCGACGCAGTTAACGGCGGCATGTGCGACGAGAGAGTGAACGATGTGTGTGATGAGTGTAGTACAGTAACACTTACATTGCTTACACTGCGTCCGTACACAGCTGGTGATGAGCGCGTTGAAGAGCGCCTGTTGCCGGAGACACGCGAGTAGCGGCGGCACGTGCGACGGGTGAGTGAACGGGACACTCGTCACCATGCACCCGTCTAGCCCGCGCGTCTCACACAAGAAGTAGCACTGGGTCTGCTCCGGGAGATTCTGAATATTTGAAAATAAATCAACAGTAAATATATTGTTAGAATTGAAAATGACGTGGTTAAATAGCAGATTGTTTGCAGCGAAAATACGTTGAGCGTAGAAACATCACAGATGCTTCTGATTCCTTTTCATTCAAAGTTAGCAGTTTGTTTTAGGTATATGTCGCAAGTTTTGTCCAGGGGATGGCCGCCACAGTTACAGAGTTTTATTAAAACATAGCCGTAGCTGCATATCATGCATGCTGTATGACGGCAGTATGAGGCGAAACAATCCATCGATGTTTCGCTGCAAACCATTTGCTGCACACCTATTGTCACTAAGATTTCCTGTGCCATTACATCACATACAAAAATTACTTGCACTGAACAATGTCGGATCTACTGTCATTCGAAGTCATACAGTTTCCTGATAAGTCAATTAGTCGAGTACATGAAACGAGAGAAATACAAAATCATCAAGAATAGTTTCTCAATAAAAAATATTTAAAAAGCCCAGTAAAATTTTAGAGTACAGAGAAAGATGAGTGGAGTGGTGACCAAAGTATGATATACAATCATAATTAAACGCTTATGGTTATGTAGACACAGATTTTTATTGGATAGCTTTTGAAAAGATTATTTTTTTGCAGTCAAAACTGAAAAAAAGGTATTATAAAAAAAAAAAATGTAATGCAGTTACCACAAAAAGTCCTTTGCTGAGATTCAATTCAATAACTTTCCCTGGTGTGAGCTTGTTATATGCCTGTTGGGCAACTAGCCCCAGCATGGGCTTTGCATTGCCCCAGTCGCCAGCCACTTCTACCTGTAATTAAATGAGAAGATTGATCATTGATGCTATTCAAGAACTACTAGAACTAGAAGATCTATCAAAGAATGGTTTGAAAAGTTTGCAACTGACACTGTCGCAGAGTTGTAGCGTCGCGACGCGTCAAGTTTTTCGCATAAAGCATTGTCATCTCTATTTCCTTATTATTTGGATAAAAAACTCTGTTATGTAAGTATAGATTGCATAGCTTTTGTTAGATACATTGACAGACATAGCGTTTCACGCGTTGGCGTGCGGGCGTTAGGCAACAAGGGTGTTTTTAATATCGTATAGATTTCATCACGCATGCGGAATTGCTTCGCACGAGGGGTTACTGCCCGATATCACGTCTCGCATCATGCGTGCTTATTCCACGCATTACAATAAATACTTGTATGAAAAGGACATTCGCGAGGTCTACGCGTGCGGACATGAATGATGTAATCCGCACGATATTAAAAACACCCTTCGGCCGCTTCACACACAGTCCGACAGAATGCTGTATTTTGTTGTGCGTCGTCGGGCGATATAAACATGTTTTTCTTTCTACTATCTTTTTCTAGATGTATAATGTAGTGTTTATAATACTATAAATACTTTTTGATTTTTGAAAGTAGTTGTAGGTATAAGATTTTTTTCCTATAAAGCGACATGTATTGTATATATGTATTATACGTACATATACATTCTCGTGCAAGCATAATTGCATACATACATACTTCATACCACTACGATCAACGCAAAGTCAAACTAATAAACTTACTAACTAACTTAATCATTCAGGATATAACACAATTTTTTTATTACGATAACGTTTTTAATCAAGCTAATTAAAAATGAGAGTATGATTAATAAAAGCTCAGTCCATTCTTTAGGTATGTGCACAAAGGTATCATTTAGACGGGTTGTACGTCTATTATACTTGAAAATGTCGTATTCTACTTACCTCCGTAGTGGCGTGTATAAGTTTGGCTAGTCCAGCGCACAGCGGAGTCGGCTGCGACAGTTTGAGTGTAAAGCACGCGGGCAGCATCGCGCTGTTCTGAGGCACCAGTTGAGCGTAGATCGGTCCATTCCTACATAGAAATGGTCAGGAATATTTCATGGATGCGTTGGGATGCGTACCATAAGAAGTGAGACGGATGTTTTTTCATATTAGTGTATGAATATGAAAGCAAAAAAAATATTATTTAATCTTATTTAGGCGGGTTGTCGAATCGATGTCAAATCCAATTATATACAACGTTAAATTTTGGTCGTTTTAATCCCGCGGAGAGTCGATTCGGTACATGAAACCCTATCGATTTGTAAAGATAAAAATGAAAAAAAAAGCACTTTTTTTATACTCGAATTAATTTACTCATAAACGAAATTGATTTCTTTAACTAAAAGTCAGCTGATCGAGGTCAATGAACTGTAGGTAATCATTACGCAACGAAAAATAGCTCCCTACAAGGTCATTGACTAGTTTATTTAAAGATTTTAGTTTCGTACATGCGTATATTAATTCGAGTTTTAGAAAAAAGTAAGTACTTTATTTTTTAATTTTATCTTTATAAATCGATAGTGTTTCATGTACCGAATCTATCCTCCACGGGATTAAAACGACCAAAATTTAACGGTGTATATTTAATTGAGCAGGTAATGAGTTAAGCCCAGTAGGTGGCTAGCTGATAAAAAAATATATTAGACGTAAAGTGGAAGTAATGCATACAAAATAATTTGGCTTACCCCTTTCCTGGTCGCTGCCCTCCAGATATTATAGGAGACAATTGCAGCTTATTAGGCGTGGAACCTTCTAGAAGGACCGTCGCGGATTGTCCAATGGGCGTGTGAGAAGGAACGACCAGCGAAGCAAGGCCGCTTGTCGCGGTCGGTTTGCCTAGTGTGAGTAGCTCAACTGTCAATGGGATGAGCCCCTTATCTTTATCTAACAGTTCATATGGTGACACGAAATATGTGAGACGCATTGCATGACCTGGAATAAAAAGGTTTTATGTTATTTCTCATTGAACTGTATTTGAGTAATCTCTGAAGACTGCCCTACAATTTGACACTTAAAACCAATGACATATTGGTAAATATTTACTAAGGTAAGGGGCTTACCTCCTCTTCGCTTTTGCAAGAAGCCAATAGGACTCTTATGGACTTGCGCCCACGGATCTTTGATAAAGCTCTGGAGTTGCCTCACTGTACATAAGTCTTCTTCTAAGCTCTGCAAAGCACTAAACGCTTTGCATTTTACCTGTAAAATAAAACACATGAAATATTATTAGAGTGTGCATAAGGGATATTGATAAAGAAAGAAAAAAAAAAAAAAAATAAACAAAAAAGGCAAAAGCACAAACCACAGGGTACATCGAGTCAGCACTGCCCAGGCGGTGTTGACTTAGAACAGAGTCTCTGGACTGAATAGAAATGTTAAATTTTTGCAGACACTGCCAATACAGTGTTATCTTTGTACAGAGGCCCTGCATAGTTTAAAAATCATACACAACAGTCGACACTGCCCTGGCGGTGCTGACTCTACACACCCTGCGGACTTCCCCCGTTACAGGAATTGATGCATAAGTTACTTTTTTTTCGGCGCCTAGTTGGTAAACCGCTGTTAACCCTTCCAGCTGAGCTGTGAAATCAGCAAAATCTCCGCGAGATATACAAGACACCAGTTCTTCACAGCTTTGTTGTTCAATCTGTTAAAAAGGGCAAATGATTTTCATTTCATTTTCATACAAATAATAAATATATAGATAAAATATAAAAAGAGCGTTTCTATTGTTTCTTTCACCCAAAAGCTGAATAGTCGCCTGGACGTTATCAAACTTACTTTTCCTTCGTGATGAATTTTAACATCTTTTACTGACCCTGATGATTCAACTAATATTTCCAAATAAAACATATCAGATGATATGAATAGATTTACACCTGATGTTCCCACTACGAACTTGAGCCTGTAACAAAGAGTTGACTTAATTTCAGTAGAACCCACCACTAAATTACTATTTTATATACACATATTTTGAAGCGACATATGGCGCCACATATGAACTAAATTAAGAAATGCTGCAGTTTTCAGTGCAATTTGAACACATACAACATCCAGAAATCATCTCTCGAACAGTTGCCCAGATCAGACATAACACCCGTCTCGGTCGGAGGATCCTCCTTTTTCAAGAGAGGTTTGTGGGACTTTACCTACATAACAAAAAGGAAGTCAGAAATCTGTGAATTTGTTTAATTTTCCTATACTTTCTCTCCTACCTGAGTAAGCCACACCAATAACTTCAAGCTGGCATATACACCATTTCTTTTCGAGTTGATTAATTATGATATGATTATATGAATTTACCATGGAGGTTGAATAGATTCAAAATCTCACCAGCCTTTTCCCAACAGGCTTGGAGTCATTTTCCAGTCTGACCGGTTGCGGCCGAACACCTGTTTTTTACATGGAGCAGTTGCCTAGCAGGCCTCCACAACCCAGTTACTGGGCAACACAATACTCCTAGAGGAGGAGGTTGAATAAAGTAGTATTGTAATTAAAGTTAACAAACCCTAGCTGCCTAGATAAGCACTCCAGGCGCTCGATGAGGCTCTGCAGTGAGCTGACTTTGATGCAATGTTGTAAACTGTCAAGGCACTTCTTCAGTATCATGCGATCTGTACTGTCAATTCCCCATTTCTTGTCCTGTGAAAAAAATACAAAAATCAAAGGTATTATAATTGTGATTCACTGTTGTTTGTAGTATTGATGAGCACCTTATATGGAGCTTACTGTAAATGCAATTGGACTAATCCACTGAAATTTGTGTGGTTTTCTCTCAGAATACCATTCCAGGCACTAATTTGCATGGTCCTCATATTGATATATTGATCCAAATAAATCTCATATTGATATAATCAGTCGAATCAAAATAAGGCTAGCCTTTAAAAAGAGTACTTGTGTGATTGTTTTAATGTTTCTTCCCAGAGTAGTAATTGTGAAGCAAATGCTGATGTCATTTTTATTTTTTCATATTTCTATGTTTGTTTGATAAAAATATTTTATCATCACTAATCAGTTTTTTCTTAACACGTTGGTGGACAGTACTATCTCACTGAATGCGGCGAGTATGACACTACTTATTTTCATACATTGCCCACGGCCGTAGTGTCACAATGCATTGTAAAAAATATATGTATGATGGCACTATTCTAGGCATAAACGTCGTAAGGCGGTTAAAAGGTGAAAACACGTTGCAAAACGCACGAACACCGCAGCGAGGCACTACTCGACCGATTGTATGTAACTACGACTCCCACGAACGTAGTGTGCGTAGGAAGGAGGCCATAAAAAACTTGAACTGGTACTTTCTTTGACGAATTTTTGAGAATTGTGTAGTGACAGTACTAAAGTCTTAATTATACCTATGGTGCCACTACAACATGCCGTTCTTTATGATAGTATGGAAAATCGCTCGTCATATGGCGTACTGATTTTATGCAATTAAAAACTCGGACGTCGACAGGCGTACCATCGTATTACTTTAGCTATACTAGACGCCTGTGACCGTTACTGTCCGCGAACGTGTTAAGTTAGTAATGTAGAAGCCTAATGGCCCTCAATAGATGTAATTGTTAGCTGTATTTTTTTGTATCATATTTGCTTTCTTATAATAGGATATCACTTGTGTGTGTAGTACAAATTAACAAAATATGTTTTATTCAAATGGGTGGTTCAGCAATATCTGCAACAACCTCTCTAACTGGTAACTGTGCCAGCAAATCCCTTACTATCCAATCATTAAAGAGGTCATAAAATCTTTCAAGTTCATATTATGGGAGATGCACAAAGGTAGCCTGTAAAATTCTAATTTTCTTGTTTTTTATTTAAATACATACAACTTTATTGCTATGCGATGGATTGATATAATATATTGGAATGAGATGATTTTAAGCAATGGTTTGTGCTGGTATGTTTATATGTTAACATGAGTGTTCTGGCGGATGTACAACAGTGCTAGCCACAATCTCCTGTCAATGGAATGGGAGAAAAAAAAACATGATTGTAATAATGTTTTTGTATAATTAACAATAAAAAAAAATGATATATATACAAAAAACAAAAGATGTTTGAATTTTGTGGGCTCTCTATCTTATGTTATTATTACATGTTGTATAGATATAAATGTCATTGATACTCTATAAAATTGTAAAATATCATGAAAAATTGTTTCTAAATAAGACATGGTTATGTTGGAAATTAATGAATTTGGGTGTGATTTATTGTATGCTTTAGATTTTATAATGATGTGTAACAGCAACAAGAATAAACACTAACTGGATAGATAGGCAGCCATGTGCTTAATAATTTAAATAAAATGCTACAATCACACTAATATTATAAAGGCAAAATGTGAAGGCATATGTGAGTGAGTGTATGTGTGTACAATGCATTACAAAAAAGAATAGGATGGATTGTCATGTTGAATCAAAGAAAAAACTTCACACAGACAACCAAATTTAAAAACTGGATTTTGACTAAACTTTTTTGTTTGTGATTCATAAATAGAAATAAATTTAAAAAAATCTTAATTGCTCACATCACACTATCCTATTTCTTTGATTTGACAGTATGATGTGATATTGCAACATGGCAATCAATCCTATTCTAATTTGGAATGCATTGTATATTTGTTATATAATGCTCAAACAGCTGAATGGATTTTAATGAATTTATGACACAGCTAGACTGCCCTAGAATAGCACATAGGATACTTTTCATCCTGGGATTATGTTCCCTTGGGAGTTGGAGTATAAAATCATGCAGGCGAAGCGGTTTGCAGAAATGATAGGCGTTAAACTTACCTCATATCATTTTTTCTAACAAATTATCAAGCAAAAATTATAATATGGTTGTTTAATTGCTTACCAAAATAAAAGTGCCTATGGCTGTTTTAAAAACAGTTAGCGGCATTATCAATATAAACATTATTATTAAGAGGTAAATTGGGTAGTTAACTATTTTTTTTTATTATTTGTCCCAAAAAGATATAAAATGAACAGTTTGTTTTAGATAAAAAGAAACATTATAAATTTGGTGGAACGGCCAACTGCCAAATAGCAGAAAAAAGTACAATCTGAAAAGTGATGACACCCTGCTATTATGTTATGTGCATAATAAAGAGATCACAAAGAAGACATGTTCCTACTGTGCCCCCAGTTTCCTACTATACACCCCAAATAACAGTAAAAATAAGGGACTTCCTGCTTTATTTTAAGTACAGTATAAAATAATGTACAAAAATTAATGCAGGATATTACCTAATTGTTTGTTTGAATGTTTTGGGTAAAATGTTACATTTATCATGGAAAAAATACATAGTTTCTAAGAATAGTCTTAGGGACTAAAACCAGCGGAAAAAGCTAGTATAATTTTTTTTGTGATATAAACTAGGGCTTGACTGCAATCCCAACCTGATGGTAGGCAGTGATGCAATTGTTGATGGTGAGTAATATATAATAAGCAAGAGGATTATAGTAACATCTCCTAATCATTCATCAACATGAGTTTCTAAAATAGGTCATAAGAATCATATTATCTTCAATCTTTTTGTAGGTACCTAATGTAGTGTTAGAATAGTCTAGTTTATGGTTATCTAAACTGTACTGTAAATAAAAAATATTTAAATGCAATAAATATAATTATATATTCTTAGCATTATGTATGCCATTTTTTACTTTTATCATTAGATTTTCATCATAGTACAATTTTGTACCTACTGTATAATTATTTATTGTTGTAGATATATATACTTTGTGATACTCACTGATTTTATTAGATTCAATGTTTTATAAAATAGCTTAAATGATAGAATGATGATTCTTATCGAGATTAATCTAGTGATAAATAAGAAAATAGTTGATTAATGCACTTTCTACATAAGAGCTATGTTAATTTAGTCCAAAGGTTGAAGTTCATGCTGGTTTAGTAATTTTGAAATATTGTTGAGTCAGTTAGTTGTGGGCGAAAAAATAATAGAATAAAGAAACATACCAGTAAAGCCATGCGGACGCCTTTAGAAGTCTCTGTTAAGTTTTTAAACTGTGATGTTTTGGACCTAAGTTTTTCCATAAGAATCTCCTTCTGGAGTTCTTTGGATTTGTCGATAAGTTCACTAGTAGAAGTCATGACTACTGGGTTGCTGTCGGTCATTTTCGTAATTTTAATGCACCACTTACAACAAAATACACAAATTAATGATAACACAAGAGTAATCACAAGCTGAACATCTGATAGGCGAGGATCGCGATTTTTTATTATTAAATATAAAATTGATAAACACGTTTGTTAATAGATATTGAGCAATTTTTGGGCTTCGTGAAGTATAAAAATATTCAGTAATCACACTATTTTAATTCTTATAAATAATTTTATCGTTCACGGAACAAACTGTCATTTTCACGCGATGCCATTTGCTATAATACTACTAAATGAAATATGTCAAATATTAACAAGTTGGCATAAGTTTTGTTTCCGAGTGGCGCTGCTGACGTACGATGTCGCCTGAGTAAAAAAGAGAGAACCGATTGTTTTGTTGAGATGACATAAGCATATGCGAAACAGGCGGCTTATGACTAAATGCCAATGCCAAGTATTAGTGCGTTCAGAAACGTTGGACGACGTTTAGTTTTAACTAAAAATAAACACATGCCAGGAAAGAGACTTTTAGATCCAAGCAGATAATTATATTTTTCGACATATTATACGGTCACGAGCAATAAGATACGTATGTCGCAGCTATATCGTATAAAACACCGATTTACGTTTTGGCGCACCGGATTGAGAAAAGTCGCCGTTGTATATTGCGGTTGTTGGATTTCGGCTAGTGCTCATTAAATGCTCCGTACTTGTTTTAGCCGCAGTTGAAACAAGTACGAAGCATTTAATGAGCACTTCACGTTCGCCAAAGTGGTTTAGTATCGTGCAGCCCACAAACAAAACGGCGCATCGTCGATAGAACGGTTTGAACATTTTAGTTCGTCACATTAAAAAAACGGTGTCACAACAAAATGGAATTGAGGCCTTTGAGGCAAAGGATTTTGCTGTCAGAAAGCACTCACTAGCCACTTAGGCCTATGCAGACCGGGACGGCACGGCATGGCAAGGGATTTTACCGTCAGTTACTGCACACTAGCTACTGAGATACCGCGGCATTTCAGCATCTTGCCACAGCGTGTGACTAAACACGCCTTAACACACTTTAGGGCCAAATTCACCAATAAACTAATCGCGATTATATAAAAGAAAAAGCAGTTTGAGCGCCTAATCGAGATTATAGCTTCATTTTGCGTTTTACCGCGATGAATTGAACCTAGTTTACGCTAAACTCAGTTTCAATTCTTTTGTTGTCACCCATGTTTACGACACGGGTCTTTAAACTAGATTACGCTGAGCTTGGTTTAGTTGAACTAAGTTCTAGGGCTGATTTCACCATTCAATATAAAAACTCAGTTCAACTAAACTGAGCTCAGGGTAATCTAGTTTAAAGAACCGTGTCGTAACATGGGCGACAACAAAAGAATTGAAACTGAGTTTAGCGTAAACTAGGTTTAATTCATAGCGGTGAAACGCAAAATGAAGCTATAATCTCGATTAGGCGCTCAAACTGCGTTTTGTTTTATATAATCGCGATTAGTTTCTTGGTGAATTTGGCCCTTAATATTGAATGAAGAAATCAGCCCTAAGTCTTCTTTCTACCCCCACCTCATCCCACAGTACTCGTATGTCACAACGAGCGCCGGAGTCCTTGGCATGCCGTTGCCTACCCCAATATTAGTATATTGGGGTAGGCAACTGGGATGCCGTAGCCGGCATCCCAGTCGCGCGTCTTTCAATAGGTACCGTGCAATGAAATTCCTATATAAATATAATGAACGTCCATTAAAAATTTTAATCCCTTGCCATGCCGTCCCGGTCTACGTAGGCCTTTGGATTTCGTGGCATTCCAGCATCAGGCTGGCCAAATGTCACGTTACGTCGAAGTATGCTATTGCAGTTTCTGTTGCCCGATATAAATACATTTCGGTCATAAGTAGTGTTTGATAGACTGTTGGCGGACGCCGACGTCTTTCGGAATGCCGTTGCCTACCGCAGCTAATTACTGCATCCCGCCACAAGAGCCCGTGATGCGTCTTTCAATGCCATGTGATAGCCATTTCGATGCCATGGGATCATTACAAAACAGGAATATGTGAAGTCTTTTTTATTGGTAGCGACTTAAGCGATGCCACATAGAATTAGTAGAGAAAATTAGAAGCTCACGATGTAAAGGCCGACGTACTTACCCAGGTACGTCGGACTTTACATCGTGAGCTCGATGTAAAGTTCTAGTATCTAGTTCTAGTATCTTGTTCTAGTATTTAGTTCTAAGATCTAGTTCTAGTTCTAGTATCTAGTTCTAGTATCTAGTTCTAGTTCTAGTATCTAGTATCTAGTATCTAGTTCTAGTATTTAGTTCTAGTTCTAGTATCTAGTTCTAGTATTTAGTTCTAGTATCTAGTTCTAGTATCTAGTTCTAGTATCTAGTTCTAGCATCTAGTTCTAGTTCTAGTATCTAGTTCTAGTATCTAGTTCTAGTATCTAGTTCTAGTATTTAGTTCTAGTATCTAGTTAAAGCATCTAGTTCTAGTATCTAGTTCTAGTATCTAGTTCTAGTTCTAGTTCTAGTTCTAGTTCTAGTATCTAGTTCTAGTATCTAGTTCTAGTTCTAGTATCTAGTTCTAGTATCTAGTTCTAGTATCTAGTTCGAGTATCTAGTTCTAGTATCTAGTTCAAGTATCTAGTGCTAGTATCTAGTTCTAGTATCTAGTTTATGCTACAATCAATAATACAATTCTAAAATTCTAAAGAAAGTTTAGAACTAGATACTAGAACTAGATACTAGAAGATAATGTAAAATGCAAGCTTCGGGTATGCAAGAAGGGCGAAGCGAGCTCGCGGGTGGCATCCTAGAAAAGCATAGTAAGTACTGGCCAAGAAATCATAGCAAGCTTGTAGGGGCGACTCGGCTGCCCCTTGCTGTTTACCGCTCGGGTTATGGTCCTTTTGGCCTAGGGGTAAATACACGACTGGCATTATCTGAGTTTCTTGTATTTGCAAGAAACGCTGAGAAGAAGAATTTGTTGAATGAACTCTACGGTCGCCGGAGGTCTAATTATTTTGGAAGTTCCACAGTACCACGACATGTGTTCCAAACTTTTCTGTCCTTCATAAGAATATGTTGCTTCTTATTGTAGCTGTGATGCTGTACAATACATTGTTGGTAACATAAACTTTTTTAATAATGTTGCTTGATGTCGAATGTCTATTACCTACTATTCTATTGCCTTTACAAGGTTTAATGGTCAATTTGAATTTATAGGACACCCACCGCGTGCAATATCGAAATCAATTTGATGTTTTTATTTGAACTTTTTATTGAGATTTTATGTTATTGATGAATCAAAGTAACTTTTAGGCAGGAGTTTTAAATCTATTTAAGGTTCGTATGTATTTGTAAAGCGCTGGTTTTTCCAAAAGGGCAAACCAGAGGTGTCTTCTATTCTTTTGTGTCAATCAAATAATACAATTTTAATTATTGTTGCTAATTTGCAATCAACCTGGCACTAAACCAATATACGGAAATTCTTGTTGGAAAACACAATAACGATGACCAACTTGGTAATCAGAACCAGAGGTCCTGTCCTACCACTTAACGTGATCCATTTCGACCTAAACCAAACTGTTAAAGGGATGGAACTATACAGGATGTATAGCTGCACCGCTCTTTCTCGCACACACGCCTGACTTTTCAACACGTCGTGGTAAGGCCTCAGGAGTGGACCTCATGCTCAATAGTAACTTTATCTAAGGGTCTCTACGTATTCTCTACCAGTTAACCAACGGTAGTGGAGAGACAACACGACAGCTGCATAAAAAAGTGCGAGTCGGACTCGCGCATTGAGGGTTCCGTACAAACTTACCTATTCAGATAGTTCAATTCCCGAATTGAGTCTTGAAGATTTTTTCGATTTGCAGAAAACGTATCTATTTTTTTTTCCAAAAACAAATTTACTGGTTTTCAGATTTTTGCCTATACTTGAGCTATGAGACTTTGCTTCATGCCAAATTTCGGGATTCTGGGTCAACGGGAACCTTGAATTTTGATTGAAATATAAGTTTTTAGCAACATAAACGACCGTATCTTTTTTTCGTTAACTTATAAGTTTGATATTTTTACAGCTTCAAGGGACCGCAGACTAGAGATTATAGTTTTAATTTCAACTCGATACCTCCACGCGTTCTCGAGATAAAGGGTCTTGAATGACAGACAGACAGACGGACAACAAAGTGATCCTACAAGGGTTCCGTTTTCCCATTTGAGGAACGGAACCCTAAAAACACCTAACTATCATTATACATTTTACGAGTAGGTATAATAACATATACTAAATCAAAAAAATGAAATAAAAAACCTTTTTACAAAAAAATTACAATGGCGAATGGAAGTTTTTGAAGTCGGTTGTAATTTTTTTGTAAAAAAAAAATTATTTCATACTTTAGTAGTAGTACCCCTCAGCCAAAATAGATAGGTACATTCCACCATTCGGTTCCATCATCAAATCATCATGACAATTCTAATAATACCAAACACAGCTAGGATACACTGATTTATTACAAAGTTCCGGCCTCCGGCCATCTTACCTACCTTCCGTCTTCATTATCAGAGTAGTTCTATGTCCCCTTTTTCCTTTAGTCAGCCACCGACTACATGTATAAACAAAGCAATTTTACTTGTTACGACAGTTCTGCTAGGGTTTTTGAAGAGTTCCGTTCTATATCTTCGTAGTTCATCATCAGATCAAAACAATATCTATTTCTATGGAATCAACTCGAGAGTATAATCTTTCAAAAAAAAAAAAACAAAAATTTTCAAAATCGGTCACAATTGACCGAGATGTCGGTGATCATACGTATTAAAACGACAGTTCTGCTATGAGTTTTCAAAGAGTTTCGTGGTATATCTTCGAAGTTCTTCGGCTCGAAAATATTATCACCAACAAGGTCACTATATTTCCGCCGCTTGAGGTTCTCCGCAATCGCAGCGGCAGCACTACGAGTTAGGAAGATAAATATTATAAATACGTACCTACGAGTACATACATACCTATATAAAGTAATGAAAAGAGGTTATTAAGATTTTGGAACAGAGAGTAAAGTCCCACATACATCCTTTGAAAAGGGAGGATCCTCCGATCAGACAGGTTATGTTTGGTGTGCTACTGCCCGATAGATGATTTCGGGTGGCTCTATCTCTTCAAATCGCGCGGAGAACTTTAATTTTGCGATGCAGGATAGTTCCTTTGTGATGCCATAGATGTTGCTACAAGATGACTACGGCTATCCTGATATCGTATTTCACAGAAGGGTGGACTGTATATATGAAAGGAAGAATGAACAAAATAAGAAGTATCAGAAGTACAAAGCAGTTAAGAGATTGTTACAAGAATACAGTATTAGGTATAGATTCTTAGCGTGGAAAGAAGATATTTATTAAAAAAAATTGTATGAGATAGTGGAAGAGTTGAGCGGAGAGAAAAGTGTAGTAAATATGTGTAAATTTCTTCCCTGGCGAATGGCCAATAGTTTCTGTAACTCGAAACATGGTCAATTTTCTCTAGAACATGAACCAAATGCAATTGTTGAGGAGTCTGTAAAGTTTATCTAGCAACACTGCTTCTGAACACGGTGCCTGTGGAACCGAAGTTGAAGTAGCTCACGTCACCAGAGTCGATTATAGAGAAAGTTTGTATATGTTAGCCACATTGTGCTTAGAGACATAATCCAGTTAAAAACGAGGTGTGAACTTTGCAGTATACAACCGCAAAATTTATTGGTTTATCTTCCTTGGTGGAAAGAACTCTGTAGAGATACCAATAAGTACATAGCTATAATCATGCTTAATCAAATAATCCTCCTTCTGGCGCAGTCGGGTAAATGAGATGTAACTCAAGGAATGGTTATTTGATTTAAACTTATTTTTGAATCATATGTTTTCAGATTCGAATATCCTATTTTTCAGTGCCTAGAACTGAAAAATAGGATATTCGAATCTCTTTATGATTAAGCATGCGATGTAGCCGAGCAGTCAAGGGTCAAGAGTTGTGTCTCGGGAAATAGGTAGGTACTCATATGTTACTGGCAAATGTAATTGATATGGAATGGATGGATCATAATGGATGATGAATGGATGTTGCAATTTTGTACGCAAAATGAAAGGGTTAATAATTTTTGATTACTCATACGCTGAAAGTAGGTCTGAACATGTCTGAGAAGCGGGTTGAAAGTAATACTTTTCATCCCTAGGGAGAATCACTTTCAACTGACAGTTGTCAAATTATTTAAAAAAAAAACTAGTTCTATCGTCGTATTTCTATTGATCTATGTCTCAACTTTCTATACAGCCAGTCAATTACAGCGCGATGCAAAATTGAAATTAAGAGATAAGTATCTATTTTTTTTTTTAATTACATAATTATTTATAATTTACTTTCAATTAATTATTTAATTCTTTAACACTAACATAGATATGAGAAATATTTACCATTTTTCACTGATAAAGGTAAATGAAAAATGATGGCTGAAAAGCCGATTGACCTCCAAAGATCCTCCTTGAAGCCGATTTCTCAATTTCCTTTGGTGCTTGCACTACAAGAGCTAAATATGCCATTTTATTCCTGCTCTATTACGCTACAATGACAGACTTTTTGAGCAAGAGAAGTGAAATTATTCCTTCATCCCTCTCACGTCTATTAAACTTAAGGTTCGGAGCTTCGACTCAGTGAAACGAACTCTAACAAATCAAATTATTGATGCTTTCGGATCCTTGGAACACCCTGTATTTCGTGATAAACATATCTATTCATTTATTTACATATTTCCTTTTGCTGTTCGATGGCAGGTCTCCATAGATTTAATTTAGCGTTAGCTAATACAATATTTTAGGGAAATATTGTAAATTTATTTTTGGAAAAAATATGGGAGTCGCCGGTGATGTTTTTTTAGCTTTTTATTTCATGAGATAGGCTACGGATTTGTAATCAGTTGTCAAAAGCCAACCACCCTGTCCAGTGTGTGTTCATGTTACCTACAGTCTAGGTCTACTGGTCACGTAGAGATGAGACATATACTATGATTTTTAATTAGACGAAGTAAAGTGACAGCAGTGGACAATGCCCAACTGTCAAACTACCATTGTTATAGCTGTCACTTTACTTCATCTAATAAAAAAATCATAGTATAGGTCTGTTAATCTCAATACCAATAAAAGCCGTAGTCACAAGTGTTTCAGTTGGTACCTACAACGTGGGACTGCGGCTGTTCTTTATGTTCTGTTCTTGTTTTCCCAGTTACCTTGTTTATTTCAGCATCCTGAAAATCTTGTTTCGTACTATTTCAGCGTAGTTTGTTTTTAATATTTACTGAATTTGATTATGTTTACATTACAGATTATATGATAACAGAATATCTTCTTTTATATAAGAATGAATAGCTGTTCGTTAGTCTCCCTAAAACTCGAGAACGGCTGGAGTGGTTAGGTAAATTTTGGTCTTGAAATATTCGTAATACTCCAAGGAAGGTTTAAACGGTGAGTGGAAATGGAAAAATTCATGAAAAAAAATTGACTATTAGGCGGTAGGAAGTTTGCTGGGTCCAGCTAGTCATAAATAAATATGATTATTTACACAATATTTTATTTATTACTTTTTTTATTACCAATAAATTAACAACTGTGTTCTAAATTCAAAAATATTTGATTTTCTATTTTTAATATTAAGTAGGATGAATAACGGTTTGATACCTTTGCTTTTCCTTTAACCTGCAAAGATTGCGCGGGAAAAAAGTCTATTAAATACAAATTTTTCAATAAACTTACTTGAAAATTGTCTTTTATCTTACTACGGTTAGCTTCGATATGACATCTATATCACCTACGGGTTTTTTTTTAAATTTGTCATAACAAGGGCTTTTTTCTTTCCCATTTCGTCACGGCCAAGGGTGATTTTTTTAAGCCAAAGAGGCGCAGATTTTTAAGTGTAATCTATACTTATAATAAATCTGTAGAAGTAAAAATTCTGTATATTGAAAATATCAAAAAAATAAATGGCACCCCTGCCATTTATTTTTTTGATATTTTCAATGTCCAGTATTACTAGACCGACACTGAACCCAAAAATGTGATAAAAAAATTTTTTGTCTGTCTGTCTGTCTGTTTGTTCAGGCATCACGCAAAAACTACCGGTTGGATAACGATGAAACTTGGTATAATTATTCTTTAATATCCTGGGCACCACACTGGATACTTTTTATCCCGAAAAAGTATATATAATAAAAAACAAAAATAATTTTGCGGTTCGATCCCTAAGCCCGATTACTGTACCAACCGCAAATAATAAGTTTGTCGCAGGTTACGTCACCCGTTTCTATTGTAATTAGCCACAAAAGGCCCGCGCCGAGACAGAAGTATTAATACCGGTAGGTATGCTCGATAGATAACGTTCTACACAAATAGCACTTTACACAAAAAACTCATTGATAATTGAGACATAGCTAGTTAATTAAAAAAATATATATTTAAAGAAAATTTAAATTGTGTTTATGAACAGAATTTATCATAAAGAAATATTATGGTTATTTACACAATAATTTGTTATTATCAACAAATAAAAAATTATTTGCGTTCTAAATTAATTTTTTTTTTTAAATTTGAATTTTTAATATAATAGTTTAGTTTTTACATTATTTTTTACATCATTATAAGCCTTGAGCGAACAAAAGAGGATTGAGCGTTACTCCTCGTGCATTAAGATTATTCGAATAATAAGTACATAATATCGTCCCTCGCATGACTAACTGACGTAACTGACATTTTTGTCAAAACTGAGTTAAATACATAGGATTCCGCTGATCGTTGCATCTCTATCTATCGCCGTTGTAAAGATAGAGCTGCCGGGAACGTTGAAGTATGTGCTTGAATTAAAAAAAAAATTGACTAATTGACGTAAATCCCATGCGATAAAATTTCAGTCGAAAATTACAACGACTTGATATCGTTAACTAGTTTCAATACACCAGTAATTAGATCGTCTGAATATATTAAGTTTTATTCATTATTGTTGATTCTGGTGTGGTTGTAACCATTTGTTTGCACAGTAATATCATGTTTCAGTTTTGTTTTTGTCTAATTTATCAGAAAAATATAAATAATTGACATTTAAAAGACTGATGGTGTCATTTCCAGAACTTTAATTTAAAATAAGGTTTATTTTTTTAGATGGAAATCATCAAATAGTTGTCATTGGATGATTTCCACCTAAAAAAAGTCCGCCCCTGGGCGGAGCGGGAGACTTTTACTGACTAAAACCCACTAGTTTGTTCCTTCTTTGCCTTGCGTTCCAGGCAATATTATGAATAATTTGCATTGCCCACCGTCAAGATTAAGCGAAATAGCTGTGATAAGATATTGTGATTTGTAACATGTTTTGTGCAATTTGTAACTTTAATGACAAACAAACAAAGAGTCATTAGGAAAAATAATTTATTATACATTACATTGCAAAGACTGATTTAAGTGCATTTCCTACCGTTAAGATTAAACGAAATATGCTATGATTAGATTAGATATTGTAATTGACATTTTTGTTTATTAATAGTCAATAATATATAAACAGTTATACTTTATTTTACCTCCCATAACACTACACATGGTGGCGTAAGTGTCAATTTCCAGAAATAAATAAAAAACAAAGTGATCACAGAGTGACGTAACTGTTTTATGTGTAAATAATTAAATAAATCAAATAAAATGTAAACGGACTATGTACTGTATGTACGCTGACTTTTTTCTCTCCTAATGCATACAAGTAACTGGTTTCTAAGACGCGCCTGGCATTTGCTACAGCTTCAGATATCAAGTTCTAAACAGAAAATAGGTTGCCCTGTAAAATTTGCCCGATGCTAGTTACGTCGTTTAGTCATGCGAGGGACGATATATCCCTCATTTATTGAACATAATATGAATAAAAACCGTATATCAAAAGATTGACACTTAAATTATCTTTTAGTTCGTTAAAGTTTCATAAAAATACACTTAATGGTTTTTGCCTGATCTTCGCTTATTTGTCTGTATTAGACATAACTTTGAAAA
The DNA here is from genome assembly GCA_958295575.1 of Leucania comma. NCBI lineage: Eukaryota > Metazoa > Arthropoda > Insecta > Lepidoptera > Noctuidae > Leucania > Leucania comma. The sequence continues at coordinate 11,485,660 of OY282474.1, read as the reverse complement.
TAAATCACACTAAGTTCTATGAAAAAAAATATTTAAAAGCTATATTAAATTATTAGGCAAGTTTAACATATTTTTTATTTCAAAACATACTGACTAGTTGTTAAGACGTGATATTAGATTTAAAATTATCAAAAATCATGTAACTGCCCCTTAAAAGCAATTAAAAACGTACGAGTATTTAAAATAACAACTATGTATTTACTGCAGCCGCCATTTATCATGCTACCAACAATTGATAAGGGAAGATACGTTATGCGTTAACATCGCAATCAGAAAACCTGGACTCGAAACTCGCACATCTACACTACCTGTAGTCACTGTTAGACAAGGACAGAGATAAGAGCCGGCGCTGTAGTGCGAGCGAAATAGCGTTAGCCGCCGAATGTGTGTGATCCTCGCGACGGATGTGAAATCGTGCCATACAGGCATAATTTCAGCGGTTCACGCGATAGAGGCGAATCACCTATTTTCCGCTGTTTTGGTTTAATCTACTCCAACGCAATAACGCTACTAACCAACGCAATAAAAGTCAAAATCGGTTGAAATGACAGTAAAGAAGGTTTGTTTAGATGTCTAATTTGGTTTACAATGGAGATATACATATACAAACATTGCAAAGTTAAATAAAAGCTTGTAAAAAAATAAAAGAAAGCAAATCGTGTTTGCCTATTACGTATATAAAAATTGTTACGGACATTCAAACCCTAACGTGGCCGTGCAAAAAAAAAGAAATAGAAGTTTTTTTATACGGACCATATTTTCAACATACTCTTTACGGTCGTCAAAATATTCGTTGGATTGAATTTATCGGGACGGAATGAATTTGTTAAAAATAAAAAATGATGATACCGTTAGCCTGTGGGTATGCTGGCAGGTGGGTAGATATAGATATAGTACGCTCTATTCGCATCCGTGCACTTGTCCGGAACAACAAGTAACAAGTGGTTGAATCCTTTCATGCTTCTAAACTTTCTGGAAGAGCCACGAGCAGTTTGTGTGGTTTCCAAGAGATCCGTAGATTGGTAGGTACTGATCATTCGATTCCTATTTGTGGGACTACTTATCGGAATTTGATGAATTTAACAGTAATATCATATTATTATAAAGACGAAAGATGAATGTGCATGTTTTTTACTTCTTTACGCTTGAACGGCTGAAAGGGTTTCGATGAAACTCGGGTAGACCATATCCTTGAATAGCACATAGGATACGATATTTTTATTCTGGAGTTATGTTCCGCCTCTGGCAGCAGCTAATAGCTTATAGGGCTGTGGTGGCCCAATAGTAACGGCCCCGACTTACAAGTTACCTATATTGTGGGTTCAAAACTAATCACGCTCTTTCTTTAGGTACTATGTGTAATCATCAACACAGAAAGCAATGAAGGAAAACATCGTGAGAAAACCGGCATGCTATAAATTTTAAAGACGGGACTGCAAATTCCACGCGGTTCGAGCAGGTAGCGGGTTGACCTACAAATTTCTAAAGTTTTGAACCTAAGCTCATTGTTTCTAAGATTTTAGGTGGAATTGAACCGCACTAGCGCAAGCTATAAGGTTTTTGGGAATACAATACTACTAAACCACTTTGTAATCTGAAAGTTCATTAAGTTAGTCATGTTCAGTAAATTAGACTCTGTCGAATCAGTTTGCTGTATCCACGCACATCAGGATCGATTGAATTATTCTTGTGTACCTAAGTACAGACTATAATATTTTTACAATCTTCTATTGTAATAAAATCACTGCTGCAGTAGATGCTGACTCTCTGCGTTTTTTTTTACATTCGCAAGCATATCTTGAAATTTTCTATTCTAATAAAAACACTATTGAGGTATATCAGCATATAGTAGAGAGAGAGAGAGGAGAGAGAGAGGTAGAGGTACCTGCGAATGCCATTTTCTATTGTAATAAAAAACACTGCTGCGGTAGATGCTGACTCTCTGCGTTTTTGCATTCGCAAGCATATCTTGTAATTTTCTATTCTAATAAAAACACTATTGCGGTATATCAGAATATAGTAGAGAAAGAGAGAGAGAGAGGAGAGAGAGAGGTAGAGGTACCAGCGAATGCCATTTTCTATTGTAATAAAAAACACTGCTGCGGTAGATGCTGGCTCTCTGCGTTTTGGCATTCGTGAGCACATCCTGCCATTTTATATCCACGTGAAATTCTGCAGTCGTAACAAGGTAACAAGCATAGCCTGCAGCTGAAGCGTTTAAAAATGCATTTTTTTTGCTCTGTATCGTTGTGTAGCTCTCTCTGTGACACTCTTTGAGTGTCGTAGTAATGTCGCAAACTCAGTAAGCTACCTACACGATAAGTGAAACGGTATGATTTGCATTTTTGCATGCACAAAGCAAGGACTTTTGTGAAAATCATTTTCAGAAATTACTATCTTGCTAGTTATAGAAATAAAAAAAGATTCAACAAAATTTGAACTATTGTGATGCTGGATGCAGTATATTTCTAGAAGGACGTGGTACTATGGCCTACATGCAACGACTAAGGACCTGAAACTTTCCCGGAATTCGTTAGTAACATCATCATTTCAGCCGAAAGACGTCCACAGTTTCGATATTACGAACGGTCATGTGCTTCTCGCATCTATCGGATTTCCGCGACCAGTGGTGCTATTCTCTAAGAAAAGGCAGCGCTTTCTCAACGACGGGCACCCAAATAGGATATATTGGATTGTCAACCTAATAAACCTATACATTGGATTGTTAATTCAATGTATCCTATTTGGATGTTCGTCGTTGCGGCAGCGCTGGGTTTATTAGAGAATAGCACCACTGGTCATCAGTCCACCTTGTGGAGGCCTTCCAACGTCTTCCGGTATGCGCCATGCAGTCACCACTTCAGAATCTTTGGGCTCCACCATGGAGGTGCACCGACCATCTATTCTGCGAGCAATGTGCCCTGCCCACGTTTTCTTTTTCTGCAGACATCTTCACTCCTGATTCTATCATGCAAGGAAATCCCGAGCATAGTCCTCTTTGGGTGCCTTCTGATGAGGTCCATTGTGAGCTCAGAGTTTTCAGAGACGTTTCAGAGCCTTATGTCATTACTGGCAATAAGCGCTAGACTTTAAATGTCTTTAGACATTGTGGTCTTTAGACATTGTGGTATTTTGGACGGAAAAATTCCGCACAGCTTCCTGAACGTAATTACCTACAAAACATAGTTAATTTTTCTTCAATACTTCTAATTGAAAACTTCTATTTGTAGAGTGCAATCATAGCTACTTAAGTTAACATCACCACTTTGCAAAGTAGATAGCTATCTCATTAAGCATTATGCCCATCTAAGGATTAGTGTTTGTGTGCCCAGCAGCTCTAATCAGTAAAGTGAAATGAAAACTTACATTATTTTCTACCTATTTCACGATGCTATTTCATAAATCCACGGTCTTTGATTGTAAACTTTAGCAATCAATCAGTTCAATGAATTCTTAAGAAATTATCGGAGGTCATTGCCCGTTATTATATTTTTTTTTTGGCGAGAAGTAGGTACCTAAGGCTGAAAAGTCTATAGAAATATATTAGCTCGGGTACAACAGAAGCAGAAAATCTTGTTGAACACGTGATACTTATTAGGCTGTGGGAGTTACCATGGCCATGAAAGGCAAAGGGTAACTAAAGGAAACAAGTGGGTTTTAGTCGGTGAAGGTCTGACACTTCTCGATGCACCGTGTGTGGGAAAATTTATTTGAGGATTTTTACCTTTTTCCAAAAAAATAAAGGTATACCTTATACTCACAGATATGTCATATGGGCTTGTACTTTTCTACATACTCGTAGTATAAAATAAAAATGTCACTTCACGTGTACTCCTCATAAAATATGCAACTGATATTGATGCGGTTTTGATTTCTATTTATATTCTCCCAAGGGTTAGGTGAATATGCCGCTAAGTACTCCCACATTTCGCTGGCCTAGCTATGTTAAAGGTTCTTAGGATACAATAATAAAGTAGTAGCTTGTACTATGATTACTAGATAATTGGTAGACATACTTCGGCTGCTCTACGGAAAAACAAAGTAACTAACATTTTTTCATAAATCAAAGTTTTTACATTTTTTATACTTTTAAAGCATAATGGATGTGGCTACATACATTCTCAGAACCATAAAAAAGCTTTAGTTTTAGAGAAAATAAAACGACAAAAAATGGCAAAACGTCAAACAAATCTACCAAAAAACAAAGCAAAACACAAGTAGCATGTCATATTATTTTGTTTTTAAATTTATTTATTTTATTTATAAAACTTCTTGCACAAGTAAAAACTGTACACAGGCGAACTTAATGCCATAGGCATTTTCTACCAGTCGACCTTAGGGTTTTTTTTTTTTTTTAAGGTAGGTAAAATCATCCAATGACAAATCCCGCCCTTGGGCGGAGCGGGAAATAGTGTCAGACTCTTACTGACTAAAAACCTACCCTGTTCCTTCCCTGCCTTGGTTCCAGGGCCCTGGTATGCATTTTTATACCTTCCCAGAGCCCCAGACTAGGCCTCGACCCTACTGGGCCCCTACGGTTTGCTGACAACTCCTTGAGGCGCACGGGAACAGTGCGCGCCGTAAACGACTTGGGCTCGGTCCGGTCTGTTACCGGACAAACGGACAGCGAGCTACCCATTGCCCGCCGTCCGCAAGCCCGCGCCTACGGTGGCCGGAAATTTGGATCGGAATTACGGCGGCGGCTGCGGCGTGAGCGCCGTTGCCTGATACGGTCAGCCTCCTCCTTTGCTTTTTTTTTTTTTTTAACGTTAGTAGGTAAAATCATCCAATGACAAATCCCGCCCTTGGGGGGGCGGGAAATAGTGTCAGACTTTTACTGACTAAAAACCTACCTTTCCGTTCCTTGCCTTTATCCCAGGGCCCGTGGTGACAGTCTCACATAACCTTTGGCCCCAGTAGGCTTCGGCCCTGCTGGACCCCTACAGTTTGCTGACAACTCCTTGAGGCGCGCGGGAACAGTGCGCGCCGTAGACGACCTGAGCTCGGACCGGTCTGTTACCGGACGGACGGACAGCGAGCTACCCATTGCCCAGCGTCCGCGAGCCCGCGCCTACGGTGGCCGGAAATCGGGATCAGAAACCCGGTGGCGGCGGCAGCGTGTGCGCCTTTGCCTAATGCGGTCAGCCTCCTCCTTTGCTAGCATTACTGCTTCGCAGAAGGAGGCGATCGCCTGCCACTCCTCCTCGCTCCGGAGCATGGCTTGAACCAAGCCCCGGCGCGAGAGATCGCCGCCGATTGCCCCCACGAGAACACGGCGATGCTCTTCCCTAGCGGGGCACACCTCTACCGTGTGCTCCACCGTGTCCACCGTGCGTTCCGCACAGTGACGACACCCGGGCGTCACCTCCGCACGGATCTTGTACAGGTACGGCCCGAACTTGCCATGTTCGGTTAGTACCTGCGCCATGCGGAAGGTTACGACGCCGTGAGGCCTTTCCAACCACGCCTCAAAGAGGGGCCTTACCGCCTCAATCGTGGCGTGCCCAGCACAGGGTTGCGACAGTCGTTCTCGCCATTTCACCATGAGATCTCGCCGGAACTCTGTCCGCCAAGCCGCGACTTGTCGCGGCAGCGGGGATTCGCCCCGGAGTCGACCTTAGGGTGGTGCAGAAACATAATATAGCAGGTTTTTTTTTTGTTGGTTAAATCATCAATGACAAATCCCGCTCTTGGGCGGAGCGGGAAGTAGTGTCAGACTCTTACTGGCTAAAAACCTACCCCGTTCCTTCGTGGCCTATCGTGCGCAATTTAATGTAAACAAAACAAATAGAAAACTTATACAGTAATAAATACATACATACATAAATACATATAAATAACGAAAATTACTCTGAGAAAGAAATCCAATTAATCAACGCTGTGATAATTCCACCGAATGTGTTCACGTGCCATTACTTTAAAGGAGAACCGACTGGATGCCATCCTGATGTTCAACGGGAGCGCACTCCAAAGAGAGATGGCCTGGACAAAGAAGGCAGAGCGATGTGAGGGACACCGTGGTAAACGATTATTCGTTCAAAATTTGATTTTTTGTTTAGTAAAAATGTTATTTATTGAGATTACGATTCAGTTAAAAATAAAGGTAACAGCGCTATTTGATGTTTTATTTTTTAAAAGAAGTAAAAAAATTAAATTGACAACCTAAAAAAAAAAAAAATGTTTTATTTTAAAAAACATATAATTTCTGATAAAATTGTTACACAATAGGTAGAGCAAACTATTTCACGTATTATTTAAAAAAAATGATAAAACGATCAAAACCACGTTTTAAGCAAAGATTTTTCCGTTACTTTGTTTTTCCGTAGAGCAGCCGACTTAATTATTAATTAATACACACATTATAGATAAATTACACCCAGACACAAAACAAATGATCGTGTTCATCACACACAGAGCATTTGGGAATCGACCCCACAACCTCCAGCATAGCAGTCAGGTGAGTCAGGACCACTACCCACTAGACCAACAGCAGGTCAGTATAGTATGGGGCGAGCCTACAGCCATCATCCTACCTATTAATATTTTTTAATTACGAGTATAATAATATAAATTTTCAGAAATTAATTCCGCAGGTAGCAACGGTTAATAGATGAAAAAAAACGAGCGAACAAAACCGTGTATAATTATAAAAAAATATTATCTGTTCTGTTTCAGATAACAGAACGCAAACATTGTTAAGAAAATTAATTAAATTTCGTACAAAGGCAACAATCTCAAGGTGTACATCCTTTAGAATTAGTCACTTAACGCAAAGACAAACTCGGAAGATTAATTTACAATATTTGGCTTGTCTTTAGCGATGATTGGCACTCTATTAAAAAGTACTTGAATTATAATTTACTAGCGACCCGCCCCAACTTCGCACGGGTACTATGGTGATATTAAATATATTTTATTTATTTATTTAATTCTTTATGCACACGACAGTATAGAGGCGGAATTATTGCCTTAAGGCATATTATGCATGTAGTATACACATAAATCTTCCTCTTGAATCACTCTATCTGTTAAACAAACTACCGCATCAAACTCCGTTGCGTAGTTTTTTACCATGTAGTGGTCAGGATACTCGTAGAATTGCTTCCCATTCCTTCTTTTTTATTAATAGTATTAACTGGTGCTTGATTCAATCCCACCTGATGGTAAGCAGTGATGCAATCTTTGATGGTGAGGTGCACTAGTTTATGTGGAGCTTATTCACTTTGGTCTTGTCTTCAAGGCTAAAGTGAATAAGCTCCTCATAAAAATCCCAAATTAATAATCGGTCGGAGATCGGGACGGAAGACCGCAGTAGGTAAATTATTCCAGTCCTTCGATGTACGCGGTATAAACGACGAGGAGAAACGCTTATTACGGACCGTAGAGGTTTCAACTACGTGAGGGTGGACATTCGCTTTGTCCGATGGTAGAAAGGTGATGACAGAATCAAGTCATTCAATTCCCGCGTACACTTTCCATGTTCATAGTCTAATCATTTTTAGGGTTGTGTACTCCAAACGGGAATACTATGACTCCACTATCCGTCTGTCGGTTATCAGGTTGTATCTCATGAACCGTGATAGCTAGATAGTTTATATTTTCACAGATGATGTAAGTATTCCTGTTACCGCTATAACACGTACATCGACTTCTATTTATCGTGTTTTTGCTGGTTATTAATAGTGGCAACAGGTAGACCCTTGAAAGTTGAAATATTCACAAAATATTTAGTTTTATATTCACTTTAAAAATAAATAATTATAGATATTAAATTAAAATATTTGAGGGAAATTTTGAAAATCACATTTCTTGTATGTGACCCATACAAGAAAAATATTTTAGCCTTTGGTGTCATATGTTCTATAGATAATGGTACGGAAAAGACAAACTGAGGAAGAGAACGTCGGACTCAACTTGCACTTGTTCCATTATGGCTTCTAGGTTCGCCTGATGCGAGCAAACATCAGCTATTCAGCCACTAAGTGGGTTTTGTATGGATCGACTCAAAGGCGACAATATCATCGTCACGTCGTGTCGTCCGTCACGTAATACACAATATACCGGCTCTAAAGTTAAATAGCTTCTGATGAACTTTTATTTACAATTTCGCGAACTTACCGGCGCCTTCCTCGTTTTTAAAAGCTTTTCATATTTTGTAATAACTGAGATACTTATTAGTTAATTTTGATACGAAAACAGACTTTCCTGTTGAATCCCTACAGAGGTCAGGTTATAGGAAATCGGAAGGAGTAATACTGTTGAGAGAAAAATACAAAAATAAAACAAAATATTGGCAGCAGGTACTTATAATTATAATAATGAACAATTATTCTCTGAAAACGCAAAAAAAATATCTACTGTTCAGTAACTTTTACTAACTGTAAGGAAATGTACTGTTCCAAATAGTTACCGCAGCCCTAGCACGCAAAGGGCAACTGTAGGAACAAAGGTAGGTTTAAGTCGGTAAATGTCTAATATTTCATTTCATTTTCAAATGAAAAGAAAGGTAGTTGAATTTTTGTCAAGATTTAAGTGTTGGTTTCAAACTAAAAGTTGTTTATAAAGTATCGTCAGTGTTTTAATTTATTGTAGTATCGTATAGTTTCCATATTGTATAAGCACTGATCGTAGTAGGTGGTGTTTTAGTTTATAAAGATAAACGCATTTTTAATTCATAAAACATTTAATTGTAATTTCAAAACTAGTCAAAAGTAAAACCTAATTATAAACTTGACAGGCTCCCTAACAACTACATCCAGTACATATCTATTAAGTTGAGAAATTATTACCATATTTCTGCCTATAGATCAGCCCCCCTAGCCAAGTTAAAATCGTTTCTTTTAGCGTGAACGCTTGGAGATGGCCACGCCACTAATTCCTTTGTTGAGTTGATGTCAGAACAAAGGAATTGGGGGCATGGCCAACTCCAAGCGTTCACGCTGAACAAAACGATTTTAACTTGGCTAGGGGGGCTGAGCTTAATTGGATGCCCATTCCCCAGAGAAGGAGTTTGTGCACTTTACTCTCTGATCAACTCTCCCATCATTAGAAGTTTATCTTATAACACACTTTCAAAATCATGTTCTTCCCACGCTAAGGATCTGCGTTCTTTTTATAATGTATAAATTAGCATTATCGGCCTTTTAATGTTCTCACTGTTGGGACTCAGGCCTCCTTTCTAAGAGAGGGAGTGGGCCGTAATCAACCACAGTGCGGATTGGTGAAGGTCATATGTCTTCGAATTTTTGGCTCTAGAACATGCCGGATGATTGAGAGCAGTGATGACTAAGTGGTAACGGCCCCGACCTACGAGTTGTAGGTGACGGGTTCAAACCCAGCACGCGTATTACTTTGTGTAATTTATTTCATCACCACTGCTCTCAAAATGGTGAAGGAATAATATATACAAAGAATAAGAAATGATTCTCCGAAAATCACCCCCTAAGGGATTCAAATGGGGTCCAAAGTTTGTTTGGAGAAAGCTACTTTTACGCGGACGAAACCGCTGGCAAAACCTATTTACATAAATAATAGTAAAACCGTAAGTAATAACAGTTGGTAGTGACTTAGGTGACCAAGTTTGAACATAGCATTTAGCTAATGAGTCAAAATGTAGGTCAATGTGTCTCACGGTTCTTCCTGGGTACTTTAAAATGTATGTAGCTGTAGAAGGTAAGTTATGTAACTACTCAAAACTTGACAACTTAAAATCCCTTGCTAGATCTTGCTAAACTTATAGTAACTATGTTTTATTTTAGGTGGAGTTTAACGTTCGGGTCTCTAAAATGCACGTGTCAAGCCATAACACTTGTTAGAACTAACACTCTACGGTAGTTGTGTTTGAGTCTATACACCGTTTTTGATCGATTTAATCCCGTGGAGTATCGAATTGGTACATTAAATACTATCGATTTGTAAAGAGAAAATTAAAAGATGAAGTACTTTTTTTTTAAACTCGCTTTAATTTACGTACATGCGTAAATATATAATAAGACATTAATTTCTTTAAGTAAACATCAGCTGAGCGAGGTCATGAAATGTAGGTAGATAATACGCAACGACCTACAACTACCTACAAGGTCATTGACCCGTTTACTTAAAGAAATTAATTTCGTACGTGCCTAAATTAATATGAGTTAAAAAAGTACTTTATTTTTTAATTTTATCATTACCAATTGATAGTGTTTCATGTACCGAATCGACTCTCCACGGGATTAAAACGACCAAAATTTAACGGTTTATAACTCATCTCTACATAGTATAAAAAATTGCTTTACGCGTCTGTCTGTTTGTTCACTTTCAATTCAATCAGAATTATTTTATTTCACAATGCCTACATGGGATCTTATAAAAAATCAGAAGCAGCGCACAGTTTCATATAGAGAATCAAAAAAAAAAAAAAATGGTTGATTCTAAAATATATATATTACACTATCAATAGTGAGAGAATAGTTTAGATCGGTCAATTTAGTACACAATGATTAATATAATAATAATATATGTATAGACGAATAGTATTTGTAATACCTAATCTTTTTTTTATCCGACTATTTTTACGATATACTCGCGGTTGACCACTGTCTCAGCCGATGGAAATGTAATTATACCTACACAAAATAATGTCAAATTATAATAAACTAATACATATTAAAAACTTATTAATTAAACTGAAATAAAATTATCTAAGTAACATTGTCGGCGTCATGTTTCACTGCGTGGTGTGGCGTACCCATCCTCGGAAACTTCCAATCACGGATATCTATGCTTCCAATATACGACACCTTGCTTGCTTGCTCTTTGATGTGGTTTCTATTAATAGAAAGAACAATAATAAAAGGCTTATTATAATTTCTACCTGAGCGAAGACTGGGCAGGTCTCTAATGTATATAAGTTAATATTTAAGTACCACTACTACCAAACTTGTTCATACAAAAGTAGACTCTAAATATCGGAATTATGGCCTATAGTGGAGTGGGTGTGAGAGGACATCGGTGTCCTCTCGAGCTAGAAAAAGACTCATATATACAGGTATTATTGACGAATACAACGCTGTAAGTTTTGGAACTTTGTTTCAAATTAAACAGGTTACTGTGGCACAAATGCCAGTGAATTGTAAATAAATATGATTCATGACACTGTATTTGTCTCTTGGATTGATATCTAAAGTCTGCAATAAGGATGGTAATAAAAAATCAAGTGGAACTTAAATGATGTTATTTCTTACAATTTGGTTACAACAAATAACACTTCTACACGTCAATTTTTTTCGTAAAGGGGGATGCCGGAATTTGTATGGCCACTGTCCCCACCCATCAACAGAATTGAAACAGGTGTCATTCGAAGCGTCTAGTTGAATAGAGTTTTTTTTACTAAGATGACATACCTGAAAAGTATGGGCTTTAGATTTTATAAGACATTATATTTTAACCTAACCTAAGTGTTTTTAATACCTTTTCAATACACTTGCCCAGAAAGTGACTTTTATTGCACTACATTTAGGTATATAATGGCACCTGTTACCAAACTGTGACATTTTGATTACCATTACGCACTAGTGCTGTAATGTAGCTATAACCTTTTTGTTCAACCTCTTTGTTCGCAAAACAAATTTTGAATACGAAAAAATAAAAATTGTTTGTGGTCTATGGTCGTCATTTAAAGACGTGCTCGGTTTTTGGCGTAATTTTTTCGAGTGAAATTCATGGTCTGTATTAATAAAATAAAATCAAATACTACATTTTAAAATGTTACATCCATATTCTATTGTCACTACGAATGACATTAACGTAAAAACTTTTCACACAAGAAAACAAACGACGACTAGGCAATATGATCAAAAGACCATATAGCCATAGCCTAGCGCGTGCTCATAGGCAACAGATTTAATTTTTTTACCGCCATGTTATGAAAATTTTTACTAGTTTTACCGTTGTAATATTAGTTAACTTAATTATTTTTCTTCACAAGTGTATTGAAAAACGTCGTATGATACACGTGAGTAATGAATGTTACCGTTCCGTACCATTACACACTTGTATCATAATGTACTATAAATGTACTCATAAAATAGTACTATCATACATTTTTGACTTTGGTTCGGCGAGCCCTATACGATCCTATATAAATATTTGACAAAGGGCATTGCGTAAAACTGTCCCCAAAATGACACCCGTTTCAATTCTCTTGGTGGGTACCAACAGATTTGAAACAGATGTCATTCGAATCGTCTAGTTAAATTGAGTTTTTTTTTTATTATGGCAACATATCTAAAAAGTATGGGGTTTAGATTTTATAAGACATTATATTGTATGCTAACCTAACCTAACCCCAGTGTTTACGCAATGCCCTTTGTCAAATATTTATATAGGATCGTATAGGGCTCGTCGAGCCAAATTAAAAAATGTATGATAGTACTATGTTATGAGTACATTTAAGGTATTAAAACACTTAGGTTAGGTTAGGTTATAATATAATGTCTTATAAAATCTTAACCCCATACTTTTCAGGTATGTCGCCATAATAAAAAAACTCTATTCAACTAGACGCTTCGAATGACACCTGTATCAAGTCTTTTGGTGGGTGGGGACACTTTCATGCAATTCCCTTTGCCATGAGGTCGGTATCCTGAAAAGAAACACTGTAAGTAAACTCAGAGTGTAACATAGAGCCAAATTTTGCTGAAAGATAATTTAGCAAATAAAATTTTCATTTTCATTTTCCACATTAATTGCGTAATCGGTTAAATTGAATTGGTAACAGAATCCAAATATGATTGTCTCATAAGAATAATTTAGCAAGTCAAATAATTTTCCTTATCTTGATAGGACACCTTATATTTTACTCCATCGTGAAAAGTACCTAAATTGATAGAATTATCCTTTAGAGGGAGCCATTCCTTACTTGCGACTTCAAAGTAATCGTCAAGCTTTTAGAGTCTGTTAAAGTTAAATACTTGTAAAACATTTTTCCGATAAACTTTATTTTAAACTAAAAATATATGTATATGTAGATATTATAACCAAATCCTATTCGATTGGTTTTTATTTGACTACATCTGGCATTTTTATCTAATTTATCAAAGTAAATCACCAAATCTTCGAAGGTTGGATGCAAACAATTTTAAGTTTATAATTTTTTCGAATTGTTTGGTTCAAACTCAAACTCAAACTCAAACTCAAAAGCATTTATTTCAAATAAACCATTTACAGGCACTTTTGAAAGGTCAAGGTGTCAGTCTGTCAGAAAAAAAATGATGCTAATTGCACATTCCAAAGCGTAGATCTCTATGGAGAAGAATGTGCAAGAAACTCCATGGACACTCTTTTCAATCATTTTATGTATAACAAATATCTCTGTTACATGTTTCTTGTCGCTGCTATTATGTGAGAACAATGTCAATAAAATAAAGTAAAGACAAAAAAAGGAATTCTAAATAAAGATATTAAAATAAACCACTGGCAGCTAAGAGATGACCAGTCTCAACTGACAGCGCCCGTTCACGGACATGACGCGCCTATCAGCACCACTCAGCTCAACCATTTTGAAGGGAACCGAATGATCCAACACACGCGCCACCATCAGTGAGACATTTGAGTGAGCATGACAAACTCTCAACCACCATGCTCATTTATGTCAAACAAGTCCAATATCCAAAAACCGTAAATTGCTCCATGGTACTCACATTTACAAACTTTGAAAATAAATGCTTCTACATTATACAATAATAATTTAATATTAAATAAAAAGATAAAAAAGTATTTTCCAAACTAATCAATTTGTACGCCCTGCTGGTAGTGGAGCTGGACCAGCATTAACCCAAGCATTTTTATCCTGAATATAATCATCCAAGCTATAATATGCCCGTGTACATAGTGTGCGTTTAATACAAGATTTAAATTTTGTTTCATTGAGTTCTAATATGTGAGGAGGTATTTTATTGTAACATTTTAAACAGTACCCCATGAAAGAAGACGCTACTTTAGCCAGTCTGAAACCTGGTTGAACTAAAAGGTCCCTATTCCTTGTAACATAATTATGCCTATCGCCTCTTTTACTAAAAAGGTGAAGATTCTTTCTAACGTACATGATGTTTTCATAGATATATTGACAAGGTACCGTCATGATGTTAATATCTTTAAACAGTTCCCTTAGAGAATCGCACCGGCGGAGATTGTATATGGCTCTGATGGCTCTTTTCTGTAATATAAAAATAGAGTGGATGTCTGCAGCCCGTCCCCATAGTAAGATACCGTATGACATGATACTATGAAAATAACTAAAATAGACTAGTCTAGCGGTATCAACATCCGTAAATTGGCGGATTTTTCTAACAGCATATGCAGCTGAGCTAAGCCGTCCTGCAAGAGAATTGTTTGGTTGATTTTCAGTAGCTATAGACATGTACGATATAGTAGATCCATCCAAAAAAAAAAAAACAAAATCCAAAATGTGTGATTGGCTAATTTTTAAGATAAAGTAGAGATGAATTAATTCCAGTTATTTTAGTTGGCTCTCATATTCGATGCCATATTTTTTAAATTTCTTTTATGTTTTAATGACGTAGGTATATTTTTTGGAATCGTTTTCTTGAGTCCTTTATATAGGTGCCTATCTCACATGATCATCTATAGAGCGCCATAAAGGAACCAAACACATGACTATCCTTTGTGCCGCGCAGTCGGATAAAAAGATATCACACTCGTGACTATAGAAATCAAAGGTCACTTTTTAACAAGTTTTTTTTTTATTTACCAGGATTTACCACAACATTTAATCCTCTACAGACGGTGTATATCCCCTTACTGCATACGTGCTTCCTTTAATGCTGTAACAAGACGCTCATTAAAAATATAATTAGGCATGGGATGTATTAAATAAAAGTTCTATGGTAACCTAGCTATGAAATCTAGATTCAATGTTTACAAGAGAAACCTGGTAAGAGTTGAGAGAATCCTATGAATGCGAGACGCACAGGACCGGTCATTATGGTGACATTTGAGGAAGCTTATGTCCAACAGTGGACGTCTTTGGCCTGAAATGATGATGATGATGATGATAAACCTTAACTTAAAGATTTGTATCTTATTTTTGGCTTCCTTTTGTCTTGTAGATTGAACGAAGCAACCGAATTGAATCGTGTCAAAATTGTTAAAGATAGTTATGTAGGTCTAAATCATGGCCTTTCCCAGTATTTAAATTAACTTTGTCTAAGTTAATCAATTATTGGTTTAATTGATTGGTATTGGAAATATCCATCCTTAGACGTTCTAAAATGTCAGCTGAACTCGGTTCCCATCAGCTAGAAACTCAATGTCTTAAGAGGACTAATGCGAAATTAATGTACATGAGTTAGTTGCGAGTTTTCTAATGCGAAAAGCGTAAGATCTACTGCTGTAAACAGAAACAGAAAAATATATGTCATTCTTCAAGATAAATGGTAGACAGACCGTGTATTAAAAATAATTTAAAGGGTAGGTACAATAGAAAAAAAATCACGAAGGATGCATATAAAAAAACCTTTTCCCATTAAAAACTGGACGATGCAATAATTTTGATTGTTTGTCAGATTATTCTATAAGCAACGTTTTATCGTTATAGAGTTTTAATTTTAAAATTATAACTGTAGACTTTAGTAAATCGCCAAAATACTTCATATTTGCAAGCATTATTGTGTCTTTGTGCATCTCTTTCTTTTCTACCTATGCAGTCCGAGAGTGACCCTCGCTGTCATGTAGTCCTCTTAAGTTACAAGATGTAATACCATCGAAGTTAAGACGGCTATAAGATTGATTGAGCGATAATTACTTGCCCGAATAAGTACCTAATACTCTGTGAGATGCATCTGGATGACAATGCACTTTCTGCGAATCTACATGTATACGGGGATTATGTGGAGCATTAGTAGCCACATGACGATGCGTATAATCGTCATGTGGGTACTAGTGCTGAAAACAATTGAATCACGCCTCGATTGCAGACAACACTGTGCCACCACGTAACTAGCCGCGGAAGATTAATTACGTTACCTGCGAAGCGTAGCAGCCCTTTTGTATATGTGTATTGGAATATTACTATTGTATTCGAATATGAATTGATTAGTAGTGGTAAATGAGGAACTCGTGTCCAAATAATAACAAATGGTCCAAGGTTAAGCAACGTTTGCCGAGGACGATCTGTAGATGGGTGATGAAAATCCTCTAATTTTGACATATATTTTTTAGCTTTGACATGGTTCTTGTATATTACAATGTCTAATTATTCTTGTATATTACAATTCAAAATTAATTCAAAACATTCAAAATTAATTTAAAACAAAAATTAATTTTGAATGTTGACATAATAAGATAAAAATAACATCGAATTAAATGATCTAAATAAATTTAATGTATTCAGTTATTTAACAATTCATGTACACACAATTATAGATGAAAATAATACATAAACAGAAAAGTAATTACATAGGTGATGATTATTTCTATAGAAATCTCTTCCAGCATACCTGCGAAAGGAGAATTGGAAAAAAAAGAAATGTAGACAGAGTGTGTAAACGTGTTAGGAAAAAAAGAAGAATACAAATAAAACATTTATCAATGAAATATCCAATATAAAAATATACCTAATATCATAAATAATAATTGAAATTCTAGCCAAATTTATTGTGTAAACATTTTTTTTTTTTTTTTTTAGTTTTCTATATTATAAATATTTGTACGCCGACACTTGCGGCTAAACATGACTGGACTCAGACATAAATTTCAATCTTGCATGCTATTGTATGTATACCATGTTTACACAAATAAAGAATATCTTATCTTATCTTTATCATTTTAACATTTGAAGATTCCTTCAAGCCTTAATAATCTCGTTAAGCCGTTGGTCTCAGCCGTCGTTTGTAGATCTTTGACAGTCGCTACGTATAGTCAGAAGTTGAGAAATCTGACATCAGTCTTGCCAACAGGTATCGTGGAACCTAATTCCTGGGTTGTGGAAGTCAGATAGGTAGTCGCTCCATGTAAAATAGCAGTAAAATACAGCCACACCCGATTTGACTGGAAGCTGAACTGAAAATAGTTGGGAAAAGTTTATGTAGATTTGAAGCAGCATTAAATGCGATTAATTACAAACGGATCCGTCTGATTGTAACAAGTGGAGTTTCTGTAGGTTCTACCTACTATCATGGAAACAAGGCAATGGGGTTGCAATTAATCTATACTTATAATATTATAAAGCTGAAGAATTTGTTGGTTTAAACGCGCAAATTTCAGGAAGAAATGTTTCGAATTGAAAAAATCTTTTAGTGTTTGATAATCCATTTATCGAGGTTGGCTTATATGTGTCACCGGTAAATTGTAAACTCCGTATGATTGTAATAAATCTTTATTAGATTATAATTTTTCGATATACAATGAAAAATCGTTTTGTACACAATAATCCACATCCAAATTCATTAGTTTGTAACAAAACCGTGTCTTATTTAGAAAAATAGTTTACAATTGCTCGCGATATTTTACAATCTTACGGCGTTTGCAATTTTACGGTGACATATGCATTATAGGCCTTTTCACACTACGGGGCAGTAACCAAAGGCGCGAATGGAATCGCTTGGGAAGCTAGTTTACTTATATTATGTATTTACAAGAACTCCTATCTATCTATCACTACTTTTGTATTAGGTATTAAAAAAAAATCAGGTACCAGATTTAATACTTTCTTCTGACAAAAGGACTCTAGCGGATTTTAAACATTGTTAGAATGTTTTATAGGAAACGATTTCATTGAGAGAATTTATATGAAAGCTTACCCGAGTGTAAACTTGAAGAAAGTCGATGTAAACATTTTAAATGAAAATGGTAACATTGAAATCTCAACAGACTGAAAGGTAATCTATTGTCATGTACATTTTATGATATGCTTTTTGGACAGAAATATTAAGTAGGCATTTCTTTAGACTGAATTGTTTAGTGCAATCTTTTATTTGGGGACTTTTCGTTGAGTAACGTGTAGCCGAAATGCGTCAAAATAAAACATTGGAATCATTTCTATAACGTTTAAAACTGTTTGAAAAGACATCGTTATCGATTACGGTCAATCAATGACCAAATTTTAGGATTTTAGGTCATCGGGAATTACCCTTTTTTTTTTTTTTTGTTGTCGAGGGGAAACCTTCAAAAGGCGCCCGGACTTTGGGGATAAGTCCGGGGAGTGTGGGATTTTTACCTCACTAAAACCACCCCGGTGATCACCATCAGCACATAGAAGGGGCCCCGTTACCTCTCAAAAGACCATTCCGGAACCCCCTCAGTGCAACGCCTGTTACGGCACATCCCTGAAGAGACTAAATATCGGTCTCCCCTAAGCCTTTCTGAGCACGGCAGCACGTGATCACTGTGCCACCGTCTTCCCTGGAATCACTCGATGGGCGGGCAGAGTCCCCACTCTGAGCGCCCGTGGTTCCAAAGTCCCACTTGTATTGGATGATGCAAGCGGGGTTTCGGCGTGTTAGGCATCGAGGCGGTTGCCTCCCCGACGCCTTCTTCTTCGAGTGGGATCGGCCCTTTCACGATCTCGCTCGGCGGCCTCCTTCTGGACCATCACGGTCTCACAGAAAGAAGCAACTTCCCTCCAGTTTTCTGGCTCCACTAGCATAGCCCTAACTACTGCTGGCAGAGACAGATCTTGCCCGATTTTGGCGACCAAGTCTCGTCGCTCATTGGCCCACGCTGGACATTCTTCCAGCGTGTGCTGTGCAGAATCCAAGTCACTGCCACAATGGTGGCAATTTGCCATGGCTTCACGCCCAATTCTGTTCAGGTACTCACCGAAGCAACCGTGCCCGGTCAGCACCTGAGTGAGTCTGTAGGAGATGCGCTCCTTTCTTGTCAGCCAGGCTTTGAAGTGCGGCAGGACGGCTTCGACAACGCGCTTGCACGAGAATTGCGGCTGCTGTAGCCGCTCGCGCCACCTCTCGAGCGCGTGTCGCCGTTCCTGCCGCCTCAGCCTTACTACAGCGATTCCCGGCACGCTATTGCCACTTTGGCGTATATCTCGAATCTGGTAGTAGACTCTTGCGTCCATATCCGCCAGGATGTCCAGTGGTGGAAAGCGTGCCAAGAGAGTTGCCGCCTCGAAGGATACCGTTCGGTATCCACGTGCGATGCGAATGGCCATTTTCCGCTGCAAACTATTAATTTTAGTCCTGCAGCGACGGACACCTGACAGTCTGTTTGACCACACAGGTGCCCCATAAAGGGCCATCGACCGCACGACACCCGCGTAGAGGCGGCGAACTTCTTCCCGAGGACCCCCGAGGTTGGGTAGCAGTCTGTGCAAAGCACCCACTGCTTTACCAACGCGTGGGACTAGACGCTCGAAGTGCTCTTCGAAGCCCCACCGACCGTCCAGGGTTAGGCCAAGATACTTTATGTATAGACCCACCGGAACTTGCGCATCTCCAACTGTCACTGATGAGCTGGGTGGCTCTTTGGTCCTCGGCAGTTTGTGGAACCAGATCGCCTCAGTCTTATGAGGCGCTATCTCCAAACCCAGCTCACGGATCGAAGCCACGACTCTTGCCACACCAAGCTCAGAAAGCTGGATGGTCTCGTCGAAGTTGTTCCCGCCAGCCAATACCAGGGTATCATCTGCATAACAGATGATATTTACACCTATGGGGAGGTCGATGCGCAGGACTACATCATATGCAAGATCCCACAAGAGAGGCCCTAAAACCGACCCCTGCGGAACCCCACACGTTATCTCCCTCCGATGAATGCTACCGTCCCGACTCACATAGCGAATGTGCCGATCACGTAGGTAGTCCCAGATGAGGCGCTGCAAGTAAGGCGGTACTCTATGGTATACTAGTGCCGCCCTAATCGTACTCCAGGGCAGGCAGTTGAAGGCATTGACGATATCTAAGCTTACCGCCAACGCTACCCCACCCTGGGACACTACCTGCTCCGACAGTGAGCGAACGCGTAAGATTGCATCGACGGTAGAGCGCTGCTGTCGGAAGCCATACTGGCTATCGGCAAGGTCAGGACCAACACGCGAAAGGTGCTCGATGAGCCTCTCGGCAATTATTCTTTCGAATAATTTGGAGACCTCATCGAGTAAGCAAATGGGACGGTATGCAGAGGGAGACTCTGAGTCCCTACCTTCTTTCCTCAACAAGACCAATCCAGCCTCCTTCCAGTCGGAAGGGAACACGCCCGAACAGAAGCAGCTATTAAATAACTGTATTAAGCGCTCCCCTAGAGCATCCATAGCCAGAACCCACGCGCGGCCGGGAATACCATCAGGGCCCGGTGCGGTATTACGTGACGCCATGCGTCTTACAGCTCGGTCCAACTCGCCCTCAGTAACCCCCAACTCGTCGGACCAATCTGAAGGTGGCAAGAGAGACGAAGGACTGTCCCTTATTACCGGAAAAAGCGTATTTACAACTCTCTCCAGCAGTCTCGGATCCATGGTTTCCGTGATTGGGGGGACCCAGGGACGCAGTTTGGCCATGACCAACTTATATGGTCTTCCCCAAGGGTCTCTATCCAGCCCTTCTAGAAGCTCTTTCCAGGACCTTGACATGGCATCCGCGATTGCGTGTTGAAGCTCCATTGTCGCCTCTCGGTATGCTCTATAGACTATCTCTATTTGCTCATCTGAAGCTCTTGGCTCTCTTCTACGTCGAATGCGCTGATACTGCCGTCGAGACCTCAGACAGCAAAGGCGCAGCTGCGCAATGTCTTCTGACCACCAATAAGTCGCACCAGGACGCTGAGCGCATCTGATTCGGGGCATGGAAGCGTCACAGATCGAAGTCATCCTGTCCTGGAACCAAGCCGCCTCTTCCTCTGGGTCGGGCGAGATTCCTGAAGAACGAGAATCTTCTGGCCAAGCTGCGACATTAGCGGCTGCAATGAGCATGTCTCGATTGAGCCGTTTAAGAGCCCAACGTCGCACTAGTGGGTAAGATCCTAGACGGCTCGGGCTGTCAGCGGGGCGTAGTGTCACATCAAAAACGATGTGGCGATGGTCAGATAGTGTGACAATTTCCTCCGCCACTCTCCATTTCGACACCATACGGATAGCAGAAGGAGTCCCCCATGAGAGATCCACAATCGACTCCCCCTGCCACCTAACGCATGTGGACACTGACCCCTGGTTTAAAAGTCGAAGATCAAGTGTCGCCGCCCAGTTTTGTACCGCGCGTCCCCTCGGTGTATCCCGGTTATTTCCCCAAGCTCTCGAGTGAGCGTTGAAATCGCCCAAGATGAGCACTGGACGAGGTGAGCATTTGTATTGAATACAGTTTGCAAACCCATCCAGATATCTTTCAAATTCGTCAAGAGAAATATTAGAAGAATATTAGAAGTAACAGCCTACTACGGCCAGAGATCCCCATTCTACAGCAACGAATCCCTGTCCCTTATCCAGAAGGGAACAGTGTAGCCGACCGCTTCCACCAGCCCAATAAATGGCAACGGAGTCCACGGTATCACGGAACCATCGAGGATGATCTCGTAGGCCGTAGGGCTCCGCTACCACCGCCAAGGCAACCGACCACTCCGCAACGGTCTGCAGAAAAAGATTCTGTGCATTGCGGCAGTGGTTCAAGTTGCACTGAAGAACTTTTAGGGCTGGGAAGATGAGGTATCCATGTCCTCCGCAGGGCCCGCACCCAGTGGTACCGGCGCCGGTTCTCGTGATGTAACAGGGGCACGTGAGGCCCGTTTCTTGCGCGGTGCGCATTTCTTACCTCCCAGTCGATGATCTGCTGGAAGACCCTGGTCTGAACATAGCGGACATCGCATAGACGTCGCTGTACACTCTCTGGCTTTGTGAGCTCCTCCACAAGCATAGCACTGTGTACTCCGATCAATCGCACTAGTGCACTGGCGACGAACGTGCCCGGGCTCAAGACAACGGAAGCACATCATACGACGCGCGCCCAAGACCTGCAACCTTACTGAAGTCCAACCTAAGCGCATACACTTATCAGACGCCAGCTTCTTTATCGTCGCCAGTGGAGCACGGACCCAGACGTGCCCTAAAGAAGCAGGCGGACGACGAATTTCACCCACTTTTACGTCCTCATTAGAACAGCCGCCTACCTTGGCAATAGCAGCTGCTACTTCATCAGGCGTGACGGCATCATCCAAATCCAAAATTCTCGCTTCTGCTCTCTTTGTTGGGCGTGAAATCTTCACATCGGAGTCAGTAAAAACCTCCCGCATGCGGCTAGCTAAACTATCAGCTTTATGAGAAGATTCGGCGCCAGCAATGGTAAGAATCATTCCGCCATCAGCAGCCCTTCTTTGGCCAACGGTATCAATACCAAGGTCAGCCAACCGGATTCGCTGCCTCAGTGCGTACATGACCTCGCCGAGTTTAGCGGATGATCCCTCTCTTACCGAAACCGTTATAGCTGCTGTGGTGGGAACCCTAGGCAGTTTGACCGTCTGGTTTTTTTTCGGGCCACTTTCTTGCGCGACGGTTTGGGGAGTCTTTGCATTTTTTGCCTTCCTCCCCACCACAGTGGACCAGGTCTCTGATTCAGTCCTCGCTGCATTCGATAAAACCTGCGAAGTCTGAGTCGGTGCCGCAGACACGGCAGGCAAATCCACTACCGGTGCCACGGTTTTGCGTTTTCCCTTTCTCTTCCCCTTCTTCTTTGTAAGGTTAGGCACTGAACAAGACTCGGCAATTGTCGGCGCTTGAGCAACCGATGACGAGACTTTCTTTGTATCGGCAGCGAGTGGCGGACGCAAAGGCCTCTCAGGAGGCAGCCTTTTCTCCAAAGCCGCTAGTTTGGCATCTACCATACCTCCAATCTCTAGGGCTATGGAGCGACGAAACTGGGCCTCAGACTCACTCGACCCGAAAACTCCAGCCGCTGCAGTAGTCTGACTATGCTCCATTGAGGAGGCTGCCATGGTAGAGCTTACAGTAACTTCACCCTTACGACTGAGAAGGCTAACCTGCGCTGTCAGCTTTTCGACCTGCGCTGAGAGACCGGTAAGGCGAGCCTTTAAGTCGGCATTTTCGGTTTCTAACCGCTCCACGTTCACCTCAACGGCCGATCGCGTGGCCAACTCAGCAACTGCGGCTTGCATTGTCACTGCCGCCAACTTGAGGCTGTAGGCAAAGCTACTTTTAAGGTTGCGAGAGCCATTTGCAACCTCTTCGATGGCCCTAAGACTGTCTTTAATGCAGGTGCTTAGTTCCGCCGTTGGTTGCGCCTGCATCGTTTTGGCCAACATCTTCAATTCTGGTAAGTTCTGCTGTGCTGAAGACCTAGTTTTTGCCTGCTTAGGTGGTGGACTCACTAACTCAGAGTCCGTGCCTTCGCCGTCCTTTGCTCCATCAGTTAAAGGCTTACTAAGGCTAAACGATTTACCAGCTTTCTTCTTCGTCTTTTCCGTCGACTCGTCACTTCTCGGTATCTGCGTACGCTTGCGCGTGCGTCCCCGACACGATTTAATCGATTTCTCCGAAGCAAATGACTTTTGCGAGAGCGAAGCCTCACTGGCGTCACTAGACATCTCGTCAGCAATTGGGTTAGGCGGGCGCACAAAATGTGCTCGAGTCGATACCCCCTTTGGCACTCTCTGAGCGTTTAAATATTCCGTCGCCGTGGATGTGCTGGGAGTAGAATTTAATATCTCCTCATCAACGATACATGAGCCACCCTGGCTCAAAGTGCCCGTAAAGCACGGGTAGAAATCCGATTGGGATTTTAAGCGATCATTGTCCCCCCCAGAATACGTGGGACTGACCGAACACTGCTCGGTGAGGGATTCTCCCACTGCGGTGCAGCAGGTACCCTCCTGGGGTAGTTTGTTTGTATGAGTCGCTTCCAT
The DNA here is from genome assembly GCA_958295575.1 of Leucania comma. Taxonomy (NCBI): domain Eukaryota; kingdom Metazoa; phylum Arthropoda; class Insecta; order Lepidoptera; family Noctuidae; genus Leucania; species Leucania comma. Next base: position 11,461,801 of record OY282474.1, on the reverse strand, counting down.
TATTGATGCTGAACACAGCTTTGCCTTTTTTATGGGGTGGGGTCCCCAAAGATATCGTACTTGTTCACTTTCACTGTCTTATGGACAGACTTGTACTAGAAGTGAACCTCCTTCTTATTCACCAAAGCGGTGAAGAATATTTCGCACACCGTCTGAAAACAGCAACAACTGCTGAAGTTTTCAGACGGTGTGCCCCTCGCGGATGCCCGATGTTAAGCTCCGCCCCGTGTCTCTCTTAGTCTGGTCTCTCCCTTGAGGCCTTCCGGCATGAGTGACTCTACCGGCAAAGCCCTCAAGATCATTGAGACGCACAAGCCCCACCACGACGACAACGTGAAGACACACTCGGTGGGGATCGGGAATTACCCTATGAATTTTGATTTCCTTTTTTGTGACATAAACGGCCATATTTTTTTTTTTTACGTAAAAATTTCGAAGTTTGTTTTTTTCACAGCTTTAAGGAACCGCAGACTTGACTATATGGTTTTAATTTCAACTCGATAACTTTACGCGTTCCCGAGATAAAAGGTCAACAAAGTGATCTTATAAGGTTTCCGTTTCTTCCTTTTGAGGTACGAAACCCTAAAAAAAAGAGTTTCGTTTCTATTGTATTTAGGTACTATGTCAAAATTAAGTCGTGTTGATTGAAATGTATGGGCGTAACGCCAGACGACAGGTTTTCATTATCATCGCAATCTAAGGTGTGGAAAATAAATGTTACAACCGACTCTTGATTAGAGTAACGCTCTAGTTTTTTTTAGTGGTTGGTCAAATCGGACGTGTATAACTTTTTTAGTTACCATTTAGATTTATTTATTTATTACAGCTTATACGGCTAATATTCGTATAACTTATCAATTTTTGATTATATATAAGTTGTATGAATGTCAGTAATATTGTATCCTAAGTATGGAAGCGGTTAAGCTGATAGTAGAGCAACAAATATTTTTCATCAATTTTCTACGGATAGTAAAGCAACAATAAAAAAAATGGTAATTTAAAAAACTAAAAAACCCGACTGCTTTTCTGAGCATTCATGAAAAAGCCCTAAAACAAGAAAATCTGGCAGTCCGGACCCATTCTAGAATTGAGAGCACATACCTATATTACATTGCAGATTACTCCAATCTATTGAATAGACGGCTGACTTTCTAGAATGGGTCCCGACTGCCAGATTTTCTTGTTTTAGGGCTTTTTCATGAATGCTCAGAAAAGCAGTCGGGTTTTTTAGTTTTTTAAATTACCATTTTTTATTTTTTATTTTTTTAGTTTTATTTTATTACGATATCACTTTCAAAGTAATTGCAAATCTAAAGACACCTCTCAAACTAAAATCCATCGAGCCGTTCAGGTCGCAGAGCGTGCCAAACATTTGAATTCGGCGCTAAAAATCCGCCATTTTGTTTTTTTTTTATTTTGATATACCCAGTGTCACTCTCACAGTAAATACAAATCTAACGACACCTCACAAGCTAAAATCCATCGAGCCGTTCAGGCTGCAGAGCGTGCCAAACATTTATACATACATACATACATACATACATACATACTCTCGAAAAACATAACCCTCCTTCTGGCGCAGTCGGGTAAAAACAATCAAAATCTTCGGATATCGATTCCTATTTCGATGATTGAAATCAGGTTTCTTACAACACTGTTGGGGGGAAAGAATATCCTTTGCTAATCGATGCAAGATCCCTAAATCTTCTTGGTCTATTCTAATTAAATATTACAATTATTTGAGGCCGATGGGATAGGTGGTGTGTATGTGAGTTTACGTGTTTGTGATCGCACCCACGATAAAGAAGGAATTCCTAGTGTGGGGCGACGTTATGAAAAAAAAAATGCAATTGTAATAAGAACTCATATGATAGATGCTGGTGTTACTGTGGCTGTTATCCAATCACAGTAGTTTCGGAATAAAAAATTATGTCGTAAGACTCTGTCATCAGATAAGTAAGATCTAGGTTTGGGAAAATAATCGTTTCGGCCACCTTATTCATGCATATCATGCAGGCCTTATTGTGAGCTCTTAATGCGATCCATGTTACTACCTAAACTGAGTAACCTACATGAGGGTGTCTAAGACACGGTGGAGCGCACGGTCGAGGTGTACCCCGCTTGGGAAGAGCATCGCCGTGTCCTTGGGGGACGATCGGCGGCGGCGATCTCTTGCGCCGGGCCTTGGTTCAGGCCATGCTCCGGAGCGAGGAGGAGTGGCAGGGGTCGCCTCCTTCTGCGAAGCAGTAATGCTAGCAAAGGAGGAAGCCGACCACATCAGGCAACGCCGCCGCTGCCGCCGAGATTCCGATCCCGATTTTCGGCCACCGTAGGCGGGGGCTCGCGGACGGCGAGCAACGGGTAGTTCGCTGTCCGTCCGTCCGTTAACAGACCGGTCCGAGCTCAAGTCGTTTACGGCGCGCACTGTTCCCGCACGCCTCAAAGAGTTGTCAGCAAACTGTAGTGGCCCAGCAGGACCGAAGCCTACTGGGGCCAAAGGTTAGGTATGTGAAAATGAAACCTGGGGCCCTGGGACGAAGGCAATGAAAGAAGCAGGATAGGTTTTTTTTTTCAGAAGAGTCTGACACTATCTCCCGGCCCAACCAAGGGCGGGATTTGTCATTTGGTAATTTTACCTACCATAAAAAAAAACATGAGTGTGTATAGCTCTATTCTTTTCTCGCTCGCACAACTGAAATTTTAACAAGGAATTTTAAGGCCCAAGGACAAATTAAAAAAAATAATACAAAAGCTCAAAAGCTAGTCCTAACTAGACCTATCAAGTCACTACAGACGCCAAGCCACAAATTTTCAAGTTTGCATTCGACATTCCTATTGAAAGTTGAGAGCTCTCTACACGTATTGTGAAAAGTTTTTCTCAAGTTTTCAAAAGCCAATTTGTAGGTTGGATTTATAAGGAGCCAAATCCAATCTATCCGTTGAATTAATGATTGATAGCACGGGATCAAGCCGTGAGTCGTTTGCAACAAGTTTGGACTTACGACGCATATTAAGCAGTTGGTGTTTACTGTTGGGGTCAAACTATGAAACGCTTATGAGAACCTTGGAGTGGTCGCAGCATTTGGTATTCATAGAGACATTGATGTTTCAGTCTTTGATATGAATGTCGGTGTTCTGGGAAGATTTGTATAGCAATGTATAAATCAGGGTAATAATTTGTGGTTTTCCGACTTCGTTAAGGCTGTAGTGAGAAATGAGTATATTAGGGGAAGTTTGAAAGTGGCGCCACCGCGCCAGTGACTGAAAAGTTGAAAGGAAATCGTTTGTCTTGGTATGGTCATGTGAAGAGGAGGGATGAAACGCATGTTACTAAAAGAGTTATGAGTTTACATGTGGATGGATGGAGAGGGAGAGGGAGGCCAAAGAAGAGATGGATGGATTGTGTGAGGAGTGATATGAAAGAAAAGGGAGTTAGTGATAGCGTGACGAGTGACAGGAGAGAATGGAAGAAAAAAACGTGTTGCGCCGACCCCAAATAAAACGGGATAAGGGCAGGAAGACGATGGTAAGGCTGTAGCGCAAATTTGTTTTTGGGGTTGCACACCCGCCTCCGTTGTCCGTCCGCCTGTCAGCGAGTTGTATCTCTTATGAGATATATTATGATCATAAGTGCTACAGAGTGTAAATTTTGATAGATTGTGTATTTCTATTAATTCGCTTCAAGAACAAATAATAACATTAAAATAAAGTTAATAATAAAAGGGGTTCTCGTACAAGTTATTTTGTCGTCGTTTTGTATTCTAGTACGGAACCCTTTATATGCTAGTCCGACACGCACTTGGCAATTAACTGTGTTATAGGTAAGCAAAATATGCTTACCTATAACACAGTTAATACCGCTTATTGGAGTATTTTACGGCTGGCCAACGCCACGGCATACATATACCTATATTCCCACCACTAACTGCTCTAGTCGACCGCCAGATTCACTGACAGATGTCAAATACATCATGTTACTGACACTTGAAACAATCAATACACCACAAGCATCTTAGTGCCTCCCATTGCTGTGAGATTGTTCGAAAATGATACCGCAGCACTGGAACTAAAAGGGAACTGAATAAATACAGGTGGGTTTTAATTAGCTAAAGCTTGACACTCCGGAATCCAGCTTCACGAACGAAACGTTGATTAATTCCCAAAAAAAAAAAAATATATTTCTGCGTCGAGCTAGAATCTAAACAGGAGTAGTTGGTTTATTCCACAGATCAAATACCCTCAAAAAATATTTTTGACCTTCTCAATATTCGATAAACTTACCATTTTGTAAAATAAAGTTTACGTATTAAAGCATGTTATCGTAGGCGTAGGCTTGCGGACGGCGAGGAATGGGTACCTCGCCGTCCGGTCGTCCGATAACCGGACCGCCCGAGCCCGAGTTATTGACGGAGCGTAATTTTTTACGCGTGCCACAAGGAGATGTCAGCAAACCATAGGGGTCCAGCAGGGCTGAAACCTATTGGAGCCATGGGTTCGCTTCTGGAAGGAAAATCCGTGGTCCTTTAACGTAAGGCAAAGAAAGAACATGTTTCAACAGCATATGTGAGTTTTAGGCAGTAAAAGATTGATACGCCCGCTCCGCTCTAGAGCGGGAAAAATAATTGGATGATTTCCCACCTTAAAAAAGTGTACAAATTAACGCCAATAAAACACGTAAAACTAATTCTTCAGTCTGAATGAATACCGTTTTATATTTACACAGTAGATACGTTGATTTATGTTATTTGCAAAGTATTAAGTAGGTAACTCCGGCCGGCTTGCCAGCTGGGAAACTTTATCAAAACACGAACCAGCCTATATCAACACGTTTGTAATGAGCTCATTTTTCGTTCATTATCATCATGTGGATTTAAGTCATTTAAATAAATGTTTATCAATACGTATTTCGTTAATGGATATTAATTTGCTCCTCATATTATAAAAGCAGCCTTATTGATGTTAACCGAATATACAAGTATATGATGTTTGTGGTAAATTCTTGGTTCTTTTAACATATATTCTTGACTACCGTTTTGATATAAAAGATCAAACAACCAGAGGTAAAAAAGTTAAGCAATGTTAACGTTTAGTTAAGTTTATCAAAGGAAAAAATGCTATCGTGCTCTTGCCTTACCTTCACTATCGGGGTGAGAAAATTAAGTTTTTATAAAAGACTTTATAAAAGAAATGTCGTCGCCACTTTAATATAGACCTCGGAGATTACCTGTTTCTAATATATCTAGCTCTTAAATGGGTTTGGACTTGTCTCGAGAGAAACACCGCTCTGAACTTTAATAACCACGCTGAATTGAATAAGATCTCACATAACATTTACACAACTCTCACTAACATAACCACTAAACAGACTCGATATAACTAATAGTTTTTTTTTACCGGTTGTACCGTTCTATAGGACCAATTTTAAGAGGTAAAAAATAATGTTACACAATTTTAGAAGCTATCTCGCATTTCACATTGAAAAATTAAATATATTGTAATCCTACTAAAGGTATGTAACGGAAGTGGATATAACCACTTCAGTCCGTAAAACTGAAACTGAATTCGGAATCGGAGTTTTTAAATCAAAATCGGAACAGGAATCAGAATCGAAATCGGAGGCGGAGGTAGAGAATGAATCTTGAAACGTGAAATGTCAAATAAAACACTATTATATATTATAATAAAAAAGTGAATTGACAATATTCCAAATACAAAACAAAATAATAAGTGAAAGAATAATCGACTGAAGGCACGGGAAGAGTGAGGTTCCCATAGCAACAAGTATAAACTTGTTTGGATCTCCGATATAAGTTCCAATTAAAAATCGGAATCGGAGGTGCAAAATCAATCATCAATTTCTTTAGAATCGGAATCGAACCTTCATAACATCTCTAATAAATAGGCAGTAGATGAACTAAAAATAAGCCTATCAAATAACAACTATCGTCTGTCATTGAACTATATTATTTGGCCATTTTCTATCAATATTTTCGCTCACACAAATCATTGTACAGACAAACGTATGATAGGTGGACTACCGCACAACCACCCTTACGGTATTATTAATGTTAAAGGACGTATACGAGTACACTCACAAATATAAATACTCAGTTCCAAATTTTTTTTTGCGAAATATTGATGCAATAATGATAAAAAGATTTACAAGCGGTCCTTTCTGACGTTGTACTACTCGAAAACCCAATATATTGGGGACTAAATAAATTGGGGACCCGATTGCAGCGCTATTTATTTATTTAAACTTCATGTTCAGTAGTGGTACATAAGCGGACTTAATGCAACAAAGCATTCTGTACCAGTCAACCTTTGGATTAGAACAAAGTAAATAATAACAGATATTTCAAACAGAATATAGTATAAATTAATTAATTAATAAAATACGTATCGTACGCCATCTACCCGGCTCTGTTGTATTGACCCACTGTTTACACACATAATTTTACTCAAATCGGTCGAAATATTTAACAGCAGTTTGGTGACAAACAAACGTACAGAAGAATTATATATGTAAATATATAGTTTCGTGAATACCCTTATGGTAATCATTCTCAACGGCGAGAGAAAGTCGTTTTTAAATATTTCCTAAGTAAGGAGTCTTTCCAAGGTAGATATTTATGCTCGTGACTGTACATGTAATATACCAAGGCAGAGTAGGTCTATGTACAACACGATGTTTTTATTTGATATTTTCTGTACAGACCCTCGTTACAAAGGATTTGTTATTTGTCATTAGATACTCTTTCCGATTTTCAGCTTCGAAGGACAGGGATGAAGATGTTTCAGTGAACTTAATGGACGCGTTGTGTATTCAAGATCCCTTCTTGTAGTGATCGAAAATAAAGATTGCCTCAGTAATACTACGAGTGGAGAATAGGAGTTGAAATAATACTTACTGGCCCAATAATGGCATTGATCACTGAGTATAGAATTAACACCGGTCCAAATAAATAAACATGCCCCCTAATTGAATCCACCTATAAAATCCCATCATGTAACTTGTAAGAATGAGTGTAAATTAAAGGTATGAAGTGACATAATGAAGAGTTACGTGACGGCTACGAGCTTATTACAAAAAGTTTATGAGTTTGCTACGAAACAGTCATTTTATAAATAAATGATTACGAGCTTGCTACGAAATATTTATGAGCAGGCTACGAAAGGGATACAAGCTTTTTACGAAAGGTTTCCGAGTTTCGTACGAAAGAGTTACGAGTTTGCTCCGAAAGTATTACGAGTTGCTACAAAACGTTTACGAGCCTGCAACAAAAGTGTAACGAGCTTGCTACAAAACTGATACGAGCTTGTAAAAAAATATCTATGAGCTTGCTGCGAAAGGATTACAAGCTTGTTACCAGAGGGTTCTGAGCCTCCTATGAAGGGTTACCAGTTTGCTACGAAAGTGTTACGTGTTTGCTACAAAATGGTTACGAGTTTGCTACGAAAGTGTTACGAGCTTGCTACGAAACTGATACGAGCTTGTAAAAAAATATCTATGAGCTTGCTGCGAAAGGATTACAAGCTTGTTACCAGAGGGTTCTGAGCCTCCTATGAAGGGTTACCAGTTTGCTACGAAAGTGTTACGTGTTTGCTACAAAATGGTTACGAGTTTGCTACGAAAGTGTTACGAGCTTGCTACGAAATGTGGTAACCATTATGTAGCAACATAATGGTTACCAGTTTGCAATGAAAAGGTTATGAACTGGCTGCGAAGCAGTTTAGCTGCGAAAAGATAGTAAACTTCATAAGCACCGGTATTGAGTTGTGTACCAAACAATCAAAAAATTTGACGGCACGGTTGGCGCAGTGTTTGAGTGATTGACTGCTGCGTTGCGGGTCGCGGGTACGATTCACGCACGGAACAAATATTTGTATGGCCTACAGATAGGTGTTGTACCTACGATACAGGATTAATTCCTAGTGTCGGGTCTCGATTTGTTAAAAAAAAAGCACAAGGTGCCTAAAAACAGTTAAGAGAATAACTCTTAACTGTTTTTACCCGACTGCGCCAGAAGGAGGGTTATGTTTTTCGAGAGTATGTATGTATGTATGTAAGTATGTATGTATGTATGTATGTATAATTGTTTGGCACGCTCTGCAGCTTGAACGGCTCGATGGATTTTAGCTTGAGAGGTGTCGTTAGATTCGTATTTACTGTGAGAGTGACACTGGGTATACCAAAATAAAAAAAAAACAAAATGGCGGATTTTTAGCGCCAAATTCAAATGTTTGGCACGCTCTGCGACCTGAACGGCTCGATGGATTTTAGTTTGAGAGGTGTCTTTAGATTCGTAATTACTTTGAAAGTGATATCGTAATAAAATAAAACTAAAAAAATAAAAAATAAAAAACGGTAATTTAAAAAACTAAAAAACCCGACTGCTTTTCTGAGCATTCATGAAAAAGCCCTAAAACAAGAAAATCTGGCAGTCGGGACCCATTCTAGAAAGTCAGCCGTCTAGTCAATAGATTGGAGTAATCTGCAATGTAATATAGGTATGTGCTCTCAATTCTAGAATGGGTCCCGACTGCCAGATTTTCTTGTTTTAGGGCTTTTTCATGAATGCTCAGAAAAGCAGTCGGGTTTTTTAGTTTTTTAAATTACCGTTTTTTTTTTGCGAAACTTTTCCTTCAAAACGTAAGATTAACCTCGTTACAGCTACATTATATAGGTATTTTGCGTTTTATATTATACTAGCTTTTGCCAGCGGCTTCAACCGCATATTAGTAGGTTTCTCCTTACAAGCTTTGCCCCCTTATGGGTAAAATTTCGAGTGATCCTTTCTTATCGAATGCCGTCATACAAAGAACATACTTTCTTCATTCATACATTTTTCTTTCTTTCATTGCATCCCGTCACGACTGTCCCAAACAGGCACACTGGGTAGAAATAGTTACGGGAAAATTGTAAAGAAATAAATTGATACTGCCAAAATTTATTATGTACCTACTAACATAGATCTTAAGAATATTGTTACTAACACTACTAATATAGATCTAAGAGTATTTTTACTAACACTCATAAGGATCTGAGTCCGAAATAAATTGATATTATTATTTTCTTTATTTATTTTTCGTAAATACTCGTATTATTAACATTTTTAAATATTTTCTAAAACACATTTTGTACTTCGACGCCTGAGTGTATTTGGTGTTTTTGTATTATATTTGTACATAGTTATGTCTAGTTTACATTATTAGTTTAGTTTTTGTGTACATAGGTTTAGTATAAATTTTGAAATGGATGTAGTCTAAAACACATATAAAAAACATTTAAAAATATACAAAAATAGTAGTCCGCCAGTGTCGGGAGCATATTATTATTATTATTATTTACGATCAGTGGTTTAGGCTGTGCGTTGATCTGTCAGTCAGTCATTCAGGATAAAAGAGTTTTATAAGTATTAGACTATCCGTTTACACCTATAAAATAATAGAATATTATGACAGAGCACTAAGCTGCGTTCGATTTATTAGGGATAACCCGCATCCATTCATCAAATATAGTCGTTCCATCATTCCGGTTCAGTGTTGAAAGCGTTTTGTATTCACTTCAACAGTATCATGTTGTGTTTGTATCAAATAAACTAAAACAATTGAGTTCGCAGCTCATGTAATGAATAGACAGTTAATTGCATTGAGTTGAGTACATTTCACGGCTGTACTGTGTGTTAAGTAATTACTGCTACTAACTAATAATTATGTCATTCATTTTAATATAATACTAACTGCTGCCAGCGGTTTCGTCTGCGCGATAGTAGAAAATTGTCCAAGGGAATATCTCGGAGTAAAAGTATTCAATTTGCTATACCAGGACATGGTCTTCCCGAATATACACCGTTCAATTTTGGTCGTTTTAATCCCGCGGAGGGTCGATTCGGTACATGAAACACTGTCGATTTCTAAAGACAAAATTAAAAACTAAAGTACATTTTTCTAAAACTCGAGTTAATATACGCATGTACGAAATTAATTTCTTTAAGTAAGGTTTATGTGTAAAATTTACTGCCGTGTGAAGCCGTAGTTTTACCATAAACCTTATGATTTTATAAAGAGCAGCTGTGTTGTTTTCGCAGGAATTCTACATAACCAGTAAGAACATAAGAAAAATATTATCAAAACGAGGAAAGTTTGTAGGTACAGAATATTTCAGAATAATTGAAAGTAGTAGTGAGTACTTAAATTATTCTGGAATATTAGAGAATTTATTACTTTTATAATATTTAATAGATTTCGATAAGCAGGGGAACCGCCAGGGGCCTTTTTTTTTGTGGTGGTTAAAATCAGACGTGTGTCAGACTCTTACCGACTAAAAACCTACCCCGTTCCCGGGGCCTCACTCTAGTAGGGACCACCAGCAACAACTCGATTAGAAAAAGAAGCTAATATTTGATTTGTTTATATTTTTTCATAACTTTATCTTTTTTATTATAAAGTTTATGTTAATTTATACAATCTTTTTTTAGATAATGAAAAACCTAAAACACCTGTCTAGTATTTTTATGTCAAAAATCTATGTACAAAATACCAAAACAGTATTATGAATAATCATTACGTTATAAGCCTGTTATGGTACCTGGTTGGCGACATAAATACAAGGTCACCGGGCCACCCGTGCGACTGAGGAGTGGTTTTGCTCCTGCACCCAGCTATGCGCTGGCGCCTAATGACCACTATGACTTGCCGTGACCTGTTTTGTACTTAGTGTTGGCGGTGTCCAACTTGTGACCTTTTTTAAATATTCTTGGGAAAAAATTTAACATGGTGTAAAATTATTGGAATCGATTCAGTTACTGATTCTGAACAAACTATATTCAGGTTTTGCATGGAAAATAATGTTGTATACACCGTTAAATTTTAGTCGTTTTAATCCCGCGGAGGGTCGATTCGGTACATGAAACAGTATTGATTTGTAAAGAGAAAATTAAAAAATAAAGTACTTTTTTATTTAAAATCGAATTAATTTACGCATGTACGCAATTAATTTCTTTAAGTAAAGGTCAGCTTAGCGAGGCCAATGAATTACAAGGTCATTGACTGAAATTAATTGCGTACATGCGTAAATTAATTCGAGTTTTAAAAAAAGTACTTTATTTTTTAATTTTCTCTTTACAAATCGATAGTATTTCATGTACCGAATCGACCCTCCGCGGGATTAAAACGACCAAAATTTAACGGTGTACTTAAAAGCGAAATAAGTTGGGGTCATGGGCACAGATTACTAAATAGTTACTACGTAATCATGGGTCAGCTTCCGAAAGGAAGGCAAGATAGGCAACGAAGGAATAGGGTAGTTTTTAGTCAGTAAGAGTCTGACACTACTTCCCGCTCCGCGCAAGGGCGGAATTTGTCATTGGATGATTTTACCTACCATAAAAAAAAAATACTCACTGATTAATCACGAAATCTCAGAAACTATAACACCTACAAACTTAAAATTTGGCAGATAAGTTCCTTATAGGGTGTAGATATCATCGGATTTTACGAAACTAGAGGATAAAAGAGGAGTTAAAAGTTTGTATGGAGAAATCGACATTCACGCGGGCGAAGCCGCTGGCAGAAGCTAGTATACTATGATTTCTTATTAGATGAAGTAAAGTGACAGCTATAACAATGGTTGTTTGACAGTTGGGCATTGTTATTTGACAATTGGGCATTGTCCACTGCTGTCACTTTACTTCGTCTAATAAAAAATCATAGTATAGTAAGATAAGTTTCTCTTACGATTAAGATTAACATATCAGTGACACGAAATCTGATGTGCTTTATTTTATGTATGTTGTGTTGAAAACAAGTAAATATAATTTTCAAATCCATTTTCAGAATATCTTTTGAGGCATTTGATATGAAGGCATTGACAATATCTTTTTTGGCACCTTTTTTTTTACGTGGGTAATCATCAAATAACTTTTCTTACTATATGTGGAGCGGGAGTGAGAGTCTAACTTTTACTGAACAAAGCCCACACTGTTCCTTTAGTGCCCTTTATTGGGAGGGCCGCGGTGACTTCAAACAACCTGCGGCCCTTGCATTGGTCGCCCTTAACTGGCCCCATCAATTTTGCTGACAACTCTTTGAGGCTGGACCTACCGGATGACTGGACGGTGATCTACCCTTGATTCACCGTTTGCAGATCTATGTTTGTGGACGGTGAGTCATGAGCTACTGGTCACCGTTTGCACGTCGTCGTCCTGAGACACGTTTATCATATTTATGACTGTTCGTCTTCATAAATCTTATAAAAAATAATACTTCTAAATAAAAATTCATGTAGTACCTTTTTATACATTTATAATTTGAATTCACTTTACGAAAAAAACAAGAACCTTGCAAAGATCTACCACCCCGGGCTTCATTAAAGCCACCCCTACACACGGTGAAGAGTTCCTGGAAAATAATGGCTATTTACTTAGCTAGTTTTAATGAAGTACCGATCAGTTATTTGAGGAGGGCACTTAGGAGCAACAGGCGTCTGGAATGTTTGTTCTCTCTTTAGCACTCAGCTGATATTTGCAGTTATCTTACTCCTGCATCGCTAGAATACTTAAAACTTTTTAGTGCTAGTTCTAATACTAGCGTTCTACCCCAGCTTTGCACGGGTGTGATAAATCTTTGAAATTCTTGGCTTTTCTCTACTATAATATAAATCTATTATAGTTGTACCTAAACCTTCTTCATGAATTACTTTGTCTATTGGTGAACCGGAGCGGTGGTGGCCCAGTGCAATGGTAACGGCCCTTACGAGTTGAAGGTCGCGGGTTCAAACCTAGCCAGGGGCATTACTTTGTGTAATTTATGTCATCACCACTGCTTTCAAAACGGTGAAGGAAAACATCGCGAGGAAACCGGCATGTCCTAGAACCAAAAATTCGAAGACATGTGACATCCACGAACCCGCACTGGGCCTGCTTGGTGGATTACGGCCCATTTCCTCAACTAGAGAGGAGGCCTGAGCCTCAGTAGTGGGAACATTCTATGGCTGATGCTATGCTATGCTAATGAACATACAATACATAAAAATCTATTAAGTAGTTTTTGAGTTTATCGCGGACATATCTTTAGAATATAAAGGGTTCCACGCGCACCTCAAAGAGATTTTATTTTTTTTATTTTATTTTTATACAAAGGAACAGCAAACAGAAAAAAAAAGCTTAAAGCTTAGGTACTACAGATACACAAAACATAGTATAAACAATATTGTAGCCCACAGCACTGTTCACAAATTAGCTGCGGAATACTTCAATAAAATCACTAGGATAACAAAATTGTAAATTATCGTAACCCTCGGACATGTTAAAAACAAATACAAAAAGAAGTAATGAAAGAAACTTAAAAGAGTGTAGAGAGATAGGAAAAAGAGAGAAAAAAAAAGAAAGAATTAAATAAGAATAAAAACAATTATGTTAGCTCCTTAAGAATGAGACTTTTGAACATACTTGGTGAGCATGCGAAAATATCTATATGCTCAAAAGTCTCATTGTAGGCATCCACGAATAGGCGAGCGCAATCCAGAGTTGGAGATGTCAGTAAAACTGTAGGGGCCCAGCAGGGCTGAAGCCTACTGGGGCCATGGGCTAACTTCTGAAAGTGATACCTGTGCTCCTACAACCCAAAGAGCAACTGAACGAACCAAGTCTTTTTTAGGTCGGAAATCATCATCATTTGGCGGAGCGCGAGGGTGTGTCTGACTTTTACTAACTAAAACCTACTCCTATTTTCCCTTGTTGCCTTGCGTTCCAGGACAGTTCCAGGTTTTCCTTTCAGAAGCGATCCCAGACTAAAGAAACTTAGGTTTTTTTTTTATGGTTTGTAAAATCATCCAATGACAAATCCCGCCCTTGGGTGGAGCGGGAAGTAGTGTCAGACTCTTACTGACTAAAAACCTACCCCGTTCCATTCTTTGCCTTGGTCCCAGGGCCCCGGGTGCCATTTTCACATACCCTTTGACCCCAGTAGGCTTCGGCCCTGTTGGGCCCCTGCAGTTTGCTGACAAGTCCTTGAGGCGCGCGGGAACAGTGCGCGCCGTAAACGACTTGAGCTCGGACCGGTCTGTTACCGGACGGACGGACAGCGAGCTACCCATTGCCCGCCGTCCGCGAGCCCACGCCTACGGTGGCCGGAAATCGGGATCGGAATCCCGGCGTCGGCGGCGGCGTGTACGCCGTTGCCTGATACGGTCGGCCTCCTCCTTTGCTAGCATTACTGCTTCGCAGAAGGAGGCGACCGCCTGCCACTCCTCCTCGCTCCGGAGCATGGCTTGAACCAAGGTGCGCGAGAGATCGCTGCCGCCGATCGCCCCCGCGAGGACACGGCGATGCTCTTCCCAAGCGGGGCAAAAGAAACATAGGTGTGGTTTTAGTCAGTAAAAGTCTGACACACCCTCGCGCTCCGCCCGATAGCAAGAGAAAACATTAGATGATTTCCCACCTTAAAAAAAAAACTGTACTATAGTTTATTTTCCCTAACAAAAATCAACAAGTAATTAATTATTTTTATCAAGTTTTATAAAAATATTTCCTGCCACCTGCAACTAAGTTTTTCTCGTTGAATTACTACAACGATGTGTGAGCGAGTTCTTAATCGAATGTGGCTGTTCTGTTGGTTATTTGTCACTGTTTAGTTTTAGTTAGATTGCGTTCCAACCTGAACTTTAATTACTTAGAAACGTTAGTCATCGGCCATTTGTCGCTATTTGTCGTCGCAATCTCGGCACACCTCGCTTTTATGAGCCGTTTCGTGGACTTTGATTCGTTTAATCGCTCTACGTGATTATTAGAATGGTCATGAACGTACATATGTACATATAATTTACTTTTTAATTACCTAAAAGTTTTTTCTTTTTATAGTTACCGCTCCGGCTACTATGTACCTACGCTGTGTGGGTATTCTATCTAATTAAGTTGCTTTTATGATTACGTCTACTTTTTGAAAAATCTTTGATTACGTGTCTACGACAATATTGAAAGGTATGGCGTAGGGCATGGACTAAAATTAAGAACTCGTAAATATATTGATTACATAGCTGTTTGTGAAACTGATTTACGTCTGATCTCTCTCCAGTTTTGAAGATTTGGAATTAACATGAAATTGTGAATTTCTTTGAATGCGTTTGATTAAATTTCCTTTGAATTTCAACAATTTGGTAGCCCAACAATACTTGTTATTACTCAAGGAAAATGTCTGAGCCTTTACCATTTCTGCGTTTGTTGCTATTGTAAAAAAGTAATTATAACTTTGTTGACTTTAAAAGTTTTAGATTTAATTGTGTAGTTTGTAATTAAAGCGTCAAAGTAAAAATAATGTATTTATGAAAGATATTTGAGGGGCCCTCGGCCAGTCATTAACCGCTGTTTGTGCTTCTTGTCTGACCAACAGATAAGGATCCTTTGTGTAATTTATGCAGGGTGTTGCGCAAACTTAAAGATTAATTATATTTATTTTGAATCTGAGAATTTGTATTTTGTGGGTTTAGATGGTTGTTACGCTCACCCCAAGTAATATAGGACAAGGGTAGGAACAGATTAAGTTGAAACGGTTTACACACGGCAGAGAAACCATTATGAACATTCATAATCTTTTTATTTATTTCATAATAATTTATATTCAAATTAACTTAAAGTTACATAATGCAATTTAAACTAAACATAATCCACAGGTACATTTTATTTCAGGTTATTTTCTAAGAGTTGTTCAATAATACTGATATAATATTTAGATAAGAATCTAAGCCTCTCCCTCCTTACAAATATAAGTTTACTACAATTTATAATATCAGAAAAATTTACAATATCATATAAGTCTAATATTTATCTAAACTAGAGAGTTTAAGAAGAAATGAGTAAGATACTACGAGGTAACACGTGTAGGTGACCACTTAGTTCTGTGAAGAGAGTTACAACTTCTGAGGAAGGTCTTTGTGAGATCATTAAAACTTTTTTTTTTAGAAAAATAAGAACTTTAGCATTGTATAAAGATAAAGATAAGGTCATTACTGTAACATCGAAAGAAATATTTTATTAGGCAATCACAGAGTTCCGAAGTTTAAAGGTTCTAAGTGGACATAATGGTATTTAAATAGGACGGTTGCTAGTTCTGTTGTTTACAATAGATTGCGGGGAATCAGGGGGTAGCTGTCCTGAGACCTCTTGGAGCCGATGGGGAAGTGAGATAGGTCAATCTCGTCCATGGGGTAGTCGGCTCTGTACCTCTTCTTATCGAAGCTCGAACTGAAACACGAAGGTGGCATTAGAACCATTGACGTAGAACTAAGAGGACGGACCGCGCGCCAACCAAAAATTTGTCTGCCATTTTCGGAATTGGTCGGCAATTTCCGGAAGCAGTTGTATGCACGAGATATTAAAACTGCTGTGTTTTTTATATAATGAACGCGGACATTGACCCTATCTCTTTAAGTCAGTGATTTGAACATAAAAATTTCAGGCTCAATTCGTTCTTAAATTTCTAGCGTATTTCCTTTTAATTTCTATATTGTATTAGCATGCATGGTCCGTGTCTGCTGTGTTCGAGATCAGTGGTGTGTGATCGTATGTACGTCGAGTACAAACGGTCGATGACCCCTTACACAGGCGTATCAAGGAAGTTGGTTCCGTACAGGTGGTAGAACCGCTTGGTGGCGTAGGGGAAGGGCATGGAGGACCGGTCGATCTCATCGAAGTTCCTCTTCTTCACGAACGTGTCCAGGCCGGATCTAAGGAACATGCAGATTGGTTAGATTGTGAACAGTTAAGGTAGAACTACATTTCGCACACGTGGGCATCATACGCCGGGTATATCTGGGCGCGTCGGGCTCTATACATTTTATATGGCAACTAGACTAGTAGAGCTACATTAGATCCACGTCACGCGACGTCGTCCTACGTACAATTCAGGTGGGCGTTGCTACGCACACACGTTGTTGGAACAACCGCATCGCACTGTCTCGCACAAACGAGGCTTGCCCACATAAATATCGTTAATAAGAATGTTAGCGGTAAACCCGGGTAGTTGCCACTGGCATGATATGTTTGAAGAGCCTTCAGGCATGGTTTTCAAAACTTATGTGTCTTATCTTTTGCCACTATTTGAGTAATAATGACTCTCTGTTTACGCCTTTATTTACTACTACTCTTTGGATTTAGTTTACAAAAATAGTTTATAAAAAAGTAATGAAAAATAATTATACTTGATTTTCTGTTGCAGTAAATTCTATAAGCAGCATTGTGGTGTACCTACCTGTTATTAAAAATAAGCAATAATTCTTTAAAAGCTTCTTTGTTTGTAACAAAAGAATAAATATTTACGATTTACAAACCAAGGAAATGGAAACGGAAGTTTACTTAGGAAAGAAAATTCTAAAATATCGTTGTTATTTAAAAACCTACTGAACTTAGTATTATGTTGAGTCTATGACAACTCCAATTCTTCATTATTCTCGCAAAAGAAGTAATTAGTCAGTATATGAATTTTAATTCTAGGCATTTTTTTTATAAAAGATATATAAATAGTGTAAATTTAATTATAGCTACCGACATTGAATTTAAATTTTAGTTAGTACATAGTGCGATATTTATAAAAAGTGTAAATTCAATTGTAGTTGCAGACATTTCATTTTAACATCAGTTAGTAGATACATAGATGTCGTCAGACATAAATTAATTATTAACTACACGACCAAGTTATATAGCCTCAGGCAAGGTACTGATAAATTCAGCATGGATTTTGAAACTAGTTACTAAACATGTTATTATGTGAAACGTAATTAAGTCTACTAACGTCTCGAAGGCTGCTATTGAAACATAGCGAATGAAGTATCAATGCAATTTCACCTTTATCGGTCAATTGAAAGTCCAACCCACACTTGAAATAAATTGCTAATATTGAAGTGGGTGTACCGTGGCGCTTTCAAACTTAATAAGACAGTATTTTTTCGGGAACAAGAATGGGTATGACAGTTTTGTATGAACTGTCATAATTATAATGAGGTATATATAAATAGATTCTGTCAACGGATTTCTTCAAAGTCGATTTCTTCGTACAAACTTTGGATACCCCGAAACCTTATATATTTAACGTTCCTAGTCCTAAACGTTTGGGCAGTAAGTGACATATCAGTCAGTCAGTGTTCCTTTTTTGAAATATAGATAGATGAATAGTAATCATGCTGAAAGAAGAATGATTACCATGACCTTATTTTTTAAACTACGTCTAGCTCTTACTAGTAGCTTCACTCGCGTGAAAATTCGTTTCTCCATACGAACTTTACACTGCCGTATCATCCCCGAAGGGGATAAAATTATTATGACTAAAAATATTTATTATTCCATGTCTACATCATAAGGAATCTCTGTGTATCAGTCTGTTGATG
Organism: Leucania comma; assembly: GCA_958295575.1. Lineage (NCBI taxonomy): Eukaryota > Metazoa > Arthropoda > Insecta > Lepidoptera > Noctuidae > Leucania > Leucania comma. The sequence continues at coordinate 11,443,422 of OY282474.1, read as the reverse complement.
AGTCAGTGAGTCAGTCAGGACTTTACCTATTATATTATATAGGGTGACTGGTAATTAGTGTCCGATACTTGAACACGTGATTGTAGTCATTATAACAAATAACTTTCACTATGGGACCAAATCTGAAATCGCGACAATCACGTGTTTATGTATCGGTCAGTCATCCATATACAATAGATATTGATATCTCACTAAACTTGTTGTATTTCTTTAATCTTAGGTACTCATGACAACTTAATTTCATGCAAACTTTATGTTTGAAGGTGCACCTGCCTAGAGATATCTTAGATTTGTTTGGGCCAAACTACTAAGGTCAATAATTTGAATAAATTTTTGGCACATTCTGTGCCAAAAAGATATATTTTGAATAGCAATAAATTTAAGATACCCATCTGTCACAAAATAATAAGATTGTGATGACAATGTAAACTTATTTTCTACCTTGTTCTTTGAGAGAAATAAATTCCTTAAACTTAATCTTCCTTGACATGAAGATCTGCCGTTTTTTTTACTTAAGATTCTGGTTGCTAGTTTCCTGTTACAGTTATGGACACACAATTAGGATTTTGCGGAAAGTATACGAGGCAAGAGGATATCAAACAAAATGCTTGCTAATTCAAGGACAGGAAAAAATGAAAATGTCTAATAACAACGTTTCTTTGTTAATATACATGTTCTTTTGGGGATTACATAACCTCTAAATGGTACTACTTAATTTGTTCTACTTAAATAAAAAGACAAAACAAAGTTTTTTTAGCAAAAAAATCGGCCAAGTGCGAGTCAAACTCGCGTACGAAGAGTTCCTTACCGTTCGTATTAAAAAATGGCAAAAAAAAATGACGTTAGTTGTATGGAATTACCCACTTAAATATTTATTTTATTTCGTTTTTAGTATTTGTTGTTATAGCGGTAACAATAATACATCATCTGTGAAAATTTCAACGGTTTAGCCATATACGGTTTATGAGATATAGCCTGGTGACAGGCAGGCGGACAGTGGAGTGATGGCAAAATGTACCCGTTTTTACCCTTTGGATACGGAACCCTAAAATCAAATAGGCAAGTACGAGTAGGTACGTAAGAGTGCTACACGTGTTTGCTTAGCACAAATAGAGAAAAAAAAGTTAGTCTTACCGGTCAATCTCGTCGAAATTGCGCTTGGGGAGGCCATCTCCGTAATATCCGCTGAACTCGATGGGGGCGAGGGGCCAGGGGTCGCGCTTGCCACCGTACGGGCTGCGACCAAACATGAGCGTCAGATTCATGCAGTTATCATCATGAGCTCTAAGTATATGTCTTGGGAGTTAAGTCATTTGAATACGTTTTTAGTTATAGGATTTGGTTGGATATATTGTTTCCTTTGTTTGATTTATCTGCTAGCTTCTGCCAGCTCGCGTGAAAGTAGGTTTCTGCATACAAATTTTAGACCGTCGTTTCATCCCCTTAGGGGGTATATTTTGGGAATTCCTCTCTAAGTGCTCGTCTACGTCATAAAAGGAAGCTTTCGGCTGTGCGCTGTTATATCAGTCAGTCAGTTTCTCCTTTTTTTTATATTAGCACATGTCAACCTGTATAGAATTTGTTATTTAATGAGCTCCCCGTTGGTCCTGAATTGAGCTACATGAATATCGAGTATTGACTGGACAGGTTCGCTCAAATCTGTTTGTCCTTTCCTCAAAAGACCATCTTAGACAACAATTTGCATGGTTCTCATATGATTTTAAAACCATTACAAATGTTAGTTGTATGGACTTTAAAAGAGACTTTGACCCTAAGTTTGTTTCGACGTTTCTTCTCAGGGTATTTAGCTAGGCAAATCCGCCTTCATCTAGTTTAAATGGCGAAAAAATTTGAAGTACAAAGGGTTTGTTTTTTTAACTTGCAAAATAATTATTTTCATTGATATATTCTAGTACTTAACTGCTATCCCAACTGGTGGTAAGCAGTGCAATCGTTGATGAAGCGCACTATTAGAACCTTAGTCACTCTAGTCGTGGAGACAGCTACATTATAATGGGAGGGGATACCCGCAGCAGGCAAATTCTTCCATAGTCCAGATCATAAATATATTGCCGAAAGTGAGAACATCTAGGTTTATTTGTTATAATTGAGTTATTCTAATGGATATTTGAAAATGTTAATTCTATTTTTGATGTGTGTACCTACTATGTTATATTTAGTTTGTTATGCAATAACCATTCCTAATCATTCATACATCTAAAGCAGATAACGTAGGTAATACATTTTTTACAATGCGCACCCCGCATAAAAGTATTCTTGCATCACGGCGGGGTGTCGTGTGCTTACGCAGAGAATCTGTCTACGTATATCTCTACGGAATAATTACGTAATTGGGTATTGAATCAGATAATATTTATTTTCAACATGCGACACAAATACGCATCTCTTATGAAATTACATTTTCATAATTAGATGATGGTAGCGTACAGATAACTGATTTACGGAGAATACCAATTAAATGATAATTAGGTTGAAGTTATTTGAATAATTTCCATCGTTTTAGAATACACATTATTTTGGTGCCTGTCAGTACAATGATATTGTAATTTATTGAGATAATGTTTCTTTCATGTGTATTTTATCCCAGATATAGATTACAAATTAAGTCACAGTTCTTTTTTTGGTATTTGTTCTATTTTTAATACGAAGAAAAAATAAAGATTTTGTTTCTCAAAAAAAAAAAAATTAGTCTTTTTGTCTCTAAACAGCTCTCGCCTGGAAAGCTTGATGTATAGTCTTGAGGGAGTCATAAAGATGCTTGTATATATATTCTTGCAGGCTGACGGTTTCTGCTTTGTAGGGAACATAGAGGCTGGCGAAGAGTAGCATTTTGGCCAAGAGCAATGTTTTAGTTGGTTTGTAGTTGGATGAATGCAGATCCACGCGTGACTTTTTAATTTATTTTTCTAAATATGATTGAATATCTTTAACTTATATAATTTTTAAGTAAAATAAATGATTGAAGAGTGTAAACTAACCTGGCGAAGTCAAATCGTCTGGAGATGAGGTAAGGTACATATCCGGAGTGACGGATCTCGCGTACTTCCCTCACCAAGTTGCCGCCGAGGCTGTCCAGGGACCGAGTCTTGTGGCCTAGGCGCATGTAATCCGATAATCAGTTGCAGTAGAGATAATTGTTTAAGATATATAAATGCAAAAATGATGTAATATATTAGTTCACAGTCTTACCTGGTTAAAGGCGAAATAATGGTCTCAATGAGCTTTGAATTTATACGTAAGTTGAATACTGAAATGGTCGGTGATATTGAGATGAAAATATTAAGAGAGATTTGTGGTATTTAGTAATTGGAAAAGAATGGGTAAAGCGGCGCTGATTACCGAGAAATATTGTATGGCAATGAGGAATATATATATAGGTAGTAAGAATAGTTTTAAAGAAAATAAAGAAGGCTATAAGAAAAATGATAGACGTATAAAATGAATGATATGGATAAATACAGGTTGAATAGTGAATACCCACTGATATAACAGCTGTAGAGGTGGGAAACTAAAACAAATGCAGTGGACTCCCGTAATCCGACAAACATTTTACAGGGTAGTGTCTATCGACTTTGTCGGATTATCGAATTTGTCGGATTATAGAGTACTGTCTAAGACCCCGGAATTTTTCAAAAGATAGTCTGGAATTTTTCAAAAGTACCTTGTAATCCGAAAAATTATAGATCCAATATAAGATAATAAGATTCTATATGTTATATATATGTACTCTGAAGTACGAAGTCAAAGATTAAAAAAAAAATATTCAATAATAAATAATAGACCATGTCGGATTACAGGGGGAGACGGATTAGACAGGGGCCAGATTACCGGGGGTCCACTCTAAATAAGGAGAAGGATGATGATGTAGAATAATGGGATATCAAAACACGTTTTCCTAGGTTGCAAAGTATTTATTTGAAAACATCAACACCAAATGTTAAACAATGACAAAATTTCAATAAATAAAATTTTCTTAGGGATATCACAATTTTATACGTTGTATGAGAAATTATTTCCAAGGGTAGAACGACTAGCACAGGTTTGAATAGTGATTTAAACGAAGTTGGAGCCTCCTATGGAGTCCAGTTCACGAACGAAGTTGCCGCCGCCGATAGAGTCGAGGTTGCGGACGAAGTTGCCTCCGCCCAGCGAGTCCAGGTTCCTCTTGACAAGGTTCGGCCCGCCGAGCTGATCAAGGTTCTTCTTCACAAAGTTGCTACCTCCGATGGAGTCGAGGTTCCTCACAAAATTCCCTCCACCAATAGAGTCCAAGTTACGAACAAAGTTGCCGCCGCCGAGGGAATCGATAAATCTGGAGTATCTTTTGTCTTCAGCGTCTCTGCCCACGAGTGTGGATCCTCCGATTCCGTTCAAGTTTCCGTTGAATGCTCTTCCAGCAAGAGATGAGCCACCAAGACCATGAGTGTTTCTACCTACCATAGAGCTGCCCCCAAGGTTACCAAGGTTCCTGCCCAACAGAGAGCTGCCACCGAGGCCGTTGGTGTTCCTGCCGAGTAGCGAATTGCCACCGAGACCATTCAAGTTGCGATCTTCATAACGTAAGAGGATTCGTAGGAAATCCTCAAGTTCTTCCTTTTGTTTATAATCTGTAACAAAGTCAAGCAATCTTAACTATATGCAGATGTGTATTCCAAAAGATGAACATTTAAGTGCATTAACATAAATTTGTACTCACCGCATATTGTGCAGAAACATGTATGCTCCCTGTGCTAAAGCTTCGTGAATCAATCTGGTGCAAGAACGTACTTTGTGATTGGTGCAGTATCCCATCACCCGTGATTGGTAGGTATTGGTGCACAAAAAGGTTTATTACAAACTATGTATGTGTGCATTTTTCGAAGTACAAGATAATCGTAGGTGATTTTGTTAAATACGAAATGTGCAAAGATTTTTAGGTGCAGGTTTGTGAAACGTCTTTTGATCAGGGAATTAAACCTGTGCTATCAAATAAGACGTTGTACGTCACTGAATATAAATAAATAATAGTGCTGAACTTTCACGAAGTGTTCTTTGTGATAAAGGTGCTCAATAAGTGTGAGATTTTTTTTTAAGTGCGCTCATGCACAATCAGTATTTGGATCATTACTATTTGAGAGTTGCTGATGACTCCGAATATTATCCGAATCGACACATTTTATTTTTTATATTTTTTCACTCATGATTGAGACACCACCAAATTCTTGAAGCTGTTTTAGTTCAGTTAAATAAAAAAAAAATATTACCCAAACTTGCCGCCTTAAATCCAGCCTAAAATAGTATTAGTAACGCTTTATTTTTATATTTGACTGCTAAACATTGAGTGTCCGAATCGTCAGTGAAAAAAATATTGAAATACCAATGTGTCAATTCGGGAACTGTGTCCGAATATATTTTGTCCGAATCGTTAGCAACTCCTATTTGAACTCAGTTTGGTCTAACATAAATGAAATTTACAATAATTTCTCAGAACATAAGTACATAGATCTTAATCCAATATTGATTGTGTTCCTTTCAAGTCCCGGTTGGTTAAGTTAGCTCTATTATGTGCCAGGTAAGGTATCCGTGAGAGCATTCTGTGTGCGTACAAATTGAATATTGAATAACTGTGGAACTTGGTTAGTTTTGCAGGAAGTGTGTATGGCCAGGGACTTACCGGCAGCATCGTAGCGTTCCCCGGAGTTGTGGTCGTTGCCACTCACGTCTTGCTCCTGATGGGATTTAAACAAAAACATGTTATTTAAAAAAGGATATTAGAACCAGCCTGTTGATCTAGTGGTTATGCCGGAGATCTTGGTTTCGATTCCCACCCAAGACAAATGTTTGTGTAAAGAGTATGATTATTTGTTCTGTCTGGGTGTAATTTATCTATATTATGTAGGTATGTATTTAGAATATATATTTAGAATATCTATCAGTTGTCTAGTACTCATACCACAAGCTCTGCTTAGTTAGTGACTAGATGGCGTAGTGAGAAAGTTTTGGAAACGATGCTGATATTGAAATTCATTGAAAACAAGTTTCAATGAACTTTCAATGCGTACGAGTATCTAACTACTGGAAGTCGTAGTTAAATGTTGTTATGTGCTTGTAATTTAGAAACTGTCAAAGAACATACTCCGACAGCCAATATACTAAATGTCATGAAACAGCTAAGTTTGACAATGGAGTTAGTGATAGTGATTCTAAGAACAGTGAGAAAGCTGCCATCTTCATGATCAAGATGCAATTTGAATTGATGTAACAATCACACAGTTGCACAGCTGGAGATCGCAGCTGTTCGCTAGAATTAACAAAGAGCATTCGTGTGTTTATTTGTTCTAACTGACTCTCGGAAACAAACTTGCTATATATACACCTGTTTACGTAAGTTGGGGGGACCATGTTGGACCGCTGTCGTTAACAGTTCCACTTCCATTTATTGGGTGACGTTGTTGGAAGGGTCAAGGGAGTTATAATTACAACTCGAAGAGTTACAACTGCAATACTTAGTCTACCAATAGCTGTTTGAAAGTAAATTAAAACCATTGCGACAGTGAACTACCAAATTAATAAGTTATAGCTGAAATTTTTCAAGAAAGTAAGTAGTATTTTAGTCCTTATAATAATTTCTGCATGTTTTGGTGAAATTTCCGAGCGGATATTTAGTTGCCGTGGAAACACCTCCTAACCCAACCAACGTGTCAATTTATAGCCTGCAAAATATTTTGGGACACAACTACACATAAAATGAATGCGAATTTCGCGCAATTCTGGCAAATACCAAGCGGACGCCGGAGTTCGGCATAGATAATAAAATATCGAGTGTTTTATTTGTAGGGTATTTATCCAAGAACCTACATAAATAATCAAACTTTTTCAAGTAGTCTATATATATCGAAAATTAGGTCGAGAGAAAGTGGGAGAAAGCGCACATGCCGCAAAATAGGTTTATATATAGACAGGTAATAAATTAATGCTATATAGTAATTAAAGTATAAGTTATTGAAAATTAAAAGATCAGTTTTTGGAAATTTTCAACTTTGTTATTTAGGAGTTTTTTTTTATTTGATATAAACTAGTGCTTGACTGCGATCCCTCCTGATGGCAAGCAGTGAAGCTAGCAATAGGAGTTGTTGTAACTTCGCCGTCGATTAAAGTTTAGCTTTCAGTAGGTATTTAATGCACACATTCAGTAAAAGTCTAAAGGCGTTGGCGGGTAATTCCATGATAGGTATGGTCACCTTGAAATGGAAAAAGCACAACCTATTTCTATTCGCTGTCCATTATCTCTTTTGCCGAGAAAATAGAATTAGGCTCGCTGTCTCGCTAGTCAATTTGAATTTTCTCATTTATATTTTTATCCATTGTATCTACTACAGACCGATTAGTATCTAATTGGGGGCTTACGAGTAAGTTGTTATTATAATTTCTCGTTACGAGCCAGCCAATCAGAATTGGTTCTGTCCATTAATATTCCGCCAGTGCTGTATTTATGGAACGTACAGAATTGCGTGGGGCGACGGAACGAAAAACTGTTAGCGAAATTCGTTTAACAATTCAGTGAAATTTTGAGTAATCTTTTATCAAATTGTGTGATTTTAAACGGGCCATTGGTCCGAGTAACTGCCTTTTAAGTAGTGGCTTTTAGTACCTAATTTAGGTCAGATATTTCTATGGTTTCGATTTATTTATGTACTTCTGATATTCTGGAATCATAACTAAATGGTAAAGGTGTTTATATCTTTATGCATATTGTAAAACAAAGTCCTCTACCGCGTCTATCTATTCATGATAAACTGAAAAGCTATTAAATGATTTTCGTGCGGTTTTCACAAATAAATAGATTGAGTGATTGAGATTTAGAAACCCGCCTCAGTTTCGCACGGGCGTTATTAAATCCTTGAAATTATTGGCTTTTGTCGTCTATAATATGCTCGTATTATACACTTAAACCTTCCACATGAATCACTGTGTCTATTGATGAAAACAGCATGGAAATCTGTTCAGTAGTTATTGAATTTATTGCAGTGGTACAGATAGACTTGGAGGAAAAATTTGTTTTATAATATGTAAGGATAAGTATCTAGATCAACGTGAATACGTTACAAGTTGAACACGTTATTTACATAATTTTGCAAATTCCTGAAACATTATATTATGCTTTGTTTTTAATTAACACATCGAGGGCTAAAGATGGTGTTGCCCTAATTAGCGAATAATCAAATGTAACAAGAGATGCTGTTTGGAATTCTGTGGCCATGAACAACTGTAGGTGTTAAAAATGAAAGGGTAAATTCTTAACAATATCCGCACTTGAAACAAAGGGAAACATTCTAACCGCGTCATTTAAAAAGAAAATGGCACAATATTTTTCTTTTGACGTCTATGTTTTAACAGCTACAAAACTGGAAAATATAAGGTATTGGTTACGACGGTAGTTTGAAAACAGTGTTGCGATCCGGGGCGTATATTATTACATCATTTATTGGTACACCGCCGACCAACCCTTATCTCTTTTATATGATTTTCGTCCACAGAGATATTGTTTGGAAGCGATCGCCAATTGCGATTACAGTCCTCTTTATAATAAAGATCTTGTAGACTTAAAACCTCTTCTTAAATTCCTCCTATTAAAATAAGAGTTTTTCTTACAAAGTAAATTCTATCTAAAGTTAAGTTGTGTTGGGTATAAGAAGTAAGTGTACTTTGAGTGTCCATAGCTGTTACAAGACCTTTCAAATATTCATTCTTAATTAAAGTTTACTCTATTATTAAGACTCAGTTTTGTGGCCTCTTTTTAAGGCAAAACTAGAATGTTTGTTCCTAACACCCTGTTTTATTTTAGCTGGTAATATTCATCTTTAACTACTTTTTCTGGGACCTATACTGAGATATTGGCTATTTGTTGTTGTGTGGAAAATCATCTTCTCCCACTGAAGCGAGAGGAAGTTCACCTGTGTTCCTTTAGTTGCCGTTTGCGTTCCAGAGCCACGGTAACTCTTTTGAAAAATCCCACAGTCGTGGTAAGTAGGCTTCTTTATTGTATTTTGTTGGACAATACCACGAAGAAATTGCGTGTCATAATACAAACAATTCTTTAAATGGCGTCTCCAAATCTTGTAGAGAAATGCAATAAAGCATTTTGAAATAAAGTTTATTTTTATTAAATCTACGGTTTGTTAAGTTATAAAGATGCTGGTATTTGATATCTGTATACGTTGTTGATTAGGAGGTTTCCTTACCTGATGAGGGTCAGCACTGCAGCAGACCAGCAACGCGGCGACGGCCACAGCCAGCGCTCCGCCAGCACCTCGCATCATGACTAAGAGCTGGACAAACAGACTGCCTGTTAACACTTTGATCAAAGAAACTATGAATGGATTGTGATAAACACTGACTTAGTGCGAGTCAGACTTGTGCATCAAGAGTTACGTACCTTCCGTAGAAAAAACGGCAAAATTAACACGTTTGTTGTGTGATGAGAAAACAGAAAAATATCATATGTGAAAACTTCAATTGTCCAGCTATCACAGTTTATAAGATACAGCCTGGTGACAGACGGACAGACAGGCTGACAGACAGACGGACGGACAGTGGAGTCTTAGTAATAGGAAAGGGGTAAAACCCTTTGGCTACAGAACCCTAAAAATGGTACAGTTTGAAAGAGGGAGGCAACTGAAATGCATGTATGCCAGCCCTGTAGAAATTGGGTTACGGGCTCTTTATTTAATTTGATGGACGTCGAATGCTACACAATTTTGCGGGCATTTGAATGAAAGTGAAAAAATGAAAAACTAATTATAGAGAACGTGGAATTTTATATCGGAAATTGTATTGTTGTACTACGATAACTTTTTATTATACACCGTTAAATTTTGGTCGTTTTAATCCTGCGGAGGGTCGATTCGGTACATGTAACACTATCGATTTGTAAAGATAAAAATGAAAAATAAAGTACTTTTTTTCAAACTCGAATTAATTTATGCATGTACGAAATTACTAAAGTACTTTATTTTTTAATTTTAACTTTACAAATCGATAGTATTTCATGCACCGAATCGACTCTCCACGGCATTAAAATGACCAAAATTTAACGGTGTATAATTTAATTATTGAGTGAGCAAATTATGTTGGCCCTGACTGCTATGCTTGGGTGATGAGCACGATCATTTGTTCAGTGTCTGGGTGTAATTTATTCGTAGTATGTAAGTATTTAGAAATATATAAGTATGTTTATCAGTTGTCTAGTACTCATAGCACAACCTCTGCTTAGTTTGGAACTAGATGGCGTTGTGTAAAATTGTGGAATATTATTATTATTCAAGAACCATCAGTCAAGTAAGTTCCCATGCTGAAAGCGTGAAACGTTTTATGAAGAACAGAATGTATGACTCATATTAAAATACTAAACATTAATGAACTTTAGTAAACAAATGGAATGGGAACGGGAATGTCTCGGCCCTATACAGTTATAACCGGATAATAAAACAATGCTCTGAAGTCATAATCTGAAATGCACTGTAATATTGCATATTGCATTCACTTTAGATTAACTATAGGGACGTAGAAATACCGTGACGTTTGAATCCATTACGTTTCATTAGATTACACTCACGCTGTTCATTTTGAAGTTATTATTGTACATTTTTTCTCTTGCTTTTCTTAGTAAAATATAATTGAGGTGGGCTTTTTAATAACTTAAATTAAGTACGGATAAGGAGCAGGAAAATGTAGTGCATATGACGTGAAAATATAGGGTGACTGGTAATTAGTTAACGATACCTAAACACGTGATTGTAGTCATGATAACGAATAACTTTTACTATGGGACCAAACCTTTGTGTTCGCCTAACTGGTCAAGATGTACTGAACTTGGCTGATTTTTTTCGCGATTTAAGGTTCCCATAATAAAAGGGTCCCATAATAAAAGTTGTTTGTTATCATGACTACAATCACGTGTTTAAGTATCGTTCACTAATTACCAGTCACCCTATATAATCAATTAATAAGAACATTTTAATGGGATTTGTTATACAAGAAAAATCAGAAAATAAGAATGCCACAAAAATGAGGCGAGAAAAATAGTGCTGTCCCTACAACGTAATTATAAAGACATCAACGCACTGGTTGAATAGACAACACACTTTCTGTTGATTATTCAATTACTAGCGAGCCATTTGATAAAGAGCCCTTTGATAGTAAAAAAGACGAAAAGACATCAAGTAATAAATTGTGTTTAATATCCGATGTACGGAAAATATACGCGTACATTAAAACAAAGTTTTATTACCCAGTAGGACCTCTATCTCCTCTTTATGTCAAATACGGGTCATGAAATGAGTCAATCAATCATATACTGTCTTTTATATAATTCCTCTTGAGTTTTGCTCGAGTTTCCTTAGACCTGGTTTGTGGGAAAATGGTACACGTGCAAGCAATCACCCGTCGATTGAGTTGAACCAATTTTTAATCTAAATATAGAATATTATAGGAATCGAAGCATTCACTTACAAATAGCTGTTACGACGATTTATTTTTAGATACGTAAGTCTTATTACAATGAAAGAATACTGTAGTATCTTTTCAAAGTAGACTTTATAATCTGCCCACTAAAGTCTCATTTTAAACTTTTGAAATGAGCGCACAAAATGGAATTTTAAAAACTAGCTTATACCAGCGGCTTCGCCCGCTTGAAAGTAGGTTTCTCCATATAGACTTTGGACTTCCGTCTAATCCACTAAGGGCTGATTTCATCATTCAATATAAAAAACTTCGTTCAACTAAACTGAGCTCAGCGTAATCTAGTTTAAAGACCCGTGTCGAAAATATGGGCGACAACAAAAGAATTGAAACTGAGTTTAGCGTAAACTAGGTTCAATTCATCGCGGTGAAACGCAAAATGAAGCTATAATCTCGATTAGTCGCTCAAACTGCGTTTTTTTTGAACGGATCGCGATTAATTTATTGGTGAATTTGGCTCTTAGGGTGTTAATTTTGGATAATCCTTTTCTAGTGCTCACGTTTGTCATAAAAGAAAACCTTGTGAAAAATTTCACACTCCTAATACTAGTAGTTTTGGCTGTGCGTTACTATGTCAGTCAGACAGTTTCTTCTTTTTATATATACATATTTATATAGATTTTAAGAAAATTAGCGAGACGGATTTTCCGACTCATAATGACATTTATTAATGAGGTTATAGAACCCTTTTCATTTTGATGGCTTTTCATTAAGCTTGTGTCGATTGTGGTCAATATCTTTGAAGTGACAGTGAAGACTAGAATATCTATCTATCTAGAATTTAAGAGCAAATATCGATTTAAAAGTCGTAAGTATTAGGTTTTAATATATGTTTGAAGAGTTGAACATCTATCTATCTATCTAGAATTTAAGAGAGAATATTGTTTTAAAGGTCGTAAAGTACTAGGTTTTAATATCTATTCTAACCTGTATTGCTAATGGTCGTATTTTAAAGTATAAGTACCGATTGAATAAACTACATTTCACAAATTAAATGGTAGCTTTAATATAAAACCGAAAGATCTAAGTTAATTTTATTTACTATTTACACACTAGTTTAATATAATTAATAGAAATATATTGCTTAAAAAATGCTGGATAAGCTAAATATGCAATAGAAAGATATTATTTATTGCTTGTAATGAAATAACTGAAGAATATTTAAATGGATTTAACAAAGGAATTGGCATTATCATATTAAGTACTAGTTGACCTGGTAAACTTCGTACTGCCTAACAGTCGTGTTTTTTTTTTCGAGAATTTTCCGTATTTTCTCACCTTTTAAACCTGCCCTGGAGTATCACGAATATTTCAAGATCAAAATTGCCCAAATCGGTCCAGCCGTTCTTGAGTTTTAGCGAGACTAACGAACAGCTATTCATTTTTATATATAAGAAGATTAGGTAAATGAAAAGGACAAAAATGTTTGGACCCTTAAAACGGTATCTTTTAAACTAAATTCATAGTACTTACAAAGATATGTTACATCAATTCCATGTTTTTCTATGTAATACTAACTCGGCATTACATAGACGAATATGGATTTTTTTCACTGTCCATTTCTAAAGTATCAAAGTTTATACTGTGCTGCTATTGTATGACTTTGAAAGAAGAGCAAGCACTTAGGACAGAGTTGAGTAAAACGAAAGATAACACCAGTTTGACAAGCGCAGTCGCTAACGTTAGTGTTTAATATGCTTTTAGCGGAAGTAGATAGCACTTTATAGAAAGTGGAAAATTAAGACATCTATTAAGAATTAGAAACTTCATGTCTTTGTAATCGGTGAAGAGAAACATTGTGCGGCATGAAAACTGAAAATTTGAATTTGACATCCACCAATCCACATTGGGCCCCCGTGGTGGATTACGGCCCATTATCTCTCTTAGAAAAGGCCAGAGTCCCAGCAGTGGGAAAATTATAATACTGATTATGTTATTGGATATTGTCGGGATAAGTTTATGTTTTTATTTAAATATGTGACTATTACATTTTATGATAGTTCTTTTTCTAAACCTATTCTAGAATTTCAATTAATAAAAGACAGCGCTTAAATTTTATTAGGATAAATATAAAGGGCAACAAACGTATGTCGATTGACCGACACGGTCGTTTTGTTTTCTGTGAAACTTAATTAATTACTTTTAACAATAAAACACAAGGCAACACATAAACAGATATGCAGTGACCATTATGAATAAAAATAAAATGGAACTATAGCCATCAAACACCGGATATGAGGTCCATATTGAACCGGAAGTCAAGTGAAACGACTTAGAAAGATACAGTAAAATATACTCATAAATATTGAATGAAATTGAACCTGTAGTCGCTTGAGGTGTTTATGTTTTCACAACAATAAGAAAACGCAGTTTATTGAATAACTGATGGTTAGTGTCTTCTACTTATGTTTTAATACACTATATAAAAATTTTATATAACTTTTAGTGACTTTAAAACTTTTTTCGCAGTCAAGTCAAACAGTTTTAGATGTACATTACGTTAGTGTTATAAAATACTATTGTTGTAAATACGTATATTGTTATTTTTGTTACGACTTTATAGTAAACTTTTAAATTTTTAAACAAAAAATAAAAAAAAAATATATATAAAAAAGTTTTACGAGAAATATTTTGAAATAAAAAAAAATCTATGATAGAAAATATGTTTAAAAAAAATGTCGTACCAACCTGTGTTCGAGTGGTGAAGGAGAGAGGAGCTCGTGGTGGTCGGTGGTTGTGTTGCGTTGTGCCGCTAAAGCCTCGCCGGCCGCTTATATACCCGTGCGTGAGCTAGGGCGGACCGGGATGGGCGGGCGGGCGGCAGCGCCTCCTGCAATAACTGTCCACCTTTTTTTTCCACAAATTACTGTAAAGTCCAAATATGCATTTTGTTGTCACACCTTCGATGGGTTCTTATTAATAGTTGTTTACAATGATCATGGATTTTGTGAGTTTTATGGTGTAGTGTAGTGGCCATATTTTATCAATATTATTCTCTTGTGTGAATTTTTTTTCTATTTTGTTAGTTCTGTTTGAGCTTCTACACACAAAACTTACGAATAATATAAGTTATACTGTACTCGTAATGAATACAAATATCATTCATAAATATATTTAGGAATAAATAAATTGCCCTACTTAAAAAAAGTGAAATATCCATTTCAACATATGTTTTTCTGGCTAAATGGTTTGATTTACATACAAAATTCGACTCTGATTCGGTACCTTTATTTCTGGAGCTATTGAAGAAGTTAGGTTTTTGAATAGAGTGTAATTTCTTATCTTACCTACGTACTTATAACTTTTTAACAATACCATTCAATTATGAAGTTGTGGGTAATCAAAATCGTACGTAATAACTTGTACATATGTTCTTCGTACAAAAATTACGCCGAAATCCTGGAAAGTTGTATATTTCTATTAGCACAAGTGAAAAGTTCTATATTAGGTAGTCCAGTACCTACCTTTTTGCAGAATTCAACACTTACTTACGTTGGTCAAGTCACAAGGGAACCTCTATTTTTGGTGCAGTTTTAAAAGGAAATGGTGAATTTCATATTCTGAGAAAGCAATGTGGTGCAAGCAAACCTTAAAACAAATATGGTACAACCTCTTTATGAGAATTTTATTAAATATGAGATTACCTATTTATTGAAATATGGGTTTTAATGAAATATAGCAATTATCTATTAATTAAAATATGAGGATTGAATGGGAATATTTAAAATACAAATAAAATAAGGAAGACTTTTGAAGGTATACTCACTTGCATTGTTGTTCAAGAGGTCTTCTGATCGGGCTATCCGGGGTTCGATTCCCAGGTCAGTCAAGTTTAGATGGTTCGGTTAATTCGTTATTACACGTAACTAACATATACCTAATAATGACAATGGCTGCTACATTAAACCTCGACTAAACACTATTTTTTTTTTTTTTTTTCCGTCTATGTTCCGTGAGTGCCGTGGTATCACCAGGCCCTATCAGAATACCAGCGCTGCGTTATTTTAGTTTTTTTGTTAAAATATCGCAGCATATGCTGAGATAGGAGCCTTTTTGGCCTCGCACAAGTCTTCTTAATCTTTAAATATCGTATTCTTTTATTTTTTGTGCGAGTTTCAAATAAATGTTTTTTCTTTCTTTCTTTCTTCTTTCATTCTGATTTTAAAATTTTAAGGATCTTTTTAACGTAGACATTGTCGTAGACTGACAATATCTACTTCAAAAAAATCCTTAAAATTTTAAAAGTAGTAGTAATTAAATTACATTAATTATTTTTTGTTGGATATTATATTGTTATATTACTAGCATTATATATGAGCTACACTTATTTGGCTGTCTACGAAAATACTTATTATTTTCCTTTAAAATCTTCTGAAAAATTAACCATTACTTTTGTGACTAATTGTCCTAGATTTGGTTAAAAACAATTTTGCTTGTTAGTAAAATATTATTATATAACAAACAATTAGTGGTATCATGCATTACTCATTTCTTGGTTATTCCAATTTTCAGTTCTACAATTAATTGTACATTTTCCGGATCTTTGCTTATCCTCATTAATATAGTTAATTGGCCATTGAGTCGAAGGAATATTATGTTAAAATAAACATAGAAGTGAAGAATAAAGATACACGTGTCATTTATTAAGGTTACTTGTGTTTACGTTGGTAAAATGTATTGGTGAAATAGGACGACGATGAATATGACTTCTACTAAAAAAAATATATAAAAAATTATATTATATATTATATTGTGGACATGCGTGCGCAATTGGGCAACCAATTTTTTTTTAAGGTCGGAAGTCATCCAATGTGTTCACTCGCTCCAGGGCTGAGCATGAGGGCGGACTTTTACTGACTAAAATTACACCTATGTTTCTTCTTTGCGTTGCGTTCTAGGGCCCTGTGTTTCCCTTTCAAAAGTCAACCCATGGCCCGAGTTTGCTTTGGCTCTGTCTCAGAATTTGGCCGTTAACTTCTGACACCACCCCCAGAAGCGTGCTGGTGCTACTCTTTACCCGAGACTACAGAGCGGTCGTTCTTTTACGAAGCACCACCTGAAACAAATACGTGCTGTGGTCGAAGAACATGGTGGAGGCACTGCACCGCTATGGGAGCCCCAACAAACCCCCGAACGCGTTATTATACTAGATGCGTAGAGCAATATAAGATTATTTAATGTAATTGCTCTATAGGTTGCACACTTGGTAATAAAATATTGCTTGCTTGGTTGCAAAAGAGACGAAATTATTCTATAAATTATATAGGTACTAACACACTTACTGAATAATCTAGTACCAAGAATAATCAAGTATATAAGTTTACTTCAATTTCGAGGTTTCGAGTTTTCTAGTTCATCTTTCCAAGAGGCAGGAAGCTCCTATATCTACCGATATGTGAACTGTTCGCTTGCATCATTTATGTGGTTCAAAATTACAAGTCTTGACTTCAGTTTGGATCAAAAGTGATGGTAGGTTCTCAATCTCATAAGAATCATCTATCATGTTTCGTTGTATACTTAAATTTTTAATTCAAGGTAATTTAAATCTATCACCCACAAGTATAGAGACCAGAGTTTGATAACCAAACCATTTATTTTTAAAAGGGCCTGGAAAGCATGGATTGCATTGAAATTTAAACTTTGTCTGGTACAATATAAAGTTGGTAGTTCCAGATAATTCTTTGTTATTCTGAATTCAAATTTTGAAGTTAAGGAAGTGTTCATTCGCCCTTTCATTGTTACCGGCCTGTCACATCGCATTGCAATGAAAAGGACTCACATCTTCCAGAATTTCTTCCCACAGTCACTGAAGACTAATTTTTATTTATGTTACTCATTTTGGCCCGCCATTTCTTATTTATTGTACTTACTTTCTCGACAACTTACAAATTGGTTGAGTTCCATGTATTTGTTTTGGGAAATAGTAGATTTCAATGCTTTTAAATTATAGATTAGGTAAGTTTAGGAAAGGTGGCCAAACATGGCTTTCACATTAAACTTGGCAAAGGATATTATTGTCCATCAATTTTTTTACACCGAATACTATGAAATATATCTCGGGAGGCTTGAAAGACATTCCAATGCATTAGCTGTAAGGCTGACAACTCGAAGCTACAAAAAATGGCTAAAGAGTTAAGATATTTTGACCGTATAAAATAATATGGTTCACTGAAGAGGGCCTTTACTGAAAGACACACTCGAAGCATATCGTTTTCAATAGTTATAGTTTTTGTTAAAATCTGTAGGACACAGGATGTGAACAATATTTCATCACTACCTACATTTTAGAAAAGTTACAAAGCCATGAAAAAGAATTTACGAAAAAAAGAAATGTCTATGACGATTTATTGCGTTCTAAACCGACACAATTCGTTCAGAGCGTATTTTCAGTTGTAAAAGGTATTTTTTATTCAGTTTTCAATGTGGAATCACATTAGGCAGGCAGGTAACGCCTTTGAAAGTGCCTGAAGTTAAACTTCAAAGAGAATTGAATTTGCTGGCGTGTGAAACATTTTTGCTGGGGGTAAGTTTACGGAACTATTGCCAACGTTTTTACACAGTTATCTACGACTTTTTCTAGCCTCTTAACCCTGCACCTCGTGTATACCTATTTATTTATTTTAGAGTTTACCTACCAGGTTACTTACAGCCTTTCTTGCCCATGTCTACCAAAGCTAGGTACATTTTCGTATTTTTCGTATGTATGACCAACTAGCTGAAGCTTTGCGCAGACGAAGTCTCCACCAGCAGGCCTACCTCTCGCTTCCTTCCTCACTCTACCTCGTTTTTTTTGGTGTGAAAATCATCTAAAGAATTCTCCGTGCCCTTGGGCGGGGCAGGAGATAGCGTCAGACTTTTTGATTGTTAAAATAACTCTTCCCGGACTGGGTGCAGCGAGAAAAACAAAAAAACTCACCACAACTAAAACTCACGTGTGCTTCGACATTTTCCCTTTGGTCTTGTTATCTTTTATTATTATTTTCATTACCTCATGTTATTGTCGTGTCAAGTAGATGCTAGATATATGAAGCGCCTAACGTGTATAAACTTTGACCAGTGTTTCCGTAGTGCGCGCTTTGGAGTTAATTAACCGAAAGTTTGCGTAACCTGTAAGCGGCGTTTAATATATACTCTATGTATGTAGACTATTTGTAAGGCCAGCTTACGGTACAAATATCCGGATAATACAATTTTTATAAGATCCAAATTAAATACCTGGAAAATCTGTATGTTCAAATTCCATACTTTGACATGGATTTTTTGACATTGTATCTAAAAGGCTGAATGATTTTCACTATTGGAACATCAATTAAATATGGAAAAAGCAATACTAGACAGCGTGGCAATGCCACCAGTCTTTTGGGTACGTTATCAGTTGAAAGTGATGTGGAGGTACTTTCTAACGCCATATTTGAAAAGGTGTTTATTATTTTTAGTTTGTATACATACCTTTTAAGTTATGATATTTAGTAGTTTAGATATTTAGGTATAGTTAGTTATTTAATTACGTAAATAGTATAAAAAAAAAACAATTTTATCAGGAATTTGGGAGACATTAGCTATGCCAATATAATAAACCATTTAAATGCGTTAATCTCTGGAACTACCAGTTGGATAGTATGTATTTTTGTTGCCGCTATAACAAAAAATACTAAAAGCAAAATTAAATAAATATTTAGGGAGGGCTTACATCACGAGTATTTCAAAGCCAAAATTGGCCAAATCGGTCCAGCCGTTCTCGAGTCTTAGTGAGACTAACGAAAAGCTATTCATTTTCATGTATCGTCACCTTTTAAACCTTCCCTGGACTATTACGAATATTTCGAGACCAAAATAAACTAAATCGGATCAGCCGTTCTCGAGTTTTAGCGAGACTAACGAACAGCTATTAATTTTTATATAAAAGATAAAAGACGGTTGGTGACTTTTTAAGTCCTGTCAAAAAGTAATTTGACTTATTTTTTTTAATTGAGGAATTGTGTATTGGGCACCAGTAGCACAGCCTGTAGTAGGTACTTACCTACCCGGTATTTCATTAAATACCGAAGAAGACATTTACTTTTAAAAATCGAAATCGAAAATTAACTTAGTTATTCAAAAGTTTTAATGATTTTTATTTGTGTAGAGTTCGATTTGATCGTAAAGTTTGGAGAAAAATTAATTGTTTTTTTAATGTCTTTCGAACAAAAATCGGATAACGAACAGATGGATGACGTAGTTCCTAAAGCGTGACGAATGGATTCGAGTGTGTTTACTAATTGACCCTCGCAGTTTAACTCGCAACTTTCTATCATCATCTGACGCCATGGTCGAGCGTTTGACTACTGCATGTCCCGGGTTCGATTCCCACATGAACGTATATTAGTATGGCCTGCAGATAAGAGTACCTGGTCTGGGTGTCTTGTGTATGTGAGCTTACATGTTTGTGAATGCACCCATGATACAGGAATAATTTCTAGCGTGAGGCAATGTATAAAAAAAAAACTTTGTTTACTGCTCAGTTCCCGTGGGTCGTAGTGTAATGACAGATAATCTAATATAAATCTATAATATAAAATATATTACTTTAAAATAATTTTACAATTCGAACCATTAGTTGACACTTCAGCAGGCCTAGCCAAATTACGACCGTTTTGTGTCGAGTCTCTTTCTACAATCGAAACGCCTCGGTGTGAGTATCGTTTATACCGTAAAACTACAGGATTAAGCGAAGGTCATAGTAGAAGCGATTACATTTCTTTCTGTCATTTTGAAAGATGTGAACTTGGATACGAATTTTGTCAAGATAATGTCTTTCCCATACATTTGATTAATTTTCTACTAGCGTTAACGATTGTAGATTATCAATTTTCCTAAGTACTAATACATTATAATTTATTATTATTATTATGAGCCTGTAGTGTCCCACTGCAGGGCAAAGGCCTCCCTTCCATTCTTCCACTCTATTTTATACACTTTTTATATATTTATTTATTATAGTCTAATGCCTATAAATATGTTTATTTAAGTGGCATTCTAATCGATAATTTAGCTTGGATAACGAAACTGTTTCCATCAAATAATTATTATGTTTATAGGTCAATTTGACTATTATTGTAAAATTGATGAATTCAATTTTGTTACAATATTGCGATCTCTGACGCCAGGCCTTGGTACAAGCCATGGTCCGAAGCGAGGAGGACTGGTAAGCTGTCGCCTTCCTCTGCGAAGCAGTATGCTAGCAGAGGAGGAGGCCGCACGCGTGAGGCAACGGCCCTCACGCCTCAGCCGCCGCAGGGATTTTGATCCTGATTTCCAGCCACCTTAGGCCCCGCGCCCTTAACCACCTTAGCTCGCTCTCCTACCGTCCGATAACCGTCCGAACCAAGCCCAAGTCATCGACGGCGCGTACTGTTCCCGCGCGCCTCAAGTTGTTACCAAACCGTAAGGACCATGTAGGGACCCAGCAGGGTCGAAGCCTACTGGGGTCAAGGGTCTATTTCTGAAAGGAAGGCTGGTATGAAAAGCAACGAAGGAGTGGGGTGGGTTTTTAGTCAGTAAAAGGCTGACACTATATCCCGCTCCGCCCAGGGGATGTCATTGGATGATTTTACCTACCAAAAAAAATCCATTCTGCCTAGCCTTCTCGTAGTCTTTGTTTGGGTCACCTTCCAGCCTAGTCTACCCAGATAATGCTGAATACCTGCAGTACTTCACATGTAGCGACAGCCTATAGATTCAAAATTATTTTCAAATCGATCAAGTCGTATAGGAGCAGTAAGGTGATAAACACACTATATTGGCACACTATATTGGGAATGAGATTTTACATACAATCGAAATTCCCTCTTTTCACCCCCTTATAGGTTGAATTTCCAAAATCCCTTCTTAGTGTTCACATACATTATTTAAGGAAGCTAGTCATAGTAGTTTTGGCTGAGCGTTGATATGTCAATCAGACAATTTATCCTTTTATATAAATAAATATGAAAATAGATAGATAGTTCGGTCACGTAAATAATAAAAGAAAATCATTAAACTCGGGATGCACCATTTAATGAGCAATATCTGCAAACTTATTATTTATATGAGCGCCATTAAAACGTCGTCTACCAACAATGTTTTAGGTACACGTTTCCACGCGAGCTTCTAAGCGGTCCTGTATGTTCAAATCTTGGGATCTTGACCATTGAAATGCAATATTTTTTAATGGTCCAACCTACCTTTTAGCGTTTAGAGAAGATAGTATATGTTTTACCCGACTTCAAAAAGGAGGAGGTTCTATGTTCGGCTGTATGTTTTTTTTTTTCAATTACAAGATAAGATCTCATTAGAATGTTTCCCAATAGTTACAATGTCACACCCAAATCTCAAATCTCTACTTTGAAAGAAACGTTTGCGCATTACGCATACTCATACGAATCTTAACATTTACAATTTTATTTTTGCTTTAAAACCTGACGAACAGCTATAAATATTGTTTCGGTTGACAGACATAATTAAAATTCTGAAAACACTATAAATACTGGACAATACGAACAATTCAGTAATTTGTAAATGTTATCTAGAAACTTGATGTTCCAAAGGGCAATGTGTGAGCAATAGATACGGAGAAAAAACTTGGAGTGATTAATATGTAGCATAGATTATCCTTTGACGGTTTTAGTTTAGACTAGAAAAGGCAGAGCGTTCAGACTACTTAGCCTTGTGGGTAAGGTCTGAACGTAGACTAGCGTAGCGTGTAATGTAGTGGTAGGCTGGTCTAAGTGTAGCTTGAGAAAAAATATTAGATACTTAATTTTTTTTTACTGTCCTTTAGAATCTTCTAATAAACATTCATCTGCTTTTCAAAAGGCTAAAACACAGGTGGACTAAAGTATAGTTTCTACTAAGGTACTGTTTTAAAGTAGCAACAGGAAATGGTGTCTTAGAAGCTTCATAGTGGTCTGGCGTCCATTTCCTTTCCAGGTACGAGTATTTGTTAGTAAGGGAAACAATCATACATTGTTTTCAACTGGAAGCACTATGTAAGTACCCAGCTGATGGATTTAAAAAATATTTATTTATTGCCTAAGGCTATCTTAGGCATTTTCTACCAGTCGACCTTAGGGTGGTGCAGAAACACTGTCCAACTTAAAAATAGACAAAAAGAAAAGAAATAAGTAATCAATACATACAAATAAGCAATGTTATTGTGAAAAAAAATAATCAAATCCAGCCATTTAATAATGTGGTGATTCTACCAACTTCTTGCGAATGTGTACACGTGCCATCACTCTAAAGGAAAATCTGCTGGCTGCCATCCTGACTTTCAGAGTGAGGGCATTCCAAAGAGATATAGCCTGGACCAAAAAGGAGGAGTAAGTAAACCCAGAGCGGTGTGCGGGACATCGTAGAAGCCGATGTTTTGAGAATAGGATTCATGAATATTGTGCGCAGAGCAAAGAAAGATGTATAGTTCGTAAATATAGTAGGGTGTTTAGAAAAACAACTCATAATATCGATGTTATATTCGTCACAGCGATCATGACGGCCATGTTTATCATTTCCCTGGGTCCCTAATCTGTCACGTCTAATATTAAGTGGCACTTCGTGTGAAAATTTTCATATTTCACGCCGACGTCGGTCACTTGTGGTTATTTTGTCGACATTTGCAAGTCTTTGAGTGTCCGAATGTATGCAGGTCACGGACGCCTCATCTTTATTAACAACAGTGGGTGTATTTTTCTTTAATATTTACATCACGGTGTGTCCGGCCTCTTAATTGTCGGTTGGCGCCTGATGAACGCTGTCTCTAATGATTCTGCGTAGGGCACGCGGCGCGGACATACCTCACGCGTTTTACGAACCATTCTGATAGTGGACATTCGATTACTTTTGTTGTGTTTACTGTTTTAGTCAACAGAACACGTAGGTCTGGCCTGGGGCGGTTTCAACAAGTTTTTTTTTTTTTTACTCGGACTCGATTTCAGACTTGATCGATTTTACCAGATAAAACATCGAGATAAAATAAATCGGTGGACGAATTTGGCTCGAACGCTTATTAATTAAATATTTACCGAATGCCGTAATGTAGATAGATACTGATGCGGCAGCTACAAGTTTAATTAACTAAATAAGCAGCGGGGGCTTCTATCTAATTATAATGTGGGTTGTGTGTACAAATGAAGGAAAAAATAATATTTCATCTCTAGAAAAGTTCTCATTTGTGAGAACAGGATCTAATTACAATATAAAACATCACAATTTGGATCATTTTACTGGATGAATTATAGAACGTTGTTATTAGATCGTGCGTGTGAACAATATATCAACCGGTTTTTTTCTGAAACCTATTATTATATGGCGCCGGCATCTGGCTAGTCTTTTCCATAGATAAATGTAATTTCAGAGCTACCGATATGATGTACGCTTAGTACGCGAACACTGAATACAATTTGTTCAACTAAAACTACAGTGTGTGTGTTTAGCTCATGCTAAGAAGGACGAGATTGGGTACATTAAAAAATCAACAGCTATGTGGAGGATTGTTTTAACACCATATTTTAGTTAGGTAATTTTTATTAGATATCAAACCGTTATTGCTGAGTAAGATGTTCGGTGAATGCACCGAAATGGAACATTATAGTTAACAGGACGAGTGAGGGCTGATTTCATCATTCAATATAAAAACTTAGTTCAACTAAACTGAGCTCAGCGTAATCTAGTTTAAAGACCCGTATCGTAAACATGGGCGGCAACAATAGAATTGAAACTGAGTTTAGCTTAAACTAGGTTCAAGTTATAGCGGTAAAACGCAAAATGAAGCTATTAGTATATTGGTGAATTTGGCTCTGCCACTTGCCTAGGTCCCAAGGTATTTAACCTTGATGTATGTACAAATTTAGTGACATTTCGAGTCTTTTTAATACTTTAAAAGGTTTGAGGTACTCGTGTGGGTGTGTCATTCGAGTGAGCTCGTAGGTGTATCGAAAGTTTTGATAAAGTGGTTAGGATCACTGTTACCATCACCGGTAGCGGCACAATCAATAAAATTAAGAAGGTCAGATAACATTTCATGGTGTGTCGGTGACGAACGTATGCGTTTTGTGGCAATTCCATTATCTAGAGTGCTCTCGACAGTTAATAACCGCACTTGACGCTCGATGAAGTGACACTCGTGATACAAACCTCCCCGAGATATGCTACCGAGTGATGTCACTCTCCATATTGCGTCAATAGTTAGCAGCACTCCCCGGCTGGGCACAGCTGACCAACTGTTGAATAGTTCTTTTATTTTTGTTCAAAGATTATTTCACATACAAGGCTGCTGAATTGTTTGAAAGATTTACCAAAGCCCTTCGACAAATAACTTTTCGATACACTTACTCGAAAACCCGCTCTTATCCTTACTGCTTTTGAGCACGCAATTTACTTTTTTTCGCACTAGTGAGGAAAGTCTGCGAGCTCGCCTCTCGTCAAAATTTGTTACATTTATCCGATCAGGTAGAGCGCCAACTGTTATGCTGGTAGCATTCCTGAGTTATGTTACGTACAAAATGGCAAATAAAACGACTGACATGACAGGTAATGTCATTGCCATTTTTGTACTAAGCGTTTAGCGGAAACGCTAACAGAAAAGTCTTTTGTCTAACGATGCTGGAAACAGTGCCGTAACTAGCGAGCTTCTATAGCTGGGCCCCTAGAAAAAAGTACAATAAATACAAACAAAAAGGACAAGATAGTAATTTTTTTGCGTCCCTCCAGGGATTGGGCCCTGTGTCTGGACACCGCTGGTACCGTCGCTGGTTATATGGCACTGGCTGGAACGCAAAGAGCAATTGAAAGAACACGAGTGGGTTATAGTCAGTAAAAGTGTCAACAGTCTTTCTTGCTCTACTAAGAGAGTCCTCATCATATCAGCCAAAAGACGCTCCACTGTTGGACATAGGCCCCCAATTGTCGCCATAATGACTGGTCCTGACCGTCTCACATCGATCAGATTCCTGCGACTCACCAGGTCGTCGGCCCCCTTGTAGGAGAGACCACCCAAAGCCGAAGGAGTTTTTGTTGACATCTCACACACAAAAAAAAAAAGAATTTTACGTTACTTTTTGTTTAGGTTATATTTTTGTAGTTCGCCTTCCAGCCGTCTGTATTATATTTGTATTTCGGGCTGGTGTCCGCAACTCCACGACTAAAGCGTGTATTTTGCGTACGGGTAGGACAAATGTGTCATTCGATCCACCCCAGCTCCTCAAGGAAGGTCAGCAGCGCCTTGGTGTTATTGACCATTTCGCGGAGGTATTTTGCCAGCTTAGAAGCAGATGTGCTGCTGTCTCGTCCTCCTCCATGCAGGCTCTGCACAGTGGACAGCCGACTGGTCATCTGGACCAAGCCCAAGTTGTCGACACCGCATAGTGTACCACGTGCTTCTCAAAGAGATGGCAGCAAACCATAGGGGCCTAGTAGGGCCGTTGCTCGCTAAGGCTATGGGGATTTTCTAAAAAGGAAACCCGTAGTCTTAGAACGCTAAAAAGGACTGAAAGACATAGATACCTACTGGAGTCATGGGTTCACTTCTGAAAGGGAAACCCTGGAACGCAAGGCAAAGAAGGAACATTGGAGAGGGTTATAGCCATAAAAAGTCTGCTACACCCTCCCACTCCGCCCAAGAGCGAAAGATGTTATTGGATGATTTCCTACTAACTCTCAAGCCCCAAGAGGACACCGGTGTCCGCAGACCCAATGTCTTTCTATTGTGTCTCTAATTACTGTAATCAAAAGGTTAAAAAGGCAGCTGAAGATCTCTTATCAAAGGCAGATCTCATCGCAGTTAAAATAATAGATTCATAAAAATATCAATTTCTTATGTCAACGAATATTTTTAATTGAATGTCAGATACAAATTGTAATATCCGAATAAATGTTTTGTTTGTTTAATTTAGATCAGCCTTGTACGTGGTAGCCAGTAAATACCGATAGGCAAATGCCACAGGCCATTTCAATACAACTCTCGATTCAATTTATGCCAATCCTTTATATTCAATCAAATACACATTCGGTAGGAATAGAACAATGTATTTAAATCCGTATTCTGATGGTTTATCATTTTTTACTGTACCTGCTTTCCCTTTTTTTGAAGTGAGGAGCGAAGGGGATTGTCAGATTTTTGCTAACTAAAACACCTATGATTCTTCATGAAAAATCATGTATTATTACAAACGAGAGGTCGAAACCTTAGAAGGCCTCTTAGACAATTTTCATGGTACGCGGAACGTAGTTACCAACGATTATATTCCTGTATTGCGCTATGTTGGTGCACCCAAGGACAACCCTCGGTTGGTAGGAAACTATTGAGCATATGGAAAATAAAAATATAGGGCCATCGTTTTGGCAGATTTAAGTGGACTGTAGGTTACCAAAAAATATGTTAAGGTTATGGCCGCTGCCTGAACAATGTTATTAATGGGTAAACATTTATAAAAAAGCTTTACGTTGAAAAGTAGCATAGGTCTGACGCAAGTATATGTTTTTTTTCGCAAGCTTTTTAAGGTTGCACAAATTCAGGTTAGTGTCTTGTGACTTATGTTAAAAATTTGCATTGTAGAAGAAAGAAAGGCAAGAGAGAAAATTTGAGAAGGAAAGCAGGAATATGTCTTTGTAAGTTGGCAACTAAGTAAACGCATCAGTGGTTTGGGAATACATCAGAAGGATGGCTAGCATTCCCCGAGCCAAGGCTTTTGCATCAGAAAATATTCTTGCAGTTACAGCTTCTTTCTGCCTTTTTAGGGTTCAATACCTAAGTTGGAAAAAATGGAAACTTATAGGATTACTTTGTTGCCTAACTGTCCATATCTCGCGAGATGATGATTATGAAAAACCCTTTATTGATACGCAAATGAGTTTTCTTTGCAAACCGTACTTTTCGCTCAACATTTGACAGATCAAGGTTATTGACTTTCCTATTCTTATTTGGAACGCATAGCAAACCTTTCCTCTTTCTAATATTAGTATAGATAATATAGATGAGAGGCTTCATATAACAGAGACAATTGGAAGAAAAGTGAGTAGCTAAGTGATATAGCGGCGTGTTTGATGTGTTTTACCATGAGTAAGTGAAAATTTTACGTTAACATGAGACTCAATACGTGATGCGGAACGAGTACCGCAATTCTCATGAGCGTTACGTTACGAACTCCTTTGAATTCATTCCGCATTTTATTTTACCAATAAGTATTGTTTTTCTGGATGTTTTAGCAGAAAATGCTACGTAATATCACGCCAGTATCGCTCGAACGGTTCGGCAGAATTGTTTGTGCACCTTTATTTATTTATTGGCATACCAACAGCATTACATACGGATTAAGTTAAGTAAAAATAATATTAAGATCAAGATACACTGGGTATGCATGCCTATTACAGGTATGCACAGCTTACACTACATTAGGTTAATGAAATTAATGACATTATTATGTTCAGAGATAAAAAGATTATTACTACAAAATTAAACAACCTTACAGTTTACCAGTTATGTTTAAATTGTAAGTAATAATCGGAGGTGTGCTTTCTGCTATAAATTACATTGGAAACAACCAATTAGAACTGTGCACTTGCTTCTGACGTTTTACAAGTTCATCTATTTCGAATTTTAAATCGAGAACAAATCCATGGCTACTGAGGAGTTATCGAAAACCCCTATAACTTTCCCTACTGGGAAGCGAACCTTGGACTTTTACTCAGTGCTGCTTGCATCTACTAGAGTAACAGGGCAATCTTGGTTTTGTCTTAAATAACTTTTTTGTAGGGTTCCGTACCCAAAGGGTAAAAACGGGACTCTATTACTAAGACTTCGCTTTCTGTCCGTCTATCCGTCTGTCCGTTTGTCTGTCACCAGGCTTTATCTCAAGAACCGCGATAGCTAGACAGTTGAAATTTTCACAAACTATGTATTTCTGTTGTCGCTTTAACACCAAATACTAAAAACCAAAATAAAATAAATATTTAAGAGAGGCTCCCATACAACAAATGCGATTTTTTTGCCTTTTTTTGCTTGATATCAATAATGGCAACTTAAAATATTCACAAAATATTCATTTTTATTTTTACTTTACTAATAAATAATAAAATTTGAATTAAAATAAATATTTAAGGGGGCTCCCATATAAAACACGCCACTTTTTTCTATTTTGTTGTTGTTCTGTTGTTTACCTAGTGGTACAGAACCCTTCGTGTGCGAGTGCGACTCGCACTTTTTATAAGTTTTCCACACAGTTCTATTTCGATATCTCCGATATTCTAACTTGAATTATCCAGCGCGCCAACACTGCACACAAGCGAATCCAACCACTTAGTTAATTGATGCTTTTTTTATCCGCCATATTCAGTAAAAAACCGCGGGATATTTGATAAAATTCTTCATATTTCACTACGAATATTAAACCTTTCCTGTGATTGAATGCCTATAGATACCTTTGGTTTCACCTGTGTTTGCGCTCACACTTGTGCACTATAATATTTTTTTACTAAATATGGCGACTGTACATATTTTATTGAAAACGTCATTGAGGTTGATTAGAATAACGATTTTATACATATTAAAATAAAATAAAAATATTATTTTTTATTTCAATAAGACTGATGAAATATTTGACCACAGGGGCATAGACTATATTTTATAAACTCGGGCGAAGCCGCGGGTAAAGGCTAGTACCATAAATAATACTTGTAGAAATGTAAGCACGAGGCTTCAGACACTCAATGTAAGTACATTAGAATTCGGTTGAAGAGGATTTTTTCTAAACTTATTTATAACACAGAAAAATTCGTTGGAAATTGGAAAAGTTGATTAATGAATCCTCATTGTGGCTGTCACAAAATCTCCGGGAGATTGTGGGCGACAGCTGGGTGCCATCCGGGCCGGGCCGGCGGGCCATCCGGCTCGAGCATCCACTGCTAATAATATAACTGATACTGACACCAAAGAGACGTCTCTAAAGTACACGCTCATGTTCGATTAATTATTGTCATCTTACTATTGGAATTCATCAATTCATACTTACTTATCTAAATATAATAATTCATCTTTAGAAACATAGATAGATTCTAATACCTAGATCACCACCGATCCATTACTAGATTAGTAACAGAATAATAACAAACCTTATTCTTATATTACCAAGTACCAGCGGCTTCGTCCACGTGAAAGTAGTAAATATAAAGCATTTGTTACTCAGTGATCAAGTAGCATTCTACTATTCTACTGGCAAAAGAATGTTTAAAATCGGTTTAGCAGTTTCAGAGACATACAAAACAAATTTTACCAATAGAATAGGTATTATTATGGCACGGTTTCCACCAAAGCGGAGAGGAGAAGAGAGGAGAGGAGACGTTTTGCGAAGCTGGCAGGTTATTTCCACCAAAGCGGAGTGCGGGGTACGCCAGTGCGTGCACCGCTCGGCCACCCGACTAGAGACTTCTCCGCTCTGCCGCACCGCGTGCTCGCTCACTTGATCCATTTCCACCAAAGCTAAGCGGAGAAGATATGTGGAAATAACGAAATCGGATTAGTTACACAACAACATCAACTACAACAACAACCAACACAACAACAACAACAACAACAACATCTCCTCTCGTCTCCTCTCCGCTTTGGTGATACCGGGCCTATAGGTTGCATGGGTATAATGGCGATCTTACCGATGACAGCGACAACTACCGGACAACCGTTTGGACATGCTGGATTTGTTCCAAAGTAGTAAGCACAGCTGAAGCAACACGGATAGATTTCAGGTTTAGGTCAGTAAAAGACTGAAATTCGTTCTCCCTCCACATAGGCCCCTCGCCCACTGCGACTTTTTGTATCAATGCTGTAGCGCGTTCGCATCGATATAGTCGCGATGTTGTAGCGCGTTGGCATCTCTTCTATAGCGCGTTGCAAATGCGAATAAAGCGCGTTAGTAGCGATGCTGTCGCGTGCTTGCGAAACGCGCAACAGCATCGCAACAAAAAGTCGCCGTGGGTGAGGGGCTTACACATACTCATTTCCCACCCTAAAAAAGAAAGCTTTTGGAACCGTTAAATAAAATAACTGCAGATATGAGTACCCTTATGTTATTTTTATCATTTTCCCGTGTTTATTGTTATCATTATACAAAATGGCCTCATTTTAAGAAATATGAAAGATATTTATCCCTTTGTTTATTATACAAAAAAGCCTCATTTTAAGAAATATGAAAAACATTCAACGTGTAGATGCCTCCAGCAAGGATTTGCTTTTGACGGACATAGTCTAAGATTCATATTTTATCGTTGAATCGAGATGGCCAGAAAACCGTAAAGTAAAAGAAATGTTTGGATAGTTATGCCTTGAGGGGTAATTTTTTTTTTGTATAGTATAGCTAAGAAATATAATTAAGTAAATAAAATAACTGCAGGCTTAAAGACATTTCTTTTTGCCACGTTAAACGCTAAGTACAAAGCAATGACAATTGTTTCGATTTCAGCTCTGCTGCGTGTAGGAGACTGAAGGTTGTTCGAATAATAGGCGACACCAGGAATTACTTGTAACTTTAAATATATTTGTGAATATTACATACCAATATTTAATGGTAAAGTGCGTGCGATGTAATAATGGATTGAAAAAGAATTGAATTTATAAAAAACGTTATTGCGTAGCTCGGTGGTGATTGGTCGATAGCATGCCTGGGCGACCAATCGCTGTGAGGCAGATGACAGCTCCAGTAGTTAAGGCGAAGTCCTTGTTGTTAAGGTGAAGTCTGAACAACAATACATAATAGTACATTGTTACCCTAGGGGTGAAAGTAACTTATTTAGTCCCGAGAAGAAGTTTGGCGTCCGAACGAAGCGAGGTCGCTAATATTAATATTAGAGGGACTAAATAAGCCTTTCACCCGAGGTAAACACTGTGCTTTTCATTGCGAATAAAAGGAAAATAAAAATAAAAACCTGAGTCGTCGTCAAAGGTCGTCGTATGATTTTAGATATGTTTCTTTTGATTTAGGCCGTAAAAAGTTTCCGACTACTGCTTTAACCTCTTCTCTTAAGAATCAGGCGTTAAATCCTTAACTGAATCTGATTATTGTGTAATTAAAAAAAATCTTACAGCAGAGATTTAGTAAAGTACTTATAAACAAAATTCTACAACAAGTTTTCCGCCATTTTTTTTTCTGTGGTTAATCGGCTATTCAGCCATCATTTTTCATTTTTATCAGTGAAAAATGGTAAATATTTCTCATATCTATGTTAGTTTTAAAGAATTAAATTATTAATTGAAAGTAAATTATAAATAATTATGTAATTAAAAAAAAAATAGATACTTATCTCTTAATTTCAATTTTGCATCGCGCTGTAATTGACTGGTTGTATAGAAAGTTGAGACATAGATCAATAGAAATGCGACGATAGAACTAGTTTTTTTTTTTTAATAATTTGACAACTGTCAGTTGAAAGTGATTCTCCCTAGGGATGAAAAGTATTACTTTCAACCCGCTTCTCAGGCATGTTCAGACCTACTTTCAGCGTATGAGTAATGAAAAATAACATAATCAGCCGTATAATGTTCCCACAGCTGGGACTTAGGCCTCCTCTCTAGGAGTGGGAATGGGCCTTAATCCACCACGCGGGACCAGTGCAGTTAGTGGATGTCACATGTCTTCGAAGTTTTGGTTCCAAGACAAACCGTTTTTGTCACGATATTTCCTTGAGTGATGATGAATGACCGTTTTGAGAGTGATGATGAAATAAATTACACAAATAATTGTTCCTGACTGGATGTGAACCTGCGACATACCTGCCACTCGTGAATCGAGACCATTACCATTGCGCCACCACTGCTTCCATTGCAATGAGACTACTTGCGCAAAATTCACGTGACAAGTGACGTAATAGGGAACAACCCCCCTAGCCAAGTTACAATCGTTTCGTTAAGCGTGAACGCTTGGGGTTGGCCACGCCCCCAATTCCTTTGTTCTGACAACGTGACTAACGTTAAGATGACGTCAACTAACTTGGCTAGGGGGGCAGGCTTCCAAAAGCCTGCTGATACGTTCGACAGAATATTACTCTGAACTCCAATAAAGTTAAGTACATTCCAGGGAAACTTAAAGGCAAATGAGGAAACGTGACGCAAAATGAAAACCATGACGGTCAGTATTTTATTTCTCATTTGCAATAAAACAAAGCGTGATATTATTACGTTCGCGTCATGTAGTTTTATGTTTGCGTTTATGAACTTTTAAATTCTTGAAACTATAGTGACGTTTGTATTTAAGCGACTATTGTGATGATGCTGACATTACATAATTACCTAAATGCTATTTTAGGGTGTACCATGATAGCAGTGTTCCACGCGCGCCTCAAAGACATGTCAGCAATACCATAGTTTACTATACTTTTAAAAGGGAAACCCGTGCTTCTGGAACGCAAAGGTTAACTGAAGGAACATAGGTGTGGTTTAAGTCAGTAATTTTGGACACGCTCTCCCGATCCGCCCTAGAGCGAGAGAAGTCATTACATTATATCCCACGTCAAGGAGTCTATTCCCCTTCGGTTGAAATGACAAAGTTTATACCCACTTGCATCAAAAAATAAATTTTTAACTCATTAATTACTCTATCATAAATTTTTAATTAATCTTATAGAATCTACTTCTTTTTATAAATGTTATCTAGCTATGATTTTTTCTAGGTCTTCCAGCTAAATCGCACTTGCAATCAGCTTGATTGCTGCGTTTCTTGAAATGCTAATCACCTCTTTAGGCTCTGAATGGAAACTTTCTAGTAAAACTTTTGTGGCATTATTTTTTATATCAAGTTAAAGGCTCTTTGTAGAAATTAAACCTAAGTACTAACTCGATATTTTTTTAAATACTGTAGTACCCAAGTAACAAAAGGTTCTATAACCCAGGCGTTTTATCACCAGACAGTGATACAGTAGGCCTATAATGGTAACCATTGTGACTGCTTGTACTATAAAGGTTTTCAAGAGAGTGTTTTGGTTCTTTAAGATTAAAGAGCATTTAAGTTCTAAAATGTAGCTCTTAAAATGTTTATAGGACCATACAAAAGAATCTTTAAAGTATTGCACTGTAACAGATATGAAAAAAGCGATTATGGTACTATTTAGTACTATAGACGACCTTACTGACACTTTTGTGTATTTATTTTGCACTAATAATGTGTCAAAATAACTTTTACAGTACTAGTATGGTAGGAGTATCGTAAACACTATTACAGCATCAATTTGTGCTATAAAACTACCTTGCACCACCATTACGTAACCTTTTAGCTTCTTATACGCTCCTTCAATATCGCTATGGGGCTAGTTCTGTAAAAGTCATGAAAACTCTTCTATAGTACTAAATAGTACCATAGCGATACCTAGCGCAGTTTTTAAGTAACTTAAATTTTAAATAGCTCTATAAATGAGTTTGTGCTTCTGCTACGAGACTTAAAGTGTGACATATTCGTTTTCTATGCAAATATGGCTGCTGTTTTCTGCCATGATAGCACGTTAGCAGCACGGCTGGAATCAATTTATACTATTGCAGCTATTTTCGGAACGAGACCTTATTTTATTAATTAAAATTTAATTAAAACACGAAAATTATGAGGGCGCATTGTCAAATTTGAAATCAGCATAATGATTTTATCGATAAAATTATTTTCGCAAGTGCAAGCTATGATAAAGTTACGATTTATGAATGTTTTTTAGTATGTCCTTTTGCAACAATGGCAAATGACATAAAGCATAACTTCCAATCAATATATTTTGTATTCTTGAGAAACACTCAAGATGATACGATTACAACACGAACAAGTGTGATATGAAAGATCACTGGAATCGTTTATGGTGCAAAATAACACTATAAACAGGTTTTGGTTACTTTTATAGTGCAAATTTGTAACATAAATGTTGCAGACAGCAGTATTTTAGTACTAAAAAGTGGTTCTCGACACTTTTACATTTCAACTACAGAGCTGATGAATCACCGTGAGAGCTTTTATATAAAGTTTATAGAATAAATCAGTGATAAAACTAGGGCCTTTTTGGGGTTTTGTAAAAGTTTACAACATCGTTATAGTACTAATCATGAATACTAATTAGCACGTCCTAAATCGTTCTCTGAGCTTTTATAGTACCAAATTTTGCTACTTGGGTATTGATTCATAAATTCCGATTTATGTCTTTACGTTTTTGTTAATCGACTGAACGGGGATTGAAGTACATAAAAGGAAAAAATATAGAATATGTACATTATAGTAATTATCGGCTTATTCCACTTTTCCCCGTTGGATGATCCCCATTGATGGGGATTAGTGAACTTTTTGTTCACTATTCCCCGTTGACCCAAAATTTTTATTTAATGGGGATAAGTGAACTAAAAAGTTCAATAATCCCCATTAGGTAGGTACGTTAAAAAAATAAAATATATGAATCATGTTACATTTATTAATTAAAAATATAACTTTCTTATACCTAATAAAATCACAGATTGTACAATTATTAATTTAAAAAAAAAATATAACTCTTATACCTAGTAAAATCACAGATTGTACAATTATTAATTTAAAATAAAAAATATAACTTTCTTATACCTAATAAAGTCACAGATTGTTACAATCATTAATTTAAAATTGTAGCATGAAAATATTTCTTTCTTATACCTTGTAAAATCACAGATTGTACAATTATTAATTTAAAATAAAAAAATGTAACTTTCTTATACCTAGTAAAATCACAGATTGTACAATTATTAATTTAAAAAAAAAATATAACTCTTATACCTAGTAAAATCACAGATTGTACCATATTAACCAGAAGACAAGTTGCACTTAGCACTGCTTTGGCTTTGTTACCATCAGATAAAATCATTGCGGGTTGGTTTTATGTTGCCTCTCAAAGCCCTGATGATGATAATAGCAAGGAGTTTAGAAATTACATGCTCAGACAATGGCTACAAGATGATTTTATTAAAACGTGGTGTGTATTTGGACAGACTCATCGCACTACGAATTTAGTCGAAGCATGGAATAATAAAATAAAAAAGCGTGTGAAAATAAAGAAACCCAACATTATGAAGCTCCTCACAGCGTTGGCTGAAGATGCATCGTATTACGAAGTTCTTGCATTGGGGGTTTCTGAAAATAAAGGTATAGCGGAAAAAACAAAAAAAAGCATCAATCGCGATAATTATATACAGGAGGTCCAAATGGAACTCATTAATAATGAAATTACGATTGGGCACTGTTTAGAAAAACTTAAGTGAGTGTAATCTTTGATTTTACAAGGTATAAGAAAGAAATATTTTCATGCTACAATTTTAAATTAATGATTGTAACAATCTGTGACTTTATTAGGTATAAGAAAGTTATATTTTTAATTAATAAATGTAACATGATTCATATATTTTATTTTTTTAACGTACCTACCTAATGGGGATTATTGAACTTTTTAGTTCACTTATCCCCATTAAATAAAAATTTTGGGTCAACGGGGAATAGTGAACCAAAAGTTCACTAATCCCCATCAATGGGGATCATCCAACGGGGAAAAGTGGAATAAGCCTAATTATCTCACAAACAGTCCATGATAATAATCAATAATCATTTATTATTTGTTTAACATAGGTATAATACAGATCTTAAATTAGTTCATAGGTCGCCGCTATGTTATGCCTAGAGGCTTACAAATTTGGTTGCATGCAAAGAAAATACAATATCATGCGAGAGGTAAACTCGTATTATTTGTAGGTATGTCAAAAATTTATTTAATGATAATAAAATAATTTAGTTAACATTTATAAATGTCACAATATGGAGTAATTTCACTGTCAAATTACTATTATACATTCAATATATGATTTAAAAAAAAAACATTTATTTCATAGCAGCCTCGGAATATTGATAGTTGAATTATTATCTAGAAAAAGTAACGTAGATAAATGTAACCATAACACAATAAACGTACTACATAGGAAAATAAAATTTTACAGTTTATTTAAACTCAATAACTTTAAATAAACTCAATTTATTATCCAATATAATATACTTATGATTGAACGTAATTTTGTGATAGTGGCCTTAACATTTTTATCGTCGTCATTGGGCACGCCATAATTATGGTGGTAAGTCCCCTCTTCGAGGAGTGGCTAGAGGACACCGTGTTGTCTACAGCGTCCTCACCTTTCGTATGACGCAGGATCTCACCGGACATGGTAAGTTCGAGGATTTCCTGCACCAGATTCGTGCGGAAGAAACGCCCGGGTGCCACCATTATGTAGACCGCCCGGAGGACACGGTAGAGCATACGGTAGAGGTGTTCCCTGCTTGGGCAGAGCACAGCTGTGTCCTCGTGGGGGTGATCAGCGGCAGCGATCTCTCGCGCTGGGCCTTGGCTTGGCTCGCGAGGAGGAATGGTAGGCAGCCGCCTCCTTCTGCAAAGCAGTAATGCTAGCAAAGGAAGCGACGGAACAGGAGTGGGTTGCAGTCAGTAAAAGTCTCCCACTCCGCTGGGCGGGAGATGTCATTGGATGATTTTCCACCAAGAAAAAAAAAGCAAATTTTATGTCACACTCATTATTCGGAACAAAAAAGGTATATTGCTGACCAACCCCCAAGCACAGACTTAACGAACTGGGCCAGTGGTTCCAGCAACCTGCAGATTCCCTTTATCTTGCCCAGCTCGTTGGTGAACAGTGACGTGATTGAATTTCTTGCATTTTGTCATTCCGACAGTCGCTATCGTTGATTGCACTGACTAGATTATTTGCTGCCTCTCCAGTATGCCAACTGTACCAGTTTTGACAATTACTTCAATCTTTTTCAAGATAATATATCAACTTCAACTCTTCATTAATAGCCTTTGTGGAAGAGACACCACAATTTTGCCAATAATACGTACGAACTGTTAATAACCCAATATATCATCATCATGTTTCTGCCCTTGTCACAGTGACACTTGGGGTCGACGCAACACGTATTTTTCTTCCATTCTGTCCTGTCACCCGTCACGCCATCACTAACTCTTTTTCTTTCATATCATTACTTACACAATCCACCCATCTTTTCTTTGGCCTTATGTTATCACTTCCATTGATCCTTACAAATACTCTGAGCTCATCTCCATAGCTCCGATGAAAGACCTTGATTTTGTAACCACCGGGCTTTGGGGAGGTATGAAAATGCATACCAGGGCCCTGGAATCAAGACAAAGGTAGAACGGAGTAGGTTTTTAGTCAGTAAGAGTCTGACACTATCTACCGTTCCGTCCAAGGGCGGGGAATATCATTAGATGATTTTACATACTTTAAAAAAAAAAAACATTCCATTGTGATTTTTTACATTGTAAAAAATCACAATGGGATGTTGTAATATTCTAAGAACATGTTCTTAGATAATACAGGTAATAACAGATCCACAATATAGTTATAATAATATCTATGTATGCGAGCTTACACTTTTTCCTCGTATCTACGGCTGATTGGAGATCTCCGGGAACAATGTCGAGGAATGATGCTACAATAATAAGTCTAGAGGTAAAGTTGTCAAAAAATAAAGGCCCGTTTTGACATTTAATGTTTTTATTATTTAACAATCTATATTACATTATGTAACCATTATGTAATTACATTAAAACACTTTATGTAATTAATTAATATTTAATTTTTTCTTTCACTTTCGTTCCAAGTTACATTCTAAGTGAATGAATTTCGTACATACGTATATTAATTCGAGTTTTAGAAAAAATAACTTTTTTTTTATCATTACAAATCGATAGTGTTTCATGTACCAAATCCACGGGATTAAAACGACCAAAACTTTAACGGTGTATTTAAAAGAAAGTCGTGTTAGTTACACTATTTATAACTCAAGAATGACCGAACCGATTTGGCTGAAAATTGGTGGGGAGGTAGCTTAGAACCAGGAGATGGACATAAGAAGAATATTTTTATGTGTAACGTGACATAAAACGTATTATGTAGGTACGCATGTGAAGCCGCGGACAAAAGCTAGTATGTATATATAGGTCAAATCGAAAATGTTAGTGGGTTAGGAAATATCAATATTTATATCTACAACGTATTCATAGATATTCTGTCAGTTGGCCGGCTCCACGCCGGCAACCACACGGTTGACACTAATAGGACGGCTGAACGCTCCACAAGTTACTTGAGCTTTCAATTTGTTGCCAAAAATTCCTTGTAATGCGATATTAGTCGACTCCTATCGGTTTTGAATAAGAAGCAGGATATTTGGATCCCCAGGAGCTTGTATTTTGGTAGAATTTAGTTAGAGGTGAAAACAAAGGTCCTACTGTTAAACACTATTTTATTTAGGTATCTTCAGTGGCTTAAAAAGAGAGCCACAGTTACACCCGTATTTATAAAGAAGTAATTACTTGTTACTAAGTAAAATCTTATTAAGTCATTACTTGACGTTTGAAATCTTCATTCAAACTTTAAATATTTCTTAAGTATAGAATACAAATTGTTACTTAACTAGTGACTTTTACTCCAGAATTTAGTTTAACTTGTTTATAAATACCGGTGTTAGTATTCTTGAATATTTGATGGCATGGAACCTCTATTAACGACATTTTGTAATTTATTCTGTGTAGAATATTTCTTTAAGCTCGTTGGCGTCAAACGACACGGTCCGCATAAAGAGGTTTAAGATAGCCATCTCCTCCGAAACCCACGTAATCGTTTCCCCCATAAATTCATTTACATTATTTTTTTAAGCTTCCCTGAGACGTGTCAGTCATTACTTCACAGTTATTATCCGTTACTACTCCCTGTTATTGATGTTATATTCGCCAATAAAACAATATTTTAATGATTATATAACCGTGAAAGCTTAAATCTATGGATGTATGTATCTTTACGCAAAAACTACTGAATGTATAGATCACGGGTAGACCATGTACCGGAATAGCACATAGGATACTTTTTATCCTGGCAGTAAGTTTCCTTGGGATCATTTTCTACTATCACCCAGGCAAAGCCGTTGGCAGTACCACAGAATAAGTAATAGCAGCAACAAGTGCAGTACATACATAAATAATATTACAAAAAACCACGCATGTTTATTTTTAAATTTGTTTCCATACCTATTACCATTCCATGTCTATATGTGTCAAATAAAATAATATAATATAATATTCCACAACTATCACACAACACCGTCTAGTCCCAAGCTAAGCAGAGCTTGATACCAAGCTAAGCAGAGCTGATGACCAGACAGCTGATAAACATACTTATATATTTCTAAATACATACATGTTATAGATAAATAACACCCAGATAAAGAACAAATGATCGTGTTCATCACACAAACATTTTTCCCGGGTGGGAATCGAACCCACGACCTCCGGCATAGCAGTCAGGGCCACTAACTACTAGAACAACAGGCCAGTCACTATTCAGTCAATATTTTTCTATCTTTCTTTCTTTTCTTTCTATTACAATTTGAGATTTCTGTAATCTTGCTCTGCTATCAGCCCCCCTAGCTAAGTTACAATCGTTTCGTTTGCTGACGTCATCTCGTCCTCGTCGTCAATGCTCAGTTACGTGGTCAGAACAAAGGAATTGGGGGCGTGGCCAACTCTAGGCTTTCACGCTAAACGAAACGATTGTAACTTGGCCAGGGGGCTGGAACCCAAAGGCACTTAAACAAATTCTGTGAAAGCCAACCGAAGCAGGATTCATATTATTTGACTATGGTGTAATCCAAGCTGCGGCTGCGGTTATAAGTACATGCGGTATTACTCAAAACTAGAAACGTCTACTCTTAAACATGTGAGTAGCTAACATTAATTTGGAGCCGACTAACTAGTTACTAAGTTGGTGTAAACTTCATTTGCGAATCATGAATATTAATCAGAGTAAAGCTTGCGTTATTTAACATTTCTTTGAATCGTATAAAGAAAGAGACAGCGAGTTGTGAAAATAATTTATGCTAAGGCTGAAGTCACACACATCTAAGAGCGTAACTTGACGCCATGATAGAATAGCTTCACAGATATTTCTATGAATAGCTTGAATTTCATCATAGTATTTCTAATGGCAAACTTAAGAGTGGGCTTTGGGATATTGGGCAGATACCTTAAGTGTGTGTTCACTAGAGATAAGCCGAAAGAACTTACAGTTCCTCAGCTCAGACGTAAATTGCAAGGAGATCCTTTAGAACATGATGACTTTCGGTTGCTGAACGTAGAGGGGTAGTGTTCCGTCCGCCGTTTCCGCGTTTCACGAGCTTATTTTTTTTTTGTGTTTTTGTAGGGTAAGGTTACACCTACCTACATTTTAGCACGAATCGTTTTATTATTCTAAGTATGTTAGTCTCTTAACTCCTCGCGCGCCGGTTGTACATACGTCTGACAACTTGAATGACCTTGGAAAACGCTTAAGCATCGCTTACTGTACACTCGGGTGCACGAAACAGATCGGCCGAAATCTTGGTCTCCTATATCTTCATTTTTCTATCTACCCAACACGATATTTTTCCTTTTTGTTTTGGGGGGATTTTGGTAAAAAA
The DNA here is from genome assembly GCA_958295575.1 of Leucania comma. Taxonomy (NCBI): domain Eukaryota; kingdom Metazoa; phylum Arthropoda; class Insecta; order Lepidoptera; family Noctuidae; genus Leucania; species Leucania comma. The sequence continues at coordinate 11,402,386 of OY282474.1, read as the reverse complement.
AAACGCTAAATAAATAATAATACAAGTGTCTTTTTATATTTCTATGGTCTTATAGCAAACCATACTTTATTAAAACTCAGCATAGCTGCCTTCAACCTTAGATACAAGTTGAGCAGTGATAGAGTAATTGCGTCTGTTACAGTCTTTAGTTGTATAATGTACCAGGGATGTTATCTATAGATTTGAAATTTTGGATCCGAATGCGGATACTGATAAAGGAATAATATTAAACCGATTACGGATACAGTCATGGATATGATACTATTTCGGATTATCCGCTAGTTTTTGTTTATTGACACACAAAAACAGATAACAACTATTTGAATCACTGGCTCCTAAGCTTGATAGCAACCTGTGTTACACCAGGATCCAGTGTATTCACTCAGTTGCAATATTATACTGATTTTGGATACGATTACTTACGGCTGTGATATTATTTCGGATTATCAACTAGTTTCGTATAGTTTCGGTTACGGATATTAGAACATCTTATAAAAGTACAATATAAATAGCAAGATTTGACTTATGTTTCTAAAATTTGATCGTAACAAAAACTAAACTGTCATTTAGACTTCGCTTTTATCTGTTTTATATCGGGTTCGGTTCGTTTCCGGTAACGGATACTTTTTACCGTAGGTCTTACAAGAGCCAAGAACGGTAACCATACATTACTCACGTGAATCATACGACGTTTTTCAATACACTTGTGAAGAAAAATAATTTAGCTAACTATTATTACAACAGCAAAACTAGGAAAAAAAATCATAATACCTATGGCGGTAAAATTCATAGGCACGCATCAAATTTTTTTTTAATTGACCCGTACCTGAAGGCTATGGCTACATAGTCTTTTGATCAAATTGCCTAGTCATTGTTTGTTTTCTTGCGTGAAAAGATTTCACGATAGTGTCAATTTTAGTAACAATAGGATGTAACATTTTCTAATGTTTTTGTAGTATTTGATTTTATTTAATTAATATACACAATGAACTTCACTCGAAACAGACTCCGTATGGATGTATTTTTTTTTAGTACCTACTTAAATTATAATTTCTCGATATAATATAAAAAATATCGTTTTGTATACGATAAATCACATCCAATCGTTTCCAACATAAAATTGTTTTATTTAGAAAAAATAAACAATACAATTAGCTTAAAAAAATTCTCGATATTTTACAATCTTACGGCGGCGTTTGCAATTTTCTGGTGACATTGTAAAGCTTTAAAAAAGTTGAGAACATGATGACCCATCGCTCTCCGCGTAGAATAGGCCTACGAACTTTTATGGCCTACACCAAAGATATTTTGAGTTAGTTAAACATATACCAATGTATTCGCTGTCATATCGTTCATTATAATAATAACAGGTTAAATAGAAATAAATATAAAAGACTAGCTTTTCCCGTGGCTTCCCCGTCTGAACGTAGGTAAGTTATTGCCGACGTGGCGGTTCGAATTCGAAGCCAGATAAAAAGTATCCTTATATATGTAATATCCTTTACAGCATCTTTTAATTTATTTATTTATTCTTCATGCAACCAAAGGTACAAAGGCGGACTTAATACTTTGGCATTCATGCCTTGGCATTAATGCCTTAATCCACAGACCATCAATCTATTAGTAGGATGGCGACTGATAATGACTAGGTTAATGACTACCTAATCATTATCAGTCGCCATCCAGGAAGGGACGTTCGAAGGAAGATTGGTTCTTAGGTACCTTCCTACATACTACGAGGGTTGTATAATTTACACCTGTATGTAAAAGTAGAGGGACAGCACCATTTTTTGGGCGGAAGATAGTGTCAGACTTTTACTGAGTAAAAACTCACTTCAAAAGTTCCTTCTTTGCCTTTCATACCGGGGCCGAACCTTCCTTTCAGAAAACGATCCATGGCCCCAGTAGACTTCGACTCTGCTGCGGTTTGCTGACAACTCCTTGAGGCGCGCGTGGAACACCAAGCGCTGTCGACAACTTGGGCTTGGTCCGTACGGTCGGACGGCGATCTAACCATTGCTCGCCATCCATCATGGAAATCGGGATCGGGATAACGCCTTTGTTAACATTACTGCTTCGCAGAAGGATGCAGCCGCCTGCCATTCCTCCTCGCTCCGTACCATGACCTGTACCAGGGACCGGCACGAGAGTTCGTTGCCGGCGATCGCCCCACGAGGACAGGACGGTGCTCTGCAGAAGCGGTCCGCACGATGTTTATATGTATGGTTTGAAAATACAATTAGACCAGGTAGGTGACGCTGCAATCGAGTTCTCAATTATTTTTCTGTCAGAATGCCAGCTTCCAGATAGGATAACATCCACCGGGGCAGCTAGTGCAAGTTTACAATTATTTCACACGCGAAGCTGCTGGTTACTACTTTATAATATTAATAGGAGGATTATATATTCGGAGAAGGGATGAAAATGAAATAACGTTTTTCTCCCGTAGTGTATATTATAAAAATATCACAGTTGGGTATCTATTTTCACATTATACTCACATTTGTTAAACAAAACTTAATAACAGCCATTTTTTAACAAAATTGGACGTATTTGTGTGTTATTTAAGTTATTGTAGCTCCTCTCATTTTTTACGATAGTTATAAAATATTGTATCGTGGTAATCAGGATAAAAACCGGAAGACGGAATATTAAAGGTTTTGAAACGTTTTATAATACCTACGAAAGCGTGCAGATTCATTATGAACTTATTTGTAAATGACAATAACAAACAATCCTATCATTTGGTTGGAAGAACCAACTCTAATTAGAAACGCCCTTCGCATTGCGTTTTTAAATTAAGATAATACTTTCCTATTAGTAAGCACAGTCAGGAAAGAACGCACAGTCGTGAAGTATTTCACGACTATTTCTAGGAAATTCAAAATTCAATATGTTTGAAACTATACAGTCGGTAAACATTGTCGATTTTAAGGTATATAAGTAATGTTGAACAAAGTTAAGAAATATATATATTCCTGACTGCTCGTAAGCAATTAAATATTTAAATTATTGGAAAGCAGTTTATACATTTCATTTAAAAATAAGTTATTAAGAGTATAAAACTGAACAAGCTAGGCGTATTAAGGATGTAATCAGTTTTAGCCATCATCAACAACATTAGTAACTAAAAAAAAGACCGTAAGCCATTACAAAAATACATTTCATTTTGGAATAAGATAAATGCTGTACATTTCTAATACTTGTGTAACAAAATTGTACTAGAATGATTAAGTCAAAAATAAAAATTGAACTCGTGTTAGAAAAACAAATATTACTTCATTCCTATACCATAAATAACTTCACTTCTACATACATAAGCATAAAAAAAAAACAACAAAAAAACGCCTCTATTGTAATGCCTTGTTCACACGTACCGAGTCAAATGACAGTAAAATGTTGCAGGGAACATGTAAAGATAAGCGCTCGGCTGAATAAACCGCGCTTTGTTCATACGTACCGAGTATTCGGCCGAGAACACTGTATCGCCAGTTTGATCGGTACGTGATCAAGGCATAAAATGCTCGGCCGAGCACTCTGCGCTATGTTCATACGTACCGAGTATTCGGCCGAGAGTAGGTACTGTCTCGACCGTTTGGTCGGTACGTGTGATCAAGGCATAACCGCTAGAAAGTATTGGTAATTAGCAATACTTACTGGTGGTACCTACATTGGGGCTATTCATTTATTACGTAAGACGAGAGTGGTGGGGTCGACCATGTCCTATTTTTTCCTACAAGGGGGTGAAAGGGAGTCTTGAAAGTTCATACGTAAGATAAAAAAAAAATACACAAAGTTAAGACAGTTTTTCAACTGCGGACAACCGTGCGAGTGCCGATGTGCGCTAAATGCGTATTAGGTAAACTATTTTCATAGCAACGTCAGACGCATCGCGCGCGTCAGTCGCTCATCTCTTCGCTTGTGAGCTAAACGCTACTTGTTTGCGTAAACGACACACTTGTAAACGTGCCTAAAAACTTTAACTTTTAATAATAAACATAAAACGTATATTCATTTAGATTCTTAAGTAATAAATATTAAATAGGTGAGAAGTCGTCCTATTCTTATGTGAAGTCGTCCTATTCTTGTTTTCTTATTTAAGTGGGGGGGAAGGGTCAAAAAGGGGTAAATATCGTCTTGCGTAATAAATAAAAGGCCCCATTCTCTTTGTAATCCAATAGCTACTTCAACAAGATAAAATAAAATTAAACAAGACATGATTCTTTGTGTAAAACAAGAAAATAAATTCATAATTAATAGCGATTATACTTCCAAATGTTTGACGTATTTTCTTTTACTACAAAAAAGAAAATGGCGCCATTCATTTAGCCCCATTCTCTTTGAAACCCAATAGCTACTTCAACAAGATAAAATAAAATTAAACAAAACATGATTCTCTGTATAAAACAAGAAAATAAATTCATAAATAGCGATTATACTTCAAGTGCTTGACGTAAAAAATATTTATCTACGTTTAACAATTAATAATAAGTATTTTATATTATTCTAAGACTTCAGCTTAGCTAGCTGGTCCATAAGATCTTTGTCAGCATCCTTGCTAGATTCCCCAAGTTTGTTACGAGCCACGGAGGGGGCGCCTGCCATCTGCAAAAATGGAAAAATAACAATGTAATAGAGTTTGGAGTCTTTGTCTAGATCATTATGAATGATGAATATTTAAAGTCTAATACACCGTTAAATTTTGATCGTTTTAATCCCGTGGAGGGTCGGTTCGGTACATAAAATACTATCGATTTGTAAAGATAAAATTTAAAAAAGTAAAGACCATTTTTCTAAAACTAACGAAATTAATTTCTTTAAGTAAACGAGTCAATGATTTTGTAGGTAGCTGTCGGTCGTTGCGTACTAACTACCTACAGTTCATTGGCCTCGCTCAGCACTTAAAGAAATTAATTTTGTACATGCGTGAAATTTTTTTTTTTAATTCGAGTTTGAAGAAAAGCAATTTATTTTTACAAATCGAGTGTTTCATGTACCGAATCGAAGCTCCGCGGGATTAAAACGGGTTAGAAAGTATAGTAACTATACTGACTAGGAGCAGCATAGTAGCGCATAGCATAGCATCAGCCTTATAATGTTCCCACGTTAGGACTCAAAAATTTATTTAACAAAAAAAAATTAAGTCTTCTATGTCATTCTATTTTTTATTTTCTAAAAACTTTTAGTTTAACCCCCCATTGTAAAAGAAAATCAAGAAACCAATTTACCTACTGCGGTCTTCCCATCCGATTATAATTTGGGTATCGTCAAGGCTAGAGTGAATAAACTCTTAATAAACTGCACCATCAACGATTGCATCACTGCTTACCAGCAAGTGGGATCGCAATCACGCACTAGTTTATATCAAATAAAAAAAAATTACCTTTCCGCTAATTTCAATGCCTATTTCGTCGAGCACCTTGTTGACAATGCCTTCAGTTTCTTCCTCGTCGCCAGATTCGTCCATAATGTCATCAAGAGTCTCTGCAACTATATTTAAACATTTATAAGTTTAAGAAAAAACTCATGAAATTTTGGTCTAGGAAAACCAAATACTCCCTTATTAACAGTTAAACTTAGCCCTTAATGGTGTTGGCTAAATGAGCATCTTGATATAAATAGTAAATAGCAAAACAAGCATGTTTTGTATATTAATTCAGTTTTGTTTGATTTTACAAGACATGAGCTTTAATGTTGTTTGAATGTCTGAACACAAATCAAGAATTTGTAACCAGATAGATATACACCTTCAGTGTAATGCTAAGGCACTGCTGGCCTTGCTTAAGGAGCTGGGGTGGATCGAATAACACGTTTGTCCCACCCTTACGCAAAATACGCGCTTTAGTCGTGGAGCTGTGGATACTAGCCCGAAATTCAAATACCCCTCGAGAGAAAGGTGTGCTTTTAGGCTTTTTGGCAATTTTAATTCTAGTCCCATTAAGAGATGGGATACTTCTTTTTATCTTGGGTGTATGGTGTTTTGGAACACTAAATTACTTTTCATGTAGGCAGAAGCTTATTCAGCTTGAACTTACTCATATCATCTGTCATTTCCATCTTAGCATTGGCATGTCTGAAGGCCTCCATGTCCTTGGCAATTTGTTGTGGGTTCATAACCTTGTTCATGCTGTCCATAGTCTTAGCGGTGGTTCCCATCGCTCCGGCTATCGCTATGTTTGCTCCCATTGCCTTGTTCTGTATTTGTACACTTGAAATCTGAAATGTGATGGACATTAATTTAACCTTGATCTTGAAATTAAGAATATGTTTTTCCATTGCTCATAACATTGTTATTTCTGAAGCTCTTCACGTTCAATATTCCGCTGTAATTATTTGATACAGTAGACAGATATACTCTTTTTTGTACACCATAATAAGTGTAGCAATGGGTGGTCTTAATGCTTAAAGTAATTTTTTAATGACAAACTGCAGATGGCTTTGACAGAGAAGGAAAGTCTCAGGTAGACAATAAATTTAATGTTTGTGCCAAACATTAAATTTAGTGTAGGGATACCTAACTGCAACATGTAGTGTTTTTGGGGAAAAAAGTTAAAGTCCCGACATTCACATTACCTTACTATTAGCATTATAAATCCTAGTTTTCTGTTTTCTCATCTGCACTAGTTGTTTTGCTAATATTTTACAACCTTCATTGTCTCCTTCTTTAGCCATTTTCTTGATCTCATTTTCCTGAAAGAACAAACATAATAATATATCATTCTTTTTTTACGAATCTCATGGGACCATTTTTTACTATTTCCTGGCCATGAGGAGATATTAGTTAGAAAGTGTGTTTATATTATTACTAACAATAGTGTTTAAGTCTCATGTATACTAACCGTTGGACCATGATGTCCGAAAAATAAACATTTGAATTTGAATAATAAATTAGATAGGTAAGCATAATAAAACTGATAATGATGATACCATTAAACTAACTTCACACACAGGCCACAATCCCTGGCTCTACAATGTGATGGTGAGCTCAGACATACTGCTCTAGTATGTGCCGTCATATGACTTACATATCCCACGTTTGTTTTATATCTCCCAGCATGGAACAACCAAGTTACCATTAACACAGTAATTAACGACTGTTGGTAGTCCAGCTCTAAGGATCTTATCATATTTTTGGTTGAATTCCAATCTTCTATCCTCATAAGCAGAATCTTAAAAAAAACCTATAGATCTAATATTAATGTTAAATCTATATAGTTTATTTAAATAAAAAAACTTACAAGCTTTTTTTCTTCTCTTTCTAATGCTGCCTTATCTCTCTCTAAATCTCGAGCGGCCTTACGAAGTTCACGATCATTTTGTCTCTGTTGTTCTGAATACAAATATAAATATTTTATGTGATGTAGTTTATGTATCTAGATTATTCTGTTATTCATAAGGTATAATAATCTTGATTTAGTATGGATTTTGGCTTATGACCCATAATTAGGGAGGGAAGTACTTACAAATTATATAAAGTAGAATACACTACATATATTATTTACTCAAGCCCCAAGTGAACACTAGCATTCACACACCTATTGTCTTTCTATTGTGTCTCTAGTTACGGTATTCAAAAGATTAAACAATAAAAATCTTAGTTGTTGTGCCATTTGGGTCATATTCTCTACTATTAGTCGCCTACAACAATCATTATAAATAACAGATTCATTTTCATGTCACATCTCACAATAGGAAGTATCACCAGACAAATCCAGTCTAACTTGTCTTAAGTGAAAAATCATCAAGGTATTAGTCACAATTATTTTTGATTATATTGTCTTTAATGATACATAGTGGTACAAGGTTATTTTCAACTATTTCGTAACAAACTCAGCCTAGCAATAATCAGCCATATTAAAATGTTTTTTAGTCAATATATGTGTATAAATTCAGTCTTATGTATTTCTTTTTGTTGCTTAAAAACATAAAAACGATTTCTTATATTAATATAAAATCACGTTTTTGATTTTATCAAGCGTTTTAATTAAAACTCAGCACTCACCTTTAACAGTTGGTTGTTTCCCAAAAAAAAAATCCATTATAAAATATATTGATTACTAAATAAAATATAAAAACCACTTAGCAAAAATACGTGAAATAACAGCCAAAACAAACTGACGACAAATTGCGAAATTGACAAGATGACTAATTTTTGTTGACATTTGTTGACCAGTGTTTCTACTTTAATGATTTCCTTTCCCCACTCATCAATTGAGATTTCCCCTTCTCAGGACTTTTTCCCCTCAAAAATTATTTTGCGGTAGTTTTTTTGCTAGTAGTAAAAATCTGCTCAACGGTTTCTTCATACAATACTCTGGATTTGACAGAACTATGGAGAAATCAAAATCTCCTTTCCGATTTGGTTTCTGTTTACGATTCCACCGTTATTGTAGGCTATTGGAAAAAAAAAGTTAAAAAAAAAACTAGGGCAGACGCGAATTCATGTAAGTGTCAATTTTGGTAAAGTATTTTATAACAGTGCCTTTATCCAATGCTGCCGTAGAACGGCTATTAAGTGATTAAAAAAAACAAAACGCAATAGGTTCGATAATGAACAGTCGGATCAATCCTGTGTGTAAAATTTGGCTTAAAAAGAACAGGAACAACCTCTGCACAACTGATGAAAAATCAGTTTGAAATACCTGACCTCGAGTCAGTCAGTACAGGCCATGATGAAACTGCAAGCGAATCAGCGAAAAATTAGACTAAGCATGAATACAGCATAATTTCAACATTCGTATTCTTATTTAAAGCCTGACCAGAAATATATAAAACCTGTACTGGTCACCACTGTTTCTTTTATACGATAACACTAGTATAGTCCATACAAAAATTAGTTCCTAAATCTTCCGCAATATTTTAGGATAAGCTTTATCCATGATTTCCCTCGATTTCCCCTTTTCATCTCTTTCCCCTTTTTTTCCCCTCAGGGCCCTAATTTCCCTTCAAAAGGGCAATTTCCCCTCATTGTGGAAACACTGGTTGACACTATTGTATGCAAAGTTACCACAGTAAAAAAGAAATAAGGGTGCACAGCACACAAACTTACTAACGTGCGATTACATGTGAATGGAATCAGCAGAGCTATTGACTAACTTTTTCAAAACAGTTGACCATGACCACTGGCATTTGATGTACACTTTTGTTGTCAACTAACAATTTCATAACTTTGGTAGGTATTACGTATGACATCAAGTGGCTAACAAATTGCGGTGGCTAACAAACTGCGGTGGCTAACAAACTGCGGTGGATAAGTGGTGGCTAACAAAAATTATCGGTGCATATTCTCCCGGCTCTAGTTTTTATCGACTATTAAACAGCTAAGTTAAATATCGCATCTTCAGCTTAAAGCTCACAATCACAATTTTAAAAGTATAGATACAATAACATCAGTCAAAACGTGCCACGGTGGATATCAAAGGTAGCGGTGGATAATGACGTCATATCAGTTGGTCACTAAAGAAAGGCAATACGATATTAGCTGTTTGACAGTTATACGATGTACATTCTAGCAAGTGATCTTCACTTGAGCTGTCAACAAAGTTACGCAATAGCCCCGCAGGAATGATTAAGACTAGGTATTTTGTGATTTTATGATATTATTGATGTGGCATAACTCTAGATGCTAAGCTTCAGTGGGGCCCACATATAGACAAATAATCTAAAAAACTTAGCTTTGCAGCATACGCTGCTATACAAATTCGAAATTTAACTAATATAGAGACAACCCGTTTAGTATACTTTAGCTATTTCCATAGTGGTATGTCGTACGGTATCCTACTTTGGGGAAATGCCGCCGATATCCAGACAATTTTCGTTTTGCAGAAAAGGGCTATTCGTTTGTTTTTTAAATTAAGTCCCAGATGCTCCCTTAGAGAAAAATTTGAAGATATCAATATAATGACTGTACCTTCACTGTACTTATATTTACGAGAATATTTTGTATGCCCATAAAAATATAAACATGTGATATTTATACTGTATACATTGGCATCTAAATGTGCCCCCTATTTTCTTAAGCCTAGTTGCAGGAACCACAAATTTGTGTTTGTTCCTTGTATTAAAATTATGAATCTCACTATATTTTTTGAACATGTTTATATTTTTATGGGCATACAAAATATTCTTTTAAAACGAAAATTGTCTGGATATCGGCGGCATTTCCCCAAAGTAGGATACCGTACGACATACCACTATGGAAATAGCTAAAGTATACTAAACGGGCTGTCTCTATATTAGTTAAATTTCGAATTTGTATAGCAGCGTCTGCTGCAAAGCTAAGTTTTTTAGATTATTTGTCTATATGTGGGCCCTACTGAAGCTTAGCATCTAGAGTTATGCCACATCAATAAACACTTCTATAATAAACTTCCTAATCATATTCAACAACTAAGCCTTAATAAATTCAAATCGTTTGTAAAACGAAAACTTTGCCAAAAGGCTTTTTACACTGTAAAGCACTATAATGAGGACGAAAACGTCTGGGATTGACCTGCTCCAGTATGCATTACAACTGTAATTTTTTTGTTCTACTTTTGGTTTTCATTTCGATTGTTTTTTTTTTTATTATTATTATTTTAATTCGTTTTTACAATTTGACGTTGTAAATTAGTTTTATTTTACAATTGGACATATTTTTTTTTATTTCTTTTTCTTTTAATTAATGTTTAACATTTTCCATTCATTATTGTGAATGTGAGGACTATGTGGATTGCTTTTTTTTCTCTTTTCTTTTCTGTAATATTAATGTACCTATGTCTGTACGTGTGTCAGGCAATTTGAGTATTTTCTGCGGCCTATCCAAATGTCCTGTCTTTGGTATTGTTCGTCAAGTTGTTGAGCTCGTTAGTAGTCCTGAGTTGAGCTTCACGAATACTGACAAATGCTTGCACTGACTGGACAGGTCCAGTATGGTTCTTTCTTCAAAAGGCCATCTCAGACAAATCTGCATGTGATTTGACCATTACTTTACTGTATGGACTTTAAAAGAGACTGACCCCTGAGTTTGCTTCGGTGTTTCTTCTCAGGGTAGTCAGCTAGGAAACATTGGCCTCATCTAGTTTAAACTGACGAAAAAAATATTGACGTGTAAAAGTGTTTTAAAACCTATTTGCAAAATAAATATCATTTATCTATCATTTATTTAGTCATTTACAATACAATATATAGCAAGCATTTCTCAACCAATTTCTAATGTATTGTTTCAATGGGTAAGGTGTTACGTTTTGAAACAATAAAATAAGAAATAGGCAGATAAAGGTTATGATTTTAGATAATTACCTACCTCTATGATTCATCACTATTAATTTTTGAAATCTGGGTTTAAGGCATCAATAGCATCAAACTTACGCAAATATAAGAATTTGACGATTATTCTTTGGAAAGATTGCCTTGCTTTCATCGAAATCTTGAATCGAAACTGACAGTTTACAAGCACAGATACTTAATGGTTTTATAAACACCCAGTCGAAATCTTGTAAATAGTTCCAACCATTGCTCACTTTTGATGTCACCATTACCTACCATTAGTTCTCGATCGCAACTGTTTTTGGCGACTGTTCTCACATTTCTTGTAAATCAGCTGCTTATCTAATTAATAATATTAATTTGTCCTGGACAAAAGTCATGATAAACAACCATTCTTATCAAGATCGGAAACTTTACACTCGAAGTTGTGGGCGATTACTAAGGTGGGTCAATAATGTATGGAGATTTTTTTTTATTTAATCATCTTTAATTAGTAATATTATGTTGTCATATGTCTAAACGAAAAATAATTGGTAGTTAAAAGTTCAAATAAGCCATATTTTCAGCCCGCCAATGTGAAATTTCTCGAAAAAATTACGTAGGTACATTTAAACTTATATAAATATTATTATATAGAATTTAATTACAAGAAAAACAAAATTAATACTTCATATAGAACAATGTTTTTCCAAGACAAACGGTAAAATAAACTAATTAACTATTTTAAATCGGTCGCAAAATCTTGTTTACTCTCACAACGACGCATCAGATGTTTTGATGAATTGGCTTTTATTTTCTTCCTTGATTTCCTTCTATTTATTTATGTTTTTATCAAATTTTGACATGATACTTCTATTACTGTAGTGATTTGAGGTTAAAAAGCGAAGAAATATTAAATGTAGAGTCACTTGAAGATAAGACTTGTTTTTCAGTGTCATACCTACATCTTGGTTTTCTGAAATTTGTAAACCAGTTTTTTGAACCTGCATTTTTTTTACCTTTTTTTTTGGTTCAATTATACCAATTACTCTGCTATTCATACCTTTTTATCTCTAGAACAACTACGAAGTTAAATTTCGTTTCATTTATAAAAGTAAATGTCAAATAAAAGTCTGTTGCTATGTAAAAAACATATTCTTTTGATCATCAGACATTCTTTTCAATGAATTTAAGGTTTTTGCACATAAAATGATAAGCCTCGGTTAACTAACTATTGATGCTTCCAGTAATTAATCGTAGTAGGTAAATATGTACTTTATAACAAAAGGGGGAATTGATACTAGATTAAATGGTACATATAGCTGTAGATATACAGCTACCTGAGAAAGGCAAAACATACTTATCAAAGAAAATAAAGGTGAAAGATTGGTGGAAAGAGAAGTGAAATACAAAAAAAAAAACCTAGTACCTACCTACTGCAGGTTTCATGCAAAGAAACACCGCAGCCCTGGCATTATAATGGCAGTATCGAGGCCCGTCTCATTTGCCACAATGTAAGTAAAGTGAGCCTAGACAAACATCACTAGCGTTACCTTTAAGAACAATTTAAAAGTCTTTAATTCATATTTTATAACTCGCCTTGGAACTATTAGGCCCATGTCGCATAGAGTAATGAGCTAGGCAGTGGTGTACCTAGTCCCACAGGGGCCCCGTATCAAAAGTCCCACAGGGTCCCCGTATAAAAGAAATGGTGCAATTTATGCCTACGTCGGGGTTCCTGCAGCGTGGCGGCCCCGTGTGTCATTAATACGGCCGCGGCAGATACGGCGGTAGCTACGCCTCTGGAGCTAGGTAGCCGTTTTTTAGTGATAGTTTAGGTACCCAAGATTTTCTAGTTTCATTAAAGCTACGATGCAGTTTTAGGCGTGATATTTAGTTAACAACTACAACAGTATAAATTAGTCTCAGTGAAAACTGGCGTGATTCGTAGATTTTTGCCATCTATGTACCTACAACTACATATACCTAAACATTACACATAACATAAAGAAATTACAGAACTAAGCTAAATCATCAAGTAGGTATAACAAGTAGAGTATTACTAAGTAGATAAATTACACCCCAACTTTGCCAGCGCATGTGACAAACTCTATTTGTCTTCCCTTTTAAAGATATAATAATGAAAAGTGTAGATTCGTTTAGCTCCGTGAGTTTAGCTTAGCTCGCGGTAAAGCCAGCGCTTTAGTTAAGGTAGGTTTGCCGGGGAGACCGCGTAATTGATATGCAAACAGTGCTAAAAGTCATGTAGTTTAAAATTTAATCAAAATGACTCTGTTTGATAAATGTCACGGCCACTCACGCCCTATTGTGAAGGTGTTTATTTTCTTCACAGTTCAGTAAGGGCGGTGTTGCTAGTAAACCGTACCTAATCCCGCTTGTGATTAAAGTAAGTAACAATTATGATTCCAGACCATCTCTTTGATGAGGGCATCAATAACAGTTTGCTACATCACGAAATGCGGCATCTGCAACAAAGTAAATCATTGTACGAAAAAACACAAAAAGATTTTGTAAGTACTATTCTATATCTACCTAATTCGTTTTTAGATTTTATTTAGATCATTTTTTTGTCCGTCCATCTGTCTGTCGGTCTGTCAAGACCCTTTATCTCGAGGACACATAAAAGTATTGAGTTGAAATTAACACCATATACTCAGATCTGCGGTCCTTTGAAGCTGAGAAAAAATCAAACTTCTAAGTTATCGAAAAAAAGCCGAGCAAGTGCGTGTCGGACTCTTAACAAAAAATTCTAAGTAAAAAACGTATATTTCGACACTCAAGGGAATCAAAATTCATAGAGTAGGTACTTCCCGTTAACCTAGAATTCTATTTGGCATAAACTCATAAAGCAAGGACTTCCAGCACGGGTAAAGGAAAAAATCTGAAAACAGTTTTGTTGTTACGTTACATAAAACAAAAAGAAACTTGTTTTGCGATTCGGGAAATGAACTTTTTACATATGTACCTAAGTAAGTTTGTGCGGAACCTTCAGTGCGCGAGTCCGACACGCAATCTCCCAGATTTTTTTTTTATTTTGAGGGTGTGGATGGCACAATGGTCAAGCGATTGATGGCTGCTGTGCATAAATAAATATTTGTGTGGCCTTCAGATAGTTGTTCCAGGTCTGGGTATCTTATTATATGTGAGTTTACATGTTTGTGAACGCTCCCACAATACATGAGTAATTCCTAGTGTGGAGCAAAGCTTTTGTTTAAATCTTATTTCCTGGACGGTATTTTGATAACAGCACTGCATGCATCCAGATACATACGGATTTAAGCAATCTAAGAACAAACTATCGACCTATCATCTCCGCTATAGGTATAGCGGAGATGATAGTGGTGGTTACTGGTAGGTTCCAGTAACCTACTCTTCTGCTATTAGGAGCAGGAGCAACGTGATATGCTGTCGTCACAAGATGGTGACACGTGTGAGATCCACGACCAGTTCTACAGGGACCATAAGCTGCTGCTAGTGCTGTTCCGAGCCCTCGCCGTCATGCCCATCACGCGCTCGCGACCAGGTTTGAAGGAAGTCGATTGATCAGATGACATTTATCGACATTTCCTACTGTTATAGTACGTGGTAAATAAGTTCCAAAATGGCCGTCGTTGCTATGGTTACGCGCAGTCCCACGCTTCGATTAGACCCGAAAATCTGTTACTGCGCATTGAAGGTCGATCACGTTTTCGGTTCAACTTATATGCTGCGTATTATACCAATCGATAGATAGTCGCTGCTGCGCAAGAATATACTCCATTCGCAATAAGATTAGACATTTGACAGGCCTGTTGGTCTAGTAGTTAGTGGCCCTGACTGCTATGCCGGAGGTCGTGGGTTCGATTCCCACCCAGGACAAATGTTTGTGTGATGAGCACGATCATTTGTTCTGTGTCTGGGCGTTATTTATCTATAATATGTATGTATTTAGAAATATATAAGTATGTTTATCAGCTGTCTGGTATCCATAACACAAGCTCTGCTTAGCTTAGAACTAGACGGTGTTGTGTGATAGTTGTGGAAATATCATTATCATATCATATCATTATCATTTAATCAAACCTGTTTTTACTGTCCGTTCAAACGATTTTGACTTTTATTGCATTGGGAACATGATAAATGGCGGCTGTAGTAAATAATTTGTATTGTAATCATTTTTTATTTTTTATTCCATCCTTACGCCTAAGTAAAAGAAGTCAAAATCGGTTGAACGGAGAGAAAAAAGTTTTTTTCTTTAAATATCTAGTGTTATTCCGAATGGATTGCAGTTGGCTTTGATTTGTTTTTAAATGTAGGCAGGATAAACCACTGCAACACTCGGTTAACAAACAAATGAATGTAGCTCCGAAACTAACGTGGTAACCTACCCATGCACATCATAAGTAGCCGGGGATGGTCCCATGGTTGATTGGTAGAGAATGCCTAAGACATTAAGCCTGTGTACAATTGTGTTGCATGAAGTTTTAATAATTAAATAAATAAATAGATGGTCTGTTATACTCGTATGCCACAATGTTTCTAGTTGACCCTTTACGGATTCCTGTCCATCAGGTTGCGTGTTTGATATATAAGTTCGTAGAATTTTTTGGAACCCATGCATGCAGCTGTTCCAGTTCATATAAAACCAATACCTACTAGCATTTTCTTCGCGATGAGGCATTTTAGACAAACGGCTATTAGGTCTTGATATGTGTCCACCCCCTCCCTCCCTTCCTCAAGTATGGATGAACAATAATGGACATGATCGACCTGTGCAGCTCAGTAATCGTATTCTTTCTTAAGAGATGCATATCTTTAAGGATGATTCAGAAAAAGCATATCGGGCTTGCATATACATTCGCTCTGTAGAAAGTAGCGACAACGTACATACACATTTGCAAATATCAAAAATTAAGGCAGCACTGATCAAGTCGACAACAATCCGGCTTGAAGGACCAAAGAAAGGTTCTACCGCGCCTTTCTATTAGTAAATATTTTGACATTGAAAGACTCTTTATTCTGTTTTTTTAAATAAGTACTGTTCTGAAATGATACTTTGTAAATGGAGGTGACAATAATAATTTCTTATTACAATTTCAGGCACTATTACTTTTAGCTGGAGGTCTTCAGCAACCATGTACGCTGTCTGCTTCTACATCGCAACCACTGTCGTGGTGCTGTATGTGGGCTACGAGCGCATCATGATACTGCGATCAATTCGACGTTTCGACGACTATATCTATGCTATTCTTTTCGTCATTTTCCTTGTCCCACATTTCTGGATTCCTTTCGTGGGTTGGGGAGTGGCTAATCAAGTGGCTATTTATAAAACTAATTGGGGGAAGTTTCAGGTAAGCAGATATGAAAAGAAACATGAACAGTCTAGATAAATGTGAAGAGGCCTTACCATGACGTCTTAAAATCATCATGAATATGGTGTGAGAAAAGGATAGTTACTATACGGCTTGTATAGCTCCATCTCTTTCTCACATCGGAATTATGATAGTTTTAAGAAGTCATGGTAGAGCCCATACCTTTTTCGTGACACCTATTTAAATTCGTAGGTTAGATACTACAGAGTTACCGGGGAAAACCTTAAATTCCCTAATTTGAAGACGACCATCGTCATCATCAGCGTGGGGTGCTTGTTACTGGCCGTGTGTTTCCTGCTCAGCCTCTGCATCCTCATGGACGGGTTCCTGCTGAAGCACACCACGGCTTACTACCACATCATCACTATGATCAACATGAACTGCGCCCTTTGGTACATCAACTGCAAAGGAATTAAGATCGCCTCGCAAAGTCTATCTGAATGTTTTCGCAGGGTAACTCTTTTACATACCTAGGTTAATTTTTAATCAAAGAAATATCAAAACCCAATTGGACGTCAGTTTAGGAGGTTTCTCAAATTAAAATTGTTTGTATGGTAACATTTACGGTCTATTTTAAAAAGGTATACAAGTCAAAGCATTTGATTTCAAATAAACCATTAACAGGCACTTTTGAATTCTCAAGAAGGTAGTCAGAAAAATTATGTTAATTGCTCATTCCAAAGATTAAATCTCTATGGAGAAGATTGTCCAAGAAACTCCATGGACACTTTTAAATTTCATACAATCCAGTCCAGTCCAGACGACAATACGAAAATATTAATGAAAATTCTTGCAATGCTGGTTTCCTTTATTTGCGTATTGTTGTCTCCACTCTCCATATCGTATATATACGTGTTCTTGAATAAACTAAAAACTTCACTAGAGTCAATGACCGTGCTGCTGGGATATTTCAGTCCAAATAATATTTAGTAGGCAGTTAGGCACTCATATTATGAGCACCTATCCCCACCTATATCTCAACTCAGCATGACACTTTTGAACAGTAGACATGTAACAGCAGTACAACGTATCGCCCCCACCAATCCGGCTGAACGTGAGGTAGACGCATTACATTACAGTGACGTTTTTCAATCTGGCGCGCCAACTTGGTTTACTCAGCTAACAAACAAATGTTATACGAAACTACTGGTTAAGTTACCACGGAAAATCAGTTCAAACTTCGTAGTTATTTTGCCTTAATATATTTTGGTATTCTATAATTATATTTTGTGTCAAACATAAATGCAAACGAAAAAAAAAACGAGTTTAGTTTGTTTATGATTGGGGAGATTCTTTTTTTTCGATAACGTTATACGTACTACACTAAACCTACCCATGTCATTGTCTTTCTTTGCATTCTCAGGACGTAGAGGAAGAGTGTTCAGCTAAACTGATATCTCGATACCGATACCTGTGGCTGAACCTGTCCGAACTACTTCAAGCGCTAGGAAACGCTTACGCGCGAACTTATTCTACTTATTGTTTGTTTATGTAAGTTATCTTTAAGTCTTTTTTTAATCGATTTTTTTTATCGTCGAAGCATAATATTCTCAGACAATTTTAGATCTATTTATTTACTTGTTAACATATGTAAATAAATAAATATTTTATGTTCTCATCCATCTAAAGACGAATGACAAAATAAATCATGTTTTAAGTAACTATTATATATACGTAATTATATAAGTCACCGGAAAAATTCAGACTTCGTATGACTGTAAATTAATTTTTTATTATATCATAATTTCTGGATAAAAACTTGTCTTACTTAGAAAAAAAAAACAATTTCTCGCGATATTTTATATTCTTACGATTGCATTATTTCGGTGACATAAATACTTTGCTGAGGTATTTGGAGCTAGGAACACGTCCATATGGTACTACGGGTTTCAGTGCTAGTTTTTCCGCTATTGAATAGGAGTAGTTCACTATCTAGGCTATTATATCAGAGTAATAAGGCTCATTTTAGCATCGCTGATCACCAGGTTTGCGAATATAACAATAGCCGTGTACGGAGCTCTCTCGGAGATAGTGGACCACGGCTTCGGGTTCAGCTTCAAAGAAATGGGTCTATTCGTGGATGCGGCGTACTGCTCTACGCTGCTCTTCATTTTCGTGGACTGCTCTCATAAATCTACGCTCACGGTAATGTTTTTAACTCTAAACATTATTAAATACATGCATGCAGACCTAGTTATCCAGTGAAGGGCTGGGAGTTATAATCCGCGGTCGAAAGGTGTTTTAATTTTTTAACTTCAACTAAACATTCGTTTGAAAACTTTGACTGTAACAGCGGTGCTCACGGTGGACTCATTGTGGATTTTTTTCATTTATTTCGCAGTAGATGAGAAAATTGGAGTACCTAATCTCCTCGAAGATAAAGATGTCTTTGCTTTAGGATGACTCTCTCGCTGCATTCAGGTCCCTCGCTTCGCTCGTGATTTCGTAAACTTAAATCACGACAGGACTCTTAAATTATTACTAGTAATTTTTCTATTTATATATTCTTTTCTTTTATTATTGTGTTTAAATAAAAATAGTTAAATAAATAAATAAGACACTTCTTTACTCCCTCGTAATAACAATTCCCTAATACAGGTGGCTGCGGGTGTCCAAGACACACTCTTGTCCATCGATATCCTGGCAGTTGATAGACCGACTCAGAAAGAGGTAGGTACTTTCAATACTAATATTATACTGATTTTTTACAATGAATTAAGATAGCAAAAATATATAGACCAATGAAGTAATAAATTCTTTTAATCTGTAAAGATAAGTCTACGCTAGAGGAGCCGAGCCGGGCTCAAATTCGTGTGGTGTGCACCAACTTTAGAGGGGCCAAGCACGAGCGACATTACACGAATTGGAGCTCGGCTCGAGCTCGTTTCCTCACCCTGGTTGCGTAGTTTCCATTTTTCGTAGACGTACTCAGCCGCGTACTTAGGGCCTATTTACGGAAACGCGGCGAGTTGGGCGGTCGTCCTACATTGCCATATGTTTGTGTTTACGCGTGCGATGGCGCGGCCCGCTGCTGCAATGTACGACGAACGCCCAACGTGCCACGTCCCCGCAAAACAAGCACTTACTGCTAGGCTAAGCTGCGACGCGACGCAACGTGGTGCTACGCCGTAGCACTCACTACGCTACGATATTAGCAGGTATTGAATCTCGCCGTTTGCAAGTATCATTGATGAAAACATTAGCAATAATAACCTATTCAGCCTCATGAAGGGACCAACGCTGAAATCAAATAAAACAAAACTTTTTTTAATTCAAAAATTATATGAATGATTCCTTTTCAGATTGATCACTTTATCCAAGCTATCGAAATGAACCCAGCCGTCGTGAGCCTGAAGGGATACGCGCATGTCAACAGAGAGCTGCTCACTTCAGTAAGTAATTAATATGACTTCGATGGAGCACATGAGAGAATGAGCAAACAGACAGAACAGAATTCAGACACGCTGCGCTCCATAGCAGGCACGTGGACGTAGATAAGACAGAAGGCTGCCAAGTTCAAATGGGATTGGAAAGGTCCCATCAGCCGCGTGTACAGCAATCATTGGGTTGAATAATATTTATTTTGCAAATAAGGTCACGTCAGTCACAAGCACGAAGACCGCTAGGCAAGCATCGCCACACAGTGGTTACCTGCAGGAAGAAAGTGTGATCGGGGCCGACCTAGAAAGAGGTGGCTGGATAACTGGACGCGTACCAAGAGGAATGGTTCAATAAGGTTTGGATGGACTTGGGGGAGACCTTTGCCTAGCAGTGGGACAGTAATGGTTAACACAAAGTGAGGCCGGTGTTGTCTAGCTGATTACCCTAAGAAGAAACATCGAACCAAACTCAGTTAAAGTCTTTTAAAGTCCACACAGCAAACATGTAACGGTTAAATCATATAAGAACCATACAGATTGGTGTCTGAGATGGTCCTTTGAGGAAAGAACCGTACAAATTTGAGTGGACGTGTCCAGTAAGTGCAAGCATTTGTCAGTATTCGTTTAGCTCAACTCAGGACTACAAGGCTGCAAGGGTGCCTGTAAATGGACGGCACATCCGAGACTAGCCCAGCAAGAGAAGACGAAACGAAGGCAAGAGTATGGGAGCAGTGTTGTAAGGACTCAGGAAGGTCTTTTACCAAGCAGTAGGATAGTAATAGCTTAAGAGAAAATTAAATTACTATTAGAAAATATTACTTCACTGTGAGCCTGACTTTTTGGCAAGAATAGGTTGTTTATTTGCATACTTATATAGGGTGACTGGGTTTTTAATTTTTAATTAGTGACCGATAAATATCGATCACTAATTATAATTAAAATGTTGTTGTTGTTTAAATAAACACGTGATTGTAGTCATAATAAGAAACAATTTTTGCTATGGGACCAAAACTGAA
Organism: Leucania comma; assembly: GCA_958295575.1. NCBI lineage: Eukaryota > Metazoa > Arthropoda > Insecta > Lepidoptera > Noctuidae > Leucania > Leucania comma. The sequence continues at coordinate 11,381,392 of OY282474.1, read as the reverse complement.
ATCGCAGGAAAAAGTCAGTCACGTTCAGTACATTTTGACCAGTTAGCAGAACATAAATGTACTGACATAACATGAGTGCATGACATAGTAAAAGTAGTTTGTTATCATGACTACAATCACGTGTAGTATCAGTCACTAAATACCAGTCGCCCTATATACATATCGACACAAAATTGAAGTGTTCGTTTTTTAAATTAAAATAATATTGTTTTGCTTTATCTATAACAAAACTGCATTTTTTTTAAATTTGACTATCTATTTGTTGCGACTAATCTCCGAAACGGCTGGACCAATTTTGACAATACTCACTAGTCTAATGTTAGAGTAACTGAAGCTAGCTTAAGGTTTTTATTTTCATTATTATAGACGAAACTTTTATATATAACCTTGTGTAGTATTTCAAGTAGCTTTTAGTTGTAACTTTTAACGTGATTCCTTAATTTATTAAATACCACACGTATACAAATTTACAAAGACGGGGTATATTTCTCAGGTATCTTACCTTTAATTTTTGGAAACCGAACTACTATTTACCCGACTACCGTGAAACCAGAAGGAGAGTAATGGTTTTATTTATCAAGATTTTAAATCGACCATTTTGTTCACAGGCCATTAGCATGATTGCTATCTACTTGATTGTTCTGCTGCAGTTCAAGATCTCACTGCCCAAAGATCCTCAAATAATTGCAACATAAACATCATCAAGTTTATTAGTTTACTGTCAACGATTTATCAAAATTGAACCACATACCTACATACAATTAAGATACATTCCTATCACGGATCACCTCATAAAAACGTAATAATGACACGCATTGCATTATAGAAATAGCACCAAATAATAAAGTATTGCATGTATATAGTTTTTTTTTTGCATGGGATTTACTTATCCTATAAACTGAATAACACTAATATTAAAAAGGCAAACACATTTTTGAGTGTTTGAGTGTTTAGCGGTAGTGGAACAGAGAGTAAAGTCCCACATACCTCCGTTGAAAAGGGAGGATCCTCCGACCAGACAGATGTTATATCTGGTGGGCTACTGCCCGATAGATGATTTCGGGTTTGTTCTATATGTTCCAATCGCGCGGAGAATCTTACTTGCGCGATTTAAGATTCTCTTAGTTCATTTGTAACGACATAGATGTCGCTACATGTGTATTTAAAAGTTCTTCACGCTCAAACGGCTGATAAGATTACAGAGGACACATAGTCAGAACATGTTCAGGAATACCACTTTTTTTATTCGGCAGTGTGTTCCCTTAGGACTATTTTGTACTTTCATACAGGCAAAGTCGCTGGCAACAGCTAGTAGGAGATAAAACATGGTTAACTTAATGGACTAAATGGAGCTAAAGACGACACCGGAACTAAAATCTATGACAAAACTTACCTAGGTATGTGACCTTTATCTGATTCTCACACGATACCCCAACCCAAGGCTGGTGTCAATTTTATGACTTTGGACTTTGGCCACAGATTAGTAAATGCTATGGCTGACATTGTATTAATACTAGGTACTATATTTTTCTTACATTTAAGGGCGCCACTTCAGTGACTCCTATTTTCTGTAGAAAAACATTCAGAGACAGTCTGCGCTTTAACTTCGAGGCTAACAACTTGTTGCTAAGTAATTTCTTATTCGATTCTTACTTGAGGCACATATGTGCTGGTGCTGCAAAATGCCACCTAGCAGCTTTGGACTCGGTGGAAAGGCGTGCGAAGAGGCTAATTGGTGACCGAGATTTGGTTAAGTCTAATCTCCAAAGCCATGAGCACAGGCATAAGGTAGCTAGCCGTTCGGTATTTTATAGGATGCATTTTGGAGAGTGTGCGCGGGAATTGCATGACTTGATTCCGCCATCTCAGTTCCACCATCGGACAATCCGACGCAGCGGCGTAGCTACCGCCGTATCTGCCGTATCAATTATACGGGGCCCCCGCCCTACAGGGGCCCCGACCTAGGCAAAAATTCGCAACATGTTATCCTCAATCGCGTCTTAGGGTAAACCAAACATTTGTACGGGGCCCCTGTGGGACTTTGATACGGGGCCCCTATGGAACTAGCTACGCCACTGATCCGACGTACAACGACCCTTACGTTGTTGAAACATCTACGGTCCGGACTAGGCGTTTCGCCTCGTCGTTCATATCGCGTACGTCGAGGGACTGGAACAATTTTCCTGCTGCGGTCTTCCCATCCGATTATAATTTGGGTGTCTTCAAGGCTAGAGTGAATAGGCTCTTAATAAACTAGTGCGATTCACCGTCAACCGTCAGTTTATAACAAATAAAAAAATATTGTTACTTAAGTAGGTAGTTACTTTTGCTCAAGTAATTAGTTTTACTTGTTTAAAAATACGAGTGTAAAAAGTATTCGTATTTTAGTAAGTACATACTTTTTAGCTGATATTTAACATGGATAAAGATATTGTAGTTGACATGATTTTAGGGCATCTCTCATGCAAGTCAAAGGGGGATGTTATTTTTATCGCGTATTCTATCATGTCGTTGGATAGGTCTCTCAAAAATATTACGGTAAATACGTAACAATAATAACCATTAAAACTATCTTTAAGGATTTCTCAACGTTACTATTGCAAAAACAATACTTGATTATGTGAAAAGTAAATTAGGTAATGGTAATCAAAAATGTTTGAAGATAAATATGTACAGGACTTATTACTTCACAAAAGAGATGGTGTATTTTACCGTAAGGTAAGGAGCTAGGTAAAGGAACATTATTTACTTATAAATTATGTTGATAATAAATAAGAAAATAATCAAAGGTATGTTGGAAATGTTTATTGTCGAGAGCAAAATCAAATTAAGTCACTTCATTTTTATTAATGCTCCCAATAGGAACTTGGGGTCTCATTTCCATAATGATACATCACAATACATAGGTACATGTGAAAATATTTTATAAAATAAATATAAACGTAAGTACACATTAAAGTACAAAGCCGATTTGTGCATTCATAAAAATACAATTTATGTAATATATGATAACATAATAGGTGTAGCCGAAATGATAAATAATGGTCAGATGCTTTTTTCAAATATGATTTCAAGAAAAAATTAAAATTAAAATCTCATTCGTAGGTACTTAAAACACAGTTAATTAGTTATTATCTCTTAAAGATTTACGTCAGTCCTGTGATGTCACCAAGGTCCTGATTCAGGCACAGAAACAACAGTATGTAGGCTAAAACACATCTAAGACAAATATACAAACGAATATAAACGAAACGAACATAAATCCAATAAATAACCTTAATGTAAACATTGAAATATATTACGAACATAACTTGCTACAAATCATTTGATTCAGAAGGAGTATAAAAGAGAAAGATGGAAATATCACATTTGTCGAACACAAAACAGGAATAGGACAGTAGTTGATACTTATTAGCTAGTTGAAAGTGGCGAACCAGGGCTTAAAATTACATTAAAACAAATTATTATGAAAGATATGATGACTTGAAGATTCACCACGTCCACTTAGGTGTGTATAATCCAAAAGCCCACCTATCGGGCAGACCTTGGTGTGTAGCATTCTTGAATTCACTTTCTGACCAATCAAATGGTTTTATCAGGTCTTTGTTCAGCAGTTCCAGTTTATCTTCTTCGGCCTTTTCTTGTTCTTGGATCACAAGATCTCTAATTTCAATACCGTTGACGTTGGGCTTGTTGTTTAGTAGCTCTGTATAAATGGGTGCAATGTTTCCCTTGTTTAGCAATATTTGAGTGGCGTTTGGTTGTATCTCTGTATAAGGTGGACCGGATATCGCGACGAAATCTAAATTTGACTCGTTTAGGGTAGCTGTAAAAAAAAAAATAATTTTAAAATTAGCTTCAAATATGTCCAAATTATGATTTATGGTGCTATCGAGATATATTCATTGTTTAAGAATTTTATCATTGAAAGGACTAGTCAGATGGTGAATCTTGAAGACATGCTGCATTTATAGCCTACACATTAAAGATACAAATAATGAAGAAGTTAACTCACCGCTTACGACTTTAGTGTCGATAACTCCATAGGCTTCTTTGTAAAGGCTGGTGATGTCTCCTCGAACTCCAACTACCGACCAATAGCCTGGCTCGCTAAGCACACAACTGGCATCACCAGAACAATCATCAATGTCCTCTTGATTAGTACTGTTTGATTCAGTCATGTTATTCTGTCTCATTAACGCTACAATATTATCCAATGTTGTGGCATTCTTGTGACCTAGTTTGAACAGCATAGCTCGAGGTGACTCTGACTCGGAAAAGATGTTCCCATGTTTCTCTTTCATTTGGTTGACATGTGTAATTTCTGCAATATCCTGAAAATTATTTGAAATTTACGTTAATATTTTTTTGTAGCCAATAGTAATACGGATTGGTGAGTTGTGTTTAAATTATCAAGTCGATAACTTACTGGGAAAAACGGCAATCCATGTGTGGCCCAATAACCTTGTTCCAAGAAAGCGTCAGACAAATCAGCAGAGTGAGTCCTCCCAGGAACTTGCTCCACCAGTGCAAGCAGACCTTTTGAGTGACCATTGTTGTTTCGGTACACCACGATATGCCTGACGTCCCTGAGAAAGAAACATTATAATTTTAATTAACTGCTTCTTCTGTATCATTATGATTCGGGTTTAAATTTCACGGAGTTTAAACCTGCTCAACGGAAGCTATAGTTCTGTTTGTTGAGCTAGTTCTGACGAAAACTTATTTTGTCTCAAATTATACAACAGCTTTTATCCAAGGTTGAACCCATACCTTTTATGTTTGATGCGCTTCGAACTTAATAAGAGAAATGCTACAGCAATGAAATATTATAAATGTTAAAAACTTACTTATCAACAGTGCTTTTAGTGACCATCTCATTTCGGGCTGGTTTGGGTTCTTCAGCCCGAGGTGCGAGAGCATGCAGGTGGTCGAATCTGTTGAAGTCTACAATGAGCCACTGCTTGCTCGCCGTGCCTGAGTTACTGTGCGCCAGGATATGTCCCCAGGAACTCACATTGGACGCCAAATGGTTAGCAGCTGATACTCTTGGACCAACGGGCACCTATAAAATGTTTACCATTCTAGTAATGTTTCGTGTATGTACCCGACTGGCTCCAACCGATTATGAGGATCCTGATTTCTTTCACAGATCAGTTTTTTCAAAGATGTATATTTCTTCGGCTTTCTACAGGTGATATAGAATCTACCAAAAAACTTTTTACAGAAAGCTACAAATGACTTTCAAAAAAACTATGATTTCAGGTATTGTTTACAGTTTGGTTATCTTTCGTCTTTTTATACGAGTACTTAATTTTATAATTAAAGCTATAGTGCACTGCAATAAAGATTTAAGAAGAGGATTTTTTTTTCACTTTCTAGTTGCGGTACAGGGGGTTCAAATCAAAATACTTTGCAAGGTTTGTAGTAAAGCTCCGGTTTCATCAACGATCAGTTTGATGGCATTTTATCAGAACCATATAATATTTGTCAGTCACATAACTATTTTGATTGAGATATCTGTGTGTTTGTGTAATTTTGTTGGTCATCTATGTTTTCATTGGTTACACTTCATCAAGTGATACTTTTTTTCAACAAATGCTTGTTTTATTAATGTTAATACCAAAATCACTGTTGTATAATTTTAATGGAAGATTTATTCAATTTCTCATTAAACTTATCATCATAAAAAATGGTTCCAATCCGGATTTATGTCCTATCGTACTCGTATAATTAAACAATATTCGAAATCGTTTCATAATACATAATAAATATTACTCAGTCACCTACTGTTATTATAAAATAATAATAAAACATGACGACGAGTTTGTTTAGTACCTATATAGTGCAAGGGCGTCGCCAGCCAATGATACAGGGGGGGGGGGGGGGGGGCTATTGGAGGTATAGAGAATAATAAAAGTTTTTTTTCTCCACTATATAAAACCTAATTGTTAGCCTTATATCTACGGTAACTTATAAGATGGGCATTATATTGTAGGAAACTGGTGCCTAAACTAGGCTCTGAAGCTGTAAAGCAAGCCTCAAGGGGGGGGGGGGGGCGTAGCCCCCGTGCCCCCCCTTGGCGACGCCCTTGATATAGTGTATTATCGTCTTATTGAATGCGTAGGTACCTATTGTTATAAATATGTTTTTATTGAAACTCACTTGTTCAGTTATGTTGACTTCTTTCCAGAGTTTGTCATTGTAGTTTCGTAGCGCAGTGCCCGTCACGGCCATCCTATGGTTTTCACCCTTCACGATATAGAACTCGTCTTGACTGGTGACGGAGCCGGGGTATCCTGAGAAGTGAACTGATGTTCCAGGAACTAATTTGGCATCTTTAGCAGTCTCGTGGTAATTTAGTTTATACTTCTTCATAATCCGAGTCATTGAGTTGTAGCTGAAATAATAGACGTAGATAGGATTAGAGGAATTTTGTTTAAAAGCGAAATGGGTTAATATAGTGAGTTAATCTGCCCCCCTAGCTAAGTTACAATTGTTTCGTTAAGCGTGAACGCTTGAAGTTGGCCACGCCCCAATTCCTTTGTTCTGACGTCATCTCAACTTTAAGTCACGTAGCAAACGATTGTAACTTGGCTAGGGGGCAGCAGTGCTACCACAAGCTCTAGCGCGATCCAATTAACGACCTAAACTAAAATGTTAAAGAGATGGAGCTCTACAGGCTGTAAGGGATAGGATTCCGTAAATTTTAAGGGCCTGCTCAGTAGATGAAACTGAACAACGTTTCACTAGAATTTTTTTCAGGAAACGAAGAAAAATCGGCTTCTCCATACAAAATTATAAACTTTATTGGACAGTTTGTAAGGAGAGGCCGAATTTTTCCGTGTATAGAGTGTAAAGTCTTATCCCACTTTCTCGCACGCAAGACTGTCATTTTAACACGTCATGATAAGTCCCCAGATCAAGATAAGTTGACAGGCGGCTGAAAAATTTGTAAAATAACGTTTTTATTACTATTTATAGGCTCATGCTGGACCACTGTCGTACCAGATGGAAAACAACGATGTGGTCGACGATGGAGCATGCTTGCCTAGAAGTGACTTATTCACTCTTGACTTAAAGACGCCAGGTTGTAGTTAAATAATGTTGTTATTCTCACCTTCCGGCTGCGTTTTGCGAAACATAAAGCTTTTTCGTCGGAGTTCCGTCTTTAGTTTTATCGTCAACAACTCTCAAAAAGGCACTAGATAGATGAGGTACTGTTTCAAGAGCTTCGTCTTCTAATGAGATGTTCATTTTGCGTTGGATTTCAACAGCTTCTGACATGAAGTTTAGCCAGTACAAGTCCGAAATGTCGGTTTCATATTCTTTCAAACCACGGCCGACCCCGTGTTTCCAACCGGTAAATATTCCGCTTATTTGCGTGTAGTACAGAGATACCTGAAAACAGGAAAATATGACTTATGAATATAGGTTATTTAGTTACTTTAAATCTATATATATAAAAGGAGAAACTGACTGAGTGACATATCAACATACAGCCGAAATTATCGGGACTAGGAGTGTGAAATTTTGAACAAGGATTTTTCAAAATTCACCCCCTAAGAGGATGAAATGGGAGACCTGGTAGATTTCTTATACTTACTTCTTTTTATGCTAAGTACGGATATTTTAAAAGTTATTTATATGTTTTAATCATTATAAAGCATGCCTAATTTTGTCAAACGGTATAACTTACATGATGCCAGAATGGGTCTTCGCCGCCCTTCTCCGCAGCATGTGCCTTCCAAATATCGACGGACTTGTCCAGAGCATCGCGGAAGTTATTGCACTGCTTCATGGCCGAGGATTCCTGGTCGCATCGTGCTCGGATGGTGTTCTCCAGGTGCGAGTGGATCAGTGACCAGGTCAGAGCCCCCTCGACGATTCCCGCCGCGTATGCTTGATGTTCATCGGAATAGGTTGGGTCTGTCTCTATTTCCAGGAGAGACCATCTGGAAAGGACAATCGTTTTGGTTATTTGCGAGTGAAACTCTTATTCCCTCTCTGTCTGTCTTTGCTCACGTTTATAGCCCTATGCCATATTTGTGGTGGGCTCTCCTCGTCAGAACCAAATTCATACATACATATATGAATACAACAAATACGTAAGTATTTGTTGTATTCAAAGAGAATTCGAATCTCGTAGTTATCATTTATAGATATATATTTTTATAATTTAATTTATGAATGTATGTCTTTATATATGTATTATATGATTTATTTTAGATAATAATTTTAACTATCTAACTTATTTGTATACTGTCTGCCTGTCGCGGGTCTGCTGGAAAAAAAATCATTTGAAATAAGCAGTACCTTTGTGGTTTTCTACACACATGTAATTGTTGTTTTGATTTTTAAGTGTTTGAGTGCACATGAATAAATAAATAAACCACTGGCTGAGTTTTAAATATGGTCATTGGTTGTAATATTATGAAGAACCATAAAATAATGACTTAAGTTACAACCATTAAGTATCTACAATCAAATCCAATTTATGTTTGGGTAGTAGTTTATACCCAAACATAAATTCAATATACATATGATTATACGGTAAATAAATTACTAACCCGGTGGTATCGATATCCATCCTGAAGTAAGCGCGCGCTACCCCTCGTGGTATATCTGCAAGTTCATTGCTCTGTCCCCAGTACTCGATACGATAGCCGGTTTTATTTGAGAAAAATACAGTAGCTGCATAATTTCCATCTTCCTGAATTCTGAAACAAAATAAACAGTTTATACATTCATATTGTATGTAAAATTGTAAACAAACCTATAGGATTATGCAAAACCGTATGTAATTTCGTCATGATTGTGGGTATTCAGATCTGATAAGAAAAATATTGTCGCGTAATAAGCGAGACGATTTGTTTATTCGTCACGCAGTTTATCTGAGATTGCTTTCCGTTTTCCTCCATCAGATGCTATCACAATAATCACCATTGAGGTTAAGGTGGTTTCCTGTATTTTAAACTAAATAATTACTGTTAATTTGAGCTATTATTGTACTAACCTTTCAATTTGTCCAACGAACAAGGCCAAGATTGACAGAATGCCGAGAATCCCAAGGATGTAGGAGCTAATCTTCGTCTGAAGCCACGAGGCTCCGACGACTTTAAGAATCTTGCTCATTTTCAAAGTTGAAATATATGAAATATATAGATAGACTACAAAATGAAGAATATGTTGAGAAACTTAATAATAATGAAGTGACAGTGCGTGTAGATAATTTTCTCCAGTGGGAGAGTGACCATCAAACTTGTGATGGCGCGACCAGGTGTTCACGGGTCTACTGACGATGCTCCGAAGGCTGCGCTCGGAGTCTTCATTGGTTATAGCTCGTCGACCAAGTATTTTCAAGGTGTACTTTGGCACCACTTTTAATTAATTTCCCTTTTAGTCTGTAACAAAAGAAACAAAACTTTATTCAAAGCTCCCGCAGTTTTTATTTGTTTCCTTGTTTTTAATGCGCATAACATTGTGTCCGACGTCGGAATATATCAGAGGAAAAGTTTATCGTATGTTAATTGTTTTACACACTAAAAATGCGCATTTGATTCCCTTTTATCTACACACAACACTTGGGCTCGAAGTTTCAAGTTGTTTTGGTTTTGGGAATAATCAAATAACTCCTCCTGCTCGGCGCCCGAGTAGAGCAACTGGAGTGTCAGTTCCTTCAATTACCGTTTTCTTTTCAGGGCCGCATAACTATTTCAAACATTTCCGCAGCGCTAAAAGTGGTGGCAATGAAATTATACAAATTCTATCTTATATTAAAACAAACAAACGCCGTTTATGATCTCATGTCATCAACGTCCAACGTTATCACAAGAATGACGTATGAGACAAGATATAAAAGTTGTAGAAAGTTCACGCCCATATTTCACACAACGCAGTAGTTAGATATTTACGCAAGACAGTGATCTGTACCTCTACCATGAGTTTTAAGCAATAGTATTCGTCGCTACTCGATATCGACACCGTAAATATTTTGTATGGCAAATTTTGCAGCGCCTCTAGCGGTCACTTGCAGAACAAAAATTTGCCATACAAAATATTTACGGCGTCGATATCGAGTAGCGACGAATACTATTGCTTAAAACTCATGGTAGAGGTACAGAGCATGAACCGATAACTGTTCCAGGTCATAGAGCGATGTACTAAGTTATCTTTATACTACGTGTACACTACGACATGTCTTTTACATGATTGAGTAATGTTACAAACGGGAATACTTTACGCGATTTCTTTCATTGACGTTCCTTACGATTTTGTGTTGTTGATTAAGATATTAAAGCTTTGCTATAGAGCTCCCTATTCTTCCAATGATAGACAATGCATTGCCTAAACCGGGTCTTGAGTAGAAGACCCCAACTTATTTTTGCCCTGGGACCACTTTGGTTTGTTAATTTATGTATTCAAACTTCATGCAACACAAATGTAGATACAAAAGTTAGGTGCCTAACCTAACTTTTTTCTTTACCAATCAACCAAAGATGGTAGAGACAACGTAACAAGTACAAAACAATATCAACAAAAGTATAACATGTGCTCAAATGTGGTATAAAAGTATATACAGAAGCATATTATAAATGCATACTTACTTATTACTTATTAATATGTTTATCCAAATTGTTGGAAAGAGGTTTTTGAGGTGACTCTGCTATTGGTTAAAAAATTAAAATACACTCAAAAAATTTTTTTTTGATTATTGGCCAAGTACCTATTGTCTTTTTGTATAATATTATTGAAGAGTTTTATAACAACATTCTGAAATATTATAGACATTCAAAACTGCACCTTGTATAATATTAGCCAACTATAATGTACCTACGTCTGTCATTGAGAAAATAAATACGTACATATTTTGTATAAAATCGCATTGCGTACTATTGCGTAGTCAGTTCAGTGACTAGTTTGTCTGAACAAACATTTTCTTAGTTCTGATATAAGATACAAAAAGTTCATTTTCTTTGTCATCAGACTTCGTAATACAACCTCTTGGGTCGATCTCGAAGGTTAAGCTACGCTTGCCAAGGCCTTTCAGTGGATGGGTGACCGTCTTATTTTACCAAAAGTCTGGAAAGCGCGTTAAGCAGGTCCCAGCTATCATTTGTAGGTATATCTTTCACAATCGCTTACAGAAGCCAGGAAAAACATCAATCTTGCTAAAGGGAATTGTGTTATCGCCAATTGCTGGGTTGTGAAGGTCATATAGGCAGTCGCTCCATGTAAAATGGAAAAAGGCTCGGCGGATTGATCAATGCTCAGATTTCGTAATTATTATTTTGTTTATTTTATTTACTCAAGCCCCAAGTGGACATCGCTGTCCGCAGACCTATTCTCTTTCTATTGTGTCATTAAAGGTTGTTCATATATTTTTTTCCCAATTTAATTGGGTATGGCGCAACGTATAATTATCTTTTGTTTTCACACAAATGAGATGTCTTGATCTGTATCTCCTTTCGGTTAGATATTGTTCGAAAAAATTATTATACACCTCTACAATCCACCCTAATCCTTCGTTGCCATCGTTCCAGGGTGTTCACTTTGGAGAGATAATATGGCAGGTGCATAAAAATAAGAAATTACTATTTTATAAACAAATATTACAGAATTATAAATATAAAGCTAAAACTAAACACAAATACACAAATATTTAATATAATACTAGCGACCCGTCCCAGCTTCATACGGGTGCAATGGTGATATTAAAAATATTATGCATGTATTATACTTAAAAACCCTTCCTTATGAATCACTCTATAAAAAAACCGCATTAAAATCCGTTGCGTGGTTTTAAAGATCTAAGCATACATGGGAAAGACAGCTGAGAGCAACTTTGTTTTATACTATGTGGTGATATACCTATACAAATATATATATAAATATATACTAGAGTTACAATGAAGTAGAATTTAGGAAATCATCTATATGATTTCCACCAGAAAAAAATCTATTTCTAGGTCCCTGTCACATAGTTTATTCATCGTTTTCAAGACGTTCCCTCACTCTTACGGGCCCTCCATAGTTTATTCCACTAAAAACCATCATCAGAACTTCCCTCTTTCCTCCCTATTACACGCCTAATACTTCCTCAACGAATTTCCTCACAACCTCTCACTCACTCGCGACAAATAACTTCATTACAGGACAATAATTATCTGCTTTATGTTAGAAACAAAATATTATTCCATATATTAGCGATACAGACGTCACACTACAGATCGGTTCGTACGTATTGTACAAACATTGCGCTGATAAAGTTAGAGAAATTTCCGTAGGAGACGCGATATTGATAGCAAGAAGAACAAACTTGATGAGTTTGCGGTTTAGGAAGCGTAATTCTACTTACAAAGTGACAAGTTCCTATAACGTCTGACACTTTCAGGTGCTTCTTCACTAAACTAAACACTTTGTATGCACGTCTTCACTCCTGCGACTACTACGCGAACAGCAGTAGTCAGGTAGATATACTTCGTTATCACTGTACCAATAGAAGATACTCTAATGTCTATGGATTGCGCTCTCGCGTTATCTATAACAGTGTTTAATTACTAAAAGTGGAATAGTTGACAAATAGATCGATTATTTTTATGGTTCCCCTTACTTAAATAATAATGCTTATCTTATATTCATCATATTATAGGACCTATTATAGCTTCTGTTTGCTTGAAAGTCGAAAATTACACTAATGAATAAAAAGTATCTTAAATCCTCCTCCTTCCATGATTTGGTGCGTACCTATGTGCCAAACATCCAAATCTGTTCAGCCAATGAGGCGTGAAAAGTAAACAGACAGATTAATATTAAAGTATTAATAATATTATACATAAAGTAATAATAATATTAAAAATACGAAAGCATTTATAATATTAAGTATGGATGGCCTTAAATGTGTCTTAAGAACGTTAGCTACATCCACTAATTACTTTTCTAGAAACGTAAACCTTATTGGGGTCACATGGATTTCATTATACGAACTGATTTTGTTTGATAGACAGATGAATATGTAGAATTTATTAAGACGTAGTTCGAAGAAATCAGTAAGATTTTAAAATCTGTACTACCGTTGTTATTAAAAAGGGCACAGTGCAACTATTTTTTTTTTTATATTGAGTTAAATAAATCGCCATATTCGGAATCAGAAAAATCATCTAATTTCTAATTTAACTCATTTTCGGAAAAAAATGTTAGTTGTGCCCTTTTTAAAACAACGGCAGTATAAAAATTTCCCAATTAAAACATTCATTCGTCTAAAAATAGATGAAAAAGTCGCCTTCAATAAATAAACAAGCTTAAAAAATAAGCTAGGCCTTTCCAAATGTTTTGGTAACAAGATCTGTGCGCTCTTGATTAACTGATATTTTAATTCAGGCAATATTTATACAATAGATATGAGAGAATCGTCATTCTAAGATATTTAAAATATTATACACAATATGTACTTACAGTTTAATTCAAATTCTTATATCACATTTTTATCGTATTTCGTTCTATATTACAATTTATTTTGTTTCCACCATCATGTTTTTATTTATTAATAACAGAATTATTTTTTAAATATTTTCATAATTTTAATAAAAACAAAATTGTGCACTATGCGAATGGGAAGCGTGGCTCAAAATCACTGGTTACTAGGACAAGACATTGTGCTGACGTGGCCACCCATCAGCACTAGTGCACTAGCAACAATGGCCCGAACCTGAAATCATACACTACCTACTGGCCTACACGTGTACTAAGGTAACTTAGACAAACGCCTAATAATATCGCTATCATCATAGCCATCTGTCTAAGCAACACTTTTCTAAACGAAACAATTTTCGCCCGCGTCTGTTCCGAAAAACGTTGAAAATACATAGATAGCAATAGGTGTGTTGGAATATCCGGAATATCCGACCAGGTGAAATAAAGAAAATTGATGTGCGATCTGAAATATTCAATAAGCTAGATGTTCTGATATGTAATCTAGAAATATACACCGTTAAATTTTGGTCGTTTTAATCCCGCGGAGGGTCGATTCGGTACGTGAAACACTATCGATTTGTAAAGATACAATTAAAAAATAAAGTACTTTTTTTCTAAAACTCGAGTTAATATACACATTTACTAAATTAATTTCTTTAAGTAAACGAGTCAATGACCTTGTAGGTAGTTGTCGGTCGTTGCGTACTAACTACCTACAGTCATTGACCTCGCTCAGCTGACTTTTACTTGGAGAAATTAATTTCATACATGCGTATATTTATTTGCAGTTTAAAAAAACGTACTTTATTTTTCAATTTTCAGTGTTTTTGTAGTGTTTAATGTACCGAATCGACCTTCCGCGGTATTAAAACGACTAAAATTTAGCGGTGTATAAAAGCGAAATACCACTCACTAATTAATCACGAAATCTCAGAAAATATAACACTTATAAACATAAAATTTGGCAGGTAGGTTTCAACATCAGCAAAGAACGGATTTTACGAAAATCAACCCATAAGGGGGTATAGAGAAACCGACATTCATGCGGGAGGTGCCGCTGGCAGAAGCTAGTAATTTTATATTATACTAGCTGACCCGGCAAATGTTGTTTTGCCTTATTTCGTCAAAAAATTTAAAAAAAAATTAAGGGTGAACAACCCTTATCACTTAGGGGTATGGAAAGTAGATAGTAGCCGATTATCAGACCTACTGAATACGCATATAAAATTTGGTAAAAATCGGTAAAGCCGTTTCGGAGGAGTACGGTAACTAACATTGTGACATGGAAATTTTATATATTAAAAGAAGATATTTTTGTTTTGGACTGAGCTAGAGTTCGCCGGTTCGACTCTGGTTTTTCTATGATGTCAGTCGTCAAATGTCTCCTCCCACTCTGTATACGAGAAGGACTTAGTGTGAGAGGGAGAGGGAGAGTCAGAGACAGAGGTAGTGCCAGATTTTTACTGAGTATAACCCACCCGTGATCATTCAGTTGCCTTTTGCGTTCTCAGGGCATCGTAACTTCTTCGAACAATTTCGCAGGCATAGGATCAGGCTCCGCACCCCTTTTGTTGACAGAAACTTCTCAATTTAAAGTAGGTAAACGCACTCTGGTTGTAGCTCGGTGCTAATTCGTCCACATTTAATACTCTTTCTTCTGATTTATGTCTACTGACCAAAACAGAAAACTTTTTGATAGGCAAAAATTTTATTTTGATAATTTTATTAAATTCATATTATTATGATGTGTACTTTATTTAATACACAATAATTAATTAATGCTTTTATGTTCTAATACAGAGTTGTTTTAAAAGAAAGAAAAAAAATAGGGAAAAGGCATTTGAAAATGGAAAAGTTCAAAATTTTCCATTTTATAGGGGAATCGCCTCTTAAAAGAAATGCTACCTACTTTGTGGTAACACTTGTTTTGGTGATGGTAGTGAAGCCTCGGACGGCTGCTAGTTTTAAATTAAATTGACAGGTGAGTATGAGTACTTATTACTCATCAATATTTAAGTATAGAAATTTTTAAGAAATGTTAAATAATTGTCTCCTACATAATTGTAAGTAAAAAAAACACAATTATAGGAGAATTGTTAAATGATTGATAACAGTTCGTCATTATCGTTTCAATTCCTGTTCAAGATCATTGGTTTTTTTTTAGGTACGTGCAAAAATGTACCCATAATCCATAACTTATAATTATGATTATGATGAATGACCATAATATCGATTCCCTGGGTAACTTGGAAACCGAGTGAACTGCGTTTAACAAATCACAACAATCAACATACATATAACGATTGAATCGTGTAATTCAGCCACCATACAATGAACGTATTTTATAATCAGATCGCCATCAAACGTTTTTCAGGAACACAATGGACCAATTCCGGTGAGCATATCAAGTCTTAGCCCTTTTGAATCGTATGTTATTTTTTCAGTAGTCGCTAGGAGGGAGGTTTACTTTACGAAAACCTTTATACATATTATATGTAATAATACTGTGTTCCAAAATAGAAGCGATAGCTTAGTTTGGGAACCAGTATCTGCAAATTCTACGATCACTTTGCCAAGTTTTTTCCTGGACTTATAATATTGTAACTGATAATTTTTTGGTACCAAATATACATTTTTTTTTATGTTACGAAGGTGTATCTGGTCAAAATCGAACTAATGTAAATAGGTAGATATTTTTTTTTTTTTTGAGGTAGGAAATCACCGAACGACTTTTCCCGGGTGGAGCGGGTATCGGCGTGTCAGATTTTTTCTGACTAAAACCACATCAGTGTTTTTGTACTATCAAAGACGAAACCATCGCTTGACCACCGCTAAGTTCATTTTTGCTTACACTCGAAACGAAAACTTCAAAACTTGGTTTGGCGCCGCACCGCAGTAGTCAAGTGTTTTTTTTAAGTGATCAGGCAGAAATGACCGCGATGGTACAGTTGCCCTATACTTACGTTCTAGGATCGCGGGTTTCCTTTCCAGAAATTTCTTACAGCCAAATAGGTATATAGGTGAAAATCCGTTACACAAGTTCAGCCTGACTGGTCTTTCAAGCCCAGTTAAATAGGAATTTTAATAGATTATGGATTTAAATAGAGGTAGCAATAAAGGTAAAATACCTAGTAATCTTTTTGAAAAAAAAGTTACCATAGGGACGTAATAGTGCATTAATCATAATAAATCACTTTCGTAATCACAAAGTGAGCACTGGACTATCGAAGATTGCAAAATTGGCAACAAAAACGCACGATGCGTAAAGTTCATAATATTCCACATGTTTACGGTAAAAGTGCTGGTCTAGCACAGTGGGTGCACATGAACCTATGCGGCCACACGCGCGAGGGTCGCTGGTCAGGCCCCGGCTAGAGTGAGGAGCTTGAGCGGGTACTCAGGCGGAAGTATCTAGCATTAGTAAAACCGTAGAGCTGTTAGTATCTATAGCTATACTAAAGTAGCTGAAGGAAAGAACGAAATCGCTAGTGCGCAATCCTTTATGGTTTTAACCTCGGGAAACATGTCTAGCCTCTACTACCTGCTACTAATGACCAACGGAAACCCGATTTGCAGCCTCAAGAATCCGAAACCGTAACCGAATGTTCTTCTCGTCTTCCAGTTTCAGCCGCAACCGAAACTGACGTCATAAAAAAATAATCCAAATAAAATAATATTTTGATACTGTGACTTCTAACTATATTTTGTTATATTTTTATGCTTAATAAATAGATAAAACTTTCACAAAATAATCACATACATAGACGAACGAATCGGCCAGTTTTTTAGATCTCTCATAACCGTCAGCTTAAAGGTGCTAGTTTCGGTCGAGCCGAATATTCCATCCCTTTTTAGCCGAAACTGAAATTCCAGCCACAACCAGATTTTTTTTTTTGGCCGAAAGCAAAACCAAACCTTGGGTCGGTCTCTACCTGCTTCATCAATTAACGATCGATTGTGGCCACCAAATCGCGCCCGTCACCGCGCCCGCACCCGCCATATTCACATCGCGTTCTCTCTTGCTTAGTGCTTCCGCACTTTGTCCTTATCGTGCAAGGTGCAACCCGAGCATGTTGTCAATCCACGTCAGGCTACTTGGCGCCATGGTAACAAAGACCCGACTCCTGTTGCACGACACTTCTTATTACACTAATAGATATCAAATCTCTCATCATTTGAAAACGAAGAACGTGCCGTTGGCTAGTCTTTATACAAAAGATTTCTAAACAATCATCTTAGTATCTGTTGACTTACCTGAGATCCGTGAGAGGACAGAGGTTGTTCGTAACACGACGCTCACGGCCAAGGAAATAGACCACTGAAATAATTCCCTTAGTAGAAAATAAAACTGTAAGCTCCGTATAACCGTAGAGGTGGTACAGAAATAAGAGCAACACCTAATCGTAGACGAGTTATTCTCGTAGCACTCACTGAATTTATGTTACTTTATTATAAATATTAGAACCGAATTTGCAAAAGTACGTTCGGCGAATTCGTAAACATATCTAAAGTAAATCAATACGGCCGGGAGGTACAGCACTAAAGTCTGCTTTATGAATTTTATGATGATGCTCTAGTGTATATTTATGATCGCACGTGTCTCTGGCTGTTCCAAGGTAAATATCAATTGACCGCCAAAAGTTCAGCGTTCAATCCCATACACGTATCTAATGCTGAACTTTTTGGACCAACATGTAATTTGTCCCAGAGCATTAAACCGACCAATTTGTGGAGTATCTTAAATTGTTTAATGATTTTCAAATGTGCGTGGTCACTGCCGTTTAGAAATTGATTCCAGATAATTCTGTTTCCTGATAGCTATAACCTAGGGGTCTTTAAGTCAAGAGTTAATAGGTTACTTCTAGGCAAGCGTGCTCCATCATCGGCCACATCATCGCTTACCATCAGGTGAGATAGTGGTCAAACACGAGCCTATCCAAAATAAAAAAAAACATCTTTAAATGGCTACTTTGACAGGAAATTCACCTAGAAGAAGAAAGAAATGAAGTCGTGGTTACGTATATAGATTTCAGTCAAAATGTTTACTGCCCAGAAATAGCTATCTATCTACTCGTTCCTTGAAATCTAATCACAAATATGTACATTAATATTTAAAGGGACATCAGTTCATAAATAGGAGTTAATTTTATCTAAGTCTATAAAGTCTGATGTGACGTAGAAGCACGTGTCTCCAAACGAAAAGCTAACGTGTTTTCTTTCACTTGGTTCACGGTCGGCAAAACCGGAGGTAGTATTCCTGTTTCGGCACCAAAAGTTTCGGCATATAAGCTATTCCTCTTTAGGTACCCATAAGTATTTTTGGAATGTTGTTTCCAGATTCGGCACCAAGCTAACATACCTATTGGTGCGAAAAGAGGAATATCTTGGATGACGAAACTTTTGATACCGAAAAAATTGGTGCCGTAACAGGAATACTTCAACCGGACCGACTTTACTAAAGATTTGTATAAAATCATCATTAAAAATAATATCAATTGATTTGCTGACTACACACTTATCGTTGCAATGCAATAATGTTACAGAAATATTATTTTGCGTCATAGCAAGTACCTATCTAATGCCCACAGACTCGCAAGCCAATGGGTGGGATCATGCACACACCTTGGTAATCGCTTCGCGGTACGGTGCGGATGGTACTTTATTTTGCACCTATTTCTGGCATCAAAACTGTATTTACTACACATACATATAGCTACTGTAAATATATATTGATGCGGTATTTGTATACAACAAACACTGCTTACGTACGTAGCACAGGCTGATACATATGTAGAGATAAATAAGTGTATGCCCTTGGCATTCAATGGTGTTAATTCTGTACAATTGAATTTGCGTCGGAGCTATAGATATTATTTTCTCCTGCATTACTGGAGGCACGTCCGAAGCGGTGCTAATGCGATAGATCGCTTGAAGCACGTATGGCAACGATAATATGACCAATTAGAGATCATGCAACTGTTCATAATTACGACCGACTGTAGCAATAATCACATATTGTTAACGTTTAAACACTCATTTGCTTTCTTGTTTGAGCTAAATAGTGATAATGACTACTAATAACTAATATGTGAAATATATGTTGGATCACATATTATAATTACGTTTGCAACTAAAACTGATTTTAGTTTAGGTTTTACACCTATCTAAGTTATTATACTATATTTATTTTTTACAAATACGTCTTCATAAATTACCGTTAATAATGGATTGAATAACAATTACTATAAGCTGTAAAAACATTGGTAAATCCTGATATTTATGGTAAATCCTCTTAAATTAATTGGTACTAATATTATAAAGCTGAAGACATTTTTTTTTTTGAATGCGCTAATCTCAGGATTTTTAATTATTAATAAATAGCTCACTTATCGAGGAAGGCTTTATAACATCACGCTACGTCCAAAAGGAGCGGAGCAGTAACCAAAGAAAGACGTGGGGGAAACCGCGGGGGACATCTAGACTACCGATAAAAACTTCAGACGTTTCCCATCACTAAGGGCCAAATTCACCAAGAAACTAATCGCGATTATATAAAACAAAACGCAGTTTGAACGCCTAATCGAGATTATAGCTTCATTTTGCGTTTCACCGCTATGAATTAAACCTAGTTTACGCTAAACACAGTTTCAATTCTTTTGTTGTCGCCCATGTTTACGACACGGTTCTTTAAACTAGATTACGCTGAGCTCAGTTTAGTTGAACTGAGTTTTTATATTGAATGGTGAAATCAGCCCTAAGAAAGCGTTAACCTCGATCGAACTCAAAGGGACTTCGCACACGACCGGAAATTCCTGTCTGGATACAAAAAATCTTGCGTTGCGCACGAAGCGCGTTGTATGCTTGCTTTTGAGGAACAATGAAAATTTTTTGTTGAATAAAACTGTCGAGAACACCCGAGAATACCCGACTGCATCCGAGCTTTGCCGAAGCCTCAGTGTTATTTTATAGTTCGCTTCTCTACTTTCTCTGAATAGTGCTCATACATAATTTTAAAGCAATCTAGAGCAAATACACATTGTATAAGAAAGTGTGCATCTAGTGTTTTAAAATAATTATCTGTCTATAGTTTCACTTTCAACTATGAATAAGTAATGAGTGCTTGTGGGTTTTTTTTGGTAGGTAAAATCATCCAATGACAAAGGTACCTAATTGATTAGGTTTAATTTGGTACAATTAATAATAAGAATATTTTATAGCTGCAATAGATTTCAAAATTAACTTATAATTAATTTGGCCAAATGTCAGATATCACGGGCGAATCAATTTATTCAATGAAAGAGTCGCAAAATAGTCATCATCTGCAGATACTTTAATAGAAATATCTTACTGGCTCTTACTTACTACCTTTTATCTTAATTAAAAAAAAAAACAACTGCGAGTCGTAACCTAATTATGTCCGGAAAATGCGCTCAAGACTCTATGCTGCATGTCGCTTAATAAACGCAGTTGCAACAGTGAATGGATCACTGAGAGAGAGCAACGACCCCGCCGGGTCGGCCACCATGACACCAAGCCGCCGGCTGCACGGAATCGATCCCATCGTACGGGCAACAAGGATTATTTTTTTAATGCACGTCTATGGTATCGATAAATCAATTCGCATCCCTAAACAGCGCATTGTTTTGGAGTGATGGTACTCGCGCAATCGGACATAATCGTATTTATTTATTTTTTCTATGAATCAAATCAATTGTGGAGACCACATTTTATTATTCAAATCGTAAGTTGTAGATAAAAAAATACGTCAGAATTTTAGTGTAAGTACTGTTGAAGCAAAACATTGCACTAGGATAGTAGGTCACTGTGTAAAATAAGCTTGCCAGAGATAATTTTCTTCAAAAATTGGGTACGTAGTAGGTACGTTTAACAATTACGGGGCAACGAGAATATTGTATGCACGTCTCAGTATCGATAAATCAATTTGCTACTTAAAGCATAGCATTGTATAAGTATAGCATTCACGTGATCGGACTATAATACTCTATTATTAATTAATAAAATTAAGTGTGAATTTATAAATATTTTATGTCCTACCACATATAATATATCCATAACTGGCCTCTGAACTTAATGATATTGGTCGACTTTTTAATCATTATTATGCAAGAATCTGGTTTCTAGACAGTTTTTACGATGACAGAAAATTCTTAGTAGAGCTAGGCATGATATAGGCGACATTGTTTTTATTATATTATACTAAACTAAAATAAAAAGTGTACTATGTATGATGTCATTTATTACCATTTTATTTAGCTTTTTAGGGTTCCATACCTGAAAAGGAAAAAGCGGAACCCTTATAGGATCACTTTGTTGCCCGTCTGTCTGTCTGTCAAGACCCGTTACCTCGGGAACGCGTAGAGGTATCGAGTTGAAATTAAAACCATATACTCAGGTCTGCGGTTCCTTGAAGTTGTGAAAAAATCAAACTTCTAAGTTAACGAGAAAGAAAGATGTGGCCATTTAAGTCGCAAAAACGTATATTTCGACACTCTCAAGGGAATCTCGTTGACCTAGACACCTGAAATTTGGTATGAAGCAAAGTCTCATAGCACAAGTATAACAAAATATGTAAAAACTGTAAATTTGTAGTTACGTCAGAAAAAAACGCGATTCAAAAAACATCTGGTTCGATTCGGGTTGATTCGAATTGAACTGTTAACATAGGTAAGTTTGTACGGAACCGTGAGTGCGCGAGTCCGACTCGCACTTGCCCGTTTTTTTTCTATAATGTGAATGTGAGAACACACAAAACTCATAGATCATTTTCTACACTGATATTTTTTTTATTGTTGTTATTTGGTTCTTTATTGTAATTTTTTAGTGTTATATTGATTTTCTTAGTTCTTTTTACATCCACCAATCCGCACTGGACCAGCATGGTGGATTATGGCCCATTCCCTCTCCTAAAGCAATGCAATGCAAAGCATAGTTCTTTTTGGTAAAAGTTGGTTTATTCATTCATTTTTTAAAAAATAACTGTGGAGTTTCTTGCTGGTTCTTCTCCAAAGCAAACCACTATTTGGAACTGTGCCTAGCATCTGTTTCATCATAAGTGTAAATGTGTGCCTATGTAAAATAAAATATTTTGATTTGAATTGAATTTGAATGTCATACCAAATGTAAAATAAGACCGGTGACAATAGCTGGATTATTGCGACCACGAAACATTTACCAATGACAGTCTTCAGGAAACAAACGCTGTTGTTTCCGTGTGAAATTAAAACGACATTTGCAGGTATTGCTAACATATATATTACCCACGTCCCATTCTTGCTTTTATTGTGATATGATATGATATTTTATTTTTGCAAATAGGTTCTCAAAAAAAAATAAGAAATTATATACTTCAGCTAGGGCATTGTAAACTGACTTAAACTAATGCCTAGGTCTTGTATTATATCTATTGCCTTAAATAACTACTAGATACGCAAATGGGTACCATAAGTTAAAAAACTTGCACTGAGGCCACAGGATACAACTTACAATGGTTAAAATCTTTTAATTTATTATACTATGCGTTCCAAATGAGAATAGGATAGATAGCCATGTTGTGACGTCACGTCATACTGTCAAATCGAAGAAATTTTGGCAAAATTTAAGAACTCAGAGATGAGTAAAATTGAAGAACTAGATTTTGATTAAACTTTTTTCGTTCCCAGTTCGTAAATTAATTAAATTTTTCATAAATAAATTAATATTTTAAAATTCTTTCCTCGATTTGACAGTTAATCGTAACGTCACAACATGGCAATCGATCCTATTCTTATTTCGAACGCATTGTACATATACATTCATATATTTTTTTTTTAATTCATGGCTCTCAATAATTATAAACATAATAATGAACAAGAGAGTGAGAGAGTGCAGATAAATAAAAATCATTTAACATTGTATCTAGGTATCTATGTTGCTCATCGTGTAAAAACAGTATTTCAAATAATAACGAGGTTATTAAGTCAGGGAATTTGCGGAAACTCTTCGAAACATGCGTAAATCTGCTCGTTTAATATAATAAGGTTTTGAATAGTAGGTCGATAGGATTTGACTGATTTTTTGTCTAAGTTTTTTATTTTTGTCGAAGATTTTTTTTTAGTAATATAATAAATAATTTGATATAAATACTGAACCGTATTAAAAATACATAAATGACATTTAATATAGTTGAATAATAAATAATTAATATAATTTTTTTTTTATTAATTTGAATACAATATGTAATATAAATGATTCAATATATTTTAATGCCTAATTTGATACTGATAATAAGCAGCAACCTTCAACTCTTTCAGTTCTATTTACCTATAAAAAACCAAGGCCAACAAAGGCCATATGAATATTGAGAAATATCACGAATATACCTTGACCTTTAAATTGTTACCCCTATTTCCCTAACAAAGAGTCTCTCAAGAGGCTCTAAATGAAACATAATTCACAATAATATATCAAACAGCATAGACATCCAAATAAGCCAAAACAGGCCCTAAATCACACAAGGTAAAGTCAAATATCGAATGTACTTACAGCGTTAGTGGTGTGACCACTATCACAAATCGTCGGCGTACTCAACCCATCGGGATAGAACACTGCTGTGGACTGTGGGACACGGTCGATCACTGATCTAGACCGCAATTGATCTGCAACAACACATACGTGCATCATAAATATTTATAGAAATACGTTTAAAAAAATAAAATCGCTGAATGGGATGTTGAACTTTGTAACTAGCTCTATTTATTGGGAAAGCGGAAGTCAATTTTATTTTCTGCAGTTATTTGAACAGATTATTAAATTCTTTATTATATTTAGAATGCGTAAGAATCTGTAGAATATCCCTAATTTATTGCTTCATATGTTTGACTTTGACTAGCTTTTGCCAGCGGCTTCATCCGCTTGAAGATAGGTTTCTCAATACAAACTTTAGACCTCTGTTTTATTCCCATAAGGAGCGAATTTTCACAAAAAGGAACTTTAAGGAAGGAATTTTAAGGAGCGAACTGTTTTCATAGGTAAGTTTGTACGGAACCCTGAGTGCGCGAGTCTGACTTGCGGTTGTTTTGGTTTTTAACCGGCTTTCGAAAAGGTACAGGCTCTCAAGTCATCTCATTGTATTATTTTTTAGCCGCGGAACAAGTGATATCTTCGTTTAATTTAATATTTTGTTTGGAAGAGTTTAGCCTTCAGATGGTCCCATTCAAATTTCAGAAATAAATGATAAATGGACCCAGGAACTCTTCAATAAATGATAGCAAATCTTCAAGAATTGCTGCAAATGCATTATTGTTTATTTTTAACACTATTTCATTACATAAAAATATGCCAATATGTCAGTATATCACAAGTAAAATACAGTTTATTTATGTTCCAATTATGAGTTGAAAATATATATAAATTTTTCGAAGAAACAGTGTCCTGTCTTAATTTTCATTATAAAAATACTCGGAAATTAGGTTTCTCTACATCCTGTTGTGTAAGACTGAAAGCAAGATAACTAAATAAACTCTTATTTTATACTCTAAAAATAGCGGCTTTCACAAACAATCTAGATAAGTTTAAAAATAGAACAGGTACAATACAACAGATACCTAAATAATCTCGTCAAGGATTTTCCACGTTTCAAGTTCGCGACGGTAATGTGTGTTAAAAATATCTCGGTTACATTAAAAACGAGTTCGACCTTATCGACCTGATGGCCACTTAATGTTGTCTGATAGTACTAACGTGTAGGTATTTATCGTGGCGGCGGGCGACGGTCACCCGACACTACAGTGATTAGCCGCCGTGATCACCTGTTGCAGTAAACAAACGTCTGTGACACGAGATGAGAGGACGATTAAAGCAGCGCGGGTTACTCTCAGGGTGGCCCCACTGCTAAGTAGCGGTACCAACGTAATCAGACGACCATAATCATAACCATAGTTAACTGACACTCCGTTTGTCCGTCGCCATGCCAAACCGCACAGTGTTTTTTTTTTAAATTTTGTTTTAATTAAAGCCGTGTTGTTCCTATACTCTCTTCTGCGGTGAACCTTCGTGGATAATTATGAAAAAGTTTTAATTAAAACTGCCCTAATTATAACGCGATTTTTGTAAAATGTTTTCTTGTGTAAAAAGAAAAGTTCTGACGATTTTCATTACGCTTAGGTTTAGCTTTTTAAAGTAAAAAGTTTATCGTCTTTCAAATTATCTTGCTATAAGTAGTTGGAGTAGAAGTAAATGTATCTTAGGAAATTCTGTGAATTTACACAGACTGTCCAGTAATATTTGGCAAAGTGAACGACCCACTCCTCAGAATATGAATGAACTATTAGAATAGATCGTTAACACGTCATGTCTTCCCTTTAAACTTGGCATTCGTTTAAAATGCTAGAATATTTTTCATTTAACACTTATATGCGGTGTGTATGTGACGCATGACTGGGTAAGTAACGGGCTGTGTCACAAGACCGAGAGACAAATAATTTTCCGGTGGTTGATAAGAGACAAGATGCTGATGTGACGTCATGCACATACACGCGAAGCACGTTTGATATTCTTTCTTGATTAAAACAAAAGTGACATTGAAAGGTGTTAACAAAACAGGATCACAGCTTTTCAAATGAAGCGTATGATTTTTTGATTGACAGCCACGTCTCGGCACACATATCATGAATTTATTAATCATGTCCAAGAAAAATTCCTATCTCGGCAGCCTGTCGTGAACCATTGATAGGAGAACGCAATCATCAAATAGTGGATACTCACGATACACAGTAACCATTAATAAGTACCTAAATCATAGAGAGAATGATATTCTGTCAGTGAAAATGATTATCAAAAAGTCAATGGCCCAACCATTGACTTTGTGTTGTCCATGTGATATTGTGACGTTCGTTACCGAAACGCCATATTAGTGCCTGATTCATACATATTTTTCTTTTTGAGAAAATTACGGATATACATACATAATTGTCGAAATACTGAACCTACTTTTTTGAAATCGGTTAAAAAGAAGGTGGTTTTGCGTTTACTTGTCATTTTTTTAAATGTTCTTTGTGGGTGTGCTGTGTACCTTGGATGGTACCTATGCCACACTACTGATAAACCAAAATTTTATTGCGGCTTGAGCTATTCCAATCTTGATCATATTAAAAAAAAGTGAGTTTCTGATTTTTCTGAAATTAAAGTTACCAGTGCAGCAGTGGTGGCTAAACGGAAACGGCCCTGACTTAGGTACGAGTTGTAGGTCGTGAGTTCAAATTCAGGCAGGTTTTTTTTTTTTTTTTTTATGGTAGGTAAAATCATCCAATGACAAATCCCGCCCTTGGGCGGAGCGGGAAGTAGTGTCAGACTCTTACTGACTAAAAACCTACCCCGTTCCTTCGTAGCCTATCGTGCCGGGGTCGAGCATTCCTTTCGGAACTAACCCATGACCCCAGTAGGCTTCGACCCTGCCTGCCTGCAGTTAGCAGGCTGGGCCTCTTCGGTGTGCTGACAGCTCCTTGAGGCGCGCGGGAACAGAACGCGCCGTCAACGACTTGGGCTCGGTCCGGTCGGTTACCGGACGATCGGACAGCGTGCTACCCATTGCACGCCGTCCGCAAGCCCACGCCTACGGTGGCCGGAAGTCGGGATCGGAATCCCGGCGGCGGCTGGGGCGAGCGCCCCGTTGCCTCTGCCTGATGCGGTCGGCCTCCTCCTTTGCTAGCATTACTGCTTCGCAGAAGGAGGCGACCGCCTGCCATCCCTCCTCACTACGGACCATGGCCTGAACCAAGGCCCGGCGAGAGAGATCGCTGCCGCCGATCGCCCCCACGAGGACACGGCGATGCTCCGCCCAGGCGGGGCACACCTCTACAGTGTGCTCCACCGTGTCCTCCGGATGTTCCGCACAGTGGCGACACCCGGGCGAATCCTCCGCACGAATCCGGAACAGGTACTTAGCGAACTTTCCGTGTTCGGTAAGCACCTGCGTCGTGCGGAAGTTGAGAACGCCGTGAGGTCTTTCCAGCCACGCCCCAAGGATGGGCCTTATCGCCCCAATTGTGGCGCGCCCCGAACGAGGTTGCGATAGTCGTTGACGCCATTTCGCCATGAGATCCCGCCGGAGCTCTGTCCGCCATGCCTCGACTTGTCGTGGCAGCGGAATTTCGCCCCGGCGTTGCATCTCCATGCGCTTGTCGTGCATGTGTGCAAGGACTGTTGCCTCCAGATCCCACGGCGGTTGGCCAGCAAGGAGGGTCGCCGCCTCGCGGGAGATCGTTCGGTACCCTCGCACCATGCGTATTGCCATGACCCTCTGGCACGCATTCAGCTGGGTCCTCGGTTGCTGTTGCAACGTCGGTGCCCACACCGGAGCCCCGTAGAGAGCCATGGACCGAACGATTCCCGCGTAGAGCTTCCGGCAGGAGGCGTCTGGTCCCCTGAGGTTGGGCAGGAGCCGCCCGAGAGCAGCCCCAGTCCGATTCAGTTTGGGAGCCAGACGTCGGAAGTGCTCCCTGAAGTTCCACCAGCTGTCGAGGACGAGTCCCAGGTACTTCATCGTCGACCCGACGCTGATGTGAACCCCTCCTACCGTTAGCTGGGAACGAGGTGGTGGCGCACCCCGAGGGCCGTGGAAGCACATGGCCTCGGACTTGTGCAGTGCCACCTCGAGTCCCAACTGCTGGATCCTGTCAACGACCATCGCAACCCCGCGTGTCGCTAATTCGACCGCCGTCCGGTACGACTCTCCCCGCGCTAGGACCAACGTGTCGTCCGCGTAGCAGACCACGCTGACCCCGTCGGGGAAGTCGCCGCGCAGCACGTAGTCGTACCCGATGTTCCACAAGGGTGGTCCTAGTACGGATCCCTGCGGAACACCGCACGACATCTCTCGACGTTTCCACTCTCCCTGGTGACCGGGGTAGATGATATACCTCTCCGATAGGTAGGCCTCGATCACACGACAGAGGTAGTCGGGCACCCGGTGGTACCGGAGTGCCGTTCCAATGCAACTCCAGGGCAGGGAGTTGAAGGCGTTGGCAATGTCCAAGGACACTGCCACGACACACCTGCCCTGGGACACCGCATCCCCCGTCGTGAGGGCTCGCACGCGCATGATGGCGTCCACCGTGGAGCGCATCCTGCGAAAACCGAACTGTCCGTCCGACAGGTCCGGCCCCACCCTTGCAAGGCGCGCGACGAGGCGGTTTGCAATGACTCTTTCAAAGAGCTTGCCCACCTCGTCGAGCAGCACAATGGGCCGGTACGCGGACGGAGAGTCCGCAGGGCGCCCAGGCTTCGCTATGAGGACCAGTTTCCCCGTCTTCCAGCGAAGTGGGAACTGGCCCCTCTCCAGACATGCGCTAAAGAGCCCCCTCAATCGAGGCCCGAGAGCCTCCATAGCCAGGACCCAGGCCCTCCCAGGCAGGCCGTCAGGTCCTGGGGCGGTATTCTTGGCACTCAGCCTTCGTACCGCCACTCTCATCTCTACCTCGGTCACCTCTGGAACATCGTCGTCGTCGTCGTGGTCCGCGTCAGGTACTGCCGGTGTTGGCGGAGCCATAGACGGGGGGGAGTGTACCCCCCGCGTAGGGAACAGAGTGCTGACCACACCCTCCACGAGCTCGGGCCGGAGACTCTGAGTCAGTGGGGGAGCCCATGGACGGAGTTTCTCCCGTACCATCTTGTATGGGCGTCCCCACGGGTCTGCATTCAGAGACCCCAGCCAGACGTTGCGGGCCTCCATTTTGGACCGCTTAATCTCCGCTCGGAGGGTGCGCTTCGCTACCCTGTAACCCTCGTACAGCTCCGCCTCAACAGCCTCCGCATCCGGCGGGCGGTTGCGGCGCTTGCAGTACCTGGCGTACCGGCGTCGCGCGTGGTTGCACGCATTGCGCAATGCCGCAATCTCCGGCGACCACCAGTACACCTGGCGCTTGGCACGTCCTGGACGGACTCGGGGCATTGACGCGTCGCAGATTTGCGACATGCCCTCCCGGAACCACTCTGCCTCGACGTCAATGTCGACAGGCCTGTCCGGTGCTTGCACCCAGGCCTGTACCGTCGCGGCTTCCAGGAGGAGCTCCCGGTCCATCTGCCTCAGCGCCCATCGCGGACCACAAGGGCTCTGCTGTACCGGCGCGGTCGAGGTTTGGGCGGAGACGTCAAACCGGATGTACCGGTGGTCTGAGAACGTCTCCACCCCCTCCATAACACGCCAGTCGACGACACGCGGTGCCAGATCGGGGCTGGCGAACGACAGGTCCACCACTGATTCGCCCCGCATCCGCACACACGTGGAAACAGAGCCCCGGTTTAGGAGGGCCAGGCCGGACTCCTCAGCCCAGGCCTCTACCGACCGACCCCGCCCGTTCGTGTAGCGGGAACCCCAAGCCTCGTTCCAGGCATTGAAGTCCCCGCAAACGACCACGGGGAGGTCCCTAAACCCAACGACGACGTTTTTCAGCTCCATAAGGGAGATGTGGAAATCGCCGAGAGATCTGCTCGGGGACAGGTAGACGCCTACCACTGCAATGTCCCCGAACCGTGCTGCCACGCAACCTCGTCCCCTCGTGACGCGCTCGAGGGGCGGGGTACCGGCGGCGGTCGACCTAATTAGGGACACCGAGCCGTCTAGGTCCGAAACCCAGTCTGCACTGGGCAGGACAAAATACGGCTCGGAGACTACGGCGACATTAATCGACCACTGCGCCATGCTCTGGAGCAACAGATCCTGAGCGGGGGCGCAGTGGTTGATGTTCGCCTGGAGGAGACGTAATGGAGCTGTTATTGACATTCCATTACGATCTCCTCCTGAGCCCTCTGTGAGGGTCCTGCCGCGGCGGCTGTGGCGGCGATAGCGGCGGCGGCTACGGACGCGGCTGCGGCGGTGAGGACGTCACCGGGGATGGGCCGAACCCTGTGCTTCACCTTCGTTGGAGGGTCGCAGGACCTGCAACCAGCCTGGTGGTCCGCCTTTTTGCCTGCCGCCGCACATGCGTAACAGTGCGGCGACTCACGGCACTCGGCGGCTTTGTGACCAGGCTGACCACATCGGAAGCAACGGTCGCTGCGATCCACCTCCGCGGCGCAAAAGGCCCCCGCGTGGTGTCCCACGCGGCAGCGGTAGCACCGCAGAGGTCTGGGCTCCAACAGTCTGACCTGGGCGGAGACCCAGCCCACCAGAAGCCTTCGGCCCTCCCCAGTGATGGTTTTGGCCGCCGACACGGGGCAGCTGACCGTCACGGCTCGCATGCCCGTGCCATCAGTGCGGATGGTGCCCGCCCGAACCTGGTCGGCTGTGCACCCTCCCGCACCAACAATGGCGGCCACCACCTCGTCGACCCCAACGGAGTCGTCCAAGCCCATGATGCGCATGTCGATGCACTTCGTGGGCCTGGACACTCGGGCCTCCTCCGCGTCCAGGGACTCCCTGAGCCTCTTGGCCAGGGCGTCTGCCGCTGGGCCACTGGACGCGCCAGGGACCTCCAGCATTTGGGCACCGGTCACGGTGCGCCGCATGCGGAAGCCCTCAGAGGCTCCGAGCTCCTTGAGATGGGGCAGCACCGCCCGCCTCGCCTTGTCCATGACGGACTTGTACGTCACGCCCCTTTTCTCCGCTTCAGGCTGTAGCGTAATCACTACAGCCTCGGATTTAGGGGCGCGAAGTCTAGCCGCCATGGCGCGCTTCTTGCGCTCCAGCCGCCTCACGCGCTTTCTGGCCGCCCTGGCCGCCTTGCCCGCCTTCTTCTTGGCGCCGACCACCGTCCACTCGGCGCCAGCCGAAGGTTCTTCGGGCGGTTGAGGCGGCCTGGTAACCGCCCCGGCAGGACGTCTTGCCGGTTTAGCGGTGGGAACAGCCGCCGCCTTGCCCTTCGGGGGAGGGACAGCCCCTCCCTGCCGCCGTTGCTGCTGCTTAGCCGCCATGGCCCCGCGCCCGGCTTGCCCAGATGGGCCCGCCTTGGGCGCAGCAGCCGTGGCCGCAGCTGCGGCGGCGTACGTCACCGCCCTCTTCGGTCCAGAGGCCGCGAGCGGGGGACGCAAAACTACGCCTTCCAGGACGGAGAGCTGCCGCTGGATCCGCTCCTGGAACCGCTGCAGTTGCTGCTGGTTCTGCTGCTGGGAAGCAGCCAGCTCCTGCCGCAGCAGGGTCAGCAGCTCGCTCTCCGGCCCGGGCAGGGACTGGGACTCGCCTTGGCGCTGCTTGCGTCCCCTTTCTGGGGCGACGGGTCCACCTCCCTGGCGATCGGCCAGGTCCGCCTCGAGCCGCTCAATCCTTCTGTTGAAGTCTTTCTCGAGCGGCTCGAAGACTACGGCAAGTGCCTCCGAAATGGAGACGGCCCCCTGGGAGATGGCCGTCTCCTTCGAGGCAAACTTCCGTTTTTTAGACACGGCCGTTAGAGTGGCCGTGACTATTTCGCCAAATTTGGCGAGCGCCTCCTTCATGCCGTCTGGCAAGTTGTCAGACGGCACAGGCGCCGAGCGACCGACTTGGCCGGTGGTCGCCCCGAGGGGTAGCGCCTCCCTGGCAATTTCCAGGGATCGCTGGGTGGCTAACTCCTGAACAGAGAGCCCCCTTCCCCTTCCCGACTTGCGGCCCGCCCCCCGCCCGGAGGAGGAGATTTTGCGGGCCGACGCTTCGTCCGAGGACGACCCCGGACAACACCCTGACTTCGGGCGCTTTAGGAAGAATTCGTTCCTCTTGGGAGCGAATTCTTCCTCAACCTCCATCCTCTCCGAGGTGAGCGAAGACGCGGCATCCGAGTCCGATGCCGAGTCTCCGCTCACCTCCCTAAGGCCGAAAGTCCTGCCGGCCTGTCCTGTACCTGCCGGCGCCGCGGACGTGCTGGGAACGTGTCCCAGGGACTCCGCAACGCGGGCAGGTGAGCCACCCTGGCTCAATGCGTCCTCGAGGGACGGAACGGGGTCCGGAGACCCGACGCGGTAGTTGCCCCCCCCAGAATACGAGGGGCAGCCCGAGCTCTGCTCGGGGGGGGATTCTCCTCCTGCTAGGCAGGTGGTACCCCCCTGGGGTAGTATTTCTTTACTAGCCGCGTTCATTGTTTGCTGACACTCAGCTTTGCCTTTTTTATGGGGTGGGGTCCCCATTGTCACGTTCGCCATCCTGGTCATGTCTGCTGAACAGACACGTACCGGAGGCGAACCCACTTCTCCAAGATCGCCGCCCAAGAGCACCAACAGCTGGTTGTGCCGATGCTCCTGGGCTGCGCACCCTCTGTGGCGGTCCGACTGGACTCCGCCTGGGTGTGTTCCTCTTGGTCTGGTCTCTCCCTTGAGGCCTTCCGGCATGAGTAGCTCTACCGGCATAGTCCTCAAGATCACAGAGACACGCAAGCCCCACCACGACGACAACGTGGGAACACAGGCGGTGGGGAAATTCAGGCAGGTGCTTTAACTAAGTAATTTATTTTATCACGAAGACTGTAGAAACTGTGGAAGAAAATATCGTGATAATACCAGCACGTCTTTGAACTAACAATTTGAAGACATGTAATATCCTCCAACCCGTACTGACGGGTAGCGGTAGAGAGAAGGTAGTCCTAGAGAGGTGCGTCGATATCGAGTAACGACGAATACTATTGCATAAAACTCATGGTAGAGGTACCGTTCCTCCTTTGTCTTGGTTCCAGGGCCCTGGTATGAATTTTCATACCTCCCCAAAGCCCCAGAACAGATTGCTGGTAATATATGCATTTCCCAAGCCAGTGTTTCTGATTTTGTTTCTCGGTTTTTATGACACCTACTTCCGAAGCTAAAGTAAGTAAGTAGGTAGTTGAAAATCATTTTCGTAGATGAAATACTACTTAGCCTACTTATAGAGCTCATGGTTTCTAATGTATAGTTCTGCTTTTAGAGAACTCCAGAAGGGATATATGTGCATCCATTTGTAGAGCATGTTTTAACATTCAACATGGTAAGATTTTTCCAGATAAACTGTGTAATTAATTCATTGCAGGTATGTTTCCACATATCGCAGTATGTGTCATTAATATGCAACAATTAGTCAGATATTAGGTCATCCTTGATCTCTCTAATTGTGAGTTGTTAAGAGTGAGACAAAATACCTTTTGAATACTGTAATTAGAGACACAATAGAAAGACAATAGGTGTGCGGACGCCGGCGTCCTCTTGGGAATTAATGAATTAAGCACACTATACCTTGTTTGGCCTCCAATTCCTCCTAAACGGCTTAACCGACTTGGTTGAACTTTTTGTGTATATTTCAGTAGGTCCCTGGATGGTTTAAAAATAAAATATGATCAAAAACAATTGAGACCCCATTGTGTTACCCCATGCCATGTGTGTCTGTGGGAGTGTTTGTTTGTGAGTCTCAAAGTCAGTTAATTACATAAAAGTTAACAATACAATCATTATGGAAAATTATTGATACTTCAATGCAATGTAGAGCTAACATTACTATGTCAATAGAAACGCGAGCTAAAGGTACTTTATCGATTTCACAATGTGAAAAAAATCCAATAGGTTTCTGCCATTTACGTGAAACTATTTTACTGTTTAAACTAGAACACCTGCAAGCCCGCGACCATGGCCATAGAAAAATAAAGTAAACAAGAATTCTCAATGTTGTGATATAAAAATGTAAGCGTCAATTGTAAGCACTGGCATAGCTACTGAAGGCGGAGCAGTGCCCCGGAGTCACCAGGCGCGGGGGGTTTGGGGCCCCTGATTAACAAACCTCTTATTTATGCCACATTCAGAATCTAAATACAACAGGGTGAACAGGTTACAACACTAATTATGACAATTCGTTTTAGTCAGCAAAAGTCTGACATTCCTTCCCGTTCCACCCAGAGCAAAAGAAGTTATTTGATGATTTCTCATGTAAAAATAAAATTATTTGAATTTTTGGCAATTGATTTTTATTCTCCTGTGTCGAATACATATTCCTGTAGGACTATTTTGGCATTTTCAAACTCTATTTATTTATGCCCAAAAATGCGTTATAAAATGAAAATTTCGACGCCCGTAATACCTATGTTTCAAACCATTTTTTTTTTCTATTGTGTTTTCATACAGGGCTATTAATGATGGGATAAGTTGATAAATTAGATGTATAGTTTAAAATGTACACCGCCAAACAGAGGAGTAATCGTCACACTACGATTGAATAGAAGAATGGCCGACTGTCTTTGTGTACCTTTCTCAGTAAGCGCAGTATTGAATACAAACTATATGAGACAGGTAAAAACCTCTATTATTTCTCACGACGGGAATAACAATGAATGAAGAAAGATCATTTAAAACAATATCAGCTGGGGTATAATAACATTCCAGTGTTCAAGATAAAAGCAGACAAGGCATTGAATATAATAGTTGTTTATGAATCGAGATTAATAATGAAAATGGCCACGGTATTTTTCTTTGACGTGAAAAAAGTAAAATAATGGATGATGGCGATGGCTTTATAAAAAGTAAGGGTAGACCAAAGAACGATGGTAGGACTGAGTGAAAGATGATGAGCAGCTTTTTTTAAAATTTTGCATGGTTTGTTCAAACCGTTCTTTGATTAAAAATTTTCTAGAAAGTGTTTGGATTTAGAATCCGTTCATCAGTAGGTGGTGCAAGACTCGACCGAGGCAAGACCAGGACCAGTGCAAGACTCGCCCGAGACAAGACCAGGACCACTCTGTCAAGCAAGAGTACGTGACTAGAAGAATAAATGGTAGATATTTAACCTACACATTATATGGTTAGCAAGTTTTATAAATAAGGCTGCCTACATCGTAAAAAAGGGGTGACTGCTAAGATTATGACTAATAGAGAAGTATGAAGTACAACAAATGATGCACCAACTGTAAAAGCCTGATATAAAAGCAGAAAACTTAAGGCCGATAAGAAACAAGCGCGGGTCGACGGTGCGTTTTGTTGACTACAAGCGCCTCAAAGAGCTATCAGTATGATTAATAGGGACCTCTAAAGCTTATGGCTGCTAGGGCGGCTGGATTATTTATATGTAAGAATCAACGCGGCGCTGGAACGCAAAGGGCAACTGAGGGACACGGATTGGCTTTATTTTAAAAAGCCCACCAAATGTCGCACATGATGATGATGGGTTTGTAGAGATTTTTTGGTGTCCGATAACTTCTGCGCTTTACGGTCGAGCTGAAAGACGTGTCAGACTTTTATTGGCTATAATATTGTACAACCGTGTACTTCAGATGCCCTTTGCATTCTAGGAACACGGGTTTGAGCTGCCGTGCCCAAGAAGGCCCATGGGGAGACCCCTCACAGTCTCCTCAGAGATGTGCTGTAACCAGAATTGTACAGAGAGGGTCCCGGGGTCATCTTTTAAGAGGTCACGGGGCCTTCTTCCATGTGCTGATGGTGATCACCGCGGTGGATTTACTGAGGTAAGAATCCGCTCCCTGGTCTTTCCCCCAAAAAGCGAGAAGTTTTTGAAGGTTTTCTCCGAAAACAAAAAAGGGTTTGTAGAGATAGTCTCGGTTTAGTTCGGATAGCTGTTTGAAGAAGCTATAACTTGTCTAGCACTATTAGAGAAAAATAATACATTGCACTTATGGAATACATACGCGTCTTACAAGCAGAACAGGTCGTCACAGCATTTCATTAACGAATTGATTTGCAATAACAAACTGCATTGATTTCCGTGGTAGTCGATTTTTATCGATAACATACACAGCGGAAATCAATTGTATGGACCGAAACATTTTCCTTGTTGTGTGACACACACAGTAAAGTTTACACACTTTATAAATAAAAACCACAAGCGCACGTGTATGGGCGTGATACTTATTTATATGTGGAAAACACCCTTTTCTGTATAACTCTATCATACGGGAAACGGCGTAAATTTCCACATATCTCCTTGTACAGTTAAAGGGTATATAAAGTCCCGTATCCTTCGATCGAAAAGGGAGGTTCTTCTGACCAAACGGGGTTTTGTCACGGGTCGGGTTTTGTCAATGCCACGATAGTTAATTTGGGGCTGTTGTATATGATCTAATCGAAGAACTACAAATAATATCGCGTTTTGAGTTCCTATGCCGGAATAGATGTTATATTAGGCAATGCTATCTGTTATAGAACTAGGAGTGAAAGTATAAGAGATTGCTCTAAGAGCTCTAATTTCTCCTTTAAATTGTATACAGATAAATAATAATCTTCCTGAGCCAATTTCTATAATGATGGCTAATTTCATCGGAGGTTGGCGAGATACGCAGGACATATTATAGTTTATCAGGCGTATGCGCAAACACATGTGCACTCTCTGTTCCAAGGAACAGAGAGTTCCGTCGTACTATGAAGGTAGACTCGCTTAGCTCGATGGGACAATACGGCTGAAGAGAGATCAGACGCAGGACCAACTGCTTTACATGCTTTCATGGCAGCTACAGAGTAATTTCTAATAGAAAAACCCTTATAGCACTTTTTACCCAATATAAGCTGTCGCGTTTATGACCAAGATACCAGAAGCAGTTAGGAATTGACACAAGACGTTATTGAACTCTTAATAACATGAATAATTCATTATTACTGAGTCTCGTGTAAGTATTTAGATATCATGCGAATGAGACGTGTTTATTGGAGTTATATTTCCCTTGAGATTACACTTTAATAAGCAATCATTAGAGTTAATCCCAACACAGAAAAAAATATCAGTGTTATCCTCCACAGTCTCTAATTATGTGCTTCCACAGATTCGATAGAGCTATTTACTTATTCTGTGGACAGTAATTTCCGGAATTTTCTGAGCAGTGGCTCAGGACTATGAATCATTGCCGTTTGCTTATCAGGCCGAGCAATCTTATCACCTAGCAACAGAACCAATAATGTACAAAGTAAACGTGGTTTAACCGAGCCGTAACGCAGGCAGCTAATTAGCGAAGCACCGTTACCAAACGTAAATGGCATTTTATTTCAAGGCAGGGGCAGATAAAGAGTTTCCTGAACGCGTATTCGTTTGTGAGGAGTTTTCGAGCATTTGACCTCAAAATGCTGAAGCGTGATGAAGATTTTTCGTTTTAACAGCAATAAGTTTGCACGTCATCGGCTGCTTCACGGCGTGATCTATTTATATCAATATTAACACCACGTGCACGATTAGGGGACAATGTTCGGAGCCATTCGGTTCACAACTGATTTGGGGTCAAATGCCGTGTGTCTAGACTCCATTGTGACACAAATATCCCTCCGTTCATAATAGCATCACGCTTTTTACAAAATTTATTTATGAATGGCTTACACATGGTGAGATAATATACATATTTTATAGTTGTTATAACTGGAGCACTATTAAAGTGGTTTTCGTTTCTGTTGTTCTCATAAGTTAAAGGTCGCAAGCGTCGTTTCATCTTGATGAAGAGAAAGTTACTGAGAATGAATTCTAGTACAGAAACTTACACACGTAACATTATTGATATCACAATTTTCTTGGGAAATCCATTACATCCGGAAAACTACGTTAAATTGTGCAATATGCTCGATGATTTACTGAGAAATAATGGATAAATATTGAAAAGGCACTTACGATTTCATTGATTTTCCTCTCGAAATTCAGATATTAAGCCTTTGCGCTGAAAAACACCAAAGGACTACATTTGAAAAGGCACTATTAAGGGCTTTCGTGTGAACTACAATGAGCCCTGTAGCGACACGACTGCTCGTTATTACATCGAAATGACGAGTGTCTGACTGGCTGACGACGACGCGGCGCTGCGGGCGACAAGCGCAAGCGCTACCTCGAGTAGACCGTGCTACGCGATTGTCGCTGCTATTAACATCAACATTTTAAAAGTCGAAGAGAAGATATTAAACGAAATAACAAATAATGAACCTCCTCAAGAGCAACCATGCTATTTTTTGTGACAATAAACTTCCCACACTTGTTCTCAAATGCATTCATTTCGTATATACGTTTAGATCACCTTTACAAAAAGCATGCGTCCATTTGGAATAAAATTTCATCAGAATCGTCAATCTCGTTGGTTCGAGAGGGCTCGCTCGAGGCTCAAACATTATTACTTTTTATGACTATTAACGCCATCTGTGAAAAATAATATACACTACAACGTTAACGGGACGACTAACCATTATTTTGTTAAGCGTTATCTCCGAATGTTATTCTCATTGGTTACTTGATACTCAGATATTAGCTATAGATGGCACCACTGGTTACTAACAATGGCAAGATTATAGTTGTATGTATTCATGTTTTACGTTTATAAAACCAAAATTGAAAACTAAACGCTGATCTGTCATTAAGTTGAAGGATACATTAATATTGAGTTTCTTGTGTAACCACCTTTGGTATACATTCAAATAAGTGTGGTTATAGCGTGTGAGACTAATATAAATAAACATAATTACAACGTTCATCTGTCTAAAGACACTGTCTTTCCGAATTACATTATAGTAGGAAGTCATTTTTGTTATCTTTAATAAACAGTCTTCTTATATATGTATTTTATAACCAAAGTAGTCATAAACTTTAAGAGTTGGACATTATATTGTGCAAACACTGCAGTAAGGTCTTGTTTTAATTCTTTTAAATTAATTTGAATATAAATGAGAATAATTTGTAAAAGTTTTGTTTTTATGCAACCTGTTTGGATAATGGTCCCATCTAGCTTACGCGACGGTGGCACTGGCAAGACGACCGTGATGCCAATTTAACCTTTTATCATATATCTAATTTTAAATTTAAGATTAGATTTTAGTGGACAGACTAAAACTTTTTCTTAATTTTGTTGTTTTTTTTTTTTTCATTTTACAATAAAATATAAACCTACTTGTCTAATTTTTGCATTTTCTTTCCGAATTAGCTCAATTTTGATCCTTAGATGTTATCCTAAACTCCTGATCACTGAATAATTATGGAAACAAAAATAGATTTTCTTGCTTAATCTACATAATAATCGGTTATTATTTTCGAGACAAAAAATTGACGTAGCATTATTATCGATATGATGATATGATGGATGACATAACTACATAGATAGGTACTCGTACATAATTAATACAAACAGAAGAACACATGTTTCATTATCTTCACTGTTACATTATTAGACTATGTTGTGTATTAGAGAGCACGCCAAAGAACAGTCTGGAACCTAAATATTAGTTGTTACTTTGTAACCTGTACTTTGATACCGAGTTATACTTAAATAGGCATGTAACTGAATGCAATAGGTACATTATTTACTGATTCATATTGATGTGTCCAATGCAAAATGTTTTGTTTTAGCAACGAATGACAATTTAATATGACTTTGCATTTTATAGGTATCTGAGCTTAAAAACAGTGACCAGAAATGGAACAGCAGTATTAGGAGTACAATCAGGCATACAATCAACACGATCTGAGAGTATATTTCGTGTGGAATGAATGCTGACAATGCTAGGTATTGTGTGTCAGGCTCGGAGACCTTGGGGTGTTACGTGGCGTTATGTCGAGTGTTTCCCGACCGCGACCTGCCCCACCGACGGCTCATCGTCACACTGCCTCGGGTCAACGAACTCACGCTATACCCATTTACCTAGTAGCTGCTTCATATCTTTGCCGCCTCCCAAACTTTATCATATCGCCACACATAAAGTAGGTATTGTAATAAAGTACCGATAAATTCTCACTTCTAATATGACGTACTGTACTAATATTACCTATGATAAATATAGGTTTTGCAACGAGTGACGTTCAATACGTTTTCCTTCTAGTTTATAAACCAAAATATTTATGAATCGTTTCGAAAACACAAAGGAATGAATTCTCTATTTGTATAAACGACGGTATTGCGGAGAGTTATGTTCCGTACCTACCTATTGTGTCATGTGTGAATTAAGATATCCTTTATTATTTATTAAAATTGTAACGTATATTAAACAGGTTTTCACATATAGGTATGAATGTTTGATTATGTCACAGACAAGCCTTTATCGTGAGTGTAAATTATGTAATATTATTGGACGAGGATGTTTTGTGTTACAACGGACCGCTTTAAACAGAGCCGAAATATACATACAAACTCTGCTGGTCCTTATTGCGAGTGACATGTTAATGACGTTCGACGTTGCGATTGGTCCGCTCCAAGCTCTTAACCAATCAGAGTCAAACGCGGTAAACGTTCCGATCGCGTTAACTCACAATTGCTGGTACAGTTCAATTCTTGAACGGGAACA
The DNA here is from genome assembly GCA_958295575.1 of Leucania comma. Classification (NCBI taxonomy): domain Eukaryota; kingdom Metazoa; phylum Arthropoda; class Insecta; order Lepidoptera; family Noctuidae; genus Leucania; species Leucania comma. The sequence continues at coordinate 11,340,760 of OY282474.1, read as the reverse complement.
GAACAAATTCGTTGTAATATGTTCTGTTGTAACTTACAACCAGAGAATAACAGCTTCTGGATGTGACTCTTTCACTCTAACCACAGATTACAATTATCCTTGATACTTGAAAAAGACCTTAACCTTTTGAATACCGTAATTAGAGACAATAGAAAGACAATACGTGTGCGGAAACCGGTGTCCTCTTTGTACTTAAGGCCGTGTTTACGGAGACGCGGCGCGTTGCGCGGTGCGTTGGTCGTTGCCGCGTCATCGCTCGCGCATACACAAACATATGGCAATGTACGACGGACCGCAAACGCGCCGCGTCTCCGTAATCGGAACACAGTTTAAGCTACGGCGGCGGCGCGGCGTAGCGGTTTGGCGTAGTATGTGTTTATCTGTTAAATCATGTTCACGTTTAGTGGTTAACCATAATGGAATGTTTGGCGAAACTCAAAATACCATGATGCCTTGTGGTTAACTGTAAGGTACGTTTAGACTACCTACGACAGTTTGTACGATACACTCAGTGTATACATCAAGTGTCTCTGTATGACTATGAACACGAGTGTCTCTAATTGTATACTTGTGTTCATACAGAGACACAGTATACACTGAGTGTACCGTATATAGTGTCGTAGGTAGTCTAAACGTACCTTAACATACTTACATCTTTATTTTTTGTACACGCGAAACCTGATTATAGTTTGTTCAGGATTAGTAACTGAATCGATTCCAATCATTTTTACACCATTTTATATCTTTTCCCAAAAAATTTTTAAAAAGTTCAGAAGTAGGACACGCGCGATACCAAGTACAACCCAGGTCACAGCTAAGGTCACAGCAGGTCATAGTGCGCACAGCTGGGTGCGGGAGCAAAACAACTCCTCAGTAGTACGGATGGCCCGGTGATCATGTATTTGTGCGGACAACCTGCTAACATAACAAGCTTATATCTTTGTGATTTTTCATGATACAGTTACAAAATTTTGTACATAGATTCTATACCTGAAAATACACGTGTATCAGGTTTCGCATATACTAAAACTAACGTTGTATAACACTCGCTGTGTACTCAGACCCATTAACCGTATGGCTACTAGCTAAACCACAATCTCGAAACATGTTCTGCGACATTAATTCCTGTATTATTAACATTAGCAATGCGAAGTAATTAACTGTGGGCGGTTGTTAACAAAGCGATGGGCTCATACGGTCTACGTAGGTATGTAACTAATTAATTGAAGAATTCATAGTAAATATTTATTTTTTAATCGTTTTTCTGAATCAAATCTTGAGACGTTTAGATATAGAATAGCGATATGGATCTGGTTTTTAGACGGTTCTGTTCAATGTACAGGTTTCTGTTTTTATTCCATTCGGGATTATAGTCTGCTAACTAATTGTGAAAGTCTCAACACGTCCCGACCTATACTGGAACGATCAGGTACGATACAAATGCGACTGAGCTGCAGGCTCAACCAAGTTGATAATCTACAATCGTTAACGCTATTAGAAAACTAATCAAATGTTCATACATTTACAAAATGATATCATCTCAACAAAATTCGTAGCCAAGTTCACATCACTCAAAAGGGTCTATTACACCACTCGATATTCAGACCGGGTTTGTCGACGTCACGTACTATATAAGGGTCAGACTGTCTTACTTGAAAGTAAATTTTAAGACAAGTCTGTGTAAATTGTGCGAAATATCGAGGGCGGGAGATAGTGTCAGACTCTTACTAACTAAAAACCTACCCTGCTTCTTTCATTGCCTTTGTCCCAGGGCCTCGGGGTTCATTTTCACATAACCCAGTAGGCTTGGGCCCTGCTGGGCCGCTACAGTTTGCTGACAACTGCTTGAGGCGCGCGGGAGCAGTGGGCGCCGTAAACGACTTGGGCTCGGACCGGGACCGGGGCTTGGGCATGCGGGATAGCATGACTGAAGCAAGAGCACGCGAAACCAGTGCCGATCGAGAATTGAGGTTAAGTGCTGTTAAATATAAAAAAAGCACTTTACACAAAAAACTCATTGATAAGTTTCGTCGTCCACGCGAACGAAGTCGCGGGCACAGCTAGTTTATAATAATAATATCTCACCAATGAATGGAATTGTGTCGATCTGTCAAAATGAAGAAATTATTATTGATTGTTCTGATCTTTCAATCTTGCCACTCAAGTTATCCTCCTCAACGATCCGCTGAACTGCTGCTGCCACGAGATTAAGATTTTCCATTGTTGGTGTGATGACTTGGTCAATTTACGGCGATACAATCATACCACATCATGATTGATATGAGAAGCTAGGCAGAGTCTTCTGTTTCCAAATATGTAGGTAACTTTGTAATGGCATTTCTTTTTTCTTTTTCCGTACAGACAACATTAGTAATAAGACGATATAACTTGCAAAAATAATCGAAAATCTACACTACCTTCACGACTGCGAAGACGTTTTTTCATCCGAAGAAGGTGATACTTTTAGAAAACCAAAAAATGAACAGGTATCTGAGACAATATTTGACGTTTCGAAAAGACTAAAATACCGCGTAAACCACCATCAATAGAATCACCAATGGAAACGTTTGAACCAGAGTTGCACCTAAGTGTTGCAGAGCAATTGGAGCAGGAGTTAAGCAAATAAAAAATAAAAAAAACAAAGCACCCCATCTGCTAATTTGGATCTGGATGGAATCGTAAGAGTAGAAAAAGCAATTTATGACAATGGCGGATGCAGAGGAAAATACCATTCAGAAGCGTACCACTATCTGCTGTGTCTTGCCGAAGAGCGTGGAGTCAGAACGGGCATTCTCGGCAGCAGGCTTTTACTGCACGAAGCATAGAAGTTATCTTTCTGACTCATCTTTAAATGCCTTATCGTTTCTCAAAACATTTTTACCAAGAATCACGATCTCAAAAAAAATTGATTTTTTAGCTACCTATAAGTTCATGATTATTATTTTAATGTAACTTGCCAAACAAATGTTTAATTATTGTTAATTGTTTAAAAAAAATTATAATGCGTATTAGTTGTCTATTATAACTTATGTCTGTCAGACAGCAATTTTTTAAACAAAAATACTGATTTCTTAACAAATAAAATAGGTAAAAAGTATACACGTTAAAACAATTGTATGTGTCAATAAATAAATAAATAAACTTTTAATAGCATTTATTTTTTTTAAACCATTTAGTTTTTACGAATTGCGCAGAGACTCGATATTTTGATAATACGCTATCGCCCCCTAGTATGCACGTTTTTATGTACGCCGTTAACGATATCATTACCTTTTTCAACAAGGTACGGTCGTAAAATGTGGCTGACCTATCAACGATTGAGATTACATCAGACACAGATTATGCTACTACCACGGAAACTACTGTGGCAGTAAAACCTGTCACACGTGATGAAGATACTACAATATTTATAGTATTTTCATCAGTTAACATTTATAATGACCAAGGCCTGTCCTGCAACGATATTATCAGTCGAGTTCTTGTCACCAGCGCGTACCGGCTGTAGGATAGATAGAACATTTATTCGATGCAACACAGAAAATGAAGAGACCATAATACAAAAGCACAATAATATTTTAAAACTAAGCACATAAATTACTAATAATAAAATAAACAATATAAACCATCACAAACATCAATGTTACAGATGCATTGAATTATACCTATATAAATTTAAAAAAAATACGTAAAAAACGTAATCTATAGTTATAATAAATCTGTAGAAGTAAAAATCTGTACATTGAAAATATCAAAAAAATAAATGGCAGGGGGTGTTACTAGACCGACACCGAACCCAAAAATGTGATTAAAAAAACATTTTGTCTGTCTGTCTGTCTGTTTGTTCAGGCATCACGCAAAAACTACCGGTTCAATTACGATGAAACTTGGTATAATTATTCCTTAATATCCTGGGCACCACACTGGGTACTTTTTATCCCGGAAAAGTATATACAATAAAAAACAAACTTAATTTTGCGGTTCGATCCCTAGACCCGATTACTGTACCAACCGCAAATAATAAGTTTGTCGTAGGTTACATCACCCGTTTCTATTGTAATTAGCCACAAAGGGCCCGCGCCGGGACAGAAGTATTAATACCGGTATGCTCGATAGATAACGTTCTACACAAATAGCACTTTACACAAAAAACTCATTGATAAGTTTTGTCGTCCATGCGAACGAAGTCGCGGGCACAGCTAGTTTTAATTAAATCTTAAAAAAAAAATGTCTACAATTAAAATAGGTAATTTAAGAAATAAAGTAGGTATGTAATTTGTTTAAATAGCAATTTCTTTAGTTTGCGACATTATCAAATGATTCAAAAATACTGTACGATTTATTTTTCTATTATCAAATCAAAGGATTCAATTTCTAGGTCTGTAATATATTTTTTGCTAAAATTCAATTATTCAGTATAAGTTTCCAATGAAAGGAGCATTTATCGAGATGATCCTCGTAGTTTCAGATTTGATCATCCACGCCCACAAAAAAAATCACACTGTTTACCGAACTTCGGACTTTTGAGGTAATGAGGTCGTATTATCAATAATAATATCATGTACATACTTATTTACAGTAAATACAGTAAGTCATTGATTCAACTTACGCATGCCACAGTTCTAATTTCAGAGAAGTTATTTTGAGCATGTTTTAGGGATCGGTAATTGGATCAATTTGCTCTTATTGTACTTAATAGTCGAATGTTTTGTAATATCCCCGACTGAGGGATGATTAGAGCATTTTTGAGGCAAATCTTTGAGGGAATACAAATACAATTTTATGATAATGATGAAAGTAGTTACTAAGAACAAAAACTTCTTAGAAATTCTTTCAATAAATATAATAAAATTTCAACCTAAATCGACCTAAACGTACCTAATGCAGGTTTTCCATAACTTAACAATTTTCAGATGTAGGTAGATATTGCTTTGTTATTTTTCCTCGTTCTGACTTTTGAGTATTTTATTTATTTATTTATTTATTAAAAGTTTCAGTCGCGGCGGGCCTTCGATGGGTTGAGGGTTGAGGGGCTGTGGAATCACGAGCCGATACATAAACAATATTTAACGGGAATGGATGATTTTGAAGGGTTTTTAAAAGTTATCACTTAAACTATTTTATTTATGGTACTGACAACTAACCAAATGACGAGTATTAGCATAGAATAAGTAATAGTACAAGTAGTGTTAGTGACCGATCGTCTGACCCAGCCTGCCTGCAACTAGCAGGCTGGGTTTCGACGGTTTGCTGACAACTCTTTGAGGCGCGCGGGAACAGTGCGCGCCGTTGACGACCTGGGCTTGGTCGGGATGGTTACCGGACGGTCGGACAGCGAGCTAACCATAGCTCGCCGTCCGCAAGCCCGCGCCTACGTTGGCTGGAAATCAGGATCGGAATCGGAATCCCCGCGGCGGCTGGGCCGTGAGGGCCGTTGCCTCTAGCGTGCTGCCTCCTCCTTTGCTAGCATTATTGCTTCGCAGAAGGAGGCGACTTTCGACCTCGACACTTCGACCGTGTGCTCCACCGTGTATTACCACGAATATTAGCACAGAATAAGTAATAGTACAAGTAGTGTTAGTGACCGATCGTAACACAATTTGCAGTCGAAACTAAAACCAAAACTGACGTGATAAAAAATGACAACAAAAAAAAAATGTTTTTTACTGTTTCGATGTGGTTATGCTTGATTATTATTTTCATAAAATACTAAACAAACGAAAAAATCAACGATTACATAACAATTATAACATACAAAGACGAACGAATCAGTGAGATTCTTAGAGGGGTTTTTTTATGGTAGGTAAAATCATCCTATGACAAATCCCGCCCTCGGGCGGAGCGGGAAGTGTCAGACTCTTACTGACTAAAAACCTACCCCGTTCCTTCGTTGCCTATCGTGCCGGGGCCAGGTATTCCTTTCAGAACCTGACCCATGATCCAGCAGGCTTCGACCCTGCCTGCCTGCAGCTAGCAGGCTGGGCCTCTACGGTTTGCTGACAGCTCCTTAAAGCGCGCGGGAACAGCACGCGCCGTCGACGACTTGGGCTCGGTCCGGTCGGTTACAGGACGATCGGGCAGCGTGCTACCCATTGCACGCCGCCCGCAAGCCCACGCCTACGGTGGTCGGAAATCGGGATCGGAATCCCGGCGGCGGCTGGGGCGAGCACCCCGTTGCCTTTGCCTGATGCGTTCGGCCTCCTCCTTTGCTAGCATAACTGCTTCGCAGAAGGAAGCGACCGCCTGCCATCCCTCCTCACTCCGGACCATGGCCTGAACCAAGGCCCGGCGAGAGAGATCGCTGCCGCCGATTTCCCCCACGAGGACACGGCGATGCTCCGCCCAGGCAGGTTTTCGGTCAGTTATCTATCACAGCAGCCAGCTCAAAGATGCTGATTTCGATCGAGCCGATTATTCAGGCAATTTTTTAACCAAAACTAACCGAAATCAAATATTCAGTCCGTCTTTAAAATTATATCATCATCATCATTATTACAGCCGAAAGACGTCCACTGTTGGACATACACCTCCCCTAAGTGTCGCCACAATGAACGGTCATGTGCGTTTCGCATCCATCTGTTTCCCGCAACCCTTGCCAGGTCCTCCTTATGGGAGGCCCCCTACACTGCGTCTTCCGGTACGCAGTCACCACTCTAGAACCAACGGCCATCTGTTCTGCGAACATTGTGCCCTGCCACTTCAGTTTGGCGATTCTTCGTGCTATGTTGGCAACATTAGTTCTCCTGCGGATATCTTCATTTCTGATTCGATCACGCAAGGAAACTCCGAGCATAGCCCTTTCCATTATATATTAAAATAACAAATTAAAATTTATTAACAAAGATAAGCAAATACTGCGTCAGAAAAAAATAAAGTAATTACAGCGACGATAGAATAAAATATTCCACATATGAAATATCCAAAATATCTTCGTGGTAACCAGGTGGTCGAGGCGGTGTTTTCAAGCACTCTTACCCTATTTACGAGTATACGTACATCACACTTCCCTTTGTGAAAGCTAACCCGAATGCCTCTTGTTTTCTTTGTCATAAATTCGCAATACATACAAAGGCCCCTAATCCGATCCGTACGTATCAATCTACCTTTTTTCTTCCGGCTAGGGAAACATCGTGAGGGCCAGACGAAGGTATAATAAATCAATACAGATGTGTGCTGTATACCTACTTATACGCGTGAGACTGGGGACAGGCTAGCCACCTGTTACGTTTAACACAGCCTGTATAAGGAAAAATAAAATGCTAATTTAGTCGTCGGCACTCACATATTATTATGAACCGATGAACATTTTCCTACCCCTTATACACAAGGTGCGAATGCAATGGTCGATTTAGAAAACTGGAATTAGGCTATGATTTTTAAACGGTCGGTTTCGAAGCTTAAAGACTTTAAACATGAGAACTTTTAGGGCCAAAACTTTTTAATTATTTTATGATTCATTTGTCTTTCGTGAAACGGCGCGACGCAGCGCACGATGCTTAACAGCGGCACGTTACCAAGACGTTGTCGCGCCCGCCGCGCCGTGCTCGTGCAGATACCTATGCGCTGTCCGAGTCAGTTCCGCGTCTACCACTACACCGTGTTGTTCAAGCTTTGCGTCGTCCTAAATTTCTTCTTTCTTCTTGTAATCAGTCTTCATCCCATCAATTTCAATTGTTTTGCGACGTTGCCTTGTCGTGTAATTTACACGACGCAAGACCGATTACATGGCGACCATCCGATTTACATGGCCAGACACCGTAGGTATCTTTGATCAACACAATAAAGGTACGAGTTCGTAGCTGACTGCAGGCAGCAGTAGTCGAAGACTGGTCGATACGACTCTACTGGTTTCTATCTATTTATTTCTATAAAATACCTTCCGCAGCTAGCGATACATCGCCCGCCTTCACGTCGTTAGATCGCAGACGAGTGACTTGTCGTCCAACCGCGGATCTGTAGTGGCATCGATATTAGAGACGAGACGATGAATCGTTCTCAGAAATGAGTTTTTACTTACTTGAGAAAGAAAAACGAATAAACCTTCCTTACCTGCTCTATATTCAGCAATGGACGTATGATGCCATACGTCCATTGCTGAATGTAGAGCATGTTCGGATTTTCTCTTTAAACTTTACTATCACTACATAGTATAAAACAAAGTCGCTTCCCACTGTCTGTCCCTATGTATGCTTAGATCTTCAAAACTACGCAACGGATTTAGATGCGGTTTTTTTAATAGATAGAGTGATTCAAGAGGAAGGTTTATATGTATAATAAATACATGCATAATATATTTAATGTCACCATTGCACCCGTGCGAAGCTGGGGCGGGTCGCTAGTAAGTCATCGTTGTTTTCTTCCTCTCCTAACAAAAGATACAAGAAAAGTAAATCGCGACCGTAAAACCTTAACAGATCAGACATCTTGCCTCACGGAACATTCAGAACTAACCGGAATAGTATTCTGCCCGTCTGCTGCAGCCGTTTGAGTTCGAAATCATGGTTGCAGCGACATGTCTGGTGCTACTGTCTGTAGTCGGCTACAAGCTCGTACTGTTACCTTCCGCAGTCAGGCGCCGCCGTCCCGTTACACGTTAACGACACTGCATCATGGTAATGTTAACGGCAAGATTGGCGCGGTGGTTTACCGATCGGTTGCAGCGCTGCTGGTCGCAGGTTCGCACGGAACAAATATTTGTATGCCCTACAAATAGGTTTTCCGGGTCCGGGTGTATTGTGTATGTGAGTTTACATGTTTATAATAGCACACACGATACAATAGAAATTATATTTCTATTGTATTGTGTAGGACAATTTCGTTTTTTTTTTAATGTAACCAGATTTCGTAATTTCACTGGTCGCTGAACGTAGAAACCGGAGTGCCAACCTTATAGACAAAAGGCAACCTAATAAGCGGGGTAATATTCGATGATTCGATCCATGGAATGTCCTACTAATTAAGAAGCCCCCACGAAAATTGTGAACAGTGACCCACTTTTTTTGCCCTCTATGACACGTCATCTGTCCCATGGGCATTCATGAAGGTATTATTTAGAAATTGGAATCGAATTTACTGTATGGCCTGAATTGCCCAACACAGATAAATTTATACATAAGTTAAAATTCGTGACTAAGATGGTTAAGGCCAGAGCCTGATGCCCTTGAGGTGGAAAATCATCCCGCTCTAAATAAAGCGAGAGGGAGTTTAAGGTTTTTACTGACTGAAACCCAGCTGTGTTGAAAGTGTATCCATAGGTTATGTGAAAGTCAACCCTGGAGTCTTGGAACGAAAGCAAAGAAGAAACAGGAGTGGGTTATAGTCAGTAAAAGTCGAACACGCTCTCTAGCTCCGCCCAAAAGCGGAAGAAGTCAGTGGAAGTTATCATCATCTTCTAATAATAATCTAATAATAACTGGTTCGAACAATCCTGTAGCTTTGAAGAACCTGATCTCCAAAGGTCATTATCATTTTAAGTTTACCTACCTGTAGTAATAAGATCACATGTCTGGAACTTGCACAAAAGCATGCAAGTAGCCTACACGGTATGCTATAACAACTTCTGCGTGGTTACGTAATTCACAATGAGAGGAAATACTTACCCATTACTTAGAAAAATCAACAATATTTATTGCGTTCTGCATGGTACGTCTACAGTTCCCCACGGTACAGACTTAGTAAAGACCATGGGGTTTACTCTCGAGTTTAATTTCGATCGGTCGACATTAGAATTGTGACGTTAGGTACTCTTGAATTCGATGCTAGGGCCATATTGCATGATCTTTTTGGGAAACTAAGTAAAAATGGGATTGGGCTTGGCGTGTGGTCACGCAATTTTAAACCAATTTGGCGCTAGTAACAAATTCAAGAGTACCTAACGTCACAATTCCAATGTCGACTGATCGGAATTAAACTCGAGAGTAAGCCCCCAGGGATGTTACGGAGCTTCGTAAGCGGAACCGAAACTATCGGATAATCGAAATAAAAAATATGCATAACTGAAACCGATATAAAAGTTATGGATAGTTTCGGTAGTCCAAATAAGTTTCCGCAACGTAGGTGCCACGCTGATTAGTTGATGTGCCTCGAAAAAATAAGGTTTAAGCGCTATCCACACATTTCCGGGTCAGGGCTATCCGTGTTCCGAGTTGTTCGTTTCAGTGTTCCTGCCAGGGACGTGCCATCCGTCACCCGTGTTCACAATATCAGGGAAATTGGTATCAGTGTAAAAATGTTTAAACTTACCATCACACTTTAATTCTATTCCTATATTATCCCATATTATATTTTTCTTCTTAGAATTCAAATAATGTGGATTAGAAAGATGGTAATAGTACATTATGATACAAGTGTGTAATGTTGGTGATTACCGCTGAGGTGATATTGAGATCCGAGCCGAAGGCGAGGATCTTAAGGGAGCCAAAGACGGTAATCACCAATACTCACGTGTATCATACGACGTTTTTCGACACACTTGTGAAGAAAAATAACTGAAGACATTTTTATAATGTAAAATAATTAAACCTTAAAACTGAACTTTTTGTATTATGGCGGCAAAAAAAAATATTGTGCACGTATTTTTTTTTTGTTAATATTTTTGACTTGGATACCAAATCCTTTAAGCCAAGTCTTTGTATGAATAGATAGTTCATTAGTACCATTAGAATGCGGATGCAACACATTCTAATCTATTTTTTCCTGCGCGCTCTTCTAAAATGGCGGCCATAGACTAACAACTCTAGCTCTTGCTTTAAAAAGATAGTCCAATGAGGTTGCTTTCAAACAAAGAAAAACCAATAATAATTTATTGAATGAAAGATTTGTTTTTAAAACTTAAAATAGTTTATTTAAACACGAAATTGCGTGAAATAAATAAGACTTATTTAGGCTATTAAACGCAACTACCTAATGTTATTTTTTTATATTAAAACTATTTTTGAGAATAAAGAGATTTTAATTACATTACCGCACTAGTGCGTAATGGTAATCAAAATGTCACAGTTTGGTTATGAACCCCATTATATACCTAAGTGCAGTGCAATTATAGCCACTTTCTGAGCAAGTGTGTCGAAAAGTATATTATTCTGTCGTACAAGTTCTATCAACCTATCCGTGTTCATGTTGTCGTCAACGTACCTAGATAAAAATCAGATAGCATGTTCAGTGCGTCCGTACGTCTGAGCGTGCTCCGGGACACTGACGATTCGGATGCCCCAGACACGAAGCTATGTGAACGAGTTTGTACAAATTGTACGTAACCGGTTTTTTCCACAACACGGCAGGGCTGGATACCCGAAAATGTGTGGATAGCGCTTAACTCTTAAAGTTAAAAGACAGACGGAAGAAAATGTAGATCAATATATGAACAGAGTACGAAATCCGTTCTACCGGGGGCATACCTTTTAGACTCTGACCGATTTTATCGAATAGGAAAAGCTGTTCGAAATGAAAATGGATCGCAAAGTAAAATTAAAAATTTCAAAAACTTATTCACTACTACTACTTATTTTTTGGCTATGTGTGAAAAAGCTCTATGAAAATCAAAAAAAAATCTAATAAGTAACCGTAACCGAAAGTATCCGAAACCAGCGGATTATCCGAAATAATTTCGTATCCGTTACCTTATCCGAACCCCTACAATATTGTTTACACCTATCTAGTTAATATAATAGAGAGGTTTTTGAGTAGGAGTAAATAAATTAAATTCATAATTTTTATATAAAACAGTATATTGCTAAGACATATTTACAATGAAGATTTTCCAGAGCTGCTGCTTTGTGAATCTGTAATGGAAAACATAAATAAATTTAATGTTCTAAACATAAATAAATGTAATGTTTTAAACATAAATAAATTCTAATTGACACATATAATTATAACGAGCGATTGTGGGAAGTTTTTCTCTAATTGATGTCGTATAGATAACTACAGTTTTTTTTTAACGCAGTGTCAACCAGCTTGTTAACCCGTGAGTGTAATTGCCCTTAAATTACTGCAGAAAGAGAAGATTTTATCTTACTTATGCAAGCGATTACTGTAATTCTTATTTATTTATTGTACATAGGTGACCTTAACTCAAAGTTGAATTTTATCCAGCAAACCATTGAGTGATAGAGTGTAGGATCCAGTGTACAATTTTAAAATTACCAATAACAGTAATTAAATAACTCATAAACATACCTACATACATAAATATACTTATTTATTTAAACTTCATGTACAATAGTGGTATGTACATAGGCGGACTTAATACAACAAGGCATTCTCTACCAGACCTTTGGGTTAAAAAAGACAACACTGTGGTACTTAAATAGGTATAATAAATGTATTATATATAATATATATGATGCACTATACTAACTAACATAAAATTATCACAATGCCACTGCGCCATTTTACATGAAGCGGACCTACCTAAGTATAGCATAATCAGCCTTTTAATGTTGCCACGGCTGGGACTCACTCAGGCCTCTTCTCTAGGAGAGGACCACGCGGGCCCAGGGCGGGTTGGTGAATGTCACATGTCTTCGAAATTTTGGTTCAAGGACATGAGGTGAAGGTTCCTCATGATGTTTTCCTTCACCGTTTCGTACCGGGTTTGAACCTACTCGTAAGTTACACTTACATATAGTGTAGAAGTAAGAATAAATATGAAGAAACTTAAATTTTAAACAATTATGTAGGTTACTTCTGTGCCACGTAGGTTTAAATTGTATGGTGTGTACAAATTAAATTACGATCCAAACATTTATATATGGACACAGCTCTTGAAAATGAGATAATTACGGTTATTGAGTACGGTGAAAGGAGAAACTGTCGAGTAATAGAAAAAGGATACACTGCAGATTTGAAAGGCTTCTAACTTCATATTAGATTCTTTACAGATAAAGTTACTCTTAAAACAAATCCCTTTTCAGGAACCGGGATGTCAACTTTACATAATAAAACTTTACTTTCATATGTAACAGACAGATCAGTCATGACCACAGAAATATTAAATTTTATCTGTGGTCATGACGTATGTGTGAGTGTTGCCGGCGTCACGTCGGAATACTGATATGATTATTGAAAACAAGAGCGCCTCGGTAGCTTATTCCCTAACAGGTAAAAGCTTTGGATGTAACTTTTTCTGTTATTATAAGAGAAGTGAGTGACAACATTAAGTACCTACTGAATATATATGTAGGTATTGCAATTATCAAGCCTCAAATGCATGTTTATAAAGGAGGATAAAAGTCACTTAGGTACAGCTGGGTTTTCCGAAGAAGAATTACTATAAACGCTGCAAATTCATGTAATCATGTTGCACTTCATATAGACTGACCTGTAAGCGAGTCTGGGCAATACTTGATAGTGTGGGCCAGGTCGCCGGTGGCGCCGCAGCGGGGACAGCGGAATGCGCGGAGAACTGGACAGCGTACTCGGCCGCGAGTGTCCCGCAGGCTGTGCGAAGTGTAGAAAGCGGACGGCTTGCCGTTGTTCTTGCAAAATGCACATTCCTATGAAGAAAAGACAGCAGAGTTATTTAAGTCAGTTTCTAAATCGACAAAGAATCATCATCTTCCCGCTGTTCTCCGATGTTTCTTACCGTCGTCATGCTCACCGGTGTGGGCGCCATCGCTACGTAAGCGAGTGGCGGCCCGGCTAACCGCCTGCCAGAGGGTCATGGCCATCCGGATGATCCGCGGATACCGTACGGTGTCCTGCGAAGCGGCGAGCCTCCTTGCTGGCCTACCACCGTGGGATTTGGAGGCAACAGTCCTTGCACACATGCATGACCTACGCGTGGAGATGCAACGTCGGGGCGAAACTCCGCTGCCGCGACAAGTCGCGGCATGGCGGTCAGAGCTCCGGCGGGATCTCATGGTGAAATGGCGAGAACGATTGTCGCAACCTCGTGCTGGGCACGCCACGATCGAGGCGGTAAGGCCCCTCTTTGAGGCGTGGCTGGAAAGGCCCCACGGCGTCGTCACCTTCCGTTTGGCGCAGGTGCTGACCGAACACGGCAAGTTCGGTCCGTACCTGTACAAGATTCGTGCGGAGGCGACGCCCGGGTGTCGCCACTGTGCGGACCGCCCGGTGGACACGGTGGAGCACACAGTCGAGGTGTGCCCCGCTTGGGAAGAGCATCGCCGTGTCCTCGTGGGGGCGATCAGCGGCGATCTCTCGCGCCGGGGCTTGGTTCAAGCCATGCTCCGGAGCGAGGAGGAGTGGCAGGCGAACGCCTCCTTCTGCGAAGCAGTAATGCTAGTAAAGGAGGAGGCCGACCGCCTTAGGCAAAGGCGGACACGCCGCCGCCGCCGCCGGGTTTCCGATCCCAATTTCCGGCCACCGTAGGCGCGGGCTCGCGGACGGTGGGCAATGGGTAGCTCGCTGTCCGTCCGTCCGGTAACAGACCGGTCCGAGCTCAGGTCGTCTACGGCGCGCACCGTTCCCGCGCGCCTCAAGGAGTTGTCAGCAAACTGTAGGGGTCCAGCAGGGCCGAAGCCTACTGGGGCCAAAGGTTATGTGAGACTGTTACCAAAGGCCCCAGGATAAAGGCAAGGAATGGAAAGGTAGGTTTTTAGTCAGTAAAAGTCTGACACTGTTTCCCGCCCCACCCAAGGGCGGGATTCGTCATTGGATGATTTTACCTACCCAAAAAAAAAAAAAAAAATCCGTCGTCATGCTATCAAAGACTTCTTATTCTTTAATATAAGTATCAACTACCGTCGTCATATAATCCATTTCTTTTATAATATATTCACATAACACAGGATGCTTTTCCACCAGAAATGTGAAACAGCGGGAACATGTAGCGGTACCTTAAAATTATTTGGCCACCTAACATTGATTTACAAAAAAAAAAAGCCCGCCAAAGCTCTGCGACGGCAGTTTTGAAACGGTGTGTGGTAAAATGGTGCGAGGATTTGTAATGCCAGCCACACATGATCCACTTTACTGTCAAGTTTGCAGCCGACTAAAATAATTATGCCAATTAATCTCTCATCTCTCATACACACACCGTCAAGTTTACCGGACGCCGCGGAACGTGACGGTAAACTGAATCGTGTGTTTTAGTTTACCGTCAAATTGAAGCGTACTTAAAACTGGTGGCAATACAATATCCAGTGGAATTATTTTTTTATTAGCCAGTTAATTTAAATTAAGAAATAAAAATGGCGGCTAAACGACTTCATTATTTCATCGTATTATATATAATAACTAATTATATTATTATAATAATTATCTCTCTTTATTTTAGATTAATTAAAAATACACTAACCTACCTGTCAATCTTTTTTATTGCATTGAAATTATAATAATCAACATATTATTATTGAGAGATAAAACTATTAACTAGCTACTTAATATTTAAAAATTTGCTTTACGGTGTCTATGCATTCGGACTTTGGAACTTACCAAATATCGCTGTGTGATTATCCTCTGTCTGCGTAAAACGTCAGCATATTTCATAAGCATTTCCAGTTGTTGAGGGGTGAGGGAGAGTAGTGCTGCTTCATGCTGGAACACAATGTCTTTGAAGCCGTTCTGTTCCGGATTCTGTGATGGCATCGGCGTAGGCAGTGTGGGAACTGTTCCTAAAAAAAGGATCACATTAATTCCTTTTTTCCACTAACACTACCCACTAAACTTCTATTGGTAGCACGCTGTAAGATTTTGAACTTTCAGCTTAGGCCCGAGCGAGCGATAAAAATCCAACAGCCAGTGGCGGATTAAGCCAGCGCAGCTTAGGGCCTGTAGCAAATTCGATTAAGGGTCTTTACCCTACATACAACCTATTCATACTCTTAACATTTAATTAGGATTACATACTAATTATTGCCCTAATACGTTAAGTGCGTAAGTATGTTCACACTTACTCACTTATTCAGTATGTATTATTGCGATATTTATTCTAATAATGTCTATGTATGGGGTCATGGGTCAGCTACCAAAAGGAATACCCGGCCCCGGCACGATAGGCAACGAAGGAACGGGGTAGGTTTTTAGTCAGGAAGAGTCTGACACTACTTCTCGCTCCGCCCAAGGGCGGGATTTGTCATTGGATGATTTTACCTACCATAAAAAAAATGTCTATGTATATATATATGTATTTATGATAGTAGGTATATTTTTATATTGTATATTTCAATGATAACTGTTTTATTTGTACTCTTCTTTTTTTCCTATCACGTTTACACACTGTGTCTACATATCTTTTTTTTCCAATTCTCCTTTCGCAGGTATGCTGGAAGAGATTTCTATAGAAATAAGCATCACCTATGTATTTACTTTTCTTTTCTGTATTCTTTTATTTATTATTGTGGGTACATGAATATTTAAATAAATAAATGAACATAGTGAGGTGTTACATTAATTTTCTATTCTTATAACTATTCCTGGGTCGTGTAGAACCATTAATCAACTAACCAGGTGTATATTTTTTTACGGAATAGTGTAGGGTTAAAAGGTCCTGCTTGTATGGTCCTGTACCATATGCCTTTAGTGAGAGTCTAAGAGACCTAGAGCTCTCATCAAAATATTCCTACCACAAATCTTTGCAAATCTGTTTGAATCTGAACCTGGTCTGCATGTACATCTAAACTTAAAGCTAAGGTTTGCTGGAAGAAAACTACATAATTTGTTAAGGGCTGGTTCTAGTCACTGTTTTTTTTGTATGAACTTCGCTCGGGATTATGTCGTCTTCGCGGCCCCAAAACAGCGCTTTTATTTTTATATAAAAAAAAACAACAACTATTCAAGATTTTTGTTCTTGCGAAGCGCTTTTAAATAAAACGCTTTATTTTATTTTATTTTTTGTAACTTTCAAATAGTTCCGTAACGTAATCTCGAAGATAAATACGTTTGAAATCGTAAATTAGGGTCAAATTCGCGATTTTTTTTTATCGAAGCAAGCCCTTGGCGATATAGTCAATTTTAATAAAATATATTTTCATGGTGTTCTCTTTTATATTTGTGGATTTCCATAGGTTTAAAAGAGGACAAAATGAGTAGAACCGGGCCTTAATGATCGTGTGTTCTATAGGTACTCCGTATGTTTAGGTACTTAACTAAACGTAAACAATCTTGATATGTCTTTTTATTAAAAAAAAATCGTATAGAAGACATACAAAAATTATCTAAATTTAGTTAATAACCTAACATCGGTTTAGGTAAATAGGCAATTGTAAACATTTTTAATTAATTTTTAGATAAAAAGACATGTGAACACTGTTTACATTTAGTAAAGTAGGTACCTAAACCGGATGGAGTATATTATGTTTTTTTTTATTTATTTTTTTATATATATATTATATTATGTTAAGTTTTTGTGTACAATATAGAGTTAAGAACTAACAATAAGTTAGCAACTGTTGCATATTATTTTGGGTTTAATTATGTGATTAATATAATTTGCTAAAAAAATCAACTTTCATAATATTTGTTCAATATTCATACTACAGTTATCTGCTATAGATAGTGATCTTGAATTTGAAATAAATGTTAGATATCTTTTGATAATAATCTACAAGCTATATTTTATAGAAAATAATAAATTAGCATTCTATTAGTGTGTTGCTAACTTGGGGAGGACATGGGGATTGCAGAATAGGTAACACCGAGGTCAATAGACAAACACCAAAACCCCAAACCCCAAATGCTAACCTTTTTTTGAGGTAGGAAATCATCAAATAAGTCCCCACTCGGGTGGAGCGAGAGGGAGTGACAGCTTTTTACTGACTAAATCGCACCTATGTTCGTTCAGTTGCCCTTTGCTTTCCAGGGGGCTTAGTAAAGTTGATAATCCACAATCGTTAACGCTAATAGAAAACTTCAAATGTAACTTCGTGACGTCATCTCAACGCCCAGTCAAGTGGTCAGAACAAAGTAATCGGAGGCGTGATCAACTCCAAGCGTTCACGCTTAACGAAACGATCGTAACTTGGCTAGAGAGGCAGTTGCCGACTCGAGGCGATCGAAGAAAGAGAATCTATGGTGAACAATGAACAAAACGAAAAAACCCGCAACCCTAGCAGGTACCCTAGTGAGCCCAGTCTACATCTCTTTAAGGCGCGCATGGAACTGATGACGCGCGACTTAGGCTTGGTCCTTACCGGACATCTGGACGGCGAGCTACACATTGCTCCGTTGCCGCGTCTCCAGCGGCAACGGCTAGGGCATGAGGAGGTCCTCCCCCTAACGATTTCTACCACTTCCATCGTTTACATTGCTGCTTCGCAAACAGGTATCTCCCGAATCATCTATGTCCGGTGAGGACCTGCGTTTTGATTGTCATTCGTGATCCTTCGGCAGTCTTTACTGGTAGCCAGAACCCCGGACGAGTCAACCAGCCTTAACAAGACATATCTTGTTACCCTGAGCCTGTGAAGGTCAGAAAAGCATTCGATCCATGCAATATACTTTTTTTTTATGGTAGGTAAAATCATCCAATGACAAATCCCGCCCTTGGGTGGGGCGGGAAATAGTGTCAGACTCTTACTGACTAAAAACCTACCCTTCCATTCATTGCCTTTGTCCCGGGGCCCGTGGTGACATTCTCACATAACCTTTGGCCCCAGTAGGCTTCGGCCCTGCTGGACCCCTACAGTTTACTGACAACTCCTTGAGGCGCGCGGGAACAGTGCGCGCCGAAGACGACTTGAGCTCTGACCGGTCTGTTACCGGACGGACGGACAGCGAGCTACCCATTGCCCACTGTCCGCGAGCCCGCATGCAATATACTGGTGTTTAGCTGCATCTAATTGGACTCGAGCAGATCTCATCATACATATGCCAGGAATACAAGAATGTTCGAAAAAAAAATCCAGGCAAGTGCGAGTCGAAATCGCGCATTGAGGTTTCCGTACAAAGATACCTTAAAGATTTTTCCCAATCACAAAAACAGTTTTTTTTTGACGTAACTACAAATTTACAGTTTTCACATTTTGTCCTTTAAGATCTTGCTTGCCAAATTTCAGAATACTAGGTCAAAGGGAAGTACCCTATGAATACCTTAAGTGTCTAAACATAGACATAAACGGTACGGCCGTTTCTGTCTTAGAAGTTTTTCACAGCTTCAAAGGACCGCAGACCTAAGTATATGGTTTTAGCTTCAGCTTGATACATCTACGCGTTCTCGAGATAAAGGGTCTTGTCAGACAGACGGACAACAAAGTGATCCTATAAGGGTTCCGTTTTTTCCTTTTGAAGTACGGAACCCTAAAATAACCAAAAACGTGAAAGGTAACTGAATTCACACAGATATGTTTTAGCCAGTAAAAATCAGAGTTCCCCTGTCGCTCGAACCAGAAGGGCTTGATAAATTATGATGTCTTCAATCAAGACAATCGATTAAGACGCAATCAGCAAAACGGGTTTGAATCCTCACTCAATCTATTCCAAATTATATCTTGCTGCGTGTACCGATGTATGTACCTTAAGTACAGTTTAAAATAGATTGGCTATAATTACTGTTTTCGAATCAAGTCATAAATGGCAGTAATTAGAGCTCCGTACCTCAAAAGGAAAAAACGGAACTCTTGTACAATCACTGTGTTGTCCGTCTGTCTGCCTGTCAAAGCCCTTTATCTCGGAAACGCGTGGAGTTATTGAGTTTAAATTAAAACCATATATTTAGGTCTGCAGTCCCGTGAAGCTATAAAAAAATCAAACTTCTAAGTTAACCGAAAAAAAGATATGGCCGTTTATGTCGCAAAAAAATACGTTTTCGACACTCTCAAGGAATCAAAATTCATAGGGTACTTACCGTTGACCCAGAATCCTGAAATTTGGCATAAAGCAAGATACAGCACAGATATAGGAAGAAATCTGAAAACACAGTCTTTTTTTTGATACCACACGAAAAAGAACATTTTTTTGCGACTCGAAAAAATCTTCGAAACTCAATTCGGGAATACGCTTCCTTGAATCAGCATTACTATTTTGTGCCAATTGCTGTGGAGACTGTGGGTAGTTGGTGTATGGAGGCAAGGTGTTTTGTGGGGGATTTGGGCCGTAGGCTCGGGGAGGCAACGGGTGACTCCCGGTCCGGATCGTTCTTGGTGCAGAGGATGGCCATCGCTATTCAGCGAGGTAATGCGGCGAGTGTAATGGACACCGGGAATGATCAGGGGCGAGTTATTTTTTGACGATTGACATTTGTTTAATTGTATAATGTAGATATTAATATAAATTAGCTAAATGTATTTGATATTTAATAAATTCACTTTGTATATTCGGGAATTGAACTATTAATTACATAATATGTAAGTTTGAACGGAACCCTCAGTGCGCGAGTCCGACTCGCATTTGCCCAGTTTTTTTTCTTTCAAACGTGTTTATTATAATTTTTAAATTAAAAGAGATCTCGCATAATAAATTAGAATGTGTCTGGCAGTAATCTAGACCTAAATGCAAATGAGCTTTAACATTAGACTATGTCCTTTTATTTCTAAAAATCTTAAGAATTCACTAGCAAGAAGGACTTATCCGAGGGCATACCTGTGCACCTCGCAACCAAAAACCACTCTATAAGTACAGTACGGCTGACGGATCTTGGCGCGTCTGAAGTTAGGCTCTGCGAGCTTTAGCGCTCAAAATAAGCGTGCCAAATAACAATTGTTAACAGCAATAACAAATGCTATTACCATTTATTTTTTCAAACCATTTATTTTTTTACGAGTGCACAAGCGCTAAAGTTCGCAGAGCCTAACTTCAGACGCGCCAAGATCCGTCGGCCATACTGTACTATTACTTATTCTGTGCGGTAGGTACTCAAGGAATAGACAGCATACACCTAAAACAGACTTTACTCTTTTGGGCCCAACAGATTGCTGTTAGTTTAGTTTCGATATAAACAGCTGTTTTATTCATAAAACTATTATACTCAATCGTGTCCGTTCTAATGTTACCGTTTATGAATATTAATCAAAGACCTGTCGTAATTTTATACATCAAAACATAATTTAGTTTTCAAAATCTTTGTCAACAACTCTTCATCTAGCTATCTTATCTATCTTCTGAGTATGATTTCCGCACTCAGTCCTCTGTGGACCATTGTACGTGGGCCATGGCGGCCATAATCTTAGGTGGGCTTATTCCAACCAGCCCACCTCTCTCCAAAAACTGATTAGGCCTCTCAGGTTTTTCAGGGTGTCAATAAGGGATTTCGGGGATCCTAAGGTCCGTGTGCGTGTATCAGTGATCCCTGTGCAGTCCAGGAGCACATGCGAAACTGTCTCCTCCCCCTCCAAGCACGCTCTGCACAGGGGACTATCCGTGCTGCCTATTGTGTGAAGGTGTTTATTCAGTGTACAGTGACCAGTGATGGTCCCCGCCACCAGGCGCAGGCTGCCTCTATCTAGTTCTCTACTGACTGTCTAGTACTCTTCATTACTGTATCCAACGTTGAATCTCATCAAAATATGGTTATGTTAACGTTATAACAGACGTTCACTAGAAACTTTATAACGTAGGTAGGTATATAAACTGCCTAGAAACGCGATAAAGGTCACAGTTGCCAGGCAAATCATTCGCGCCGTACTTAACATAGCAACAAAGAATTTTTACTTTACAAAAGAAAGATAAGTGCGTAGACCATAACGACTTTTTTACCCCTAGGCTCTGTGCTAATTGGTCAAATCTTTGGCAACGCATTTCTGGCCGTATCATTTGTTGAAAATCTTTCGCACACCGCAAAAATATCCTGCTTATTCATACTTGGAATCCTGGATGCCTACATAACTTTTTGCTATGTGTACCCTACCTTTGTTATTGTCAATGAAAACTTCGGGTCGTCCATTCAAATTCACGTCATCAATAGCTTTGTCTTTCGAATGCACCGTCACCTGCGCTTCAAGCACGGCTGGATCCAGTTTGACAGCTTCCAACGCATCTACAATTCAAATATGATTATTGAACGAGACTATAGCACTATTATAATGTAGATTTTTTTAAAGGAAAACTAGATTGTTTACCAGAACTTTCTCAAGTTTGAATTTGAATTAGTAAAATCATCATAGTATTAAACAAAGTTGCTTCCCGCGGTCTGTCCCTATGTATGCTCATGGTAGATCTTTAAAACTACGTTACGAATTTTGATGCGTTTTTTTTTTAATAGATAGAGTGATTCAGGAGGAAGGTATACGTGTATAATACATGCATAATATATTTAATAACACCATTGCACCCGTGCGAAGCTAGGGCGGCTTACTAGTAAATAAAAAATATATATATTTAGGTTATATTTCATTTTGAAGCTCGGGCGGGTCAGTAGTAAATAAATAAATTATTATATTTAGGTTACATTTCATTTCGTTAATATGATTTAAATCTTACCTTGCTTAACATTTGACACACGGAGCGAAGCGGAATCATTGAACAGATCCTAAAAATAAGATTTACGTAGAAACAAATCGGATGATATGAAGAGATCTTTAATTTTAAGGGAAACGTCCCCAGAGTGACTGGAAAAATATTTTATCTATGCTTCGTTCTGCTTAGATACGAATTTGGAAGTAATTATTGTTAAATTGAAGTACTCACAAACGCCAGTCCTTCTTTATTTTATAAAAGGTTTGAGAATAATAATAGAAAACAGGCCCATTTTCTTGTTTTTATCAGGCTCAGATAAAATTACAATTAGAAATAATATTGTTTGAGAAGTGGTCCACAACAAAACCAACCCTGCGTCTAAAAACGTTTCCATTATCCATAAATTTTAATTAATTAACGTTTCAGCTAATGATTAATTTATTTTAATTACCTTAAGAATACTAAAAGGTGATTCCACGAAGTTGGATGGGCTTTGACAAATTAATGATTTCACGTCCATTATTATCCAGTCTAAGATGAAAAATAATAAAGGTACTTTACAGAGAAAACGAGTACCCAAATTAATGAATGGTAATAGCTTTCCAAGATAACGACTAAGTTGAAATGTTCCAAACACTTGACAGAATTATCTCACAGATGATCAAGAAACCAATTTATCGATATTCAAATTATAATGGGTAGACTTAAAAAAATATTCTGACGGGTAGACAAAAGGGGGTATTTGTGATTATAAATATCTTTCTTTAGCTTTGCACGGTTTTGTGCATTTAGTTAGTGTCAAAGTAATTTTTAATACAGAACACAGAAAGCAGAATTACTTTAATTTTCATTAGAATTCGGATGGAACACAATACTAATACTTTTACAGTATATTTACTGCAAAAAGTACTTACTGCAAGGTCGACTACATTTGCTGTCAAATACTTTTGACGGCAAATGTAGTCGACCTTCTAGGTAGGTCAATATTATAAATGTAAATCAATAAAATTCTCAGCTCCATTATGAAAATCACAACTGTTTCATTGATTCCACACAATGTCAAGTTGTACATCAATTTTATTTCTAACTTCACACCAAAAAATCCCGCCAGAAAACAAAAACCAAAAATAGTTTAGTCTATGATCACTATGAAGTGTTGCATGTTATTAAAAATAGTTTATTTTAAATTTTAATGATTTTAGGTTAGTTAGTAGTTATTTTAATCATGAATTAGCGTTACTGGTTTTTTAAAAGATTCCTCTTTTTTTTTCTTTGTATATAGGCCTCCACGGAGAGTAACGAAACTTGATGGTACCTAATCTTATTGAGTACCTACCTACCTAGTTCAGGTTCAGGTAACGCTCGCAGTGGACTTGGCTCAGAACCACAATTTGTTAAGTACATTATTAAAAAAAAAGTCCATTATTAAGAATTTCAAGTTAGTTGAATTAGAAATTCAAAATCCAATAATTAGTAGGTATTTATGTATAAACCGGCACCGTACCGTTTGGTAGACATAATCAAGTAACCGAAACTGGAGCCGGAGCGAAGTTACTAACCAAAGGATTTACCTTTGAACAAATCAACTAATTACTTAATTAGCAGTAGTCGAGAGCCGAGTCGGTTTTAGCAAAATAACAGGTATTTACATCAGATACGGCCGGAATTTCAGGTCCGACAAGACGACACGTCGTCGTTACGCTAAATTGAAATTCAAATGGTTGTTTTCAACATAAAGAATATTAAAAGTAAACGATAAACTTTACACTATCAACTTTTATTTTCTTCCGTTTTATAATATTTATGTGTACTTAGATTTTAAGTTGGGTGCGCATACTTTATATTACGACAGGTTTTCGGTTTCTTGTGGGCATCTTAAAAATCAGTAAGTTAAATAAAAAAGTGGACGATGTCGTCGATGGCATCAAATATATGCAAAGAGAATCTAAGATTCAATAAAATAAATTCCACTGACTGCAAGTGCCTTATTTTAAACTTTTGTGGTCGGGTTTTATGACAGTAACCGTTTTTTTAAATAATTTTAAGTGCCCAGTGTCGCTCTCACAACTAAGACGAATCTAAAAAAGCAATTAGCCATTCAGGCACTAGGGGGCCGACCATAAACTTTGAGAAAACAATCTTATTGCAGGAGAGTTTTGTTTCAATCTTAAAGTAATATTACTTCATTTTGTACCATAAGCTTAATCGCTCAGTATGATTGTATTCCTGCTAAGGGCTGGGAAAGAATGAACGATTCTAAAGATTTTGTCTATTCCCTGCTAAAACAGAAAAGACACGCGCTATACTGATCTGTATTGCGTTGTCTCTTTCAGATGTTTGCTGTTCGAATCGCTACATTATAGTTTATCGTGAACTAATAGAATACATTTAACTCAAAAGATGCCTTGTTAAAATATATTTTTAAAAGGATCTATGTAACTTTCATAAAAAGGACATAATAACTTTCAAGATTTTACATTGATAAAGTAGAAAAACCAAAAAAGCTGCGAGCGACAACGTCGACATTTAGTTGCATGTTAGTGTGAATCGTAACATTCGGAATTCGGAACGTTTGTTTACATTAACAAAATTCTTATCAGTGTTTATTTGTTTAGTGTAGTGCGAACTAAGTTTAATTTTTGAATTAAAATAGTTTTCAAGTGCTTAAAATTTGAGTAATCTAGCTTTTTTTTAAGTTTTTGGTGTTCGTAGCGGATAATGAACTATGGTTGAAACTTATTGTACATGGACATCATGGAATCAAGGTAAAGTTAAACAGTGTATTCCAGTGAAATACGTAACTTGTTGTTCGTGCACTATTGAATTCAGTGTTATCTGCTTCCAAAAACTCAAAAATTTTTATATGTGTTCCCCATCTAGAATACAATAATAAATTAATAACCCACGTATGTACTCAAAACAATTAACTCGACACATTTAGGCATCGAAATAAGTTTTAAATACTTTATATGTCACGAAAAACACTTTAAATAGTATATATTTGGAAAACAATAATAAAACCGCTGCGTTCGAGCAACTTTTTTAAGCCTGCTAATTTGACGTAAAAACAATACTGCTAGCGGTCAAAAATCGCCTTATAGTACGGATTGAATGAAGTTTATAACGTGTGACGTCACAAAATCGCTAAGAAAACATTCTTGTTTTAATGTTGTAATAAGATTGTTTTGAAGGCCACATGGTACGAAAAACATAAGTAAGATTAAAACAATACTGTTATAAGAGCTTGTGGTCGCCCCCTAGGGCTTGCCAAAGAAAATTATAAACATACATACATAGGTACAGACAGCTGTATCAATGAGGGTGTTCCAAATTGAAGTTCTCAACGTGGCAGCACTGAGGCGTCAGGTCCACACCCACACCTGTCAAAATACATTATCAAAGGAAAAGAACTGACGAGTAAGTGGCATCAAGTGGTTGTGTGAATGGTCCTGAATAGCCTCATTGGAAGCCACTCTCCATTAAAATACCTTAGAAAAGGGGGGAACTAATATAAGATGGTGCTATCCGTACATGTAGGTATACACTCGAGAACTCAGTTGATGATGCTGTCTATAAATACACTCGAAAACATAACCCTAATAATAATAATAATACCTGGACTAGTGAAGAGAGCATTAAATGAGCTCATAATTTGTTGAAGAAATAAGTATCGACCTAAATAGTTATAAACTGTAACATTAAGGTAGTACGACAGTAGATAAATATCTTTCAAAGACCCTAAGGCCTAGTTTACGGTGATGCGACGCTTTGCGCAGCGCGTTGGGCGGTCGACGGTCGTCGAACATTACCTTAATGTTTGTGTCTACGCGTGCAATGACGCAGCCCACAGCTGCAATGTACGACGACCGCCCAACGCACCGCGTCTCCGTAAATACGGCCTTATGCATTTCATTTTGTTGTCGAGACAACGAATAACTCAAAACATAGAATAAAGAATGGATATAAATATTATGGTCAAGGGAATATGTTTCAGTCAATAAAAGCCACATCGTTGATTATTATAAAAACTTGATTGCTGAAATATATGGTTTCACGTAAGCAAGAAGTACATCAATGATTTTAGATGACGCACGGTTGCGTGGTTTGCCTCGCGAATTCATGATATAACTCCATCGTTCTTTTTATTACACCTACGTCTCTATGTGACCGATAAGCCTACGTACGTACCTCGGTACGTACATCTGGCGTTACGTTACAACATGGAAGTAGTAGTAAATACGTACGAGTACGTACTTTGTACTGTGTACACACGTGGACAAATTTTACGGTCTTGGCAAATCGAAGATTGGAAGTGTTGGAACGGATTTTCGTTCCATCGTATAGTTTTTCTCTTGTAGTTCTTTTAGAGGATTTTATTTATAATCCCATAATCTTGTTAAAATAATTCTATAAGTTATTTACGAAGATGCAACATTCATAAGACAAGATTGACATAGCGTTTGATTGGCTACCGTCAATCTGAACCTCACGAGTGGAAGTACCAAATAGAATAGGTACTCAAGCTACAACTCTTGACACTGAATCGACATCATGCTGCTGCAGCTGCATGAGAGTTCTCTCGAAATTAATTTTTTGGCAGTTGCCCAGAGCAGACACAACACTCGTCTAGTAGGTTTCCGTGGCTTTACACCCCTCTACGTATACCTCTAAATCACCTTGGACAGTTTGCTGTTAAAACTCAACTTATGAGGTTAACTAAACTTGGGCTGTAGGATTGTTTAAAAGATTCACACGCAAAAGGGCAACTGAAGGAACACAGGTGTCAGAGGCGTAGCGTGGATTAATTTAGACGTGGGCAAAAACGCATAAGCGAGGCCTGTTTCTTCCCAATGGCAACCCAGTTTTCTGCAACATCGTCGCTTATCATCAAGTGGACTACTAGTCAAACGCGAGCCAATTATAAAAAATCCTACTTTTTAAAGAGACCTCGAGTATGAGTGCGAGGCCGTGGGCGAGGGTCCGCTTGCTCCACACCTAGCTATGCTGCCGACGGGTGGGTTTTAGCCTGTTAAAGTCTGATACTATCCCTCATCCCACTGAGAGCGGCAGAAGTTATGTATTTGATTTCCCACCCTCACACGCGAACGTCCTCACGCCCCGGCCGCCGAAACTCAGACCCCGACTACCAGTCACAGTAGACGCGGGCTCGCGGTCGTCGAGCAATGGGTAACTCGCCGTTCGGTCGTCCGGTAACTGAACGGACCGAGCCCAGTCGTCAGCAGCGCTTCGTGATCCACGCGCTCCTCAAAGATATGTCAGCAATCCGAAGGGGCCCAGCAGGGCCGATGCCCGCTAGCAAGGACCGCGGGGAATCTCTAAAAAGGAACAAGGTGTGGTAAGGACACAGGTGTGGTTTTAGTCATGAAAGTCTGACACACCCTCCCGCTCCGCCCAGAGCAGGAGAAGTTATTGGATGATTTCCACCCTTTTAAAAAAAAAATCTCAAAGAGGTTAAAAAAAATTGTCATAAGGCATGAGCTGTTCTCATTTCTGTTTCGTGTGTCGATACGAAAGGAGGTCTGGATTTGTCCCAAAATAACTCCTTTTATTCATCAGTCCAATTTAATATTTCATCGGCGTTCTTAATGTAGATCAATTTTACTTTGCCCTTGTGGATGAATAATTAACAACACAAGAGTGCTTTTAGCTGGGCTCGACCGGAAGTCGGATCACGACAGTTACTTTGAAAATTTCTAGACCAATAATGTACCCATAGCTTCATGTTTGTATAGATAAAAGATGTGTTAGAATAAACTTTACTCTATTCAAATATTGCTTCAATTGAAACCCGCTATGGAAAATGGAATCCTGCAGTGCTTATAGGCTTCAGCTGGATTTTTTTATTAGGGAGACTCCAAACAGCAATCGAATTACAAGTGGATGGCGAAGAGAAGCAAACCAGCTGGAATCTGTAAACATCTCGCAACGACAGGTCGCTCCACATTCACATCCCCTATATTTTCACGGTGACTTCATTGATATCTTTTTGTGTCGATGGACTCAATTCAATTTTTTTGTAACCAAGTTAAAATCGTTTTGTTTTGCGTGAACGTTTGGAGTTGGCCACGCCCCCAACTCGTTTGTTCGAATAAATAAGTTGGGGGCGTGGCCAACTCCAAGCGTTCACGCAAAACGAAACGATTGTAACTTGATAAGGGGGGGGCAGTATTTTACAGCCTGTACAGCTCTGTTATTGGTAAAATTCAGGTGATTGTGCAGGACTGGCAGCATAGTAGGTGACGCATGTCCTGTGAAGCGGATCCACACTGTCTTTATGTTTGAGGGTGTAATCTCGCCACAATACTGATTTCGTCACACATTTATAAATTTCATACAGTCATTATAAATTCGTCACAACCCCAAAAAAAAATAACTATTTATTCAATATAGGTAGATAGAAGTTGTTGTAAACTTATTATACATTTTCATTTGATGCTATTTTTAAAGAAAATACCATTAGCAAGCACAGCTCTTTCCTTGCTCTTACGAGTACATAATTTTAACATGAAACAAACTCTATAAACCCAAAGTTACCCATTTGATTAATGTGAAAAAATATTAACGGTTTAATAAAGTAATAAAAATGTCAACTAAAAATATAAATCAGGTCAATAGGATTGCAGTCAAGCACTAGTTTATAAAAAAAAAGTGGGACAGTAAATAAAACCTAAAGATATAAAATCATAAGCATGCCGCTTGTTGCTTCCTAAGAGCGGACATCAGAAGAAGTCTCTTAGAAAAACTGTCATCCTATGTCAGCTAGCTTTCAATAGTAAACATCCGAATTTTTGTAATTTATATGTTTTTACGCTATTTTCTAGAACTATTTGCCAAAATTATAAAATTCTTATTAATTACAGACTAAATACGAAAAATATTAACGAAAATAAACTGAAGTTAGGTCCAGTCGTCTACACTAGACTGAGCGACTTACTACTCCTAGGTAACAACTATCGGATCACGATTTTGTTCGCTATGTCCTGTCTATTGGTAGTCAATATTTAATGTCTTTGCTTCCTACTAAACGAAACCATAGCAAAAAAAAAAAACATCCATTCTTCCACTCTTTTCTGTCCGTAGCTACTTCAGGTAGGACTCCAACTCGTCACGCCATCTCCTTCTAGGCCTACCACGTTAGCGGCTCCAGCTGTTCGGGATCCAGTCAGTGGTTGCCTTCGCCCAATTACATTGCGACTTGCGGTAGATGTGGCCTGCCCAGTATTTTAGTTTGGCAGCTGAGTTTCCTACTGTTCCTTATGCGGTCCGTTCCTTTGACTACAAGAATACTTCATTCCATAGCTCGCTGACAAACCCCGAGTGCGGACTTGTGATGTTTCTTTAATTACTCAAGCCCCAAGCGAACGCCAGCGTTCACAAAACTATTATCTTTCTATTGTGTCTCTAATTACAGTATTCAAAGATTTAAATTATTTTTTAATAATAACACATATCGACTGGCCTCTTGGTCTAGTGGTTAGTGGCCCTGACTTCGATTCCCACCCAGGACAAACGTTTGTGTGATGAGCACGATTATTTGTTCTGTGTCTAGGTGTAATTTAAATAAATGTACGTATTTAGAAATACATAAGTATGTTTATCGGCTGTCTGGTACCCATAACACAAGCTCTGCTTAGCTTGGGAGTAGACGGTGGTGTGTGATAGTTGCGGAATATTATTATTATTTGTCAAGATTAATGTTTGAGAGCTTTTTCCAGTACATCGTTGAATACAATGTGCAAGCGGACTCGTAGCTTTTAGTGTTTAGCAGTGGAAGAAGCTACGGTACGGACTAAGCGTTTTGCCTCGTCGTTTATACCGCGTATATATCGTGGGACTGGAACAGTTTGCCTGCTGTGGTTTTCCCGTCCGATTATAATTTAGGTGTCTTCAAGGCTAGAGTGAATAGGCTCTTAATAAACTAATGCGGCTTATCATCAACGATTGCATCACTGCTTAAAATCAGGTGGGATTGCAGTCAAGGACTAGTTTATAATAATAAAAAAAGGCACTACAGTTTCTTAGTAGTAATAATTTAGTAATAACCATTTGGTTACTGCTATTTGAATGAACAGATTTAGCTACTCGTGTCAAACATGACTCAATTTCCTACCTTCATGTATTTTAAAAATTCGGTTGACGCAGCCGCAGCTGTGAGCCGCAGTAATTACGCTGCACTGCGTGTCGCGGGTTAAATTGAGCACGGAGCAAATATTTGCTGTTCTGTGGCTATAGCTTGGACTATAGATAGCTGTTCCGGGTCTGGGTGTCTCGTGCATACGAGTTTATATCTTTGTGAACGCAC
Source organism: Leucania comma (assembly GCA_958295575.1). NCBI lineage: Eukaryota > Metazoa > Arthropoda > Insecta > Lepidoptera > Noctuidae > Leucania > Leucania comma. The sequence goes on along the minus strand of OY282474.1, from coordinate 11,310,147 downwards.
GTATTTTTTTTTTAATTATTTTTAAAATTCAATATTCAAATGCAAAATTTGAATTTTTAGTTTTAAAAATAATTTAAAAAGAAATAGGTGCGTTATATGCGCATTATTTTTTTATTTTTTAAACCAATAGCAAAATCGTCTCGAAAACCCCGTCCCTTTGCTTCATAAATATACACAGTTAAATTTTAGTCCTTTTAATCCTGCGGAGGGTCGATTCGGTACCCGAATTACTATCGATTTGTAAAAAATAAAATAAAAAATAAAGTACTTTTTTCAAAAACCCGAATTACGCATAAACGAAAATAATTTCTTTATGTTAACGAGTCAATGGCCTTTTAGGCAGTGGTCAGTCGTTGCGTACTAACTACCTACAGTTCATTGGCCTCGCTCAGCTGACGTTTACATAAAGAAATTTATTTCGTACATACGTAAATTAATTCCAGTTTAAAAAAAAGTACTTTATTTTTTAATTTTCTCTTTACAAATCGATAGTATTTCATGTATCGAATCGACCCTCCGCGGGATTAAAACGACCAAAATTTAACGGTGTATATGTATAGCATTAATTATGTATGTATACTATATATGATTATTTTATTTAGGATATACTCAACATCAAACTAAAACACAAAAAAACGAAACACAGATATAAGAAATAAAACAAATCTCATAGATGCTCTAAACCATGCCCAACGTCTGAAATGGAAATGGGCCGGACATATCGCTCGTCTTCCTGATGACAGGTGGACACATCGAACCACGTCATGGCCAGGCCCAGGTGGACACCGAAGCAGAGGTCGTCCATACGAACGTTGGGCCGACGAAATAAAAACAACAGCAGGAGGTGACTGGATTAACAAGGCTAGGGACTGATCCAACTGGAAAACCTTGGAGGAGGCCTATACCCAAAAGGGACCTTAACCAACCGGAATCAATGTACCGGTTTAGGTATTTTTGTTATTTTATTATTATTTAATTTATCTTTTATTTAGCTTCTACAAAATAGTATAAAGGCTATATTATTATACTTTTGTCCACCACCTTTGGTCGACTGGTAGAGAATGCCTAAGGTGCTATAGGCCTAGAAAGAAAGAAAAAACGTTTATTCGTACCTTACACATACAATAGAAATAAATAAATAAAAGAGAAATAGCATTAAGTCCGCCTTTGTACCTTTAGTTACATAAACTTTAAATAAATAAAGGAGTAATTCCTAGTGTGGGGCAAGTTTTTTAGGGTTCCGTACCCAAAGGATAAAACGAGAACCTGATACTAAAACTCTGCTGCATGTCACCAGACTGTATCTCATGAACCGTGATAGCTATACAGTTGAAAATTTTCACAGATGATATATTTCTGTTGCTGCTGCCGCTTTAACAACAAATACTAAAAACAGAATAAAATAAATATTTAAGTGGAGTCCCATACAACAAACGATTTTTTTTTACCGTTTTTGCTACATAGGTACGGTACGGAACCCTTCGTGAGTGAATCCGACTCGCACTTAGCCGATATTTTTTTTTTAAAGAGTACCTTATAAGAATGACCTTGAAGACACAACGAAGTGGGTCCCATGGGTGAGGCTCAGAATCACTCAATTGTTGATAATATTTATTTCCAGCAATCGAAGAACTATCTAAAATCGATAATATCTATCCCTGACATATTGTTATCACACTGATAAATACTACATTTCAGTATTTCGCAAATGCATTACTGCCAATGCCAACTTCTCATATGAATTTTGGCAAGGGATTCAATGTTTTTCAAGGCTAAAGAAATAAAACGCGCATAGCGTTATTCTTAGTACCTATTCCTACATTGCATGTTGAGGATGACGGTTTATTGAAGACTGTATTTACGTGACTTAAAATGAACCAAATATTAAATAAAATATTGAAACAATAAGAACAGAACATATTTATTTATAAACCATAATGTAAATGTAACTTTTAAATACTTATAATCCACGACACACAAGTTGAACCATCATGGTGGTCGACCTTGAATGCGCAGTAACAGATTTTCGAGTCTCAATCGAGGTGGCTGCCCGTAACCATAGCAACGGATTCAACTTATTTGCTGCGTACTATAAAGGTCTTATTAGAGGAGGGGAGGAGAGATGGGAGAGTTGGATAGCGGTTGATGCCAATCATTATCGATTGCCACAAAAAGTTTAGAGAGAAAAAACATGTACCTAATATTAATTTGACATATATTTTGATACCATGTTATGAATTAATGTAATTGATCAGCTACAATTCCACAATTTAGTTAGAAGGTATATCCAGTAACTACAGGGATATAATATCAAGGTCAGCTAAGGCTCCGGGCCCTCTCAGTTCCGTCCTGAGCTTGCTCTGGTGTAAAAATAACACCGACCGGGATGTCCCGGATTCCCGGAAGGCCGTGACCCGTACCGTGTGGGTTGAGCAGGGCTTAAATGCTTAAGAAATTTTCGTGGGGTATTACTGTACGATTCAATGGAAGTTCTGAAACATTTCCGGTGATTATAAAACCAATCAATAAATAGAAAATAAACATACTTACTCGCTATAATAAGTGGTACATTATACTTCCCGTCCGATAAGTACTAGGGGCCTTTCGTTTTCTTGTGCGAAGGAGATAGCGGGACGGAGCTATAATACACCCTATATAGCTCCATGCCTCTTTCTCGCGATTTATTTGACGACCTGAACTGAACTGTTACAGGGATGGAGCTAATGTCCAAACTACGAGTATAACGTGTTTAAATTTCAGGCGTGGGCGCGACATAAAGATGGAGTTATATGCTCCATCTATTAAATAACTACATCTTTTTCTCGCGCGCACGATTTTAGTAGTTTAGGTCGTGTGGCCCTCAGAGCTCGAGTGTTCCAGGTATGTCAGCAAAACTGAAGTGGACCAGTATGGGAGCGCTACAATTGAGGCGATAAGGCCCATCTTTGAGGCGTGGCTGGAAAGACCTCACGGCGTTCATAACTACCGCACGACGCAGGTCCTTACCGAACACAGCAAGTTCGGTCAGTTTCTGTTCCGGATTCGTGCGAAGGAGTCGCCCGGATGTCGCCACTATGCGGAATACCCGGAGGACACGGTGGAGCACACTGTAGAGGTGTGCCCCGCCTGGGCAGAGCATCGCCGTGTCCTCGTGGGGGCGATCGGCGGCAGCGATCTTTCTCGCCGGGCCTTGGTTGAGGCTATGATCCGGAGTGAGGAGGGTTGGCAGGCGGTCGCCTTCTTCTGCGAAGCAATAATGCTAGCACAGGAAGAGGCCGCCCGCATCAGGCAAAGGCAACGGGGCGCACGCCCCAGCCGCCGCCGGGATTCCGATCCCGATTTCCGGCCACCGTAGGCGCGGGCTTGCGGACGGCGAGCCATGGGTAGCTCGCTGTCCGATCGTCCGGTAACCGACCGGACCGAGTCCAAGTCGTCGATGGTGCGTACTGTTCCCACGCGCTTCAAGGAGCTGTCAGCAAACCGTAGAGGCCCAGCCTGCTAGCTGCAGGCAGGCAGGGTCGAAGCCTACTGGGGTCAAGGGCCGTTTTCTGAGAGGAAGGCTCAGCCCCGGTATGATAGGCAGTGAAGGAACAGGGTAAGTTTTTAGTCAGTAAGAGTCTGACACTATTTCCCGCTCCACCCAAGGGCAGGATCTGTCATTGGATGATTTTACCTACCATAAAAAAAAACCTGACCGTGGTCCTTGAACGCAAGGAACAACTGAAGGACAAAGATGAGTTGTACTCCGTAAAAGTCTGACGTGCCCTTTCCCCAACCCTAGAGCGGGAGAAACCATTGGCTGATTTTCCACCTCAAAAAAGGCACATTACTTCCTACCGGGGCTGTAGGATTCTTAGAAAGAGTTCCTGTGTTCCTGGAACGCAAATAGCAACTGTAGGTACACAAATGGGCTTAACAGTAAAAGTCTGTCACTTCCTCTCGATCTGACCAGACTGTGAGGAGTTATTTGAAGATTTCCTACAAAAAAAAGGTACTAACATTAGTTGCTTTGTTTATTAGTCTGTAAGCTACACATCCCATTACACATCAGGTCATGTCATGTCTACAAATAACATTTACTATGTAACTTTGTAAGTTATGGACGAACAACGAAAGGTAAATTCGATTTATTTAAACTTTCACTGCGTAACGATGCCCGGAATAACATAGATCCACGTGTTTGAAGCGAAGGCCAAAGATTAAATCAATATATTTTACCTATTTACTTAAGTAGAGTATCTAAGAACCCAATAAGGCTGTATTCAATCCCTTCAATCATCAACTTACGTAATCATAATCCCAATTTGAGAGGCGTAGTTACTAAAACTTTTGCTTCACAATAGATAATATTTTAGGAGATTTTGAGCAAAGAATTTTCTATAAATTAATTTTGATTAAGCTAACTTTTTAAAGGGGTATCCAGTAAGCATACAGCTAGCCTCTAGCTATCTAAATCAGGGCTGTACGGATATTTATAGGGTTATACAACGTATAACATAATAAACGCACATCCTGAAAATATGTTCAGAATCGGCTCCAGAATCGATTTCAGCCATAGGCAATTATTTTATCCTAAAATAATCTAGAATTATTTTAAGATGAAGAAATTTTTCTTAAATTTTATTTTGATAAATTCTCAATAAATCTTGATTACGTCACTAGCATGTTTACGAATGCGCGTGTAGATGTCGTGGTGTGGCCAGATCATAGAAATTGATCACTTCATGATATGGCCAACTAAAATGGGACAAATCGTTAATGCTACATTTACATGTGGGCCCAGCCTTGGCCAATCACTATTGTGTCGCCATTGTACAAACGGGGAAACCCCGTTAACACAATGGCGATTGGCCGAGGCTGGGCCCACATATAAACGTAGCATTAAACGTTAATATTTGATGATATGTCAATCCTCGTTTGGCAATATCATTGATGTTTTTTTTTTTTTGGTAGGTAAAATCATCCAATGACAAATCCCGCCCTTGGGTGGGACGGGAAATAGTGTCAGACTTTTACTGACTAAAAACCTACCTTTCCGTTCCTTGCCTTTGTCCCGGGGCCCGTGGTGACACTCTCGCATAACCTTTGGCCCCAGTAGGCTTCGGCCCTGCTGGACCCCTACAGTTTGCTGACAACTCCTTGAGGCGCGCGGGAACAGTGCGCGCCGTAAACGACCTGAGCTCGGACCGGTCTGTTACCGGACGGACGGACAGCGAGCTACCCATTGCCCACCGTCCGCGAGCCCGCGCCTACGGTGGCCGGAAATCGGGATCAGAAACCCGGTGGCGGCGGCGGCGTGTGCGCCTTTGCCTAATAAGTAACAAAAGGTCGAAAGAAAGAAGACCAAACAAGGAGGGTTTAAAACGATCTGACCAGTTTGACTTGGCCATATCATGAAGTGATCGAGTTTTATGATCTGGCCACGATATAGATACCAATACCGATGCGCTACTAATGCAAACGTAGTGTGTCGATGGTCGATGCCCACAATTATTATTTGCCCAAAAATAGATGTATTAATTTCTTAAAAAAAAAACTACCTAAGTTAAATTTTAGTGCTTATATAGGATTGTAACTTAGTTTTCTAATTGAGGTGTGTATTATTCCAGTTGTTCCAGTTAGATACATGTTGTAAGTATAGTGAACCACCAAAAATTTTTAATATATCTTGAGTCCTACAACAAGTGAGTCCTACAAGTCCTGAAGTAAAGCTCAACTGTGTCGGCTAGAAAGCTGAAAACACTAATTACTTTAATTAAATTGATACTTAATACTCACATCGTGAGGAAACCGGCATGTCCTAGAACCAAAAATTCGAAGACATGTGACATTCACCAAGTCGCACTGGGCCCGCGTGGTGGATTACGGCCCGTTCCCTCTCTTAGAGAGGAGGCCTGTGTCCCAGCAGTGGGAACATTAAAAGGCTGATGATGATGATGATACTTAATACAGCTTTATCGAGATACGTAACAGGCATTTCAACAAAGATCACACTCACTGAACTAGGCTTGCTCTTAACCGGAATCGGAAACCAAAAACAAGTAGAGGAAAAGCCAGGGCCACGGAATTATTCGAAGAGTTACCACATTGGCACTGTATTCTGGCCTGCGTTCTTTGAGGTTAGAGTTAACTCTAATGACGTCATCAGGTAGATACTCTTCACTCGCATTTTTGAACGCGAACGTAGAGTTCCTGTCAATGTCATTTATGGCCGCATGTAATACACCAACTTACCCTATTCGGAGTTAGAGTTAACTCTAGGGTAGCTACACGAGTTGTAAAAGAACGACCCTGGGTCGCAACTCTACCCTAAAGTGTTTATATTTGAACGCAGGGCTGAGTGCGAATTGTCAAAACGTTTGACACGTTTGGCTCTCTAATTGGTTAAGAGCTCGGAGTGGGCCAATAGGAGCGCCTGCCGAACGTAATCAAAGGCGTCGATCGCGTTAACTTAGAAAATCTCACACAGGCACTCTGAATCGCAAAGGGTATTGCAATCAGTAAGTCAGACACTTTCTCTCGCTCCATTCAGAAAGGGATAAGTCATCTGATGGTCTTCCACGAAAAAAAAGTAGATGAAAAGCCATACAAAACTTAAAAAAAAAAACACTTCTAATCTACGTCACTAGCGTCGTTTAGTTAGGTCAACGTCAACGTCAGGGGCTTGCATGAGTTGCACAAGCATACAGTGTGTCGATTTAATTTGGTCATTTCTTTACTGGTTACTTGTTATCGCAGACAAGAAACGCGTAACTTGGTCACCGGTCACCGTCAGTCGTCACTGATAACGTCGCCAGTACACAATGCAATTTCTCAAGGCTGCTATCGCGCGTAAGTAGGTACATACACGTTTTTATTTCCTTTGCTTTGCTTACGTCGTTGTGTAATACAAACATTTTTATCTAATCGTTCGGTAAAGTTTAAAGCAGTTATTTTATTTTATTTCTCTCATTTTCATTAAGTATTTGAAATCTAAAAAGGTCGTCTCATCATAATTATCATTTGGATTTATATTTTGAAGATGACAGACAAACATCATGGTAGGTACAAATATATACGAGTATCATCTAATAGGTATGTAAATGTCTAGTGTCTCGTGTCATCGTGTTTGTGGTCGCATTCCTCCGAAACGACTCAACCGATTTGAATGATTTATAATTTTTTTGTACTTACCTACATATATTGTAATTAGAAGGTGTGAGTTGAAGATAGGTCGTAAAGTATTTTTCATCTTACCCCCACCCTCCACTCGTTAATAAATATAAGGCCCGTTTTGACATTTGAGAAAAACCCTAGAATGTAACTTGGAACGAAACTGAAAGAAACAATAAAATAATAATAATTAATTACAGAATGTGTTTTAATTTAAATACATAATGGTTATATAATATAATATAGACGGTTACATAACGTAAATAATAAAAACATCAAATGTCAAAATGGGCGTTTTATTTTTTGACAATTTATACAGCAGAACAACGTTGAACGTTTGCCGGGTCAACCAATATACTTACTAGAGATGCGCCGAAAAGTGGATTCACCGAATAATATTCGTTCGAATTACCGTCGGTCAATTCGGTCGGGTTTCATAGTTTTGCCGTGCAAACAACTTTTGTTTTCCGAGGCAGAATATGTGTATGAGGAGAAAACAAAGGGTTTTGCAAGATAGAGTTGAAAGCTTGGTGTCCTTGCATCATAATCTACTGCTGTATCATTATAAATATTATTGATTTTAATTACAAATATTCTTGATTTATTTTTGTTCAAATTTATTAGTGTCATGGTGAGGAAACAACATAGTTCAGTTGATTAAGCTTAAGTAAATCTTTCCTATTACAATATGATTTTTAGAATATGGAATTCCATAATTTATTTTACCCTAAAGGCTAATTTACACTCATCCATTAAACCGAATACATTCGGCATTTCAACCGAATATCTCAAAATTCTGCCGAATACGCCGAATATCGAATATAAAACGAATATTCGGCGCATCTCTAATACTTACCTATATATACAATAACAGTGTTAAAACTCAAGCAGTTCAGTCAGTTCCCGAGCAATAATTTTGTCCTACAAAAATTGAGATATAAGTTATGATAGACATGTTCATTCAAAAACGTTAATATTCCCATAGTAACCGAGTAGGCAAGCTCTTTAAAAGAGTGGTTGCAAACCGCCTCGTCGCGTTCCTAGCTCGGTTGGGGCCGAACCTTTCGGACGGACACTTCAGTTTCGGTCGTACCCTGCCCTGTACTGTGCCCTGGAGTAGCATTGGGAGGGCACTCCGGTGCCACCGGATGCCCGACTACCTCAGTCGCGTGATCGAGGCCTACCTGTCAGACAGGTACATAATCTATCCTGGTCACCAGGGAGAATGGAGACGACGAGAGATGTCGTGCGGCGTTCCGCAGGGATCGGTACTAGGACCGCCCTTGTGGAACGTCGGCTACGACTATGTGCTGCGTGGTGACCTCTCTGACGGGGTCAGCGTAGTCTGCTACGCAGACGACACGCTGGTCCTAGAACGGGGAGCGCCGTACCAGGCGGTGGTCGAACTAGCGACACGCGGAGTTGCGATAGTTGTGGACAGGATCCAGCAGTTGGGACTCAAGGTGGCGCTGCACAAGTCCGAAGCCATGTGCTTCCACGGCCCTCGGTTTCCCCACTAACGGTTGAAGGAGTTCATATCGGCGTCGGGTCGACGATATATCTGGGACTCGTCCTCGAAAGCCGGTGGAACTTCGAGGAGCATTTCTGACGAAGTCTGACGTGCCCTCTCCCCTCACCCTAGAGCGGGAGAAGTCATTGGCTGATTTTTCACCTTAAGAAAGGCTGGCTAGAGCGACTGTCGACAACTGTCGCAACCCAATGCTGGGCACGCCACGATTACGGCGGTAAGTCCTACACCGGATTCGTGCGGAACCGACAACTGGGTGTCACCACTGTGTGGACCGCCCGGAGGACACAGTGGAGCACACAGTTGAGGTATGCGATCGAGGGGGCGATCAGCGGCAGCGGTCACTCGCGCCGGACCTTGGAACAGGCCATGGTCCGGATCGAGGAGGGTTGGCAGGCGGTCGCCTCCTTCTGCGAAGCAGTAATGCTAGCAAAAGAGGAGGGCGCACACGTGAGGAACGGCCCTCATGCCCCAGCCGCCGTCGAGATTCTGATCCCGATTTCCGGCCACCGTAGGCGCAGGCTTGCGGACGGCGAGCAATTGGTAACTAGCCGTCCGACTGTCCGGTAACCTTTCGGACCCAGCCCAAGTCGTCGACGGCACGCACTGTTCCCGCACGCCTCAAGGAGTTGTCAGCAAACCGTAGAGCCCTAGCAGGGCCGTAGCCTACTGGGCCCAGGGACTGATTTCTGAAAAGAATATCGGGCCCCGGTATAAAGGGCTAAATAGGAACGGGGTAGGTTTTTAGTCACTAAGAGTCTGACACTATCTCCTCATATCCGTCCTCCCCTATCTGTCATTGGATGATTTTACATTTCATTAAAAAAAATAGTAACCGAGCATAAGACATATTTTCTTACTATATTGCTAGCTGACTCGACAATCGTTTTTCGGCCAAATAAATTATTGGAGAAAAAAATGGGGGTAGGAGGGTAAAATTCAAATATACACAAAAAAAATATATAAAAGCCGGTCAAACCGTTTCGGACGAGTTTGACACAACAAACACTATGGACACGAGATTTTTATGTAACTATAAGAAATATACAATTTAGACTGAGTACCTACCCACTTACCAAAACCGGGACATTACCTTATATTCATGGAATAAAGCTTACATACCTGCCTATTTGGCAATAATTTTATGTGGATAAAATGGGTCATACAAAGTGGGTAGATGCTTAAAACGTTTCAAAAGGAAACCTTTTAGTGAAACAGAATGTTAATTAAATAAAATTTCCATCGAAAATTAATACCACGTACACCTCAATCTTAAAAAAAAATTGAATCTTTTCAGAAACCATAGATAAAAGAGAGGAGAAAATACTTGTAACAAATTAAAAGCTCGTCCTCCGCCAGTACATGTTACGTTACGCAACTTATATTTATTATTCCATACTTTGCCCGACTTTATTTTTATCCGTAACTTCGATCGTTGCTGCTTGATGGTCTGGGAATTCGTCCGAGGATATCAAAGGCTCTAATTACTTACCTGTCACAGTCAACTTATCAATGGAGACCTGTCATTTGTCATGTGAAATGACAGCTTGCTACAAAGGCCACAGGAAAGTAGAATCTACTTTTATTGACTGCTACGATGATTAGGTACTTGAACTGGTTGTGTGATTTAGGGTCGGTAGTCGGTACATATCTGACGGAAAATGCGTCGCGTATTATCGGTCGCGTAACGCCAGAACAGACAAATATTTAATAAAACATTCAACCTTTCACACTCAACCGATGATACCTACGTTAATACGTCGAGCGTACGATGATGATACGCTTAGCGCATTTTCCGTCAGAAATGTACCGACCCTTATTGTGTGCATATTGGCACTCTTTCATTCACATAAATAAGACCAAACACTGATTATTGAGCGCCTTGCTGATTTTTATGCACTCATTATTAAGTTTCTGTCAGCAAATTTAGACCCCCGTCTCATCCTCTTAGGGGCTGAATTTTGGTAAAACCTTTCGTAGTGCTGGCCTACGTCATAAAAGGAAACCTTGTGCAAAATTTTACGTTCCTAGTCCAAGTAGTTTTAGCTGTGCGTTGAAATGTCAGTCAGTCAGTTTCTTCTTTTTAATCGACTTCAAAAAACGAGGACGTTCTTAAATCGGTTGTATATTTTTTATGTGTGTTACCAGGTGTTACCTCAGAACTCCGTCGTTTATGGACCGATTTGTAAATAGATTTTTTCCCTTTAAAGGATATGCTTCCAGATTGGTCCCATTTTTTTCAAAACCTTGTTCTGATGATGGGATCCATGAGGAATCGAGGACACTCCTCAAATATTATAGGCAACCATATGGTGATTTTGGTATTTTCATCGAGAACCAAATCTCTCTAGTCTAGTCCCAAGCTAAGCAGAACTTGTGTAATTAGTACTAGACAACTGATAAACATACTTCTATATTTCTAAATACATACATATTATAGATAAATTACTCCCAGACACAGGACAAATGATCGTGCTTTTCACACAAACATTTGTTCTGGGTTGAAATCGAACCCTTGTGGGTTCGATTCGGAGGTTGTCCTCCGGCATAGCAGTCAGGGCCTCTGACCACTAGACTAACAGGCCAGTCCAGAATTGATGAAGAAATGGCCAACGGAACTTCATACTGAACATACATATCATATTATAGATAATGTCATAGACGCTTAACTGTCTTGTTAGGCGACTATGACAATACAAATAAATAAATTGAATAGTTATGTTGAAAATGGTATCATCGAAGTGACCTGATGATGATGACGTAGCCAAAATATAGGCACCGGAATCCCGTAATTAATCAGTGTATCCTAGCCGTGTTTGGGTTTATTAGAATTGTCATGAGATGAGATGCACTTTGGCTATAAGGTACTATGGAACTGATCTGACGATGGAGCCGGCAGGTGGAAGGGAGACACGGAAACTTCATAATAAAACGATATATCCTACTTATTCTTGCAGTGTTTGGGTTAATTGGAATTGTCATGAGAAATAGGCACTCTGGTTATAAATATACCGCAACTAAAAAGTGGGAAATAAAAATCTTATTACAAAAAACAATAACCGACTTCACTAAAAAAGAAAACACTGAAACGATTAAAATAACTTTAATTTCGGAAGTCGGTGTAAAATAAAAAACAAAGAATACCGAGAAACACCGACTTCCGATATTAAAGTTATCCTTTTAGTGTTTTTTGTATATTTAATTTATCTTCACAATTATAAAGATAAAGATAAAATAAAATAAGATTTTAAGATGGGTAACTAAAAAAATGAATTGTTTTTAAGTAACACATGAGGAAATGTACGGGATGAAATGTGTGTTTAGAATAATACAATATAATGTACGATTTTTTTTTTAAAAAGAGAGACGGAGGGAGTGTCAGACTTTTACTGACTAAAATCCTCCTGTGTTCCTATTATTATTTAAAAAAAAACTTTTTTATTATTCTTTATACTTCCAATAGCCCCCCCCCCCTTGATCATCGGCTGGCGACGCCCTTGGTTAGGTACCTTCCCTTTGCGATCCTTGGCCACGTAACTACTTCAAAAACTGCCGCAGGCAAACATCCCTACCAGGCATCGGCCCTGACGGATCCTGTCAATCTTGATGACATCTCTGAAGCGCGCGAAGAAGAAAACGTGCCATCGTCGACCCACCTTGCTCCTTATCCGACGGCAAATTATCCGTTGCTCGCCGTCTGCAAAACCATTGCAGGGTTAAATCATAATAGAAATTGAGAGAAGACCCAAGTAAAAAAAAAGAAAATTAAACGATATAAGATGAATACTTACCTACATAAATCCAAGCATTTCCAATATAATGGCGGAATTATTGAACTTAGCGGCCACGTGCCATCGTCCTACTGATCTTTCCTGCCTCTGGCACGTTCCTATATCTAATCATTTATTTTTTGACTTATACGCGTTCATATTTCATATTACAGTACAATAAGATCGTATTTGTATTTGAAATTATTTTTATGAACGAGATCGTTGAAATATCCTGTGTGGTGGCGAACGCACATTATAATACATGGAACAGAAAATATTTCCAACCCTGCTTTTCTTGGAGGTGTTAATATGGCGACTAAGAATTAGTTTTTGGATCAAAAATAACAAACACATTACATTTGAAAAATAGTCACAACATCATTGTGACAAATATCAAAAGAGCGTCCTTCCCGATAGGAACATAGGTATATTTTCATTCAGTCGCTCTTTTGTCATGGCGCTGTTACAGATCTTTCTCTAAATATGGAAACAGATATCTTGTGTAAATATATATACACTTCTCATCAGAAAAATCAAAACCCTTCCGTTTTTATGGTTTCTGCCTAATTTAACACAAAAGAGTTTTTATTCCATGAAAAAAATCACATAATCGTATAGCTGGCAGTTTGGCCATTACAGTGATAAGCGAAAATTCAAAATTAGAATTTCAATTGTTTATCCTATAAATGAAATGATTCACTGTTTTGAGACAAATGTGTGTTTAGAGTTGGAGTACATTTTCATCTTCGAAAACTAAAATTGGCCGTTATTTTAAAACTTTTTGTTCTTTACTTATTTACTGTGACTTTGGGACGTCTGAAAATGTTTTTTTTTTTCTAAAACATATTGATTCTTCGCCCGCAGAAACCGCCCAAGTTGTGGCATTCCTGGATTCTAGACTTAGCGTATTGTGGCTGAAAGATTACATCTAAGCCTGTCGTCTGTTCATAGAGTCTACAAACACTATTGGGAGACTGGTTTATTCACGCGCCGTTCAGGATCTGGCAGGAATCGGGTCACTCCTATGCGAGATGATCGATTTATTGTGACAACTTCTTTACAAAATCGACGCCTTCATACTTTTCAACTGTAGCAACAGCTTCACGTTGTAAGTAGGGTGGCTGTAAGTGACTCTAAAATAAGAAGAAGGTTAAAGGAACATGGACTGGTACCGTGTAATTCAGTAAATGGGCCAAAATTAACTGCAGTACATCGAAGAGCGCGCCTTAACTTTGCACATGAGCATCTAAATTGTTCAAACCTCCTGTAGAACCAACCCCTCTTTTCTGATGAGTGTAGAATTATGCTGTATGTTAACGACAGAAGGAACAAGGTCTACACAAGAGAAGGAAAACGCTTTGTACATTGCTGCATTGAAGAAAAGGTCAGCTATGGTGGCGGTGGACGGTTTGGGCAGGAATCAAAGCCGATGGTAAGACAGAGCTTGTCTTTGTGTCTGGGCCACGTCTGGCTGCACTAAACTGTCATCGGTACATCGAACAGAGCCTCACGTTATGCCCTATGCACATTATATTGGTAACGGTTTCATATTCATGCACGACAATGTTAGGGTTCACACCGCGAGCGTCTGAAAGAAAATATAACTATACTATGATTTTTTATTAGATGAAGTAAAGTGACAGCAGTGGACAATGCCCAACTGTCTAATAACAATGCCCAACTGTCAAACAACCATTGTTATAGCTGTCACTTTACCTCATCTAATAAAAAATCATAGTATATGTAAACCTTGCGTATATAATCAAGATGAATTATTTTCCAAAAGCAATTAAGCTTTTAACAAGCACGTAATTTTTGGAACAAGTTTTGTGAAATATTCGATTAAATAACGGAACTACCGAATGCTGGGAGAGTTTTCAGGCATCTCTCTTCTTCGCGTTGCCTTTTCATTAAACATTGCGTTGGATTGGGTTGGATATAATATATAATAATTTAAACGCATTTTCAACTACCAAACGCGTCGAATTTCGATAGACAGGGGATTTGCCAGAGGGTGGGCAGGATCATTCTTTGAGTATTAAACTAGTCTAGACAGGCACCTCGACACGAAATTATTTACTAAAAGTTTTTTTTTTTAATCTTTATTTAAAGAGCTTCTTCGAGTTTGTGAGGCTGGCTACTAACGCCTTGCAAAAACCTAATCAGCATGAAATTGTCCATGTATTACTAATGGAATTGTCCATGTCAGGAATTTTAGTAAGTAATCGTATCGTCCAATAGTAATCTAAATATGAACACGTAGTGTGCCAACCCCAAATACACTACAACAAAAGCAGAAGGAATGGAGGATGGTCTATAGCGACGTAATTTATATTGTTTAAATGTCTAGCAATGGTGGGGACGTTATCAATCTCAGTTGATGACAAAATTATTCCTGTTTTTTTTATTATTTACACTTCGTTTCAGGTTCCCTACTACGTGTATGGTAATACCGAGACGAGCCGCTCCAGTCCGGTCACATGCATTATTCAATATTTTGCTGCAATCCATGGGGAAACGATACGAGCGCCATTTTTAAAATCGCTCGTTTTTGTGAACTACGTATCTCAGATGCGTTAATTCCAGTTTAAAATTTTTGAAATGAAATCACCAAAATTATAAGCACGAAGCTGACTTGATAGCTGTACTACTACTTATATCTTCATTTTTATTTCAGCTATGTCAGCTTTCATTTTCAGTTTATCGTCTTTCTTTTGTAGTGAGAAATCATCCAATGACTTCTTCCACTATGGAAGGGAAGGGTGTATCAGATTTTTACTGACAAAAACCACACGTGTGTCCTTCAGTTGCCCTTTGCTTTCTAGGACCGCGGGTTTCCTTTTCAGAAATTCCTCATTGCCCTAGCGGGCATCGCTATCTAGGGTTACCATATATCAGGATTTGTCCTGAGATTTCGGAATTTTGGATTCTTCTCAGGATTGCGGCTGGATTTGGCAAATGTCATGTAATCTCAGGATTTTTAGAATGTTCAATAAAATACGGCATACTAACATTTTAAAGATTCTTTAAAAAACTAAAAATCTTCCTTTGGTAATAATTGTACAATATTAATATTGATAATTGTTTAATTATATTATTGGAGGTGCCCCGTGCTTTGAGTGCGATGTGCAACGCGTGAGCATAGCCCATAGGTATATTAGGTACAACTTTTTTTAAATTGTTAAGCATGTTTGAGGGAAAATTCTTAAACTGAAAAAAAGCTGTATTTGTTGGAAATCAGGCGTTTTCTCCGGACTTTTGATTTTTTCATCTGGTAACCCTAACCCTTCTTTTCTTTGAGGCACGAGTGAGCCCGAGTTGTCGATGGTGAGTTGTGTTACTCACCGTCGACAACTTGGGCTTCCATCAAGCTACTCATGGCTCGTCGTCCGCGGGTCCGTGCATACCGTGGCTGGTAGTCGGGGTCGGAGTTGAAACGGCTGGGGCGTGAGGATACCCTTTCCATCAAGCGTGCGTCCATCTCCTTCGCTAGCTTTACTGCTTCGCAGAAGGAGGCGATCGTCTACCTCTCCCCTTGCTCCGAACTTCAAACCATGACTTGAACCAGAGCCCGGAATAAGAGGTCGCCGCCACTGATCGCCACCTACAGCACATCGTGGTGCTCCGCCCAAACCGCTATGCTCCACCGTGTCCTTCGGGCGGTCCACACAGTTGTGACACCCGAGCGTTTTTTCCACCTCAAACTGGTGCAGGAATCTCCTGAAATTACCATGTCCAGTGAGAACCTGCGTCATGCAGAAGGTGAGGACACCATGACGCCTCTCCAGCCACTTCACAAAGAGCCACTTTATGGCGTGCCCGATTTTCAGTTAGCGTGGAGGTCGACCCAAAAGCACGTCAGCATCGGCGTGAAAATGATTACCGTTGATGAATGTAATATAAGTAGGTATTTTAATCGATGTAGACAGAGAGAAAGATATAGACAATGTGTGAATAAACTGTAACGGTTACATCAGACAATGAAAAGGAGAACTTTTTTGCACTAGTTCCAAGTAATAAATATGGTGGTAAGGATCAACGTGCAAATGTATTGCGGAGCGATATAAAAAGGAGCCCCTTGTACCTATGTGTATATAGCTTGGTTACATTAATACCTAATATTATAATGATAAAAGTTTATATATGTGTGTGTCTTTCTTTGTCACGGTCAAACAGCTGAACGGATTAGTACTTTCGGAAATTCTAAATCGCAAGGGAGCGCAATGACGCGTCCGAAATCTCGCCGCCTTTTTACCCTTAGTGTAAGGTTACCAGATGGAAAAATCAAAAGTCCGGAGAAAAGGTCTAATTTTCAATGAAAAATCTTGAAATTTTTAACATGTGGGGCATTTTGTAAATCATTAATTTAAAAAAAAACCTTATATAAAAAGATTAACTTAACTTATTAAGTATGATAAAAATTATTAAGTAGGTAATTATTCGGATAAATTCTTCAATTTCTCCCGGGATGACTTTGTAACGAACCGGTTTCATTCAATGTCAGCCCTGATTGAAATGCCCTTCACTCAGGGCGATCAGGGTACTACGCTGAAAAATGGGAGGATTTTTGCTACATACAAAATAAGCATTGATTTTAATAGTGCAATATTTACCAAACATTAACCATTTCAAAAATCCTGTACTCTCAGGACAAATTCCTGAGATATGGTAACCCTAGCTGAGTGCGAGTTGTTTTTATTTCATCGCGATCGAAACATTTGCCGCGATAGGCTCTCTGATTAATTAAGAGTTTGGAGTGGGCCAATTAGAACGCCGAACGTTATAGACGTGTCGGTCGCGTTAACGTACAAACTAACAAGTAACAAACTCGCACTAGGCCCTCTGTTATTCTTAGCACTACATTATGATGAAATCTACGGGACTGAACCCGGTCAAGTCCCTGCTAGATGACGCTAAACTCAACATTTTTACTTTATTTTTTTTTAATATATGAAAGCATCCCAAGTCGTCGACGACGCGCAGTGTTCCACGCGCGCCTCAAGAAGATGTCAGCAAACCGTAGGCCCAGCAGAGTCGAAGCCTACGGGGCCATGGATAATGTGAAAGTGAACCCCTGCACCCTGGAACGAAGGCAAAGAAAGGACTGGAGTGGGTTTTAGTTAGTAAAAGTCTGACCTGACCTCCCGCACCGCCCAAGAGCGGGAGAAGTCATTGGTTGATTTCCCACCTACAAAAATATGTATAGGAGCATTAAGTGAGTGATATTTGCGAAAATCGAATCGGACCTTCCACTTTATTGAACTTAGTCAAATTATTATTTCAACATCTACCTTATTCTAGCTATAAGTAGTCACGTTCAATCTTATTTAGTATACCTACTTAATCATTATAGTTAGAGCCACAGACAGAATTCCGGCGGGGTGAAATGGCGAGAGCGACTGTCGCAACCCAGTGCTGGGCTCGCCACGATTGAGGCGGTAAGGCCCGTCTTTGAGACGTGGCTGGAAAGACCTCACGGTGTCGTTACCTTCCGCATGGCGCAGGTCCTCACCGAACATGGCAAGTTCGGGAAGTACCTGTACAAGATTCGTGCGGAGGTGACGCCTGGGTGTCGCCAGTCCACTGCGGACCGCCCGGAGGACACGGTGGAGCACACGGTAGAGGTGTGCCCCGCTTGGGAAGAGCATCGCCGTGTCCTTATGGGGTCGATCGACGGGGGCGATCTCTCGTGCAGGGCCTTGGGACAGGTTATGTTCCGGAGCGAGGAGGAGTGGCAGGCGGTCGCCTCCATCTGCGAAGCAGTAATGCTAGCAAAGGAGGAGGCCGACCACATCAGGCAACGGCGCACACGCCGCCGCTGCCGCCGGGATTCCGATCCCGATTTTCGGCCACCGTCGGCGCGGGCTTGTCACGGCGGGCAATGGATAGCTCGTTGTCCGTCCGTCCGGTGACAATCCGGACCGAGCACAAGTGGTCGACCGCGCGCACTGGTCCTGAACGCCTCAAGGAGTTGTCAGCAAACCGCAGGGGCCCAGCAGGGTCTAAGCCTACTGGGGCCAAGGATTGTGCGAAAGTGAACCCCGGGGCTCTGGAATGAAGGCAATGAAGGAACACGGTCGGTTTTTATTCAGTAAGAGTCTGAATAGTGTCAGACTCTTACTGAATAAAAAACTACCGTGTCTCCCGCCCCGCCCAAGGGCGGGATTTGGCATTGGATGATTTTACCTACCATAAAAACATTAATTCATCATTATCATCATTTCAGCCGAAATACGTCTCCTGTTGGACATAGGCTACCGCCAAATGTGGCCACAATGAACGTTCGTGTACGTGCCGCATCCATCGGATTCCCGCCACCTTTACCAGGTCATCGATCCACCTTGTGGGAAGCCTTCCAACGCTGCGTCTTCTGGTACGCGGCCACCACTTCCGGACCTTTCGGCCCCATCAACCATCTACATATTTTGCGAGAAATGTGCCCTGCCCACAGCAGGTTGGTGATTCTTCAAGCTATACCCTGATACCCTGATTACCTTGATTCTTCTCCAACCTTAATTGAATCCTCAGAAACCATTTATAGGTTTTTTTTTTTTTTTTTTGTGGTAGGTAAAATCATCCAATGACGAATCCCGCCCTTGGGTGGGGCGGGAAACAGTGTCAGACTTTTACTGACTAAAAACCTACCTTTCCATTCCTCGCCTTTGTCCCGGGGCCCGTGGTGACACTCTCGCATAACCTTTGGCCCCAGTAGGCTTCGGCCCTGCTGGACCCCTACAGTTTGCTGACAACTCCTTGAGGCGCGCGGGAACGGTGCGCGCCGTAGACGACCTGAGCTCGGACCGGTCTGTTACCGGACGGACGGACAGCGAGCTACCCATTGCCCACCGTCCGCGAGCCCGCGCCTACGGTGGCCGGAAATTGGGATCGGAAACCCGGCGGCGGCGGCGGCGTGTCCGCCTTTGCCTAATGCGGTCGGCCTCCTCCTTTACTAGCATTACTGCTTCGCAAAAGGAGGCGACCGCCTGCCACTCCTCCTCGCTCCGGAGCATGGCTTGAACCAAGCCCCGGCGCGAGAGATCGCCGCCGATCGCCCCCACGAGGACACGGCGATGCTCTTCCCAAGCGGGGCACACCTCGACTGTGTGCTCCACCGTGTCCACCGGGCGGTCCGCACAGTGGCGACACCCGGGCGTCGTCTCCGCACGAATCTTGTAAACCATTTATAGGTACGTTTTTGATTCTTAAATTTCACAATCTGCCTAGCATTTTCCCGCTATGCTATAGCATATTCCAGCGTTATTATACAGGACTAATAGCGCCATCTCCTTTTCAAAAATGAATTATGATGCCATATCGCAGTCATGCAAACGTAAAGCCCCGTCTTCAATTTTCAAAGTATCTTTTGCTAAGCGATACACAGGAAGGTTAGACGAATACTCCAAAATTGTGTACAGCAAATACTATATAGTTTATAGACAGTAGTTCCGGGTGTGTATGTGAGTTCACATGTTTGTGAACGCACCCTACGATACGGGAGTAATTCCTAGTGTGGGGCAACATTTTAAAGTATGCAAATAAATGAAACAAGACAAGGGATCCATACAGGCTGGATATGTTTATCACCATATAACTCTAAAAGGAATAAACACTTACATCTAACGTAGCTACGTGTAGAACAAGGCATTGCTAAGTTGACAATTTACGGCCTCTTTGTCTAGTCAATCCTTGTTTTCCGAGAATAAGAGTAGTAGGTACAGTACAGACATAAGATGGGTCGCACGCGCACGGCTGTCATGCAAGCGCATGGAACACAACGTGACACAACGATTAATTTAATGACATGATGCATAATGCATTCATAATAAAATGATCCAACGAGTTGGTACAGAGTTAAAATTAAATTTGAGTATAGACAGCTTGTCTTATATTCGAATTTAGAACGCACTACATGATCCAGAGTGTCAGAACGGTTTCTAATTGAAATCGTATGTTTTCGGTAAATCTTCGGCTAAATAATATATAATGCCTGATTGACTACATTAAAATATCTCCAAACATGTTGCTTAAAGGTGTGATACTAATCTAGCAGCAAATAAAGTTTATATGGTAAGCAAGTTACACCTGCTACCAAAAAAAATTCCTAATCCTTGATGCCGCCCATAACATATTATGAGGCGTACAATATAGTAAATAAAATTAAATTGAAGATCTAAGTACTTGTTCCCGTATTTTATGTACTTAACTTTCAAATTTAAATCTCAGTCTGAATCCGTTAAAACCGATTTCTGTGGTTAAAACATTTTGAAATTGGTTGCTGCCGTAAAAAAAATTGTAAGTTTTTATCTGACTTCAAAAAAGGAGGTTATCAATAAATTCGATACATAAGTATCAAGTAAGTATACGACTACTATTCAAACTCATACATATCCATGTATCCAAGATATCCACGATGTTCAAACTGGAATATATAGAATTCCAGTTTTAATAGTACAAAATTATTAATAATAATATTCACATATTTATGATAATTTGATCCATGATGGTTTCTAAAAAAATATTCACAATCCTAAATATACATATTTATGTACAATGATAGTATCATTGTTTATGTATGTATATATGTCTGTTTGTATGGTTGTCCACGTATACGAGATTTCCGAATCTGTTCATCATATCGTGGTCATTCATTTTTATTTTGTTACATGTAACTCAAGTCAGGGAACATTGTTGTTGAGTTTTATCAAAATCGGTTCAGTAATTTTCGAAATATGGAGTAAATTGTGTAGGTAAGTGTGACGGCCTGGCTTATTGATATAAATTTCGCTTGTGGTGTCTAACGGAAAGCATATCCTATTTATTCTAGTTTAAGAAGGATGCTGGAAGCCTAGCCGTGTTTGGTACCTATAAATTTACAGTTTTCAGATTTATTCCTGTATTTGTGCACAAATGTAATGTGCTGTTTCATGTCAAATTTCAAGGTTCTAAGTTAACGGGAAGTACCCTATGAATTTTGATTCCCTTGAGAGTGTCTGTCTTTTTTTTATTCGTTTACTAAGAAGCTTGATTTTTTCACAGCTTCAGACCTGAATATATGGTTATAACTTCAACGCGATACCTTCACGCGTTCTCGAGATAAAGGATCTTGACAGACAGACAGACGGACAACAAAGTAAGTAATCCTCCAAGGGTCCCGGTTTTTCCTTTTGAGGTGCGGAACCCTAAAAATGAAAAAATAAAACTAGAATATTGAAAAGCAAGGAGACGTCAGTGACTTGAAGAAATTAATAAACCAACGCTAATGTTTCCCGGTTTGGTCGATTGGGAGTAATTTCTTGAGTATGTACTTATATTTATATGTATATAATTAGTTTATTAAATTGTGTAGATATTATATAATTTATTGTATCTACAATTTATTATACGAAAGCAAGCGAAGCGAAGCGAAGCGAAGCGAAGCGAAGCGAAGCGAAGTTTGTAGATTTTTTTCCTCTCTTTTATTGCAACTGCCGTCATTTTTCTCTGAAAAATGGTGGTCCCAAAGGTTGACTGGTAGAAAATGCTTAAGGCATTAGATCCGCGCCCGTACCTTTTTGTGCATGAAGTGTAAATAAATAAATTACATTAGCCTGCACCTTTGTAGTTATCAACTTCTTTACGTTTAGGTTAAATTATCAAAGACTATTTATTCAAAGACCTGAGGGCCATTGCCATTGTAGCAATCTCTTTTAAATCGATTCATGTTTCTGCAACGGCTTTTTAGCAGGGTTAACCAGCTTCTGAGTAGGTTGTGCAAATCAAAACTTACACAATTATACATTTCTATCATTGTTATCGCTGAAAGAATACACAGTTTGTCTAGCCTTTGTTTCCGAAACAGCAAGATGCTCTGAGCAGCCAAACACATTCCTGGTATAGGTATACATGTCGTACATCGACCTATATATGTCGTAGAACACTTTATGATCATAAAATCATCACTTTATGATGTGACTGGTGAAATGGTGGCATTTCATGATATAGAACCTCGTCTGCTGGCCAAATCATGATATATTATGGGCAAGCCAAATCAATGAACAATCTGCGTTTAACGATATGAACGCCTAAACGCATGATTATTTCATGATGATTATGGCCAAACATAGCTGAACATATCGTAAAATAGTTACATTATCCAGTGCTAGAGGCGCTGATGTGGTTTTGTTTTTGTTCTCATGGAGTCATTGACAACTTTTGGACTCATGGACAACCTAGTGCTGAAGTTTTTCGTCGCCTTTTCCCTAATGTTTTAAATAAAATCTGTACTTTTTAAACTTAATTTATATAAAATCATTATTCTAACCTACCCCGATATTTAAAGTAAAAAAAAATATAATAGAACTTAAATTAATTAAATAGTCATCGGAGTTGATAAAGTCGAAACTCTAATCAACCCCGAAGACATTTTTTTAATTTTAAAACTAAAACATTAAATTATTTCAATAAAAATGTTAAAATATCGATTTTATACAGTTTAACACGTTCAGATCGGCGCCGGCGCGTGTACCACCGGTGGAGCACGGAGTATTTGCTGGTACGGCGGGGTGTACTACCGTTGGCCACGTCACACTATACTTTCAATTTCAAATACCTTACATTACGATTACTTGCTTATTAGAAAGAGAGAGAATACATAATTCCTGTCTAGTCCTGTCTGGACCGGTGGCGTACCCCGCTCGGAAAGACTTGGTTCATGAGGTGGTGATGTGGCCATATGAAGATTTGCGCCGTTGGATACCAAGTACTTACTTCTGAGGTGCCGGTCTGAACGTGTTAAATTATTAAACGTAAAGATTTTAAAAAAATAGGAAAACACCCTACGAAAAATTCCACCACAGGGGAGTCCAGAAACGTGTACTGGGTCCATGGTATTCGTTTGTACGTCGATGTCTGATAAACCCTGCATATTTTTTAATTGATATAAACTAGTGCATGCATTCAAGCAGATCCCACTTGACGGTAAGCAGTGATGCAATTGTTGATGGTGAGGCGCACTAGTTTATTAACACTTCGATCCACAACTACCCAACTTGTTCATACAAAAGTAGACTCTAAACATCGGAATTAAGGCCTATAGTGGCGTGGATGTGAGAGGACACCGGTGTCCTCTGAGCTAGGACAGATTAAGAGCAAATTCAAATTCAAAAGCATTTATTTCAAATAATCCATTTACAGGCACTTTTGAAAGGTCAAGGTGTCAGTCTGTCAGAAAAAAAATGATGCTAATTGCACATTCCAAAGCGTAGATCTCTATGGAGAAGAATGTGCAAGAAACTCCATGGACACTCTTTTCAATCATTTTATGTATAACAAATATCTCTGTTACATGTTGCTCTGTTATCTGTTACATGTTGCATGAGCCTGTTCACTCTAGCCTTAAAAACACCTAAATTACAATCGGACGGGAAGACCGCAGCAGTATAAAGGTGAAGGAGGCCGGATTGTTCGAAAAAAACTCCCGTGACCTTGGAACGCTAAGATCAACTAAAAGAACACAGGTGGCTTTTAGTCAATACCTGATAAAAGTCTGACATTTCCTATCGTTTCACTCTGGACGGTGGGAGTCATTTGATATTTCCACCGAGAAAAAGGCAACTGACGCTTGTTTTGCCTACTTTTTCCAACTCAACAATTTCCATCATGTCATTTAACAAATAGAGGACTTAAAATTTCCATGGCTGCATGTCCTCCAGTTGGGTCGGTGCCAGGATACTAGTTTATTGTTAACGTCATTATATGTCTGACGCAAAGAAGTAGGGACTCAGAACAGAACCTAGCTAGAGTAATAGAATAGGACAGACAAATTGAAGCGACCCGGTGCTAGCCTCAGAACTATCGATGCGCTACAACTTCCTTTCGTGGAATGCGAAGAGCGCTACCACGAAGTACTGACCTTCAAGACAGAAGGTTAGCTGTTAGAAGACGCAGATTCTACACTTTCGGAGCACGGCTACTTCGGCATCCATCTTCAATCACAACAACTACAATGAGGACAAGGCATAGCATACCATGGATCTGTGCTCAGCCTGTTTGAAGCAGCATACCACCCTGGTTGCTGTGGTAGAAGGGCGATTCCTCGCTTCCGATCATAATCATTAAATCTGTGGTCAGGAACGAGAGGTCATGGAAAGGGATAGCCACCTTTGCTAAAAAGGTAAGGAAAACTAAAGAGGCAGCAGAAAGGGAAGGCAGATGTCCTCCACTCTGCCAATCCGCGCCCGAAGAACTGTATGTAGGTGGGATGACAATACCCCCTTCCGTCCCTCATATTCGCCTGTGGTTAATGGACTCGGGGCAGCCCTTTGTCTAACCATATAGGTGGGCACGTACTGTTTCCGCGCGCCTCAAGGAGCTGTCAGCAAACTGTAGAGGCCCAGCCTCCGAGCAGGCATGCAGGGCCGAAGCCTACTGAAAAGAAGGGTCGGCCCCGGTATGAAAGGCAACGAAAGAAAGGGGTATGTTTGGAATCAGTACGAGTCTGACACTACCTCCCGCTCTGCCCAAGAGTGGGAGAGGTCATTGGATGGTTTCATCATCATCATCATATCAGCCGAAAGACGTCCACTGTTGGACATAGGCCTCCCCCAAGTGTCGCCACAATGAAGGATCCTGTGCATCTCGCATCCATCGGATTCCCGCAACTCTTGCCAGGTCATCAGTCCACCTTGTAGGAGGCCTTGCAACACTGCGTCTTCCGGTACGTGGTCGCCATTCCAGAACCTTTCGGCCCCAATGGCCGTCCGTTCTGTGAGCAATGTGCCCTGCCCACTGCCATTTAAGTTTGGCGATTCTACGTGCTATGTTGGCAACCTTGGTTCTCTTGCGGATATCTTCATTCTTGATTCGATCGCGCAAGGAAACTCCGAGCATAGCCTTTTCCATTGCCCTTTCGGTGACTTTAAATTTTCTTATGAGGCCCATTGTAAGCGACCACGTTTCAGAGCCATATGTCATTACTGGCAACACACACATTGGATGGTTTAACTTACCATAAAATAAACCATATAAGTAGGTTGGCGATGCGTAGTGTTTCCGCACACCTCTCGTAAATTATGAATTAATGTCGAAGACCAGTTCAATTCTGCCCTTAATCAGAGATAATATTAGGTTTGTTACAGCAAACCTTCATTATTGGAATAACGTTGGTTACATTCTAATACCACCATGTCTTTGCATCCTAACAAGCAGCACCGAAGAGAAACACTATACGGTTTAATTCAGTAGGTGTCGGACTCTTTAACCTCAATGGTTTTTTTTTAGGTTTTTTTCGTGGTAACCTTGTTGTAATAGTTTTTATTATTCATTGGTATTACGGCTCAAAGTTTCCTTTATGTATTACTCAGTCTATGATGGGGAAGACCCTTGTTCTATAGTCACATATGTGACACACACTAGACTACTGATTATACTACTAACTGTATGTCACAAGAGAGACGAGACTATAAAGCCACCTTGGGATAGGTAAGAGTGCGTATTGTGAGCCAGTTTTAAAGTTAACGCAGTCGACACATTTATGACGTTCTACGTTTGGATTAGCCCATTCTAAAGCTCTTAACCAATGCATCGAGTGCAAGTTATTTTTACATTAACACGATCGAAACGTTTGCCGCATCTGGCGCTCTGATTGGTTAAGACTTTGGAGCGGGCCAATCGGAGCGCCGAACGTCATAAACGTGTCGATCGTGTTAACGTAAACTTAACTCGTACTAAGCACTCTGAGAGCCAAACGCGGTTAACGTTTCGATCGCGTTAACATAAAAACAACTGGCATTCAGCGCTATGCAGGCAGCATAGCAAGCGACGCATGTCCAATGTTGTGGACATGCGACGCTTGCTATGCTGCCCGTCCTACACAACACCCTGCACCTTTCAGGAAAAAAGGTCCAAATACTGGTCAAAAATAAATTAATTCAAGTCCATCGACTCGAAAAGAAGAAGAAGAAGTGTCGATATGAAGTACAAAGAATCAGTCCTTGCGATTGACAAGAAGAAAACGTTTGACCAACCCCAAGTAAAGCGGGGCAAGGACAGTTAATAATAAGTCACCTGTTTTTAATTAAAACATACTCTTTACGAGGTCAGATGTCCTCCGATGTTTCCCCACCCTTCTACTGCCTCAGGTCGTCTACGGCGCGCACTGTTCCCGCGCGCCTCAAGGAGTTGTCAGCAAACTTTAGGGGTCCAGCAGGGCCGAAGCCTACTGGGGCCAAAGGTTATGTGAGAATGTCACCACAGGCCCCGGGACAAAGGCAAGGAACGGAAAGGTAGGTTTTTAGTCAGTAAATTCTGACACTATTTCCCGCCCCACCCAAGGGCGGGATTTGTCATTGGATGATTTAAAAAAAACCCTTCTACTGCCACATTCCACTGGATCCTGAAGGGTTTTAACTATTTCTAAGTCTTTTTTCCTAGTCTTTTTCCTCCGTGACATTGGACATTTTGATACAGTGGGCAATTCGATATAGTGGACACTATGTGACTAAAGCATGTATTTATTTAGAGCTACTCAAAAATATCCACAGTTTAATATTTGAACCATCAAAAAATACAATGAATGGGCGCGATAAAATGACCTGTAATTAGCATGTTTATTATAAAATAAATACTTAATAATTGCATGAAATTAATTATTAAAAATCTTTCTTTTTTGTATATATATTATTTGTAATTGTTAAAGAATAATGAAATTTGTAATTGTTAAATAATAATGTAATGATTTATATTTATTTCAAATGTGAATTTTAAAATTTAAAAAGAAAATGTAATAGGGTAGTGGACTAATTTTTTTTTACATCATATTTTAATAAAGGAGATAAAAACAAACAACTTTTCCAAAGTAAAGGTATTCCTACGATAATTATCTCCAGAGATAATACGGTCCGAAAGTAGCATTTGATCACGTGACCCAAAATCGCTCCATATAAAAGTACACCACGGCGTGACGTCACAGCGTGGAATCGACGCGTAAATGTATGGGATTTAATTTTAATATTAGCTTTATCTCCGTGGATTTAGCGTTTACATTGATACTTTCATAATGAAATATGTTTGTAAAGTGCTATAGATTCTAACATAATAGTTTTTTTCGTTATTGGAACATTTTGATTTTTTGAATTTTTTACGATTTTTAAAACCTCAAAAAACACATAAAACATGAATTTTTTATTTTTTTTTTAAATCTACGTAATAGTTTATTGCTCATCTTCATCATCATCATCATCAGTCTATGGAATTCCACTGGAGGACACAAGCCTAGACTAGTTATTAAGAAACTTTTTTAGATTAAATTTATAACTTTGTTTTTGGGATTAAATGGCTTTATTATTATTTGTGTATTTATTTATCTGAGGACCCTGAGGTCCTGGATCTTACCACGACGGTGACGACGACAACAATGCTCCAGAGGTGACCGAGGTAGAGTTGAGAGTGGCGGTACGACGGCTGAGTGCCAAAAATACCGCCCCAGGACCCGACGGTCTGCCTGGGAAGGCTTGGGTCCTGGCCATGGAAGCTCTCGGGCCTCGACTAAGAGGGCTCTTCAGCGCATGTATGGAGAGGGGCCAGTTCCCACTTCGCTGGAAGACGGGAAAAGTGGTCCTCATTGCGAAGCCGGGGCGCCCTGCGGACTCTCCGTCCGCGTATCGGCCCATTGTGTTGCTCGACGAGGTGGGCAAGCTCTTTGAAAGAGTCGTTGCAAACCGCCACGTCACGCGCCTAGCACGGGTGGGGCCGGACCTCTCGGACGGACAGTTCGGTTTTCGCAGGATGCGCTCCACGGTGGATGCCATCATGCGCGTGCGAGCCCTCACGACGGGGGATGCGGTTTCCCGGGGCCGGTGTGTCGTGGCGGTGTCCTTGGACATTGCCAACGCTTTTAACTCCCTGCCCTGGAGTAGCATTAGAACGGCTCTCCGGTACCACCGGGTGCCTGACTACCTCTGTCGTGTGATCGAGGCCTACCTGTCAGACAGGTACATAATCTACCCTGGTCACCAGGGAGAGTGGAGACGGCGAGAGATGTCGTGCAGCGTTCCCCAGGAATCGGTACTGGGGCCGCCCTTGTGGAACGTCGGCTACGACTACGTGCTGCGCGGCGACCTCCCTGGCGGGGTCAGCGTGCTACGCAGATGACACGCTGGTCCTGGCACAGGGAGAGTCGTACCAGGCGGCGGTCGAACTAGCGACACGCGGGGTTGCGACAGTCGTGGAGAGGATCGAGCAGTTGGGACTAGAGGTGGCGCTGCACAAGTCCGAGGCCATGTGCTTTCACGGCCCTCGGAACGCACCGCCGCCAGGTTCCCAACTAACGGTAGGAGGAACTCACATCGGCGTCGGGTCGACGATGAAGTACCTGGGACTCGTCCTCGACAGCCGGTGGAATTTCGAGGAACATTTCCGACGTCTGGCCCCCAAACTGAACCGGACTGGGGCTGCCCTCAAGCGGCTCCTGCCGAATCTGAGGGGTCCAGACGCCTCCTGCCGGAGGCTCTACGCAGGCATCGTTCGGTCCATGGCCCTTTATGGAGCACCGGTATGGGCGCCCACGCTGAGGAAAAAGCCGAAGAACCAGCTGAACGCGTGCCAGAGGGTCATGGCCATACGGATGGTGCGGGGATACCGCACGGTTTCCTGCGAAGCGGCGAGCCTCCTTGCTGGCCTGCCACCATGGGATCTGGAGGCAATAGTCCTTGCACACATGCACGATAAGCGCGTGGAGATGCAACGCCGAGGCGAAGGTCCCCTGCCACGACAAGTCGAGGTATGGCGGAAAGAGTTCCGGCGGGATCTCATAGTGAAATGGCGACTGCGACTGTCGCAACCTAGTGCTGGGCACGCCTTAATTATGGCGGTAAGGCCCCTCTTTGAGGCGTGGCTGGAAAGACCTCACGGCGTCCTAACCTTCCGCATGACCCAGATTCTCACCGGACACGGTAAGTTTGGGAGGTTCCTGTTCCGGATTCGTGCGGAACCGACGCCTGGGTGCCACCACTGCGTGGACTGCCCGGAGGACATGGTGGAGCACACGGTCGAAGTGTGCCCCGCTTGGGCAGAGCATCGCCGTGTTCTCGTGAGGGCGATCGGCAGCGGCGATCTCTCGCGCCAGGCCCTAGTACGGGCCATGATCCGGAGTGAGGAGGGATGGCAGGCGGTCGCCTCCTTCTGCGAAGCAGTAATGCTAGCAAAGGAGGAGGCCGCACGCGAGAGGCAACGGCCTTCATGGCCCAGCCGCCGCGGGGATTCCGATTCCGATCCTGATTTCCAGCCAACGTAGGCGCGGGCTTGCGGACGGCGAGCTATGGGTAGCTCGCTGTCCGATCGTCCGGTAACCATCCGGACCAAGCCCAGGTCGTCAACGGCGCGCACTGTTCCCGCGCGCCTCAAGGAGTTGTCAGCAAACTGTAGAGACCCAGCCTGCTAGCTGCAGGCAGGCCGGGTCGAAGCCTACTGGGGCCAAGGGTTTGCTTCCGAAAGGAAAGCCCGGCCCTGGTATCTAAGGCCACGAAGGAACGGGGTGGGTTTTTAGTCAGTAAGAGTCTGACACTATCTCCCGCTCCGCCCAAGGGCGGGAGATGTCATTGGATGATTTTACCCACCACCAAAAAAAAAAAAAAGGTCCTGGATCTTTGGAAGGCGTACGAGGAGCCGAAACCAACTCGCAGAGACCCTTTAGGAACTTTTAATGGAACGTGATGCCAACCGACGATTGTCCCTGTACGCGCAATGCTAGTGCATCCAAGGATAACCCCCGGTTGGTGAAAACTCTTGTGACATATTATGGAAAATAAAGACAATAGGGCTATTGTTTTTGGAGTCTTAAGTGGACTGGTTACCAAGAACTATGTGAAAACTATGGCCCCTGCCTAATCAATGTTTTTAATATCCATCGCCAAACAGGCAGAAGTGACTTGCACACTCAATAAATGGGCCCCCAAAAACGGCCGCTAGCACGAAGTGACTTAGCAACAAGAGGGCAAGATATCCTGAGGTGCTTGAGGAGTGGAGAGGTATACCACGGCTATCAGGACAATCCCGGAAGTACGGTCAAGATCCCTACCAGCACCTTACTGGATTATACATCCTTCTCCCGAGCACGATTGCTCTTGCGAATCTCCACTCAAACCAGCCAATAAAGGCAAGAGAGAGATGGGAGCTCTGTTCCTCGTCAGTGTTCACTACGGCCGGCCGGTTATTATTATAATTACCATGCTTGAAAAATGTATCATATATAGTATGGTTTGTCGTGAAGGCTAATGGTCGTTTTTTTATGAAAACTTCAGGTTTGTGGCATTTATGAATAATGCGTCAATATCGATCTAAATAAATAATAAGCTTATTTTTATGATGTACGAGTATTTAATCGTATAGTACCTAAATTATTTACCAAGTGCCGACCGTGTCAGTGTCGACAGTATTATATACAAAGTTAATTTGTGTTAATTTGGTATAATATTCATGAGCAACAATAATTTATGAACTTACCTACATAAAAAGATTGAGGTTAAAAGAAATCTAAAGTTAAGGAAGAAGTAATCTGTGAGATTTTTCCATCTTAGGTAATAACATTCTAACATTAAATCAATAATTATCATGTTTTACTACATATTTCGAAAATGCAACAGTCAGTGGCGTAGCTAGGTGACCAACGGCTCTGAGGCAAAAAATCTGGGCCCCTTTTTTCATGGAAAATCATCATATAACTTCCGCTGCTCTAGGTAGAGCGGGAGGGTCACTTTTACTGCCTTAAACAAGATGCCATAATTATAATAGTATTATTTAGATTTCGAAGGTTTTTTTTTTATGGTAGGTAAAATCATCTAATGACAAATCCCGCCCTTGGGCGGAGCGGGAAGTAGTGTCAGACTCTTACTGACTAAAACCCTACCCCGTTCCTTCGTTGCCTATCGTGCCGGGGCCGAATATTCCTTGCGGAAGCTGACCCATGACCCCAACAGGCTTCGAGCCTGCCTGCCTGCAGCTAGCAGGCTGGGCCTCTACGGTTTGCTGACAGCTCCTTGAAGCGCGCGCGGGAAAAGTACGCGCCGTCGACGACTTGGGCTCGGTCCGGTCTATTACCGGACGATCAGACAGCGTGCTACCCATTGCACGCCGTCTGCAAGCCCGCGCCTACTGTAGATTTCGGAGGTGGAAAATTTTTCGTTAATTCCTGGTCCCAAGCTTGGGGGCCCCGGAGCACTACCCCGCCTAGCCGTTTGAGAGCTTCGCCCGTGGAAATAGTCAAGAATCATTGAAAAAAAAAGGATAAATCAGTTGAATTATTACCAGACCATTTTTACACTACACATTCCAGTTAAAATCCTACTTACTCAGAATCTTTCTTCTGAACAAACAAATTTTGGTAAAAGATATTAGTTTCAGTAAGTTCCTTATATGATTTATAATACCCAAGTGTTTTTTTTTCGTGACGTTAGACAAAATTTACTGTTTTCAGATCAAAATTTATTCCTATATCTGTGCTATAAGGCCTTGCTTTATGACCTATGAATTTTGATTCCTTGAGAGTTTCGAAAACGTATTTTTTTTGCGACATAAACGACCGTATCTTTTTTTCCGTTAAGTTAGAAGCTTGATATTTTTCACAGCGTCAAGGGAGCGCAGACCTGAGTATATGGTTTTTTCAACTCGATACCTCCCCGTGTTCCGGAGATAAAGGGCCTTGACAGACAGACGGAAACCTAAAAAAAGACGTTGAAAAAGTATGACTACTATTAAATTTGGTGTTAAATTACTGTGCTTCTATACTGTTTTTGACATCGAATTTATTGACCGCTTGAATATTGAATTTTAATGATAATATTTTTAATAAGCACAAGTAACGTATTTTTAACACATGATTTTTTTTCGCTACAGGGCGTCACTTCAAATTTGAACAATAATATTTTAAATGATACCAAACACGACGTATTTATTTATCTCATTTTTATTTTTAACACATTACTTTTTGTCCACTAGAGGGCGCCAAATCGAGTTTTGTGACACGTCACGTAGTCTATGTTCAGGGGACAATAAGACAGTTCTAACGGTACCTCATATGTCGAGTTCCGATAAGTAGATTAGAAGCTATGAGGGAACAGATGAACACACTCACATACATACATAAAAACATAGCCTGTCATAATCATAACTCTCCTTTGACTTTTCCGTAGTCAGGTGAAAAAAAAAACAGGAATCCACGCAGACTTCGTACGATTTTAAATTAGATAGAAACAAGGCTGCAACGATTTGAATGTATAAGTAATTGAAATTGAATGCATCGGTATTCCACGGGTACCCCTTTTGGTCCCCAGTCCACCAGACTATTACGTACCTAATTTATAAATACGTAGGTAAGTAGCAATAGCAACACTACAAAATGTTGCACACTGCACTAACCCGACACACCCCACAACATTGTTGACAGCCATTACAAGTTCGTGACGTAATAAACGATTTGAGAATTAAAATAGACAAACAACATTACATAGGTATACCTTGTTATTATTGTATAGCTTTAGCGATTGATTCATGATCCCTATGCATATTTATAAAGATACACACATGTTTCGGAAAGGAAGTGAATTCAGGGGTAATTAATTTCTCTGAAAAATCAGGGAAATTCCTCCGCTCTAGGATGGAGCAGAAGGGCGTGTCAGAGTTTTATTGACTAAAGCAGTAAAGCCATACCTGTGTCCTTCAGTTGCCCTTTGCAGTTTCCTTTTCAGAAATTCCCCATTTTGCCGGCCCTGCTGGGTACCCCTTACGGTTTTGCTGATATCTCGTTTGAAGCGCGTGGAACACTACACGCCGTCGCCGTCGATGACTCGATCGGGCTCGGTCCGGACGGACGGTGACAGCGAACTACTTATTGCTCATTGTCGGGTTGCAGTTAGAAAACTAGACCAGGGAGGGTCTAGTTTTCTAACTGCAACCTACTCACTCTAATGTTTCTTACCTCAAAAAAAAAAAAAACAAATTACTTCGACTAGAAGAAAATTAATAAAAATTAAAGGTTGTTAATCTAACCTAACTTAGCTTAAACCGGCTTTACGGATCCAAAACTTCCTGAATGCATGAATTTGAATGAGTCGCTTTACAACGCCACAAATGACGCTAGTTATAGAACTGAACTTGACACAGCCTTTAGTGGAAGCAACGCCTCGAAACGAAACTGCTTTTTGATACGAAATATAATATAAAAATGTTTTACACTGTTACAGACTATATTGAGGGCGAAAAGGCTTGGGATTGACCTGCTCCAGTTCGCACTACAATCTGGTATTTTATTTTCCATTGTGTTTTTTATTATTATTTTTTGACAATTTGACATTGTGGTTTATTTTTTTTTATTTTAATTTGACATTGTAAATTATTTTTATTTTACAATTGAATTTTTTTTTTCTTTTAATTAATGTTTGACATTTTCCTTTCATTATTGTGTATGTGGATTGTTTCTTTTCTTTTCTTTTCAGTAATCTTAATAAATGTAAGTATGTCTGGCAATTTGAGTATTTTTTGTGGCCTACCCATATGTCCTGTCTTTGGTATTGTTCGTCAAGTTGTTGAGCTCCTTAGTAGTCCTGATATGAGCTACACGAATACTGACAAATGCTTGCACTGACTGGACAGGTCCACTCAAATCTGTATGGTTTTTTCTTCAAAAGACCATCTCAAACAAATCTGCATAGTTCTCATGTGATTTGACCATTACAAAACTGTATGGACTTTAAAAGAGACTGTGACCCCTGAGTTTGTTTCGGTGTTCCTTCTTAGGACAGTCAGCTAGGAAACACCGGCCTCATGTAGTTTAAAATGACGAAAAAAAAAAAATATTGACGTGTAAAAGTGTTTTTTAAAAGCTATTTGCAAAATAAATATCATTTTAACATTTATACACCGTGAAATTTTAGTGGTTGTCTTCCCGCGGCAGAACAATTTTCATAAGGAATACTTTCCAAGCATACAGTAAAAGTAAAAAAAAAAACTAGGTATTGTCAAAAAAAAAAAATAACCGACTAAGTACTCCTTATGGCAAGTTGTTCAGCCGCTGAAAAACAAACACTAAAATTTCACGGTTTATAAATGTAATTTAAAAGAATACGGTTGCTTCCGACGTTATTGTCTTATTATTAATCAATTATTATTACGCACACAGGAAAGTTCGGTTACCATAGCAACAGCCGACGACCTCAAAGGCCTCGTGTTCCCGAAAAAAAAAGAGATAACAGGCAACCTGCCTATAGGCGTATAGGCTGCGAACTCGGTAGGTACGGGAATCGGGTTTATGAAACACTAGCTGCTGCCAGTGGTTTCGCCCGTGTTATTATTCCAAGGGAACATATCCTTGTGATAAAAAAGTATTCTATGTCCAGGAAATGGTATACCCGTTTCCCTTCCTCCCTTAGTCCCTTGATCAGTTCCAGCGCGAAAATCTTTGTTCAGGTAGAAAGATTTAGCTCGAACTAATCGAGTTTAGTATAGCTCATTAGCGTATGTATAAAGTAATTGTCTGAACAATGGATACCATTTGCTCGTTAACTTATATTAACCTTGCTCGGTTACTGTGCCTTGGAGTATCTTTAACTCATAAATAATAATATTTTTCATCCTTTTAAATTGTTAGTTACTTTTGTAGAGTATTAATTTCCCACAATCTGTCGTGAATTGTCTAAAATCTACACAAGGTGATACATAATACTCCTTGCATAGAATGATGCCCATATTTTCTGGTGTCTTACAAAAATACAAATACATCATAAAAATACAAATACGTCATAAAAATACAAATACGTCTTAAAAATACAAATACGTCTAAAAAATACAATTACGTCTTAAAACTACGAATAAGTCTTAAAAATTTCTTCCATAGTGGGAGGTATAATTAACCCTTCAACCGCTTGCGTCGGATTGGTCCGACCATGGGGTCCGACGAGTGTTTTCGTGTCCTATTCACCAGGGTCGAGTGTTTGAACCTAGATACTCCATCTCGTACAGGTCTTCAATCTCCATAGATGACAGAAGAGTTGACGAAATGAAGTATTTGGTCGTGGTGTTGCGATCCTGGCGGATCAAACGCGAGAGTGTATTTATTGTTGTGTATTTGTTGTGTTTTTAGTGTGTGTGTATGTCGGATATATCCGACGCAGGTTGTTTAAAGGTTTAAAAAACGAAATCTACGACGATTAATACGTAACTGCCAGAAGAGTTGAGAAGCTACCACGTGAGTTTCAATCGTCAACTATCGATTGCATATATTAAAATTATTGCATTCATGTAAAATAGTTGCTT
This sequence comes from Leucania comma, assembly GCA_958295575.1. NCBI lineage: Eukaryota > Metazoa > Arthropoda > Insecta > Lepidoptera > Noctuidae > Leucania > Leucania comma. The sequence continues at coordinate 11,274,417 of OY282474.1, read as the reverse complement.
AAAGGTGTAAGTATACCTTAGCGAAAACGGACATGATGATGTGAAATTACTCGATATTAACAATCAGAATACAGACAATTTAAATTGTAGGTAGGTTCCCTTCATTCCCCTGAAAATTCAAACATCAAAGATCAACAAGGAATAATTTAGTATTCTGTTGAAAGGTTTATTAAATACCGGCTGCCTTGAAACAACCGTTGCCAGGCGTCCGGATAAAGCCGGACACAGTCAGTGTCTCGCCTGTCTAGTCTTTTTCTTTTTTTTTTAACGATCAGCCACAACGCTAAAAATGCTGTTGCTACTGCCTCGGACACGACTAAAGGCCGAAATACATAACCGAAGCGTTGCGTCGTCGCAACGCTAAAATCGGCGGTACCGCCCGACGCAACGCAGAATTTTGCGGTGTGCAACGCGACGCAAATTCCAGCGTTATAACGTCATACTTGGTGACAATGATGCAGTTTGTTTCTAGGCAATTATTTAAATCGTATAATTAGTTATATTTTTACAGCAAATGTTAGTATAAATCATCATCTTCCTGCCCTTATCCCGTTTTATTTGGGGTCGGCGCAACACGTTTTTTTCTTCCATTCTCTCCTGTCACTCGTCACGCTATCACTAACTCCCTTTTCTTTCATATCACTCCTCACACAATCCATCCATCTCTTCTTTGGCCTCCCTCTCCCTCTCCATCCATCCACATGTAAACTCATAACTCTTTTAGTAACATGCGTTTCATCCCTCCTCTTCACATACCATACCAAGACAAACGATTTCCTTTCAACTTTTCAGTCACTGGCACCAGTTTCAAACTTCCCCTAATATACTCATTTCTCACTTTATCCATTCTCGTCACACCACACATCCATCTCAACATTCTCATCTCCGCTACGTGCAATCTTTTTTCTTCCGTCTTTTTCAAAGCCCAACATTCTGATCCATACAGTATGACAGGCCTTATCACGGACTTGTAGATTTTACCCTTCAACTTTAGGGGAATCCGTGGGTCACAAGTTGTTCCCGTGACCTGTCGCCATTTCATCCATCCTGCGTTGATCCGATGTGTTACGTCTCAGTCTACCTCACCATCCCCATGGATGAGCGACCCGAGGTACCGAAAGTCGGAGCAGATCGGTATGGGCGTTCCGGCGAGAGCTAAAGGCACTGGATTGGAGAGACCGCCGATATCGCAGAACAAGTACTCCGTTTTCGTTCTACTTAATTTCAGGCCAACACTCTCCAGTCTGTGCAACCACACCTGCAATCTGTTCTGGACCTCTAGGCCACTATCGGCAACTAGCACAATGTCATCGGCAAACAGCATACACCAGGGAGCCTTTTCCTGAATGTCCGACGTTAGAGCGTCCATTATCATCAGGAAGAAGTAAGGGCTGAGAGCCGACCCTTGATGTAAGCCGACAGCCACATTGAAGTTACTAGTGTTGCCCACTGTAGACCGGACTTGGGTACTGCATCGATTGTACATCGCTCGGATCAACTGCACATACTTCCCAGGCACACCTTTCTCTTTAAGGGCCCACCACAGAACCTCACGAGGTACCCGGTCGTATGCCTTTTCGAGGTCAACGAATACCATGTGCAAGTTTTTATGCGCACATCTATATTTCTCGCACAGCTGGCTTAAGGCAAAAATAGCATCCGCTGTACCCCGACCCGGCATAAAACCGAATTGGTTCTGTGAAATTTCACTCTCTTCTCTCAATCGTCTTTCAATAATTTTCTCCCACGCTTTCATAGTATTTGACATCAGCTTTATTCCTCTATAATTGTTGCACTCAAGCACATCACCTTTGTTCTTAAAAATGGGCACCAGAGAGCTGTTGCACCACTCATCAGGTATGGCTTCTTCCCGCAACAACTTATTGAAGAACAAAGCTAACCACATCCATCCATCCACTCGCAATAACTTCCATACTTCAACTGGTATTCCATCTGGACCAATGGCTTTACCATTCTTCATTCCATTTACTGCAATTCTAACTTCATCCATACTAACCATTCTCACTAACCCCATATTTACTGGTTTATTCTCTAACACCCTACTCCAATTATTTTCTACATTCATCAGTCTTTCAAAATATTCCTTCCACCTGTTTTTGATTTTTTTCATTATCCGATAGAACCATTCCAGTTTCATCTCTTATACATTTTACCTGGCAAATATGCCTCGCCTTTCTCTCTCTTATTCTAGTAAGCCGGTATAGCTCTTTTGGCCTGCAGGACTGTCCAGTGTATTATATAGTTTGTCCTGGGATTTTGATTTTGCTATGGCCCCGGATTTTTTGGCTTTCTTCTTAAAAACATCATACTCACTCTTTTTTTCTGCTTTCAAACTAGCATTTCCTTTCTCTACATGCTGCCATTCCTTGAATTTTTTCTTCTTTTCTTTCAATACATTCTGAACTTCTGTCGACCACCACCATGTATCCCTGTCTATCGTGCCTTTTCCTTTCGTCTCTCCCAAAACATCTCTTGCTGCATGCCTGATACACCCAGCCATCTCATTCCAACTTTCATTTATACTTCGATCATTCATATCTCCCATTTCTATCATTTTGTCCACCACTCGCTCCGTGAACTTCTTCGCACAATCATTCTTCTCAAACATACTCGTATGCCATTTTATTTTAGGGGGGGGGGGGGGACGCTCTTTGTTTTTAACAAAAATAGCCAGTATTTTGACCACTGATGTCATAATTAAGAGTCTGTGTTGTGAGACTAGGGCTTCTCCTGGCAGTACTTTGCAGTCTTTTACGTGTTTTAAGTGGTTGCGCCGAACTAGAAAGTAGTCGATTTGGGTCTTATGATTACCACTTTTGTACGAGATCAAGTGTTCGTCTCTTTTTTGGAACCACGTATTGGCTACTGCCAGGTCAAACGCAGTAGCGGCTTGCAGCAGAGTCTCTCCTTCACTGTTCGGACTACCGAAACCCCATCCCCCATGTACTCTTTCATAACCACCTTTTATCCTTCCCACATGTCCATTAAAGTCACCTACAACTATCAATTCTTCATGAACAGGTATGTTCATTAAAGCTGTGTCAAAATCCTCCCAAAACTTCTCTTTCACTGCTTCATCACAACCTACTTGTGGTGCATACACACTAACTACATTCAACATCACATTCTCTAACATAACTTTCACAACTATAAATCTATCACTAATCCTCTGTACTTCCATCACGCTTTCTTTCAATTTATTGTCTAACACTATTCCAACACCATTTCTCTTTCCATCACTTCCACAGTAGTAGAACTTATATGCCTCACCAATTTCTCTCGCTTTTGTTCCTCTCCATTTAGTTTCCTGCAAGCATGCTATATTTATCCGTCTTCTTTTCAATACATCCGCTAACTCTCTGGCCCTTCCAGTCATAGTCCCAACATTCCAACTTGCATACCTCAATCTAATTTCCCGAGCTAACTTCTTACGTTGCACCCGCCCGAGGTGGTGCAACAACCCTTGTCCATTTCCCACAGGAGCCGGGTGCTGCCCCTGCGCGTCGCCTGTGGGGTACGCCCTAACCCTATCACGCATTCCATTAAGACCAAACATGTTGCAAAGGGATTTGGCTAGTTGTCGGCCGCCAGTCGGCCGCCAGCCTGACACCAACCCTCCTTGGGAATGCTATTGTTGGTGGTTTATCCGCCACCACGGAATGACCTGAGGTGCTGTAGTATGCACAGTCTCTAAATATCCCTTAGTCGCCTCTTACGACACCCACGGGAAGATATGGGATGGTGCTATTCTTTACGTCCGACACCATACAGTACAAATGTTAGCATAAAATTACCGAAAAAAGATATTCTTTCCGAAATTTGAATATTGCGCCGGTTGTTTGTACAATTTTTAAAGGCGCAGTGCGCCATTTTCGCGTGCTAATGTTGGCTATTATTGGATCACACTGACTTAAAATATCTCCCTACAATTAATTGTTGTGATATTATTTGTCGGGCCGTTTTCTAAACAGTAATCTAGTACATGTTTCATCGAAGATCCACTCTAAAAAATTACGAGGTACTGGTTACCCCACAGAATGCTCTTTATCGCGGCGCCGCAATGCTACGCTCAAAATCGCGTTGCGTTACCGCGCGGCGACGCAACGTGTTTATGTGTTTCGGCTTTAAGGGCTTGTTTAAGGAGACGCGGCGCGTTGAGCGTTCGTCGTACATCGCAGCAGCGGGCCGCGACATCGCACACGCAAACACAAACATATAAGGCAATGTACGACGGACCGCCAAACGCGCCGCGTCTCCGTAATCAAGCACTTAACCTTAGTAACATACCTATTGCTCAATATTTTAATTTAACAATATTTTTTTTTTACGATTTCACACCATATTTGAAACCATTGTTGCCAGGTTAAGATTCACAATAATTAGGATTTTCGTTTATGAATCGGGATAACTTTATAATTGGTAACTTTAAAAAACGCAATAGTTTAGTTTTTGAGAATCACCATTTCTTTTTACAGACAGTTATTTTTTAATGATACTTGTCGTAACGACGTCGGCACTAAATTGGACTAGTAGCAGAAATTGCCCATAAGACTAAATAAACATTTCAAGAAGTAGGAGAAGGTGGGAAGCTTAAGCGCGCAAAAAGTCAGGTTTTGTTTTGATTCCACTATTCACGTAGTAGAAGGAGACAGGTACCTACTTTGCCTCATGTAAAATGTACTGAGTAGTTGAAGTATAGTGTTGAATAAAAAAATCGATCACATGCACAAGATTGCGTTCTTTACTCTCATAGACTAATGGGACGGCAATCCGACGTGACCGGGAAGAAATCAGAAAGGTTAACTGGTAGAAAATGCCTTAGGAAAATGCTTTAAAAAAAAAGTCAATAACAGTTGTTATCACTATTAATAACATATATATAGTTTGTTCCTCTAAGCAGGAATGCAGAGGTGAAAAGAGCTGAAATTAATGCGGAAAAGCAAGCAGAGCGAGCTCCAAATATTTTAGAAACACTTATCCGAAGTATTAGGATTAGGTTTTCTTTTAATTATTACAGAAACCGGTGTTACTTTGTAGACTATACAAAAAATTTTTAGAAACAAGATCTAAAGCGCAAGAGCGAGCGATGTGAGCTCGAAAATGAAGTAGCTTCCAACAAACTTAAAAAGTCGGGTTTGACTCGGGTCTGATTTTGGTGAAAAATCATGAAAACATGTCTGCATTAGATTAAAACTTAGTAAAGTAGATTGCAGATGTTTTTCTTGCCAAAAACCTAGAATAGAATAAGTAGGTTAGAAAAAAATTGAATGAACCTACACAAAAAAGTTACACGAACTTTAATCCATGTGTGGGACGTGGCAACAGACCTCTGAAAATATGGAGCCTTGGAAACTCTGCTCGAAACAGCGGTTCATTTTGAATAATTGTATTTAACCCACGCATGTATAAACGTTAGAAAATCGAATATGAAATGGTAGCAAAATTGCGAAAAGTCGGAACAAGGTCGTATCTCACCGCGCCGGCACGTCACCAGGCGACCGGGAGCGCGTGCCAAGGGCGCTGGCTGAACCACTCGTACCAGTTACTATACACAACTCGGACCCGACTCACTTCACAACACCCATAAATTCATCATTAACTACCCATCAAACTTGATCGCATCACTCGAAGAACAACTTCCCATTCGCTCACCTAAGCTCTTTAAAACACGTGCTGAATTCATAATGAGTTATTAATATCAATGTCTCTATCGACTCGAATGTAGATATAGTGACAAATTTTGAATTATTGCATTATTAATACTGCAAAACATCGCGCTACATTTAATGTGAAAATTAAGTGAGTTTTCATCGTATATATAATAACACGCGCCGGGAGTTGGTTGCCGAGCAACCGCGCCGTTCTCCCGGCCACTCCAGCAGCCCTCCCCAGACGGCTGCATCCATCGATTTCAGAGCTCGGCTAGTTTCATGTGGTAATAACGGCACTTCCTTAAAACCGAGTGTGTACCTTACCTGCGCTTGAATAGAACTCAATTTTCTATGTAACTTAATCAAGCATAGATCCGATTGTGATATCAGAGATTTTGCTGAAGGAAAATCTGTTTTCCGTAGTACTCGTAGAGGTCATTTTTCACTATTTCCAACTTGGTCTAGTGCCTAGGTTGTTTTATTGGTAATTTCATGATGAGATAGATGCAACAATGTTGCAAATGCAATGAGTACCTGTGTATGTGTCAATGAATCGTCTAGTTTTTTTCCTAAGTTATTAACGCTTAGTAACGTAATGGAAATATACCTACTCTTTACAGTTTCTCGAGCCATTGTAAATATTACATAGTATGTAATAGTATCATTAACTCAATAAATGATCTTATCAAACTAAGTATTGCCCTCTGATTTAAACATGAAGCTAGGGAAGGTGTTTTCATAACCAAAACACAAATCAAATAAAAGAAAATCTATAACGTACACGTGTAGTCTGTAATAAATTAAAAAAAAGACATCTCGAAACTTGCTCCAATTTTGATATTTTCCTACACAAAAGTTCCTTTTTACTCGACGTTTTTATCGAATCGCTAATTAACCTCGCTAGATATCTACTTTTTGAAATGATCGATTTAACGGTTACCTGACAACTTGAACCTAATTAAATAAAGAAAAAACATGAAAAAGCTTTCAGTCTATTTCCATTTAGATAAAGCAAAAGTACTACGATTTCAAGGCTTAGTTTACATAGGCCAAGAAAACTAAGTTATTTGAAATTTTTTTCGTTCACCAATCGATCGTTAAATAGATAAAATCTAGTCCGTATTAATTAATTTAAATAATTAATTATCTACTTCTTCAAGTCCTGTATTCGATTATTCGTGAAAGTAAACATACATTTAAATAGTGTTTTTTTTTTATTTTTTTTTTAATATGTCGAGTAAGAATTGATTAGTTAACAATGTTTTTTTTACCCGACTGCGCCAGAAGGAAGAGTATGTATGTATGTATATTGTTTGGCACGCTCTGCAGCCTGAACGGCTCGATGGATTTTAGCTTGAGAGGTGTCGTTAGATTCGTATTTACTGTGAGAGTGACGCTGGGTATATCAAAATAAAATAAAAAACAAAATGGCGGATTTTTGGCTCCAAATTCAAATGTTTGGCACGCTCTGCGGCCTAAACGGCTCAATGGATTTTAGTTTGCGAGGTGTCGTTAGATTCGTAATTACTGTGAAAGTGATATCGTAATAAAATAAAACTAAAAAAAATAAAAAACGGTAATTTAAAAACTAAAAAAACCCGACTGCTTTTCTGAGTATTCATGAAAAAGCCCAAAAACAAGAAAGTCGTTGTACCCGATTGCACATAACTATATAATGTTATAAATACAAGATAAATTGTAGCAGTCGGGACCCATTCTAGAAAGTCAGCCATCTAGTCAGTAGATTGGAGTAATCTGCAATGTAATATGCTTAGGTATGTGCTCTCAATTCACTAAGCCTCCACTTCTAGAATGGGTCCCGACTACTAAAATTTATCTTGTATTTAAAATATTATATAGTTAAGTGCAATTGGGTACAACAACTTTTTAGTTTTAGAGCTTTTTCATGAATACTCAGAAAAGCAGTCGGGTTTTTAGTTTTAAATTACCGTTTTTTTATTAAAATCAATAAATGACTTTATCCAAAATCGGAAATGACAATAGCTTTACAAATCCGTTTATTTATGGCATTTTTCAAATTTGGTGGAAAGGGAAACTGTCAATGAACAAAACAAGGATGCACTCGTTGAAATGTGACGTCACCGCAATTAGGTCTGGTCACACCATAATCGTGACGATAAATCTAAACTAGAGTAACTAGAAAGGCGACACGGCGTCTTCACATTCCATCTGACTCACCTCAACTGCCAGTTCGGGTGGTTCCTGTTTCTGATTCAGGCGGAAGAAACGCCCAAGTGTGACCACAGTGCGGATCACTCGAAGAATACGGTGAAGATTACGGTGAAAATCTATTTGCTGATGAGCGCTCATAGAGACGTTAGTTAATTGTTGTGGCCCAATAGAACCGATGCTTGCGGTCGTGGTTCTAGTATGCAAAGGGCAACTGAAAGAACATAGGTGTAGTTTCGGTCAGTAAAATTTTGACACCCGTCACCACTCCATCATAAAGCGGGAGAAGTAATTGGATGATTCCCACCTCAATAAAAAATGACTAGTGAAACCGAAGCCTAAGAAAGCTTTGAAAATTTATCCTTCTATGAGTAAATGTTTATCTGAACTAGAAAACAAGTCCATGTAAATACTACAATTAATAAAGTACCTAACAAATTTTATCGTAGACGGTAAGTATCATCGATATACACCGTTAAATTTTAGTCGTTTTAATCCCGCGGAGGGTCGATTCTGTACATGAAACCCTATCGATTTGTAAAGATAAAAATGAAAAATAAAGTACATTTTTTTTAACTCGACTTAATTTACGAATGTACCTAATTAATTTCTTTAAGTAAACGTCAGCTGATCGAGGTCAATAAACTGTACGTAGTTAGTACGCATTGACCGACAACTCCCTACAAAGTCATTGACTCATTTACTTAAAGAAATTAATTTCGTACATGCGTATATTAATTCGAGTTTTTTAAAAAAACGTACTTTATTTTTCAAATTTATCTTAATAAATCGATAGTGTTTATGTATCGGATCGACCCTCCACGGGATTAAAACGACCAAAATTTAACGGTGTATACGTACTAGAATTAAGGTCGATGGTAAGTATTATCTCAATCAATAGCTTTGGAAAACTACTGAAATTAACCTAAAAAACGCTACTGACGCCCCTATAAACGTGGCAACCTACTGGACCCAAAAACTTTAAGTGAAATGGAAACAATCGATTCGAGGAGAAGAAGAATCAATAGCTTTGCGATATCCCCCTTATCATTGTAATTATGGTTGTTGTCAAGTCCGAGTCATATAAAGCTTGGCTTGACTGGTAGAGAATGCCTTGTTACATTAAATCCGCCTATGTACCACGACTGTACATAAAGATTAAATAAATCTATAAAGCTTCCTCGTACCTCGTACTTCGTTAGAGAGTGAGGTCCCTGCAGAAGGCGACGGCATCTCACATACTCAATGGACTGAGTGCCTAGTGAGAGTTTGATTTACGACACGTTTATGACATTAGGCACTCCGATTGGCCCGATTCAAGCTTTTAACCAATCAGAAAGGGGTAAACTTTTAAACAACGTTAACGTAAAAACCACTACCACGCAGAGCATTGGACTGAATGGATGGATTCCAAGCGAGAGGTTATCCGCAGCCGCTCTGTGTAAACCAGTAGGGTGTAGGTCCAACATGTGCGAAAGGGGTTGTTACCAAAGGTCTACGAGTCCATTGTTCTTGAAAAATGAAAGTTCGAACATTAGTTCCCAATGAGTCCATGTAATTATAAAATATTAAATATTTTCTGTTTGGTACAGTCAGCCGTAAAAGTTTTGATAAGGGATAAAATAATGTTTATTATTTCTATTTCTATGAAAATTTTGTTTCACATACGCAGTACTTATAAAACGGTTATTACAATAGTAGTAACAGTAGTATTACTCTATATACATGTCTCCAAACCAAAGGGGTAAGCAGTCATAAACAAGAAAAAAACCGAACAAGTGCGAGATGTACTCGCGCACTGAGAGTTCCGTACCAACTTACCTATGAAAAAACTTTTTACAAAAAACAAATTCAACGGACTTCAAAAACCACCAAAAAGTGCAAAATAACTTTTAATTTCGGAAGTCGGTGTGTTCTTTAATAGTTTGGTCTCTTCGTTATTTAACACCGACTTCCGAAATTAAAAGTTATTTTGCACTTTTTGGTGGTTTTCCGTCACACCGGGACAGCTTTTAAACAGAACAAAAAATTACAGTTTTATAACAATTATAGTAAATAATTTTAATCTTACACTAAAATCGAGTTAAAATTTATGTCACAGTTTCAGAATTATCAAAGTAAATCAAATAATCCTAGTTAGTAACTACAAGTATTTTTCCTTTTATGCATAAAATGAATTTTGGATTAAAAAAGTATAGTGAACTTGTTTCTGTTATGCTGTAATGGTAGAAATCTTTTTGAAACAATATTTTATGTAACAAAAAGGTTGATAAAATTGGTTCTAAGAAAAAAAAATACATAAAGGAAAGATGAAAAAAAAAAATGCCGAAGGGGTTTTTTTTTGTGTCCGTATGGAATGTGCCCGTATGGAAAATTGAAAAAAAAAAGTCACACTTGTGCCCTCACTTAGCGACTGATGCAGACTGCAGGACGGGGCAAGACAAAATGGTGTCTCTGATATTACCAGTGTTAATTTTTTTATCTTTCCCCGTTTTTCATCTTACTCCCAGTCACCTTTCAAAATTCCCAGTGAGCAGGCTTTTACAGACTGAAACGTACTCCTATGTTCCTTCTTTGGCTTCGTTCCAGGACCCCGGGGTTCTCTTTCGCACCACAGTAGGCTTCGACCCTGCTGGGTCCCTACGGTTCTGCTGACAATTTTTGAAACACTTAAACCAGTATTTCCTTTGGAGTCCACCTATGCACCCTATCAGATCATGACACACCACAAGCCCTTTGAGAACCATCCTAATTGCGATGTATTAGCGATGAATGAGACATGATTTCGTTGATAAGCTTGGAATGGCTACAACAAGTCAATGCGCTATTGGATATCCACTAATAAACCAAAATAAATAGCCATGGTTCATTGACACTAGTTGAGTACACAGACAACTATTTTTGTCTCTAACTGATGTCAATAACCTCTAGTTAAAGTGTTCTTGTCCAATATCGATGTGGGAATGGTATCAGTTAATCAATTTATTTTGAAGTTGATTTTATTTTCAAGCAAGCTGAACTAATTAGGTACATGTATAAAAACAAATTTCGACAGCCCTTTCAAAAACAATAATTATAGTTTTCGTTTTTGCACCTGCCATGTTGTCTGTCCACCACCCTTTGATGAGAATGCCAGAGGCATTAAGTCCAACTTAGCTGAGTGTTGCATGGAGTTTGAATAAATTAATCTAATGAACTTTATAAAATCACAATATAAGCATCCGCCACTGGGATGAGATGCGGCACTTCTTTGCGTCTTATCCTTGGCAGCAGGTCTGCTTCTCTTCTGAAGATCCGTCGAGCTGTGCAGATGCTGTATCCGATGTAATACGTCAAGCTATGGAGTATTTCATACCTTACAGTGATGTACCCATCGGTGGCTCAGCTCACCCATGGTTCAACGCCAATTGCGTTCAAGCTGAAGAACGTAAGCATTCGGCGTTTCTCGCCTGGGTTGGCGCTCGTGACCGTAAAGCTCCGAATCTGAACTCAAGGAAGAGAGCCTTCAACCATGCTGCCAAGTCCTACAAAAAGGCATTAAGGAAGGCTTGCTTCGACCGCATTATCCATTTTGGCGCAAAGCTCTCTGCACAGCCGTCTGGTAGCAGAGCGTTCTGGTCCCTTGCCAAGTCGGTCGAGGCGAACTTCTGTCGGCCCACATTGCCTCCGCTGGCAGGACCTGATAGAACACTGGCTCATACAGTGAGTGAGAAAGCAGGTCTCTTTGCATCTCTTTTCGCCTATAATTCGCGTCTCGATACTAGCAGTGCTACTCCACCGACTCTTCCTCACTGCGACACTTCGATGCCCGAGGTTCTTACAAGGAACAGAGAGGTTCTCAAGGCTTGTGCGCTAAGACTGGGATAGCGCCCAAGTACTGCAACCCGTGCCTAAAAAGGGCAGTCGTCCCGATCCTGCCAACTATCGACCGATTTCGATAATCTCCGTACTCTGTAAGATTATGGAGCGTGTATTGAACTTGCGCCTCATGGCATACCTGGAAGGTAACGATCTCCTTAGTGACCGACAGTACGGATTTCACCGCAATCGGTCTACTGGGGACCTACTAGTTTATGGCACCCACTTGTGGGGCGAGGCCCTCGAGAAAAATGGGAAAGCGATTTACGTGTCCTTAGACGTCTCGAAGGCCTTCGACAGGGTATGGCACGCTAGCCTATTGAGTAAGCTTCCAGCGTACGGCATTTCCTCTGGTCTGATAAACTGGGTTAAAAAATTTCCTGAGTGAACGCTCTCTCCGAGTTGTTGTTGATGCATGCTCATCAGAGCCCATGACGACTAATGCCGGAGTTCCTCAGGGGTCTGTTCTCTCTGCAACTCTCTTCCTGCTGCATATCAACTATCTGCTGATGCCCGGTATCTATGGGTATGCAGATGATAGCACAGTTGTAGAGAAATACCTGCCAAGTGCTCGGGCTAGTAAGGAGATAATCTGGTCCGAAAGAGAAGCTATGGTAGAGCGTACGAATTTCTCACTTCAGGCAGTCTCCAAGTGGGGCGAAGCCAATCTGGTGAGATTCAACGCCAAAAGGAGCCCGTTAACCTTGGCTCCTGCTTTTCAAAATGTATCTGTGGAGTGCACCGACCGCCTTCAGCTCTTGGGAGTTGAAATTTCTTCAGGGCTTAATTTTGGGCGGTTCATTGAGTCCAAATCCAAGTTAGCCACTAAGAAACTTGGCGTTCTTGCAAAGGTCCGGCGGTACTTCACACCGGGACAGCTTTTACTGTCATAAAAGCACAGGTCCGATAATGTGTGGAGTACTGCAGCCACATATGGGCTGGTGCTGCAAAATACCACCTAGCAGCTTTGGACTCGGTGGAAAGGCGTGCGAAGAGGCTAATGTGTGACCGAGATTTGGTTAAGACCAATCTTCAAAGCCTTGAGCACAGGCGTAAAGTAGCTAGCCTTTCGGTATTTTATAGGATGCATTTTGGAGAGTGTGCACGGGAATTGCATGACTTGATTCCGCCATCTCAATTCCGCCATCGGACAACCCGACGTACGGTGAGTATCCACCCTTTCGTTGTTGTGAAACATCTACGGTCCGGACTAGTCGTTTCGCCTCGTCGTTCATACCGCGTACTTCGAGGGACTGGAACAATTTGCCTGCTGCAGTCTTTCCATCCGATTATAATTTGGGTGTCTTCAAGGCTAGAGTGAATAGGCTCTTAATAAACTAGTGCGGCTCACCATCAACGATTGCATCACTGCTTACCATCAGGTGGGATTGCAATCAAGCACTAGTTTATAATCCCGGAAGTACGGTCAAGATCCCTACCAGCACCTTACTGGAATACATCCTTCTCTCGAGCACGTTTGCTCTTGCGAATTTTCACTCAAGCCAGACAATAAAGGCAAGACAGAGGTGGGAGCTCTGTTGCTCGTCAGTATTCACTACCGCCGGCCAATAAGGAGGAGGAGTGGCAGGCGGTCGCCTCCTTTTGCGAAGCAGTAATGCTAGCAAAGGAGGAGGCCGACCGCATTAGGCAAAGGCGAACACGCCGCCGCCGCCGCCGGGATTCTGATCCCGATTTCCGGCCACCGTAGGCGCGGGCTCGCGGACGGTGGGCAATGGGTAGCTCGCTGTCCGTCCGTCCGGTAACAGACCGGTCCGAGCTCAGGTCGTCTACGGCGCGCACTGTTCCCGCGCGCCTCAAGGAGTTGTCAGCAAACTGTAGGGGTCCAGCAGGGCCGAAGCCTACTGGGGCCAAAGGTTATGTGAGAATGTCACCACGGGCCCCGGGACAAAGGCAAGGAATGGAAAGGTAGGTTTTTAGTCAGTAAAAGTCTGACACTATTTCCCGCCCCACCCAAGGGCGGGATTTGTCATTGGTAAATTTTACCTACGTTAAAAAAAAAAAAATCTTCGCTCGTTTATTTCAAGGATTATTTACTTTGAAAAGATTATAAACACAGAACACAAAACATTCTTCTGACGCAATTATGTCAATATGGTGGCGAACGATTAGTTTTAATTTTAGCCGCGCGCAGACTTATAGTGCACGCACTCTACATCCACAATTTGCAATATTTATTTACTAGTACTTTTTTAAATAATGCGCTATGCTATGGCACTAACTGGTAAGGAAACAACGAGACGTTACAGGGAAAAATTAAAACTAGGACGCCCTCAGGACTATGAAAAAAAAGATTTAATATTAGTTTAAATACTTTCATTAAAAATGCGAAACAATAAAGACGTTTAATTACCAGCGCTGTGTTTTATTTTGCGTCATGTAAACACAGCTTAAGTTTTTTCGATGTGTCCGTTTGGTGACTGTCCCAATTTTCAAGTCAACAAAATACTTTTTTTTAATTTTTGTTTACTGGTTTTTTTTTTTACTAAATAACTGTTTGACCAGTTACAATATGGAATACTAAAATATCTATTAAAAAACTAACCACTTTATCAAAAAAAAATATTTAAAAAATCGATTGTCATAGTGTCATTTGTCAAAACCCGAAGTTGAAACTTTATTTTAGACAAAATAGATTTCAATTCAAGGTTATTATCTATTTTTTTCTATGGATTATATTGTTCAGTAGCAATCGGAAATTAAAATTGAGTCAAAATAATTAAAACATTAAAATAGGTCGATTTTAATGTCTTCACCAAACTCACTACTATTTCACTACAATGTCCATTTATTTTCCGTTTTTAATCGGGAAAACATGCTGTTCATTTAAAATAAAATATTATTTTCCATCCGTTAGACTATGTAGTACAGCCTACTACCTATAAAAGTCTTAAAAAAAAACTTTTAAAAATACTCTTATTTTTATCAGAGTACACTAAAACCTTAGTGAAAATGCTCCTGTGTGGTTTTAAGTGTAAGTTCAACAAGCCCTCTCACTCCGCCTTAGAGCGGGAGAAGTCAATAGATGATTTCCAACCTTAAAAAAAGTCACCAGAACCATACAACCTTAGTAATGCTAAACCCGAAACACGCGTCTAGTATTTATGTAAAGTACCTATCTGTGTAAAAAAAATATTTATAATTATTTGTTATGTCACAGAAACACAAGGTTACTGGGCCATCAGGGAATCTGAGGGGTGATTTTGCTAGGTTGCTGTGCGCTGGCGCCTCTAAATGCCCGCAAAGACCTACAGTGACCTGTGTTGTAGTACCTACTTAGTGTCGGTGGTGTCCAACTTGTGTCCATATTTAAATATTTTTGGGAAAAATATAACATACCTGGGTAGTATAGGTAAAAATTATTGGAATCGATTTAGTTACTGATTCTGAACAAACTACATTGGTTTCGTATATGCTAAATATAATGTTGTAGACAGACCTCTATAAAAAAAAATAGAATTTGTAATTTTTTACTAAAGCAAAAAAAAATAAAAACAAAAATCCTTCAAGATACTTTAGTCTTATCTGTAACACTGATTCCTTTCATTTGCCAAATGCCAACGGCAAATAATTCGTACTTATTTATTAAAAATACGATTGATACTATCGTTGTTAAAATCTTATCAACACAACACACACGGTGCGCAAGTACATACCTATTTATCTTGAAATTTAATGAGTAGGTATTAGGTATAATAAGACGCAAGTAGGAAGATACTCGTACTTAACGTGTAGGTATTTATTAGGTCAAAATAGATAGGTTTATTACTGGATACAAATTATCAAAAGGTTACTTCGTACTACTTGCATTCAGAGCCGTGGCGTGGACTAGTTTAGACGTGAGCGAAGGCACATCAGCGAGACCTTTTTATTTCATCAATTCGAAAACGAGACAACCACAGTTGCATCCCAGCGTTCGATCATATCATCGCTTACCATAACGTGAAAAACTGTTCAATAGAAAGCCTATCCATTATTTAAAAAAAACCTCTTTCTTAAAGAAGCGAGGACTTGCGCTAGGCCGTAGGCGCGGGTCCACATCACCAACGCTATGCCACAATAAATAACACTTGCGAGATTATTTGAAAGAAGTACCGTGACCCTAGAAAGCAAAGGGTGACTGACGAGTTTAGTCAGTAAATATTTCGAGATGCCCAATCTAAACAACTAATTTCAAATTTTTGTATAGTTGTGGGATTCCACGTCGCCAGAACCATGAATGCGAGCACTGTCATCCATAAAAATAGTATCTTCCATAAGAACAGTCAATGCAGGTTGTGAATATGGAACTAAGACTTCCGTTATGAACCGGTGTCCATTTAAAGTTATATTTTCTATGAAACATAACTTTGTACGCTCCGTCAAATTAATTTCTGCCCTAAACTTAACGCAATAAGGAATTATTTCCTCGAAACACACTTCCGCATAGCGTTTCCCTGGCCTACGCAACACTCGACGGTGCCGGTCCTCTCCACTACTAATTAGGGACTTACCTAGGGCCTAGATTTAAAAATTTTTGGCTGTAAAGCCGTAAAATTAATATAATGTAGAATAAAAACAATAATTGATTTTGGTAAACGTTTGGATTGCGCGCGCGTCGTCTTCGAAGATCGGTAGCCAAGTGAAGCAGCCGAAGAATGCCTAGGGGCCGAGGGCACCCGAACAAGGATTCTAGCTTTGAAAGCAATACTTTGTTCCAGTTCTCTAGAGTCCATGAAGCATAGTTTCGAGGAAACTGAAACACTGTACTCATGGAGTAATTCAAGTTTATAAGGGCCGGGCGGTAACTTATAATATTGGCAGCCAAAAATCTTCTTCTGAGTGTTTGCAAGGTAACTGTTAGTCTTCTTGCTTCTTCAAGGCTCTTTTTTAGGTTCACACTTGACGCTTTACGATTCCGCAACTCCTGACACGCTAAAAAGAGTTCATCTTGTGGTTTTGAGCCTTGTTTTCTTTACTAACTAGGTCTTCTTTTGACCGAACTGGTCTCTTGATATAGTTGTTGTCCAGACCTTTGGATAGTTAAACGACTCATATTTAGCTACTTAGACGCGTAAGTTTTGTAAACAGGTTTCTTCAAGTAGGGTTTATCGAAATTGGACTGGAAATGGAATTGGAACCGAAATCGGAGGTGAAGGCGAAGGCAGAAGCGTCAGTCAAAAACACTATCTAAAACTCAGATAAGTATGAATGAAGAGCAAACTCACAGCATTCCAAATACGAAACAATCAAACAAAACGAGTGAAAGAGCAATCGACAGAAGGCATGGCGGGAGGGAGAATCCCTAAGCGACAAACATAAACTTGTTTACGCCACATCGGTGGTAAATTTCAATCGGAACTTATCGATATAAGTTTACCAGAACCGAAAAGTGCAAATTAAATAGAAAGTTCCAAATTTTGGAAATCGAAGCTCCGTAACATCTCTACCGCAAATGTGTAAAGTTCAAATTGATACGAACCATATTTCTTTCACCAATTATGTTTAAATTCCATATTATTAAGGTTATATTAATTTGCAAGACATTGTATGATCAAAGATGCGATAATCGATATCTAGATATCTTGCTAGATTTGTTTATAGAACGATTTTGATGGTTATTTTTGAGTAAGGTTAACTTATACCTCTGTAGTACTTCAATTACTGAAGGAATAGATGAGTTTTAGTCAATAAAAATCTGACATGCACTCTTACTTCACTAAGGTGCGAGAAGCCATGTCAGAGAACTTGCTCACTATTTCGTTTTAGCTGTGGAATATCACAACTAAAAAGTTCTTTTACTTTATCAGTCATATCATAAATATTAATTATAAAAAGAAAGATTACATATATCGTTATTACATATTACGTTTAGCATAGTATCAGACTTATAATGTTCCCACTGCTGAGATTCTCCTCTTAAATGTGCTTAAAATATTCAAAATATTTTAAAATCCAATATTTAAAAAAAAAAAAAATTGCCAAAGTTAGTATTTATTTTGATGACAACAACCACAGATCCTTGGTACATGACCGTGTAAACCCGATCCAGTTTAGATAGTTACATAAAAGCGCCCGCGGAGTACATTATGGTAACCTTCTAAATATTGTTTAACTAGTATTAATAGTCTTACACAAGTTAAATACAGTTAGGTACAATATCCTCAGACTAAAAAAATAAATCGTATCTTCCGCAACTATAGGTACCGTGGTGTTCACTAAATCACTAACGGTGGACCACACGGTTGCAATCTAGCGTTCCAAACAAGGTCACCTTGGTTGGAGCTTGGTTTGTGTTGCGGCTAGCCTGCTAGATGGATGAATTTCGAACTTGTTGGACGTTCGAAATTCAATCACTGTGGTTAGGAAAACGCGCCTCCCAACCAAGGGTGTTGAAGGTCATGGTTTATAACTGCTGTCTATACGGATTGAAACTAGCAAGGTCACCTTGGTTGGAACGTTGGTTTGCAACCGTCTGGTCAACAATTTAGGGTTTCGGGTTTATAATTAAACAACCAAATTGTCAGTAAGCAGAAACAACTCAAGAGTAACGTCTAGACATCATGGAACCGTTCGGGATTACGCAAGTCGCAACTTCTTGAGTTTTGCGCTACATGCTACATTTTATTACTTTAATAATAGATTATAGACTATGTAGATTATAATAAAGTCTTTGATTCCTTAGAGCATGAATACATTTGGGAAGCATTACAACATAAAGGAATACATGAACAGTACATTCGAATACTTAAAAACATATACTCAAAATGTACAGCTCAAATCAGGCTAGAAGCAACGGGAGAGGAGTTTCCTATAGAAAGAGGCGTCCGGCAAGGCGACCCAATCTCACCTAAATTGTTCTCGGCGGCTCTAGAGATGATATTCAAAAACCTAGATTGGAATAAAAACGAACACAACTTAAACGAGGAAAACCTAAACCACCTACGTTTCGCGGATGATCAAATTCTATGTTCAGAAAGTCCAAAAATACTAGAGAAAATGCTACAAGAACTATCAGATCAAAGCATAAAAGCAGGTCTTACAATGAACACCACAAAAACTAAAATTATGACTAATTCTTCACAAACATACAACATCATTGTAAACATGGAGGAAATAGAATACGTGGACGAGTATATATACCTTGGACAACTAATAGCCACAAGTGATACTATGCATAAAGAAATCGACAGGAGAATTGCCAACACGTGGAAACGATTTTGGTCTCTTAGCGAAGTCATGAAAAACAAAGATATGCCAATTAAAGACAAAAGGAAAGTTTATAACATGTGCATTTTGCCATGTTTAACATATGGCTGTCAAAAATGGGCATTGACCGAGAAACTTTATAACAAAATAACTGTATGTCAAAATGAAATGGAGAGAAGTGTACTTTGAGTAAAAAGGAAAGACAAAATAAAAATAGTTAAATCAAAAACGAAACCAAATTTAAAGATGTTTTTTTTTTATGGTAGGTAAAATCATCCAATGACAAGTCCCGCCCTTGGGTGGAGCGGGAAGTAGTGTCAGACTCTTACTGACTAAAAACCTACCCCGTTCCATCGTTGCCTATTAAATTTGGAAAAAGTATGTAAAACATTAAAAAAGAAATGGACAGGTCATATGTCTAGAGAGGAAAATGAGAAATGGACTAAAATAATTTCAGAGTGGTACCCTAGGGATGGCAAGAGAAAACGGAAATAAAACGTTGGGAAGATGACATCAAAAGAGTTGCCGGTCCAGAATGGATCAGAATTGCAAGAGATAGAGATAGGTGGAAATCTTTGGAGGAGGCCTTTGTCGAACTGTTTCTGAAAACCGATCGTCAGCAACAAATTAAATATTGAAACAATAATAAAGGCTTATATTATATGTAATCAGGGGATAAAGCAGTAATCCCAAACGCTAGTGAGGGAGTTATATAATAAACTCTCGAGCATTGCGAGGAAGTTAATATAGAAACCTGAGTGTAGTGAGGAATTTAATAATAGTAGATATGTGACTAGGGGATAAATCAGTGTCTTTAAAATCGAATTCTTTAATTCCGAACGAAACGAAGGTTTCGAAGTTTAATCCCAAACATTAGTGGGGGACTTATATAATTAACTCCCGAGTAACGCGAGGGAGTTAATGTAGAAACCTGAGTGAAGTGAGGAGTTCAAGCTGCCCAAGACAAAGACAGCTTTATCCTCGTGATGGATACTCTACTTTTTACACCATCTGTGAGATAATTAAAAGATTATTTACGAAAACAAACTATATTTCAGAGAAATATAAAAAATATTTACAAGCCAATCTCCTAAATTTTTACATTCAATAAATTTTGTACTCTAAGATTCTATAGTTTTAATTTTCTATAACACTGTCATTCATTACTTTTTATGGAGACTCGTCAGTAACATTATATTCCTTTTTTGTTAATGGCCAGTTCGACTTTTGAATAGACTTATTTGATGCACGTATATTTTAATTCAATGTCTGGTTTTTGACGTTCCAAATTCAAATCCCATTATTCCCTAAGGAGATAACGTAGTATTATATCCCTTGGGATATAATGACTTGCTTTAAGTGAGGGTTGTATGACATATATTAAGGCATTATCGATCAGGTGGTATAAAAAAAAAACAAATTATATATTAGAGAAATATAAGTAACTATTATTTACAAGTTAATCATAACTAGCACTCGACATATTTTGGGATTGGAAAGAAACTACACTTTATTTTTTTTATAACGCACGTAATGTGCTTTTTTTTCAAAATAATGGTTTTTGAAATTCCAAATTCAATCTCATTACTCCCTAGTCCCTAGGGATCGCCTTTATTACGTTATCTCCCTAGGCACACAATGACTTGCTTTAAGAGCGGCCAACCCGAGGTACATTTTCATATAACCGCTCTTGCTTGATTATGATGTTAATAAGTTTCTTCATATATTTTGGATACACAAATAACTTGTGGATATTATCTAGCTTTCTATATAAGTCAAAACATAAAGGGTATATGGCCTGAGACGAAGAGTTAGATTGTTATTTGTACTAAAAATCATAAAAGATTGTTATTTGTACTAAAAATCTTGATAATTACTAGATTTAATTGTTAGAATAATATTACGTCAGTTGAAGTTATCATAAATAATATTAAAAACCTAATAATAATAGGCATTAATTCCGTGTTCCCGTGGTTCCTGCAACGATTTTGAAGTTTTTTTTTTAAATATTTCTTTTAAATCTTTCTATGAAAAAAAAAAACTTAAATTATAAAAAGTTGATGATATGACAATTTGCATACTCAAAAATCGTTTATTTTCCCCATTTTCATCCTCTAAGAGGTTGAATTTCCAAAAAACAATATTAATGCTCATCTACATGCCCCTAGTCCCAGTAGTTTCGACTGTGATATGTTAGTCAGACAATTTATTCTTTTATTTATATAGATAGAAACTTAGATGATATTATTATCTGTGTTTCTAAAATATCTAGAGATCTATGTGTGGATGGCGGG
The DNA here is from genome assembly GCA_958295575.1 of Leucania comma. Taxonomy (NCBI): domain Eukaryota; kingdom Metazoa; phylum Arthropoda; class Insecta; order Lepidoptera; family Noctuidae; genus Leucania; species Leucania comma. The sequence continues at coordinate 11,253,197 of OY282474.1, read as the reverse complement.
TGCGTGTGTATGAGAAATTGAAATTAGTATCACGGGTCGTGTGCTCTTAATAGTAGTATTTTGGGTATGATTTTAGAAATTTCTGCTTTTTGGAAAAATCTGGGGTGACGACACTGCACAAACCATAGAATTAATACAGAGGCATCCCCACAAACTAATAGAAGTGGAAACTTATCAGGAATCTCTATGTTTTTTTAAATGAGTTATTATTATTAGTCATCATTATTAGTGTTGCAGCCTTTTTTTATTTAGAATTCGAAGGTGGAAGAATTTTTCATACGATCAAAGAGCGGTTTGCTAATCAGGTTTTAGGGCTCCCTAGAGTTTGAGGGCCCCGGGGCACTGCCCCACCTAGCCCCTTAGTAGCTACGCCTCTGATTTTACATCTTCCTTGATTATCTCTACGTTACAATTCAACCTATCAGATTCTAGTGAAATCTTTTACCTCGCACTTTTACTTAAAGCTCCCAGATTCTCTTAGAAGTAGATAGTTTAAGTGAGAACTCGGGAATTGGAATTTGATTTGATGCTCTTCGAACACCTTATTTTCCTATAATTTTCTATTTATTGGTCACTTTTATGATTCCCAAGAAAGTTTTCCACGACTTCTTAAAAAAATTCAAGAAGCTTCAGGTCTTTCATTTATTTATTGACATCTGGATAAAAAAAAACCTTTCTTTCAACTTAGCTTCTAATAAAGCTGATAGATAATATATTTTTGTAGGCATTTAAAACATTGTTCTTGTTTATTTAAAGCATTGACAACTTGTTTCATCATTCCCAGTTCAACATGCTGGCGGCAGATCTTTTTTTAAACAGAATACCTTTACTAACAGGTTAATAAAATGTAACAGTTATTTTGGCATTTCGTATGTATTGATCGCATCTTATTACAGTTTTTTACAAAAAAAAAAAATACAAAACTACACAACTTCAAAAACTAATTAACAATTAATAACCTCAAATTTAACGTATTTTCTAGTTATCACTGTAGCGTAGGCCATATAGTTGACAGAACCTAAATAAAGTTAATTAATAACTTTTTACGACAAAAACGCATTAACATTAGTTTTATATGGTTTTGATTGAGTCCACCTCGGGTACATAAAATAACTTTACTCAACCTTACAATTTTACCACTTTTTTTTCGATGGTTACAAATCATCCAAAGACATTTCCCGCCCTTGGGCGGAGGAGGAGATAGTTTCAGACTTTCACTGACTAAAAAACCCACCCTGTTCCTTATTTGCCTTTCATACCAGGGCCGAGCCTTCCTTTCAGAAGTAGACCCTTGTCCCTAGTAGGCTTCGACCCTGCTGGACCCCTACGGTTTGCTGACAACTCCTTGAGGCGCGCGGGAACAGTGCACGCCGTCGACGACTTGGGCTACGACTATGGATTTTCTACATTTTTTTTTGTTATCAGCGCCCTAAAGTTCATCGTCATCAATCATCAAACCGCTGGGTGGAAATCCACCTACCTAGTTATGTTATTTTTACTTCTTACACTCATATGACGATACTTGATGTAAATTTTCTGCAGTAAGGCACTCAACCACATACGGTTCCTATTACTGAGTTGGTACTGATTTCAGATGTACGGTATGGTCAAAATATTTTTGGTTCGCAATTGTGTCACAGTCGGAATCAAAACTGGCTCACTCCCGCTCAGAAGCTCGTATATATTCGCACTCTAGAACAATGCATTTATGTAGTCGTATCGCGGGGAAAATAAATAATTATTACCTACATGGCTATACCAAGACAAACGATTCCCTTTAAATTTTTCAGTCACTGGCGCCACTTTCAAACTTCCTCATAATCTATCAAATCATTTCTCACTTTATTCATTCTCGTCACACCTCCATCTTAACATTTTTATCTCCGCTACATACTTACAATCTTTTTCATCCATCTATTTCACAGCCATTTCCATTTTCGCATTTTTCATAGCCGAAAGTTAGTGATTATTTGTGTGTATTTCTACGTTTATTACATACTACTTCACGCTCGAACGGATCAAATTTGGCACAAGGGTAGACCATTTCCAGGAGTAGCAATATTTATTGTATATATTACACGGCTAAATGTTGACCATCTTCGGGATTAACCCTCTGCAACTGACGTGACAAAATTTTTACAATTATACTGTCGTGGTAGTACACGAGACACCATTTCAATTGCAAATATTTTTACAGAATAAAATTATGCACCTATTTTAATTGTGTTTATTAGATCTTTAGCTTATTTCCCTAAATTAATAAATAAAATAAAAACAATTTGCATTTTCAAAAATAATCAGTACCTATTTATTGTCTTCACACAAATCGGTCTTTGAATCTCTACTTAGTTTAGACATTAATGAAATGTATTTAAAAAAAAAAAAAGTATTTAATTTTTTTTTTTCATTAAATATTAATAACGATTACAGTAATCAATCTAAGAAATATGAGATAAATCCCAATTGGTTCACTTAAAAACTAGAGAGTGTCAAAATTACAGCTTTGTTTGTTCACATGGTGGCTTGGAGCAATGAAGACAATTTAGATTGGGAAATCTCAGTAGAGCTTCCGAAAGAGTGGGACTTAAAATGAACATGGGCAAAACCAAAATTATGGTTAACATCCATGTAGCGCCCACTCCTATCAAGATCGGAGACTACACCCGAAGTTGTGGACGACTACGTTTACTTGGGACTGGGACAGATTGTCCAGTTGGGTAGGTCTAACATCGAAAAAGAGGTCAATCGTCGAATCCGATTCGGCTGGGCGGCGATCGGGAAGCTGTGCGGTGTCTTCTCGTTCAACATACCACAGTCTCTCAAGACGAAAGTCTATGACCAGTGCGTGTTGCCAGTGATGACATATGGCTCTGAAACGTGGTCGCTTACAAAGGGCCTCATAAGAAGACTTAAAGTCACCCAAAGGGCAATGGAAAGGGCTATGCTCGGTGTTTCCTTGCGTGATCGAATCAGGAATGAAGATATCCGCAAGAGCGGTTCTTGTCGGTTCAATGTCAATGTTCAATGTCGGTAACCCAACCAGGGTTGCCGACAAAGCACGTAGAATCGCCAAACCTAAGTGGCAATTGGCTGGGCACATTGCACGCAGAAAAGATGGCCGTTGGGGCCGAAAGGTTCTGGAGTGGCGGCCACATACCGGAAGGCGCAGCGTTGGAAGGCCTCCCACAAGCATCATGTTGTGGGAGACAGGTGCCTACACTAGGCTCTGAAGCTGTAAAGCAAGCCTCTAGGGGGCCCCCCCTTGGCGACGCCCATGACATGAGATCCAGATGTTCATAATTTCATATATACACTGGTGACAGACGGACGCGTAGCACAGTCATAGCAAAAAGGTCCTGTTTTTACCATTTGGGTAAAGACCCATAAAAAAGTGGGTCTCATTATTTTATCATCACTGTCACTACAACTATGACACAATACAAAGCTATTTATGCCTGCTATGTCCAACATCCTTTGAAAGATTGCTATAGGCCAACGACGAGTTTTGATAAGAAGTAATGATATTTAAAAAATATATAAATAAAATCAAATAATATTAAATAACCCGAAAATTTTCTGCTTATTTACTGATGTGGTAGTTTAGAGACACTATGAAAATATAACTCTACAGACGTGATATTCTTATAGACACAGACATTAAGGCCCGTGCCTCACTGGGACGCCATGGCAGCGCAGCCAGTTCACGCAACCAAGGAAATGTATGCAGCTCTATGGAGTGTGCCTCAACTGGCGACTGTTGGCCACGCCGCTAATCCAAACTTTTTATTGGCGTCTTGAATTGGCTACGCCGCCATGGCGTCCCAGTGATGCACGGCCCTAAAGCTGATGTGGTTGTGGTAGTCCCGTGGACACCTTTTTCTAGCCACGCACACGTGTAGTTGCTACAGCCACCACACACACACTGACTGACGCATGAGCTCATTCCCGGAAGGTATCAAGAGCGGTGACGCTCAAATTTCAAAATTAACGAGAATAAACCGAATTTTGTATTTCGCGGTGTCCGTTGGACTACACGTCAGTTCCATCAAGAGGATTAAAACGATCAAAATTTAGCCGTGTATATACATCCATGCTAAGCTGAGGAGGATCGCCAGTAAGCAATTGGTAGGTACTTTATTAAATATATCCCGAATGCAGAAACCAAAATAACTCTTGGATTCCTGCCAAAACTGACTAAAGCCGTCTGGAAAAGTTTTTTTTCGTCTCTAAACAGTTAATTACCAATGCAAATCTAATAGCGTTATCGACTAGAAATAATTTCTGACGATATATTCAACATTTGTAAATATTTATTTACCTACATAATTATACAGACGTAGGCTCGTTAGTCTGATTCGCTACTTGGCAAAATTCCAAGACACGATAGATCTGGGAACACTATAGAAGCGATGCATAAAAGTAAGACGATCACAAATCCCAAATAGGAATAAAAATAAAGTGGTTTGTGGGTCGACGACCGAGCAATGTCACCTTTAGCGCCTAATGACGAGATAAACCTCGCCGCCCGCGCCCGCCGCCGGCTGCGGCACAGGCGCACACCCGCCACTCCCCTTATCTACTTTTGTAGGTATATTATATAGGTACTTATAACATACTCAAACAGTTGCCTACACAATATAACTGCACTATGCTTATCTATAATGCACACGACGCTTTGATAAAGAATCAGTACTTACTTATAACAATTTGAATTATACTTATTGTGCAGCATAACATAGAGAACATTTTATTTATTTTAAAATCCTTACCGTCAGGTGCATTACGTAAGAAAAGTACACAGACAATGGAAATGGAAGTGATATAGTCGATGTAATGAGTATGACTAACCGCTTTATAGATATTATGTTCAGTATAAATCGTTGCTCACTGGCATAACAGTGAGCAAAAAAAGCGTACCTATACATACATACGTAGTACCTACATACCCACTTCGTTACGATGATGCTGGCATTGTGTGCGACCGCGAACGTATTCCGTTTCGGAGGGCACCTTCAAACGATGCCGTTGACCGTGGTCAGGGACGAGCGGGCCCTGACCGTGCCGTCGCGCCATTCGCCGGAACATTCCGCGCTTGGCCTAAATCGCAGTGACGTAACCACGCTAGCTTCTATTGATGCAGTGTTAGCTTCAAATAATTTAGTTCAATCAATTATAACATAGACTATAAAAATACATTGGGCTTAAAAAAGGGTCACATAAATATACTGCTATATTATCTCCCAATGTCAATGCTAATAAACATGTAATGCTAAAATCTCAAGAGGTTTCATCACGTAGGTTCAAATTACTGCTTAAAAAAAACAGATTGTCAGTAGGTATTTAAAAAAAAAAACTGTTTTCAAAATTAGGAAAAGAAAATTTTTAGAGGTAAAAGCAATTTCTTAGATTGGTCACAGTATTCACTAGGACAGCATGTCGATGTCGCTAAAAGCTGAAGACTTACAATGCGGTCCAAATGAGAATAGGATCGATCACCATGTTGTGACGTCCCGTCGAACTGTCAAATTGCAGAAATTGGGTACGTTGAGCAAAAAAAGAAATATTGAAATAGTTAATTTATTTACGAATCATGAACAAAAAAAGTCATATCAGGATCCAGTTCTTCAATTTTGCTCATCTCACCGTCACTGTGTGAAGTGTGGAAGTAGGCGAATGGTTCCTAACAATGAAAATAAGAAAGAAAATAGGTTTTTTTTTTACTAATTATGACTTAAAACAATGTATTTTGTTAAATTATATGAAACAAAAACCGTTTTAACTTCAACTAGACTTAACTAAGACTTTGTAATACAAAGCAAAAAAAACCCTTTATTGATACGCAAATAAGTTTTTTTTGCAAACCGTACTTTTCACTCAACATTTGACAAACCGAGGTTATTGGCTTTCCTATTCTTATTTAGAACGCAGATTACCGCCGAACGAACGACGAATTATCACCAAGGAAAAAGGAGGAAGAAGTCGGCGTAGTAATTACTAGAGTATTAATCTAAGATTCAAAGATTAGGTGCTCCAACGATTTCCAGAGATCGGTATGAACATCAGAAGACCAGGAAATGGCAGGCTGACAACTACCCGAGAAGACCAATTCGTCGTGAGGTGAGCCCTAAGCTAAAAAACGACATTACACGACTATTCAGGTCGGATAGCCTTCTAGAAATTCACCACGAGAGATCTTACACAATGCTGCGACGATTTCGTGAAGTTGATATAAAGCATAGTAGTCCAGCAAAATCAGTATAATCCTTGACGGCAAGAAACTTGATGTTATTACGGAAACTGTATTTTTAGGCATAACTATCGATTCCAAACTGCAGTGGGGCGCTCATATTAGAACTCTCTCAGGAAGATTAAGCTCAGCTGCATATGCAGTAAGAAAAATAAGACAATTGACAGATGTAGCCTCAGCTAGGTTAGTTTACTATGCTTATTTCCACAGTATTATGTCTTATGGCATTTTACTGTGGGGATCTGCAGCTGATGTAGACTCAATTTTCATACTGCAAAAGAGAGCAATCAAATCAAAATCAGGAAAAAATCGGGCTATTTATAGAATGGGTCCTCACGAGTCCCTCAGAGAAAAATTCAAAGAAATCGATATACTGACTCTGCCTTCTCTTTATATCTTGCAAAGTATTTTGTACCTTCGTAGAAACTTGGGACTTTTTAAAATTAGAAGCGATTTTCATGACAAAAATACGCGTAGTAAGCATGAAATTGTTTTGCCCAAATGGAGATTAGCTAGGACCAGCAAGTCATTTCTAGTAAACAGCATACGTTTTTATAACAAGCTGCCAAATGAGGTAACTGCACTTAGCGAGGGAAAGTTTAAAACTCATATTAAGCGTTCTTAACCAAAAAAGCATATTATAAGGTTAAAGACTATGTCGAAGACACGCTTGTTTGGCAATGACTGCTTCTGCACATGTGGCCCCCTTATAACTCATTGATATTGTGTAGATGTGTCTATTAACTGCTCCATCTTTGTTTTTATTATGTGACACTTATTTGCTTTCTATTTTGACACATTGCTTTTGCAATATTTTTTATATTATTTGGACCATCAGATAATGTAATTGTTGTAGTGATAATTGTAATGATTTATTTTTGCTTGCTTTTATATAGCCTCTTTCTACCTATAATGTAAATGTGAGAACACTGTAGACTCCGCAAATTCTTAGATTACTTCTTATCATGACTCACTTTTTTATGATTATCTTTGTTGTGCTTTCTGGTACAATATTGACTGGTCGACATTGTCCTTACATAATTTATTAATGAATACTGTAATATATATAAAATATTGTAATATAAACCTTTTTTAAAAGAGTAACCATGAAGTTTCTTGCCGGTTCTTCTCCATAGGAAACGACCAATTTGGAACCGTGCACTAGCTTCTGACGTTTTATAAGTGCCCATGTAGGCCTATATAAAATAAAAAAAAATTGACTTAACTTTGACTTATTAATATTAGGCTGAATAAAGTTTGATTCCTTTGCTTCTTTTTCACCCTGCAAAGATTAAACGCGGGAAAAAAAGTATTATTGAATACTATTATCTAGCCTATTTATTTGTGTTATTTGTGAAAAAAAATGTTGAATTTAAGATTTGAAGAGAATTCTTTAGATGCTACGCCGCGGCCGCCAGATATTGTGATTAAGGTAAAAAAATACTTGTGATAGCCTGCTGCCATCTAAATCAATACTAAAATGTATGACAAAGAAAAATTTTCTTCAGTACAAAATGAACAAAAATACGTTGTAATTTTCAGAGAAAGTATTTCTTCGTAAGTGTATTGAAAAACGTCGTTGGATACACGTGCAAATTTGTCACTGCAGCCCTCGGCACTCGCCTTCGGCTCGTGAGAATTCCGCCTCGGTCGCAATGACAAACTTTCTGCACTTGTATCAAAATGTACTATTTCATTACAATTACTCGAAAACTGCCTCTTATCGCACTACGACTAGGTTCGACATGGCACACTGTAGGTATATAAATAAGAATCCAATTTTTTTTTCAGCGTTGCATCTCTGAATCACTACATTTTAAACGTCTTTTTCTGGATCATTTGAGCGAAGGTGCGATATGCAAATTAAATAGAATAGAATTTTCAAAGAATTCGCTCGTCGACCAGCCTTCCTCAATTTCAAAATCACATAGGTACTTTGTCGTGTCACTGACCGTCGAGTGGCAAGCCGAACTGGGAACGATGGCCAGACAATTTCGTCGGCCGTCTACAAACCCGCCAGTTGCGTCACGAGAGCGACAGAGATGCAGTTCCTAATTGGTATTCGAATCGAAAACTCAGATAGAGCTATGCATTTTTATTTTTTCCTGCCTGGGTTCGACGATTCTAACCACTTAGATTGTAGCGGCCGAATACTTTATTTAGGTATTTTTGTTGCAACAACGTGTACAATTAAGCTCTTTGAGAGACATAAAGGAAAGGAAAAAAAACTCGAATACACACAATCTCAGGTCGCAAAATTTTCAGAATTAGACCATTGTCCAAAAGGTTTAAAAATAAAACTGGTGGTACGAGATGCGGTCAGAGCTATTTTAGCAAAAGGACAGTAGAAGCGTATTTAAAGTTGAATAAAACACTGAGTAATTTTTATTTTTTATTACATCAAGTAATATCAATGTAACATCAATTCATTCTTACACAAAAACAAGTAAAGATTATTCAGTGTAAACGCACCCATCACAAGAGTTTTGTTCAAGACAACATTCACAGATGTTAATATCACTTGCGACTTTAAAAACATAATAGAAGCGCGTTTATGTACAACAGATAATCAGTGTAGGTACTTTTTTCTTCAAAACATATTTACAATTATAAATCCAATAGGTACTTGGGATGCAATCCTCAGATCATAGCACATACATCTTCCTCTTAACATCTTAACAGACTTACGTTCTGAATAATTCGTTTTGTAGATACACGTTTTTCATAGTTCATTCAAAATTTCCAAAAGTTCTTTCTATCTAGAATGTCACAACCCTTATAGCCATTCATTTTAACTCTAACTACATAATATATTTACAAAAATCTATGTGAAATAACGATATCCACCAGCGGCTACAAGCGAAATTAACATAAAATTATAAACTGTAATTACTAAAGTGCTTCATCATGATAACATTTTGTGATGATAGCAGACAAACTGGAAATGGGTAATTTTTACAAAAAAAAAACTTCTTGCATAACGTATTTTGATTCAATTGATAAATATTTTATACATAATACTTCTGTATTATAGCTGAGCATATTCGGCACAAAATCTTCAACTGTTTCCTTACTTCTTTTTTTTTTATTTCCGAATAGCTGATACGTAACAGTTTTGCATAGAAGCGTGAAATATAATTCGACAAGCGCCATAGAAGATTTCTCATTGACAAAAATGACGAACTTCCATTCAAACATTCATTTCCTATGTAACCCCCTGGGGGAGGTAATTTTAAAATCTCGTTCTTAAAAACTGTTATTTAAAATTTCATGTTAATAGAGCCAGCGGTTCAGTCTGTGCGTTGTCTGCTGGTGAACGAATGAAGTTGAGAATTTTATTAAATATTATCACCAAACAAAGAAGCTTAAGTTGAAAAACTATGAGTTAGTCATCGTTGGAACTTCTGAGATAGATATCTTCTTCATCTTTTTTTCTTCTTGTCAATTTCTTCAATCACAATCATCAAAAAACATTTATATATATAACCTGGACATAATTTGACAGTAACATATTTACATTACGATTATTCTAAACCTCATTACATAACGTTATCAGCAATGATTACATCTTAAATGAATAAACGCCGATCCATACGACACACAATAGGAATATTATTGTGTCTATAATCACGGCAAGGGGTTCATTACTTAAGTATCTGAATAATGTATATATTGTTTCCTAAAACCTGGTATATATTGAAATAGTATATTAGTTAAATAAACAATCGATTTCATGTATTATATAATATACATATCATAGATATACGATGTATAAGTCAGAGGCCATGGATAGTTATAATAAATTCAATGTAGGTAGGTTATATCTATTGCTAATTTATAATTACTAGAGTTTATTCTGTTAGACTTGTAAAAAGTCTCAAATATAATTTTGAAATGCACCATCGACAAGATTCTGGTAAATTATAATAGCAAGTAGAGTAGTAGCATAATGCTTGCAGACCAGAAAATTTAATAAGCCTATAGCTACCCAAGTCTATAATTCTAGAAAGAATAACTAAATGGACTGTAAAATTGAGATGTTTTATGTAATTTGGCAAAATTGTATTATTTTGTCAAATAATAATTATAGTATTAGAAAAATGGTACATGTAGGGGGTGTTACACGGTTATTAATAGTTATAATGGAAAATAAACAATCTTGGATTCTCGCGTCATAGAATCTCAGTAGCTATAACATACTACAATGCAGTAGGTGCATTTTTAGCCCTAACGCCTGTTCTTGGGTCAACAAACTAATGTAAAAACATTCAATCAGTTGGCGTCTGCTCCTGTTTGATACCTGATGGACATATAAAGCCTGGCTACATTGTATCTACATCGACATTTTTAAAGCCGTGGTTCACTATCTACTTATAAGTAATTGTATGCTTAAATGCTAGTATGCTAGTTTGCCAACTTTTGATCAGGGGTACCTAAAAACATGGATCAACACGAAATGTGAAGCATTTGACTACCTCGGAAGTGTATTTTATAAAATTTATTTGATGATAGTAATTATTGTGACCTACTTAGAAATTACAAAGAAATTGAAAACATAGCTCGCATTATTTTAGTTTAGCTGTATCTAGTAAATTTTTAGACCTAAATCGTACTGACGCTTTCAAGAAATAGTCGAAATTAGCTAAACCTATTACGTATACATATAATTACTTCACTAGATAATAACATACTTATCTTGCTCTACAACAGAATTAAACCTATGGAATATGCTTATTTCTAAACATATCTAAGAATATTATCAATGTAAGTATAAAGTATATGGTTACGCAAAATCGAACTGTACATGTACAATTTATTGAATTATAACTAGAAGTATCTCATTTAAAATTCATGAATCGGGTACGATATTTAAAATATGCAAACATCGATACATCAGACATTTAGATCACTACACGTTTATTCAATGACAACAACATTTTAACCTAGGTATGAAAAATAAAAACACCTAAGAAGCGAACACTATTCGCTGTTAATATTAACGCTGTAGATCACTCCATGTTTGCAATGGACTGAGTTGGTTCATGTATTGCTGATATAAACTAATCATGGGATCATTTATCAAGCTCTAGTTTATTCTAAGAAATAACAAATGTCTCTTAGCCTGCAATTATAAACAATTTAAGTAAAAAAACCCGTCGTAGCGTCTAATAAAGGTCGTTGATATAAAATTCTACAAGTGCGAGTCCAATTCAGTTAAAATATGGTAGTGTTTGTTATACTGTATTATGTATAAGTAGCTGTTTTAATTGGCGCGCGGATATGATTTAACCCGCCCGAATTCTATCTTCATATTTACGACATTATTTTAATCTGTAGTTGCCTATAGCCTCCAAAAGTACCGAACACACTTCAGTTTACACAGCTGCATCTTCAATATTTACTTTGTGCGAAGTTATTCCAGTTGGTAATATAAACTTTAAATGGCGATTATTAACCTAGAAAGTTTAATGTAACATCCCTGTTCTACGTTCTACATCAGACGGCCAATCTTGAACGAGGGTACCTCTACCTACCTACCTATAACATTCTATAACTTGGTCACTTTGTTCAGTAACATTAAGCAACATCGCTCTACGTCGCTCATAATCTTACAATTTATAAATTCCTTCACTATTTATTATGTAAACAGTACCCTGCTTGAGGCATATCTTGTATCCTACTGAACCAAGTATTGTCGGTGTGTTATTCTGATGGACTTTCCTTATTTATCTTACCCTGATATCTTAACTTTTGTATTACTTTTTCTCGTAGTTTTGTTAATTTAACACAAACGTATACATAGCTTTACATCAAATAATAAATGTTACAAATTTTGTTTAAATTCCAGAATATCTATTTTATGTTTTTCGTCAAAAAAATTGATCTTTAATAAATGAGTTAAACATGTGATGTTTGATTTAGCAGCATTGAACAGAATCATGCGGCCTACAGAAACAGAATCTTTGTCAAATGAGCACAAGCACTCATTCTAGAACAGAAATAGACGCTAGGCGAAACTCTATTTTAACTATAAAATCTATCGTTGCCGAGCGATGGCATTGCAATGGCATGGCGCATGGCTTTGATAGTATTTAAATAACTATGCGGAACTTTAAATGTTTGATACGTTTCTACCAGTCTCTTCGTGAGTTTTTAATATCATTAGTGAAGTTGCTTTTTTTCTTGCATCTCAAGCCTCATTGGTGGAGACCAATGAAACGGAACGGACGGAGGTCCGTCAGTTCAGTGTTCAGTAATAATGTTAGAAATTCATAATTTTTTCGATGTTTTCATTTCTCTTAATCCAATTTTCAATCACATAACGGATAATAAGTAATGTTTAACAAGTTAATCCTTTAATAAAACTCAAGTGTTATACGCTTAAGTTTTGTATCTTTCTACTCTCTTTTTACCTTCTGTAATTATCTGATACTTTTATATCAAAAAACTGAACCACAAATTCAACAGCGAAATTTTAATCATAAGATTTAATTTAAAAATTCGAGGAAATTACATTGGTCGATAAGTAATTTTATTATAATGAATGGTTTGGTAACTTTCTGTCGATATTGTATGAAATTGTAATCATAATAAAAAAAAGTCCCAATTACCAAATGTATTATGACGACTACGTACACCTATTTAAAGTATGTAATAATAAGATATTGATTGCAGATAATAATTACTAATTATATAATTTGTAACAGGATCCCAGAACTGAAATGTTAAACAAGTTATAGATACACATGAACACAATAACCTGGTATTGTTTAAATAATAATTCATTGGCAATTCCTTAATAGGTACCTATTACGCATACGTTTTTGGCACACATTAATGTAGTTATTAAAATTATGATAATACAAGTTACGCCTTGCAATAATTTTTGCCTAAATACTTCAACACACTTGGGGGAGCCCTATGTCCAGTAGTGGACGTCTTGCGACTAAAATGATAATGAAATACTTCAATGGCAAAATTTGCTCTGAATTCTTACAGTTACACTACGTTGACTGTTTTCAGATAATTTCAAGGTTATTCATTAATTCCCAAGAGGACGCCGGCGTCCGCACACCTATTGTCTTTCTATTGTGTCTCTAATTACGGTATTCAAAATGTTAAAATTTAAACTATTGCCTAAAGAACAATACTCGATGAAACGATACTCATATAGAAACCAGAAATGGACGGCAGTGAGGCCAATTTTGGAACTGGTCATGTGATCCAATTATAGAAATAATAATGTTTAGGCTTATTGTGTCTTGGGGAAAGCTTCACATTTTTAGAACAGTATTATAGCAAACCTGTGAAAAGATACTCAATGGGACAGCGCGTATTATTGGAGAATAATAAAAAAACTTACTAGCAATTAAGTAATTTAAACACATCCGCAAACCTAGAGGCGAAAGATATGTTGTCGGTTGGATACTGGAACTAAGTATTCGGTTTTTATGAGCAAGAGTCTATCCGGGCTAATTCCAATCCTATGCCTTAACCATAGGTTCGAGAGAAGAAAATAACCGAAAGCAAAGTCGACGCGGACGTCTGCAAGTTGCACTTGACACTTCATAATACGCATCGATCGTTGAATGTTCAGGACATTGCACAAACTGGGCGCAAAAACTACATTATGTGCTTTGGTTGTTGTAAGTCAAATCATATTCTTCAGTATGTTAAACTTACAAGACTGTGAATTTTTTGTTCAGAGTGGGCCAACTCTCACACATTTTGCAGATATTATTCGTTCATAATTATGATCGTACTGCAGTTAGTAACAACACGTGTTACACTGTTACACACCATTACACTGTTTGATAATACGAGTATTAAAATCAAACATGGAATTGGCTACTGTAGAAAATAACGTCAATTTTGTAGACTGTTCCTGTAGTAACTAAAGGATCTGTAAAACGGTCAATTGCGATCGACAATGTTTACGTGAATGATAATGACAATGTTCCTATTGACTATTGCTTCAATCGTTTAAAGGAAACGATTTATATTTGCATTAATTAGCGGCAATCACGTTTTGACTGATTTACCGTTTCGGAGACCCATAACAGTAATTATTTGTAGAAAATTACACAACTGCCCTGACCTACCCGATTAGTTGGCTTCTATCAATACCTACTTTAGCCATTCTATTATTATTCACTAATCACTAATATATCATAATTTAACCATAGGTGCTGGAATGGTTATTTAAAATATTAACTGCGGTTTAATTAAATTGATAAATTATACATATGTATAGTATGTATTTTACATAGATATTTTGAGCAGGTACCGTATGAATTGGAAATTTATAATAGTACTACTGTACTGCCAGAGAAGCTCAGGAATACAAGAATGTTATCTTCAATTTAGTTATAACGATTATCAAATTCGTCTTTATCATCTACTTAAACGAAAGGATTTCCATAAGTCAATCGTCAGGGCTTGACTGCCACATTGTTATTAAGATATGTTATTCCAATTGCAGACACAAATTGACATGTTTTAAAACTATAGTAAGACTAACTCCTACTATTTAGTGGTTAGATGGTCGGTTGTTGACTTCTCGAGATTTTTGTGAAATTGTGATAAAGCCCTACTACTGTAGAAGAATAATTAAAAAAGTATGATTAGAAATGAACTAGGTAATCTTACTAATCACTAATCTTTTATAGATTAGTGTAATGTTTTGCGCAGATTCCACTGATAGTTAGAGAATCAAATATCTACCTATTATTCGATTATACCTATCTTTTAGCGGTTGTTTAAAATTTATGAAGATAAACTAGCCGTATTAATTGCAAATATATGCAGGTATAGACTATTGTAGACACGTCAGAGCCAGTCACCATCTTTTACAATAGACATTTAACATACAAGAATTGAAAACATTAAAGCGGAGTTTATTTAATTGAAATTGTAATTTTATCCAAGACTTGTTTTAAAAACTATTTTTTTAAAATTATCAAACATTTATTGAGCTTTATCTCGTCATGGTCCCTCCGAGAATTTTTCGTGTTGATATCACACAGTCATTTCAATATAATTTAGGTTTTGCGGCTATAATATGGCCAAGTGGGGCTCATATTTATAGACCGCGATATTCCCGTATATATTGTAATCGTCTCCCATATTTTAGTCACTGCCGAATTTCGCTTCTGTAGGTACAGCAAGTTCTGAACCAAATTAAGCTCATTCTTCAAGTGCTTCATGTAAAAAATAAAGCCATCTGAGCTACGCAGATTTGAGCAAGTTTAGTTTGCTGTGTTACCAGTATATTTATTGTATAATACCTGTCTAGTGTCAGCTAAGGAAGCCATTTATTAATATGGAAGGAATCCTACTCCAGACACAACTTTAAAAAAAATTAACTCTTATGGATTAAGTACAGGAAAAACCTGAAGAACCAGAAAAAAATTATGTTAGTATTCAATTTATGCTTTATTTATTTAGATACCTACTACACATGAAAACATGGCTGAGACAAAATACCTGCAACATATCAATTAAGTAAGTTTTAAAATAGATCTGAATTTTGTTAAAATTTAACCAAGCACTTAATATTTCTTGGTTTATTGTTGAATAAAACGTACCTACACTGTGCATTACTTGTTTTAATTAAATTTTTCAAATTGCCAAGGGAGGCACAGTCTTTCAGGATTTATATGTATCATAACCAATGAAGTTTGCCCACACTGTGGGACTTACCCATACTTAGTCCACTGCATCATTATGCACTTACACTATGAATGTCTAATTCAGAAACATTTGGTCAAATATACCATCTACTTACGTAATATTAACCTTTTTGGAAACTTAACTAACAATCTTAGGAACAGACATCACAAAACTGATGCACCGGTTACAGATCAACCTTAACATCTTGCAGCCCACTGTGTCGCTTTAAGTATTCACTATTGTCATCACAGTCCACCTTTCTCCTCTTCCTTGAGTCAAATCTCACTCCTGTTTCTTGAACAACCTTTTCACTATTTTGAATTGCAGAAATTATATTTTCTTTAGAAGGTGGCACCAGTTGCAACTCATCAATGCTTTCATTGACTGATGGCTCCACTAGATGCATAACAATGCGCTCTAAACGTTTAGGATGTTCCACGGGAGCATCGTCTGTGGCAAGTGGTTCAGTTTGTTGTTTTTCAACATCAATAATCACTGAATACTTTCTTTTCATTTCCTCCATCATTCTACACCCATAATCTTCGCCAATTACACTATTGACACATACAAAACTTTGAACTTTTTTAGTTGCTCTATCTATTTCAAGGAATCCTCGTGTTCTCATGTATATGAAATGTCCAGATCGTGACATCAGTCTGTAGTATGACTCTCCAAACTCTCTGCTCTCATCATACATTTGCCGTAGTACACAAATGACCCAGCGGACATCTTCTTTGTGCATAAATACAAAGGCTGATGTACCAGTTACTTCTTCAGTCATGTATCCAATTGCTAATGATATACTCTGGTCACATTGTACTATACGACCATCAATTAAATGTCTAGTCCAATACTCCGAATAGGCCGTTGGGGGCAGAATTCTAGCTGGCATTGCACTGGACAGTACATGAATCATGCCAACAAACACTACATCATTTCCGCTAGATGAAAATGTTCTATTGGTTCTGACTCTTTGCCGCCGAATAATCTGCTCATCTTGAACACCATTAGACGTTGCTTTATCAGAGCGTCTCAGAATGCCATCTATACGACAACGCTCATATCTAGCAGGATCTGAGCGAGCGCCTGCTCTCATAATGCGAATATGGAAATTGTGGTGGTGTTCAAAGAGTCTACTGTCACAACTTGTTTGCAGTTCTTGAGGGTAAATATGTTGGCGAAGAGTTTCTTTGTCATCTGGATGAACATAGTTGTACATGTCCTGACCAAGTAGGTCTATGTGACAGTATCCCAACTTTTCTTGAACATTGGGAGATACGATAAACAGGCGGCCGCGGCAGGTGACTCCAAACATAATGCCACCAAATAGGTCGAAAAATTTTAGAAATGAAGACGACCATGTCTCTATATGACCGCATTTGACAGTATTCCCAAACACATGCTCGTTGCGGAGCTTGTTGGCGGCGAGTCTCAACACACTCGTTTTATCAACTTTACGTTGCGAGTGCACTATATCGGACAACAAAGACATAAGAAGACTGATTTGAGAGTTGTATTGGCTTCGACGCTGTTTTTCAGCAATGATACGGGATTCTCGATCACTAGCTTTAGCTGTGGGCATACCTGGTGAGTGCGAATCGGAGGAAGAATCACCGCTATGGGTACCTTGAATTTCATAGCCCATAGTCGGCGCTGGTACACCCACCGTTAAACCAAACTCCGTCGGTGAGGTGCCTATCTGACTCGCGATCGCCGAGTGTATTCCAAGATGTGTACTAGCTCTGCTCGAAGATGTCATTTTCCCGCGAACGATACTGGTATTCGCAAAACTACGTCCTTGTTGGTATCATTACAATCCAATAACCTTACGTAGATAGTGAAACCGTAAATATCCACTCAAAAACATGCTGTCCCGAATATTATCGTATTGTAATTGTAACAGTTATCTAACACGATCACATCACAACAAAAATTATAAGTTTTTCAGCGAAATGCACCAGATGAATATTTGTTTTATTTCCGACTTTGTGTACAGTTCAACTGAACTTGGATCACCGTCTATCAAGACGTATCAATCAAAGAGAATATAAGCACTACGTTTAAGAGACGGGACTCCCATACAAAAAAATGGCTCAGTATGGCGTTTGCGCTACGCTTCAATACCAACTTTGACATACATAACCAAAGACTTGACGCATGAGGGCTGCCAACATAACAACCGAAATAGTGGTGTTACTAGGTGCTCATGGTAATTTTTTATCGATAGTCGATATTTATATAAAAAAAATGTAGGCTCTTTTTTTGGGTCTATTTAGGCCATCGTTTTTCACCAGTTAAACGGATAAGTGGAATATTTCGTATGAAAAAATTAAACCAAGTATAACCTGTGAATTTACGTTGGCGCAAATAAGGCTTACCCTTATTTGCGTCAACGTAAACTCACAGGTAAATTGTGAGGTTCCAAAGGTGGGGGTGGGGGTGTGTTTAATACTAAAGAAAACGCCTTTTTGAGGATTTTAACAATAAC
Organism: Leucania comma; assembly: GCA_958295575.1. NCBI lineage: Eukaryota > Metazoa > Arthropoda > Insecta > Lepidoptera > Noctuidae > Leucania > Leucania comma. Next base: position 11,234,790 of record OY282474.1, on the reverse strand, counting down.
AGTTTATTCTCTTTTCCATAAATAAGGTTAAAGAAATACACCTTACCAATAACCTCCTGATCTCCATTCCTCTGTACCAGTCATTTTAACCCAGTGTTTACATCTAAAAAAATATATATATTTCATTACTATTATTAGCATTTCATTTACAGCTAAAATATTTGTTGTTGAAAAAGCATGACAGTGTAAATAACATTTAAAATTAAAATATCGATACAAGTCGAAAAAAAAATCCACTACAGCACTATTGATTGGTTATTTTCTAGATTTTCGACCGATTTTTATCAGAAATTTGTATTTATCTCAAAATCTTTTTCTGTAACTGAAAATGAATGTTTATTTACGCTTACCTCTCTTCATTTAATGGATATTTAGCCATAAATATTCGCTGCTTGTTCACCATCTGACCAGCCGGCTCTTAGACCACATATTTCACAGATTTTATAATGCATATGTTCAGATTAATTCACACGGGTACACAAATAAATAATAGATAGTAGTTACAATAAATAATAGCCGATTAAAATTCACGAAACAGTTGTAAAAACGAAAATCTAATTTTGTTTACATCCACTTCTTGACAAGCAAAAGATGAATATGGCGGCCATAAAGCTTCGACAGAGTCGAATAGATGTTAGAGCAAGACAGCGATAGCCGCCATTTTGGCCGCCATCTTAATTAGCGCAAACGCCATACATTTGAGATGGTTCATTTTTTTCTTAGGGAGTTGCACCAGACTGGTATCAATCAACATGATTCAACAGCAAATATGATGTTGCCACCTTATACATCACTCGACACGATAACAAAGTGTTGCAAGCTTATTAATGTGTTACTAACTATAATATATATCTATGGTTACTGTGTTTTTTTTTTGTAAAAAGAGCTCTTAAGCAAGTGAAACAAAGTCTTTTGAACTTTTAGTCGAGTTTATCGATTACTAAAACGTAATATTCATTTATGCTCCATTTTTAAGTATGAATTAAAAAAAACGCCTATTCTGCATGACAAAGAAATAATCCATTTCAAATATTTTCTTATAGGATTTTTTCAAAGTTATTCTCCAAATCGTACAAGTTATATTCTAGTAATCTGTCGTAAATCTGTTTGAAACCTTTTGTCAATGTCAAAATTGACATGGCAGTCAGATAAGTAATAAACTTTTTTTCATAATTTACATACTTGTGCAGTGTTGCCAACTTTCACTTTTAGTGCTAGATTTAGTACTATTTTTACACGGTCAGCACTGAAATCTAAGATACAGCACCTAGCACTGAATATAGCACTAAATTGCAGTCAAGCGAAAATTTCTGGTTACTACAGAATAAAACGTATTAGTAGTGTTACTATTTTTTACAAACAAACACAAGGTTGCAAGAAATGGTTGTTCTGTTAATAAAATAACATGTTCTTTGTCTTGCTTTTTGCTAGTTTGATAAAGTTCATTAGGTGACTGTGTGTAACTAGACAGGAAAAGTTCAGTGTGTTAAAAAAAACTAAGGAAATGGATATTCCTTTGAGCAAAAAAGGTAATTTTGTTTAAATTTGTCGAGTCTCAAGATAGACTCTGCGAACTTTTGCGCTTTTGCACTCGTAAAAAAATAAATGCCAATAACAGTTCTTAACAGTAATAACAACTGCTGCATTTGGAATAAAAAAAACATAATTATGAAAAACCTTAAACTATTTATCGGGTCTGATAAAACGTTTTATAGAAAAAGTTGACACAGTTGGTAAAACTGAAGTTTATTAAGCTTTGCTCCAAAAAGTTTTGTTTGCAGCGCAACACACCGCAGTCTTGTCGATTGATCATCTAAGCCCATTGTGCATAAAAGCCATCGCAAATTTAAAAGCTGTTTGTAACTTTTTAAATTATAAAAAATGTTTTAGCACCACATTTTGGAAATCCATAGCAATCTAGCTATTTGAGATGTTTTTTAGCACTCACTCGTAGTATAGAGTTTGCAACACTGTACTTGTGCGACCAAAGCTGTTGTATTCATGCCTTGCCTTGCCTGTTGCATAGTAGTACTAAGTTTACGTTTAACCGGTTATATTTAAAAAAAAAAATCAATTCATCAAAGAGTTTATTAATTATATCTTGGGGCTTCAAATTAGTTATGTGATATACTTACTTTGAAGCACTTTATTTCGTAGAATGTTTTAATATAACGTTATTTTTTACTGTTTATCGTATGAGGAAAAGTTATGCTTATTTGAAAATAATAAACCGGTTTTGAAGAAGATCGCTTCAAGCGTCAAGGAAAAGTAAATTTTAGTGTAATATTTAAATTATCAGAATGTGGCTAAAGTTATTGATTGTTTTAAATATAATTTTATTACACTTTGCGATCTCAGAAGATGGTAAGATTAGTGCAAGTCCTTTATTTACCTTGTTTTTATTATATATTTTACTTTATTTTAATTGTAAATATGTGACCACGGCTAATATAAAAGAATATTTGTCGCATTCATATTCGTTGATGGAAGCCTATGTTTAGCAGTAGTAATTTTTGCCTGATTTTATTATTTATAGAGATTTATTTATTTATTCACCAAATCCACAGCTCTTTTACAAATTTTACTTTGTTAAATTAATGTAAATACCAGTCCAACCTTATAATTCTAACATTTGATAAAGTGCACGGCATAGAAGTCGAATCCTTTTGTTATGGTTATGCGCAGCCCACCCCCCCCCCCCCCCACCCCCGCTGCGACTGAAACCCAAAAATCTGTTACTATTTTGGTTCAACTTATATGACGTGTATTGTACTCTTATTATTTACCATAATTCTTAATTAATACCATAATTCTTAAGAATGTACTTAATTAAAAACAAACAAAAATAATAAAAAGTAGCTATTATAAGCATGTAGTTTGCCATGTAAATAGTTAATTTGCAGAACAACAGCAAATTATTGTACCTGAAATTACCAAACTAAATTGAAAATCTGTTCAATTACAATTTTAATGAGGTATCAATTGATTTCACAGTACATACCAATTATTTACTTATGTTGAAATGTTTTAGTTGGTGACAGCTGTATGACAAATGACCCAGCTTTAGAAGGTACTTGTGCCAAAGTTTCAAAGTGTGAAGCAGCCCTTATGTAAGTGTAACAATACATGTATGCATACTATTCAATGTAAAGTTAATATGGTACAACTGATTTATGGTATGCCAAATACATTCACTTCCTAAATCTTTGAATGCAATTTACACTCAATGTAACACAATACAAAGAGTTTTTAAAACTTCAACTGTTTTATTACAATTATGCCTCACTAGATATTGTGTTTTAATATTTTTTCACACTTTCAGAGAAATAAGAAAAAAGAAATTTCATCAATTTGAAAGATGTGGTTTTGATGGGTTTGAAGAAGTGGTCTGTTGTCCTCATGCAACCAATAAATTTGGTAAGACTGTATATTTTACTATTAATACTTAACTAAAGGGTCTTTCAACAAGGACGGTTTGATTTTGAAATTAAATAAAACAAGCTGTATGTGAGATATTAAAGAAATTATTTTTTTATTTGAAAGGCCCATTTATGCCATTATTTATGAAATATATATATGACCCTTTTTATAATAATACTGCAGTAATTTATTGATAATATTATTTTAGGAGGAGATGAAACTAGGATGAAAGCAGATAGAATTGCTGAGAGAGGTAAGTCTTTCTATCATTATATTAATAATAATATTCTACAACTATCACACATAGCTGCCTAGTATCAAGCTAAGTAGAGCTTGTGTTATGAGTACTTGAAAACTGATAAATATACTAATATATTTCTAAACTCATATACACTGTTAAATTTTGGTCGTTTTAATCCCGTGGAGGATCGATTCGGTACATGGAAACGCTATCGATTTATAAAGATAAAATTAAAAAATGAAGTACTTTTTTTCTAAAATTTGAATTAATATAAGCATGTACGAAACTAATATCTTTAAGTAAATGAGTCAATGATCTTGTAGGGAGTTATCGGTCGATGCGTACTAACTACCTACAGTTCATTGGTCTCGATCAGCTGATGTTTACTTAAAGAAATCAATTTCGTACAAGCGTAAATTGAGTTTAAAAAAAGTGCTTAACAATATAATAAATAAATAAAAAATTAAGTATAGTCTTTTACCTATTTACTTACTATTTAAACGATCATTTTATACTTTTTACAATAAAATTGAAATTTTATTATTAACCGGTTATTGATTTTAGTTTCCCGAAGGATTCTGATTTTAAAAATAAATGGGCAAACAAGCGACAAAAATAGTTCCTTGGGTACTATTTTTTACCGTTATAATAATTATAAGTACCTACATTACGATTTTGTAAATAGAGAGGATTTTCTTCAGACTTTTTGTTTTTTTAATTTTACGTTAACACTCATTTATTAAGGCCCAGTTCTACTCATTTTGACCTTTTTTAAACCTATGGAAATCCACAAATATAAATGACAACACCATGAAAATTTATTTTATTAAAATTGACTATATGCGAAGGCCAAGGAAAATGAAAACACGATATAAATTAGTTGGCTCGATAAAAAAAATCGCGAATCTGACCCTAATTTACGATTTCAAACGTATTTATCTACGAGATTACGTTACGGAACTATTTGAAAGTTACAAAAAAAAAAATAAAGCTTGTTATTTAAAAGCGCTTCGCAAGAACAAAAATCTTGAATAGTTGTTTTTTTTTTTATATAAAAATAAAACCGCTGTTTTCGGGCCGCGAAGACGACATAATCCCAAGCGAAGTTCATACAAAAAAAACAGTGACTAGAACCGGCCCTTAATAACATAAAGTATGTACATTTTATGTTAAAATAATATTAAGAACTAGGAAGGTAGAAGCTTCAAATATTACAGAATATTTAGTTGTATATTCACTTTAGAAATCAATCATTAAAATAAAATAAATATTTAAGGTTGAGTCCGACTCACACTTGTCCAGTTTTTTTATTTTTAAATTAATATTGGTGCCTTAACTAACATTAATTTTTACAAGGGCGTTCAATATGTTATCTTGGATATTATACTTACAAAATGGCCTCACTTACAAACATTTGTAATATACCTACTGACTGTACTGTACTCCATCTGTTTAGGTACTTAACTAAACGTAAAAATCTCGATGTCTTTTTATTTTAAAGATATCGTTTAAAAGTCATACAAAGATTATTTAAATTTAGTTAATTACCCAACATCGGTTTAGGTAAATAACTAATTGTAACCATCTTTAGATAAAATTTTCAGACAATTTTTAGATAAAAGACGTGAAGATTGTTTACATTTTTTACATATATATAATGAATAAATAAATTTAATTAAATAAACTACAACTCCTTCATTTCTCTCCGCTACATTTTTCTTCTTCTTTGATCACATTTCCTAATAAGTACACTTTAACATTTTAGAATGCCAGAAAATCATAGCGACAAGCATACCTGCTTTGGACTTACATATTATAGGCGGCGAAATCGCATCACTGGGGGAATTCCCACACATGGTAAGGCATAATTTTCCTCATACTTATTTTTATTATAGATGATTTTTGTTATGATATTATCTTATTAGTCTTGTTATTACAGAGGTCTGTAAAAAATATTTAACACTTGGTTGCTATGATGGATATTGCTGACTGCCAGTGAATGTTCCATTGAAGCCGACAATGGTGACTGTCTTGAATACTTTTTCTTTGACTTGTAGTTGCAGGGCGTTTAACGTCAACTGGGCGAGTTCAAAGACCTGTAGGTAGTAATCCAACGACATCTCCCGTCCTCGGATGGTGTCAGATCTTTATTGACTAAAAACCGAATCCGGTTCCTTCTTTGCCTTCGTTCCAGGGCCCCGAGGTTCACTTTCGCATTACCCCTGGCCATAGCCCCAGTAAGCTTCGACCCTGCTGGGCCACTACGGTTTGCTGACCTCTAGAGGCGCGCGTGGAACACTACGCGTCGTCAACGACTTGGGCTCGGTCCGGACGGGCACCGGACGGTCGGACGGCGAGCAATCCATTGCTCGCCGTCCATGGGTTAAGGATACGGAGAGGAATACCCCATTTGGCCAGATTGTTTCTGTAGCTGAGCCCGCAAACGGTTCAAATTTCCAGGTTGGCCACTGCTGTTTGCGTCAAGGTTGCAGATGTTTATGGTGATTTTAAGATCTTTTATTAAATTCTCGCTAATGATATCTATGTTTAAAAAAACCCGTTGCTTGTAAAATATTGTTTGTTGATAGTGATGTCAATCCTGTTTCTACATAACAAGTTTTTGGTGTTATTAAAATGAATAACATTTGAGAATACACGGAATGCATGCGTAAGCATTTGTAATAAAATCTTTCTGGTTTTTAAATGACAATTGGATTTATGAACAAACTTCGATGACGTGTTTTGTTCATTTATTTCTAATTAATGGTGGCGAAGAACTAATGACAAATTTAATTTATAATCTTTCATATGAATGACCTATTCTTATTTCTGTTATTTTTGTTTTGTTACGTGTTTTGTTTGTCTTTAAACTACTAAGTAACTACTGAAATCGGATACCTACTTTCTTGTTTATTTTAGTACAATATTTTAAACTACAATTAACTCTAAAAGGAGATCTTCTTTTGAAAACAGCATCAAAATTGATTATTGAATGAAGCAGCAATGAGCATTTCAAATATTGGTATGAGGTAAAGTGGGCCCGTGGCACAGTGGTCGGTAAATCGAGCTCCATACTCATAGAAACTCAGTCAGGAATTTGAAAAAAAATTGCAATGTGTCTGGTATACATATCTTTATGTAATGTTAACGTATGGAAAGTATTGATAACTCCACACGCGAGAAAAAAAAAAGTTTTACGTTTTTTTTTTGTATGGAAGAAAACACGTAAAGTTAATTTATTTGAAACTGAATGGAACTGAAGGGCTGGTGCTCACACGAGGTATTGTACCATTCACGGCGATCAAGGTGACATCAAATTCATATACCTTTCGGTGCCGCTTCGCACGTAGTTAATTTTTGAATTTTCGAATTTTCGATAGGTGATTTTTCAAATCTTTGACATGGTCAAATGAAGTTAACTATCGATTTACTTGTACTATCGTTAGTTACTAGCCTACTAATGACTTTTTCGATGAGAATATAATTAAATACCTACGTTATAGATCACATACTTTTTTTTTACAAAATTGCATAATCTGTCATAGTAACGGTGATTAACAAGTGATTGAAAACTGATGTTACTAAGTAACTTATGTAATTATGGCTAAGATATAATTAGATACTAATGACATAATAATAATAACTTATTGATCTGCAACATTTTATACAAGCAAACACTTACAAATAACATAAAAACAAAGACATTAGATAATAAAAATAGTACGTTAGTAGTAATTTATATGGAATTCTAGTACTCAAGGAAAGATTTAACTTTTGTTATAGCCTATAGGTACCAGACTTGAGCACTAATCAGTCAGTTTATGGTCTGTAATATAAGCGAACGTTAATGAGGATGTATAAAAATAGGATTCGTTTGATTTTAAATTTTATCAGTTGCTAACATGCACTTGTGCAATATTACGTTATTACGTTTTATTTATAATTGTGTTCTGATGGAAGGTTTTGGTACCAATATAGAAATTTTCCTGTTTGTGGCAAACAACAGTTGTTTTTCACAACCGCAAATGTTATTTGAATTTTTTGAGATTATACTTAATTGGTCAAACAATTAAAAAGAACGAATTGAAACAATTCTGTCAGACTTGTGCGCTCGTTGAGGATCTCCTGTAACCGCACGAAACGTACATTCATAAAAAAGTATGAGACATGGCTGCCCGAGGACATAAAATGGCCTGAAGTCTTGAGAGAAAAGACAACCCCTTCTGTAGTGTCAGTAGAACAGCAACCATGTTCCAGTTCTGACTTCGCTATAAATGAGGGTGCATCAACATCCTGTGGACCGAAAACGTGCAGTGTTGGAACATCTACATCAGTTGTAAGTCCCAGAAAACCATTTGTGAAGCGAAGTCCGCTACAGAAGAGGAGGAGAGAGGAAGAGCTCCTAACGTACAGCACTGAAAATCTTGCTCAAGCAACTGGTTTAAAAACACAAAATAAGAATGTAGCAGATATCATTAAACCAGTCTCGGAACCAGTGGCGTGCCTGCCTTTATAGGGGGCAAGCCGAGGAAACCTTGACTAATCTTTGCCTAATATTCCGAATTAAAAAAAACTCGAACTTAAATCCGCCGTCATGTATCATGCAAAATTTTTAACTGCTGTAATCCTGATTATTAAGCTAATATATTAATTGTAGACATTCGACAATCCGCGGAACGACTATTCACACTATTCCCGACGTGATCTCAATACCCAGGAAAAAAAAAGTGAACAGTTTAAATAATATTGACGGAAAATTTTAACACCGCGATGTGAAAATGGGTCTGGATTATCAACGCCATCTAGTTTTAAAACTGGAACTAAAAGCCTGCATTAGTTCAGTTTATACATTATTGACGGAAAATCTTAACACCGCGATGTAGGAAATACGTCTTAATTAACAACGCCATCTAGTTGTAAAATTGGAATTAATTTTTAAAACAAGCTTTCTTTGTACAAATTGATTGCGAACATTTTCATTTGTTAACATTATGATAGAAATTAATTATCATAAACGACTTAAACGCAGCAATCTATCGTTATTTTTTGGCAATTCTTGTCCGCTCTCGATTCTGATCACTTATTGTAAAAAAAAAAAAAATTCTATTCACATTTTACCAAAACTATACGAAATAACATCACTCAATTGCTTTTGAGAATTCTGATGTATTTTCATGGCACCAGCGTAGTTATTTATGTCATTATAACCTGATGTATTCCGAGTAGGTATTCTTATCGTTTGAGATAAAATATGCAACACCAAATATCAGGGGTAGGTTTAAAGCATATAATGAGTTACCTGGCCAAGTATCGCCCACACATTTTAATCCGTCACAAGGAACAATTATTGTATGCGTTTCCGAATTCATTTCAAAGATAAAATACTTTAATCACTTCAAAACTAAGTAAAACTTCAATACCAATCACTTAACAACAATAACTAATCATAAAACTTTTAACTTTAAATGATATAAAGAGAAAACTAAAAAAATCTAATAAAACAATTAGGTACGTACAAAACGATACCAACCGCTCAAAGCAGTTTGCACAACTTTTTACGCATCATAGGGGGCGCCTCGTAATTTGCGTAAAAACATAAACATCCCTTCATAGTTTTCGAAAAGCTGTGCTTTTTTATCCATTGTTAATATTCGATGAGTACTTGCACACGTTGAAAAATTTTACACACACAGACTTATATTTTTATGTTTTTATAGGGAAAAATGAAATGGCAGATTAAGCTAAATGGAGAAGCCTGTGCGACAGAAAGAGACGACAAAAAACTAGTGTTCATCTCTTTTTTTGTTACGTGTTAGAGCGAGATCGCAGTTTGCTGGGTGTTGTATTATCTTATGAATGAACTTAAGTCACCCGCGTTTCGAATTGCGCTAAAAGCGATAACGCGAAACCGTCCGAAATAGTGACGCTGCGCGTTGGTTGGATTCGCGTTAGAATCACTTTTGACGCAATTTGGAACGAGGGGTTCGCGCTACGTAAGACGAGCGAAATTTGAAGTGTGAGTTTTTATTTATTTAATTATTATAGATGCATGCAAATTATTATATTAATTAAGTGGGGTGATGGTGGTGGTGGTAGGTAAAAGCCGGGCTTATTTGCTTCTATGGTGCGCACGTCCCTGCTCGGAACATTCTGAAGAAGCTACAAAGATAAAGAAATTGTTGAAACCAAAGAAAACTATGCCCATATTGTGTTGATAAAGCTTTAGGTATTTTGACCTCATTGAAACTTTCGAAGTGGTAGTATAGAACATTAAGATCTTGTTAAAAAGAATTCCAAAATTCCATACAAAAAATTTACAGACTTCCTTATAAATACTATTAACGTACTATTTTTATTATCTAATGTCTTTGTTTTTATGTTATTTGTAAGTGTTTGCTTGTATACAATGTTGCAGACAAATAAGTTATTATTATGTCATTAGTATCTAATTATATCTTAGCCATAATTACATAAGTTACTTAGTAACATCAGTTTTCAATCACTTGTTAATCACCGTTACTATGACAGATTATGCAATTTTGTAAAAAAAAAAGTATGTTATCTATAACGTAGGTATTTAATTATATTGTCATCGAATAAGTCATTAGTAGGCTAGTAACTAACGATAGTACAAGTAAATCGATAGTTAACTTCATTTGACCATGTCAAAGATTTGAAAAATCACCTATCGAAAATTCGAAAATTCAAAAATTAACTACGTGCGAAGCGGCACCGAAAGGTATATGAATTTGATGTCACCTTGATCGCCGTGAATGTTACAATACCTCGTGTGAGCACCAGCCCTTCAGTTCCATTCAGTCTCAAATAAATTAACTTTACGTGTTTTCTCCCATACAAAAAAAAAAACTTAAAACTTTTTTTTCTCGCGCGTGGAGTTAACGATACTTTCCATACGTTAACATTACATAAAGATGTGTATACCAGACACATTGCAATTTTTTTTTTCAAATTCCTGACTGAGTTTCTATGAGTATGGAGCTCGATTTACCGACCACTGTGCCACGGGCCCACTTTACCTCATACCAATATTTGAAATGCTAATTGCTGCTTCATTCAATAATCAGTTTTGATGCTTTTTTCAAAAGAAGATCTCCTTTTAGAGTTAATTGTAGTTTAAAATATTGTACTAAAATAAACAAGAAAGTAGGTATCCGATTTCAGTAGTTAGTAGTTTAAAGACATAGTAAACACGCAACAATACAAAAATAACAGAAATAAGAATAGGTCATTCATATGAAAAATTAATAAATTATATTTGCCATTAGTAGGTACTTCGCCACCGTTAATTAGAAATAAATGAACAAAACACGTCATCGAAGTTTGTTCATAAATCCAATTGTCATTTAAAAACCAGAGAGACTCTTCAGTTCCATTCAGTTTCAAATAAATTAACTTTACGTTTTTTCTCCCATACAAAAAAAAACGTAAAACTTTTTTTTTCTCGCACGTGGAGTTACCAATACGTTCCATACGTTAACATTACATAAAGGTACAGTTTCTCTGTACAAACTTCCAAATCCCGTTTTACCCCCTTAGGGGTTTTTTATGGTAGGTAAAATCATACAATGACAGATCCCGCCCAAGGGCGGAGCGGGAAATATTGTCAGACTCTTACTGACTAAAAACCTACCCTGTTCCTTCCCTGCCTTGGATCCAGGACCCTGGTATGCATTTTCATACCTCCCCAGAGCCCCAGACTAGGCCGCGACCCTACTGGGCCCCTGCAGTTTGCTGACAACTCCTTGAGGCGCACGGGAACAGAGCGCGCCGTAAACGACTTGGGCTCGGTCCGGTCTGTTACCGGACGATCGGACAGCGAGCTACCGATTACCCGCCGTCCACAAGCTCGCGCCTACGGTAGCCGGAAATTTAAATCGGAATTACGGCGGCGGGTGCGGCGTGAACGCCATTACCTGATGCGGTCGGCCTCCTCCTTTGCTAGCATTACTGCTTCGCAGATGAAGGCGACCGCCTGCCACTCCTCGCTCCGGACCATGGCCTGTACCAAGGGCTGATGCGAGAGATCGCCGCCGCCGATCGCCTCCTCGAGGACACGGCGATGCTCTTTCCAAGCGGGGCACACCTCTACTGTGTGCTCCACCGTGCGTGCGGTGTGCACACAGTAGAGGTGTGCCCCGCTGTGCGTGCTTGCGGGCGTTCCGCACAGTGGCGACACCCGGGCGTCACCTCCGCACGGATCTTGTACAGGTACGTCCCGAACTTGCCATGTTCGGTTAGTACCTGCGCCATGCGGAAGGTTACGACGCCGTGAGGTCTTTCCAGCCACGCCTTACCGCCTCCATCGTGGTGATCAGCTGTTCTCCTACTAAAATTAAATTAAAAAATACAAAAACTAATTTTTTCGTTGTGTACAGTATACACATATTATCCGTGACTTGTAAAATAGTGGTGACAGTGTTTGAGCGGTGTTTTTGTTAGAGTCTAATGAAATAATGATCTTTAAAAACTAAGTGAACAGTGAATTTCATAACTGTGTGAAATTTCATAACTCAAGACTTTTAGTGAGTTACATCGGTCCCCTCTGCCGATAGCCCAAGTTTACGTACAATAGCACTCATAATAAAAAATATTAGTGACTTTCCTCGAATGTTTATCATCAGAAAAATATTAATTTTTAAACAATAACGACAAAATATGTCTGCGTCTAACAGACTGTTTTTTTTTTTTCGAGAATAGACAAACGGTTAACTTATGATGCATAAAATATATTGGCATAATTTACATTATGCCAATATATTTTATGCATAAGGAAATTCAGCATAATGATCATGACGCATAATATTATTAGGCATAAATTTTTTGCCATAATGCTTGTTGCCATAAATATTTCTAGCAAAATAATAATGAAGCATAATTTTATAAAGCATAATGTTATAAAATATAGCTTAGCATACCATCAACCTTATAATGTCCCTACTGCTGGGACTCAGGCCTCCTCTCTAGGAGAGGGAATATATAAAAAATATAACTCATATAAAAATAAACATGTTTGCGGTTCATGGGTTGCCCAAGGGCCACCCTCGCCGCACCTTAACCTATTCCAATAGAGTAATTCCCAAAATATTATGCCTTTAAAATTTATGCAAATCCAACTTATGCCAAAACATTTTATACTAAATGATAGTTATGCTAACCTTTGCATTATGCCAAAGTATGTGTGCTAATAAAAGTTATGAGAAAACGTTATGCCAAACTATTATGCCTTAAAATTTTATGCTAGGAGGGGTATTACCTAGACAAACAAGCTTGCCAAGTACTCAAAACTAAAACTAGGCTGGATTCGTTCAAATGTTTTTAATCAATATTAAAATGAAATCGTGTCATTAGCATACTGTTATGACTACTTTTGACCGATACCTACTCGATCATTAATTTAAAAATATCGAGTAAGTACTTGTATTTACTCGTATCGTTTCATCTTTGCGTATAAGATCTTTTGTGTGTAATTGTATAGCGAGAAATCACAACAAATTATTTCCTAGCATTTGGATTATTGTAATTACAACTTATTAGGTATTGCGGTGCCGACTAAAGTAGGTACTGGGTACCTTATGAACTAAATGTCTGTATTGAACCTTAGTTAGGCATTTTAAAGTTCAATATTAACTGCATTACTCCTTTAAGGCTTTTTTATATCTCAATATATGTACATAAACTGTCGGTATCGCACTCGTCTATACAAGTTTCGTTCGAAGAATATGTATCTGAATTCTATTTGGCTATGTCTCAGAATTAATATATAAATATATAATATATATATTTTATTATAATTGATATATATATAAATCTGCTACCATTTTCTCACGTGTGATACGTGTACACGGTGGAGCACACTGTAGAGGTGTGCCCCGCCTGGGCGGAGCATCGCCGTGTCCTCGTGGGGGCGATCGGCGGCAGCGATCTCTCTCGCCGGGCCTTGGTTCAGGCCATGGTCCGTAGTGAGGAGGGATGGCAGGCAGTCGCCTCCTTCTGCGAAGCAGTAATGCTAGCAAAGGAGGAGGCCGACCGCATCAGGCAGAGGCAACGGGGCGCTCGCCCCAGCCGCCGCCGGGATTCCGATCCCGATTTCCGGCCACCGTAGGCGCGGGCTTGCGGACGGCGTGCAATGGGTAGGACGCTGTCCGATCGTCCGGTAACCGGCCGGATCGAGCCCAAGTCGTCGACGGCGCGTTCTGTTCCCGCGCGCCTCAAGGAGCTGTCAGCAAACCGAAGAGGCCCAGCCTGCTAACTGCAGGCAGGCAGGGTCGAAGCCTGCTGGGGTCAAGGGCCGTTTTCTCAGAGGAAGGCTCAGCCCCGGCACTATAGGCACCGAAGGAACGGGGTAGGTTTTTAGTCAGTAAGAGTCTGACACTACTTCCCGCTCCGCCCAAGGGCGGGATTTGTCATTGGATGATTTTACCTACCATAAAAAAAAAAAAAAAAAAACGTGTGATACGTGTGTACGAATGAACCACACATTTTCCCGGTATAGATATAGCCAATTGGAATTTCCAATTCTCACAGTGCAAATTACTCCAATGAAATCAAATACCTCCTCCTGCTCTGGGTGGATTCTGGATTTCAGACTTACTAAAATCTACCTGTGCTCTTTGAGTTGCCTTTGCGTTCCTGGGCCGCCGGAACTCTGAACAGTCCCGCGTGTCTGGCAACTATGTACATTAATATGAGATCGGCTTCCAATCCAACTATGTAGATGCTGCTGAATATCAGTCTTGGTAAGGCTGGTAGAGACTTTCCGGTTTCTGGTCTCCAGTAAGAACTGTTAAAGGTCTACAAATATGGCCATAACCCACGGCAGTTGCATTCAAGGGTCGCGGTAACTTTCCCGAACAATCCCTCAGGCAGGAAGAAATCAATCGATAAATAGAATCTTTGAAATTGGATCAACAATGTCTGATATTACGTCTTAAAAAGTCGTTTTGACCTTTCGGGGACATATTAAAATTCTTTGTGAAGATTATTACAGATATAATAATAAAATGTGAACTCTGCGATCATTGTACCGATAGTCGTGTCAGCCAATCGGTTAATAGCCATGAGCCTCGACCAACACCTTAGGAGGCTCACGTTAAGTGACTGGATCAAGGGCTTAATTCAGACGGCGGTACTGGACACAGCTAGTAGAGTTAGGAGTAGGGAATCCAATCCCATATCAAAATCGCGATGCCTGTAGACGTGTGGGATTGAAGCCAGCAAAATTCTCAGCTCCAATTTACCGAAATTGCGCCTGTTTCAATGATCTCGTATATTCTCTAGCTGTGTAGACACTTGAGATACAAACTTATACCAATTTTACATCATCTGACATTAGTAATAATTTTTTAAGGCTAGAGCATAGGCGTAGAGTAGCCAGGCTTTCGGTATTTTACAGGATGCATTTTGGAGAGTGTGCGCAGAAATTGCATGACTTGATTCCGCCATCATCTTTCTAGCTTCGGACAAACCGACGTACGGCGAGTGTCCTCCCTTACGTTGTTAACACCTCTACGAACTGGACGCCTCGCTGTTTATACCGCGTACATCGAAGGAGTGGAACAATTCGCCTGCAGCGTTCTTCCCGTCCGATTATAATTTAGGTGTAATCAAAGCCAGCGTGAATAAGCTCTTAATGAATTCTTACTATTCACCATCAACGATTTCATCACTGCTTACCATCAGGTGGGATCGCAGTCAAACACTAGTTAATACCATTAAAAAAATAGCCACTACACCGAAGAAAAGTGAAAAATCACTTATTAATTGTACTGTGTCCTCAGATCAACAAGCTGTGTCTAATAAATATATAATCAGAACGGTGCGGCAGCGGCGTCTGAACCCAATTCCCTATTCCCGACACGGTGGGATACTATATAATTAGATTTTTTTTTTCTAATTATGTTTTTTAATATATTAATGAATAAACGAAATAATATAATTATTGTAAAAGTAGCTATTTATTTAACAAGCGCATTTAGTGATTTATATTATTACTACACTACTCAATTATAATGGATCTTTTAATTATCTATAAGTCAGAGTTCATGGCAAGATACCCTGTTCGCAAGTTCAATCTGAGCTGCTGTTATTGTTTATTGAACCTCGTTTGCAATGTAAATGCTATGCGTAATGCGCAAGATAACGCTCGAACAATTATGTTTTTTTAACGTTAATGAGGAGTTTTGCGTCGCTTTCTTACATTTCGGCTTGAGTCCGGATTTCAATTCGTTTAGATGTGCCAGCTACAGGAAAGATCAATCATTATTCACGATAGTAAGCACCGAGTCTATGGGGAAAGTAGTAAAAAAAATTTTTGTAGGAAAATTATTTAAATAGGTATATACTTCCTATATATAGATACAAGTAACTGTAGCGTCGCGTCGTTCACTCGTACCGTGTTCGTTGTGTAGTGGCAGAGAAAGTATGTTTTGAGGAAGTCAAATAATATCTACCTACTTTCCAGAACGCACATATAGATTTAACGATCAATACTAATAATTCGTGATGTGTAATACATATCACTAATGAAGTATATACAGAATCAATCTTTCAAGAGGTATTTGAGCATCGAATGGTCATTGTCTTCTAAAGACGAAGCAGATTTTATATTCGGGTCTATGTATTTTATTAAAATAAGATCATTCAAAACTCGCCTTACACTACGTTACCAATGCTAAATAAAGTAAATTATTTATTATTCAACATGATATATGTTGTTTATAATAATTATCTGTCTATTATTGCTAAAGAAAACTCGAGAATAACTGCACTAATTTCGATGAAGTTTTTATTGAAGTCTCAGGAAGATTCTTATGGTGAGAAAATTGGACACGGATAACTGAAAAAATATATTTTTTATTACGGGCAAACTGGTCTGGTTATCAATATTAGGGTCACTATCAATTCTTACTATAAATTACTTTAAATTTTTGACAGAACTACATCTATGGGATCAGCTAGTATTTAAAATGAAATACTATTCGTTGGTAACTGCAGGACCGATCTAGCTAATATTTGTTAGAAGGGATTTTTTTTAAATAAATACTCGGGAAATTGTAAAATTCCACTATAACGGGAAGTGATTTTATCAAAAACATTTTTTTTATTTATTTAAAAAGCGTTTGTTGAATCAGCTTGTTTGAAATAAAATACTTAAGTAATTATTGTTTCTCTTGAATTCCAGGTTGCCCTAGGATATGACCGAGGCGATGGCTATGAATTTGACTGTGGTGGGTCAGTCCTGTCTCCAACCTACGTCCTGACCGCTGCACATTGTATAGACACTTTAGATAGGTAGCTATGATTTCTATACATAATTGAATTGACAATTTGAGATAAAACTTTGGAACACAAAAATAGATAAAAATTATCTCAAAGGAATTTCAACTTTCTTTTAGAGATTAAAAGAAAGTTCAAATTCCTTTGAGATCCTTTTTATTTAGGGTCAACATACATTTTAAACTGTGAATCCCTAAGAAGATACCGGTGTCCGCACACCTATTGTCTTTCTATTGTCTCTAATTACGCTATTCAAAAGGTAAATAGGTAAATAAATTATCATTGGATTTTTGGTAGACTGTTTCAAAATAGTGCTGCACGTTACTATTAAATATTTTTTAAATTATTTTAGGATACAACCGTCCGTAATCCGCGGAGGTGTTGTAGAGATAGGAGGCAAGGAGTTCAACCCAAATACTGATGACAGGATAGCGCAGATCATAACGAACCCGAGATATACAAGGAAGGAGAAATATCATGACTTGGCTTTGATAAGGTAAGACTGTAAACTAAAACATGTTAATATCAGTATTGTCCAATAATCGTCATTGCGGTCAGATCATGGTCTTAATTTATTGGTTCTGAACAAGTATAACACTCTGATTGACAATCCCTTTCATGTTAAAGTAGGTCACAGGATGTTAATAATGGCTCAAGCTAAGCAATAAAATTGTTTGTTCGACAATCAACTACTTGCTGTAAAATTTCTTTGTATCAATATTATATTATATCTACTAGGGCTATTATATTATACTCATCGATATATATGTACTACGCACTAGATTAGGCATGCCGTACAATCACTTTGCTTGACTTACATGAATTGCATGCCGTACAACTTGACTTGATGACATTAGTTCAGTTTTGCAGTATATAAGCGCTGTAAGTTTTAAAAGTTTTGTTACACGTCATAATGACAATTTAGCGCCACAGCGAACTTTTGTTTTAACGTTTTGTTTATTATTACGGCGCAATACTGAAATATTGCGGCGTAATAATAAACAAAATGTACAGCCGAAAAAACTTGACCGCTCCGAACCTTAAACAGTTTGCCTGCGTCTTGCGTATTTTTTCGAGTATGCGCATTAGTTTGGTACACCAAGATCAGTACCTCTACCATGAGTTTTAAGCAATAGTATTCGTCGCTACTCGATATCGACGCCGTAAATATTTTGTATGGCAAATTTTGCAGCGCCTCTTGCGGTCACTTGCAGAACCAAAATTTGCCATACAAAATATTTACGGCATCGATATCGAGTAGCGACGAATACTATTGCTTAAAACTCATGGTAGAGGTACTGATTGGCCGACATATTTTAACCGTACTGTAGATAAAGCGTATTATTGCATTTCCGAGTGACAGAAAGGGATTGCGAAGAGGTTGCGTAGCTACTAGTTCATAAATTATTTTCTTTCTAGATTGGAGAGACCTCTGCAGTTTTCTAGTAACTTGAATGCTGTATGTTTGGAGACAAATGACGCTGATCCCACGGAACCACTCACCATTACCGGATGGGGGAAAACTAGTAATACCAGTAAGTATTATTTTTTATATAACACGCCATTTTCCAAAAACCTCACTAGCATAAAATAGGCTGAGGTGTCAAGTGTATCGGTCAGCAACGAGCTTGTAGCCTTTAAAACTTTCAGTGCTAAAGCTCCAACATACAAAATATAATATTAACAGTGAAAAAATACTTTGAAATTGGTAGAAAAGTAAAAATATGTCTCACCCGTCAAAACGCTATTTTGTATGACGTGACATCACGGAACACAGAAAGAACCTGGAAATAGTAAGTAGGCGTGGCACTGTCGCCGCTAGTGAGTACTGCAATACGCACTTGCTGTTCAAGCGCTCTCATTCGCAAACTAGACTACGTCAACATACAATTTACATAAAATAATATTAAAATGCCTTATTGTGCCATTCTGGACTGTAAAAACCATAGTCGGACTAAAAATCTAACTCATGGAGGTGTATCATACCACCGGTAAGTATTATTTTCGAATTTATTTTAATAAAATGAAAAAATAAAATTTCGTCAAACATTGCACAAGACATACAAACAAAAATTGTCCTTAACTTCATGCAAACAAAGTTGATTTTCTTTTCCCGGTTATTAGCCTTTCTGGAATATTCGCATCTCTACCTATACTTTTGACGCTATCCAAATAGTGCGTGACTTTATCGATAAAATCAATCGACATGTATTGCATTGCATTTTTAAAATAAAAGTATTTATACTTGAGAGTATGAGTATTAAAATACAGATAATTATTAAATTAATCAAGTTAATAAAATAAATATTGTATGATGATATTCGTGATGCAATTTTAAATAAATCTAGCTAAAGAGCTTGGAACAACATAGGGCGTTTGAATTATACCTTATGTTTAGTCGTCGCCGGCTTCGTCCGATCACACTTTTCGTAACGAATGCATAATAACTTTAATTTCGGAAGTCAATGTCAAAAAATGAAGAAACCAAATCGTAAACACAGACTTCCGCAATCAAAGTTATTGTACATTATTTAGTTTTTTTTTAAGTCAGTTGTATTTTTTTGTAAAAGAGTTTTTTTTTTGTATTTTCAATATTAAACACACAATGAAAATAAATTACCTTTTTCACTACGTATTTATACTAAGTTCTTATTTGTGAAATTGCAATACTTGTTACATTGTTACACCTATATGTCCGTAGTATTCAACATAAATAACATAACCTAAATTTTAAAACGGGCAACTAACTTGATTATTTAAAAGTGCCCGTTAATATTTTAATTAAATTCTTTGATCAAAATCAAACAATATAAAACAGTGAAAAGATTATTATACAAATTTATTAATCTTTTCACTGTTTTATATTGTCTTAAACTCAAATAGCAATGTAATAATAAAACATTGCGAGGTTTTCAGCATTTTTTTTCATTTACCCAGTATAAAATGAAGAAATACAAACAAATAGGTATTTGATTTACATGCAAATAAATACCCTTTTTACTACGTTTAGAAATTACCCTACTACATATTAATTTCATTATTTTAATACGCATACGATATTTTTTTTTTCGCATTTATTTTCTATTATATTTTATGTTTGTTTTCATACTATCGATATTATTACGATCGAATTAGGGTACGTCACTATTTGAGTAGCGAGCTGCATTTGTGTCAGTGATACGCCATTCAAATACCACCCTTATTTTTATAACGTTACAGTTCATACTGAACAACGCCATCTAGCGACGAGTGGCGGTACTTGGTAGTCCAAGATGTATTTCTTTCTTGTTTTTGTCAATTTGATTTATAGATCGTTGACTTTAACGTTGCATTTCGAATAACATTATTTTTTTAATTTGTTTACGCCCAATTTTTGTTTTAGCCAATCGTATCTTCCTGTTTGCAGTAAGAGTAAATCGTATATGTGTGAGTTTGGCGACACCGGTTCTGGTACAAACATTTTCTCAAGCTACTTCTAGTGTCTTTCTGTGTTCTGTGCGTGACATGGTCGTGTACTATGACGTCACAGTTCACGTCGGACTTCTCTTTCTTATTGAATCTTAAAACTTCGTTTTTGATGAAGATTTATTTTAAAAATTCTTTCATATTTATTTATTAAAACTAAAAATTATTTATTTTAGCAAAACTAAAGATTTCAATCATAATCCGAAGACGCGTTCGGGTTTCACGGGTCACGATCTAACAATAACAATTTCATTCCATTTAAAATTACAGGAGACACTAGAAGCAATTTGCTTCTGAAAGCGAATGTGACGAGTGTCAGCCGAAACACGTGCACCGAGTCGTACACGAACTGGCGCAAGCTACCGACCGGCATCTCTCCCGACCAGATGTGTGCAGGCGACCCGCTAGGCAAGAAGGACACTTGCCAGGTAATACCAACTTTAATTCACTTTACTTTATAGCCTTGTCATAACCAAAAACGTGGTGTCCGTCTGCATAATCAGCCTCTTAATGGTTCCCACTGCCCCCAATCTTAAGAGTATTAATTGGCTGTGAGCCATCACGCAGGCCCAGTGCGGGTGCTGCATATAAAATAAACAGATGCATAAACACACAATGCATGCATTTAAAAGAAAATGTATTGAGGGCATAAAAATTAAAAGCTCTTAAGTTTAACGATAATTTCTATCGGTTTTTTTACGTGTGCAGAAATAACTATGTTCTCAAAAATATAGTCAAGATTAACGTAATTAACGCAGCCTCTTTAGGGTTCCGTACCTCAAAATAAAACAAACGGAACCCTCATAGGATCACTTATCTGTCTGTCTAGTTTAAATTAAAACCATATACTCAGGTCTGCGATTCCTTGAAGCTGTAAAAAAATCAAACATACAACCGTCTGTATTGCAAAAAACGTATATTTCGACATTCCCAAGGAAAAATAAAATTCCTTTGACCTAGAATTCTGAAATTTGGCATGAAGCAAGGTCTCATAACACAAGTATAGGAAAAAATCTGAAAACTGCAAATATTTATTTATTTAAACTTCATATACAGTAGTGGTATATAGGCGGACTTAATGCAATAAGGCATTCTCTACCGTCAACTTTTGGGTTAAAAAAGACAACACTGTGGTACTAATATTGCAGTTACGTCACAAAAAAAATGCGTTTCGGAAAAATCTTCGCAACTCAATTCGGGAATTTAACTGTTTGATAAGTAAGTTTGTACGGAACCCTCAGTGCGCGATTCCGACTCGCATTTGGTAGGGTTTTTTTTTTTAATAAAGAATTTGTTTTCTTACGTATGACTTCCCCTTCATTTAGTATATGACCTCTGAAAAAGTAAGTTTAGATAAACATTGTCGTACTGAAACCAATTGTGAAAACTAATAACTTTTTAAAACCTACTATTACTGATATGATTTGTTGAATCAATAAAATCGAATTGTTATAGGTGAATATAACAAAGTTGAGTTTAGTTATTTCAACACATAAGTATCTTTAAATATACCAGATGCAATTTACCATTATGTGAGCAAGTCAATATAGCAGCCAAGAAAGAATACATCATCATCATCAGCCTTTTAATGTTTCCCTTCCCAGCAGTGTTGTTATATTATTTCTCTTATTTCCATTTGACAATATTTATTTTGAATCATAAGTAATCTGAATTCGATGCTAGCGCCAAATTGGTTAAAAATTACGTGACCACACGCCAAGCCCAATCCCAATTTTACTTAGTTTCCCAAAAAGGTCACGGAATTTGACCCTAGCATCGAATTCAAGAGTACCTAACGTCACAATTCCAATGTCAACCGATCGGAATTAAACTCGAGAGTAAGCCCCCAGTCATTGAGAAATAATCTTGAAAATGAGATGCGCACTCTTGCCCTATAATGCAATCGTTTCGTTTTCAAGCCACTATATTAACGGTATACTTGGTAGTACTTTTTTAGAGATCGGTTTGCATTTTTAACCGACTTCGAAAAAGAGGTTTTTTTTTTTAAATGTATGTTCACCGATATCTCGGTCTACTACTTTTCTACATGGTGCTCACATAATTGTAGCGACAAGAAATATGTAACCAAGATTATTGTAACACTTAAAATGATTTTAAAAGAGTGTCCATGGAGTTTCTTGCACGTTCTTCTCCATAGAGATCTACGCTTTGGAACGTGCAATTTAGCTTCACTTTTTTTTTTTTTTTGACTGACCGACATTTTGACTATTCAAAAGTGCCTGTAAATGGTCTATTTGAAATAAAAGAGTTGATTTTGATTTTGGTCAATTGTGGACCGATTTCGAAAACTTTTGTTTTGATTGAAAGATTTTACTTCCGAATTGGTTCCATAAAAATATCTTTTTGATCTGATGATGAACTTCGGAGATATAGGACGAAACTCTTCAAAAAAAATCATAGCAGAACTGTCGTTTGTATATATTTGTTCGCCGATATCTCGGTCAATTGTGGAGCGAGCGATTATGAAAATGTTTTGATTGAAAGATTATACTCCCACAATTGTTTGTTATCATGACTACAATCACGTGTTTAGGTATCGTGCACTAATTACCAGCCACCCTATATACCTCACGTTACTCACTAATTTATTAATGTATGTATTTTTTTCTTGTACGTCCATAGAAAAAAAAAAGCGCCACTGGGAATACGTTGTTCTGGTGGAAACAGATTTTGTCGCATATCTGCCGAGGATGATTCTTTGAAACCGAGAGTGTGTCTCATTCGTCTGGTCTAGTTTTTTCTTTGCAATTTTGTATTTTTGTTTGCATATTAGTTTTTCCTAATCACTGACTCATTTGCGTCCAGTGGCTTCAGACACAAAATAGATACTATGCGATCCAAATAAGAATAGGAAAGCCAATAACCTCGATCTGTCAAATGTTGAGTGAAAAGTACGGTTTGCAAAAAAAGGTATTTGCGTATCAGTAAAGGGTTTTTTTTTTTGCTTTGTTTTACATAGTCTTAGTTAAGTCTAGGTGACGTAAAAAAAATATTGTTTATTATATAAATTAGCTAAATATATTGTTTTAAGTCATAGTTAGTTAAAAATAAAAACTATTTTCTTTCTTATTTCCATTATAAGGGTCAATTCGCCTCCTTCTTCGATTAGGCACTAATCAGACACTTTACACAGTGACGCAGAGATGAGTAAAATTGAAGAACTGAATTCTGATAAAACATTTTTTGTTCACGATTCGTAATTAAATTAAATTTTAAAAATTTCTTTTTTTGCTCGCCGTACCCAATTTCTTCAATTTGACAGTTCGACGTGACGTCACAACATGGCAATCGATCCTATTCTCATTTGGACCGCATTGTAGGTACGAAAGCTAGACCAGATGAATGAGACGTTCTCCCGGTTTCAAAAAATCACCGCCGAATGCACAAATTCGTACTTACATTTACAAGACGGTAAACACTAAATATCTGCTAGACTGAAATTACGAATTGAGACACTTTTCTTCTAGGAATACGCACATGAACTTGAAAGTGTGGCTTGGGATACTTAGCTATATTTTTGTATTTGTATACTCTTCAGGGCGACTCTGGCGGTCCGCTGCAGAGCGTGACGGCGGAGGGCATGAACAGGCTGGTGGGAGTGACGTCATTCGGGCGCGGCTGCGGCTCGCCCGTGCCCGGCGTGTACACGCGCGTCAGCCGCTACCTAGACTGGATCGAGAGCGTCGTCTGGCCCAACGCCTAATAAACGCTTCTTTATACACCTGTACTTACTGTGTCACTACTCATTTCACCTAGTACTAACCTAGAACACATCATAATAATCCAACAAACTTCGGTTAAGTTCTGTCACTATAATTTGTTTTTTTTTAGTTATTTACTCATTGAAATGAAAATACATCGATCTTGACGTGAAAATCGTTACCTAAGGGCCGAAATGCGTTAAGCGCTCGCCCGCGCGGTTCCATGCCACAGTGCTCCGTTGCGGGCGAGGACCCGCGCAGGCATCCGTCATGGTGAACCGAGCCCCGCGCCCTTTTTGCTACGTAAATAACACATTAAAATCGACCCAACTACATGCACACCATTAGAATTGAACTAGCTACACTGCTCAGGTTTTTTTTTTTTGTAACGTAGGTAAAATCATCCAATGACAAATCCCGCCCTTGGGTGGGGCGGGAAATAGTGTCAGACTTTTACTGACTAAAAACCTACCTTTCCGTTCCTTGCCTTTGTCCCGGGGCCCGTGGTGACATTCTCACATAACCTTTGGCCCCAGTAGGCTTCGGCCCTGCTGGACCCCTACAGTTTTCTGACAACTCCTTGAGGCGCGCGGGAACAGTGCGCGCCGTAGACGACCTGAGCTCGGACCGGTCTGTTACCGGACGGACGGACAGCGAGCTACCCATTGCCCACCGTCCGCGAGCCCGCGCCTACGGTGGCCGGAAATCGGGATCGGAAACCCGGCGGCGGCGTGTGCGCCTTTGTACACTGCTCAGGTACAGTTTCCGTGACGGGGACCCGAGCACACGACACAGGCGCTTTGTCATACGACGGGTACCAAATCGTACGGGTCAATATGGTGTTTTGGCGAGGTTAGTCCCGGCAACTGGCATAGCCGGCAGCAGCGAGCGGCGCCACCTCCACATATGTGTGTAACCATAAATTTATTCTATCAACACAAAATAATTCTAATAATACCTCTTTATTATAATAATAAAATAACACACAATTACATTTTAGTAAAAATTCATAGAATAATAATTGTCATTGATCAGAAAGAGCACTGCCTAACGGCCTTATTACAAAACAAAAATCTAATTGATACCTATACATTTTTTAATAATATACCAATAGTATAGGTTTCGCATGCATCGCTGCTAGCTTTGTTTAGACTAAAGCTAAAAATTTTGTGATGATGAACATCCATCACGATTAAATCACAATTTCACAAAAGTAAAACAGCTAAGCAAAAATAAAGGAAAATTTAATCATTGTACCTAATAGCTAATTTATTCGTAGTCATGTGAAGAGGAAGGATGAAACGAATGTTAAGAGATGACATTACTTGTGGATGGATAGAGACGGAGAGGAAGGCCAAAGAAAAGATTATATGGATTGTGTGAGAAGTGATATGAAAGAAAAGGGGGGGTTAGTGATAGCGTGACAAATGACAGGACAGAATGGAAGAAAAAACGTGTTGCACTGACCCCAAATAAACTCGTTGAAAAATAAAAGGCCCGTTTTGACATTTGAGAAGTCCTAGAATGTGACTAGGAACGAAACTGAAAGAAACATTAAAATAATTAATTATATAGTGTTTTAATGTAATATAACCGTCTGGTTAATAACGTAAATAATAAAAATGTCAAAACTGGCCTTTTATTTTTTAGCAACTTTTAAAACGAGATTGGGGCAGGAAGATTATGTGCCTAATAGATAACTTCACTGTCTTAATAATGTTACGGAAAATGTAGTAAGATTAAAATAACGAAACGTGTCTGTTCTTAAATGTGATAAAGTAGGTATAATTATATATAAGTTTATACCTAAATAAAATGATTTATTTATAAACAATTTTAATCAACTTTTTTTTCTTAGAATAGCTGCATTTAGCCAGTGTCAAACTTAAAAAGTCATATGACTCAGGTTGGCTGGACAAATCTTCAAAATAGCTTGCATTTAACTAGGTCAATAGGTCACTTTATGTGACGGCTAAACACCCTTATTTCAGAATTTGTGACGCTACAGAATCATAGATAATCGATCGAAAACGTGTCCAGCCATCTTGAAATCCACTTTTCGCTGGTCTCTCAATCTCGGTAACGGAAGTGATTTTGACGACTTTTTGCATATCAACGGGCGTCACATAAATTTGTGACGGGCACCGAGCTAAAAGTTTTGTGATAAGTACAGTGGTTTAGTAGAAAAATGCAAAAATCTGTGTCCAGCCATCTTGAATTTACGTATAAAACTTATGGCTGGCACTTCCGAATCTCAATAACGGGGGCGTTTTCGAATATGGTTCCTTTACTAATACTTGGTGACGCAATGTGTGACAGTAATAACGTTTTATTTATGGCGTCACATGTAAGGGTTTACGAGAAATCAATAAAAACTTAATGTCCAGCCAACCTGAGTTCAAGATGGCTGGACACATGTATCTCCACTGCCTGATGATCTACGACCTTCGAAATGTGTTCAAAATGTTGTGACGGGGACGATAATGATAACCTGAAATTGTGACGGAGAAACTTTGCGTAGTTTCAAAGATATTGATCATTTAAATTTCCCCATACAAACATCCATCAATATTGTGAGGTGACCATAATTTTACATAAATAATGTTTAGTTCTCCTGACATAATATATACCTACTAAAAAGAATAGATATCTGCACGTAAATAATCAATAACATTTAAAAATTACACCCCCCCCCTTCCCCACTTCTACATTTTTGTCTTCTATTGATTTAAATATCTACAGTTGTTCGTATTAGTATCACCAATACACGGATTTTCGTCCATTAAAGAAAACACCTTAAAATATACTTGTCCTACATAAAACCTACAATATTGGTTACCCTACCGCAGTGTTTGTATGGGGAAATTTAAATGATCAATATCTTTGAAACTACGCAAAGTTTCTCCGTCACAATTTCAGGTTATCATTATCGTCCCCGTCACAACATTTTGAACACATTTCGAAGGTCGTAGATCATCAGGCAGTGGAGATACATGTGTCCAGCCATCTTGAACTCAGGTTGGCTGGACATACAACAAGTTTTTATTGATTTCTCGTAAACCCTTACATGGTGAGCGTAGTTCAAGCGTAAAAGTGTGGAATGTCTTAATTTCAGTTTAGCAGATATTTAGTGTATGACGTCGTGTAAATGTGTATGGTAAGTTCAGATTTGTGCATCCAGCCATTCAGCAGATATTCAACAAAAACTGTTTCCGCCAGGACTACGTATTCTGAGCGTAACTTTTTTTTTTCTATGGACATACAAGAAAACAAATACATACAATAATTAGTGTGTAACGAGATGTAAATGTGTATGTATAAATGAAATTTGTGTGTCTTATAATTACGAAGATATCCGAGTTTCCGCTGCGGTGACGTTTGGCAATTTGATGAAAATCATATAAAACGGTTTAGTAGAAAGTTATAATTTTTTATGCACGTTACTTTGGATTTGTGTGTAATGTGTGTAAAAGCAGAATTTGAAAAAAACATACCGTTCAGAAGATATAAAAGTAAACGTAAAATAAGGTTATTAGGTCAAAGCTCTTAAAATAGGAACTCTAGAGTCTAACTTTTTACATGTATCTATAACTTGTAAGGCTCTACAATGTCCTGCAAAGTTTCATGTATGTGCGCTAAGTAATTAATGAGCAATCGCATAATTACTACGACTGGACCACTATATTTTATGACATCCGATTATAGGACTTTTTAATGGAAAAAGCAAAATAAAATATATACCAATCATTAGTGTATTAATGCAACTAATCCTATTTGAAATTTCAGCTCATTACACTAAATAATTAAAGAGATATAATAAAAAGACCAGAACAACTACAAAACATGGATAAACCGACCAAGTTTGAATGGGTACGAAAAAGCGGCCGTGCAGTACTTAGACCTAACGTTCTAAAATTTCCAATGTAATATAGTGTAATAGCTTCGTACAGATGCGTACACAATTCTTGACGAATTTGTGATAAAAAATAGTACCTACAAATTTGTAGTAGTGATTACGTGATTGTTTACTGACGACGTTTACTTACCAAATTATTACAATTTAATAAATGCATCTGTACCTATTAACAAATGTGCCTCGCTTGGGAAGAGCATCGCCTGTCCTTGTGGGGGCGATCGGCGGCAGCGATCTCTCGCACCGGGGTTTGGTTCAAGCCATGCTCCGGAGCGAGGAGGAGTGGCAGGCGGTCGCCTCCTTCTGCGAAGCAGTAATGCTAGCAAAGGAGGAGGCTGACCGCATCAGGCTACGGCGTACACGCCGCCGCCGCCGCCGGGATTCCGATCCCGATTTTCGGCCACCGTAGGCGCGAGCTCGCGGACGGCGGGCAATGAGTAGCTCGCTGTCCGTCCGTCCAGTAACATACCGGTCCGAGCTCAAGTCGTTTACGGCGCGCACTGTTCCCGCGCGCCTCAAGGAGTTGTCAGCAAACTGTAGGGGCCCAATAGGGCCGAAGCCTACTGGGGTCAAAGGGTATGTGAAAATGGCACCCGGGGCCCTGGGACCAAGGCAAAGAATGGAACGGGGTAGGTGTTTAGTCAGTAAGAGTCTGACACTACTTCCCGCTCCACCCAAGGGCGGGATTTGTCATTGGATGATTTTACCTACCATAAAAAAAAAAACCTATTAACAAATGCATTTATTTGGCAGACGAAATATTTACAAAAAATTGATATAGTAGGTACATATTTACTAACGCCGCGCCGCCAGTTTAAAAAATCATAACTCGTAAATAATACAAAATGTGGTTTGTAAAAATGCTAGAAAAGGCAATAAAGTATTTGTATAGCACATTGTGTTTATCTAAGTGCTCGATTACGGATACGCGGCGCGTCGGGCGGTCCATCGTACATTGCCATATGTCTGTGTTTGCGCGAGCGATGACGCGGCCCGCTGCTGCAATGTACGATGAAACGCCCAACGCGCCGAGTCTCCGTAAACACGGCCTAAAAGTGCGTTAAAAACAAAACCAGCGCGGCGGTTTTAATTTCAATTACGGCGCTAGTGGTCCTTGAAGGTAGAGTTACCAACTTTTTTTACTAGAAATAAAGTGTATTGAGGTTTAGAAGGAAAATGAACAGTATTTAAAAAAAGAAAGTATTCCATTTTTAAACGTTTCAAAAAATATTTTTTTGTGACCGCACGTACCTATGCACAATTAATGTTCCAAATTAAGTTTACTTTTTGTTTTTTTTTCTATGTGGATGATGCGGATCTGGTATGGTTTCTTGCCCGTGTTACTACCAATGTTACTACCAGTAGTAATACTGTTAATTTGATTTCCTTTCTTACTACTGCAGTAGTAAGTTGTTAGAAGGGTGATTACAATTTGCCTTTGTTACTACCTCCACTTGAAAGTAAAACTTCTTTGTTAAATAGTGCACTTGATACTCAGATAAAACGAAAAGAAATAGGAAATATCTTAAATAAAAAGAATTCTTTATTTTAAATGGAAAATGGCCCAGCGGAACGCCTGCGGTCTACGCACGGAGCGAGGAGGAGTGACAGGCGGTCGCCTCCTTCTGCGAAGCAGTAATACTAGCGAAAGGAGCCCGACCGCATCAGACAACGGCGAAAACACACCGCCGTCGTCGAAGTGCTCCTCAAAATTCCACAGGCAAGCAATCAACTCAAATACAAAAATAGACAAAAACTGGGCAAGTGCGAGTCGGGCTCACACATTTACGTAAGTTTGTTTTGTGCGGAACCCTCAGTGTGCGAGTCCGACACGCACTTGCCCAGTTTTTTATGCTTAACATTTTCTAGACTTCATTGTAGACTTTACTACTTCTTATTTACGTTCTTGGATAAGTAGGTGCCCTACAAATAGAACACTCAATATTTTATAATCTACGCGGATCCCGCAATTCTAGCATTCGCTTGGAGTTTGACAGACAGAATGGCGGGAATCCTGCGCAAACCGGCATGCGGCATTCGCTTCGACTTCATGTTTGAATAGTAGGCAAGTATCTTCTGAGTGCGCGCTTCCTGTTCCGTTTTGTTTAGTAGCAGTCACAAATGTGCAGTCAAGGACAACGTGCGTATGCACTGTTTATTTTGCCATCAACGTAATATTATGTAGGTACTTACTGGATTCGGATATTGACGTAGCTAGTGTAAGTGACTGTGAACCATACTTATTGAGCCAGTAGTGAGAATGATTGGAAGATAAACAAGGTAAGATCATAAATCACGTACTTAGATACTTACTGTTAGTTCCTATTTTATTATTTTTTATTAATGTCGTTAATTTGTTTTAGTTAAATCGTTACCTAATAAATAATTTTATTAATAGAAAGTTATTTTATTTCCTGCAAAACAATTGTGTACGCACCTGTACGAAATCATTCAACACAATAACAACATTATACTGGAAATTTTAGAACGTTAGGTCTAAGTACTGCACGGCCGCTTTTTCGTACCCATTCAAACTTGGTCGGTTTATCCATGTTTTGTAGTTGTTCTGGTCTTTTTATTATATCTCTTTAATTATTTAGTGTAATGAGCTGAAATTTCAAATAGGATTAGTTGCATTAATACACTAATGATTGGTATATATTTTATTTTGCTTTTTCCATTAAAAAATCCTATAATCGGATGTCATAAAATATAGTGGTCCAGTCGTAGTAATTATGCGATTGCTCATTAATTACTTAGCGCACATACATGAAACTTTGCAGGACATTGTAGAGCCTTACAAGTTATAGATACATGTAAAAAGTTAGACTCTAGAGTTCCTATTTTAAGAGCTTTGACCTAATAACCTTATTTTACGTTTACTTTTATATCTTCTGAACGGTATGTTTTTTTCAAATTCTGCTTTTACAAACATTACACACAAATCCAAAGTAACGTGCATAAAAAATTATAACTTTCTACTAAACCGTTTTATATGATTTTCATCAAATTGCCAAACGTCACCGCAGCGGAAACTCGGATATCTTCGTAATTATAAGACACACAAATTTCATTTATACATACACATTTACATCTCGTTACACACTAATTATTGTATGTATTTGTTTTCTTGTATGTCCATAGAAAAAAAAAAGTTACGCTCAGAATACGTAGTCCTGGCGGAAACAGTTTTTGTTGAATATCTGCTGAATGGCTGGATGCACAAATCTGAACTTACCATACACATTTACACGACGTCATACACTAAATATCTGCTAAACTGAAATTAAGACATTCCACACTTTTACGCTTGAACTACGCTCACCCTTACATGTGACGCCATAAATCAAACGTTATTACTGTCACACATTGCGTCACCAAGTATTAGTAAAGGAACCATATTCGAAAACGCCCCCGTTATTGAGATTCGGAAGTGCCAGCCATAAGTTTTATACGTAAATTCAAGATGGCTGGACACAGATTTTTGCATTTTTCTGTTAAACCACTGTACTTATCACAAGACTTTTAGCTCGGTGCCCGTCACAAATTTATGTGACGCCCGTTGATATGCAAAAAGTCGTCAAAATCACTTCCGTTACCGAGATTGAGAGACCAGCGAAAAGTGGTTTTTCAAGATAGCTGGACACGTTTTCGATCGATTATCTAAGATTCTGTGTATTCGTCACAAATTCTGAAATAAGGGTGTTTAGCCGTCACATAAAGTGACCTATTGACCTAGTTAAATGCAAGCTATTTTGAAGATTTGTCCAGCCAACCTGAGTCACATAAAAAGTCTTATAATATATTTTTGTAGTATTTAGCAATAAATGTAACGAGTCAGCCTTCTTGGGAAGCTTTGCTGAAGTATCGATTCAACAAACTACAGTAAAATTCTCAGCTCCATTTTAGCGAGATCGCACTTGTTTCAATGATTCCAAATTGTCCAGTTGTGTAGAAAGTTTATGTATTTATAAAACTACACTAATTTTACATCACAAAATAGTGACATTCACAAGGAGTCAATTTGCGAATAATTAAAACAGCCACCAACTCCAATAAAAAAAATAACACGCCAAAAATGTTACTATTGTTTTGGGTGTGTAGCGTATCTCTTTTTTATGAATAAAACATTATTAATACACGTACGCAATATTCTGTTTTTCGCATTAGTGCGGAAAAGTGTGAGCTCGCCCCCTCCACTATTTATTATATTTATCATAACAGGCTGAACACCAGTCGCCAGTCAAAATGGTGACTAGTCGGGCGAGCCTAGCACCCACCTACGTGTAAGTGTATTTAAAAAACGTTTGTCACAAGTGGAAATTGGTTACTACAGTACTCGGCTTCATTCCGCCTCGGTCGCAATGACAAACTTTCTTCACTTGTATCAAAATTTAGGTACTATTGTAGTGCAAGAGTGTTTTTAATAAAAATAAATACTGGAACATTAATAACCAACAGGAGTGAAGGTAGTGGTGTGGGTGCGATCTGGGTATGTTGCAGCTCAAGATTTATTATTATAAAATACAGGCTGTCACGGAAATGGGTAGTCAAATTTTAAATACTGCTTCTGCCCATAAAAACAAACTAAATTCCTCGATAGCAACCCCAAAAAGAATTGCACGCGTACCCTAGATTCGCAATCCCTGATGTATGGCGAACCTATGGCACACGCGCCATAGTCGTGCGACGCAGCGTTGGCCACCACTGGCACGCGGCAATATAATTTGAGCACGCCAGTGGAAAATGTACAACATGATTTTATACTGCTGTAATCACACAAATTTTCTCTTTTATTTCATTAAATAAATAAACAAGTGTAAACATCAAGTTGTATATTAAAAGCTAATAGCACTTAGTTGCAAAGTTAGTTATTTTTTTTTTCATAGTTGTATTATGTTAGGGGCACGTTATCCAATAAAGGTTCGCCATCCCTACTATCAACTCAAGATAACTTTTTAGAAAATTCCAATTTTGTTTTCGAGAATTAACTGTCATTTTCTTGAAAAAAGTTGTTCATGATGTTTCCATGGCAGTATTTAAATATAATTATAGAAATATGACCACACATTTACGTTATACCAACCGTGTATCTTAACAATTTTGTGTTTTTACATCTAAGGTATATTGTAAAGATTAAATTTGCCTAGTTGTTATATACTTTCCAGTTCTGGAGCACGGCTGTTTCCAGCAGTGAGAGTATAGCCACGGCCACCTACTGTCGCCCCACAGTCGGGGCACTTTCCAGTGCCAACGGCACCGCCGCAATCCCCGATGCAATAGTAATGACCATTTGGACATTTATACCAGTGGCCAGCTTTTAAACCAATAGCTTTAACGACCATTTCGCGTTCATACCTAGTGACAACACCGCTGGTTTTAATCACTTTTTGCAACTGCTCAAGGGACTCTAAAGCCTTGTCTTCGTTAAATACAGACAGCGAGAATAAAACCCCTCTGGTAGTTTCGACTTGCTGTGTTACTTTAGGTTCACCTTTTATACTATTCGCGAGATGAAGCAGCTTAGACAGTTGCACCATAACATTCAAACGTTTAATCTCATTGCCAACGTCATTTTGTTGTTGTTCGCTTATTTTGATAGGGATCTTCGATTTTGGTTTAATCTTAAGCACACTGAACAGTGTTTTGATGTGCTTTTGCAATTCATCATTTAATGTAGTTATTGGTGGTTTCTGTGTTCGGTAGTTTTTCCAACATTCTGCGATCATTTCGAATATGTTCAAGTATACACATTCCATTTCCACTTGCAGGAGCGATACTTTTTTTTGTGTTTTTATAAGCATCGTAAAACTTGAAAACATCGTTTTCATATAAGCTGAAAAGAAAAATAAATAAAATAAATCTTTCTATGGAAAATATTCGTGCAATAATTTTGTACAACTTTAGATAAGGCCTGACACGGCTTCAGTGTTTTGAAGAGCTAACATCTGTGTTCAGTGATGAAGCCCCATGTCTGCGGACTGTCGAACGCTGGTATTTAGAATTCCAGCGTGGACATACTAGTGTTAGTGACAAATCTCGCGAAGGACGCCCAAAATCCGCCTTCATTGCTGTGAGACAACTAATTCTCGAAGATCGTCATGTGACGTATCGAGAGAAAGACGGTCTATTAGGCATCTCAGGGACAACCATTCAGAAGATCTTGCATGAAGTGCTTGGTATGAGAAAGCTAGTTTGCCGTTGGATACCGCATCTGCTTTCCGACGATCACAAGGCGGCCCGCGTCAGATGGTGTAACAAGGTAATAGTTTAACCGAGGAGAGTCAAATCACGTCTACGACATCATCAGTGGTGACGAATCTTGGATCTATTTCTACGATCCTGATTCCAAACTACAATCTGGGTCTTTCAAGACGAGCCAAAGCCGTTGTTCGTTTTCGAAGCACTTCAAAGAAGATGGTGGCCACGTTCGTTAGAAAAACCGGCCATGTTGCGACTATTGCACTTGAAGATCGTAGAACGGTTAACGCAGAGTGGTATACCACAGTTTGTTTACCACAAGGCATCGCCGAACTTCGAAAATCTAACTCAAAGCGACGCATCATCCTGCACCACGACAACGCAAACTCGCACAGCGCTCGTCAAACGTGTCAAACGATTGAGTATTTGAAGCTGGAAAAAGTAGAAATTCTTGACCATCCTCCATACAGTCCTGACCTAAGCCCTAACGATTTCTTTACATTTCTTAAAATTAAGAAAAGTCTTCGGGGTCAAAGATTACAGTCCGGTAAAGAAACAGTCGACGCTTTCAAGTCAGCCATTTTGAACACCGCCGCGAGTTAGAGTGGAATAGGTAAATGTTATAATAATTAACTGGTTTGAGTGAATGGAAAAGTGTATTAAACTACATGGTGAATACTTTGAAAAACAATAAAAAGTACTATAAGGTTCTAGTTGTTTTTTTCTCCAAACGACA
The DNA here is from genome assembly GCA_958295575.1 of Leucania comma. NCBI lineage: Eukaryota > Metazoa > Arthropoda > Insecta > Lepidoptera > Noctuidae > Leucania > Leucania comma. Next base: position 11,199,796 of record OY282474.1, on the reverse strand, counting down.
AAACTTAAAAGGCATGACTTGCATAAATTAGCACAAACCTTCCATGTACATTGCATATTCTGCTGCAAATCTGTCAACATTGCGGTGCAGTTCTACTAATTTAATTTGTATTGCCTTGGCAGTTCCGTATACTCGGAGTTTTATAGGGTTTATATCATTCTTGAACATTTTATTCACAGTATCTTTGTATCTGTTGGTGTTAATAATCGCTTTGCGACAATATGGGCATTTGCGTATTTGTATGTTTTCTTGATCTCCCATCATTAAGCTATCCATACTGTCGACCTCCATAATGTGATTACAATCTTGAAGTACGATAAACCTGAAAGTACAAAGAAAAGAAGGTTGATTAAAAATGTGGGATCACATATTAGGGAAGTAGGACTTGTCCAAGATCTCTCTGCTAGTTGGTCAAATTTCAATACATGTGTATTGAAATTTGACCAAACAGAGATAGGTACATTTTCATACAACCGCTCTTACGTGATTAAGATGTCAATACCTACACATCTATTTTCAGATATTTTGGATACGCAGATATCTTGTGGATATTATCTAGGTTTCTATAGAAATCAAAATAAAAAATTGTAAAATTAATAAGGATTGTAAAGTAAAGACCTCTAAAAATCTGCTGTTTTACGTGAACTTTGGCCCTCCATCATTATGGAGGGCCAGTACATGTAAAACAGCCGATTTTGAGGACATTTCCTCATATACCTATTATAAATATAATCGCGATTCTGAATGACGATAATTTTTCTCAAAAACTTTATAGGGCTTTAAAAAATCTGGAACAAGTTTTGTTTAATATACGAGTAAATCACAGAATGCCCGAGTTTTCAGTCGTTATCTCTCTTTTTTGCGTTGCCTCTCCATCAAACATCGCGTTCGATTGCATTAGAAGGTAACGCTTAGATGAAGCAACAATCTTTTAAACCATGCTCGACGTTGACGATAGGCGAGTGGGGAAGTGCCCTCTTGTGGAAAACCTACTTAAGGGCCGTCGACGATATATACGCAAGAGATCAAAAACCCGGGCGAATAGTCCCAGGACTTGCAAAAATGTTGAGTTAGGGGAAGAAGGGGGAATGGCGTTCACTTAAGGAAAACATGGCGTATTTTTTAAATTATTTGTTATAAATCAAAATTAAGAAGACTAACGAAATCTTTAACTATCGAGTAATCAACAATTTAACAATAAAAACATATATCTTTATCCTACTAGTAGTTTTTTTTTTTTTTTTTTTTGTGGTAGGTAAAATCATCCAATGACGAATCCCGCCCTTGGGTGGGGCGGGAAACAGTGTCAGACTTTTACTGACTAAAAAAAACCTACCTTTCCATTCCTCGCCTTTGTCCCGGGGCCCGTGGTGACACTCTCGCATGACCTTTGGCCCCAGTAGGCTTCGGCCCTGCTGGACCCCTACAGTTTGCTGACAACTCCTTGAGGCGCGCGGGAACGGTGCGCGCCGTAGACGACCTGAGCTCGGACCGGTCTGTTACCGGACGGACGGACAGCGAGCTACCCATTGCCCACCGTCCGCGAGCCCGCGCCTACGGTGGCCGGAAATTGGGATCGGAAACCCGGCGGCGGCGGCGGCGTGTCCGCCTTTGCCTAAGGCGGTCGGCCTCCTCCTTTACTAGCATTACTGCTTCGCAGAAGGAGGCGACCGCCTGCCACTCCTCCTCGCTCCGGAGCATGGCTTGAACCAAGCCCCGGCGCGAGAGATCGCCGCCGATCGCCCCCACGAGGACACGGCGCTGCTCTTCCCAAGCGGGGCACACCTCGACTGTGTGCTCCACCGTGTCCACCGGGCGGTCCGCACAGTGGCGACACCCGGGCGTCGTCTCCGCACGAATCTTGTACAGGTACGGACCGAACTTGCCGTGTTCGGTCAGCACCTGCGCCAAACGGAAGGTGACGACGCCGTGGGGCCTTTCCAGCCACGCCTCAAAGAGGGGCCTTACCGCCTCGATCGTGGCGTGCCCAGCACGAGGTTGCGACAATCGCTCTCGCCATTTCACCATGAGATCCCGCCGGAGCTCTGTCCGCCATGCCGCGACTTGTCGCGGCAGCGGAGTTTCGCCCCGACGTTGCATCTCCACGCGTAAGTCGTGCATGTGTGCAAGGACTGTTGCCTCCAAATCCCACGGTGGTAGGCCAGCAAGGAGGCTCGCCGCTTCGCAGGACACCGTACGGTATCCGCGGATCATCCGGATGGCCATGACCCTCTGGCAGGCGGTTAGCCGGGCCGCCACTCGCTTCCGTAGCGATGGCGCCCACACCGGCGCGCCGTAAAGGGCCATGGACCGAACGATGCCTGCGTAGAGCCTCCGGCAGGAGGCGTCTGGACCCCCTAGGTTCGGCAGGAGCCGCTTGAGTGCAGCCCCAGCCGCATTCAACCTGGGAGCCAGACGTCGGAAGTGCTCCTTGAAGTTCCACCGGCTGTCGAGGACGAGTCCCAGGTACTTCATCGTCGACCCGACGCCGATGTGAACTCCTCCTACCGTTAATTGGGAGCCCGGAGGTGGCGCGCTCCGAGGGCCGTGAAAACACATGGCCTCGGACTTGTGCAATGCCACCTCGAGTCCCAACTGCTGTATCCTCTCCACGACTGTCGCAACCCCGCGCGTCGCTAGTTCGACCGCCGCCTGGTACGACCGTCCCCGCGCCAGGACCAGCGTGTCGTCTGCGTAACAGACCACGCTGACCCCGTCGGGGAGGTCGGCGCGCAGCACGTAGTCGTACCCGATGTTCCACAAGGGCGGCCCTAGTACCGATCCCTGCGGAACACCGCACGACATCTCTCGCCGTTTCAGCTCCCCCTGATGACCGGGGTAGATGATGAACCTGTCCGACAGGTAGGCCTCGATCACCCGACAGAGGTAGTCGGGCACCCGGTGGTACCGGAGTGCCCCACCAATGCAAGTCCAGGGCAGGGAGTTGAAGGCGTTGGCGATGTCATCCTACTAGTAGTAGGAACACATTATAAAAAAAAAAAAACATGTTTGAGCGGCATTGCCCCTGGCTGTGGGTAATGCCGCTCAGGGTACGGGGAATTGAAATTAAACATGTTTTTTTGTAATATAATAAGTAAAATACATTTTAATTAAAGCAAAATTAAGAAATTCAATCTTATACAATAAAAGTAAAGTCTACAATCACAAATTAGCATCAAATATTCCCATTTGTACGTAAGATTAGCCTTTTTCAATTTAACAATTTTAGTAAATTCTTCGATGTCAAATTAACTTCAATTATTATAATATAATATAAAATTAGTATTATAATTAGAGGTAAGATATATAAGAAAAAGTAATATTTTATTTTTTGAGGCATAAATTACAGATTTATCAATCTGCCGAATCCCACCCTGAACATATAGAATGAGCTCACAGTCCGCAGATGGAGTAGCGATACCACAACCCATTATTTTTTCCTAATTCTTCATAAATAATATTACATTTGTTATAATTTGCATTTTCCATATTCATTTCGTCATTGCAAAGGTGCTCATCATCTTCACTCTCTGAAGAAATTTCTTGTTAAATTCTTCTTTTGTAAGATTTTTTTTAGACAAACCTTCAATCGCAGTTTTTAGCACATTGAAGATCTTGTTCGATCCAAGTCACTTTAGCGGTGGTCCTTTTAAGATGTCTTGGCATATCTACAATAATAAAAAAATAAGTCACTAAGGGGTAATGGCGCTCAGATGAGCGGTATAACCCCGAACGGTCGTTTTGAAATTAATTTGAAATTGAAAAAAAACCATACACACTTTTTGAAAATTAATTGCATTATTATAAAATAGAATAGTTTTACTGTCAGAAAAAAAAATTAAATAAGCATAAAGTTTTGGACTTACCGCCAAAAAGACGTAACCAAAAATTAGATCAGCGCGGCCGAAAACAAACAAACGTACTTCACGGTCACATGACACTAGCTTACTGTCCGTTTGCATCGCTGCCTGTTAGACGAGCTCACCTCTCCCGCTTCAAGCGAGGTGGCGTGTTGCTACCTACCGTTTTGACAGAGATCTATATAGAGGTGAACCCAGTGAGCATTATTCCCCCTGCTTACCCTAATACATGCCAAGTTCGAGCGTCAGTTAACATTATTAGATTAGTATACACCACCAGTGTTTGTATTAAGAGTACCAAGTCTTTGATGTTTCGCATACAACCACACTGTTTTTTTTTTATCTATCTGTAGGTTCGCGTTTGACCAGTATCTCACCTGATGGCGGCTGATGGTAAGCGATAATGTGGCCGTGTAGCCGACAATGGAGCACGTTTTCCTAGAAGTAACCTTTTCACTCTTGACTTCAATACCCCAAGGTTATAGCTTTCAGGAAACAGACTAATCATAATGAATGTTTGATTGTGATGTTATTACACACATTTCTCTAGAAATTTTGGAAACTCATTTAGGTATCTTATGGGTATTTTGTTATTTATAAATGCTTTATTGTACACCAATACAAAAGGTCTTATCGCGCTCAGCAATTTTGACCAGGCAACCTGGAATGGACAAAGATGAGGCAGTAAAACTAAATGAGGCCGCTTCCTCAAAATTAAAGTTTGCACTCCACCTCAAAAAAAGTTAATATTTCTTTTCACCATTTATACAGAAGTACAAGACTTGTATGCATGAATGTGTGCAATGGTAGTCAACGGCTATTACGACGATGACGTTTTACCCGTCTTAATTAGAAATCTAACAGATTATAGAGGGTAGTGAAAAATCGGTACCTTAGACGTCCCGATCGAGGGTTAAACGGGAGGCCTCGCCAAACTCCAGAACAACGGCATATTCCTCGCAATTCGAGACAGCTGGCAATACTAGCTTATCCTAACCTAACACTACTTGACCACCACTACAATAATATTTTGATGATTATTTCGAACTTTCCTAATGCCATTGAAAACGTGTTAAGCACTCTTATAATGTCTCCTCTAACGTTAAAACGTTCAAATAGCTTATTGGATTTGGATGAAATTCGGCGCAAGGTTAGGTCACCAAAAAGGACGGTTACTGCACTTAGGCTCGGCGCAAATGGGCCACCGACCACAGCCACCGGTGGCCAGCGACGGCGACTTAACACACTTTTCACTACTGTAACAAGTGGCCGCCACCGAATACACGTGTGCGGCGCGTCTATGCAAAATATATTAAAAAGTGTGTTCAGTCGCCGCCGCTGGCCACCGGTAGCTGTGGTCGGTGGCCCAATTGCGCCGAGCCTAAGCGTTTGCATAGTGAAGGCGTTAGCTAGCGAATGCGGAAGATGAAGGCAAAGAGTATATAGTACTTAAATATAAGCGAAGGAATGGATAAAGTTCTGGTTGACTGCAGTTATAGAGAAGCAGTGGACTTCAAGTGGTTTCGTTGATTGAGGAAACTTTTATTTAAGTAGGTACTTCATCAAATGACACAAACAATAAAAATATATTATTACTTTAATAAAACCTCTTTATTGAATATACCTAAATAATGTACTACACACATAATCATATTTAATCTGTCCTAGCTCAGAGGACACCGGTGTCCTCTCACATCCACGCCACTATAGGCCTTAATTCCGATGTTTAGAGTCTACTTTTGTATGAACAAGTTTGGTAGTTGTGGATCAACGTGCTAAGTAATATTTAAAAGAATAAAAATCGATTACTAATATTTTAAAAACGAAAGAATTGTATTTTTATTTGTGATGAATAAACTCAAAAACAATTGGATCAACTGCTACTTTGTCACCCCGATATCTGATTTACCCCCGATTGCTGATTTAAGCAATTGAAGCTTCATTCTTAAACTCTATTTTGGCGAAAAAACTAGTCACAATTTGGCATTAGAGTTTGATACGATTTTAACTCTAAATACAGATTTTAAAGCAATGTGTGGTGACTTTTGTCACCGTGACTGTTTTGTCACCCTTATCAAGTCTATGGATAGGTATGTATGGAGCCTAGGAGCGCGCACGTTACGACGTGACAACTGGGTGACATTTTTGTACGCCGACTATTGCAGCGGACACACCCGTGACGAAATTGTCATTACATTTAAAATAACATTGTATTATGATTGAAATAAACGTCCTTTGAAGTTACTTATTTTATTTTATTTACTTAGCTTAGGTAGGTACTCAAAGTTACAGCGAGTCTTTATTCAGTTGGCACTGACAATATCAAATTCATACGTCTTGTTTTGTACGTGTTATTGGCAAAATTGTGGTGACTCTTCCACAAAGGCCATTAATCAAAAGTTGAAGTTGAACTGATGCGGAAGACGCAACTGACAGAACTTTGTCAATGACAAGAAAGAATAGGCACCTACTTCTGGATATCTATAAGTAACGAACTCATTACAAAACAAGACTTAACATAAAGGAGTACCTATTAAAGGTCCCCAGACATTATTATTATTACAAAACAAGACTTAACATAAAGGAGTACCTATTAAAAGTCCCCAAACAACAACACAACAATTTATTTGAAAAAATTGTCGTGTTGTTTTTGAGGTCAGTACCTCTACCATGAGTTTTAAGCAATAGTATTCGTCGCTACTCGATATCGACGCCGTAAATATTTTGTATGGCAAATTTTGGTTCTGCAAGTGACCGCTAGAGGCGCTGCAAAATTTGCCATACAAAAAATTTACGGCGTCGATATCGAGTAGCAACGAATACTATTGCGTAAAACTCATGGTAGAGGTACTGATCACCATTACCATAACCAAAAATTAAACAAAAAGAAAAATTTCGTCATTGTAATAATAAATGTACTGTATTAATGATGTCATAAAAGATTAAAATATTGAAACAATTTTGTCAGTAAGTAATTAAGTTTTTAAATTTGATGAAGGTAAAACCACATGACTATTTAAATATTATAATTTATAACATTTTAGTAAACTCTGTTTTTTCATTAGAGATTATGATTTGACAAGTGCAAATGTCAAACTTCGGAAATATGATACCAGCTTTTTGATCAAAGTGATGTCTCCAAATTCGATTTTTTTTTTGTACCGGTTCTTTTAGTAATACAACCTTTCAGGCAAGTAGGACCAAGATTTGATAGTGTTTGTTTATATTAGAGTCTAATACGAATTTTAAAATAAAAATATTCAAATATATTACAATCTTTTTTTACACGCTGCCTTTTACTTAGGCTATGAACTATCATCCGTCGCGGTTGCGGGCCTGCAGCTTCGTAAGCCGCGGATTCAAACCCAGACAAGCGCATTACTTTGTGTAATTTATTTCATCACCACTGCTCTCAAAACGGTGAAGGAAGACATCGTGAGGGTTTGACTTAGAATAAAAATTCGAAGATATGTGACATCCATCTAATCCACACTGGGCCCACGTGGTAGAAAACGGCCTATTCCCTCTCCTAGAGAGGAGGCCTGAGTGCCAGCTGAGGGTACATTATAAGGCGGATGCTATGCTATATGCACCCAGAACTTTGTAGGCCATTTATTTTTAATTATTCTATGAAGTAAGTATAACACAACAGCTCGTTTCTCGTGTGTGTCCGTGGCGGTCTGGAGTCGAACTGATAATAATTAACCGCTCGTTTTATTTGCTCGCCAAATTTGCAAGCAAAATCGCAACCGCAAAGATTCACAAAACTCCGGTCTCCTCAGTTTAGAAATCAATAAAACAGTATTATCCGGCGGGCGCAGTGGAAAACCGCTTCGTGAGTTCTTAACCTTAGAGCCAAACACTAAAAAAGTTCTCGTTGCCGCCAGTAGCCATGCAAGAAATAATTTTCAAAAAAAGGTTTCGTTTCATTGACCGCCATTTTATTTTGCATTCGTAACTTTGCCACCAAAGAATCGAATGCGTTCCGTGTTTCATCAGCAGTGTCGTTGAAAGCCGAGCTAATAGAGATTGCCCGAAAAGAAAGAAAGAGGTTTGGAAAATATGTTGTTGATGATATGGCTGCTGAACGGGGTGTCACAATTTTACGTTTGCCCCCTTACCATTGTGAGCTTAACCCGATTGAGTTGGTGTGGGCACAAGTAAAGGGGTACGTAGCGAAAAATAATAAAACATTTAAAATCAAGGAAGTCCAACGTTTAATAGTTGAAGGAATTCGTCAAGTATCCCCTCAGCGATGGAGTGACTGCATCTCACACGTTATTAAAGAGGAAGACAAAATGTACCACTTGGGTCATATCGCCGAAAACATTATCGAACATTTTACAATTGAAGTAGGTAGCGATTCTGAGGACTCATTTTACTCGGACTCTTCAGAATCAGAAGACTCTTTGCGTAGCCTAGCAACGGTGTTGATATTTGGAACTTGTCATTCTATCAATATATTAATTGAATGTTTTTTTTTACGTAATAGACATATTATAATTTATTCAACATTGGTGACAAGGAGGTCTGTTGAACTATAGAGCCTGAAACGATTTCAAGCAACCTTCAGGTTGTGCTAACGAAGACGAAAAATACATTTCAAGAAGACATTATTATATAATCAAAGACATTATTATACTTCATACCTTAAAAGAGATCGAAGCCAGATTGACAACTTTACAAAACTTTTACGAACCCGCAGTTTTGATTTAATCTAAGACGAATCTAATCTACAAAGCTTACAAAAAAATATTGTACAGGAAAGAGAAAATGATAACTCGAAGCAACAATGCAATACAGGTACGAATGTGAAACCTACTTTGATGGCACCATCATTGGTTGTCAAGCTGTGATTTCAAATCTCTGCATTACAAACAATCGACACTCTATTCGAGCCTGAGTCCCAGCTGACCATAATTAGACGTAAAAATTTAAAATGATAATTCTTACGATTTTACGAATATTTTTCGATCTTTCGGTCAATATCGGTAGCGGCACCTCACTATTTACGAAATGGAAAAAACATGCAACATTCGAATTGTCAAATCTCTAATGAAAAAATGAGCTTTAGATAATTTACTTGAACAGGTCGTAAATAATCCTTATACCTTTTAATTTCGATTAAAACTATTAATTCTGGAGTGCTAATCTGAAAAAAAATACAGACTAAAGGTCATTTTTTTCATAAGAGATAAAGATTTGACAATTAGAATGTTGCATGTTTTTCCTTTTCATAAATAGTGAGGTGCCACTACCGATATTGACCGAAAGATCGAAAAATATTCGTAAAAATCTTAAGAATTAGCATTTTAAATGTTTACGACTAATTATGGTCAGCTTTTGTACTTCCTGAGGACAAATTAACAGTGGCAAATGTCTAACTCATAAAATAAAATACAATTTAGTCATTTTATTTTTTCATCTCGATTTTGTGATAACCCAGACGAAAGTATGTATAGATTTACTAAACCTGATATTTTTAATTACACTTTATTACAACTTTACTAATAGGTAGGTACTATTAATAATGACCGAACGCAAAATACGCGCTTTTCGTGAAGTTGCGGACACCAGCCCGAAACACAAATACAAATAATAACTTCGGTAAGGTATTTATAAGAACTTAAGTCCTCTTCTTGTAGATACTATTTTCGCGTGGATCTCATATAAATTGTAGCGATACCTAAAAAACGAATCGAATGTCGATTTTTTGCAATAACTACAGAGATTTGAATTCACAGCTTGACGACCAATGATAGTAGGTACCATCACTTTAGGTTTCACATTCGTAGGTATTGCATTTTTGCTTCGAGTTGATTGATTTTCTGTTTGCTGTTCAATCATTTTTTTTTTAAGTTTTGTAAGGATTCGTGTTAGATTAGATCAAAACGGTGGATTCGTACAAGTATGTACAAGTATGAAGTATAAAGTCTTCTTGAAATGTATTTTTCGTGTTCGTTAGCACAACCTGAAGGGGGTTTCGTAATCGTTTTAGGCTCTATAGTTCAACAGACCTCCTTGTCACCAATGTTGAATAAATTATAATAGATTCATTAAAACAAAAAAAGACATTCAATAAACATATTGAGAGAATGACAAGTTCCAAATATCAACACTAGCTAGGCTACGCAATAGTACATTATGATATAAGTGTGTAATGTAGGAGGTTACCGTCGAGGCGGTATTAAGACCCGAGCCTTGGCGAGGGTCTTAAGAGAGCCAAGAACGGTAACCATTCATTACTCACGTGTATCATACGACGTTTTTCAATACACTTGTGAAGAAAAATAATTTAGCTAACTGATATTACAACGGTAAAACTAGTAAAATGTTTCATAACATGGCGACAAAAAATTAAATCTGTTTTCATAGGCTAGGCTATGGCTATATGGTCTTTTGATCATATTGCCTAGACGTCGTCGTCATTCGTTGTGACAATAGAATATGGATGTAACATTTTATAATGTTTTTGTAGTATTTGATTTTATTTAATTAATAGAGCCCTTAAACTTCACTGGAAAAAATCACGCCAAAAACCGTGCGCATCTTAAAATGACGGCCATAAACCACAAACAATTTATATTTTTTTGTATTCAAAAATTTTAAGAGGTTGAACAAAAAGGTTATAGCTACATTACAGCACTAGTGCGTAATGGTAATCAAAATGTCACAGTTTGGTAACAGGTGCCATTATATACCTAAGTGTAGTGCAATAAGAGCCACTTTCTGAGCAAGTGTTTTGAAAAGAGTATTCTGATTCTGAAGAGACCGAGCAAAATGAATCATCAGAATCGCTACCTACTTCAATTGTAAAATTGTCGATAATATTTTCGGCAATATGACCCAAGTGGGACATTTTGTCTTCCACTTTAGTAACGTGTGAGAAGCAGTCAATCCATCGCTGAAGAAGTTTAATAGTAGAAGTAATTCTTCAAGTACTTGAAGAATTACTTCTACTATTAAACTTTGGACTTCGTTAATTTTAAACGTTTCATTATTTGTCGCTACGTACCCCTTTACTTGAGCCGCGGCCTACGAAGCTGCAGGCCCGCAACCGCGGCGGACGTAAGTTCTTAACCTAAGTAAAAGGCCGAGTGTAAAAAAATATAGTAATATTTTTGTTTTAAAATTCGTATTAGACTCTAATATAAATAAACAATATCATACGAGGGTGGAATGAAAAGTTCGCGGCCTAACACATAAATACTCTGACCTCATTCGATTAGTTTACTCTCTGGTTGTCAAATTGTAAAATTCTATCGCAATAGCACTGTGCAATAGCATTAACTTAGCTTAATAGTTCGTACGTGTTATTGGCAAAATTGTGGTGTCTCTTCCACAAAGGCCATTAATGAAGAGTTGAAGTTGAAGCATTAACTGTATTTAAATTAGACTGAATTTTGTGAGCTTTTGCATTTTTAAAGAATGGAGAAAATTGAGCAACGTGCGGTCATCAAATACCTGTTTAAAAAAAAACTAACTCCAAAAGAGATTCACGAAGATATGTCAACAACATTGGGGGAATCTGCTCCGTCGTATACGACTGTGAAAAAGTGAGTTGCTGAATTTAAACGCGGACGAGAGAGTATTGAAGATGACCCTCGCTCTGGCCGGCCTATGACGTCTACGACTGAAGAAAACATCGGGAAAATCTGTGATCTGATATTGACAGATCGGAGATTGACCATCAAGGAGATTGCAGACACTATTATTAGACAACGGACCCAAAACATCATAGTCAATGAACTTGGATTTTCTATGGTTTCTGCGCGTTGGGTACCCAGATTGCTTTCAGTCGAAAAAAAAACGAATACTCCTCACGATTTCTCGCGACTGTTTGGAAATGTTTGAGGCTGATCCACAAGATTTTTTGGCCAAATTTGTAACAATGGATGAAACTTGGGTACATCACTACACCCCAGAGTCAAAACAGCAATCCAAGCAGTGGCGTTGGAAACCAGATGGAAGAAGTGCATAGAGTTAAGTGGAGATTACGTGGAAAAATAAAATTACTTTTTCTTATATTTTATATTGTTTTCTTGCTGAGGCCGCGAACTTTTCAATCCACCCTCGTATCTTGGTCCTACTTGCCTTAAAGGTAAAAGAATTGCACTTGTCAAATCATTATCTTAAATGAAAAAATAGAGTTCAGCACTCCTGAATTAAATGTTTTAATGTATTTTCAACCTCATTGGTAAAATTTAGATGTTACAAAATAACACACCTACCTACTTTAAATTCTAAAGTATATTATCAAGATCGAAATTGGCCAAGTTGCTCTGTTCCGACCACGCTGCATATTTAGATCCGTCCATTTCTGGAGCATGGCTGTTCCCATCAGTAAGCCTATGGCTTTCGCCACCTATAGCCGCCCCACAGTCCGGGCACCTTCCCATGCTATTGGCACCGCCGCAATCCGCAATGCAATAGAAGTGACCATTTGGACATTTATACCAGTGGCCAGCTTTTAAACCAATAGCCTTGACGATCATTTCGCGCTCATACTTAGTGAGAACACTCTTTGTTTTAATCACTTCTTGCAACTGCTCAAGGGACTCTAGAGCCTTGTCTTCGTTAAATACAGACAGCGAGAATACAACCCCTCTGGTAGTTTCGACTTGCTGTGTTACTTTAGGTTCACCTTTTATACTATTCGCGAGATGAAGCAGCTTAGACAGTTGCACCATAACATTCAAGCGTTTAATCTCATTGCCAACGTCATTTTGTTGTTGTTCGCTTATTTTGATAGGGATCTTCGATTTTGGTTTAATCTTAAGCACACTGAACAGTGTTTTGATGTGCTTCTGCAATTCATCATTTAATGTAGTTATTGGTGGTTTCTGTGTTCGGTAGTTTTTCCAACATTCTGCGATCATTTCGAATATGTTCAAGTATACACATTCCATTTCCACTTGCAGGAGCGATACTTTTTTTTGTGTTTTTAAAAGCATCGTAAAATTTGAAAACATCGTTTTCATATAATCTGAAAAGAAAAATAAAAGTGAGCGAACAAAATTTCAGAAGACGCCAATATAAAGCCGATTTTGTATTATAAGTTAGAAGGCGTTTACCTACGTACATATCTATGTATAAAAATATTAGTACAAACCTTCCATGTACATTGCATATTCTGCTGCAAATCTGTCAACATTGCGGTGCAGTTCTACCAATTTCATTTGTATTGCCTTGGCAGTTCCGTATACTCGGAGTTTTATAGGGTTTATATCATTCTTGAACATTTTATTCACAGTATCTTTGTATCTGTTGGTGTTAATAATCGCTTTGCGACAATATGGGCACTGGCGTATTCGTATGTTTTCTTGATCTCCCATCATTAGACTGTCCATGCTGTCGACCTCCATAACGTGATCACAATCTTGAAGTACAATAAACCTGAAATGAAAGTAGGTATATAAAGATGGGTATTCTTCAAGCACAACAACTTGGAACTGTATCCTGCTGTTCTGGGTACTTATGTACCGATATAGGGAATTATTGATTTAAATCAATATTGAGCTTGGGACCTACAACCAGGACCGTCGATACCCAAGGGTGAAAGCCCAAAGTCCCCGGAAGCACGTAAATTTCTCAAAAAAATTAAGAAGTAGGCTGTTCTTTACGGAATTTAATTCAGAATTTAGCGAGGTACAATTTAAATAACGGACAAATCTCGGCTTACCTGCTACGGGTTACTTCCCAATTTTTCTAGAAGTACTAACAAAACACGTTGATGCACAACACAATCAACCAAAAATATTAAACGTGAAAATGGGAGCCAAGTTCAATTATTATTTTTCTAATTAGATCGTAAATAGGGATATTCCCTATTTTGCATGCAACTTTTTTATTAGCCAAATTAAATTATTTTTAGCTTCAGTACCCTTACCATGAGTTACTATCGAAAAAAGACACCATCTTACCGCAGTCGATATCGAATAAACGCGCATCGAATAGTTTACTATTAAACTTGTACCATGAGTCGTCCGGACGCGCTAGCGACAACTCGATTGTTTTACGGTGTCGAACTGTCTAGTGTTTATGTTGGTACAAAAACCGCACGCTAGCTATAACTTCACAGCTAAGTTTGCTCTCTTTCTAGCCACAGTAAAAGACAGAGTAAGGTAGATAGACCTAAAACCCTACCAATTTGAAACACCGAATCTCTCTATAACCCGGCCTATAGAAAACGTACCTAAATATTGTACAAATATTTTGATAGTTCAGTGATGTTGAGAATTTTTAAATGAAAAAAATGGAATTAAAGTGCACATAAAACGTTAATAGTACATTGTGATACAAGTGTGTAAAGTAGGTGGTTTCCTTCGAGCTTCAAGGCGGTATTGAGACCCGAGCCGTGGCGAGGGTTTTAAGAGAGCGCCAAGAGCGGTAACCATACATTACTCACGTGTCATACGACGTTTTTCAATATACTTGTGAAGAATAATAATTTAGCTAACTATTATTACAACAGCAAAACTAGTATTTTTTTTTTACTGTTTTACACGACACTTTTCACAACACTCACCCTTCATTAAGCAAGTAAGTTACTCTACTACAGTAGTAACGGTTTGTTTCGATAGCAACTGTCAAATTGTAACTCATGGTACCGATTTTCTTTATGAAACTGCTAAAAAATTTAATTGCTAGCGAGTTCCTATTCGATAGGTTTTGTACCAGTACTATCGATTTTAGTTTTGCAAGTGACCGCTAGAGGCGCTGCAAAATTTGCAATACAAAAAAAATTACGGCGTCGATGTCGAGTAGCGACGAATACTATTGCTTGAAACTCAGCCCTGAAAGCTCTTGGTATCTTGTGTACCTACCTATGTGACTATAATTGTTCCCGACCATACGCTCAGGGGCCCTTGTCTACTATTTTCATAATATCATCATTCCAACACGATCTCATTGTCATTTTGCTATAAACTCGTAACCTATTAATTCATTAAGGCCGATCATTGGTCGGTCAGTGGTCTTATAATCAGTGATAGGAATAGGTAGTGCCTATTAGCCTAAACTTCGAAGAACAGAGACAAAAAACGGAGACTTCCTTAGGACTAAATTATTTCCGGGATATATGTTTCGAAATTTCGAGACAACACTTAAATACATTTAAAAAAATGTGTTATTTGGAATAAGTAATTCATCTATATTTATCTAAAGTTTGCGATTAGACATAACATTTATAGTCTATAACTCCATTATAACAACTTATTCTATTTCAGCCTATCCTATATTAGTCTATATATCCCTCTCCTAGAGAAGAGGCCTGAGTCCCAGCAGTGGGAACATTATAAGGCTGATGCAATGCAATGCAAGGCTATATCTGCCTAGTGACACACACTGCGTGTGTTTGTATTGTTGTGATCAGAGAGGTCTTCATAAATGTGCATGATATAAATGACTTCCGTATTTTTTTCACGCCTTTATCCCGGAGGAGTAGGCAGAGACCACATGTTATATCTAATACCTATGCAATTACTAATATTATTAATGTGATAGTTTGTATGGATGTCCATTACTCAATTCCACTGAAAATGCTGAATTTGGTAGTGATATAGATTAAGGTGTGGATTTGCACATAGGCTACTTCCTATTAAAAAAAAAGTATAGTTCCCATGGGATACAAAAACAGTAGTACACGCGGGAAAAGCCGCGGGCATTAACTAGTTAAAAAAAAAGTAAGGGTCCTTTCACACCACCGATATTGTCTGGCGATTCTTAGGAGATTTTTATGCAAAAAAAACCTCATTAATATTAAGATTATACCACTTTGTATACCTACATTCTGGCAAATAAATGAATTATTTATTTATTAGTACCTTTTTTTAATGATAAATAATTCTTTTTACTATAGAGAATGCTAAAATGATAAAAAAAATCCGTTTTATTATTTGAAAGCCTTTTTTTACACTTGAACTTTAGAAATTTCATTAAACGTAGCCGAGAGTGAGCTAGAAAGAAGATATTTACTTCGAAACGTGTACGGCTTCTTATAAAAACATTGTGATTCATTGTGTATTACGATCAACAAGTCATTTACAAAATGTTCTCCTAAAATAAATTCAGAAAATTTTATGGTTGTAACGACTGTGTATGTTATTTATTATGATATATCTAGTCGCAAACTTTAGGTAAATATAGGCGAATTACTTATTCCAAATAAATCGAAATTTCGGGATAGATTTCTCGGAAAAAAATTAGTCCTAAGGAAGTCTCCGTTTCTTGTCTCTGTTCTTCGAAGTTTAGGCAAATAGGCACTACCTATTCCTATCACTGCTTATAATAGAATTGTGGTACGATTGTGGACGAATTAAATGGTAAATGATGAATGATATTTATTTTTGCAAATAGATTTTTAAAAACACTTTTACATTTTCAATTTTTTTTCGTCAGTTTAAACTAGATTAGGCCAGTGTTTCCTTCCTGACTACCCTAAGAAGAAACACCGAAACAAACTCAGGGGTCAAAGTCTCTTTTAAAGTCCATACACAAACATGTAACGGTCAAATCGTATGAGAGCCATGACTGCACAATAAAGTTCTAATGTCAGGGGGCTTACTCTCGAGTTTAATTCCAATCGATCGCATTGGAATTGTGACTTTAGGTACTCTTGAATTCGATTTTAGGGCTAAATTGCGTGACCTTTTTGGGAAACTAAGTAAAATAGGGATAGGTCTTGGCCTGTGGTCACGCAATTTTAAACCAATTTGGCGCTACCATCAAATTCAAGAGTACCTAAAGTCACAATTTCAATGTAACCGATTGGAATTAAACTCGAGAGTAAGCCCCCAGGTCACTAATCAAAGGAATTGTCAAAATTTTTGCTCAAAAAAAAAATTAAATTAAAAAATTAAAAAATTTTGCCGCTTACTGTCAGACATTTATTTGTTATTATGGAGTGTAAGTCAAAATCAACAATTTATTTTGAATTCAATGAAAGTTCATTCTGAAACTATTGTAATAACTTATTCCGCCTTATTCCAAAATGCGATCTAAAATAGTTCCGGGACTATTACTAGGATTAATCCCGATTAAACGCTATCTGAATGTATTTTTCGGGATTATTACTAAATTTAATATCAATTAAAAGCGATCTAAATGTATTTCCGGGACTATTATTAGGTTTAATGCCAATTAAAACTAGTAATAGTCCCGGAACTATTCTAGATCGCGTTTTGGAATAAGGCGGATTGAGCGCAGTTCTGGTGTAGGAATTACACTGGTGAGGAGCAATATAAAAAAAATTATATATAATTATTATGAAGGGATCAGAAGTGGTTCGTGTAAACACAGGGTTGCTGCTCGCCAGTTCTCTTTTCTTGTCGCGTGTTTTTGTCCTTTACATATGCACATATACGAGTATTTTCACGCACGGCGGGCGTTCTTAATTTTGTTGTAATCGGACAAACTTCCGTCGCTAACTAATTTCCTTTCCGAGACGTGGCAGCTCTATTTGTGGAATCGCCCACGTAGTACGACGCATTCTCTTTGAAAGCGCTCGTCGCTATAACGCGTACTACCGCATCACGTTTTCATCCAACCGTGTCGTGATTTAGGCGACCGTACAAAGATCTCCGTTACAAAATTTCGTCCAATCATGAGCTATATATGTATATATACAGAACAGCCTGACTGCGCTTATTTAACTAAAATTACAAAATCATAGCTAGCAAACTCCACAGACGTGATGGGTATCGACGTTAGTTTTTTTTTTTATATAAAATTTTACCTAAAATATAAAGGAGAATGGGGAACCAGCACAGGAACCAGTTATATGAATTAGGCATAAAGCTCGATAGCAATAAACTACACGGTGGCAAGAATTTTGCCTGAAGAACCTTTGGTACCTACTGAATCAACATTTGCTGATTGTTAGTGTTCTCGAAGTTAATCCATCTTAACGCTATTGCGAGTGGGTTAGAATTTTACATTCTCATTTAGAGTACAGATTCTAAGGTCAAATGCAATCTGTATTGCAGTTGAGGGGGTTTGTAGAAATAAATGTTTTCTTACTTGTCGGTTTCCTCGTACTGGTCGCCGAGGAAGTCCGTGGGGAAGTCGTCGGGACTGCAGACTTGGCAGATGTCGGGGCAGGGCTCGCCGCACAGGCCGCGGCACATGTGGCCGCACGGGCGGCGGCGCGGGCAGCGCTCGTCGCACGGCAGGCGCGAGCACGGCTCGCCGCAGCGCCGCGTGCACGCGCCATGCGGACATCGACGACTGCAGTTTTCCTGTAATATTTTTTTCATGATGTAAGAACTTGGATGGAGGAGCTCGTGGATAAAAAACTGCCCAAGGATCCAACTCAATGTTAAGTCAGCTGAAACAGTCGAGCCACACTCTTTGTTAAAAGTGAATCTTGATAGAATACAACATTTTGCAAGGTTTACCTACCACTAGTAGGTACAAAATATGTAAAAGTAGTTACAAAATAGTACATTGTTACCCTAAGGGTGAAAGTAACTTATTTAGTCCCGAGAATAAGTTTGGCGTCCGAGCGTAGCGATGTCGCTAATATTCGAGGCACAGTGTTTACCTCGGGTTAAAGACTTATTTAGGTCTTTAACCCGAGGTAAACACTGTGCTTTTTATTAAGAATAAAAGGAAAATAAAAACCTGAGTCGTCGTCGAATAATTTTAGGTATGTTTCTTTTGATTTAGACCGTAAAATGTTTCCGACTACTGCTTTAGCCTCTTCTCTTAAGAATCAGACATTGAACCCTTAACTGAATCTGATGAACTTATTGTGTAATTACAAAATCTCTTACAGGAGAGATTTAGTCAAGTATAAACAAAATTCTACAACTCGAAAAAGTCAATAAAGATCGGATCGCCATTTTTCCGCTATTTTGATTTTTATTTTTATCAGTGAAAAATGGAACCCAAATATTTTTCTCAAATCTATTCATTTATTTCTTTGTTGCACACATTAACTTATTATAAGACAAACATTTATAAAAAAAACCTATGTTACTTTTAAATAAATAATTGAATTTAAAAATCTTTGCGTTAATTCAATTGTACAGACGCCAGCATATAAACCTACCTTAATCTGTCAAATTTCGTTAATAGATTTTCAACCTTATCACAATAATCGAACATTAGTTCGATTGGTAAAATTTGACAGATTGGGGTAGATTGACGTGCTGGCGTCTGTACATCGCACTGTGATTGATTGGCTTTATAGGAAGTTATAACATGTTTCAATAGAAATGTGAAAATAGAACTAGTTTTTTTTTATAATTTGACAGCTGTCAGTTGAAAGTGATTCTCCCTAGGGATGAAAAGTTTTACTTTCAACCCGCTCCTTAGGCAACTTCAAACCTACTTTCAGAGTATGAGTAATGAAATAGTACATTGTACCCTAGGGTAACATCCTAGGGTAGGGTTTTTAATAAGTTACTTTCACCCCTAGGGGTGAAAGCACGGATATCGAGGGATATGCCTTGGGGGCGTGGCACGTGGCGCCTCGATTTGGTCAAACGACCCTTATAATCGAACAGCGGCTGTACGCTTCATTCATTCGCTTTGCAATTGCGTACAGGGTACTACTGATGCGTAAAAAACCAAAATGCCGAGTTGTGCAGTAATTATATGCAAAAATAGGTCACATACCATCAACCTGAAGACAAATGGCGTATCCTGCCACCGGTAATTAAACAATTAAGTCACTGTTTTATATTTTAAATCAATATTTAAATATTTCACGAACTCAAGTTCGGAACGACACGAACTAGCCCGAATCTTCCCGAACGCAATGACCGTTCAAGATTTAGAGAGGTGCAATCGAGTGCGTGAGGCTGATTTTATCGATATGCGTATTATTCGCAGTTCAATATATTTTTTTACATTTCTATGAATATTGTCGTATTACATGTATAGTAAGAGTTAAATTAGTTATTGAATGAATGTTGTTTGAACGAAATTAAGGTATTGTTATTTCAATACTCGTGAACTTAAATTGAAATTATATCTAAAGATTGAGATGATCAAAAATTATAGTACAATATGATAAGTAGCTTGATAAACAAGTATAATTTTATACAATTATTTATTTTTGGTCAAAAGTAACAATATTTTGTGTTCGCTATACAAAACTATTAAATTATTATTTTTTTAAATCTGGATATTTGGTGTTTTCGTAGGCCCTAGTTGTAGTGGAGCTGGACCAGCATTGATCCAAGCATTTTTATCTTGAATATAATTCTCCAACTTATAATAATAATTTCTATGCCAACTCCTTCTGTTTTCATGCAGTACGACTGTGACTCACTTCCAGCAAAGATTTGTGATGACAAAAATATCTTTTTTTGCGATTCGGAAAAGTCTTTGAGAAATTTTGGAATTGAATCATTTACGTAGGTAAATTTGTACGGAATCCTCAGTGCGCGAGTCGGATTTACACTTGACCAGTATTTTTTTTTTGTTAGATGTATTTATTTTGAGTGGTTAGTGCGAGTTATTTCATCCCAACGAATTCGATCCTGTCAGCATCAACTACCTAAAATTTGTTTAAAATTAAAACGAGTTCGCTAGATGACGCTATTTTGATTCTATAGAAATTTATGTTAACGCTAGCGAGTTTGAATACGTGTATAAAATTTACCTAAATGTTTAAACCAACTCTGAATGTAGGCAGTCACATAAGATTAAAATCATATAGTTAAGATTAAGTAATATATTGTATAATAATACAGCATGATATTTAACAGAGAACATTCCCTTTAACCGGTAATACGATATAAAAAAACTTATTCCTATTTTATTTTATAATCATTACTCTCTTTTCGGATAAGTATATAAAAAAGAAATTATTTAAAGAAAATTAGACGAAGTAATTATATTACAAGAATATGCTGAAATTAAATATCGATAACAATTATCGACAATCGGTTCGATTCTCTAATTATATATAATTCGTTAAAAGTCTTCGTATGATTTTAGGTATGTTTCTTTTGATTTAGGCCGTAAAAGGTTTCCGACTACTGCTTTAACCTTTTCTCTTAAGAATCAGGGTTGAATCCTTAAATAAATCTGATTATTGTGTAATTACAAAATGTCTTACAGCAGAGATTAAGTAAAGTATAAACAAAATTCTACAACAATTTTCCCGCCATTTTGTTTTTTTTCTGTGGTTAATCGGCTATTCAGCCATCATTTTTCATTTTTATCAGTGAAAAATGGTAATTATTTCTCATATCTATGTTAGTTTTATAGAATTAAAGAATTAATTGAAAGTAGGTACCTAAATTATAAATAATTATGTAATTTAAAAAGAAAATAGATTATCTCTTAATTTCAATTTTACATCGCGCTGAAATTGACTGGCTGTATAGAAAGTTAAGACATAAGTAGATCAATAGAAATGCGAAGGTAATACTAGTTTTTTTTTTTTTAATAATTTGACAGCTGTCAGTTGAAAGTGATTCTCCCTAGGGATGAAAAGTATTACTTTCAGCGTATGAGTAATGAAATAGTACATTGTTACCCTAGGGGTGAAAGTAACTTATTTAGTCCCGAGAAGAATTTTGGCGTCCGAGCGAAGCGAGGTCGCTAATATTCGAGGGACTAAATAAGCTTTTCACCCGAGGTAAACACTGTGCTTTTCATTACGAATAAAAGGAAAATAAAAATAAAAACCTGAGTCGTCGTCATAGGTCGTCGTATGATTTTAGGTATGTTTATTTTGATTTAGGCCGTAAAAAGTTTCCGACTACTGCTTTAACCTCTTCTCTTAGGAATCAGGCGTTGAATCCTTAACTGAATCTGATTATTGTGTAATTACAAAATTTCTTACAGCAAAGATTTAGTAAAGTACCTATAAACAAAATTCTACAACAAGTTTCCCGCCATTTTGTTTTTTTTTCTGTGGTCAATCGGCTATTCAGCCATCATTTTTCATTTTTATCAGTGAAAAATGGTAACTATTTCTCATATCTATGTTAGTTTTAAAGAATTAATTGAAAGTAAATTATAAATAATGATGTAATTAAAAAAAAAAATATAGATACTTATCTCTTAATTTCAATTTTACATCGCGCTGTAAATAACTGGCTGTATAGAAAGTTGAGACATATCAATAGAAATGGGAAGATAGAAGTAGTTATTTTTTTAATAATTGGCAGCTGAAAGTGGTTCTCCCTAGGGACGAAAAGTATTACTTTCAACCCGATCCTCTGGCAACTTTAGACCTACTTTCAGCGTATGAGTAATGAAAAATACTTTTTCAATACACTTACTCGAAAACCCGCTCTTATCCCACCGCTCCTAGGGATGCAATGGACTGCTTTTCGCATCAGTGCGGAAAAAAGCGCGTGCTAATCCGCCGCAATTTATTTGTAATAAAATAGTTTACCCCACGAGGCGCGGATCGACCCCACAAGTTGTAAGTGTATTGAAAAACGCCGTTTAATACGCGTGCAAATTTGTCACTGCAGCCCTCGGCTCCATAACACACTCGCCTACGGCTCTTGACGTTGACGTTGACGTTGTCATTGCGTCGTAGACGCAATGACAACGTCAAACTTTCTGCACTTGTATCAAAATGTACTATTTATCTCGGGAGTACGTTCACTTGGGATAATCTCCACTAGCACGCGAGTGAAGCCGCTGGAAGCGCAGCTGGTATGAGATAAATTCGGTTTACTTAGACAAGGTTTTTACCTGGCATGGCGTGCATGGTTCGCCACACAACCTCTTGCACTGCGAGTGTTTGCATCTAACTTCGCAAGGCATCTTGCACGGTGGGCAGATTTGATTACACGGCTCTTGGCATCTAAACAAACATTTGAATCAAGTTAGCGTATAATACACATGGAAGAGCTGGACTCGCTTTCGACCGTTACGGTTACGATGGATTTTAAGAGTGTGACGGGGCCGCGGATTCGAACAACGCGTTACGTGAAATAGGTTTTTTTTTATTATAAAATACTAGAGAGCTAAAATTTCCCAGATTGACATCCCTTTTCGTTTATGTTTTACGGGGAATCCCTCGTTTTATTGCATTTATTTATTTAACAATTAATGTACGTACATAAAAAAGAAAAAAAAATAGAAGAAAACAGATAAATATAATATTGCATTTTGCGTACTCTTGGCCCTAAGTTAAATATTTTTTATGCCTAAAAACATTCGATTAAAGAAGATTATGCTAAGTGTGTAACATCAAATGTTCTGAGCATCAAGATTCAGCAAGATATAGGGAAAACATTTTTTACAATAAAACCTATAGTAAAATAAAGGTAATTCAAATAAGTTATCCATTGAAAACACTTTTCCAAAACTAGCTTTTTCGTCTTCCTTTCAAATTCTTTCATTTGATATCCGTATCATGGGGTGCATAAAAAATAATTGGCCCATTTTTGGAAACTGTAATAATATTGGATTTAGAACAGTATTGTGTTCCAATGTGCACAGTATTGTGTTCCAAATCAAAGTACATGCAAAAATACTGCTAAATCAGTTAGGAATAACTCTTTTTAAATTCAGTTGGCATATTTAAACACACAAAGCATTATTTATGCATCGCAAGCACGGCGGGGTGAGACGAACTTGCGAACTTTTTTTCGTGGATAAAATATGTCGCCGTAGAAGTCAGACTTACTGGTGTCCGCAAATGTTGTCCTGGTTGCACTTTTGCGTGCAAGGCTGGTGCAGGCGGCCCTGTGCACAGCTCGCGCACGTGCCGGCGCACAAGTGTTTGCACGCCAGTATGACGCCGCACGGTGCGCTGCAGTACTGCGGCAGCTGCTCCGACTTCACCTCACCTGCACAGTTATCTCTGTTACCTGCATACCTGCATCGTGCACAATTACCTAAATGTGGCCCTAATCATATTTCGACTGGCTTTTGTTTGTAGTTCTTTTTGTTTGTTGTGAGTTTTGGAGCGATTTATTTTGAACTCGGTAAGTTTTATTACGAGTTTACATATGAGTAGGTAGTAAACATTAAAAAATAATTCATTATAACAAAATAATACGTAGATTAGAGTAGAATCAAGTTTAACCTAACTACTTAGAATAAAGCCTAACTATCTAAATATGTTTTTATAAACATTAGTTAAGTATATTGTACTTAAGTAGGTACTTAGTTCATTTGTGGTGATAATATTAGGTATGGATTCAGAGTTTCAAAATTAATCTTAATACTGATTACCATGGTACTCAAGTGGCAAGTAAAGTCAGATACAGACCTACGTCTTTTATTGTATTTTTTTTATTTAATAAAATTGTCACATTTTCGATTAAATGAGCACCTAAGTATCCGCATAAAAACCTGTTTTTTTTTCAAAACCTTATTACCAACCCCCAAACTTAAGTATTTTAAGGCGCAATTATTATTATTTTTGGATGAGGATTTATGTTGATTATCATACCAATAAGTGAAACTATCGAAGACTGCATCTATGTAATAATTTTAGATTAATGGTATATAGATAAACAACTGACTGATTATTAACGGTTTCTTTATTTTTCCCTCAAAACATGATCTTTGTAAGGAAGTTTCGGTTTCGGCTGAAACTGACGCTGTTCGGTTTCGGTCGGACTAGAAACTGCTTTTTTCATACGATTTGACATAGCGAATCGTTTACGATAAGAGGGCCCTTCTCGATGCATCTATCGTCAATGTGAGCATGGTTTAAAAGCTTGTTGTTTTATCCAATGCAATATTTGATTAAGAGGCAACGCAAAAAAAGAGAAAATGTAGGTATGTATAAGAACTCGGATCCTCATGACGCGTTTACTTTCTGACGTGTGACCTGCTTTAAACCTCAGCTAGGTTTAAAGCAGCACCTACCTACCTAAACAATACGTACGAATTTTTTTTTTTCGTATCGCACTACGATTAGGTTCAATATGGCATGTTTATCACCCGCATGCTTTTTTTTTTAATTTATCAAAACAAGGGCTTTTATCATTCCTATTTCTTCATGGTCAAAGGTGATTTTTATTTTTTTTAAAGCAAAGAGGCGGATATTTTCAAGGTTTTAATATTTAATGAAGATTTAAATTGTGTTTTTGAACCGAATATAATAAATAAACATGAATACGTAAGCAATAATTTGTTAATACCAACAAATTGTCAATTAACTGAGTTGTAAATTCAAAAATATTTGTATTTTTTAAATTTTTAGTATTAGGATGAATACGGTTTGATACCTTTGCTTCTCCTTCAACCTGCAAAAGTGCAAAGGCTATGCGCGGGCTAAAAAGTACTCCTAATACACCACTATTTTTTAATTATGGCAAATACTTAAAGGGCTTATTAGAAAAGATCTTGTTATTATTTAAGTAAAGTCTCAATGGCTAATATTCATAACCAGCAAAGTTATGAGCGTTTGTATAGATCCCAAAATCTCACTCAATTTCTGGAAACATTGTACAGGTTGTTGTTTACGAATGAAAGAATGTCAATAAAAATTGAAAAACACTGCGCTTAGTATTTTCTAGTAGTAATTGTTATGAATAATGATTCAATTATGAATTTACCAATAATGACAAATTTTCATGGACAATTTTGGAATTTCTTTTTTTGTACTTTTGACTACACAAATATGATCAGTAACGGGTACTGATTGAGCCCCATTTTTTTGTGCACTAATTAAAAAATAGGGGTATATGTATTAACTTATTCATTTGTGATAGTTGTGAAAAAGAAGATTTGAAGAGAATCCTTTAGATGCTATTCCGCCAGATTATGTGATTGAGGTAAAAATACTTGCGATAGCCTGCTGCCATTAAATGTGCATTAAATCAAAACTAAATTGTAAGGTAACTTTGGAAAATTTTCTTCAGTACAAAATGAACAAAAATGCGTCTTAATTTTCGGGTAGAAGATAAATTATTATTGGTGGATTTTTCGATTTTCTTCGTAAGTGTATTAAAAAACGTCGTTTGATACACGTAGAGATTTGTCAATGCAGCACTCGGCTCCATAACACCCTCGCCTGTACGGCTCGGGTGAATTTCGCCCCCGCTGCAATGACAAACTTACCCCACTTGTATCAAAAAGCACTATTTAATTGTTATCTTACCTGTTTACCAATAACTATAAAAAATGGAATATTAACAATGAAAACAATATCAAAACGGTAAACGAGATATAATATATAAAATTATTATTGTAAAAAAATATGTCTCTTCCGACAAAACGCCATTGAAGCTTCCCCGTGCTACAGGGGCCCCCACGCATGCAAAACTTAGCAACACGTTATCCACAACCGTTTCGT
The DNA here is from genome assembly GCA_958295575.1 of Leucania comma. Taxonomy (NCBI): domain Eukaryota; kingdom Metazoa; phylum Arthropoda; class Insecta; order Lepidoptera; family Noctuidae; genus Leucania; species Leucania comma. Next base: position 11,173,702 of record OY282474.1, on the reverse strand, counting down.
AGGGTAAAAAAGCGCCATTTTTTTATACGGGGCCGGACTTTTGATACGGAGCCCCCGTGGGACTAGCTACGCCATTATGTGCGATTTAAATAATTGCCTAGAAAAAACTGCATCATTGGCACCAAGTATCACGTCATAACGCTGGAATTTGCGTCGCGTTGCACATCGCAAAATTCTGCGTTGCGTCGGTTTTGGTCGGTTGGTCGCCGATTTTAGCGTTGCGGCGATGCAACGCGGTTATGTGTTTCGGCCCTTAGTCAATTGACACACGTTTGCCGTGTTAGAGTCATCATTAAAGGCAATGTGTATTGGTAACCTACGAGTAGATAGCTGACCAGACTATACAAGCAAGTTTAGAAGATGCTTTCAAAATCACAAAATGCTCGCGAGGAGGGCTGGACAAGGAACAAGAATGAATTTAAGGGTATCGGTGTCGTTTTGGTGTCTACATCTCTATTTTTTTCAACTCTCCTTTCGCAGTTATGCTGAAAGTGATTTCTTTAAAAATAAGCATCACCTCTAATACCTTTTTTCTGTTTCCTTTTTCTTATCTTTTATTTTATATGTGAACATAAATGGTTAAATAAACAAATAAATTATTTACCTTTGACCATTAAAGCTGATACATTGCATGGGAGTTTGATTTTGTGGCCGCAAGGAGACAAGACTTCAACAGACATGAGCTTGGTGCATTTCGCGCGGTCACAAGCAGCTCCGCACCGGTCCATGCACGGGTGCCCACATGGCAGCAACCGCTTACACTTCTCTTGGCAAAGTTCATGACTAGGACTTTGCTTGCATTGCAATTTAATGACGTGGTTACATTCAGGTATTACTTTATTGACCTAAAAAATACAAAAAAAAATGGTAAAGAATCAGCTCGAAATAGCTATTCATCAAAGCTGAGATTCAATTCAATTCAATTCAATTTATTGCTATATCACATGGTGTTCTATAGGATCTGTAGTTATATAAGCGCACATGGACCCTGTCGGGCAAAGCAATTTCATACAGGTAGGGGTTAATCGTGGGGGCGATTGCAACTGAGATCTATTGCGTAGCTCTGCGCGTAGCCAGACTCGAAGAGTCAATCTAAAAATGTACATAGCATAATATATAATAATCAAAGAAGTAGCATATTGACTCTCTTCTCCATAGTGTAATGCATGAGTGGGTATTATATATTTTTCTGTACTTATTTGTGTACAATAGCAGCATTACAAATATTGGTTTATATATAGAAGGGTGGGACTCGTCACTGGTAGGAACATCTCGCCATTTCTTCTGTATACTCGTAACAAAATGGCGGTGACGTCACGTGTCAGTGTATGCATGCTTATTCTATGAATTGACAGTTTCCCCTTCCACCAAATTTGAAAGAAACAGATTTCTATTGAACGGATTATTTCTGTTTGTAATCTTGGATAAAGTTATTTTTAAGCTTTTTGATACAAATTATTAAAAAAATGAGTCGACTATAGTCGATTGTAAAGGTTTCTACAGAGGCAAAGCGAAAACAAGTGGTGCACCCTTTTTATTGAAAAATAGGGACGATGGATGTTTTCGGCTTTTCGTGTGCCAGTTCACTCTTAGGTCGCGTTCTCACTACGTCGTATGTCATAACGGTAATTTTTCGTCGGATGACTATCTTGTCTAGCTGTTCCTATTATTATTCTGAATTAACCGATTCGACATAGTGGGAACGCAGTCATAGATGATAGTTAATCATGTCGTCCTATATGTGAACACCGTCATTTATTTAAATATGTAAGCCACGACACTTAAAACTACACAATATCTGTTGTCACGGCAAAGTGAGAACGCGGCGTTAGGGTTCTTACATTAGACACTAGCATTTAAAAAGAACAGGCAAACGCTTTATTAATGGAAGTAGATACCCTTATGCTGTAAGGCTTAAAATCAAAGTAGTAGTAATAAATGATAAATGAAAACTTGCCATTTGTCTGCAATCTCCGCATGGTTCGCAGCACTTCTTTTTGCAGAAATGTCCACAAGGCATTGTGCGTGCACAGTTCTTATTACAAGGAGTGTCGTCAGGCGACTTCGAGCATGCCACAGTCACAGAGTGCTTGCAATTCGATCTCTTTTTCTTAACCTAAAATTAAAAAAAAAAAAAATAATACACGTAACATAACACTACACCTGTATTCTCAAAAGGAATAGCCATAGATGCGTCTAAAGTACACCCATATTTCAAGTCCCACGTAATATGGGTAGCGTACAATCGAAACTTGTAAATTTTAACTTTGGCCTCAGTTACAGCCTATACCCAAAACCGAAACTTCCATAACGATACCACCTTCGGGACCAAAAGGTAATAATGCTAAAAGAACATTTTTACAGGCAAGCCTTTTCTGTAATTGTTAATAATAATAATATAATAATATTTTTTTTATTTTTAGGCATCGGAGGCCGATAGAAAAAAGTACATAAAATAATCTTAAACAGTAATAAACTAATATAACATATTATAAAAACAAACTTATTTAACTATAATTATACACGTAATGTAGTCGGCGTCGTGTTGCGCTGAAGTCCATTTAAGTTAGAAGTTAATGATATAAGTAATTTGTGAAAAACTTCTAACCGATGTTTTTGCGTTATTTAATCAATCATAGTTCCAGATTGGACTGGATTTAAATAGTAAGTAGCCAAATTTATTTTATTTTTTTGTACTATAATTTAATTCAAAAAAATACGTCATGTTTTCGTTAAAGAAAAATAGTCTTAAAAAATAATCTTATCAGTTATACTGACTTTCATTTTTAAATGACATTGAATGATGTATTCTCTATTATGTATAAAACCGAACTAGACCTAAACTTTTTTAACTCATTTTTTCTTAATTTTTTTTTTTGTAACTAGGCCCAATTCAAAAGTTTAGCCGTACACCAACTAGGAGAGAAACTATTGTCATCAACTGGGCACAAATAAGACTTGTCTTATTTTAGAGAACGACGGGTTTGTTGGGTCAGCCGCAGTCCATATCTTTGACTGAACTGAAAATCTCTTATCAGAAAAATCCTTTTTTCAATATACATACTTTCTCGAATACCCATGAAAGTAAAAACTGGGATATCATCACAATTCTTGATATCATGATAGACACGAATTGCCTACTTTCGTGAAATTTTCTAACATTTATACCTATTTGATTTCCAAAATACGCACCTGGACGTTACAGTCATCGCATTTCTCGTCGCAAGTCTTTCTGCATTGATGGTCCCCTCGGTCTCCTATCAGTTCGGCCACGCAACCTGCTTTCGCTCGTGCGCAAGGTTTGTTACATTGGTACTGAAAAATTCAAAGTCATATTTGCATTATAGAAAAAAAAACCATTAAATACTAAGAGAAGTTAATCCTTCCATTCTGTCTTTTCCCAGAATCGCAAACTTTCGAACAATATCGTCCTCCATTCACCAGCAAACAAGTCCAATCCAGTGTTAGTCTCCATGAACGCGTTGAGCATCGTTAGCATACGCGGTGTAGGTAGTGGTTCGAGTTACAGTGCGGCAAAGAAAAATAAATATTTGGAACACATACAACTTATTACAACCTTAAAAAATCTTATAAGTAGATAACGGTACAAAAGTCAATCCACTCACTTTCTCATGATTCGGATCATCAATGACATGACAAAAGCGGCTGCACACGTGACCGCACTCCTCCAGACGATACACACAGGGCGTGAAACATTTCGTCTTCTTTATATCCTGGTAGCAATCTTTCTGTGCCTGTAATTTAATGCATGATAAGGAAAAAAATTAGACGCGTTCAAACACCGAAACCATTTTGTTCTGGATCGCGTAATTTAATGTTTAAAAATAACAATCTGGGTTTAAAACCAGAAATCCAGGCTAAGTATTTGTAACGAAACTCCTTCTTTTCAAACTTAAAAATGATATTTATTTTCTAATAACATTTTTTACACGTCCATTTAAACTAGATAAGGCCGGTGTTTGCTAGCTGACTAGACACCATTTCTTTTTTTTTAAAGTCCATACAGTCAACATGCAATGTATTATGAGAATCATGCAAATTAGTGTCTGAGATAGCCTTTTGAGGGAAGCACTAGACACATTTGAGTGGAACTGTCCAGTTAGTGCAAGCATTGGTCAGTATTCGTGTAACTCAACTCAGAACTACTAGATAGAATACCTACCATAGTATTCTATCTATTCTTACCTTATGGCCACAGTTTGGTAATGTAACTTCAACTTTGGTAAGACATTCGTTCTTCGGATCCTCGGGATCACGATGGCAATAAACATCCATTTCGTGTCCGCACGGAAGAGTCTTCTTTACGAGAACCTTGCACGGTTGACAGTCTACGCTGCATTTCAATGGGCACACATGGCCCAGGTCACATAGAACTCTAGAAACAAATAATATCATTACAGTAAGGGTATTCTGCTGTCGACCAGGTAAAATGGTCCAATGTACCTTTCTAAGCATGACTTTTCATGTAAATTAGTAAACTGTTATGCACCAAGAGGACACCGGTGTCCGCACACCTATTGTCTTTCTATTGTGTCTCTAATTACGATATTCAAAAGGTAGTAACTTTATCATACAGGTTCTGACATTTGAACTATGGTAGCCATTCTCAACGGATACAGCCAAAGGCGCTGTACAAGCGTGTCCGCAAACCCAGACCCTATACTCTTCTAGCCCTAGAGTGAGATCAGGCGCAGTACACTGGTATCATGGGTCACGGGTATCACACGGCCTACGTTCAAACATCGTGCTGCCACTTAGAAATCTTACATCAAAAACACCTATTATCATTTTAACCGACCTGGGAATCGAACTTGGGACCCCACGGCAATAGGTAGAACCAGCACCAAGTAAACTTGAATTTTTTGTATCCATTGGCACAGATATCGACTTTAGTATTGTGTATTTCATTAAAGTGACTATTTATACTAATAAAGATAAACGTAGTTTTAACACATCATTCATTTAATTATAACTCTAAACTATTCAAATGTATGAGATCGTGAAAATGGAGGGTAATTCTCTGTTCGTCTGTCAAAGTCGCTAGTGCGGGGACGATAATACGGGAAGACAGTAAGGATGCGCTCTTTCATTGACTTTTTAGTCTTACAATACTGAGAAGGCCTTAAAAAAGACTCTTTATAGGATATTTTTGTTCCAACAGTTTATAATATTCTCGGATTCTTGGTACCTTTCGCACTTCATAGAGCACAACGTATTAATGTGCTCGCGGTCGTAGCCGTGACAGTACCGCTGACACTTGTGCCCGCAATGATACTGGTAGTTGCAAATCTCATAGCATCCGCCTTCCGGTGGCAATTTGTTGAAATCCTCTGGAGTCGTAATCTGCAACCCAATAATAGAATACAATAGAATTTCTCTTTATTCGAGTAAACACGTTCCATCTACAACAAGGTGGACGATTGAATATCCCATCCATACGTACAGTCGGTGCCCTAAGTTACCTAACCCACCTCCTTTGAAAAAGTATTAAAGGGGTTTTTTTATGGTAGGTAAAACCACCAGGTCAGGTAACTTAGGGCACCGACCCTACAAAAAGTTTTGGGAACACATTCAACGTGATTACAGCTAAAGAGAGAAATTCCCTGGCGGAGTATGTGCTTCCTAATATCTACAACCTCTCTGGGTCTTTAAGTCAAGAGTGACTAGGTTACTCCTAAGCAAACTTGTTCCACATAATAAAATATATTGATGGTACTGGAAAAATTGCAGTTTCAACTTCAACACAATGCAAGTGAGACAGTGAGCTACAATTGGGTACCTATTAATGTTACGTACCTACATAATGTACTCAGATTCTACTTACCGTTGTTACTTGGTTCGGATGATTTTGACATTTCAGGATCAGTGTTGTTCCCAATGAACCATTATTTTCTAAAGTCGTTGCTATTTTGCTCCATAAGTCTGATTTTGCTGTTTTCAGCATTTTGATATTTCCAAAAATATAAAATCCTGAAAATGATTAAACGATAAACATCACGCTTTATAATCATTTCTCTTTCGTTTTTTCGTTTCAAAAAGCGATAGAGGTCAAAGTTAAAAGTTTATTACGATTGTAAGCTACGTACTTAGTTTAAGTACCTACAAATATAGGTGCCTAAATTCTTTTTTACATGGTTATAATGACAAAAAGATAAAAATATGCATCTTTAAGATGATGATTATAATTAGGTGTCTTCGAGGCTAGAGTGAATAAGCTCTTAATAAACTAGTGCGCATCACTGCTTACCATCAGGTGGGATTGCAGTCAAGCACTAGTTTATAGTAATTTAAAAAAAAGATAGGTAGCTACATTGTATGAACCCGACAGCTGTCACCCGCACCATCGTATAGCAAGTCTAGTGTAGCCAAAATGTAGGCACCTACATGAAATTAAAAAGAAAAAAAACATTAAAGATAAGTATAGTTATAACCTTCTTTTGCTCGCGACAGGGCAACACAAACTCGGTTGTCTGTTCCAAGAAATCCAATTTTATTTTCTTCATTATTCCTCACAAGCGACAAAATGATGATTTTGGATTCCTCTCCTTGATAATTGTCGACTACTGTGATTTTCACATATTTTAAACCAGCATAATTCTGACGTTCCTGTGAAACAATACTGTAGTGTAGATGACCGAAGTGAGAAAGGTTGAACTCCAAGAATAGACATATGCTACTTTTTATCTGTTTTTGGCTTGGACTTTGCGTACGCAATAACCAACACTCATGTGGGCGAAGCCGCTGATAGAAGCTAGTATAAAATAAACGCAACATTAAGGATTAGACAGTTTCTGAATAAATTGGATCAACATGGCGTATGGTGAATATCCACCCTTATATTGTTGAAACTTCTACGGTCCGAACTAAGCGATTCACCTCGTTGTTTATACCGCGTACATCGAAAGACTGGAACGATTTCCCTGCTGCAATCGTCCCGTCCGATTATAATTTAAGTGTCTTCAAGGTTAAAGTGTAAACTACGTGTAGGATTGCTGTCGAGCACTAGTTATCAATTAAAAAAATATATATTAATAAAGAAAGTAGAAAAACTAATCCCATGGAGGGTCGATTCGGTACATGAAATACTATCGATTCATAAAGATAAAATTAAAAAATAAAGTACTTTTTTTCGAAAACTCGAATTAATATACGCATGTACGAAATTAATTTCTTTAAGTAAACGAGTCAATGACCTTGTAGGGAGTTGTCGGTCGTTGCGTACTAACTACCCACAGTTCATTGGCCTCGATCAGCTGACGTTTACTTAAAGAAATTAATTTCGTACATACGTAAATTAATTCGAGTTTAACACGTTTCATCAAAAGCGTCTAAAAGGGCCTCTACGAGATGGTTTCGGCTCCTCGTACGCCTGCCAAAGGTCCAGCAGTGCTATTCTCTAAGAAAAACAGCCGTGAAAACAACGCTGTGGAACGTTGGCTCAACGACGAAATCCAAATAGGTATTCACTAAGGTGCAAGTAGCTACACTAGCGCTCAAGGCTGTGACGGTTGTGAGTTGGAACTACTCACCGGCGAGCAATTTGACAGTTCTTCATACATATTGGTATTCCCTAAGAAAAAATAGCGTCGAGGACGTTAACAGCCTCGACCTCGGGCTCGATTCTATCTTTCAAATCTAAAAGCTACAATTTAGACGCGGATTTCATAGTTAACTTCTTAGATTTAACACGCAATTAAAAAAATGTTAGTATCCACCGTATCTTTTTAAAATTTAATAAACTAATAAATTGATTGAAATGGCAGTGGAGTTAATGATCAAGATTTATCTGCTAAAAGAAGCTGAGAAAAGTGACGATATAAGGAAAGCTCGACGGGCGAAGCAGTTAAGAAAGTTTAAGTCAATATCCCGTGATGTTGACTTCATCCACATTTACAGGCTTTCTGAAGATTTAATCGATATGTTAGAAAGTAATTTATCACCCTATATGCGCTTGGGAGTTCGTTCCAGTGGTTTAACCAAGAGACTAAATGTTTGTTTTATTTAAAGCTTGACTTCCAGGGGGGCAATCGCGCTAACTTTTTTTCAACGAAATCGCAATCAAATCGCTACCAAATCACAACTTTTTGCCCGTTTCGTATCGCGCTATAAATTTGACAGCAAGTTGAGTCGCAAGTCGCAACGCGATCGGTGCTGGAACGTTACCTAACCACTGTCAAACGTAAAAGTTGATACAATGTTATGTCTTTGTTGTGAAGTGATTTTGAGTGAAAATCTTGCAAAAATACAACATTACCGTGTACTCCTACATAGACTTATTGGAGAAATCTTATGAATACGATGTAGTCGAGCCGAAACCAAAAGGAAAAACTTAAAAGCTAGACTTAGATGTGATTCATACATTGATCGACAGTTTATGAAGATATATAAACTTACGAAACCCGTGAATTAATTTCCAAGCTGACTCCTCATATGCCGTCCTACGTTGTGATGCTTTGGATGTTGAAAACAAGGTTTTTTGTTCTATAAACATAACCACAAATTAGACAACTAATAAAGTTCAATGTGTGTGCAATTTGTTTTAGATTTTGGTTGCATTGGCCCGGCCTTTGATGTTTCTAGGTCCTATCAGACCATAGTTTGAGAAAGCAGGAACCATTTTATTTCCCAGGCCAGTGTTTCAAAAGCTATTATATCCAGCAAGTAACAACAGCCTTGAACAATCCAGCAATATTGAATAAATATATAGCTTTTCCATTCAAACAATGTCAGAGGAAACATCAACAACAACCATCCATTGAATGTTTATATAGACAGACTCCACATAAATAATGGAGAAGATTTGCATCTTTTGGGTATGTTTAATTTGAGTATAATTTACATTGCAATCTTCTGACTTGATACATTGTGTACTTATTTTTTTAAGATGCTTTAATTCATTTTTGGTTATTGCAGGAGATTCAGAGTACCCTTTGAGACTAACAATGATGACACCCATCTCAGAACCAAGGCCAGATACTCTGGAACAATATTACCAAGACTTACACTTGACGGCCAGAAATGTTGTTGAACGCTGTATAGGTGTTTTAAAAGCTTGCTTTAGGTATGATTTGGATATCATACCATTATTATAATAGTTGACATAATTATGAATCATTTGTGTTCCAAATTAAAAAATACCTATGTATGTACCATCTGATATTTTCATCTTTTTTTAATTGTTTTTTTTTTCCTAATTAATTCTACTTTTCATACTATCCTAATTTTATCCATGTATTCATTAAAAAGGTGCATTGTAAAAATGTTATATCAACATGGTTGTAAAAGTTGTGTTAAGATGACACGGAAAAGTTATGGTTAAGTTACGGCTTGTTATTTCATTGAAAGTGTTTTTTATTAGTTCTTAAGTGTTTTATATAAGTATTATTAGCAAATATTAACACAAATAATTTAGCTCTTAAGACACCTGAAGTACAGGTTTATCTTAGTTCAGGTTAGATCTATTTATTATTGAATTCCATTATTGTTCTAGTTTATGACTGCACTTATTGTGTAAACTTGCATGTTATTCCTCTTAATAAATATTCTATACTATTTGTTTATACTTTTTGTGAATAAAGACTATTTGTATTTTTAATGCCTCATCGTTTTAATTAAATAATTATGGTCAAACATAAACATCACCAAACATAGTTTTATTCAGATGCAAGTAATGGAGAAAAGACTAAGGGGTCTAATGCTAAATTTCAAATTCAGGAGAACCAAACAAAATTAATTTAGGTATACCTAATATAATTCTATTTATTATAGTCAAGAATATAATATTAATAACTAAGTGATCACTCATTCCACAAGTATGCTGCAACTTGACGAGCCTCTTTAGATCTAACTCGTCCAAGAGAAAGGTCTTGATGCTGTTCCAGAAACTGCACCATCAGCTCCATTTGTAGGACCGTCGTGCATCTGTGACGCTCTTCTATTTCCATGAAACAATCACGACTTGCGATATTACAACTTTCAATGAAAGTGGCTGTCCAAGTTTATAAGTGGTTCTCTGAATGTTTATTTACGTAAAATCTCGCTTACTTCTTCAAAAGTTTAAGTACATACCGCGCTTTCAGCTGTCAAACTAGAGCTGCAAGCGTCAAAATTTATTTCAAAAGGCTCGTATATTCACAAACTAAAAGGGCATGGAGCCGTATGATAGTCACCGGAACTCCGTAATGAATCAATGCATAGAGGAAAATAATATATCGGGTAATCAATGTATCCTAGCCGTGTTTGGGCTTGTTAGAATTTTCATGAGATGCACTTTGGCTATAAGGTACTATCAAACTGATCTGATGATGGAGCCGGAAGGTGGAAGGTAGACACGAGAACTTTATAATAAAACAATGTATCCTATTTTTCTAGTAATTTTGAAAAATCCTTTCTTATCGGATGCCTACGTTATACAAAGAACATATCCTCCAAGTTTCAGATTTTTACGATCAGCGGTTTAGGCTGTGCGTTGATCAGCAGTCAGTCATTCAGGACAAAGGATTTTATATGTATAGATTTTGTTGTAGTTATACTTTTTTTCTTTAAAATAATAATTATAAACCTCTATTACATATTTTAAACCTACAAAACTCTAAGTCGAGATTGATCGATTATGATTTAAGAAAATTGTGTCAAGTCCCTATTCGACTACGGATTTAGTGACGAGACGCTACAGCCTAGAATTCGTCGACGATCTTAATCGTGCTAGTGAATACCGTTTAAATCAAGGCTGCACACTTGGTCGATCTAAAGGCTGTCTCGACCTCGACCTCGTCACAGGGTACTAGGCGTGGGTCGTTACACGATTTTCACGAAACGTAACGTAACAGGTGACGCAGGAGGCGTCACCTGTTTTGAAAACACGTTATTTATGTAACTAGTTATTTTTCAAATACTGTCCAGGGATTCAACATGGTGATTTTGACGAAGTATGACAGTTATTTACGAAACGATAGAACGGATTACTACACAACACAAACTAAGTTTTTGGAACGAATAAGTTTTTAATAATAATAATAATAATTGTTGTTTATTTGAACTCTTATAGCTATAAATATCACCACATTTGTTGCACTTAGCTTTTTTGTCACTGCCCGTCACTTTTTCGAAAAACTCCCAAAGTACGCTAGAATTATATCGAGACATGGCGAGTTTAGAGTTATTTATTTACAGTTTTAATTTAAACCTATACGAAAAACACTATTTAAACTATATCAACACAAACTATACTATTATTTACACGAACTATACCTACTAGATACCTTAATATTTTAGTAACTTTTAATATTACAAAAATCTTCACGGAAGTTAGTACTATTTATCAATGAAACAAACAAATAGTAAATTTCAATTTGAATTCGTTCGCGCTCTCGATCCCAGCCGTTACAATCATTCAAAATGAGTATCAAACTATATTAATCTCTATCACTGAAAAAATAAGGTCGACTTTCTTCTTTTCATTGTCGGTACTTGATAAGAGTGTCAGGTTCGGATTTAATCGAGTTTCCACTCGGGTACTTTCGGCCGGGCGCTGGCCAGCGCGCCAACGGCTAGTAGGTACTACCTACGTTAAGTTACGAATTCGGTAGATTGCTATCTCTCACATGCACACATCTGAATCAAATAGGTGCAAGTGAGAGGTCACGAATTCACGATGTAATGAGTTATCGCGCACGTATAGTACAGATACACTCGTAACGTTTCGTTTCTTCCTTTTCAGTTTCATTCGACACTCAGTCACCGCATTGGCTTTGTAACTTACAAAATCAAGTGTTACGAAAATCACTACGTTTCGTTTATGCTCGAAACTAGTTACTCGGTTACATGTCTCGTAACCAGTTATTGTAAACGGTGACGTGAAATAACGCCCACACCTACAGGGTACAGCCATGAAAATGACTTTTAGAGAATAGCACTGCAGGTTGTGCAACTTTGTAGTTTTAAGCCTACATTTAATCCTTTTGACATTTTTGATAAAAGTATCTGGTCTCTTGTTTGTTTTTAGTATCGTCTCTTGTTTGTTAACCTTCAATCCTCTTTTCAATTTTGGAAACAAATATAATAATATTTGTTTCCAAAGCATAAGCTATGGCGTCAATAAGAAATTATATATAATATAATAATGTTATTCGATATAATATAGAACAAACTGACTAAATTTGAATAATAAACTGTAAGAAATAACATCAAAATTTTTTAATAGTGCTTTTTGTTTTGTTTGGAGAACCTGTTCACCTGCTCTTTTTCTGTTTAACTACCAAGTTGAATATTATTTTACAAATAAATATTTTTTTATTTGTTAGGTTTGATCTCATGCTACCGATTTCTTTTGTTATTCATAACATAACTTACAAAAAGTCTAAGTTCTACGTGAGATTTGAACTCACGGCGCATTGATTCACGCTTCTATTACCACATCCGTTAGGCCATCATGACTCTAATAAGACTCAAGGCATCTTTCCTGTCTCGACTGACGCGATGTGGAAATAAGGTTGTGTCTGAAGTGTTCCAGGGTGTGTACCTGCTGAGACGTTGGCAATTATGAATTTTTATCTTATCTTAATTTTGTAATTAATTTTGTATGTTACTCAATAATTTTAATTTTAATTTAGTTTATTATAATTGCAATGTATTTATTTATTTTAATCTGTTTATTATAATATGATGTAAGGGTAATACTAGTTGTTACTATGGGCTTAATGCCTGAAATAAACGATTATTATTATTATAACGTTGAAATTATGAACTACAATCAGTTGTTTGATTGCCTCAGGTCGCCATTTAGCTGTGAAGATATCAACGCAATCTAGTTTAATTTTAGAAAACTTGAACTCTAACCTGCAAAGGAAAATAGGCAATAAGTTATCCAAGCAATTTTGCTCGTGACTTTACATACCTTTCGCATGTAAAACATTTGTCCTGAATACGCGGCAAGAATTGTTATGTCGTCAGACGTTGGCAATTATGAATTTTGAATTTTTATCTTATCTTAATTTTGTAATTAATTTTGTATGTTACTCAATAATTTTAATTTAGTTTATTATAATTGCAATGTATTTATTTATTTTAATCTGTTTATTATAATATGATGTAAGGGTAATACTAGTTGTTACTATGGGCTTAATGCCTGAAATAAACGATTATTATTATTATAACGTTGAAATTATGAACTACAATCAGTTGTTTGATTGCCTCAAGTCGCCATTTAGCTGTGAAGATATCAACGCAATCTAGTTTAATTTTAGAAAACTTGAACTCTAACGTGCAAAGGAAAATAGGCAATAAGTTATCCAAGCAATTTTGCTCGTGACTTTACATACCTTTCGCATGTAAAACATTTGTCCTGAATACGCGGCAAGAATTGTTATGTCGTCAGCAGTGTATCCTTGTTGCATCAGATAATTTGCCAAAGCGAGTGCCATGTCCGCTTCTTTATGATTAGCTTTGCTGTTGCTATCAACTTGTGCCTGGAACAAAAGAAGCTTCATTAAGGTTTAAACTCATACGTACGCTGATTTGGACCCATCGGTCTCCATGCATTTTGTATGGCAACTAGATTTGTAGAGCTACATTAAACCACGCGACGCTACGTACAACTTAGTAGTCACCCACGTGTGCGTCGGTCTAATGTAGTTCCCGCTTTAGTTTAGTTTGGTATTATAACACTATAAAATAACTTGAACTATCTGGATATCTTGATATGACAACATTGTTTTATATTTTATATGTATGTAATTATTTTTACGTTATAATGATGCTTTTTTTCAATGTAGGCGTTATTGTACTTTCAAGGATCAAAAATGCAGTTGCACTCTACCAATGTTAGTGGCTCCGATTATTTTGTAAAAGAGGGTCCATGGTTTACGACTGATTTGATTTGTAACATAGAATCTAAAGATGAACGTCTACTAAAAGAAATTTTAGACACTTTAGCATAGGTCACAATCAGCGGTCTAAAGTCCTGTTGCACTCTGCAACAGGACTTTTGACCGCTGATTGTACATATACGTAATAATGATTTACAACACCTAGCTTGCACATCTACAGGTCGAAAATCTAACCTATCTCAATCAAGGTTGGTGGTTTGGTTTTATTGATAAAACTCACTTACTGACATAAAACCCATAAATCATACAAATTATTTTCCCAAACTTACACCGCGGAACTATTTCATTGTAGAAAAGTGATTCGTTTTGAGCCATAAAGTGTTTACAAAATATACACACAGAAGTATTGACAAACTATTGGGAAATCCAATTTAAATATTTGAATTGTATTATATAGATAAGTGTTCAATTAGTAAAGGTCTGCGCAATCAAGGGACAATCCAAGGAGTCTTTCAAAATAAATCCGTTACAAATGTATATATAATAAATGTATTGAATAACGCGCACAATGGATTAATAGGTACCGCTTACGAAAAATCCCCCCAACAAACAAGGTCATCGATAGACCAGTGGAATAGACAAATGTTTGGGGGAGTCCCCGAAAAAAAAAGAACTTAAGTGACATACAGCATCGAACACAGTGAACTTTAGTCTGTTTTAACGCAACGTAATCTTAGAACATTTGCTTCTATATCGTGTTCTTCACTAAATTTCCGAATAAAAATTTTCGCACACCGTGTGCGTTGAGCCCGTTGTCCGGGGCAAGTTCTTGGCGAACAATTTATTCACAGTTCAGGGATTTTTGTCCTAAGTCCCTCGTCTGCGCAAGCCTTTACACAGTACAATTTAATGACAATGTACATCTCAGCCTCTTACCCTTTCTGAGTAGACACTACAATAATAAATACAACCTTACCTCTTCTCTGTAGTCGTGTGTAAAGAAATATAGGTTTTTCTCAATTCCTGGCACGTTCCTGAACCCTTCGACGGAGGGGTGATTCGCCAAGTCAGGGTATATGTGTGGAGAGATGAGCGCGGCGATCTCTGGACGCATGCGGTGCTGTAACGTGAGTAAAGATTAGAGGATTTATGATCAGATCAGACCGTAGAGTCGCTCTATGACACGATACCCCTTAAAGCATATTGTTCACCGCCAACTAAACAGAGTTAGTATAGCTTAGCTCGCATAGTTGAGCCAGTTTTACCTACACGTGCATCCACCGCAAACTATGCCAGCTAAGTTACGTACCTATAAACGGGAAACTGGCTCAACTGCCATGGAAATAGTGTACCTATACGGGCGCGGATTTGAAACGATGCATACATTTTATACGAAGCAGTTTATGATCCGTGTCCCGTCCGGCCACGGACGACGACCGTCTATACCACGGTTGTTGCACGGCCCCGCCCCGTCCTCCACTGTTTAACACTCAGTGTAATATAATCATGCAGTGCGGACGGGCTCCGCTCTGGCCTGATACGACACGGCCACGGACGGGACACGGATCATACACTAAGGGCCGTGCCTCACTGCAACGCCATGGCGGCGTAGCCAGTTTAAGACGCCAATAAAAAGTATTGATTGGCTGCGTGGCCAATAGTTGCCAAGTGAGGTACACACCATCGAACTGAATGCATTTTCTTGGTTGTGCGAACCAGCTGCGCCGCCATGGTGTCCCGGTGTGGCACAGGCTTAAATAATATAAACTGCTTCATTCAAAATGTATACAACGTTTCAAATCCGTGCCCCGTCCGGGCCACGTACCTTAAAAGGTTGCCTACGTTATATTACGTGGAAATGCACGTTCAATGCTCCTGTGTAAACTTACCTGTACATTCAGCCGACGACTGTGGATGCCGTTCGTGATCATGCGCTCGAATAGTGACACTTCGATGTTGTATTTCTTGGCTAGCTTTATGTGCGATGCTGACGGCCGCAGTTGCTGATGATCCCCTGTAAGTTAAGTGGTATAATAAATTACGGACCGAATTAATAGCAATTAGGAAGCTTGTTTTTCACTGACCAGTGCGCCAGGCCTGCTTTTACTCAAATAATTAGTTTTACTTGTTTATAAATACAGATTTTAATAAATTAGTGCGCCTCACCATCAACGTTCGCGTCACTGCTTACCATCAGGTGGGATCGCAGTTAAGCACTAGTTTATATAAATTTAAAAAGTATTAAAAAAAAATTAGGTAACGTTTATATTGTTATAACTCCACCATTTAGTTACTTACCAATGAGAATAACATGTCGGCAATCCTTTGTAAGCGAGGTTATTATGTGCTGTTCCAGAACTTCCGCAGCTTCTTCCACTATCACTGTAAAAACAAAGAGAACATGCTTAGCACTTTTTATATTTCCTTATGGCACGCTTACATACACATACTCCGTTAAATTTTCATTGTCAATGACCTTATAGGTACTTGTCAGTCGTTGTGTACTAACTACCTACAGGTCATTGAACTCGCCTTGCTGACGGTTCCTTAAAGAAATTAATTTCGTACATGGGTAAATTAATTTGAGTTTAAAAAAAAATACTTCATTTTATAATTTCATCTTACAAATAGATAGTGTTTCATGTGCCGAATCGAACTTCCACGGGATAAAAACGATCAAAATTTAACGGTGTAGGTACCTATATTAAAATAGAAACTGACTGACAGACACATCAAGGCACAGCCAAAACTACGGAGACTATGAGTGCACTACTACAAGCACGCGGGGAATGTGTGCGTGACCACTGGCCGCTTGTTGCGTACGCGGCGATACTAGAAAAAACCGGTTGACGCGGGCAGTGGAAGATCTCTAGGGTCGCCGCGACGCACGTTGTTTGTTTCGTTAGTTACAAGTTTAAATATTTTATTGTAAGAACATGGTATTTTATAATTAATAATGGTAGTTTATTGTACTGTGTGTATAAACAATACTAGATAAATAAAAATATATCATACTTTAATTATCACAAGGAGTACAATAGATAAATAAATATTTAATTAATACTTTTTCAAGTAAGAAGAAGAAAAGCATATTACACGGTTTTTTTATTTTTTTATTTTTTATGGTAGGTAAAATCATCCAATGACAAATCCCGCCCTTGGGCGGAGCGGGAAGTAGTGTCAGACTCTTACTGACTAAAAACCTACCCCGTTCCTTCGTAGCCTATCGTGCCGGGGTCGAGCATTCCTTTCGGAACTAACCCATGACCCCAGTAGGCTTCGACCCTGCCTGCCTGCAGTTAGCAGGCTGGGCCTCTTCGGTGTGCTGACAGCTCCTTGAGGACTTGGGCTCGGTCCGGTCGGTTACCGGACGATCGGACAGCGTGCTACCCATTGCACGCCGTCCGCAAGCCCGCGCCTACGGTGGCCGGAAATCGGGATCGGAATCCCGGCGGCGGCTGGGGCGAGCGCCCCGTTGCCTCTGCCTGATGCGGTCGGCCTCCTCCTTTGCTAGCATTACTGCTTCGCAGAAGGAGGCGACCGCCTGCCATCCCTCCTCACTACGGACCATGGCCTGAACCAAGGCCCGGCGAGAGAGATCGCTGCCGCCGATCGCCCCCACGAGGACACGGCGATGCTCCGCCCAGGCGGGGCACACCTCTACAGTGTGCTCCACCGTGTCCTCCGGATGTTCCGCACAGTGGCGACACCCGGGCGAATCCTCCGCACGAATCCGGAACAGGTACTTAGCGAACTTTCCGTGTTCGGTAAGCACCTGCGTCGTGCGGAAGTTGAGAACGCCGTGAGGTCTTTCCAGCCACGCCTCAAGGATGGGCCTTATCGCCCCAATTGTGGCGCGCCCCGAACGAGGTTGCGATAGTCGTTGACGCCATTTCGCCGTGAGATCCCGCCGGAGCTCTGTCCGCCATGCCTCGACTTGTCGTGGCAGCGGAATTTCGCCCCAGCGTTGGATCTCCATGCGCTTGTCGTGCATGTGTGCAAGGACTGTTGCCTCCAGATCCCACGGCGGTTGGCCAGCAAGGAGGGTCGCCGCCTCGCGGGAGATCGTTCGGTACCCTCGCACCATGCGTATTGCCATGACCCTCTGGCACGCATTCAGCTGGGCCCTCGGTTGCTGTTGCAACGTCGGTGCCCACACCGGAGCCCCGTAGAGAGCCATGGACCGAACGATTCCCGCGTAGAGCTTCCGGCAGGAGGCGTCTGGTCCCCTGAGGTTGGGCAGGAGCCGCCCGAGAGCAGCCCCAGTCCGATTCAGTTTGGGAGCCAGACGTCGGAAGTGCTCCTTGAAGTTCCACCAGCTGTCGAGGACGAGTCCCAGGTACTTCATCGTCGACCCGACGCTGATGTGAACCCCTCCTACCGTTAGCTGGGAACGCGGTGGTGGCGCACCCCGAGGGCCGTGGAAACACATGGCCTCGGACTTGTGCAGTGCCACCTCGAGTCCCAACTGCTGGATCCTGTCAACGACCATCGCAACCCCGCGTGTCGCTAATTCGACCGCCGTCCGGTACGACTCTCCCCGCGCTAGGACCAACGTGTCGTCCGCGTAGCAGACCACGCTGACCCCGTCGGGGAAAGCATATTACACGGTGTGTTGTTGCTTTTTTATTGTTATTAGAAGGTTTTAATAAACATTTGTAGGTTTGTGAATAGGTTAGTTTACCAAAACATGCATTGAAAGAGTGTGCACTTCATTTGATATAAATCCAACTCCGAGAAATGTCAGTAAACAGCCGTAGGTCAGTGCCGAAATAGCCATAGACCCACAGAACTACTTGTAGGAGGCTGTGCACTAGATTCGAACTCTGATCGTCCGAATCCAAAAACATCCAATGCGATACGCAAATATTAAAGGTATATGAAGTGTAAAGTGAGCTTGTATAAGTGGAGAAAGTTTGTCATTGCAACCGAGGCGGATTTCGCCCGAGCTGTAGGCGAGGGTGTTATGGAGCCGAGTGCTGCAATAACAAATTTCTACATGCATCAAACGAAGTTTTTTTATACACTCGGGAAAAAATAAATAAACGGGGGTAGACGTGCACGTGCGACTCGTGAGGGTCAATTGGTTCCTAGCTTGATACAATAAATATAATAAATTGCAACGGGAATGTGCGCCAGTAATTTTTCGCACTATTGCGGAAAACAGTGAATTGCTTGCCTATAAGGGTAGAAGCGGGTTTTCGAATAAGTGTATTGTAATAGTACATTATGATACAAGTGTGTAATGTCCATTATCATCCATCATTAAGACCCGAGCCTTGACGAGGGTCTTAAGAGAGCCCAGAACGGTAACCATACATTACTCACGTGTATCATACGACGTTTTTCAATACACTTGTGAAGAAAA
This sequence comes from Leucania comma, assembly GCA_958295575.1. Taxonomy (NCBI): domain Eukaryota; kingdom Metazoa; phylum Arthropoda; class Insecta; order Lepidoptera; family Noctuidae; genus Leucania; species Leucania comma. The sequence continues at coordinate 11,154,487 of OY282474.1, read as the reverse complement.
ATAATTTAGCTAACTCTTATTACAACAGCAAACCTAGGAAAAAATTTCATAATATGGCGGTAAGATTCATAGGCACGCATCAATTATTTTTTAATTGATTTGTGTCGTTGTTTGTTTTCTTGCGTGAAAAGATTTCACGATAATGTCATTTTTAGTGAAAATAGGATGTAACATTTTCTAATGTTTTTGTAGTATTTATTTAATGTTTTTGTTTTAATTGTAGTAAGTATTGTGTTTAATTAATATAGACAATGAACTTCACTCGAAAAAATCACATCAAAAACCGCGCGCATTTTAAAATGGCGACCATAAACCACAAAGAAAAAACAATTTTTATTTGAAAGAACATATATGTTTAATTATTAAATAAATCGTTTTTACAAGTTAAAATGGCCGAAATTGCATGAAATAAGTAAGTAAGACACTAATTTACCTATACTATTGAACGAACGCAATAACCATGAATTTTTTCGTATTCAAAATTTGATTTACGAACAAAGAGGTTGAACAAAAAGGTTATAGCTACATTAAAGCACTAATGCGTAATGGTAATCAAAATGTCACAGTTTGTTAACAGGTGCCATTATGTACCTAAGTGTAGTGCAATAAGAGCCACTTTCTGAGCAAGTGTATTGAAAAATATTTACCAATTTTCGGTGCGATAGCCTGCAACAGTTTCCGCATTCTCGCAGCACCACTAGTAGTCATTCCAACGACTTTGACGCGCTGATTCTTCAATAGTTGCAAATCCATCATCATTCTAGCTTCGTCATATGCTGCAATTGATGGCGCTACAGATTCCTGGTGTAAGAATTTTTTTTACTAAATAATTAGATATACTTAAGTAGTAAAGATAACTGAAGCTGAGCCCTTTGTTGCACTCTATTCAATTTTTATTTCTTACTGTGATGTGTAATGGTGTAGGTACAATTTAGGTCTACTGTCCACGGACGCTTAGCTTCTTAGATGCGAAACGTCGGCACACACAACGCTGCCGCTTCGTCGACAGGGATTCATAATTTTCTATTTAGCTTCACGCAGGCGTTAACACCAAGCGTATAATGATGAATACACGTCTATGAAGCTAAGCATCCGTGGACATTAGGCCGGCCGAGATAATTAGATAGGTTTACTTTTCATTGTACCTATACCCTTGAGATGCTGTAAAAGAACAATAACAAACGTTTTAAACAACCGCGTCCACATAACCAAACCATCTAGGTTTGGTTATGTCGAGAGGATCAATGAGACCACACCGTTGGCGCAGTGGTTAAACGATTACCTACTGTGTTACGCGTCACGAGTTCGATTCTTGTACGAAACAAATATTTGTATGGCCTAAAGAACATTGTTCCAGGTCTGAGTGTACTTTGTATGTGAGTCTAAATATTTGTGAACACTTTTAAAACACAGGGGTATTTTTTTTCTTTTTTATGGTAGATACAACTTCTAGCTTGGAACAACGTTTTAAAAAACACAATCGGAGCCACTTACCCTGAGATCTTTGCGTGCCAGGACCATGACAACGCTTTCAAACGTGCCCGGTGATTTAAATCATTGTTTTCAGAGATTGAAACCCATCCAAAAGCTTTATAGAAACAAACACTCGAATTTGGTTCGGTTTCGTACCAAATCAGTCCACATATTATACAGTAGTCCAGCGACTATAATTATTATGATATAAAATAATATTCCACAACTAACACACGCCTTCTAGTCGCAACCTAAGCAGAGCTTGTGTTATGAGTACTAGAAAACTGATAAACATACTTATGTATTTCTACACGGTGGAGCATAAGGTGGAGTTGTGTCCCGCTCGGACACCGCCGTGTCCTCGTGGAGGCAACCGGCGGCAGCGGCCTCTCGCGCCGGGCCCTGGTTCGGGCTATGGTCCGGAGCAAGGAGGAATGGCAGGCGGCCGCCTCCTTCTGCGAAGCAATGATGCTAGCGAAGGAGGAGGCCGCGCGCGTGAGTGTACGAATGTCGTCACGCGTGTTACTCGGTTTGCTAATTGGTAAAAACAGGTACCTACCTGCAATGTGGCAATTTCCTCTTTCAGTTCATTGATTATGTGTCGCGTCCACGTGAAATACAGACACCATCGATGGTGTACAGGTATCAATGAAAAATTTGTAGTAGCATGTATTGGTAGATGAACTTCAAGGTTACGATCAGTCACCATATCCTAAAACATGCCAAAATAGATAAATAATATAAATAAAAAAGTATAATTTCTTTTACGAAGGGGGTTCGGTCCTGTATGAGTGTGAACTAGTGAGCTATTTTTAACCGACTTCAAAAAAAAAGGAGGTTTCTCAATTCGACCGTATATATGATTTTTTTATGTTTGTTCGCGCATATCTCCGTCGTTTATGGACCGATTTGCAATTTTTTTTCCTCGTAAAGGGTATGCTTCCAGGTTGGTCCCATTTTTTTCAAAATCCAGTTCTGATAATGGGATCCATGAGGAATCGAGGGAACTCCTCAAATATTATAGGCAAACATATAGTAATTATGGTATTTTTATCGAGGACTTAAGTATTTACAGTCAAAAAGTAACATTTGATGAAGTGGAACTGATGAAGAAGACCAGAAATGGCCAACGGAACTTCATACTCGCATAGATATCACAATGAAGATAGATAAGCGACTGTGAAAATACAAATAAATAAATTGTGCTTATATTGTAATTTACGATATAAGCACAATGCCCCAATCACAAGATGGTATTGTAAGGAGTCAGCCACCACGTGTTTGTATTTCAATTCACTTCAAAATAGTTCTTTATCTTTTCCCCGCGATTTCACCCGCTTCTTTGGTTACTGCTCTGCTTTTTTTGATTAAATTTTGAACCCGTTTGGTCATTAGTGCCTGAGATTTGTTCGTACGCGTTCAACCAAAAAAACTTTTGAGCTTTATAATATCATATAATAAATAATTATAATAACACTTCACTGCTCGAGATATCTATATAGACCTATAGGCCTACATGATTTTTTTCTAGCACATGGCCCGTTGCCTCAGGCTGTTTTTATTTTCATCTTTTTAGGAATGCCTACTCCGGTTAGGTTAGGTTAGGTTAGTTAGGTTAGGTATGTGTCTATGACCTAGAACTCGTGAGGGTAGAAAATTTTAAAACTAAGTACAAAAATAGAAAAACAAGTGAAACATAATGAAACATAAAATTACTTACATTAAATAAATTTATCCGAGCATCAAGTTCCTGTATTGCCTTTTGTAACTGGTATCTCTCGTTAAAATCTCCAGTTTGATTATAAACCGAGACCAACTTTTTAATTTCAGCCCTTGCCTTAGATATTAAAAATGATGCTTTATTTTCTACTACAGCCTCCAAAACTTTTTGATCGTGTACTGCTTTTTCGTCATCCAAAATCATTTCTGTTCTCTTTTCATCAAAGTTTTCTTCGGTGTTTAACAAATTATTGTACTCTAATAGACAATCATCAAACTCTCTTTCGTATTCTGATTCATATCCCAGTACAATTTCGAACAACCAGTATTCCAAAGGATCTTCTACTTTAACTCGCATATTTTTGTAATACAAGGCCAGGTGTTGTAGTTCTTGGTATTCTCCTTCGACCCTAAGGAAGTGGTAACTAAGAACTCCGCTATTTAAAATATCGAGAGTTTTCAAAGCCACCTGTAGTTTTTGTATTGAATTTCTCAACTGATTTTTTTGGTCGATGAAAAAACTGTGAGTCGCCCTAAGAGCGGGTGTGAGAGATTGACGTCGTAGGTTGGTTAAATTAAACTGCTCCATAGCCTTATTACGAGATTGTCCCCCGATGCGCACTATCGACCGAGTTATTTTAGATATTGCTTCAAGAAATTGATCTAAAGCATGATTTGTGTAACATATGATGAGCATGAGGCAGAGTCCATTTGATTTAACATTCTGCAATAATGTTTTTGCTACTTTGATGCCGACGTAAGTTTTTCCTGTGCCAGGTGGTCCTTGTATGACGGCAAACTCGTGAGTGAGTGCCAGGCGATACGCTTCATACTGACTTTCGTTGAATTTGAGATCTTCTGCTGTTGGCCATGTTTCAGGTTGTAACACTTTGAATTTTAGATTTATGTCATTTCTATCTATGTTCAGTTCTTCATCGTCACTATCGATATTTACGTTATCGAGTAAATGTTGTACTTCCTCTATTTCATTCAATTCCTTATCGTTATAAATAATGAATTCTGTATTATCAGATAAATAAGCGGGATGGGTCGAAGCAGCCTGAAAAGTAAAGGTAATTATAATAATTCCATATGTAAATAGTATAAACCTATCAATTCCTTCACTAAAATATAAGTACATTTTATCGAAACGATGTGCCATGGACACACCGTTTCTCATACCTCACAAATATACACAAAAAAATCATAAAGGTCAAGCTGTTTCGGAAAAGCGAATAATAATTTTCAAATGATAAAACAGCTTTTAAAAAAGAAATATCATTACGTAAAATATTCCCAATTCTATCTGCTATGATGTTATTGAATGAATGGTTGTTAATTTATTCAAACGTATTAAACATTTGAATAAATTAATGATGATTGATGTTAATAAATGTAAAATAACTAAGTTGTAATATTTATTCACCTCAATTCACTGTTGTTAAGCATGACTGATGAGCATAGGATCGTGAGTTTAATCCCCGAGCTCTGAGTTAAACGAATTGTTATCAAGTTTTTCTTCAAATTCTCGGTAGTGTCTGGCAACCTGGACCTCAAATCTGCTATTACAATAGTGCCAGAATGGTCTATCATTGATTTCATAATGGATGATTTTGACAAGTTTAGTAATCTTTTCTTTTTTCCGTGAATCTACTAATATAATGGCGTCACTATGACTTCCCCACAGGGATCTCATTTATCCTACGGTTTTCAATGATCAACCAGTGACACACCATTGAAGAAAATGGCATAGAATGGTAATCTCGTATGTAATGACAAATGAATGTCTGACGTATGCAGTAATCTGATAAAATTTTGATAGTTCCTTTGGTCCATGCGTGATGCATGCATGCTTTGGTCCATTAGAACGTCATTGTGCAGTCTTCGTTACAAGACAGCTCTTACCACAATTCTTTTCAAAGACCACTGACCGACCAATGATCGGCCGTTATGAATTAAGATTACGAACTTTTAGCAAAATGACAATGGGATCGTGGTGGAATGACGAATTTATAAAAATAGCAGACTAGGGCTGGATTTGTGCCCGGTCAGTAAATTCTCCCTCCCTCTTGCTCCACCAAGAGTGGGAGGAGTCATTTGATGATTTCCCGCGTAAAAAAGCATGTGTACAATACAGCAAAAATACTTGCTACTTACAATTTCACCTATCATTCAGTAAGATATCTGAAGTCGAAAAAATATTTTTGTCAACAAACCAAAAATGTTGTATACATATAAATACATAATACTTTGGCTGAATTTTGATATAAAAAAAAAATATAGCATGTATCACTCCCTGTCCCGCGTCACCCGCGTCTTTGGTCATAACTCCACTCCTATTGGGGATAGCGCGCTTTTATATAGGTTAGCCTTTACTCAATAAATGGGCTATATATCACTTAAATATTATATATATATTTAAATCTATAAAACAGATAATTATACCCAAAATTTAAATTTCGGAGTAGTAGATCCTGAGATATTAGTTGAAGTATTATTAATAATATTTTTTTTTAATAGATTTATTTTTTATACATATTATTAGCTAAACATAATTCATATTTGGTTTTTGAATTTTATTCACAGTAACTAATCTGAGGTAAAAACGCCCAGGCACACCAATATACCGACAAATAAACCTTTTTACTCACATCAACTTTGACAATATATTGCTGCATAGCCAAATGTTGCGGGAAGGAAGGTTCTTGTAGAGCTTTTAACACATGAAAATAAGGTTCAAAATAAACTTCACTTTCTATCATAATATACGTATCTTCGTTATAGATGCTATTATCCAAATTAGTGTCAATTACTGAAACTGGTATCTGAAAACAAATATAATGATTCTGTTAAAATTAAAAAGTATATATTAAAAAAACACTATCCACAAATATAAATAGATATACCTAGGTACAACCGTATTTAAAATAACGTGTTACTACGACTTTTTTTGTGTACTTCTTGTTTCTCGAGTAACCTTGTTTATTTCAGCATCCTGAATATCTTGTTTCATACTTTTTTAGCGTCCTTTTTTTTTTGTCGTAGTCGGGTTTTAGATTTTTTACTTTTTTTATTTAAACTATTTTGGTGTTAAATCACTGTTCTTCTATACTGTTTTTGAACACTTGAGGGCGCCACGATAATAATATTTTTGATAAGCACAAGTGAAGCCCTTTCAAATGATATCAAACACGGTTTATTTATACTAACTTTTTTTTAACACATTACTTTTTGTCCGCTAGATACCTTCACTTTAAATTTGAATAATATTTTGGAAATGTATAAAGTAATCCCTTTCTAATGATATCAAAAACGGTATATGTATCTGATCTTTATTTTTTAATACATCACTTTTTGTCCTCTAGAGGGTGCCACATAGAGTTTTGTGACATGTTACGTAGCCTATGTTTAGCGGACAAATAAGACGGTTCTAACGATACCTCATATATCGAGTTCTGATAAGTAGATTAGGGGCTATGAGGGAACAGATGAACATACTCACATACATACATAGCCGGTCAAAATCAGAACATACAATGCGTTCCAAATGAGAATAGGATCGAATGCCATGTTGTGACGTCACGTCGAACCAGTCGAACTATCAAATTGGAGAAATTGGGTACGGCGAGCAAAAAAATAAAATTTTAAAATTTAATTTATTTACGAATCGTGAACGAAAAAAGTTTTATCAGGATTCAGTTCTTCAATTTTGTTGATCTCAGCGTCACTGTGTGAAGTGTCTGATTAGTGGCGAATTGTTTCTAACAATGAAAATAAGAAAGAAAATAGTTTTTATTTTTAACTAATTATGACTTAAAACAATATATTTAGTTAATTTATATTAAACAACAACGTTTTTACTTCACCTAGACATAACTAAGACTACGTAATAAAAAGCAAAAAAAAAACCCTTTATTGATACGCAAATTAGTTTTTTTGGCAAACCGTACTTTTCACTCAACATTTGACAGATCGAGGTTATTGGCTTTCCTATTCTTATTTGGAATGCATAGTAATCCACAATTCCACATGTAGGTAGGTATGTGTGTAGCACACTATAAAATTAATGCTATGCAATAGGTAATATTTTCTGGTTACCCACCTTGCCAGTTGATAGTAGATTTACATCGCGGTGTAGTATAGTTGCAGCCATAAAAGTGGAGCAATGATCTTTAGTGAATAACACTAAAGAACCAAAAAGGAATCTTTTGTTGTGTCCCCAATTGATTTTACGGAAATTCTTGTGGGTTTTCATATCGATCTGCACGATGGCTCCGACTTTCATATTGTCGACATACGGACAGAGAAATCTCACATTGTGAAATATTCTAGAATAGAAAACAAAAGAGATATTTATTAGACGAAGATTAAAATAAATACTGGATTTTCATAATAGACACGGCTAAATTTTTATCATTTTACAATATCGATAAATAAAAATAAAATTAAAAAATAAAGTGCTTTGTTTTCTATAACTCGAATTAATATAAGCATGTACGCAAACTAATTTCTTCAAGTACACAACAGCTTAGCGAGTCCAATGACCTGTAGCTGGTTATTGCGCTCGATTAAAACGACCCTCCGCGGGATTAAAACTATCAAAATTTAGCCGTGTATAAAACAATTATTATAATAAGGACTTACCGAACGTGATCGTATTTCTTTTTATTAGGATTTGCCAAAAATTGATCTGTAAAAAAAATATTTGTTTATCTAACTTCATCGATCGGTATTGTGTATCACGATTAGGGATGTAAAGGAAATGGTTATCAGGAGCCAGAGTTTTTGAATTTAGCTTGTAAGAATTGGCCGAAATCGGCGACGGGAAGCAGAAGCGTCAAATGAACTACCTACTAAAACAAATCAAAAACTATTTATACTAATCGGATAAGTATAAGTGCCCTCGTTCACGGCGACTTTTGGTAGCGATGCTGTCGCGCGTTAGTAGCGCGTTTGTTTCGATACAAAAAGTCGCCGTGGACACGCCACGTGCCAGCAGTGCCCAGGCACATCGCGCAAACCCTGATGGGACGCAGAAATGACCAAACCATGGCCAAGTTTAGAACATTCATTTTATTAGAAGGAGTTTACTGTTTCCCATTGCCTTTCTCTCCCTATCATTGCCTGAACAAGGGCCGGACACTCAGATCACCACTGTCGATTGCGTGAACGAGGACAAGGCGGGGTAGAGATCCGCCCAAGTCAAACTTCCACCATATGTTTGAACGTGTGCTCGTGTGAACGTTTCGTGTGCCGAAACGTTCGTGTCTGGTCTGTTAAACTTACCCGACTAGGATATTTTTAGGGGCGCAGTTTCAGGAACTGGTTTATAAAAGTGCTAGTTATGGCACTGCTAGTAGCGCGTTAGTAGCGCGTTGCAAATGCGACTAACGCGCGTTAGTAGCGATGCTGTCGTGCGTTTACGACAGCTTCACTATAAAAAGTCGCCGTGGGCGAGGGCTATAATTGAAGAACGAATTCACAGTATTTAAAATACGAAACAAAACTACAAGCGAAACAGTAATCGACGAAAGGTATGGGAGGAAAGATGTTCACCATACGAAAAGTATACACTTGGTTGTATTTCTGATATAAGTTCCGATAAAAATTGATTGGAACCGAAATCGGAATTTATGGAGCAAAATAAATTTTCTCACTTTCGGAATCAGAATTGAATCTCTGTAATATCGGTCACCACGATGTCCCTTATCAAAACACTCTCAAGACATTTGCTGGATTTATGACTATTAATTGTAATTTGTTGCTAATACACCTATTCTAGCATAGTTACTCCATTTTTGGTATGACGCTGATGCAATGCTTTAAAATACAAAAATATGAACTCACTTAAGCCATCTCGGAATGGTCCAAAGCAGTCTTCTCGCAGCAGCCTGAATTGTACATCCAAGTAGTGCTCCACGTCTTGGTACCCCCCCTCGACAATGTTAGGTCGTAAGAACGGCGTAGACCCCAGTAAATCATCTTTAGTCGGTACCACACTAAGCTCACGAAAGTTTTCTGGAGGCTGTAGCATCTGCTCATCCTGAATGCCATCTTTCATTATCATTCGCTTCAATTCGGTCTGCCACAAGACAAAAGAAAAATATCAGATAAAACATCCTACAAACTAATGTCGATAAATGTAATTCCGGTATCATTCGTGTAAAAATAACTTAGAGACTCAGTGGCCTAATATTTGTTTTACTATTGCTTATATTATAAGGTCAAAGTTTGCATGTATATAGGCTGACTGGTAATTAGTCGCGAAAAAAATCTACCAAGTTCAGTACATTTTTACCAGTTAGGCGAACATAAATGAACTGATCTTAGCAGATTTTTAACGCGATTTCAGGTTTTGTCCCATAGTAAAAGTTATTTGTTATCATGACTACAATCACGTGCTTAAGTATCGTTCACTAATTACCAGTCACCCTGTATATTGTATGTTTGTTACTCCTTCACGTTTTAACAGATTCAGATGAGTAATTGAGTACACGGGTTGATTATTAAAGGGACTTTGTATCCCAGAGCTCCAGAAGTATGTTAACTAATTTTCTATTTTGGGGCAGGCTAAATTGCTTGTAGAAGCTTAAGTTATATTTCTGAAGTTATTTTAAAGTTTAACTTAGGTACCTGATATCTATCTCCATATGTTACCATCTTCTGACGTGTTTCATCTAATTTTAGTACATTGGCTTCAGATAGAACAAATCCATGCATTTCCTTCAAACATTCCAGACACGTCTTCGTTATGCTGTCTATAAGTGCCCTGCATCTCTTCAGAGCTAAAGCTGGAGATGTTTCAACTATATCCGCAAAAAATCTTACAAAGTTATCCCAAAATTCACTTTGATTTTTCCAATATAAACTATTTGCATACCTAGTTGGTTTATCTGCGTAAGGCAGGTCCATTAAATAATTTCTCAAATAATTAATAAACTCAGAATTGCAAACATCTAATATCAATTTTGATTTCAATTCCACAAAAGGTGATTGAGTTACTTTAGACAATATTTTAATAAGTAACACATAAAAATCGAGATTGCTTTTGTTGGGTGAATTGATAACATTCATAAACCCCTCTCGTTTCTCGTTTAGTTTCTGAAGCACATCTTTTTCTTCAGCTTGTGCTATTTCTTCTAGAGTTTTAAATCCAAGAGTCCGAATTCTCTCATTGTCGCGACCTGACCTCATGTTTCCTCTGCCTCCTCTCATATCACCACGTCCGTAGTGTGGTTCGTCATTTGCATAGCGCATACCAGGATATTGTTCCATCGCTGGATCTAAAAAAACATTGCCCATTAAATTTTCGAAAGAACAATTATAATTTTTATGTAAACAAATAAAATACATACCGCTATTATATCTCATCGATCTGTTTCCTTTATGAAAATTTTGTCGACCTTGTCTATTCTCTTCGTTTAAATCCTGTCGATTTTGGTTATTTAGTCGCACCGGGGTGTTAACATGAGCATTTTGTCGATTTTGGCTGGTTTGTCTCACCGGTCTTTGTGGATGTTGGGTATTCTGTCTCAACATATTGTTTGTTACTTGACTGTTTTGTCGGTTTTGACTTGTTTGTCTTAGCATTTCGGGTATGGAACGGCCGTGGTTCCTGTTTATGTCATTAGTAACTTGCCAATGATTGTCACGGTTCGTTCTAAATCGATTAGTAGGTTTGTTCCTCCAGGAAGGTCCTGAAAAAGATAACAAAAATAACAACCAGCTTTTTAATTGCTGTTGAATGTGCTTTATCTCGATGGATAAACTTTAACCAATTTTCACATAGCAAAGCTTACAGTTATTTCACATCTGAAGGCTAAAAGCTTCAGTTCGCAAAAGTAATTTCAAAGAGTCGAATTTCAGGACCACGGAATTTTTCGAAAAAACCACGGCACTGGAACACAAATGGGAACTGAAGAAACACGGGTGGATTTTAATCAGTAAATAAGAGGTAAGCACTCCGTGTTGCTTCATAAAGTGCGGGCAGAATTATTTGATGATTTTTCACCTCAAAACAAAACTGTAAAAGTCAGACAGGCCGCTCCGCCTAAGAGCGGGAGAAGTCATTACATGATTTCCCATCTTAAAAAAAACCTTTTGTTTGACCCCCACTTAGTAGGTAAGCCCGTGCAGGGTGATGTTAACCAAGGTTCTCGCAGCTTTGTCAACAATTAATGATTCGCTTCTTTCGTGGATCGACATGATGGTCGATAGCGATGTGCTGACAGACACTATTTTACGTTTATTTATGCATAAAAATCAAACAAGGTATTTATTTTAAAAAAATACCGCTTTCTCTGTTCTTTCTCCAAGGTTTTACGGATCTAATAATTAGAATAAAATAATAAACTTTCGTTTTTTTTTTGTTTTATTCTATGTATAATGTTACGTTTCATTTTTTTTATATAAGTAAGTATGAAGGTAGCTTAGAATAATAGGTTGATAGTTTACATTTAGGTATTTCTCAGAATAATCAGCGAGTATAGTACCTATGTATATCAACAAACAGGATATTGTGTATCTTACAATCCCAGTCTTTGTCGCTGCTTTTATCAATATATATATATACGAGTATATATTATATTGATTGTGTTATATGTATTTTCATCATCATCATTTCAGCCGAAAGACGTCCACTGTTGGACATAGGCCTCCCCCAAGCGTAGCCACAATGGCCGGTCTTGTGCGTCTCGCATCCATCGGACTCCAGCGACCCTGACCAGGTCATCGGTTCACCTTGTGGGAGGCCTTCCAACGCTGCGTCTTCAGGTACGCGGCCACCACTCCAGAACCTTTCGGCCCCAACGGCCATCTACGTACGGAACCCTAAAAGCGATTTTCAACGATCGACCCATTGGTTAAAGTGCAGGTAGGCCTAAAAACCACACGGTAGGTATAGATGACCCTACAGTGCAAACCTAGTTATTAGAGAATCTAGCAGATCCGAATTGAGCAAACAGTCAGACCTTTTCTTTGAGGTGGCAATAATCAAATGACTCTTCTCGCTCTGGGTGAAGCGAGAGGTGTCAACCTTTTATTGATTAAATTCCGACTGTGTGTGCCTATGTCCCTTCAGCTGCCCTTTGAAGCGGTCAATGGCCTACCAACATAATTTTATCATATCAACAAGTTTTACGAACTTAAAACAACTGGTCCCCTTAACGTCGAGTCTGTATGAATCTATTGTTCTTGCAAAATGTTATTATTACCGTTACGTAGGGTTGCCAAACGTACTCTAAAACAGACTGTTGTACTGTACCTATACCATGTATGTGAACTCTATAAATGTATAATAGAGACCTATAGAGGACGCTAAACTATTTTTTTTAGGGGTCCGTACCTCAAAAGGAAAAAACGGAACCCTTATAGGATCACTTTATTGTCCGTCTGTCTGTCTTTCTGTCTGTCAAAACCTTTTATCTCGGCAACACGTAGAGGTAACGAGTTGAAATTAAAACCATATACTTAAATAGACTTGCGGTCTTTAAAGTCGTGAAAAATCAAAAATATACGGCCGCTTATATCGCAAAAACGTATATTTCTAGCACATAAAGCTGGTATTTGGTCGAGCCATCTCAAAGATGCTCTCATCTTCGGAGCACTACTTACTCCATTCACGATCGAACTTTCATTTGACTAAGGTTGAGCAGGTGTTGCAGCGTGAAATCAGATCCTCTATCTTTTGACATCCAGCTGAGCTTTTGAGCCGATGTATGAACCGAAATCGAGTGTAGATTTTACCTTAATATAAGACCTTCAAGGATTTTTTTTTTAGATTTTAAGAAGCGAATACTTGCTATTAAAAAGTTTAACACCAATTTTATGACCTCAACGTTCGCCTAATTTAAATCGATTGGATTTTTTTATTGGGGCTGGGAAATCTGTACGGACTTACGAAGCTGTTTCAGAACAGCCGTATGAAAAATAAGTGATCGACGGTACCGAGGTATACAAGATTACGCAGAAGAGCATTCATCTACAGATGTAAGGCCTGCATAAGAATGGCGGGCTAAAAGTTTTGAACATTTGTTGTAAATGATTATAAAATAAAGTATTCTCAATGCTAAATGTTGTTTTTATTAATCCCCAATGGTTAGGTGCAACTGAATTGAAAAAAAAGTTCCCATATTATAGACAAAGACAAAACACGTGTAATCAAATAACGTTTTATAAAAACCGACATTGTATCCACAGATTTCAGTTCCTGTGAATTGTTATAATATTGTCATGTTTTGGTGTACAATAAAGTTTATTCTATTCTATTCTATTCTACACTTAGGTAGGAAGAAATACTAAAAAAAAATTCTCTGAAAATTATGACGCATTTTTGTTCATTTTGTACTTACTGAATAAAATTTTCAAAAGTTGCCATACATTATAGTTTTGATCAGTACTTATTAGTATTTTTTACATCAATTACAATGTCTAGCGGCGTAATAAAGAATTCTCTTCAAATCTTAAATTCGGCTTTTTTTTCACAAATAACACAAATACTGACACAGAGACTGGCCTGTTGGTCTAGTGGTTAGTGGCCCTGACGATCATTTGTTCTGTGTCTGGGTGGTATTTATCTACATAATTATATTTTTCTAAATACATACATATTTAGAAATATATAAGTATGTTTATCAGCTGCTTGGTACCCATAACACAAGCTCTGCTTAGCTTGGGACTAGACGGTGTTGTGTGATAGTTGTGGAAATATTATATTATTATATACGAGATATTATATTATTATAAATGAATAAGTATATATATATATTAATATATATTTAATAATAATTAATATAATTCTTCCCGCGCTTATCATTTGCAGGTTGAAGGAGAAGCAAAGTATCAAACCGTTGTAGTAGGTATATATCGTCGCCCTCCCCGCTAACTGTCGTATCTCACCATCGACCTATGTAGTACATATATTATATCGATGTATCTCACAAACTGACGTATCTGTACTGACATTACCTACGTGTTCATAATTTTGTTCCGAATAAGTTCTCTGTAATCGTCGCATCTGTCGCATTTCCCGTTTAGAAGATAATCACGTATTTTGTTTTGCGTAAGTGCAAAAGGAGTGAAAAAATGTTCTCTCTAACTGTAGTATTTGATTTATAGTTCTCTATTGATAAGTCAAAAACTGTATTGGTAAAGAATTGTTTTTTTAATTGTTTTCAATCAATGTAAATAAACAATTTGATTTGGTTTAAAACCAAACGCACACTATCATGCTCTATAGTTGTGTTCCACGCGCCTCAAAAAGATGTTAGCATATCAGATATCTGAAGGGACCCAGTTGAACCGATGAATGCTAGGGCCCTGAAACACAAAGGGCAACTGAACGAACACAGATGGGTTTTAGTCAGTAACAGTCTGACACGCCCTCTCGCTCCACCCAGGAAAATTTATTTGATAATTTCACAACTTAAATAAACAGGGAACAGTTAGTTAAGTAGATAATAACAGTTTACCCACGCGTTCAATAATATTTTTTGGAAGGATATGAATATGATTCATGAAAATCTTAATATAATAGCCCAGTTACAAATGTGATCAGTGGCGCATTGTGTCTCACTGTAAACTGACCGTTGGCACCAAAGTCATTAATTAAATAGGTCATTAACTACATATTAGGCACAAAAGAGAGACGTAGGTCCCATAAGGTACCATAGATAAGTAGTAGGTACTTATTCTGATTTTGGACTGGTAGAATCATGGTAGAATCGTCAAATAGGTACCTAGTACATTTTGAGTAGGCAATTGTAATAATATAATAATAAATAATATCATATCTTTAAACTGCAAAGTCCAGAAAAGCAATGAAATGATAAACTGATTATTATTATATCTGAATAATTCAATGATTTCCAATAAAATTGCTTACCTGGTTCAGGACCGTCGTCCTCCATTCTTGTACTTATATTATACCTGAAAAAAAAATTGGTTACATGATTTTGTTGTTTATTGATGTCAAGTCTAGGGCAAATGGCGGATTCTTTTGTCACGTTTACGCGTTTGCAGCACAGAAGCACGCACCCCCGAAGGCAAGTTAATTTAATACATAAATGCCTACCTTCCTTCATTTCGAGAGCAGTGGTGGCCTAGTGGTACCGACCCCGACTTAAAGAGTTGTAGGTCGCGGGTTCAAACCCAACCAGGCTCATAACTTTGTGTAAGTAATTTATTTCATCACCACTGCTCTTAAAACACTAAAGGAAAACATCGTGAGGAAACCGGCATGTCCTAGAACCAAAAATTCGAATACATGCGACATGCACCAATCCGCACTAGGCCCGCGTGGTGAATTATGGCCATTTCCCTCCCTTAGTGAGGAGGCTCGAGTCCCAGCAGTGAGAACATTATAGGGCTGATTATGCTTTATGGTTATGCTACCTTGCTAAAAGAAGTACAACTTCATAACTACCATTAAATTATAAGTAGGTACCTACATAGATACAAAAATGAATTGTAGGATTGTACTAAAGTGTACGATATAATCGTACACTTTAGTACAACTTTGTATTAGATTAGATAGCACACCTCCTTTTAGAAAGACGTAACGGAAATATTGATTGGTGTTAAACACATTGAAGTAACTACCTGCCTACCTACATAAACATAACAAAGAGACGAATACCAAATTACTAATAAAATAAAGTTGTTGCAAGATTGGGGTGTGGTTTGGTTGTACTTACACTACACAGTATTTTGGTACTAAAATAAACTTCTCTTTAAATATACATAGGGTACATTAAGTATATTTCTACATAAAATATAATAAATATATTTATTATCAAATATATTGTATGCTAAATTGTGAGTCATCTCGCCCATTTAGATGTAATGACAATACCTATTAATTCGACTTGTTATCATATTGCTGTGTTTTAATGAAGAATGAAATGCTGGTGCTTGTCAAAAATATTGTGAAACACGTGAGTTACACGCTTTCTAGAAGCTTTCACGAAACCGTGAGTTACACGCTTTCTAGAAGTGTCTCAGTACTTCAGCAGTCAGTACCTACACAGCATAAATACGAATAGTTTGATAGTAAAAATGTAATTATAAGTACTCATAACTACCTACTTTTTAGTGAACATTCAGAATTTCTGGCGAATAACCAAGAAATTAGTGGAATTATAGGATTAAATACACTATAAATAAGGCATACGCCATAATTAATCACTACAATGGAGCATTATATTAGATGCTATATTGTATTAACAAAGAAGTACCTACTGATTAGTCTCACTCATGGAAGAAGTATAACTTGATGGATTACAATACAAAAAAATGCACTAAAACCACTTACCTATGCTTCACGTTCCTGATAAAAGGTCCAAAAAGCTAGTGGGCTCAAGGATACAAATTGCTGTCGACTTACTACACAAAAGACTCAATACGCAATGACAAAATAAAATCCAAGCCTTGAATTTTCACTAGACGACGCAAGTCCAAACTGCAGCTAGGGATGTATACACAGAACACAGAATATTGTGTGCGAAACAATTATTTCGATCTCAGCTACACGACAGCGAAAAAATGTATTATATTTAATAGAAATAGAATACATTCATTGTGTGTTCAGCTAAGAAATGGGTATCCCTGCAGGAGTCTATGGTTGTTTCCTGATAACTACAACAGCTTTTATTCCATATTTATTAACATTTTATTTTATTAAGCCATATTTATCTTGGGTTTAAAAGTATGTTATTTTTAATTTTATGATATTAGTTCAAGCAAAGTAACTTCCTAATATAGAACTAAAAGTGCAGTACAAAGACGGACTATGGAGAATTAGTTATAGGGGTACTTTTTTTCTACCGGCCATAATAATTACTTTATTAGAAAGTGGTTTCGTCAATTATGCTTTGCACTAAGGGTGTATTTCCTGTGAGGAGCACATTTAAGTTTATATCCTAAAACTAGAACCAGACCTTTTTAACAAAACTATAAAAAGGCTGAATATTTTATGCATAAGAGTATAATATTAAAAAAATAAACTACATATTCGTTTATTACAAAAACAAATAGAGTAAATATAAATACACAGATTTTTTTACTGCATAAAAAAGTAAAAGATAATAAAGCGTAATTAAAGCCTGTGCTACAGAATTTTGTGAAAAAGTGCCCTGAAATAATAAGTTTCCTTCACAGTGATATTTAATTTGGTAATGGTCGTGTACCAGTGTCGTCGTCTTATTTAATCTTAATAAATGTAACCAATAACATGAAGGTCAATCGTGTAAACTATCATAATCATAACTTGTCATTACAATAAAAAAATGTAGTTCAAGTATGTGATTCTTGTTTCAATGATAAAACAACAAATAATGCGAAAAATTAACCATTTTCGACATTCATTGGTCACATCACTACCTATTCTAAAAATAGAATAATAACGCAATCTTCGGTAAACTCCGTTCATAACTACAAAATGTTGCCAGGTTCAATGCTTTCATTATTTACATTTTTGTTCTGGTCTTAATTTGCTCTAAATTTATTTTAGTTTTTTGTTAATATTTTACACTATTTTAATAAAATAGATGTTCTTTGAAAAACACAGCGTAAAGTACAAATAAAATAAACGCAGTGCTGGGCATTTTTAAATAGATGCAATTGGCGTGTAGAGTCAATGATTTGGTAGAACGTGTAGGACACTAGACGTCTGTTGCTACAGTTCGTTCGACGGTTCTTGGCGCGCCTGAAGTTAGGCTCTGCGAACTTTAGCGCTTGTGCACTCGCAAAAAAATAGATGGTTTGAAAAAATAAATGCCAATAGCAGTTGTTATTGCTGTTAAAAACTGTTATTGGCATATATTTTTATAAATCATTTATTTGACGCGCTTATTTTGAGCGCTAAAGTTCGCAGAGCCTAACTTCAGGCGCGCCAAGAACCGTCGAACGTACTGTACTTACTTTTTATGGCAATCATGTCAATCCCAAACAGCGGTGCCAACTTAGCACTTTCAGTGCTAGATTTGGCACTATTTTCACAAGGCCAGCACTGAAATCTAACATACAGCGCCTAGCACTGAATCTAGCACTATTTAATAGTCAAGCGAAATTTTCTAATTCCAGATAATAAAACGAAGACACGCCATGGGTGCAGTAACAAACGCATTCGTATTTAACATAGATTTAATACCTTACACATGGATAATTAATAAGTTTTTGAGTTTTTGGCGGGATTACTTCGAGTGATGTTCAGTGGGTGTTTTAATTCTTTGCAAATAAATTTCTAGCGGATATTGTGATGTATAATTAGTGTAGTTTCATATCGCAATAAATAGGCATAAATAAATATAAATATCTATAATATAAAAATGAATCGCAAAATGTGTTGGTAAGCGCATAACTCAACAACGCCTGGACCAATTTGGCCAAATCTTTTTTTTAAATGTTCGTTGAAGTTCAAGGATGGTTTTTACGGCGAGAAAAATAGAGTAGGGTAGAGTAGGGTAGAGTAGGGTAGAGTAGGGTAGAGTAGGGTAGAGTAGGGTAGAGTAGGGTAGAGTAGGGTAGAGTAGGGTAGAGTAGGGTAGAGTAGGGTAGGGTAGAGTAGGATAGATTTGGGTAGAGTAGGGTAGAGCGGGAGCGAAGCCGCGGGCAAAAGCTAGTAAGTATATAAATTAATTACGAAGAATCAATTATTTATATTCGAACAGTACTTAAAAATGTTAACAAAACTTGCCACTCGTATGAAATTCCCTAAGACATAGTCACGAAGGATATCTACACATTTAAATTGAAAAAGGTGGCTGAAATTTTACAACCATTCTTAACAACGGCGACGGTAGTAGGTACGGTTTCTTGCCCGTGTTACTACCAGTAGTAATACTGTTAATTTGATTTCCTTTCTTACTACTGCAGTAGTAAGTTGTTAGAAGAGTGATTACAATTTGCCTTTGTTCTACTTGAAAGTAAAACTTCTTTTTTAAATAGTGCACTGAAAACGAAAAAAACAACTGCAGAAATAGATATTGACATTGACAGTAAATATAAGTGGTCATAGTATTAAAATAATAGTTGTAACAGTTTTTAAGTATGTCAAAGAAAAGTTGAACAATTTTACTTATGTAATTTTATTATTTTATTTCATATAGCATTATTTTTGGAAATCCATAGCAATCTGGCACTTTTTGGGAAGTTTTTTAGCACTCACTAGTGGTATAGAGTTGGCAACACTAATCCCAAACTGTCAGTCAAATCAATTGTCAAGTAAACCTAACCTCAATTCGTATTTACTCTTCGCCTCAATTGAACACAAAACTTCAAGAGACTTGTGGTTATGTGGTGTGTTTTGATTATAATACACTAATATAGACATCTGATAATAATGCAAAGCCAAGATTCTGATGAAAACAATCAGACCACTGGCCCTGTTGATAATGCTTGGGCTATGAAAATTCCGAAATTTACTCCTGAAGATAACCCACATGGCCTTTTAGAAGAAAGTAAGTTTGCAACCCTGTTTCCCAAGTACAGAGAACAGTACTTAAAAGAATGCTGGCCTCTAGTGCAAAAGGTACTGAAAGAACATTACATCGTCGCCGAACTTGACCTCATCGAAGGCAGTATAACCGTAAAAACAACAAGAAAAACATGGGATCCTTATATTATAATCAAAGCCAGAGATTTGATGAAACTGTTGTCGCGGAGTGTCCCGTTTGAACAAGCCGTGCGAGTTCTAGAAGATGAGATAGGTTGTGACATCATAAAGATTAATTCATTTGTTCGCAAAAAAGAGACATTTTTGAAGAGACGCCAACGTTTGATTGGTCCTAATGGTGTAACTCTTAAATCTATAGAACTTTTAACTGAGTGTTATGTGTTAGTGCAAGGAAACACAGTTTCAGCTGTGGGACCATACAAAGGTCTGGTGCAAGTGAGGCGAATTGTTGAAGACACCATGAAAAATATTCATCCAATGTACAACATTAAAAGTTTAATGATCAAAAGAGAACTCATGAAAGACTCAAGACTAAAAAATGAGAGCTGGGACAGATTTCTACCAACATTTAAAAGTAAAAATGTCCCAAGAAAACAACCTAAAAAGAAAGTTGAGAAGAAACCCTATACACCGTTTCCACCACCACAACAAGAGAGTAAAATTGACCGTGAACTGGCTACTGGAGAATACTTCCTCAAAGATGAACAGAAAAAGGCCAAGAATCGTCATGAAAAAGAAGAAAAGCAAGCACATGTTAAACGTGCCAAACAAGAGCAGAGACAGAGGGACTTTTTACCTCCTGAAGAGAAAGCAACTACTCCTAATGAACCTTCTGATACAACAACAGTTGATATTAACTCGTTTAAATCAAAAATGAAAAAGCTTTCTAAACAACAAAAGGGATTAAAATAAAAAATAATGAAGCCTAGCAACAGTCAAGGTGCCTACAAAACAAAATTTAGATGATCAAGTTTGAGATTTATAAATAAATTATCACTAAAAACCAATCATTCAGGATTTGTGATATGTTGTAAGATTAGACATGATTATTCTGTTTATCTATCCTGAAACAGACACTTAGGATGATTACTCAGAAATGCATCTATCCACACCAGACACCTTCTATTAATAAAATATAGGTATTATTTACATTTAAGTACATTACCTATTAATTTAAATATCCATGACCAAAACAAAAATTAAAAAATACATAACTTTGAGCTTACCTTTTGAATACTGTAATTATAGACACAATAGAAAGACAATAGGTGTGCGGACACTGGTGTCCTCTTGGTGTTTAACAGTTTAAACAAGAAGTATGTTTATTTTATATTTTGGCTGGCCTGTTGGTCTAGCGGTTAGTGGCCCTGACTGCTAGTGGAGGTTGTGGGTTCGATTACCACCCAGGACAAATGTTCGTGTGATGAACACGATCATTTGTTCTGTCTCTGGGTGTTATTTATCTATAATATGTATGTATTTAGAAATATATAAGTATGTTTATCAGCTGTTTGGTACCCATAACACAAGCTCTGCTTAGCTTGGGACTAGACGGTGTTGTGTGATAGTTGTGAAAATATTATTATTATAATTATAAATAGTATATTATTATATGTATGTTAATGTCTAGTAAATATCTTGGGCCCTTCTATATAATGTTCACAGTGTATAAAAATATTGGAAGAAAATGTATAAATTCCTATTATATTATTTTTGAAAGCATCCTTAGTTTTAAGCATGGGCAACATGGATGCAATCCAGCATTCTATCAGGTAATCTTGCCCTGATGCAATTCATCTACCCAGCAGATGTAATCCAACTGACAATCAACACAATGATTGGTTTAGAATCTGCAAGTTCCCACCAAGGCAACCTCTGTTTGAATGCTGGGTTACATCCATGTGGCCCATGCTTTAAGGTGGATATATACTGAGAGTGCCAGAAATAAGTATGTAATGGCATGGAGTAAATAGTCCTTTGACTAGGTATTTTAAGTGAAGCCCTTTTTGTTAAGTCCCTACTTATCATATTTATATTTGATTGTAGGCACCTTATGTTATGTATATTTTAATTTATACAGGAGACTATTTTTGTAAGCTATAACTGGCTTGATATTAAATAAATCACTGATGGAAAGTACTGTTTTATCTCTTTATTTTCATTAGTTTTAGTTCTGGGACTAAGTTATTTTTGGCAATATACTTTTTTCCATTCATGTAGGGTTGTAGTACTTCAGGTATATAAATTTTCCCTTTGGGATCTTGATGTGTTTCTAGTAAAGCTATCAACATTCTAGGCACAGCACATGCAGTGCCATTCAAAGTATGTGCATAGCTTGTTTCATCATCATTAATATATTTGATGTGCAGTCTTCTTGATTGGTAATCTGTGCAGTTGCTGCAACTTGATATTTCCCCATAATTCTTACGTCCTGGCATCCATGCTTCTATGTCATACTTCCTGTAAAATAAAAGTACAGCTGTAATTTATTATTCTAGTTCTTGAATTTTTTTTTATATTATTTTTTTCTTTTTTTCAACTGCTAATTGGCAATCTGCTTCTGACGGTTTTCTGGTTGATGTCCATGTAGGTAGAAACATGAACTGATTGCTAAATATATAGCCGTTCGCAGACTGCGACTACGTTGGCAGGTCATCCTGCCGGCTGCAAGTCCTGACTCCCGGAGCGTCCACAGCGCCGGTTGAGGCGTGAAGTTATCCTCTCCCTCGAGCCCTAGACGCTTTGCCCCGGCCCTCACCTTACTGCATTGTTTCGCAGGCGCAGGTGACAGACGCGAGTGGTTGCCGCCGCCAATCGTCTCCACGAGGACACCGCGGTGCTCCGCACGTGCTGGTACAAATCATTGTAGGTACAGTTGGCCAGAAGCCGCTCGGGCTTTTCTTTACCAAAACACATGTCCGGTGTGGATTTTGTTTAGGCGGAACGCGAGACTCCTCAAGGAGGGAACTTAATTAGTTAATAGATACCGCCGCGGTTATGGCGGTTCCAAAGTTAGGCAGTGTCATCAATGGACAGAACTGGATGTACCAGAAGAAGGATTATCCATCTTTTCTAATACTACTACTACTTTTATCCAATACTCATAGTCTACTTTAAAATACCTTGTCGAGGCAGATTATATAAATAATAATCTGCCTCGACAAGGCAGTTTTCAGGGAGCTAGAGTGATTTAAATTGGTAGCGGTCAACGGCCTGATAAGAAAAATCGAAAATCCCTAAAGGCTGAAGGTACTTGTAGCTCGTAGCTCCCTGGGTTTTCCAAAAAAAAAAATCCGTAATGAGAAAATCTGCAGGAGAAACAAACAGGGTAATGACCAAATGGCTGATTGAGGTTTTGGGTGAGATGGAGCTAAGCGTCACTCAGATTGGAGGTGAATAGCGTGCTCTTCAGGCTGCAATATCTATCATTCTATATTTTATGCAGTCTTTTTTTTGGTTACTTGATGATTAAGACGGTTCTAACAATACCTCATATGTCGAGTTTCGATAAGTAGATTAGGAGCTATGAGGGAACAGATGAACATACATACATAGCCAGTCAAAACCATAACTCTCCTTTGGCATTGCCATAGTCGAGTAAAAATGAATGCCAATTTCCGTTGATCACGCCATCACGCGTGAATACAACAAAAAAAGAATATTCTTTTTTTGTTGTATTTGTTATTGTCAGGAGAAGGTTCCTATAGGTAGGTAGGGTAAGTAGGTAGGTAACGTAGGATAGGTAGGGTTTTTTTTATGGTAGGTAAAATCATCCAATGACATATCCCGCCCTTGAGGCGGGAAATATTGTCAGACTCTTACTAACTAAAAACCTACCCTGTTCCATTCATTGTCTTTGTCCCAGGGCCCCGGTAACATTTTCACATAACCTTGGCTGGTTGGCCCCAGTAGGCTTCGGCCCTGCTGGGCCCCTACAGTTTGCTGACAACTCCTTGAGGCGCGCGGGAACAGTGCGCGCCGTAGACGACTTGAGCTCGGACCGGTCTGTTACCGGACGGACGGACAGCGAGCTACCCATTGCCCGCCGTCCGCGAGCCCGCGCCTACGGTGGCCGGAAATCGAGATCGGAATCCCGGCGGCGGCGGCGGCGTGTGCGCCGTTGAGGATAGGTAGGGTAGGGTAAATAGGTAGGTAACGTAGGATAGTTAGGGTAGGGTAGAACGTGAGAGAAGCCGCGGGCAAAAGCTAGTGTCTAAATAAATACATACCTATAAGCGGGAGCACCTAGTTCATGCGGTGGCATGTCAAGTATTTTCATATGTAATCCTAAAGGTGTAAACAGTTCCTCCTGCATTATTCTCAGATATTCAAGCATGCTTTCTGACTGATTTGGAGTAGTAACTGCAAACATTTCTACTTTAGTAAATTGATGTACTCTGCGGGTTAAAGAAGAAATATCAGTATCATTTTACCACTAATAACACAATAGAAGAAAGTAATATTGAGGTTTAAATTTTATTTTCTTATAATGTATTTATTATTGCTGCATCGCAGATAATGCTGTCTGTAATGAAATGTAAATGAAAGAAAAGGTAAGTTAGTGATAGCATGATAGGAAACACAACAGAATGAAAGAAAAAAATGTGTTTCACAATTGTGCCTACCTCACACATGATAATGATGATGACAGACATACTGTCAATTACCTGTATATTCCTCTCTCTTCAATAACATTTGAGGTTTCTGCCCTAAAGCATCTGCTTACTGCAGCCAATTTCATGGGCAAGTCTTGTTCCTTATGCAAAGTATTCATCAACAGCCCTGCTAGAGACATTTCTGCTGTACCAGACAGATACAAATCTGGACCATGGTGAACTGGATCTAAGGAATATATCTAGACAGGGCAACAAATTAAGTTTTAATTAAAAAAAAGTAACTACATGGAGTTGATTGATCATTATCAATTAACTCAGTGTAGAATGCATTAGAAATAAAATTAATGTCATCTTATTTCTCATGCCGTCTTATTTTGACAGCATAAGGTGTACTACAGAGTTATTGATAACAATCTATAGTTGAAAATAAGTTTGTGTATCAAATTATTTTTGTCTTTATTGAAACCTACCAAGTGGGGTAACTTTGGCCAAGGCATCTACCCTTATTACAAGCTTATTAACCAGTAGGAACATGAAACTATTTTTACTGTGTTTCTATTAGTTAATGAGTTTGGGTCAAAGTTTATTTATTTATAAAATTTATTAACACATACAATTGTTTTAGCATGTATACCTCAAGGCCAAAGTTTACCCCAGGGCCCACTTTACAGTACATTTATTTCAAAGCAAAAGTTACCTGTGTTCGATCTCTGTTAACAATCATACCACAACTTTCCAGAACTTGGCTTGGTAATATATCTGGTACTGAGACTAGCTGAAACTTTTCTTGAAGCAGTTTGTTAATAGTGTACTTAATCAAAGCTTCTTCTAACTCAGCTAGTTCCCCTAAGAAGTAATAGCTCTTATGACCACAGGTGTGTCCTAGTTTATCTGTTCTCAATAAATTTAGTCGCCTTGTTATTTCACTAAATTCTAGAGGTGCATGTGCTTGAAAATCTCTTTTCTGATTTATTTCTCGTACAACTTGTGGATCTATGTTTTTTATCACAGAAGGATGTGTTTTATTGGGTAAATAACTCAATTCTTTGTACAAACTATCCCGCAAAGTTTTATATGAGGCATCTGCTACTGGAGTTGCTTTAAAAATTTTATACATGTTCATAACACGATTTACATCACCCACACCTTTTCTTATTTTAATATTATTGTCAATTTCTACTGAATTCTCATTATTACAATAATAATTTAAGTCAATATCCGGCACAACTACATTTGAACATAACCTAAAAGCCTTGGATTTAGCGACAAAATGCCTTATTTTATGGAAAAGTATCATTGTATTACACTTAGAGAATAAATTCATCAAGGAACCCAGTATAATGAGAAAACAATGAACAACGCTTTCTTTTCTCTTTTCTGGGTTCTAGACAAAATGATTAATTCTTGTAAAAAAAAACAACAACAAATTGATTCAGCAAATGTCACGCGCGCCTGTCACTACCACAGATTACAGAGAGATACAGATACTACATACGAGTATGTCACTACTGCGGTCGCTGTGGCAGAAATCGGCTAGATGGCATCATCATCATCATCATCATCATCATCATCATCATCATGTCACTACTGTCAGTGAGAGTAAATGTCCTGTCAGCAAAGAAGCGATGGGCGAGTTGACATATATAAATCGAGTTATTTGAATTAAACAACAAACGAATCAATTCGAGATGCTTTTTCCTTCAATTTGAATTGATTCGCAAGTCGATGTCGACACCCCGCGCGAATCAAATCTTTTCCTTCAATTCGAATTGCCTCGCTGGACGACGACAGCGCGACGTGAGTCGTGCTCTATAAAACTCGAATTGACTCGACGACGTGAATCGTGAAATAACGAGATCAGCCTTACCAAACGGAATAGGTCGTAAAGTTGTGAATAAGACCTTACACATATAATTTAAAGAAGATTCTACAACTTTCTCAAAATGTTGTAGGTGTTTAATTAAATATTAACTTCATTAACTTACTTGATTGTTAAATAAAGTAGTATATTTCGGTTTCGATTTTCTTTTGTTTTTCAATGTAACATACAATCTTACGTTTTTCAAGTAATTAAAGTTTAAATTTTAATAAATAGCTCATAATTGTACATAATTATTAAGAAAAAGAATTTTTGGAGTCAAGTTTTTTCGTTTTTGGTATTTTCTGAAAAAACTTGGTACCATTGTAGGTAATGTTTATTTTTTGACACCATTAGAAATTAAATGTTTAATGAACATAAAGCCTACCGACTTTTTAAAGAAAAACAGATATTTCGACATGAAATTTTTCGATGAAAATTAGGATGCTTTTTCGATATCAAGTCAAAATAGAGGTGAAAAATAAATATTTGTAATAAAAAAAAATACAGTGTGTTTGGGACAAAAAAGTAAGATTTCATTAAATTAAGTAAAAGATAAAAATTGCAAAAAAAATAAAAAACCAAAATCGTGGTTATTTGAACTAATCACATAGATTTTGAGCTTATGTTGAGGTTATGTGAAAAAAGTGTAAATTCAAAAGTTATAGATCTTTATATTACCTACCAGTTTGACATTTAACTTTTTTGCATAGTACTTGTAGTTTTGCCAGAAATCAAGTTAAACCGTTTTTTAACCTTAAAAACGCACTCCCATCCATTTCTCGACCTAAGATCACCCGTAATGTATTTTTCCTATATCTTTCGTTATATTCTCTTCTTTTTCCAATGGGTTTCATCCTACTACTATTTTAATCCGTTTCAAAAATTATCGGTACTGGTGTATATAGTCTCATGGCTACATTTAGAGGTAATGTTCCAAGTCCTAAGATTTATAAGATCCTAAAGATTTTATAAACTACCCAGCCACCCTTACCATACCTATCAAAGATATTTGCACTGGTCTACTATGGAAGTGCGAAAGTGAGAAGCATAAAATATACGATATATGTAAGAACATTGAGATAAAACATAACCTTCTCTGTCTCATTCGACGTGCCGGGTTTTTTGCTTGGCTCACTTTGAAAATCTATATGGACCTTTTTTTTGGTGGGTTAAAATCATCTAATGATAACTCCTGCTCTTGGGTGAAGCGGGAGATCAATGTCAGATTTTTACTGACTAAAAACCCACTCCGTTTCTTCGTTACCTACGTTAGGGCCGTTTTCTGAGAGGAAGGCTCAGCCCCGGCACTATAGGCAACGAAGGAACGGGGTAGGTTTTTAGTCAGTAAGAGTCTGACACTACTTCCCGCTCCACCCAAGGGCGGGATTTGTCATTGGATGATTTTACCTAGCATAAAAAAAAAAAACCTACGTTCCAGGGCGCTGGTGTTCCCTTTCACTTTATTCATGGCCTCAGTTGGCTTTGACCCTGCTGGCCCTCTTCGGTTTGCTTCGACCATGAAATCAACATCTCATCACAGAATATATAATAGTACCTTTGATCTCATCTCTTCATGGTCAAAAAATTAATAAAAAAACGACCATGAATCATTTGTCAACATATTCGTTGTCAATTTGACAGGCAAACGTCAGATATGACACGTTACACTTGACCACAACTGTCGAATTTTTGACCGACGAAACGTAACCGGTCTTGCGACGACAGAAACGGTTATTAAAAACGGTCCTCATCGCAACTGGTTTGAAGACGAAACTATCATTGAGTAAAGTAGTTGCAGAAAACGTCATTCAAATCAAATCAAAAATATTTTTATTTTACATAGGCCTACATGGGCACTTATAAAACGTCAGAAGCTCTTGCACGGTTCCAAATTGGTCGTTTCCTATGGAGAAGAACCGGCAAGAAAATCCATGGTTACTCTTTTAAAAAATATGGCTTATATTACAATATTTCCATATTACAGTATTCATAAATAAATTATGTACGGACAGTGTAGACCAATCAATATTGTACCAGAGAGCACAACAAAAATAATCATAAAAGAGTCAGTCATGATAGGAAATAATCTAAGAATTTGCGGAGTCTACAGTGTTCTCACATTTACATTATAGGTAGAAAGAGGCTATATAAAAGCAAGAAATTATAAATAATTACAAATATCACTACAACAATTACATTATACGATGGTCTAAATAATATAAAAAATATTGCAAAAGCAATGTGTCAAAATAAAAAAGTAAATACATGTCATATATTAAAAACAAAGATGGAGCAGTTAATAGACACATCTACACAATATCAATGAGTTACCAGATAGGGCCACATGTACAGAAGCAGTCATTGCCAAACAAACGTGTCATCGACATAGTCTTTAACCTCATAATATGCTTTTTTGGTTAAGACACGTTTAATTTTATTTGTAAACTTTCCCTCGCTAAGTGCATTTACCTCCTTTGGCAGCTTGTTATAAAAGCGTATGCTATTTACTAAAAATGACTTGCTGCTCTTAGCTAATCTCCATTTGGGTAAAACAATTTCATGTTTACTACGCGTGTTTTTATTATGAAAATCGCTCCTAATTTTAAAAAGTCTCAAGTTTCTACGAACATACTTTCCAAAATATAAAGCAAAGGCAGAATCAGTATATCGATTTCTTTGAATTTATCTCTGAAGGACTCGCGTGGATCCATTTTATAAATAGCCCGTATTCCTCTCTTTTTTAGTATGAAAATTGAGTCTATATCAGCTGCAGATCCCTACAGTAAAATGCCACTAGATATAATACTGTGGAAATAAGCATTTTAAACTAACCTAGCTGTGGCTAAATTTGTCAATTGCTTTATTTTTCTTACTACATATGCAGCTGAGCTTAATCTTCCTGAGAGAGTTCTAATATGACCGCCCCACTGCAGTTTAGAATCGATAGTAATGCCTAAAAATACAATTTCCGTAATAACATCAAGTTTTTTGCTGTCAAGAATTAGACTGACGCCAACTTGAGGGACTTTCGGTAATGAAAACTTTATAGATTTTTTTTTCATTCATTAAACGTCGTCGTCTTTCTTCGTCGTTATTGTTACTAGGCTGGGGACGGTTTAAAAGTGGAAATAAAATTTGTGCTGTATTCTATAACCGTAAAGTTCATTTTTCATTGTAATAACTGGTTTTGAAACGACGACGCGACGTATATGATAGTTGAATTAATGCATTCTCAACCTTATTTTTTTATCAGTAAGATAACGATTCGCATAAAGTAACTCGAAGACTGGTTTGTGCAACGAAGACTGTTTGGTTGCAGGACGGAGTGACGTTTTCACAGTCGCGTCGCAAAATGTTTTTGAAACGATAACGACGACGCGACGAGTGTGATAGTTGTATCAATGGATTCATGGACTTATTTCCTTAAAAGTAAGATAACAATTCGCGTAATTCGAAGACTGGTTTGTGCAACGAAGACTGTTTGGTCGCAGGATAGAAAACGGTCGTTCCTAGCAGAACATAAAACGGTCTTTGGAAGCTGTTCGTTATTGAAACGCCCACCGCTAACCGCAACTCAACTGTCAACTAGACGACTGGTCTGGTTTGGCGCCGTTTTTACTTGTGGTCTTATTTTGTGTTCTAAGTATTAATTATTTTTGTTGTACTCATTTGCTAGCTAGTAAATACACTAAAACTAAAGAACCATGGAACATTGTTTGCTATAAAATATTTACAAGTACTGTCATATGGTAATTTAATAGGTAATTGCTAAACATGCCTGTTCAAAGTCGTAGGAGCTTGCAGAAAGATGCCGATGAAAGCGTTTCATCTGTGAGCAAGACGAAGTCACCTCAAGCTCAAATGTAAGTATAACTAATATAATATAATAATAAACATACAAGATATACATAGTTACGATCAATGACACCATAACTATATTTGTCCAAACTATAATAGTCGGTAAAAGTTTTTTTTTAGAGTTAGATTTTAGAGTTAGCACTCAAAGTTTTAACATCGACCCCTATTTATGATTATTACAGTACGTTGGACGGTTCTTGGCGTGCCTGAAGTTAGGCTCTACGAACTTTAGCGCTCAAAATAAGCGCGTCAAATAAATTATTTATAAAAATAAATGCCAATAACAGTTGTTAACAGCAATGACAACTGCTATTGGCATTTATTTTTTCAAACCATTTATTTTTTTACGAGTGCACAAGCGCTAAAGTTCGCAGAGCCTAACTTCAGGCTCGCCAAGAACCGTCGAACGTACTGTACCTTTAGTCTGCCTATATAACACTGGATTTTTATGTATGCAATAAAAATTATTAAGCAGAAGAGGTGCAAAAAAAAATCGCCTTTGTTAAATGGGGCCTCCCCAAAATATTTATTTCGTTTTTAGTATTTGTACTTCATATAGCGGCAACAGAAATACATAATTTGTGAAAATTTCAACTGCCTAGCTTTCGCAGTTCTTGAGATACAACCTGGCGACCGGCAGACAGTGAAGTCTATAAGGTCCCATTATTACCCTTTGGGTATGGAACTCTATAAACAGAGATCAGTCTTATCAAATAAAAAAACGGTGAAAGTGCGAGTCGGACTCGTTCACTGAGGGTGCTGTACAAACTTACCTATGTAAATATGTAGTTAAGTTCTTGAATGGAGTCTCAAAGATTTTTTCGAATGATGAATTGATTTAACAACACCTTAGACCTACCATGCTTTATGCCGAGTTTCAGGATTTTGTCATTTTGGGTCAACTGGAAGTACCCTATGAATTTTATTTTATTTTATTTGTTTGGGAAAACATATAAAATAAAATAAATACATTACATATATACATTACAATTTTACAGTCTATGGTACAATTCAGTAAATAAAATAAATGTACAACCAACCACATTTTCTACACATTTTCTTTTTTAAATGATTAAAAAAGAAAATTTAAAATTAAAATTCATTTTGTGTGAATATATAAAATTGGACATTAAAATATATGAAAATTAAAACAAAATTAATTCGATAATTATCAAATCATAATCAAAACAAAAAGCCCCAAGTGAACGCCGGTGTTTGCACACCTATTGTCTTTCTATTGTGTCTCTAATTACAGTATTCAAAAGATTAAACTGAAATTAAAATCAAATTGAATTTTTGAATTTTGTTTTCCATGAGAGTGTTGAAATATGTTTTTTGCGACATAAACAGTCTTATCGTTTTTTTCACCTTTTGCTTAGAAATTCCATTTTTTCACAGTTTCAAGGGACCGTAGACATGAGTATATTGTTTTAATTTTATCTTTATACCTCCATGTGTTTCCTAGATAAAGGGTCTTGATAGACAGACAGACAGATGGACAGCAAAGTAATCCTATAATATCATTGGATATAGGTATTGGCCAATACTTACTCATTATTTCAAATGTTTAAAATCCAGTTCAATGTTGAAGACAGATCGCAAGACAACATCAAAACAAAAAAATCTCACTCTCTCTTATCCAATTACTGGGTTGTGGGGGTATATGGTAGTTGTTCTATGTGAAATTCTAATACTCAGCTTTATCCCGTTAGCCTCGAACCTAAACTGAACAAAAGAAGACTATTTTACTTTGCGTGATTAAGTTGCATAATTGTGTTTTTTTTTATTACTAAACTAACTTTCCCTTTCCTAACATCCTAAGGCAGTTTTCACCTTAAGCAATACTAAACAAATCTAAATTGTTGTCAGATTTATAATATTATTATGGATTTCAATTTCAGGTCCAAGAGAAGGTCACCACGAAATGGAAATAACTCACCACATAATCAGTTGAAAATAACAAGTATGTTTGCCTCTAAAAGGAATAGAAGTCCAGAGGGGAATGAAATTATACAACCGGTAAGTTTTAAAGTAACCAACATAAAAATAGTATCAAATCTAACTATGCTAAATTTAAAATTATGTTAGTATATACAGCAACTCCATAAAAGGTAATAAAAAAGAAACTACATATTTTCTTAAATTTTTATTTAGAAAAAGCTTAAATACGAGAATGAAGAAGCTAGTGAAGATAGATTAAATGGTGCTGCAGAAAAGAGTAGTGAAAACTTAGAAGTTGTAGCAGAAAATGTAAAAGAGATGGATGTAAAAGAATTAAAAGTAATTCTTCTAAGAGATATTAAAGTGAATAACACAAAAGAAACTGGTACTAAAAGCAAAGAAATCAACAAATTAGAAGACACTATAAGCGAAGACAAAGTAGACACTATAACACAGGAAATAACAAAAATTGATGACAAAATGGATGACGAAATCCAAAATCGAGAACATAATATTTCGACAGAAGAACATAAAGAAAATGATAAAAATGAAAATAACAATGACATAATAAGCTACAACAAGTCAATACCTGACAACGAAAAATGTAGCATCTGCGGTCAATTCTTGAACAATTCCGACATCATATACTATCAAGGACACCCACAGGATGCCGTTGAAGAATATATAGCGTTGACAAATGAGAAACTAGTTCTAGCATCAGGTTAGTTCTTTAACTAATAAAATAAAGTAGAAGAAAAGTTTTGTTTGTTTAAATGTGCAAATCTTTGGAAATACCAGTCAGATTGGAAGAAACTTGGTCTGTATTGGATAGCCAGGTTCTTGACAACTAGTGTAGGCAATATAACATCATGTGATGACCCACAGAAGTGGAGTAGTAACCAAAGAAGCTACGGGTAGCTATAATAATTATCTTAATTATTATATTCCTTTAATGCAGAGAACTTATTTTAATAAACTTTGTAATTTTCAATATTAACGTAGCTTTAACAGCCCGTTCACGACCCCGGTCTTTGCGGCAAGCGGGGCGGTATCGGTAAGCGGACGCGCGCCGCTATGAGCGGGATCTCGTGGCTTGCTTCAAACATTTTCATAAAAGATCAAAAGATTTTACCGGTCGCCGCCACTGCGCTTAAATAGCTGCCGCCACCGCGCTTAGTTGCCGCTCACAGCGGTAAGGTCGTGAACGGGCCGTAAATCCTTCCTCTGACTACAAATTTTTAAATATTTTTGTGTTATTGTATCCACTTGCATTTAACCACTGTCACACATTATGATAGCATTTTTTTTTGTCTTATTTTGTCTATTTTTATATTATTCCTACTGCATATTTTTTAGGTGATGATGGGGATATAATGGAACGTCCGCAGACCAATATAACAAGTTTTTCCATATTTGATGAACAGGGACATCTTTGTCCCATCGATGGTGGGCTTGTAGAAAATGACGTGCGTATATACATGTCTGGGTATTTGAAGTCCATATGTTCGGATTCAGCTGAAATTGATGACGAATCTGTGCCTGTTAAAGATGTAGGTCCAATTATTGAATGGTGAGTGTAAATTCTGTTTAAATTAGCGACCCGCCTCAGTATCATACGGGTATTAGAAATTTTTGAAATTTTCGGACACTTAAACCTTCTTCGTGAATCACATTGTCTACAGGTGAAAATTGCATGACAATCCGTTCAAATAGTTTTTGAGTTTATCTCAAACAAATAGACAGACAGACGCGGTAGAAGATTAAGGTCACAGCTCAGAAAAGTCACCCGCCACCCACCCCTCATCGCCTCGTCGCACGGCGCTCACTCATCGACAGGTGGTCCACGGGTAGATACCGCGTTACCACCAATAAACGTCGCGGGGTAAACCAGTGGACCTCGCATCGGCAACCAGTAGACTCTGCGTGGTCAACAAATGGACGTCGCTTGGCCCACGAATTTTCGAGTAGTTTGTTAACAATTGGCACTAGATCTACTCGTGTGTTTCGTAATGTAAAATTTTACAATATCGTCAATTATCGTGCTGAATCATTCGCGGGTAATGCGCGGTCCATTCGGGAGCCGCGCGTTGGCAATGCGCAGTCAACCCAAGCCAAGTATGCGAGCAGCGAGTTGTCACCGCGTGGTCCACCCGCCGTTCGCACTTGGAGGGTTTACGACCGAGGCGATCCGTTGACGCTGCGAAGTTGATATAGTGAGCGCATACCCATACAAATCCATATAAAAAATACTAGCCGCAGGCGGCGGCGAGGCGGTGCGGATTGGGTACCGGGTGGCTCTAATGGGCTTGTGACCTTTAAGCACTTATTCAAATTGTTTTATTTAAAATTCGTGACTACACCAGAATTGTCCTGCTTCAGGTTTATACACGGCTTTGATGGTGGTGACAGAAACTGTATCACCTTGTCAACAGAATTTGGAGAATATAATTTATTAAAACCAAGTGAACAATACACACCTCTAATGAACAATTTGTATGAAAAGATATGGCTTAGCAAAGTTGTTGTAGAATATCTAGAAGAATATCATTATCTCCAGCCATCATATGAAGACCTGCTAGAAGTGATCAGAGAGTCAACCATTCCTGAACTGAATGATGCAAGAATGACTGAAGAAATGCTTCACAAGCATGCTCAGTTTGTGTGTGATCAGGTAGTGAGCTTAGAAGCCGATGAAGATGATCAACCACTAATCACATTACCATGCATGAGAGAGTTAATTAAGTTAATGGGTATCAAATTCGGCAAGCGTAAATTCCGCACAAAAATAGATTACAAAAAGGTTGACAAAAAAGCTTGGACTAAAGCCACTACCACTCCTCTAGTGAGGAAAACATTTGAGAGTTTCTTCACAAATCAATTGGATAAAACAAATCATGAGCTGGTGCTGAGGAGGAAAAGGTGTGGTGTGTGTGAAGCTTGTCAACTACCTGACTGTGGCGAATGTAATGCTTGCCGTGCTATGGCCAAGTTTGGAGGACACGGGCGTACTAAGAAAGCTTGTGTGAGAAGATTCTGCCCCAACATGGCTGTAGAGCAAGCTGAAGATTCCGAACCAGATGATGAAGAAGAGTACCAACAGATGGCTGAGAAGAAGCAGCACGACAAGTTAGAGGACGCAGTGCCGGTCAAGCTAACTGGCTCAAGTAACAGAAACATTAAATGGGTCGGTGAACCCACGAAAGCCGACGCCACCAAAGTGTATTACGATAAAGTTGAAATTGACGGCTCTGAACTTTGCAATGGCGACTTTGTAATGGTTGAAACTTCTCAGTCCAACATTCCTGCTTTGGTTGCTAGAGTCGTATACATGTGGAGAGAAACTATTAACAATAAATCTGGCTACTTCCATGCAGAAGTATTCATTAGGGCCTCTGACACTGTTTTGGGCGAAGTCAGTGACCCCAGAGAAGTATTTTTAGGAGATAGATGTTGCCATGGTGCCCCACTTTCATCTATATTAAGGAAAGCTTGTGTTGAAAAAGGAGAAATCCCAGCGGATTGGTTCAAATTGGGTGGTAAGGAAGTAGATGACAAACATTCTGATGATGATGGTAAAACTTACTTTTACAATAAATACTATGAAAGGTTCACTGCACGATTTGAAGATTTACCTGTTAACCCAGTTTGTCCTAATCCATTGAGGCAACACAGATTTTGTCCATCTTGTGAGAGAAAAACTAAAAGGGATGCTAAAAACATACCTAAAGTTTCTGGTAAATTGATAGAAAAATCTAGTTTTGTAACTGAAGCTAATAGAACGGAATGGTCATTAGTGAGGTGGCAAGACTACGATTACAAAAAAGGTTGTGGCGTATTCCTGAAGCCAGGAACATTCAAGTTGAAGAACTCTCTCACTAATGGAAACAATGTCAAACCAAAGCTAGAGAAAGTTGATGAAGACATTTACCCTGAATATTACAGGAAGAGTGACAATAATATGCGAGGGTCGAATATAGATACTGGAGAACCATTCTGTGTTGGTTACATTGCAGCTGTAACTGCCATAGGAGAAGGTCCTCTGATTGTTCCTCAGGATATTTATTTAAAAGTAAATGTTCTTTATAGACCTGAAAATACAACTAACAGATTTCCACAGCACGAAGACGTTAATGTAGTTTACTGGAGCGACGAAATTCGTGATGTGTCTTTCTCTGCAGTTGTAGGAGCATGCCATTTGATTTATGAACAAAATGTTCCACAACAATATACCCTGGCCGAGTGGCTGGAGAGAGACCCATGTAGGTTTTACTTCAGAATGGCTTTTGATAAAAGTTCAGGTCAGATCATAGATGTCCCACACCATGCTATTAGTGTAGGACGCACGGAACGGGGCAAAGACAAGGGTAAAGGTAAAGGAAAATCTAGTAAAGTTATGGAAACAAATGAAAATAAACTGGAACATATTTCAGTACGACCTTTAAGGACTCTAGATGTATTTGCTGGTTGCGGCGGGCTGTCGGAAGGCTTGCACCAGGCCGGCGTGGCGGAGTGCCGCTGGGCCATCGAGAACGTGGAAGCTGCCGCGCATGCATATGCGCTCAATAATAAGAACTGCATCGTTTTCAATGAAGACTGTAACGCATTACTAAAAGAAGCGATGTCCGGGGCCACGCACAGTGCTGGCGGACTGCGCCTGCCCATGCAGGGCGAAGTAGAACTGTTAGTCGGTGGACCGCCATGCCAGGGCTTCTCCGGAATGAACAGATTCAATTCGAGAGAGTATTCCAACTTCAAAAACTCTTTAGTAGCTTCATACTTATCTTACTGTGATTATTATCGACCGAAATATTTTATTCTGGAAAATGTAAGAAATTTTGTAGCATTCAAAAAAGGGATGGTTTTGAAATTAACATTGAGGGCGTTACTTGATATGGGCTATCAGTGTACATTTGGGATCCTTCAGGCTGGCAACTATGGGGTTCCGCAGACTAGAAGACGCCTTATTATTTTGGCAGCAGCACCTGGGTACAAGTTACCGTTCTATCCGGAACCCACACACGTGTTTAGTAGACGTGCTTGCTCTCTGACTACCACTATAGACGGCAAACGCTTTGTTACAAACATTCACTGGGATGAATCAGCTCCTAAAAGAACATGCTCCATCCGAGATGCTATGAGCGATTTGCCACGAATTTGCAATGGTGCTAGCAAAATAGAAATCGAATATGGGTCAATGCCAGAGAGTCATTTCCAACGACTAGTGCGAAGCAAAGATGAGAACGCCAAACTACGGGACCATATCTGCAAAAACATGGCGCCATTAATTCAAGCTAGGATATGCAGAGTCCCTACTACGCCTGGCTCCGATTGGAGGGACCTGCCTAATATTTCGGTGACACTCTCAGATGGAACTAAATGCAAGGTATGCACTATTCAGGGAGTTCTCTAAGTAAAAGTACGACAATTTTTGTTTGTATGACGAAATCTTAGTGATACTGGGCTTAGGCTATATATACCTTTAAAAAAAACGTCCAGTTTGTAGGCCAGTCAATACCGACACAAAAAAAACGACTTAAAAGAAAACAAAAAGTTCCTAAATAACTTTAATTTCGGAAGTTGGCGTTTCTAAAGTCCGGTCGCGGAGCAGGAAGAATTTAGTACAATGACCCTTGTGCCTACTGACGTTTTACATGAAACATTTGAAGGAAAAAAAAAATGACTAACTTATTAAATAAATTATTGTTATTAAGTATATAAAGTATTTATTTAGATTTTATATTATAACAATATAAAATAGAATTAAAATTACTAAATCGGTAGAAATATGAAAATAAAAAGGAAGATGAAATGTCATTAATTATTTAAAAAAGGCTCAAGACTCAAGGCTAATCAAAAAAACACATTAAAAAATAACAAACCTTACAATATTAGTAAAAAGTTTACAGTAAAGGGTTTACAATCCCTGAAGAAGCAGGCCATTGAATCTGTGCGAGCGAGACGCATTATATTTATGCGAGAGTGACAGAGACAGGTAATAATAGGTCAACGTACGAAATTCTTCCTGCTCCGCGTCCGGACTTTATAATATTTTGTTCTCTTTGTTATTAAGCACCGACTTCCGAAATTAAAGTTAAGTATTTAAAAAAAATGTGTTTTATTTTGAAGTCGGTTTTTATTTTGAATAAAAAAAAAAATATTTCACACTTTTTCGTTGTAGTACCTCTCAGCCAAACCTAAATAGATACCTTCCACACTTCGGTTCCATTATCAAATAATCATGGCAATTCTAGAAACTGAGAACTTCCTTTTTTTGAAGTCGGTTAGAATACGAAATCCTAAATGTGGAAATATTTTTCTGAAAACGGCTTTAAAATCGGTTCAGCCAAACGCGAGATAATCGCGGACAAACATATACTCCGTTAAATTTTGGTCGTTTTAATCCCGCGGAGGGTCGATTCGGTACATGAA
Organism: Leucania comma; assembly: GCA_958295575.1. NCBI lineage: Eukaryota > Metazoa > Arthropoda > Insecta > Lepidoptera > Noctuidae > Leucania > Leucania comma. Next base: position 11,116,140 of record OY282474.1, on the reverse strand, counting down.
ACCCTATCGATTTGTAAAGATAAAAATGAAATAGTACATTTTGATACAAGTGGGGAAAGTTTGTCATTGCAGCACTCGGCTTAATAACACCCTCGCCTGTACGGCTCGGGTGAATTTCGCCTCGGCTGCAATGACAAATCTCCACGTGTATTAAACGACGTTTTTCAATACACTTACGAAGAAATACGATAAAAAATCCACCAATAATCTATCTTCTATCGGAAAATTACGATGCATTTTTGTTCATTTTGTACTGAAGAAAATTTTCCAAAGTTACCTAATAATTTAGTTTTGATTTGATGGCAGCAGGCTTTTTTACCTCAATCACATAATCTGGTAGCGTAGCATCTAAAGGATTCTCTTCAAATCTTCTTTTTCACAACTATCACAAATGAATAAGTTAGTTAATATTAGGTGTACTTTTTTCCCGCGCATAACCTTTGCAGGTTAAAGAAGAAGCAAAGGTATCAAACCGTATAAATCCTAATATTAAAAATATAAAAAATCAAATATTTTTGAATTTAGAACACAGATAATTGTTAATTTGTTGGTATTAACAAATTATTGCTTGTCTATTTATAATATTCTGTTCAAAAACACAATTTCAATTTTCATTAAATATTAAATCCTTAAAAATATCCGCTTCTTTGCTTTAAAAAAAAATAATAATCACTCTTGACCATGATGAAATAAGAATGAAAAAAGTCCTTGTTTTGATAAATTGAGAAAAAGCACGCGGGTGATAAACATGCCATATCGAACCTAATCGTAGTGCGATAAAAGGCAGTTTTCGAGTAAGTGTATTGAAAAGTACTTTTTTTAAACTCGAATTAATTTACGCATGTACGAAATTGATTTCTTTAAGTAAACGTCAGCTGATCGAGGTCAATGAACTGTAGGTAGTTAGTACACACCAACCGACAACTCCTTACAAGGTCATTGACTCGTTTACTTAAAGAAATTAATTTCGTATAAGCGTATATTAATTCGAGTTGTAGAAAAAAAGTACTTAATTTTTAATTTTATCTTTATAAATCGATAGTGTTTCATGTACCGAATCGATCTTCCACGGGATTAAAACGACCAAAATTTAACGGTGTATACATACATGTCAAACTGAGAACTTCCTTTTTTTGACGTCGATTAAAAAGGACAAACTTCGCGCATGCAATTATGATTTTTTTTATATATGTTAGGTCCCTTGAGAGTAGTTAACATTCAAGTTTGTAACCCTGAATACTCTGTGCTACCCCCATAGTTGCTCGAAAAACTGCGAAATTTTGGCACGTGATTCAGTTTTTACGAAAAAACTATACTAAGGATGCGTTTTTCAAGGATCTTTTCTTATGTAGCTCTTTTTGGCTCAGGCTCAGAATGTCTCTTTGTTGTAAATAGTCCCTTTCCCGAAATGTCCCAAAATGTCAAAATATGTGAATTTTGGGAAAGGGATTATTTGATACCAAGGGACATTTTAAGCCTGAGCCCTATAATTCTGCAATTAATAGACCTAGAATGCTGGGCTATGCTCAAATTATACCAACTTTAATTAGATTTATTAAATTATAAAGCAAACATACTAGAAACACGCTTCCGGTAGCTTTTTCCAACAAACTGAAAAAAGTGCCAAAATTTCTCAATTTTTCGAGCACCATGGATGTAGCACAGAACAGGGTTGCAAACTTGGGTGTAAACTACTCTCATGGAACCTAACAACATATTAACAAAATCGTGGATACATGATGTTGGATGTCGATATTGACAGGCTTATAGATGAGTGATGTGTTGGCAGGTGCTGCAGTACAGGTACGACGACGTGCGCGGCGGGCGCGCGGCGCGCGGCGCGCTGCGCGGCGTGTGCGCGTGCGCCGCGGGCGGCGCCTGCTCGCCCGCCGACAAGCAGGAGAACACGCTCATCCCCTGGTGCCTGCCGCACACCGGCAACCGACACAACAACTGGGCAGGACTCTATGGTAACGCTACTCTTGTTTTCTTTGCTAACCTAAACTGCATCCTATTGCTCGGCAATGGCGCTCTTTAAAACCTCGCACGCGATCTCTTCGAGTGAACGTCATATACTCGTATTCTTTGAATTTAATTATTCATGAATTGTTTCAATATGAATATTACATCACAAACTACCCACGTATCTTTTCTCCTTTGTCAAATCTAACTAAAGGTCAGTCAAACATCACTTTTAGCGATAAGACCGCCCATTGTTACACCTTATTAATTTTAAGCTCCTTTAAATTTTTATGCCTTGCAATAAAGAATATATCAATCTATCCATTTGTGCAACAGACACTATCAGATCGTCAGACGAGTACCACCTTCACAGTTGACCTGTGGTGCTATTCTCTAAGAAAACGCAGCGCTGTCGCAACGACGAACATCCAAATAGGATACATTGAATTAACAATCCAATGTGTAGGTTCATTAGGTTGACAATCCAATGTATCCTATTTGGGTGTTCGTCGTTGAGGCAGCGCAGCGTTTTCTTAGAGAATAGCAACACTGGACGACACTTTAAAAATTAGACTAATATTATAAAGGCGGTTGTATCAGTATGATGCTGGCAACAGTTTTCACTTTCAAACTACTAGCAACAGTAAAAATTAAACTGCGTAAAGCAGACGCCCGTGCGGTCATTCATCGCGGGAATTGGGCCCCGCACAGAACACAGAAAGAAACTAGAAGTAGCTTGAAAAAATGTTTGTACCAGAACCGGTGTCGCCAAACTCACACATTTACGATTTACTCTTACTGCAAACCGGAAGATACGATTGGCTAAAACAAAAATTGGGCGTAAACAAATTTCAAAAAAAAAAATGTTATACGAAATGCAACTTTAATGTCAACGATCTATAAATCAAATTGACAAAAACAAGAAAGAAATACATCTTGGACTACCAAGTACCGCCACTCGTCGCTAGATGGCGTTGTTCAGTATGAACTGTAACATTATAAAAATAAGGGTGGTATTTGAATGGCGTATCACTGACACAAATGCAGGTCGCTACTCAAATAGTGACGTACCCTAATTCGATCGCAATAATATCGATAGTATGAAAACAAACATAAAATATAATGCGAAAAAATATCGTATGCGATAGTATTAAAATAATGAAATTAATATGTATTTCTAAACGTAGTAAAAAGGGTATTTATTTGCATCTAAACCTTTTTGTTTGTATTTGTTCATTTTATACAGGGTGAAAAAAAAAAAGCTGAATACCTCGCAATGTTTTATTATTACATTGCTATTTGAGTTTAAGACAATATAAAACAGTGAAAAGATTATTATATTTGTATAATAATCTTTTCACTGTTTTATATTGTTTGATTTTGATCAAAGAATTTAATTAAAATATTACCGGGCACTTTTAAACGATCAAGTTAGTTGCCCGTTCTAAGAAGTTGAACACTTTTAAAATTTAGGTTATGTTATTTATGTTGAATACTACGGACATATAGGTGTATCAATGTAACAAGTATTACAATTCCACAAATAAGAACTTAGTATAAATACGTAGTGAAAAAGGTAATTTATTTTCATTGTGTTTAATATTGAAAATACAAAAAAAAAAATACTATTTTACAAAAAAATACGACTGACTTCAAAAAAACTAAATAATGTAAAATAACTTTGATTGTGGAAGTCGGTGTTTACGGTTTGGTTTCTTCATTTTTTGACATTGGCTTCCGAAATTAAAGTTATTATGCATTCGTTACGAAAAGTGTGATCGGACGAAGCCGGCGACGACTAAACATAAGGTATAATTCAAACGCCCTATGTTGTTCCAAGCTCTTTAGCTAGATTTATTTAAAATTGCATCACGAATATTATCCTACAATATTTATTTTATTAACTTTATTATTTTAATAATTATCTGTATTTTAATACTCATACTCTCAAGTATAAATACTTTTATTTTAAAAAGGCAATGCAATACATGTCGATTGATTTTATCGAAAAAGTCACGCACTATTTGGATAGCGTCAAAAGTATAGGTAGAGATGCGAATATTCCAGAAAGGCTAATAACCGGGAAAAGAAAATCAACTTTGTTTGCATGAAGTTAAGGACAATTTTTGTTTGTATATCTTGTGCAATGTTTGACGAAATTTTATTTTTTCATTTTATTAAAATAAATTCGAAAATAATACTTACCGGTGGTATGATACACCCCCATGAGTTAGATTTTTAGTCCGACTATGGTTTTTACAGTCCAGAATGGCACAATAAGGCATTTTAATGTTATTTTATGTAAATTGTATGTTGACGTAGTCTAGTTTGCGAATGAGAGCGCATGAACAGCAAGTGCGTATTGCAGTACTCACTAGCGGCGACAGTGCCACGCCTACTTACTATTTCCAGGTTCTTTTTGTGTTCCGTGGGGCCCCGCGCCTGTTTTGCTCCGTAATATTATATTAAGTTCTCAATCGAAACGACTACATGCACACCGTTAAAGTTGAACTAGCGACAATGTGTAGGTAAAAATCTAGTTTCCGCGACGGAGACTGTTTGCATGAACACACGCGCTTTGTCAGGCGACAGGTGCTCGTCCGGGCGTTCGCTTTACGCAGTTTCGGCCCTAATGCTGACACTTTTTAGGTCGTGTCTGCTGGGACGGCTACTTCAGCACTACGGTGACGGACCCCGAGCCGATGGGCAAGCAAGGCCGGGTGCTGCACCCCGAACAAAACCGCGTCGTGTCAGTTCGAGAGTGCGCGAGGTCGCAGGGCTTCCCTGACACATATATCTTCGCCGGTTCAGTACAAGACAAACACAGACAGGTAATAAATTATATTACATTTGGACATCCGAAGAACTATTTTTAGGAGATGTATCTTCAGCACATCGATTAAACAAAGAAAAGCTATAGAACGAAGAGAGAAAAGCGAGCGTAGCGACCCCGATTTTAACTCGTCTTGAATATGCTATAGGAATAATATTCTAAGAGGTTTTTTTTTATAGATTTTGTACACCGTTAAATTGTGGTCGTTTTGATTCCGCGGAGGGTCGATTCGGTACATGAAATGCTATCGACCCTCCGCGGGATCAAAACGACCACAATTTAACTTTGAAAATTGCAGCCTGCTCCCGGCACCAATTGCATTTGTTGCAACTAGATATAATTGATCACTACAGCCAATGTAGGATTTAGCTGAGAATGCAATAAAGATTGTCCACTATAAATATTTGTGTGTGTTAAAAAACTTTGTTTTAATTAAGATGGCAAGACTGAAATCACAGATGAGAAGTAAGCGTTCCTTACGATTTATAAAATCTTGCCCTAAAAATAGGTTTCCATAAACATTTCCTATACGCGATCGCTTCTTATGCTTATGTATTGTTCACAGGTTGGTAATGCCGTGCCTCCACCATTGGGCGCTGCATTGGGCAGACAAATAAAAATGGCTCTAGCTGCCAGTTTAGTAACATAGGCTATAATTGTAAGATTTTTTAGACAAGACGTAATGATATGCACCTTTGTTTCCTTTTATAGTTTTGATACAATCATGACTAATGTTATTGTTATTTTTTTAGAATAATTATGACGAACATATCGAATAATAAAATATATTTAGACATCAACAACGTTTTATTTTTTTAATGCATCTTTCGTTTTTCTTTTAACATTTTTTACTAAAATGCTAAGTTCAACATCTTCCTTAGATTTCTTAGGCTTTTGAGCCTCAAGTGGCGTATCTGCTGGTCTACGCTTCAACTTCTCTTGAATAAGCTTATCCATATTCTTTGTTTTCTTAAAATTAGGATCACTGGGATCAATATTGTAAAGATGTGAGCTATACAATGCTGAAAACCGGTCATCATTCACATCTATCTCAAAGTCCGGCAGGGATTGTTTCTGTTCATTCATTTTAGCTTTTAGTTTCTTTTTCCTTCTAGACTTTTTGTTACTTTCCGATTCTTGAATCTTCTTCAGACTAAAGTGTGCTTTGCCATCATCATCATCATCATCTAAAAGTAACTCTAATTCTGCTTTCTTTTTTTCATCATCTGTATCTATATCACTGTCTTTACTTTGTTTCTTTTGGTCTTTATTTTTGCTACCTGCTTTAGATTTTTTAAACTCTGGCTTATCAAACTCTTCAGCAAAATATGGGTCATTCATATCAACGTCAGAAGGCACATCTGACATACTGCCGTCATCTGAATCTGAATTATTTTCAGCATCTTTTTCCTTTTTCTCTTTGTTTTTCAATTTCTTTTGTTTCTTCTTTTCTTTACGTTTCTGTATCATCTTTTCGAATGGCGTTAACTCTTTCGTTTCTGTAAATAAATAGAAAATTCAATTATTTTACAGTGACTGTATTTATTTTACTGGATTAATATGAACAGGTCGGATTTTGCTATGTTGTCATACCTGCATTTATTTTCTTCTTGACTAACTCCTCTGCTTTGTCTTTAATTCCTATTCCCCAACTTATTTCCATTTCCATATCTTTATTGCTTTTCTTGTCGTCTTTTTTCTCGATATCTTCAAGCAATTTCTTATATTTAAGTATAGGATCCTCCTCATCATTGTCTGACTTGACTTCAATGTCTTCAGTTTCACCATCCTCTATAAAACAAATCAACAGTTGGTTACTGATTTAATACCTACAAAACGTGGCTGCATTATCGTCATCTAAATACAATTTTGAACAAAAGCGTTACCTTCACTTTCACTACTGGATGCTAGATATTCTTTGAGATCCAAATCATCAATTTTGCCGTCAAGAGCGCCTTTGATAGTTTCTGTTCGATTAGGGTTTGTGGCATCCCATGTGAGTTCAACTTTGGCTTGCTGCAGTGCCGTCGTTGTAAATAACCGAGGTTTGTATTTTGTCAAATCGGGAAGCTTCGTACACACCTCGCGTGGCTCCTGAATTGTTAAAAAAATATTTTCTCATTTCATCAAATTATTATCATGCTAAATAGCTCTCACCAAGTAGCAGCTTTTGGTAACAAATTTATATGTTATCAAGGGCGTCGCCAGCCGATGTTCAAGGTATAATAAAAAAGTTTATTTTCTCCACAATATAACTCCTAATTGCTAGCCTTATATCTACGATAACATATAGGATGGGCATTACATTGTGGGAGACTGGTGTCTAAACTAGGCTCTGAAGCTGTAAAGCAAGCCTGTAGGGGGGGGGGGGTGTAGCCCCCTGCCCCCCTTGACGACGCCCATGTATATTATGAGTATCTTCAAAATAGATCGAATAGGTTAGTCTGTACTCTGTTAGGATGGAGATTCATATTTCACATAAAAAGTAGGTCCATACCTGATCAAAAGTAACATCATCGGGAATAAACCTCATGTCGAGTCGAGTAGCACTGCTTTCATACTCCATTCCATCACATTCGCTATACAGTTTGTCAGCTGTGGACACCGAATCACATTCTACCACTGCATAGAAATATTTTAATCTATTAAGTTGATATCTACGTAGCTTCTCCATGTGATATGATGAACCTGAAAGTTATAAGTAGTTTATAAATATGATGAAGAGTACCAAACAAAAAAAAAATACAAGACCCCTTTTGTAGGTATTTGTTTCAGGCATTCAACACTGTCTGAGTGTTACTTTTTAATCTAAATTGACAAAAGTTTGTTTTAAAGACCTTAACATTTTTTAGATTGACATTAATAAGACCAAAGTGAATTAAAAAGGCTTCTGAAATAAATGCCTGCAGATATGCAGTGTGCTATATGCTAACTGTCTAATGTGTGCTATGTTTTGGTGTTCCACAAGTATCTACTTTTAGGCCTGCTTTATTTCTGATTTACATCTGTTATATTTATAATTATATTACTAGAGACCCGCCCCAGCGTCGCACGGGTGTAATGGTGATATTTATACATATAGACCTTCCTCTTGAATCACTATCTATAAAAAAAAACCGCATCAAAATCTGTTGCGCAGTTTTAAAGATCTAAGTATACATAGGGACAAACTGCGGGAAGCTATTTTGTTTTATACTATTTAGTGATTAATTGCTTAATATACAGCATACAACAAAAAATATATAAATATATCATTATTTATTATTGCTATATTCTATTATATGTATGTATATATTTATGATATTATATCTTTATATTGTATATTTTAATTTCTGTTTTGTTTGTACTTTTTATTTTTTCCTAATACTCTTACACATAGTGTCTTCATCTCTTTATTTTCCAACTCTCCTTTCGCAGGTATGCTGGAAGAGATTTCTGTAGAAATAGGCATTACCTATGTACCTATTTTTCTGTTTCCTTCTTCTTTTCTTTTATCTAAATATTTGTGTGTACATGAAATGGTAAATAAATAAATAAAATAAAAAATAGAGGGATTTTATAGGAACAAACCTTCTTCATTGCCACCATCTTCTGATAAGTTTTCCATCTTATCTTCAGTTAATTCAATAGGTCCACGTACTTCCTCCTCCTTCATTCTTTCTAAACCATACTCAGATGGATAAATCTAAAACATAAGTGGGGGACACTATTTACTCAATTTTTGTCCAGATATAGAGTTATAGGACTTTAACCAAAAAGTAAATGCTATCAGGTGGAATCCGCATTCAAGTACTAGTTTAAATCATTAAAAAAAAATGCTATAATTTTGCTTACAACACTAAAAATGTAGCTTACCGTGATTTTCTTGATAACACCACCTGCTGGTAAAAATGAGTTCAGTAAAACCATGAGGTCTGTTGCTTTTATATTATCCCAGTCCATGTTGCATATGGCAATTCTGAAAGTAGAAAATATTGAAAAGTTACCTTATTGTGTCTATCTGCCTAATAATTACACACACATATTGAAAACAATTAATCATTACATGTTAAGCTCAACTGTACTTTTCTCTAAGCCATAAATTGCGATAGGCGTATCCGGTTCGGGTACGGTACAACGCAATAAGCCCCTACAGCGTCTTATCCGCCCCAATCCAGCAGGTAGTGGGGATTAGGGGTTGCAATCGAATATTCGAAGTATTCGAATACTCTTTCCAAATTTATATTCGAATAGTAAATAAATAAATATTCGAACCTGCAAACCATTTGCAGGTTTTATAGGTAAACAAGGAGGCATCTTAAAAGTTGTCGATGATAAATCTTTGTCGTCTGATCTTAACTAGCATAACCATGTTAGAATATATTCAAAACTATTCAAAAGAGTCTGCGCCCAAGCTAAATCTAAATCAATAAGTAAGAAAATTGGAAATTCCAATAATAAAATAAAAGCTGTCTGGAAGGTGATAAACAAGGAAACTGGAAAGACAAACCAACGAGATCGGAATGAATTGACGCTAAAAATTGATAATAAAACTCATCTTTGATAGGTCAAAAGTGGCTGAGACGTTCGAAAACTTTTTAACCAACATCCCAAAAGAAGTTACGAAATCTCTCCCTTCATCATCTTTGTTAGCTGAATCTTTTTTAAAAGAACATTTCAATAAGGATATACCAACTTTTGAATTTAAGCGTATCTCTGTTGATACAATTAAAAAAAACATTCAAAAGCCTTAACATAAAAAACACTCGAGGACTTATGGGGTATATCCGTTAAGGTTCTTGGAGATATTATTGATACAATTGCTCCTGTCCTGACAGGCATATTTAATCAATGTTTAGACAGCGGTACATTCCCTGATTTAATGAAACATAGTAAAGTAGTACCAATTTTCAAATCAGGTAGTAAAAGTGATCCCTCTAATTATAAACCTATAGCTGTGCTTCCAGCATTGAGTAAAATCTATGAAAAAATCATGCACGACCAGATGTTGTCTCAATTTAAATGGAATTTTGCATAGTCATCAGTTTGGCTTTACGAAAGGAAGGTCAACGACGGATGCAGAAGTGAAACTTATCAGTCACATTTTGGAATCCTGGGAGAAGTCCCAGGATGCAATTGGCATATTCTGTGACCTTTCGAAAGCATTTGACTGCGTTGACCACAATCTTCTAATCTGTAAATTACATCATTACGGAATTCGTGGACGAGCTGGTGATCTTGTTTTTTCCTATTTGTCTTACAGGCAGCAAAAAGTAACCATTAATGGGGCGACGTCCTCGGAGTCTTTAGTAAAGATGGGCGTGCCTCAGGGTTCAATTCTTGGCCCTATGCTTTTTAAAAACTAGATGTTATTTCAGAAACTGTGTTCTTAGGTATAACCATCGATTCTAAAATGCAGTGGGGCGCTCATATTAGAACTCTTTCAGGTAGGCTAAGCTCAGCAGCATATGCAGTAAGAAAAATAAGGCAATTGACCGATGTAGCCACAGCTAGGTTGGTTTACTATGCTTACTTCCATAGCATTATGTCTTATGGCATTTTACTGTGGGGATCTGCTGCTGATGTAGACTCAATTTTCATATTACAAAAGAGAGCAATCCGGGCTATTTATAAAATGGGTCCTCGCGAGCCCCTCAGAGATAAATTTAAAGAAATCGATATACTGACTCTGCTCTCTCTTTATATTTTAGAAAGTATTTTTTATGTTCGCAAAAACTTAGGACTATTTAATATTAGAAGCTATATTCATAACAAAAATACACGTAGTAAAAACGAAATTGTATTACCCAAATGGAGATTAATAATAATAATAATAAGAAGAATACGGCAACACTTGATGTCAACGGAAGTTCTGTTTTTTCATTCATAGTGATTTAAATCTTAAAAAAATAATTTCTGAGCTCATATTTACCCAAATTCTACAACAATAAAGCCACAAGAAAGATATAAACAATAAAAACTCACCAAAACCAACATCAAAACCAACAATAGTGAAAATCATCAAGATCGAAAAAAAATGCTAGACAGACAGATGTCATATGTCATTTACAATAAAAACATATACGATGAATTTAATGAAACAGGAATGAAAAAACAATTAAGAAGATGTTGACGAGAGCAGCTGCCAGACGCGCACGCCTTCCACCCCCGGGCTCGCCGCTCAGCTCCGCCTCGCCACCGCCGGACTTCGGATCACCAGCTTTACCGGCGGCTGCAGTTGCGTCGAGCTCGAGCGACGAGTATTTTTCCCCGCCAACGTCGCCAACACCTGTACGTCGGCCGGGGAGAGGCCGGCCACCGATCGGCTTGGGATCTAGGGGCCAACCGGCCCCGAGCCGGGTCCCCGCTGCCGGTGGTTGTGTGCAGCGCATGAGATGGACTCAATCTATGAACGAGAACGTCATGCGCGCATATTACGGTGCTACAGAGGGGGGAACTAACCTCACTGCGTACCGTGTTAGGATGCTGTCTCTGTTCCAGGACCTAGAGCCAACCGTAGACGTCTCGGCGCAACGATTGTCGGATCAGGTGCGGGTAATTCAACGCAGTCATAGGTTGAACGACGCCGCACTTGATAGGCTGCGCTCAGAGGTACTGAACAACCGTATCGTCCCGACTCCGACACAGACCTTGGTGCTGCCGGCCACAGACGCAATCTCACCGCGGTCCAATGATGTTGATAATGAGTTAGATGATAGGGTTGACACAGTAAGTAGCCAGTGCAACGATCGACTGAGGAGTGCAATGGAGGATGCGCTTCGTGAGTATAGATCCACTCCAGCCGAACTTAGACCCCGTCTGCCAAGGTTACCCATGCATAAAAAAAATAGGGCGCTAGTGTGTGCTTTGGACTCGCTTCTCAAAAACATCTTTGAGAGTAGCGAGAGCCTTGTTGATACGCACTCAATCCTGTATTGTGGGGCTGTTGCGGCATGTCGATTAGCCAAAGTCAAGTTCCCAAATATAGATGCAACTAATCGACCGAAGCCTGCTGTACCAGCCTGGCAATGTAGGATTGAGAGGCGCATTGATGAGGCCAGAGCACTCATTGGCAAACTGTACTGCTTCAGGGAGGGTAATACACGACCACGTGTGATGCGATTCGTGAGGCGGGCATTCTTTGGAACGGGAATTACCCCCCGAGAATACATGTCCCGTGTCACGGAGCGCATCGACTTCCTGAAGCAGAAAGTTTGTGCATGGGCCAACCGTATCCGGCGGTATAAGCGGCGGGTTGATCGATACTCGCAGAATCGCATGTTCCAGAGCGATGAAAGGTGGGTGTACAGGGCTTGGGAGCGACCTGATCAAAATGTGACTGACGTGCTCCGGCCGGATGATGCCGCCACGAATGCTTTCTGGCGCAGCATCTGGTCCGTGCCCGTTTGTCACACTGAGGATGACTGGATGCGTGATGTCGAGAGCATGTGCGTAGCTGTACCAGAAATGGAAAAAGTTGTCATTAGCCCATCTGATGTTGCCAGAGCAGTCCGCCCGTTACCGAATTGGAAGTCTCCAGGACCGGACGGACTGCACAATTTCTGGTTAAAATGGTACAGCAGCTCACACGCGCCCCTGGCATCTCAATTCCAGTCATCTTTAGAATCTGGGTCGCTACCTCAATTTCTAACAACCGGTATCACCCATCTGCTCCATAAGACAGGTTGTCCCACGGAACCCAAGAATTATAGACCGATTACATGTTTGTCTACGGTTTATAAACTTCTTACATCCATTCTGAGAGTAAAAATTAATGTACATATAGACAAAAACTCGATTATGTCTGCCTCTCAGAACGGATGTAGGAATGGGTCCCGTGGTACAAAGGAGCTACTTCTCATTGACATGGCCATAAGCCAACAAGTTCGTCGATCCCGCAGGGATCTGTCGACATGTTGGATAGATTATAAAAAGGCCTATGACTCCGTTCCACATACATGGCTCATGAGGGTGTTGGAGTTGTATAAAATAGATGCAACTCTACGCACCTTCCTTGAGTCATGTATGAGGCAATGGAAAACTGTCCTTTGCTATCCAGGATGTCGACCGATCCAGGCAAATGATGAACCAATATGGATTAAACGGGGAATATTTCAGGGCGACAGTTTGAGTCCACTTTGGTTCTGCTTAGCTTTGAATCCTCTAAGCACGCTGCTGGAGGATTCAGGCCTGGGCTATCGGTTGAGAAGAGGGGGTCAGGTCCTATCTCACCTGCTTTACATGGATGATCTGAAACTCTTTGCCCACGGCAATCTGCAACTGATGGAACTACTGAAAGTAACTGAAACTTTCAGTAGTGCCATCAGGATGGAATTTGGTGTGGATAAATGTGCAGTCATGCATGTAAAGCGAGGTGAGATTGTGGAATCCGAGGGAATTCAACTCTCGGATTCCATACACCTTAGGTCCCTCCCCTCGACCGAAACTTATAAGTATTTGGGTATGTCGGAAGCGTTAGGCATTAACGTCATTGACATGAAGCAAACGTTGAAGGAGCGTTTCTTTGGACGCCTGAGGAAGGTTTTAAACAGCCTTCTATCAGGGGGAAATAAGGTGCGCGCCTTCAACGGTTGGGTCATGCCGATTTTAATGTACTCTTTCGGCATACTCAAATGGACTCAGACCGAGCTAGACGCCCTGGATAGGCGGGTCCGTACATTGCTGACCGCAAATCGGATGCATCACCCACGATCATCGGTGATGAGACTGTACATCCCGCGGAAGTGTGGAGGTCGGGGCTTTTTGAACGCAAAGACTCTACACAACCGTGAGGTGTGCAACCTCAGAGAATATTTTCTCAAGACCGACGTGGGTATGCACCGCGATGTGGTCACAGTGGATAAGGGACTCACCCCGTTGTCCATGGCTAAAGAGAACTGGCGCAAACCTGTGGTACTTACTACTGATGACCGCAAGGAAGTATGGAAAGGCAAGGAGCTCCATGGACGCTTTTACCGGACTCTTCATGAGCCCGATGTAGATTTCACGGCGTCCGTGGCCTGGTTACGTTTCAGTGACCTCTTCGGAGAAACTGAAGGTTTTGTATGTGCGATTATGGACGAAGTTATTCTAACGAACAACTACCGGAGACATATTATGAAGGACGGGACGGTTGACGTGTGTCGGGCATGCCATCGACCGGGTGAGTCCATCAGACATATTATCTCTGGTTGTTCTCGTCTGGCTAACGGCGAGTATTTGCACAGACATAACCAAGTAGCCAGGATTATTCACCAGCAACTTGCTTTGAAGTACAACCTAGTGGATTCTGAGGTACCGTATTACAGGTATGTGCCCGACCCAGTTCTCGAAAATGACCATGCCACGTTGTACTGGGATCGGTCTATCATCACTGACCGGACTATTGTAGCCAATAAGCCGGATATAGTGGTGGTAGACCGATTAGCGCGCCGCGCAATGATAGTCGATGTCACCATCCCACATGACGAGAATCTCGTGAAAGCTGAGAAAGAGAAACAAATCAAATATCTCGACTTAGCACACGAGGTTGTCGACATGTGGAATGTGGACACGGCTGTCATTGTGCCGATTGTCGTGACTGCCAACGGCCTTATAGCCAAAAGCTTCGACGACCATCTGTCGAAGCTATCGTTGCGTGGTTGGATCAAGGGCCTGATACAGAAGGCAGTACTCCTCGATACGGCTCGCATTGTGAGGAGGTTCCTGTCTCTGGAGCCCTAACCACCGGTAGCTTGGACCCTGCTCCCGACACCGGCGGACTACTGTTTTTTTATATTTTTAAATGTTTTTTTATACGTTTTTTAGGAAATATTTAAAAATTATAAAAGACATGTATAAATAATTAATAAAGGGAATAATAATAATAATGATAGTCGATGTCACCATCCCACATGACGAGAATCTCGTGAAAGCTGAGAAAGAGAAACAAATCAAATATCTCGACTTAGCACACGAGGTTGTCGACATGTGGAATGTGGACACGGCTGTCATTGTGCCGATTGTCGTGACTGCCAACGGCCTTATAGCCAAAAGCTTCGACGACCATCTGTCGAAGCTATCGTTGCGTGGTTGGATCAAGGGCCTGATACAGAAGGCAGTACTCCTCGATACGGCTCGCATTGTGAGGAGGTTCCTGTCTCTGGAGCCCTAACCACCGGTAGCTTGGACCCTGCTCCCGACACCGGCGGACTACTGTTTTTTTATATTTTTAAATGTTTTTTTATACGTTTTTTAGGAAATATTTAAAAATTATAAAAGACATGTATAAATAATTAATAAAGGGAATAATAATAATATATTTTTATTTCAGACAACATAGCCCACACAACACAATTATAATAAACCACAATAAAAACAATACAGGATGTTAGTAACAATGTTAACTTATAAACTATGTTAGTACGTATAGACTACTAAGGACAATGTGGTTTTTATAAGATGCCTCACTATCGGGCTCCCATCATGTCTCTCAGCAATCACTTTCAGGAGGCTGTTGCCACTGCCACGCAATCTGGCGAGAAGAGACGCACTCTTTTTGCGTATGACAGCTGAGAAGCTGTCGACTCTCGCTTGAGCAAACATCCCTGAAGCACTACAACAACGTGGCAACCGCATCAGCGCCCTAAAAGCGTTGTTGTATTGGACTCGCAGCGCATTGGCAGCCCGTTTCGTACAGTTGATCCATAGGGAGCTCGAATACATGGATGTACAGTATGCTTTAAAAAGCGTGTGTTTAACTGCATCAGTACATCGGGCGAACCTACGTGCCAACATGTTTGCCCGTACCGCCAATGCCCTGCGTTCCCGTTCCACATCAGCATCATCCCTAAGGTCGTCAGCAATTAAATGTCCAAGATATTTAAACTGATGTACCCGTCGAATTGGGATATCATTGATTTTAATCGATGGCACATTTACTGGACATTTTTTGCCAACAGCCTTAAAAACCATAAGTTCTGTTTTCTTTACATTATACAGCAACCCGTGGCCGGCAGCGTAGTTCTCACAGATTTTAACCAGTTTCCTGAGAGCACTGACCGAGGGAGCCAACAGCACCATATCATCTGCGTAACTTATGTTATTGAAACATACACCATCAACGAAACAGCCCGCATGTGCATTGTTAAGCTCCCTGATCAATGCGTTCAGGTATAAGTTGAAGAGATTTGGGGAGGTTAAGCCTCCCTGCCTCACGCCACACTCTAACCTGTATGGTACGGAGAATTCATTCCCCCATCTTACAACGCTTGTTTGGTTGTCATACCAGTACCTAAAAACGTTCAGCAACTCATTGGGCATCCCCGTAGCCTTCAACTTATCCCAAAGAATGTTGTATGAGACCAGGTCGAAGGCCCTGGAAAGATCTAGAAAAACAGCATAAACTGGTGTACTCCTGTCAACGTAGTACCTGACAGTGTGCTTGAGGCACGCGATTGCGCTTTCAGTCGATAAGCCGGGTCGAAAACCAAACTGTGCATCGCATAACTGCAGGTGCTTCTCTAGTTCTACGTTAAGCACACTGTCAAACACCTTAGCGACGATCGTTGCCAGTGAGATAGGCCTATAATTCGACCGATCTGACGAGTCCCCCGTTTTGTTTTTAATTACTGGCACGACCACCGTCCTCATCATACTTTCAGGCAGGTGAGAGTGGGCGATACACAGGTTAAAAAGTAAGGCCAAAACCCTAGGCAGATGGCAACCTGCATGCAGCAGGTGCTCAATACTGAGACCGTCATGACCCGGGGATTTCCCCCTTTTTATATGTTTTAAAGCTATCTTAACATCTTTAGTTGTTACAAGAGTTGAAACAAGTCCTGATTGGGTCTCCGCATCTACCACCCGCTGCGCTGGACCTAATACAGACCTCACCATAAAATGGTCTTTGAACAGCTCGGCTATTAACTGAGGCTCAGTCACGCCATCAACGCTCACGGGGAGTCCCTGGGCCGCGCCCATTTTACTGGTACATTTCCAGAAACTACGGAAGTCAGAATTCGCGTGGTGTGAGGCTAAAATGTCCATTTTAATTTCCTCTTGGTGCTTTTGACACCACTTCAACTTCCCTTTAAAAACTTTCCGCGCTTCTATCATATCATCGTGCAATGTACCTGATGATGGCCTGCCGTGCCAATCCCACATTGCGAACTTGGCCCGCGCCTCCGCGTGCGCGTCGCTGACGTGCCTGTTCCACCCTGCTACTCGCTTGTGATACCTAGTCTTTTTCCGGTGAGTAGAACTAGCTGCCAGCCCTAAGCAGTGCACTATATCACTGTAAAGTTCATCAATCACTACCTTATGGTTAGTGTCCGTGCAAAACTTCCCACCGCAAGATTCCAATTTCATTGGAAAGTCTATATCACGTAGGTAATTACCACAAATATACGTGTATTCCTCTATTTGCGCGGACACTCTTTCCCCCCACTTAATACCGTCTGATACCTGAGCACACTGATTTACAAGTTTCTGCTTGATTAAATTAAAATTACACTTAACTAAAAGTGGAAAATGGTCGGACCAATATATGTCATATTCGACGTGTACACCTGTAATTAGCGGTAAAGCTGCTTTAGTAACTACACAATGGTCCAACCATCTCCGACTTCCGTTAGCCTCACTGATGAATGTATAGCTGTCTGAACTCATTTTATTTATATCTATACATAGCCATTCCTGTTCACAACAAAAGCTTTGGAGCTCATTAAAAAACAGTTGCCCGGGGTGCGCATTACTCGTAAAATCACCCAGAATAATGACTGACTCAACGTTCCTCTCCTCTATAATTGCACTTACAGTCCCTAAACAATCCGTAAATTCAAATAGATTTTCCACTACGTCTACAGGTAGGTACACACTAAATACCAACACGCGGCGATCACACAACGACACCTCTATAGCAGCGATCCGTGGATTGTCACACGGAATTACGCACACACAACTAAACATACTTTTTCTCCAAAGCAGCGCAACTCCACCGTAAGGTCTGCCCACCAACATTCCCGTCGATGTGTCTACTGCTGACGTTCCAGTACTACCGAATTCCTCATCGACTTGTGACAAGAATGACAGGTCATGTGGAAGTAACCACGTTTCCTGAAGAGCAATTATGTCTACTTCTTTGCATAATGATCTAACTCCTTCCATTGATCTTTTAAGCGACTTGCAATTGAAAGATGCAAGGACAGCGTTATGCACAATGTTGTAATTTGTTGTCCCCATTAAATTGAAGTTTTATTAACTGCCTCAACTCGTACTGGAGCGTCCCCGTTACTTTTAACATGGACGAAACGACGGTAAATAACACCCTCAGGCCAAAAACGGTCATCTAAAAACATCTTCAGTTTGTGTTTTGGTACAAACAGCTTGTATGCGTTATGTTTATCGTTCCTAATTTTAAGTTTTATAACCGTAACATTCTCCTGCGATCTCCTGCAAATGTAATCAGTAATATGTTGCTCGCTGGTGTCTTTGTGGATGTTGGTAATAAAAAGTGGAACCTTACTGCCAGCTGCTGCTTTAAAGTTTAATTCAACTCTATCAGAACCGCGTCCCATCCTGCCCATAGGTTTATTTTGCCGCTTTATTGACTTTTTATTTAAAACTGTAGTCCATTTTTCAATGTGTAAATCATCATTTTGCTCTAATGGTTTGGTTTGCATAACACCGTCCGCGTTATTGTTTACGTTTATGCTAACCGAGGCCGCACACTGCGACAGTGAAACGTTCCCGTCACAAACAGCTGATCGCTTCAAAGTATCAATACCGGGCGAAACAGGTTTTTGTATCGCACGCCGACGTGCACTTTTTTCGGTAGCGGGTAGTTTTGAAATACCAATGGGATTTTTATTGATCGATTCGTTATTTTGGAGATTTAAATCATAATCAACATTTTCAACTAAACCCATGGGGCCACTATCACATTCAAAACTTTGCAACAAACAAGCTCCTCTTTGTTTTGTAACATTTCTGTTTGAATATTTATCGTCACATAATGGCAATGGCAACTTATTACGATCATCTAATAAGATTTGTGATACAATCTGAGCTACCTGTTCTTTTGTCACGTAGCTATCCCTAATATGCCTCAGGTCATTTTGCAATAATAGGATATCCTTCAATAATTTAGTTGCATCCAAATGATCAAAGGTAATCGGTGGCAGTTTATGTAGATCTCTTGCAACAAAGACAGGTGTCTTATCTGGATCAACACTTTTAAAAACCTGAATGATATCATCCACATCTCGCTGGGACTTACCCTCGCGTTTCCTTGTTTTTTTCTGGGAAGACAGGGACACGGCATCAAACAGTAAGGATTTTGCTTCTTCGATTTCAACACTTGTAAACGCCGTTACACAGATACGCACAAGACTTTCCTCATCCATCACCTGCATCTTATTTTGGATGAAGGCAAGGACTTCACTAATAATTATATTACAACTGTTGCACTTAACAACATTCGACATCGTTTATATTTTGGTTAATCACATTCGTTAGCGGTAGACATGCGTCGGCGTTGCCGCCATTGACCGAACTCAAGATTAGCTGAGACCAACAAGTCAATCTTAGTAAACAGCATACGCTTTTACAACAAGCTTCCAAAGGGACAGTTTAAAACTCATATCAAGCGTATCCTAACCAAAAAAGCATAGTATAAAGTTAAAGACTATGTCGAAGACACGCTTGTTTGGCAATGACTGCTTCTGTACATGTGGCCCCCCGGTAACTGATTAATACGGTTTAAGCGTGTATATTAATTGCTCCATCTTTGTTTTAATTATACAGGTTTTTTTTTTGACACATCCTTTTGCAATATTTTTATATTATTTTGACTTCAACCACTTTATTTTCGTTAATAATTTATTTTATTAACCTCTTATAAGTAAAATTGTTGTAGTGATAGTTGTAATTATATATTTTTTGTTGCTTTTTTATATAGCCTCTTTTTTATAATGTGAATGTGAGAACACTGTTGACTTCGCGAATTATTAGACTATTACTACTAATTACTTTACTAGTACTAATTACTTTCTTTTACAACCCACTTTTTTTTATTATGTTTATTTTTATTGTGATTTTGCGTACAATATTGACCGGTCTACACTGTCCTTATATAATTATGAATACTGTAATATGGAAATATTGTAAGACAAACCATTTTTTTAAAAGAGTAACCATGGAGTTTCTTGCCGGTTCTTCTCCATAGGAAACAACCAATTTCGAACCGTGCACTAGCTTCTGACGTTTTATAAGTGCTCATGTAGGCCTATATGAAATAAAAATATATTGAATTTTTGAATTTTTTCAAGCTGTACTAACTATCCTTGCCTTAATAATTTAGCTGATCACATTGGCATTCTATTAGTGTAGCTCTAATCCAGCAGCTGATAACAAACACTTTTTAATTTATGGCTTGGAGAAAGGTACAGTTGAGCTTAATAGAACAATTTTACCTAAAAATAAAATTGATACTTTCTCTAGGCCAATTTATATTGCTATCTGCTGATTCATAATTATAAATGTAAGTGATTGACAACTTTATCAATCACCGTAAATCGAGCCGCAATGAGGTTCTTGGATGTCGCCATATGCCTTGCAAACGGATCCCCACTACCTTCCGGATTGGGGCGGATATGACGCTGCTGGGGCTAGCGCTGCACCATTCCGGAACGGGTTACGTCTATCTCAATTTATGGCTTAGAGAAAGGTAAGCACGCAATTTAAATCAATTTTACTTTTAGGTAAAATTGTTCTATTTAATTTTTGATTGGAATAAAATATTAGTTTCTTAAATCTTCCTTGATCCTTTAATGTAAGTGTTACCTGTCTTTGGCAAATGTTTCTAAAAGTATGTTAACAGCCACTTACTAAACTCAGAAAAAAGAACTTAATCAATTTTATATTTACTGGTAAAATGTATGTGTAGCCAGTAAATAGTTAGGTACAGAATTAGTTCTTGTTATGGCATTATGACATGCAAGTTAATTACATATTTGAATGCCAGCTAATGGCTTGTGTATTGCTATACAAACAAGAGTCACAGACCTCTTAGTTGACTCATCTGTTGTTTCCGCATCAGCGTCAAGCTCTCCCCACTCATGTTCCAAGTCACTGTCTTCTTCGGCCGCACTGCTCTCCTCATCTGAAGAGCTGTCCGTCTGTATAACCCCTATGGGACAAAAAGTAAAGAAATTTGTTTTGTTTAGTATTATGCTTTAATGTACACTTCGTATAAGCACAAGACAAAGATTTATAAAAAAAGTGTACAATTATTCTTATAGCACAGGTCATACATTTTCATGCTTAATAAGCAATAATCTTTTATATCCTCGGTACATGGCACTGAGAAGTTAATCAGGAATATCCTATCTCCCTCACTGATTGATTTCAATGTGCCGTGCTTTAATGAGGCTATACATGCCTGGAGACTCGCTTGCCCGAATACAAATCCGCCCATCAACCCGGCTTCCCAGAGACGGTGGGATGAGCCGCTCTGCAAAGTAGTTCCGAAAAACCTAATCCTATCATCTGCTACTTCTGCGCAGCGTGCGCACCTGCTGGCTGTGGGAAATTGGGAGTCAGGCCTTTGGCTTCACGCACTGCCGTCGTCGAATATTGGCACCTTGTTCGACGATACTACTTTCTGCCTAGCTGTTGCCCTACGCCTTGGTGCTCCTTGCTGTTCTCCTCATCGCTGCCACTGTGGCGAATTTGTCAACAGCATCGGTCACCACGTTCTGTCATGCTGTCGAAGCGCGGCACGCGAATATTAACGACATTATCCGACGAGCCCTTATCACCGTCGGCGTCCCGGCTGTTTTGGAACGAATGTGCTGGCATGCGACGATGGTAAGAGACCGGACGGTATGTCATTATTTCCGTGGAAGATCGGTAGACCTTTAGTGTGGGACGATAACTGTGTCGACACACTTGCGTTATCCCAAAAACCTCAAGTGGCGGAAATATAACAACCTCGTCAGCAGTTATATTTTTGAGCCGTTTGGGGTTGAAACTCTTGGGCCGTGGGGACCGAGTGCTCATGCGCTTTTTAAAGATCTCTCCAAACATTTAGTTGACACTTTGCGAGACCCAAGGGCTGGCTTTTACCTCGGTCAGAGATTAAGCATTGCCATTCAACGTGGCAATGCCGCCAGGCTTTTGGGCACACTTCCAGTCGACTGCGATGCGGACGAGTTTTATGACGCCAGGACGGGGCTAAACTGTACTATACTGGACAGCGAGTTTTGAGCTCATAATTTTTTATTGAAAAGGTTTATGTCTAAAAAGTAATTATGCAAAGTTTCAATGTTAGGAAATATATAGTTTTTGAGAAAAAAAATAATTAAAATCGATAATTTTTCGTATTATTTGACGCCATTTTGATGGATTTTGTTCACTTTTTATTTTATTTGTAGTTTCTATGATAATGAATTTATTAGTGATTCATTTACCAACCTCTTATTATATAGTTTTTAGTAAGAAATAATAAAAATGAGATGAGACAATTTGTTTGCGTACCAAATAATTAGGGCACCCCGACTCGGATAGATTTAGGTTAGAAGGGGATGGCAGGGTCTAGTGAGCGAGCGCAGCGAGCGAACAGACCCTGCCATCACCTTCGTGGTTATTTTTTTTTAAACCACCCAAAAAACTCTTTAGTACTCAAGACAATTTGTTTGCATACCGAATATAGGGCACCCCGACACGGATAGATTTAGGTTAGAAGGGGATGGCAGGGTCTAGTGAGCGAGCGCAGCGAGCGAACAGACCCTGCCATCACCTTCGTGGTTATTTTTTTTTAAACCACCCAGAAAACTATATTTTAGTACTCAAATATTTAGTGGTAGAGCGCTCCCGGACAAAATTTTATTTTATTTTTTTCATTTTTATATACCTGAAAGTATACATTTGCTACTGTGGGGCGATGGTCCGAGGGGTAGAGGGTGACACCCTCCTCTAAAATACCCAAGTTAGACCCAAAAATGCATAAAATGTACGATTTTTATATTCCTAACCTCAAAATTTTCAATCTTGAATATCTCCAAAAGTATGCGTTTCCTAGATTCAGGAGAGGATTTGGGGGGGGGTGGGGCCACCCCCCCTCCCCCCCTCCCCAAAAAAAACCCTTATTTCGCTGTCCAGTATAGTACAGTTTTACCCAGGACGGTTTAAGTGTATATACATATAGTTTTAATTAGTGTTTTATATAAATAATGTATATAATTATGTATTTGCGAAATAAATTAATATAGGATATTTTCTAGACTAATTAAGAAAACTTTACCACTTACCTTCACCGCGGGCATAATCAATATCCAAATCTAACAACCTATTCTTAATTTTTTTCTGTAACTTTCCACGAATTAACTTATCATTCAGAAATACTGGTTTCTCATCATCTTTTTCATCGTCACTTGGAGGTCGTTTCACGAACCGACCCGAAACGGACTCGGTTCCAGATCCATCACTTTCATCCAGTACAGGCGACTTCTCTATAACTTCTTCATCCGAACTACTTCCATCAGACTCATCCACCTCATAGTACTTCCTCAAATTCTCTGTAGAAGTTTCATTAATAGGCCGTCCACGTTTATCCACTGTGTATTTCACTTTAAATTTTTCATCTTTGAACATAGATTGAAATCTTTTGTCTATTTTTACTTTTCTCTCATGTTTAGGAATTTGGCGATATCTTGGATCATTAAGATATTTCGTGAAACGGCTATCTTTTAAAATATCACCCATGTTTGTTAGATTTAAATATTTAAAATGGTATTTTTTTAATTTTACGAAACAAATACTGTGTTTATAACCTGTTTTCCTGTTTTGAGGTTATCTTCCGGAAAACGTTTCTTTGACAATGTCCTGATGTCACATTGACATTATATTGAGAAGCCCCTCGTTCCGAAATCTTCGCGAATCAGACTAAGGACTAGTGCTTACATTCTCTTTCAATCCGACCTCTAATAGTTACATAATATCTTCTTTTATATATAATGAATAGAATAGCTGTTCATTAGGGGCCGGTTGTTGTCATTGAGTATTTTTGTATGAATTCCGCCCGGGGCTATGTTGACTTCACGGCCCCAGAACAGCGGTTTTATTTTTATTAAAAAAAAAAAAACTAACTATTAAAGATTTTTGTTTTTGCGAGGCGCTTTTAAATAACAAGCTTTTTTGTAAGATTCAAATACTTCCGTAATGTAACCTCGTAGATAAACACGTTTGAAATCGTAAATTAGGATAAGATTCGCGATATTTTTTTATCGAATCAACCAATTTATATCATGTTTTTTTTTTAATATATTTTCATAGTGGTTTCAGCCAGAGGTTTAAAAAAGTTCTAAATGAGTAGAACCTGGCCTTAAGTAATAATTGTGACGTTGCGTATTGGTTGTATTCGCACTATAATCACTTTTGGCGCAATTCGTAAAGAGGGGTTATGTAGACGTTTAGAACACCATAGGACTTTGCCGCCAACCTTTATGGCACACTTTCAGTCGACAGTAATGTGGAGGAGTTTTTTTGACATCATTTACGAAACTGAAACTAGCAGCTAGCAGCTAGCTAGGACGGATCCTGAGAAAAAGGCCCTAGGCAACAAAATATTTATGAAGCAAAAGTATTTTTCTTAGGGTTCTCAACTAAAACTGATCAATTTACGAACAGGAGAAGAAATGTTATACACGATATAGTTAAAAACAACTTTAGAGTGACAATTTTGAATTTGAATTTTAAATCAAATAATTTAAACTGTGCTTTACTAACTTCAGCCCTAAACACCCGAATTGGTTCAAATTTAGTCCGACGTCTACTAAGAGTGTCATTGAGGTCTGATAATATTTTCAAGAAGGATACCCAATCCTTTCTATGTTTCAGATAATTTTATTAATTAATGAGTTTGATTTTTTTTTAACTCTTCTGTAACTTTAGTTCTGAACACTCAAATCGATCCAAACTTAGTCCAAAGTCAACTTAGAGTGTCATTGAGGTTTCATATTTGCCAAGTTTGGACTGATTCGAGTATTCAGGACTAAAGTCATAGGAAAGTTATTACAAAAATCCTAATTAACTGATTTAAAAAAAAAAAAAAAAAAACAGAAGGGTTTGAGTATCCCTCATGAAAATATTATCAGACCTCAATGGCAGTATAAGTAGCGTTCAAACTAAATTTGGACCGATTCGAGTGTTCAGAATCAAAGTTACAGAAGAGGTACCATAAAAATCCAAATTAATTGATTAATAAATTATTAAACAATAGGAGGGATTGAGTATCCCTCTTGAAACTATTATCATGTTTCAATGGCAATATAAGTAGCCATTAGACTAAATTTGGACCGATTCGAGTGTTCAGAATCAAAGTTACAGAAGAGGTACCATAAAAATCTAAATTAATTGATTAATAAATTATTAAAAAATAGGAGGGATTGAGTATCCCTCTTGAAACTATTATCAGGTTTCAATGGTAGTATAAGTAGCCATTAGACTAAATTTGGACCGATTCGAGTGTTCAGAATCAAAGTTAAAGAAGAGTTACGATAAAAATCCTAATTAATTGATTAATAAATTATTAAAAATTAGAAGGGATTGAGAATATTATCAGATCTTAATGACACTCTGAGAAGACGTTGGACCAAGTTTGGACCGATTCAAATGTTCAGGACTAAAGTTACAGGAAAGTTAAGGTAAAAATCTTAATAAAATAAAAATAAAAAACGGTAGTTTAAAAAACTAAAAAACCCGACTGCTTTTCTGAGTATTCATGAAAAAGCTCTAAAACAAGAAAGTCGTTGTACCCGATTGCACTTAGCTATATAATATTTTAAATACAAGATAAATTGTATCAGTCGGGACCCATTCTAGAAATGGAGGCTTAGTGAATTGAGAGCACATACCTATATTACATTGCAGATTACTCCAATTTACTGACTAGACGTCTGATTTTCTTTTTCTGATGGGTCCCGACTGCTACAATTTATCTTGTATTTAAAATATTATATAGTTAAGTGCAATCGGGTACAACGATTTCCTTGTTTTAGGGCTTTTTCATGTATACTCAGAAAAGCAGTCGGGTTTTTTTAGTTTTTTAGATTACCGTTTATTATTTTTATTTTTTTAGTTTTATTTTATTACGATATCACTTTCACAGTAATTACGAATCTAACTACACCTCGCAAACTAAAATGCATCGAGCCGTTCAGGCCGCAGAGCGTGCCAAACATTTGAATTTGGCGCCAAAAATCTACCATTTTGTTTTTTTTTTTTTTTGATAGACCTAGTGTCACTCTCACAGTAAATACAAATCCAACGACATCTCACAAACTAAAATCCATCGAGCCGTTCAAGCCGCAGAGCGTGCCAAACATTTGAATTTGGCGCCAAAAATCCGCCAATTTGTTTTTTTTTTTGATATACCTAGTGTCACTCTCACAGTAAATACGAATCTAACGACACCTCTCAAGCTAGAATCCATCGTGCCGTTTAGACTGCAGAGCGTGCCAAACAATTATACATACATACATACTCTCGAAAAACATAACCCTCCTTCTGGCGCAGTCGGGTAATTATAAATTATTTAAAAATAGAAGGGATTGAGTATCCCTCACGAAAATATTATGAGACTTCAGTGACACTCTAAATAGACGTTGGACCAAATTTGGACCGATTCGAGTGCTTAGAACCAAAGCTACAAGGGAATAGTATTAAAAATATTATTTAATTTGTAATTAAAATATTTGTACTTATTACAAGGATGTTACCGTCTGCCTACATTTAGTATTTCAAGCTGATGAAACAGTACAACACAGCTTAGTATAACTTTAAATTGACAATTTGGTTCCGGGCCTAGCGATCTACATTAGATCCACCCTGACTTGTTTGGCTGCTAGCTTGTTTCATACGCCATTTTCAATTAGCAAGTGTTTTATATACAATGCGGTCCAAATGAGAATAGGATCGATTGCCATGTTGTGACGTCACGTCGAACTGTCAATTTGAAGAAATTGGGTACGGCGAGCAAAAAAAGAAATTTTTAAAATTTAATTTATTTACGAATCGTGAACAAAAAAAGTTTTATTAGAATTTATTTCTTCAATTTTACTCATCTCTGCGTGAAGTGTCTGATTAGTGGTAAATGGAAGAAGAAGGCGAATTGTTCCTTACAATGAAAATAAGAAAGAAAATAGTTTTTATTTTTAAGTAATTATGACTTAAAACAATATATTTACCTAATTTATCATAAACAATAATGTTTTTACTTCACCTAGACCTAACTAAGACTATGTTATACAAAGCAAAAAAAAAAGCCTTTATTGATACGCAAATAAGTTATACTTTTCACTAAAAATTTGACAGATCGAGGTTATAGGCTTTCCTATTTTTATTTGGATAGCATAGTTATGTCATATGATTGTGTATTTGTGAAATAAAGCTGTGGAAGCAGAACCCATAGGACTTAGTATCCAAGCCAAAAACAAAATCTGATTATAGCGCGAATCAAACCAACGCGCAACGTCACACTTATTAGCCCTTATATTTTGTGACTATTAAATTTGGTCGGATTCGCGCTATAATCGCTTTTGGCGTAATTCGGAACGCGGGGTAAAAATCTGTGTAGTAGTTTCCTGTCAATGTCATTGTCTTGTCAGCAATTGTCAGTGGAGACTAAATTGGAATTTGTTCAGAACTTATTCAATATTATCATCCCATTAATTGAATTAGAAGCAATTTGTTCAAGATTTATATTAATATAATGAATAGCATTGGAGAAGAATGTACTGAGCTAAAGAAAAAATATGATGATTGCTTTAATAGTTGGTTTTCTGAGAGATTTCTAAAAGGCGACCACGATGATTCAGTCTGTGCCGGAATCTTCAAAGTTTATCAGGATTGTGTTAAGGTATTTATATTTTGTGTATTGTTTTCACAAGCTTTTATTCATGAGTTACAGTTTCCACCCTACAACATCGCATTTAAACCCAATTTACTATATATGACAACATGGGTTTGTTATCAGTTTGATAAGAAGTTTAGTTCCATGAGATATAGAATTACCAGAGCTTGGTAATTTTTTGACATCTGATGCAATAGGTACATGACAAATTGAAACCGACTGGTTTATTTTTTCTGAAAATCTGATTTCATTCATTTGATGATATTGTGCAGCTGTGGTCTATTATTGGCAGGAATAGCATAGCTTCAACATGCAAGTCAACTTTAAATCTTTACCTAAGTTTAATTAAAAAGGAAATATTGATCATTGCCGTTTTATTTTCAGAATGCTATGAAACAGCAGAACATAGACTTCAAAGAAATTGACAAGGATGTATTGGGTACAGATGGAGAGCACAAAGCCCCACCATCAGGCAGTAGTTGACAGAACTTCATTATGTGTGCATTGCAAGTTGCTACTTGCCAAAGGGTGCATTCTTGGAACAAACAGCCAGTTGAATACAAAAATAAATCTAATATTGATAAGAATAATATTGTCAGTGTAATGTAAAGTACCCAGACCTAAACATAGATAGCTGTTTTATAAAAAAATAGCATTGGAGAGCTGCTCAACATGTCATATTATGCAGTGTAAAACTTAAATTTGGTTACATACAATATTTTCACACATGTAGCAGATAAATCAGGATAACATTCAATAAATTTATTATTATTTCCTATAATAGACAACCTGACATTTTTAAAAAAATGTAAAGTTGGTTACATAGAATGTTTACACAGATGTAGGACATAAACCAGGATAACATTCTCAAGTTTATATTATCAATACTTCTTGATTAACTAGATCTTTTATAATAACTAACTTTAGGTTTAATGCCAACATTTTAAGCCTGGGTACTGATATTAACCTAGTCCTATTGTCGTGCATGCTTAATAAAATTATCTAAATGTTGTTGCTTAGAAAGTATTATGCAATTTGTTGTAAGAATAAGAAGGCATCTCTTTATCATGCATTTCATTAGTTCAAATGTAGATGTTTATAATGTAGGTTATTAGTTGTTTAGTTATTTAGGAGTAGCTATTAATAGTTTTAAAAACTGAAATCTATTTTTTAATAGGACATAGTTAAGCAGAAAGGACTCAATCCCCATTAAGTTAAGTATGGATTGAGTCCTTTCTGCTTAACTATGTCCAATACACTTAACCTGTCTTATAGCCTATACCAATGTCCTTATCCTTAATGAAAGATCCTTGTTGTATCTAGAGATATCCTCAAATATGCTTTATCTTATAATATTAAATTAGTGTAAATTTATATTTGCACAATATAAATGAGGTGTCTTTTGTCACCAGAAAATATTTCTTTTAATGAAAATGCCTTATAACCAAAGCAGGTAGGTACATATAATTTAAAACACTTTTTAGGGCCTACGCTGCGTAAAGCTGGAGCACGCGTGGGCACCCGTCGCGTAATTATGCGCGTGTGCGGCGGTCCCCGTATCGGAAAACTGAAAGTGTCGCTAGTTCAACCTAGTGTGCATGTAGTCGTGAAGATTGAGAACTTTAATGTATTAATATTCCACAATCGGTGGTTGAAAAGCATCTAATATATATCTAATAGCCTTGTATCCTTGTAATGTCCTTGAGCATATGGATATATGCTCCTGAAAAACTGGTCAATAACCAGATTTTCATGTGGTTATAACCAAAATGTCTAATAGCCCATATGAAGCTGGGAGGGGTCGCTAGTTTTATCTAAAATTTAGTATGTTAAATAAATTGATATTTTGCTAAAAAAAAAAAAAACACCTCAAATATGACCCTAACTAAGAAAAAACTAAAGATGCAAATTTTTTAAGCTCATTAACCAATTAGTGCCAATTATTTACTAAACTTACGAACAAGAGGCAATGGTGGGCTTGTGGTAGTTATGGATATTTTAATTTTAAAAGAGATTTAAGTATGATAATTATTTTAATATTAATAATTATTATAAAATAAAATTAGATGCTGTGTTGATTATCTTTGGCTTGTGTCTCTGGGTCTGTACACATAGCCTCTGCTCTTCATTTCTCTAATCACTCCAGCTGGTAATCTGCCAGACACTGATATTGCATACACTCCTTTAGTAAAGCGATCTAAAAACAAGAATATTATAT
The DNA here is from genome assembly GCA_958295575.1 of Leucania comma. Classification (NCBI taxonomy): domain Eukaryota; kingdom Metazoa; phylum Arthropoda; class Insecta; order Lepidoptera; family Noctuidae; genus Leucania; species Leucania comma. The sequence goes on along the minus strand of OY282474.1, from coordinate 11,086,257 downwards.
TGATTACTGATAGCAGTCTAGTTTAAATAGCAGAAGTATGCTATGACCTAGACAAGACCATCTTGTCTAGGTCATGGCATTCTTCTTTATTACCAGTTTTAAAATTTAGAACCAGTCACTTCAAGATTTTCTTAGAAATTGCTGTTGTATTATGTCCCTGCTGAGTAAAGAAAATGCTGCTGTCTGCAGTCTATTAATAAATCATGCCACTAGAAGCGCCACCTTCATCTGCATGTAGCCATTGAAAAACTAATATTCAGTTTTCTGTAATTCTACACTTACTTATACGTTGCCACTTGCACACCCAACTATCCTCGGGACTCATAACAGCAATCATTCTGAAAAATGAAAATTCAGAATTAATTTGATATTATGCCTGAAGAGAAAACTAACCATAGCATGGTTAGTGTTTTCCCATAATGACTCGCTGAACATGACAAAGATATAATTATGGTTAAACTGTTAGTTGACCATCAGAATCTCTCTGCAAATAAAGTTTCTAAAAATATGCACTTACCCATCAAAGTTATTACTCGTGCAGTCGTAAACATTGTCTTTATTGTTTTTCATGCGGAGGAATTCATCGCAGTTGTCGCAGCCATCGTACTCAAACTGTTCGAATGTCTGAAACACGAATTTGTACACCAATATCAATAGGTTATGGGTACTTGTGAGGCAATCGTAAATAGCTCGGAAAATAAGTAGCTAGTTAATGGAAATCTAGGGTCCCAGTATCGTAGACTTGTGGTACAGATGGGGGCATGAGAGAAATAACAACCAAATACCTTTATCAAAGAGCACACTAAACAAGCTCTCAGTCCTCGGAGGTCTTTTGGCACGGTTTCCAACGACATTCTTAATGACGCGTTTTAAATAGTCGATCTCTTAATTGTAAGCCTTTTCTCGTGTAAGAGTCTCTAACGCATCTAGTTTATTAAGGCTTGAAAGCTCATAATAACTATTATAACTAAAGTGAATAGCTGAAAAGAAAAACGCTAACCCCTACTTGCTTGCTAAATAATGACACTGACAGTGTCAGAAAACAATTCCCTCGTTCCGAAATGCGTGAAAAGCGATTTTAGCGCGAATCCGACTAAATTTAATAGTCACAAAATGTAAGGGTTATTGTGTAATAATTGTGATGTTGCGCGTTGCTTGGATTCGCGCTGAAATCGCTTTTGATGTATTTCGGAACGAGTGGAATATTGACATTTAGAATGACATTTAAAGCAGTGCTGCCAACAGTTAATGTAGTAGCTTTACACGATTCAACTTGAAAAACCAGAAGCAGATCGGTAACTGTCGGTAACATAAAGTGGTGTATTTTAGTTAGTCTGTATCTGTATGGTATTTCTGTTATGTTATGGGTACTGTAACCTGAAATAAAATGTTATGTTATTAAATTTTTAACTTTACACTTATGGTTATAACGAAAGTGTTATTATTTTTTAAGTTTTATATTGTGTATAAGTAATAGTTTGAAGACAACGTTACTATAGCGTTAATTAATGTATTAAGTGTTTACCTTTAATTATAGTTTGTAATAAAAATGTACGAAAACAGGCTTTTGGAAGCTGTGTAATACAGCCAAAATTATTACAAATAAAAAAAGCTTATATTTAAAGTATTTCACCTTAATGTCTTCATAGAAATAAAAAAACTACTTATTTAAATTCAAATAAAGTATCACAAAATTACTCAAAGTAATCTCATTAATTAAACACAAATCTAAAGAAAACAAAGGAAAAAAGAAATATAAATTACACAAATTGATACTTAGTAAAAGTTTAAAAAGATAGCAATGTTGTTATCCATGAGCACTAATTTCGTAAGTCATCCCATAGTGTGACCTATCTTGATCTAAAATGGCAATCCACTAGCACTCCACATCGCTGTCATCCAGAATCGTACCCAAACATTCATTGACACGATGAATGACAATGCAATGGAATTTGCCTGGGCAAATTCCCTGCTGGACTAATCTATTTCTAGAGTGAGGTCCACTAAAGATCAAGCGCGGAAACCAGACCACAATAGAGGGCGTCGCCAGCTGATGATCAAGGGCTATTTAAGTATAATGAATTTTATGATAAAGTTTATTTTCTCCACAATATAATAAAATTCATAATTGCTAGCCTTATTTCTACAGTAACTTATATGATGCTATGATGGGCATTACATTGTGGAAGACTGGTGCCTAAACTAGGCTAAAGGCCAGTACTTCAGGACACTATGGCAAAAGTATTCTCTTTGACCAAAACCAAAGTGGCCTTGACCCAGTGGCGTAGCTAGTCCCATAGGGGCCCCGTATCAAAAGTCCCACATGGGCCCCGTATAAAGAAAAGTGGTGTTTTTTTTACAAATGCTTGGTCTACGAAACGGTTGTGGATAACATGTTGTGAAGTTTTGCCTAAGTGTGGGCCCCTGTAGCGCGGGGGCCCCATATAATTGATACGGCAGATACGGCGGTAGCTACGCCCCTGCCTTGACCCTTGACGACGCTTTTTACTTGTTCAAATGTTCCTTTTAATAGAGTTTTTATAAAGGACAAGATTACAAATGGTTAGCAAATGTTACGAATGTGGCAGATTAGATAAAAATATAAAGACAATTTTTTTTTCGATTCTCTTGGGGGTGCCCCACCTGCCCCCCTTGGCGACGCCCTTGTATCTCCACTAATGGGAATGTCAAAACAACCAGTTTTAGTGGAAAATTTACGTTGACAACACTAAATCAAGGGTGGGTTCAAATATTATGTCGCTCAAACTACGAAGCTGCGAAGCGTTAACTTACCCGAAAGGCTAAGCAGAGGATGCAAAAAATACGTAATACCAGGCCTGTCTCACTTCCATACAAGCGGCGCAAAATCGTCGAGATATTTACCTACTGTTCTGGAAAACAACCTAATTTCAACCTTTTGCATTGCATATAGCGTTCATAGTACAATAACTGTGTGCCGTCTCGCTCCAATCTGCCAGGGCTGTCAGAGGTACTACTTTATCAAGACTTTATCTGTGAAAGTAATACACGCGAAGCGAGACAGATGACGACACATGTTGATACGATTTCCAAACGGGCAATAGTCTAGGAGCTAGACAACCGAGATTGGTACTTAAATAATATGAAATGCCTACCTGTAAAATAATAATAAAAATAGGGATATAATGATAAACAAAGACCAAATTATGCAGTAATTATGTTTAATTAAGTAGGTAGATACTAAAATATATAACAACAGACAATACGTTTTCTTATTTTTTAAATTTTATAGTTGTTTTACTTTTAAATACTGTTTTATTGATTTTCTTCCTGATTTAAAGCAACGATTGATTTCCAACAGAATATACAATACCTAGTACCTTACGGTATTAACAGTTTACTTTAAAATTTGTTTCGCGGATGCGTGCGCTGCGTGTGCGACAAGTCGAGCGAGTGCCAGCCTATTGAGACTAGTCCGGTGACCGGACGCTTGCGTTAATCATACCTAAACTCGGGAGTGAAACTGTACCGGTAAGGTACTATTATATATTCTGTGGTAATACTAGTTTGAGAACGTCAAGAGAACGATTTCGAACGATAATCGTTTGAGGCCACAGAGCTACTAGTAGCATTATTCGGTTCCGTGCTCTCTTTTTGAAACAGATTTTTCAGACCCCGAACGTTGGGAAGAAAGTGCTTACCCTTTGTAGTTATTAGTACTCGCATTCTATTCTCAAAAATGTGAGTACATAACAGTGTTTGAAATACAATGAAATATTATGTACCTGGCAAAGCAAATTCCTGGTGTAAATCGAGTAGGTAATATAATATTCGCCGTCTGGTGAAGACAAAGCCCAGGGTCGACGGCACGTCGTAGGTATTCTACGCGCGCTTCAGAGAGATGGCAGTATGATTGACTGATGGGGCCAGTTTAGACTTAAGGCCAATACCTGGCACAGGTGCCAGGGCAGAACCGCGACACGGACAGAAGACAGACAGCTAGAAGGGGTCTAGGGGGGCAAAGTCAGCGAACAGTCACCTTTATCCGACGGACGGAAGGAGAAGGGGTTTGGGGAAAACGGGCATTATACGTAGCTACAATAAGTTACATAATAGGTAGACGTACTCGAAGGCAGAGCAGAAGAGAAGAGAAATGTCTATTCCTTCCTTTTTTACCGTAATAAATACCTACCTATTTAAAAAAAAAAAAACGGAACACGTCACATGCATAACGCAATATTTTTTATTTTATTTTATTTATTTGATATTTAAAAAACTAGTGCTTGACTGTGATCCCATCTGATGGTAAGCAGTGATGCAATCGTTGATGGTGAGGTGCACTAGTTCATTAAGACATAAACTACATCATTATTATAGATCTCTACTTTTTATTATTATTACCAAAGCAGTCATTCATAACATAACTTCGTAGTTTGTAGGGTCTACGTTGTTGTTATCAGCACATATTGTAAGTAATTGTTTTCTACTCGTTTCGATAAGTGTCATTGCTCAAGGGTTATTATTTGATAGATCTGTGAATGGAGAGGTGATAAGGTCAGATAGAGCCCTCAGCACATTGACGTCACTCCGACAGCTGCGCTAGCGACGTATCGTATCTCGGTGAAAATCCAATACTGCGTAGTAAATTCGTTGAATTCGAATTTTAATGAGGTACGGTAATGCGCAGTTCTCATATAGGTACTCTAGTTTGCGTTTCTTTTCAATAACCTTTCAAAATTTACATTTATATTTCAGATCCTGTTCGGTTACAATATGTGTGGTCTAGCGTCAAATTCATGCTCTACGTACAAGTAGGTTATAGGTACCCCTATGGAGTTAACTAATAGATTCTAGTTTCTGAGGACACAATTTCAAGGTTTAGGTATATACATGTGGTCTCTGAAAGCTAGAACTTTATTTAAGGGTGTACTAGTCGGACTGCGGGAATGTTCGAAAGAGTGACCGTTCACGCACACGAATACACCTTCCCATGAATTTTTGTATTGTCTATGCTCCTTTAAAGGTTTTTTTGTGACCTTTTGACCCCAAGTATTTTTTTTCCAGGTGTCTGATCGATGAGGACTTTTTGGATAGATTTAATTTATAATGGTGCGAATTATTGTATCCTACCCCTATATTTTGATCTAATTTGTCTTACATTCACCAAATCTGTTTATCTCATACAGAATTCATGATTTTAAAAACTTATTATTCATTAAAAGGATTAAAATAACTTTAATTTCGGAAGTCGCTGTGTCTCGGTATTGTTTGTTTCTTATTTAACGTTTTTTTTTTTTTTTTTTTAAGCTTTTTAGTTGCGGTGCACTTATAATCAGAGTGCCTATTTCTCATGATAATTCCAATAAATCATCATCATCAGGTCGCTTTGATAATACCATTTCCAACATAATTATTCAGAACCATTTATTTATTTGTATTGTCAAAGTCGCTTAACTATCTTCATTGTGATATCTATGTGAGTATGAAGTTCCGTTGGCCATTTCTGGTCCCCTTTATCAGTTCCACTTCATCAAATGTTACTTTAAGACTGTAAATGCTTAAGCCCTCGATAAAAATACCAAAACACTATATGGTTGCCTATGATACTTGAGGAGTTCCCTCGATTCCTCATGGATCTAATCATCAGAACTTGATTTTGAAAAATATGGGACCACTTTGGACGTATAACCTTTAAGGGAAAAAAATAATTTGCAAATCGGTCCATAAACGACGTAGTTATCCGCGAACAAACATAAGAAAAAAAAAGGATACATAAGGTCGAATTGAGAAACCTCCTTTTTTTTGAAGTCAAGAAACAAAATATGAAAAGGCATTTAAGGCTAGATAGCAGGATGTTGGTCAAATATGTTTGTTCCATTTGGAAAAAATTATGTATTTCTTGTACCTAATACATATCAAATGAGTGTCGTTTAAAAGTTAAATCATGCTTTGAACTTTCAAATTACATCTTGTTTACGAGAATGTTTCGGGATGAATAATATATTTCTTTTTGAATTCATTTTATTACAATTGAGTCATTTATTTTTCTATACATTAATCGAAAACTGCCTCTTATCGTACTACAATTAGGTTCGATATGGCATATTTATCACCCGCGTGCTTTTTTTGAATTTATCAAAACAAGGGCTTTTTTCATTCCTGTTTTGTCACGATCAAGGGTGATTATTATTTTTTTTTAAAGCAAAGTGGCGGATATTTTTAAGGTTTTATAAAAATTTAATGAAAATTTAAATTGTGTTTTTGAACAGAATATAATAAATTGACATGATTACGTAAGCAATAATTTGTTAGTACCAACAAATTAAGAATTATTATCTGTGTTCTAAATTCAAAAATATTAGATTATTATATATTTTTAATATTAGGATGTATACGGTTTGATACTTTTTCAATACACTTGCTCAGAAAGTGGCTTTTATTGCACTACACTTAGGTATATAATGGCACCTGTTACCAAACTGTGACATTTTGATTACCATTATGCACTAGTGCTGTAATGTAGCTATAACCTTTTTGTTCAACCTCTTCGTTTGCAAAACAAATTTTGAATACGAAAAAATAAAAATTGTTTGTGGTCTATGGTCGTCATTTTAAGATGCGCGCGGATTTTGGCGTAATTTTTTCGAGTGAAATTCATGGTCTGTATTAATAAAATAAAATCAAATACTACATTTTAAAATGTTACATCCATATTCTATTGTCACTACGAATGACATTAATGTAAAAACTTTTCACACAAGAAAATCAACGTCGACTAGGCAATATGATCAAAAGACCATATAGCCATAACCCAGCGCTTGCTCATAGGCAACAGATTTAATTTTTTACCGCCATGTTATGAAAAATTTTACTAGTTTTACCGTTTTAATATTAGTTAACTAAATTGTTTTTCTTCACAAGTGTATTGAAAAACGTCGTATGATACACGTGAGTAATGAATGGTTACCGTTCTTGGCTCTCTTAAGGCCCTCGCCAAGGCTCGGGTCTTAATACCGCCTCGACGGTTACCACCTACATTACACACTTGTATCATAATGTACTATTGCTTCTCCTTCAACCTGCAAAGGTTTTGCGCGGGAAAAAAAGTACACATATTATTAACTAACTTATTCATTTGTGATAGTTGTGAAAAAGAAGATTTGAAGAGAATGTGATTGAGGTAAAAAATACTTGCGATAGTCTGCTGCCATCATATCAAAACAAAATTGTAAGGTAACTTTGGAAAATTTTCTTTAGTACAAAATGCGTCGTAATTTTCCGATAGAAAATAGATTATTGGTGGATTTTTCATCGTATTTCTTCGTAAGTGTATTGAAAAATGTCGTTTGATACACGTGGAGATTAGTCATTGCAACACTCAGCTCCATAACACCCTCGCCTGTACGGCTTGGGTGAATTTCGTCTCGGCTGCAATGGCAAACTTTCCCCACATGTATCAAAATTATTAAACTATTGAGTTCTTTCACTGGTATCTGAAAGAACTTATTAAATTAACTGGAGCTATATTATATAGGTTGTATAGCTCCATCTCTTTTTCTTGCTCGCACGTTCGACATTTTAGGGAATGGCCCCCAAAAATCCTGTTGCGATAAACCCTTCAGCGACAAGCGATTGCTCATTAGTTCGATAGTATGTCGGTTCATAACGCCTACCATTCCGTGACATTAAGTAGGCGTAGATATATTATAAATAAAATGCGAATGTGAATTTGTTTATTTTTTACGTTTTCCCGTTGGCTGAAATTTGGTACACGAGACAGGGTTCTAGAATATGTCATTATGATACTTTTTAGGGTTCCGTACCGGATCACTTTGTTGTCCGTTTGTCTGTCTGTCTGTCAAGATCCTTTATATCGGGAACGTGTGGAGGTATCGAGTTGAAATTAAAACCATATGCTTACTCAAGTCTGCGGTCCCTTGAAGCTGTGAAAAAATCAAACTTCTAAGTCTATGGAAAAAAAGATACGGTCGATTATGTCGCAAAAAACGTATATTTCGAGACTCTCAAAGGAATCAAAATTCATAAGGTACCTAGTTCCCGTTGACCTAGAACCCTGAAAAGTTTGAAGCAAAGTATCATAGCACAAGTATAGGAATAAATCTGAAAAGTGCGTACGTCACAAAAAAACATACTTTTTTTGGTTTCAGAAAAACCGTCAAAAACTCGATTCGGGAATTGAACTATTTACATATATTATGTTAGTTTGTACGGAAACTTCAGTCTGCGAACCTGACTCGCACTTGCCCGGATTTTTGTTACACGAATTTTTAATTTGGATGATTTCTTAATTTTCGATATTTACGTCGATGTAGCCACCGGCAGAAGCTAGTTGGTAATAAACTGTAGATTTTTATCAGGAATCGAAGCACATCAATGTAATTTTATGAACACTTGAAAAGATTTTATTTGTGCCATTACTTCAAGTTGAACCGTTTGCTCTAAAGCGAAGTACTTATGTAAGTAGTAACTTTACACGAAGTATGAAACTGAATTTTATTTTAACCTTCAGCCAACCTAAGTCCTAGTAACCTTTGCCGAGGGCATTTAGTCTTGAGAACTGCTTTAAATATGTGTATAATTGGGTAGTATAGTTGAGTAAAAATAGTGTTAGCAAGAAATATTTATGTCACCGGCTGACTAAAGGGTGGCAGAGGTGGTCCGCTCAAAATCCTGGGGCTAATAAGCTTGAGAAGTCTTTTTCGAGGAAATCGTAAACAAGATTTATACATACCTACCAGTAATCACAGTACGACAAAATGCAGTTGTTGCGCGTGTAGCGTGGTAAAATTTACGAACTCGCTTGTTTCGCTCACTCTTACATCTTAAACTGTTTAACTCCTTGAACTTTTCGCATAAATCGAAAAAGTACCTCCTATCTGGTATGAATGAATTTCGGCCGGCGAGCAATGTGTAGCTCGCCGTCTGACAAGAACCAAGCCAACGACAGCGGCGACGCGTTGGAATGGAAATAATGGAATACAACTTCCATGCGCATCTCGAATAAACGTCAGCAAAATTGACGGGGCCCTCCAGGGCGGATGCCTTCTATTGCTTTTTTTTAGTTGGGAAATAATCCAATAATATCTCTCGTTCTAGGGCGGAGCGGAAAGGCGTGTCAGAATTTACTGACTAAAACCCAGCCCTATATTGTTCCTTCTTTTCCAGGATCCCGGGTATCCCTTTCGAGAACGAAGCCGTTCCCAACCCCTTCTAGTACTGCGGGTTTGATCGAAAGAGTAACCGCAGCCCTGGAACTCAAAAGGCAATTAAAGTAACACAGGTGGGTTTTACTCAGTTAAAGTCTGACCCTACCTCTCGCTGACTTTAAGATGTTTAATGAGTAGTTAAATTAGCGTCCCAAATCGTACAGTACCTCTACTATGAGTTTTAAGCAATATTATTCGTCGCTACTCGATATCGACGCCGTAAATATTTTGCATGGCAAATTTTGGTTCTGCAAGTGACCGCTAGAGGCGCTGCAAAATTTGCCGTACAAAATATTTACGGCGTCGATATCGAGTAGCGACGAATACTATTGCTTAAAACTCATGGTAGAGGTACAGAGAGGTAACGTTACGGTAGCTCAACTAGTAGTTAGCAGTGGTCTAGTTAGATAGAAACAGAAATAATATCAGTAATGCGGTTGCGGTCACCGGCCGCCGCCCTGCAGTCTGCGATCGTTTTACAGACACGTGAACCGCTCGACTAGATCGAACCATTGCTCCTCATATACCTAATTATGCATCGCCAACTCGACATGTTGAATGATATATGGCTATAACTAGCCAGCGGTTTCGCACGCGGTGTGCAGAAAATTAACCCAAGGGAATTTACTGAGGGCTACTTTTTAAAAGAGCTAGACGAGGCAATGCCCCGGGGACCCTAGCCCGGGGAGTCCTGCAAAAGTTGATAAGCAATCCTTTTTCATCAAGTGAAAAATTCTCCCACCTTCGAAATCTAAATAATATGGTTTGTTGCAACACTACTTTATACCTCATGGCAACACGTTTAAGGGCCAAATTCACCAAGAAACTAATCGCGATTATATAAAACAAAACGCAGTTTGAGCGCCTAATCGAGATTATAGCTTCATTTTGCGTTTCACCGCTATGAATTAAACCTAGTTTACGCTAAACTCAGTTTCAATTCTTTTGTTGTCGCCCATGTTACGACAAGGTTCTTTAAACTAGATTACCCTGAGCTCAGTTTAGTTGAACTGAGTTTTTATATTGAATGGTGAAAACAGCCCTTAGTCAGTAAAAGTCTGACAATACCTCCCGCTCAACGCAGAGCAGAACTTCTTAGATAATTTCCTACGTAAAAATAGATGTGTTTCTATTCAGCGGGGCCCTTCGAGTTAGAGCGACAAAACAAGTGGCATTGCTTTGCTTGTTCAATGTAATTCAGGAAAAATAGCTACATGTATTGTTAACCTTACCTTATCAAGCGCCTTAGTGATTATTTTTAATCGCCGCCAAAAAACATAAATATTAGTGAAGAAATCAAAGGCACATTGGTGTGCTTTTTTGCACGTATGAACTTGGATTACAAAGGGCCCCGCTGGATAGACAATTTTTTCTGCTGAATTTATCCTGTCCTGTTAAAGATTCTTAGAAGTTAATTCATGAATCGAGAGGTACATGGTGCAACTTACGATCAGTATTACTTTTATGTACTCCGAGCGTAATATAACCGAGGGCCCCGCTGGATAGACAAGGCGCTTAATCCCTCGAACTCCTTCTCGGGACTAAATACTTTCACTCCTACGATAACGATGTACCTACTATTGATGATTTTCTACCAAAAAAAACCGTACGTAGTAGGTACAATCTTGTATAGTGTTGAATAGAAAAACCTTTATTGTACACCGTACCTAGATTCGTTAAAAAATAAAAGGTCCGTTTTGACATTTGAGAAAGACTCTAGAATGTAACTTGGAACGAAGCTGAAAGAAACAATAAAATAATAATTAATTACGTAAAGTGTTTTAATGTAATTACATTATGTATACTCACCGTTAAATTTTGGTCATTTTAATCCCGTGGAGGATCGATATATAACATAAAATTAAAAAATAAAGTATTTTTTTCTAAAACTCGAATTAAAATACGAATGTACGAAGAAAACGTCAGCTGGGTGAGTTCAATGTCCTGTAGGTAGTTAATAAAAATTTAACGGTGTATAGGAACACCGTTAAATTTTGATCGTTTTAATCCCGTGGAGGGTCGATCCGGTACATGAAACACTATAATATCGATTTGTTATGATAAAATAAAAAGTAAAGTACCTACTTTTTTTCTAAAACTCGAATTATTATACGCTTATGTACGAAATTTATTTCTCTAAGTAAACGAGTCAATGATCTTGTAGGGAGGTGTCGGTCGTTGCGTATTAACTACATACAGTTCATTGGCCTCGATCAGCTGACGAAATCAATTTCGTACATGCGTAAATTAATTCGAGTTTAATAAAAGTACTTTATTTTTGTATTTATAGTGTTTCATGTACCGAATCGACCCTCCACGGGATTAAAATGACCAAAATTTAACGGTGTATAAATAAAAACATCAAATATCAAAACGGGCCTTTTATTTTTTGACAACTTTATATCCCGTGGCGTAGCTACCGAAGGACTATGCGGGAAAGTGTCCCGGGACCTCCTAGCTCGGGGGCCTCCAAAACCACATTTGCAAATTTCTTGTTGAACTGCCGAAAATTTCGCCTACCTTTGAAATATAAAATAGTAAAAGTCTGACACTCCTTTACGCCCCACCCACAGCAGGAGTAGTTATTTCATGATTTCTCATGTAAAAAAGGGGCTCACTTTTTACCCTAGGGCCGTTGTTTTCCAACAACGCCAAAGCCCAAAGCCTATATCTAAGTTTCAAAAAGTAAATAGTCAAGTAGGTTTGCTCAATATCTATTGATGTCATTTCCACTATCTTAAAGTTGTAAAACCCAAGAAAAAAAAAACGTGAATCGCGTATCAGTTTTTAGAACACGAGTAGTATTTATATCTCTTTTAGACGAAACAAAATGCGTATACGATTTTCCTCATAAGTTTCTGGGAAAAAAAAAAACAGTATTTATTGCGCAGTCAACGTGTGCGACTCACGCGCACGTCGGAGTCCAGACACCTAAATAACATTATGTAAGTGATAATTATACGATCCGAAACTGTTGATCTTCTTTTGATAGAGCATTGAACCCCGTCCTACGGTGTGAACTGCCAAGCCAAGTGTTTCTGGGACGGCTGTCATGAGCTTGCCAGACAGAAACTGCGGACAGACACCGATGAGACGCTATTTGAAATCTCGTAAAGATATTTCGTTACTAAAAACATTGTGTTGTTTTTTATAACATTATCGTGTGTAGTTTTCAAGGGCGTTTTCCGTGTGTTCTAGATTCATTCTCACATGAATAGGAAAGTTTCATTAACAATTGTTACTATTGCAGAATTATTGTTAGCGTTTTACTACTAAGAGCGGGTACACATTGGGCGTTTTGAAACGCGCGCTTTGCTAACGCCCCTTTTGAGAACCCCGAATTCATATGAAGTGTACAGTACGTTCGCCGGTTCTTGGCGCACCTGAAGTTAGGCTCTGCAAACTTTAGCGCTCAAAATAAGCGCGTCAAATAAATGATTTATAAAAATAAATGCCAATAACAGTTGTTAACAGCAATAACAACTGCTATTGGCATTTATTTTTTCAAACCATTTATTTTTTTACGAGTGCACAAGCGCTAAAGTTCGCAGAGCCTAACTTCAGGCGCGCCAAGAACCGGCGAACGTACTGTACACATGCAAGCGCGCGCTGCTACACGTTTACATTTTTTCGTTAGAACGCGCGTTGCGCGGGCGTCAACTGCGCGCTTTGAGATACATGAGCGGCCATTTTGTTGTACATTTCAACGCGCGCTTTTATGTAAAGAGGACGCAGATTTCGAAAATAAGAATAAGGTGATTAAAAAACGTAATTGGGAGGAGATGGTAGAAATTTTTTGTGACATCAAATGACTTCACAGACATTCTAAAATAATTAAAGAACTTAGGCCCGTAATTTTGGATATAATGTAACAAACATCCCATGCGTCAGCCTATCTCTTTTAGTATTGGGTGCGTGCACCCAATATTCTCTTTGTCTTCGTCGTCGTCTTTTATAGCGACAGTAGAGGAGCCACACACAAGCGATCTCTTCGAGGCCCATTTTCAAACTGATCCAAAAGTATGTTCGCCGTACTAACGCGCACTGAACGCCGTGCTAAGCGCGTTGTGTGTACGCGACCAACGCGCGCTCAACGCAACGCCGAGCGCCCCGTATGTACTAGCCCTAAGTGGGTATATGTAGCTCGGTTACCTATCATCCTCTTTATTTTATTGACATTGTTCTCACATAATAGCAGCGACAAGAAAAATGTAACCGAGATATTTGTTATACATAAAATGATTTAAAAGAGTGTCCATGGAGTTTCTTGCACATTCTTCTCCATAGAGATCTACGCTTTGGAATGTGCAATTAGCATCATTTTTTTCTGACAGACTGACTCCTTGACCTTTCAAAAGTGCATGTAATGGTTTATTTGAAATAAATGCTTTTGAATCTTTGAATCTTTGAATATGGCAAATAAATCATTTGGCAAATGAAAAAAGTTCAAGAGAGGCTTCGGCCAATAGCAATTCGGTAAAATGATACCTATGTCACTACTTCGATGATATAAAAATATGTCAAATAAAAAATGACGTCGGTCAATAGTTTTCGGTCACATGAAATTCGAACAAAAAGAATCGGTGAAGTGATCGGTTCTCGTGTAGCTCAGTTCGATGTACCTCAGTTCGTACAGTTTTATTGGCAGTACAAAAATGCGAGGCAAAAGGCTTCGCCGGTTGGGGGCCCAATGCACCACAGCAAGGCACTGCCGTATTGTGGTGCAGGCGTTTATGGCCATCCATAATAACTCAGAGTAAAGCTGCCTATCCACCGAGGTGGAGAAGAGCAGAGCGGAGCGGAGCTGCCATAATATCAACCAATAGAATTGTATAAAATCTCCGTTCTGTTTTGAGTGGACACGGATTTGCGAGTTAGTTTTAAAATTCATACAAAAAAGAGAAGTGGTACGGGGAAGCCGAACGGAGAAGCAGAGTAAAGGATTGGAGCAGCGCGGAGTTGTGGATTGTGCGGAGCTAGGCCACGTACACGCGGCGACTAATTTGAGCAGGGAAGGCTTAATACCATACGGCCGCCAAGCCGGCTTACCGCTTCTCCGCTCCGCTTCTTCCCTTGGTTCTCGGTTTTGTATGAATTTTTAAACTAGTTCATAAATCCATGCCCACTGAAGCAGAGTAATGATTTTATGCAATTCTATTGGTTAATATTGGCTTAGCTCCGCTCTGAACTGGGGGCTTACTCTCGAGGTTAATTCCGATCGGTCGACATTGGAATTGTGACATTAGGTACTCTTGAATTCGATGCTAGGGCCAAATTGCGTGAACTTTTTGGGAAACTAACACATTGGCCCGTGCCTCAGCGGGACGCCATGGCAGCGCAGCCAGTTCGCGCAACCAAGGAAATGTATGCAGCTCTATGGTGTGTGCCTCAACTGGCGACTGTTGGCCACGCAGCCAATCCATACTTTTTATTGGCGTCTTGAACTGGCTTCGCCGCCATGGCGTCCCAGTGAGTCACGGCCCTTAGGCTCTGGCCGTTGCTGTGCGCAAATTCTTCGAACACTCGATATACTTATCGTATACTTACAGTGAGTAATGTAAAACATTAGTTCAACGCATAAGCATTAAACTACTGTTAGGGGAAGGTGGGGTAAGACGGGGTTGTGAGGTAAGACGGGGCCCATACCAAAATCGATTATACAGTGTCGCTACAAAAATTATTTTAATGCCATCTGATGGTATTTAGCAGAAGTTTTTCTTGTCACAAAAAGTTTAGTCGATCATGCGCATGTTGTAACTTGGCAAGCATTTTTTTAAATATGGTCTTATCTAATTTTTGACGTATATTAAGTGCGTGACTGTTCATAATATATGTTATAAAAGATATGTGTCTAATGTTTTTATTGATATTTGTTTATCTTACTACTCTTAACTCATAAAATTGTTTCGGCTTGTTTGTATTTATAATCTCAAAAATTTTTATACAGTTTGGGAGACTACTTTAGGAAAGATGGGGTACATACCTGAGGGCAAGACGGGGTGGTACCCCATCTTACCCACTTATTGGTCACTTTCTTTATTTCGATACAATAAACTAGATGAGGCTAGTGTTTCCTAGCTGACTAAAGTGAGACGAAACGCCGAAACAAACTCAGGAGTCAAAGTCTTTTAAAGTCCATACAATAAGTAATGGTCAAACCACACGAGAACCATGCAGATTTGTCTGGGATAATCTTTTGAAGAAATAATCATAAACATTTGAGTGGACCTGTCCAGTCAGTGCAAGTATTTGTTAGTATTCGCAAATCTCAACTAAGGACTACTAAGGAGCTCAACGACATTTGGGTAGGCCACTGCCTTATAAAATAGATTTAGAAGAAAGACAAAACAGTAAGAAAAAGAAACCAAAGGGGACAAACAGAAAAAAAATAATGAAAAGAGCAAATGAAAAAGCAAGAAAGCTGACGAAAAAACTCGAACCTCAGATTCTGATGATGAAGATACAGAATGTCAGTGCTGCCATGGCTTATATTGCGAGTCTGTTGAAGATTGGAACACATATTTGACTTGCGGTAAGTGGGTGCATTGTGGCTGTGAAGGCGTGGAAGATAACGATGAGAAGCTACCCATATCTGCTCTGTTTGTGAAGATGACGACGGTTAAATATTTAATACCCCATCTTACCCTATATGTGTGGCAAGATGGGAAAATTTTGATATTTTTTTAAGTCTATATTTCTATGAGAAGATTTTTATATTCTTGTTTGATTATAATTAAAGAAAGAAAGACTTATTGTTTTCGTAACAAAAATTCCTAATTTGTGAAACCAAAAGCAGAGGGTTTTATTGATGGATAACCTTAAGGTCCCCGTCTTACTCCACCTTCCCCTACGTGTACGAGCTTCTAAGGTTATTTTTTATGGTAGGTAAAATCCTCCAATGAAAAATCCCGTCCTTGGGTGGGGCGGGAAATAGTGTCAGACTTTTACTGATTAAAAACCTACCCTGATCCATTCATTGCCTTCGTCTCAGGGCCCCGGGTGACATTTTCACATAACCTTTGGCCCCAGTAGGCTTCGGCCCTGCTGGGCCCCTACAGTTTGCTGACAACTCCTTGAGGCGCGTGGGAACAGTGCGCGCCATAAACGACTTGAGCTCGGACCGGTCAGTTACCGGACGGACGGACAGCGAGCTACCCCTTGCCCGCCGTCCGCGAGCCCGGCCTACGGTAGCCGGAAATCGGGATCGGAATCCCGGCGGCGGCGGCGGCGTGTGCGCCGTTGCCTGATGCGGTCGGCCTCCTCCTTTGCTAGCAACGTGCTGCTAAGGTAACATTAATTAATTAATTAACACTAATTAATTAATTAACATTAATTTATTAATTTATTTGTTACATACTTTATTTATTATACACCTCATAATGTGGATAGGATAGTTTATTATTGCAAATCTAAACTACTAGACTACCTTTGGATGGTGGTACACAGCATTTTAGTAATTAATGAAATAGCAGTCAACTAGCTATTAGCACAAAGTAAATAGGATATTTCTAGGCTGTATACTCACGGCACGGTTAGCAGTGGTCGGAGATTGGCTGCTGTGTTGTGTCGTGTGTTTGATTCCGCACAGAACGAATGTTTACTTGTATGTCCTACATTTAGTTGTTTCGGGTCTGTGTATGCGAATTTGTCCTATATCATAATATAGGACAAATTTTTAGTGCGGGCAAATTGTTGTCAACTTTTTATAAAAGTTAAATGACAATTTGTAATTTTCCACTTGTACTTTTCAACCAATATTCAGTTTATTAAACTCAAATTGAGTAAAGGTAAGCCGAAGGATGTTGAGAATTGTATATACACCTGGAGTGTCTCTCAGTGCTCTAAATTATCTTACTGATCATTATATTATATTCGCCTCTCTACTTGCTACTTTTGTAAGACAAAGGAGACTATAGTCTCCATGGCACAGGGGAGACATTACCTTTCGACGCATAGGGCAGCGCAAACCAAAATTGATTCGAATTTACACTTCAAAAAGAGTATACGCACGAAAGCTACGGTATGGTGAAGTCAAGGCAAAATAAGGTTGAGATTTGGACCATAGTGAAAATGTTCAATATTGTTTGGCATCAAGGATTCAGGGCCTACCACAAAGTTGTGTTACTGGCTCTAATGCACATTCCCATAACCTACTTGGTGAATTTCGCTCGAAAAATGATATTTGTTTAGTTTTTTGACCAAATTACAATTACTTTTGTTATTTAGGTTGGCCTCTAAGTTAGGGCTGATTTCATCATTCAATATAAAAACTTTGTTCAACTAAACTGAGCTCAGCGTAATCTAGTTTAAAGAACCATGTCGTAAACATGGGCGACAACAAAAGAATTGAAACTGAGTTTAGCGTAAACTAGGTTCTATTCATCGCGGTGAAACGCAAAATGAAGCTATAAACTCGATTAGGCGCTCAAACTGCGTTTTGTTTTATATAATCGCGATTAGTTTATTGGTGAATTTGGCCCTTAGTCGAGAGTCCCAGAAATTCACGGTCGGCCCCTGGCTGCTCAGTTAGTAAGTACCTACTACATTTATTTTACCAGTTAGAATGAAGGAACAGTTGACTTTTCACAAACCGGTCAATGAGGTTTTGAATATGAGAGCAAAGTAAATGTAATTTTCACCGGTGACTCACAATTTGAAGATGGCAGACGACCCGACAGACGGCCATAAATCAGCAGCTTTACAGCCTTATTGTTGTTCGAAGACCGGTCACATTCTCACCTCGTAATGTGCGCTTTTTTGTGGAGTCGTAAAACTTGAATTTGTTTGGGTGCAATTTTGAAATACTGCGGCGGATATTAGCGCGTCGATCTGGCTGTAGCCCAAGCCCTGCTAATGTTTGGTAGTGGCACAGTGAACGCCAAGCGTTGAGAGCATTCGGGGCGTGTCCATCGGCGTCTGCGCAGGTCGCACAAATCGTTTATTTCTCATTGACTCAGAGATGTACAGCTGTCCTACAAGCGAACTTGTAACCTGTGTAAAATTTTGACTTTTAACCTATAGCTGTAGGCTCGCAGCCAATAGCGGCGAGACACCGCGGCGGCACCGTGCTCACGCGCACGTGCGCTGCTTTATGCGCTTTTCTTCTGAACTTTAATTACTGCGTCACGTTCGTATTATTTAATAATATCCTCTTTAAATATGTCTAGTTTAATATAATTATTAATATTATGTCGTTAGATAACAATTAATAGGACTACGATTATTTCTGCATCATGTAGGTAAATGTGACTCCAATGTTTTCATAACCTCTTTTCCGGTCGGGGATTACAGATAGAGATTATTGAACGCAATTAATTAATCGACTTACGGTCACTTATTGCTTTTCTTGAATTAGCTCATCAATCAAATAATCATTGCTGCTATCAATACAAATTTATCGAAAACGACTTTTACCGCACTACGATTAGGTTCAATATGCGATCTATATCACCCTCGTATTTTTTTTTGTTTAGCGTAACAAGAGGTTTTTTTTTCCGATTTCGTCACGGTCAACCTAACGGTCATTTTTGTAAAGCAATGACGCGCAGATTTTTAAGGTTTTGATATTTAATAAAAATTTAAATTGTGTTTATGAACATCATAAATAAATAAGATTATTCACACAATAATTTGTTATTATCAACAAATTAACAAATAAGTATCTGTGTTCTAAGTCAAAAAAATATTTGAATTTCTGTAGGATTTAAAACGATTTGAAACTCCCTCAACCTGCAAAAGTAAACCGCGGGAAAAGTCTATTAAATATATATTATTTATTTGAAAAAATGTTGTATTTAAGATTTGAAGAGAATTCTTTAGATATGGTACGCCACCGTTGCCATCTTCATCAAAACTAAAATGTACGGCACCTTTTGAAAATTTTTTGATTGTAAACTAAACAAATATGCGTCGTAATTTTCAAAGAAAGTATTACTTCGTAAGTGTATTGAAAAACGTCGTTTGATACACGTACACACTCGCCTACGGGTCATGCGAATTCCGCCTCGGTCGCAATGACAAACTTTCTGCGCTTGTATCAAAATGTACTATAGCCACCACAATAGCCACATTGTCTGTGATGATTTTCGTGTTCATTAGGGAGGTAAAGTTTTAAAAGCTATTAATATTTTTATTCACGTGCCAGCAGTGTGCAGTGTCAGCTCCGGTTATGTGTGCACTCCATTGCACTCGATTACATCACTGGCACCTGGATGCATACAAGCTATTCTTAGAATAGACACGGGCTGTTCGATTTTCCATGGTCGGTGACGATCAAGGTCTGACATTCATATCTGTCTCTCATAAGTGAGTTTCATAAATGCATTCGAATAGTAGAGCAAGCCATCGTTTCTAATTTAGCTAAGTAAATTAAAATTTTCTGTTCGTGTAGTTTGTATTTTCAATTTAAAAACCGATATTTATATAAATACCTATAGATAGAGAATAGATGTGTCGTTCATCGCGTTCGGGGGCGTTTTGACTAGTAGTAGACGTCTTTTATGTCAATATTGCGATATAGGTAGATAATTCAAATTTGAACAATGAATGTTTCGTCATGTTCAATATAATATATCGTAGTCCCACTTCTGTGAATCGGGACTCCATTTCAATATGTCATAAGTGGAGTGCAGCTTTAGGTCCAGCCTCTAGGTCTGGTGCCCTCTACAGACGTTCCATGTTGATAGCAGGTCTGTTCTATGGGAGAGAGGGTAAAAAGAAGATCTTCCTAACCTTGTCCCAACTAGCTTAGAGTCAGCTTCCAGCCTAACTCGTGTTTGACAGTTATTTGATCATTTCCCATCCCCCCAAATAATACCCGGCCCCGGCACGATAGGCAACGAAGGAACGGTGTAGGTTTTTAGTCAGTAAGAGTCTAACACAACTTTCCGCTCCGCCCAAGGACGGGATTTGTCATTGGATGATTTTACATACCGTAAAAAAAAACAAAATCATAACATCTAGTCCTGATGTTCGGCAGATTAAAATGAAATGTGATTAAGTAAACATTTTTTGTTTCTTCTTTGTAATCATTGTACTTATCCCTATCGAAATAAAGGGGTTATATTGGAAATTAATTCTATAATAAAATTACACTTATTTATGGCCAATAGCTGAAAGTGCTCTTCGGAATCAACACTGGATGCACCGGCGTGAGCTAGCTATTGTAAGCAAGCTGTTAAAATTGGCCCCTTGTTCCTTTTTCTTTCTCACTTTTAAACATCCATGTTTTTGCTTAGGTATGTTGCCGCTTAATCTCGTCGATATCGTATGATTCGGCCCAATTTATGCTGCTGGATTCATCTCGTATAACTGCTAAAGATGAAGTTCCCAATTCATAGTTCTCTACTTCTGTATATACTGATAGAAACACGTGTGCACTCTAGAACTAGAAGACTGCAACAATTTGGTTCAGATAGGTTTAGTCATCATGGAAGAACGAACTTAAAAGCAATTATCCTCACTCGAATAGGGTAAGTCTTCGTTGAAGACGAGAACGTTGTTTATTTGAGCATTCTGTTCTAGGACAAATTAAGTTTACGTAGAATAGAATAGAATAGAATAGAAATACTTTTATTCGAGACAGACACATGATGATTTTATAATGAGAATCTATCAACATTATTAGAGTATTTCTCAAAATACATGTACATCTTTGAAAAAAAAAGTGTGCTTTGAAACAGTTCAAAAGTTTTATATTTATAAATCATCACACAAAAAAAACACACACTCAATTTTGTAGGATGAATATTAATCTTTAAGATAACGAAGAATTATAGCTATAATCATACTTATTATCAAATATTTCGATATTTTAAAAATAGCTTTTTTTACCTTTCATACAAAAACCTGTTTGCCACTCTACCTTTTTCATGTGTTTTTGTTTCATAAAATGCGATACGTAACTAAATTATTGTAAATTTCTTTGTATCATCGTTCTACAGTAATCGCAGTTTCTGTATCAAATTGATTTTCTATGGGGTGTCATAGTGAATTGGCAATTTAAAGCAAAAAAACAAAATGAGTCGCTCTCATTTACTATTTAGTTATTACTCTTTAGTTACGATTTATTTCTACTTTCCCATGATTTCTGAACGATTCCGTAATTTTTTTACACGGACAACACTAGCTTCACTCTGATTGGCTATTGGTTTGACGTCTCCGCCATTACATCTATCGTGAAAATCAGTGAGAACGTGTGTGTTTTGTGGGGTTACTTTTTCGAGACAGGAAGTAAAATCAGCGATTTTTCATAGAACGGTAAGTCTTCATTTACCCATTTTTTGTAATACGTGTTGTACGAATATTTAATAAGCTTTTATATTTGCTGTAACAGCTTTTATCAATAAATATATTTTTTCTGACCTCAATTTGTCTAATATTTCGTAACGTTTTTTACGAATTTCGTTACGTAACGAAAAAGTACAACATAAAGCTGAGTGTATACTGTTATAACCTGACTAAGCATAGTAATATTCACTACTTAATTTATGAAAAAAAAATATATAGAGCGTCAATAACTAAAGGATTGGATATTATCTGCTATATAGAAGTGCCACCAGCAAAAAATAATGAAATAATTTAAATTACGTTTTTATGTGATTTAACAACTTTTTACCCCTGATATTACTTACATGAAGTTCTATTGAGAACTTCCTCCTTTTCGTCGGTTAAAAAACCTCGCGGCTTTGTTTCAATTCGCTTGAGAATAGAATTATACCGATTGTTACAAATACTTAACTCTTGCTAATGACACTTCTGTAGAGATGCCCACTATACTTGTTGGTTTGACTTATCAAATTGGTTATTACTTACAACTGCTTATATACAACTGCATTACTTCTTTTGTTTTTTAAGGAATGCCGCCAAAAACCAATGCCGAAAGGCAAAAAGCTTACAGAGAACGACTCAAAAAGGATAAACCAAATAAATATGAGGAAATCCGTGTCAAACATTTGGAAAAAGTTAAAGAAAATATCAAAAAGAAAAAAGAAATTCTTACAGAAGAAGAAAAACAAGAGCTACGAGCAAAGTGGAGACAAGCCAATGCTATAAGAGCTGAAAGAAAAAAAAAGGCCTACTCTACGACAAAACAAAACAACACATTGGAAGTAAGAAAAAATGCTAAAAATAATACAAATATCCTAAAGGAGAGACTACAAAAGCTTACTGAAGAAAATACTCAATTAAAACGACGAAATAAAAATTTAAGACAGGCCTGCAATCGGATGAAAAAGCGAGTGGAAATTCTGAAAAAACGACTACCCCAACAAATAATATAAATAAAAAATAATATAAATAAAAATAAAAAAAAAATAATTTGATTAAAATAGTATGAATGATTACTCCCTTATTTTATTTCTAACCCCTTAAGTATTTGGGTACATACTTACAAATATTTCGTATTGAATAAATGAAGAGCATTCACAATATTTCGCCAATGTGTAACCAGCCTTATGGTTACTATTTAGTTACATCTAAGGACTATTTCGTAACAATATTTCGTTACTACCATTTCGTTACGTACATTTATTTTGAGAAATACTCATTATATCGTACTATCACGTTATGTTTATTAATTGAAGTGTTAACAACATTTTAGGGGCCCTTGATATTAAGGGGCCCCATATCAGTGATCCGGTGGTAGCTACGCCCCTGTATAATATTAAAATGATAATTACACAAGTTGAACCATCATGGCGGTCGATCTTGAATGCGCTGTAACCGATTTTCGGGTTTCAATCGAAGTTGAGGGCTGCGCGTAACCATAACAACGGGTTCAACTTATTTGCCGCGTACTATAGCCCATTTGAAACTTAGGTACCAAACCAATCAGTTATATGTTTAGTCTATTTGAAAATATACATCTCACAGCAAGTAAATAAATGGAACGACGCTTCTATTCAGAATTAATAAGCTACTAGAATTTCATTTTTTGGGTCTCGGTGGTTTCAATCAAGAGAAACCTATTTTTAGGGTTCTGTACCTCAAAAGCCAAAAACAGAATCCCTTATAGGATCACGGCGGAGCGGAGGTGTGCCCCGCCTGGGCAGAGAGCATCACATTTTTATACTGTGGCATCACCGTGTCCTAGTGGTGGTGATCGGCGGCAGCGATCTCTCGCGCCGGGCCTTGGTACAGGCCATGGCCCGGAGCGAGGAGGGGTGGCAGGTGTTCGCCTCCTTCTGCGAAGCAGTAATGCTAGCGAAGGAGGAGGCCGACCGCATCGGACAAAGGCAACGGAGCATGCGCCCTAGCCACCACCGGAATTCCGATCCCGATTTCCCGCCACCGTAGGCTTGCGGACGGCGAGCAATGAGTAGCTCGCTGTCTGACCGTCCGGTAACCAACCGGACCGAGGGTGCGTAGGTACTGTTCCTGCCCGCCTTCCGGCAGGAGCTGTCAGCAATCCGTAGAGGCCGCAGCCTACTGGGGCCAAGGGTCGATTTCTGAAAGGAATGTTCGACCCCGGTATGATAGGCGAAGAAAGAACGGGGTAGGTTTTTAGTCAGTAAGAGTCCGACACTATCTCCCGCTCCGCCCAAGGGCGGGGTATGTCATTGGATGAGTTTACCTACCAACGGTAAAAAAATCCTTATAGGATTACTTTGTTGTCCGTCTGTCTGTCAAGACCCTTTATTTCGGGAAAGCGTGGAGATCGCGAATCGAGTTCAGGTCTGCGGTCCCTTGAAGCTGTGAAAAATCCAACTTCTAAGTTCGACTTACTGCTAAGAATAGAAAAGATACAGCCGTTTATGTCGCAAAAACGTATATTTCGACACTCTCGAGGGAATCTTTCATAAGGTACTTCCCATTGACTTAGAACCCTGAAATTTGGCTTTCACAAGAATAGACATAAATCTGAAAAATGAGAATTTGTAGTTTCGATTCGGAAAAATCTTCAAGACTCGATTCGGGAATTGATCAATTTATATAAATTAGTTTGTACGGAACCCTCAATTTGCGAGTCCAACTCGCACTTGCCCAGTTTTTTTCATATCATCTAGATAGCTTTAGATATAATTTTGTGTATCGAGGATTCTAGGAATTGTTGAGTTTCTTAACCTTTGCTAAAATAGGTTATTGTATTATCTTTACACGTGTCTCGCTTACTGTTCCTTTTTTTTGTGTTTTTTCGGCTCCATCTCGAATAACAAGACTATATACGAAATAGGGTTAAAATTACTACCCAGTTACCTAAAAATTTAAGAAAGATCGTGTCGGACTTACACGCTGAGGGTTCTGTACAAATCTCTATGTAAATATGTACTTACATTCCCGAATGGAGTCTCAAAGTTTTTTGTGAATCGCAAAAACATTATTTTCATTTTTCTTGAGAGTGTTTATATGTTAGCGAATTATATGTTTTTTACGATCACGGCCGTATCTTTTTTTAGTTAACTTAGAAGTTTGATTTTTTCACAGCTTCATGCTTTATGGGACCACAGACTTGAGTATATGGTTTTAATTTAAACTCGATACCTTTACGCGTCCCCGAGATTTTATGGGTTCCGTTTTATTTGATTTAAAACTGAACCCATATAATGTAAATATAATTTTACCCTAAAAAACCTCCAATTTGAATACTAACTGATGATGATTTATTTATTGAGTAGGCACCTCAACGACTTATTCACTAAAACATACACAAACAAAAAACACAGTTTTAGGCATAGGTGAATTAGTTACTTCAAACTTACGTATTACCTAACGACGGACGACCTACGTACGACGAGAGGCAAAAAAGACGGGACTAAAAGTCAACACCAGGAAGACCCAGGAAATGAGATGCGGGGCGACAAGCTCTTTGCCGTTGCTTATCGGCATAGAATAGAGGCCGTGGAGAGGGTCCACAAATTCACTTACCTCGGCAGTGTTGTGTCAGAGACTGGAGGAACCAAAGAGGACATCGCTTCTAGGATCGCCAAGGCAAGAGCAACCTTCGATACGAACCTTCGACTTCGATACGATTGTAACTTGGCTAGGGGGCAGAAGTTAAGCTCTGTCATAGATATAAGAAAGGTTCTATGAGGTCTGCGATGTTTAGGGCTCGAGTACACTCGTAAAAAAATAGATGCCAATGACAGTTGTTAACAGCAATATAGTGTAAGCACGTACACAACCGAGTTACTCGTCCGAGTAGTTTGTCCGCCATTGGCCGAAAAAATCTGTTTTGGTGTAAGCGAGCCGTTACTTTAGACTGGCCAAGATCCGTTGATCTTGGCGCGTCTGAAGTTAGGCTCTGCGTACTTTAGCGCTCAAAATAAGTGCGCCAAATAAATGATTTATAAAAATAAATGCCAATAACAGTTGTTAACAGCAATAACACCAGCTATTGGCATTTATTTTTTCAAACCATTTATTTTTTACGAGTGCACAAGCGCTAAAGTTCGCAGAGCCTAACTTCAGACGCTCCAAGATCCGCCGGCCGTACTGTACTGTACACTTTATTTACCCGACTTCACTGGAAGGAGGGTTGTTTTTTTAGGTGTCTGTGTGTATGTAGGTATATTTCTTTTGCACGCCCTAGAGCCTAAATGGCTTGTTGCATTTTGGCATGAGAGGTGTCGTTAGATTCGCCTTAGTTGCGGAGAGTTAGACTGGGTATCAAAATTATAAAATGGTGGTTTTTGGCGCCCAAATGATTTTAAATATTATTTTTTCGCGAATATTGAATTTGAATATTCACATTCGTATTTACGAATCACACCACTTTTTTCAATAATCTAGGCCTAGGGTTTTGCTGAGACAATACATTTAAAAAAATATATTTTTAGTTATTACGGTTATTACCAGAGGTCGGAGTAGGTAGATTGATTTAAGGTCGTTGAAGTCAAACGTAGAGTAATATGGATATGCCTCCAAAATACCGGAACTTCATATTTATTGTGATATTTGTTCCGGAATTTTGAAATTAGCACGAATTTGTGTTTAAGGTGAAAAACGTATTAATAATATCAATCTACGCTGCCAGTGTTAGCTAATGGTGAAAGAAATCAGTATTGTATTTTATACAAAAATACTTTGGAATAGTTACACCGTATTTTGTCCCTTACTGTTGAATTAGAAATGACACTTGACTGTATGACGCTTTATTTTATATTAGTCGATAATTCCAATCCCGGAACTTTTTCCGGTACTTCCCGCACATTATGGATAAAATGGCATGTCCATATTATAATATCTTGACGCAAATATATAAAATCAATCTACCTACTCCCTACCTCTGGTTATTACTTTATAGTCCTTATACCTACTTCTCATTCTATTTAGTTCTTTTAGTACCTCATTATTACAAGTTTTCTTTTCTGACAACTTGTTGCAATCTAACTCCTCAATACACAATCCTCCCCTGGGGGCTTACTCTCGAGTTTAATTTCGATCGGTCGACATAGGAATTGTGACATTAGGTACTCTTGAATTCGATGCTAGCGCCAAATTAGTTTAAAATTGCGTGACCACAAGCCAAGCCCAATGCCCATTTTTCTTAATTTCCCAAAAAGGTCACGCAATTTGGTGCTAGCATCGATTTCAAAAGTACCTAACGTCACAATTCCAATGTCTATCTATCGGAATTAAACTCGAGAGTAAGCCCCCAGGTTATCGGTTCATCTTGTGGGAGGTCTTCCAACGCTGCTGCGTCTTGCGGAGCGCGGTCGCCACTGCAGAAGAAAAGGAGAGGGGGGTTTGTGTAAAAACATGTAGTACGCAACAGCTTTTTATTTGTGTTGCCATAATTTGTTTAAACCACAAACAAAATCATGAAAAATCATTGAACTAAAAAAACTTTTTACACAAAAATTAACCGACTTCATTAAAAAAAAAAAAAACACTTTTTAGTTGCGATGCACTTATAATCAGAGTGCCTATTTCTCATGATAATTCCAATAAACCCAAACACTGCTAGGATACTATTATGAAGTTCTCGTGTTTACCTTCCACCTTCCAGCTCCATCATCAGATCAGTTTAATAGTACTTACAGCCAAAGTGCATCTCATGACAATTCTGGGATGCCATGACAGGAAACCTCCTCGAGTGCCCGCAGGCTGTAGTTCTCTTGCGGATAAGTTCGGAGCGAAGACCAGTCTGCGGGCCGGTGCATCCTGGGAGGCGGCCAACTGCTTCCCTTAGGTATTCCTGCCTAGGGGGTTTCGATGGTCGTCTGCGAATGTCCTGTCCGGAGTCCGCTTCAACGCGTGGCCCTCTGCTTTAGCAGAGGGCACAGTGGCGAAGTAAGAGCGGGTCCGGTGTGCACTTACCCTGCCGCCGGGCAGGCAGGAGGAAGACTTGCTCCTCCTTCTGCCACCGTTGTTCTCGTAGCCCCAAAGATTGTCCAAGGTCATGTTTCTGACTTTCGATGGGGGTCGAGGGTCTTGGCTTAACCGCCCGGGCCGCGAGGAAGATAACCTCTATAAAAAATTACCCCAAATCTCCAAGCGGCGGCGCACCGTGAGGGAGGTTGTTAGCTTGACTAATGGGTAGCTTAATTAGTCTCTAGTGCGAACCACAGTATTTGAGCCAGTGTTAAAGTTTATTACTCGTGGGAACAGCAATGGAATCACCAAATAAATTTTTTAAAAAACCCGTGGAGAGCGATGCGCGGTCGGAGTCCGACGCTGCATCCGAAAGGAGCTCAGGCTCGGAGGAGATGGAGGAGACTGTGAGCGACTCCGGAGGGAACGTGAGGACCTTCCGGAAGCGTTTCAAATTGGGGGACGGGTCGTCCTCCGACGAAGGAAAGGGCTCGGCCCCAAAAATCCCCACCAGCAGCCGCGGTGGGGGCCGAGCCTTAGGAAAGGGGAGGGGGCTCACTGCCCAGGAGTCCGCTCAGCGAGCCGATAGGCTTGCTTCGGAGGGGCGCCACCCTGGAGTAAACAGCGCTGTGGCGAGCGCCTCGCGGCCGTCTGCCAGTGAGCCAGACGTCGGAGCGGATTCCGTCGAGGAGTCGCGCAAGCGCCTCGGCGAGTTGGTTGTGGAGGCCCTGACGGCGATGACCCGGAAACGGGAGAAGGGCTCCAAAAAGAGGGGCATCGCGAAGTTCGCGACCTCAATTTTGGAGGCCATAGATGCCACCTTCGAGCTCAGCTTCAAGAAGCTCCGGGCCGAGCTCACCGGTGCCCCAAAACCCGACCCACGGGTTGAGGAGGCGCCCAAAGAAAGTGGCACACCGGGTCAAACGCAGGAGCGGCCCCAGCCCCAACCCGAGCCGGAGAGCCAGCTGCTGATGGTGGTGCGGCAGGAGCTGGCTGCCTTCAGGCAGCAGCAACAGGAGCAGCTGGAGCAGGTTCAGCTGCGGATGCAGCAGCAGCTGTCTGTGCTGGAGGGGATCGTGCTGCGTCCCCCGCTCGCGGCCTCCGGCCAGCGCAAGACGGCATCCTACGCCGCTGCGGCTGCTGCGCCCAAGGTGGGCCCGTCGGGGCAAGCTGAGCGGGTGGCCGCGGCGTCAGGGCCTGTGAGGTCAGCTCCGGCGGCCAAGCAGCAGCGGCGGCGGGGGGTGGCTGCTCCTGTTCCTGCTGTTCCTCCTCCTTCCACGAAGGGAAGGGCGGCTCATGCCGCTAAACAAGCAGGACCTCCTGTAGTGGCGGCGAACAGGCCGCGCCTGCCGCCTGCGCCCGAAGAACCTTCGGCTGGCGCCGACTGGACGGTTGTCGGCGCCAAGAAGAAGGCGGGCAAGGCGGCTAGGGCGGCCAAGAAGAACCTGAGGCGGCGAGAACGCAGGAAGCGCGCCATGGCGGCCAGGCTTCGCGCCCCTAAATCCGAGGCTGTAGTGATCACACTACAGCCTGAAGCGGAAAAGAGGGGCGTGACCTATAAGTCCGTCATGGACAAGGCGAGGCGGGCGGTGTTGCCCCACCTCGAGGAGCTCGGAGCCACCGAGGGCTTCCGCATGAGGCGCACCGTTACCGGTGCCCAAATGCTGGAAGTCCCTGGCGCGTCCAGTGGCCCAGCGGCAGACGCCCTGGCCAAGAGGCTCAGGGAGTCCCTGGACGTAGAGGAGGCTCGAGTGTCCAGGCCCACGAAGTGCATAGACATGCGCATCATGGGCTTGGACGACTCCGTCGGGGTGGACGAAGTAGTGGCCGCCATCGTCGGGGCGGGAGGGTGCACGACCGACCAGGTCCGGGCAGGCACCATCCGCACTGACGGCACGGGCATGCAAGCCGTTACGGTTAGCTGCCCCGTGTCGGCGGCCAAAACTATAACGGGGGAGGGCCGAAGGCTTTTGGTGGGCTGGGTCTCCGCGCAGGTAAAACTGCTGGAGCCCAGACCTCTGCGGTGCTACCGCTGCCGCGTGGGACACCACGCCGGGGCATGTTGCGCCGCGGAGGTGGACCGCAGTGACCGCTGCTTCCAGTGCGGTCAGCCTGGGCACAGGGCCGTCGAATGCCGCGAAAAGCCGCATTGCTACGCATGTGCGGCGGCCGGCAAGTCGGCTGACCATCAGGCTGGGAGCAGATCCTGCGACCCCCCCACCAAGGTCAAGGCCAGGTTCCGGCCCATCCCCGGGAATGTCCTCACCGTCGCAGCCACCTCTGTGGCCGCCGCCGCTATTGCCGCCTCAACCGCCGCGGCAGTGCCCTCAAGGAGGGCTCCGGAGGAGACTGTAATGGACTGTCAATAACGGCACCATTACGTCTCCTCCAGGCGAACATCAACCACTGCGCCCCTGCTCAGGATCTGTTGCTCCAGAGCATGGCGCAGTGGTCGATCAACATCGCCGTAGTCTCCGAGCCGTATTACGTCCTGCCCAGTGGAGACTGGGTTCAGGACCTGGACGGCTCGGTGACTTTAATCTCGTCGACCGCCGCCGGTACCCCGCCCCTCGAGCGCGTCACGAGGGGCCGGGGTTGCGTGGCGGCACGGTTCGGGGACATTGCAGTGGTAGGCGTCTACCTGTCCCCGAACAGATCTCTCGGCGATCTCCACATCTCCCTGATGGAGCTGAAAAACGTCGTCGTTGGGTTTAGGGACCTCCCCGTGGTCGTTTGCGGGGACTTCAATGCCTGGAACGAGGCTTGGGGTTCCCGGTACACGAACGGGCGGGGTCGGTCGGTAGAGGCCTGGGCTGAGGAGTCCGGCCTGGTCGTCCTAAACCGGGGCTCTGTCTCCACGTGTGTGCGGATGCGGGGCGAATCAGTGGTAGACCTATCGTTCGCCAGCCCCGATCTGGCGCCACGTGTCGTTGACTGGCGCGTTATGGAGGGGGTGGAGACGTTCTCAGACCACCGGTACATACGGTTTGACGTCTCCGCCCAAACCTCGACCGCGCCGGTCCGGCAGAGCCCTTGTGGTCCGCGGTGGTCGCTGAGGCAGATGGACCGGGAGTTCCTCCTGGAAGCCGCGACGGTACAGGCCTGGGTGCAAGCACCGGACAGGCCTGTCGACATCGACGTCGAGGCAGAGTGGTTCCGGGAGGGCATGTCGCAAATTTGCGACGCGGCAATGCCCCGAGTCCGTCCAGGACGTGCCAAGCGCCAGGTGTACTGGTGGTCGCCGGAGATTGCGGCATTGCGCAATGCATGCAATCACGCGCGGCGCCGGTACGCCAGGTACTGCAAGCGCCGCAACCGCCCGCCGGATGCGGATGCTATAGAGGCGGAGCTATACGAGGGTTACAGGGTGGCGAAGCGCACCCTCCGAGCGGAGATTAAGCGGGCCAAACTGGAGGCCCGCAACGTCTGGCTGGGGTCTCTGAATGCAGACCCGTGGGGACGCCCATACAAGATGGTGCGGGAGAAACTCCGCCCTTGGGCTCCCCCGCTGACTCAGAGTCTCCGGCCCGAGCTCGTGGAGGCTGTGGTCGGCACTCTGTTCCCTTCGCGGGGGGTACACTCCCCCCCGCCCATGGCTCCACCACCACCGGCAGTACCTGACGCGGACCACGACGACGACGATGTTCCAGAGGTGACCGAGGTAGAGATGAGAGTGGCGGTACAACGGCTGAGTGCCAAGAATACCGCCCCAGGACCCGACGGCTTGCCTGGAAAAGCCTGGGTCCTGGCCATGGAGGTTCTCGGGCCTCGATTAAGGGGGCTCTTTAGCGCATGCTTGGAGAGGGGCCAGTTCCCACTTCGCTGGAAGACGGGAAAACTGGTCCTCATAGCGAAGCTGGGGCGCCCTGCGGACTCTCCGTCCGCGTACCGGCCCATTGTGCTGCTCGACGAGGTGGGCAAGCTCTTTGAAAGAGTCATTGCAAACCGCCTCGTCGCGCGCCTAGCACGGGTGGGGCCGGACCTTTCGGACGGACAGTTCGGCTTTCGCAGGATGCGCTCCACGGTGGATGCCATCATGCGCGTGCGAGCCCTCACGACGGGGGATGCGGTGTCCCAGGGCAGGTGTGTCGTGGCAGTGTCTTTGGACATTGCCAACGCCTTTAATTCCCTGCCCTGGAGTAGCATTGGAACGGCACTCCGGTACCACCGGGTGCCCGACTACCTCTGTCGTGTGATCGAGGCCTACCTTTCGGAGAGGTATATTATCTATCCCGGTCACCAGGGAGAGTGGAAACGTCGAGAGATGTCGTGCGGTGTTCCGCAGGGATCGGTACTAGGACCACCCTTGTGGAACATCGGATACGACTACGTGCTGCGCGGCGACTTCCCCGACGGGGTCAGCGTGGTCTGCTACGCGGACGACACGTTGGTCCTAGCGCGGGGAGAGTCGTACCGGACGGCGGTCGAACTAGCGACACGCGGGGTTGCGATAGTCGTTGAAAGGATCCAGCAGTTGGGACTCGAGGTGGCACTGCACAAGTCCGAGGCCATGTGCTTTCACGGCCCTCGGGGTGCGCCACCACCGGGTTCCCAGCTAACGGTAGGAGGGGTTCACATCAGCGTCGGGTCGACGATGAAGTACCTGGGACTCGTCCTCGACAGCTGGTGGAACTTCAAGGAGCACTTCCGACGTCTGGCTCCCAAACTGAATCGGACTGGGGCTGCTCTCGGGCGGCTCCTGCCCAACCTCAGGGGACCAGACGCCTCCTGCCGGAAGCTCTACGCGGGAATCGTTCGGTCCATGGCCCTTTACGGGGCTCCGGTGTGGGCACCGACGTTGCAACAGCAACCGAGGGCCCAGCTGAATGCGTGCCAGAGGGTCATGGCAATACGCATGGTGCGAGGGTACCGAACGATTTCCCGCGAGGCGGCGACCCTCCTTGCTGGCCAACCGCCATGGGATCTGGAGGCAACAGTCCTTGCACACATGCACGATAAGCGCATGGAGATGCAACGCCGGGGCGAAATTCCGCTGCCACGTCAAGTCGAGGCATGGCGGACAGAGCTCCGGCGGGATCTCATGGCGAAATGGCGTCAGCGACTATCGCAACCTCGTTCGGGGCGCGCCACAATTGAGGCGATAAGGCCCATCTTTGAGGCGTGGCTGGAAAGACCTCACGGCGCTCTCAACTTCCGCACGACGCAGGTGCTTACCGAACACGGAAAGTTCGCTAAGTACCTGTTCCGGATTCGTGCGGAGGATTCGCCCGGGTGTCGCCACTGTGCGGAACACCCGGAGGACACGGTGGAGCACACTGTAGAGGTGTGCCCCGCCTGGGCGGAGCATCGCCGTGTCCTCGTGGGGGCGATCGGCGGCAGCGATCTCTCTCGCCGGGCCTTGGTTCAGGCCATGGTCCGTAGTGAGGAGGGATGGCAGGCGGTCGCCTCCTTCTGTGAAGCAGTAATGCTAGCAAAGGAGGAGGCCGACCGCATCAGACAGAGGCAACGGGGCGCTCGCCCCAGCCGCCGCCGGGATTCCGATCCCGATTTCCGGCCACCGTAGGCGCGGGCTTGCGGACGGCGTGCAATGGGTAGCACGCTGTTCGATCGTCCGGTAACCGGCCGGACCGAGCCCAAGTCGTCGACGGCGCGTTCTGTTCCCGCGCGCCTCAAGGAGCTGTCAGCAAACCGAAGAGGCCCAGCCTGCTAACTGCAGGCAGGCAGGGTCGAAGCCTGCTGGGGCCAAGGGCCGTTTTCTGAGAGGAAGGCTCAGCCCCGGCACTATAGGCAACGAAGGAACGGGGTAGGTTTTTAGTCAGTACGAGTCTGACACTATTTCCCGCTCCGCCCAAGGGCGGGATCTGTCATTGGATGATTTTACCTACCATAAAAAAAAAAAAAAAAAAAAAAAAATCTCATGACAATTCTAACAAGCCCAAACATGGCTAGGATACATGGATTCATTACGGAGTTCCGGTGCCTATCTTCCGGCTCCATCATCATCATCAAGTCACTTTGATGATACCATTTTCAACATAACTATTCAGAACCATTTATTTATTTGTATTGTCACCGTCGCCTATCTTCATTGTGATATCTATGCGAGTATGAAGTTCCGTAGGCCATTTTTGGTCTTCTTCATCAGTTTCACTTCATCAAATGTTGCTTTGTGACTGTAAATGCTTAAGTCCTCGATAAAAATACCAAAATTATTATATGGTTGCGTATAATATTTGAGGAGTTCCCTCGATTCCTCATGGATCCCATCATCAGAACTGGATTTTGAAAAAAATGGGACTAACCTGGAAGCATACTCATAGCGACAGTCTCTGTCGCTATTTCAGTATGCCACACGGAAATGAAGCGCGAACTCAAAACATTTTACTGTAAATTCTTGCTAAATACTCTCCAGCGTTTTGTACATATTAACAGTTTGTACGTGTTATTGACAAAATTGTGGTGCCTCTTCCACAAAGGCCATTAATACAAAGTTGAAGTTGATGTCCAATACGAAAAAAAATAACAAGAGAGTAATCAACAGAATTCGCGGTGTTTGTAACTCCTACTTAAAATTTATCGAAATCCCAACCGGAGGTACAAAATATATCTAAGTATCTAAGACAAAATTTTAATACAAAAATTCCTCCACAACCCACGACCCACACAACACACCACAACACACACCCACACACACACACACACACACACACACACAACCACACCCTTGCACCACATTCCTGGCACAAGTTTAGCGGAAAATTCGAGTGATTAAAGTGGTGATGGAATTACCAAATGCCAATAGAGCGATCAGGCGTTATCTCTTTTCTCTCAAGTGGTCATTTTATTAAACATTGCACTGAATTGAGTAAGATGAAACCACAAGCTTAATGAGAAGGGCTCTTTTATTTAACTAGAAAATACAAATACCTAAGTACCCACGCATATCGCAACATAAACAACGAACCTACCAATCGCTCCCGAATCTTCTAATAGTGGCATGATGTTTTCCTCGTAAAAGTTCTAAGGCCCGTATATTTCCATGCGGTCATAGGTCCCGCGGCCTCCCAAACAAAAGTACCGCCTCGAAAACTTTATCCGCCTTATTCCAAAACGCGATCTAAAATAGTTCCGGGACTATTACTAGTTTTGATTGGCATTAAACCTAATAATAGTCCCGAAATATATTTAGATCGCTTTTAATTGGTATTAAATTTAGTAATAATGCCGAAAACTACATTTAGAAAGCGTTTAATCGGGATTAAACCTAGTAATAGTACCGGAACTATTTTAGATCGCGTTTTGGAATAAGGCGGTATGTGTGAATCATCATGAGTCGATAACCGCACAGCGTGATCAATCGTAACATTAGTTTATCTTATCGCTTTCAAACAGTTCTTCATGTTTTTACGCATTAAAGTTAGCTGGGGTCACATAGTTAAATGCGTTACATGATGTAAATATTTACTTAGGAAATCATCAAAAAATTATTTCTCCCGTGCAGAGGTGAGCGGCAGGAAGTGTTAGGTTTTTACTGACAATGTTCCTTCAGTTGCCCCCGCAAGGCTACGGCAAATGTCATTGATATGAAATTTCGGATAGTTTCTGTTACGGATATTAGAATTTTAAAATAATAAATAAGAAAGATTGGACCTTTATTTCCCCGCCGGTTCCGAGTACTTAATTCGAAATTTCAGTGTGATGTTATTCCTATATTAAAATTCCATCCCTGATTTGTAGAATCAAAATCAAAATTACTTACCTAATAAATAATTTTGAACAACCGCAGTATCTCTCATTCTATGAATGCCTGTAGGTACCTAATTGATTTGTTTACAGTACACGGGACCATCATCGGCATTCAACGTATATTTTTCTCTGTTAACAAGTTGTTGAAGTGACTTATTAATAACGTAAACACCTTGGTGGGTGGTTTCAGTCAATTAACTCAACATCGATGTGGGCTCAGGACTAGGACTGTCACGCTATTACTGTCTAAAACCACTCTTGTGTCATTGTGTGTTACCCCTTGCGTTCTAGGACCGCAGGTTACTTGTCAGAAATTCTCTGCGACCTTAGCGGGTGTCCTGCTAAACCCTACGGTTTTGCTGATCTTTCTTTGCGGCGCGCGTGGAACAATACGCGCCGGCGACGACTGCGACTCGGTCCGAACGGTTATCGGAAAGTCACCTACCGTGGCTGGTAGTCCGTTCCCTCACGCATGCGGCTGTCTCCTTCGCTAGCATTACTGCTTCGCAAGAAGAGGTGACCTCCTCCCATTCCCTTTTGCTCCGGAATCCGGAGCGAAAGGAAATGGGAGGAGGTCCGGTGTCAGGATCTTGGACTAAACAAGGGCCCGGTGCAAAAGGTTACCAGCGATCACCTCCACGAGGACATGGCGGTGCTCCGCCCAAGCGGAGCACATCTCTATCGTATGTCCCCGTCCCCATTATGTCCTTCGGTCCATGGTAACGTAGTAGGTGGTTGAGTAGGTGTTTTTCTTGCAGAATAAAATCCTCTAAGTACTTATTTCAAATGGCCGATTCCCAAAATTGAGCTGTATTCAATGATAAATCGTTATTCTAAAACAAACAAAAATTGCAGAAGTCGGTGTTGATCATAGATATCCGGTGTTGATGGTATTGCTTTTTCATTTTTGGCATCGACTTCCGAACAATTATTAGTTTTCTCTTTTTTTTAAGTCGAACGTTGTATTTTTTGTAAAAAGCTTTTCATTATTTTCAACTTTTTTATTGTGGTACCCTACAGTTAAAATTAAATGGCGAGCATGTTAATTGGTAAGTTAACTTGAGATTTTTTTTTATGGTGGGTGAAAATCTTCCCTTGGGCGGAGCGGGAGACAGCGTCAGAATTTTACCGACTAAAATACCCACCCCGTGCCTTCGCTGCCTTTCATACTGGACTCTTCTTTTCAGAAGCTGACCCTTGGCCCCAGTAGGCTTCGACCCTACCTGCCTGCTAGCAGGTTGGGCCTCTACGATTTGCTGGCGCGCGGGAACAGCACGCGCCGTGTCGACGACTTGGACTCAGTCCGGTCGGTTACCGGACGGTCGGACAGAGACGGGCCAATACCGGATTAGTATGAATACCGGTATCAATACCGTGATTACGGTATTGGACACAAGTTCAATTAACGACATTAATAAAACCAGTAAAATACGTGTTCTTATTTTCAAATCTGTCTTTATTACAGTTACTTTCTGAAAAGCAGTAATGCTGGCAAAGGAGCAACGGCCCTCACGCCCTAGACGCCGTCAAGATTGAATCCCGATTTCCGGCCACCGTAGGCGCCTGGACGGTGGGCAATGGGTAGCTCGCCGTCCGACCGTCCGGTAACCGTCCGGACCGAGGCCAAGTCTCGCCGAAGCCTACTGGGGCAATGGACTGATTTCTGAAAAGAATGTCCGGCCCCGGTATAAAGGGCTAAGAAGGAACGACGTCATTGGATGATTTTACCCACCACCAAAAAAAATGCTCCATTTTTTTCACATCACCATATCCACTAGGAATCAATTTGCAAATTTATCAATTTAAATAAAAGCGAAATACCAGTCATTGATTAATCACGAAATCTCAGAAACTGTAACACCTACAAATTTAAAATTTTGCTAGGCGCCTTATGGGGTGTAGAACAGATTTTACGAAACTTCACCCCTAAGGGGGTTCCGCAAGGCAAAGAATGGAACGGGGTAGGTTTTTAGTCAGTAAGAGTCTGACACTACTTCCCGCTCCACCCAAGGGCGGGATTTCTCATTGGATGATTTTACCTACCATAAAAAAACCCCTAAGGGGGTAAAACGGGGTTTGGAAGTTTGTATGGAGAAACCGAATTTCAGGCGAAGTCACTGCGCTGGCAGAAGCTAGTAATTAAATAAAACAGCCATTGAACTTAACCCAAAGAAATCCCGCCTAAAAAAAATCCGTATAGAGTTACCAATACAAAAAAAAACATTCGACCAAGTGCGATTCGGACTCGCGCACGAAAGGTTCCGTACCTTCCGTAGCAAATAAAGGTAAAAAAATCGCGTCGGATATATGGGAGTCCCCTTAAACATTTATTTTATTCTGTTTTTTACTATTTGTTGTTATAGCGGCAACAGAAATATCATTATCTGTGAAAATTTCAATTGTCTAGCTATCATGGTCCATAAGATACCTACAGCCTGGTGACTGACGTCTTAGTAATAAGGTCCCGTTTTGTCCATTGGGTACCTAAACATAAAACAAATAACCACATAAAATAATACCGAACGGTGCGCTCCTCTTTCATAATTTTGGCTTTAATTATGCGTCTTCGCAAGTGGATCTAAAATCTATGAACAATGACAATATAACTGATGTAATGAATCAAAGTAAAAGTATTGGCGTCCGAACGGTGTCTTAGAAAGAGATTATTTCAGATTCAAAAATAAAAAAAAATATATTTAAATTTCTCAAGGGGATTAAAAATTCATCGGGTAGGTACTTCCCGTTGACCTAGAACCCTGAAATTTGGCATGAAGCAAGGCGTTGGGAATAACAAGGTATTTTTTTCTTTTTTTTGTGTTTAACCCATATTTTATATTAACACCACACATTTGCCAATCAACTTTACCTAATATAGGTTCATACATACTTCAGTTCACTAGGTAAAGCTAGTTGGCCTAAGAAAGAGCTTCATTTACAAATCATGTCATTTTATACGTTGTAGTTAGGTAAGTACTAAGCATTACTTTTGACTTATAATGAAAATAGTACACTTTGGTACAAGTGCAGAAAGATTGTCATTGCGAGCGAGGCGGAATTCGCACGAGCCGTAGGCGAGTGTGTACGTGTATCAAACGACTATTTTTCAATAAAGTTACTAAAGAAATACTTTCTCTGAAAAATTAAGATGCATTATTTTTCATTTTGTACTGAAGAAATTTTTTTGATTTGAACTGAAGAAAAAGTTTACATGCATTTTAGTTTCGATTTTGATGGCAGCAGGCTATCGCAAGTATGTTCTATCTGGCAGCGGCGGCGGCGGCAACGCACCATCTTAAGATTCTTATCTCTTCAAATCTTAAATTCAACATTTTTTCAATAATAAATAAGTTAGTTATTACACTTTTTTCCCGCGCTTAACTTTTGCAGGTTGCAGGAGAAGCAAAGGTATCAAACCATTAAATATCCTAAAATAGAAATTCAAATATTTTTAAGTTTAGAACGCAAATAATAGTCAATTTGTTGATAATAACTTACATGTTTGATAGAAGATAATAACAAATTATTGTGTAAATAATCATATTTCTTGAAGATGTTATACATATAAAAAAAACCTTAAAAATCTGTGCCTCTTTGATTTAAAAATAAATAATAATCACCGTTGACCGAGACGAAATGGGAAAGAAAAAAGCCCTTGTTATGATAAATAAAATAAATATATGAGGGTGATATAATGGCATAATTATCGCACATAATCATAGTGCGCAAAGAGCCAATTTTCGAGGAAAGGGAATTGAAATAGTACATTTTGAAACAAGTGGAGAAAGTTTGTCATATTACCTATTAAAAGGTTTTATATATTAAAAGTTTGTATATATTTGTATAGGCCAGGGTGTTACGGACTGCAGTGACAAATCTACACGTGTATCAAACGACGTTTTTCAAAACACTTACGAAGAAATACTACGAAAAATTTACTAATAAATCTATCTTCTATCTGAAAATTACGACGCATTTTTGTTCATTTTGTACTGAAGAAAATTTACCAAAGTTTCCATACATTTTGTTTTTGATTTAATCGCAACAGGCTACCGCAAGTATTTTGTACCTCAATCACAATATCTGGCGATGTAACATATAAAGAATTCTCTTGAAATCTTTAATTCGAAATTTTTTTATTTTTGAATTTAGAACACAGATTTAATGTTAATTTGTATTTTGTTGGTAATAACAAATTATTGCGTAAGTAATCATGTTTATTTATTATATTCTATTCAAAAACACAATTTGAATATTCCATAAACGTTAAGACCTTAAAAATATCTGCCTCTTTGCTTTAAAAAAATAAATAATCACCATGGACCGTGACGAAATAGGAATGAAAAAAGGAATAATACATGCCATGTTGAACCTGATCGTAGTGCGATAAGAGACAGTTTTCAAGTAAGTGTATTGAAAATAATATTGAAAACAAAAAAAACAACTAAAAAGTTCCACATACTTATGTGACCTTTCAAGCAATAGTCAAAGTCAAGTTAGACCAAAAAATAGGAGAAACGTTACAATAACTCGTACCCAGCTGAAAATTGGTAGGATTGTTTAAAAAACCGTTATAAATGAAATCTACAAAGTCCTCATCGATCCGACACCTAAAAAAAAATTACTTGGGGTCAAAGGTCATAAAAACTTGTGTTTTGCAATTTTCAGCAAACCGGTAAGTTTTATTATAAAATAGCCAAGACAAAAAATTGTAGATCAGATTATTTATCTTATCTATAAAAAATATCTCGATACTTTTTTCCTAAGAGCAACAGTTTTTGAGACATAATGATTCAAATAGCAGAAAGAGTACAACTCTTTCTGCTTTTTGAATTATTAGTTATTATCATAAAATGTAAATCATAGTCATAATATGTAAAAAAAAAACACGTAAATACATCACTAAAGCAATACAAGTAAAAATATTATTTCTAATACAATAAAATAAATAAAATAAATAAAAATAAATAAAAAGTAATACAAGTAAAAATATTATTTCTAATAGCAAATAAAAAAATAGTACATTTTGATACAAGTGCAGAAAGTTTGTCATCGCGAACAAGGCGGAATTCTCACGAGCCGAAGGCGAGTGTGTTATGGAGCCGAGGGCTGCAGTGACAAATTTGCACGTCTTTCAAACGAAGTTTTTCAATACACTTACGAAGAAATACTTTCTCTGAAAATTACGACGTATTTTTGTTCATTTTGTACTGAAGAAAATTTTTCAAAGTTTCCATACATTTTAATTTTGATTTAGATGGCAGCAAGTATTTTTTTACCTTAATCACAATATCTGGCGGCGGTGGCGTACCATCTAAAGAATTCTCTTCAAACCATAAATAAAATATTTTTTTCACAAATGCCTCTACCCAAATTTCCTAATCCTTCTTCAGTTTCCCAGTTTCGTCCAATTTCCATACTCCCAATCCTATCCAAAGTCCTTGAGAGTGTTGTTAATAATCAACTGTCTCATTTTCTCTCCTCTAATAGCATGATGAGTCCTTATCAATCTGGATTCCGTCCTGGTCACAGTACTGTATCGGCACTCGTTAAGATAACTGACGACATCCGACTGTCCATGGAAAACAGGCTTCTTACAGTGTTGATTTTTCTGGATTTCAGCAGTGCTTTTAATTCAGTTGATTTTGACATCTTCTTAGGTATCCTTTCCTCTCTCAATATATCTCCTCCCGCAATTGCATGGTTTGATTCTTATCTTCGGGGTCGCTCGCAATCGGTTCGCTCAGGAGAGGCTTCCTCTGACTGGTGCGATCTCGCTGTGGGTGTTCCTCAGGGTGGCGTTCTTTCTCCTCTTCTTTTTTCTGTTTTTATTAACGCAATCACTAAGGTTTTATCTTCACATTTTCATCTCTATGCAGACGACTTGCAGCTTTATCGCCACTTAAAGTTTGAAGAGCTCAACGACGCTATTAATGCCATCAATAATGATCTTAAAAATATCTGTCCATGGGCTAAAATTTCAGACTTTTAGTAAATCCAACAAAATCGCAAACTCTCATTATTGGTGGCAGATATTTTTTCAACTTGCTGAATAACCAGTCCCTCCCACCGGTTCTGTACGATGCTGTCGCTATAGCCTATTCAAAAAAGTTAAAAACTTAGGTGTTCATTTAGACTGTAACCTGTCTTGGAATATCCACATTGCAGAAGTAAGCAGGAGAGTATTTTGCTCGTTTCAGTCACTGAAACGTCTTCAGAAGTTCCTGTCTTTCTCAACTAAAGTTACTCTTGCTCAGTCTCTTCTTTTACCTCTTCTTGACTACGCTAATGTCTGCTTCCTTGATGCAACTGAGGAACTTCTCGACAAACTGCAGAATTTGTGTATCCGCTTTTATTTTTGGCCTTCGAAAGTATGACCATGTGTCGGAATTTCGTAGGCAGTTGAAGTGGCTGCCTTTTTGGCAACGTCGGGATTGCCATACTCTTTCTTTTCTATTCTCTGTTCTTCATAATCCCAACTCCCCCTTGTATCTTCGGGAATTCAATTCATCCCAATATTAATGAAAATAAAAATTCAAATATTTTTGAATTTAGAACACAAAAACCGACAAATGTTAATTTGTTGGTAATAACAAATAATTGTATAAGTAATCATTTTTATTTATTTTATTCTGTTCAAAAACACAATTTAAATTTTTCATTAAATATTAAAACCTTCAAAATATCTGCGTCTTTGCTTTAAAAAAAATCACCCTTGACCGTGAAGAAGTAGGAATGAAAAAATCCCTTGGCGTGATAAATTAAAAAAAAGCACGCGGGTGTATGGCATGTAATACATGCCATGTCGAACCTAATTGTAGTGCGATAAGGGGCAGTTTTCGAGTAAGTGTATTGAAAAAGAAATTACCATTATTATTAAGACGTAACACATATTAGTTACGTTACGTGTTTACATTTTAGATTTCCGAATATTCCGGAACTTAAAAGGAAGGTGAAGCAGAGAAAGTTGGTTGCCAAAAAAGTGGATATATAGCATTATTTGTTCAAGGCAATTTACAGCTGATTGCTATGAAACTTTAAAAGATCGACGCCGTTTATTTAGTTCAGCAACGCGTTATAAAAAATAATTAAATGCAAGCTTGTATTTTTTTGTAA
Source organism: Leucania comma (assembly GCA_958295575.1). Taxonomy (NCBI): domain Eukaryota; kingdom Metazoa; phylum Arthropoda; class Insecta; order Lepidoptera; family Noctuidae; genus Leucania; species Leucania comma. Next base: position 11,043,979 of record OY282474.1, on the reverse strand, counting down.
TAAAAAGACCCCAAATCTTTTATCCGGTATATCCCTCAAGGCATCATTTAACCTAGCCGCGAAATTAAAATTAGGAACTTTATTAAAAAATCCTAATTTTAATTTTGCGGCTACCTACCTACTTTCTGTCCTCGTAGTTGATTGATTTACTAAATCGACGAATATTCGTAACAGTGCCGCACAACAGATATGTGCCCGTCCCAGTTCACGGTAATGGTCCCCTTCATCTTTGACAAGACTATTGTAGCCAATAAGTCTGATGTAGTTGTTGTGAACCAATATGATGATGATGCCATCTAGCCGATTTCGGCCACAGCGACCGCAATCTTTGGCTCCTCATGGTTGTTGTGAGCTCAGATGTGCTGCCCTGTCGTGTGCTCTCATGTGACTTGCATATGCAACTTTGGCCGAAAAACTCCGAGCGCAAAGCGGACATGTCAGAACACCAATAAGAGGCGTGCAATGATAGTTGATATATCCGTCCCTCATGACGAGAACCACGTGAAAGCCGAGAAAGTCAAAGCAGATAAAGTATCTTGACTAAATTGATCGGACTAGTAGTCTTATGAGACAGTTGCATTCATTAATTTTATTTCAATTACAAAGTTATAAACTGCGCCATACTTCAAAAATTTAAAAAAAAAAAGTATTGTGTGAAATAGCACGTAATTTTTTTTTTCGTGCGCCTTCTTAGATTTTCTTATGGGTGTAAATTGCGGTGCGGGTTGGACTTGGCACTTTTAACACAAGATCGAAATATAGGTACTTCACAGCGAGCTTAAAAGCGGTGGGGGAAGAGCCAGATTTCGAGGTAAGTATTAATTATTTTTTTAGAAATACCGACTTCAATAAAATGTGACTAAACGTTATTTCGAATTTAGGTAGTGCATGGAAAAAAAATTCAGTAGAGAATTTGGTAAGAAGCCGTAAAGATGGCACGTACCTATTTGCATTCAGAGTTCAGGATGATGCAACAGTAACATGTGTGACGTCAGGACAAGGGCAAGCGTGGTACTCCGGTTCCGCAGCTTTTACACGAATGTTTTATTTTTAAAGTAGCTTTCGAGTTCCATAAGCTTATGGGAAGTAGTTCAACGGGTCCTAAGAACAAAATCTTATCTAAAAATAAGATGCAATGTATTTTATTCCTTAGGCACATTTAAAATCTCGTATCGTAAATCATTTTTCATACATCCGTCGATTTATACATTTGTTTATTTATTACATTTGGATCTCTGTACGTTGCGGTTGGGTAAAGCTTTGCGAGTTGCTTGGTTTAGGCCACCGAGCAACTATACTATACATTACTATATGTTACTAAAAGGTTATATTGTTAATATATTACCAATATATAACCAAGTTTGTCTATTAAAATATAATCAAGTCTTTGAATCTTTTCATAGTCTTATAGTTACTTTTCAGTAAAACTTATTTTGTGAACTTCAGCCGTTTTTATAACAACTCTTCATTTTGTTTTGGCAGGATAGGATTTTTAAAATAAATTAGGTTGACAGGTAAGTGCTAAATGTATTCCCTTGTGAAAAGCGTTCAACCCAGGTACATTTTTATACAAATGTTCTTGCGTGATTATGATGTCATCTTTCTTCTTTCTTCGGGTATTTCGGGTACACAGACAATCTTGTGGATACTTCTAAAGAAATCAAAACATTTTTTTTTTTATAATCCAGTAAAGACCTCTGAAAATCTGTTATTTTAGGTGAAATTTGGCCCTTCATAATGTACTTATATATTAAAAGTTATTACAAGCCTTCCACATTTTTTGTGAAGAATCTAAATGATGACAATTTTTGTCAAAAACTTTTGAGGATTTTAAAAAATCACGTATTTCCTGGAACAAATTTTGTGAAATATTCAAGTAAATCACGGAATTACCGAATGCCAACAGAGTTTTCAGGAGTTATCTTTGTTTTTTCGCGTTGCCTTTCCATCAAACATCGCGTTGGATTACTTTAGATGAAGCAACAAGCTTTTATAAAAACCATGCTCGACATTGACGATAGGCGAGTGGGCGAAGGGAAGGGGAAAGATATTTTTTTTATGCCTATCTTTAGAAAATAGGATTTTTGAAACGTGTGGCACCTACAGAATCATTCTTTTACAGAAGAAAATTTATTACTGCACCTACCTGCATTATGTTATATTATTATTGCATTCTGAGGCTTATTATGCTATGCCTGTATTATATTTATTATTATTTTCTATCGACAATCGGTCAGTATAATAAAGTGGAACGGAGGCGTATTTTGCCCAGTCTGTCACGCTTATTAAATCAAGCCCCAAGCGAACGCCGGCGTTCGCACACCTATTGTCTTTCTATTGTGTCTCTTATTACGGTATTCAAAAGATTAAAAAATAAATTGAAATGTTATTAAACAATTTAAACCCCTTGATTAACAATAAATATGTTTTTTATTAATACCTAACCTTAAAATAAAAGAGAATTGAAAAACTTCAAAAAATTTCAGCTTGAATAACATAGCTACCGGACCAGCTATTTTCGATAAAAAGAAGAAAGTCCCATTTATATTCCTACCCTCTTTTTACACGATTGCGCAAAAACGAATGTTATGATTACTTTCCATATATGAGGTTTTAATTTTTATTTTTTTATGTTTTTAGGATTTTATTGTTTAATCTAAGATATTAATATCTTGTACTTCAACTTAGTCATCTATAATCCTCACTCAGTCTTTAGCAATTAAAAAGTATTTATTTTTAAGCAGTGAATCACTACAATAACAAGACAATATTTATTATAAGTCGCGTGTTGTTGATTTATCGCCGCTATCACCTATCGCTCGTTCATTCATGTCAGATAAATTACAAACAATAATGTAGATAAATGGTCGTATCGTAGTACAGTAGTGGAGATTTTGTTAGGAAAATGTTTAGCGTGGTGGCTGTGGTGCGACTCCGTGCGACGTCCGCGGGCCTCTTGACTCCGGTACTTATAACGCCGCGCCCGCCCGCCGTCGCCACTCCGGCACGCTCCGTCCTCGCGCAAGCCAAACTTTTTTCGCAACTACACTACTTTCTGTGAAGAACGACATTTTTGTGACCATGAAGCGGGGGCTTGTGCTGTTTCTCGCAATGTGCGCGTTTGCCATCGCCATGGTGCCTAGAGATAGGGTGAGTGCCTTTTTTATGGATAAAGTGTTTTCTTAGATCGCTAAGTTCGTTGTGTTTCAGCCGAATGGTTTCGTGTGTGGTGCTGCAGTTTCCGTTATTGTTATAGTCTCCAGGTCGTGAACCAAAGAGTATTTTTAATAATTTATTTTGTGAACCACCACTAGAACATCATTGTGTATTTCATGATTTTTATTTTATGAAAATCAGGGTTGTTTTCTGTATCGAGTATTCGAAGATAGGAATGAGTCAAATCTAGCTTAAAATGACCAAGTGAAACAGTTTTTCAGGCTAAATTGGAATTCGACAAATTCTTAACTGTGAATTTATAATTTTGAAAACGGGGGTACATAAGTTAGGACCAAGTGTGGCTTGAATTATTGTCGAGTTTATTGCAATCTTACTGTAAAGCTTATTGAAGAATTTGATTATTTAAAAGATAGTTAGGTGCCTATTAAACAAGATGATGTAGGGATGAGAAAAATCCTCGTATTTTAATGAAAAGTTGTGTTCTATGTGAAACTCTTTCACAAATAAGTCACTTGACAATCCACATAATTAAAATAAATGATAAACTCAATTTAAGGCAAAGTTAATTACGACGAGAAGAATGAGTGTGATATTCAAGTACGTCATGTGGTACTGTAGGTAATTATATTTTCGTTAAAAATCGGTTATCTCCCTGATGCTTTCGTTGTGGTTCAATGTAATCGCTCATTTTAGCGTTATGTTTTTTTTAAGAAACGATAATTACAATACAGCGTTTGATGCTGTGGTGTAAACATGTTTTTGTTATTATCCGTTATCGCCTACGCCATTCTTTTATTTTGAGTTTTTTAGTTTTTGGCACTTTAAATTGTATTTATTCGGTAGGTAGGTGCACTAGACGCCCTCAGTTTTAAATTTTCCTCGGTTTTGAAATCAAATTGGCTGTTGTGTATCTACCTGCTATGACTAAAATGTGTCTCTCACCGGTGTAGGTGTAATCTAAATTATAGCCACAGTATTTTTTATCGAACTGCTCCGTAACGGCTTAACCAATTTTTATGATTTTTTTTTTATGTTTATTGGGAGGTCCGAGGATATTTTTTGCCATCCTATTCTCTTTACTGCTGAACCGCGTTTGCCGGGTCAGGTAATTTGAAAATCTCCTATACATTTGCACTTTCAAAAATACAAAGACAGAATTGCGCAAATTCCTCATCAATAATACGCAGATTGTATAATAAACCATTACAGTACACTTTACGCTTTGAGGCGTACTATTCATGTGCTTTAATGATAATGAAATCTTGTTTTCACTGCCTTCTGTTCGGTTCACTGGGTACGCCGATAAAGATGAAGATCAATATGAAGCCAAGGTAGACAGAAGTTTTATAAAATAATAGTACATTTTATAATAGAAGCTGGAAAATTTATTTCGCATTAAAGGCAGGTTTGAAGGGCGCTATAGAGTCATAGCGCTCAGCGAATATGTAAAGATAAAAAAAGCTTGTGAATTGTAATTTTTATTTATGATATTTTTTGTACCGCATTAAAACATTCAAAAAAACTATTATGCATAAACAGGTATGAGGCTCTTTACAGAAATTAAAAATTAAGCACACGTCGGACTATTATCAGACTTGGAACGTTTATGTGGCCCCACATTATTAACGTGCGTGCGACGTAGTACGAAATAAAAGTAAAACGCAGAAGAGTGAAAAAAAACCATTGTGCAATAATACCAGTATAGTAAGAGCCAGTTTTCGAATGTACTTTAATACTCATAAAAGTATTTTAATTAATTTGATGGTGGCTCGTGTACCGAGCCTCAAATAGTCTTGATACTCTTTAGTTTGATGCACATTAGGCAGTAAGGTAATGTCCACTACCACTTTACTGGCTGATGGCTTCTATTTATACCCCAGCACAAACTAGTATATCTAGATAGTTTCAGTGGATAAGAGAATATGTTGAGCCTTTTCGGGTTAAAGTAGGATCTGTTAAACCTAATTTACAGTCATCAATTGATTGTAAATTAGGTTTAACGGATCCTAATTTAAAAATTAATTTATTCCTTAAAAAAAAAACTCTAAAATTATTGTAGGTGATGTTTTCGTAACTTATCCAAAAAAAAAAAAAACGATTCCGTAGAACTCTCAGACACGTATTCGTCAAATAGTATTTCTATTTGCGGACTGTGAATAATGTTAGCGTGTGCAGACGTGTGCTCATTCAAAACATTTAGTAACGAGCGTGGAGATCTTGAGACGATCTATTTGTGATGGAAACATGAAAACATTTATTTTTCATATGACGTGGCGGTGGTTTTCTCTTGCCTTATACAGTCTTAATAAGTTTATTTTGTATCCGATGTGTGCTACTATGCTAAAACAATATAAATTTTTATTTTTTATTTTAATACCTATGTAATATACAAAGAAATTTTAATTTTTGAATACAATATCTTATTGGTCTAAAGCATAAGTCATCTTCGCATTATTGCTTTTCTAATGTAAGTGGTTTACAACATCGGTTAGATGGCTTGAAAGCCTATGGCGGACAAAGTTATAAACATTTTTTGTGTTTAATATAAATACTAGCTGACTCGGCAAATGTTGTTCTGCCATATAAATTAACAAAAAAAAAAAAAAAAAAATGGTTGGGAATATGAGGGTAATAATAGCCTACAATTTCGATTTTCGATTTTGATTCACATACCTATCAAATACATATGTTACTGGCAATCTGTATAATTCAGGTATTTTATACAATACCAAATGCGCAGCCGTTTTTAAAAGACGAGAGCAGGGAAGGAGGTGATGTAATTTTAGGACACCCCGACACGGACAGGTTAGGTTAGGGTTTTTTCTGTCACCACCTGAAAATAAAAGCCTTACTTTAAACCGTATTTTATACTTTACCTAGGTATTGTCTAGAATACCGGATTAGATACTATATATCTAATCCGGTGTACCGGTAAAACATACACAAAAAAATCATAAAAATCAATTAAGCCGTTTCAAAGAAGTTCGATAAGAAATTGTGACCTAAGATTCTTATATATCAGATTTGTATTTGTACATTTGATGGCACCGGATTGTGTCCTCGTAAAATATAGATATATCTACTTAATATCACACTAAAATTATGGCACTAAAAATAAAGGCGAACGTTTGTGTGTACCTACATCTGTTACTTTTTCACATTCGAACGGTTGAATTGATTTTGATGAAATTTGGTACACGGGTAGATCATGTTATGAGTGGAATAGCATCATAGGATATTTCTTTTTCCACGAGTACGTTCCCTTGGAATAATTATCTATTATCACACGGGCGGAGCCACTTGCAGCAGCTAATGTATTATAAAGGGCAAAAGTAACTCTGAAAATCTGTTTCATTGTTACACATTCAAGTTTTAGACTTGATATTTTTTTATGAATTTTGGTATAGAGATGTATCTTGAAGAGCGTGAGATACTTTTTAACCAAAGACTACAATACGCGGCATGCAAGTTGAACCAAAACAGCGATCGACCTTCGATGTAACAGATTTTCGGGTCTCAATCGAAGTGCGGCACAATGGGGGCTGCGCGTAACCATAGCAACGACTGCCATTTTAATTCAACTTATTTGCCGTGTACTATACGCTTCTTTACGATGATTTACGATACAATTGCTATCATAACAAAATAACAAAACCACCTATACATTTATGTACGCATTGTTTGAAACTAAACAAAACAATTACGCAACATTAACAAGACATTAGTAATTACGTTGTTGACATGATTTTCTTATGATTGACGTCGCGTTGTCATAGATATTTCTGTTGTCTCTGTTTACACTAGCACGATCCATAAACGAAATTGGATTAGGTATTTATTAGAAACATTTTATGAGTATAACAAAAGTTTTATGCTTGTTTTTTTTTGCTGAGGGTGTGAAAGAAAAAAAATAACCATACAATGAAAGTGAAAGGAATATAAAAAAAAACAAACTACCCCCTCGGGTAGGGTAGATTTTTTACAAAAGTCATCATTTGAAAAAAAAGTCCTGCATTTTCACACATAATATATACACGCACCCTACGCAACACAACATAGATTGTATTGTAATTGGAATGACTTCAAATAATATGCTGAAATGAAGATTGTCCATTTAACCAGTAATACCGACTACATGTGGGTAGGCAAAAAAACATTTTTTTCGAGGGTTGTGTAGGTAGTAGTTTTTGGAGGACGTCGCCATAGATTTAGTTGGTCATATATTTAGTGATAAGTACTGCCGCCATAAGGAAAAAGGACGTTTCTACATGAACTACGAAACAGAGAAAAAAATAAATATATATTTAAAAAACTAAAAAATGCGCTGTGCAAAAGAAAATAAACAAAATAATAATTTTGTGACGCAAAAGTCTGTAAGAGAATTTTGATCTATTAGGAATAATATGTAAATTTTGTCTGTAACTTGTATGTAACTCAATTTCGACAAAAATGTTAGATACGTCTTTTTTCCTTATGACGGCAGAGTAAGCCTGGGCAGTATTTGAATTTCGTATACTTAATTGAAAATATAAACATGTACCTACCTAAAATTGGAATCTGTAATCTTATATTTCAAATATCTACTCGTGGCTTAAAAAATACTTTAAGTAGGTATTCATTTTTCTTTATTTAGTACATAAATGTAGGTAACATTTAGGAACCATTTTTGAAAAAAATATGTAATTTTTCATTGGTTTTTATAAATGGGTGTCAATTTTACTAAATTGTTTGTTAGTCGTTTTTAGATTACCTACCTACTTACCAAATTAATACTCCATAACGTTTCGTAATTTTTATTATAAGAAATATTAGTTGTTAAAATACTATTTAAATATTATACCAGGTAGGTACTAGCTGACCTGGCAAACGTCGCTCTGCAGTATTAATCATCAGACTTATCGCGATTAAAAAGTGGGGTACCTCCTATTCTCATAACTACCAAATTTTACATCATCCCTGCGAAGACGGAGGCAGTTAGTTTTATTTTAAATGAAGTAAAGAATGCCATGTAGGTATTTTTCCCAGCTCCGACTATTAGGCTGGTATTACGGTTTATCTACTCATGTGGTATTACTCTATTATCTGGACTATCAGCCACAAAATACTATAAAATAAAGTCAACGACCCGCATGCCTGTGTCGAAAGTTCCTTCCTGTTTACGTGTTATGCGAGCGCAGATCCACGTGACAGTATCGTATTAGTCATTCATCAGGCATTCCGTTCATTCGGTTCATTCAGCTCATTCATGGTTTGTGGTGGTCGCGGTGCTCGCAGCAAGCCGGACGTCGGATACGCTCAAGGGCGCATAAATCGTACGATGTGCGATACATTACATCCGACTATGATAGCACATTTTCCTAATAACTCGTGCTTCCACAGTTCCACTAAATGGGGCTATCATTTTCGAATATCAGAATAGGTAATTCCGTTTCTCGGTTCAGTGTTTTTCATGTTTGAGAAAAATAACGGGTTTTGTTTATTGGTATTACCGCATCAGAATCAGGATCTGTGATCAGGGTCGTATTGTACCGCATTTACTTATACCAGGAGGATTCCTACTATACACCGTTAAATTTTGATCGTTTTAATACCGTAGAGGGTCGACTCGGTTCATGAAACACTTTCGATTTGTAAAGATAAAATTAAAAAATAAAGTAGGTACTTTTTTATTAAACTCGAATTAATTTACGCATGACCTGTAGGTAGTTAGTAGGCAACGACGAACAACTACTTACATGGCCATTTTACTTAAAGAAATTAATTTCGTTCAAGCTAATATACGCACGATTCGAGTTTTTGAAAAAAAGTACTTTATTTATTTTTATTTTATCCTTACAAATCAATAGTGTTTCATGTACCGGATCGACCCTCTACGAGATTAAAACAATCAGAATTTAACGGTGTATATATATAATAATAAATAATAAAATAAATAGGGCGCGTAAAAATAAAGGAAATAAATGTGAAATAAAAATACATCCTGACAATTTTTCAATATGTCGCTCCGTAGTTTGTTCCGTGCCAAAATCGCCGAAGAACGTCGTTTCTTGTATTCTCTGTATTATTGTTGTAGAGTTGCCCTTTGTGGTTTCACACACCTCTTTGGTTTTTTTTTTTTTTTTTTTTTTTGTGGTAGGTAAAAATCATCCAATGACGAATCCCGCCCTTGGGCGGGGCGGGAAACAGTGTCAGACTTTTACTGACTAAAAAACCTACCTTTCCATTCCTTGCCTTTATCCTGGGGCCTTTGGTGACAGTCTCACATAACCTTTGGCCCCAGTAGGCTTCGGCCCTGCTGGACCCCTACAGTATGCTGACAACTCCTTGAGGCGCGCGGGAACGGTGCGCGCCGTAGACGACCTGAACACCTCTTTGGTTACTGTTCCTATTGGTCGTGGCGTGATTTACGTAAAAATGAATTTATACTTATACACATATAAAACACTCTGTAAAAATTTCAGCTGTCTACTTATTACGGTTTTTTAGATACAGTCCGCTGACGAACTACGGATGGACAGCGAAGGCTTACATAAGATTCCGTTGGATACTCTTTGAGTGTGAAACCCCAGAAAGTTAGGGGCAGACACTACCCACCCCACTACCAGACAGGTTTTTGATAACATTATCGATCCATGAACTAGCTGCCATTTGTTTTTCGTAATAAGATACTTACATAATCCTGTCTGATTAAGGTTCACGGAAAGAGAAAATAGATATTTTTTTTTTATTCCGTAGTTCTCACCAACCTTATTTTTTTAACGGACCCTTAGGTTAGGTTAGGAAAATATATTTTTATCTACGCAGCTGTTTTTCGAGGACCCATGGGAGATGCTGGTGGAACCTAGTTTGGGAAACCCTGTACTATAGTAATGTTAATTACACCAACACATCACACTAATTTGATGTTTGTTACTTCTTCACGCTTGAACGGCTGTCTCTAGGCTGTACAGATTTAGATAACAGTTGGCACAAGTTTACCATGTCCTGGAATAGCGTAAATGAAATTTTTATCCCGGGAGTAGGTACGTGCCCTTCGCACAATTTTCTAATTTCACGCAAGCGGAAACGCTAACAGAAAATAGTCGTACATAATATATCTATTAGTAATAGAAATGCAGAACCTGTAACCAAACCATTCGACCAAACGTCTGAGTTATTATTAATAAAAAAAATACGTACAGCCGAACATAGAACCTTTGAAGTCGGTTAAAAACAACGACAACATTATCGAAACCATGAGACCGCATTTTTTCAAGAAAATATTATTTTAAGGTTACTACTAGGTACTAAAAGTTTAAGATGACTAACGAAACTGTAACTCACATCACTTACGACACTATGCATATTGACGCACGTAGGTATTTGATAACTTAATTGCCCTTTGAGACAACGTTATCAATTCATTGACCAGATAAAAAATAAGCAGAGTCCGTTAGAGAACTATTTACTTTTTCCTCGTAGTGCTTACTATCGTTAATATTTATTACACACATCAATCAAACTAGAATCATCTCGCGGGTATCATCATTCAAGTTATTTATTGCTTTTTTATATATCTCTCGCACCTAATTATACTTTTTACTAGAGAACACGCAATACCACAGAAAGTAATATCAGCCTGTGTGTTACAATTTGTATTCGTAACTCAAATTCATAAGACTGGATCGGAAGACTTAATTTGGTTAAGAATTTGAACATTGTCATACAGCTGCTAAAGAAGCAAGAACTGCTGCGTAAGAGCGGTTGTTTCTCTAGATATTTTAGAAACATAGATATCTTGTAGATATTATCTAGATTTGTATTGAAATGAAATCATAAATCTGTGTAAAATTAAGTAATTTAGTAAAGACCTCTGAAAATCTGCTGGAAACTTTGGTCAGTCCTACATAAGAAACCTTACATATTTAATCGAGATTCTAAATGACGAAAATTTTTCCAAAGACTGTTTAAGGTTTTTTAAAAAACGTATTTCTTGGAACAAGTTTAGTGAAATATTCCAGCAATGACGGAATTACTGGATGCCAACATAGCGTTCATGCGCATGCGTTATCTCTTTTTTTCATGTTCCCTTTTATCAAAAATCTGCGTTGGATTACGTTGGATGAAACAATATAGCTTTAGAGCATCAGTAATGAACATAATATATTGCCTATATTGTAAATTAATAAGGAGGCCTACAAATTATTCTTGTAGGCACAATGTTTTTGATTTTTCGGTACTGCAGTACGCATGAAACCAAAGGAGGCGATACTTTCAAAGAATTCGTTATTTTATTCTTTTTTTAGCTTTCAAATAGTTACTGAATGAATTATTTATTTCCAGCGAGCCGTCAATCCCGACGAACAAGAGAAGCCCAAAGAAGAGATAAGGGTGTGCGCCCATTCTACTCCCTGCGCCTGGTCTGTTTACAAACCCGGTATAAGAATTATAGACCTGAACATCACCAACACGTAGTAAGTATACGGATACAGATCCATCCTTAAAGGTCACTCACCATTACAAAAATTACTCATATAGGAATATATTCCACATAGGAATATATTTATTAGAGTCGATCCCTTTTCAACTTAACCCCTGATCATTTTCCAAAAAGGAATATAGGTCTATCATGTATTTACTTAACTGCAAAAAGGTTCTTTTTGTTGTGTCCTGGCTCCTAACAAAGTATGAATAGAAGGGCCAAACGTAACGAAAGCCGGACGTATTGCGGAATCAGAATCTGTAAAGTATTTTTTTTTTCTTTCAGTTGCAGATGTAGTGCTGACACTGAGTGTGTCAATGATGAAGATGATGTGAATGCGATCGTGTTCCGGTGTAGGGTGCCACAGCAGAGGACGAGCGACAGCTAGCGCGCTTCTTGGTGGCGCCCCCACTTACCGACCTAGCTTAGTCTCCGTGCCCACCGCTTCATCAGACCACGCGACTCAACGCTCATGAATCACAGCTCTTTTTGCAATACAGATATCTATTTGACTTCCTACAGTTTCCAAAAGCACAAAACAAATCTTTCAGATCCATTTCACCCAGATTCTTCAACATAATACTGGAAAACGGCCTCCTATTGCACCGCTTTAAGCCTGATAAAGCAGTTTATTCCGCACATTTAATTGATTAGTTATAAGTATTAATAAGCAGGCTAGTTGGCGATAAACCCTCATAAAATTTGAAAACGGCTCACAAAAAGAATATCCGGGAGCAGTTCCTCAAAGACATTTTCGTCACTATAAATTATTGAGTTAACGAATTTTGATTTGTCTTCGTGTTTGTAAATGTCGTTTGATATTCGTGAGCATTTGTGATTCTGCAATGACAAAGTTTGCTCACTTTCATTAAAATATTGCGTGCTACTGTAAAAGCCGACGGGTATTTAAGTCCTAACTTGTCTTGCTACAGAAACTACAGTATACAGGGAAGTAAAGATATTCGTCGGTAACGCTAAATGTAACTGACAGTTGGTAATAGGTACTCGCGCGGCTGAAGAGAGCATTCTCTTCAGCCACGTGAATATTACCAACAGCCTCACAACATGACTTGCAAATATCTCGGTATGGGTAGATATTTGTTTCAATTTTTAAATTTACTTTCGAATAAAATTGTATGTAATGATGCCTTCACTCTCAGCTCCACCAACCCTATTAAATGACCTTTTTCATAGCCATAGTCATTTAAAACGGTTAGACAAACTAAGACGGTAGTATTGATGATTTTAATTATTATAATTCCGTAAATAAATATGTGTTAATACTGCCGCACTTGATCCACATTTATACATGTTGATCAAAATATGATTTATTTTGATCAACATGTTTATAACTTGACACTAACCTGACGTGCAAAATGCAAAAACCATAAGGAAATTTGAATTTCGGAGGCTATCCTGTCCATTTAAACATAAGTAATTTTTAATCATATTTTGAATAATTTGATACAGACAATATGCTGATTGCTATCTTTTTGTGCACATAATTAGGTACCTATATATAAGGGTTATTTTGAAAAATATTAATGCTCAAGTCGTATAAACGAAAAATCTTAAAATTGACAATCAGGACGATGCATGACTATGCCAATAGTAAATCCATGGTGGTTAGCAGATATTTAACAAAATGTTGTTTTTGCTAATATCATAAAACGTATAAGTACTCGTACTACTAATACCCATAACATCACAACATTTTGGTACGCTGACCACATTTTGCAAGATATAATAAATATTTTATGACTCAATGCTCTACTCAGGATATTTGGTGTTTCTTATTTTTTAGAAAACCAATACTTTAGAATACATTTCAACATGTTGCTACTTACCTACCTAATTATCTTCTGCTTTCGACTGCTATACTGTACCACATGAGCAGAGATAAAGCTTCCTAAGAACGTGCAATATTGTTACCTATTTTGATAGACTTGTCACAATAGGTAAAAACAAATTATATAAAACATTTATAACTTAGTTGAAAAAGTAATAATTAAATATTTATTTATCTATTGTTATAATCATTATCATCTTGGGATAATTAAAGTATGATATATTTTTATTTATGTAGTATTGTTTATACACACAGCACGATAAACTACCATTATTAATAATAAAATAACATGTTTTTACAATAAAATATTTAAACTTGTAACTAACAAAACAAACAACGTGGGTCGCGTCGACCCTAGAGATCTTCCACTGACTGTGCCCGCGTCAACCGGTTTTTTCCAGTTTCGCCGCGTACGCAACAAGCGGCCAGTGGTCTCGCACACATTCCCCGCGTGCTTGTAGTGGTGCAACCGATTCGTGCGGTTGTATGAAGCTTTGTCTCTGTACCTTTCTACTCATGTGACTGTACAGATAGCTGCATCGTCTGCATCAATTTACAAAATTATCCACAATATAACCCACATTATAGAAACCTTAGGAAAGGGTGTAGTTAGTTGATGACGCTGTTTGTACCTATAATACCAAATTAATCGATTGAAATTATTTATAGACTTTTTTTAAATATTGTTCTTTAGATACTATTGCAAAATGGAAATAAACAACTTGTGCTTATTTTTTCTGCTATTGACAGAGCAACGTGCCGTTCTAATACTTACTGACTCCTATTTTTCACAATTTCATAAAATTGAAACAAACGTATAAAATATTATTTTGACTTAATATATCGTAGTAAGTACCTAATTTTAATGTTACGTTAAAATAAAAATAAGTATAATCTAAATAATAACGCTGTTGAGTCCGCCTCGATTAATTTATATTTTAATTTGTATTAGTTTTTGTGTATTTTGCATACTTATAATGTAAAGCTTCAGCACAAATATCATTCGACGACATGTTGATTTGGGAGGCTCGTAATTTTTCCGAAATCCCGCCCTTTTGTTCCGCTGCATCATACATAATATAACAATAAAAGTACTTACTAGTTGTAGTTAATGTTTTTTTAATTATTATGATTAAGTCATTCTTAATTTACTGTGGAGATCAACAAGCATGTCATTTTTAAAGTTCCTATTTTTTTATTATTATTATTTATAATGTAACATTAAGTAATAAATAACTACATAATTTTTGTATAACGCCAATATAGTTGATGAAATGATAAAATAAAGTGTATTATTATTAGTTTATTAGAATGTAAAATCTTGTTTTGGCAAAATAAATGGTCAAAAGTTTAATGTTTCGGTTTTTTTTTACCTATGTATGCTTTTGCTAGTGTCTTCACTCGCATATAGTATGCGGCAAATAAGTTGAACTATTTGCTATGGTTACACGCAGCCCCCCACTTCGATTGAGACTTGAAAATCGGTAATAATCCTCGTCACACAATTTGAACCACCATAACGGTCGACCTTGAATTGAAACTTACCAAGAAGTTAAAATATAAACTTAGTCGCCACGGCACTGTTGTGCTTGAGGTCCTGGGCTCGATTCCCAGTTCAGGTAAATTGATATCAGGAATATGTGTTTGTGCACATCATCAACATATATACATATTAGTGAAGAAATCAAAGGTATATTGGTAGTACATAACAATGGTATGTGTACAATTTTTTTGCTGAATTTCTCCTGTGTTAAAGATTCCTAGAAGTTAATACATGAATCGAGAGGTACAGTGATGCAACTTACAATTAGTATTACTTTTATATACTCCGAGCGTAATATAACCGAGGGCCCCGCTGGATAGACAAGGCTCTTAATCGTAATTTCTATCAAAATAGTTAAGGTACATTGGATTTTGTCAGTAAATTCGTGAGGTACATTGAACAAACAAATCAATGCCACAAGTTTTGCCGCTCTAACTCGAGGGGCCCCGCTGGATAGAAACGCATATCAGGAATTAGTCACTAGCAGTTCGAAATGAACTTTGTGCGCGATTGATTTCGTGGCAATAAGTTCCCCTTTATTACGCGCGAGGGAACGGCCCTCATGCTCTAGCCACCGTAGGCGTGATTCCGATCCTGATTCCTAGCCACCGTAGGCGCGGGCTACCGGACGGCGAGCAATCGGTAGCACGCCGTCCACGCGCGCCTCAAGGAGCTGTCAGCAAAACCGTAGGGGCACAGCAGGGTCGAAGCCTCTGGGGCCATGGGTTCGATTCTGAAAAGAAAACCCGGGGGCCCTGGCATGGGCGTCGCCAAGGGGAGGCAGAAGCTGGCTTTACGGCTTCAGAGCCTAGTTTAGGCAACAGTCTCCCACAATATAATGCCCATCCTATTTGTTACCGTAGATATAAGGCTAGCAATTAGGAGTTACATTGTGAAGAAAATAAACATTTATTATTATTTAAAAAACTAACTTTTTTATTATTCTCTATACTTCCAATAGCCCTTGATCATCGGCTGGCGACGCCCTTGGGCCCTGGAACGCAAGGCAACGAAGGTACATAGGAGTGGGTTTTAGTCAGAAAAAGTCTGTCAAGTTGGTACTATAGGTTGGTACTAGGCGGTCAAGATAGTTCAGAAAATAGTGATAAACTTCATTTTTATAAAAAAAAACTTTTTACAAAAAAAATACAACCGACTTCAAAAACCACCAAAAAGTGCAAAATAACTTTCAATTTCGGAAGTCGGTGTTTCTATAATAGTTTGGTCTCTTCGCTATTTAACACCGACTTCCGAAATTGAAAGTTATTTTGCACTTTTTGGTGGTTTTTGAAGTCGGTTGTATTTTTTTTGTAAAATGTTTTTTATTTTACACTTTTTAGTAGTAGTACCAATCAGCTAAACTTAAATAGATAGGTACCTTCCGCCATTCGGTTCCATCATCAAATCATCATGACAATTCTAATAATACCAAACACGGCTAAGATACACTGATTTATTACAAAGTTCCGGCTCTTACCTACCTTCCGTCTTCATCATCAGGTCAGTTCTATGTACCCCTCCCCTTTTTCCTTTAGTCAGCCACCGACTACATGTATAAACAAAGCAATTTTACTTGTTACGACAGTTCTGCTAAGGTTTTTTGAAGAATTCCGTTCTGTCTTCGTAGTTCATCATCAGATCAAAACAATATTTTTATAAGACCAACTCGAGAGTATAATCTTTCAATCAAAACAAAAAAATTTGAAATCGGTCCACAATTGACCGAGATATCGGCGAACAAACACATACAAACGACAGTTCTGCTATGATTTTTTGAAGAGTTTCGTCCTATATCTTCGAAGTTTATCATCAGATCAAAAAGATATTTTTATGGGACCAATTCAGAAGTATTATCTTTTAATCAAAACAGAAATTTTCGAAATCGGTCCACAATTGACCGAGATATCGGTGAACATACATAAAAAAAAAATTAAAAAAATGCATACAGCCGAACATAGAACCTCCTCCTTTTTTCGAAGTCGGTTAAAAAGGATTTCATTAGTCATGGTATTAAACCCAGTAATAGTCTCGGAACTACGCTTAGATCGCGTTTTGAAATAAGAGGGATAAAGTTTGTTTCTTATGTTAGTTTATAGGTTAGTTTCGTCATTAGAAAGCTAAGTATATTATTCCTAAGTGACATAGATAGGCTAAGGCAACAACCGATCCTTTGCGTGTCGCATCCGAGAGATCCCCGTGACCAATCCCACGACCTTCACCCGGATATCGGTTCACCTTATGGAAGGCCTATACCAACGCTGCGGAGCAGTGACGTAGCGTGGATTAGTTTAGATGTGGGCGAAGACGCATCAGAGGGGCTTTTTCATTCTTACATTTGAAAACGAGACGAAGTAGTAATGCTACTGAAGAAGGCGACCGTAACAGTAAGGGAACGTAGTTTTTCCTCACACCCCAGCCGCCACGACAGGAGATGCCTCCGCGATCTCTGGCCACTAAAGACGTGGGCTTACCGACGACGAGCAATGCGTAGCTCACCGTCTGTCGTCCTATAAGGACCGAACTCGAGTCGTCGACGGCGCGTATTGTTCTAAGCACGCTTCAAAGAGACGTCTGCAAACGTAAGAACAGCAGGGCAGTAAGATTGGTTCTGAAAAGGATATACTCGGGTCCTAGAATGCAAAAGACAACCACAGGAATATAGGTATGTGGTTGTGGAGTGTGCGCAGAAATTGCTACTGCAACTACTGAATTCTGCCATCACCTTTCATCTTCATTGAACAAGCCTACGTACGGCGAGTGTACACCATTACGTTATTAACACCTCTACGGTCCGGACTAAGCGTTTCACCTCGTCGTTTATAGCGCGTACATCGGATGAATGGAACTATTTGCCTGCAGCGGTCTTTCCACCAAATTATAATTTAGGTGTCTTCAAGGCTAGGGTTTAACTAGGTTCATAAACTAATGCGATTCACTATATTTACCAGCTTCATGGGATCGCAGACCTGAGTATATGGTTTTAATTTCAACTTGATACTTTCACGCGTTTCCAAGATAAAGGGTATTGACAGACAGACAGACAGACAACAAAGTGATCCTATATGGGAACCCTAAAAAAGGGAGCTCCTAGACGTAGGGAAGTAGTGAGGTGGAGAGTAGTATTGTCAAACAAGGAGCTCAGGATCAACGACAGTAGTGCGTGGAGCCAGAGACCTGACTCTTACTCTGCCACAGCCAGCAGGTGCGCACGTTTCGGAGTATAGTAGCAGATTTTGCAAACAGCCCCCCTAGCCAAGTTACAATCATTTCGTTTTGCGTTAACGCTTAGTGTTGGCCACGCCCCCAACTGCTTTGTTTGAACTAACGAATTGGGGGCGTGGCCAACTCCAAGCGTTAACGCAAAATGAAACGATTGTAACTAGGCTAGGAGGGCAGGTTTTCCTGAGCTACTTTGCAGTGACTCATCCTTTGATTCAACATACGACATCTCATTTTTTGAGCTCGCTTTTACATCTAGCTTTCTCGCGTTTCTAAAAGCGGCTCGTTTAGGCTTTTCAAACTCTTATTCTTATTCTTTGTACTCTCAATAGATAGAAAAAATCGTATTCTGGAGTTTCACGTTTTGATTAGGTATTTGACTGCACCTTTAAACATATATATTACAAACGCTATGTATTCGGGTATAAAACCACTCCTGTCACTACACTCACACATCTACCATTATCATCATTATCATTTCAATGCAATGCAATCTTCTTTCAATCGTCTTCTGTCCGTCCATCTCACATCCCGTTAGCGATTACGTTAAAAAATCCAATTAACGATTCAGAATAACAATTTCATAAAAATGTTGAGATTATCGTGGGTACCAATTTTTTTTTTTTTTTTGGAACATTAATTGGCTGAAGAAATTCACCTCCTCTCTAGGAGAGGGAATGGGCCGTAATCCACCTCGCGGGCCCAGTGCGGGTTGGTGGATGTCACATGTCTTCGAATTTTTGGTTCCAGGACATGCCGGTTTCCTCACGATGTTTTCCTTCACCGTTTTTGAGAGCAGTGGTGATGAAATAACTTACACAAAGTAATGCGCCTGGCTGGGTTTGAACCCGCGACCTACAAGTCGTAAGTCGGAACCGTTACGACTCGGCCACCACTGCTCTCATTGCATTGGGTTCCATTTTATTTAACCTTAAATACATTGGTATACAAAATTAGCTTTAAATTACAATATTAATAATAATAATTTAATCTATTTCTACATAAAACTTAATAGGTATATATATATATACAAATTAAAAATAATAATATGTACAAACGGGTAGAAAAAGAACTTATTGGGCATCAAAAAATTCATCCACATCGATATCAATGGGAAAAGTGCCCAGAACGCTGGCAGCATTGCAACGTTGGATGGCAATGCTGATTCGTTGACCGAAAAAAAGCCCAGCCCTCTGGTCACGCGAAGAGTCGACCAGCTGTTTGCTGATGGCTCAAACATGTAACTACCGATAAGGTTATTATATTTACGCCGTTTGTTTTCTGCACCTGCAGCAGCCGCCCCAGCACAGCCTGCCGTACTCAGAAGATGGGATGGCGCAAGGGTGTCGACACAAGTTGCATCCCACACCAAAGGCCTACCCAACTTCCAGTGCATTATGGTCATCCCGTCTGGCCTCTTTCCATCGTCACGTGCCAAGCCGTTAGGTTCTAAAACAGCTGGCACCCCGGCGATGACGAGAGCTCGGCGGATAATGTCATTAATGCTGGCATGCCGTGCTATCCGACCAGCGCATCTACTGCAGGACAGGCCATGGTGTCCGAGGCGGTCGACTGCTTCACCGCATTGACATCGATTTGGAGCTCCACTAGGAGCACCCAAACGCAAGCATGTAGCAATCCGGAAGGTGGTGTCACTCAGCATGGTACCTATGTGACGGTAGAGCCTGTAGCCAGAGACCCGACAAATATTAACTTCTTTTTGTCATAAGGACTTATTTTGGCAGAAATATATGGTTTTATTTTGACTCCGTTTATTAGGAAATATATGTAGAAAAAATTGTCACAAAAAATCTGTGCGTGATAGAAACAAAATATGTTAATGTTTTGTAATGAGGGTAGGTAGATAAGTAAGAATAACATACACAATCCCTGTGACAAAAACCTTGTAAACCAGTGTTATTGGTATAGATAACTTAATATACGTAACTGCTGGGCTCAGCAGGCCACCCGTTGAATGTAAAATTCAGAAAAGGTTCAATATGTATGCTATCAGAGCTTAAATTTTGAAACTTTTCCGAATTTTGATTTTGCTGACATGGTACGATAAGGAATTAAGGACAACCCGGTTTTGTTCAGTAGAAGTCTGACACTCCTTCCAAGACAGGAGTATGGTGGTTCAAGATCCACCTAGGACGGTAGGAGAATGGCAGGTGATCGCACCTTCTGCGAAGGAGTAATACTAGCGGAGGAGGCGGCCACACGCGTGAGGGAACGACCCTCACCGACCCTCATGTTCCAGCCACTAGAATCCCGAATCCGATTTTGAGCCATCGTAGGCGTAGGCTTACCGACGGCGAGCAATGGATAGCTCACTGTCCCGCCGTCTGTTAACCGTCCGGACCGAGCCGTCGACGGAGCGTGGTGTTCCACACGCGCCTTTAGGAGGAGATGTCAGCTAAACTGTAGAAATTGTTTCTGAAAGGAAAACCCGGGGTCCTAAAACACAAGAAAACGAAGGAACACAGGAGTGGGTTTTAGTCAGTAGGTAAACAACAACAGGAAAAAGCGTCGACCAATATCTAAGGAGGCTCTTGTTGAGCAATTGGATCAAGGCCTTGATCCTGAGAGCAGTACTCCTGGACACAGCGAGTATCGTTAGGAGATTCCTCTCTGAGAAACCCTAGCCACCATGCACCGGTGCTTGAACCCTGGTCCTGATGCCGGTGAGCTACTATTTTTATTATTTACTATACCTAATGATTCTGCCTAATTTTAAGACCACCCGACTTTTAATTGCTCTGCTCGGAGAGATTTGCCTAAAACGCGATTCAAAACTGCGCATTATATACTAACTATAACTATGTCTGTTATTAAGTAGCGATAGGCAATTCACATTTACGTAAGTTAAATATCTTCATAACACATTCTAAAACATCGAAAGACTACAACATTCCATAGATCGAATGAGATAAGGATTTATAAAGAAAACTACCCTCCTAGATAATATTCTTGCCAATTGACAAATCAAAAAGTATCTACCTCTGTAGTAATGTTTAGATTAGACAACAGTAAAGTACTACAAGACATTTATGGAATATTTACAAATATTTGTACCTTACTAATTTTAGTAGAAATATGTTGAGAATATGCAGTTTTTTTTTTTATGAGGGTAGATGGTTAATTTTGCTTCAAAACAAGTTTCCTATGGGTAGTTATGTGTGTGCGTTTGTAAGAATGGTAATTAGTATAAATGGTGCAGCTAAGTTACTGTGAGTTCTTTCCTTCGCTGGCAGCTTACATCGTGCTAAGTTCATCAAATTTAGTTCTGCAGAGTTTTGAATTTTGATAGAATATTTTTTGAAATGGACTCGGTATCGGTGAGTTTCATTAATATGGAGGATCAAAAACCAATTTTTACACTTGCTGGTGATCCCAATCCTACATCAACTACCGTGAGTATTTTTGACGTTTCTGCAATATATTACAAATTCTCGAAACAAATTGGCAGATTGAACGTTAAAATTTCCTTTAGGTCACATTCGTGATCGATGTGATAATTACATTTGGTGTTATGCTGTTTCGGAAAATAACATTTTGACAGATACCTTCAGTAGTTTTAAAATTAAAATTTCTTTATTTCAAGCGACATAACTTTTTTTGTACGTATTGTTATACGTATACGAGCTGTGATTTAATCAGTTTCTACCTTACTAATTAATAATCTTGTTCTATCGTTATTCATCGTCGGACAAACGTCTTTTCTTAGTTATGCCACGTGTAGGTCACATTTCTCATACGTGGTAGGTACGCTAGCTATGTATGTGGGTACGCAAGTGATAATTTTGATTATTATCAGCTAATCATAAATACCAGTGCAGCGGTGGCAGTAGGTCGCGGGTTCAAACCCGGCCAGGCGCATTACTTTGTGTAATTTATTTCATCACCACTGCTCTCAAAACGGTGAAGGAAAACATCGTGAGGAAACCGGCATGTCCTAGAACTAAAAATTCGAAGATATGTGACATTCACCAACCCGCACAGGGCCCGTGTGGTGGATTATGGCCCATTCCCTCTCCTAGGGAGGAGGCCTGAGTCCCAGCAGTGGGAACATTAAAAGGCTGATGATGATGATGATGATGAATCATAAATACCGCAATCACTGATACCAACTCTTCAATTTTTAGGACAGCTTCCCGTTCCCAGATACTAGGAACACAGGTCACCCTGAAGGAGTTATGTCTTCCATGACCCCGATGATGCACGGTCTCGCTGGTAACGAGCTGTTGAACTTGCTGACACAACAAGAACCAAAAGTTGCTGATTCAGGTATGCATATTTTTTACTCAAATGTGTAACTGCTTCCTACGCTCTTTAGTTTGAAGGGTGACCTTAGTGGTTGCAGGGTACCCTAGCATCAGGAGCATAGCTACCACTGTATTAGCCGTGTTAATAATACGAGGTCCCCGTGTTACAGGGCCCTTGATGTGTGCAAAGATTCGTAACATGTTATCCATTGACCATCTCTCTCCGTCGTGGCCTATCGCGACTCCGTCTAGTGAGACAGTGGTCTCTGATAGGTCCCTGTGTTAATCGGGTCTATTTTGTAAAAAAACCTTAATATTTTTGATACAGGGCCCCAAGGTCAGGATGGCCAAGCATCTTTAAAACATTGTATTGGTCAATAACAATAACAGAGGTCCAATTTGTTTCTCGGAATTGACTGTCAGTTTTTAGAAGAAAGTAGTCTACTTCGATAGGCCGAAGCAGCATTGAAAATATAACCATAAACTTTCCAAACGCCGTAAAGAGCGGTAACTTGGTTTAATTTTAGCACAAGCTTTGGTTATGAGAACTGTGAACATGAGAAATTGTGTTTACTGTGATTTCTATTGGTTTAAAAGCTGGAAAAGCCAAAGTTATAACCCACTTTACGGTATGCGTTCTTCAACTGCACAGAAATAGCAAAGCAAACGTGCGAAAAAAAGTCGTATGTCGGTGCATCAGCCAGTGTCATTTTCTGGATTTACTCTCAGGCTCATAAGTCTTAATTTCCCCCAGCGCCTACAGTCGGCTCAGTCGCCGATATGGAAGAGATGTTGACAAATATGCGCATCAATGGATCTGACGCCTTCAACGACGACGCTAGCCTCAGTAACTACTTTACAGGTAATTTGGTCTTATCTTTAGTGATGTAAATGTCTGATGTTCAGAGTGCATAGTGCGAGTCACTGCGATTAAGGAACTTGTTTTACGTTAACGCGATCGACAAGTTTATGACATCAGGTGCTCCGATTGGTCCGCTCCAAGCTCTTAACCAATCAGAGAGCCAAGATAGCGTTAACGTAAAAATAAATCACACTATTTAGGCGCAAAGGAACAAGTTGTGATAAAATGTTTGATTGCAGGCTACAGCAGCCGTTCGGAATCCGGATCATCCAACATGTGGCCAGATAATACAAATTTACAAAACTCACGAAATAATGAAATGATGGACTCGTTCGATTTTCTCGTCAAAAGTATGTGCATTCTATTAAGTTTGTTTTTTAATAATTAGCTTTATGTATTTGTCAAACGTTCCAAAAATTGTAATTTTTTTAGCACGCAATTTTTTTTTATTGTATTCAAGCAACGTACAAAGTAAAACTTTTGTAATACAGGTTTTTACCTAGCTCGGAAGTCAGGGTATCAAACATTGCTGTTATAAAAAAATAAAAAAATATAATTATGTTTTGATTTGTTTTAAGTAAATTTAAGTTTTCTGAAAATATCTAGACTTTAATACTTGGACGACCAATCTTTATCTTTAGCCAAAACAAGGACTCTCGTTCAAAAAAACACAGTTTAAACTTTAGTACTTAATGTTTAATAATTTAATTATATTTTCGTGTAAACGGTACATCTGTCACTAACGTGCATTAGTCGGTTTCAGTGGTAGGTTTATTTACTGTCAGATACCATTTCAGGCATAACATCAGCAAACAACTACGTGTCGATGTTAACTCGGGAGCAGCTCTCCGTGCTGCGCTCCATCCGCCCCAGTCTGCTGTACGAGTTCCTGCAAGAGGTGGCTAAGGCACGCAGCGATCGCCGTATGCGACGCGCTTTACCCAACGTAAGTTTATGCTGAATAGCAATGTGCTAGCAACTTCATTCATTCTATACTCTCTAGCTCGTGGAAATTCCGAAAAATGTAGTCTTGTTCGTTGCTTATATTGTAACTAGTGACTGTGTAATTCAAATTTTATAAACAAAATTGCATTGCGTTAAGACCGATGCGGAAAACGTCTACCTATCTACGTGTTATATGATGTAGATGTGGGTACCACTGCAACATTTCAGTTTTCTACCACGTATATGATTTTGGGGAGAGACGGTTAAGAGCGTTGATGGGTCAGATAGGTAGTGAGCGAATCAGAATTTTTCTGTTTACACCAATGACATTAAATATATAGTATTACTTTGAATCTCTGCTATAAACCTATATAAATATGTATTGACGTGTTTAAACGGCAGTCGTGCGAGCAAGAAATAAGCATGGAGCTCTACACCCAATACTTATCTTAAACAGTTTAGTTTCGGTCGTAAAATGGATCGTTTTAAGAGCTCTTGGTTGCACTGCAGGTTGTCAAACACAACATGAGTTTAAATATAAGATTAGTTGACTGGTCGGTAGACCCGGGAAACTGAAGTGTTTTGTACTATATATAGTATCTCCTGCCCCGGCTAGTCTGCCATTAGATTATCCATTATTCCCAGAATTAGGTCAAGAAAACTGTTATTATGCATTATTTGTTTTTTTTTTTTTTATGTAGGAATGTGCATTCTGCAAGAACAACGGAGAGAACGAGGAGTGCTACACTTCTCACGCTCTGAAGGACTGGCGCGGTCGTGTGCTGTGCCCAGTTCTGCGCGCTTTCCGCTGTCCTCGGTGTGGCGCCACCGGCGACCGGGCACACACTATCAAGTATTGCCCGGAGGGCTCTGAACAAGGTACCCTGGCTAAGGAATTTATTTCCACAATTAGTTGTTTTTCATCCGGATACGTCATCCCCCATTGTACTTTATACTTTACGCCCACCCCCCTAAATTTAAGATTATCATACTATTATAAAAGCGAAACTTTGTTTCTATGTCTGTCATTTCTCGCTCGAACGGCTGTATGGATTCCGATAAAACTTGGTACACCGGTAGACCTTATCCTGAAATAGCATATATCTATAACAATAGCATAGGTCTTCTTATTAGATTTAGATTAATCTAAAATACTTACAAACCTATGGGAGGAGAAGTCCGGACTCCGTAGCCAGAGATGCTTTATCATTTTGCAATGTTTGCAAGGAACGTGGATTTTCAACTTGAATAACTTAGAAGCCCCGGCGACTGTGGGTATAAACGTATTAAATTAAACGATGTCCTTGTTACTAGCATTTACTTATCACATTTTTTTTTATTTCCTCGGTTTTTGTGTGTCCTGAACTGTTCTGGTTCTTAGGCATGAACATGAACTGGTTGGTAATAATTACAGTCTTGCGCTGTCCAACAGGTACCGGAGGTCTGGCGTCACGTCGCCGCGCGCCGCCGTCGACTTCCCTGTTGTTCAACAACGGCGCCGGCGCATCACGCTCTCAAGGCACCTCCGCTCCCTCGGCCTCGCCAGTCATTTCTCCGGCCAACCCACCTCTTTCGTTCTCGTCTCTTTGGACCAACTTCGGACTGAACTAAACCGAGCGATTGAAACCCTCTATCATCGGTTTGACGTTTGCTGAATAATCATGATTGCTGTTTTATCTGAAACCACTATTTTGAGAATATGGTTTTCTGTTTTAAATATTACGACTGGTATTTTAATACAGGAAGACTATATTTTTTTCTGACTATGTTCGTTCATCTTTTATACTTCGTTTAGTATAAGAGTGGAATGTAAAAGAACGTAGGTTCGAAGGATAAAGTAACACTCGGAAGTATGCAGGTCATGCTTTAATAGGAACATCTTAAAAGTGGTTTCAGAAAATATGGCTTTTTTGTTTTATTTCTTTAATTAATTTTTCATTGGTTTTAAAAATGTAATGCCTTTATGTTATCAAATTGCAAAAGTTGAATAAAATTAATAATAATATCTAATAACCATCAGAATGTTTCTACATCGCAAGCTACAATTGAATAGTTTCTTAATCATAATTAATTTCTTGTAATACCTATTGATTTGTTTATATCAATTCGCATTATTTTATGTACAATATCATACTTCGGTAATATAAACTTTCGCAAAATGTGTATTATCAAATGCGTACCAATGAAAAATGGTTCTTTCGTTTTTCTATGTATATAATATAGTATATACATTATACCTAGTTTTGAGCATTATTGGGTATTTTTATTCCTAGCGTTTACCAGTTTTCCAGCAGTCCAAACTAACTTTACTCTCCTCGATACATAGGTACACTACATAAGCCTGGCGTCGACTTACCCCCGATTTCTAATTTAAGTAGGTATTTGAAGTCGAGTATTTTTCTAACTTTACTTAAACTCAAGAGGGTAAAGTACAGTTGCGCCTGTCGAAATTTGGCACGTACGGTTTGAGACGTTCTCAACTCAAAATACTCAATTCAGAAAGCCGAATCGAGGCGCGCCAAGTTGAATTTCTCTTTTTTTATGCGTCTATAGACCGATATCAGTTATCAGTCCGAGCTTTTCATCATAGTTAGGTACTCTAGTGATGGACAGCTCGGAAGAAACATACGCAGGATGCTAAAATTTTCAAGCGGGCTTCGCCGACTCTCTTATAGCACAATTCTGTATTTATGATATATATGAATAAAATTAATTCTCCTGTCAAATAGTTTATTCAAATACAACTATAATAATAGACGATACATTAACAGTGTAACAGAGTATTTTTATGTGGTATATTTTGTTTATTATCAATATCTAACTATCTCACATGCTTTGACTTGTCGCGCGCTTAACGTATCCGCATTGACATATGGGGTTATTTGGAAAAAAAAAAGGAATAACCAGATGTTATAAAAACCAGCTACTAGCATCAAAACCGGTGTTTGTTCATACTGGCGGACGTTTAGTACGCAACAGCCTCGGCCGTTATAATCGACTAAGTGCCTTCTCGATGGCACTTTCATTTGGTTACATTCGTCGGAATTACGACTTGGTTTAGTCGATTTTGAACACTTCAGAATCAAAACTACATACAATAGTAACGCGTTAAAAAGAGTAAATTCGTTCCAATTTCAAATTCGTACCACGAATCATTCGTATTCGTATTACATAGAGGGCACCATACCCATTGAACTGGTATCCGAAATATGATATTTATATTCATAATTCGAGATAATTTCAATCTACAGCCATAAATTTGAATATCAACTTAGAATTGGTAATTATCTCGAATTTCAAATTTTAATACATGTATAGATAATATCGTAATACTTAAACTTCGAAATATTCTTAATAGGAGTAACATCTAACAAGCATTAACATTATAATAAGGACTTACACAAAGTATATAGATAAATTCATCAAAATAGTAATGCGGGAATAACGCATAGTTATGTTTAGGAGAAGGATGAATCGAGTGTGGAAGTTATTACGAGTACATAAATCAAACTTTTGCAGTAATATGATTATGACAAACTAATGCTCACAGCTCGCTCAAATATATTCGTATCATGTGAATAAAATATGTAGCTAGTAAACAGCTTGATCCCTCCTTCACAAGACTATATATTTGAATGGGATTGAACTGTAATACAAGAGGTATATTTACATTATACAAAAAAATACTGGTAAAATTTTAAAAATGGTTATTTTAATTGCAATAGCAATGTTACAAAGGCAAGTTGAGAATATTGCAATAATTTGGCAAGTGATTGTTAGATATCATTAGGCATAACAAGTAGAATTTTTCAAATAGGCGTGGATAGCCAAATTCGTAACTTTGAGGAGTAGCAAAAATACATTTGGATTTTTTGAAAAATTCACCCATTCATATAGTTACATGCAAGTATAAAAAATATTAAAATAAAATAATAGCTAATAAAAAAACAATAACTTTCGATTGAGATTCACAATATCTGAGCCAAATTCTTAAAACAAAAACATTTAAATGCCAACATTTTTGGAATGGCCGGTTAGTTTTTTTTTTGGAATACAGGAATGTTATTAATCGCACTTTATACTAATTCATAATTCGAGATAATTCCAATCGTATATCGTCAATAACACAAGCATCTATTTTGGCGTTGAGTATTTTAAAGTCATTTTTTAAGTGACCATTTACTTAGCCCCGAAAAACGAGAATGAGTTTGTTATTCCATAATTTGATATTTATCTCGAATTTCGAATTCAAATGCAGTTCATGCAAACGCCTTACAGCACAATAAAACCTTTGGGTAAATATACCAGAAAATTAACAATTTTCATAATTTTTAACTATTAGTCTAACAATATAGAACCAATACTAAAATCTTTGGTTTACTAAAGACAAATCACACCACTTTGAATTATGGTTCTCGACATATTTGATGCTTTTGCGTAGTGGCGGGAGAAAGATATTTGATAATTGGATACAAAATATGTTAAGGAAACTTGAGTGTATACAAAGACTGGGAAACCATTTCTAGATAAGCCGACTGTAATAATGACAGCTTATCAAATTATTTGACACGAGTTTTGCTAAATTTCAATTGGCGTTCTAAACACACTGAGAGCCTTTTTTTAAATAACCATAGTGTGATGGTTTTAAACACAGATTGGCAGGATCTTAATTCATTTTTTTTTATAGAGAATTTAAATTTAGAATTCACTAATCAGCATTTAAAATAAGTGGGTGATTATTTGAAACCGAGAGGGTGTCTCATTTATCAAGGCTTAGTTTTTTCTTTACAATTTGATATTTTTATTTGCATATTAGTTTTCCCCGATCACTGAATGTATCAAAGGCACTCATTTGCGCCCAGTGGTTTACGACACAAAATAGATAAGTAAGAAAGCTAGGCCCAATAAATTAGAAGTTCTCTCGGTATCAAAGAATCACCCAAGTATAATATGGTTAGCGAGTTTTATAAATAAGGCTGAATGTTACAATAACAGTAGGTCTCGGAGCACTGGCACAGTGTTACGTGATACATATGCCACATAGAAAAAAGTAATACATACTTAAAATATTAACATTTAAAGCTTACATGTCACTCGCCACCCCTGTCTACGCTATGCATCATTAACATTATTTATTACAATAATATCGATTATTATGTACACTTCAGCTGAATATTTTGTCAACAAGAATACAAAAAAAAGCGCTTTATTAGCATCTAAATAAATTTGTAAGTTATCTAGCGATAATACTAATTTACGAAGTGATCTGTTGTGGTGATTCTTTTGTGTACCAATTGGACTGAACATAACCTATTACTATATTTTTCTAGCAGTAGAAATTAGAAAGAGATAGACCAAAATGACAGCAGCTGTCATATTGTTTGAGATTACATGATCTAGTTTAGCTGACATTAGATATCGACAGTTTTAAGATCACAGCTCATTAGTACTCGTACGGCGACCACTCTTTGTCGACAGGTGGTCCACGGGTAAACGCCGTGTTATCAATCGCCGTGTGGTAATAAAAGTCGCGCGGTCCACGAATTTTCGAGTAGTCTGTTAACAAGCCGGGTGGCTCTAATGTGACCTTTAAACGGTCTTGTCTTTTTTAAAACTGTTTGTTTTGTAAAAGACAACAATACTCTTTAGATCATTAAAATTTGTTATAGAATTATTCCTAGTCCTACCTCATTCTATTGATTTAATTTTTTTGATGCTTGATTTTTAATTCAACTATTATCAAATTCAACCTAGAAATTGATTATGTATGTTTGGCAGCAAAAAGTTATTTATTTATTTGTATTTTTTTTTTTAAAGCCTTGTATAATATGTAGCAGAGATCATTATTTTGTCGACCTCTAGCCATAGAAGCACTTAATTGTTTATTAAAATATTATTAATTTTATTAATAATGTCTTGATATTTTATTCAGTTATGCCATAAATGCCAATGGCCAGCAACAATGAGTTGAAATTAAACTATTTGAAAATTGGAACAACATTTATTAGAAAAGAGCGACGCTAATATCACTATAATTTTATCAATATCAATGTAAAAATACAGGAAATAACGTAAGTATATAAAAAAAAGATTCGTAACATGTTTCGTCGACTTGTACAAGTCCTTACAGCCTTATGTGTACTTAGCACAGTGATTTACTTTGCGTCAGTGTGGGCGATTTATTAGACAGTCACATTACATTAGGAAGACACCACTCAATATAAAATAATAACAGAGTAATGACCGTGACTAAATTCATCTATAGTCACCAATTTATCTATGCAAAACAGAACAGTGGGCAAGCCACAGTCACAGATTCTTTGGTTTACAATGAATTTTTTTTTTTGCGATTAATTTTTATAAATGAATGTTATGCTGAATGAATTCATACGCATATCTTCGCCATTAGAATGACGCACGTCTTAATTTCACACAAAAATATAACTTTACAAGTTAGATTTTTTAACACTTAAAAATTAGAGTACATCGTAAAAAATCGCAAGTGTATTTATGAAAAGCTAGAACACGTCAAATTCTGTTGAGAATTTGCCATTTTTATGATAATAACTTGAAGTATAACGATAATGCATCCGAAAACGGATCCAAATTTCAAACTAAAATAGAGAATTATATTATATAAATAAACTGTGTAATTGAAAAAAAAAAACAGAGAATATTGTAAAGTCGAGTTACTTTGATTCAGCGGTATGACTTACCCGAGCTCGGTTATTCACCAGGACCAAAGTAATACAACTTGACTATAGTTTTTTCTTCCTCTTGAAAGTTACTTTTTCGCATTTATGAACATTGATATTATGAGGTTTTAACTCTAAAGCGACGATATAAAAACACATAGCGGCAACAGTCTACTGAATTTAGCCATCGATGATAAAAGAGTTCCTTCCACCTACCATTTCTCCCCTTCCTGTTTAAATCTGTTAGTGTGTGGTTGTCTCCCCATGTGTGACGTCACAGTATACGTGGCCTGTGAGTCCGCGTCGCAGCCCGCAGTGGCGTGCGCTGCGGCCGCTACCACAGCCAGCGGCGCCGACCGCCCGCCTCTCTGCGTCATTCACTCGGTTGTTCACCTGCATGACCAATAAGTTAGTTTTCCCCGTGGAATCTATGGTACAGACACCGATACGAATCAAAGCGCACGGCGAAAGAGCGGGGATCGCTTTGGGCATCGTACGCATCGGCGAGCCAATCACTGTATAAGGATTGCACTCCCCGCCCCCGCATTTCAATTCATACTACTAAAGAGACCCGATATTTCACTTCTGAGTAAATGAAAGTCAGTGCGCAAGATCCGTGTCGGTATCTGAAGATACTGAGAAAATGTCCATCCATGAATCTGCCCAGCCTTTTCCAAGCTGTCCGTCCATGCATTGATTAATCCTGAAGATCGATCAATACATCAGTTATTTCAGCTTTAAACAGAAGTACGTTGTGTTGAGACCGCTCCTCTCAACATCGCCACACTGGCAAAAATATCGATACTTTCGTGATTTATTTAATTCTATCCCATCCCTAGAGTGTCGTAATGACCTTGGTCCGACCAATCAGAACGCAGTGCCCCGCTTCCCGCACCTCAGCTAGTTGATAGAATTATTTGGTGCGTTAGAGCAAGCATGCGGCGTCTAGGGGCTATATAGTGGATGGTAACAAGTTACCTTCGTTATTGTTATGTTTGGCGCGCACGAGGCGCTCGGGGTGCGAGTGCGCGAGCTGCGTGTAGTCGCGGAACACTTCGTTGTACGTGTCATCGTTTGAGGACATTTCACTTTCGCGCATCTCCTCGTTCAACTTGGTCAACCTTAATCTGTAGAGAAAAAAGTCAGAGTTAGTATGTAATTCAAGGAAACATGGAATGCTCATGCAATTTTTTTATTTTTTTAAATTATATAGGTAATTTTTACCTTTAATAAACACAATATGAACGAATTTTTGGAATATCTTCATCAACAATGAAGTTATAAAGCTTCAAAGCTGCTAATAAGAAAAAGAAGTCAGACGTGAACTTTGACGTCAAAGTCCACCACGCCCATGCTGCCGCTAAAGGAAACGCCATTTTGACGTGGAGACAGATATATACTTTTGTTCGTTATCACAATTAAGATGCTAAGTTTTTTTTTTATTGTTGATAGGATCGCGCTTGACCAACCACTTGATGGAAAGCGACGATGGAGCGCGCTTGCTTAAAAGCAACCTGTTCACTCTTGACTTAAAAATCCCTATGTTGTAGCTATCAGGAAACACTGACTCCGACAGGGAATTCTACTTCTTACGTACGCACAATGATTGTGTTTCCAAAATGTTTTGTGTGTATAGGTGGGAAGTTCACTATGTACCAGTGGCGCATCGTCGTATGCCTGGTGTTCCGAAGATTGAAAGGGTTTGGCGGAATTAGGCTAAGCAATACCGATGCACACTTTCAGAAATGCAACCGGTAGAAAACAGGCAGGCTAACAACTTAGCGTCGATACTCAAGACTTTGAAGCCTCAACTCGACGAGTGCAACATTACCAATGATCCTCTTGGCTCGCTTTTCAATCGACTCAAGTGCATCACAAGCTGGTATTTGGCAGGACCATCTCAAAGATGAAGGCAGTACTCCTTGTACGATCGACTTGATTTTGAGCACCTGTTCAAGAATTTTATTACTTACAGAGTGACAATGTCAGCATTGGCGTTGTTGACGGCGATGTCGAGCGGCGTCTGACCCTCCTTGTCAACTATCGACTGGTCTGCTCGGTACTTGAGTAGTAGGCACACCTAGAATAAATACAACTTTAATGTTATCAATCAATACTATAATATGATGAGAAAGTAACTCCATCTATCTAATACGTTTACACGCTTAAATCGCTAACCTGAATAATTTTGGTAAGAAATAAATCGGATCTTAGAGAAGTACATAGGACCCTTCGGCTACTCGGCAATCCTCGGCTGCTGTCGTTAGACATCGGCTGCGAAAGGTGCGGCATGCGGGACGCAGGACTCCGAACCACTTCGCTACCAATCGTGACCAATTCAGGCTAGTACTAGACGAGATGCCCAGGTGTACTAAATATAATAAAAACTGCGTGGCTATGTGTGTACGTATATTTAATAAATTACCAAATACATTTAAAGTACTAAATTGCAGACTTTTTAAAATTAAATTATATAACTGGCTGAATGAAAATAGTTTCTATTGTGTTAATACTACCGCAATATAGTTGAGAAATGGCTTTCGGCAAATCTCCGTTAAAAAGGTAGGGTGCTGTGTCTGGTCCGGGCAACTGCCGTATAGTTTATTTCGGTCTGTTGTATATGTTCTAATTGGACGGAGAACTTTCATACCGCGATGCAGGATTTTGAATTTTAGTACGTTTTTTTTTTATGGTAGGAATTTTAGTACGTGTGGTTTATGTCGTTACAGGTTACGCAAATTTAATATTACGTTATTGGGATTGCTTTTCGCACTTAGTCTTAAAGGAACATAATAAAAGGAATATCATTAAAGTAAGCTGAAAGAAAGCTGAAGATGAGACATTGATAACAAACTCACTACTATTTGAAACTCAACTTTGAGTTAAGCTCGCCTTTGTACATGACCTTTGTTATTCATTTATTGTATAAGTTGTTATGGTGTACAATAAAGAATTAAAGATAAATTTTTACCTGGCCAGTATGCCCGGCTTCAGTAGCGAGGTGTAGAGGTGTCTTCCCGTCGTCGTCCTGCATGTTCAATTTGCTCCCATTCAGCAGTAGGAACGAGCATGCCATCACGGAACCCTGCAATATCAAAAGTATTTTATATATGGCCCTTAGCAGACGTGCATTAAAATTGTAGATTGCTTGCGGATGTTGTGCAGGCGATTTAACGGAATAAAAACTGTTATTTCACAGTTGGCATGCAGTTTAAATGCTTCTCGCCAGTTAAGAGACTTATATTCGATGATTCGCTCATCACAGCCACGTTGTGTGCGCGCGCAGCTATCTGTAGCACTGCGTCCGGAGATAGGCGACACATGTCACGTGTTGTGTCTGTATGATACACAATGTACTCACACTAAGCACAGCAGCATGTAGCGCAGTCCGGTTGTCTCTCAGACACGCGCACACATCCGCGCCGGCCGCTAGTGCGCCGCGCATCACGGCCACGTTGTGTGCAGCTGTAGCACTGCGTCCGGAGATAGGCGACACATGTCACGTGTTGTGTCTGTATGATACACAATGTACTCACACTAAGCACAGCAGCATGTAGCGCAGTCCGGTTGTCTCTCAGACACGCGCACACATCCGCGCCGGCCGCTAGTGCGCCGCGCATCACGGCCACGTTGTGTGCAGCTGTAGCACTGCGTCCGGAGATAGGCGACACATGTCACGTGTTGTGTCTGTATGATACACAATGTACTCACACTAAGCACAGCAGCATGTAGCGCAGTCCGGTTGTCTCTCAGACACGCGCACACATCCGCGCCGGCCGCTAGTGCGCCGCGCATCACGGCCACGTTGTGTGCGCGCGCAGCTAGCTGTAGCACTGCGTCTGGAGATAGCCGGGACATGTCTTCTGCCGCTGGAAAATACAAATTTAATACTAAAATAGAACTGAAAAAATGCTGCTGAGTCGATCGAAATTAATTGGCTCTGACATGTCACTGATCGGAACACTTAGTTTTTTTTTTTTTTTTTATGGTAGGTAAAATCATCCAATGACAAATCCCGCCCTTGGGCGGAGCGGGAAGTAGTGTCAGATTCTTACTGACTAAAAACCTACCCCGTTCCTTCGTAGCCTATCGTGCCGGGGTCGAGCATTCCTTTCGGAACTAACCCATGACCCCAGTAGGCTTCGACCCTGCCTGCCTGCAGTTAGCAGGCTGGGCCTCTTCGGTGTGCTGACAGCTCCTTGAGGCGCGCGGGAACAGAACGCGCCGTCGACGACTTGGGCTCGGTCCGGTCGGTTACCGGACGATCGGACAGCGTGCTACCCATTGCACGCCGTCCGCAAGCCCGCGCCTACGGTGGCCGGAAATCGGGATCGGAATCCCGGCGGCGGCTGGGGCGAGCGCCCCGTTGCCTCAGCCTGATGCGGTCGGCCTCCTCCTTTGCTAGCATTACTGCTTCGCAGAAGGAGGCGACCGCCTGCCATCCCTCCTCACTACGGACCATGGCCTGAACCAAGGCCCGGCGAGAGAGATCGCTGCCGCCGATCGCCCCCACGAGGACACGGCGATGCTCCGCCCAGGCGGGGCACACCTCTACAGTGTGCTCCACCGTGTCCTCCGGATGTTCCGCACAGTGGCGACACCCGGGCGAATCCTCCGCACGAATCCGGAACAGGTACTTAGCGAACTTTCCGTGTTCGGTAAGCACCTGCGTCGTGCGGAAGTTGAGAACGCCGTGAGGTCTTTCCAGCCACGCCTCAAGGATGGGCCTTATCGCCCCAATTGTGGCGCGCCCCATCGGAACACTTAGTTGGCATTGAGACTTTGAGACACAACAAAATCGCCTACGTAAGACACAGCATTTTTTAGTTCGATTCAAGACACAATGTTTATTAATTTTGTTATAGAACCGCCGGACCAGTGTTTAAAATACTTTAGAGGGCCCTTTCCGATCCGTATATCTTCAATCTATGTATGGTTTTAAAGCTTGTTGGATCATCAAATGCAATCCAACGCAATGCCACGCGAAAAAAGAAGCTCACAACGCTCTGTTGGCATTCGATAATTCCGTCATTTACTCAAATATGTCACAAAACTTATTCCAGAAAATGCGTGTTTTTTTATGGTAGGCGTGTTTCTTTTTGCCTTCAAAAGTTTTTGGAAAAAAAAATTGTCATTCAGAATCTTGATTAACTTTTGAATACCGTAATTTGAGACACAATACAAAGCCGTCGCCGGCGTTCTTTTGTGGCTTGAGTAACATGTGCAAGGTCTCCATAAATATATATATATATATATATTTTTTACTTTTGTAATTTAGGAGCACATTATGAAGGCAAAAACGAAAAAGAAGACGATTTTCAGAGGTGTTTGCTGGATTAGTTTAATTAATAGAAACCTAGATAATATCCACAAGATATCAATTTTTCAAAAATATCTAGTGAAAGATGTTATAATCACCTAAGAACGGTTAGTACGGTGAACGGAAGGAACGGTGAAAAATAATGGAAACATATCTCGGATTGGATGCTGTTAAGCAAATATTCATTTACAATTTTGATTTTAATCAAAAACCTCACTAAGTAAAGCCACTCACGTCGGCAATTGAAAGTAGCCCGTACATGATAGTATGACCTACCTAATTCATCACTGTCCTCTCCCTCCGTGGAGTCATGATCGGAAGGCAAGCTGAGATCGACGCCGCGGTCACTGGCCAACTCAGTGCCAATCAGTAGCACAGGACTGCCGTCCGATTTGCTCGAACTTTCTGATACTAGAACAAAGAGGTTGGAGAAGGTTTTTTTAACAGGTTCGAGATTATAGACTCGAAAAAAACTGAGTACTTGGTTAGAACGAAGTTTTGAAAAAAAAAAGGAAGACAAATCAAACTACCCAATATAATCTGTGTGTGTGTAACCGTCGAAAATTGTTATTCTTTCCCTCAGGAATACTACTTTTTCTATCTGAACGGTACCCTATGTCAATTATTTGTACCCCTTGACAACATATACACCGTTAAATTTTTGGTCGTTTTAATTGGGATTAAAACGGCCAAAATTTAATGGTGTATACTTATATATCTAAACAAATTTCATAATAATCAGTTCTATGGTTTAGATGTGAAAAGGTAACAAACAAACAACTCACTTTCTCAAAGTTAATATTAGGTCTAATTAGAATACTGTAAAGATACTGATGTAGAATACTGTATTGTGTGTGGTTGGAGTATCTTGAACTTTTTGAGTTGACATTTTAATGTTCATATTGTTTTGATATTTACCGCTAGTATTACTATTGGCATCACTTTTTTCATCAACAATGGTTTCTGGCACCGAGGGCGTAGTTCGGACCCTGAAAAATAAGATGATTTTAACTTGAAAATATGATACAATAACATACTAGTTTGACATACACTAGCTAGCAAGCGGCTTCACTCGCGACAGTTACTGTGGGTCATCTTTTAGGAATTAGACACTTCTTATTCCTAAAAGATGCGAAGAAGCGACGTTACCACTGACCAGTACCCACTGGCAATGGTCAGTGGTAGCGTCGCTTTCCATAAGACAATAATTATTTATTTTTTTGTTTTAAAAACAAACAATTTTACAACTTTGTTTATATTAATGCGGGATATATTGTAGGGACTCTTCCATTAGAGCCCTAGATGGTTTAGAAGTAATAATATGGTTCATTATAAATAAAAAATAAATAAAAACACGAATCAGTTTATAAAATACAGATGAGATTTATGAAGGCTGTTGAGTTAAAGACGTGTATGATTTTATAATAATGTAAAAGATTAATTTCATACGAGGGCTGCCTTTTAAGTCGTGTCGTTTGCCAACCTCCCTCGATTACCAAAAAAAAATGGCATTTTCATCTTTTTGAATTTAGAATTAGAAAACAAAATAATGTTTTCAGATTGGTCGAATAGTTTTATTATATAATCTATTCAAAGGTGACAAGTCTGTTGTAAAAATGGAAATACGAGTATCTAAGGAAAATTTGTGTGCGATAATTTTCTACAACTTTCAAAGGGGTTTATTGCGACTTCAGTGCTTTAAGGAGATCACTTCTGTGTTTAATGATGCAGCACCATGTTTTAGGACTGTAGAACGCTGGTATTTAGAATTTCAACGTGGACACTCTAGCCTCAGTGACAAGCCACGTGAAGGTCTTCCAAAAACCGCCATAACGCAAGAGAATATCGAAACCGTGCGGCAACTAATCCCCGAAGATCGTCATGTGACATACCGTGAAATAGAGGCATCCGTGGGCATTTCAGGGACCACTGTCCAAAAAATCCTGCACGGAGAACTTGGCGTAAGAAAGTTGATCTCTCGTTGGTTACCACATTTGCTTAGCGACGACCAAAAAACAGTCCGTGTTAGTTGGTGTCGCAAAACTCTGCAGCGATTCAACCGAGGAGAGTCAAAGCATGTTTATGATATGGTTAGTGGTGACGAGTCTTGGATATATGCTTACAGTCAAGATTCTAAGCAGCAGTCAACTGTCTGGGTCTTCCAGGATGAGCCAAAATTGGCCAAAGTCATACGCTCACGGAGCACTTAAAAAAAATGGTTGACTCGTTTGTGGCAAAGGGTGGTCACGTTGCTATT
This sequence comes from Leucania comma, assembly GCA_958295575.1. Classification (NCBI taxonomy): domain Eukaryota; kingdom Metazoa; phylum Arthropoda; class Insecta; order Lepidoptera; family Noctuidae; genus Leucania; species Leucania comma. The sequence continues at coordinate 11,005,386 of OY282474.1, read as the reverse complement.
ATTGTATTAGGAGATCGCAAGACGGTTACCGCTGAGTGCCGAATTTGGAAAAACAATTTAAGACGTCGTATGACAATGAAAATGACAATGCAAGTTCGCACACCGCCCGCAAAACAAAGATGTTTTTGAGCACCCAAAATGTCGAAATTTTAGATCATCCGCCTTACAGCCTGACTTAAGCCCTAACGATTTTTTTACGTTCCCCAAAATTAAGCAAAATATTCGTGGTCAACGTTTCAGCTCACCCGAAGAAGCTGTTAACGAATACAAATCGGCCATTTTGGCTACCCCCACTTCGGAGAAGAATAAACGTTTTAAAAATTAGTTTGAACGCATGCAAAACTGTATTAAATATCGCGGAGAATTCTTTGAAAAATAATTAATGGTAATATAATTAATGTAATATAAATAAGTATAGACCATCTATTAGATTGCCTATACTTATTCAAATGACACAACTTAAAAGGCAGCCCTCGTAGAAATGTAATATAGACCACTTTCCAGTGGCGGTGAGCGCGCCGCTGCTGCCCACGATGTCCTTCCACAGCAGCGACACGTACTTAGATATGTGTGTGTACCTGCGCCTAGCCCTGCGCACGGACCAGCGTCGCCCGGCGCGCAGCGGACTGTCGGTGGCGGTGAGCGCGCCGCTGCTGCCCACGATGTCCTTCCACAGCAGCGACACGTACTTAGCTATGTGTGTGTACCTGCGCCTAGCCCTGCGCACGGACCAGCGTCGCCCGGCGCGCAGCGGACTGTCGGTGGCGGTGAGCGCGCCGCTGCTGCCCACGATGTCCTTCCACAGCAGCGACACGTACTTAGCTATGTGTGTGTACCTGCGCCTAGCCCTGCGCACGGACCAGCGTCGCCCGGCGCGCAGCGGACTGTCGGTGGCGGTGAGCGCGCCGCTGCTGCCCACGATGTCCTTCCACAGCAGCGACACGTACTTAGCTATGTGTGTGTACCTGCGCCTAGCCCTGCGCACGGACCAGCGTCGCCCGGCGCGCAGCGGACTGTCGGTGGCGGTGAGCGCGCCGCTGCTGCCCACGATGTCCTTCACCCACAGCAGCGACACGTACTTAGACCGTATCCAGGTTTCACGGACATTTCTGACGGGTATATAAGGTACAACATTATGGCAACAACAAGACAATTTTGCACTTATATTTGAAGTGGAGGGAGCGCTTTAGAAGAACATAGCACAACATAATGAGAAACGACATGTTCCTGGGTCACAGACCTTCAGTGAGGTGTAGTGAGTAAGCGAGCTATAGTCCACAGCTCGGTCTATTATGGGTTGGTGGATATCACGTGTCTTCGAATTTTTGGTTCTAGGACATGCCGTTTCTCTCACGACATTTTCCTTTATCGTTTTAGAGCAGCGTTGATGGATTACACAAAGTAAAGCAGCTGTCTAAATGGAGTATTGCAGACTTTTTCGTAAGATTCCATTGCAGTCTAGTGTGACTTAGACCTACTATCCACGGAAGCGTATTCGACATTATACGCTTGGTCTACGCCAGCGTGAAGCTTACATACATAACTATAAAACTGTGTCGACGCGTACACAAAGCGTAGAATGACGAATACGCGACTATGAAGCAACGCGTAAGTAAACAGTAGGCCTTACTGTCGCAATTTACATAACCTTGTCGGTAACAGTATCGCATTTTTAAACCAACTAGCTTCAGTCTAGTATAAATAAATAACTTACGTCTCACAGTCTGGTGTTGCTCTCGGGATGGTAGTCCCTTCTGCGTTGGCTTCATAGATTATATTCACTATTTTATTACCCAGTTCAGCCATTACCTGAAAAGATAAATTATTTTTTCACTTGCAAATGCAATAACCACGAGATGGACTTACTTTAAATCGTAATATCTATTTTTTTTAATTGTTTTGAGAAATTAGTTAAATAAATACCTTTATTATTTCCGGTTCCCAGTCATCTAAGGTAAGAGATCTTACTTTACTAACGTGCACGCCTAGCGAGCGATGTATGCCAGAACATTCTAGAACAGACAACACATTATTTCAACATTATTGAACATTATTTCTTAAAAAACATAACCGGATTTCTTTGTACCAAGTAATCAGAAGTTCAGTTAAGTTAAGGAAAAAATGGCATAAACAAAAACGATCTCGCGAGGACGCCAGCCCATAACCCAACACGTGGAACCAATATGGTGGAAGTCACCGAACATAAAAACTTCTCAAAAAGCAGTTGTTATAATGTGACAACGATCCCTTTCTTATCCGACTACAGCAGAGAAAGGGTAACAATCTGAATTATCATCGCGGATCGAAATAGATAGAATATTATTAACTAAAATTGTGCAAAAGGAAGTTATTCAGAATGGATAATGTTTCCTCTAAAAACCAGGAATAATTATCATGAAATAATAATACCGGGATTCCATTGCAATTTTTGTATAGGATTTTGAAAAGGAGTTGAAAAAATATTAGTACAAAAATTTTATATTCTTTCTTTAGCTAGTTTAGTTCTCGTGATTTCCCTAGTTATCATTAATCACGTACCTATACAGAGTGTGATGCCGAGGTTGATGCTAGCCCAGCGAGGGTTCGGGCTGCCACAGTCACAACAGTAGTTGTTGCCGGGGATGCTTAGTAGTTGCTCCCATATCCTGGAAATAGTCACAACTTAAAGACCATTAAAGACCATTTCCTGTCTCTTTAATGCTATCCTGGTTCTACTTAATTTATTTCTTTCACCAACTCTACCTTATTTCTTTCCTTTTTTTTTATGAAATTGTGTAACATTTTATAATATGTATGTATATATATATATATTCGTTTTATAATTATTTATTTATTTTCTTATTAGTACACCGCAGACTACCCCCTGTATTTATTTTAGTTCTTACGATCCATCCTAAGGTTGTCTGGTAGAGATCGCTTTCAGCGATAAGACCGCCATTGTACCCATAAGTTTAGTATTGATTAATTAACTTTCTTGGTGTACAATAAAGTTATATTCTATTTCTAACTTTAAAAACTTGGGTTACCAGGCTTGCGGGCGTAAAGCAATGGGTAACTCGCCGTCCGATAAGCAAGCCTTGGTTGACGGCGCGTTGTGTTCCACGCGCGCCTCAAGATATGTCAGCAACAATGACGAGACCCGTTAAAGCCGATGCCTGCCAGGGAAACAGAGTTATTCGAAAGAGCTACTGTGGCCCTCGCAAAGAGCAATTGAAGAAAGAAGAAGAAGGTTTTAAACTCAGTAAAAGTCTGACACTTTGTCTATCCACCCAAAGCATGCATGAGAAGTCATTGGATGGTCTCCACCGTAAAATAAAAGTGTACATCAGTAAGTCTCCTAGAAAATCTGAAGTTACCTAGTGATCCAAATGAAAACAACCACTCATATACACCACTATTTTTTAATTAGTGCAACTACTTAAAAGGCTTATTAGAAAAGGTCTTGTTTATGTTTAAGTGAAGTCTCAATAAATAATATTTATAAACAGCAAAGTTATGAGCGTTTGTTTATATCGCAAAATCTCACTCAATTTACGGAAAAACTGTACAGGTTATAGTTTATGAATGAAAGAATGTCAATAAAAATGGAAAATCACTGCGCTTAGTATTTTCTAGTAGTTCAATAACTTGTTGTACCTTGTTATGAATGATGGTTCAATTATGAATTTACCAATAATGTCAAATTTTCATGGACAATGGTCATTGGGCATTTTGTTCGGACATTTGACCCACGGCGTACACAAACGAAATAGGGCAAGGTATAAAGATAAATGTATCTGCAACCCAGTGGTATGGGTCGCATTCTTGTGGGCCATGGGAGAATTGAGAAAAAAAAAATATTATTAAGGTATTTTTAAAGCACTTTAGTAATTGACTAACTGAAGACTACTCGACGATTTCAAAAATACTGATAGCAGTCGAAAGCTTGTCACCCCTAAGTGGCATAAGATGTTTTCCCATGGGAAATTCCGACGGGAAAGAAAGTAGAATGTGCTAGTTTTATCAAAAGCAGTTCTTTTAAACTATCTATTGGACAAAAATAAAATCCATTTTATTTTATTTTTATTTTATTCTGCTTGATCAAAATCTATTGTTATTTCATCTAAAAAAGCTACAAGTCCTTCTATTACATCTTGATGCCACATCCATGCATTAATAATAATAATAATATCCCCATCGCTGTATCTCTACGGTAACGTCGTGATGGGGCTTGCGTGCTCCAATAAACCCTAGGTTGTAACTTGCCTAGGGTGAGGGGCCAGACTAAGAGAGATACAATCCGCAGGGCAGTTTTGTGGCGAACTGTTGGGCATTAGCGACCCCACGGACCCGATCTCCCGGGAGAATTCTCGTTCTTCATCTCCGGCTTGCCTTTATTGGCCGGCCGTAGTGAACTCTGACGAGGAACAGAGCTCCCACCTCTCTCTTGCCTTTATTGGCTGGTTTGAGTGGAGATTCGCAAGAGTAATCGTGCTCGGGAGAAGGATGTATAATCCAGTAAGGTGCTGGTAGGGATCTTGACCGCACTTCCGGGATTGTCCTGATAGCCGTGGTATACCTCTCCACTCCTCAAGCACCTCAGGATATGTTGCCCTCTTGGTGCTACGTCACTTCGTGCTAGCGGCTGTTTTTGGGGGCCCATTTATTGAGTGTGCAAGTCACCCCCTGCCTGTTTACCGATGGATATTAATAACATTGTTTAGGCAGGGGCCATAGTTTTCACATAGTTCTTGGTAACCAGTCCACTTAAGACTCCAAAAACCATAGCCCTATTGTCTTTATTTTCCATGTCACTATAGTTTTCACCAACCGGGGGTTGTTCTTGGATGCACTAGCATTGCGCGTACAAGGACAGTCGTCGGTTGGCTTCACGTTCCATTAAAAGTACGTAAAGGGCCTCTGCGAGTTGGTTTCGGCTCCTCGTACGCCTTCCAAAGGTCCAGGACCCCAGAGTTCTGAGATATATAAACGCATAATAATATATTCCACAACTATCACACAACACCGTCTAGTCCCAAGCTAAGCAGAGCTTGTGTTATGGGTACCAGACAGCTGATAAACATACTTATATATTTCTAAATACATACATATTATAGATAAATAACACCCAGACACAGAACAAATGATCGTGCTCATCACATAAACATTTGTCCTGGGTGGAAGTCGACCATCATATGTGTCACCTTCTTCTTCTTTGTCGGTATCACTCTAGACAGAGTGGTCGACAGTTGACCAAATTCCGAAAATAAGGAGACTGTAAGTTTTCCGTTGAAAAAGGAATTCGCACTCTTCTGCAGGTAAAATAAGTTCCATCACATACGACAGTGGCTGCGGGATCATTTTGGCTATCAACGAAAAAATGGCTTAGGATAGAAATGTATCTGGCTACCACATCTTCTCTTGTAACATGATTTAAGCCTAAATGCTGTGGCATGAAATCATTAATTAAGAATTCCCTTGCTATTGCCAATTTCCTTTCTTATGTTCTCCTCGACATATTGTTTTTTTTTTATCTAAGCGTCATCTAGTTCACCGGTTTATTATTTTAGTTAAGTAAATTACAAGAACTGTGGCGTTCTGATCTATGAAACAGAGAAAGCGTTTGATTTAAAATTACATTAAATTGGTATTTCGTAAGACCGGTCCGAAAGTGTCATCTCATTGTTCGACATTTTCATAATCAAATTGATTTCTTCGTTCGAAACCCCATTTGCACAGATTCATCATGCCAACAACATGAGCACCATTAAAGCTTTCGAGTGAAGGGGTACTAATTAAGTCTAAGAAATTATTTCTAATAAAATGAGGATTGCAAACCCGAGCTAATTCCGGTATTTTTATCTATCTGCCAAATGTGCGGGCGAGTGAGATATTTCGTAGAGCTCTACAAACATTATTGTACTTGTACCACACGTTTCCACGACGCTAAAAGTAAAAACTTATGTTTTATTAACAAAAGTTAATGTTAAATAACTTTTTTCTCCCATTGGATACATTAAAAAAAATTACATATTATGAAAAGTGGGATTGAATTCTTCAATTTAAAACTAATTCGGTTTGTGTACGCGAACTTTCATAAAGTGGGTCACAAATGCCCCATGACCTTTGGGATTTCGTTTTTTATACTTTTGACTACACAAATATGATCAGTAACGTGTGCATCTGGATTGAGGGCCCATTTTTTAAATCCTTACGAAACGAAATAAAATTTACAGGGAATTTAGTTAAAAATTAGTAAAACGTAAAGCAATGACTCATAAATTTCTTAAACGTAAATTAAAAAGGTTATGATTAAATAACGTGGGCCCTCAATCCAGACGCTTGCATAATGACGCATAGTCTAAATCTCGGAAAGTACTATGTCTGGGTAAATAATATTTATTTAGGAATTTAGTTAAGAATTTCTTAAATATTTTAAGAAATTCTCAAATCTGTAGAATATCACATTACAGATTTATGGCGATTTATCTTGGGCCCTCAATTCAGCAATGTCATTTTTAAAGAACATGCAAAAACTTAATTTATTTGACGAAATCCATCATACAACTTTAATAATATTTTAGTTAGATATCTCTATGAATTAGTAAAAAAGAAATAATGACCCAAAAGTTAATCGATAAAAAGTAAATGAGAGTTGAATTTTACTGAAACGTCTGAACTGAGGGCCCAAGATTTTCGGCTTTATTAACTAGACTTTACCTCATAGATTAAAGCAAAGAAGATTGAGGTTTTTAACTATTTTTTAACTAAATCCTGACGTGTCGTCCGTTCTTCTAAATGCTATATTTTAAAAGAAAACCGATTTTTAATTTTGTATGGGAGAAAATTTTGTAGGGTGACCATACTGTTCATCATATCTATACATTTTGGAAAGCGTAGACTAAAATTCTTATATTTACAGATAAAAGTATTCAATTTCTACGATGATCTTATTTGTTTTTGTATTGTCCTAGATGCCTAAAGCAAATAAATAAAAAGTTAATTTATTTAGCTACAATAATATGTTTGCAAAAATGAAAGATAAATTAACCGACCAGTACCTAGCATGTTTTAAGTAGTCATCGTATCTATGGACAAGATCTGGAGCACCAGCGATGTCGCAATCCGAAAATCAATCAAATTAATTTCAGTAAATAAAACACGTTCGATATAAATATAAGGTGTTAAAAAATTAACTGCAAGAAAAGTAAGATCTGGTTTAGAATTACAAATAAAAAAAAATGGCGAAAAAAAGATTTTTAAATAACAACCCGTTTCGGAGATATGCAATATTTTCACTTCACACAAAATTATTGAATATGCGTACTGTACACCGCACGTGCTCCGGCGCGGCCGCCCCGCCGTAGGTACGCGTGAGTCGTTCACCCCTGTGACACGACACGCGACGGCGCAAATTCGTAAACAGCTGATTCTAATTTTTCCATCACATTTCTCAGACTTTGGACTGGCAAATTATCGAGCTTACTTACAAATAGCATATTTTATTATACCTATAGGACTATTAAAAGCACTGATAGACTCCTAGGATTGTTTGGACAGCAGGCACTCGTCGTTGCTCACCATACAGTTCACGGTAACGGTTACGTGCCGCAGGTAAACTTTGACCAGTCGTAATGTTGCACACTACCACATCTAAGTACTCTCGATTGGAATACGTAAACGGCATTATTAAAAGCACGAAACTGCACGAACGCACGTATTCGCCGTAATGACACAAGAAAACACCCTTACCGCGCGACGGATTTCGGACAACTAAGGGTCGGGAGGGGTAGAGAGAGCTGCGGGAAGAGTAGCGGGCGGCGGGGGAACCTCTAGCAAGCCGCTCGCGCGCGGTACGATGGCGGCCCAAGCCGCAAGCGCAGCCCTGGGTACAGCGCACAAAAAAATATTATACTAAGTTATTTTATTTATGTGAAAATATGAAAACGCTCAAAAAAAAATTTTTTTTTTTTTGATGTGTTCGTTTTTCGATGGCGAGTAAGTGGACAAAATTCTTGCAGTTAATTTTTTAACACCTTATATAAGAAAACAATTTACTTTATACATAAATTTAACTTAAAAATAGTCTGAACAAGTTTTTACGATATACTACTATTTCAAACAAACAGTTTGAATCTATACATCAATACATTTAAATAAAATTGTAGTATGTAACCTTAAATCAGGTGATCGCAGTAAAATCTTTTCATTTGAATTAAACGTATATAATCGAAAAAAAAATTTTTTTTTGTGTTACCATATTTCTTAAAAGCAAAGCCGTTTGAAATGAGTAGGGAAAACAAGCAAAAAAAATATCACGGTGATAAACATTTTTTTAGTAAAAGTATGTAATACGATAAAACCATATGTTAATAAATTTTAAAGAAAAATCAAATATATAATAAAAACCAATCTAATCTATTAACCCAGCCCTTATCGAGGAGTGGGATTCAGAATGTCATTGTAGGAGTCATGACTGAAGTGGTTTGGACTTCTTGTATTCTTCTTCGCCGTCAAATTAAGTACTTTAATAACTTATAAGATTTATTTATAAAACGGTAATTGTGTTAAGTTCGACGTACGACGAGTATCCATCCTTACGTTGTTGAAACCTCTACGGTCCGGACTAAGCGTTTTGCTTCGTCGTTTATACCACGTACATCGAGGGACTGGAACAATTTGCCTGCTGCGGTCTTCCCTTCCGATTATAATTTAGATGTCTTCAAGGCTAGAGTGAATAGGCTCTTAATAAACTAGTACGCCTCACCATCAACGATTGCGTCACTGCTTGCTACTAGGTGGGATCGCAGTCAAGCACTAGTTTATATCAATAAAATAAAAAAACGTGTTTGATCGTAATTATTGTATCGAACATGCTCCTGAGGGAAAAAAATGACATAACATTGTAAACGGTTACTGTTTTACGGCACTAGGTGGAAGCAAGGACCTTATCGTGTTACTTACTTGTTACACTTTTTCTGTGATTAAAGTCCAAATCAGAATTTAAGTCACAATAGTCAAAAGTCAAAATAGATAAACAAGTATTTAGAGTCTGTCTAACGAAAGCGCGATCTGAGAAAATGAGGTCAAATCAAAAAATATTGAATATGGTATTACTGTCATACTAGGAGAAAAAAAATTTGATACTTGACTATTTTTTTGTATTTGCGACAATCGTATAATTCTTTTTGACGAACTATATTCCTAATATGAGGAACACAAAATGTTTAGAAATAAATATACTCAACAAATACGCTTTTAACAGCATCACACACTCAGAAATATTCAATTTCCTTACAAAACAAAAAATAGAATCCCCACATACTTCTTCCAGCAAGTTAGAGAGATTAGATCCTATGTTTCAAACAGAAATGAGTCAAACAGGGCGTCCCGTTGTCCCCAAAGTTATTCACCACTTCTTTCAGACATTAGCAGTCGAATGGGAAGAGAAGGGCATTGTCATCAGCGAAGCTAAGTAATTTGCGTTTCTCTGATAATATTGTCCTGTTCCCTCCTACAGCCACAGGACTAGATCAAATGCTGGTTGGTCTACATATAAAAATGTTAAAGATCAAAATCATAACCAACAGCTCCAAAAGGAATGTACACGTAGGCGGACAGAATATACAATACGTCTTAAAATATATTATTGTCTACTTGGGCCAAGTAGTCTCTTTCTGGGCCAGGTAAGACAAAGAAATAACGTGTCGAACAGAAAATACCTGAAAAAGTTACTGGTCCATCAAGAAACTATTTAAGGGCACTTTGCCCATATCACTAAAGCTTAAGCTTATGGACATGTGTAATCTCCTCATTTGACCTATGGTGTATACAGACTTGGTCTTTGACTAACATTCAAAAGTCTAAAATCAAGGTTTGCCAACCGACCTGGATGTCTTTCTTAAGAAATGGAATGTGAGTAAGGGACTGAGACCATTAGAAAAAGTGGATAGCTTTTGCACAGCAGTAGAACAATACTGGATAGCTATAATAATCAATACAATACAAAAACGAGTAAAGATTTATTTATTGGTATATTACTATTCTATCAAGAAAGTCACGGGAAAAGGTGAATAACACAAAATGTTGAATTTTATCATCCTCAAAGTATGCTATTTCATCACATCAATTCGACCACTTTTGAACGTATAAAGTGCGGCAGTGAAGATATTTCTTCTTAAAGCTTAGTTTTAGGTGTAAAGGTTTTTTCTCGAAATTCCTTAACGATTCAATGTTTTTTTATTTATTTCGCGCAGTCCTTGAATATCTTCAAGATTAAAACATAAGAAAAATTATTATCATATCGTGAAATATATCTAATAGTCAGTCAACAATGATCAAGATTATAATGTCATACTAACTTAAAAACCCAAGATCAAAAACAACTACTTTCTCTTCTTGTTTTTCTTTAAACTTACTGATCATAGTATTTCACAGCTTTCCTACAAAACTTTTTATTGTTTTACCCATGATAAGCAATTATATTTTTTAAATCAATCTTTGTTACAAAATACTGACAATTGCAATCATAGACTTTTACGTGCTTTTGACGGCAACATTATGTAGCCAATTTAATTTAAAAAAAAACTCCAGGTCGCGCTTTCGTTAGACAGACTCTATAAACATTATAGAGTCTGTCTAACGAAAGCGCGACCTGAGAAAATGAGGTCAAATAAAAAAAAGTGAATATGGTATTACTGTCATACTAGGAGAAAAAATTTTTGATACTTGAGTATTTTTTTGTATTCGCGACAACCGTATAATTCTTTTTGACGAACTATATTTCTAATTTGAAGAACACAAAATGTTTAGAAATAAATATACTCAACCAATACGCTTTTAACAACATCACACACTCAGCAATATTCAATTCCCTTACCGACACAAAAATAGAATCCACACATACTTCCAGCATGTTAGAGAGATTAGATCCTATGTTTAAAACTCTTAGGGGAGTCAAACAGGGCGTCCCGTTGTCCTCAAAGTTATTCACCAATTCTTTCAGACATTAGCAGTCGAATGGGAAGAGAAGGGCATTGTCATCGGCAAGTTAACTAATTTGCGTTTCTCTGATAATATTGTGCTGTTCTCTCTTACAGCCACAGGACTAGAGCAAATGCTGGTTGGACTAAATATAAACATGTTGAAGGTACCAAAATCATAACCAACAGCTCCAAAAGGAACGTATACGTAGGCGGACAAAATATACAATACGTTCCAGAATATATTATTATCTACTTGGGCCAAGTAGTCCCTTTCTGGGCCAGATAATTGGACAAAGAAATAACGGGTCGAACAGAAAATACCTGAAAAAATTACTGGTCCATGAAGGAATTATATCACTGAAGCGTAAGCTTATGGACATGTGTATTCTACTCATTTGACCTATAATGTATACAGACTTGGTCTTTGACTAACATTCAAAAATCTAAACTCAAGGTTTGCCAACCGTCCTGGATGTCTTTCTTGAGAAATGGAATGTGAGTAAGGAACTGAGACCATTAGAAAGAGTGGATGGCTTTTGCACAGCAGTAGAACAATACTGGATAGCTATAATAACCAATACGATAGAAAAACGAGTAAAGATTTATTTATTGGTATTTTACTATTCTTTCAAGAAAGTCAGGGGAAAAGGTCAATAATACACAAAATGTTGAATTTTATCCTTCTCAAAGTGTGCTCTTTCAAGGCTGGAATCGAATCGTCCTCAGCCCGACTCATATGCGATTAAGTTTTTAGAGAAAATTTAGGTCTTCTGGGCCGGCGACATGTTTCTTACGGATGTGATTGTTTCAAACTATACGGGTCGATTGAGACAGAAAGTTCAGCAGCTATTTCTTTCAAATTCTAAAGAGGATTTTCAGTCACTGTTTTCTTCGTTGCAGTTGAAGACATTGATGGCCTACCAGACTGAGTCAAATCTTTCATCATATCAATTCGACCGCTTTTGAACGTATTGAACGTATAAAGCAACGTTAACTTTTCTATTTAACTTTTCTTAACTTTTTTATTTATTTGCTTTAGGCATCTAGGACAATACAAAAACAAATAAGATCATCGTAGAAATTGAATACTTTTATCTGCAAATATAAGAATTTTAGTCTACGCTTTCCAAAATGTATAGATATGATGAACAGTATGGTCACCCTACAAAATTTTCTCCCATACAAAATTAAAAATCGGTTTTCTTTTAAAATATAGCATTTAGAAGATCGGACGACACGTCAGGATTTAGTTAAAAAATAGTTAAAAACCTCAATCTTCTTTGCTTTTATTTATGAGGTAAAGTCTAGTTAATAAAGCCGAAAATCTTGGGCCCTCAGTTCAGACGTTTCTGTAAAATTCAACTCTCATTTACTTTTTATCGATTAACTTTTGGATTATTATTTTTTTTTTTACTAATTCATAGAGATATCTAACTAAAATATTATTAAAGTCGTATGATGGATTTCGTCAAATAAATTAAGTTTTTGCATGTTCTTTAAAAATGACATTGCTGAATTGAGGGCCCAAGATAAATCGCCATAAATCTGTAATGTGATATTCTACAGATTTGAGAATTTCTTAAAATATTTAAGAAATTCTTAACTAAATTCCTAAATAAAAATTATTTACCCAGACATAGTACTTTCCGAGATTTAGACTATGCGTCATTATGCAAGCGTCTGGATTGAGGGCCCACGTTATTTAATCATAACCTTTTTAATTTACGTTTAAGAAATTTATGAGTCATTGCTTTACGTTTTACTAATTTTTAACTAAATTCCCTGTAAATTTTATTTCGTTTCGTAAGGATTTAAAAAATGGGCCCTCAATCCAGATGCACACATCAGTAACGGGTACTGATTGAGCCCCAATTTTTTGGGCACTAATTAAAAAATAGGGGTGTATAATTTATTCGTACACTTTTTTGTCTTCCACATCCTCCTTATGTATTTATTTTTGGTGGTGAGAAATCATCAAGTAACTTCCTTTGTTCTCACTGGAGACAGTTTAATCAGTTGCACTTTGCGTTCTTGTTGACTGTTTCAAACAATCCTTCAATTCAACATTCCCCTGAAGTTATTAACACACTATAGTCTATTCACGTTAAGAAAATAGTGACTCGTCAATTGCACCTTTAGAATTCACATTGGGGCACCAATCAAACCATTAATATGAATAAATTTTTTTTATTACACTAATTTTATACATTAATTTTAAAATTTAATCATAATCAATATGTATGAAAACCCGGGTCGTGTCTCAATGTATGAATTTTTGCTTTAATCTTTACGAATAGTCGAGGTATTAATTTTTAAACAAAAGATATTTCCGTAATTTCTGAAGGGAATTTCTTACTTCAACTGGTCAATGTGAACACGGCTTTCTAATTTACTATAATCTAATTGGTTAAGGGGCGTGACTAAGCTGTGTGACAACGATGAGTTACTATTTTCTTAACGCCAATACACTGTAATATAAGCTGCGTGTCAAGCCTTGTCCATATGGAGCCCAACCATGACATTTTAAAATGTCAGGCGTGCGAGTGAGAAAGAGGAATGGAGATATACCCTACATAGATTAGAAGATACCTTCCAAATTAAATATACCTATGAATGTATGTAAGTCTTAAGTTTGAAAATAAGTTAATTGTTCTAATAAAAGTAAAAAAAAAAGGAAAATCACAACTAATAAATAAGTCCTTTATATTCCGGATTCCTCTGACGCTGTAGCTGTACTCCGAAGGCCTGCCATCTAATACTAAAGTGAGCTGAGTGTCAGTTTCTGACTCTGCTGTATGGAACAGATGCTGCAATAGTCAAAAAATGTGTACCTGATCTTCCGCATACCCCTGACGTTAGCAACACTGTGCCTGTTCTCCAAGGGCCTGTCATCCGGCACTAGTATGAGCTGGGTGTCAGGGTTCTCCCGACTCTGACCCTGTTGTATGGCGGAACGGATTCCATTTTGAAGTGCAGTGATCCAACAGTTGAGCATTTCTTCTGAGTCCGCTTGTAGCATGTGACTCCTGTGAATTAAGTTTAAATTATAAAAACAATATCTTTTATAACCAAAAGATTGACTGGCAGAGTATGTCTTGTTACATTAAGTTTAAATAAGTAAATAAATAGATAAATTAAAGGTTGTCTGTAAGACATCGCTTTTAGCGATAAGATCGCCCATTGTGTCACCCTATTAATTTTAAGTTCTTAATGTAATTTTATTTTTGGGGTACAATAAAGAATACATCTATCTATCTATAAATTTACACTTACTTAGATGGTGATAATACTTCAAAGCAGTATCGCCTTTCACCATCCAGCACTGGCTTCACAGTGCACAGTCGCAAGTCTTCCTCCATCACTGTGACGTTCAGTTCACCGGTCCTTTTCCTAAAACATATATGACGCCGTCAGTAAAAGTCTGAAGCCCTAGGACGATAGAAGTCATTCATGATTTTCCACATAACAAAAAGCTGATCAATACACCCATAAATAATAATAAGTTTATTCTTATTAATGTAATCTTCAAGAAACTAATCAAATTAATACATATGAAAATTGGAACTCCTAATAAAAAATCATCTATGTCACCATCCACTGACGAGAATCTCGTGAAAGCTGAGAAAGAGAAACAAATCAAATATCTCAATTTAGCACACGAAGTTGTCGACATGTGGGATGTGGACTCAGCTGTCATTGTGCCGATTGTCGTGACCGTCAATGCCTTATAGCCAAAAGCCTCGCTGACCATCTGTCGAAACTATCGTTGCGCGGTTGGATCAAGGGCTTGATACAGAAGGCAGTACTCCTCAACACGGCTCGCATTGCGAGGAGATTCCTGTCTCTGCAACCCTAACCACCGGTAGATTGGACCCTATTCCCGACACCGGTGGACTACTATTTTTAATATTTTTGAATGTATTTTTGTTTTTTTAATGTAAACTATATGTGATTAAGAAAAATAAAGAGATTAAATTACTTGATTATTTTTGGGTTCTGAATGACTTTCGAAAAAAAGTTTTAGTATAATAGCAAAACATTACAGGGTAATTACAGTTAACTTAAAGGTCGCTGATACTGAAAACAAAAACAGATTTTTTTTTTAACGTCATATGTTATTGATACTAACATTGGCGGCGTTTTACTAGCTAATTAAAGTATTCATGTAAATGGAAGCCATAGGATGTTCAAACTAATACTTTGGGTAAAGTTAAACTTTCCATGTTAGATAATAAGAGGAGGTTGCTGCAACTTCCTATAAACTCGAAAGGCAATGGCGTGATTAAAAGTGATGACTAGTATCGATAATTTCCGTTTTAAATTTATAGTGACACAGAAACACATATTATATAATTATATTAATGAAAACAAATTATCAGACGGTAGTCATTAAGCTGGATCTAAGATATAACATGTAATATAATAAACGGACATCCTGAAAGTAGTATGTTTTATCTTTAAAATTAAATATAGTAGTTTGGTCATTTTTATATTATGAAATAATCAAGAATTATTTCAGGATAAAATAATAAAATTCTAAAATAAAATTCTTGATTGCATTACTAACTTGGTTATGTGTGCGTGCATAGACCCCAATATATAATAGTAGGATAACAAATTTCTTAAAAAAGTGACCTAATAGCAATTAAGTAAAATTTCAGTGCATAAATTCTGATTGTAACTTAATCACTACATAGTATAAAACAAAGTTGCTTCCTGCTGTCTGTGTTTGTTTTTAAAAGATAGACTGATTCAAGAGGAAGGTTTATAAGTATTGTACATGCATACTATATTTAATATCACCATTGCACCGGGGCGAAGCTGGGGTCGCTAGTTAAGTACAATTTTCTACTTCGGATGTATGTATATGGGTGTGTATTATTCCGGTTACATATTATATAATACATACATATAAACCTCTCTGTGTAAACCAAATATAATTGTTTCGCCCAATCTT
This sequence comes from Leucania comma, assembly GCA_958295575.1. Lineage (NCBI taxonomy): Eukaryota > Metazoa > Arthropoda > Insecta > Lepidoptera > Noctuidae > Leucania > Leucania comma. Next base: position 10,989,465 of record OY282474.1, on the reverse strand, counting down.
ATCTATCAGATCAAATCAAACCAACAATGGACAAAGAACTAGACCGATTACCAAGACTTGACGTCACTGGCCTACATAACAAAACTGCGATCGGAAACCGCAATCGAGAACTTACCTATACACGAGACGATTGTCGTATAAATAGAACCATCTCCTATTCCATGTCTTGAAGGCATTCGAAGTCCTTTTAAACAGATAACCCTGCATACGAGGCATATTTTTAAGGCACGGTGTACTCAATAAGCCATCTTTGCAGTCTCCTTCCGCCTCCCTGGACTTACAACTCGGGAGTACCGTGTCTTTACTGTTTACAATCGTATGGCGGTTTTCCATCTCCTTATCGAGTATTTTGGTGTCGTTACGCATAGCTGCTATCTGGAAATTTGATCATTAGCGGTGAATACTCGTAAGATTGAATGTTTCTTGTAACTCGACGTGCGGGTGTAACGCTTTGTGTATCACGCTCAATTGACGCTGTTATGTTGTCAATTTTAAGTACATCGTTAACGGTGAATAAAGTTGATTAGTGGAGTGTGCTACGGTTATTATAGTATTTAGTCGGGACGGCTTGATTGACACCAACTATGTGTAATATTTTGCAAACCTAGCTTTTTTTCTATGTGAGTTGTTTTTTACCCGACTGCGCCAGAAGGAGGGTTATGTTTTTCGAGAGTATGTATGTATGTAAGTATGTATGTATGTAAGTATGTATGTATGTATAATTGTTTGGCACGCTCTGCAGCCTGAACGGCTCGATGGATTTTAGCTTGAGAGGTGTCGTTAGATTCGTATTTACTGTAAGAGTGACACTGGGTATATCAAAATAAAAAAAAACAATATGGCGGATTTTTTGCGCCAAATTCAAATGTTTGGCACGCTCTGCGACCTGAACGGCTCGATGGATTTTAGTTTGAGAGGTGTCTTTAGATTCGTAATTACTTTGAAAGTGATATCGTAATAAAATAAAACTAAAAAAATAAAAAATAAAAAGCGGTAATTTAAAAAACTAAAAAACCCGACTGCTTTTCTGAGCATTCATGAAAAAGCCCTAAAACAAGAAAATCTGGCAGTCGGGACCCATTCTAGAAAGTCAGCCGACTAGTCAATAGATTGGAGTAATCTGCAATGTAATATAGGTATGTGCTCTCAATTCTAGAATGGGTCCCGACTGCCAGATTTTCTTGTTTTAGGGCTTTTTCATGAATGCTCAGAAAAGCAGTCGGGTTTTTTAGTTTTTTAAATTACCGCTTTTTTACGTTAAGGCGATCGTACGTTTACAGCCACTGGTTATCCTGATTGGTTAAGAATAGGGTGAGTTAATCGAAGCACCAAACGTCATAAATGTGTCGCGTTGACGTAAAAACAACTCGCAATACCTAGTGCGAGTTTGTCGACACGTTTATGATGTTCGGCCCTCTGATTGGCCCACTCCAATCTGTTAACCAATCAGAGAGCCAAACGCGGTAAAAACGTTTCGATTGCGTTAGCGTAAAAACCACTCGCACTCAGCGCACAGGTAGATTAGCTCAGTTTAAAAACAACTTAAATCAAGTCTATGTTTTAGAGCATTTACGACATAGCCACTTTAAATGAAATAATACTTAGTTTGTATTTAAAATAAGAAAATTCATTGACTTACATCCTCAGCGATAGTCTTAAGAAAGGGCTCCAAATCCTCAGACAGATCGGCTCCCTGGTGGTAGTAAGTGCAGCACGCTTGCAAGTACGACAGGAACTGAAATAGATAAACAATAAACAAGGTTTACATAAAATAAGTCATAAGCCACTTGAAATGGTCGTTCAATAGTGAAAGTATGAGAATAGTGCTGTAAGGCTTTAGAATTTTAGATTATCTTATCTGTTACCTATGGTTAGAAAGTCCTCACAAGTGGTTATACACAGGTACTTGTGTCAAACCCTTTGATTTTTCCCCATCAAAAAAAAAAAAACCCTTAACGATATCCATAGCTATAATAGGTAATCTATCAATATAAAATAACAAACTAACTGACATATCAACGCACAGCCGAAACAATTGGGTCTAGGAACGTGAAATTTGAACGAGTACTAAGAGAAGATTTTTCAAAATTCAACCCCTAAGGGGATAAAAGGAGGATCCTACATTTTTATGGAGACCTTCTTTTATGCGGGCGAAGCCGCTGGCAGAAGGTAGTCGCAATATACACAATCAATCAATATATACACCGTTAAATTTTAGTCGTTTTAATACCGTGGAGGATCGATTCGGTACATGAAACCCTATCGATTTGTAAAGATAAAATTAAAAAATAAAGTACTTTTTTTCTAAAACTCGAGTTAATATACGCATGTACGAAATTAATTTCTTTAAGTAAACGAGTCAATGACTTTGTAGGGAGTACCTACAGTACCTACAGTACCTACAGTTCATTGGCCTCGATCAGCTGACGTTTACTTAAGTAAATCAATTTTGTACATGCGTAAATTAATTCATGTTTTAAAAAAAAGTACTTTATTTTTCATTTTTATCTTTACCTAATCGACCCTCCGCGGGATTATAACGACCAAAATTTAACGGTGTATATAAATCAATTTACATAATATACAAAAATAGCGGTCCCGGCAGAACTGAATGCTGGTTTTTCGTTAGAAACATCCGTGGTTAGAAATAAAATTGAGAATCCGACTGCAGCGCCACCAGGTTTCAATTGTATTTTCAAACTATTCAGGTTCCCAAAGGTTCCCACTCAATCTCAAATATACAAACAAAATTTAATCCAAATCAATCAATCAGTTTAGGAGTTAGGTGACAAACACGCGTAAGAACGGAAGAATTATATATTGTTGAAGATTACAAAATCAATATCAATGTACATAATATGTACTGTTTTCGTAGACGAAGAAGGTACGAATTATACAACAACGACTGGGGAATCTAAGAATCATCCCCCCTTAAATTATAGACCTAAAAGCCATACGACTTTATGATAGAGATCTTTTATAGGCACATCCATTACCGACTAATTGTATAGATTGATTATTCTAATTAGGGCCTATTGTCCTACTATAAGCCAATTAATTATACTTGGAGAAATAATTCGAGCTAATTTGAATCGCTACACACTCAAGTATCGATTTTAGCCTGTACCTCTACCATGAGTTTTAAGCAATAGTATTCGTCACTACTCGATATCGACGCCGTAAATATTTTGTATAGCAAATTTTGGTTCTGCAAGTGATCGCTAGAGGCGCTGCAAAATTTGCCATACAAAATATTTACGGCGTCGATATCGAGTAGCGACGAATACTATTGCTTAAAACTCATGGTAGAGGTACTGGTGTATTTTAAGTTGATCTTTAAATGACTATTTCTATTTAAATGACCCTAAAAAGTAGGTATGGTTTGCAATTAAATTACGAGTATATAACTTTATCTTGTATGCTATGGACACAGAATTTCTTGTTGGTTTTGATAAATCATTTCGAATATAGGTATCTACATAAATCGCAAATGTGCGTTAATTTAAGTGTGGTCTCTATTTACTACGTGGCTACCGTTACGTTATCAATTGAAATTGGATTTAGATTACCAACTAAAACGAGTTTATCTTGCAGTTTAAACATTTATCAATTTTGCGAACGAGACAGTAGAGCCGACGAATACTAAGTTAAAATAAGCTAAATGCTGAAGGTTTTATTTTATGTTTTTTTTTTTTTGCCCAAAATATAGGTGTGCGTTAAGTCTGACCTTGCTAGAATGTAATTATGAAAGAGCTATTTGTAATATAATAATGAACATTTTCGCACGCTCGCATTATTATCATTTATAACATCTATGTATTTAGTCAAAAGTTTAATTACAATATTCGTTCTATTTCGGCACTAACACAGACCACACCCTGCCGTGTGGCCGTACCCAGTAACCTAAATGTAACTGAACACTCGAAAAAGTTGGCGGTTGACCCTATTTCACCTTTTTGTCCTTCGGAACTTTTTGTCCCAAGCGCGTCTAAGGAGTTGTCAGCAAAACCATAGAGGCTAGGCAGGGCCGAAGCCTATTGGGGCCATGGGTTGACATCTGAAAGGGAAACTCAAGGCCCTGGAATGCTATGCAAAAAAGAAGAAACATATGTGGTGTGGTTTTAGTCAGTAAAAATCTGACACAACCTCCCGCTCTGACCTAAAGCGCTAAAAGTCATTGGATGATACACCACCTTCAAAATACACCTTTTTTGCCCTTAGTAATAAGATTAAGTATGTATAACCGCGAATATTGCCGGACTGTAGTATATCAATATTGTATCAAAGAGATCGTAACTTCGTATGGGTAAAATTAAAAAGCATAGAAAGTTATATTTAGTGTAGTGAGTCGTAACCTGTTGCTTTAGTTTTTATTTATACAACAGTTCAGTGAAAGTCGCGATCGAAACGTTATGAAATTGGTGAGTGGGCTTTCTTCTCGATGTTGGGTGTTGTGTTCTGCACTTCGATAACATCCTATTTTACTAAGATTTTTATCCTGAATTGTACGCACACTCTCGACTTGTCTAGACGCCCGTCTCTTTGCTGATAAGATCTAGAAAATTACACTGTCACATTAAAGATTTCTATGAAAAAATATCCGTCAACTACAGTCTTTTTAATAGGTGAAAAAAATTGAACCTACAGATACTAAACCAACGGACCAATTCTTTCGTGTGATCATGAATTTATAATAACCAAATATAATTGGGTAGTAGGCACATTTTTATTATTATTTGTCTCAAAGAGTAACTTTATCCATAATCGCAAATAAACAGAAATTTTGAAATCCGTTTACAATTAAGCAAATTTTAAAAGCCAATGCAAACTTTTGGTATGATTTATTTTTTCTTTTCTGTTGTTAAAATGGATTAAGTTGGTTAATTCTGTATTATTTTATTACACTTGCAGTTTTTCATCACTAAAACTAATAAGTAAAAAAACATAAGTGTTACAGGAATTTAAAAGATACGCGTTAGTGTTGCGATAGCGATTGACCCTATTACTACTAATGCGTACACACCATGAATACCGAAACCAAAATCATAAATAATGCGTGTTAAAATCCTATAGCAATCTACTAAATAGTCTCTAACTTGATTACGGTTGCTAGACATAATTCTTTTTGCTATTGATTTCTCATACAGTCCTTTAAGAAAGGCCTAGGTTTCACTTTTGGCGAAAAGAAAAAATATTATATGCCAGCAATGTATGGCAAAAGTTTAATTCCCCTTTGAAAACTGTCAAGCAACAGAAAATAGATGAACAAATTGAAATGTGACGTCACTGCCGTTAGATACGCGTGTACAAAAAAGGTAGAGAGATGTTCCCACTATACCGATTCTATTCCCGAGTCTTCCTCGTACACTATTACTTATTCTGTGCTCGTAACAATATTTGAAATGGTAATTACTGCTTCTTTTAATAACCAATTTTGATGCTGTTTTTCAGGAAACTATTTCTTTTTACTGTTATCAATTCGTAGTTTGTATAAAATATTGTGAAAAACAAACAGAAAAATGCTTAATTGTTTGCATTATGTAGAATAAGCAAGCACAATAACATAAATGAGTCGTGAATTATACCAAATCACGATGTTGCTGTCGATAAAACTTTCGGGTGTGCGTCAGCAATCAGTAGCATGTTCGATTGATTTTACGATTGTTATATCAGGCAGTTACGGCATTAAAATTTACCGGTACCATTGGAGAAGCCGTACCGGTTGTTTTATAATCGATGGACTGCTATAGCTAAGAATATTATTTCTACTTTTTTTTTACACTATTTATTTAAATTGTCTCTTCATAAAAGAAGTGTCCATGGAGTTTCTTACAAGTTCTTCTTCATAAAGATCTACGCTTTGGAACGTGCAATTTATCTTCACTTTTGACAGCCCGACAGTTTTATTCAAAAGTGCATTTTTATTTCAAGTAAATGATTTATTTGAAATAAATGTTTTATTTAGATTGGAATATTTAAACATTAAAAGCGTCTAGAATTTTCGCTGATGAGCTGAAGTATCATTCACATAATCAATTAGGTAATATTTTTTTTCGATTTTAATCGATATCCGTGGTTTTAATAGAACCTCCTTTGTTATAAATGATCGTACCAAAAGTCGTCCCTTAAAAAAACTTCGTATTTTCTATAAAAAAAATCTAAATAAGAAGGTAAACCGCAGTTCTCTAACCAGATGATGTTATATCATAATGGTTTATTTTCGGTAGTATACTGAGTACTCTTTGAAGGGACAAAACAAAGAGTTATGTATACCTATATTAAAATTATACTAAAAATAAATACCCAGCAAGTTATAAAACAATTGACGTCAAACAAATGAACTCCACGCCCTGACGATACGTAATGGTTGACTCATACAGGTAAGCCGGATCGAATTCCCGGAAAAAAACGTAATTTATTACATTTCATTAAAGAATATTTTTATTCTTTATTCAGAAATAAATACAACATAATATTGTGCCGCACAGGACCGTTAATTGTGGCGACACTTGGGGGAGACCTATCTCCAACAGTGGATGTCTTTCGGCTGAAATGACGATGATGATGAATAATGTGCAGAAGTGATTTCGACTGATTGATCTAAAATGAACTAATTTGTTTTTTATCTATATTCCGAAGCAGTGGTTAAGGAACGTGTTCCTACTCTCCTGTTCATTCCTAGTGAAGCTCAGGTTGGAGGCACGAAATCCTTCTTTTAGTTTTCTTCCATCTGAATGAATTCTCTCGAAAATAATATTGGTGCAAATTAACAAAACATTAAACAAATACACCAAATCAAGCTGTTATTATTGATTTCCTGCGAGTTATGTAACGAATTTTTAGGGTTCCGTATCTCAAAACAAAAAACGGAACCATTATACTTTTTTCCTTGAAGACTTGGTCGTTGTGCGTTGGTCAAAGAGATCAAGTCGTAATTAATATCAAAGACGCACGTAATTCTACGATTGAAACTCTAAAATATCAAGCTTCTATGGTAATATGATAAAAAAACCCTTACGGCCATTTATGCCCCATATTTTGATATACTCTTAAATAAAACAAAACCTCAAATTAAAATTTGAATAGGTTACTTAAATAAATTAATTTAGATTACGAGTATTTTTACTTGACCTAGAATCATTAAATTGGGCAAGAAGTAAGGTCTCACTGCAGAAATAAAAAAAAACCCCGAAAGTCGTAACTTGTAGATTTTTATCTCATTTTTTTCTTTTCTATTACATACTTACTTTTGCAATTGAAGAATTGACCACTTAATAGGACATAACAATGTATGGGAAAATATGTATAAGAATTCTACTTAAAAGTTAAGTTGTCAAACTGCGTCAGAGTTCGGTTCGAAATTGTTTTGTCATGGTTAACGAGACGGGTAACTACGGAACCACACACCGTACTAGCCCGAAAGGCACATGGCCGGTTTTTTATTAAGATAGGTACACACATAACTGACGTTTTATGTCTACCTTTTATGTATAATATTTATGAGCCATATTTCAGGTAAATAAGGGTAAGTATCTTAACCCTAAAGCGTGGGGCGTGTTGACATTTACACATGCGACGCGTGACAATAAATTTATTATTACCACGCAGCGCAACCTCTAAAAAATCTTTGAACCTTACTTGAAGTCCCTTTTACGCTAAAGGGCGACTGGACTGATAGAAAATGCTTCGTGGCATTAAGTCTGCCTATGTACCACACTACCATCATTGTAGGTACATAATTTAGAAATAAATAAATTCTCAACACACATTACAAGTTTCAGTTTTAAACATTTGTGTGTGTGGGTTGTCATTTATGTCTTCGTCGCATCCTCGCGATTACTAACCCGAGACCATCTCTAACGTAGGGCTGTTGAAGAAATGCTACGAAAGCCCGATCAACCACCAGATCAAAAGTCGTAAGTGGAGATGGATTGGTCACACGCTTAGGAGGGATCCCGATCACAAACCTAAACAGGCGTTGGACTAGAATCCTCAAGGGATAAGGAAGCGTGGCCGTCCTCGGCAAATCTGGAGACGCACCATGTTAACTGAAGGGACGGCCATCGTATTGACACGGAACAAGGTGAAGCATAAGGCTCAAGAAGGGTTGCGATGGGCGACTACGGTGGACGTCCTTTGCCCCAGCTAGGGGACAGAGGATATTGAGTCAAATAAGTCACGGTTGGCGCAGTAGTTCAACAATTGGATGCTAGGAACGCTGCGTGTCGCGGAATAGAATCCCGCATGAAACAAATATTTGTTTGCCCTACAGATATTCCGGGTCTGGGTGTCTGTTTCGTAGTTTTCCTAGTTCGTGTGGGGCAACGATCATTTTTTTAAGTAGATATATTACATTTTATTTGCTTATTTTCAATAAGGTGACCACCATTTACGTCATTGGCGCTAGCTACGAAATTCGATTTCAGTTTTAATATCAAACCAAACCTGAAACCTACACAAATAGTATTGTTCAATTCTAGTTCGATTGTTGATTTCATTTTTATAGTTTTCACGCGATAGACCGATGACTCACTAAACCAACTTAGTAACCTTCTTAGAACGGTGAGTCAAAATGTTACGCTAATTATCAGTATCGTTAATTTACACAGTTTTAAAAGATAAAGGTATATCTTCAGTATCTATCTACGAGTCTCTGTCAACGCCCTATTTAATTGCTTTCTGAGTTTTCGTATGCACGTAGGTCTGTAAGTCTATTTTTCCTTGATAGGATCTAATTCAATTCGCTGCGCACTTGTACTATAATCGGCTTATAAGGATTTATAGTCTAGTGCGTACGAGGTTCGCGATTGACTCCTGTATAAGTACGCTATAACCTGCACGTAAGTAAATATACAGAATTTTATATCATCGACCTAGAAAAATAATAATTTGTCCTTTACATAATTTTTCACCAATCGCATCTCTATTTGTGTAAACGTTATTTCTTAACACAAAGTGATCACTGTCATAATAAAATGAAATAATTACCTGGCTAGTCCCAAACCCACTTGACAAAGCTGCCTATTCACTGATTTGTCACAGAACTACTAGACTATGAACACTGTTATTTTAAAGCAACAAAAAACACTTCCACCTTTAGCAACAAGATACATAACTGTCGTCCGAAGACGCCATCGCCAGATTAGTTTGTGCACTCGGCCAGACTTGCAAACTAGAGGTGGCTCGCTAAACGGACTGTTGAAAATGATAACTGTCAATAGTGCTAATGAGTGACAACTATATGATACGCTATCTTTATCAAGGAAGTCGGCTTGATAACAATTTGTTTCTAAAAACACCTCATTTGGGATTTTTTCTGGCAGGCATCACTTCCTGCCCTGTTATGATTATGTCACTATGACACTAGGGTAGTCAAGATAGATTTAAATTATATGATTTGTTATTGTATAAAAATTATTCCAATTAAAATTCTCATCAAGCAACAGCAGCGTAATTTCATAAAACAAAAATGCGAAAAAGGTTGCATATTGTATAACCAAGTAATATGCAATTGGACGTCGCAATTACATTTTCTAAAACGCGACCATATACAATAGCGTCACGTCATATGATGTAAACAAAACGTATGACTCATGATTTTTTTTTAATTAATATACGTGATAAACAACGCACGGATACCGCAGTGTAACTGGCTTCTCAGTTCCCACGAAGTGATCGCTCCAACACAAATACGATGGTAGTAGCAATATTACCTTGAGGATGTAATTAGATGTATGTTTTATAGTCTCTCATGTTGGCAGAGCATTCCAAAAACAAAGTATTGTTTTATGGTCCACACACGCTAGTCGCTTCACCTCACTGGTTTGTCCTTGATCGTATATTTAATGCAGGCAATATTTACCAACATCTACACCGCTAGTTATAAGAAATCTTGAGCAGTCAAAACGAGTTAGAAACATGTAAGCGAGTTATTATCGAGTCTCAGTCTATGTGAAATCTGGGACGATCTGGGCGACGACGTGTCATAAATAATTCCACATTCTTGTTCAGCAAGCGACCCCTAGTTTGTCTCAATTAAGGCTCAGTAACCCGAAGCGCTCAGCCGTCTACTGATGAAAGAAAGGTCAAGAGAGTTCGTGGATTCAGTTCTTACCCCTTTTTGCATGTTCTAGTGGACTTATTCTCAAACTTTGAACCCAAGATATAACCTTTTTAAGTCGTCGAAGATACTTCAAAATATGTAAAATAAGCATTTACATTTGTACTAGATTTGGATACCAGATACAGATATAAACACAGTCTAATAAAATACGTAATACCGTTATAACTAGAATCCAGTCACAGCCACTTGAATACTAGAATCACGGAAACAAGTGACAGTGAAAGTAGGTGCACCTAAAATGTCGTGTGTATTCGGACATTCTCAGGACAGAACATCGGGCCAGTCGACCGTGACGATGTAGCAGAATTAGGCATTGGGGGCAGCAGCTATGAATAGCCGCGCAAAACTCAATACTTACGGTTATTAACCTATTGTCCTGGAGTGGAGCGTGATTATTGTCTTCCTATTGTTGTATGGTGCTGACCGGTATTGTAAATAAAACTGTTGCCTATTTGCTATGCTGTTTTATGATTTTGTTGACAGAGAAAGATCAAAATAGCCAGCAAAACTCTGCCTACGGGATGCATAGCATGCATTGTTAACACTGCTGGGACTCAGGCCTCAACTCTAAGAGAACGAATGGGCTGTAATCCTCCACACGGCGCCGGCGGTTTGGTGGACATCACATATTATCTTCGAATTTTAGGTTCTCGGGTTATGCCGTTCTCTCGTAATCAGAAAACATATGACCGTTTTGAGAGCAATGTTGATGAAAAATAAAGTACGCGAAGAGTGTTGATAAAATAAGAAAACGCAACTCATAATTTAAAGCAACTTCGTTGCCCACCATCGGCCGCTGACTGCGTAGTCGGTTGTTGAAGCTTGAAAATAAAGGTCTAGTTTATTTTTATTTTGTTTTATCGTCTTACTGAAACACAACTTTTTGTGAAGTTAGTTCGTAGTTCTCTGTTTAGTTTTGTGAATAACGGACTTTGGAGAAAAGTGTATAGCAGTATTAGTAGTGGGCTCAATAGCTTGAGTCTTGTTAGAGTACTTGACTAGTTATCGTATAGCATGATACCCAAAGCAGCTAAATAAATTAATTGGTACACCATTTTTTTTGTTGCTTCTAAATATACAACATTAATTTTTAGTATAATTAGGCGGAATATAGTTTTTTCAGAATCAGTAACTGAATCGATTCCAATAACTTTTACACCATGTTATATTTTTTCCCAATAATATTAAAAAAAAGTCAAAAGTTGGACACCCCAGACACTAAGAACAACATAGGTCACGGCAGGCATTAGCTATACCAAAACTAATGTTGTAAAATAAATGAGGTTCTAGTTTTTACTCCGTCTACAATTAAATATTTTTTAATTATGATTTAAGAACTCACTAGAAGAGTCTTAAATATGGTTGGTTACGGTTCGTTATACGGTTTCGCCAGCGTAAAAGTCAGCAATTAGCCCAAGGGATCAACTCTCGGGATATAAAGTATCCTATGCCCTATTACTGATGAGAAAAACCATTTGCTATGTGACAATGTCTATTTCATGACATGGACCGAATTCCAATGCTTATTTTATTCAATTCTACTGCAATCTACCAACGTTGCTGTGTAGGTATGTAACTAAACCGGAACCAACATGCTTCGCGTTGCGTTGCACTATAAATATTATTATAATTACAGATGCCAACTGCGTTTTAGAAAATTCGTTTCGTTCGACATATCCGACTGTATTTATAACAAAAATGCAAAAGACAGCATTGAGATGAGTTTTGAATGTTTTGATTTAAACTGTATGATCGAATGACACCCTTTGAAATCACTTGATATGATTTGGCAGACCAAATTGAATAAACTCTCGGAAGCTGGGTGTCAGTAGTGCAATCAAGATTGAACTCTGGATAATGTTATCCATTGAAAACAGTTTTTTTTTATCATTATTACTGGTTGACTTAAATACTGATTAATCAATCCTCTATGGAATGGTAATCATTGAATCCAGGCTCGCAGTTTCAGAACTTTAGGAATTACTCCCGTATAGTGGATGCGTTCACGAACATGAACACTTACACAAGACACCCAGACCCTGAACAACTAACTTTAGACCATAGGTACAAATATTTGTTCAGTGCGAGAAACGAACCCGCAATACTGCGTACAGCACTCAAGCGATTTTACCGTAGTAATGTCAACCACAGCGAAGCTTGCCGAGAAGGTCGACTCGATATATTTAGTAATAAATACTGCAAAAAACAGTAGAATGTGTTACGTCCACATTCTAATTGAAAATCAAGTTACTGTATTCTGTATCAAAAACAAAATACTCTCTAAACATGATACTAGCTGAATGCACAAAACGTCTGAATGCAAAATAAATAAAAAAACCTGATTCAAGAAGTCTGAATAAAAAGTTTTTTTTATATATTTTTTTGCGATACACTTCCAGCTACGGGCGTCAATGTCATAAAAATGCATGTATTTCGAAGAAGCGTTTTAAAAGTCTAAATGAAGAAAGAAAAAACATATTATCCAACAAAAGTTCATGCTGGTATTGAAATTTACTAAGCAGCATTGCAGTTGCAATAGAATCGCAACTGTCGCGTCGATTCTAGAGCTCACATATTTTCGTATAATATTAAACACAACCATGAAAAGGAATGTAGTTTGTGGTTTCATTTCTCTCTATAGTCTATGCTTGTCAACAAAACACTAGTGATGTTCAGTTACCGGTCAGGCACTCGATTGTCTCGGTTATGTAACTTGAATTTTTGATTATTCAATTCAAGTTGAATGTAAGGTACAATAGACCTAGCCACAGAGCTATGATGATCTATCTCAGTAGCTCTTTAAGTTTTAATTCGAGAAAAGTACCAAAATGCACCACTTTTAAAATAATTAAAGTAATATCAAACACAAATCGCGCATTCCGTATTGGTTTGGTTCTCGTACATTGGGGTTTAAGAGGGTTGTTTAACGCGTTGACGCTATAAATAAATCTATCTATAAAATATAAACCCACAAAAAATAGTTCTACCTATGCCCGTTATGGACTTTAAATTCATCAAACCTATGTACCCTAACTAAACCGGTTTCATTCCAAAGGTAATAATGCGAAAATGGTTACAGATCAAAAAAACTATACATTATAAAAATGTCAAATTTCTATTTTAGCGTAGCACAGCCGCAAAATCTGTAATTTATTCTAGAATCGACATAATTAAATCACTCTCATATTATAAAGAGAGAAGTTTGTATGTTTGTGTTTCTACTCGTTACTCCTTCAACTCCAATGGCTGAACGCATTTGGATTACACTTGGCCCACGGGTAGACCAGATTTTGTGTAAATTGCTAAACCAGATTTCAACGAAAACGGTATCTAAGACAAAGGCAAATGTACTTTTGAACGCATTTAGTTTTTGTGTCGAGTTCGATAAGAACTCGAAACAAAAACTAAATAACACACAAAACTAATAAGTAAAACCTCATTTCATTACTGGCCAGGTATTACAACAGGCCACCTAAGGACTAGGAAAAAAAACTCCGTTTGAATTAAGAACCTGCTTATAGTACTAATCAATATTTAAACTAATCACATGGTATTCTTTTTTTTTTACAAATTAGTACATGTTAAAATGTCAAGCGTCCGAGCAAGAAAGAGGGATGGACTCTTTAACGATTCAGTTTAGATGGTAAAATGGATCGTGGTGAGAGCTCTGGTGGAACCTAAGGTTGTATGTCTGGTATGGTACATTCCCAGCTTTCAGCGTATAACACACACAGTGCCAATAGGCGATTACGTATTTTACGACAGCCATAAGCCCTAAGTTTTAATATTCCTTTCCTTATACGTCGCAAGCGTAGATAATTACGAGTATAAAGTCAGTAAAAATTATGTTTTGTCACGATTGCTTTAATTGCTTGAGTACAGTATACTGAGATAATATAAATATCACGGACAGTACCGACCGTGCAAGAGCTTGATATAAAAATAAATAAAACAATGACCGCGTGCCAATGGACTTGGCTCGTAAAATGCGGTGTTTTTTTACACTGATAACATTTAATTTTTTCTTGATTAATCACGTATTGTGTTCGTTGCTAAATAATAACAGCTGCAGGTTGCTTATTCAATGTTAAGCAACGGTTACCAACAGTTACGAAGGTTGGTTTTTGGATGGTCCCTCGACCATCCATTATATACTGAGACCCCTCCTCATGAAGCTCGTTAAACCGGCGGGTCGGCTGTAATTCGCAGATTTTTGACAGTTGTTATGTATATGGTAGGCATCAGAAAAATTTACAATACAGTACATTGACCTTTCAATAAAACTTTTTTGTAGGTACCTGAAATTCAAGAAGAATTGAATTGAAGAATTCAAGCCCTGAGTAATAATAGAGTCGTTTTTAATTACTACAAAATATAAAGGATCACGATAGATGTCGATGAAGGACATCTACCTAGTATTTATTGCCGTTTTTGAAATTAAGTCTCGTTATAATATAAAAGGCGAAGTCCTGACTCAATCACTGCCTCATCAACACCCTATAACGCTAAAAGCACAGAGAATTGTTTTCATGATTTATACAAAAAATAAGAAAGGATTCTCCGAAATTCATCCTCAATGGGAATGAAACTGTGGTCCAAAGTTTATAATGTAGAAACGTACTTTCACGCGGGCGAAGCCGACGGCAGAAGCTAGTCTATCAATAAATGTAGTTGGGTCAATGACCGCTATTGCAAATTTATCTAGCGCCTACCATAGTCTGAAGCCCGAGGTGTGAACTAATCATCCTATATTGAATAATGAATACTGTTACCCAGACGAATTGCGGAGATCAGATAGCTAATCACTCCATGTAAACTACAGGTATTCATCTGCATTCGGTTACTGTTTGAGCGGGAAATAGTGTCAGACTCTTACTGACTTAAAACCTACCCTGTTCCTTCCCTGCCTTGGATCCAGGGCCCTGGTATGCATTTTCATACCTCTCCAGAGCCCCAGACTAGGCCTCGACCCTACTGGGCCCCTACATTCAGTTACTGTGGAATCCGTCTCGAACATAATAGGGAAAAGGTAAGACAGATAGTTCACAAATTGATTCAATGTATTTAAAACTACGTAGAGCAATATTGTAGTCGAAAATCTATAAAGGTACTTATACAATACAAATATTATAAAGCTGAAGAGTTCCTTTCTTTGTTTGGTTGAACGCGCTAATCTCAGGAACTACTGGCTCGAAGTGAAAAACTGTCTTAAGGCTCGATAGCCCATTTATCGAAAAAGGCTATAGGATATACAATAACATCGCACTAAGATCTACGGGAGAGAAGCAGTAACTAGACCGAGGGAACAGCTAGTATAAAATGAGTCCATGAAATTATTGAAGCCGCCTATAAACCGATGGTATAAGGATATAATAGGGGCACATTGCCGTCTAAAAGCGGATCACACATGTCCGATGCGAAACACATTGCGCAGCGCTTGCGACCCTCGCGGACATTCCGAGCATTTTTGTTTTTTAATCTACAATTATGGAAGTTTGCAATTATAACGTTGATACGTTACTACCACTTAGTTTGCGCCACACAATTATTCGTAAGCCAGGTGTGTGTTAAGATTCAAGAGATCTGTTTTTTTTTTATAAAGGTAATTTTTTTGCCATGGGTCACGTTGCCATTTTGCCATGGGTGCCGTTCTACGCTAAATGAAGCAAAAAGACGTGTCGGACTATTACTTGTTAAAAGAGAAGCGTGTTCCTTCTCCACAGAGGTCGTAACTGCTCAAATCTATCACTAGGAATCGGACTCGGCTGTGGCTACTTAAGGCCGGTCAACCCGCGGTACATTTTCATACAACCGCTCTTACGTGATTATGATGTTATTACACATCTTTCTCCAGAAATTTTGGATACACAGATATCTTGTGGATATTATGTAGGCTTCTATAGAAAGCAAAATATAAATTCGTGTAAAAGTATTTTACGTGAAAAATATAAATATGTAAGTACTTCTATAGAAGTAAAGCGAAAACTTTGCGAAAAGGCTTTTTACACTGTAAAGGACTACGTTGAGGATGAAAAGGCTTGGGATTGACCTGCTCCAGTACGCTCTGCAATTCTTTTGTTTTTTTTTCTTTTGTGAAATTATTTTCATTTTTATTATTATTATATTTTTTTTTTTATCGTTTGATATTTATGTTCATCTTTTACAATTTGACATTGTAGATTATTTTAATTTTACAATTAGATGTATATATATATAAATATATTGTTTTAAATAATGTTTGACATAAATACTTTGCTAAGTATTACATTTTGTAAACTATATTTTTTTTTTCTTTTAATATTGTGAACGTGAGGACAATGTGGATTAGTTTTTATTATTATTATTTTTTCTCTTCTCTTCTCTCTTTTCAGTAATTTTTAGCATAATTATGTCTGGCAATTTGAGTATTTTCTGCGGCCTACCCAAATGTCCTTTCCTTGGTATTGTTCGTCAAATCGTTGAGCTCCTTAGTGTCCTGAGTTGAGCTTTGCGAATACTGACAAATGCTTGCACTGACTGGACAGGTCCACTCAAATCTGTATGGTTCTTTCTTCAAAAGGCCATTTCAGACAAATCGGCATGGTCCTCATGTGATTTGACCAATACATATTTACTGTATGGACTTTAAAAGAGACTTTGACCCCTGAGTTTGTTTCGGTGTTTCTTCTCAGGGTAGTCAGCTAGGAAACACCGGCCTCATCTAGTGATAAAAATGACAAAAAAAAATTTTGACGTGTAAAAGTGTTTTTAAAAACCTACTTACAAAATAAATATCATTTATCATTTATCATCATTTATCATTTATCATTTGAAGCCTGGCACATTTAATCGAGATTTTTAGTGACAACTTTTCTCAAAAACTTTTAAGAGTTAAAAAAAAAAACACGTATTTCCTAGTTTCGTAAAATATTCGTGTAAATCACGGAATTACTGTTTTCAGACTTTATCTCTCTTTTTTCGCGTTGCTTATTTAGCAAACATCCCGTTGAATTGCGTTAAATGAAGCAACAAGCTTTTAAATCATGCTCGACGTTGACGGCAGGCGAGCCGGGAAGGCTCACCTTAATTCTTGTTTTTACATTTCTTCTTTATTTTTACACGTTGCCGCACACTAGGAATAACTCTTGTATCGTGAATGTATTCATAAACATGTATACTCAAATACACAAGGCCCCCAGACCCGAAACACCTATCAGTGTGCTGAGTGCGAGATGTTTTTACGTTAACGCGATCGAAACGTTTAACGCGTTTGGCTCTCTGATTGGCTGAGAGCTTCGAGTAGGCCAATCAGTGCGCCGAACGTCATAAACGTGTCGATCGCGTTTACGTAAAACAAACTCACACTAAGCACTCTGTAGGCTACATAAATATTTGTTCCGTGCGGGAATCGAAACCGCGATACGCAACGTAGCAGCCGATCGATAACTACTGCGACAACTGTGTTGTCAAAAAATAAAATAAAAAGAGAAGATTTTTTTTTGCGTTTCTTTTTGCCAATTAACAAACAAAAGACTGAAACTGCGAATGCGATTTTCGGCCATCCACGAGGTAGATTGTACTATTCTGAGTCGTATAATTACTACAAGTCTTGTCTAATGTAGTCGTTAACTAAATTTCTAAGTACTTTGTAAGACTAATTTGATACTTAAACAAATATATAGGTAGGTACTGGCGTCTTATTAATTTTATTTGATGTTCTCCTTGAGTTAATTAAATGCCGAATATTCGGCATCCTTCGTCGAGTCACGCTGATAGTTGGCAACTGGGTTTCCCAACCAGTCGGTCCATCTCTGATAAATTACATAGACTTGACTATTGCTTTAGCTATAAGTTCTGTTCAGTTTGGTACTCACAGTGGCCAGTATTTCGTGGCGCTTCCTCGCCTGAAGCATGGTGATCTTCTGCACATGGTCGAGCGCCGTGTGTCGGAAGCACGACCGCGTCGCCAGCAAGAGATTCATCACCTCCTCCACTTCCACGCATTTGTGCCGAGACACCTAAGGACAGGTATTTTTTTTTTAATAATTGATTGGCTCGCGTTAAACTTCTGTCTCACTGTATGGAAAGTAACGATGTAAAATTCGAATTACCTGTATACACCGATAAATTTTGATCGTTTAAATCCCGTGGAGGGTCGATTCGGTACATGAAACACTATCGATTTGTAAAGATAAAATGAGACAATAAAGCACTTTTTTTTAAATTTACGCATGTACGGAATTAATTTCTTTAGGTAAACGACAGCTGGGCGAGTTCAGTGACCTGTAGGTAGTTAGTACGCAACGATCGACAACTACATACAAGGTCATTGACTCGTTTACTTAAAGAAATTAATTTCGTTCTAAAATAGTGTGCTTAGGAAGAGCTCATGCACGGAGAACTGGTTTGTTGGCCTAGGCGAAACTAGTTCATCCTAAAATCGCGTTTAGTCAGTAACATTAGACAAAGTCCTGATTCACTAACTGATTCATCAACACCCAGCCCAAACCCTTGAACCTAGAACGCTAAAATTTTGCACAGATGTTCCTTTTATAATGTATATAAAGTAAAACAAAAACAAATTCCAAAATTCACCCCCTAAGGGGATGAAACGAGCTTCCAAAGTTAGTATGGAGAAACCTACATTCACGCGCGCGAAGCCGCTTTCAGAAGCTTGTATAATAAAAAAAGAAACCTTGAAAAAAAATTAATGTTACAGAACTGAATTAACATAAGGATATCTATGTACTATTTCTGACTACTTCTGTATTTCCTATTTTGTACTTGATTGATTGATTTAAGATTCATATTTCGAATAACGTACCTGTGAATTTCTATTTAATGCAGTATCCAGATCATTTGAGATTTTTTCAAAGTGATTTTTGCTTTCTTTGACACCTTTGATATCCCTGCAACAAAACAAAAACAATATAAATGATTGTAAAATGTATACATGTAGGATGTTTTTTTTTTTATAGTAGGTAAAATCATCCAATGACAAATTCCGCCCTTGGGTGGAGCGGGAAGTAGTGTCAGACTCTTACTGACTAAAAACCTACCCCGTTCCATTCTTTGCCTTGGTCCCAGGGCCCCGGGTGCCATTTTCACATACCCTTTGACCCCAGTAGGGTTCCGCCCTATTGGGCCCTCATGTAGGATGTGGGGTGGCGGCATTGCTATCAATCATTTGAATGAGTCATTTTGTTGTGTTACATACAAATCTTTTATATTCTCGGTTTTCCTCTACTTTCCTCATGAATCACTGTGTCCATTGGTGAAAAAATGAAAATCCATTCAGTACAATGCGTTCCAAATGAGCATAGGTTCGATAGCCATGTTGTGACGTCACGATTTACTGTCAAATCGAGGAAAAAAAATTTTCAAAATTTAATTTATTTACGAAAAATTTAATTTTTTTTACGAACTGTGAACAAAAAAAGTATAATCAAAATCCAGTTCTTCAATTTTACTCATCTCTGAGTTCTTCAATTTCGCCAAAATTTCTTCGACTTGACAGTACGATGTGACGTCACAACATGGCAATCGATCCTATTCTCATTTGGAATGCATAGTACTTTTTAAGTTTATCGTGAATAGACCGAAAGAGACAGCTGAGGTGCGGGCCTTTGTTTTATACACCGTTAAATTTTGGTCGTTGTAATCCCGTGGAGGGTCGAAAATTAAAAAATAAAGTACCTACTTTTTTTCTTAAACTTGAATTAATATACGCATGGACGAAATTGAACCCGCACTGAGCCCGCGTCTGTTCCCTTCCCTCTCCTAGAGAGAAAGCCTGAGTACTAGCAGTAGGAACATGATAAGTCTGATTTTGAAAATATAATATAAGGATAAAATAATATTAACTAAATTATTCAGCAATTATAATTATGTACTTGTGACGTCTTCATTGACGGAAGCAGGAATGAATCACCAGCGAGTTTACATAATATCAAGTCAATTGTCAAATAATGTTGACTGACTAAACAAATTCATCAAATATCTTTTACAGCAGTGGAACAAAATACACATAATTCCTAAAATAAGTTTACGAGTATCATCAAATTTAATAGTGTAACAGAGTAAGCAGCATAAATCAATGAACTTTAAGGTAAATATTATAACGTTTCTCTCTCAAAGCCATTAAGGCTAAAAATAAAACTGTTTATTTTCCTATAGCCGGTTATTATTGTAAAACAACCAATAGATAAGGAAAAAAGAATTTGGGAGGCGGGCAACATGTTTCAGTGATTGCCCTCGTAAAAACCTTGTTTAAATTGAATTTAGGGAAAGATGGATGTTTTGTTTTGTCCATGACCTTGGTTTTGTCCATATTCATTTTAAGACCCACTCTTTCGGAAGCTCTACTGAGGTCATCGGGCATTGTACTGTACTGAGCCCCTCGATAGGATCAGCCATGTCTTATATCGTCAGCAACTATGTCAGCAACTGACTGACATAGTGGCGTTTTGTACAAACACTTCAGCTCTTCGATGATATGTGATGAAACTGCACTATAGCACAAGTCTTGATCGAATTAAAGTTTTTTCGTGCCTAAGGCCTCATCAAGACGCTTAAAGTCACACAAAGGGCAATGGAGAGGACTATGCTTGGAGTTCCCTTGCGTGATCGATTCAGAAAACTTTCACATAAAAGGAATAAAATAAAAATCAAGACGCTTGGTTAGAAAATCGTTGTCCACTAGGAATTACTCCTGTATCGTGATTGAGTTCACAAACATGTTAACTCACGCACAAGACACCCAGATTTGGAACAACTGTCTGTAGGCATTACAAATATTTTTATCGCGGAGGAATCGAACGCGTTTAGTCAATACGCCGATCGTGCCGTCTCTCTTCAAAATGTATTGTAAACACTATCAATATTGTGATAAGAAGTATAAAACTGGCTTAATAATATTACATTTTATTACACTCCTTGTGGCTCTGCGCCACTAAAATCGGCAGTGCCGCCCGCCGCTCTTTTTCGCGTCGCCATGATGACGTCGCCGCAACAAACTTTTAGCGTTTATTGTCGTATCCTACAGGAATAACCAGTTTCTCGAGATTTTTGAGTATGGATAGACGTTTCTCTGTCATGGATCGTAATAAACTTATGCTTATTTGTTATTAAAAAGACATTATTTTAAATAAAGCTATGGTATTTGCTCCGCGGTGCACACCGCAACACTCTGCGTTGCGGCGGGCGGCACTGCCGATTTTAGCGGTGCGGCGCCGCAACGCTGTTATGTGATTTGGTCCTAAAAGGCCCTACCACGATCTCTTCACATTTAACATAAACTGAACTGTTAAAAAGGTGGAGCTATATAGGATGTATAGCACCATCCCTCTTTCTCGCACACACACCTGATGACATTTTAGCACGTCCTGGTGAGGCCCCTGTTCTTATCATAATGATATTTGTATAATGCCTCTAACACAGCTCAAAGTTTCTATGATGAAATGATTCATAAAGTAAATGTTACTTTAGATAATTTCCATAACACTTCTGTTTGTACTAATAAATTCAATACTGCTATGATGAAGGGAATTCATAGTGAAAGAAATAGTCCAGGTAGTGAAGTTAGCAAAAGATATTTTTTATTCCCTTCTTCACTTTCAACTGTAAAAGCACGAATAGACCAAGACCCTTTATTATTACGCTTCACTCAGTGTATACTTCGAGTGTCTCTGTGTGAGTGTGTCAGTGTCTCTGTGTGAGTGTCTAATTGCACACTCGTCTTCATACAGAGACACTCGAAGTGTACACTGAGGGTACTGTATATAAAGTGTCGTAGTCTAAATCTAAACATACCTTTAGTCTATCATTTATTAACTTTTCTTTAATTGCTCACACCATCCATACTATATTTAAACTATGAAAAACATATAATAATGTGGAATCATTATCTAACTACAGGCCAAGGGTATATTTGGGTTTTTTTTTTTTTTTTTTTTTGGTAGGTAAAATCATCCAAT
Organism: Leucania comma; assembly: GCA_958295575.1. NCBI lineage: Eukaryota > Metazoa > Arthropoda > Insecta > Lepidoptera > Noctuidae > Leucania > Leucania comma. The sequence continues at coordinate 10,967,388 of OY282474.1, read as the reverse complement.
GACGAATCCCGCCCTTGGGTGGGGCGGGAAACAGTGTCAGACTTTTACTGACTAAAAACCTACCTTTCCATTCCTCGCCTTTGTCCCGGGGCCCGTGGTGACACTCTCGCATAACCTTTGGCCCCAGTAGGCTTCGGCCCTGCTGGACCCCTACAGTTTGCTGACAACTCCTTGAGGCGCGCGGGAACGGTGCGCGCCGTAGACGACCTGAGCTCGGACCGGTCTGTTACCGGACGGACGGACAGCGAGCTACCCATTGCCCACCGTCCGCGAGCCCGCGCCTACGGTGGCGGGAAATTGGGATCGGAAACCCGGCGGCGGCGGCGGCGTGTCCGCCTTTGCCTAATGCGGTCGGCCTCCTCCTTTACTAGCATTACTGCTTCGCAAAAGGAGGCGACCGCCTGCCACTCCTCCTCGCTCCGGAGCATGGCTTGAACCAAGCCCCGGCGCGTGAGATCGCCGCCGATCGCCCCCACGAGGACACGGCGATGCTCTTCCCAAGCGGGGCACACCTCGACTGTGTGCTCCACCGTGTCCACCGGGCGGTCCGCACAGTGGCGACACCCGGGCGTCGTCTCCGCACGAATCTTGTACAGGTACGGACCGAACTTGCCGTGTTCGGTCAGCACCTGCGCCAAACGGAAGGTGACGACGCCGTGGGGCCTTTCCAGCCACGCCTCAAAGAGGGGCCTTACCGCCTCGATCGTAGCGTGCCCAGCACGAGGTTGCGACAGTCGCTCTCGCCATTTCACCATGAGATCCAGCCGGAGCTCTGACCGCCATGCTGCGACTTGTCGCGGCAGCGGAGTTTCGCCCCGACGTTGCATCTCCACGCGTAGGTCATGCATGTGTGCAAGGACTAGGGTATATTTGGGTGGGATTGTTCAAAAGAGTCACCGTTGTTTTGGAACACGAAGTGTAACACTAAAAGTTTTTAGTAAGTCTCACTCCACCCAGAACGGTTATTTGATGATTTGCCACCCTCAAAAAAAAAATCTATTGAGGTAAATAACATACAACACCTGTGATTTATATTTTTAATGGATCTGAATTATTCAGAATTTTTCTTTCTGCATATAATTATCAGTGATAAAGACGTCATCAAATAAAAAAGGTACTTACACTTTAATAAAAGCAGTGAGATTCTTGAGCACAGTTCTTGAGACTTGGTCAAGGAGGATGGAGTGGAATTTGTTCATCTCTTGGAGAGAGTGGATCATTCTGTTTAGTGTCGCCATCACTGGCGGGTCCTCTGCAAAGCTCCCTGTTAAGTCCCATAGTGCATTTGTGAAGGTGCTAAAAAAAATAATTGATCATAGAACTTTGTTTTTAAGGACTTTTTTACATATCATAGGTAGGTTGACAGCAGAACGAAAATATGCATCTTTAATATGAGAGAAAAAGATAGGTAACTACATTGTCCTTGCATTCTGAATTAAGATATCAGTGTTGTTAGCGTGTCAACAAATTGCCTGATGTACTCTTTACAGTAATTCGGAATGACTGTTGGTAATATTGAAAATATCATATTATGGAATGTGGGGTGTTTGAATCCAACAGCTGTCACTCGCACCATCCAATTCTGATAATGGTACAGTGTGGTAGTTAAACAAAATTGATGTTCAAATCATCATAAACATTCAAATCACTTGTTAACAGCTGAAACGGTTTGGTGAATATTTGTTTAAAAATGATCACAGTAGTCCACTTTTAACAAACATAAATAGCTACAAATAGTTGAAGTGGATTAGAAGACTGCCTAGTTTAAGCCCACTTGTCTGCCGCAATGGGTCCATAAAACACAAAAGTGGTGCCCTGACATAGGGAGACAAGGTTGTGGCAAATCACTAAAGAGATGGCAAGGCAACATTATCACACAGATATTCCACATGGTCCAAGTGTTTTTAAGTTATCACAACCATTAGGTACACTAATGCAATTAAATTCTTCAACATTACCAAGTGTTTAGAGCAACCTTGTTGATGTGATAATGATTTCAAAACAAATGATTATTTTGTAAAAGAACAATGAAGTATTTCATTGTTCTTTTAAGAATTATGAAGTATTTTTGTAATGTATGTGTCATTTCATAATAAAGGCCATATTAGGTTAGTTTTGAGGTGGCCTTTTCATGAAGAGGCTAATCATTAAGTTAAATGTCCCACTACATCATGAAAAGGTCAATTTTATGATATGACTATATGTACTCAATTATCCTATACTAGGGTATGGTATACTAATGCTCAAATTTAGCTTCACTTTTTTGTTAGACTGACATTTTGAAAATTCATAGGTTCCTATAAATTATCTATTTAAAATAAATATTTCTGATTTCTGGACTACATATCAAGTTTCAGTTTGATGCTCAAACTGAAACTTCGAAAGAGTAACAATCATAAACAAACCCATATAATACAGGTACTTATGCCTTTATAATATTAGTGTAAGACTATCATAAAACATTTGACATGGGGACCGGATAGTAAATGTTTTTTTTAAGTGGAAAGATTATCAAAGAGATAATAAATGATTAAAGTGTTATCTTTTGGATATTTCAACAATTTTGCTGATGACATAACAAAAGTAGAAAATACTACAACACTGTCTTAAGCTGATAAAAAAAAAAGTATACTCAAAACTCTATCCAAACTATTATTCTTATAACAATGTATTATAACTTCAAGAAACTAGGACAAATAGTTTTGAAGAACAATCATGTAAGCAGTATGCCAAGAATTTTAATGCTAACAATGTATTGATCTATGACTACGGAAGTACCGCGCCGTGTGAGAAAAACTATGCAAACAAAAAAGAAAGGAGTACAATCCTCACCCTCTATGACTCATATAGATTTTACCAGAGTCTATCATTACAGAGCAGGCTTTTAGAACTTTATCAAGTTTTTGCTCCAATGAGTCGATGCTGGCTTCCTCAGTCTCCAGCTGCTCCCTACAATAACAAACAGGATGGCTTATACAACAATTATCACGCACAACACGTACAAAATTTCACTTTTTATGCATAACTTTCATTGATTTCAAATCTACACAATACCGAAACTTGGGAGAATCTCTGAGACACTCGTCGAAATCTATTAGTGGCTTCATATTCACTAAAACTTTGTATTACTGAAAGGTTTACACAAATATTTTATTTCATTTCCACATAGGACACAAAAAACTTCGTTCACTTCACTTCTTCTACTTGTCTACTTGACAGACATGACTGACACTGACAAGTAACTAGTGATGTACAGTATAGTTTTGTTAGTTATTTTTACTATAGTTTTTATAGTCGAATATCACAGTGACAATAGTTTGCAATTTATAAAGATACTTGAGATAATGATTTTTTTACCGTGATCGGAGCTAGTTCTAGTTCTACAACAATGCATCATCATTATGGGGACGGCTCGGTTGTAATCTTGCTGGTTTATATTGATTTCTTATAATAAAGGTTCATTAATCAGGGAGATGTAGCTCTGATTACACCCGATAGTCCCCAAGGTTATTATAATTAATAAATCTTGTACCTGGATTCCTCCTTGGGTATATCTTGTCACTGGTTATGAAGAGTTCTGCTTCGATTATGATTCCTGTTGTATTCTCCTTTCTCCACCTGTGTTAATTATAGCAACATGAGTACATCTGGGCAACCAAGCAGCCACCGAGTGACGCCCGCCTTACGTCACCTTCGTATCCTTTGTCCGTCATAACTGAAAATGATAAACACACATATATAGCTTCTTTACTTATATAAATCATCAAGTTCCTACCCTCCCTCCACGAGGATCTACGGAACAGTCATCCAGCATCAATGAGCCCATCGAACCCAACGCCATCGCGCCAGGGCCATTACACGACCGAACCCATAGATGATAATCTAACCTCTCCTCTGAGAGTCACAGGAGAACATCTCCATTACAGGTTCCTACCCTCCCTCCGAGAGGATCCACGGAACAGTCATCCAGCATCAATGAGCCCATCGAACCCAACGCCATCGCGTCAGGGCCATTACACGACCGAACCCATAGATGATAATCTAACCTCTCCTCTGAGAGTCACAGGAGAACATCTCCATTACAGGTTCCTACCCTCCCTCCGAGAGGATCCACGGAACAGTCATCCAGCATCAATGAGCCCATCGTACCCAACGCCATCGCGCCAGGACCATTACACGACCGAACCCACAGATGCCAATCTAACCCAGCCACTCTGGTTAGATCATGACTTGGTGATCACCATAAGAACCCACACCTGGCCTTACCGCGAGGATCATTACGTGGGATTTACTTCTAGAACTTACGGACGATACTAATAGTCAACGAAGACGCCAGCTACACCCGGCGGCCCCGGTAAACCCAAATATACTCAACTTAGGTGAATGCTGATGATGCTGATGAAGTAGTTGCTCGATCGTTGTTTAAGCCGACAAGTCACGACACGTGCACTACTCAACTTTTGGCGGTTGCGGAACTATAGAGTAAACTAGAAGGACAATCTATGGCATCTCTCTTGAGTGTTGCCACATAAAAGTGACAGATAACCTTACTCACGTAATTAATTCGTGCTTGTCACGACACTCCCGGGCGGCGAAGCTTTGGAGTGAAGTAGTGCCGTAGTCAAGTTACGTGTCCATTCCTTGATCTTTTCTGTCACCTTTACAGCTGCAGCGCGCTTAGTTCTCGCGACTGTTTCTACTTCTTTATCGTTTGTCTCGGTTGTGTTAGGTAGCAATTCTCCCTTTTCTGTCAATGAATATTCTTTGTCTCCGTCCGGTATATCAGTTTCGCGTTCTTCAATATTAACGTCACGATTCTCAGTCCCTTCTTTGAGTGGGGTGTCATTCGGTTTGATCATATGGTTTGACCTCTGCTCTGGTATAACTGGTGTATCCACTTGGTTGATTTTCTCTGTACCTTGGAAGCTTATCTTGTTAATATCTGATGGGTAAGTTTGTTTTTCCTGCTCATAGGTAGGTTCTACTGTATCCTCTACTTCTAGCGGGTAGAGGTGAGCGATGGATCGCGTATATTCCGTTTTTCCTACTTGGACTTTCGCGGCTCTGTACTGTCCATCGGCACTTGGAATCAGAGATATGATTTTTCCCACTTTCCAATCATTCCTATTTTTTGAGTCGCCTTTGATCTGTACAACTTGACCAAGGCTAGGTGACAGTTTTGATGTTACTCGTGGTTCTCGAGGTAAATGAGCATATCTCTCACGAAGACTAAGCAAATATCTGTTTGAGAACATATCTTTAAACTCTCCCAGTATAGTCAGCGCTCTCTTCCATCCTTTTACGAGGTCTGTTTTTGTAACGGATGTGCTCGGAAATTCACGACCATCTTCGTTTCCTTCTAACGAGATCACTCTTCCTACTGTTAGAAAATCTGACGGTTTTAAGATATAGTCTATTTCCGAATCGACGCTAGTGAGTGGTCGAGAGTTAACTACGGCTTCTATTTCCTTGATAATTGTCGAAAGTTGTTTATCATTTAACATATGTTTTTGTAGAGTCTTCTTCAGACAATTTTTTACTATGCCAACCAGTCGTTCATAGAATCCACCTGCCAATGGTGATAAAGGGTTAATAAATTTCCATTGTATTTTCTTCTGTATGCAATATTGACTTGATATTATCTCTGCTATCAGTTTGAAGTTTTGGGCGTTGTCTGATATTACTACTGATGGCACACCCCTTGTGGAGATCATTCGTCGTAATGCTGATAGACCTTCCTCAGCCGTGAGATCTTGCACAACCTCAAGGTGTACAGCTCTGATCACAAGACAGGTGAATAGACAGATCCATCTCTTCTTGTTACCGTCTTCATTGTTTACCAAAAGTGGTCCCATGTAGTCTACACCTGTATATGTGAATGGTGCTGTATAGTTTATTCTCTCAGCGGGTAATGCTGGTGCTGGAGGTAGCTTGAATGGACCTCCGCTGTGCTTAGTGCATTCTGGACATTTCTTCAGTAGTCTTTGAACATAGCCTTTTCCCTTTGGGATCCAAAATGACTCCCTTACTTTACTTAGAGTGTGGTTTGCTCCTACGTGATAGTTTTCTTTATGTGTTCTGAGGATGAGATTGCTGGTGAATTCACACTCTCTAGGTATCAGTATTGGGTGTCGTTTGTCGAACGGCCATTCCGCGTTCTTCATACGGCCACCGCATCTCCATATTCCATCTATATCTTTAAATAGGTCCAAGTTGATTGCTAGGTTTGTTTTCTTACCGTCACTTTCTTGCGGGAAATATTCCTTTTGTAAATTCTTAATTTTTTGCATAGTTCTATCTAGAACTGTATTCTCTTCTCTAAATGTCTTGTCTGGTATTCTTTCTTCGGTTTTCATAAAGTTAACTATATCCGAAGGACCCTGCCCCAACGACGAACAGGAAAAGTCTAGCAATGAGTGGACTGGCCAATGTCTCTTATCTTGGTGCAAAAATTCAGGGCCATTAAGCCACATACTCTTTTTCTTCTTCCATGGATCCGGTCGAGTCGCTAGATCCGCAGGGTTTATTTCTGTATTCACATAACGTACTTTCAGCTGTTTATTCTCTTTTATAGTGTTCACTCTTCTATTAATAAAAGGAGGTAACAATTTATTAGAATGTATCCAGCTTAAAACTATTTGACTATCTGTCCATAGATATTCTTCCTCTATCGGGACACCAATAACACTTTTGACATATGCTATTAGTTTACTACACAAGTAACATCCTAGTAGTTCTAGTCTAGGTATACGTAGGTTCTCTCTCTCTCCCTTTGGAGTAACCTTTGACTTTGCCATAATGAAAGAAATATTTCTGTTATTTTTGTTTTCGGCTGTTATATAAATTACAGCAGCATATGCATGCTTAGATGCGTCACTAAAGCCGTGTAGTCTATATGTTACTGTGTTTGTTGGCTCTGTGAGCCCCATGTAGCGTGGTATTTCTATACTCTTTATTGCTTCTAAATTCTGAATTATTTCTTCCCACTGTCTTTGGAGTTCGTCTGGTAGGACAGTATCCCATTTCACTTTCAGCTCCCACAACTGTTGAAGTAGTAGTTTTATAGGTAGTATTAATGGAGAACCTAGTCCACATGGGTCATACATAGAGGCTATAGTGCTCAATATCTTCCTTTTACTCTGCGGTTCTTTTATGTTGTCTGCTTTGAAAAGTTCATTCTTAATATTCAAACGTATTGTGTCATTCTTAATGTTCCATATTAGTCCTAATATTTTTGTCTGTTCGGTTTCTTTAGCTTTGAATTCTGTAGGGATAGTTCGTAGAAAAGCTTCATCGTTGGACATCCAATCTCTAATATTCATAGCGATCTCTCCGAAAGTTCTTCGAGTTGTATCGTATAGCTTTATTGATTCCTCAGTAGAGTCTGTACCTGTCACGAAGTTGTCTACATAACATTTATCCACTATCTTAGGAATTAGTTCTGGTGCTTTCTGTGAAATATGGTACTTTACAACAGCTGTCAATAGAAATGGACTTGAAATAATGCCAAATGGCACTCGGCAAAAACGCATGTGTAAAATATTATCCATATCTAGGGGTTTATTTTCGTCTTTTATCCAAATGAATCTGGTAACATCTCTGTCCTCGGCTTGTAATCCTAGTTGTAGGAAAGCTTTCTCCACATCCGCTGTAATTGCGACTCTATATGTCCTGAACTGGATGAGCAATGCTACTAAATCTCCAATCATTGATGGGCCTCTTATACAGGCACTCGTTTAAGCTCTTATTATCTTTTAATTTTCCCGATGCATCGTAAACAATGCGGCCTTTCTTTCCTTCTTGATGCACCATGTGATGTGGAAGATAATGTATTGGAGGGACTCTTTGATTGTATACATTATTCTCGGGGTTAACAACTTCTATGGTACCGTTCTTCAGTTGTTCTTTCAGTATGTCTTGATATTCCTTCATTGAGGCTTTGCTCATTCGTTGTAGTAGGCCTTTTAATCTTCCATACGCTAGTCCGAAATTGGTAGGCATTTCTGGAGGGAAGTGAATCCATGGCCATTTAACCCAATATCTCCCCTCTTTGTATACTATTGTATCATTGAGATGTTTAATGGCTTCTTCTTCTCTCGGTCGCTATCTCTTGTTTGGTCATACCGACGCTTTCTTGATTGATTATATTTTTTAGTTTTAGAGCAATGTGGTTCTTGGACCCAATGCTTTTTATTGAATTCCTTTTTCTTGTCTCTCGTTTGTATATTCTTCTTGTTGGAGTTTATTATCCTTTTGGAGTTGCTATTGAATTTTCCTGCAGGTTTATCTGATTGCCACGGTTTTTTCTCATCGTATGCTGTATGTAACATTTCTACTGTATGGTTTTCTGTTATAGTTGAGTTATTTCCTTGTGGTGCCTTATTTGCTTCCTCTCTTGCAGATACTATCTCTTCCAGGTATGTCCTCAACTCTTCCACAGTATTTTCTTTCATCTTCATCTTCACCTCATAGATAATATCTCCTGGAAACTTTTCCATTATAAGATGTCTCAAATGATTATGGTTAGTATCTTCTCCAAGTGACTGTAAAACCCTGAGATGACGTTCCACCTCATTTAAAGTACTACGACATTCTCCAACCGATGTACTTGCAGTCTTTACTTTGTTCAGTGCGCTGTAGTGTGCGTCTATAATATGTGATTGCTTGCCGTACCTGCTTGTTAATACTTGAATGGCTATAGTGTAATTCTTGTTTGTGGTTTCCAAGCCGTCCACAATCTTACGTGGTTCGCCTTTAAGCGTTGACTTAAGGTAAAGTAGTTTATCTACGTCTGGCAATGGTCTGTCATGTATATTGGACTTATAAATATCCCAATATTCACACCAAGTAAGTATATCTCCACTGAATTCTGGTAGTGTAAGTGTTGGTAATTTGGCAGAGAAATTACGGATCTGATCCCCATCGTTATGGCCATATGGTTGGACTTCGTTTGATCTGTTCATTAGGATACACCTTAGTTCAGTTAGGATCTCTTCACTATACAATTGGATATTACTCATATTCGAGATCTCGTCTGGTGACGGATTATTTGAAATTCTAAAATATTCATTGAGTTCACTCGTGAATCGTTTAATCATATTTTCTAGCTTCGATGCACATATCTGTGCCTTTTGTATCGATTCTCGGTCACTGCTACCTTCTTTACAATAAATTTCAGCTTGCTGTCTATGTTCGTTTATTCTTTTAATTATTTGATATTTGATATTTGATTGTAACCTCCAACGAGGAATCCTCCTCTTCATGCTCCATCTTGTCTCGAATTTCCTGGAATTGTTTTATTGGTCCATAAGTTTTCCAAATATTATAAGTCATTATCATTTATAATATGAGACGAGAGCGAGGTAGTAATCACTTTGTTCTGTGTTGATATATTATTATTAAATTATTATAATTATATATAGTATATATTTCCTCTATATACCTATTGTTTTTCAAATAAATGAAAGTTTAAAAATCTTAAGTCCAGTTAGGTAAAATAGTGATAATAATCCTTAATCATATGGCAACTTAGTCCTGTACACATATAATCATTATAATATCAACATAACATATGTTGAAACTTGCCCTTGGCATTACCATACATCAAGCCTTTAATATCCTATTTGAGTTTCATAAATATCAGAACTTGGCCTTCGGACTGCCACGCACCATGATTCTAGTATTATGATGATATTTGTCTCTATCCATTTGAATATAATTTCTGAACTCTATTGTTGGATGCTATAAAGTAGTTTTCCCATAATATTAATTGAATATTAATAAAACTCAAGTGAGCAATTAGTTACACCGCACAACTATTTCTGTGTATTTATTTAAAACTTTATGCACTATCAGTGTATACTTGAAAGGAAAATTTTCTATTTTGTGCTTACTGTAAAATGTGGGTCAAGGTGCCCAAATTATCTTGAATAATTAGGCAAATCCCCTTTTGTTTCACTTACAGAGAAACATAGTATTAATCCATTGATAAAGGTAAGAATATTCATTTTAATTCTACTATGCATTTATTTAAGTTTAATTGTTTTATTAATTTTATATTTTTCTTTCTAGAATAACCATATTAAAATGAATAACTTATGTATTTACAATCTATTCATATACTTCACTTAGCCTTTATGATAATGACTAATGTCTAATACTTATTTTGTTTATAAGAATAAGCCAATTTATTTTATCTTGAAGTCATAACTATTTTGGAGAGACTTTGTGTATTTAATTTCATGTAGGATTAGTTAACCTTTCACATGGTATAGTCATTAATCTATGAATTAATTTATGAAATGATTTTTGGTAAGTCTTGACTTTCAAACATTACTTCAACTGAATCCTAGACTTTACTAGGTCTGAGTAAATTGTATGTAGGTATAATTTATAGTGTGGAGGCTATTTTTTGTTTTATCTATAAATTATTGTAAATGGAACTAAATATTTTAGTTTGAGAAACCTTGTTCCTTCATATTTTATTTTTTATTACTGAGTTAACTTTTAGGTTATACCATTATCTTTATCTCGAATGTTATCTTATCTCGGGGGATTTCCCCGCACGATTATGACCGCTCTTTTAGGGCGTGGTCGTGGTCTCGATAATACTTTTGGTCTTACAAGAAAGTGCAAACCTTTCTATAGTGGTGAATAGCTGATATTAGTACTTACTATCGTAGGTATACTCAATACATAAAGTATCTCAAATTATCCGGCGAAGTACCGAGTGCAAGGTACCTACTTGCATTCTTCTATTTAAATCATTTGTATCGGTCTTACGGATTACCCTTTCCGAGTCTCATCGTATTTAATCATAAACCCTGTAATTTTTATGATAAATTAACAAGACGTTCATTTGTTTTATCACATTTAGACTTCTTACTGCTAATAACTTTATTGCGTAATTTAGAAAACTTACCACGTTTTCCTCGAAATCACTCTTTGATAAAGTATGGGCCAAAAATATATATTACACTATTAAACTTCGTTTTAAACTTCAAGTTTTTAATTGCTTTTACGATTTTATCTCTAGTTTTACAATTTATAATTATGATCGTTTCTTGCCGTCGATGTCCTTTGAAGAAAATAAACATGGCGTACTAATTCAGGACTTATTGAAATACTCATTATATTTTATCGTTAAGTTTATCCTATATTTCCCGTCCTCCGAATGTGTATAATTACTTTTAAATTATGTACTACTTAATTAATATTTAAGTTTGTAAAATAGCTTACGTTTAGATTATATTTCAAACTTTTCCAAAGAAGAATTTTATTCGGATTGATACTCCCAACGCCATCTGTCATCGAGTAGCGGAAGTTAAAAAACGAGCTTTCTAGAATCACCGCGGGAATTTCAATCTTGACACACTATTGACATGCTCTTGTTCCTTAGTTAAGCTAATGCCACAGAATTACATCTTTTAGTAAATACAAGAGTTAGGAACCCAATTAAGAACAATAGTCTTGTCCACCGTGTCACTTAAGGTCGTTTTTACTAGTTTCATGCACAATTTAGTTCATCTCTTGCGTCATAGATGTCCTTAGTAGTCTAGTTGTACCCAGTTGTACCAAAACTTGCTTTCATCTTAATCTAATTAAACAAACTTTATTAAGGTGTTAACTCAAGAATTACAATCACATTGATTACATATATGTGTAATCAATACACAAGCAATACTATGCCTGCAGACAGCTTGACATCCTTACAGGACCCTCCGGAACAGGCGAAAAAATGCGTATAGCATAAATTGACCACATATTGAGTGCATTCTCACTTCACGTTCCAATATATTTAATTTCCAATCAACAGGTAATCAATACCTATCACTGCTATGTACATTTTCATATTTAAACCAGTCTTTATACTCGTGACCTTTTCATAGCATCACTGCCATGTTGTCCAGGTTTCATGGAATATTTTCCTCCATATCTTAGCGCACTCCAGACTATGGGGTCTGTCTGGCCAGCATTGTCACCATGCCGGTGACGCATGTTCATTTTTGTAAACCAGCATCTTCATCATGCCGGTGATGCTTGTTTATTTTTAAACCAGCATATCCACCATGCCGGTGACGCTTATTTGTAAACCAGTATCTTCATCATGTCAGTGACACATGTTCATTTTGTATCCCAGCATCTCCACCATATGGGGACGGCTCGGTTGTAATCTTGCTGGTTTATATTGATTTCTTATAATAAAGGTTCATTAATCAGGGAGATGTAGCTCTGATTACACCCGATAGTCCCCAAGGTTATTATAATTAATAAATCTTGTACCTGGATTCCTCCTTGGGTATATCTTGTCACTGGTTATGAAGAGTTCTGCTTCGATTATGATTCCTGTTGTATTCTCCTTTCTCCACCTGTGTTAATTATAGCAACATGAGTACATCTGGGCAACCAAGCAGCCACCGAGTGACGCCCGCCTTACGTCACCTTCGTATCCTTTGTCCGTCATAACTGAAAATGATAAACACACATATATAGCTTCTTTACTTATATAAATCATCAAGTTCCTACCCTCCCTCCACGAGGATCTACGGAACAGTCATCCAGCATCAATGAGCCCATCGAACCCAACGCCATCGCGCCAGGGCCATTACACGACCGAACCCATAGATGATAATCTAACCTCTCCTCTGAGAGTCACAGGAGAACATCTCCATTACAGGTTCCTACCCTCCCTCCGAGAGGATCCACGGAACAGTCATCCAGCATCAATGAGCCCATCGAACCCAACGCCATCGCGTCAGGGCCATTACACGACCGAACCCATAGATGATAATCTAACCTCTCCTCTGAGAGTCACAGGAGAACATCTCCATTACAGGTTCCTACCCTCCCTCCGAGAGGATCCACGGAACAGTCATCCAGCATCAATGAGCCCATCGTACCCAACGCCATCGCGCCAGGACCATTACACGACCGAACCCACAGATGCCAATCTAACCCAGCCACTCTGGTTAGATCATGACTTGGTGATCACCATAAGAACCCACACCTGGCCTTACCGCGAGGATCATTACGTGGGATTTACTTCTAGAACTTACGGACGATACTAATAGTCAACGAAGACGCCAGCTACACCCGGCGGCCCCGGTAAACCCAAATATACTCAACTTAGGTGAATGCTGATGATGCTGATGAAGTAGTTGCTCGATCGTTGTTTAAGCCGACAAGTCACGACACGTGCACTACTCAACTTTTGGCGGTTGCGGAACTATAGAGTAAACTAGAAGGACAATCTATGGCATCTCTCTTGAGTGTTGCCACATAAAAGTGACAGATAACCTTACTCACGTAATTAATTCGTGCTTGTCACGACAATCATCGTCGTGTCATTATCAAATCACTACTGACTGTCATATCACCGTACAGCTGAAACTAGTAGTTTCCTAGTCCCAGGACTAGGAACATTCATTTTTTAAAGGTTAGCACTAATTGTTTTAAGAACTACCCTCAATTTTATTATCTCATCATCTTCCTGCCCTTATCTCGTTTTATTTGGGGTCGGCACAACACGTTTTTTTCTTCCATTCTCTCCTGTCACTCGTCACGCTATCACTAACTCCCTCTTCTTTCATATCACTCCTCACACAATCCATCCATTTCTTCTTTGGCCTCCCTCTCCCTCTCCATCCATCCATCTCTCAATTTATGTTGTATGATTATTATTTCTTGAGGTAATAAACTTGAAACAGCACAAATTTAAAGAAATTGAATAATAAAACTATCATTTTTCAAAACTACTCTCAAAATATGGTTTACTCTGAAAACTTTCACGCAGTATGCCAATTTCCCATGATCAAAAAAATATTAATAGATTATTAATTAAAAGACTTCTATATAGTCGATTATAGAGCAGACCAGAGATGATAGTTCCATTGGCTAACTTTTTCAAAACAGTTGACAACTGGCTTTTGATGCACACTAAACTTTGTTGTCAACTAACAATTTCATAACTTTGGCAACACGTACGACATCAAGTGGCTAACAAACTGCGTTAGATAAGTGGTGGCTAACAAAAATTATCGGTGCATATTGTCCCGGCTCTAGTTTTTATCGACTATTATACAACTAAGTTAAATATCGCATCTTCAGCTTAAAGCTCACAATCACAATTTTAAAAGTATAGATACAAAAACATCTGTCAAAACGTGTCACGGTGGATATCAAAGGCACCGGTGGATAATGACGTCATATCAGTTGGCCACTAAAGATAGGCAATACGAAATGACCTGTTTGACAGTTATACGATGTACATTCTAGCAAGTGATCTTCACTTGAGTTGTCAACAGAGTTACGCAATAGCCCCGCAGATTCCGAAAGTTCGGGACTTCGAATTGATTCTGAACCTTCGATTCTGATCAATATTAATTGGAACTTATCTAATAAGTTAAAAAAAGTTTATACTTGTCGAATAAACTACTCTTTCACTTGTTGTTTGGTTTCGTATTTAGAATATTGTTGGTTCTTTAATCTCTTATTATTATCAGAGTTTTAGATTAGTTTTAAACAACAAACCAAAAAAAAACTCCGCTTCCGCATTCGGTTTGATTTACCATGTTTTTTTTCTTGCCATTACTGTCCCACTGCTGGGCAAAGGCCTCCCCCAAATCCGTCCAGACATTCTTATCCCGAGCAGTCTCGAACCCAGAGGCGTAGCTACTAAGGGGCTAGGCGGGGCAGTGCCCTGGGGCCCACAAGCTCGGGGGGCCCCCGAAGCCTGATTAACAAACCGCATATTGAACAAGTGAAAAATTATATTTAAAGTTTTAGTGAATCAGATAATAATATAATAATAATAATAAGTTTATTTCAGACTACATTTGTCCATAGTATTGTTAGTATTGGTGTGTTAGTAACAATAGCACTTAAATAATTATGTTAGTATTGTTAGTTTTTACTATTGATTGATTTAAGTATCTATTTTATCTTATTTATGACTGTCGCCACCCAGTGTCTCTGCAATGGACAGTCCGGTCTGGCAGCAATCATCTTCAAAATGCTGTTGTCACTACCATGCAGGCGCCGCAGTAAGGAGGCCGCTTTCTTGCGCATGATGGCGTGAAAACCATCTGTGCGAGCCTCTGCGAACATTCCCGACGCGCTACAGCGCCATGGCTAAGCATAATATTGTGACCACTGCAGTTGGTTGAAAAGTCTACTCCAGAAGATTCGGTAATTAAGCAGTGAAAGATACTGTCGTCTATAAAATTAATGACGATGTCTGTGGTTGATCGTTGTGTGATGTGAGCGATCAATGTTCTTATAACTTAGAATTTCTTTAAAGATAAAGTTAAATCTGTAGATGTAAAAATTCTGTACATTGAAAATATCAAAAAAATAATTAGCAGGGGGTGTCCCGACACCGAACCCAAAAATGTGATTAAAAAATTTTTTGTCTGTCTGTCTGTTTGTTCAGGCATCACGCAAAAACTACCTGTTCGATTACGATGAAACTTGATATAATTATTCTTTAATATCCTGGGCACCACACTGGGTACTTTTTATCCCGGAAAATTATATACAATAAAAAACAAACTTAATTTTGCGGTTCGATCCCTAGACCTGATTACTGTACCAACCGCAAATAATAAGTTTGTCGTAGGCTACGTCACCCGCAGTGGAGTTCACTAAGGGGCGCTACACACGGCTAAGATACTATAATTTTTATCTTAAGATACAATTAATTTAAGTCCGCCTAAACTGTGCAATGGTCCTCGACGAACATAATTGAGGCAGAATTTTTAACCGGTGGTGGTGCCGGGGAAAGTGTTTTGATTCCTAGAATTCCTTTGATTCCGAACAATTTCCCATTTCAGTATAAGAGAGTACAGTTTCCAGTAGCTTTATGTTAAGCTATGACAATAAATAAGGCACAAGATCAGGATCTAGGCGTTGCTGGCGTCAATCTTAGCGTAAGTTGTTTTTCACATAGTCAACTTTACGTCGTTCTTTCCCGAGTGAGTAGTCTAAGGAACCTTTCTGTTCATATTCCGAACAGGCTCACTGACATGTCGTGTATGCTGAAGCTCTCAATTGATGTCGTACGGTGACTATCTGTCGTTACCATTATCTTTGTGAGTATTCATTGCAATGAATGTCAGCTTCGCTATCGGTTATCCTGCTAAACTGGTACTAAAGTAGAAATTTACTACAAAAAACTTATAGAACGCGAGCGATGCCGCGAGCAAAGATATAGAATACCCTCTTAATCACCGTTAATGAGACACAATTGGTTTTCTATTGTAGAAGTAATAATACCGGTATGCTTGATAGATAACGTTCTACACAAATAACACTTTACACAAAAAAACTAAATGATAAGTTTCGTCGTCCACGCGAATGAAGTCGCGCACAGTTAGTATGTATAATATAATAATAGTATATTAATAAAGCCTAAACACTTTAGGGGCCCCAAGTTGGTTTTTGCCCCAGGGCCCTTGGTCACCTAGCTACGCCACTGCTCGAACCAGTCCTCATGGTACGCGTCCAGGTCATCTCGCCACCCTTTTCTAGGCCGGCCTCGACGGCGCTTACCCTCTGCAGGAACCCACCGCGTGGCGTCACTTGCCCAGCGGTCACCACTCATGCGGCCAACGTGGCCCGCCCAATCCCATTTGAGCCTGGCAGTCTTTTTCCCCACTTCTATTACGCCCGTTTTGGAGCGCAACATAATTCCGTATTCTGTTCCGTATTTCTGCAACATATTATTCCGTAACCTATTGGTACGGGAAAATTATTTATGCAATGTATATATTTGCACAGTAGAATTCTTTTGTTATAAATATAAGTATTTGAACCCTTAAAATAAAGTCAAAACAAAAATCATTTCATTTGTATTTCCACTAATAGTATAGTGGTACATACAATAAATAGCATTATTAATAAACAAAAACTTGGTAATATTATTGTTTTTTTTTTTTAACCCATGTGTATCTTTTCAAAATTATTTCTAAAGAATATGCTCTTGAGAATGTTGGCAATATTATAAATTATGTTTAATAGCCATAAACCATAATTTTATTTGTCATTTATCGTTTTTATAATTTTGAACCTTTAAAGTAAAAAGGAATAAAAATAAATTTCACTTAAATTGTTGGGTTTTGTTTTTTTATTCTCAGGTTTTGGTTTTGGTCGTCCGTATGGTGTTCGGACGTAAAGAATGGCACCATACCATCTCTTCCCGTGGGTGTCGTAAGAGGCGACTAAGGGACATTTCTGTGACCGTGCGTACTATGAAGCACCGAAGGTCTCCGCATGGTGGTGCGTAAACCACCAACAAAAGCATTCTCAAGGAGGGTTGGTGTCAGGCTGGCGGCCGACTATAAAACAGTTGCCAAATCAACTGCAACATGTTAAGAATTAATAGAGTGCGCGATAGGGTTAGGGCGTACCCCACAGGCGACGCGCAGGGGCAGCACCCGGCTCCTGTGGGAAATGGATCAGGGTTGTTGCACCATCCCGGGCGGGGGCAACGTAAGAAGTTAGCTCGGGAAATAAGATTGAGGTATGCAAGTTGGAATGTTGGGACAATGACAGCAGGGCTATTGGCTAACTTTTTCAAAGACGGTTGACAATTGGCATTTGATGATAACTAAACTTCGTTGTCAACTAACCATTTCATAACTTTGGTATTACGTATCACATCCAGTGACTATTAAACTACGGTGGATAATTGGTGGATAACAAAATTCACGGTGCTCTTTGGGCCCACTCTAAAATTTTATCGACTATTACACAGCTAAGATGAATATCGCATCATGCGCGTAACAATCTTGCACTTTAGAGAACATTTGATTTTATACGGTTTATAAATTGCTTTTGACATTTTACGTAAATAAAACGAAATGAAAATATAGGAAAATATCTTCTAATTTGCTTATATCTGCAAATCTAGTGCAAAATAAAGGGTAAATGACACCACAGAATACATAGATATATAAGAATGAGTTTAAAATATGTAATTTCGTGTACCTAACCTAATTTATTTAATTTCAAGATGCCTGGCCGAAGAAGGGTTCCCGGAAGGCAGTTGAAACTGCTAGTAGAGTTTGTGGAGACCCATTTGTGGATTCCCATTCCAAAGTAGCAATAGGACGCCCTCCGGTAATGCTACAGGCCGTTCGAATCGGAAAGCGTGGAACTCCGTAGCATTCCAATTGAATTCATTTGCAGAAGGAACACCCAAAACCTCAGATATCCGACCAATGTTGAAGGGTAAGTCGGGTTTACACATCTTACTTTCTATCAACTTCGATCTTCGATACTTCGATACTTTCTATCAATTATTCGATTCTTTACTAGAATGAATGTATTATATTCAAATCATGATTTTTCAAGTATTTTTGTCACATAATGTGACAAAAAATGCCATAGCAGGTACTTTACCCCACATAAAGTCTCAATACTTCGACCACTTACAAATATTCATCACTTTAGTAGCCGTTGGATGAAAGTATATTTTCAGTTACAAAAAAAATGTTTTTTTTCTTCTTTCTAGTACACGGGAGTTTGTGACTGAAACAAAAGACAAAACTGTAGACTCGCAGGGGAGCGCAGCCCTAACTGATGGAGAGTGTACCAAGCTCTCCTGTGAATGAGTTGGAAAACAAAGTGCTGGCAATTATTAGATCGAGCAGCAGAGTAGCGGTGGAGGAAATTGCCTGGAGTGCGCCTACCAAATAATGTTAGTTCAATACTTGTTCATCATTATTAAAATAAATAAAAAATATGAGTAGAAATGTTACACACATTCAGAGGTATATCTAACAAAGAATATTTTTGGTGTGTGGATGGTGTTGTATTTAGGATCTTTTTTAATGTTACAGGTATCATCAGTAGATGACGTTGCATACCCTGTTTATTCTGAAAATGCAGCACTCAATCCTCCAGTACATCAATACTCGTCCCTCAGTCCTGTGCTCCTTTATTCGTGTCTATAGATCCCATAATGAACGTGGAATGGCTTGATGACTGACGTGTTTACATTTATTGATTTATGTAACTAAATCATACCTAAATTCTCTGTAGAAAAGATGTGTTGGTGATGTTCTATCCCCTCAAGTTCTAAGTTTCTCAAAGCTTGTTTTATTGATCTGTTGTATAAGTGTGAAACTAGACATGTAATAGTTTTAAGATTAATTACTGTAATTTTATTGACCGTTAAAGCTGTGATTTTCAAATATAATTTAGGATGTGTTTCAAGTACTGTGATTGTTATTATATCCCGAAGCACTGATTCATTTTATGTTTATATAATAAAAATGTGATAAATAGTCTATATGATGTCAAACCTTGTTGAGTTTGTGTCTAATGTAACCCTAGCTCTTGATAAAAGACTAGAAGTGGATGCCATCTACACGGACTTTAGCAGTGCGTTCGATAAAGTTGACCATTCTCTTTTATTATCGAAGTTAGAATACAATGGTATACATGGTTCACTGTTAAACTGGTTCTCATCATATCTGGCTCGTCGATCTCAAATTCTTGTCGTGAATGGTTATGAATCTTACCCGTACTATGCTGACTCAGGAGTTCCCCAAGGTTCTCACCTAGCCCCAGTTCTTTTCTCGCTCTTCATAAATGACATAACAAATGAAATCCGTAACTGTAAATATTTAATGTTTGCAGACGATCTTAAAATTTACAGAACGATCAATACAAGTGCGGATGCAACTCTTATACAGGAAGATTTAGATAGAATTGAGCGATGGTGTATCCTGAATGGCATGAAACTTAATGTACAAAAATGTAGCCACATACGATTTTCTAGAAAAAAAGATTCCAGAGTTATTTCTTATCGTATTAACGGGGTGATTTTGCAGTCAGTGAGGGAAATCCGAGATCTTGGAGTCATCATGGACGACAAAGTCAACTTTAAAAGTCATGTTGATGGCATCGTCACTAAATCAGCACGGTTGCTTGGATTCCTTAAGAGAAATACAAAAGGTTTTAAGTTGGTAAGAACTAAAATCGTATTGTTCAACACATTAGTTCGAAGCCACTTAGAATTTGCTAGCGTGTTGTGGAACCCTCACTATGTAGTGCACTCGCAGAGAGTCGAAAGTATCCAGAGGGCTTTCACAAAACATTTAGCATTTACCTCCGGTAATATATCTCCCAGATGTCCGTATGAACAACGTGTCCGGTGCTTCAATATGGATTCTCTGCGCGATCGTCGAATGACGCAGGATTTGACTTTTCTTTACAAATTGGTAAATAATAAGTTGGATTGCCATAAGCTGGTTGAGCAAATTGGGATAAAAGTTCCTTACAACATACCTAGATTCCCTATTACTAATATATTTTACACTCCGCCATGTAGGACGAATATTGGAATTAATTCACCAATAAACAGACTTTGTAGAGAGATGAATTCCTTCGTAAAATCTGTACCTGAGGTTGATATCTACCATGACTCCTTGAAAGTCTTTAAGGCCAGAGTGCTGAAGCGCAGAAGAACACAACCTGTCCATTAGCGTAATAATAATTGTGCATGACTCATTATTTTTATTTTTAATTATTGGATTATTACTTTGATATTTCGGTTATGTTGATTTTCGTAATTATATTTTTATATTTTATATTTTTGTTTGATTACTCTGATTATTTTCTATGATTATTCATTTTTATTAGATTCAATTGCTGTGATTATTTATTTTGTCTGTATTGATTGATTATTTATATTATTACTATTTGATATTTTGATTTTATTAATTATGTATTTTTGCTTTGTTCTTTTAATTGTAAAATATGATTTTAACTTTGTAATGATTGTATTAGAATTGATAATTTGATTTGTTACTATGTTGCAATTACAAGAATTTCTGTTCATATATGTATCACTCCTTAATTTGAGAATGCTGGTTGACCTGTAATTGGCGGCTGTGTAAGACTTAGGCCAATTGTTATTCTTACTTAAAAATGCTGTACACAGAAGCTGTTGGTCTTACCTTAATAAATAAATAAATAAATGATGTGTTTATTTACAATTTTTCTGAGCTAAAGAATTACTTGCTGGATGCCTCCTACACTGCCAAAGATCTTTCTAATTAACTCTTTCTTTCTCCTACAACATTTTTCCCTAGAACTACCTTTTAACTTATTATTTATTCATAACCTAACACAAGTTTTATAGTAGGTACATAATATAAAAAAGCAAGTAAAAAAACCATGGATACTTTATCATATTAAGTTTATTATATCTTTAACAAAAACTATTTCTAGAAAATATTTTAATTATAACTAGTTTCTGCCAGCAGCTTCACCCATGTGATTGTAGAAAATTATTCCAAGGGAACATACTATATATTTATTTTCTTTACTCTTCAAATAAAAAGTATTGGTTGTGCAATTCCAGGACATGGTCTATAAATGTACCACGTTTCATCAAAATCCGTCCAGTCATATATTATGACTGTGTAGAAATAATCAACATACAAACTTTTGGCTTTATTGTGATAGCAGTGTGATTTATAAAATGATTTAATACTAAAGTTGTATATAAAATAAACATTGTAAAAAAGTTGTTGGTTATCGGTCTTGCTTGCCACCTCTCTTGAAACTTGGTTCTGTTGGTCCGATTGCCCACATCAGCACTCGAATCTGGCATTGGAGTGTTTAAGTGTCATTGATTCCATATATAGAAATCATTTGAAGGATCAGTATGCACTTTATTTAGATTGGCATCACAAATCTGAAACAAAAGTTTTGTTTTAGGTTTTTGTATAATTTTATTTACAAACTGAAAAATCCTACTACTTTTAGTCAGCTATTTTGCCAATGTCATTCTACTACTTATGACTTTTAGGGAATCATAACTGCTCCTATTAAATTATCCTTTATCATATTCGATTATGTAGCCCAATTATTCCAGCCATAAAAAGTTTAAATTAAATTTTACTTTTTAAGAATACCTATTGGTTTATCAAACACATTAAAAACTTACTCTCTTATAGTATTTTCCCTGCCTTGCCGAGACGAAGGGTACTTTATGTACTTAAGGGTCACTTTCCAGACATTGAGTGACCTTGTAAAGATACTTTATAAGTGTAAGCTGGCACATATGTATTACACAAGAAGCTTCTACATTGTGTTGGTATGACCCATTCCCAAAGAAATTTAAAGCAGCCAGAATCTGTAACAGACAATGAAATAAGTATTAAGTAAGATACTCAGGCATACAAGTTGGTACTGAATACTGTTATATTTTTATAACGAAACAAGAAGGATTTGACTAAGGGTACTTACTTTAACTGTTGGAATCTATCCATAAATAAAGGAAATTTTGCAATGAGTTCCCTGTCTGGCAACTACAAAGAATTATGAAGTACTAGCGTCCCAGCCGTCGTCTCTGAATTCGCAAATTCTTTTGTATTCGCTGTTCTTCAGCAGATGCAAACAATGTTTGGCGTGAAATTCTTCACCAACAATACAAATACCACCACATAAATAAGTCAACATTGGGCCAAACTAAACTCAGGCACCGGTGTCTATCACAAGAATTCTTATAAAACACTACCCAAGAGCAGTGTCTAACAAGTTGTATAATGGATATCAATTTGATGTACACTAGAAACTTCAAAAGCTTACACAATCGCAATTTTAAAAGTATCGATACAATAACATCTGTCAAAACGTGTTACGGTGGATATCAAAGACACCGGTGGCTAATGACGTCATATCAGTTGGTCACTAAAGATAGGCAATACGAAACTAGCTGTTTGACAGTTGTTTATGTACACCGTTAGCAAGTGATCTTCATTTGAACTGTCAACAGAGTTACGCAATAGCCCCGCTGGAAGGGCGAGAGAGTTAGCGGATGTACTGAAAAGAAGACGGATAAACATAGCATGCTTGCAGGAAACGAAATGGAGAGGAACAAAAGCGAGGGAAATTGGTGAGGGATATAAGTTTTATTATTGTGGAAGTGATGGAAAAAGAAATGGTGTAGGAATCGTGCTTGATAGTAAATTGAAAGAAAGTGTGATGGAGGTACAAAGGATGAATGATAGATTTATAATTGTGAAAGTGATGTTAGAGAATGTCATGTTGAATGTAATTAGTGTGTATGCACCTCAAGTAGGATGTGATGATACGATGAAAGAGAAGTTTTGGGAGGATTTCGATATGGTTTTAATGAACATCCCTGTGCATGAGGAATTGATAGTGGGAGGTGATTTTAATGGACATGTGGGAAGAATGAGAGGTGTTTATGAAAGAGTACATGGGGGATGGGGTTATGGAAATCCGAATAATGAAGGAGAGATGCTCCTGCAATCCGCTACTGCATTTGACCTAGCAGTAGCCAATACGTGGTTTCAGAAAAAAGATGAACACCTGGCCACGTACAAAAGTGGTGTCGTCACCTCACACCACTTTAAGTATCTCGGGGATGAATAATATAATCGGTGTAGGTACAACAAACATGGATGTTAGAATGCATCACATACCTGCCGATCTGAACTGCCAATCTTCATAATAGATTTCTTTCTCTTATATATCATCTGCTTCGCTTATGACTGAACTTCTACCATCTGTAAAGTTTAAAGCTCCCTGAACATGAATATATCAACGCAATTAAATCTAAACTTATGGTATAAACAATATACCAACAATAACATCTGAAGAACATCATTTCAACAGTGTATAATCAATAGCTGTATCAGGATGAATATGGCATAATAACAGCTTCATCACAAATCATTAAACATGAGGTTAAATAAATATTAGAGCCCGAACTCCCTCGGAACTCCTCCCCCAGGATCACGTCCTGGGAGCATCAGGTTAGGTTAAAAGAGGAGCCCGATCGCCGTCGGAGCTCCCTCCCCCAGGATCAGGTCCCGGGGGGACCAGCTGGCTCAAATTGGTGTATAACACACCCATGTAACATCGGAACCTAGAGGAAACCACCTCTCCAGGACTCGGCTCACACCCCTATCATACTAGAGGCAGCCTACCCGTTAAAACGTACATGCCGGAATCCTGGAGACTAACTCGCCAGGCCTCAGCTACTTCCGCCCTCTCCGCCCGGAAGCAACCTACTCCGCTAACCTTCCGCATCGGGATCCTGGAGATTAACTCTCCAGGCCTCATCATACTGACGCCTCTCGCCCCATCAGTATACTACCCCGAGCGAGTCTACTAAACCTCATACAGTTAGGCATTCACCTTTAACATTAACATTTATAGGAATCAATTGCGCTGAGACACCAAATAACCACACAGAGCTTGACTAAGATATTAACATAAGTAATACTTAGCTTTCATGCCTTCGACGTCTGGATACATGACCCTCTTCCAGACACGGCACGAAAGGTCTTTAATTAACATAATTCACGCTCGGTACACAAGTTATCACAGTACACTTGCAACTTAACAACCTTTAGAAATGGCGGTATAGAGTTACTGTTCGCGCCAAATAATATTTGTAAAGTCTATCATCTATGCTTACCATAGTTAGTCAAGATAGCCCTCGGGATGTTGCTAGTGTTGAATTTATATATTTGGTCTATGGATTCGCGTTAGTCGCGACACTCCCGACAAAAGGCGAAAGTAGCGTGATCAGGATACTCGTCCACTCTTTAATCTTTTCAAGGGCTCGTGTGGCAGCTACTCTTTTTGGTCTAGACTCATGACTTTCTTCTATTGATACACAGTCAGTTTGATCACTTGACTCAGGCTCGGATAATACGTACGACTTAGGTTCAACAGACTTAGCAGTGTCTATTTTACTTTCTTGATACACAACAGGCGAACGCTCTACGGTACTTTCATCTTCATTAAGTACTCTACTAATTTCACTCTCAACAGGAAGTTCGGCGGTATTAGGACTTAGTGGTTTTTCGGTAACTTTGTTTCCAGGAAATTCTGTAATTTGGAGGTCTCGTTCTTCGGTCTCTTTTAGTTCTGTTCCCTTGACACAGTTTTCTTCTCCATCTTCAATTTCAAGAGGATAAAGATGTGCAATTGACCTTGTGAACTCGGTATCACCTACTTTAACTTTAGCTACTCTGCACATGCCATCTACCCCTTTTATCAAAGAGACAATTTTCCCGACTTTCCAATTTATTCGATTTTTGTTGTCATTTTTTATTTGCACGATTTGACCAATCCTGGGAGTCAATTTCGACGTTACTCTTGGCTCCCTCGGTCCGTGACTATACCTCTCTCGTAAGCTGAGAAGGTAACGATTGGAAAACATATCTTTAAATTCATTCAAGATGACAAGTGCTCTTTTCCAACTTTGGATCAGAGTATCTTTTGTCACTGTACCTTGAATTTTAGTAGGGTCCTTTCCAGATTCTTCCATTGTAATACATTTCCCCATGGTGAGAAAATCTGAAGGTTTCAGTACATGATCTGGCTCTGAGTCCACCCTGGTCAGAGGTCTAGTGTTAAGAACTGCTTCGATTTCCTTTACTACTGTAACGAGTTGACTGTCTTTTAACAAATGTTTCTGTAAGGTTCTCTTTAAACAGTTCTTAACAAGACCCACTAGCCGTTCGTAGAATCCTCCATGCCACGGTGCTAGTTGTGGTATAAATTTCCAGCGTATTTTCTTTTCTACACAGAATTGGTCTTCTAATATTTCAGATATTAACTTAAAGTGTGTCGCATTATCTGACGTGATTAAGTCTGGTACACCCCTTGTAGATACCATTCTCCTTAATGCAAGTAATCCTTCTTCAGCTGTGAGGTCATTGACTACTTCTAGGTGTACAGCCCTAACTGCTAAACATGTATATAAACATATCCATCTCTTGCAGTTGTCGTTACCATTGTTAACTAACAGAGGTCCCATGTAATCCATTCCGACATACGTGAACGGAGAGCTGTAGTTAACTCGTTCTTTTGGTAAAGCTGGTGTTGGTGGTAACTTGTATGGTCCTCCTGTATATTTAACGCATTCAGGACATTTCTTTATTATTCGTTGAACTTGACTTCTTCCTTGAGGGATCCAATATAATTGTCTAATTCTGTCAAGTGTATGACTAACTCCCACATGTTTATTTTCACGATGTGTTTTCATAATAATTTCTTCTGTGAAATCTACATTCTTGGGTATTAATATAGGGTATCGTTTATCAAACGACCAGTCTGCATTTTTCATACGACCTTTACACCTTAATAATCCGTCAATATCTGTGAATAGTCCCAAATTGCGACTTAAGCTTGTTAACTTTCCTTCTACTTCCAAAGGAAAATATTCAGATTGAATTTTCTTTAAATTTGTAATTGTGTCATCTTTTATAATATTATCTTCTGGTTTTTCTTTTATGTTATCTTGTATATTTATATCCTTAATCATTGGGTTATCAACGTTAGTGTCTGGATTATTTATTTCCATCGGATCATCCTTTCTTTCTCCCGTCGGACCCTCCCCAGCCGAAAATGAATGGGTTTCTGCGGTAACAGATCCACTTGGCCACTTGTCTGGACTGTCCACTAGGAATTGTGGGCCTATAAGCCACTTCTTCCCATCTTCTGTCGAACTGGTAGGTCTTGTTCCGACGTCAGCTGTGTTAAGCTCCGATGGAATATATCTGATCTCTATTTGTTGGTTCTTTTTAATTTCCTCAACTCGTCTAGCCACAAATGGTGGCAGTAACTTGCTAGATTTACACCATTCGATGACAATTTGACTGTCAGTCCATAAAACTTGTCTTATTATGTTTTGATGAATAAATTTAAGAACAAATTTGATTAATCTACATCCGATTAATACACCAAGTAACTCAAGTCTTGGAATTTTGAGGTTGTCCTGATCTTTTTATAGGTACAAGACGTGATTTTCCTATGACAAAATTTTTCTCAGATCCGCTGACTAGGAAAACGGAAGCCGCATATGCCTGATTCCTTAGTGATCCATCGTCAGCCAACAAATAACATTTATTAATATCTGATAAATTTATGTGAGGGATGCCTCCTCTTGAAATAAACTCAATGCAATTCGCATGTATGACAACTATTTCCTCCGTTGGTGACTGCAATTGAAATGTAACCACAGGGCTTCGTACTTCCTGGGGCTTTTCCGTCCCGAAGGTGAAAATGGTCAGATAGCTTTCTTCCTCTATGGAAAGTTTTAATTCTTTAGCTAATTTAAATATAATCAAAGAGTGTTATATAAGATCTCTGTGAACCTGAATCCATTAAGACAAGACATTTGATTTGTTTAAATATATTTCCAACGATGCTAGCTTTGACTATGGCTGTTTGTAAAATCGTGGGTCCCTTTTCTTCTCTTCTGGGGTCTTAGAAAAAATTGATGGGCATAAAGCTCTATTATGCTTTTGATCTGCATTGCAATGCACACATTTTACCTTAAATGTACAGTCTGGCATGACCTTTCTTTAAACAGAGGTAACAGTTTCGACTCAATCTTGATTTTCTCTCTGCCAATCCTTTGAACTTCTCGCACTTATCGCTATAGTGATCGCCTTGGCAAAATACACAGCCTTTATTTACTAGTCTATTATACTTATTAATTTTGTTACCGGTTTTTCTTCCTACGTTCATCTCTTTCCGTACTACAGCTCGGTGGAAATTAGCCTTTCTGTTGTCACTACGATTATTGTTTTTTTTTATAGTTTCGTGGATTTATATGCTTTGCTCGTTTTGACAGCACCTGTAAAGTTTCCACTGTACTACTTTCTTTATCACTCAGCCTTTTCCTTCCCGATATTCTTTCTGCATCTTCCCTGGCAGCTATAGTCTTTTCTAAATGATGCCTCAATTCTTGAATAGAGTCACTATTGGTTCTAAGCTTTAATTCATAAATTAGCTCAGTGGGGAACTTTTCCATTATCATGAAACGAAGATGATTGTGATTTATATCTTCACCTAATGATTCCAATATTTTCACATTCCTTTCAATTTCAATGAAAGTCTTTCTACAATCTTCTGATGTATTTTTTGCAACGTTGATTTTGCAAAGAGTCGCATAATGTGCATCAATGAGGTAAGAGGTTTTCCCGAATCTATCTTTCAAAATCGATAAAGCTATTTGATAATTTTTATTAGTGGTGTCTAAACCTTCAATAGCCTTCTTGGCATTACCAGTTACAGAGGCTTTCAAATATGAAAGTTTATCAACATCTGTCAGATTTCTAGAATCAATATTAGAACTAAATTGGTCCCAAAATTCATGCCACGTCAGTATATCTCCATCAAACGTGGGTAATTGCAGTTTTGGAAGGCGACAGGATGAATTATTTTCTTGATTAATTCGCTTATTAGTATTTTCTAAAAGTGTACAATTTATCTTTGCATTTAACACGGCCAAAGCTTCCTCTGCTTCCAATTGTATTTCACTTATTTGAGAAGTTTCATCCGAAGCTTCAAACCCAGCTCCGGAGTGGGTTGCTAAACGAAAATATTCCAAAAGGTCCGAGTTTAACCGCTTCATTAAAGCTTCTAATTTGCTATAAGCTATTTGCCCTTGTGTCAAAGTTTCACTGTTAATAGAATCTGGTATGTTACCTAAGTCAATTTTAATCTTTTCAATAATGAGCCTAAGTCTATTTAAAAGTATTTCTTCCATGTTGCTGTCTATTCCTGTAATACACACATATGTATAATTACATAGTCTAATAACTATATCATTCAGCATCCTTTATTATTTTCATAAGTTGTGAGAAATTATTCAATTTAGATTCTTATTAATTCAAAACCAACGGATAAATAATTATAAATGTCTTCATTCAATTAAATTCCTATCCTGATTAACCGTTCAAAACTTTTCCTACTAATAGACCAACAATTTGGAAACTTGAACATAAATAATTTTTAAAAAGTATATTGACATCTTCCCGTAATAACTCAAAACTCATTACATAATTTTTATTTACTGTATGATTTTAGAAAAATAAATCAATATTAAACGGTGAATTATTTGTATTTTATGAAAGGTTCTGCACCTATAGGTATTTCAATTGTATTAACACCTTTTAATTCTCAATGAATTAATATGTTTATTTAATTGAGTTTCATCACTAAATTATTTCATAGCTTTTATTTCATTTTCATTTCTTGATTTATTTTATTAAAATATTACACAATATTAAAAGCATACCTGTTTAAAGTAAACACACATAACATAATAAACATGGACACAAACACATAACTGTCAAAAGTAATAACAGAATATTATTTTTAAATCTTATTCAAAATAAAATTAAACAATCAACCTGTCTTAACTTGTCTGTTATCTTGTTTAATTATGCAATGTCAAAGTCTGTGAAGATAATAACAAGTTGTATCAAAATAAAATAATAAATAAATTCATAAACTTAGTAAAGTTTCATAATCGGGTAATAGCAATTCTACTTTAGAAGTTTTCTTCAATCAGTAATAAATATGTAGGTTGGTGAACTTCCCAATACCATACCACCTTAATTAACTTACTTATGACACCAATATTGAAAATATCATAATGTGATTTATGTACTATATTTGAAATATTAATTTTATACTATTTTTAAATATCAAGTATAAATCTTCATTTAATTCTTACTAATTTCTTTACAGTATGCATAATAAATTTCTCTACTTAGTTTAGGTACAAGTAAAATAAATGTCCATTTATTTTACGAACGACACTGAAAAAATTAGCCTATCAGCCATTTTTTTTCCAAGTATTAGCGAAAATTAATTAAACCTGTAATTTTATGAAAGTCACTGAACGAATTCGCGTTAAAAGTGGCACTTGTTTACTAATTTTCAAATAGATGTACCCTATTAGTCTTGTAACTTAAGCAATCAACACTTTATATTAACTCGGTTGAAGTTTAGGAATAAGTATAACTTACCGATTTTATGAATATATCCGCTTAATTATTCCAATTCCTTGTATTTTGTCCCAATCCAAGTAATACGCTTTCAACGTAGTGTAAAATCCGGTGTGGTTGATAGCTAAGTCTTAGTTTTTCGAATTATCTCGCGCCGATGTACCTATGTAGTTAAGTCTAAAATTCGGCGCGAACAAGTTATGAAGTTACCAGCCGAAGAGTTCATGACTCCCCGATACCACCTATTATATGGGAAAATTTCGTGAGGATTTTTATATGTGTTTATAATTAATTCTTAATATCTAATTCTAGCTTATATATATTTCAACACATAATTACTTTAGTGTATAATACATATACACTTATGGTAAAACCGCAACCAATGCCACTTTAGTCCAGTACTAAATGACATCTTTATATAACTTATTTTTTATTAGTAGTAAAGTCGAAGTTTCACGTAATTTTTTCCCGTTCTTCCAAAGTGATATCCAGCAGTAATATTTTCCATCTAACATTGTCCGTTTTAGTTGATCAGTACTTCATATCTGTTCATTTATCTTCATTCATTAATCATTTTTTCAAGATAATGTTAGTGTAGAATATTTCTTAAATTTTAATCAAAGCCTTAATTTTGTCATCGAAACGCTTAGAAGAAGTTAAAGCCTTTATATCTTTTATTTTTCCTCCTTTTCTTCCCACCATTTATTTAATATTTAATATTCATGCTTCCTCAAATAATATTGAAAGTCCACTTTAGTGTGGAATTTATCCAAGATCTGGTAACACCTTTTACCTTTTACCCAATATGGCGAATCATATTCTTTTTCCTTTAGACACAACGTTCACTTACATTTAACGTTGAAATTAGTTATTTCACACTGATTATTCCCATTATAAATTCGACAAATTTCCTTAAGTTTTTTAAATAATAAGACCATTCACCACAATATGCTTCGTAGTATTTTTATGCCGTCCAATAATTATTATTCCTTTATTCGTATTTCCGTTCCGAACTTCTGTTCGCCATTTATATTAATGCGTACAAAATAATATTTTATTGAGCCTTTCTTATCCTTCGAAAGTCATTCTCACTTGTTAAATTAATAAGTCAATTTAGACCAAGAAAAATAGAGTTTTACGCTGATATTAATCTCAATAAGTGACGGAAGCGAAGTTTCCCAAATAATTTTAACTGGTTCCTTCGCTGTATACGGAACGCACCGTTTGATAGCTGTCACTGTCATTTGACGTTGGACGACTGACAAACAATTCTTTGAAGTTCGATGCTATTGTTTGGAATTCACATTAATAAGAATTTTATTAATTTCAGGGTTCCAATAACTTTTAAATAAGAAATTTATTCAAAAATAATGTGGTCATATCATCATAGTGATTTTTCTTCGCGAATTAACTCGTATATATTGTACAAAACAAGCAAAAGTTTCAGTGCTTTTCAACAACATCCATTTTTCAGTCAAAATGACTTGATGTAGCTCCTTGTTGGAAAGTATAGAGTGTGATGAAATATTAGCGACCGAGCGTTAACTACTTTTTCTAATTATTGAATTGTATTTATCTGATTATTAACCATTACAGCTCAAATCAACCGGCATGCTCTGCATTCTCTAGTTTACTCAAATATGAGCCTTCTAGGTACTTTGTAATGTGATGCATATCCCAGCATCTCCACCATTTTTGTCGTCACCTCACACCACTTTAAGTATCTCGGGGATGAATAATATAATCGGTGTAGGTACAACAAACATGGATGTTAGAATGCATCACATACCTGCCGATCTGAACTGCCAATCTTCATAATAGATTTCTTTCTCTTATATATCATCTGCTTCGCTTATGACTGAACTTCTACCATCTGTAAAGTTTAAAGCTCCCTGAACATGAATATATCAACGCAATTAAATCTAAACTTATGGTATAAACAATATACCAACAATAACATCTGAAGAACATCATTTCAACAGTGTATAATCAATAGCTGTATCAGGATGAATATGGCATAATAACAGCTTCATCACAAATCATTAAACATGAGGTTAAATAAATATTAGAGCCCGAACTCCCTCGGAACTCCTCCCCCAGGATCACGTCCTGGGAGCATCAGGTTAGGTTAAAAGAGGAGCCCGATCGCCGTCGGAGCTCCCTCCCCCAGGATCAGGTCCCGGGGGGACCAGCTGGCTCAAATTGGTGTATAACACACCCATGTAACATCGGAACCTAGAGGAAACCACCTCTCCAGGACTCGGCTCACACCCCTATCATACTAGAGGCAGCCTACCCGTTAAAACGTACATGCCGGAATCCTGGAGACTAACTCGCCAGGCCTCAGCTACTTCCGCCCTCTCCGCCCGGAAGCAACCTACTCCGCTAACCTTCCGCATCGGGATCCTGGAGATTAACTCTCCAGGCCTCATCATACTGACGCCTCTCGCCCCATCAGTATACTACCCCGAGCGAGTCTACTAAACCTCATACAGTTAGGCATTCACCTTTAACATTAACATTTATAGGAATCAATTGCGCTGAGACACCAAATAACCACACAGAGCTTGACTAAGATATTAACATAAGTAATACTTAGCTTTCATGCCTTCGACGTCTGGATACATGACCCTCTTCCAGACACGGCACGAAAGGTCTTTAATTAACATAATTCACGCTCGGTACACAAGTTATCACAGTACACTTGCAACTTAACAACCTTTAGAAATGGCGGTATAGAGTTACTGTTCGCGCCAAATAATATTTGTAAAGTCTATCATCTATGCTTACCATAGTTAGTCAAGATAGCCCTCGGGATGTTGCTAGTGTTGAATTTATATATTTGGTCTATGGATTCGCGTTAGTCGCGACAAGTGGTAACCATAAGACGCAAATTGATTATTTTCTAGTTAGGCGCAACCACTTAAAACACGTCAAGGATTGCAAAGTGCTGCCAGGAGAAGACCTAGTCTCAACACAGACTCCTGGTTATGACATCAGTGGTCCAAATACTGTGTAGAAAAAGCAAAGAGCGCCCGCCCCCTAAAATAAAATGGCACATGCTAGAGAGGAATGACTGTGCGAAAAAGTTCAAAGAGCGAGTGGTGGACAGAATGATAGAGATGGGAGACATGAATGATCGAAGTATAAATGAAAGCTGGAATGAGATGGCAGAGTGTATCAGGCATGCAGCGAAAGATATTTTGGGAGAGACGAGAGGAAAAGGCACAATAGATAAGGATAAATGGTGGTGGTCGCAGAGGCGTGGCTACCGCCGTATCTGCCATATCAATTATACAGGGCCCCCGCGCTACAGGGGCCCCCATGTAGGCAAAACTTCGCAACATGTTATCCACAACTGTTTCGTAGGGTAACGAAGCATTTGTAAAAAAGCACCATTTTTTTATACGGGGCTCTTGTGGGATTTTTGGTACAGGGCCCCTGTGGGACTAGCTACGCTACTGGGTGTGGTCGATAGAAATTCAGAATGTGTTGAAAGAAAAGAAAAGAAAATTCAAGGAATGGCAGCGTGTAGAAGCGGAAAATGATAGTTTGAAAGCTGAAAAAAAAAGAGGGAGTATGATAATTTGAAGAAAAAAGCTAAGAAAGCCGTAGCTTTAGCGAAAGCAAAGGCCCAAGACAAATTATACGATACACTGGACAGTCCTGCAGGCCAAAAAGAGCTGTACCGGCTTGCTAGAATAAGAGAGAGAAGGACGAGGGATGTTTGTCAGATAAGATGTGTAAGGAATGAAGCTGGAATGGTCCTATCGGATGATGAAGAAATCAAGGACAGGTGGAAGGACTATTTTGAAAGACTGATGAATGAGGAAAATAATTGGAGTAGGTCTTTAGAGGGTAAACCAGTGAATGTAGGGTTAGTGAGAATGGTTAGTATGGATGAAGTCAGAATAGCAGTAAATGGTATGAAAAATGGTAAGGCCATTGGTCCCGATGGAATTCCAGCTGAAGTGTGGAAGTTATTGCGAGTGGATGGATGGATGTGGTTAGCTTTGTTCTTCAATAAGTTGTTGCGAGAAGAAGCCATACCTGATGATTGGTGCAACAGTTCTTTGGTGCCCATCTTTAAAAACAAAGGTGATGTTCTTGAGTGCAACAATTATAGAGGAATAAAGCTAATGTCACATACCATGAAAGCCTGGGAGAAAGTTATTGAAAGGAGGTTGAGAGAAGAGAGTGAAATTTCACAGAACCAATTCGGTTTTATGCCTGGTCGAGGTTCAACGGATGCCATTTTCGCTATACGTCAGCTGTGCGAGAAATACAGAGGTGCGCATAAAAACTTGCACATGGTATTCGTTGACCTCGAAAAGGCATACGACCGGGTACCTCGTGAGCTTCTGTGGTGGGCCCTTAAAGAGAAAGGTGTGCCTGGGAAGTATGTTCAGTTGATCCGAGCGATGTACAGTCAATGCCGTACCCAAGTCCGGTCTACAGTGGGCACCACTAGCAGCTTCAATGTGGCTGTCGGCTTACACCAAGGGTCGGCACTCAGCCCTTACCTCTTCCTGATGATAATGGACGCTCTGACGTCGGACATTCAGGAAGAGGCTCTCTGGTGTATGCTTTTCGCCGATGACATTGTGCTGGTTGCCGAGAGTGGCCTAGAGGTCCAGAATAGATTGGAGGTGTGGTGGCACAGACTGGAGAGTGTTGTTCTGAAATTAAGTAGAACCAAAACGGAGTACTTGTTCTGCGATTTCGGCGGTCTTTCCGGTCCTGTGCCCTTAGCTCTCGCCGGAACGCCCATACCAATCTGCTCCGACTTTCGGTACCTGGGGTCGCTCGTTCAAGGAGATGGTGAGGTAGACCGAGACGTAACACATCGGATCAACGCCGGATGGATGAAATGGCGACAGGTCACGGGAACAACTTGTGACCCACGGATGCCATTCAAGTTAAAGGGTAAAATTTACAAGTCCGTGATAAGACCTGTCATACTGTATGGATCAGAATGTTGGGCTGTGAAAAAGATGGATGAAAAAAGACTGCATGTAGCAGATGAGAATGTTGAGATGGATGTGTGGTGTGACGAAAATGGATAAAGTGAGAAATGAGTATATTAGAGGAAGTTTGAAAGTGGCGCCAGTGACTGAAAAGTTGAAAGGAAATCGTTTGTCTTGGTATGGTCATGTGAAGAGGAGGGATGAAACACATGTTACTAAAAGAGTTCTGAGTTTACAAGTAGATGGATGGAGAGGAAGAGGGAGGCCGAAGAAGAGATGGATGGATTGTGTAAGGAGTGATATGAAAGAAAAGGAAGTTAGTGATAGTGTGACGGCTGACAGGATAGAGTGGAAGAAAAAAACGTGTTTCGCCGACCCCAAGTAATATGGGACAAGGGCAGGAAGAAGAAGATTCTCAGGTTTTGGTTTTTTATTCAAAAAATATTTATTTCGTAACGTTTCTATCCTTCCTAGGAAGCTTCCTAGAAACGACTCTCGATAACGGCACATGGCTGGTCTGGATCGCCATATATATTATCGTCAAAAGAAAGGAAAAATATGTAATTATTAGTGACAGGACAGTCAACATTGTCTAAAGAGCTGCTTGCTGCTTCTTAAAAGCAGTCATATGTACATTTTTATTTTAGTTAAAAAATCTAAAACATTTGAATAATCGAATACAAGGTGAAATGCGCTGATTGATCACTTGTTCTGTCAAAGGTGAAACATACAAAAATATTTATTCTCAAGGTTATGCTCCAACTACAACTCACGAAGTCATAGTAATACTAGAGTCGATACTAAATTCTAGAATAAAAAGATACAACACTAATTTCATCTGAAGTTGACAGACAATTTGCTTGACGTTTATTAATCAAACAAAAATAAATAGGTGACTGTGGAAATTAATACCGGGCTTAACTTTCACCAATATTTTATGTATTCGTTTATATTTTTCGTTTTAAATTATACATTTTAATAAAATAAGTAGGATGTAATATAAATTGTGCAGCATTCAGGTACTTTCTGTCATTTTAAAGAAAATTGAGTAAATAACTGTTCGCGAGAAAGTTAAGGAAACTGTAAAAATGGCTATAAACAATAAAATTTTAAAGGACGAACATTTAATAACTGTTCTTTTGTGCGCTCTTGCGATACCTCTATCGATGTCAATGTGGATTATCAACTTGGTTTATTCAAAATTCTTATCAAACAACGAAGGATTTGACGGTAACTATTTTATTAACTTATCTTTGAGTACGAACTTTGAACTTATTGCGCCAAGTGATTAATATATAATCTTAATGATCCAAGACAATTTGTTATAGAGAAATATGTAGTTACAAAATAATATGACCAATCTTCATGTATTAATTTAATAATTATAATAATGGAAAGATATAAATAATCAATGATTTCGAAAGGATAAATAATATACTGTTTCAGAACCGGTAGTGATATCACCTGGAAGATGGCTGGCATCATGTCTAATACCACTGATCATAGCAGTACATGGGTACAGGAAGAAAAGTATAACTCTAAATGGAGCAGTGCTTGGCTGTGCGTTAGCTTTTGTTCTAACACTGAGCAATTATTCCTTCCTTGTATGCCTGATCACATTTTTCTTGTCATCATCAAGAGCCACAAAAGTCCGGTCTCACATTAAAAGGAAAATTGAAGAAGATTTTAAAGAAGGTATGTTTTACCTGTTGATATTATAATGCTAATGAATAAAAATGACTTTGCCCTTTAAAAAAAAATTTTTGGTATGCTATTTTTTTAATTTATACATAATTTAAAAACGAAATTAGAAAAAATCTAAAAATTGTTTTACTACCTACAATAAATTATTCACATACCTACATGAATGTATAAAAAAAAAATGTTTCCTCATTTTAGGTGGGCAAAGGAACTGGATTCAAGTTCTCTGCAATGGAGGCATGGCTGCCCAACTGGCCCTCTTATACCTATTGGATGTAGGAGCATCAGAGAGGCCCATAGACTTTGTTGGAGATTATAGAGCCTCCTGGCTTTCTATAGGAATTCTTGGTAAGCAACCTTTTTCATGAATTTTAGTTGACTTCTTTTCTGGTTAAGAAAATTATTTTATTATTATTTTTAATTATCATTAAAAAATGGTATGATAAAAGTCACAGCAAAGATTTTTTTGTGGCAAAATAATACCTTTAATATAAATATTATCCATATAAAACAATATAATATGTAATTTGACCTTGTAATAATTTTATTACCTTTTTTTCAGGTGTTTTTGCTTGTTGTAATGGTGACACCTGGGCATCTGAACTAGGAACTGTCTTCTCAGACTCTGATCCATATCTAGTCACTACTTTTAAGAAAGTTCCAAAGGGAACAAATGGAGGGATCAGTGTGGTGGGAACATTGTTC
The DNA here is from genome assembly GCA_958295575.1 of Leucania comma. Taxonomy (NCBI): domain Eukaryota; kingdom Metazoa; phylum Arthropoda; class Insecta; order Lepidoptera; family Noctuidae; genus Leucania; species Leucania comma. The sequence goes on along the minus strand of OY282474.1, from coordinate 10,930,217 downwards.
AGTACAATAGGAGGTCTTGTTATTGGAATATCACAATACATTACTCTTTACTATTTTTCTGAAAGAAATCTGTGGGCATATGCACCTCCCCAGTGGCCTATAATATTTTTTGGGGCTCTAGCAGGATTTCTTGGCAGTCTCATAGATTCTTTGATGGGAGCAACATTGCAATACTCAGGTAAAATAATAAAATTAATCACTGTTTATAATGTGATTAAGATTTAGTATTGTTTGCAAATAAGTTGTTGATGTCTAATTTGTTTTTTCAGGTTTGGACAAAGATGGAAAAATTGTATCACACTCTAGTGTTACAGTCAAACATATCAGTGGGAGGAATATTCTGGACAACCATAGTGTTAATCTCATATCTACAGTTATCATGGGTCTGCTGATGCCTACACTGTGCAAGAACTTATGGCCTTTGTTCTAACATATTATCATTATGTAGTAGGTGTTTGATGTCTTCTCTTATAGGGTATCAAAAAATAGTATGTAGTTTGAATGAGAATTTTATGTACTCTAGTTGAAAATGTCAATTAATTTTTATATAAATGTTTTAACTATGTGGGGCAGCTAGCTACTGTATATGGTAACACTGTCTGTATTCAAAAATGTGTATGATGTAGAATTTTAATGTGCTAGTAGGTTACTTGGTCACAGTCATTTTATGTACTTACTGGCTATGAATGGGAAATAATTTAAAGTGTTTTATATTAAATGTTATTTGGTTTATAAATATTTTGGTAAAAACTTCTTTTTATTTTCCCCACTGGGTTGGATAAGTCTTTTATGCACTGACCTTTATAGAGTAGACGTCAGTGCTTTTATGTAATAAGGTAATGTAGGTATTAGCGCACGTTTCAAAATCTTAACTGGTTGTAAGTTTATAGTTGCAGTAAGTAGGTACTGTTTCTTAGAAATTATATTTCGGTATAAAAAATGGTAATTTAAAAAACTAAAAAACCCGACTGCTTTTCTGAGTATTCATGAAAAAGCCTTAGAACAAGAAAGTCGTTGTAGCAGTCGGGACCCATTACATCATAGATCTACTGACTAGACAGCTGACTTTCTAGAATGGGTCCCGACTGCTACAACGACTTTCTTGTTCTAAGGCTTTTTCATGAATACTCAGAAAAGCAGTCGGGTTTTTTAGTTTTTTAAATTACCATTTTTTATTTTTTACTTTTATTTTTTACGATATCACTTTCACAGTAATTACAAATCTAAAGACACCTCGTAAACTAAAATCCATTGAGCCGTTCAGGCCACAGAGCGTGCCAAATATTTGAATTTGGCGCCAAAAATCCGACATTTTGTTTTTTTTTTTATTTTGATATACCCAGTGTCACTCTCACAATAAATACGAATCTAACGACACCTCTCAAGCTAAAATCCATCGAGCCGTTCAGGCTGCAGAGCGTGCCAAACAATTATACATACATACATATATACATACATACATACATACTCTCGAAAAACATAACCCTCCTTCTGGCGCAGTCGGGTAATAAATTAACGTTACCATCAGATAATATAGTTTTCCAATGCGAGCTACGAGGGTAAGTCGTTAAGTTCGTGGTATGAAAAGGCGGGGGGAGGGGAAGAATTAAACGTGAAATAATGGTTCCCTTTCAATATTTTTCTCTCGTTTATTTAACACCTGTGAGATATTTGAAAACAAATCCACAGTGTCAACCCCTTTGAATATTATGTATCCTCTCTGTCTTTATAGGTCCATGATAAAAAAGTACGCGACAAATAAGTCTAACCCATTGCTATGGTTACGCACAGCCCCATTTCGAATGAGGCCGAAAAATCAGTTACTGCGCATTCAAGGTCGACCGCCATGATGGTTTAACTTGTGTGCTGAGCTGAGGATTATATTCTTTGATGATGCACCCTAGAGAGTATCCGAACTATTCCCTGAATATTGTATCCGACCACAAGAAATGACAAAATCATTCGTTCCAGGTACAGCAAAATATTTTGGGAGTAATGCATTGGCAATAGAAGAAGTCAGTTGTTTTGTTTTACATTTTATAAGTCTATTTCTATATTACTCATTTTAATAAAGTGTTTATTCAAAGCTCCAATTTTTATTTTATTAGAAATATCAATTATATATTACGATTACTAAATTGGCATTCTGTAAAGTGCTGTTAAAGTGGCGGTGTGAAGGAACGCACTTGATGCTTTTAATACCAAAGTTATACCGGTTATACGGTTAAAGACATGGAACGTCAGCAACAGAAACACCCCCAACTGTCATGATCTTAATCTGTCATTATTTTGCTTTTCTGTCCGCTGCTGTCACTCGGTCAGGAAGCGAGCTGTTCTTTGTTTACGAACAAATTGAATTATTCTCTAACAAAAAAGTCTATCGTGTCGTGAGTTCGTGACTCATACTTGGAGTGCAGTGCTACAGATTTTTAACGCCTGCTGGTTCTATTGTGTTTGTTGATATCGTGTTCAATGACGAAGGTTCAATTTAGGTAACAATTTCAGTGCGGAATGGTGTTATTATTGTAATTTGAACATTACAATGTCATTGTCAGCAGAAGAAAGTCCGATAATAAACTCGGATATAGAACATGATGTTACAAGCAGTCGTCGAAACTTGGTGGAGGCGGAACACGGTAAGTGCTTGTTTTGGTTGACCTAAGAAAAATATGTAGCAGACTTGATATAGGTCATTCAAAACAAACTTAAAATGTTAGAAACACGCGAATAGATACTCTTATTGAATAAAAATACTGAATTTATTGACGAAGTTTACATTGCTAATTAGGTATTAGCTTTGTGTAGATTAGGTACACAATGAGATAATGAATAATATTAATGGTATGTGATCAAGTATCCTTTATTGCAGTGGGATAAAGCTTATTTGTTTTCGAATAGTAAATATATTAAATATAAATTCTATCTATTAGATGTAAATTACCAATGTTATGATCAAAAAACTTTTTAGTGGAAGAAACAACAGGATGGATCAAATGTCGGACAGTACTTGGCATTATGGGCTTCCTGGGCTTTGCCAGTGTGTATGCCATGAGAGTAAATTTATCTGTGGCTATTGTGGCTATGGTCAATACAACAACACCTACACCTACAAACTCTTCAACGGATGTTGATGTTTGTCCTGCAAGTCCTATCAGCAACAGCTCTGTACCACAGGTGAGGGTTCTGACCTATAATTAAATATTATATTTGGCTGTTCAAGAATTTTTCTACTATATTTAATTTCCTACCTACAATGGAAAGATGTTGATTATTTTGTGCATGTGAAGGTTTATACATATATTTGGCTGCTTATTGCACCTCAATGGTTGAACAGATGTGGAACATGGGTAGACAATAACTTGGATTGGGATACTGTGATAAATGTCCCATGAGATAAATTTTTACTTTTTTCATTAACACACCATGAATAAAAGCTGGTAAATTAAAGTTAAAATAATTGTTTTAAAGCTACATAAATTATGAAGGTTTTATTCCTGAGTCATTAGTGTAATATAATGAATGCATTACAGATTAGAAGTTTATAGTTTAGATGGCGCAGTTTTGCTAAACACACTCATTCTCAAATATCATCGTCATCCTCTAAGCAAAAATGTTATTGAAAACATCTGTTGAATGTTTTGTAATTATCTTGGGCATGTATTTAAATAGAAAGAAAACAAATACATTTCATAGATTAGACTGGCTGATGTGACATCTAAATATACTGCAGTACATATGATATGCATTACAGAAATGGTTCGATTTCGGAAGCTCTAAATGTAGGTATTTTGTTGTGATACTATGATGACTAATTTTGATTGAAAACCTGTAAGTTAATAAAACTTATAATTATAAAGAGCTAACACAAAAGGCAAAGAGGATAAGCTTATTAAGTATCTTGATTTAGCTCACTCATTGTCATTTGGGATGAAGACTTGGCTATTATTATAATACTGATAGTTGTGTCAGATATAGATTGGTTCCCCATACTTGTTTTTTTTTATATTTCAAACCTTTTTTAATCTGCTTTTAAAAAGAAATATTTAAAAATGTTAAAAATAAAATAAGCCAAATAAAGAGGGAAAACTGTTAGTAGGTGATGATCTCTGAAAATATTGATTCAATAATGAAAATTATTTCACTGATCGAAAATGTCACTATTGCAGAGTGCAATAAGCTTTTGATCTTGAAAAAATATATAGTCTACAGAATAAAACAATTATTTTTCATTCATTCCACTTTTCTCTGTTTATGTTGCATGCATTATGTTGATACTATTCATGAATTTGAAACAAGTGTTTATAACAGAATTTTACCAATAATTTTTTTTTCAGAGGCCTGGAGACTTCAATTGGACTGTAGAACAACAAAGTATAGTTTTAGGCTCATTTTTCTATGGATATGTATTAACACAGGTAAAGGAAAATCTAGATTTATATTATTTTAACAGCCTCAACTTACAAATTGTATGTTGCTATTTCAAGCCTAGGCTGGCAGGCATGAAAACATGTGCGAAAATACATTTGACATCCATCAAACAACACTGAGCATGCATGGTGGATTATGGCCCATTTCCTCTATAGAGAGGAGGCCAGAGTCCCAGAAATTAAAGCATTGTAATATATGGCTGATTATGCTTTTATGGATACTGAAATAATATCCAAAGTATTGTTTGGCGAGCATCGTTGTCATATTATACAAAAGTTTGATAACAATAATAATTTCCACTGTTCCAGATTATAAAGTAATGTTGGAATCTGATTTCTATAATACTCAATTTCAAATGCCAAAATCAGGAATCAGGGGTGTGTTACATAGTATCTTTATATGTAATTGCCTGAAAATGAGTATATAATCAGACCATTCTCGTTCTCCTGCATAACAGGAGAATGAGAATAGACCTAACACTATAAGACCTTTAATAGTGCTTAAAAGATTTGCTTGTTCAGCAAAAAAAATTAGACCTAATATATTTCTTTTTTCTAAATTACTCTTAAATTTTTAGATTCCAGGAGGCAGAATAGCAGAAATGTATGGAGGGAAACTTGTATATGGTTTAGGAATATTTTTCACTGCAGTATTTACACTTCTTAGTCCAGTAGCGGCATATACAGATATTAGATTTTTCATTGCTGTGCGGGCACTAGCCGGTTTAGCGGAAGGTGTTACTTACCCAGCAATGCATGCTATGTTAGCAAGATGGATCCCACCACTAGAGAGATCAAAGTTTGCAGCTTATGTATACGCTGGTATGTATTCTCTAAATTTTTCTTTTGATATTAAAGACTTTCAATACTTTCATATTCCATATTTATGTTAATCTTACTCTATTTATGTATTAGTGCATATAAAGTTATGTACTCTATTAAGTATTAATGTTAACTGTTAATTAGCCACCAAACAGAAACCATTTTAAGAGATGATTTCTCATCTATAGTTTTTTCTGTCTTTTAATGTCATTATTTTTGATGTTGTCATTAATTGGATGGCGATTTTGTCAGTCGAATCTTTCTATGTACATTTTAGCATATGGCTTCCTAAATGCAATAAAATAAATTAGTAAGTCCTTTACCTAATGTATTTATGTTTTATTCATTATAAATTAAAATATTGTGCTGATCTGGATTGGTCTTGGGCCGTAAGCAACACGTAGCGCACAATATAACATCGTCTGAACTAACAAATCCACTTTATCAAACTAACTACCAAATTCCTTTCCAATCTTAATCTAAACAAAAGCATCCCAAGGGAATGAACTCCTGTGTGCAAATAAAAAGTATCCTATGTGCTATTCCAGGATATGGTCTACCCTATACCAAAATTCATCGCAATTAATTGAACAGTTCGACCACGAAGAAGTATCAAACATACATACACACCCTAACGCTCGCTCAACAAATCCCCTTTGTAATATTTGTCAGGGGCGGAACTACCGCCGTATCAATTATACGGGGCCCTGCACTACAGGGGCCCCATTGTAGGTAAAAATTCGCAACATGTTACCCACAACTATCTCGTAGGGTAGACCTAAAAATTTGTAAAAAAGCACCATATTTTTTATAGGATTTTTGATATGGGGCCCCTGTGGGACTAGCTACGCCACTGATATTTGTGTACACAAGTACTACATTATTACATAATTTGCCTAATCTCCTTAGATATCACATTATGATCTCTTTATTCTTTCAGGTTCAAACATAGGCACAGTAATTACCTTACCTATATCGGGATGGCTCTGCACCCTCGAGTTTGGTGGTGGATGGCCACTCTGCTTCTACATATTCGGCGGCATTGGCGTTGTATGGTTCATATTCTGGCTGCTATTGGTGTTTGACACACCCCAGAGACATCCTAGGATTTGTCCGAAGGAGATCGAATATATTTCAAGGACTATTGGACCTCAAGTGAGCATAAATAATATTTTTTGACTCATACTAAATTTTATTTGTGGTCATCGTAACATGTTTTCTGTTATCGCCAATGGGTACAGATTAAGCGTATAATTGCGCAAAGCGATATTCTAATGACATTGAATAATGCCAAATAATTTCGGTGCTAAAAGGTGCTAAGTTTTGTACATAAACATTGAGATAGATACGAAAGGGCGTACGCGCGGTATCGTTTGTACTAGCAATTGGTTTAAAAAAAAATAAAAACAAGCATAATTCGCCCTTTTACCCCGTTATGATGATGAAAAACTAAAAAATAATCCTTAATGTTTACTTAACGGCATAAAAAGAAACCAACCCTTAAAGCCCCTTCGTAGTGCTTGCTTAAGTCATAAAAGGAAGCCTTGTGCAAAATTTCACGTTTCTAGCCCTCGTGCTTTCGGCTGTACGTTGATCGTGATCATCTTCCTGCCCTTGTCCTGTTTTATTTGGGGTCGGCGCAACACGTTTTTTTCCTCTCCATCCATCCACATGTAAACTCATAACTCTTTTAGTAACTGCGTTTCATCCCTCCTCTTCACATGATCATACCAAGACAAATGATTTCCTTTTAACTTTTCAGTCACTGGCGCCACTTTCAAACTTCCCCTAATATACTCATTTCTCACTTTATCCATTCTTGTCACACCACACATCCAGCAGTCCATTTCTCCTTTTTTATATTATAATCATAGAAGGAGATAAATCCTTACTTATTATAAAACAAAGTCCCCCAACGCGTCTATACAACGTATCTTATGAACGCAATAAACTGAAAAAATGCTGTACGGATTTTCATGCAGTTTTCACCAATAAACAGAGTGATTAATTAAGAACGTTTTGCTGTAGCTATAATATACCTATGCAAATTACAGTAGAGAAAAGCTGAGAATTTCAAAAAGTCTTAAAACATAACAGTTCAGTGAACTAGTCGGGACTAGTCGACAGTTTCTTTTTTCTGTTTCGTCGCTAGTAAATGTATAGATTAAAAATACCTAAATCAATAACTTGAGATTTACAGTTTAAATATTTTTATTTAGTTGGGAAAATCATCCAATGACACCTCCCGCCCTCGGGCGGAGTAGGGGAAGTGTCAGATTTAACTGACTAAAAACTGACTCCTGTTCCTTTGGCTTCGTTCCAGGGCCCCAGTGTACACTTTCACATTACCCATAGCTCCAGTAAAAGTTTATATATTATATATTTGGAACAATAACAATAGACATCCGCGGTGCTTGCATTTTGATACACTCAAAAATATCTTAATACCTATAAAAAAAAATAGATATCATGTTTATACTAAAAATGAGTTCAAGGATAAGTCACATCAGTCTAGCTAGCCAGATAAAAAATCTGTACCTAGTGTTCAACAAAAAACTTTTGAAGAGTGGCTTTACAAAATATGAATCATTTTTCGCGTTTATTAATTGTATTTTATTTTTAAGAAAATGCTAAATATTTAATGTCGGTAATAATTGGTTAATAAATATTCAGTACCTACAGCTTACTAATACGTACAGTTTGTGCTCAGTTATCATAATGTGGGACAAACGTGAGTCACACTCGACCCCACAGATGTTTTGATGCGTTTCGCACATAAATATTACCTACAAGTTCGAACATTATTAATGCGGTATTTTGCACGCAACATGTGCAAAATGCTGCATGTTTTCGGAATAATGACACAGTTGAATTCTCTGAAGTGAAAATGGGTTGATAGAGGTACTGTTACTGTACAGTCAACGTCAGTTGGTACTAATCATACCTGTAGATATGTTCTTTATTATTATTACATGGTATAAAACAAATCGTTTTGTGTGTTAACCTGTTTGTTTGCTAACTCCTCCTAAACGACATAAGATTTGTATGGGAGTTTTCATGAGAAGAAAAAGCAATTAGCATGGAATGTTAATATTATAATCCTTTTATATGAACGCGATAAACTCAATTTCAAAACAACTGAACGGATTCAATAGGCTCTGCTTATTGGTGATAACTGCATGAAAATACGTGAGTAATCCGAACTTAAATAAGGAATTGTGTATATATTTTTTAAATAACCCAATTGTTTTGTTTTCTTTTTACTTTTGTCTGTGTTTAAATGGTGTAATTGGCTTCGGTCGTTCTGTTTAAATTAAATAAATAAAGGTTTTTTTTGCTTTTTCGTGAAATAGCCGAATTGTATAATTTGGGTTCTTCTTCTTATATATAAAAATGAATAGCTGTTCGTTAGTCTCGCTAAAACTTGAGATCGGCTCGACCGTTTTGGCTAATTTTATTCGTGATAGTCCAGGGAAGATTTAAAAAGTAAGAAAATTTGGAAAAACTCATGACAAAATATCGACTATTAAGCTCGGCGCAAATGGGCCACCGACCACAGCCACCGGTGGCCAGCGACGGCGACTTAACACGCAAATGGGCCACCGACCGGTGGCCCATTTGCGCCGAGCCTTAGGCGGTACGAAGTTAGCCGGGTCAGCTAGTATAAAAAAATCTCATGTCACTGTATTTGATAATGAACTCCTCAGAAACTGCTTGACCGTTGTTTATAATATTTTTGGTTTTTTGGTAGGTGTAAGAATAGGTCGTAGGCTAGTTTTTATGCTCCCACCATCCTTCTCCCACCCCCAATTTTGTTTCTTTGATAAAGCATTTATTTGGCAGAACTATGTTTGCCGAGTCAGCTGATAGTAAATAAATTTGAAAATAGTATAGGTATTTTTTCACTAAATAAGTCATTAGCCTTGAAAAGTAAAGTTACGCTTGATCTCAGACAAACAGACAGACGTGTTATTATTACGGTATTGAATTGATTGTTTTATAATTTTATCACAACAATTGAACTTCCTTAGCAATCTTTTCCTTATCGTGTATTAAGTCTACCGAATTCCAAACAAATATAAGATTGGAACAATACCTAATTGTATGTTTTATTTTTATAATGTTTTAGCAAGAGGACAAGCCATCGTCGTCCATACCGTGGCTGAAGTTCCTGACATGCGTGCCTCTATGGGCCATCCTCATCGCCCAGTGCGGCCAAGCGTGGGTGTTCTATACCCAGTTCACCGAACTACCCTCATATATGAACAATATACTACATTTCGATATTGTATCTGTAAGTTGATTTTGTAATTCTGTTGATTTTATTTTTAGAGGCAACAGTTCTTACCCTGTAAAACCCCAAGGTACCTATGTACATGCTGATACATATTTAAAATTAGAACTTAGAATTTTAACATATTTGGAACGGAATCCAAACTTGATGCTACCTTTGGAAGTTTATGATTGAGTCATTTTACAAAGAGCTCCAAAATCACGATATTAGTAGCTTAGTTTAAATATAATTGACAAATAAACCTTGGTTACCTAAAGGCTCTTCCTATATGATATGTAATAAATACTTGATGGGTTGATTGTTTCTAAAGAATAGATATTTTCTTTCCAGAATTCGAGACTTAGTGCCTTACCGTACTTAACAGCATGGATCGGTGGTATATTGCTGTGCATTTTCGCCGACTGGACGCTAGCTAAGGGGTGGATCTCTAGGCTCAATAGCATGAAATTGTGGAATACAGTCTGTAAGTAATATTTAAATTATGTATAGTATAAAACACATGCTTGCTGCAGAACAGGTTCTAATGGTCGATGGGACAGAAGACGCAGCGTTGGAAGATCTCCCACAACGTGGATCGACGTGCCGGTGAGGGTCTCAGGAAACCGATGGATGCGAGACAAAGGGCCGGTCATTGTGGTGAAACTTGGTGCAGGCCTTTGTCTAACAGTCGACGTCTTTCGGTTGAATTGATAATAATGAGAACAAAACAAAGTCGCTTTCTGTGTCTGTTTGTTTATCTGCTCCTGGTAAATGACGCAACGGATTTAGATGCGGTTTTCACTCATAGTAGAAATGACGAACGTTTGTGTATATGATTTACGCCTTTGCGAAACCGTTGTGGGTTATTATTAGAATTTCTTATCGTGGAATTGATTTTTATGCCGGGAGTGTTTCTTGGGATATTTTTTTTTTTGATTGATATAGACTAGTGCTTACTGCAATCCCACCTGATGTTAAGCAGTGATGCAATCGTTGATGGTGAGGCGCACTAGTTTATTAAGAACCTATTCACTCTAGCCTTGAAGACACCTAAATTATAATCGGACGGGAAAACCGCAGCAGGCAAACTCTAGTCAAATTTTAGTCTTTCAAATAGACGCAGGCACTAGTAAAAGCTAATATAATTATACTTATAAATGTTTTCAGTTAAGCACGTACAAATCTAACCTTAGCCATTTTCTATCAGTAAATCCTTGAGCAAAGTAGAACCAAACACTGATAGGATAGATGACATTGAAGAATTGTTAACAAAATACTACGAACTGGGGATGTAACGAAAGTAGTTATATCGAAAGCAGATATTTTTAATTCGGTTTGTCGGATTTGGAACTGAATTCGGAACCGGGTTTTGATACGGATTAGGTATTGGATTCGTAAGCAAAGACAGGAGCGTCAAATGAATAACTACTAAAAATAATAAAAAATGCGAATAAGTATAAATGAAGAGTGAATTCACAACATTCCAAATACGAAACAAAACAAGTGAAAGAGTTGACAGAAGGTACGAGGAGGATGCTGATGATGAAAGTATAAACTTGTTTGTATCTCTGATATAAGTTCCGATTAAAATTTATTGGAACCGAAATCGTCATCGGAGATACAAAATCAATCGGAAGGTCCGAACTTTCGGAATTAGAATCGAAAGTCCGTAGTGCAAGGATCAGCCCTCCTAGCCAAGTTACGATCGTTCCGTTTCGATTCTCTTGCGTCGAAAGCCTTGAGTCGGCCACGCCTCCGATTCCTTTGTTTTGACCACGTGATTGAGCGTTGAGATGACGTCAAAACAAAGGAATCGGAGGCGTGGCCGACTCAAGGCTTTCGACGCAAGAGAATCGAAACGGAACGATCGTAACTTGGCTAGGGGGCCGCTATGAATGAATTACTTTCAAACAAAGCAAGCATTAACCCGTAAACTTATTGCTAATTAATAAATGATTATTAATAATGTCGACAGAAATGCAAAGAGGTACCTAGTAACTTAACCATTTATGTGGTTAGATAATACCTACTTGAGGAAAATATAACTGTAGTTACTATACTTGGTTCTGATACGCAAGAGAATTGCTATCCACAAAACGAGAATTCGTCATTCAAAGCTCTCAATGACGCATCATCTAGTGTTTACTTTTTTTAATGATATAAAGTAGTGCTTGATGCCATCTGTTGGTAAACAGTGATGCAATCGTTGAAAGTGAATCGCACTAGTTTATTATAAGCCCATTCACTCTAGACCGTACCGAACAATTTCCCGCGAGGCGGCAACCCTCCTTGCTGGCCAACCGCCATGGGATCTAGAGGCAACAGTCCTTGTACACATGCACGATAAGCGCATGGAGATGCAACGCTGGGGCGAAATTCCGCTGCCACGACAAGTCGAAAGCATGGCGGACAGAGCTCCGGTGGGATCTCATGGCGAAATGGCGTCAACGACTATCGCAACCTCGTTCGGGGCGCGCCACAATCGAGGCGATAAGGCCCATCCTTGAGGAGTGGCTGGAAAGACCTCACGGCGTTCTAAACTTCCGCACGACCTCCGCACGTTCTAAAGTTCCTGTTCCGGATTCGTGCGGAGGATTCGCCCGGGTGTCGCCACTGCGCGGAACACCCGGAGGATACGGTGGAGCATACTGTTGAGGTATGCCCCGCTTGGGCGGAGCATCGCCGTGTCCTCGTGGGGGCGATCGGCCGCAGCGATCTCTCTCGCCGGGCCTTGGTTCAGGCCATGGTCCGTAGTGAGGAGGGATGGCAGGCGGTTGCCTCCTTCTGCGAAGCAGTAATGCTAGTAAAGGAGGAGGCCGACCGCATCAGGCAGAGGCAACGGGGCGCTCGCCCCAGCCGCCGCCGGGTTTCCGATCCCGATTTCCGGCCACCGTAGGCGCGGGCTTGCTGACGGCGTGCAATGGGTAGCACGCTGTCCGATTGTCCGGTAACCGACCGGACCGAGCCCAAGTCGTCGACGGCGCGTTCTGTTCCCGCGCGCCTCAAGGAGCTGTCAGCAAACCGTAGAGGCCCAGCCTGCTAGCTGCAGGCAGGCAGGGTCGAAGCCTGCTGGGGTCAAGGGCCGTTTTCTGAGAGGAAGGCTCAGCCCCGGCACTATAGGTAACGAAGGAACGGGGTAGGTTTTTAGTCAGTAAGAGTCTGACACTACTTCCCGCTCCGCCCAAGGGCGGGATTTGTCATTGGATGATTTTACCTACCATAAAAAAAAGCCCGCTTGAGGCAAATTGTTCCAATCCTTCGGTGAACGCGGTTTAAATGACGAGGCGAAAAGTTTAGTCCGGACCGTAAAGTTGTTAACAACGTAAGTTAGGTGGACACTCGCCGTACGTTGTGTTGTTCGATGATAGAAAGATAATGGCGGATTCAAGTTATTTTTGCTTTTATTCCTGGTCGTTTTTTTTTCACTTGTGCCTAGTGGCTGCCCAAAGTTTCATTTCCTCCTCAGTGATGACAATTGGAACTTTTTAAGAGATTCGGTACCTCAAAAGCAAAAAACGAAACCCTTATAGAATCACTTTATTGTCAGTCTGTCTTTCTGTCAATACCTTTTATCTCGGGAACGCTTGAAGGTATCGAGTTGAAATTAAAACTATATACTTACTCAAGTTTGCTGTCCCTTAAAGTTGTGAAAAATCAAACTTCTAAGTTAACGAAATAAAAAAGATACGGTCGTTTATGTCGCAAAAAAAAAACGTATGTTTCGTCACTCTCATCAACTCTCATGGGTCTCAAAATTCATAGGGTACTTCCCGTTGACCTGGATCCCTGAAATGTGGCCTGAAGCAAGGTGTTATAGCACAAGTATAGAAATAAATCTGAAAATTATAAATTTGTAGTTGCGGCACAAAAAAAAAATTTTTTTTTGGATTCGAAGCAATATAATAATATAATATAATATAATATTTCCACAACTATCACACAACACCGTCTAGTCCCAAGCTAAGCAGAGCTTGTGTTATGGGTACCAGACAGCTGATAAACATACTTATATATTTCTAAATACATACATATTATAGATAAACAACACCCAGACACAGAACAAATGATCGTGCAATAGTAGAGACTCGTTTTTTTTGAATTGAACTATTTACATAAGTTAGCTTGTACGGAAACCTCAGTGTGCGATTTCAAATCGCATACTTATCCAGTGTTTTTTTTATTTCCCACGTATTCCACTATAGACCGAGAGTCTAAGATAAGACTGAGTGTTTATTTCAATTAGGCTTGTCAATTAATCGAAAATCTACTGACACACATGACGCAACTTCATAGGTTAGATCAAGTACAGACATTTAGAACTTAGGTTATCTAACTCACCCTACAGATAACATCATAACACTTCTGAAGGACTTGAAATAATCATAATCTTTAGTACCTAAGTAGTAGCTAAGGAATGGAATTCCCTGCCGGAGTCTGTGTTTCCTGATAGCTATAACATAGGGGTCTAAAAGCTAAGAGTGAATAGGTATCTTCTAGGCAAGCTTACTCCATCTTCGGCCACATCAACGCTTACCACCAGGTAAGATAGTGGACAAACGCGAGCCTATCCATTATAAAAAAAAAACAGCTCTTAGCTCTTGCTCCCGGCTTCGCTCGTGTTAATTAACTCTTATCAATAACATTACTAAAGTTTCTAACAGAGATATTAAGGAGGGTCGATTCCGATTTTAAAAGTTCAGAATTTCCGATTGATTTTACACCTTCGATTCCGATTTCGGTTTTGATTTTAATCGGACATACTCGGGCTCTAGGTAGGCTACCTCGTGCCTTTTATTGATTACTCTTTCATTTGTTGTTTTGTTTCGTATTTAAAATGTAGTAGATTCGCTCTTCATTCATACTTATTCGAGTTTTTGATTAGTATTAGTAGTGTTTAATTTAATTTTTATTGTTGATAGGTTCGCACTTGACCGCTATGTAACCTGATGGAAACCGATGATATGGTCTGTGATGGATCACGCTTGCCTAAATGGAACCTATTCACTCTTGTCTTAAAGATCTCTAGCTATCACGAAACAGACCTCTGCCTCCGTCTCCAATTTCGGTTCCGGTTTTGTCAAACCAAATTTAATGACTTCGGTTTTGAATTCGATTCCGAACTAACAATTCCGTTACATCCCTAGTTTTTTTAATAAATCATAACACGCAAGATACGTACCGCCATCTAGCGTCCTAAAGCAATTATGATCGTCGAAAGTTATTGTTCTTTCCCTCGGTGATAGTACTTATTTGTAGATGAGAAGTACCTATGTCTTTTTGTGTACCTCACAACATTTAAGGCAGAACTACATTGAGCGGATTTTCGCCAGAGGCGCCGATCTGGGCGCGTCTGCCTCCATACATTTTGTATGAAAACTACATTCTTAGAACTACACTTGATGCTCCCAGATTGGCGTCTGTCGCGGACATCCGCACAATGAAGTTCTACCATTAAGCAAAGTTTCATGATGATCGGTTCAGCGGTCAAGGTAGTAAAAAAGTGTAGGTAAATGGTAAATGTAACAAACAATTTACTTTTGCATTTATAATATTAGTTAGGAACTTAAACTAATGATGTCATAATATATTATAGATTTACTTTGCAAGGAAATCGATCTTGCGTACGTAGGTACTGGGGTAATGTGATATAATAGAATGCTGTACCTACCTGAGCGTTACTATGACCGTTAAGACAGTTACAAGAGTGCTACTACGAGTGACAGAGACAACAGACCACACTCTGCAAAATCTTTGAGCGCCAGTAAGTTTACTTGGTGCTAAAAAGGGACATCAAGTTTTGTTACCCGACAGAAGCTGATATTGGTGTACCGGTAGTGGCACCCGATATATCGATAATCGAATTGAAGAATCAAATCATTTACAGTAACTTTTCAATTGTCAAAAAGTTAGTCAGTCGGTAAAATGATGCTAATTGCACATTACAAAACGTATATCTCTACAGAGAATAATGTGCAAGAAACTCCATGGACACTCTTTTAACTACCTATGTCGAACATATCCGACAAACGCTCTTACGATTATTCCATCGGGGTCGCATATTTTGATCGTTTTAATCCCGTGGAGGGTCGCGCCACGGGATTAAAACGATCAAAATTTAACGTAGTAAACTCCATCTTGTCAGCTCTTGACAGAAGAGAATTAAAAAAAAAACCTATGGGGATTGAAGTGCTAAACAAGCTGGTAGTACCCAGTCGCAAATACACGACCTTGGCGAATAGGACACGAAAACACTTGATTGAAAGAGATAACATGTTATATATTACCTGTATGTATGTCACGTTACATATTAAGATAATAGCAATAAATCATTTTCTACAGCGGCGTTCATCCCTGCGTTTGGTCTGCTGGGCATCGCGTGGGCTGGCTGCGACAGGATGGCTGTCGTGCTACTCCTCTGCATCGCTTCGGCCTTCGGAGGCGCCGCGTATGCTGGTGAGTCTATAGCAGCGGTATATAGCGTTTATAGCGCAGATTATCTATAGCAGCGTTCATCCCCGTGTTCGGCCTGTTGGGCATCGGGTGAGCTAACAGCAACAGGATCTCCGTCGTGACATAGGTAAGTATATTATAACGAAAGAAAGAATAACATTTATTTGATAGTAAAGGTTAAAACAATGTATAGTATTTCAATTGCGATTAGTTTAAAATAATAATCTCCACAAACGATATTTGGTCACGGTGGCCAACCTCAATGTGGATTAACCAGCAGGAATTATAGAGCACAAGTTGGTTATTCCTTGGCTCTAATACATAGTCCAATGGGACAGCAATTCGACAATAGTGCATGCCATGTCTATCGTTTTATATTGTACACTTGTTTTATACACCGTTAAATTTTGGTCGTTTTAATCCCGTGGAGGGTCGATTCGGTAAATGAAACACTATCGATTTGTAAAGGTAAAATTAAAAAATAAAGTACTTTTTTTCAAAAACTCGATCATGTACGAAATTAATTTCTTTAAGTAAACGAGTCAATGACCTTGTAGGTAGCTGTCGGTCGTTGCGTACTAACTACCTACAGTTCATTGACCTCGCTCAGCTGACGTTTACTTAAATAAATTAATTTCGTACATACGTGAATTAATTCGAGTTTGAAAAAAAAGTACTTTTTTTTATCTTTACAAATCGATAGTGTTTTATGTACCGAATCGACTAAAAAGCGGGATTAAAAAGACCAAAATTTAACGGTGTATTCTGGATGTAACAATTGTTGATAGGTCAATAAATAAATAAAATAAATAGTCGAGCGAAATAAGAGTCAGGAACAACGACAGCTTTACGAGTTTTTTGAGGCTCTGGGGGTCACAATAGCAACGTCCAACCTCTGGACTGAGAAATCTCTTTTAGAAAACACAATAAAAAATCCCGAGTAACAGAATTCAAGACCTTATGCTAATTACACATTCCAAAGCGCTCAAGAGTCCTACGTAAGGCAGTTATGTTTACAAACTTGAGAACAGTTTTGTTTTAACTTGTATAATGTTCCAGGTAATCAAATGAACCACATCGATCTATCGCCGCAGTTTGCGGGCACAATGTACGGTATAACGAACGCTGCGAGCAACATCTGCGGGTTCATGGCGCCGTATGTCGTGGGACACATTATCAAGGCTGAACAGGTAATTATATATAGATTGATAGTAATAATCTTTATTACACTCCATAAAAAGACCGTATTAATCCATCAAATAAAGCAGTTTTGCGTCGTGAACATTTTTATTCGCTTTTAATAAAACAATATTTTCTCTCGCAATGTTAAGTCACGAAAACAGCTAAATCAGCACCTGTTCATAAAAAAAAAAAAACTTATTCCGGTTGAGAACATAACTATAAAATAGTTATGTTACTTTACGATATGATCACTCATGTTTGTCCATAACTCAAACTCAAACGCATTTATTTCAAATAGACCATGGGGCTTACTCTCGAATTTAATTCCAATCGGTCGACATTGGAATTGTGACGTTAGGTACTCTTGAATTCGATGCTAGCGCCAAATTGGTTTAAAATTGCGTGACCACATCCCAAGCCCAATCCCCATTTTACTTAGTTTCCACAAAAAGGTCACGCAATTTGGCCCTAGCATCGGATTCAAGAGTATTTAACGTCACAATTCCAATGTCGACCGATCGGAAAAAACTCGAGAGTAAGCCCCTATTTCCAGGCACTTTTGAATAGTCAAAATGTCGGCTAGTCAAAAAAACAGTGAAGCTAAATGGCACGTTCCGAAGCAGAAATTCCAGACATAAATCACGAAATAATCTTACGTTCAAATGTTGATATCGTTAAACGCAAAGTGTTCATTGATTTGGCTAGCCTTTATCATGATGTGGCCAGTGGATTAAATTCTATATCACGACCCTTTCAAGAACCTAGTTGAACAGCTCATGAAATTTTCAAGTCTGAAATCTGGCCACGACATATGTATAGATAATTTACGGTTATCGGAACTTTATAAATTTTCGTCATCCACGCGCGTTAAACCCCAAAATCTTGTCTTCAATATTTTATTCTAAAGAAAACAGTAGCGATGAAATTGTCTATAAAACACTATATTTTTCAGCAAACCCTGGGGCAATGGCGTGAGGTGTTTTACCTGGCTGCAGCCATCGATCTCGGTGCCAATCTCTTCTACTTATTCTTCTCGAGCACAGAGGAACAGGTAATTTAATACATAACAAAACTTGTAAGAGCTTTTTGTTGTTATTTTTACTTGTTCGCACGAAAAAGTATGAAATTAACTCGTGAGCCTGAGCTGACTGCGAACTATTCTTAAAAAAAAAAAAACTGGCATTGTCTATTAGCATTTTATGTGAATGCACCTTTTTGTTTCTTTTCGGTAGTTAATCATCAACTAACCTCTCCTACACAGGGACAACTAACCTCTCCTACACAGGGACAACTAACCTCTCCTACACAGGGACAACTAACCTCTCCTACACAAGAGAGAGTGTCAGACTTTCAAAGACTAAAACCAACCCGTGTTCCTCTAGATGCCCTTTACGGTCTAGAGCTGCGGTAACTCTTTCGAATAACCCCGCAAACGTGAATGCAACTTTTTTTTTGTCTGTTTATGTACCCACATATAATAAAAGAAGAGAAGGAAACAAAAATAGGTACATAGGTGATGCTTATTTCTAAATAGAATCTCTTCCAGCATACCTGCGAAAGGAGAGTTGAAAAAAAAAGATGTAGACACCGCGTGTTGTAGTTACCTGATGTCCAAAATTAACGTATTTCGGCTGTTTGAAAATAATAATGGGTTGGCAACTAATTTCATGATATTTTTCACCAGGACTGGTCCCGCTCAGAACACGACGATATGACGGCGCCAGCGCCCGTCGAAAGCATTTTGGTCCCCGATTCATAGACATCGTCACAAATCAAGATAAACGAGGAGGAGCATAAACAAGGAACGTTCAGTTCACAAACTTATTCGTCAAGCTTGGATTCCCGTTTATATTGTCTGTAGGTAATAATTATGAATGCAGAAGCTATTTAATATGCAATTGATTTATTATTGAATATGGTATGGAACGAATGAATTTAAATATCTTTTTGGGAATATAATAAGTTTCCCAAGTTTCTAAGAGTCAGACAAAAAAATAATCAATTAATAATACTATATGTATGTGACTTGATTGGCTCTTGTATTTTCAGTCAATAAATAGTTTCAACGTCCCCGGGCAAAAAATATACTATCTAAACCGACGTTCCCCGGCCATAAGTCGATAATCGCAACAATGTGTTTTTCGATTTACTGACTTACCATCTAGTAATAAAGTCGGTAATCGAAAAACGATTTTTTGCGATTACCGACTTATGGCCGGGGGACGTCGGTTTAGATAGTATATTTTTTTTCAAAGAGTCATTCCTACCTTCAGAAACAGAGATTTAGCAATGCTTTTATTGACCTGAATAATTTTAATCCTAATAAAGTGTGCACATGTTGGTAAAAACAACATTATTATATTGAAACGACAATAAAAGTGAGGCTTGGTACACTTGCTACTTATTATAAGGTTTATTCAATCAATGTCTGTATATCACGGATTTACTTTTATATTTTAGATGTAAGTCCCGAAACTGTGATAAATACGAATGTTGGAAACCGATTTTGCTATCAGAATTGGATTCATGTTAATCACTTTGTTACAAATTATGAGACATTCCCTGATGAATTGTCAGATATGTGTGATTAAAAGATTCGAGTCTGTTCTTTTAAATATGGTCTTACGAGATTTCTAGAATACCGGTGATTTTAGTTGAAGGCATGGTGCAAGAAGGTTCTTTGAGCAATAACATCCGATATACACAACATTATTTTTATTATATGCGAAAACTGAATATAGTTTGTTCAGAATCAGTAACTGAATTGATTCCAATAATTTTTACATATGTTTATCCCCAAAAATATTTAAAAACGGTCACAAATTGGACACCACCAATACTATGTACAACACTGATAACGGCACGTCATAGTGGGCATTAGGCGCCAGTGCACAGCTCGGTGCAGAAGCAAAACAACCGATCAGTTGCCCGGATCGCTCGGTGACCATGTATTTTTGCGAACAACCAGGTAGCATAACAGGCAGGCATTATAACTTTGTGAATTTTCGTGATACAGTTATTGAATCGTGTAAATAGATTCTTTACATAAAAATATTAGACATGTGTTTCTGGTTTCGCATAAACTAAAACTAATGTTGTATACATATAAACACATCATATTAAAGAACCTAGCATATCCGTGGTGAGGTGTCAAAGTTTTCGTATTTCTTTCGACAGCTCTTGCAAAATTATTCTTTATACCCCAATGATAATAGCCCTTGCGACGCTCTTGGCTGAAAAATTAACAATGTATCAATTATAAACTTAAATGGTGCTGTTTTAAAAAATCAGTCCGATAATACCGGCCAAAGCATTTTTTTGATTAGATATTCAAGAAATTTTAAAATAAGAATTTCAATTTTTTTTTGTAAGGATAATTAACGTATTAGACAAACCAACATTTTATTTACATATTTTGAATGAAATAGACTCTTTCTGAAATGTAGGTGATACTTTTTTATGCAGAATGAAATAAATTACAACATGTAACACAATAAAAGCACATCCTGAAAGTAGTATGATCAGAATCGACTACGGTATGCGTTGTTTTTTTAAATGACCAATTTCAAAAATCAATTCGTATCAGCTGTTTTTAAAATTGGGTTTTTTGTTTTCTAAAATATTACCTATTTTGATAAATCTTGATTTACATCACTAGCCGCTAGTGACTTAATCAGGATTTGTAAAGTTGTCAAAAAATAAAAGGCCCGTTTTGACATTTACGCATTTTTAAAGGAAGCGCAAAAAAGAAATACTCGCAATATAGTCCATCAAATTATTTAACGCGCCACAGAATTGTATGTATTTTTTAAAACGCTTTATGTATTTTATAGTTTCTTTTAGTTTCGTTCCAAGTTGAATTTTATAGTCTTTCTCAAATGTCAAAAAGGGCTTTTTATATTTTGACAACTTTAGGAGTATTCATCATAGAGACAAGACACAAACACGCTGGCGTGCGTAGATATAAATACAGATGCACTACCAATGTAGTGCGTTGATTCCCATATTATTTGTCTGAGGTTAGGATAAACAATTTATTAAAAAAAAAAAAAAAACAAATTTCAGTGCTTGAATTGTGATTGTAACTTAATTATCTAATTTTAGTATACAACATTATTTTCAGTAAATGCGAATCACTAAGACACTCAGTACAACACAGGTCACGGCAGGTCATAGCTGGTATTATGTGCCAGCGCATAGCTGGATGAGAGAGCAAAACAACCTCTCAGTCGCCTGGATGGCCCAGTGATCATGTATTTGTGCGGGTAAACAGGTAACACAAGAAGCTTATAACTTTGCGATTTATCATGAAACAGTTATGAAATTTTGTACATATTTTTCAGGTTTTGCATATACTAAAACTAGTGTTGTATAACGGTATGCAGTTTATGTATTTAATTTTAAATGAAAAAAAAACCTGAAATCGGCTCAAAGTTTAATTGATAAACGAAAATTATCCTTTTTAATAAAAAAAATCTTAAGTTGAGTGCTTATAGCGTATCGAAGTTGTAGCAAATATTTTAGCCTATTAGCCAATTTATTTATACAACCACGGCTGTAGAACGAAGTTCAAAATATCAGCCACAAATTAAACACTTATTTAATTTTAATATAATAGTTAAAGTTCACGCTCTCATTCACTAATGACACCGAATTTGTTCAAATACCCGTTCGGGTTTTCATAGCTAAATATTTCTGTTAGTAAATCTATGGTGTTAAACATCATCATAAAAAAGTCTGCCAACTTGAGTCTTACTAGGATGTGTTAAAATGTCAGGCGTGCTAGCGAGAAAAGGGATGGGGCTATACACCCTATATAGCTCCATCCCTCTAACAGTTCAGTTTAGGTCGTAAAATGGATCGTGTTAAGAGCTTGTGGTAGGGCTTCTGATGAATGAAATACAAATAAAAGTTAAACTGTAGATACATTAGGGACAAAATGTCCCCCCAAATGATACGCAACGCTCAATCTAAGCGATGTCGCAACATTGTGTAGTGTCCCGCAAATTGCTGCCAACATTTTACAGCGCATTCTGGATATGTTGTTGGACAATTTGACAGCGATGCCCGTCATGTAGAGGGACATTTTGTCTCTGAAGTAGAGGTGATGTTAAGAAAGGTTAATTAAGCCCACAAGGACCATAACCAAAAATAAATTAGGGATATCTCTACCTTTTGGTTATTTGCAAAATTAAAAAGGATGCTATTACAAGATGTTTTACTTTGAAATAACGACCCATGTTATAGCAATGTTCAAGTACAATCGGTTACACAAGTGTTGAAACATTTCTATAGAAAATAAACCTGGGCGGTTAACTAAAATTTCTTTTTTCGGACACTGAATAGTCTATCCCTGATAATACCACTAGTTATGTTAAAATATTGAAATGAAATACTTTTAAATATTAATTCAAATTTTATAATTTTATAATATGTATTTTTATAAAAATATAAATATAAGACTTCACTACTCTCTAACAAAACTATCGTTTAAGTGATTTTTAATGAAAATAAACTTCTAGCTCACTGGTCTCGTCCACAAAATACCATCAAATCATTAATTCGCACAATTATTTACTCTTAATTATATTATTCTTGGAATATTTTTTTGAGTGCAGTGCGTGCCAAAGATGGTTCCTGTCTTCTTTTGTGAAATAAGCCAACTTGTATAATTAGTCTACTTGGAATTTGTAAATGGAAATTACCTGGTTAAATTAGGTCGCCAAGTCGTCAAATAAGAAAAAAACTAAAGCACTTTCGTTATAAGAAATAAGAAAATAACAAGTTTTCCTAAGACAAATCATTCCAAATATAGCATGCTTACGATTTTATTTGTAAACGTCTTAATTTAAGTTTCAAAGAGTTCAACCGAAAGCATTCAGCAGTATTCATGATGTGATGACCTTATTACAACATAATTGTAATCATACAAAAATACTTTATTAAAATGTTATTTTTTATTTAGATACCTTTTAATACTTAATAATCGTAATGTGTTAATTTTCATTTATTTCTACTGTATTTGTGTAAGCTTAAGTTAATTTTGTTTTTTGTTTTGAATCTCTGGCATGTCTTATTACTAAAATCTATTTCCCAGTTATATTCTGTTTTTTAATAGAAATTCCATTATTGCAAACAAAAATGTTAAAAAGGCACGTTGAGTTTTTTTTGCTGTGATTTTAAAACTTATAAATGCAAAGTAAATGTAAATAAAATTATAATGTATATGACGTAGATACCTATTTTTTTAGCGACGGCCAATAAATTTTACAAAAAAATTATGACTTTAATTTTTATTCTTTTTCTCTTACATTGAAAATTTGCATGAAATTATGAAAATAAATATAAAAAAGTCAAAATTGAAACCATGTCGTGTTGCGTTAGTTTTTTGTGGGTCCTAATTGCTTTACATCAACTGCGAGAAAATTATAACTTGCGGCCAAAGTGTACCGCGAGAGAGGAAGTGAAGTTCATCATTATTTGTATTCCATTGCACTTTTGGTGTGGGATATTTTGTGTATTTGAAGATAAGCACCGCATTGAACAGTAAAATCATGTTCAGATCTTGAATTTGTGGTTTTTTGGGTAGTGTGTTAGGGTGTGGGCGGACGAAATTCATGAGTAATCTCGACACTATCGGTGCAGCGTTCGCCCGTGGCCCATAGCACGTAATTACAGAGCCTGCGGACCGGGCGTCAATACTAATATTTGCTTACGCCCCAAAGTGAGGCTTCGCTCGGGATGCGAGCGTTTATCTCGTAACGAGGTGTGGCTCGAGTATAATTATGACAGTCGTCAGTTTTCGCGTGATTGCTGCGATACGGCAGGTGCCACATTCTGTGCGTGATTGTACCCGTCCACGAACTTAAAATGACGTTGGTTTTATTTTGTGAAATTACAGAGCTCTGGCGTTAGTTAAAAAAAAAACTGCGCTTGATTTGGTTATTTTTTTTTTACCACAGCTCTAAAATAGGTAGGTAATTGTCGAAAATAACGGTTAAAAAACGGATCGTTAAAACATTTCTTCGGCGACGTCGTAAACTTTCTTTAAATAAAAGAGTTGCAACAAAGCCAAGGTTATTGGCAAACCCTTGCAATGAACTGTTAACAAAGTATTATTGTTGAGCGCGTGTTTGCCAACATTTCGGTGTATTGTTCTTTTGTCGATTTCGCTTCAACCCGTCAATTTTGGTGTGCGAATGCCCGAAAGGACGTCGACGGACGATCTGCGATAATGTTTAAGAAAAACTTTACGAGCCGCCAAAGGCGGGTAACACGAATACAAGGAACAAAGCTTCTTAACGACCAATGTGTTTATGGCAGTGGGCTGTTTAACTATATTTTTTGTTGTAAAGCTTCAAACAATAGTTGCGTCTTTCGGTATCTTTGGTTAGGGGGTGATGGTATAACGGTGATATTGTGATCTGTTTGTAGGTAATGTCTGTTTTTGCTTTTATGTCCACACCTAGGATTTCTTTAATGTTTGTAAAAGACGCCGCGCTTTGATGAGCAGCGCGTGTCGTGGTGATGGCTTCATGGATCTATATGTGATTATGGATGTCCCAGAACAACATTGGGCCCACGTGGGTCATGTACGGCGATCTGGGTGTGTCGGTCTCCATATTTTTTTCATGGCAACTAGATTTTTAGAGCTACATTAGGTGACGCGACGCGATACACCTCTATGTATTACAAATTCAGGTGTCGTCGCCCACGTGTGAGCCGGTCTAATGTACAACCCGGTTCCCGCTAGTCGACTGCAGTCTAATAATAAATAATAATAAATAAATGTGCCCGAATTTGAAAACGATTGACTTGAAAGGTTTTTAGATAATGCTGACGCCTAAATATACCTAATTCGCTTCCATTCAAATGCAAATGTCGAGGCTCGATTTTGGAGCAAATATATTTTCAACAATACACTGCTAAATGCCGGATTGAATTACAAATTGCAAGTGCACGCAATCCACTCGTGTGTGTTTAGCTAAGCAATTGAGCCTGACAAGACGTGTGCTATATATTTGCATAGTTAGTAGGTAGCACCTACGGCAAAACAAAACACGATTCAATTTATAAATTATTTATTTATTTATTTATACTTCATGTGGGTACAGTAGTGGTACATAGGCGGACTTAATGCAACAAGGCATTGTCTACCAGTCAACCTTTGGGTTAAATTAAAAAAGAGAACACTGTGGTAGGTTTGCACAGTAAATAAATAACAGATATTTCAAATAGAATAAAGTATAAATTAAGTTCCATATAATAAAACACGTATATATGCTAATATTCATAATAATATATTATGAATATTATTATTCATATAATATATTTTATCTTCAAGCTGTGTCCGTGAAAGAAAAAACTCAAGTAAACTTTGAAATATACATATCTAGGCATAAGTTTTATTTTTTTACTTTTTTGTACCTTTATAAAACGTTGCCCCGTACTAGTTACCTTCAAAGGAGGTGAATAGGAACGCAGGGGTGAATAGAAACAAAACTTCGATTAGGACTTTCACTTATTTCTCCTAATATTGATTTCTAGCAAACCTTCCATCATTTTTGTATTACAATGCAAGAAAAAATTGCAGTGCGTAGGTTCTACTGACTCAAGTAGTTCTGCAAACAATTTCTTAATAACGTGAAAAAACCTCTCGAGGTGTTGTTTCTATTTACCCCTGTGTTCCTATTTACCCCGTTTGACTCTACTCTGTATTATGGGTGCGTTCACAAAAATTTAAACTCACATACACGAGACACCCAGACACGGAACACACATATCTACCTATAGACCATACAAACATTTGTTCCGTGCGGGAATTGAATCCGCGACACGCAGCGTAATAGCCAGCCGTGCAAGTGTGCAACCATGTCGTCAAATTGTTCGATCATCTATCGACTGTAGAAACACAATGAACAAGAAAATATTAAAAAAAATAAAAATTTACATCCATTTGATTAAGTTAGTATCATACTGTTGTCTAGAAACGCAGCATTTTTTGATATATCAGTGTTTTATTTATTTAAAAAAATTGATGTACACACATAAAGTTGTGTGCAGAAGATACATTATAACAAAAATTGTACAATGGTACAATTTATTATTTATTTATTTCAAAAAAATTTTTTTTCCAGCAGACCTTCGAAAGGAGAAATTGGAAGAAATGTACACAATAGTGTGTAGAAATAGGGGAATAAGAGATTGAGAAACCTTAAATTAAATTAATAAATATTTACATAGCTATACATACCTTATACATAAAAAGGGACACATATATACACCGTTAAATTTTGATCGTTTTAATCCAGCGGAGGGACGATTCTGTGTTGTTTCAGTGTATTACCTATAATAATATGCCGTTTCAGTGTTGTTATAGATACGTTTTTACAATTGATAACCGGACAGACAGGTGCTATGTGCTATTAGATGCATAAAACAAATGTTAGATATTATCTATCGTAGGTACCTAGAAATTTATTGTTATCTCCATATCTAATGCACGATTCTGTGCATCTATTGCGTCAGCGCAGCTTAGCAATCAACAAGTCGACGCGCACAGATTTGAGCACTCACAAAGTCACAAATCAATATTAATTTAGTAAGATACTTAACTCGTGCGTCCCCATTTTGTATTGTGCAATGCTGTGACGTAGCATGAACAGTGCTTACTAAATAATATGAATGTGTTCAGGGCCAGAAAGAGGGATGGAACTATACACCCTATTAGCTTCATTCCTTTAATAGTTCAGTTTAGATCGTAAAATGGATTGCTCTGTACAGGCTGGAATTTTTTCTAGTTGTCTCAACTGTCTTGATGGAGCAAACATAGTCAGGTGCTCTACTTTGTATAATTTACACTCTATCAAAACGATGAAGGTGAGGAAACTGATATATCCTAGACCTAAAAACTCGAACACATTATATGACATTCTCCAATCCACTGAGCGCGTGGTAGATTATGACCCGTTCCACCTCCTAGAGAGGGAGGGAGGCCTGAGTCCCAACAGTGGGGAACAAGGCTGTTTATTATATATCAACCGTCTAGCTAGAACCTGATTTGTAGATATGTAAGTATACGTCATAGATCTTTCAATAGATTTAAGGTATAGGATCGTTCTTCTCCAAAGATCACGACGTTTCAAACCGCGCAACTAGTTGTTATGTAGAAAAATCAAATGTTACTGTCAAATGTTATATTCAGTCTAATACTAGATATCTACTGTTGTTCTTTGGTTAGTTGTTTCGGAAAATATGATACGTGAACACAGAACAATAAAGTGAAATGTTCTGAACTTCCAATGCTCATCCTTAAGTCTGCAAAGTACCTAAATGAATTTGACTACCTACTTAATGTTTTCAACCGGAGAAAGCAAGGCCCTTCTTTAGTTTTACTCACAACAAACAAACGCATCGCTCGATTCGCTCCGGTGGTAAAATAAAGCGTACGAAACGAGACTTTCAACAGAAAAGTAATTATTGAGCGGTTCCAAAAAGCGGTTTTGGTTTCGGTAGCAATAAAACTTGCGTTGTCAGCGACAAAAGGGTTTGAATTTGGGCATTTCGGACCTTCTTCGAACAGTGGGAGTCGAGGAGACGAACAAATAAACGGTGTATGTAGGAATACGAGGCGACGGTTGGTTATTCGACGAGCGCAGCTAATAACGTGTCGTCTGACATAATAGGCGGGACAGCGAAAGACGATCCTCATAATGAGCCTGTACCCAGCTTTGTTCTGCACAGAATGGCTTCGAAATGTCACCGAGATAGGTTTATTTACATCAGAAAGTTGCACGTCGCTCGCATTGTGTGTAAAGTTGCACCGTGCTAAATTCGTTTTATGATTTTTATGAAAAGAGATGGTTCGAAAGTAAAGGCTCGTTTACGACGGAAAGTTTGATTAGTGGCAGTCGTTAGTGGGTTTGTGTTGTGTGTTACCACTAATCAGTGTGCTAATAGACATTTACACTCATAGGCATATGGAAGAATTCTGGTGTGGGTGTTGGTAGGTACACAAATCACTTGCGTAAACAGTAGACTCTGGGCAGGGCAAGATGTATGACGTAAGTATGGTTTTATATCTACGTACAGGAATAGAACCCGCGCTTCTGGAGTACGCGACAGAGCAACACTCTTCCAGTGAGTCGCAGTCGCACTACAAATGTTAAATAAATTCGACTTATTTTATAAAGTTAAGAAACACGTAAATACTTTACCGTTAAAGGAAATCTCGTTTTATTTAATTACTTTAAAAGGTAACATGAAAATCCTCTCAGATACCGCTTTTGGCGTGGAATCCCGAAATTTGTGTTTACCTATAGGTACATAATATTTGCAACTGGGTCGAGACTGCGTTTAAGAAGCGGTCTTAGAATTTTCACATTTAAAGTAATTTTTTACGTAGGTACCTAAAAAGTCAAATGCTACGGTAATGTATTGAAAACAAAACTGTTCTGTGTAACGGGACTGTAGATCGGTCCAATAAAAAATGGAGCAAACAATAGAAAAAAAGGTAACAGCAAATCAATTCAAAGGAATGCTCCATTTTTAGACTCATAAAAATTAGTAAAATAGAGCAGGACTTTGTCTAAAAAGGTTTTATGGCAGCGTGGCAGTTGCAGTAAAACAATGCTGTAAAAATATGTGGACCGTTTATTGTAACAGTTTATTTTCATCCTTCCGAAAATACCGCAACGATATTTTATAGTCACTGTTATTTTCTAAGAAATCTGACAAAAAATTTAACGGTTTTAGTTTTTTTGAGCTATCTTCCTACAGGACACTTTGTATTGTGTTATTTTCCCCAAATTTTGCTCTTATTTAGTTGATTGGTACCGTGTACTGTGGTGGAACTATAGGATGGCACGGCTGGCAAAATGCTACGGGCCCTTGGTCCGATGCCTCCTGGCCTCTGGTTGCTCAATTGGCTTGCCATTTTATAAAATTTAATCACAAAGTGACCGTTTTGTCTGAGGCCCCGTCCAATGAATTTGCCATGGACCTCAGATAATATAATTACGTCACTGACCATTAAATTATACGAGAGTCTGCAGCCATCTTGAATCTTTCAATTCACGACTGAGCTTCTTCCGTACTTAGTCTAGATTCGCAACTAGTCCCACTAAACAGGTGTTGGAATGAAATCTCAGGAATGTGAACTGAACTAAACAAGTCGTTTCTAATCCTTCTAGAGAAAGATAGAACTGTTTAAATTATTTTAATTACTTGATCTAAGAGTAACATGCATCACTTTAGAAGTCGACTAGTTCTAAGTTACTCCCTAATAGAGTAATGCGTACCTAGTGACTTTCTTGTATAAGTCTTTCAGTTTCATCGTAATTTTAAGTGGTGGTACAATATGGTCTCACAGATTAATAACAATTCTCTAGACAGTAGACGGTGAACATTACTATCAGAATACCTGGACTCGAAACTCACACATCTGCACTACATATAGTCACTGATAGACAAGGACAGAGATAAGAGTCAGCGCTGTCATACAAGCTAAATAGCGTTAGCCGCTAGATGTGTGAGATCGTCGAGACCGGTGTAATGCCGATTGCGATTGAGTGAAATTAGGACAAAATGTCGTGATTTGAGAGATTCACGCGCTTTAGGCGAGTCACAGTGGAAGACATCCACTGTTTTGATTATATCAATGCCAATGCTCAGTAAACTTTCATATTATTTTAGGTAATCGATCAATTTGACTGGCCTGTTGGTCTAGTGGTTAGTGACTCTGACTACTATGCCGGAGGTCGTGGGTTCGATTCCCACCCAGGACAAATGTTTGTGTGATGAGCACGATCATTTGTTCCGTGTCTGGGTGTAATATATCTATAATATGTATGTATTTAGAAATATATAAGTAAGTTTATCAGTTGTCTAGTACCCATAACACAAGCTCTGCTTAGCTTGGGACTAGACAACGTTGTGTGATAGTTGTGGAATAAAAAAAAAAAATATATATATTAATCTTGCAGACCCTAAATTATATCAACCAATGACGACCCTATACAGGTTTTAATTCTACCTACATAAAATCGAAATCACAAAAATACCCTAAACTACCTGTGTATCGCATAAAATAAAGACAAGATATTATTCTCATTAGTTTATATATCGCAAAACAAACTATGTGTGTATTTAAAAAGTAGTTTCAGATGTTAATTGCGAAAAAGAAAACAAAAGCCGTGATTGTGTATTCAATTTTAATCTAATGCTGTGGCTACATTATCTTATATTGGCGGATATTCATGTTATCGCGACTAATTTAGCGAGTACACTATTGCTGGTCGCGGTATTGCCAGTGTAATGCGATTGACCGCTAATGTAAACAACAACCGAATTATTACGATGTTTTTATCGCGAGTCGACAACGCGACACGAATAATACACCGTTAAATTTTGGTCGTTTTAATCCCGCGGAGGGTCGATTCGTTACATGAAACACTATCGATTTATAAAGATAAAATTAAAAAATAAACTACTTTTTTGCTAAAACTCGAATTAATATACGCATGTACGAAATTAATTTCTTTAATTAAACGAGTCAATGACCTTGTAGGGAGTTGTCGGTCGTTGCATACTAACTACCTACAGTTCATTGGCCTCGATACGCTGACGTTTCCTTAAATAAATCAATTACGTACATGCGTAAATTAATTCGAGTTTAAAAAAAAAGTACTTTATTTTTCATTTTTATCTTTACAAGTCGATAGGGTTTCATGTACCGAATCGACCTTCCGCGGGATTAAAACGACCAAAATTTAATGGTGTGTATTCACGTGGTATTGCCACAGTATTAGAATTTTACAGTGTATATGTTACCGGCAATCTGTATAATTCGATATTCAGTACAATACCTCGAAATTGTATACATTACCTAGGTAAAGTATAGGTAATGGACAATATTCGTAATATTTCATACATTGCCTAGACAACCCAGGTATTACATTGTCTAGGTATTGTATTTTATAGAATACCTGAATTATACAAATTGCCGGTAACATATACTTATTACTATGTAATAAATATGTACACTGTTACAAGTAATTAGTCCCAGCACTGTGTACTAACCGCTTACTCTTCCGTCTTTACGCCACTGTATAGTTGACATTTCTTAAGCCCTAATTAGCTACGATTTCAACACAATAGATCATTTGAATAAAGATCTCAAGCATGTAGGACAATGCTGGCGGGTGGGCCAACCCGAGTCAACCCGAAGACCGAACCTTTGCATATGCAAAACAGAGGCTGTATCAGCGTCGGCGGCCGCTTTGAACTCGGACGGTAGACGCGAACAAATTTATGCTCAGTGTCAATACATTAGAGGAGAGCGGCGTCGCGACTGATGTCAGAGCCGGCGTCGGCTGTGTTTGAATAATAAGTGCGCGGCTCCATTGTGTGAAAACGTGACCCAAGGGTGACGGATGAACGATTGTATTGAAATTCAGTTACGTTAAATGTAGAGTTGTAGATATATTCTTATATTCTTTATTGTACACAAATTAAATTAAATTAAAAAATAGAATAGGTGATGTACACAGGCGAGCTTAATCCATAATTGGGTTTTTCTGACAGCAAACCTTTACATACAAGTCATATTTTTTCTTGTATTTTTAAATACGTTGCCTCATACTAGAAATTGCTCCTGTAACGTGGGTGCGTACACAAACATGTTAACAACACCTATCTGTAAGCCATACAAATATTTGTTCAGTACGAGAATCGAACTCGCGACCCGCAGAGCAGCAGCCAAACGTTCTACCACAGCGCCAACCATATCGCCGTATTGCCTTTTTAATCCAGTTTTATTCCAAAGATTTTTATTGTTTCTGATATTCATAGCTAGCAAGACTTTACAAGTAATTCTTGTGGGCCTACCAAATGCACAAGTTTTATCAAACCGGCCTGCACAGGCAATACTATGGCGAAGCTTGTAGTGTACCTGTGCTATGGAACGCTGAAAGTCAAGTCAAGTAAAGGTAGCTGGGCTAGACACAACAAGAGCTGTTGTTAAGGCGTTTTAGTGCAAATTAAGATAAACAATGAAAACGACTGATAGCTCACTAAAGGAGTAAAACGTGACGTAGGATAATGGAGATCGGTGTAATAATGCGGCGGCACGCGAGACGCCGCGCGCCGTGCCCGCGCCGCGACCGGCACGCGCGTGCCCGACGAGGCCCGGCGCGCCGCGCGGCCACGACCGGCGCTCAGTCGCGCGCCGACCGCAAGCCAGAGCGCACGTAAACCACGCTCCCTTGTCTAACGATGCTGTGATTGCTCTTACGTACTGGATGTTTTTTTAGTGAAGTGCTAATTACTAAGTTAGTAACTATGGTGACCGGTATTGCTGGTAGCCCCCAGCAGGCGGCTGCTAACCCAGTGGTGGTGAATATGAGCCCTTCGGCGGCGCAGGTTGAACAGAAGAAGAGTGGTGATAATAGGAGGGTAAGTTATTGCATTTTTTTTAACTATGTTTTTTTTTTGTTTAACTGATGTGTTGATGATTTTTATTTACTAAATAAAAAATTTGTGATTGATATTTATGTGAATTAAAACGGATAATAAAAGTTTAATAATGCTATTAAAGAAAGACATCAACGCGCTCAATGTTGGTATTCTTTTTGTTTTTTTTTTATTTATTGTTTTTTATTAACTTTTCTTTTTTACTAAGCTAATGGTAGTTTTATTGTAGACTAGATAAATTATTTTCAAGTTGTTCTACAACATTACATATTAGAGTCTACGGCGTAGTAGATATTTCGTAGACATTTCGTAGGCCTATATTTTCAGCCATGCAAAATGAAATAGTTCTGTTATTGATTAAAATAATTTTAATGCTATAAAACTACTTTCACTTTAATTAAATTATAATATAAATTAAAGTATAATATTCAATAAGAAAACTGTAGTGAAATCGGTTGAAAACTATTTTTTTTCTTGACGTATATTCTTCTATTTTATTTTTAGCAACAAGTGCTTATAGTTTAGATTATGTACCTAACTACTTACATGTTGCCTTACTTAAGAGATGAGCAGGAATGGTGGATCACGCTCGCATTTTAGCGAGAGGACGCGATCTCCCAGCGTGCAGCGTTGTCACGTTTCTCTGCTCGGGACGTGCAAATCACTATTTAGCTTTTATATTAGACTGATGTAGATTTAGAACTGGTTCATAATATACCTAATAGTAGGTACTATTAGGTATATATATATATCCTACGATTTCTAAAATCCATCAAGTGCTAACAAGTGTGAGCTGATTTCACGGTTAGGGTAATGTAACTTTTTTTTTTATATTTTAGCAGAAACAACATAAAATCTATTATTAATAATAATATATTATTTTATAAAATTTATTCATATTAATAACCTAGCACACGAGGTTGTCGGAATGTGGAATATGGGCTCGGCTGTCATTGTGCCGATTTGAAGTTACTGCCAGCGGCCTGATGGCCAAAAACCTCGACGACCACCTGTCGAAGGTGTCGTTGCGCAGTTGTATCAAGGGCCTGATATAGAAGACTGCACTCTAGGGCCCTAAAAACCCTATAGTTTGTACCCTGGTCCTGATACCAGTGGACTAGGGTCTGGACTAGTTTTTAATTTCTCTATCATCATCTTCCTGCCCTTGTCGCATATTATTTAAAGTCGGTGCAACATGTTTTTTAACCGAACATGGTGCAAAAAGATTTGGCTAGTTTTTAGGATTCTGTACCTCAAAAAGAAACAACGGAACCATTACAGAATTTTTGTCCGTCTGTCAACTGTCTGACTGTCAAGACCCTTCATCTCGCATGCAGGTATCGGATTGAAATTAAAATTATTTATTCAAGTCTGTGAAAAAATCAAACTTCTAAGTTAACGAAACTCCCAAGGGAATCAACATTTATAGAGTACTTCCTGTTGACCTAGAACCCTGAAATTCAATGTTTCTCCTTCAATATTTTGAGAGTAGTGATGAATAAACAAAGTACACAAAGTCTGGATTTGAACCCACGACGTACTGGTCGTGCGTCAGGCCGTTGTCACTGGGCTATTAATTACTCCACCTACACACTTTTCCTCACACATATTCCGATTAATTTATTTTATTTTAAATCCTCCCTAGTCGGTGTGCGTAGATATAACATAAATATAAGTCACATTATGATTGCTATTTATTTTAGATTGCAATACACCGATGTGTTTACAGTAATTACATTTGAAGGTAATGTTTGAAATAGTTGACATAAATAAATATGAGCCGACAATCTCGTGGTGTTCGTCATTTGCGATACAGTTTCAGGAAAACCCGTGACGTTCACCGCTAAAAGAAATGTGAATAAGACGGTGTGACATTCCTGAAGTGATAGATAGTTGTGTTTACGTATTCTAGACGGTCCATTATGTCTACAAATCTTTCAGATCAATCTCAATTATTTTTAAATTTTTACTGGCCTGTGGGTCTAGTGGTTAGTGGCCCTGACTGCTATGCTGTCAGTCGTGGGTTCGATTCCCACTCAGGACAAATGTTTGTGTGATGATCATGATCATTTGTTCGGTGTCTGGGTGTAATTTGTCTAAAATATGTATGTATTTAGAAATATATAAGTATGTTTATCAGTTTTCTAGTACTCATAACACAAGGTCTGCTCAGCTTGGGACTGGGCACCGTTGTGTGATAGTTGTGTGATATTATTATTATTATATTAACCATAGTATTCTTCAGCCAGAGTTTATACATTAGTAGAGGTTGCTTCCGACTTCCCATGAGTGAATGCTATAACTGAATAGCGGGTGATATTTAGAAGTCGAAGCCAGATAAAAAATAACCTACGAGTATGTCCTTTTTTGGGGTTCAAGCTTAATCCTCGGTTCAATAGTTTAACCGCGAAAGCGTAACAGACAGACAGTTACTTTCACATTTATAATATTAGTATGGATCTCTACAGATTTATTATAGTTATGTACAGATTGCTATATTAACTCAATTCCTTCCTGCAAATAACAACATAAATACAAGATAAATCCACTGGCCGTCTAATTGTAATATGGGTAGATAATTATTTATTTTTTATTATTGATAGACTCGCGCCTGACCACTTATTGGTGATGCCATGATCACACGTACCAAGCAAACGGGCGAGACAGTGCTCTCGACCGAATACTCGGTACGTATAAACAAAGCGTCGAGTACTCGGCCGAGTGTTTATGTCTAAAACTTGCTTACATCACTGTCTCGACCGAGCGACATTTTACTGTCTGACCCTTACTCGGTACCTGTGGTCAAGGGATAAATGATGAAGCACGCTTGCTTAGAATTAAACTTTTATTTTCTCGATTACAAGCTGTTAAGAAACACAGACTCCTATAGGAAATTCCACTCAGTAACTGCACGCGTAATGAATGTATTCCTAAAACATTTTGTACTTACGCATGGGTTTTTTTCTATGGTAGGTAAAATTATCCAATGACAAATCCCGCCCTTGGGTGGGGCGGGAAATAGTGTCAGACTCTTACTGACTAAAAAACGACCCTGCTCCATTCATTGCCTTTGTCCCAGGGCCCCGGGTAACATTTTCACATAACCTATGGCCCCAGTACTTACGTATGGGTGGGATGTCCACCATGTACCGGTGGCGCAATACCGCGCCGTAATTACGTCTTGTGGCCCGATGATGGTACGGGCTTGGCGGAATTAAATTGTGCAATTCCGATGCACACTCCCCGAAATCTTGGTTACGTCAACGTAAAGCACGGTTCTTTTAACGACGCCTCTCCTCATTTTATTTTAGATTCACTAAAATTAAAGATACTACAAAATACTACAGAAATGCACTAGGATACTAGAGATTGTCAGCGTCAGGTATATTTGTCTGACACGTGCTGAGCTGGACTCCCATCTAGTGCAACACAGAGATATACATCGCATTATGGCTCCTATCTATGTATTTTTTCCGTCTAAGTACCTATAGTACGCGGCAAATGAGTTGAACCATCCACTACGGCAACTTGCAGTCCCCCATCTCGACTGAGTCCCGAAAATTATAATCCTCATCACACAAATTGAAACATCATGGCGGCAGTAGACGATTTTCAGGTCCCAATCGAAGTGGGAGGCTGCGTGAAACCAGAGCAAATAGTTCAACTTCTTGTATAATAATACAAGAAGTTGAACTATTTGCTCACTACACTATTACTACACTACACTATACTACACTATTACAACTATCAACTAGTTGTTGTATTTGTATTTGCTTAGTTTTTATTTTTGTGTATGTTTTGTGTTGTAGCCAATAAATGCTTTATCTATCTATTTAAAATTAAAGGAAGTATTTATCTCCAGTGGGTTGCCAGTTTTAATTAACCTTTGAATGTTTGAAAGATTTTCCCACGCAGCGTGGAGTCGGCTGCGCTAATCCTACGCGGGCACGTTAACACCAAATAATGCAACACTCGGGCGCCACCCACATCGCATCCCTCTTATCTCGCCAGCCACTCGAGCCGACTTAGTGCCGGGCTAGGGTTATCACGACCTGGGTTTTCGATAAGTCTAGTTCTTAGAAATGACTTGATAGGAAGGCTGGTCGTATGATGTTTTACTTACATACACAGCGTGATTGTAAGCAAGAAACAATGCAAGTGGAAATGCAATTTTACATGTAAGACCTGAAAGTTTACGTGATATTCTGTGCTAGCTAGCTTTTACCTACGGATTTGTTCCCGTGACGTGCTCTACAGGAAACGTGGTACATTTTTTCGGAATCTGTATAGGCCATGCAAGTATAGGTTCATACGGGAATTGCACCCGCGACACGAAAGCAGCAGTCAATTACTTAATCACTGTCAACCGTACCTTAGAGACTATTTACTATATACTAACAGCCATTACAACTAAAAGAATATATCTATTCTATAGTTTAGATTATGTAAATATATATGTATAATATGACATAAATAAAAAAGAAAATTCCTTGTCTCAAAATCACGGCATTTAGTTCGTCACTTCCGATCGTCAACTGTTGTGTGAGCTCTTGCTCGTATTCGGAGCACGTGGGGAATGAAAACCTTCCTGAAATATGTGCCAAGTATGTCTGATATATTATCAGGAAAGATGGATGGGCACTTTCACTTGTCTCACAATGGACATAAACTCTTCCGTTTCGTATTATTTCGGACCTCTTTTTTGGTGGAGAATCATCAAATAACTCCATTCACTGTGTGTAGAACGAGAGGGAGTATCAGACTGTTATTGTCTAATCCCCACCTGTGTTTCTTCGGTTACCCTTTGCGTTCCAGGATCGAAGTAACTCTTTCGAACAGTCCCGGTGCAAATTTTTACCCTTCCATTTACGAACGGTGTTTTTGATGTTCATTTGTTTCCAGCCGTCTCGAAGGTCAATTGCTCATTCCATCATGCTGACCATTACATGAATAAATTTCCAATGTAAAACATGCTAACACGTTCTAAAATTTGTTGCCAAAATCCATAAATCGTTGTATTAGACGAGTCAGCCCTCGCTGCCGTCCAGACAGTAGTGGCGTGAGTCAGTGAGGCGTGGGCGTCGCGTGGGTGACGCGCCGTGGGCTAATTGTCGTGGGAACGTCGCCCCCCTTCCCACCTTCCCCCCAGCGTTGTCGCCTACACCAGGACGCTAGAATGCGTCATAGAATACCATAATCAATGAGATGCCGCCCCAGACCTGTCAACGTTGTTTTTATGACTGTCCCATCCAGAAGTTGTCGCGGTTTGTGGGCGAGGTTATCTGAAAGTTACGTTTCGAATTATTTGCTGTTTTTTTTTTTTCATATAAAGTAGTGCTTGACTGCGATCCCACCTGATGGTAAGCAGTGATGCAATCGTTGGTGGTGATTTATTTTTATGAGTTTTATGGCCTAACACTTAACTATAGGTACTACTTATAGAGGCTGGCTTCCGTCTTTATCCTGTCTGAAAATCGCCAGAGACTGAACTATTGAGGACATAAATATCCATTCCAATTAAAACTACGGCATAGTGCTGATACGAAGCCAGATAATTTGATACAATTGGATAGACAGTCTGCCTTAACCTATCCGATCGATCACACGTACGTACCCATATTAATCACGCAACAAGACACGAAACAGACAGTAGATGGATGCTGACGCGTAATTACACGCGTCTCGTCTCTGGAGGAAGCTATTAGGCTGCCGGCAATCCATCATGCGATGATAAACATCATGGCTGCCGCGAGATAAGCCGTCGGCGCGTCGCGTGTGACCGGCCTAACGCCCACGTGTCGACGATACCGCCTACAGCGACCTACAGCGCTAGATAAGGCTTCTTCATTGTATCGTTAAGTCGTGGGCTTGTATCACGCCTTAAATGGAAAAGAATGTTTTGAATCTGGTGAAAGGTGTAGTTTTATTTTTAAAAAATACAGTTTTAACGCTGTTGTGTTAATTTTATGAAATACTAGATTTTGCTAGTGGCTCCGCCTGTCTAAAGGAATATACATACGTACTCCTGGGATAAACAATATCTTAAGTCTTTTTCTAGAATATGATCTGTTCATATTTCAACATCCATCATTCGTGAAAATGTCATCAGAGTCACTTACGCATTTATAAAAAGTTTTAATCGTAGCGTCTCGATTTCGTCCGTTCATCAAACTCTCCACCAATCAGCACACGTGTCAGCTACTCAAAACAAAAAAGCATCTAGCACTGGCACATCTAGCCGTCTGGCTCGCTATAATAGTGTGGCGGAAGTGCGGCGTCCGCTCCCACGCATTGGCACGCGACGCCGCGGCGGACGCGTGCTGCCAAGCGCATGCCAGGCCGCCCGCCACTGGCACGGTGTGCCAAGTGCCAAATGGTGGCAGACGATATGACTGGCACAGAAGGTGAACTCGAGATGGACGTCAAGAGCGAGCTGTTTCGGCATTTGTAGAAACTGTTGGTGTGTTGGTGCAAGTCATAATGTTAAAGCCCTTCATAAAATTTTAGGATGGGCCTCCTCCATTTTATAGTTATCTTATTGGGTTTTATAATTAGTACTCCATTTATTTGATTTCATAGTGATGATAAGGTTGTGATCCGAAAGGGAAACATGAAAGGGTATACACGCAGTCAACTAGAGTCGTAAACCCAATTTCAAAATCTGGAAGGGGCTAAAAGCTATTTACTAGAAAACTTTTAAAGAAGACAATGACAATGAAAACTGTAGCGGACCTTTTGCAAATTAAATAAATTTTGTCTCTCAAAGCATTCCGCACTCCAATATTTCGAGGATTCCGTGAATAAACCGTTTGAGTTACGGTTTTAATTAAACACTACATAACCCTCTTAGATAACGTCGGTCGATATTAATCGGTTCGCATCAAAGACACGATAATTATTCCTCACAGCCATCATTAGGAGTAATGATAGTCGCGGCACTATTGATGTTCCTGCATTAAGTCTTTGAAATACGATGTTTTAATTCCTACTTCCTTATGCTTATACGGTTGACTTTAACGCTGATTAGAAGGCTTAAATTATGTTTTAAGTAACTTTAGTCAATGCGCAATATGTCTAACTATTCAATGAATCTCATTAAGATACTTCATTAAGTTTTCGTTCGTGAACAGAGGCTCTATCGTGAGCTCTTAAAGCGATCCGTTTTATGACTTAAATTGAACTGTCTATGGTGTATTGTATAGTTCCATCCCTTTTTCTCCCTCGCACGACTGACATTTTAAAACGTCATGGTAAGGTCTCGGAACATTTCAGATTCAATACCAACAGATATTGTGAGCAGATTAAACGACTTATCTTTCAGAAGGTCGGCGTGGTGTCGCATAGCTCCGTCGCATTGCTATTTATCGCGTGCATTAGCACCGAGCTGTCAAACGTGCAGATTTAGGCGATACGAATGTGTAATGACCACTGGGCGAGTGCCAGACGGAGCGAAATAGCCGTCTGAAGGGGCACTCAACC
This sequence comes from Leucania comma, assembly GCA_958295575.1. Lineage (NCBI taxonomy): Eukaryota > Metazoa > Arthropoda > Insecta > Lepidoptera > Noctuidae > Leucania > Leucania comma. Next base: position 10,890,113 of record OY282474.1, on the reverse strand, counting down.
TGCCAGCCAGCTGGTACATTGATAACATTTAGAATTTATCTAAAAAATTTTTAAACTGGTGTCTGATTTTGCTTGGTTGCCACAACAAAGCAAGATGTTAAAAAAGATGTGATACCCACAGAGATACCTAAAAACTTAGAAGATATTTTATGAAAATTGGCTGTGAAAAAAAAAGTTCCAAACGTAGAGCATCGCGTGAAAGACATAGGCATTGATTATTATTATTCTTTCTTAGAAAACAGTTGACGATCCCCGGCTAGAAGAGCGCCAATGACATGTATAGCACGCTGTGTAACCACGGTGCATGGCGTGACTCAGCTGCTCCTAGTAAATAGATATTGACGACTTGATCATGTGTCCGGGCCCATTCGCTTTGCGTTAATATTGACAATTGAGGCTGTCGTTGGAAATTTGTGGCGGTAGAATGTGATCTGACAATTTTAAATCGAGTTTTTGAGAATGATGTATCTATGTATTAGAAGAACTATGATTTTTTTGATGAGATACAATGAAGATATCCGCAGGAGAACCAAACTAGCCGACATAGCCCGAAGAAACGCCAGACTTAAGGGTATTACATCGCTCAATGACCTTCAAGAATTTACATCTACATTAGTAGAGAAGAATTGACCTCTAAACAGGCTTTGCAGGGGGTGCTGCGCGTGGGGTGTTAGTACTGATTCGAGTTTTTTCTTGATTACTTATCGATATTCAATGAAATTCGAAAAAAAATCATTACAAGTTATTCAATTTATAGTAACATATGTTTTGGTATAAATTGAATGTATAAATATAGAGCCGTTTTCGAGAAAATATGGAATTAATGTTCAAAAAAGGCCTATTTACCAGATTTTTTTTCTAGAGTTAGGGTATTTTTTTTGAGAAACGTAATCAATACAATTTATTAGTAATGTCCTTAAGTATCCCCTTCATTTTTTATATGGTAATCGTACATAAGGAAACTTCAAACAACCTAGGTGTTTTTTTGGATTTGGGCGATGTAATCCCCTGAAGTGGCAGTGGGCAGGGCACATTGCTTGTAGAACGGATGGTCGATGGAACCAAAAACGCAGCGTTTGAAGGCCACCTGCAAGATGGATTGATGACCTGGCGAGAGCCGCGGGAATGCGATAGATGCGAGAAGCACAGGAGTGTTCGTGGTAGCGACACTTGGGGGAGGCCTATCTCTAAAAGCGGGCGTTCTTCGGCTGAAATGATGGTGACTAGAGCACTTATCTTTCTTTAATAAGTCCAATATGAACATCAAAAATAAGAAAACAGTCTAGTGCTGACCACAATCTTCTTACACAGTCAGACTAGCACAAAATGTACGTAATTAAGCAAGATTTACGCCAGGAAGAAGTCGGTATCGTCCTAAAACATAAAAAAAAAATCGCGTCACGAATACCGGAACGTAGTCGCCGCATCTCAGTCGGTCGCAGACAGTTGATAACCCTGGCACGTGCCCGCCGGCGCCCCGCGACTAAATCCAGTCGGCATGGCGAGCCAAACGTTACGTAAGTGATAGTGTGGACGAGGCAGAAGTTCCATTGGGCTATGCGTGATTAGAGTCGCGTAAAATGCATAGATTGAGACTTTTCTGAAAGCTAGTTGGTCAATAGCCTTCTTGATTCTCGTCTCCAACATTTCTTCTGAAAGACATCGACTGCGTCTCATCGACCGGTTGTGTGCATCTTCGATCCAGTAGACATTTATATACAGATAGAAAAGTTGCTACTCTAAGACCATTGCTGCCTGCCTGTATTGTTTGTTTTTTTTTTGAGGTGTCATGCATCAAACACCTATAGCTCAAGAGGAAGAAGGAGTGTAAGACTTTTATATATTTTTTCACATTTTGGGAAAGCTTACACGCCCATAATATTGTAATAATAATAATAAATAACGATGTTGCTAATTAAAAGCTTCCACAGCAATTATGACTTCCCGTATAAATCGTTCTTTAACTGAGCAAAATGCATATATGTTCCTTCAGGTACTCTTTGCATTCTAGAGCCACAGTAACTCTTTCGAAAACTCTCGCAGAAATTATAGACATTCGAGATATACATACAGGATACTCCTTCTTAGTTAGAAGTCTATCACGACTAAGTAAGTATCAATTAGCGTCAGTGCAGCGGTCCAAAGCAAGTCTCTTATCGTGCTCACCTGTTTTAACCAAATCTATCACCTGACGCTATCGGGTCAACATGTCTACGTGCTCCGGGCGTGAAGCCGATAGCGAGCCAACCCGTCAGATAACACTTTTTTGTTTGGGGTCATTAGCTCATCGACTGTCGCTACCAACCTTTGATAACTGCACCTACAAAATTCGAATGTCTTACCAAAAAATTTAGGTTTTCCTGACGTACTGACGATTCGGACACAGTATCCGAATCGACACATTTTATTATTATATTTTTTCATTGACGATTTTGACACCACCAAATTGATACATTGTACTCTTGCAGTGAGTACAATTTTAAAATGATCAAATTGAAGACATTTATTACCCCGAAGATGCCGATGCCGTCTTAAATCCAGCCTAAAATAGTTTTGGTAACGATTTTCTTCTCCGCATATTATATTTTAAAACATTTAATCTGACTATTAACTAAATAATGAGGAGAGAAACATCGTGAGGAAACCCGCATGTCCTAGGACCAAAAATTCGAAGTCATGTAACATCCACCAATCAGCTCTGGCCCTATCGAGGAGGCCTGAGTCCCAGCAGTGGAAACATTATAAGGTTGATGCCGAATCGTCAGTGAAAAAAATATTGAAATGTGTCAATTTGGATAGTATGTCTGAATACTTGTTTATTGAGTTTGAATCGTAAGCAACTCGTTTTCCTTATATCTTGCTAAAAAATATGAATATCATGCTGTTAATAATAATGGTTACATCGAAAAAAAGAGGCTTATTATTGGCAGCTTGTAATAATGTAAACCTAACAAACGTCATGTTTCTTTTGACTCGCTTGACAGGTATTTTGTTAGCGCTTAATATATTTCGTAAATATGTACACGTGATGGTTGAAATGGTGCGTTTGTTATTCGCATGCGGCGGGGAAATGGAATGGGTGGGTGTGGGTGTTACTGTACTCGGTGTACTTATATAGGTGTTCATATGTCTGTGTGTGTTCTCTATATCGGGGCGCCGCGACGCCGCAGGGCGCCCCCTCGCCACGTGCCGCCTGCCTTTACGATCTGCGGAAAACTAGACGAGATTGTTTCACTATGAATTTTCTCTTTCAAGTTTTAGTTTTAGTACGAATAAAATATTTCATACTTCATGTTATTTTAAAACATTTACGATGTTTGCTCATAGGGTTTATGTTCTTGTTTTACAATTTATTGGCGATTTTATTGAGGTTTGTGAATGTAGATTCTATAATAAATCATTACAACTCAACGAACACGCAATAGAAACGCAATCATTTGTTAACAGATTGACAATTTAATTCTTCGGCTCACTGCACGAACTCATTTACTGACAAATTCGAAACTTTGAATAAAGCCACTTTTAGTACTTAACTAAAAATGGTTTTATTTAAATTTTTACATATGTAGTTTGATAGTTGTTTTATTAATTATGTAAGTTTAGAGAAATTTAAATAAAACCACTTTTAGTAACCATAAATTGGCATAATCCTTGTATTTGTCAGTTAATGAGTTCTTGCAGTAAGTCGACGATTTCCTTGATATTTCCTAACCCCTAAAAACCGATACAAATAACGTGCCTGTCAGTCTATATGTCACCTCTCCGCTCAGTATAATACCGTAAACGCTAACTGGAGGCGACAGAACGTCGCGTGTCAATTTGCACACCTCTGTAATTACGCCGTACGCGTACGCTGTGATGCAAATATTTTACAGCCTCGAGCGACACAGCTACGCGCGGTACGGGTACGATCGAAGAAAATTCAAGGAGGAATTTATGTCGATTTTTATATTTACTTGTCTGTCTAAATTATAGAATAGTTTGATGACGTGGTAATAAATATTGTTCTAAAAGGTCTTTTTGTAATACAAAGCTGGAAAGATAAGCTGTTAAGGGCCTTATTTATAAAAAAAAGGTTCTTAATTCAAAATTTCCTATGGGAAATTTGAATTTAGAATTTGCTAGTCAATATTTAAACTGCAGCAGTTTTATAAATATAGCTGAAGTAGCTGTAATACGAACAACGTGTCAGTAAACAAATGAGATTTTAATTTTAATTTTTAGTTTAGCAAGAATATGCAAGTTCATGCCATTAAATATGAGGGCCCTTTATCCTCGACTACGGAAGCGATGTCTCGTGCGGAAGGCGTCGAGAATTTCCCGCCCTCGCAAGCGCCGCTATCATGTTTTATATTTTATTTATATTTGTGCGAAAATATAAGCGGTTCACCCGTCTGACATTGGCGTATCAGTCAGACGGTGTTTGCGAGAGCTAATTCTGTACCTCTACCATGAGTTTTAAGCAATAGTATTCGTCGCTACTCGATATCGACGGCGTAAATATTTTGTATGGCAAATTTTTGTTCTGCAAGGGACCGCTAGAGGCGCTGCAAAATTTGCCATACAAAATATTTACGGCGTCGATATCGAGTAGCGACGAATACTATTGCTTAAAACTCATGGTAGAGGTACTGAACAAGGTGACGTTTACGTAGTTCACTATTGTCGCCGTCGTGCTAACGAAACCAGATCAAATGTGATAGACGAGCAGTTTACTATGTCCCAGACATAGTGCCAATTCCAAGAATTTACATTAAAAAATATTTGATCGTTGGCTTTGGATCCACGCCAGAGACCGAAACAGAATGGTCGCGTCGCCATTTGTTGATTAGAGACGAACCACGCAATTATCATAATGATGTTAACAAAGAGATGGCGACGCGGCGCGGGTGGTGTGTTACACATTAGTAACGTTCGTCTGAGCGTCACGTGGTCCCGCCACGCGTGATTCAGCGTCACGGCGCGCGCGCAGCCAATCACGACACGGACGACCTTCACCTTGAGGCAGTCGCACGCGCCGTCACCGGCGTGTAACCAGAGATTAATGGCACTTTTTGTCACGCGCCTTACTTGGTGTCACCCGGCGATAAAACGATAACAATGTTGTTTATACACGGCATAAATAATACACAATGGATGTAACACGAACTTGTCACTTGTGTAACTGATAAATATGTTTTAGCACTATTTTACATGTATATGACACAGTGTTAAGGCATTGTTCAAACTAAAGGTATTTTTGGTCGCTAACTGTGAGTGCACGTTACGCAGTTTATCGCTTTTCTATATATATTAACTTCTCTTTCATACCGAACCGACCATACGCCAATAATTATAAGTAAAAAGGTGGTGTGTGTATTATAAGTAAAAACACCATTTTACTTATAATATCATTGCTATACGCTATTACGTAGCGCGTTGTGCTAACTCTCGGTGGCCGATTATTGTAATACAGGTAGCTAACCTACTCTTTCGTTGACACAAGTAACGTATGCTTCGCTACAGTGAACTGTTGACTTGGTGAGAAAGTATGTTGCAGTTTGAGCCCACGTTCACACTGGGGCTGATAGTGAGCATACTCACAGTCGGCGGCGAACAATACGTTAGGTGTGAACGATGCCTTAGACTTTTAGTCCGCTTGGAAACTGGTCGTGCATCGTGCGAGAAGAATATGGTAGTGTTAGATTAGCGGATATTTATGTGTAGGTAAGTCTGTGTGTGTGTGTTAGACTTCAGCCTTAACCTTGCGTGTAGAATTTAGTGTTACACGTGCTGCTAATGGATGCAAATGCGGCGCGTTGACGCGAGTCGCAAGGATACCTGCTTGTTATCAACTATTTCATACTTGAGTAGCTATATTATGTTACAGTCAATACTGTTAATAAGCCAAAACTAGTTTTAACCGGTTACAGTCGAAACTTATTAAATTAAAAAGCGTCTATTCTATCTATCTTTTTAATCAAAACTGGGTTAGACGGGCTTCGTCGAAACTCTTATTATATTAAAATGCGTCTGTTGTATCTAGTTTGGTTTCCACACTTAATCTTTTGTGGACCATCGTACGTGGGCCACGGTGGTCATCATTTTGCAGGTTTATACTATCCAGCCCACCTCGATCCAAAAGCAACTCTAATCCTCCCGGGGCTTTCAGGGTATCTGTAAGGAAAATCAGGGATCAGAATATACATAATAATATATACATGCTTAAGTTTGTTTGGGATTTTGTCAGGTCTTAAAACTTAAAAGTCGGAGAGATCATCTAGCATGAATTTTAACCTTCAGTTTTGGTACAACGCGTTTTTTATAGTAGAACAACGTTAAAATGCAAAATTTGTGCATAAGCCTTTCAAAAGCCGGCCGAATAACACATCGTCTAATTAGCCGCATACGTAACCAAAACGCCTGACTGTGTCTGGATTTATTCGGAAGCCTGTCAAACGCTACACAAGCCTATATTATATATTGACTTTGTTCACAAAACTGTTTGTATTGTTACAGAGCAACAAGCCGATCATGGAGAAGAGGCGACGGGCGCGCATCAACAACTGCCTCAATGAACTGAAGGCTTTGATACTAGATGCCATGAAGAAAGACGTAAGTGTTTTTTTTTAATGATTTAAATCTGTGCTTGACTGCAATCCCATCTGATGGTAAGCAATGCTGCAATCGTGGATGGTGAATCGCACTAGTTTAGAGCCTATTCACTTTAGTCTAAATTATATTCGGATGGAAGACCGCAGCAGGCAAATTATTTAAATTTTTCTAAGTAAGCGGTATTAACGATGGTCCAGAACGTAGTGATGTTAATAAAGTAGGGGTGGTTAACATTTACTTATTAAATCTTTGCTTATGTCTTCGACTTTGAGGATTTACCGTCTAGACATTTAATATTTTCTTGAAAAATATTAATTTTAAATATTTGAGCATAATAGTTCTGCGTTTGTTTAGCGGTTAAAACAACATTAACAATTAATATTCCTAGTGTCTATCACCTTCAGCATTCATATCTATATAAATACACCGCTAAATTTTAGTAGTTTTAATCCCACGGTGGGTCGATTCGGTACATGAAATACTATCAATTTGTAAAGAAAAATAAAGTACTTACTTTTTTTCAAAAACTCGAATTAATATTAGTATAGTTTATTCAAGTAATCAAAGAAACTCTTTTACTCTTTTTGGCCAAAACTAACGTTCTAAAATGTATTCTGTGAATAACAGTGTGAGTTGCACATTTGTATGATGAACTTATATGTATTGGTTAGATTAAGATCTAATGTGTAACTGTTTGTTATTCCTAAATAAATAAATAAAAATAAAAAATAAAAGAAACAGATATAATTTTCTAGTAGTAGTACTTACCTACTCGTAAGTAGAAGAGTCAATGACCTTGTAGGTAATTGACTCTTCTAAACTTGCGTACTAACTACCTACAGTTCATTGACCTCGCTCAGCTGACGTTTACTTAAAGAAATTAATTTCGTACATGCGTAAATTAATTCGAGTTTTAAAAAAAGTACTTTATTTTTTAATTTTCTCTTTACTAATCTCTAGTAATCAATAGTATTTCATGTACCGAATCGACTCTCCGCCTGATTAAAACGACCAAAATTTAACGGTGTATATAAAAGGAGAAACTAACTGACTGACATATCAACGCACAACCGTAACTACTGCGACTAAGAGTGTGAAATTTTCACAAGGTTTCCTTTTACGATGTAGGCTAGCATTAGTAGAGGATTTTCTAAAATACAAATAAAACGGCGTTCCAGTTTGTATAGGGAAACCTACTTTCACGTGAGCGAAACCGCTGGCAGAAGCTAGTTTATTTATTTAAAAAAAAAACGCGTGTTCTCAGGTATCAAGGCTCATAGTGTGAGTACTTATCTAAAGGATATCTTCAAGTTTCTTACCATCAATGTCATCCTTGTTACAGCCAGCGAGACATTCAAAACTGGAAAAGGCTGACATTCTAGAAATGACTGTGAAGCATTTAGAGGGTCTCCGGTCAGAAGGAGCCAGTTCTCCGGATCGATTCCGTGCCGGCTACAGGCACTGCGTCACGGAGGTGTCGAAGTTCCAAGGCATCGAGCCTACGCTAAGGAGAAGACTGGTGAAACACCTGGAAGGGTGCGTCAACGCGCCCGGGGCGAGGCCCGCCGGTGCACCCACGCCACCTTCCGATGTTGAAGATGCTCCTCAAAATCAACATTCTACTATTTTTATTTCTGGTGAGTTTTACTAAGCTTGGATAGTCTTAGTCACTTTTTCCCAAAATCAAATTTAATTCACATAGGTCTACATGGGTCGCTGGAGTCCGATGGATGCGAGACGCACAAGACCTGCAATTGTGGCGACGCTTGGGGTAGGCCTATGTCCAACAGTGGACGTCTTTTGGCTGAAATGATGATGATGATGATGAGGTCTCATACACTTATGTATAAAATGTCAGAAGCTCGGTTCCAATTGGTCGTTTCCTATGGAGAAGACGGTTCTTATACTCTTAAATCAATGTAGATAACAAGATAAACGAATCTACCTTGTTTAGAATGCCATACTTTTATCGAACGTTTGTACGTGGGGAATAGCGGGCTTTAGACGATCATTTTTAGTGCATGAAATAGTAATCGTGCGCTTGTGTAGATGTTGAAAGGGGATGGGAAAGACCACGTATTCAGTGCTCGTCACTCTCACTATCGTGTACTCTCATGAGAACGCGCGATAGAATTGCTGTGTAAAGGGGCTATACAAACAGCATAGCCAGATTGGCATAACTTCATGAGACATTTTTCAGCTCTCTACCCCAGTGTTTTGGTAATCTATTGTGCAATTTTTCTAACTGGTCTCTATTCTTTCAGCTGGTCCTGGCTCTGGCGTCCGTCTCGTCCCAACGAGGTTATCCAATGGCGACATCGCGTTAGTTCTACCAGCTGGAGTCAACGCCAGCACTTTAGGCGCCTTGCCAACCCTAGTGCCACTCTCACCAAGGGACGCTTCGTCCTCCACGTCTTCAGAAACCCGTTGCTATTCCCCTGCCAGCTCAGGATGGGGGACCCCTCCCCCTCCCAACGAAGACTCAGCACCCCTCGCTCTTGTCACAAGAAAACAACCCCCAGAAGAAAAACCCTGGAGACCTTGGTGACGCACCCTCCATTCCTTTTTTAACTCTGTGATATATTTTAGCTGTATATAGTATGTCTACATCGACAGAATATAGTTCCTAGTGTTAAATATAGACATAACAAATGCTTTCAGCAATGAAGGCTACTTTTACTTGAGTTACTTGCTCGGTCAGTGTAGATTATGTGATAGATTTTATAGAGATAGTTTTGATGAGAGTTTGTATGATTACTTTCTGTTTAACGAAAGGTTTATTTTAGTTTTAAGACATAGAATATTATCGTGTATATTCGCGGATGACATCTGAGGCAGTATTTCATGTATCATTAACACGTAGAATTCCTACGTTGTATTCATTTAATAGTTCTAAGTAAATAACTAGTGCCATTAAATAATTTACTTCATTTTAAAATTAAGTTTGCTTAAAGCTTTTGTAAATACGATTTTATGCAAATATTGAGCACTTGAGAATCAATGTTTGATTGTAATCAGTATGATAGAATTCTGTGTGCCTTATACAGCAAAATCGTATAGTCTTCCATAACATAGGCGTATGATATATTAATGTTTAACATGTAAAGTTAATCACAAAGATTAATTGTCTGTTGATAATTACGCTCAATATTCATTTAGTTACGTTACCGGAATAAACCAGTAGTCATTATGGTCTTCCTTTACCAGTTACCGATCGAGGACAGTTTATATTTAACATACATTTAGTTATATGTTTATTTCTACGAGTAAAGAAATATTAAGCTTTTACTTTTACATTATCATAGAGCAATTTCAAGTAAGTATTTATGTTTGCATCTTATTATAATTATTAATCGAATGGTGTACGAACAATTACTTAGTTTATTTTTAACTGTAAACATTTATAACAATTTGCCGTCTCAATGTAAATTATTAAGAGAATAACGTGATATTATTTAAGTTTATGTAAAGTAATTATATAAGAAGATGTACCTAAAAGAAATATGCCATTAATCTAGAAATAAAAGGATAAATTTACCCAGACGTTTCATTTAGAAATATTTATATAATTTTGTTTGCCTAGCCTTATCCCAACTACTAGCGTAGCTACCGACGGAATGGGCGGGGCAGTGCCCCGGGGCCTCCAAACTGGGGGGGCCTCAAAACCTGATTAGCAGACCTCTTAATGAACAAGCAAAAAGTTCTCCCCCCTTCTAAATCTAATTAAAGATAAAAGATTGTAACACGACTTTAATCACAGCAACTCGTTTTAATCCGTATAAATCTGATACTCCCTCTCGCTCTACCCAGAACAGCAGAACATAAACGGGGATGGAAGTCGGGGGACTTCTTACACTAAGAAAGTATTTTATGACTGCGATGAAAATTTCAGTTTTGTAGATCAAGTAGTTTCCGAGATTCCGTGTTTAAGCAACGGGTGACTACTTTCTTTACTTTTCTATAAATTAATAAACATCTTTTTCTGATTTTTAGTTTAAATTTTTGGCATGGTAGTCGTGTTTTTTAAATTAAATGTTGAGCCTGTTCGAGCTCGAATAAATGTTTTTCTTTCTTTCTTTACGTGCTTTTTGACGCACGTCGTGTAGGTAATGTCCTAGATAAATTTAGAAAAGTACATAGGTATGAATTGAAAAATTCTCAGTGGTGCTTGCCTTGTTTCGAGCCCGCAACCTCGTGCATGAGAGGTTGGGTGCCTTAACCTAACCGCAAGGCCGACTATCAAAGGTCTACAAATGACTGAGGCACAAAGAGGTCTCTGCATGTCAAAATGTATGAATCAGATTGATCGATCATTCCAATAATATTGTGAATTAAACAATCCGACTTCTTCTACTCTTCTACTGGCCATGTCTAGCAATGGGGTGCTTTAGGTAGATGATCACGTACGTCTTTTTATCATTCAGATTCAGATTCATATTCATTTGTTGTTTGTCATAGGTTTTTTTTTTTTTTTTTTTTTTGTGGTAGGTAAAAATCATCCAATGACGAATCCCGCCCTTGGGTGGGGCGGGAAACAGTGTCAGACTTTTACTGACTAAAAAACCTACCTTTCCATTCCTTGCCTTTATCCTGGGGCCTTTGGTGACAGTCTCACATAACCTTTGGCCCCAGTAGGCTTCGGCCCTGCTGGACCCCTACAGTATGCTGACAACTCCTTGAGGCGCGCGGGAACGGTGCGCGCCGTAGACGACCTGAGCTCGGACCGGTCTGTTACCGGACGGACGGACAGCGAGCTACCCATTGCCCACCGTCCGCGAGCCCGCGCCTACGGTGGCCGGAAATTGGGATCGGAAACCCGGCGGCGGCGGCGGCGTGTCCGCCTTTGCCTAAGGCGGTCGGCCTCCTCCTTTACTAGCATTACTGCTTCGCAGAAGGAGGCGACCGCCTGCCACTCCTCCTCGCTCCGGAGCATGGCTTGAACCAAGCCCCGGCGCGAGAGATCGCCGCCGATCGCCCCCACGAGGACACGGCGCTGCTCTTCCCAAGCGGGGCACACCTCGACTGTGTGCTCCACCGTGTCCACCGGGCGGTCCGCACAGTGGCGACACCCGGGCGTCGTCTCCGCACGAATCTTGTACAGGTACGGACCGAACTTGCCGTGCTCGGTCAGCACCTGCGCCAAACGGAAGGTGACGACGCCGTGGGGCCTTTCCAGCCACGCCTCAAAGAGGGGCCTTACCGCCTCGATCGTGGCGTGCCCAGCACGAGGTTGCGACAATCGCTCTTGCCATTTCACCATGAGATCCCGCCGGAGCTCTGTCCGCCATGCCGCGACTTGTCGCGGCAGCGGAGTTTCGCCCCGACGTTGCATCTCCACGCGTAAGTCATGCATGTGTGCAAGGACTGTTGCCTCCAAATCCCACGGTGGTAGGCCAGCAAGGAGGCTCGCCGCTTCGCAGGACACCGTACGGTATCCGCGGATCATCCGGATGGCCATGACCCTCTGGCAGGCGGTTAGCCGGGCCGCCACTCGCTTCCGTAGCGATGGCGCCCACACCGGCGCACCGTAAAGGGCCATGGACCGAACGATGCCTGCGTAGAGCCTCCGGCAGGAGGCGTCTGGACCCCCTAGGTTCGGCAGTAGCCGCTTGAGCGCAGCCCCAGTCGCATTCAACCTGGGAGCCAGACGTCGGAAGTGCTCCTTGAAGTTCCACCGGCTGTCGAGGACGAGTCCCAGGTACTTCATCGTCGACCCGACGCCGATGTGAACTCCTCCTACCGTTAATTGGGAGCCCGGAGGTGGCGCGCTCCGAGGGCCGTGAAAACACATGGCCTCGGACTGTTTGTCATAGGTGGAAGTTCAATTCTTAAAATTATTATTGTAACAAGTGTCACTATAACATACCCATGGGGTGTACAATCTTTAAATGTACACTTACACGTCAAAAACAAAGAAAACCTTTATTGTACAGAATAACCAAGGCAACATAATATTAACTTCCGTTTGGCGCAGGTGCTGACCGAACACGGCAAGTTCGGTCCGTACCTGTACAAGATTCGCGCGGAGACGACGCCCGGGTGTCGCCACTGTGCGGACCGCCCGGTGGAAACGGTGGAGCACACAGTCGAGGTGTGCCCCGCTTGGGAAGAGCATCGCCGTGTCCTCGTGGGGGCGATCGGCGGCGATCTCTCGCGCCGGGGCTTGGTTCAAGCCATGCTCCGGAGCGAGGAGGAGTGGCAGGCGGTCGCCTCCTTTTGCGAAGCCGACCGCATTAGGCAAAGGCGCACACGCCGCCGCCGCCGCCGGGTTTCCGATCCCGATTTCCGGCCACCGTAGGCGCGGGCTCGCGGACGGTGGGCAATGGGTAGCTCGCTGTCCGTCCGTCCGGTAACAGACCGGTCCGAGCTCAGGTCGTCTACGGCGCGCACTGTTCCCGCGCGCCTCAAGGAGTTGTCAGCAAACTGTAGGGGTCCAGCAGGGCCGAAGCCTACTGGGGCCAAAGATTATGCGAGAGTGTCACCACGGGCCCCGGGACAAAGGCAAGGAACGGAAAGGTAGGTTTTTAGTCAGTAAAAGTCTGACACTATTTCCCGCCCCACCCAAGGGCGGGATTTGTCATTGGATGATTTTACCAAAAAAATAAAAAAAAACATAATATTAAAATAATCATAAAATTTGAACTACCTCCGTAATATAAGAGGAACATTTCCTAAAATCTCCCCTCCTCAAATCCCTTATTTATCCATCTATTTTAGTTTAGTTTCCTTTTTTTTTTTCATTTAATTAATGTCAAGTTTAGAAAGTACATATTATTTAGTTTTGATACAGAATAGATTCATCATCATCATCTTCCTGCCCTTATCCCGTTTTATTTGGGGTCGGCGCAACACGTTTTTTTCTTCATGATACGAATAGATTGATAGAGATAATATATTCTGTATTGTATATACACCATAAAAAATTGCGGTAGAGGCTTAAAACTAAAGATAAATAAAGGAGCAATCGATTGCGTTATTCACTTTAGCAGCTAATTTATCGAGTCATTGCAGCCTTCTTGGAAAGCGTCCGAAATTCTCAGTTCCATTTTACTGATATCGTGTTTGTTGCACATACCACACATTTATTGTCCTGTTACGTAGGTACTTAAAATACAGAAAAAAGCATCACATCACAAAACCCACCAAGAATCAATTAAAACTACGGAAAAAATCCGCCATAACTTAAAATCTGCTTTGTTCATGAAGGCAGCATATGTGTTATGACGTGGAGTCGAGAGATTTTCTTCGATTAATGTCACCCTGGCTGGGTTTAAGGGCCTCTGGGTCATAAAGACGACGACGCAAGTTTTACATTGTAAATAAGGATCTTCTTACAATGTAAAAACTCGATTTTGTCTGACCCTGCAGACATAGGGAAGCTCTTTTTGTGTCTCGAGTTTCTTTGTATGATATTTACGTTCAGTGAAACCTGTATAGACAGAATATTTCAGACTTTTAAGGGCTTCTAAGATTTAACGACACTTCATATTCTCCGCCTTTCCACACAATTGCAAAATCGAAAGTGTAACAATCTCTGATACACGGCTTTTTGATCGTTTTAATCCCGTGGAGGATCCGGTATATGGAACACTATCGATTTGTAAAGATAAGATTAAAAAATAAAGTACGTAACAACCGACAACTACCTACAGGTCTTTGGACTCGCTCAGCTGTTGTTTACTTAAAGAAATTAATTTCGTACACGCGTTATTAGTTCGAGTTTTAGAAAAAAAGTACTATGTTTTTTAATTTTATCTTTACAAATCAATAGTATTTCATGTACCGGATCGACCCTCCACGGGATTAAAACTATCAAAATTTTGCCGTGTATATTATACATATACTGCGAAGGAACCACCGCGTTGCCGCCGTTGGTGGTCGCACTAATTCGTCAAACATTCAATTATGAGTGTTTGTTTGCGCTGTCCCGACACTAATGTCAGGTATTGGAGAATTATTGCACCTGCAGCTGCAATTTGCCACAATCGCCGACTCAACTAATTATTTACACAATTTTCATGTCTACGAATGCGGTGGCGAGGCTAAAGATTTATAACTTTGCCAAAAACAAACAGTATCCAAGATATTACTGTATATATTTTGGGGACAATCTGGATTGATTACGGAGCAATATTACACACTCTAAAGTGTACTATATTTTCATGTGTATTAGGTTCATATGTTTCATTGACAAGTAAAAGAAGAAAAAACGTTCCAAGCAAGACAACGAGAAAGAGGTTTTTTTTTTAGGTATAAAGAGAGTTTTAGTAATCTTACTTGAGACGCGCCAGTTTAGAACAATTTCGTCCAATTATCATCATCATTTCAGTCCAAACACGTCCACGGTTGGACACAGGCCTTTCCCAAATGTCGCCACAATGAGCGGTTCTAAGCGTTTCGCATCCATCGGATTTCCGCAACCTTTACCAGGTCATCGGTCCACCTTGTAGGCCTTCCGCGTTTCACACTGTCACCACTCCAAAACCTTTCGGCCCCAACGGCCATTTGGTCTGCGAGCAATGTGCCCAATTGGGACAATTCTATTCTAAAGAAGTTCAAGATGTTGTTATAGTACGTTGCAAATAAGCTCTAAACATATCAATACAATTAATAAATACCTACATGTGTTTTTTTTTGTTTTTAACTGCATATTAATTTTGCTCCGGAATCAATCCAGTTTGTCCCTAGGATATTATATGATCCTTGTTCTCGCCAGAGTGGACGAGCGAGAGGTAAGTCATAGTACCTCTCGCTCGTCCACTCTAGCGAGAATCGTATGTTCGAGTCGAGAAACTCGAACCGTCTAGGTATGAATGTTTAGACGGAGATGCTTTTTTGTTCTTACGATTATCGTACGTTCGAGACGAGAAACTCGCACCACCTAGGTATGTGTTTAGACGATGACATTTTTTCTATGCTCTTACGATTCTCGTATGTTCGAGGCGAGAAACTCGTACCGTCTAAATTGCGCTTAAGTTTAGAGACCATGTTTTACGTTTCAGTGCTTCCAGAATTTCTGTCACTCACATGCAGAAAATATATAATTTGTGAAGAATACTTTCTTCTAGTAGGTGTAATAAACATTTCTCAGCTTTCAGATTTCATTATTAAATAGAATTAATTTGCCCTACACTTCCCGTGGGTGTCGTAAAAAGCGACTTAGGGATTCGCCCGAGAATGGACAGCAATGTTATCAGTGCATTGTAACAACTACACTGCGATCGCAAATCTAATAGAAAGACAATAGGTGTGCGGACGCCGGCGTCCTCTTGGGAATTAATGAATTATCCTCTAGTAACTCTTGACTTAAAGACCCCTAGGTTGTAGAAATCAGCTGTTATTCTAGCGACAAACTCCTCAAGTAGAATTAGCTGCTTAATTTTGTTTGCTGACATTATCTGTCTTTGTTAATAAGAAATATTTAAATAATCAGAGTAGTGTCGCTAACACAACAACGGACAACGGTAGAGATGAGTTATCTTCATAATTAAAGTTTGCTCACTACTCATGAAATCGTATGAGTCGTCAGCTATCACGTCGCAACACCTATTACACAAACACTTGATTAATTTCCAACAAAACTGACGTAAAACGATAGCCATCAATTTTATGTCCTATAGTCAAGTAATAAGCAAAAATAAATAAACTGGAATCATCCGCGTTGTCGCCAAGCAAGCGATTTTTAATTTAGAAAGTGGTATCTCGATATCGCGTCCGTAAATATTTTCCAACACTGAATTCAAGAGTCCCGGGCACTCGGCTCGTCTGATCACGTTCATTACACAGCTCATTAAAATTCATAAGATGATCTGTTTACGTGTAATGTCTGTAATATCAACTAACGATGAAAGTAATTGAAATGTGATTTTTTTACCAATCGGAGCTACATCTGTCTGCCACCCAGGTAGAGCCGGCCTCGGGCGCTGTTGCTAACTACTGCACTGCTTATCATAATGCCGATACCCGTGTAATTTTCCTTTAATACTACTCGATTCCGAATATATTAATTGAACAGCCTCATCGATTACTCGTTTAATGACGACGAGATATAAATTCGCATTAAGATTCGCACCGAAAAGAAACAACGTAGATACGAACGATATTTTACGATAATGTTTCGCATTCGCAAAATCGCAAAATATTCGGCGATAATGTCGATAGGTATGGATGCCGTGACTGTATCGCCTATCAGTCAAGTGGGAACGAGTGTTGGTATCGAGTTGCATATAAATTGAAGTTGTCAAGTGTATGCTGGCTGGCGCGCCCGCCTGACTGACGGCTTCTCGTTACCGAAAGGTCGTTGGTTGCTTGTCATTGTTTTTTACATCTCTTTGTATTCGCATCAAGCGTCGGAGGCCAATTAATCAGTGTTATGACGCGTGACACGACCTAATGAGCAGCGAGATGGCGGCCGCATGCAAATCGTCCTGTTGCCACTGATTATTATTTGTTGTACACACTTCTGGAGATTGAAATAGTAATGTACACGAGACATTTAATGGTCCTTTAATTAGAGCTAGTGTAAATATAAGTAAGCAACTTGTTAATGTGAAGCCATTACTGTTACGAAGGTGGAAATCTTATGATAAGAAAAGTAGGTACCTGCCGAGGGCTGGTTTTTACCTCGGTCAGAGATTGACCATTGCCATACAATGTGGCAATGCCGCCAGCCTTAGGCACAATTGCAGTCGATAGCGCTGCGGAGTAAGACGTACCTACATTTAGTTAATTCCTGTAGTAGTTATTTATAAAGTTTATAAGTTTTCTGTTTACTAGGAGAAAACTCAACTTTGAGTTAAGCTCGCTCATGAACTTTTCTACATAAATAATGTGTATACCTACCTAGCACGAATTTGAAAAAGAAAGGTGTCATCAAATACTGACCTGCGTGTAGAATAAAAAGCTACAATGTAAAACTCCTTTTGTTGTGGCGAATTTAGTAATAAATGAACTTTAAAACTGTTTATGCGTCAATAGGGATTAGTAACAAAATATCCTTTTTGCGACTTAAGTCAGAGGTGGTCCGGATAATTCCCTTTTTATAAACCCTTCGTAGTC
This sequence comes from Leucania comma, assembly GCA_958295575.1. Classification (NCBI taxonomy): domain Eukaryota; kingdom Metazoa; phylum Arthropoda; class Insecta; order Lepidoptera; family Noctuidae; genus Leucania; species Leucania comma. Next base: position 10,872,461 of record OY282474.1, on the reverse strand, counting down.
CGAAGTCTAGGTGGTCGCCGACTTAGCTGGTCGAATTTTGATCAAACTTAGGCCCACCGGGTTAGAAGTATCTGTAACATTTAGGTAGGCATTTGTCGAGATTGCCGTTTTTACAAGCAAGATTATAAAAGAATATGCGATATCAAAGCCAGATCGAGACTAAAGATGTCGTCCGAAAGTAATTTGAATTAAGTTTGACGACATTTCTGTTTTGGTGGTCGAGCGCGGGCGCATAACAGAATACATTTTGGGTGAATATTTTAATTTTATTTCAAGGATTAGTATTTGACAGGCCGTTGATGGAGGTTGTTTGCAGTTCTTGATCTTATAAGTTTATTAATTAAGATTTGATGTGTACCGCAAGAATAAAAAATGCGTTGTTTGGGTGAGGATTTTGCGTTGTATTAGAGCCAGCTAAATTAATCCTGTATTTATGTCCTCAGCCAAAATGATTAAACCCATTACGTTATTAAGTTATAAGGTACCTAATTAAAGTGCTTCTGGTCCGAAAAACACAAAGGATATTAACAATAAAGGTTCAACATTAAAATGACTTTCCCAAAGCAATTTTACAAGTAATTAGATATCGGTAGCCAGATGATTGTCCTCCCTAAGGACCGCAGGTGCATCTCAATTCTGAGCATAATGACGAGTTTAGACGTCTTTGTTTTAATAAACATTTTTTGTACTTTTTCGCTTTTTAATAAAGTAATTGCCTTAAATACAGTTTTGAGCTATCTGGGTGGGCCGATTGGTGGGCTTTTAATAATGGCAATTTGAAAAAGAACCCCAAAATTGAGCATCTCCGGTCCGAAGTACCTACTTTGGGGATACTTCGAAGTTGTTATTTCTGTAAATATGAGATGTATTCACGTACGACGTACAATGTACGAGAACAACAAGAAATACTCCTGAAGACAGTATGCTAATGAGTACTGATTTACTCGTTACATTTACATAATTTAGACTGTAGAGAGTTAGGAAGTTAGTAATTTTTGGCGGGTAGTTATTAACCGAGTTTGTTTGTAGGTAATTTACTGAAATAATGGTCTAGGAAATAGCTGTAATTACGTTGCTAATCTATATAATCTCTGTAAGTGATCTTTATTGAGAAAATTAATACGACAGCAAGAACAGGTACCCTCTCAATTTTGATTTCAACACACATACAGAAGGCATCAAATAACTTTGGTAGTGGGGGGAAGCTTACACCACCCATAATACCATACATTTTTACATGTTCTAGTTACCCCCACCACAAAAATTTCTACTCAAGTTATTTGCCGGCTACTATAATAACTGGACTACTGACTGGACAGGTCCACTCAAATCTGCGTGGTTCTTTCCTCAAAATACCATCTCAGACACATTTTTGCATGGTTCTCATATGATCTCATATCAGCAAATATGTAATGGTCAAACCATTACATATTTGCTGTATGAACTTTTAAAAGAGACTTTGACCCCTGAGTTTGTTTCGGTGTTTTTTCTCAGGGTAGTCAGCTAGGAAATACCGGCCTTATCTAGTTTAAACTGACGAAAAAATTGACGTGTCTAAAAAACCTATTTGCTAAATAAATATGTATCATTTACTGTACGAAACTGGGTCAAATAAATTAGGCACATAATATTTGAATATCCGTCAATCATCTTCACGCACTAATTAATCTGATAAGGAGCCCACATTAGACTTATTTGTTTGTAAGTCTAATGTGGGCGCGCCACCCAAAATATCTCCGTCTCAAGATGTCGGTGGTCTGCCTAAGGCTGTTTATATGGTCATCACGTGTTGTTAGACAAAAAAAAAAAATGCAAAAACAAGGCCGGTCCCACCGACCACCACCCACGGCGGAGCTGCGCGAGCGCACGTGGTCGCCTCACTTTGACAACTAACAACAGTCATCGTGTCATGTATTAAACTGTCATTCTTTTAGTTTACACGTTGTTTTGTGTACATTTTTGACGGAGCGGGTTTTTAAATATGTTGATTACGGTTCTTTTTTTTAAAAGAGATGTAAACTAGTGCTTGACTGCGATCCCACCTGATGGTAAGCTGTGATGCAATCGTTGATGGTGAAGCGCACTAGTTTGTTAAAGGCCTATACTATATCCTTGAAGACACCTAAATTGTAACCAGACAGGAAGACTGTAGCAGACAAATTGTTCTCATTTTGTGTCTTCATTTTACGCGGTATACACGTCGAGGAAAAAAGCTTAGTCAATAGTCCGCACCGTATTGTGTTTCGTACCTATTCATATATTTTTACCATGTTATATATAGTATGATGAAGTTATGACAATCATTAAATACCTCCCTCCTCCCAATCTGTGTGGAGCGTGAGTGTCAGATTTTTATCGATAAAAACTTAACTTACTTGTGTTCTTTTAGTTGCTTTTCAGGGCCGCAGTAACTTTTGAACAATCCCGCAGCCCAATTCTTATAGAATGACGTCAGTAATTGTGCTGCAATACGCGGTAAAGTTGAACCAAAATAGTAACAGATATTCGGATTTTAATTGATGTGCGGTACGAAGGGCTGCGCGGAACCATGACAACGATGGTCATTTTAACAACTTATTTGCCGCGTACTATAATAAATTTAGATCTCAATCGAAACAGGGGGCTGCGCGTAGGTAATTATTTTATTGCAATGGGTTCAACTTATTTGCGCGTACTATACACCGTTAAATTTTGGCCGTTTTAATCCCGTGGAGGATCGTTTCGTTACTACATGAAACCCTATCAATTTGTAAAGATAAAAATGAAAAATAAAGTACTTTATTAAAACTCGAATTAATTTACGCATGTACGAAATTGATTTCTTTTAGTAAACGTCAGCTCATCGAGGCCAATGAACTGTAGGTAGTTAGTACGCAACGACCGACAACTCCCTGAAAGGTCATTGACTCTTTTACTTAAAGAAATTAATTTCGTACATGCGTATATTAATTCGAGTTTCTGAAAAAAAAAATACTTAATTTTTTAATTTTTTCTTTACAAATCGATAGTATTTCATGTAGCGAATCGACCCTCCGCGGGATTAAAACGACTAAAATTTAACGGTGGATACTGCGTGTCGCGGGTTCATTTCCCGCACGAAACAAATATTTGTTTACCCTACAGGTAAGTGTTCGGGGTCTGGTTGTCTTGTCTACGAGTTTACATGTTTGTGAACGCATTCACGACACAGGAGTATTTCCTAGTGTAGTAATTTTAAAAAGGACAGAACCTAAATAAATATCGAAATATGCAACAATAGTTTGGTTAATTAACTGAATATAGTCTTAGAGCTGTAGGCTGTAGATATTATCAGGCCCAACAAAGCGTAAGCAGTTCGATTCATTCCAAGCATGCCTTCAATATGTCTGGTCCCGATATGAAGACAGAATGGCTCATTCGAGGCGTACATTAATCGTTCCAATTACAGAGCTCCGCCGATCGCTCGGTAGCTATCTCTTCAAATTAATTGAATTGATCAACCAATTGAATTTAGCGCAATTCAGTTTTTGTGCGCATAGCGGCGTGCGCGCAACAAGTACTTATAGTAGTGTTGCCAGGTCTGATTGGGTTACAATCGGGGGAGACGTTAAAACATATCGGGATTCAGGGTTTTAGATCAAGACAAAAAAAAAAAAAACTTTTTTTGTGGAGGGAAATCATTCAATGACCTCTCCCGCTCTAAGGTGATACAAGAGGATGTGTCAGACTTTCACGGACTAAAACCGACCTAAACGACCTTCTTATGTATAATTTTGAGTGCATTGTCACTCTGGGTACGAATGCAACTAATATACTACATGTTACGTAATTTTTGATAATTATAATGGTTTTTAATTACTTTATTCATTTATCAGGACATTTAGCGTCCCGATCTGGCGCCATCCCCTGACCCCTGCCCCTAGCCAAGTTACAATCAATTCGTTTAGCGTGAACGGTTGGAGTTGGCCACGCCCCCAATTCCTTTATTCCAACGACGTGACTCAGCGTTGAGATGACGTTAGAACAAAGGAATTGGGGGCGTAGTCAAATCCAAGCGTTCACGCTAAACGAAACAATTGTAGCTTGGCTAGGGGGGCTGAAAACCGAGATGCCCCGCGCAAATCGGGACACCTGGCAACACTACTTACAAACCGTAGAATAGCTACCGAGCTCTGGGGATCACTAGTCGAGGAGTTACATCCTCTTTTAATTAGACACACTCGCATTGTTTGCTAATTTCTACATGCATGACTTTTTTTCAATTCCTGCAATTAGTAACATATGTTTTCTTTTCTTGGATGGAGTTCGAAGTAGGTATGCTGAGCGTGTCCTGGAATTAGTTTGGAATCAGGGCGAGACAAGAACTGAGAATCTAGCTACGTGGAGACGGTAAATAAATGAAACTATTGCAACTATTGAATTGAAAGTAACAGATGTTCTTTGGAAAGAAGAGAGTAGTAGTAGTAAGTGATATAACGATTTGTTTTGGATGGATAGGCTGGTGTTTGACCACTAACTCACCTGATGGTAAGCGACTAGGCGAGCACGCTTGTCTAGAATTCACCTATTCACTCTTGACTTAAAGACCCCTAGGTTGTAAAATGCATTATAAATTTGTTCATCATCATCATCATCATATCAGCCGAAAGACGTCCACTGTTGGACATAAGCCTCCCCCAAGTGTCGCCACAATGAAAGGTCCTGTGCATCTCTCATTCATCGGATTCCCGCAACTCTTGCCAGGTCATCGGTCCACCTTGTAGGAGGCCTTCCAACACTGCGTCTTCCGGTACGTGGTCGCCATTCCAGAACCTTTCGGCCCCAACGTCCGTCCGTTCTGCGAGCAATGTGCCCTGCCCACTGCCACTTAAGTTTGGCGATATAAAGGTTCACTAGTAAGGAATGATTTGCGTTATCCAAAAGTCATGTGATCAGTTCAATATAAGTAAATTTCGACCTGATATATCGATGACCTGATTACTATAACCTAGGTGTCTTCTCGCTTTATTCCAAAACGCAATCTAAAATAGTTCTGGGACTATTACTAGGTTTAATAGGCACAAACCTAAAAGTCTCGGAAATATATTTAGATCGAGTTTAATTCGTATTAAACCTAGTAATAGTCCCGGATACTTTAAATCGCGTTTTAGAATAAGTCGGATCAAGTCTAGAGTCATAATCGATCATAAAATTGGTTACCATCAGGTGAGGCAAAGTACCTAAAAGGTGAGACAATCAATAATAAGAAGTAAAGAAAGTGTGCAGGTTCAAAATAGATACTTATTTAACACGTTCGTTATATTTTTTTTCTAGCTACAATTAGAAACAGCTAATTCATTCCATCTGCATCATCTCACTAACAAGCCAGTGTGGTATTTTATGATTTAAACCGTGAAGATAATGAGGCAAATTGTTGAGCGACGATTATTTAGAACGACGCCTCACTACGGCGACATTTCGATGCTTAATTACCAACGTTGTTAATGTAAGAGTTGCGAGACTTAAAATAAACGAGAGGGGAATTTTATCGAGCTGGCAACACAGCCTGCGACAGCGGGAGCGGCTTGTGAAAAACAAAGACTTTTTTGGTAGGTATGTAGTTGAAAGTAATTTTGTCGCATTTTAATTATTAAGCTAGGTGTTTTTAAGCGGAACAAATGTATCGTGGTTTTTTTTCATCATCTTCATCATTGCAGCCAAAAGAAGTCTAATCACTGAGCCAGCATGGTGGATTACGATCCACTCCTTCACCTAGAGTGGAGGGCAGACTTGCAACAGTGGGATTGATTATGCTTTTTTGACATTGTCTCTGAAGCCTCGTATAGTGCTAAGTCGATGGTATTTTTGTTTTTTTTTATTGATTCTTAAGAAGTAAATTACTGTCGGCCTCTTAGTATTGTAGAGCTTTATGTATCATGCATGAGTATAGCTTTCAGGCGACTCTGCAGCAACACGACGACACACGTGAGATTTTTAACTACCACAGTAATCACAAACCGCGATTATAATCGACAATTAAACGCGCAATGCAAGCACTTAAATACTTTGTAAGTTCACTACACAAGCAAATATGTGATCGTAAAAACAAATAATTGTTATAAAAATAGTGACGATGCATTAAATGTGAAATCATCAAGGCCGGTGGCTCTATTAAATCCGGGATCTTAGTTTTTTATAGTTTAGTTTATTGCTTCATAAAGATCTAAATATAGAGTGCAGATTTAAGTATTTATTGTAAGAGAAAAAAAGTATGTTTATGGGTATTTTATGGCAATCTGTGCTGCATTTTGATCAATAAAACCATATAGACTTTAGTACACAACATATTGTCTCATCATATTTATTAGATTAGCGTATGGAAAAGAATGTTCTGTAAGAGACTTTGTGTTTTTTTTGAGAATCGTTTATTTAAAAAATATGCAATAATTATAATAAAACGTTTATTATGAAACCAAGTTTTGATTTTTGGAACTTGGTTCCGTTTTATTACTCTATTTATTTGTATTTGTTTTAATATAGGTACCTACATTATGAATTATATTTTTAATTATTTTAATAACAAAAAGAAAACATTATAAAAAATAGTAACTACCCCACCGTTATTGAAAACAGGGTACAGGCCGCAAGTGATCAGCTTCAGGGCTTCAGAGAAAAACCTTCTACTCGTAACAATGCCAGCAGTGTCCCAAAATACCGCTATCTGGATAACATGTTACGAATTTTTGCGTATTTGGGGGCCCCTGTATAATTGATACGACAGATACAGCGGCCGCTACGTTCCTGATCCTAATATTATAAACTAATAAATACTATGATAAATATCAAATCATTATAATTATTTTGGCGCGTAGCTATTGCTACGAGAAAAGTTGAATTTCTACTTGGCCTAAATCGTCATTACATGTATAATGTAACAGTATGGTGCGATTATAGTGATAATTTAATTTGATATTCTAGTTTTAGGTTTTTATTAGTGTAGGTACTGAGTGCTGAAGAAAACCTTCCATCGTGCAAGCTGACAGAAAAAGTTTTGACCAATGACGTTAGTTTATTTACTTATACAGAGTGATCGGTAATATAATTTATAAGATTTAACCTGGATAACTTAGGAGCCAAATTAGGTTTTCTTTTTAATTATTTTTTTCACGACTGCCCCATAAAGATGTGTTATTTAATTTAAATAAAAACACATCATAAGGTAGACAGGTCAGGTGTTTCGGGTTCCATAAACTAAAAATTATTTTGTATTTAGCATAGCATAATCAGCCTTATAATCTTCCACTACAGGGATTTAGGGCCGTAATCCGCCACGCAGACCCGATGGAAATTGGTGGATGTACTCCAAGTTCCATCGGGTCTGGTTTTGTTTTCCTTTACCGTTTTGTGTTAAATTACACTAAATAAAGCGCCTGCTTGGGTTTGAATCCGCGATGTACTTACGATTCGTATTTTGGGGCCGCTACAAACTAGGACACCACTGTTGAATAATTAGCTATTGTGCCTGGAAATCGATTTATTTAGCACCATAGCATATAATAATAATAATATTCCACAACTATCACACAACGCTGTCTAGTCCCAAGCTAAGCAGAGCTTGTGCTATAAGTACTAGACAACTGATAAACAGACTTATATATTTCTAAATACATATAGGTTATAGATAAATTACACCCAGACACAGAACAAAATTTTATGATCGTGCTCATCATACAAACATTTGTCCTGGGTGGGAATCAAACGCACGACCTCCGGCGAAGTATTTAGGGGCACTGACCTAGTGGTGGTAGTGCTATATAAATTAATTAAGAAATTAAGAAATAAGGAATATTTTTAATTTATAATGTAAGAAAGATCTTAAATAAGGAATATTTTACAAGCTTTTATTTAGTTTCACCTGACCGATATTTGTCTGTGATCAAATCTTGCAAATTAAATTTGATCCACTTCCTGCTTACCGATAGAGCTGAAATTTTGTATGTATGTGTAAATCGCGTGACAATGTAATATTATGATGACATGGAGCTGATCTGATGATGGAGATGGAAGGTGGCCATAGGAACTCGGTCGTAAACGACAGAACCCTTTCGAATTTGGGCTCGTTTGATTTGTATTGACGAGTATTTAGGTGCTAGATGGTAACCAGGGTCTGATGATGGAACTGGAAGAGGGCGATATAAACTCGGTAATAAGCGCAATAAGATTACCACATCGTGTTTAAACTTTTTGGAGTGGTCTTGATGATTATATCAGTATAACCAGCACTGTAAAAAATTGCTATTAAAAAAATTTTTTCATTGAAAACTTGGATAAACTTCTAATAAATACCTACTTCAAAGTTTCTTATTTACGATTCCGTCGTGTACAGTACGGCCGACGGATCTTGGCGCGTCTGAAGTTAGGCTCTGCGAACTTTATTGCTCAAAAAGCGCGCCAAATAAATGATTTATAAAAATAAAGGCCAAACACAGTTGTTAACAGTAATAACAACTGCTATTGGCATTTATTTTTTCAAACCATTTATTCTTTTACGAGTGCACAAGTTCGCAGAACCTAACTTCAGACGAGCCAAGATCCGTCGACCGTACTGTACTCGTATTCTTCTGTTTTTATCTTTAATAGGTAATGCACATCTCGATACAATTTTCTACAGGTACCTATTTTAAATCTTTTAGATCGTATATACATATGTGGAGGTTTATTTAACCTGTTGAATACCGTAATTAGAGACACAATAGAAAGACAATAGGTGTGCGGACGCCGGCGTCGTCTTGGAAATAATGAATTAAGAGATTTTTCTTACCTCTTTAGACATTATAATTTAGTTATCTATTCTAATAATACAAAGTTGAGAAGTATGTTTGTTTGAACGCACTAATCTCAGGAACGATACGGTTTGAATTATTAAGAAAAATATTTAAGCCGTGGATAGCTCATTTATTGAGCAAGGCTATAGGCTATACATCACACTACATTCCATGGGAGTGGAGTAGTTACCAAAGAAGAAAACCGCGGGGGCAGCTAGTTAATTTATAAGATTTTTGCAAAAATAAGTAAATTACGATTTAAAATAAGCCAGAACTTTAACTGCTTATTCCTTGTGCGATAATTCTTGTGAGATTTTAACCTTTTAACGTTATTATTGAACATTTATATAGGACTTTAAGTAACTTTCCCGGTATTGTAACCGGTAGGTACTTGCAATATTGACCTTAATCATTTTCGCGTGCAGCGAGCACTCGGAGGCGCGGAGGACGGACTTGTCACGAGTCAGCCTGTGGTTGGTTCCTATAATTATACATTGCAGTAAGTACGCGCGAAGTGCCGCGTCCTCTATACTTAAGTCTAGAAGTGTGGGAACATGTTGTTGAAAGATGAAGTACAATCATCATTAAGCTAAACAGCTTGTAAATGTAACTAGAAAGATTTTTAATAATCCATAGAGATACTCCATTTATTGCTTTGCATATCTATATAAAAGCGAAATACCACTCACTGATTAATCACGAAATCTCAGAAACTATAATACCTACAAACTTACAATTTTGGCACATAGTTTCCTTATAGGGTGAAGACATCCACTAAGAACGGATTTTACGAAACCTCACCCGTAAGGAGGTATAACGGGGGTTGGAAGTTTGTATAGAGAAGCGACTTTAACATCTCGCGGGCGAAGCCGATGGTAGAAGGTAGTTATGTGTATAGAAAGTCCTCGATAGCTCTCCTGGATAGCCAAGAGTGCTTTATTATACAATAAAGACCCCTCTCTTCCTTATGCCCCCGGTTTATTCGTTGAGAATGCGATTAAGTACCAATGTAATTTCAATTTAGAAACCAGGTTTAGTCTTAGTTCTGCGGGAACAGTTGAAAAAGTTACCATGGTCCTAGAACGCTGGGTTTTAGTCAGCGAAAGTCTGTCACGCCCTTTCACTCCACTCTAGAGCGAAAAAAGTCATTTGATGATTTCTATCCTCGAAAAAATGGGTCAGCTGTATTTGACAAGATTGTCATCACGACTGATTCGTTCTTATTCCTTGTAAACTTATTACCAGAATATCTTTGTTTGCATCAGCCTGGACTGAAATAAATACTGTCCTAAAATATTATTCCCTCCCGTCTTCAGGAATTTGTACTATTCGTGATCATCCGGCTTACTCAGAGCCAAAGAATCTTGTCCCGAGATATTAAAATATAATAATTTAATACTTACCTCTCGGAGGTCGCAAGTTATAGTTAGATCAAGTTACAATATGAATATTTATAAATGTGGTTATATTAGGATCCAGGTCGATCGTACCGCTTTTACGATGTTTTTTACTTATTAGGAACATAATATCTATTTATTGTACTCATTATTTATATTCGACTGAAAACTGGCAATATTATGAATGAAGTAGAACTTACATAAAGTTATATAATTGAATAACGGGCGCTCATTTTCAGTTGTATAAGTAAGTACCTACTCTACAAACTAAGTACATAATAATTAATAAGAGAGCCACAGATATGTCAAACAGTATGACATATCTGTGAAGAGAGCCCATTCTAAAATCAAAACTAAAAAAAAAAACTAGTCATACATAAATAGATTAGTTAATAATAAATAGATTTATTGTAACGTTTAATATTTTTAAGATTATTCTGTGTAGTATGCGTCCATATATCGAATTATTATTTTGCATGAAATTGGAGCAAACTAGGTATAAAAAGTTACTGAAAAACTCTTTTTCTATTCTCAGTTCCGCCTTATATTGAGCAAAACTTACCTTAATCTCTTGAACAAAACAATCCTTGGATATCTCCTGGATCTCAGAGCCGATAAGCCGCGCCATACCCATCAATTGGGCAGACACAAAACCGAGCCGATGACACAGATACAGGTATCTTTAGTGCGGCGAGGATCTATTTAAGTGTGCATTAAATAAACGGAGCTCGGAGTGTGGCTCTCGGTTGCGCGCGTAGGTGCTATTTAGCCCTGAAGGTGGCGCACGGGCGCGTCGTGACTTACCCGCCGCGTGCTGCGGCTGCCAATAAGAAAACAACGCCCACGCCGACTTAAAAATGTTAAAATAAATAAAATGCGCACGTCCCGGCTTATCTCAGCGTAGTCGAGGACAGGGAAGGGAGCCCGCGCACTGAGCCCTGCCAATCTGTCTAGCCTATTTTTGAGGGCTTAGCAAAGTTCATAATCTACAATCGTTAACGCTAGTAGAAAACTTAGACGTCATCTCAACGCTCAGTCACGTGGTCAGAACAAAGGAATTGGAGGCGTTGCCGTCTCGAGGCGATCGACGAAAGAGAAACGAAACGGTCGTAACTTGGCTAGGCTAGCTGATTATGTTGAAGTCTAAGCTAAGCTACCAGGTTAACTACAGATATTGTCACTGTTTGTAAGATACTTGAAGTGACTTGTTGTCTGACTTCCATAATCCAGTAAATGATTTAGGCAAGACTAATGTCGGATTTCCTGGCCTGTCACCAGTGCAAAAACTAGCCCTTTAAGCGCTCGGTACGAGGTTCTATAACTGCTGTCCTTGAAAAATGTTTCACCTAACTTAAAATTCTTTCACACATTATACAAAATTCTGACCTTTCATAATTTCTGCGCCCCACCATGGTTTGCGCTCTGTGCCTGAGGACCGCTAGCACAGTCCTAGTTACAGCACTATTTCTGACTATCCGTGTCTCTTTAAAGATCTACAAATACAACAATAGGACCAAAGGCCTAAAGTGCTTTCCGACACGTGAAGGAATCTCAGCATATTTATAACCTTTCGACTGTCCAAAAACTTATTTTTTATTTTTATTAAAATTGGACTATTTAGTTCAATTCAATGCAGAAGCCTTTTATAAACCACTGGTGTTAACTTGAAACTTGATAGGAGATGGTCACCAATCCACAAACCGACCTCAGAAAGGGTAGCTTAACCTCACCTCGATGATTTACCTTTGAGGCAGTTATTACTCTAGCTACGAGTTCCTCCGAACATAACCGATCCAGTAACATGTAAGCTGCGGTGTAATTGCACGTTTAACGGACCTTTAAAAATTAAAATTATAGGAGTGAGGAACGTAATGATAATGTGCGATGTGACTTACGAGACGGACAATGTGAAAAACTGTTGCGGAACGTTTTGAACAACGATGCTATCAATCGGCTGAAATAACATGGTTTTATTTTGATCAGCCGAAACTGAAAGATAAACCGAACCGATAATCGAATTAGAAAATGTTGAACACCTATTTCTATTGACAAAGGACAGAACGGGTTTCGTACAAGGAGTGCCTAAACAAAAATATTTCTTTGGTAGGTAATGGTCTTTTGAGAGGTAATGGGACCTTCTATGTGCTGATGGTGATCACTGGGGTTGTTTTAGTGACATAAAAATCCCACACTCCCCGGACTTATCCCCAAAGTCCGGGCGCCTTTTGAAGGTTTCCACTCGACAAAAAAAAAGGGTACACGACAGCAACGTATATTTTAGTAGCTGCTAATGTTTTGGTAGCTACTAAAATTTGATTTGCTATATTGATAAAGGTGCTTAGACTATTTAATCTTATTCAGTCCCTTGACAGTTTTAACTGTCAGTGGGATTCGAATTTTGGCGAAAAAATTTAGTCAATCAGAATCTATAAAATAGAATGAAATTGAATATACTTAGATAAGGTAGTCATAAACGCAAACTATGTATTATTTTGAAGGAGCTGTCAGCAAACCGTAGAGGCCCAGCCTGCTAGCTGCAGGCAGGCAGGGTCGAAGCCTGCTGGGGTCATGGGTCAGCTTCCGAAAGGAATACGCGACGCCAGCACAATAGGCAACGAAGGAACGGGGTAGGTTTTTAGTCAGTAAGAGTCTAACACTACTTCCCGCTCCGCCCAAGGGCGGGATTTGTCATTGGATGATTTTACCTACCATAAAAAAAAGCAACTATGTATTATTTTAAATTCAATAAAACGTAATTTATAAATATAAAAACTGTCATGAAACTATCAAGATACTGAATAGGATTAAAAGTCCAAGTGTAGATTTTGATATTTTGGTCGGTGCTAATATTTTGGTAAATATTTACCTACCTACTGATATTTCTGTAGTTGCTAATATAAGAAGGCAGGGCCGCTCTGAAGCGCGTTGAGGTGGTGTTATAGTTATAGTAGAGGGGAAACACCTAAAATGTGTATGATGTAGCTACTCAGTAGGTAGTCGAAAATCCATGATAATCTTTACTTTTTCTCTGGTCAGGTTGGAAGACACCGACTTCGTTTTCCATACAAGAGCCCTTCATCATCATCAATTTTATATGGTTCCAACTGTTGGGATTCAAGCTTCCTCTCTAGGAGAGGGAATGGGCAACAATCTACCACACGGACAGTGTAGATTGGTGGACAATACTTATCTTCGAATTTTTGGTTCTAGGATATACCGGTTTCCTCAATATGTTTTCCTTCACCGTTTAGAGAACAGTAAAGAAATAAATTGCACAAAGTAATGCGCCTGGCTGTGTTTTTACCCGCGACTTACAACTCGTAAGTCGAGACCGTTAGCTACTAGGCACAGAAGCCCTTACCAACGTCAAAATAATTGGTTAATTAATAATCCAATGCTAACCCTTTCCCGGCAGTGTGCGGCGGTCTTTAGTGGCGTGTGCCCCGGGCAGGTGCGTACGGCCGTACGCGTCCATCGGACCGGTCCACTCTCGCAACTAGGGTCCCCAGGTCTCGGCTAACAGATCAGCCTGTTTACCCGGACCTTTAGGTAAAATTGAGCAAAAAGGACGGATGATGATATGATATATAAATGATGCTTTCAAAAAAGATCATAATCAAAACAGAAATATCAAAAAAATATCCAGGGTAAAGTTTATTTATTTTTCGCATTCTGCAAAAGCACATGGAGTCCAATAGAAGAAAGCATTTTTAAATCTAGGTAAGTACTCGTACATATTTCCCGATAATCTTTTCCTTTTTTCTTTCTTTAACTTACTCCACACTTTATTTGATTAAACTGAGTTAAAATAGAACAAGCCTAATATCAGCTGAATGATTTAGCCCGACACGAAGACTTCTATAGCTATTTTATACAAAAATCATCAAATAGTGTTAGCTGAACTGAGAGGGTCGTTGATGATTTGAATATATTTTTTTCAATATCTGTTATGACTGTAAATAAAAAATACGGAAGTTATGTAAGTCGTCTCTAGTACGTCGACCGCTGAAATTGTGCCTATATGGCACGATTTCACATCAGTTGCGACGATCACACACATTCGGCGGCTAACGCTTTTCGCTCGCGCGACAGCGCCGGCTTTCATCTCTGTCCTTGTCTATCAGTGACTACAAGTAGTGTAGATGTGTGAGTTTCAAGTCCAGGTTTTCTGATTGCAATGTTAGCGCGTAACGTATCTTCCCTTATAATATAATTCAATGATTTTAACAAACAGTATGTGTCAGGTTTTACCTGACACTGACCTGTAAGGCTATGATGCTATTCTCTAAGAAAACGCAGCGCTGTTCGACGTTGCCGTAACGTCGAACATACAAATAGGATACATTGAATTAACAATCCAATATATAGGCGTATTTGGTTGACAATCCAATGTATAGGTTCATTAGGTTGACAATCCAATGTATCCTATTTAGCGCTGCGTTTTCTCAGCGAATAGCACCACTACAAAATGCGAAAAACTTAAGAAAATTTGAATTTCTCTGGCGCTTTCATCTTAACGTGTCCGGCTTCACCCAGACTCCTGGCAACCCTACTCGCAACGCAATACCGCACACCGTACTTACCGAGTCTTACGACCGAGCGTTACGTACCGACGCTATTAACAATTTAAAGTTTGGACCGCTTATTTTTCAAAGATACTTATTGTATGTAAACGCAGCGAAGTGGAAGAAAGTCGGCACAAAGATCGGAGTTGATGATAATCCTATTTTTTATGCTTGCGAAGTTCAATAAGTAGGACCCTATTTATAATATCTTCATTCCTTGGGACGTTTATATGTCTTGGACCGATCATAGAAATTGATCACTTTTTTTATGGTAGGTAAAATCATCCAATGACAAATCCCGCCCTTGGGCGGAGCGGGAAATAGTATCAGACTCTTACTGACTAAAAACCTACCCCGTTCCTTCTTTGCCTATCATGCCGGGGCTGAGCCTTCCTCTCAGAAAACGGCCCTAGACCCCAGCAAGCTTCGACCCTGCCTGCCTGCAGCTAGCAGGCTGGGCCTCTTCGGTTCGCTGACAGCTCGTTGAGGCGCGCGGGAACAGTACGCGCCGTCGACGGCTTGGGCTCGGTCTGGTCGGTTACCGGACGATCGGACAGCGTGCTACCCATTGCACGCCATCCGCAAGCCCGCGCCTACGGTGAGAAATATAATTGTCCATATAATATAATAAATTAATTGGCCATATCAAGAAATTGATCACTTCATGATATGGCGAAGTAAAACTGGCCAGATAATTTTAAACGTTACAGTTTGATGATATATTTCAATCCACATTTGGCTTACTTTCTTTAGACCTTTTATAATCGTAGAAATCCTACATCAATGATATGGCCAAACGATGATTGACACATCATCAAATGTTATCGTTTAAACGATCTGGCCAGCTTTAGTTGGCCATATCATGAAGTGATTAATTTCTATGATCTGACCGCGACATTACATTTTTAAGAAGCTTTAAGGAGTCTAAAATATCCCTCATAGCAGATAAGCAATTTCATAAATTGCATGCTTATTTAGAGTTCTGTTACCCAAAGGGTAAAGGCAGGACCCTATTGCTAAGACTGTGCAATTTAGTTTCACTTTTTTTTGGACTGACCGACATTTTGACAATTCAAAAGTGCCTCTAATTGGTCTATTTGAAATAAACGCTTCTAATTTCTGATTTCTGTCTGCATGTCACTAGGCATGTCTCATGAACCGTGATCAGTCACCCTATATAGGTTTACCTATTTATTTATCAAACTTATACAATCTTTACAGGAAACCTGATGTGACAATACAGCCAACAGTCCTCGACACACCTATTACATACCTATTTTCTGTAGCTGTATATTATTTATTGAAGTTATTAATGTAATAATACCTTCGATGGACAACACTCTGTCTGCAATCACTTGCAATTCTGTTTTGTAAACACTACAGTACGATAAAATATGAATTGAAAATACGAATGCAAGGCTCCGTAAAATTGAAATTGACTCGTAATTTCCCGTTCTTATTACTGCTGAAAAATTACGTGATGGAATTTTTAATATATTTTTCTGATTAAGTATTTTGTGATTTTAAAAAGAATTATAAAGGTTTAAGTTTTCATTTGTAGATTTATATTTCGAGGCTTATTTTCAAAAAGTCTTTCATGTTTTAATTTTTTAATTGATTTTAATCAATAGTCACGATTCTGTAAGCTTTACCTACAAAAGGTCTGGCTACAATTATGTTGTTGCTCTCACAGTAATAAATTGCAAGCCAAGCATTTTAAATATAACAGGCTAGCGGTTGTCTTTCATCGCTGTCTCGCGAGTCCATTCACGGCACAGAGTGCTCATACTTCATTTGGGGTGCTTTCACACTGACTTGCATTTTATACTGGGTGCATTCACGTGGAGGGTAAAGGATTATAACAGTGTGTAGGTAATGACTTGAGATCTTAATAAGAATTTTATCATGGCCCAGTACCCTATTTTAATTTTATAAAAAGATGTGGGCGTATGCTGTTATTTATAGTTTCACAAATTCTCGTCACTTCAATTTTCTATGATGAAAATAAATCTTTACAAGGATACAGCTAATAATATAATTTTCATGAGCTCTTTTTAATAAAAATGGTTATAAAACATTGATAAACGATATCCACTTTAATTTTAATATATTATTTCGAATAAAATATGAATCGTAAATGATAACAATCAATTAATGTTTCAAGATGGTTTCAAGCGTTATTTTTTTGTGGGCTGGGCCATTTACAGATTTGTCTAATAATTACGGTATGGTTAAATAATTTTTTCGACATTAGTGTCATGATAAAAGCTCTCATTAAAAATAAAAAGTGACATAAAGTGTGGGCCTAAGACTTCGCCGACTGCTTCGCTTAAATCCGCAAATCCGGTTTCAGAACCGTCGACCTCTCGGCCCCGTTTGTTTTTTCATTCGCAAAACTGTCTTATTTACGTTAATTAAGTGAAGTATAAGTTCGTGACTAGTACTGTGGGAGCGGAGGAAGACTAAACGTGACGGATCTTACTGTAGTACTGTGTCATAAGTTATTTTAACCACACAATGCGGCTGCAATCCCAGGGCGACTGGAAACCTATTATAAATATAAGGCGGTCGTTATGTCCCGATAATGAAGCTGTTACTTTCTTCATTATGTACGTCCCTTTCAGCTCGTAAGTCTATGATATTTTGACAGGTGTTTAATGAGAATAGTGCAAAAACTGGTCTGAAGAATACTGTCTGTTATGACAATAACGACTCACGAGCTTCCATTAGTATGGCATTAAGGATGTTTATAGCATTACGTTTTAGTAAATAAAATGTGTAATTTAAACAATTTTTCTCATCGCAGTAAGCTTGGAGGTACTACATTTTCTAACCCACACTTTTCTTTTTTGTCTTTTAATTAGTACCTGTAAAACCCGTTCATCTTTTTGCACAATTTTCTCTTAATGGGCTACAATTTGTTATCTTTTAAGGACGAAAGGACCGTGAAGCTCGTTTGACATCTCTCAAAGAAATTAAAAAATATTTTATGTTCTGTTACTAAGTTCTCTACGTAATGAGAGCTCCGACTTCGCAAGGCAATGTGACTTATGGTGGCCATGGCATGTCTTATTACTGTTATTACAGGCCGGAGGCCCACACGAATTATAGAATAACAGGTCCGAGAAGCGAACCACGGTTTTTTGAACCGTTTTTTCATCGATACTGTGTTACCCCAAGGGAAGTTACATATATCATGTATTGTTCGTGCTCGGCCCCAGTGTAATGCTGCTATTTTTTACAATGTTACTACGTGTAACTTATAAGTACAATGTTTTTAATAGGCCCTCATTCTTTAGCTGTCCTTTCAATGGGTAAATAAATTTTAGCGAGTGATTCAGAAAGAGACTGCGGCGTTAATACTAAATTTTGCTGACCGACATTTTGACAATTCAAAAGTGCCTGTAAATGGTCTATTTGAAATAAATGCTTTTGATTTGATTTGTGTTAGGTCTCATATTTTTCATTCATTTGGCAACGTACCGGGATATTTACTCCAAGGCTTCTTCTTCTGATTATAGATACTTTCTAATTGATTTTACGATAATTGTTTACTTTATCTATACCCATAGAGTAAACTAATTAGGTATCGTAAAATACACATTATATAATACACGTAATATACATACCCATGTATGTATATCGGGTTGGTGTCTGGAACTCCATGACTAAAGCGCGTATTTTGCGTACAAGTAGGATAAATGTGTCATTCGATCCACCCCAGCTCCTCAAGGAAGGCCAGCAGCGCCTTAGTGTTACTGACCATTTCACGGAGGGCACCTGGTTTTCCGAAGTACTTTGCCCTGTATCCAGCGACATAGAGATAGTATAGATTCGAAAGTATTCCAAAATTAATGAAGTGTTCAGCATGGTTTGTTGACTCCGATACTGCAAGCTATACCTAAAGAAAAAAATAAATTAAAATCTGATGGAAACGACACCGATGCAGTAGAATGCTTGTTCAGCGTCACTATTTCCTACAACTTTTAATGCAGCAAGAGTGTGCCGGCTCAATATGCTGTGATCGCTTCCTCCATTGTTATATATATATATATATATATGTTGTTATATATATATGTTTGTTATATATTGTCATGTTTTGGTGTACAATAAAGTTTATTCTATTCTATTCCATCATAAACCTGACCCCTCGCAATCCATCAGGCATAATCGTGGTCAATAAAAAATTTTTTGTTCTTCTTCTTCTTCCGTGTCGATCTGAAACAAATTTGTTCCGATCTATATTTAGCCATCTAGAGCGCTCCGTCGTTGGCTTCACATAAGTCGTGGAAGGTGCAGCCACTAACCAGCCAAGTTACAATCGTTTCGTTAAACGTGAACGCTTGGAGTTGGCCACGCCCCTAATTCCTTTGTTCTGACTACGTGACTAAGCGTTAAGATGACGTCAGTTAGGGGTGTAGGTAGTTGTGCGGATAGGTGAAATCAATTATATGAATGTCACAGGTTTTTATAATTAATTAATTTATAGGCTCGCGCTCGACCACTATTTCACCTGTTGGAAAGCGATTGCGTCAATTTCCGTTGTGCCATCCACCACATATCAATCTGCCTAGTCGTTTCTTAATTAAGTTGTATTTTACATGGAGCGACCACCTATCGAAAGACGCAGTGCTGGAAGGCCTCTCACAGGTGGACTGATGACCTGGTGCCCTTTCCAGGTCATAGGTACGCGGGAATCCAATTGATGGGAGACGCACTGGACCGGTCGTTGTGGCGACACTTGGGGGAGGCTTATGTCCAGCAGCTAGATGATAATGATTACCACCTCAATCTGACCTTCACAAGCCAGTAACTAGGTAACTCGATATCTTAAACTGGTGTTAGATTTTCTAGCTTCTGTCTATCCATGACCACTGTCGTGTCAAAGATCTATTAATGGCAGCCGGGACCAACGGCTTAAGTTGCTTTATGAGGCGCGGAGGAATCTCGGTATGATGATGTGGTCACATATTCATAGACCGAACTCGCTAAGAGTAGCTTAACCTCGAAGATGGACCCAGGCAGCAGTTTATTATTTTAGCCACGCGCTATCCACCATGTAACTTAAAAAACCGATGTAATGCGAGTTCGGCTTGCAGACTGAGGGTTCCGTATAACTTAGTCAGTAAGAGTCTGACACTACTTCCCGCTCCACCCAAGGGCGGGATTTGTCATTGGATGATTTTACCTACCATAAAAAAAACCTATGTAAATAGTTCAGTTCACGTAGCGAGTTCCAAATCGCAAAAAGGTGACGTAAATACTTTACAGTTTTCAGACTTTCTTCTGGACTTGAGCTGTGAGGCCTTGCTTCATGCCTTTCAGGATTGTAGGTCAACGTGAAATGCACTGTAGGTTTTGGTTTCCTAGCGGACAGCCAACAAGGTGATCCTATAAGGGCGGAACCTTTACAGTATCACCTTGTTGTTCGTTTTTGCCGCCTTTGATGCGAAACCCTAAAAATTACGACAAAAATATTACACCTACCTCCACTATATATTCATTCGTCTTTTATTTCCTCGAAGATATCGTACGAAGATATCGCTTACTGCTATTACTTACATACGAAACGCGGAACTTGTTCGTTCATAAACTGTGCGCAGTTGTCTCCGGTCTCTACTGTCTCTTGAGACACAGTAATTGAGACATTCGAACAGATAACCATCATCCAGGGAATCGCTTTAAGCACCAATAACCTGTTATTATTGGTACTGTTATAAATCTTAAGTTTTTTTTTTCTTTATAAAGGTTGAGCAGACAATTGGTCCTTTGAGTTTGAGGTCTCGGAAAAGAGGACCAATATTTTTGGTAATAAAGGTCAGCTTGTATTGTTGTGAAAGGTCATTTTTTATTAAGGTTCCGTACTCAAAGTATAAAAACGGGACCCTATCACTAAGACTTCGCTGTCTGTTCGTCCGTCTGTCCGTCACTGTCACTAGGCAGTATCTCAAGAACCGCGATATCCAGACAGTTGAAATTTGCACAGATGATGTATTTTTGTTGCTGCTATAGCTATAACTACAAATACTAAAAACAAAAAAAAAAAAATAAGTGGGACTACAACAAACGTGATGTTTTTTGCTAGTCCGACTCGCACTTGGCCGGTTTTTATAAATGTTCACCCATTTTTTGAGGTGGGAAATCATCAAATTAGTTCTGCCAGTGTGGGTGAAATGACGACTTGTGACCCTTCATTGCCCTTTGCATTCTATGGTCACGGTCACTCTATCGGTACATTTTTGCTGTCAATGCTAACTCCAAAATGAAAAGCATTTAAATAACAATTAACAACTTGTCAACGAGAAAAACAAGTAGAGAAAGCAAAGGCAAAAATCTTGCATAGATACTTTTTTCGTGCATGTGGATCCATAGTCTGGATAATCACGATGGCGTTACACAAGGTACAGACGCCAGCATATTAACCTACCTAAATCTGTCAAATTTCTTTAATAGATTTTCAACCTTATCACAATAGCGGAAGGTTAATGTTCGATTGGTAATTTGACAGATTGGGGTAGATTGACTGTACCTTAAAAGAACAGAAGTTCTACCACGAGTTTTTAACACGATCAAACTGATGACTTAAACCTTAGATTAAATCAAAACAGCGAAAGATAGGTGACTCGCCTCTAGCACGTGGACCGCTGAAATCAGGTCCGTCGCTTAATTGCGACTAATGCGATTTCACTCGCACGACAGCGCCGGCTCTTATCTCTGTCCTTGTCTATCAGTGATTATAGGTTAGAGACTGTGATGACACTGATCATAGATGTGTGAGTTTCGAGTTCAGGTTTTCTGATTACAATGTTAGCGCGTAACATATCTTAAGGGGATGGAGCTGTTTAGGGTGTATAAATCTATCCCTCTTTCTCGCTCGCATGCTTGACATTTAAACACGTCATGGTAAGGCCCCCAGAATTAAGAGCAATTAGTTGCTCATGGAAGAAACAGTTTTCAATTTAAACGCCGATTTTCGCATTAGGGAACTTCAAATTAATTGCAACGTGCTGCGCGACGGCAGCGTGGTTGCAGCGCTAACGCCGCGCTGCTTTGTTATTCCATATACGAGTAAATAAAAACGTGCGACTGTGGCGCTACAACTGCGCTGTGACCGCGCGTCATTTATTTATCTATATATTTAGAAGAAAGTCGTGTTAGTTACACTATTTATAAGTCAAGAACGGCTGAACCGATTTGGCTGAAAATTGGTGGAAAAGTAGCTTGGAACCAGGAGAAGGATATAGGGTAAGGATAATTTTTATCCCGTTTAATAATAATAAAATAAAAATTCAAAGCTTGCTCATTTAAGGTAGAGTAGAGTAGGGTAGAGTCGAGTAGGATAAAGTAGAGTAGGGTAGAGTGGGAGCAAAGCTGCGGGCAAAAGCTAGTATGAAATAAAATACCAGCGCGGTAGCAGCGCTGAAGTCACGCGGCATTTTGCGACTAATTTGAAGGAGCCCTTAGGTCTCTACGTCTAACAAATTACCCGTCCAAATGGCTGCAATTAAGTATATTTCTTCGCTAAACGATCAGGTATTATATTTAACACTTACAATCAGCCTTACAAGGCATAAAATATAGACGATCCTTTTCAAAATAGTGTGTAAACTGGCCTTCGTCTTGTGTTCACTTTCTCGAAGCACATTAAATCATGATACATCTCGATACATCTACATTAAGTCTTCTTTACGACCTGTACATGTCTGTAATAAGGAAACCATCTGTGAAAGCTTCGTAATAATTGTTACATGAAGATATCGTGACTATTTTCACTTGTCTTAATGTTAGGAGAAGGGTAATTTTGAAACGTTGGGTATAATTGGTGTAATTGAACTATTTTATCGTAGGTGAGCGTTATTCGTAAGCTCTGTCAAAACTTTGAATGATGGTCTTTAGAGTCGCCTTGCGTGAGTTGCAAGGCTGAAGCATTGCCTAAATGAATAGTTTAATATGATATTTCCACAACTATCACACAACACCGTCTAGTCCCAAGCTAAGCAGAGCTTGTGTTATGGGTACCAGACAGCTGATAAACATTCTTATATATTTCTAAATACATACATATTATAGATAAATAACACCCAGACACAGGACAAATGATCGTGCTCATCACACAAATATTTGTCCTGGGTGGGAATCGAACCCACGACCTCCGGCATAGCAGTCAGGACCACTAACCACTAGACCAACAGGCCAGTCAAAGTTTGTTAATAAAGTTTTTTGCTTATGACGTGCCCTGGCTTAGCACAAGTGCTAATTGTGTACCTTCTTCGGTTATTACTCTTTCTATTGTGGAATACTGACATTAAAATCTGTTGCGTAGTTTAGATGAAATTAAAAGGTAATTAGATATAACCTAAAACGTTTCAAACGTAGAATTGATAAACAAAAAAAAAAATACTCTGGTTTTAAACTATGTGAAAATGAGGGGCCGAGTTTTTGAGTGAGAAGTATTTTAAAATATTCTGTCAGATACAATAACAAAAAGTACAATAAAAGGCGATTCACTTTAATGCTGCCAAGTGCTGGAAAAAGTACACAGTGAAGGTTTTTTGTAATTTTTGCTTGAATGAATAATGGGACCATCAGCAAAACATAGCTTATTTTATTGTCATCATTTTTATGCGAAAGTAGTTTACATGTAAAAATAAAACCTACGAAAACTTGGACAGTTAATTGACAACGTTAAAGACGAAACCAATAATTTAAATATGGACAAATTATATAGCTTTTAAACCCGAGAAATGGGCATGAAGTAGTACACATTTTATACCTTGAATGGTATCTTAAATTTAATATCTGGCATCCTTGGTAATTCTGAATACCCTCTCACTTTAGTATTTTATGTATCATCATAATAATTAAGTACATTACTTGGTCCGTCCGTTAAAATATCGAGATAGGGTGTGCAATCATAGTATTTCAAAATAATGTTTTGTAACATTTGTAAGTGATATTCGATTGAAATTAATTGGCAGTTGGCATTTACTGCCAGTGGCATCTGGGTGGTCTAGCCGGTGAGTCTTTGTTGAGGACTCGTGTATATTTCATTTATATATTCGCAGTACAATAATCGTCTCTCCATTTTCAGTTGCAAATTGGACCACCTCTAAGAGGATAGGAGCGGTGTCTACACGTGTTCTATAGGCTATGAAATGTCAGCTCAGACGGAGTACACCTGCCGAATGTATATCAATGCATCTGATATAAATAGAATCCTTGGGTTTTATTCTAGGTTCAACTGTCACCTAAAATATTGTGATTTGCGTGTACAGTTTTTTATTTGATACAACACACAAAATTATGCAGATCCGTATGTTCACTAAATTAATTTGCCTTATTAATGCTATTGCTTGGGTTTGATAAAGAATGACAGCTGACTTACTAGTTTAATTATCTAGACTTACGAAGAAGTTTAGTGATAGATAGATAGAACTATATATACACTTAAACCTACAAACATTACACAAAAACATAAATATATACACTAAAGGCTCCTAACTAGAATATAGCGTCAAAAAACTCCTCCGCATCGCTGTCGACTGGAAGTGTGCCCAAAAGGCTGGCGGCATTGCCACGTTGTATGGCAATGCTTAATCTCTGACCGAGGTAAAAGCCAGCCCTTGGGTCACGCGAAGTGTCAACTAATCGTTTGGAAAGTTCTTTAAAAAGTGAATGTGCACTCGGACCCCACGGCCCAAGAGTTTCAACCCCAAACGGCTCAAAAATATAACTGCCGACGAGGTTGTTATATTTCCGCCGCTTGAGGTTCTCCGCTGCCGCAGCGGCAGCACCAGCACAGCACGATGAGCTAGGAAGATGGGATGGCGCAAGAGTGTCGACACAGGTAGCGTCCCACACTAAAGGTCTACCCACCTTCCACGGAAATAAAGACATACCGTCCGGTCTCTTACCATCGTCGCGTGCCAGGCCATGAGGTTCCAAAACAGCCGGGACGCCGACGGTGACAAGGGCTCGTCGGATAATGTCGTTAATATTCGCGTGCCGCGGTATGCGTCCCGCGCTTCGACAGCATGACAGGCCGTGGTGACCGAGGCTGTTGACAACTTCGCCACAGTGGCAGCGATGAGGAGAACAGCAAGGAGCGCCAAGGCGTAGGGCAACAGCTAGGCGGAAAGTAGTATCGTCGAACAAGGTGCCAATATTCGACGACGGCAGTGCGTGAAGCCAAAGACCTGACTCCCAATTTCCCACAGCCAGCAGGCGCGCACGCTCCGCAGTAGTAGCAGATGTTACTATTAGGTGTTCCTGGACTACTTTGCAGAGTGGCTCATCCCACCGTCTCTGGGAAGCCGGGTTGTCGGGCGGATTTATACTCGGGCAAGCGATTTTCCAAGCATCTATAGCCTCGATGAAGCACGGCACATTGAAATTAATCAGTGAGGATGATAGGATATTCCTGATTAATTTCTCAGTGCCGTGAACCGAGGATATAAAAGCTGGTAAACTAATACTAGAAATTTTGCGGACGCCGAGGCCTCCCATACGGATGGGAAGGGTAGCTTGAGCCCAAGCTCGGTCATCCATGGCTACGTTTAAAATTGATGTAAGGGTACGCCTGATAATTTGGTCCATTTTTTCCAGAAGATCGGGGTGTTTCCATAAATGAGAAGCGCGGAGAAAATATGCTAATTTAGGGCCGAAACAGCAGTACCGAATTATGGTGATGGCCGAATGCATGTTAATTTCCAACAATCTTTCCGAAATATCATTAAAATTTTGAATTTTTTCCTCAACAAAATTGGGAAAGGAATCCTCGAAAATAGGAGACCCAAGGAGACAGATAGACAGATATATTCTTTATTGTACACCAAAGATAAAATTACAATAGGAACTTAAAATGTTAAATGTTAAAGACAAGTAGCTTCTCCCAGCGATTTCGCCCGCATGAAAATAGAAAATTATACCTAGGAAACAAATATCCCATGTACTATTCCAGGACATGGTCTAGTCGTGTTCCAACGGGTATTGCACGCCGTTCATAAATCATTTGCCCAAAAACCAACAGGGTCGAGAATTTACTTTCTGTATTCTAAATAATGCCTGTTTTTATTGAAACCAAAATGTGTGTGAAATAGTAACAAACATATGTATAAACACATCATCACTACATAGTATAAAACAAAGTCGCTTTCTGCTGTCTGTGCCTATGTATGATATTTTGATACGGTTCTTTATAATAGATAGAGTGATTCAAGAGGAAAGTTTATATATATAATACATGCATAATATGTTTAATATCACCATTGCACCCGTGCGAAGCTGGGGAGGGTCGCTCTAGTATATTTATACACTATAATTATACAAACTTTCACTTTCATAATGTTTGTGTGATTTGCCTCATCAATGAATTTCCATATTATTACATACATAACCATCCAATAAATGACCATTATAATTTAATGACTTGTGCTGTCTCCACTAGGAAGTATTTGAAATAATAAATAATCTATTATTAGGTTTAGAGTTTCCTCACACCGCTTCCAGTAGATATCCTCGGTGTTTATCGAAAGTGTTTGACAGACAACTACTATGATTACCTGGCTCCCTAGTACCTGTGTCTCGGCATCAACTATCAGTTACGCCTCCCTGCGTTGCCCACTTGTGCAACATCCCACTGTTTATCAAATTATATGCATCGATTGAAATGTGATGAAATGGAAAGGAAATCCGTTAAAAGTCTTAAGTCCTTCAAATAGTGGTGATGTCTTAGGCAATGTGTAAGCAATTGAAAGATGTTGGCGGACTCTGAATGTACCTACGAGTACTAAAACAGTTTGAGGTAGGTACAGTAAAATCCAAACTTAATGAACGACTTGAGGCGAACCGCTTCGCATTTATCCAGAGATAAATTTAAATGACAAGAGGAGTTAGGTAGAAAAATAACTTCAGTCAAAAGCGCAGTCGAAAACTCCAGTCTTTCACCTTGACCTACAGATTTTTATTAACAAACAATTAAAAATTGACAAATATGACATCCCTTATTTGGTGCAACAATGACGTATTACTCTCTTAAATTCCAGCTGCCGTCGGGATTCCACAGTAGGCGTGGGCTTGCGGACGGCGAGCAATGGGTTGCTCGCCATCTAAGCGTCCGGACCAAGCCCAAGTCGTCGACGGCGCGCACTGTTCCCGCGCCTCGTGGAGTTGTCAGCAAACAGTAGAGGCTCAGCAGAGCTGAAGCCAACTGGGGCCATGGACTGATTTCTGAAAGGAATATCCGGCCGCGGTATAAAGGGCTAAGAAGGAACGGGGTGGGTTTTTTAGTCAGTAAAAGTCTGACATTATCTTCCGTTCCGCCTAAGGGCAGGGGATGTTATTGGACGATTTTTACCCACCAAAAAAAAAAAAATTACTTTTAAAAATTTTATACAGGAGAAGCAATTAGTTCCATGTCGTGTAATGTCTTTTGAAATTACGGCGATTGTACTAAGTCTCTTCAAAATGTCACCTTTAGCTTTTCGTGTAAAATTTCTAAATGAAAATTACGTTGTTGCACGAAATGTGCAACATGTAAATTCACATACACAAGAGACACCCGGAACAACTAGCTATATGCCATAAAAAAAAATATTTCGGGTGGGAATCGAACTCGCGATCACAAGTACAGCAGCAAATCGCTCAATTACTGCATTAACCAACCGTCCTTTACTTTAAATCACTTATTTTAAGAATACAATGACAGTATGTAGCATAATCGAATCTTGCCATAGCAAATCATTTCCTCAACAAATATTTCTAAGGCAAAGCAAGGGTAAACACTATCATCTCGCTTCTTGCAGATAAACAGCAGGAATGTATGAAAACGTAAAGCAGAGTCATTCGGTATAACAAGTCATGGTGATTATATCTCAATGGCAGTGGCGAAACTATAGGGTGGCAAGGCTGGCAAAATAAGTTGTCTCCCTGTCTGAGAGACCGCGAGCTCAAAAGAAGTATATTACGCGGCAAATAAGTTGAACCCGCAGCTATGGTTACGCGCGCCCCACTTTGATTAAAACCCGAAAATAGGTTATTACGCATTCAAGCTCGACCGTCATGATGATTCAACTTGTGTGCCGAGGATTATAGCCTGACTAATTTTAAAATAAAATATTAAAATTAAATCACAACGTGATGATTCTTCGGGGGCCCTCCCAATCCCAACCAATGAATTTGCCACCGGGCCTCAGTTAATATAGATAGTTATGCCACTACCATAGATAGTCACTGCTACTGCTGCTACTGCTCAATAATTTAGTGTCGTAATGAGCAGGTGGGAAATTCGTAATCCGGCTGAGCAGAACCCCTTCGAGATTGGTGTTGCAAGTTGAAATTTAAAGAGTTCGATATCAAAAATATTCTGACATTTTGGTTAATCATGATTGTCATTGATGATTTGCTATTCTTATTTTTTTTTATTTGATATAAACAAGTGCTTGACTGCGATCCCACCTGATGGTAAGCAGTGATGCAATCGAAACTACCTGCTGTCAGCGGATTCATCAGATCCGAATAGTTTACTTCCAGGCAAGTATGCTCCATCGTTGCTTACCATCAGGTTAGATATTATGGTCAAACGCGAGCCTATCAGTAACAAAAAAATACAAGTGATTTTTTTTGTTGAAAAATGTATAATATGGATCGCAAACGATACTTTGTAAATCATCTCGAATGTAAGAAATACCTAGCAATTTTCCTGGGAGTGCTTTGGAACCTGGCAACCCGCAAGTCGTGGCGCATGCGCAGCGGCTACTGGAATTAACAGCGCATCATCACGAGCTGCGCTTAATTCTACAGTCTGCGCCTCAAATTGAACCCTTAGCTCTAGTAGACCAAGAATTCTATCTCTGGCTAATTTCATATCTGCTCTGATGAAATTATAGTTTAGATTTACAAATTTTTGCTTTGGAATTTTCCTTTTGGTTCTTAAACTTGGTATCAAACTTCGGAAAGGGGGTCTTAAATTTATGGTTGGAGTATTAAGTCAGGTTACCATTCGATATGTTCCTACAGTACTACAGTAATATATCTTGCGGTATCTTATAAAACGATGCATTACCATCCAGAACCAAACCCGTCTTTATACCCACATCAAAATGTCAAGAGCAAACCGCTACTTATGGAACCTTCGCTATCTCTTTTATAAGGACTCATTGTGCGATTAAAGCATTAAAGCCCCTTTCACTCAAAACGCAAACATTTCTGAGGACGATAAACATTTTAACTGAAACACATCAATCAGTGCAAGGCGGCAGCATCGCAACTATTGAATAAAACGTTTGAGCGTGCGCCGTGACTGAAGACTGCTCACGCATCGCCACACGTGCGATCATCTTTGTACACACCATCCATTTTACCGAGCCCCACAATAATGTCTTATTGTCAGCTATCTATAGGTCAAAGTTAATTGGAGATCTCGTACTTATAGAGAGGCGGCAGGATCTAATTCCCGGTCGAGTCTCCGCGTCACGACTCAGGGATGCAACGCAGATATGTTTTTGGGTCGAAAGTAATCACGACCTAAAAAAATATAAAAAAATGCGGGTATCTTTGTGGATTAGGCATTAACAGTTGTTTTTATCAAGATTTAGAACCAGCCTTTAATGAATCTTCTAGCCTTATCTAACAGAAAAGTTAGCGGGAAAAGTCACAGAAGTATTTAGACCAAATTGTAGTGCAGTTAAGAATTACGCGAGTAATTAGAAAATTCAATCATAATAGAATCCCAGGAAATGTATTACCAAAATACTATACCCACTTAAATAAACCTTAAAAACCTGCACGTCCAGGTCGTATCTAAAATTCCTAAACACATCCATCAGGCTTCAGGCTTCTAAACGGACACCTAAAACAAAAACAACAAAAGAAGCAAGCACACAACCAAATATGACTATAAAGCAGTCAGGTAAAAATGTGGCAGCCATGTTTTTTCCACAGGTATGTGTTGTGTAGCAGCCCTCCCAAAGGCGCGCGCGACAAGCGGCAGGCGAGCTGTGCACGACCGTGCATAAATTAGAAATGATGCCTTCGCCGACTCGCCGCCACCGACCACGACGTGCGCATGACTGAGTGGAGAAATATCTGCCATGGAGAGGAAATTAAACAGGTAATGATTTGATGCGAGGAGATGATTAGATATGGTTTAACATGACTGCTGCTATGTGCTGACTTCCTCTGATCTGTAATAAAAAAAAAAATATAATAGACCCCGTTACAGGCGCTTCAACATGAGCTTTAGGTAATCATAAATGTACAAAATATATTGGTACTTTACTAAAACGAAAATAAGGTTACGATGAAATTAAGCGGTCACTCAAACGTTGAATGCAATGATTAAGAAGTTGCCAGTCACGTTGTATTATATTGCAATCGAAAGAGTTTTCTCTGCTGAAAATGTCGCTACGTCGGCCCTTATATTTTGCTTTTCGTATCCAATATTGTCTTATTTATTTTATATTTGACTGGCCTGTTGGTCTAGTTGTTAGGGGCCCTGATTGCTATGCCGGAGGTCGTGGTTGCAATTCCATTCAGAACAAATGTTTATGTGATGAACATGATCATTTGTTCTGTGTCTGGTTGTAATTTATCTATAGTATGTATGTATTTAGAAGTATATTATGTATGTTTATCAGTTGTCTAGTACTCACAAGTTCATAACACAAGCTCTGCTTAGCTTGGGACTAGTCGGTTTTGTGTGATAGTTGTGGAATATTATATTATATATGAGCTCTTACCGCTGCTATTTATAAACACATTCATGTAGCCGTCTATTAAAAATAAACGCCGCTTGTCCCTATCTCTAACATTACAATTTCCAGTGGTATCTCACTGCGACGCCGAGCCGTAAGTAACAAGGTGGATTCCTCGGCGAGGCTCGCAGGCTATGCACGTCGCGTCTCACCTCTAGTGGCTCTAGTGCTGGTCCCACGAGAAGGGCGTGGAGGCGCGACCGCGGCGACCCCGGCGACCGACTCCCAGCTGAGATAGTGTACACTTCCAGTACATTATGGTTCGAAGGAATAAAATAGAAAATAATAAACTTTAGTGTATACAAAAATAGTAACAATACTTTAAGATAAAGTTGAGTTATGATGGGCAGTCGCTTCATGTAAAACACGGGTATGCAGTCACATCCGGTTAGACTGGAAGCTGAACCCAAGCTAGTTTAGAAAAAGACTGGATGATGTCGATTAAAAGATTGTATTGTTGATTCAATAAGGATAAGGTAAAGGTAAGGTTAGGTTGTATCAACAACCTTTGGATGGACTGTAAGAACTTAAAAAAGGGGATAGTCTGTGGTGTACTGCTAGCAAATAAATAGTCGTATAAAATTTTCTATTAGAACTATGGGTCTGCTGGACTAGACATATTTAATTAGTAGTACTTATACATATTTACCGAATTGGAGAAGGGTTGCTCAGGACAGGCAACAGTGGAAACCATTGGAGGAGGCTTTTGCCATTAGGCACACCAAATTAAGACACTTTATAATATAACTGCAACTTCTAAGTTAAATTTAAATCTGTCAAAATTCGGAATAAAGGGCTTTATTATTATTAGACTTGTCAATTTGTCTGCACATTTTTGTTATAATCTTGAAATACAGTCATATTGATCTTTATGTTAAACTAGCGACCGGCACCAGCTTCACACGGGTGAAATGGTGATATTTGGTGGTGGTGGGTAATGGTGGTAAATCTTCCTCTTGAATCACTCTATCTATTAAAAAAATATCATCAAAATCCGTTGCGTAGTTTTAAAGATCTACGTATACATAGGGACAGACAGCGGGAAGCGACTTTGTTTTCATACTATATATATATAGTGATAGTGATGTCGCAGTGTACCTTGATAAAAAAACAAGTAATGTACCCAGTTTTAAGAAAAAAAAAACCTAGGGGGGTGGGGCGGAAAAACTGTGATCAAAAAACACTTTCCTTTCCAAACTTCCGCTTTCACGTCAAATCTACAATTTACAACACCTACTACACCACTTACCATCCGAATAACAAGTAAGCTAATCAACCGCTCCATCTCACAGTCACAAGTGACTGGTCGGTGCGGGCGTGCGTCGCGCGCGCGCTGCCCGGCGCGTGCCTGGGAACCCGACGCGCGCGCAACTTCTCACGGCCTTTCTGACCCGCGCCTCGCCCCCGCGCTCCCCGCCTCGCCTCTCAAGTCGTGCCACACCGAAACTGCCTTTCCTTACGCCTCATCTGTGTGGGTAACCGCCTCCTAACACCGAAGTATAGCAGCCATTAATTTGTTGAGCCGAAGATTGAATGCTTAGTAAATATTTCTTAAATTGGTTTCGAAATGATTTTATTTGAATTGAGCAATTCTCTGTTGTTTTATTAATTTTGTACTGTAATACAATGAAAATCATCAAATAACTTGTTCCGCTCTGGATGGAGCGAGAGGGAATGTTACTCTTTTACTGACAAAACCTACAATGCCCTTACTGTTGCACTTTGTTATGAGGACTGCAGTAACTCCTTCGAACTACCTCCGCAGTTCTATACACTTATGTACCCCTACAATCATTGATATATTATAGGGGAAGATACGTTACGCGTTAACATAGCAATCAGACAACCTGGACTCGAAACTCATATACTCGTATCTATGATCAGTGTTATCACAGTCGCAAAACTACAGTCGCTGATAGACAAGGACAGAGATAAGAGCTGGCGCTGTCGTGCGAGCGAAATCGCGTTAGCCGCAGTCAGATGACGGGTCTAATTTCAGCGGTCCACATGCTAGAGGCGAGTCACCAATATTCCACTTTTTTTTAAATAAGATCCAGCTTTTTGAAGTTTGTTAAAAAGAAAGCGGAATGTATCAGTAAAAAGTTTTTTCTGATCATATAAACTTGAAGTCACATAATCTTGCACTTCGTCTAGAATTATAGCGAAGTTATAAAAAACAGATATAAAGAAAACCAAAATTAAAAAAAAAAAAATAATAATAATTTGTTATGTGTTTTAAGAAAGGTCCAGGATATCAACACAATCATTAGTTATACATATTGTGTACAGTTGAATATACTTAATGAGCAATAACTGTTTGCTGTATTTCTTGTGCACAGAAGATGTATATCTTGTAAACATCTGCTATCAAGAGTATAAAATGCACATATATCGTATCGGATACAATAAACATGAGTACCAGACAAGTATTTTTTAATAAGACATTGGAACCCATATAGGTTCAAAAAGTTGGTATATATATTTTTTGCTTGGTATATTATTAATCGCGAAATAAGTCTGTGTGTTCGACATTTTTTTTTATTATTGGTAGGCTCACGTTTGACCACTATCTCACCTCATTTTTTTTTGGTGGGAAATTATCCTATGACTTTTCTCGCTCTGTTCGGAGTGGGACGATGTGTCAGACTTATACTGGCTAAAACCCACTCCTTTTCCTTCTTTGCCTTCGTTTCAGTTCTAGGGCCCACTTCGTTCGTCTTTCACATTACCCATGACATGACAAATGTGTCCTTCGATCCACCCCAGCTCCTCAAGGAAGGCCAGCAGCGCCTTGGTGTTACTGACCATTTCACAGACGCTACCTGGGTTATCAAAGTATTTTTCCCTGTATCCAGCGACAACTGGGCAGCTTAGAAGCAGATGTGCTGCTGTCTCGTCCTCCTCCATGCAGGCTCTGCACAGTGAGCTGTCTGTAACTCCTATGACAGAGAGGTTCTTATCAAAGGTCTCTTGGCCAGTTGTAACGGCCATCACTTTGCGCAACTGAGGCCTGAGAGTAATTAAAAATAAGTATAATAAAGATACTAATAAAGATAGGATTTGTGAATCTAGCAAATTTCCTCTTTTATCCTATCGAGACCCTTGAAGACGTTCCAGAAATCTGAACGTTCTACAAGCGGAGCCAACACAAAATGCAGTATAACTCACAGAGGTTATTTTCAAAGCGAGCATGATTGTGCGGGGTCCGAAAAAGAATGTTATGTAGTTTCCCACGAGCCTCGAGTGTGTATTACGAGCTAATAGGTACACGGCACCGCGCCTCGAGCTTTTTGCCTCGCCTTACACAATAAGCACTAACATTTTCTCTTGCACATCATCATTAAGGTTGATAGCAGCCTAAAATGTAACTAAAGTGATTATGGAAATGGAGATGGAGCAAGTGGTCATGTAGCAAATCATGTTCTGTCTAAATATAGTTTCAGTTCTTGTAGGGTTTATCACAAATCTACATGACGATGTCCTTTTTTTAAAGTACAAAATCATTAAATAATCTCTCTCACTCTACGTGGAGCGAGAGGACGTGTCAGACTTTTACTGACTGGAAACAAAGACATTTAATATATACTACTAATAGACAGGACATAGCGAACAAAATCGTGATCCGAGACTTATTACCTAGGTAGTAAGTTGCTCAGTATAGTGTGGACGACTGGACCTAACTTCAGTTTATTTTCGTAAATATTTTTCGTATTTACTCTGTAATTAGTTAGAATTCAATAATTTTCGCAAGTAGTTCTAGAAAATAGCGTAAAACTAAAAACATATAAATTACAAAATTAACTTCAATTTCAACTCTTCATTAATGGCCTTTGTGGAAGAGACACCACAATTTTGCCAATAACACGTACGAACTAGTAATATACCATCAAACGCTGGAGAGTATTTAGCGAGAATTAACAGTAAATTACAAAATTAATTCGCATGTTTCTACTATTGAAAGCTAGATGAC
Source organism: Leucania comma (assembly GCA_958295575.1). Classification (NCBI taxonomy): domain Eukaryota; kingdom Metazoa; phylum Arthropoda; class Insecta; order Lepidoptera; family Noctuidae; genus Leucania; species Leucania comma. Next base: position 10,837,994 of record OY282474.1, on the reverse strand, counting down.
ATAGGATGACAGTTTTTCTAAGACATTTGTTCTGATGTCCACTCTATAGTATCTCTTAAATCTCTTTGACTGGAACCTATTTAAATTATTTCAGTTACATTTTCAAAGAATATATACTGCAGCCCAAATGACAATGCTGTACTGTTGAATCTATGTTATCTATGGATGCTAGATCCACAGATTAAACATTGATATTTTCTATCACAATCTCAGTTCAATCTATTCACACAAGGATGTATTATTCTAATCGTCCAACTATCGCATTTCCGGCAGTAAATTGAAAAAATCTCTTCATCCTTCCTCTTTATCAAAAAGCCTACATACAGAGAGTTAACAAGACTAATAATAAGACTTTAAAGAAGAAAATGGATAAATAACAGCAGCAAAACGATCCATCTAACGCAATTAATTCCTTACCTACAAAAACAACGCCGACAGCCTTACAAAAGCAATTATTCCACAGCATATCTAAGTAGCAGCTTTGATAAGGCTAGCGGCAACAAAAACTAAGCGGTGAATAAACATGAATAGAGAAACAAAACGGTTCAAAGTGGGCCGCGGCGGAGGCTGTGGATGTTGATAATCCAGGGCCATCGCACACTTATCTGTTCGAAGGCACGTTAGGTGCACGCGCTAGTACGTGGTTCTGCGCATCTCATTCAATTAGGGCTGTCTATTTTATGCTAGGTAGTAGGTTTATTTTTTTACTAGCTGTCTCCACAGTTTAACTCGTGCTTTTAGTTACTATATCGCTCTTATTGGTTTTAGCGTGATGTAAGTTTTTTATTAATCACAATTTGTTACATAGGAGGTCTTCACATAATATCGTATCTGTCAAACTCCATAGCAGTTTGTCAGTAGGCATAAAAAGCCCAGCTAAACAAAAAAAACAAGTTTTTCACCAGTACGGTCTCGTGAATTTCGCACATTATCATAGAAAACAAAATGTATTACGATACAATACTTATACTAACCCCCGATTTGCGAATTAAGTATTTGAAGCCAAGTATCCGCCAAAGCCGTAGAAATAAAGATAAAATGGTAGTTCTTAAGATTAGCGCGTTCAACCAAACGAATAAACAAACTTTTCAGCTTTATAATATTTGTATAGAATACTATAGACAAGACTTCTTCAAGCTTTTGTTATCCTTTAGTATTTTTGGCTTGACGAGTCGTTTTCTGATGAAGTTAAGAATTGCTGTAGAGCTGTAGTAGTCATTTGGCTGTTTGAGCATGATACTTTAGTTCAGAATAGTTCTTCTGAACTAAAGTTTCATAGATCTGCCTTGGTGTACGAATTTAAGTTTTATACTTAGGCCTGCACAGTGCATGGTGCCTGTGGTAGAACCTGCACGGTAAGTACCTTTATTCCATAACTATGTATTTGATCTTACATCTTCCGTAGGTTTTTTTCTTATTTATTTTGGAGTAAGGAGAGTGATGGTTAGTCCACGGGCCGCAGCACCTGGCGAATTGCGCTTGAGTCTGCATACTTTACTGCAAGTTCACATGCACTGTACATGTTAGTTACACACGATGATGATGGAACTTTTGAACAATTAAAACGCGACGTCAAGAGGGCTTTGGTTTTGGTGGTGACTACAGTCCCTTTAGACATTTTAGTGGATATTCCACAAAATTTAGCACTCTTGCTTTACAGCTTCAAAAGCTCTCAATTGTAACTAAAATTCATACTTTTGTCAATGTCTTCCAATACTCCCCTTGACCATCGGCTGGCGACGCCCTTGATATTAGTGTGTGTTGTGTCGACAGCTGCGCAGCAGCCAATCGCTCAACTATTGCGCCGTAGACTTTTAGGTAACTCCTTTCCTCGTGTTTGTTTCATTTTCCTTATTATTTCTTAGAGTTATTCCACGTCTAGCACTTATCTTCATGAAGGTACGTTAAGGTGCTTGCATCGGTACGTGTTTCTGCGCATCTCATTCATTCAGGGCTGGCTAGTTAAAGCTTAGGGAGTATACTTTTTTATGATTTTTTATTTTTTATCCTTGTTTTATGTGGCTCTAGAGAGTCGGGTTCCGCCCTTGTCTCACTGGATCAAAATATTAGTAAATTCCTATTGATAGCCTGTAACATTTCTTCCCATTTTTCAACCCTCTTTCTATGCCTGCTACTAGTATATAGCAACCTATAGCTCTACTAAGTAGTCATTCAGGATCATCGCACATTACAGTATGGCCGACGTAACTTGGCGAGTCTGAAGGCAGGCTCTGCGAACTTAAGCACTTGTGATCGATTTGTGTGGTGATTTATTTTTAAACTATTTATTTTTTTACGAGTGCACAAGCGCTAAAGTTCGCAGAGCCTTCATACTCGCCAAGTTACGTCGGCCGAACAATACTTTTGGAGCAGTGTTTTAGATTTTTCTATGTCTTTGTGTGACTAAACAGAATCTATGATATAATCACTTGTAATATAATTCTCGGTCAGTAAACAAACATAGAAATTTCAGAAAACAGGATCACGAATTTTGTCGTGAAAGTTGTTCATCTCACAGTACTTATTACCTCCATACTACAAAGATTCCATTTCTTCATCTCGAATACAAACATCTCCATCATAAAAAGACGTACCAATACATATATATTTCCAAACAAAAAAGGCTATACTTACATTTTTTTTAAGTTCTCGATATCATGTGATTTACCGTATGGCTTAGTGATTTCATAGATGACACGCCTGTGGAGCGGCGCGTGTGTAGCCGAGGCACGTACGAAGCACAGATGCAATCTGTTTACTTTATAAGCCGCGCGGCAAACTTCACGAGCCTATAGAATACTTATAGAGGCCTCAACAAAGTACCATTCCACAAATAAGAAGTACCATTCTACTAATAAGCGATTATGATTGTAAAAAGGTCTAAAATGATTCTCTTACTCATTTAAATACAGCTAAGGAGTAGAATTTCCTGCCAGAATCTGTGTTTCCTGATAGCTGCAACCTGGGGATTTTAAGTCAAGAGTAAATAGGTTACTTCTAGGCAAGCATACTCCATCGTCGACCATCTGGTGAGATAGTGGTCAAGTGCGAGCCAATCTTTATTTAAAAAACAAAACATGTGTAGCATAGCATAGCATCAGCCTTATAATGTTCCCAATGCAGGGATTCAGGCCTCCTCTTTAGGAGAGGGAATGGGCTGTAATCCACCACGCGGGTCCAGTGTGGGTTTTTTTTTTTTTTTTTTATGGTAGGTAAAATCATCCAATGACAAATCCCGCCCTTGGGCGGAGCGGGAAGTAGTGTCAGACTCTTACTGACTAAAAACCTACCCCGTTCCTTCGTAGCCTATCGTGCCGGGGTCGAGCATTCCTTTCGGAACTAACCCATGACCCCAGTAGGCTTCGACCCTGCCTGCCTGCAGTTAGCAGGCTGGGCCTCTTCGGTGTGCTGACAGCTCCTTGAGGCGCGCGGGAACAGAACGCGCCGTCGACGACTTGGGCTCGGTCCGGTCGGTTACCGGACGATCGGACAGCGTGCTACCCATTGCACGCCGTCCGCAAGCCCGCGCCTACGGTGGCCGGAAATCGGGATCGGAATCCCGGCGGCGGCTGGGGCGAGCGCCCCGTTGCCTCTGCCTGATGCGGTCGGCCTCCTCCTTTGCTAGCATTACTGCTTCGCAGAAGGAGGCGACCGCCTGCCATCCCTCCTCACTACGGACCATGGCCTGAACCAAGGCCCGGCGAGAGAGATCGCTGCCGCCGATCGCCCCCACGAGGACACGGCGATGCTCCGCCCAGGCGGGGCACACCTCTACAGTGTGCTCCACCGTGTCCTCCGGATGTTCCGCACAGTGGCGACACCCGGGCGAATCCTCCGCACGAATCCGGAACAGGTACTTAGCGAACTTTCCGTGTTCGGTAAGCACCTGCGTCGTGCGGAAGTTGAGAACGCCGTGAGGTCTTTCCAGCCACGCCCCAAGGATGGGCCTTATCGCCCCAATTGTGGCGCGCCCCGAACGAGGTTGCGATAGTCGTTGACGCCATTTCGCCATGAGATCCCGCCGGAGCTCTGTCCGCCATGCCTCGACTTGTCGTGGCAGCGGAATTTCGCCCCGGCGTTGCATCTCCATGCGCTTGTCGTGCATGTGTGCAAGGACTGTTGCCTCCAGATCCCACGGCGGTTGGCCAGCAAGGAGGGTCGCCGCCTCGCGGGAGATCGTTCGGTACCCTCGCACCATGCGTATTGCCATGACCCTCTGGCACGCATTCAGCTGGGTCCTCGGTTGCTGTTGCAACGTCGGTGCCCACACCGGAGCCCCGTAGAGAGCCATGGACCGAACGATTCCCGCGTAGAGCTTCCGGCAGGAGGCGTCTGGTCCCCTGAGGTTGGGCAGGAGCCGCCCGAGAGCAGCCCCAGTCCGATTCAGTTTGGGAGCCAGACGTCGGAAGTGCTCCTTGAAGTTCCACCAGCTGTCGAGGACGAGTCCCAGGTACTTCATCGTCGACCCGACGCTGATGTGAACCCCTCCTACCGTTAGCTGGGAACGAGGTGGTGGCGCACCCCGAGGGCCGTGGAAGCACATGGCCTCGGACTTGTGCAGTGCCACCTCGAGTCCCAACTGCTGGATCCTGTCAACGACCATCGCAACCCCGCGTGTCGCTAATTCGACCGCCGTCCGGTACGACTCTCCCCGCGCTAGGACCAACGTGTCGTCCGCGTAGCAGACCACGCTGACCCCGTCGGGGAAGTCCAGTGTGGGTTGGTCAATGTCACATGTCTTCGAGAACATGCCTGTTTCCTCACGATGTTTTCCTTCTCCGTTTTGAGAGCAGTGGTGATGAAATAAATTACAAAAAGTAATGCGCCTGGTTGTGTGTATCTTTGTGCTACTAAAAATCACACTCATGTGATCAATCAAATCAGACTATGGGTTTTATTTGAAAATATCCTGGGTAAGAGTTGCCGCGCCTCTGTAACACAACGGGCAAATGAATGAAAAACAAGTGGTTTATAGTCAGTATAAGTCTGACACTCCCTCTCGCCCTCCTAGAATGAAAGGAATTGTTTGTTGAATACCTACCCCAAAAAAACATGAATTAAAAAAAAAAGCAAAAAAGTGCAAAATAACTTTCATTTTGGAGGAAGACCAAACTATTACAGAAACACCGACTTCCGAAATTAAAGTTAGTTTTGCATTATTTTGTTTTTTTTTTTTACATTGATTGAAGTCGGTTGTATATATTTTTTTTTTAAGTTTTTTATTTCACACTTTTTAGTTGAAGTACCCCTTCAGCCAAGCTTAAATAGAAACCGTCCGCCATTCGCTTCCATCATCAAATCATCATGACAATTCTAATAATACCAAACACGGCTAGGAAACACTGATTTATTACAGAATTCCTATGATAAAAGTGGTCAAGTGGGAGTCGGAATCTTTCACCGAGGGTGAGGTGCTATTAGACCTTGATTTCAAGACTAGGTCAACGGGAAGTAGATACCCTACAGGTTTTGATTTTTTAACTAGTGTTAAAATATGCGCCTAAACGGAGCATGCTCGGTCTTATCTTCAGATTGCGTTAACTTACAAGTTTGATTTTTTCATTGCTGTTTTAGGTAGTAGACCTGAATATTTGATATTATTTGCAGCTTGATACCTCTACGCGTTCCTGTGAAAAAGGGGCTTGACAGACGTACAACAAGGGTTCCGTTCTTGCCAATTGAGGGAAAGGAACCCTAAAAGACGTTTATCCTAGTAGTGAGCTTTCGGGCCTTGGTACAGGCCATGGTCCAGAGCGAGGAGGAGTGGCAGGCGGTCACCTCCTTCTGCGAAGCAGTAATGCTAGCATAGGAGGAGGCATACCGCATCAGGCAACGGCGCACACGCCGCCGCTGCCGCCGGGATTCTGATCCTGATTTCCGGCCACCGTAGGCGCGGGCTTGCGGACGGCGGGTAATGGGTAACTCGCTGTCTGTTTGTCCGGTAACAGACCGGACCAAGCCCAAGTCGTTTAAGGCGCGCACTGTTCCCGTGCGTCTCAAGGAGTTGTCAGCAAACTGTAGGGGCCCAGTAGGGTCGAGGCCTAGTCGGGCTCTGGGGAGGTATGAAAATGCATACCAGGGCCTTGGATCATAGCAGGGAAGGAACAGGGTAGGTTTTTAGTCAGTAAGAGTCTGACACTATTTCCCGTTCCGCCCAAGGGCGGGATTTGTGTGGATGATTTCACCAACTATTAAAAAAAAAAAATAGCGAGCTTGTTTAGCAATATTTAATCAATATTTTGATCATTTGAATATCGAAGGTTGAGAAACCATAGAATAGAGGTGAACTAAAAAAAATAAAAATAGATTGAAATGTCTTTAAATTAATATAATCATTGGTAGGGGCAAAAAAAAAATTTTGCAAGCAAAATCTTCTGTAACATGATATTAAAGTTGAAGAAGGTTTTTTAAATTAAGCCATAGGAGAATAATTCTGCAAAAATTTTAATACGATTATCACAATAATGGTCGCCAACTTATAATTTGATTTTTAATATTCGTATAATTTCTTCATTTAGTAAAACAAAAAACATGTTCTTTGTAAATAGTTCTTTCATTTCTATCTTCGTTTATTTTAATCTCACAAACGATTACCAAGTGGTTAAGGCCCTAACTCCCGAGCAGTTCTATAAAACAGTGACTTTCTGAAGCCTATTCCTCGGTAACGGCTTTCGGCTTTTTAATAGATTCGACAAAAATATTTGTTTATTACAGATTCGTGTACAACATTATCAACTTGAAAATAAATCATGGTTTTAATTTCAACTCAATACCTTCACGCGTTCCCGATATAAAAGCTTTTGACAGACAGATAAAAAAATAGACAGACAGACAAAACAAATACATTGGTTGATAGAGAGAGGTAACAATGGAGGGTAGGATCAAATGTACAATTTGAAGGTCGTAGTATTTGTACTTTCCTAGATGTTCAGCTATGAGGGTTTCGGGAGTTCAATTCTTTAGACGATTAATATGGAACGTATGTAAAAGCACTGTATTGACATCTAAATTACCCCATAGGAACTATCCTGCAACATGGTATCAGAATTCTCCGCGAGATAATACCTAATAACTTATACAAAAGTCTGAAATGAACTTCCAGGCAGTTGCCCGTTGAAGTTACCATATACCAGTAGCTATAACATTCTTATAAAACATTTGAAACTATATAATAATAATGCCAAAATCTTCCATTTTGTTTGAAGTTATAATAGAGCCAAATTTTAATGTAGGGGTCTGTAGCTGCGACACGCTAACTATCGTTGAAATACTCATTAGTAATGGACCAAATATGTCTGAAATAAAAAGATTTTTTATTATTATTAGTATCAGTTAGACCATATCTGGTGGCGAAGTCTGTAGAATGTGGAAAACTATGAATATTAATGATGGAAATTACAATGACTGCACCTGCGGAACCCCGTTGCTGCGTCTACGATTCGGTGGGAGCGCTCATAAATAATACATTGGAAAAATATCGTTTAATATTGAGTCTATGATAATTGTATTCAGTAATAATGATCGCTGGTAAGTGGGTTTGTTGTGAGTTTTCTTTTCGGATTAATATATAGAATTTCACGATGATTGTATTTTGTAGGATGCGCCATGGTTGAGGAACAAGAAACAAAGTCAAATTCATTGTCACGTTCCTTTTTATTTTTTAATATTAAACGATATTGTAACAAAATAGCAACTATATTTTAAAAGTTAGGAATTAAAAAAGCTAGAGGGTAGAATGAGGTAAGGCCCGATCAAAGGCCTGTTGGTCTAGTGGTTAGTGGCCCTGACTGCTATGCCGGAGGTCGTGGGTTCGATTCCCACCCAGGACAAATGTTTGTGTGATGAGCACGATCATTTGTTCTGTGTCTGGGTGTTATTTATCTATAATATGTATGTATTTAGAAATATATAAGTATGTATATCAGCTGTCTAGTACCCATAACACAAGCTCTGCTTAGCTTGGGACTAGATGGTGTTGTGTGATAGTTGTGGAGTTGTGGAATATATATATCATGACCCATAGATAAAAAAAAAATGTCGGACTACGTAGGTGGCAGTCGATACCGCACTCTCCTGTTTGGTGGCAGTCGATACCGCACTCTCCTTTTTGGTGGCAGTCGGTGGTGTCGGTTATGGTTTCGTAGTCCGTCTGGCAGGATATCGTTCAGCGCAGGGCGCCGTCCAAGTAGCCAGCTCGCTGATCTTCGGCCGTCTAGAAATTCGGTATTCGGTACGGGAAGAACACTAGGCACACCCACCAAGAATAACCAAGTATCTTTATGATTGTATGAGTTTCTAGGGCTACGGTATTTTTTTATGTGATTTTTTTTATGAGCAAAGGGCAAAGATTATGTCGAGTGTATAGAAATAAGATACCTATAGTAACTAAATCATAAACTTGTTTTTATTCTTAAAACCGCTCGTAATTAAGTTACTAACACATTCGACGTGATTTATCAGATAGGGGACGAATTTTTTAAACATATTTCACCTGATACCTATCGAAGGAATGCCAGGCGTACAGAAAATATAATAAAGATGAGGAATGAATTACTTTTTTGTTAACATGCACCACTAGTGAGGTCTCAGGGACTCAAAGAGATATCAACTTACAATCGCGCGAATTAATTAGTTGCATGAAACCTTCGACTTTCGCTGGCGTTATTATAAAATACTTATTAAAGATAGCCATGGAAAATTAAATGTTATTGATGACACAATGTTTAGGGGTCCCAGGAACCCCGCGTTCGGTACAATGGTTACTATTTGAGTAAAGTGCGCTTTTATTGGCTTGGATTGGATGGTGTTAGAGTGAGGAACGTATTGAAAAAGCTTCTGCTTTAGTTTGAGCTCTCTGTTTTACCATTGCCATTATTATTTGGTTAATATTTAAGAGTTTGTGTTAAATTAAGTAGAAAGAAAACTTAATGGTGCGAAGAAAATTCAAAAGAAAACCTAATTGTCACAGTAGTCCAATTTAATAACTAAGGGCTGATTTCATCATTAAATATAAAAACTTAGTTCAACTAAACTGAGCTCAGCGTAATCTAGTTTAAAGACCCGTGTCGTAAACATGGGTGACAACAAGAGAATTGAAACTGAGTTTAGCGTAAACTAGGTTCAATTTATCGCGGTGAAACGCAAAATGAAGCTATAATCTCGATTAGTCGCTCAAACTGCGTTTTGTTTGAACGAATCGCGAATTTGGCTCTTAGTGGCTATTCTCTGTCCTTTGACAAAGGCCAGTATATTGTTCTTTATACGTTTATGATTTACATTCACCTTCGTCGAAATAGCTCCAGTCTTTTCCGAGTAATTGAGCACCCAAATAAACTAACACAAACATTTATTTTAATACTTGAAATGCCCCTTCAAGACTGCATTCAAATAAGTGCAGAATATAATTTAAACACGTACTTTTGCCGTGCATTTAGTTCATTATTTTCTACTTAAATATGTCTGGATAACCAGAGCACAATGAACGATGTTTCAACACACTCGTATATCTACGCGTATGCACTCTGAAATTAACTTCCCCAGTGCGTGTTCAACGCATAAAGCCATAACGTCGAATTCAACCCCGTAATTTACCAATATCACACTGAGACGACTAAACTTTATTACTATCAATATCAAGTAAGGAACATTTACGTCAAAAAGCGGCACATAAACCAGGTATCCGTACATATAACGCCGATCACATCGTGTTGTAGATATGTACTCTTGGGATGTAACGAACAATATATTGGCACGAACGAGTGGTCAGGAGTCCGCGCACGTCCGCCGCGTCTTCATCTGCATTGTACCAAACGAATGTTTAAGGCTGGACCACACCTAATGCTAATGAAGTAACGTTTTTTAAGGCATGCATTGTTTTCTCGTGAGATGTGTTTATGAGTCGAAGCGTGGATTGTTTTACTGCTATCTTATTACTGTAGTCTATTTAGTTTTCTTAAATCAGTGCTAGAGAGAGGATCTAGGAGTTTTTGCAGGTAATCAGTATCAAACCTTGCAATTAATTTTACAATGTTTGAGGATTAGATTGGTTGGTTGGTGGATTGGCCAAAATGCCTGCCCCTACTGCACTTAAAACAAAGTTTATGTTCTAACTAACGTATATAATTATAATGAGTCTAAGAATAGGAAGGGATGAAATAGATTGATTCATAATTTCACTATCGTTAGTGAAAGATCCATGTAGCTGTGTAACAATCTAATTACATTAAAGGATTCTGTCGCGATACACAGCCTCTAGTGTGGCCTGGTCCTTAATTCCCCACGATCCAACACGATGCGTGTCGTGCCCCAGACTAATTCCTTATACTGAGTTATCAGTTGCACTCACAGTAAATTCATTTTCACCTGCTAATAAAACGCTGGCCCATCTCTATTTCTCGATTATCTGAGTTGTGTTACTATTACATTATGGAGTCCTTGAGATGGTTTATTACAATTTGCAACAATTTTTTTTTGTAATTTCTTAATAGGTATCTTTCTTATTCATCTTCTAACAAACATGTTAACAGTTAGTTATTTCATTAATGAAGAGAGAGAAAATAATAAGATTTTTAAGTAAATCAAAATGAAAAGTATATTAATTACCATTTCGACGCGTACTAAGTGAAAACCCTTCCTTACTCGCCTATAGTCAACATCAAGCATGATTTAAAAGCTTGTTGCGTGATCTAAAGCGCGATATTTGATGAAGCGGCATCGCGAAAAAGAGAGATAACATATAACGCATGAAAACTCTGTTGGCATTCAGTGATTCCGGGATTTCAATAATACGTGCTTTTTTTAAATTCCTGAAAGGATTTTCAGAAAAATTTTCAACATTTAGAATCTCGATTAAATGTGCAAGGCTTCTATAAAAGTACATACTTTTTTATATATGAGTACATTATGAAGGACCAAAGTTCATTTTCAGAGGTCTTTACTGGTTTAGTTAAACAGAAATAAAAGCCTAGATAATATCCACAAGATATTTGTGTATCCAAAATATCTGAAGAAAAATGTGTAATAACATCATTCATATTCACGTGAGAGCAGTTGTATGAAAATGTACCTCGAGTTGGGAGCTCTTCACCTGGAGGGTTAGCAGCTGTAAGAAAACTCAAATTCTGAGTTAAGCTCGCCTTTGCGTGGCAACTATTTTTTGTGTTTGTAAACATTGTGTTTTGTGTGCAATAATCTAGTCTTCAGTTTCTTCTTTGAACTTTTACACTAGGCATAACTTCTGTATCGTAAGTACTACGAACGTACGTACACAAGCATGTTAACTCTCAAACACAAGAAACACAGACCGGAAAAAATTCTAGACTATACAAATATTTGTTCCGTGTAGAAATCGAACTTGCGACACCGCCACTGTGCCAAACGTGCCTTCAAAATAAAGTAAATTATCCGCAATTTTGTAGCAATTACTTGTAATTAATTTCTATAAAATTCTCAAAACTTACCAAAAATAACATTCACAATTCGGCAATTTTTATTTACAGATATCGCCATATTCTTACACTTTTAATTCTTTTCAAAAGTGCAAGAAAATGGCTATCTACTCGTAGACAAGACATGTAAAGCTGGGATCCTAAAGTTGAAAATTTACAACAAAAAATCTTCTTGCTTACTTTAATTGTTTAGTTTTAAACACTATATTACACAGTGATTTGACAATTCATGTATAAAGACGAGGTTAACTCATCAATGAGTTTCTTTCCAGCAAACCTTTGAGCGACAGAGAGAGATCACGTTCGAGGGTAGGATCCTGTGTACTACAATACAAACCTACATAAATAAGTTTGTTATATAAAAATATGGTACATACTAATAGAAACTAATATATCGAGTGTTATATCAGTTGTGGAAGGAGTGCTTTTTAATTTTCATCGTCGTTTTTAACCGACTTCGAAAAGGAGGAGAGGGTTTTCTGTTTGGCTGTATATTTTTTTTTATGTATGTTCACCGATATCTCGGTCAATTGTGGACCGATTTTGAAAATTTTTGTTTGATTGAAAGATCTGATGATGAGCTTCGAGGATATAGAAAGGGACTCTTTAAAAAATCATAGCAGAGCTGTCGTAACAAGTAAAATTAAGTTTATCTGAGATATACTCCATCTAAAAAGTGTGAAATAAAAATCTTTTTACAAAAAAATTCAACCGACTCAAAAAGTTTTTTTTAAGGCGGTTTTTTATTTGACTCTTTTTGTAAAAAAAAAAAATCCTAAGAATTTGCAGGTAAGGCATACGATCAACAATTTCAAAGACTGTGACTGTAAGCTAGTGCTTAAGGAATGTGACGGGCAGGAATCTATCGCTTAGGACATAAAATATTACCTAGGAAGGTATTCCAAGTGCTGGGAAGAAGCCATTCATTGCATATTTTATCCTATGTGATGAACAAAAATAGATAGTCTGTTTCGTCCCCAATCACTTAATAAGTTACATTACCTACAATATAATATCTAGATATGTTCCAGTTGTATATGTTCGAATAACATCAAAGGAACTTTGTGACACGATTTTCCGCATATCCTACAATACGATTCGTGACTTCGTGTGCGGTGCACACCCCCAAAGCATTTCCTAAATGCGACTCTATTCTAGCGCCGCGCGTCATGTCTCGCACTGAGTGTTAAACCAACTCAAACAGCCTCTTCTTTACACGTTCTATTTGTTAAGTCACGTGCCACGCTCGTGCATACGAGGTCACGATAAAAACAAAAAACTACGCCTCAGATTAGGCGAGAGGGACCTGCAAAAACCAGCTACCTGCGCCCCCGTCAGTTTGGGAGCTTGAAGCATGAAGCCGCCTCAGAAAGAGATAAAGTATACAAGATATTGAAGGAAGAAAGAAATACTACATCCCTTCTAATTTAAGGGTTATGTCAAAGGCGGTTGGGAGCCGAAACAAGTTATTTAAATTCGGCTCTTGTCTCGAAACCGCTACGCCTACGTTCGTCGGCCACAGGCAGACACAACGCTGACTTAGCTCCTTTTCTTTTTACATCCGAATGCAATAAAGGATAAGGCGAATAGAAATAAATTGGCAACAAAATGCTTCACGTGATAGCAGGGTATGCGTGTGACCAATAAAGTAATCATCGGGACGGGCGGACCAATTACGGCACTGCCGACTCATTCGTTGGCGATCGAAAATTAAATTTTAATTGATGGCACACTGGAGCGTGCGCCGGCGCGCCCGAGCAGCCCCCGGCCTCGGCAGCACCACGCTCGGCTCCCACAGCGCTTATTTAAAATGAATGGTAATTCAATTTGCGCTTTTAAACCACCAATTCTGTAAGTAATTAAGCCCTGTACGTGCTCCAGTGCGCGTGTCCAGCTATGCATGAGTCCCTCTTTACATTCTGTTTCAAACGATAGCTTTCTCTACTTGACAACTATCGTATTGTATAGGAGTCGTTTACTTATTCACTTACAGTGGACTGAACAATCGTCGTTTGTTCCGGGACTAAGGATTCCCATATAACGACAAGTTAAGTGGCTGATGTCGTGGTTATCCTATAAATGGGTATGCAAATGCAACTTTTCAAACGAGCTATTTTCGCGACAATGATTGACTTTTAAATGGGCATAAACAGTGGAGTATCAGCGTATCTCACGGCGCGGCGGCTGCGGCGTCGCACGTCGCGTCGTGTCTCCCGGGACTTGTCCTCAATTACTCATATAACCGCCTTTAAAAACGTGGGACACGTCGGTTTTTTTACCGAAAAAGGGATCGCCGCGTTCCATTTTCACAAAGAGAGTAGGTTCTGGTTAAGGCAATTTGTTTTGGATTGTGCGGCGCGGATGAATGGCTCGGCGCGGCGGCATGTGGCCGCTCCGCTCCGCGCATACTGATGAGCTTCAGTGCCTCCGTGCCTCCTCACATAGACAGGAGCTCCCAATTATTTCTGTCTTCTCATCTATTGTGATACTCCGACTTTTTTCGGCGTCTTGTTTGTCGCATGTATAATTTTATGCAGACCTTCATTAGATCCATGCAGGAAGCAACAATGCCTGCCTTAAATACATAAGTCTGCCTGGTTGCTTCCTTTATGATTAGTTCTCAGTGTACGTTTCTACACAGAGTTTTTAACCGAAAGTATATTAGGTATTCTCATTAGATATAAGTTTAAGTGCCGGTAATTATAGAGCTCAAATCATAAAGTTAGCAGTACAAATACTTGAACTGACTAGAAAACCGATTCTTAATTAATAGTTAACTGGTTTGTAAGGCTCGTTCGTCATTAATATCTATAATACAAGATTAAACTGTGTGCAATTTAATCTCATTGAGCATCCAGATTATTTAATACGTCCGGTTTTGTGAGGTGAAAAATAAGAATCGAGTGAGCATTTTCAAAAATCGATTAAGAAAGACATGATTAAGTACCGGAGTTTTTGCGCTCGTAAGTTTCTGTGGCGCGATTGTAGTCGGTGCTGGAGTTAAAATGTTTGCATATGCAGCTATAAAGCAATCCCTCAGTAAATAATTACGTTAGCGCGGTCCCTTTTTGTTGGTCACCGTAACGCCATAATTATTCCCATTCAGGCCCACTGTCAAGCAATGTATAATACTGCGAGATATCTCGTACAATATAATGGTATGCTTCGACGTCACAAGTTTCTGTCGCGCACTGGGAGATTAATGTTACAGGCAATATTTTAAACGATGGCCGGTAAGATAACCTTTAAGGTGTACTCTTTCGTAATGGCTTAATTGAAAAAGTCAACAAACATCACTAAAAATCTGCCATAAAGATAATTCATGCGAGCGAGTTGGTGCCTGACACGCCCACCGACGCGATTTAATTACAAAATCAATAATCGAATTGCGGAGGCGAGTTAATTGATTGTTTCTCGATACGACGCCGCGCTATCGGGGTGCGTGCATCGGGTGCTTGCGACGTGCAATAAGACTAACGTGACGACTCTCATACCCAGACACAGGGGATGATACACATTATCATTTATGTCAAAGCTAAGTGTGTACTGTAGTATTACGATTCACCATCATCGATTACATCACTGCTTACCATCAGGGGGTATCGCAGTGAGGTACTAGTTTTTATCAATTAAACAAAATACCTTTCGAATATCATACATTACGAACCAGAGTTTCGCAGGAATGGTCTCTGAAATTTTCGGCCTTTCTCGGCATGTGTTTTGTTTTTTTTTTATTTGTCATAAACTAGTAGGTACTAGACTGCGATCCCACCTGACGATGTAGGTATTATGCATCTCAACCTTCTTCGTGAATCACTCTGTCTATTGGTGAAAACTGTATGTAAATTCACTCAGTTAGTTTCGAGTTTATCGTTAACAGATAGACAGACAGAGAGGCAGGACAGATTAAAAAAAAAAACCTTTATTTCAGACAATTTCAATGTCCATATTATGTTAGTGACTGAATCTTAAAACTATGTTAGTATAATATTTGAAATTTAGAGGATCTTTTTGAAGTTTAGAGGATCAATTTATTTCATAAACCACACATAAGCACAATACATTTTGGGAACAAGTTCATTGTGCGTACAGCCATGGAATGGAATTGCCTGCCGGTGCCTGTATTTCCTGATATCTAAAACCTAAGGGTCTTTAAGTCAAGACTGAATAGGTTTTTTAAAAAAAAGCGTGCTCCACCGTCGACCACATCATCTCTTGCCTTCAGGTGAGATAAAATGGTCAAGAGCGAGCTTAACAATAAAAAAATAACAATAATATTATAAAGGCGAAAGTTTGTATGAACGAGAATGGTTTTGGATGAATTTTGGCACTCAATAATACTCGTAATATAAAAATGTAAGAAGGAATGATTTTCTAATTACGATTAATGGCCGAGTAATGAGTTTGCTACGCGATTGCTACGCGCGCTCGTAGCTACGAGTACCTAGGGCAGACAAAAAATACTATAAAAAACAGAAGAAATTTGATTTGTAGGTATTTTATGTTGTTTATATTTTGTTTTATCTATACTTTTATATATTTGGTGTGGCCATACAACTTCTATCAATGTTCTTTTGTAAAGGTGCGGGATTTTTGAAGTCACCTCGACCCTGGATCGCAAAAGGATACCAAAGAAATTCGGGTAAGTTTTAGTCACTAACTCTGACGTTCTCGCTCCTCCAAGAGCGAGAGAAGTTATTTAATAATAACACAGCCAACCCGTGTTCCTGGATCGAATGGGCAAAAGAAGGAACACAGGTGTATTTTAGTCAGTAAAAGTCTGACACGCCCTCCGAAGTCCGAAACAAAAAAAATTTCTTTTGCAAAACTTAAGGCTCAGTTTCTTTAGCACTAATCACCACGTGAAATAAAAAAATAGGTGAATATTTATTTATTCGTAGCGCGATCGTAGTAATCCCTAAGGCCGTGTTTACGGAGACGCGGCGCGTTGCGCGGCGCGTTGGGCGTTTCGTCGTACATTGCAGCAGCGGTCCGCGTCATCTCTCGCGCAAACAGAAACCTAAGGCAATGTACGACGGACCGGCCGACGCGCCGCGCAACGCGCCGTGTCTCCGTAAACACGGCCTAATACGTTTCCACGATAATTCATCCACAAGTAAGTACACACCAGTGTAAAGCCTTGAAATATGGCATTTCAATGAGCAATAACTGCTTGTTTCTTCCATTTACTCTAACTGTAAGTGTAGTCGTTATAATGAGTAACAAAAACGCGTCCGTTCGTCTGTTGGCCATTAAAAACGCATCAGCGTCACATAAATTATTTTATTAAATGTCGATTCACACCTTTGCCCCTGAGCGTGTCGGATCGATCCGGACCTTGCTCGGGTTTATTGCTTTTCATATTTCTGTTTTATAGCTATTTGGTTGGTTCGTATCATTGAAGAGAAATGCAGTTTTATCTTACGAAACATTTAATTACTACTTGAAAAGGCAGAAAAGTAATATTACCATTTAATGAAGTGATCAACTATTAGGTATGTGAAACAGTCACTACATCATGAAATCACAAAATCTACGATATATACGTAAATATTGGCCAAATTTTCACAAGAGTATATACGGCAAAATTTTGTTTATTTTAATCCCGTGGATCGATCATTTACCAGATAGAAACACTATCGATATGTGAAGAAAAAATAAAGTACTTTTTCTAAAACTCGAATTAATACACGCATGTATGAAATTAATTTCTTTGAGTAAACAACAGCTGAGTGAGTCCTATGACCTGTAGGTTGTTAACGGTCGTTGCGTATTAACTTTTATTGTTCATAATATTGTAAGAAACTTAAATATTACAAAATATGCAAGAAGCAAAAAAGCAAGATAGTTTCTTTTACACTTGAAAAAAAAAACCGGGCAAGTTGCTAGTCGGACTTGCGCATAGAGGGTTCCGTACAAACTTACCTATGAAAACAGTTCAATTCCAGAATCGAATCTCGAAGATTTTTCCGAATTGAAAAAAGTTTTTTTTGTAGATTTTTACCTACATGTGCTATGAAACCTTGCTTCATGCTATTTGTCACAGCTTCAAGGGACCGCAGATTTAAGTAATTATTTATGGTTTTAATTTCAACTCGATACCTCCACGCGATCCCGAGATAAAAGGTCTTGACTGACAGATAGACAGACGGACAACAAAGTGATCTTATTAAGGTTTCGCTTTTTCCTTTTGAGGTACGAAACCCTAAACGAGGCGACCGCCTGCCACTCTTCCTCGCTCCGGACCATGACCTGTACCAAGGTCCGGCGCGAGATATCGCCGCCGCCTGGAAAGTAAAGGGTAACTGAAGGAGCACACGTGGGTTTTAGTCATGAAAATATCAGAGATATACAGGGAGTATCAGACTCTGTTCTGAGATCTCTCTTCGATCCACTCAGAGCGGGAGAACTTGGCGGCGGTTATAAAATTGCCCACCTAAATGAAAAATGATGGAAACAGACAAACTGATAGAATAGAATAGAATAGAATATAATTTTATTACACACCTCAAAAGTAACATAACTTATAAATAAACTTTTATTTATAGGTACTATGGCCGATGGCGGCCTTTTCAATGCCAATGATTAGATCGTACGACTGATAGAAGATACTAAATTAGTGATTACAGAGTTGAACCATTTGAAGTTGAAACGGGGTAAGGTAATGGGGGCCGAATGCACGTCATCTTTTCAAAGATATTTCTCACCGATGCGACGACTGATCGACACTTTCTGTGACTTCTTGCCTGCTGACTAGCTCATTTTTGCCCAAAGAATTAGCATTGCCCTTCAAAGTAGCAATGCTACTGGTCTTCTGGGCTTAGATGACAGCAATGTGGAGTAATTCTTCAATAAATATACATATAAGATTATATTTAAGGCGTTTACGTACCTAAATTTTGTGATTTTAACTTTCAAGCCCCAAGAGTATAACGGTGTCCGCACACCTATTTATTGTCTTTCTATTGTGTCTCTAATTACGGTATTCAAAGGGTTAAGTTATAAAAAAGGTACTAAAAAGTTCTAATATACCTATCAAAGCATTACAGGTGCAATTTCAAACAGGACAACGAGAGCCTATCGCCATTACTTGTCGTCCATTTGCGGCGGTAAATAAATTCTTTTCGAAACAATATCGCAGTTTATTCCACTTTTTACGTGTCTATACGTAGAGCTGACATCTGACTTGACAATATAAGTAGTTTTGACAATATAACTGCAAGAATACTTACCGTAAAAGGGTTAATCGTCTTTTTAAATTTCCTTTTTAGTAAAACCTTTAAACAAAGGGATATCTCCTAAAGGCTTTTTTTTTTTTCGGTAGGTAAAATCATCCAATGACAAATCCCGCCCTTGGGTGGAGCGGGAAGTAGTGTCAGACTCTTACTGACTAAAAACCTACCCCGTTCCATTCTTCGCCTTGGTCCCAGGGCCCCGGGTGCCATTTTCACATACCCTTTGACCCCAGTAGGCTTCGGCCCTGTCGGGCCCCTACAGTTTGCTGACAACTCCTTGAGGCGCGCGGGAACAGTGCGCGCCGTAAACGACTTGAGCTCGGACCGGTCTGTTACCGGACGGACGGACAGCGAGCTACCCATTGCCCGCCGTCCGCGAGCCCGCGCCTACGGTGGCCGGAAATCGGGATCGGAAACCCGGCGGTGGCGGCGGCGTGTACGCCGTTGCCTGATGCGGTCGGCCTCCTCCTTTGCTAGCATTACTGCTTCGCAGAAGGAGGCGACCGCCTGCCACTCCTCCTCGCTCCGGAGCATGGCTTGAACCAAACCCCGGCGCGAGAGATCGCTGCCGCCGATATATCTCCTAAAGGTGGATACTTAATTCAACAAAAAGAAAGAAGCAAGAGTTAAATTACTTAAAATCAGATATAAAAAAGGTTATTTTCGTCTAACATTTTTAAATTAACGATAATTTATAATTAATGTTAGTATCGATAAATCTCGAAAGCGATTATTATGGTACGCTTTACGGTACAAGCTTGTAAAAATTAATGAACGCCAGCTACACGAGTGTACGCGTGCTACGTAATCGCCCGTTTAATTAGCAGATAGTTAACTTGGGTTTATGAACAGCACTCTAATGTATTAGCTGGAAGGCTTCCAACACGACACAGAAAAGGGATGTGTTCCACAGTTCCACTTAAAATAAAGGCTTGGAATTAGTAGCTGTTAGCAACTTTGCATATCCACGTCGAGTTGACTAATTTATCAACATTTCCCTCGGGAAAACTCTAATTAGTTTGACGTCAACTTTCGAGCTAAAATATGAGACTTCACCGGTTTCGGCAGAATGTTTCATAACCCCAAATATGGAAAGATTTGGTAGCTTCAGTTAATTAGCGCGTAATTATTCGATCCGTTGTAATTCCATTTCCTTATTCAGAAATGTCTGACATTTTATACACCGTTAAATTTTGGTCGTTTTAATCCCGTGGAGGATCGATTCGGTACATGAAACACTATCGATTTATAAAGATAAAATTAAAATATAAAGTACTTTTTTTCTAAATCTCGAATTAATGTACGCATGTACGAAATTAATTTCTTTAAGTAAACGAGTCAATGACCTTGTAGGGAGTTGTAGTTGTTTGTTGTTACGTACTAACTACCTACAGTTCATTGACCTCGATCAGCTGACGTTTACCTAAAGAAATTAATTTTGTACATGCGTAAATTAATTCGAGTTAAAAAAAGTACTTTATTTTTCATTTTTATCTTTACAAATCGATAGGGTTTCATGTACCGAATCGACCCTCCGCGGGATTAAAACGACCACAATTTAACGGTGTATGCATGAACATAAAACTCGGTTAACAAAAGATGATATTTTCAATAATCCGTATAATTAGCGTAATGAGGTTGTTAATTCTTGAATATGATAGTCAAAGTATAATACGTGAGTAAAAGCTAAAATATCTGTCTAAATGGATGCTAGTGTTGTATCGGTTACAGCTGCGGTACGATTATCCCACCACGACATTCGCTTCACTCGATACGATCACGATTCTCGATTGAGCCCCACTCTAATTCACGCAAATTTCATCTTTGATTTCTATCTTGCTAATTGAATGCTGCGTTTCAGGTGTCGATTTTTATCAACAGAACTTAATATCTACGCCATTGAAAGTTAAACATAAATCAGTTTATATTTTTCATATTGCTTTTATATAAATTACTTCGTACATACTTTAACTTGGAGTTGCTAAGTATAGTTTACGTATGTGTTTTTAATTATAGTTTGTTCAATTTATTGG
This sequence comes from Leucania comma, assembly GCA_958295575.1. NCBI lineage: Eukaryota > Metazoa > Arthropoda > Insecta > Lepidoptera > Noctuidae > Leucania > Leucania comma. Next base: position 10,817,279 of record OY282474.1, on the reverse strand, counting down.
ACACGTGGGCTATTTTAATTTTATATCTCTTTGTAGGAAGTAAATACCTACAAGATATTTATTTATATTCGTAGTACACGCAGAGTCCCAGTCTGCCATATTGGCTTTTTTCGAAGGTAAAAAAAAAAAATAAGCTTGAAATGATAAGTACCTACAACCTCAGGGCGGGTTTCTGAATTAAGTGTTATGAGTTATGAATGTCTCAAACCTTACTATAAACTGACAAATTTTGACAGGTTTTCAGGCGTACTATTCTAAAAAAAAACAGCCTTAAGCGCAGCGCTGCCGCAACGACGAACATCCAAATAGGATACATTGGATTGTTAACCTAATGCTCCTATACATTAGATTGTTAATCCAATGTACCTATTTGAATTTTTCGTCGTTGCGGCAGCGCTGCGCTCAAGGCTGTTTTCTTAGAGAATAGCACCACTGGTTAGTTCTACTTCTTCATATTGGGTGTTAGTGCGTGTTTTTTAACATCGCACTGTCACATCGTATGAAAAATGGTTTTTAGTTATGGCCATCAGGCGGCGCTTATTCTATTTTTATTAGAAAATAACTTCTGCCAGCGGTTTCAAAGGCGTGAAAGTAGGTTTCTCCATAAAAACTTTAGACACTCGTTTCATCCCCTTAGAGGAGAATTTTGGAAAAAAAACTTCACTCAGTGCTCGCCTACGTTATGACGTAGGTGTGCACAACCGTGTAAAAATTTCACATTCTTAGTTCTATACTATGATTTTTTATTAGATGAAGTAAAGTGACAGCATTGGACAATGCCCTACTGTCAAACAACCATTGTTATAGCTGTCACTTTACTTCATCTAATAAAAAATCATAGTATAGTCAGTTTCTCTTTTTATAATATACAGACCAACTTCTGCGAGCGGCTTCGCCAGCCTGAAAGTAAGTTTCTCCATACAAAATTTAGAGCCCCGTTTAATGGGGCTGAATTTTGAAAAAGCCTTATTTAGTGCTCGCCTACGTCCTACAGGGAAGTATTAAATTGTGCATAATTTCACGCTAATAGTCCCAGTAGTAACGGCTGTGCGTTGATTTGTCAGTCAGTTTCTCCTTATATATATCCACTGTGAAATTTTAATGGTTGTTTTATAAGGAGTACTTTCGAAGTGTAAAGTAAAAGTAAAAAATAAACTATTGACAAAAAAAAAACGTTAATTTTGCAAGTCGGTGTTTCTCGGCCTTCCGAAATTAAAGTTTTTTTAATCTTTTTAGTGTTATTTTTTTAGTGAAGTCGGTTATTTCTTTTTGTAAATAGTTTATTTTTACTTTTACTGTATACGTCGAAAGTACTCCTTATAGCGTGTTGTTCTGCCGCGAGAAAACATCCATTAAAATTTCACGGTGTATACTATATAGATCAATACGGCCGAGTACGAGTGGTTCAAAAAATCTTATTCTAAAACTACAAATACTAAACAATAACAAACTGTGTTGTTAGTAATGTGACAAGTCTAAAACTCAATGAAAATATTCCCTCCAGCTCTTTTAATAAAAATACAAAGCGTAACTTAGAAGTCGTTATCATCAAAAAGCTCCTGAGCCGTTTGGTTTCAAATAGCTTTGAAAACAAAGCTAACACAGCTAGAGGCAGGCAGTAAACCAGTTAAAGCTACGAGTGGTTTGTTGACGCTTACTGTCCGTTGTTTCCCTGGAGCTGGTGACACATTGACTCGTAAATCTCGGGGACAACAGAGACCCTTCCTTGAGCTCTGAAAGCAAACCATTTGATGACCTAACTTGAACTATTAAAGGAATGGAGTTATACACCGTTAAATTTTGGTCGTTTTAATCCCATGGAGGGTCGATTCGGTACATGAAACACTATCGATTTGTAAAGAAAAAATTAAAAAATAAAGTACTTTTTTTAAACTCGAATTAATTTACGCATGTACAAAATTAATTTCTTTAAGTCATCAGGTGAGCGAGGCCAATGAAATTTAGGTAGTTAGTACGCAACGACCGACAACTATCTAGAACATCATTGACTCGTTTACTTAAAGAAATTAATTTCGTATATGCGTATTTTAGCACTTTATTTTTTTCATTTTATCTTTACAAATTGATGGTGTTTCATGTACCGAATCGACCCTCCACGGGATTAAAACGACCAAAATTTAACGGTGTATTGGGTGTATCCTGCTCATCCAACTTTCTCGCTCGCACGGCTGACATTTTAACACGGCATGGTCTGTAAATTGGACGCACCTTGGTATTCTCAACACATATATAAATCATAATATTGATTGAAAAGACTGAAATGCGTTGCGGATTTCTTTTTCGGTTTTAGTGTAGGCTGATCACCGATAAATGGCGGCTATCTGCCATCATCCTAATATAAATCAACTGTGGTGGAAGCTGGACACCAGAATTTTCCGCACGAGTGCAAAATATACTTCATTGCATACTAGATTGAAAGCAGTGGGTCTAGTGGCCAGTTTTCGAATGTGTTAAAAAGTATCTTTATGAAGGCACGTTACATAATTTTTTCAAAGTTATAAGAATCGTGTTCGATGTTTTTTGGCGTTCGCGTTTTCAAATTTAACTACAAAGGTTGTTTTATTTAGGTACTACAAAACTATCACTCCTGCGTGGTCTCATGTATGACTTAGGGATGTAAATGGTCATAAAGTATTTAGGAATCAGATTTTGAAAATACTGAGATAATGAGCTCATGTTCGAAAACATGGAAGGAAAATGTCTTGTTTTAGTTAAGTGTCTTTATACGTCAAACTTGAAAGTCACTAGGACCGATATTTCCTTATCCTTACTTATTATAAAACAAAATCCCCCCATCGTGAACAGACGAGGCGTAAACGATAAACTCAAAAACTACTCAATGGATCTTCATGCAGTTTACCAACTGACAAAGAGTCATGAGAAAGTTTTTCATGTTTAATACATATATGCTATATAGTTGACAGTAGCTGAGCTTTCAAAGATTTGTGATATCCACACGAAGGTGGGGTCATTTCCTGACAGAACTTCAAACCACATTTTTCTAGATTTTGCTATCTCTTGTGTTGAACTTCCACTATTTGAATGTTAAAATCATCATAAAACAGTATTTTACTGCCTTTAATCTATGGCAATATCCCTGCCGGTAACAGCCATCACAAACTTTGCAACTCGTATTGTATCAATTACTTTATTACTCGAGTTTTTTTTTAGAGGGATAATTGACGCAGGTAGTTCGAGTACCATATTGGTATTAATGACGATTTACATGTGACATTTTTACTGATGAATTTTTTTTTAGGTGGCAATATCGTGACTAAGACAAATGTAGAATTTCAGTTGTAGAGGTTCAGATCCATTACAATAAAATTATGATATATTTTTAAATGAATTTTTAATTTTTATACGTACCTATTTTAAAAATATTTAAATATGTTAAAAAACCTGTAAGAAAAAAGATGAGTGTACGAATAATAATATATTTATTTATTATTAGACTTTTTTTGTGGTGCACAATAAAGAGTACATAACTGTATACGAGTATTAACTTTTTCGAACAAACCTGTAGACCTTCTAGCATATCTCTGACAATAGTATTAATTCCACGATTTTTCGTCATATTGTGACTGCAGCAACGAGGGTTTGCGTACCTGTATCCAATCGGAGGCAATTTTGATGAAAATTAACCAATCTCCGAAGCCTCATTGTTTCCACACAAATGAGCTACAAAGCGAACAACCCATACAAAGCAATTTAATCGTACATTCGGAGACTATACAACAAAACGTAATTACGAATTATAGAACAGATTGCTTAATCAATGCGTCGCGCCTCCCAGCAAATTAAGAGCTATGTCAATTGACTTGTACAGACGAACAAATTCTTAATTATGGAAGTAATTACTTTTCGAAATTATGTTATTAAGCTTAATGAACTTGCGGCTACACAAAGCGATGCGAAACTCAGAATGGACATTTGCTTTTCTCGCAAAAGGATTATCGAGCAATGGAATTCTGAATATGTAGCTCTGTTTATGCTAATTTCTTTCACTTTCAATTAGATGAGACAGTAACTTGCAACCCACAAGCTGCACGCCATTAATCGTGCCTTATTTACTCGTAGCTTTGTTTAATTCTCATCAACGACGCAACACCGCGATCCAATACATTTCTCTTCATAATTTAATTCTTTAATCTTGTTTATTGTGAAGATACGAGAACTGCATGTATTATTTTCTGGATTCTATTACTTTACCCTCGTAAGACACAACCTAAATTTAGGTTGCATAATGATATGTACTAAAAATTGTACTATGCCTATGTACTAAAAATAGTCGCAAGTAGTTGAGTCCTGGCTAAATTTTTTTAGGCGGTATTTCCTGTACCTAAAGTTAATTATTTGATGTAAAAAAAATATAAATAAATATTTATGAAAATATTTACCTTGCACATATGCAAGGTAAATATTTTTTTAGATTGTTTAAACCAAAAATTACGTTTAAAGATCATGTCATAATTTTAGGTTGATGGGCTGTAATTTTTTTTCTTAAGTATCTTGGGCTGGAATGTCTAAATATTTTTGTCATTAAATTAGGTCGTTGGACCTTATTCGTTCGCTGTCGTCACCATCTGGTCAGAGACGTTACTAAAGGATCTATTACACCACTCGATAAAACGACTGGTTTTGTCGACGTCGCGTAGTGTAATAAGGTTCAGACTGTCATACTCGGGAGTAAACTTGTCTTAAAGTCTGTGTAACTTGTGCGGAATATCGAGTGGTGTAATAGATGCTTAAATGCTAACTATGAAATAGTTCATTTTGATTTTAGATTTGCGTCGTGACGTGACAAAAATAGAAACGGTTAACTTAGCGTTATGTGTTGCTTAGATGAGACTAAGTACTCTATTTATTGATTTTCAATTTATTGAGTTTTGTTTTTAATTTATTTATTTATTACATTTTATGCACAAGTAAACACTGTACAAAGGCAGACTTAATGACGTATCATAGGCATTTTCTAACAGTCGAGTCGACCTTATTGTGTTTTGGGATTTTACTTTATTATAATTTGCAACTATTTTAATCTTATACTTATTTAATTGTTTAAATGATTCCTTATAAGGCTTACGTGATGCTTACGTACCTAAAATAATTGAATTAAATTAATGGCATGTGATGTCATTTGAATACGAAAGAGCAGGGTCTGTTCTATTAAGGTGATATAAAAATATGTCAAATAATGCATATAGCAACAAAGACGTCGGTCAATAGTTTTCAGTCAAATGAAATTCTAACAAAAAAAAAAATCGGTAAAGTGATCGGTTCCCCTATTAAGTAATTAAAAAAAAATATCTACTTCAAATAGGAGAAAATATTAGACATAATTGGAAATCATATTTTAATGGTAAATTATGTCCAGCACATTCAACCAGTGAGTTACCATTATGGTCTTATACTTGAACATAATAATAAAGTTGTTTAGAAGATTTTTTTTGTTATATCGCTGTGTTAGCAAACCTCTGTAGCAAAAAAAAAGTTCTTTCATTGACGCCACTTAATCAACAAATAGGTGACACCTTACAATAATGGTCATTCAGAACGATAGCCACAAAAAAAGAAAAACATTTTATTTTTTTCGGCCTAACAAACCTCGTGAAGGTATCGTGCTGATTGACCGCGTGTAATAGAGGTGGTCGGTACGTCACGATGCGCAGGCGCCGTGACAGATTCGATTTGTCCATTGTACAGTAGCAGTAACCATTCGTTACGGGAACGCTCGGTAATACCATTAAACCAAGGTTAAACACAAGACTAACAAACTTTTTGCGTTATTAGTTAAATACAATAATGTCTGTCAAATGCGGTTTTTAAATTGAGGAAGGTATTTATAAAATGTTTTGACATAATTAGCCGTATCCACAAAAGATGAATAGGAAGTAAATCGCATTGTTTTGTCAGTCATAATGATATGTTTGTTCTACTTCTGCGTACGTGACTTGAAGTTGTAAGTAAGTAGTGCACAATAACAAGATTTTTGTAAAGTGACATCATGTGATTTAAGGTTGAAGAGTTTGAATCTATACTAACGTATTTTTTATCACTTATATGTATCTATAATTACGAAATAAAGTTATTATCCCGTTTTCATGCCTAAACTGCAGAACCAATTTTGATACATTTGGTATAAGTAATATATTACACATAATTACGATAAACATAACATTGGTTTGTTTAAGAGATTTTATTTTTGTTATACTCTGTTCAAAAATTTATCTAGTAGTTTAATACTAAATAAGGGCAAAATTATGTTTCATAACTTGTTTGTTATGTTAAATAACTTCAACCCTCTCATAATGAAAAGCTCTAGCATCACAACGAGTAACTTTAAATATTATTTAAACTTAGAATCAATTAACGCTAACCATCGCGTCAGTGGCGGCGACCGCAAGCGCCGCGCAATCTATCAGTGGCATCGATTCAATTAGCGGCAGAACAATAGAATCGCAGCGCGTCCGGACCGGCCGAACACCGCCGAAGCCGCCCGACCGAGACCGAAGACGATTACGTTTTATAACCAAATCCTATTGTTTGGGAAACAAATAACGTTTGCTTACGGATCAGTGTGTTCGTAAAGTTGTTCTCCGTTATGTTAATAAAACTTAATTTTCTGAATGGCTTCACACATTTTTAGTAAAGACTTCCTTTGAGCAAAAAAAAACACATAGGTCTCTGTGTAACTGTAAGTAGTTACAGAGACCTATGTGTTTTTTCTGCTTTAATATGGCTATACATATTTTAAATCTTCCTGGTGTCCTAGAATGTATAGCCAATAGAACTAAAGTTCACACCCATGGTCTGTTAGTAGCATCGTGTCTCATTTCTGCCCATCTATCACAAACATTTGCCCCCATAAACAGAAAACACAACAAGAAATAAAAATAAAAACAATCATCGCATAAGTCTTCTTAAAAGATTTTATGTTGTGTCCAATTACAAGGAGAGTACAAGACGCATATTTCACTTGCACACTTAACCTATTTCTGTATCTTCGACATAAAAAAAGAGCTCCTCGCGAATCGTAAGGTAGGTATGCCGACCGTAAATCGATCGAAAGGACTCTTATTTCAAACGTCGACCGCATCCAACATGGCGATCAATAAAAGGAGTTGAATTTATTACTGGCCAGTAATGCTAGGATGTTTTAATCTTTCGGCGCGTGGGCAGGCCTTTAAGCTCACATTAAGTTTCGTCAGGACAAGGTATTGCCTGTTATGCGCTGATTGTATCGATAAATCAATGAAGAGTTTCTGTTGGTAGTGCTTTTTTCGATTTTTCTTTTGCGTATATGTGAAATTAAATTATTGAAGAAAGCACTTGATGTTATTGAATTTGTGTCTACATCGTATCATATCATGACCGTACTAGGGACGTATCAAGCAAGAAAAAGAAACACGATATTGATATCAGAAACACACGTTTAAATTTATAAGCGATTTTCTTGAAATATTTCAGTTTGAAGGTATTGACACTTTAACGTTGATTCGCAAATAGTTCGATTCTCGAATCGAATCTAGAAGATTTTTCCAAATCCAGATCTTTTCCTACACTTGTGCGGCGCCCAAACTTATGCGGTCAAAGCAAGGTTTCATCAACCTTTCCAAAAGGATTACCTTTTTGAAGTCTTAAAGAGGTGGCCATCAATATGCCCAATTGAATAACCAACACTAGGATACTTCTTATACTTTAATCCTTGTACAAGAGTAAGTTCAAAGTTTTAAAGTATTTCAAAGCCCACATTTTTCGTCAAGTAATGTTTGTGAGACTGGCCAACGCAAATGTTTTAATAGCAACCTGCCATACCTGCCCCAGTTTCGCTCGGTGTTACAGTCTTTGAAATTGTCGACTTGTCTCTACTACAATATGCATGTATTATAACTTTGTATATTGATGCAATCGCATGAATATCTGTTCAGTAGTTATTGAGTTTGTCGTGAACATACAGAGACAGAGAGAAGCGGTGGGTGACTTTGTTTAAAAATTTAAGAATTATTGACGAGCTGACCCGAAAAACAGGACGAAAGAGAAGAACAGGCATAACGCCTTAGCTATGAACTGTACCTCTAGCACGAATATTTGTAGGTTTCGTATCGTAAACGTATCGAGTTGCCGATACGATAACGGAATACAACCAAAGTCGGAAGCACAAAGCTCTTTCGTAATAGTATCGAGACCTCGATACGATTACGTTAGTGACGTCATACTAATGTAAGTAAGGATGTACAAAATTGAATGAATGATCTCAAAATTGATTGAACGTTTCGTTCAAAAACTCCTACACATTTTAATTCTTAGTGATTTCAGGGCCTTTAAAACTTTAAAACTGTTCAAATTTTGATGTAATACGAAGAAACTGCAGTAAAAGTTAATATTTAGTTAAGATAAATGGTTTAATTATTAAATTTATTATTAAAACTTTTGTGTTTAGTGAGATTGTGTTCCTAAACGAACGACGCGTAACACTTGACATTTTTTGACGCGAAGCTCATTAAAGGTCAACTTTGTTTTGAAGTAAGTTTGTTGATACGTAAACAAAGGATTAAATTGAAATAAACTTGATGAGGTGCTTAATTTTTGATAATTATTTAGGTCTATAATTAGAAGGCAACATATTATTAGAATATATATAATTGGAATACATAGTCCTTTAAATACCTTACTTTACGTTCAATGCATCCTTTTACTTAAAACATAAATACGAAAATGCTTCCTTACTTAGACGAAATCTATTTCTAAATTCTGTAATACTTTTTTTTATTTTTTGTAGGTTAATATTTTTTTATTTTTGGTAGGTAAAATCATCCAATGACTAAATAAACTACTTAACTTGTTTTTTATTAATAAAAATATTGTGTTCTAAAATAAATCACCCGCCTTGTTTCTCTTCGTACATTTCTACTTTCAAAAATCAATCGCGCCGCAAGATAAATAGTACAATGCACTATGTCGAGGGGTGCTTCTTGTTAATCTAAGCATTTTCTAACAAAATTTGTTAACACAATCACTTAAATTATTATTTTATGCTTCCAATAAACTCCGACGAAAGTTTTCTCACTGCCAAATTTATAGTGAATAAACTTTCGAGAAACTCGCAAACCAGCCTTCGACAATGACGATACTATACGTCATTTTAAACCTTCGTGCTAGCTATCTTCATACAAACGGCTCAAGGTTACGTACGTTACGAATTCGATACGAATACGAAACCTATAGGACTAAGTTCGTGCTCACAAAATTAGTTCAAATTACGCACACTAGAGGCGCTGTTCATGTTTCCATACAAAATGCTCACGTTAACGATACGAATACTTTTTCGCAAGTTGTTCGTGCTAGGGGTACTATACCTCTAGCACGAATATTTGTAGGTTTCGTATCGTAAACGTATCGAGTTGCCGATACGATAACGGAATACAACCAAAGTCGGAAGCACAAAGCTCTTTCGTAATAGTATCGAGACCTCGATACGATTACGTTAGTGACGTCATACTAATGTAAGTAAGGATGTACTAAATTGAATGAATGATCTCAAAATTGAGTGAACGTTTCGTTCAAAAACTCCTACATATTTTAATTCTTAGTGATTTCAGGGCCTTTAAAACTTTAAAACTGTTCAAATTTTGATGTAATACGAAGAAACTGCAGTAAAAGTTAATATTAGTTAAGATAAATGGTTTAATTATTAAATTTATTATTAAAACTTTTGTGTTTAGTGAGATTGTGTTCCTAAACGAACGACGCGTAACACTTGACATTTTTTGACGCGAAGCTCATTCAAGGTCAACTTTGTTTTGAAGTAAGTTTGTTGATACGTAAACAAAGGATTAAATTGAAATAAACTTGATGAGGTGCTTAATTTTTGATAATTATTTAGGTCTATAATTAGAAGGCAACATATTATTAGAATATATATAATTGGAATACATAGTCCTTTAAATACCTTACTTTACGTTCAATGCATCCTTTTACTTAAAACATAAATACGAAAATGCTTCCTTACTTAGACGAAATCTATTTCTAAATTCTGTAATACTTTTTTTATTTTTTGTAGGTTAATATTTTTTATTTTTTTTATTTTTGGTAGGTAAAATCATCCAATGACTAAATAAACTGACTTGTTTTTTATTAATAAAAATATAGTGTTCTAAAATAAATCACCCGCCTTGTTTCTCTTCGTACATTTCTACTTTCAAAAATCAATCGCGCCGCAAGATAAATACTACAATGCACTATGTCGAGGGGTGCTTCTTGTTAATCTAAGCATTTTCTAACAAAATTTGTTAACACAATCACTTAAATTATTATTTTATGCTTCCAATAAACTCCGACGAAAGTTTTCTCACTGCCAAATTTATAGTGAATAAACTTTCGAGAAACTCGCAAACCAGCCTTCGACAATGACGATACTATACGTCATTTTAAACCTTCGTGCTAGCTATCTTCATACAAACGGCTCAAGGTTACGTACGTTACGAATTCGATACGAATACGAAACCTATAGGACTAAGTTCGTGCTCACAAAATTAGTTCAAATTACGCACACTAGAGGCGCTGTTCATGTTTCCATACAAAATGCTCACGTTAACGATACGAATACTTTTTCGCAAGTTGTTCGTGCTAGGGGTACTGATAACCCCGCAACACCGGCGAAAACGCTGGCAATCGCCCGGGGAGTTACGAAAAGGTTTGCTTATCTCCGATATATATACAGATTACTTTATGAAAACCGTGGTTCTTGGATAAATATCCAATAAAAAAAACGCTCAATATTTTATAATCTATGCGAACACCGTTCGTTTTATTAACCGAATGGCGCGAAATCACGTTCGGTTAGAAGGAAAATTTCAGAAAACTAAAAGTATTAAATACTTAGTAGTTTTTGTAGTTTTCTGAAATTTTCTTCTCGTAAAAACCTTCTTAACTGTTTGAAAACTTGGCATTAACTTCAAATCTTTTGTTGTTCGGGTACTGACTCATCATCGGAGCCTTACATGAAGGAAGAATTTTGGCTTGTGTGTGTCGTGCTTTCGCGGAAGGCTATATGCATGACACCATGACTCAGTGCAGTACGTCGCCGATCCAACGTTGTTTTGGTAATAAATAAGTAGAATTTATTAATTGTTACTAATTAATATATATTAGTTTATCATTTTTAAGATAACTTTATGTATAGTGTCTTATATACCTTATTAGCCTGAAAATGAACAATTATTATTATTAAAAAAAAATGAAGTCTATAAAGTTTTTCTCAAGTTATGGCATGACCAAGGGAAATAGGGATAATTGTTGGGGTTCCGTACCCCAAAAGGAAAAAACGGAACCCATATAAGATCACTGACAAAAAATTGTCAGTCTGTCAAGACCCTTTATCTCCGTGGAGGTATCGAGTTGAAAATGAAACTATATACTTAGGTCTGCGGTTCCTTGAAATTGTGAAAAAATCAAACTTCTAAGTTAACGAAAAAAAAAATTACTGCTGTTTATGTCGCAAAAAACGTATGTTTCGACCGCTCAAAGGAATCAAAATTCATAGGGTTCTTCCCATTGACCTAGAATCCTGAAATTTGGCATGAAGCAAGTAATTATAGCACCAATATAGGAAAAAATCTGAATACTGTTTTGTAGTTACGTCACACTAAAAATCTTTGAAACTCGATTCGTGAATTGAACTGTTTTCATAGATAAGTTTATACGGAACCCTCGGTGTGCGAGTCCAACTCGCACTTGCTCAGTTTTGTTATAGGTAGATAAGCTCGTGTTTGACTGCTATCTCATCTGTACCTCTACCATGAGTTTTAAGCAATAGTATTCGTCGCTACTCGATATCGACGCCGTAAATATTTTGTATGGCAAATTTTGCAGCGCCTCTAGTAGTCACTTGCAGAACCAAAATTTGCCATACAAAATATTTACGGCGTCGATATCGAGTAGCAATGAATACTATTGCTTAAAACTCATGGTAGAGGTACTGATAGTGCCGTAAAGATATGATGCTGTCGATGACGGAGCACGTTTACATAGAAGTAACCTATCAACTTTTGACTGTCTTCAGCATAATACACAGCTAGATTGAATAGGCTTTTAATAAACTAGTGCGCCTCACCATCAACAATTGCATCACTGCTTACTATCAGTTTTTTTAGGTAGGTAAAATCATCAAATGACAAATCCCACCCTTGGGTGCAGCGGGAGATAGTGTCAGACTCTTACTGACTAAAACCCTACCCTGCTCCTTCATTGTCTTCGTTCCAGGGTCCCGGGGTTCACTTTCGCCTAACCCTAGGCCCCAGTAGGCTTCGACCCTGCTGGGCCCTTACAGTTTGCTGACAACTCATTGAGGCGCACGGAAACAGTGCGCGCCGTTGACGACTTGGGCTCGGTTCAGACTGTCACCGGACGGACGGACAGTGAGCTACCCATTGCCCACCACCCACAAGCCCGCACCTACGGTGTGCTTACCATCAAGAGGTATCGCCGTCAAGCACTATTTTGTGTCAATAAAAAAAAAAAAAACAATTCTGTGCATGGTAGACTGTAACTCCAAAATACATAATTAAAGAAAATCACACTAATATTATTTTAAAGATAGTTTGTATGTACGTGCGTGTGTGTCTATGTTTGTTACTCTTTCTTTTGATGAAATTTTGTCTTTCATGTTCCCTTGGGATAATTTTCCACTTTCACTCTGGCATAACACTGCCAGAAATATCTTGAAAGCAACATTCTCCTTATAATTACCTTCCCGTATAGTAGTCTAATCACAGAATAAGTGGATTGATGGCTTGTCACTCTCCGATAATAACAAGCTCGATGTATTGAGACGTCTGCGCCCGCGCAGGACAAACAACGCTAATTAAGTATGAGTCCGGTGATTAATCGATCGCTAATAACGACAACTAAAATTAAAGTATATCAACATTATTAACTGCTTGTCATTGTGTTCGTGTACCAAAAAATAAATTAGGTAGGTACCTACATGTATTAGATAAAAAATGTCCATCAAGTGAAACAATAGCTGTTTATAGTAATTTAATTTTTGTTTAAAAGAACACATAGTGACCTTATAAATATATATACATACATGGGCGTCGCCAAGGGGGGGCTTGCTTTACAGCTTCAGAGCCTAGTTTAGGCACCAGTCTCCTACAATATAATGCCCATCCTATGTGTTACTGTAGATATAAGGCCAGCAATTAGGAGTTATATTGTGGAGAAAATAATCTTTTTAATTATTTAAAAAAAAAACTTTTTTATTATTCCCTATACTTCCAATAGCCCCCCCCCCCCCCCCTTGATCATCAGCTGGCGACGCCCTTGTATACATAAATTTTAAAAATAAAACTCTTAAGACTAGCTAAAAGTAATCTAAAGTAAAGTAGTCAGCAGAGTAAGTGACGACTGGTAAAGTACCCAAAAGTCAGGCAGCATGCAATAGCAATAGCTTATTAATATAAATGCTGTTTTGTTTCAAAATTTTTTCATCACTGCGTGTCTATAAATATCATAAAAATCTAAATCAAATCAAAATGTTTTTATTGTTTTTCGTACATGATTTAAAGATGACCCCAGTGTCTTGCTATTTCTTATAGCGTCTATTTTTATAATCTTTTAGACAATGTTTTAGACCTTTTAATTAGGCCGATAACCAGCTAATAATAATTTGATTTATTTTAATGTATAATTAAAACTTACAATTTAACCAATAATATAATTTAATCCATAATTAATCTACAGTAATTTAAATAAAAATTAATATTATTGATTAAAATAAGTAATAGCTTCTTTTAATTAATGATATTAATTTTGGGGTTCCCGAAACGGTTTCTTTACGTGATTGGCACTAATTTATGAAAAAAAAAATAGCGTTTACTTTAAAGAATTGAAGCAATTGTTAATACATTTTGTGAATGACGATAATCATTCACAAAATGCAATCGCAATTAACGGTTTAGGGAACTCTTCAAAACCATAACCTGTAACTTGCACAAAATAATACAATTCATTACCTACACTAATCAGAAGTTGTTAAGACATAACGAACATTGCCATGCAAAGGTAGCGACTGAGAAATCATTTAATTACCATTTTTGCTCTAGGCACAATGAGAGAAAATTTCAGAAATTTATTGACTATTACCCACTCGTATTCTTTGAGTTCCTATTTGAGTAACTCTGTCAAACAATCTCGCAGACCTAGACACCAGCTTGAGGAGGCACTCGGCAAGAAATTTGAGCACACTTCTGCCAACAGGTGCAGGTTATTTTTAGAAATCGTTAAGCATCAAACTGCAAAATAAACCGAAGGGGACCTCTGTATTGCAAATAAAACTAAAGAAAACAACACACAGACTATGCCAATTATGATTCGCAAGCTCATCCAGTCCAGTCATTAATGATCACGGCATAATTACACGATATAATATCCCCGTCGATAAGCAAAGCCGTTAAGTGGGCAACACTAAAGCTTCTTGCAAAACGCGCAATGTGTCATTACACTCATTAAGCTACCAGTTGTCAAAAAGATAAAACTAAGTTTAATCGGGCTCAGACATTAACGTGTGCCTCGTTATCGAAGTAGCTTAACATTTCAATTAAAACCACGATTAAGAAATTAAAGGTAATGAGTAGTCCGAGGTGCCGATTACACTCACTAAGGGATTTATGGCGCAAAGAAGTGCCGTAATTGGCGGCATTTAGAGAATTGTGTTTTTTAAATTTTAGAGGGGAGACGATGTTTTTAGCTCGAGATTGGTTAAGAGATAGGTGAAGGTTGATAGCCGGTAAAGGAGTATGGCGATTTTCTTCGCGATAGAGCTTGAGTCATCGTGGTACGGCACATCTTTGCTCCATGGAATCCATCGTGCACAAGTACCTGCTTGAAGCTGATATTCTGTGAGCGATAATGAGCTACCGAAAAACATGAGACCAATTCCAAACATCACACTTCTTAATTATTATTGTCGCTGATTTTCACACCTAAAATTATGCAAGCAAAAATTTGTATTTATATTTGTGTTTGTAACTTCTTTACGCTTACATGGCTGAACGGGTTTCAATGAAAATAGACACATTTTAAAATATCTGTTATTTATTTCTTGTGCAAGATCACAGTGCTATATTTATTAATCCTGAATATGAAGTTTAAATACGTACATGAAAAAAATACATAAACCTCATGACTCGACAGCTGAATATTGATTAAATTATGTTTTTTTTTTAATACAAGAAACCATATTATAGTGATTTTTTTTAGGTGGAAAATCATTCAATGACATCTCCTGCTCTCGAGCAGAATGTGTCTGACTTTTACTGACTAAAAACTCACTTTTGTTCTTTCGTTGCCTTTCGTACTAGGGCCTAGTTTTCCTTTCAGAAGCAAACCCTTGGCCCCAGTAGACTTCGACCTTGCCGGGCCCCTACGGTTTGCTGACATCTCCTTGAGGCACGCGCAGTATGCGCCGTTGACGACTTGTGCGCGGTTACCGGAGGGTCGGACAGCGAGCTACCCATTGCTCGCCGTCCGCAAGCCTGCACCTACCATCTACGGTGGCCGGAAATCGAGCAAAAACAAAAATGTTCTCTTCAATATACAATGCAATTATGGAGATGTGAATTCAATATGAAATGTAAGGTCATAGTGATTGTATAGCATTACAGGAAATACATGAAACAATCGCGCTCGGATGTGATAGGTCACCTATCAGGAAACATATGATTAATTGTTAAAGATATAAGATAAGATCTTATAGTTGCGTAAAACATGGTATACAAGGTGTTATTAAAAACTATAGATTGAACGTCATGCAAACATATTTATTAAAAATAAATTATGAAAATGAAGTATATTACATTGAAATTCATTAAAAAAAACCGGGCAAGTGCGAGTCGAACTCGCGCTCAGAGGGATCCGTACAAACTTACCTATGAATACAGTTTAATTCCCGAATCGAGTTTCGAAGACTTAGAATCGCAAAAATGTTTGTTTTTGTAAAGTAAAAACAAATTTACAGTTTTTTTTTTCTATATTTTTATTATAAGACCTTGCTTCATGCCCAGGTCATCGGGAAGCACCCTTTGAATTTTCATTCCCTTGAGAGTGTCGAAATAAACGTTTTTTGCTATATAAACGGAAGTTTTTTTTTATTCCGTTAACTTACTAGTTTGATTTTTACAACTTCAAGGGACCGCAAACCTGGGTATACGGTTTTAATTTCAACTCGATACCTCTACACGTTCGCAAGATAAACGGTCTTGGCAGACAGACTGACGGACAACAAAGTGATCCTATATAGAGCTCCGTTTTTTCCTTTTGAGGTATGGAACCCTAAATGGTTGCGCTAATAAGCTTGGTGGACTGTATGTTTGAAAAAGCGATCTAAGGTTTGTTAACAATATGCAGGTACTGTGCCTTTATTTATTGATGGGATGGATGTATTAGGGAGGAACACTGACCTTTTGACCTCGAAGGTTCCACGTGGCGCCGGCCGGCGAACTCTGACTTCGCACCTTTAACCACTGCCAGGTCCTGTATTGCACTACACTGCACTATTGTTGAGTCTTTGAATGGTTGGATCACGAAATAGTCAATTTTCTTGTAATTTCGAGCGGGCGGTGTTAGCGGAGCGGTCACATTCACAATCGATGCACAAGCACCAAAACACGTCATGTCATCCATTTCTTGAGGTCGTGCGGGGCAGGGAAACGGAAGGGATAGGATTGCTAGGCCAAAAAATAAATTACAAAAAAACAAAATCGCGGATCATAGCAAATTGGCGCAACCATTCCCCCCGGGTTTGAAGGGTTACCTTCAAAGAAAAGGAGAAAACAAAAGCGAAACTAAACCCTATTACTATATCTAGACTATCAATACTAGGTAGCGAAACAACTTATAACTAATTATGCCACTACTGCTGATTAGGCAGAGGGCAGAGGCGAATAACCGGACGCAGGTACGATCCAGTTGCGGTTTTAACCTTTACGACTCGCGTTATTCCGTTCGAACCCGGAAAAACTTCTTCCACTACACCAAGAGGCCAGTGCAGAGGAGGCGCACTCTCAGTCTTCAGTATCACCACAGTACCGACTGTGACTGGATCTGAAGGAGTGTTCCACTTTTGACGCGACTGCAGCGTATGCAGATAATCTGTCCTCCATCGCTTCCAAAAGGACTGAACTAAGCTATCCAGCAGAGCGTGACGCGGGTGAAGCTGCAGTTTGTCAGTCTCGACATCTAAAGCGGGCAAATATTTAAGAGGAGTCGTCGTCAAGAAGTGAGCCGGCGTCAACGCTAGTGGCTCCGATGGATCACTAGATAAAGTCCGACACAACGGACGCGTATTCATCAACGCCTCTACCTGAGCGAGTACGGTGCTCAACTCCTCGTACGAGAGAATCTGTTCGCCTATGACCCGAAACAGGTGCGACTTAAGGCTTTTAATATTCGCCTCCCAATTGCCACCAAAATGACTAGCCGCTGGCGTATTAAAACACCAATCAATGCGATTCTCAGCTAAGACATGGGCGAATTCACTTTGGTAGTACTTGGAGCGTAAGAATGTATGTAATTCCGAAATATTGCGTCGCGCTCCAACATAATTTGTGCCGTTGTCAGAGTATAAGCGCTTAACGGGACCACGGCGAGATAAAAATCGTTTAAATGCAGACATAAAACCCTGCGTACTCAAATCACTGGTTAACTCTATGTGAACTGCACGAGTTGTCATACAAACGAATAGGCAAATGTATGCCTTTGTAGAACGTATACCACGACCACGGGCAATAGTGACTTTAAACGGTCCAGCATAGTCCGTCCCAGTATGTATGAAAGGTTTCACCGTCTGTACAACACGACAAGAACGATGGTCGGCCATTTCCGGCGCGTTGAAACGCGGGCGGAGCTTAAAGCAGGGCACACATCTGTGCACTCTAGCGCGTATCAAATTGCGAGCGGAAAGTATCCAGTACTTCTGTCGAAGAATGGACATTAAAAAATCGGGACCAGCGTGACAATTCACCTTATGGTGATAGTCCACCAACAAATCCAAAACGTGATCCTTGCGTGGTAGAACTACTGGATGCATTTGTTCAAACTCTAACTTAGCATTTCGCAGACGGCCACCGACACGAATGAGTCCGTCTTGCAAAAATGGTTTCAAATGTTGAAGTGCGTGACTACAAGGTTTATGTGATTCTAAACTACGAAATTCTATTGAAAAATAAAATTTCTGCAATTCTCGAAGTACAACTGATTCAGCTCTATCCAAATCAGCTGCGATTATAGAACAACGCGATGGTAATAATCTCAAAAATCTTAGGACGTAAACTACACAGCGTAATAGTCTCGACCAAGACGAGACTCGATTAGACAACAACAAAACAACTGACTCTTCACGCGGAACTGATACTACAAGCGTATGTTTCTTCTCCTCGGGTGGCTCTGAAACAGTAGCGGGGTTAAACGGAGCACTTGGCCACTCGTTAGGAGTGGTATGAAGCCAGGGAGGGCCACAAAACCAAATCGGATGATTTAAAATTTGCGCAGGAAGCAAACCACGTGAGAGACAATCAGCTGGGTTTTCTGTTCCAGCGACATGGAATATATTTTCCGGTGACAATTCAGCTTGAATCTTAGCCACCCTATTTGCGACAAACGTGCCCCATCGATGGGGTGAAGAGTGGGCCCAACATAGAGCAACGGTTGAGTCTGAAAACGCTACAATTCTCTCTATATTAATGCGAGGACGACAAGTTTTGACTATAGATGTAATCAATTGAACCAACATAAGAATAGCGCAGAGTTCGAGACGAGCAAGAGAGACAACCTTACGAGGAGATACCTTTGATTTTGCGCTAATGAGGAAAACTGAAATGTTATCGCCATTTTGGACCTGAAAGTAAACCACTCCCCCGTAAGCCCTCTCACTGGCGTCTGCGAAACCTACCACATTAACAACAGTGTCTGGTACTATACCAACATGGCGAGGAATCTGTATCTGATCGAGCATTGGAAGCTCTTTCCTATAGCGAGCCCACAACTTAGCAACACTGTCAGGAGCGGTGTCGTCCCAATCACAGTTGGAAAGCCAAAGCTCTTTTATAAGCAGCTTTTCATACAAAACGACAGGAGCTACAAAACCCATTATATCCCATATCCGAGCTACACATGCTAGGATAACGCGTTTGGTACAAGTTGGCGGAGTCGAGCTAATTTTAAGACTGAACATATCAGTTGCGGGTGACCAACTTAAACCAAGGATCTTATGCGAATCACTATCATCGAATTCCTTTACCGAAGTCAACCGGTGTGACGGTGGAATCGACTCTAATGTAGCTTGCGAGTTGCTTGTCCATTTCACCAGATCAAATTGACCGGACTTCATGAGGCTGATTACTTGAGCAGCGGTCTCTATAGCCTCTGCTTCACTAGGTACACTGTACACAAAATCGTCCATGTACAATCCGGTTTCAATAGTGGCCCTTGCTTTCGGGTATGTATCACCCTCGTCAGCGGCCAACTGCTTGATAGTGCGAAGAGCGTGAAAGGGACTAGACTTAAGCCCAAAACAAACACGATTGAATTCGTAAACCTTCAAAGGTTCCTGCGGAGAAAATCTATACAAGAAGCGTTGGAATCTACGGTCACATTCTCTGATTCCAATACTAAGAAACATTTGCCGAATATCAGCAGAGAGCGCAATAGCAAACAAGCGAAAATTTACTATTATTTCAAATAAGTTACCCTGGAGGTTCTGACCACAACACAAGATATCGTTAAGCGATATGCCAGTACTAGTTTTAGCGCTACCATCCATAACCACACGCAGTTTAGTTGTAAGTTTGTCTTCTCTAACAACTCCATGGTGCGGGATGATATAAAACGGGTAATCACGTGTCTCCTCAGTCTCGGCAGGCGCTGATGAGATATAACCTTTATCTAAATATTCGATCAGCACATCATCATAGGCTTGCTTCAACTTAGGAGACGCCTGCATCTTACGTTCCAAGCATAGAAAGCGTTTTTCTGCGGAGGCACGGGAGCCACCGAGCGAAAAAATATCACCCTTGAAAGGGAGCGCGACAACATAACGACCATCTTTATCACGAGTAGTCGTGCGGGTATAAATCTCCTCAGTGACCTGATCCTCAGGGCTGAGAATAGGCGGGACATTGACCTCTTCAATCTCCCAGAACTTGCGGATGGTAGACTCAAGCGGCGGCTCGACGGTGCAACAGTGCGACACAGTCGAGTAACTATCTAAACAAGCGGGTGCGGAACCAACTATAACAAACCCGAGAACTGTTTCCAGTGCGTGCGGAGCGGGGTACATCGGAAGACCTTGAATTTTACGTGATAACTGGAGATGCGGGAGAATCGAAGCACCGATCAATAGATCGATATCTCCAGGGAAAGCGTAATTTCCGTCGGCTAACTGCAAGTTCTTAAACTCCGTCAGCATGGACGTGTCAACCGGTACCGTGGGCAACCGTTCCGTAATCTTATCTGCGACTAGCGAATCCATTTCAAACGAAATATTACGATTAAAACGTGAACTAAATATTATTTTAATGGAACCGTGAATGGTTGCCTTTAAACCTCCAAAACCTTTCACTTCTGAGCGGGATGACCAATTATTAAAACTAAAACCAAGGCGTTGACAACAATCCCGAGTAATAAAATTACTCTGGGAAGCGCCATCTAGTAGCGCTCGAACGGTGTGCGGTTTGCCAAAGGCATCTACAATGACAACTTGCGCGGTCGCAAGTAAAACGGTAGTGATTTGAGTACCAGCGGCGGAAAGCGAACACAATGTTACGTCGTTTGCACTTGCAGCAGGCCGCGCGTCACAAGCGTCGCGCGTCTGCGCAGGCTGCGGCTGCGATGGCAGCTTACTACTCTCAAAATGTAAGAAGGTATGATGTCTAGCTAGACATTTACGACAGCTAACACCACTGTTACATGACGTAACCAGATGTTTGTCACTTAGACAATTAAAACACAAATTATTAGTGCGGACAAACTTGTAACGATCACTAGGCGATAATCTCTGAAATTCCGAACACTTGTACAGCTGTGTATGGCTACCCTTACACAAAGAACAGTCAGGTGTTGAGGCGGTATTAACTAGCGTATGTGCAGTCTTGACTGACTTCGATGACGCGTCTATACGGCGATCGGAACCTGTCCTATTCGTGACTTCATGACGTGCCGACGTGCGCTGCAATACCTTAATATGGTCGCGAATAAAAGATTCTAAATCTTCGAACTTAGGTATTTCGTTACCGCGCTGAGTCGTTTCAAACAGACGAACAGTTTCAGGATCTAATTTCTTTAAACCGATATACAAAAACAAAAAGTCACAGAGGTCATTGACCTTTAGGTTCTTTACTGCACGAACAGATGATGCGAAAATATTTAAAAACTTCTCTAAATTATGATCGTTACAAACGGAAAAACTTTTCAAATCGAATAATTGATCTAAATATGCGGTGGCTACTAATCGCTTATCTTCGTATTTTGTTTTTAAAGTGTTCAAAACTAAAGTGTAATTTTCAGCGCTAAACGTAATTCCAGCACAGACAGCCTTTGCCTTACCGGTCAATTTTTCTACGAGATAATGCAATCTCTCGTGATCTGTCAGCGATGTGTTCCTATGTATTATATTTTCGAAACTATCTATAAATAAATTCCAATTTCGAATGTCACCATTAAATTCAGGTATTTGAATTGGCGGCAATCGTGGGCGTTCGCGAGGAGGGTTGGATAAACCACTCGCGGGGGGGGGAGTCTCTAAACTCCTAGCAATACGTTTGATACGACAATACAAGTCATCAAAGGACGACAATGCCTGATAACTCACACAGTAATCAGGATTTAACTCCAACTCTAAAATGTTTATATTCTTAATTGTAGATTTAAAATCCGCGCGCAAACTATCTAAAGTTTCCAACGAACACAAGAAAGCATCTCTAATCGTCAGATCCGAGATTTGCAAAGATTTATCACAAATTGATTGAACACGTGAAAACTGTGAGTCCCTTTCAGCGTATAAAAGCTTTAACTGAACCTTTAAATCAGTACTAACCTTGGTTCCCTTAAGAGACATCTTGTTTTGATATATTCACACTATACACTCAAACAAACACTTAACGAATTATTAAGTAAGCGATAATTATCAGATAACAATATGGTAATATTGTAAACAACAAAGTGAACGGCGAACGAACGGAATAACCTGAATCAATGAGTGAATATTACCCAATTTCTCGATTAAATCATTCACGTCGTTCATATGCGTATATAATCTATGGTTTATCCGTTTCCTACAAATATTCACTCAACAATGAACGGGTATTTTTGAAATGCGTCTACCTACATGCAATTTGTAGGACTTCCGAATGAATTTTGTCAAGAAAAAGAATGCGATCGATTTATATCTACGCTGATATTTACGTAGCTAACTATAATTATGCGGTGCGGTTGACGGCGTAGGTACCGTAATTAACAATGGCTCTTTAACTATACGAGCTAAATAACGTTTAGTTGCCTAAATGCCTAGATGCGGGTTTTCTACTATTATATCTAGGTAAACAGGCGCGTTGCGTTTATTCCCTATGGAACAAATACTATATTGCGAAATTACAAGAAAATGATTCACGATCCTGCTCGTAGGACCAAAAGTAATGGTTGCGCTAATAAGCTTGGTGGACTGTATGTTTGAAAAAGCGATCTAAGGTTTGTTAACAATATGCAGGTACTGTGCCTTTATTTATTGATGGGATGGATGTATTAGGGAGGAACACTGACCTTTTGACCTCGAAGGTTCCACGTGGCGCCGGCCGGCGAACTCTGACTTCGCACCTTTAACCACTGCCAGGTCCTGTATTGCACTACACTGCACTATTGTTGAGTCTTTGAATGGTTGGATCACGAAATAGTCAATTTTCTTGTAATTTCGAGCGGGCGGTGTTAGCGGAGCGGTCACATTCACAATCGATGCACAAGCACCAAAACACGTCATGTCATCCATTTCTTGAGGTCGTGCGGGGCAGGGAAACGGAAGGGATAGGATTGCTAGGCCAAAAAATAAATTACAAAAAACAAAATCGCGGATCATAGCAAATTGGCGCAACCACTAAAAATCATTAATACTACAGAACTAGTATTTAGATGATATTTAGTTCAGTTTATTAGCATATTGCAAAAACATATATTTATATATATTGTCATTTAAATTGTTTTTTTTTTTGCATATTGGTTGGCATTATTGCTATTTTAAACATAAATGTTTCGGAGATATGCTACACAAATAAAATTTCTTGTTGCTTTTTTTTAGGTGGGAAATCATCCAATGACATCTTTTGCTCTTGAGCGGAGCGTGTTGGCGTGTCAGACTGTAACTGACTAAAACCCACTCCTGTTCCTTCTTTGCCTTCGTTCCAGGGCCTTGAGTTAGTCACTTATATCTATAATCGAGGACGACGTCATCGTCATCGACTGCAGCGAAGGTAGGGTGACGATCACGATCCCTACCACGCTCTTAACGCGATCCAGTTGACGACCTAAACTGAACTATTAAAAAAATGGAGCTATACATGGTATATATCTCCAATTCTCTTTCTCGCACACACGCTTGACATAAAACGTCATGTTAAGGCCCAAGATCATGTTAAACTTGGTCAAAGATTGCCCTAGACCAGTGGTTCCCAACCTGTGGTCGACGGGCTAGTGGTGGTCCGCAAAAATGTGCTCTGCTAAAGGTCGATTTTAGATTTTTCCTATTATAAAATAACATTTGAACTGATTTCAAGTTTCATCAGTAATATTGTGTTTTCAATCTACTTTTGAATTTAAAGAATACATAGTTGTAACTTGTACTACAAGTTTTGAGTAGTGAGACTTTTTTTATATAAATGTAGTCCAAACTTCTGAAATTGTGGCCCTGCTAATGACAAAAAATCGAAAGTGGAAGGCCAAAAAAAGCTTGGGAATCACTGCCGTAGACAGAGAGGGTTGGAGGAGGGAGGACTTTGCCTAGCACGGGATACAATATAGGGTGACAAAATAAAGTTGCTTCTTTGAAAATTAGGCAAGAATTTTCTAGAAGCAACATAATTAAGAAAGATAGACTATTAGTGATCACAGTTGGCTGTAATTAGATAGAGACATACTCTTAATTTCTGATTTAAGTAATTGAGGTTGGATATTTCTCAAAGATTGGAACCTGAAGAAGCCTGTGTGGATTGTTCGAAAGAATTCAAAGAATAGGGTGCGTTTTATCCAGTAAAAATCGGATATTCCCTCTCCCACCCAGAACGGGAGGATACATTTGATGATTTTCCGCATAAAAAAGCCTAAAAACCTATCAAAATTTTAGTATTAAAGTAAGGCTAGGCACAGACACATTCTTAACTCAAAATGAGAAATGTTGGATTTTATAATAAGAAACTTCTTTTTCTGCCGTTGTGTGGACGGGGTCTAATGTACAGGATCCGCAAAAGTATTCGGAAAAAAGTCAGCTAGTCGTAACATGTAATATTAACGCACATCCGTTTTCTTCTTGAATCATTGTTTTTCTTTTCCCTTTTAAAAGTTTCTGAGCCCCGTAGGTTGCCACAAATCCAAACGCGCATCCTGAAAGTAACTTACGTTCAGAATTGGTTATTGAATCAATCTCTACTATTTTGAAAGTTTGTTTTTCTCCTAAAATAATTCTTAATTAATTCAGTTATTTTTAGAGTAGGTATTTTAATAAAAATAAAGTTCAGTTTTAAGTTAAATAAATTCTTGATTAATTTATCTATTTTTAAAGTTGGTAATTTTATGAACAATAGTTAAATAAATTCTTGATAAATCTTTATTACATCACTGCTTAAAATCTATGCATAGATTTCCATATTATTTGCCTACAATTTTGATAACTAACTTCTAGCCTTAGTGCATTTTAGTAAAATTTCAGGGTATGAATTATAATTGTAACTTAATTTTTCTAATGGGGGTGTATAAAGGTATGCATTATTTCAATTATATATTATAGTATTATAAGTCAAAGATTTCCGGAATCAATTCAGGGCTTAGAGTGATCAGTTGATCCTACAAGCGAACAAAACTGCTATCTCTTTATAACATCACCCAGCACAAATGTTTGTGTGATGAGCACGATCATTTGTTTTGTCTCTGGGTGTAATTTATCTATAATAAGTATGTATTTAGAAATATAAGTATGTCTATCAGTTGTCTAGTACCCATAACACAAGCTCTGCTTAGCTTGGGACTAGACAGCGTTGTGTGATAGTTGTGGAATATTATTATTATTCCATTTATTTAAATTATATATACATATTTCATACATTTTTAAATATTTCTTAACAAAAAAACACATTAAAAAAAAACATTTAAAAATATAAAAAATAGTAGCCCACCGGTATCGGGAACAGGGTCCAAGCTACCGGCGGTCAGGGCTCCAGAGAAAGGAACCTCCTAACAATACGAGCCGTGTCCAGGAGTACCGCTTTCTGAATCAAGCCCTTGATCCAGCCGCCTAATGAGAGCCTCCTAAGGTGTTGGTCGAGGCTCTTGGCTATTAAGCCATTACCCGACACGACTATCGGTACAATGATCGCCGAATCCACTTCCCACATGTCGACAACCTCGCGAGCCAAGTCAATATACTTGATTTGTTTATCTTTCTCAGCTTTCACGAGGTTCTCGTCATGCGGAACGGATATGTCAACAATCATTGCACGCCTCTCGTTTCGGTCCACCACCACTATATCAGGCTTATTGGCTACAATAGTCCTGTCAGTGATGATGGACCGATCCCAGTACAAAGTGATATGACCATTATCAAGAACTGGGTCGGGCTCATACCTGTAGTACGGCACTTCCGATCCCACAAGAGAGTATTTCAAAGCAAGTTGCTGATGGATAATCTTGGCTACAAGGTTGTGCCTATGCAAATACTCGCCGTTAGCCAGACGAGAACAACCGGAGATAATGTGACGAATTGATTCTCCCGGACGGTGACATGCCCGACAGATGTCAACCGTGCCGTCCTTCACAATAAATCTCCGATAGTTATTCGTCATGATAACTTCGTCCATAATTGCACAGATAAAACCTTCGGTTTCCCCAAAGAGGTCACCGAAACGCAGCCAAGCTACGGACGCCAATTGGTCTACATCGGGCCCGTGAAGGGCCCGGAAAAAGCGTCCGTGAAGTTCCTTGCTCTGCCATACTTCCCTGCGATCGTTAGTGTCAAGCACTACCGGTTTGCGCCAGTTCTCATTAGCCAAGGAGAGAGGGGTGAGTCCCTTGTCCACTGCCACTACATCTCGATGCATACCCACGTCGGCAGCTAGGAAATATTCCCTGAGGCTGCATACCTCGCGGTTGTGTAGGGTCTTAGCATTTAAAAAACCTCGACCGCCACACTTCCGCGGGATATACAGTCTCATCACCGACGATCGTGGGTGATGCATTCGGTATGCAGTCAGCAGTGTTCGAACCCGCCTATCCAGGGCGTCAAGTTCCGTTTGAGTCCATCTGAGTACGCCGAAAGAGTACATCAATACCGGCATGACCCAACCGTTGAAGGCGCGCACCTTGTTTCCGCCTGAAAGAAGGCTATTGAAAACCTTCTTCAGGCGTCCAAAGAAACGCTCCTTCAACGATTGCTTCATGTCAGTGATATTGATGCCTAGGGCTTCCGACATACCCAAATACTTATAGGTTTCGGTTGGAGAGAGAGATCTCAGGTTTATGGAATCCGTGAGTTATTATTATTATTATTATTTATATTAGTTAGCTTAGATAAATATTTGGTATTTTCATGAAAATTTTCAACTACTTCTTTCGTTTTTCAATACAGCATCCGGTCACTGACCTCAGTGCCTCAGACACAAGGTAATTACAAACGAACAATCATAAGTTACTCGAGCTTTTACTGCTCACATCACACCTGCACACATTTTATGTGCAGTTTTAATTGTAAAACGTTTTTAATGACTTGCTCGAAATTTGGAGACGTGTGAACGAATGGCTTGTAATATTTTTTTTAGATTAATTTATTATAACGTGTAATAAAGAAAGAATTGGATATTAAACAATAACTTCTTTCTTAATTGTTTTGCGAAATTGGAATTGACTTGTGACGTAAATCGAGCCATATAAACTTGTATAAAATAAATTATTTGATTTGATGTCTCAGTTTTTAACACTACCTAAAGCTTGACATTTTTATAAGATTAAGTCTGAAATACAACCTAAAAAGAAATTATGAAATACAACCATCACAAATGAGGACAACTAAATATTCGTACTTAACCACTGGGAAAATTGAAACTTGACAGCAAAGAGTTTGCTAGTCTGTGATAGTGAGAAATAGTAGCTGGAATATATTGTACCGTTGCATATAAAAAGGTTATTAATTAATGTAAGTAAACTATCAATAATATTGCGTGATTATAATGTAATATATATATATTATTGCGTATACATCAAATGTTAGCTTGAAAAATTTGGGTAGTGCACCCATTTTTTAATTGCTATTTAAACAAGTAAAAAAAATCAAACGTTCGTCGAGCAAACTTTCTTTAAATTGGATCACCCTTTAGCAGTGCATATATGTATAATTATTATAAAAGCATTTATTAAAAACATATTGCTAATCGCCGGGTCGCTGGAGTCCGATGGATGCGAGACGCACAGGACCGGCCATTGTGGCGACGCTTGGGGGAGGCCTATGTCCAACAGTAGATGTCTTTTGGCTGAAATGATGATGATAATGATGATATTGCTAATCAAGTAAAACTATATTTTTTTAAGTATTACTCTTCGTATCACTAGTATAAATAGAACAGTGTTTTATTTGAAGCTCGATTTGTTTTGTAAATAGTCATTGCGAATTTATCAGAAAATCGTCTAGAAAAACCAAGAACTGTGAATGTGACACAGTTTTATAAACAGAACGGACTATTTTATTTTCACTTTCATTTGTTTTTTATACAACCAATACATAATTGCGGCAGTGGTGGCCGAGTGGTAACAGCCCGACTTACGAGTTGTAGGTGGCGGGTTCAAACCCAGCCAGGCGCATTACATTGTGTAATTTATTTCATCACCACTGCTCTCAAAAACGGTGAAAGAAAACATCGTGAGGTAACCGGCATGTCCTAGAACCAAAAATTCGAAGACACGTGACATCCACCAATCCGCATTGGGCCCGCGTGGTCGATTACAGCCCATTCCCTCTCCTAGAGAAGAGGCCTGAGTCCCAGCAGTGGGAACATTATAAGGCTGATGCAATACATAATTAAGAGAATATTTTAGGCAAGCAGAGGACTATTATTTTCGCGAAACCATTAAAAATAAATATACGCTAATTTTAAAAATAGAACTCAGAATTTTATAACCAGCCAGTACATAAATAGGTAAAGATTTAATAAATAAGAGTGAAACCTTGTTTATGTAAAGCTTTTTTACATCCGTTACTTATGTACGCATGTCTCATTAAAGTGACATGAAAACAGTAGGTAAGTACCTCAGCCTACGTTTACGGCAACTGCAACAAGGCGTCTGAAATATACAGATAAATCACAGAAGTTTTACGAAAGAAAACATTACCAGTCGTATTACTTTTGCCCTGAGGTATAACTATTACAAGTTTATAAACCAATAGGAAAACGGGATACTGTATTTCTATTGATTAACGAGTTTAGGCCAAAGTTATACGCCTACACTTACAATGCAACAACTTTTGACATAAACTGGGGGTGAGTGACTATCGGTTATTGTCCGAGGGTGAGTGGCTATTAATAATAATAATAATTGTTTATTTCAGGCATTAAGCCCATAGTAACAACTAGTATTACCCTTACATCACATTATCACTGTCACTTATTAATATAAAAACATTACATTCAATTTTTATTTTTTCCTCATTGACAGTCCGAAACCATCTCTCTGTCAGTCTTAACTTCTTTTTTCACCTTAAACTTTTAAAGCTATACTAATGTGCCAGGTTGCACTTTACGACTTTTTTGCATGTGAACTCCTTAAAGTCATCACAGTATCTACCAATGACCCCTTCGTCAGTAGTTACACTTGTCAGTGAGTGAGTTCTGAAGGTCAGATGGCAGTCACTTTATGTATTTGGTGCGACTGAAAGCCGATCAGATCATAGTCGGAAAAGATTAAGCAGTTTGATTGAGTAAAAAAAATAAAGCACAACATAGTCATAAGGTTAAAACGCATCCCTGCATTTTTGCCGTTTACACGTGCATACATTTTCCGCAAACTTGGGAAAACCCTTTTCCTAGAATACAGTTTTTCAAAAACAATTTCGACCAATCCCACTGCTATCTCCCCGCACACTGTGGTTGTTCTGTTATGCATTGTTCGACATCAGTGCGCGGCCTCCTCTCCATACGCATGGCACTCCTCGATAATTGGAACTCGCTAACTTATCTGCGGCGCGAACAAGGAGCTTGTCGATTCGCTTTCGAAATTCCTGTTCGACACTTAGTGATTGTATTTTGCTAGAAAAGTTTAACTGACCCTTAAAAACAATATTTTTGGACCTACATTCAGAGCTCTAAAAAAGGTTGTTTTATTAAATTTTTGACGAGATGACTCTCTTAATTATAATATATGCAGCGAGCCAAATTACGAACAAGTTATGTTAACGACAAGTTATCATTCAACCAGCTCATCATCGAGAATCACCTCAAAAATATTACCGTTTTTGACCGTCATTAACTGTGAGTGATTGCTTTAGCGTGATATATCTGACACGGATACAAAGCTGTCGATACGCCTCGTCGATATCGCCGGGAGCACTGTTCCGATCTCTCTATATGGATATTCACCAAAAACCGTTGCAAAAACTCGCACAAGTGCGTATGTAAGGCAGGCCTTACAGGATGACAGCGCGCTCGCGTCGGACAAAGAATGATACAAGAAATAATTACGCCCATTGATCGAAGCTCATTAAAATGGACCAATGGGCGTCGTCGGCAACGACTACAAAAGGAAAAGGCTCGGGTAGGCACAATTTGCCGCGGCGCCGCCGCCTGCCCTTTCTCATTGAAATAATTGAACTTATTCAATTAGATACGAAGCCGTTATTCTTCGGAATTTATCAATTAAACGACTGTAAGTTCGCTGCGCTCGTTAGACGCGATTTAATTCTAAGCACGGACGCGGCCTTACAACAAACGTGCGTCAATTCCTTGGACAACAGTACTGCACTTGAGTGTTTCCATGTTTTTTTGCTGAGCTGAGCCAAGATACTAACGACATGGCTCCAAAAAAGACGGCATCACGTTCTGAAAGACTGACATCGTTTCCATTTTTTTATAAGAAAATAGAAATCATTAATATTTGATCAAATTACTTACATGTTATGCTGTATTGATCAAATATAAAATGAATAAGCTCGCGATATTAATATAACATTAAAGGTTTTTTCTTCGATCATTTTTGTATGATCACTCCAACAAACTCGTTGATGTCTTTACTAAGGAACAACAACATTTTGGTGATTTGATTTGAGATTTTTATAATCCAAACATACTCGTAGTTTGTAAAATATGTTATGTTTTTTTTTAATTGAATATTTTTACTGTTATTTTGACAGTTACTTTTTAAAAATAACGTTTTAAAAATCACATTATACATCACATTTCCTTTTTTTTCATAATCAACCTTCCCAATATGTCGTGATTGCTTTCAAGCCCTTAAGCTCAAAAAAACGGCACGACCGAAATCAAATTGGAAAAATCTTAAGCACAGTTACGTGAGCAACAGCTGGACCGGCGCGTGCGCAACATCGTCACACGCGATGCGCAAATTGACGCGCGACAAAATGGCCGACGAATAAAAATGCGAGTTAATGAGACGCATGCAGTGGACTTGGTATAGGGATGGGCAAATTTAAAATAAGTCGATATACCATAAAAAAAGAAAGTTTAATATTTTATTTTGCTTCTAGTATCGTGGATGACGCATACCATAAGTAAAATAATAATAAAAAAATACTTAAAAGAACAAGAAAACAAAACAAAATATTTAGTTGATATTTACAAAAAAAATGATAATTATACTATCGGCCAAAAGATATTACAAAATCACCTTTTTTGAAAATCGAATAGATATTTATATTACGGACACTGAGCTACATTTGAAGAAAAGATATTCAGTTCTACTTGTAATAGAATTCATAGTCGAGTTGTAGTTTCAATATCTATATTTAAAGATTATATCGATAAATATCGATAACGTAGCCCTACCTACCGCTGAGGTCCGGAGCCTGGAGCAGACCTGCCGAATATCATCGATGTCAGGACGTGTTTAATGAGACTGGAGGAAACGTTTAAGATAAGAGTGTGTTCGCCGTTGGATGCCAAGAATTTTTTATTTTTTATTTTTGGTAGGTTTGCACTTGACCGCTATCTCACCTGATGGAAAGTGACGTTGTGGTCGACGATGGAACGCGCTTACTTAGAAGTAACCAATTCATTCTAGGCTTAAAGATTTTCGGGTTGCAGTTTGTGTTTCCTGATGGCAAACACAAACTCCAGCAGTGAATTCTACATCTTAGCTGTACGCACAATTAATGTGTTCCCAAAATGTTTTGTGCACACAGGTCAGAGATCCACCATGTACCACCGGTGGCGCATCGCTGTGCAGCTGGTGGTCCAATGATGGAACGGGTCGAACTAAGCAATGCTTTTATTTTGGGGACCAAATTGTAAGGTAAATCCTTCTCTGTAAGACTGTTATATTAAAAGATATGCGGAACAGTGTGTTAGATCTACCGCCCACAGACGCGTAGCTTCATAGGTGCGGCATTATACGCTTGGTGTACGCATGCTCACAGCTTACACATAAAGCTATGAAACTCTGTCGACGTGTCGCTTGAGTGTTGTTAGCAGGCGCATAATGACGAATACGCGTCTTGAAGATACGCGTCCTTGCAACGGGGGATCCTCAGATGGTCTTTGCAACTGCCCTTTACACTGTAAACATCTGGGGGCTTACTCTCGAGTTTAATTTCAATCGGTCGACATTGGAATTGTGACGTTAGGTACTCTTGAATTCGATGCTAGGGCCAAATTGCGTGACCTTTTTGGGAGTATAAGTAAATTGGGCTTGGCGTGTGATCACGCTATTTTAAACCAATTTGACGCTAACATCGAATTCAAGAGTACCTAACGTCACAATTCCAATGTCGAGCGATCGGAATTAAACTCGAGAGTAAGCCCCCTGATAGTTAAAATTTTCATAAAGTGTTTATTACTATTCGTTGCTATAACTACACGTAATAAAAACCATACTGATCCCTTTTTATTATTTGATCAAAACTCGCACTTGTCCATTTTTTTTTGCAGGCACAGTCTGAATTCCAACACTCACATCGAGTATTAGAAGAATGTAAATCGGAACTTCCCTAGTCCTGAACTATTGTGTCATACTTTTAATTGAAAATACACTAACAAGCCTTTGGTGTTAACGACTACAAGTTACAACTGTACCTACAAGCAACTTGCTTTTAATGACTTTTATATTACAAGTTAGAGACTGTAATTATATTTGGCATTCAGTAATTTATGACGAGCTCTGCATCGCCATTACCTCATTTTATTACGCGCAGCCATTTTGGCAAA
This sequence comes from Leucania comma, assembly GCA_958295575.1. Lineage (NCBI taxonomy): Eukaryota > Metazoa > Arthropoda > Insecta > Lepidoptera > Noctuidae > Leucania > Leucania comma. The sequence continues at coordinate 10,784,583 of OY282474.1, read as the reverse complement.
TCGCGCCATCTTCTCACAACACATTCACTGGCGTAGCTACCGAAGTGCTGGGTGGGACAGTGCCAAGGGGCCCCCAAACTCAGGGGGAGGGTGCCAAACCTGATTAAGTTTTCGAACTAGCGAAAAATTCTTCAATCTTCGAAATGTAAATAAAATAAGTTGCAACTCTACTAATCTTATCTCGTTTCAGGTACTAAAAGTCTGACACTCACTCCCGCTCAACCCAGAATACGTGAAGTTATTTGTTAAATAGTCACGTGAAAAAAGAGGGTGCCCCCAATTATCTTGGCCCTGGGCCGTTGTTCACTTAGCTACGCGACTGAACACAATAAAATACTAATTAGGTACATACGATAAAACAGTTGCGTTCGTAAACTTGCAATCAGCATAAATTCTTAATTATTTATAACTCACATAAACATGGGAGGTGATATTTACAATTTGCTGCTGAAAGTTGATTGGATCAAAGTTTTATGAATATTATGCTTTTATTTATTTCATAACAAAATAATTTCTGTTTTTGGTCTTTAAAAGTGTTAACCGTAATTGGTAAGTGTTATTTTTTATGTTTTCCTTAACAACCTTTTTTCAGGTAGGAAATCATAAAATCACTTTTTCGATACACTTACTCGAAAACCCACTCTTATTCCATCGCTTTTAAGCAAGCAAAGGACTGTTTTCCGCGCTAGTGCAGAAAAGTACGCATGCTCGCTTCCCCTACAATATTATTGTAATAAAATTGTTTATGGTATACGGCAGGGCGCGCATCTACCCTCACGAGGCGCGCGTCAACTCCCACGAATCTTAAATGTATTGAAAAACGTCATTTGATACTCGTGCAAATTATCACTGCAGCCCTCGGCTCCATAACACACTCGCCTATGGCTCGTGCATTTGAATCAAAATGTACTTTCTCGCTCTGAGTGGAGCGAGCGAGACAGAGTATCAGACTTTTCCTTTTTTTTTATTATATTCCTTCAATTGCCCTTTACGTTCCAGGACCACGGTAACTCTATCGAACAATCCCGCAACTCCTAAACAGCCCATTTACAGTGCCGTAACTAACGCAGCATCAGCGGTAGGCACCTTTGCACAGGGCCCAGACCCTGATGGGGCAGAAATGATCAAACCATAGCCAAGTTTTGTATCTTTCATTTCGTCAGAAGAAAGCTACTCTTTCTCATTCCCTCTCGCTACGTACCATAGTTTGAACCAGGACCAGACGCTCAGATCGTCACCGTCGATCGCTTCAACGAGGATACGGCAGCCCCCCTAGCCAAGTTACAATCATTTCGTTTTGCGTTAACGCTTGGAGTTCGCCACGCCCCCAGCTCCTTTGTTCGAACAAACGAAGTGGGGGCGTGGCCAACTCCAAGCGTTAACGCAAAATGTAACGATTGTAACTTGGCTAGGGGGGCAGAGCTTCACCTTAGCGAGATGATCTTCCACCCTTCACCATGTGCTCCGATCGTTCCGTACAATAGTGACACCTGAGCGATTCTTTCCGCGAGATCCGAATCAGGTACCTCCCGAAACTCTCATATACCGTAACCTATATATATAACTATCCCAGCTCCGACTTTTTTGGGATTGCAATTGTAGAAACTGGCTTCGGGTGCAGAAAACACTAGTTCTGCAGTACCATAACGCGTACAATAAAATAAAACGTGTTCAGACACAAACGTGTAAGAATACTAGGAACTGGCTGGGTTATGTATTGAGTGAAAATTGACAGTCGCTATCTAAAAATAACTGCTCTCAGAACAAAACCAAAATACCAAAGAGCAATTGTGAAGGTACCTGCCTGCCAACCCCATTAAATATTCACGTCGCTTTACCAAAACAAAAACGGATCACGTCCTTGTCGAAACTAAAACAAAAAGTGGCAATGTTAGTTAGTTTCACGTACACGATCAGCGAGTTCAGCGGCCAGTTTTTGCGTGGTCCGTATCAATGGAGCTGAATGGTTCGACGGCGACGCAAAAAGCGAGTCGCCGCGTGTCGCCATTAGTATGTGCGGTGGCGTCCGAATGTGAGCATTAATTTATTGACAATATTGTATTGAATAATGCACTCCCCGGCACGCCGTGCACTGAGCACGCGCACGCTTCCTGTCCTGCGGTCTACAGGCTACAACCAGATTTCGGTAGCGGTACAATACGTGCCGATTTTATTAGCACACATTACGTTGACAATGCCCGTCTGGTTTCCTGGTGTTTTCACTTTTTGCTTTTTCAGGTATTCTTTTTTATAAAGAATTTTTGCGACATAAGAAATACGCAGGTACCGTTACCGACCCTGATTAAAATGGTTTTAGTGTAGAACATTAAAATCGAAGCACTGGATGATTGAATATAAATTCTGCACGTAATTTCAATTGATGGTGCATAAAACTGATTTTATACTGTTGTTAATTAGATTTTAATTGAAAAGACATTAATACTTCACAGCGAACTCGTATAGTGTCGTAGACCCACAGTAAAGTTGGGTTAAATACTTATGAAACCTAGCTTTGGTCTGTTTATAAATAATATTACCTGTACACACTTCACACGAAAATGTGATAGGTCCTACTCAAAGTTAAGTCATTGAGGAATTTTTTGACGCCATATTTTATTTTTTTATTTTAGTTTCTTAGCTCTTAGTGTAGGTACAATATATAGTTTTAATTAGGTTTTAAAGTTTTTTTTTTGTTTTAGTATTTAATTAATTACAAAATAAAGATTGATACATTTTTTTATTTGATTGAAACTTAAAATAAAAGATGAGTCTTAAATTAAACCTATTTTAATTATTTCCTGCTTCAAATACCTAGTTTATCATATTTTCCAAACTCACTTAAAAAGTGCTTCAACTATTTGTGAAGGGCCAGAAAACTGGCCAATAAGTGGTGACGCCAAGGAAACCTTAATCAGCAAAATGAACTGGAAATTTATGTGACTCTGGTGTGGCATTAATTAAAATACTTTGCGGCCATTGCGCAGCCATCCGGGCATACCGCAATCTGTCCCGGGCATTTGTTAAAGGGCAAGTTTCGATAAAAACACCGATTGTGACGATTTTCCGTATAAACAAAATGTTCGCACAAAATAAGGCTTAAGAGCATTCAATAAATCTTTGTCCACCTTTTTGTAATCGCTATGCTGAACATAAAAGTCATATTACGTTTTTGTGTTGTCCTTTTTTAGATGTTATAAATTGAACTTGTTTTTAATATCATGGCATTTAAAAAATGTTTTCTTGACTGCTCGAGTTCTTTGAGGTCCCATTGAATAAAGATCCAATGCCATTTGAATTTCTTTATGTAGTTAGGTAGCTACGTAAATAGATACTCTTAGAGCATATTGTTTTCTTCTACAAGTTTTGTTGTCATTGCTGGCTAATCAATTAGGCAGAGAATTCGCCATTTCTTTTTACGTTGCATGATTTTAACATGTTTTAAGATATCACGAGCCATCTGAAAATAAAACCGAACAAACACAACCATGTTATCACTGTCCACGCAACAACGTCGAAACTAATTTAAATATCGAAATGCATTAAAAGTCAGTGGGCACACGCTGCGCTCCTTTATTTCTATTTAATTAAGTCAAAATTAAAACAAAAAAAAGGTTTGGGAAAAAAGTTTTCTCGTATCGGAGCGCTCCGAGCACGTTTTGCATACGATCCTTGGAGGTAAGGGACAGTCGATTGACAACCACGACTCATTAAGTCAACCAGATCGATCGAGACCTTTCATACTGACTTGCTAAACACGTTCGTATCACTTAATGTAATGTGAAGTTTTAAGGAGTAAGGGTGTTTTTAATATCGAGCGGATTTCATCACGCATGCCGATTTACTCCGCATGCGTAACCTCCGCAAATGTCCTTTTAATACAAGCATTATCATTAACAGCCTTTTAATGTGGGTCGTAATCTACCACGCGGGTCCAATGCGGATTGGTGAAAGTAACATGTCTTCGAATTTTTGGTTCTAGAGGCATGCCAGTTTCCTCACGATGTTTTCCTTCACCGTTTTGTGAGCAATCTTGATGAAATAAATTACACAAAGTAATATGCGTGCTGGGTTTGAACCCGCGCCCTACAACTTGTAAGTTGGAGCCGTTACCACTCGGCCTCCACTGCTCTTTAAATACAAGCTCTTCTAATACAAGTTTATTATTTATTGTAATGCGTGCAATACGCACGTGGGACGCGTTTTTTTTTTACCTTTTGAAATTTTCTGCATGCGGAGCAAATCCGCATGCGTGATGAAATCCACATGACATTAAAACACTCTAAGGAACATAGCACAAAATTACGTGTGTTTAAAAAAAAAAACGTGATAATTCTTACGAAATAGTTTAATGTTTCAGCTTCATAATGTTCCTACTGCTGGGAGTTTGGCCTTCTCTCTAGATAAGGTAATGGGCCATAATCTGCCACGCAGACTCAGTAAAAGTTGGTGAACATCACATTTTTAGCTCTAAGACTTGCCCGTTTCCTAACGATGTTTTCCTTTAAAACTTTGAGAGCAGTGGTGATGAAATATTACGCAAAGTAAAGCGCCTGGCTGGATTACCGGTTGAGCTCATGACCTACCTTACCACTAGGCCATCACTGCAGACCACATTTGCGCTTGCACTTATAGCTTAAAGACTTGTCTCCTAAAAAGGAACAAATCGTAGGCTTTGGCTATAGAGATTACATTTAGATATCGAACAAAGAAATATACACAGTATCAAACGATAAACACAAACTGATAGGATCCATACACTACACGCCTAATGAAACAGTTTCAAACTACAAATCGACTCCACAATTCATCATTCAGCTTAAGCTGAAGGCATCATTTAGACTGACCAAATGAGCCGACCATAGTTGCAGCGCCTCTGGCTTGATATGACAATGATTTATGCATTGTCAAGCGAGAATACTTGCAGCAGGCGTTACTTTCTATGTCAGGGGTGATCAGACGTGTGGACAGTGTCGTCCGCGGCGATTGACTTCAAAATATTTAGACAAAAATTGATCGACTGTCAACTATTGGTCATAGGCCTCCCTCAAGTGTTGTATGCTTCGCATCCATTGAATTCCCGCAACCTCACCAGGTCATCGGTCCACCTTATGGGAAGCCTTCCAACGCTGCATTTTCGATAAGCGGTCACCACTAAAGAACCTTTGGGAACATCTGTTCTGCAGGCAATGTGTCCTGCCCACTGCCACTAAGTTTGGCGATTCTTCGAAGAAACATAATCGATAAACTCAAAATCGGGGCAAAATGACTAAGCTATCGATGTAGATATATCTATAAGTGTTCACCGACGTAGGTTTAAGTTTTTATTTTTTAGGAATTATTGAAAGCTCCTTTTGTTGTTCAGTTTAAGCTTTGAGCAGCCCTGTCCTTGTAAGTCAGTAACGAGCTTGACGCGCATCCAGACGAAACTACGATTAATAACTGTCTGAACCGCGTTCCGTCGCGTTCGGGTACATAACTTTATTACAATAGCCTTTTTAGCATCGTTTGTTAGCTGATTGATTTGTAATGTGGCTTACACGTTGTGATCAAGGAGGATGTTGCGCGAAATAAGGGTTATATGATCGGGCCTCGGGATTGAGAAAGGAATAACAATAAAAACACGGAACAAGACGGACACGGAAACAAGGAAACTGGGACCTTGTTATAGAAAAATGTTACACCTATAAATGGCAATAAAACATAACGACACCAGATGTAGTATATCTACTTAGAGTAAAAAAGACTTCCTTCTGGATTTTTGGATCGAAACAAAGTTAACAGATGTTTCGAATCTATATTTATAAAAGAAAGTCGTGTTAGTTTCATTATTTATAACTCAAAAACGGCTGAACCGATTTGGCTGAAAATTGGTGGGAAGGTAGCTTAGAATCAGGAGAAGGACATAGAATAATTTTTATCCCGTAAAAAAGAAAAAAAATATCCAAAACCTGCTAATTTATTGGTATAGGGTAGTGTAGGGTAGACTAGGGTAGAGTAAGGTAGAATAGGGGAGAGTAGGTAAGAGAAGGGTAGAGTAGAGTGGAGTAGGGTAGAGCAGGACCGAAGCCGCGGTCAAAAGCTAGTTATTGATAAAGCAAGACCCAGCCAACCAGCCCATGTTCACATTGTTATAGGACATACCTATTTAATCATCCACAGGAATGAGAGCCCGGGAGGTCAGTAATCCTTTTTATTCAGTAGAATGATTTATTAATTTTACATTACGAGCGTACACTCAAATAAAAATAAATGGACCAGCCATCATGCAAAGAAACAGGTAGGCTCGACTAGGCGTGTAAAGTAAGTGGGTAGGTACATACGGCCTTTGTACAAGGCACTTTCTTACGACGCATTCATCGGGGACAATTACATGAGATCGGAATACCGACAGCATCTTCGTATATTTATTCAGGCAATAATGCAGGACCCGGAATCCGCGGCTCGGGCCGACTCGGGGCGACTCGGCCCCGACACCGACCGCCGCGCCCGCTCCACAAAAACCTGACTACACATATACTGACCAGTTATTTGTCAAAAATAAAATTATGTTCTGATTATTATTTCAAGCAAGACGCGGCATCCGCCCGCCAGAGGGCGCACGATGCAGGCGATAAAGTGACAATAAAATATATAAATAATTCATATCGCAGAGTCGAGTATTGATTCGCAAGAACGTGTTTCAAATGTTTTATTGTCAGTGGTATTAATAAATGGGGCAGATGTATGGTCCGTTGTTTTGCGCTGCCACATGATTGCTCTGCTTGGCAGTTCAATTAATAAAAATCAAATTTGTTATTTTGCTGCGACGACGGGTCTTTGAATGCGTTTTGTGGAACTTGCTTAAAGAATTTTATAGATAATTCTGATTGCATGTTTACTGCATCAATTACAGTGTGATGGTGGCTGCTCGATAAAATTAAATAAATATTATTTTCTTAACGTACTTAAATTTTTTTTCTTATAGGTAACTAGGACTCAAAATTAAAGGCAGTATAAAAAAGTCGTTGCATTAGGAAATTATGTATGATATTTTATAAGACAACGTGCCACGACTAATGAGGCAAGGATGTTTGTTCTATGAATTGTTTTGTGCGACTGAAAGCAGTGGTTTCCAATTTGTGGTCCACAAAAGCTAAAATATAATCCTCGAAGGGTCTAAAATTTTCAAGGTTCCCAACTAAAAAGTAACAGATTTTAAGCTTCTATCACAAATGTTAACAATGCTTGTTACTTGATTTTAAAGAATTGGTATAGTTTTGAAGTAAAGTTATAAATATTTTTTTAATTCACATAAAATGTTTTTTTTTTATGGTAGGTAAAATCAAAACCTACCCCGTTCCTTCGTTGCCTATAATGACGGGGCTGAGCCTTCCTCTCAGAAAATGGCCCTTGACCCCAGTAGGCTTCGATCCTGCCTGCCTGCAGCTAGCAGGCTGGGCCTCTACGGTTTGCTGACAGCTCCTTGAGGCGCGCGGGAACAGAACGCGCCGTCGACGACTCACATAATATAGTTTAGATTTATTCAGAACTTCCGTTCCCTGCTAACAATAAAGAAACCTAAGTGGTCTGAGGTCTAAAAAAAGTTGGAAACTACTGATCTACAGGATCATTATAAGTGATTTCACAGTCATTTTACCTATATTGGTATGTGTAGATGTACATGAACACACCTACATCATAAAAACTAAGACGCCATTTAATTGCTTGCACTTCAAGACTACAAAACTCCATGGCCGTCGCGTTGTGACATCAAAATTCATTACTTTATAATACTTCGCGCAAATGAAGTAAAAACTGACTCATCAACAAGTTTTACAATCGATCATGATCGGCAATGGCCATTCATTTATACAACCCTTAATAAAAAAAACAAAATTGTGTCATTACAATTCCATATTGACTCCGAGACATACCAAACTGGTAATTACACTGCTGAAAAACTCTTTAATACTCAATGCACCACTTTAGGGTTAAACATTTTAATAAGAAGTACTCATACGATACTTTTAGACCAATGGGCTGATAGTTTTAAGGCCAGGCTCAAAGGTAGGCGGAACCTCACAGGTGTATCAAGGACTTCAACTCATTTCTTGTGCCTTATTTCATAAACACAATGCTTTTGTTATCATTTTAACTGTTCCTAGGAACACATACCAGCAGATATTTAAGGTTCAAGTTGTGCAGCCATTAAATAGGCTTGACAAAAAAAGATTGTAACGACTTTTTTTTATATAGCTTGTGTTGCCATGTCTTGACTTCCAATACAATATTGAATAGGTGAGTATTTATTGCAAATTAAAATAAATCTATCAGGTACACCATTTACTAGACCTCGTTTGATGTTTTTTTTTTATGGTAGTTAAAATCATCAAATAACAAATCCCCCCCTTGGGTGGAGCGCGAGATGTTATCAGACTCTTACTGACTAAAAACCTACCCTGCTCCTTCATTGCCTTCGTTCCAGGGCCCCGGGGTTCACTTTCGCCTAACCCTTGGCCCCAATAGGCTTCGGCCCTACTGGGCCCCTACAGTTTACTGACAACTCCTTGAGGCGTTTGATCATGATGCCATCTAGCCGACTTCGGCCACAGCGACCGCGTTCCTTGGCTCCTTATGGTGGCTGTGATCTCAGATGTGCTGCTCTGCCATGTTTTCTCATGTGATTTGCATATCCAACTTGACCAAGACCTCATTTGCTTTGTAAACTAAGTCAATGAAACCAAAGTTCCTGAAAGCAAAATTTCAGAAAAAGTTGCTCAGGGCGCGCCATAATTATGGCGGTAAGTCTTTGAGGAGTCGCTGGAAAGACCTCACGGCGTCTTCACCTTCCGCATGGCGCAGGTTCTGACCGGACTTGGTCAATTCGGAAGGTTCCTGTACCGGGTTCGTGCGGAACATAAGGTAGAGGTGTGCCCCGCTTGGGCAGAGCACCGTCGTCTTGTCCTCGTGGAGCGATCGGCGGCAACGATCTCTCGCGAGATGCGAGGAGGAGTGGCAGGTGGTCGCCTCCTTCTGCGAAGCAGTAATGCTAGCAAAGGAGGTGGCCGCTCGCGCGAGGGAGCGGCCTTCACACCCCAGCCGTGTCAGTAGAAGTCTGACATAATAATAATCTAACTTAAACAACGTTTAAACAGGACAAAAAGCTAACCACGTCTTTTAAAAAATGGGTTGCTACTCGTATTTTAAACATTTCCGAAACAGATTTTAAAAGCTCTTTTGAGGATATCTAGCGAACCCGTCTAGCGTTGAAAGGTTAAAATAATAAAATCAAGTAAATCTTAACAATATGGTTATGTACTACATATTATGAAAATATATACATGTTGTGATTTTATTTCGATAAGTTCCTTCCGCTGTCCGACACTGTCCCTTGAGCACGACCATTTGTTATGTGTCTGGGTACAATATATCTGTAATATGTAGGTATTAAGAAATAAGTATGTTTATCACTTGTCTTGTACTCATAACACAAGCTCTGCTTAGTTGAGACTAGACGGCGTTGTGTGATAGTTGTGGAATATATTATATTATACGCACTTACACAGGTCCCGATAAAGTTATGAGCTTTCGTGTTAAAGAGTTGATCCTTTGAATACCGTAATTAGAGACACAATAGAAAGACAATAGGTTGCTGCGGACACCGGTGTCCTCTTGCGGCTTGAGAGTAGAATAAAAAGCTCAACATATCAGAAAATTACTTCAACATCAACTCAAGTCCTTGTCCAGTAAGATTCTCTTCGAAAAAAGCCAGTCAAGGATAGTCCAATTACATTATTTATAAAACGTATGAGGCGTACATCAAAATTAAATAATACAGTGGTTGGGATCAAAGGGGCCGCGGAATGAAGATTTGCCCCACAAAATGTCAACAAGGCTCTGTGCGCCGACAAAGGCGAGGCAAGCCACTCGTGGAAGCAGGGCCAAGGTTGCCACTTGACACTTAAAGAAGAGCAGGATTGTCCCTCAACCAAAATAATCATTTAATTTTTGTCGGGCACAGTTCTTTAAGGAATTGGTTTGTACCTAATTACACACCAAATATTCCTATGCATCAGATTTGTATCGGCATACTACTAATAATGGTATGGGCTTTGCTCAGAGTTTCAATGCGTGATCGAATGACGAATTATTAATAATAATCTTTGTTTGCCATACGTCGCAATAGTTTGAACTAACCAGGGTTGTCCTTGGGTGCACTATCCTATGATTATCCCTGTAAGCGCTATTGCTTACAGGGATAATCGTCGGTTGGTACCACGGTCCACGAAAATTGTCCAAGGGGCCTCTGGCTTCGGTCCCTCGTATGACTTCTAAAAGTCCAGGAGGTCCGAATATTCTTAGGAGAACAGTGGGCAGGGCACATTTATTGCAAAACAGAAGGTCAATGGGTCAAAAAACACAGAGTTGGTAGGCCTCGAACAAGGGGGAACAAAGACTTCGTGAGAGTCGTGGGAATCCGATGGACGGAAGACGTATCTAGGATCGGTCACTGTGGCGACATTAGGGGGAGGTCTATGCCTAACTGTGGAAGTCTTTCGGCTCTACAGTACTCTTCAAATTACATAAGTAAGAATGATTTGGTCCGCGGGATTTTTCGGAAGAGTCACCGTGGCCATGAAACGCATAGGGCAACTGAAGGAACACAGGCGGCTTTTAGGCAGTAAAAGTCTAACAATCCCTCTTGCTCTACCTTTTCACCATAAAATAATGGCAAGTACGAGTATGTTTATGTTATGAGCCCAGGGCCAGTCCTATTTATGTAGATACTCGTTACGAAATCAGAATTAGTCTAAAAGTTTCAGGATGTGGAAATGTGTTGTAATAAGTATATTACACAGTGTTGCACACAAATTTTCATCAACTACATAGTTAAAGTAATTTACCCTCGGTTTTTTTTTCTGGTGACACATATTGGATTAAGTTTTTGGAACAAAAAAAAGGAAATTTTCCAGTTTAAGCAACAATGTTAACTTCTGTTGGAAATTGTAAAGTCCAAATAAAATAACAATTAGAAATACGAAACGTAAATAAAAAAATAAAAAAAGTAAAATAACTATTTTTTGTATTTCCCCACATGCGTTTTAATTTTGCGTCACCCCTGAGCGCGGTGCAAGCCGTGCAGGGGTCGGGTTGTCGGGCATCCGGGGCCTTCCACGCTTATTTCACCGTAATCCGTTAATTGTACACCCTTAACGAGTGCCACATCGACCACGGTCGCTTCTACCAGATAACAGTGAGGCGAGTAAGATGCTTTAAATCATTACTGTACTACAGGCGGTTAATCCTAATTCGAACATGAAGAGCATAAAGTAGAGATGTCAGCAAACTGTACGGGGCCAGCAGGGTCGAAGCCTACTCTGGAGCCTTGGGTTAATGTGAAAGTGCACTCCAGGGCCCTGGAACCAAGGCAATGCACGAGCGGAGTGGGTTTTTTAGTCAGTAAAAGTCTGACACTATCTCCCGCCCCGCCCAACTACCACTGCCTGTCCCTGTATATGCTTAGATTTGTCATTGGAGGATTTTACCTACCATAAAAAAAACCCAAAGTAGGAGAATTTATTTGATGATATCTACCAAAAAAAAAACAATTGCGTCAATTAGCCTCAAACAATGTTTATCTACATATAAACCTAGAAATAACACAAGTAACGTTACAGCACGAGCCAGTCCTATAAACAATGATTTTAAAGCTAAAAGTCATTAAAAGCACGTAACTAAAAGGCTGCTCCATTCTAAACCCAATAACTTCAACTTAATAAGTATTTTGCATAACCGCATATCTCAGTGGCGCAATGCGCTCACATTTGTTGATAAATATTGAGATTTGCGTTGGTTTCCATTAGGACGCAGTGGACCACACACGGCGCGGCGTGTTTGTTCCGTGTGAGCGCGATATTTTAACGGTTTAGTGCGCATATTAATGCACATGACATGTGAAGACCAGTGCAATATAGGGATACGTAGCAGCTTTTTGGCCTTGCCTTTTACTGAAGGGGCCAGAAATCTGTGTGCATTAGACATGTCTCATTTTCGGAGCGTACCGACCAACGGCTGGGCGACGCTTCCACCCCTTAGTTTTTTAGAGAGTTCATTTTTTTTTCCACAAGTACTACACAACACTGTCTCGTCCCAAGCTAAGCAAAGCTTGTGTTATGAGTACTAGACAACTGATAAACATACTTATATATTTCTAAATACATACATATTATAGATAAATTACACCCAGACACAGAACAAATGATCGTGCTCATCACACAAACATTTGTCCTGGGTGGGAATCGAACCCACGACCTCCGGCATAGCAGTCAGGGCCACTAACCACTAGACCAACAGGCCTGTCTAAATGTATCTAGCCTTAGAATTACGGGGCGACATTGTCATGTAGAAAAAAAGACATGTGACGCCGCAAAATCGCCTTTGTCTCCCCAACAAAGAATTCGATTATATCTTGATTAAAATAATTAGCCATTCGATACGGAGCTCGCCGACAGCCGGTGGGTCCGGTGACCACCTCCCGAACCAATGCGAAAAATTACTGAGATATCAATCGTTGACATAAACTTTCAATTGAAGTCATAGCCAGAAACATTAAACTTGTATTATAGTACACTTCGTGCGGCATCGGTGATAAGTGAGACGGCACGAAAATTAATTTTGAATTTCATATATAAAATTTTTAATACCAATGCATTTTATATTCTGACTTTATCAAACCTACATGTGTTGGTAAGGAGTCTAGCAAAACCGATGCCTGCTAGGACCATGCGAAAACGTATGTTAAAAATGATACCTCTTAGAACGCAAAAGGCAACTAAAGGAACAAAGAGACACAGATAGATATATTCTTTATTGTACACCAAAAGAAATTATAGGTGTCAAAATGGGCAGTCTTATCGCTAAAAGCGATTTTTTTACAGACCACCTTTGGATGGATTTGACAGAGAAGGAGAAAAGATACGCAAGTAGTTCGTGATGTACTATTTACATATTTATATACAATACATATATATTATAGCAGATAAATATATGGAAATACATAATGACTTTTAAAGGGAGAGATAGTGATCCTTGACCACATTTTTAAATGATGGTCAGGTTTGTGCTTTTCTTATTGAACATATATCACAAGTGAGAAGTCATTAGATGATTTCCTGCTCTCATTTAAGGTCGGCGCAACATGTTGTTTTGTTCTATTCTATCGACGAGTCACTCGTCTTACTATCGCTAATTCCCTTTTCTCTATACACAGGGTTTTATATCACAAGGTAATCCTCACATAATCCATCCCTCTTTTCTTTAGATTTTCCACCTCGAAATAAAAACACCATGTGTTGGTAAAACATATGACCCCTGAGTTTGTTTCGGTGATTCTTCTCAGGGGACTGCCCTAGCTAGGAAGCACCGGCGTCATCTCCTTCTCCTCTAGTTAAAAATGACGTGTAAAAGTGTTTTTCTGTGGTAAGTCGAGCACAATTTTTAATTTTTATTCCATTTTTTGTTATTGTATATTTAAACAAAAAATAGACAACATCTAATTTTAAGGCAGTTTGTGCTCCAGTCCTTTTTATTTTTTTTAAATTTAATTTAAGATAGATTCTATTTTTCATATCTTTTTTTATAGTCATTTACATTCTGTTACATTAACTGCAGTGAAAAATTAAATTTTACTTATACTTCAACCCCGGCCCCCAAGATACCGGCTCCGCCGAGTTTGTGGACCACCGTACTCACTGCACAAGGAAGCTTGCCAATAGTTATAGACCAACATTAAGTTAAGATAATTTTAATATAAGGCAATTATTGTAACAATGGTTCAATAAAATTATTATTTCATTTATTTTTTTCCTATACTTATTTAATACATTTTTAAATATTTCTTTAAACACATATAAGAAAAAACACATTATTATTATTATTTTTAAAAACCTATTTGCAAAATAAATATCATTTTCATAGTTGCGTAGACACTGGTACACAGCGCTGTCGCCGAAGCCGGTAGCAATAGAATGCAATGAAAAATCGTTAGTGCTTTACATAAATACATATTGAGACCATAACCATTAGCAGCGTCGGCCGGATCGACATAATTAACTGTCGATTAAGTTAACTGATAAAGGCTAAGACGCTACTAAAACCGTAATGTAATTCGTGTGTAATCTGTACTTAATTATTTACCAATATTGCTAGCGACGTCTTAAACGAAGTGCGGAAACCTTAATTCTCTCAGAAAAACCCGTTTTATTTTTTATCTCCCTTTAGATTAACATCTTTAATCTCTATAATTTTTAAATAGTTGGACTATGGTTATCCTTAATTACTTTCCTGCATGATGCGTATGTTAAATACTTTGTTGTTAAACAACTTCGAAAAGGAGGAATTTCTAAAAGGGCCCAACTGGACCGATGCCTGCTAGGGCTGCAAAAATGTTTGAAGGCTGTTGCCCTTAAAAGCAAAGGGCAACTATAAGCCAGCCAACCAGTAAAAGTCTGACGCGCCCACCCGTTCCACCCTCAAATGATTTCAACCACAAAAAAAGGGTGGACAAATGTCGATGCAAATTAATCTGCATATGTCTAAAGCCTCTACCTTATGGACTTAAAACTAATGGTGACATTAGTCTGTACTGCGTGGACGGACGCATCACAACTCTTTGTCCAAGTCTTTAACAATTTCCATAAATATCATCTTGCTATTTCAATTGCGAATTTCTCCGTCTTATTGAATGTCCAAATGAGGCATTGTGTCGAATTATGATGGCAGGAAGCTGTCGATCGTCGCTGAAATCGATTGTCGATGTCATATAATATTATTGAGGCTTTTTTAAGTCACTCTCAAAAGATTTAATACGGCTCCAGGCAGGATATTATTCGCACGTAGGAATAAATTTTTTGACTTATAAGTAGGTCGGTAATTCTGACGGCTGCCTTGTTTTTGGTAGTTAACGATTTTTTAACAGTTAATAATTGTATTTTGCTAGAAAACTTTTTCAGGTTTTGGTCCAACACAAGTTACAACTGGCTTCACTGATTGGAATACCGGATTTAAGTACAATTGACCATAATTATCTTGAGATGAGTGTCTTGTCTAAAGTGACCCGCCCTGGCTTAGCGACTGGTAATTAGTGGCCGATACTTAAACACGTGATCGTAGTCATGATAACAAACAACTGTTTACTATGGGACCAAACCTCTAATCGCGAAAATAATCAGCCAAGTTCAGTAGATACATTTTGATCAGTTAGGCGAACATAAATGTACTGACCAGCAGATTTTTTTCGCGATTTTAGGTTTTGGTCCCATAGTAAAAATCAAAAGTTGTTTGTTATCATGACTACGATCACGTGTTTAATATATATGTTTAATAATACATGAGTCTTCCACGTTTATTGCTTTTTCTTGTAGTAAAAATCGCATCAAAATCCGTAACGTGTTTAAGAGGAGTTAGGTAACGGAATAAAAGGTGTCCTATATAGAATACAGGATACCTTTTATTCCGCTAACTTCCGGAACATTGTCTACTGATGTGCCAAATTACATCCAACAGCCATTTAAGTATACTTGTGAGGGATGTAGTAGCAAATACACACATACATCTTTTTCTTTGTTTCTCTCCTTTTGACATTATTTAGCTTCGTTTTTCCTAACTAATCAGCGCCAGAATAATCTATTTTGGGTTGTCGGCTTTGGCAAATAGGCTAACTTGAGGTCTCTTTCATAAATATAGCTAGACGAATACTATATATACACAATTCAACCTTTAAGCGTAATTTAGACGGTACGAGTTTCTCGAACGTTTTGTTCGAGAAAATCGTACGCAATAATCGTAAGCAATAATCGCCATGACATTATCGTATCAAAGTGTTTAGACACAGGTAAGAAATAAATTCGAGTCGAGAAACTCGAACCGTCTAGGTATGAATGTTTAGACGGAGATGCTTTTTTGTTCTTACGATTATCGTACGTTCGAGACGAGAAACTCGCACCACCTCGGTATGTGTTTAGACGATGACATTTTTTCTATGCTCTTACGATTCTCGTATGTTCGAGGCGAGAAACTCGTACCGTCTAAATTGCGCTTAAAAGTCTTTGTTCTATTAGCGAACTTAAATAATTTGCAATAATAGTGTTATTTATAAATGAATGTATTTGTCAAATTCTTCTCTAGGCATTTAATATTGTACCACTTTTTCTCTTTATCTTGGGTATTTGTATCAGACTTCTCAACAAATTCTGGTAAAAGGACTTACTTGAGGTTAGATGACACGTTTGTCTTTATAATATTAGTGTCTCCATTCGTCTTCTTCATCTAGCTGGATGCATTCTGAGAAATATGGCAAATCCAAAAAGGTAAAGGAAAGTGTTGTAAAGTGAATCGCAGTTTGTTTCCCATGGACCGGTGCACTTGCGGACAAGCGCATTTCTCCCACGCTTACCTGCGTTAAGGCGAAGTTCCAAACGAATAAGGGAGTGTGAAAGCCAGTAGGAAAGTTAACCAGATTTCATAAAATCAGATATGTTTTATGACTTACATATCAGGTTTTTAAACTCATAGGTAGGTACTTGTTAAAAATAACAAATCAAATAATACAATGCGGAGGTTGAGCACACGACAGCGGTGTGCCTCGCTTGGGTGGATCACCCTGTCCTGGTCGCGTTGGAGCGATTGGTGATCACTCGCAGGCGCACGCGTGTTGTAACGTACGTCCTCACGCTCCAGCAGCCTATAACCACACCTGTGTCCTTCAGTAGCCCCTTGCTTTCTAAGACCCCGTGGTCCTTTTTCAGAAAATCGCCCATGACCCTAGCGGGACTTTTCTTTGAAGCGTGCATGGAATTCTACGCGCGGGCGACGACTCAGGCTCGGTACTTACCGGATCAACGGACGGCAGGCAAGGACGACAACACGGACCCATTGCTCATCATCCCCAAACCTGTGCCTACGGTGGTTGGGAATCGCAGTGTAATTCCTGACGCTCTAGTATGGCATCTAACATAAGGCCTCAAAAACAAACTCATGTGCCGAATTTCTACTTTTCCTACCTAATAGCCTGCCTTCTAGGATATTTACTTTGTCACTACGACTTGTACCATTACTTATTCTGTGTGTGTGTAACAATACACTTTACCCTGAGCTTATTATGGGTACACCATAATAAAACATTAATTTACGACGTAACAGCACTTCCCCTTAACCTAACTCCGTTGAGTGCAGCCGCATGCCCGCAAAAAACGTTCATTGATTGATCCTTTCACTCCGTTGGTTATGGTATAGTATGGCACCGGGCACGCAACGATTACCTGAAATTCCCACGTAACAAATACGCGATCAACTGTGTATGATATCCTTTTAATAATGGTTCGCTAACAATAACATAGAAGGAACCGCTAGTAGACAAAATAAATTATAGTTTGTTCTCTGAACTTTTGAGAAACGTACAAAAGTGCTTCAGGTATTTATTCACTATTTTAGAGCAAACTACTTATTAAAATGTAGAGTTTTCCATAGAGGTAGAGAGTAGAGGTCCGCTCTGACTGTGCGTAGTTAGTTTTGTAAATATATCTCTTCAAATACATAGTGTTATTAGGCTTCTGTTAGTGGCGTCGTCCGTATAAAAGTAGAAATTGTGGCTAGCTATAGCCACTTCAGTAATAGAGTAGCATTTACCTATGAAAAATAACGATCCTGTAGTTTTTATGTTGATTCATTGCAAACAAACATACAAGTCTAGTAACTATAATAGAGAGCTTGAATTTGTACATTAAAAAAAAATCCAATAAGTCCTTAAGAATTAACCGCAGCAAAACTGAATGAAGACTTCAAACCGGACAATGAGATGTCACACATTGTATAGAATATCTCAAGTTATTGTGCCCATGATTTGTAGGATATTGTGGAAAGGCAGGACAAGTGGGCAGGCCGCGATGACCGTGGGAGGGTCGCTCGCAAGCCTTTTACCGTGGGAAGATATGAATAATTGGGTTTTGTAGCTTGCCGGAATGCAAATAGCTTTCCGAAGGAGAACTTATATTAGCTATTTCAGCAGGCTGTTCTCACAAAGCAATTTGTGTTTACACTTCTTTGTCAAAAAATGATGATGCAGTTGCCTGAATTTAATTTGGTTCAATCATAATTGATACGCGTCTCGCGTTTGTCTGTTCGCGATAAACTCCAAAGTTACTAAACGGATTTTTACGTCGTTTACAGCAATAGGCAGAGTGATTCACGAAGAAGGTATAGGTGTGTATAATAATACATGCGTACTGTAGTAGAGGAAAGCAGTGAGTTTAAATGAATTGTAACATCTCTGCGTAGCTGAGGCAGGGCATTGGATCTAAATAGATACTAAATAGCTTAGAACCAAGAACCTAAGGGTGTTTTAATATCGTGCGGATTTCATATCACGCCTCCGCAAATGTCCTTTTCATACAAGTATTTATTATAATGCGTGCAATACGCATGCGGGACGTGTTTTTTCACCTTATGAAATTCTGCATGCGGATCAAATCTGCATACGTGATGAAATCCGCATGATATTCAAAACTAAAAAAGTCCATATACCTATACAATGCGTGGTATTTACGACCCTGCAGCGAAAGGCATTTTTAATAGAATATTCAGAATTCTTCTGTACGTATGTTTGTCACCCAACTCCTCCTAAATGACTTGACCGATTTGGATGAATGTGTGAGAAAATATTTGATATACCTGGATGATTTGAAAATACAATTGAACCAGTCAATGCATTTGGCTCTCAATGTATTTTTCTGACAATAACCCAGCTTTCAGACAGGACAACGCCTGTCGTTTTAAAAAAACCTATCTGCACACTTCCTGGGTAATAAGCAGACTATTATAACGGCCAAGCGTACTGTTAAGTTATTTATCGGGTTCTTAGTTCATGCGAATTCATTTTAATTATTAAAATTTAATTTCTAATTATAATATAATCTAAAATTTGGCGACATATTTATTTTATATTTATGTATAAAAAAAAAGTAACGGAAACGGCTATTTTTTTTATAACCACCAAGAAGCAAAGTAGAGTTAATCTGCTACTTTAAGTAATATTTCACACTTTAACCGATAGCACCCGGTAGTTTGTAGATTACCTAACCAGGTATGGTGCGAATTCTGATAATATACCTATAATAAACAAAAGGGTGATAAAAATAAAATTAAAGTATTATTTTACAACACCATTTATTAAACTCATGATACTTAAAGAAGACTTCATCGGACCCAATCTTGATATGAAATCAACCATCAACTCCAGCCTAAGTAGGTATTTACAGTTAACAAAACAGTGGGTACTTTCATGCAAAATTTAACGATTTACACATTCTCTGGATGCAGGTTATCAATACTAAAAATAAGAAGAGCTTTTTACAAGCAACTTCATCCAACTTGATGAGCGCAATCATAATTTTATTTCATAGCAGGCAGCACTTATTTTTTCGTAAAGTGAATATGCACCGGCAATTACCTAGTAATGATGGCATAACGATTATTCAGTGCTTATTTATCGCAAACTGTAATGAGGCCAATATGACCCGATTTTTTTAATTTATTGAAACAGATTTAGTAGGTATATTTTTTTAGGGAGGGAAATCATTCAATGAGTTTTCCCGCTCTAGTCCGAATCGGAAAGGCGCTTTTACAGACTAAAAATACTTCTATGTTCCTTATTTGCCCTTTACATTCCAGGACAATGGCGTCCTCACCTTCCGCATAACACAGGGCCTCATCGGACATGGTAAGTTCGGCAGGTTCCTGTTTGGGATTAAGGCGGGAGAAACGCCCAGGTGTCACCTTTGTGCGAACCGCCTTAAGTACCTACACGGTGGAGCATATGGAGATGTGT
Source organism: Leucania comma (assembly GCA_958295575.1). Taxonomy (NCBI): domain Eukaryota; kingdom Metazoa; phylum Arthropoda; class Insecta; order Lepidoptera; family Noctuidae; genus Leucania; species Leucania comma. The sequence continues at coordinate 10,764,722 of OY282474.1, read as the reverse complement.
ATAAAAAAGGAAGGCTATCGCCTATTACCATCACTCTACGACCAACAGGAACGGAGTATTGTACATCGACAAGTACATGTACACTTTTTAAATGTTACTTAATTATTACTATTTATTTATTGGTTCATCAACTAGGGCCAATTTTTAAAATAACCTTAATGATCCTCATAAAGCCTTAATAACGTTAAAAAGACTCCTCCTTCTCTGGATACACTATTTACCGAGCACGAGGTAAAATTATCTTTCATTCGAAAAATGGCGTCCATTATAAAAGGTAAGGAACGCACTTTGACAAGCCCAGCAGACAGTTTCTTTAACGGCACCGCCGGCACAGTTAACTTTGATCAATATTTCGACTTTTTCACTAAGCTGGAAACGGTTAGCGTTGTCATTAATGAGACAACATTGTTGAGCCATTGTTGTACTTGAAGAATGTACCTACTCACCGTAATCATCTACCAACGAGTTTTAAGTCATCTTTGGACGCCTTGAAAATAGCTTGGTAACATCCACACAATACCTGAATGTTAATTTTTTTTTATCCTTGCAATAGTCATCATCATCATCATTTGAACTGAAAAACAATCCTCTGCTAGATATATCTAAGCCTCCTTCAAGCGTCGTCACAATGATCAGTCCTGTGCGTCTCGCATTCATCGGATCCCCGCGACTCTTTCTAGGGGCCCAAGTCTGCTATTTTTGTAAATTCGACAATCCAACACAATCCCATTGTCATTTTGGTAAAAGTTCTTAATCTGCTAAATCATAATGGTCGATCATTGGTCGGTTATTGTTCTCGTAAAAGAATGTTGGTAGAATGACTTTGTCGTATTCAGACAAATCTACCTAATAGTAAGTCACTAATCAAAGGCACTGACAAAATTTTAGCAGATTACCCCACAAGTCAGAAATTCATTTGTCATTATGTACGAGATTACCATTTCTTTCAATGGTGTGTGTGTTAATGATTGACTGTAGTTGGATGGTCATAGTGACGCCATTAATTACCATTATATTAGTAGATTACCAAACTTGTCAAAATCAACCATGATGAAATCAATGTTAGACGATTCAGGACACTATTGTTATAGCTGACTTGAGGCCCAGTGGTTTTTTTTTTATGGTAGGTAAAATCATCCAATGACAAATCCCGCCCTTGGGCGGAGCGGGAAGTAGTGTCAGACTCTTACTGACTAAAAACCTACCCCATTCCTTCGTTGCCTATAGTGCCGGGGCTGAGCCTTCCTCTCAGAAAACGGCCCTTGGCCCCAGCAGGCTTCGACCCTGCCTGCCTGCAGCTAGCAGGCTGGGCCTCTACGGTTTGCTGACAGCTCCTTGAGGCGCGAGGGAACAGAACGCGCCGTCGACGACTTGGGCTCGGTCCGGTCGGTTACCGGACGATCGGACAGCGTGCTACCCATTGCACGCCGTCCGCAAGCCCGCGCCTACGGTGGCCGGAAATCGGGATCGGAATCCCGGCGGCGGCTGGGGCGAGCGCCCCGTTGCCTCTGCCTGATGCGGTCAGCCTCCTCCTTTGCTAGCATTACTGCTTCGCAGAAGGAGGCGACCGCCTGCCATCCCTCCTCACTACGGACCATGGCCTGAACCAAGTCCCGGCGAGAGAGATCGCTGGCGCCGATCGCCCCCACGAGGACAGGGCGATGCTCCGCCCAGGCGGGGCACACCTCAACAGTATGCTCCACCGTGTCCTCCGGGTGTTCCGCACAGTGGCGACACCCGGGCGAATCCTCCGCACGAATCCGGAACAGGAACTTAGCGAACTTGCCGTGTTCGGTAAGAACCTGCGTCGTGCGGAAGTTTAGAACGCCGTGAGGTCTTTCCAGCCACTCCTCAAGGATGGGTCTTATAGCCTCGACTGTGGCGCGCCCCGAACGAGGTTGCGATAGTCGCTGACGCCATTTCGCCATGAGATCCCGCCGGAGCTCTGTCCGCCAAGCCTCGACTTGTCGCGGCAGCGGAATTTCGCCCCGTGAGGCCCAGTGGTGCTATTCTCTAAGAAAACACAGCGCTACCGCAACGACGAACATCCAAATAGGATACATTGAATTAACAATCCAATGTATATGTTCATTAGGTTGACAATTCAATGTATCCTATGTGGGTGTTCGTCGTTGAGGCAGGGGTGCGTTGTCTTAGAGAATAGCACCACAGGTCAGCGGTTCACTTTGTGAGTGGTTTTCCTACACTGCGTCTTTCGGTACGCGGCATTTTAGAATCTTTTGGCCCCTTCGACCATCTGTTTTGCGAGCAATGTGCCCTGCCCACTGTTACTTAAGTTTGGCGATTTTTCGGGCCTTTGAGGAGAGATATTGCGTCATATGCTCAAAGGATAGGCAGGAGAAAGTCTTTTTCTACTTCTACCACCGTTAATATCGAAGCCAAAGAGATTACAAAGGTCATATGTCTCTGACTTTTGATGGGGGTCGCGTCTTGGCTTAATCGCCCAGACCGCGAGGACCCTCTTATCTTTAAAAATAAAGAACATTATCCGTAAGATATTGAACGATTTTGCAAAAATAAATCGAAAGGCGTAATGTATGACGACCTTTTAATCGTTAACTTTACAACTTTGTAGGAGCGTGAAAAATTCTCCGTTCATGAATTTTATTTTCAAACACGCACGTGCTCAACAAACGAGTGTCAAACTATTCAATCCGTACAACTTACTAATTTATGATTAACTCATGAATATGCATATCACATAATCGACTACTAAAAAGACCCATTAATAAATTTAATGTTACTTGCAAAAAAAACTATTCAAATACATAACCCCTTCACCTATAGCATCATTACAAGAACAAAGCTATCGATTTCTGTCAATAGGTATCATTTTTAAAGTCATGAATATGCAAAAATAACAATTATGATAATCAATAATATTGGCTTTGATCTTGAATTTTAGTCGAGTCATGAACCCATCATTATCGATACTTCGAAAAAGAATTGAATCTGCACAAGTTTGAAACGGGAAGGGTTGAATTCGGTTCGCAACACCTGCGAGTTTATGAATAGGTAATAGAAAAAAAATCGCTATCATTAGCGTTTTATGTGAGGCTGGAGAAAAATGAAGCGCGAAAAAAATCAGCATGTTTAGTACATTTTGACCAGTTAGTCGAACATAAATAAATACCTACTGAGTTACTGACCATGCAGATTTTTTTCGTGATTTCAGTTTTGGTCCCACAGTAAAAGTTTTTTATAATGACTACAATTACTTGTTTAAGTATCGTTCACAAATTACCAGGCACCCTATATGTATCTAGCGACACTTTGATACAAAATGCATAAAGTTTGTACATAATTGCAGCCGAGAAAAACGCTTCATTGCGAGCTTGATAGCCAGAGATAGAGCCAGACACTTACACGAAAATAATTATATTACTTATTTTGTGGTATAACTAAGTCATACTACCTAATTTTACATTATCTACTTCCCGCTCCACCCAAGGACGGGATTTGTCATCTACATACATAATTAAGTTTAAGCAGTCTTCATCATCATCTTCCTGACCTTTTCCCATGTTATTTGTGGTCGGCGCAACACGTTTTCTTCTTCCATTCTGCCCTGATACGTTTATCAAGTCTTCATAAACGTATCTATTAACAATGTAGGAGGTAGGTACCTATTTACAAATTATTGTGAGAAATGGCATGCTGTTATGTTTTCCTGAGACTAGTCAGGGGCTTTCCGGCGACCAGAAGGGGTTGTTCGGCGACAAGAAAGATACCAAAAATAAATTGTGGCCCGGTTGGTCGCTGATCACCGCACTTTTCTACACTTGTGCGAAAACCACTACATTGCGTGCCTAAAAACATCAGCACCCAGCAGGCAGTTTTGAGTGTGTTAAAAAATTAAAAACTGAATAGGAAGGGACATTTCGCGCACATTTCCGCGCGCATGCTATATTTTTTGTAAGCCGCACAAACAAAAAATAAACACACAAAATTGTAAAGCAAAAGGCGGCACAATGCTGAAGGGACGTTTTAAAGAGAGAACGTGGGTTTTAGTCAGTCACACAATAGTACTCGTAGGTACTTAGTTAACCACTTGATGGATTCGTGCGGAGGATTCGCCCGGGTGTCGCCACTGTGCGGAACACCCGGAGGACACGGTGGAGCATCCTGTAGAGGTGTGCCCCGCCTGGGCGGAGCATCGCCGTGTCCTCGTGGGGGCGATCGGCGGCAACGATCTCTCTCGCCGTGCCTTGGTTCAGGCCATGGTCCGGAGTGAGGAGGGATGGCAGGCGGTTGCCTCCTTCTGCGAATCAGTAATGCTAGCAAAGGACAGAGGCAACGGGGCGCTCAGGCAGAGGCAACGGGGCGCTCACCCCAGCCGCCGCCGGGATTCCGATCCCGATTTCCGGCCACCGTAGGGGCGGGCTTGCGGACGGCGTGCAATGGGTAACACGCTATCCGAACATCTGGTAACCCACCAGACCGAGCCCAAGTCGTCGACGGCGCGTTCTGTTCCCGCGCGCCTCAAGGAGCTGTCAGCAAACCGTAGAGGCCCAGCCTGCTAGCTGCAAGCAGGCAGGGTCGAAGCCTGCTGGGGTCATGGGTCAGCTTTCGAAAGGAATACCCGGCCCCGGCACGATAGGCAACGAAGGAACGGCGTAAGTTTTTTGTCAGTAAGAGTCTGACACTACTTCCCGCTCCACCCAAGGGCGGGATTTGTCATTGGATGATTTTACCTATTATAAAAAAAAACCACTTGGTGAAAACACTCTCCCAAACACAAAAAGATTTATCAAGTTCGGCCTATGAACAATTAATAGTACCTACCTACCTACATATGTAGATTTGATGCAGATTTTTTTATTTTGTATTGTCTTTCTATTGTGTCTCTAATTATGGTATTCAAAAGGTTAAGAGCGAGAAAGTACACTTTGATTCAAGTGCAGAAAGTATGTCATTGCGACCGAGGTAAAATTCGCACGAGCCGTAGGCGAGTGTTTTATGGAGCCGAGGGCTGAAGTGACTTTGCACGCGTATCAAACGAAGTTTTTCGGTACACGCGCGACTCGTGGAGCCGACGCGCGCCTGATACGATAAACAATTTTATTTCAATAAAATGTGGCGGGGGCCAGCATGCGCTGTTTCCGCACTTGTGCGCAACAGTCCATTGCGTGCCTAAAAGCAGTGGGATAAGAGCGGGTTTTCGAGTAGGTAAGTGTATTGAAAAGGAGTTATTCATGAATTGATACCTACCCCAATGCCATGGAATTTGAACGTACCGGATTTAAACCTAGTTTTCTATGTAATACCATCGATATATATGTACTTGCGATAGGTCGATTTGTAATACACATACGTCATGTAGATAATATAATGTTAGATTACCTGTACAACCTTGTTTTTATTTCGTTTAATGCTTTATTAAATGAGTACTATCTACATTTTGTATCATTGTGTGGTGACACTACTGTCTACTTTCATAGGATTAAAAAAAAATATTATCTCATCTAAGAGGTAAGCTATACACAATTTTAAAAATATACAGTAAAAGATGAGTACATTAAATTTAGACTTTGATATTCCTCTCGCCTAGACGCTAGTACCTATATGTTTATTATCTGTAAATGTGAGAACCGAGGGACCAGATTAAAAACCGCTATCTAATATATATATATATTTTTTTTGCAAAATGCTTTAAGTCTTTTACTAAAACTTGGTGTAGAAAAAGAAAGATTTTATGTTTTAGATTCTGTAATATTCGCTAAAATATTTTTCTCTCTTGTGTGGATACCACAGATTAGTCATTATATATTTTTTATCTTTGGTATTTTGTGGTCTGAAATTCAGTACCTAAATATCTTTACAAATTCCTTACTAAATTTCTGTAGTCACAATACTTCAATTTTCTAGATAGTTTTTGAGATCTGGCTGATGGTCTGTGAGGAATGAGGGACCCCACATAAGGGCTGTATTTTTGAAAGTATATTATTAGAAATTCCCAGACTTTTTTAAAGATTTTTACTAAATCCTTAGATTTTTATTTTGCGTAATGCAAGTATGGTCCCTCAGTTCACACGCACCTAAAACAGTGAGGCCCTGACTTATGCGCCAAGCATAGAGACTGTGTAACAGGAGCGTGTCTTCTAATTTAATACGTCGTTTTATGCAATAAAATCCAAAAGAAAAAATGCAATTAACAAAATATGTATGTGTGATGTTGATGTATGTGTGATGTTGATGTATGTGTGATGTTGTTGTTGCATGTGGGAAGTTAATGTATGTGTGATGATCAGAGGTCGGAGTAGGTAGATTGATTTAAGGTCGTTGACGTCAAACGTAGAGGATAATATGGATATGCCTCCAAAATACCGGAACTTCATATTTAATGTGATATTTGTTCCGGAATTTTGAAATTAGCACGAATTTGTGTTTAAGGTGAAAAACGTATTAATAATATCAATCTACGCTGCCAGTGTTAGCTAATGGTGAAAGAAATCAGTATTTTATTTTATACAAAAATACCTTGGAATAGCTACACCGTATTTTGTCCCTTACTGTTGAATTAGAAATGACACTTGACAGTATGACGCTTTATTTTATTTTAGTCCATAATTCCAATCCCGGAACTTTTTCCGGTACTTCCCGCACATTATGGATAAAAGGCATGTCTATATTATAATATCTTGACGCAAGTATATAAAATCAATCTACCTGCTCCGACCTCTGGTGATGATGTATGTGTTATGTTAATAATGTGTGATGTTGATGTTGATCTATGTGATGTTGATTAATTGTAATTTATATAAAATAGTTGAAGTACATTGAATTTTGACAGTAAATTCGTGAGGTACATTGAAAAAACAAAACAATTCCACTAGTTTCTTTGATCCAGCTCGAGTGGCCCCGCTGGATAGAAACATATGCACTAAGCTTAAGCCTATTCTATAAACAAGCTAGATAAAACAACAACTAGATAGATAGATAGCCTTATTTTTAAAGAAACCTCTTCCAGCGTAACGACGAGAGGAGAATTTTAAGAAGAGATGAGAGTAAAACAAATCTTTAAAAAGATCAGTCAAGCTTTATTTATAAAAAACATCCTTGACAATAGTAAAATACATACTTACATCATCAAATGCAAAATTCTTTGAGAATCCTTCCAGGATACTCCTGCATAAATATTATTTAATTGCGGACATTTTAAACATCCTTTTACAATAAATGCATTATAATTCCTCCCAGTCATCCAAAATCACAAAATTAAACATTCAACAAGTAAATGAGACCAAATTAAACTTAATAGCATGAAACAAGCATCTCATTTTTCAACTATAGTTGAATAAATATCCGAGATAATATGAATTCATCACCATCAACTCAAATATCGACTTTAAAGTATTTTAATTAAGTAGATTTTGTAGTAACAGTAAAAAGTACGGGTCGCATCCAAAGGGAGACATTCAATAAATGTACGGAGCTCGGGCCTAAAATAATTAAGGAATTGAACAACAATCTGATTTAAACAGGCTGAAAGAGCGTAATTATTTTGATTCGTTTTTTTTTTGCAACATTTTCCAGTTTTTTCACAAAAACGGAGGCCTGACAAAATCATATTTAGTCATGATTAAATAACATAATAAATAAGCTTTCTTATAAGATAGATCACATTGGTGTTTAAATGTCTTCAAAATAAAGGCCCATTTTTGACTACTCCTTTGATAACTATTTCGAATTTTAAATTCAACTATAGAGTTGCTATAAACATGTACTTTGCCAAAACAAACCGTTCACTCTATCAAATTTATTGTTCCTAGCTGGCGAAAAAGCGCTGCTATATGAGATAATAAAGAAAATATGAAGCCTCAACAAAAAAAAATGTAGCTTGTGACTAAAGTTTCGAGATCCAGTCTTGCAGAGTCTTGATGTCGGCAGGCGTATCGTCATCGCCGGTATTGGCCGAGCTCTCGGCGATGTCCACGCGGTTGCTGAGGTGAGAGAACTCGAAGTCTTTGCCGATCTTGCCCAAGAAGGTTGCGTTGTTGCCCTGGGATGGGTCGACTGATTGCAGCTGACTGGATTTCGTGACGCGAACTAGGTTTCTGTGAATTTTACATTATGTTAAAAAAATATACATAATACTATTCATTTATTACGTAAAACGATTTTGGGGGTGGGAGGGGGATTTTTGCTAGTTTTTTACGTAATATCACAAAAATACGAAAAGATTTGAAAAAGCGTACGCAACCGGCCGACTGCCGATGCTGATGAGATCGGATGCGTATAGTGAAACTATTTCCATAGCAACGTCAGTGCGCCTCCTCGCTTGCGAACTAGACGCTACTTGTTTGCGTAAACGACAACCTTGTAAACGTTCCTAAAAATCGTTCCTTTTAAAATAAACATCAAAAGCAACCAAACATAATATTCAATTTTCCTTTTAGATTTTTAATAAGTATTAAACAGGCAGAACAGAAGGGGCTTTTTTGTTATTTAGGGGGTGGAGGGGTCGTCTTACATAATAAATGAATATCCCTTAACTAGCTCTACTAGACCAGGCAAATATTGTTTTGACATATAAATTATATTGGGCCAGCTTCATCACCTCGGGGTATAAAAATTACACACAAAAATTTCATAAACATTGGTCAAGCCGTTTTAGAAGTGTTCAATGACAAACAATGTGACACAAGTTTTTATATATTTATAGATTACTAGCTTCTGCCAGTGGCTTCGCCAGCATTGAAAGTCCTCTCAACCTTAGTTTCAGTCTTCGTCATAATTGTCATATTTTAAGTTTTCTTAATCGTAATAATTTTATATTTATCATAGTATTTATAAGTTTATAATATTAGCTTATATAAGTATTTTATTATTTTATGGTACTTAATTTATTTCACATTCTATTTGAAATATTTGTTATTTATTTATTGTGCAAACCTACCACAGTGTTTTCTTTTTTAACCCAAAGGTTGACTGGTAGAGAATGCCTTGTTGCATTAAGTCTGCCTATGTACCACTACTGTACATGAAGTTTAAATAAATAAAGTCGATTTACCCCCGAGTCGAGTCGTTTTGGCTGGAGTTTCGTAAAATCCGTTCTTAGCGGACGTTTACTCCCTATAAGGAACCTTCCTGCCAAATTTTTAGTTTGTAAGTGTTATAGTTTCTGAGATTTCGTGGTTAATCAGTGAGTGGCTTGGAGTTGGATTTTTATTGAAGAAAAAAAAATTATAGATTATTTATTGAAGGAAAAGAAAACGTTTTGTTTTTTGGTTTAAGTTACTTTGAAGACTATTTAAACTTCTTTGATCTTTTTGTATGGATCTGAGACTTGTACGCTGAAAGCTGCACACCGCAAACGCATTGACGCCTCTGAGATGTGGTGCTGGAGAAGGATGCTCCATATCTCTTGAACCATACTTCGGATCAATGTATCCATATTGCCTATAGAACTCAGTCTTCTCGCGATTATCGTCCGAGTGTCTTCGTAAGATTCTGCAATAACACTTAACGGAAAAGCCCTCTCGGGCGCAACCCAATATGTTGGTCCGACCAGATCCGAATCAGTCTTGACTCTATGGTACACAATACCCTTTACACTGCCAGAGACAGAAACAGATGGAGGAATAGCATACAAGTGAAGGTGATGAAGCAGGGAGGTCACTCTCAGGATTGAGGAATACGACGCAAGTAGGAGGAAGACTTTTTCGAAAACCCTATTTATTACCTACATTAAAACCTATTTATTAATAATCGTAAATAATAATCGTTAAAAGTACTGTTATTTTGTTTTCAATAGTGAAAGTTTAAAAATACTATTCATGATAACTTTACTTTGAACTCATTTGGTTATCTGTGTATTGTTGTTCCATTTAATGAGCATGCAGATGTCATTGTAATTTAAACCGTAAACAACTATAGAAAAGACGCATTTTTGTGTCATTACAGCTTTAGATAATAAGGTATATTTAGTACATACATCTCCTTTTCCAACAGACTCTTGATGACCTGGCTGCCCTTAGCCAAATCTTGGTCCTGTTTGTTGCATAGAATCAGGAGCGGAGTATTGTAGCTCTGTACCAGTGGGTCTGATAGCACCGTGTATAAGTATCTGGAATGAACAAATTATCACAGAATAAGTTTTAAGGTATAATGAACAGAATATATTATGTCATATTGCCCTCATTTTGGGACTAGCACTTTTTGAGCATTATTTGTATGATCTTTGATTAGGAATTTTTCAAACAATCAAGGAACATGAGTTTGCGTTTAGCATTTGATTGAGTATAAATTAACAGTAGCCTTGCTAGACCTAGTTTCTTAATATTTGTAAGGGAATAGTCAAAATAAGACTTGCATTGAATTCTAAGCGAATTTAGATTGTTTGGTAGCAAACACAAGTTGATGGTCTGTGAGGTATGTGAGCATCATAATAATAGCTAAGTGTGACAATTCATATACCAACACAGCAACTCAATGATTTATAAATCTGCCATTTATAGATCTTTGAAAACCACCCTACCAAGATTTATGTGACGCGGCGGCAGCGCTGCACTTTGCGACTAATTTGAAGGGTCCCTAAGACAGACCTGAGGGATTTAGGGATTTATACCAAACCAGGCACTGTATATTTGCATGGTTTATTACCGTGGTCAGACATCACACTGTTTCATGTTAACAGCATTGTACCGTGATAATGTAAAAATTTTATGTGAGGCCCATAGTGGATCATTGTATGTGAACTAGGAACATGGGTGTTGAAGTTCAGACTTACAATTTCCTCTATAGAAATTACTACTAACCAGCTAAGAGAAATAAATACTTACTCAGCAACATCCCTGATCTCCTTCTGGATAGTGACCGAGTCAATGACATACACAATAGCTTTAGCACTATTCTTGTATTGATCAAAAAATTTGTTTCTCAGTCTTTCCTGGCCAGGCAAGTCTACTAGTTTGAAGTTATTCTGAAAATTATGACAATAAATTCAATTGGGTTTATGCATAGTTGCTAGTAAAATAACCTTAGGATAAGTTTATAATAGATTAAATTCTTGCTTGAGCGGAGTTTAGTCTATATGTATAAGCATCACACAATTTCTCGTGAAATAAAATTATGTAAAATAATTAAATAATATGTACCATACAACAAGTGGCACACATCTCATAATCTCATCTATTCTACATTGTTTATCTGCAAACTGAGAAGGTAAACTCAGTTTGCAGTGCTGTACAAAAAACTTTCACCTATTGAAAATGAATACTGTACAGTTATAGTCAGTCAAGCAGAAAATTCTCATTACAGAGTCCAAGACTCATTTCGGGTCATTGACCTAGAGAAGCTAGATAGTAGTAGTAAGCTTCTTAATATTGCAATTCTGATGTTGTTATTAAAAAGGGATCAATTTATTTATTTTTTCGAAATTGAGTATAATACTAATTCTGAATAAGAAAAAAAAAATGATTCCACATATGCATATAATAAATTAAAAAAAAAATATTATGACATCGAGCCAAAAAAAATTGTTAGTTGTGCTCTTTTTAATAATGATAGCAGAATTGAACTATAATGTTTTTTTTTAAACTTACATTTGATGTAAGATATTCTTCAACATTTTCCTTCATAGATGTAAAGGTCTGTCTATATTGAGAGTATACAAGTCTCACAAACAACAGAGTTTTACCAGAGTCTGAGAGACCCATCAACAACACAGACTTACGGAGTGTGCGCCTTCGAGTGAAACACCACCAGAACACTGAAAAAAGGATTGTATTTATTTGATTATTTATGGGAAAATCTTATTTTTAATATTGAATATATCATTGTTAGGTTAATACTGCATTATAGTCTGATGGTCAATAACGATAACTATTCCTTTGTTCCTTTCACATGTTGTACGTAGATTCCTTTGCATTGTTGGCATTTATTCCAATATGGAAAAAGTACCCACAAAATATAACAAACGGGATAGTGAACATAAAACTAAGCATTACGCTCATTTGAAAATATGGTAATTAGTTACGCAGTTAGTAATTCATGTTTGTTATTTTGGTCCACTCACATATTGTAAAAAGTAGTACGATGACGCTCAGTAAGGTTATATACCGCGGATCATTCAGCATAGGTTCTGTGTGAATCTTTTCCTTTAATACTTCAGACTCCATGACTTTCTGAATAAATTATATATATTCTAAATACAAAATGAAATCAAGATTAATCGTAAATTCTTCAGCAAACTCCAACACACAAGTTTTGGGTTTTGGCAAATAGGGATGTGACCGATATGTTTGACTGACAACTTGAAATGACAAAACAAACAAGTGATGACGTTGCGTTGATGTAAATTGTAGCTTCGTTTTAGACGATTAGGATATAAATAAACTTACTATTAGTAAACTAAACTAATATAATATATAGAAGTTCAGTTTTCTAATTGTAAAAAGCTATAACGAATGAAGGCGTTTTTAAAGAGACGGAAGCTATAGAAAATAACGTCTTCTATTTTTAAGCAGAAGCGATAGACTTTTACAGGCTAAAACTCATCTATGTTCTTTCATTAGTCCTTTGCAATCTAAGGCTTCACAAATTCTTTCAAACGTTCTCACAAGGCCACAGTTCGACGAATACATGATCAACAATTGCAATAAAAAGCAAAAAACAAAATATTACGAATTACCAAATATGGAAAAATGTACCAGACAGTTAGTTTTTTCGGTTTTAACTTTGATGTATTTCCTGTTTTCTATTAATGTAAAAAAAACCATGAAATTTATAAAATCGACTACTATTTTTCAAATGAGTTTTGTCTAATTCTATTATGGCTGATTCCCCACACTGTTCTGTTTTTTTAAATTTGTGATATCTTCACCGCGTTCCGAAGTGCGTCAAAAGCGATTATATCGCGAATCCAATCACAAAATATAAGGTAAAATCATCCAATGACAAAAAAAGAAAAAAAAAAAAAATATAAGGCCTATTTATTTAAATTTCATTATGAATAAAATACGTAGAAAACATACATATAAATACTTTAATACTAAACCTAAGTAATGCAAAAAGGGCTATTGAGTAATAATTGTAACGTTTCGCGTCGGTTGGAACTTGGAACAGAGCGAGGGGCCTGTAATTCCTGTCAATGTCACTGTCAACGTCAGAACAAAGCGAGTGGCGGACGGAGAATTCAGAATGGAAATACGGAATCATCGTCGGGGCGCTGCTGGGTTCTCCGCTTGAGGCTCGAGAGCAGTGATTAATTATTCTGATTCTTAAAGTAGTAACTATAGCTAGTCTGTGTTAGTGTGTTTATTCTGTGCTTCAGCTGTTGTTTTAGAAACGTATCTAATTGTTGTGAAATAATTTTAAATTTTTACTTATCAGTATTTGCTGTCTTTTTATAGTCCAGATCGTTTAACTTTTAATTTGTGTTCGTTAACAGTTACAAGGCTGTGTGCAAGGGCTGTGAAAAGCTTAGTTCATTTTACAACGACCCATAAAATCGATTAAACAGTACCACGTTATTATAAAGAGTTGTATGGGTTCTAGGCGTTTACTCAATTTTACGTGGTATTCTAGCAGTAAACTAGGAACAAACTACATACGAAACATGAGCATCGATATTGGAGGTAAGTTAACGACTAATTTTCTCGTTAAGCAAGTCAATACATTAAATACAAAGGCTAAATTATGAATACAGTAGATAATTAATTAACATTTAATTTACACTAATTTTTTTTGCAGGTATGAGAATAAAGTACAAGGATAAGGATGAAACCTTTTTGGAGAAACACTTGGTATCCAAAGAGCCTTTTGGACAATTTAAGGCATGGTTTGAAGAAGCATGTTCAAGGAAGGAGATTCTAGAACCTAATGCTATGTGCTTAGCAACTGTTTCCAAGTAGATACCATTAATTTATCTCTAACTCAACATCATAATATTCTTATCTCTTGTTTTCCACTATTGTTATCAGTTCAGTAAAGTTTAAAGTTCTAACAATATATGTGTAATTTTTTACAGAGATGGCTTTCCATCAGCAAGATTTGTGTTGTGTAAGGGATATGGAAAAGATGGCTTTAAATTCTTTACTAACTATGGAAGCAGGAAAGCTAGAGAAATGGTATGTATAGTAGTGAAATACATATCACATCAATGACTATAATTTTTCATACCTAATAATTATAATAAAACTTACTTTATTTTTCAGGAGAGCAACCCAAATGTTGCAGCAACATTCTACTGGGAAATCCTGAATAGATCTGTTAGGATTGAAGGAGTTGTGGAGAAACTGGATGAAACTGAATCAACCAAGTATTTCCACTCTCGCCCAGTTCCCAGTCAGATTGCTGCATGTACAAGTTTCCAGAGCACCCCCATTGAGTCAAGAGATATTCTGTGTGAAAGGGAAGCAGTCTTAGAAAAAGAGTATATGATCCCAGGGAAAGAAGTCCCAAAACCCAGCTTTTGGTAATCATATTAAATAATATTCTAAGAATCTTTCAAAAATATTTTGCCATCAGTGGATCTTACTCTGGTCCACTGTGGACATTTTCTTTATAGCTGTTCTGTATTTTTTTAACTAACAAAACATTCCATTTTATGGCATAATAATTATGTCAACAATACCCAATAATTTAAAAACAACAGATATAATTATCTATGGCAATTAATTTATTGTTTATTAGCTTTTGCCCACTCTACACTACCCTAAACCAATGATTGAGCAGGTTTGGATATATTTTTCTTTCTATTTAAAAATTGTTAAAAAATTTCCATTTCCTGGTTCTAAGCTACCTTCCCAAAAAAATTTCAGCCAAATTGGTTCAGCCATTCTTGAGTTAAATACAGGAAAATTTTTTAACCACTGCGTAAATTTTTTTTGGTGGCTCAGTGTAAGCAATAGAACACATTTCCATTTTTAGTTTATGACTTTTTTTTTCTCATTTTTCCACTTTGTCCCAATTTGAAATAAGCAAGACATGGATATAATTTAATAGTAATACTATGAATGAGCATGAATGAAAACGCGAAGGCCGCCGGCCGCTTGACCACGCCCAGCGCACGAGACGGGGGTGCGGGGGCATGCGGCGCCGGCGTTTGATAAACAAAACGCATGCACATGCAGTACGTCACTTACGGAAGTGGAGGTCGGACGTTCGCGCCCTTCGCCGTCCCTGCGCGTGTGCCGCGTACTAGACTAGCGTAGTGACAATGTCTCATTTTACTCACCGCGAGTATTATGAAATGGTGCGAGTGTATTTGTTAAGCAATGAAAATTTTCGAGCAGCACGAAGAAGATACGAAAGGGAGAGCGTACCTCGTATGCGAGCCCAAGGGATCCTCAATCCTACGGTCCCTAATGAGAGGACAATTTTAGCAGCTAACCAAAGGCTGCTTGATCACGGCCAGTTCAGAACACCGAGCCACGCACAAGGGTCTGGCAGACCTCGACTGGCAGTCGAAGCCGATTTTTTTGAACGCAATCCAAGAGCCAGTACCTACGACGCAGAACGACGTTTTGGTGTTAGCCAAAACGTATGGAAGCTGCTAAATACAGCCGGACTCCATCCATACCACTTTCAGCCGGTACAACAACTCCATGACCCAGACGTCGAGCCTTTTAAATCACACCACAATTTTTTCAATACGCCAAAATGCAATTGTTTCAATCTAAATTGTACCATGTCTAAATACCTATCATACCTAAATGTTTTATTTTGAATGGATTAAAACGTATTACCTACTTTCTTACTTATTATTATGATTTATTTTCTGCATTTTGATGGTCCTAAGCCCATGAAAGTATGAAAGATAAATTGGAATTACGTTTACAAATAACTTTACACAGTCTAAACTTAAAAAATTGTATCGCTAAACTGGGGTCAATAATCGCACCGCGTTAGTAGGTACCGTCGCATAGAGCGAGCGCGCGTGAGTACTTCTGATACCAGCTGGCGCGTCAGGCGAGCGGTCGACGCGCGGCGTGAATCGGGCGACCAGTCGACGGACTGGCAAGCGACGTCCATAAAATAAATTTCGGAGTAAACAAGTCTCGTAAGCGTTAACTTAATTTTTTACTATTGAAACATATCAAAATAAAAAATACGTGTTTATTAAAATATATTCAAGTTTATTATGTCAAAATTTGCGCACTGGTTAAAAACTTTTCCTGTATAGTGTAACTAACACGACTTTCTTTTATATATATATAGATTTTGTATTTCTTTACACAGTGACCTTTCATGTTTTCAGGGGAGGATATATAATTCGTCCTAAAGCTGTCGAATTCTGGCAAGGCCAAAGAGATAGGCTACATGATAGAATTAAATTCAGGAAGCCAAAGGAAGGAGAAACTCCTGATGGAAAGCTCTTACATGAAGGAGAGGATGGGTGGGTGTATGAAAGATTGTCCCCTTAAGGACTGTAATATTAAAGTTATTTTAAGAGAAAGTCTTCCAGTAGATTAGTTTGTAAGTTGTCACAATTTTATTACAAATGTTTGAGTACAATTTATTATTAAAGATTGTTGTTATGGTTTATGTGTGATTTTTAATATTTCCCTTTGAATACCACCTGTACTCTTCCAGCATACAGTGCTGATTAATTTTCCATGTTTCTGAACAGCTTGTTCAAATTGACGTGTTCCACCTCCAACACCAAAGTAGTATGTTTTTGCTGCTACATAAGCTGCTCCATCTCTGCTCAGCCGATCCATAAACAATGAGATAAGTTTTTCATAGTTATGTTCATTGTAGATAGTCTCTGATGTTAGGATTATGTCATAGACTTCAGAGCTTGGTAGCTTTTTGTTAAATGAGTCCCAATCTCCTGAATAGAACTTGCACCTTTGTATTTCTGTTTTTCTTTTCTCCTCTTCTTCAATGTTTAACATTATATTTGGTATTGTAAAATGTTCTAAGACTTCCTTATTCTGAAACATTGCATACAATAACTTAATTCTACAGTTCCAAGTTCTTTGTATAAATAAAAAGAAGAAGAGAGTGCTTACATAATCTTGAAAAGTAACATTAGATTGGTTTAAGAATGTGTAAATTCCTAAAATCCCAGCACCACATCCTAGATCCAAGACATTAGTTTTATCAAACTTGATTTCTTTTTGATTTTCTTCCAGATATTGTATTAAATCATAGGTGCACTCCCAAATCTTTAGTCCACCTGAAATTATAGGCCATAAAAGATAATAATTCTCTATCTTATTAAATAATTAGGTACTATGATATTAATTATTCTAATTCAAGTAATCAACAATCTGATGAATCGGGACAGAGGTTAATAAGTTACGACTGCAATGAAGAGGAGGATGCATATATGCCTTCATATTTTCCAGCTACAAGATCACTGCGTTCTTTCTCTGCCAGTTTAATTGCGTTCTTCAATCCGCTTTCTTCAATGCTCGCCATCACTTCACTTATTACTACATGCCCAATCTCTACATCACCACAGGCAAACATTTTAGCGCGAATAACTTCGTCATCCAGATTTTGTATTTGTTGATCTGGTAAAACTTCTTCACAATCTAGCCATTGTATGGTTTCTTTCGTTTCTGTTGAATTAACACATACCATCATTATAAAGTGACAACCATGAACACATTTTAAAATAAAATCAAGTAAAAATATGAAAAGTTTAAGTACCTAGTTTGTTACTGTCATCATCTTCCCCAGAAAAGTTAAACCTAAAAGAAGTCATACTTCGTGTTAAGTATTGTTTTATAAATTATTGTGTTTATTATTCTGTTTTATTATGCAATTTATTCCACACCGCGTGTATTTGTTTACATTGCCAAGATTCACAAAGCATGTGCCAAGATTTACAAGTCAGTGTCATGTGTCATTGCTGTCATTCACTGTCGTTTATGATTTGGATTGACAATTCAAATTTTCTAATACTGTACTTTATGCCCACGGCATAAAGTTTCAATTTGGTCCAATATTTTTCGTTTCCGGCTTTCTGTCATGGCGTTCTGTCAATTTACAAACCAGAGATACAATAAACACTGCGAAAGAGGCTAAGCATGAACTCTTTGAAGATACAATGATGTTGGGGAACTAGAAAAAAAAACCATTTGATATAAAAAATTAAAAAGTTGGTTATGTCATACTGCCATAACGTATAAAAAATATTGTTAGATTTTATACAAATAATGGATCGACTTCCAAAGGAAAATGCATTGTTAAAGAAATCGGTATTGGTGTGATTTTAATTTTTTAGTTTAGTAACTTCTCTTACTGTATACGTCGAATGAACGCTTCGGAAACTTACAAACGAAATTCATTTCATTCACTCATACACACGAGTTGTTAGCGTAAAAAGTTGTGTGGTATTTAACAGTATTTTTCTATTACAACTTTAGCAAGGGATTATAATATAGTTAAAATCCCAATAAAAATAATATTATCACAATGACAGACGTAGCGAAAAAGGTAAACCCATTGTTAATTTTATTGATACATCGCTTTGTTTGACACGAGTAACGTACTTTGATTAGTGTGTGTGTGACCTCACAGTTCTCTGCAAAAGTGCTGTTGAATAATATTGTTTCGTGGTAAAATTCTGCTCTGGGTTCAAGATTAGCTTTGGAAAAGCACCGGATTGAGTTATCATTACCATGGGAGCTGTAGGTATTCTGTTTTAAGAGCGCATAACCTCAACATATTGCGCGACCGTGGGGGATCTTAGGCGTAACAACGGATAATGGCTGTTGTTAGGTGGCTCATGTAAATTCGGCACGTGTACCTGTTTCAGGTACAGGATTACAAGGATTCCCTCAAGCTGAAGGCAGAGCATCTAATAATAAAAGGATTTCCAGAGAAGATAGTGAAATTAAATGAACTTCTAGAAACATCACACTTCCGTAATCGAGATTTAGCTGATGTACATCAGGTATGTATTATGGATTGTTTTTAGTTATATATGTATATCACTTTTGTATGTGCTATGAGAACTGTTCTATCTAATTATTTTTTCAGTGGGCAGCTGGTGTGTTCATACTGCAATAGTCACAAACATTTACTGTTATTTGAAAACTTACTATTTCCTTTTTCTCCTTAATATTATAATGACCACACCATAATATTATCATTTCAGGACTTAAACATTCCAGTGCCACCTCCTGCATCAGCAGCAGATGAGCCAAATGCTAAACGTGCCCGGATGGACTCATCTGAGGTGTCGAGCAACACATCGGAAGGCACTCGAGTGTATGCATTGCCCAATGGCACGGTGCCATGCAACAAGCCTCTCAGTGACCTCATCCATCTTGTTAAACCACACATTAGGGAACTGGTTGAAGATTCCAATTTGGTAAGTTGCGTTTATGAGAGTATTATCAGGAATATGAAGATTTCATCAATTTACACATTATCATAATTAAACTGACAAAGGACTTATGCAAAAGGATTTCTGTCTGAATGAAGATGAAGCATTTATTATCATCAGCTCAGCCTAGTGCATACTCTGCTGGACATATGCCTCTTCCAAGTTGCACTTAGAGTAGCCTGAAAATGATTATATTAATCCCTACAATAGCTTTTGAATTACAATTTTTATTTATCATCTCTGTGTAGACTTGAATTATTTATATTTTATGAAAATTTGTTTGAAAACAAATTTTGTCTTCAAGCCAGATGTGTGATTTTGGCAAAGAAATCTTACTGTGAGTGAATTTTTCATAGAGCAAGTCTGTATTCTAACTTGAAAGTGGTCTATGTTCACTTGTAACACTAATTTTAACTGTAATCAATTTGAGCCATTAGGTATGGTATATTTAAAGATGCAATCAATTTCTGTTTCACTCTTAACAACATGCCCACATGTATTTGGAAAAACTGTGTATAGATCTTTCTGATTATATGCTATTAAGCCTAATGGAACTCAATCGCGATCGACATCTGCACAAACACTGCGTATGTCGCCGCGTCAGTCGCCAATTGAAACTACGCCGTATGACGCGACGCTGCAACCGTCCAATGATAAGACGTTTCTTTCCCTGCGCACCTCACAAATTGGGTGAGTTTTATTCTAGGGAGAAATATGAAAATTATCACTTCATTTGTTTACTACTGGGTGGCGTGCTCGATGCTGGTCCCTTGTCCTAGGTGAGCGACAAATGAAACAATGTGACGTGACGCTGGGGTTGAGGTAGTTTACTGTTATCACTTGGTGGTCACCTGCGTTGCTACGACTCGCATGATATGTCTATACACCATTTGTCAAGACACAATTAATGATAATTATATTTTACATTAATAAATTTAACAATAACTTAAATCATTGCAAACTCATGTTTTCAATGAGTTGCAATCACATTGTTTAACTTTGAGTTACTTTGCGTCGTATCGCTTTCGTCGCACACCTAAGATGAGGGCTAACAATTGGCATTTCCTTCGGTCTCGTCATAGTGACCATGGGAGTTTTGAGGATGAGAAGGCAGCTCGCACAAATCTACACAGATTTGGCAAAACAATGATTTGAGATTAGGACTTTATAATTATTCCACAAATATTGTTTATTTTGCAGGTTTTTCCATGTTTATGTGTAAAAATAAAAGTTGAACCGATTGCTCAGTGTTATTTACCATTGTTTCAGTTGAAAATGTGGATATCATTCATGATTCCTAAAATCGAAGATGGCAACAACTTCGGTGTATCAATACAGGAGGATACACTTGCAGAGATACAGTCTGTGGAGTCGGAGGCTGCCGCGTTCTTTGACCAAATTTCACGATACTTCATTTCGCGAGCGAAGATTGTGTCCAAAGTCGCCAAGTACCCACACATTGATGACTACAGGAGAGCTGTCCAAGTAAACAATTTTCTTATTTGACACTAGATTATCTGTTGGGTTGGAGAAGCAAAATCTTCAGTTCATAATGTTTTCAGATCATTATACCCGGACCTAAAATAGGTCTCTCAAAATTTTAGGTTGCAATCTGATTCATGTTTTCATAGAAAATTTGTCATCTCTGTCCAAGCCGAAGTGACAGGAAGATCAAATCATTGGTACATGTTTTCCTTAACTGACTAGTCAACAGGAAAGAGTTGTCTCCTGTTACTAACAACAAAACAAATGCAAGTTGAAACAGGTCATTTTAATTCCAGTATCAGTAAATCAACAGGCGTAATTTAGACGGTATGAGTTTCTCGAACGTATTTTTCGAGAAAATCGTATACAATAATCACAAGCAATAATCGCCATATTATCGTGTCAAAGTGTTTACACACTGGTAAGAAATAAATTCTCGCCTACGATTATGTCATACGAGACTCGTAAGCAATAATTGCTAGGCGATAATGTCGTGCGTCTGTATTAACGGCAAAATTATAGAAGATTATTTTCGTCATCACTGTAAATCACGATGAGTGATCATCTTGGTCATACGGCGTTATATATTGCGGACTGCAGCTTTCCGGATACATTCGTAGACCGAGCATATAGTTGCGGCCTTGATCTGGTCTGTCCATCTCATTTGTGATCTACCACGTGGACTGTTGCCCGAGACGCTCTAGGGATTCATTACCACGACAAGATACATGGCCGAAAAAGATCAAAATGCGCGACTGCACTGTAGATGATAGACGCTGTCTGATATCGAGTTCTTTTAAGATGGAATAATTCGTACGAAACTCTGTCCATGATACTCCTAGCAGCCGTCTCCAGCACCACATCCCCAACGCGTCAACTTTCTTCCTCTCGGATTCACGAAGAGTCCATCTCCGATGCATAGAAGAAAATGGGGAATATTAGACAGTAAACGAGCCTGGTTTTTGTGGTCTTGGTAATGTTCCTATTACTCCAGATCTTTTTCATTTTATCCAAAGCAGACCTAGTGATCGCCATGCGTCGCTTGATTTCGTCTGTCGCACCCGCCTTCGTTGGATATTAACGCCCCAAGGTAAATATATGATTAGACGACCTCTCAATTCCCAATGTGTGTGATCCCTGGTAAGTTGTTATTGGCGCGCTCGACAATCATACGAGGGGCATTCAATAAGTACCTAGCCTCATCGCCAGAGGGCGCTGTAGTTTCAAAAGAGTTTTACCACAGTGTAGCACATTCTTTTTTAATTCTTTTTTCAAATTTTCATTCCAATCCCTTCATTTGTTTTAATTTGACAACTTAAGGAAGCGAACGTGTCGATTGGTTTTACAAAAATGGAAAAAGAGCAATATCGTTCGGTAATTCGATTTCTATTTTTGGAAGGGAAAACACGCATCGAAATCAAAGAGCGCTTGGATGCTGTGTACGGTGACTCTTCTCCATCGATGGCCACCGTCAAGAATTGGTTCAACGAGTTTGCACGTGGCCGTACGTCGGTTTTTGATGAACCACGTCCAGGTGCACCGAAAACAGCTGCTACGGAGGAAAACATTAAAAAAATCCATGATCTCGTATTGGCAGATCGCCGATTGAAGGTTCGGGAGCTAGCTGAGACTGTAGGCATTTCAGAAGGAACAGTGCATCATATTCTTCACGAGGAACTCGGCATGAGAAAGCTGTCGGCGCGATGGGTGCCGCGTTTACTCACACCGGAAAACAAGCGCAACCGTGAGACCACATCGGAGACGTGTTTGGCTCTGTTTAAGCGGAATCCAGCGGAGTTTTTGCGTCGTTTTGTGACCGTCGATGAAACTTGGATCCACTGGTACATACCAGAGACCAAGGAGCAATCAAAACAATGGATCCAGACCGGGGAACGTGCTCCAAAGAAGGCGAAAACTGTAAAATCTGCCGGAAAAGTTATGGCCACCGTTTTCTGGGATTCACAAGGTGTGATCTACATCGATTACCTCGAGAAGGGTAAAACAATTACAGGGCTTTACTATGCCGATTTATTGGGCCGATTCGACGCCGAATTAAAGAAAAAACGACCCCATCTGGCGAAGAAAAAAGTGCTGTTTCACCACGACAACGCACCGGTTCACACGTCTGCCGTTGCCATGGCCAAATTGGTCGAATTACGCTACGAATTGCTGCCCCATCCACCGTATTCTCCAGATTTGGCCCCTTGTGACTTCTTTCTGTTTCCTAATCTGAAAAAATCACTCGCCGGGAATAGATATGGATCAAATGAGGAGGTCATCGCCGCCACGGAGGCCTATTTTGCAGAGTTTGACAAAAACTATTTTTCGGACGGGTTAAAAAAGTTGGAGCATCGCTGGGCTAAGTGTATCGAACTAAAAGGAGACTATGTTGAAAAATAAATTGCCACTTTTCCAAAATTTTCGTTTACTTTTTGTAGGCTAAGTATTTATTGAATGACCCTCGTAACTTTGTATCATAATTTTCAATCCAAATTCACGGCTTGTAGTTTCCATCTTATGCTCATCTTATATCTTCCATATGACGAGCACTAGTTGCGAATAAGGTTGTTTCATCCGGGTATCGTAGATTGGAGATCTTTCTATCGCCAATTACGACCCCATCTGTCCAATCTTCCAAGGCAATTCTCATTATCATCTATGTATAGACGTTGAATAGTAGAGGTGAAACTATGCAACCCTGGCGAACTCCCGCACTAGGATGGAAATGACTCGAAAGTGTTTTATCTGTTCTAACTGATGCTGATCCGCTCTCGTATAGACGCCTGAGTAAGTGGACAAGATGTATCGGCGTGCCCACGTCCAGCAAGGATTTCCATAAGACTGGCCACTTCACCGAGTCAAATGCTTTTGAGAAATCAACAAAGCAAATGTATGTAGGCTTGATGAACTCTCGCGCTTTCTCGATGATCTGGCGCACAGTTAAGATTTGTTCGCGGGTGCCTTTTCCTTTTACAAAACCTGCCTATTCAGGGGCAATTTCTTTCGTGAGGAAGATATTAAGGCGTTCATTCAGAATGTGAAGCAGTATTTTATTTGATACTACTTACGTGAGATATTAAAGCAATGAGTCTATAGTTACCGCACACTTTTGTGGAACTTTTTTTATGAAGGGGAATGAAGACTGTATGGACCCATTCTTTTGGCCGTGTACCGGTCTGCCAGATTTTGTTGCATATAATATGAAATATCTGGACAACCGTAATCTCCCGCAGCCTTAATTACTTCTATCGGCACGTACCTTTTCTTTAAGAATGTCTGGTTGAGAAGATTCTTGCATAAGAGAATCTCGACTTGTCTATACATGATCTCGTATGACATTTTTTGTTGCTTGTACGAGTATCGTACAAAACGGAGCGAGACGTCATCTCGTCTCTCGCTCGTCCACTCTGGCGAGAATCGTATGTTCGAGACGAGAAACCCGCACCGTCTAGGTATAAATGTTTAGACGAAGAAACTTTTTATGTTCATACGATTATCGTACTTTCGAGACGAGAAACTCGCACCGTCTAGGTATGTGTTTAGACGAAGAAACTTTTTCTATGTTCTTCCGATTATCGTACGTTCGAGGCGAGAAACTCGTACTGTCTAGGTATGTGTTTAAACGAAGAAACTTTTTCTATGTTCTTACGATTATCATAAGTTCGAGGCGAGAAACTCGTACCGTCTTAATTACCTTTTAAACTGGTAATTGCTCCTAAAATGGCTGGGAACAGACTAGGCAGATTTGATTAATAAGTGAACAGTGTCAGTATTGTGCAAGTTATCTGTTCATTAAAAAAAAGGTATTCATTAAAAAAAAATTGTTTGGCAGGAACTGGACGAGAAAGAATACCTGTCGTTATGGCTGGTGATGTGCGAGATACGTAATCGTTACTGCTCACTCCACGACATCGTCATCAAGAACTTGGAGAAGATTAAAAAGCCACGTTCATCGAACGCGGAGTCTCTATACTAGGCGCTATTTCAATCTCAAGTAGTATCTCTTTAGTCACAAGCAATTGTAAGAATACATTGTGGATCTAAGAGTAATACCAATACTGGCTTTTATATCTTATTTTTTATTCACTAGGCAGCATTTATGTAAATATTATTTGTACACGCGCAAGTTTTGTATGGACTTTTGTGTGTATTAACTCAACTTGACAACACTTTTTAGTAGTTCTTTCATATTTGTAGATTGACGTGAGATGTAAAGTATCACATATTACCGTATTATTATATTTTAGGTGCTTTCGCCTAGTGAGTAAAAATTAAGTTAGTATATCGTGTTGTGGTCTTATAGCAAGGGCTGAGGCTGACAACTCTTATTATATAATGTGAGACTGAATGCTGTGGCGTAACATATTTCTTTGTGAAATTATTGTACTAGTTACATGCTTGATTGTAAGATATTGTGACCAATTTATTTTCGGTGTCATTGACAAAATTGTGGCTCCACAAATGTTAAATACATTAAATATTATTCCAGATAGTATTTAAAAGACAAACTTGCTATGAAACTACAATATGATTAAATAGACAGTTGTTCCAAAACTTCATTAAAATAGGTTTTAGTTAAGCTAAAATATTATGTTGTTACTTAATAATTACCTGCAACAAACCTCTATGGTTTTCATTTTCTATATTATACTTGAATCTTAAAATTTCTGTTAACAGTATTTCAGGTTGAATTCTATCCAAGTGATATAATTGGCTTATAGTCAATATTTAATTTAAATAATATGTACCCTTTGTCGATAATAATGAAATACATTTCTATGAATGTGTATAAACGCAGTTTGTATTTTTCTATTACCTAACACACCTGAAAGAAATTAATAATATAATTCATACACTACTTGATAATGCCCGGTATCCACCAAAGCGCAGAGGAGACGAGGAGGATGTTTGAAGAAACCAATCCAATTTCGTTATTTCTACATCTCTTCGCTTAGCTTTGTTGGAAATGGATCAAGTGGAGAGATGTCCCATTTTTCTATAGAATTTTTTGCGGCGATCGTGCAAGCGGCGGGGCCTTAGAATACGGGCGCGGATATAGATATAAGAAATATGTCAATGGGCGCGGCAGAGCGGAGAAGTATGTAGTCAGGCGGCCGGGCGCCTTCTACCCGCGCCTCGCACACCCGAAATATCGTCATTCATTTGACTGGCGTTCTTCAACCTCTAATACTTCTTCCTCAAGCAAATTCAGATATAACTTTTGTAATGTCATAACGTCTTACTTTCATATCGCTCACTGCTCACTTTTCTCGTTCCGACCTCTCCGCTTTTGTTGACATAACCTGCCAGCTTCGCAGAACACCTCTAGGTATCGAGGTGAAATCAAAACCATAGACAAAGGTCTGCGGTCCCTTGAAGCAGTGAAAAAATCAAACACCTAAGTTAACGAAAAAAAAAAGAAACATATTTCGACACTCAAGGGATTCAAAATTCACAAGGTACTTCTTGGCATGAAGGGACCTTCCTTCATGCCAAGAAGTACCTTGTGAATGTTACAGCACAAATATAGGAATAAATCTGAAAACTGTAAATTTCAGATACTTTCGTCACAAAAAAAATAAAACTTTTGACTCGAAAAAAAAACTTAGAGACTATTTGGGAATTGAACTATTTATATAAATATGTTAGTTTGGATACGGAATCAATGGTGTACTAGTCCGGGTCGCATTGCCCAGTTTTTATTGAACTGCTGGTTGCGCCAATTTGCTATGTTCCGCGACTTTGTTTTTTGTAATTTATTTTTTTGGCCTAGCAATCCTATCCCTACCGTATCCGCTTCCCGCACGACCTCTTGAAGAAATGATTTGACAATTGACGTTTTTGTGCATTGTGAATGTGACCGCACCGCTAACACGCCCGCTCGAAATTACAAGAAAATTGACTATTTTCGTGATCCAATCATTCAGAGACTCAACAATAGTACAGTGTAGTGCAATACAGAAACTGGCAGTGCTTGAAAGTACGAAGTTCGGGATTCGCCGGCCGGCGCCATGTGGAACTTTCGAGGTTAAAGGTCAGTCCTTCTAATACATTTATCCCATTAATAAACGCTAGACGCAGTACCTGCATATTGTTAACAAACCTTAGATCGCTTTTTAAATCTACAGTCCACAAAGCAAATTCGCGCAACCATTACTTTTTTGGTCCATACGAGCAGGATCGTGAATCATTTTCTTGTAATTTCGCAATATAGTATTTGTTCCATAGGGAATAAACGCAACGCGCCTATTTACCTAGATATAATAGTAGAAAACCCGCATCTAGGCATTTAGGCAACTATACGTTATTTCGCTCGTATAGTTAAAGAGCCATTGATAGTTACGGTACCTACGCCGTCAACCGCACCGCATAATTATAGTTAGCTACGTAAATATCAGCGTAGATATAAATCGCATTCTTTTTCTTGACAAAATTCGTTCGGAAGTCCTACAAATTTCATGTAGGTAGACGCATTTCAAAAATACCCGTTCATTGTTGAGTGAATATTTGTAGGAAACGGATAAACCATAGATTATATACGCATATGAATATTGATTCAGGTTGTTCCGTTCGTTCGCCGTTCACTTTGTTGTTTACAATATTACCATATTGTTATCTGATAATTATCGCTTACTTAATAATTCGTTAAGTGTTTGTTTGAGTGTATAGTGTGAATATATCAAGACAAGATGTCTCTTAAGGGAACCAAGGTTAGTACTGATTTAAAGGTTCAGTTAAAGCTTTTATACGCTGAAAGGGACTCACAGTTTTCACGTGTTCAATCAATTTGTGATAAATCTTTGCAAACCTCGGATCTGGCGATTAGAGATGCTTTCTTGTGTTCGTTGGAAACTTTAGATAGTTTGCGCGAGGATTTTAAATCTACAATTAAGAATATAAACATTTTAGAGTTGGAGTTAAATCCTGATTACTGTGTGAGTTATCAGGCATTGTCGTCCTTTGATGACTTGTATTGTCGTATCAGACGTATTGCTAGGAGTTTAGGGACTCCC
Source organism: Leucania comma (assembly GCA_958295575.1). Classification (NCBI taxonomy): domain Eukaryota; kingdom Metazoa; phylum Arthropoda; class Insecta; order Lepidoptera; family Noctuidae; genus Leucania; species Leucania comma. The sequence continues at coordinate 10,736,912 of OY282474.1, read as the reverse complement.
CCCCCCGCGAGTAGTTTATCCAACCCTCCTCGCGAACGCCCACGATTGCCGCCAATTCAAATACCTGAATTTAATGGTGACATTCGAAATTGGAATTTATTTATAGATAGTTTCGAAAATATAATACATAGGAACACATCGCTGACAGATCACGAGAGATTGCATTATCTCGTAGAAAAATTGACCGGTAAGGCCAAGGCTGTCTGTGCTGGAATTACGTTTAGCGCTGAAAATTACAATTTAGTTTTGAACACTTTAAAAACAAAATACGAAGATAAGCGATTAGTAGCCACCGCATATTTAGATCAATTATTCGATTTGAAAAGTTTTTCCGTTTGTAACGATCATAATTTAGAGAAGTTTTTAAATATTTTCGCATCATCTGTTCGTGCAGTAAAGAACCTAAAGGTCAATGACCTCTGTGACTTTTTGTTTTTGTATATCGGTTTAAAGAAATTAGATCCTGAAACTGTTCGTCTGTTTGAAACGACTCAGCGCGGTAAAGAAATACCTAAGTTCGAAGATTTAGAATCTTTTATTCGCGACCATATTAAGGTGTTGCAGCGCACGTCGTCACGTCATGAAGTCACGAATAGGACAGGTTCCGATCGCCGTATAGACGCGTCATCGAAGTCAGTCAAGACTGCACATACGCTAGTTAATACCGCCTCAACACCTGACTGTTCTCTGTGTAAGGGTAGCCATACACAGCTGTACAAGTGTTCGGGATTTCAGAGATTATCGCCTAGTGATCGTTACAAGTTTGTCCGCGCTAATAATTTGTGTTTTAATTGTCTAAGTGACAAACATCTGGTTACGTCATGTAACAGTGGTGTTAGCTGTCGTAAATGTCTAGCTAGACATCATACCTTCTTACATTTTGAGAGTAGTAAGCTGCCATCGCAGCCGCAGCCTGCGCAGACGCGCGACGCTTGTGACGCGCGGCCTGCTGCAAGTGCAAACGACGTAACATTGTGTTCGCTTTCCGCCGCTGGTACTCAAATCACTACCGTTTTACTTGCGACCGCGCAAGTTGTCATTGTAGATGCCTTTGGCAAACCGCACACCGTTCGAGCGCTACTAGATGGCGCTTCCCAGAGTAATTTTATTACTCGGGATTGTTGTCAACGCCTTGGTTTTAGTTTTAATAATTGGTCATCCCGCTCAGAAGTGAAAGGTTTTGGAGGTTTAAAGGCAACCATTCACGGTTCCATTAAAATAATATTTAGTTCACGTTTTAATCGTAATATTTCGTTTGAAATGGATTCGCTAGTCGCAGATAAGATTACGGAACGGTTGCCCACGGTACCGGTTGACACGTCCATGCTGACGGAGTTTAAGAACTTGCAGTTAGCCGACGGAAATTACGCTTTCCCTGGAGATATCGATCTATTGATCGGTGCTTCGATTCTCCCGCATCTCCAGTTATCACGTAAAATTCAAGGTCTTCCGATGTACCCCGCTCCGCACGCACTGGAAACAGTTCTCGGGTTTGTTATAGTTGGTTCCGCACCCGCTTATTTAAATAGTTACTCGACTGTGTCGCACTGTTGCACCGTCGAGCCGCCGCTTGAGTCTACCATCCGCAAGTTCTGGGAGATTGAAGAGGTCAATGTCCCGCCTATTCTCAGCCCTGAGGATCAGGTCACTGAGGAGATTTATACCCGCACGACTACTCGTGATAAAGATGGTCGTTATGTTGTCGCGCTCCCTTTCAAGGGTGATATTTTTTCGCTCGGTGGCTCCCATGCCTCCGCAGAAAAACGCTTTCTATGCTTGGAACGTAAGATTCAAGCTGAATTGTCTCCGGAAAATATGTTCCATGTCGCTGGAACAGAAAACCCAGCTGACTGTCTCTCACGTGGTTTGCTTCCCGCGCAAATTTTAAATCATCCGCTTTGGTTTTGTGGCCCTCCCTGGCTGCATACCACTCCTAACGAGTAGCCAAATGCTCCGTTTAACCCCGCTACTGTTTCAGAACCACCCGAGGAGAAGAAACATACGCTTGTAGTATCAGTTCCGCGTGAAGAGTCAGTTGTTTTGTTGTTGTCTAATCGAGTCTCGTCTTGGTCGAGACTATTACGCTGTGTAGTTTACGTCCTAAGATTTTTGAGATTATTACCATCGCGTGGTTCTATAATCGCAGCTGATTTGGATAGAGCTGAATCAGTTGTACTTCGAGAGTTGCAGAAATTTTATTTTTCAATAGAATTTCGTAGTTTAGAATCACAAAAACCTTGTAGTCGCGCACTTCAGCATTTGAAACCATTTTTGCAAGACGGACTCATTCGTGTCGGTGGCCGTCTGCGAAATGCTAAGTTAGAGTTTGAACAAATGCATCCAGTAGTTCTACCACGCAGGGATCACGTTTTGGATTTGTTGGTGGACTATCACCATAAGGTGAATTGTCACGCTGGTCCCGATTTATTAATGTCCATTCTTCGACAGAAGTACTGGATACTTTCCGCTCGCAATTTGATACGCGCTAGAGTGCACAGATGTGTGCCCTGCTTTAAGCTCCGCCCGCGTTTCAACGCGCCGGAAATGACCGACCATCGTTCTTGTCGTGTTGTACAGACGGTGAAACCTTTCATACATACTGGGACGGACTATGCTGGACCGTTTAAAGTCACTATTGCCCGTGGTCGTGGTATACGTTCCACAAAGGCATACATTTGCCTATTCGTTTGTATGACAACTCGTGCGGTTCACATAGAGTTAACCAGTGATTTGAGTACGCAGGGTTTTATGTCTGCATTTAAACGATTTTTATCTCGCCGTGGTCCCGTTAAGCGCTTATACTCTGACAACGGCACAAATTATGTTGGAGCGCGACGCAATATTTCGGAATTACATACATTCTTACGCTCCAAGTACTACCAAAGTGAATTCGCCCATGTCTTAGCTGAGAATCGCATTGATTGGTGTTTTAATACGCCAGCAGCTAGTCATTTTGGTGGCAATTGGGAGGCGAATATTAAAAGCCTTAAGTCGCACCTGTTTCGGGTCATAGGCGAACAGATTCTCTCGTACGAGGAGTTGAGCACTGTACTCGCTCAGGTAGAGGCGTTGATGAATACGCGTCCGTTGTGTCGGACTTTGTCTAGTGATCCATCGGAGCCACTAGCGTTGACGCCGGCTCACTTCTTGACGACGACTCCTCTTAAATATTTGCCCGCTTTAGATGTCGAGACTGACAAACTGCAGCTCCACCCGCGTCACGCTCTGCTAGATAGCTTAGTTCAGTCCTTTTGGAAGCGATGGAGGACAGATTATCTGCATACGCTGCAGTCGCGTCAAAAGTGGAACACTCCTTCAGATCCAGTCACAGTCGGTACTGTGGTGATACTGAAGACTGAGAGTGCGCCTCCTCTGCACTGGCCTCTTGGTGTAGTGGAAGAAGTTTTTCCGGGTTCGAACGGAATAACGCGAGTCGTAAAAGTTAAAACCGCAACTGGATCGTACCTGCGTCCGGTTATTCGCCTCTGCCCTCTGCCTAATCAGTAGTAGTGGCATAGTTAGTTATAAGTTGTTTCGCTACCTAGTATTGATAGTTTAGATTAGTAATAGGGTTTAGTTTCGCTTTTGTTTTTTTCTTTCTTTGAAGGTAACCCTTCAAACCCGGGGGGAATGGTTGCGCCAATTTGCTATGTTCCGCGACTTTGTTTTTTGTAATTTATTTTTTTGGCCTAGCAATCCTATCCCTACCGTATCCGCTTCCCGCACGACCTCTTGAAGAAATGATTTGACAATTGACGTTTTTGTGCATTGTGAATGTGACCGCACCGCTAACACGCCCGCTCGAAATTACAAGAAAATTGACTATTTTCGTGATCCAATCATTCAGAGACTCAACAATAGTACAGTGTAGTGCAATACAGAAACTGGCAGTGCTTGAAAGTACGAAGTTCGGGATTCGCCGGCCGGCGCCATGTGGAACTTTCGAGGTTAAAGGTCAGTCCTTCTAATACATTTATCCCATTAATAAACGCTAGACGCAGTACCTGCATATTGTTAACAAACCTTAGATCGCTTTTTAAATCTACAGTCCACAAAGCAAATTCGCGCAACCAACTGCTGAATAAGATCTTGATAGATTTTGGCTTAGAATAGAATGAACAGCAAAATAGTACCTTTTTACAAGCTTTCTATTAGCTTGTTACACAAATAAACTTCTATGGGTTTCAATGGTTACAATGGCGATGTCAATGAACAATAAAACCTCTGAAAGAACTTAAAACGGCGATTTTGCGAGATTGGACTTAGAGGTGAAGGACGATGGTTGCTATGTTCTAAGGAGAAGGGTGGTACGTTCGGTTATAATTTGGAACTGGTGGCAGAAGCAACTAATAGAGATAGAAAAAAAATCGAATAAAACTTGCAATTTATTGATTTTCGTCACCTAGTAGTAGCAGTGCCGTAACTAGCCTTTTATAAGGCTGGTGACATTTTTTGAAACCGGCCCTATAGAAAGTCCAAGCTGGGTAAGTTTAATCCACCTGACGTAAGTTCTCACTGGAGACAAGTGTTTCGAGACATTTTGGATCTGGCGGGAAGACGTTCGGGTGTCACCGTTGTACATATCCCCCGGAGCACACGGTGAATTATATGGTGGAAGTTTGCCCCGCCGTGTCTTCGTGGAGGCGATCAACGGTGTCGACCTGAGTATTTGGGCATGTTACGGAGCGAGAGGGAATCGGAAACAGCTCCTTCTGAATCGGTAGTTTGACGTGCGCTTTTTTAGACGTTTCATGTCGGACCGCTGCCGCACGTTTCCCGTGCCGCAGCCCGATGGTTGCAGTATGTTAGCAGTCCAACATCAAGCGCCTAAATTGAGAACGTATCTATATGGCTGCCGTGTGTTTGTGTGCCAGTGATGCTCTATTGAACACCGTACTATTCAACACCGAATTGAACACGTGGTGCTTGTTGTCGACCGTTCACCGCACGGTGGCAGCGCCGCGCGCTTTGTATGAAAAATACGATCGTCCGTACGCAGTACGCTAGCCGTGTTCCGAGTTGTACGTTTCAGTGTTCCCGTCAGGGACATGCCGTCCGTCACCCGTGTTCACACGAAATCGGTATCAGTGTAAAAATGTTTAAACTTACCATCACATTTTAATTGTTTTCCTAATTAACCCATATTATATTTTTCGTCTTAGAATTCAAATAATGGTAAAGTACCTATATTATTCTGTCGTACAAGTTCTATCAACTTGTTCGTACTTCGTGTTCCTGTACCTCTACCATGACTTTTAAGCAATAGTAAGTATTCGTCGCTACTCGATATCGACGCCGTAAATATTTTGTATGGCAAATTTTGGTTCTGCAAGTGACCGCTAGAGGCGCTGCAAAATTTGCCATACAAAATATTTACGGCGTCGATATCGAGTAGCGACGAATAGATACTATTGCTTAAAACTCATGGTAGAGGTACACGTACCTAGATAAAAATCGGATAGCACGGTCAGTGCGTTCGATAGTGCTTTATGAACAAGTTCGTATAAATTATACCTAGCCGATTTTTTCCCCGTCCCTGACGGAACACGGCTGGGCTGGGTACCCGGATATGTGTGGATAGCGGCAGGCTGTCAAAACACGCATAAATTGAAAGCGCTCCGAGTCTTCAAGTATAAACGTATCGAATATGATCTTGCTAGCGACTACAGTTTTTTTTTGTAGTTTCCTATAGAAAATCGGTACCATGAGTAGATAACAAAGACAAGTGCTATCAAAGCAAACCGTTACTACCTACTGTAGTAAAAATTAACTGACTAGCATTTTGAAGGGTGTAAGTGCTGATGAAATGAATGTATCTTGTAACCGACTTTGAAAACGAGGAGGTTCTATGTTCGGCTGTAGGTTTTTTTTTTATGTATGTTCACCGATATCTCAGTCAATTGTGGATCGATTTTGAAAATTTTTGTTTTGTTTGAAAGATTATACTCCCGAATTGGACTCATATAAATATTGTTTTGATCTGATGATGAACTTCGAAGATACAGAACGGAACTCTTCAAAAAATCATAGCAGAACTGTCGTAACAAGTAAAATTCATTTGTTTATACATGTAGTAGGTGACTGACTGAAGGAAGAAGGGGAGATACAAAAAACTGATCTGATGATGAAGTTGGAAAGTAAGTACCGGAATTCTTTAATAAATCAGTGTATCCTAGCGGTGTTTGGTAGGTATTATTAGAATTGTCTTGATTATTTGATGAACCGAATAGCGGAAGCTTCAATTTAAGTTTGACTGCAGGGTACTCCAACTAAAAACTGTGAAATAAAATACTTTGTCGGTGTTAAATAACGAAGAGACTAAACTATTATAGAAATACCAATTTCCGAAATTAAAGTTATTTTTGTTTTTGAAGTAGGTTGTATATTTTTGTTTTTTTTTTTTATGCTGCGTTTACAGCAGATTGCGCTCTAATTAATACTGTTACGAACGTGAGTAATTAAAGGCCGGTTTACTAGCAGAGAAGTTTATTTCCACAAACAATACCGATTAACCAATTCACAATGCACTATACGAGTTCCGTTTCACTGTCACTTAGATTGTTAAATGAAAACACTGGGCACTTAACGTACCTACGTTAAGTAACCACTTGGTCTGCACTTGTCGCTCTCGAAATAACAAGTGACCGGTCGGGGGCACGTATTTATACTCGGAGCCAGGAAAGTTCTAGATAGAGACTTTTCAAGGCCATTCTATTGTTTTTGTGCTCACTAATTGGCGCCAATGGAAGGGTTTTCAAATTTTTTAAAATTGGTATTACACACGGAAGAATCGCTAAACTGAAGTGACATTGGGCAGGGCACATTGCTCGCAGAACAGATGGCAGTTGGGGCTGAAAGGTTCTGGAGTGGTGAACGTGTGCTGGAAGGAGCAGTGTTGGTGTTATAGGAATAAGGATGGACGGATCCTGACCTGGCAGGGGTTCCGGATAGATGCGAAACGCACAGGACCGTTCATTGTGGTGACACTTGCTGAAATGATGATGATGACGACAAGGAAAACTTAAAATTTACATTCGAGTGGGTAAAATCGTATCTTAATCAGCCATAAACTATCGGTTGTAGTTTAAAGAAAATAATTAAAAAAAAACAATAGTGCAAAACTTGCGTCAAAAAGTCACAAATACTTTTTGATATTTAATGTCTTTGTGCAATGTGATATTTCCAAGACCAGCGTTATGTACTATACTCTTTGCCGTTTAAATTATACCCTATAATATACCGGCTACTGAGTCATACGTGAGGTTAGTGAGGTCACGAGAAGGATATTTAATGTGACTATTTTTTATTTACGTTAGAGAACATTTTCTTACAATGACTATTTTAGAGCAACTGCCAAAATATTATTCTTCATACAATGCGAAGTGCAAATCCTGTAAGAAGTTTGCTTTCAATAGGTGCCGAAAGTTTCCGGCGGAACGTTCAATAAAATACAAAACGAAGGTTATATTGAATCTTTTTAGCGCTCATTCAATAGAAATGATTAAATCCTTTATGTTATTTCTACCTTTATAACTAGTACTGGTCACTAACTAAAGCCAAATTAGTTTCGTTTTTAGAACCCATCTTCCATATTTCTTTTAGGGGTAAGCCATATTGACAGCCTACTTCTACAACATTTTAATATATTTATTTTGCTTTGTCTATAATTTGTACTGTACAATTATTTAATTATGGTAATGAATTGTTAAAGGGATTTGAGGTAATGGCGAGCGACATCGACAAAGGGAATTTTGGCGACAGCGCCCGGAACACGTTGTATGAATTGAAGTCAAGGAAGTCTAATCATATCTTCGATGGCGCTGGAGAAAATATACAATATTATAGTGATTCGGAATCCGATGCATCGAGGAAAAGTAAAACACGTTACATAAATCCAGCCATCTACATTGAACCAGTAGAGTCTTCGCATTCTGTGACCTCTCTACAGGCAGACTCATGCATCTCTGACGTCACTCCACATCCTCACAGTAGCTACAGGAGTAACTCGACGCCTATGCTAAGCGGTCGAGACTCGAGTGAATCATCAGCTAGTGTGAAGAGAAAGTCATGTCGACTGACAGGTCTAGGGCAGCTGGAGAACTTGGGTAAAGAACAAGAGACGCCACGGTTCGGTTGCACTTACCGTGAAGATGGACCTGATACTTTTAGGTTGTCAGTGGCTTCCGTGTCGACTACAACCACAGCTAAGGAAGAGCGGGAGCGCAACGAAAATAAAAAGAACGAAGCTTTTAAGCAATGGGTGGCGCGGAAAGACCAAGAGGTATGTAGTTAAGATTTGTAGTTGTAGAAATTACATTTACATTTTGACACCTCTATTTTGACAAGTACAAAGTAAATCAGTTGAAGAGATCATAGTAATTTACGAAAAATACATAAAAGAGAAAATACTGAAAGAGTAAGTATGTTTTCTTTCAAGCGAAAAAGTAGCTTAACTTTATTTTTGTTGTCTTTCTAGAAACGTGAAAAAGCTCGCCTCGAGAAGTTGAAGAACCGGCCTGGGCCTTCGACATCACAGCAGCAACGCGAGGAGTCGTATCGTCAGTGGTTGGAGAGGAAACGAACCCAGACGGAACGACAGCGGGCCGAAGAGATCATGCGAAAGTACCGCCACAACGAACAGCTTCAAAGAGATCGGAACAAGCGTGAAAGGGCCAAGGAAGAGAAACTAGCGGACTGGATACGGAGGAAGGAAGAGGAAATGAAAGGTACCGACATTCTATTTTTGGCGATTCTGTCCTATCCATTTTTAACCGACTTCAAAAAAGGAGGAGATTTCTCAATTTGACCGTATAATAGTACATACTTTTTTTATGTTTGTTCGCGGATAACTCCGTCGTTTATGGACCGATTTGCAATTTTTTTCCCTTAAAGGGTACGCTTCCAGATAGTCCCGTTCTTTTTTTAATCAAAATCTGGTTCTGATGATGAGATCCATGAGGAATCGAGAGAATTCCTCAAATATTATTAGCAGCCATATAGTGCTTTTGGTAATTTTATTTAGGACTTAAGCATTTACAGTCAAAAGGTAACATTTGATGAAGTGACACTGATGAAGAAGACCAGAAATGGCCAACGGAACTTCATCATCATCATCAGCCTTTTAATGTTCCCACTGCTGGGACACAGGCCTCCTCTCTAAGAAAGGGAATGGGCCGTAATACACCACGCGGGCCCAGTGCGGGTTGGTGGATGTCACATGTCTTCGAATTTTTGGTTCTAGGACATACCGGTTTCCTATCATATATATATTCATAGGTTTCATATCGGTTTTGGGAGCAGTGATGATGAAATAAATTACACAAAGTAATGCGCCTAGCCGGGTTTGAACCTGCGACTTACAACTCGTAAGTCGGGGCCATTACCACTCAGCCACCACTGCTCTCCTACTCACATAGATATCACGATGAAGATAGTTAAGCGACTATCGCAATACAAATAAATAAATGGTTCTGAATAGTTATGTTGAAAATGGTATCGTCAAAGTGACCTGATAATGATGATGGAGCTGGAAGATAGGCACCGGAACTCTGTAATGAGTCGTGTATCCTAGTCATGTTTGATGGTAAAAATACCTTTAATTTCGGAATTGTTTGTTTCTTATTTAACACACCCACACACCGGTATCCAAAATTAAAGTTATTTTGATCAGTTTAGTGGTTTTTTTTCTAGTGAAGTCGGTTAACTTTTGTAAAAAGTTTTTTGTGATTTCTTTCTTGTCACTCAGCATTTTTGACAGCACTTTTGCAGCGAAAACTATACTAGAAATATACGAGATATTATCCATGCTTGGTAAAAAATATGGTCATGGGATATCTAAGAAATTTAGGGAATTTTCTTATACATTAACAATAAACGCTCTGTTTGCCTAACATTTTCATTGGAGGTTAAAAAACCTTCCACGCTGTGTAAAACTTTACAACTGTTCCACATACCTGTTATCATATTAATATTTTCAAACGGTTTTTTTTTAAAGTGGGAAATCACCTAGTGACTTATCCTGCTCGAGGGCGAAGCGGAGGGCGTTTCAGTCCTACACCTATGTCCCTTCTTTGCCCTTGCGTCTCAGGACCACGGATTTCCCTTTCGAAAGTGAACCTGTGACCCCCGTAGGCTTCGGCCCTACTGGGACCATATGGTTTTGCGTGGAACACCTCAAAGATTTCAGCAAAACCGTAGGAGCCCAGCAGGGCAGAGAAACGGTAGGCCTAGAGGCTATTATTTAACATGTGTTTAAAAATAAATGTGTTGCAGCGATGAAAACTCGTGAAGAACGTAAGGTGGCACGCGCGGCCATCGAGGAAGAGCGCCGGCGCTCTAATGGCGAGCAAGCGTATCGAGACTGGCTGCGCACCAGCAAGAACAAACCCCTGCCTGTGCCACTTAACCAGGGAGAACTTAGTATGTTTCTTTAAGTTTTTATTTATCTTGCTTTAGCTGAAACTTCAATCTACCAAGACAATTGTCTTTGGTAGATTGAAGTTTCAGCTGTGTTATAAAAATACATTTTAGACACTTGCTTTGGTAGAGGGACTGCGCTTTCGACTTTTAAATATAGGCAATTAGGCAGGTATACTTTATTTCTACCAGTCTGAGTGGAGCTAGAGGACGAATAATTTCTCCCGGAGCTAAAACCCACATTTATGTTCCTTGCCTTTTGCGTTCCAGAGCCAGGGTAACTCTTTCGAACGATCCTAGGTTGTATTAAGCGTTGCCAGTGCGTTAATTTTGTAATGTTTCTAAATAAAAAAAAAGAATAAAATGTGTGTGACGAAGCTGTCTTAATTTGACTTTGTTTTTTAATGTCTTCTACAACATTATTTTAAGTATGCGAAACCTGAATAGTGAATATAATTTGTTCAGAATCACTGAATCGATTCCAATAATTTTCAGTGTTACATATTTTCTAAAATATTTAAAAAAGGTCATAAGTGGGACACATCTGACACTAAGTACAACACAGCTCACGTCAGGTCATGTTAGGTATTAGGTGCTTGCGTACAGCTGGGTGCGGGAGCAAAACAACCCCTCAGTCACCAGTATGGCCCGGTGACCATGTATTTTTGTGGACAACCAAGCAACATAAAAAGCTTATCTTTGTGGTTTTCATGATACAGTTATGAAAGTACATAATTATACATTTGTTACATAAAAATACTAGACACATGTTTCACGTTTCGCATATACTAAAACTTATGTTGAAGCTTGATAGCAATTTAGAGTTTCCTCTTTGAGTTCTGCTTTCAATAAACCATCAGAAATTTTTATATGTATTTTTTTATTTGCAGGTATGCGTGGTTCTGTCTCACAAATGTTTATAAATCCCATTCCTTGGCAGTACCCCACTTGAACTTCTTAGAAGACATCGTGGTGATTAGTTATAGGTACTTTTAAAATTACCTGATTGTAAACGTTACTTCGCGCGTCAAAATCTCAATTTTGTGTAAAATATATCTACAATTGTTCAGACTATTTAGTAGCCGGTGTACTTGAATTTTAGAATAAATTTTCGATTTTTTTTAGATTCTTCTTTTGTCGCGTTATTTTCTTTATCAGGGTATTGTGTTAATTAATTTAATAGAAAAGTTAAACGGTGGGTAAATAAAACATTGTTGTTTATTTTGACATATATTTTTATTTTAATTATAATAATTTCCAAGATATATATTAGGGTCCCATCAAGTAATATAATACGTAAACACATACCATAGAAAATTGACAAATACCTACTATTCGGCACGCGATAATTTTCCTATACCTACGAGTATTTCTAAGATTAACTACGATGACGAAACTATAAGTTTGCGAGTTGCAAAATGTGCGTTAATAAGAAGCTTCGATTTCCTACATCCTAGTTCCTGCTAAGCCCGTTTACAAAGTTTTTCGTACAAGCCACAGCCATGTTTGTCGACTCCAGTTGTCTGTCAGTTATCAGTAGACGTCCTCTTCTTCCTTAAGTCGCAGGATCTCGGACTTGTTCATGAAGTAGTACGTCGGTTGCCTCCCCTTCAGGTCCTTGAGCACGCGCTTGGATCCCGCCCGGATCAGCACTCTGCTCAGAGATTCTATCTTCTCTACTCCCATCGCGTAGTGTAGTGGTGTGCGCTCCAACTGTTATGAAAGAGATATTTTTTAATACTTGTTAGAATTTTTGATTCAGTTTCTGTGGCCTCATCAGTGTAGTGTGTAAAATTTGCTTCAGATCGTTAGTGAAAACCGTATTAAAATCTGTAACGTTTAGTTGGAGTTATATAGCGGATAAACAAAGACAGATACGGAAAGAAATTTTTTTGAAGTATAGAGTGTAAGAAAGTGAAACTTGAGATTTTAAAAAATTTAGTACACTGACAAAATAATGCACACTGAAAAAAAGTGTCTTAGGCTAAGGTGTTGTTTTTCACAACTATTTATAGAGGTCGCGGGCGCGTGGAGGTTAATAGTGTGCGGATTTCATGACGCATGCGGAATTGCTCCGCAAGCGGTGCTACTGCCCGATATCACACCCCGTATCATACCACGCATTACAATACTGACTACAACACGACACAATGACACGCATTACAATATTGACTGGCCTGTTGGTCTAGTGGTTAGTGGCCCTGACTGCTATGCCAGAAGTCGTGGGTACGATTGCCACCCAGGACAAAAAAAAAACCCATGACAATTGTTAGTGTGATGAGCACAACATTTGTTCAGTATCTGGGTGTAATTTGTCTATAATATGTTTGTTTATAAATATATGAGTATGTTTATCAGTTGTATAGTACTCATAATACAAGTTCTGCTTAGCTTGACTAGACGGAATTTTGTGATAGTCATGGAAAAAAAAAAACTTGTATAAAAACAACATTTGAGGGGGTTACGCGTGCGGAGCAATCCCGCATGCGTGATGAAATCCACGCGATATTTTAAAAACACCCTAAGAATTCGTCGTCTGCTGCGGTTGCGGGCCCAACTTCTAGCGATAATCTCCCACCAGGTTTGCGGGTGAAAATCGCAACCGCGACGGCTGCGTAACTGCACAAAACTGCTGTTTTTTCACCGCGGCGGGTGCGGATGAAAACTGTGAGCTCTTAGCCTTACTAGCAATTTGCAAAGAGGTCTGTATTCAATTGTGGGTATGAAGGTTCCTAAAAACACTCACGTTATCCCCAAGCCGCAGCAGCTCCGGATAGTTCTGCGCCAGGTAGGCCACGACGTCCTCGTGCTGCGCCAACACAGCGACGTGTAGCGCCGTGCGACCGAACGTGTTCTGACAGCGCGCGAGCGTGCGCGCGCCCTCGCCGGACAGCGCCGCCTGCACCGCGGGCAGGTCGCCGCGCCGCACCACGCCGTGTAGCGACTCGCGGGACTCCTAGCACACGTAGTTACATTACACCAAAACACCATTTGTTCTGTTTTGAGCCGGCGGCGGCGGCAAGTGAGCGAACACGCGCTCTCGCTGCATAGCGTGGACAGCACCGCGGGTTAGTCGCAGCCATTACATCAGCCATTTCGGTGTGGCAACGTAGCTAAGATATAGTAAAGCCATAGCCACAATTACAGCATAGCAGCGTAGTAGCCGATACTGCGTAGTAGCATACCCACTACTACGGCGTAGCACCGTAGCCGATACTGCGTAGTAGCATAGCCACTACTACAGCGTAGCACCGTAGCCGATACTGCGTAGTAGCATACCCACTACTACGGCGTAGCGCCGTAGCCGATACTGCGTAGTAGCATAATCACTACTACAGCGTAGCAGCGTAGCCGATACTGCGTAGTAGCATAGCCACTACTACAGCGTAGCATCGTAGCCGATACTGCGTAGTAGCATACCCACTACTACGGCGTAGCACCGCAGCCGATATTGCGTAGTAGCATAGCCACTACTACAGCGTAGCAGCGTAGCCGATACTGCGTAGCAGCATACCCACTTCTACGGCATAGCTCCGTAGCCGATACTGCGTAGTAGCATACCCACTACTACGGCGTAGCGCCGAAGCCGATACTGCGTAGTAGCATAATCACTACTACAGCGTAGCAGCGTAGCCGATACTGCGTAGTAGCATAGCCACTACTACAGTGTAGCACCGTAGCCGATACTGCGTAGTAGCATACCCACTACTACGGCGTAGCACCGTAGCCGATACTGCGTAGTAGCATAGCCACTACTACAGCGTAGCAGCGTAGCCGATACTGCGTAGTAGCATACCCACTACTACGGCATAGCTCCGTAGCCGATACTGCGTAGTAGCATAGCCACTACTACAGCGTAGCACCGTAGCCGATACTTACAGCGTAGTTCCGTAGCCGATACTGCGTAGTAGCATAGCCACTACTACAGCGTAGCATCGTAGCCGATACTGTGTAGTGGCATAGTCCACAGCAGAGTTAGGTAGCCGATACAGTAGTCGCATAACGACTACGGCTTTGCTGCGTAGCTGACCCTGGGTAGTAGTAGCAAAGTCACTACGGTATAGCATAGACATGGGCGTTTTTGATTTTGAACGCAAACGGATATATATCCGATTTCTGATTTTGAAATCGATTTCAATATCCGATTTTAGATATCCGATTCCTGTAGCACTTAACTTCACCAATTCGTTCCTTACACGGCCTATAAGTTGAACCAAAATGGCGAATGACCTTGAATGCCGTAGTAGTAGTATAACCGATTTTCGGGACTAAATCGAAATGGACGGCTGCGCGTAACCATAGCAACGACTGCCATTTTGGTTTAACTTACTTGCCACGCTTTTTCATTGACCTATATTCTTGCGATAGACAAGCACGTTCATATAAACTATTTTTCAAAATACTGAAAAGTTCAAACAAAAAATCGCTGCAGCGCTAGATTGTCATTATGTCGTCTAACAAAACTTTTAAAACTTACAGCGCTAAGACAGCTTATAGAGGATACTTTTTCGCAACCAAAAGGTCTAAAGCGCCATGAATTTCCTAGTACTTACGCGTTTCGTTCAACTTAGTGTGATGACATGTAATCTATATAGATTTTTATACCGCAGAAGTGACACAGTTTCTTACCTACAATACTTCATTACAATAATACTCTATTTCAAAATGTAATTATAGTGTATGTAAAAACGAGATCTAAATAACAGTAAAATAAATCAGTAATCACTGATAAGACTACAAGTTCAAATGAACCTAATTCAAATTTTAATATTAACCTGCACGTAATATGGTACGTAAATTACCTAAGCGCTAATGAATGACAGCATGGTTAACAACAAAACTTACCGATGAAAACTGAAACCTCATGATTTGCTGACATTTCGTCGTAATTTATAAAAAAAAAAAATCATTGTTATAAATTATACAAAAAATGAAAGAGCATTAAATAAAATATTTAAAAATTTCAAACAGTATAAAAGACCGTGCGAAGTCTGTATTTGGTAAACTAGCTGTAGGTAAAAACCTAATTCTGCTTTTTGTGGGAGGGAACATCTGCATGTTTTAGTCTATGATTGTAAAATGGGGAAGAGTTTAAATAAAATAATATCTTCTCTAACGTACTATTACGATAGTAGAAGCTATTACATTGCTTGAACAACCAATGGTTTTACTTACTTGACTACAAAGTTATTATATATGTCCCAGTTCACTTAAATTTGTATTTATAAGCGTCGCTCTGACACTGCATGAACGTCAAAACTGCACTAATGCCATCAATGTAAAAGTGTTCGGCCTGCAGGTCACTTAAGTGAAGTAAAGTGACTGTACGCCACGCCTCATCTAGTGCGTAGTACATATACTTATATCAATGTACTTTTTTGATTAACCCTGTTGTCTTAATTCCATTATAAATCAATTAAAATAAAGTCTGAACCAAAAAATCTTAATAAGTACTAAACTATTTACATTGATTAAGTATCTTTAATTAATGCACTCTAAACTAACACATATTAAAAGTCGGAAAATTTTTTCACTGATATAGTCACCAAGTTCAAGATTGCATCTCTGAACGATAGATAAATAATAGATTAAAACCATAATAAATCAACGCATAATCACTGAAAACTAGTTTTTACGTTCCCTCGAAATAAGTTTTTTTTTTATTTTTTTTTTTATGGTAGGTAAAATCATCCAATGACAAATCCCGCCCTTGGGCGGAGCGGGAAGTAGTGTCAGACTCTTACTGACTAAAAGCCTACCCCGTTCCTTCGTTGCCTATAGTGCCGGGGCTGAGCCTTCCTCTCAGAAAACGGCCCTTGACCCCAGCAGGCTTCGACCCTGCCTGCCTGCAGCCCTCGAAATAAGGGTGACATTGATCGCATAATGTGCCATGTGCATGTATGTAATTTTGGTTGAATTTCGATAACCAACAAACCGGTAGCCAAACGAATCCAAATTGACAAAAAATCTGGATATCATAAAACGATTTGTGTGGAAATCTAATCGCAAACTTCAAAAAATGAAAACTGCAAAAATCCAAATAGTACAAAAATTCAAATCGTATCTGAATATTAGAAAACTACAAAAATCCTAGTCGTATCTGGATATTACAAAACTATTTGTGTAGATATCCAAACGCAAACTGACCGATGCGATATGAAATTCGCCTCCTCTCTTTCTAACTAAGCGGAACCTTGTGGAAATAAAAAGGACAGGGCGAATATATCGCGATTCCGGCTAGATTTCAGATTTTAGTTTTGTGTTTGTTTTGGATTTCTTGAAATCGGATTTTCAAGTTTGTGATATCGATACGTATCGATTTGTGACTGGTATCAGATTTGGAATACGCTTTGTTATATCGAACGCATGTCTATATAGCAGCAGCTACGTAAGGTAGACGCCAGATTGCCATAAAATACTTTCAATCTGTCTGTAATATCTCTTCGTTACTAGAAAATATTAAGGATCTTTATTTCCGATTTTGAGAGTTTATATGAATAAACTAGTATCTGCCAGTGGCTTCGCCCACATGAAAAGGTTTCTCCGTACAAATTTTGGACCCCGTTTCATCTCCTTAAGAGGTGAATTTTGGAAAATCGTCTTCTAGTGCTCGTGTAGGTCATAAAAGGATACTTTGTATCAAATTTCACACCCCTAGTTCCAGTAGTTTCAGCTGTGCGTTGATATGTCAGTCAGTCAGTTTCTCCTTATATACATTATACCAGTCACCCTACTGGTAATTAGTGAACGATACTTAAACACGTGATTGTAGTTATGATAACAAACAACTTTTACTATGGGACCAAAGCTGAAATCGCGAAAAAAAATTTGCTTGTCAGTATATTTGTGTTCGCCTAACTAGTCAAAATGTACTGAACTTGGCTGATATTTTTCGCGATTTCAGGTTTGGTCCTATAGTAACAGCTATTTGGTACCATGACTACAATCACGTGTTTAAGTATCGTTCACTATAATTATTACCAGTCACCCTATATAGATGTAGATGGGTCAATGACCATTATAACCATATCTGGCGCGCCTACCCTAGCTTATACTACGTAGTAGCTACTACGACATAGCTGCGTATCTGTCATTGTGCAGTAGCAGAGCTACTACGACATAGCTGCGTATCTGTCATTGTGCAGTAGCAGAGCTACTACGACATAGCTTTAACGGACACTATGTAGTCGCGTAACAAGGACATCATTACTTCGTAGCTGTTAGGTTACAATTAGATGGATAATCAAATAAATGCAAAAATTTTTTTAGTTCTTGCGAGCATGACATACAAAATAAAAGTTAATAGCTACCTCAAAAGCGGGTATCGAAGCCAGCAAGTTGCTCATCTCGCTATCGCCCCGCTGAGCTATGACTTCAGTTATCGGCACCCCCTCCTCATCGACCACGTCCAGTATGTGGTCGTAACCTTCCATTAGCAGTTCCATGATCTTATCCGTGTTCCCTAGTAACAAAACATTAATATTAATTAAGTTTCAAGTTTGTTCGAAAAATTGTTGACCTAAGTAGCATCAAATTGATGCTCCAAAGCACTAAGGCGAGGTAGTGATAGACTACGAAGGAGATGACAGAACAAACTAGACAAATTTTGCAAGAACTAGAAGGAGAAAGCGCGGATTTGCTAAGGATAGAAGGAGTGGACGAAAGCTTTTGACTATGAGTAAGACAGAACAAGGTCACAAAAAGAAAGTAAAATAAAAGAATTAGTGTGTCATTGAAAGTGAATTAAAAGTCAAAACTGAAAAATGAATTGGAATAATTGGGAGGGATTTAGCTATAGACCTCGATCCAATACTATCCACTTTAATAGTTATTAAATTTAAATAGCACCTTATTGAAATTTGGCTTATAATTTATTCTTGCCTCAACATTATTACGTAATGTATATTTCTACTTGCATAACAGGTTTTTGGTTAATTTATCTTAATATTGACGATATTAACCTTGAAATACCCCTGCGATGTAGTGAAATCGTAACGGTGGTAGTAATTGTTGAATGGTTGTGATAGACCATGTGACAGGTACATTCTTTTTTTGCCCTTATAGTTATATTTAAGACAATCGTTGCTGATAGAAGGTTACTTTTTCTAGAAACCATATGCCGGTTTATTCCAGAAATCCGCACCGAAAAATCTCCAACAGTGGGGATTGTTACTGATATTGTTTAACTAGTGCGGATTTTTGGAAAAAAAAATATCAATCGTTTGGAATAAACCCTAATATCCTCTCATTAATCTTGACATCGTTACCCGGTATGTTGGTCTGTGACGTCACGCATGGTTCGGTACGTTTCTATTTTAGCCGAGCAATATAGTCTGGGGACCTCACCCTGGCAACTACAAATAGCATCCATCGGCAGCTTCCTCCGATACACTAACCTCTATTCCATCAAAGCAACACACTCCGTAAGAAGTACCTTCTCTGTGGCAGTCATATGCGTCATCCATTTGTCAATCCCTATTAGCTTGTAGATACGAGTATGTCCCTAGCGGTCAGATATAAATTAAGTCTCTGTTCTAGCAAGCTTACCTCTAGCAGCCATATGCAGCACCCACTTATCAATTTCGACAGTATTCTCTGGTACGTTGGCCTGAATGGAGACATCCCTAGCTGTTCGGTAAAGTTCGTCTCTGAAGCCGAGGCTGATGTCGGACTCCTGCAGTAATTGGAACAACGCGTTGCGAGCGTGCGTGCGCGCGGCTGCGAAGTGTAGCATCGATTGACCGTGTTCGTCCTGGAGGAGGAAGGATGATTATTTGTAAGTGTTTTGACTAACGATATTTTGTTACTAGGACATACTGATGTAAAAATCTACAGACGAAAGGAACAGGTCGAGGGGACGAGGGCTATATAGCAGAAAAGCTCCCATCTTTGGGACGGATCTGGTAGATACCGACTTGATATGTTGGGCTCGATTGAGAAACGAGCCAAAAAGATATTATCATCAATGATGAACTCGTCAAATCAAACCTCCGCTGTCTTGAGCATCGAGGCGAGATGCTAGCCTGTCGGTTTTTTATCGGTTGCATTTTAGGGAGTGTTTGTTGGTATTGCATAACTTATTTACGCCAAGCCCGTGACGTCATCGGATTATTAGACATCTGGCGACCATGACCTATGGCGTGCATCAGCGGTACAGGTGGACATTGGACCCTTAAGGGCCGGTTCTAGTCACTGTGTTTTTTGTATGAACTTCGCTTGGGACTATGTCGACTTTGCGGCCCCAAAACAGCGGTTTTATTTTTTTATAAAAAAAAACAACAACTATTTAAGATTTTTGTTTTTGCTAAGCGCTTTTAAATAACAAGCTTTATTTTTTTTTGTTACATTCAAATATTTCCGTAACGTAATCTCGTAGATAAATACGTTTGAAATCGTAAATTAGGGTCAGATTCGCGATTTTTTTTTATCAAGTCAACTAATTTATATCATGTTTTCATTCTTGCCAACCGCTTGGGCATTTAGTAAATTTTAATAAAGTAAATTTTTTATTGTGTTTTCTTCTATATTTGTGGATTTCCAGAGGTTTAAAAAAGTTCAAAATATGTAGAACATGGCCTTAAGCACTAAACGTTAACATGGTTATAACTTGGGGGTATTTTAGATTTCTTTTTTTATTATTCATAGGCTCGTTAAAAATTAATAGGTTACTTCTAGGCAAGCATGCACCAGCGTCGCCCTGACGGTAAACGACGATGAGGTATCGTATGATGACGTATCGTGACCAAGCACGAGCCTCTCAATAATAAAAAAATAAGGTGATCATATTTTAAAAACTGCCAACCTATATCCATAAAAAGATCAAATTTCTTTAAAAAATTCATAGCGAAAACCTAAAAAAAACATTGTATCTCCCATGCAGTTTCTAATCAGCTGATCTCATAACTAAATTTTTCAGTCAATTTTTTTTTTGGGTACTTAAACTTTAACTCCTATAAACAAAGTTGTTCAGGTATATTATGAGCAAAAGTAGTGTATTTAAAATATGACCACACTTTTCCAATGCACTCTGTATATTTGAAACACGCTGGTGGTTATTAGCAAGTTTCTATTGAATTCGAAGAAATCTGGAAATGTTACTATCAAAGAAATTTTAATATAAAGAAGGCACATCTAGTTATAGACAGGATCTAATTTCGGTCTTGACAGCCAAGCACCCAGGAGATATTTATTACTTATAGCTCAAGTACGAGCGGCGCAGATGAAAGAAAACATAATAATATGAATAATTTGCTTAAATCAAGGTCGCTAAAGGCAAGTCAAAGAACAAACATTCTTACCCTTGTGGCACTGCTGAACGCTGATTCGGGAGCATCAGGGCTGGTAGCTGGCTGCGGGTCTACGGTGACGATTTCAATGGGCCGCTGCTTGGTGGCCGTGCGGTTCCGCTCGAGCGGCACGCTTGACAGTCCGGCTGCGACCCGCGGCGCTTGATCGTTCTCTACTTCAGCTGCTTCTTGAGTAACTAGCATTTCGGTTTCCTAGTGAAAGAAAAGTTTTAATGACTGGCTTTGATTGTAATTGAAAATGAAGTAGCAAAACAGTAAAGTGGTTATGACAAACATATATGCATGTATACTATGTATAGATATAATCACTGTTTGTCAAAGAGGAAACGAAATCACATGATTGAAATATTATCGGTCTATAGAATCTAAACGCGACGAATAACTAGCAAACTAAACATTAAACAATGCATTTCAAAGTTTAAAAAATCATAATAAAATAAAAGTTTGTTATAATATAAATAAAAACTAGTGGATGTTATGCTCACCTGCGTACCTAAATTGGATTTCTCTTGCTCAGGAAAATTATGAAGAAAACTGGCCAGGAACGCGACCGGATCTTTAGGCTTTATATTAGCCACCTCGGTCAGACCTTTGATCAAAGGATCGCCGAGAGCTGTGAACACATCGTTCAAGTCAAACTCCTTATTTTCTTTCATAAATTCCATGTTGTCATTTATCAAAATATTTTATAAGTTTTATAAGGAGCTTACACTTAGCAAGATATCTGCCCTCTTCGGTCCGAAACATGGGAATGTCCATATGACCATTGTCGGCGTGACTTGTGCCTGAAACCGATCAATTATTCAGTGCTGGCCTTCGATATGTTTGCGTGGTAGGGGAAGGGGCGCGAGAATATATCAAACACGTGGGTTTTTACGCGAACGTGAACATCTGTGGGGGCAGTGGGTGGTCGATGATTATAGTATGGCCGTGGTGGTGGGAACTGGACAGAAAGGCTCTATTAGCAATCACCAGTCATAATTGATATGGCCTATTGTTATCGATCGAACGTTAAACTAAACGCTGAATAACGCTATTATGTTTAAAAACGATATTGACTGATTGTGTTATTTATAGTAAAGTTATGAATACGTACAGTTCAAAGTTTTGATTTACAGTAAACATTGCTTAGTTTCTAAAAAGCACACAACATCTAAAGACAGGACAATACATTTTTGACGTCACGCTGTATCTAATGTTGGAAAGACAAATGGTTGATGGTGAGCGTGCAGTTAAAGAGAAGCATTTTATTGTAAATAACTGATGTGCAAGCGTGAACGTTTGCAGTGATTCCACTGGGTGTAAGACTCACACGAACACGCCACCTCACAAGAAAAAATTGTTTAGTACTGACCTAAAACTTTATAGATATCTAGATGTTTGCTCAGCTGCAACCATATATAGGCACGTTTTCAGTACCTATAATCTTTCCAACATTCGATAAAATTATTTGTGAAATGTGAACGGCTATGTGAAGGTGAATAAAAGTTGAATTTGATCTATTATTTTAACTTCTAGAACTTTTCCCTCTTCTCTGGGGTTTCATGACCAGTGAGACTACTTCTTTTTTTGCGAAAAATGTTTGAGAGCAACGTTGCAATATGTGCAGAGTTTTGCATTGATAAATCTTTTTCTAGGTGAAGTAAGTTTGAGGCTGCGGTCGCAAAATCATTGAAACAGGCCGTTTCAGTTACACTTAAACACTGATAGTTGCTAATTCTTGCAATATCAGCACTTAAAGTTTCACGATACTGCAGCCCTCTCATGGCACAGAGATGTTTCATGTTATCAACGTCCTTTGATAAACCAGGGAAATTAACAATCAGGCTGAAATGAATGCCAGCGCCCAAGTACGTTGGTCTAGCAGACAGATATCCCAGCTTCGTATCCCATGTAAAATCGAGCTTCTCGTGCAGATATGTCATGATGAAAGATATTTTACTGAACGCTAGACCAATTTCACCGGGAGATTCTTGCGCAGTAGAAACGAGTACTCGAACGTGGTCATGAACATTGATCCATACAGCTATGCTCCTATCGTCTGTGACGAATACACCACGACCATAAGGCCAATGCTTCCCATGTAATCTCGCACAGTCATCAATCTCGTCTCTATCACAAAGAGCTATCAGAAGCCCACTAGACGCTAATGATGCGCATATCTCTGACGGTTTTTCCAAAACTTCATTCAATGTGTAATATGTACCACCCTTTTGGTCAGATTCGGGATTGGAATGTTCGGTGAATTTTGAAAAATCTTCTTTCATCAAAAGTGATGTTACAATTCTTTCTATTGTTTCCAACTTTCCCACTTTTAGGTTTAAAGGTAATTCAAACCCTTCTAAATTACGAGAACATTCTACTACACCAGAAAGCACAAATTCATCATTTCTATCAATGTTTAATTCTACTAAAGGTTCAGAAGATAGCTTAGCAGATGAAGTGGCTATGAAATCTGATCTCGGATGTGTTGCTAGATCAGTATTCATGTTCATGTTATGAAGATCTTTTATAAGTGGATGTAAAAATTCGTTAAATACATCATACACGTAATAGTCTGGGGCTGTAATTCCTCCAGGAAAGTCTTCTTCAATCGTTTGGATAATATTTCTGCTATCCGGGAGTTTTTTCACAGCAGGCCAGATGACGTCAAAAAGGTCATGATCTAACTTAGTGACTCTGTATTTTATCATATCAAAAATTGGTCTTTTCAGGAATCGTGCAAGTACAAGTGGAGGCGTAGCTCTGTTGGACGAGGCTGATAGGGGCGTTCGTGGAGGTTTGGCAGACGATAACAGCTGATAGCATCGCTCCAAGGTATCCAAAGCTTCAGGAGTATCCAAAACCCGTCGAGATGATACTTGATCCTCGGGCACTAGACATATTCGAGTTAAAACATGCAGACAACAGTTTTATATTAAAACAAGTAATACTAAGGGAAATTCTTAAGTGTGGTTTTCGTTAGTTGAAGAAGCTACTCTGGTCGCTATTTTTACATACCTTTATCGGAGAACATACTTTTTGCTGTATCTTCACTAATGCCGTAATCAGACAAGAGTTGATCAAATGGCAGTAAAGTTGGATGGTGTTGATACTCTTCTGCAGACTTCCCATTCTGTAAAAAATACTACTGTTTATTTCCCTATTTTTATATTTTATACAAAATTTAATTTGAACAACAAATAACAATGAAAATAAATATTTTTCTGAAAGCAGCATCAAAATTGGTTGTTAATTGAAGCAGTAATCAGTATTTTAAATATTATAGAAAGAGTGGGAGTGCTGACATCTTGATATTTCTTTTTTATTCACGTAAAGTAATGGCGGTGGCATCAAATAGTTTCAAAACAAATAATAATAAAAAATTGATTCCACAATTCAATTTTAGAATTATTTTTAACATCAAAGTGAAAATAAGACATTAACACATACAAGTTATTTTCCATCAAAATTAAAAAAGGTAATATGTAATTTCTCTTACATCGTCTAAATCTTTCGAATTGGCACCAAGTTGTTGCAGTAAATTGTAGTAATGTCCGTTGTCAGGGAGTACTGCTGCATAATGTAATGCTGTTCTTCCTTCAAAGTCCACTGCTGACAGAGTTTCAGGGAACCTACGAAATATATATTATGGCTTTGTAATTTACCAAATAACTAACAATTTACTTATTTGTATAAAAGTTATCTTACCTCCCACCCAAATACTTGATAATGTTAGTTTTCCCGAATATAGTCGCCACATGTAAGGGAGTTGCTCCATTGGGTGATATTGGGTCACGAGCTATTGCAAATTTTCGTCTGTCTAGCGCCGCTTGGAGATCTCTTATATTGCCTTCTCTCGCAGCTATATGCACCTTATTTATTTTTTGCTAAAATATAGTATAAATGAATGATATAGTCACTTTAATTTACAAGTCCATATTTCTTTAAATCAAATTTACCATGTAAGTTGGTACGTTGTCCAGAAATGCTTGTAGTTCTGAATTCCTTGAATGCCTCCCTATGAGTCTCGATCCTTCGCCATTCAAAACTAATGTAGCCAACATTTCCATGTTTGCATTATTAATTAAATCTGTAACTTCCGGGTCTATTTCATTGTCCTGCGAAATTGCAAGAACAATATTAATTGTCAAGATAAAATAAGTATAATATAGTATCAGTGTAAAAGTTAGAACTACAATCGCTGACTAATAGTTTACTTGATAGAAAGTACAAAGATCTAAGAAGCTGGCAAATCAATTCATGACAGTGGTGTTACGAGGTGTCTGTGAGAATACACAGTGCTACAATGATGCTTCTAGTCTAAAGAACACCACAATCAACTAATCAATTTACGTATTACCTTCTTTAGTCGTCGATTGTCTTACTTGATGGTACAAGTTACAGATATACTTACAACTACGAGGACTTCTCCATGTACTGATCCTTCTCTTTGCGTCATACTTGCATCCTGTGAATCCAATTCGGCTTCACCATTCACAACACCTTCTATAAGACTTTCCTGTGTACTTCGGCCGTTGGTCACGTTTCCTTAATTAGCAAAATAATCAAAAATATTGAACTTGTCAGGGACCCTCATATAATTGATTAAAATTACGAGGATTATATTTTGATTGTTTCGTGTATAGTGCCAGAAGAGATTTCGGGTTTACCTCTCTTGGCACTTCCCCTGTCAGATAGTTCTGCTGTGCTCTTAAGATTTGAATCACTATATTCAGACTGTGTTTCTCCTGGTACTTGTACGTCATCATCGTCTTCACTGTGTTCACCATTTTTAGCATTACCTTCATTTGATGCAGCACCATCATCTTCTGCACCATCAATACTATCATTATCATGATTAGTTTCATTTTCATTTGTATTATTCTCTTCGACATGATGTGTTTGATGTTTGCCAGTTTCTCCAGTATGATTCTCACTTTCATGATGAGTTTCATTAAGTTCAATTTCTTCTTTAGTTTCCTCATCATTAGATTCTTCAGGTATTTCTTTATTTGCCTCCTTTTCCTTGGTAGTATGCTCCGAACCCTCACCTTCAGCATCGTGTTCATGAGTATGATCATCATCTTTTTCTACTTCTGTTTCAGCCTTTTCTTCTTCAGGATTATTTTCATCGTTATCAGCTTCTTGATGAGTTTCAGATGTGGTTTCCCCAAAAATTTCAGGAGGTTCCTCGTCATTTTCAGCAGTTTCCTCTTTACTTTCATCTGCTTCTTCAACGTGATCCGTTGTTTCCCCGAGACCGTGCTCTAGATGTTCTTTTTCTTCTTTTGTTTCTTCAACATGTTCTACCGCTTCTTCAGTATCGTCGACTTTTTCTTCATGCGGTTCAGTATCATCGGCCTTTTCTTCATGCGGTTCAGCATCATCCGTCTTTTCTTCATGTTGTTCCCCATCATCGATTTTTTCTTCATGCTCTTCAACTGCTTCTTCGGCAGTTTCTTCATTTATTTCCTTTTGTTCATGATTTTCTTCCACTACTTGTGATTCCTAAAATGCATAAAATAAAAATTCATGCAGATGTTTATAAAAAAGCAACGCAACTTAACTATAACAACATTCCGTGAAAACGTGACATGCACTGCTCACCTTGTTACTTTCTACATTTGCAATGTGATTCTCAATATCGTCTTTAGTTTGTTTTGCATCATCTAATTCAGGCAAATTATTAATGAGCTCATGCGTGCTACTGCCCTTCATCCCACCGATTCGATTATCTGTACTGTCAGACGCAGTCATTGTATTTGTATCTTTTGACGAAATATTTTCGTTTGATGCTTTGTGATTTCTCCTCCTAGATTTTTTGTTTAATTCGGCTATAACCTCCGTGTCCAGTAGCTTCCAATCCCACGAATTTGGGTAAGCACTCGACGGAGTTCTGGGTGCATCGGGTAGTGTTTTGAACATATTTTTATCTATTTCTTGGGGTCTATTTATGTAGTAAGCTGGAGTTTTATTTTTCTAAAACCAGAAATATGGAATAAGTAGTATGTATTTAAAAGAAGTTCTAACATTTCAATATATTACGTTATTGTAGCTCATTGATTCGAGCATGCAGTGTCTGGTTATAGATACTTGCAATCAATACTTACGTTATCAACAACACTTTCGTCAGCTCCGAGACCGACTAGTGTGTTGTATGTGTGCTGGTCATCCCTCATGGCGGCGGCATAGTGCAGCGGAGTGCGACCATCGTTGTCTACGTCATTTATACCTTGAGGATACCTTTCAGCGATGTACTTGAGAATGCCACCATGTCCCAAGCCTGCAGCCTGAATATCATTATGTTAATGTTAAATTAATAATATTATGAATAAACTAATTAATAGATTGTTATTAATTATTGTGTAGTTATTAGATAGATGTTCCGGGTCTGGGTGTCTCGTGTATACGAGTTTACATGTTGTGAACGCACCCACGATACAGTAATAATTCCTAGTGTGGGAAAATTTAAAAAAAAAGGAAAGAAACGATAGAAAGAAATAGTCTTGAAACATTTCTCAATTCTCAAAATGATTTATGTAGAATTTTGATGTCTCTCTACTTTTTATCGTAACATCTACTAAATACTTTCTTAACTTGACGCTGTTTGATTGGCTAAATAATAAGCTTTAAAAAAAAACCTTTACGTAAATTTTAAGTTGTAGGGGTTTTTGGCGATATTTCTTCAAGTGAAGTTGGCTGTTTTAATTATTTGCAAATTGATTCTTAGTGGATATTGTAATGTAAAATTGGCGTAATTTTGTATGTCAAGTGTTTGCGCAAATGGATAATAAATGGAATCATTGAAACAGACGCGACCTCGGTAAAATAAAGCTTAGAATTTTATTGTACTAGACAACCTCAACGAAGCTTGCTAAGAAGACTGACTCGATAAAAACAATGCAAAAAACATTAGAATGTATTGCACTCGTATTCTAATGTAACTCGAAAAAGATAATATTTGCTGACGAAACGGTATGTTTTAAGAAATTAGCCTCCCCAAATAAGTCGAAGAAAAAAAACAGTTCCGACTTGAATATTAAAACATTGATTAGCAATTAAACTGAAATGCAATTATTCCACCGAAGCATTTTTGCTTCGGTGATCGGTCGGAAATCAATATTATATGAATCATCAGTTGTGAAAAAAGACAGCTTGGACGAGGTTACTAGCAGGAAAAAAGGCTACCTATTTAAAAGTTAATTGTTATATGCTATTATGGTAAATCAAGCATACATGCCTCAGTTGGCAGCGAGCCCCATTTGCAACACTAAAACAAATTTAAAATTTGACGATTATTTGAGCCGATCTGGTTAGCTTAGAAGTATGACAGCGATGTTGAGTCTAACTTGTGTTGTACAGTTTTGTAATTTTAAATGCGTGTCGTTTTGAAAGTGTGGCAGGTTACCGACTAGGGCACGTATATTTGGTTTACCCTGAATACTTGAATCTATTAGCAGGCACCTCTCTGATTATACCTTATGCATGACCGTCATATTGTTGGCGTCCCTGCTAGATAGGGCTTGCGGTGGCACGGGGTCGCCGGCGTGTTTCATCAGACCTTCCAGATCATTCTGCACAACGGCTGTATGGATGTCCCTGATGGTGTTCTGAAGAAAGAAACATGTGTTTATGTTAGCCTTCGTTTGACTTTTCAAATTGCTTTTAGGATGTTGATGAAAGTTTACATTGATTTATCATCATCATCATTCATCATCATTACATTGATTTAATAAATAAAAATAAAGTGTAGATCACATACGGCCGGGGTCCCTCAGAGGTCGGTACTCTCGGTAACACTGTTCATGATGTTCATAAATGACCAGTACCTTTGGGTATGCAGACGGAAGCACTGTTGCTAAGAGATACGTGTCCGTCGCACGAGCTAGTAGGCCACAGATCCAGTCTTTACCATTACCTTTCCAGGTTTCAGTTGAACAGTTGAACTCGCCCTTAAAGGCGGTCTTCGTTTGGGGCGATGCCAATCTGGTCAAGTCTTTCCGGTGTGTGAACGCGCCGATAACAAATCACCTTGAGCTTCTTGGGGTAACGCTGTCGTTTAATTTTATCCTTAAATTCAGCTCTTATATCGAGGTAAAAGCTCAATTGGCTGCCAAAAAATTGGGGATCTTATCAAAAGTGAGACGGTACTTCGCACCGCCCGGAACAACTGCTCAACCTTTATCAAGCGCAAGTTCGATCGTGTATGGAGTACTGCTCTCATCTTTGGGATACACTAGAGTCGATTGAGAAGCGAGCCAAGAAGATCATTGGCTATGATGCAATTAAGCATGAGCATTGACGCCGATTTGCTAGTCTGTCCATTTTCATGTTGTTTACATTTCGGGAAGTGTGCATTGGAATTGCACAATTTAATTCCACAAAGTCCGTTCCATATTGGACCACTAGACGTATAGCGTTGCGCCGTCGTTACATGGTGATCATCGCACTCATACGTACAAAGCGTTTTGAGAACACATTCATTATGCGTACAGCCAAGGAGTGGAATTCCCTGCCTTTAAGCCAAAAGAAATACTCATTATATATTATTAATGTTCTTGTTTTTAGTCCATCTACAGATTTTCCGTAAGACATAACGGTCTTATTATACAGGTATAATAAGACCGTCCACCGTACGAGTATGTGGTGTGCAAGTATAATGTTATGGTGATATTGTGGCTCCTCATGACAACTCACCATGATATAAGGCACAGCCTCCAAGAACTTCTTGACGACGGGCTGGCTGGAGACCTCGCTCAGCAGCCGCGAGCCGTGGCCCTCCCACACGACGCGTTGCAACCGCGCCATATCGCAGTCGTGGCACCATATTCGGATGTTGTGGCGCTTTATCACCAAACCTATGCAGAAATGATAAGCAATGTTTAATCCTTTTGTAGTGGCATCTATGGCACCACATAAGAACTACAAGAAATACGAAGTCCTGCATCTTGGAATCTAATTTCTCCACGCGACATGAACATACTTATACGACAGTCCGAAATAACCTATCGGGCTGTTGCCCACCAGTAATAACACCAGTCAGGTCGGAGGATCCTTCCTTTACAATGGAGGTTTGCGGGACTTTACTCACCGTTCCATATACCTCTAAACCTTTAACCGCTCGCATCGGAATGGTCCGACGAGTGTTTTCGTTTCCTATTCGTCAAGGTCATGTGTTTCTGACTGGATAAACCATCTCGTTTAGCTCTTCAATCCCTATAGGTGGCAGAAATGCTTACGGGATGGAATATTTGGTGGCGTTTTTATCTTGGCAAAATAAACACGAGAGCATCGCGCGAGAGTGTTTAGCGAATATATCCGATTTAAACAATCACGTCAGCTATATTGAACTCAAACGTGATATAGAATATATAATTTAATATTCCACACAACTATCACACAACGTCGTTTAGTCCCAAGCTATGCATAGCTTGTGTTATGAGTACTAGACAACTGATAAACATACTTATATTTCTAAATACATACATATTATAGATAAATTACACCTAGACACAGAACAAATGATTGTGCTAATCACACAAACATTTGTCCTGGGTAGGAATCGAACCGATGACCTCTGGCAATCAGGGCCACTACCCCACAAGATCAACAGGCCAGTCAAAAGAGTGATGAGTTATTAACGAGAAATGGTTCGGAGAGCTACTAAGAATACTTGGTGAAGAAACCTATATAATATTTGGCGGATATGTGAACCAACCCCGAAACCAAGGTCTCACTGTCAATATCTCAGAAAAGAAGTCCACAATCTGTATCGACGATTCGAGGGTATAGAGACTAATTATCTCTTCAATCTGTTCAAATAAAAGACGATCAAAGTATAGTTGGGAAAAGGTTTGGCAAAGATGAATGATCAAGATTCCAAAATCGTTTGAATAGTCAGTGTAACTTTAATTTATTAAGTATATTTTCTTATTTCTAAACAAGCTTACTCGCAACTTCGTTGGCGAGTTTAATAATATTTCTCGCCTTTTTTGGGTCAAATTAGTCATAAATATAACACATCTAAGCTATCTATTAGTGAAGGTCCCGTCAAAATTTGTTTATTCATTTCAAAAAGATCCCTCCCTTCGCCTTGGAAATGAAGTCCCGCAACAAAATAAAAAGTAACTTCAGTCACTTCAACTTACAACAAAGTGAAAGTCCCGTCAAATCTTGTTCAATCTTTTCGAAGAAGTATTCCGTTTAAAATCCTGTTCCCGCTTTTCTGGTTTCTATATACGAGTATGTCGCATCAAAATCGGTTAGCCGTTTCAGAAATAAGCTTGAACAAACAGACCGACGGACAGAAAGATAAAAAACGCATTTAGAAAAAAATTTTTTTTGGTCGTCTATATACACCGTTAAATTTCAGTCGTTTCATTTATCGAAGGTTGATTCGGTAAATGAAACACTATCGATTTGTAAAGAGAAAATTAAAAAATAAAGTACTTTTTTTCTAAAACTCGAGTTAATTTACGCATGTACGAAAAGCACTTTATTTTTTAATTTTATCTATACAAAAGCACTTTATTTTTTAATTTTATCTATACAAATCGAAAGTGTGTCATTTACC
This sequence comes from Leucania comma, assembly GCA_958295575.1. NCBI lineage: Eukaryota > Metazoa > Arthropoda > Insecta > Lepidoptera > Noctuidae > Leucania > Leucania comma. The sequence goes on along the minus strand of OY282474.1, from coordinate 10,705,634 downwards.
GAGTCAACCCTTCGCGGGATTAAAACGACCAAAATTTAACGGTGTATACTCGTAGATATGGATATTTGCATCGAAGTAATTAACTACAACGTATCTATATACTAAAAACTAATGATTAATAATTATTTCTAGTTCTATCAAAGAAAATTTTTTTTTAAACAAAAAAGTATGTACAAAGCTTTTATGTGATCATAAAAAAGACACGTTTGTTGAATTCCTCTCACATAATTATAAATATTTAGTTTATGTCAAAATATTTTACAAAACTAAATCAAAACCTAACACAAACTTTCTATGTTTTAACTTTAAGTACAAGTTGAAAAATTACATCACTCAGTAATTTATACTCGCTACATTATTCAACCATGTGCTGTGCCAACAATCTGCTCTACACGTCGTTCCGACGTAGCAGCACGCAAGATAACACGTCGTATCGCCTCACCGACACATTAGTTCGAAAGGAAACTCCAATATGTGCCAACTGCTATTGCTTGTACTTGGAACTGCAATCGATGGAAAGTTCAAGGTGAACACCATTGAAGAAAAATGTCGGAAAATGCTAAACCTTTTTTGTGGATAGGGTGAATTCATTAATGCTTATTGGGTTTCGTTTCACGCAAGTAATGCGTAGGTTCATAAAGTTTTAGCGTGCCTGGTATGGAATTATGCTGATATTATCCATCATCATCACTTTTGGAAATAGTCGGCAAGGTACTTTGCCGGAAATTAATATGCAAATCTGTGTAATAAAGTTCTATAACTGTGGGTAACGACAATCAAAAAATCAGCAAAGGAGAGTTTTCGCTACTGGTCTATAATAGAAAAAAAAGTTAAATGACCATAAAAGTATTACAAATGATTCTTACATACGAAACGAAATGATGGCTGTCGACAAAGTGATAAATAATCTGCAGATGTTCACAAAAAAGGACTTCATCAGTATCTGATCTTCGAGGCAATCCAGCTTAAAATAAATAAAAATAAATAAGGCTAGATTGTACTATAATAAAAAAAAAATAGAGTTTATCCTTTAATCTCTTGGTTTGGAAAAAAAAAATATTATAATAGACAAATTCAAGAGTAAACTCTGCTGGTACCAATCTGGTTTTTTTCTTTTTTTTTAAAGTAGGTAAAATCATCCAATGACATCCCCCGCCTTTGGGCGGAGCGGGAGATAGTGTCAGACTCTTACTGACTAAAAACCTACTCCGTTCCTCCTTTGCCTTGGTTCTAGAGCCCTGGTATGCATTTTCATACCTCCCCAAAGCCCCAGATTAGGCTTCGACCCTACTGGGCCCCTACAGTTTGCTGGAGACTCCTTGAGGCGCGCGGGAACAGTGCGTGCCGTTAACGACTTGGGCTCGGTCCGGTCTATTACTGGATAGCCGGACAGCTACCCATTGCTCGCCATCCGCAACCCCGCGCCTACGGTGGCCAGAAATCGGGATCGGAATTACGGCGGCGGCTGCGGCGTGAGCTGTTGCCTGATGCGGTCGGCCTCCTCCTTTGCTAGCATTACTGCTTCGCAGAAGAAGGCGACCGCCTGCCAGTCCTCCTCGCTCCCGACCATGGCCTGAACCAAGGCCCGGCGCGAGAGATCATCGCTACCGATCGCTCCCACGAGGACACGGCGATGCTCTTCCCAAGCGAGGCACATCTGTACCGTGTGCTCCACCGTGTCCTCCGGGTGGTCCACACAGTGGCGACACCGGGGCGTCGTCTCCGCACGGATCTTGTACAGGTACGTCCCTAACTTGCCATGTTCGGTTAGTACCTGCGCCATGCGGAAGGTCACGATGCCGTGAGGCCTTTCCAGCCACGCCTCAAAGATGGGCCTTACCGCCTCAATCGTGGCGCGCCTATCTGGATGTAAATTAATGTTAAACTTCGAAATAAAAGTTTATGAAAAGCGTTGATCAAATCCAAGCATGGGACAGTTTTTGTTACTCCTCCGAAGAAAGAGGAAGAAGAACATAAAATTTTCATGAAAATAAATTCAAGTGCATTTACAATATACATAGTTTTATGTTTTGTAAATGGAAATGAAACTTGATATAAACATGTTCTAGACCAATACCTATTTACATAGACACTTCAAACTAGTCCAACAACTGATTCTTATCAATAAATAACAGTGATCAACACAACGATCGACTATTTGGGAAAATAACAAAGTTTTATAGACCGATTAACAATATAATTCCAATCAGGGTAGAATCAATCGAATACGAATTGAGCCCCAGTAAATTAATGATTTTCTATCAAAACAAAAAGGCCTAGTCCACGGACGCGTAGCTTCATAGACGCGTATTCGTCATTATACGCTTGGTGTACGCCTGCGTGATGCTTACGAAACTATGGAAGCGTATTATGACAAATACGCGCCTATGAATCTACGGGTCCGTGGACAGTAGGTCATAGTTTTGTATGTAAGCTTTACGCAGGCGTACACCAAGCGTATTATGACGAATACGCGTCTATGAAGCTACGGGTCCGTGGACAGTAGGTCATAGTTTTGTATGTAAGCTTGACGCAGGCGTACACCAAGCGTATTATGACTAATACGCGCCTATGAAGCTACGGGTCCGTGGACAGTAGGTCACAGTTTTGTATGTAAGCTTCACGCAGGCGTACACCAAGCGTATTATGACGAATACGCGCCTATGAAGCTACGCGGCCGTAGACAGTAGGTCATAGGTTTGTATGTAAGCTTCACGCAGGCGTACACCAAGCGTAATGAAGAATACGCGCCTATGAAGCTACGCGCCCGTGGACAGTAGGTCATAGGTTTGTATGTAAGCTTCACGCAGGCGTACACCAAGCGTAATGAAGAATACGCGCCTATGAAGCTACGTGCCCGTGGACAGTAGGTCATAGTTCTGTATGTAAGCTTCACGCAGGCGTACACCAAGCGTAATGAAGAATACGCGCCTATGAAGCTACGCGCCCGTGGACAGTAGGTCATAGTTCTGTATGTAAGCTTCACGCAGGCGTACACCAAGCGTAATGAAGAATACGCGCCTATGAAGCTACGCGCCCGTGGACAGTAGGTCATAGGTTTGTATGTAAGCTTCACGCAGGCGTACACCAAGCGTAATGAAGAATACGCGCCTATGAAGCTACGTGCCCGTGGACAGTAGGTCATAGTTCTGTATGTAAGCTTCACGCAGGCGTACACCAAGCGTAATGAAGAATACGCGCCTATGAAGCTACGCGCCCGTGGACAGTAGGTCATAGTTCTGTATGTAAGCTTCACGCAGGCGTACACCAAGCGTAATGAAGAATACGCGCCTATGAAGCTACGCGCCCGTGGACAGTAGGTCATAGGTTTGTATGTAAGCTTCACGCAGGCGTACACCAAGCGTAATGAAGAATACGCGCCTATGAAGCTACGCGCCCGTGGACAGTAGGTCATAGGTTTGTATGTAAGCTTCACGCAGGCGTACACCAAGCGTAATGAAGAATACGCGCCTATGAAGCTACGTGCCCGTGGACAGTAGGTCATAGTTCTGTATGTAAGCTTCACGCAGGCGTACACCAAGCGTAATGAAGAATACGCGCCTATGAAGCTACGCGCCCGTGGACAGTAGGTCATAGTTTTGTATGTAAGCTTTACGCAGGCGTACACCAAGCGTATTATGACGAATACGCGCCTATGAAGCTATGGGTCCGTGGACAGTAGGTCATAGTTTTGTATGTAAGCTTCACGCAGGCGTACACCAAGCGTAATGAAGAATACGCATTTATGATGCTACGGGTCCGTTGACAGTAGGTCATAGTTCTGTATGTAAGCTTCACGCAGGCGTACACCAAGCGTAATGAAGAATACGCGTCTATGAAGCCACGCGTCCGTTGACAGTAGGTCATAGTTCTGTATGTAAGCTTCACGCAGGCGTACACCAAGCGTAATGACGAATACGCGCCTATGAAGCTACGCGTCCGTGGACAGTAGGTCATAGTTCTGTATGTAAACTTCACGCAGGTGTACACCAAGCGTAATGAAGAATACGCGTCTATGAAGCCACGCGTCCGTTGACAGTAGGTCATAGTTCTGTATGTAAGCTTCACGCAGGCGTACACCAAGCGTAATGAAGAATACGCGCCTATGAAGCTACGCGCCCGTGGACAGTAGGTCATAGTTCTGTATGTAAGCTTCACGCAGGCGTACACCAAGCGTAATGAAGAATACGCGCCTATGAAGCTACGTGCCCGTGGACAGTAGGTCATAGTTCTGTATGTAAGCTTCACGCAGGCGTACACCAAGCGTAATGAAGAATACGCGCCTATGAAGCTACGCGCCCGTGGACAGTAGGTCATAGTTCTGTATGTAAGCTTCACGCAGGCGTACACCAAGCGTAATGAAGAATACGCGTCTATGAAGCTACGCGCCCGTGGACAGTAGGTCATAGTTCTGTATGTAAGCTTCACGCAGGCGTACACCAAGCGTAATGAAGAATACGCGCCTATGAAGCTACGCGCCCGTGGACAGTAGGTCATAGTTTTGTATGTAAGCTTTACGCAGGCGTACACCAAGCGTATTATGACGAATACGCGCCTATGAAGCTATGGGTCCGTGGACAGTAGGTCATAGTTTTGTATGTAAGCTTCACGCAGGCGTACACCAAGCGTAATGAAGAATACGCATTTATGAAGCTACGGGTCCGTTGACAGTAGGTCATAGTTCTGTATGTAAGCTTCACGCAGGCGTACACCAAGCGTAATGAAGAATACGCGTCTATGAAGCCACGCGTCCGTTGACAGTAGGTCATAGTTCTGTATGTAAGCTTCACGCAGGCGTACACCAAGCGTAATGACGAATACGCGCCTATGAAGCTACGCGTCCGTGGACAGTAGGTCATAGTTCTGTATGTAAGCTTCACGCAGGCGTACACCAAGCGTAATGAAGAATACGCGTCTATGAAGCCACGCGTCCGTTGACAGTAGGTCATAGTTCTGTATGTAAGCTTCACGCAGGCGTACACCAAGCGTAATGACGAATACGCGCCTATGAAGCTAAGCGTCCGTGGACAGTAGGTCATAGTTCTGTATGTAAGCTTCACGCAGGCGTACACCAAGCGTAATGAAGAATACGCGTCTATGAAGCTAAGCGTCCGTGGACAGTAGGTCATAGTTCTGTATGTAAGCTTCACGCAGGCGTACACCAAGCGTAATGAAGAATACGCGTCTATGAAGCTAAGCGTCCGTGGACAGTAGGCCTAGGTTTTCTATGTATATAGAGTTTCAATTAAGAGTGCACGAAAGAAAAGCTTATTAATTTTTATATAATATCCGTTAGTTTTGTTATCATCATTATCTTAATGTTTACTTTTCTGTGCTAGCGTAAAATAAAGTGGTGTTCGTAATTCTATTTCGATAAAATCAATATCGATGTTACGATAAACATGACTTGACTAACTTTTTATGCATTAGTATTGTTGTGAGTGTTACTTAGCAATACGACCTAATTTATTGATTTTTATAACGTTTCATAAATGAATTTTATTCTTGTTATTGTGAAAATATTGTAAGTATATTATTGCCACTCCCTCGATGAAGCGAGACAAAGTTATGTAGCAATTTTGTATTCACAGAAGAACTAAGTGTGTTGACGATGGTCATTTTTAAATCAAGAAAAATTAGGGAATATTTTGTAAGTGAACCTTGATCCATCCTGAATATCAGATTAAATATTGAAACTAATTGAAACATAAGAAAACAATCTAAATTAACTAAAAATCACACTAATATTATGAAGGTGTAAGTTTGTATATACGTGTGTGTATGTTTGTTTCTCCTTTACGCTCAAATGGCTGAATAGATTTGAATGAAATTTAACACACAAGCAAACCAAGTTGTAGTGCATATAGCACTTTTATCGCTTAATTTTCAAACTCCACGCGGAAAAAACAGCTGGCAGTAGTTAGTGCTCTGAAACCGGAATAAGATAACCAGCCGTCCTAGCTACGTACCTTACGTCCGTTTTGTTTCGATTCTCTTGCGTCGAACGCCTCGAGTTGACCACGCCTCCAAATCCTTTGTTCTGACGTCATCTCAACGCTCAGTCACGTGATCAGAATAAAGGAATCGGAGGCCTGGCTTTCGAAACGTTCTATCAAAATAATCGAAACGAAACGGTCGTTACTTGGCTAGGAGGGCATTTGATAAACCCTTGATGCCGTCAAATTATAAGAAAATATGACGTAGTTAATAAATTAAACATGAAAATGCCCGTCTTTAAAGTCGACATTATAAGTGATATTTCTTTTAAGCTCGTAAATAAATATTGATGGCTAGTTATGTACACGTATGGGGACTCGAAGTGTCAAGGGCATGCGTTATATTATTCAGGCAGACTGAAAGTCAGACAGACAGGTTTAAATGTTTAATGACTTGGCCATCGATCGATCACATACACCTGCTGTGCCCTTCGGCCCCTTCATTCCTTTCAATGTAGGACAATCATCGAATACAAAGTATTCTTTTGAATGGTATTCAATGTAGGTTAATTTTTGGGTATAGCATTAAACCTAGGGTTATAACTTTTAGGTAGTAATGGTTAATGACCTTGAAATGAATACAGTTATTAGCCACTAGTATACAATTGATATGTACTTATATAACTAGGTTTTTTTTCGGTCGGAAAATCATTCAATGATATCTCCACGCCTTGCCTCAGTAGGCTTCAACCTGCTGGGCCCCTACGTTTTGCTGACAACTTCTTGAGGCGTACATGGAACACTACCATACCTACCCTTTGCCCACCGTCTGCAAGCCCGCGCCTACGGTGGCCGGAAATTGAGATCGAAATTCCGGCGGCGGGTGGGGTGTGAGGTCGGTCCTCCTTTGCTAGCGTTACTGCTTCGCAGAAGGAGGCGACCGCCTGCCACTCCTCCTCGCTTCGGACCATGGCCTTTACCAAGGCCCGGCGCGAGAGATCGCCCCGCCAATCGCCCCCACGAGAATATAATTTGGTAAGGTAATGATTAAAGCTGAAAGTAATGATGGTATCATTACGGTGCAAAAAAGGAAGCACCGAACGTAAGCCAACCGAAGTCACAGTAGCAAAGTGGCAGCAAAAAGCCTTTTCTTTGAGGTGGGATATCATCCGATGACTTCTCTCACTCTAGGGTGGAACGTAGTGGGAGTTTTGTGAGCCACTCAGCTGAAGATCTCCCGCCTGCATTACACCATAAAGGCGGAGGACATCGTCAAATATGTACGCCAAAAGTTGAAGTATACACTAAGGATGCAGTTGCTGGACTCACACCAGAACTTTAAGTTTAAAACATTCGTGGTGCGAATACCGAACTGTTTTCTTTAGCTTGTTATGGAAGAAGACTTTTGGCCGCAGGGCGAAGTGTTTCGTCGCTTTCACGACCAATTAGATACCACAAGATACCACAAGTGCAAAGTGAAATGTTACTGACATACTCGAACTTCTAAATTATACATATCTAGTTAATCTATAAGGCATTATTTTGTACATGGGCATAGTTATCAGTAACAAATTGATACATAATCAATTTGGGTACAGACGTCATTTAACATATCTCAAAATAAAAATCAAGCACAAGATATTTTTAAACTTATTGGTGCTTATGCGAAGCCTGAAATCGTTGGAACTGGCTTTGATCGATGGTTGTTATTTTCGACTGGGATTATACTTCGTTAACGCGTGTTTAATGGGACCCAGATTCGTATTTCGGATTCTCACTTTGGGATGCTTCTGTCCTTTCTATTTACGGCTAATGTCAGATGAATCTGGTGGAATGAGAGCTGACCGCAGAGGTGTTTCGAATTTTTTAATTGTTTTTATGTACTTTTTTTTCTATATAGGTTTTTTTTTATCGTAGGTAAAATCATCCAATGACAAATCCCGCCCTTGGGTGGGGCGGGAAATAGTGTCAAACTTTTACTGACTTAAAACCTACTCTTCCATTCATTGCCTTTGTCCCGGGGCCCGTTGTGACATTCTCACATAACTTTTGGCCCCAGTAGGCTTCGGCCCTGCTGGACCCCTACAGTTTGCTGACAATTCCTTGAGGCGAGCGGGAACAGTACGCGCCGTAGACGACCTGAGCTCGGACCGGTCTGTTACCGGACGGACGGACAGCGAGCTATCCATTGCCCACCGTCCGCGAGCCTGCGCCTACGGTGGCCGGAAATCGGGATCGGAATCCCGGCGGCGGCGGCGGCGTGTGCGCCTTTGTCTAATGCGGTCGGCCTCCTCCTTTGCTACTTTTTTTTCTATATAGGTACGAATATAATAAAGTGGAAGAGTTCTTGTTTCATTAAACGCGCTAATCTTTGGAATTAGTCGAATTGAAAAAAGTCTTTCTTTATGGAATAACCAGGATCATGACAAATAGTATAGGCTAGATAACAGTATGCTAAGGCCTACTGAGCGTAGCAGTAACTAAAGACGCGGATGAAACTGCGGGAGACAGCTATAAGTAATTAGATAACAGCTACAATATGATGATACCCCCATACGTGAAGTGAAGCCGTTACCAACATTACTGTCTGATAGTTCTACCAATAAATTTTGGTAAATAGTTGACTGGTAAATACCTTTTACCAATTAGAAGGTAAAGAAAAGTGTCATAACATACATGAATCGTTTTATAGCGCCTGAAAATAGCCACCAAAAATGTCTGTCACATTCAACAGCCATAAAAACGTGTCAGATTTTATTACGTACAAATAATATGGAGGTACGAAATTGGCGAAGCAACAAGTTTGCGTGCCACAACACGCTAACCGAGATTAACATAATAGGAATCAACAAAACAGTTCGAAAACAAACTAGATTGTACGCGTGATACACTTAATTACCAAATTCTTGAAGTTTCAAGTGTTACCTAGTCGTACTGGCATAAGTTAATTAATTTATTCGTTTAAATTGCTGTTATACTGTTATGAATGGGCCTTTCAATAATTTTCAGTGTAAATGATTTGCCCTATTTTTTACTAACTTCTGACGTGTAGGCTTGCGTGAAATTAAATAATTTGATTTTAATTAATTAGCTCAGGCTTTGTGTAATTTATTTCATCACCACTGCTCTCAAAACGGTGAAGGAAAACATTGTAAGGAAACCGGCATGTCCTATAAGCAAAAATTCGAAGACATCTACCATGGCCCCGAGTGGTGAATTACGGCCCATTCCTTCTCCTAAAGAGAAAGCTCCGAGTCCCGACCGAAGAAAAATTATAAGGCTGATTATATATGTTATGTACTTCGGTCAGGGAGTGTCCTACAAGTTATGGACCGTAACAGATTTTTTTACAAATTCTCACAAGGATTAAAATTATATGAAGTTAAGAAAGACCATGAACGTAATTCTATACTGCCACTATTTGATATTCCAATTTCACAAAACGGAAATTTCCGTACAAAAACAAGGCGTGTAATTTCCATTTGAATTTTACTTTTTTTTTAGACAAGTTAATGGCTTGTTTTTCAACCTTAATTGCAGAGTCTCTGAACACCCTTAAAATAAAAATAAGTTTTACGTCACTGCACTTATGGCTAAAACAGTAATGAATCGATGGCCTTCGCGGATAACTTACAGGTAAAAAATGACCAATCGTTTTTGGGAGTTATAAATAAAAATATAGTATAAGGGTGTGTCGTGGCACAGAGTAGAAAGGCTTCCATGAAAATAAATATTCATGCCCACGCAACACCAAGCCTGAAAGCCCAGCCTTCCTCACGCTAATGAAATTAATGTATGCCTCTAATATTGGAATGGACAAGTCGCTGACAGACAATGTCGTGACAAAGACACCATGCAACCGTTATTGATGTGTCCGTTGTAATATTCATTATAATACGAGCTGTAATGGAAAGGTAAAATAATTCTTTACAGGACAAAAACCTATTGGAGGTATATAGCTTGTAATGTAACATATATTTAAAGAGAAAACTATTTTATAATCCACGTCGTACTATAAATTCTGATTCCTTTCCCCAAACTTTCGAACGATTTGAAATACCTAGTATTTTATAAGTATTCAATTTCATTTCTATAAAGATCGGTAACCAGCAGAAGAACACGTGTTCTATAAAGGTCGAGTTTATTTATTAGGAAATAATCTAATATACATACGGACATAAATGACTTAAATATTAACTAACTACGAGTATTTATAACCGAACTACGTATGCACTTACACATTTTATTTGAAAGCTCAATTTTTCTATTGAAAATTATCTTTTACCTATTACTAAAGATTTGATTTGTATGAAAATCAAATCAACGTTATATAATATGTATGAGATATCTTTTTTGTTTTAAATTAAACGTATGTACATGATTGTTTCAATATTAATAACTATGAATATAAATTTACGAGATCAGAGGGCTGGCTCTGTCTTTGCTCAAAGAATTAGCATTGCCATTAAACGTGGCAATGCTGCCAGCCTTCTGGGAACATTTCCGGGTGACAGCGATGTGGAGGAGTACTTTGACGACAAAGTGAATTTTATTTGTGTTTTTGTATTATTATATGTATGTACATAGATTTAGTATTAAAGTATTTATAGTTTAATTTATATTTAAGTTTTCTACTTATTTTGTTCATAAGTACAATATTTTGATATTGAATATACTTATACAAAAACCAACACAGTTAGGTGTTGAAGTACTCCTCAAAAAAGTGCCCAGTAGACAGAATAAATAAGAAATAATGTTGTATTTTATTCAACAGAGAATTTCTGAATTACTTATAAATAATTTATCCAGACAGACTCAAATCCTCGATAAAAAGATCTAGGACTCTCAGATTGATACATTATGAATACGACAGCGAGACCTACTTAGGAATGTTAAGACCTGCTTACCATAATGTCTCATGTTTTGTCACGAACTTCAGAAAAGAACTGCTTTACTAGAATAGAAATCTATGTTGTTATGTATAGCAATGAAAGAAACGGCTTGATTTCGTAATCCAAGCCATAAATATACGTTTATCGGTAAAATACCTTAATTAAAAATAAAACTTATTTTATGTATAGCCATTTTTCAAAGTAATATTTCCGCCCTAGAATGAGACATTGGTTGCAAAAAAGAATTCATTCTCTCACTGACAAACATAGAGCCAAGCCTAGAAAATACCGGTGGCGATATAGTACGGAGCGAGAGGGAATAGGAAGCAGTCATGTTCTTTTGTGAAGCAGTAATGCAAGCGACGCAGTCGCCGCCGCACATCGGTGCGTAGTACATATGTATATATCGATGCCGCCGCAGTAGACGCCCCGGGCGTCGAGAGTCGCAGAGCTAGTCCCGGCCACCGTAGCGGGAATGAGAACGGCGAGCAATGTGTAGCACGCTGTCCGGTAAGGACCAAGAAACTCAAAAGAAGGCCTAGAAAACACATGCCCGTATTAAAAAGGGCTTTTCCTTAAGGGAATTGAACTTACGCCATCAAATGCAGTAACCCTTGAAACATGATCCCACTATACATTATACAGACATTACATTGTTATTTCGACTAGGTATGCAAATGCTCCATACGTTTTGTAGCGGTATAAAGTGATTATCAAGCAACCTTGCTATGATAACAATGTAACCTAAACCATAAATATTTCTTATGCATCAAAAAAACTAAATTAATGCAGTTTTCAAGTAGAGGCCTTAAATTGGACTAACATAAACATGTCTAGTCCATCCGACACTTCTTCAACGTTAAAATACTTATCTTCGTGGACGGACACCGCCACACGGAGGGCCACCAACTAATAACTAGAAGGTATTTTATATGCAGAGATAAAATAGACATATTAGTCTGCAATTTAAAGTTAGCATGTGATAGAACTATGGTTGCGGGATTATACAAAAGAGTTATCGTGGGTCTGGAACACATGTGGGTTTTAGTCAGTAAGAGTCTGAAATTCCCTCACGCTAAACTCAGGGTGGGAGGAGATATTTTATAATTTTCATCTCAAAAAAGCATGTGGTAGAGCTATCTATTACTTGACAGGAAAACTAGATGGGAAAAGACCCAAAAGCAGTCAGTAGTCCAACACTTTGATCAGACCAAATACTTGCCGCACTAGAGACTACAGTCTGCGACGGCATCCACATCGCTGAAGATAGGAGAACATAGCCAAATGTAGTCCACAAAAAAGTTATTCGTCAAGGTCCCGACCCTCAGCATTAAGGATAAACGACGTAAGGAGGAGGAGTCGAGAGCTAGTTAATTATAGTACATTCAAAGTTTATGAAAAAATTACGTCTTTATAAATATTTTTCCTTGTTCAATCAATCTATTAACATGTTTATGTTTACATGAAAATATATGGGCAAAAAGTCCAACGATTTCGTAGCTTATCGAATCTCGATAAATGTCTTTAAATCCATAAGATCTATAATCCGTATGGATTATAGATATTTATATATATAGTTATCCGTATGGATAACAGCATAATAGACCCAGACACAGAATTATTTTCACATTAATTGTTTTTGAAAAGGTGTTTTCTACTCGGGTTTTTCCCAGTGGTTTTTCCTTGCTCCCGCTCTGAGACCCTCAGAGAAATGGAGTTTCGGATCCCTGTTAATTAGTAACAAATACTGTATCCCCCAGTACTTTGCTTAAAATGGTGACTGTATGAATTGCTCCTTGTTTTTGTATTATATGGATGTTTATACCTGAATCTAATTTATCATAATTTTTTTAGTATTAATATAATACTAATATTATATATTATATATTAGTATTAATAGACCCAGACACAGAATAAAAATAAAATTGTGAAAATAATTATGTGTCTGGGTCTATTATGCTGTTACGGTTAAACTACTGAAGCGATTTTGATGAAAAGTACAAAGTAAGCGTGAACAGCAAAGAAGCACACAAGCTACTTTTTATCTGAATTCAACTTCGTGTCCGCAATAACAGACATTCACGCCAATCAAACCACTGGAAAAAGCTAGTTCTGGCATAAAGCATACCTAAATCTCTCTCTCTCTTTCTCATAACCGTATTTCTAAAAAAGAATGGCTTAGCCGTACACTTTTCGGATTACTTAGATTTCTTACTCTTTATCCATTACTCAATTCTTATAACTTAACTTCTTGAAAACCTGCGCTCGACTACTTAGTTCTAGGTATGTCGGAACATTAAAATCTGAAACCAACAAACAGTTGCATGCATTCTGCTTCACATGCTACCGAAATTCCAGCATTAGCTTGTTAGAATTTCCAATGTGTGATAGTAATTTTCATGTTTATTTTCACTGGCTTGTTTATTTGTCACATTACTGTTTTAGGTCGGTGTGTGCCAGTAATTGATAGTTTCGAACAGTGCACGGTGTCAGCAATAGTCCGCGTGCTTTCATAGGAATATGTAATCATTATGATACTATCTGTTGGAAGGAAAATATTTCTAGTTGCAACGTTATTATTTGAGCTCATGTTTGATTGCGGTTATTGTGATGTCGCTTTGTTTTTTTTAAATCTTTATTTGTGTGTATCGTCAAACAAAACAAAATCTAATAAAATAATTATTTGCATAACATAACAATTACAACTTGTTTTGTTTTTGTTTGTTTGTGTTCATTTTGATTTTTTGAAAAAGGATTCTATGTTTCAACTTGTTTTTACTATATGAGACTGCTAGAGTTTTAGAGATATTTTACAAAAGATTTTTTCACTTATTTTTGACTATCTTCTGCCACCGTTTTGCCCACGTGACAGTAGAGAATATAAAGCGCTTGTTACTCAGTGAACTTTAAAAATCGTTCCTGTACTTTTTGAGTTTACTAAGAACAAAAATAAAAATCTTTCCATTTTTTTTTTTATGGAGATTTAAAGTAGTATAATTTAATGTCTTTTTTGCAAACACATTTCACTTTGTTTTCATTCTATTGACATCCGTGAAACCGGTACTTCTAGTCCGATCAACTGAACCGATCAACTGGTTAACTGGAAACTATTTGTATTTTAAGAACTTATTACTGGATAAAACCTTTTTACAACATACCGAATTATTAAAAAAATCAAGACTATAACCTAATATATTTGTAAGTATTAAGAACTTGCTACAATTTAATTCATGATATTTCTCGCCTTATTCAGGCATTTACGTGATCCATTTATCTGGGACGGCAAGAATGTACAGCGTTCTCGTTAGCTAGCTCGTCAAGCCGCGCAATTTATAATTGTCGACCATTGTTGTGCCACTGAAAGACTTGCTTGTTACAGTTCTTTGAAAGGTTCACTGTTCTTCATCCTAGTATAACTGTGTTGAATAAAACGTTAATTTTAGTCAGGAATCATAAGATTCCTGACTAAAATTAACGTTTTATATATTTTATTTTTCAGCAATATTTTTCTTATATTTTGTAGCAAGCTGCTGGTGGATATTATAACCATTTTAATTTTCACCTAAGATGCTATTTTTATTTTACTTAATCCTGTTGTATTTTGTTTAATTTGCACGTGAAAATTGATGCCCATCTTCTACAGTGCCTAAACAACACAATTGGGAGATCGACTTTGCGCATCATGAATCCGAAGCTATTGAAACAAAAGGAAGGTAGTGATAGCGTGACGGGTGACATGGCAGAATGAAAGAAAAAAACGTGTTGCGCCGACCCCAAATAACATGGGAAAAAGACAGGAAATTGATGAAATTCGAAGCTATAGAATGGCATGTGGCCGATATCGGAGTCTCAAAGCCATCACAATCTCTTGAATATTTTGACTGGCCTGTTGGTCTAGTAGTTAGTGGCCCTGACTGCTATGCCGGAGGTCGTGGGTTCGATTCCCGCCCAGGACAAATGTTTGTGTGATGAGCGCGATCATTTGTTCTGTGTCTGGGTGTTATTTATCTATAATATGTATGGATTTAGAAATATATAAGTATGTTTATCAGCTGTCTGGTACCCATAACACAAGCTCTGCTTAGCTTGGGACTAGACGGCGTTGTGTGATAGTTGTGGAATATTATTATATTATTATTATATATATTATTCAATCTTCTCATCCGTAAAAGAAGAAAAGAATCATTCTGTACCACATACATAGGTGCAGGATGATTCAGCCATCTCTTATTGTAGGTCTTTCGTTAAAGACCTACATAAACTCATGTTTACTATGTACCATTCGTCCGTATTACTGCATATAACTTAACTGCATAGTTTATGAACATGCATACTTTTTATTTTATTTAATATAATGCATGCGACAAATTGGGTGATTGCCTACCACGGCTGCAACCTACTCGTGACTTTAAACTGGTCGTTCGATGGTAGTTGATAGCTGTGCCGATTTCGTGTACAAATACAATGTTAAAGTTCTATTCCAATGACTTGAAAACTTTAAAAGAGTTAATGCCTACTACTGTATGTGTTCAGTTCAATACAGCAACGCTATCGGTTCACTTTTAAATTCAGTTTAGGTACCGATTAGAAATTGCTACGGGTAATATGATACCTATGAGTAGGTACTGAGAAGATTTCTCGTGATAAATAATAATTTAGAGGTATAGGGTGTAAAGTCCCATAAACCTTCGCCGATTCCTTTGTTTTGACCATGTGAATTAGCGTAGAGATGACGTAATTCCCATACATTAGAAGTTTTCGACTAGCGTTAACGATTGTAGATTTATCAACTATCCTATTTTAAGACCTCATTTTTTTTTTAAGTTCTTCGTTAAAAGTATCATCTTAATTTGTAAGACTAAACACTATTTTTAACCGACTTCGAAGGCTCTATGTGCGGCTATATGTATTCTTTTATGTTTAAAAGATTATAACTCTCAAATTATTCCCATAGAAATATTATTTTGATCTGATGATGAACTTCGAAGAAATAGAACGGAACTCTACAAAAATTCATAGCTGAACTGTCGTGACAAGTAAAAATGCTTTGTTTATACATGTAGTCGGTGACTGACTGAAGAAAGAAGAGGATACATAGAACTGATCTGATGATGAAGCATATCTATCGGTATCTTAGCTATGTTTGGAATTATTAGAATTGTCATAATGATTTGATGATGGAATCGAATGTTGGAAGGTATCTATTTAAGTTTGGCTGAGGGGTACTACAACTAAAAAGTGTCAAATAAAAATTTTTTTACAATAAAAATACAACCGACTATAATGTAAAAAAAAAAAAAAATGTGCAAAATGACTTTAATTTCTTTGTTTAATAACGAAGAGACTAAACTAATAAAGAAACCTTTATTATAGTAGCCCTTTTCTGCTATAGTCTATATAGGGTGACTGGTAATTAGTGACCAATACTTAAACCCATTATTTTAGTTATGATAACAAATAACTTTTACTATTGGACCAAACCTGAAAAAATCTGCTGGTCAGTACAGTATTTTCGCCTAACTGTTCAATATTACTAAATTTCGCTGTTTTTATCGCGATTTCAGGTTTTATCCTATAGCAAAAGTTGTTTCTTATCATAACTACAATACCGTGTTTAAGTATCGGTCACTAATTACCAGTTAACCGATATATTTAAAAGCGAAATACCACTCACTAGTTAATCACAAAATTTCGGGAACTATAACACCTAACTTAAAATTTGGAAGATAGGTTGATTTGGAACCGCTATGAGCGGATTTTACGAAACTCCACCTATAAGGGCTAAATTGACATTCACGCGGGCGAAGTGGCTGGCAAAAGCTAGCATACATATATAACCTTGAACCACTCTCATGAATCACTCTATTTATTAGTGAAACCTGCATGAAAATCTGTTCAATGATTTTTGAAAGTTATCGCGTACATACAGGTCAATACAGGCAGACAGACCCGGCGGACACCGTTTTATGGTATGCAAGGAAAGAATTAAGATATTGCGACAGCCATGCATGAATATGCAAAGGAAAATGTTATCCATTTCCAATGCTGGATAAAAGCATGCTCATTGATGCCGACGGCAAATTAATAATTGAATCTACTAAATATTTCATGGGTTCGTTATTGAAATCGGGTGACTTGTTTCAATAAAACATTTTGGATTAATATTTTACTTTAGTTTCTCAATAATTGATACAGAAACTGCGTTGGAGGAGTTTGATTTGCAGCAGTAACAATTTTATTGCTGTAAATTAGTCTAAAATTACTTATAGTAAAATACTAAAACAAGAAAGATAAAAATACTGAAACTAATTAAAACTGTAAATTATTTTCAAGTGCAAGTAGGTACTCTGTTAAAACTTTTCAGTCTGTTTTCTGACTTTCTGCAATTACTGATAACTATTAATATTTCATATACCAAAGAATATCAAATTTAACTTAAAAAAAAGTGGTCACAGGAAATGTTCTGGTGGTCAAAAAAAATATTTTCATAACACAATGACGTTAAAAGGTTGGAACTAAAAATAATAAATTAGTTCATAAGAAAACATTCAAAAAGTTGTGGACTCGTGACCTTTTTTTATATATTCCACAAAGCCGATTCACATTTCCACTTCCACGCTTCAATTCAAAGATAAAGCGTATCTGATGCAATCTAAATTAGTTAGTCAAAAAATCCTCCCCGACCAAATTAGGTCAAAAAGTTCGAGCGAACTAAAAATAATAATAAATTAGTTTATTTTAAATACCAGTATTTATTAAAAAGTTTCAAACTATGTTTTTTTTCTAATTTTTATATACTTTCAGATCACCTTCCACTTGGTCTTCCACCCTATAAAACTTCCAAAAATAAAGATCGCTATCCACTAACCTGCGTTCTTGTTATCGCGCGCCATGACGTCCGGTAGCGCGAGCAGCTCTCGGGCCTGTCCGCGGTAGTGTGCGGGCGTGTGGCCGGCGGCGTCCCGCGCGCCGCGCGCCGCCCCCGCGCCCTCCAGCAGCGCGGACAGCGACGCGGAGTCGCGGGACATGGGCGAGTAGTGCAAAGGGGTGCGACCTTCCTGTGGCAATCAGGACATGGGTGAAGCTTTTTAATTTACTTTTTATGAGCACGCTCTTGACCTTTATTACGACTATCAACGATGGAACAAGCAACCCCAGAAGGGGTCTGTTGGCTTTTGCTTTGAATGGATCGTGGGTCGTAGACATCATAGATCTTGGAAAAGAGTCGCCACCTTGCCGCGCAAATAATGGTGTTAAAGGTTATTTTTACAGACGGGAAAACATCCAGTGACTTCTTCCGCTCTAGGGTGAAGTGGGAGTGTTAGACCTTTACTGACTAAAACCACACCTATGTTACTTCTGTGCTTCAATTTCTAGGGCCCCAGGGTCCCAGTGTAAGAGTTGTTCTCGTATTCCAAAGAGGTCGTGGTTAAAATAATAGCAGCTGCTGATCTTCTGAGCTAAGCGACCCATGTCATGTTCGATCTCTGGATGGGTGAGCATCTTAACTCGTAACATACTGAGATTCCTCCATGACTCGGGAAGCACGTTAAGTTGTTGGTCCTGGCAGTTATTTTACATATAACAGTCTTTACGGATAGTTAGATGCCAGAGAATCTGGCACCAATCTTGCCAAAGGTGCCAAACCTTGTTACTCAATTACTGGATTGTGAAGGTCTGATAGGCAGTCGCTCCATGTGCTGGTATCCAGCTATGTCTGAATGTACTGTCAGTTCACCCCAATATAGGCATTAGGACCGGGACAATAAAAAAAAAAAACCCGTAGTCCTAAACCGCAAAGAGCAGCTGAAGGACACAGGTGTGGTTTTAGTCTGTAAAAGTCTGACACGCCCTCGCGCTCCGCCAAGGGCAAAGAGCGCGAGATGTCGTTAGACTTACAGAATCCTTCTGATGCACCATCTCCGGGTAATTCTTTACCAGGTACTCCGCGATGTCCATGTAGTCATAGAAGACAGCTTTATGCAGCAGCCCCACGCCGGCTTCGTCTCGACACATTACGAATTTACGCCTGTTGTAGTCGCTCTCCAGCAACTCCTGAGTTAAACATTCAAGAATTTAAGACTCATCCGTAAACAATGTTGTTATAGTTAGCGTGCTACGTTTATACGTAGCGCAGCGCTACGACGTAGCTATATTGCTACGAGATTTTAAAAGACCCAAGGGCTACGAGCTCTTAGCACGATCCATTTAGCTGTACAGCTACGTTTACAACATTATTTTTAGTATATGCGAAACCTGAATATACTTTGTTCAGAATCAGTAACTGAATCGATTTCAATAATTTTTATACCATGTTGTATTTTTTCCCAAAAATATTTAAATAAAATCATCAGTTGGACACCACTGATACTAAGCACAATATAGGTCACGGCAGGTCATAGCGGGCATGAGGTGCCAGCGCACAGCTGGGTTCGGGAACGATACAAGCCCTCAGTCGCCAGGATGGCCCGGTAACCATGTGTTTGTGTGGACAATCAGATAGCATAACAAACTTATAACTTTGCGATTTTTCATGAAACAGTTATGAAATTTTGTACATAGATTCTTTGCATAAAAATATTAGAGACGTTTTTCGGGTCTCAATACTAAGAATAAGGTTATATAGGGTGTATATGTTTCTATCCCTCTTTCTCGTTCGCATGCCGCACATTTTAACACGTCTTGGTAAAACCCTAAAAAATCGAGCTGAAAGGCAAATCCTTTCAGCCTGCCAGGGAGAGGCGACGGCTTACCGGAAGACGCACCGTTGGAAAGCCTCCCACTAGGTAAACGGATGACCTGGTGAAGGAAATCCGTCATTGTGGTGAAACTTAGGAAAGGCTGAACGTCATTCAGTTGAAATGATGATGACTCCCAGTTTAAACATAAAAATCTCATCAACCGTTAGTTATCGTGCTACGGTTCGTAGCGCTACGGCGTAGCGGTATTGCTACGAGATACTGGAAGATGTAACAGTGATATTTTGTAGTTGGTTTAATTATATTAGATAGTTTAAATATGTTGTTTGCTTTGAAATAAACTAAAGCATAGCTGAAAAAAAATTGTATATCAATAATCAATTACAACAAATAGATTTGATGAAAAATTGCTGCACATGGCAAAAATTTGTTTTTTTTTTAGATCCATTATTTACAAAAGTGTTATGTGTTAAAACTTGTTTGTAGCCTAAAAATGCATGCATAAAAATAATGTACAGCTATTCTATTCTACCTTCAAAATAATAGTCATAGCCACTTCATCATTTTGTGTATGTTGGGCACATATTTACATTGATGTTCCATGAAGCTACGCGCTACGTTGTTTGCCTAGCGCTCGTATTTGAGCTTGTCCATGGAATATGTAAACGAAGTACTGCGGAAGAGTTGTTAATAAATTAATGTTAATATTTGGTAATACTTGATATTTTATGTGTTCTGGTAATGTTACTCAAAAGGGACTGTCAAATTATATCGCGTTATAGTACAATATATACTCTAGTCTAAGTAATATACAACATTATTTTTATTATATGCAAAACACGTGTCTAGTATTTTTATGTAAATAATCTATGAACAATATTTTATAACTGTATCATGAAAAATAACAAAGTTATAAGCTACTTACGTTACCTGATGGTCCGCACAAATACATGGTCACCGGGCCATCCGGGTGACTGAAGGGTTGTTACCCCCCGCTATGATCTGTGTTGTACTTAGTGTAGGTGGTGACCAATTTGTAACCCTTTTTTAAAATATTTTTGTGAAAAAATCTAACGTGGTATAAAAAATCGATTCAGTTACTGCTTCTGACCAAACCATTTTCAGGTTTTGCATATACTAAAAATAACGTTGTATACTCTAAAAGCGGTGTTATGATCACAAGTTCTAATATCATATAATAATAATAATATAAAAGCTCAAATTAGTAGCCTCCTCACACATTACATAAGTTGTTTCAACGGATCGTGGTGACAGAATTCTTTGGACAGGAGAGGACAATGTTAACAGATAGTTGTTGGTGATAATAATCAGCAAAATTTTAATTTTGTTTTGTGATTGGTTTATCTTCCATCGCAGGCAAGCAAGCAAGAAGAAAGCATGTTTTGGCTTTAACCAATACACATCTGTAGCAAGAATATTTACTTAAAGCTCGTATAATATTTTGTAAGTTCAGGGGGTATTACTGCAGGCCCGGAACCGACACCCGGTTGCAACCTTTGTGGAAACTGCCTCGGCGATGAGCCATAACACTTTTCTACCCAAATCTTTTATAGTTGGAGCATCACCAGCAATACTGCTCAAGTAGCAACCTTTTCTCCACAGGATGTAACTTAGGGTATTTTTTTTTTTTTATGGTAGGTAAAATCATCCAATGACAAATCCCGCCCTTGGGCGGAGCGGGAAGTAGTGTCAGACTCTTACTGACTAAAAACCTACCCCGTTCCTTCGTTGCCTATAGTGCCGGGGCTGAGCCTTCCTCTCAGAAAACGGCCCTTGACCCCAGCAGGCTTCAACCCTGCCTGCCTGCAGTTAGCAGGCTGGGCCTCTTCGGTTTGCTGACAGCTCCTTGAGGCGCGCGGGAACAGAACGCGCCGTCGACGACTTGGGCTCGGTCCGGCCGGTTACCGGACGATCGGACAGCGTGCTACCCATTGCACGCCGTCCGCAAGCCCGCGCCTACGGTGGCCGGAAATCGGGATCGGAATCCCGGCGGCGGCTGGGGCGAGCGCCCCGTTGCCTCTGCCTGATGCGGTCGGCCTCCTCCTTTGCTAGCATTACTGCTTCGCAGAAGGAGGCGACCGCCTGCCATCCCTCCTCACTACGGACCATGGCCTGAACCAAGGCCCGGCGAGAGAGATCGCTGCCACCGATCGCCCCCACGAGGACACGGCGATGCTCCGCCCAGGCGGGGCACACCTCTACAGTGTGCTCCACCGTGTCCTCCGGGTGTTCCGCACAGTGGCGACACCCGGGCGAATCCTCCGCACGAATCCGGAACAGGTACTTAGCGAACTTTCCGTGTTCGGTAAGCACCTGCGTCGTGCGGAAGTTAAGAGCGCCGTGAGGTCTTTCCAGCCACGCCTCAAGGATGGGCCTTATCGCCCCAATTGTGGCGCGCCCCTAACTTAGGGTATCACATTTACACTCGATCGCACCCTACAGCTGCGGCCAGAATACTTCTATACTTAATCTCAATCTTAAGTCTGTTATTGATGGAGGTGTACCAGCAATAACTGGAGTTGGAACATCGACACTTTCTCCTCTTGTTGCTGAGGAGAAAGAATCACTCGGAGCTTGTCTCACTTGGTGACCAACTTTGGCAGATGGTTGGTTAGACACAGGCCATCCACTCCAGCTGACATTACTTGTCTATCCAAATTAGTAGAGTGTTAACATCAATACCGGGAGCTCAAGCAGCTACCTCCACAGCAGCATTCAGCGCATCATTGATGACCAACGTTGGTAGATAGTTGGACAGACACAGGCCTTTTACGCCCGCCACAATACTTCTCTATCCGTTATTGATAGAGTACTATCAGCAATATTTGAGCTCAAGCAGTGATCTTTTTTACGCATGCAGAGCGTCATACTTACACTTCTCGCACCCTGCAGCTGCGGGAATAATACTCCTCTACCGAAATCTGTTATTAATGGAGTATTACCAGTAATACCTGGAGCTCAAGCAGCGACCCCTTCTCCACAGCAGCATGCAGCGCATCACACTTGGTGACCAACGTTGTGAGGTGGTTGGACAACGCCAGCCCCTCGGTCTCGGCCAGCAGGCGCCGACCATGCCCCGCCAGCACTGCCCGCTCCAGCCTGCTCTCGGCACCGCCGCGCGCCCACTGGCGAAGCTGCGCGGCTGATACTACCCCAACCACTAATGAGCAAAATAGTGTGAAGGTTAATTATGTTAGTTTAAGGCTGATAAAGTTAATTGAATTATGACGTGTTAGTGCAATGTTTCATGGTTCTGAGGTTGGAAAAAAATATGACTAGTTTTTTTTCTTAGTTTTTGCTTCCGTAACTTATTCCTACGTGAATCGTGCAGTTTTTCAGGGCCCAAGTAATGTATGGCTCTGAGTGATAGCGTATTTTTCTTTCCATCACAAAAAAAAATGTTTAAGCGTGTTTTTAATACTATGCAGATTTCATCACGCATGTGAAATTATTTCGCAAGCAATCATATCACGCCCCGCACCCCGCGTGCGAATTTCACGCTATACAATAAATACTTGTATGAAAATGACATTTGCGGGGGCTACACGTGCGGAGCAATCCCGCATGTGTGATGAATTCCCACGATATTAAAAACATCTTTAAATCGTATGTTTGACTGTGTCGTCGTGAAGTTTTTCATCCAGTTATTAAACTTTACATACAAGCAATTTCATCTCATTTAGTTTAGAGAACATGAAAACTCCACGGAAATACTAACAAACGAAATTATTTTGCGAAACAAAATTTTTTGTGTCATCATTATATCACATATTGACTTTTTGATTAATACCAACCATCGTAGTCAGTTATAATAATAAAGTTTGTATTAGTTCATCCAACGCAAGAAACATGAGCGTCTGCACTGTTAATTTGAAAATTGGCATGTGTGGATACTAAAACCAGGAAATTCATAAACTTTAAACAATTTAATCTAGTTTTTTTTTCTATAATATAGCATTATTTGACACTGTTTTTCCCGAGGAGTCTTCATGTCTTTGTAAATCATTGTCTATGCTTCAAATCTAAAAAAAAAACAACAAAAAGACTGATATAGATGAAAATAAATAAAAATGGAAACATCAATGGAATACAGATGACTTCATTTTTTACTAGCATATATACGAGTACATTTCATACTAAAAACTCAAATTTTATATAATTTAATAACTACAAACTATATTATTATTACACGTAATGGTTGAAAATCTGAAGATATTCTGAAACATTTTTTATTCAGCCTTTCGCCTAGAAAACTCTTTCTCTGAAAGTTACGAAGTAAACCGCACAGACAGACTACTATATGAGTCTGAAAACTTTATGAGGCAAACAGACAGATTAATGTTAGTAAATAACAATGTTTACGCGAATGATACTTTACAGGATAAAGTCTAAGGAAAAGAGTGTAAATTGTAAACAATTTTACTAAGTACAAGAGGCTTAAAAACGAATGACTTACTTTTTAAAATAAAATTTATTCGGCTAACCAACAGCGATTAATACAATAATTATGTTAAAAATTAAATAATCCGTTAATAATAGATTTCCCTTTCTAACAGGGATAGTTATACAATATACGAACAGACTAATAAGAAAAAAAAAAAAAAACTAATAGGTGCTTACAATATTGTTTATAGTTAAATCGAGAATAAAAATTAGAAAAAAAGGATTTTTTACTAAATAATTGGAATTATGGGAGATTAATTGCATGCCTTTTGCTTTCATGTATAGTTTCATTTTTACATTTTTTTTTTTTTAAATTGGTTAATGATTAGTTTTTATTAGTAAGATCACTTACAGTTCACATTAATTTTCTTCTTCTTCCTTACCTATCATCCCAACTTTTTGGGGATGTAATTAGTTATTCGCTCAATGAACTTTGAAAAATAACTTACATAAGACGTATCAGCAATTTTGCAAGTTCTCCACACTTTTAATTGCCTAGATAGAAGCAAAGTGGGCGGCAGCAGAAGCTCACAGAAACTGAAAGTAATGTCGGAGCAGTTCAAGCGATCGTCTTCTGAGATATTGCGACCCGTGATTTACTCATTGACTTTATACAGAGTGCTGTTTTTGTGAAACTGTTGTTTTTAAGATTATTTTTGCGGTCTTAGCTACCACAACATTATTGAGTGAGTAATAAATAACGTAGAAGGAAGATTGAATTCACGAAAATTCCCTGACTCCTTTTGTCTTTGGAATTCATTTATTATAAGGGGGGCCTGGATGTTTGAAATGTAATTTGTAGAGACAAATATTTTTTTATTTTTATTTATTGAGGCAGACAACACAGACAGACAGCTAGGTATAACATAAAACTCATGGATAAAACGAGATAATTTAGAGTGCATTACTTGATAGTAGACTATAATACCTCTAGATGAATTAAATATGCCAAACTATATATATACGTATCAGTATTGAGGTTTGACTATATCAAACAGCACCACAGTAGGCAAACGAGTTTAGGACGTTGAGCATTTTATTATCGATGCTATTCCAACCCGCGCCGGATTGAATGATTGAATGAACTACGTGCTTTTCTATTGTTTCAGAATGTTCATTCAGTTATCCACCACCTACTACAAGTAGAAACCAATTCATTGATGATATAATTTAAAAGGCTCAAAACATTGGTACACTTTCAGTTAATACTTATTTATCAATAATATGTATGTATTTAGAAATATATAAGTATGTTTATCAGCTGACTAGTACCCATAACACAAACTCTGCTTAGCTTGGGACTAGACGGTGTTGTGTGATAGTTGTGAAATATGATTATTATTATTACTGTACCTACATTTCTGCTCATTCTTTCGAGAAAAATAGATATGTAATTACTTAATGTTAAAGTCACGTAAAAATACCAATGATGAACAATTAACACGTGTGGTTTATTTATAATTTCTTACAGTGACTGTATAAAAACATCCTGTTTGAAGGTTTATTTATTCCTGGAGGTAGATTACGAGATTTATGCGCTAACAGCCCGTTGTGCGCGACTTATCGTGACATCTGCTGACCTTACACTCTTAGGGCGCAAACACAACTCCTACATGCAAAAATAAGGGCTCCAGTAAGCAACTGTTTATAAGAAAGTATGGCATAAATTATTGGAGCAAAAAAAAACATTAGGTGTGTTAATATTTGTCTATGGTTATCTTTATGTGGAATAAACCAGCCATACGTACCCCTGTCTGTAAAGTTCCCCACTTGCAAAACTAAAACGCGAACTAAGAACTTGCTTTGTATAGTAACAGTTTAAATCGCTGTCATACTCATAATATCATGCGGATTTCATTACGCATGCGGATTTGCTCCGCATGCAGAAAATTCCAAAAGTTAAAAACAAACGTGTCTCGCGTGCGTAATACACGCATTACAATAAACACTTGTATGAAAAGGACATTTGCGGAGGTTACGTATGCGGAGCAAATCCACATGCGTGATGAAATCCGCACGATATTACAAACGGCTCTAGTTTTGCGAATAGGGCACATTACCGACTGGGGTATGTATGCTTAGTCATCATATAATTTCTCCTGTACGTGTGTTCGCCTGGACCTATTTGGATGAAATTTTGTGTGCATGTTTGAATGGGACAAAACAATTTAACCCGGTAGGTGGCGCTGCAATCGTGACTCAATTTTTTATTCTCACGAAAATCTAGCTTACGGACAGGACATTTATCGGGACCGCTAGTTTTGTATTGTAGCGACAGCTATGTTGTCACAAAGGAATTATTCTGCATCACGCAATTAAAGTTCTCCGCGCGATTTGTATAGATACAACCGACGGAATCATCTATCGGGCAGTTGCCCACTAGACATAACACCCGTCTGGTCGGAGGATCCTCCGTTTTCAACGGAGGTATATGGGACTTTACTCTCTGTTCCGCTAACTTCCAAAGTATTATATTGTTACGTGTTTTCACCCTAATTCGTGTTTATTTTAAATACCTAGAATCACTTTATGTACCTACTTATTTGTTCTGTAGCACGTCAAACAGTTTCAGCTTGATAATGATATGCGACAAGTTCATGCTAGCATAATTCAGTGTTTGCACGAAACTGGGTTAATTAAGATTACCTAAGTGTTTTTAATTATGACGCGATTGGAAAGTGGTTTAGAGTGTAAAAATTAAGTGAATATTTCGTGGTAGTAATAGCTATCAAAAGGGATGATGCGAACACGAACGAGTGGTATTTTCGGCCACCGAAATAAATCATATTAATATTGTATGTATGTTTATTATAAGACGTCCAAGAATATCTGTACTTGGGCCAAGTAGTCTCTTTCCAGGCAAGGCAAGACAAAAATATAATCTTTGCATAAAAATACGAGACACTTCTTTCGGGTTTCGCATATTATGTTGTATTTATATAACATGAGTTACGACCAATGGCAGCAGAATAGTAACTAAAAACGCAGGTAAATGCAATGTCCAGCTAGCAACATGAAAATCTACTGTGTCAAAACGTATCAACAACAGCACCTATATCATATCAAACAAAAATACTAAATTGTACCTAACATTTACCTAATAAAACCTTAATATACCATAGACGCGTATTTAAACTGGCCTCTTAATAACATAATATATGAGGTGTGACGTATGCGTTGACACCATTTAATGGATCGTTATAGGTGAACAGCCGGGGGTGATCGAACCCCATCAATATTCACGTACATACTGCTATGTGTATATACTGCTAATTTATCATATTTATTTATTTATTTATTTATTATATGGTTTATTGTACACCATACCATGAACAAAAACAAGGAATTAAAACTAAAACACACATATACAATGGGCGGCCTTATCGCACTCTGCGATCTCTACCAGGCAACCTGGGATGGACAGTAATTGCCTGGACAAGAAATGGGGCTGTCATTGGTGTGACAATAACAGTGATATACATATTTATATTACAATAGATACATAGATATATACATATATTTTATAATAAATACATACATATTGAACAATACATAAAACATGACGACTAACAACATTCACAGCGACAGGTAATGTTCCCTAACGAGTCTTTTAAAAACAGGCAATGATTGAGCGCGTTTAATTGTGTCTGGCAATTCATTCCACAGACGAGCAGCTTGAACAGTAAATGATTTGTCAAAGAAAGTCGTGGAATGTATTGGCATTTTAAGTCGCAAGTTCTCTGACGACCTGAGAAACTTAGAGTGAGAATTGCAGAGAAATTCAAAACGTTTTTTAAGGTAAAGGGGCGAAAAAGGGGAAAAGAGAATATTATATAGAAGGGAAAGTATATGAGCATTCCGGCGAAGGCGAATTGGCAACCACTTGAGCTTCACACGGAATTCGGAAACGTGGTCATATTTGCGTAAACCAAATATGAATCTTATACAAAAATTTTGAAGCCGCTCAAGTTTATCCAGTTGTTCCTGAGTGAGATCAAGATAGCTGGCATCAGCATAATCAAGGATGGGAAGAAGAAGTGACTGTGCAAGCGCAATCTTGGTGGCAGTCGGCAGAAAATTTCGGAGTCTTCTCAAAGATGCAGTAGATGCAAATAACTTACGGCTGACTTCTTGTAGCTGGGCAGTCCAAGAAAAGTTCTTATCAATAAATATCCCCAAGTTTTTAACTTTATCACTAAAGGGAATCGTGGAATTGTCAAAAGTAACTTGGGGAAGAGTCGACCAGTCGATCTTAGAAACCATCCTAGGACTGCCCACCACTATAACCTGTGTCTTTGTAGGGTTGACCGTAAGACCATACTTCTTGCTCCAATCGCATATGCGGGCCAAATCACGGTTGATAGTGATGATAGCCTCAGACAGATTATTAAGAGGTGCCCACGAGTAAATTTGAAGATCGTCTGCATACAGATGGTAGGAAGAAATTAGTTCATCGGAAATTGAGTTTATAAAAACTGCGAAAAGTAAAGGGGATAACACGCCACCCTGCGGCACCCCGGCAGTAGTACCACACCAGGAAGACAAGGACTCTCCGATGCAAATACGTTGCCGGCGACCGAGCAGGTAACTACGAAACCAGTCAATCACCGATGGAGATATATTAAGAGAGCGTAGAATACCAAGCAATACATCGTAATCAACAGTATTAAAGGCATTACTGAAATCCAGCAATGCTAAAACCGTTAGATTACTTTTTTCCAAGGCTGATCTAATATCATCCGTAATATTAAGAAGGGCTGTAGTCGTGCTATGACCAGGTCGGAAGCCGGACTGAAAGGGATTAAGGAGGCTATGTTTGTAAAGGAAAGTACTAAATTGGTCGTGGATTAACCGTTCGAGGACTTTGGAAAGGAAAGGTAGAACGGATATTGGACGGTATTCAGAAAAGGATGTGGGATTGGATTTTTTTGGTAAAGGAATAATTTGTGCATCTTTCCATGAACATGGAAAGACTCCACTAGACGCAGAAAAGTTGAGGATGTGGCTAATTACGGGAAGGATTACGTCCAGCACCGGTAGTAACATTTTACGGCTGATACAGTCGGTACCTACAGCATTGGAAGTAATTGATAGAATGCTCTTCTTAACATCACATGCGGAGAATTCACTAAAAATAAATGGAGAATAACTGGGAGTCGGAAGAGAAGAAAGATGATCCAATGTATTAAATTTCACGGTCCTATCAAAATTAGACGAAGCTGTAAAATGATTATTCATTGCATCGATGTCTAAATCTTTAGGAGTTGACTGTTGTCGGGTTTTGCCGACCGCCAGAGTTCTTAGAAAATTCCAAACTTTGGAAGCGTCCCCATTTTGGACGGAATTATGAATGTGTTGGCGATTAGCATTCCTACACACCTTATTACAGAGATTGCGAATTGAGGCATATTTTTCCCTATTAGCATCACTTGGCTGCCCCTTAAATTTAGACTTGGCTACCGCTTTTTTGTTCAACAATTTTTTGATCTCATCTGTCAGCCACGGCGCCGGCAAATGTTTGACTCTAACTGTACGAACGGGAGCATGAACCTCATAAAGCTCAAGAAGTTTAGTCGTGAAAATATTGACTTTCTCATCAACCGACGTAGAGGCAAACAGAGTAGACCAATCAATATTGCTGGCATCCTCGCACAGAATGTCATGGTTCATACCACCAAAATTGCGTTGCATGAGAATTTTGGCTTTAGCCTTAGGTGGTCGAATTTTATAAGATAGAAAAACCAGGTCGTGGTAGGAAAACGCATCGGCTGAGCATTGGCCATGCTTAGCGACGCGATCAGGTGAGGAGACAACATCATACATCGACGGTCCACACGTGAACCAATTAGAAGGCCTACTGTTTGAAAACGTAATGTATTGGTGCAATATGTTGATTGTTGTTTTATTTCATTAAGTCATTTGAATACCGTAATAAGAGGCACAATAGAAAGACAGACAATAGGTGTGCGAACGTCGGCGTTCGCTTGGGGCTTGAGTAACGTGTTGTGTATACGCAATAATGCGGCTTTGAGCTGTAGCAGAGTTAATACTTGTAAAATTGATGAGCCTTAGTCTGTATTTGTGTAAGTTTGTTACTCCTTCGGGCTCAAAAGGCGGGTGGACTATGTCCCAGTATAGCATAGGAGACTTGTTCGTCGAATCGCTACTGCAAAACTCGCGCGTCCGCGCGAGCTGGCACCTTCCGATTTTACCAAATTTTTCTGTCGTCAACTCGCTTGAATGTAAAAATCTGACGTATTTATGTACAATCAGCTTCTTACAAAATATATAATAAAAGTACCCACTATAAATGTATTAGAAATTGTATACGACTTGACTTTAAAATAAAACAAATATCGTTTATGAGAAAGATATTTAATATAAATCAACATGACAATAATATAAAATTGCATATTTATCTATTAATTACCAACCATTTCACAAATCATCATCATCAGCCTTATAATGTTCCCACTGTTGGGACTCAGGCCTTCCCTCTAGGAGAGAAAATGAGCCGTAATCCAGCACGCAGTCCCAGTACAGATTGGTGGATGTCACTTGTCTTCGAATTATTGGTTCTAGGACATGCCGGTTTCCTCACGATGTTTTCCTTCACCGTTTTTGAGAGCAGTGGTGATGAAATAAATTACACAAAGTAATGCGCCTGGCTGAGTTTGAATCCGCGACCTACAACTCGTAAGTCAGGGTCGTTACCACTCGGCCATCACTGCTCTCACTCCCTGGCTGTTTTTTTAGTACTAAGTATAAATAAATATTTTTATTTTTGGTACTAGGTATAAACTGTCAAGCCCCAAGAGGACACCGGTGTCCGCACACCTATTGTCTTTCTATTGTGTCTCTAATTACGGTAATCAAAATGTTAGCTCAATTTCAAACTTATCGCAAAAATAATATGATGAATTTAGCGCATGCCAACTATTGTGATTGTTCCCCGGATGGGCGGAGCACCGCACACCCCTGTGTTCTCGTGGTGGCGATCGGCGGCGCCTCAAAGAGATGACAGTAAAACCAAGAGGCCCAACAGGGCCGAAGCCTACTGGGGTCGTGAGTTGACTTCTGAAAAGATGTGGAGAACGATAACTGAAGAAACATAGATGAGGTTTTAATCAGTAAAAGTCCGCACTCACTACACGCCCTCCCACTCCGACCTAGAGCGGGAAATGGCATAAAATAATTTCCCACCATAAAAAAAGCTATTGGGATTGATTAAATTATTTTCGACCGTTTTTATTTTTGTAAAAGAGGACCCACGATACATGGGAAATTTCTAGTGTGGTCCAACCTTTAATTTTTAGAAAGCAGATGACTTTCAGGGCTTTAAAACTTATACCAATAAATTATACACTACGCCACATGTAGGTAGTCTAGTTGGTCACACGGTATGTTGTGTGATTGCAATGCTTATGACATTTTCTGCAAAAAAATCGGACTCACGATATCACGCTAAGGTCGAGTCGCACCCACGTCGTAACCAGCACTTGTGGACATAAATACTAACTGTATTATTTATAACTATGTTATTCAGTCTATAATACTCACTTTTTTGCTCTTTGGCTTAATACACTTGACATGGTTTTGAAGAATTATAATTTTAACCAGTCGTTAACTTCTGCAGACTTTAAATTTGCACGCAAAGCTTTTAGCATAATACACGCAACATTTAATACCTAAAATACGTTTAAAATTAAATTATATTATTTTTTTGGCGCTAAACTCGTAACTAATTCCCGCCAATTTAGTAAACTGTCAAAATGTGAAAATGAGTTTTTTTTTTTATTGGCATAGAGGCCCTTTCTCTACTTATTTTTTTAACTGTCATATTTTTTTTTTTTAATGAGTTCTTTTTCGTTTTAGACATACATGATTGCAGTGTTATTTTGTAGTGATAATAGATTGTTTCTAGCTTATTTTACTTTTTTGATGTTAGACAGACAAATTGGGTAGGAAAAAAGCTTTCAGCTTTATATGGCAATTCTGTGTTTACATTCGTTTTATAGAGCGCCTGTAGGCAGTTAGTTCCTGGCCAGCACGCAAGCTTCCTTACATTTTCCAGACAGGTTTCCATCGGGCTGTTTACATAATGTTTTCGTCGGGTTGTTTAAACGATCTTTTTTTCTATATCGATTCTCCATTGAAACTAGTGCTTTTTGTACAGTAATCATCTTGTCTCATCTAGGTATCCGGCCTCATCTAGTTTAAACTGACGAAAAAAAAATATTGACGTGCAAAAGTGTTTTTTAAAACCTATTTGCAAAATAAATATAATTTATCATTTAGTACCGTAAAAAACCCACAATTCTATTTAAAAATTGTGAATAGGTTTATTTACGGCACTGTTTTTATTTAAAGTTTAATAGTATATCTGATTTAGGTGTCTTCCAGGTTAGATTGAAATAGACTTTTAATAAAGTAGCACCAAACACCATCAATGATTGCATCACTGCTTACCATCAGGTGGTATCACAGACAAGCACTGGTTTACGTCAATAAAAAAATATTTTCATTTTTCCGAATCGAAAACAAAACGAATTTCTTTTTTAACAAAAACGTCTAGTTCGGTTTATTGAATAACGCATGACGACGTGAAGGATCATGGGAAGGGATAATAGTGGGAACACGTCTACAAACTGCCATGGGCCTACACAAGTATTGACATGATATAAAATCTTTATTGAAGGGTAATTTCCCTACGTGTACCAAAATAAAATTTAATATACAAACTGGAAAAACTGTTTCTTAAGTAGGTACGTAGACAATTTATTATTCACAGCCCAATAATAAATTAATACTGAAGTTCTATTGAACCTGTTAAGCTCTGAGCTCGTATTCGTTTTTGGAGTGTCAGTGACCCTAAATTTAAAGGTAGCAGGTACCTAAAGATGGGAACACCCTAATACTCCGAAATTTTTATTCCGAATTTCGATGTTCTGATTTTCAAAAGTCCGAATTTCATAATACCTATGAATTATAATGTCTATTATTAAAAATCACGAAATTTATTTTACCGAAAGTCGTAAATGTCATTTGTTAGTTTTCCGATTTTCAGACCTTCGAAGAATCAAATGCTGGAAGGGTTCTCGGTCCGAAAAACGACAACCTGATTTTCAATACTTCGAATAAACTAAAAGTCAATATGTTGTGCTACAAAATTTTGTGACGAAAACGAATCGCTGCAAAACCGACTTCACGCAGTCTGGTCTGCCCTACCCCTAGAGTGTAATTTTTAGCCCGCGTAGGCGCGGATGGGTTTGGCCGCCCAAACCCCACAGCACCGGAGCCGTGACAGAAACAATGCTTGCTGCATGTTGCATGCCTGCTGCTTGCTGCGTGCATGCTGCATGCCTGCTTGTATGCTGCATGCCTGCTTGCAGGTTGCATGCCTGCTTGCGAAATGAGTTAATGACCTTATAGGTAGTTGTCAGTCGTTGCGTACTAACTACAGGTCATTAAACTCGCCCAACTGACGTTTACTTAAAGAAATTAATTTCGTACAAGCGTAAATTAATTACAGTTTAAAAAAAGTACTTTATTTTTTAATTTTATCTTTACAAATCGATAGTGTTTCTTGCACCGACCCTCCACAGGATTAAAACTCGCATAGATAGTAAATCTATCAATGAAAACTGCATTAAAATAAGTTGCGTGGTTTAGGAGGAGTGTGGATAAACACACAGACGTAGAAAGCTTTGAATGAAATTATTAGGATTACGTATAATCCCAAATATTAGGAAATATTTGTATGTTTGGGTGGATCCCTGGATAGTTTGTAAACAATGGTTATTATCAGTACATTTAAACCCAATAGGAGGCGCCGTCAATTTTTTTTTAATACTCTTACTCGAAATTCCGCTCCTATTCCTAACGCTTTTAGGCACGCAATTTAATGTTTTATGCACTAGTGCGGAATAGTGCGCGGGCTCATCCTTGATACAATTTATTGTATTAATCGTATTAGGCATCAGCCTGACAGCCCGAGTCTAGAGCTGCTTGGCGTGATCGCCAAGCAGCCCTCACTAGTCGTTGGGGCAGCCCCGTGTATTTACTTCTTCGTAAGTGTATTGAAAAACGTCGTTTGATACACGTGAAAGTAACTAAAGTATTTGGCGCCATAACACCATCGCCTGCAGCTTGGGTGAATCCCGCCTTAGTCGCAATGACAAACTTTCTCGCCTTGTATCAAAATGTATTATAGTGACGAAAGCCAACTTTGGAGTTAGACAAAGTTTGCCGGTACCGTTTGTAGATTATTTCTTCTATTACTTATCAAGATAACAATTAAGTTAAGAAAAATAGTGACGAAAGCATACTCACTTTTTGGCGGACTGTAATGGACATACATTCCGTTCTTCTTCGCATTGCGCTCTGTCAGCCATTTCTTCACGCCCTCCATGTTAATGAGCGAGGCAGATGCTTTATATTCCTGTATCAAACAAAGGTTTCCATGGCACTTGTATGGCCTTAACACTTCGTAAATATAGTCAATCAATTAATCAAATATAATCATTTAAATTGGACGATTAGAAGTTTGTAATTGAAGTAGGCCGTAGGTGTATGATAATTACGGAGTTTAGTATTCTATTTTAATCGTCAAATAACGAAGGACTTGTCTTAAGTGTAGAAGTTTTCAGTTGACAACCTATTCGTAGTTTTATAGCGAAAATTCGGTTAGATATTAAACTAAAAACTTCGGTTAAGAACCAGCTAAAATTTACGTCATTACAATTTTATTTTTTACGTAATTGTTTTATTTTAATTAGGTAAGGGAGCGTTCAAGTATTACGTAATGCAATATTTGCAGATTTTAAACCCTCTCTCCTCCCCCACGTAAAACGCACCGTAACGCTTTTTCCCTTCTCCCTTAAATGACCATTAAAGTCACAATTATGTTGAACGAAGTATTAGTCGTAATAAACAAAATATTTTTTTTAAATATTTTTTTATTTATCCATAAATCAAATAAGTGTAGGTACGTAAAAACAATTCAATTGCAGTTACTGCTCTGTCCACTGGTTTGCCAGCCACTCAGTCTCTTTCATTACTGGTATTCGGAGAGCAAACGAAGAATTTTCTTCTTGAATAATAATATATTTATTGATCCAATTACATCGAATTACACACAAGATCTGGGGGCTTACTCTCGAGTTTAATTCCGATTGCTCGACATTGGAACTGTGACGTTAGGTACTTTTGAATTTGATTCTAGCGGCAAATTGGTTTAAAATTGCGTGACCACACGCCAAGCCCAATCCCCATTTTACTTAGTTTCCCAAAAAGGTCACACACAAACACAACACAACACAACACTATTATGCCTGATCCACACATGGCCTGACGGGGAAACAAGATTTTCTTTTTTTATGCCTTTTTTATTGTAAATTATTGTGCGTCTAATTTAGGCAGAATAAACATGTTGTCTTTCAAGGTTATTTTTATTATTAGTTAAGGTTATTATTACAGTTGGATCTTAATCTTCGAACTATTCTTATTTTACTCGTATTCTTTAAAATTAAATACTGCTGTATTTAATTTTCAATTAAATAGTACTGTATTTAATTGTTAGTGGGTCCATGGGTCTTTAATCTCGCTAAAACTCGAGAATGGCTAGACCGATTTGGCGAATTTTGGTCTTAAAATATTCGTGATACTCCAAGGAAAGTTTAAACGGTGAGAAAATATGAAAAAATTCTCAAAAAATCGACTATTCGGCGGTACGAAGTTTGCCGGGTCAACTAATAAATAGATAAAACAGCATAATAGTGATGAAGTTACTTTATAACAGTAAGAAGATTTTCAGTCGCTTCATAAATATGTTGAGTGCTGTAACCTGTAACCACTTACAAACCTACTAATCCTAGTTATTAAGTGAAATTTTGTATTAAAACAAAAAAGATAGCTACTTTTCGTGTACAAAAGAAGCTATTCACGTCAGAATGTCAATGCCTATACTTATAGATACAAGTTTCAATCGATAAGAAGCCACTGTGTGCTATGGGAAACGCTTCTCATCAAATATTAACCGGTGTCCGACTAACATCGTTTTGCTAGCCCTAGATTCGAAAATTACGTTCAAGAAAACTGAAAATATAGCATAAACTGTTTAGAGAACTGATTTTCTTGTAGAAAATGACGGCTCACTATTGCCTTTTTTATTGAAAAAATGATAAAACAAATTACAAATACAGAAAACAATCCATAGGTATTTTTTTTAAATGATTAATTAAATTAAAAGATTCACTGAGTTCAAAGTTCTGAGTTCCTGAGTTCATAGTTCTGACATCACGTTGACGGTCACTCACGATTGTCCTGAGGTTTAATTGGTAGGTACATCATATATCACTATAAATACGGTAAAGAACAGAAGTGATAGCAGGTGTGTAATCAACTGGCTGGACTCCTCGCTCACGGCAGGCGTGGTGTTTAGCGATGCAACAATGAGTACACCCTACCCCGCAAGTTGCTACTCCGAGAAATTATTTATATCTGTAAGTCGATTTAAACGTTTTAACACTTTAATATGTGACACTGTGCACCAATATGTGTCCATATTTTAAGACTAGCTTCAGTAGTTTCTGCCCAATAGTTTCATTCGCCTACAGGGATGTAGCGACATCTATACAGTCAAATAGGAACTAAAATTCGAAATCTTGCAATCCTGCTCATATTTCTGGGTTAATCGTATCCTATATCCCATTCCGGGACATGTTCTACTCGTCTGTTAAGTTTCATCCAATTCCGTTCAGCCGTTGAGATACGAAGGGGTAAAGACATTTATGATATTAGTAAGGATACTATCTAAGTAGTCCATATTATCCTTATTAATATAGATGTTTGCCATCTAAACACTCTGAGAGCAAATACCCAAACAACTACGAAGGTCTCATTACAGCCTAGACATTATTTTGGTCAAATCGGTCGGATGAAAGGCATGAAGATATAGTGATATACTGGAGTTTAATTTCTTTAATTGCCACAAGATTCGATACCGATTTGCATGCTAAGAAATTTTGCAAGCGGTGACCGTTTATTAAACTCGATTCAGCAGCAGCTATAGCTGACCATTATATCATAAACTATACCCGACTTTGCTAGGAGTTGTTTAGAATCAAACAATGAAAATTGCCTTATGATGTAGGGGAAGTACGTACAAAATGACATACACGGACAAAACGACACATCAGTGATATTTCAAATTCTTCCGTGTTTAGCCCATAGTAGACAACTATATCACGTGACCCTACCGGCTCACACCAACCTGTCAAAAAGTGAAGTCGCGCCAGTCTTTCGTTCGAGTGCTATGACCGAACACAAATATTGGTAAGTTTCGAGTTTTTTTTTATATGAAGGAGTTTCTTGTTTTAACGTTAGATTTTTCATGGCTTTACTTTGCGTTTACATTTATTGCACCCCTTAACTATTTATTGTTGCATTTAAATAACTTTTACACTAAATAATATTGATTTTACATTTATGGTTGAATTTTGATTTTTTATATCGCTTTCTGGACAAAATGACATACATAGGTAACGGACAAAATGACATAGGTATGTCGTTTGGTCCATAAGATAAGATTCAATGAATTTATTGTACCTACCTTGTATTCAACGCTGTTACTTTCATTACAGATATACCAAAATACTGCGTAATTATAAGCGTAAGACTGATCGCCAATCTTGGAGTGAGAAATCTATCCTTTAAGCTATAGAAACAGTTCTCAGTAATAAAATAGCTGGCTTTTGGCGTCTTATACATTTAGAGTGCCACAAGCAACTCTCAGAAGACATGCTTTGAATAGTAACAAAACTTTGGAGTCCAGTGCAAAGGGTCTAGGATCTTGGAAAGCTACTTTTCCATCTGATATCTTCAAACAGCTTTGATTTTGACGTCAACTCCAAACGTGAATGAAATCAAGTCAAAAAATTAACCTAAAGCACACAGATACGTCAAAGCTCCTCCAGAGAAGAAGAGATGAAACGTTACCAAATCTCTATTCGAAGAAGACAGTAAAGAAGAAAATTTGCCAAGTAATACTCAAGATGACGAAGAGGATTGCGCTTGCATATATTGCAAAGATCTTTTTTCCCGGTCAAGACCTGGCGAAGACTGGTTCCGGTGTTCAAATTTTTTGCATTAGGCCCGCGGACGTTTCCAAATGAACCAAGCGATTCATTTGCGAGATTTACCTTTAATTTTATAGTTTCGCCGTGTATGTCATTTGGTCCATATGTGTTATGCCATTTTGTCCATATGGTATGGACAAAATGGATTTTCGTTGACCTCTGTTTAACATTTTTTTATATTTTTTCTAGTTTATTTATCTTTCAAACGCCTAATATAATGCATAGGTATAAAACCAAAGACTACTGGAGTACAATATAAACGTGCTGTGATTTGATAATAAAGAGTTATGATTCAAAAACAAAACCATATGTCATTTTGTACGTACTTATAAACCGATCAAAAATTCACACAGCCAAAAAAAAAAAATTTTTTTTTTAGATTTCACATCTATCACACAACGCTGTCTAGTCCCAAGCTAAGCAGAGCTTGTGTTATGAGCACTAGACAACTGATAAACATACTTATATATTTCTAAATACATACTTATTATAGATAGATTACACCTAGACACAGAACAAATGATCGTGCTCATCACACAAACATTTGTTGAATCAGGAATCGAACCCGCGACTAACGTCAGCACTAACCACTAGACCAATAGGCCAGTCGTAAAATAACCAAGATTTGATTAATAAGAGACATTGATCAAGTCTTGGTTATTTGTCTTTTTTTTTCTTGAATCAAGTCTTTTGAAGTTACGAGTATTTAAATCTTCTAGAACCTCGAGAATGGAACAATAGACACTGCCAATTCGGAACCTGTACGTTCTTACTTCATTCTGATTCATACGATCCTGAAATTTCTTAAGACATATATCACGATCTATGGTAAGAACTTTACACCATCGTTGTATGTGATTCAGCGAAAAAAATAAATATATAATACGATGATACAAAGGCAGCTGACATCGATATTAATGATCACACCACGCGAGCCTTTCTTCTTCTAAATATGCTTCATCGTCAAACGCGTTTTTAGAAAATTGGTTGGTAGGCTTTATAGGCTCAACCCACATTGACGCAATGTCGGATAGTCGGTCAGACTTCAAAAAAAGAAGGAGGTTCTCAATTTGGTGGTTCTTTGTGTTTGTTACCTCAGAACTCCGTCATTTATGGACCAATTTGCAAAACAGTTTTTTTTAGATTGGTCTCATTTTTTTCAAAATACAGTTCAGATTTAGGGTTGTAACGGAGGCGGATGCGGTGGCGACGTTTCGCCTCCGCATCCGCCTGCGCGTAACCCAACGCTGTTCAAATGAATCCAGAAACACCAACTTCCGAAATTAAAGTTATTTTGAAGGTTTTAATGTTTTTCAAGTGAATTTGGTACCTTTTTTGTAAAAAATTTACTTGTGGCGACGCTCGTCACAGTGCTAGACCGTTTCTGAGACTTTTGAATATTCGTGAATGACACTCCTGCACGTCGGCTGACGCATCACTGTGTGCCTGTAACGCACGGTGACGGGTGAAACCGCTCGACAATAACTAAGCGTAAACGCGCGAAGGCGCACGTCATCGCGCATCGACGAACGATTTAACATTTGCGTAACACAAATTTGTACTGTAATAATGCGAAAATTGAGATGAATATTCTAGAGGCAAAAACATGATACGTAAGGCGCTTCGACTCTGCGTCAGTATGAGTTGAGCCTTACTGTCTTCACATTCATCAGATAGAACAGCACCTAGGTTTGGTATATAATAAAATAGTCATACGTACAATTATTTTTCCCAGATCTCAGGGTCAAAGAGAAAGCTGATCGAAAATGTTATGTAAATTGTGTTTACTCATCAAGTCCATATTAAAACATAAGTTTCAATACAGGTTTCCTTTTGGGGCAGACTCGTCATACTCATTCGGCTAAACCCTTTATTCTTCTTGGTCGTTTCATTCTTGTCAGAGTGGTCGTGGTTATCACGAAGATATCTCTTCAGAAGCTGTCAGGATACGCTACATGACTTTCCACCACTTTTGCCTGCTGGCAGTCATCCGGGCGCACGCGTTCAATGGGCCGCCAACAGTCGCTTTAATTTGGTCAGTCCATCGCATCGGTGATCTGCCACGCGGCCTTGTTCCGTCCACCTTTCCTTGTATAACAAGGTATTGGAATGCAATTGCAATGGAGCCACTCCCACGTCGACAAATATGGCCAAAGTATTTAAAAATACGACTACGCACCAGCGTAGACCAGCGTTCCTTGACGCCTAGTTCCTCGAGAATGGAAGCGTTTGTTCGAAACTCGGTCCATGAGACCCCGAGCATTTTCCTCCAGCACCACATTTCTAAAGTGTCAATCTTTTTGGTCTCTGTCTGTCTTAGGGCCCATGTCACAGCGGCGTATAAAAATATGGGAAATACTAATGCTTTAACGAGCCTGGTCTTGGTAACTTTTGTTATTTTTTTTGTTTCTCCATATTTTCTTGAGCTTATCCATTGCCGCTCTGGATAGTACTATTCGCTGCTTGATGTTTTCAACGCAGTTGATTTGAGATTAGAGCCCCAAGGTACACATAAGATTGTACGAAGTCGCAGTTCGCTATTTGCGTTATGTGAGGTAAGTTGTTGTTAACTCTTGTCTTGCTACGTACGGTTAAGGGCCTCTGCTTCTATTTATTACTGTAGTAAAAAGTATCATCTCTTACGTTTACTTACATTTTTTTCCCAGCCTCATTTTTATGTTTAATTAATTATAATAATAATAATAAAGAATTAATAAATAAAATAATAATATATATGAACTGTAATTAAGTTTTTGGCCAATCTGGTTGGCCAATTAGAGTAAGTTAACTTACTCTAAATTTAGGTGTAAGTTGTTTTATTAATTTCATTATTAATGTTGGAACGCCGTCGCGTTGACGGCGCCCCTCTGGTGGGCGCTAATGGTTACAACGCAGTTTTAAAGTAATTAAGTTGTTAACTATAATTAACGAACACTAAAAATTTTGTAAACGTGTTTATTGTTCCAATAAATTATTATTTTTATGATTAAAAGGAAAAAAAGAAGTAAATAAAGTGTCATAAGTGAGCTTGAAAAATGACCGTAAGAATTAAGCTTGTGCGCCAAAATTGTACTTCAACTCCACATAGTTCGAATGCACTAAAAGCTCGACATTACTCTAGCTAGTGCGACTTGAAGAATTAACATTTGAGGAGCGGAGTCCCCAATAGCCTGTGTTTTTTTTTTTATAAGCACCCAGAAATAGGAGTCTCGCTGAGCTTCGTCGAGCTATCTTGGCAGGTAGGGTAGTGTGGACCTATTTTAATACTCAACCAACCTTTTTGACAACGTACTGTCGAATTACAGTACTCATACAAGTAGTAATCACACAATTGTTATCGCACTACCGTAATGTCGAACTACTGTCGCACATTCGTTTATCACAACAGCGTGATATCGAGCTTCAGTGTGTCGTAAAAGCGTGTAATCGAAATAAGGTGCACAAGCACATATCCATTTGTCGAACGCAAGTATTAAAATAGTAAATAATACAACTTCGGTACTACATCCTCTTCAATGAGTGTGAACGACGTAGACAAATGAGTTATTAACAGAATCTTAGTGGAATCGTCAAAGTATTTAACGAATTGTATTTTAATGGTTCTGAGGGTTAATTCGAGGTGATGCAAGAAAAAGTTCCTGGAGACTTAAACCAAAGAGAGCTTATACACAAGAGAGGCATGTTACGAACGATAGAGGTTACTGCAGCCGTCGACACGGGTTGGTGGCAACCGTCGACCTATAGTGACGTTTGACACACACGACGACTGCCGCTGATCTTCATTTGTTGGAATGTCGATAACAATCCGTCGAACGTCAACAGTTATCCTATATCTACCGTTGGCAACATGGCGCTCGTATGTATGGATAGTATGTTAAGGTAAACCAAAAAAACGTCAGCGAGAGATATGCGGACAAGTGAGTGATCTTCCGGTTCAGTTTTCCATATGACATTCGAAATACAATAAAGTTGTAGTTGTCTTCTTAATGAAAAGTATAGGATCTGTTGTGTTTCAGTCAGTTTCTTTTCTAATTTGCGTTCCAAATAAGAATAATCAATAATCTCGACCTGTCAAATGTTGAGTGAAACGTATGCTTTTCTAAAAAAAAACTTATTTACGTTTCAATAAAGGGTTTTTTGCTTTGTATTTAGATTCAGTAAATCTAGGTGAATTAAAACGTTAAAGTTTAATATAAATTAGCTAAATATATTGTTAGTCAAACCTCGTTTTAATTTTTTTTTCTTATTTTCATTGTTAGGAACAATTCGCCTTTTTCTTTCATTTGCCACTCCTCAGACACTTCACACAGTGACGCAGAGATAAGCAAAATTGAGGAACTGGATTCTGATGATACTTTTGTCGTTCATGATTCGTAAATAAATTAAGTTTTAAAAATTTCTTGTGCTTACCCTACCCAATTCCTTCGATTTGACAGTGTGATGTGACGTCACAGCATGGCAATCGATCCTATACTTATTTGGGACCCATTGTACCTATTCTTAAGCTGTTAATAATTAATAAACGCTGGTATAAATAATAAAGTATATCTCTCGATAAATTGCTTTAGTTATATGACTTCAAAAAGAGGCCGTAGGTGGATAGTCATCGCTTACCGTCCGCGGTTCGACTTCTAATAAAAAATGCAAGCGAGTAGCTATTACGTAAACAACGCCACGTGCAGCAAATGCGCTTGTTCCCGAGCTTGGCCTTGTTTTAGCCATACATTTATTGAACGCAGTGGCTTCTTTCGTTAAATGGAGAATTGCAAAAAAAACATTTTTTTTTTAATAATTTAGAAATGCTCGTTCCACTA
This sequence comes from Leucania comma, assembly GCA_958295575.1. NCBI lineage: Eukaryota > Metazoa > Arthropoda > Insecta > Lepidoptera > Noctuidae > Leucania > Leucania comma. The sequence continues at coordinate 10,662,691 of OY282474.1, read as the reverse complement.
AATCCCCTAAACCAGTCCCCCAAAGGACTACGTTACAGATTTCAAATGTTCCACTACGATCCCCTATGCTGGCTATTCTAAACAAAAAAGCCAGTTATGAAATAAGTTTCCATAATCGCTGCGAGATTTCTGCCAGTAAGATATCGTCGCTGTAGAAGGATAACCTCGTATGTCCAAAAATCCAAACTTCACAAGAACAAAAAAAGCTGTTTTATCAATAGTTTAAAATATTTTTATGTGCTTTGCCTCATGTTTTGAATGATAAAAAGGACCTATTTATATTATTAACCAATGCCGTACTTAACTATATTATGCCAGAGAAATGGCATAAGAAGTTTTCTATCCCTACATAAAAACAAAATCTTCGACATACGAGGTATTCATTCTACAGCGATGATATGCCAGTGAAATAAAAAAAAAATTGCATCCAACAGTATACGGTATATTATAAAAGATTGATATGACATGTAAAAAATCACATGAAAGTTTAGAAAGAAATTGGTACCCCATGCAGGGTTTTCTTATGAATGTTTAATATTGTTATATTTCAGCAGATTCACGCTATGATGTTTCTTCCATTCATTTCTGGGTGCCTAACTGTTGGACAAAGTGATGTTGATATTCAGACCAACATCCTTAGTGTTAGGGCCCTGTGATGTTCCTGGGCGAGCAGGGTCAGAAGCAGTACTGTTTTGAGCTGAAAAAAAACATTATTATTTAAAAATATTAATCAAGTGTAACTATCTTATTTTAATAAAGTAACTATGGCATTTTGAGCATCCATTTTTTTTTTACTTAGAAATTACATGGAAATATGTACGTACCATTGTTTAATTGAATGTTAAGAATGCGATGATACAATTCATTGAATTTCTTCTGACGTTTCATATTAGATGGAGTGCGAACAACAAGGGTTGGTAGTAAGATGTAACGTTCGAGATTAGGCTCCTCTCTAGCGTGTTTGCGATGAGACGCTACTTTTTTGACCACGAGCCTTGGGTTTCTCGGCTTGCACGTAGAACTACTGCCGCTGGTCAAGTCTCGACTTCCATTGCGACGCTTCTTGAGAGGCGGAGCGCGCCGGTCCACCTTCACTGGGCTGGCTGTCTGGTAGCAACAAGTTGGTTCTCTATTCGTTGGAGACCTACCATTTACTGCGTAACTCGGACCTGGAGCAGAATCATCGTATCCCAATCTGCGCTCCAAAGAGCGACGTTTTTGTCGTCCCTCAGTTCCCAAACGATCATGACTTCGTGGAGCTCGGCGCGAATTCGACTCATCCCATCGTCTATCTGCGATCATTGCGCTCGCAGCATTGTGGTCACTAATCGCCACCTCCTCACCCTGTCTATTTTTATGACTGGCCACGATAATATCCCCAGTCTTGCCCACAGGTCTACAGCTTTCATGTCGATGGTTCAATTTAACTATTCTGTAGTGACGGCGCCGCCTGCGCTCCACGTGTGCGACGCGCTCCCTCAGCAAACTGTCTATCAGCCGCTGCAGCTCGCACCTCGTGCTGCATCTCTCCGAGTGCGCTATTCGTCGGCCGAGCCTAGCGTTGGGCCAATGTGTGCGACAAACGTCTTCCCAAATAATGTCGCTAAGTACAGCTTCCCGTGAAGGAGTTAATTTAATACCGTCATCGCGTGGAGCAAATTCACCTTGCGCCAAATAATGGACAGTATCCATCAGTCGATAATCTCGTACTGGATTGAGTTTGTGTCTAATCTTATGGACTCTTTCGGCTGCCATTTTTGGGATATCGTCTCGTTTGCACGGCACGGACGCGCATTGTCGCCGACCCCGTGCGGTAATGCCATCGTACGCGGTGAAATCACGGCCATATTGCTCCGAATTATGTTCTTTTTCTAAAGTAGTGGCTTTGCTTGGAGATAGCGGCGCAGTTTGTTGCGCGTACCGTTGAAACGCCGATGTTTCAGGAACATGGCTATATTGCTGAATGTAGCTACACCCAGGCCTGCCGCCGGTCCCAGATGTAGTCCCCATCATGTTACCTTTGGGCTCTTCATCTGATGAAGACAGAGGTATATTAGGATCTATAGAACGGAATACCATTTCCTGTCTCAAAATTTTACGCTCCAAATGATCAATTCTTTTGTTCAATTCATGAATTGTAGCACCAGAAGGTTGTGCTGAATCTTCAGATGATGTGTTCGTGACAATTAATGTAGCAATGTCGACTTTATTGGAATTTAATGTCTTTTTATCTGACTTGGCTTCGATTTTAGGAAGGTTCATGTTTACTTGTGGTTGCGTATATAGATAGCATTTTTCCGCAGACCTTTGTTTTGTATTATACACATTTACCGTCTGAGGCCTGATGTTAGTGTGGGAACATTTCGAAAGTATTGCTGAGCTCTCTACCTGAATAGTAACTGAGGAGGCTTTATCTGTATCTGTTTCACTTTTCGTGTAAGGCTGCTCTGTACCACAACCAATCGAATTTATAACTTTTAAATCATCTTCACTGTAATCTGGAACAGTGACATCATCGTATTAACCTGCAGTACCGACCCAAATGAAAATATCCAAATAATAATGTATACTTACGAGTAGTGGTAAAAGACGAATGGTCTCCAATACCTAGACGTGAACCCGACTTATCTGAACCCTGAAAAGTGCGTGAATTCTTTACATGATGGAAGCAATCGCAGATATACAAAGAGAAAAAAAAAACAAAGAAAAAAGCATACCTTTTTAGCCTTGAAGCGGTTTTTTTCTGCTAGGTAAATAGTTTTGATGGCGGGGACCGCTCTTGGTTTGATGGATACGAGTACTCTTTGTGATGCCGGACGATGAGTTGGATTCTTCTGAAGTATTTCTAAATCTGGGAATTAAAATAACTTTTATTAGATGTCATACGGAATTAAATGTACTTCTGTGGGTATAAGGGGAGTGTTACCCAGAAGAAGTTGTTTCTGAGGCAGGCGGCCCGAGCCTCCCGCGAGATAATCGTAATCAACCTCACGTATCAATTTCTCTTCTTGGATGGACAGTAACTTCTTCTTGGATGGAGACTGTTTATTTTCCATCACATTTTATTTTCCTCTTCGCATGCATAGTTCTAAAATCAACCCGCCTGAACTACAATAATGTGAAGTTAAAACAATAATTTTATTTTACAGTAAAAAGAAAATTTTACATTATTCTGACAGGTGCTACGACTGGATTTTTTTTTCTTCTTTCTACTTTTGTGACAGTTTCTTTATGGAAATGTAGCTCTGAAGTTTGTATGCTGAATAATTTCATTTGGTTTGAATTAACAAAGTCATAAGTTGTAAATGAGAAGAGTTGGTCTCCTCTCAAAAGGCCTGGTACGAAGTAGGTACACATAACCAGAGAGAAGAGATAAGTACCCATTTGCAGTATAATTATACAAACTAGAACGGTATATAGCCTAGATATATGAATGATACCTACAGGTGTTTTAGAAGTTAAATGTTATCGAAAAACAATTAGCTTAAAGAATTTTGCTACTTAGTTACTCACTAATATAATGAAGGCCAATGAACAAGAGCTCAGACTGTTTATGTCTGAACAAGTACGTTAGAGAGCTCACATAGTAAAGAACTAAAAAACGACCTGTACATTTCATTTCATTCATTTTTATGTTTCCTAAATTCGAATCATATTATTTTAATCTCGGACTTAAATCAGTGTGGAATTCAGAAAATATTATAGTATCGATAATACTCTGATTAAATTATATGTGAGCTTTTGCGACCAATTCTATTTTCCATTTAGCTAGTCTGATGTCTTTCATAAAAACGCGATAACAGGGTCAAAAGAAACATTAAGATTGTGTAAAAACACTTAATGAACTGATTCTTCAAAACACCAAGTATTTTTGTAAAAACACAGTTTACGAAATCCTACGCCGATAGGTAACGATCGCTCTATAGACACAACGAAACTTTTTCATTACAACATAGACCACAATTCAAAAATGGAAACAGAAAAACAAGTAAGTTAACTGTCAAAATTTACTAAGCGTGACGTTTTATCGATTTGTGCTTTTCTAAAAAAAATTGCTAGCCAATTTTCTGGTGACAAATTAGCAAGATTTTAGGGTACATGTTTGAATTAACCGTGATCGTGAAAGATGACTGATCAAGAGCCAAAAAGTAATGCGCCTTCGGCCGGCGGGTCGGCTGTGGTGTTGATGGAGAAGACGATATCGAGCAGACACAAGACGTTCCGACCCACTGAGTTGTCCGACCAGACGCCAGCCGAGCTGCATCACAAGCGCTCGCGCGCACCCGCCGTCCCATGTAAGTGGCTTTACTCATTTACTTTTCCTGACATTATGAGACAATGTGGCAGATTATATTTTTGTTAGTTTCATATGCACAAATAATCATTTACTTGTACTATTTAGAGTACACTTTAAGGTATTTCCCACCCAATTTTAGACACATATCTCTAAGTATTAATACTAGAAAAAATAAAATGAATAGTACAGTTGTAAATTAATAGTATCGAAATATACTTACTACTGTACAGAAATTTAAACAAATAAATACACCATTTTCCCGCCAAAAACTTGTTAATTATATGGGTCTCCATTTCCATGACACTTACTTTCTAATATTGTTTTAAATCCTCACTTACCTTAAAATATCTGTAACCTTATTATGATAGCAGAGCTTGAAATGATTGAATAATGAATCAAGTACTAAATGAATTTTTATGAACTTTCTGGGAAAGAAGAACATTTTTGTATAATATTAACTGATACAACTCAACGAGATAACTATATTCAAAGAACTTCAAAACGTACAAATAAATAATAACGGTTTTAATGGAAGCTATCTCTGGGGTATATGGCATCATGAAAGATAGACAATGCAGACCACGTGCACACGCAGCAGCTGCAGTAGAACCTAAGATAGCTTGACTTGACATGGAAAAGATTTGGAAGAATCGTGAATATTGATTGTGCACCTTTATGGGGATTTACACATCTGGAACAGATATTCAGAGGTGCGTTTAGAAACTTAAACAACAACATGTTCAAGTTTTTATACTCACTATCGTCATTAAAAGAAAAGACCTAGAAAAGGCATTCGGATCCGGATTCCTCGTGAGGTTTTCGTAGTAGGCCCTTAAGGAATTTACCTCCGGAAAGAATGTGCAGTGGATCCTAACGTTATGCAGTTGATACAGTACCCAAATCTAGTGTAGGTACAGTGGCTGCTACTGGAAGCTTCAATTTAATTGTCAGTTTGCTTCAAGGGTCGCCCCTCAGTCCTTCCCTCTTCCTGATAACAATAATGGATGATCTGAAGTTGAACATTCCGAAAGAGGCTCTCTGGTGTATGCGGTTTGCCGATGACATTGTACTGGTTGCCGAAAGTAACTTATATAGGTCCAGAGGATAGGTTAGACGTATGGTAGCAAAGACTAGAGACAGAGTATTGGCCTATGTAGAGAGAGTCCATGGATTTTGGCAGTTTGTTTCTCCAGTTCTGTAGCTCCCCGTAGTTCGTGCCCGTAGTTCTTATCGGAACGCCCATATCGATATGCTCGTGACTTCAAAGTACTGAAGCAGCTTAGGTCACTTGTCGAAGGCGATAGCGAACTAAACCCGTACCCGTACCCGTAAGTAAAAGACGTAACGCTCCGGATCGCATCGCTTAGGATGGAAGAAAAGCCACAGTTCACTAAAACAACTTTTTTTTATGGTCGGTAAAATCATCCAATGACAAATCCCGCCCTTTGGCGGAGCGGGAAGTAGTGTCAGACTCTTACGGACTAAAAACCTACCCCGTTCCTTCGTAGCCTATCGTGCCGGGGCCGGGTATTCCTTTCGGAAGTTAACCCATGACCCCAGTAGGCTTCGACCCTGCCTGCCTGCAGTTGGCAGGCTGGGCCTCTTCGGTGTGCTGACAGCTCCTTGAGGCGCGCGGGATGCGACCCATGGAAGATTTCACAAGTTATAGGGGAAAATCTTCTAGTCCGTGATAAAACCTGTAATACTTATGGATCAAAATATGGGCTGTGAAAAAGACGGGTGAAAAAGATTAAATATAGCTGAGATCAGAATGTTGGGATGGATATGTGGACTGACTGGAATGGATAAAGTGAGAAATGAATAATATACTCCTCCCTCTGTAGGAGTTATTTATTGTGGGTGTCCTCTAATATCGAGGAAGGCCATAAAAAGAAACAATTATGTTAGAGGAAGACCGCGTCCCAATCAACTCCAGTAGCCCGATTCACGTAATCAAAACCGTAGCGATATCGTAGCGACTTGGTCGTTTCTGACATTTTCGTATTCTCATCCTTCAAACAACTCCGATTTAGAACTCGTTCGATCGAAAAGTCGTTGAACCGTATTCTGCTAGTTCAATCGTGTTTCAATCGTCATTCAATCGTTGGCTCAATGGTATTCTGGTAGACAAACGTTGTTTGATCGGATAGGACGCCAGCGACTACACGTCAAATATTACGGTTGAAATGTCGTTGAACAGAAGTTAGTTTTAATTACAGGGCGTATTGTGTAAATCTTATTTATGAGAACAATGCATACATAAAGTTATCGTAATTGTAACGAGCAATGAGACACGACATTTTTTTAGGTCGGAAATCATCCAATGACTTCTCCCGCTCTTAAGCGGAGTGAGAGGGCGTGTCAGATTTTTACTGACTAAAACCTTTGACTTGCGTTGCAGGGTTCCAGGGTTTTGCTGAAATCTCCTTTAGGTATGCGTGGAACACTACACGCCGTCGACGACTCGTACTCGGTCCGGACAGTTACCAGATGGCTAGCTACTCATTGTTCACCGTCCGCAACGCACGCCCACGCATACGGTGGCTGGATATCGGGTTCGGGATCCTAGCCGCTAGGGTGTGAGGAAGTCCGTTTCTTCACGCGTGCTGTTTCGCAGAAGGAGGCGACCGCCTGCCATTTCTCCTCGCTCCGGATCATGGCTGTAATAGAGACCAGCGCGAAAGGTCGATGCAACCGATCGCCTCGAGCACACGGCGGTGCTTCGCCCATGTGGGGCACTCCTCCACCGTAAAATAATTTACACGAGATAATTTGATTGAGATTCATATTGCTATTAGCTTCAAAATATAGAGCACTTGCTAGTTATTGTTATAGTTTATGCAAAGCACTTCATTCATTGACTAAATTCTAGTAAGTAACTGTATAGGGTGTGTAAATAAAATAATGATCAATTGAATAAATCAGTTTATTATTTTAAAACAAATAAAATCAATTATGGGTTTATGTCCGTTGCTAAATCTATTCGGCTGCAGACTGCCCATCATTTGCCAAATCAACAGACGAGATATTGACGAATAAATTATGCAAAATGCCTTTCTTGTCTCGTGCATAACAATAGTTTTAGGATTGACAGTACAATCAATTGCTGGAGGGGTTCATCAAATCTGAAAAAAATTATTTAAGTTCTTGTGATTATGACTTTCTAATTGTCTAGATCTATCAACAGCTCCGGCCTAAGTAAGTTACTTTATTAAGAATCTGCAGGCGATTGAAGCGCAGTTCCAACGTGTAAAACTTCCCACATTTGAAGACAATTGAAGAGCAACTGCTCTTCTGCAATTTTCCACGGTGCTCTTAGTTATTCTTCTCCACCATAGCATAGCATCAGGCCTATAATGTTCCCACAGCTGGGACTCAAGCATCCTCTCTCGGAGGAGGAATGGGTCGCAATCCACCACGCGGGCCCAGTACGGGTTGATGTATGACACATGTCTTCGAGGTTTTGGTTCTAGGACATGCCGGTTTCCTCACGATGTTTTCCTTTACCGTTTTAAGAGCAGTGGGATGAAATAAATTACGCAAAGTAACGCGCCTAGCCAGGCCGCAAAGTGAGTCAGCCGGTTTTGTACCCGTGACCTACAACTCGTAAGTCGGGGCCTTTACCACTCGGCCACCACTGCTAAGGGTAATAAGGGGGTAGTAGCCCTTAGCAATTACAATCAGGGAGCTCTCAAGGAGTAAACGTTACACTTACAAGGTTTAATAGGTATCGATAATTAAATATTATTTGCTTTAACGAAACTTAAAACCACTGGTGTTTTTGTATTTGGTAGGGACTTATCAGGTTAACAAGAATATGTAATAAAACGATTTCTTTAAAAAGTGCCCCCTAGTAGGTTTTGAAATGACAATTTGATGATTCATATTATTTTGATAGATAATGCAGAGACAAAATATAGACTTTACGTTTTAAACCGCAATTTAAAAAGTTTATATGTGAAATGTGTATTTTAAATAACAATTTTCATTAAATGGTTATTAGTATCGTTTATAATTCTATTTAATAATTGATTACACCGTAAATAAGATTTAAAAAATTAAATTCTGTATTTCATTTTGCTGGTAGAATACATAATAATGTTACTGGCAATAAGACGTTGACAGGTCGTTTGGTTCCGATTACGTTCCGACCCAGTTGAAATGTCGTTCTATCGAAGCTCGATCAAGGAATACGTGAATACGGATTTTGGATAGGACTACAATCGAACGACAATCGAACGACAATAGAACTTCAACGACATTTGGATTGTTTGATTTTACGTGAATCGGGGTACAGATCACTGTTCTAGGCATACACAGCGGCTTCCGCATCTTCCCTAAGAAAGTGTGGTTGATCGTTATTAAAAATAGAAAAGAGGAGAGTTGGATCACGGATTTCATTCAGAAAGTGGTTCTTGTAGACACGGTTCGTACGTATGGTTGGGGAATTCCTCGCTCACGATTATTAAACCAGTAGCTTGAACCCTGTCCCCAATACTGACGAGCTATATTTTATTTGTTTTTTTTTTTAATAAGATTTTTTTATTATAAATTTTAAAGGAAGTAATTTGGGCAAGCAAACTAACAACGGATCAATGTGTTTGACTATTGACTTAAACTGAGCTAGATATATCGTCATCATCATCATCATTTCAGCCGAAAGACGTCCACTGTTGGACATAGGCCTCCTTCAAATGTCACCATAATGACCAGTCTTGTGCGACATCCATCAGATTCCCCTAACCCCCGCAGATCATCGGTCCACCTAGTGGAAGGCTTTCCAAAGCTGCGTCTTCCAGTACGCGGTCGCCACTCCTGAACCTTTCGCCCCATCGCCCATCTATTCTGCGAGCAATGTGCCCTGCCCACTGCCACTTAAGTTTGGCGATACTTCAGTATGATATAAGAATATGACAATTTAGTTGACTTTTAACATTTTTGACGACGCTTGGTCCCCCAAGCGTCGAATAACGCTGGTCATTATGGTGACATTTGAAGGAGGCCTATGTCCAACAGTGGACGTCTTTTGGCTGAAATGATGATGATGATGATGATAACATTTTTATATCTTGCCAGCTGTAGCTGAAGAATACAAAGATTTACCTGAGAATGAAATCAGAGAACTACAAAAGGAAAGCGAACTTGGTGAGTAAAATTTAGTAAACGAGCGAATATCTGTGAATACAATAATATAACAACTAAAACTTGTCAATGTAGCGATGACTTCCGAAAAGCTAAAACGCCGAGCCTCAAAAAAATCGTCGAAGCGAGCGACGTCACCGGAGCCGATAGCCATGGTGCCCATAGAAGTGGAGGTAGTACAGGTGGGGTCAATGAATCACTATGCTTTGTTTTGTCGCAAATGCCTTCCATCACGCTACTGGCGTGTGATAACGGAGTCGTTTCTGTCGGGACATGATAATTTGAATGCATCGTTAACGATAGCGATTTAATTATTTCACGCGATACTTTTAAAGCTGTGAATCACGTTGTTACGGGTTTTATAAACTGCAAAAATGTTTCAGAAAGCAGACATCACCCCTTCTGCGACACAGCCTATACCCTCGCCAGTGGACCCCGGGTTGGATTTCACCGACTCCAAGGAAATTATTGACAACGACGACAGCATAACGGAGGAGATTTCCGACTTGCGGAATGCCGAATCTATCCATAAAGAATGGGTACGAATCTTGCTATTTCCTATACTAAGCTATTTGATCATGTTACTTATAATTTCAATTTGTTAACGTAAAGTAAATGACAAATATTAGATATTAATTTGATAAATAATACGGTACATCAAAGATACGAATAGGTAATATCCGTAATTTTCGAAGCCTAATTGAAGACCGTCCGGTATATTTTCAAACGCATAACTATTGCCGCGGCAGCCCGCACGCCACATTGCCGCTCTAATCTCACATAAAACATACTATCAAATGTAGACCGTTTGATACTTAGCGAAGCCTATAACACAACATCAGTGTCTGCACTTGTGAACGCATAAAAAGCTCAGTGCAACTTGATTATATTGGATTTAATGCTGCTTGATATTAAGGGCCTCTGCACACCACGTTTTTTAAACGCGCTATTGACGCGTATTTGTAGTGATACAGACGCGATAAGCACGCGAGTCAGACGCAGCCTGTAGAACTTCTTTATGATAAAGCACGTTTCGAAAACGCGCGTCTACGGCGTGTTTAAAAAACGTGGTGTTGACAGGCTGAGTTTTGCATGCGTTGACGATGCTGTGGATGTTCCTGCGGGCAGCACTCGTGTGTCGTGCTGGCTTAGTAACGTGTTAATTGGTTGTAGTCGGAGGAGGAGGCGGGCGGGCTGCCGCGCGCCGAGTCGCGAGCGTCGAGGGCTTCGCGCGCGTCCCGCGTGTCGCGCGTGTGGCGCCAGCTGTTCTGTTGCGGCGTGCCCTACGAAGCCCCCTCCGAGCACAACGTGTCCTCCCCGCGCGGCGGCGAGTTCGCCAGCGGGATCTAACCCTGCCACCACGCGCGCTTCATATCGCCGCGATCTGCGACGTGTTCGCGAACATCAATGCTACATCAGCTGGCCATTTTCGACCGTCGCTCCTCAATCTTAGTAAATCGTTTAGCGGTTAAGCTATAAATGTTTATTCGACCCTGTAAAGTGTATGATGAATAGTTGAGCAGCTAGATCATAAGTGTCCACCCCGCCGTGCTACTGAGGTGCCCGTAGGTAACGTCGCTCGAAAATGGTCAGCTGAGCGAAAGGATAACTGACTACATCATGTAAACATACGTGTTTGTGCTGTGTATATAAAATTATTAACAATGATTATATTTTTTACTAATGAGGGTCTGGACACCTACGGGACTGGTCTACACGTTTCAGCATGGCCAAAGGTCAACGAGTATTAGTGACATTTACAAAAATATTTTTATACTTTGTTCAATGTGCTTGTTTTTTTAAATTATTATATTAATATTTCTCTTGTTGATTTAACCCAAAACGTTTAAAGCACAATACTTACTACCAACCCACCCTAAGAATAATATACAAAGCTTGTATTTATAAAACTTTGTGCGAATTGTAAATTAAAGTTTCGATTTCAAGACCAATTAATGTTTTACTGTGATTTCACATTTTTTAAAATTATCCGTAGGTATTTAGATATTAGTTTCGAATAGCTGAATTCCTGAGATTTTTTAGGACACTGTGAATGTTAGTCAGTTTATACCTGAAAAACAAGAGGCTGAAGATACTATACCACTGCAAAGAAAATTTTCGAGTGAGATAAATGGCAAAATTGTAAATGATATTTTCACTTTGATAGTAGGCAGCGGGTAGGTTTAGTAGCTTAGAAAACTCGGTGTCAAAAAAAAAAATATTACACACACAGAAACAAAATTGTACTTGAACTTACACACAAACTCAAAACTAACCCGCTATGGCGAGCTAGAACATATGCAACAATATGCAACTAACTAATAAATTATATATTTTCAATCCAAAAGAAATTTCGGTGCTTCCATCTCAATGTGAGCAGGCCTTTATGCAGCGGTAAAGACTTTTTTAATACAGCTATAATTGCCAACCATGGTATGGTCATCATGTAAAGAGCAGGGATGAAACGCATCTCGCAAAAAGAGTAATGAGAATATACATGTGGATGGATGAAGAAGGAGAAGGAGGCCATAGAAAAGATGGATGGATTGTGTGAATGATATGAAAGAAAAGAGAACACGAGACAAAGTCAAGAAGACGATGATGATGATCAGAACCACGGCAATGTTTTAGGATAACGAAATAGAAAACGTGAACAAAGATCCTGTGGTTCAAGAGAGCGGAGACAAGATACCCTTACAAAGGAAGTTAGCAAGTGGAAACGATAACGAAGGTGTAAGTAAACCCTTGTAATAGAGCGCCTTCAAATTAACAGCAAAATACCGCGTGACGGCAGCGGCGCGGTCGCGGCTGCCACCGCTTTGCTTTGTTATTCCATATCGACGCTTGAAAGAAAGGCAAAAATATCTAAGCGACATTGAGTTAACTTTGTAGGAGAGTGATTTAAAGTTAAAATGTTCAGTTTTTTTTTTGTTAAGAATGATGAAACAGCCGGATTTATATATTATTAACATCATGGTAATAGTATCTAAATGTTTTTTAACTAACAACAATCGCTCTCCTGTGAAGTTTACTCAGTGTCGCTTAGATATTTTTGCCTTTCAAGCGTCGATATCGAATAACAAAGCAGCGCGGTGGCAGCGTCGCGTCCACCGCGCTGCTTTGTTACTTGCGTTGCGTCCGTTGCGTCACGCGGCACTTTGCGATTTTTGCCTTTCAAGCGTCGAATATAAATAAAAACGCGGCCGCTGTGCGATCCGCCCTGCGGCTGCGTGTGATATTTACGGTAGTTTGTTAGTATTTACTTGGTAAATAGTGACTTGATGTGTTGCAGATCACTAGCACTAAGCAGCTAAAGAAAAAGGAAATCACGTGGACCCGTTCGACATATCTGGATAAAGTGCAGCTGCAGGTTTACATTATTATTATACCTAGCATTTAACTGTCTTCTTTCTTCTCGCTTTTTTTTAGTAGAGCTTCAGAAAAACAGAAATTAAATGATATCAAGGTGGATGTTGCAAGGTAGCCCGAGAAATTAAAATTTTCATTAGTTTCTTGAATTTTGCAGGTCATAGTCAAGTTAAAAAGTAATTTAAAAGTGTTAGCTGAACATAAAAACCAAAACCGTTAGTATTACAGTCGCAAATTATACATATTTTAATTAACATAACTACAATTTGTAACAAACTTGAGAAACCTTAATGTCCGCGGCCTACCCTGGTGCATCCTACTTAAGTATTGTCAACCTCGTGATAGCTTAAAATGTTTACGTCATAAAACATGCCCTATTTTTAGGGTTCCGTATCTCAAAAACCCGAACCCTTATAGGATCACTTTGTTGTCTGTCTGTCAAGTCCCTTTATCTCGGGGACGCGTGGAGGTATCGAGTTGAATTTAAAACCATGTAATTATATTGCAAAAAACGTATATTTCGACACTGTCAAGGGAAGTAAAAACCATATGGTACTTCCCGTTGATCTAAAATCCTAAAATTTGGCATGAAGTAAGGTCTCATCAAGGTCTGAGACTCTGAGAGCACTGGTGGCCGAGTGGTAACGGCCACGACTTACGAGTTGTAGGTCGCGGGTGCAAACCCAGCCAGGCGCATTACTTTGTGTAATTTATTTCATCACCACTGCTCTGAAAACGGTGAACGAAAACATTGTGAGGAAACCGGCATGTTCTAGAACCAAAAATTCGAAGACATAGGTATATTATGACATCCACCAACCCGCACTGGGCCCGCGTGGTGGATTATGGCCCATTATGCGGTTTTACCTCGATTTTTCTGTGTGTAACCGAAATCGTAACAAAACCCCTTCCAAATCCAAATCTTGTTTTTCAACAAAGGTCCTACATGTCATTTGACTGTTAAAGAGTGTTACATTTTGCTGAAGGTCCAAATCACAGGGAATTGGTGGTAAAGCAAGGCATGAGGGCTTTCTATTTTTTTTTCTTATCTATTTCAATTATTCTTTTTAGAATTTGAATACACGAAGTATGGCTTGGATGTTGGATCAGAAAGCTTCGGTAGGACCATGCTTTAAGAAAACTTTACCATATGGAGAGCCGTCTGGAATCACCATCTGTTTACCAAAGGTTAGTGAAGAAGATCCATTAATCTACCGAGCCTTTTCCTTGCCTATGTTGGGGTCGGTTTCCAGTATAGCCAGATGCAGCTGAACGCACGATCTTTATACGGACCACCGCCAATCTGACCTCCACAATCACACCCCTTTTTTGTGTTGGAAATCATCAAATGACTTCCACCTATTCGAAAAGGACGACTTAGTTCGCCTTTAAATGCACCCAAAAATACGCAAAATACGCGCTTTAGTCGTGGAGTTGCGGATACCAGCCCGAAATACAATACAAATGCACCCAAAGGTGTGGTCCTCTTTAGGGCCTGTCCGCACAGCGATATTTCACCGCGAGGTTTTTATTCTTGCGTATTACTGCGAATAAAATTTCTCACGATTTTTGTCAGTTTAATGCTGTTACCGGCTGAGACGCACGCATCGATATATATGTACTACGCACTAGATTACGCGTGCCGTACATTCACTTTTTTCTAATTAGTTGTTAGGCATGCCGTACAATCCGCGCTCAGCTGACGTTAGTGCAATTTTGACGTTCATGCAGTGTAGGAGAGCCGCTAATAAATTCGAATCAAAGTAAACTAGGACATAAACAATAATTCTGTAGCTAAATAAATAAAGCTACTGGTTATCCAAGCGATGTAATAGCTTCTAATATCGTAATAATATAATAGAAAAGATAATATTCCAAAAAAGCGCCCTCCATTTTACAATCATAGACTAAAACATACAGATGCTCCCCCCTATGAAAACGAATTGTAAGTTTTTACCTACAACTGTTTTACAGAACACAGACTTTATGCGGTGTTTTATAACCAGTTCGATATTATTGAATATTTTTTAGGGTTCCGTACCTCAAAAGGAAAATTGGAACCTTTATAAGATAACTTTGTAGTCCGTCTGTCCGTCTGTCAAGACCCTTTATCTCGAGAACGCGTGGAGGTATCGAATTGAAGCTAAATACTCGAATCGATTTATTTTATCACCACTGCTCTCAAAAACGGTGAAGGAAAACATCGTGAGGAAACCGACATGTCCTAGAACCAAAAATTCGAAGACATGTGACATCCACCAATCCGTACCGGGCCCGCGTGGTGGATTATGGCCCATTCCTTTTCCTAGAGAGGAGGCGTGAGTCCCAGCAGTGGGAATATTAAAAGGCTGATGCAATGCAATGCAACTCAAATCTGTGTTGGTACAGCCTGCTAGCTGCAGGCAGGCAGGGTCGAAGCCTGCTTGGGTCATGGGTCAGCTTCTGAAAGGAAGGCCCGGCCCCGGCACGATAGGCAACGAAGGAACAGGATAGGTTTTTAGTCAGTAAGAGTCTGACACTATTTCCCGCTCCGCTCAAGGGCGGGATTTGACATTAGATGATTTTACCTACAATAAAAAAAACTGTGCTGGTAAAATTTTATAATAAAATACCACTTTAGATTATCTATCCAATTGAATGAATCCAAATTGCAAAACATGTAAAACGCATAGTGTGCGTTATAAATTGGATGATTATATTAATATTATTAGACAAGCATATTAGATAAGCATATAAATTGGAAGATTAAATACTTTATAAAAATGCTTGGCTAAATCCTGGTCCGGCTCTACTGCCACAAAATCAAACTACCAAGTTAAAAAAAAAAGATGACGATAATGATGTTTTGATGTCGCTAAAAACGCATGTTTCGACATTCTCAAGGGTATCAAAATTCATAGGGTACTTCCCGTTGACCTAGAATCCTGAAATATGGCACGAAGTAAGGTCTTATAATACAGATATAGGAATAAATCTGAAAATTTGTTGTTACGTCATAAAAAAAACTTTTTTGCGATTCAGAAAAATCTTCAAGACTCTATTCGGGATTTGAAGTACAAACGCTCAGAGCGCGAGTACGACTCTCACTTGCCGAGTTTTGTGTTCTTTCTTTTCTTGTATTAATATTAGACATCGTTAAATTTTAGTCGTTTCAATCCCGCGGAGGGTCGTTTCGGTACATGAAATACTATCGATTTGTAAAGAAAAAAATAAAAAATAAACTACTTTTTTTTAAAAACTCCAATAATTTAACGGTGTATTAACATATTTTTATCAAAGTTTAAAAATTACGACGACATTTTTTGATACCCAATAAAAACTCATCAAGAAATGTCAACGAAGAGAATTTATACCAACGAAGACTATTATTACATTTTGAAATAGAGTATTATTGTAATGAAGTATTGTAGGCAAGAAACTGTGTCACGTCTGCGGTATAAAAATCTATATAGATGTCATGTCATTACACTAAGTTGAAAGCAACGCGTAAGTACTAGGATATTCATGGCGTTTTAGACCTTTTGGTCGCGAAAAAGTATCCTCTATAAGCTATCTTAGCGCTGTAAGTTTTAAAAGTATTGTTAGACGACATAATGGCAATCTAGCGCTGCAGCGATTTATTGTTTGATTTTTTCAGTATTTTGACAAAGAGTTTATATGAACGTGCTTGTCTATCGCAAGAATATAGGTCGATGGACGCACGGCTCTCGAATGGATAATAATTGCACAAAAAAATTAATTTATCTTATGTGGTGGCGTAATAGATGCAGACGTATCAAAAGATGTCATGAACATTAAATTCACCCATTTACGGCACTGAGACCACAAAAGGATTTTTTAAGGTTTCCGTACCTCCAAAATCAGAAACGGAACCCTTATAGTTTCACTTTGTTGTCCGTCTGTTTGTCTGTCTGTCAAGACCCCTTATCTTGCGAGCGTGTGGGGGTATCAAGTTTAAATGAAACCATAAACACAGGTCTGCAATCCCTTGAAGCTGTGAAAAAATCAAAATTCTAAGTTAGCGAAAAAAAAAAGATACGACCATGTATGTCGCAAAAAAACGTATATTTCGACAGTCTCAAGAGAATCAAAATTCATAAGGTACGTCGACCTAGAACCCCGAAAATTGGTGCGAAGAAAGGTCTTGTAGCACAAGTATTGGAACAAAACTGTAAATTTTTAGTTACGTCCCAAAGAAAAAATACGTATACTATTTTCGATTCGAAAAAATCTTTGACATTCGATTCGGGAATTTAACTTCTTACTTAAATTTGTTTGTACGGAACCCTCTATGTGCGAGTCCGACTCGCATTTGCCCAGTTTTTTTTACATAAAATATCAAGAGCTGAGCAAATCGCGCGAAGTTTAATTTGTAGTGCGGACATAGCCATAACAACTTTATACTGCACAAAACATTCGCGCGGATTTATTTCCGCACCATATCGCGTCAAATCTGCATGAAATCACTGTTTTTTTTTTTTCGCGCGCATACTTCTATATGATTCAATGTGTTACAGAATGACGAAAAAAAAACCTCGCGATGAAATACTGCTGTGCGGACAGGCCCTTACAGTGCTTTTTATTTTTGTCGCGCTCTTTTTGAATTTGGAACATCTTAGTGTTTAACGCCAAAGAAATCGAACGCAAATATTGTTTGAATAAAGACTGGCTCGTACGACAGCCCATAGTCGCGCCGCCGGCTAAATACAAAAAAATAAATCAAGAACGCGCGAACTACCCTAGAACAGGAATAGTAGAGTGGTAGTATCACTCGGGCACAAATATATTTTTGGCTTGGGCTTTGATTCCCTCGCTATGTTCAGAACTCAACTCTAGAATCCCTCACTTCGCTCTGGATTAAAAAAAAAGCGCCCTCGCCGTAAAAATATTATTTTGCTCCCTTATAATACAATTAACTATTCCTGTTCTAGGGTGGAGTGAGAGGGAGTGTCAAAATTTTACTGACTAAAACCTACCTGTGCTCTTCAGTTGCCCTTTGCATTCCAAAGCCACGGTAACTCGTCTAAAAGATCTTTTGGCCCTAGAGGGCATCGGCCCAGCTGGGTTCCTACGGATTTGCTGACATCTCTTTGAAGCGTAACAGGAACACTACGCGCCATCAACGACACATGGGGCTCCATCAAACCGTAGGGGCCCAGTAGGGTCGAGGCCTAGTCTGGGGGTCTGGGGAGGTATGAAAATGCATACCAGGGCCCTAGATCCAAGGCATGGAAGGAACAGGGTAGGTTTTTAGTCAGTAAGAGTCTGATACTATTTCCCGCTCCGCCCGAGGGCGGGATTTGTCATTGGATGATTTTACCGACCATAAAAAAAAATACCAGACGGCCGGTAGACGAGCTAACGACCACACCCCTATGATAAACCATAATAGGAACGTACCAATATTTGTACAGTGACTGAATAAAAGAAAAAACAATATAATTCAGTATTTTGAAGCTTCTTTGCTTTGAACAATCACGAAACTGTAGTTTTTATATTCTGGAACTAAATCGTACCACATTACATTCCAGAAATCTGTGAAAAGTTTAAATGAGAACATCAAACCAAGTAAATCAGGAGGGATTAGCATAACCGTGTCCAAGGTACACTTTTATCCTTCTTTATGACCCCTAAAAATTTAAGGAATTAAACTAAAGTTGCCATTCGAAATTCCTCGGTGGCAAGCTGCGGATGCAGGCAAAACATGCGGCGGCTGCACGAAGCCAGCTGCAGCAGCACGACTGGTTCTCTATGCAGTAGTATATGGATTTGAAAAACATTCCGAACGCACCTGCACGTGCTACCACCGCATGTGCTCCCTGCATCCACAGCTTGCCGCCGATGTTCTAATGGCACCTTAAGCGACCGAATGTGAATATACATTAGGTCGCTTAAGGTGCCACTCGATAATAGAATCCCCGCTGTGTGTTGTGATAAGCTTGCTAGGTTGAACTGGAACAGTTTGCCTGCTGCGGACTTCCCGTCCGATTAGAGAATAGGCTAGAGTGAATAGGCTCCTAATAAACTAGTGAGCTTCACCGTCAACGATTGCAACGTAGTCAAGCAGAGGATAAAGGCAAGGAACGGAAAGGTAGGTTTTTAGTCAGTAAAAGTCTGACACTATTTCCCGCCCCACCCAAGGGCGGGATTTGTCATTGGATGATTTTACCTACCCAAAAAAAAAAAAAGTCAAGCAGTAGTTTATATCAACTTTTAACACGTAGATCCACAACTACCAAACTTGTTCATACAAAAGTAGACTCTAAACATTGGAATTAAGGCCTATAGTGGCGTGGATGTGAGAGGACACCGGTGTCCTCTGAGCTAGGACAGATTAAAAAAAAGAAATGGTTTGGCTCTCCTATAAGTAGATTCAAATGCATCAACGCACATGGGTCACGACGCATCTCCAAAAAAAAAAGGCAGGGTTGGGACACAATGGCGCGACGACTTAGAGGCAATACTATAAGTATATATATATAACCTTTACGGCAAGGTTGATAGCACAGTGATTGAACATTTGGCTGCTACGCTGCATGTCGCGGATTCGATTTCCGCACAGAACAAAATCTAAAATCTTTACTGCCTAGAGATGATAGTTCTTCCAGGTCTGCGTGTCTTGTGCTTGTGAGTATGTCTGTGAACTCACCCACGATACAGGAGTGATTCCTGGTGTGGGTGCAACTTTTTATTTAAAAAAAAAAGAATTAATAGTTTTGTTGTGTTTTCAGAGATGCTTGGACAATCATGTAAAATTATCAAGCGATTATGAAATGAGAATGAAAACAGACCGTGTTATTTTTCCACGAAACGCGAGTGTAAAAGTAATTAAACTTTGCATTATATGACAAAACAAAATACGACCGAATTCAGTTTAAAACACACATACAAAAAAAGAAAATAACTTTACCGGCAACAACCGTCTCCATTATCAGATCCTTATCCAGGTATCTTCTAGCCGAAGTGCATCTCTTGACAATTCTAATAAACTCAAATACAGCTAGGATTGATTTAAAACGGTGTCCGGTACCTGCTTCCTTCGGGTTCTATCAATTTGTTCAGATCCTGACTATGGGTCCAACTTAAAAAAAAAATCTTTTCGAAATTTCTAAATCCGTTCAGGCATCTTCGATTAATCGAGGAACGTAAATAATAAATAAAATGGAAAGATTTCCACGTCGGTGAAAAATAGTACTACGTTTTAAGTACGAAATATACGATATTATTACAACATTGGTCCAGCAATGCAAATTTTGTTGAATTTGAGAAGTGTTTTCGTCAAAGCTGGTAACTTGGTGGACGTATTCTGGCCTTCTTCTTCCTGCTCTTATCCCATATTACTTGGGGTAGGGGCAACACATTTTTTCTTGCACTCTGTCCTGTCATCCGTCACACACCTATTCTTTCAATATCACTCCTTACACTATCCATCCATCACGTATCACGTATTCTTATCTATCACTAAGATATTTTCTGAAACGAAAAATCAGTTTTCCTGACTTTCTGAGACATGTAGTTTTGAGTTGCATGTACTTCTACTTTAAGTAATCCTTACTCAACTTCTATAAAATTTTCAAATTAAATTGTAGTCAATTTAAAAGCATTGATTTCAATTACTTTGCTGGATTTTTTTCGAATGTTTCTTCCTCAGGTTAGTTTACGAGTAGTTTAATTAAATTAATTTGACGTTTGTAAATTGCAGATCTGTTATTGGTACTAATTTTCATTTGTAATAATTTTCTTGAAAGTCATAATGGCGGGACCAACTCTTGTATTGGAATGATTCTACCACGTACATTTAGTAAGCTTTTGTACTATTTTGTACCTGTCCTGAAACTTTTGTACCTCACACGGTATAAACGAAATTTCACGATAACCATGGCCCCGCCATTATAACGCGTTATAATGGCGGGATCATGCTTGTACTCCAAAACTATAACGTACATCCTGCTAACTGTGTAACTATTTTGTACTTAATTTAGTACATCCAAAAACCAATAGTAGATGACTGAGATATTAGTAGTTTTTTTTACGAAATTAATTTTCAATTTTTGACATTTGCTACACCTGAATAGTTTAACGAGCAAAAATACTTCAAGTAAAAAGTAGCAACTACATCTTGTGGAGGCGCTTTATTATTAATGGTTTTCTTTATATTATTATATAACACTATGTCATATTGAGTAGGCCACATAGAATAATATAATTATTATACGTTTTAATATATTTTATAAAGTTAGTCTGATGAAAGCGCGACTTGAGAAAATGAGGTCAAACCAAAAAATAGTAAGACAAAAACGTTTTGTTACTTGAGTTTTTTTTTTGTATATATTTCAATTATAAAAACGAATTACACTGCGCTCCAAATCACAAATATCGTTGATGTGGTTCATGCCGTTGATGGATGAATGTATAATTGTTTAGATGAATGGATTTTTTGGTTACTTGGTCTATTTTTTATTGATTATTGGTCTAGGTGTATAATTTCTGAATGAGCTTAATTGAAAGCAATAAACTAAATTTGGAAGAATAACTAATACTTTGTGTTATTAACCTTTTCCCGGTACTTTCCTGATAGAGTTGTATAATGTAATTTTTTATAGCCTATTGTCTCACTGCTGAAAAAAAAATGTAATATACCAATAAATAAACATTTACTCGTTCTTGTATTGTATTGGTAGACCACTCTTTGCGACGAACACAATTCTTTGCTTTTTCATTTCATTTCTTAAGGAAGACGTCCACTTCAACCCACCATTTCCTTCGTGGTCTGCCGCGGCCCCACGTTGCTGTGTTTGGGCATCAATCCTAAATTTTACGTGCCCGTGTGTTTCGGAGCGCAGTGTAATATTCGTTTTTACAATTGACGTATATACAAAAAAATACTCAAGTATCAAAACATTTTTGTCCTACTATATCAGCTTCAATATTATTATTTTTTGGTTTGACCAAAGTTTCAAGACAGGTACAAAATAGTACAAAAGCGTACTAAATGTACGTGATAGAATCATTCCAATACAGTAGTTGGTCCCGCCATTATGACGTTTATGAAATATCATCTATTTGAGCCTTTGGGTTTGGTTCTAACTTATTTGCTTCTCATTTTTCAGATTGAAGAAGGTCATTGCGCAAACTTTTTGGATAATCTTAAAGGAAAACTAGACAACTGGCGGGGAAGAATAAAACATGCACTGCACATGTAAAATGATTTATACGCAGACAACAAACTATTTTTGGAATTGTATTTTATTTTGCTAAAGTAATTTTAAAAGTTGAGTAAATGAAACTCAAAATATGTTATACGTTTTTTTTTTATTTGCAAATCATAATTTATAAAAAATAGTGTTTAAAAACCTTGATGAACACTGGAGAGACAAGGGCATTGTCGTCGGGGAAAGAAGATTAACTAATCTACGCTTTGCTGATGACATTGTCCTTTTCTCTTCTTCAGCGGCTGAGTTACGTCTTATGCTCGAACAACTGAGCCATGCTAGCCTCGAGGTCGGACTCAAAATGAACATGACGAAGACAAAGTTAATGACGAACAGCACGAAACGTAGAATAGACATCGAGGGCGTGGAGGTTGAATATGTCCATGAGTACATATACCTCGGCCAAATAGTCTCTTTCCAGGCAAGGCAAGATAAAGAAGTTGCTAGACGCACCGAAAGCGCCTGGAAGAACTATTGGTCGATGAAACACCTAATGAAAGGATCACTTCCACTTTCCCTTAAAAGGAAACTCATGGACATGTGCATTCTTCCCGCCCTCACTTATGGAGCGCAAACGTGGTCATTAACGAAACGTCAGAAGTCCGCACTCGGGGTCTGCCAGCGAGCAATGGAACGAAGTATTCTCGGTGTCAAAAGAATAGACCGCATAAGGAACAGTATACTTCGTTCCAAAACACAAATTGCAGATGTAGGATATTCAGCCGCTAAACTAAAATGGGACTGGGCAGGCCACATCTGCCGCATGTCGCAAGAGAATTGGGCGAAAGCAACCAACGACTGGATCCCGAACAGCAGGAGCCGGCGACGCGGTAGGCCCAGAAGGAGATGGCGTGACGATTTGGACTCCTTTCTAAAGGATTGGCCGGAAGTGGCAAAAGATAGAGAAGAGTGGAAGAATGGAAGGGAGGCCTTTGCCCTGCAGTGGGACACTACAGGCTCATAATAATAAATAATAATAATAATGAATTCGTGAACACCTAAAAAGTAAAAAGATAAAACGGGGCCTAGCTGAAATCTCTTCTATTGGCTCTGCACGTCTACGCTTTTTTAGGAACCCGTGGCTTCAAACTTTTTGCCACCATGTCAGACCAATAATGATTTGCTTGATTATTACAATTCATTATAACAAAAACAAAAACTTTTTGGAACGATACAAGAAACGCATCATTGACACAATTTTGTATTTCAGCTAGAAATTTGTATAATTATGTTCGTGGCGGCCTCTCACCGTTGTCACAGTACGGGTGAAACACAAATTAGCTTCAACGGTTTAACCAGAAGGTTTAAATGAATGCTTTGAGATATGCATGTATTTTTCTGTTCTTTTTGGTCCAATTTGTAAATGAAGAAGAAAATGATGCGGTGAACTCAAATATCTTGGGATTAAGGAAGAAGCTTATTGAAGATGATTTATTCAATCCGTGCGTAATAGTCGTCACAATAATTTAGCGCTTCTCAATATTTTAGCCCAAGTGAACATTTTTGTTTAATTATTCATGGGCTCGCGTTTGACCACCATCTCACCTGAGCGTTTCGGAGCCTTAAAAATATCCAGGCATTTTAAACGCTCCATTAAGCGAGGGTCACACAATTATGGTACCTATAACACGTGTTTTTCTGAATTTAAGTTGTCACAAAAAAGTGACGGCTATATTTTCGACGTCAACCTAATTTCTTCTTTAAATCTGATGCTTTTATCTCATGGTCTCTTGTTGGGTGCACGGCATAGTGAAAAATAATCCATCTGTTGATCTCATTAAGTTCACACTGTTTCTTCGCGACAGCTGATGAAACATTTTGAGTGCAGTCTTTATGTAAGAAGACCAAACTCTTTCTCTCAGCGTAATAAAGAAACGCTATCTTGAACGTCTGTATTAAACAAGTTCTAACAGTTGAAATCCCAACTTAACTTCTGATCTCTTGATTATAGGTTGCAAAGGCCTAAGAGATTTCTTAAGAAATCCTTTTATGGCAGCTCCTTCTTTTGGGATTCAGGAGATCGGATCGCCTTTACTTACAAGACCAGATTCTTTCTTTCATAGTAGTACTGAAACTGTCTGATTGTCATGTTATTTAAGGTATCTTTAAACATGCTTTAACAGTTGAAAGTCCGGGGTATCTGATGACCCTTCAAATAGTTCCTGAGGAGGTTATTTATTTTCGCAGGTATTGCTTCTAGCTTTTTCTAGAAGTTCCTTCGTTATTTGGATGCTCCTAGGGATCTGGGCGTAGTACGGGGGGAGGTAGTGCGGGATCTGGTGCGTGATGTTGGCAGCGCGCGCGGCGTCGTAGTCGCTCTCGCGCGGGCGCCAGCACAGCTCCGTGCTGCCGCATTTGCACGTCATCTCACGGCATATCTGTAGGAAAATTAGAAGTATGTATGAGAGAAAAGATTACACAACTTTAAATAAGTTTTAGGCGCCATCTCCACGGATGAGTAAATCGCAGTGAAAGTTTATTATTTATTTCTATAACACTTTCTAGTGATTTTGAATTTGATTTGGAAGGGACTCACTTCCGAAAAATCACTATTCCTAATCTTGTCAATGAATTCTCTGAAAGAATCGCCACAATTCCTTCGGCCATATGATCGAGTTGATTGGCAGTTAGTGTAAAACGGACTGCTGTCTGCAACTCATCACGTAGGATCGCGGTAACCCGGAGTCCCAATATAAATCTAACGTCACGCATTCCGCGAATAAATACCTGCCTTGCCATCGCGATCGCCTGGGCGAAGCCAACCAAGAACTAAGCATTTTACATACGTAGTTCACTAGGTAAGAGTATAAAGAGTATACTGTTACTAACCGACGCAAGATACTCGTCTCTGCAAGCGTCAGGACAGCCGCAGGTCCAATTGGTGGGGGGCACGCAAGGACAGATGGGCGGCGTATAGCACGTCTGGGGGTGGTAGCAGCACGTCGGACAACAGCACTGCTGGCACATCGTGTACACCTGCAATGACAATATTAGCTTTTACCAGTAGCTTTAATCACGCCGATATCGGAAATTAAAGGGAACTTCTGGGACAAAATAGCAGTGGTAGCCGAATGGTAACGGCCCCGACTTACGAATTGTATGTAGTTCGCGGGTTTAAACCCAGCCAGGCGTATTAGTCTGTATAATTTATTACCACTGCTCTCAAAACGGTGAAGCAAAACATCGTGAGGAAACCGGCATGTCCTAGAACTAAAAATTCGAAGACATGTGATATTCACCAATCCGCACTGGGCCCGAGTAGTGGATTACGGCTCATTCCCTCTCCTAGAGAGGAGGCCTGAGTCCCAGCAGAGGGAAAATTATAAGGCTGATGCTATGCTATGCTATGCAATCTGTGCACTTTTGATCCAAACATAATTATTCCTGTGGCTCCTTATATTCCAGGATAAAACGAAATTACAAAACACTCAAATGAGTCTTTCTCTCCAAGTTGGCAATGCTTTGGAGATGCCACTGTTATAGAATTAATAAAAAAGTCCAATTATTTATAGAAGTATTTAGGTGTACGTTAGCTTGATAACTGTAAAGTTATTAGCAACCACGTGATAGTACAAAATTATCATATACGAAATATACTCCCAGGACAAAAAGTATCTTTTGTATGATTCCTAGATATGATCTACCGGTGTAACATTTTTCATCAAAATCCGTTGAAGCATACTTTTCGGCTTTATAATATTATTAGTGCTATAAACTCACTGATTCGAATTCAGGCAAGTAAGAATAATATTTCTGTCTTTCATATTACTTACCAACCAAATTGCTCGAGCTATCTCGTTCCTAACGTAAGGTAGAGAAGAAGTCAGAAGACATTGCTCAAACTTGCTCAGCTCTGGTACGCCCAAGATTTTCTCGATCCCAGAAGGACCGAGGATGACCTGAAAATATTTATTTATATAAAATTTCATGCACGGTAGCGAACTTAATGCCTATGCGCAAAACGACAATCAGTGAAATCAACTGGTTCTATTTTATTCTGGTGGTATTTTAATTTTATTAAATTTTTGACAGCCCCGTAACATAAACCCAATCGCGGTATTCGCTTCATAGATGAAGCGAATACCGGATTTATATTCATATTCATCTCCAGAACCCATTGTTTCTCATTATTTAATTTTAGACCCAGAAGTAAAAAGAGGACTGTGATAAGTTTGACCGTTATATGTGTCTGTCTATGGCACCGTAGCTTTTAAATGGGTAAACAGATTTAATTGCGTTTTTTTTTACTTGAAAGCAGGTTTTTTTAGCGATAGTTCTTAGATATGTTTGATCTAAATCGATTCAGTCATGGGGTGAGGGAAAATTGGGGATAAATAACCGAATGTATGCAAATATGGCCAAATGGTGCTTCAAATGAAAGGGAGAGTATGTATATTATAAAACTGTAGGTTGGGGAACTTGAAAATTCTTCATAACGAAGCTTAAAGAGACCGTAGACTTGAAAGTACCTATATGGTTTTAATTTCTACTCTATACCTTCACGCGTTTCCGAGATAAAGGATCTTGACAGACAGATGGATAAAAAGTGGTCCTATACGGGTTCAGCTTTTTTTTTGCTTTTTGAGATACGGTACCCTAAAAATAAATAAAATAAAACTCACTTCGGTAGCAAAATACTGGCAGTTAGGCGCGCAGGTGCCCAGGCTGTCGACGTAACCGCACTGTGTCATCCTCTTGCCCTGCATACCTTTGGCCACGTTGATGGCGGTGCGCGCTATGGCGTAAGCGCCCGCGAGGCAGGCGGTGGCGGTTGAGCATCCTTTTGCGGCGCAGACTGCCTCGGTGCCGTTCATTATGCACGATGTCACGCATTCAATCTGGAATTATTTGTGATAGAAAATTAATTTTCATCCGTTTAAAAAGGACAAGACGCTCTATACAAAATGATATTTTATCAGCGGTAGAGATTAAAAAGCGAAACCTATAAAGGTTTTATAATTTCGCGGGGTACCAAGTAGAGAGTAAACCTAACATTCCCTGACACCGAAACTCCGGTCGAAACCAACTTTTTCGTCGAGACTAAACGTCTTTAATTATTTTCTCTATGGCCATCAGATCTGAATCGGGTTCTATCAAGTCAGTGCAGTGCGGTGCACCGGGTTGTATGCCCTGGAATGGGGTTTTTTTCTAAGTATTTTGCAATTTATATATTTCTATAAAAATATGGTTGTTATTCATAGAACTACTTATCTATTATCTTAGAATAGTTCCTAGGTATGCTAACTATATCACCATAAATAATTTTTTCGACTGGATGTTTTTTTTGTGGTAGGTGAAATCATCCATTGAAAAATCCCGCCCTTGGGCGGAGCGGGAAGTAGTGTCAGATTCTTACTGACTAAAAACCTACCCCGTTCCTTCTTTGCCTATAGTGCCGGGGCCGGGTATTCCTTTCGGATGCTGACCCATGACCCCAGCAGTGACCCATGACCCCAGCAGTTCGACTGGATGTTGAATTTCTGAGCCCTTTTCTGCATTTGCCTGTTGTACTTGTGTGAGTGAGGGACTAAATTACCCTTGTATTCGAATATAGTATAACATTTAGTTGTCACTGGTCGTCTCGCTTCTGCTATCGAAATCGATATAAAGGTACAGTTTGTGCCACGCGATCGCCCATCACATCTGACGTATGATATCCTCCATGCATATTCATACACACCTGTTCTTGAGTCATGCCACAGGGATGCACGGCAGCCGACAGCACTGGCACCATTGTCTTTGTAGTGGCACCGCCTATGACGGGCACCCTCACCGATTCAGGAGGAACCTACAACAAAAGTCTATTATTAACAACTAGTTGTTGCTAGCAGCTACGCCCGTGTGAAAGCACGTTTTCATACAAAAAAAAAAATTACATAGGCCTAGAAGGGCACTTATAAAACGACAGAAGCTAGTGCACGGTTCCCAATTGGTCGTTTCCTATGGAAAAGTACTGGCAAGAAACTCAATGATACTCTTTAAAAAAAAAATGGTTTATATTACAATATTTCCATATTACAGTATTCATTAATAAATTATGTAAGAACAATGTAGACCAGTCAATATTGTACCAGAGAGCACAACAAAAATAATCATAAAAAAGTGAGTCATGATAGGAAATAATCTAAGAATTTGCGGAGTCTACAGTGTTCTCACATTTACATTATAGGTAGAAAGAAGCTATGTATATAATAGCAAGAAAAAATTCATAATTACAATTATCACTGCTTTTGCAATATTTTTTGTATCAAAATAAAAAAATAAATACGTGTCATATATATTAAAAACAAAGATGGAGCAGTTAATAGACACATCCACACAATATCAATGAGTTACAAGGGAGCCACATGTGCAGAAGTAGTCATTGCCATACAAACTTTGAATCCCCATTTGTGTGTGAATTTTTGAAAATCCTTTCTGGTTATTTTCATACATCACTAGCTATCCCGGCAAACTTCGTACCGCCTAGTAGCCTATGAATATTGTGAAGACGGATTTTTTGTTTCGTGAATTTTTCCATAATTTCAAACCATCTAAACCTTCCCTGGAGTATCACGAATATTTCAAGACCAAAATTGGCCAAATCGGTCTAGCCATTCTCGAGGTTTAGCGAGACTAACGAACCGCTATTCATTTTTATATACAATAAGATGATAAAACACGGGGATGTCTATCCCTATGCCAAAAGTGCTCTAATTAAAAAATTATATAATATTTTAAACAGTAGCTGTACATAATCCTTTTTTTTCAGATGGGAAATCCTTAAAGAACTAATCTCGCTTTGAGTGTAGCGATAGGGGCTGTCAGATATTTACATTCTAAAACCCACCTGTGTTCCTTCAGTTGGACTTTGAGTTTAAGTCACAGATAAATAAACTGGGCAAGTGCGAGTCGGAGTCGCGCACTGAGTGTTCCGTTCAATCTGACCTATGAAAACACACCCCCGAATCGAGTATCGAAGATTTTACCGAATCCCAAAAAAACATTTTTTTTTAATGATGTTTTGTGTTTTAATTATTTTATAAACAAGGTCGCATAGAACCGGTATACTTGAACTTGTTTCATGCCGAATTTCAGGATTTTGGGTCTACGGAAAGTATCCTATGAATTTTCCTGATGGCTTATACAGCCCGGGAATCTTTAAGTCAAAAGTAGGTTTCTTCTAGGTAAGCGCGCTCCATCGTCGACCGTATCGTCGCTTTCCATCAGGTGAGATAGCGGTCAAGTGTGAACCTATCAATAATAAAAATAAAATAAAATAAAATTCATAGGATACTTCCCGTTGAGAGTCCCTTTGAGAGTGTCAAAATATACGTTTTTAGCGACAAAAACTGCCAAATCTAGAAGTTTGATTTTTTTGACAGCTTCAAGGGACCGTTGACCTGTTGTATGGATTTAATTTCAACTCGATACCTTCACGAGTTCTCGAGATAAAGGGTCTTGACAGACAGATAGACGGACAACAAAGTGATCCTATATGGGTGCCGTTTTCTTTTTTGAGGTACTGGACCCTAAAAGGATCCAGTGCTGCGGTAATTCTTTCAAACAATCCAGTAGCCTAAAACGTACTTAACGGTAGTCAACGTACCCTTAGAAAATCCGCTAGAATTGTGTTGGCGCGTACACAGTTGAGCTCGACGCAGCCCAGAAGCAGACGAGGTTCGTAGATGCCGCGCAGGCGGTTGATCTCACCGACCAGAGGGACCATGCTCTCCACCGGCTCTGTCGCCACTATAGTGAAAGCCTGGTAAAGAAAATGGTGTCTTTTTTAAATAGAATGTATAATCCCCGACACACAAGTTGAACCATCATGGCAGTCGACCTTGAATGCGCAATAACCGGCGGTTCTCAATCAAAGTGGGGAGCTACACGAAACCATAGCAACGGGTTCAATATATGTATACACCGTTAAATCTTGGTCGTTTTAATCCCGTGGAGGGTCGATTCGGTACATGAAATACTATCGATTTGTAAAGATACAATTAAAAAATAAAGTACTTTTTTTCTAAAACTCGAGTTAATATACGCATACTGTACGAAATTAATTTAGAATAGAATAGAATAAATCGAATCGGCCCTAGGCGGGAAAAATTTAACGGTGTATATATCAGTTCACAGTCGTAGACAATGTAAATGTAATGCCTCTGGCTGTTGCAGGGCGGTTCCCGACCACCTCAAGCCGTTCTATAAGGAAGGTATTAACGGTGACAAAATATGGCAGAATTCACAAAAAATAGTAGTTTATTAGGCGGTACGAAATTTGCCGGGTGAGCTAGTATTAGTATATTAAAAAGCATAATAATAACGAATACGAGTGACTCACTTTGGGGCACACGTTACATATCTGCAGCGCGATCTCCGTGACAATGGGCGCGCTGTACTCGAACGAGTCCTGCATGTTGCGCGCCACAATCACTACTATCTGGGAGCCCTGAAACAATACACAAACCAATTTACTAATAGCTCCGTTGTGGCAGGTTTACGGCAGTGACAATAAAATTTTATGTTTTACACTTTACATGATTGTAAACTTTGTCCCATAAATGATAAATATTTAAACTAATAATGTGTCTACATCATGTGAAATTATTATTATCTCCAATCGTCCTATTAGAGATGATAATAATAAGTCTCGTCCTCTTTGTGTGTACAAAAATAAATAATAGGATAACTTCGTGAAGATGTAACCTATGTAATATTGAAAGGTCTCGAAAACACCATAATCATTTCATTTTTTCCTCAGTTTCGTGCTTACCAGCGGGCTACAAATAAAAATAATAATAAGGGTTAGATATTCACAGGTAGCATAGGGAGTTACGCCAAGTATACACGTGATTTTTTATTGTAAAAAAGCTTGCATACACAATAGTCCGTAGTAACTAGTAACCCGCATTGCTACGAATCGTAGCTTTGTAGCTACAAGGTGTAGCGCTACGCACCTAGCTCAGCCACACGGCAAAAATGCAAGCGGCAAATTCACATTTTCAAGGCAAGTGTGCATGAAAAAAAAATTTATATAATAATAATAATAATAATAAACTTTATTCACAAAATAAAGTTTATTATTATTATTATATAATTTTTTTTTGTTTATAATATATTATATTTTAATTGTTATTAATAAACTGGCATAAAAGAAAACAACATAATTATAATAATTTTAAATAAATGTATGCATCTCAAAACGCCGTTT
This sequence comes from Leucania comma, assembly GCA_958295575.1. NCBI lineage: Eukaryota > Metazoa > Arthropoda > Insecta > Lepidoptera > Noctuidae > Leucania > Leucania comma. Next base: position 10,631,478 of record OY282474.1, on the reverse strand, counting down.
TCTATGGCGGCCGTATGGGCATGATAAACTTTGAAAGTCCACATCAGACCTCTCTTTCTCATTACTTGCTATGAAGCTTTATTAATGAAGATATTTTATAAAAGATTTCAGCTAAAAAATATTTAATTTAGCAAATAAAAACATTGCAAGCATACCTACTCCCTAAATCATATGAAAGTGTTGGATATTTGCCAATAAGGCGTGATCGCCTTAACTGCTGCACGAATTTGTATGAAAGGTGGAATTGCAGTCAAATCAAGCACTAGTTAAATTATTTAAAAAAATAAAAATTGAACTGGTGGACCACCATAACCTAGATAAGAGCATAGGTTATTATCCTAATAAAACGTTCCTGTTGGATGCAGCCTAGGCCTTTGCAAAAACTAGTATAATTATAATGACAACATACTTTAAGTGCATCGCCCAGCATGTGTCTCCCGGAGTACGAGGATATTTTGCACTTGGTGTCGACGTGACTGAGCTCCATGCCGTAGCCGCAAGTGGCACATTGGTCGTACAGAGCTATCTCATCCAGCAAGGGACACTGCTTCAGCAGCAGGGCTAGTGGCTGGCCTGTAGAATAATTAAAGAGTTTTCTTAAAGATGGCAGGAACTTATTTTCAAGATTCGAATGCATAATAAAATTCCGGCAAGCTGGTCTCATCATCAGACCACCAGACGTACGACGATGCGTCATCGGTACATGGTGGACATCCCACCCATACGTACAAACTGTTTGTGAACACATTCATCGTGTGTGCAGACTGTTCGGTTTGTTAAGGAGTAAAATTCCCTGCGGGAAACTGCGTTTCCTAATAGCTGCAACATAATGGTCTTTAAGTTAAGAGTAGAGAGTAAGTTACTTCAGGACAAGTGTGCTCCATCATCGGCCATATCACATAAATACTCCGGAAAAGATGTAACAGAACTTTAATTATACCTACTTACTAGCTCCTCCAATTAGAATCAGTTAGGTAAGTTTACCAACGCATTCACCAGCACACGTGGTTAATTGAACAAAGACACCGTTATTTATGAGCATGGCCACGTACAAGGCTCAATAATAGTATATTTTATTTTAATTTTATTATTGATAGGTTTGCGTTTATCAACTACACACTGTCAGTCTCACTTGTGGTCTCACCCGATGGTAAGCAATGATGTGGTCGACGGTACAACAATAAAATCTAGGTTGTAGCTATCAGGAAACGCAGAGTCAAATAGGGAATTCGACTCTAAAGCGTCTATTACACTACTCGATATTCCGTACAAGTTACACAGACTGTCATGAAGTTTACTTCCAAGTAAGACAGTCTGACCCTTATTACACTACTTGACGTCGACAAAACCGGTCTGAATGTCGAGATCCTTAATTTTACGCACAATGAAAGTATTCCCAAAACGATTTGTGCCTATGAGTGGATGTACACCATGTATCATTGATTCACCGCCGTACGTCTTGTAGCCCGATTATGGGACAGTGTTGGCGGAAATATATTGTGTAATTTCGACGCCCACTCCCTGAAATATGACCAATCTATCTATCGGAATCTAGTTTCCGCACTTAGTACTATGCGGACCATTATGCGTGGCCCGTAGTGGCAATCCTTTGGCGAGCTTATTCCATCTAGCCCACCTCTCTCTAAAAACAGATTAGGCATCTCAGGTTTTGCAAAGACAATTCAAGGATAGCTGTACGGTCAAGAAGCAAATACGCAATTATCTCTTCCCTCTCCAAAAATACTCTGCACGGGGGACTATCTGTGATGCCTATAGCGTGGAGATTTCGATTCAGTGTGTAGTGTTCGGTGCTGGTCCCCGCCACCAGGCGCAGATTACCTATGTCCAGTCGCGTAAGCCTTTGTATGTATAAAAAAAAACCGTAAAGCTGTGTAAGAAACTAAGTAAAGTTTGTAAATAAAAGTGTAGCTATGTAAATGAAACGTCGTCGACACGAAAAGAAGAAATTACCAGCAGGTAGGCTGATCACCAGTTTACCAGGAGTTTAGGTAGTGTAGGAGTTGGTAATTTAGGTATTTATTTACCGGTGCAGCCAGCAGCGCCACAGATGGTGACTTTCAGCCCGGAGGAGCACCCGGGGCAGGTACTGTATCTCCGAATGACATTTGGCCCACGTAATTCATCACACCCCAACACGCTATATCTCCTGTCAAGCAAAAACCGTCTACCCCCACGGCATCCTGTTAAAAAAGATCTCCAAATAACCATTTTTTTTAGATTTTGAATTTATTTAATTTTTTTCTTACATGACTGAAAATTTACGTTTCTGAAGTCTGACTTTCCTTTTTTCTTATGTCATGTTGAAGGTTGACAGTGGGTTTTATAGGCTTTGATTTTTGATACGAATGAAAAAAGAATCTTCTATATCATTCTGACTATGGCTCAAGATCAGTAAACACAGTGAGTGAAACCCTCAAGACTACTTGTACTTGTAACACTCCAAGTATCTGCAGTATTTGACGCGCTGTGATAATATCTATGGTATGTACGTATCTCAAACCCAATGAAGTTTCAAAGATGCATAAAATGTGGTTGGTAAGATAAGTACTGATACAAAGGAATATTTTTAGGAGAAAAGATTTGTAAATATGTTCAAAAACTACTTGACCTAATGCTACTATATCATCGAGTGATTTATTCATATACATATTTCACTCGGATGAAGCCGTAAGCAGACGTTACTTGAAAAGAAGAATGAAGTTCACAGTAACATTTTCAGGTCTTGGAATTGAGCTGCTAAAATATCAACATATTTTTTCAGTGGTTTAAAAAAAGTAACTACAAAAGCTAAGGCGGGAATTCCACTTCACTCCGCTCCTGACTTAGCTAACCTACCCGAGCCGGATTGCACTGAATCGGGCTGTTGACCATAGTGATGATATTCTTTCCAGAATCAATATATACCAACCGCCTCTGGAAAAACTTGGCACGTACCAGTTTCTAATCGTTTAAGTCCGAAAAATTGAACCCCTTTTTTTAATATTTACATTTGTCAACTCAAATCGGTAAATCTTAAGATTTATTGGTAAAACCTTACATTTACCGTAGTTCGGGTTTTTACAGATATATTCCAAGGTTATAAATATTATTTATTTCAAAATTAGCCTCCATTTTATACAACAGCATTATAGTCAAAGAACCGTGCACTATATTCAAAATAATAACACAGTAACCTCACATTTTTCGTGTAATTGTTAGCTGCTAATCACATGTAACTGTGACACCATGGTTAATATTATGTAACAGTTTGAGATTACACAATCAGCGAAAATGTTTCAACCGTTAATAGACATTTAATACCACGTTGTACATACGTAATATATGAAAGCTTCTCTGAATAAATAATGTGCAAAGATATTATCACCTCACTGAGTAGTTAGTAATTGTGTTTTACAATAGCTCGTTGGCGCTGCTGATTCATTTTTATACAACGTCAGTAGTCAGTCGAACGTCATATCCTTCACAACTTATCAAAACGATGGTTTCAAACGTAAAAAAATATTTTTATGCAAACACCACGGCAGGCACTGATGAGAAGCTTAATATCCGTCATATTTTTAAACCTCTCTACATCGCGTTGTCAATACTCGGGCTATTTCCGTATAGTGTTAAATTCAACAACAGCAAACGTGGCTTAACTATCGTCAAGAAGTCGATATATATAAATTCTCTGTGTGCTATATCTTACTTGTTACTTCTGCTGTCTTTCTTAGTGCTGCACGTGCAGTACGTATACGACTCCATCGGCGACACGATGATGACTCGTGAACTACTCACTCAAATGAACTACATCGTAGAACTCGTTATTTTTATTATTTTCTGCCTAGCTGCTTACTTCTGTGCATTTAAAAACCGTTGCATATACATACAAATAATAAACAAAATAGCTAATAACACTGATCTCCCAATTATGGAGAGAGCAATGAAGCAGTTTCGATTTCAAATGAATATGATAATGGTTTTTCTTATAATAGCATTGCTATTGCAGATATCGGTAAATTTCTCTCGAGATGACTCATTCTGGAAGATGATTTTAGTGTTTACGTCATTCATGTTACCGCAAATGATGCAGTTCACTGTAATAGCATTTTACTACGTGCTGATTTTGATGGTAATTGTTCTATTGAAAAATATAAGAGTGTACATAGCCAACCTATCGAAAGAAAAAATAGTTGCGATGAATTATTTTGAAAAGGTTGACAGCAAAGTGTTGACACTGCAATATGTAGAATCTTTATATGGAAAGGCTTTCGAAGCAAAGAGGGATATAAACAAAGCATTTCAAGCGCCGCTGTTGATCACCACGTTGCAGTGCTTCCACGCCATGGTGAGCGAGGCGCACATCATATACCACGGAGTGGTTGTCGAGAGAGACTTCTCCTTACACCCCACCATTAACTGTTCTATTTGGATCATTTATCAGATCATTAAAGTTTATATTATGGCCAGATCAGGAAATTTATTGAAAAAAGAGGTAATAACTATTATAAAAGATTATTAGAACATATCAACGTCTTCCTATCCATTATTACTTCTTAGGGTTGACGCATAACGTTTTCTTCTTTCAATATTTAGATACCTACTTACATTATTATTTTTTATTTTTATTTTAGCGCGTTTTTGTTATAATAGTTTTTACTCTAACCTTAAAATTTACTATCGCAATGTAAAGTGACGGCCTGAAACGCAGGTTTATATTAACCTAGATCGGGCGGCCCGCAATCAAACATTGTGATTTCAAACCACTATAAATTGCACCTTTAATAATATTTTAGTTTAGTTGGTTAGTTATTGTTAGGCACTGTTATTGTATGGAAAACCATGTTACTGTTAGCTTAATGTTAATTTTTTTGTAAACATTGTTATCTGGATAAATTTTATTATTTATTTTTATTTTTTTAATTGTCTAGGTACTTATTGGAAATGGTATCTAATTTTAACAGTTGGACTATTCAATTACAAGTATAAACAGGCTAATAAAAAAAAACTATATAGATAGTAATGAAATAAAAGAAGAGGGGTAGAACTCATTGTCATATTGTCCTCTGTTCTTCGATTTGTATCACAATCTGTATATCTAAGTAACATAAGTTAGTAACCAAGCGGTAATCTGGCATCTGTGTTGTAAATGTTGTGTTTACCCGTAATTGACAAATGTACCTATTAGAACAATACTTATGGCTTTGTTTAATGTATGTGTATATATGTGCTGTGGGTGAACCTAAATAAATAAACTCATTAGGCATAAATATATTCGTTCACATCAATGTGAAAGTACCTACCCAAAAAACTGACGGCCTTCTACAGACATATAAAGCTTGTGATGTCACGGAAAACTCACAGAGTACACGGATCCCATAGCCCAAGCGTTTCAAGCCCGAAACTGTTCAAAAGTAGATATAGCGGCTTATTAAAAAACTAATTAAAAATGTTACATTTCAGGTGGCGAAAATAGGACAAGCACTGCACAGTGTTCCAACCGAAAAACACGATATAAGATTACTGTTGGAGGTAAAAATAATTCTTATGACTAACGATTATCATGTTGATAGAGTATTATTTATGATTCAATTATCAACCAATTTTACCTACGATAAACAATTTCTGCTTGTGGGAACTTCCAGATACAACATTTTTCATCGATGATTGTGTATCAAGGTGACGAAATTACAGCATATGGATTATTCTCAGTGGATGCCGCTCTTCTCTCTAAGGTAATTCAGTCTACCTAAATAAGAATATTGTCGTTTTAAGAGATCCTTACCTCAAAAGGATAAAAACGGAATCCTTATAGGATCACTTTATTGTAAGTCTGTCTGTCTGTCAAGACCTTTTATCTTGGGAATGCGTGGAGGTATAGAGGAAGGAGGAGGAAATTAAAACCATCAGGTAGCCGCGCGGGTCACCGCAGCGGAGCACTCTTGTGTCGGACCGCGCGGGCGTCCGCTTTATGCAGCCCTTATGAATCTCCACTCAAGCCCGCAAATAAAGGCAAGAGAGAAAGTTGAAGATCTGTTCCCCGTCAGTGTTCTCTTCAGCCGCTCAACAAATGCAAACTGGAGATGGGGAACAAGTGTTCTCCCAGGAGATCAGGACCGAGGGGTCGCCACTGCCCAATAGAATGCCACAACACTGCGCTTCAGATTGTATCTTCTTATGTTTGGCCCCTTGCATAAAGGATGTTACAGCAAAGCTAACTCTACCACACCGCGGTATGAATAAAATATATTAAAACGATTTTCTTTTTTACAGATAATTGCATCATCCGCTATGTACTTAACAATTTTGGTGCAGTTTGATAGGAAATGAAAGCCTGTTAACTTCTATGCGCACATCATATCTTACATATGTACAAATATAAAGTTTACCTATTTTTTATAAATAGAAGAAAAAACATGACACCAAACTCAAAAAAATATGCTATACAACCGACATTTTCACTACCTATACCTAAGTTCGTACGGTACGTTGTATAGCTAGGGGAGATTGGGTAACGGTGGATCATTTTTTTCCTAGATCCTGCAGTCCCTTTTTTGACTAAATGGTTATCTCTGGAATTAAATCACAACATGTTAATTTATTAGTGAGTGGTATAGTACACGGCAAATAAATTGAAACACTTACTATGGTTGAACCATTTGATCCCACTTCGACTGAGACCCGAAAATTGGTTATAATCTTAATCACACAAGTTAAACCGTCATGGCGATCGACCCTGATTACACAGTAACCAATTTTCGGGTCTTAATCGAAGTTGGGGCTGCGCGTAACCAAAGCAAATGGGTCAACTAATTTGTTTAGATAGGTAGGTAAACTTTAACCTTTAAACTGGACTGCAATGTCTTGTTGAATGGCTGAATAACAGCCTATTAACCCTAAACACCTCAAAGACAAACTTTATTTGTTTTCATAAAACGGCCGTCTCAGCACCTCCACCTGACTTAAGGTTAATAGTGCATACTTGCCAAACATCTGCCGACCTTTATCTCAATTCAAACTTTCCAACATGCGAATGCAAACAAATAAATAAAGTAACACGCACGAAATATCTAGGAGTAATCATAGACGAAAAACTTAATTTCAGTGAGCATATTGCGTCAACATCTGCAAGGGTAAGGAAAATTATATACGTAATGAAAGAACTAAGAGAGGTGGCTCCACTTAAACTCCTTAGAAAAATTTATACCACACTGTGTCAATCAATCCTATCTTATTGTATCCTGGCTTGGGGTGGTACTGCTTCTTCTCATCTCATAGGCTTAGAAAGATCTCAACGTGCAGTCCTTAAGACAATGATAAAAAAACCTTTCCGTTTCCCTACCGTTCTGCTTTACAAAGAAACACAGGTACTTAGTGTCAGAAAGTTATACCTACTAAAAATCGCTCTTCTTACTCATAAGGAAGTACTGAAATTACCAGACTACGAGGAAATGGTAGAGAAGCGTGTGTTCAAGCTACCTATCATTCCCGTCAGAACAGAATTTGCTAAAAGGTTCAGTACTTACATAAAAACCCTTGTTTATAATAACTTCACCAAAATTCTTAGCCTAAGTAAGTTATCGCTTCGTGACGTAAAAATAAAAATAACCTAAGAATTAATGTGTCGGACGTATGATAGCACAGAACTTTTTTAAAACAGTTGTTATGATAAGAAAAGATCTTGGTTGCGCCAATTTGCTATGATCCGCGATTTTGTTTTTTGTAATTTATTTTTTTGGCCTAGCAATCCTATCCCTTCCGCTTCCCTTCCCCGCACGACCTCAAGAATTGGAATGACATTGACGTTTGTGCATCGATTGTGAATGTGACCGCTCCGCTAACATCGCCCGCTCGAAATTACAAGAAAATTGACTATTTCGTGATCCAACCATTCAAAGACTCAACAATAGTGCAGTGTAGTGCAATACAGGACCTGGCAGTGGTTAAATGTGCGAAGTCGAGGTTCGCCGGCCGGCGCCACGTGGAACCTTCGAGGTCAAAAGGTCAGTGTTCCTCCCTAATACCTCCGTCCCATCCAGGCACAGTACCTGCATATTGTTAACAAACCTTAGATCGCTTTTTAAACCTACAGTCCACAGCTTATTTGCGCAACCATTATTTTTGGTCCTTACGAGCAGCAGTGCTATTCTCTAAAAGTCATTTTCATGGCTGTACCCTGTGACGAGGTCGAGGTCGAGACAGCCTTTAGATCGACCAAGTGTGCAGCCTTGATTTAAACGGTATTCACTAGCACGATTAAGGTCGTCGACGAATTCTAGGCTGTAGCGTCTCGTCACTAAATCCGTAGTCGAATAGGGACTTGACACAATTTTCTTAAATCATAATCGATCAATCTCGACTTAGAGTTTTGTAGGTTTAAAATATGTAATAGAGGTTTATAATTATTATTTTAAAGAAAAAAAGTATAACTACAACAAAATCTATACATATAAAATCCTTTGTCCTGAATGACTGACTGATCAACGCACAGCCTAAACCGCTGATCGTAAAAATCTGAAACTTGGAGGATATGTTCTTTGTATAACGTAGGCATCCGATAAGAAATGAGTTTTTCAAACTAGGATACATTGTTTTATTATAAAGTTCTCGTGTCTACCTTCCACCTTCCGGCTCCATCATCAGATCAATTTGATAGTACCTTATAGCCAAAGTGCATCTCATAAAAATTCTAACAAGCCCAAACACGGCTAGAATACATTGATTCATTACGGAGTTCCGGTGACTATCTTACGGCTCCATGCCCTTTTAGATTGTGAATATACGAGCCTTTAGTAATAAATTTTGACGCTTGCAGCTCTAGTTTTGACAGCTGAAAGCGCGGTATGTACTTAAACTTTTGAAGAAGTAAGCAAGATTTTACGTAAATAAACATTCAGAGAACCACTTATAAACTTGGACAGCCACTTTCATTGAAATTTGTAATATCGCAAGTCGTGATTGTTTCATGGAAATAGAAGAGCGTCACAGATGCACGACGGTCCTACAAATGGAGCTGATGGTGCAGTTTCTGGAACAGCATCAAGACCTTTCTCTTGGACGAGTTAGATCTAAAGAGGCTCGTCAAGTTGCAGCATACTTGTGGAATGAGTGATCACTTGGTTATTAATATTATATTCTTGACTATAATAAAGAATTATATTAGGTATACCTAAATTAATTTTGTTTGGTTCTCTTGAATTTGAAATTTAGCATTAGACCCCTTAAGTCTTTTCTCCATTACTTGCATCTGAATAAAACTATGTTTGGTGATGTTTATGTTTGACCATAATTATTTAATTAAAACGATGAGGCATTAAAAATACAAATAGCCTTTATTCACAAAAAGTATGAACAAATAGTATAGAATATTTATTAAGAGGAATAACATGCAAGTTTACACAATAAGTGCAGTCATAAACTAGAACAATAATGGAATTCAATAATAAATAGATCTAACCTGAACTAAGATAAACCTGTACTTCAGGTGTCTTAAGAGCTAAATTATTTGTGTTAATATTTGCTAATAATACTTATATAAAACACTTAAGAACTAATAAAAAACAATTTCAATGAAATAACAAGCCGTAACTTAACTGTAACTTTTCCGTGTCATCTTAACACAACTTTTACAACCATGTTGATATAACATTTTTACAATGCACCTTTTTAATGAATACATGGATAAAATTAGGATAGCATGAAAAGTAGAATTAATTAGGAAAAAAAAAACAATTAAAAAAAGATGAAAATTTCAGATGGACATAGGCTACATAGGTATTTTTTAATTTGGAACACAAATGATTCATAATTATGTCAACTATTATAATAATGGTATGATATCCAAATCATACCTAAAGCAAGCTTTTAAAACACCTATACAGCGTTCAACAACATTTCTGGCTGTCAAGTGTAAGTATTGGTAATATTGTTCCGGAGTATCTGGCCTTGGTTCTGAGATGGGTGTCATCATTGTTAGTCTCAAAGGGTACTCTGAATCTCCTGCAATAACCAAAAATGAATTAAAGCATCTTAATAAAATAAGTACACAATGTATCAAGTCAGAAGATTGCAATGTAAATTATACTCAAATTAAACATACCCAAAAGACGCAAATCTTCTCCTTTATGTGGAGTCTGTCTATATAAACATTCAATGGATGGTTGGCTTGTTGTTGTTGTTTCCTTTGACATTGTTTGAATGGAAAAGCCATATATTTATTCAATATTGCTGGATTGTTCAAGGCTGTTGTTACTTGCTGGATATAATAGCTTTTGAAACACTGGCCTGGGAAATAAAATGGTTCCTGCTTTCTCCAACTATGGTCTGATAGGACCCAGAAGCGTCAAAGGCCGGGCCAATGCAACCAAAATCTAAAACAAATTGCACACACATTGAACTTTATTAGTTGTCTAATTTGTGGTTATGTTTATAGAACAAAAAACCTTGTTTTCAACATCCAAAGCATCACAACATAGGACGGCATATGAGGAGTCAGCTTGGAAATTAATTCACGGGTTTCCTAAGTCTATATATCTTCATAAACTGTCGATCAATGTATGAATCGCATCTAAGTCTAGCTTTTAAGTTTTTCCTTTTGGTTTCGGCGGTCTATGTAGGAGTACACGGTAATGTATTTTTGCAAGATTTTCACTCAAAATCACTTCACAACAAAGACATAACACTCCAACACAGTCTGGCGCAACTCCCTAAGAAAAAAATGATCTTCGTCAAATGTATGAAACGCGTACTAATTTTAATGGCGGCCAAAATGGCGGCTATCGCTGTCTCGCTTTAACATCTATTCGACTCTGTCGCAGCTATCCATCCGCCATATTTATCTTCTACTTCTCAAGAGGTGAATTGTAAACAAAGTTTAATTTTTGTTTTTAATATGTGTTTCGTGAATTTTAAGCGAAAATTCCTATTAATAGGACGTTTACGTGTACCCATGTGAAGCAATCTGTTGATATGCACTATAAAATCTGTGAAATATGTGGTTTACGAGCCAGCCGGTCGGACGGTCAAAAGCCAATGTTCATGGCTAAATATCCATTACATTAAGAGAGGTAAGCGTAAATAAACGTTCATTTTCAGTTACAGAAAAGGATTTGGTGATTTACAAATCAATTTTAATAAAAATCAGTCGAAAATCTATAAAATAACCTATTAACAGTGCTGTGTAGTGGAATTTTTATCGACTATATCGATAGTTTTATATATTCATTATTAAAATTTACAAGTTCGTGATAAAAAATGAAATTCTTCAATTTTAAAAATGATCTATCACTACTGCTGGGCATGTTTAATCGACTATCGATACTCTTATAATTTAAACTTTATTTAGTATAATTCAAATAGAACAATCATGCTATTCGAACAATAAATATTTCAGGTATCTCAATATGAAATGCTAATAAGTAATGTAATACATTTTTTTCTTCTAGATGTAAACATTGGATTGGACGTTCGTACGTATTGGTGGAGCTTTTTAGCTCCAGCAATTAAACACGTTTGTAGCAAACATTTTCTGCCAAGGATTTTACGAAGACACATCTCAAAAAATCTGCAATTCCTTCTGTGGGACTTACTGCAGAACCTTAGGGAGATGATTGGATTTCTTCTACACATTGGCAAAACTGATACTGATTCGACTCTTAAATGCAAAGGTAAGATTCTTAATTACAACATCATTCATGTAAACTTTGTTATATTTACAATTACAGATCTTATAAAGATCAGAATCAGAAATAATAAAGTAAGATAATGATACTTTTAAGGTTTATGCATTATAGAGAATAGGCAAATAGGTTATAGTTTCTGTATTTGTTTAACCATAAAGAAAAATAAAATAAACTGTTATTATTAAAATCCGTAAAATAGTGTTTCCTTTAGTGTTAACCACACCCCCACCCCACCTTTGAAACCCAACCTCATTTGCGTCAACGTAAATTCGCTGGTAAGTGGAATATTCCATATCAATTAATGAAACCTTGGGTTTTATTTTTTGATATGAAATATTCCACTTATTCTTAGTTAAACTGATGGATATAGTTGGCGTAAATAGACCTTAATTCAGATCCAATAAATGGACCTATAATTTTTTTTTAAATGATATCGATAAAAAATTACCATGAGCACCTAGGTACACCACTATATCGGCCGTTATGTTGGCAGCCCCTTGCGTCATGTATATGGTCATCTATGTCAAAGTTGGTATTGAATCTTAGTACACGTTTTGACGTTTCGTGTTGAACCATTTTTTTCTATGGGAGTCCCGTCTCTTAAACGTAGTGCTTATATTCTCTTTGCTCCAACAAGTCGTCAAAGATCCTAAAAAAGTAGCATTGTATCAATATCAACTTTTACGTTTGACAGTGGTTAGGTAACGTTCCAGCACCGATCGCGTTGCGACTCAACTTGCTGTCAAATTTATAGCGCGATACGAAACGGGCAAAAAGTTGTGATTTGGTAGCGATTTGATTGCGATTTCGTTGAAAACAATTAGCGCGATTGCCCCCCTGGAAGTCAAGCTTTAAATAAAACAAACATTTAGTCTCTTGGTTAAACCACTGGAACGAACTCCCAAGCGCATCTATGGTGATAAATTACTTTGTATTGTATTTCGGGCTGGTATCCGCAACTCCACGACTAAAGCGCGTATTTTGCGTACGGGATAAATTACTTTCTAACATATCGATTAAATCTTCAGAAAGCCTGTAAATGTGGATGAAGTCAACATCACGGGATATTGACTTAAACTTTCTTAACTGCTTCGCCCGTCGAGCTTTCCCTATATCGTCACTTTTCTCAGTTTCTTTTAGCAGATAAATCTTGATCATTAACTCCACTGCCATTTTAATCAATTTATTAGTTTATTAAATTTTAAAAAGATACGGTGGATACTAACATTTTTTTAATTGCGTGTTAATAAACGTAGTGCTTATATTCTCTTTGCGTGTTAAATCTAAGAAGTTAACTATGAAATCCACGTCTAAATTGTAGCTTTTAGATTTGAAAGATAGAATCGAGCCCGAGGTCGAGGCTGTTAACGTCCTCGACGCTGTTTTTTCTTAGGGAATCAGGGACTGATATCAATATCCGAAATATACCGATATTTTAAAGACAATACCAATACCAGAATCGATAACTGACCTAAATATCGATATTTTGTATCAATTATTTGAGTATCAGTATAAAATTATCGATAATTTTATCGATACCCAGTACTGATATCAGGCTGCAACGCGGCGTTGCCAGATCGCCCATCATGCCAGAAGCGCGGGCGAGCGGCGGCCCGCGACTCCTCGCGAAACAGAACGGCAACTGCGCAGTGAGCAAATGCAGCTTGTACGCAGAATGTTTGAGGAATCGTACGCCCGGTGCCAAAGAGAATATAAGCACTACGTTTAAGAGACGGGACTCCCATACAAAAAAATGGCTCAGTATGGCGTTTGCGCTACGCTTCAATACCAACTTTGACATACATAACCAAAGACTTGACGCATGAGGGCTGCCAACATAACAACCGAAATAGTGGTGTTACTAGGTGCTCATGGTAATTTTTTATCGATAGTCGATATATATATATATATATATAAAAAATTTGGTTCCTTTTTTTGGGTCTAAATTAAGATCTATTTACGCCAATGTTATTCACCAGTTAAACTAGGAATAAGTGGAATATTTCAAGTGAAAAAATTAAACCAAGTATAACCTGCGAATTTACGTTGGCGCATTTGCGTTAACGTAAGTTCGCAGGTAAATTTTTAGGTTCCAAAGGTGGAGGTGGGTGGTGTGGGTAAAGGAAACGCCTTTTTAAGGATTTTAATAATGACAGTTTATTCTTTAATAGTGTTAAAGAAATACAGTACCTATAACCTATTCGCCTATTCTATATAATGCATAAACCTTAAAAAGTATTATCTTGCTAGTTAGTGAGTTATTAAGGGCAATAGTGGGTCTAAAATCTTTCGATATCTGCGCCAAATCTCCCTACGAATAGAAGTACGGAGTCTGACGAAGCTTTTCTATAAAAAAAAAACTTTTTGAGATTTAAGCATAACCTTTGTTGTTCGAAAAGTATGACAGTTCTATTTGAATAAAACTAAATAAAATTTGAAACAAAATTAAACCTGTCTGTAAATAAGATTAAATATAAAAGTATCGATATAATCGATAAAAATTCCACTACACAGCACTATTGATAGGTTATTTTCTAGATTTTCGACCGATTATTATCAGAAATTTGTATTTATCACCAGATCTTTTTCTGTAACTGAAAATTAATGTTTATTTAGGCTTACCTCTCTTCATTTAATGGATATTTGGCCATAAATATTCGCTGTTGACCATCCGAGCGGCCGGCTTTTAGACCACATATTTCACAAGTTTTTTAATGCATATTTACATATTAATTCACACGGGTACACGTATAAATACCAATAATAGATAAAAGTAACAATAAATAATACAAATTTCCGCTTGAAATTCACGAAACAGTTGTAAAACAAGTGTAAAACACAAAAATCAAATTTTGTTTTCATTCACTTCTTGACAAGCAAAGAATGAATATGGCGGGCTTAAAGCTGCGACAGAGTCGAATAGATGTTAGAGCAAGACAGCGATAGCCACCATTTTGGCCGCCATCTTAATTAGCGCAAACGCCATACATTTGAGATGGTTCATTTTTTTCTTAGGGAGTTGCACCAGACTGCCCGGTGCCGTGGTTAGGTTATTGTTTGAAAGTCAATTTTTTTTTATTGTATTTTACATTCATTGATGTAGATTATCGAAAGTTCCCATTTCTTTTTATTGTATATATTTTTGTATGTATGTATTTATGTATCTATTATATAGCATATGTATATATCTGTTTTTCTATTATTGTATATTTTGTAATAACTGTTGGTGCTTATTGTGACAGCCCCATATCATGTCCCGAAAATTATTTTCCATTCCTGGTTGCCTGTAAGAGATCGCGGAATGCGATAAGGCCGCCCATTGTATGTGCTTTAATTAAATGGATTTTCCTTTGTTTATTTTAATATGTATGTACAATAAAGTGTATAATAAATAAATAAATAAATGAAGGTATAATACGTATCTACGCCAATAATATTCTGTGATAAATGTGATGGGCAGTGGCGTAGCTAGGCGGCTTAATGGCTCTAGGACAAAAACAAATTTGGGCCCCTAAACTGAAAGTTTTATAAATTTTACTCATGACGACCATTACCAAGTAGACCGGCTACACCACTAAGAAGTGCGTTAAATGTGTATTTTATGATGTGATAGACATTTACTTCTAGGGATTATACTACCGGTAATCTGTATATTTGGCCTTCTGACTTAATCTGACCGTGTCAGGGTGCCCTAAAATTGCGTCGTTTTCATATCTGCTTTCGTTTTTTACACGGCTGCGTATTCGGCATTGTATAGAATACTTAGGCGAAGTTTAAAATAATTAATATTTTATACATTACCTACACGTCTTTTTCTTATGGTAGGTAAAATCATCCAATAACAAATCCCGCCCTTGGGCGGAGCGGGAACACACACTTTCCGTGTTCGGTAAGGACCTGCGTTGTGCGGAAGTTGAGAACGCCGTGAGGTCTTTCCAGCCACGCCTCAAGGATGGGCCTTATCGCCTCAATTGTGGTGCGCCCCGAACGAGGTTGCGATAGTCGCTGACGCCATTTCGCCATGAGATCCCGCTGGAGATCTGTCCGCAATGCCTCGACTTGTCGCGGCAGCGGAATTTCACCCCGGTACCTACACGTTTTAGGTATTCTACACATTGACTAGGTATTGTATATAATGCCGGATTATACAGATTGCCGGTAACAAGTACATCAACGATTGCATCACTGTTTACCGTCAGTTGGGATTACAGTCATGCACTTACGACCACGATGTCTGCATATTATTGTGTGTGCATGTGTCCTAAAACTTGGGATTTTTTTTGAAGATAAAGTAGCTTTGTATATTTTAAATATATTTAAAATATATATATATATATATATATTTAAATAATACATTTAAAATACAGGCATCGTGATCGTAAATATGACCGGTGACGGTATCTTGCACTGCTTATTTACCGAATACTGAATCTTCTTGAATAATCTTTTCAACCAACACTCCAGTGGTCACATTATCTGATTCACTATCAGAAATATTTGGTATAAAACTGTTTGTTGAGGTTGACTAAACAATCAATTTTGGGTATTTTAATAAAAAGAATACATAAAGAGGAGGACGAGGTATTTTCGTAAGAGTAAGATTGCAGTTTACAGAAATATCGGACATAACAAAACAATCTATTGAGGCATCTTCAAATGCTACGCTGTAGAAATAATAGCTTAAAAAATATTATTTGTATATATAGAATTTAGAAAAAAAATACAATGTTTTTATGATAAATTAGATTATATTTTAAATACAGTCAGTTTATTTTCGAATAAGAAAATCGTGTTGTGATTCGATTTTAATAAGTCTTGAAAAGGAACAAAACTACACTTGAACTTGAATATTCTCTTATGAAGTACAATTTAAAACTAGCGCTTTGTAGGTTGAAAAGTAAAACAAGTATTGACCATTTTACCCACAAGTATTGAAACAAATGTAAAGCTAAAGTTGTAGATCTCGTTCTTTTGGATTATAAATTTCAGATAATGAAAGTACCAATACACAAAACCTGCAAATTAAAAGTTTGGAAAACAAAAAAGTGGGACATATGTATGGAAATATTTAATTAATTTAAAAAGACATCTCTGCTGTCTATCTTATATGCAAGTATATGAAGCTAAGGATGCGATCGAAACTTTTGACCATAGCATGGATGATTTCCCATTTTTTTTTATAGATTATGTTTTCTAAAGAAAATTATAACTATCAAAACGAGCAAGATAACGAAATGGATATCACATGGTATAAAAAAGTGTACTAACAAGCAAATGGGTTACTATGGGCTTTTTTTTTAGCAACTCAGATTAATAAAATAAATAAATGCTTAAAAACTACACCAAACTTTACGGGAGAGTTATTAACTTAACACAAACAGCACAAAATAATAATTTCAAAACTCAAAAAAGTAATGCCAAAGGAGGGTTATGCACAGAACAAAAGGGTTTTCGTAAGAATACTACGATTAATATAGCACTGTTTGATTTACTAGCTAACATCATGCCGTCCGTAGAAATAAGAAATCCAGTCTGTGCAATTTATACTGTACTGACATACGCGAAGCTTTTGAATATGTAGAGAATAACATTCTGTTGCACAAATTAAATAGCTGTGATATTGAAGATCAGCAACACTCCAATGTCAGGAAGGAATACTCCAACCTTTGGAAAGCAGTTAAAAAGAAGTGTCGCAGGGACAAAAATAACTTTTTATCGAACATCTGCACTGAAATCGAAACTCACTCCCTAAAATTCCAGATATCAGATCTGTTCAAGAAAGTTCGGCTCATATCCAAAAAGTTCAAACCCAAGTCGTGGGTGGTCACCGACGAAGATGGGACGGAAATTACAGATCTTGAGGCCATAGCTGAGAGATGGCGCTTCTATTGTGAAAAACTGTACGACTACCAGCAGCTCACACCACATGCACCGTGCTCAAACTGGAGCGATATGGATTTAGAGCCTGCAATTCTACGATCTGAGATAACAGCGGCCATTGCCATTGAGAAGAGTTTTTGATTTCTTTGGCCACATTGCCAGAAAGAGAGGTGATAACCTGGAAAAGTTGCTATTTACAGGGAAAGTAGACGGGAAAAACCCAGGGGCAGGAGTCCAATACGTTGGTCAGACCAAATCCGTGCTACACTGGAGACCACAGTCTGCGACGCCATCCACATCGCCGAAGATAGGACAAAATGGCGAAAAATAGTCCATAAGAAAGTTATTCGTCGAGGTCACGACCCTCAGCATTGAGGATAAACGACGCAAGGAGGAGGAGGACATTGAAGAAGTTAATAAGGATAAGTTCTTATTATCATAATCGATAGCCAACTTACATGGAAGCCTCATATAGTAAACCTATGTAAGAAACATCCGCATATGCTCTTTTTCAATTCTCAAAGAAAGTTAACAGTCAGGCTCTTTTAACGGCGTATCGTGGACTGGTTGCGTCAGTTTTGCGAAATGGAATTGTTTTCTGGTGGTAGTCTACTAGTAGGGAGCGATGCATTAGTTCAACGTGCGGTCTTAAGACAACTGATAGCTATGTTCCCTATTTTAAATCGTTAAAACTTTTAACTTTTCCTTGTTTATTGTATTTTGGAAACAACTTTGCTTGTGAAATGAAACCTACAACTATTTAAAAAAATCAGTCTTGTCATGTAAAATGTAAAACTAGACTAATGAAAAAAAAGTTTTTTATTTGAGTGTTTTGGTGTTACCCACGCATATTAGGGTTCCTAATTTTATAAAAAATATGACTACATTAAAATTTAAAAGGGCACCAAATGAAATTTTAATTTAGAAAACTTACTTATCGGTTCACTAAATTGATTGACATTACTTTTTATTTCGTTTGACATTATAAAGTCTTATTTCCCTCACATTTTCAATATAATTTTTTTTTTTAAATTCATGCCCATATGATGATAAAATATGAAGAACTCTGTTATAAACAAGTTTTTAATGAAAATATTTTTCTCTTAGCAAGCTTTTAAGATTACTCCAAAAAGCTCAAACACGATAACGCTATCTCAATCCCTATGGCCACATTGACTACTTTCCGGTTCCATCATCATATGAGCTTCGTATCAATAATTTTGCGCTGTCATCTGATTTTTAACCCAGGCTTGCAGTGGCTGGAAAGATCTCACAGGCGGCTGGAAAGACCTCACGGCGTTCTAAACTTCCGCACGACGCAGGTCCTTACCGAACACAGCAAGTTCGCTAAGTTCCTGTTCCGGATTCGTGCGGAGGATTCGCCCAGGTGTCGCCACTGTGCGGAACACCCGGAGGGCACGGTGGAGAATACTGTCGAGGTTTACCCCGCCTGGGCGGAACACCGCCGTGTCCTCGTGGGGGCGATCGGTGGCAGCGATCTATCTCGTCGGGCCTTGGTTCATGCCATGGGCCGGAATGAGGAGGGATAGCAGGCGGTCGCCTCCTTCTGCGAAGCAGTAATGCCAGCAAAGGAGGAGGCCGAACGCATCAGGCAGAGGCAACGGGGCGCTCCCCTCAGCCGCCGCCGGGATTCCAATCCCAATTTCCGGCCACAGTAGGCGCAGGCTTGGGGACGGCGTGCAATGGGTAGCACGCTGTCCGATCATCCGGTAACCGACCAGACCGAGCAAAAGTCGTCGACGGCGCGTACTGTTTCCGCGCGCCTCTAGAAGCTGTTAGCAAACCGTAGAGGCCCAGCCTGCTAGCTGCAGGCAGGCCTGGTCGAAGCCTGCTGACGTCATGGCCTCATGGGTCAGCTTCCGAAAGGAATACCCGGCCCAGGCACGATAGGCAACGAAGGAACGGGGTAGGTTTTTAATCAGAAAGAGTCGGACACTACTTTCTGCTCCGCCCAAGGGCGGGATTAGTCAATGGATGATTTTACCTACCATAAAAAAAAATAACTTCAATCGGTAACCGGGAAGTGGACCAAATTTAATTTGCAAGATTTGATCACAGACACACATCGGGACAGGTGGAACTAAATAAAAGCTTATAAAAAACACTTAAGTACTCTACGTTTGAGAAATAATAAATGATTATTATTATGAGAAAAGAGTGATAACGCAGATCGTATTTTGCAGTTAGTTTTTGAAAAACTAATAATGACTGTCTTTTTTATTCATTTTGAAATTTGTAATAAGTTTGAATTCTTTTTAAAGCATTGCCCTTAAAAGTTGAATTTCCGAAAACCCCCTCTTAATGCGGTGAGCATTAAGAAGGGGTTTACGTTATAAAAGAAAGCCTTATGTAAATATTCATGTTCCTAGTCCCAGTGTAATTTCGTCGATGCGTTGATATGTGAGACAGTCGGTTTCTCCTTTTATTTACTTATTTACATAAAAACCTAAATGATCCGCAAGATAACTGTGTATCCAAAATATCTAGATGTATGAGAGTAGTATCACGGGTTATGTGCTCTTAATAGATACAATTTATAATTAGTTTTTTTTCTTTTAGTTTATATTTCATGTATGATTTTCGAAATTCTAATTCTAATCGGGTTTTAGAGGCACCCTGGGCTTGGAAACCTCAGGGCACGGCCCCGCCTAGCCGCTTAGTAGCTACGCCACTGTTGATGGGGCGTAAAAAGTAAAGAATTGATAAAGAAATAAGTTTTGTTTATTTGTAATCAGGTATTTACTGGTAATATATCGGTATCTAATACCGGTATCGATACTGATATAAGCACATTAAAGTATAGATATTTCTGTACTGAAAAACAATATCGATATCAATATCTATAAATAGATACCAAAATATCAGTATAATATCGATATTTTTATATCGATACCAAAATTATATCGGTATGCAGTCCCTGTAGGGAATACCAATATGTATGAAGAACTGTCAAATTGCTCGCCGGTGAATAGTTCCAACTCACAACCGTCACAGCCTTGAGCGCTAGTGTAGCTACTTACACCTTAGTGAATACCTATTTGGATTTCGTCGTTGAGGCAACGTTCCACAGCGTTGTTTTCAAGGCTGTTTTTCTTAGAGAATAGCACTGCAGGATCGTGAATCATTTTCTTGTAATTTCGCAATATAGTATTTGTTCCATAGGGAATAAACGCAACGCGCCTGTTTACCTAGATATAATAGTAGAAAACCCGCATCTAGGCATTTAGACAACTAAACGTTATTTCGCTCGTATAGTTAAAGAGCCATTGATAATTACGGTACCTACGCCGTCAACCGCACCGCATAATTATAGTTAGCTACGTAAATATCAGTGTAGATATAATTATATCGATCGCATTCTTTTTCTTGACAAAATTCATTCGGAAGTCCTACAAATTGCATGTAGGTAGACGCATTTCAAAAATACCCGTTCATTGTTGAGTGAATATTTGTAGGAAACGGATAAACCATAGATTATATACGC
The DNA here is from genome assembly GCA_958295575.1 of Leucania comma. Taxonomy (NCBI): domain Eukaryota; kingdom Metazoa; phylum Arthropoda; class Insecta; order Lepidoptera; family Noctuidae; genus Leucania; species Leucania comma. Next base: position 10,610,412 of record OY282474.1, on the reverse strand, counting down.
ATATGAACGACGTGAATGATTTAATCGAGAAATTGGGTAATATTCACTCATTGATTCAGGTTATTCCGTTCGTTCGCCGTTCACTTTGTTGTTTACAATATTACCATATTGTTATCTGATAATTATCGCTTACTTAATAATTCGTTAAGTGTTTGTTTGAGTGTATAGTGTGAATATATCAAAACAAGATGTCTCTTAAGGGCAATAAGGTTAGTACTGATTTAAAGGTTCAGTTAAAGCTTTTATACGCTAAAAGGGACTCACAGTTTTCACGTGTTCAATCAATTTGTGATAAATCTTTGCAAATCTCGGATCTGGCGATTAGAGATGCTTTCTTGTGTTCGTTGGAAACTTTAGATAGTTTGCGCGCGGATTTTGAATCTACAATTAATAATATAAACATTTTAGAGTTGGAGTTAAATCCTGATTACTGTGTTAGTTATCAGGCATTGTCGTCCTTTGATGACTTGTATTGTCGTATCAAACGTATTGCTAGGATGATACATCAACCAACACGACTATCGAGCAAAACTTGCCTGGATAACATAGCTCATAACTCAAAACAAAAATGCAATAGTGAAATAATTGATCTTGCTTTATCTGACCATACAGCTCAATTACTAAAAATTCCAGTAAAAAAAACATGTATTATTAATTCTTGGCGTATACAAAAACGCAACATTACAAAAGAAAATCAAATAAAATTCAAAAATTATTTACAGAGTCTAACCTTTTCAGACGTATTTGGTACCAAAAATACGAATGACGCTTATGATAATTTCATTGATTTGTTTTGTTTGTTGTACAATCAGTGCTTTCCGATGAAATGGGTTAATGTTAAACCAGACAGAAAGATTAAGTGGATATCTCGGGGTATAAGAATGTGTAGTCGGAATCAAAGAAATCTACTGTGGAAGTACAGATTGTCTCCTACGCGTAAAAATAAACAAACTTTCAAAACATATTCGCAGAGACTTAAAAAAATTATTAGACTCACCCAAAAAGCTCAAAACGACTATATCATAAATAATTCTGAAAATAAAAGTAAAGCAGCGTGGCAGATTATTAATGGCACTAATTTCACTAGGGATCCGATTTTGCAAATAAACCGACAAAATACTGTTATTAGAGACCCTCAGGAAATTGCTGAATCTTTTAATAATTACTTTGTAGACCAAGTACAAGATACATCTAACGGAAATACCGAAACAGATAATATCAGTAGCATAGCCAATAATCCTAACTCAATGTTCATGCCGCCAGTAGTTCCGCAAGACATAGATAGAGCAATTAGAACATTAAAAAATAAAAAAAGCCATGGATATGACGGCGTGTCAACTTCTGTGGTCAAATTCGTGTCTGATATAATTGCTGCACCTTTAAGTCACATCATGAATTTAAGTATTAGCTCAGGTACCTTCCCTAATAGTCTTAAAAAAGTAATTATAAAACCACTCCATAAAAAAAATAACAAAGACGAGTTAGGTAATTATAGGCCAGTGGCCTTAATTCCAGTATTTTCCAAAGTGTTTGAGAAAATTATATATGAGACAGTTTATAATTTCTTAAATAAAAATAAAATCTTATGTGACGAACAGAAGGGGTTCAGAAAGAATAAAAATATTAATATGGCAATATATGATTTATTGAATAATGTTATGCCAAGTGTAGACCATAAAATGCCTGTATGCGCCATATATACTGACATGACGAAAGCGTTCGATTACGTAAAACACGACGCTCTTATAAATAAACTTTACTCGTACGGCATTAGGGGAAACGTCTTAAATCTAATACAATCATACCTCGCTAATCGGAAGCAATGCACAGAAATATCAAGGATATGTGTGAAAACTAAACGAGAACACAAATATCTTTCTAGCTATAGAGAAGTCAAATATGGTGTACCGCAAGGCAGTGTACTCGGACCTTTATTGTTTCTATTGTATATTAACGACTTGCCACGCCAAATTCAACAACCTATGGTATTATTTGCAGACGACAGTACAGTAATAGTAAAATGCGGCAATATAAATAATTACGAAACTGATATTAATAATACACTGAAAAGCATAATAAATTGGCTCAATAGACATAATCTAGTTATAAACATAAATAAAACAAAAGTGATGCATTTTCATCAGCGTCTAGAAGCTGAAAACTATGATGTTAAATATAATGAACAAAAAATAGACTCAACAAATGTTACAAAATTCCTTGGTATTTTAATTGATAATAAACTGACCTGGAAACAGCATTCAGATGATGTATGTAAGAGGTTAAGCAAGTCAGCGTACGTACTTTATAACCTGACAAAAAAAGTAAGCATTCGCACCGTGCTGGAAGCTTATCATGGTCTAGTTGCATCAGTTTTGAGATTCGGAGTTATATTTTGGGGCAACTGTACTGAGAGAGAGAGAATATTTAAAGCCCAAAAACGTTGCATTAGATCTATGACTAGTCTTAAAAATACCGACAGTTGTACGCCTGTGTTCAAGTCTCTAAAATTACTCACATTTCCGTCCCTATATATCCTTGAAGTTGCAATGTTCGTTAGAACAAATATGCACCTGTTTACCCTAATGGACGATATTAGAATGCGTCCGGGACCTGTTAGATCTCAATACAAAAATCTAATGTTCACAGGTAGGTACAAAACAGCATTATTAAGAAAAAGCTTACTTTCAATGGGGCCCTTGATCTATAATAAAATACCTCATGTTTTTAAAGAAGAATCGCTAAGCATATTTAAAAAAAGACTAACTTCTCTACTTATAGAAAAATGTTATTATTCGGTACAAGATTTTTTGAATGATAAGAGTTTCTAGTGATTTTGTTTTTTTTTAATCTATTGTATAATGACATTTTATTGATATTCTATTGTATAATGACATTTTATTCTTATTTTTTGTCTTTTTTTGTTTTTTTGTTTACTTTTGCATGTAGACAGAGTGTGTGTGTGCGTTTTTTTTTTTTACAATTTTAATAATGATAATTAATTTATGAATTGATCTGTATTTTAAAATTTAATGACATACTATATAATTAAAATAATGTAAATATTTGCATGCCGAATGGTAAAATGTGGCTGAGCTTTAATTATATCAGAAGAACTGTTGTATATTACCCATATTTGCAAAATAAAAATTCTATTCTATTCTATTCTATTCTATTCTAGGAGTTTAGAGACTCCCCCCCCCCGCGAGTGGTTTATCCAACCCTCCTCGCGAACGCCCACGATTGCCGCCAATTCAAATACCTGAATTTAATGGTGACATTCGAAATTGGAATTTATTTATAGATAGTTTCGAAAATACAATACATAGGAACACATCGCTGACAGATCACGAGAGATTGCATTATCTCGTAGAAAAATTGACCGGTAAGGCAAAGGCTGTCTGTGCTGGAATTACGTTTAGCGCTGAAAATTACACTTTAGTTTTGAACACTTTAAAAACAAAATACGAAGATAAGCGATTAGTAGCCACCGCATATTTAGATCAATTATTCGATTTGAAAAGTTTTTCCGTTTGTAACGATCATAATTTAGAGAAGTTTTTAAATATTTTCGCATCATCTGTTCGTGCAGTAAAGAACCTAAAGGTCAATGACCTCTGTGACTTTTTGTTTTTGTATATCGGTTTACAGAAATTAGATCCTGAAACTGTTCGTCTGTTTGAAACGACTCAGCGCGGTAACGAAATACCTAAGTTCGAAGATTTAGAATCTTTTATTCGCGACCATATTAAGGTATTGCAGCGCACGTCGGCACGTCATGAAGTCACGAATAGGACAGGTTCCGATCGCCGTATAGACGCGTCATCGAAGTCAGTCAAGACTGCACATACGCTAGTTAATACCGCCTCAACACCTGACTGTTCTCTGTGTAAGGGTAGCTATACACAGCTGTACAAGTGTTCGGAATTTCAGAGATTATCGCCTAGGGATCGTTACAAGTTTGTCCGCACTAATAATTTGTGTTTTAATTGTCTAAGTGACAAACATCTGGTTACGTCATGTAACAGTGGTGTTAGCTGTCGTAAATGTCTAGCTAGACATCATACCTTCTTACATTTTGAGAGTAGTAAGCTGCCATCGCAGCCGCAGCCTGCGCAGACGCGCGACGCTTGTGACGCGCGGCCTGCTGCAAGTGCAAACGACGTAACATTGTGTTCGCTTTCCGCCGCTGGTACTCAAATCACTACCGTTTTACTTGCGACCGCGCAAGTTGTCATTGTAGATGCCTTTGGCAAACCGCACACCGTTCGAGCGCTACTAGATGGCGCTTCCCAGAGTAATTTTATTACTCGGGATTGTTGTCAACGCCTTGGTTTTAGTTTTAATAATTGGTCATCCCGCTCAGAAGTGAAAGGTTTTGGAGGTTTAAAGGCAACCATTCACGGTTCCATTAAAATAATATTTAGTTCACGTTTTAATCGTAATATTTCGTTTGAAATGGATTCGCTAGTCGCAGATAAGATTACGGAACGGTTGCCCACGGTACCGGTTGACACGTCCATGCTGACGGAGTTTAAGAACTTGCAGTTAGCCGACGGAAATTACGCTTTCCCTGGAGATATCGATCTATTGATCGGTGCTTCGATTCTCCCGCATCTCCAGTTATCACGTAAAATTCAAGGTCTTCCGATGTACCCCGCTCCGCACGCACTGGAAACAGTTCTCGGGTTTGTTATAGTTGGTTCCGCACCCGCTTGTTTAGATAGTTACTCGACTGTGTCGCACTGTTGCACCGTCGAGCCGCCGCTTGAGTCTACCATCCGCAAGTTCTGGGAGATTGAAGAGGTCAATGTCCCGCCTATTCTCAGCCCTGAGGATCAGGTCACTGAGGAGATTTATACCCGCACGACTACTCGTGATAAAGATGGTCGTTATGTTGTCGCGCTCCCTTTTAAGGGTGATATTTTTTCGCTCGGTGGCTCCCGTGCCTCCGCAGAAAAACGCTTTCTATGCTTGGAACGTAAGATGCAGGCGTCTCCTAAGTTGAAGCAAGCCTATGATGATGTGCTGATCGAATATTTGGATAAAGGTTATATCTCATCAGCGCCTGCCGAGACTGAGGAGACACGTGATTACCCGTTTTATATCATCCCGCACCATGGAGTTGTTAGAGAAGACAAACTTACAACTAAGCTGCGTGTGGTTATGGATGGTAGCGCTAAAACTAGTACTGGCATATCGCTTAACGATATCTTGTGTTGTGGTCAGAACCTCCAGGGTAACTTATTTGAAATAATAGTAAATTTTCGCTTGTTTGCTATTGCGCTCTCTGCTGATATTCGGCAAATGTTTCTTAGTATTGGAATCAGAGAATGTGACCGTAGATTCCAACGCTTCTTGTATAGATTTTCTCCGCAGGAACCTTTGAAGGTTTACGAATTCAATCGTGTTTGTTTTGGGCTTAAGTCTAGTCCCTTTCACGCTCTTCGCACTATCAAGCAGTTGGCCGCTGACGAGGGTCATACATACCCGAAAGCAAGGGCCACTATTGAAACCGGATTGTACAAGGACGATTTTGTGTACAGTGTACCTAGTGAAGCAGAGGCTATAGAGACCGCTGCTCAAGTAATCAGCCTCATGAAGTCCGGTCAATTTGATCTGGTGAAATGGACAAGCAACTCGCAAGCTACATTAGAGTCGATTCCACCGTCACACCGGTTGACTTCGGTAAAGGAATTCGATGATAGTGATTCGCATAAGATCCTTGGTTTAAGTTGGTCACCCGCAACTGATATGTTCAGTCTTAAAATTAGCTCGACTCCGCCAACTTGTACCAAACGCGTTATCCTAGCATGTGTAGCTCGGATATGGGATATAATAGGTTTTGTAGCTCCTGTCGTTTTGTATGCAAAGCTGCTTATAAAAGAGCTTTGGCTTTCCAACTGTGATTGGGACGACACCGCTCCTGACAGTGTTGCTAAGTTGTGGGCTCGCTATAGGAAAGAGCTTCCAATGCTCGATCAGATACAGATTCCTCGCTATGTTGGTATAGTACCAGACACTGTTGTTAATGTGGTAGGTTTCGCAGACGCCAGTGAGAGGGCTTACGGGGGAGTGGTTTACTTTCAGGTCCAAAATGGCGATAACATTTCAGTTTTCCTCATTAGCGCAAAATCAAAGGTATCTCCTCGTAAGGTTGTCTCTCTTGCTCGTCTCGAACTCTGCGCTATTCTTATGTTGGTTCAATTGATTACATCTATAGTCAAAACTTGTCGTCCTCGCATTAATATAGAGAAAATTGTAGCGTTTTCAGACTCAACCGTTGCTCTATGTTGGGCCCACTCTTCACCCCATCGATGGGGCACGTTTGTCGCAAATAGGGTGGCTAAGATTCAAGCTGAATTGTCACCGGAAAATATATTCCATGTCGCTGGAACAGAAAACCCAGCTGATTGTCTCTCACGTGGTTTGCTTCCTGCGCAAATTTTAAATCATCCGCTTTGGTTTTGTGGCCCTCCCTGGCTTCATACCACTCCTAACGAGTGGCCAAGTGCTCCGTTTAACCCCGCTACTGTTTCAGAGCCACCCGAGGAGAAGAAACATACGCTTGTAGTATCAGTTCCGCGTGAAGAGTCAGTTGTTTTGTTGTTGTCTAATCGAGTCTCGTCTTGGTCGAGACTATTACGCTGTGTAGTTTACGTCCTAAGATTTTTGAGATTATTACCATCGCGTGGTTCTATAATCGCAGCTGGTTTGGATAGAGCTGAATCAGTTGTACTTCGAGAGTTGCAGAAATTTTATTTTTCAATAGAATTTCGTAGTTTAGAATCACATAAACCTTGTAGTCACGCACTTCAACATTTGAAACCATTTTTGCAAGACGGACTCATTCGTGTCGGTGGCCGTCTGCGAAATGCTAAGTTAGAGTTTGAACAAATGCATCCAGTAGTTCTACCACGCAAGGATCACGTTTTGGATTTGTTGGTGGATTATCACCATAAGGTGAATTGTCACGCTGGTCCCGATTTATTAATGTCCATTCTTCGACAGAAGTACTGGATACTTTCCGCTCGCAATTTGATACGCGCTAGAGTGCACAGATGTGTGCCCTGCTTTAAGCTCCGCCCGCGTTTCAACGCGCCGGAAATGGCCGACCATCGTTCTTGTCGTGTTGTACAGACGGTGAAACCTTTCATACATACTGGGACGGACTATGCTGGTCCGTTTAAAGTCACTATTGCCCGTGGTCGTGGTATACGTTCCACAAAGGCATACATTTGCCTATTCGTTTGTATGTCGCGTCAAAAGTGGAACACTCCTTCAGATCCAGTCACAGTCGGTACTGTGGTGATACTGAAGACTGAGAGTGCGCCTCCTCTGCACTGGCCTCTTGGTGTAGTGGAAGAAGTTTTTCCGGGTTCGAACGGAATAACGCGAGTCGTAAAGGTTAAAACCGCAACTGGATCGTACCTGCGTCCGGTTATTCGCCTCTGCCCTCTGCCTAATCAGTAGTAGTGGCATAGTTAGTTATAAGTTGTTTCGCTACCTAGTATTGATAGTTTAGATATAGTAATAGGGTTTAGTTTCGCTTTTGTTTTTTTTTCTTTTCTTTGAAGGTAACCCTTCAAACCCGGGGGGAATGGTTGCGCCAATTTGCTATGATCCGCGATTTTGTTTTTTGTAATTTATTTTTTTGGCCTAGCAATCCTATCCCTTCCGCTTCCCTTCCCCGCACGACCTCAAGAATTGGAATGACATTGACGTTTGTGCATCGATTGTGAATGTGACCGCTCCGCTAACATCGCCCGCTCGAAATTACAAGAAAATTGACTATTTCGTGATCCAACCATTCAAAGACTCAACAATAGTGCAGTGTAGTGCAATACAGGACCTGGCAGTGGTTAAATGTGCGAAGTCGAGGTTCGCCGGCCGACGCCACGTGGAACCTTCGAGGTCAAAAGGTCAGTGTTCCTCCCTAATACCTCCGTCCCATCCAGGCACAGTACCTGCATATTGTTAACAAACCTTAGATCGCTTTTTAAACCTACAGTCCACAGCTTATTTGCGCAACCAGATCTCATAGTTTTTTAAATAGATAGTAGGCATCTAATGCACTTAGTTCTAAGTTTTCGACATCTGTACTCTATAATAATAGTAATTTGTAATGTATAAAGTCCTCATAAGCTTATATTTTAACAATTTAACTAAGACCCTAAATAGTTTATTTGCAATGTTAGATATAATAGACATATTAGATTATTATTTCCTTTATTATTATGCGCATACTAATAATTTGTAACTCCAAAGAACACTTGTAAGCTTCCTGCGGGACAGGCCTCGCCTAGTGCAGGAAGTCTTCGGAAACGCTTTATGTCAAAAATTTTGAAAACTAAATGTTTTAGCAATACTCACACCCCTGTAACCCTATTTTCTTTAATAAATTATTATTATTATTTTTATTAAAACGTAGATTGGTTGCGCCAATTTGCTATGATCCGCGACTTTGTTTTTTGTAATTTGTTTTTTTGGCCTAGCAATCCTATACCATCCGTTTTCCCTCCACCCGCACGACCGCAAGAAATGATTTGACATTGACGTTTTGTGCATCGAGTGAATGTGACCGCACCGCTAACCGCGCCCGCTCGAAATTACTAGAAAATTGACTATTTTCGTGATCAAATCATTCAGAGACTCCACAATAGTGCAGTGTTAGTGCAAACCAGGACCTGGCAGTGATTTAAATGTGCGAAGTCGAAAATCGCCGGCGGTGCCACGTGGAACCTTCGAAGTCTAAAGGTCAGTGCTCTTTCCCAATACCTTTATCCCATGCCAGGCATAGTATCTGCATATTGTTAATAAACCTTAGATCGCTTTTTAAATCTACAGTCCACACAGCAAATTCGCGCAACCATTACTTTTTGGTCCTACGAGCAGGATCGTGAATCATTTTCTTGTAATTTCGCAATATAGTATTTGTTCCATAGGGAATAAACGCAACGCGCCTGTTTACCTAGATATAATAGTAGAAAACCCGCATCTAGGCATTTAGGCAACTATACGTTATTTCGCTCGTATAGTTAAAGTGTCATTGATAATTACGGTACCTACGCCGTCAACCGCACCGCATAATTATAGTTAGCTACGTAAATATCAGCGTAGATATAAATCGATCGCATTCTTTTTCTTGACAAAATTCATTCGACCATCCTACAAATTGCATGTAGGTAGACGCATTTCAAAAATACCCGTTCATTGTTGAGTGAACATTTGTAGGAAACGGATAAACCATAGATTATATACGCATATATTTAATCGAGAAATTGGGTAATATTCACTCATTGATTCAGGTTGTTCCGTTCGTTCGCCGTTCACTTTGTTGTTTACAATATAACCATATTGTTATCTGATAATTATCGTTTACTTAATAATTCGTTAAGTGTTTGTTTGAGTGTATAGTGTGAATATATCAAAACAAGATGTCTCTTAAGGGAACCAAGGTTAGTACTGATTTAAAGGTTCAGTTAAAGCTTTTATACGCTAAAAGGGACTCACAGTTTTCACGTGTTCAATCAATTTGTGATAAATCTTTGCAAATCTCGGATCTGGCGATTAGAGATGCTTTCTTGTGTTCGTTGGAAACTTTAGATAGTTTGCGCGCGGACTTTGAATCTACAATTAATAATATAAACATTTTAGAGTTGGAGTTAAATCCTGATTACTGTGTGAGTTATCAGGCATTGTCGTCCTTTGTTGACTTGTATTGTCGTATCAAACGTATTGCTAGGAGTTTAGAGACTCCCCCCCCCGCGAGTGGTTTATCCAACCCTCCTCGCGAACGCCCACGATTGCCGCCAATTCAAATACCTGAATTTGATGGTGACATTCGAAATTGGAATTTATTTATAGATAGTTTCGAAAATATAATACATAGGAACACATCGCTGACAGATCACGAGAGATTGCATTATCTCGTGGAAAAGTTGACCGGTAAGGCAAAGGCTGTCTGTGCTGGAATTACGTTTAGCGCTGAAAATTACAATTTAGTTTTGAACACTTTAAAAACAAAATACGAAGATAAGCGATTAGTAGCCACCGCATATTTAGATCAATTATTCGATTTGAAAAGTTTTTCCGTTTGTAACGATCATAATTTAGAGAAGTTTTTAAATATTTTCGCATCATCTGTTCGTGCAGTAAAGAACCTAAAGGTCAATGACCTCTGTGACTTTTTGTTTTTGTATATCGGTTTAAATAAATTAGATCCTGAAACTGTTCGTCTGTTTGAAACGACTCAGCGCGGCAAAGAAATACCTAAGTTCGAAGATTTAGAATCTTTTATTCGCGACCATATTAAGGTGTTGCAGCGCACGTCGGCACGTCATGAAGTCACGAATAGGACAGGTTCCGATCGACGTATAGACGCGTCATCGAAGTCAGTCAAGACTGCACATACGCTAGTTAATACCGCCTCAACACCTGACTGTTCTCTGTGTAAGGGTAGCCATACACAGCTGTACAAGTGTTCGGGATTTCAGAGATTATCGCCTAGGGATCGTTACAAGTTTGTCCGCACTAATAATTTGTGTTTTAATTGTCTAAGTGACAAACATCTGGTTACGTCATGTAACAGTGGTGTTAGCTGTCGTAAATGTCTAGCTAGACATCATACCTTCTTACATTTTGAGAGTAGTAAACTGCCATCGCGGCCGCGGCCTGCGCGGACGCGCGACGCTTGTGACGCGCGGCCTGCTGCAAGTGCAAACGACGTAACATTGTGTTCGCTTTCCGCCGCTGGTACTCAAATCACTACCGTTTTACTTGCGACCGCGCAAGTTGTCATTGTAGATGCCTTTGGCAAACCGCACACCGTTCGAGCGCTACTAGATGGCGCTTCCCAGAGTAATTTTATTACTCGGGATTGTTGTCAACGCCTTGGTTTTAGTTTTAATAATTGGTCATCCCGCTCAGAAGTGAAAGGTTTTGGAGGTTTAAAGGCAACCATTCACGGTTCCATTAAAATAATATTTAGTTCACGTTTTAATCGTAATATTTCGTTTGAAATGGATTCGCTAGTCGCAGATAAGATTACGGAACGGTTGCCCACGGTACCGGTTGACACGTCCATGCTGATGGAGTTTAAGAACTTGCAGTTAGCCGACGGAAATTACGCTTTCCCTGGAGATATCGATCTATTGATCGGTGCTTCGATTCTCCCGCATCTCCAGTTATCACGTAAAATTCAAGGTCTTCCGATGTACCCCGCTCCGCACGCACTGGAAACAGTTCTCGGGTTTGTTATAGTTGGTTCCGCACCCGCTTATTTAAATAGTTACTCGACTGTGTCGCACTGTTGCACCGTCGAGCCGCCGCTTGAGTCTACCATCCGCAAGTTCTGGGAGATTGAAGAGGTCAATGTCCCGCCTATTCTCAGCCCTGAGGATCAGGTCACTGAGGAGATTTATACCCGCACGACTACTCGTGATAAAGATGGTCGTTATGTTGTCGCGCTCCCTTTCAAGGGTGATATTTTTTCGCTCGGTGGCTCCCGTGCCTCCGCAGAAAAACGCTTTCTATGCTTGGAACGTAAGATTCAAGCTGAATTGTCTCCGGAAAATATATTCCATGTCGCTGGAACAGAAAACCCAGCTGATTGTCTCTCACGTGGTTTGCTTCCTGCGCAAATTTTAAATCATCCGCTTTGGTTTTGTGGCCCTCCCTGGCTTCATACCACTCCTAACGAGTGGCCAAGTGTTCCGTTTAACCCCGCTACTGTTTCAGAGCCACCCGAGGAGAAGAAACATACGCTTGTAGTATCAGTTCCGCGTGAAGAGTCAGTTGTTTTGTTGTTGTCTAATCGAGTCTCGTCTTGGTCGAGACTATTACGCTGTGTAGTTTACGTCCTAAGATTTTTGAGATTATTACCATCGCGTGGTTCTATAATCGCAGCTGATTTGGATAGAGCTGAATCAGTTGTACTTCGAGAGTTGCAGAAATTTTATTTTTCAATAGAATTTCGTAGTTTAGAATCACATAAACCTTGTAGTCCCGCACTTCAACATTTGAAACCATTTTTGCAAGACGGACTCATTCGTGTCGGTGGCCGTCTGCGAAATGCTAAGTTAGAGTTTGAACAAATGCATCCAGTAGTTCTACCACGCAAGGATCACGTTTTGGATTTGTTGGTGGATTATCACCATAAGGTGAATTGTCACGCTGGTCCCGATTTATTAATGTCCATTCTTCGACAGAAGTACTGGATACTTTCCGCTCGCAATTTGATACGCGCTAGAGTGCACAGATGTGTGCCCTGCTTTAAGCTCCGCCCGCGTTTCAACGCGCCGGAAATGGCCGACCATCGTTCTTGTCGTGTTGTACAGACGGTGAAGCCTTTCATACATACTGGGACGGACTATGCTGGACCGTTTAAAGTCACTGTTGCCCGTGGTCGTGGTATACGTTCCACAAAGGCATACATTTGCCTATTCGTTTGTATGACAACTCGTGCGGTTCACATAGAGTTAACCAGTGATTTGAGTACGCAGGGTTTTATGTCTGCATTTAAACGATTTTTATCTCGCCGTGGTCCCGTTAAGCGCTTATACTCTGACAACGGCACAAATTATGTTGGAGCGCGACGCAATATTTCGGAATTACATACATTCTTACGCTCCAAGTACTACCAAAGTGAATTCGCCCATGTCTTAGCTGAGAATCGCATTGATTGGTGTTTTAATACGCCAGCAGCTAGTCATTTTGGTGGCAATTGGGAGGCGAATATTAAAAGCCTTAAGTCGCACCTGTTTCGGGTCATAGGCGAACAGATTCTCTCGTACGAGGAGTTGAGCACTGTACTCGCTCAGGTAGAGGCGTTGATGAATACGCGTCCGTTGTGTCGGACTTTGTCTAGTGATCCATCGGAGCCACTAGCGTTGACGCCGGCTCACTTCTTGACGACGACTCCTCTTAAATATTTGCCCGCTTTAGATGTCGAGACTGACAAACTGCAGCTCCACCCGCGTCACGCTCTGCTAGATAGCTTAGTTCAGTCCTTTTGGAAGCGATGGAGGACAGATTATCTGCATACGCTGCAGTCGCGTCAAAAGTGGAACACTCCTTCAGATCCAGTCACAGTCGGTACTGTGGTGATACTGAAGACTGAGAGTGCGCCTCCTCTGCACTGGCCTCTTGGTGTAGTGGAAGAAGTTTTTCCGGGTTCGAACGGAATAACGCGAGTCGTAAAAGTTAAAACCGCAACTGGATCGTACCTGCGTCCGGTTATTCGCCTCTGCCCTCTGCCTAATCAGTAGTAGTGGCATAGTTAGTTATAAGTTGTTTCGCTACCTAGTATTGATAGTTTAGATTAGTAATAGGGTTTAGTTTCGCTTTTGTTTTTTTTTTTCTTTTCTTTGAAGGTAACCCTTCAAACCCGGGGGGAATGGTTGCGCCAATTTGCTATGATCCGCGACTTTGTTTTTTGTAATTTGTTTTTTTGGCCTAGCAATCCTATACCATCCGTTTTCCCTCCACCCGCACGACCGCAAGAAATGATTTGACATTGACGTTTTGTGCATCGAGTGAATGTGACCGCACCGCTAACCGCGCCCGCTCGAAATTACTAGAAAATTGACTATTTTCGTGATCAAATCATTCAGAGACTCCACAATAGTGCAGTGTTAGTGCAAACCAGGACCTGGCAGTGATTTAAATGTGCGAAGTCGAAAATCGCCGGCGGTGCCACGTGGAACCTTCGAAGTCTAAAGGTCAGTGCTCTTTCCCAATACCTTTATCCCATGCCAGGCATAGTATCTGCATATTGTTAATAAACCTTAGATCGCTTTTTAAATCTACAGTCCACACAGCAAATTCGCGCAACCATAGATAACTAAACGCAGAAGAAAGGAGTATAGATATACGACTACCACATGTTCGTTTGGGCGCTTAAAATGGTATCAAAAACTGAATTATATTGAATAAGTAACCCACTATATCACCCTGTAATTCACTGTGCCCCAATCTCCCTTAACTGTTATATTTTTTTATACCTGTATTGTTTTTTATAACTGGTTAAATTATTTACTAATAAAATGTACCCAATTGTAACCTTAACACGTCTTATGTTAATTCATCCCTCATGTCTGAAAATGTATGTTGTGATACCCTCCTTCTTCCTTCCAATCCTTTTTCGCGACGCTCTTAAAAAGAAAATGGCTTAGGATATATTACCCTAAAATACCAGGAACTCGACCAAAACGCTAAAGAAAATTGTCACTTACCAGAACATACTCCAGACTGATTCGCGAACGTGTTGGCGAGTGGTTGAGATCCACGTAACCGAAACACAATCCGCAGATGGAAGCCAAGTTCTCAATAAGGTCACCTCTATTGGGTCGCTGGATTATATCGGTCTGGAACATACTAAACAGTCGGGTAAAAACAATCATAGGACTCCCAAGGACAAAACTTCAAGTGAATTCCGGCACCGGTGGCTGTTGGGTCAATGATTAATGGGCGCTGCAACTTCTGTGTAGTGAGCAGATACTATATCCACCTGTAACATCGCAATCGTCTTCCTTATTTTCGTTCTGGCGTTAAATCTTAGAGGTACTGTTTGGAGCCAATAAGTGATTCAGAGTAGCAAATGCTACAGGCCCCGCGCATCAGGAGGCCCCAGTCGGTCCTACAATACCTGGTCAGAATACTTCCTGTATCAAATGATTTCTAAATAATTCCGGTATATCCATAGAGACAATGTAAGTAAATGCAATGGGGCTATTGACTTAAGGGCCCTGCGTTCTGTGGTAAAAATAAGTTTCGCAATCACACAACGCCGTCTAGTCCCAAGCTAAGCAGAGCTTGTGTTATGAGTACTAGACAACTAATAAACATACTTATATTATATTTCTAAGTACATACATATAATAGATAAATTACATCCTGATTCAGAACAAATGATCGTGCTGATCAAACAAACATTTGTCCTGGGTGGGAATCGAACCCACGACCTCCGGCATAGCAGTCAGGGCCACTAACCACTAGACAAACAGGCCAGTCAAAGACCAGTTTTAAGAGCTTTATTTCTTTTTCATTTACCAAAAAGATTTGCGGGCCCCTTGGTATGATTTGCTATAGGCCCCGCGCTACCCTAATCCGACACTGCTATGGAGACTGTGTTAACAGTGTAGTTCTACTTTTATTGTACAGTTGTACACCTCATAATGGACAGGCAAAACTAGTGTACATGGAAGGTCTTGTAAAACTTGTGTAATAAGACCTTCCATGTACACTTAGTTCGTTTGTAACATCGATATATATGTACTACGCACTAGATGACGCGTGCCGTACATTCACTTTTCTCTAATTAGTTGTTCGGCAGACAGTACAATCCGCGCTCAGCTGACGTTAGTGCAATTCTGACGTTCATGCAGTGTAGGAGAGCCGCTAATAAATTCGAATCAAAGTAAACCAGGACATAAACAATAATTCTGTAGCTAAAGAAATAAAGCTACTGGTTATCCAAGCGATGTAATAGCTTCTAATATCGTAATAATATAATAGAAAAGATAATATTCCAAAAAAGCGCCCTCCATTTTACAATCATAGACTAAAACATACAGATGCTCCCCCCTATGAAAACGAATTGTAGGTTTTTACCTACAACTGTTTTACACAACACAGACTTTATGCGGTGTTTTATAACCAGTTCGATATTTTTAAATATTTTTTAGGGTTCCGTACCTCAAAAGAAAACTCGGAACCTTTATAAGATCACTTTGTAGTCCGTCTGTCCGTCTGTCAAGACCCTTTATCTCGAGAACGCGTGGAGGTATCGAATTGAAGCTAAATACTCGAATCGATTTATTTCATCACCACTGCTCTCAAAAACGGTGAAGGAAAACGTCGTGAGGAAACCGACATGTTCTAGAACCAAAAATTCGAAGACATGTGACATCCACCAATCCGCACCGGGCCCGCGTGGTGGATTATGTCCCATTCCTTTTCCTAGAGAGGAGGCCTGAGTCCCAGCAGTGGGAATATTAAAAGGCTGATGCAATGCAATGCAACTCAAATCTGTGTTGGTACAGCCTGCTAGCTGCAGGCAGGCAGGGTCGAAGCCTGCTTGGGTCGTGGGTCAGCTTCTGAAAGGAAGGCCCGGCCCCGGCACGATAGGCAACGAAGGAACGGGGTAGGTTTTTAGTCGGTAAGAGTCTTACACTATTTCCCGCTCCGCTCAAGGGCGGGATTTGACATTAGATGATTTTACCTACAATAAAAAAAACTGTGCTGGTAAAATTTTATAATAAAATACCACTTTAGATTACCTATCCAATTGAATGAATCCAAATTGCAAAACATGTATAAAACGCATAGTGTGCGTTTTAAATTGGAAGATTATATTTATATTATTTGACAAGAATATTATAAATTGGAAGATTAGATACTTTATAAAAATGCTTGGCTAAATGCTGGTCCGGCTCTACTGCCACAAAATCAAACTACTAAGTTAAAAAAAAGATGACGATAATGATGTTTTGATGTCACTAAAAACGCATGTTTCGACAATCTCAAGGGTATCAAAATTCATAGGGTACTTCCCGTTGACCTAGAATCCTGAAATATGGCACGAAGTAAGGACTTATAGTACAGATATAGGAATAAATCTGAAAATTTGTTGTTACGTCATAAAAAAAACTTATTCGGGATTTGAAGTATGAACGCTCAGAGCGCGAGTCCGACTCTCACTTGCCGAGTTTTGTGTTCTTTCTTTTCTTGTATTAACATTAGACACCGTTAAATTTTAGTCGTTTCAATCCTGCGGAGGGTCGATTCGGTACATGAAATACTATCGATTTGTAAAGAAAAAATTAAAAAATAAACTACATTTTTTCAAAAACTCGAATTAATTTCTTTAAGTAAATGAGTCAATGACCTTGTAGGTAGTTGTCGGTCGTTGCGTATTAACTACCTACAGTTCATTGGCCTCGCTCAGCTGACGTTTACTTAAAGAAATTAATTTTGTACATGCGTAAATTAATTCGAGTTTAAAAAAAGTACTTTATTTTTAATTTTCACTTTACAAATCGATAGTATTTCATTACCGAATCGACCTTCCGCGGGATTAAAACGACCAAAATTTAACGGTGTATTAACATATTTTTATCAAAGTTTAAAAATTACGACGACATTTTTTAATACCCAATAAAAACTCATCAAGAAATGTCAGCGAAGAGAATTAATACCAACGAAGACTATTATTACATTTTGAAATAGAGTATTATTGTAATGAAGTATTGTAGGCAAGAAACTGTGTCACGTCTGCGGTATAAAAATCTATATGGATGTCATGTCATTACACTAAGTTGAAAGCAACGCGTAAGTACTAGGATATGCATGGCGCTTTAGACCTTTTGGTCGCGAAAAAGTATCCTCTATAAGCTATCTTAGCGCTGTAAGTTTTAAAAGTTTTGTTAGACGACATAATGGCAATCTAGCGCTGCAGCGATTTATTGTTTGAACTTTTCAGTATTTTGACAAATAATTTATATGAACGTGCTTGTCTATCGCAAGAATATAGGTCGATGGTTTGTAAGATATTACCTTGTGTTACACAAGGCAATATCTTACAAACAAACGAAAGTATATAGATTTGAGGCGGTCAGTGTAGGTACAAAAATCACAAATAATTTTAATTTTAGAAATAAAACAAAAATGCATAGACACAATATCAGTTAACCAATTAATACCTTCGCCACCAATTATATGCTTGTCTCGGTAATCTAAAAGTGAATTGAGATTATTTATAGATACTATATGCTTTATAAAGACTGAGGTTTGCGTGACTTTATATACAAAAGATAATAAAAGAAACAAATATTATATCAATTTATATTTAGGTACGCGGCAAATAAGTTAAACACGTTTACATGGTTATGCGCAGCTCCCCACTTCGATTTAGACCCGAAAATCGGTAACTCCGCATTCAAGTCAATCGCCATTTTGGTTCAACTTGTCTGTCAAGGACAAGAATTTTTTTAAACTATATGGATTGATTACAACAACCTCAAAAACATTCCGAAGAGTACGATACAAAAGGGGATATGTTATCTCTTTCTACTAGTGTGTCGCATAAACTAGTTTGTACTACGAGACAATTCTGTTCTAAAGAAGTTCAAGGTATTATTATAGTACGCGGCAAATAAGTTGAATCATTTGCTATACGCGCGCCACTTCGATTGAGACCCGAATATCAGTAATAATCCTCGTCACACAAGTTGGCAGTAAGTCCCCTCTCTCCATGGGTAATGTGAAAGTGAAACCCGAGGCCCTGAAACGAAGGCAAAGAAGAAACAGGACTGGGTTTTTAGTCAGTAACCAATTAAACCAGAAGTTATTATTATCTATAGTTCTATACTTATAATAAATCTGTAGAAGTAAAAATTCTGTAACTTGAAAGTTTAGTTTTAGTTTTTAGCCTATAATGTCCCACTGCTGGGCGAAGGCCTCCCTCTCCTTTTTCCACACACGTCTGTCCTCGGCCATTGTGGGCCAGTCCCTCCGGTAATTATCCAGCTCATCTCTCCACCTCCGCTTTGGTCTGCCGCGATGTCGCCTTGCGTTTATCGGGACCCAATAGGTGGCTCTTTTAGCCCACAGCTCATCTGACATGCGGCAGACATGTCCGGCCCAATCCCACTTTAATGTAGCAGCTTTTTGGGTAACGTCTTTTATCTTAGTTTTGGTGCGCAGCATTGTGTTCCTTACGCGGTCGGAAATTCGAACACCCAGGATACTGCGCTCCATGGCTCGCTGTGAAACCTCGAGCCTAGACCTCTGCTGAAGTGTCAAAGACCAAGTTTGTGCTCCGTACGTAAGTATAGGGAGAATGCACATATCCATAATTTTTCGTTTCAGGCATAGCGGGAGATCTCCTTTGAGAAGATCTTTCATTGACCAAAAGCTCCTCCAGGCACTCTCAGTGCGTCGAGCAACTTCTTTATCTTGTCGCGCCTCGAAGGAAACTATTTGGCCAAGATAGACGTAATCCTGGACATATGCAATCTCCCCACCCTCAATGTACAGTCTCCTTTTAGTGCTGTTGGTCATGAGTTTGGTCTTCGACATGTTCATCCGAAGCCCAATCTCGAGGCTTGCCTTATTAAGATCTGCGAGCATGTTACCCAAATCCGCTGCTGAAGAAGAGAAAAGTACGATGTCGTCGGCGAACCGTAGGTTTGATAGCCTCTTGTCACCGACGACTAACCCTTTGTCTGACCAGTTCTGTGCTAGGGATTTAAATACTTCCTCCAAGGTGGCAGTAAAGAGCTTTGGGGATAACGGGTCTCCTTGCTTGACTCCTTTTTTAATTGGAAAGGTTGGCCCTGCATTATGAATTTTAATTGAAGCTGTGCTATGAGCGTAAATGGTCTTTAGTATATTGATGTAGGTGGGCTCTATGTTCTGGTTGGTCAAAGCGGTGAAAAGTGCATCATGGTTAATACTATCGAAAGCCTTTGCATAGTCGACAAACGCCAAATACAAAGGTATATTAAATTCGTTGCACTTTTCCATAATTTGGTTTAAGGTGTGCAAGTGATCAGTGGTAGACATACCTCGTCTGAATCCAGCTTGTTCTGGAGGTTGGTGGGAGTCTAGTTGTTGTGAGATGCGGCTTTCGATGACCTTCACAAACGCTTTATATAAATGCGAAACAAGACTAATAGGACGATAGTTATTTATATCATTTTTATCACCTTTTTTGTGCAAAAGTATTATCAGTGAATGGCAAAAATTTTTTGGGACTGTATCAGCATAGAGTATGGAATTAAATAGATTAGTGATTTTAGGAAGTAGCTCTGGTTCTCCTGTCCTAAGAGCTTCTGTAGAGATGCCGTCTTCACCAGGACTTTTTGAGTACTTCATACTGCGCAGTGCACAATGTACTTCGTAGCCTGTAATTGGAGGCACATTTGTGGTTGGCGAAGGGGGAGACGTGGTATTCTGAAAGGGAGCGACATTAATACTCTGGGAATACAGTTGCTTGTAGAAGTTGGTGCAAATATTTAGGACTTGATCTTTACCGTAATGTGTAACTCCTGAACTGTCTTTGATTTTGTTGATGGATGATCGTCCTTTCTGTATACCTTCTTTGGCAATTTTAAAGGATCTATTGGTTTCAAGAGCTACTTGCACTAATCTATCGTTGTAGCGGCGTACATCCGTTCGAATGCTTCTTTTGACTTTCTTGTCTATTTCCCTAAATTTTTGTGAGCCATATGTCACAGTAAGTCTTTCTTCGATTAACTTTAGAGTTGTGTCGCCGAGTTTGAAATGTTTTCGCTTTAGTGGTTTTATTTTGTGGCTAGCTGTCTTGATTGTCTCTTTTATATTTGTATACTGGTCCTCTACGTCTTCTGTGTCCATATTTTGCAGCAGGGAAAAGCTATTTTTTAATTCGACGTTAAATTTATCCTTGCAGGAAATCAGAAATTCTTTATCAAAGCGTCTTATGGTGTCACGAATAACTTGTGTTCTGTGAATTTTAGGACTGAGCCTGACAACTACACGCAGGGGTCGGTGATCTGAGCTGTATCGTATTTGGTTCAAAGTTTGTAGCTTAATGATTATCTGTTTATTCGATGCCAAACAGAAGTCGATTTCATTTTTCGTGATTCCATTGGGAGAAGCCCATGTCCATCGACGTTGTGGTTTCATAAAGAAAAAGCTATTACTAATACTTAAGTTTTGCCCATAAGCAAACTGAATTAGTCGTTCTCCCTGTAAGTTTCTTAACTTGAAAATATCAAAAAAATAAATGGCACTGTTACTAGACCGACACCGAACCCAAAAATGTTATTAAAAAAAATTTTGTCTGTCTGTCTGTCTGTCTGTTTGTTCAGGCATCACGCAAAAACTACCGGTTGGATTACGATGAAACTTGGTATAATTATTCTTTAATATCCTGGGCACCACACTGGGTACTTTTTATCCCGGAAAACTATATACAATAAAAAACAAACTTAATTTTGCGGTTCGATCCCTAAGCCCGATTACTGTACCAACCGCAAATAATAAGTTTGTCGCAGGTTACGTCACCCGTTTCTATTGTAATTAGCCACAAAAGGCCTGCGCCGAGACAGAAGTTTTAATACCGGTAAGTATGCTCGATAGACAACGTTCTACACAAATAGCACTTTACACAAAAAACTCATTGATAAGTTTCGTCGTTCACGCGAACGAAGTTGCGGGCACAGCTAGTTCTCAATAAATTAATTAATTACTTTTGACTTCTCAGTAAATAAAACAATTTTTTCAGGTTTCACAGGCAGAAGTTATTGTTACTTATTCTGCAATCACCAAAATAATAAAACAATTTACTTAAATAGTAAATTTATGGTTGCCCTAGTGAAAAATAGGGGTAAGAACGGAACACACCACCTCGTTCTCTTGGTATTATATTGCTCGGAACATTTTGTCCCTTTTGCTTGTTATTAAAGACATGAACTTAATGTAAATGACAGTAAAGTACACTTTGGTGCTCAATTACGGAGACGCGGCGCGTCGCGCGGCGCGTTAGGCGGTCCGTCGTACATTGACATATGTTTGTGTTTGCGCGAGCGATGACGCGGCTTGCTGCTGCAATGGACGACGAACGCCCAACGCGCCGCGTCTCCGTAAACACGGCCTTAAAGTTCGTAATTTTGATCATAATATATCATCGTAATATATCATATATGATCCTTGGTCGAAAATTTTATTTAAATTACGGTCCTACGAGGTTTGTCCCTAGGATATATAAGATTCTTGGCTGTAGGTGTAGCGACATCTATGACGCCACATAGGAACTAAAAATATCGAATAACAGCATCGCGCAATTAGTATTCTTGTCACGATTGGAACTCTAAAGAACAGCCTGAAATCATCTATTGGACAAATGCCCAGATATAACCCTTTTGGTCGAAGGGAGGATCTTTCCAACAGAGGTATGCGGGGATTTACGCCCTGTTCCGCTTATCACTAAATTCGTGACCGTCAACGCAGACTGGGTGCAGCTACTATACATCATGACGCCATCATTACTTCCTCAAGCTTTCGAGCAGCGAGGCATACAGTCAGCACCCACTTCTTTAAAGGATATCTTGACCACTAGCATGCCTGGTCATAACTGGCCCTCAGCCTCATCAGTGACCTTGGCTAAGTACACTACACCATCGGCCAGTCACATGAAAAGCCATGAAGAACCATTCCTAGCCGACGCCAGCAGTCAAGCCTTTACGTCGCACAGTAACGCTCCGACCCACTGGAGCCAGCAGCACAACTCCGACCCACTGGAGTCTGCACCATCATCGTGACTCACTGGAATATCATCACTCCGACTCACTGGGGCATCATCCTGACTGACTGGGACAGTACCACCGCTACTCACTGGGGCAGACAGTCTCGACTCACCGAAAACTATGCGGCTTCTGTTTCCGACGCACTGGTACCCGACGTATTATTTTCCTCTATGGTACCAATTTTCCACGGGTCGTACGCATCAAGAAAAAACCATCGATCTCCGGAGGGTAGAGATGTAGCGATATCTATGGCACTGTAAAAAAACTAAAAAATTCAAAATCGTGCATCGCGCAATTAGAGTTCTCCGCGCAATTTGAACAACGCAGAACAGCCCGAAATCATCTATCGGATAGTTGCCCGGTTGAGACATAACACCTGTCTGGTCGAAGGATCCTCTCTTTTCGACGGAGATAAGTGGGGTTTACATCCTGTTCCGCAAATCTCAAAAAGGTGTTATATGTTGTGAGATAATTTGGTTTTTGAGAAGGCATGTCAATTTACAGTTATATCGCCGAAATAATAAAATGCTAACTTTACATAGGTATGCTAAAGCTCGTATTTTGGTCGATTGACGCCACTAAGACCTCAGCCTCGAATCTTGCGGACTGCGGGGCGGCGCGGTGGCGGCGGCAGGATCTTATGCGTAAAATCAAATGGACCGGCCCTCTAATACAGCGGCGGTGGCGCAGGGGCGGGTAACGACCGGTGCACTCCAGTCAAGCGGTGGCTGCCCGCGCCGCCACCGACGCCGCCCCGCTGCCCGTTTTGCTGCCCATTTTAACTTACACATCATTCAAAAACGAAAACAGTTTCTTTCTAAAAACTTTCAATTCATACAAATTTAGGTCTTATCACGATAGCAATATGGAATATCACATTTTCAAAATTCTTTATAGTACGCAGCAAATAAGTTGAATAATTTGTTTTTTTTAACAAAAATCTTGTCACACAAGTTGAATCATCATCGCTGTTAATCTTAAATACGCAGTAACCGATTTTCGGGTTTTAATCGAAGGAATAGTTCAACTTATTTGCCGCATACTATACATAATTTATAGATACGAGTACCTACTCTGTCTGTTATATCCCCACCTCGGAAAAATCATGAAAATGTATTTATAGTTAAGAAAACGAGTCATCAACACTAGCCGTTTTACATCGAAAAAAATGGTTTTAAACGGTTTTTTTCGTTATACACGGATCGGTATAATTGGTTTAAACCGGTCTTACGTCTATAAAGGCGGAAACATACTTATGTGTCGTGGCGTGTCGTGATGCTTACTGTCGTGACGGTGAGTGTGCACACTAACGTGTCGTGTCGCGGTGCACTCTGGCGTTATTTCTGATCAGTACTTAATGAACCTTTGCAGCGTTTATACATCAATTTTGATGAAGACCTTCAATTTCTCTTAGGAATTAAACTTTTTAAAAGCAAAAAAAGAAAAGATGATACTGGGTTCAACCTAAAAACAGAGGGAAAATTTTTGCAATTTCTACCCAAGCAGCATTTCTGATCAAATGATCCTTGTACTCTTTACACTTTGAGTCATAAATAACTTTTCGTTGACGTACAAGTTCAATAAGATCGTCAGTAATTTTGCTACAAATATAATAAATTAAAAAATGCCCGCTAGATTTTCTCGCCACGGCCACGCGCCAGTATAGAAACACATTTGCCTGTCTGTCGTGTAGCGTTATAAACTACCACCACCGCTTTGGCGCAATCGGTGGCGAGCAGTCGGCGCCACGACAGAATGCGTTGCGACACGACACGACAGACAAATATGTCCCTAACCATATTAAATGTATGAAACCGATATGCTTCTGGCGCGACACAACACGCCACGACACGTAAGTATGTTTCTGCCTTAAACCTAACATTAGGTACGGGAAGCTAGGGCCCTAGGGGGGCTAGGCATCGATTAGAAAGAATCCCTAGTCCATTTAAGTAGATATTTTATCATAATTTCGCCTCATTTATTTTTATTTTTATATAAATATTTTTGAATATATTCTATTAATGCCTTTGCAAACCGGAAACAGTTCATTTGCAATTGAGTTGAGTTTGTCATCAACAATGGCGCTAGTTATCAGTAATCTGTGGCGCTAGTACTTATCTATGGGCGCTAATATATTTTTTAACGAATAGTCTTGCAAGAAAAGAAAGATAGTAGTTACCAGATACAAAAAAACATCCACGAAATATGGGAAAACTTTTAAGCTGCTGAAAGCTTCAACATTTTGGTCACGGTCTTTCAAGCATACACATACAATACGTAAGTTCACAATTACAAAACACCAGCGGTAATGTTTTATCACATTTATAAGTGATTTTGTATACATGTTTTTATATGTAAACGGTATTCATGCCATCATAATATCAAATAAATTTTGTTCCACTTGTTGCGTTTTTTTTCTTTTTTTAAATAAACCCGTGGATGTTCAAGAATGTCATAACCACGCGGAGTCCTACTTTCGTATTATTTTCCTTACATTTTTTTTTTCATATAAAACAATGTTTAAAATAATATTTTTATTAAATCGTTTATATTGTTTCTTTTTGTGGGAACTTAAATTTTTACTCTGACAACCGGCACATCTAACAAATTTCAATATTCTATTGAAGCAGTTAGGCAGCTTTTCGTGGTTAGTATAAATTTTTCAATAAAACACTACCTATTTAATTGTACACAAATAATTATAGATTATCAATCTTTTCAGTATTCTTTTGCTAACAAGTTACTCCAAATAAGGAAATACATCAAAATGGTAAGTTGTTATGTTCCTTCTAGAAAATATCACCGTAATACCTTAATTTATTAAATTTCATCTGGAAATACAGCATAAATTGAGAAAAAATATATTGAAAGTCAATTGAACATCAAAACGAAATGAGTTTGTTATGATGAAGTAGGCGCCGGATGCCGGCATGCGGTGTAGCCATTTTGAGTTACTGTAATGGCTGGCGGCCGCCATGTCACAGACAGATCTAGAATCAGTGCCGAAAGTTCACATGCTCGTGAAAAATAAATCGACCTAGTGATTCTAGAGTTAATTGAAGTGAGATTTTCGTGTTTTTTTACTTTATCTAGGATTCGGAAACATTTTCCAATATTAAATTAGTTTTATCATTCTTGTGGGAGTGGTGAAATAACTAGTGATTTATCAATACCTACGATCTTGTGAAAATTAAAGATGTATGTTCTCAGACACCAGGTACGTTATCATAATCATGTTGAGTCGCGATCTACCTTGCTTAATCCGTTTTGTTGGTCTGAGATCCAGGCACAAAGTTAGAAGGAATTAAGTACACGGTGAAATCTGACAAAACATTTTTCTTAATTGTTGTCTTGTCAGCTAATTGGGCTAGTAAAATTCGAATTGCAGTGGAAGTTTTGCAATGGTGGATGTTCATGATTAAAATTGTTGGCACAGATGGACGGTAACGTAGTGCATCCGCATTCTGGGGTGGTCCCGGGCGGTATCCCCGGCGTGGTGCACGGCATGGCGGTGCATGGTGCGGGCCCGGACGGCGAGCACGCGCCTCACGGCCCTCGACGCCGCTACCAGAACAGACCTAAGCCTCCCAACAATCTAGAACGTTTGCCCCTCGATGAAGCAGCTAAGAGAGTAAGCATCTTTTTTTACCTACCCTCATTTTTTATTGTGGTTCACTTGGACTGGTATCACTACTGCTTGCTCATAGATTTGCAAAAAATTTCATACCAGGAGTGTCCAAGATGTCAACAGAATACCTACTATTTTCAACTTATGCAATTTACTTTTCTGTTTACATTAATATGTAACCTATTGCAATAATAATTTAGAACCAGTACCTAAGCTAGCACCTTAGTTGTTTAGGTAATGTATTAAGAGTAATTAAAACATTTGTTTCAGGAAATGGAGTCTCTTCCATTAAAGACTCCTGTGTCTGTACTTCAAGAACTACTGGCACGTCGTGGAACTGTACCTAAATATGAGCTGGTACAAATAGAAGGCATGATACATGAGCCAACCTTCCGTTACAGAGTCACAGTTGCTGATCTGGTTGGTAAGTAACTGCAAGTGTGTAATGAATTGTGTTTACATTCACGACAATGTAATAACAGATGTAATTACAGCTATGGGTACTGGACGCTCCAAGAAGGAAGCTAAGCATTCTGCAGCTAAAGCGTTGCTTGATAAATTAACCGGAGCAGCTCCAGCTGATCAGTCTACTAATGGGAATGTACCCGAAACGTGAGTATCATTTTAAAAATTGAACTGTCGTGATTTTATTCATAGTGGATCTTTTATTAATAGTCTTATTGTTTGCAGTGGAACTGTGGTATCGTCATTTGAAGATAAATTGATGGGAAATCCTGTTGGATGGCTGCAAGAGCTCTGCATGTCTCGATTCTGGCCACCGCCATCTTACCATGCTGAAAATGATGACAATGTGAACAGGCGTAAGTTTATTTCATCCTGTAACCAATCCTTTGCTATAAATGCAACATTACACTAAAATAACCTTTATTTCTCAAGGTTTGCCTCATGAGCGCCAATTTACCATCGTGTGCACTCTGCTCAAACGCCGTGAAGTTGGAACTGGCAAGTCCAAGAAACTTGCCAAGCGCCAGGCTGCTTACAAAATGTGGCAGGCTCTGCAGGACAACCCCCCGGAATCATTCCAGCCCGAGGAAGAAGTATAATGCATTTAATAATCTTTTTAAATTAACAATTGTTAGACCTGATTTTCTAATGTTAAAAGTAGGGTTGACATGATTTAACCTTTTGAATACTGTAATTAGAGACACAATAGAAAGACAATAGGTGTGTGGACACCGGTGTCCTCTTGGTTCTTTACATTTTAAATAGCAATTTTGATCAGTGTACACAATTCCAAATGTGACTAATAATCAACCAAAAATTTTAACTTTGTAATATATCTAGACTTGAACAAGATTTAATAGCTTCATAAGGCTTCTGTGGCACTCTCAAAATTCAATCAACCTGGTGCTTAAATAGATCGAAAAAATAATTTGGCTACTTAAAGAAATTCAATAGATGTTTAATTCTGGCCCTGGGTATGCAAAGCAATAGCATCTAGTCATGCAATGTTAATTTAGTGTTATGTATGTACCCTCATAATTTTTAATCATTGTTTGATTGCAAACTGTTGATTGAACAATTATAGTACGCGGCAAATAAGTTGAATTGCGAAAGGCTTCCCACTTCGATTACTACTATATACTATATTGTTCAACTTGTGTGACCAGGATTACAGTCGATTTTCGGGTATCTGTCGAGGTGGTGGCTGCGTGTAATCGTGGCGGATGGTTCAAGTTATTAGCCGCGTACTGTAACTTGGATCCATAATAAATCAAGATATTTTTTTTTATAACAGTTCTCTTATCACTGTCTGTGAACTTGTTTGATATCTTGAAGAGGGTAGGTGGATAAATCTATCTTCAACAAGCTCAAAAAGAGCTATTGAAACAAGTTAGATGATGATTATTTTAAGATTAATACCACCTTTCTCTAGGTAAGAAGGTGGACACTTAAAACTATTTTTTTTTTTATTTCAAATTGTATGTTTTAATTTGTTCAAATTTGTTTTTTTTTTTTTTTTAAGTAGCTTTAATGTTAGTGTAAATACAAATACTAACTACAGTTGGATTTCATTAATATTTATAATTATAAAAAAATTAATTCTTCTCCTATGCTCATGTTAAAATTGTATGCCTATGTCACTCGGTGATAGAATAACATTCCGGTAAAATAATTTTTATAATGGGTCCAGTGTTGACTACTGGGTTGGAGTCAGTGCTATGTATGCCACAATCGCGGCGGTTAGTCCACTCTTTGAGGAGCGGCTATGGTTATAGGAAACCATGAGAGAGTACATCCTCACACCCCAGTAGCCGCTGTAGCACTATGTCTGCTACAGTGGCAACTTTTATAAGAAACGCGAGTCTTGAAGTAATATTTAGTAAAACTTTAAAACTTGAGCTGAAGTTGTTCAGTATTAGGAGTCTTGTGAAAATACTTTCGAGTCCTGTCAAAAAGAACTCCAAGATTTAGTCTTTTTAAAAGAACTCATAACTGAGTTCTCTAAATCCATAGCTGTTGTAATAAAATAGCAATATTTTATTTATTTTAAGTTGACGGTAGTGTTTGTTTATTGTTTTATGTAGACTTTTTAACTCTCATTTTGATTCAGCTAGTCTTAATCTTCAGGTGTATACTTTGATTAGGTTATTTGTTTAATGAAATTTAATTGTTACAATTTTTTATTGTGCAATTTATTTTCAATTAGAGTATAGAATGACAGTACAAAATCACTCATATTACCTATTATAATACACCCACTCAAGTTCATGAATCAGTCTAGCTCAAAGAACTTGTAAGACAAAAAGGACTTAAAGACTGGAAGGACTCGACACTCGTGTGATTACACTCGGTAGTCCTAGTTTTGAAAATCTACTCAATTCTCGGAATTAAGGCCGTAAGATTCGAGTTTCTTACAACACTAAGCAAACGCCTTAGCGTCGGAGTCGCAATTCCGTCTTTGTTAGCGCGTGCTAGCGTACGAGCAAAGGGTAGTTTGCTGTCCCACCCAATTTTCGGTACTGACCGAGCCCCAGTCGATGGCGTATTGCGTTCAACGCACGCTTCAGAGATATCAGCAAATGGCCCAGGAGGGTCGACACCTGCTAGGGCTGTGGGTATGTTCGAAATAATTACCATGGCTCTGGAACGCAAAAAGTAACAAGGATCACCGGGTGAATGTCAGTCTGTAAAAGTCTGACACGTTCTTTCGCTCCCGACAGAGGCTGTGAAATTATTTAATGATTTCCCACCTTAAAAAAGAAAATTGTTGTGGGGGAAGGCCCCTCCTTCCGATATTCTCCTATTAAAGTCGTAAAGGGGAGTTGTTATATGAGAACAGGAGAAAACGTTTACGAGTACCCTCCCTCACATTAACTAAGTTGGTCAAGTGCAAACTAACATGTTAAATTATTATGTTGATTGACACTTATTACAATTTGTTAATTTAACTCTGAAACATTTATTAACAGATTCCTAGTCTAGCATCAGGCATGTGAGTGGCTCTTTTGTAGCATTCCCCGAGAGGTTTGCACTTGGCCAGGCGTTTTACTATCTTTCAGTCAGATTCTGAAGGCATGAATGGACAGAAGGGTCACTTGCATCAAAATTTATTATTTGGTCTAATGTTTCGTGTTATGTTCTAGGGCGGAGTCGCGGCCCGTTATGCCGACCTGAAAGATAGTAAAATCTCCACTCTGACTACGAGTCACAGCCACAAGGTGTCGCAGTTCCATAAACATCTTAAACAGTCTGTCGGCCCTAACCTGGCCAAGTTGCAGGTATGATATACTTTGAATTATTATGCATGGTTGTCTTGTTACTTGAAATCAATGGATGTAATGGATATAGTGTTTGGAAGCTCGAGAATTATTTTCATTCTAATGGTATCCAGACTAAAAAATAATCTGTGGTTGTAAAGGTCCTAATATCTATGTTTTCCTGCTACAGGTGACTCCACTGAATAACAAGGACTTCAATTTCGTGCAATTCTTGCAAGAGATCGCATCTGAGCAGTCATTTGAAGTTACTTATGTGGATATTGAAGAGAAGTCAATGACTGGCCGTAGCCAATGCCTGGTTCAGCTGTCAACTCTACCAGTAGCTGTTTGCTATGGATCTGGACTCACCAGCAAGGATGCTCAGTCGTCTGCAGCTCAGAATGCTCTTGAGTACCTCAAGATTATGACAAAAAAGTGAATGCCTCACTATCTTGCGACATCAGCACCACTTGCCGGTTGCTCCACAATACGCATATTATTTAAAAAAAATAACCTTTTAATGGGTGAACCATGGCACTTGAGCTGGTGATTGATGTCGCTAGGTTTTGAGCCTATACTTATCTTTATCACCACTTCCCATTTGAATATGGCATTATGCCTGTGTGCCAACAGCACTTCGGGCTATGCTTTATAACTGGCATGTTTGCAGTATCTTACTTGTGATTTTTTTTCTCTGTTAGTTTCAAATTGCACTTCTCCATCTTATCAGTGCATTTCTTCAAATTCTACTACTTATTTTTTCTTTAATAGTTAATCTAACATTGGCAAGTGACTTTTCACTTGTACTATTACTGCCAACGTGCGAGGGTAAATGGCATAGCCCGTAAATTTAAATGAAACAAAGTATGGAGTGGTTACATAACAAATACAAGCTATACTTTGCATAGAATTAGTGTAATTTTCCCAGCGTGGAAATTACTTAAAAAAAAAATTTAAAAAATACAAAAAAAATATAAAATAAATAAATGTAAAAAAAAAAATTACGTGTGGATATTTCCAGTTTAATATTCAGCATTATTTAGGCATGATTTTTGCATTCATATTAATAAAAATGTATACTTATCAAACAAAAGTTGAAGTCTTAGCTTTTAATGTATAATTATAATCATGGCCTAGCCAGTCATATTTTTCATTTTGTTAAACCAGATATATACTTTACATAAAATTAGTTAAGTGTCGTGTGTTAAGCAGCTATCTAACATGCTGAGCATTAAACGGAAAAATTATTCTCAGCTAGTAGTCTTGTTGACGAACTGCCCGACCTTTGCTTTGTAACAAGCTCCAACATTGCGCTTAACTTAAACTTGGAAACGTAATTTTATTTCAAACGCAAGGGTTGGAATTTGTGGATGAATCATGTGAGGCAGGATTGCAGAGTGTTTTTATTTAAATTTGAACCAGTGAGTCTAGGTTTTCTTTTGAATACAAGATGGTTAACTTTGCAGGGAAGCTGAGAACTACGTGCTAGAGTGAATTTATCACTGGAATTAGTGGTTGCGAAGTTAGGATCCCTTGCCTGTGAAAATGGGCATTATTTTAATGCAAAGTATAGAGGTTGTAACAATTTCTAACTGTACAGTGTCGTCGTCGATGCTTTGCCTTGACGTGCCGGGCAATGACGAGGATCCTGCACGCACCAAGTTTCTTTTAAATTGAATGGTGTGAGTTCAACCTGCCCTTGTAAAACATCGCACTGTTCAAGTTAGAAAAGACTACTCGAGTAAAGGATTGGAGTTCCGTTCAACCAAGACCAACTAAATAAAATTACAATGTCCGAGAGTCGTGGCATTGAAGTTTAATGTATTATTTTTATGTTTAGTGAGTCTTGGTTTTACTTGTTCTTGTGATTAATCTCAAGATATAAAATAGTAATAAATTGTAGATTATTGTCAACTTTGTGGACATTATCACACTTCTCTTCTATTTATATGAAACAGTTTTTTTGAATGTGTAATAGACTAACTTTAATTTTTGCTATGAATTATTTCTGCGCTAATTTAAATAAATTTGATGTTGCTTATATAATATCCAGTCTTTCCATAACCTCCATTACTTTCCTAATTCATGTAAAATTGTAACAAACCCTTTAGGTACTACTCTACTGATGGCTTGGCTACATTTTAATAGATAAGGTAGAAAATGCATAATTAAAAAAACAAGTTTATAAATGGTGCACATTATAAGAATAATTCAAACTTATAAATGCGAAAGTTTTTATATGTATGGATTTTGTTAAAAGTTGTCGACACGACTACATGCACACAGTTAGTTGAACTAGTGACACTGCGCGGTTTCCGTGGTTCGGGGTCCGGTGCACATAACACGAACACATTCTGGGGGGCCTGGCGCGACAAACGTTCATGCTTTGTCACTCAAACGAAGTGATCCTCGCGTCGCCGCAGGCAGATTTCAATCCAGTGTCGCAATCGGCGAGTGACCTAAATGAAGATGTTACCTGCGCGCTACGCAAAAATATTTCTTTCGATTTCGCTCGTACGACAGCACTGGCTCTTATCTCTGTATTTGTCTATCAGTGACTAGGTGTGCGACTGTGATGACACTGATAGTGTGTGAGTTTTGAGTCCAGGTTTTATGATTGCGATGTAAGCGCGCACATAACGTACAGTACGGCCGACGAAAGGCGTTGAAAAATAATAGTAATCTACTAGGTAACTTCATTGTGGGAATAACTTCTTTGTTTTGTTGATTTTATTTTACCAAGCGCCTACTAGATTTTCTCACAATAAGGGTAGTAAGATGCTACGATTACGATTATTTGTGTGTACAAAATTCTCGGTAAATTTGGTAATAGTGAAGGACTCGAAGGTACATTGGTAAAACATTGGGTTTTTTTGCACTTAGGAACACTGGCGTAGCTACCAAAGGGCTAATTGGGGCAATGTCGCGGGGCACCCAAACCCTATCAGGGTTTGGGTGCCCAAAGTGGGTAACAAACCTCTTATCTACTCTAATCTCTAACGAAAAATATTCCCGCTAATCGAATGTAGGTAAATAAGAGTTTGCAACACTACTTTAGCTATAGCAACTCGTTTTAGTTAGTAAAAGTCTGACTTTCCCTCTCGCTCCACCCAGATCAGAAGTTTTTGATGATTTTCCACGTAAAAAAAGGGTCCCCAGTTTTGTATGCCCCAGGGCCGTTGGTCACCTAGCTACGTTATTGCTTATGAACTCAAATTACACAAGAGGCCCTGCTTGATAGACAAATTTTTCCTACCTACTTAGTGAATTGCTCCTGGCGTGCTATTCTCTAAGAAAACAGCCTTGAGCGCAGCGCTAACCCAAGTATATTCAAATCCAATGGACCTATTTGGATTTCGTCTGTTCTGTTAAAGATACCTTGGAGTTAATACATGAGTCGAGAGGTACATTGGTACAAGTTACGATCAGTGGTGTTATTCTTTAAGAAAACGCAGCGCTGCTTCAACGACGAACACCCGATTGTCAACCTAATATAGGTACCTATGTTTTGGATTGTTAATTCAATGTAACCTATTTGGATGTTCGTCGTTGTGGCAGCGCTGCGTTTTTCTTAGAGAATAGCACCACAGTATTGCTTTTATGAATTCCGAGCGTAGGTAATAGAACCGAGGACCGCACTTTTACTATTTTCTATCAAAATTATACCTTCATTGAAATTTGTCAGTAAATTCGTGAGGTCATTGACATATATATTACTAGCGTACGTGAGGTACTTATATTGAACAAACAAAGCAATGCCACTAGTTTAAGTGGTCCCGCCTGGATAGAAATAACTTCTATATTAATAAAGGCTATTTTAATTTGTGATACATAATAAAAAAAAAGAAAATGCCATTCCTAAGTATTTAGGAAACTTTATTGTAGAGTAATCAACTAAATTAAAAAGATGTTTACTCCAAGCATTCATTTTCTAATTTTTAGTTTATTTTTTTGGTTAAATCTAAATTTTTTCAACCTGTCTTGCCTTGATAACACGCCATTTTGCATGAAATCAAAATCATTTTTAATATCTTTGCGCATGATTGTAAACGACTCAGAAGGACTCAAATTCATTACATTACCAGGCTCCCAGCTATCTTCTTGAGATAAATTCCAGGTTTCTATTTCCGTAGAGGATAATAGATTTTTAGCAAAGCAGTCATCAAATATGCTCTCATTGTATTCCATATTATTTTCTGTAAATATATCAAGCTGAGGTGCTCTGTCAGTAACACTATGATCTGCCATCGAAACTTTTTCTTTATCGCAGCTAGACGAGTAAGTAACGTCGTCACAGAACTCAGGAGGCGGCGGAACTATCTCATCGCTCTCATCATCAGCCACGCTTTGTAAAAGAGTTTTCGGATCAAACATTGACTGATCTATTTTGTAGTCTGTAGACGGTTCTAAGTCAATATTTTTAGGTAAATGTATCGGCTCTAAATCTAAGTCAATAATAGATTCATATTCAGTCCTATCATCTATACGTTCATTTTCTATAATTTGTGCATATTGGCTGGCATTTGCATCCTCACGTCTGTTTTTAGCTTCAAAACAGTGATTTACTTTCAGAGATTGAGGGATGTTTGTTTCGATTTTCGGTTTATCATTTATAATAGTTTCTGGTAAATTTGCATGAAGTTTATGAATGTCGGTTATCTTGAACGGTTTTATAGATTTCCTAGCGGTTGGTCCAGCAGCAGCTACAGTTCTATTAATACCCGAACAACTTGGCGTAATAGTATTGACTGCATTTTTCCTGAAATATAAACAAAACAATGAGTATGATACTCATTAGGTACACAAGCTGTAGAAACTTTCACTCTAATAATCAAATAAACTTACGCTAATATTTTGCTGTATTTTTGTAATAGGTTCTTTATTTTATTACCACCAGTAACTGACATGGTTCCAGAATCCGATTCTCCTAACTTCTTATCTGTGTCTTCATAGTTATTATTTTCATATTTGTCTAACTCTTCTTGTATTATTTCAGGGATTTTTGTCTCGTCGTTTTGTTTTGACTGGTTTTCATTTGTTATGGATTGACGTGTTCTGTATTCTTTATTTGCATTTATCATTTGTAAATTATTGTTTTTAGGTTCTTCTTGACCTTTAGATTTATATGTGGGTTTAAATGCATTTGCCCGAGGAAATGCGGGTTTACATAATCTAGCTGCCGGTAGATTTAATGTTGATTTATTTTCAATTTCATTACTGACCGTAGCTATTACCTTATTTGCATCTTCTGCAGTATTTCGAAAAGGATTTTCTTGTTTGGGTATTTCAATTAATTTCATTCTTTTATTATTTGTAGAAGTTTCTTCACAATCTCCTTTGTAATTCTGAGATGAGTTATGTTTACGGGATACTATTGCAGTAATGTCTAGGTCCATTTTTAATTTTTTAATAAGTTGCACACAAAAATCTGGAGTTTGTTTCGTACAAACATCAACTTTGCTAGCAGAATAAGTATATCTTTTAACGTATTCATTTTTTTGTTTATTGTCTTCTACATTCTCTAAAGGAGTATTATACTTATTTTGACTATTATGCACTAAATCATAAGGATAAAGATCATTAGAGCCAGGTGGATAACAAATGCTTTTATTGCATTGTGCTTGACAAGTATACTCAGTTGTATATCCAGTGTAATCTATCGGTAAGGTATTATCTTGCGTTGGTCTATTATATCCAACCCGTTGATTTACATTTTTTAGAGCTATGGTATCTGAACTAAGAATTTTTGATACTGTATTGACCTTAGTGGACCCGTAAAGATTATTACCGATATTATTATCTTCTACTGTTAAAGTCCTATTGTTTCCAACGCGCTGATTTTTCTCTTGCAAGACTATATTGGGGCAAGATATTATTGCTAAAGCATTTAAATTAGAAGGCTCGTAAAGATTACAAGTTATTTTGCTATCTTCAATTGCCCGATTTTCTTTGTGCGATTCTTTATGTTTTTTGGAAAATTGTATATTTTTTTGAACTATATTTGAACAAAGATATTTTTCTATACCTTCTACCTTGGCGGATTTGTGAGGGTTACGCCCAATGTTTTCTTTCACCATAGTTCTTTTATAATGCCATGGTATGTTATATGGAACTAGTTGACGTCTATCTTTTAATGAAATATCTGAGCAAGGATTTTTTGTTATAGTGTCCATCTCAGTTAACTCAAGGTCATGATGGATACCCTGTATTGTCAAAAATGTATCCTGCGTCGGACTTTTATGTTCGTGTTGACATTTATCCTTAAGAGCTATGTCTGAGCAAAGATTCCTGGCAGGAGTATCTGTCTTAACAGATGTGTTAAGGTCTTGAAATTTATAGTTGTCAAGAACAACATAATTTGGGTTATTATTACTTTCCTCGGTAACAGTACTTTCTGTAGCAAAGTAAGTATTCACATCTGAACGCTGATCGTTCATGTTTTTGTTATTTCTGTTAGTATTTTCATCACTATCTTCAGTTGGACTAATCTTTGTTACGTCTAGATCTAAGATAGTTACGTTATTACGACTTCCATTGTTATCTTTTTCAGAGTTATATTCTTCTACACATATTATATCATCCAATTCATATTTATTACAATGATCAACGTCACTTTTAACCTTTTCCTGCTTTATAAACATTTTCCTAGTTTCGTCAATGTTTAAAATTAATGTGTCGTTTAAATTTTCTTTCATATCATTATCACTATTTTTTTTATCATCTTCATTATCTATTATTATAGTTTTCATATTACGTAAAGCCATAGAATCTTCCATTTCGATATCATATATTCTTGTACCATCCTCTTTAATATTATTTATACTTGTTAAAATATCGCAATTCTTGGACTCTGGATTGCTGATCAAGTTTTCTTCGACCTTTGCAGCCAACAAATAATTTTTCTTAATATTTTGCGGTGTTAAATTTTGGCCACCTAATATTTCTTTAATTTCATATCGAGGATAATTGCTTTGCGTAGGACTATTTAATATTTCGGAATCTAAATTGATTGTTTTAACTTCTTGAGATTTCTCACCATCACTCGCCAAGCCATCTTCAGGTTTATCTAACAATATATTTATATTTCTGTCTGGAATAACAGTTTTTGTTTGCGCTTTAGTCAAGTACTTTTGAATTTGACTTTTTATAGTGTCTGAAAATCCGTTATTGTTTTGTGGGGCTTCAGCTTTTTCTTCATCGTCGCTCAAACTTAAGTTTCGTTCTAATAATTCAATGAAGGTGTAGTTTGATTTTGCGATTTTGGGTTTACACTTTCTAGGTAAATTTAACTTTTTGTTACTACTTGGCTTAGTAGTTAAATTTTGTATTTTCAGTTTAGTTGAAAAAGGATTGGGAACATTGAGGTATTTTTCACAAGTATATGGATTGTTATTAAAAGGTTCAGCTTTATCTATGTTTGGTTTATTTTTACCCATTTCATTTTCAATTTCGTTAAGTATACTATCAATCTTTTCGTCATCTATAAACTCATCGCTATCCATTTCTTCAAAATAAATTTGTTGGTCTGTTATATTGTTTACCTTTTCTTTTTTTGAGTTTATACTTATAGCATTTGTGTTGTGCATTGTTTTGCTAGACAAGCATGCATCTGTGTCTTTGTTAAAGCTTCCTTCATCTTTTCTATGCATTTTATTTATATTTTTAGAAGCTGTTTCAAATGATTGTTTGAGGTATTTAAAATTTTCCATTAAACCGTTCTCCCGTTTCTTCTTTTCTTTTGATTTTTCTATTGCATCTGGATTAACCTTTCTTTTACGTTCTTTAAATGTGTCTGTTATACAAGTTTGTCTTTCTGCAGTTCTTTTACTCGGCATTGTATTTGTTAGTATCGGTGGACCTGGTTCTAGCCCTCTTAAGAATGGTTCTAAATCATTAAACATGTATTCTGACTGTACATCAATACCCACTGGAAGAAAAACATGGAAAGTAATATCATGTCATATGAATTTGATGTTCTCATTCTTTTAATTTTCTTTATTAAAATATTTTGAAATAACTTTACACTAGGAATTATATACTCCTGTATGGTAAGCGCGGTGCCGCGTTCACAAACATGTAAAGTCACACAAAACACTCAGAGCTAGAACATCTATTTGTGGTCTATATAAATATTAGTTCCGTGCGCTACCTAATCGAAACCGCGACACTCAGCACTGCAGCCAATCGCCCGGGTGCCACCACTGCGTGGACTGCCCGGAGGACACGGTGGAGCACACGGTCGAAGTGTGCCCCGCTTGGGCAGAGCATCGCCGTGTTCTCGTGAGGGCGATCGGCAGCGGCGATCTCTCGCGCCAGGCTCTGGTACGGGCCATGGTCCGGAGCGAGGAGGGATGGCAGGCGGTCGCCTCCTTCTGCGAAGCAGTGATGCTAGCAAGGAGGAGGCCGCACGCGAGAGGCAACGGCCCTCACGGCCCAGCCGCCGCGAGGATTCCGATTCCGATCCTGATTTCCAGCCAACGTAGGCGCGGGCTTGCGGACGGCGAGCTATGGGTAGCTCGCTGTCTGACCGTCCGGTAATCATCCGGACCAAGCCTAGGTCGTCAACGGCGCGCACTGTTCCCGCGCGCCTCAAGGAGTTGTCAGCAAACCGTAGAGACCCAGCCTGCTAGCTGCAGGCAGGCAGGGTCGAAGCCTACTGGGGCCAAGGGTTTGCTTCCGAAAGGAAAGCCCGGCCCTGGTATCTAAGGCCACGAAGGAACGGGGTGGGTTTTTAGTCAGTAAGAGTCTGACACTATCTCCCGCTACGCCCAAGGGCGGGAGATGTCATTGGATGATTTTACCCAACACCAAAAAAAAAAAGCACTGCAGCCAATCGCTCAACCACTGATGAAAAAATGAAATGTCATATTTAAATTACTGACCAAAACTGGAACTGACGCAGTGAGCAAATATTTTGTGTTCGAAACTATGCTTTCGCATTACTTCATGTGTAATGATGCCATCAAAAACACTAATTAAATCTCTGTCCCTGAAACATTGCAAAACCAAAGTACGAATTATGGGGGATACAAACGAGAACATCTGTAATGGGCGAAATGATTAGCTAGAACTATTTATAAATGCCAAATAAGAATAAAGTTCTTGTTTACGGAGACGCGGGCGTCGTGCGTCACGTACAGCGTGGCGTTTCGATCGACGTATACAGAGAAACGGCGCGTGCTGCACGCGCCGTATCAACGTATGCGCAAACATAAACAGTAACGGCGCCCGCGGCGAGCGTGGCACGCGTCGGGCACAGTAGCGGGTATTGTCGTATGCTCGTATTGGGGCGTACGAAGCCGCTGCGTCCTCGCTGCACAACGAGATGCGCGACGCACT
This sequence comes from Leucania comma, assembly GCA_958295575.1. NCBI lineage: Eukaryota > Metazoa > Arthropoda > Insecta > Lepidoptera > Noctuidae > Leucania > Leucania comma. The sequence continues at coordinate 10,571,434 of OY282474.1, read as the reverse complement.
GCATCTCCGTTAACAAGCATTAAGCAATTCATTAAACTTGCGAAAAAGAATTGAAGCTGCGTAAAGCAGGTCCTCTGCCGTAAAGCAGAGGACCCGACGATGTGTCAATGGTTGGGGAAGGTCTATGTTCAGCAGTAGAAGTCTTAATGGTAGCTTACTTGAATGCCACCAATAACAGTAAATTATTGTTCGAATCGCCCACAATGATGTAACTCTTGTGGCTATCTCCTGCCGTCAAGTTTTCCATGTGCTCAGCCAAGTGGGACTTATTCAGTAGCACCAGTTGTACAGTCACAGTCTTCTCGTCTACCGGTATCATTGTCAGCTGGTACTTTGGCAGCAGGCTTACTTGTTTGCGAAGGACGTTACCGGCTGGAGGTCCTTTGTTCATTATCTGTGAGAATGGAAATCAAAACTTGTATTCGTATATGATGCTCAGTTAAAGATTGATTTTTATTTTAGGTCAATTCTTTTTGTCAAGATTTATGAACGATTGTAGTTTGTTGCAGAATACTGTAGTCAATATTATATCTGAACTATGGGTCAAGGTAGGTATATTAAAGCACAGTCGAAGCTAGAATCTAAAAAATGTATACTCGTAAGTATAATTTTGATTACCGACAATTGCAATTGCATTCGGTAGAATCAGAGGCTCTAGCCCTCGGAGCGCCCGAGTGCAACCAATAACCTTGGCACCTCCTAGTAGGCATAAGTTTTTTTAAATGATATACACTAGTGATTGAATGCGACCCCACCTGATGGCAAGCAGTTATGCAATCGGTGATGGTGTATCGTACCAGGTTTTTAAAAGCCTATTCACATTAATTAGCCTTGAAAAAAGTAGGCAAACTATTCCACTCCGGATGTACGCGGTATAAACTACGAGGTGAACGCTTAGTCCCGACTGTAGATACGTCAATACCGTTAGGGTGGATACTCGCCGTACGTCGTCGGGTTGTCCGATGGTAGAAAGGCGATGGCGGAATCAAGTCATGTTATTCCTGCCAAAATACATCATGTAAAATACCAAAAGGCTCTGGCTATACACCTTTTGGTGCTACAGGTTTTGTAGATTATTAACCAATTGACTGGATCACCAATTAGCTTCTTTGCACCCGTTTCCAATGAGTCCAAAGCTGCTAAATGGCACTTCGCAGCACCAGTCCATATGTGGCTGCAGTATTCCACACATGTTCGGACCTATGCTTCGTATAACAATTAACAATAGAAACTGTCCCGGTATAAAGTACCGCCGGACCTTTGCAAAAACGCCGAGTTTTCTAGCAGCTACCTTGGCATTGGACTCAACGCTCAAAGTTAATGTTTGAGGAATTTTCAACTCACAAGAGCTGAAGACGGTCGGTGCTCTCCAAGGATACATTCTGAAAAGCAGGGGCCATGATGAACGGGCTCTTTTTGGTATTGAACAAACACATTTGTGTTTTGGCGGCTTTGAATCCAACCAAATTAACTTCGCTATATTTGGAGACTGCCTGAATACACTCATACATTCTACAATAACCTCTCTTTCGGACCGGATTAGCTCCTTACTAGTACGTGCACTCGGCAGGCTCTATAAAACAGTGCTTTCATCTCCATACTCATACATAAAGGGCATTAGCAGATCGTTGATATGCAGTAGGAAAAGAGTTGCAGAGAGAACAGACCCCAGAGAAACTCCGGTATTAGTCGTCATCGCCATGGGCTCCAATGAGCATCCGTCGACAAGAACTTGGAGAGACCGTTCACTCAGGAAGTCTTTTAACCAGGCATTCAGACACGTAGAAATTCCGTACGCTGGAAGCTTACTCATAAGGCTAGCATACATACCCTGTCGAAGGCCTTCGAGATGTCTAACAAAAAGGCAATCGTTTCCCCATCCTTCTCGAGAGCCTCGACCAATAAGTAAGTGTATACACTAGTAAACCGATTGCGGCGAGATCTTTATTGTCGATCACTGAGGAGACTGTTACCTTCCAGGTATGCCATGAGGCGCGAGTTCAATACACGCTCCATAATCTTGCAGAATATACATAGTGGTTACCGAAATCGGCCTGTAGCCCAAAAAGGGCAGTCAATCCAATCCTGGCAGGATCCACCTGGCACCACTTAAACTAGTCTGATGCCATTGATGGCATCAAATTGGTTTTAGCTATTAAAATTAATTCTACCAAAGTGAGTTGTTTTGAACATTTTAGTATTTTTTTACAGACGGGTTAATGACACACAAGTTATTTCACAGCCGCAAGCCGGCGCCCGTGTGCACCGCACACCCTGAACTATAGGTAAAGCTGGAATCAGATGATATAGCGGTCAAGCGCGAGCTTATCAATAATATATTTTTTTTTTATTTAGTTTCGACTCCGCTTATTACCCCTTGATCCTAAGGATATGACTATTATGATTGTTCTGTTTATCATATCCTCACTAGGGATTGCAAAAATTCGATAAATTTGAAATTCGAATATTCTTTGAGTGCTATTCGAATATTATTCGCATATTTTGAAAAAAAAAATAGTTTATATGCTTAAGAAACTATATTTTTAAGCAGATAAGTAAAAGACTGGACGATATGTCTTTATTTTCTTGAAAGATGGGTAGCCACTAGACACTCTTGCGCCATCTTCCTAGCTCATCGTGCTGTGCTGACTGCTGGTGCTGCCGCGGCGACTGCGGAGAACCTTAAGCGGCGGAAATATAACAACCTCATCAGCAGTTATATTTTTGAGCCATTTGGGGTTGATACTCTTGGGCCATAGGGTCCAAGTTCTCATATGCTTTTTAAAGAAATTATCGAAACACTTAGTTGACTCTTCGCATGACCCAAAAACGCTAGCTTCTACCTCGGTCAGAGATTAAGCATTGCCATACAATGTGACAATTCCGCCAGCCTTTTGGGCACACTTTCAGTCGACAGCGATGCGGAAGAGTTTTATGACTCCATATTAAGCTAAGAATAATTTAGTGTATATATCGATTTAATTAGTTGTTTTTATTATTATTCTTGAATACTTTTATATAAAACACCAGAATAAAATTTCTTCACAAAAAACAAAATGCACCGCTTTGCAATAGCGATGGGCGAGTCGACTTATATAAATTGAGTTCTTCAAATCAAACAACAAACGAATCAATTCGAGTTTCTTTTTCTTTCAATTCAAATTTATTCGCAAGTCGACGCCGACACGACGCAAGTCGTGACACCCCGCGCGATTCAACTCTTTTCCTTCAATTTGAATTGGCTCATAAGGCGACGACAACGCGACGTGAATCGCGACTCTTCGTGCGAATCAATGAACATTGTAGAACTCGATTTGACTAGATGATACAAATCGCGAATACGCGATGTGACTTAGTGGACCGAGTTGACTCGGCGAAACAAATTAAATTAGTGAATCGAATTGACTCCGCTTAACGAGTTGAATCCGCGGTTCGAGTCGACAGAGTTGAATCGGCGAACTGTGTCGGGAGGACAGACCGATTTGACTTAGCGGAACGAGTTGAGTCGGCGAAACGAGTTGCTTGGAATCGCAATTAAAATCAGTTTTTCCAATCCAATTTGATTAAATTGAGTCGTCAAAAATGCGAGTTGGCCCATCGCTACTTTACAAATAAATAACAACGCGTTTCGTAAGTGACAAAATAGCGTCAAGTCTAGTCTTTACTTTAAACTAGTATTTTTTTTTGGTAATATTCAAATAAATGTTTATTTACTATTCGAATATAAATTTGGAAAGATTATTCGAATAATTCGATTATTCGATTGCAACCTCTAATCCTCACTGATGATGCTCAAGTATTATGTATTCTTGGTATGAAATCAAGTTAATAAGGGGCCGTTCAAGTATTACGTAAGCAGATTTTTTTCAAATATTAACCCCTCCCTTCCCCCCTCGACCGCGAAAGTAAGCAAATCTCTCAACTCTCCCCCCCCCCCCCGTGGTTACGTAAACATTGGTATCTACATGCATTTTCAATGTGTTCTGGTTTCGTTATTTAATTTAATGAACAAAAATTACACCCAAGTATAAAAATAAAGAATTGGTTTGAAATAGAGGAACTAGACAAACAACTTTTAAAGATTTGGCATATTCATTCAAATTAGCAGTCTTCAGTCCATGACAAACGAATCCATGACTAAGTCTTCATAATAACATTAGATGTCTTGCTGCTCAGTGATATATGTCTGCTCACTTTCGTGTGATTTTGGAACATCGACATTGTTCTGTTGTAAAACTAAAAAATATATAGGTAGATATTATTGACGTAATCACCATCCAGACCCCCTATCCCCCATGTTATCAAAAACAAGCAAAGAAAAGCCCCATCCCTATGTAGCCCTTACGTAATACTTCAATGCCCCTAATGGTAGGTACTATTACTTTTAATTCTATTTTTAGATATTTATTAGCACAAAATTTTATTCACGAAAACAACTTCTATTATATTTGCAGATTAATAGGTTCTATGATATTTTTTTTGGACTTGTGGGTATTCGATTTTATATACAAGCGTTGTTGCAATCTATCAACTACATACTTACCCTTTCCAAATCTCTCGGATGGCTTTCCTCCAACAACATGAAGTTGATTTTCCCAGCTGATGCAAGCAACGTGCTAAATGTAGGCCCAATACCCTTCAACTGCTTGCTCACAAACGGCGAGTTCTCCCACAAGTGGGCTGCAACGCATTTGGCTAGGCGTATCGAGTTTAGAACCGCTGAGAAAAACTGTGGCTGTTGAGATATAAGATCTGGGCGCGTCACGTATATTACAAGACCTGGAAGATAAAAAAAAGTTTTTTCAAGTGACAAAGTTTTCAGGGAGTAAAAAACGACAGAATTCGAAGCAGCATACGTTTAAGTAGACGTAGTCAAGAAGGTTGCCAGGTTCAAATGGGATTCGGCGGGTCACTTCAGTCGTGTGCACGATGGTCGCTGGATACAAGTGTCCACACAATGGTTCAGCACCCTTTGTGTAGACAAATAGATGGCGACGCTGAGGCCGGCATTCAGCCTTTGTACTGCCACTCTCTGTTCTTTCTCAGTCACTCCCGGAGTATCGTTGTCGTCGCTATCGTAGTCTGCATGACACGAAACATAAGCAGGAAACAGAGCGCTGACTACGCCCTCCACAAGCTGGGGCCGAAGACTGTGTCAGTGAGAGAGCCCATTGCATGTACCGAGATTATTCCACACCATTTGATAGGGGCCTATCAAATGCGAGGTGTGGCTGGGGGTTCTGGACAGAGGTCTGGAACTCCCAGCCACACCTCGCGGGCCCCTATCTTGGCCCGCCATATCTCCGCTCGGAGGGCACTTTTCACCGCTCTGTATCCCTCATACAGCACTGCCTCCCAGAACTCCGCAGCCGCCGGGGAAATGCAGCGTCTGTGGTGTGGTGTATCTTGTATACCGGTGGCACGCAGCAAATCACGCGCTACGCAGAGCCGCAGGCTATGCAACCACCGATACACCTGACGCCAGGCACGTATTGCATTGCAAACTTAGGGCACTGCCACGTCATAAACTTGGTCTCCTGAAATCACTCCGCCTAGACGTTAATGCCAGGCCTGTAAGATCACGGATTCCAGGAGGAGCTCTCGGTTCAATTTTTTCAGCGGCCACCACAGACCACACGGGGTCTGTTAAACCGGCGTAATCGAGATCTGGGCGGAGACGTCGAATTGGATGAACCGGTGCAGCGGTGGTCTGAGTATATCTCGATGACACGCGGTGACAGAACGAGGCTGGCGTGGCGAACGCGGAGTCCACCACTGCATAAGCCATACACGAGGGGACTGAACCCCGGTGTTAATGACAATACATATGATGACAAAAAAAAAGCATTTGAAATAACTATATCTGAAAACGGGCCCAGAAGATAATAGAATGATATTAAAATTAGTACTTCTACTAACATTTGCAAATCCTGTCAGCAATTCTCATAATTTTCATAGCCTCTTGATTTAAAGACGGATCGGGTATTGAAAGGCATCCGAGGACAGCTTGAATAATACTGTAAACAATAATGGTATCTATTACCACCTCATAAACTCCATAATTATCATTTTCATACATTAACAAGCATTTTAAAGCTTCAATATTAGGTACGAACGCGAACGTGATAAAGCCGCCCATTTTATTTAAGTATGTGTTTTAGTTTCCTTTTTTTTTGATGTTTAATTGGTGTACAATAAAGGATATAATAAATAAATAAATAAATGCGAAAAAAAATTAACACCTTTTAGTTCTCGCCAACGTAACAACACAAGTAAATACTACGATTAATAACTATCTAGGTACATATATAAATTGACTAGAGGCTTTACAGACGTGTAATTTACAGGTTATTTAATACCTACAACAGGCATTTATGACGAATGTCTGGTGAATACCTGTATAAGTACTGTGTAGCGATTACCGGATTTACCGTGAGTGCAATTAAAAACATTGATATCACACAAACGTCCAAGTCCAGAACTCCCAGACTAAAAGTGTAGGTACCTATTAGATGCTACGACAAAAAACAATGCAGTTTTTCGACGAGACTATTTGGGTGGGTGTACAATAAAGTTTATTCTATTCTTCCTCTTCCTCTGCCCAAAATATAAGGGAGCACTGGTAAGGACTATAGAAATGTCACGAGTTTAATTCCATACTATAGTTGTTTAGCTGTTTGACAATCGTGAACGACTTTTTACTAAAAAAATTCGCTTTGTCTTTTGTAATAAAGTACATTGACCTAATCCGTAGGATTAAATAAACAAGTTCCTTATTTTGACACTTGTACATTTATTGACATACTTAATGTCAAAAACGGAAATATATATCTATTAAAAAAAGGAGAAACTGACTGACTGGCATAACAATGTACCTACAGCCAAAATTACTAGGACTACTAGTATTCCGTTTATGACATAGGCGAGTACTAAGAGAAGTTTCCCCAAAATTCACCCCCTAAGGAGATGAGACGGGCTTTCAAAATTTGTGTAACTACTTTTACGCGGGCGAAGCCACTGACATAAAGCTGTCTTGAATCGACATCTATCGTGATCCTTTATAATATAGTGAAAAACCAGTCCATTGCTTATTTTTCTGATCCCTACGCAGAGATATTAGGAAAAGGTCAATGTACTTTTTTCTAAATTTATCTGACGACTACTATATGAATAATGATGTAAGTACAAACCTAGTGCTAAAAATAGACTCACCAATTAAGCTTCATCTGTCTCGTGCTAATCTTTCCCTTCATTGGGAACCGTATAGTGGCCGCGGCATTGTTTCTATTGAGCAGGTTTAAACATCTTCGTTCATCCACTCGTAGGTGCATGTCGGCAAGCTCGTGACTTTCGCATATTATGACTAGGAGACGTTCTAGGGATTCCGTGCCATTTATCTGATTAGAGAAGAGCTAGTTTGTAATGGCAAAACACAAAAGTGTCTGACTGTCGTCGAAACATCGAATAATTTTGTAGCTATCAGCTATAACAGAGTGGTATTCAAGGATCTGTCTGGTAGCCCCCTCTGTCCTTGAATACCAATACCCCACTGGTAAAAGGAAAGCTATATAAGAAGTAGAAGGAAGAGAGGGATGACCGGTTAACTGAAACTTCTTAAGTGAAATCTATTTTTCATATAATATGTAGGTATGTTGACTATGTTATCTTATATTACAAAAAAATGTATTAATTATAAATAGAACCGGATAAGTGGTGATGTTAATTAACCAACTTGACTCTCTCATTACAAAGTTTTTTGCTTTGTTAGTTAAACCTTAGGCTAGGTTAGTTAGCCTTTAAGCAAAAAGTTGTAAGTACATTATAGTACCTAAGTACTTCATTATTCTTCAATTAAGCCCAAGAGCTCATTTCGACCTTTGCAAAAAGGTCAATAATTAAACTTACACATGATGACACTTGTAGTAGGTACCGTACTGAACTTTACAATATGCAGGTGTAGCTAGGTATCTAATTATAATGATTCATCATGCATCTTTATGTTTTCCTCTAACTAAATAAAACTGCCATTGATATCGTCAAAGCTTTGATTGGAATCAATTAAAATCTTATGAAGGACTTTAGTCTTCACAATTTATTAAATACGTGTCCAATTACCTACTCAATACCAATCTGCCTTAATATTGATTAAACCACAGAATAGAATTATTCTGCGAATTAAATTTTACTCTTACTACTGCGTCCCTGTCATGAATTCATGATATCTGACCGAGAAACAAAATGATCCTTCGATCCCGAAGAAAAAGTTAAAGTTATCGACATATCGACGAATCGTAAAAGAAAGACATCCTATAATTTGATCTACAGCCATACATGATAGTGAGTGTTGTGTTGTGTTTTTCTTCGAGATGAAGGGTTATTTTTTTTCTCGATCAGATATCATGGCAGGAACAGCGTCCAGATTAATCCGCTCCTGTTAGTGTAAAGTTTAATCCGCAGAGTATAAATTCTATTCTGTTTAATCAACATGAGATTCATTGGTCACACATTCCGATCACATACTCAAGCAAGCGTTGGACTGGAATATTTTAGGGAAAAGAAAGTATGACTGTTCCCATCAAACCTGGTGACGACGAATCGTGTTGGCAGAAGCGACGAGCAACGGAATGACATCGAGTGAGGTGAAGCACGAAGCTCAAGATCGTTCTTGATGGAGGACTAGATACTGTGAACTACCTTTGCCACAACCAGGGGACATAGGACATTAATTCAAGTTACAAGTGTTTGTGGCTTTCATGAAGAAAGCTACTCATTGTCATGGGTAGAAGCAGTTTAAAAAATTTGACCACCCATTTCCGTTACACTTTGTATACTTACATGGCCAAATATATAACATTAATTTTAGTATGTGCGAAACACTAAACACGTTTATTTTTATGTAAAGAATCTATGTACACAATATCATAACTGTATCATGAAAAATCACAAAGATATAAGCTTCTTATATCGTCTGGCAGAAAAACTTTGTCTCCAGGCCATCTGGGCGACTAAGGGATTGTTTTGCTCCCGCACCCAGATGCGCTCTGGCGCCTAATGCCCGCTATAACCTGTCGTGACCTGTATTGTACTTAGTGTCGATGACGTCCAACTTGCGACTTTTTTAAATATTTTTGGGAAAAAATATAACAAATGGTGTAAAAATTGTTGAAATCATTTTTCGATGCGATTCCATGGAATCGATTTAGTTCATAGAAATATCTAATTATAAACATACTATATTCAGGTTTCGCATATACTAAAAATAATGTTGTATACCTATAGTATCTAACAGGGTTCAAATAAGGTTTGGTTTCCATCGCCTCCGAGCATCTGTACCTCTATGTAGCTAGGTAGTTACCGTGGTAGCTATCATATAATACAACCGAGTTCCCTCAGGTGACCTTTACAACATATTCACGAGATAACATTGCTTTCTTATATCTATGGTCCCTTTAATTCAATATATCTCTGTCCATAGACGACAGTTTGTTATGTTTATTTAACATAGAAGAGTAGGTTTGGGAATTGAGACTTCAACACTGGAATCGATAGGGTTAGGAAATGTCTGGAAGGAAACACTGGTCCTAGTATGCAAAGGGTCCCTCACGACGGGGAACGCAGTGTCCCGGGGCAGGTGTGTCTTGGCGGTGTCTTTGGATATCGCCAACGCCTTCAACTCCCTGCCCTGGAGTAGCATTAGGAGCGCACTCCGGTACCACCGGGTGCCCGACTACCTCTGTCGTGTGATCGAGGCCTACCTGTCGAGCAGGTACATTATCTACCCCGGTCATCAGGGAGAATTGAATCGGCGAGAGATGTCGTGCGGTGTCCCACAGGGATCGGTACTAGGGCCGCCCTTGTGGAACATCGGGTACGACTACGTGCTGCGCGCCGACCTCCCCGACGGGGTCAGCGTGGTCTGCTACGCGGACGACACGCTGGTCCTGGCGCGGGGACGGTCGTACCAGGCGGCGGTCGAACTAGCGACGCGCGGGGTTGCGACAGTCGTGGAGAGGATCCAGCAGTTGGGACTCGAGGTGGCATTGCACAAGTCCGAGGCCATGTGCTTTCACGGCCCTCGGTACGCGCCACCACCGGGTTCCCAATTAACGGTAGGAGGAGTTCACATCGGCGTCGGGTCGACGATGAAGTACCTGGGACTCGTCCTCGACAGCCGGTGGAACTTCGAGGCGCACTTCCGACGTTTGGCTCCCCAACTTAATCGGACTTCGGCTGCACTCAAGCGGCTCCTGCCGAACCTGGGGGGTCCAGACGCCTCCTGCCGGAGGCTCTACGCTGGCATCGTTCGGTCCATGGCCCTTTACGGGGCGCCTGTGTGGGCGCCGACGCTGCGAAGGCGACCGGCGGCCCTGCTGAACGCCTGCCAGAGGGTCATGGCCATACGGATGATCCGGGGATACCGCACGGTATCCCGCGAAGCGGCGAGCCTCCTTGCTGGCCTGCCACCATGGGATCTGGAGGCAACAGTCCTTGCACGCATGCACGATCTGCGCGTGGAGATGCAACGCCGGGGCGAATCCCCGCTGCCGCGACAAGTCGCGGCTTGGCGGACAGAGTTCCGGCGAGATCTCATGGTGAAATGGCGAGAACGACTGTCGCAACCCTGTGCTGGGCACGCCACGATTGAGGCGGTAAGGCCCCTCTTTGAGGCGTGGCTGGAAAGGCCTCACGGCGTCATAACCTTCCGCATGGCGCAGGTACTAACCGAACATGGCAAGTTCGGGCGGTACCTGTACAAGATCCGTGCGGAGGTGACGCCCGGGTGTCGTCACTGTGCGGAACGCCCGGTGGACACGGTGGAGCACACGGTAGAGGTGTGCCCCGCTTGGGAAGAGCATCGCCGTGTCCTCGTGGGGGCAATCGGAGGCGATCTCTCGCGCCGGGGCTTGGTTCAAGCCATGCTCCGGAGCGAGGAGGAGTGGCAGGCGGTCGCCTCCTTCTGCGAAGCAGTAATGCTAGCAAAGGAGGAGGCTGACCGTATCAGGCAACGGCGCTCACGCCGCAGCCGCCGCCGTAACTCCGATCCAAATTTCCGGCCACCGTAGACGCGGGCTTGCGGACGGCGGGCAATGGGTAGCTCGCTGTCCGTTTGTCCGGTAACAGACCGGACCGAGCCCAAGTCGTTTACGGCGCGCACTGTTCCCGTGCGCCTCAAGGAGTTGTCAGCAAACCGTAGGGGCCCAGTAGGGTCGAGGCCTAGTCTGGGGCTCTGGGAAGGTATGAAAATGCATACCAGGGCCCTGGAACCAAGGCAGGGAAGGAACAGGGTAGGATTTTAGTCAGTAAAAGTCTGACACTATTTCCCGCTCCGCCCAAGGGCGGGATTTGTCATTGGATGATTTTACCTACCGTAAAAAAAAAAAAAAAAAAAAGTATGCAAAGGGTAACTGACGGACACGAGTGTGATTTTAGTTAGTAAAAATCTGACACGCCCTTTCGCTCCACTCTAAAGAGGGAGAAGTCATTGGATGATTTACCACATCAAAGAAACATCAGAATCCAAAATTTAGAGGCTTGTCACGGCCCAAACATTGTAGATAAAGTCCTCATTCGAATTAATGTATTCAATGATAGCATATCTGTAATCTGCTTTCTTGGGCCGTCAATACTGCCCGTGCTAATAGATGAATGATAAGAAGTTTGGATTGTATACCATTTACTGTTTATCTCTTGTAAAATGACACAAATCCGAAATCTTCTTTACGCTTACCTTCATAATTTGCTTCATAGTTTCCAAGTCCAAATAAAAGATAGACATAAGTCTTCCAGCTTCAGTCGACTCAATACAACTAGCTTCGTCCATCGTTATGAGCCCTGATGATGCTAAGCCGTTCATAGCTTTTACACACAGCTCTGTAAACAAGAAGGATGTGCAAATATCACAGGATTTCGATCTAAGTACTGATAACATTGTAGTTAAAAGGCATAGGTTAAAAGACTGGCGAAGAATATGTCGTGTATTGATTTGTGTGAATTCAACAGTTATTCAGTACAACCTCTTGAAACATTTGTTATTTAGTTAAGGTAAGGATTTGAAGTAGGCAAATATTAGTCACGACACGATTACGACATAAAGTAATTAAATGTCGCATACAACAAACGCACTTATTCCATAGGTAAACAGATATGTATATGGTGCGAAGATGCATCGATTGCCTTTCAACTTTTCCAGATAAGGACATCGTTGAAGAATGGCTACGTAGATGGAAAAAAAAGATACAATCAAGGGTCAAATCAGCAATTATTATAACTAAAGTGAAGATGAATAAACATTATTGCCATTCCAATGACGTGATATTTACAAGCGTTTACTATGATTTAGCACAAACACACACATTAAGTGTTTTCAACGACATCAGAAATAGCTTTACGTTTAAAGGGCAAGTAATAACTGTAGGTACTGTAAGCTAGAAGCAGTCGGCGTGCATCTTTTTGTAAAACAATAACATGAGCAAGTAAATATAAATATAACAACAATAAAATTGCACGGGTCAATTATTTTGCCTATTATAATAATCATATTAGAAAATATTATCGAATGAACTTTGCCCTCTAAACAAAACCAATTAAAATTTATTGATGCGGCAGTGATTCTTGTAGCGTAGCTTGTAGTAGCTATAAAACAATTTCCATCATCTAATTCCACATTTGCAGGTACACGCATTAGCCCTTCACTTGCACCAAGGATAAGAGGATCGCGTGCATCGACAAATGCGAAGGATCAGCGCGTGTCGCCGATGCCATCCATCAATCACGATCCGGAACTCAAGCGAGGCCGCTCGGGACCAGGGAGAGCGAACTTGAGTGACACGTGACGATTACTAACTCGATGATAGATTATGAGAAAGAGCATTCAAGGTCGATAGTAAATACAGAATTGCTTTAACCTCCATAAAAGCGCCGATTATGATGTTGCATCTTTACTTCAGGGCGTAAGGTGAATGATTTTGCCAATCGACTCTTTATTGTTGGAGGCCAAGATCGCAAAGCCTATCAATTAAGTAATTGATTTGATGTGAGCAATGCCGATGGTTTGGTAACTTATCGATACATTGATTATTTATATGTTGCTGGCACATAAGTCAAATTACAGCAAATTAGTACAGGATCACTAAATCCGATGTATACAACTTTTTTTTTTAATTATACATAAATTAGGTGCCAGAATTTTTTCATTGATAATTTTGAACCACTGACCCGCCCTAGCTTCGTACGAGTATGTGTGATAGAAATCTTTATTTGCGACTTACAATAAAATAACAATCATTAAATGCACTGCTAAGTCTCCGTTATCTAAATTCTACAATAGGTAATAACGTATAAAATCCCATGTATTTTTGCAATGTTATTTAAAATAATATTGTATTTATTTGTAACCCCATAGAAAACCTGCGGGACAGGCTTGTCTGGTGCAGGAAGTTTTTGAAAACTGTAATATATAATGTATAATCTTTAATGAAAATTGAAACACCACCATGTAACCTTTATTTTCTTTCAACAAATTTATTTTTATACTAAACTAGGCCTTAAATCGAAATGGTGGCATAAAATACATCCGATACGGTCACCCTTGAAGCTACACGAAAGAGCTAAAAAAAAAATGCACAAAACTTGTACCATCACAAAATATATTTATCTCTAAACCGTTAAAGGAAAGATAACACTTCTTTCAGTCCGGAAAAAAAAACAAGTGATCAGAAAAATTTTAAAAGTCTATTTCTTTTTTAAATTTTCCTGATCACCTGTTTTTTTTTTCAGACAAAAGGAAAGGACTTTTGAAATTTTCCTTTCCAAATCATACAAATCGAATGGATGAAAACATAATTTAACTAGCCGATTACAATATAATGATTAGATATGGTGATGAGAAAATCAAACATTTCAACACGCTCATCTGCCTTGGTAAGCCTAATTACAAAAATTTAATAACTCAATCAATCAAAAGATAATATTATCTAATTGGTAGTTAAGCTAGGAACAACAATTTTAGTAGATTCGCGGTTGGGTAGCAGTTAGATGTGGGTAACCTAAGACCGCGTACCGGAAGACGCAGCGTTGGAGAGCCAACACACACACACAAGGCATACAAGGTGGACCGATAATCTGGCCAGGGAATCCGATGGAAGCGAGACGCACAGGTCTGTCCATTGTGGCGATACTTGGGGAGACCTACGTCCAAAAACTTTTAGCTGAAATCATGTTGTTGATGAAGCTAGGGCCTAGTTATATGGTATAATGCCTATAGGTTGGAAGACCTACGAGTATGCGACCGCTGCACATGGGCAGCAGTTGCATGGGCATAGGCACAGATGATGATGATGAATCTTCTTAGAAGATACATAAAAAATACTTTTTGTCGAATGAACCCATTTGAAACAAAAATACTAAACAAAAATATGATTTGACCTAAACAAGTAGTGTCGTTGTATGTAGCGTATTACTGGTGCAATTACAAAAAGATTACGGTTTTTTTTTAAATGCCATTGGATTCTTGCCACTTATTGTAAGTATAAGCAATTATGAATATATTAAAATTATAGATAATACAGATAGATAAGGTTATGATGAATATTTCATAAGTTCATCTGTAAAATGCCGCGAGTTACTCGTAATTATATTTGTTATGATATGACTATATTGACGACACGTCTTAAATACGTAGACGTAATTATAATTTTATTACATTTAAAGTTTTTTTTTAAGAGTAAATTACTTTAATGGCCTTCAAATTTTTATTATAATTTGAATGGCCTATGTTTTTTGTACAGTCAAATATTATTATCCAAACAATTATAATATTTATTCTTTGATTGGTTCTTTCGACAAAATAATGATTTGGAACTTATTATAATTGACCACATAATTAAATAAAAGGGTTCAAAGGTAATTTAAACATCAATTAAAACTATAGAAAATAATTTGTTGAGTTTTTATCATGTAATAGATCTTTTAAAGTAGAAAAACATCAATAATTGTAAGCGGTTAATGGGTCGCGTAATTAATTTTAATTAAAGTATAATGCACAGATAACATCCAAAAGGTAATACAATAGAGATAAATAGCGCGATTATCCTGTAGCTCTAAAAATAAAGGCGTAATTTATCTACTGTTGATAACAAAAGTTAACTGTCTTGCATCTTACAGCAAGATGCAAGACAGTTAACTTTTGTTAAAGCTTATTAATTTCGTCATAAAAATATCAAGTTTATAGATAGAAACAAAAAACAGAACGTGTACACTTACCCTCGATTTTCTTGGAGATTAGATGCTGTGGTGAATTTTGTGGTAAGCTGAGGTACCTGTGCAAAGACACAGACGTAAAATAACTGGAATAATTGAAATTGTATAAACCTCCAGAGCTAAATATAGGTCACGCATCGCCACAAGTACCTTTCTTCCACACGAATGTGTTTTTTATGAAGCCTGTGACTTATTGCTTATGAATTAGTGTGGAATCATTTACAAAATTTAACGACAGTGGGTAAAAAAGAAAAAAATGGTCGATAAGTGAAAAATTATGAAATTGGCGTTTTTAAATACAGCGACATTACAGAAAATACAAAGCCCAAAGAAAACAATAAATAACTACTATACCAATAAAAAAATAACGTACATTTTTATAAAGTTTTTATAAAGTTTACCTTGTAAGTAAAGTGGTAATAATAATAAGAGAAGATATCATAGCAAAGTAACCCATTTAAAAAAAAGGCAAATTCATATGTAAAGGTACGTTTAGATTACGACACTTTATACGGTACACTCAATACAATACAATACAATACAACAATGCAATACTCAATGTATAGATCGAGTGTCTCTGTATGATCACAGTGTGCAATTAGAGATACTGAGTGTACCATATAAAGAGTCGTAGTGTAAAGGACAGCTGGCTACTAGTCCTAGGACCCATATTACTACATCTATCCTTTGTGAGAGCTTGAGTCTATACTGGGTTCAACAATAAACTTACTTCTTAGGATCTCGAGCTGCGCGTACGTATAGAAAAGTAGAACGTAGCCACTGTACGCACTGAGCCACATCACCGACTGTACCCAGGGCCGCTTCACTGTTCAGATTTTCTGCCAAACGTTTGTGCAAAAAGCTTTGCAAAGGCTCGCATCCACCCACCAATGCTTGGTAACGGGGCTGTTAAAATATATTATTTATTTATCTTTGATTCAGATGGGTTACCCATTAATTCGTTAGTATTTCATGTCAGTAAAATTGCCAAAATAGTAGATACACCGTACATGTACTGCACGAACTTTTTACCAAAAATATGACTGTCTGGTAACAGACAGTCATATTTTTGCTAAAAAATAGTGTTTTGTATCTAATTTGTCTACGTGATATGACAGTAAACATGTCAATTGGCGAAATCAACCAATAGAGTATATTATATAAATCAATCACTACTATTGACCGTGGCGGTATTTTCTAAAGATTTTAATTATTTACATGTAAATAAAAAATATTAAAAATGGGGCTAACAAAAGAAGAGAGAAAAGCAAGGAAGGAGGCGAAAAAACAAGAAAAATTGAGGTTGGAGCTGGAAAAACAGAAACAAATAAAACGTGATGAGCTTAAACGAGAGATTGCTGCGCAAGCCCTAAGGCGAGGGGATATCGACAAAAGTTGGCGTGCGATGATGCTCAAAATAAAGGAACCTGTTTTTAGGCAAGATATTGAAGTACTTTGGCATGTCTTTGAAAGGTCTTTCGATAAAAAAGATCACTTAATTAAATACACGATGAGACTCATGGATGTTGCCGATGACCAATTCCAACGAACTGTTGCTAGCTTTTGTGATACAATCGATAGAATGATCAACAAATTTTTAACGGACTTGGAAGACTTGTCACATGAGAACGAAATCCGAATGAGCGATTTATTAAAAAGGTCTGAAAATGAGACAGCAGTTATTATGTCTGATCACACAGCAGCTGAAACACATTTACAACTACTATTGTATCATGCTCATACCACAGCTGATACTTTAGCATGGACTACAAAGGGCGAAAATATGGTAAAAGCAGACGAAGACCGCACTACTTACTCCAATATACGTGAAACTTTGCGGTCATTTCTTGAAAACACTTATAATGCGGTATGGGATGAGTATAAGGCTGTACTTAGAGCTTACGTTGTCGGTACTGCTGAAAACCAAAAAGCAGTGCGTAAATTACGCCGAAAAGAAAATATGATGGCCGACATAATCGCCAGTCAAGGCAAAAAAATTGCTAATAGTGATGGCATGCTCAAAAGACTACGTACGGAATTGGCAGCTTACGAATCGGGTACAAAACAGGCTGTTTTCCGAGAACGCCGTAACAGGCATAGGGATGCTTGTTATAGGTTAAAAAATCTTATGTCTTCTGGCATCGATACGGATGTAAAACAGTTGGCAATATTAGTGAAAGTGGCAGATGACACTGTTGAATGGTTGCAAAAAGCATACGAAAAAGTTGATAAAATTCTGCGTATGGCAGGGCTTTGTCGAAAATTTGAGACGCAGCGTGAAAAAGTTTTACCCTTTGGCTCATATTTGCCTCATTCCCCAACCGCGTCGAAACTGAATATCCGTAAACACGAGTCAGACGATTCGCTAGTTTTAAACGCTATATCAACAACAAGTGGTATGACAAGACTATGGCACAGAATATCTAAAGCAGAATTGTCAAAAAGAGCTTTGTACCGCGAAAAATTGTTACTGGAACAAGAAAACGCTCTTATACTAAGTACGATTCAAGAATTTAAAGAGAAAAAAATCACAGTCGATCCCCAGAAATGTGTTTGTTTAAAGCCTACTCATGAAGATAAGCTTTCCCAAAAAAAGGCTTTCCATCCTGTTGCAATAGATGGAGTATTAGAAGCTAAAAAATTTCTGCTAAAATAACATTAGCAATGTATAAAAGAATGTGATAGATGGACAAATTAATTTCGTACCTGTAGTAATCTATATAATAATTATACATTTTGACAAATAAAATTGAAGTATCCGTAACAAACTAACATTTTTTCTACTAAATGCATTATGAAAGTATATTCGATATAAATTTTTGTCTGTCTGTCTTTCGGATTGTTTGTTTGTTTGCTCCAACTAATCTCCAAAACGGCTGGACTGAAATTGAAACTGACTGATATATCAAAGCACAGCACTATATGGGACTAAACTATATGACGAAGAGGAGCCCTAAGAAGGGATTTTTCAAAATTCATCCCCTAATATCCCTATTACATTTACATAAGGGGGTGAAACTAAAATTCACACGGGAAATCACACGGGAGTTCGAAGTTAGTACGAAGAAACCTACTTTCACGCGGGTTAAGCCGTGCTGGTAATGCTAGTTTGGGGGTAATGGAACAGAGAGTAAAGTCCCACATACCTCCGTTGAAAAAGGAGGATCCTCCGACCAGACAGGTGTTATATCTGGTGGGCTACTGCCCGATAGATGATTTCGGGTTTGTTCTATATGTTACAATCGCGCCGCGAATCTTACTTGCGCGATGCAGGATTAGTTCTTATGTGACGACATAGATGTCGCTACATCACTCCCCTCCGGAGATCGAAGATCGATGGTTCTTGATGCTTCTTGATGCGTCGTGTGATGCGTGCCAGGCCAATGGAGGTTGGTTCCAGTGAGTCGAAACCGGATTCCGCATAGTTCTCGGTGAGTCGGAACTTTCTGCGGTGATGCCCCAGTGAGTCGGGGTGGTGCTATCCCAGTGAGTCGGGATACGATGCTGCAGACTCCAGTGAGTCGGAGTAGTGCGGCAGGCTCCAGTGAGTCGGAGCGGTGCTGTGCGACGTAGGGCTTGACTGCTGTCGTCGACCAGGAGAGGTTCTTCAAGGTTCTTCATGTGACTGGCCGAAGGTACAGGTGCTTAGCCAAGGTCGCTGATGAGGCTGAGGGTGATAACCAGGTATGACCAAGTAGGCATGCTGGTGGTCAGGATACCCATATAGCCGTGGGTGCTGGCTGTATGGCTCGCTGCTCGAAAGCTTGAGGAAGTGATGAAGACGTCACGAAGTAGTAGGTGCACAAAGGCTGCGCTGACGTTCTTTGTCGAGGGTCACCAGTTTGGGGGTAATGGAACAGAGAGTAAAGTCCCACATACCTCCGTTGAAAAGGGAGGATCCTCCGACCAGACAGGTGTTATATCTGGTGGGCTACTGCCCGATAGATGATTTCGGGTTTGTTCTATAAGTATGTTAAAATCGCGCCGCGAATCTTACTTGCGCGATGCAGGATTAGTTCTTATGTGACGACTTAGATGTCGCTACACTAGTATCAAATATTTCAGCATATATTGAACATACATACGTTGTTTTCGTATTAGTGCAGCATGATATCTACTCATTAAATTCTTCCTTTGAAGGTAACAGTGACATAACATTTCACAGAAATCCTTTCTGACGTTTAGTTATTTGTCTATGACGGCGCAAGCGTCGCATGCGCATGTTGTAATGACGCAGAACCCTCGCGAGGCGCAAACGATGACACTTTGACATTACCTACTTCTTAAATTGTGGCACATGTGGAGATAGTTAAGCGGAAATATTAAAATGGTTCAAATAAGTCGATATTTCGATACTAATCGCTTTTCTTCTTTATTAACATTTAATATTAGCGTGACTAAGACAGTTTGTATAATTTACAGTTGCATTACCTAAATGTATCCGCCCCGTCCTCCCACATGTGAAATTTCATTTCCGGCAGATTTTCCTGGTTATTCAAGACTGTAATTGAATTTGGACTTTAAATTTAATTAGAGACTACCAATTTCGTGGCCAGAATTTAGAGTTAATCACTTTATGAAGTGACTGGTCATTTAATGAAACGGTGCTATTTCAGTAAAATGTATGATTATTTCATGATATGGTCAAACTGCTGATCATATCGTAAAATAGTTACGTTGTCCATCGGTAGAGTCCACTTTTCCTCAATTCCTGTTTTCTACTACAAAATATGCTTTTGTTGCATCAAAAATACTAATTGTGTATGTGTACTAAAATATGCTTTTCTCGGTGTATAAAAAAATAACCACGAAGGTGATGGCGCCATCCCCTTCTAACCTAACCTGTCCGAGTCGGGGTGTTCCCAGTCCCTTATTAGTAATTGTAAAAAGTCCATTATTATTTAGGGTATACTAAGTATTTTTTGGAAGAACAATTTTTGATGCACATAAATCCTATATTTATGATATCAAACGTTAACATTAAACGATCTGACCACGACATATACAAAAGATATAGGTACTATTATTTGGCTTACCTACTTGAATATTTGGCTCTGCTTTTGTAACTTGCGCAGCGTCTCGACCCAACTCATCCTCAAATGCAAGTTCATTACACGACTATTTAAAATAACCGCTAAGCATTCTATCTAGTATATTCTATTGTGTCAAAATGTCTTAAATTTTATTATTATGCCGACCTTGCACTTCGTGTGTGGTCATGTAAGTAGGTGAACTTAACGCTTACTGTGATAATTACTTTCACACATTATTTAAAAATATTTAAGCGGTTTCACAACTTTAATTATTTATATTCAAGTATTAACATTATTCATTATAAACTTTATTCAAGGTATCTAACAGAAAAGCTATCCTATTATGCAGCATGAAAATAATAATTTGTTGAATAAATAATATATTCAGAAAAAACCAAACTTTGGCCATGCACCTACCAGTCGCATCGCAATGATTGTCTCAAGCGACAAGTTATATGAATAAATTTAGTCCTATTCTGTGTTTTCTTTATAATGCCGCTAATAACAGAATATCAAGCAAGAAATGGTCTTGAAACAATAAAATTACTAGGTATTAAACATTGTGATAGCTATTCACAATAAAGTATACGTTGTTAAAATATTTCGTAAGATGTGAATAGAATTACTAAATTTAAATGTGTATTTAAAATAATGAGGTAATATTTCACACAACTTCTTTCAAAGTGTTTTATTCTACAGATAAATTTATGGCTTTATTTTCTTAAATAAGCTGAAATACTCGAATAACCCATGCTGCCGATAGTTGAAGAGCGTGCGAAACTGTGAAATAACATAAAGGTTTGCACACATGATCCACTTCCTCATCATGAGCTTTTGACAGATAGTCGCTTTCACCGCTGATGCAGCAAGGATAACTACAAGGAAGACGCTCTGCCCCACTTACCATAACGAACTATATTGTACTTTAGGCATAATGCACACGTATTGTAAACCACGTTGAACCGTATTCCCACTATTTTAAACCTGCATAGCGCTATTATGAACGGTATCACGACACGTCTTGTGATACAAAGATTTGAAGTAAGATGTTACAAAAGTTTCCTCGTTAAAATTGAGATAAAATCAATATAGGTAGAGATGCTTCTGGTTTTTGTATCTTTTGCCAGTAGCACAGAATTTTAATTAATTGAAAATTTTATTTTTATCTGTCATGAATCAGTGCTTTTATTAATTGTTATCATGTCCAGTACTGTATGATAATTTGCAGCAAGTAAAATTACATGGGTATTAGACAGGTTTAATAGTATAGGTGGTCAGCAGCTGTATATACAACTTAAAACTAAGATTTTTTATCAAATTAGTATCAAGCATTTTTTTATAATGAATGATGCTAGCAGACTAGGCAAAACTTCTGCCATATAAATTAAGAAAAAATAACATAGGGGTAAGAGTGTAAAAAACCGCCTACGACTTAATCTCAGATCTACCAAATATACACAAAAAATCATAAAAATTGGTCAAACAATTTCAAAGGAGTTCACAAAACTTTGACACAGGATTTTTTATATACACCACTATTTTTTAAGTATGGCAAATACTTAAAGGGCTTATTAGAAAAGGTCTTGTTATTATTTAAGTAAAGTCTCAATGAATAATATTCATAAACAGCAAAGTACAGGTTATTGTTTATGAATGAAAGAATGTCAATAAAAATGGAAAAACACTGCGCTTAGTATTTTCTAGTAGTAGCTGTTATGAATGATTGATTCAATTATGAATTTACCAAATGACAATTTTGGGATTTCGTTTTTTTTTTACTTTTGACTACATAAATATGATCAGTAACGGGTACTGATCGAGCCCCATTTTTTTTTTTGCACTAATTAAAAAATAAGAGTGTATATTGGATCACAGAACAGATATTGGATTATTCAGGTTCAGTAAATTTGTATGCTGTTGTATTTCTTTTTTGCATATTATATTTATGGTAATATCATAAAGTAACAAATATTTAGCTTTTAGTATTCAAGAATACGTTATTTTAGACAAAACCACAGAAAATATCAACAACTGCCGAATTTCGTCAAATTGAGGGTCAGTTAATAGGCAAAAAAATAATAATTGATAGTACCTACGTAATTTGGTATTCTTCAATTCTCGTTCAACTCTACTGAAGTGAATACAATGGTAATGATAAAACTTTTCAAAATAAACTCTATAACTGAAAAAATAGATACCAAATAACATTTAAAATTTGCGTAAAATTGAATTGGCGCCAAAAAGGTAAGAAAGGTAAAAAATAAAAGGTATTTAGGTAAGTACATTGAATTTTGACACCCGATAGAAGATGCAGGGTTAATGGGTTTAATAACACAACTAATTGAATGTATTAATACGTAAAAATTCTATAGAACCAGAACCACATATAAAATATGCATTCCCTGAAGTAATCAGTCATCCATGAACACCTGAAGACTTGGACCTAGTAACTAATAACTTAATAAGGACTAACGAGTACTGAAGACCGACGCAATAGAGCTTCAAAATTATTAAAATGAAGGTTCATGGTCACTTAATTTGGTATTTTAATTGGTTTATAACCGAGAAGGCAGGCAAAAAGTCATCACATTATGAAATAATTACCGGTACAATGCCAACAAAAGGCAGAAACACACGTGTTACGAAAACTTTACGTTTGGTAAAATTTGATCACGCGATGAGGTTCAGCTCATTGATGCATGGATGAGAAGAGTTGATGTTCTTCGAGCTCACCAAGCCAGCAATGTACGACTGTACGCAGACGTCATGTCATCGTGTATGAACCGAGGGATACGTGGAAACGGTGATATTTAGTCACGGTTATCGACGTACTATCGGAGGCGAGATCTGTTCGTTCGGAGGGACATCCATCACGATAGGGCGACATTGCGGCATCTTCGCTGCGTCGGGGAGCCGTGGGGTGCGTATATAAGACGCGGACGAGGCCGGGGCGCGCCACCAGTCAGCTTTGCACGCTAAACAACGATCATTGTCACCGGTACCGATTGTTACAAGTTGTGTACAGTGTCGTGCTAATTGTGTGTACGTTCCTTCTAAGGTGAGTTTGTATCGAAGGTGTCTGATGGTATTCCTGTGCCGAAATGGAAGACCTATCCTTGATCCTTCGCCTTCTGTGACTGGAGTTAAGGATGCAATATATTGAGACTGAACTAAAGTTGATCATAATTTAAAATGTGTTACCTATAGAATCTACCCATAATAAAAACATTCCAACCAATCTTATCACTTTTGACTACTGCGTGATTAAACTGGATTGATATACAAAAAAATCAAATCAAAATGGTTTTATTGTTTCTTATACATTATACTGCATTACAGAGTTAGAGGTAACCCCAGTAAGTTATAAAATACACTTGTGTTGGGGCTATCTCGCTATTTCCCTTACTACTACTTATATAATGTTGAGACCTATATCATATTTACAAATGATATGGAACCTTTTTTTTTTACTCAGAACGACAGCCAAATAGTCACCAGAAAACATTCAAACTGACTATTTGAAGAGAAATTTCCAGTCGTTGAGGTAAGATCGCGAGCTCTAATCATTTTAACTTTTAAAGGTTCTATAGTTAATGATCTTTTGATAGGTAACAGTTTATAAGTCAATTGTGCCCTAAAGAATCTTATGCTTAAATATGAATAGGGTCCACTTTTTGGAATTAGCATGTTAATTGTTTCCTTAGTCTATTTCCATAGCTTATATTGTAATCATACATTCGTTATGAATATTTATTTAATTATCATATTTAAATGTGTCAGTCAATTGCACTGAATCCAAACCTGAGGCCTTGTAGAAAAAAAAATATTATTTATAAATTCTCTTCAAATTGACGATCTCTACAATTTCAGGCCAATTTTTTGTCGTCTTCTTCCGAAAGGTATAATTAAGCCGATAGAAATGGTTATTTGTGTGCTGAGTGCGAGTTGTTTTTACGTTAACGCGATCGAAACGTTTACCGCGTTTGGCTCTCTGATTGGCTAAGAGTTTCGAGCAGGCCAATCAGTGCTCCGAACGTCCTAAACGTGTCGATCGCGTTTACGTTAAACAAACTCACACTAGGCACTCTGATGCTAATATTCAAAATAGTCTTTTTTGCTAATCTTAGCCTAACTGTTCAGGGAATTAAGGCGTGAATGGGAGATGCTTGCAGAAACCTTGGATTAATTAGACATCCATTGATCTTTTGTCATCCATAATTACTATCCATTATCTTAGAACGTTATCAGTTGCGCACTGACATAAAAATCATTGTTCACTCATAAAAAAAACGTGTGAGTTTATGCATTACAATATTGATTTATTGCAACTAAGAAAATGCAATGTCGCCACCTTTGCCATTTCTTCCTAGCTACGAAGTTGGAAGGCCCTAATACAGTTGCTTTTCCCACGGTTGCATTGGAGTATAAAGTGCGTTTGACTTAAAAAAAAATTGTAGACAGCTGATGGATAGGTATTTTAGAGATTAATTGATTATTTATCGACTTTGAAGAAAATGAAGTGGCAAAGGGCCGACCTATGTACATTTGCACATATTATAGGTAGGTACCCACAAGAATTCATTGAAAATTCTAATCGTTCTTGTCTATAGAGGGCATTAAATATAAGAGGAAGTAAGCTAATGAGATTTTTTTATTAAAGTCTTAGCAAAAATCGTGAAAAATATGTTGATCCAATCTAGTGCTTTGCCGAGGTATTCAAAGTTTAATAGATTCCTACATTGCGGAATCCGCTTACTCCGTAGTTATCTCATTTAGCTAGCATCGAAACTCCTAATGCCAGTAGGCTGGGTTCATGGTAATTATACGGAAGCACACGATATTCTAGCAATTTTTGGACCCATCTGATTGTTAGGTGATGATGACACATTAACACATAATAATACATTCGTAGGTCATAAACGTGGTATTTTCAAATTTATACGATTTGTTCAACAAATTACAGACTATGGTTTTGCTAGATAGTAAAACCAAAATTACCCGTGAAACGATGTAAACGATTGGGTCGCACGCGCACTTCGTTAACTATTACCATCGTAAACTTAGAAACAGTGAGAATGTCATTTTGTTTGTCCCCTTCGACCGATTACTCATGTGATAACAACATTCTGTTCCATGGGATTTTTTTTTAATAATATTGTCTATTAAGAGCAAGGACTGCTAAATACAGTTACTTTACCAAATCTGACTATGAGAAAGAATGCTCAGAATTTTCGGAACAAAACGTAAATGGAATTTTTATGTGTATGAGATTTCACGATTTTAAAGGTCGTGAAATAATAAACTTAGTTCAATTGTTATGTGAAAGATAAGTTGATAAGTAATCAGAGATGTAATCAGCACAACACTACTGCATCAGCAGCATCATTACTGCGTTAGCAGCATCAGTACTGTATGAGTATTAGTTATTGAGTCCGCATTATAGGTTAATTATTAGGTACAGTTCTACTTATAAATTTTTTATTATAATCTGTAGAAGAGTATTAATTATTTACTAACTGGTACATGCACAACGGCTTGGCAGAAATAGGTACCTAAAAAAAATGCTAATTAAGTACAAAGTTGTTAACATTTAAACCCTTTTTTCGGTTGGGAAATCATCAAAATAAATGTCTTCTCCTGGCCTGAGTGGAGCAAGAGGGAGTGTCGCACTTTTAGTGACTAAAACCCATTCTTCAGTTGCCCTTTGTGTTCCAGGGCCACGGTAACCCTTTAGACCAAAGCCAAATAATCCGGCAGAAGAATTAACCCTGAATTCAGGAGTTTGTAGGATGACTAGGATAATAAGCTCTTAGATAAAGTTACCTAAATAGTCGCGTATGATTATATTAGAAACTTTATATATCCCAATTCATTAAAGAGCTCATCTGTTCCAGTGTTTCTAATCGGAAACTAGTTAGTAGTAGGTCACGATTTTTTTAATGCTTTCCTAAACATTGCCACAAATCGATCTTTCCCATAGTCTACAAAAATATTTCAATCATTCACACAATCAATTATCTCTGCAAACGAAATGTTCAAAGTCGCGTATTTTCCTTGGCTTTTCACGAACAAAAAGTGCCGAATAAGTGCGCAATCACACGTCCGCAAGAGATTGCGAAGCGACAAGACAAAGCAATTCCCCACAGGAATCGATCACGCGAGGCCAGACAAATCTCAATTATTGGCATACCTGTGTCAATGTTTTATGCAGATTGCCGCCAATGTTCCCTATCAGGTATTGTTTATGATAATTAGCCTTTTTGTCAGTGCCTAATTATGGTTTTATTAAAATGAAGTGAAATTGTTCTATGATTTCTTATAAGTAATTGAATAACTTTTAATAATATTACTTCTATAAAAATAAGCTCTATGTTGTTTTATCGAACGAATTAAGTGATTTGTAGATAAATGTTGTCTACCCAAATAAAAGACAGTTTCTGCATCCTATGCAACATAATCTTGATAAAAATAAACAATAGTATTTATTATAGCATGTTTATGGTAATAGTTTGTGAATCAAGATTCTTCTTTTTTGTGATAAATAACGTTTTTGGAGTAAACCTATGACATTTATCAGAATACAGTCGTAAATCGCCAAAACGATAATATTATACGTGCAAAACCGCAAAGAAAAGCATTTTCATATTGCGTCTTATTGATTTTAACTGCAAGCAAAGCTATACCTTGTCACTGAATAATGAGGATTTGACATACGGATGGCTAATCAATTTATAATTGACATTATAGTGAGAATAAGTCCAACAGCGTTATACGAAAAGCAAAAAGTAAGAATTTAAGGACATCGTACCCTTGGCCTTTTATGGTATTGTGGGGATATCCCGAGAACATAATTCTTTGGCTCAATGTTAATAGTTTTGAACGATTTTTTTTTGTTGTACTTTACGAACGTTTGAGCTCCTAGGACAAGCAAACCAAGGACCTTAATGACAGGTGTGTGAGAGGGATAAACCCAGTTTAGAGCCATTCTTTTAACAGTTCAGTTTAGGTCGTAAAATGGGTCGCGTTAAGACCTCGTAGTAGAGTTTCTGATTTGATTATTTTGGGGTGAGGTATTTTGACTTGAACATAAGTAGGTAGATTTAAAGGGTTCGATAATAAATTCAACATTATAGTTAAAAACATCCAAGAAAACGCAATTCCTTAAACAAATACGGCGGTAAAAGAACTAGCTGTCTAGGTGTTTACTTAAAATCCCGTCGTGTGGGAAAGGCCACAAAGAGTGCGTGTTACAAAAACATAAAAGTGAAGATAATTACCTACAGCAATTGTCACTCCATAGCTGTGTCGATAACGAGGTTTTTATTCTATAGCTGAATCATCGATATCTTACAAGTACCTATACGTTTTATTCTTGTAGTAGTATGATGCTGTATTTTTTAATATTGATTGGGAAATACCCAAGAGGATACTGCATTATCAACATGTTTTTTTTTATTTTGGAATCTATTGAGATTTCTCATGCTCAAATAATAATCCAGAAATAGAGGAGGGGTCTATTTCTAGACATCCGTGGACTTTACCATGATGGATTAAAATGTCAGTCTTGCGAGCGAAAAAGAGGGATGAAGGCTATACACCCTATTTATCTCCATCTTTTTAACAATACAATTTATGTCGTGAATTGCGCTAAAAGCTCGTGGTAGGACCTCAGGCTTCGCAACAACTGCTTTTCGTAACTAATAAGGCTAAAGAGAAAATAGCGTTCAAATTGACAACTTGTTCAAGTGAGTTCAAGAGGTCAAATACAAGAACTTTTGGGACTGATGCAAAGAGGTAGTTTTCAGACCAAACTAAAATCTGAAGACAGTTTATTTATGCTTTTGTTTTATGCCTAGTATGCATCATCGACACAATTTTAATGTCCTTGTTAAACTAGTGCTTAAGAGCGGCCAACCCAAGGTACATTTTTATACCGCCGCTCTTACGTGATTATGATTTTATTACAGGTCTTTCTTTAGATATTTTGGATACAAATATCTTTGTATTTGTATTGTATTTGGATATTATCTAGACTTCTAAAAAAATCAAAACATAATTTTATGTAAAACTAATCCAGTAAAGACCTCTGAAAATCTGCTATTTTATGTGAAATTTGGCCCTCCATTATGTACTCATATATTCAAAATTTTAAAAGTACTTTTATAGAAGCCTTGCTTGAAGCATTGCACGAGATTTTAAATGATGTCAATTTTTCTAAAAACTTTTAAGGGTTTTAAAAAAACTCGTTTTTCCTTGAACAAGTTTCGTGAAATATCCGAGTAAATCACAGAATTACCGAATGGCAGTTGGATTGCTTTAGACGAAGCTACAAGCTATTAAGCCATGTTCGACGATATGCGAGTGGGGGAGAGCCACCTTAAGTTATCTAAGATTCGCTTTTTAAAATAAACAACACTAGATTTATGTACTGAAGATTGAACGTTGACATTCCTTACCCACAGCTGATGTAATTACGTATTGTTTCGATTGAAGAATCCACGGAAATGATAAACGCTCATGAAACTGAACAACGTACAAATAATTAAAATTAATCATTATAATATTAAAATAATACTCGTTACACGACTGCGGTATATAACGGCAATTATCGTAGTCAAGTAAATGATTTAATTTGTGCCGAGATAATTGTACGCAAGAAGTTTTGATTTTAAAGATGCTAAATTACTTTATCTTAGCAAGGAAGATTTAAAAAATAAAATCTCTCACGCAATTACTGACTAAAGTCAAAGAAATTCTTTGTGTTTTGATAACAAGATTTAGGTTATTTATTTTAGTGTATTCCATTGTCATAAATGTGAAATTTACAATATCGACGATGACACTATAAATCTTAATAAGATATAACGTTAGCTGCTTTTGCTGATTAGTTAAACGATTATTTAAAGTCAATCTACGTAAAAAAAAGTAAAATCGCAAAAATGTCATCGTCGATATTCTTCTCTTTCTTTTTTTTGGGCTTTTTTTTGGGCTCCTGTATTTTTTATATAGTATGCATTATAGAGTAAATCTACCTTACCTTGAATAGGATTTTATTCTGTCGAGTAGACAGCCCTACCAAAATATTAAATTAGGTACCGATTAAGATTATTAAGTCTAATTTAATGTAAAACGTCATTGAGAAACTTCAACTAATGAAACTGGTTCTAGGCACAAAGCTGATTTATGTAAGAATTATAATATTATCTACTAGGTGAAGTCACCGTAATGTTTATTTTGTTTTGTCAATAAAAAATAATGGTATCCTTAACACACCTTAAAACTGGTGTACTTTATTGCTACAAGAAATATGACTAAATGCACAAAATAATAAAAGTTTGAAATTCAATCCACATGAGTCATTAAAAAAAGGCTTAATGTTAAAATCATGTTAATCTAAGTTGTCTGAAAATACTATAAGTTATTACCTATATCTACTAAGATATTTAAGATCCACCTATAGGTTTAAGAAAAAACCTATAGATCGATTAATATCTTAAGGGTATTATTTCGGGTATTATTTCTGAAAAAGAAACCGTTGGTTCAGGCAACTGAAGGAACATGTGTGGGTTTTACTAAAAAAGTTTGATACGCCCCTCGCTCCACCCTAGAGCGGGAGAAGTCATTAGATGGTTACCCACCTTCCAAAAAAAACCTTCAACTGTAAACAGCCTAGTTGCCAAAGCAAGATCATAATGTTTTTCTTGTTTTATACAATTATTTTTTTAATCCCATTAGCAAAATAAATTTGAAAAAAGATAACTTCAATAGCCATGAATTTTCAAATGATTCTCTTGACAGTCTCTCTCTGTAAACAAACCTTCAGATTAGCGGTCATAGTAATTTCCGTAAGGAATCCCTCAGGCACCTCTTACTTATAGGCAAGCCCGAAGGAACTATAATTCGCCAACGGATCAACTGTCTTAAGGTGGCCCTTCCCCGACTCGCCTACCGTCAACGTCGAGCATGGTTTAAAAGCTTGTTACTTCATCTAAAGCAATCCAATGCGATGTTTCATGGAGAGGCAACTTGAAAAAAGAGCGCTTATAAACGCCTGAAAACTCTGTTGGCATTCAGTAATTCCGTGATTTACTCGAATATTACACAAAACTTTTTCCAGGGTACGAGTTTTTTTAATAACCTAAGGGTCGATTTTTCAATCGCCAGATAACTTTTATCTGAAGAATATGTTTGACGTTTTGACAGCTTTTGTATAGAAAATATGTCAAACCGCCGTATATATTCCTCAGATAGAAGTTAACTGATGATTGAAAAATGGGCCCTTAAACGTTTAGAATCTCGATTATATGCCCAAAGATTATGTAGAAGTTTTTTTTTATATATATATTCTTCTTTTTTTATATTTTTAATATTATGTGTAAAATATTTTCAGAGGTCTTTACTGGATTAGTTTTACACAAATTTATGTTTTGATATCTATAGAAGCCTAGATAATATCCACAAGATATTTGTTTATCCAAAATATCTGAAGAAAGATGTGTAATGACATCATAATAACGTAAGATCAGTTGAATGAAAATGTGCCTCGGGATGGCCGCTTTTAACTCAAAGTGATTGAACTTCGCCTTTCTAAAGCAATAAATAACGGTTGTTTTTCCACAGATGTCGTCAACAAAGTGGTTAGTATGTGCGCTCGTGGTGGTGTGCGTCAGCGTGAGGCAAGCGACGGCTGCGCCTGCGCCTCAGGAGCAAGAGTACCCGCCTATGCCAGTAAGTTTGCTTCTAAAACTTGCTGTTGCTGTTATCCTATCTAAACCGCCAACTAACATTAATTTTGCCTTATCCACTAAAATTGGACTAAGCCATTAGCAACTTGCACGTAAAACTTAGCTCAAAGTTAGTTATTAACAGCTAATACGAGCTTTAATTACTGTACGAAACCTTGTTTAACTGTTGTATGACTGGCGCAAACAGTGCTTAAAAACCCGTAAGGCCCCGTTATCAGTCGCTGATAGATCACTTGTCTAGAACGTCTCTACTAGCCCTTTTTTGAGGGTGAGAAATCATTAAATAACTTCCACTCCGCCCGTGTTCTTTCTATTTCCTTTGCGTTTCAGGGCTATGATGGCTCTTGTGAACAATTCCGCAGCCCTCTAGCGTCTAGCCCTTATCCTCAATTGTATGTTTCTATCTTGAATTGTTCCAGCTGAATTCTGGGTTATTTTTTTTAGGTAGAAAATTATCAAATAACTTTTCCCGCTTTAGGTGGAGGGAGAGGGAGTCTGAGATATTTACTGACTAAAAGCCCACCTATGTTCCTTCAAATGCCCTTTGCGTTTCAACGCCACAGTAACTCTTTCAAACAACCCAAAAACCCTCTAACAGCAGTTTAATTAAAAAAGCAATGACATGTTTCTGCATCGATTATATCGCATTTAAAATCCTTATGAGGTACTTCATTCAGTTTAACAATATCACCATAAAAAACTTGGCACGATTATATAAAATATCAAGACGATATCTGCGTAGTTAGTAAGAAAAACAAAGTAGAAACAGCCTTCAAATACGAGGATTCAATAAGCTACGTACTATAAAAGCTTAGGTATTCGTTCAATGAGTCATGCTCAGAATTAGTTTCCTAGCTGTTTGCAAGCTTTAATTTTATTTCAGGGCTTTTTTTTTTGGTTTCGTACGTCACTTTAATCCTTGATAATTAATTTATTTGACGAGTTACATTAGTTTAGAATATATGATGGAAATTTCGGTAATCAACAAATAATTAATTATGAGTTAGTTAACATGACGGTGAAGGGAAACATCGTGAAAAAACCCCCAAAAATTGGAAGATATGTGACATCCACCAATTTGGTGGACGCCACGCGGAGCCATGGCTTCGCGTGGTGGATTACGGTCCGTTCTCTCTCCTAGTTAGGAGGCCTGAGTCCCAGTAGTTAACATTCCCAACATTATCAAGCTATTCACATACATACAGTTTTTCTTTTTTATATTCAAAAACAAACGTTTGACTATCATTATAAATCAAAAACCGGTCGAAAAACTCCTCCGCATCGGTGTCGACTGATAATGTACCCAAAAGACAGCATAGCCACGCTTTGTCGCTTTTTTGTTTTTTTGGCATACAGCAATGCTTATCCTCAGCCTAAGGTAAAAGCCAGCCTTTGGGTCACGCGAAGTGTCAAACCCGAACGGCTCGAAAATGTAACTACCGAGTTACCAATAAGGTTATTAGAATTTTAATGCTTGTGCTTCTAAGTTAGGTTAACATATTGGGTTAGAATGTCTAACATGTAATACATTTATCACAGTATTTCAATGGCGTCTTGGGATAACACATGAGAGTTTAAAATGCTCATCATATAAATTCTTAACAAATCAATACATACAAGGTATCTGCAAACGAATACTTGCCCCTATGTAGAGCAAATAAATGCATATAGTTGCGACGATCTGTAATTAATTGCTCCACAATTCGATATTATGTATGTACGTATTATAAGAATGCATTTGTAATTGTTATTGAACGAATATGTTGCCTTGTAAGGTATTGTGCCCTTTGAAATGACAATGAGAGAACATCTTCACATTTTAATGCTATTTATAGGATTGATGTCCTAGTTGATTCTGAGAATATTGTGTTGTTTATATTGTACGTTGAGATACCATTAATACAATAATCATTCGGTGTTGCATATTTATTCATTCAAAAGCACGAGAATTCCGAAAATGATTTCTGTAGTTATTTATTAAGTATTTCTTGAGTGAGTCAGATTTTTTAATTTTCTCTGGTATGTACCTAATAAGGAAGATTTATTAGCTCCAGTAAACTTCTTTTTAGAGGTGGTATATCATCAAATAACATCTCCGACTCTGGGTGGAGTGAGAGTGTATGTCATAATGTTGCTGACTAAAGCCCATCTGTGTTCCTTCAGTTGCCCTTAGCGTTCCAGGCTCACAGTAACTCTTTGGAACAATCCTAGCTAGCCTACATACATAACCTACATCTACTATTTGTTTGTTAGTTGACCGAAATAACTTGTGGTAGTTGTGGAATTTTACAAGTAGACAACAAAAGCCATCCACTGCATATGTGGTTAAACACTTACATTTTATTATCCAATTCAATCAAGGATAAAACCATAAAACAATGCAATTAGTTCCAAAAGCTGTACGGTACGAGGCGTGAAAACATTTAAAATGCACGCTCAAATCCATCATCTTACACTTAATTAAATTGTGTCATTAAATTCACATTATTTTATGCTATAAAGCTTCAGATGCATTAAGGGACAAAATGTCTCCCTACATTAATCGCAACGCGCAAACTATTTTTTTTACGTTTATTAAATAAAACATTATTACAATCACGTAACGCTACAACTTTGCCCAGTATCCCGCAACTTGCCCCTAATTTTATTTTACTACGCATTCTCATCACGCAGGTCATGTTGTTGGACAATTTGACAGCGTTCCACGTTCTGTTGGGGAACATTTTGTCCCTTAGTGTATCTGAGGCTTTATAGTTGTTTTTATACAACTAAAAGTTGTCTGCCTTAACATATAAGCGAGAACCTACAAGGATGCTCGTACGTTGGCAATAATTTAAACAAAACGTGAATACCTTTGACCTACGGCATTACGACTATGGTAAGTTAGATGTTAAATTACGACATGTTGAAGCTAACAATAAACTAAATAACGTGAAGGATGTGTCAATGCTGGTATTCGGTAATGCATAATTAGATGCACAAGCTGAAGTGACAATGTTTCTTATGCAATCATTTTGACTGAATGTTTTGAGAATTTCACGGTAGATATTGCAACACTTATAAACCTACCATGCTGTTTTTTTTTTGTGATTTGTATCATTTAATTACAGCATACTTAGATATTAATACAACTAAATTATTTAAATCTTTACTAACTATCCTAATACGTAACCTAAACAAAAATTTTAACAAATATCTTAAAATATGGTTTCAAAAAATTCTCAGCATTGCAGTCGGCTATAAGTGTGTACAAAAAACTGGCAGCATTACCATGTGGTAATGCTTGATTTCCAGCCGAGGTGAAAGCCAGCTCTCGGATCACATGAAGTTTCAACTAGGCGTTTGGATATTTTTTATAAATATTGGTGCTGTTTAGTTTTAAAGTTGCATAACACATCTAAAATTGAAAATCCAAATGCTGCAATATATGAACATACAGTTTCAAATTGACGAATCACAGTAAATTCTGAAAAAGCTTTTCAAAAATAATGGTAGCTTTTAGTTTTGGAACAAAAAACAATATAAATTCTTGCAGTAAACATGAAAAATCTCATGTAATGAAAATAGAGCTAATCATAAAGCAAATAAACAGACCTATGTACTCGTACCTACATGACTTAAATAGGCTGTAATAGACTTGGATGCATTGTTGAAGGGAAAATAATCGTTTTATCACGCTTATTACCGCGATTCCGAGGCAATAACTCATAAAAGACAATCCCTGTCAAAAGTTCATTATAAGATAAACAGGCATTAGCATTATTAAGTGTGCTTTGTAAACGCTGAATAATAAATAACCTTTATTGTGAAGAATAATGAAGACCGCTAATTGGATATCGGTTTGTTAGCGCCAAGATTTGATTTAAGGTTTACTCCAAAGTTTACTCCACAGAAATCTTGGAGGAATTTATTTTTTTGGCCCTGAGGTTTCTGGATCTCTCCAGGACGCTAACTAAAAGTGCCTATGGCAGTCAGCGACAAGGTTGATTTTCTGTTAGTGAAACAATTATTTCAATCGGAAATGTAGACACCTGGCCGAGTGGTTATTTGATGATTTTCCACTAAAAAAACACCTATTTGAGAATTCCTCTTACGAACAAAAAACCATCCTACCCCTTTTTCATATTTGTTCGAATCCGAATTGAGCACCACCGAATTGAAATGAGTTATAATTTCACACGGAGCGAATTACCAAAAATATCCTTATCTGAATTGCATTCTTTTAAGTACTATAGAACTACCGAAGACCAATGTAAATCCTTACATAATTATTATAAAACAAAGTACGCGGCTGTTTTTCTGTCTGAACGCAATAAATTCAAAATCTACTGAACGGAGTTTTCATGCAGAACTAGACATGGCAGAGTTATTCTTAATTAAACTTTTATTACACATTAATTACAGTAGAGAAAAAACCGAGAATTTCAAAGATTTCTAACACATATGCGAAGCTGGGGCGAGTCGCTAGTGAAATATTTATTAAGTTCTTTAAAGAAATACGCCTGTACCTATCTGAACTCTTGTGATCTTTGACATTAACTCATTAAATCATTGGGTATTTAATCTGCCCTAAGTCTAATACTTATTTACATACGTAAACAAAGTATTTTGTAAGTAAATTCTGTTTTGAAATAGCGCCGGTAAAGCCTTTGATTGAAGACCCTTTACATGGCATCTAATTATAAAAGTTCGTACTGTGACAAAAAAAAACCCTTTTATATATGTTTTTTTTTAACTAAGCGCTAATAATATGATAAATAGCTAATAAATAGGAGAGGAAGAGGATGAGACCAAAGAAAAGATGGATGGATTGTCTGAGAAGTGATTCAAAAGAAAAGGGAGATAATGATAGAGTGACGGGCAGAATGGAAGAAAAAAACGTGTTGCGCCGACCCCAAATACCACGGGACAAGGGCAAAAAGATGACAATGTGCCAGGGTTAGCGTATTTACAAAATAAGTTCCATTATCTATCTTGTAAGACAGTTGGATAAAGGCATTGAATTTCACCTTATCGTCCGAGTCTGCATTCTATAAGCTTTGGTGCCTACATGACAGACTATACCTAGATATTTCTTTTAACCAAAATAATGTTATTTTTTACTAAGCCTACATTAGTCTAATAATTAGCTTCCCAAGGACTCCAAATGTAATGATAACGTCAAGATCGAAATAATGATTACGTACGTTTTTTTTTTCAGTTTGATGTATGCGTGAAACTGTTTTTAATCGTTTCATTTTATGTTGTTTTTTTGGAGTTTCCTGTGTTTAGTTTTATCTCGATTGTTTATAACAGAACATTAAGACATTATATTGTAGTTAAATCTGCTAGGGTTCACGAAGTAATGTTTGTATGTTGGGCGATGTAATCTTTAGATACGTGTTCACTAATAGCTGTTTGTGTCGTGACGTTTTAGATTGTTAGTTAGGGTTGGTAGTAGTTTAAACTTTAAACGGTATTCACACATGAAGCTAAGTCGATGTTCACGCGTCCTCGGACTTAAGTACCGCTATTAAGGTATAACATGCTCACCCAACCGTGTTATGTTCATATACCTTGCCCCTATCCCATCGATATAGTATTGTTCACCTGCACTGAAGTACGCTAGCAGCACGTGCACTATCGGACGCATCTTGGCAACGATTATGTTAACGATGTGAACATTTGCAACGCAAACTCTACTAATTGGACACAATTGCGTTTAACCGTCTTTGTGAGCGTTATACGGCTTATCTCGATTAATTGCAAACACTACACAATAAAAACCTATTTCAATCACGTGCATGTATTTGTACCAAAGAATAATGCAAACGCACACTCGAAAATTCTAATTTTATTCTCATAAAACGTTCATTTTAGAAACGCAATTGTGTCTACTACTAATTTTAATTTAATTATTTCACATTTCAAGCACTTTGTCTTTGCATAAGAATGAAGT
The DNA here is from genome assembly GCA_958295575.1 of Leucania comma. Lineage (NCBI taxonomy): Eukaryota > Metazoa > Arthropoda > Insecta > Lepidoptera > Noctuidae > Leucania > Leucania comma. The sequence goes on along the minus strand of OY282474.1, from coordinate 10,534,460 downwards.
TTGCAAAACTACTTATGCGATGTCATGCTCGGTCATAGATGGATGGTGAAATGTTATTTAGCATATAAAAGTATTAAACTTACTTATTTTGTAATATCGTTTAAAGGGAATTGTTGTTTTGTGGAAATTCGATGCATGGGCATTATTACAAAATGTTTAAACAAAATATGAATATTGAATAGATTACCGTCATATATTTCGCATAAATAATACTGAGTTTGGCACAGTAACATCAATATGATGAAGGTTGTTGTTATTATACCAATTAGTGATACGAAAAATATTACCTGTTAGGTACCTATTAGATAGATATTAATTTAATATTATAACTATGAAATCTAACAAAGTCTTCTAGGTATTATTAAATTTTACAAAGCCTGCTGTTAATTATAAATCGGTTTCCATATATATTCTGAAGTAGCAGGATTATGTCAACGGGTATTTTTGAAAGAGTTACCATTGTCCTGGACCGCAAAGGGCAACTGAAGGACCCAGGTGGGTAACTAAAAGTCTGACACGTCCTCTTGCTCCACCCTAGAGCGGGCAATATCATTAATTCGATGTTTTACCACCCCCAAAAAAACATTGTAATCTCTGTATCAGATTGTTCGTTAGTTACACGCATTCCCCACAGTTTGTGCACCAAAATTAAAAGAAATTTTATGAATTTTGTTTTCTTACAAAGTTTTAGTAAATTATGTTAATTGACTCTTCTCTGTTCAAAAATGTTGATATCTATCTATATAGACCTTTAATACTCGTACTTACTTTATGTACAGTCAGGGCTCAAAAGTGCAGTTGCACTCTACCGACACTAAAGTCATTGTAAATGGATCATTACCCATTTAGTTTGTAGCAGAGAATCTAAAATATTGAATAAACTAGTTGCAGAACACTGGACTTCTACTACAAAGAAATTTTAGACAGTTTAGCATTGTTAGAGTGCAACTGCACTTTTGACCCCTGACCGTACGTGTATATATATGAGTCATAGCGATTACTTTTGCTTAGAGTCGAAATGTTATGTAATGTATGGTTTTATTTTACTTTGGATCTCATAAGAACTCAAAACTTGGGAAGTATGTATGTTACTAAATAACTATCCCCTGTGGTTTAACCCGCGTCTTTGGACTGCTCTTATAAGTCGTATCGTGATTTCACGTTATCTGAATATAATCAATCCATCATTTCATTGCGTAAATATTGCCTTGATCTCTCTCTAGTTGCATTAGATTTTTGTTACATCCAGTTAAGAGGGTGAGGGAAGTGAGAGTAATCTATACTTTCGCATTTGTGCATTATTATTTACTTGCATCGGTGGCTTGTCTCAGGTTGCCATGACCAAAAATCGCTTAGAAGACCCAGTATTGATATACAAGAACAATTTTTGATCTCGAGGCAAACTAATCTATCCAAGACCATTTTACGAAAAAACCCATAATTTTTTCTAACACCTGCTCTCATCCACAGTACGAATACAAATACGACGTTGAAGACCAAGAGAAAGCTCTCTACTTCGGAGCCAACGAACAAGGAGATGCCCAAGGCAAAGTCATTGGAGGATACCGAGTCCTTCTACCCGACGGACGCCTCATGACCGTGGAATACAGCGTCGAGGGAGAAAGCGGCTTCGTCCCCAAGATCACCTTCGAAGACAACGCTAGTCCCTTCGGCAAAGGAAAGTAGACCCTATATCGATGCACACAAGACTGGTTTCGCGACGAATTGATTAATAGTTCAAACACTAATTCTTTGATTTCTGAATTTCATGACATTTGATTCACATATTTTTGATTGCATTGGTTTTTTTTTTTTTGTTTTGCCAGTAGATTTTACCCTTTATAAATCGGTAAAAGGTCAAAATTTACTTTTTTCTTTATTTTTGCTTTTCAATCTCAATAATGATATACATGAAATTCGGAAATTGAAACAGAAGAAAGTTACTATGGTTTTCATTAGATTGTAAATGTGATATCTTAATCTATCAGGGATCTTTAACAATAATAAAATTAAGAATAAATTAGTAAATTATGGAAGTAGAATTTATTTGGAACATCTTGAGGAAAAATGGTTACTGTAGGAAAACTCCTGTGACTTTTTTCTACGAAATAACTCTTCATATATTTTTTATAAGTATATTCTATATTAAATAATCTAGTTATAGTCAAAACTCATTTGCCAATAAGGTTATGTACAGTCAGCGATCTCTGCGATAATTGGTGTACCGCAAATATCAAGTTACCGATACTGTGATCAATTAGAACGATTTTAATATAGGCCATGTTCGACATTTAATGTAATGAAATTGTAACGTAGTTTATAATTTTGTATGTGTATCGATTAGTACTTAATTGCATGTAGATTTTTGATAAATATTTTTGTATTGAAATATTTAATGCTGTTTTATTTCTTAATATAATGATACCCAGACCCTATCTTTATTTATCAAGTTGAAAACTTTCCTTACTTTTTTTCTAGGACTATTGTTTATTAGTAGGACTTAAACATAAGTCTTGCAATGTTATTCATAAAGACAACTAGCGGAAAATAAGAGGTATTAGAAAATGCGAATGCCATCAGCGTTCTGAAACCTTACTATGACACATGCATACATGTATTAAAATGTCAAGTGTGCGAGCGAAAAGAAGGTTGGACCCTATAAAGCTCCATCTCTTTAACAGTTCAGTTTAGATCACGAAATGGTTTTATTTTTAATAGATATAAACTAGTGCTTGACTCGTTGATGTTGAAGCGCACTAGTACTATTAGTAGCAATAGGCTATTAATACTTAATTAACTTAATACACTCTAGCCTTGAAGGCACCTAAATTATATTCGGAAGGGAAGACCGCAGCAGCAAGCTGTTGCAGTCCCTCGATGTACGCGGTATAAACGCGTTAAGAGCTCGAGGCAGGGCCTCTGTGAACACTATTCCCATTAACAGTGACGTGAATACATTTTTGAATGCCTAACGAATTTGTTTTTTATACGCGTGTATATAATAGTATAGTTTTATGAACATAAGGTATTGAGGTACTATGTTTTATGGAGTAACTTAAGGTATTTTGTTTCTGCACCACCCTAAGGTCGACTGGTAGAAAATGCCTATGGTATTAAGTCCGCCTTTGTACAGTTTTTTTACTTGTGCAAGAAGTTTTAAATAAATAAATAAGGTCTAACTAACTGAAAATAATAGTATTTTCAGTTAGTTAGACCTTATGTTTATAAAACATTTTACGTCAACATAATTAAGTCTCTATAAGAGAAAAATGGCGTGAGCTTTTCACCTTATACCCGTTTTGCAGACGTTCCTGACATACTCCGATTCAGCTGTTTCAGTTTTTTTTAACTACATATCTCTGTTTGAAAGCCTCTCAAAATGCTACAGTATTACGTAATTAAAGATATACGTAAAAATAAAAATATTTAAAGAACGCAATTCCTCAGTTCTCTCAACCAAAAAACATCTTAAAACATAATGTAAGTACACAATCTGAATAATCTGAATTCCAGTGAACATGAGCAAGAATTTTTTAACAAGGATGCGGCAGTGGCTTCACTCTGAAGTATTGTATAATGTTACATGATATAATATTATAATAACGTGGCCTTGTTCGCGATGCGTGTCATTGTCATGATGACCGCGGTGTCCGTGTCTACCACAAGAGCTAAAGTATTAAATGTTGCTTAAGGATGTGTAATGTAATCTTAAGTTGTGGTAATGAAGACTATGTTACGTTGTTTTAAATAGTACATGGGACAATTTCTGGTAAAACATACCAAATACCTCTCTTCAAGAACAGGTATTCTCTAAAACAGGGCTTTTTTGAGTTGTCTCAAAATACTACAAAAAAAAAAAAATTGTTATATGTGGAAGTTGGGATCGCGGTCCCGGTCCAAAGAGCCCGAAAAAAATGCATGTGACCAGTAGAGAGCAGTGGTGGCCGAGTGGTAACGGCCCCGACTTACGAGTTGTAGGTGGCGGGTTCAAACCCAGCCAGGCGCATTACTTTGTGTAATTTATTTCATCACCACTGCTCTCAAAACGGTGAAGAAAAACATCGTGAGGAAACCGGCATGTCCTAGAACCAAAAATTCGAAGACATGTGACATTCACCAACCCGCACTGGGCCCGCGTGGCGGATTAGGGCCCATTCCCTCTCTTAGAGAGGAGGCCTGAGTCCCAGCAGTGGGAACATTAAAAGGCTGATGATGATGATGATCTCCAGTAGTCTTGTCTTTTGTGATAGTGTTCTGGTTACTGATGAGCGAGGGGAATGTGCGGCGGACGCCTCCTGCGAAGCAGTAACTTGGATCCGCAGTCCCAGTCCAGCAGAAAAGCCTCTCGACCCTACTTTTCTAGCCCTATTCACTTCACACCTGGAGAGGTAACGCTCAGTCCATTCTATATGTCTATGGCAGTAAATTAATTAGAAACAGTAGTAAATAAACAAAGCAACCTTGTCAACAAGTCTTGTCATGATGACCGCGGTGGCTTCAGTGTCGAACTGTGGTCGGCCAGCGCGGCCCACCATCTGCAGCACTGTGCTTATGCTGTACTCCTGCGGGATAACACAGTTATCTAATTATGTGGAAAATAAGTACAACTACTTATTCTTAGAAACGTTTTTGAATTCAATAATTGAATCCAGTCAAAATCCACCACCTTTTCCACTGCTGTAGACGCATACGTCAGTAAAACAGCCATACAGCGTCAGCAGTCAACTAGCCACTAATACGAGTACTTATTATTCCATACAATAATAGGTTTTAGTAACTAGCTGAATGCTCCTAAATTCGGGAATCCGAAACAAGCAGCTTATAATAACCGGACTTGGGTAAAATTTTGTAAACCGGCAGGACATAAAAGAGTTACTACTTTTGTTTATGTTCGTAGTGTTCGTACCTATACTTTTACAAAATATGATAATAATATCTATAATTTTATTTATTTTCGTTTCATTAACCGAACAGGCCGGACACTAATTATATCCGGTTGTATACGGACGCCGGGCAAAAGTAGGTAAGTCTCAAGTCCCCAATATCTTTCCTAGAAACAGTATGGAAATAGTGAATTCAAAAATGCTAACCTGATAAGCGCCATTGACGTACTGCTGTGTATTTTTGACGATCACCAGATGGGCTGGCAGATTGACGCCCATTGCTGGAATATTTATAAAAATTAGTTTAATCGTAATAATGTCTTCCCACTCCCAGAGAGGAGCCTAGATTCCCAGCAGTGCGATAATTATAAGGCTGTTTATGCTTATGTATTTAACATACATTTGTGATGCAACAAAAAAATAAACACATTTACGAGTAGCCAAAGTGGAAGTACACACATAATGCATAATGCAACATATAAAATAATAAACGCACATCCTGAAAGCAGAATGTTTAGAATCGGCTACTGAAACGATTTCAGCTGTTTTTGAAGTGAATATTTTTTTTTATCCTATAATAATTTTATTATCTTAACATAAATCTTATATTAAAATATTGTTATTTTAAAATAAAGAATTACCTATTTTGATGAAATCTTATTGCGTCACTTACAGTGTTAATGTGCATAGATTAATATAATTAATCATTTGCCTACAATTAGGATTAAATACTAATTTCTTAAATAAGCACTTCCTAAGTGCATTTAAGTATTTCAGTGCATGAATTGCAACGATAATAAACTATGATGGCAACTTAATTTTCTGATTGTGTATACACCACAATAATGTATGTAATATGCATTATTTCAGTTACATATTACATAATATTTATTTTCTAATCATGGCTATGCTCAGAGCGTTCGTTCAGGGTATTATGGAAACTAGCTTCGAACATAGAAACATTGTGCACGCGAATCTACGCAAAATACCTAGATCAAACTGCCTTTGTCAGATAGAACAACCCATCATATCATCATTACAGCCAAAAGACGCCACTGTTGGACATAGGCATGGATGGCATGGCATGGTTCTATTTTGGTGTACAATAAAGTTTATTCTATTCTATTCTATAGGCTTCCAGCAACTGTCGCCATAACGTTTTGTTCTGTGCGTCTGGCCTCCATACAATTTTCGCGACCGTTACCTGCCCCCCCTAGCCAAGTTACAATCGTTTCGTTTTGCGTTAACGCTTGGAGTTGGCCACGCCCCCAACTCCTTAGTTCGAACAAACGAATTGGGAGCGTGGTGTACTCCAAGCGTTAACGCAAAACAAAACGATTGTAACTTGGTTAGGGGGGCTGGTCATAGGCCCACCTTGTGCGATCTCTTCTGGTACGTGGTTGCCACTCCAGAACATTTCGGTCCCATCCACCATCAGATCTGTTCTCCGAGCGATGTGCCCTACTCACTGCCACTTAAGTTTAGCGATATCTCTCTGGGTTATCATCTGGGTTATGTCGGTAACGTTGGTGCTCTTGCGGATATCTTCATTCCTGATACGATCATGCAAGAAACTCCGAGCATAACCTAACTGTATAGCTATTGAATTAAAAAAACTCATAATTCGAACGAAAGTAGGTATTATTTTAGTGTGAATCACGCATTTACTACATTCGTTATTTTTTCGTACAAAAGACATCAACGATCAAACACACTAATAATAAAGAGGCGAAAGTTTATCATTGTGTCTGTGTATTTTACTTCTTCACGTTCAAACGGCTAAACGAATTCAGCTGAAATTTAGTCCCAATACAGCTTATAAACTAGATTAACCCATAATAATAATTGGCATAATAGGTACAGTGAAACCTGGTTAACTGGAACTTCAAGGGACCTGCAAATTTGTCTTACCTGCTTACCCAGTGCCTCAGATATCCAGGTATAAATAAATATGTGTCTACAGAGGTCAATGCCTATAAAATTCAAAGAGATATATTTCGAAAAAGTATTCATTAAAAATAAATCTCAGTAAAAGAGGTTTACACAATTATAGAAGTTTGCAATGTCTTATTAAGAGGTAATGTTTTATATACATATATAAATTCAGTGCTAAAATGCTGGGCCAACTATGGAGTTTTCTCATTTATTCAAGTCCCACTTAACCGAGTTTCACTGTATAGTATTTACTAGTAGCTACCAATGACTTCACCCCTATGACAGTTCTTTTTTTTTAGTAGGTAAAATCATCCAATGACAAATCCCGCCCTTGGGTGGGGCGGGAAATAGTGTCAGCCTCTTACTTACTAAAAACCTCCCAAGTAGCACAAAAGGCTGTACAAAGGCTGTATATAGGTTCAGGTTTACACTCTAAGCTGTATAGTAAGCTGTATATAGGCTGTATAAGCCTATATACAGCCCTTGTAACTCCAAAAAGGGCCCACATATACAGCCTATATACAGCGTTAAGTGTAAGTGGAGAATAAAAGCTGTATATTGGCTGCGTGTTGGCTGTATATCGGCTGTATAAAGGCGTTTTTGTACACCCTAAGCTGTATATCGGTGTACAATTACACTTTAACTCTACAGATATTCAATTATAACTATCATATACAGCAAAAAGCTGTTAATTGGTGTAAGAATACGAAAGAATCCAAACTTAAAGATTATTTTTTATAATATTTTACTAATGGCGACTACGCCATATACATTTAATTTTAAATATAATATGTTAAATTGGACTTGTTGACCTTAGTAATATGGTGAATTTATAGTGCCGATTTAATTTCATTGTAAAAGTGTGTATATTTTCGGTGAAAATATTAACGCGCCAGCGAAATAATCAATTTTAACATCAAGGAAAATAGTAAATACGGTAAGTAATGTTATTATTTTTTTAGGTTATATTAAAAAAATATGTTGAAATAATAGGTATAAATGCAAATCAACCGTAATTCAAGCTGATAATCATGATATGACTTTAGGCTTTTGCCAAATAAGCCTTTTATTATGTTTATAAAATCATTATGTACATTGCAAAATGGCGACAGCTTGCATAATAGAGTATTTTTACGACCTAGGCTGTATAATAGAGTATTTTTACGACTTAGGCTGTATAATAGAGTATTTTTACTCCATAATCTGTGTAATTGTTCATAACAAGTACGTACATTTCTAACCATCTTTAGAGATACGTATAAGGAATAAAAAATCCTCAGCTACCTACGACTAAATCTCATATGTCCGAATACAATTTAACAATTTATATACTTATTGTGAAGTAGTGAGTAAGATTTGTACCTAACCGATCTTTCATCTATTTTTCAGAAAAGGTACAATAAGGCCTTTGACTTGGTCTAATATCAAGGTCACGAGAATCAGAAGGCGATCTAAAATTACTAAGCGAGTGATTAGACGTCGGACGCATTGGTGAAGGATGACAGTTCTAACCCTCCAGATCATCGTGGGATTACATCAAAATGCTGCGTATAAAGTCTATTATTATCATCATTGAAGAAGCAGATTGTGATCTATTACTTTATCTTCTCCAATAAATTATACTTTACTATCTCTACTGTCTGTGGTATTTAAATAAATTATCTGTATTTGTAATATTTAAATATTTCCTTTTGACCTTCCTCTTAATTCAATGTTTTCTCTTCACCACCCTTAGTTGATTGGTACAGAATACCTACAGCATTTTGTTTTTTGTAGTTTTGGGTTAACCTCAACCATAGAAACTATTTAGGTTCCAAGTTTAATGGCCTTATGAGTTATGTGCCTTTACTGCCTTTAGTTTTATTTTATATTAAAATATTCACCAATTGCTCGGATATTTTTTTTTCTGAAATGAATTCTTGCTCTGATTCGATCACGAAAAAAAATTTTTTTTTACATTTTTGTATTCTATTGGTACTTGCACGGGGTTGTCACAGGGGGGTTAAAATTTTGGTTATTTTTGACCTAGGACGCACCGTTTTCGAGATAATTGAATTTCTTTTTTTTTAATCATAGGGCCCATAGAACGGACACGGTGCGAGTAAGTTTTTACGGAATCCTTGGTGCGCGAGTCCAACTCGCACTTGACCGGTCTTTTCCTCCATATTGATGTTCACAAAAACACAATCCGAGTGATTCCATTAGTAATACAGCCTAACGCTGTACTATAGCGTTCATTTACTCTTATAGCTGTATATCACCCTTGTAGGCAGTAGTTATAACACCACAATAGTTATAAGAGTGTACAATTACACCAAACGAATAAGAGGTATAATGGAGTTCGTTTACACCAATATACAGCAATAAGTATCATTTTACACTAATATAACACTTAGACCTGTATAAAGGAAGTGGTGACGTGCAATATACAGCCTATATACAGCTTTAAGTGTAAAACGCAGCCTTAAGTGTCAAAAAACTCTTAAAGCTGTTTAATTGAGTAAAAATACTCTGATATAGAACCATAAGCGTACGCGGATACCTTTATGCAGCCTAAAGCTGTGTTTTACACCCTTGTACAGCCCTTATACAGCTCTAAGCTGTATATCGGCTGCTTTATTGATGTTTGATACGCTTGCGTGCTGCTTGGGCTACCCTTCCATTCCTTACCTTTGTCCCGGGGCCCGTGGTGACATTCTCACATAACCTTTGACCCCTATGAAAGTAGAAAATTGTCCCAAGGGAACATACTCCCGAAATAAAAAGTATTCCAAGTGCTTTTCCAGGACATGGTCTACATAGTTCGAGCGTGAAGAACACAAAAAAGTTGAAGAAGAAATAACAAACACAATACACTATTATATGCTGTGTCACAGGAGGGAAGTACTAATTCCGAACGGGCGTAAACGCTATCAGAAACATATACGACATAAACTGAAACTTACCCAATGTTGTGGTAGTAATCAAAATTGGTAAGTCTCGATTCCTGAAGGCAAATTCTATGGTCTGCCTCTCTTCATATAGTAAACCGGCGTGATGACAACCAACGCCACTCATTACTAAGGCCTAAAAGATGAATTCTTTTGAAGATAGAATTTGTAATAACAACTAGGATGACAAATACACGATGAGAAAAGATTAAATTGGCTGTAAAGCACCAAAAAATACTTGTATTCTTCATAAAAGAGAGAGCAAAAGCATTTATAGAGAATAACCATATTTCCCCAGCTATGTTTATAAATAGAGTAAGCCAATCGCACTAGGACACACCCTTATCTAAAATCCGTGCTGCTACATAGAAATTTCTGGTTAAAGATAGAAAAAAAAACCATTCACTTAAATGAGAACCAAATTTAAAACTAAGGTAAACTAATTTTCATATTTCATCTGTCGGACTTACAATAATACTCGTAGCTTAATGTAGTACTTACAGTAATAGTGATATATTTCACAATAGATACTCAGTAGGTATTTTTTATTTTTTTTTATGGAAAGACCATAAAAAAACTGCCTTACCTTATCACACTCAAATACCTTACTTAACCAATGAGGCAATAGCATTGATATAGTTTTAAACTATCGACGTTCTAAAGCCCAATAAAGCTACACACTTGAGAAATAACCAAATCAAAGCTCGACTAAAGCAAAAGAAAATCCAGTTATTGTTAAAAGCTCCACTAATTACGAACTAAATGGAAAAATTCAGAATCAATTTACCTGCAATTTCTTATTCTTAATGGAAGACGCTACGGCAGTTAGCTTGGCTTTTTGTTCCGCATTGAAGCTAATTGTGAGCTCCCGGGATAAAGTCTCCGCCGTCAATACGACGCTCTTACGAGTGTTGCAGAATATCTTAGTAAAGAGAAATTTTATTATAAATAACGTTAACTAGTGCTTGACTGGGTGGGATCGCACCTTAAAGCAAGCAGTGATGCAATCGTTGATGGTGAAACGCACTAGTTTATTAAGAGCCTATTTGCCACTCTAAAATAGGCACCAGACAAATTTGGAATAACGTTCATTGTCTATCCTACATTTACGGATATTCTTATAATTTCAAAATCGAAAATAATTACATAAGCTCTACTATCGCGATCTTTTACATTTTCTAGCAATGAAAAATAGCTCATGATTTGTTTTTTAGGGTACCTACGCGGAGATATAAAGAAAAGGTCTATCTACTTTAGTCACACAGAAGGCAAGATTATTTGTAAATTCTTATAGAAAACTTTCAGTCTAAATGATAGATGACCTAGAAAATGTTTTTTTACATTTTCTAGGTCATCTAGGTTAAACTGAAAGATAAAGAAGGATAGGAAGATAAAATAAAAAAATAAAGAGGAAACAAAAGATAGAAAGAAAGAAAAGTAACAAAAGAAAAAGAACATGTTTATTCCGCCCGAATAGACTGTATGCCATCTTACCAGTGTAGGTTTCCCGGAATGATACTTCTGTATGATTGGCCACAATTTGTAGTTCAGTATGATATCAAACTTAAAAATGCTGGTGCCTTCAGCACATGGGTACCCTTCCACTATGCGCTTCAGTTTCACCGGGCGACATTCATCACCAAACCTATGTACATAGAGGATAATGTTGCTTGAATACGAAACTATTTGGCATCAGAAACATAAATAGTTTGTTAGAGAGAACACGGTTGAATACCCGTTTTCAATGTTATATAGGCAATGCAATTACTGTTGGGATGGCCGTATTTATATATCAATAGGTTTAAACATAATTTTTCAATACACTTTCTCGAAAACCCGTTTTTATCCTTTACCGCTTTTAGGCTCGCAATTTATTGTTTTTCACACTAGTGTGGAAAAGTGTAGGAGTTCGCCCCCCATGTACTCCTGTTTATTCATGTCTTCGTAAGTGTATTGAAAAACTTGTCACTACAGCACTCGGCTACATAACAGACTCGCCTATAGCTCGGACTAATTCCGCTTCGGTCGCAATGAAAAACTTTCTGTACTTGTATCAAAATGAACTAATTTAAGCTTCTTTTATTCAGGGTTCGGCGGTTCTCAGAAAGTACATTTTAACTTACTAAAGCTTAGCGTTGAGAATATTGATTAGAATAGCTTTAAAATTTAAATTCGGATTGTTCATTGGTTTTCGAGTAAGTATGCTCTACAATCTATACTCCATTCGCAATAAGATTAGACATTTAAACAAACCTTTTTGCTGTCCGTTCAACCGATTTTGATTTTTATTGCGGTGGTGGCATGTCAAATGGCGGCTGCAGTAAATAGTTGGTATTCTAAAAAAATACTTTTTTGCTTTTAATGTCATCTTGATGTCTACGGAATAGGTGTCAAAATCGGTTGAACGGACAGTAAAAAAGGTTATTCAACTGTCTAATCTTATTTCGAATGTAGTATAGTTAGGTAAAATACGGTGACCGGAAAAAAACTTCTCGGAAGTCTACTTTTAGTATCGATAAGATTATTTACTGCTCTCAAAACGCTGAAGGAAAACATCGTGAGGAAACCGGCATGTCCTAGAATCAAAAAATTCGAAGACATGTGAAATCTGGCAGATTTCACATGTCTTCGAATTTTTTGATCCCAGTGTGGATTAGCGGTTACGGATATACGGCCCATTCCCTCTACTAGAAATGAGGCCTGAGTCCCTGCAGTGGAAACACATTAAAGATTCTTTACTTACTTATAGAACACAGCGGGTTTATCTCTGGTCCCGAGCCAGTTCGCAACATCTTCAGGGTTACTGACGGTAGCTGAAACCGCGACGAACCTAATCCTTGGAGGCGATTTGTTGGATACAGTTTGACCTTGTATTTCTTTCTGCAGTTGTTCTATGCGATGGGCTGATTGGGCTGAACTCTGAGAATAGTGTATTAGGATTTAATCATAAATATTTTTATTGCATTTCTGCTTCTAGCCAATCCTATAGCTACTGTACTAGCTCAACAATCTATTTAAGAGCATGAGGCATTACGCGTTGCTTTGTAGTAAGCCTCAATACGAAATATGTCCGCAAAAGGAAATCCCTAAAATGCTGTCGTGTTCGACAATTATCTTAAATCGTCTTTAGTGAAAAACTGTTCTACAGAACACAGACTATTCTACAGAAATTTCTAAAAACTACTGGCGACCATTATAGTAGTGCCGAGTAGATGAAGGTTCACGAGTTCCGTGTTGGTTGCGACAGAGTTTTTTTTTTTATTGTGGCAGACATTGGAACACGCTTGCTTAGAGGAAACTTATTCACTTCTCTCTTAAACGGATGTCATCTTTCGTCGTCTGTCAATGTTACTGTGTGTGTCTTTTACTATGGGACCAAACCTGAAATCGCGAAAAAGAATCTGCTGGTCAGTACATTTGTGTTCGCATAACTAATCAAAATGTACTGAATTTGGATGATTTTTCTCGCGATTTCAGGTTTGGTCCCATAGTAAAAGTTGTTTGTTATCATGACTACAATCACGTGTTTAAGTATCGTTCACTAATTACCAGTCTCCTTATATGAATTAATTATTTCCCAAGAGGACGCCGGCGTCCGCACACCTATTGTCTTTCTATTGTGTCTCTAATTACGATATTCAACAGGTTAAAGCCCCTCAGTAGCAATAGCTATCAGGAAACAGACTGAGGCAGACAATATAACACCGATAAATAAAGAACCGAAAATGAGCTTTCCTTACTTCGATAGTCTTCATCCTGCTAACCACAGCTTCGAGCACGGGTCCTCTGGTCTCGTCGTTGAGTATATGCACCTCATCGATCAGAAACAACTTGATGACCTCCACCAGACCTCGATGGTCTCGCCATCGACGAGTCAACATGTCCCATTTCTCAGGAGTTGTTATTATTATTCTGGAGAAGGAAATTTAGTAAGGCCAATTGTCCACAGATACGTAGCTTCATAGACGCGTATTTGTCTGAATTATTCTTATACGCATGGTTCACATCTTGCATACAAAATTATGAAACTCTGACGACGAAGCGGCAAAGACACGACAGCATGACGTTGGCGGTGTACACCAAGCGTCTAATGACGAATACGCGTATTTGAAGCTAGGCGTCCGTGGACGTTAGGCGTAGGGATCCTTGTTTAAAAGAATTTATTCCTGAAGACATTATTTAACAGCGTGTGCCTATTTAATTACACTTAGCAATACTTAGGTGCGTTTTGGTTTAGAATATACGTATAGGTAGGAGTCGGCGTTTTCGGTACACTATCAATTGATTGAGGCCAGTTTGGTAAATGTTTTATAACTAACTAGCTTTCGCCCGCGGCTTCGCTCCCGCTCTACCCTACTCTACCCTACTCTACCCTACTCTACCCTACTCTACCCTACTCTACCCTACTCTACCCTACTCTACCCTACTCTACCCTACTCTACCCTACTCTACCCTACTCTACCCTACTCTACCCTACTCTACCCTACTCTACCCTACTCTACCCTACTCTACCCTACTCTACCCTACTCTACCCTACTCTACCCTACTCTACCCTACTCTACCCTACTCTACCCTACTCTACCCTACTCTACCCTACTCTACCCTACTCTACCCTACTCTACCCTACTCTACCCTACTCTACCCTACTCTACCCTACTCTACCCTACTCTACCCTACTCTACCCTACTCTACCCTGAATTTTCTTTGCTATAAACCTCACGGAGCCCGAGACCTTTCCAACGAATGTAATTCGTTCGTAATGAATGCGTTCTGGAGTTATAGCGTCAGGAAGGAAAACCCGACTTATTTTTATATAGTAAAAAAAGATGACAGTGACATCAACTGATTGCCACCTTTTCTAACGGATTTTAATGTGAGAGTGGTACTCAATGTACCATGACAGAAGATATTAATTCTACTCCATTATCATTTGCCTAGCCCTTGCTGAACAATGTTTTATTTTTTATTGTTGATAGGCTCACTTAACAACTATCTCACCTGATGGAAAGCTATGACGTTCGCCTAGAAGTAACCTATTCACTCTTGACTTAAAGATACCCACTAACCCCATGTTGTAGCTATCAGGAAACACAGACTCCGGCAAGGAATTCCATTCCTTAACTGTACGCACAATAAATGTGTGTCGCGGTGACCACCATATACCGGTGGCACATTACTGTACGCCTGGTGGTCCGATGATGGACCCCAACTATATTAAAGTTGGCTCCTAGTATAACTGAATAGCAATATTTTCCATAGAGCAAATTAATGCCAGTAACTGGGTAACATCATCACATAGACTATTGTTTCAACTTATATACTTCTGCATCAACTTACTTGTAAGGCTTCAACTGTGTAAAGTCAACATCCGTGTCGCCTGTCACTTCAATGCACAGTAAACCAAGTTTGGTGAACTTTGAGTACCATTCCGTCAGTCTTTCTGTACATAATGCTTTTACAGGAGCCACTACAAGTTCAAATGTTTTATAAAAACTTTAATAAATCATCATTACAATTAGGTAATATTAAAAAAAAAACAAAGTTCCCCACGAAAAACTCGGAAACTATTTCCACTTATAGCCAGAGTGTTTCATGAGGAAGGTTTTTGGCGCTATAATACTCTCATATAATAGGGAAAAGTCGAACATTTAAAAAATTTCGAACACCCTTGCGAAGCTCGGGCAGGTTGCTAGTACATATTTCAGACCGAAGAGTAAAATTTATTTAATTATAAAGAGGGTAACTTACTGTAAATAATTTTAAAGTCGTCAGTATACCGCTTTTCTTCTAGCTCCATTAGTAGCTGCACTATAGCCATTTCAAACACAACGGTTTTTCCCGAACCCGTTGGTGCACATACGACTATAGATTTATCTGGAATAAAAAGACTATGAACCAGAGGACTCCAGAGGAGGGTTCTACGACTTCTATGAGGCAGTCCCTTTATTGCGATCTTATACCTACAGTAGGTCCTTACAGTCAAAGGCACGATAGTACTTACTACCTAATATTATAATGCTAGAACTACACTGGGCACACGTGTACCATATACGCCGATCTGAACGCGTCGGTCTCCATATATTTTATATGGAAACTAGACTTGTAGAGCTACACTTGATCCACGTCACGCGACATCGTTCTACGTACAACTCAGGCGTGTTACACGTGTGCGTCGGTCTAATGTAGTTGAAGTTCTAGCTTAATGCTGTATGCAGCTACATTAATATTGTCGCGTTGTCGCGATAAAAACGTCGTTTTCAGGGATATATGCGATCTAAATTAGCGGTCAATCGTATTTCAATATAGTATATGTGCTCGCCCGAATATTTAGTGCTTCTACTTCTACGAACTAATCGGCCACATTGGTCAAGATAACCCGAAAATTCGCTAAATCACGATACAACATGAATATGAACTGATTTCTACAAATTAGAGAGCTGGGAAAATCAAATAGTCGCCAAGGATGTGCTTGTTACAACTTTTTTTTTCCAATGACTTCTCCCGATCTTGGGTCATTCTTTCTTTATTTACATAAAAAGGGTTATAAATAGTTTTAAATTCTTGAGATAGGTTCAAAGACCTGAACTACAGATACGTGGGGAAAGAGAGAAAACGTCAGACTTTTACTGACTAGAACCTACTGCTATATTCCTTCTTTGCCTTCGTTTCAGGACTCCAGGGTTCTCTTTCGCACAACCCATGGCCCCAGCGGCTTTGACCTTGCTGCCCACTACTGTTTTGCTGACATCTCCTTGAGGCGCGCGTGGAACACTATGCGCCGTCGACGGTTGCCGAACGACCGGACGACTGCTCACCGTCCGCAATCCACCGTCTACTGTAGCTGAAAATCTGGGTCGGGATCCCGGCAGCTGGGGCGTGAGGGCCGTTCCCTCACGTGTACAGTTGCCTCCTCGCAGCATTACTGCTTCGCAGAAGGTGGCGACCGCCTTCCATTCCTCCTCACAACAACCTGCTTAAAAAATGAATACCTACTCACCCGAGTATAATGCATCTTCAATAACACTTGACTGTACTAGGTTAAAGTATGGATATGAAAACACGCCTCGATATTTTTGATCTGCAGAAAAATTAATTGAACTATAATATTAATCTAATGTCTACATATAAATATCTCGTGTCATTGGCCTTTGTGGTCGCCATGGTACTCCTGGAGTATTTTTCACCCTCCTACCCCCACTTACTTTTATTTAAAGTATTACTTTTGTTTAAAGTATTATAAATTATAAAATAGAACAACATTTGCCGGGTCAGTTAGTTATTGGTTTAAGAGATATATTCACATCTGGCACACCTACACAAATAGTTAACATTTGAAGGAATAAAAGACATACCGATTTCCTCCGTACATCGGAACTGCCCACGCATCCCAGTACCTTTGGGTGGACGTTCTATAACTCTTACATTTTCATAACAAGGATTGTTAACAGTTGACGGTCTACTTTCAACTGACGACGACAAAGACAGAGGTTGGGAGTTGCATATTTCATCGATCAAAACATCTGTGAAGTGTGCACTAAAATAAAAAAATAAAAAATGTAAATATTATGAAGATACATTTGATAAACCACAATAAAGCTGCACGATAAAAATGTGAGTTTCTTTTCTGTTCTTTTCTTTTGATAAAATAACATTTTTGGTAGAAAGTCATAGGTATTCTAAAAAGAGATGGTTTTTATCATTACGTGACAAATGTTTGACCAACTATAAATTAACTCACAGATTAGTATTCATTTTTTACACGTATCACCCCAAACTAAAGTTTTATGAATTCTTCAGAAACTTTTTAATTCCCGCCAAAAATCTAAAATAAAAAATGTCAATCGACACTAAACAATGCAAGGTAACTTTTTTTTTCCTTTTTGGCAACTGAGCCAGTGTCGACTATTCTGCCCTCGGACCAAGAATCGGAAATTCTGCCAGTGTCAAGTGGTGACGGCAGCGTAAGGTGAGACGTCGAACTTTGCACTTTGTGTTAGATCTATCGTGTTAGTGGCTGGCAGACTACAGATTAATATTATTATCATTAAGAAATTTCGATAGAAGTTGGACAAGTTTAGGAGAGAAACAAGGTAACTTTATGGCACGGATACATTCTATTTCTTCATGTCAATTTAGTTTGTGAAAAAAAAAGGTAAAGGTCTGGCACAGAATAAAATATGTCTTTCGGTTTCAAAAAATACCACATATAACCTCGCCTCAGAAACACAAACGACATCTAACGAGCATAAAACGCGTAACGTTATCAGCTGTTTCAAAAATGATGGCGACTTTAGAGTATTTTTCCCTAAACTAGAGGACTATTTTCATAGTTAAAGGTTTTTCTTAGATATAATATTGTTTAAAATATTTCGTGAAGGGAAAATTCAAATTGTTATAAACTTTTAAAACTGAATTTACATAGAAAAAACTACATATTATGAAGAAACAACGTAAAACTTGAAGTCACTTCTATATAAATATTTTTATGCCAAAATGTTTCATATTTTAAACTTAGTTTGGTTTATTTTAACCTTTCGTGAACCATGTGCATAAAACTTACATTGTAAACCATGTGAAGTCTCTCAGACCCCAAGAATGTTCAGGGCAAGGCATGTGTAATTTGTAATTATTTGTTAGATTAGATGTATATATATAGTTTGAATATTATATTATTATTTAAGTTTGTGTATAATAAAAATCACAGTATAATCTTTTGTTTTTTTATTTATATCTATTTTTTTTTATTATTATTTAAGAGTTATGATAAAACTAACTCAAGTAAAATAATCAACATTTGTATTCTATTACATTATTCGAAAAAAAAAAAAAATTTTACAAACTAAAAATTAACATTTTCTTAGTCTTAACATTAACAATAAAAAAGTAATGAAACCCTTCTAATATCTTTTAAATATTCAAAATTAACATTGTAGGGCATACAAAATTTACAGATATAGCTTAATTTTATTAAGTGAGCGTACTCTAAGGCCTAAAGCTAAATAATTAGGGTCTATGAGAGACCCTAATTATTTAGCTTACCTGTGCTTGATAGGTATATCGCAGTGCCCACAACTAATAGTTGACCCTACCTCTACCACACCCTTCGCTCCGGAACATTGTTTTTTTTTTTATGGTAGGTAAAATCATCCAATGACAGATCCAGCCCTTGGGTGGAGCGGGAAATAGTGTCAGACTCTACGGAGTGGGAAATAGTGTCAGACTAAAAACCTACCCTGTTCCTTCCCTGCCTTGGTTCCAGGGCTCTAGTATGCACTTTCATACCTCCCCAGAGACCCAGACTAGGCCTCGACCCTTATGAGCCTCTACGGTTTGCTGACAACTCCTTGAGGCGCACGAGAACAGTGCGCGCCGTAAACCACTTGGGCTCGGTCCGGTCTGTAACCGGACAAATGGACAGCGAGCTACCTATTACCTGCCGTCCGCAAGCCCGTACTTACAGTGGCTGGAAATTTGGATCGGAATCACGGCGGTGGCTGCGGCGTGAGCGCCGTGGGCTGATGCAGTCGGCCTCCGCCTTTGATAGCATTACTGCTTCACAGAAGGAGGGGAAAGGATGGCGGTCGCCTCCTGCAAAGCAGTAATGCTAGCGAAGGAGCCCAGTTGCCGAGACCCCGATTCCGACTACCAGCCACCCTAGGTGTGGACTTGGATAGCTCGAAGTCCGAACGTCCGGTAACCGCCGGGACCGAATCCTTCTCCAAGATTTTTTTTCTTGTCACATTCTAAACATCTTCATTCATCATCTATCGTAATCACTTTCAGCCAAAGCAAAGCTGCTGTTATTTCATTTTCACTCATTGCCTTTGCCATAATCTTTGTTCCTATAAATAAATAAACATAATTCGAAATAAATATATATATTCTGGAAATACTGTATTTTACAACAAAATTACAATTTACTTTTTAGACGCTGTCCCGAACCGTTTGGAGTCTGTGGGACCCGAACACACTTTCCGCACGTCTGTTCGTTGCGTTGATGACGCGACTGCATAACCACTGTCACCAAGCGGTAGGTATAGTAACATCGTAACTTCAGCTACTCAAAGCATCAAAAACACTGCGCCAATTTTCATGGAGTTACAAGGATTTTTGTGTGACTGTTAATTTCAGTTGTTAGGGAAAATGAAATAAAAAAACGGTTATTTAAAAAACTAAAAAACCCGACTGCTTTTCAGAGTAGAAAATGCCCTAAACAAGAAAGTCGTTGTACCCGATTGCACTTAACTATATAATATTTTAAATACAAGATAAATTGTAGCAGTCGGGACCCATCCTTGAAATGGAGGCTTAGTGAATTGAGAGCACATACCTATATTACATTGCAGATTACTGCAATCTACTGACTAGACTACTGACTTTCTAGAATGGGTCCCGACTGCTACAATTTATCTTGTATTTAAAATATATAGTTAAGTCCAATCGGGTGCAACGACTTTCTTGTTTAGGGCATTTTCTACTCTGAAAAGCAGTCGGGTTTTTTAGTTTTTTAAATTACCGTTTTTTATTTCTTGTTTTTTTTTTATTACGATATCACTTTCACAGTAATTACGAATCTATCGACACCTCGCAAACTAAAATCCATCGAGCCGTTCAGGCCGCAGAGCGTGCCAAACATTTGAATTTTGCGCCAAAAATCCGCCATTCTGTTTTTTTTTTATTTTGATATACCCAGTGTCACTCTGAATCTAACGACACCTCTCAAGCTAAAATCCATCGACCCGTTCAGGCTGCAGAGCGTGCCAAACAATTATACATACATACATACATACTCTCGAAAAACTCGGGTAAAAAAAAATGCAGATTTGGGAGGACTCAGAGGTAATACAAATCCAGAAAGTGGTAACACTGTTAGTGACCTGTCAAAGACTCCACAAGTGTGAAGAAATCGGAAGACAATATTTTTGTTCAACATTTTCCTTATGTCTTGTCTTCTTTGACTTGCCCGTATCTTTTTGTAATTGTGTTACAGTGTGTTATTTTAATCACAAAGTTATTAGTTATCAATCAAAAATGACGTAAGTTTTGATTCAATTATTACCAGAGAAATTTAGAAAACTGCTTATAATCATTCTAAGAACTTTTTAAATTACAGAGAAGTCCAAAGCGAGTATGGGGATGCTGATACGATCAGTGTAGATACATTAGTTTTAGAACAAATGGTGCAGAAGGAAAGAGCCAAAGAAATAACAGAATTGCAATCATTGAGCAAAAAAGTTTGTTTTCTGCACACAAATCTGTTGTATTATAGACACGCTACATCTGCTATGGGTTCAGCGTGTTATCAGTTATGGGTCACTTTACTTAAAAAAGTAGGTGGCACTCGCAATGGATGGCGGGAACTTGGATACTCTTTAGGCCTGTCACAAGATGATTTGAATGTAAGTGTTCATGGTATTTTTATTGGGTCAAGTTGTATGAAGCCTGTGAAAAATAACAAATGTGTTATCTTTCTTGAGGTTTCATGTTATCAATATATCTAATTATTTTTTATCCATAAGATAATTAATGCTTAAACATTACTTCTATTATAACACTTTCAATGCCAGGGTCAAACAATGCTATTGTTGTATTGAGTTCTTGTTCAGTACCAAACTAGTGAGTCCGACTCTAAGTATGCTTTTATGCATATTCTTAGATTTTTTAAATTTCTGTATGACCTGGCTTCTAGGTTTTAGTTAGAAGTTCTGATTATATTATATTATTATAAATACTTAATGTATAGAACTAAATGTTCACATTACTAATGTCAAGTGCTTGTTTCTCCTCAGTACATTATGCATTCTGTGAATGAAGATCCTGTTGATGTGGTGTTGGAAGTGTTCAGACAAAATGATAATGCAACAATTGACAAAATACTGGATGCTTTAACAAAACTAGAGCGCTATGACATATTGAAGTCAATAGAAAAGCCACTTTGTGAAATAGCTCAGTTCTTTAATAAAGATGACAGTGGATATCAAAGCAAAAGCTCTGGAGACACCGTAAAGAGAGAGATAGTCACCATAAAGCTGCCTTGTCGTTTACCAGCACCACTGAGTAAAAAAGTTATTATTGACGATAAGGACCCAAAAAAACCTAAACAACTAAGAAAAGCTACCACAACAGATGAGCCCATAGTCAATGATAGACCCATTTTTTTTTTGACTTATTCACAAGATGGTTTTCCAACAGCTTTGAACATACAAGAGTATGTTGAAAACTGGTTGGACATACCTGACGTTCAAGTTATCACTTTGAACAATAGAAAAGAAGAATTGTATCAAAATCCCGAGAAGTTCATAAGAGAATATTTTGAAAAGGTATGTGTGATAATGACAGTTGATTGTAAACATGTAAATGTAAATACTAAGTTTTATATTAATTTTCCTATTTTAATTTTGTTTCCAGGCTGATATCATCATACCTATCATAACAACAGGCTACATAGAACAAATCAAGTCACATAATCCAGCTGTTCCAAATACTTCTGATAACTTAGACCATAAATATGTAAATTTTATTTATAATCTTATTGTTAATCACTATATTCATGCTTCGGGCTGCCTCAACAAGAGAGTGAGAAGTGTGCTACCTCAAAATGCTAATGCAGACTTGCTTAGGAGTATTGTAATGTATCCAGACTTGATGCCGTGGACATATGAAACTAATTTTGATGAGCAATTTAAAGCTTTCTTGAAGAAATAGTGTTTTACATGACTAAGGAACAACATTGCGGGAGCAGGCGCGGGCACCAGTCGTGTGTCGTGTGCTCGGGTCCCGGAAACCGGATTATTAACCGCTCAGTGTCTCTAGTTCAATTATAACAGTGTGCTTGTAGTCGTGTTGATGGAGAACTGTAATGTATTATTAAGTAGCAAAAAAAGGCGCGGAGCGCGGTTGTACACTTTTATATGGGACCGCGCCCGCTTAACGCAGCGTTGGTACTCAGTTTATATTATTATTACCTTTATAGCAACTATCTACACTTGCCATTTACGAAACTTATAAGCCTTGTAAGGACTAAGTGTTCTAATGTACACATAGTAACACAAACACTGTAATGCTAGAAGCTGTACAGTTACAGTGACTAGCATAAGGCCCGGTATCCATCAAAGCAGAGAGGAGAGGAGACGAGAGATTTGTTTGAATAAACCAATCCAATTTCGTTATTTCCACATTTCTTCTCCTTAGCTTTGGTGTAAATGGATCAACTTTTTCTATAGAATTTTGTGCGGCGAGCGACCAAGTGGTGTGGCAGAGCGGAGAAGGGTCTAGTCGGGCGGCCGGGCGGCGGGCGGTGCACGCTCTCGCGTACCCCGCACCCCGCTGCCTTCTTCCTGCGCCTCTTCTCTCACAGCTCACATCTCCTCTCCGTTTTTGTGGAAATAACACCTGCCAGCTTCGCAACATATCACCTCTCCTCTTTGCTTTGGTTGAAACCGGGCCTTACAGTGTATGTGTTGTATAGATGTAGTCATTCATACATAGAGTATTATTCAGCATAGGTATCTCAGGTCGAAAATATACGTGTTTAAGAGAAAAGGATACGTAGCTACATTGTATGATTCCTACAACTGTCACCCACACCATCCTATAGCGATTGTAGTGTAGGATATGCGTATATTAGAATGCTTTATAATAATTTAATGGGGATTAACGATTTTCTTGACCTACTTTATGACAAATGTACCTGATACCAATTGTGTCAATTAAACAATATTTTTATGAAAATTAATTGTTTTAATTATAAAATTCTCCTATAAGTATATTATAAGAGACAGTACAAAATAAAAGAACATTATAATACTACATTTTACTAAGGCAATGCAAATCTTACTGCTAAGATTGATCCTTTAAATTTAGATTACAGAATATACTATGGCAGAAATAAAATGTAATAAAAAAAAAGGAAAATCTCTTCTACAAAAATACATAAATAATGACAAAACTTGGATTACAATTTGTTCCTGCTAGAGAATATCATGTGCCATAAAAAAAATTTGAAACTGCATTTAAATAGGAAAATAATATAATAATTTTATTTAAATAACAGGTAGCTTGCTACATGTTTTAGTATTACAAACATTAGCAAATAACTTTTAAGATTATGCAACATTCACTGTGTAAAATTAGAACACCATGGTATTTCTCCAATGTCTTTTTGAAGCATATACCATAATGTTCATTTTACACAAAAGAAAATTGGGTTGACTGTTTCTCATTAAAAGACAAGAAAAACATTTGGTATGAGGTGTTATCTTAAATAATACTATAAAAGCCTTTATTAGGTTGCCATGAGAGGATCTAGTTCTTCAGTTGATCTAGTCTTGGTCGGCAGTCTTGCTCTCAACATCGTCAGTAGTTTCATCTGCAGTACTGACGTCATTGACATCAATTCCAGTGTCATTGTTGCTGCTGTTTGCTAGTTCCTCCTGTAATGAAATGCAAGAATTTAGTGAGACAATAACAGATTAAGAGTTAATGCCAAACAGCATTGACATAAAGATTAGTTTAAAGTGACAGATATGTACCACAAAAATGCATATTGTCTTTACTAATATAAACAACAATTACAACAGGAAATGTCTACTATAATTTATAATAACACTAGCAGTCCTTTTTTTTTTTTTTGGTGGCGGGTAAAATCGTCCAATGACATATCCCGCCCTTGGGCGGAGCGGGAGATAGTGTCAGACTCTTACTGACTAAAAACCCACCCCGTTCCTTCGTGGCCTTAGAAACAAACCCTTGGCCCCAGTAGGCTTCGACCCTGCCTGCCTGCAGTTAGCAGGCTGGGTCTCTACGGTTTGCTGACAACTCTTTGAGGCGCGCGGGAACAGTGCGCGCCGTTAACGACCTGGGCTTGGTCCGGATGGTTACGGGACGGTCAGATAGCAAGCTACCCATAGCTCGCCGTCCGCAAGCCCGCGCCTACGTTGGCTAGAAATCAGGATCGGAATCGGAACCCCCGCGGCGGTTGGGCCGTGAGGGCCGTTGCCTCTCGCGTGCGGCCTCCTCCTTTGCTAGCATTACTGCTTCGCAGAAGGAGGCGACCGCCTGCCATCCCTCCTCGCTCCGGACCATGGCCCGTACCAGGGCGTGGCGCGAGAGATCGCCGCTGCCGATCGCTCTCACGAGAACACGGCGATGCTCTGCCCAAGCGGGGCACACTTCGCACCGACAGCCGCTTCCGCACGAATCCGGAACAGGAATCTCCCGAACTTACCGTGTCCGGTGAGAACCTGAGGCATGCGGAAGGTTAGGACGCCGTGAGGTCTTTCCAGCCACGCCTCAAAGAGGGGCCTTACCGCCATAATTAAGGCGTGCCCAGCACTGGGTTGCGACAGTCGCAGTCGCCATTTCACCATGAGATCCCGCCGGAACTCTTTCCGCCATACCTCGACTTGTCGTGGCAGGGGACTTTCGCCCCGGCGTTGCATCTCCATGCGCTTATTGTGCATGTGTGCAAGGACTGTTGCCTCTAGATCCCATGGTGGTAGGCCAGCAAGGAGGCTCGCCGCTTCGCAGGAAACCGTGCGGTATCCCCGCACCATCCGTATGGCCATGACCCTCTGGCACGCGTTCAGCTGGTTCTTCGGCTTTTTCCTCAGCGTGGGCGCCCATACCGGTGCTCCATAAAGGGTCATGGACCGAACGATGCCTGTGTAGAGCCTCCGGCAGGAGGCGTCTGGACCCCCCAGTTTCGGCAGGAGCCGCTTGAGGGCAGCCCCGGTCCAATTCAGTTTGGGGGCCAGACGTCGGAAATGTTTCTCGAAATTCCACCGGCTGTCGAGGACGAGTCCCAAGTACTTCATCGTCGACCCGACGGCGATGTGAATTCCTCCTACCGTTAGTTGGGAAAACACTAGCAGTCCTGACAGACATTGTTGTGACAGGAGGCTGGCATATATTTTCAGAAAAAAAAAAAAAAAAAAATTAGGACCTGATTGCAGTGCCACCTACTGGTTCTAATGGTATTTTCAAATGGTCCAAGGACCCACTCAATATATGCACAATGTTTCACCATAATTGGTCAAACCGTTTAGGTGAAACTCCCCCTCAATGGCTGGTAACTAGCAGTAACTAAAAACCTTCATTTTTAGTTACTGCTAACTCCCCCTAGAAGAGTTACATGACAAACAAACTTATAGATAAAAATCAATGGCCATATTTTTATGAACAGAAAAGATAATATTCTTAGTAGTAAGTAATTCAGTTTCAATTTCAGAAATAAACTTGCCTTGATCACTTCAACGAAACTATTAGCCTCATCCAGCATCTGTTTGAACAGTGCATTTTCTTCTTTCAGATCTTCTATTATTTTACGGAGCTTCTCATTTTCATCCAGAGCATCTTGTAAAGCAACTCTGAAAATTAATGTTGTTTATGTGACTTGCATAACAAGGCAAATTTGATTGATTTTTAGTAAAGAGTTTAAAGTTTCAATACACATTTACATATGTATAGGTATATATAGGGATTATAGGGAATAATGAAAAGGTTTGCTTATATACAGACTACTATACAAAAAACTTTTTATATACGTTCTTGGTAAATTAAATACCTATAAAAAAAATTAAATCTTTTATAATCTATGTGAACATCAGCGTTTGCTTGGTGTTTAACTGAATGGCTCGAAATCACGCGTCAACGCCCGCATTCACTTGGGGATTGAGGGAAATTGTTTGATTTGAAAAATCTGTAGAAGCTATTACACAACTCTGAAAATTTGTAATGTATAAAGTTATACTAAACTCTAACTTAGTTTCTATCTAAGCTATTTCTTATCTTTGGAAAACGTTTGGATCATATTGGATAGGACAAGGAATAGCTAGCCGTTATTACAAAGAATGATGCCTGCACCAGCTAGGTAGGTGTTTTGTTGTGAGTATTATGCGTAATACTGCGAGTATAATGAGTAATACTGTGAGTATTATGTGTAATACTGTGATTATTATGTGTAATACTGTGAGTATTATGTATTATGCTTAAGTTAATACTTACTGACGCTTCTCAGCAAGAAGTTCCCAATACTTTTCTGATGGTCCTTCAGGATTAGTGAGGTCATCTACAGTGATTTTGGTGTCAAGGTTTGCTTGAGTTTCTTTGGTGGATAAGTTCTTGCGTTTAACCTCAACGTCACTAAAAACAAAACAACAGAATTTAGAATTTTCAAGGGGTTGTTCAAACATTTAATGTAAACACACTAAAACTCACGCAGGTGGAGACTCCTGGCTCAGTTGGTGCTTCAAACTTTTTGATGGTCTACCCACTAAATTTTCTCTATCTGAAGCAGTATGCTGAAGAGTTTTGAGAGATCTCCTTGTTACTCTCGTCGTCTCCTAAAAAGCGCGGAAAATATTTATTACCAACAAAAAATAGGAATCGGTCAAATTTCGTGAACCGGCAACGAGCACACGGGGATCATAAAAGAAAGCCACCTTGTGCATTTTTTACCTGGGGTTCTTGAGTGCTCATGATGAAGGTTGTTCTAATAAGTGGTTCACAAAGATGAAATGATAACTTTCCACTGAAAAAAATAAACAAAAGATACTGATAAATTGTCTTATTTACCAGCTCACAACGAACGACAAATGACACTTTTTGACAGATACTTTGTTTGACAGCGGCAATTCCCGCCATTTCGTCCCCTCGTTCCGAATTGCGTCAAAAGCGATTACATCGCGAATCCGACTAACTAAAAGGACACGGTCAAAAATGAGCTATTATTACGAAGAAATTAGAACGCAATTGTGATATACCCATCGACCTATATTCTTGCGATAGACAAGCACGTTCATAAAAACTCTGTCAAAATACTGAAAAGTTCAAACAATAAATCGCTGCAGCGCTAGATTGCCATTATGTCGTCTAACAAAACTTTTAAAACTTACAGCGCTAAGATAGCTTATAGAGGATACTTTTTCGCGACCAAAAGGTCTAAAGCGCCATGAATAACCTAGTACTTACGCGTTTCTTTCAACTTTTAGTTTAAGTTTAATGACAGGTCTTTGGCTTCACGCACTGCCGTCGTCGAATATTGGCACCTTGTTCGACGATACTACTTTCCGCCTACGCCTTGGCGCTCCTTGCTATTCTCCTCATCGCTGCCACTGTGGCGAAGTTGTCAACAGCCTCGGTCTCCACGGCCTGTCATGCTGTCGAAGCGCGGGACGCATACCGCGGCACGCGAATATTAACGACATTATCCGACGAGCCCTTGTCACCGTCGGCGTCCCGGCTGTTTTGGAACCTCATGGCCTGGCACGCGACGATGGTAAGAGACCGGACGGTATGTCTTTATTTCCGTGGAAGTTGGGTAGACCTTTAGTGTGGGACGCTACCTGTGTCGACACTCTTGCGCCATCCCATCTTCCTAGATCATCGTGCTGTGCTGGTGCTGCCGCTGCGGCAGCGGAGAACCTCAAGCGGCGGAAATATAACAACCTCGTCGGCAGTTATATTTTTGAGCCGTTTGGGGTTGAAACTCTTGGGCCGTGGGGTCCGAGTGCACATTCACTTTTTAAAGAACTTTCCAAACGATTAGTTGACACTTCGCGTGACCCAAGGGCTGGCTTTTACCTCGGTCAGAGATTAAGCATTGCCATACAACGTGGCAATGCCGCCAGCCTTTTGGGCACACTTCCAGTCGACAGCGATGCGGAGGAGTTTTTTGACGCTATATTCTAGTTAGGAGTAGCCTTTAGTGTATATATTTATGTTTTTGTGTAATGTTTGTAGGTTTAAGTGTATATATAGTTTTAATAAATTTATATTCCAGTTTAATGACATGTCATTCATATAGATTTTTATACCGCAGACATGACACAATTTCTTGCCTACGATACTTCATTACCATAATACTCTATTTCAAAATGTAATAATAGTCTTCGTTGGTATAAATTCTCTTCGCTGACATTTCTTGATGAGTATTTATTTATGTATGTATTTAGAAATATAATAAGTATGTATATCAGCTGTCTAGTACCCATAACACAAGCTCTGCTTAGCTTGGGACTAGACGGTGTTGTGTGATAGTTGTGGAATATTATTATTATTCTCTTTATTCATTAGATTAAACTTATAAATTATATTTTTAAATATTTCTTTAAAAAAAAAACATAAAAAAAACATTTAAAAATATAAAAAATAGTGTCCCACCGGTATCGGGAACAGGGTCCAAGCTACCGGCGGTCAGGGCTCCAGAGAAAGGAACCTCCTAACAATACGAGCCGTGTCCAGGAGTACCGCTTTCTGAATCAAGCCCTTGATCCAGCCGCCTAACGAGAGCCTCCTAAGGTGTTGGTCGAGGCTCTTGGCTATTAAGCCATTACCCGACACGACTATCGGTACAATGATCGCCGAATCCACTTCCCACATGTCGACAACCTCGCGAGCCAAGTCAATATACTTGATTTGTTTATCTTTCTCGACTTTCACGAGGTTCTCGTCATGCGGAACGGATATGTCAACAATCATTGCACGCCTCTCGTTTCGGTCCACCACCACTATATCAGGCTTATTGGCTACAATAGTCCTGTCAGTGATGATGGACCGATCCCAGTACAACGTGATATGACCATTATCAAGAACTGGGTCGGGCTCATACCTGTAGTACGGCACTTCCGATCCCACAAGAGAGTATTTCAAAGCAAGTTGCTGATGGATAATCTTGGCTACAAGGTTGTGCCTATGCAAATACTCGCCGTTAGCCAGACGAGAACAACCGGAGATAATGTGACGAATTGATTCTCCCGGACGGTGACATGCCCGACAGATGTCAACCGTGCCGTCCTTCACAATAAATCTCCGATAGTTATTCGTCATGATAACTTCGTCCATAATTGCACAGATAAAACCTTCGGTTTCCCCAAAGAGGTCACCGAAACGCAGCCAAGCTACGGACGCCAATTGGTCTACATCGGGCCCGTGAAGGGCCCGGAAAAAGCGTCCGTGAAGTTCCTTGCTCTGCCATACTTCCCTGCGATCGTTAGTGTCAAGCACTACCGGTTTGCGCCAGTTCTCATTAGCCAAGGAGAGAGGGGTGAGTCCCTTGTCCACTGCCACTACATCTCGATGCATACCCACGTCGGCAGCTAGGAAATATTCCCTGAGGCTGCATACCTCGCGGTTGTGTAGGGTCTTAGCATTTAAAAAACCTCGACCGCCACACTTCCGCGGGATATACAGCCTCATCACCGACGATCGTGGGTGATGCATTCGGTATGCAGTCAGCAGTGTTCGAACCCGCCTATCCAGGGCGTCAAGTTCCGTTTGAGTCCATCTGAGTACGCCGAAAGAGTACATCAATACCGGCATGACCCAACCGTTGAAGGCGCGCACCTTGTTTCCGCCTGAAAGAAGGCTATTGAAAACCTTCTTCAGGCGTCCAAAGAAACGCTCCTTCAACGATTGCTTCATGTCAGTGATATTGATGCCTAGGGCTTCCGACATACCCAAATACTTATAGGTTTCGGTTGGAGAGAGAGATCTCAGGTTTATGGAATCCGTGAGTTGAATGCCCACAGATTCCACAACCTCCCCTCGCTTTACATGCATGACCGCACATTTGTCCACACCAAACTCCATCCTGATGGCACTACTGAAGGTTTCAGTTACCTTCAGTAGCTCCATCAGTTGCAGGTTGTTGGGGGCAAAAAGCTTCAAGTCATCCATGTAAAGAAGGTGAGATATAACCTGACCACCTCTCTTCAACCGATAGCCTAGACCTGAATTCTCCAGCAGTGTGCTTAGAGGATTCAAGGCTAGGCAAAACCAAAGCGGACTCAAACTATCACCCTGGAATATACCTCGCTCTATCCTTACAGGTTCGCTATTCCTCTGGATATGTCGACATCCTGGATAGCGAAGGACCGTACTCCATTTCCTCATACACGACATCAGGAAGGTGCGTAGTGTTGTATCAATTTTATACAACTCTAGCACCCTCATGAGCCATGTATGAGGAACGGAATCATAGGCCTTCTTATAATCTATCCAACATGTCGACAGATCCTTTCGGGAACGTCGAACCTGTTGGCTAATGGTCATATCAATGAGGAGCAGCTCCTTAGTACCGCGGGACCCATTCCTACATCCATTCTGAGAAGTTGACATTATCAAATTTTTGTCAATATGGTTGTTAATTTTGCTTCTCAGTATGGATGTAAGAACTTTATAGACCGTCGGCAAACACGTGATCGGTCTATAATTTTTAGGTTCCGCAGTACTGCCTGATTTATGGAGCAGGTGGGTTATTCCTGTCGTAAAAAACTCGGGCAGCGACCCTGACTCTAGGGCAGATTGGAATTGAGACGCCAAACGAGCGTGCGATCTTGTGAACCACTTTATCCAGAAATTGTGCAGTCCATCCGGCCCTGGAGATTTCCAGTTAGGCAACGGACGGACTGCACGAGCTACATCTTGGGGGCTGATGTAAATTGCCCCCATTTGTGGTATTGGATCGCACGCGCGCTCCACCTCCCGAATCCAATCACCCTCGGTGTGACTGACAGGCACCGACCAGATGCTGCGCCAGAATGAACTCATAGCGTCATCACCCGGGAGGCGTGTGTCAGTCACACCTTGGTCCGGTCGCTCCCAAGCCCTATATACCCACCTTTCGTTGCTTCGGAATGTGCGATTCTGGGTGTATCGCTCCACTCGGCGCTTATACCTGCGGATACGGTTTGCCCATGCATACACTTTTTGCTTCAGGAAGTCGATGCGCTCTGTGACTCGGGACATGTAGTCTCGGGGGCTGATGTCTGTCCCCGAAAATGCCCGTCTCACAAAGCGCATCACTCTAGGGCGAGTGTTGCCCTCCCTGAAGCAAATTAGTTTGCCGATGAGTGCTCTGGCCCCACCAATACGACGCTCGATCCTGCACTGCCAGGCCGGTACAGCTGGTTTCGGTCGTGTAGCTACGTCACTGGTTGGAAATTTGACGTGAGCTACACGACATGCCGCTACGGCCGCGCAGTACATTATCGAGTGTGTATCGGTGAGATCTTCGCAGTCATCAAAATAGTCAGACAACTGCGAATCCAGAGCAGCCACCAGCGCCCTATTCTTGTTATGCATGGGCAAACGAGGTAAGCGAGGTCTAAGTTCGGGGGACATGTTGCGATATTCCCGAATTGCACACTCCAAAGCACTCCTCAGTTCGCTATTGCACTGGGTACTTACATGAGCAACCGTGTCAGTATCCTCCTCGTCAGCATGGTGGGATGTGTAGCTGGACGGTGGTGCCACAAGTGGAACTAAAGGTTGCGACGGAGGGGCAATGACACGGTTACTCGTTTCCGTTCGGAGGCGATCAAGTACAGCATCATCCAACATGTGATTACGCAGGATGACCCGCACCTGATCCGACAGTCGTTGGGTTGAAACGTTGACGGCTGGCTCAAGCACCTGAAACAAAGAGAGCATCCGAACACGGTACGCGGTCAGGTTGTTTCCTCCCTCTGTAGCCCCGTAGTATGCGCGCATGACGTTTTCGTTGATGGTTTGCGTCCATCGCATGCGCTGCACACTTCCGCCGGGAGCTGGGACCCTATCAGAGACCGGTGGGCCTCGAGGTCCTAAGCCGCTCGGCGGCCGGCGTCCTCTTCGTCGACGCGCAGGTGGTGGTGTCGTCGGCGGAGAGAAGAACTCGTCGCTGGAGCTCGACGCAACTGCCGCGGCCGGTGTCACAGCACTCACAGTGGGGCTGGGTTCCGGCGGCGGCGAGGCGGAGCTGAGCGACGAGGCCGGAGGTGATGGGCGTGCACGGCGTGCTGCAGCTCTCGTCAACATTTAAGTTTCGTCGTCGAAAATTTTATTTGTCATAAACATATTTTACATGAAGTCATTATAGTTGTTGTAGGGACACCGGTATTTCACAATAAATGATTTCCTGTAGTTTTGGGCCTTTTTTTTTCATCGGGTAACTTCATTTTGCTATAAAATTTCTATACAAATTGTTTTAAAGAAATTGGAGAATAAAATTTTCAACACTTCAAGTTGACAGCAGACCACAGATTATTTATTTTATTATTATTATTTCCTTTTATTATTTGTATATACATATAAATTACATTTTTAAATATTTTCTATAGAAGGTTATACAAAAAAAAAAACATTTAAAAATATAAAAAATAGTAGCCCACCGGCATCGGGAACAGGGTCCAAGCTACCGGTGGTCAGGGCTCCTGAGAGAGAAACCTCCGGACAATACGCGCCGTGTCCAGGAGTACTGCCTTCTGAATCAGACCCTTGATCCAACTGCCTAACGAGAGCCTCCGCAGATGTTGGTCGAGGCTCTTGGCTATTAAGCCATTGGCCGTAACGACTATCGGCACAATGACTGCTGTGTCCACTTCCCACATGTCGACAACCTCGCGAGCCAAGTCAAGATACTTAGTTTGTTTTTCCTTCTCAGCTTTCACGAGGTTCTCGTCATGAGGGACCGCTATATCAATAATCATTGTGCGACGCTCTAGTCGATCTATGACCACTATATCAGGCTTATTGGCAACAATAGTCCTGTCAGTGATTATAGATCGATCCCAATACAATGAGATATTGCCATTGTCGAGAACTGGGTCGGGCACATACCTATAGTACGGTACTTCTGTTTCCACAAGATTGTATTTAAGGTTGCGATAGTTTATTATTATTATTATTATTATTGGGTATCAAAAAATTTCGTCGTAATTTTTAAACTTTGATAAAAATATGTTAATACACCGTTAAATTTTGGTCGTTTTAATCCCACGGAGGGTCGATTCGATACATGAAATACTATCGATTTGTAAAGTGAAAATTAAAAATAAAGTACTTTTTTTAAACTCGAATTAATTTACGCATGTACAAAATTAATTTCTTTAAGTAAACGTCAGCTGAATGAGGCCAATGAACTGTAGGTAGTTAATAC
Source organism: Leucania comma (assembly GCA_958295575.1). Classification (NCBI taxonomy): domain Eukaryota; kingdom Metazoa; phylum Arthropoda; class Insecta; order Lepidoptera; family Noctuidae; genus Leucania; species Leucania comma. The sequence goes on along the minus strand of OY282474.1, from coordinate 10,500,795 downwards.
GCAATGACCGACAACTACCTACAAGGTCATTGACACGTTTACTTAAAGAAATTAATTCGAGTTTTTGAAAAAAAAAGTATTTTATTTTTTAATTTTTCCTTTACAAATCGACAGTATTTCATGTACCGAATCGACCCTCCGCGGGATTAAAATGACTAAAATTTAACGATGTATATTATTAATACAAGAAAAGAAAGAACACAAAACTCAAAACTCGAAAGTGAGAGTCGGACTCGCGCTCTGAGGATAATACTTCATATCCCGAATAGAGTCTTGAAGATTTCTCTGAATGGCAAAAAAGATTTTTTTATGACGTAACAACAAATTTTCAGATTTATTCCTATATCTGTAGTATAAGACCTTACTTCGTGCTATATAAGGTGTTAAAAAATTAACTGCAAGAATTTTGTCCACTTACTCGCCATCGAAAAATGAACACACCAAAAAAAAAAAAATTTTTTTTGAGCGTTTTTATATTTTCACATAAATAAAATAATTTAGTATAATATTTTTTTGTGCGCTGTACCCAGGGCTGCGCTTGAGGCTTGGGCCGCCATCGCACCGCGCGCGAGCGGCTTGCTAGCGGTTCCCCCGCCGCCCGCTACTCTTCCCGCAGCTCTCTCTACCCCTCCCGACCCTTAGTTAGTTGTCCGAAATCCGTCGCGCGGTAAGGGTGTTTTCTTGTGTCATTACGGCGAATACGTGTGTTCGTGCAGTTTCGTGCTTTTAATAATGCCGTTTACGTATTCCAATCGAGAGTACTTAGATATGGTAGTGTGCTACATTACGACTGGTCAAAGTTTAGCTGCGGCACGTAACCGTTACCGTGAACTGTATGGTGAGCAACGACGAGTGCCTGCTGTCCAAACAATCCTAGGAGTCTACCAGTGCTTTTAATAGTCCTATAGGTATAATAAAATATGCTATTTGTAAGTAAGCTCGATAATTTGCCATTTTCCAAAGTCTGAGAAATGTGATGAAAAAATTAGAATCAGCTGTTTACGAATTTGCGCCGTTGCGTGTCGTGTCACAGGGGTGAACGACTCACGCGTACCTACGGCGGGGCGGTCGCGCCGGCGCACGTGCGGTGTACAGTGCGCATATTCAATAATTTTGTGTGAAGTGAAAATATTGCATGTCTCCGAAACGGGTTGTTATTTAAAAATCATTTTTTCGCCAATTTTTTTTATTTGTAATTCTAAACCTGTTCTTAATTTTCTTGCAGTTAATTTTTTAACACCTTATATATCAGGATTCTAGGTCAACGGGAAGTACCCTAAGAATTTTGATACCCTTGACAATGTCGAAACATGCGTTTTTAGCGACATAAAAACATGATTATCGTCATTTTTTTTTTTAACTTCGTAGTTTGATTTTGTTGCAGTAGAGCAGGACCAGCATTTAGCCAAGCATTTTTATAGAGGATCTAATCTTCCAATTTATAATATGCTTGTCTATTAATATAAATAATATAATCTTCCAATTTATAACGCACACTATGCGTTTTATACATGTTTTACAATTTGGATTCATTCAATTGGATAGGTAATCTAAAGTGGTATTTTATTATAAAATTTTACCAGCACAGTTTTTTTTATTGTAGGTAAAATCATCCAATGTCAAATCCCGCCCTTGAGCGGAGCGGGAAATAGTGTCAGACTCTTACTGACTATTACTGACTAAAAACCTACCCCGTTCCTTCGTTGCCTATCGTGCCGGGACCGGGCCTTCCTTTCAGAAGCTGACCCATGACCCAAGCAGGCTTCGACCCTGCCTGCCTGCAGCTAGCAGGCTGTACCAGTACAGATTTGAGTTGCATTGCATTGCATCAGCTTTTTAATATTCCCACTGCTGGGACTCAGGCCTCCTCTCTAGGAGAAGGAATGGGCCATAATCCACCACGCGGGTCCGGTGCGGATTGGTGGATGTCACATGTCTTCGAATTTTTGGTTCTAGGACATGTTGGTTTCCTCACGATGTTTTCCTTCACCGTTTTTGAGAGCAGTGGTGATGAAATAAATCGATTCAAGTATTTGACTACAAAGTTATCTTATAAAGGTTCCGATTTTTCCTTTTGAGGTACGGAACCCTAAAAAATATTCAAAAATATCGAACTGGTTATAAAACACCGCATAAAGTCTGTGTTCTGTAAAACAGTTGTAGGTAAAAACCTGCAATTCATTTTCATAGGGGGGAGCATCTGTATGTTTTAGTCTATGATTGTAAAATGGAGGGCGCTTTTTTGGAATATTATCTTTTCTATTATATTATTACGATATTAGAAGCTATTACATCGCTTGGATAACCATTAGTTTTATTTCTTTAGCTACAGAATTATTCTTTATGTCCTGGTTTACTTTGATTCGAATTTATTAGCGGCTCTCCTACACTGCATGAACGTCAAAATTGCACTAACGTCAGCTGAGCGCGGATTGTACTGTCTGCCGAACAACTAATTAGAGAAAAGTGAATGTACGGCACGCGTCATCTAGTGCGTAGTACATATATATCGATGGATATACCTTATTAGAAAGCTTATTTATTATGTTACTCGATCGTGCCTGAATATGAATTTTCAGTCTTCTGTTTCTGTAATAAAACTGAAAAACATTTCAGGAAAAACAAAACACAAATTAATTTTATTTATTAGTTTTTATGGAAAATAAAATCGGCCTTTTTACCGGCAACTGAAGCATTTATTTTCCAAGTATAAGTTGGAGTACAGTCGTGAACGAGTACATTTAGTATCGCTTAGCACTTAAAAACTCCAAATATATACAGCAAACAGACACTTGTCTTGAAAATGAAACAAAGTATACTCGCTTTTGGCGCCATCTACGCCAAGCTTTCGAGTGTGCCACCCTATTGCATTTTACATTCCTTCAATTCGGAACGCAGGGTAAGTCTGTAGTACTCTGTGGTACTACATATTTTTTTATTAAAGCTTTTGGCTTGAATACTAAGTCTTTTAATCAGTGTGTTCATGCGAGTATCAATATTTCATTAGTTTACCTTTAAAATGCGGGTACAGTACAACACATTCTAATGTTTTTATAGTACAGACGCCAGCACATCAACCTACCTCTATCTGTCAAATTTCTTTAATAGATTTTCAACCTTATCACAATAAATGAAGGTGCTGGCGCTGGCGTCTGTACTTGGCAAAGACCTTAGAATACTATGGACCCGAAATACCTACAAAATAAGCGTGCATACCTACTAATAGCCGGGCACTAAAGATGGCAGCCATTGCTAGGGAAGCACTTATATGATCAAAACCAAAATATATCGATATCGATACCAGACTTTTTATAATAATAAATTTTAGTAAACGACAATAGAAAAGTATTTGATGAACCATAAGGAAGAATAAAATCGGTAAGAAAATTTAAAAAATATGAAATAAATTGTTTTTTATTTTTTTATTTTCGGTTTTATTGAACGATGAATCTGTAAAGTAGAATGAACAGAAACACAGTGATTTAATTCCAGGTTTGATATTTTCCATCCCAATGAATTCAAGCCACTTCTGGCGCAGCACTTCACTTTTAGGGAACCTGTACAAATAAAAAACATGCAAAATTATTTCAGTTGGATTTTAGTCAAATTATACAGTTGAATTTAGGAGTAAAACAAATCACAGACTGAACTAAATAACCACCACTTACTGCATGACGAATGACACTGTATTGTTTTGGTAAGTACTTGGTCTCGCTATTTTAATTTGTGTTAGTTTTATTTTCAGAATCGTCTCTTCAACATATTTTACTGGACCCTCAGCACAAACTAAAAAAAAAAAAAAATAGTCCTTTATCGATAGCTTATTAAATAAAAGACATCACTATTTTAAATTGTCAATAATATTATAAACAAAACATGTTATAAATTTAGCAAATAGAGGTTTAGATCAGAAATAATTTGTATGTACTTTTAGGAACTTTCATTATATAAATAAAACAAGGACACATACGGAAAAAATGATAAAGTTTTATATAAAATACGGCTACTAACCTTTGCATGGTTAAATGAGGTTGATTGGTGTTTTTCCTTGCACCACACTAAATTATTGAACACGAAGGCATATTCAATTTGTATCCCTTGACACTCACAGCACAAAACAACTTAGTTGAGAGCATTTTTAGTACTAAATATCGCAATCCAAATCCATTGTTTACTTGACTATATTCTCTTTGGTACGTCAGGTGACGTACCAAAGAGAATATAAGCACTAAATGTAGTGCTTACATACTCTTTGATAAGCACTACGTTTAAGAGACGGGACTCCCATAGAAAAAAAACGCTCAGTACAAAGTTTGCGATAAGATTCAATACCAACTTTCACGTACATGACCAAATACTTGACGTATGAAGGCTGCCAACATAACAACCGAAATAGTGGTGTGTATCTAGGTGCTCATAGTAATTTTTTATCGATAGTCGATATTTATATTAAAAAAAAATTAGGTTCTTTTTTTGGATCTAAATTAAGGTCTATTTAAGCCAACGTTATTCACCAGTTAAACGAATAAGTGGAATATTTCATATGAAAAAATTAAACTAAGTTTAACCTGCGAATTTACGTTGGCGCAAATGAGACTTACCCTTATTGGCGTCAACGTAAATTCGCAGGTAAATTGTTAGGTTCCAAAGGTGGGGGTGGGGGTGTGGTTAATACTAAAGAAAAGGCCTTTTTAAGGATTTTAACAATAACAGCTTATTCTCTTTTTTATTAAAAAGGTTAAAGAAATACTCCTTACCAGTAACCTCCTTACCTACATTCCTCTGTACCAGCCATTTTAACACAGTGCTTACATTTAAAAAAATATATATATTTCATTACTATTATTAGCATTTCATTTACAGCTAAAATATTTGTTGTTCAAAAAGCATGACAGTTCTATTTGAATAAAATTTGAAATATAAAATTTAACCTGTAAATAATATTTAATATTAAAGGATCGATATGGTCGATAAAAATTCCACTACACAGCACCATTGATTGGTTATTTTCTAGATTATCGACCGATTTTTATCAGAAGATTGTATTTATCTCAAAATCTTGGCTAAACTGTACTATAGTGGACAGCGAGTTTTGAGCTCATAATTTTTAATGTGAAAGGTTTATGTCTAAAAAGTAATTATGTTAATAATTTCCATTAATAAAAAAATAATCAAGAAATTTTAGATCACAATATCCATCGGTATTTTTTTTTTTAAATTTGATTTATTTCGTACCAAGACTTTAGTCTATTTGAAAAAGTTTTCAATTAACTTTTTACTGTGTTGGTTAATAATAACACTCGTTACTGTAATGTCTGAATATCATACGGTTTAAATGTGCACGGTACGAAACAACATATATTTCGTATGGGGCTTAGTAAGAGCATCTATAAACTATTCTATGTAACTATTTATTAGAAGGCATAGTTTAAAAGACAAAGTCTCCAAGCCAAAATCATTTACAAAAAAATGTGTTTGACATTTGTTGAACTGACACTGACAGTCATTTATTTGCGCTCAGTGGGAGATGTTTTGCGATAGTGAATTTAAAATAATAATCAATTCATAATTAATGTATTGCTTTAATTAGTGATAGCACGTTATTATGTGCACACCAATCAGTTAGTGACGCTTATTAGAAGTATCATCATGGTTTAATGTAATTAGTCTGTCTTGATAAATATTTTCAATTAAATAATAATTTAGTCGAATCTTATCTTATCTATACCTGAAGTACACTTTTATCTTGTTGTGTTAGTTCTAAAGTTTCTGCAGGAAAATTTTGTAACTGGACGAAAATGGATACTCTCAAGTAAGTAACATATACGTAGATATTATTACTTATAACTTAGTACCTGCGTCAGAAGGAGTCAAGGTTACATCTAAACGTTTGATATACATACTTGATTTCTTCATGGTTGCATTAAAGAATTAAAAATAATAATGAAACTTTCAGATTCTATTTCGTCACCTGGAATGTGGCAACCAAGAATCCAGGGCAAGATCTTAATGCCTTGTTGGATTTTCCATCTCAGTTTAATAAAAATAAGCCCTTACCAGACTTTTTCGTGATTGGGTAAGTACCTAGTTAGTCCATGATTACTTGCATAATGTTTGGTATCCTACATATTTTCTAGGTCAATGTGAAACATACAAAATCATTGAACAACTTGTCTGTTGTAACGGTTTATAGTCACATGTCAACATTTATTAAAAGAAAAAATATTTTTTATATCTACCCATTCACATGTTTGACCTACTTTTACTTTTAAAATTTATGTAATTGTAAAATTAGCTGTTTAATCATATTTTATTTACAATTATAAGGAAAATTATATGACATGGCTAGTATTATTATAGTTAATAGTACCAGGAAATAATATTTCACTGACAGCTAATATTATTAGCAATGTCAAAGTATCTACAGTGTGTACAAATATAAAAAGTAAGTTTGTGTATTTGCTCATATCTGATTAAATACTTATTTGTTTTGTTACTTATTTTGTAATAGAAGTATTGAAGGTCACATTAAGATGAATGTACTGTAATGGCTTTTTAAATATTGACTATAACTTTATAAAGTGGTTGTTTTACTGACATTTATGGGTAGTAAAAATTTGTACTTAAAAAAATAATTTAGAAAATGTAGATGACTGTGATAAAAGAAAATGATTATGAATCTGTTATGTAGACAGTCATATAATAATATTATTATGTACATATGTCTATCTTACATAAATTCCTTTTTATAATTTAAATTTATCCATGAATACACAGATTTTGTTCTATTATGACATAATTGAGAATCACTATAACCTCTTGCATACTACTCATCACCAAATTGTTTGGATGTAGCTATTCCCATAGGGTACCACATATTAGTTATATGGCCCCATTATTCATCAAGTAAAACTGTTTACACATTCTAATTAGAGGTAAAAATAGCAGAGATAAATACATAGTTTTTTGTGACCTTGTGATGATCGACATATAAAATACTCCTTTGATACACCAAATGCCTGGCTGGGAATATGATATTGCAAGTCTCGAGAGGGTAAACCAAACCTTTTACTGTACTAAGCTTTGAACTTTTTGATAGATTTTATTTGTATCATATTGTTTTTATATCAGTAATTAAAATGTTTAATAATATCAAGACCTTGTCTAGAAATTTAAAGGCAACACTCCCATTGGCAAAATGCTATGAACATTCATACAAAGTTTCATCCCTTAATTAACCCCTTATCCTTTGCTAGTGTACCAGAAAAAAGTAGAAAATCCTTGCACTTAATATTGTGCTTCTTGACTATGCAATATAAGCTGGGCATTGTCAGTTTAAATGTAGATATTGCAATTCACAGTATTATATTTTATTACAGATTACAAGAAGTCAAGTCCCAACCACAGAATTTGGTAATGGACTCACTGTTCACTGATTCATGGACACAGTCATTCAACAAAATACTTTGCCGACAAGGGTTCATCATTGCTAAGAGCACCAGGTTGCAGGGCATACTGCTGCTAGTTTATACTCAGATGAAACATGTTGTACACCTGAGGGACATTGAGGCGCAGTACACTAAGACTGGACTGGGTGGAATGTGGGTGAGTGACAAAAGCAGTTTTATATATATATTTTATATTTATTAATCTGTCCTAGCTCAGAGGACACCGGTGTCCTCTCACATCCACGCCACTATAGGCCTTAATTCCGATGTTTAGAGTCTACTTTTGTATGAACAAGTTGGGTAGTTGTGGATCGAAGTGTTAATTATGTTTTGTTATGTAGCAAGTCTTATCATTATATCTGCCAAAATTGCAAAGCAATTTGTCAGCAATACATTCTAAAACACAATACTATGAATACTCATACTAACACTCACCAAATCGACCATTTGAAGTCAAGCTCTTCATCATCTCGAAAATCCGTCGAAATTATATATGCGAGGCCTTGACAGGCTTTCAGGTAAAGCAAAACCTGACAAACGCCCAACCCTAATTACCTAACTCAGAAAAATATATATAATACATATATTTTTTAATTTTATTATAAGGATAATGTGGCTAAAATAATATTAGCCGCATGCCTCTATCTCCTAGGTTAAACAATACTAGCCTTGGTTAATCTGTGGGTTGGCAATCATCTTAAAGCTTGCTAAGATGTTGATCCTGGTTGTAATTTGTAGTTCTTTGACAGTCATTACAGATAGAAGCCAGGAAATAGGAAATCTGACACTAATCTTGCTGAGAGGTAATGTTTTACTTAATTACTGGGTAGGCAGTCACTCCATTTAAAACTCTGGTATCCAGCTGCTACCGGTTAGACTGGAAGCAGAGACTAACATAGTTTGAAAAAGACTAGGATAGACATTGTCCACTCTATTCCAAAACGCGATTAAAAATAGTTCCGGGACTATTACTAGGTGAAATGCCAATTGAACGGGATATGAATGTATTTCCGGGACTATTACTAGGTTTAATGCCAATTAAACCTATGAATAGTCCAGAAACTATTTTAGATAGCGTTTTGGAATAAGGCGGTGAGTATGTGCTAGGTTTCTTTATTTTGTATGTAGATGCAGTGTGATTTCACATTCAAAGAAAATACAGTTATTCATTGTTGTAATTTTAATAATGCTTCTCATACATTTTAGATGGTGTATATCTTACTTTTTTTTTGTATTTTCGTTTTGTGCTACTTACATCTGCGATCAAAGTAATAGGTAGACTGAACTGACTAAAATGCCTTTGCCAAATAAAAAAAAATAGTATCTACTAATTAATCGAAAGTGAGAAAAATATGCGGTCAGTGTGATTAGTCTCAATTTAAGTGATATTTATAAATGAAAAATACGAAAAGCGATATTTGGTCAGTACAATTACGCTGCGTATTTGTTTTATTAAATAAAATGTTGTATTTTAATGCATGAACAATTATTTGTTAAAAAGTAAAAATGTATTCGAATGTATTCACAAATATGGAAACTCCCACAAGATGCTCAGATAGGGAACAACTATCTGTAGGCCATACAGATATTTGTTGTGTGCGAGAAGCAAACTAGCGACGCACAAACAACATCGCAACCACTGCGCTAGCGCCAATCGTAATATTTAGGTACACTAAATGTTTTTTTTTCTTTTCTACGGAAGACATGTGAGGAGTACAAATAATAACATAAATTGATACATAATTGTCCTTGTCGTCTGCCAACGTTAGCATGACTTTTTTAGGTACCTACTTCTTTGGCGCCAATTCGAACGAGTAAAGCCCATAACTCTAGGGCACACTAAGGGTAACTGAAAAACACGAGTGGGTATAGTAAAATTATTTCACGCCTTGCTCCACCCAGAGCGGGAGTATTGTACGCGGCAAATAAATTGAACGAAAAAGGCCGTCGTTGCTGTAGTTACGCCCAACTCCTTGCTGTGCCGCACTTCGGTTGAGACCCGAAAATCTGTTACTGTGCATCGAAGGTCGATTGCCTTTTTAGTTTAACTTATATGCCACGTACAATAGTTATTGGACGTTTACACACCTCAAACTAAATCTGCACAATAATTAAAACTGCATTTAGAATGGAACGAACTGTACATTTTTATGCAATCTTCTTTTTAATAGTATATTGCATCTCAGCGTTATTTCTTAGACATCACGTAATGTAATGAAGACATGCCTACCATGACAAAACTCAACTGAAATGAAAATTCATAAGCTCGTAAATTAGAATAAAATAAAATTTATTGAACACTAAATTAGTAACAATTTTACAGACACTTAAATCTATATGATACATGGCGATCTCATCACTGACAGCGATGCGATATAGTTATCATTATCATATAACTCTGCCAGAGTTATATGATAATAATCATGCGTGGTGCAGCTAATATGTGAAGTTTTTAAGGTTCGAAAAATAAATCATAGGAAAATCTACATTTATGGTATACAAACGCACAATCTCTATACTGAGTTTAATATTAAGCGCCCTTAGATTTAGTTGGAACATAGATAGATCATGTAGGATTTTTCTTTTGGCTGCGGGATTGAATTTCTCCTGCTCTGTGTGGAGCAAGAGGGAGTATCAAACTTGTAACTGACTAACACCTACCAATGCAGTTGCCCTTCGCGTTCTAGAACCACTTCAACCACGGTAATTCTGTCGAACAATCCTCAAATCTATCATACGTTCTGGAACCTAATATTGTACTCCGCCTTATTCTAAAACGTGATCTAAATGTAGTTCCGGGACTATTACCTAGGTTTGATGCCAATTATATCTAGAACCCAGAACTTAATCCCGCAGCCAAAAGAAAAATCCTAGTTTTATTTGCATGTCTTCTACAATTAAACTGGAGCGATGTCTAGCACAAAAAGTATATTGTTTTAAAAATTCGCAGTTTTTAATTGAATTATCACGAAGTCAACTCCGTTTATTATTATTATAAGTTTTAACAAACTGGTTTACATTAATAACTATGTTCTGTCTATGTATTTTAATCTGATTATTGCGTGTGCACTTTAAACCTTACGACTAGAATCAGGAAAATCGAATTACTTTATTATTTTGTAGGTAATAACGTTTAGTAAGATTTATGTTTTCCTTCACCGTTTAAATGAGAGCAGTGGTGGCCGAGTGGTAACGGCCTCGACTTACGAGTTGTAACTTGTAGGTCGCGGGTTCAAACCCAGCCTGGTGCATTACTTTGTGTAATTTATTTCATCACCACCGCTCTCAAAACGGTAAAAGAAAACATCGTGAGGAAACCGGCATGTCCTAGAACCAAAAATTCGAAGACATGTCATATCCACCAACCCGCACTGGGATTACGGCCCATTCCCTCTGGGGAAACATTAAAAGGCTTCCCCATTCCCAGTGTGAACATTAAAAGGCTGGTTATGCTAAGATGTATGTGTACTCATTATCTACCTGTGAATACATAAACGTGTATGACATATCAATAAAACTAAAGTGTCTGTTTGTAAGGTCAAAAAACTGGCAAAACATTCAGTACTCATAACAAAAAATAAATTAATTGTTTTTAAATGTATGTAACTAGCATAAATTACCTAATCTTTCTTTTTTTTTAAAAACTTAACATGGGTAAATAAAGTTAGTTTTAGACATAAAAAAATATAATTGTTTTTTACCTTAATAATGAGTATGCAAATCAGTCCTACTATATAAACGCGAAAGTTTGTATGTTTGTTAATTTTTCACGCAAAAACTACTCAACGGATTTCGATGAAATTTGGTACACAGATAGACCATGACCTAAACTAGTACATAGAATATTTTTTATCCTGGGATTATGTTTCCTTGAGATCATTTCCTAATATCACGCGGGTGAAGCCGCTGTCATTAGCTAGTATACACCGTTAAATTTTGGTCGTTTTTATCCCGTGGAGGGTCGATTCGGCACATGAAACATTATCGATTCATAAACATAAAATTAAAAAAAAAAGTATTTTTTTTCTAAAACTCGAATTAATATACGCATTTACGAAATTAATTTCTTTAAGTAAACGAGTCAATGACCTTGTAGAGAGTAGTCGTAGTCAGTCGTTGCGTACTAACTACCTACAGGTCATTGGCTTCGATCAGCTGACTTTTACTTAAAGAAATTAATTTCGTACATGCGTAAATTAATTCGAGTTTTAAAAAAAAAGTACTTTATTTTTACAAATCGATAGGGTCTCATGTACCGAATCGACCGCGGGATTAAAACGACCAAAATTTAACGGTGTATAATAAAGACAAGAAGAAGATAAAAAAATAAAAAGGTGTTGTTTATTTCTAAAGAAATCTTTTCCACGGTGATTGCCTAAGCAGAGATAGAAAATAAAGTGATATAGAAATACAGTGTTATTAGTTGATGGAAAATAAATACTTACAATAAATCAATTTACTTTTTTATTAATTACTAGCGACCCGCCCCAGCTTCGCACGGGTGCAATGGTGATATTAAATATATTATACATATGCCTTCCTCTAGAATCAATTTATCTATTAAATAAAACCGCATCAAAATCCGTTGCGCAGTTTTAAAGATCTAAGTATACATAGGGACAGACAGCGGGAAGCGACTTTGTTTTACACTATGTAGAGAAGGCTCCGTACAGAAAAATAAATCTTACGAAATTGTTATTTATAATAAATACCTCTGCTACCCTAAAAAATCAAAAAGTCTATTAAAAAACCATTTTTTGCAATCTGTGTAATTAGTTTATATTAATTCAATAACATATTTGAATGTAAAACTTAAAAAAAAACACTATGTAATGGCTTTTGTGGTTTGTAATATAAAAATATGATGTATATTGCGATGTTGAACATTAAATAAAAAAAAAAAATGGTTAGACGCGGATAAAGTCAGACTCCGTTCAAAATTAATCGCGATAAGTTATCGCATGAATGTCTAAAATAACTGTTAACGATCCATTTTCTTTATTTGCTTTCCTAATGCCTAGATACTTCATACCTACTTGTTAAAATCGATAAAGCCTTGAGTGGAAAATTTTGTATGCACGAAACGTTATCGCGCCCTTGAAGCGTACGCTTGAACCTACGTCACGCAATAAGGGCTACTTACTGTAACTGAAATATTTTATTAGTATACTTTTACTTCAGAGGCCCTAACACGAGCTCTTAACGCTTTGACGACCTAAACTGAACTGTTGTCTCTATCTTTATTAGCGTTTAAGTTTGTCATGTAGTTGTGACGTGTTGGACACATTTTACTTTCAACATGACAACGTAATTAGAATATAATTGGACAGATACATTTATGTATCTATACATATTTATATTTTCTATAATGTTAAATATTCTGTATCAGCCCCTTATGATTCTGTTTTAGTTTGATAGATGTAATTATTATCGTATTTTAACAAAGAACCACCCTTAGTAATTAAAATGTACCGAGGTATTGGACAGACATTATTGTCAACATAATTGGAATGCTTATATTATAAAGGCGTTTGTTTGAAAGCATGTATGTTTCACGCTTAAACGGCTGGACAGATTTGGATGAAATTTGCTAGACGGGTAGCCCATGTCCTGCAATAGCACAAAGAATTTTTGACAATTTTTGTCCTGGGAATGTTACCTTGGGATATTTTTTTACTTTGACACAGGCGAAGCTAGTTCGTCACAGTTTTGAATGATGGTGTATTATACACACACTGATCAATCAAAGTTATTGCAAGGTTACTTTTAAGTTAAGTCCTCCAAAATAACAGTTAAGCTATTAAGTAACAGCAGTCACAACGCCTCAATAAACGTAGCGGAATTAATTCTTATCCTCAACATCGAAACTCAACATCACGGTCAAAGTCAGCTATAAGTAAACTATTGCCTATTAAGTATTTATACACCATTTGAAATAAGATTAGAAAGGACATCACCCACGGTCCATACATTTTTGGTCCAAATTTAAAAGTGCCGGCCAAAGAAAAAAAATACAATATTCTGTTAGAACTTGTTCTTACGAACATTTTTTATTATGGCAAGAATGCTGTGGGAGCATTAACCTCGGTATTATTTAAGTTCAGAAATGATTGGTTTTCAAAGAAAATTGCTCTCAAAAAATGAAATATCCTATACATAACAATACTTTTAAAAAAATGCAACAAAAAAAAAACAGCCAGTCTGTAGCTGCTACAGACTGGCTGTTTTTTTTTTGTTGCATTTTTTTAAAAGTATTGTTATGTATAGGATATTTCATTTTTTGAGAGCAATTTTCGCTGTGTCTTTATTGCGTTACTAAAAAAAAATAAAAAAATATTGTATTGTATTTGTTGAGATTTTCGAAGAATAAAAATACCGGTAGGTATATGTAATGCTCAATGCTTTAATAAAAACAGACAAAAAAAGAGAAAAGTCTTTTAGAACCACATAAAAAAAAAAAGCATATGACGGCGAATTTCAAAAAGCACTCATTTTAGACGGTCAATATCAGAAGGTGGGCTTGCGGTGTCTAATAGTAGTGTTAAGAAAACGTTAGAAAGCGTTTCATGAAATGCTGGATGATGGAGATTTTATGATCTCCCCTAAAAATCACCTTTTGTGGTCAAAAAGAACTCTCATTTTAGACATGATAGGCTCCGCGGATTTTTAGGGATCGCTTTTGAAGTATTTGCCTTAGGTATATGGAGATGGCTTTGCATGTGCAAAGACGGAGTAAGCGTATTAAAAATGCGACCATACCTACGGGTTGGCAGAATTTAGTGGAGCCTTCTTTATGCGAAAGCGGCACGCATACGTACAAGTTTGCTTTATGTACTCAGCTAAGGTCAAATGCTGATCTAGGATCACACCCAGCGTGCTTCTCCCAAGGGATCGGATTGGTATAGGTATGTGGTGATCAGAGGGAGACCCTTGAAGAACTCCTGCTCGTATGGGAGGTGAGGAGATCTCCCCACTATCGCATAGAGGGAGCGCTACCATCTGGTAGTCAATAGTGGAAGGTCCTCCTCCTTTTTCGCTCACTCTTGACAGAGTGGTCGTGGTTAACGATGTTGCATTTTCGTTGGCGAGTGAGGCTCCCGCGATGTGTCTCCACTTATCCCGGCTAACGGCGTCTCGGGAACACTGGACTATGGAAGTTTGTGTTGCAGCTCTAATGAGGTCTGTCCAACGCGTAGGTGAGCGCCCGCGTGACCGCTTCCCTTCCACTTGTCCCTGGATAACGAGTCGCTCCATGGAATCTTCATTGCGAACAATGTGACCGAAATATTTAAGGATTCGTACTTGCACAGTCGACGATAATCTCTGTTTGATTTTTAACTCCTCCAGGATCGAGACGTTAGTCCTCCGCGCTGTCCAAGGGATCCGCAGCAGTCACCGCCAACACCACATCTCGAGTGCATCGATTTTGCGTCGGTCTTTGAGGCGAACTGTCCACGTTTCTGCGCCATAAAGAAATATTGGGAAGACCAAGCTTCTCATGAGGTGGACTTTCGTGGCTTTAGTGATGTTACGGTTGCACCAGATCCTTTTTAGCCTGTCAACAGCAGATCGTGTGATAGCACATCTCCTTCGAATCTCATCTTCACATCCTTCAGTGTTCGTGACGGTGGAACCAAGATATACATACGATTAAACAACTTCACAGTTGGCAATCACAGTGATATCAGGATGATTCAGTACAGCTCGATCCACTATCACCATCTTGGTTTTGTCTTTGTTGAGCGTAAGACCGAAGGAGAGGCTTGTTGTCTCTAAAAGTGTCAGCAGGTGTACCATATCTTCCTTCGACTGTGCTAGAAGGTTAGTGTCATCGGCATATCTCAAGTTAGACACCTTTCTACCTCCCACGGAGATCCCTTTGTCCCACTGTTCCAACACGATTATCATTATATACTCTGTATAAATGTTGAACAGGAGTGGAGACAATATACAACCCTGTCGAACGCCAGCGTGGGTGTAAAAGCTTTTTGAGTCAACGTCGTCTATACGAACAGTCGCAGTTCCGTCCTCATAAACTCGGCGTATGAGACTAACTAGGTGGAGCGGTACTTCCATTTGAATTAGCACGACGCATAGAATATACCATTTTACGGTATCGAAAGCCTTGCGGAAGTCGACGAAGCAGATATAGAGTGGGATGTTAAACTCTCTAGACTTTTCGATTATTTGTCGAAGAATTAGTATCTGCTCTCTTATTCCTCTACTCTTGACAAATCCCGCTTGCTCAATAGCTATAGTGGAAGGTACGATTCAATAAAAAGTTCCGCAAGATGAGTACTAGACAATCTGGCACACCGAGTTGATATGGCTTAAATGATAAACCATTATGTTACATTTTGTCAAAAGCTTTCGTTGAGTCAAAAAATTAGACGTCCATCATCGCGTTCTGATGGAAACCAGCGCATTAGTGTTCAACGAATCGCTGGACTTGTTCGATTCGTAAACCAAACTACCGTTGGAAATAACACTCTTAACTTCAGCATGATCTCTGCGTTGCTTGTAAATAAGCCTCTCGTAGATTTTATCGAGGACATTGAATGGACTGATGAAAAGGTAGCTGGAGGGGCAAACTTGACTTGGACTTGCATAGTTTAGGAATACCGATATTAGTGACCTTTTTCCACGCTTGGGGGAACATGATATTCCTTAATGCACCATTGAAGACGACGCTCATTAGTATTATGAGTTGGGATGGGAAGAGTTTAAACACCTTGTTGATGACACCGTCAGAGCCGAGGTTTTTCCGGGGCTAAAGCTTTTTGATGATATTCCCCACCTCCTCTGAGATAAAGAGGGACAAAGGATCATTAGGATCTTCGATGAGTGCTAGGGTAGCTCTACGTTCAACTTTAGCGTCTCTCATATCAAGTTGAGTTTTGTCTATTGGTTGAGGGCTAGAGAAACAATGGAACTGTAGGCTGTTATTGTAACTGTAGAAAATACAGCATTTCGCTTTGTCACAGTTATCGAAAGCGATGCTCTTATCGGGGCGAATAAGAACAGACATAGAAGCCTCTACTTCCTCTGAAGGTGTTAGAAGGCGAGGTGAGCGGGTTCTAGCTCACATTTTATCCCAGCGCGCGGCACGCTGCTCTGTTGCTTGAGTTTTGTTTACTTCGCCGGGAGTTGCATTCTTTTTGGCTTTCAGACCACATACATCGCCCAGGAGTTTCAAGCGATAGTCATCAGTCACTGTGATCGCCCCTGAAAAATCATTCAGGACGGATCGTTCGTGGTCCATATATGAATCGAACGCTGCTGTCGTGTCAGCGACTGAGACTCAAGAAATCGGGGATAGAATCTAACTGATTCGATATGGTAGATCCATGATCAATTGGGACGGGAGTGATACAATATCATACGCGTTGCTTCAGGTACCTACTAAAGTAACAGATAAGATATTCGAGGTGGGGCGAGCGTTCAATGGCTAGGGGAGGGGAAGTCACCACATTGTGTGATGGTAAACCGCAGCTCTAACTCTTTGTTTTTACAATTCATGTTACCAAAAATTTACGGAAAATGATTTTTTAAAACTTAAATAAAACCCAGGGAAACGGTCCTACAGTTTTGGTGCAGTAATAAAAAATGCTCAAGGGGTCAAGCTGTAACAGATTGCTATATTTTTTTTTCTTGGCCGGCACTTTTGAATTTGGACCAAAATAAATGATCTCCTTTAAACAAACCTTTTTACTGTCCGTTCAAATGATTTTTCAAATGTTTGTGACCATGGAACATTTTTATTTTTATTAGGTTACAAACTTGTTTGAAATTAAAAGCATGGTATTTCAGAGTTTGTCATGCTCACTCAAATGTCGCGCTCATGGTGGCACGTGTATTTGGGTCATTCAGTTCCCTTTTAAACAGTTGAGCTGAGTGGGGCTGATGCACGCGTCATGCTCGTGAACGGGTGCTGTCAGTTGAGACTGGTCATCTTTTAGCTGCCAGTGGCTTATTTCAGCTTCTATATTTTTTTCAATTAGTATTTATGTTTCATTATTTATCTCCATTGTGCTCACATAATAGAAGCGACAAGAAATTTGCAACCAACTGTTATGTGTGTGTAAAAGAGTGTCCATGGAGTTTCTTGCACGTTCTTCTCCATAGAAATCTACGCTTTGGAACGAGAAATTTAGCTTCACATTTTTTTTGGACTGACCGACATTTTGAAAATTCATATGTGCCTGTAATTGGTCCATTTGAAATAAACGCTTCTGATTTCTGATTTTGACTTCTATTCAGTAGGCACAAAGAAGGCATTAAAAGCAAAAAATGGTTACAAAATCAACTATTTACTGCAGCCGTCATTTATCATGCCAGCAACGCAATAAAAGTCAAAATTGGTTGAACGGACAGTAAAGGGCTTGTTTAAATGTCTGATCTTATTTCGAATGGGGAAAATTAATATATACATATTTGTATATTATTTAATTCCTATTATTGGTGATTTTGAAATTGTACACTTGATCCTACCATGTATTGTGATAGAAAAGAAAGAAAGAAAATACGTTTCGTATCTCTCTATCATTCAATGGTTTGCTGGATGAAAACACAATTCTGAGTTAAGCTCGCCTGTGTACACGATCTTTGTTATCCATTTATTTTATAAGTTGATATGGTGTACAATCAAGAATTGAAGAATTAAGTCCCGCAAATAGGATTGGAAAACGGAAATTTTCCTCCATATTGCCTAGCTGTGATCTGACCATGACTTTGTCTCGTTTAGATTAATGTCATAAGGATAAATTCAAGTAGGTTGCATGTAATCTTGCTCTACTACATCTAGTTAATAGTCTATTCCTAGACCGACGAATGACGACGAATATGTAATGGGTATGAATGATAAAATATAGGTCGCTGGTACAGTTAAGTATAGGGTGTGAAACGTGCAGCTGAAGCAACGCTCAACGTGCGAATAAAAATCTTTAATTCTGTCGTTACAGACGTACAGTTCCGTGTATTTTGGCGAACAAAAGTGCACTCCTTTTCCTGTACCTATTCCGTGTCATGGCAATCTATCGGATAACTTTAAGCCACTCTTTTAGCTGAAATTCTATTTCTGCGTTTTATACATATGTCTGAAGCTTAGCACTGCATTCAAGTGCCTCATTCCGTATTGGTGTATCTTATCCAGATTCTAGAAGAAAGAGGATACTTTACCTTTTAAGTTCTTTAAAAGTGCTCTGAACAGAATTTTTTTTTTAATGAAATCAGGAAGCTTTTGGCATGCTGCAGGACAATTTAAGCTAGGTTATATTCCAATAGGTTCTACGTGACACTACAAACTGTAGCCTATATCACTCAGTGTTAAGCATTCTACTGGTGAAAGAATTTTCAGAATCGTTTCAGCAGTTTAGAAATAATTACGAATTAGCAAGTTACCAATTCTCTTTATAATATTATTTAGTGTAGATATTTAATGGATCATTAAAGATATGCACTAGGCGTTGGTCGAGATCTTTTCGAGTGAAGTTCAGTGCCTATATTTATTAAATTATTCACAGATTCCTAGTAGGCATTGTAATGTAAAATTTCAGTCAAGCACCAGCTTATAACAAATAAAAAACAATGTTGTAGTTTTGTATCTCGTTTGTCTATAAATCTGAACACTACGTAGAATCATCGAACCAGGCGCGATCGTTAAAACGATGCTGTGAATTTTATTACAGCATTGATTACCTTAGCGAAACTTGCTGAGATGGCCACTCGATCGATACTGCATCGTGGTAATGGAAAACAAAGGGATACAAATGAAATGTTTACCAAAATATATTTTTTGTGCTTAAGGGGATTACATCGCCCAAATACAAAAAAAACACCTAGGTTGATTGAAGTTTATAGATTATTCCTTATGTACGATTACCATATAAAAACTGAAGGGGATACTTAAGGACATTAGGTACTAATAAATTGTATTGATTACGTTTCTCAAAAAAATACCCTGACTCTAGAAAAAAAATCTGGTAAATAGGCCTTTTTTGAACATTAATTCCATATTTTCTCGAAAACGGCTCTATATTTATGAATTGAATTTATACCAAAATATATGTTACGATAAATTGAATAACTTGTATTGATATTTTTTCTAATTTCATTGAATATCGATAAGTAATCAAGAAAAAATCGAATCAGTACTAACACCCCGCGCGCAGCACCCCCTGCAATGCCTGTGTAGAGGACAATTCTTCTCTACTAGTGTAGAGGTAAATTCTTCAAGGTCATTGAGCAATGTAATACCCTTAAAAAAAACACCGAGGTGCCTAATACAATGTTTTAAGCTCCCAAATAAATATACACTCATCAGGATAATCGTACGTTTTTTTAAGGTACTTCGACACGCACAAGTTAGGTCAGGAGGCAGTAATAGGGTCTTCGTTCGCTCGCTTTGCAGGTTCACTGTAACCCCCGTCATCCTCTTCGTGTTAGGTTACTTTAAACCTCACAGAGAGGAATAATAGGCTCCCTAGGGGCCTGCGTCTCGACCCTATCCAAGTCATCTGAAATTAGCTTTAAAGGCGAAATATATGTTTATGCCATAACAAACAGGAAAATAGCTTAATTTCTTCAATACCTGTTGAAACACAATTTGGTGAGCAATTATCTATTCTGGCAGGTGCGGTAGGCGTTTAAACACAAGTGAGAACAAATGGCTGTACCAAAGACTAAGAGCCAAATTCACCAATAAACTAATCGCGATTCGTTCAAACAAAATGCAGTTTGAGCGACTAATCGAGATTTTAGCTTCATTTTGCGTTTCACCGCGATGAATGGAACCTAGTTTATGCTAAACTCAGTTTCAATTCTTTTGTTGTTTCCCATGTTTACGACACGGGTCTTTAAACTAGATTACGCTGAGCTCAGTTTAGTTGAACTAAGTTTTTATATTGAATGATGAAATCAGCCCTAAGTAGTTTCCAAACGTGACACTGGCTAAATGGACAAAACGTGCGAAGTTAAAAAAAAGCATTGATGTTACAATGTCTTGCTGTAGTTACTTGATTATTATTTACTTGTATTATAAACTTGTAATTGTGAGGTTAGAGCAACAACATGAAGTGTTTGACCTGTAACTTCTCGCTAACCGCAATTATAGTTGACAATGATGGGAGTTTGCTCCATTAAATAAATCGACCATGGCATCTCATTCATTACCTATTGTTATAATGTATGTGGTACATAATAACTGATATTATGTTTTTCTTATACGGTTTCACTTGCGTCAGGGAGACTTCATATAGATTACACGTGAAATGGTAATATAAATTAAATAGGTAATATTATTAAAGTTACACGGATATTTCTATAAACAGTCACGAAATATGGCATTTGGACTAACCTTTTGAGAAAAGTACTTAAGTACCGGAAAAAATCGATAAACCTGAACGTAGCAGCGTATATATGCTTGTCATCACCAGCTCAACCTATTCTACGTACCTATATGATATCCCAACATATGGTCTGCCGGGCTTACCGTCCTGCCGTCCGGTAACTGTCCGGACCGAGCCCGAGTCGTTGACGGCGCGTAGTGTCCAATTCGCGCCTCAAAGAGATGTCAATAATAAAACTGTAGGGGCCCAGCAGGGCCGAAACCTACTGGGGCCATGGGTTGTCGGAAAGGGAACCCCGGGTTCCTGGAATGCAAGGCAAATAAGGAACATAGGGAGTAGATTTTAGCTAAAAGCCTAACACGCCCCGTCCTAAAAATTGCGTCATTGAATGATTTCCCATCTAAAAAAAGGATGTGGTCAGCCGCTTATGCAATATTGAATCAGAAGCCTACAATTTCATAGTATTTAATTATGATAGATGTATTCTTTATTGTACATTATGTACACCAAAAATAAAATTACGTAAAGAACTTAAATTATAATTCATATCTTTTATTAACTATGATAAGTTATTGAAAGATAAGAATGGTGCTTATCGGGAAAATCAAATCAATGCGAGCCTATATATCGATTTTCGTTTTGTATAGTTTTTCAATAGGTACGGTCGAACTTTGACAGTGTATTGTGGCTATTTTTGCTAAGCTATAACTTTATTTATATTTAGTCCTTACATTTAATAAAAATATACGATTATTAATGAAACTCACTATTCCATCTGTTCGCCTAATGTTCTACTATTACTTCTTCTGTGCTTGTGCTATGTTCAATACTTGTATACAAGGGCGTCGCCAGCCGATAATCAAGGGGGGGGGGGGGGGGGGGGGCTATTGGAAGTATAGGGAATAATAATTAAAGTTCTTTTTTAATATTATAATATTAATAAAAGTTTTTTTTCTCCACAATACAACTCTTAATTGCTAGCCTTATAGCTACGGTAATATATAGGATGAGCATTATATTGTGAGAGACTGGTTCCTAAACCAGGCTCTGAAGCTATAAAGCAAGCCTCTAGGGGGGCAGTAGCCCCCCCCTCCCTGCCCCCCCTTAGCGACGCTCATGCCTGTACACGTCCATCAAGATCGCGTTGCTGAACTGTAGATTGATTTATATTGGCGCTATGTAAAATTTCTGGTTTATTCAGACAAACCACAGATGACTGTCGCCCTGAAGGCCAGCATAATTCGCGTTCTTCGAGAAACTGGCCCATTTACGCGATTACGTCATCCTCTAGAATGCGCAATTACCCACAGCAGAGTTACAGCGCACACAATATAATTGAACTTTAAAAAATGTAGTATATATATATTTATTATTACCTATTGGTAGGCTCGCGTTTGACCACTACCTCGCCCGATGGTAACCGATGATCAGCATAGCATCATCCTTATAATGTTCCCACCGCTTGGACTCAGGCCTTTCTAGGAGAGGGAAAGCGCTGTAATCCACCACGCGGGTCCAATGCTGGTTGGTGGATGTCACATGTCTTCGCATTTTTTGTTATAGGACATTTTAGGTTTACTCACGATGTTTTCCTTCACCGTTCAGAGCAGTGGTGATGAAAAAAATTACACAAAGTAACGCGCCTGGCTGGGTTTAAACCCGCGACCTACAACACATAAGTCGGGGCTGTTACCACTCGGCCACCACTGCACTTATGATAAGCATATTAGAAAAAAAATATTACTTATTTTATTGTTTTCATTTAATCTAGTTCGAGTACTCTTGATGATAAATTCAGATATCATTATGTGCTAGGTCTCTGATGTCGTCATTGTGTATTGTAGATGACATCAAACCATCAAGGTTGTAGATAGCCATCGTATCACGTTTATCTAAGCTGCCTTAGGGCTGATTTCACCATTCAATATAAAAACTCAGTTCAACTAAACTGAGCTCAGCATAATCTCGTTTAAAGACCCGTGTCGTAAACATGGGCGACAACAAAAGAATTGAAACTGAGTTTAGCGTAAACTAGGTTTAATTCATAGCGGTGAAACGCGAAATGAAGCTATAATCTCGATTAGGCGCTCAAACTGCGTTTTGTTTTATATAATCGCAATTAGTTTCTTGGTGAATTTGGCCCTTAGGAGCTCTGGTCTAGTTAGAAAAAAATAATAATTTAAACTGCAATATTTTTTCCATTTCTAGTGCAATAAGCTTACACTAGAAATCGACAGTGGCTCATCATACTTTGGGATTTAAAGGTGAATAATGATTTCTCTCGCTTTAGGGTGGAGCGGAAGGACGTGTCAGATATTTACTGACTAAAACCACACCTATGTGTATCTTTCTTTGCCAGAACCCCGGGTTTCCCTTTCGGAAGTCAACCCATGGCCCCAATCATACCTTCGATGCGAATTAATAAGACCAAAAAGTACCTAAGGCCCCCTAAACAATCCAGTATGGAACTAAAAAGAAATTAAGGAATATAAATAAATTGTAAATTGTTAGTATCAATCAAAAAACAGTTGGTGTGTTATCAACCCTTTTTTGGAGTTAGGATATAATCAAATTAAAGTTAAACTAGTGACACTGCGCAGGTAATAATCCGGTTTCCGCTACGGGGACCGCCGCACACGTCACACGCGTATAGCCACGCGACGGGTGCTCGCGCGGGCGTCCACTTAACGCAGCGTTGGCACTAAGGGTCAGTACATATCTGATGGAAAATGCGTTGAGCGTATCGAGTTTATACTATACTTTACGGTTAAATGTGCAAGGTCGAATGTTTTGTTATGTATTTGTCCGTTCTGGCGTTACGCGACCGATAATATGCGACGCATTTTCCGTAAGATATGTAAGAGTTGGATTTGAGACGCTCGACTAAAGTAATATAAGCCCTCCTGTCAACCAGTTTCTAGTGTGGTTTCAAGTATCCACGTGGTTTAATCAGGCATGCAACCTATGCATTAAAATAGCTTCCACGACTGGTAGCGCGGCTGTGTGTCGGTTGGCTGACTCTCATACTTTTATCTATCTAACTACTGGGACCAAGAGTGTAAAAAAAAATGGTAAATAACTAAGAGATAACTATTATAGAAACATCGACTTCCGAAAATAAATTTATTTTTGCACTTTTTAGGGTTTTCTTTTTTAAACTGAAGTCGGTGGTATTCTTTTTTTGTAAAAAGTTTTTTATTGACGACGGTGAGCAGAAAAAAAAGCACTAAGAGAAGATTTTCAAAAAATTCAGCCCCTGAGGGGATGAAACGGGGGTTAAAAGAAATCTACTCCCACGCGAGCGAAGCTGCTGGCAGAAGTTAGTTATAGCATAAAGTGGTACAAACTATTGCTAAGTTACTTATAATAGAGCTAAAAATATAAATGCCCGTTTTCGTTAACACTGCGACAAGAGTGTAAATAAATGTCTAAATAATATTGTACTGTAGCATTTTCAGCGTTCGGTGCTGAGCTGGAGCAAATCCAAGAGTGCTTATATTTAGGTTTCGTCTCATTATTATTCTAGAGGAAAGACGTTCACGTTGCTGAACATGAGCCTTCCCTAACCGTCGCTACATCGCTTGTACCGATTCGAAGTAATAAGGGTCGCGTGTTTCTAAAAACAACCATAATATAAAAAGATGGCGTATAGTACGCGGCAAATAAGTTGAACCCGTTGCTATGGTTACGCGCAGCCCCCCGCTTCGATTTAGACCCAAAAATTTGTTACTGCGCATACAATTACGATCGCCATTTTGGTTCAACTTCAATGCCACGTATTGTACTGCAATCCCGCCTAATGGTAAGCAGTAATGCAATCGTTGATGGTGAGGCCTATTCACTCTAACCTTGAAGACGTCTAAATTATAATCGGACGGAAAGACCGCAGCAGGCAAATTGTTATATAAATATGAAAAGCTGAACATTGACTTCCTACTGGACGTCCGCCAATTGAAAATGTAACAACACATAAGAATTTACAAAACATTCTTGTTTCAGGGCAACAAAGGAGCTGTTAGTATAAGATTCAACATATACGGGTGTTCGGTGTGTCTCGTGAATTCCCATCTGACTGCCCACGAACATCTGCTGGCTGATCGCATCAACGACTACAACTCAATCATAAAACAACACATGTATCATGTTGGCGAGACTACAAACATTTTGTATCATGAGTGAGTATTTATTTTTCTTCCGATTTCGGACAATTTTTAGTTTGAATAGATAATGTAATATCTAATAAAAATCGTTTTGGTTTAAAAACAACTTAAAGACGTTAACGGTATTAAAAATAACGGGTACAATAAGCCAAAAGCGCCTTATGCTGATTTCCAGTTGCAGCAAAAGTGTTTTAATCCCGTGGCAGGTCGATCCGGTACATGAAACACTATCGATTTGTAAAGATAAAATAAAAAAATAAAGTACTTTTTTTCTAACCCTCCAATTAATAGTAGGTAGTTATCGGTCGTTGCGTACTAACTACCTACAGGTCATTAAACTCGCCCAGCTGCCGTTTATTTCTAGAAATTAATTTCGTACATGCGTAAATTAATTCGAGTTAAAAAAAAAGTAATTTATTTTTTAATTTTTAACTTTACAAATCGAGTGTTTATTGCATCGAATCGACCCTTCACGGGATTAAAAAGATCGAGAATTTTGCCGTGTATAAAAGAGAGTCCGCTGGATGCTTGACACAAAATTGGTCGATGTGTCGTCATTTGGGGAAGGCCTGTGTCCAGCATTGGATATTCTTCGGTTGAAAGGATGACGATCATCAAAGAATTGTGTTATTGAATAATTGGATATATATGATGTAACGATTTTCCTTCTACTATGAGTTAGATGCGCGGGATTTTCTTCCAAATACTTCCCGCAAAGTTTTCACTTTTCTTTTATTTATTATTATTTTCTTGGCTCCTAACATTTTATCTCTCTGCGTCGAATACTCATGATATTTGCATTTTAATATTGTATTTATGGGAAAATCAAAAAGTGCTTATATAACATGATTAATCATAATATAAGTACGTTTTTACATAAGTTAGCGAAAGATTTACTATAAATATTTGAAAAAAGTCACATTGTCTCGTAGTGATCATTAATCTTACTCAAGGATTGTATGATATTAATAACCTTACGATTATTATCATTATTTACTTATGTAACTAAGCATCTATAAATGTACCTTTGTACCTCAGTCATTAGTTTCTTTTTCATTTATTATTTATTTCAATACTTGATACTTACAAAAAAATGATTCTTCTGATGATATTGCATACCGTATTTAATATTAGTTACTGTGTGCTGAGTGCGAGTTGTTTTAACGTAAACGCGATCGAAACGTTTGCCGCGTTTGGCTTTCTGATTGGTTAAGAGCTTGGAGCGAGCCAATCGGAGCGCTGCACGTCATAAACGTGTCGAAAGCGTTAACGTTAAACAAACTCACACTAAGCACTCTGAACATACCTCTTAAAGATTAAAGTATTGTAATATATTAATTATGACTGGCTTGTCCTTCACCCAAATAATTACCATTGCCATTCATCGTGGCATTGCTGCTATGCCAGTCTTTTCTGGGTACATTTTTGGATGACAGCAATTGAGAGAAGTACTTTGACGTTCGATGTAAGTACGTACTAAAGTTTAGTATAAATCAACTAGTTGATATTACTTAAGTTACTTATGTACATTCATCGTAATTTACTTTCAGAGATATACCGTTTATCACATATTCGCATTTAAACAAAGAAAAATGTAACACACATTCTGAAAATATTTTTCTTTATGTTAATCGAGTTATCATTGAAAACAGAGTTGTATAAAATAATAGATGATAAAAAAGCAATATATTAGTAACTTAAATAAAACGGTAGCAAAATTTTAAAATAATCCTAGGCAATCTTTATTACCGACATATGTTACATAAAATATCGTTTGATCAACCGATACTATCATTCCTAGTGATGAACATGGTATATAATCCGAATATCTAAACATCACGTGTACTCGTACCTTATCAGATCTACTTATATGACTAAGGGCCAAATTCACCAAGAAACTAATCGCGATTATATAAACAAAACGCAGTTTGAGCTCCTAATCGAGATTATAGCTTCATTTTGCGTTTCACCGCTATGAATTAAACCTAGTTTACCCTAAACTCAGTTTCAATTCTTTTGTTGTCGGCCATGTTTACGACACGGGTCTTTAAACTAGATTACGCTGAGCTCAGTTTGGTTGAACTGAGTTTTTATATTGAATGGTGAAATCAGCCCTAAAGCTGATAGTGGATTTAGTAAAAATTAAAAATGTCAGTACAGGAAAATCCAACCTCTGATTTTTTTTATCAATGAAACCCTTCTACTCGTATGATCCGAGTAAAGAGTTTATTTTCCTTATACCTAGTTATGTTATCACTTTATCACTCATGACACGAAATGTTTTTTAGATCGTTATCCTGTTTATACGACCGGTCTCCTTTTCTAATTTTGAATTAAGAACTTGTCAAATCTATTAGTGTTGGATACTAAGTCTTTTAAGCCATGTCTTTGTATAATGTGACGGTCACTTTGTTTTTCATTAGCATGCGGATGTATTTTGCAGCAAATATCTCGAGTCAATCTTCTCAGCAAGCTTTGCTGTGCTAGTTGATGCTACAATAAAATTGTCAGCACCGTTTTACTGAGATCGCGCCTGTTTCAATAATCAATTATTATTATTATATAAATGATAATATGTCCCAGGTGCCCTTACACCTGCACTTTGGAGGACTTAATGGGTGCCACCGATGCTGCAGTTAACGTGGCAACTTACTGGGCCCAAATAATTTAACGAGTTTACCATCGATTCGAAAAGAAGAAGATTATTATATATTTTTTTATTAGATAGCAAGTATTGGCTAGTTGTGCAGACATTTGAGATAGAAACCTACACCCATTTTAAATCACTCCACTCCACCAAATCCACTGAACTTCACACATAAAATGTTGCCTAAAACACCTCAAATCGTAATGTTCAGTACAATCAGAGGCCACGGGGTGAGTTTTTGTAAATAATCTGTAAGCATTTTGGTTTTAGAATTTGCCAAAGACCTAATTTTAAGACTATAAGTTGATTGTGCGATTTTCTAGTCCGGAGTTTTACTGAGTAAAGTATGACTGTAGTTATTCATAAGTTTGCTATGACGCAATTGGACTTGGTCTTTCCCCTGCAGTTGAGACTATCAGTGGATTTTACTTTCCTCTTACCCATTACTCAGTGGCAGTAGATGTGTATGCAGCTTGCATCTTGTTTGTAATTTGCCGTTTTCTATACCAATTATGTCTTTAAATCGTTCAAATTATATACATACGAGTATAATAGCATAATCACCCTTTTGATATTCCCACTGCTGACACTCAGGCCTCCTCTTTAGGAGAGGGAGTGGCCCGTTATTCACAATGCGGGCACAGTGTAGGTGGATGTCACGTATGTCTTTTTTTTGGTGGTAAAATCATCCAATGACAAATCCCGCCCTTGGTTGGAGCGGGAAGTAGTGTCAGACTCTTACTGACTAAAAATCTACCCCGTTCCTTCGTTTCCTATAGTGCCGGGGCTGAGCCGTCCTCTCAGAAAACGGCCCTTGACCCCAGCAGGCTTCGACCCTGCAGGCGAATTTTTGGTGATAAAATAAATTGAGAGCAGCAGTGATAAAATACATTACAAAAAGCAACACACAACTCTAAAATCGTTCAACTTTTTTTTCTATCTACAGCGTACACATATATTCTTACTTATTCATTTTCCATTCTAGCTACGTGATCTGGATAGGCGACCTGAACTTCCGTACCGACCATCCAGCGGGCAGCAGTCCGACGTCGGAAGAGATCGTCGCCACCCTGCAGAAGATCGAGAAAGACAAGTACGCGTCACTCCTGACGCATGATCAGCTGATCGCGGTCATGGATTCCGGCGAAGCGTTCTCGGAATTCACGGAACATGATATTCGGTTCCCCCCGACTTACAAATTCTTGATTGGTGGGGATGAGTATGATATTAAGTAAGTATTACGAAGATATTTTTTTAAACATTTTTTCCATAAATACTTACTAAATGATTTATGCACACAAAAGTACAGAGTAGTTATCAGCCTACCTACCTACACAAAACGAAAGAGTAGATAAATATTAAAATTGTTAACAAATATCTATAATAGCCCTCCTCCTAATTTTTATGTTGTTATGCCCGACAGGGCCCACAATGCTCCAAAACGAATGTATGTCTTTATGTACCTACCACCTAAGTTCACATTGTGGAATGCAATAAACGTATTGAGTATTGAGTATTGAGGCGGACATAATCCTTGAAGGTCCATTTAGACGGTGCAAGTTTCTCGAACTAAACCATTCTCGCCAGAGTGGACGACGAGAGGTATGTCTTGTATACCTCTCGCTCGTCCACTTTCTCTTCCACCGTCTAGGTATGAAAGTTTAGACGAAGAAACTTTTTCTATATTCTTATGATTATCGTATGTTCGAGAAGAGAAACTTACACCTACTAAATTTGATTTTATGCATTAATGCTTAATACTTTGGGTGATGATTGTGTCAGTTGAAAAAGTATTAAGTAAAATTATACTTATTAGTGATAAGGAATTAAAAAAAAAACATGGCGAATTCAAGAAAAGATACACTAATAAACCGTAGATACAATACAATTATAATAATACAATGTACTGAAATAAATGTACGAATATAGATACTCAAACAATTGATCCAAATCGATATAGGGAAATGTTGATATAGGTATCAATTAAAAGCAAACTATCATAAAGCAAGCTGTGAGAGATAATTTAATATAAGGATAATTTAACGTAATCGATACAAATGTTATGAAATTATTGAAATTATGTCTTATCATTTCCATCGCACGGCTATGTAAATGTACGTCAGACATTCAGTATTAATATTACTCTTATCCACTTTTTTAATACATCAATGCTCTTATCTTGAGAATTTGCCAAATTATAATATTATGGAGTTTGAATATTAAGTTTGCATACCTAGAATTGTGTTTTATTATTAAAGTTTCTATAATCTTCAAGATACTTAATTCTATTTCAAATATGATTTATTTATTGTGGTCACCTTCCATAGTGTAACGTTAAATTCTGTTGTTTTTGGCTATTATCCCAAAGGTTGTTTAGTAAAGATCGTTGCATTAAATCCGCCTATGTACATGTACCACTGTACTTTTTTTTTTTGCTGGGTAGTAAAAAAATCATAGGTTTAGAGTTTAGACCAAATCGGCACTCACTAGACTTGTGCAATTTGTTTCACACACTGTAAACACTTAACTGTGATGACCATACACTAACTCTGACGGGGTTCGCTCACTTTTACACAACAAACCTATAATGTTAGTACTGCTGGGTCATTGGATCTGCTTGTTTTGAGTGAGATTGACTCAGTGTACCTGTGTTAGGACTGAGTGACAGGAGAATAATTTACGTTGTTCTTGATGCACCACACTACCCGGGTGTGGGGTCGGCATCTCAATGTGCCCTAACTTGTGGAAGCCGTTCTAAGCTATATCGAAACGTTCTTGAAAATCTGAGTTCTATAAATGAAAAATGATAGTATTGTCATGTTACTTTTTGTACAAATATCTTACTAACCAACATAACTTTTTCACAGGCGAAAACCGTCATGGACAGACAGGATCCTGTACAAAGTCAACGCTAACAACTACGAGAATGTGACGTTGAAGGCTGAGGTGGTGTCATACAACCACATGTCACATTATACTGTCAGTGACCACAAGCCAGTGGTCGCGTTGATGAATATAAAGGTTAGTAGGTCACTTTGTGTCGCATGACTTGTACTGAACTTATGAGTTCCTAGTAGTTTGGCCTGCTAAATGTGATTGGGGATTTCTCGGGTAGTTACGAACTCGGTACAGTGAACTCATCATGAATAAAGGCCCCCCATGCCCTTTATTTATGAGTAAGTTTGTTAAGGTTACGGGAAAGAATCCCGAGTTTTGAGAATTTGAGTTTGAAAATATGTTTATAAAGGTTAGTAGGTAACTTGTATCGCATGACTTGTATTGCACTTATGAGTTTCTCTACTAGAAACTCATAAGTGCAGCCTGCTAAATGTTATTGGGGATTTTTCGGGTAGTTAAAACTTCAGTGCTGTGAACTCACCACGAATAAAGGCCCTCCGAGCCCTTAATTCATGAGCACGTAGAATCCTGTTTGAGTTGGAAACTACTCGGGCAATTCAGCACGGAAAATAACAGCAAAGACATGAATAATGTAGTAGTAGTAGTTAGACTATTATGTAAATCCCACTGGTGGGCAAAGGCCTCCCTCTCCCTTTTCCACACGCGTCTGTCCTCAGGCATTGTGGACCAGTCTCTTATAATGTAATTTTTTATGATAGGTTCAATAGTCAGTATATACTTTACTGATTTCTTCTTCACAAATTGCAGTGCTTATTTTTCTAATCTTGTGAACGTATCTCTATGCAAAGTACTATTCCTGTCACAATCGCATAATTATCGAATCACTAGTACTTACAGGATAGAGACGGCAAATATATAATTATGGCCAAAGTACGTGCGTTTTTTTTTTGTACAATCTTTTAATTTCTGTTTTTTCTTATTTTACAAAAAGGAAAAAAAGAATAATGGGCTAATTACCGCTCCGTCATCAGTTAGACTTGATATTTTTAAACCCCCTGATCCCCTTCTAACCTAACTTGTCCATTTCCATGTCGGGTGCCCTAAAATTCCTAGCTCGCTTGGCATACCTTTTATACCTACACTTTTTAAGAAGTTTTTGTAGACTACATAAAAAAATAAAATTCATTTAATTCAGATAACCTTAATCCATAATTAAAGTCAAAAATATGTGTCAAAAACAATTAATTACACTTAAAATTATATTAGCGACATAATCACAATTTAAGCAGAATTCAAGATTAAAATCAGTATTAAAATTAATATTAAAATCAAAATCATTCACAATTACCATTACAATTTAAATTAAAATAAAATATAAATTCAATTAAAAACTAAATCAAATTACACGCCTAATAAAGGCTGTCCATAGTGGCGAGGAGACCCTGTCAGCTATGCAGATCAGCTGTGCAGATCAGGGAAACATAAATACGTCAGATTTTCACAGTTAAGGGAATGTATAACAAAAAAAAAAAAGGTACAATCAGAAGGTGTCAACACTTGCACACGCGAATTTCACATTCGCTAGTCGCGAGATGACCAAAAAGCTAAAAAAAAAAAAACTATTGCCCACTTTTAGCTAATTCGACGTATAAATACGTTGACTATTATTAGATCGGCGATAAATCTATGAGAGTTATAAATAAAAAAATATTTTCCACGATAACGTCAACTTAGAGTGTTAGCGTCAATTAGCCGACTTGTCGTTCTAGGTTGGCTAAGTAACCCAAAGCAATTTGCACTTTGAATAAACTGAGTTACAGTTCAATATTGTAAATCAATGAAACTGAATTGGGTTGGCTGAGCGTGTGATGTGGCCTGTATATACCAACTGTGATTGGTTTACCGAAATATCAACAGCCAATGAGATCTGGCGTTAAATTTGGTAACACACTCAATATAGAGAGGACCCTAGCAAATAGCGATGGAATAACAATTTTGAATTCATTCGATAAAAACAACAACGCTTAGTCCACTGCGTCTAAAATCATGAAATTATGGGTACAATTGGTGAGGTACAAGATTCATGGTCAATGACCCCCATGCTAGGAAAACCTGTGTTACTGGGGCCATCCATCCATTAAACGAGTGACAAAGGTAAAAAAAAAGCACATAAGAGTTTTTTTTTTTATATTACGACGATGAACACGATTGAAAGAATTTTGAAAATTTTTCCCGTAAAGAAATTAAGTAGGGATGGAAGTTTATAAGTTGGTTTTTAGTTTTTAATTTTTGTCAATGAGAACCTCTAGGGTATAGGCAGTTTACCTGGCTATAAAAACAAAAAAAAAAGTACATCAATAGACAAAAGCTTATCAAAGACTAATGTTTACTTTTCATAAATCTGACTTTGCAGTTACTATAGACGTCGGAAATTCGACTCATTCAAATTCAATTAACACTCTTTTGATGCGGAACGGAGTATTATTTAATAATCTTAACAAATACGGTTGTTTGGTGTTCTGGGATTCGTAGGTATAGCACAGTAGCACTACTAATTTGTTTGATGGTACTATGGTAATTTTTATTGTGTATTTTTGGTATAATGCTCTAACAGATGTTGGTGAGCTTTGAATTCAAAACATCTGGAATAATGTTGTTTTAACATCAATAACGCCATTAAGATGGCTTTGTGAATAGGAAATAGTTAAAATGAAAAAGACTCGGGTGAGGTGATTTTATCAAAAAGGTCCAAAACTGAATCTATGGATTATATTATTTTTACTTAAAACTTTGTCTGATTTGACATGACAGAGTTAAAAAAATACTCTATATTAGGCCTCAATCAAGAGGCCTAGGAACGCAAAGGGTGACTGAAGGAACACAGGTGGATTTTAGTCAGTGAGTTTGACATTCGCACTCGTTCCACCCTGAGCAGGAGGAGTTGTTTGATTACTTCTCAAAAAATAAAAAAGCCTGAAACAAAGATACAAACATCGATTTCATTTTATTTAATTAAAAAAAATAGTGTTCTATTAAGATGTGTATCGTGTACCGCATCAATTCTCATTTCCGCTTTACATAAAATCACCTCAACCCTATTATACAACATTATTTTTAGTATATGCGAAACCTGAATATAGTTTGTTCAGAATCAGTAACTGATTGGATTCCAATAGTTTTTACACCATATTTTTTATGTTATATTTTTTTCCCAAAAATATTTAAAAAGGTCACAAGTTGAATAGCACCGACACTAAGTACAACACAGGTCAGGGAAGGTCATAGCGGGTATTAGATGCCAGCAAACAGCTGGGTGCAAGTGCAAAACAACCCCTCACTCGCCTGGATGGCCCGGTGACTATGTATTTTTGCTGACATAACAAGCTTATTACTCTGTGATTTTTCAAAATGCAGTTATGAAATTTTATACATATCTATGTACAATTTTTTTTTTTGAAAAGAATTCTTCTTTTTAATAATAAACCCGTGTTTTGGGTTTTGCATATACTAAAAATAAGGTTGTATATTGTAGATAGAACCTGTGTTTTTATTTGTTTGCTGTACGTGCTATGTCAATTTTATATTGCACTTATTTATGCATTATCCCACCAAAGCTTGATTTAACCCTCTAATTTTGCACGCACGCATGCTAGGTTCGCAAGGGCTTCACACACACTATCCAAGCCGAGCCCGTGGTGATGCACGCTGGCATCCGAATGCGATCTATGATCATACCAGCTGGCGTCGTAGACGATGGAGAGGGGTCAGTGGTCACTGATTCGTTGGACGGCGGGAATGATGCGCATGCGTTTGGTATATGTGATGCTGTAGTTCCAGGGTTTGAGGAGGCATCGGTGAGTACTAGCTTGTTTTTTTTTTTTGTAATTGATGGGTTCTTGCTTTACCACTGTGCTATCTGATGGTAAGCGATGATGTGATTGACGATGGAGCACGTTTGCCTAGAAGTTACGTATTCACTCTTGACTTAAATACCATCAGGTAGTAGCTATCAGGAAACACATACTCGGGTAGGAAATTTCATTCCTGAGCTGTTTTTTGTAGTTGTGTGTAAAGTGTGTGTGTCATCCGTAAATGACCGATGTCATAGTGACTTACAAGGAAACCCTCCGACCTATGAAGCTGCCAATTATAGCTGTCTTTGATTCCTAGTAACATATTGGCTGAGGGTTACTGAAAGTTAACGCTTGATTCTGTATAATGAGTAGATTGGTTTAGTTTTAACCTTGAAGTAAGTCACGATTACAATTTGCACGCATGTTTTATAATATCATCTTTAAGTAGACTTTTACAAGGTCTTTTTTTGGTTGTTGCATGATATTTTTTTTTTTTGCATTATTTTTTACCAACATGCTAACCGCTAAATCGTTTGTCAAAGTGTCCGATATCTTTTTCGGTTATTTTCGCATGTTCTACAACTAAAATAGCATCTAATATATACAAAGATATTTTTCAGTTTATCATTTTAATATTATAAAGGCGAAAGTTTTTTCATTCGGACAGCTAAACGGTTTTCAATGAAACTTGGTACATAAGAACAGTACAAATAATGTTTTGTATCCTAGGAGTATGTTTTCTTGGGATAATGTTTTGCAATCATGCGAGCGAAGCCGCTGGGAGCAGCTAGTTCGATAAATAAATAAATGAATTTTCCTCTCTTATGGTGCTTATGGGTAACTGCGTGTCAGACTGCGCCCGACAGACTTCTAACAGAGAGAGATGGCGGGAGATCGTTAAAAAAGCTGTGTCCGCCTGTATCACCAATGTGGACGCCTCAACGTGACCACGACTGCTCTGCCAAGAGCGAAACGACAGAGAAGAAGAAGATGGTGCTTATGTATGACTGACCTAAAACTGAAAATTTTCTCCAACAGACGTTTTCCAACTACACGGAGAAGACTGTCGAGTTCGCGCCAATCAACCGCATCTGGTACATCGGAGACGCTGACTTCAGGACACAGTGCACCCTCACACCTGACATTGAGGTCAACCCTAACGACTGGATTGGCATATACGATGTAAGTGACATTTACATTAAAATAAAATAAAAAATATAAAGCTTTACATTTCTTGCACACTAAATTAACTTACAATAATAAATCTTAAACTAGGTGTTAGTACTTCTATATGTTATTGTGACTTAAATTTAATTTTATTAGTAAGTATCGTCGTGGGCTTGCGGACGGTGAGCAATGGTTAGCTCGCCGTCCGGCTGTCTGGTAAACCTCCGAACCGAGCCCGGGTCGACGACAATGCCTAGTGGTCCACGCGCGTCTCAAGATGTCAGCAATACCGTAGAGGCCCAGCAGAGTTGAAGCCTAATGGGGCTTTTGAAAGATAAACCTGGGGCCCAGGAACGTTAGGCTTAGGTTAGGTTATAGAATGACTTCCCACTTCAAGTGAAGGCCTCCTCCAGATGTCCGGTCTACTCTAGACTGGGCAGTCTGTATCCAGTTCATTCCTGCAGTCTTTTTAATTTCGTCGTCCCATCTATCATAGGGTCTCCCTTTACTTTAACAAATATTGGTGTTACCTGCCCTTAACTTTTCTGCTGTCCCTTGCCCTTTATGGCCTCTTAAGAATGAATATTTTGTCAACCACACTTGTTTTGGCAATTTCGGCTAAGTCCAAAAATGGATATCTTTGTAAGAAGTTGTCCATTCAGTTGGGATTTACGAAATGATTTCTATTTTATTGGCACGCCGAGCGAAATTGGCATCATTGGCAATCTTCCAGGGGTGAAAATACTCATTTATATGTTAAATCTTTTTATAAAAGAACGAAATTAGAAATAGCGTTTGGGTGCGTTTCACAAAATATTGTGCTTTTTTAATAATCTGGACTCGAAAGATCAGTCACACTATTATTACAAAGCCTAAAAGATTGTGTTTGTTACTTCTTCATGCTCAACTCAGAATATGTCCTGGAATAGCACATAGGAAAAAGTACCCTGTGTTATCTATACTTATACGATACGGTACGGTGAGCTACCTATTGCTCACTCGTCATTTCGAATCATTTATCAATAAAGAAGAAAAAATGACATAATATAAATTTTCTCCCTTTCAGGCCAATTTCCACAACTTGGACGACTACATAGCGTACGAGTACCTCGCGAAGGTCAGCCTGCCGGGAGGCTCGTCGCCGGATGGGCAGCCGCGCACCATCACGCTCAGCTTCCCCGTCGGCAGCGGCGTCAGGCATCCCGGCTTCTACCGGTTCATCTACTTCAGCCAGCCCAATAACGATGTCAAGAGTGTTCTGGGTGAGTTGATCCGCTAAATTCAATGTGACCACCATAACCTTTCTACCATCGGACAACCCGATGTACGGCGAGTATCCAATCTTACGTTGTTGAAACCTCTACAGTCCGGACTAAGCGTTTCACCTCGTCGTTTATACTAGGTACATCGAAGGACTGGAACAATTGGCCTGCTGCGGCCTTCCCGTCCGATTATAATTTAGGTGTCTTCAAAGCAAGTGTGAATAGGGATCGCAATTAACCACTAGTTTATAAAAATAAAAAAATAAAGAATTTACATACAAACTATCGAACCTTTCCGAAGGCTGGCTTTTTCTTTCGTCAGAAAAAAAAAAAACATTGAACAAGACAATTGTATTGTAAATTAAAAGTTAATTAGTGTAAAAGGAGTTAAGTAGTTAACACACGTTCTAGGGCCATGGTTACTCTTTTTAATGTTACCGCAGAAACAAGACTAATCCTTATTCCCAAATTAACATTAATATTATTTCGGCTGGTTTCTACTTCAAAACATAATAAAAAAAAAACCTTATTCCAAACACTGATTCCGACATTTTCTTTTACAGGCATATCAGAACCGTTCGAGGTAAGTAGCAAAGAGGACAGCCTAGTTGTGATCGATCCTTGCGAGCAGGCGTCCAGTAGCTCGTCACCGGGCAGGTCTTCCAAACCCTCCTCGGCTACGTCAGACATCTTCACTGACTTTACCGGTCTCGATGTGGCGAAGCTGTCGCGACACTTCTCCAACGACCTCAGTATTGACTGACTAAAGACATACTTGCCTGGCTCACCGGCTAACGTGAGGAAAAACAATAACGGTGTCTAAATCTGTGTTGACGGTGTGCTCCTAGCTTTAAGTTTAATGTACAGTCGATATGTCAAATGCTACGGACTTTGCGAAGACACTTTTCGCCGCGACTGTACCCAGTTTGTTACAAAACATAGTATTGTTATGAAATTATAAGCCTATATGTGACATTATAAAATTTAAAACGTGTAGAACGTGTTTTTAGATGTTAAAATTGTACCCCATAGAAAATTGTTGAAAATAAATATTATCGGTAAAAATCTATACGACCAAGTATACCGACTGATAAATCTGTCGTTTGTAAGAGATTACAAATGTTAGGTTTTATTTTGGGATAAGTGTGATATAAATAAGATGTAGGGCATAATAGTATCTTATTATTCTGCTGTTTTGGTACGTTGAATATATCGCATCTAGTCGCCGATGTACAATCGGCCTATGAACACCTTGATGATGGATAAAGTCTTGTTAATTTAGGCCTGCTGTCCACTGACGCATAGCTTCGTCGATGCGTATTCGTCATTACACGCATTATTATTATACAATGGCTAATAGGCGTCTCTGAAGCTACGCGTTCGTGGACGGTAGGACCTACTCGATAGAGTTGACGAAGTCAAAGACAATATTCGACAAGCAAAAAGTAATAGACCTAAAATGATCAACGTTTCATATGATGATTGTACAGTAGATCTAATTGTTGAGCATTGGTGCCTTTGCTCTCTAAACGTAATATCTAGTTCACTTTCGTTAGCAATGCCATGATTGTTGTTCAAAATATAAATTATTGCATTTCGTTGTAGTTAAATACACAGCTACTAACCAAAAACGTCGATCCATTCTTTACTGGTTTAAAAGAGGTTATAATACATTTTATATAATATATGAGCTTGAGTATGTGCCATTGGCCCAATATTATTTTAACGCCAGTGGGGACTTGAGACTTATCTGTGAGTCTATGTTGTGTATAGATCGGCTTTATGCGATATAACTATACAGCATTGCCATTGTTCAGACCAAACGTATTGTCGGCCGCTGACTGTGAGCGCGCGATGCGCAGTTAATCGCTTTCCTATTTAACTTCTCGTTCACACCGAACCGACTACGTATATGGTATTACGTCGTACGTTGCTGACTTTCGGTGGCCGATTAGTGTATTACGCGTTTATGCACGTTGACGCGGGATGGCTCCGTTGCCGAACGTCGCTATAGCGTACTATCGGCTTGGTGTGAACGTATACTGCAGACGAAGCCCACGTTCACACTGGAGCTAACGGTGAGCATGCTCAGTCGGCGGCGAACAATACGTTTTGTGTGAACAATGCCTACTACTTGATTAAGACGTATTAGGAATTGATATCTAACGAACAGTCTTGGAAGCAAATTGCTGAGCAGCTTATCATTACAATTACATTTAGCGTTATAAAATGCCTATGTTGTCGTGCTGTTGCTAAAAAACTATTTTCCTTGACAGTATGTAAATAGAGCTTTTTCATTGAGTGATTATATTAGTACAATTTGTAATTTAATAGCATTGTAAGAGCGTTCACTGGTTAAATGTTGTATATCATAATAATACTGTAATAATACATAATAAATATTAATCAGATTCCGGAAATTATTAAAGTAAAATTAGGTATTTGGGTATGTCACAAAGTTAGGCAGTATTATTGGCATTTTTAAAGTAATAATATTTATACGAATGAATTCATGATTCATTTTCATCGGGTTACATTCCTACTTTGAAGCTTTATGTAGAAATTAGTTGTGATTTTTTATTTTTTTAAACGATGCTTTTGGGCTTTTGCAGTTTATAAAATTTATATTATTTATATTTCATTTGCATACCCTAGATTTTTTTAAACATCAAATAAAAAAAGTAAAATATACTATGCAAAGTTCCGTAATAAAATATTAGGGCTCAATATAAGCTCAGTCTATAATGACAATAAACTTGATAGTTAAGTGTTGTGATTCATAAAATATTGCCATTATTTTTTTTCGTTTTTTAAATTATATAGACCCCGTCCCTATTTTTTAATGCTTTAGCCTGCTCAATGACATCCTTTATTTTGAGTATAAGCGATTTGAGAAGTAAGTTTTTGAATATGTAAATATCTGAACTACGTTTGGAACCGTTAGTATAAAAATATTCTTCTTATTAAAATATATTCGGGCACAGCAATATAAAAATATTAAAATAAACAATATGATGATAAGTACTTACCTACTATTACAGCTATTATAGTCAAAATATATGAACCTGTTTAAAACCACCGATTTTATCACAAATACTAACCCTTTTGTACATGTCGAACTGTAATCTTAATGAAATAACAATATTTATATGAAATAAGAACATTTTCTGTAGAAATATATATTTATAAAATGGATTTTGTAAATAAAAACATATTTATAGCCAAATAATGTTCAAAGTTCTCTACGCTTTTATGACAATCATCGCAATAATGTATTTATTTATATAAATGGCCTATATTAATTAAAGTAACATATAACATAGTACTTGTGTAGCTGGTTTTACATTTGATTAAATCATAGTTTTATGTATGTACCGATATACAATCACTTATGAACCTTAATACCTAAGGACGAGAGTCAAAATTAATGTGTTCTGTATTGCTTGCAGTGATTTTTTACTTATTCACAATTAAAATTACATTAGAATTTTAATGACACTAATAATATAAAGGCGAACGTTTATATGATGTTTGTTTATTAGTCCTTCTCACTCGAACGGCTTTTTTAAAGGCAGGCGAATCTGCTAGCAGATCCTGGTAATATATATATTTTTTATTACAATCAATGTAATTTTAGTAATACTTATTATCCTAATATAGTATATCGCATATATATAAAGTAGTAAACACGATGTATGCAGAACAAGACAAAATCGAAGCAACGTAAACACTACAGTTTGAACCTCGTTGACACAAATGCACATTTTTTTAAACTGATAGCTACGGCCCCATGCGTAGCCATTTTTTTAAACTGATAGCTACGGCCCCATGCGTAGCCATTTTTTCGTTAGCACTATAGTAAGTCGGGTGTTAGGTTACGGAAATCAGGCGTATCGGGTAAATTTTCAGCACCAAATTGAGTAAGCTCAATAAAATGGAATGTACTATTCAAAATGTTTTTATTTCACATAGGCCTATATGGACAATTAAAAAAAGTCAGAAGCTATTGCATGGTTCCAATTGGTCATTGCTTATGGAGACGAACGGGAAGTTAACTCCGTGGTTACTGTTTATTTGTTTCTTATTGATTTTACACTTTTTCCATATTACAAAATTAACTGGTCTACACTGTTCTCAGGGCCCATTTAAGACTTCGGTCTGACCGGCAAGCGGCG
Organism: Leucania comma; assembly: GCA_958295575.1. Lineage (NCBI taxonomy): Eukaryota > Metazoa > Arthropoda > Insecta > Lepidoptera > Noctuidae > Leucania > Leucania comma. The sequence goes on along the minus strand of OY282474.1, from coordinate 10,459,877 downwards.
TGGCGAGCGGGGCCGTATCAGTAGGCGATTGGTCGACGCTGCTCACAGCGGCCATAGCGGCGCGCGCTCGACCAATCGCCTACCGATATCACCCCGCTCGCCGCTAAGACCGAAGTTGTGAATGCGCTGTCACATACTTAATGTGGGCTGTGTAGACCAATCTATGTATATTGTACTCAAATGCACAATAAAATTAATAATTATAAAAAAAGTTATTGTAGTATTGATGTAGTATTACCGCGGATACCATTTCTTTGATTTAATAATGATACACTTAAAACAAAATAAACTAAAAATGTTGATTTCAGCGTCATCTATCGAGAAAATGGCTACGTTCTGGCTCGTAGCTTTCACTTTAGGGCCTGTGCACATCACGTTATTTAAACGCGCCGTTGACGCGTGTTTTAGAAATGTGCGTCCACGGCGCGTTTAAAACCGGGTGTGTACAGGCCCATAAACACGGATGTTTAAACACTTCTCACTAACGTACGATCGGTAGGACCTTTGTATGTCTCCTCCTTGCCGGTTCTCAATAGAAAACGACCAATTGGAACCGTGTGCTAGCTTCTGACGGTTTATAAGTTCCCATCATCGACTATAAAGCCCCTAGACGCCGCATGCTTGCTCTAACGCACCGAAAAAATTCTGTCATCTAGCTGAGGTGCGGGAAGCGGGGTACTGCGTTCTGATTGGTCCGACCAAGGTCACTACGACACTTTAGGAATGGGATAGATTTAAATAAACCACGAAAGTATCGATATTTTTTTATAATATTTAGTACAATTATTAATTGTATTTGTTAGTTCTTAATATTATTTTAACATAAAATGTACTTATTTTATGGTATTAATAAATTTTGAGTGTTAACGTAAAATTAAAAAAAAAAAAACAAAAAGCTGGAAAAAACCTCTCTTTATAAAAATGTAATATAGGTACTTATAATTACTACAAAGGTAAAAAATAGTACCCAAAGAACTATTTTTCTTGCTTGTTTGCAATTATCCATTTATTTTTAAAATCAGAATCTTTCGGGAAATTAAATTCAATAACTAGTTAACAATAAAATTTCAATTTTATTGTTGTAAGTATAAAATGATCGTATAAATATTAAATAGGTATTTTGCTTTATCGATAACAGAGGCGGTCATAAGAATTGGTACATCACTACACACATCTGATCTATTAGTCAGATGTATTGACAGACATGCATCGCCTGGCTTTAAGGTCGTTGGTTCCCATGTAGGCCTATGTGATATAAACACTTTTGAGTTGAGGTGAGTTGAGTCTGTACTCAGTTTAACCCTTCAGGGAATAAAGTAATGATGGTATATTATGGTCACGCATTAGACAAAAAGAGGTTGAAAGGGCCATGTGCAGGCGCGCCACTAACGCCGCTTGTACACGTTAAAAAAAGTCATCGGGGCCCAGGCCTCTGAATTAATTTGTGTCGTTTCTACGCACGAACTGTGTACACTGCTTTGGCGCAGACCGAGAAAAAAAATCTTGTCTGTACTAAACACGACGCGTGAAGTTGCTATGTGGTGTGGTAGGGGGGGGGGGGGGAGTGAAGGGGTGCCACGTTAAATTTTCATGCCTAGGTCCGACAAAATTCTTATCGTGTGCATGATAAATTGGTCCTATCTGCCGCAGACACGGTACAATTTCTTAGTGTTACTATCGCGGTAATTTCTGCCTGATCACTTAAAAACAAAATTCGCTTGAATCCTGCGGCGCGGCGCCAAACCAAACCCTTTGTAGTTTTAGTTTCGAGTGCAAGCAAAAATGAACTTAGCGGTGGTCAGGCGGAAGTGTATTTGATGGTACAAGCACCCTAAGTATGAGCAGCGCTCATAGTTCAACCGTTTGATTGACAGCGGCCGTCAATCGCGTTCATACCGTGACTGTGTACGAAGCTCCTCGAAACTATTTCGTAATTATTTCAACAAGCTTCTTGAGCGTTTCATCTGCTTCATAAAATATTTCGAAAATTGTTAATTTTCATTTCACTAACATAAACTTACTTGCCAATGTACGGTACATTTTGATAAGGTACTTATTTTTAGTTTTTAAGATTGTAAACAATACCATAAAACAATGCATAAACAATGTATTTTATATATATATGTATGATATTATTTGTTACTGCTTTAATCGGAAAATAGTTCTATTGGTGTTTTGTAAAATTTTATTGTTAAGTATTAGTACATTAATCTTGCTTGCGGATGATGAGCAATAGGTAACTCACTGTCTAATAACAACACGGCCCGGGTCGACGTGGCGGCGTCTCAAAGAGATGTCAGAAAAATTGACTATCAGTTAGAATTCATGATTTAGAAATGATTTAGTTAGAATTACAAATGTTCACGTTTATCAAACGACGTTTTTCAATACGCTTACGACTCGTGGGGGTTGACTCGCCTCGTGGGCGTCGACGTGCGCCTGAGGCGATATACAATTTTATTACAATAAAATTGTGGCGGGGACGAGCATGCGCACTTTTCCGCACTAGTACGGAAAACAGTTCAATACTTTTCCAAAAGCGGTGGGATAAGACTGCGTTTTCGAGTAAGGGTATTGAAAAATACTTTTTAGTCGGTACCTAACTAAAAGTCTGACACTCACTCTCATTCCGGCATCTCATTTCGTTATAAGCTCGCTTCTTATTGCGGCAGCGTAACGGGACAGCAGAACAGATCAATAATTATAACAGTTGCTAAAATTAAGTGAAAGAATTTTTAAATTATTGATTTGTTATTAGTTTTAAAATGATAAAAAAATATTTCATCTTGTAATGAAATAATAACTTTAAAAAAATTAAAAAATTAAAATTACTTGAACATAAAAGAGAGACAAGATGGACCGGATATGTATTTATTCTAAAATTGTGAGTTGTTATCCATACAATTACTGATCTATTAGAAAAGTCACTAAACATATTGTCAAAAATAAGTTTTAATTATGGCACAAAAAACTCAGTCCTGCAAAAATCGCATAAAAAGGAAAAAGTTGTCACTCCTTGACTGCCCTGCGTTCAAATTTGATGACGTCATCAGGTAGATACTCTACACACGCATTTTTGAACTGAGTTCAACTGACAATGTCATTTATGGCCGTTTACACCACCCCACCCTGCTCGGAGTTAGAGTTAGTTGGGTTGACTCTAGGCTAGCTACTCGAGTTATAAAAAAACGACCCAGGGTTTGTAACTCGAAGCATTTTTGACCGGTTAGAGTAGCGACTCTGCGTTTAAAAATAACCAGAGTAGGGTCTGGTTATTTTTGAACGCATGACTGAAGGATTTCACGAACAAAAAATGTGTGTATCACACTACGATATTACGTATTCTCTCAGGCAATACAAGCGAAGCATGGTATAACGTTACGTAAAGATTGGGTAGCTACATTTTCGGTAGCGAGCGCCAGCGGAAACGGAAATCGGGGCGGGAAACGCGATGTATATTCGACTCACTTCATTCAATATGTATAGTGTGAGCGTTTCGTTGCCCGCTCTCGCTTTCAGCCCCATTGCCTCCCAAAAATGTAGGTTTCCTATTTCTGACGAACCGTTAAGTTCAATCAACATTGATGTTGTATCTATAAAAATTTTACCACTTTTAGGTTTCTGTACTCAAAAGCTAAAAACAGGATTCTATTACTATGGCTCCACAGTCTGGCTGTATCTCATGGACCGTGATATCTAGACGGTTAAAATTTTTACAGATGATGTAGCAATTTTTGTTGTCAAAATATCAACAAATACCAAAAACAGAATAAAATAAATATTTAACTGAAGTATACAAAAAATGTGATTAAAAAAAGTTATAATATAGCTCCTAGTGTTGTTTACGGTACGGAAACATTTGTGCGCGGGTCCGACTCGCACTTGGCCGGTTTTTCAACTAGGTATGGTTCGCGCTAAACTCGAAAACTACTGAACGGATTTTTATGGGGTTTTCACTTATCGCTATATACATATCAGAATCAGAATAGTTTATTTTCAAATAGACCAATTACAGGCACTTTTTGAATTGTCAAAATGTCGGTCAGTCCATAAAAAAAGTGAAGCTAAATTGAAAGAAAGAAAATACGTTTATTCTGCTTAAAATATAATTGCACGTTCCTAAGCGTAGATCTCTATGGAGAAGAACGTGCAAGAAACTCCATGGACAACATAAAGTATAAAGATGGACTAGCAGTTAAATTTCGGACTCCCTAACTACCTCTTATAACTATCAAAATATTACTATAAGAAGGACTTCGATGTGAAATATTTTTTGAGTAATCATGTAAATGGGACGTAAATAGCTAATAAAGGAACCACGTAATGATGAGAACACTCGTCAGTACTATGAAAACTCATCATAAAACTCATTTCTGTAACGCGCAGTAGCGGCTTCATAACAGAATCCTGCAGAATAGGCACCCCTGAATAATATCTAGGTTATTTTGTCAATCAGATTCCTAGGCAACCCAAGATCACCAAACCGTAACCCCTTTTAGGTAAACCCCGAGTCTGTCTAACTGCAACAATGAATTTCCGACTGAAGCAGTGACATATTTAAAATTTCATACAACGGCGAAGCCAAATTGGCTAAGTATGTCGCGTAGCAAATTGTGAATGCCTACGTTCATATCGCTTGAGTGAATATAGCCAATAGAATAATAGAATCAACTAATTGTTTACATATTTAGGATTCGTAACGCTAAGTCTGAAGTTAGCTACGCTTGCTACGAGATTTCGTAGCGATACAACTGTGTAAACTCATTTGCTATGTATTTTATTCAAGCAATTTGTATTTTCGCTCTACGGGACATAATAATTACCACGTTCATGAATGAGGTTGCATATTTTTGTCGCTGCGAATTATCTAACAGGAAGTCATGTGAAGTTATGTCTTAATTTGTACTATGTGACACGATATATTGTAGATATACTTGTTTATACATACATATACTTACTAGTACCTATATCTGTAAGCCGCTGTTGAATTGTTCCGTAATAATGATAGAATATTTATGAAACTCCATATCTCGTGATTGTTATGTTATCCTTATCGTAGTTACCCAACTTTCCGTATAAATGTATATCGCCGCATTTCAAATGCTATTAAGATTGTAGTACAAAATGATTAATTTGTAGTTGTCACAACAGTTGTGTTAAATTATGGGAATAGAATTTATTTAGTTGAACAATTTGTTTTATTTACTCGTTTCTTTGGTAATTGCGTGTCGTAATCACTGTCAGGGCGCGACACGATAGGTGTAATGTTTGCCCTTATCAAATTAATCACATCGCGATAAAGAGTCGGCGATATGTGCTGCGGCGGCGAGGGAGGCGCGCCGCGATGCCGAGTGCGTGCCGCGCGTAGCCAGCCCGTAGTACTGTGGCTCGTAGCGTTATCGGGAAAGCGCGGGAAAATCGCGGCGCCGAGCACTCGCTTCAGTAGGCTCGCGGCCGCCGACAGACATGGACGGGTCCGCGCGCGCGCTCGCTCTCGTACTCGCGGTGATCGCGCTCGCGTACGCGCGCGCCCACATTCCCTCGCACGACAACATCCTCAGAATACAACTGTGGGATGCGGAAGGGCTCAGCAGGGACCCCATCACGTCGCCGCCGCCGGCCACCACGGCCGCCTCGCGCACCACCAGGCGCCACAAGTTGAAAGTGAACTTGGACTCGCTGTACGACGCGATGCTGGAGGAAGGCCACGGCGGAGGGTTCGGAAGATTCACGCGGCACAAAGTGCGGCACAAGCGGCGCCGGCCACGCCAGGCCGGCGAGCTGCCGTGGCGGTTCCACGCTGGCGACCAGCTGCTCAACGTGGCCGTGTACAACGACGACGTGCCGTGGGAACAGATCGAGGCTGACAATAGCGGGCCGGTGGTGAATGCCAGTGCAGTGAGTGAGAGTGCCAGTTTGCCAGTGAGTACGCCGCGGGACGCGGGCCCCCCCATGATGCTGCGTCAGCCTGAGGACGAGGTAATGAGTGAGAGCAAACACCGTATACATTAATGTAACGTCGCCTTTCAGCGTTATCGTCGCCCCGAGGTGGTTAATAGCCATTCACAGTACTGATAGGCTGCCGGCATTGCCGTAGGGATTTCTATTCACCGCTCCTTTTCAGGATAACCCCTCGGGCGACGATGCGTTGATAAAAGTGAATACCCTTCATTGTTTTTAAAATATTTTCTCGCCGGCTGTATGTAGATCGTATCACGTTGTGCGGACGCGAACGAAAAATAATTTTCAAGGGGAGATTGGCTCACACAGTACCTTATCAGTAAGATATATTTTTCGGATTATCCGTTTGTTTTCGTGAATGTTTACGTTCGCGTACCTACTGTTGTATTTCCTGATAAATTTTCTTGATTGCTTGGAATATCTTCGTTATCCGGGTACAAATGACCTGTTCTTAACTATTCTGTGTCTTGTAGGTACGTAAATATTTAGGTAATTAAGTAACGGGCCTAGAATTACCAATTACCCGCACAAACCTAATTGGATGTCGAGTTACAATTCGGACAGTTAAATACAAACTAGGTATATAGTTACCAAAATTGACTCGAATACAGTAGGTAAATCACTAACATTGTATGAGTGTCACCGGGTTATGACAAACACCGTAGCTTTATAATAAATCGCGTGAGATTGTAAACTCTTTCCAAAACGACACGGATAATTATATCGTCGGTTGGTAACAATCGAATATCAAAATAATGCTCAGTTTTTTAATTTACGCTAACACTAAACTAAGATTACAATACTGTTAATAGGTAGTTTAATATCAGTACAAGTTGAATTCTGACAAATAAATAAAAATACATCTTTAGTAAAACATTAATAAATAGTTTCAGAAATCAGTCATCTCTAATTAGAGATGACTGATTTCTGAAACTATTTTTTTCTAATTAGTCATTAACTTATTTCGAAATAAAACCATACAATTTGAATGGGATTATTTGTATTTGACTGAAAATATTTGTTAATAATATCAGAGCTTTATGGTAGTTTAAGATTTATTTACTACCGAGTTACCAACGATGCAATGACACCTGTACCTAAGCTACAAAACAAACTTTCAAATAGTTGAACAGGGAAAGCTACGCAAAAGGTGTTAAACTTGGAAGATAGGTACTTAACATGGCAATTCTAGACATTTACGATTCCAACTGTATGCTTAGTAAACTGTAAAACTTGAATGCTACATACATACGTTTAAACGTAGTCCGTAAATGTGTCCCTAGAGAACTAAATTAGGCATACATGACTGGTTTTTAGTGTTCGACCTTTAGATTGTTAACCTTTCGCGAAACTCTCTGAGGGTCATGTGACCGACATAGGGTTGCCGCCCCGCACTATTACTCTTTCACATTTATTCACTCCCTTCCTGTTTTAACATAAACGACTCATTTGACTATGTCCGCTTAAAATGCTTTCAACAATGTTACGGGTCACTTGATTTAATTTTCATAGGACCCATGATGGCCCTTCCGCGTAGCCACCCAAGGTAATTCTGCCACACAAACGTACACGCTGAAATATTCATCGTCATTACTGAACAAATGAAATAAACCCCCGATTTCTGAATTATTTTGTAGTTGTGTATTTGTCGAACTCTTGACTGTAAACCTGACAAACTAGCATAATAAACTAAGCGTTACATGTTCTTGATACCAAATTCTCAATTCAGAAAACTGTCTCCTTTTTGCTTCAAGTGGAAAATTATCAAAGAGTTTCCCCCGATTTTTGCCTTTTGCGTTTCAGAGCTTCGGTAACTCTTTCAAATAGTCTCGTAGTCCAGAAAATTGCCTCATATGAACTGTTTTTAAAGTGCATACAAGTTATGATATTGTCATTTTCAATACAATCCTCGATTCTCCATGTCCGATAAAGCTAAACAATTTTTTGAGTTAGTCTTGTAGATTGTAAATTTTTGTGTTTTCTGTATTGGACGATGTGATCGCTAAGCGTGAAACCCCTTAAATTATAAAAAAAAATGCATGCATTTCTATTTAAATCGATTAGTTAGTCATATCGATAACGTTTCCAATCGGAAGGGGCGTTATCTCCTGCTCTACGAGCTTAACGTTCACCTGTACTAAGTTACCGTTTCACCGCGTGCACGCCCGCTGTCCACAGCCCCACCGTGCACCGCCGCCAATCAGCCGGAAATTAGGCACAAATCAATAATTTCCCAGTCGACACTGTCCACTATCGATGCCGCTAATAGAGTCTGATTGACTCGTGTCTACCTTCAAGTTTCAGTGATGCGATATTTCAATCAACACTCGAATTATGAGCGTGATCGAAAATGTTAGGCGTATGAGTCATTATGTATATACTGATCTGATATTCATGGTCGTTACTGTTGTTTCGTTAATGATACCTGTGTAAAAATATATATCATTTATGCCACAAATATCCAAAAGATAAATTATAATTAAAATATCTTATATCCTTGTTGGAATTACCATCGGATATTTATATCCCGCAAAGAAACTAAAAGAACTTAATTATTATTTATTAAACCAGAATGGTGATTAGCTTGGTATAATTGTAATCTTAATTAGTTAACTGAAGCGCAAACGACATTACAAACTTAGGATTCAATTATTAAAGACTTACTGTTAGTATACTAAGGATAAGAAAACCTATCTACATCTTGGCAACAGGAAAATCGATTTACGTAACTAAAATCCTAAGAACACTTTAGCATAAAGTTGATACTTTATCTAATAGAGTCAGTCATATATGTGAAGTAAGTAACATAACATTATCATAACATAGAAACTCATCATTCAAACATTAATTAATTTATTAAGTAGGGATAGGTGTGTAATTAAGTATACCGCATTGCACCTCACGGACACATTTCGGCCCACATATTATGTGCCGCGTTGTAAACTCACCCTCCGTCTTCATTACACTAGAATACGAATTTAATACTCACGAAGAGTATTTCTTCGTGTAAACGAGTACTCAAACACTTTATTATGTTACAGCATTCGTTTTATCGCGAATTATTTAAGCAGAAAACATTAAATAAACGCTAAAAAACTTTCTTCATTAGACGATTTAAATTCCAAGTAATTTCCGCGTGTTCATTTAGGATTTGTGACCACTTCTCAACGCCGTCCGTCCTTAACATAACGACCCATAGGCGAAGCTTAAAAGTTAATTATCCTCCTTAAATTAATTATTCCTATAAAAATCTTTATGAAACGTAGACAGCAGTAAGAAAACCGTAACAAAAAGTAATAATAATGAAGTTCCCCTTTGAGAGGGCATTATAAAAAGGGAAGATATAATTCCTTAGTGAATCAAGCATCTGCCTTTGAAATATTGTCAGTCGTCAACCAAAATAATTATCTGTTTCGCTCCCCCTGTCGTTAAGAGCGATGAGGCGAGTATTTTAGCGAAAATCGATGGCTTAACTTCCGCATAGCGAAGCACCAGCGGAGCACCTGTGACTACACAAACATGTTTTTTGAGTAAGAACAATATCGTAAATGTTTCACAAGCTTTAGGAAAATGGGAAGGGAAAACTTTTTGTTTGTATTTCGCGTAATAATCTTGACTTAACTTTGGTATGTAACCTACAATATAAAGGAATTTAAGAGAATATGTATATACGTACTTGATTTATTGTGTCGGCAATGACAAACATTGTTCTTAAGTTGTTTGTCATTCTTTGTAAACTGTATTCATTGCGGTTGGTAGCCAACTCGTAAAAACCGAGGTTAAATTCAACGGCATTATTACGCAATTATGAAAAGCTCGTACCTAAACCGCAGACGACACGCATAGGATTAATTTGTTGTGACAGAAAAATGCAATTACTCAGTTATTTTGTAAAATTCCCCTAAACTCAGCTTTGTGTGACGTAAACGGTAGGCTAAACCTGGTTCAATCCTCGCTAGTTTTAGTTTTAAGGGGCAGTTTAGTGTAATTTAATGTTATAGTCTGTTATGATCTCTAGATTAGCGTCATATATTTGAAGTGCTTCATTCTGGTTACTTAAGTATGTGCCTACGCATTTGAGTTTGTCTTAACAACCCCTAAGCGCGAATTTGTAGCAGGCATTGTAAGTAGAGATGGGCACTTAACCGGGTTTAGACCAGGAAATTGGGATTAAACCCATCTCTTGTTACGTGATTTTTTATAATAATTTACAGTTATGTTTATGTAAAAGAGGTAACGTTATAATATTTTTTACGTCAAAAATGTTTGCCGCCCATTACATATTGTATCAATATAATATACCAAAATAAACTCTAAAAAAATCTTACAGTTTTGACAAAATGTTATGAGAACAAAAAAAAGCCCAACCAACTCAGTTTAAACCTAAGTTTTTCCATCTCTCATTGTAAGTAGGTACCTAAATTAAGTTAGTAATGAGATTCTTTGTGTAACAAGACAGTGTTATTCCCTAAACAGCTCCATCTTCCTGCTTCCTACTTTTTATTATTATCAATTAGTGGTTTCCAGCTATTCGGACGTTGATCGATAGATTACTAGATAAACGAGCTCTGATTGAAAGGTTCCGAGGTCTGACCACATTTTGCACTCAACGGCTTAACGAGGATCAGTAGTTGTGAAGTAAAACTCTAGGATAATGGTAATTTACTTGGAAAGTGCTTTTAATTTGCGAGGAAAACGGCGAAATCAGTCATTTTAATTAGTTATTTCAAATAGGTAGGGAAAATGTAGCATTTTTTACTTTTCCTGCTTTTGAAATGCTTCTTTCTTCGCTGATCCAGAATTTTCAAATGGACCTAATGAATGTTGTTTTCAGTTGCAATAAACTTATGATTAAACGCGAAAACTTTTAAAATATATTATTATCTACGAATAATATGAGTATCTACCGTACCTGACCTTAATTATTTCTAATGTACCTACTACAAAAACCTATGAAATAATTTTGCCTTATTTTTTTAATTTTTTTTTTGAGTCACTCTGTCAATAACTTTCGATATTTCCGTAAGCACATTTACATACATACACTAGCAAAAACATTTTTTAATAATTTTAATTTTCAAATTAATATTTATAGGATAGACTTGACGTTTCTGTTTTTCTATGAAGATGTATGGATCTAGCAAGTACCTTGAGTTCTCGGTAGAAAAAAAAATAAACCTTTTGACATGGGGACACAATGACAGATGAATAAAAAAAATATTTCGGGAGTAGGCAAGTTCAGGGACTACATAATACTTATGTAAGGGCGGCTACATACATATGTGAAGGTATAGATAGACAATAACATGACAAGGAACCCGATATCGCTTTATCAGAATTAGCGATGCTTATTGCCTGTATCGTAAATCAATGCGATGACATTTATCACTTAATTTATCTTTATACAATGGGTTCCGCAACGAAAGCTCGAACAAAGAGAAGTTACGTTCCTCTCCCGATATTTTGTTGTTAGTAGATGGTTTGTGAAGAGTAGGTGTATATTTGTAATCATTTTCATAAAGCCTTATAAATAAACTTTGGCACAAATATTATTATTATTCTTCTCCTATATACACGAAATCACACGAGTAGACTGTTCTGGAATAACACATTTTTATCCCAGAACTATGTTTGACTTTCGATAGGAAACCCCGTGGTCTTGGAATTCAAGGACGAAGAAGGAACATAGGTGTGGTTTAAGTAGTAGTCGGTAAATGTTTGACATGGTCTCAAGTCTTAGGATGATTCCCCATCTTTAAAAAAGTCTGCTATCAGACCCCGGGACACAGAGGGTTCCACATTTTAGCTGTGTGCATAATAAAGAAGAGAAGAAGCGCGAAGCGCTGAGTGCAACTATTACTCAAATATTTGAGCGTATTTGACATTAAATATTTTATTTTATCTTTTCATCTATTGCCATGGAGCCAATAATAATGAATCTTTGTTGTTCAGAAAAATAAAAACGCATATTTAAATAGCTCTAGTCTCCACACTAGGATTCCTTGTATCGTGAAGAATGAAAGATGTCTACGATAAGTTAGAGATATTCCAGGTTAATCTTGCTTACTTTCCTACATGTGAATGTGATGCCGTAGCTAGAGTAATCTCGCTTTGTATATGGGATATAGTGCTCTAAGAGATCCGCTTTACTTGAAATTAGTCTGTCTTATGCGAGCCCCTGATCTAAGGAATAAGGTCGTTTAGATGCTAAGAGCTTCCACTTACATTTGGCTATAGTTTGACTTCTATTTTTATTTAGGTAATGAATATCTACCATTATTATTGTTTTTTTATTATTATTAACTCGTATTGACTTACTGTTGGGCAAAGGCCTCCTCCATTCCTTCCGACACTCACGATTTTTCCCTTCGTTTTTTTTCCAATTCTTAAGGATATCCAGGTCGTTTCACCATATCCTTCGTGGTCTGCCGCAGCATCTTATTGCACGTCACGTACTGTAGGCATGTCTTGCCCAGTCTCATTTAAGTCAACCATATCAAGAACAAAATATTTTACTGTTTTAGCAGAGTTCGTGTGTCGCAAAAAAATCCCTGAGGCCCTCCTATCAAATATCCTAATCTAAAATCCGTATAGGTTGCTAGGTAAGCTTTACGTAATTTCCGGAATAAACAAAACAAAACATCCCAAACTTCCCGTTGATAAACGAGTATAAAGAACGTGGAATTCTGACATCTTTATTCAGTACGGTAATGTAATATTTTTTTACCTTTTCATCTTCAATATTGCATATCAAAACATCTTCCTGGTTATCAGCAGGGGGATATGTATCTTCAAAGTATTCGAAAACATTGATAAAAGAGAAAATTCTTAGTTATATCTACAGATATATAATTTCAAAGTCTCTATCCGAGTTTCTGATGAGATTGTCGACTGCACGTCCGGGGATTATCGTCGAAGACAGCTAATATACTCGAGTTATGTCGTGCATTAAGGCAAGTTCTGTGAGATTCATGTATGAAGAAACCCTAAGTGATTGGCTGTATCACGTACGATGTAAAGTAGGTAATATGTCTTGGAAAGATTGAAGATGGGGTTTGGAACTCGGTGTTAGATAATTATAATTAATTAAAGATGAAGTATTTTTATGTATTTTAATTAAAGATTGGATAGAACTATGAAGAAGGAAAGTTTTTTTTTAACTCAGTGACATTTTATAGCTCGTATAAAAGTCTTCGACCCAAATATGTAGGTAATTCATTTCGATACAAGTGGAGAAAGTTTGTCATTGCGACCGAGGAGGAATTCGTCCGAGCTGTAGGTGAGGGTGTTATGGAGCAGATTGTTGCTGTGACATGTGTATCAAACTACTTTTTTCAATACACTTATTAAGAAATGACTTACTACTAGGCAAGCGTGCTCCATCGTCGCTCACATCATCGCTTACCATCAGATGAGATAGTGGTCAAACGCGAGCCTATGAATAATTAAAAAAAAAATGTATAAAGGAGGGTTGATGCGTGACTCGTGGGAGTCGCTTAGCGCCCAGCCTGATAAGATAAATACAATAAACTGTGGCGGGGTGAGCTCGCGCTTTTTGTTGTGGTTTGTCTCTGCAGCATTCGGTTCCATAACATCCATGCTTACGGCTCAGGCGATTTCCACCTCGGTTGCAATGACAAATTTTTATCCACTTGTTTCAAAGTGTACTGTTTTCGTTATCATGACGCTTGACTTAAAGTGGTGGAAGTTTCCTTTAAAAGGATTCATATTGCGATGAAGGCTACCATTATATATGTTTTAGTTTTCTTTTCTGTGTACCGAACCTCTATATATTTATCTATCTATAATAAAATAAAAGAAACAAAAGCAGTCTTCTTGATCATCAGTTTTCATAAGTGACTAACTTACAACTTTATTTCAATTAAACATTCCGATAAAATATGACTCACAATACATCTGTCAAATAGTTGATGCACTCAATGACCTTTAGATATATGAAAGTGACTTCATATGGAGATAGTGCAAAAGAATATGAGTAAACACTGACACATTTCTTTGTAATCTACACCTGGCCTTGTGTATATAAATCAGCCTTATAATTTTCCCACTGCTGGGAATCAGGTCTCCTCTCTAGAGAAAAGAATGGGCCGTAATCCATCCCGCGGGTCCAGTGCAGGTTGGTGAATGTCACATGTCTTCGAATTTTCGGTTCTAGGACTTGACGGTTTCCTCACGATGATTTCCTTCATCGTTTTAAGAGCAGTGCTGATGAAATCTGTATATATAAAAGAAAGTCGTATTAGTTACACATACAAGAACGGCTGAACCGATTTGGCTGAAAATAGGTGGGAAGGTAGCTTAGAACTAGGAGACGGACATACATTTATGCCTTTAAATAAAAAAAAAAACCAGAACCTGCTCATTTATTGGTATAGGGTAGAAGTAGGTAGGGTAGAGTAGGGCAGAGTAGGGTACAGCGGGAGCGAAGCCGGGGGCAAAATCTAGCAAATTATACAAAGTAATACGCCTGGTTGGGTTTGTACTCGCGACCAACAACTTGTAAGTCTGGGCCGTTACCATGGGACCACCATTGCTCCTAACTTGTGCATGTAGAAAATATGTCTTTTACCAACTATGTTGGAAGTGGCATCCAGTATAACCGGATTCAGCTGGATATCAGTAGGCATTTTACGTGGAGCGACTACTTATTTAACTGTCACAACCCAGTGTTTAGTTGCGGAGTAGCATTGGTTGTAGTAGTTTGCGTTAAAGTATACCTGAGGAACTTTTGGCAAGGCTTGTGTTAGATTTCTTGGCTCCTACTATCCGTAACGACTATCAAAGATCAATAAATGACAGCCGGAACCAACAGCTTATCGTATCTTCCATGGCTCGTAGGTTTTGGTATGTTATCCTGGTCACCCATCCAGGAAACAACCTCGAGAAGTGTTGCTTACCCTTGGAGATAAACACGTGCGGCTGTTATTGTTTAACCACATATCCTATTGCATATATAAATATATTATATATCTGTCCACTTTAATGTCTCTATCAGCAGAATATGTGGGAGTTCCCCAGGTATGTTAACACGGTTCAAACAATGCCCTGCTCCTACGCACCTCTGTAATATGAATTTAAATGAAATACCGTATTTTATAGGCTCTTATGTACTTTCGAAGGAGATAGTTTAATTTGATGACATCGGAACATAAATGTACGTTTGAAAATTAAATGTTTTATGGACATTTGGATAGAAATAAGAGAGATCATTTGAAGAACTATGAACAACTAAATTAATTTAAATAAATTATATTCTGGTACGTTTTTAATAACCTCAATATATTAAACTTAATAGTAATAATTAAGTTAACATCATAGGTAGAGTATTAAATGAAGCGTTTTTAAAAAAATACGTAAATTGATTAAGTTATTAAAAAAGGTGAAATGTACACCAAGAACCTGTTTAGAAATGAAGTGTTTTGCTGGTCGGTTGTAATAGGGTTGCCAGCAGGAAAATATTTATAGGTATAATTCAAATTCATTAAGGTTTATCGAGTCACAAGAAAGTGTTTGCCACAAACTTGACGTCATGATTTTAATATTCCTGTCAACGATTTTCCTTTTCGGAATTTCCGTGCATTTGAAATTTGATGATGGTGCTATACAAGGTGTTACTTTAACACATCTATACACCGTTAATTTTTTTATCGTTTTGATCCCGTGGAGAGTCGATTCGGTATATGAAAAACTATCAAAACTAGACGGTTTGTAAAGATAAAATCAAAAAATAAAGTTCTTTTTTTAAAACTCGAATTAATTTACGCATGTACGAAATTTATTTCTTTATACTTCAGACTCGCCAAGATCCGTCTCGACCGTACCTACTGTACATTGTATGGAACTGTCAACTAAGTCATGTTTATTTATTCATAAACACTGGCTGGTTATGAGCTTGTACTCATAGTTGTCACTAGCTTCCTTATTTGAATGTCACTTGCGCTGGATTATAATCAGAGAGTGTTTGAAGTTAGAAGACTATTAGGTTTTAGTATTGACCATAGACATATAGAATGGACTGAGCAATAACCTAATAGGTAGAGAGTGACAAAGCGATATCATAGCAAACTTCACGAGCAGTTAACGCGATCCATTTGACGACCTAAACTGAACTGTTAAAGGGATGGAGATTGTTGTAGGGTGTAAACATGGAATGGAGCTAATTCTTCTTTCTCGCTCGCTCACTTGACCTTTTAACATGTCACGGTAAGGGTGTTACATATATATTTGTAGGTTGTAGTGACAAAAGAAGCTGTAAGCCCGTAATGTGCTCAATCAGAATTCTATAAGATGACAACTAGATAGGTACCAGTATCTAGCTAGTTAGTGTATGAGCGAGTCCCACGATAGCTTTATCTCTCTCACGCTTTTCTGCTCGTATGCATTTTGTATTTGGACAGGGACGTTTCACTTCATTCTCTAAGTTTATGTTTCCAACTTACTTGTATATTACCTACTTTGAAGTGTCCATCGTAATATAACTGATACTACATTTTATGGCCTTTCTGCCTCTCTAATCAACTTTGTCATCGGAATTAGTATTGCATTGTTTGCTATCCACATATTATTGTTTATTTTGTGTGAAGTATGGTTTGAATAATATAATTTTCAATACACTTGCTCGAAAACTTGCTCATAGGTATCGCACTAAGATTAGGTTCGTTATGCCATCTATATCTCCCTCGTGTTCTTTTTTTTATATCTTAACAAGGACTTTTTTCTTTCCCATTTCAGCAGCCTTTGACTCCATAACACACTTGCCTAAGGTTCATGCGAATTCCGCCTCGGTCGCAATGACAAACTTTATTTTTTTACAAGTGCAGAATTTGTATCAAAATGTAATATTATCGATCGGTACATTTAAAATAAACAACTCACACTTATTTTTAGTGGCATACTAAAAGTTTAGCAGCCAACATTCTAAAAAGTTTCATGCAAAAAGTTTCATTTCGTTTTTATTACTTCATGTCGGTATTTTGTGCACTGGCAACCTTGCGTTATTAGCTCGGAATTAGCGTACGTTAATGTAAGGGTTAGTAAATAACACTCATTAGTTATAGAGATACCGATCAGGCAGGATGTGGGAATGATCCTACATGAGCCAGTTTCGATATTATTTCGATTATTATCTTCACTTGCAGCGCAATCTTGCTTGATAGTCACTGGAAAAATGAGATTTTTTATAGTTCACCTGCAGGTTCATTATAGCGCCACTCCTTATTTTCTTTTTCTACACTAGATAATATTATGAAGAGGTAAAGTTTTTTTTTTTGTTTGTACTCGTAGGTAATCTCTGAAATTACTGGTCCCGGGTCCGACTGCTAAAATTTTTTTCAGTGATAGAAAGCTGCGTTATTCGTGAGTGACATAGGCTATATTTTATGTTCGCCGGCAAAGCCGCGGGAAAAAGCTAGCAGCGCAATCTTGGTTGATACGTCATTGGAAAAATGAGGTTTTTTATAGTAAACCTGGCTTGCAGAACATTATAGCACCAGTTCTCATTTTCTTTTTCTTTTAAAAAGCTCGCGTATAGTTACTTATTTCACCTGATGGTAATCAATGATGTGGTATTCGATGGACTCTTGCCAAGAAGTTACTTGACTTGTTTCTTATAATAACTTTATCATTTACATTTTTACAGGGTGATAAACTGTAAACGCTGGGCAAAGGCTTGATTAATTTAAATTATGGCGCCTTCTCTTTAAACTACCTCATAATTAAAAAATAAGTATCTTTGCAAGGCTATAAAATTTCTAAACAGGCTCTATCATATAGCAGTTATCATATAATTTATTTCTGAGTTATTGGAAAGCTTAATTATCTTGTCAGAGATCTACGGCTTGCTGCTAGGACATCTGTAGGAGGAATGAGGATAATGTCGGGGAATGTTTTTGTCTATGAATGTTCATGGACTGCATGAAACGTGATGTGTAGAAAAGGTGCGACTACTTACTTGTTGATGAGTAGGAAGATGTATGGAAAAGATGGATAGCGGATGAGAAACATAAAATTATAGGATGAGAGGCTCTGGAGAGAGTGGTAACGCTTTAGAAATAAAGATTGTCAAAAATATCAAAATGTAAGGTGCTAGACGAATTTTCAAAAATCTCAAAATACGTACATGTGGGCTGCGGGGATTTTTTTAGTATTGACTTATAAGTTTGATTTTTCGCTGCTGCTTTGGAGTATATATACTACTCAGGTCTGCATCTGAGTATTTGATATTAATTTCAGTTTCATACCTCCACGCTTTCATGAAAAAAATAATCTTGACGGACGGACAACAAAGCGCTTCTATAAGGGTTCCGTTTTTACCGACTTGGGTAAGGAATCCTAAAAACAATAAACAAGCTACAATATTCCGACAGATAAAGACATGCCATGAACATATGAAAGGTACCAACTACCGGCTTTCTTTCATGTTATCAAGTACACGCTACACCGTCGAAATGTCAGAAGTACTGACATTTCAATCGCGAGGCGTTTCCGCCACACGCTACTCATAACTGCCTGTCTGCTTGGGTCTTAATATTGTGTTATTGGATTTTACGTTCAACTTTAGAACCTAGTATCTATACAAAGTGTAATTGAAGCAACGGAAAAGGGGTCGGTCATTGTACTGAATACTTTTACAATGGGACTATTTTTTTTTGATAGCCTATTTTTTGTCCCACTGCTGGGCAAAGGCCTCCCCTTTCTCCTTCCAAACTTCCCTGTCTAAGGCAATCTGGCCAATTTTGCCCCGCAAACGTGATCAGATCGTCACACCTCCTTCGTCGTGGTCGATCTCGACGGCGTCGACCGGCTCAGGCGTCCAGTGAGTGACAATCTTCGCCCTCATCTGTCCGGGTGCATTCGTGCGACGTGGCCAGCCCACTCCCACTTCAGCCTAGCCGTTTTTTCTCCGACATCCGCTGTTATTAACTATTTATTATTATTAATTATATACTTTATTTTACACCTCATAATGTGGACAGAACAAAAATTTGCATAAACTAATTGTACACTTACACAAAAATCGACTGTCCTATATATTTGTTTACATTACTTGACAGAATGTAGATACAGACCAATTCTCAGGATTGAATCCATTATTATGACATTGCCCGAAGAATTACCATGGCCCTGGACCGCATATGGCAACTGAAGGAATGCAGGAGGAATTTCGTTAGTAAAAGTCTGACACTACTTTTTGCCGCAACTAGAGCAATATGTAGGGTTACAAATGACTCCTTAATTTGATGATTTCCCACAGCAAAAAAGGGTTGGATTAACAGAAAAAGTGGCTCATAAGGGCCATCATTTTTGAGGAAATTTCTATGTTTATGTTGTATTGTTCCAATACCTTTAAGGCTGAAGTTGATACAGAAAACTGTCTTAAAGTTGTATCGTTTATGAATTTTGTGCTTTTGTAAAGTCAGGAAAGATAATTGTTCGTCAAAGTGAGTTTTAATCTTACATGAACATTATAAAATGACAAGGTTTATGAATCTCAGCGAGGTAACGGATAGTGAAGTTTCTATTTGGCACCATTTGTTGCGGATGGTACAATTTTTTTTTGACTTTACTTACCTTACAGCGTCAAAATGTCTATTGGAATTTCATTTCATTAAAATATCACGAAAAGATTCCGTGTCTGTTTGTAATTGTTTTTGATTAGGTCTTCTATATCCGTTAATAAATACAGTGGACACCTAATAACGTAACAAACTAGTAATCGATATCATTTCGTTTGTTAATCCAACATACTACAACGATGCAGCAATGCAATCAGCGTCAATGAACTATTGTCATAATGGACCCATTACGTAAATAAGGCTGTATATTGCAATCGATACCTGATTACTCGCTATCGATAATCAGGAATATCACTAGAGTAGAGAGTAGCCATACAATAAGGCAGACGAAAACTTTGGGGACTGAAGCAGACAATCCGAGTGCCTGCAGTGAGTTTATTTTACGTTAACGCGATCGACACGTTAGTAACGTTCGGCGCTCCGATAGGCTCGCTACAAGCTGTTAACCAATCAGAGAGCTAAAAATAACTCGCACGTGGCAAACGTTTCGATCGTGTAACGTGAAAATAACTGGCACTCAGCGCATTAATTTGTTTTTGGAGCGACACTGTAACGTCCAATTTCTTGCAGGTGTAACTATACATAATCACTTCTAACTACTATGTAATGTTAGCTCTTACCAAACCAACACTTAAATCCAAACATAAATATCTCCAAGAATTCGAGGACGAGTAATTTAAACTTGAATTATAATTTAACTTTAAGATAAATTGTCTCCGACCACAGAGCTTCAACTCTATAAATTAGCGTCATCCCACCTTACTTCACAAACTTACCATCTAATTATACAATATCAGTTTACTCATTACAAGATTTATCTATATTCTAATACCGTAAATTTTCATCCGATATTAGAATAAATTTACTTTCTACGGTAATACGTTACGAGCAGAAGTGATGTATGGGGGTTTCGTAATTAATTCTTTTCATTTGAGCGCCGTGCATTCATCTTGTTTTGAAATAGTTATCAACGACGGTTTACGTCTTTACATTATAGTGCACAATCAGAATTGTCTGGCAGACAATAAATAACATCCAGGGACTCGTTGAGAAACCACTAATTAAGTTCTTGTGAGTTCGAACGTCACGTGGGCGACTTATATCCCATCTTAACAATCCAGGAATTTAATGTCGCACACAAATCGAACTTTACCTTAACACCCTTAAGAGTCATATTCGATTAAAAGATGGTTCAACTTATAAATTTTCTTATGCAAATTCATAATATTTAGTTGGTGGATGCTGACTCTATTTTAATAATTGATAATGCTAATGAAAAGTCTTGTATGAAATATGTTTTTTAACGATGCCTTTGTAGGGACTTCATTGCAGTTGATTTATCGGGGTTGGTATTAAAACATGGCTTGTTAATCACAAGAACATTTACTATTTAAGAAAGTTGTATTAAAATATGATAACATTAGCTAGAATATTGAATTTAATGGCTTTATTTAATTTGAGAAAAATGTGATTAAATTTGATTACGTTTAGCTAAAAAATAAACGGTTTTCGTCTCGAAATAAGAAGTTTTTCTTTTTCTTTCAATTTAGCCGAACCGATTATACCGAACTGAAATGTCCGCAGCAGAAATATATTGGTAACTAATGAGCTTACGCTAGTATTATACGTATTACGCACTAATAAACTAATGCTATAAGTCTAGAATTCTAGACCATTCGATTATTCATTCGATATAGGTAGATACTTTATTGTACACCAAGTTGACTGAAAAGTTGAAGGGAAATTTGGCTTGATATGGTCATGTAAAAAGGAAGGATAAAACACATGTTACATGGATGGAGAGGGACAGAGAGGCTAAAGATAGGATGGATGGATTGTGTGAAGAGTGTTGTGAGAAAAGGGAGATAGTAAAATAGCATAATGAGTGACAGGATAGAATGGAACAAAACATGTTGCGCTGACGCCAAGTACTTAGCACTGGAAAAAGGCAAGAAGATAAAGATTGCACACCAAGATACAATTGGCGGCCGTATTGCATTACGGGATTTCATAAAATGTAGAGTTTGCAATTGGTAAAAATATGTAATACACAGATTTTACTTATCGACGTTATCTAGGAAGTAAATTAATTACAAAATTTGGTATTTAAAACATTTTTGACATTTAGTAAGATGGCTAAGTACTTCAAAAAAATAATCATTAAATTACACCTGTCTTTCGCTAGGGTGCAAGAGTAAAAAACACACCCACAGGTTACATGTTATGTAAAATTTCCATGACACAGGGTTCGACTCAATTTGTTCACAAATCCAAGCTCTGGCCTGCAGGAATGTTTAAAAGAGTTATAGTGACCGTGAAACGTAAAGGGCTATTAAAGGATGGGTTTTGTCTGAAAAGGGTCAAAACTCTCTCTTACGTAGACTGGGAAACCAAAAAATATAAATATCCAGTTGTTTGCAATCTGACATATAAATGATATTTAGCTAAAAGAAGCTAGAGAACAACCTACGGTCCGATGGTCTTGGCTGGATTTTCGGTTTCAGCCAAAAAGGAGCCTAATATTTGGCTCGACCGAAACTAGCTCTAGGATGCGTCTTTGACCTCACGGTTATGATACCTAAAAACTAACAGACTCGTTTGTCTATGTATTTTATAATTTCTGTATTCGATTATTTACTACCTGATAGTAAATAATCGATTTCAAATTAGCCGCAAAGTGCTGCGCTACATCCGTGCTGCGGCCGCGCGTTTTTATTTAGACACCGTTAAATTTTGGTCGTTTTAATCCCGCGGAGGATCGATCGATCGGTACATGAAATACTATCGATTTATAAAGATAAAATTAAAAAATAAAGTACTTTTTTTCTAAAACTCAAATTAATATATGCATGTACGAAATTATTCTTTTTTAAGTAAACAAGTCAATGACCTTGTAGGTAGTTGTCGGTTGTTGCGTACTAACTACCTACAGTTCATTGGCCTCACTCAGCTGATGTTAACTTAAAGAAATTAATTTCATACATGCGTAAATTATACTGTTTATAATTATATATTAATTCGGATTTAAAAGAAAAAAGTTCTTTATTTTTTAATTTTCTCTTTACAAATCGTGTTTCATGTATCGAATCAACCCTGCGCGGGATTAAAACGACCAAACTTTAACGGTGTATAAAATAACAATGCAGCGCTATGGCAGCGCTGCAGGCGCGCTACCGTCGCGCGCCATTTGCGGCTGATTTGAAGGCCCTCTTTTTTTAAAGTCATACATATATAATTAAGCATAACTATATCTTAAAGTTATACGTATTATTTTTTTGTCAGTTTTTCTGTTACCACGTCAGCTTCGACTTCGGTTACGATTGAAACTGGAAGAAGAGCCATGCGTATGTTAGTTTTGTTACAGTTTTGGCTGCAAATCGTGATTCGTCGAACACTACAATAAACCAGTATCATAATATTAGTATTTAGATACGTATACAATATCTTAGGGCCTATACTTTGTGAAACTGCATTAGATCTGGACCTCCGCGGAGACTCGCTAACGATCCTAAATCATAGTGGTTGATTCATACCGGCCATGCGAGAATGCTATGCTCTATATTCTAAGTAAATCATTCAAGAAATGAACGAGACTTTCTGAAATTGTTAGACGGGGAAGTGAGTGTATAGATTCTTGGAAAGTAAATTGAATTTTGTGTGTGTTATTATGTAACCTAGTGTAGGTCTTCTACCTTCTGGATCATAGATATATACTTGTACTTGCCTAGGATAAGTATTTACAAAATAATAGATGTTATTTTTTTTATCGTCTATAAGTATTGCAGTATGTGGATAAGTGATTTGTACATGGTAAAATACACATTTGCTAAAATCGTATTCGGTGCAGTTCCGATCCCCCGTGGCTAACAACAATTATTTGTAGGTATTTACTAATAACGTACATAATGTATCTTGCTGTCTACAGGCCATACCACGCGCGTTCTTAACGCGATTCATTTGAAGACCTAAACTGAATTGTTAAAGAGATGAGGCTGTATAGCACCATCCCACTAAGCGATAGGGCTCTTAGACCACGGATGAAATAAATCCCGATTGTATTAAATTGAGTTTTAACAGTATGACATCATTTCGC
Source organism: Leucania comma (assembly GCA_958295575.1). NCBI lineage: Eukaryota > Metazoa > Arthropoda > Insecta > Lepidoptera > Noctuidae > Leucania > Leucania comma. Next base: position 10,436,228 of record OY282474.1, on the reverse strand, counting down.
CATAAGGTCCTTCAAGTACCGCCTCGACACCAAGAAGTCACGGACAAAAACACGTTTTATGACCGTGTAAATAGTTACAGTAAACAATAAAATTAATAAACACAACCATATTCATAGGTGGGTCCCATCCATTACCGCTCTATCATAAAGGGACTTAATTGCCGGACCTCCAGTACGTCGCGAGCGCATCTTAAATCACGGTGATCAATTCTACGGCCACCGAGAACAATGTACAATCGTCTTCATAGTTTTGTTACCAAACAATGCGTTGAGCGGACAATTTGTCAAACTTGTGTTCTTACCTGTCCGTACCTCTGTTTACTTGCCGAGATTTATGTAGTGTAGACTGACGCTGCCTGGTCATTGACAGTGTTTGCTGAAGTGGCGTTCAGAAAAACTTGAACAAATATTATGTTTTCTGGTTCGAGTATGATATTATAGAGATCGATTACCAGTTTTTTGTGCGGCGCGTTCTCACCTTGAATTCTTTTGTGGTTTGCAAACAAAGATGATTTGAAGATATCGTAATCTATTAACGCCTTTATTATTTTGTCTTGTCAAGATAGTGTAACAATCTTGTGTGCTTTTTGTACTAAGTTTAAAATTAGAGGTAATTTCTAATCCGGTTTATAAGGAAAAACAATAGTTTTTGATAGAAATCCGTATGTAATTCATTAATTATATAGGTGTTAGGGTAACAGGCAAAATAGGGCTCGGGAATTGGTCTAAAGAGTTACCACAACACACGAACACACGGGTGGTCTTAAAAAAATCAGACAAGGTTAGGTCCACACATTATGTAAGTAACAATATCTTAAAAACTTTAGTTTTTTAGCATTAATTAGTGTTGACAGCAACTCTTTAGTACACTACGATATGAAGCCGCACCCATCTTTAGAATAATCGGGGGCTTCTATCTATCCGCAAAAACACTCAGTAGAAGTCTGACACGCCTCTCCTCGCACCAAAAAGACCGGGTGTCAATTAATCAAATTGAAAAAAATATATGCGTGCAAGCTGAATTTGAACAATATTTGTTTTCTATTTTTGAATTAAAAATTTATTATTGGAACACGGAACGTCTATGGACTTTTTAAACGAAACAAAAAATCTACAACTTGTTAGGCAATTCATAAAACAAAAAAAAATACCATAACAATTTATTCATTTGTCATTGTCGCTTACATAAGGTAGGCTTTAATGGAAGAGATGAAGATTAAAACACTGTCGTTTGTATGCACTATTGTTTCGAATAATAGGAACAAAGTGACGCAACTTCTTTCCGATAATGATTTATTATTCGATTTCGTTGCGGTTGGCGCCTCTCTAACGATATGAAGTCAGATTAGTCTAGTGTAGTACTATGAGTATTAGTGTAGTCTTTTGTAACCCAAAAGTTGACTGGTAGATAACGCCTAGCTGCATAAGTCCGCCTAATTAATATATAACTTAATATATTCCACAACTATATCACAACGAATTCCAGTCCCAAGCTAAGCAGAGCTTCTGTTATGGGATACTAGACAACTGATAAACATACTTATAGTATATTACTAAATACATACATATTACAGATAAATAACACCCGGACAAAATGTTTGTATGACGAGCACGATCATTTGTTCTGTACAAATGATCGTGCTCATTATACAAACATTTTGTCTTGGGTGGGAATCAAACCCACCTCCTCAATTCTCCTCAATTATCACTACTATACAAAAAGTTTAAATAATAAGATAACTATAACAACAGTATTTATGCAACAACACAAGTAACAACAACATAGCTCAGCCAGCAACTATGTTTTTTTTTAAATTACAAATTTAAAAAAATAACAGACAATAGGCTCGCGTTTGACCACTATCTCACCTGATGGTAAAAGATAATGTGGCCGACAATGGAGCATGCTTGCCTAGAAGTATCCTATTCACTCTTGACTTAAAGACACCTAAGTTGTAGCTATCAGGAAACAGGTTATGACTAACTTATAGAGTTAATTAAAAGAGTTGTGAGTATACATGTGTTGATGGATTGTATGAGATTCGTTTTATTATTATTTCATATAAACTAGTGCATGACTGCGATCCCTCCTGATGGTAAACAGTGATGGTGTGAGGAGTGATATAAAAGAAAAGGGAGCTGCTGATAGTATAACGGGACAAAACATAATATTAAAAAAAAAATGGGTTGCGCCGACCTCCAGTAAAATGGGACGAGGAAGGAAGATGATGAAAATGGTATGATGTAAGCAATGCAAACTTATGAAAGTATCTGTAAGCTGTCTTATTTTTTTTGGTTTCAAACTTTTTTCTCACGTCTCGCTCCTTTGGGCTATCTCACAGGCGTCGTATATTTTGAAAATGAATCGTAGCCTATGTAGACGTTTTATCAGGGATTTATTTCTGGCTTTGCCCTCGTGCCTATAACACTTCCCTCATTATAGTACGCGGCAAATAAGTTGAACCATTTACTGTGGTTACGCGCATCGGTCATGGTTCAACGTGTGTGACGAGGGTTTTAACCTAACAGATTGTTCAACTTATTTGCCGCGTACTATACAGATTAAGACCTATATATTTTTCTGATGTATATGATAAATTACTGTAAAGTGGCATAAAAAATCATTCAACCGTTTGAGCGCAAAGGAGTTATTAACAAACACACACATACATAAAGACTTCCGCCTTCGAACATTAGTCTGAATTATTACCTAACTATAAGCATAAACCATACAAAAAAATCCTGTCTTTGTTTTAAATATTAGTTTTCATTTCTAATTGTATGACGCACGTTTGTTCCTCTCACACAACGTGATGTAAGAAATGGAAGCAAATAACGGTTTTAGTTGTTGAATAAACTAGTTTTAATGACGTCATTAATATAATTATTTAGTGATCTTGTGTTACTGCATACTAACTTTCATAAATTGCTGATCAAATATTTGAAATTACTGTTAGCATCAGACCCTCCTTAAGCATAGTAGGTGGCAAATAAGTTGAACTAAAATGGGCGCCGTTACTATGGTTAGGCGCATTCCCCTGCGGTGTCACACTTCGATTCAAACCCGAAAATCTGTTAGAATAGAATAAACTTTATAATAAAAGAAAAACAAGTAAAAGAAAAGAAGAGAGATAGAAGGTCGATCGCTATTTTCATCATGGTTCAATTTATATGCCGCTTGTTGTACACATTATCTACCAAAGTCCCCCACTTCGTCTGTCTGTCTATTTGTGTGCACATGTGTTTTATAGTAGAGAAAAGCAAAGCGAAGAAATTCAAAGGTTTCTAACACTTATACAACGTACATAAAACGCATTACAGAATACAGTTAAGTTATATAATTTAATAACAGGCATTTGATGGCTAATTAACTGAAGAATGGTTATTAAACTGAAGCTGGTAAAGACACCTAGCATTCTCGTAGTCGTATAACCGGATAGTTACGGTTCTTCAACATAAAGTGTCGAAGAAATATAGAAAATTCTCATATATGGATGGAATAGAGAAAAACAGTCTCGTTTACCGTTTCTTATAAATTGTAAATGAAATGAAGCAAAGTATCATCGAGGCAGTAATCGTTGAGTGAGCTAACTGTCGCTCCTTGTACGCTGTATTTATGGACAGTCACTTGAAACGTGTAGTGTCTAGTAGAGTCATGTTTTAATTTGAACGACAGTTACTGATAGTTGTCTTAAACAACAGATTTTAATTGAGATGGGTAGAATTCAATAGATCTGAATAGTATACATATGCCTAAAAGGTAGGAGAACGTCTGCCGGGACCGTCTGTTACACTATATAATATTTAGGTGCTTACTTCTTTAATATTTAGATGTCTAAATCATATTTAGATGCCTATTTCATATTTAGATGCCTATTTCATATTTAGATGCCTATTTCATACTTAGATGCCTATTTAATTACGGTAAGCCTTTGGGCACATATCGATTAATGTTTCATGTGAGCGCTATCAAAATCTTCTTTCTTTATGTAAAGCATAGTGCGGTTTTTTATACTATTTCATTCCATTTTTGTCAATTTTCTTTTATTGACATTGTACTCGTATCTTATTAGATTTTGTACTTCAATAAATAATTTAATTTCGACTCACATTAGCAACAATATTTTGCCTTTCGACGGAACATTGGTTGCCCAACATTATAAATAAGTGAGATAATTGTACTTTGTATTCACAATAATAAAGAATTTGAACAGCCTTTTTGGATTCGATCTTAAAATTCAAACTTTTAGCTTCTTGATTGCAAAGGCACCGGTGATTTCGATCGAGTTACGCAATCGGCCTTAAAGATTTATATGTGACCTTTATACAGCTTTACGATCTTTTATGGTAGCTATGTGGTGTTAAACAGTATTAAGGTCCTACCTGCTCTAACTGAACACTTTAAGGGATGGAGCTACATAAAGCGTATAGCTCCGTCCCTCTTACTCGGTCGCACGCCTGAGATTTTAACATGTCGTGGTAAGTCCTTTGTTAGTATACTGATTGTCATAAAAGGTTCTTGAGAGATTGAAAGCACTTTTTCGTCAAAGAAAATGTTTTATTTTCCGATTTAAAGAAAATTCTATTACCTTTATTATTTACTTACTTACTTTATTGTATATTTATATGATGAGTGGTACCCTTTTGTAGTAAGAATATATAAGCATAAGCATCATCAGCCTTTTTATTATTAATGTTCTTATTGCTGGGACTCAGGCCTCCTCTCTCGGAGAGGGAATGGCCCGTAAATCACCACGCGGGCTCAGTGCGGGTTGGTGAACGTCATATCTGTTAGAATTTTTGGTTCTAGGACATCCTGGGAAGGTTTTCTTTTTCCATTTTGAGAGCAGTGGTGATGAAATATAAAAACAAAATAAAGTACTTATATGCCTGGGTTTGAACTTGTGGAGCAAAAGTTTGGATCGATACCATTGGCCATAATTGTTCTAATGAAAAGAATATACTCTAAGTTACAATAAGGGTATATTCTTTAATATAATCAATAAAAAAAATGGTAATTTAAAAAACTAGTACTTAGTTTTTTAAATTACCATTTTTTATTTTTTTAGTTTTATTTTTTTACGATATCACTTTCACAGTAATTACAAATCTAACGACACCTCGCAAACTAAAATCCATCGAGCCGTTCAGGCCACAGAGCGTGCCAAATATTTGAATTTGGCGCCAAAAATCCGACATTTTGTTTTTTTTTTTTTATTTTGATATACCCAGTGTCACTCTCACAGTAAATACAAATCTAACGACACCTCTCAAGCTAAAATCCATCGAGCCGTTCAGGCTGCAGAGCGTGCCAAACAATTATACATACATACATACATACTCTCGAAAAACATAACCCTCCTTCTGGCGCAGTCGGGTAAAAAGTAAAGTTTAAAAGTTTTTGTTACTATTTCGGTGTACAATAGAGTTTATTCTATTCTATTCTTAAACTTTTAAAAGTCTTCCAGTCTTCCTAATTCCTGGTGAAGAGTTTTTTTTTTATTTATATAAACTAGTGCTTGACTGCAATCCCACATGAATGCAGTTCACATACTTCACATATAAACCTTTTTTTTTAGTTGGGAAATCATTTAATGACTTCTCTAGGGCGGAGAGGGAGGGTGTGTTGACTTTTACTTACTAAAACCACACCTATCTTATTTCTTTGCCTTGAGTTCAAGGACTTTTGGGAGTCAACTCACGCATACAAAGTTTATGGATCGGAATAGCAAATGTTTTTACGCACAAAATGCAGAAAGAATATTCAAAACAAATCCAATTTAATACTACATTCTTACAATGCGCTTTCTACTCACACGAAACATTTCGTAGTCCATTCAAACGTATATTTTGTCATACATTTGTTTTCTGTATAAAGCTTAAAAAGGAAAAAAAATACAGACCGTAAATTGAGATCCAAAAACAAAGCGACATAAGGCAGAGGTGATGTCTGCTGTCAGTGTTGTCACTATACTAACAATTTATGCATGAAGTCTAATGGGCCTTTCCATCAGGCTTGTTTGCAAAGCTTTCTATGAAATTTTATTCGGTAATAGCCCGTATAGGCTCCCACGTCTTGCCTCAATATCACATTGTCAATATGAGTTGTTCTTAAGTGATTCGGGAGAAAAGTTTCGCATTACCCTTTTGAGTTAGTGAGTCGTCTTTTGTTTGCTTGAGTTAGATTCGAGCATATTTTTGTAATTATTTAGTTTATTTGGTGATGTGTTTTGGTTTCTATTTTTAATATTTGACAGTACAGGTGGCGCAGCAGTTAAGCGATTGGCTGCTGCAGTGAGTGTCATGGGTTCGATTTTTGCTCGGAACAAAATATTTTTGTATAGCCTACAGATAGTTGTCCCGGATACAGAAATAATTCCTAGTGTGAGTCAACATTAAAAAAAAACTTGAATTAGAAGGCTTTACCAGTTCATTACATGAACAAAACAATTTAAGTGAATTATTTTTTAATAATAATAATAATATTCCACAACAACGCCGACTAGTCCCAAGCTAAGCAGAGCTTGTATTATGAACATGTGAGTACTAGACAACTTATAAACGTACATTCTATTCATTTCTAAATACATACATACTATAGATAAATTATAACCAGACACAGAACAAATAATCATGCTCATCACACAAACATTTGTCCTGGGTGGGAATCGAACCCACGACCTCCGGCATAGCAGTCAGGGCCCCTAACCACTAGACCAACAGGCCAGTACGATTAATTTGTTCAAATCGATATTTTTTCTATAGTTGTTTCGTTTTTGCAGAGCTGTAGAGGTCATTGTCCTTTCTCTAAACTGCAAATGGAACGAAATATTGGAGGGTCACTATTACTATGCCAAAACAATAAAGGTCCGATATATTTTTCTTTTCAAGATCACTTGCTCCGATATCATATCGATACCTAATCGATGAATGTGATTTTTCTTATGACCTAATACATTCATCAAAGTAACATATGATTAATACCGTAATACGTGACATTTGGTATTTCCAAATCGCTCTTCACTATGTTTTCTAATGACATGATAATAATCATACCGATGACATTGACAAATGTTGCATACTGATGACGTCACTCGATAATTCCCCGTACGTACCTCTCAGTACTTACTCCAACTATTTGGCACCAAAACAAGAAATAAGGAAAGAATGAAAGACGGAAAGAAAGGAAGATTTAAAAAATGTTTATTTGGTGATAAGTCACTAAGATCACACAACTTAAAAAAAAATATTGGATGGAACTAAAATAAAATAAAAAAAGTGACGGTCAATAAAAAAAAATAAAAAAAGTGTGTAGGCTTAGATTAAATCAAAACAACAGAAGAGAGGTGACTCGCCTCTAGCGGGTGGACCGCTGAAATTGTGACAATTGTTACGATATCACATCGGTTGCGACGAACACACACATTTGAATACCGCGGCGGCTAACGCTATTTTGCTCGCACTACAGCGCCGACTTTTATCTCTGTCCTTGTCTATCAGTAACTACAGGTAGTGTATGTAGATGTGTGAGTTTCGAATCCACATTTTCTGATTGCGATGTTAGCGCGGAACGTATTTTACCTTAGAACATATCAATGTGTGTAGGTATTCAAAAGGTAGTCAAAGCATAATTACCTATTACGGAACTCAGATCCGCCAATGCACGATGAGTACAGTGAATCTTTCAAGGCTGAATGTAGAGGCAATTAGCGTGTTAATTTGCTATTGTATCTAATGTAATTGTTACGTTACTCCAGGATATAAATTCGAAGTAACGTCCTTGTTTTGGTTACGAAACGATGATGCAATAGCTTTTCTTCCTTTTCTTTTGCGGTATTAACAATTTGCCTGAAAAATATTTTTTTCTCCTTAAATTCTAGAATCATCAAAGTTATCTTTTTCATTACTGATAGGTTCTTGCTTAACCAAGGGCGTCGCCAGCCGATGATCGAGGGGTTTCTAGAATCTAGAATCATCAAAGTTTTTTTTTTAATAATAATAAAAGTTTATTTTCTCCACAATATAGCTCCTAATTGCTAGCCTTATATCTACGGTAACATATATGATGGGGATTATATTGTGGGAGACTGGTGCCTAAACTAGGCTCTGAAGCTGTATAGCAAGCCTCTAGGGGGGGGGGCCTGTAGCACCCCTGCCACCCCTTAGCGACGCCCATGTGCTTAACCACTATGGCACCCTGGATTATAAGCGAAGATGTGGTCGACGATCGCGCACGCTTGCCTAGAAGTACTATCGCGGTCATTTCTGCCTGATCACTTAAAAAAAAATTCGCTTGAATCCTGCGGCGCTGCCAAACCATTTGAAGAAATCGTTTCGAGTGCAAACAAAAATGAACTTAGCGGTGGTCAGGCGGATTGCACATTCAGTCTTGACTAAACCTCGAGTTGTAGCTGTCAGAAAATATAGACTTCGGCAGGGAATTCCACTCCTTAGTTGTACGCACAATGAAGGTTTTCTCGAAGCGATTTGTGCGTATGGATGGGATATCGGTCATGTACCGGTGGCACATCGCTTTACATCTGGTAATCGTATGATGGAACCAGCTTGGCCGAATAATTAACCTATCAGTTTTTTTTAAACATTGCCCCTCACTAAAAATGACTCTTGTATTGTGGATGCGTTCGCAGAAGACACCCAGACCCAGAACACCTCATCATCATCTGTAATATCATCTGTAGGCCATACCAATAGTATGTTCTTTGCGGGAGTCCAACCCGCGACACACAGCGGAGCAGTCAATCGTTTGACCACTGCGCCAAGTGTGCCGTGGTTTCTTCGTATACTGCAACAATAGTACAAAGACTTTTTAGAGAAAGAGAGCCAGTATCAACGTCAAACATGTTACAGTTCCTACGGAACTTACCACAAACACTGAACTAAGAAAACAAATTCTTCAATTCCAACACGTAACCAGAGTGGTTGAATATGCATCGTGTAACAAGGAGACAAGAACATTCGAGAGGTCGGAATGCGTTGAATAGAATTCTTTCAGTTTCTTTATTGGTTCTCGCGATCCCGCCATCTATTTCCACTGAGTTCGGTCACTATTGAAAATTCCTTTTTATTCCTTAGAAAAACGTACCACAGTGAGTGTCAGATACCCTATTTAGAGGATACCTGTCCACTAGTTTACTTATTTTATTTTCGAAATGTGTGTTTTGACTTTCAATTTGGTTCTGAAGTTTCTTGAGTTAGATTACGGATTCATGAATTTATTTGTATGCTTTCAAATCAGTATATCTTAGAACTCTGAGGTCCTGTACCTCTACCATGAGTTTTAAGGAATAGTATTCGTCGCTACTCGATATCGACGCCGTAAATATTTTGTATGGCAAATTTTGGTTCTGCAAGTGACCGCTAGAGGCGCTGCAAAATTTGCCATACAAAATATTTACGGCGTCGATATCGAGTAGCGACGAATACTATTGCTTAAAACTCATGGTAGAGGTACTGGACCTTTGGATGGCGTACTAGGAGCCGAAACCAACTCGCAGAGGCTATCTAGATACTTTTGATGGAACGTGATGACAACCGACGATTATCCCTGTACGCGCAATGCTCGTGCATCCAAGGACAACCCCCGTTTGATGAAAATCTATTGTGATATATGGATGACTATTGTAATTTTAAATTATTATTAACACCACAATACACTAACATAACTTACCTACATGACAGTGAAGATTCGTGATATTGTTAATGCGTACTATATATTTTAAGGTAATGAAATTAAAATAGATCAAACTAATAAATCACTCAATATATTTATTAGTTAAGTATATAGGGTGACTGGTTATTAGTGAACGACACTTAAACACGCGATTGTAGTCATGATAACAAACAACTTTTACTATGGGACCAAACTCGAAAAAAAAATCTGCTGGTCAGTACATTTGTATTCACCTAACTGGTCAAAATGTACTGAACTGGGCTGATTTTTTCGCGATTTCAGGTTTGGTCTCATAGTAAAAGTTGTTTGTTATCATGACTACAATCACGTGTTTAAGTATCGTTCACTAATTATCAGTCACCCTATATGTATAAAGGTGTATTAACGTGGAACGTCGATGGTACTTGCTTGTGACGTCATTTGTCCTATCCGATAAACAAATCACATAATAATGCCTAAGTCGCTTAGGGCTGTCGGGCTGTTTATAGTTATGTACAGTTACTTATTAGTTTCGTTTATCTTTTAAGGTAATATAAATTTAATAAAAAAAATATCAGGTTTTAATATGTAAATTAATGTTTTTAAAGTAGCTTTTAGTTTTAGGTAAAACATCACACGGTGCAAGCATACCGATGAATTTCTGAGTACTAAGCGAATACCAGCCTCGACGGTCAGGTAAAGTGACGTCACACGCTGGAATGCTGCGTAGAACGAAATTATTCTTGTCAGTGCTATTTTAGTCTTTTATTTTTAGAGATATTTTGATGATTTTTTTCTCATTTTAGTTTCAAATTGTTTTATTTTTACAAACATAGAAATCAATGATTGCATCACTGCTTACCCTCAGGTGGGATTGCAGTCAAACACTAGTTTATGTCAATTAAAAAAGAAACTGGAAAAATTTTCCATAGGCAAAAATACTAACTCCTAATACAGCTGTGCATAATTGAAAAAGGCGTCAGGATTGTAAATAATCATGGTCAACTAAAATATTAATGAATATTCACAAAGATATCTCGAGAAACTCAAGTACCTATTCATAGGATCTATTTTTGCATTCAGGCAATAATTACTTGCGAGTGATTCCTCGTTGAAAACTACATACCTATCTAAATAAAGAAACAATATAATTACAGCAATAAAATGCACCATGTACAAAACTGAATACTTAATTGAATACCTAATGATGTAGAAGAAGTATAGTATACCTGATTTCAAAGAAAGTAAATAAAGAGTACGGACTTTTAAAAAATAGGATTAATTATTTTTTAAAGTATTTTTTGGTACTTTTTGCAGCACATAATAATTTTTCATTGTTTTTAAAAGAAATGTACGACTACAAACATTCTAAATCTAAATTTAAATAAATCAGGTGCTCATTTTTAATCAATTTCTGTAAAGGCCGGTTCCTCTCTTCCCGCCACATCGAATTCATGAAAATAGTCGACTATTTTGGTTACGATAATAGGTATGCATCATATGTGTGACTTGCACTAGTATAGTAAACATAGTAAAAAAGAGTCATCATCATCGATATTTTAATTTAGAGTATGGTTGGCAACCCTAGTTCTACTAGTTAGGTAAGCTAAGATTTTGCCCGCGTGAAATTCAAAAATTATTCCAAGGGAACATAGTTATAGCCGGGGTAGACATAATGTCGAAATCCGTCACTAAGGATTAATCTATCTAGTGTCGTGTGTGTTCGTTCCTAATCAGATAAAACTGATTGACTTATTGGCAAGGCATACATTATTCCTTAATAGTTCGGATGCATGTGATTGGCATAATTATGTTACTGTGGAGGCATGTGATAATGTGACTTGTGAAGGCAGCCAGTGAATATATCACCAGAATAAAATAAGTACAGTTATTTTGTGTTATCGGCACTATTCGATATTCAGATATATCGGTGGTCGAACAGTTTCATTGATACTTCCAGTTTGAAATCAATAAAGTAGAATTAATATGAACAGACGTAACTGTAGCATTTTTTAAAAAGGCAGTTAGATTTTTTATTTTTTTATAAACTAGTGCTTGACTGCGATCCCATCTGATGGTAAGTAGTGATGCAATCGTTGCTGGTGAGGCGCACTAGTTTATTTATAGCCTATTTACTCTAGCATTGAAGACACCTAAATTACATATATTCGGACGGGAAGACTGCAGCAGGTAAACAGATCTAGTCCCTCCATGTACGCGGTATAAACGACGAGGCAAAACGCTTAGCCCGTACTGTAGACAGGACAGAACACAATGGTGACATGATCGAATGGAAGAAAAAAATATGTTGCACCTACATCAAACAACACGGACAACAGCAGGACTATAATGATGTAGGTACCCATATGGATTCTAATCAGATAATTAATATTGTGAATTCGTCACACGCTTCAAATATTTTCGCTGCATGATGTAATGTTTTTCACGTGTGCAACAATGTGTATCAAATAGGATATAACATTGTAGTATTTATGAAAATGGTGACATCATTCTGTCATTAGGGACGTGATGATGGATGGCATTCGGAAGGATGTTCAACTGTCAGATGACATCAATGTAAATTAACAGGATTTTATCGACACTTGGTCAGACCATTGACGTAATTAAAAGAACCGAGCAAGTGCGAATCGGACTCGCGCACTGAGGGTTCGAAACGTTCGTTGAAACTAAAATATGCAAATAGTTCTATTCCCAAATAGAATCTCTAAAAACTTTCCGAATCGCAAAAAAAAGTAATTATTTTGTAAAGTAAATACAAACTTTCAGGCTTTAGACTTTTTCCTTTACTTGTATTATGAGAGTTCACTACTTGCTAAATTTCAGGATTCTATTATAGGTTTTGATTTCCTTGTGAGTGTCAAAATATGCGTCTAAACAGAATATAAACGGTATGATCTGGATTGCGTAGAATTAGAAGTTTGATTTTACACTGCCGCTTGGGGTTGCAGACCTGTATTTGATATTAATTTCAGCTTCATACCTCCACGGGTTCCTGAGAAAAAGGGTCTTGACAGGCGGAAAACAAGGTGATCCTATAAGGGTTCTGTTTTTGACGTACAGAACTCTAAAAATGTGTGTTGTTAAGTTGTTACTCATTTACCTACTAAAAGTTGGGGTTTACCCACAGTAAAAAATACCACAGGGATGTCGACGATTTTGCATATTTTACGCAATGTTACTTCAATATTAACAATCATAAAATAAGGATGATGAATCATTATTCGCTGGGTCGTGAATTTGTGATTGAAGGAACACCAGTAATTTATTAAACACGCGTTCCTGTTTATACAAGCAACACAATTGATATTTAAGGTCGAGTTGATAATTGAACGATACTTACAATCAATACCTAATTATATCAGGATCACACTAATAGTATAAAGATATTTGTATGTTTGTTATCAGTTTAGGTAGTCAAATGGAACGCGTACCACCTCCTCCTTTTCTCTCCTGCGTCCTCGAGACCTTAGCCTTAGGTCCTGGAATAGCATATACTCGTAGGATGATGATGATGATGATGATGATGATGATGATGCCATCTAGCGGACTGCTTATCCGAACCTTAGACCGGTCGCAATGGGTGACTACTGTTGACGTCCTCTGCCCCACCTAGGGGAAATAGGATCTTAATAATTAATAAAAAATAAAAATACTGCTTATCCATGGTAGTATGGGATATTGCCTTGGGATAATTTTCTAAAGCGGGCTTGAAATCGCGCGCGAACGGGCTCTTATTTCATACGGGCGAAGCCGCTGACAGCAGGTAGCGTTACATTTTTTTTTTTAAAGAAGTGAAGAGTATCTTTTTTTATCTTTAGAATAGAAACATGTCTTTTTGTTATAACATCGCTTTATCTTACTTTTTAATCGTGCTATTAAAACTGGTGAATTTAGTTCTACACTTTTAGAAACTTAGAACATCGCACGTCGAACTTAAAGTCGGCCCACATAAACCGGCCAGAATTCCTGTATTGTTTCGGCGGCAGACATCCGCAATCCCGGGGGATAACCTGGCCTTATTGTGTGTAGGACATGACTGGATCATTGGACAGGCCGACTCGATTAGTTTCTGAACTCAATGGATTCCGTTAGATAGCGAGGTTGCTAACATTGTGTCGAGATAATGTTGGCAGCACGTATTGAGCGATAAATTGGTTTCGGCGAAATTTTGTTTGTTCTAATTTCAAATTTACGGTTGCTGTTCTTTTTTTGTTTGCTTTTTAAATGTCACGTTGTTTACTTTGTTCTGCCTATATAGACAGATAAACAACATAATTATTGGTTACAACACAAAATCACAATTCAATTTTAAAATGAAATAATTTTATTCAAAAATAATTAAAACGATCATAAATATTGAAATAATTTTAAAAAAATAGCAAAAAAAATGAAATACAACGGATAAGAATCTTAGTGCGCTATGCATCTCAATATTGGACCAATTGGACGTCCAGCTTCAGTATGTATCAGGCAAATCTCGCTTGCCCTTCAATCCCCATAGGTGACAGAAGAGCTGACGAGATAGAGTATTTGGTCGTGGATATGCGACCCCGGCGGAATAAACACCTGACTGTTTGTCGGGTATATCCACTCAATCGGTTAAAAAGTTAAGTACTAGTGGATATTGAGTAGTGCCATTGGATTCTAAAGAGAGTGAATTAAAAAAACTGGGAAACCAAAGATATATCAGCACGTTTCATATGTTCTTGTAGAAGCTTTTTCTTGTAAAATCTAAGAATAGACACAAAATAAGCAGCAAATAGTTTTTGGCCTTTTATTTAACGATGGAGTTTGGCATTTCAATGAAGGTTGGATAAAGTAGATTTTGCTCTTGCTTACAGGAATATTTATTTTTATTTTCATTACAGAGCCTTAAGTATGCAAAAATAGATTTATAAAACAAGGTTATTATCGCAGTAAAATGTGTCAGATCTTCTCATGACAATGACTGGAAAAAGACTGGCCTGTTGGTCTAGTGGTTAGTGGCCCTGACTGCTATTCCAGAGGTCGTGGGTTCGGTTCCCATCAAGGACAAATGTTTGTGTGATGAAGACGATCATTTGTTCTGTGTATGGGTGTAATTTATCTATAATATGTATGTATTTAGAAATATATAAGTATGTTTATCAGTTGTCTAGTATTCATAACACAAGCTCTGCTTAGCTTGAGACTAGACGGCGTTGTGTGATAATTGAGGAATACATATTATATTATAATGGCCAGACATAATTGGGCCATGCTATCTTCTAACTCATTTGTTAGATTTGATTGACAAAAGGGCAGTAGTTTCAATTATGATTGGTAGTGAAAAAAAAAAACAAAGTTTGGCTACTCTGATTCTCATGGTCTTCCTATTTAAAGAAAAGTTTAAAAATAATTTACACCACCACTCACCTACACCTATCCATAAATATTAGTTGTAATTAGACTATTGTTATGCTGTCCAATCATCAGAGTATAATAATACATTTTCCTCAATAATATGCATTGAATTTTAATACAACAACCGGTTTTTCAATTCTTAATATCAACAACAAGGAAATCCAGTGTTATTTATTTTATGGGTATTTCAACTAAAAAAAGCAAAAAAAAATATGCAACTTGCCTGCTGCGATCTAGATTTTAAGGTGCCTTCAAAGAAAGAGTAAACAGGTTTTTAATAAAATATTGCGCTTCATCGTTAACGATAGCATCACTGTTCATCACCAGGTAGGATTACAATCAAGCAAAGTTTATAATCATCATCATCATCATCATCCTTTTAATGTGAAGGGAAGGAAGTTTATAATTATAAACAGAAAAATCTAGGCTCATATCAAAGTTGTGGGCTGTTTATCTGCCTAGCCTTGATTATGGCCTAGCCTTTCCTGGAATCCCGGTGCCTGGGGCGTGAGGGCCGTTGTCTTACGCGTGGGGCCTCCTCCTTTCTTCCGAAATACGGCCCTATTTCTTCATGCGAATTAAAAAAGTAAAATATTATTATTTATCCAATTTAAAGATATTGAATATGTAGACCGTATTACTAATAAACTAAAGGGGAATTGAGAAATTACAAGTGAAAGTAAGGGCAATGGTGGTTCTATTGCCCCATAGATTGAAGTTTGAGTATAGGTTATACATATTACTGTTTTATAGTACTTATAACTTATTTTACTTATTACATTATTTTTTGAGCGGACTACGAATTTGCTCATAAAATTAGAAGAGCGTTCTAATTGTGTTTTCTGTCGTGATTCTTATTATTTATGTAGTAGTTTTTCGTTAGACAAACTTTGGTGACACATAAATTTTAATGATTACGATTTTCTTTTCTGTTTGTAATTAGTCACTAATTAGGTTTTCGTGATTACGATGCCATGTTAGTCGGATGTAAAATTTATACAAACGGTTTTTTTTACGTAAAGCCATGGACATTATTATTTATGCTTCGTCTGCTGTTTGTTCGATTCCACTACTAATTGGATCATCATCTACCCCGGTCATCAGGGGGAGTTGAAACGGCGAGAGATGTCGTGCGGTGTTCCGCAGGGATCGGTACTAGGGCCGCCCTTGTGGAACATCGGGTACGACTACGTGCTGCGCGCCGACCTCCCCGACGGGGTCAGCGTGGTCTGTTACGCAGACGACACGCTGGTCCTGGCGCGGGGACGGTCGTACCAGGCGGCGGTCGAACTAGCGACGCGCGGGGTTGCGACAGTCGTGGAGAGGATACAGCAGTTGGGACTCGAGGTGGCATTGCACAAGTCCGAGGCCATGTGTTTTCACGGCCCTCGGAGCGCGCCACCTCCGGGCTCCCAATTAACGGTAGGAGGAGCTCACATCGGCGTCGGGTCGACGATGAAGTACCTGGGACTCGTCCTCGACAGCCGGTGGAACTTCAAGGAGCACTTTCGACGTCTGGCTCCCAGGTTGAATGCGACTGGGGCTGCGCTCAAGCGGCTCCTGCCGAACCTAGGGGGTCCGGATGCCTCCTGCCGGAGGCTCTACGCAGGCATCGTTCGGTCCATGGCCCTTTACGGTGCGCCGGTGTGGGCGCCATCGCTACAAAAGCGAGTGGCGGCCCGGCTAACCGCCTGCCAGAGGGTCATGGCCATCCGGATGATCCGCGGATACCGTACGGTGTCCTGTGAAGCGGCGAGCCTCCTTGCTGGCCTACCACCATGGGATTTGGAGGCAACAGTCCTTGCACACATGCATGACTTACGCGTGGAGATGCAACGTCGGGGCGAAACTCCGCTGCCGCGACAAGTCGCGGCATGGCGGACAGAGCTCCGGAGGGATCTCATGGTGAAATGGCGAGAGCGACTGTCGCAACCTCGTGCTGGGCACGCCACGATCGAGGCGGTAAGGCCCCTCTTTGAGGCGTGGCTGGAAAGGCCCCACGGCGTCGTCACCTTCCGTTTGGCGCAGGTGCTGACCGAACACGGCAAGTTCGGTCCGTACCTGTACAAGATTCGTGCGGAGACGACGCCCGGGTGTCGCCACTGTGCGGACCGCCCGGTGGACACGGTGGAGCACACAGTCGAGGTGTGCCCCGCTTGGGAAGAGCATCGCCGTGTCCTCGTGGGGGCGATCGGCGGCGATCTCTCGCGCCGGGGCTTGGTTCAAGCCATGCTCCGGAGCGAGGAGGAGTGGCAGGCGGTCGCCTCCTTTTGCGAAGCAGTGATGCTAGTAAAGGAGGAGGCCGACCGCATTAGGCAAAGGCGCACACGCCGCCGCCGCCGCCGGGTTTCCGATCCCAATTTCCGGCCACCGTAGACGCGGGCTCGCGGACGGTGGGCAATGGGTAGCTCGCTGTCCATCCGTCCGGTAACAAACCGGTCCGAGCTCAGGTCGTCTACGGCGCGCACCGTTCCCGCGCGCCTCAAGGAGTTGTCAGCAAACTGTAGGGGTCCAGCAGGGCCGAAGCCTACTGGGGCCCAAAGGTTATGTGAGACTGTCACCACGGGCCCCAGGATAAAGGCGAGGAATGGAAAGGTAGGTTTTTAGTCAGTAAAAGTCTGACACTGTTTCCCGCCCCACCCAAGGGCGGGATTCGTCATTGGATGATTTTACCTACGTTAAAAAAAAAAAAAAACTACTAATTGGATACATTTACGTTTACCGTGCTATTATGAATCGAGCATTTGAATTTTTATTCTGCGCTAAAATGGAAACGGATTTTCTTTTCCATCACTGAGAACTGTTATTTGAAATTATCAAGATTTAAATTCATATTGCAACTGAAGCCTTTTATAAATCCACTGTAGTTGGATCATTCGACGGAAAAGACCCTCGATTAATTTCAAACAAAAGTTATTTAGTTTTAAATGCTAGCACTTTAAGTTCATGTATAATAAGTGGTACATAGGCGGACTTAATACAAAGAGTGCTTATTAAAAGAGTGTCCGTGGAGTTTCTTGCACGTTCTTCTCTATAGAGATCTACGCTTTGGAACGTGCAATTTAGCTACACTTTTTTGTCTGACCGATATTTTGACAATTCAAAAGTGCCTGTAAATGGTTTATTTAAAACAAAAGTTACTGAATTCTAAAACTGGCTACAATCCACTTTTATGACCTATCTTAGGCACCCAAGTCCATCCAGACTAGACCAGAAAAATATTGTTGTTCTGTAATTTAGAAAGACTGGGCTTTGTAAATAACAGAACAACAATATTTTTCTGACAAAACACGAGAAAGTCAACCTTTTCTCCTCATGTGTTAAAAGAAAAGCACAAACAAACATAAACACATACTATCTAGCTATAAGTATACCTAATCTTAACAACATTAGATGGTTAGAAGCTCGTAATTTGCCTCGCAAATGATTGCTGTGTTTCGGCTCCTATATTATGAGCCGAGCCTGATGTGATATTTATGATCCTTGGCTTACGAACATTGCCTGTGTGGTGGTGATTACTCCATTTAGTACAGAAATGCTGTCACGATAACTTATGATAACGAACGTTGTAATACACGTGCAGAAGTATATTCTTTGCTGTATTATGACGAGATCAAAGGCTCTTTACTGATTGCGTATTAGAACCTTTACCGCAGATGCTTTTAGAAGATGAAAGGGTTTAAACTAATCTATTACATGAAACCTGAGCTTACTTTTGAGAACAGTGATTTGAACAATTTTCTTTTTGTTAATGAGCTAAAAGCTCGGATACCTCCTCCTCTAATCCTCGGATATATCCTTTAAGTCATGTCTTCGTATGAATAATTAATTTGTTTATCATTAGAATATGAAAGTACACACTCCGATATTTTTGTAGTATTTGGCAGTTAATGTATCAAGTACACTTTCTAGGCAAACTTCGCTGAGGTAGTCAACATTACAGGAAAATTCTTATCGCTATTTTACCAAGATCGTGCCTGTTTCGATGATTCCATAATATTGTCCAGTTGCACAGACACTTGAGATATAAAACTACACCAATTTTAAGGTAAAATATTCACAAACAATCAATTTGCCAATAATTAAAACAGCCCTTGAACTTTGTTTTAAAGACACCCTAACCAATTATGTCCAAAAGACTCTTTTAGTAAACTGCATGAATTGATCTACAAAAAGCCATTTTTTTTTGTTCGTTAAAAATAAAACGTTCCTTTTTCAAAACAAAAATTGTCTCTGCCTGTCCTGTAAATTACTGCTAGAGGGCATAACTCGAAGGGTTGTACCTACAGCAAACCGGTCGTGAAACTCATGGCGACAATCAAGAAAACAGCAGACTTATGTTATATGAATATTTCATGATTATTAATTATGCCCCTATTAAGTACATGTACGGGAGGGGTGAGATTACAATATGATTAACATATTAATAGTATATTATGCTTTAGTATGGGGAAAGTGTATCAATCATGTGCGTTATGTGGGTGGAGGGTGTTCCAAGATAAGACACCAAAGAATTATGTTTTCGTCCCTAATCTCATTCATCCTATACAAAAAAATATGTGGAGATAGTGAAATTGAAGTGGTATTCATAAATAATTCATGATAACTTTTAAATTTAGGCTCATTGAAAAGACACCAGTCGTGCTCAAAGATAATGTACCTAATCCTAAAATAATGTGTTCTAATGGATGTAACTTAGGTACTTAGGTTCGGTCTAATCGCTGTAATCTGTATTTAAATTAACCAATTAAAATACTGAAATTCCAGTTAGACATAAAAACTTCTCATTTATTTAATGTATTCCAATGAGCTAACGAAGGACCTCTTAAAAAGCCGTTAACCGTCAAAATAACAAAGATTTTCTACTCCTAATTCTGCTTAAGAAATATATAAGTAAAAGAGAATGCCAAAATGTGAATAAGCAGGACTTTTCTCATTATATGAATCTAAAGAATATGGCTGACGAAAGGGAAGAGGCCAAATTAAGGAAATTAACTTTTTTTATTATAAAAGCCAAGCTTCTACTTGGCCGTTGCAAATGACGTACCATTAATTGTGTGATGTAATTAAGAATGGAAACAAATAAAAGTTGGCTAGCGGATTCTTCCTTTCCACTCGTTACATGGCTGAATGCGGTTTTGTTAACGTTTAATAGTGTACTTAGAACGCTGGCTAGCTACAGGAGAACGGTTTACGTGCAAGTCAGCTAGCGACGAGTGACTGCGATTAATGTTTTATCTCTACGATTCTTTACAGCCGTTTTGATCTTATGTTCCACTGATTTTCTTAAGCTGCTTGAACACGCAAAGTTCTTCCGGTTTAAGCTACATTTAAAGGCTAGAGTCAGTTTTAACTTATTTTTCTATCGATAAATAAGTTGATAAGCCTTCGTGAACATTTCCAGTACTGGATTGAAGATATCTGTCGGTAGAGATGATCTATGAGCGCAATGACTTCAACGGTCATTAGGGAATACTTCACTTGTGGCAGCTCATAATTTTAAGTAATTGTGCCAAATTAATGTGACCTTCTTAGGACACATAGGTACTTACTCTAGTTTACGAATTCTTTAATTGACTTATGATCTCTTATTTGGCCTAACGTCCACGGACGCGTAGCTTCATACACGCGTACCCGTCGTTATACGCTTGTTGTACGCCTGCGTGAAGCTTACAAACAAAACTAAGAAATTCTGTCGACGAATCGGCAACGTCGTGCCGTCGCTTCGTTGCCGCTTCGTCGACAGAGTACGCGTCTATGAAGCTACGCGTCCGTAGTTAGTAGGCCTTAGTTAATATCATGAGGAGATGACGAGTGGGAAACGTTAAGTATCAAAACTAATATGAATCTATTTTTACACACATTTCCTTATCACACGATAACATAATACTAAGTCCGTGTACGTAAACAACTCAAAATGTCGGAAAATACATAAAGTTAAGTACAATGCGGAATGTCATAAATCTGGGAAAACAATGATTCATTTCACGCGAGTACAATAAACACAAATATTTGTTCTAATGTCTGATTAAAAATTATGACGTTATGTTTTTATTTTTTAGTAATTCTAAAAATAACATTTACTTAAGTTTCGTGATAGTTTTATCTAGGGTGCGCAGTGACTAGGGCGGGTGCAGGCGCGGTCGCGATTTTGTGGTCACAAATCATAGCGAGTGCTTGTAGCGGGCGGTTTTGAAGCTCAACGTTATTCATCAGAGTAAAACAATAGACACCGCTTCTTCAAAGTCACTTGAATATGAACGCCAATGGTGGTTTTATATCTCTATACTAACTCACGATTTCTGATTAAAGCATTTATACTATGATTTTTAGTTAGACGAAGTAAAGTGACAGCTATAACGATGGTTGTTTGACAGTTGGGCATTGTTATTTGACAGTTGGGCATTGTTATTTGACAGTTGGGCATTGTCCACTGCTGTCACTTTACGTCGTCTAATTAAAAATCATAGTATAAAGTTAAGCATTTCTCAATCTTCTACTTTAGCCTGAAAACCTGTCAAAATTTGTTAATAATGGCAAATATTTTGAATTTAGATTAACGTCTCGGCTATTAACTTAAAATACTCAAATCAGAAGCACGACTCGGACTTAGTTTGTATGGAGGGAATAATCTTTGAAGCTACTGAACCTATTTTGAAATTGTTTGCACTAATATTTAGCTACGCTACTCCTGAGTGATATAGGCTATATATTTTCTACATAATCCATGAGAACTTGCCGCCAGAAGCTAGTATTTGATACGATGTCCGCGCAAGTTCCTCACCCTAACCAAGGCCTTAGTTAGCCTCAGTTCCGGCGTTTTAATTACAAACACGACAGTCGCCTTGGATTTATATTGATAAACTCGCTCTGTCGCAAGTGCGTGGGCGTCGGTACCGGTGCCTTTCCTCCTAGATGATAATACTAGATAATAATATCAGGGTAATATCATCTAGGAATTATTGGAAATTGAACGTGTTATGTGTGTGTGTAACCATGCCTTATCGTGGATTAATCAGACGTTGTAGAACCAGCTTTATGAATGTGTACCTGATTTGTAATGAGGGTACTGTTGTGGCGGATTATTTTGCTTACAAATGATTGCCTATTGATACAAGATTTATTATATTATTAGTCTGGATTATTGTAGTGATAAATTATTTGGCGAATTACATCTCCGTTGCGTGTGAAACAGCTTGGTGGTGTTACTAAGCATCTTAACTAATGATTTCAACACTAGCATGCAATTAATGAGCATACTCTGTGTACCCGTCTAAGCACTTACGATCTGTAGAACTTTACTTGCAAATCAATAAAATATCTTGAGATGGTATAGTTAACAAGCATTTATAGAATTGCTATCTTTTAAATAATATGTGTAAAATACCAGATATTCATAAATGAAAAAATACCAAATTTTCTAGATTATTTAAAAAGTATGTTTAATTAGTACTTAATCTATACTAATATTATAAAGAGGTAAAATTTGTAAGTTTGTATGTAGGGGGTAATCTCTGGAACTCATGATCCAATTCTAAAAATTTTTACACTGATAGAAAGCTACATTATTTTTGAGTGCTATAGGCTATAAATTATTTTTATAACATGTATATTAACCGAGCTATCACAATTTTTGTCTTGCAAGTCGGAAAAAAATACCTCATAAAACAGAATTATTTGCTAGAGAGCTGCTTAAAATTAAAAACAATGTATGTCAACCTGATTCGTCTTAATTATATCTACAAAAAAGTCCACGATACCACATTTCTATCTTTTATATGTTGTCTTTTTTACTTCTTTATTTGCATTAAAAAAGTATTTTTTCGGCATACTTACGTTTGGTTGATTATTTGGGCAACGAAATATTAATTCTTGTCACAATAAATTATTTCAGTATCACAAGGACATCATACAGATAAGATTTGCTATTTACAGTATGTCAATTGGTCATATAGTTTCGGAGATAATATAAAATTACTAAAACGCAAAATGCCACTAGCACAACTTTCATTCGTAGAGCTCTAGATCTATCATGCTTTGTGCGGATGTTGATGGTTTGTATTTTTATATAGTACCTATAGCATATAATTTTATTAGTATTTGGGTTATGATGGATTAAAAATATATGTTGTCATCGTACCATTTCAACCCGAGGGTGCCGTAAAAGGCGACTAAGGATAATTTGCCTTGAGCAGACAAGAGAACTTCGGTAATCTTCAAAATTACTGATCTGATTTCAAAAATTATTTTACTAATGGGAAGGGACAGTAATGTCGAGTGTAAACTTAAGTTAAAACAAGAAATTTTCCGCGGACGAAGTCGCGGGTAGAAGCTAGTTTATTAATAAAATAGGTGCCTATTCATTAATAACTTACTTACATTGTATAAATTTTTTATATCTGATTTTTTTTCCTATACTTGTGCTACGGAGACATTGCTTCATGCCAATATATTTTTCAATCTGTTGAGAGTGTCGAATTATAGGTTTTTTATGATATAATCGGCCATATCTTATTTTTTCGACTTACAAGTTTGATGTTTTCACACTCTTCAATGGATCGTAAACTTGAGTATATGGTTTTAATTTCAACTCGATACTTCCACGCGTTCCCGAGGTAAAGGGTCTTGACAGACAGACAGACGGACAACAAAGTGATCCCATAGGGGTTCTGTATTTTCCTTTTGAGGTACGGAACCCTAAAAAATGTAACACCGACCTAATCGGTTGACATTCTCGACACGCTATCTATTCTCATAATCGAAACCGTTTTATTACGCATTTCTTGTTTCACTCGAGACTTCTCACCAGTAAGCTGCAATGACTGAGTAATAGTGTCATTATCGGAGTTATTCATAGTTTTTGTTAGAAGTGTGATAGTGTTTTATAGCTGCTTGTAATAGTTTTTCCATGAACTTTCTTTTTAATTTAATATGTATATTATGTACTAAGTGGGTGGTATAAGTTAAAAACTATTAAACAAATCACGATTATCAGCATAAGTTACGTTGGTTTTAGAGTGGGCGAGATAATTATTTTTCAATACACTTACTCGAAAAACTACTCTTATCCCACCGATTTTAGACACACAATGAACTGTTTTCTTCACTAGTGTGGAATAAAAGCACAGGCTCGCCACGCTACAAATTTATTGTAATAAAATAGTTTATCGTATCGGGCTGAGCGCGTGTCGACCCCCACGAGGCGCGGGTCTACTCTCATGGGTCGTAAGTGTATTAAAAACGTCGATTGAACCACGTGCAAATTTGTCACTGCAGGCCTCGGCTCCATAACACACTCGCCTACGGCTCGTGCGAATTCGGCCTCGGTCGCAATGACAAACTTTCTGCACTTGAACAAAATGTATTATATCATGTGGGATATCGATGACTTTTCCTGCTCTATGGTGGCGAGAGGGCGTGTCAGACTTTAGCTGACTAAAATCAACCCCTTCAGTTCCAATGGTTATGTGGAAATGAACCCCGGGCCCCTAGGACAAAGGCAATAAAAGGAGCAGGGTAGATTTTTAGTCAATATGAGTCTGACACTATCTCCCGCCCCACCCATGGGTGGGATTTGTCATTTGATGATTTTACCTACCATAAAAAAACCCCTTCAGTTGACTTTTGTATTCCACGGCAAACTCTTTTAAGCGTTCCCGAAAGTAATTATAGCATGGTAACATTAGTTTTAAAGACTATAATATATGGAGATGGGATTAAATGAAAATCCTACTTTAAAAAAATCTACGAAATTTGTATTCTAAAAGGTAGTTTGCAGAGCTATCTGAGAAACCTCTACGCGAAAAATACGTATATCCCGGAGCATCTTATTATAGATTGAAAACTGACCTAAACCAGGTTAGGAAAAGGTCAAACTTAACCCTGCATCTGCCGATAGCAGCCTCATGGGAAAATGTAACCAGAAATTGAACTGAATTAAGGTTAAATGAGTTCGTTCCAATAAGTTTTAAACATAAGAACACCAAAATTGACCACGAAAATCTGTCCTAACTGGTAAATTCATAATTGAATCAATCATTTAAAATATAAAAATATATAAGTATGTTTATCAGTTGTCTAGACGGCGTTGTGTGATAGTTGTGGAATATTATTTTTATTTATTATTATTCATTCATTCAATCAATAGCCTGTACAATATTTCTATTATGAGACACATTTTAGGATATATACAAACGCAAATAACTTTGCGGTTTATTAATTATTATTTTTTTCTACCAGACGTACGGCGTTGCGCAACCAGTACATGGTGGACATTCCACCTATACGCACAAAAAAAAAAAAAAAAAAAAAAAAAAAAAAAAAAAAAAAAAAAAAAAAAAACCTATACGCACAAAGCGTTTTGGGTACACTTTCATTATGCGTACAGCTAAGGAGTGGAATTCTCTGCTGGAGTCTGTGTTGTTTCCTGATAGCTACAACCCGGGCATCTTTATGTCAAGAGTGAATAGGTTACCTCTAGGTAAGCGCGCTCCATCGTCGACCGCATCGTCGCTTTCTCAGGTGAGATAGCGGTCAAGCGCGAACATATCAACTCTAAAAAAAAATTGTACATAAATAAAAACAAGCCGTTTAAATATTTGTATTAATTAAAATTAGTGGTATTATGATAGTTCATCGAGTCAGTACCTATATTTTCTTTCTATTATAAAATAACCTCTTATTTTGCTTATTCTATCGTTTGATGTGGCAAAGGAAGGGCAAAGGTATGAGGAAGTGTCAGTAAACACCCTTTCAAACTCCGTGACCCGTATATTTATGAAGGATCAAAACAGTTCTGTTATGAAAAAATCGGACGTGTTTTATTTTTTATTTTAAAAACTGTTTTTTGTATTCTCAATGGAAGGGCTTTGATGTGGCCCGTGTACCATGATAATGGTATAAAAACACGAATTGTGTTTTTATCTAAAAAAGCTTTTAGGTACTTTTCAATTATGGGGCGCTATTCCCATATTTTAACAACATTATCGACGTCAGATTAAACTTAAAGGTTTTAATTGATACTTCATTACATTCAAATCACTTCTTAAATTGCTTACAGAATTGTGATTACCTAATTAAAAACGATAGTTAAACTTTTAAATTATCACACAAAATAATAAATCTAATCCAACCAACCAGAATATGTAATATTACGTATCAAAAGCTCTCTGTTATAGTTCCAGTTAAATTCATTGAGCTATCTAAATTCAATACCAACATCAGACAGACACTGGCACGCAGTTTTGCCAACATAATGCATTCCATATGACAATAACTCATACCATAAACAAGCACTAAGCCTTTGTCCCATAAATTATGAAGCGGTGACATTCGAATCGGAATAAAGGCTTTTAGACAGGGCTCATGGGACGAAGGGTCTAACACACAGATTCGTCCCAAATTAAGATGGTATTATAGTATTGTGCTTTTGTTGTGGTTTAATGTGTATATATTTGAATCGGTTACTAAAAAAATCACAATATTATTTAAAAATAGGCACAGTAATTTGGAAACTTTCTTTTCTACATACTGGCTCGTTAACTCGCTCCGACTGCTTTTAGGCTTGCATTTTAGTGTATTACGCACTACTTATTGTAGAAAAGTGCGCCGGTGAACGTACGCAACAATTAATTAATTATTATTATTCGTTGTAGTCGCGCGGCAGCCCCCACGAAGATACATGAAAAATCCACGAGTTATTTCTTACAATAATTTGTTACAAAAAATGTTCATGAAGTTTCACTTATCAAAAAAGAAAGTATCGAATAAGTGTTTTGAAAAACGTCGTTTGGTAAACGTGGGAAATTGTCATTGCAGTTTTTTTTACTCCAAAACGAGCTCGACTGCAATGACAACGTTTACTTATTTGCATCAAAATGTACTACAAATAGACTTTTAAATCACTACATAGTATATAAAACAAAGTTTTCTTCCGTATTTGCTCCATAAAAAATATGTATGTAGCTGAAAATTTCTAATGAAAATAAAATAAATCGTAGTTGTGTTAATTATTTTGTTTAAGCAGTTATTACTTATCACACAAACTTCGTGACCGTGATTAAATCATATTTAAGTTATATTTGTTATTAGATAAGTTCAGTGGTTAAAGTTTGTGTTATATCTAAGTTATACGAAGTTAAGTTTGAAATAAGTGATCTGATTAAGAACAACAATAATTATGTCAACATAATGGTTTTTATTGGTTTTATGTTTTCTTTATTTTTTTTTAGATTACTGGCTGACCGATATGTTGCTATTTAAATTGTCAAAGAAAAAAAAAGGGATTGGGGGTAAAAAAACAGTGTACGTAATTCTTAGACCTACGAAATATACACAATTTTTTTAAATAAAAATCGGTCAAGCCGTTTCGGAGGAGTTCAATAACAGACATAGTGACTCGAGATTTTTATATAATTATCTATTAGATTATGTTTTTTATTATTGATATCTCGTTGCTCTCGCGTTTGACCATTATCTCACCCGATGGTAAGTGATAATATCGATTGATCATATCGTATAGATTAAAAAAAACAGCCGTAGGATGCTACTTTATCATAGAATAAAATAGGTGCATATTTCCACATTTTTGGCGAAGCCGCTGGTAGGAGGCAGTTTGAAATAAAATTATTGAACAACACACCTAATATTGTGAGACTGAACTCACCCTGAAGAGTCTCACCAAGATAAGGCACCTACTCTTAAAATAATCTTGGCAAAGTTATACACTCCCAGCGCCTGTTCTGCTCTCGTACAAAGAGGCACAGTTGGAAGTGGCAAAGATGTCAAATTCTCCAGAATATAGGCCATGTCAAGTAGAAGTTAAGAGTTCCAATGGCCCGCAGCGGTGACGATTACGTAACCAAAGCCCACCCGACGCTCTAAGGTTGAGGGGGACTGTTGAAGCATGAAATGTCCCATTTTGTTCGCGTCCCGTTTGAGTTTGGTGTTTGTATGACACGATTTCTTATGGATGCTTGACGTGATAGGTTTTATTTTCATGTTCGATTGATGAGCTTTCAAAGTAGTTACGTGCGGCAGAAATGGTTTAGGTGTTTTAAAATAAATACAAATACGTAGATACATATTCGGTAATAAGAATAATTTGGAGAAAACTGTCTAAAATTTGTCTACAGTTCCACAAATAATTTAATTAAAAACATAGAAAATATACCTAAATAAACTTATTGTATTGGCTATAACCATCTGCTACAAGACGCCTATCCAATAGCTAAACACGCTGTCACCCGTCATCCTTACACCAGGCAATTTCCCTGCAAAATTTCATTCATAACGTCGCGTCATTATTAAAGTTGGCAACCCTACCACGGTCGTACCGCGGCGGCACGGAATGAAAGCTATGACGACCCTTGTCATTTGAAGGAGTGCGTCGCGGTCGCTCCACATTTTGTGCGAACAACCGCTACACAGCTATGATGACGTCAAACCAGATCATTCCTTTCTATTTACACTATTTATTACACGAATAGGATTTTTCTGCTTGGCTTTAAAAACAATAGATATTTGGGCAGTATAAATAAAAAAATGGCAGCGCTATTTGTTTTCGCAATAATGAAGATTCGCATTTTGAAATTCAAACTTAGACGGATACCCCGTCTTAGTTCAAATTTCAGAATTCGAATCTGATAATGGTCACCCGGCCATTTTAAAATTTAAATCCATTTTCTTTATTATTTTTTCCTGAGGCATTTCAAGTGTCTTCACACTAACCCGTAAAATATGAAGGTACTCGCCTTTTCAAAGATAACTTCGTTAT
Source organism: Leucania comma (assembly GCA_958295575.1). NCBI lineage: Eukaryota > Metazoa > Arthropoda > Insecta > Lepidoptera > Noctuidae > Leucania > Leucania comma. The sequence goes on along the minus strand of OY282474.1, from coordinate 10,407,381 downwards.
TTTTGATTAAGCATCAGCAATTCGTATTTACATTTGTATTCTCAATAAAGATGTCTTTGAGCAATTTATTTCCAGATACATAAATACTGAAGGACCATCGGAATAACTCTTAATTTACCAGTTTTCTTTTAGTCGAAGACCAAAGCGAGTTGTTGCAATAAATTCATGCTATGTATCGATGCGGACGCCCGATAACTCTCACTGCATTTGATTTATTAAGCATCTCGGTGCAGATATCAGAGTCCCATACTGTGGCAACATTTGTCACTATTTCTCAAGGGTATCGTATGGAACGATGAAGTATATAAAGTAAATGCATTCGTACGGTTGTACCAGTTCTGAAGCTATATTTTCTTGTGATTGATTGTGAAATAGATTGGAAGGAAAGCTTCTTTCGTAGTTACGAAAGAAACTTTCTTCCCAATCTATTCCACATAGTTATGTGGCATTACGTTTTCGGAACTTTAGATCTTAAGATTGACTGATAAAATTTTTTTGTATCTGGAGTAAATAACCACTGGAGAGCGCGTGCCCTAACGCGGTCACCAATCATACGATACATCAAGCGTAAGTATGCGGCGAAATTTTCGTTAATCGCAGCAGTTGTAAGTTTACGTACGAACGTAACACGCTCTCGTTTATTTAAATAACTCAATTACTTGAATTTTAAAAGAAAATGAAATACCTTCGCAATTAATTGAAACATAAGATAAAATGGTTATAGTAGATACACTTTGTTTAAATAGTTTAATAGCATGTTGCGATAGGATGTCGGGTCGGTGGGTGACCCAAATCTTATCAGCCTCATATTAGTATAAAATTACCCTACCTTACCTGGGGCAGACCATGTAAATATTATTTTTTATTAGAAGATAGGGTTATTCAATTAAAAAATAATAATTACATGCTACTAAGGCCGCAATGTGTTAGTGATTAATTCGATGCGGTTTATATGTATAATACATGCATAATATATTTAATATCGCCATTGTACCCGTGCGAAGCTGGGGCGGGTAGCTAGTATGTATATAAAAATGAAATACTACTCACTGATTAATCATGAAATCTCAGAGACTATGGGCGGGTTTCTGAATTGAGTATTTTGAGTTAAGAACATCTCAAACCATACTTAAATGCCAAATTTCAGCAGGTTTACAGGCTAAAGTAGAGTTTGAGTAATTCTCAACTTCAAATGCTTAAATCAGAAATCGGGGGTATAACGCCTACAAACTTAAAATTTGTCAGGTAGGTTTCATAAAAGGTGTAATGTAGACATCAGCTTAGAACGGATTTTACAAAACTCCACCCCCTAATGGGGTGTCTGGGGCTCTGAGGAGGTTTGAAAATGCATACCAGGGCCCCGGATCCAAGGCAGGGAAGGAACAGGGAAGGTTTTTGGTCAGTAAGAGTCTGACACTATTTCCCGCTCCGCCCAAGGGCGGGATTTGTCATTGGATGATCTTACCTACCATAAAAAAAACCCCTAATGGGGTAAACCGACTTTTACGCGGACGATGCCACTGGCAGAAGCTAGTTAAATATAAATAGAGTAGCTCGATAAATCTATACGTGATAGGCCCATTTGGCTTTAGAGCAAACATTCTTTTGATGCTGTTGGTACTTTCTTCCACTCTGTCTATCATTGACTTGACGCCAATTTCTTACGCATAATCGCGAAACCTAACTACCGCTAACTCTGTCGTTAAAGAGAGACGGAGCTATACAGTCCAATTGGCCCTTTCTCGCAACATATTCGTGATGATTTTAAGGCGTCATTCTAGAGACCCCAAGAAAGGTACCTACAATAAGATTAATAAAACAGATTCGTACTATGTTTTCTTTTAATTCCACAAAAAAATACAGCTACATTTTTATCACTGGAAAAACCGTCACAATTTCGGGGGAAAGCCAGGACCGAGGCAGATATATCAGAATCCGGTGTGAACGGAAAAAATACTGCTTATGGAAATACGAAAATCCCGATACCGACACAAACTAGGATTACTTGTCGTAAGGTCCGAATAAATGACTCCGTAAATAGTGCTAAGGCGATTCAATTTGCTCAAAGGATCCGAACGTTACATATTTTATAAGGATTTTGATAAAACTGAAATCACTTTACGGTATGTTATTGTGTGTGTGACGCATTTTTCACACATAGTAACTACTTACTTTGTTTCATGTCAACTTTTCTGCATGAAGTACTTCTCAACTTTTCTGCACAAAGTAGGTTGTACCTTTTCTAATTTTCTGCACTTGGTACCAACTTTACTGGATAAAGTACTTAGTCTCTTCTCAACTTTTCTGCACCAAGTATTTTGTTTCTTTTCAATTTTTCTCCACAAAATACTTTGTGTATCAGGCAGGGTGCTCGTCGACCCCCACGAAGCGCGGGTCAACCCCCACGAGTCGTAAGTGTATTGATAAAACGTCGTTTGATAAGCGTGCAAATTTGTCACTGCAGCCCTCGGCTTCATAACACACTCGCCTACGGCTCGTGCGAATTCGGCCTCGGTCGCAATGACAAACTTTCTGCACTTGTATCAAAATGTACGAGTACTATTTGCACTTAGAAGTCCCACATACAATCCTATTGCTTTATTTCTTACGATCCCATCTTCCACATTCAATTAAGTTTGAATTAAGTAAGAGGCGCCACATCATAATTTCAAGTACTTAGATGTTATTATGAACACAGCTTGAGACCAAATGCGGCTTTAAAATGATAGATTTAAAGTTCACAGGTGTCCATGAGGTAATTGATCAAGTCGTAGGATTAAAATTATGACACCTCGCTTCGTTGAATAACGGCCTAGCCGAGGGGCTTTTGTCGCCTTACCATTGGGTCCAGGAAAAACCTGTATAATTATGTAAATATAACTAATTTAATTATGTTAATATATTCTAGTTAGAGGAGTAAAAAATATAGAATGACTGTTTTCGATTATGTAAGATAATGTCGAATAATAATATTATATGGACTAAGGAGTGGAATTTCCTGCCAGAGTCTGTGTTTCCTGTTAATATATCCTGGGGGTTTATAAGTCAAGAGTCAATAGGTAATAGACAATCGTGCTCTATCGTCAACCACATCGTAATTTTCGATAGTGAGATAGTGGTCAAGCGCGAGTCTATCAATATAATAAAAAAACTAGGGTTATAGCTAAAATATACTATAGCTATGTTCTATGATTTCGTAAAATCCGAGCTTACTCACACGAAATAAAAATGTACGTTAACCTACACGACACACATCCAAGGCCAAATCGCCTCCGTGAAATAGAACATCTATTAGTACGTATACTAACTTGAATTCGTGATAATTCGAGAAAATTTAATTCAGCTTGTAACTCAAATGCGACTTTAAAGATTTGAATTTTAAGTTGATTTTGAACAATGTTTGTAGTTAGACTTTAATGTTCTATGCTTTTTTTTTTAATTTTGTTGTCTTCGGAATTCAAATATTTAAAGCAAAACTGAACAATATTATTAATGTTTCAGGAAATTAGGTATATTTCGTAACGGTAATGTAGAGAAGAACAGTAAGGTAAGGTAGAATAACAAAGGAGTGTATTTAAAAAACAATCTTCAATAAAGTAGCCATCAGAGGGATTTTATTTAACTTTCTAACACGGAACTCCTTATTTTATTAATTCTATACAAACTTGCGATATAAAATTTGGAACGACGCCAGTTCAAGGCCGTTTTTTTTTGTGGCCAATAAAGTGATTCGTTTTTGTTTTTTTTTACTTACACCATTGTAGTAGGCCTATTATGCTTTTAAGAAATGAAACTTTTTTGTGCGGTTTACCTACTTTATGAGCCACCAGACTAAAATAGGCATGCGTAACTTTGGTCGTACATGATTCTGGTGTAATAGCAGCAGTATTTTTGATTGAAATTTTAGTTCACAACATTATGATGTATGAATGTAAATGAAGTAAGGATTTTAAGAGGTCTGCAGAATTGTGTGAAAGATTCACTGCGACTCTAGAATGCAAAGAGTAATACAATGTACACGTTTGCTTACTCCGCCTTCATAAGAACTTCTTATTTAATGATTTCTAACCCAAAATTGTTTTATAGAAACCTAACATGAAGAAGATGACGGAAACATCGTTCGCTCTATTTGTTGTGTCGCTGTAGCCTCCCTCGTCTTATTCGAATCTAACTTGCTTATGTCGAGTCCTAAGTCATATTTTTCGTCGTCTCTATGGTGGTCCTATTGTAAGAATGGTCTAAGCATTAGCCAGCCAGTTCATTACATCATCGGCTAAAAATCATACAAGCCGATTGTTGAATGGCGCCGTAATAGTGAAAAAATGAGGGTGGCATTCTGTGTCTGTTTCTGCCTGCCTACCCCACGGGAAAAAGGCGGGAGTTTGTTAGATATAATCTTTTTGACCTGCCCAGAAATAGTACCAAAATATTATAAAAGCTAGCTACAAAGCTCTGCGGTCTAGATATTTTTTTATTTAAAGCTTTGGTGTCTGGTAGCACACAGTAACTGTATCTCAGCCGTGACTTACTAGCGGTCTCGCCGCGGGAGTTCTTTGCTATTAATGTGACGGCTTATTATGATTTAGGGTTCTTTTTTTAAATATTTTTTTTTATAGTTATTTAGGCTAGTCTTAAAACAAAAGTAGGACGAGTTGAAGGCCGGTTTCTTCAAAATAAAGTTAGTCAACAATGGATTAATCATTATGTACCTTGAATACGAGGCTTTTGGGACATCAACCTTTTTAAATATTGAACCGATTAAAGAAAGTCTTTATCTTTGATCATATTGCTTGCTGACTTTGAAGAGATAATATTAATAATTAACTATTAAAGGCGTGATTCTAGCAGTGCCAGTACCTACCGCCTACATACCTCTAAGCGAGAATGTACTTAGTAGGAATATTCTTCTTCTTTTCGAATCGATGGTAAACTCGTTAAATTGTTTGGGCCCAGTAAGTGGCTACGTTAACTGCAGTATCGGTGGCACTCATTAAATCCCCTAAAGTGCAGGTGTACGGGCACATGGGACATTCCAATTTGCAGCTCATGTTTTGAACAGCACCGCACTCACATTGAGTATCCGACGGAATAAAAGTAGGAATATTAAAGCTCTGTTTTCTTAAAATCAAAAACAGATTTTCTTAGGTTTATCACAAACTTACGCACGAGCTGCCGCGACCGAATCGCTTGCACATATTTCAGTAAGTAATTGATAATTTTGTCTAGTCGTGCGTGACCGGCCGGCCTTTGTTCAGGGAGAGGATTTCAAATGCATAATTTTAACTATATTCGTTTTTCAAAATATACATAGCTGTTCGAAACAAATTTTGCTGTGTGACATTATTATTATTATATTTAGCCTGTACTGTCCCACTGCTGGGCAAAGGCCTCCTGTGACATAAATAAATAAATAGGTAGGTACTTAAATTGTCTCCTGTCTCCGTCTTGATCCGATTACGAAAATTCTGATAGACAAATCAAAAGCTACGCAATTGCTGAGTAGCCTCCATAGTAAAATACACCGCCAAATTTTGATCGTTTTAATCCCGTGGAGGGTCGATCCGGTACATGAAACACTATCGATTTGTATAGATAAACTTAAAAAATAAAGTACTTTTTTTCTAAAACTCAAATTAATATACGTATGTACGAAATTAATTTCTTTAAGTAAACATTAGCTAAGCGAGTTCAATGACCTATAGATAGTTGTCGGTCGTTGCGTACTAACTACCTACAGGTCATTGGACTCGCTCAAAATTTAGCTGTGTACCTATATACAACTCCAGAAATGTTATCACGAAAAAGTTAAGTTTCCTATCGTATCTATAGACTATAGAGCTCCACGAAAAACCTTCTCATTTATAATTATTGACTAAATATATCGGTGCCGATACTTTTTAAATTCTCTAATTCCGTTACGTCACGCTACGGTAGATTTACATAAAAAATGCTGACTCAACACATCAATGTTGGTGCGACCTGTGTCAAGGTCCCATGTTTATACAATCTTGATCGCATCGTAGCGACAACATTATTGTGGGCCGATGTGTGGGTCTGATATATTTTTTTACTAACTAATTCATTCAACTATTCATTTTAGGATCTGTGATCTATTTTATCTAAAGAATAATTTGAATAAATTATACAATATTTTGCTAACAGGATGTATGAACATTGGCCTTTGTGATAAAATAAAACATAACTAACACCTTTGAATTACGACCTAAAAGTATATTAGGTACCTACAATAATTGTAAATACCATGCTTGTTAGTATTCAATTGAAGGCCGCCATCATTATCATAGACTATAACTAGAAACTTAAACCATAGACAATAATATTTTACGACCTTAAAGCCAATAAAAAAATATTACACCTATCAAAAAGTGAATTAACTAGGTAAAATAGAATTTTAAAGTGATATTTTGTGGTCTTACCATAATTTGCCGAGAAATAGAGTGTAAAAGCAGGATTAGCTAAAGCGGTTTAATCATCCGTTTGCAATGTAATGTATGGTTTCCACTAATTAGGCTGAATTAATGGTATTATGTGCTTCGCTCGTTCGATGTTTGTGTTTACAAAGAGCGTTTAGCAGCTCTGTTTTACGATTGTGTAAGTGCAATTCTTGAGAAATTAAAATGAATAATGGTATTACTTGTTTGGGTAATTTAAAGGATATCGTGTAATTTAAACCTTTACCTAATTCTGTCTTCTTTGAATTAAATATTAATTGTTCTTATTAATTCGGCGAATTGTCTGCTGTTGATTAATAAATGAGTCTATTTTTTTTGTAATTTCATGTAACCATAAAGAACGCAGTGCATGAAAAATGAAAACACATAAACCATGACATTATATTTTCAAAAAACTTAACTGTTACTGTAACTACGATGAAACAAAGAGAACAAAAACTTTGTTTACCAAATTGGACTATCAGCATCGTCATTATGCAGCAGCTCGTTACAAGTTTATCCAAGAACTCGTCGCGTCGGTTACTCGCAAACCTTGAGATAAGAAATATCTATGAACCATTCATATATGTATAGAAGTTAAGCTTTTATATTTATATGTATTTGGAATTAGACACCTATACAAGTATCTAAACTGTGTAAGCACATCAAAGCTACATAAATATTCAGTTTCGTTGTTTGATTCTCATGACGACCTAGCTACGGAATGATTCCCTAATGGTGACCCTTATAAGAAAGTATTTTACATAATAAAAAAAAAAAGAATAATTATGTTTGATAAAAGACCAAAAAAGAAAACGACTGTAACCTGATTGCGAAACTAGTTTTATGACTGGCAAATAAACTGATATTCAATTGTTATTGATATTTTTTTTTAATATTACTGGCTGAATGTGTGTTTCGGCATAATGCCATTCAGGATTCGATAGATAAACTATGATTTTGATTTGAAAATGGAATCAAGTTTTGAAATGTTATTCTGGTTTTTGGTGGATTTTCTCGAATTAATTAATACTAGCTGTTTTAATTGTTTGCAAATTGATTCCTGGTGGATTTTCTGGTGTAAATTTGGTGTCGTTTTGTGTCTCAAGTGTTTACAAAACTGGTCGATTTGTAGAATCATTGAAAAAGGCGTGATTTCGGCAAAATGGAGATAAGAATATTAATGCAGTATTGGCTACTTCATCAAAGCCTGCCGGGAAGGCTGACTCGATACATTTGCTGCAAAAACATTATAGAATGTGTTACATTTACATAACTTAAAGTGGCTGTTAAAACTAAATTATGTTGTGTTTTTCCTACAAATATTAAACTTATTATATTAACTGCCATTACGCGGGTGAAACCTCTGACAGCAGCTAGTTATACATTTGTTTACGACTAAAACAATTTCAAAATTATTACATAATTCGATTTTTTTTAATTAACATTTTATTGTTTCAGGTACGTTATTCAATCTACTTCCTATTAGAAGACGTAGTTTCCTTGGTGAGGAATAACTAGTGGGAATAACTAAGTAGGTAAGTTTATCTTTGAATATTTAAAACCATTCGAAGTTTCCCGCAGCAATGTAAAATTTTTCTTAGATCGAATGTTCAGAGATTTAATCATAATTTTCTCATGATCTGGATACTCTTTCGAGGATCTCGCGTTAGCGGGATTGTGTTACTTAGTCGCGTTAATGTAAAACAAATTCGAGCTAGGCACTGAACGCGTTTAGAGTGCTTTTAGATTACATACGCACGTTACATTATCATTTGCCTAGCTTTGCTATTCTTTTTTTGGTGAGATATTATCGAATAAGTTTTCCCACTGAGCGGAGCGCAAGATCGTGTCAGAATTTTACTGACAAAAACTCACCTGTATTTTTTCAGGCGTGGTTAACTCTTTCAAACATATTTAAAGCTTTCGAAAATTACCGCAGAGCCTTGCTTGCTCTTGCTAGGGTCGGTTTCTAGTCTTAAAGGAGACATCTTGATAAGTAGAGTACCGATGTTGAATCCTGTAGATTGTCATGTAAACTCAGCAAAGTTTCAAACAGTACAGAGAGTACATAACTTGTCTATCATTCACAAACAAAGACAATACAAAAACTTCCTCACCACCGACTTACGCACAAAACGTGTCCCTGGTTGATAATGGTAATTTGACGTCAAATGCTTGCTCAAATTACGTCAATCACGTTAGGGTTAAGGGCTTAATCAGGCCTCCGTGACGCATACCAAATACCTACGTAGTTAGTACACACGACAATGGAGATAGGTAGCATGGCGTGCAGGATTTCTGGCTAATATACAAGGTATACAAGATACATTATATACCTATTTATTTTGTAAACCATGAGTACAGTTTAAAGTATAGGTCGAGGTGAGATGGCTGCACGTTTTGGCATGTAAGGAGTATTTTAGTTGCACCAGAGAAACAAAAAAAAAAAGAAAAAGTACAAATTGAGATTAAAATGTCAAAATTGATTTTAAATGGTTATAATTTTTTTTAAAAATTAATTAATTCATAATAGCAATGTAAAATATATATAAATATTAAATTATACGTATATTAGCGAAATATAATAGTTACAAGTTAACTAAAAGTATTATCTACTCTCGTTTTGTAAAGTTCCAATTATGAAATCAAAAGTCCCCAGTGTCAATCCACAGACAATTCTAATAATTAAAAAAACTTTATTTTTTTATTAGAGTGCCATAGACTTTTTAGATCTTAGGTTTTATTGATAAATAAATTCAATTAAGTTTTAGAGAGTATTTTATTTGAAAAAAGGGAACAAAAACAGAGCCATTTTAATTTAAAATGATTAAATAAATTTGCACAGAATTTTCGGTCTATATCCATTTCTGCATTATCTTTGGAATCGTACTCTATTGGCGGGAATTTTAGCAGGATTTCTTCGAGTGAAGTTCAGTGGCTGTTATAAATACATATTCGCAAACTGATTCCTAGTGGATATTGTGATGTAACAGTGGTATAGTTTTATATCAAGTGTTTGCGCAACTGGACTATATCAACATATACTTAGTCCAGTTTTTATAGGTGATGTATGTCGCGCCTGTATTAATGATTCCACAATCATTGAAACAGGTTCGACCGTGGCAAAATAGAGCTGAGAATTTTATTGTAGTATAGACTACTGCAGCGAAGTTTGCCGAGAAGGTTGACTTCATACATTAGCGGCCAAATACTACAAAAACATTAGAATTTGTACATTCATATTCTTGTGGTAAACAATATTAACTAATAACTATTTATTCGAAGGCACGGCTTAAAAGGTAGTCAAAAAGAAAGATGTTTTAATACTTTGGTATGCTGTTAATATGTGTTATTAAAGAAACTGATAAAACGCTTAAATAATAATTTTATAATAATTTCGGTCTTTTCAAATTTACGATTAAAAGAAAGAAGGATATGCCTGTCATATTATAAACACATTTGTTACTAGTTTCTAAGAAAAAGGATTAATCTTTTTGGATATGATTTTAACTTTCTTTTACGAAAGATTTTCATTTTTTCAACTATTTAAAATAGGACCACCTATTTCCGTAAAACAGCAGTAAAACCTTGTATATCGTATAATGACGATAAAACTTAACACTTAGTTACCCGATCAATTTAGAAAAGTATTGCCTCAGAGGCAATTCAAATTCATTCATTAAGATTCTTTATAAAAAACCGAACATGTAACTTAAACTGGACCATTACGTCATTACTTTCCGAATGTACCCACCTATTATCTAACGTCCATTTTACGTAGAACCCTGACGTTTAAAAAATTCTTAGTCATTTGTTTGCGTGTTACGGTAATGTACCGGCGATGTGGGTCTTTTCGCGCTGGTTGACTGTGAACAAATGTTGTTCGAATTTGGAATAGTTGTTCGTGGAATTGCGGCTGATAAATTAGCTCGTCCGTTGAGAACGCACCTTTGATAGTACGTTCGCTTTAGTTGGGTGCGTCTTGTGCGAAGAGAAGAGATAGAACACGCACGTTTATTTCGAGAATTATAGTCACAATGTGTTTTTGCTTTGTTGTGTATTTTGCAATGTGTAATAAGAATAATATTTGATTATCAAATGCTTTCCATATAAAAAAGAAAATTTTGTTGGAGTCATTTCGTAACGTCAATTTTAAGGCGTTTGTGATGCGAGTGCCGAACTGTTTTCTGCTCCATGATATGGAAGAAGACTTGGTCACAGAATGTTAAGTCGCTTCCGTGGGTAAATACCACAGGGCAGCACCAAGAAAATAAAGAGCAAATTGAACTGTTCCTACCATAGTTTTAAATTTTATTTTCTAAATAATTTAATATAGTTATGTATGTCAGTCTGTAAGGTATTTATAATATAGGTGTCTACTTTTACCTGAAATAAAATTATTATTAAAAACAGAATGCAAAGAATCACCGAATCGACTTTAGTCTGGGCAACTGGAAATTATTTGATAAATTACAACAAAAATAAATATCTAGTCAATAAGTACCTACTTACCTGTTGTCGGTTTAACATTTAACATACAACGGAATTAACATTTTTTTTTTCCATAATTATGCAGTGTTGTATTAATACTTTTGATAAACAATGGATGGCCCATAATTACGAATACACACATATCTGTCTAAGTGGATATTTAAATTCTTCGAAGTGCACAACTGTGTTATCAATATTAGATTTGACACCTACGTGACATTTGTGACATTTGGCAAGATTAACTTCAATGTCACTTTTAGTAGTTAGCAATTTAACAACCAACTTCATTGTGTAATGTACAATAATATTATGGTTACCTACTTAGATAGGATAGATACTTACTATATTCAAAGACAAATTGAAATAATAAAAGGCGCATTCGAAAGTGAAGATTTACATTTTAAGTTATAATAATAAGTGATTCTGTGTAATCGCATTTGTTCTACTCTCATTGTATACTCTATTCATATTCGTTTATTTGCTTCTATAATGTTGGTAACTTGGTACAAATAAGCTTGGGCTATGCGTCATTGTAGAACCTGTTTGAGCACAGCAACATACTTTTTAATATTTAAATTAATTAAACATAAAATATATTAGAAAATTTAAATTATTCATTAAAATTAGAAATAAAATTGAAATTTACAATAATTTATAGACGATATATTATAATACATTTTATTTTGTTCCTACTTCTAGATGGTACACCTTTACACTGATATCGATTGCAAGTGTCTAGTACCCGTTTCACATCACCGCACCTTAATTAGTCGAATGACGCACGCTGCTTTTTCCACATCATCACTTTTTTTTAAGTTAAAGTAGGTAATTTTATAGTGCGGGAGGCACTGGTTATTGACACGAACAGGTGCAGCTATCAAATTAGTTAATAGCCCTTGGTTTCGGGTTCCACAGTAAAAAAAGGCATCTTATCGAACAGCCATCTTGTATTCAGTCTATTAGTCTTAATTATGTTTATTTTCGAGTTAAGCTTCGATCGTAGTGTGCCATAAATCGTACGTGTTTTAAATTAAATATTAGTAGCATGTAATTAGGGAAAACAGACAAATTAATAAATTATGTTGGGTTTATGTGGCTACCTGTCACTTTGGCAGTCGTGTTTTTTTACTTACACTATTTGTCGTTGGTCTCACGGTTGACACTGGATCGAACTTGTTGATAATATATATATATATTTTTTAAATCGTACCTAACAGGAAACGTCTTTTTTTTCTTTTTGAAACTAAGATTAATGTACTAGTTACTGATTACTCAGTTCATTGCTTATTTAAAATCGATCACCCACACGAGTGTGATTTGTCACGCTTATGCGAAATCATTAGATACTACCTAATTTAAGGTGAAGCTAATAAAACAACCAAATCTACCACTAATTTACAATTAGTATTCAATAACAACACATTAAATCACAGTATGACATCACTCCAAAATTCAAATGCATCCTAAACGCCTTCCGAGAATATTACGAAACCAAATCACGGAGTCATCAATTGTGAACAGAAATATCCGTCCAAGCATTGTTTACTGAATTTGATAGGATTACCTATCCGCGTTCTGAGAAAATAATTTTATATCCCGAGGAACAGGAGATGAAGTGGATACATCAATGTCACTGCAAAGATTCTTGGAGAAGGATTACTGTTATAACCTCGTACATAAAAGTAATAGCACAGCTGACTCAGAGGTACCTACAGTTCTGGGAGATGTGATTCATCGGCAGGGTCAAATTTGATGGTCTAACTAACCTGAATGTTCGACCTAGGCGTTTCGAAACATTTTTTGATTTCAGCGAAACTATTAGATGACTGGTGTTACTCAAGGCGAAATGTATTAAGCCTTTAACATAGTTTATTTAAAATGGCTTGTGTTCTGACGTAACCCAACAGTCTGGTAATACATTAACTAAAACTGTTTTTTCTACGTAAAGCTAAAGTTCCGTTTGCTAACTTTTAAGTAAAACTTCTCCAAGGTTGTGTTTAATTTCTTTTCACATTAAAAGATCATTAGCCAACATATCTCTCTAATAAATTGAATGCATAACCTAATTTGCTATATTTTAAACATCTTTTTTATGTAGCGTTACGTGTTTTGTATGTGAACGCACCTTAGATTTAGTGTTGCATGTTAATATTTAAAGTTAAAAGCGTTAAGTTCAGTGGCAACACGAACACGTAGCAACGATTCGGGGCCGCTACCCTTGGCGTCTTTCGACTCTATCACTCCCTAGCTTGTAAATCGTCGCAAGACACGGACTAGATTAATTTTCGTTAGTCCATGTTTTATTTTAAAACTAGCTGACCAGACGATCAGTCAATAAATGATATTTATTTTGCAAATAGGTTTTTCAAAAACACTTAGATACACGTCAATTTTTTTTGTCAGTTTAAACTTTATGAGGCCGGTGTTTCCTAGCTGACTACCCTGACAAGAAACACTGAAACAAACTCAGGATTCAAATTCTCTGTTAAAGTTCATACAGGAAACATCTAATGGTCAAATCATACGAGAACCATGCAGATTAGTGTCTGAGATGGTCTTTTGAGGAAAGAAAAAGAAACAATGAATGTAGTGATTACCTTTTAGCTAAACTTATTGGCCGAATGATTGAAACCAATTGTATTGACCAATGTATTTGACAGCTGCTGTAATTTTTTTTATGTATTTGGATACTTTACAAGTTTTTTTTTCCTGATTGATTTTTTTTTACGATATTTTACTAGTTTTTCTGCTATAGGGGGTTGAGACGAACCTAATAAATCATTAAAATCGGTCCAGGTGTTCTTACACTAGTGTTCATTTTTATTAATTCAATATGGCAGCATAAAAAATAATGTAGGGCGTGATGTCCATTAGGAAAATCACGAGGAAATTTCAAATACACTGAAAGGTTAAATCATTAGTTGATGAGGTCATAAAAATAGGCCAACTAGATACGGAAACTATTTCGAAAGTATACCGTAACAACATTATAAATAAAAATACTTACTCTCCTAGTAGGTATTTCCGTAATTTGTGTGTTCAACATACGGTCTTCAGAGACCAATTACGTAGTAATTATTAAGGGGTTAATTGGTAAATAATGGTTGGTATAATCACGAGGTATTTTGTGGCTTTGTTGGTTGTTTACCGCAAGTACGGGATGGAACTAGTAACTCATTGGATCTTTTAGTGTAAAATAACATATTTTTTCGTAGCGTAATATTGGTTAAGAGGGTTTTTAATTTAGTTTTGGTGTTTTTATATATATGTATACCTATCAACTAAGGACTCCGTCAGCCCAGAGTTCAATACTGTAGGCCTAATTTTAAAAATGTGTTTGTAATGGTGTTACATTCTATACAATCCCAAATACAAATATAAATCGGTAGTATATATTTTTGGAACAGTTATTTCTGTCAGCCAGTTTGAATCCTAATAAAAAAGGGTAAAGGCCCTTTGTGATAAAAGTATTGTTTGACAGAAATTGATTAACAAAAACAACAGACCTAAATAAGTCCCACGTGTAGTGGTCGTTTGGTTCCAAGTGACAGCTGTATGACAAGTGATGACACCTGTCAAAATTACCTTTTCTACATTTGAATTTTTCTTTTTGTAACTTTTATTTATAGAATAACTGGACATTGTGTGAATGTCAACAAGGCGTAACATGAATGTGTCTGTCATGCCAGTATTATGTTTTTTGTGTGACTAATATGTTTGCGGTATTACGTATCACAACATGAGGTCTTACCTTTATTTCTTATTTGAACTTGAGTTTTCTTGTACCGCTATCGTCAATTGAATACGTGCAAAAATTCCTTGCTGACTAATAACGGTATCTCATACCTATTGGTCACTAGTTTGATTCATTCGTACAACTAATCATTAGAAAGAAAAATTGAATAAGATCTGGTAGCGAACAAATAGGTCGTATTAGTCACAAAAAAAAAAATGTAAAGAATAAAATTGGTAATTCAAATAAACTGCCTATTATATTAAACGTAATAATTTTCGTAATAGAAAGATATATTATGTAAAGTAGGATGTTTTATGTAGGTACATCTATATCGCAAAACCTTTTAATTAAACAAGATTCCCAATCCGTTCATAATGCCTTCAATAAAAACAGATTTAAATCGCCTCCATGAAACAAATGCGTACTTATTGTTATGATAAAATTTCCAGCGGTTTATTAAGCAATAAAAATGAATTTATTTTCATTTCCTTTTAGGCTTACTCTTAAAAATACCAATCGTTTTTTCGCTCAATCATAAGGACATAACGACAGAATTGTTGAACCAGACTTGAGGCAATTACGTAAAATGATCCTTATGAACAGTCGTAGAAACGGTACTGAAGTTGAATAATGTCTTTTATTGTTTTGTAATCACTTCATACGATAACTGAAATTTGTCTTTCCACGTTTATTTGTTCTCTGTTACACAATGGGGTTGAGTTTAAGAAATGGTACTTATATGAATTGGAGGTTAGGTAAAGGCTGTGTTTCAAAAATTTTCCGTGGTCTTGAAACGTAAAGGGCAACTGAAGGAACACAGGCGCGTTTCCCTCCTCTCGCCTCACACAGAGCGATAGAAGTTATTTGATGGTTTCCCATAAAAAGGTAGGTATAGTGCGTGGCAAATAGCTTGAACCATTTGCTACGGTTACGCTCAGGCCTCCACTTCGAATGAAACCCGAAAATCGGGGTCGACCGTCACGATAGTTAAATTTTTCTGTGACTGAATAACTGACTTTCGGGTCTCAATTGAAGTAGGCGGCTGCGCGTAACCATAGCATATGGTTCAACTTATTTGCCGTGTACTATGCCTGATTTTGTTAGTAATATTCTGGTACGTATTTACTTACTATATTTTTTTTAATATCAGCTTTACCTGTGTTTGGATAAAAGCGACAAGTTTTCAACAGTAGTTGTTCATCTGCTATGCCGGAGGTCGTGGGTTCGATTCCCACCCAGAACAAATGTTTGTGTGATGAGCACGATCATTTGTTCTGTGTCTGGGTGTTATTTATCTATAATATGTATGTATTTAGAAATATATAAGTATATTTATCAGCTGTCTGGTACCCATAACACAAGCTCTGCTTAGCTTGGGACTAGACGGCGTTGTGTGATAGTTGTGGAAATATTATATTATTATATTATTATTATTATATCTTTGTCTCTTTTAGTTCAGAAAATTATTTTAAAATCTTCAGTTATATCCACAACCGACATCGTAAGGAATTTCAAGATAAAACTTTGCTGTGCTTGTAAACTTAAATAATAAGGCCAGAGCATTTCATCCGGATAGTGGTGACATTCTTAATTTTCATAAAACTTTGTAGTTATCTCGAGTTTCAGAGAAAAACCCAGCGTAGAGATAAGAAAGCGACATTACTTCACGAATTTTGATAAATGGTTCTTTTCATTATGTTCGTAATTTCAGCATTTTCCTTCAAGTTTGTTTGGGAAATCTTGCTCAAAGCTAATGTCAAAATGTCTTTGTTAATTTAGGTTTCCACGAAGCTCTTACGGTAGGTATGTCAACAGTTATCGTCTGTGAAGCAGGAGATAATATAATAATAATATCAAACACATACTATCACACAAAGTCGTCTAGTCCCAAGCTAAGCAGAGCTTATGTTATGGATACTAGATAACTGATAAACATACTTATATATTTCTAAATACATACATATTATAGATAAATTACAACCAGACACAGAACAAATGATCGTGTTCATCACACAAACATTTGTCCTGGGTGGGAATCGAACCCACGACCTCCGGCATAGCAGTCAGGGCTACTAACCACTAGACCAACAGGCCAATCATAGATATTTTTAGCGGTCACAAATACTAGTATTTGCTTTTACTGCGATTAGGCAGTTTAAGCTAGCTATCCTCCGCGGTTTTACCCGCATCTGTAGTTACTACTCCGCCTTCGTGAGTCGTAGTGTGATGTATATAGCCAATACTATTTCTCATGAATCAGGGTATTTATGAATCAAGATATACGACCTTATTTTTAGTAGATATATGCGAAACCCGAAACACGTGTCTAATATTTTTATTTAAAGAATCTATGCACAAAATTTCATAACTCTATCATGAAAAATGGCAATATTATATGCTTGTTGTGTTACCTAGTTGTTTACACAAACACATGGTTACCGAGCTATCCGAGTGACTGAGGGGTTGTATTGTTACCGCACCTAGCTGTACGCTTTCTCCTAATGCCCCCAATGTCCTGCCGTGACCTGTGTTGTGCTTAGTGTCGGTGGTGTCCAACTGGTGACCTTTAAATATTTTAGGGAAAAAATATAACACGGTTAAAAAAATATTGGAATCGATTCAGTTACTGATTCTGAACAAACTATATTCAGGTTTCGCATATACTAAAAATAATGTTGTATACCTATGGGAACACGATTTTTTTCCCATCCGACTGGTAGTTCCAGAGTGACTAAAACTAAACGCTTTATTATATTGGTATAGTTGACAAATATCTATATTTGTCTGCAATGAAACCCATATTCCAGTCATGTCCTCCAACTTGAACAGCTAAGGAGTGGAATTCCCAGCCGGAGCCTGTATTTCCTGATAGCTATAACCTAGGGGTCTTCAAGTAAAGAGTGAAGAGGTTACTTCTAGGTAAGCGTGCTCCAGCGTCGGCCACATCATCGCTTACCATCAGGTGAGTTAGTGGTCAAACGCGAGCCTATCCGTAACAAAAAAAAAACCTCAAGCCACAATTATGACTTGCTAGGTACTATCAGTGGCTTTAACCAACTGATAGTTGAACATTATTCTAGAGGAACATATTTCCGGGATAAAAAGTATCCTATGTTCTATTCCAAGACATGGTCTACCCGTGTACCAAGTTTCATCGGAATCAGTTAAGCAGTTCGAGCGTGAAGAAGTAATAAACATACACACACACAAACTTGTTTGTGTATGTTTATTACATTCACCAGTGTGATGTTATTAATTATCGACATTCATCGAGGGTTTTTTTCCGTTTTTATGGCAGGATAGACTCGAAGCGGTCCTTCTACCTGTTCTACATATGAACCTAGTCTGTCATCTTCATTAAAGTATTTTTCTTTTTTTGTTGTTGATAAGTTCGCGAATAACCGCTGAAATAGCGGTTATGCGCGAACTTGCCTGATTGATGCCTGATTGAAAGGGAACGTGCTTACCTAGAAGTAACCTATTATCGCTTGACTTACGGATTCCCGGGTTGTAACCATCAAGAAACAAAGACTTAGGGCTGATTTCATCATTCAATATAAAAACTTAGTTCAACTAAACTGAGCTCAGCGTAATCTAGTTTAAAGACCCATGTCGTAAACATGGGCGACAACAAAAGAATTGAAACTGAGTTTAGCGTAAACTACGTTCAAGTCATCGCGGTGAAACGCAAAATGTAACTATAATCTCGATTAGGCGCTCAAACTGCGTTTTGTTTGAACGAATCGCGATTAGTTTATTGGTGAATTTGGCTCTTAGTTGTTCACACTAAAACATCGTTTAACCCTTTAGCCCTTCACGAGAACATATAATTTGTTTTTCTTTTGTAAATCGTAGTAGCAACTGTAGTTTATCTGAAAAAGAGTGGTGCGAATATTAGCAGCCACTGAAGATATTTCTCTGGCAGTATACAATGATGTATGGAGGAAGGGAAGTGGACCCGTTGTGGAGCATAGAAACTAGAGAGAGACCTTACCTTTACTTATTTTTGACCGTGTGTTTACTGTAGATATAGATATTTTGGGGAATAATATTATGGTCTTATAGATTTTTAGTTTCATGACATAGAAACCATTTTTCTGTTTTAGAATTAAAATAAACTTAACTCTCAGTGTAAGTCAACAAGTCTCAGTAGCCAGAAATCTAATTCCCGAGATTACCTCAAACAAATATACAATCATTATTTATTCTTCAATTTTTAATATTGTTTCAAACATATTCCTTCCTTATGACTGTAAGTTTGTCTTAACTTCATTACACTAAATATTATAAAGGCAAAAGTTTCTGAGTGTCTGTAATTTGTTACCTACACGCTCGAATGGCTTCAAAGATTTCGATGAAACTTGTTAGACTATTTATTTATTTACAACTTGTATAATATAACAGAGTACATCCAAGGCGCAGGACACACACCAACAGGCAAGGCGCACAAGGAAACTTATAAACTAAAAATACATTTAATAAAACAATAATAACACTGAACAAAGTATGTTGAGAAATAGCACATAGGATACTTTTTATGCGAAGAGAATGTTATTTTCTGCCATCACCTGCCTCTGTTTAATAAATACTTAATTAATATACATCTGCAATCTAATGT
Organism: Leucania comma; assembly: GCA_958295575.1. NCBI lineage: Eukaryota > Metazoa > Arthropoda > Insecta > Lepidoptera > Noctuidae > Leucania > Leucania comma. The sequence goes on along the minus strand of OY282474.1, from coordinate 10,388,081 downwards.
GTAATGGTATGCAATATTAAGGATATGTTGCTGTGCCTTACCAGGGTTTATGCTTGCAACACTACAATCAGTAACATCGAATTACAACATGTATGCGATATGGCAGCAGCTAATGGATATGTACATATTTTGATACTACACCTTGCAAATTCTAAGCATAATGAATCCTTGCATGTTCCTCTGCCATATCTCACGGTTTCGCTTCCTTCGATGCTCCATGTTCTACACAGGGCACGCGAGCTAACACAATTAGTGCTAATGGAGCGACTTGTTTGTTTGTTCTTACAACTAACGCCAAAACATAGCTGTACCAAGGAACCACGTTCTAAACTCTAACTCCTATTTCTTGTGGAACCTTTTTAAGTTTCATAAAGGGTTTGGTTCCTTTTGATAGGTTTTAGTTACCTTTTTGTCTTTGTAGGTTGTGGATTTTTATTATGAAATTGTCTGTTTATTTCCTCTTCAAGGTAAATGTTTCGGGTTAGCCCAAATTTTTGAACGCTTTTTAAATTTGCAACCGTTTACGTGTTGTATTTATTTACGAAATCATAATAATTAAAATCATCAACACAATTCTGCCAGTTCGTTTATCCCTATTGAATGGCTATTTGTTGTTTTGAGGATTTTATAACTTAGAAAAAGTCATATTTGTTACCGTGACAAATTATATTTTAATGACCATAGAGCCTGGCACTAACCTGGAAAATTGGAGCATTCAATTTAAAGATTGCTAATTATTACACTAATATGTATTATAAAGACGAAACTTTGTGTATATTTTTATGTACTTATGTATGTGTATGTGTTTTATTCCTTCACACAAATGAAACGGAATAGATTTATATGAAATTAGGCATAAGGGTAGGCCGTCTCCTGGAATAACATATAGGAAAGTTACTTTGAACCTAGGAGTATGTTCCTTTGGCATAATTTTCTTCTGTTATACGTTCAAAGCCACTAGCAAAAGCTAGTTAACTTATTTAAAAGAAGACTATGTTGACTGATTAAAATACCAGTAGGTGCAGAATTGTACTAGCTTGTAATTTGTAAGCTTGTAATTGTGCTTAGCTTTAGGTATACCTAGATGTATATAGAATCTAAACTATAGATTAAACTAATCTTTAAAAAATATATTTTAGAGTTAAGTCCTAGTTCTTTGACCCCATATTTACAATGGTTCTGAATCCTTTATTTTTTTTGTCTATTTTTCATCGATTGCGATATATAAATATTGTAGTTATTAGTTTGCTAAATATTATAACTTTACAAAATCAAAAGTTAGAGTTCATTTGAAATCAAGTGTCCTAAAAATTTGACCACTTTCCAGGCCAGATATTTGTATATGAATAATGTAAAAGTGCTGAAAACATTGTTTTTTGGTCAGAACACAGATTTGTAACACTAATATCATATAGGCGAAAGTTTTATGCATGTGTATGAACGTTTGTTACTCCTTTACACTTAGACGGCGAACGGACACGGGTAAACCATGCCTGGTTGACCCGAGAGTATGTATCTTTGGGTTGATTTTATACTTTCATGCGGGTAAATCCACTGGCAAAAGCTAGTATACGATGAACAACAGCTGATTTGCTTTGCAGACGTTTTGTAGTTAGTGTTAATCAATAAATAAAATGTCTAAGATTTCTATTAATATATAAATTGCCTAAGCTTTGCTTTGTAACCTTAATGACTTAGTCTACCTATTCGTTAAAATATCTAGAGAGCTCTCAATAGTTTCAATTTTAATTTAAAGATAATGAATGAATGGACTCTATTAATAATAAGGACTTTCTTTTTCAAGTATAATGCTATGTCGCAGTATTATGTCCCAATATGTACGTATTTTTCCATTACATAAAATCCTCGAATACTTAAGTATTAACGTCGAGTATTCCTGCAACTTTAACTCTCAATCATTTTCCAGAAAGTTTAGCGCGCTTCATAAAGCGGGAACAAAATAAATTCAGTCACAAAATCCTTATTCAAAATGTCGTCACCTCACAAGTTCCAGAACAAATTGCTTAATGTTCAAGCTGTTAGTTTGAACGCCTCGTATTTGCTCGCCTCGGCAAACATGGTATTATCTGTTTGCAGTGTTTGCCAAACTGGCTCCCGTGCTGACTTCTTACCGAATTATTTGATTACCAACTGTTGGTGGTCTGCATTACAAACATTTGCAGTTGGCCCCAACCTTTATGAATTCATTTGTTTTACTATTTGGTATTGGCATTTGTTTTGCCTGTTTCAATATTAGCTCTAGGATTTGTTAATTAATTCATACTAATTGGCCTTTATATTTGTTTAGTTTTACTATAATTGATTAAAGTTTACTGAATATGTCCGCAAATCACATGTTAGTTATGATGGTAAATCCCAAACGACATGGTCTATAAATTGTGAGCATGCGTTTGAAAACCCGGCCATTACACGCTTGGGATTGAATTTGCAATATTCTAATATCGCGTTTCCTTTCGCCCAAGGCTGAACTCGCTTGTACGATCGATTTTCACAAAAATGTTTATGCTTAAAAATGTAAAAGCTTTCTGCGTTGTGATTGCCTGAAACAATTGACCTGTTCTGTATAGGAGAGTCTGCCAGAGTCTGTGTTTCCTGATAGCTATAACCTAGGGGTTTTTAAGTCAAGAGTGAATAGGTTACTTCTAGGCAAGCGTACTCCATCGCCAGCCACATCTTCGCTTTCCATCAGGTGAGATAGGGGTCAAACGCGAGCCTATTAACAATAAAAAAAAAGGATAGGTCGATCCTTTTACTATTTACTTACTTCTACCTATTCTTGTGCTTACTAAGGCACTCTATTTTCATTAGCTGTTACAAAACATTGAGCATAATCAGTTTCTGCTCACTTATAAATCCGTCCGACTGGTCACAGTGAGCAGTAAGTAATACAAGAAATACAAAGCAATTATTTGGTGAAGCTTAGTAGCCGTAGGCACAATACATTATAAGCAATAGGTCCATCGTCTGCGCGAGCCTATTCAATATCAATTATGTTCACAGTTACTTACAATCCTCATACTAAAACTGGTAGGACAACCTACAAAGTTACAATAGTCGCCAAACATTGGTGCAGTAGTTCCATTCATGCTTGCCCGTTGGAGGCGTATACAACAATTTGACAATGCACCCAGTGGTATTAAACAACAATAAAATATGTACCCAAAGCATAATACAAGGTTATTTGACGTTCATAAGGCCCTAAAATGAATAAATGATGTCTGATTTAAATATGAATTGAATGCAACTGTATGGAAATAAAAATGTCTGTTAAAAGTAGAAGTCTTATGGGATTTTAATGTGGAGTTCAGAGTGTGTACGATAAATTTTGTGATTATGTCGAACAGTTTCTGTCAAAAGGTTGTCAAATTAGAGTATTTTTGCTGCCACACACGGCGTTTTTTGGGTGTGTGTTCCTAAAATACGTTTATCACAAACTGGTATCACTATGTGTTTATTTTTTAAGGCGGTAGGTACGGCTGTAGTCATTGAATATTTTCTTTCATCTCTCTACTTCCTTTAAGATTTACTAGGGTCTTATTACTCATTCTAATTCTAGAAAATATGTATCTTGTTTGCCTGTTATTCATTACTTAATAAATGAACACTTGTTACTGGATCTCAGTCAAACATAAAATTCTTTTTTTTGTTTCTTTTAATAAAATCAAAAGTCTCCAATTTATTAATAAGTAAACATTTGCAGATGGTTTGTTATTATGTTGATATAATTTGTCTTACCAAACCTTACTCTAAGCGAAATAAGATCCTGCAAGAGATGTTACCTTCGATATATCAGTTTAATATCGCGATGATATCGATACTGCACTTCTGTACAAGTTAATACACCTGCCCATTCACCTGAAAGGTATAATCCCTTAGATAGTTACTCGCCTTTTACAGCGAACTCGAGGTGGGATGAGGTGGCCTGCTTTTAACTGGATAGAGAATTATACGAGTATACAGAAAATATTAACAGCAAATATTGCTTTTGTATTATTAGCGACAATCTTCTGTTTGCGATATTTCCCGCTTGAAATTAGTATTACCCCCGTTATAAATTATAGCTTATGTGTTAATTCAGGATATATGCCATTCTGGTACCAATTTTCAACCAAATCCGTTTAGTCGTTTGAATGTGAAGGAGTAACAAAAATATACAAATGGTCCTAACTTTCGCATTTCTAATATTAGTGTGATACATTATAATAGGTACATGTAGGGCGACCCAGGTTGCCTGAAGCTTCTCCAAACTTAAGTGGCAGTGGGCAGGACACGTTGCTCATAGAACAGATAGTCGATTGGGCCAATGGTTCTGGAGGAAAGACGCAGCGTTGGAAGGCTTTTCACAAGGTGGACCGATGACCTGGTGAGGGTCACGGGAATCCAATGGATGCGAGACACACAGGACAATTCGTGGCGATACTTAGATGATTAGATAATAATAGGATCTTTATTTTAATATATTCTCGTTATCTTTGTGAATCCAATTAGTATTATTGCCTCTCCTTTGTTTTGAAGTACCACAAAATATTATTGTTAAACTTAATTGCCTAAAGCATAACGGCTTCCATAATATTGAAGGAACTTTATACAAACTATTTCATAACCTTATTTAAGTACAACAAAGACAATCGATCCATGTTTGTAGTCTGAAGTATTGTCACTTATCCATGCTGCTCCAATATCGCGAGGATATCCAGACAATTGCATTATCTTCGATTTTATCTCCTCGGGGCTGTTATATTATGTCTGAAGTACTTCGAGATAGCAGTCTGAGGGTTAACCTTATTACTTGAGAGGTATAGGAGTGTGTTAGCTATATTTACAGCTATTTCCTTATAGTTAATGACTATTCAATATTTAGGGATAAGGAAAAACAAAAGTATCACCTTTATACGTATTTGTCTGGGTTATTAGTCATAATATATTCTTGGATATTTGTTTTTGAGTGTAAATTAGTTATATACTTACTTGTTAACATATTTCTTTTTCCGATGGTGGTTACGATGACTGGTTTCTGTACGACTATGGATTGCGACCATGTGTCTGTCTTTTCTCTGAAGATTCGTACATTAATAATACAATTTTATAATAATTAAGTACATAAAAAAAATACTTTGTGTAATTTATTTTCATCACCATTGCTCTCAAAACAGTTTAGGAAAATGTTGTGAGAAAGTCAACATGCCCTAGAACCAAACATTCGAAGTGTGACATCCACCAACCCGCACTGGGCCCGCGTGGTGGATTACAGTCCATTACCTCTCTTAGGAAGGAGACTTAAATCCTAGTAGTGGGAACGTTATAGAGCTGACTATACTATGCTTATGGTACTAAAGTCTTGAAATACTAAAATGGTTCGTGTATTTGAAGTTACTTTTAAAATGAAATGTAAACACTTCGTAAGTGAATTGAATGTAAACTTTATAAGGTTTTTATGTCAGTCAAATACATTCTGTTGTTTATTCCAGCTAGCTTTCACTCTATATATTTACTCTAAGTTCTATACCTTAACACCCGTATTTATAAAGAAGTATTTACTTGTTACTAAGTAAAATCTTATTAAATCATTACTTGACGTTTGAAATATGCATTCAAAATTCAAATTTTTCCTAATTAAAGAATACAAATATTAGTTACTTTTACTCAAGTATTTAGTTTTACTTGTTTATAAATACGGGTGTTAGTCTAACTTTAAGAAATCGTGATGCAATAATTAAAAAATATTCGTGTTCAAGTTAAACAACAAATCAGCATCAATGTCAATCATCGACAATTTCAGACAGCTTTACTTAAATTAGCTTTCACATCCATCCATCTCGTACCTATACCTACTTACAGTAGAATATCTAGTCTCACAACAAAATACCAGAAGGCTTAACTCCCTTGTCGAGGCTTCAATGGAATCTTCAACCCAGATCAAGGTAGGGCTCCGGACGTCCATCTCTTAGCGTGGGCAGCTCAGGATTATATCAGATGAATGGTAACATCCACCTGCACGATGATAAGGGAGTTGCGTAGGTCAGACCTGACGGTTTGTCTAATGTTTATGAGAAGGATTAGAGACTCGGTCACGACTGAATTTGATCATGGGACGTGCAAAGGAATGTAATTAATAGATACAAGATCAATGATATAATGTAGAATTTTAAAGAGTCTGCGACGAGCTTTATCAACAGTTTCTAATGAAAATAGTACATTTTGATAAAAGTGAAAAAGTTTGACATCGCGATCGAGGTAGAATTCTGGAGTGTTATGGAGCCAAGTGCTGCAATGACGAATTCCCACGTGTATCAAACGACGTTTTTCATAAACGGGCGCTGACCGGCGACACGTAAGGGTCTCAGCGGCAAGCCTGATACGATAAAATAATATAATCAATTGTGGCAGAGGCGAATTCGCGCACTTTTCTGCACTAGTGCGGGAAAAAAACTGCACGTTTTTGAGTAAATGTATTGAAAAAATTTTTTCGTGATTAGTTTTTAATCACGTGATCAAGATCATTCCAAAAAGCTCAAATACGATGGACTACCTACCATATAAATTCATCGTCATCCAAGTTATATAGGTGTACAGCTCAATTGGTTGGAGGTAGGGTAACTTTTTCAAAATTCATTTGGAAGATTTCCCTTAAACAAACAAACATATAGACAAACAAACATCGTAAAAAAAAAGAGTTTGCAAAAAAGGCTAATGTTCTAGCGTCTTTAACATTCATGAACCCATCTTTTGATAGTGACACACGCACCTGGAGCACCTGGGACACCTGGGACAAGTAAATCACCATAAAAACCTAAAAGATGAATGAACAACGCAAGGGACGAATAATAAATTAATGACACAAAAAATTCTACCTCTGTAATAGCCTCATAAATATGTATTAATAAGGATCCCTCAAAAAATAATTCAATTTGTAAATCAATAATTGCACCGAGCTCTGTAAAGGCAATTCAGACGGGACTGAAAAAAATATCTTTAATGATTGATGAGACTTTCCCGCCCGGAGTTCTCCAGTTTGTTCTTATTTATTGGATTAACCGCTCTAATCTCCAATCTTTCGTGAAATTTTTCCTCCCCTCGGTCTAAGTAATTAATTATGTTATTTGGGTATTATTGGAAGTTTAAGAGCCTTTTTGTAAGGCGCTAATTTGTTTGAAATACGATAATTTGAGCGTCACTTTTACTTTTTAAGTAGTGAGGAGATGTTTTAATAAAATCGTTTTTGGAATTTCGTTTTAAATTTATATTCGCTGTTTATAATGGTGATAAAAGTCAGAGGTTTGTTGTTTGTTTTTATTATTTAAATTGAGTTTTATTGTACAAAAACATGGTATAATTTTAAAAGCTATTGTAGAATTACTCAAGCACTTTCTTTCATCTTACCGAACAATAAATACATTAATTGGAACACCCAAAGAGTCTTTAAAAAACACTCATAATAATTGCTGTTACAAGCTTCTTTACTTAATTGGACTCATTAAAATTCAACGCTGTTACATCGACCGTTAAAAGGCAGACCGCATTTAGGGGCTTTCAATCAAAACGGTAAAGCATTTCGTCCAAAGAGGACTGGAGGATTGAAAAGAACGCCACATACGGGATACGTGTTGACTGTGCAAACATCAGATGGGAAATGAAATGAAACGAACGAGTCCCCGAGTGTCACCCCTAACGTTAGGGTTGCCACTTGTTTCTGTCTGCATAAAACTGATATAAAAAATAGGTTTTATGGCTTAACTTCTATTTTTTTTTATATATTCACAATTTTGTTCATCAGAATTTGTTTTGATTGCTCTTTTTATCTATCTGTTTATCAAGGTACTACACTAAGCTTATGTATGTGTGTGTAAGTAGATACATTTACTTCTACATGTTGGATGAAATAGAAATACAGTCTAGTACTGTTTATCCGGAAATGTACCCTTAGAATAGTTTTCCACTTTCCACGGGCGAAACCGGTGCAAGTGCTAGTTTGAACGTAAGGTTAGCATTACAATTATTCATGAACAAAAATAGTGACTTATTGGCTCGTGCTTTAGTATCTACTTTATAATGTCCAGATAAACAAAAACCTGTTATCAATAGATACGGCTTAACTGTTAAGATTTAAGTGCACCCATTTCCAATGTTTGTGTTATTTGTTATGCTTCTTCCGGGTTTCATTTTACGGCTGATAAACAGGAAAATACACCTTGAATGGAATATGATAAGTGGCATAAAACAGCTGCAATGATATAAGCTGTCCATAGTACGGAAAATATTATGGGCCTAATTAAAATTTTAAGTTAATTAAAGGTTTATGGGCTTAATGAATTATTTCTCTCATAATATCGTTTTTCATTCATCAGCAAACAAGTCCAGTCTAGGGTTGGTCTACATGATAACGTTCTGTAGCCTTACTGAGTGTTGCTTTTACATGAACGCAATCGAAACGTTTACCGCGTTTGGCTCTCTGATTGGTTGAGAGCTTGGAGCGAACTAATCGGAGCGCCGAACGTTATAAACGTGTCAATCATGTCAACATAGAACAACCTCGCACTAGGCACTTAGCATCGTTAGTTACGTGGCATAGGAGACAGCCCTATGGTAAGCGCGTGCGTTGTGTTGCCAACCTTAGCAAATGTTTACCTTCTATTATGTTTGGCGCCATCTGCAAGTTGGAGTATCGTATACTTTGCCTCTTGCAGTCACGTTCCGAACTTTATCGATGTGGTCATCGTTTTCTCCATTGAAAAATGCAATTTCTCATATCTGGCAACACAAAGCGTTTTACTACTTAGATACCAACTAAAAGAAGTGTTGAAAACTTTTCAGCATGAAGGTGAAACTTAAAACTTAAGCTTTAATCTGTTATATATAAAAGAGCGAAAAATTTTTGCGCAGCGAATCATAGTATAACTTTTTTACTTCCTATAAGAATTTAGCGCTCGCCTGAAATTAAACTCAAGAGTTAATTTTCCCGAGGAAGTTTTAATAGGTAAATAGGTCAACACAGAATCATAATTTTAAAAGTTATTATGCGAAAACGCCTCCATTTAGCAGCAAAGTTATTTTTTACAAGGCAACACTTGACTTTCAGATTAGCCTGCAAAAGGGCAACCCTCCTTGTGCAAATTTCTTATTTTTTACGGCAATATAATTTATTACAACGGCTGATTTAGTTTGTCTTAAGCTTGGATCCTTGTTTTCTCATTTTCATGATAAATATTTTCTCAATTTCAACCCGACGTAAACCAATTATGTTTAATCTACATTTAGAACCTCGGGCGATCCGTCTGTGTCGAACTTTATTTCGTTCAGGGCTTCGACAAATAAGTATTTGATGACTTGAAGGACCAAAAAATATACGGAAGACCAAAAATCGTTTAAAAAAGGGTCAGGCTTGCATGGAATAAAAAAAGATTACCCGTGAGTTGTGGGAGATTGTTTGTAGCATGTACTTAAGTTTTTTTTTGAGGTGTAAATTTTATCGAATAACGCCTCCTTTTATTAGTGGAGCAAAAGGAACTGTGAAACGTTTACCTACTGACAACACACCCTTGTTGTTTTAGGTGTCTTTTGTGTTTCAGAGCCGCAGTAACTCTTTCGAAGAATCAAGAAGACTCAGTAACATACTTAGTTATCCTATTAAAAACGTTTAGACATTAAATGTGCAAAGACTGTCAAATCATTTGCTAGGCCACAAAGTAAACGAAAGCATAATATTCGCCCGCATGTGTAACATAGGCCTAAGGCTATTATAGTTTCGAGTTCAAGTGGGCGGTTCCCATTTAGGCTTTAAACAGATCCAGAATCCCCGTTTCTCAGCCGCAGGGGTGTGTGGGCAATCCGGCAAGCGATCAAAACGTTATTAAATTCTCAAACCGCCCTCAGCTAGGTTAGAGTTTAACCGATTGGAAATCGCGTGGCAATGGGTTTCGATGTATTGTTATTAAAATGTTTTATTTCATTTTTTTTAATCACGATTTTGTACGAAGAAATTTAATTTTATAAAGCAAAATGGTTTATCGTGAACTAATAGGTATGATGTATGGTGATATAGAGAACATTTTTATTATTGTTAGGCTCGCGCTTGACCACTATCTCACCTGATGGAAATCGATGGTGTGGTCGACGATGGAGCATGTTTCCTTAGAAGTATTTTATTCACTTTCAACTTAAAGACCCCTAGGTGGTAGCTATCGGGAAATACAAACTTTGGCATGGACTTTATAGGGGCTTTAATTTTTATTTGTTGAAGAACAAATCTATAGAAATAATGCAGGAGTATTTTTCTATCCATACCATGAACATATTTAAAGGGTATTGTAAAATACGCGATATTTTAATCTATACATACCAAATATAGGTGGTAAAAGCGGCTTTTCTATTAATTGTAGTCCTTATTACCTTATTTTACGTTTGATTTAAAAAAAAAAAGTTTCTCTTCTATATATAGTTCTTAGTTACAAATTCAATCGTTTGTGTATTATCGTTCTCCAAAAAATGCGTAGGCCCCAAAGATACGTCATTGCAAAGAATTTCTATATTTGGATAAAAGTATTCGTAACCCAACTTATCTTAATATATCCTTATCGACCCTAATACATGTATGTATTAGATATTACCTTGAAATCTATGCGCAGTATCTAAGCTTATCCATCGCATAGAATTTGTTACACAGATATCATCCACAAATGGTCCGTGGTTCCGATAAACTGATAATTTAAACACGTTTAGTTAAGATTAAAACCTGCTTTGTTACTATTTTCTGCTTCTTTATGGTACATTGACTTTTTATTTTTAAATTAGAACTAGGTAAGATTATAGAAACTTGGGCAGATAGACTGTATTCTGTAATCTACTCCAGAACCTTTCTGCCACTTCGACCGTATGTTCTGTGAGCAAAGTAACACTTTTGGTACTTGAGCCTCGTGATGCGCATTCGCAACAAATTATATTTATTTTTAGATTTCCCTACTTACGACGTATCTATAATTTCTTATAGAGGCAACCCTAAAAAAAGTCCACAATACAATTCCATGCTTACTCTCAAATGACCAATTGCTCTTGTCACGTGTCATCATAAAATAGATGTCAAATGTCAAAACGGTTTTAAATTAATAGAAAAAAAAGCTAAGGACGGTTGTCACGTCTTGAGGTCTCCATTTATTTATGTAGTGGGCCCGGTTGTGACGTGGAGAGGTTATAAATAAGATTCGTTAGGGATGGCTCTCGGCTGATTGTGTAAACATAAACATGTAAACATCTTTGGATGTGCTGCTGAAGAGCCCGTGAGCACAACGTTTCAATACAGGATTTACTTCGATTCTTGATTGAATAAATACTAAAAAAAAATACGTTGTTGTGATGTTTTTTTTTAATATGGCCAGGCTTGCGTTTGACCACGATTTTACCTGATGGTAAGCGATGATGTGGCCGACGATGGAGCACGTTTGCCTAAAAGTAACCTTATCACTGTTGACTTAAAAACCCGTAGGTTGTAGCTACGTAATCATAGTACGCGCGGTCCACTCGTAGGTAACTGATTATTCCCTAGTGTGTTCTTTACTTGGTTTTAAAACAAGATCAATCACTCGATTTAATGAACTTTATTAAATTTTTATAATACACTTTCACATTATAGTAGCAGTCTTTTCTTTTATTTTGTTGGTTAATTGATCTATATATCTACGCAAAATTTTATTGAGATGTCAGGTCCAGTTGATCAAATATAAGGACGGAACGTAAAACTAATCAAGATTTTTGTTGAGATATTGGAACAGTTACAGTACAATTTCTTTTTATTGAAAGGTCAGTTATTTTTGAAGGCTTTGACTAGTGGGAGAAGTTACCAACATGTCTAAGCAAAAATTTTAAAAATTGAGCGTAAAATGAAAGAGTAAAACTAAAAAAAATCTTTTGAGTTGACCGTTCATATAAAAAAAGAGATACTTTGCCTCGTTATGAAGAATTGTCTGAGTACTTAATAAGACAAAACAGGATTCCAGTTTGGTTCACTTGGTCTTTTGCTAGTCCAATTCTGGACTAGCAAAAGACCAAGTGAACCAAACTGGAAGAAAATTAATGTCTGCGTGAAACGTTAAGTTTTCTTTTAATTAAATTATTAATTTATCGAGCTCAAAAAATCAATTGATTTCTAACAGTAAAATCAAAAAATAAAGTTTCTTAATAAAAAAAAAAATCATTTTGGTATCTACTCTTACATAATATATAAAAGCGAAATACCATTCACTGATTAATCACGGCATCTCAGAAACTATAACACCCACGTGACCTACCTACAAACTTAAAATTTTAGACGTAGGTTCCTTATAGGGTATACATATCACTAAGGGGCGAAGCCGCTGGCAGAAGTTACCTATAAATATACTTTTTTTTTAAATCGTTGCCCTGCACTAGAAATTACTTCTGCTACAGAGCTGAGTTTACATGTTTGTGAACGAACACAGGATTCGTTGACAAACATGTAAACTCAGCTCTGTAGATAAGAAAAATATAGTTCTGTGCGGGAATAGAACTCATGACATAAAGTGCAATCCAATCTGAATACACCTCTGTGCGAATAGTTTCGTCAATATGTTGCATATTACCTATTTAAATCTGCTTGGCTTTTATCTTCCCACTCTTACATGGCGAAACTTAAAACCACCATAATATTTGACTTGTTGGCTTCAGTTTAATGCTTTAGGCGTTTTCAATTATGCAGAATTTCTAGATCATTACTTGCGTTGTGGTCTGAAGACGAGATTATAGCGCAGCATCACAATTCACAAAGACAATACTAGGTCAACTGTTTCTGTTTGTGCATAGTTATGAGGGCTATATTACGCTAGAACTACATTAGACCGACGCACACGTGTAACACGTCTGATTTGTATGTAGAACGACGCCGCATGGCGTGGATCAAGTGTAGCTCTACAAGTTTAGTTTCCATATAAAATGTATGGAGACCGACGCGCCCAGATCGGCGGCGTATGTGGCACACGTGTTAGCAGTGTAGCTTAACGTTGAATCCTTTGCAGTCGTCCAATAGTACCTATTTACTGAATTATGTTTGTTCTAATAGGTTGGGAAATTAAAAAAATAACTTTTTCCAGTTTCCGTTTCCGGGAGTGTCAGACTTTTACTGACTAAAGCCCACATGTGTTCCTTCAGTTGCCCTTTGCGTTCCAGGGCTACAGTAACTCATTCGAAATATCCTTCAGCCCATATAGCCATTGGGGTTATGTACCATCAAAAACATTTCTGCCTGACCACCGCTAAGTTAATTTTTGCTTGCATTCGAAACGATAACTTCAAAGGGTTTGGTTTGGCGCCGCGCTTGCAGGATTTAAGCGAATTTTTTTAACAGAAATTACCGCGATCTGACCTTGCCATTTTGTAGTTATGACACCTCTTCTTTATTATAATGTATATATATATTCTTCATACTAGAATTCCCTGTATTTTGGAGACCAGATTTTTATAGTAGGTACGCGGCAAATAAGTTGAACTAAAATGGCTGTCGTTGCTATGGTTACGCGCAAACCCCCGCAGCCACACATCGATTGAGACCTGAAATCTGTTACTGCGCATTGAAGGTCAATCACCAGTTTGGATCAGCTTATATGTCGCATATAATTGTACATCAATGTTCAAAAAAATTTAATACTAGTTTTTTGCTGCGGCGTTGCTTCCGTGGCTATCGCACAGGAACTGCGCCGTTTCCCGGGATTAAAACCTCAAGGCACTTAGCGATAACATAGCTGAAAGCTATAAAAGAAATATTTTCGTGAACACAACGGTACTGCCGAGATTGCCTTTTAAAATTAACTAATACTCGTATTATAAATATGAAAGTTTCTCAGTATGTGTTTTACTCAAAGGAGTTCCACCAACCCGCACTGGGCCCGTGTGGTAGATTACGGCTCATTTTCTCTCCTAGAGAAGAGGCCTGAGCTCCAGCAGTGGGAGCATTATAAGGCTGATGCTATGCTGATACACGTTTTGACTATGTCCTAGAATAGCTCATAGGATACTTTTTATTCCAGGAGCATGTTCTCTTGAAATAATTACATACTTTCATGCGGCCGAAACATCTAGCAGAAGCTAGTGCTAATTTTACCTTTCTTGTAGTTCTGATTAGTTCCAAGATAAGTTTCTTGAAGTTTAAATCTACCAGAAAATCGACGCAACGCAGCGACTACTTTGACTTTTGATATGTGGTTTGATGAAAAGTTTTAAGCACTTACTTACATCCTTATTTATAAATTTTGTTTACCATAATGATTCTTATTACTGATTAGCTGTTTATAAATTCAATATATGTTATATTTACGTCTTAACCATCACATTCAACTATAAAACAAAAGTCTTCTTCAAACGCTTAGTCAGTACTTTACCACATATATCTATCGTTCTTCTGGATATAAATATTAAATTAAGAATCTGATCATAGCGGTGTTTAAACTAATGACTTGGTTTTTTTTTTTAAATAAAGTCAGTATCGTTTGCAGGCACCTAGCTCTGCGTAAGACAACTATTCAAACGTAGGATTTCACTACCAGGGCCTATATTACCGGTAGATGTCAATTAGAGGGTTTTAAGTTTCATAGACAATGGACCTGTAACCTGTCAATTATTTTATACAGTTGTATTATTGTGGCTACTTTATTAGGTAGAGGTCTACCTCACATTTGTGTACAATGATAGATTGCTTTAATAAAGCTTTTATGTACCATTGAAATTGTGGGAAGGTCCCCTTACGACCCGCAATAGAAAGAAAATTTAGGGCTTATTCCAAACGAAAATTCAATTCATTTTTAGATAGAATTTATCAGTGGTCGACAATAAGAAGTATCAGACAATATCGGAGTGGATGAATAATTTAATAGATCCATAAAAGTCATCTCCCAAATATTGGTCCTTAAGAGCGCCGACCAAAACCTTAGGTCCCACGAGATTACAGAGAAACGCGGAGCATGAGGCAGTTTAATATAATAAAGGAAGTAGAAACATTTTTAGGATTCCGCCGTCTCAATTTTAGAGTTCCATCGCAAAAATGTAAAAACGGAGCAATGTCGTCTGTCGTTCTGCCGCGCTGTCAGAGCTTATTTTCTAAAGGACTATTTGGCACAAGAATTTTGTTACGTTACTTCATATCTGAAGGAAAATAGAAACATCTTTCAGACTAGATTGAAAATATTCTTGTTAGTGACAAGAATAAAACAACTTTAGTACAGTTTCTTTTGAAAACAAATACATTTTAGTAAAAGCTTTTGATTTCTTTTAAAACTCAGGACATTAAGAAGTTCTAAATCACTTAGATCTCATGCAATTACTCAAAATCTATCTCAATCAGCTCTTGTACCAACCTAAAGATAGATTCCAACTAATACATTAAAATCATTCAACCAAATTCCATGCATTTGTCTTCTCACCTATCACACGCCTTTAACACATAAAGCTTTCAACCAAAAACGAATTAACGTTAATTACTAAAACCTTACACCACTAATTTATAAACCAATAAATAATTAAAGCCGATAACATTTTATCGATTCAAATAATTAAGTTACCTACGGAATAATTTTACGGACAAATTTTTTGAATTAAAATAAATTGTGGATTAATTTATTTCGTGGTGGGGAGTTGATTTATAAACGGTGTGTAACGGTTGTGTTGCGTGGGTGTATCTTATCTGTGGCTGTCAGTGGCTGCTACCGTCGCCGCGTCGCCGTGTCGCCGTCGCCGGTGCATCGATATCTTACTCGTCATGTTCAAGATAAGCGGCACACGCTATTAAATACACGTTTTATGAGCGTTTAGACGCTAAGAGACGGGGCTTTTTGGTTGAGATTGCTTACCATTATGTGTTTAATTATAGTTACATTTTTGGAGATTCAATTTATTTTGGTGTAAGGGTAAATCATCAGATAATCCACTCTGGGTGTAGCAAAAGTGATGTCTGACTTTGACTGATTGAAACTCATCCGAATTCTTTCAGTTGACCTTTGAGTTCAAGGGCTGTAATAACTCTTTTAAACAATCCTACAGCATTTAGAAAAAAAAACTTTAGTAATCTATCGTAATAGTTTTAAAAAGGTCAACACAAATTATAAATCCATCTAATGAGTCAAAAAACGGTTTAGCAAAAACATGAGCACATATTTTCAGAGCTGCATCTAGATGAAGTAAATTAATTTCCGTACTCCGTTAATCAAGAAAGCGTCTAGGTTCATTATCCACCTATTTTGTTTGCGTCCCGATCACGTCGTCTCTCAACGCTCCTGAGACATTCACTGACCTAAAAACTAGGGCACTATCTCTAGAAACTATCTTATTTTCTTTGAAAATAAAAAGGGAATTATAAGAACGTAAAGGATTACTTATCTTGAGACTCGGCTGTGTCCAACGGGCGCCGCAATGAGCCCTCTTCACTCGCAACGCTATCTTGAAGGCTTCTCTCATTAGAAAACGTTAGGTCCAGATTCTTAATTAACGATAAAACGAGTTTTTAGGTTTTATGGTTAGTTAGGACAAAAGTGGGGACTTTTAAAATAATAATGTGGCATTTATTTAATGTACATAGGTACCCATAGGCGCAAACACATAAATAGAAAAAATAGGCAAAGGACAAATAAAAATATTCTAAAGACAGGCCTTACGATTCTACAATAGACTTCACATTAGTTAATTAAATCATAAAAATTGAAAATTGACTATGTCCGATTTTAAATTAATTTAAATTAAACCAGACTAAATTGAATTAAATTATATCAATTAAAATGAAATTCCATTATAATTGATTAAACAATTAAAATTACTACATTACTAAACAAAACATCGATTGGATAACCAAATAAAAATTGGTCCTTTATCGCGTAGGATTATAGTTACGACTATGAAGAAAAATAACAAGGAAATGTAACAACTTCCTGATCACATAAACAGAACAGGTATGAGACGAAATGTTCCAGTTTGCTCAACAAAATAACAAGAAAGTTATCTTGGTATCATTTTTCAGTACATGCCACTCCACCCACGTTTCGGTGCTGCGGACTTAATAAGGGCTTCAAACGTAGGCCGGTTACAATGCAGCGATTATTTAACTCGATTACCTGATTTTTGATGTATGTACTTTTTCTATTGTGGCATGTTTTATTGCTTAATTGTTTGGGCCTATATTGAATTTTCGTGTTGTAGGTCATGTGAAGAGGAGGGATGAAACACATGTTACTAAAAGAGTTCTGAGTTTACAAGTAGATGGATGGAGAGGAAGAGGGAGGCTGAAGAAGAAATGGATGGATTGTGTGAGGAGTGATATGAAAGAAAAGGAAGTTAGTGATAGTGTGACGGCTGACAGGATAGAGTGGAAGAAAAAAACGTGTTGCGCCGACCCCAAGTAATATGGGACAAGGGCAGGAAGAAGAAAGTCACGGGTTGAAGCAAGGCTTTACTTTTTTGTTCATTATTTCGTCACCATTCCTTTCAAAACGATGAAAGAAATGTGAGCATACTAGTGTGTTCTAGAACCAGTTTCTTAGAATTTTTGGAAGACGCTGGTTCTGAGACGGAAGAACTAAAAATTCACGCGACTGCGGTCGCTTGGTTGATTACAGTCCAAATCTACTTCTATATAGGAGGATAGAGCCGTGGGGACATTATAAGGTGATGTTATACCTGCTAGCTTTAATTACTGTCAACTCTGCAACTACAGACGTTTGTTCTAAGCACAAACTTGTCAGAAAACCACATTGGTCTGTGGACAGCCTACGTTGTTTTATTTCTTGCAGCCAGCACTGATAAGTGGATGAGTAGGATGCGATTGTTGATCGCTTCCTTGTGTGTTGCAACCTAAGTGTTTGGCATTAACGATGGTCACTCCTAGCCTTTATCTAGCACTCACGAATGCTTCCCGTTAACAGCTCAATGGACACGTTTAAATGCATTTGATAGTTATTATTGTGAAACTGTTTGGTATCAGTTGAAGTTAGAGACTCAAGTTGGATAGTATTGATTTTCATAACTTCAAAAACAATTGAATGTGAAATTTACTCGTCATATTTTTTTCAGTTTTGCTTTCTATCTTTTACGACTTCTTTGAAAATCCAGCTCGAAGGACCAAAATAGCAATACGTAATTATGTTTAAATCTTGAAGTAAAACTTGAAGGTGTCATTGATTCAATATTGTAAAAAGCATTGTAATAGTGTACTGTACTTTTGCACAAAAAATATATGAAATAAAAAAAAATCTATATATTAATAGCACACAAAATAAAAAAGTAAAACAAATTCGTTACATAAAAGTCGCATGAATGAAATATGAGTATTCGAAAAATTAATATTCATGAAACTACCTATGCGTGTACTAATTTCATGCATTCATTGATATTTACACACGACATGGTCCAATTGTAGTGTCCCACACAAAACAAACAACGTGTGTGGCGTGTAATGGCGAGAGATGGCCGTAGACAGTCCAGTGATTGCCACTATCCATTGTCGGACTGAGTAAATGTATGCTGTTGGTACCTGCTGTGAGTAAATTTGTATAATGCTTGTGCTTGTTGATTCAATTACTCTAAGATGGGAAGACAGTTACTGTTTTCTTACAAAAACGGAAATCGTCTTATTTCGTGTCAGCTAAGAGATTAATTTTTACACCAGTTGTTACCAGTTGCTGCGAAAGTAGAAAATTATCCCAAATTATCCTAATTTTTTTTCTTTAGAGCGAGCGCTTATACGACATCCACAGTCTAGTAACTGGTGTGGGCTTGCGGACGACGAGCAATGGGTAGCTCAGCGTTCGGCCGTTCAGTAACCATACGGATCGTTGGTGCGTAATTTTCCACGTACGCTTCAAAGAGATTTCAGGCAAAAAAGTAGGTGCCCAGCAGGTTCGAAGCCTATTACCACCATATGTTGACTTCCGAAAGGGAAATCTGTGGTCCTGGAACGCAAAGGGCAAAAAAGAAATATAAGAGTGGTTTTAGTTAGTAAAAGTTTGACACGACTGCCCGCTCCGCTCTACCTGATGAGATGATTTTCCACCTTAAAAAAGCCCAGTAACTGGGTGACACGATAAACCTTGGCAAGACTGGTGTCAGAGTTAAAATCTGACCATCAGAAAAACAATAATTTATGATACTGCCACACTAATTAAAAACGCAGTAAGGAAGGATTTTTTGGAAGATTAAGTTACTCATAGATTCATAGATTCGGATCCCTCGTAGTAGCTCTGTATAATTATTTAATCCAAAAAAAATACTAATAATTAAATTAGCGCGGCAGGATACAAGAGCTAACATCGGTAATAATTAGCTCATTACTAAACCGGGAATGGAATTTAATTAATAAGCCATGTGCATAATTAGATCCATAGTTCACGTAACTTTTTTTTTTCAACTAGCCAGATCAGTTAGAATTAGCCTCATGAAATTACTGTAATATACCACTGGTTTTGTGAATCAGAATTAAATTAATACGTCAGAGTTTAGATCTAAAGTAAAAATGTGTAAGGTAAATATATAAACGTATAAATATTACAGTTGTTACGTCGTTTACAGGCGTAATAATATATTATCTTTGAGTATAGTGACTCATAAGTAATCATTTCCGTTCCATGTACTAAAGTTTTCTTTTAACCGGTATCAAAATAAGGGGAAATATTAGTCATTCATATTCATTCAGAATATTACTTCCCCTAAACAAATTATTCAATGTACGATAAGCCATGCTATACACGTGTAAAACTATAACTCGACTTGTGAAAAAAAAACTACCGTTACGTTCATTTTACCAGCAAAAATACTCTGAAATTTTTAGGAGATGATAAAAAATATATTAACTCCGTACAATAACTTTTCAGAAAGCACTCGTAGTAAATTAATGTTGAAAGATTCTCTAAAAGACGTATGATTAATTTGAACTGAGACTCAAAGGTAAAAAGGTAGTGGAAGTGGTAAAAAAAAAAGATGAAAAGAAAAACAGGTAGCTCCGTAATTGTTAAAACTAAATAACTTGCTTCTACCCAATTTCTTCTGCGGAGGTCAAGACAAAGAAAATTGCATTCCGCATGACTTGGAGCTAATTGTTCTTGAAAAATTTAATTGCAACAACCTTGGAATTATTTGTAGAGAATTAGGTCGCGATTACGTGCAGGTCTAAGAATATAATGCAAGTTTCATGAAGGACTACAGCCCTTGGGCTGGCTGTGAGAATAAATATCTAATAAACCCCGATAAGGCAAACTCTCTACGCACGAACAAGACGAAAGAAATGTAGCAGAAGTTTTGGGTACAAGGTCAAGGAGATGTTCTGCCAAGAAATGCTCCCTGAGGAATAGAAATGGACTGGTGAAATTGTTTTCGATTGAGGGTGTCTCCTAAAGTTGTTTAGCTGGTATAGAAGCAATATTACAGAAATATTATGATTATCATCTGATTTTAGTAGCAATACGCAAAGGATTTAATTAAGTTGCATAAATCACCTGCGGTACCTACAAGAAATATGATCATCATAATTAGATACCGTAGCTATAACTGTGTAGACATTAGCACTGATAAATACACTACCTCTTTTCGACGATTCATCGTCAAAGCTAAGAAAAACCATTTCCTGTTTACGATTACGATCACGTCTCGGAGGACCAGATACTTTACTTCTATTTCACATACTGTACCCTGCCTGTATTGTGGCAAGGGCCACTCAAAGAGATTGCTTCGAGACTCCACGCACCACATCCATTCTCACAAGATAGGATTCAGTTAATATGAGCATTCTTCGCAAAAAATATACTGCCCCTAGTGCCGAAATAAATATTGTTAAGTACCGTAAGGCCGTCTGATGCAGAGATGTCCTGGTATATATATATCTTTGTTGTGGAGATAATGCTGGCTGATAACATAGGAGGAAGATGATTCTTTGAAAGGCCAGATTAAATACAATTGATGTGGTTTTGATTGGTCTGATAGCTGTTGTTATTAAATGGGAGGCAAGTAACAATTGTGGGACGTTGAGTGATACTTAAGTGGAATTGGTCTGATTACAGTCTTTAAGTTTTTTTTGTTAATGGGGTTTTTTGACCACTCAATGAATGTTTATGCTCATCATCGTCTGGATTTGATTAATTTTTGTATTGTAAAAATCTCTTCACCTACGTATTTTCCTTTTTTACCAACCAGTAATCATTGATTGCCATTCTTGTCTTAGCTTTTATCTAAATGGATTCCCACTTTATCGTCCAATTATTTGGCTAACACTCGAAAGGCTACTCCTAATCTAATTTTAATTACCAACGAATCTACTGGCTCAATAATTGAAGTTCAAAAACAACATCCTTTCCCTGTAATCACAACACTTGTCAAAATTAATATTGACTCTTAATATTGTTACCAAGTTTAAGGTCATTGTTAATTTACAGAAGAGTGATTTGACTTTTAACTATTTTATCGCTTAAAAAACCGAATTGCTTTTCAGTTATCTGATATAAATAGCGAATAATCCCTTTCACGTTTTTCACGCTTTTTACGACGACATTTTACAGCGTAAAGACCGAAAATTGAAGAAAGCCCGCTCGTAAATCTAGATTTAGACGCATCATCATCGTAGACACTTCCAAAGTGTTAGGAACTTAGGACCAAATCTCTAGTCTAGCCAAAGGCGGACCATCAGTATTTGTAGAGGCAATCTGCTCACAGTAAGCCGTGCTTAGCCACAGGCTTTAGCCGTGTATCACTCTCACTGTAGCCGATGCCGCTGAGCGGCTACTAGCAAAAATATTTACTTTATATTACCTGCAAGTCGGCGGCGATGCAAAATGGTCCTCTGAATAATTCCTGTCAGCTACATCTTTGCGACAAAAATTGCTTGGAGACAAATCTCAGAAGGTGATACAAACATGTTAAAAAAGTAATAATTTCGGAGCGTAAGGCTTTTGCTGCTAAATTATATTTTTTTAATAAAATAGATAAAATATTTGTGTACTTTATTGTATACCAATATTCTTACACATCTCTTTTTATATGGTATGGTTTTTTTTTTAATAATAACGCTGATTTTCAGGCCAAAATAAAGAAATAAATAGGCAAGATTTGAGCCATTAACCTTTTAATTAGGTGTCAATATCGAACCAATTTGTTCTTAATAGTCTTACACGCGTCTGGCTACTACTTATTTAACATCGAAAATAACACAAAGATATTTGTGTGACTACATATTTACACACTGGTCGCTTTTTTCTTTTACTGGGTTAAGAGGAATCCTGGCAACGCTACTGGGAGGTGTGAATAGCTCTTAGAGCAACGTAAAGCCTAAGTGCAGACTGCATAGTTAGCATATTTTCAGTGCTGCCATACATTTTTTCTCTTTTCTTAAAATACTAAAATTTTTGTTCTTTTCAAGGTTCGCAAAGCAACAAACAGATATTTTATAAAAGCTAACCTTTTCTCCAGTAATATTCTTATTATTTTGACAAGGTTAATTTTTAATATCTGTGTTTATTTAGTTATGAAATTGATCTATCGCATATTCATTTACATATAATGTTATAAAGTGGAAAGATTTCTATGTTTTTACTTTGGTTTGTAATGAATAAAATTAAAAACTACTGAACCGATTTTTTATATTCTTTAACTAGTATAATCCTACTTTATTACTAAGTGACATAAGCTATACATATTTATTTTGGTAGAAGCTAGTTGTTGATAAAATTTGTTAAAGTACAATATTGAGCCGAAATTTTAAAACAAATTTTTGTTAAAGACAGTTTTCTTGTTAACAAAATTCTTTTTAAACTTATTAGATTTAGACATACATTTGAGTTTGGTCCTAAGGTACAAGATTTTGATCAAAACTTTCACGGTTTATTAAACTTTAGTAATATCTCGGCGTTGTCACGAACACTTTTCACAGGCAATCATGTCACAGATAGTTAGTTCTTTACAGACATTACTGAAAGAAGTTTACTTTCAAGAATATTAGTATAAAACTTTTGCATTTCTTTATCTCTACTATGGGCGTCGCCAAAGGGTGGGGGGGGGGCAGGGTGGCCACGGCCTAAGCAGAGCTCATGTTATGGGTACTAGACAGCTGATAAACATACTTATATATTTCTAAATACATATTATAGATAAATAACACCCAGACACAGAACAAATGTTCGTGCTCATCACACAAACATTTGTCCTGGGTGGGAATCGAACCCACGACCTCCGGCACAGCAGTCAGGGCCACTAACCACTAGACCTACAGGCCAGTCGAAGTCGAAGTCATCGGAAGATAAAAATTAATATAGTTTCCCCGTGTGCCAAGTTCCATCTAAGTAACAAACAAACAGAAAGACTGAGATATTCTCGCATTTATAACACATTTTATTTATATTCTGGATAAAACATAAAGTATTATATCATAAAGCTCAAAGATGTCTATACGTTTCAAACGTGCGCGCTATAGATATGGCTAGGCGTACCGATATCTTGGATACATTTCCAATCTCCTACCGAATACTTATCAACTTATTATCGATACGTATTATCATAACCAGGCAAATAGAATGTGTAGGAGGTTTTCCAGACGTATTTACTTTCGTGCGTTGTCCTAGTTATTACGCGGAACGAATACGTGCCTCGCCTAGTTGAAATATTTTCATTTCTATTACCTGCCAGCTTGTATGTCCTCCTGGAATCTGATAGCTTTCCATTTATGAATTTAATTCGTATTCTTGTCAAGAAAAATATTTGTTACAAATAGAATTATGTTTGTGAGGAGAATATTTCATTCCGTTTTCATAGAGTTGAGTTTTTCCGACTTAATGAATTCTGTACATTGCTGAGTTACTAAATCAACCAGGTAATGCTATATTTTTGTACGTGGGTTTATCCGCACATACATTGAAAGCTGCATTTTTTTTTTTGATTTTTCGCCTATTTATTTTTGATTCTGCCAAATTCTGTTTATATTTCATTATTCTGACAATAATATTCATTATTCTGACAATCATATTCATTATTCTGACAATCATATTCATTATTCTGACAATCATACATTTTTCATACGCTTATTGTAGAACCTTTATCAAATTCAAATATTTCAATTCCTCAATGAAGATAAGTTCTTCGTACTTGAAACTTGTGTAAAAAAAATGTTCGTCTTAGCGTCACCTTACGGGCTTATCTTTATCATTTCCGAAATCCCATCAGATAAGATTTCGCAACAAATCAGCAAAAGAATATGCACTTTAGACGGAATATTTATTTACATTGAATAACATTTCTGGGAACAGCTTTGAATTCCGATATTATCACTAAGACGACCTACTGTTACTACAACGATAAAAATTACGATAAGTGCCAAGAAATGCGTGTCAATTCGGCGAAAAAATACTAGAACAGTTATTTATGTAAGAGGATAGTCATTACATGAACTACACGCATAGAAAAAATCGTGTTGTCGAAACGATTTTAAAGAATATTGTAGATGTTAGTAATATTTAGATTGATAGATGTTCGAAAAATTAAATCTTTACTTTTATAATATTAAAACAAAGTCACCCACCGCGTTTGTCTATCTATCTGTCGGTTCGTGATTAACTCAAAAAGCACTGAACGGGTATGAAAGCGGTGTGATTGGTAAGAATAGACAAAGTTATTAAGGAGGAAGATCTAAATGTATACATATATAACTGTGTATATATAAACCCCTATTTAAAAAAAATGTGGTGTATAGTATATACACTGCTATATATACTATTATATGAATATATGCATATAAAAATGTATATTATAATAGAGAATTTCAAAGATTTGTAACACTGGTGCGAGTCTATCATCAGTAAATAAAAAAAAATGTGGCGTGTAGGCTTTCACCAGTGCTTTTTCAGCTCTACAAATAAAATATAAAGACTATGTTGCTCGTGTATTTCATCCATTCCACTCATTGGAGCTTCAAACATCAAAGTAGTCGAAGTTGACAAAGAAATCTAAAAAAGAACTCTTTTGACACAATAAACTCCTGTTAATTAAAGTCACAGTTTAATTTGCAATTGGTTTACAGTGACGTGACGTTAGAATCACGGGCTTCAACTATGTTGTTTAACAGAATGTGAAGACCGTTTTTAACCGACTTCAAAAAGGAGGAGGTTCTCAATTTGTCAGAATTGTTTTTATTTATTTTTTATATTTTCCCTGATTTATTCGTTAAGACTGTGGTCTTAAATATGTTTAACAGTCTTTAAAAAAGAGGAGTTTCTCATTTCATCCGAATCTTTTTATTTTTTTTATGTATGTTCCTCGATTATTCGTACACTCCTGGACCGACTTGGAAAGTTATTTTTGTTTGAAAGGGTATACTTTACAGGTACCATAATATACTTACCAGGTATGCTTTCCAGGTACCATGGTCCCAAGGTCAAGAGCTGATGATGGGACCATGGGAAGATCTAGAAAGCTCTTCCAAATTTATATAATTATTCTGTAGTTACCCATACGTATTTTACTAAAAAACTTGCATACTGTTTAGGTTTAATTGAGGATTACAACTAAAAAGTAAAAAAATAAATAAAAAAAGCTTTTTCCAAAAAAATACAAGTTACTTCAAGATAAAAAAAAATATATTTCGGAAGTCGGTGTTACATAACGAAGAAATAAAAGCAAAAACACAAACTTCCGAAAATAATATAAAGTTGTTTTTCACTTTTTAGTGTTCTTTTATATTGAAGTCTATTGTATTTTTTTAATGCCTAGGTAATCCATGAAATTGTTTCAGCGAATCGTGTCTGAATTCTTGGCTGGCTGCCTTAGAGCTAATCACAATATTTCATCAGATGGGCGGCTAGGTGCAAATATAAAAGATTTCTGATACGATTACATGTGAAATATTTATGTACTCTGATTCAAAAAATTTTATTAGCGTGCTGGGTGGTAAGCACGATGAGTAGTAAATATTTTCGGTACCAAAACAACACTAACGTCACTTTATTAATTGAAAAAAAATAACACTTTTAACTGCAAGAATTGGTTAGAAGTGCTTTTGACTGGTTAAAACTTCAATTCAATTATCTATGAGTCTTCAGAGTCTACAGTATTCTCTTCACATTATAAAAAACTGGGCAAGTGCGAGTCAAACTCACGCATAGAGTTAACTACCAAATAGCAGTTAAGTTACATGTTGTTAGTTTAGTGACATCATGCTGTTTGGATAGCTCCTAAATAATTTCCAGGACATCTATCTAACGGTTCTCGAAACTCTCATGGGACCTGTTGCCAATGTGCAGGATATTGCCAATGCCTGGATCTAGGTCACCGCACAATGTTGACGAACCATCAAATATTCCCTGTTTGTATACTAAAGGAATAACATTGTTCTAATTCATATTATCGTTTGCGTACGAAGTTCGCGGCTCCAAGAATTCTTTCCGTTAAAAATGGCCGATGAATATTCATGAACGTGGATATAATTTCAAATGCAGCGCGTAGTCTTTTTTGCCGCAATATAACCCCATCTAAAATCCTTTAGGTGATTACCAACCCGAAACATTTTCAGAAAAAAAAAAAACTCTTATGAGTATTTTTAAGGTTTCCTTTGCGAATATTTCGCGGAAGTTGTCTGTGTCGTCACGGTTCCCAGTCCCCGGATATTTCCATAAAGAAGCCTTAAAAAACAAATTGTTTTAACATTTAGAAATTCTGAGAGTTTCCGACGTAAACGGGTCTCTAGGCTTTTGTTCTTGAAATAAACTTTTTTTTTTTGTTTTGCAATTTTTGTTTAGGCAAGTCCTTTTATTTGGTTGCAAAGGCGTTACGAAGTCGTTGAAGATTTTATTATCAAATAATCAAATTATGAACACGTTTTCAAATGTTTTGGTTACTAAAAAGAGTTAATTCATTAAAATGTTGAAGTTGTTTTTTCTTTGCTGTCGAAATAAACAAACGATATTTATTTGACTGCCAATCAAGTGGACGTATGTTTGACACAGCATTTAACAATCGGGTGAAATGTGGTCTGACCTAAACACAGTCGTGTGTTTGAAGCTCTATGTTAAGCTTTAATGACAGTTGGCCAATGGCTGTTCTAGGAACCACAAGGATTATGTACTTACTTGCTATTCGAAATTATGTTACCTTTCGGTATTGGTTTATATGTAAGGAGTAAAGATTCGATGCTTGCTAGTAGGGAAGGGAAATTTTGATAGAGTTACCGTGGTCCTGAAACGCAAAGGGCAACTGAAGGACACAGGTTGGTTTTACTAAGTAACCTAAGTACCCTTGAACGGGGCCTACTGAAGCCATGGATAATGTGAAAGTTAACACTAGGGCCCTGGAACGCAGGTAAAGAAGGAATGGGTTATGTTTTTACTCAGTAAAAGTCTGACACTATCTCCCGCTCCGCCCAAGGACGGGAGTTGTCATTGGAAGATTTTTATCCACCAAAAAAAAACTACTTGAAAGTAAACCTTGAAATCACTTTCCACCTTAAAAAAGATGTAAAGCTTTTTATGGGTAAAATTCTGATATTACGTCAACACCAACTAGCCTTATACGAGTAGAAAAAGAAATGTCGAAAATGTTTCTTCTCAGTAAAACTAAGCTAGACCTTTCTCATTTATCAAATAGGCCCGATTTGCTCCGACATTCAAGAAAGGTAGCTAATACCCACATTGCGCACATAATGTATCGGCACACAACTACTTACGGTACTCAGCCGGCCCTCAGAGCCGCGTGAGGTCTAATCTCAACAAACTGTAAGTGCAAACAGCCTAATCTGATACTTATGTACGTCTGTTTACAAGAAAAATCACAACTTTCCCTAAACACATACGATTCCCCAACATGGTTCCGTGATCACCCACTTAGACAGAAGTTTTGTAACTAATGAGTAAATATGCCAGTTTATTTGAAGGCCCTGCGGGTGGTTCAAGGGCTTTGTTTTTATCTGCAGTGATTCCCATCCTATGGTCCGCGGTCTATCGGTGGTCCGCGAAAGGTTTAAAATTTCAAACTATTCAAATAATATTAGACTTAAAATTCTTGTTGACATAAGTGAGTGTCTTTATGCAGAGAATCGTAACAAGGGCGCAAGATCAACCAAACTTAGACATTTTTGGATAAAAAGTACTCACCCTTACAAAGAACAGATCAAGTTTATAAGCTAAAAATTTTTCTCTAAATCCATCACTCTTCCTGCATTTCACAGGATATCAGGAGTAGATGTCATCGGTTGTCTCATTACCGTTGCGGGCACGTTCCTAACAAGACACGTGACAGACGTGGCGCCTTCGATACCTGACTTCTTACTCACATTATAGCTGAATATAATGTACCGACAGAAAGTACTTCGGGGCACGTAGATGACCTTATGTTACGTTTTCGTCCTATTTTGGAAGGTATGCTTTGTTGGGAGCCGAAATATTATCATACTTATCTGCATATACAAAGCTTTCAATACATTTACCCAATTAAAACAAAGAAAAGAAGAATCAGTTTAATTAAGTTTTAAAGGGGGTTTTTTATGGTCGGTAAAATCATCCAATAACAAATCCTGCCCTTGGGCAGAGCGGGAAGTAGTGTCAGACTCTTACTGACTAAAAACCTACCCTGTTCCTTCGTTGCCTATCGTGCCGGGGCCGGGTATTCCTTTCGGAAGCTGACCCATGGCCGAAGCCGGCTTCGACCCTGCCTGCCTGCAGCTGCAGGCTGGGCCTCTACGGTTTGCTGACAGCTCCTTGAGGCGCGCGGGAACAGGACGCGCCGTCGACGACTTGGTCTCGGTCCGGTCGGTTACCGGATGATCGGACAGCGTACTACCCATTGCCCGCCATCCGCAAGCCGGCGCCTACAATGGCCCGAAATCGGGATCGGAATCCCGGCGGCGGCTGGGGCGAGCGCCCCGTTGCCTCTGCCTGATGCGGTCGGCCTCCTCCTTTGCTAGCATTACTGCTTCGCAGAAGTAGGCGACCGCCTGCCATCCCTACTCACTTCGGACCATGGCCTGAACCAAGGCCCGGGTTTTTTAAAGGGGTTAAAATTTTGTGAAAATATGAGGATCTTATTATTTAGTCTGTACCCTGTGTATCTGTACACACTAAATTATAAGATCTTCAATTTTTTCCTCTCACTCTACCCAGGCCAGGAGGAGATACTTCATAATTACCTACCCAAAAAAATAACACCTTTGTATGACCACATGATTTACTCTTAGATAGACTTCTAGGTTCTTACCATGAAGTGTTAAAATGTCAAGCGTGCGGGGGAGGGTGCTATTTAGGTCGTCAGATAGATCGCGTTAAGAGCTTATGGTAAAAGAAGCTCTAATCACTTGAATAATTGACTACCAGAAATGGGGTTAAGGGCCGTTTTCTGAGAGGAAGGCTCAGCCCCGGCATGATAGGCAACGAAGGAACGGGGTAGGTTTTTAGTCAGTAAGAGTCTGACACTACTTCCCGCTCCACCCAAGGGCGGGACTTGTCATTGGATGATTTTACCTACCATAAAAAAAAACCACTCCAGAGAGAAAGGTCTGAGTTCCCGCAGTGGGAACATTATAAGGTTGATTAAACTTATTACCTCTTTAAACATGGTAACCTACGCTATATCCAAAGATGTTACACTTTTTTTGCTTGAGAAATCATCAAATAACTGTTTTCACTCTGTTTGGTGAGGGTTTTGCTAACTAAATCCCATCTGTGTTCCTGCAGTTACCCTTTGCATTCCAGGACCTAACTATAATAACTGTTTCTAACAATCTCACAGCCATAGAAGGCAAAAGGAGTTACACCTACGTTCCAATTAGGTGACTAATGTCGATGACCCGAAGTCAAATCGATCTAGCTAAGCCATTATCTAATGACTCAGTCCATTGATTTTTTATTTAAACAAATAAATCGGTATTCAACATTCCAACGTTCACGTAATATACTCAATGTTGGACTTCGCTTCTTACTATTTTTACAAATAATTGTTTGAACATTTGGCATTCACCAACATCTGGACAATGTACTGAGGTATATTTTTATCAACAACAGTTACTCTGGATGAGAGTTTCTTTCTATTTTAACTTATGATTAAACATTGTGGAAAGCTACAGCGTAATATTAAAATTACACGTTTAATCTGAATTATATTTTTAGGTTCAAAATTCCATCTAGGTCAGCAAATATGTAAAGTTCTATTGCATCGTATTGCGTTTCACAATCCCTCGTTAACATTTCCATGAAGCTGTATTTTTTAAATCACAAAAATTGGTCCGGTATTGTATTCGATTGTTGTTGGATACCTCGTTGGAAACTAGTCCAACTAGTTTTAAATATGCTATGCCATTTATACATTCTATTTTGTTCTACGTTAGTTAGGCAAAACTAAATTGATTTTGAAATGTTTTTCATATTGTGAAGATACAATTGAATTCTACTGTCCTCCTTTCTGAATTCCAACTTTAGTGTTTTTATTTTTAAATAATTTAAAGACGTGCCCAATTCTAATTGAAGGCGTGACGTCATCATCCTCAGTTGAATTTCTTTTATGAGCGTCAAAGATCAAATACTCATGTTGAATTTTGATGGGACCAAGTCATACAGAATTGCAGTTTATCATCGTTTAAATGACATCCATAATTATGTTGTCCTTACCTTGTGTTTGTGGCGCGACCCAATTTAAAAATATAACGTCACGTCTTAGAAAAACATTGAGACTAAATTTGAAGTGGGCTTTCGAAGAATTACTACTAAATTGGACTCTTGTTTGAGTAGGGTCTTTACTTAACATAATTTAGGTAATATTGCTTGTCTCAAAAAGAATCTCAAAAGTTTTACATCATTATACCGTGACATACCCATTAAGTACCACTTGAAGTGTTCACATTTCTTTAATTACTAACCTATAACATATTCTTAGTAGACTAACAATTTTTATGTTTTATTTTAGGAATGAAAAGTCATCAAACAACTTCTCCCGCTTTAAGTAAGTGGGAGGTAATGTCAGACTTTTACTGACTAAGTCAACCAGTGTTCATTCAGTTTCCTTTTGCGCTCTAGAGCTACAGTGACTTTTTAGAAAAATCCAGTATAGTTGTTAGGTTATTTTTTAATCTTCAGTTTTTAGTTTCAGTCCCTAGTATTATAATATCTATAATTAATAATAATAATATCTATATAGTATTACATATGTAGTATTTACTCGTAGACATTTCTGAATGTTTGTTCTCGAAGCAGCAACGCTGTACATTAATTCCTCTATTTTTTTTCAGTCTATTATAAATGGTAGTAATTTTATTTTGCGACAAATATTTGTTATTTCATTACTATTCTTTTAAAACAACTATTTCTCTTGTCTACAGGACCAAGAAGTAAAAGAGCTGCCGGTTGTCCCAAAATGCTGTCCAAGCGGTCAGAACTTGACTGTCAGGGTCGACGATGGGACAGTCAAGACGGTCTGTTCGCGGTCCACACTGACCTTCCAGCCTGTCTTCCACCAAGCCAACGAAACTCACATCTTCAGCTTTGACAGCAATGTCTACGAGACTATCGTCGGGAGCCCGTGTAAATATGAAAAGTAAATATAGGTTTTATTTCATTTGTATGTAGGTTAAAGATTTTCCAAAGTAAAGCCTTCCTTATTATAAAACATCATAATATTTTGTCAAATATTTGTGAGTAACCACTCTCACTAATTCACTAACGAATTCATGATAAAGACTAAAATACCAAAAAAAGAATTTAGGTTCAAATCGCTACTGTATTTATACTTATCAAACTCAGTCCTAGAATCTTAAAGTGATTAATAAAGTTACTAATAACTGAACATACAAAGCGAAACTCACAAATAATAAATAAAACAAAAAATCACTGTCGAAAACAAATGCACATAAAACGGTACTGCCATCTAGGCAATAGCGATAAACTATATAACTATATCAAAGAGTTATTATTTAGCGATATGATAAATGATAATCCAATTTGTAGTAGACTACATAATAAATAATAATTATTATATCATATCGTCAAATACCTTTGCTATCATTACATATAAAAGAAAACTTAAGATAGTCCATGCGATTGTGAATAAATTCATTTCCATTGATAAAGTAATGCAATCTTAATTCTATTTCAAAGGAAATGACTAATAAATATTAAATTGGGGTTGGGTATACCCCCGATTATGATGAATTTTATTCATTCTTTTATAGTCCTGTGTAGAGTTCTTTTTTGCTTTGGTTCTAAGCTCATTAAGAATCCTTGAACTAATTTTTCTATCCATGAAATTTAGAGTGTCTGTTTTAAAACGATATGTAGTGGTTAAGTCATTAGAGAAAAGTGCTTTATTAATTTGATCTTGATATGTTTTTGCTGCTCATTAGTTTTATTGCCAACATTACTGTATCATTTTATTCTTAGTTTAATTTTATTACATATGCTTATGAGCAGATAGAACTTGGGATACAAGATCAAAGGTTAATATGTATTGGGGACAATTTCAAATGAACTCTTCCTTGAACATCGCTCATTTAGCTCGTTTAATGACAAAAGCCGCGATAGTCATAAATCATTTTTTTTTAGCATAAGTTTAATAAATTAATATAAAACATTGTCCTCAGATACAAACTGCAGCCAGACGTCCACAGTCAAGACGAGTTCTATCTTTTAGTAAACGGTTCCCTCTTCGTTCCCTACTCAAGACCTCCACTTTTGGGTACGCGGGACTACTGCATGGAAACTTTCTGGAACGAGTCGGTACCGGCAGGCTTAACATTACCCGTAGTATGTTTTACCACACCCATGGAAGATACTAAGACGTCGTCCACACTCATCGCTTATGCTACAGGTTTGTACTTACATCTGATGATAGTCCTTTAGCAAGTCAATACATTTAAAAGAAGTTGGGCATCATAATTACCTGTTTTTTTCTAGAATTTCATGGAATTTGTTGACATTGTTGTCTAAAAAATGTGGAGGTGGGACAATTAAACTAATGCAGTATAAAAGAGTAATTTAAAAATTCAACCCAAATATTTGAAAAGAATTTTATCGGTATCGTTATCTAAATCGTGTGCATATTTTGATATGTATAGCATTGTATGCGGATTGTCATTGATAAAACATTTGTACCTAATTTCGAAATCAATACATAACTTTTTATCAATGAAATCTACCCTAACAACAGCAAATAATAATACTACAACTTATTTATTGAGTAAACATAAAATAACCAATTGGCTATATCGACTCCCGTGGGAAAATACTCAGCTGTATGTTTTTCGTCCAAAGTAAATGCTAACTGAGTTGATCATTAATTAATTCCACTTTTTGTTGTTGGCAACAAGAACAAATTGTTAACTTTGTTCCGAAGACTCTAGTTATCGAGTTACTTAACTATTTGATCGTTGTTCTAGTCTCTTAAAGATTTTGTAAAGTTTCTACAGCCTTTTATCATACAAGATATTTGAAAATTGATGCTATGAAAGCTTTTACTCAAGGGCTTGAGGCGAGGGTAAGGGTTACAAGAATTATAATTATACTTTAATTAATTATTTCTCGTCATCCAATTTATGAACGAGGGCTTTTCATTCCTTGTGATCTTTAGGGACTTCAATATAAGATGCTATACAGATAAATTTATTTCATCAGATAATTCAATTCGTTCTCTCCCGAGTTTAAGTATGAGAAAATAACCGATGTCCTAAAAATATTATAGATAAACCCATAGACTTATTTCTCTATTAAAAGTTTCAGCAAAGATACCTATTGGTGTAAGTTATATGTATTTATTTATCTTATTGTACACATAAGAAGGTAATATGTAATACAATGGGAAATGTCAAAAAAAAAAATCGCATTTGGCGGCATTCCGCGATCTCTTACAGGCAACATGGAATTGTCAGAGATTTTTGGTCTCGAATTGGGGTTGCATTTAAAATACAATCATTATGTAAGCCGACGTTATTATAAGAGTTGATATTGATCAGAAAATTAACGTTGTAAATATTAATAAAATGACAATTATGAATTATTTTACCACTAGCTTTTTCCCGCGGTTTCGCTCCCGCTCTACCCTACTCAATCCTACTCTATCCCACTCTACCCTACTCTACCCTACTCTACCCTACTCTACCGTACTCTACCCTACTCTACCCTACTCTACCTTACTCTACCTTACTCTACCCTACTCTATCCTACTCTACCCCACTCTACCCAAACCTACTTAAGAACCTTTTTCTGACAATAACAAATATAACAAAAAAGAATTAGTAAAATCGGTTCAGCCGTTCTCGAGATTTGAGCTTAGCAACACATTTAGCGATTCAATTTTATATTTTGATTTATGTAGTGGCCCTAACTTCCATGCCAGAGGTTGTGGGTTCGATTTCCACCCAAGAAAAATGTTTGTGTGATATGCACTATCATTTATGTATTTGTTCTGTGTCTGGGTGTATTTAGCATTTAGAAATATACACTGTTAAATTTTAGTCGTTAAAATCCCGCGTAGAGTCGATTCGGTACATGAAATACTATCGATATGTAAAGAAAAAATTTAAAAAATAAAGTACTTTTTTTTTTAAAACTCGAATTAATATACGCATGTACGAAATTAATTTCTTTCAACTAAAACGATCAAAATTAAACAGAGTATAAAGCGTGCTTTCATTTCCAGGGCTTCTAATATCCGTACCGTTCCTATTAGCAACGGCCTCCGTATACCTATTCATTACTGAGCTACGAGATACCCATGGAAAGGCTCTTGCCTGCCACACCGTGTGTTTGGCGCTAGCCTTCACGTGTTTAGCTGCCACACAACTTGCTGGACATGCCTTTCCTAAAGTCGCGTGCACTATTATGGGTAAGTTAGGATTTTCATTTATGTATTGTTAGAGTCTTTAGGTTATATATTCTTAAAGACTAAAATTTAATTTTCAATATATTTTCTCTAAAACCTGTTGGACCTCTACCGCTTTTAAGCACGTAATTTACTGCTTTCCGTACTAATGCGGAAAAGTGCTGGCACTCACCCCACCACAAATTACTTTGTTATCCTATCAGTCTGGGCGCTAAGTGACCCGGGTCTACGAGTCGCGTGTCAACCCTCGTTTATTTATGTCTTCGTCAGTTTATTGAAAATTTATTTGATACACATGGAATTTTGTAACTGCAGCGAACAATGACAATTTTTTTTGCAGTGTATCAAAATGTACCATTATGTCTATGTCATTGGACCTAGTCTAGACTAGATTCAATATAGTATTCTTAAATTAAGAAATGTCTTGCGGTTAAAGACCATTAGCGAAATTAAGATCGGATTGTTGTTTTACAAAAGGCTTAGTTGAACGTTCATATTGATCGAAGAAGTTTATAAGGCCTGTTTAAATAAATAGGTCTTCTTTGAGAGGTCCCTTTTGAGTTCCTAAATATTTGATGTCTTCGCAGACATCAAAATGATCACAAGTGTAGGTGTATATAAAGTGTAATGGTTTCTTACGGAATTTCATTTTATACTCAGTTAAAATTGTTAGTCACATATTGTGCTTGAAATTCTTCTTTTAAATGATGAGGAAAAGTATATTAACATGTATCTTACATCTTGTCTCCAATTTATGGTAAATTAGATAATATAACAATATTTTTTGTTACAGCGTACTTGATCCAGTTTTCGTTCGTATCCTGCTTCTTCTGGCTAAACGTGATGTGTTTCGATATATTCCTGAACGTTCGGTAAGTACTTAAATGTAACGTCGTTAAATGTAACAAGATTATTAAATGTATCGTTATTACATTTATTACTCGTACGTACTTCACGAGCTTTTTCATCGTTGCTTTTAGCGTTTATTATGTTAAGTGTTTACGTGTGAGGGGTACGTAATTGATATTTTATAAAACGTGAAATATCATTTTGTAATGTTACGCTTAGGTTGTTTTTTTGACAATAGGCCTAGTCGGAAGCACTCAGCTTTTAAACGAATGACACAATAGAACCAAGAAGTTGTTTCTTACTATTTTTTTGTTAGGTATTGTACGCTCTAGTTTTTCATTTTGATTTTGGACAGCGTTAGAGCAGGTTAGAGTATCTAAAGTATCGTCGTCAAATAAAATGAAACATAATGCTGTATCTTTGTTATGCTGGACTTCTAACTGCAGCAGAACCTTATTGAAAGTAATCAAGACAATTTTTTTCTATAATATTATTTAAATTTAGAATTAAAGTGAGATATGAAAGAAAAGTGAGTTAGTGATAGTATGGCAGGCGACACGACAGAATGGAAGAAAAAAGAAGGAGTTGCGCCGATCCCAATAAAGCAGTATTATAAAAACTTATAATTTCGCAGGAGATACATCAACGCATCAGTAACAAGACGCAGTATGAGACGAAGATTCGCGTGGTACTGCGTGTATGCGGTGCTCTTCCCCATACTTTTACTGATAGTGACCATCACCATGGACCTGTCGCCGGCTGTACCCAGCACTTATCTAAAGCCTAACTTCGGAGTTAAGGGGTGCTGGTTTAAGAGTAAGTTGCTTATGATAAAACTTGTTTCTTTTTTTGGAGAATTAGTCTCCATACTAATATCTATACGACAAAAAAATACTCTCTGTCTACATGTTTGTTATCTCTTCGCGGTTTTACAGCAAACGGATTCAAGTGAAACGTGTGCCAAACACGAGTGGACTATGTTCTGAACAAGAGACGAATAAGATATACCCCCGATTTCTGATTTAAGCATTTCAAGAGAATTACTCAAAGTCTACTTTAGCCTGTAAACCTGTCAAAATTTGGCATTTAAGTATGGTATGAGTCGTTCTTAAGGGGATTACATCGCCCAAATCCAAAAAAACACCTAGGTTGATTGAAGTTTATAGATTATTCCTTATGTACGATTACCATATAAAAAATGAAGGGGATACGGACATTACTAATAAATTGTATTGATTACGTTTCTCAAAAAAATACCCTAACTCTAGAAAAAAATCTGGTAAATAGGCCTTTTTTGAACATTAATTCCATATTTTCTCGAAAACGGCTCTATAGTTATACATTGAATTTATACCAAAATATATGTTACGATATATTGAATAACTTGTATTGATTTTTTTTCGAATTTCATTGAATATCTATAAGTAATCAGGAAAAAACTTGAATCAGTACTAACACCCCGCGCGCAGCACCCCCTGCAATGCCTGTTTAGAGGTCAATTCTTCTCTACTAGTGTAGAGGTAAATTTTTGAAGGTCATTGAGCGATGTAATACCCTTAACTCAAAATACTCAATTCAGAAACCCGCCAATAGTATTTTAATTCGTAAATATCCCCTTGAAGGCCGATTGTACATACGTTTGTACAACTTGAATAACCTTGAAAATCGTTAATTATCTTACTGTTCACACAAATGTACGAAATTCATTTTTTTGAAAATTTTTGTTTCTGTATCTTTATTTTTCCTGAAAAAAAAACCGAAAAAAGTTTTATTATTAATTTTTTTTATATGATTTTCTAAAAGGGGGCTATTACGTAATAACAAACCTGGCGTGTGAGGGGTTTTTGATTTTCATACAGGCTAAGCCGTTGACAGAAGATATTAAGTACTTACGCATATTATCCAACTCTGTTCGAATTTCGGCCTATGAATATATTTTACAATTCTATGGTCCATTTCCATACTCGAAGGATAACTAACGGAACTTTATCACTAAACCTTCGCTGTCTATCTGTTAGCTCTGTCTCATGAACCGTGATAGGTTCACTGTTACAATTTTGCATAGCGCATGTATTTACGATGTAGGAGTAATTCCTAGTAAGGGGTCGAGTTTCTATTAAAAAGAAAAAAATCGCATTAACCGGTTTTTTAGGGTTCCGTTTTCCTCAAAAGGAAAAAAAAAGCGGAACCCATATAGGATTACTGTGTTGTCGGTCTGTTTGTCTGTCAAGACCTCGATCTCGGGAACGCGTCGATGTATCGAGTTGAAATTAAAATTTACTCAAGTCTGCGGTCGCTAGAAACTTGTGAAAAATCAAAATTCTGAGTTACGACCGTTTATGTCGTAAAAGATGTATATTTCGACACTCTCAAGGAAATCAAAATTCTTAGGTACTTCCTGTTGACCTAGAATTTGCAAATATGGCATGAAGCAAGATCTAATTGAGCAACTATAGGAAAATTCTAAAAACTCTTTAGTAGTTAAATTTTTTTTTTGCGTTTTGGAAAAATCTTCGTTACTTAATTCGGGAATTGAACTATATTGATAGGTAGTTTGTACGGAATCCGCAGTACGCGAGTCCGACTCGTACTTACCCGGTTTTTTAGCTACTTTGGTACCTACTTATATAATATATTCTCATTGCCTTTATGTTTTTTTTTAATTGGGTTTGGTTGAAATAAATATTAGAAAGGCAGACAGACGAAGTTTCTCAGAAAAAGAGCTCTTTTAAAAATTCGGTTGAAAATTACTATCTACTATTTAGTCTTCAACAAACATTTTCATTTCTGAGAATCAATAGCTTTATCTGCAAAGGCTTAGTTCATTAGTGAAATCGGATTACTGTCAGTCGCAGAAAGTTTGTTTGATTTTCAGGGAGTAGGTAAAATAAAACCAAAATCGAAGCTTTATATATCTAACTGGAGAAAACATATCTAAGTTGATTGAAGTGAAAAAAATTTAATCTAATGAAAGGTTTTACTATTGTAGTATAACTCTATTGAAAATGTCTCTTTTATATGAATGTTTTTATTTTATGAAATAATAGTTTCATCATAATAGAGTGGTTTCAAATCCGATGTTTACTTTTTTTTATTGGCTCCATTTTATTTTGATGCGAATTTGTTTTTCCTGTTTTTATTTTTTTGATATTATTTAAAGACTTAGATAACCCGTTATATTGAGTTCAATAATGAATTTTATTGTGATTTGTAAAACTAAAAAAAAATTATATCAAATATTTTTTTGGTAACTAATCAACACTTCAAAAAATGTACCAATTTGGATATTTTACATGGAATTATACAATGGAACGTGTCATGGTCAAGTTTAGATACTAAATTTATACTATACTATTTACTTTTTCAATAGATAATTATTTTTCGAAAATTAGATTAAAATCACAGACAATGAGTCAATGCATTATTAAAAATGCATTGAGTCATTGTCGTGATTTTCACTAAACGGATGAATATTGGTAAATGTATCGAATAACCTATAAGTTTTGTATAGGTAATATAAAAATAATATATATTTACATGCAAGTTGACCAGTCTATATTAACCAACACATTTCTTTCACAGCGGACGAAGCAGCGTTGCCATACTTCTACGGCCCGGTGGCTCTGATCCTGTTCAGCAATCTTTGTATATTTTTCTTCACAGCACGAGCTATTGCTACGCATTATGATAAACTTAAAGATGTCACACGTAAGTTACTCAATAATTTGTCAGCACACATGTACACACACATCTAGTTTATAACTACACAATCTTGGTAATTGTTAGTAATAATGTCCACTATCAACTTTCAAGTACGTAAAATTTTATTATATTCACTTTGATTAATGCTGAGCATTACGTTGGTGTGTTGATATGTTGAGACAAGACAAGAATTACCTAACTAACAAGTTTTCCTAAATGTGTATACGGCACCCTAAAAATAATCTGTATGTATACATATTATTTTTAGGTTTTCGTACCTCAAAAGGAATATGAAAAAATAATGTCTATCTGTTGAAAAAATATTGTCTATCTCGAGAAACCGTGGAAGTATCGAGTTAAAATTAAAACCATTGTCCAAGGTCTGCTGTTCCTTGTAGCTGTAAAAAAATCAAAGTTCAAAATAACGGCTATTCATGTCTCAAAAAATGTATATTTCGACACTCGAGGGAATCG
Organism: Leucania comma; assembly: GCA_958295575.1. NCBI lineage: Eukaryota > Metazoa > Arthropoda > Insecta > Lepidoptera > Noctuidae > Leucania > Leucania comma. Next base: position 10,348,232 of record OY282474.1, on the reverse strand, counting down.
AAATCCATGGGGTACTTCCCGTTGACCCAGAATCCTAAAATTTGGCATAAATCAAGGTCTTATAGCACAGGTATAGGAATAAATCTGAAAACAGTGTTGTTACGTCACAAAACAAAAAACGTTTTCGAGCCGGAAAACTCTTCGAAATTTCCGAAAGATTCCATTCGGGAATTGAACTATTAATAGGTAGATTTGTATGGAACCCTCAGTACGCGAGTCCGACTCGTGCTTGCTCAGTTTTTTATAGATCTATTAACTTAGAATAACAATAAACCGAATTGCTATTAAACGAAACAAAACAGTTGCTCTTAGGTCTTCAATAATCTTTAGCCATAATATTTTACTCGTACCATTCATTTAAATACCAATTAAATCTTCATCGCATTTAATTGTGTACTGTGCGAACGTAGTAATGGCTTCGGAAACAATAACTTTAAGCGTGTACCTAATGCTTTGTTTGTGACTCATAAAAGGATTATAGTAACATTTTTATTGGTCGTTACTAAGATAATCAAATCTTCGAACAATAAAAGCCAGGTCTTCAGTAAATATTTTATTATTTGCAATCATTATGTGCACAACGTTTCGCAATGTTTTGTCCTTAGAGATAAGCTCTATCTTGTAGTAGACAAAACAAAATACTGGTCCTATCTTTATTTTATTGTTTTAACCTTGAAAGTTCTCACAAAATTGTAGCGACAAGAGACATTTAACCAAGATATATTTGTAATAAAAAAAGTGATGATTGAAATGAGTGTCCAAGGAGTTTTTTGCACATTCTTCTCCATAGAGATCTACGCTTTGCAATGTGCAATTAGCATCATTTCATTGACTGACTGACTTCATAACAGTTCAAGAGATTTGAATTAAATACTTTGAAACTTATGTGAAAGTTTTAAACTGTTTGTAAGCTTTCCTTCCTTAAAGTTTGCTTTCCGAAAAAAATATTGAGTTTCCTAAGATTGTCTGGTAGATATCGCTGTCAGCGATAAGACCGCCATTTTACCCATAGATTTAAGTTCCTATGATCCTGTAAATTCTAACTATTTTGGTGTACAATAAAATTTATTCTATTCTATTCTAATTGAGTTTCATGCAATAGAAAATTCGACACAGAAACAGCAGTAGTTTCTGTATCGTATTTTCTATTCTATTCAATTAATATTTTACTTCAATTCTTTATTTCTTCTTTACATTTTGCTTCTTACAAAATTGTATCTTCAATAGAAAAACCAGTAAAAATACTGGTCTAACTTATAGCAGTAGTGGCAATTGCCATCGGTCATTGTCCTCCTCTCCAGCAATATTCCTCATTGCTGAGGAGCGTGACTTGTTACTTAATGTACTGTTTTGGCATGCACTCTTTAGTTAGTTTGTTATCTAGTGCTGGTCTCGTTGACTTATCACCTTTTATGATGCCAAAGAACATTGCGATCAGTTATCTTTGTGAAATATTTATGATTACCGATACCATCTTCAATGACCAAGAAATGTAGCGAGTAGGTACTGGAGCAAAAGATGAATATATTCTTGCGTTCAAATAGCATTAAATTACTAATAAGTATTGCTTGGAAACATAATATATGTGGAAGCTTTTAAATGGCTCATCATGATCAACCCTGTAGTTATATTTTGTATTGTTAACTGTTAACCACCCAAACAAAATAAATAAATTCATTCTCGGCCATATCATCACTTACCGTCAGGTGAGATAGTGGTCAAACGCGAGCTGATAGGCTCGCGTTTCTCTCTTTAACTCGAACACGTGTTTCTAAAATATATTTCTTTCTTCAAATAGCATTGGATCTGACGCACTCAGACTTCAGTACGTCAGACGACTGGGTGCGGCTCGGCACGGTGCTGGGGCAGCCACTGCCGGTGCACGAGCCTACGGCATCGCCGCCGGTGGAGGCGCCCACCAACTTCAACCAGAGGCTTAAGAAGTACAAGAAATTGTAAGTTAATTTTAGACGGGAAGATTTTTTTTAACTAAAGTATAAGAAATAAGAAAAATGTGGACACGTTTCTGCCACCAAGCAGTATTTACTCGTAGCTGTTCCAGTTTGACAGGTATGAGGGTCGAAGTAACTACAGGAACTTCAGAGATTATTCAGCGCCAATACATATTTGGGCTTCCACTATGAAGTCGATAGCACAAAAAAAAATTTTTTATTATAATTTATTTCAGACTAGGTTGTCCATAAATGTGTAATGTAATAGAACAGTCCTTATAGGATGAGCGGACGGCGAACTAATTTTACTTATACATAAAACTTTAGCATAAAGAAAAATAGAAAGGCATAAAGGTTAAGGCATTAAGTCCGCTTTTGTACCTGTACCTTTGTGTTGCACGAAGTTTTAATAAATAAATAAATAAAGAAAGAAAGCTACTGCCGGGACTCGGGTATCGTCTCTAGAAGAGGGAATGGGCCGTAATCTACCACGTGGGCTCAGTGCCGGTTAGTGGATGTCACATATCTTCAAATTAGTTCTAGTTTCCTGACGATGTTTTCTACCGATTTGAAAGCAGCGGGGATGAAATAATTTACACAAAGAAATAATTATTTCTTTGTGTAAATTATTATAATTATTAATAATTTTCGATTTTGTCGAGCAGGTTCCGCATGTGTTGCCTCCTGTCCTTCATCATGGGGCTGTCGTGGGTGCTGGAGGTGGTGTCGTGGGCCGCGGGCGCGGGCTCGGACGTCATGTCCGTCTGGTCCGTGTTCGACCTCATCAACGCGCTGCAGGGAGTCGTCATCTTCGCCATCTTCGTGCTGCAGCAGCCCGTCCGTTCTCTTGTTAAGGTGACCTTCTTCTTGTATGTATAGTGTATTCAAAGACTTGAAAGAAACAAATTAGTAAAACATGTATTGTGTTGCAGTCATTTTCAATACACTTATTTGAAACCCGCTCTTATCCCACTGCTTTTAGGCACACAATTAACTGTTTTCCGAACTAGTGTAGAAAAGTGCGCGTGCTCGCCCTCGCCACAATTTTTTTACATTTACGGTATCAATAACCCTATGAGGTATGCGGTTTTTTTTTTTTTTCGGTAGGTAAAATCATCCAATGACAAATCCCGCCCTTGGGTGGAGCGGGAAGTAGTGTCAGACTCTTACTGACTAAAAACCTACCTCGTTCCATTCTTCGCCTTGGTCTCAGAGCCCCGGGTGCCATTTTCACATACCCTTTGACCCCAGTAGGCTTCGGCCCTGATGAGGTATGCGTTAAATTCCGTTTATTTATCTTCGTAAGTGTATTGAAAAACGTCATTTGATATACGTGGAAAGTCACTGTAGCCCTCGGCTCCATAACACTCTTGGCTACGGCTCGGGCGAATGCCGCCTCGGTCGCAATGACAAATTTTCTCTACTCGTATCAAAGTGTAATAATTATATAATATCCTTTACTATTTTATTGACCCTTTTTAGGACAAAAGTTAAATTAAGAAACAATAATTTGCGTTTTTTGCAGGAATGAGTTTTTTCTTCCCAAATTAAAAACTATACATAAGTATGTATAAATTATAACTAGACATTATTAAAATAGTTCCTTTTTATTGTACTTTAAGAAATAAGTTTTTAATTCTATGCAAAAAGCTCATAATATCACATAGGACGTTTTTCCAGAAATGTCTCGATATAAAATATACACCGTTAAATTTTGGTCGTTTTAATCCCGTGGAGGATCGATTCGGTACATGAAACACTATCGATTTATAAGGATAAAATGAAAAAATAAAGTACTTTTTTTCGTAAAGTCGATTCGAATTTAACGGTGTATATACAATTGAGAATTTTTCAAATTATCTAGATATTTTATACTTGAACTAGATAGGAATCGGTAGAGTAATAAAACACTATAATAAATTTAAGTTTTTTTTGCCCGACTGTGTGACAGCAGAGACAGGGCAATTGGTTTTTACGCGTATGCTTATGGTATTTTTAATATCGTCGAAGCGTCCCAACGGCTAGATAGTTTTTTTTATCAATGTGATGTTTATTAATTTGTCTAAACTGTAAAATAGTAGGTAATACGCTAGTAAAATAGTAAAGTAACAAGTTCATAAAATCAAACTCTCCTAGAGAAGAGGCTTGAGTGCCTGGAGGACAAACTGGTGACTGAGATCAAAAATAATCTTAATAAATCGGCAAATCACTGAATAGGCTCATTTAATTATAATTTACAAAAAAAAACAATTGACGTGTAAAAGTGTTTTTAAAAACCTATTTGCAACATAAATATCATTTATCATTTATACTTGTTTTAAAATCAAGTTGATGTTTCCTTGGCCATTTAACAACTAACTCCTTATAAAAATTACACAACCTGATTTTTGTGCAACTGAATCGTAGAAAACGTATATTTTCGTGACATAGTCATATGGGGTATGAAAATGAGGGGTTTAGGATTTGATTCCACTATACTAACCAAATTCATACTTAGGTATTAGTAGTAGTAAATTATAAAATCAATATTGATAATAAAATATTGATAATTAGTGAACGATACTTAAACACGTGATTGTAGTCATGATAAAAAACAACTTTTACTATGGGACCAAACCTGAAATTGCAAAAAAATCTGCTGGTCAAATTTGTGTTCGCCTAACTGGTAAAAATGTACTGGATTCAGCTGATTTTTTTCGCGATTTCAGGTTTGGTGTGATAGTAAAAGTTATTTGTTATCATGACTAAAATCACGTGTTTAAGTATCGTTCACTAATTACTAGTCACCCTATATAAGATGTCAATAAAACATTAAAATGAAAATAATATAATTATGAACATATAAAGGTATTTTAAATGTACTGGTAAATATAAAATATTCTTAATTACAAACACTGTCTTAATTAAATATTGACATAAAATAATAAAGACTAAAGTCCTGACTTTGGTATCTGGACTCAGTTCCCGATACTAGAACTCTACAATTTTATTTTGAAAAGATTTTATTAGAAATATCTAAAAATGTAATTAACGTGATACGGATAAACAAAACAGTTATAATAAATACCCGTATTTTTACCCAACAGTCCTCACACATCTTCACATCGTGCAAAAGGAAAAAGGACGGATCAGAAGTATCGGTGGTGAGTGAACGGAATAGCATCATAGGAGGAGCCGGCAGAAGAGACTATGTGTGAAGTGAAGTGAACAATAATCTAGTGAACGGCATTGAACGAGACTCGGTTGGTGAACAACTTGACAACAATCAAGGTAATACACTCGAGACTGATAATGGTAACAGTATTATTCGCTTTGAAGATTTAATGATGAGTGATGTTCCTGAAGAGTTTGAATTTATTGTTTAAGTAAATGTTTTTCTATGTTATATTATTAAATATGCAACATGTAACTTAATATACGCATACCCTGAAAGTAATATAACCAGAAGTCCTATCACGATCTCTTCACGCGATCCATTTGACGACCTAAACTGAATTGTTAAAGAGATGGAACCAAATAGGATTCTCTTCGCTTATACGCCTAACATTTTAACATGTCTTGGTTAGCCCCTGAATCGGCTACTGAATTGATTTCAGCTATTTTTAAAATAGGTAATTTTCTAAAAATAACCAAGAATTATTTAGGGAAATAGAATTACCTATTTTGATATATCTTGATTACCTCATTAGCATGTTTGTGTGTGCGTTCATAGATACCAACACCGATACACTACCAATGTAGTATGTCGATTCACATAACTACTTGCTTACAAATTAAAGTATTTGAACTCCATTCGAAATAAGATTAGACATTTAAAAAACCTTTTTTCAATGTCCTTTTAAACGATTTTGTCTTTTATTGCGTTGGTGGCATGATCAATGATGGCTGCAATAAATAGTTGGTATTGTTATCACTTTTTGCATTTAATGTCATCCTTATGTCTACGGAATAGAAGTCAAAATCGGTTGAACGGGCAGTATAAAAGTTTGTTTAAATGTCTAATCTTATTTCGAGTGGAGTATAATTTCTTTAAAAAATGATATCTAGGTGTATTTAAGTAAAATTTCAGCCCTTGAATTATAATTGTAACTTAATTTTCTAATTGGAATACATCGGGGTGTGCGTTATTCTAGTTACACGTTGTGTATTAGTATCTAAGTTTCTACAATAAGTTTGAAAGAGGACGATTGAGTCTTTTAGGATTTAAATTAGGTGTAAATATTTATGTAATTCTAAAATTATTTTGCCACTACTAGTTAAACATTTCGTTGTGACAAATTCTCGTCACAACGAAATGTTTAACTTTATTGATTGGCGTTCAAATCAGTTTTAAATCTTCTGTGAAAATGATGTCGTTTAAATTATGCTTCTCCTAAATTGAGATAAGGATTTCCTTTTAAACCACTCACATCAAAATCTTCAAAGCATTACGGAGCGACTGTGGAAGGTGTATGAATTTCATTCATGATTTCATTCCTGTGATAGCGCCTTAAAACTTGTTTATAATATTATTTTGCAAAGTTCTATGTCTTATTGTTTTGCTTGAATTATTTTATAATATAATTAGCTTAACGTTTAACTACAAACTAACGAGCTGTTTATAGATTATAATTTAAGAGTTTAAGTTACCGTTTCCTTAGGCTGGGTCTAGTTGATACAACGATACGCAAGGCTTATTTTATCATTTAGGTTACGATTTATTATGCAATTGTTATATTGATTATTTGAGTTTATTTAAGGCAGTCCTGGCTAAGATCTGCCTGACCCCAGCCTAATCGCTTGTTAAACGTATGGTTGTTAATACTTAGTCTAAGAAAATTAAATATTTTTATAAAGTACATGACCAAGTTAATGATTTTATCTAAGCATTAGCTGATGTGACCTCAGCATCGGAACCTACATTCTTGATAGACGAAAATCTGTAGTGCCATACGATAGAAAATAGAGAACTAAAAAAACGTGGTGCATTTTATTTCCTTTACGAGAGCTAGTCATAATGTATAATAAATGAATGTTATAAGCAAATAGGTTATTTAATTTATTTTCGTAATTATAGTTAAGGTGGACAATTTTGGACGTGTACAGTTTTGTATCAAATTCTTTAGTTCGGTTGGCAAAGAGCGACAGTTTAAGAAATGACATCACCTGTTTGATATTCAATGGTTGTCTTTTATATTTTATTGTTATAAATATACGTTAGAATTACTTAAGATTTTCTTCATAACTAAAGCCAATACTGCGAAGTAACTTCACTGCAGGAAAATAATAACATTTTACATAATTATAAAAAACATCCTTGTATATTCTTGAAATTGTAAATAATTTATTTTTAAATGCTCAATTATTATGATTTGTAACGAATGAGGACAGGAAAATAGTATGTTGCTGTCTTACAATGCGTACAACGTATTTTGTAGTTGACTCAACACGCGTCATCGAGACGCCGTTTTTGAATTCACCTTCAGGGATTGCCCGAACAAATTGACGAAACAGGTAAAGATAACTTGCAAAAGGATAAGAAATTCCAAAACAATTTGTATTCTATAAACGTCTTTGATTGAGGAAAATAAAAATATTTTTGTATATTCGTCTTTTACTCGAATTGAATATCCTTTTGTTTTATTCACTGCATTAAAAGGACTACAAAACATCGAATTCCCTTATGAATGAGTATATAAAGCGAACCTTTTCAGTATAATCGTTACCAAAACAAACCAGTTGATGTCATTTCTGAAAGACGAGGGTCTACGCAGAGGCGAGAAACAGAAAAGCCTAAAGCAAACATTTCAAAATCAGCAAAATTACGGAATGTTCACACTTAACGCACCTGTGGAATTCAGCCGAATATTGTGAAGAAATTTATTTATCGAGCAAACTTTTCTACCCATAAATTGTTTATTGATTTGGAACTAACTTGCAAAAGTTATCGGTACTAAATTATAATATTCTGGATAAGACTGGTCGTATGAATAATGAAACGGGAATACGTAATAAAGTTATTAAAGTACCATTACGTGTAGATAAGGAAAAGTAAATGTAAGGCTTGACGGGAATGCTGAAGGAAGAGATATAAGTCGTACTCGGTCGGGAGCAAATGTTGCACGTCATTATGTGACGTATCTTCTAAAAACATCATGACGTTACGCTTCCAGGCTGCGTCATTACGTCATTTATTACATAATGCCATTTTTAATATTTTTTTAAATATCGGGCATGAAAACCTAATCGGATAAAGTATGATCTATTTTGATGAAATCGAATAAGATATTCTATGTATTTAAAAATGAAATGTATAATAATATGATTAAATTTAGGTATCGATAATAATTCAAACTACAATGACAAACAACGTTTCATCCTATACCGAGATCGAGCATAACCCCTTCTCACCAGGTATAATTTTTGTTAGCATTGCTTTCGCCAATCTAAATTTTTCGTGTGGAATAAAAATTGAATCAAAAATTTAAGGACCCACGACAATAATTAGTGTTGTAATTTTAAGTACATTTAATTTGTTTATACACCATCTGTTATGTTCGATTATGAAATATTGAATCTTTATTAACAGTAAATGAATAAAAAATATGTAATTAATGTATAGCGATGAGTTTGTATAAAGTGTATTTATCTTAAAAGCTGAAACACGTTTACTGTACATTACAAGATGTGTGACTCGTGAACTGACTTCTTAATTCTACATTTTATACTGTAAACGTTGGCAACGATATTTATTCTAAGAATTCAGTTCATAAGAGAGCGTGTAATGACGCAGCGTCATGTAACGTATAATTAATGTGTTTGTGCGTTAAAGTTAGCGTGTATGCGTGTGTAACTATGTATTATATTAATTGTTAAATGTTGATGCGGAATTTTTAAGTGAAATGACAATTTAAAAGTGTATATTTGTCTATTTTGCAAAACATGACGTTAATAAACAAGCTTTATATAAAATTTAATTTGTTTTTCTATAGAAACCTATTTGGTAAATAATCTATTTATTTATTATTATATACCTACATTATTATAGTTACAAAATAGTAAAAAATTATGATGAAAACACATACAATGGGCGGCCTTATCGCATTCCGTGAACTTTTCCAAGCAACCTGGAATGCATAGTAATTATATTAGAATTTGTTATGAGGCTGTCATTAGTTAGACAATAAAGAGAGGAGGAGTATTATATATGAAGGAAAATAAAGAGTACATCAATCAATTAACATTTATTACAAGTATATTAGATAGGTACGTCATAGTTTTATTTATTATATATTTTATTGTACACATGACAAACATTTATAAAAACAAGTCTGCAATAGGCAGGCGGTCTCATCGCTCGGCACATCTTTTATAGACAACCTTAGATGGAAGAAAAGAACGAGCTAAATTGTTGTTCTAAAGCAAAAATATTATGTACCGTAATTTCAATTCAAATAGGCTTTCAGCTTCAATAAATTTGGCCAAACTTCAAGCATAATACGCTAATACATATCATAAACAACCCCTAAACAAACTTGGCCAATTACGAACAACTTTCCTATTTGTATGGATTATTTCTGCATCGCAATTAGTTAGGGCCTATTGTTTGATCTGTCGTCTCAATTGGCATTTGTAATAATAACGGACTATAAGGGCGAGGAATCCCCCACCGCAAGGGGGGGAGGGATACCCAATAAGGGGGATCGTTGTGCTTCCTCCAGCAGACGTTAATCTTGCGGAATTCCGAGCAAATGCGGATAGATCCATCGTCGCTATCCGCTCGTCTCGATTCCGTTTCGAAATGCTAAGAATTATTTTTCGCATTACGAAGTCGACTTGGATTTGTGGAGCGGTATTGTTGAAAAGTCGACCGATGTAAAGTTTGAAATGCAACCAATACGTTGAGGGTTTTCGTTGCTTGAAATGTTTCGTATTTATGTATTAGGATTAAGAGGTTTCTCGACAGTACAGTTGGCGCAATGGTTGGGCAATTGGCTGCCGTGCTGCACTGGCCAAATATTTGTATGGCATATAGATAAGTGGTCTGGTTTTTAATTTTTTTCGGTGGGAAAATCATCCAATGACGTCTCCGCGCCCTTGGGTGGGGCGGGAGATAGTGTCAGATTTTTACTGGCTAAAACCCCACTCCTGTTCCTTCTTTGCCTTCGTTCCAAGGCTCCGGGGGGTTTCATTTTCACATTGAAAAGTGTTCTGGTCTGGGTTTTTGTGTATGTGAGATTACAGTCATGTTTGTGGACTCACCCACGATACAGTAGTTAGTGTGGGGAAAAGTAAAAAAAAAAGAATATTAAGAGCTGACTACAATATACAATAAAAATATACAGGTGAATTATATAGCTGTTTCAATGGCTGCTGTGGAAAATAGTACTTTTTTAAGCAAGTAAGAAAACTGTCATTGCAGGCCAGGCGGAATAGATGGTTATGGAGCCGAACTGTAATGATAAGTGTCCACATTTATTTAATGACATTTTTCATTACACTTACTCGCAACACAAATTTTAAACAGTATTTATTGAGAAACAATTTATTGTGAAAAAAAGGCTCACGGCATTTTCATGGTTTACGATTTGTTTGAAACATGCCAACTGTGTAATAGCTCTCATTATCATCATTTATGGCATAAGCCAATCACCAACACGGTAGACGATGTCAACGGGTCGTCAAAACGGTGAAGGAAAACATAGTGAGGAAACTGGGATGTCCTAGAATAAAAAAAATCGCACTAGCCCCGCGTGGTGGATTACGGCGCATTCCCTCTCCTAGAAGGAAGGCTTGAGTCCCTGCAGTGCGAACATTACAAGGCCGTTAATATTTAATAAATGTCAACACAACGTCCAGATAATCCAGACCTGTGCGTATCGCATCTGTTGGATATATTCCCGTGATCTTCACCGGGTCATCGGTTCGGTATTGTAAAAGGCCTTTCAACACTGCATCTTCCGATATGCGGTCACCACTCCAGAACCTTTTGGAAAATTGGTTAAACCTAAGTCCACATCACATAAATCCTAAAACGGCATTGTGGCAAGTAAAGAACCACACAAATTCTTTCAAAAATCCTTACGGAAAGCAGCCTCGTTTCCCTAAACGTTAAATCCCAGAAGCTTCAAGCTTCGGGCAATATACCATCACGTTTAACATACATACAGGTGCACACAACCTTCGCAATACAGACACAAACAATATCTAGATTTATATGTTCCCCGAATATTACGTCACTAGGATATTGCCACTAGAATTTCAGTGGAGCTTCGACACAGAATAGATGACTACAGAAGTTCAGCTTCTTGCAAAACGGACGCGAGTGCAAGCACAGTCGCAACAACTCTAAACAATGAATCAAAAAACCTAATTAACTCTGAAGCCCCAAGAGGACACCGGTGTCCGCAACCTATTGTCTTTCTATTGTGTCTCTAATTACGGTATTCAAATGGTTAATATTGCATTTTACAGCTACTTATAAATAGGATTATTAGTAAAGTAAAGAATGATTTATCTTTTTTTATGGTTATCATTTATTTTCTTTATTTATATATAATTTACATTTGAATTATATTTTGTTTTGCCGGTACGTATTTATTTACGGAATTATAATCATCTATTCAACTTTTTTAGTTCGTATTACCTTATTGACACACTGGTTATTTATTTATATAAAATACTTACAATACAGCGTGGTAATGCCGCTAGTCGTTAGGGTACATTGTCGATTGACAGCGATGTGGAAGAGTTTTTTTTTTAGTTCCGTAGTTAGCGTAGGGTTTTTATTAGTTTTACTGTAATATACTTAGTTGATTATAATTACAGTAAAACAAAAAAGAAAGTTGTTATTATTTTGATGTATAATAAAATTTATTCTATTCTAATAATATTGCAAACCATAAATCAATTAAAACTAAATAAAAACAAACTAAAATAAGACATATTTATTTTATATGAAATAAAGGAGTTCAGAAAAAATTTATTAAAAAATATAGAAATGTCTAGCTTATACCTATCAATTTTATTTTGACACATGTAAGCCTAAAATAAAATAAATTTTAATAATTCGCTCTTATTCGGGGCCGACATTCTGTGCCTGCATGTATTCTGTAGCTCTGGTATGTGAAAGACAGTTTCGGTACTACACCGAATATGGTCGCAATATGCGTTGTACTTAGACGATATGCTGCTTTATGCTTTCTGATATTGAAGTGAAGTTTTACGAATATAAAATTGGTTTGAAAATGGAATGAGAAGTTTAGGAATTTTTCATTTCGACGTAACTGGCTTGTTGTATTCTGCAACTCTTATATGAAAGGAGCAATGGTTTAATAGGGATAGTAGTAAACCAACTTTTCGTAACAGTTAGTAGCATTTTTTTTTGGGTGGTTAGGTAAACACCAAAAAGTTTCTCCCGCTCTGGAAGGAGCGAGTGGTAGTGTCAGACTTTTACTGACTAAAACCCACACGTGTTCGTTCAGCTGCTCGTTGCCTTGCAGAGCAATTAGTTATCTCGGAACTCTTTCGAACAATTATTTCGCAGTTCAGCAATTCGTAGCTAAATATTAAAATACAGTGTCATGTCAGATACTATTTCAGTACTGGCCAAAACTTCGATGAAACATGTACGAAATTAGAATTTAGTTTTTTTAGGGTTCCATTCCTCGAAGAATGCCAACGAGACCCTATAACTAAGTCTACACTGTCCATCCGTCAGGCTGTCTGTTCGTCTGTCAGTGGTCTTTATGTCATAAACAAGAGGTAGAGAGTCGGAACTTTCATAGAATGTTTCATAGAATATCCATTACCGCTACATTAACAAGAAATAATATAAATTAAAGTAAAAAATTAAAGTGTAGTTCCCGTACCAGGAACGTTATTTTGTTGGTGTTTTTTTTTATTTGATTTTAATATTCTAGTACGGAAACCTTCGTGTGCGACTCCGACTCACACTTGACCCTGTTTTTTTAGAACTTGCGCAGGCTGGTAACTTAAATTGAATGTTCTGTTATTCTTGGGAATAACTGAAGCAAACAATACGGTTACACAATTTTGTTCGTGCCACTTTTATTTTTTTTATCAATGTAGATGAATGTAGATGAGCTACATAAAGTCTACACCATCCAAAGGCAAATTTCACACACAATTTATCTACAACATAAACAAACTGCTACAGTACTGTATCCCATTATAAACATGCCGTGAAATATTGCTTCCCGAAGGTTTTCCATCCAGGAGGGGTAATGGTGTTGCTCTGTTTATGACCAAGTGTGATTGATGGGCTCTTATCTGCAGGTGCACGTGGCTCAGCATGGCCCAGGGAGGCCCCACCTTGACATATGGGCTATGCATATTTGGGGGATAAAGGAATAAAAATAGTGAAGGGTGTGCATTAGGCCATATTGGCTTGGCATTCTGTTTTTGTAGGATGTTAGGATTGTAACTAAACTCGGTTGTGGCAATTGTGGAAATTCGGTAAAAAATCTCACCTCGGCATCCGGAGGTTTTGACAGAGTGGTAATGGAGGTCTTATAAAAGATCCTATGTAGGCCCAGACTGACTTTTAATATTATGGCCTTTACTTATACAAGCTGAAGCCCATAATATAAGTCTTATCATCATAATTATCATATCTAAGTCTTCATGCTAATGGAAAAACCTTCCTTTAATGTGAATAAAATTATAAATAACAAATTATAACAATTATTCTGATGAGGTGGAATAAAATTGGAGGACATGACTTGGACTTTAGGAAAATACCCTATAATGTGTCAAAAATATAACTCGAAGTTTCAAGTTGTCGCACGTTTCTGCCCCGCTGCCTGATTTAGTTTCATATGAGATACTGTTTTTTTTTTTATTGAAAAATATATTTTGCTGCGATGTCTTTTATAATTTTCATACAATAAATCGATATTGTGGTTTATTTGAAATAATGAAGCATAAGCATTGGAAAATCAGCCTTATAATGTTCCACTGCTGGGACTCTGACCTCTTCCCTAGGAGAAGGAATGAGCCGTAATCCACTACGCGGGCCTAGTTAGGGTTGGTGAATGCCATGTCATCTAATTTTTGGTTCCAGGACATGTCGGTTTTGTTAAGATATTTTCCTTCACCGCTTTGAAAGCAGTGGTGATAAAATATTTACATTACACTAAGTAAAGTGCCTGCCTGAGTTTGAACTCATGACTTACAAGTTGTAAGTTGCAGTCGTTACCACTGGGCCTCAGCTAATTGACTGTTCTGTTGGTCTAGTGATTAGTGACCCTGATTGATCTGCCGAAGGTTGTAGGTTCGATTCCCACCCAAGACTTCAGCAAACTGTAGGGGTCCAGCAGAAGCCGAACCCTACTGGGGCCAAAGGTTATGTGAGAATGTCACCACGGGCCCCGGGACAAAGGCAAGGAACGGAAAGGTAGGTTTTTAGTTAGTAAAAGTCTGACACTATTTCCCGCCCCACCCTAGGGCGGGATTTGTCATTGGATGATTTTACCTACGTTAAAAAAAACGTTAAAAAAAAACCCAAGACTAGTGTTTGTCTTGTGTCTGGGTATAATTCATCTACAATATGTACGTATTTAGAAATATATAAGTATGTTTATCAGTTATCTAGTACTCATAGCACAAGCTCTGATTAGTGATTAGTTTAGGGCTAGATCGCGTTGTGTGAATGTTGTAGAATATTAAATAAAAACATATTATCACCTTCGCTTCTTTTATGGTTTTATTATATTCCTCGTAACTGTACGAAGGTTATTGATATTTGCCGTGTATAGGTACTTTAACTAGAAATGCCTGAAGGTTAGAAAAAGAATTATATGCTTTATTACCTAATTGCTAGTTGCATGTTGTAGGTCAATTGGTTTACAAGCTTTTTAAATAAATAAGGAGTGGCGTTTTTCCATTTGATACCATAAATATTTTTTACTGTAGTTACAATTGTTCACGCTAGGTTTTAAATTCTGAGTTTTATTTATTAAAAAGTCGTTGAAATATTTCTGTGCCCTAGTTTAATCTTGTTTTGTAATGTTAACTGGTCGTTATTAAAGGTATCATCATTAATATTGGTACCTACTACTTTATAGTTTAGTTTTCTTTTAAATCTTTTATTGATATAAACTTAGTGTGATGTGATGCAATCGTTGATAGTGCACTAGTTTATTACGAACCTATCTACACTAGCCTTGGAGACACCTTAATTATATCGGACGGGAAGACCGTAGCAGGTAAATTGTTCCAGTCCTTCGATGTACGCGGTATGAACAACGAGGCGAAACGCTTAGTCCGGACCATAGAGGTTTCAAAAACGTATGGATACTCGCTATACGTCAAATAACTTCTTTCCGCTTCGGGTGGAACGAGACACGTCTTTACACGGTTGTTACTGACTAAGGGTATTTTTATTAACATGCGGAATGCAACACGCATGCGGAATTGCCCCGCCCAGCATGTGTCCCGCGAGCTTATTCCGGGGGCATTACAATATATACAGTACGTTCGCCGGTTCTTGGTGCGCCTGAAGTTAGGCTCTGCGAACTTTAGCGCTCAAAATAAGCGCGTCAAATAAATGATTTATAAAAATAAATGCCTATAATAGTTGTTAACAGCAATAACAACTGCTATTGGCATTTATTTTTTCAAACCATTTATTTTTTTACGAGTGCACAAGCGCTAAAGTTCGCAGAGCCTAACTTCAGGCGCGCCAAGAACCGGCGAACGTACTGTACTTGTATGAAAAGGACAATCTCACGCGGAGCGAATCCGCATGCGTGATGAAATCCGTATGAAAACAAAAACACCCTAAAACTCACCTTTTTCTTCAGTTGCTCTTTGGGTTCCATGGCCACAGTAATAAGAACCGGCGAACGTACTGTACTTGTATGAAAAGGACAATCTCACGCGGAGCGAATCCGCATGCGTGATGAAATCCGTATGAAAACAAAAACACCCTAAAACTCACCTTTTTCTTCAGTTGCTCTTTGGGTTCCATGGCCACAGTAATTATTTTGATCAATGAGTTTTCAATCTTAACAATTAGTGCAAACATCTTCGAGATCCTTCTAGTGACATTAAAATTTTAAGTAAGTACCCATTAATTACAAAAATTACTTCTAAAATTACCAAATCCCCAGATTCCCTCAAAATTATGTTCAAGATATTCCAAGAATTCTCAGTTTCCTCCTTCTCCATACACTTGCTTGCAAAATTATCTAATCCACGCTCACTTGTCATTGAACCTGCAAATTGATAAGTGTATCATTTGAATCACCGGGAGCATTGCGAGATGGCTCAGCATCGCAGATTTGTTCCCGTTCACTACATTAGCGATGGAAGCAAGCAGCTGTCGCTACAGATTAATGGCCGTACCATGAGTTTGATAGGGTTCTCTTTGGATAGAGTTGTGTTGGTTTGTTGTCTGTGGAAATGTTCGAAAATGAGAAATGCGGGAAAGAAAATTGCCCGATTTTGTTCTGAAAAAATAAAAAAATACCTGCATAAATAAAAAAAAAAAATGGTGTATAAAACGATACAATATTTTGCAACTAAAAAAGCATACAGTTTTTTTATAAGTGCATGACTTTTTTAAAAATTTATAAAAAAATACGATTGTATTATTTTTTATGCACATAGTTCCGCTGTTTTGATTTGATGAAATGTTTCAACTTTCTCTTATTTTTCTGTAAGTGCTGGTTAAACTGGCGATTGTGTATGATATACTCGCTGTATGTTTTACTTTAGTAATAAATAGAAACCAAACAATTTTAACTGGATAATTTACTACCGTTACCACACATCGAACAATAAATCTCCACAAAAAATGAAGTGAGCGATTATCATCTACGCTTCAAACTTTCCCCGAAATTATGATTAATACGATCGAGTTAAATCAGTAAACGGTTAATCCATCAACTAGTAGGGGGCCTTCGCGAACGTGACTTATCTCTGTATTTCGCTAACATCCCTCATTCGCATCGATTCGTTTCGCTTCGCTACATAAAACGTGATCGACGGAACACACGAGAAATTCGCTTTCGAAACATTGCATCCGAGGGCTTCTCATGCCTGATATAGGGGGCTTTAGCTCGGTTTGTTTGTGCTTATCTGAGGAAGTAAGGGTCTTTATTGGATTATGGGTAAGTCATGGTACCTGGAGAGTATCTGCGTCAGCAAGCAGCGCGTTCATTGAGGCAAGACGACTGTGCGGAGAACATCCATTTGTTAGCTTAGCTACAAAGGTAAGCTCGATCATACAATTTTGTTGTGGAAGAAAGAAGATTTTGGGTACTATAAATAAAGGTCCGTTAAAAAAAGAATGATACATAATTAGTTTAGCATACATACTATAATGAACCATGATACACATGATTTAATTACCTAAAGTACAACCAGAACCAAAAATAACAACCGTAAAAATAAACCAAGTCATAGTAACCTACGGTTTTCAGACTTTTACCTTTATTTAAGCTACAAGACCTTGCTTGTTATCACATTTCAGGATTCTAGGTCAACGGAAAGTCGAAATATGCACCTAAACGAAGTAAAAACTGCCTTGTCGTTAGATAGAGATGACTTAGAAGTTTGATATATTCACAGCTCCAAAGGGTAATAAAGCTGCATATTTGATATTAATTTCAACTTAATACTTCCATGCATTCGTGAGAAAAAGGATCTTGACATATGACAGACAGCCTGGCACAATCTTTAAAAAAATAAAATTATTTGTTGATGTTACGCAGGTTACTCACCTTTTTTATTTAGACGTGAGTTCCCTGTTTTACTTTTTAAAATTGTAACAAAATAAGGCGACGTTTTCTGCACTTTTAAGTGTTCACTTAATCATAATAATAATTTAAGGCGAAAGTTTTCATGCGTATTGTATGTTTGTTGCCTCTTTCTCTGAACGGATTTTGATGAAGTTTTGCACAGGGGTAGACCATATCCTGCCTATAGAATATTTTATTATTATTCTTATCCCGAGAGTGTTCCTTTGGGACAATTTTCTACTACCATTCGAGCGAAGCCGCTGGCAGTAGCTATTAATGACTAAATTAAAGTTCGGTAAGAAAGTAATGTAAGTATTTAAGTTTTTTAAGGAGTACTGATGGGTTGTGGGATGATTCGAAAGAGTCACCATGACCAGGAACACATAGTACAACTGAAGGAACAATGGTGAGTTTTAGTCAGTAAAAATCCCACTAAGAGCGGAAAAGTTAATTCATGATTTCAAAAATAACGTTTGTACAACTTTATGATAGATCGAAGAAACCTTATAGTGTTGTAGAAGGAAAAGTTAATCACCATAGTGGTAGTTCTCAGCGAGTTTATATCAGTCAGTGGTTGAGTTCCAACACCTGGCCTGGAAGCGTCGGGAAATGTAAATAAAACTAGTTTCACTTCACTGTATAATGAGCCGTAAGTGGGGAAAGTAAGCAAATAATTGACTTCGTCGGAAAGCCCGAGTTGAACCCTCGGATAAGAATGTTGCCAGTGCCGTAACTAGACCAGTGCTAGCGATGTTCAGGCCACAGGGCACAGGCCCTGGAGGGGCGAATAAATTATCAAACCGGGGCCTAGTTTTGATTCATGCATGGTAGTTAGTAGCTTACATGCAATAAATATCATTTATTTATTTATTTAAACTTCACGTACAATAGTGGTACATAGGCGGACTTAATGCAACAAGGCATTCTCTACCAGTCAACCTTTGCGTTAAAAAAGACAACACTGTGGCAGGTGTGCACAATAAATAAATAACAGAATACCTATCTTGTATAGAATTATAATAATACGGTACATAATTATAATAATACGGTTGCAGACGCGCCCTTTTTCGATTGCAGGTTCTGTAGGAGCTCAGGGCTCCATCACCCGAAGTAAATAGTAGGTGATGGTCGTGGGTGGTATTTTCAAAGCATCACGCAGTGGGTGATGGTTGTGAGTAGTGTTTTCAAAGCATTCCATCACGCGTATTTTTGACATCTAGTCACATTTCTTTTCATTGTTCAAACTGGGTAAGATTATAAATCGGGAAGCGGTGTATAGAAGCTCGCACCGGCCGTTTGAAAGGATGGTTACGGCACTGAATGTTGCAACCATTTTCTCGCAGGGAAAACTGTATTATCTAATGAACGGAGTTTAGATAATGGCCTATTACGTTAATATAATGGATACAATCCAAATAAAACAAGTGTTTGATAACATAATTATTATAAAGGCGAAAGTTTGTAAGGGACAACTGCAGAAACATATGTGTGGTCTAAGTCTTTAAAGTATGACACGCCCTCTCGCTCCTTTTTAGAGTGGAAGAACTCATTAGATGACTAATTCTCAGCTCAAAATAAAAAGAAAAATATAATCCACTAAGGATCAAATAAATAAAAAAATCAAATGCAACATTTGTATATTGTTGGTCTAGTGGTTAATGGCCCTGACTGCTATGCCGAAGGTCGTGGTATGAGTTAAGTATGTTTATCAGTAGTCTAGTACCCAAACACAAGCTCTGCTTAGCTTGGGACTAGACGGCGTTGTGTGATAGTTATGGAATATTGTTGAATATTATTATTGTATTGAATATCATGTAGTAAACTGCATTGCAGAGTTAGTGGTCTACCCCAGAGCGAGAGAAGTCATTGGATGATTACCAATCTCAAAACAGAGTTCCAGTAAGTTGTAAAGTTTAATGTACTGTCGATATTTAGTCTCTTCAGGGATGTGCCGTAACAGGCGTTGCACTGAGGGGGTTCCGGAATAGTCCTTTGAGAGGTAACGGGGCTCCTTCTATGTGCTGATGGTGATCACCGGGGTGGTTTTAGTGAGGTAAAAATCCCACACTCCCCGGACTTATCCCCAAAGTCCGGGCGCCTTTAGAAGGTGTCCCCTCGACAACAAAAAAAAAAGGTACTTTTGTTGCTGTTAAGGCTACCTCGCCACTTCCCATAGTGTCTACGAGTACTTTTATGATTTTGGGACGTAGGATATCACAATGTCTTCGAATTTTTTGGTGCTTGCAGATTTCTTCACGATATTTCCTTCATCGTGTTTAGCATAGTTGTAATCTCCATAAAAATTACTATTTTACTAATACTTTAACGGTACGGCTGGCACAGTGGTTGACATACTGACTTTTGCGCTGCGTGACGTGGGCTCGATTTCCGAAATTATTTACTTATTGATTATTTAATTACAAAATTTTTGTATGGATACAGATAGTTGTTCCGCATCCTGTGTATGTAAGTGTATATTTTTGTGAACGTACTCACGATACTGGAGTATGACAGAGAGTAAAAGTAGAATGAGTAGAGCAGAAGTGTGGGGCAACTTAAAAAAAAAAAAAAAACAAGAGTAATCTTTTTTTTTAGTAACAAAACTCTTTAAAAAAACAATCTTCTCCAAATTCAAGGCGTTCATTTGTCTTGGTGGTGTCTTGTTAGTGTCGACAACCGCTTTCAACTTGATAATTAAGACCTCGGTTACAATATACTCGCTCTAGTTATCTAACAATTAATATGCATCACAATACAAGCCATCTAAACTATTAGACATAGTAATTTTCATAAAGCAATTGCGTTTCTCATCAATTTTAATAAGTTTGATCACATGATGTGAATGACATAATATTTCTGACCTTATACATTCATTTGTCGGATTTTGACCTTTATTATAACAAACATAGTGACTGCCATTTATCATTATTTAAAGTTAATGAAAATGTATTGTTGTTATGACTGCTGAGCACGGAATACCACGCCACGCCGCGCAGCCACGGCTCGAGACGGTATTGCTGATATTGTTTATAAATAAATCCACTGGAAGTGGTATATAACCAAAGGTATATATGTATTGTGATTTTTTTTTAGGGTAGAAATCATCCAATGACTTCCGAATGAAGGAGTGTCAGACTAAAACCACAACTGTGTACTTCAGTTGCTCTTTGGGTTCTAGGACTACGCGTTTCCTTCTCAGAATTTCCCCGTAGTCCTAGACGATGCCTGAAGCTAGCCATCGGCCCTGCTGAGCCCCCGGTTTGCTGACATCTCTTTGAGGAGCGCGCCGTCGACGACATGGATGTAATGGGAATGGATACGCCATAACACTCCCCTTAGTTTTGCGAAGTTCGAAGTGGGCTTTTTGTAAACAGAAATCTGCTAACTGATTCTCAGTAGGCACTGTTTAATTTCAACAGACTTTTATAAAACGCATTGCTTCAGTTTAACAGACTTTTACTTTATTTTCGATGACTCTCTTCTAGAGCAAGGGTAATTTTGATTGCAGATTCGTTATCTGCTATTCGTTGCGCTTGAAAATATTTACGTGAAACCCAATTGATGCAAAAATTTATCGTTTACTTGAAATCAATAAAGCCATTGTCACGGCAATGACAGCTAATGATGATTTTGATTGAAGGTAATTGACAGGCATTGACGGCAAATAAAAATCGTTTTATTGTTCCTAATAAATTATAAATGTTTATGAGAGAATCAATTTCTCATTCTATGGACCAACATCTGTTTTTAGGAATCCTGAAATCTATAAGTATTTATAAAAAACTTTGTCCTGAATGACTGGCGGATCAACGCACAGCCTAAACCGCTGATCGGAAAGACCTGAAACTTGGAGGCTATGTTCTTTGTATGACTTAGGCATCCGATAAGAAAGCTTTTTCCGAAATTTTACTCCGACGGGGGTGAAAAAGGGGGCAAAATTTGTATGGAGAAAGCTATTTTTACGCGGGCAAGCTGCCGGCAGAAGCTAGTTTGGTATAAACCAAGATCTCATAGCATAGTAATAGGAATAAATCTGAAAATACTAAATTTGTTATTACGGAACAAAAAAACCCTTTTTTTGCAATCCGGAGAAATCTTTGAGACGCCATTCGGGAATTGAACTATTTACATAGGTAAGTTTGTACGGAGCCCTCAGTGTGCGAGACCGATTCACAATTGCCTAGTTTTGTAAAAAGGTAATTCACTGAAGTGTGCGCTAATGCACACTGCACTGCACTGCATGTGTGAGTGTCTGTGTGTGTGAAGCTTCATTTGTTTGTCTTTTTTAAATATTGCCAATTGTTTTGGGGACCCTTATTGTGGTCAAGCAATTGCTTTTATAATGTTATTATTTTAGCTGGGTATTCATCCAATAACTTTTCCTGCTCCGGGTGGAGCGGGAAGGAGTATAACACTTTTACTGATTAAAACTACTTGTGTTTCTCTAGTTGCCTTTTGCGATCCAGGATCGTGGTATCTCTTTGAACAATCCCGTTGTCTTGCGCAATTGCTTTGAGCCATGGTGGTTAACACGGCTCTAGTACTTGCGCTCAAAGGTATGTGTCATCTACAAATCTGCACAGGGCCCACGCAAGGCCCAAACAGTAGGCCGCCTCAGTCCTGCCACCTAGCGTACATCATAACAGAAAATATTCATGTCACGAACTTAAGTTTGTCACTCGTGTGGTTTCCAAGTCTTGAGAATAAACTGTAGCAGTGATGCGTCTTAGTCACAAAAGAGAGTTAGTACAGAAGACAATCTACACCATAAAATTTTGGTCATTTTAATCCCGTGGAGGGTCGATTCGGTACATGAAATACTATCGATTTAAAGACAGAATTAAAAAATAAAGTACTTTTTTTTTAAACTCAAATTAATTTACGTATGTACGAAATTAATTTCTTTAAGTAAACGTCAGCTGGGCGAGTTCAATGACTTATAGGTAGTTAGTACGCAACGATCGACAATTTCCTACAAGGTCATTGACTCGTTCACGTAAAGAAATTAATTTCGTACATGCGTATATTAATTCGAATTTTAGAAAAAAAGTTCTTTAGTTTTTTATTTCATCTTTACAATCGATAGTGTTTCATGTACCGGATCGACCCTCCACGGGATTAAAACGATCGAAATTTAACGGTGTATATTTTGTGTCTTATTGCTCTATGGTACCGGATATAGCAGTCAATAAAATTTACTTCGTTTATTCCTGAGACCACAGTTCAGTCTTGGACAACTGTATGATGATGATATTTTTAAAGTTCGTTTGACATGAAAACGACTTTTTACTCGATATCAATTTCAATATTTTCAACTATCAAAATATTGCTAATAGTAGACTTTGAGTGGAGTACGTGTAAAAGATATATACGATACTAGCTTCCTTATAGGTTTTATAGTTTCTGAGTGAGATTTCGTGATTAATCAGTAAGTGGTATTTGGCTTGTAATTTAAGGACTAGCTTCGGCTAGCAGCTTTTGACTGGCCTGTTGGTCTAGTGGTTAGTGGCCCTGACTGCTATTCCAGAGGTCGTGGGTTCGATTCCCATCCAGAACAAATGTTTCGCCGGTGTGGGTGCCATCGCTACGGAAGCGAGTGGCGGCCCGGCTAACCGCCTGCCAGAGGGTCATGGCCATCCGGATGATCCGCGGATACCGTACGGTGTCCTGTGAAGCGGCGAGCCTCCTTGCTGGCCTACCACCGTGGGATTTGGAGGCAACAGTCCTTGCACACATGCATGATTTACGCGTGGAGATGCAACGTCGGGGCGAAACTCCGCTGCCGCGACAAGTCGCGGCATGGCGGACAGAGCTCCGGCGGGATCTCATGGTGAAATGGCGAGAGCGACTGTCGCAACCTCGTGCTGGGCACGCCACGATCGAGGCGGTAAGGCCCCTCTTTGAGGCGTGGCTGGAAAGGCCCCACGGCGTCGTCACCTTCCGTTTGGCGCAGGTGCTGACCGAACACGGCAAGTTCGGTCCGTACCTGTACAAGATTCGTGCGGAGACGACGCCCGGGTGTCGCCACTGTGCGGACCGCCCGGTGGACACGGTGGAGCACACAGTCGAGGTGTGCCCCGCTTGGGAAGAGCATCGCCGTGTCCTCGTGGGGGCGATCGGCGGCGATCTCTCGCGCCGGGGCTTGGTTCAAGCCATGCTCCGGAGCGAGGAGGAGTGGCAGGCGGTCGCCTCCTTCTGCGAAGCAGTAATGCTAGTAAAGGAGGAGGCCGACCGCATTAGGCAAAGGCGCACACGCCGCCGCCGCCGCCGGGTTTCCGATCCCAATTTCCGGCCACCGTAGGCGCGGGCTCGCGGACGGTGGGCAATGGGTAGCTCGCTGTCCGTCCGTCCGGTAACAGACCGGTCCGAGCTCAGGTCGTCTACGGCGCGCACCGTTCCCGCGCGCCTCAAGGAGTTGTCAGCAAACTGTAGGGGTCCAGCAGGGCCGAAGCCTACTGGGGCCAAAGGTTATGTGAGACTGTCACCAAAGGCCCCAGGATAAAGGCAAGGAATGGAAAGGTAGGTTTTTAGTCAGTAAAAGTCTGACACTGTTTCCCGCCCCACCCAAGGGCGGGATTCGTCATTGGATGATTTTACCTACCCAAAAAAAAAAAAAAAAAACCAGAACAAATGTTTGTTGAGTTGATAAGCGCGATCATTTGTTCTGTGTCTGGTTGTAATTTATCTATAATATGTATTTCGAAATATATAAGTATGTTTATCAGTTGTCTAGTACTCATAACATAAGTTCTGCTTAGCTTGAGACTAGACGGCGTTGTGTGATAGTTGTAGAATTTTTTTTAAAAAAGAAACACTAAAAAGTGCAAAATAAATTCTCAAGTGTGTAAAATAAAGAAGAGACGAAAATACCTAATATAGAAATAAAGATTATTTTAAAATAAAGTGTTCCGGGAAATTTTCTTTAATACAAATTATTTCCAAGTTTCTAAGGGGCTTAAAGCACTTGGGGCTTTAAAGTTGTAACCTTAACACTTATTACAGGGCTTACTGTACCTCTGCTTAGATCGCTGCAACGCATCTTGGAAGTAATACTATAATCCCGACACTAAGGCTGCTACTAAAGGAAAACTTAGGTCTATCCTGCACAATATACACTGGAAGTCGGTAGTATTTTTTTTTGTAAAAAGGTCTTTTTATTTTACACTTTTTAGTGGTGGTGTGGTACCGCTCAACCAAACTTACGATTAAGTACCTTCCACTTTTTGGCTCCACCATCAGATCAGTTCAGTGGCATCTTATAGCCAGAGTGCATCATGACAATTCTAATAATCCCAAACATGCTTAGGATACATTGATTTATTACAGAGCTCCAGTACTTGCCTTCTGGCTTCATCATTGGATCAGTTTCCCTCTCCCTCTTCTTACAGTCAGTTATCGACTACATGTCAGGTAAAAATAAAGCAATTTTACTTGTTGCAGACACCAGCCCGAAATACAGATACGGCAGTTCTGCTATGATCCTAGATCCTATAAGAAGTTCCGTTAAATATCTTCGAAGTTCATCATCAGATCATAAAAATATGTCTATGGGACCAATTCGGGAGTATAATGTTTTAACCCAAAAAACATTTTTCAAAATCAGACTGGCCTAAAAATCGGTGAACAGAAATAAATAAAAAAAAAAACATAGCCGATCGTACAAACTCCTCCTTTTTAAAGTCGGTTAAAAATTTCTCTCATAACTACCTATAAAGTCGATGGAGAGGTCCATCGACTTCAATGTATACGCACTTTGCTTTAAAAGCAAGTACCTAAGCAACTAAAAATTCACCAATATTTTCATAGCATTCAAATAAAGTCCCTTATTGAATCTCAAACTACTTCATCAAAATACAAGTACCTACATCAACAGGTAAGCAAATGTTGCCAGCTCTCAAGCGCGCATATTCCTTAATATTTCCCGGGAATTATTGCCGGTCGCTCTTCCCGGGTACCCGGGTATCTACAGTGACATGCCATCCATCTTGCTCATTTTTACTTCGAAGCCTGTCCGTACCGATACACAGTTAGATTTTGATTGGATGGAGTTCTGAATAAAAAGGAGCCGGCACTGGGAAAATTGTTTTTTGAAGCCGTATGGAGCTGTCGCCAATTTTACGGCATTCAAAATTTCTACGTGGTTTTTTACTGTGTTTGTTGAGTTTGAAATATCCTTTGAGGAAGCGGAGTAAATTCTGTTTTTGTTTACTTACGAATTAGTAGTGAGCAGTTTTCTTTTGAAAGAAAACAACTGATATTTGGTTGCTTAAAATGCTGGCTTATTTTTTTGTGGTTAAAATGTTAAAATTGAAATGTTTTTGCATGGGTCCTTCCTTAGTTTTTTTTTAATTGACTTTAAAAAGGAGTTTAGAAGAAACTATAAGCACTAATAAGCAGTCTAGCTTGTACGGATGTTACGAATCTTTGAAATACCGCGTTTGTCTGTTCACGATAATCTCAAATAGTACTGGAATCTTGCGGTAAACCAATAGACAGTGATTCACGAGAAAAGTTTAGGTATATAATAAATACATATCAGTGAAGTCATATGGAATCTTGAGAACGAACGAACGAGCTAAGTGACAGGTTTTTTTTATGGTAGGTAAAATCATCCAATGACAAATCCCGGCCTTGGGCGGAGCACGAAATAGTGTCAGACTCTTACTGGCTAAAAACCTACCCCGTTCCTTCGTTGCCTATCGTGCCGGGGCCGGGCCTACCTTTCAGAAACTGACCCATGACCCAAGCAGGCTTCGACCCTGCCTGCCTGCAGCCAGCAGGCTGGGCCTTTACTGATATAGCTGACAGCTCCTTGAGGCGCGCGGGAACAGTACGCGCTGTCGACGACTTGGGCTCGGTCCGGTCGATTACCGGACGATCGAATCAAGTCCGGATCAAGTCCGCGCCTTACGGTGGCCGGAAATTGGGATCGGAATCCTGGCGGCGGCTAGGGCGAGCCCCCGTTTCCTCTGATTGATGCGGTTGGCCTCCTCCTTTGCTAGCATTACTGCTTCGCAGAAGGAGGCGACCGCCAGCCATCCCTCCTCACTCTGGACCATGGCCTGAACCAAGGCCCGGCAAAAGAGATCGCTGCCGCCGATCGCCCCCACGAGGACATGGCGATGCTCTGCCCAGGTGGGGCTCACCTCTACAGTGTGCTCCACCGTGTCCTCCGGGTGTTCCGCACAGTGGCGACACCCGGGCGACTCCTTCGCACGCATCCGGAACAGAAACTTGCGTTCGGTAAGGACCTCTGTCATGCGGTAGTTGAGAACGTCGTGAGGTCTTTCCAGCCACGCCTCAAGGATGGGCCTTATCGCCTCAATTGTGGCGCACCCAGAACGTGGTTGCGATAGACGCTGACACTATTTCGCCATGAGATCCCGCCGGAGCTTTGTCCGCCATGCCTCGATTTGTCGCGGTAGCGGAATTTCGCCCCGGTGTTGCATCTCCATGCGCTTATCGTGCATGTGTGCAAAGACTGTTGCCTCCAGATCCCATAGCGGTTGGCCAGCAAGGAGGGTCGCCGCCTCGCGGGAAATCCTTCTGCACCCTCGCACCATGCGTATTGCCATGACCCTCCGGCACGCATTCAGCTGGGACCTCGGTTACTGTAGCAAGGACGGTACGGACTGGAGCCCCGTAGAGGGCCATGGACCGAACGATTCCCGCGTAGAGCCTCCGGCAAGCTAAGTGACAGGTGACACATGTCACTTTGACAGAATCCGGGCTGACGTTTGCGAACAACATCTAGTTTGGTGACTGTATCACAGCTCATTGTGAAGTGAATACATAAAGCTTCCATTATAATAAATCAGTCGTGTGATCTGGAATAGTTTGTTTATTGCTCGTTATACAGTCATGGCCCACAAAAAAGGATCTCGGGAAAGGATTTCCACTGTGACCGGCCTCCTCATCCCATATACACATAGAAAAGCCGAAATTTCAAAGTTTTCTAACATCGAAGCTTCCGAGTTGCTAGAGACAAGTATAATAATACCTACTCACGCTTACAATGATAACTGTTATTATGACCTTTAGGCAGAATACCTAATGTTACCTTCGGCACTGATATCTTAGGATGACGCAAATATTATTGTAGCTGCTTGGTAGGTTAGCTTTGACCCAAATACCGTCGGGTCTGTTAAATGCGCCTAGAGCCTTCCTGGTTTCCCTTTATTCCTGGTTTAAAAAATATTAACTAGTTTCAGGGGTCGTTATGTAAGGCCTACACAAAAATAAATATAGGACAAAGTGAGACATTTTATCGGTGACAACGACTGACGAAATTTATTTAAGGAGAGTTTAGAAGCTGTCTTAACAATTCTTAAATTAATTACTAGTGGATGTTGTGATGTAAATTGGGAATCAAACGAGCTGTCAAGCGAAGTCTTGATTCTATTTTTTTTAAACTTTGAACCTTGACTTTGGATCGGTGTTTCTTCTTAGAACACACCGGCCTTAAACTGTGAATTGAATTTTGTTTTAGACTACTACGAAGTAAAATTGATGTAGTTTTATGTGTATGTCAAATAGTTCTATATGTAAGTTGTATATGTATTAATTGAAAAAGACGCAATATTGCTGAAATGGAGCTGGGAATATTACTGAACTGAATTAAACTCGCATTGGTAAAGAGTGCAAAAATATTTTAATAGAGAACCAAGTCACTGTATTCTGTATTAATACTATGAATATTTTATGTGGTATCTATAAGTAGGTGAAACAACGCGATCGCGATCACGAAGCGACGCGGCTCGTATAGAACGAACTATTGATAGTCTATTACGGTGACCAATGTGACCAACCGCACGTGGGTGCGGAATAGCGATGAGCAATGCTAAGCGGTAGCTAACAGTTGATTGATATTTTTTCACGCGAACTATTGTGGTGCGGTTACTTGTTTCATATAAATGGTAGCTAAAGTGGTGACTTCACGCGCACGTAGAACTAAACCACCGCATGTGTAGTACACGCGAATAGTACTACATCAGTTCGCTTTGGAACCGCAATCTCGTCACGTAGGACGCCTTAAATACTTTTAAACTTAAATGCATAAACCGTTAGCAGCTAAAAGAAACCCGCCAAGATACCAGTGAGTCACCTGGCAAGTTACAAAGTGAAGCGGACTAAAATGCTCGCAGTTGGCTGCACCGATACGCTCTAGGCGATTCGCAAAGGTGTCTAGCGCACAATATTTTCGACACGTCTAACTTTAAGGTATTCCGACAATTTTTTGCCAAAAGAATTTTGCAACGGACCAAGGTATGGATTTGAAGTGACATTTGATTTATTCACCTTCTTTTTCATCTTTTATTGCACCTACCACTACCTCTTTCTGCTTCACCCAAAGGTCTGGTAGAAACTGCCCAAGGCATTAAGTCTGCCTCTGTACCTTTATTTGCATAAACTATTAAATAAATATAATTTTACTTAAAAATATGTTACGGCTTTAGAAGGTATCGTTACGATTTTCTTGCATCGAACACCTCGAGTTGGCCACGCCTTTAATTCCTTTGTTCTGACGACAACTCAACCCTGTCACGTGGGCAGAAAAAAGGGATCGGAGGCCGGATGGCCGTCTCGAGGCGTTCGACGCAAGAGAATCGAAACAAAACGCTCGTAACTTGGCTAGGGGGGCTGTCATGTTAAACTTTTCTAGTCTATACTGTAACCCCTACAGTAAATAGGCCAAAGAGATTACGTTGCTATGTGCGAGCTTATAACTTCATTGCATCCAGGATCAACAAATGTAATCAACGATAATTTAATCGATGGCCGTTGGAGACCGGATTACTGCAGGGATTACTTTTAAAAATACCGGTTTAAACCGTTTTATGTAATAAAAATAACAGCTTCGTTTTACGATCATGCTGAAAAACAAAGTACATTTTGTTGCAATTGTGTGTGCACTTCATAGGTTGTACCTAAAGAACTACCTAAGAGCAGTTCCGATTTACGAGTTGTAACTGCTCTTTGGTCAATGTAGGTTCAAACCCAGTTTGCAGGATTACTTTGTGTTATTTATCACTGCTCTCAAAACGTTGAAAGAAAACATCGTGAGTTTGGCTTGTCGTAGAACCAAAAATTTGAAGACACGACCGTGATAACCACCAAACCGCACCGGATTTGCGAAGTGTATTACAGCCACAGCCAATTAACTCTCTTACACTTATTAGACCTGAGTCCCAGTAGTTAGAATAGAATAGAATAAACTTGCAGCTGCTGCTTCTAGCTGCTGCTTTAGTGGTAACATTATAAGGCTGATTATGCTTTTATACTGTGCTAGGTACCTAATTGGAGCTCGTAGTATTTTAGACGTTTTGTGGACAGTCAAAACATGATTTAAATATTTTTACGCGAATATCACCGACATTATCAGCCGCTTTCTGTTCACCGTCGGCGTTCCAGCTGTATTAGAACCCCATGGCTTGATAAGCAACGATGGCAAGACTGGTCGGCATATCGTTATTCCTATGAAAGACGGGTAGGCATGTAGTATGGGATGCTACTTGTGTTGCTACTCTTGCAACTTCCCATCTTTCTAGCTCGTCGTGTTGTGCTGGTGCTGCTGCTGCGGCTGCGGAGAACTTCAAGCAGTGGGAATCATATAAAAACCTCAAGTTATATTTATTTTATAAGTTAATACCTATACAAATGTACGGTCAGGGGTCAATTATGATCCATTGACCCTCTTTTAAAAAGAAAACTTACATGCTTTAGTATCGGTAGAGTGCAACTGCATTTTTGAGCCCTGACTGTACATAATAATCTTAAATATTAACTAAACTATTTATACTAAAGTCTAACATATCTATTAGATAAAATTAATATTGAATTCCGTGAATTACTACTTAGTCCTATTCCTCTCTCCTAACCATCTATGCATATATGGATTGCAATAAAGTATTGAGCATGAGTATTAAGGGCCGCGCCGGTTCTAGTCACTGTTTTTTTTGTATGAACTTCGCTCGGGATTATGTCGTCTTCGCGGCCCCAAAACAGCGGTTTTATTTCTATATAAAAAATAAAACAACAGCTATTCAAGATTTTTGTTCTTGCGAAGCGCTTTTAAATAACAAGCTTTATTTTTTTTGTAACTTTCAAATAATTCCGTAACGTAATCTCGTAGATAAATACGTTTGAAATCGTAAATTAGGGTCAGATTCGCGATTTTTTTTTTATCGAGCCCTTGGTCATATAGTCAATTTTAATAAAATAAATTTTCATGGTGTTCTTTTTTATATTTGTGGATTTCCATAGGTTTAAAAAAGTTCAAAACGAGTAGAACCGGGCCTTAAGGCCACACTAGTGGGTATAAATCAGTAAAAATGTGATACCTCCTCTCACTTAATCCAGAGCGAGCGAAGTTATTTAACTAAATGAATTTCAAAAAATCTCACGCCAATGACGTTGCATTGCATTCACGTGTCCCAACGCGAGTTAACTTACATAACCTAGATCCACAAACCACGCAGGGTTATTATGTAACGACACACTGAACTACTAAAATAATACGTTACAGCTACAAAGTCCATCAAAATATTGACGCTAAAATCAGATTTTCCAGGCATATTACGTGATCATGCAAATAGGCTTGTGAAATTTGTCATTAAGTTCGATCGCGATACCAACGCGTCCACGATTGCTATCGAACGTCATCAGTTCATGTAATTAGTAGTTAATCTAATGGAACTTGATTGAAGTGTTTTGCTTTTAACTTTTTCTTGGAAGTTTCAGGCGGTTTTGTTTTGTTTTTGTTGAGAAATAAAGTTGCTTGTGTGTTTTTGTGTTGTTGCTTTTTGAAAAATTACTAGACTCATGTACTGATTGTTATCCTTACATATTATTATGGTTTAAGAAATTAATCCGTCACCTAAAATACAATTAACTGTTTTTTTTTAGTTTTCATGTTTATTACACATTATGTACTGGTTTAAATTGTACCGTTACACATTATGGTTTAAAACTAATACAAATATCTCTCAAAAAGAATACAATTAACTGTTTTTTTTTTTAGTTTTCATGTTTATTACACATTTTGTAATTTACATACTTAAAAATACCTACTAATATCCTTACATAAATTATAAAAGAAAGTACCCACCCAAAGACAAAAAAACCGCTTTTGTGTGGCCAAATGATTTGCTTTTGGATAGACTTCTGGGGTCTTACCATGACGTGGTAAAATGTCAAGCGTGCGAGCGAGAAAAAGGGATAGAGCTGTACATCATATAGTTCCATCCCTGTAACAGTTCAGATTAGGTCGATGAGCTTGTGGTAGCGCCTTTGATTATTTGCCATAATTGAATTTGTCACTTCCTACAGTGTTTCAATTCGTAAGGTAAGGCTCAGTCCATTCTGCATGTCTATGATAAAATCTAAAACCCTATAGATTTCTAATTTCAAAAACCTGATTATAATCTCGCGCAATTGACATTCAAATAAGGAAGCTGTAATGACAACTGTGGGTTCAAGCTCATAGCCAGCCAGTGTTTATGAATAAATAAATATGACTTGGTTGACAGTTTCATACATTGTAGGAACCTATTTTATACTTTTAACTTCTGTAACGTCAGAACAGCACCTTCCCAAAAACATAAACAGCAAACTCATCAATCTATTTCGCATTTTCATTTTCGCCGATCACGAACGCGTCCATAACACAAAGTCATTATAAAAATGAATGCGTCCAGTGTCGCCCGCGATTATGTACCGGAAGTTGTTCCGGGGGAGGGCGCTGACGTCAATTTCCGGCGTGGGCGCTCGTGCCGGAAGCTGCGAAAAACACTTCACTCTCCATACGATTATAATGCAGTCACTCGAAACCGGAATGACGTAAGGGAAATTAGTTTGACGTTTGTTTTTTTTTTAAATTAATATTTGTTTGGTAATCTACTATAATAATGGCATCATTATGACTTTCCAATGGTCAATCACAGATACTCCATTGAAAGAAATGGAATACAATGGTAATCTCGTACAATACGACACTTGAATGTCTGACGTATGTGATAATATCAATATCGGTGTTTGTCAGATGCAATTAGAATTAGTATTTGGAATTATGTTCATTACTACAGTATTTGTTATTTAGTGTCTAGAATTTAAGTAGGTACAAGTCAGGTTAAAATATTTATTAAAAAACAATATTACATATAAGTAAATTAATGTTAATTATAAGGAGCATTTTGGTGTGTATTTGCATGTTGGTTGTGGTATTTGCCTGTAAATTGGTTGTACAGTTAGATTTAAGACACAATTGTTTATAAGTTCCTATCTATAAAATATCTGTAACAAGTCTTGGTGAACCTTAAATAAATAAATAAAATAAATAAATATTCTGATAAAATTTTGATAGTTCCTTTGATCAGTGACCTACTATTAAATTTATATGAATACAACAATGTCATTCTACCACAATTCCTTTACGAGAACATTGATCGACCATTATGATTTTGCAGCAAAATGACAATAGGATCGATGTTATAAAAAAAAAAAAAAAAAATTAAAGAGTCGATGGCGCGTTGTGTTCTACGCGCGCCTCAAAGAGATGTCAGTTAGACCGACGAGTCCAGTTACAAGCGTTAAAGCCGATACCTGGCAGCAGCGGATTGTTCGAAAGAGTTAAGGTAGAACTACATTAGCCACACGTAGGTCACGTCGTGTGGATGTGTCGGGCTCCATACATTTTATATGGCAACTAGATTTGTAGAGCTACATTAGATCTACGCCACGCGATGCGCCGCTACGTATAAATCTAGTGTGGCCCATGTGCACGTCGTGACTTTTAAAAGTTAAAAGTAAAATTCTAACATTTTCTCTCCGCTGTATTGGGAGAAATCATTTGATGATTTCCCATGTATAAAAAAGATTAATGATACCCATACGAGGTATTTTTTCCCCATGGAAAAGACACCTCTAATGACTCTACTCTACTCCCTAATTCTACTCTATTACCAGGGTCTGTTCACCCTGAGATACTGTGAGTAGCAACGTTGCGTTAATTATTCAAAACAGACCGTAATACTATCATAATAGACTGTCATTTAAAACACTCATAGATTACGAAATTACTTTCAGTCTACTGTTGAATAATATTTTAAAAAAAAGCATGGCTTCTCGCTTCTGAAATCAATTTCACAAAATAAGGTCCCTAGATCTAAGGTTCACTGATCCTCGTGTAAGCAAGGGGTGCTTTGATAGAATAATTGCTACGAGATAGAATATATTTACTTTTAATTCAGTAAACAGACTAAATTATAAGCACTAAAGTAATATTCTTTCATCGTTTCGTTATATTATTTTTATTCAACGTAAATAAGAAAATATTGTTCAAATAACATTATTTTCTTTTAATATACTATGCTCAGACCATAAATAAAATAATATGAGAGACAAAGATGGATCGCTTTGAAATATAAAATATGTAACAGGTAGGTAAAGAAAATACCTAACGTATGACGAAAACGAACTTTTTTCATGGAATGGGAGGACCCAAGTCCCATGTGATTGATGTATCTTTTTTTTTAAGGGGGATGCTCCAAGATAGCCTGCAAAAATTCAAATTGTCTCAAATGCGTAAATATATCGGAACCTTATTGAAAGTTATATTCTTGAGCCTTTAGGTTTTGAAACACTAGGATCCGAGCGCTTATCGAGTTGTTCGTGATATCGTAAATCTTCTATTTTGCGCGACCTTTAATCCTTCTTATCCGCTTCTGTACTAATAAATTAAAAAAGTAAAGAAAATATAACCATAGAAACTACACACACATTTCATCGAGATCCTGAATGATGTTTTTTTTTTCCAAAAAATCTTATGTTTTTTTTAATATCCACTACTGAGTGACTACGTTCCAACCTGATAACTAGTATATTAGGAGCCTGTACACTTTGGAAGAAACCTTAAAAAAAAAACACGTATATCTTGGAACAAGTTTTGTGAAATATTCGAGTGAGTGACGGATGAAGAGATATCACCTGAAGCTTTCTTGGCAGTTTTTTTTTTATCTATCAAAAATGCTTTCAGGTGATATCTCTCTTTTTTCGAATTGCCTTTATATCAAACATTGCGTTTGATGAAACGGCAAGCTTTTAAATAATGATCATGTTAAACATTGATGGTTTTGGAAGGTCCCTGTTAAATGCACAAATTAAGTTAAGCCACGAAGGTGACTTACGAAACTAAAGTTAGTGTCTCAAAGTTAATGTCTGAAATAATTTGTTTTGTTATAGTTCTAAATTAACTTTCTTCAGGCCACCTTACAATTAATGTCAGGCAACCCACACATGATTGAATTCTGAAATAATTAAATAAAAAGCGAAATCTTATTTTCTATTTTGTTGAAAAGAGAGAAAGACAGCCCCCAAGCCAAGTTACGACCGTTTCGTTTCGATTTTCTTGCGTTGAACACCTCGAATCGTCCACGCCACCGATTCCTTTGTACTAACTACGTGACTGAGCGTTGAGATGACGTCAGAACATAGGAATTGGAGGTGTGGCCAACTCGAGGTGTTCGACGCAAGAGAATCGAAATGAAACGTACGTAACTTGGCCTGCCTGGTCTGATATTCTCTGAAGAATCAGAGAATATCAGACCAGGCCATATTATTAGGATTAGAAAATCCTAATAATATGGCATTACGGGAACGGGTTGCGTGGTCCAGTTCGGGTTGGTAGATGTTTTTCAAATTCTTGGTTGTAGGACATGGTATTTTCTTCCGTCATTTTGAGAACGGTGGTGATGTTACATAAAATAAAGAAACTGCTTGGTTTTGAAACCACAACAAACAATTCGGAGTCGAGGACATTACCATTAAGCTATCACTACTCTCAATATTACAATAATAAAAAGAGTTATATCTCCGAGGTACTACCAGCAAAAGCGTAATTATTTCAAGGGACTTAATCGTGCATAAATTAAAATACGATTTTCACCTTCAGAACCATAGCTTTCCTCTCAATGGACTTTCACACCTTTAGCATAATTAGGGACGGTTTAATACCTTCAATGTTTCCCTTTTATGCTTGGATTAGCATGAAAATAGGAAGTCAGCCGAAGTAATAGGTACCTCAGTGAGTAGGCAATTTGTATTGACTGAATGTTAGTAAAGCTTTAAAAGATGTACCATGTAAGTACTGTTGGGATCGAAGATAATAAAAACCGGTCAAGTGCGAGTCGTATTCGCCCACGAAGGGTTCCGTACCATTGCCTAGGTAAACAGCAGAACAACAATAAAATATTCTAAAAAATGGCGTTTTTTGTATGGGTGTCCCCCTTAAATATTTATTTTATTTTATTTTTATTATTAAAGTAAAAATACAATTGAGTATTTTGTGAATATTTCATCTGCCGCTAGTATTGATATCGAGCGAAAAAGGGCAAAAAAATCGCGTTTGTTGTATGGAAACCCCCTTTAAATTTATTTTATTTTATTTTTAGTGTTTGTTATTATAGCGGCAACAGAAATACATAATTTGTGTAAATTTCTAGTTGTCTAGCTGTCGTAGTTCTTGAGAAACAGCCAGGTGACAGACAGACGGACAGACAGCAAAGTCTTAGTAATAGGGTCCCATTTTTACCCTTTGGGTACGAAACCCTAAAAAGGGCTTATACACGTTTAGATGTAAGATTTATTTGGTCAATGTGTCGTCTAAATAATTCTTTTCCTTTATTATAAAAAACTCACTCCTTTCTTTTTTTCGTTGTCACTAAGGTTCGTTTTTTTTTAATCGCTAGTTTTATTTTTAAAAGAATCTGGAAATAATGGAACTAATGTCATATTGCTACTATCAGCAGAATCACATAAAATATGTTGGTGCTCTTGTGTTTTTTTAAATATTGGAAAAACAGTGGAGGTAGAGGAATCACACCAGAAGTACACGTAGTTTTTATAATTTTATATTCAATGAAATAATGGATTTGAGACTATTCGAAAGTGTTACCGATGCCCTGGAACGCAGAAAGTAACTAGAAGAACACAGCTGGTCTTACACTCATATTTATAAAGAAGCAATTACTTATTGCTAAGAATCAAAAT
Source organism: Leucania comma (assembly GCA_958295575.1). Lineage (NCBI taxonomy): Eukaryota > Metazoa > Arthropoda > Insecta > Lepidoptera > Noctuidae > Leucania > Leucania comma. The sequence goes on along the minus strand of OY282474.1, from coordinate 10,311,490 downwards.
CAGAAGAATCAGAATCAGAATAGTTTATTTCAAATAGACCAATTACAGGCACTTTTGAATTGTCAAAAAGTCGGTCAGTCCAAAAAAAAGTGAAGCTAAATTGTAAGTAATTTCTTCTTCCTCTCCTTATCCCATATTAGTTGGGGTTGGCGCAAAGTTTTTTTCTTCCACTCTGTTCTGTAACCCGTCACACTATCGCTAACTCCCTTTTCTTTCATATCACTCCTCACACAATCAATCCATCTCGTCTTTGCATTTTTTCTTAACTATAGAATACAAATTGTTACTTAAGTAGTTACTTTTACTCAAGTAATGATTAGTTATACTTGTTTATAAATACGGGTGTAAGTTAGAAAGTCTGACTGACACTACGTCTCGCTTCACCCAGAACAGTAGAAGTTATTTGAAGGTCACTTCAAACAAACATAAACTTAGACTTCTATCGGAACAGCTTTTTTTTTTATGGTAGATAAAATCATCCAATGACAAATCCCGCCCTTGGGCGGAGCGGGAAGTAGTGTCAGACTCTTACTGACTAAAAACCTACCCCGTTTCTTCGTAGCCTATCGTGCCGGGGCCGGGTATTCCTTTCGGAAATTAACCCATGACCCCAGTAGGCTTCGACCCTGCCTGCCTGCAGTTAGCAGGCTGGGCCTCTTCTGTGTGCTGACAGCTCCTTGAGGCGCGCGGGAACAGAACGCGATATCGGAACAGCTGGTAAATTCTTGTTGGAAAATCCCAATAACTGCCTGGCATTTTTGGTTATTCATTTAAGATCAGCAGTAACACTTACGACTATTGGACTAACGAAGTTGACAGTTTTTTTACATTACTTTTCATCTGTTAAACATAATAGGAAATTATTCAGTACTCAAAGGAATTTAATTCACGCAAAGTAACATTTCCTCCCACATATTTTTTACTCGGAAGGAATCTGGACGTAATAATCTTCACGTTGTTCACGACCTATCAGAATTTTAAATATGCGGCGTTCAGCGTTTTAACATCCCTGTACCGGTAGAGAAAATTTACAAAACCTTCACAGTGTTTAAATAACACTAGAAGTTACTAAAAATTTTCTCTCTAATGTCGGAACTTTCCATTCAACGAAAAAACTGCAACAAACGAATAGTAGGAAGATCCCTAAATGTGGGGGACATCTCTTGACGTACGTCTCGAATGTCAAGTGAGCTAATGCTATTCCCGAATACCGCCTCAGGTACCGACACGGAGTAGTCAGTTAATGAAGTGCTAACATTTGAGCATCTTTTAATATCTTGGTGAATAGGTAGATTTTTGTCAGTAAAAGTCTTACACGCCCTCCCGTTTCATCCTAGAGCAGGATAAGTCATTAATGATTTCATTTTCCCAAAAAAATCCTTGTGAAAGGGGTATTAAACAATATGTAGGGTATATTATCCCTCTATCATAGCGTTCTATAGTTTTTAAATGGAATTATCAACACAATGAGAAGAATACTGAATGAGATGTCTCACCGTAATATATCTATTTCAGAATGTTTATCTTAACGTCCATACAAGAGCTAAAAACTATCGTTTTCTTCACTTCTAAAAACCATTTCATCATTTGATTTTTAGCACTTGAGTATTAGCTGAGCAATTAAGGATATTAAATGTTGGTGGGAAAACCGTTTCCTTATTCATACTTTACACGACGAGTGCATTTTTGATTATTAAATATCCTTTTTTATTTTCTGATATTTGCTTTTGATTTATAGTTAGCCCGTTTTCGAAAAAACAAATGTGTGCATGATCCCTTGGGTACACAAAACATTATTACTCCATGAATTTTCTCCTCTGTGGACACGACGGCTTACGTCTGAGCCGGTTTTAGGCCACCACCAGATTTGCGTATGAAAATTATAAAGGAAAAGTGGCAGTAAGCTCTCGGATTATTTTAGGGTAGCCAATGTTATTTTAGTGTTTAGTTTGTTTAGTACACCACCTGATTTAAATATAGTTTGATTTTATAATATCTACAGAATGGTGTTTGAGCCTGTGGTGTGAATGTTTGTGGTACCAATAAAAAAAATTCATAAATTCAGACTGAGTTACAGGTTTGTGTAATTTTATATTCTGTCGTCCTTTCTTTTTATTGTAAATGTTTCTTTCTACCTTTTTCTCATCATAAAGATTACTTTTGACTTCGCTTTTGAAGTGCAAATGTTATTTATTCAAGACTTTCATGTTTACAAAGAATACTGTAGATTCCAATTTTCTTCTTCATATTTAATATTTGATTAACTTTTAGGATCAAGTATATTCATGAGTCATTCTAATTTTTCATTGCTCATATCAAGATCGGAGATTTCACACTCGAAGCTGTGGACGACTATGTTAACCTGGGACAACAGTCCAGCTAGGTAGGTCTAACTCCTAAAAAGAGGTCAATTCATCGAATTTAACCTGGTTGAGCAGTGTTCGAGAAGCTGCACAGTATTTTCTCGTCTAATATATCAGTATTTAAAGACGAAAGTCTGTGAGCAGTGCGTGTTGCCAGTGATGACACATGACTTCGAAACGTATTCGCTTACAATGGGCCTCATCAGAAGATTTAAATCACCCAAAGGGCAATGGAAAGGGCTATGCTCGGAGTTTCTTTGCGTGTTGAAATCAGAAATAAAGATATCCACTGGAGAACTAAGGTGGCCGACATAGCACGAAGAATTGCCAGGACTTAAGTGTCAGTAGCCAGGGTACATTGCTCGCAGAAAAGAACGATGAGGACGAGAGGTTGGAAGGCCTCCCACAAGGTGAACCGATGACCTGGTGATGTTCGCGGGCATCCGATAGATGCGAGTCGCACAGGACAAGGTGTCTACTCTCTTTCTCCGAAACGAAAATTTTGGGAATTAAGGCTCGGCGCAAACGGGCCACTGATCACAGTTACCGGTAGCTGTCGCGCACCACATTTGTATCAGAAGCCAGCAACAGCCAGTAGCGTTCGAAACCCGCCACATTTTAAAACCCGTTCTCTGCTGCGTAGTCTTATCATGGACTCCGACACGGAAAGTTTGCTCGCGCATGGTGGCTGGGCATGGTGACGCACGCGATACGTAGAACGTCTAACCGTTACCAGTGCGGTGGGTGGAGCAGTGTGACAGTAGCGGGTATTGGCGTTTTATGTGGCCCGTCACGCCCAAAGTCGCTATCGATGACCAACAGTTGTTGTGGTCGGTGGCCCTCTTAATTTTCCTCTTAATTTTTTAATTGAACCGTGATAAAAGTGAACTTTTTATTGAATCTCCATTTTTCGGAGAAAGAGAGTAGACGTCCTGGTCATTATAGCGACGATTGCGGGAAGTTTATGTCCAGTAGTGGACGTCTTTAGGCTGAAATTATTATGATGATTGTTTTTTAAATCCTAATCTAAAATAATCTTATTGAAATAAGCTTTCTCTCCACTATTTCATCTACATTAGTTTGTCAAATGTAATGAATTATTAGGTCAATAGAAATCTGTACTGATCAACCCTGCGATAGGTGGACATAATGACGTGATGATCCATTATGAGTTGATGACGTGTCGGTAAAAGCAATGAACACGAAATTTTGGTGAAATCACTTTGAACCCGAACCATTAGTTGACAAATTTCAATTTCAGACCAATAGAAACTAGGTTGACGCTTACTTTATATTTTCATACGAATACGTTCTAGTGTGATGTTCTACTAAAATAATAATCATTTTTCAGTGTTCGGTCATAAATCATTTATTTCTTTGCAATTATGGATAATTGGTATATAGATGTTTTCTTATATAATGAGGTCCTCCATATCTTATCGTCGCATGAAAATGTAAGTAATATTCAATATCAAAATTAAAGAAAATTTTTATAACATTTTATAATACCGAATAAATTTAAATGTAAAATTATTTGAATCACGAAAAAACTCATAGTAAAATTTTAATAATAATGTCAAACAAGGTCAAACAGAATAAATGTTTTTCTTTCTTCTTTGTTTCTTTCTTTCTTTTCTTATTTAATATTTTCGGTTACCGCAAAATGTGTTTGCTTCCGCAAATCCACGCTTCTTCCTTTAGTTCTCGCGGAAATCTAGTTCGTCCCATCTTCGTCATCGTCTTCTAAATATTTTGCCTACCAATTTTGAAGTTTATATAAGTAGTCAAGTAATTCACTCTAACATTTGACAACATAATGACATTGCTGACGATGGTCTGCAAGTATACCTCATTATAACCAAATATTTATGTTCGTGTCTTTTGGCATTTCTCACACTGGTTACTTAGACGAAGTGGAGCAAGATCCTGCTTCGTGTACCGTTACCTTATTCCTGGAATTTTAACGATAGTATAAAATTTAAATTGCTTCGGTTCGGTCGGCTGTAAAATGAAGTAGTCTATCTAACGTGCTATATATCTGCTAAAAAAAACACTGCCACACACCAAGAGAAACTCCTGATTGTGGGTGCTTTCATAAAAGTGTAAATTCACATACCTACTCAAGATATCTAGACGACGGAACGGACAGTGCGACGGAATTGCATAACTTAATTTCACCAAGCTCGTTCCATCATTGGACAGCCAGAAGTACGGTGATGCGCCACCGGTAGGTATTCGTACATGGTGGACGTCCCTCCTGGCACAAAACGTTTAAAAAACCTATTCATTGTGCGTACAGCTAGGGAGTGGAATATGCTGTTAGAGTTGGTTTCACGATAGCTACAACCTAGAGGACTCTAAGTCAAGAGTGAATAGGTTACTTATAAGCAAGCATGCTCTATCCTCGACTACATCATCTTTTACCATAAGGTAAGTTATTGGTCAAGCGCGAACAAGTAATAATAAAACAAAACTATAAGCTTTCACACAAAATTCACTTCGTACGACACCAACCAACCTTCAACCATTTATTTCCTTTCCTGATTCCTTTTAAAAGTAACCTTCAAAATGCCTTCAATACAGTGAACAGAATACATACTACATAGTTTCCATTTAAAAAGTCCCTGTAAGCTGGAGTCGGATCAAGTGTAGTCGAGCGACATAACACCGTCCACCGTGTCGGATTACATATGGTAGTGACGGCTATCGACTAATTGTCTGGTAATCGTTTTCGATTTTTATTATCGGTATCGATTACGTAAAAGTGGGTTGGTGAATTTGAATTTTGAATTTGGAAGGTTAATTAGATTTTTTTGGGAGTCTTTCTTGGGATGCTTTTGATTTATTTTCGGTATCAATTACATATTGTGGGTTAGTGAGTTCGAATTTTGATATTGGACTTTCTTGGGAATATTATTGGGGATATTTTAAAAAAGGAATCATGTTTTGACCATTATTCTCCATAGATAACGACTTATTAGAACTGTGTATTTAAATTCTGACGTAGGCATCACAAATGCACATATAGGCCTGTGAAATATTTGGGCTGTGGCAGTGTTCGATAGAGTTACCATAGCCATGGAATATAAACGGCAACTGACGGCACACAAGTGAATTTTAGTCATTAAAAGTCTGATACTCCCACTTGTTCCACCCAGAGTGGGATGTAACGATTTCCTAAAAAAAAGAAAGGAAAACATCGTGAGAATTCGGCATGTCCTAGAGCCAAAATTTCGAAGACATAAATTGTGACATCCACCAACCCGCAATGGGCCCGCGTGGCGGATTATGGTTCGTTCTCTCTCCTAAAGAGAACGCTTGAGTCCCAGCAGTGGGAACATTACATGTTTGATTATGCTATGTAATAATTTTATTTTTATGTAAATCGAATAATGGTTTGAGATTCATGTACCTATTTCAAAAACTCAATGAAAATCTAATAAGTTCTTTTAGAAGACCGCCAGTGCCTAGTAGACTTATTAAATATGCGAAGGTTTCGTGTAAAATCAGGAATGTTTCCGAAGGGACCTCGTGCACTGAATTTGTTACATTTTTAGTATCAGTAGCCCGTTTTTGACTACCTTGAATTGACTTGAACTGAATTATCCTAACTAGATTGAGCGTGGGCGGCATTCCTTTTGCGTGGGTTAAAAATTTTTAGGCAACTCTAGTTTGATTTTCATTGTCCCTGATTTTTATGTTTGAGCTTGCTCACAAATTAGTTTAAATCAGCTGAGTATCTGAAACGAAAAATACCGTAAAAATTGTGTAAAATTAAATGGTAGTGTTCGCTGAAATTTATTGTAATTGGTTAAATAACTTTCATCACTCTTTACTTGATTAGTCATTGGCGTTGGGGGGATCCAGTGCAAGGAGATGCACTTGCACCTCTCTTTTTTTTTGAGGTGGAAAATCATCAGAAGACTTTTCCCATTCTAGGGTGAAGCGAACGGCGTGTTAGATATGGTTTTTTTAATGACCAAAACCCATCTGTGTCCTTGAGTTGTTATTTGCGTTACAGGGCCACGTTAACTGTTTTGAAAAAATCCGGGGCCACTAGTGGACATCAGCCTTCTTGGGCCTCTACGGTTTTGATCACAACTCTTTGAGACTCGCACTGCGCTGTCGACGACATTTTTTGTTATTGTTGTGGTAGATAAAATCTTCCAATGACATCTTTCGCCCTTGGATGGAGCGGGAGATAGTGTCAGACTCTTACTGACTAAAAACCTACCCTGCTCCTTTCATTGCCTTCATTCCAGGGCCCTGGGGTTCATTTTCACATAACCCTTAGCCCCAGTAGGCTTCGGCCCTGCTGGGCCCCTACAGATTGCTGAGTCGACGACTTGGGATCGGTACGGTCGGACGACCAAACGGCGAGCTACACCCGCGCCTGCGGTGGCATATCTGTATATAGCGCTCAAAATTCATCCCCTGGAAATCGACCTGGACAGTTTCTTCCCATTGCAAATACACAGAAATAAACACAAGTTTTATAGATATAGTACAAGTATCTTACCAGACCATCTTTTATCTGTCTGAAAACGTTATTTATTTGGCGGTCCAACAGACCATTAGAGCTTCTATTTACAGTTTGGACAATTTATCTATATCCACTAAGTACTAAAGAACATTACTTAGATCTAGTTGTAAGCGTTCAGTATTTTCATCTAAATAAAGGAGTTAAGGCACTAACTCCCGAGCAGTGCTATCAAAAAGTGATTTTCTGAAGCCTATTCTTCAGTAACTAGCTAAGTCTAATCTATCTCCTTTCGTTCATTCCATCCTAAGGTTGTCTGTAAGAGATTGCCCTGTGCGATAAGACCGCCCTTAGTAAAATTAGTTTTTGTGAATGTAATGTTTATCCTGTCCACATTATGAGGTGTACAATAAAATATAATAAGTCAATAGGTTTGTATATATGTATTTTTTTATTACAGCAGTTTATTTTTTTTAAATGTATTATGTTTACGATATGAACGTAAACATTCAAAAAAATAAAATAAATAACAAAATTATATTTTTTGCTTGCTTCCCTACTTTTTTCAAACGGCTTGGATCTTTAGAAATATGTTTACACAAAAAAATAACGTACATTGCATATGTAAATAAATCAATATTTCGCAAAGAAAATGGATTTAACGGTCAGCGTTGGTTTATTCAGTCGCAGCTGACAGGAAATATATGCACAGATACTCGTTTGCCGCCTAGGGGGCAGTACGAGTATGTGTGCATTGTATAGTGTGTGTGTCGACTGGCCCATCGATACTGTATATGTCGATGGTCCAGATGTTCAAGGGACTATATGCCTTAAGAAGTATTTTCGCTGCGCTTTCCCTAAACTATTGGGATCGGAATCGGGGTTTATTTATTTAGAATAGTCTGAATTGAATAGACACTCGCGCGTTTGAAGCTTTTCCGCCGCGCTGCTTTATTATTCCATATAGATAAAAACGTGCGACTGCCACGCTACAACCGCGCTGCCTTCGCGTGGCACTTTGGGGCTAATTTGAAGTCTACCAAATGCAGTAAGTATAGTGAATATTCTAAATGTTTGTGATTTTTTTTATTTTTAATATTATTTATGTGAAATATATAGTTTTTTTTTTTAATAATTATTGACTCACCTTAGCTTTGGACACACGTCCAAAACTGTGGGGAGGTAACAAATTAAAAGTTGAAATACTCTACTCTAATAATATGCATGTATTTGTATGACATGCTGCGTGTCATGAAACAAATATTAGTATTTGTGTTTGTTTGTTTGTGTGTTTTAGTAATAAATTAATAATGAGTGATTGTGTTGACATATTTGGAACTCATCATATAGGAGTAATCCGTACCGGTATCCCCCGCCTCCCGCTCTCCGTCCCGTATTCGTATTCGTATGGAAATCGGCATGTCCTAGAACCAAAAATTCGAAGACATGTGACATCCACCAACCCCGCACCAAGCCCGCGTGGTGGATTATGGCCCATTCCCTCTCCTAGAGAGGAGGCCTGATGCCAGCATAGGACAACGATTTAACACTTCGATCCACAACTACCCAACTTGTTCATACAAAAGTAGACTCTAAACATCGGAATTAAGGCCTATAGTGGCGTGGATGTGAGAGGACACCGGTGTCCTCTGAGCTAGGACAGATTAAAAACTGGATCTATGATAAAATAACGGTTTCGATTTCTTAGCGAGACAGAATATGCGCCTAAACGGAGCATAAACAGTTTAATTTTTAGATTGCGTTGCCTTAGAAGTTTGATTTTTCACTGCTGTTTAGGGGTAGCAGACTGTTCTGGTTCCTGAGAAAAAGCGTCTTGACAGACGGGCGACAATGTGATCCTATAATTGTAACGGTTTTGCTCACTTAGGTACGGAACTATAAAAGAACAAAAAAAATTAAGCCTTTCACATGTCTATTGTTGAAATTCGTCTGAAAATCCGTTCTGATGTTTGTGGGTTAGTTGTAAACCAACAGACAGATGCAGTAGGGGACTTTGTATTGTCAGGACATAGAAATTCTGGCTCAGATTCTTTTTATTTCACATAGGCATACATGGGCATAAAACTTGTGCATGGGCATAAAGCATGGGCATAAAACATGGGCATAAAACAAGAAACTAATGCACGGTTTCAAAAGATCGTTCTTTATGGAGGAGATCCAGCAAAAACTCAATAACGAAAGATAATGATGTAATTGAAGTTTAATTTTAGTTGCCTGTAAAATGTGAACGTATCCATAAATGCGAATTGAAAGTTTATTTACTCTAAAGAACATTGTATGGGTACACACAAAAGTGTTTACTCCTTACAAATTCGCACTCAAGTCTTTAAAAATATATTTTAACTAAACAAATCCTCCCTGGAAAATCGCCACACAACTTTTCACACCCAAAACAGAATAAAATATGATCTGTTTTCCATAATGCATTCACGAACTTCGCCCACCCCATGCATCTCAAAAACAGATAAACACATTTTAATCCGGACTCAACTAACACTAACGTTACCAACATAAATGTGTCACATGCTCACGTACACTCGAGCCGTTTATATCTTCGTCAGTTTTAAAATACTACCCATAGACATATCTGGGGCTCCGGGGAGATATGAAAATTCATACGAGGGCCCTGGCAGAGAAGGAACAGGGTAGGTTTTTAGTCAGTAAGAGTCTGACACTATTTCCCGCTCCGCCCAAGGGCGGGATTTGTCAATGGATGATTTTACCTACCATAAAAAAACTCATAGTCATGTCAATATAAAAAAGATATTTACTACATTATGAAGCTACGGCCAGCTACTGCATGAAAAAAAAACTGTATTTGTTTTTCACACAGTAACTTGCTTAGCAAAAAATACACTCTTCACTTAAGTGCTTTAACACTTCGATCCACAACTACCCAACTTGTTCATACAAAAGTAGACTCTAAACATCGGAATTAAGGCCTATAGTGGCGTGGATGTGAGAGGACACCGGTGTCCTCTGAGCTAGGACAGATTAATGCAAAAACCAATGCTGATATAAAGAAAGAAAATAGATTTATTTGGCACAACGAAAGGTACAGAAAATAAACACACAACACAATAAAAATAAAAAAGAAACAAATATAAAATAGTGTGCCTCACCACTGCGCCAAAATACGAGGAGGCCTAACGCTGATATTTAACTAAACCTGAGGTTCCGCGACAAGTCGCGGAATGGCGGACAGAGCTCCGGCGGGATCTCATGGTGAAATGGCGAGAGCGACTGTCGCAACCTCGTGCTGGGCACGCCACGATCGAGGCGGTAAGGCCCCTCTTTGAGGCGTGGCTGGAAAGGCCCCACGGCGTCGTCACCTTCCGTTTGGCGCAGGTGCTGACCGAACACGGCAAGTTCGGTCCGTACCTGTACAAGATTCGTGCGGAGACGACGCCCGGGTGTCGCCACTGTGCGGACCGCCCGGTGGACACGGTGGAGCACACAGTCGAGGTGTGCCCCGCTTGGGAAGAGCATCGCCGTGTCCTCGTGGGGGCGATCGGCGGCGATTTCTCGCGCCGGGGCTTGGTTCAAGCCATGCTCCGGAGCGAGGAGGAGGGGCAGGCGGTCGCCTCCTTTTGCGAAGCAGTAATGCTAGTAAAGGAGGAGGCCGACCGCATTAGGCAAAGGCGCACACGCCGCCGCCGCCGCCGGGTTTCCGATCCCAATTTCCGGCCACCGTAGGCGCGAGCTCGTGGACGGTGGGCAATGGGTAGCTCGCTGTCCGTCCGTCCGGTAACAGACCGGTCCGAGCTCAGGTCGTCTACGGCGCGCACCGCTCCCGCGCGCCTCAAGGAGTTGTCAGCAAACTGTAGGGGTCCAGCAGGGCCGAAGCCTACTGGGGCCAAAGGTTATGTGAGACTGTCACCAAAGGCCCCAGGATAAAGGCAAGGAATGGAAAGGTAGGTTTTTAGTCAGTAAAAGTCTGACACTATTTCCCGCCCCACCCAAGGGCGGGATTTGTCATTGGATGATTTTACCTACGTTAAAAAAAAAAAAAAAAAAAAAAAAACTAAACCTGAGGTTGTGACGTAACAGACGTATAACAATTTTATAGTGTGACGATGATATCCAACTAAAAAGCATTTTTTTGTGGATTGGCCCTTTCATGAATGATTAATTTAATTGATTTTTTCAATTGTATAAACTAGTTCGTAACTGCAATCTCACCTGATGGCAAGCAGTGAAGCAATCGTCGATGGTTAATTATACTAGTATAAAAAACTTCACTCTAGCCTTGAAGACACCTAAATTATAATCGGACGGGAAGACAAATTGTTCCAGTGCAATTATTTTTAGTGTTATTGTCAATTAAAAACTGAGTCACGCCGTGACATTGAAATCATTTTGACAGAACTGAGTAAAGTAGATTCTATGATGGTTGAAGCAAACAAAAACGTATTTTAAAGTGACAAACCTATTGTTACTGTGACTGTACAGTCATGAGTGTTCCGCATAAAGCCATTCATGCACCGCCCGGCTTTTCACGCAAACTCTGAAGCAACTTTAGCTCAGGAGTCGTGCGTGCCTTGAACTAAATTTTCCTCTCCCGCTCATTTGCCCAAACTACACCATTGTTTTGTGCCCCTCATTACCATTCGAGGAATAAGTAAGGTTGTTTGGCAAAAGTAGCTTTGTTCAATAGTACCATGTGAAGCCAATGTTGGGACATAGTTGGGGGATGTTTGTGGTTGCTTATTCTTGAGAAATAAGTGTATACTAGTATATTATCATTACATAGTATAAAACAAAGTCGTTTCCCACTGTCTGTCCCTATGTATGCTTAGATCTTTAAAACTACGCAACGGATTTTGATGCCGTTTTTTTAAATAGATCGACTGATTCAAGAGGTAGGTTTATATGTATAATAAATGCATGATATATTTAATATCACCATTGCAGCCGTGCGAAGCTAAAACGGGTCGCTAGTTTCATTATAAATCTTTAGAGGTAGTGGAACAGAGAGTAAAGTCCCACATACCTCCGTTGAAAAGTGAGGATCTTCCGACAGGTGTTATGTCTGGTGGGATATCGCCCGATAGATGATTTCGGGCTATTCTATATGTTCAAATTGCGCAGAGAATGTTACTTGTGCGATGCAGGATTACTTCATTTGTGTGGATTGTTTCATTTGTGTTCATTTGTGTCGCTACAAATCGAACGTCTTGTACGTGTTTAAGCTCAAAAATTATCCCTTGGAAATCTGTCGTAATATTTTCGGGGCACGGCTGAAAGTTGTGTTTTGTAATAAAAAAATAGTATTAACATAGTATAATCTGACTTATAAAATTGCCACTACTAGGATGCAGGCCTGCTTTCTAGGAGAGGGAATGGACCATAATCCACCACGCGGACCCAGTGCGGATTGGTGGATGTCACATGTCTTTGACTTTTTTTTTTAAGACATGCGAGTTTCCTTACGATGTTTTCCATCACCAAGAACTCTCTCTTAAATTACACAAATTAATGCGCCTGGCTGGGTTTGAACCCGCAGCCTACTCGTAAGCCCGACTTACGAGTTACCGCTGAGCTACCAGCAAAAATACAAGCAGTAAAAGATTCCATTTTGAAATATTTATACCAAATCTATATCGAACCGAACATTTATACTAACTAATAACTTCTGCAAATTTCTATAAGGAGGTGCAGCTTAAGATTTTTTAATATTTCCAATTTAAAGTTTTCTATCCAAGAAAACTCCGACTTGACAAACTTCCTGATCCCAGTGTTGGTGGCATCTTTGCCAACATTAGTTTATTTGGCACCAACTACCAACAACGCGTTGAAAGAATCCCGTAAAGATGGTGGTGAAATGTGACTTGGAATTGTTTCACTCACCATTCTAGTTTCTGTTTATTTGTGAAACTGACCTCGGAGCGGACATTTTTGAATTAAATTAGCGTCTCGAAAATTTTACAGAGGAATGAAGTCGAGCTTGTAATATAATTACGTAGAATATCTTCCCGAGTTAGACGAACACAATTGTTTGTGTTATTATGTTGGTTGAAAAGGATGTTTTAATAAATGTTTGTTATTTTCTACTACAAGAGAAATCCAAGATAAACGTATTGTATTACAGTTGTAGAATTCACAAGTTTATATTTCTTGGTACTGTTTGTCGGTCTGTTTTGTTGCTTCCTTTGCTAGTATTACTCCTTCACAGAAGGATGTGACAGCATCCCATCCCCTCTCGTTCCGAACCACGGTCTAAAGCAGGGCCAGGCGCGAGGGAGCTCTGTCACCGATCGCCTCCACTAGGACACGGCAGTGCTATCCAAGCGGGCCACACCTCCATATCCGCTAGGCGGTTCATGAAACAGTGACACGCAGGTGTTTGTTTCGCTTGAATCCGATGCGGGAACCTTTCAAACTTACCATTCTAGCCAGTCAAGAATTGCGTCTTACCAAAGATGAGAACACCGTGACGCCTCTCTTTGACTATCCCGTACTCATTGAGATCAATATGATTTTTGGTAATACAATTTATGTGACCAGATGTACTTATGTATATTTATATTATCGCTAGTCCAATTCGATAGCTTTCACACTGAAAGCTAAGGCATCTGTTGTACTATTACTTTAGAAAACTCTTTTACCAGATAACTAGGACATCGTAATGAATTACAGTTATCATCGATATTAATGTATATACTCGTATATCAATACTACTCACTGATTAATCATGAAATCTCAAAAACTATAAACCAATCGATATTTGAATTCCCACGATTATCATCTGTAATCATCCTTGTAAACAACAAAACATCATCTCACTTATCAAATCAATAACAATTAAAACTTGGCAATTGATTCTATACGGATTCTATAAGTTAAGGCGAGGCGAAGTCGAAAGTTGTACAAGGACGACTAACTTGATGACATGTTCTGGCAGCCTTCTCGCATGAGTCTAGTTTCACTACAAACACATAGGGCAAGGCAAGCAGTAGGTCAATTGGGAATATGTATGCAAGTTTTTTAGGCGTAGTGTAGTCAGCCTTTCGGTGTTTTACAGGATGCATTTTGGAAAGTGTGCAGGAATTGCATGACTTGATTCCGCCGTCTCCGTTCTACTATCGGAATACCTGATGCACAGCGAATATCCACCCTTACGTTGTTGAAACTTCTACGGTCTTTTTTAAAAAAAAACAGCTCTTAGGCGAAGCGGGAGATAGTGTCAGACTCTTACTGACTAAAAACCTACCCTGTTCCTCCTTTGCCTTGGTTCCAGGGCCCTGGTATGCATTTTCATACCACCCCAGAGCCCCAGATTAGGCTTCGACCCTACTGGGCCCCTACATTTTGCTGACGACTCCTTGAGGCGCGCAACTTCTACGGTCTGGACTATGCGTTTTGCCTCGTCGTTTATATCACGTACATCGAAGGACAGTTTGCCTCAGCTGCGGTCTTCCCGTCCGATTATAATTTAGGTGTCGTCAAGGCTAGAGTGAATAGGCTCTTTATAAACTAGTGCGTCTCACCATCAACGATTGCATCACTGCTATCAGGTATTATCATGTAGAATCGCAATTTTAAGCACTAGTTCTAAAACCTAACCCCCCCCCCCCCTATTGTAAATTAAAGAGCATTTCCTTTCACAATGAAATAGTATATATATATATATATTTAAATATGTATATAAGCTTATTTGTATTTATGTATGTAGATATGTTTATGTATTAGTTTATTCGTATTACTTGTAATTTTAAAATTGTACACTGGATTCTACCCTCTATTGTATTCTCTCTCTCTCTCTCTCTCTCTCTCTCTATCACTCAATTGTTTGCTGGAAGAAAACTCAACTTTGAGTCAAGCTCGCCTTTGTACATGAGCTTTTTTATCCATTTGTTGTATTAGTTGTTATGGTGTACAATAAAGAATTAAAGAATTGTTAAACTAGCTGCTGCCAGCGCGTCTTGAAGTTTATTTGGTCTTGAATTGGTAGTTTTTTTTTGTGGTTTTTGACGAACAAAATGATCTAGGTGAACCAAATTTAAACCATCCGTCAGTTTCAACATCTTCAAAATTATTATAACGATGAAGAAACAGCAAAATTTGGTATCAAGGGGACTTCCTATCTGTAATTACGTTGTTGTCTTTGTGCAGGATAGTTTAAAAATGTCACCGTGAACTTGAAACTTAAAGGGCAACTGAATCTACAAAGGTGGGTTTTAGTTTTCAATATAAATATCATGTATCATAATTTCAGCTGAAAAACGTCCACTGTTTGACATAGGCCTTTCCCAAGTGTCTCCACAACGAACGGTTTTATACGTCACACATTCATTGCATTTCCTGTAAACCACCATTTCACCAGATCATTAATCCTACTTGTGAGAGTCCTTCCAACACTGCATCTTCCGGTACGCTGTCGCCACTCCAGAACCTTTCGGCCCCCCGATCTTTCATCAATTACTTATTTGCAAACAAATGACTTCGTCTTGATCTACTGTTTATTTTATACTACGTAATAGATCTGTCTCGTGCAGTGTAGATTCTTGCTAGCGGGAGCCGGTGATAGGTCGAGTTAGCTATAGTTACGGCGCGGATTGGCCCGGATTACCGTCTTAGCGACAACACTGATACCGTACACGTTTTAATTAGCTGCCTCGCTCTACAAGTCTTACTGAAGAGTCTTTTAAAGTATTTACAGTAGGAGCATTGTTGAAGATTGTTATGGGTCTATTGTAAGCTAACTTTGAAGAAGGCGCTGTCTTTACTCAGCTTCTTTTGAACTGAAAAATGCTGAAAAATTCTGTTTCTATACTTGTGAAAATTGTGTTTTTTTTTTTGTCTTAAGAGAGTTTCGATAATATGAAAGCACTATCACTTATTAAAAGATCATTTTCTTCTCTTGAAAATATTTTATCAAAATTAACGAGTTCTTAGTAACGAGTCAAAAAAGCTCCTATTAATTGATGTAAAGTAAAAGACAAGATTTCAATACAGTTAGATACTATAAATTCATATATTTTATGATATTATAAATGTGAAAGTAACCTTGTCTATCTGTTACGCTTTCACGGTTTTATTATTGAACCGATGTTGATAGAACTCTTCCTTGCAAAAGATTTCCTTTTATGACGTAGGGGAGCAGTAAGAGAGGATTTCCCAAAAATTCACCCCCCCCCCCTCAAGTAATGCAACGGAGGTCCAAATTTTGTACGTAGAAACCTACTTCCAAGAAGACGAAGCCGTCGACAGAAGTTAGTCTGCTCATAGAAATAATTTATTAATTTCCAAAAAAAAACCTCTCATAAAAATACCCAATCACCATCATTTAATTAAACTTCACCCTCCTTCATACCATCCGGTGTTAAAATTAATACCTTTACAAATACACGTTTGTTTTCAATACATACTTCAACCTAATTATAATTTATGTTTCAATGGAGTTAATTAAATTATAACGAATGTACGCGACAATGGGATTGTGATATAATTAATAACATTTCGAACGAAAACGCGTTCGACTAAATTAACTCTCCGTCACTATGTAAACATGCTGTCACAACTATGTTCCAGTAATGTTCCGGTGATACTGTTATTCATACTATTATTGCATGGAATTTTAACCCCTATCCTACAGAAATAAAGGTGGAAATGACTTGCGTTAGTTTAGGAACACGATGTTAATTTGTCGCTCGTGTACAAACTTATAAGCAAAGTTAGCGCTTGTTATGTCAGGTATTCATTTCGAATATTACTTGGTGAGTGAATTGGAGTATTTGTTTTTGATATTTTAGTTTAGAAAGAAAGTCAAAAGTCCTTATGAAGTTTCGTTCTTATTATGGTTACGAAACTCTATAATTTTTCGGTTTTATAACAAGTTTTTTTTTTAATAATATTTCACCACACTAGGAATTACTTCTGTATTGTGGGTGAGTTCACAAACATATAAATTTTACATACAGAAAAAACCCAGGTTCGACTTATGCGTAGGCCATTTAAATATTTGGTCCGTGCGAGAATAGAATCTGCGACCCACAGTGCAGCAGTCAATCGCTCAACCACTGCGCCAACCGTCTCGCCAAAAATAATAATAAAGCTTTATTCACTCCACACTATTTGAACATAACATAAAAAATAGATTAACAGTTACAATAATTTAAATATATAATAAACTATTTGAATTGTTAATATAAAAAAAAATATTGTGAATTCACCACTAGTCTCATATAACATTTACGAACAAACCAACAAAAAACAAACTACGAAACAATCCCTTCCAATCCTCGTATTATAAACTCATGACTCATCATACGAAAACCCGCCAGCGTACTGCACTAATAGCCGGCCAAAACGCGTATTCGAGCCAAAAACGTTACCGCGTACTACGTAGCGTACTGTAGCGTTATCGTATTATCCGCGACAACGCAACGGTGAAATTGAAACCAATAAAATGCTGGTTGAAGTAAAACGTTTTTCGTGTAGCAGTGTGCACTGCCCCGCAGTTTGACGAGGGTTGTCATAAGTCTTCCTTGTACAGTTGCGTAAAAAAGTGGTCTCAGTCTAAGAAAAAAATTGCCTTTAGATTAAACTCCGATTCTCTTTGAGACTGACATGATTTTATGCTCCTATGTTTTTATAGTGTATGTACACATTAAATCGAGCCTTTTTAGGAAAAACATTAAAAGCGACTGTTTGCGATTTTTGCTTTTTTTTCTTTGATTTTAGACACATAAAATAATAAAAGAAAAATAAATTACATGAACTGTTTAATAGTTTTAATTTTATTTATTTGGAATAACAAACAACTACATAATAGAAAATAACAATAATAAGAACTTAAAATAATGGTAAATAAATAAAAGTATTTATTATGAACTTATACTAATTGATCAAAAGTTGTATGAATAACAAGTCATTTTTTTTTATTTAATAATAAGTTATTTTTATATTACAAAATATTTTTGATTGGGAAAGGAAAAAACACACTCCTGCAAAACATGCAATTTATCGTTTGTTACTAGGTTCTTCATTAACAACGATTGGAAAAGTTTAAAACGTTTGTGATAACCATCATGTAACAATTCAAAAGCGTATGTCACACGCAACGTTAGAATGGAAGCGACTTACTCAAAATTCTTGTATCTTTGGATTTTACTATAAATCTATATATATAAAAGAAAGTCATGCTAGTTACACTATATTTTTCTCAAGATCGGCTGAATCGATTTGGCTGAAAATTGGTGGGAGGGTAGCTTAGAACCAAGAGAAGGACATAGGATATTTTTATTCAGTTAAATAAAAAAAAAAAAACAAAATCTACACATTTATTGGTAGAGTAGGGTAGAGTAGGGTATAGTAGAGTACAGAATGGTACAGTAGGATACAGTAGGGTAGAGTTGGGTAGAGTAGGGTAGAGTAGGGTAGGATAGGGTAGAGTAGAGTAGTCAGTTGACGGGAGCGAAGCCGCGGGCAAAAGCTAGTTATCTATAAAAGTCCTTTTTTAAACACATTGAAAAAAAAAACCCGAGTTATGTTTAAGATAGAAAAACGGGAGGAATACTACCTACATTAACATTATACATTTTGAAGACTTAATTGCTTATATCCGTTTCTGTCTTTTTTATGTAGCCTACGTTTTTCCACTGCTGAGCTGATTTATTTCAGTTATTCTTTTCTTAGGACATCTTGAACTAGCCTTTTCGGTAGGCTAGTTGATCTAAATATCTCGCCACTTCTTCTCAGGTCAACTGCGGTGACGTGGTCCGTCTTCAGAACCTACTCTGTGGAGACTCTTGCTCAGCGGTCAATCTGCATGCAGCTGACGTGGTTCGTCCAATCTCATTTTATCCTGGTAGCCTTTTTCCTGCGTCTATGATTTCCGTTTTTAAGCGCAGCATGCTATTACTAATTCTGTCGGCTCTCCACATATTGATGATGTTTTTATTAGATCACTTTTATTCTCAAGCTGTGAAGTAGACACTCGCCAAACATTTATATTTTACAATGATCATTATGTCTTTTAGAATTATTTAGCATTACGTCGAGATTTTTACGAGTATTATGCTGTTGATTGTGCAAAATTTGCTGATGTGGTCACGCTTTATTTGTTTTAGGGTTCCGTACCCAAAAACTAAAAACAGGTCCCTATTATTAAGACTCCACAGTCGGTCTGACTGTCACTACGCTGTATCTCATGAACCATGTTAGCTAGACAGTTGAAACGTTTACAAATTATGTATTTCTGTTGCCGCTACAACAGAATAACATAAATATTTAAGTGGGGTTTTCATACAATAAACGTGATTTTTTATCGTTTTTGCTATGGACGGTACGGGAAACTTCGTGCGCGAATAATTGACTCACTTCGTCGGTCTTTTTTTACTTTATGTTTGTAACCGTTGTGCTTTGTCCGTCCCAAATAAAACTTTTTCGATTCTATTACGATACCTTACGATGTTTTTAAAACTGTTGTAAAAAAAAGTGTATTTGATTTTCTTCACTTTTTTCCTTAACTGTACTCATGTCTGCCGCTCCACGTATCTCGAGACAGTTGACAAGCGTGAAGATCTGACGTGTATTGGTTTGCGTAGTGTGATATTTTTCGGATTAATTGGTAGTCTGAGTTGATATCCGTTAGATTGTATTTTGGGTCTCGCTTGTGTTGTCTTATCTTAAACTGAAAGGGATCTGTCCTGGATTGGTCTTAGATTGAATTCAAGGGTAGACCTTCTGATGTCTTATCGTTATGAAATGGGTCATTCTGGGCCTGCTTGTCTTTTATCTTTTGCTGATCATGTCATCTTTATGTTCTGTCAGTTTTCATCTGTCTCTTGCATTTTAATTATGAGAATGTTGCAATTTCTGTTAACTTGAAGCAGCTGTTTTGCAAAGTCTAAACTATTATAGCTAAGTATTTTTAAGTTTTAAAAAGTTAAGAGGGCCCTTCCACATTCGCCTATCGTTGACGTAGAACGCGGTTTAAAAGCTTGTTGCTTCATCTCCCAACGCGATGTTTAATGGAGAGGCAATGCGAAAAAAGAGAGGTAATGCCTGAAAACTCTGTTGGTATTCAGTGATTCCGAGATTTACTCGAATATTTCACAAAACTTGTTCCAGGAAATATGTGATTTTTTTAAACTCTTAAAAGTTTTTGAGAAAAATTGTTATCATTTACAATTTCGATTAAATGTGCAAGGCTTTTAAAAAAGTATTTTTTTTTATATTTTTAATATATGAGTACATTAGGAGGGCCACGTAAAATAGCAGTTTTTCAGAGGTCTTTGCTGGTATAGTTTTACACAAATTTATATTTTGAGTTCTATAGAAGCCTAGATAATATCCACAAGATATCTGTGTATTCAAAATATCTGAATAAACATGTGTAATAACATCATAATTACTCGCACGTAATAGCGGTTGTATGAAAATGTAGCTCGGGTTGGCCGCTCTCAAGTTAATTACCTAAACTACGTACTCTTTACTTGTAAATAATTTCGTATCTTGTCAGTTAGACGTATCTATTGTAAAACAAACTCCTCCACCGCGTTTGTTTGTATGAACTCAATAAAATAAACAACTACTGAATAAATTTTCATCGATAAAGTGTTTCACGAGGAAGGTTTCAGTGTATAATATATGCATATTATAGTAAAAAAAGGCGAAAAAACCCCCGTGTGAATCTAAAGCGGGTCGCAAAAAAAAAACTATAACCTGACTACGACAAAAAAAAAACGATGCTGAAAAAGTATGAAACAAGATTTTCAGGATGTTGAAATAAACAAGGTGACAGGAGAAACAAGAACAGAACAAAAAGAAAAGCCGAAGTCACACGTTATATGAGTAGGTACAACACTTTAATAACGTGTGACTACGCCTTTTCTCTCCAGCTTTTACACTGTGCTTCTATACTATTTGTACATTTAATTTTTTGACTGCTTGAGGGCGCCACATTAAGTTTTGATGATAATATTTTTGATGAGTACAAGTGAAGCCCTTTCAAATGATATGACACACGGCGTACTTATCACATATTTATTTTTAACACATTACTTTTTTTCTGTTAGAGGGCGCCACATCAAGTTCAACCTCATTTGTCGAGTTCCGATCAGTAGATTAGGAGCTATGAGGGAAAAGATGAACATACATACATAGGCTGTCGAAATCATAAAGCCTACTGGGGGCCAAGGGCCTGCTTCTGAATGAAAGGCTCGGCCATAGTATGAAAGGCAACAAAGGAACGGGGTGAGTTTTTACACTATCTCTTGCACTGTCCTAGGGTGGGAGATGATATTGGATGATTTTCCCCCCAAAACAAAACCCTCCTTTGGCTTTGCCGTAGTCGAGTAAAATATTAGTTTTTTTTTTTATCTTCAATAATATTCGGTGCTCTCTGGCTCTTGTCGCTCTCGTATCATTCCTCTAACCGTATTCCCAGTACGTGTCCAAGAACAGAGGGATCGATATATCGAGTGTCAACCATCTCGCTCTATGATCGACAGTGATTGACGGGGCTACGTATCTGCCTACCCAAGCACACGCAATTCACGAACTGTGTAATGGTATCTATGCTCGACAGGGTAGTATTACAAACTAATTGAACAAATTTTTGGGGATACGGTGAATTTCTGTGCTAGTACTTTAAAGCGATAATCGATATAGGTCGTTATATGGAGGGCCAGTAGGTAAATAATAAAAATCGTATGGTTGCAGCAACCGGAGGACACGATTGAGCATACTGTGGAGAAGTGTCTTGCTTGGTGGGGTTACCGCTATGGAGGTGATCGGTGGCAGCGACCTCTCGCGACAGGTTCTGGTTCAGGTTATGGCACAGAGCGTGAGGGAATGGTAAGCGGTCGCCTCATTCTGTGAAGCAGTAAAGATAGCGTAGTAGATGACCATAACCACGAGAGAACATCCTAGTGCCATAGCCGCCGCCACAGGACACGTTTTGGGCGTCGGAGAGTCGCAGGGCGATGTCTGGCTACAATAAGCGTGGGCTTCACAGACGACGAGTAATGGGTAGATCGCCGTCTGGCTGTCTGGTAAAGACCAAGCCCAAGTTATAGACGACACGTAGTGTTATATGCGCACTTCAAAGAGATACCAGAAAAACGGTAGCAGTCCAATAGGGCCGATGGCCTCTAGGGCCTGGAGAATTTTAGAAGAAATACCGTGGTCCTGGAACGCAAAAGTCAACTAAACCTTCGGTCACTAAAAGTTTGACAGGTCCTCTCAATCCACCCTAGAGCGAGAGAAACTATTGGATTATCTCCAAGCTCAAAATAAAAAATGTTTGTAACAACATCTCCAAGGTCACCTTACGTGTGCCCAATGTAGTTATACCTTATTGCGTACACGTGGACCACGTACGCCGATCTGGGCGCGTCGCTCTCCATAATTTTTATATGGCAACTAGACTTGTAGAGCTACATTAGATCTACGCCACGCGACGCCACGAAACGTCGTTCTACGTACAAGTCAGGCTAGGTCCACGTGTGCGTCGGTTTAATGTAGTTCTAGCTTTAAGGTCACAGCTCATTAGAGCCACCCGGAACCCACTCCGCACCGCCTCGCCTCCTGCGGCTAGTATTCTTTACATGGAATTGTATTGTTATGCGCTCACTACATCAACTTATGACCAATAAATAGAATATTGTTTTTTTTTTAGTTGGGAAACCCTCTAATGACTTTTCCCGCTTTAGGGGCTTTTACTAACCAAAACTACTTCTTTGCCTACGTTCCAGGGCCAAGGGGTATACCATCGCACAAGCCATGGCCCTGTAGGTTTTTTTTAAATCTTTATTTAAAGAGCTTTTTCGCTGGTGCGAGTATGACACTCTGTAGGTAAACATAATCATGAAATAAAATTAGTGTTAGTTTAAAAAAAATAATAACTAGGTCTTGGGACGGTTTTTCAGAGCAAACTTAACCATATTAATTATAAGGACTATTTTGTCTGATAAAGGGTTCGATAAATTAATGACTGACATCTTTTTGAGGCGCGCGTGGAACACTACGCGAGCTCGGTCCGGGCGGTTGCCGGATGACCAGACGGCGTGCTACCCATAGCTCGCCGTCTGCGAGCCTACGCCTACGAAAGATCGACCCATGGAATTGTATTGCTCACTATATCAATTTATGACCGAGGCGATCCAGTAACGCTACGGAGTGAATGTAATAAGCGTATGCCCGTACAAGTTCATATAAAGAATACTAGCCGTAGGAGGCGAGCCGGTGCAGATTGGGTTCCGGGTGACTCTAATGAGCTATGATATTTATACTTGAAGGTAGGTAACTGGTTCTACTGTTGGTCCCATCTATTTTTTCTAGATGTCCTCTGGCCCTACCACGATCCATGCGATCCATTTGACAACCTGAATTGAACTGTTAAAGAGATAGATTTACAACGTTAAATTTTAGTCGTTTTAATCCCGCGGAGCGTCGATTCGGTACATGAAACACTATAGATTTGTAAAGATAAAAATGAAAAATAAAGTACTTTTTACTGTTGAGACCCGAAAATCGGAGAAGACCGACCGCCATGATGGTCAACTTTTGTGACTAGGATTATAACCGATTTTTGTGTCTCAATCGAAGTGGCTGCACATAACCTTAGCAAATGGTTCAACTTATTTGCCGCACACTGTACTTTAATGTTACCCTGTAAAACAATACCTACTTTACGAGTAGTATCTATTCATTGAATAAATAAAAAAAGTACATAGAAGTCTCAATCAGATCAGTAATTATTCACAGAGCTTGCTATTAAAAATGAATTAAATTCACATTTGCCGAGCAGTAATGTAATTTATTATCGTATTACTGACATTGATATATTCTCTAATTATCTTTATTTCATCTGCTGGTCTTTGACCGATGATGTGTGAAAAAGAAATTAGTGTAATATTGCTTGGTTAGTAGGTAGATAAACATAAAAGCTACTTTAATATCTAGTATACTAGTCTTTTTTATACTTTTACTTTGGTTTTTCCAGCGACTTTGCTCCCACTCTACCCTACTCTACCCTATACCAATAAATGAGCAGGTTTTGAATCTTTTTTTTTTACTTTAAGGGATAAAAATTATCCTTTATCCTTTTCCTAGTTCTAAGGTACCTTTCCACTAATTTTCAGCTAAATCGGTTCAGCCGTTCTTGAGTTATAAATAGTGTAACTAACACGATTTTCTTTTATATATATATAGAAGATAGTAGTTTTATCGTTCTTCGTTTTTATTTTCGGGTTAAAATAATAACTGCAGTACGGGTCGGTCTTTCGTAGCGTAGGCTCGCAGACGGCGAGCAATGGGTAGCACGCCGTCTGGTCATCCGGCAACCGCCCGGACTGAGCTCGCGTAGTGTTCCACGCACGCCTCAAAAAGATGTCAGGTAAAAACCTGACACGCCGCGCGGGAAAAGTCATTATATGGATTCCCAACTAAAAAAAAAACAATATTCTATTTATTGTCTCTGATATCATTTCTTAATTAAATTTCGTTTCCCTTGCAGAACCTATACCTAGCGATACTTAGATTAAAACAAATCCTTTGCTCTCGTTATCAATTAATGAGGTATCTGTTGCAAGCTTGAGTTTATAATAACCTGGCGGTATTAATGTATCGTGGAAAGCTTTGATAGCAACCTCTTTGTTAATTAAAATAATATGTGGAGGTAGGTATCTTTGTCGCTGTTTTAAATGGGTAGTTAGTGGCGCCATCTTTCGAATTAAGTCGATATTGCCAACAAACCAGTTCAAGAGAAAATTTTGATACAGGGTAAACTCTGTCGCACCACCTCTTCTCTTCTCCTTCGTACTCCGCATCATACTTCTAGCCGCTATGATGGCTCCTTTTCTGTAACTGCAGTGCGTCTCTGGAACTCTCTGCCTCATTCTATTCGCGACAGCCCTTCTCTGGATGTCTTCAAGAGGAAACTTAAAGAGCACTTCCTTTCATTTTTGACATAATATTAGTGTATGTATATAGTATGTATTAATATGTATAGTATGTATCAGTATGTATAATAATACCTATATTAGACATAGTTATGTAGAATGATATTGTGCACTGGATCCTACCCTCGAATATGTTTTCTCTCTATAACTCAAAGGTTTGCTGGGAGAAAACTCATTGCTGAGTTAAGCTCGCCTTTGTACATGAACTGTTTGTATCTGTTTATTTTATGTTATATATTTTTTTCTTTGTGCAATGTTGAATTAAGAAGGATAAACCATCATCTTCCTCTCCTTTTCTCCTAGTACTTGTGGTCAATGCATCATGTTTTTCAGCACTAAAGCGAGTACCATACCAATGGAATCCAGTGTTCTAACCTCGCTAGTTTCAATACGTGCAGTCAGCAAAAAAAAAAATGACTTCCAAAGTCTTTGGAGCTGGCGTAGTGATATGAATTCGTTCCTGACTGGTTGGCCAGATGCAAGGAGAGTTCGAAATATATATTGGGGAGGCTGTTGCCCAGTTGTGAGAAAAACCGAATGTTATGCCAACATACTCGTAAGCGCGGCACAATGACACGGTTGTGTTGTCTCTCAGTGGTTGAGCGATCAGCTGTTGCACTGCATGTCGTAGGGTTTTTATTCCCGCACGGAACAAATATTTGTATGACCCACAGATTATATTATAGGTGTTCCGGAGGTAGGTTCAGTCTTGCATAAGTGAGTTTATATGTACCCTAGACGTGTGGGGACAAGTTGAAAAAAAATCAGCAAATTATGCATAAAATCCTGAATATGTTTGAAAGATAAGTTAACATCGACATCAAATTAATGTGCCCCATTCTTTCCGTGGAAGCCAATTAATCTCCAACACCACTAGGGAAATAAGCTTGACAATGTATCACTTTTCTTTAGGGCACATCGTTCGCCCCTAAAAATGATATTGGAAAAAATGTCACGATGAAATACATACGATGTTGAAGCAAAAACGTTGTGTATCTAGGACTTTTTATGAACTAGAACTAGCTGTTGCCAGTTTTACCCGCGTGTTAGTATAAAATTGTACACAGCCTGAACAGTATTTATATATATTGGTAAGTAGCTACTGCCAGCGGCTTCGCTCACGCAACAGAAGTGGACTAACTTGAGGGAATATACTCCAAAGATATAAAGTATCCTATGTGCTATTTCACGACACTGTCAACCTATGTGCTAAAGGACTACGGTGAGGAAATTGTTGGTGAAATTATAAAGTCTCTCCGTATATCACCATGATATAAATATATCGGCGAAATAAGTTACTAAGTTTTATCAAATCAAGCTAATATCCTAGAATCGAAAATTCGAAAACATTTGGCATCCATCAACACACATTGGGCTCACGTGATACATAACCTCTCCGACATAGGAGATTAGAGTCCCAGTAGTGGCAAATTAGTGGAACATGGGCGGGTCTATAGTTAGTAAAAGTTTCCCTCTCATTCCATTCCACCTAGTAAGGGAGAAATCCGTTGGGTGATTTCCTACGTACAAAAAAACATTGCAAAAAGTTAATAAATAAAATAAACAAGCCAGCCATAGGCAATAAAGTATCGATCATTCAGCTTTATTTAAAGAGAGGACGTACGCTTCTTGGTTTGGGATTGTCCACTTTATGCTACGTTTACACGTGGGCCCAGCCTCGGCCAATCACCATTGTGTTGACGGGGTTTCCCCGTTTGTACAATGCAATGGCTACACAATAGCGATTGGCCGAGGTTGGGCCCACATGTAAATGTAGCGTGACATTTGGGAGGCGTTATTAATTTCATATATTTTGAATTTATTATCAATAGCTAATACAAGCTTATGTACTCCCTTACCTATGTAGGTAAGAGTAGGTACTTTTTAAGTAAAAGTAATTCACTTGTTTACATTGAATCACTGGAAAAACTCATCTCAAAAAAACAGCAAAGTACTCGGTACAAAAATAAAATCAAAAGCAAAGCTGAAAGAGTCTAAAATAAAAACCCGTACAATTTAATTTGGGAAGAAAAATAAGCGACGGATTGGAACTCACTAGATACGATGGGAGCCTGAACAATATCTTTAAGAGATCCTCAGCTGTTCCTGATTGAGTCGAGAGCAGAAACATCGAGAGATTCAAGAGACCAACTTTGTGAAGATCGTTACGTTTTGTGTTATATATTGCGTTGTTTGCAGATAGCTAGTTATTGGATTTGAGTGTTTATTAGTGTGTTAAAATTTAGTATTTATTAATGTGTGTTATTGTTATAATGGCTTCCTGTTGGTCTAGTAGTTAATGGTCCTGACTGCTATGTCGAAGGTTGTGGGTTCGATTCCCATCCAAGACAAATGTATGTGTGATGAGTAAGATCATTATGTTCTTTGTTTGGGTGTTGTTTATTTATAATATCTTTGTCTAATGCATCCAGCATTCTGGGCACTTTTCCCATTGACATCGATATGGATGAATTTTTTGATGTCCTATTATTGCTATTAAATTTCTTTTTTTTTATAATATAAACTAGCGCTTGACTGCGATCCCACCTGATGGTAAGCAGTGAAGTAACCGTTGATGGTGAGGCGCTCGAGTTTATTAAGAGCCTATCCACTTAAGCCTTGAAACCACCTAAATTATAATCGGATGGGAAGACCGGAGGGTCTAATCTGATCAATAGATCCATAAACCCTTCTGTGCCTGTTAGTTATCAGATCTGCAGATGTAAATAAAAAAGTTCCGTATTGTTTGGTTTCGTCAATTTTGTCTTCGTAATCCTACTTAGATTCTTGTGTGAGAGAGCACGGAAGCCGTGAACTAATATTGTATAAAACGTACACCTAAAATATAGTGCAGAAGTTCTCCCAGAACAAGTAATTTTCTATTAAAACTTATCCGATGATCTGTTTACTTCTTTATATTTTATCCTCCCACAGTTTGTTGTTCCGTTACTCGTGCCTGAACCCCTTCACGAGCAGTGTATCTTGCTCATTAATAAGTTTTGTATTTGTATGTAAAATATGTCCGCGTAGCAGTCTGCTACGCCGTAGGTAATCAGTCGCTACGAAAACTGTATTTTTATTTTATCCAACGCTTGATTTTTGCAGTAGCTACGGTATTATTATTTTGTACGGACAGCGTCATCAACTGGTTACTTTTTCTATGGTATTTTGACGTGAAAGAAGTACCCAATTGATGCAGCTGTCTGTACCAGCTGACCTAATAGACGTCGTTTTGTTAAAAACTATTGTAAACTCATCTATTCATTCTCATATTTTGCGCTTACATTTATACGTTAATTTTTTATTTATTTTGACTTTGACATTGACGTGGTTTTTTTTTGGTGGGGAAAATCATTCAATGACGTGTTGGAGATGTAGTGCTAAAGACGGATGCTAGGAGTATCGTGAATAATTCCATATTAAAATAACTCGGCAACAGACAGCGCCTGCCAATCATAGAGCAGTCACGCATTTTGACTTTCTTCGGCCATGTGCTTCGTCGTGTGTGTGTCCTGGTGGTCAGAAATCGAGAGGCACCTCAAGTTAGCCCATTTGATAAAGCCAACAACCCAAGATAGAATATCCTGGCACCGATTAGTGAGGAGATCCGACCCCAAATAATGAGAACAAGAGAAGGCAAAGATGAAGAAGAAGGTGATGAAATGATTAGTCAAAGTATTTTTTATCAACATCAGAATAAAAAGTACTTTTTTAAGGTGTAAAAATCATTCAATATCTTCTCCCGCTTTAGGGCGGAGTGGGAGCACGAGTAAGTAATGATGTTAACAATAATGTTTTCACAAAACTACCAGTAAATTCACGCTTAGCTAATTTGATTGACAGCACCCAAAAGTCTCTGTATCCAAATTCAAAGATCTTTCAACATCATAATACCACAGTGACAATTAACTTCGAAACTCAAACTATTCCCTCAAAGTTAAATCCGCATAGCGTGAAATTTCACACCTCCCAGCTTCGGAGTGATAACACGAATTCCAGCAGTGTTTACAGAGTGAAGTTGTCTGCAAGTTGAACTCACATGACTTGGTACGCGGTCATGCGGAGCTAACTTTAGCGTGAGTAGTAAGGGGTATGGGTTTTATGGAGGTGTGATGGTTATCTTATTGACCTATGTGATAATAATAATATATTTATATTTTATAAAAAGACAGATTTGACATGTTAAATGTAGACAAAGTGAGCTTTGGTAGAAAGAATAGAATACAAATTAAGGGACACAATATTGGAAACCCTGTATCTTGAGAGACAGTGATTCAGCTTAAAATGAGATGCTATAGGGCTGTGCCGATCTATCCGAAGGATTGATGGTAACAATGTTAAGTTTAAAAAGAAATAATGGATTTTAATAAAAGTAAAGTTAAAAGCAAAGTTATATATCTTACATGAGCGTGTATGTGTTTGGTTGTGGGTGTGTGTGTTAGGAGATATGTAGGTAGTTAGGCGGCATACTTAAATAAGGATTTTCTTTGTAGATATTTGCACTCCAGTAGCCATTTCGTTAATATGACGTTCAGAAGATAAAATTGTGACTATGGATTATCTGCATGAGTGTGTTCGTGGCATCACAGCGGTCTTAACAGAATACCAGCGCTGCGTTGACTGTCGTCAGGAAAAAAATATTCTATTGCAGATCTTGGTTTACAAGTGTGCCGAATTTCATTCAAATCTGTCCAGGCGTTTGACAGCGAAAGAGTAACCAACATACACACACATAAACAACATTATTTTTAATATATGCAACACCCTGAATATAATTTGTTCGGAATCAGTAACTGAATCAATCCCAATAATTTTTACACTTATATTTTTCCCCAAATTTATTTAAAGAAGGTCACAAGTTGGACACCACCGACACTAAGTAAAACACAGGTCACGGCAGATCATAGAGGGTATTAGTTGTCAGCGCACAGCTGGGTGCAGTAGTAAAACCATCCTTCAGTCGCCCGGATGGCCCAATGACTATGTGTTTGTGTGAACATTCAGGTAACATACAAGCTTATAACTTTGTGATTTTTCATGATATAGTTATGAAATTTTTTACATACATTCTTTACATTATACGTGTTTCGGGTTTCGCATAATACTAAAAATAAGGTTTTCAAAACCAAGGTTTGTGAGTTTTGTAAAAGAGGTTTATGACAAATACGGTCCCAATTGTGAATTTAAAACCAGTCCAGGATAAATAAGTTTTATTAATACACATACATAGGGCACGCGATTGAATCTTACGTTGCGAATCGCTGGTTCGATTCGCGCTCGGTTGTCGGGGGTCATACCTGAAACATGTTTATGTGAGTTTACATATTTGGCACGCATCCACTCACGGAATAGGCGTAATTTCAAGTTTGGGGACAATATTTAAAAAAAATATATCGCATTCGGTCTTTAGGATTTATAAAATATTTGTTGTCTTCTTTCTTTCTCGAAGCTCAGAAGGTGGCTACGTTACGAGTAGTTGCAGTATTAGTGGTGCATCTATCTTAGGTAAGTCCTAAGTTTGGACTGTGTCCAATAGCGACCTAGAAAAATTTAGGAAAACATGAAACATTCTGTATTTTTTTTGTTTTCACTTTATAAAGTACCTGCATTGACCATAGAGTGTACACCTCCACTCTATGGTTAGTTTATGGTCGTGGTGGTGTGGATAAAATACATATTTTACCCGAATATACCCGGGTGGGTATCACACATGGAGCACATGTTTTTCGTGACATTGAAACTGCATGCATTTTTAAAAGTAGGGTCTTGAAACAGTAGAAATAGTCCAAAATAACTCGTTTGTAAATCAGGCCAATCTTAAAGTTATTCCGCCAGAGATCGGCGCGTCTTTACCCTAAGGCCTAACTTGTAGCTACAACAGACTTCATATCAAACACATCAGTCAACTCAATAGTTCTAACTGAGCAAACTCAGCCTTCCGAAACGTCACGAACTAACTCCAACAAGTAATGTGACGTGGGTTGCGTTAAGTTTTACCCTAATTTTAAGTGTCTTGTTAATAATTATGTCTAAAGTTCCCGTTACTCCCCTGTGTACGACCGTATTCGGTGCGTAACAGGGTTTTGTCATAGAGTAAAAACGGTATAGAATGGAAACGTAGGTAGAGGATCGGCCGAAAGTTTTATTCTTTGAGGCGCGCGTGGAACACTGCACGCTGTGGGCTTAGGCTTGGCCTTTACCGTCCGCAAGCCTACTCCTGCCTTAGCCGGGCATCACCTCGCGTCTACCGATACCCGGGGCGTCTCCTGCGGCGATAGCTGAGGAGAAAGGATATCCGCTCTTTCACGTTTATGTCAGCTGTGAAACAGTTCTGCTTAGGTTGCTAAACAAGACACGCCCTTGACAGTAAAGTTCTTCTACGCTTGAATTGCTTTTTGAAATGGTTTTTTTTGTGGTGGGAAATCATTAAACAACTCCTGTTTCTCTGACAGGAGCGAGAGAAAGTGTCAGACTTTTACTGACTAAAATCGACCGTTCCTTAAGTTGCTATTTGCGTGTCAGGGCTGCTGTAACTCTTTCAAACAATACTACAGCCTTGGCAGGTGCCAGGTAAACCACGTGTACTCGTCTACGCTTTTATAATTCTATGGTTCTAGGGAAAATAATTGAGTTGATTATTTATTTGGCCGACGGCGTCGGGTTTCTAGTGTAGGTTGGTTAGGTAATCAAAATGTAAGGTTCTGAAGGTAGTCGCTTTATTTTGATTTCTCGACGTACATTTGAGAAACTACGAAAGATCTTCGTGGAATACTGAACTTCTAGTTTTGAAGTAGTGTTTATACTTGCAATAAACTTTGGTTGGAAAGTTCTAGGACTTTCTGACGTCCATGAATGTTGGTAAAGTGATCAAGTTTGATGTTCATAACGAGGTTTTGAATATGATGGTTTAGTCAGAGTTTTCCTTTGATGGCAATTTGGTGTTGGTTTGCTTGGTTTTAGTGTGGTAAATAAATAACATAATTATCATCACGCACATATTTGAAATTTTTTTTGTTATTTAGTTCACTATAATACAGTGATGGATTAAAAGAAAAAAAAAAGAAAAAGTTGGAACAATTTAATTAGCATTTTTATATAGGAATTGTCTCAACAGTCAAAGGTAGAAAATATCTATTCATTTCTTAGGGACGGAGCTGCGGGAAGCAGCTTATTAATATATGTATAAAATAAAAAAAATAAAACCAGGCAAATGCGAGTCAGATTCGCGCACGGAGGGTTCGAAGGCTTTTCCGAATCGCAAAAAAGAAAAAATGATTTTTTGTAACGTAACAACAAATTTAGTTTTCATATTGTTTGCTATAAAACCTTGCTTCATGCGAAATTCCAGAGTGCTAGATCAAAAAGAAGAGCCTTGTAGATTTTGAATTCCAAGCGAGTGCAAAATATGCACCTAAAAGGAGATAAACAACCTTATCTTTAAATTACATTGCCTTCGAAAATTGATTGGTAATTATGCTTTAAAATCTACTCTCAAAAGCAGGAAGTACCAATTTCACGGGGCTAGTGAACGGCAGCTAGATAAATAACGAACCAACTAACTTATTCAAGAAATAAACCAACAAAACACAAGACTGCAAAAGATGCACACGAACTAATAAACGTGTAATCAAAGTTTCACAAAAGCTAATTTTATTCTCGCAAAATTAATTTTCCTACTAAAAACAAATTGTAGTCTAGCAACATTTTGTGTACGGGCTTTGTGAATAGCTCTGTAATGAACCTATGTAGCAAAGTTAAGCTTCATATGAATGTATGGGAGCAGTGCGCTTCAGGGAAAGTTCAGTTGCGTTGCGAGACATTCTTCATAACTAGGATCTCATTTGATGATTATGCCTTTGAGTTTTACCGAGCGAATATGTAGGTCAGAAAGTCTATTTGGATAATGACTAGTTATTTCTTTAGTGTGCGTGCAGTTAGCTGCACTCCTTAGGGAGTAAAACTCCCTGTCCGAGTCTGTGTTATCTGATAGCTACAACCTGGGTATCATTGAGTCAATAGCGAATAGGTTACTTTTGAGCAAGCGATTTCTATCGTCGACCATATCGTCGCTTTCCATCAGGTGAGACAGTGGTCAAGTGCGAGCCTAAGAATATATACAAAAAACGTTTCAGGTGTGAATGTTGAGCATGGGGTTATTTTTTTTATGGTGGGTTAAAATCATCCAATGACATACCCCGCTCTTGGGCGGAGCGGAAGATAGACTCAGACTTTTACTCTGAGTTGTGGGATTGTTCGAAAGAGTTACCACTGCCTTAGAATGCAAAGGGCAACTGCATTACAGTCAATTGAGAAACGAGCCATGACATGTCGAGCCAAAACTCTAAAGTCATAATCGACACCGAGTTGCTAGCCTGTCCTGTCATTTAAATTTCGGGGAGTGTGCATCGGAATCATACAATTTAGTTCCGTCAGGCCCGTTTCATCATCGGATCACTAGACATATGTCTTTGCGCTACTGGTACAATGGTGGATATCTCTTCCATAAGCACAAAACGTTTTCGAAACACATGTAGCGACATCTATGTCGTCACAAAGGAACTATCTTGTAACGCAAAATTAAAGTTCTCGGCGCGATTTGAACATATAGAACAGCCCAAAATCATCTGGCATCTGGGCACTAGCCCATCAGACGTAATATCCGTCTGGTCGAAGAATCCTCCCTTTTCAAAGGAGGCGTGCGGGACTTTACTCTCTGTTCCGCAAACCTGCAAACACATTTATTGTGCTTAAAGCTAATAATTGGAATTCTGGCTGGGTTAAAAGCCCACATAGTGGTTTTTATGGTAGGTAAAATACTCCAATGACAAATCCCGCCCTTGGGCGGAGCGGGAAGTAGTGTCAGACTCTTACTGACTAAAAACCTACCCTGTTCCTTGGTTGCCTATCATGCCGAGGCTGAGCCTTCCTCTCAGAAAACGGCCCTTGACCCCAGTAGGCTTCGACGCTGCCTACCTGCGATAGCAGGCTGGGCCTCTACGGTTCGCTGACAGCTCCTTGAGGCGCACGGGTACAGTACGCGCCGTCGACGACTTGGGCTCTGTCCGGTCGGTTACTGGACAATCGGACAGCGTGCTACCCATTGCACGCCGTCCGCAAGCCAGTGCCTTCGAAACTCACATAGTGGTTGTTTTGTCCCAAAGCATGTCATGCATCCTACTTGTAAATGTATATCTGATGAATAACGTAACCAAGTTGTAACAGTTATACCTATAAATTAGTCATACTGTTTATTTATTTACACGCAATACAGTTAATAAGAAAAAAGAGAATAATAGGTTTTGTAGACAATATAAGATAATGTGCCCGATGTTCTACTTATTATTCGTGACAATGAACACGAAAATACTAGTTATTTCTGGATTTAGTAAACCTAATATCGACAGCTGTTTCGATTTCGCCCAGATATTACTAAAACATATATGTTTTCAGGTATACCTACGGCGTACAGGGTACTTACCTTGCTACCTACTTATATTTATATCCTGAAAAAAAGCAAAGTAAAGATAAATGCATGGTAGTTAATAATATATTTAGATAATACCTACAGTTATAATTGCCAGTGCCATATAAACCGAATTTTGATCGTTTTAATCTCGTGGAGGGTCGATTAGGTACATAAAACACCATAGATTTGTAAATAAAAAAAAAGTACTTTTTTTCTAAAACTAGAATTAATATACGCATGTACGAAATTAATTTCTTTAAGTAAACACAATAACCTTGTAGGTAGTGGTCGGTCGTTGCGTTCTAACTACCGGTCATTGAACTCGCCCAGCTGACGTTTGATCGAATCGACCCTCCGCGGGATTAAAACGATCAAAATTTAACGGTGTATTATATTAATATAATTCAAAGTGTTAATCATTACTAACAGCACACAGTATAAACATACAACTAGGTACTTGAGACACGCGACAGTTTCTAAGGCGTGTTCACTGTTTGATCGCTACTGATCAACTGAGTTTAGGCTCTGTTGAGCGCCTCTAGGTGGCGCTGGCGTCCCGATTAGTCGGTACAACAACTTATTTCCGAAAAACATATAAATATAGAATTCAAACCAGCGAGTTCTACCGTCTACGTTAGAACACGTATTACAATAATTGTACCTATAGGATTTGTAAATTACAAGCTAGGAGTAAATACCGCGACGTTGTACTTCGGCTAAATACTACATACGTGACGTCATCCCTGTGATTTTGCAAATGAGTTCGCATGCAGTTTCAAATTTGTATTTGGAAGCTGTTGCGAGAATTGTTTCTCCTTTGATTTTTGTTTGATAATATAATTTTTCAATACTCTGAAAGTGGCTCATATTGCACTACACTTAGGTATATAATGGCACCTGTTACCAAACTGTGACATTTTGATTACCATTACGCACTAGGGCTGTAATGTAGCTATAACCTTTTTGTTCAACTTCTTTGTTCGCAAAACAAATTTTGAATACGGAAAAATAAAAATTGTTTGTGGTCTACGGCCATAGACCACAAACAATTTTTATTTTTCCGTATTCAAAATTTGTTTTGCGATTGCATTTTAGGAAGCGCGCGGTTTATGGGGTGATTTTTTCGAGTGAAATTAATAAAATAAAATCAAATACTACATTTTAAAATGTTACATCCATATTCTATTGTCACTACGAATGACATTAACGTAATAGTACATTATGATACAAGTGTGTAATGTAGGAGGTTACCGTCGAGGCGGTATTAAGACCCGAGCCTTGGCGAGGGTCTTAAGAGAGCCAATAACGGTAACATTCATTACTCACGTGTATCATACGACGTTTTTCAATACAATTGTGAAGAAAAATAATTAAGTTAACTAATATTACAACGGTAAAACTAGTAAAATTTTTCATAACATGGCGGTAAAAAAAAAAACTGTTGCCTATGAGCACGCGCTAGGCTATGGCTTATGGTCTTTTGATCATATTGCCTAGTCGTCGCTTGTTTTCTTGTGTGAAAAGTTTTTACGTTAATGTCATTCGTATTGCCAATAGAATATGGATGTAACATTTTAAAATGTAGTATTTGATTTTATTTTATTAATACAAACCATGAAAATCACTCGAAAAAATTACGCCAAAAACCGCGCGCATCTTTAAATGACGACCATAGATGTAAACAAATTTTTATTTTTTCGTATTCAAAATTTGTTTTGCGAACAAAGAGGTTAAACAAAAAGTTTATAGCTACATTACAGCACTAGTGCGTAATGGTAATCAAAATGTCACAGTTTGGTAACAGGTGCCATTATATACCTAAGTGTAGTGCAATAAAAGTCACTTTCTGAGCAAATGTATTGAAAAAACTTTTTCGAGTGAAGTTTATGGGCTTTATTAATTAAATAAAATCAAATACTACAAAAACATTATAAAATTTTACATCCATATTCTATTATCACTACGAAAAAAATTAACGTAAAATTTTTCACACAAGAAAACAAACGACGACTGGGCAATATGATCAAAAGACTATATAGCCATAGCCTAGCGCGTGCCTCTGACAACAGATTTAATTTTTTACCGCCATGTTATGAATTTTTTTATTAGTTTTACCGTTGTAATATTAGTTAGCTAAATTATTTTTCTTCACAAGTGTATTGAAAAACGTCGTATGATACACGTGAGTAATGAATAGTTACCGTTCTTGGCTCTCTTAAGACACCGCGATACCGCCTCGACAGTAACCTCCTACATTACACACTTATATCATAATGTGCTATTTTTATGACAATTGAGCCGGTTGCGACTATTCTACTAGTGTCACGTTTAAAATAACTTGTTCAGTTTCATTCAGTATTTCAATCAGGTTTATTTTTTAAGCTTTACAATCCGAGTCGTCGAAGTTGATAAATTACAATCAGACAGACAAAAATCCCGCAATAATTATTTTTGTAATTGCTAGTATCAATAATTATGTAATTACTGCTACAAGAAAATATGATGAAGCATTAGGTAGACCATTATTGGCAGACGTTTCGTTAATGATCAGAAATTAGGTATTGAATTACATACATATTGTATAGTTACGAGTCGGGAGGCAAGTACATATTTTCATTTAGAAACCATATCTACACTTCCAAACCGCAGCCTTATATTAGTAAATAGAGTAAAACAACTCTTGATATAGACTAGAGTGAACACAATCTGCAATAATTGTATTAGATTTATGAATTACAAGCTTGTTTTTACTATCCCTGGGTAACATCTACATCAGTTAAATACTGCATATGTGACGTCACGCCTGTGATTTTCAAATGAGTTCGCATGCAATTTCAAATTCATATTTGGAAGCTTGTTTTGGCAGTTTTTTTTTCGTTTTAGTAAAGTTATTCTTTATGAATCTTTTGACAGTGTTTTGTCAATGTCACGGATGCGCTGTCAATAAATTTTTGTGAAATGGTCATCGAAAATCGTATTGAAAAAACAAACTATTCCGTCCACGCTCAAAAAGATGTATAGCATTTATTAAAAAAAAGAAATGAACTAAAAAAGGATTTTTGAGACGACAATCATAATTATATACTTGCTTAAATGTTTTTGTGAGCTTACATTACTAGACCCACAGCTGGGCTAAGACTTTTCCGTTTACCTTCTTCATCAATTATATCATGATTAGTAACTACTTGCTTCTAAATAGGTACTCAAGTATATTCTAATAATTCAGTATTACTGTAGATTCTTACAAGAATTCAATAAACTGTAGGGAGACATGTAAAACTAAACCCTTCTATCGAATAAAAAAAAAACCCTTTCGAATTCTATTTGGCATTTTCCTAGAAAGAAACCTAAGCCAACAATAAAATTATCCTTGTAATCTG
The DNA here is from genome assembly GCA_958295575.1 of Leucania comma. Taxonomy (NCBI): domain Eukaryota; kingdom Metazoa; phylum Arthropoda; class Insecta; order Lepidoptera; family Noctuidae; genus Leucania; species Leucania comma. Next base: position 10,273,868 of record OY282474.1, on the reverse strand, counting down.
AAACCACGATCAAAATACTCAAAAGCTCGGATATACACGCCAGTCCAATTTCCGCTTACTGGATCTAAATACAACAATTCCGTATTTCGTGGAATCACTTAATTGTAGCACAATCTTAGTGCTTGTTCACGTACAACTTGCGGCTGCAGGCACGGTGATGAGCGGAGCGGAATAGGTAGTATGGTTTATATTGATAGGTTGACTTCCAGCTATCGTAGGCGCGGGCTTGCGTACGGCGAGCAATGGGTAGCTCGGTGTCCGACCGTCCTGTTCCAGCGCGCCTCATGGAGCTGTCAGCAAACCGTAGAGGCCCAGCCTACTAGCTGCAGGCAGGTAGGGTCGAAGCCTACTGAGGCCCTGGGTCCGCTTCTGAAAAGAAGGCTCGGTCCCGGTATGAAAGGCAACGAAGGAACGGGGTAGGTTTTTAGTCAGTAAGAATCTGACACTGTCTCCCGCTCCACCCAAGGGTGGGGGATGTCATTGGATGATTTTATCTACCAAAAAAAAACCCCTCGAGTACCTACCTATCTCCTTATATCAAAGGCAAAAAATCTTAACGCTTATGAATCGACGTTATTGGTTGGCATTACGAGTATTGTTTTCTATAAACTGTGCGGTTCATGCAACTTAAGAATTGTTTCCGTGGGATTCTTTTCTCTGCGACTTGTTTAGCTTCATTGCTTTGGTTCTTTCTCTTGGTTCTCTCAGTGGTACTGCTATTTGGAAGTTGCAGTGCAACATTTACCAATGATTATAATTGGCATCTTTAGCTGGAAGCTTTCAGTTTTCTTTCTCTTTTAACATAAAGTCATACAGCGTCTAAGTATTGTTACAAAGTCATAAATCATAAAGTTACTGATATTAGGAGGGATGTGAAAAGATCGATCTTATTCTTATTTTAATCTATAATCCTATCCTATTAGTTCGATATAGTCTTAAGTTTAATCCGCGATTTTGCCAATATGTATTACATTTCATAACCGCACCCTCTTGTCACTATGAACCAGCCCTTACGCCTCGTAAATCCACGCGTTCCATGCGATCATTATATGGAACTGGCCATATAGCAAACGGAAAGTTGGTTGGTTCTATATTCAAGCTTATCGTTCATATATCTTACATAGAAATGGTATAATTTGTATCAGCAAGCGTTCTGAAACAATGCGTTTTGGTTAGGGGTAAAATTGAAAATACTTGTCAGGATTTTGGTGGAATTAACAGAAATTCGAAGACATGTGACATTCACCAACCCGCACTGGGCCCGCGTGGTGGATTACGGCCCATTCCGTCTCTTTGAGAGGAGGCCTGAGTCCCAGAAGTGGGAACATTAAAAGGCTGATGATGATGATGGTGAACAGAAATTTTAGTTCATTGTACAGGAATTATTACGTAAATGTTAACAGTTTTATGGAAAGTGAATATTGATGGAATAGTTTCCTGGCTTTTAAGTACAGTCTGACACAATCTACCAGCTGCTGGATAATGACGCGGGGTTGGCCGATAAAAACGCAAAAGAAGGTGAAGGGTGAGGGCACACGATGACTGAGGGTCATTCTGAACTTCTACAGTAAATTATGTCGCAACAGTCCAAATTTAGAAAAGCAAAAGTTCCACTCATTGCTTCGACAGAACACAATATTCGATAGGCCGACGAACAAACTTCGACAAAACACATCTTCGAAGAACACTACTTCAATAAAACTCTTCTTCGACATTCACTTGTTCGGTGGATTTCTATTACATACTTAGTACTAATGTGACGATGGCAATTTTTGAGAAAAACAGTTTTTCGAAATTGGGACTGTGTCGAAATAATTAACTGTCGAAGTTCATTATGTGAGTGTCATTTGAAGGCTTTTAGTCAGTAAAACTCTGACACTCCCTCTCGCTCTTCTCAAAGCGAGAGGGTTTATCTGATGATTTTCTACCTTAGAAAGAAACTATCATCATTTGTGAAGAATCGGCGGTTCTTCATATGATGATAGTAAAGGTAGGGCGAATACACGTGCGAAAGTCTCGACTTTGATCTCTTTCAATGGAGCGTGATATTAGGACTCTTTAAAATTTAGGTGCTAGTTGCATGTTGATAATTTCTATTTATCATGTAATGAGCGGTCTGGAGCTTTATAATATCAAATAAAGCATTTATTTCATATAAATCATTTACAAACACTGTTAAGAAACTCTTCATAGAGTTCCTACTCTTGCACTCTTTTGAATCATTTTATATACCTGTTACAAATGTCTCAATTAAATATTTCCTGTCGCTTCTATAATGTGAAAAAATATACTTATTTTTTTTTTTTAATTACGACATTATTGACTAGGAAAATCAAAATTGGTTACTAAATGAAACAAAAATGTATTTCAACATCTCGCTTGGTTGCGCCAATTTGCTATGATCCGCGACTTTGTTTTTTGTAATTTATTTTTTTGGCCTAGCAATCCTATCCCTACCGTTTCCGCTTCCCGCACGACCTCTAGAGAAATGATTTGACATTGACGTGTGTGCATCGATTGTGAATGTGACCGCACCGCTAAAACGCCCGCTCGAAATTACAAGAAAATTGGCTATTTCGTGATCCAACCATTCAAAACTCAACAATAGTGCAGTGTAGTGCAATACAGAAACTGGCAGTGCTTGAAAGTACGAAGTTCGGGGTTCGCCGGCCGGCGCCATGTGGAACCTTCGAGGTTAAAAGGTCAGTGTTCCTTCCTAATACTTCCGTCCCATCCAGGCACAGTATCTGCATATTGTTAACAAACCTTAGATCGCTTTTCAAACATACAGTCCATTAAAACATCAAGCAAATTCGCGCAACCATTACTTTTGGTCCATACGAGCAGGATCGTGAATCATTTTCTTGTAATTTCGCAATATAGTATTTGTTCCATAGGGAATAAACGCAACGCGCCTGTTTACCTAGATATAATAGTAGAAAACCCGCATCTAGGCATTTAGGCAACTATACGTTATTTCGCTCGTATAGTTAAAGAGTCATTGATAATTACGGTACCTACGCCGTCAACCGCACCGCATAATTATAGTTAGCTACGTAAATATCAGCGTAGATATAAATCGATCGCATTCTTTTTCTTGACAAAATTCATTCGGAAGTCCTACAAATTGCATGTAGGTAGACGCATTTCAAAAATACCCGTTCATTGTTGAGTGAATATTTGTAGGAAACGGATAAACCATAGATTATATACGCATATGTTATTCCGTTCGTTCGCCGTTCACTTTGTTGTTTACAATATTACCATATTGTTATCTGATAATTATCGCTTACTTAATAATTCGTTAAGTGTTTGTTTGAGTGTATAGTGTGAATATATCAAAACAAGATGTCTCTTAAGGGAACCAAGGTTAGTACTGATTTAAAGGTTCAGTTAAAGCTTTTATACGCTAAAAGGGACTCACAGTTTTCACGTGTTCAATCAATTTGTGATAAATCTTTGCAAACCTCGGATCTGGCGATTAGAGATGCTTTCTTGTGTTCGTTGGAAACTTTAGATAGTTTGCGCGCGGATTTTGAATCTACAATTAATAATATAAACATTTTAGAGTTGGAGTTAAATCCTGATTACTGTGTGAGTTATCAGGCATTGTCGTCCTTTGATGACTTGTATTGTCGTATCAAACGTATTGCTAGGAGTTTAGAGACTCCCCCCCCCGCGAGTGGTTTATCCAACCCTCCTCGCGAACGCCCACGATTGCCGCCAATTCAAATACCTGAATTTAATGGTGACATTCGAAATTGGAATTTATTTATAGATAGTTTCGAAAATATAATACATAGGAACACATCGCTGACAGATCACGAGAGATTGCATTATCTCGTAGAAAAATTGACCGGTAAGGCAAAGGCTGTCTGTGCTGGAATTACGTTTAGCGCTGAAAATTACAATTTAGTTTTGAACACTTTAAAAACAAAATACGAAGATAAGCGATTAGTAGCCACCGCATATTTAGATCAATTATTCGATTTGAAAAGTTTTTCCGTTTGTAACGATCATAATTTAGAGAAGTTTTTAAATATTTTCGCATCATCTGTTCGTGCAGTAAAGAACCTAAAGGTCAATGACCTCTGTGACTTTTTGTTTTTGTATATCGGTTTAAAGAAATTAGATCCTGAAACTGTTCGTCTGTTTGAAACGACTCAGCGCGGTAAAGAAATACCTAAGTTCGAAGATTTAGAATCTTTTATTCGCGACCATATTAAGGTATTGCAGCGCACGTCGGCACGTCATGAAGTCACGAATAGGACAGGTTCCGATCGCCGTATAGACGCGTCATCGAAGTCAGTCAAGACTGCACATACGCTAGTTAATACCGCCTCAACACCTGACTGTTCTCTGTGTAAGGGTAGCCATACACAGCTGTACAAGTGTTCGGGATTTCAGAGATTATCGCCTAGTGATCGTTACAAGTTTGTCCGCACTAATAATTTGTGTTTTAATTGTCTAAGTGACAAACATCTGGTTACGTCATGTAACAGTGGTGTTAGCTGTCGTAAATGTCTAGCTAGACATCATACCTTATTACATTTTGAGAATAGTAAGCTGCCGTTGCAGCCGCAGCCTGAGCAGACGCGCGACGCTTGTGACGCGCGGCCTGCTGCAAGTGCAAACGACGTAACATTGTGTTCGCTTTCCGCCGCTGGTACTCAAATCACTACCGTTTTACTTGCGACCGCGCAAGTTGTCATTGTAGATGCCTTTGGCAAACCGCACACCGTTCGAGCGCTACTAGATGGCGCTTCCCAGAGTAATTTTATTACTCGGGATTGTTGTCAACGCCTTGGTTTTAGTTTTAATAATTGGTCATCCCGCTCAGAAGTGAAAGGTTTTGGAGGTTTAAAGGCAACCATTCACGGTTCCATTAAAATAATATTTAGTTCACGTTTTAATCGTAATATTTCGTTTGAAATGGATTCGCTAGTCGCAGATAAGATTACGGAACGGTTGCCCACGGTACCGGTTGACACGTCCATGCTGACGGAGTTTAAGAACTTGCAGTTAGCCGACGGAAATTACGCTTTCCCTGGAGATATCGATCTATTGATCGGTGCTTCGATTCTCCCGCATCTCCAGTTATCACGTAAAATTCAAGGTCTTCCGATGTACCCCGCTCCGCACGCACTGGAAACAGTTCTCGGGTTTGTTATAGTTGGTTCCGCACCCGCTTATTTAAATAGTTACTCGACTGTGTCGCACTGTTGCACCGTCGAGCCGCCGCTTGAGTCTACCATCCGCAAGTTCTGGGAGATTGAAGAGGTCAATGTCCCGCCTATTCTCAGCCCTGAGGATCAGGTCACTGAGGAGATTTATACCCGCACGACTACTCGTGATAAAGATGGTCGTTATGTTGTCGCGCTCCCTTTCAAGGGTGATATTTTTTCGCTCGGTGGCTCCCGTGCCTCCGCAGAAAAACGCTTCTTGTATAGATTTTCTCCGCAGGAACCTTTGAAGGTTTACGAATTCAATCATCGAATTCAATCGTCACCCCATCGATGGGGCACGTTTGTCGCAAATAGGGTGGCTAAGATTCAAGCTGAATTGTCACCGGAAAATATATTCCATGTCGCTGGAACAGAAAACCCAGCTGATTGTCTCTCACGTGGTTTGCTTCCTGCGCAAATTTTAAATCATCCGCTTTCGTTTTGTGGCCCTCCCTGGCTTCATACCACTCCTAACGAGTGGCCAAGTGCTCCGTTTGGCCCCGCTACTGTTTCAGAGCCACCCGAGGAGAAGAAACATACGCTTGTAGTATCAGTTCCGCGTGAAGAGTCAGTTGTTTTGTTGTTGTCTAATCGAGTCTCGTCTTGGTCGAGACTATTACGCTGTGTAGTTTACGTCCTAAGATTTTTGAGATTATTACCATCGCGTGGTTCTATAATCGCAGCTGATTTGGATAGAGCTGAATCAGTTGTACTTCGAGAGTTGCAGAAATTTTATTTTTCAATAGAATTTCGTAGTTTAGAATCACATAAACCTTGTAGTCCCGCACTTCAACATTTGAAACCATTTTTGCAAGACGGACTCATTCGTGTCGGTGGCCGTCTGCGAAATGCTAAGTTAGAGTTTGAACAAATGCATCCAGTAGTTCTACCACGCAGGGATCACGTTTTGGATTTGTTGGTGGACTATCACCATAAGGTGAATTGTCACGCTGGTCCCGATTTATTAATGTCCATTCTTCGACAGAAGTACTGGATACTTTCCGCTCGCAATTTGATACGCGCTAGAGTGCACAGATGTGTGCCCTGCTTTAAGCTCCGCCCGCGTTTCAACGCGCCGGAAAAGGCCGACCATCGTTCTTGTCGTGTTGTACAGACGGTGAAACCTTTCATACATACTGGGACGGACTATGCTGGACCGTTTAAAGTCACTATTGCCCGTGGTCGTGGTATACGTTCCACAAAGGCATACATTTGCCTATTCGTTTGTATGACAACTCGTGCGGTTCACATAGAGTTAACCAGTGATTTGAGTACGCAGGGTTTTATGTCTGCATTTAAACGATTTTTATCTCGCCGTGGTCCCGTTAAGCGCTTATACTCTGACAACGGCACAAATTATGTTGGAGCGCGACGCAATATTTCGGAATTACATACATTCTTACGCTCCAAGTACTACCAAAGTGAATTCGCCCATGTCTTAGCTGAGAATCGCATTGATTGGTGTTTTAATACGCCAGCAGCTAGTCATTTTGGTGGCAATTGGGAGGCGAATATTAAAAGCCTTAAGTCGCACCTGTTTCGGGTCATAGGCGAACAGATTCTCTCGTACGAGGAGTTGAGCACTGTACTCGCTCAGGTAGAGGCGTTGATGAATACGCGTCCGTTGTGTCGGACTTTGTCTAGTGATCCATCGGAGCCACTAGCGTTGACGCCGGCTCACTTCTTGACGACGACTCCTCTTAAATATTTGCCCGCTTTAGATGTCGAGACTGACAAACTGCAGCTCCACCCGCGTCACGCTCTGCTAGATAGCTTAGTTCAGTCCTTTTGGAAGCGATGGAGGACAGATTATCTGCATACGCTGCAGTCGCGTCAAAAGTGGAACACTCCTTCAGATCCAGTCACAGTCGGTACTGTGGTGATACTGAAGACTGAGAGTGCGCCTCCTCTGCACTGGCCTCTTGGTGTAGTGGAAGAAGTTTTTCCGGGTTCGAACGGAATAACGCGAGTCGTAAAGGTTAAAACCGCAACTGGATCGTACCTGCGTCCGGTTATTCGCCTCTGCCCTCTGCCTAATCAGTAGTAGTGGCATAGTTAGTTATAAGTTGTTTCGCTACCTAGTATTGATAGTTTAGATTAGTAATAGGGTTTAGTTTCGCTTTTGTTTTTTTTCTTTTCTTTGAAGGTAACCCTTCAAACCCGGGGGGAATGGTTGCGCCAATTTGCTATGATCCGCGACTTTGTTTTTTGTAATTTATTTTTTTGGCCTAGCAATCCTATCCCTACCGTTTCCGCTTCCCGCACGACCTCTAGAGAAATGATTTGACATTGACGTGTGTGCATCGATTGTGAATGTGACCGCACCGCTAAAACGCCCGCTCGAAATTACAAGAAAATTGGCTATTTCGTGATCCAACCATTCAAAACTCAACAATAGTGCAGTGTAGTGCAATACAGAAACTGGCAGTGCTTGAAAGTACGAAGTTCGGGGTTCGCCGGCCGGCGCCATGTGGAACCTTCGAGGTTAAAAGGTCAGTGTTCCTTCCTAATACTTCCGTCCCATCCAGGCACAGTATCTGCATATTGTTAACAAACCTTAGATCGCTTTTCAAACATACAGTCCATTAAAACATCAAGCAAATTCGCGCAACCATCGCTATTTACCTTTATACAAATAATATGAGCCAATTCAACTACCTACCCAACTCACGTAAGAAGGTATGACAAAATATTTTTTTGCTTCCATAATCGCGTTTAAAATTGCGTTACAAAATAAAAAAAAGCTTTAAAGAAAAAGCTTCTCTTTGCCTTAAAATAAGCAAATAACAGACTGTAACCAAAACATGAAAGTAAATGACTATATGGGGTTAACGCTCCCAAGTGGCCTCCAAAGACTTGGCTCGGAAAACTAATTAAAAAGTTCTTGATTACAAATCGGTTGACTTTAATCAGGTCAAGGGTTCAAGGACTACTTTAAAAGGACGAAGAAGGTGCCATAAATAGATGTCACGGATAATCTTGATTGCTTTTTGAATGAAAGAAAAACATACTAAGAAAAGTCGTTATATATTCGAATACCGACGATAAATTAGATATAATGTAACTATCGCCACTTAATAAATTAGTGTCGGCTTGAAGTATAAAATTGTATGAAACATTTTTTTTTTTTTTTTAGATTCCGGTACTAGTGGAAATACAATTCTATCCAGTTTGAAACACTATGTATTCGGGTGGTTCAGACTTCATAATGAATAATTTTTTGGGTAATAAATGAATATTAAAATATTATTTAATTAAAAAAATACCTTTTACAATTAAAATTAAAAAGTTATAAATGGTAAGTTTTAAAGAAAATGTTCTCTTATTAGAATAAACTATTTATTAGTGAACGCTCCTAAGTCCAGTTTTGTATAGCGTTTTTTTTTTGTAAAAGTGCTTATAAAATTTCATTAAATAATTAAATTTCAGTAGAAGTTTTCAGAGACTTAACCCAGAACGCGAAAATTATTTTCACAATTTAAAAAAAAAATCTAGCGAAGTCACCTTAGAAATACAAAAAGCTGAAATGTTAATAAACATAGATCCTACCTAAAGAAAAAAAAAATATGCTAGATTACAAAATGTGGAATCAACTGGTTTCGCCTCACACCACTAACGAAGCACCGTATCGTAAGAAGGTCGTAACTAACCCCTATATAAATAATTTTCTAAACTTGATTCAATGAAATAAATGAAAGATAGTTATTTATTTATTTATTTATTTTATTTATTTATGTACACACAATAATAAAAAAAAAGAAAAGAACAAATATAGACAGAAGAGTACAAAGGTGCTGCTTATTTCTAACGAAATTTCTTCCAGCAGACCTGCGACAGGAGAGTTGGATGAGAAATGTAGACACAGTGTGTATAAATAATTCATACAAGTTAAAATGGACTAAAATACAAATAAATACCTATATCAATAACAGTAAATAAATGTACACATATATATTAGTTAGTTACATTTTGTATTTTTTTCACACTGATTGAGGGATTATTTTCGATATCATGGGTTGATTGGAATAGAGGTAGTTTCCTTCACAGTGATTTATTATATTACACTAAGATTTTACCTATGAAATTGGCGTTTTTTAAAACGGATTGCTTTCAAGTGTTATATCTTTGGATTGACTTAAAATTATAATAATATTTCCACAACTATCACACAACACCGTCTAGTCCCAAGCTAAGCAGAGCTTGTGTTATGGGTACCAGACAGCTGATAAACATACTTATATATTTCTAAATACATACATATTATAGATAAATAATACCCAGACACAGAACAAATGATCGTGCTCATCACACAAATATTTGTCCTGGGTGGGAATCGAACCCACGACCTCCTGCATAGCAGTCAGGGCCACTAACCACTAGACCAACAGTTCAAATAAACTTTATATTAAAGATACGTTATTCTTTTTTCCAAATTAGGTATTTATTGGTTTCTTTGTGTTTCGTATTTTACTTTTACTGACTAATCCACCACCATCTCATCTATGATCCTTCAGTTGACTTTGTGTTATTGTTCCACAAGTTTCCTTTTCAGTAGTTTTACCATGGCATCGTCTCTGCTGCTCCTCTACGGTTTTGCTGATATCTCTTTGAGGCCGGTGTGAGACACTACGCGCCCTCGACGATTCGGACTCGGTCCTATATAAGACGAGCAGATCAAGAGATACCCATAGCTTGTCATCCACAAGCTCGCTCTTACGGATGATTAGCTATGGGAGCTGTGGCTGGAGATCGCACTGTGATTCCCGATGCCCGAGGCGTGTCCTGTCGCAGCGGATTGGGCGTGATGATGCACTTTGCCTCACTTTTGCGGCTGCCTTCTCCGTTGGATCACTGCTTTGAACAAAGAAGCAACCGCCTCCGCAAAATTTTTATCGTGCTTTTGGGTACAAAGCTGACCGGTCTACATTTTCCTCTCATATATATTAATATTGTAGTATGAAAATATTGTAGAAACAATCAATTTTTTTAAAGAGTAACCATGGTGTTTCTTGCCGGTTCTTCTCCATAGGAAACGACCAATTGGAACCATGCGCTAGGTTTTGACATTTTATAAGTGCCCATGTAGGCCTATATAAAATAAACGATCTTGAGTTTGAGTTTGAATATGGCCCGATCAGAGCCCGGTGCGTGGCGTCACGGCCGTCAATCGCCTTCATTAGGACACGTGGTTACACGTTATACTTAAAATATGTTTGACCTTGCACGTATCACCTCTCATTAAGTCACAAGTTCCTATAAATTTCACACGATGATACTCAATAGAACAAAATAAACTGTCGCACAGCTTGTTACCGACCTATCGCATTACGTTTAGTTACAATATTTTTACGATGTGTTGCTTCGTTAGTGTCATCGTTTCATATAGTTTGTAGACTAGTAAACTTTAGTTTGTACCTACTTAGGTTTTAGCTGTCAAACGGGTTTTTTTTATAGGATATCATCAAATTAAGCGTGAAGGTGTATCAGATTTTTAGAGATTTTTTTATAGGTGGTAAAATCATCCAATGGCATCTTCCGCTCTTAGACGGAGCGAGAGGGTGTGTCAGACTTTTACTGGCTAAATACCCAGTCCTGCTCCTTTGCCTTCGTTCCAAGGCCCCGAGGAAAACTTTCGCACAATATGTGGATCCAGTAGGCTTCGACCCTGCTGGGCCACTATTGTTTGCTGACATGCTCCTTGCAGCGTGCGTGAAACAGTACGCGCCGTCGACGACTTGCAATTCACCTTTCCTTTTTGAGGTAGAAAATTTTCTAATGGCTTCTCTCGCTTTAGGATGGAGCGGATCAGACTTTTACAGACTAAAACCACACCTATATTTTTTCAGTCGCCCTTTGCATTCTAGGACCAGGGGACTACCTTTTCAGAAGTCAAACGATGGCCCTAAGAGGCATCAGCCCTGCTGGGCGCCTACGGTTTTACTGAAATCACTCGGGTTCGGTCTGAACGGTTACCAGATGGCCGGACGGTGTGCTACTCATCGGTCTTCGTCCTGTGCCTACGGCGGCTGGCAGTCTTGGTTGGGATGTGAGGATGTCCGTCCCCTCACGCGAGTAGTCGTCTCTTTTGCTAACACTACTGCTTCGCAGAAGGAGGCGACAGCCATCCATTCTCTCTCACTCCGGACCATGGCCCAAAACTTGGCCTGGCGTGATAGATCAGCATCGGACTAAAACTCACCTGTGTTCTTTCATTTGCTCTTTTAGTCAAAAGTCTGACACGCCCTCCCTCTTCACCCTAGAGCGCGAGAAGTCATTAGATAATTTAATTAAAAAACTGTGTATTTCACTTACAGAAATCAAAACTGTGTGGTTACAACTTTGTCTATGATTGAATATTAAGTAGATACGTAATATGCGGCCATGTATGGAACTAATCTGGCGGTAATAAATAACAAGGTAATTCCGTTAGGGGTGCCTCAGCAAGATTATAGATTTGATGAACATTCGGTGCGATATTGAATATATCGTCCAATATTGGTGAGAGTGTTTTCCTTGATATTAAAAGAAATACAACCTCGATTATTGCTGTGGTGGCCGAGTGGTAATGGTCCCGACTTACGAGTTGTAGGTCGCGGGTTCAAACCCGGCCTGGCGCATTACTTTGTGTTATTTATTTTATCACCACTGCTCTCAAAACGGTGAAGGAAAACATCGTGAGGAAACCGGCATTTCCTAGAACCAAAAATTCGGAGATATGTGACATCCACCAACCCACACTGGGCCCGCGTGGTGGATTATGGCCCTTTCCTTCTCCTAGAGATGAGGCCTGTGTCCCAGCAGTGGGAACATTAAAAGGATGATGGTGACAACCTCGATTACTCTTTGATTTGTTATAAGGTAAAGTTTATTTTAAAAAATACAAGAACCATTAACGTTTGATGTTTATAGGGAGCTTTAATTAGTACTTATAATAATATAAATACTATGATTCTATTGATGTAGGCCAGTAGGTAAATTGCTTATTTGTATTAACTTTGATATGTTGTCGTGTTTGATCGAACTTGTTGTTTGACTGCTCGTATTGATATTGTGTTTTGGAAAAAGATCTACAAAAATAATTAAACGTAAAAAATTTATAAAAGTATAGTGGTGAAAAATGCTTTTTTTTTCTTTACAAAAACGATCTTTCGAAACTCGGACTCTTGCTAAACGATGATTTAAGGTTAAACTCCCATTTTCATAATAGTGGACATATCGAATTTTTAAATTACGAAAATCTATATATTATATTCAAAAGCGAAATACCACTCACTGATTAATCACGAAATTTCAGAAACTATAACACCTACAAATTAAAAATTTGGCAACTGGATTCCAAGTTGTCGACGGCGCGTGCTGTTCCCGCGTGCCTCAAAGACTTGTCAGCAAACCTTAGTGGCTCAGCCTGTTAGCAGGTAGGCGGGGTCGAAGCCTACTGGGGCCAAGGGTCTGCTTCTGATAATAAGGCTTGTCCCTGGTATGAAATGCAACGAAGGAACGGGGTCGTTTTTTAGTCAGTAAAATTCTGACACTATCTTCCGCTCCGCCCAAGGGCGAGAGATGTCATTGGATGATTTTTAAACAGTGAAAAAAAAAAACCCCGAAGAGGGTAAAACGGGGCTTGAAGTTTGTATGGAGAACCCAACTTTTATGCGGGCGAAGCCGTCCGCAGAAGCTAAGTATACTTATAATACAAATCAACCTGTGTTCACTTGATTTTCCGTAAAGATAATATGTACGAAAAGACACAGCTATAATACATCGCCACCTCTATTCATTTGATTTCAGTTGATCTTAAAAGCTTCTTAGAAACATCTGATATTTTTGTGTATATTTGTCAAAGACACATTAGTTTTCCCCAAGTTCTTCAGTACTATGTCAATCTTCGTAAATGCATCCCCTCTTATTTTCTAATGTAGCTGTCGCTCACTCTAATGTTTAATGTCATTTGGGAATTTGCATACGTGGTAACACATTCACTTGAACTTAATCTCGTGAGGTTAGATTCATTATTTTAAAATAGTTTTGTTGTATTGGTCCTTAGAACAGTGTGATAAATTGTCTTAATATAAGTTAGTGATTTCTTTTATTTGAGATGTATTTTTTATTTTTTTTGTCAGAAACTATCAAATAGCGGTAGGGTGAAACCCGGATAGTCGCCCCGCGGGTATAGTTGCCTTGGTTGCAATTACTCTAGTTTCGCAAATGAAACACATGTTATTTTATTTTTCTATCAAGAGACTCTGCTACTACAACTAAGTTGACCGTGTTGAATGTCTCTGTGCTCATAGGACGGCTAGGTGCGATCAAAGTTTTTGCGGGATAAATGTCCTCTTCCTCGACAGGGCTTCTATCATAAATGTAATTTACATGGATTAGGCAACTATCCCCAATATCGGATAGTTGTCCCGAAATTTAGAGGTCTGCAAAAATCGCCAATACCTACTCTGGAAATATCAACGATAATGATTATTCCTTTCATAAATATGAAGATAATAAACCAAAGTAACCTACCCATTTTACAAATAATGAATCTTGCTTTTTATACAAAGATATATCAAGTAATTTTAAAAAGTGAGGCAACTATTCTGGTTTTACCTTACTGTTTCTTTCAAAAAGAAATTTCTTCCAGCAGACGTGCGAAAGAAGAGATTAGAAGATTGTAAAAAAAGAAAAAAAGGGAAAAAAAAGGAAAAAAAGGGAAAAGAAGGGTTTTAGTCAGAAAAAATCTCATAATCTCCCACCTTAAAAAAACCTACCTTACCTTCAGAGTGTATCTATCTATAGTTCCACTTTTTTTTTGAAGGTGTGATTTGTCTTACTTCGAAATAAGACAAATCGCACGTTCGAAATCAAACCCATCGACTCGACATCCACACTATCCACCATTACACTACAAAGCTCCAGCATCGATCACACGAACAATCGCTAACTTGTTACTTAAATCCCCTTTACATATCACCTTAAACACCGCGAGAAAACCGTAAAACAATCCCTTGGCACCCAATCCAATAGATGGCACGCAATAAATCAACAATTTAGCTGGGCAATTTTCATAATTCACGCAATATCAACTTACCCCAGTATAAAGAAAAAAGCAATTTCCTTAGGTTGCATTACTGGAGGGACGGGGAAGGTTTGCCCTCGGTTCACACTGGCCCGATGATATCGTGTGATACTGTTATACTAGCAGGATGTAAATCTGGGTGAAGTGATGAAGGTAATATGGGTCGTAGGGCACAGATCCAAGAATGTTATGAGTGTATTCATGGTTTATGTGAAGGTGTGTTTGCCTTTTTGGGGGAATTGTAGTCTGGGGGAACTTGACTTGCAGATCAAATCGCTTTGGAGTTTTGTGGCAGTAAACTGTTGTCATTTTTTTTCTGTTTAATATTTGGCTTATATTTTATGGTGTGTATGATAAAGGATAAATTAATAACTATCCCGAAAGCTAGGATTTTGTTAAAAAAAAATAAAGAACCCGATTGTAGTGCCAATACGTCCACGCGTTTCCGAGATAAAAGGTCTTGACAGACAACAAAGTGATCCTATAAGGGTTCCGTCTTTTCCTTTTGAGATACGGATCCGTAAAAATGAACAAACTCAAGTTTTGCAGTATTATTTAGTAAAGATAATACTCGTAAATAAGTGACAAACTAAAAGATAGATTGAAACGAGGTGAACTTTTGTTAGAAAATTATTGGGTCGTGGATTAAGAGCGATTTTAATTTGAATTAAGTTAAACTTATTAATATTATAAAGCCTACTCCGGTAAATGTTGAAATTTATTGGTTTTTATTCAACATTGAATATTGGACACTGTTGCCATCTTCAGCATGCCTTGTTCAAATAAGTGTAATTTTTCCTTTCTGAAACAGCCTTATAACAAAGGTTTTAAGCCATTCTAAAAGGTATTTGAACATCTTACTCATTCTTAAAAATCCTTCAACCAAAGTTGTATTACGAAATTCAAGTACAATGTAAATACAATTAATATTTCATTAAAATCCCTCAAACTAAATCCAGATTTCGTTACAGAACTTAAATCTAATGAAGTATTCGCGAAGAGAACAGAAGCTCTCATCAATAACTAAGTTTATCAAGTTAAGAGCTCTCACTTAAGTGTGTCGTTCACGACTTAAAAAGGCTAATGTAACTTGGTTTTGGTTCTAGACTTTCAGTAAGACCCAGTTGTTTTACTTTGAAGATTATTTGCGGTAGAATTATGAGGCATTTTAAGTTTGTATTAACACATTATAAGTATGTTTGTGTGTTATGTTGGTTTTATGTTTAAGTCTCACCATGCTCACCGCCTTTGTCGCCGCTGAAGACGCCTGCTTTAAAGAATTTATGTAGATAATTTCATAACTATATGCTGAAAAATTACAAAGTTATAAGCTTGTCACCAGGTCATCCGGGCCACTGAGGCGTTTTTTTGCTCCCGCAGCTGTGCGTTGGTGTCTAATGCCTACTATGACTTGCCGTGACCTATATTATACTTAGTCTCGGTTATGTCCAACTTGTGACTTTTTTTAAATGTGTTTGGGAAAAAATATTACATGATGTAAAAATATTGGAATCGATTCAGTTACTGATTCTGAACAAACTATAGGTTTCGCTTACACTAAAAATAATCTTGTATAGCCTAATATTTCGCCAACACATAAAAATTAAGCAACATTAACGATTAATGAGTTACAAAACATGTAACCATCAATTTATTAGAGCCGGTCCCAAGTGTGGCCGCGTCCCTAGGAAGGTGTTTCGGATATGAACGATTATTCTGGGCCAGGGTAACAATAGGGAAATAAATTATGATTGATGAACGCCCGTGGGGAACGCGCACCTCTTTAAGGGTACAACAATAACAATATTTATTTTTGCTGCGACCAGAGAGGGGTTATTAGAAGAACAATGTTCAAGATTCTATGCGGATTGTTTTTTTTTTTATGTGGTTTTTGGCAGGTTTTAAAATTAAAGTATCCGGCCGAAAAAAAAAAAATCTTAAAACTAAGTTTAGGGTGTCGCATACGGAAGACAGCTTGGGACAAGTTGAATGGCCGTCCCTAGCCATTTCCCTACTAGCTTGGGGTCAACTTGCAGTATAACCGAATGCAGCCGGGAAATGATGTTCCTGATCATGAATCAATGATCTCGTGTAGTTGAGGTACGTCGCATCTGACGGAAATCTAATCTGGGTCTCCGTCAAGAAAAGCAAGTGTCAGTCTCCAGATGGTGATGTCGCATTGAGATTGGAGTGCAGTCCTCGAATATTTGAGAGGTGCACTTTGAATAAGAGGACGGTGCATCCGCTGTTGACACTTGCTTCTCTTTTTACCTTTCATTATTTAATTTTTTTTTTTAATTTATTTGCATAGGAAAAGTCTAAGATGACACTTGAGCGAGGTGATGCCATGTTAAACCTAACAACACACCATAGCTGCTGCGCCAATGGAAGGTTAATCTGGAGACTGCGGGGATGTCCAAACCCCCCAAGGGATCGCCATCGAGTCCTCTCGTCCAGTCCCCAACCGGCACGATAGGGTCACCCTGGGATTTTTCACAGTTGGCGGAGCAGTTTTTCATGTGTGGCTGGCACACTACTTGGGCCCCCAACTACCTGCGGTCGGCCAGCGGGGCACCGTGCTTCGGATCCCGCTACCCTCCATGACAAATATCCGACGTGACAACAGCTTGTGCATCATACCCGGTATATATCGCAACACAACTACTAATCGCGCCTCAAGCGTTTCGCCTCATCGTTTATTCTGTGTACGAAGATTTACTGATTCCTTCGATGTACGAAGGATTAGAACTATTTGCAAGTAGTGGTTTTCCCGTTCGATTATAATTTAGATGTCTTCAAGGCTAGACTGAATAAGCTCATAATAAACTAGTGCGATTCACCATCAACCATTCCATCACTCATACAATGAGGTGGGATTGCAGTCAAGTGTAGTCAGACTAGTGTATTGATGATATTGATATGACTATTATTATAAAAAATAAAATGCTACTTTATCCATGAGTGATATAAGCAATATATTTTCCGCTTCAACATAGTCGAAGCCGACGGCAGGAGCGAGTAATTTAAAAAAAAAGATGAATTATTTTAGAATAATTCATAGTATTTAAGTTGTTTTCACCACGATGGTTTTCAAACCACTTCAGCTACAAGCGATATTCTTCTCAGAATTAATCCAACAAAAGGTTTCAATTCCTCTAAAACTTGTCTAGTCCAACCGACAACTACTTAGTTTGAAGATAACAAGACTTCTACCAGATAGTTGCTATTAATCAAAGTCGCCTATTGAAAGTAAACAATATAGTGAAAACCGTGAGCCCTCGACCATTTCAGTTTCAACAAACAACATTAGTCATCTGTCACACCGGCCATCGTACCCTTTCCGACATAGACAAACATTTCATGGACGCTGGTTCAAACGGAAATATTACTTTTTGAGCACATATGGATGGTTGCAAAAATATTTATAAACAAGATGTATTACGGTGTGAATGGGTTCGGGGTTCGTAAGTGGAACGGGTATGCCTCAATTTAGGTGCGTTTTGGAACGCTTGTCAAAGAAAGTGTGGATTTAATCAGTAAAAGTCCTACACGGCCTCCCGCTCTGCCCTAGAACGAGAGAAGTTATTGAATGATTTCCCACCTTAAAAAAATGTGTGTTTGGATGTATCACTAACCTTTGTTCATGGCTTCACCTGTATGGTAATAGAATTCCTTTGTGTTATTGGCTTCTGCTAGCGGTTTTGCCCGCGTCAAAGTTGGTTTTTTCATACAAACTTTTGAATCCCGTTTCAGTCCCTGAAATTTTAGTTAAATGCACTTGGCAGTGCTTTTTTAAAGAAATTAGTGATGCTGATAAAAGCAAATAATATGGGCATCGCCGCACTAGTTATACCTATAATAATATTGTTAGCGCATCGGTATTATATTTAGTATCGACACACGTACACACCAACACGCTAGGCGATGCAGACATTTTTATCAAAATAGTTTTTTTTTAAATTCCAAAATGCAAATTGGTGGTCACATGTCTTCGAATCTTTCGTTCTAAGACCGGTGTCTTGATGATGTTAGAAATTACCAATGTAAAAAATAGCTGAAATTGGTTCTGTATTCTTTTTAGCATGTGTGTTTATTATGTTACATGTTTTATAGGCTTATTAAAAAAAAACCCCGGAGCCAGCCTTATCGACAAGCTTCGCTAAGATAGTCAATACTAAAGTAAAAAAATACGTCTACTGGGATGGTAATTAACTATTGGTCGCTTTTTTCTCATTAAAGAGACTTATACAGATACAAAGTAGGGATGGTAGTAGCGGAATCTTTATTTTTTTAAGTGATTTAAAGTAGTACGATCCCTCCTGATGGTAAGCAGTGATGCAATCGTTGATGGTGAAGCGCACTAGTTTATTAAGAGCCTTTTCACTCTAGCCTTGAAGACACTTAAATTATAATCGGACGGGAAGACTGCAGCAGGTGAATTGTTCCAGTTCTTCGATGCACGCGGTATAAACAACATGGCAAAACGCTTAGTTCGGATCGTAGGGGAGTCAACAACGTAAGGCTTTATTCTAGTAAAATTAAAAAGATGATGATAAGATCGGTTTCAGTCAAATAGTAGTAGTCAATACTCGTAGGAAGTTATTGTGTTGTAATAGTCGTTGAAAGATTAGTAGTACATAAATAAATACACATTTTGTTGAGCTTTATGATTATATTGACGCTAAGATCAAAAATGTATTTGATGTAGGACGTAAAGATTTCCGCTTTAACCTTTTTCTGAGAAGGATTTATGCCAAAAGCTATTGTATAGTCTAAAGGAAATTGGTAGGTTGTGCTTTCAGCTGTCAATTTCAGTATATCCAGTACTACTTAGTTCTTAGAATGGTGTTGTAAAAGTAGGTGTAGTTGAGCTTCTTTCATCAAGACCTCTTTAGATGGTTTAGAACTCTTGACACGTTTGAACTAGTCTACCAGCTACGGTAGAAGCAGGCTTGCGGACGTCGAGTAATTGGTAGCTCGATGTCCGGCCGTCCAGTAATCGGGCCAAGCCCAAGTCGTCGACAGCGTGTATTGATCCACGCGTTCCTCAAAGAGATGTCATCAAACCCTATTCCAGGTACCCAGCCCGGCCAAAGCCTGCTAGGGTCGCGGCGATTTTCTGAAAAGGAAACCCGTTGTCTTAGAATGCAAAGAAGAACTGAAAGACACAGGTGTGTTTTTAGTCAGTAAAAATCTGATACACTCTCCCGCTCCAGAAGCGCAGAAGAAGTCATTGGATGATGTCCCAGCCTTTAAAAATGGCACGTTTGGGCAGCACGAATACTTGAAAGAGTCACTACGGACCTGGAAAGCAAAGGGCAACTTTGCAGGTTTTAATCAAATAAAGTCTGAAATATCCTCCTATTCTGGGTGAAGAAAAAATATGGAAATTAGCCTTAAAAAAGGGAATGGCCTCGATTTACGAGTAGTAGGACGTAGCTTCAAACCCTGCCCGATGAATTACTTAGTGTAATTTATTTCAGCACCACTGCTCTCAAAACGGTGAAGGAAAACATCGTGAGGAAACTGGTCTTAGAATCAAAGATTCGAAGACATGTGACATCAACCAATCTGCATTGGGCCAGCGTGTTGGATTACGGCTCATTTTCTTTCCTAGAGAGGAAGCGTGAGTCCCAGCAGTGGGATCATTAGGTATAAGGCTGATTATGCTATGCTAAGGATGTTTTTAATATCGTGCCAATTTCAATACGCATGCGGATTTAATCCGCAAGCTTAACCTCCGCAAATGTCCTTTTCATGCAAGTATTGTAATGCGTATGATACGCGGGACACGATTTTTTTGCCTTTTGCAATTTTCTGCATGTGTGATGAAATCCGCATGATATTATAATACCCCTAATAGGCAATATTATTTTCTCTTAAAGTAGGTAAAAAGCTTAGCGAGATATAATACTTCAAAAATCGTTAATCCAAAACTTTTCGTGTTAAACGGCATTTAAAAAATTTTAAGCAAAGAAGAAACTTCAAAAAATCCATTATGAAAAGCAGCTTACCCCAATACGGTGAAAGTATTTTAGTCTAATGCGTGCTTTGGAAAGTTTCAGGTATAAAGGTATAAAGAAGTATACCGCTAACTGCTTCGTTTCGAAACTTCGCTGAAATGTGGTGTGAACAACGGTATTGTTTTAAAAATATGATGTTGCTTCTCAAGACAGAAATTCGTGTTTCTAAATACTTGGCTGTTGTTTGTTTTGAATTTTTATTATTTGGTAATTTTGGTGTGTTTTGTTTGCATTTTATTATTTTTATTAGAAGATTTCTTTATTACTTTACTTTGGCTTTGTGAGTTTCTAAACGTAATCATATGCATTAACGTCACATCTGGTGACAAAATGGTAATAGTTTAGTCATTCTTTTTTCCACAACTATCACACAATGCCGTCTAATATCTAGCTACACAGAGCTTGTGTTATGAGTACTAGACAACTGATAAACATACTTATGCATTTATTTATATGTTTTATTATCTTCAGTCAACCAAAGCATTTATAGACCTTATATTATTATTGCACCTTCGGTAAAACAACGGCATGACTGCAATTGTATAGGTGGCTATTTTATGTTCTTATTTGCGTTAGAAAGATTTCTTTCCAAAATATCTAGAGGAAGATGTGTAAAAAAGTCACAATTATATAAGAGTGGTTGTATGGAAATGTATCTCGGGTCGACCGCTCTTAACCTTGAAGATCGACTCATACCGGCTGTTATTATTCCACGACCTCCTCCAGCGTTTTACAAAACAAAAAAAAACCTAATTGAAATTATGATGGCCGCAAGCCCGACTAAGTTTCAGACGGTGCGAGCTGCAATACCGAGTTTTATTATCTTAATAAAAAGCGGAAAACTTGGGAGTTATTTTTAACTGCGGTTTTCTGAGTGTCTCTACCTCTTTGGTCGGATTTAAGTTTGGTAATTAAAAGTTGCGGTTCGTTAGTATCGTGCGGTTAACACTTGTACTGTGGGGCCAATTTGCGACGCGCATGGTCTGCTGGGTAACGTTCGGTGTTCAAGTTAACACGTCAGGCGTTTTGACGGGTTCCGTGTTTTAACAACGCGTTTTAATTCGTCAAAGTTAGGGCTCTTTTTGAAAGGGAAATGTATTTAAAGTTTTAAAATGTTTACTGTTGTTTGTTTTAGGTGTTTTATGAATATTTGAAGGTTTAAATGTAACTTATTGAAGCGAGACCAATGGCGTATTTAATAAAGCGACTGGTGACAGTTTACATGGTATAATGTGATAATTTCGTACCTTTTTTTGGCTTTTTAAATATTGTAATTACACTCAATTGTTACTTTTTTTTCTATCCGCGTCTTCAACTTGCAAATGAGATGGAATGTAATATATCCATATTATATTATGGGTACTCCAAGCTAGAAATAAATATATTTATTAATTAATCGAATAAGTAATCAAAATGCATAAAATTCTTACTTACTATTCATAAAATACTTATTTTAATATAAGTGATTATTAGCATCAGCCTTATAATGTTCCCACGCTAGGACTCAGGCCTCCTCTCTAGGAAGAGGGAATGGGCCGTAATCCACCACGCGGGCCCAGTGCGGGTTGGTGGAACCGTTTTGAGAGCAGTAGTGATGACATAAATTACACAAAGTAATGCCGTCTGGCTGGTATTGAACCCGCGACCTACAACTCGTAAGTCGAGGTTACCACTTAGCCACCACTGCTCTCCAAGTGATTATTATTTATATTTGTTAAAATATAATTAAATTACTGATAATGCCGAAATAATGTGCCCTGGCTGGGGGCTTTGATTCTCGGATCGAGGCCGCCACAGGCAAGTCCGGTTAAGCAGCCGACAACCTCATAGGTTGACCTGCGAGAGGCCACACACAAAAAAAAAGAAGCTGAAATAATGTATTAATTTATTTATTTGTCAGCACGATAAATTTAACGAGTATTCGTATTTAAACGTTTTTATAAAACTCAGAACTTTAAAAGAAATAAAACGAGAATGCAATACAATTAAACCATATTTTCTTTTTGAAATAAATGAAGTCAGTGAAATAAAATCTGGAAACGACAGTCGTAATTAATTTACTTTTTGCTCATTCAGCTGAATTGAATTATTTACCGTACAAACATTTGATAAATTAATTTGGCACTTCGATCGAGCTTGTGGCTAAACAGTAACCAGACCGATCATTTTCTTTATTATTATTAATAGGCTCACGCTTGACGCTATCTCACCCTAGCACGCGAAGGGCAACTAAAGGACACTGGTGTGATTTTAGTCAATAAAAGTCTGACACAAGGGTGGAAGGCATTCAATTATATCAACCCTTAAAAAAATCTCACCTGATCATAAGCGCTGTGGTCGATGATGGAGTACATTTGCCTAGAAGTAACCTATTTACTCTAGACTTAAAGACCCTTAGGTTGTAGCTATCAGGAAACCGAGACTCCAGCAGGGAATTCCACTACTTAGCTCTAAGCACAATGAATGTGATCCCAAAACCCTTGTTAGTTATAAGGACAAGTAATGCTTGGCGAAATCTGTTCATGGATGAGTGACCGAGACTACTCTGTTCCTCAGAAATCATATTGAGCAGTCTCGGTATCAGCTCTCATTTGTAAAGCTGACGCCAGGATTTCAGAGGGTGAAGGTTATTCGGTTTCCTGGGTTGAGGAGTTCATATCGGAAAACGCTCCATATAAAATACTGGTTATTCAGCTGCAGCCAGTTATGCTGGATAGTGATGACAGATTAGAAACTTAAATAGATTGATTTCTACCAGGCAGTGTCACCATTATCCCACTGCTGGGTAAAATTAACAACCAATGGTCCAGATAAGTCTTGGGCAACTTACGTTTACGGTTGCTTACTTCGTTTCTTTTTAACAAAATCTAAAAGACTAAAAAATAGGTCAATTGCGAGTCGTCCTCGTACGTGAAGGGTTCCGTATCGGAAACCAGACCACGTTGGAATGAGTTAAGAGCCAGTTGTAGTCACTGCGTATTTTGTATGAACTTCGCCTGGGTCTATGTCGACTTTGAAATCGTAAGTTAGGGTCAGAGTCGCGATTTTTTTATCGAGCCAACTTGTTTACTTATATTCATATTTTGATTTATGCCCGGCGGTTGGTTACAGTCAATTTTAATAAAATATTTTTTCTTGGTGTTCTCTTTTATATTTGTGGATTTCCAGTGGATTAAAAAAGTTTAAAATGAGTAGAACCTGGCCTTGAGGTAGTACTACACGCGCACACGTGTGCCGCACACGCCGATCTAAGCGCGTCGTACTCCATACATTTTATATGGCAACTAGACTTGTAAAGCTACATTAGATCCACGCCACGCAACGCCACGCGACGTGGTTCTACGTACAAATCGGGTGTGATCCACGTGTGCGTCGGTCTAATGTAGTCCTAACTTTACTGTGACCATTGAATGAAAATAGAAAATAAAGAAACATTGGTGAATTCTAGTTAGTAAAAGTCTGATAAGCCCCTTCGCTCAACATTAGAGCCAGAGAAAGCATTTAATGACTTTTCATCTCAAAAAAATCAGACATACTAACAGTATCTACTATTCCTCCTGAAATATAAAAACACTGAAGTAGGGATTTTTTTTTTTCAGTAAAATTCTTACACTCTCTTTTGCTCCACCGAGAACGGGAGAAGTTATTTGATGGTCTCCCATCTCAAATAACAAAATTTGTTCTTTTTCCTTTTGGAGGACGGAACTCTAAAAAGAAAAAAAAAACTACCTCGCATTTTCTTTTCTGTTTATTTTCACTTTCCTTACGTAAGTTTTTCAACGCAACATGAGGCTAAGCCACTAAAATATTCAGTAGTGAGAAGACAAGACAAGATAGTTCGACGTCTGTCAAGGCCTATATTGTCATGAGGTACGTACACTCGCAAAAAGTAGATTGCAGGAAAATTCAAAATTGTAGAGAAATACAATTAGATAAATTGTTTACATTTTTATTTAGCCCAAAGCCTGGCTTTTGCATCGGTCAGAGATTAAGCATTGCCGTACAACGTAGCAACGCTGCCAGTTTTTTTAAGGCACATTTCCAAGCCGACAGTGATGCGGAAAATTTTATTGACGCCATATTAGTAAAAAGTATGCATTTATCCTACCTAGTATTTTATTTTCCGGGTTTTAGTTATTTAATTAGTTATAGGTACACAAATTTTATTAGAATTCCATTCTTAAATAGCAAAGCATATCATTAGCTTTATAATATTCCCACTGCTGGGACTCAGGCCTCTTCTCTTGGAGGGAATGGGCCGTTATCCATCACGAAGAACCTGTGTGGGTTGTGTGGATGTCACATGACTTCGAATTTTTGGTTCTAGGACATGCCGGTTTCTTCACAATCATTTTTAAATAAACACATAAACTCTTACTCGAAAATAATAGTATAACATCAGAAACATAAAAAGTGTTTTCTAAATGAAAATACGATTATTATAAGATTTCATTAAAGTATCCTAATATTTTATTTATCGTTCAAAGAACCACAATATTGTTCTGACTAATTAAAATGTTCACCTTGAAAACAAGACTTGTTTCTTAAAAAAATAAAAGAATATTTTATTTTAATTTTAAATTAAGCCAGCAGGCACGACTAATTAAAAAGAAAATTTATTTAACTCAAGCCAAAAAGTACATTTAAATCGACTTTATACCTTAACTACAACAGCTTAAAAATACAATGCTGAATTCCCTTTTTTCAATAATCATAACAGCCTTAATATG
Organism: Leucania comma; assembly: GCA_958295575.1. Lineage (NCBI taxonomy): Eukaryota > Metazoa > Arthropoda > Insecta > Lepidoptera > Noctuidae > Leucania > Leucania comma. The sequence continues at coordinate 10,248,823 of OY282474.1, read as the reverse complement.
TTCCCACTACTGGGATTCAGGCCTCCTATAGGAAAGGGAGTTGACCGAAATCTCACACGGGCCCTGAGCTGGTTGGTATCACACTAAGGCCCGTGCCTCACCGGGACGCCATGGCAGCGCAGTCAGTTCGAACAACCAAAGAAATGTATGCAGCTCTATGGAGTGTGCCTCAACTGGCGACTGTTGGCCACGCAGCCAGTCCATACTTTTTATTGGCGTCTTGAACTGGCTACGCCGCCATGGCGTCCCACTGAGGCACGGCCCTAATTGTCATTATTGTATTAAAATATCTAAGCCGACGCCGATGCTGCTAGAAAGTAGTTCGACTTTATGGACCTAATCCATTGATCCCGTTTGTCATGAAATAATTGTATTAGGGTACGATGGAACTGACATAGGTTGTGCGTAATAAAAGTCCCATAATTGTTTTAAAGAAATACAATGTTACACTATCACACTATATACTACCTTATTTTTAATATAGGTATGCAAAACCTGATACACATGTCTAGTATTTTTATGCAAATAATCTATTTACAAAGTTTCATAACTGTATCATGAAAAAACAAAAATTTGTGTTATCTGGTTGTCTACACAAAAACATGGTCAACAGGCCATTCGAGCAATTGAGGGGTTTTTTTTTGGTAGGTAAAAATTATCCAATGACAAATGCCGTCCTTGGGCGGAGCGGGAAATAGTGTCAGAGTCTTACTGACTAAAAACCTACCCCGTTCCTTCGTTGCCTATCATACCGGGCCTGAGCCTTCCTCTCAGAAAACGGCCGTTGACTCCAGCAGGCTTCGACCCTGCCTGCCTGCAGCCAGCAGGCTGGGCCTCTACGGTTCTGGGTTGTTTTACTCGCTCACTCTGTGCGCTAGTGACTAATGCGCGCTATGACCTGCCGTGACCTGTATTGTACAATCTCGGTGATATAGTAGTACTTATGAACTTTTATAAAAAATATAACATGGTGTAAAAATTATTGGAATCGATTCAGTTACTAATACCATATAGGCGAAAGTTTGTATATTTGTTACTTTTTCACGTTCGAATGGTTCAACGGATTTAGGTGTGGAACAAGACTTACGACACTTTTTATCTTGGGAGTATGTTTCTTTGAGATAGTTTTTTTTCCGTTGCGTAGGTGAAATTCAGTGTTCTTGTTACAAAAAAAAAAAATCCTTGCCTAGAAAAAAAAAATTTACGCCTGTATACTGGGCTCTACCATGACGATTTTATGGAATTTTATTTTTAGAAATGTCGCTATACAAGCCTTATAGCACTAGCTATAAGGCATGTATAGCGACATTTCTTTCAAATTATCAGGATCAGAACTTACCATTTCTGCTTACATTATTAATTTCGGAAAATCATTTTGTTTACACAAAGACGTACGCCAATTTCACAACTTCCCCTTTATCTTTAATTAAGGTATATTTTGTATAAGTTCACGCTCCCAGACCCTCGTTAAGCATTCTATGATAATACTTGTAAATATGATCGTAATTCTGTCTGTCTGTTTGCTGACCTTTCAAGCCCTATTAAATGAACTGATTCATATAAAACTCGGCTCACAGATAGACCTTTAAATATATTAGGTCATAGATTCCAAACTTCATTCCTCCGATGCGCATGTTAAGTATCGCCTCATCATAATCATCATCATCAGCGTTTTAATGTTTCCACTGCTGGGACACAGGCCTCTTCTCTAAGAGAGGGAATGTGCTTTAATCAACCACGCCGGCCCAGTGCATGTTGGTGAATGTCACATGTCTTAGAATTTTTGGTTCTAGGACATGCCGGCTTCCTCACAATGTTTTCTTTCACCGTTTTGAGAGCAGTGGTGATGAAATAAATTACACAAAGTAATACGCCTGGCTGGGTTTGAACCCACGACCTACAACTCGTAAGTCGGGGCCGATACCACTCGGATACCACTGCTCTCGCGTACCACTAGAAAAGTTACAGAATCCAGGCTAAAGTGGTAAAGATATGTTATCTGCAGACCCTAACTACATGAAAAAGTGCCATTCTATGGCTACAACGAAGGCAGGGAGAGGTAGACCAGTAATTACCTGGGTGACTAATGTCCAGAAGGACATGTAGAGGCTTGGCCTTACCATCGTAGGGAATGGCGCCGAAGATTAAAAAAGAAGAAAATGAAAAGAAGACTTTCCTTTCCAAATCTGTGTGAGACTGCGTCCAAGCACTACTAGTAGAAAACAAAACGTATTGTAGTAAAGTGAGAAGTTGGGCAAACGAGATTGTTGTCATTGCGAGTGGACCTTAGATGAAGTTGGGACAGGAACGTGGTGATAAAATAGAAAGGAATAAACTTCAGTTTTTTTTCTTTCTGTTTTCCTCTTTATTTTTTGCTAAACGGTAAACTACGGCTGTGAATGATAATGCTGGTATTCCTTTGATATGTTAAACCGCATTTCTCGATAGCGAAGACGCGGCAAAAGCTAGTCTTGCATCCACGTGTAAGGTTTGTAAATGAAGATACGTTAATGTGTATAGATAGCGGTAATTCTCTTGCTCATCGATTTTAAACGTCAATGAACGTCTCGTGTTTAGATTTCGAGGAAGTACTGATTTACATATATCAAGAATTTGATATGGCGAGATCAAAGTTGTGGTTTATTGTTAAGGAAGTTGAGAGTCCTTATTAGTCGGGTTTATGAGATATTAATTTCTGCTAAAGGGTTTTTTTTGGGAATTGAAAATTATTTGACAGGAATTTGTTGCCGTGATAGTAATCACTCATGTTATGATTAAACTATAGAATAGAATTTAAAAAAAATATAGTTAAGAAATCTATTGCAGCCTACCTGTGAAGGGAGAGTCGACAAAAAAGAATGTAATAAATAATAATAATATAATAATATTATTATTATTCCACAATTATCACACAACACCGTCTAGTCCCAAGCTAAGCAGAGCTTGTGTTATGGGTACCAGACAGCTGATAAACATACTTATATATTTCTAAATACATACATATTATACATAAATAACACCCAGACACAGGACAAATGATTGTGCTCATCACACAAACCTTTGTCCTGGGTGGGAATCGAACCCACGACCTCCGGTATAGCAGTCAGGGCCACTAACCACTAGACCAACAGGCCAGTCAAAAGTAATATATAGACATAATTTTTAAAAGTAGGTACGTAGTGAGAAAAAAAAAATCCATTCTAAGGTCCAATCTGCTTGAGCTGCTCGAATGTTCGAAAGAGTACTGTGGCCCAGGAATGCAAACAGTAACTGAAGAAAAACATCATCATCAACATTTCAGGCGAAAAACGTCCACTGTTAGACATAGGCGTCCCCCAATTGTGACCATAACTATCGTTCCTGTCTGTCTCGCATCCATCGGATTCCGCGACCCTTACCAGATTATCGGTCAACCTTGTGCACCTTGTCTTCTGGTACATAGTCGCCACTCCAGAACCTTTCGTCCCCATCGACCAATGCGACCTCTTCTGCGAGCAATGTGCCCAGCGCACATTAGAAACACGGTTGAGTCTCAATTTCTCTCATCTACCCAGAGTGGGAGATGTCAAAAAAAGGTCTTATTTACTTGTACACTCTTCAAAATTGTTTCAGTGTTTTAAGCGTTATATTTATATATACATTATAAATAGAGAGACGAATAGAGTTACTTTCACGTTCCAAGTTTTAGTCTGGTTTAATTTTGGTAGCCAATGGTTTAAACTATAGTCAAATTGTGTAGTTATTTCTGAACAATATTTCTACGCTATATTCCCGACTAATTTGTTGCAAAAGACTAGCGTCAAACAAGACATTTTATTACTATTTAATGCGTGTATAAAATCATAAAGCCGCCCTCGGCCTAATCGAAACAATAGCGTGACAAGACCCTATCTGACGGGCCGTCCACCAAAGTGTACGCTTATTGCGAACTTCCAGACTTTCTGTCAAGTCACTGTATAGGCTAAAATAGGCACTTAACCTTAATGGGAAATGCCATAAATTTTCCGCGAGATGCCTTAATGCTTTTGTCGCTGAAAAAATTGCCAGTGAATAGGCTGGGGCAACCACGGGGTCAGTGTTTCACGAATACCATGTTTTAAAGCGTAAAGCGTTTGAGATGAATGAGTAAGCGCTTTTTTCACTGTTTTATACGAAAATTTTGATACCCCAGCGCAGTTCGTGTCAGTAAAGTAAATAATCGTGTAAAGCGATTTAAAAAGTGGACTTTGGAATAGATTCCTGTTCATTGAATTGAGGTTGCATTTTACTGGTTTGAAAAAGTAAATACAGAAAAGTTATTTACGCAATACATATTAAGTTGGACTATGCTTGTTTTTTTCGTTTCGCCATTTGCTGTTTATTATCTGCAGAAAATTAATTTTCTGTGAATGTTAACTAATTTTTAATTCAGCACCAATCAATATGTTTCGTAAAGCGAAAAAATTTATACTAAACTTCTCAAAATTCCAAAGAAATAAAATCATGTAAAATAAAGTATTTTCAAGTACTTTATTGTTCTTATAAAGTATAGAGTACAATTAACTGAAATAACGTACAATACTTTATTATAAAGTACGAGTAACCCTAGATGCGAGACGCACGGGACCTGTCATTGATTGGCCGGTGATACTTGGCCTATGTCTAGCACTGGACGTATTTTGGCGTCTTTTAGATGATAATGGTAGGGTCGGTGCCCTAAGTTACCTGAACCATCCCATTTTAGGGCTGCGGGATTGTTTGAAAGAGTTTTCGTGGCCTGTGCGAAGGGTAAATGAAGGAACAAAGGTAGGTTTTAGTCAGTTAAAGTCTGACACTTTACCCGCCCACCTAGATTGAGAATAAACTAAGTTATTTGTCAATTTTCCACACCTAACCAAAAAAAATACATTCAGCGGAAAAAATATCTGACCCTTAAAATTTTTCGTAGATAATGTTTAGCAAACAGTTTTTAAAAGGTAAAACAATGAGCGACCCACGGGGAAACTTGATGGTCTTCCATTGTTTTCTTACTCCTGTTCTCAGCAACTTTTTATCTAACAGACACAATAATATTCTGAAATTTTCTTCACCCTTTCGCTATCCAAACATTTTGTTAGTTCAAGATACATTAATTGGTCTGGAAAACACAGACAGTGTTACCAAGAAGCAGCTAAAAATAACTTGGAACTTATTTTCGTGAATATTTACGCCTACTTTAACGTCTTAGCATAGAACAAGTGAAGGAAAACAAAGCTATTTTCTGAACCTTGGGTAGTTACTCAAGCCCCAAGCAAACGCCGGCGTTCGCACACCTATTGTCTTTCTATTGTGTCTCTAATTACGGTTTTCAAAAAGTTAAGGACGACAACATTGAGTAGTTAGCTACAAACACATGGAATCACAGTCAGGGATGGCGAACTTTTTGTATCTCGCATCTGGCGTGCTATTTGCCAAAACTCTGATCCTTAACGGCCAACATACAGTAGGTATATTTACGAAAATATTTTGTATACACATTATATAATAAAATAATGGCAAAAGTTTCTGAGTGTATACGAGTGTATGTTTCTTCTTCAAACATTCCTAAGTATGGCCAACATTGAGTAGTGACTACAAACACTAATCATAGCCAGGGATGGCGAACTTTTTTGCATCTTGTATCTGACGTTTGCCAAAAAACCGATCCTTTACGGCGTACAGTAAAATGAAAACCATTTTGTATGCGCTTCATACTGATATTATAAAAGCGAAAGTTTCTGTGTTTATGTGAGTGTGTGTATGTGTGTTACTTCTTCAACCTTCCAAACATTGAGAAGGTAACTTCAAACACATTGAAGCATAGTTAAAGTTGGCTAACTTTTTTGTATCTTGTATCTGACGTTTGCCAAAAAGCCGATCCTTTACGGCCTATAGTAAAATGAAAACCATTTTGTATGCACATCACACTAATATTTATAAAATGGTCGAAAGTTTGTTACTATGCGTTAGTGAGCGTATGTTTATAACTTCTTCACACTTAAACGGCTGAACAGGTTTCAATGAAACATAGGACAGTAGACCATGTCCTGGAATACTATAAAGGATATTTTTAGCCTGGGAGTATTTATGTTCTCTTAGGATAATTTAATACTATCACAATGATGTAGTCGCTGGAAGCGGTTAATATATGTAATAATGGTAATACTAAGAACAAACACAAACCTGAGGTTCCTGCACAGGGCCTCAAAAAAAACTTGGGGCTCATTTAGATGCCATTGTTTATCATCATCATCATCAATTCAGCCGAATGACATCCACTGTATGACATAGGCCTCCCCCTGTAACATTTAAAAAACTTAGTCACGGTTTGAGGTATGTAGCGACCTCTAGTTGCGCATAATGTCACTGAATGCAATGTCATAAACAGTTCTGACTGAGGTCCGTCAGATGGCGCCACGATTTAATCGATATATTTAGTTTTTTCTTTTGTTTCGATTATTGAGTTATAATATTTAAATACATTAATTATAACGTTGTTAATTACTATTTACTAAATTTAATATAACTAAACAGTAACAATCGAATAGCCAATATCGATTGAAGCTGTGGCCTATTAAAATGACAGATGTGACAAGATGGGTGTGGTCATTCTTTTTCATTTGGCTGTTAGTCTGAAGTACACTGAATATAAGAGTTTTTTAATTTAAAACACGTAAGATGTCAAGAACTAGACGTGGAAACAGCGTTAAACTTAAGATGATATTACCCCGATTGTGGTAAGCATTTTTAGACGAAATTGATGAATATTATCTTAGCGTAATCCATGTGCATCGGTATTCCTCAACATGTGAATTTTCTTTGACAGGGTTCAAGATATCATTTTATTATTTTAGTCTACCATATCCCATGGATATATATTAAGAAGAAAAATAGTCTCCCAATATATTACCAATAATATATGTATAAAATATGAAGCTCTGAACTCTGCACATGAATGGTTGACGAGCAATCTCACATGGACGGCTAGGCGACAGTTTCCGAATACAGCGTATGGCTTTGGATCTTGGATGAACTGCATTGGATGACGGTACTGGCTGTGAGGACTACACTGAATGGTCATAATTGAGGTTAATGTATTACCACTCCATGTAAGTTACTTTATTCTAACCTTACCATATATGTTCCTGTCACGGGCTGTAACTAGTGTAGCTATTTAATTACTAAATATATATTGTGGAGACAAGTTATATCTTTTATTCCAGTCAACACCTCATGCGAAATACACCCTTTACTCTCATGCAAACTACCGCTGGGTAAGTCGGTGGTAAGGTCAAAAACCCAACCTTACACCCCAAGCGTTGCCACAACGACCGGTCCTGTGCGTATCGCATCCATCGGACTCCAGCGACCCTGACCAGGTCATCGGTCAACCTTGTGGGAGGCCTTCCAACGCTGCGTCGTCCGGTACGCGGTCGTCACTCTAGAACCTTTTGGCCCCAACGGTCATCAGTTTTGCGTGCAATGTGCCCTGCTCGTTGCCACTTCATTTGGTGATTCTTCGTTCTATGTCGGCCAACTTGGTTCTCTTGCTGATATCTTCATTTCTGATACGATCACGCATGGTAACTCCCAGCATAGCCCTTTCCATTGCCCCTTGGGTGACTTTAAGTCTTCTTATGAGGCCCATTGTAAGCAATCATGTTTCGGAGACATATGTCATCACTAGCAACACGCACTGGTCATAGACTTTCGTCTTGAGACACTGTGGTATATTAGACAAGAAGACACCGCGCAGCTTCCCGAATGCCGCCCATTGTTTATATTTTTGTAGTAAACTTTCCAGTCTTGTTCAAGAACTAAACCTTAATAAATTGAAATCCTTTGTAAAGCGTAAACTTTGCCAGAAAGTTTTTTATACTGTAAAAGAGTATCTTGAGGACAAACAAGTTTGGGATTGAACTTCACATTATAATAATTTCGGTCTATTTTCTAGCGTTTATATTTTTTATTGCTTTTTTTTTATTGTGAATCTAAGGATTGACATCAGATCATACGTTTTTTTTTTAATAAAAAAAATGTATACCCCAACACTAGGGAACACTCCTTTAACAAAGGTTTTTTTTAGGCGGAAAATCATCAAATGGCTCCTCCTGCTCTTGAGTAGAGTGGGAGGACGTGTCAGACTTTTACAGACTAAAACAATACCTATATCTTTCAGTCACCTTTTAACTTCTAGAACCATTGGTTTTCGTTTCAGAAAATCCCCGTGGCCCTAGCGGGCATCAGCCCAGCTGGGCCTCTATGATTTGCTGACATTTTTTTGAGGAGGCTGTAGACATCTTAGGCTCAGTCCGGACGGTTACCGCACGGCTAGATAGCGAGTTACACATTGCTCGTCGTCCGCTAGCTGTATTGGCTAGCTAGTGGGTTTTTTAGTCGCGGCGGCTGGGGCATAAGGATGTCCGTTCCCTCACACGTGCGGCCGTCTTCTTCGTTAGCATTACTGCTTCACAGAAGGAGGCAGTCATCTGCCACTCGCTCCAGACCATGGCCTAAACTAAGGCCTGCTGCGAAAGACACCATCGCCAACTACCACTACTTACCGCCACGCACTGACGAGTACTTGGACGTAAGTTGGTATGCCCAACGTGCTCTCTTAATTTCCCATTACATTCCAGAACCACGGTATTGCTTTCAAAACATGATCCTCCATAGGCACTTATAAAACGTCTGGTGTACATCCCTGCCTAAGTCCTTCATTTTTATTTCACCGCTCCTTCCATTCATGTTTCTTCGATTGGAAAATTATTCATCAAATCAGAACGATAGGCAGACACCGAGATAGGACCCGTTTCACGATGAAACTCCGTAATTGGCCCTTTTACAAAAAGAAGTAACAATCGTCTGTTTTTTCCCATGTTTATTTTTTTTCCTTTTTCTTTATTGAGTTGTTATTGTTATTTGTTTAGTTACCTGGTGAGTTTGAGAAATGATTTGTTGTTATTTTTTTTTGGTAAAACAGATTTCTTATCGAAACCTTATACTTTCATTACGAGTATTGTTTTCGGATAAAGGTGGATCTTTGGGCTTTCATAAAAGAAGCTGGGCTTTTTTATGTGGAAAATCATACAATGGTATCTTCCGCTCTTGGGCAGGGCGAGAGCGCGTGTCAGATTTTTAGACTTTTATTGACTAAAACCATGACTAAAACACACTCCTAGTTCCTTCGAAGATTTTCATACCAGGGCCGGGGTTTCCTTTCAGTAGTGGACACATGGCCACAGTAGGTTTCGATCCCGCTGGGCCACTACGGTTTGCTGACATTTACTTGAGGCGCGCGTGGGACAATACGAACCGTCGGTTACCGGATGGTCGGACGGCAAGCTACATTTTGCTCACCATCCGCAAGCCCACGCTTACGGTGGCCGGAAACCGGGATCAGGATCGCAAGCCCTGCCACTCCTCTTCGCTTACAGGCCATGTTTCGAAGCGAGGAGGCCATTGGCCGCGCCTTGGTATAACCAAGGCCCGGCGTAAGAGATCGTTGACGCCGACGAGAAAAGTAGCTGGGCTATGAATTACCTATGACGAAGGTAGAAATCAACAAACAGATCTGAGGCCTTACCACTAGTTTTTAATGCGATCTATTTGACGACCTAAACTGTACTGTTAAAGTAATGGCGCTATAAAGGATCCATTCCTCTTATTCACTCACACGCTTGAGGTTTTAATACGTCAAGTAAGGCCCCAGAATGACCTATTAGACCACCGACCGCTACAATTATTTTGTCAAAAGTATTCGCTGTGTTCTTGTGGCTAAGGCCGAAATGAAGTAAATGGTATAAAACATATAGATAACTGAAATGCTGAAATGTATTTGCAATGAAGTGTTGCAGATTTTTTTCATTTGTACGTGGATTTGATCAGATTTTTGTTGCATAGTTTTCAGGGTTGAAAAATGTTGAAATGTTGAATGGGTTGAAGATGTGAAAAAGCAGCCTCATAGATCCAAAAATTCTAACCTGGCGATGGCGACTGAATTTATATCTAATTATTATTATGCATTTAAACCTAAATATACATAAATTATTTATTGTCAACTTTCTAAAGAAAATTATATATTACCATGACAAAAAAATAAGTTTGTTAATAATACAGTACGAGGTAGATTTTATTGTGACCAACAATGACATTTCCCGAAACAATAGTCAAAAAGTTCTGCACAGAGTCCATTTAAATTCAGTTTCTAGCGCAATTAGAAAGAGTTACTACGACATGACAAAGCAACAAAAAACTCTGCGAAAAAGCCGGAATAATGCTGACATCAAAAACCACTTAATTATGCAAAAATGCCAGACTATAACTGTTTCACTGCAAGATAAAAAGTTCTCTTCTCTTACAGAGAAGGCTTCAGCATTTATCGTCATGTTAACGCACAGTAAATTTACGATTTCAGAATTTAATATACGTTTAGGTACAGAAGTATAAAATCACTCATCCACTTTGAGGCGTCTTGTTGTAAGTTCAGCTGGCTTACTCAAATTGCTAATCTAATTGTTAACGCTAGTAGAAAAATAATCAAATGTATGGGAACGACATAATTTCAACAAAATTCGTAGCCAAGTTCACATCTTTCAAAATGACTTCAACAGCGACGTCTCCCTTCCAGATTTAAAAAAAAAATATAGACCAATACTTGACTGCGATTCCACCTGATGGTAAGTAGTGATGCAATCATTGATCGTGTGGCGCACTAGTTTCTTAGGAACATATTCACTCTAGCCTTAAAAACACCAAAATTATAATCGGACAGGCAGACTGCAGCAGGCAAACTGTTCCAGTCCTTTGACGATCGCGGTATAAACGACGAGTCGAAACGCTTAGACCGGATCGTAGAAGTTTCAACAATGTAAGGGTGGATATTCGCCGAGTGCCGTTTGTGTTGTCCGACGGCAGAAAAATGGATGCTAGCATTACCTAATAAAACAAAAATACTAACAGCAACAAAACTGCATAGTTACCAAAACTGGCGAAATTTTTCGTTCACAATCGTCGGATCGTGTTAATTAAGAAGTTGTACATCGTTACTATCTAGTTAAGTCGAGTTCGTTAGCGAAACTCGGTTACCGCCCGTTACTCGTTGATTGTCGGTGAAAGTGAGAACGAGAGAATGTTCCCGGTAACTTACTTATATTCCAAGAAGTGTGCTCACTTACAAATTGTCTGTTAAAGTCGGATGGAGCACGTGAGTTTAAGGGTGATTGTCTGGGTCGATACCCAGAATTTTCAAGTGGATTTTCAGACGAATAATACCCGTACTAATAGAGAATATTTGTATTCTCTATTATTACGGGTTTACACGTGATTTGCGAGATGTCACAGTCTGTCAAAATCACCATTGATATTTCTTAAATTTTGGCAAGTTTTTGACATTGTTTGTCACTGGAATGATATTGCATATTATTACCCGTAATATCAAGAAAAATCCGTATTTACATTGCAGGATATCGAAATCTATCAAAATCACCATTGTTATTCTTTAATTTTGGCAAGTTTTTGACATTGATTGTCACTGGAATGATATTGCACAATACTCATAATATCAAGAAACATTCGTATTCACATTGGGATATTGAAACCTGTCAAAATTACCATTATTATTCCTTAAATTTTGACAAGTTTATTGTAATTTACAAATTGGTTGTCGCTGGAATTATATTGTACGAAAAAATAGAACATTTTTATGGACAATTTTATGTTTGCCTTTAGATACATTTTTTATTTATGGCTTGCTTTTTCTTCTTTTAGCTTCTTTATTGTGGGTCCATAAAACACAAGATTGGTGTTCAAATACAGCGATAAGAGGCCATGGCAGACCACGCAGGATATTATTTTTTTTTTATGGTAGTTAAAATCATCCAATGACAAATCCCGCCCTTGGGCGGAGCGGGAAATAGTGTCAGACTCTTACTGACTAAAAACCTACCCTGTTCCTTCCCTGCCTTGGATCCGGGGCCCTGGTAGCCTTGGATCCGGGGCCCTGGTAGACCACGAAGGATATGGCGGGACGTCGTGGATGTCCTCCTCAAAAATTGGAAAATGGAAGCGAGGGATCGTAATTGTTGAAGCGAATGGAGGGAAGCCTTTGCCCAGCAGTACAGTGACATGGACCTTATTGTGCAATAAGGACCATGTCACTCGTTGATAAAATAGCATTGTACTGGTAAAAATATTTTTTAAATTCATTCAATAATTTCCACTCCATAGCTGTACGTACAATGAATGTGTTCCCAAAACATTTTGCGCGTATGGAGGGATGTCGGTCGGTCAAGCACGAGTCTACACAATAAAAAACCAGATATTTAAGCAAAAGATGCCATTTCAACACTTTTACAACACTAGAACATCCATATTGTCAATTCAAAACAGTTTCTCACAATTTCAACAATATTCCATTTATTTACACAAATAAAATATCAATCATAAATTAATAAATACAATCAACAAACGGCAATGCATAATACATGGAGCATGATACCGGTTTCTGTCAATTGAAATGGACGCTGTTGCGATACAATGATAGCGGGATGTGATAACCTGTCAGGGATGGCATGTCACCTGCCATTGGGTTATTATGTGCAGTGGTGAGGTTTTATTTATGTGATAAACTGCGGTTGATGTCAGAGCGAATGCCGTGTTGATTGATCAATTGTAGCTTACTTTATCGAGACTACTCTTTGGTTGGTTCATCATGTGGTTCAACAAGCTAGGTGAACGAACGTAGGGTAGGTAGTCTTTTTCGAAAATTGGCCAAGTGCGAGCCTGATTCGACCCGAAGAATTCCGCACTAAAATATTAAAATTGAGATTTGGTTAAGTCCAATCTTCAAAGCCTTGAGCACAGGAGGAAGGTAGCCGCTTTTCGGTATTTTATAGGATGCATTTTGGAGAGTATGCACGGGAATTGCATGACTTGATTCCGCCATCTCAATTTCATCATCGGACAACACGACGTACGGCGAGTATCCACCCTTACGTTGCTGAAACATCTACGGTCCGGACTAGGCGTTTTACCTCGTCGTTCATATCGCATACGTCGAGGGATTAGAACAATTTGCCTGTTGCGGTATTCCCATCCGATTATAATTTGGGTGTCTTCAAGGCTAGAGTGAATAGGCTCTTAATAAACTAGTGCAACTCACCATCAAAGATTGCATCACTGCTTACAATCAGGTAGGATTGCAATCAAGCACTAGTTTATAACCAAAAAAAAAACGCCGACCAAATTATGTTTTTTGTGTGAATTTATGTAATAATTTTATTTTAATTTTAATACTTGTTGTTTTAGCGGTAATAAAAATTTATTCTGTGAAAATTTAAACTCTCTATCTCTTATGGTGTACGACATATAGCCCGCTCAGGGTGTCTTTAATATAATACGGATTTCATCAAGCTTGCGGAATTGCTCCGCATGCGGGGCTGCTGCACGATATCACGCTCTGCATCCCGGAGTTCGCACAATATTAAAAACACTCTTACAGACGAATGGACGGACGGATAGTTGGGGCTTAGTAACAGAATTTTGCTGGCACCCTTGGATATGGAACAATAAAAAGCCAGAAAGAAAAGTTTAATTTTTTCACTGTTCTAAGACCTGAGTAATTTATATTAATTCAAGCGTTTTTAAGAAAAATGAAAATCCTTTTTCTTGAAAGACGGACAGATAGATACCTAAGTGTTCCAATAAGGGTCCTGTTTCTGCCGATAGAGGCATGGAACCCTATAAATGACTCATTTACCCCCTTCATTAGACCTTTGTATTCACAATCAAAACCGCGAATAAAACGAAACTGTTACTGTTTATATAGGGTGACTGGTAATTAGTGTCCGATACTTAAACACGTGATTGTAGTCATGATAACAAGATAACAAACAACTTTTACTATGGGACCAAATCTGAAATCGCGAAATAATCTGCCAAATTCAGCACATTTTGATCCGTTAGGCGAGCATATTTAAATGTACTACTTACTACCAGCAGATTTTTTCGCGAGTTCAGAATTGGTCCCATAGTAAAAGTTGTTTGTTATCATGACTATAATCACGTGTTTAAGTATCGGTCACTAATAACCAGTCACCCTATATAAAAAGTAAGGGTATGAATCATTACGAAGGTACATAATATAACTGTGTTGAAAGTTTAATTGTTGGAGGCTTCCATTTATTTTGTACAAGTATTTCTGAATGCTATCACAGCTTGGTTTTTATGCCTCTGAATTCAGGTTTTGGAACGTCGTACTATTCCGTGCTTCGTATTGTATTAACTACCTTTATAATGACTACACGTTTGGCGCAGGGTACGTATTTGAATGTTGGGTTTTCGCAATACTTATCCGAATTATCAAATTACCCTGTGACATAATAAATAAATAATGATATTTAGCACGTGTAAATGCATGTGCGTCCACAACAAACTTAGACAACTACGCTACGTATTTACGAAAAACTAGCTCAACTATTCGAGCTAAGCTAAACTAACTTAATTTAGTTGGCAGTGGACGATCGGTTTTAGTCTACAATAATAATAATAACCTGGCTTTAGTTGGCTTCGGCCCTTCGTACGCCTCCCAAAGGCCCAGGACCTCAGGGTCCTGAGTTATATAAACACATAATAATAATATTTCCACAACTATCATACAGCACCGTCTAGCCCCAAGCTAAGCAGAGCTTGTGTTATGGGTACCAGACAGCTGATAAACATACTTATATATTTCTAAATACATACATATTACGTATAGATAAATATAACTCAAACACAGAACAAATGATCGTGCTCATCACACAAACATTTGTTCTGGGTGGTAATCGAACCCACGACCTCCGGCATAGCAGTCAGGGCCGCAAACCATTAGACCAACAGGCCAGTCCATACCCATAATTACAACATAACAACAACAACATAATTAGCTCCCAAAATCCATACCCAAATCTTCACCCATTTTAAGTGAACTCTTCAGCTTCATAAAGCTCACATTTTGCAAACATAACATAGCCGAACCATGCTAATTACATGGCTCAGTAAAGTGTTAGTACAGCACTAACTTTGAAACCAGTGCGGCATACAAATGAATCGGTGGGTTATCGTTGAAACCGCAGGTGTTATCGCTACTCGTATCGTTAAAAGCGGTTACTGTGGCAACGTTCGATTCGAATAACCGTTATTTATTTTAGCGAGAAGTATCGGATTTTATGTTATGATATCGGTTGGAGGTTTAGCGTGAATGGTCTTAAGGTAATTTGGTTATGAGTTTTCTGGTTTAAAATGATAATGGTTTTCCATTATTTTTGGGAAATATTGAACTATTCTAAGTGCGTGATAACAATTTAAGTGTCAGACTTTTACGGACAAACACCTGTGTTTCTTCACCGTATTGGCCCAGCAGGGTCAAAGCGTACTTACAAGGGTCTGCTTCTGAAAGGAAGGCTCGGCCCCGGTATGAAAAGCAACGAAGGAACGGGGTGGGTTTTTTAGTCAGTAAAAGTCTGACACTATCTCCCGCTCCACCCAAGGGCGGGAGATGTCATTGGATGATTTTCCCCACCATAAAAAAGCCTGTGCTTCTTCAGTTACTATGTACTTAGATCGTAAATAAGTGTGGCTGAAGCGGCCCGTCGTCCACGGCTGTGCACCTGAAAGGGGCCTTGTGCAAGCTTAAAGGACGAGGCTTTTTTATGATTGATAGGCTAACATTTGACCACTACTGCACCAGATAGTAAGAGGCAATGTGGTTGAACAATGGGTTTCGACAATCACTGACCCGTTTCGAATTCATGACAAAAATAGAGCCTCGCCCACGCCTAAATTAGTCCAAGCTACGCTTCTGCTGTACAAGGTATTTACCACTAACTTTTCTCACTATTTTCATCCAAGTGTAAGTAGGAAATTATTACAAGAGAACATACTCCCAGGATAAAAAGGATTCTATTTCCTGTTCCAGGAAATTTTCTACCCATGTGCCAAACTGCGTTCACAAAGACATGCAAACGAACTTTCATCTATACAAGGCTAAATTTTGATCGTTTTAATCCCGTGGAGGGTCGATCCAGTACATTAAACACTATCGTCTGGTAAAAAAAAAGTACTTTTTTCTAAAACTCGAATTAATATACATAATTATGTATAAAATTATTTTCTTTAAGTAAACGAGTCAATGACCTTGTAGGTAGTTGTCAGTCGTTGCGTACTGTCGAACCCTTGCTGCTGCGGACTTTAGACTTTTGCCCAATGATATGTTACAAATTAGTTTTTTACATTTCAAATAATTGCGCAGCATTGACTCTAAAACAATCAAATATTCTTTTCTTATAAATATTCAAATACTTTGTAGCATACTAACATCCTACGAACCAGTATGATAGCGCATACGCATGAGTTCGCATATAAAGTCATGCAAACTCATTACACCGACATTACAGTACTAACTACCAACAGGTCATTGGACTAGCTCAGCTGACGTTTACTGAAAGAAATTAATTTCGTACATAAATTAATACGAGTTTAAAAAAATCTTTATTTTTTAATTTTATCTTTACAAATCGATAGTGTTTCATCAATCGATCCTAAATTTGACGGTGTATAATATTATTGTGTTATCTGATTATAAAGCGAAAACAGAAGAGAATCAAACATAAAACGGGTACAAACGATGTTTTTATTTCAAACTCTTTGAAATTAATCCTCAAGAGGAATTACTTTCTATTGAAACAGGGTTAAAATCTGGGATTGTATTATAGTTTTTCGCAACAACGGCCCGTAGGGACTTTAGTTGCGTAGATTTGTAGAAGAAATCAAATTTTAGAAGGTACAAATAAAGACTTAAATAAAATCTATTGCTGTTAAGTAAAACGTTATTGAACAGAGAACAATGGTGGCTCAATGGTAGCGACCTCGACTTACGAGTTATTGGTAAGTCAAACGAAGCCAGACGCATTACTTTATGTAATTTATTTCATCACCACTGCTCTCAAAACGGTGAAGGAAAACATCGTGAGGAAACCGACATGTGCTAACCAAAAATTCGACGATTTGTGATATCCACCAATAGGCATCGGGTGGCGTGTTGGATTTCATAGACAAGTTTGTACGACACCCTCAGGAAGAGAACTCACGAAGAGGGTTTTTCCCTCGGCTGCCACGGTTGCGGGCACGCAGGTAAGTAAAAGGTACACCAGCGAGACTAAGTACAACACAGGTCACGGCAGGTCATAGCTGGTATAAGACACCAGCGCACAGCTGGGTGCGGGTGCAAAACAACCCCTCAGTGGCCCAGATAACGCGGTGACCATGTGTTTGTGTGGACAACCATGTAACATCACAAGGTAAACTTTGTGCTTTTCATGATACGGTTATGAAATTTTGTACATAAAAATCTTTGAATAAAAATACCAAACCCGTATTTCGGGTTTTGCATATTCAAAAGATAAGGTTGATGAATATTTGTTAGTTTTGACAAAAAAGAAAAACATAAGAACTAACATACTGCACAGGAGATAAAAATAAAATATGACCCTCGGTTATACTTCAACTCAAGATGATGGTTCCGTCCAGATAAAATAGTGATAAATACATCACGTTGCCTTCCTCACTGACCGTACCAGCATTTCTCATATAAGTATCTTTTACATTCATTTATGTAACAATGAAAGAAAAAAAAATGTAGAGACTGAAACTGTAGAACCTTTCCAAAAATAAATGATTGGTTATATATTCATGAAATTTGATAAAAAGATAGAAATGTGAATATAGTGGTTATTGTATACCCTAAAAGTTTCAGATATAGTAGTAGCTTAAAATGAATACATGTGTAACAATGGGTAGTCGGATTTGACAGAAAAAGAGCGAGGTACACCTCCACCGTATGCTCCATCGTGTTTTCCAGGCAGTCCACACAATGGTGACACCCGGGCGTTTCTTCGGCACAAGTCAGGTGCAGGAACCTTATGAACTTACTATGTCCAGTAAGGACTTGCGTCATGCGGAAGGTGAGAACGCTGCCGTGACGTCTTTTCAGCCACTCCTCAAAGAGGGCACTTATTGTCATGATTATGGCGAGTTCGTCGTTATACTTCACCCTTTACACCCGTATTTCTTCAGCTGTCCTTTGTATTCTAGACTTGCAGTAACTCTTTCACGATCTCTGGCAGATATAGGTCCTATTAGGTTTCCATTTTGCTGATATATCTTTGAGACGCGCGAAGAACACTACGCATCGTCGACTCGAACTTGATCCTTACCACGAGTTACCCATTGCTCGGGTGGTCGGAAATCGTCCTGTAACCCTGTCACTCCCGATGAACCATTCCGTAGCAGGACAGGTGGAGCATACGGTGGAGTGGTACCCTGCTTGGGGCGATCTGCGGTAACGACCGCTCACATCGGCCTCTTAGTAGAGTCGTTGCCCTAAGTTACCTTATCTTTAATAGTTTTTCAAAGGAGGTGGGTTAGGTTACTTAGGGCACCGACTGTACAGGCCATGATCTGGAGCGAAGAGGAATGGCAGGCGGTCGCCTCTTTCTACGAAGCAGTAATGCTAACGAAGGAGGCGGCTGCAAGCGTTCCCTCACACTTTACGCTCCAGCCACCGGGATTCCGACCCCATGATTTCCACTGTAGGCATGGGCGATGGGGTGGGTGGTTGAGCTTGTCGTCTAGCAGTCCAGACCGAGCCCGAGTCGTCAAAAGCGTGTAGTGTCCCAGGCGCGCCTCAAAGAGAAGTCAGCAAAACCGTAGGGTCCAAGCCTACTGGGGCCGCGGGTTGTGAAAGAGGATCCCGGGGTCCTGAAATGAAGGCAAAAAAAGAACATAGGAGAGGTTTTTAGTCAGTAAAATTCTGAGGCGCCTTCTCGCCCTGCCCTAGGGCGGGAGAAGTCATTAGATGATGTCCCACCTAAAAAATAGCCCTAACAGGCATCAGTTTTACTGGGCTTCAGATCGACGGTCCCTACGTATATAAAGACATGTCGAAAATGGCATTTTTTTTTTATTGTATCATTGGCTTTAGATTATCTATGCGCACATACTGACATGCGATTTTTTTTTAAATTTGGTTTATTTACCTTGTTTTACAAATCGTATAAGAGAACAAGTATTATAAATACAACGAATAAGTGTCGTAGATGCGGACATCTGTACATATCTTTTTGTACGGTGTTTAAAAATACGCGCCGCTCGGTGCGAACGCGGTCTTGTCAGACATGTCCGCTTATACTATGACTTAGTAATTGCAACAATTTTTTTTCACAAATAACAATAATAAATTCTAGGCTTCTTTCAAATATGATTTCCTAAATAATTGTTACAAAGAAAACAACTTCTTATTGTTATCAAAGTAAATGAAGTTATGTCCTACATGTTTGTTTTTACGTGTAACTCTTAATATTTTTTTGGACTTGTTATTATTTACTGTTGTTACTATATAACATTAAACATTTTTTGACTTACAATAAACATTTTTTTAGATAAGAGATTTATGTTCCTCGGTGTAAATGATTATAGTTTGATTTTTTTTTTTTACTCACGTCGTGTTTATACCGAAAATAGTAAATTTTAATGGATCTTGAGGAAGTTTCTAACGACGAAAATCAATCAGCTAATATATTATCGAAAATTGACTTAAATTATATAATTGACACCTATTTGTGAAAATGAAACACCACGACAAGTACCTGAAAATGATAATGAAGAATCTTTGATTACAACACCAATGCAGGACCTTTGGGGACACCGTAAGTGAGTTTAAATATTTGAGTGAGAGTTACGCTATTCTTTAAGATCAAGCCCGTTAGGTTCCAGCGAAATTGCCTCGTTGGATGGCAATGCTGATTCGTTGACCGAAGTTAAGCCCAGACTAGTTTTCTGATACCACGCACAACTCGATGAGAGCTCGGACCACATGGCCCTAGTGTTTCAACCCCAAACATAACTTCCGATATATATTATAATTACGCCTTTTGAAGTTTTCTGCATTTGCAGCAGCCGCCCCAGCGCTGCCGCCGTACTCAGAAGATGAGATGGCGCAAGGGTGTCGACACATGTTGCATCCCACACCTAAGGCCTACTCAACGCTTCAATTACAAGATAGGCCATGGTGTCCGAGGCGGTCGACTGCTTCAGCGCATTGACACCGGTGTGGAGCTCCGCTATGAGCAGCCAGTCGCATTCCGTACCAACCTGCAGAGCGGCTCATCCCACAGTTTCTGGGAAGATGGATTCTCGGGCAACGCCTTATCCGGTTAAGACATTTTCCAGGCGTTCACGGCATCGGCTAAGCACGGCAACTCACAGCTGACCAGTGATGGAGTCAAAATTCTATTGGTCAACTGTTGAGTACTGTGGACCAAAGACAGGAACGCCAGTAGGCTTACACTAGATACCGAGATGCGGATACCGAGCCCACCAAAACGAATGGGTGGCTTGATGCTCGATCATCTAGGGTCACATTTAATATGGAAGTTAGAGTATACCAAATGGTCTGACCAATTTTGTCCAAGAGATGTGGCTACTTTCATAAAGGGGAAGAGCGGAGAAAATACATGAAAGGTGCAAAACAACAATACCGTCTTAGGGTGAAAGCCGAATGTAGGTTAATTTTGGAAAGTCTTACCGAAATGTTGTTAAAACGTTCAATTTTGTCGTCAACGAATAAAGAAAAACTGTCTTCCAAAATTGGAGAACCAAGGAGGTGCAGTACTGTGATTTTTAATGTTTAGTTCCTACTTCAGTGTGACTATACCTAGTAAAAATCTTCATAGCATTTAAATAATAGGTAGGTAACCTATTATTTAGATGCTAAGAAGATTTTTTTTAAATAATAAGTAATGTTGAATTTATAAACCTTATTTAATTAATAAAACACAAGCCTGATCTTTTTATTTACAGACATGTCTTTGTTTACATTACAAGAACTATAGTCCTACCCCGAAAGACTATAACCACGTATAAAGTGATATGTCTTCAATGAAGTACTTTTTATATCCATGGGTTACGATTTTAGGATGTTTAACGTATTGATTTAAAAACAGTAACATAATCCTACATTTTCATAAAACATTTTATTTAAAATCTATATCAGTCACTGTTTTTTTGTTTCCTGCGTATAAAAAGGTATCATAGACATGACTGACACACTTCAATTTTATTATCGGCGTAGAAACGGTCATCTATCAGTTTTTCCAAGAAAACGTAAAAAAATTAAATATGTGTAAATAGCATTATAAAGCTCGTAAAACTTTTAAAATATTGTAGAAAGAAAATATTTATTATTGATCATAGAATTATTTCTAGGGCATTTTGAACACAAATTTCGCTCTCCTGTAAACCTCGGTTTTTGACTTGTCCTTTTGTACGTAGGGACCGTCGAGATTTGGTGTCATATCGAAGCACGCGTGAAACACTACGCGCCGTCGCGTCGACTCGGGTTTAGTCCTTACTTTTGGTTCCCGTAGAACAACCCCGTGGCTCATTACGCAGCAATTTATCATAGAAATACACACAGTACCGCGATGTGAATCTTCCATAACAAGCTCTTTCAGAAAAACCTCTACTGCAACGTTATAACGAAAAAATAACAAGAATTTTCATATCAATAGATCTATTATAAATATTTCTATTAAAAAGTCATTTGCACATGGACTCCAATAGTGTTGCGAAGAAAATTGAATATCTTCAGTGCCGTTTACTGAAAGTATCAAGTACGTCCGGGAAATTCATTTCCGGTCACGTACAGACTTCCGGCCAGTGACTAAGGAGATGATGGAATAAAAAAGGTAGTCTGCTTTATAAATATTTGTTTGGAAAATGTCACAAATAAGAAAACGAGATACAAAATGGATGCTTGTTCGAAGATTCGACGAAAGGGCATAAAAGTTGACCTATTGGCTTCTGCACTACTTATTACGGGATCGATTTCTACACAGAATTGATTTTTGAATGGCCTAAAGATAGTTGTATGTGAGTTTATGAACGCAACCAGGATTAAAAAAAAAAAAAAAAACATAAAACAGTTCATCTGTCCACCTTATGGGAAGTCTTCTAATGCTGCGTTCTCCGGTACGTGGTCGATTCCATTGAAAAGGAAGGATTCTCCGACTAGATGAGTGTTATGTCTGGTGGGCTAACTGCCCGATAGATGATTTTGGGCTATTTTATATGTTCAAATCGCGCGCAGAACTTTACTTGCGCGATACAAGATTAGTTCTTATGTGTGTTATACATCTAAAACTTCCTTTTGAATGATTTTTGAATGTCTGTCTCATGGTAACAATTGCACGAAAATCTGCTCAGTAGTTTTTGAGTTTATCGTGTTCATACTGACAGACAGACGCGGTGAGGGACTTGTTTTATAGTGTAGCGACCTCTATAACGCCACGTAGGAACTAAAATTCTATTGTATTAGAGTTCTCCGCACTATTAGAACCAACTGTCGGACGAAATCAACTTTCGGGCAGTACCCCAGATCAGACAGACACAACCTTCTGGTTAGAGATTCCTTCCTTTCCAACGGAAGACTTTATACTTTATTCCACATACCTCTGAAATAGTATGTAAGGACTTCAATTGATTCCAAATATTTTTGATCTGATAAAGCTCCATTCACACATGATATAATCGTTTTACTGAAAAAGCGCTCTAAAAATGATCACCCGTTCTAAGCATCGCAATGGGGCCTTAAAACACAGGCGCCCTCTACCTTACCACTTTTGATTCTGACTTTTATGTTGTTAGTAATAATAAAAATATGAGAAATCCCTTCACTTGAGCGATATATTACTGCCTGCGGATACATAAAAAACTATGAAGGAAGCACGGATTTGGGGTGCAAGGGTCCCCCAGATTAGATTTGTTTTTTAAGAATTTGCCTACGTACCTTAAGAATTTATCATTTTAATGTGACATTTTCAGAGAGAGGATGCAAGCGAATTTTGAAATAATAAAATTGGGATGCCGCCTTAATCGTGTTTTATTGATGGGATGGTTGCTTCTTAGGTAGGTACAGGACTTTTTATATTTTGAAGTCGGTTAAAAAGATTTATACAATCAAAAATTATTTTTTGTTGGTGAAATTTTTGTGGTGTTTAATATACCTATATATTCATTTATAAATAATCTTATGTTTTGCTTATATCTTTTACATAGCTATATAGCTTTTCATCTATGTAGAGTATATTTCAAATGTAAAACTTTGTTTCACTAATTATTTGCTAGCAGTACACAGCAGAGTCTCACATTTTTAAGTTTAATTTCTTATAGTCCTTTCTAAAGTTGTCACATATATACACCGTTAAATTTTGATCGTTTTAATCCCGTGGAAGGTTGATCCGGTACATGAAATACTATCGATTTAAAAAAAAATAAAGTACCTTTTTTTTAAACTTGAATTAATTTATGCTTGTTGCGAAATTTGGTAATTTGGTAGTTGTCGGTCGTTGCGTACTAACTACCTACAGGTCATTAGACTCGCTCACCTGACGTTTACTTAAAGAAATTAATTTCGTACATGCGTAAATTAAATCGAGCTTAAAAAAAGTACTCTATTTTTTAATTTAATTTACTGACGTCTTTCCAGCCTCTCCTCAAAGAGGGAACTTATCGCACGATTATAGCCTGCCCAATGGTTCTATAACGTGTGTTCCTTCAATTATAGAACATCACAGCATGCACAACGTATACATACATACGAGTATACAACATTAGTATATGCGAAACCTGAATATAGTTTGTTTAGAATCAGCAACTGAAACGATTCCAATAATTTTTACACCATGTTATATTTTTTCCCAAAAAATAAAATAAAGAAGGTCACAAGTTGTCACTACCGACACTAAGTACAACACGGCATGTCATAGCGGGTATTATAAACCAGCGCACAGCTGGGTTCCGGAGCAAACAATCCCTCAGTCGCCCGGTTGGCCCAGTGACCATGTGTTTGTGTGAACAAGCAGGTAAAATAACAAGCTTATAACTTTGTGTTTTTTCAAAATACTTATGAAATTTTGTACATCGATTCTTTACATAAAAATACTAGACACGTGTTTCGGGTTTCACATATACTAAAAATAAGGTTGTATAACCCAGAGAGCAGTGGTGACCGAGTGGTACCGGCCCCGACTTACGAGTTCAAACCCAGCCAAGCTCATTACTTTGTGTAATTTATTTCATCACCACTGCTATCACAACGGTGAAAGAAAACATCGTGAGGAAAAAGGCCCGCGTGGTTGTACGGCACATTCCCTCTCTCAGAGAGGAGGCTTATGTCCCAACAGTGGGAACATTAAAAGGCTGATGATGATGATGAAGGTTGTATAAATAATAAATGTAAGAACATCACGCCTATATCCAACATCCCCGAAAAGACAATGGAACCCAGGAACTCTGACACTGGCACTTGTCACCACATGCCACAATAAAGGCAGAAAAAATACATCTAAAAAAACATAAATCTTCTGGCGCAGTCGCGTAAAAATTAACTTACAAACTGCTTTCTAAATCCCTACCTGTATTACGGCAGTTATTCCAACACGATGACGCATAGGGGTGCGTTTCGTTAACAGGATGTTTACTTTCCTTCCGCAGATAAATGTGCACGAGTAGCTAGAGGGTTAAACATCCCTTTCTTTCACACGGAGATAACGGGTCCATATTTTGTTGTTGACAGTATCTTGATAAATGTGATGATAATGTACTGTTGATTTGGTCGAACGTAGGACAAAAGGTTATTTAGTGGTGACCACGTACCGGAAGATGCAGCGTCGAAAGGCCTCTCACAAGTGTGATGTATGCTATTTAATAATTAGGTTAAGTGGGTAGCAGGTAAAATAGTATATAGTCATTATTGTGAAGGTGCCCCAGTCTGTGAATATACACCCTGCCATCCAGACGTTGTTTGATTTCGCTTCCTACTATCAAGTACCCGTGCTATATATTTCTCAGTGGCGACGAGTGTGAACAATTCGCGTGCAATATTGCAGTTTAGACAAGATGTCTATCGGGAAGATATCGGAGTTTAATGTGCACAAAGACGATTGGAAGCTATATGTCGAGCGGTTAGAACAATACTTCATCGTTAACAAAATACCCGAAAATTTGCATGTGCCAACGTTAATCACCGTAATGGGTTCAGAAAGCTATGAGTTATTAGTGAATCTGTGTACACCAAATAAACCCAAAACAAAGACTTTTGAACAGTTGTCGGAAATAATGGGTAAACATTTGCAGCCAAAGCCCAGTGAGCTCGCGGAGAGGTATAAATTCCGACATAGAAAGCAAAAGGAAGGCGAGACGATATCGGGGTACGTGGCGGTACTTAAGAAAATGACAAAATCTTGCGAATTTGGAAGTTGGCTTGAGGAAAGTTTAAGAGATCAGCTAGTATGTGGAATAGCGAGCGAAAATATCAGACAACGGTTATTCGCAGAACCAACATTGGATTTCGCCAAGGCTTATAAGCTTGCCGTCAGCATGGAGTCGGCAGAGAAGGACGCCGCTGCAGTCGAAGGACCTAAAGTACAAGTAGGAACGGGTGCAGCGACAGTTGATTGCCAAGCGATGACCGTGAGACGACAAGCAACGAGCGTGGCGGAGCGCGGCGGGCGGCCGGGCGCGGGAGTCGCGCGGCGGGAGGTGCGCGAGCGGCGAGACGTGCGGGAGCGGCGCGCAGGTCGCGAGTCGGCGATGTCGGTGCCGGCTGAGCGGGCCCGGCTGGCTGAGCGGGCTCGGCCACAGCGGCCGTGTCAAGCGTGCGGTGCAGACCATAACGAGTCGAGGTGCAAGTTCGCGCGTTACGTGTGTAGGGTGTGCAATCGTCAAGGACACCTGCGGCGTATGTGCCCCAATTTAGTAGAACAATATCAGGTAGACGTGCAAAACGCGGGTGATGACGAGGAGACGGACAGTGACGAGGTAATTTTTGTTGATATTTGCCAATTGTCGATAGCAAGTTGTAAACCTATTATTATACCAATGAATGTGCATAACAAAGAAATATCTATGGAATGTGACACGGGTAGCGCAGTGTCATGTATTAGTCAAGAATGTTACAATAAATTGTTTAGCGACCTTCCACTGCAACCCTGTAAATTAACTTTAAGATATTACACTGGTGAGACTGTAAAACCCTTAGGTATAATAAGACCCCTGGTTCGATATAAAGATAGAAGTGAATTTTTAGAGCTACTAGTAATAGAAAAAGGAAAAACCGTGCTTTTGGGGCGACATTGGATAGCGGCATTGAAAGTCCAGCTACCCGATATTAATTATAATGTGTTTAATATGACAGAAAATACTAATTTTGATATATCCTCTTTCAGTACCAAATATTGTAACGTGTTCGCGGACGGTCTCGGGCGCTTCACGGGCGGCGCAGTGAGCATACACGTGCGAGAAGGCGCGCGGCCGGTGTTCATGCGCGCGCGCCCGCTGGCGTATGCGCTGCGCGAGCCGGTGGAGCGCACGCTGGATCAGCTGGTGCGCGACGGAGTTCTCACCCCAGTCGAGCGTTCCGACTGGGCTACGCCGATAGTGCCAGTGGTAAAGAAAGATGGTAGCATTCGTATCTGCGCAGATTATAAACTCACTTTAAACAAAGTCATTGAAATTGATCGTTATCCTTTGCCTAGGGTAGAGGACTTGTTATTTCGTCTCAGAGGGGGCGAATATTACAGTAAAATCGATTTGTCTCAAGCGTACGCACAATTTGAACTCGATGACACGAAGAAGTACACTGTGATAAATACACACAAAGGGTTGTATAGGTATAATAGATTAGTGTATGGCTTGGCATCTAGCCCTGGCATTTTCCAGAGGCGCATTGAGCAACTATTCGCGGACATGCCTCGGGTAGGTGTCTTTCTAGATGACATAATCGTGACGGGAAGTTCGAAATCTGAACATATAAGCAATTTACACAAAGTCTTTCAACGGTTGCAAGACTACGGACTTAGAGTGAGGAAAGAAAAATGCGTTTTCTTTTCAAAATCTGTGTCGTATTTAGGTCACACTATTAGTAAAGATGGAGTGCATACATGCCCAGAGAAAGTTAAGGCAGTGATGGACACGCCAGCGCCTACTAATGTCACGGAATTAAGAGCGTTCATAGGACTAATCATGTATTATGCAAAATTTATTAAAAATATTAGTACTGTTCTCGCTCCGTTGTACAAACTTCTTAAGTCAGGTGTTAAGTTTACCTGGAGTCAGGATTGTCAGGATGCCTTCGAAAAGGTGAAACGACTTTTGGCGGGAGGCGAAGTACTTATTCATTATAATCCAGAGCTACCGCTGGTTTTGACGACGGATGCGAGTAGTGTGGGCGTTGGCGCGGTCATATCGCACGTAACGGCGGACGGCGAACGCCCAGTGGCGTATGCGTCGCGGTCGCTCACACCGACCGAGCGCGCCTATGCGCAAATAGATAGGGAGGCTCTCGGCATTATATTCGGTGTACGTAAGTTCCACCAGTACCTGTATGGCCGTCACTTTACGTTACGAACTGATCACAAACCTTTAACACACATATTTGGTAATAAAACGGGTATTCCAGTGATGGCTGCTTCGCGACTGCAGCGTTGGGCGGTATTGTTATCGGGATATAATTACAAAATTGAGTATATCGCGTCTAGTAAGAACAGTGCGGATGCATTATCACGTCTCCCATGTAGGAATTATAACTCAGGTAGACTAAAAACAGAAAACACGTATGTTAACTTCGTGGAAAATTTTTTACCCATCACTAGCAGTGACGTCAAAAGAACGACATCGAAAGATAAGATACTTAGTAGGGTGATGTTGTACATTCAATCAGGATGGCCACCAGTAGGTCAGAATAATGATGAGATTAAACCATTCCTAGCTAGGCGTAATGAGTTATATGTAGAATGTGGATGTATAATGTGGGGCTATCGTATGGTAATCCCACATTTACTAAGAGGGCATATATTAAATCAACTGCATAGCAGCCACATGGGAATCGTAAAAATGAAAAGTTTAGCTAGGAGTTACGTCTGGTGGCCCAACATCGATAAAGACATTGAGGCTTTATGTAAAAGCTGTGAGACGTGTGCGATGGAAGCGAAGGCACCCCCGCGGGCCGTCATTCAACCCTGGCCGTACAGTACTCAACCGTGGACTAGACTTCACATCGATTTTTTGGGCCCATATCGAGGCATGACATTCCTAGTACTGATAGATTCGTCTTCTAAATGGATAGAAATATTTGAAATGACACGTACTAACGCTTCAAATGTTATTAAAGTTTTACGTTCGACTTTTGCTAGGTTCGGCTTACCGGAACAGTTGGTATCAGATCAAGGACCACCTTTTACTAGTATTGAATTTAAACGATTTCTTGCTAATAACGGTATTAGTCAATGTTTTTCACCTGCTTATCATCCTTCTTCAAACGGAGCCGCAGAAAATGCAGTGAATATTTGTAAACGCACTATTAAAAAAGCAATTAGGGATCGCGAGGATATAGACACAGCTTTACAAACATTTCTTCTAGCGTACAGGAACACAGTGCACAGCACCACCGGTGAGACGCCCGCGATGTTGTTGCAGAGGCGAACACTGCGTTCTAGATTAGATTTGTTACGAACGGAGCGTTCAGTGAGTGCTCGAGTACAAGATAGGCAGCAAAGACAAATCGATTCAGCTGGTGGGGTTGCGCGAACATTCGACGAGGGCGATCCTGTTTGGATGAGAGATTACAGTTCCTCGGACAAATGGGTTAAAGGTACGATTTCAGACGTAGATAGTGCTCGTAGGTATCTAATAGCAAGGAATAACGGTCAATTTATTAAAAGACATGTCGATCAGATACGACGCAGATCTTGTGCATCTTTCGGTATACCGAACACGGAAGAAGAGGAAACAATAGGGGATGAGAACTCAGTCGAACACGCAGGGAGTCTTATAAAGCCAGGGAAGAATGAGGATAACCGTAGTGATGAGAGCGAGTGTGAAAAAGACGAATCAATAAACCGTGAAGCAGGCGGTGTTGAGCATGGTGAGCCTGTTGATCATGCTCGCGATTTGTCAGATCAGAAAGAGCACCCAAAGCGAACCCGAAAGCCAGTTGTCAGATTCCAATGTACTTAAAATGAATTTATATATGTTTTATGTTGTAATTTAAGAAGGGAGGTGTGATGTATGCTATTTAATAATTAGGTTAAGTGGGTAGCAGGTAAAATAGTATATAGTCATTATTGTGAAGGTGCCCCAGTCTGTGAATATACACCCTGCCATCCAGACGTTGTTTGATTTCGCTTCCTACTATCAAGTACCCGTGCTATATATTTCTCAACAAGGTGGACCGATGACCAGCGGGGCTATTGCGTAACTCTGTTGACAGCTCAAGTGAAGATCACTTGCTAGAATGTACATCGTATAACCGTCAAACAGCTAATTTCGTATTGCCTATCTTTAGTGACCAACTGATATGACGTCATTATCCACCGTGACACGTTTTGACAGATGTTATTGTATCTATACTTTTAAAATTGTGATTGTTAGCTTTAAGCTGAAGATGCGATATTTAACTTAGCAGTATAATAGTCGATAAAAACTAGAGCCGGGACAATATGCACCGATAATTTTTGTTAGGCACCATTTATCCACCGCAGTTTGTTAGCCACTTGATGTCATACGTATACCAAATTTATGAAATTGTTAGTTGACAACAAAGTTTAGTGTACATCAAATGACAGTTGTCAACTGTTTTGAAAAAGTTAGCCAATAGCCCTGCTGGTCAGGGTTGCGGGAATCCAACGGATGCGAGACGCAGAAGACCGGTCATTGTGGCGAGGCCTATGTCCAACATTGGACGTCTTTTGGATAGAATGATGATTTGGTCATAGGACAAGCATAAATTAAACTTGTTTTTTTGAGATTAGAAATCATTTAATGACTTCTCTCGATCGAGGATGGAGCGATGTCAGACTTTAACGGACTAAAACCTAAATGTGTCCTTCAGTAGCCCTTTGCGTTCCAGGATCACGGTATACTGTTCAGAGATTCTCGTGGCCCTAGCGAACATTGGCCTTACTGAACCTAAACCAACCCCCTAAATAAAACAAATTAATATATAATTATTTCGAATTAATTATCTAGCTGTATGTTATCTCGTTTATTGTTGATTTTATTCTTGAAAACCGCAGTAATATCTGTTTTTTAGGGTTCCGTACCTCAAAATGAGAAAACGGAACACTTAGATCATTTTGTTATCCGTCTGTCTGTCAAGATCCTTTATTTTGGGAATGCGTGGAAGTATCAAGTTGAATTTTAAACCATATGTCTGCAATCCCTTAGAGCTGTGAAAATCACACTTCTAAGTTAACGAAAAAAAAATGGTAATTTAAAAAACTAAAAAACCCGACTGCTTTTCTGAGTATTCATGAAAAAGCCCTAAAACAAGAAAGTCGTTGTAGCAGTCGGGACCCATTACATCATAGATCTACTCACTAGACGGCTGACTTTCTAGAATGGGTCCCGACTGCTACAACGACTTTCTTGTTTTAGGGCTTTATCATGAATACTCAGAAAAGCAGTCGGGTTTTTTAGTTTTTTATAAATTACCATTTTTTATTTTTTACTTTTTTAGTTTTATTTTTTTACGATATCACTTTCACAGTAATTACAAATCTAACGACACCTCGCAAACTAAAATCCATCGAGCCGTACAGGCCACAGAGCGTGCCAAATATTTGAATTTGGCGCCAAAAGTCCGCCATTTTGTTTTTTTTTTATTTTGATATACCCAGTGTCACTCTCACAGTAAATACGAATCTAACGACACCTCTCAAGCTAAAATCCATCGAGCCGTTTAGGTTGCAGAGCGTGCCAAACAATTATACATACATACATACATACATACTCTCGAAAAACATAACCCTCCTTCTGGCGCAGTCGGGTAAAAAGAAAGATATGGCCATGTATGTCACAAAAAACGTACATTCGTTACAGGTACTTCTCGTTGACCCAGAATTTGGCACAAAGCAAGGCCTTATAGCACATAGGAATAAATCTGAAATTGCGGTAAACAATATTAAATAAATCTGAAATAAAAAATGCGATTCGAACAGTTTTCATAGGTAAGTTTGTACGGAACTCTCAGGCCGTGTTTACGTAGACGCGGCGCGTCGGGCGGCGCGTTGGGCGTTTCGTCGTACATTGCAGCAGCGGGCCGCGACATCGCTCGCGCAAACACACACCTATTTTAATGTACGACAGACCGCCCGACGCCGCGCAACGCGACGCGTGTCTGTAAACGGGCACTCAGTGTGCGAGTCCGACTCTTAGCAAACGAACAAATAGTCGCGGAAAACGCCTTTTTTATACACTTCTTCTAGTATACACCCAATTTACTGTTTTCCGCACTAGTGCGGAAAGGTGCGCCTCGCCACAATTGTATCTATCGTATTAGTCTGGACGCTAAGCGACCCTAACGAATCACTAGTCAAGCCCTGTTTGTTTATTTTGTCCATCGTTTGATACACGTGGTGTCACTGCAACATTTAACTCCATAACACCCTCGCCTGCCAACTGGGTCGCCATGACAAACTTTTTTCACTTGTATCAAAATGTACTATCTTTTATACTATGTTAAGATACATAACATACAAACATTATAACATCGTTTTAACAATACGAATTAAGAGTTTAATTCATAATCCAACTCCCACATATGCACATAAAATAGATTGTAACAATAATGATTACATCCGGAGTCAAACACAGCTGATATTACACAACAACCTCTCAGACTGTATAACAAAGTGCTCACTTTGTTCTGCAAAACCAACCGAGACATTTAGATTTATTAGGCTACCTGTATAAAGTATAGCTAAGAGGAGCGGAGCTGTACGGAGCTAAGAAAACAGAAAGATTTTAAGAAAATCATTGCAGAATGCAGTGGGCAGGGCACAGTGTTCGCAAAACAGATAGCTAGCCAATGGGGCTGAAAAGATCTGCCCCCCCCCCCCCTAGCCAAATTACAATCGTTTCGTTAAGCATAAACGCTTGGAGTTGACCACGCCCCCAATTCCTTTTTTCTGACCGAATGACGTCGAGAAAAGTGTAAATTGCGAAAATTCGATGAATGTGAGACACATAGGACTATAGTCGTTGTGGCGATAAAACGTATACTTGGCTTGGCTGTGTCCAGCACACGTCTGAAATGATGAATGATATTTATTTTGCAAATAGGCTTAAAAAAAAAAACGTTGCATCACGCACATTTCTTGGCGATAGCAACAGCGTCTTGAAAACTATTATGGACATTACGTGGGACAGGACTATATAATTGTACATTTCAGGAGTACAATAAGCAGTATAATATTTTTTTTAGGTGGAAAAATCATCCAATGAAATCTTCCACCCTTAGGCGGAGCGAAAGAGCGTGTCAGACTTTTATTGACTAAAAACACTCCTGTTCCTTCTTTTCCTTCGCCCCAGAGCCCCGGGGTTCACTGTCGGTCAACCGGTGAAATATGCCATAAGTTCTAAACCATCTAACGAGGTCCAGAAGAAAAAATTTCCGCACAACCCATGGAAGCAGTTTTATGTTGTATTTTTGTTGCTCTGTTGATTACTAACACTGGTTTTAAAGTGGTGTGCAGGCAAACTTTTTTTCATTGTTGCTTCCGATCCGTTCTGCTTTAGTGAATATGGCTATAGAACAAAGCTGTCTTCACTTAAGTCTCTTTCCCGGGTCAGCTTAATCCTCTGTTTTAAAAGCCACGGGCTACAAGAGAACGGAGTTCTGTGAATTACATCTGTAAATATGCAAGCTACTCATCTTTCTGGTTTCAATCATTTTCATACATTTTTGAACATTGATTTCTCTTCTACATTGCAAGAACTGCAAAGCTAGGAAAACATTAACTAAAAGTATTCTACTAAATTCACGTCATTCACGCTTCAGTGAACAGGTACACTCGCTTCGCTTCCTTCGCTCTTCTCCGCAGCCTCGCTCCGCTCCAACGACGAGGCAGCCTTACTCTCGCACTTGATAAAACTGAAACAAAGTTAGGTTTAAATTATACGAGTAAATTAGAGTTTATTCCAGAGATAAAGCAACTCTGTAATGTTAAACTGACTATATTGTTTGGAGTTTAACAAATCAATTAAATCTCAATTAATTTAGTTAATTGCTTTGGTATCCGATTACTTTGATTATATTGATCGCTGTATTTAAATGAGTCATTATTTATGAAAGTGATCCTTTGACTGTCTTTTGTAATTCATTAAATTATGTAGGAATTTTACGCACTCTTATATTCTTTGGTGGCGGTTATATTCAGTGGTGGCCCAACTAATGAGTTCAAACCCAGCCAAGCGATTTATTTTGTGTAATTTATTTCATCACCAGTGGTCTCAAAACGGTGAAGGAACTATATGTATGTCTTAGAACCAAAAATTCAAAGACAAGTGGCATCCAACCCACACTGGGCCCGCATGGTGGATTGCGGCCCGTTAACTCTCAAAGAGAGGAGGCCAGTACCTCTACCATGAGTTTTAAGCAATAGTATTCGTCGCTACTCGATATCGACGCCGTAAATATTTGTATGGCAAATTTTGCAGCGCCACTTGCAGAACCAAAATTTGCCATAAAAAATATTTACGGCGTCGATATCGAGTAGCGACGAATACTATTGCTTAAAACTCATGGTAGAGGTACTGAGTCCCAGCAGCGGGAACATTATACGGTTGATTATACTTATCAATGCTTATATTGTCTTGTTTGTTTTTAGATTGGTCAAAGTCTTGTTCTATACATATTGCTTTAATTTATCTCACGAATATTTAAAAATTCGAGCAAGTGCGGGTTGGACTAGCGCACTGAGCGTTCCGTACAAACTATCATATGAAAACAGTTTAATTCCAGAATCGAGTCTCGAATATTTTTTCGAATCGCAAAAAAAGTTTTTTTTGTGACGTAACTACGACTTTAAAGTTTTCTTTTCGTTTCATGCCACATTTCAGGATTTTAGGTCAACGGGAAGTACCCTATGAATTTTGATTCCCACGAGAGTGTCGAAATATACGTTTTTTGTGACATAAAAAGACGAATCTTTTATTAGAAGTTTGAATTTTTCACAGCTTCAAGGGACCACAGACTTGAGTATAATACTAAGGTTTGCGATCCCTTGAAGCTAGAAGTTTGAAATATCAAGTTAAAACCACGCGTTCCCGAGATAAACTGTCTTGACAGATAGTCTGACAACAAAGTGATCCTATGAGGGTTTTGTTTTTCCTTTTGAGGTTTGATGGAACCCTCATTATGCGTACATACATTCTAAAAACGTATGAGTTTCAATCATAACTAGCAAATAATTTCGATCGAGTACCCGATCTGTAAACATTTACCAGTAATATTGTGTACATCGATAGTCCTGTTTGCGTAAAGCCTAACCAATTTGTACTTCACGGTAAATGGATTTTGAATTTCCAAAATAACGCGCTGTGGGCTCATGATGTAGTCATAATTTGTACGCAGTATATTTGCAAAGGATTCATCGGGTCTGAATTAGAGAAATTAGTTTGAAATTTTCAAACTAGTGGTATATTGGAGGCTGGAGAGTTCTCTAGATAAACATTAGGCACTAGTTCATGGTAGTTGTATCTTCCTAATGTTTGTCTTAGGGGTATACTTAGAATGTTGGCTTGTGATACCGCAGAAATCGTTAAAGTTAACAGAGGAGTTTGAATGTCATTGAGTTCAAGGAATTTGATTTAAATATATCACTGCTTACCATCAGGTGAGATTGCAGTCAAGCACTGGTTTGCTACTAGCTTCGCACGGGTGCAATAGTGATATTAAATATTATTATGCATGTATTATACAAATAAACCTTCCTGAACCTTCCTTCCCGAATCACTATTTATTTAAAAAACCGCATCTAAATCCGTTGCATAGTTTTAAAGATCTAGCATACGTAGGGGCAGACAGCGGGAAGCGATTTTGTTTTATACCACAAGTTAAGTCAAGTATTACGTACGTTTTATACTATGTACTGATAAAAAAAAATAGTATTTTACCTGGTGTTTATTTATACCTAAGGTTTTGTGTTATGCAGATTGTGGTTTAGTTATACAGGTGAAATATTACGAATTATTTTGAAATTTGGCTTGTCGATAAGTCGGTCATTTTTTTTTTGTTGGTGGATAAATCATCCAATGACATCTTTCGTCCTTGGGCGGAGCGGAAGATAGTGTCAGACTCTTACTGATTAAAAACCCACTCCGTTCCTTCGTTGCCTTTCATACCAGGGCCGAGCCTTCCATTCAGAAGCAGACCCTTGACCCCAGTAGGCTTCGATTCTGCCTGCCTGCAGCTAGCAAGTGGGACATGATGTGCCGTATGGAAATATATACAACATTAATTTTAGTATATGTGAAATCTGAATATAGTTTGTTCAGAATCAGTAATTGAATCGATTCCAATAAAACACAATGTAAGATTTTTTTTTCCAACGATATTTTAAAAAAGTCACAAGTTGTCACCACCAAAACCACGATTTTCAATTTTGTTGAGAAGCGATGATCAATCAAAAATCGAAATCAATCAAAAAACGCCATTGAATTTTCGAGTGTCGACGAAATGTCAGTTCATATTTGAATGTGTGCTGCTCAGTTCCTCTCATCCGATAGTATGTGTAGGAAAGGAATGGATATAAGGATTACCAACAGCCAAAAAATTTATATATCACGACACAGAATCAACATAACCAGAATGCCAAAACTAGATGAAGTCATGCCTTAAAAGGCTGCTCTCCAAGGTAAGAATTTTACTGGGTAATACATGCAGTAAGTCACACCGACGATTATAATAAACTCTATGGAGTTATGAGCAATGCACAAGAGCATACTATGCATGTGCTGAAAATAAAGTAGAAGGAAGAAAAGTGATGAGTGCTACATATTGAGATAATCAAGTGTGGATGATATATTAACATACTTTAAGCAGCTCGTAAGTGGAAAGGTAAGCCCTAAAAATAAAAAAATAAATGATAGAAGAGAATTGCCATTGATTATTAAGTATATTATTTGTTGTTATTGTACACTTGATAGGTCAAACTTTAATTCTTTTCGTTCAGTCAATCCAAATATTGTCTATAATAGATTGTCCTGTGTGATAAAACTGCCTATTGTACACTTATTTTTATAATATGAATGTTTGTCCTGTGTTATTTTAGGGTGTACAATAAAATATAAAATAAACACTGCAATAATACGTTCACAAGAACTGTAATCGTTGGCATTACAGAAATACCATATTTTTGTGATCCTGATAATGACAATAGAAGTTAAAGTATAGATTTTCCGGCAAGTCAACTAATTGCTAAAGAGGTTTATTGACACAACTAGTATAAACAAACATCCAAAGGACGAAGATAGAACCACGTCCAACAAACAAATGAATGATGAGAATTTGAAAACCAAATCGAAACATTTGAGAATACAACTGTTTTTTGTTTGTTAAACAAATTCGTCTCATCTCCCTTATGGTTTTAGCCGTAAACATTTTTATGTTGACATCATAATATTGTTTTATTGTTAGAAAATTTACGATCATCCCCTTTGTAGCTTGTATGATCCCGCACGACATCGAACAATCTGTCACTGATTTGTACATGTTGATTTGTAAAAGTAAATGTATATTCTGATTTGCGAGTGCTTGGATCGTAAAATACTGCTACGTATTTACTAGAACTAAAATTAAAGCAGAGTCATTCAAGAGAAGACTTGCAATTTTCAGTAGATTTCAATGATAAAATTGCTATTTTGTATAGTCACTTCGAAGTTTTGAACTAAATTCGAATAAACAAATAATATTTGTAAACCAATTTCTTTGTCTTAGATTCTTGGTATTTGCCAGACTCGACGCCGTTTGAATTAGGAATGACATTAAATAGTGCTGATATCATATGTGTTTAGAGCAGTGGTGGCCGAGTGGTAACGGCCCCGACTTACGATTAGTAGGTCGCGGGTTCAATCCCGGCCAGGCGGATTACTTTGTGTAATTTATTTTATCACCACTGCTCTCAAAACGGTGAAGGGAAACATCGTGAGGAAACCGGCATGTCTTAGAACCTAAAAATTCGAAGACATGTGACATCCACGAACCCGCACTGGGCCCGCGTGGTGGATTACGGTCCAATCCCTTTCTTAGAGAGGAGGCCTGTGTCCCAGCAGTAGGAACATTAAAAGGTTGATGATGATGATGATGAGTGCTGATATCATGACATTGTTTATTACCAAAGTATCTTGGTCCTCTAGGTTGGCATTAGATTAGTTGCATATGTTTCCAGTAACGAAATACCAATACATTTCACATAACACGATATCCTGAGCCCGTTCGTTTTTGAAGTTGCAGCAAGCCTGGAGTAATTACATTACTACTGTATCTAGACGCCGACCCAAAAGCGTCATCGGAATATCGTCCATGTCGTAAAATATACACAGGTATTTGAAGGTTCTATCATTTTAAGAGCATTCAGGTTACTTTTACAGCTGAATAAACGACCATAAAATTCGACGATTAGGAGGAAAAGGAGAAAAAACAATAAACCTTGGGGTATTGTGATATTTTTACAAACAAATTTACTGTTGTTGGAGATAGAGCGATCCCCTTTCCAAAATGAAATACTAGAGACATTTATGGGCTGTTTACGAGCCAACTCTTTACCGAATGCGGACAAGCATGTTTGTGTTTTTATTGTACATTTCCGCGTCATAAAGAGCTGGATGGATTTGTTTTATTTCTGTTGTTTGTAATCGTATTATGCTGATTTTTTATGCGAAGATCTCGAAATCAAAAGGTTTTACATGTGTCAATATAGTATTTGTGAATTGTACGTCTCTTTTCTTGATACAGTTCTATTGGGAAGCGTGGTTAAGAATATCTCCCAAGGTTTTTTTTTATTGTTGATAGGTTTGCGCAATATCTCACCTGATGGAAAGCGACGATGCGGTCCACGATGGAGCACGCTTACCTCCAAGGTAAAGTTAACGCTGGTCGAAGTTGATTCGTAGATGGGTGTCTTTCTAGACATATCAAGATATCACCATGCCTTGGAAAACACGTAAAGCCGTTGGTCCCCACTGCTATTTGTAGATCTTCAAGCGTTGTTACGGATAGTTAGAACCCAAAAAATCTGACTGTAGTCTTGCCAAAAGTTATTATGTTATTCAATTACTGGATTATGGATATTCTATAATTGCATCAAGCTCGACTGGAAGTCGATTCTAACACAAGTTGAACTAACCGATACGGTATCATGTTAGTGTTACTAAAGTTAGAAACAGAATAGTGGTATATCGTGGATACCTTCAAAAGATTAAAAACTTAATTTTTAAATGATGAGAACCTGAGCCTCAAGTCTACTACAATAGTGTCAGAATCGTCTATCGTTGATTTCATCATGGTTGATTTTGACAAGTGGGTTTGACAAATGAATTTCTGATTTATGGGGTAATCTGCTAAAATTTAGTCAGTTCTTTTGATTAGTGACTTACCATTAGATTTGTCTGAATACGACAAAGTAATTCTACCACCATTCATTTACGAGACCAATAACCGACCAATGATCGACCATTATGATTTAGCAGATTAAGAACTTTTACCAAAATGACAATGGGATTATGTTGGAATGTCGAATTTATAAATATAGCAGACTTGGGACCCATGTGTGAAAATATGACAGTGATTTTATATTTTCAGAGCACGTTGCTAGAGTAAATACAAATCTAACTCTGAGACCTTACTCGATTTCGCAAGCTTTACCTATTTTAAGTGAAGAGCAATATTAATGTTTGTTCATTTTATTCCCTTCTGCATTACTTATGAAAATAAAGATAATACACCAAAGGAAAATAATTGAAGAATGAGGAAAAAATTACCGGAACATTTTTACCTAGTATCAAATTCGCAATGTCATAAAAATTCTAGAGGTCGACGGGGTGCTTATAAATATTCAAATTTGTACAAGCACTGTGCCAGGTGGGCAGGTAGGTTTGCATAAGTAAACTTGCGAAGGGTGCGGACACGAAGCACAATAATCCGGCTTCAGTTCAATAGAAAAAGCAAAATCAAAATTCATTCCGTTGACCCGAGCTCCGGTCGTAATTTCACGACAGGGCCGGAAACTATTTCTATTCTGAGGGGATCCAACCCCAAGGCGGCACGCCTCCTTGTTTCCAAATATTTTCCTCTCGTGCCTTAATGCAGCACAATCGTAATTTAAAACATGCTCCCTCGTATAAAATGAACGCACACTCGGTTTCTGCCGCCAGATTTGTGGACGGAATGTGTTAATTGTTTCGTTCCAAACGCGCGCTGCGGTCGCGATACACTGATATGCTCTCGCTTGACCATGTAATGGAACTGGTTTAATGGTCACAATTAATGAGCGGCTACCGAATTCAGAAATTCGGCGACTTACACCGAGACGGCCGCAATAAAAGTTGGAAGTAATAGAGTTGTTGTAATCTCGGCGGCGGTATACCGCGTTGAGGGCGTGTTATCATCGGCTGAACGGTAATGACGATGCGATAAGATCGCTCGGTGAGGAAGCGAGGGCGAATCGACTGATCTCAGTCTGCGGCCAGATTAAATCTCAGTAGGAACTGCCCGCAACATTAACTAATGACACTCCGGAGATGGGACGAACTCCGATAGCCCCCGAATGTCCCCGATAGCCCCCGATCTACTCGACACCGACTCGTTTCAGTTCATTTGAGGGAGTCGCCGGGTAATCAACATTCAAGAGCTCATCGCCGAAGATAAGACAAGTTTGTGACAGCTGTCGGAGTTCAATTGACTTGTTTCATTATCACACACACGGATATTTGATATCATGATATGGTGGTGCTGGCACTTAATATTTTATCACTTGTAACTTATATTTGATATTTTAGGTGTTTTAGGAACCGTATTCATTAGTATGTCGTTGCCCCGCACTTACAGCTTTTAAAGCTCCATTAGTAAGGACAACATCACAACAAAACCCGTACGAACCTCCGAACTCCAAATAAATAAATACTTTCGCGTAAATAAATACTACTTCCACCCTGTATTATTCTGTCGAACTGTTATAAATAGCTGTTGCAAATTGGTATTAAATGAGCTACAAAAAAAGGTCAGACTTCAAGTCTCCCCTTCCGAAGTCGACAATAGGGAAATTCGATATTGCATAGGAGAGTTCCATTAAGGTCGAGACCAGCTCGAGATTGCGATAAGTATGTATATTTTATTGTGAGTCGTGTTGTTGAGATTCGACAAAAATGTATCAGCTGCATCACTGTGTAACTGGGGGAATAAGTATTTTTTTTTTTAATGTGATTGTGTAGTAGTACCTAATAGTGTAGTCGTTGATAGGTCGTTCATTTAACAGATTATGTGAAATTTTAACTTTAAATTATTTAAAACCTAAATAATCTAAGGCTGAATTTTCTCTATTTCAGAATTTGGAAAAAAAGAAAGGGAAAAATAAATGTTGCTAGAGCAGAATTTTATATTTTATTTTTCACATGGTGTGCAATAAAGAGTATATCCATCAATCTATATATCATATACATATGTAGGTAAGTAAAGAAAAAAGTAAAATGAAAAATTATTAGTCGATTACCCCCTGACAGTTACCTCTGAAACAAATAAGTAGAATGATAACCTATAAGTTTTTATGCAACCACATCACAATAAAACTATACAGGCAAAAGTTTTTATGTATAACAGTACCTCTACCATGAGTTTTAAGCAATAGTATTCGTCGCTACTCGATATCGACGCCGTAAATATTTTGTATGGCAAATTTTGGTTCTGCAAGTGACCGCTAGAGGCGCTGCAAAATTTGCCATTCAAAATATTTACGGCGTCGATATCGAGTAGCGACGAATACTATTGCTTAAAACTCATGGTAGAGGTACTGGTGTGTGTACATTTGTTACTCCGTTGCGTTCAAACAACTGAACGTATTTGTGTGAAATTGTAAACACGGGTAGAGCAAAGGACGGGTTTTTCACCCATCATCACACACTCAAAAACTATTTCTGTTTCAGACTATTTTTAAATACATTAGTATAATTAAAGAGACATTTTTTTTTTATTCTCTTACATTTACATAATAAATAGTACAGTAAATCAAAGCAATAAAGCCTAAAGAGGCAGTTGTTATTTCTGAAACAAGCGCACCATGAACCATAGAGGTATTCATTTTTTTTTTTTATGGTAGGTAAAATCATCCAATGACAAATCCCGCCCTTGGGTGGAGCGGAAAGTAGTGTCAGACTCTTACTGACTAAAAACCTACCCCGTTCCATTCTTTCCCTTGGTCCCAGGGCCCCGGGTGAGGTATTCATTTGGAATCTCAATACTACTTAGTATACTACTCTTTATATGAGTATTTTTTTTTTAGTTTACATCGAACACTCTCTGTTTGGCGAAACGCTCTCTGTTTGGGCAATAATTACTTTGACTTGCTATATTATTTTTGAATAAAAAAATATGTATATTTAGCTATACAATTGCGTTTTAAAATAGGCGGAAACAGAGACATTTTTGAGTGTATTATGGGCGAAAAATACTTCTTATCAACCCTACAAAAAACCAAGTAACCATAGACGGAACTCTATCGTTCACAATCTACAAAACTAACCAAAAGTACTGAACGCAAACTAATAACAGTTTGCAAAGTCGTATACCAAAATGACTTGTCGGTAGTTTCCGAGTTATTTCGGGACAGTGTGCGATTTTACGAGCTGAGGTGGACTTCAATGTTTAGTACTTTGATTTGCATGATATTGTACCGTAAAAATGCCGTAAAACTACGCTTTATAGCCAAATAATGTACTAAAACATTTCATTATGTTGATTATGTTTTAATTAACTTAGATGGTTTTATAAAAATAGAAATTAAGAGGCGGTTTTTGTACTAAAATGAGCTTACGTCTGGCGCACCCTGTCTTTCCCGCTCTGGATGAAGTGAGAGTGAGTGTCACACTTTTACTGACTAAAATACTCCTGTGTTCCTTTAGTTGCTCATTTGCGTTTCAGAGCTGCTATTCTCCCTTGCTCAAAATGTGTTATATCCAACTGTCAAAGTAAAATTTTAATTTATACCGTTTGATTATATACTATCTCGCGATATTTTAAACTGTCGAAAGATTGTGAAACGTAAAACTGTAACAATTGACAATGTCACGAGATAGATTATAATGTAACGGTATTTACAATTTTACGGTGACATATAATTTTTTTCTACTTCTACTGCTTCACAAAAAGCAGTAAACCTCACCACTATTTCTTAAGTAAGTCACAAATTTTTCCCTGCCGTTGGTGCTACGAAGCTAATTTGCAGCGGTATTGTTTGCATGCCATTTGATGTCCGATGTTTAGTGCTACCGGAACTTCATTGTCCGGGACAATGCTCGCTTAGAACACAATAGCGCCTGGCCAAAGTGTTATGAAGTCATTCGAAACTCTTAATTGACGTTTTGAACGAATTTAGCTTACTGATTTTGTGAGGTGTTTAGGGTGTATGCTGAAAGGTAACTTATTTTTTGACACACCAATGACTTATTCATTTAGTTAAAAAATTTGTTAATGAAAAAGAAAATGGTAATTTTGAAAAAGATCGTTTACATTTACATTGAAATAAATTAAAAGATATATGACAGTTACTTCAATTATTTAAAAATACATCCACATTGATTATATTTTTATATTACCTACAATATAAATTAAATTTTAAAAACCAATAATTTATCCAAAAGTACAGGTGTGATTTAATTTATTAGTCGTATCAAATTAAATCATCTTTCAATTATTATTTTTTTAATCGTAAATAGAAATTGATTGTGTATTGTAGAAAAAATTGTGAAAATTCTTTTCTTTAAGTTACAAAAAAGGGCAATGGATAGATGTTCGGAGTTTCCTTGCCTAATCGCATCAGGAATGACAATATCTGCCGACATAAACCAAACAATCGCCAAACTTAAGTGGCAGTGGACACACATTGCTCGGAGAAAAGATAGCCGATGGGGTCGAAAGGTTCTGGAGTGGCTACCACGTAAGTAGCGAAAGACGCAGCGTTGGAAATCCTCCCTAAAAGATGGATCGATTTGATCGCCGGAATCTAGACCGAACCAGTCGTTTTGGCGACATTTTGGGGAGACCTTTAAACAGCAATGGACGTCATTTGGTTGAAATGATGATAGTGGTGATGATCTACCTACTATCAAAAATACAATATGTATAGGTAGGTACTAGTAACCTGCGTGAGGGACCTATTTTCATAAAAAATGAACGTAGGCATTTACTTACTCTGATTTAATATATTAAAAGGTCACAGACGGACAGTGCCCGCCTCAATATATTAAAATTCACTAGTAATTTAATCAACGTTGCATGCGAAATTCTCATGCATTAAATACTTTCAGCTTTAAACAGCGAAATTCTTGTGAAATCCAGGCATTGTGTGTTGAAACTCGCGAAAATAACCATTGAAATGGAGTTCATTTAATTTCAAAATACATGAAAAAATTTGTAGAAATTCTGAAAAACATTGTCTGTGTGTCAAAACGATCGTGTGCCTTTGTTTTTTTTTTTCGGAGTAGTTTATGGACTAGTAGACAAAACAGTACATTTTAATGCAAGTGAGTAAAGTAACAAACTTGCATTAATTATTGCAGCTCAGGTGGAATATACAACCAAATCGAAGGCGAGGTCATTATGGAGCCGAGAAAACGCAATAGGAGATGCTGCCTACGTGTATCAAACGACGTTTTTAAACACATAACATAATATTTAGTCAAAATTATAGGCCCGACGATTTTTTTTGTGCACCGTTGTGGAGGCTGCCCGTTGATTAACCTGATACTATAAATGTAGCAAATTATGCCTGGCGAAATTTTATCACTAGCGTAGAACAGCGCATTTGTCCGTACTAGTGCGATATATTGCGTGCCTAAAAGCGGCGGAGGGGCGGGTTTCAAGCTTGTTGAAAAACGTCATTTAAAAAATTTACAATTAACTTAGTTCTAAATAAAATTAACTTATACTAACTCACCTTAAAATTTCACATCCTTTTGTTGATTTGGTATCATTTGAGCGTTTCTATAGCCTATAGTATAACATCACGCTACGACCAATAGGAGCGCAGCAGTAACTAAAGACGCTGGTGTAACTGTGGGGAACATCTAGTATTTTCATCATAGTCATCATGAGAGCACTGGTGGCCGAGTGGTAACGGCCCTGACTTATGAGTTATAGGTCCCGGGTTCAAACCCAGCCAGGCGCATTACTTTTTGTAATTTATTTCATCACCACTGCTCTCAAAACGATGATAGAAAACATCGTGAGGAAACATGTCCTAGAACCAAAAATTCGAAGACGTGACATCCACCAACCCGCACTTCACCGGGGAGGGTAAGCGACTCCTGGTGGGCTGGGTCTCCGCGCGAGTCAAGCTGCTGGAGCCCAGACCGCTGCGCTGCTATCGCTGCCACGTGGGTCACCACGTGGGGGTCTGTTGCGCAGCGGAGGAAGATCGCAGCGACCGCTGCTTCCAGTGCGGTCAGCCCGGCCACAAGGCCGATACCTGCGGTGCAGCGCCGCACTGCTACGCATGTGCGGCGGCAGGCAAGTCGGCCGACCACCGGGCTGGGAGCAGGACCTGCGATCCCCCCGCCAAGGCCAAGGGCAAGGTCCCAAGGCCCATCCCCGCGAAGGTGCTCACCGCCGCGGCTGCCCCGTTGGCTGCCGCCGCCATCGCCTCCGCAGACGCCGCCGCCGCTACCACCGCGGCAGGACCCTCACGGAGGGCCCGGGAGGAGACTGTAATGGACTGCCAATAACGGCTCCATTACGTCTCCTCCAGGCGAATATCAAC
This sequence comes from Leucania comma, assembly GCA_958295575.1. Classification (NCBI taxonomy): domain Eukaryota; kingdom Metazoa; phylum Arthropoda; class Insecta; order Lepidoptera; family Noctuidae; genus Leucania; species Leucania comma. The sequence continues at coordinate 10,203,923 of OY282474.1, read as the reverse complement.
CACTGCGCCCCCGCTCAGGATCTGTTGCTCCAGAGCATGGCGCAGTGGTCGATCAACATCGCCGTTGTCTCCGAGCCGCACTTTGTCCTGCCCAGAGCCGACTGGGTTCAGGACCTGAGCGGCTCGGTGACACTCATTTCGTCGGCCGCCGCCGGTACCCCGGCACTCGAGGCCGTCAAGAAAGGCCGGGGTTGCGTGGCAGCACGGTTCGGGGACATAGTGGTGGTAGGCGTCTACCTGTCCCCGAACAGATCTCTCGCCGAATTGGATAGCTCCCTTTTGGAGCTGGATGCCGTCGTTGCTGGGTTTGACTCCAGCCTCCCCGTGGTCGTTTGCGGGGACTTCAACGCCTGGAACGAGGCTTGGGGTTCCCGGTTCACGAACCAACGAGGTCGCAGGGTGGAGGAATGGGCCCTAGGACAGGGCCTAGTCGTACAAAACCGGGGTTCTGTCCCCACGTGTGTGCGGATGCAGGGCGAGTCGGTGGTGGACGTTACGTTCGCCAGCCCTGCACTGGCACCGCGCGTCGTCGACTGGCGCGTCATAGAGGAGGTGGAGACGTTCTCCGACCACCGGTACATCCGGTTTGACGTCTCCGCCCAGACCTCGACCGCGCCGGTCCGACAGACCCCGTGTGGTCCGCGTTGGGCGCTGAGGCAGCTGGACAGGGACCTGCTCCAGGAAGCCGCGATAGTACAGGCCTGGGTGCAAGCACCGGACAGGCCTGTCGACATCGACGTCGAGGCGGACTGGTTCCAGGTGGCCATGTCGCAAATCTGCGACACGGCCATGCCCCGAGTCCGGCCAGGACGTGCCCGGCGCCAAGTACACTGGTGGTCGCCAGAGATTGCGGCACTGCGCGATGCGTGCAATGCTGCACGACGCCGGTATACTAGACACCGCAGGCGCCGCAACCGTCCACCGGGTGCGGAGGCCATAGAGGCGGAGCTGTATGAGGGATACAGGGCGGCAAAGCGCACCCTCCGAGCGGAGATAAAGCGGGCCAAACTCGAGGCCCGCAACGTGTGGCTGGAGTCTCTGAACGTCGATCCGTGGGGACGCCCATACAAAATGGTGATGGAGAAGCTCCGCCCATGGGCTCCCCCGCTGACTCAGAGTCTCCGGCCCCAGCTCGTGGAGGGTGTGGTGAGCGCTCTGTTCCCTACGCGAGGGGAGCATACTCCCCCGCCTATGGCTCCGCCACCAGCAGCGGTGTCCGACGCGGACCACGACGGCAACGACGGCAACAATGCTCCAGAGGTGACCGAGGTGGAGATGAGAGTGGCGGTGCGAAGGCTGAGTGCCAAGAACACCGCCCCAGGACCCGATGGCTTGCCTGGAAAAGCCTGGGTCCTGGCCATGGAGGAACTCGGGTCTCGACTGAGAGGGCTCTTCAGCGCATGCATGGAGAGGGGCCAGTTCCCGCTTCGCTGGAAGACGGGGAAACTGGTCCTTATCGCGAAGCCGGGGCGCCCCGCGGACTCTCCGTCCGCGTATCGGCCCATTGTGCTGCTCGACGAGGTGGGCAAGCTCTTTGAAAGAGTAATTGCAGACCGCCTCGTCGTGCATCTGGCACGGAAGGGGCCGGATCTTGCGGACGGCCAGTTCGGATTTCGCAGGAGGCGCTCCACTGTGGACGCCATCATGCGCGTGCGAGCCCTCACGACGGGGGATGCGGTGTCCCGGGGCAGGTGTGTCTTGGCGGTGTCTCTGGACATCGCCAACGCCTTCAACTCCCTGCCCTGGAGCTGCATTGGTAGGGCACTCCGGTACCACCGGGTGCCCGACTACCTCTGTCGGGTGATCGAGGCCTACCTGTCGGACAGGTTCATCATCTACCCCGGTCATCAGGGGGAGTTGAAACGGCGAGAGATGTCGTGCGGTGTTCCGCAGGGATCGGTACTAGGGCCGCCCTTGTGGAACATCGGGTACGACTACGTGCTGCGCGCCGACCTCCCCGACGGGGTCAGCGTGGTCTGTTACGCAGACGACACGCTGGTCCTGGCGCGGGGACGGTCGTACCAGGCGGCGGTCGAACTAGCGACGCGCGGGGTTGCGACAGTCGTGGAGAGGATACAGCAGTTGGGACTCGAGGTGGCATTGCACAAGTCCGAGGCCATGTGTTTTCACGGCCCTCGGAGCGCGCCACCTCCGGGCTCCCAATTAACGGTAGGAGGAGTTCACATCGGCGTCGGGTCGACGATGAAGTACCTGGGACTCGTCCTCGACAGCCGGTGGAACTTCAAGGAGCACTTCCGACGTCTGGCTCCCAGGTTGAATGCGACTGGGGCTGCGCTCAAGCGGCTCCTGCCGAACCTAGGGGGTCCAGACGCCTCCTGCCGGAGGCTCTACGCAGGCATCGTTCGGTCCATGGCCCTTTACGGTGCGCCGGTGTGGGCGCCATCGCTACGGAAGCGAGTGGCGGCCCGGCTAACCGCCTGCCAGAGGGTCATGGCCATCCGGATGATCCGCGGATACCGTACGGTGTCCTGCGAAGCGGCGAGCCTCCTTGCTGGCCTACCACCGTGGGATTTGGAGGCAACAGTCCTTGCACACATGCATGACTTACGCGTGGAGATGCAACGTCGGGGCGAAACCCCGCTGCCGCGACAAGTCGCGGCATGGCGGACAGAGCTCCGGCGGGATCTCATGGTGAAATGGCGAGAGCGATTGTCGCAACCTCGTGCTGGGCACGCCACGATCGAGGCGGTAAGGCCCCTCTTTGAGGCGTGGCTGGAAAGGCCCCACGGCGTCGTCACCTTCCGTTTGGCGCAGGTGCTGACCGAACACGGCAAGTTCGGTCCGTACCTGTACAAGATTCGTGCGGAGACGACGCCCGGGTGTCGCCACTGTGCGGACCGCCCAGTGGACACGGTGGAGCACACAGTCGAGGTGTGCCCCGCTTGGGAAGAGCAGCGCCGTGTCCTCGTGGGGGCGATCGGCGGCGATCTCTCGCGCCGGGGCTTGGTTCAAGCCATGCTCCGGAGCGAGGAGGAATGGCAGGCGGTCGCCTCCTTCTGCGAAGCAGTAATGCTAGTAAAGGAGGAGGCCGACCGCCTTAGGCAAAGGCGGACACGCCGCCGCCGCCGCCGGGTTTCCGATCCCAATTTCCGGCCACCGTAGGCGCGGGCTCGCGGACGGTGGGCAATGGGTAGCTCGCTGTCCGTCCGTCCGGTAACAGACCGGTCCGAGCTCAGGTCGTCTACGGCGCGCACCGTTCCCGCGCGCCTCAAGGAGTTGTCAGCAAACTGTAGGGGTCCAGCAGGGCCGAAGCCTACTGGGGCCAAAGGTTATGTGAGACTGTCACCAAAGGCCCCAGGATAAAGGCAAGGAATGGAAAGGTAGGTTTTTAGTCAGCAAAAGTCTGACACTGTTTCCCGCCCCACCCAAGGGCGGGATTCGTCATTGGATGATTTTACCTACCACAAAAAAAAAAAAAAAAAAACCAACCCGCACTGGGCCCGCGTGATAGATTACGGCCCATTCCCTCTCCTAGAGAGGAGGCCTGAGTCCTAGCAGTGGGAACATTTTATGGCTGATGCTAAGCTATGATATTTAACATTAACATTATTTCAGCTGAAAGAGGTCCACTGCTGGACAAAACCCCCAAGTGTCGTCATAACGAACGGTCCTGTACATTTCACATCCATCGCATACCCGTGACGATCGCCATAATCTTTCATCTAGTATTTTGTATAGCTCTAATTACTTGCCTTGTCAGAACTTCGAAAACCGGAACCGAGAAACCAAAGTTTAATCAAACCACATTAGGAATCATTGACCATAGCTGATCCCAAAATGGGGCATGTCTTGGGTCGTTTATAGTAAATAGGGGGAATCGTCTGAATTAATTAATTCGTATGGCGGGCCCCACTAATGGACTTTTGTTGTGATACAGACTGTTACCGACCGGTCTTCGTTCTTGTAACTAGGGATGTGACGAATGCCATTTAGTAGAGGCGGATGCGGAGGCCAAGATTTTAATGTGTTTTTTTTTTCACTGCATGCGTTTATATTGAACTTACGAACTTGTAAATCCTAAAGTTTTCTTTAAATGATTATTTTAGGCGGTATGGCCGTCCATAGTGCTTGCAAGAGCTAAGATGAGTGGAAATCGAAATCGAGTTCCTATGAATTATTACTATTATGATATGCAATGAAGTTTATTCTATACACTATGAAGTAAATAAACAGTCCAGTACAATCAGTAAGCATTTCTTTTTTTATTATTATTCATAGGCTCACGTTTGACCACTATCTCTCCTGATGGTAAGCGATAATGTGGCCGACGATGGAGCACGCTTGCATAAAAGTAACCTATTTACTCTTGATTTGAGCTATTTACTCACTCTTGTGACGGTTGTCATTGGTCTAATGGCCGTAAGCGCTGTTGCTGAGCGTGAGGAATATTTCGGTTTTCGAGTATGCCGCCGCCATCAGTTAAGGACCAAGCCTGAGGCGACGACACGACCCGTTGTTTTCCACGCGAGTCTCACAGAGATATCAACAAAATGGACTGGGTCCACTAGGACTAATACCTGCTAGGGATAGTTCAAAAGAGTATCCATGACCCATAAAAAATTAACGGAAACTGAAGAAACAGGTGGGTTTTAGTCGGTACAAGTCTGAAACTTTTTCTCGCTCCACCTTGATCTCAAGAAAATATTTGACGATTTCCAATTTCCAATCTGACAAAAATGTTATTTAAATAATAAATGTAACGAAATATATTTTAAAATTATTTATTATGAAAAATAGAAAATATTATTTTTTATTATTTCAGAAATTAAGATTTAGTGATATTTTATTAATATTTAACAATTTTTCGAAGGCGAATTATTATTACAGATGGGTACGATTTCATGTAGAAATTTTGCACTCACAGAGGCGGTGGCGAATTTCGGTCACAACCCTACTTGTACCGGCTCGTTGTAATTACCGATGATAAGAAACGCCAGATTGATCGGTGGATCAGACCGTTATTGGTTAGATGGTCGGTTTATTACAAAGATGGCCGAATTAAGAGACGAAAAAGTTAAAGACTTTCGTCGAAATTATATTCTGCATCGCTGTTGCAGATTTTTTGTTTTGTAAAGAATCATGGAACGTGTGAAAGCCTCAGCGTAGAATTTTTCTTGTATATTTGGTGCGCAATAAATACCTACTCAAACTCTAAGTGCACTAAGACCTATATTAAAAAAAAAACAATAAGGTTTGTAGATTAAATCGATTCGATTTTTATTTTTTAGTTTTAAATGTGATTGCACTCTAAATAAAACTAGCGATCTACGGATCTGTGGTTATATTATTTGGTCTTTTGCTACAATTATGGACCAAGAATGGTGAATAAAGGGAGGTATATGAGTATAGATGTTTGTGAACGTAGCCACGATACAGGAAATACTCCCAGTGTGGGGCAACGTTTAAGAAAAGAATAACCAGTTAAGAATTTCAAAATTCTAAGTGACTTTCTTGGTCTTTTGAATTTTAAAACTAAAACTGAGTGCAAGTTGCGTGTTTATAGTAAAATGAATATAGCGTCAGTAGGTACCTACCCCCATATCAAAACAATAGTTTTTATTTTAGTTTTTTCTTTACCAGTAAATGGCTTACTAATGCATATACACTGTTAAATTTTTGTCGTTTTAATCCCGCGGAGGGTTGATTCAGTTTATGAAACACTATCAATATGTAAAGATAAAAATTAAAAATAAAGAACTTTTTTTTAAACTCGAATTAATTCACGTATGTACGAAATTAATTTCTTTAAGTAAACGTCAGCTGAGCGAGTACGCAACGATCGACAGCTACCTACTAGGTCATTTTCTCGTTTACTTAAAGAAATTAATTTCGTACATGCGTATATTAATTCGAGTTAAAGAAAAAAACTACTTTATTTTTAATTTTATCTTTACAAATCGATAGTGTTTCATGTACCTAGTCGACCCTCCACGGATTTAAAACGAACAAAATTTAACAGTGTATATGTAGTCCCTATGCAGTCTCGTAATAAAGACAAATTGAAGTAGATATTAAATAGTAATAATATCTACAGTTTAAAAAAAAATACCTAACACGGTATTACAGTCCATTTCTCTCTCACCGTATCACAACACCGAAGCAACAATGACCGTCATCCCGCCACCAATAAGTCATTCTCCCGTACCTTGAACAATACGCCGTCAGTTCTGACGTCGTAACTCATGGCTAATGACGGCGCACGTCAACGCACCACGGGTGCAACGATAGTTGAGTCTGAGCGTTTGATAGGGAATTGAGAGAGAATTTGATTTAGGAATGTTAGGGGCACTGTGTTGTAAAATGGATCATATCTTAGACATACAAAAAAGGAAATCTAATAGAAATCGAATGAGCTAAAAAAAATACCAAAACAAAAGAAAAGCCAAATTTTTGAGTGGGAGTATTAGACTCATACTGACAAAACCCAACCGTGTTATTTCAATTACCTTTTGCGTTCTAGGGCCGCCTTAAGGGCCGGTTGTAGTCACCCAGGCCAGTTTAATTATTTTTTTTTATAATTTCAAATATTTCCGTGACGTAATCTCTATATATATCGTTTGAAATCGTAAATTAGGGTCAGATTTGCCATTTTTTTTTAATCAAGCCAGCTAATTTATTTCAAGTTTCTATGTTTGCCCGGCGCTTGGTCAAATAGTCAGTTTTATTAAAATAATTTTTCATGGTGTCCTCTTTTATATTTGTGGATTTCCAGAGGTTTAAAAAAGTTCAAAATGAGTAGAATCTAGCTTTAATGTGTCGAACAATGCCGCAGCCCTCCTATAATACACTTAGGTGCTGCTTTTTCCTAAAACCCTTTGCAAGTTTTATGAACTCATAGTTCATACATAGATAATTAACACGCCTGTACTGAAATAAACTTATAATAAATTTTAAACTCAAATAATTTGTTTTTATGGTAGGTAAAATCAGCCAATGATAAATCCCGCCCTTGGGCGGAGCGGGAGATAGTGTAAGACTCTTACTGACTAAAAACCTACCCCGTACCTTTGTTGCCTATTATACCGGGGCTGAGCCTTTTTTTCATAAAGCGGCCCTTGACCCCAGTAGGCTTCGACCCTGCCTGCAGCTACATAAAAACATTTGAAAAAAGTATTGCATACATAAATAGCTGCATTAGTTACGAAACTGAGTCACGGTTATTAATGCATACCTCCAAGAAAGCAACGACAGCGTTCTAGATTCCAAGATGACAGAGATGGAAATATATATTAGATACCTGTGTATCTTAAAAAGTAATAGTAACAAACATTAAAAAAAATATATAGTAAGATATAATAAAAATAAATTATTTTATTTTATAAGTATTTAAAAATCAAATGATTTCAACAACATGATTAAAATATTAAGTACCTGCATTTCTCGCAGGTTTAAGCAAAGGTGTCGTTTGACCCAATGTTCCATGATCAATGGTGGCGAGGCTCAACCATCAATCGGGTATACGTTCAGATACCGGGTTGCCTTTAGAAATCTAATCCAAGGTACTGATTAATAGCTCTAGACATACCATGTAGCCTGAAAACCGCAAAAAAGAAGGCTATATACGCTTTCTTTTTTTGCGGCTTTCATCATTAAACGAGGCGGTTAAGGATACAAGAGTAAATAGAAGCCAGGGCAAAGGTCTCAAGGAACACAAGAGGATTTTAGTCAGTAATAGTCTGACCCTCCCTCTCGCTCCTCCCTGAACGGAAGGAATTATTTATGATTTCCCACCTCAAAAACGGAGACGGTGTGTATCGTTCCACGCGCGCCTCAAGGAGATGTCAGCAAACCGTCGGGGCCCAGCAGGGTCGAAGCCTACTGGGGCCGTGAGGAATGTGAAAATAAAACCCGAGGCCCTGAAACGAAGGCAAAGAAGGAACAGGAGTGGGTTTTTAGCCAATAAAAGTCTGTCACTATCTCCCGCCCCGCCCAAGGGCGCAGAGATGTCATTGGATGATTTTCCCACTGAAAAATAAAAAAACTTTAAAAAAGGAGGTAAATAGAATCATAATTTTGAGAGAATTTTTCACGATATTATGAAATTGAATGCAGCATTTACTCGTAAGTACTACTATAAAACTTTGTCTTGCATAATAAATAAAATAATCGATGCTTTGCTTACTAAATACCAATATAAAGTGAAAATCTTAATCAAAGTTTTGTTTCCTTTCGCCCCGTTTATAGGTACCTATTAATTCCCACCAGTATCCCGTTTATAGGTTTTTAATTCACATATATATGCCTTTTATATGTTTTTGATTCCTATCAGTATCCTGTTTGTATGTAGATATTTATTTCCCACCAGTATTTGAACTGTCAATATTTAATTGGAAAGTTATTATAATCGAGCTTGGTGCAATATTATTTAATGAGAATTAATTTAAAGTTAATCCTGCCAGTAATCTGCATTTAAGTTTTTTTGTAAATCAGCGAGGTAATGTAATATGTTAATTATGATGAAACCAAAGTCGGTAAGTAAGTGAATAAGTAGGTTTATTCCAATATATTGTAATCAAAGATTTGCTAACTAAGGAGTATAATAAATGTAAAATTAAGATGTTTCATCATCATCATCATCAGCCCTTTTTAATGTTCCCACAGCTGGACTCATTCCAAATTATGATAGTATAAACCAAAAATAGGGCACCAAAATTTTTATAGAATTTTAATAGCATAGCATAGCATCAGCCTTATAATGTTCCCACTACTGGGACTCCGGCCTCCTTTCTAGGGGAGGGAATAAGCCGTAATCCACCACGCGGGCCCAGTGCCGGTAGGTGAATGTCACATGTCTTCGATTTTCTGGTTCTAGGACATTTCCTCGCGATGTTTTCCTTCACCGTTTCCTAAAGGCAGTGGTGATGAAATAAATTACACAAAGTAATGCGCCTGGCGGGGTTTGAACCCGCGAGGTTTGAAATTAAGATGGTTGGTCATACCTGGTCATCATTGAATGGTTTTAAAAGAAATTTTAAACACGGATAAACCATGGCTTGGTTAGATAGAATATATAGATGTATTATTTATTGTACACCAAAAATAAAATTACATAAAGAAATTAAAATTAATAGGGTGTCACAATGGTTAGAAGTTAGGACATAATATCAACGCTTTTTAGGAAGAACATCGTAAGCACCGGTTAGCGTTTTTTTACAGGAATGGGAGTAAATACTCTTCCATAATTAAAAAGTATTTATGATAATACCATTAAAAACATGTAATTATTATTTATTTATATAACTGCTGATGTGAAAAAATAGTTTATAAGAGTAACATATTTTCATAGATATATTTTAATTAGATATAAAATGGTCCCCTCAATTATGCTGATATTTTTTTGAGGTTCGAGTGTAACACACAATGTCGTCGACCCGAGCCTGGTTCTTTTCGGACGACGAACAACTCTTTGTTTGCCGTCCGCACGGCTGTTACGTATGGTGGCCGAGAATTACTCTGCGAATCTATACGCCCATGACGTCTGCTGCGGTGTTATGTATAAACACTATCACTTCATAATAATGGCGCGTGCCCAGCGCGTTGAGACGGAATGGCCTCGTTTTCGAACGATCGTTGAGGGTAAATCAATACCCTGAGGAAACACATTACTGACTTAGAGTCTAAACTTTACAACTCACAATGCACTATGGACCTTTAATCGCTCCAGCCACCATGTCCACTCCCGTCTTAACTCACTGCGCCTGCATTTTCGTCCTAATGACCTATTTATATGAACATCTACGGCACTACATAAGAACTAAAAAACACGAAATCCTGCATCGCACAATTAGAGTTTTCCACACGATTTGAACATGTATATGTTTATAACAGCCCAAAATTATTCATCAGGCAGTTGCCCAGATTAAACAAAAACAGCCATCTTGTCGGAGGATCCCATCTTCGCAAAGGAGGTTTGCGAGAATTTACACTCTAATCAGCATCATCATTTCGGCCGAAAAAAATCAGAATCGTATATTTCAAATAGACCAGTTACAGGCACTTTTGAAATGTTAAAATGGCGGTCAATCCAAAAAATTGTGAAGCTAAATTGCACACTCTAATGCGTAGATCTCTATGGAGTTCAAGAAACTCCATGGGCACTCATTTTGAATCATATTATGAGTTACATAAATCTTGGTTACATATTTCTGTCCATTTTTTAAAAGATGTTCACTACTGGACACAAGCCTCCCCAAGCGTCGCCACAAAGATGGGTTCTGCACCCACCTGGTCATTGATCCACCTTGTGGGAGGCCTTCCATCGACGCAACGATTTGAGGGCCTCCCACATGGTGGCACACGGTCACCACTTTAAAATTTTTGGGCCCTATCGACCATCCGTTCTGCGAGCAATATGCCCTGCCCACTGTCACTTAAGTTTAGCGATTCTTCGGGCTATGTCGGTAACCTTGCTTTTCCTGCGGATATCTTAATTTTTGATTCACTTACACAAGGAAACTCCGAACATAAACCTCTCCAGTCTCCTTTGGGTGATTTTAAACCTTCTAATGAAGCCCATTCTGAGTGTCCATGTTTCATAGATGTATTTCATCATTGGCAATACACACTGGTTATAAACTTTCATCTTGAGACACTGAAAACCAATTTTATACAGCTATTTAATCGAACAGATAGATAAATATAGGTACAGCAATTATAACGGTTCAAACACGAACATCATCATAACAATTCATACCAACTCAACACACACCGAAACAATGTAACGATACGAATAAATACTCGATATTGAGACAACTATGGGTCCTTTCATTAGGTCCTTACAAACGCAGATTATACAGCCTGACTGGATAAACGAGCCTAAACCATTATATATGTGTATATAGGGTGACTGGTAATTAGTGAACGATACTTAAACACGTGATTGTAGTCATGATAACAAACAACTTTTAATATGGGACCAAAGCTGAAATCGCGAAAAAAGTCAACCAAGTTGATTACATTTTGACCAGTTAGGCGAACATAAATGTACTGACCAGCAGATTTTTTTCGTGATTTCAAGTTTGGTTTCATAGTAAAAGTAATTTGTTTTCATAACTACAATCACATGTTTAAGTATCGTTCACTAATTACCAGTCACCCTATATACCTATATAACTGGATGCACATAAATATATAGGGACATAATAATTTGTGTTAATTATAAAGTATAGTCACAGAAGCACTTATTCCTTTACTACACTATCTTTCGAGCGTTTTTTTCCTCATAGTATTTCCTTGCAACTAGCAAGTCTTTATTCTCTAAAATGAATGAATCGATTTTAATGAAATGTGTACCAAGGACACATGCGCAAGGTAGCTAAGTCGAAAATTTTAAAGTGCTCTCACGGTTTCGCTGAATAATTTTCGAAAATGTTCGTAACTGACTTTTGTAAAAGGTAAAATAGATGGATACAAGTAGACGATCGACGGCGACGATCTCTCGCGCCTCGCGCAGAGTTGGTCTGGAGTGAGAGGCAATGGGATATGACCGCTTTCTTTTGCAAAGCAGTAGTTCTTGCGAAGATTGCCTCAAACGCCAGGGTATCCTTACGCCCCAGCCGACGCCACAGGAGACTCCTCGGGCGTCGAGAGTAGCAGGACGATCCCTAGCCACCTTAAGCAAAGTTACTGGGTGATTCCCCACCTCAGAAAAATACAGATTTTTAAATAAGATTAAGTCTTTACGAGGATTATCTAATACCTCCTTTAATATGTCCTATGTTTAAACAATCACATTGTACATGATCACCCTGATTTATCAGATATCATTTGCAATAGGTACGTGTTCGACCCGCCCCCCGACCGCGCGGGCGTCTTCATTAATATTCGCGCGTAGGATGCTTAGCCAATAAATAAGTACTAAGGATTGCTCGAAGGTAGGGTTGTATTGCGTAAGATGCTGATTTGATTATCTAGTTATCTATAAATAGTTATAAACCTTTTCATTCTTTTTTTTTGGAAATTATTAAATAATTCTCCTGTTATATCGTTGAGTGGGAAGATTTTTACGTACTGACTAAACTCCCGGCACCCTCCCCACACCGCCTCGTCGCACGGCGTGCACTCGTTGTCGATAGGTGGTAAACAGGTGGACGCCCGTCATCACCAAAAAACGTCATGCGGTCAACTAGTGGACCTCGCGTCGTCAACCAGTAGCCGCCGCGTGGTCAACGAATTTTCTACATGCATAAATTAGTTCGAGTTGAAAAAATAGTTTATTTTTATTTTTTTATTAAAAAATAAACTATTTTTTCCGATAGTTACGATAGTGTTTCGTGTACCAAATTGGCCGTCCGCAGGATTAAAACCTTCAAAATTTAACGGTGTATAAACACATATTATTACGTCGTACTTAAGAATTTCCAGCCTAATTAATATTTAGAATGGAAGGATCAATAAAGTATAAAATACCTACAACAAATTATACTACCATTGCTACTATTTATTCTCATGGCAAAAAAGTGCAATCATCAAAACAAATAGTGAAGATGTCTACTGGCGTTAGGGTGCGGCTACACTGCGCCTTTTAAAAACTGTTTACCTTACTAATGAAACACGATAACGTGACGCGAATATGCTACGTCATAATTAAATACTGCTAGGGCGCGCCATTGTATTAGCTAAAAGATTTTTAGTAATTAAATTCCGCGATGAATTTCAACGCAGTTTTTTGTGAAGTTTTGACGTTCCCAGGGGTGATATGATGGTATGTTAATGGCCTTAATTGTTTTTTTTTTTTGTTTTTGGGTTGATAAAAAAATTGTTTATAATTGGGGTTTGATGTCATTTGGCTTTGGCTAAATTTTTGTTGTTATTTTGTGAAAATTCCTAAAAAAGGACTTAAATTTTTAGGATTTTATTGAGTAACCGACAATTGTCGCGGCAATGCGATGGATGTGAGACGTACAGGACCGTTCTTTGTGACGACACTTGGGGGTTTTGTCCAGCAGTGGACCTCTTTCGGCTGAAATAATGTTGTTAATGATGCTTAGCATAGCATAGCATCAGCCTTATAATGTTCCCATTGCTAGGACTCAGGCCTCCTCTCTAGGAGAGGGAATAAGCCGTAATCCACCACGCAGGCCCAGTGCTGGTTGGTGGATGTCACCGTGTCTTCGAATATTTGGACATTTTTATTCTGGGAGTATGTTCTCTTGGAATAATTTTTGACTTTTGCGGGGGCGAAGCCTCTGGCAGAAACTAGTTTTGTTAGAACATTCAGAATTTTATGATCATTATAATTTGAAAGCCTCAGTAAATAACAAAGTTGATAGCGGCAAACGTCTCAAGTACCTATATTATCTTTTTTGGATACTGTTGTAGCGACATCTATGTCGTCACAAAATGAACTAATCCTGCATCGCGCAAGTAAGATTCGCGGCGCGATTGGAACATATAAAACAAACCCGAAATCATCTATCGGGCAGTAGCCCACCAGATATAACACCTGTCTGGTCGGAGGATCCTCCCTTTTCAACGGAGGTATGTGGGACTTTACTCTCTGTTCCACTACCTCCAAACTTTACAGAAATTCGGACGCAAATAAAACTTATCATGAAAACTTTGGTTTTCATATTTCTAGATCTGAGTCTCAAGTCCTATTTGAATGGTCGAAAATGAAGTTTTCAAATTATTTCTTTTTGGTAGATCTAAAGGACTGTGGAATGATTGTGACTGAAATAGATGGAATGGACCTTATAAGAAATAGCATAAAAATAATCAGCCTCATGCTGTTACCGTTACTGGGACTCAGGTCTCATGTCTAGGAGAGGAAGTGGACCGTAACCTACCACGCGGGACCAGTGCAGGTTGGTGGATGACATATTATGTCGACAATTTTTTTTTTTTTAATTTCCTTCACCGTTTCGAGAGTCTTTGTACCTGACTATACTATCTATGTCTGTATGTGTGTATAAAGGGTGACTGGTAATTAGTGAACGATACTTAAACACGTGATTGTAGTCATGATAACAAACTTTTACTATGAGATCAAACCTGAAATCATGAAAAAAGTCTGCTGCATTTGTGTTCACCTAACTGGTCAAAATGTACTGAAATTGGCTGATTTTTTTCACGATTTCAGGTTTGGTCCCATAGTAAAAGTTGTTTGATATCATGACTACAATCACGTATTTAAGTATCGTTAACTAATTACCAGACACCTTATATTTGTTAGTCCTTGATAATCAAACAGCTAAGAAGATTTAGATAAAATTTGGCACATAGGTAAACTATGTCCTAGAATAAGGCGTAGGTAGAATACTTTTTATTTCGGGAGTATATTTCTCTGGGATAATTTGCGACCTTGCTTGCAGAAATCAGTCTCAATTTTGCAAGGTAAGCGTCAATTTCAGGTAAGGAGGGTTATGATTGGCGTTTGATATCGAATTCAATACACGCTGGGCTGAAACACGCCACGTTTGACGGGTGACGTCATAGATATGAGTGTACCTACCCGCATTTATCCGTTTTCAATACAAAGCCAGCTAAATTGCCTATTTAGGAATTAATGTTTGTTTTCGTGTATGCCAGCATCAGATTGGATGTAATTGTTGTAATTGGATCAAATATTAAATTAATGATATGTTGTTCAAATGTTGTGTTTCTGATTAGTGAATTTGTATTGACAATCTATCAGCGGTGGTTGTTTTCGATTACTTCAAAATGTATCGAGGGACTGGAACAGTTTGCTTGCAGCGGTTTTCCCATCTGACTATAAATAATAAGGAAGTAGGCTCTTAATAAACTAGTGCGATTCACCATCATTGATTGCATCACTGCTTGCCATCAGGTGAGATCTCAGTCAAGCACTAGTTAACAACATTAAAAAATAAATGTATGGAATTGTTTGCGCTACCAAAATTTCTTAGACAGTTTGGGCCTTTGAATCGTCATGGTAAATATAATGTGTTTTTTTCTGCTTTCCCAAGTCCTTACATTATAATTTTAGGTCTATTAGGCCAGTTTTTGTGCCCATTTATAAAGCCTCACAATAGGCCAAATTACGTCCGTCACTTCACAAAGCTAAATTTATCAAAACTTGTAAAAGAATACTTGAACTTTGTACGAAAGGAGACAACTGAAATAAAAATTTGCTATTCAGTACCCTCTGAGAATATGAACGATTGTTTGGCTTGCTTTAGACGCTTGGTATTAAAATTGATGGATCTCCATTCTGACTTTACAGAACTAGTTTTCCCATACTGTTTTGTAGTAAATGTTGCTTGTAACTTTGTATACTTTGACCTTCTATTAGACCCAGAGACGGGTAGAGTTTTAGAAACCCGAGCTTTAGTGCAATTTTGTTTCTTTCTTTGTAAGATTTTCGAATGCAAAATACATGGCTACCAACGTGGAGTTGCAAACACCAGCCTGACATTCATAACTCCATGGCAATGAAAGAACGGGGTAAGTTGTTAGTCAGCAAGAGTCTGACACCATTTCCCGCTCCGCCCAAGGGCGGGAGATGTCATTGGATGATTTTACCTACCAAAAAAAAGGTATAATATTATGACGTGTTGCGTCGACCCCAAATAACATGGGAAAAGGGCAGGAAGATGATGATGATGATGATTGTGCTGTTTAATTTTTTTTATTATTATTTTACACAGCTCGAAGAATTGCCATACTTAAGTGGCAGTGGGCAGGGCATTACTCGCAGAAACGATGGTCGATGGAGACAAAAGGTTCTAGACTGGCAACCACGTATCGGAAGACGCAGCGTTGGAGGCGTCCCACAAGGTAGACCGATGACCTAGTGAGGCGCAGGAATTCGGTGGATACGTGACGCACAGGACCGGTCGTTATGGCGACACTTGGGGATGCGAATGTCCAATGTGGGCGTTTTTCGGTTGAAATGTTTTTGTTAAATACGATGGTGAACTGCATTAAAATCTATTTTCTGGTTGAAAAAATCTAACCGGTCATATAAGAAGACAAGAAAAGCGTATTCATTTGTTGCTTAGATTCTCCGTGTAATGAAAACGGGAGTTCTATAGTGATAATGTTTTCATAAAAAATACGTTTTAATTAAATTTTCTTGTAAATATGTAGCATATACTTATTATAAACTCTAATACATAAGTAAATACATTACAGTACACTTCCTAATTTAAACTATTATACACTATAGCAGCCTTTGGTCTAACTAACATATGACGTCAAAAAACTCCTCCGCATCGCCTGTCGATTGGAAGTGTGCCTAAAAGGCTGCAGCATTACCACGTTGTATGGCAATTCTTAATCTCTGACCAAGGTAAAAGCCAGCCTTTTGGGTCACGCGAAGTTTAAACTAAGCGTTTGGATAGTTAGTTAAAAAGCGTATGAGCACTCGGACCCCATGGCCCAAGAGTTTCAACTCCAAACGGCTCAAATATATAACTGCCGCCGGTTGTAATATTTCCGCCGCTTGAGATACTCCGCAACCGCAGCGGCAGCACCAGCACAGCTCAATGAAATAAGAAGATATTATAGGATGACGTAAGAGTGTCGATGCTAAAGGTCTAAACTTACTTAGAAAATCTGCAGATACATTACACAAGTTAGAAGATTGTTTTAATTTGTCTACGTGACTTTTAAGATCACAGGTTCTTCAGAAATTACAATAAAGCATCTAAAATTTAATGCTCCGTAGCAACAAGCCTTTTTATAATAATTCTTAACAATATAAAGTTTGACAAGTAAGTAGTAACTTAAGGCCTGAGACAAACTCATTTATACTACACCTAAATTATTTGTCATTATCATTTATTTATCAATTGCTTGCTAAACTTACAGTATTCACCAAAGCGCATAGCAAGCCAACAATCTACGAACTAAAAAAATATATAGAAACATTTATCATTTCTTTAGTGCTATCCACCACCACCGCGCCATCGCACCAAGTGTATTTCAACTTAGGTACTGCTCAAAATAGAGTACTGTTTTATCTAAAAACAAGTTTTTCAGATACTATATTTCGACAATTTTGATTTTGAGACTGTTTTCTTCCGAGTGTACGAACCATATTTATTTTGTAGAATCTGTTTATTCGGAAATTTTACTCAGTCTGTAAAGTAAGGCCTTAAGTGCGATTTTTTATTTAAGCATTTGAACTTGAGTAATTCTGAAACTGTACTTTAGCCTGAAAAAGTATCAAAGGTATTAAACTAGGGTTTGAGAAGTTCTTAACTCAAAATACTTAATTTAAAAACCCGCCCTAAATTTAGAGCAAAATATTAAAACTTAAGTTAATAAGGTAGATATGCTCGAGCCTTGACAAGATTTCATACAAAAACCAAACCATGATGACAGAACTTTGTTCTAAAAAATCCATTTTGTACATTCCCATAGTTGTCCTTTTTTTGTTTGTTTAAGAATATTGGTAAAATTTGAAAACCACGTGCAAATAAATAAAAAAGTCGTTAAAATTTTAACGTCGTGTTTTTAACGGACTATCGATTAAGTATGTTTTCTGGGCTCGTTTTCATTCATGATTTTCTATCATACAATCTAGTCCCCACAAGCAGTATTTTGATAATAATAAATTTGCGACCAAGGACGAGCAATTTCAGCTAAGGATCAAGCTTAGGTTCGTAAGGATCATGTTCGAGTTGACAGCGTGTTGTGTTTGACGCGCGCTTTAAAGAGTTGTCAGCAATACTAAAAGCACTCAGTAAAGGCCGACGATGCCTACTACGACGATGACGGGCTACAGGAATTTTCGAAAGATTTACCGCGACTCTGGAATGAAAAAGGCCACTGAAGAAACACGTGCGTTTTAGTCAGTAAAGTTATGCCCACTTAACGAATTATTTTTTTAATTATAATTATTTATTTTTTATGAATTATTTTTGAAAATTATGCAGGATTTCAATTACGAGTACATGACCTCTTCCACGGCCTGATGATGTCCACTTGGGTGAATTTACTGAGGTAAAAATTCTGCAATCCCTAGACTTTTCTCCAAAAGTCCAGGCACCTTTTGATAAAAAGGTTTAAACCCCATCAAAAAAAAAAAAAATGTTCAAAACGATTTATCTTTTTTATTTCGTTGGTCCTAATTTCGTGGAACGTTAGCTGAGCCGCCAATTTACCAGAAACCGCGTTCTATTTTCAGTTTCAAATCTTACCGACCACTTAGCCTTTCGCCCCGCAGGCTAAAATTATTCACTAAACTTTGTTTGTTTGTTTTATTTTTTGCTCAGAGAAAAACAAAACAAGGCTGAAAGACGTGACCTTTCTTAATCAGGCTATTATCATTCGAGCCAGCCCTCCATCCCCCTTCGGAGCAGGGGAATAAGTGCTTACGTCGATAAAGGCATTCTGATATGGAGCTGGCGGACAGCGTAATGAGGATAGCGTTAATCTAGATGTTCATAAATCGTCTCTCGTCTTCTTACTTGATTTAGGTTTAGGTGGAAATATACCTTATGAGGAGAGCAGCCTTGAGAGCTGTGGTGGCCGAGTGGTAATGGTCCCGACTTACGAGTTGTAGGTCGTGGGTTCAAACCCAGCCAGGTGCATTACTTTATGTAATTTATTTCATCGTCATTGCTCTCAAAACGGCGAAGGAAAATATCATTAGGAAACCGGCATGTCCTAGAACCAAAAATTCGAAAACATGTGACATTCACCAACCCGCACTGAACCCGCGTGGTGGATTACGGCCCATTCCCTGTCCTAGAGATGGAGGCCTAGTCCGTGCAATGGGAACATTACAAGCCCGGTAATGCTAAACTGCTAATACATATTATAGATGAATTACACACAGACACAAAACAAATGATGATGCTCATCACACAAACATTTGTCCTGGGTGTGAATCAAACCCACGACCACTGGCATAGCAGTCAAGGCCACTTACCACTAGACCAACAGGTTAGTCAAGTCGTAGTAGGCTGGGAATCATCAAATAATTCCTCCTGTTCTGGGTAGAGCGAAAGGATTTATCAGACTAAAGAAAACTCCTCTGTGTTTCTTAAGTTGCTCTTTACGTACCAGAGCTGCGAAAATTATTTCTAACAAACCGTGGGGTTTAATTTTAATACTAATGTGGCAAGAAAAATACATAGAGCGAAAAAAGAAAACATAGAAAACTACGAGATAAAACCGGCTTAGATATAATGCTTGAACAGTAAAAGAACTCACTTTTGAATTTATAAAATTAGAATTGAAATGGATTTCCAATGAGATAAAAATAATATTAAAAGCATTATAAAATCGTCGGAGTCGGGAAGTATCATCTTATAAGGATTAATTGCTAATGGAAAGAGATTTTGCGTAATCTCTGCTCTTTCCTTTTTGTTATGGCAGATATTAGTACCCTCCTATTAATATGGAAGCCGTAGAAAGGAAAATGATTTATTAGCCTTTATGACTTTACGCATCTTTTGTGCGTGACGAAATAAGTAATAACTTTTAGACTTCGTATCCAATATGTATTTTAATTAATTATAATTTCTCATTCGTTTTATTTTTATTTTTGGATTTATATAAGTTTGATTGAAATGTTGGATCTTGATTTTGTTAGAGACTTTGACTTTTTTTTTTGGTGATTGTAATTTTAAATTCACGTTTTGGTTGTAGAGTTGAAGACACTCTTCAACTCTACAACTAAAACGCGTATTTTGCGTAAGTAAATTGAATTTAAAATTACAATCACCAACAAATATCAGCCCGAAAAAAAAAACCAATTTATATTTTTTCATTTTAATATTTATTTTTCTTTCTTCTTTAATGTTTGTTTTTCTATTGAATTTTGTTGTAAAAATTGTTGGTTCTCTTAGCCCACAGCTCACCTTTTATGCAGCAGACATGGGCGGCTCAATCCCACCTAAGAGTAGCAACTGTTCGAGTAACATCTTTGATCTAAGTATGTGATTATATTTGTACAATTTCATTACATTTCAATACTTCAAAACTGACGTTAAATTACAAAAAAATCCTTCACATTAATTACTGTATGTACAACTAGGCATTGGAATTCCCTGCTGGAGTCTGTTTCCTTTTAGCTACAACCTTTTAGTTAAGAGTAGGTAAATACGTTATTTTTTGGTAAGCATTTTCCATAATTATTGTCAACCATAACGTCAATCTAGTGTGAGAGTGGTCGAGTGTCAGCCTAATAATATTTACGTCATGAATTTCAATTAATAAAGAAATAATAATAATAAAAAAAACAGGTACGGCTTCCAAATTAGATAATCGTTTCTTCGAATAAAATCGAAAATTGTAGTTAAGGGTATTTTTAATATCATGCGGATTTCATCACGCATGCGGATTTGCTCCGCCGGCAGAAAATTTCAAAAGGCAAAAAATGAGTCCCGCATGCGTATTGCACACATTCCAATCAATGCTTGTATGAAAAGGACATTTGCGGAGGTTACGCGTGCGGACCAAATCCGCATGCGTGATGAAATCCAAACACCCTAAACGCTTAGCGAAAAATATTTCTTCGATATAATATCGCAAAGTACACAGAATTTTACGATATTATTATGCTGTACTAGAACAAAACGAGCATGTTTTCGTCCACTCACCCACTCAAAATATACTCGCTTGTTATTTTCACAAGAGGTTGACGACCTAATTCACAAAATACGAAAATTGCATGTTACAACTAGAATGAATTTACAAAATTAAAAATTGTTTTGTTTGGTAGTTTTAGGGGTGCGTTCACATTTGGTAGTTTTAGGGGTACGTTCACGTAAGCAAAGAATGAAAAACAAAATTGTGCTGAATGATTGTTAAACATGGAATTTTCCCTAGGTCACTAGGTCACTATTCACACAGTGGCCATCCCCCCCAAAAAAAAAACCGGGCTAGGGCGAGTCGGACTCGCTCACTTTTTTTTTTTGTCGATGGGTAAAAGTCATCCAATGACATCCCCCATCCTTGGGTGGAACGGGAGATAGTGGACTCTCGCACTGAGGGTTTCAAACTTATGAAAATTACTTACGAAAACAGTTCAATTCCAGAATTGAGTTACAAAGATTTTTCCGAATCGCAAAATGTTTTTTTGTTTGTGATGTAACCACAAATTTACAGTTATCAAATTAACTGAAAGTGCCCTATGAATTTTGATTCCCTTGAGAGTGTCGAAATATATATTGATGTTTTCATAGCTTTAAAGGACTGTAGATCTGAGTAATGGTTTTAATTCCAAATCGATACCTCCACGCGTTTTCGAGATAAAGCACCTTGACAGACAGATAGACTGACGAACAACAAAGTGATCCCAAGGGTTCAATTTTTTCCATTTGAGTTACGGAACCCTAAAATGGTGGTAGCTAAAACGCACGTCGAATAATCCAGGATTTTCTTGTATCAAGTATTACGTACTTACAACGTGCGTACCTATCCGTTTAGCATTTCATTGTGTATTTGCTGAAATGTAAGGACATTTGGAAATCGGCAATTATGCTGTTTTTTATTAGTTCTCGAAATAATTTTGTTAGTTTGTGCAAAACACTTGTTTCTTTTTTAGGGTAAGAAATTATCAAATAATATTCCCTGTCACTCTGAGTTAAGCGAGAACAGTCAAACTTTAACTGGCTAAAATTGACCTGTGTTCCTTTAGTTGCTTTTTACGTCCTGAATACGTCGTTCATCCCTGCACCTCATCCTTCCTTAGCTTCATAAAACATGCAGAAAAACAGAACAATAATCGACAAGTTTTATTTTTACCACACATGTACTATCGCGATCATATCTGCATGATCAGTTAAAAAAAAAATCGCTTGAATCTTGCGGCCCGGCGCCAAACCAAACCCTTTGTAGTTTTCGTTTCGAGTGCAAGCAAAACTGAACTTAACGGTGGTCAGGCGCAAGTGTCTTTGATGGTACATAACTATAGTTACAATACGAGGTATACGAGTTGAACTGAAATGCGCAGTCAGATTTTCGGGTCTCAATGAAAAGTGCAAGTGCACAGCAGGAGGCTGCACGTAACTATAGCAACAACGACCACTTTAGTTCAACTTATTCGCCGCTAAACTGCAACCTCTCTCTTCAACTAACCCCACAGCATAGTCCGTAATCTAATCCTCAACCAGATTAATTTCGCATAATCTATAATTAACACATTCAGCCACCGAAAGTGCCACATAAAATATTAATTAAGTACTATTGCAGTACGCTGAAAAACCTTTCTTCGATATCACAGATCTACCCTAATGGTAATGGGGAAAGCCGCCAAAGGATTAAAAGTATATGAGGACCCTTTAATACAAATAAAGGTTGGGGTAGAAGAAGGATTAATATGAATATAAACAATGTGAAAAATTCAACAATGCGTGCGCAAACAAAGTTTAATGAACAGGACAAATTATGGCAGTGTGGCAGGTGGGCTTAATTTTTATTACTTGTTTTTGTTGTTATAGAATCGGTGGCATGTTTTGCGACATTTTGTAAATATATTTTTGAGCTCTAAGAATTAAAATAATAATTATAATAGGACTTTAGCTATGTAATTGCCTTTTTTTTTAAACAGGTTGCTTTGCTTTGGTTGCTGTGCGATTTTTGGATTGACTTGAAATTATAAGTTCAAAAAAAGTTTATATTAAAGGTACGTTATTCTTTTTTCAAAATTACGTATTTATTGGTTTCTTTGTGATTTATATTCACAGTCACTTCATGTATTCAAAACGCTTGTGAAGGAATATTACTTGTCTTTGTAATTATATTTCGTTTTTATCTGTTTGAATTGTAGTTATTACTTGTTTTTGTTTTTTTTTTGCCTATATATTTAGTATGTATGTATGTATTTATCTAGTGTTATGTACTTAATGTTTTCACCAATGTTTAACTTGTTTTTTTTTAATGCACCAAGTACAACCCCGTTTCATGTCCAGACAATCTCTGTCCATACCAGGGTTGCCTGGAAGAGATCGCAGAATGCGATAAGGCCGCCAATTGTATATTCTTAAGTTTAAGGCTCTAATTGTATTTTTTCCTATCTTAGTGTACAATAATTTATGACCATTTTTAAGACAAGTATTTATTGTAATGCGTGAAATACGCACACGAGGCGCCAGGCGTGATATGGGGCAGTAGCTTCGCATGTGGGGCCACCCCGCATGAGTAATGAAATCCACATGATATTAAAAACACCCTACGAGAATTTTCACAAACAATTTTAGATTTTTTACGAACATTATCATCCTGACACTGTCATTCGCAAAATTCTGTCTGTCAAAACTTTGCTTTCACCCCGCGGGTGTGCATTATTCCCGCAATGTGATAAGACAGAATGATTTAAAGTAGAGAAAAGGAACGAAAAGTTCAGTGAATTTCGTAATCACGCAGTAAAATCAATAATATTGAATGTGGAGTATATTGTGTTGTGTGCACCAGCGCTTAGTTGCGAACACACTACTGAACTGTAATGTAGTGAAACTATCCTTAGTGAAATACACTCGGATTAGCTGTATGTTAGATCAGTTAGAAATACCTAGGAGGAACTAGACTAGTCGAGCTACCCTGTATTGAAAAGTTTTAACATGGAATATGGATGAAAGGATAACGACAAAATTATTAGAAGAGATATAAATAATTAAGCGGTACAAAATATATGTCGGGTAACTAATGTTCACAAAATAAATAAATGGTGGCTTGACATAATCCCTTTGACGTACTTTTATTTTTGTAAAAAAAAATACAATCGAATTAAGAACATCGTCCTTTGTGTGTACTCGATTAAAAAATTGTATAACCTCTTTTTAATCGAATGATAAAAGTTATCGTAGAATCGAAGGAGACGACGCCCGGGTGTCGCCACTGTGCGGACCGCCCGGAGCACACGGTGGAGCACACAGTCGAGGTGTGCCCTGCTTGGGAAGAGCATCGCCGTGTCCTCGTGGGCGGCGATCTCTCGCGCCGGGGCTTGGTTCAAGCCATGCTCCGGAGCGAGGAGGAATGGCAGGCGGTCGCCTCCTTCTGCGAAGCAGTAATGCTAGCAAAGGAGGAGGCCGACCGCATCAGGCAACGGCGCACACGCCGCCGCCGCCGCCGGGATTCCGATCCCGATTTCCGGCCACCGTAGGCGCGGGCTCGCGGACGGCGGGCAATGGGTAGCTCGCTGTCCATCCGTCCGGTAACAGACCGGTCCGAGCTCAAGTCGTTTACGGTGCGCACTGCTCCCGCGCGCCTCAAGGAGTGGTCAGCAAACTGTAGGGGCCCAGCAGGGCCGAAGCCTACTGGAGCCAAAGGTTATGTGAAAATGTTACCCGGGGCCCTGGGACAAAGGCAAAGAATGGAGCAGGGTAGGTTTTTAGTCAGTAAGAGTCTGACACTATTTCCCGCCCCACCCAAGGGCGGGATTTGTCATTGGATGATTTTACCTACCATAAAAAAAAATCGTAGAATCGAAAGATGTCCGGTATGTATGACCGGTATGTAATTAAAAATTCTTTGATACTTTTAGGTACGGCACCAAGAGAAAACACTGCACAAGGGTGAACAAAGTCATACAAATACAAATACAAAAAAAAATAAAGAAATAGAGTATCGGGTATCTTTTTCGGCGAATAATGAAAAATATTATTAAATCGAATTTCTCATGCCCAATTTAATTACTGTAAATCGAATTTCTAATAAAAGAAGAATATGTGAAAGGATGAATCGAGTTTCAATAGACATTCCTAGTTGTTCTGAGTACCTATTTGATTAGTATTAGGTGGCGTTCACAGTAAATTACGTAGGCGAACTGAATTCTGCCCAGCACACGTTCGAGGACTGCTCTGTGTGAACGGGTAGTTCTTGTTCAGAATTAGGCGAGATCTATCGAGCAGTAATGAGGGCTGCTCTAGAGGAGACAGAAAACTGGAGCTTTCTCTTAACTGTGATGGTCCAGACTGAAGCAAAGGAGCGGAATCGTGAAAGGGCCGGTCCCACTCATAAAAAAGGGCTCAGGAAGATAGCCGTAGCCGCCCCGATGCCTATATCTCGCCAATATTTAACGTAGGAAGGACTTCTGATCTAAGGGCGCTTAGATTAGAGTGGGGACCAGTGGAGACTGTCCACCTGTTTTCGCGCTACCGCTCTAGGGGGGAGTGACAGGGCGGGTCGAACTTTTACAGGTTAAAACCTACCTATGTACCTTCATTTGCCCTTTGGGTTTTAGGCCACGATCACTCTTACAGACGTTTCTACAGCCGGACTGGGCCCTCACAGTTTTGCTTTAAGGCACGCCTGGACGACCGGACAGCGAGATACCCATTGCTCGTCGCACACACACACAACTAAGACCCGCCTTAGTGATTCACGAACAAAATCTTCGCATTTATACTAAGGTACTTTCTCTCATAGCTTCAAAGTTTAATAATACATGTTTTCCTGTAAGAAAAACATATTTCGTTAAGTTAGACGATATCGAATGGCCAAAGTTCGGTATGGTTGGTGTGATATCGAGTGTGAAGAACAAGACTGTCGCGTGTTCAATAATTTCTGATTTATTTTATCGTATTGAAAAGTTGTGTTACCAGCTAGTATTCGTTTTTTAGCTCCAGTATTTCAGTGGGATGATACAATGTATTTCGTCGTGTGGCTTTTTTATTGCCAGAGTTGCTACAAAAGTTTGCCTTATCTACGAGTTGGGTAATTTCGACATTTTGTTTAGTTTTATCCGGTTTGGAGTTAAATAGCAGTTTTTATTTGAATGATACAATGTTTTACATTGTGTAAGGTCTAGTACGTCTACATCAAAATATTTTATGGTGTCATTTATTTTTTAAAGGGAGGTACGTAAAGCCAGTAGGTACTTAAATAATGCTATCTCTTGCTTACACAAACGATTATAAAATAGATATAGAATTGAATGTTCTGTATGTTTGCCAATTTATATGCTGCGATCTTTCCTTCCGATTATAATTTAGGTTTTTTTTTTTTATGGTAGGTAAAATCATCAAATGACAAATCCCACCCTTGGGTGAGGCGGGAGATAGTGTCAAACTCTTACTGACTAAAAACCTACCCTGCTCCTTTCATTGCCTTTGTGTCATGTTTCATTTTCACATAACCTTTGGGCCCCGTAGGCTTCGGCCCTGCTGGGCCCCTACAGTTTGCTGACAAATCCTTGAGGCGCGCGAGAACAGTGCGCGCCGTAAACGACTTGAGCTCGGGCAGGTCTGTTACCGGACGGACGGACAGCGAGCTACCCATTGCCCGCCGTCCTCGATTATAATTTAGGTGTCTTCTAGACTAGAGTGAATAGACTCTTAAGAGCGGCCAACCCGAGGTACATTTTCATACAAACGCTCTTACGTGATTATGATGTTATTACACAGGTTTTTTCCAGATATTTTGGATACACATATCTTGTGGATATTATCTAGGCTTCTATAGAAATGAAAAAAGAAATTTGTGTAAAACTAATCCAGTAAAGACCTATAAAAATCTACATAAAGTACTCAACATTAAAAGTATAAAAAAGTAAGTCTTTAGAAGCCTTGCACATTTAATCGAAATTCTAAATGATGACAATTTTTCTAAAAAACCTTTATGGGTTTTAAAAACCACGTATTTCCTGGAATAAATTTTGTGAAATATTCGAGTAAATCAGAGAATTACCGACTGCCAACAGAGTTTTCAGGCGTTATCACTCTTAGAGCCAAATTCACCAATAAACTAATCGCGATTCGTTCAAACAAAACGCAGTTTGAGCGACTAATCGAGATTATAGTTTCATTTTGCGTTTCACCGCGATCAATTGAACGTAGTTTACGCTAAACTCAGTTTCAATTCTTTTGTTGTCGCCCATGTTTACGACACGGGTCTTTAAACTAGATTACGCTGAGCTAGTTTAGTTGAGCTAAGTTTTTATATTGAATGATGAAATCAGCCCTGTGTAAGCGTTGCTTCTTCATCAAACATAGCGTTGGATTTTATTAGATAAAGCGACAAGCTTTTAAACCATGCTCGACCTTGACCAAAGGCGAGTGGTTTCGGGCCACCTTAATAAACTAATGCGCTTCACCATAATCAATTGCATCACTGCTTACCATCAGGTGGGATCGCAGTCAAGCACTAGTTATATGAATTAAAAAAAACATCCTATGTTACAGCTGTGTGTATGTGTGTTACATTTGTGTGCTAAAGTTACAGGCTGTCCTAGTTTCTCTTGGTCGTCGAAGTAATATTTCAGCCTCTTTGAATTATATAGTAACGAAACATATGAGCAAATATTCTTGAAATACTATCAAAGCTTGCCAAAGTCAAAATAAATAGTGACTCTTTCTATTTATTTTAACATTTTTTTCATGTTTCTGTGGCAAAAAAAATGGATGTTAGGCACTCAATCACATAACATAGTATAAAACAAAGTCGCTTCCCGCTGTCTGTCCATATGTATGCTTAGATCTTTAAAACTACGCAACGGATTTTGAAGCGGTTTTTTTTAGGATTTTGATGCGGTTTTTTTAATAGATAGAGTTATTCAAGGGGAAGGTTTATACGTATAATACATGCATAATATATTTAATATCACCATTGCACCCGTGCGAAGCTGGGGCGGGTCGCTAGTATTATATGTGTCATGCTCTGCCGCAGAGCCACCATTTTAGAAGTCGATCAATTATATCTTAAAATGATGTACGTCAAACGAACATAATGTACGCATACCTTCATTACTGTATGTGCAATAGGTAATGATAAAATAGACATTGATTGTGGCTCTGCTGCAGAGCATACTCTCTAGCAGAGCCACACAGAACTTAAACTCAGGAAAGACAAACGCTACTGTGTTTTGACAAAAACTGTTGTACGAACCGTGTTTATTGCGTACGTGTTGAAAAATATAATTTTTATACAGCGGTTTTATTTACTTCACTTTTTTAAAGTTTTCTTTGAATAATAATATTTTATTATGAAATAAATAATTTTCAAATTTTCCTCGTCATAATGCTTGTAGTTGTGCGTGTTGTGTACAAATATAGCAATGGCTGCAAAACATATTGCTGACACGGGCGCTTTCTATGAAAACTTAAAAAAGGTAAAATAAATAAAACCGCAACAGAGCATGACACTATTATACACCACTATTTTTTAATTAGTGCAAATACTTAAAGGGCTTATTAGAAAAGGTCTTGTTATTATTTAAGTAAAGTTTCAATAAATTATATTCATAAACAGCAAAGTTATGAGCGTTTGTATATATCTCAAAATATCACTCAATTTAAGGAAACATTGTACAGGTTATTGTTTATGAATGAAATGGAAAAGCACCGCGCTTAGTATTTTCTAGTAGTAGTTGTTATGAATTATGATTCAATTATGAATTTACCAATAATGACAAAGTAACGAGTACTAATTGAGCCCCATTTTTTTGTGCACCAATTAAAAAATAGGGGTGTATAATTTTATGATCAATTCAAATCTATCTACCGCTCTGCGGTAAGCAGGAACAGAATTCAATGCTGGGTTAAGATCGCTGTACTGTATTGGTTTTAGTGGTGTTTGTAATCTAAGAAATAAAATAAAATAAAAAAATTAAGAAAGCAATCGACGTAGTTTCCAGCCCCTGTTACTAGTACTCAAGTTACTACTACTAACTAGTAGCCAAGTTAGTATTGTTTCGTTTAGCGAGAACGCTTGGAGTTGGCCACGCTCCCAATTTCTTTGTACTGACCACGTGACTGAGCTAAGATGACGTCAGAACAAAGGTATTTGGGGCGTGGCCAACTCCAAGCTTTCACGCTAAACGAAACGATTGTAACTTGGCTAGGGGAACTGATAGCTACAACCTGGGAATCTTTAAGTCAAGAATGAATAGCTTATTTCTAAGCAAGCATGCTCCATAATCGACCACAACGTCGTTTTTCATCAGGCGAGATATTGGTCAAGCGCGAGCCTATTAAAAAAAAAACCGTAAAAAAAGAAGAGTAAATAAATGAAGAAAACAAAAGCGCCTCTAAAACGAACCCAACAACCAAAAACTTAAAATCTATACACCATTACCTGACGTGACACCGTTAGTCCACCTTTGTCTGATACTCAAAGTCAGGTTTCTAAGGAAAAATATCAATGTCCGCTCTGACAAGCTCTTAGTGTTGAAAATTTATAATGGTAGTTTCCATTACCCCAAGTGCTCGCGCCAGAGATGCATGACGCACTTGGTAGGAAATATTAAGACGAAGACACGAGGGAAGCATTCAAAAATATCTAGTTTTCGAAACATGTTTAGTCAAATCTAAATTTTGTTCGGGGCTTTAGAAGTAAACTTGAATGAACTAATTAATATATGTATTTTATTTTTTTTATATTATTGACTAATTTATTTTTATTTAATTTTTTTTTGGATATGCTAAATTGGATTTAATGGACATGACATTATTTTGTAATTAATATTATTGACTACACTATCGCATTGGGTTGCTCTGTAATGATAGCTGTATGTATGTCTAAAATAAATAATAAAAAAATAAAAAAATACTTTTAAACAAAATTTAAGTGACTGAAAAAAAATTTTTTTTTACTAAAAGCATATGAAAGGCGCAGGCCCGTGAGAGGTGGAATGCGTGGAGGGAGGCCTTTGCCCAGGAGTGGGACAGAACAGGCTAATAAAAAAAAAAACGCATATGAAAGTATAGCCAATACATATAACAAAAATTCATGCATTTTTTAATAATATTGTCCGTGTGTATGTCTTTTTATATGTCTATTTGTTCCGCTAATCTCCAAAATACCTGAAACGATTTCAACACGACTTTCACAGGTAGATACCTTATTTTTTTTTAGGTGGGATATCATGCAATGACATCTCCCGCCCTTGGGCGGAGCGGGACGCCGTGTTAGACTTTTAATGACAAAAACCACAACTGTCTCCTTCTTTGTCGTCGTTCCAGGGCTTCGGAGTTCACTTTCGCACAACCCGTGGACTGGTAGGTAGATAGCTGATGTTACAAGGAGTAACTTAGGCTACTTTGATGTTACGAAAATAATTAGGGATCTACGCAAAAAACAAAACTAATTAAAATGGTGACGAAGTCACAGGCACCAACTAGTCATGACCGTTTCTCCCACAACATGATTATTTTAGAAAAAAAAATGACGACCTAAATTCATGAAAGGAAAACTTTTCTCTCTTGCAATTTTTTCTTGTTAAAAATATCTGTAATTATTAGGTAGGTACGTCTTTGCTTAGTTCTGTAAAATAGAAATAAAAATTGAGTCGAGTTGCAAAAAAAAAAATAAGATATCATTATATACTTTTTAATAGGTATTTTATTATTATAATAAATTTATACTATGCAAGCGTTGTGTCATCAAGCTTTATCTTTTCAACGCAATCTAACAGTAGTTCTCGTCACGGCCTTAATATTATACAATCCTTTATGCGCTTATGACATCGAGTCGGGTTTAGCATGTGAAAGGGGCTTTAGAAGCGAATGTACTTAGTGTATCCACTTCTATATGTATGGAAGACTTGCTTTTGATGAGGTTTAAAGTGGAGATGATTGATGAGTTACTTGAAAAGGTGTTGTAAGTAAGATTAGGTTATAAAGGTGTTTTGAATTTTTTTCTGATAAATCAAGTCAATTTATTTAGTTACTAGCTTCGCCCGCGTAAAAGTCGGGTTCTCCATAAAAACTTTTAACCCCTTCCCTTCTCTGGGAAGGTATGAAAATGCATACCAGGGCCCTGGACCCAAGGCAGGCCCCAGTAGGCTTCGGCCCTGATGGGCCCCTACAGTTTGCTGACAACTCCTTGAGGCGCGCGGGAACAGTGCGCGCCGTAGACGACTTGAGCTCGGACCGGTCTGTTATCGGACGGACGGACAGCGAGCTACCCAGTGCCCGCCGTCCACGAGCCCGCGCCTACGGTGACCGGAAATCAATCGAAAAATCGGGATCGGAATCCCGGCGGTGGCGGCGGCGTGTGCGCCGTTGCCTGATGCGGTCGGCCTCCTCCTTTGCTAGCATTACTGCTTCGCAGAAGTAGGCGACCGCCCGCCACTCCTCCTCGCTCCGGAGCATGGCTTGAACCAAGCCCTGGCGCGAGAGATCGCCGCCGCCGATCGCCCCCACAAGGACACCCTCTCAGGGGTAGAGTTTCATAAAATCCGTTCTTAGCTTGTTTACACCCTATAAGGAACCTACCTGTCAAATTTTAAGTTGGTAGGCGTTATAGTTTCTAAGATTTCGTGATTAATCAGTGAGTGGTATTTCGCTTTTATATTTATAGAAATATGGATTATATGCGTGAGCCTGATGGGCTTCATTTTGGTCTCCTATTAAACTAAATGTATAGGTAGTTTTTTTCTAAATTACTCCGCATTATCCTTACATACCTATTAATTTGTTGTTCTTAATAATCTCAAAACTATTAAACATGTTTTCAGGCGTGCGACAGAGTAACATGCATTCAGATAATAATTTTAACTATTGGTTCACAATTATTTTAACAATTATCAAATATTAATAGGTTCGTGCTTGACTACTATCTTACCTCACGGTAAGCGTCGATGTGGTCGACTATAGAACGCGCTTGCCTAAAAGTAATTTATTCACTTAAAACATAGGTTATAGAGATCAGGAAACACAGACTCTGGCAGGGAATTAAACTCTTTAGCTGTTCGCAAAATAATTGTGTTTCCAAAGCATTTTCTGCGAATATGGTGGTGGGTTGTTCACCATGTACAATTGACCGAAAAATCGGCGACCATACATAAAAAAAAAAGTACATACAGCCGAACATAGAACCTCCTTCATTTTGAAGTCGTTTAAAAAAAAAACATAACATTTATTATTCAAGCAACAATCATAATAAAATAAAATAATGATACTTTAAATAAATTGTAATTACCCACTAGTACTTAATTGTCCATAAAGGAGATCGCAGGAAAATTGCTCTTCAAACTTCTATATAATCGGCATGCAGTCTAGCTATCATACCGACGTTTCCTTGTAAATTGTCAATTGTCCATCGTTGCGGAAAATAACGCCACTTACAATGTGCCTCAAACCATGACCACTCGAAGACCGTGACACTACCATACAATGTATTATTACCATGTTTCCGACCAGTCTTTTTTTATTTCATATAAACTAGTGCTTGACTGTGATCTCACCTGATGGTAAGCAGTGATGTAATCATTGATGGTGAGTGGCACTAGTTTATTAAGAGCCTAATCACTCTAGCCTTGAAGACACTCAAATTATAATCGGATGGGAAGACCACAGCAGGCCAATTGTTCCAGTCTTTCGATGTCCGCGGTATAAACGACGAGGCGGAACGCTTAATCCGGACCGTAGAGGTTTCAATAACGTCAGGGTAGATACTCGCTGTGCAGTTCTATTGTTAAATGCAATTTTGTGGTTGCTTCTTACAAGGGCAAAATATTGTGGATACTGTTTTTTGAGGGGTTCAAAATCATCAGATACTAGACTGTTACAAGATAGGCCATGAAATTTCTTTTTACCAGTAAAAAAAAAAAACTTATACGAGTAAGACCATAGGCGACAGTGTCAGTTATAAGATCAGTGAAAGAATTTTCGCAGTCTGATCAATAAATTATATCTACAGGGCCTCAAGTCTGCTATTATAATAGTGTCAGAATCATCTATCATTGATTTCATCATGTTTTATTTTGACAAGTTTGGTAATTTACTAATATAATGGCGTCACTATGACTTTCCAACAGTCAATCACTGACACACCATTGAAAGAAATGGTAATCTCGTACATAATGACAAATGAATTTCTGACTTACAAAATTTTAGCAGATTACCCATCTGCTACAATTTTGTCAGTTCTTTTGATTAGTGCCTTACCATTAGATTTGTCTGAATACGACAAAGTCATTTACCACCATTCGTTTACGAGACCAATAACCGACCAATGATCGACCATTATGATTTAGCAGATTAAGAACTTTTACCAAAATGACAATGGGATTGTGTTGGAATTTCGAATTTACAAAAATAGCAGACTTGGGCCCCTGATTACCTATACTTTATCTACAAACAAGTAATTTTAGATCTTTGTAGTAAGTTAAGATAAATCATTAAAAAAACGTTAACGTCCATGTATTGATAGGGACATAATATTTTGTCTATATCGTCGAATTTCAAAATCCACTATATACGAGGAATATTCAGGGAACACTACATAATGTGTTCGGTTTATTCCTTTTGTGACCGTCTATATACAGCCTACGTTCAAAGCTCTGAGGTTGTTCAATTCGTGATTGGAAACCAACCTCTTTTACCTAGTATGAAGATAAGGAGATTGCCATTAAATTGACAACATTAATATGTTGTCAATTTAATGGTAATCTTACACGATGCCGCTGCAGATGGTACCTAGATATTTTGCAAATAAGTTTTAACATACGACATTTTGGCTATCAATTTAAACTAGATGAAGCTGGTTTTTCCTAGCTTATTTAAAACCCCGAGAAGAAAGACCCAACCAAAAATCAGACGTCAAAATCTCTATAGCAAAGCCTAGTAAGTAGCTCAACGATTTGATGAATAATACCTAAGAAAGAATATTTATGTAGGCCGCATTATGTAGTCAAATTGCTGCTGCTTAGTATATTTGGTTATACAAGTACGCTAAAATTATTGCAATGAAAAAAACTATCAACTCACAATCACAAAAATTATAAAAGTTAATATACCTACCTATAAAATGGAATTTACAAAAATGTAATAAAAACTAAATGTTCGTATTAAACTTAATTAAAAAAAAAAACACAATTTGGTAATTACAAAAAAACGAAGCTGATCTCACGTCGCATTAATAATTAATTAATAATAATTAATAATAAAAATTAATAATATAATAATTAATAATATTCCACAACTATCACACAACACCGTCTAGTCCCAAGCTAAGCAGAGCTTGATTTTATATGTAACCCAATAATTTCTAACATACGTCCAGTGCTTGACCGTATGGAAGAGCCGCTTTCACGCTGCCTTCACGCTTCAAATACAGCACATGGTGTTAAAATGTCACTAGACACAAGATGCAGCGTGCATTCGAGCCGTCAGTTTACTCAATACTATCGGTAAAATCAACAATGGGCTTATTTATAAGCCGCTTAATAGTCTAATTCCCAACAAGCAGTTTGGTTTCTGAACCGAATATCCTTGTATCAAACACACTCAATGCATTGTTGAATACCGAACTTCTCTGACTTCCAGTACAAAGGGATAACTGACGTTTTGCTCTTCGGTATAGCGAAAGCTGGTTAAATGGCTTATTATACCTAATATTTTAAGCTATTATATATATACCTATCGCTATCACATCGAAGAACCACTGATCTCCCTTCCCATTCCAATTTGAGTACCTTTGGGATCCTCACTATCTTCCTTAATCTTTTCGCAATGGTTCAACAATGGCTGCTGAACAGCGCCGTTTTGTCAAGGCCACTGACTAGTCAGGTCCATCAGATACAATTCTACTAGAAACCGCAGAAAATTCAGAACAACGCCATATCAAAATGAGTTTTGATAACAAGATGTCACAATAGTTAGAAACTCATGTAATACTTACCAAAACTTACCAAACTCATAAGAGTTTACATAAGTACAATAGCCATCATTGTTGTTAAGGTAGAGCTATAGTATAAATCCTGCACCCAAAGTACCACTACCTCGACTCAAAATACAAGTTTGACTTAGTTCAAGAGTTAGTAGATCAATTGATGTATACCCTTATTATATTATATACTATTGATATACAACCAACCACTGTCAGCTATTTGTATCTACTTCATAGACTAAGATTTTGTACTTCTAGAACGAAATAAAATTATTGTTATTATTTATATCATATCAATCTCTGACGATAAGCTTCGATATGCACTGTGCTCGGATTTTCCTTGCGTGATTGCATCAAGAATGAAGATATCTTCAGGAGAACTAAAGTTATTGACATAGTTCAAAGACGCCCACATCGCTAAACATACATGGCAGTGGTCAGGACACATTACTTGCAGAACAGATGGCTGTTGGAGCAGAAAGTTCCTAGAGAAGAGACTGCATACCGTAAGTCACAGCGTTAAAAGGCCTCCAACAAGGTGGAACAATGACCTAGTGATTGACGCGGTAATCCGATGGATGCTAGACGCAAAAGGCCGGTTATTGCAGCAACTTACACTTGGGGTTACCTATGTCCAATAGTGGAAGTTTTCCTGCTAAAATAATGACAGAGTTTATTCATCATGTAGAGCAATTAGCTATACTACCTCACTCACCCATGCTTGATACTGTAAATAAGAAGCATATCCAAACAACGAAATCCCAAACCTCGTCCTTAAAGTAAACAGAATATTTCCCGAAAACACATACAGCAATAGCGACCGTTCCAATTTATTATTCCAATCCGAACCGAAGCTCCAAGAGGAACCCGTCCGGTTACGTATCGTTGATTTGTATTTAATCTGAACCCAGCATTTGAGAACGTTAAGCGATATCGGATAGTTCCATATGAGTGAGAGTTACGGACCGAATGTTTCGTATGTTTGCTCGCCTCTGTTTGGTCGAATCTAAAGTTTAATTATTGTTTCAGTTTACACTTCATTGAGCTCGCATCATTAGTTCCTGAGTTGCGGTGGTGGATAGTAGAGTAAATACAAAACAAAATGTTGGTTGCATCGCTTATTATGCTTTCATGGTGTAAGCGGAATTTTGGATAGTGTATAATGCTGAATATTGATTGTAAACATCAAAATGATTTAAAACTTCGATGTATTTTCAAATTTAGAATAAGATAAGAAACTAAACTAGTATGGTAAATAGATTATATAAAGATTTTATGAGAAATATGGTAGACTAGTTTTTGGCAGCGGCTTCAAGCAGTTGAAAGATGAAAATAGGTATTTGTCTTTCAGTGGTACAGGAACATTCTACTAGTGGAAGGATTTTTTTCCGAAATTTTCGATTGCTACGAGTAGCTGTCCCCCGCGGTTTTTTCGTATCTTTGGTTACTAATCCGCTCTCGTAGATCGTAGATATCATGATATTATGTAGCCTACTCTACCTTATTCTACCCTATTCTACCCTATTCTACCCTACTCTATCCTACTCTACCCTATTGTACCCTAATCTACTCTACCTTACTCTACCCTACTCTACCCTAAACTACCCTACTCTACACTATACCAATAAATGAGCAGGTTTTGGTTACTTTTGAACTTAACAGGTTCTAAGCTACCTTCCCACCAATTTTCAGCCAAATCAGTTCAGTCATTTTTGACTTATAAATAGTGTAACTAACACGACTTTCATTTATTCTAAACTAAACTAACACGACTCATTTATTTATTAAATATATTTTATGCACAAAATATTACAGTGGTGGACTTAATGCCACGTAGATAAAAACTAACACGGAATAAAACTAACCAAATTTCATGCAACGCATTGTAACTTTGAAGAAAATCTTTCATAGAAATGAATGCTTATAATACAGTGCTAAAACACTAATATTATAAAAGTGAGTTTATGAGTATGTTTGTTTGTTACTCATTTACCTACGCTCAAACGACAGAGCAGATCTGGATATTTCGCACAGAGTAAAATATGTCCTGGAATAGCATATTAGATACTTTTGACATCGGGAGTATTTTCCCTTGAAGTAATTTTCTTCTTTCCCACCAAATGAAACCAGTCATCATCATCATGATTTCAGCCCAAAGACGTCCACTGTTGAACATAGGCTTTCCCCAAATGTTGCCACAATTAACGGTCCTGTGCGTTTCGCATCCATCGGATTCCCGCAGCTTTTACCTGGTTCCTGATCGTCCATACTCAAAGCAAAACCGTAGGGGCCCAACAGGGCTGATGCCTACTGAAGTCATGGCTTGACTTCCAAAAGAGAAATCCGGGGTCCTGGAACGCCAGGAAAAGAAGAAATGTAAGTGTGGATTCAGTCAGTAAAAGTCTAACAAGCCTTCCCACTCCATCATAGAGGGCGAAAAGTCATTGGAAGATTACACACCTTAAAAAAAAAGGTCTAAAATACTATCCATTCGAAGCCAGGCCGGGTCGCTTGTATAACTCATATTCAAGTATCCTTACAATTTCACATTACTACTCTAGAACAATGTCCTTATTTCCATTGTATACCTTATGTAAAGCCTATATTCACGTCTGACCAACACTATTATAACGCTCCGTCTACACAGGCCATACGGCCTAACGTCTGGAGAATTGCGTCTACTTGCTCCTATTACAATAGACCCATCGAAGTGGTTCATAATGGACTGATAGGCGTAATTCTGGCTTGAGCTGAATAACGTGTGAGATAATTGGTTGAGGTTGAGACAATGTGTTCTTAGCTAAATACTGTGTGTTTACTGCCTTACGAAGTGGTAGTACCTACAGTAACTGTGAAGTGACTAAGTAACACATTTGTATTATAAAGACAAAAGTTTATAATATTATGTAAGGGTATGTGTTTGTATGTGTGCTGTTCGGAAGAGTAAGGTTAAGAACTCACGAAGCAGTTTTCCCCCGCGCCCGCCGTGGTAGAGGAAACCGCTATTTTATTTCAAAACTCATGAGACGGCAGATTTGTGCGGTTAAGCAGCCGTCGCAATTGCGATTTTAGATCGCAACCCTGGCGGCCGATTTATTGCCAGCCACTGCACGGTCGCCCGTCAACCGATCGCAGAACGAGCGGGCGCAAACCGTCGAGGCAGCAGGCGACCGCGGTTAGCGTGATTCTACAAGTTGCCCGCCAGTGCAAACGGAGCCGCAAACAACCGCGCACACTACGAGCATAAAGCGCGTCGTGAAATGTGGTTTAATTTTTTACATATATGTATATTTGCATTCAAAAGAAGCCGCGTGCTCACAACCATGGCGGCCGCGGGTGAAAACTGCTTTTTGAGTTCTCTCCCTCACAAAGAACAACTGAAGGAAAACAGTCATGTTTTTTAGTCAGTAACAATCTGTCACTGCCTCGCGCCCAACCTAGAGCGTTGTTGTTGTTGTATGTTTGTTCCTCCTTCACACTCAAATAGCTGAAGGGATTTCAATATATTTCCTGGAATAACATATTGGTAACTTTCTGTCCCGGGAATATGCCGCAAACGAAACTGCTAGCAGAAATTAGTGGTCATTATTACTTAGGCAACAATTAGTTTTAAACTACCTTCTGTCTATGGCTTCACCCAATTGATGTTAGTAAAAAGTGTCCCATTGTCCCATGCTCCTTTTCAACTGTTTCAGCTGTCCCGATGTTGCAATCCATGAGTTTTGTTAGGTGAGTACTTAAAGAAAAATACAAAAGACTGAAAGAAACTTATCTTTCGGTCTTTTGTATTTTTTTTTCAAGTTATTGCTTCATTCTTTCTACAGATACTGAAATACAGAATCTAAAAACGATTTTTTTCGCATCGATTATAAATATTCATGCCAAATTATATTAGTTTATTGGAACAAGCTTAAAAATAAAAACTATAGACATGTCCTCCAATCAGCTGTCACCTAAAATCATTCTCAATTCAAAACTCATAAATGGAATGGTCCGCCATATTGCAATAGCAAGTGGAAGTTCATAACGTGCGGTTTCGTATCCATTATTCTGGGTAAAGTTATAAGTGGTCGGCACCCTTTGAGGGCAAAGAGACCCTGATTCAATTCACCTGCTCGGCCCTTTGACAGTCAACTGTGCGGCGGATGGACCATATCGGTAGTTTAGGGACGCTTTGAAACCTGAATTATGAATAAATTTCTTTGGTGGAGGGTTTGTGGTGGGGTTGAAAGACTTGAATAGGACTGTCGTGCTGCCGTGATTAAAATAATAGCATTTATTTAGCATTTATGAACTAGAAGCTTCATTACAATATAAGTTTTTACAGAGAAAAAGATAATGCTCAACGTATTGCGTATCTGTACTTGTATAACAAACCCAGCGCGTTCAGAAACATGTCATCTAAAAATTTCCAGTGAGGGGTAATGGTCTTATAAAAAAAATCCCTCATAGACAAGAAACAGACTAAGAACTACCTAAAGGCAGTTACTATTTATTATTATTGATCGAAACAATGTAAAAATAATATTATGTACTTAAATTACACAAAAACATAACTATATACACTAAAGAAATAGATATATAACTTCAAAGCTATTTAATGATGATAAAATAATATAGTCTAAAGGCCACACAATATTTGTTACATGTGTGAATCGAAACGGCGCGGGCGTCACTCAACGTAATAGCCAAAATTAATTTACCTCTCCTAAACAGTCAATTTCCCTCTCTTCTAAACCTCAATTCGCCTCTCAACAAAAAATAATTTCCCATTACACTCTTTGTCCTTTCCTCCAGTAATTCTAATTAATATAACGATGACTACTTTTCGACTAATTTCCGACAATATCTAAGTTTGTAACGACATTGCCATTTTAAAGACTTGGGTAAAATTGCCAGGAAATTGCGGAGTCTTGGCCGGATGGGCAGAATTACTTCCTTGAAATTAATTACAACTGTTTTATGAACTAAAATAATTTTTGATTTAAATCGTTTTCTTAGTAGCTTGCTCTTTTATGTGCCTTTAACAGTAAATTTTTGGAATTACATTCTTGTTTTATATTTAATAAGATTGGAGAACAAAATTCAGTAAGATTTTTATGAAGAATTTTTATCAAGCTTCAATCTTTCAACTGTTAAGTGAACACAAGTGGTTCGCTTTAGAAATAGCCTCTAATTGATATAAACTAGTGCTTGACTGCAATCCCACCTGATGTTAAGCAGTGATGCAATCATGATGCAATCATGATGCAATCGTTGATGGTGAGGCGCACTAGTTTATTAAGAGCCACTTTAGCCTTGAAGACACCTAAATTAAAATCGGACGGGAAGACCGCAGCAGGCAAACTGTTCCAGTCCCTCGATGTACGCGGTATAAACGCTTAGTCCGTACCGTAGAAGTTTCAACAACATAAGGTAGATATTCGCCGTACACGCCTTTGCATTTACATAATTGAACTAAATACTCATTCTCTCATAGACTTACGAGTGCCCAACCAAACCAAACCCAGCATTACAGTAATTTATTTCATCATCACTGCTCTCAAAACGATAAAGGAGAACATCATATGGAAACCGACATATCCTAGAACTAAAAATTCGAAAACTGCACAGGGCCTGCGTGGTGGATTACGGCCGACTTTCTCTCAGAAAGCAGGCTTCTGCAGGCTTTCTCTCTAGAGAAAGCCTGAGTCCCATTTTTTAAAAAAACATTATAAGGCTGATTATGTTTATGTAATTAAATGATCCTTATTAACTTGGTTTTTCTTTTCAGACGATTTTATTTTCTAAACTATCACACAACCCCGTCTAGTCCCAAGCTAAGCAGAACTTGTGTTATGAGTACTAGACAACTGATAAACATACTTATATATTTCTAGATACTTATATATTATAGACAAATTACACCCAGACACAGAACAAATGATCGTGCTCATCACACAAACATTTATCTTGGATGGGAATCGAACCCACGACCTCTAGCATAGCAGCCAGGGCCACTAACCACTAGACCAACAGGCTAGACGATCTTACAGTTTAGCTCACAGCTCATCATAAACAAAAGTAATTTTCTTTTATTTAATCTAGGTGTATTTTTAGCTTTCAGGGACGCGTGACACAAAGGTTTTTAGAAGGATTTAATAATATCCAATTTCGCATTGTTTGGGTTTAGATTAAAAGTTAAATTAGTTTTATAATTCTCTTTTTATTTCTCCTTGGATTACACTTGATACTCGTACCAGCCCACTGCTAATCTTAAAAACGTGATATTTTTTTTCATTACTATACTAAATATCATGCTAATACTAAAAAGAAAAAAAATTGTAAGAGCGTGTGTGTGTTCGTGTCTTCTTCATGCTCAAACCTTCCTAGGTTTCACCTTGCAAGTAAGTCCTCTCTTGACTTAAATACCCCTGTAGTTAAGAGTGGATAGGCAATATTGTTGATAGGTTCGCGCTTGACCGTTACATCATCAAGAGTGGATAGGTTACTTCTAGGCAAGCGTGCTCTATCGTCGGCCACATCATCGCTTACCATCACACGGGCTCAAACGTGAGCTTATCTAAAAAAAAAAACGAAAAAACGGATTTGGATGACACTTAGTATACGGGTAAAACATGTCCTGAAATAACACAACGGATACTTTTTAGGGAGCGGTTTCGTCACCATTGCTCTTAAAATGGTGAAGGAAAACATCGTAAGGAAACCAGCATGTCCTAGAACCAAAAATTCGATGACATGTGACATTCACCAACTTGCACTGGGCCTGCGTGGTGGATTACGGCCCATTCCCTCTCCTAGAGAAGAATCCTGAGTCCCAGCAGTGGGAACATTAAAAAGGCTGATTATGCTATGCTATATGTTATACTTTTATCTGTAGAGTATGTTCCTTTGGAACGATTTTTTATTTTAACTTAAGCGAAGCCGCTGGTAGTAGCTAGTCTGTGCATAATACGCATTAAAGTCTGCAAACTCATTGTTCAATTGAATTCTATTTCCAAATCTTCCAAACGATTTAATCTTCTCTCAATAAATAACTCAAGGGCAAAAAACGCACACATACATATCCATTCCTAAATAAAATCCGATTCTTCGCGAGATTTAAAGCAACAAGACAAAGGTATAAACCAATTTCACTGTTGCCGCGTTCCCGATACCCGCATTGTTTGCGACCCGATAAGTTAAATGAAAAGCAACTTTTGATTGTTCAGGGTACCGTGAACAATGCACGAATAGAAAAACGTGCCGAGTCCGATTTTAGCTCGAAAAAACTGTAGGTGCGAGCAATTTTCGGAGCTTTTCAAAAGTACAAACAAGTAACGGCTATATTTTCAGTGGAAATGGTATGGTGTTTGTACGTAACTATGTTTCGAAATTTCAGTATTGAGTTTTTTTTTTTTTGCAAAACCGCGTCTACTTTTTGTGTTCATTCTTGTTGATGTTTTGATAGGATTTTTGTTGTTTTATAGATTGGTGGAACATATTCCTAATTTTTTTAAAGGGATTATACGTCATCAAATAACTTAATAACTTACTTACATTTTTTAATATCCTTCGAATTTTGTCACGCATGCGTATTTGATCCGTATGTGTAACCTCCACAGTAGTCCTTTCCATACAAGTATGCGTGTAATACGCTTGCGGGACGCGATTTTTTTCCTTTTGAAAATTTCTGGAGCAAATCTGCATGCGTGATGAAGATGAGGATGGAGCAAGAGGGAGTACCAGTCTTTTACTAACTAAATCTTACCAGTATTTCTTCAGTTGCCTTTTTATTTCTCGGCCACATAACTTTTCAAACAATCCCACAACCCAATAGATACAATATCTCAGCCCAAGGGCGGAGGATGTCATTGGATGATTTTACCTACCATAAAAAAAACCCAGTGGATACATACTTACAGTACTATACAGATCTGTACCTCTACCATGAGTTTTAAGCAATAGTATTCGTCGCTACTCGATATCGACGCCGTAAATATTTTGTATGGCAAATTTTGGTTCTGCAAGTGACCGCTAGAGGCGCTGCAAAATTTGCCATACAAAATATTTACGGCGTCGATATCGAGTAGCGACGAATAGTATTGCTTAAAACTCATGGTAGAGGTACTGAGGGCTATGTTTATAAGAGAGGCACCTAATCTACCTGCGTTTTAGAAAATATCTTTCTTTATTCAGCCCGTATATTAGAAGTAAGGGGTAAAATCCATCAAATCTTTAACATTTATTTGAATAATACAGGTAGGTAAAAAAGGTGTTACCCTACCTGGTATAAAAGGTACGCTGTAGGTCATTTATGTACATCATAGGTACCCATTATATAAGGTGACTGGTAATTAGTGAACGATACTTAAACGCGTGATTGTAGTCATGATAACAAATAACTTTTACTATGGGACCAAACCGAAAATCGCGAAAAGAAATCTGCTGGTGTACTGAAGTTAACTAATTTTTTTTTCGCGATTTCAGGTTTGGACCCATAGTAAAAGTTTTTTGTTATCATGACTACAATCACGTGTTTAAGAATCGTTAACTAATTATCAGTCACCCTATATATATTAATTAAAAGTAGTAAATAATGTAGTAAAATAAAAAAAAACGAAATGCATCTCAACAATTTAGTCTACAAAGCTAAACAATTAAGCGCCTTAGTCTTTTCACCCTTGGAATGACAAGTGAAAAAACAGAACACAAGTAAATAAATTGAAGAAGGTTGGTTTGAAGATAAAATTAAAATTAAACAACGGGTAGGTACTTATTAGCTAAGTACCTAGCCGTTGTTTAATATCAATAAAAAAAATTGGCCCACAATTGTCGCTTTTTGTAAAGCGAGGCTTAAGTATTTCTAAGACAGTAAACCGAAAGCCAAAAGGTTTTTTTAAAAACCTCTCACAATATGCACCAATGGTCTAGTGAGGATTGCAGGAATCCGAATACGAGACGCAATGGAAAAACCATTGTAACGACAATAGGGGGAGACCTAAGTCCAGCAGTGGACTGAAAGGAAAACATTAAATAGATCGTTCGTCTTTTGAATTTTGATTGCTGTTTTTAAACGATTATTATCAAATAAAAACTGTTTTAAAATACACCAAAAATACGTTTCTCTTAAGAACAAACGTAAAAACTCTTCATTACAACAATGAATAGCCCAAATCCCTCTCAAACTCGTATAACAATAACCAAAATTGTTTGAGTACCAACAAAAATTTTACGCTGCCATTTTCTCACTTTTTATCGGCAATATCGTG
Source organism: Leucania comma (assembly GCA_958295575.1). Taxonomy (NCBI): domain Eukaryota; kingdom Metazoa; phylum Arthropoda; class Insecta; order Lepidoptera; family Noctuidae; genus Leucania; species Leucania comma. Next base: position 10,160,184 of record OY282474.1, on the reverse strand, counting down.
GTATAAACTCTTAAAGTGGGGATTATATCCAACTTTAGTATCATATTAAAACGAGTTGAAGGAAAACTTCGGCCGACAGGACCAGAATACTTGAATAGGTCGGTGACAAGTGAGGACCACGGATTTATAAGCAAATGGAGCAAATTATGATCATTACTTAGATTTTTCCCAAACAGGTCGCGGTCAGCTTCCAGTCTAATAGGGTGAAATTGTATACCTTATTGGTATAGCCTTTCATAGACCTACTGATTACCAACAAAGCGTCGAACGTACTATTGAACTAGCTATTTGTAAGTAAATGCAAAAATCTTTCCAAGGTACCATGAAGAATAGAATAGAATAAACTTTATCGTACACCAAAAGAGTAACAATTTCGCTGAAATTTTACATACCAAACAACGTAACTAGGTTAGGTGTGGATAAATACCCCTCATTAATAAAGAAAAAAAAAATAAAAAAACGTAACTAACATTAACTTTTATTGATTTGATAACAAAGTTAAAGTATTGTAAAAAATATTTGATTCGAAACACTTAAAACTTGGTTATAATGTTATCAGTTAGGCTTACTGTCCACGGACGCCTGACTTCGTAGACGCCTATTTGACATTATACGCCTGGTCTACGCCTGTGTGCAGATACTATACGACAACACGACACTACAGCTTTTTTATAATTTTGTAGTTTTCTCGTATATTTTAGGCTCGGCGCAAATGGGCCACCGACCACAGCCACTGGTGTCTGTCGCGCGCTACCGCCACATTTCTAAAGGTGTCAGAAGCGAGCGACAGCAACCGGTGTCTTGAAGCCGCCAAATTTTTTGCCAAGTTTATGCCAAGTTTTTTTTTATGGTTTCCCGTTCTGGGTAGAGCGGGGATGTACACCTGCTTACAGCGTAATTTTGTATGGAAGCTGCGAGCAGGTGTATACCAAGCGTTTATTGACAAATACGCGTCTATGAAGCTATGTATTCGTGGACAGTAGGCGTTAGTTTTCCGTATACCTACCAAACACTGGTTCGACTGTTGGCACTTGAATAGATGTGGGAAATTGGAACGCACATAGCATTATCTACTAACGATGTTCCACTGTTTCCTATTTGACCAAAGTTCGTTGTGTTTGTGTCTGTTGACGATCGCGTTCGCAAATGATCACTCCATTTGCTAACCACTCCATGGTCACAATGGAAGGTACTTATTACTGTGTCAAGTTAGCCTATGGTATCGTGCGAGCTTAACCGTAGGAAGCGTAATTATGACAATAACTTGGACTTATAATGAAAAGGGAAAAGCTTTTGCTTCTATTTTATGCTTTTGTTTCTCGGAAAAGTTAAATCACAATTTTAATACATAAATGAATCATTCCAGATAATTTAAATTGGTCACTACCGTCACTACTAGTTTAATTATCTACTTTACTGTTGTATATTAATTAAGTGGTTTTCTAAGTAATAATTTCTATAAAGAAGATAAACTTTCAGTATGTCTTGCATGAAGATTTTAAACTGGTATGGCTCAAAGTTTATTGTTCCAACATTTGAAAATTTACTTAAGTAAGGTTTGTATTTGATTACTGTATCTGTAGTATTATCACTTGAATAGACTAGATAAATATATATAAATAATATAATACCGAAAAAAATAATTACATATATATTAGGTGCCCCATACACCTACAATAATATTGGACAATAAAATAATTAAAGCTCGCTCAAACCTTTTTTAAATCATAGCGCAATGTTTCAATACTATCCCTACACATTGAATAATATTGTACAATCATTATATTGTGCAATATTATTGTGGGTGCCTAAAGCTTGTACCGACTCAACTCATATTTTTAATTTTGTACAAAGAAGTACGAAACTTACTTACGACCTACAAATAGAACTTGGTTGCGCAAATAAGCTGTGGACTGTAGATTTAAAAAGCGATCTAAGGTTTGTTAACAATATGCAGGTACTGTGCCTGGCGTTTATTAATGGGATAAATGTATTAGGAAGGAACACTGACCTTTTGACCTCGAAGGTTCCACGTGGCGCCGGCCGGCGAACCTCGACTTCGCACATTTAACCACTGCCAGGTCCTGTATTGCACTACACTGCACTATTGTTGAGTCTTTGAATGGTTGGATCACGAAATAGTCAATTTTCTTGTAATTTCGAGCGGGCGGTGTTAGCGGAGCGGTCACATTCACAATCGATGCACAAAACGTCAATGTCATTTCATTTCTAGAGGTCGTGCGGGGGAAGGGAAACGGAAGGGATAGGATTGCTAGGCCAAAAAAATAAATTACAAAAAACAAAATCGCGGATCATAGCAAATTGGCGCAACCAGAACTTACTTAAAAAAGTACTCGTACATCAGGAAAAAAAAAACATCTGAAAATCGGGAAAAGAAAACTGTTTTTAAGGAAAACAGATACTGACCTATCGTGATTAAATTGAACGTATGATTCTAGGGTCCAAGGATCCCGAATCGCTGTTCGTGCATAAAAAGAAGAGGGGCCAAGCTCGGGGTTATAAAGGTGCTTTCCCGTCAGAGCTGTGCGAGGTGGCTAGGCATTATACGAGAAAAATTTCATTTTTGTGACCTGGTATTTGTATTATGTTTAATTAATCATCAGATCTAGCAAATTGTAAAGGCAATCAATCACTTTAAATTGTCAAAAATAAATCACCATTTAAGCGTGAAATCAGAACCAACAATTTTATAAAGAACTATCGATCCTCTGAAAATTATGATTGTTTAAAATTAAAGTGACCACAAAAAAAATAACTGCATTCGCGCATAGAAACAATGTAACCAGAATCTGTATAGCTCAGTGTCCGAGTTTGGTGATTAAATTACAATTTAAAATGCAGTCATGACTAAAATAACTAGAACCATTGAAATATTAGGTTTTCATAGTTTACTTTAGGTTTACTTTCTGATTAGTCTATATTTTAGTTTGTATATATATAAAAAAAAAAAAACGAGGGACGAGATATTCAAGCAAGAGATGTGTGCACAGCTGAAGATTTTGTTACGCATCCTCGAACCGTGCAAGTTCTTCTCACAGTTTTGATAACAATCACTCAGTTGCTCTGCGCCGCTACACATTCTAGCACCGTCTTGCTACCTCGCTCATCATTGGTGGAACAGCATCCTAAGGGTCATATTTCGGGCCATAAGGGTAATATTTACGATAGCCGTAGGCATAACCTTATTGCTTAAAACATGGCGTGAATATGGATGCGTGGTGGTAGGTAGTAATATTGTTAGGAAATGAGCTTCTTTGATGATGAATGTAATAGGAAAAAGAATTAGTGAAGGGGGAAAATTTCGTCAAAGAATGCCCGGTTTGAAAGATTTGGAATTGGATATATTTTTCGTTCCTTGAATATACAACCTTATTTTTATTATATAATGCGAAAACCAAAACACGTATCTAGTATTTTTATGTAAAGAATCTATGTACATTTCATAACAGTGTCATGATATATCACAAAGTTTTAGTCATGTTGTGTTACCAGGTTATTCACACAAACACTTGGTCACCGGGCCATCCGGGTGACTGAGAGGTTGTTTTACTCCCGGACCCAGCTATGTTCAGATGGCTAAATTTTGACGCGCGTTTTCAAAAATCGCATGTTTAGACATTCTTATATACACCTAACTACCGATCACATGCGCGCGCGTTCACGCGCGACAGCGAGCGCCTACGCAGCGCTCAGAGAAAAAGTTTCTAGACGCAGACGATTGCGCGGTGACTCGCACTTTGAAATTGATGTAACATCCGTTTGCTGTTCAGTTGAGCGCGCATTTTCCATTTTCTAAGTTCTACTGAACTAGACTGACGAGTAGTTATGAGTACTCTCACAACGCGCGTTAGCGCTTATCATCTGGCCCCGTAGACAAGTTACAATCATTTCGTTTAGCGTGAACGCCTGGAGTTGACCACGCCCCCAATTCCTTTGTTCTGACCACGTGACTGGGCTTTAAGATGATATCAAAACAAAGGAATTGGGGGCGTGGCCAACTCCAAGCGTTCACGCTAAACGAAACGAACTCTCTTTCAATTTGTTCGTGGGTTGACGCGCATTAACGCACTACATGGGAACTTAGCCTTACTCGCCGTATAACTCGACCAGACAGTTCCTCAAGAAACATTCCCACCGACTGCCATTCTTTCAACGATAGTACATCGAAAGGATACTAAAAGATTAATTCTAGCGTGCCATAACCCCGCCTTGATTGCATCGTTTCTTCAACGAAAAGGAACTCTCCTTTACAGGAATCGAATATTACGATCACAAAGTTCTTATGAATATATAATCAGAATCGATAAATGCTCATTGACTGTCGATTTGTCGTCAGTCGATGGAGACGTCAAGTTTTCATAACGACTCCCTTTTATCGTGAGTGCCTATTTAGGATCTTGTAGACGGTTAAATATAGGAACGTGATCTTTTCTTTACAGAATATTTTAGCTGAAGGTTTTACGGTTAATAGGCGATTATGTGTTGTATTTTTTCAAGTTGCAATACTTTATTTCCATTTAGGTTAATGCTTTTTTTCGAGACTTATTGATAGATAGTCGAAGAAGAAGAAAAAGTAATTTAAAACCTAAATAAGTTACCATAAAACTTTAACTTCAATGTCTTTATTGTGGATCATAGGTTTGTGCTTAATACAGGTCCTAAATAATTAAATTGATCAGCTAAGGGAGAGAACTCATGAAACAGTTTTTTTCCGCGGCTGCCAAGGCATAGGAAACGGCTATTTTATTTCAAAACTCACGTGGCGGTTGATACGCCGCCGCGATTTTCGAACGCAAGCCGTCGGTCGATAGGGCGCGGTCGCCGCCAAACGACCGCAGAGCGTGCAGGCGCAAACCGCGAACAAAAGCGCATACCGCAACTGTAAACCGCGTCGTGAAAAGTGATTTAATTTTTTACATATATTATATATTTGCATTCTACAGAAGCTGCGGGCCCGCTACCGTGGCGGCAGCGGGAGAAAACCGCTTCGTTAGTTTTCTCCCTAAGTCTCGCCCTTAGGGCATACAATAATCATACAGGAATATACATTACATATTTTTATAAATGAATTCGCATAACAACAGAAAAGACACATCAGTGGGCTTGAGGAACTACATTGCAGCAGTGATTTGTCCAATAAGAAGTCTTTCATAGAGTTTAGCACTTGTCTACAAGCAGATCATGGAGACTTTTCTTTTTTAATTACCGTAATATTCTATTAAAAAACCGGGCAAGTGCGAGTTTGATTCGTACACTGAGGGTTTCGAACAAAATGACCTATGAAAACAGTTCTATTAATCGTGTTTCGATGATTTTTCCGAATCGCAAAAAGTTTAAAGAAATTTAGAGTTTTCAGATTTTTTCCTGTATTTGTGCTATGTGCTTTTATGCTAAATTTCAGGAATCTAGGTTTTCGGAAAGTATCCTATGAATTTTGATTCCTATGAGAGTGTCGAAATTTACTTTTTTGTGTCTTTTTTCACAGTTTGTGTTTGATTTTTTTTCACAGCTTCAAGGGATCGTAGACCAGAGTACATAGTTTTTTGAACCTGATACCTCCACGCGTTCCGAGATAAATGTTCTTAGGAAACAGATGGACAACAAAGTGATCTTATAAGGGTTCCAATTTTTCTTTTGAGATATGGAACCCTAAAAACAGCAATATTATTTTTAAGCTCAAGCTTAAAACTAGCAAAAACATTTTAATATCAGATGTGGAATGAAACTAAAACCGCAACCAAAAATCAGACCGTCCAACACAAAGTGCAGACTTCGAATCTCACTCCAACTTTGTTTATATTTTACTTTTTACAACTGGCAACGTTAAAAATGCTCCTACATTGAATGCAGGCCATTCGCAGAGTGAGACGGACTTCCGGGACGTGAAATACGTCTCTGTTTATGTGTTCGTTACTTGAATAGTTGTGACTGTATCGGCAGGCAAGAGTTACGAATAAAAATACTGGATGCGTCCTTTTCTAAATTACCCTCTTGGTTTTTATCACCTGCACTGTTAAAAACCAAGAGGATACCGGTGTCCGCACACCTATTGTCTTTCTATTGTCTCTAATTGCGGTATTCAAAACGTTAATGAGTAAGTAAGCAAGGTGTTCATACACAAATGAGGCGGCACGGCCGGCGCGACGGTGGTGTCGTGGTGACCAAGCACGCGGCCCATCAAACATTGCATTGTCCTACACGTCCGCGCATAGACTCAGATTAGAATAAACTTGTAAAGAGTCAAAAAGCCTTTACACAAGGTAATTTACCTAACTTACTTTACGAAAACTGCGGGGACCCGGTAGGGTCGAGGCCTAGTCTGGCTCTGGGGAGGTTTGAACATGCATATCAGGGCCCTGGAACCAAGGCAGGGAAGGAACAGGGTAAGTTTTTAGTCAGTAAGAGTCTGACACTATTTCCCGCTCCACCCAAGGGCGGGATTTGTCATTGAATGATTTTACCTACCATAAAAAAAACCTTGCGAGCTTTAAATTATATTTTTTTCTTGTATTCTCTATAAAACACTTTTGAGTGTACCTATTTATATTTTGATAAAATGAATATGCGATGCGTTGAACGCTCGAGCAAACAAAAATCCAATATTTTGAACACTCGATGTATTTAGTTTACGTCGAGTGTACGACAAATTTGAATGTTTGAACTATTAACCATTCGATATTAAGAACCTTTAGAGAATATCGCAAATACTTCCGTTGAAAAAGGAGAATTGTCCTACCAGATGGGTTTTGTCTACTCCAGGCAGTTGCTTGAAGTAGACAAAACCCCCGACAAAACGCACGACTGATGATTTTGGACTCTAAGTTGTATCCATCCGTCCGGACCGAGCCCAAGTCGTCGGCAGCAAGTTCGTAGTGTTCCAAGAACGCCTCAAAGAGATGTTAGCAAAACCGTAGGGGCCCAGGAGGGTCATGATGCCTACTGGGACATGGAAAGTCTTCTGAAAAGGTGGTCCTAGAAGGCACAGGGCAACCGAAGGAACATAGGTGTGGTTTTAGTCAGTAGAAGTCTGACCAGCCCTCCTGCTCCACCAAGACATGTCATAAAGTGAAGACCCACCTTAAAAAAAAAATTGTGTCTTTCAGTTGCTTTTCGCGTTCTAAGGGCGCCTTCAAATTAGCCCTCACGTGCCGTACGACGGCAGCGCGGTTACGGTGCTGCTATAAATAACGCGCGGCCGCGGCTCGGTTGTAGCGCAGCAGTCGTACGATTTTATTTATAAGAAATAACAAAACAGCGCCATAGCAGCGCTTTAACCGCACTGCTGTCGTGCGGCAAGTTGTGGCTAATTTGAAGACGCCCTAAGACTACGGTCAAACTTTCCCACAAAAACTACGTGTGCCTGTCACTTCCATTCCCTATTATGAAAAACTTTAAGCAACTTTGTATATTCCTCTCACGCTGTCTTGAAAAACAGTCATCATAAGATAGTTTTTATTTCGTTTTGGACCCATAATATTCAAGACTCTAGTAGTATAAATTCAAGACTTATTACTAACTTTAAGACGGGTAATACTTTTTTAACTAGATTTAGTATTGTTTTTCTTCCTTTTGTATTTGTGATGAAGTGGCACGGGAACAATATTGGAATGGAAGAAGGCCGATGTCTAACTGTGGTATAGTACTGGCTATATATTATAATGATTAGTAATTACAATAACTATTTTATCTCACTAAGGCAGGGTTGGGTTGAAGGATGTGGGTGTAACTGTGTTGATTTACGTTCACAATTTTAGGATAAAAATAGAACTCTTTAGGGCCAACGCTGCGTTAAGCGAGCGCCTGCGCGGGTACCCGTCGCGTGACTATGTGCGTGTATTGTGCTCGAGTCCCCGTCACAGAAATCGGATTTTTACCTGCGCAAAGTCGGGGTGCCACGACAGAAAACCTCCACGAGTGCCCGCAGACTATAGTTCCCTTGCGGATACGTCCAGAGCGAAGGCTAGTCTGCGGGACGGTGCACCCTGGGAGGCGGCCAACCACCCCCTTGGGCACTCCTGCCTAAGGGGCCCGATGGCCGTCTGCGAATGTTCTGTCGGGAGTACGCTTCAACGCGTGTCCCTCTGCTTTAGCAGAGGGCACAGTGGCGAAGCAAGAGCGGGCTCGGCGTGCACTCACCCTGCCACCGGGCAGGCAGGAGGAAGGCTTTCGCCTCCTTCTGCCACCGTTGTTCTCGTAGCCCCAGAGATTGTCCAAGGTCATGTTTCTGACTTTTGATGGGGGTCGAGGGTCTTGGCTTAACCGCCCGGGCCGCGAGGAAGACAACCTCTATAAAAAATTACCCCAAACCTCCAAGCGGCGGCGCACCGTGAGGGAGGTTGTTAGCTTGACTAATGGGTAGCTAAATTAGTCTCTAGTGCGGACCACAGTTTTTGAGCAAGTACCCGAAGTTTTTACTCGTGGGAATCAAATGGAAAGCAAATTTTTTACAAAAATCCCTTTGGAGAGTGATGCGCGGTCGGAGTCCGACGCGGCATCCAGAAGGAGCTCAGGCTCGGAGGTAGAAGATGAGGTGGAGTCGGGAGGCGACACCGGAAGAAACGCGAGTTTCTTCCGGAAACGCTCCTTGTCGAGGGACAAGTCGTCCTCCGACGGTGAAAAGGGCTCAGCCCGAAAAATCCCTACCAGTGGGCGGGGAGCGGGCCGAGCACCGGGAAGAGGACGGGGAGTCACCTCCCAGGAGGCGGCCGAGCGAGCCGAGAGGCTCGCCGCGGAAGGGCGCCACCCCGCTGCGATGGACCCCTCGGGGCCATCTGGCAGCGAGAAGGAAGACTCCGCCGAGGAGTCGCGTCGGTCCTTCGGCGAGCTCGTCGTCGCCGCGCTGCGCGATATGGGCCGCAAGCGAGAGAGGACGTCAAAGGAGAGGACGGTCCTCCGCCATGCCGCCTCCATGCAGGAGGCCTTTGACGTCGCTCTCAGGAAGAGCGTGGCCAAGCTCCGGACCGAGCTCCGAGCCGGGCTCCGGGCCGAGCTTCAGGCCGAGCTCGCTGCGGTCCATGGAGCCAGCAGCCAGAAGCCCGTGGAGGGGGGGTGCAAGCAAGGGCAGGGGCAAAGTCGGCCCCAGCCCCAGCCTCGGCCCCAGGCCCAGCCCCAGGCCGAGTCAGGAAGTCAGCTGCTGACGCTGGTGCAGCGGGAACTGGCTGCTTTCCAGCAGCAGCTGCAAAAGCAGCTGCAGGAGCAGCAGCAGCAGTTCCAGCTGCGGATCCAGCAGCAGCTGTCCCTGCTGGAGGGCATAGTGTTGCGCCCTCCACTAGCGGCCTCCGGCCAGCGAAAGGCGGCGTCTTACGCCGCTGCCGCGGCCTCGGCGGCTGGACCCACGGTGGGCCCGTCAGGGCAGACTAGGCGTGGGGCCGCGGTGTCGAACCCCGCTGTGTCGGCCCCGCAGGGCAAAAAACAGCAGCAGGGGAAGCCAACCCCTGCGGCTCCCCACAAGAAGGGCAAGGCGGCACCGGCCCCTAAGGCGGCGGGAGCCCCTGCTGTGGCGGCAAGCAGGCGGCCGAGGCCGCCACCCCAACCTGCAGATCCCCCGGCCGAAGCCGGATGGCAAGTGGCCGGAGCCAAAAAACAGGCTGGCAAGGCGGCTCGGGCTGCCAGGAGGCGTGAGCGGCAAAAGCTGCGAAAGCGGACGGCCCTCGCGGCCAGGATTCGCACCCCGCGCTCTACGGCTGTAGTAATTACGCTGCAGCCGGAAGCGTTGAAAAAGGGTGCGACCTATGGCGAGGTCCTCCGTAAGGCGAAGCAGGAGGTGAACCTCACCGACCTTGGGATCACCGGGGGCTTCCAGATGCGGCATACCGCAACTGGTGCCCTGATGTTCGAGGTCCCCGGAGCCAACAGCGGCCCCACCGCAGACGCCCTGGCTGACAAGATCAGGGCGAGGGAGGCAGCTGGACAGGGACCTGCTCCAGGAAGCCGCGATAGTACAGGCCTGGGTGCAAGCACCGGACAGGCCTGTCGACATCGACGTCGAGGCGGACTGGTTCCAGGTGGCCATGTCGCAAATCTGCGACGCGGCCATGCCCCGAGTCCGGCCAGGACGTGCCCGGCGCCAAGTACACTGGTGGTCGCCAGAGATTGCGGCACTGCGCGATGCTTGCAATGCTGCGCGACGCCGGTATACTAGACACCGCAGGCGCCGCACCCGTCCACCGGGTGCGGAGGCCATGGAGGCGGAGCTGTATGAGGGATACAGGGCGGCAAAACGCACCCTCCGAGCGGAGATAAAGCGGGCCAAACTCGAGGCCCGCAACGTGTGGCTGGAGTCTCTGAACGTCGATCCGTGGGGACGCCCATACAAAATGGTGATGGAGAAACTCCGCCCATGGGCTCCCCCGCTGACTCAGAGTCTCCGGCCCCAGCTCGTGGAGGGTGTGGTGAGCGCTCTGTTCCCTACGCGAGGGGAGCATACTCCCCCGCCTATGGCTCCGCCACCAGCAGCGGTGTCCGATGCGGACCACGACGGCAACGACGGCAACAATGCTCCAGAGGTGACCGAGGTGGAGATGAGAGTGGCGGTGCGAAGGCTGAGTGCCAAGAACACCGCCCCAGGACCCGATGGCTTGCCTGGAAAAGCCTGGGTCCTGGCCATGGAGGAACTCGGGTCTCGACTGAGAGGGCTCTTCAGCGCATGCATGGAGAGGGGCCAGTTCCCGCTTCGCTGGAAGACGGGGAAACTGGTCCTTATCGCGAAGCCGGGGCGCCCCGCGGACTCTCCGTCCGCGTATCGGCCCATTGTGCTGCTCGATGAGGTGGGCAAGCTCTTTGAAAGAGTAATTGCAGACCGCCTCGTCGTGCATCTGGCACGGAAGGGGCCGGATCTTGCGGACGGCCAGTTCGGTTTTCGCAGGAGGCGCTCCACTGTGGACGCCATCATGCGCGTGCGAGCCCTCACGACGGGGGATGCGGTGTCCCGGGGCAGGTGTGTCTTGGCGGTGTCTCTGGACATCGCCAACGCCTTCAACTCCCTGCCCTGGAGTTGCATTGGTAGGGCACTCCGGTACCACCGGGTGCCCGACTACCTCTGTCGGGTGATCGAGGCCTACCTGTCGGACAGGTTCATCATCTACCCCGGTCATCAGGGGGAGTTGAAACGGCGAGAGATGTCGTGCGGTGTTCCGCAGGGATCGGTACTAGGGCCGCCCTTGTGGAACATCGGGTACGACTACATGCTGCGCGCCGACCTCCCCGACGGGGTCAGCGTGGTCTGTTACGCAGACGACACGCTGGTCATGGCGCGGGGACGGTCGTACCAGGCGGCGGTCGAACTAGCGACGCGCGGGGTTGCGACAGTCGTGGAGAGGATACAGCAGTTGGGACTCGAGGTGGCATTGCACAAGTCCGAGGCCATGTGTTTTCACGGCCCTCGGAGCGCGCCACCTCCGGGCTCCCAATTAACGGTAGGAGGAGTTCACATCGGCGTCGGGTCGACGATGAAGTACCTGGGACTCGTCCTCGACAGCCGGTGGAACTTCAAGGAGCACTTCCGACGTCTGGCTCCCAGGTTGAATGCGACTGGGGCTGCGCTCAAGCGGCTCCTGCCGAACCTAGGGGGTCCAGACGCCTCCTGCCGGAGGCTCTACGCAGGCATCGTTCGGTCCATGGCCCTTTACGGTGCGCCGGTGTGGGCGCCATCGCTACGGAAGCGAGTGGCGGCCCGGCTAACCGCCTGCCAGAGGGTCATGGCCATCCGGATGATCCGCGGATACCGTACGGTGTCCTGCGAAGCGGCGAGCCTCCTTGCTGGCCTACCACCGTGGGATTTGGAGGCAACAGTCCCTGCACACATGCATGACCTACGCGTGGAGATGCAACGTCGGGGCGAAACTCCGCTGCCGCGACAAGTCGCGGCATGGCGGTCAGAGCTCCGGCGGGATCTCATGGTGAAATGGCGAGAACGATTGTCGCAACCTCGTGCTGGGCACGCCACGATCGAGGCGGTAAGGCCCCTCTTTGAGGCGTGGCTGGAAAGGCCCCACGGCGTCGTCACCTTCCGTTTGGCGCAGGTGCTGACCGAACACGGCAAGTTCGGTCCGTACCTGTACAAGATTCGTGCGGAGACGACGCCCGGGTGTCGCCACTGTGCGGACCGCCCGGTGGACACGGTGGAGCACACAGTCGAGGTGTGCCCCGCTTGGGAAGAGCAGCGCCGTGTCCTCGTGGGGGCGATCGGCGGCGATCTCTCGCGCCGGGGCTTGGTTCAAGCCATGCTCCGGAGCGAGGAGGAGTGGCAGGCGGTCGCCTCCTTCTGCGAAGCAGTAATGCTAGTAAAGGAGGAGGCCGACCGCCTTAGGCAAAGGCGGACACGCCGCCGCCGCCGCCGGGTTTCCGATCCCAATTTCCGGCCACCATAGGCGCGGGCTCGCGGACGGTGGGCAATGGGTAGCTCGCTGTCCGTCCGTCCGGTAACAGACCGGTCCGAGCTCAGGTCGTCTACGGCGCGCACCGTTCCCGCGCGCCTCAAGGAGTTGTCAGCAAACTGTAGGGGTCCAGCAGGGCCGAAGCCTACTGGGGCCAAAGGTTATGTGAGACTGTCACCAAAGGCCCCAGGATAAAGGCAAGGAATGGAAAGGTAGGTTTTTAGTCAGTAAAAGTCTGACACTGTTTCCCGCCCCACCCAAGGGCGGGATTCGTCATTGGATGATTTTACCTACCCAAAAAAAAAAAAAAAAAAACCTGCGCAAAGTCGCTGGTTCAACTTTAACAGTGTGCTGGAGAGTTTTACTGAATTTTATTGGCTACGTAATATATATGGGCGCAAAACCAATATTTGATAATTTTGATATGGATTTAATTTGGTCACTTCCTGTTTATTTCTTTTAAAATATTGCAATATCCTGTTGAATTTAAACTAGGATTTAATTTGATAACATTCCTTCGAATTATTTAAAATATTGCGATATCCTGTTGAATTTATATAAGGATTTAATTTGATAACTTCCTTTCGATTTATTTTAAATGTTACAACATCCTTTTCAATTTATAACGAATCAAATGACGACTTCCTTTCTTATTTTAAAAACATATAACAGTACCCGGTTAAGCTTGTGAGGATTTAACTTGACCAGTTCCTTTCTATTTCTTTAAAATATCAGAGCATCCGGCCATATTTAAATAAGAATTTACTGTGACGATTTCCGTTCTATTTATTTAAAATAGTTTTCTACCTTCATAGTGAATTTTGATGCTTGTCAATTTCTATGTATAAAAACTGATGTAATGTGTTTTGAAAAGCACTCTTTGCCGCCCATGGAATAAACACCTTGAACTTGAAGTAAGGTATTTCTTTATCATCACTATATTTCCTGCCGTTCTATATTACTGTGACTGTGAATTTTGTGTGACGTCGACACCGATGGCCATCATGCGCCGACAGCAGCGGTGGGATCCAGCTCGCTCCTACTGAAGTCCTCTGGATTCCGAATCAAGTGCCGTGACTGCAGCACTGTTCGCTTCTCTTCTACCTTCCGGAGATCATGGCAATTCCTACCTACTGCCATTCGATCCCGAGGTACGCTCCCACACTGAAAGGAAGACCGAAGACCTGGGCTGCAACAACACATGGGAGCAAGTCAAGCAGGACCTGATCCAGACGTTTGGCGAAGAGTCCCGGTCTGCTGACGACGTCCAGCGGCGCCGCAACTGAACAGCCACGCGGTTTACGCAACCAAAAGATGGTCGCTTTGCAGCCAAACGGATGGTGAGGTAACGGATTCTCTAATCACTGGTATTTATCTTGTTTTTATGAAATGTGTATTGTAATGAAATACTTGTGTCCTGACTCTTTGCCCAAACTAGTCTCCATTTTTAAAACTTTTAGTAAACATGACGAATCAAAAACTAATGGTACAAACAAGAATTATTCAAATCAAAAACGTTTTTAGTAGCTGTCATTGTCATTTTTAGTCCTGAGTCGCAGGGTCAGTCTTCGGTTTGTTTTCAATGTTAAAAATTTGGTCATCTTATCTGTTAATGCAGGGACAAACCGACAACTTTTGAATAAAATATTTCCGCAAAATATTTTCCAGAGACGGCTAAAATAAAACCGCAAGTTAGTTGACTGTCAATAAGACTAAATAAAAAAAAATATATCGGTATGTTCTTGTTTCCGTAAGCAAAATAACCAAAGATTAAAATCAACCGCCTAAAAACATTCATTTCAATTTTGTTTAGATTTGTTTTTGTTAGTACTGGTTCGACTCCAGGCAAATTGTCGATCACAGTTAGTGAAATACCAATTGGTTTTTATAGGTTGATTCGAACGTTGTAAGGTTGCTAGTAAAATTTAATCGTTTAAAAAAAAAATGCAAGCTAAATACATTGCGTTGCATGTTTTGGTTAGCAATAAGTAAGATTTTAGTGCCACAGTTTCTAATCATGATCTATGTATCGCGATGCGCAGACTATCGGTTCAAATAATATATCGTTCGCTGTAGGTAGTTTTGTTTTAAAAATACCAACTAGACAAAGTGAGTTCCATTTTCTGGCATAAATATTTTAGGAAATTCTTTAAAATATTTCGAATGGCTCCTTTAGTCTGGTAACCACGAGACGGTCTGAAAAATAGAATAATGTTCGAATTATGAATGAATAGCTATTTAAGACCGATTAAATGAAATTATACAGGTGAAGGAAATCGAAGCAATTTTTGGTTCGATTGTTGAATCGACTTTTGGTTCGATTGTTGAATCGACTTTTAGTCCGATTATTGAATCGACTTTTAGTTCGATTATTGAATCGACTTTTAGTTGGATTATTGAATCGATTCTGGTGGTTCGATTATTGAATCGATTCTAGTGGTTCGATTATTGAATCGATTCTGGTGGTTCGATTATTGAATCGATTCTGGTGGTTCGATTATTGAATCGATTCCAGTGGTTCGATTATTGAATCGATTCTAGTGGTTTGATTGTTGAATCGATTTTAGTCAATTTGATAACATTACATTTCTGTCATTTTTGCAATTTGTTTGTAAGCCTTCTTTAAAATAAATAAATAATAAACAATAATATTAAATTATTGAATCGATTTTAGTTCGATTAAATTATTAAATAGTTCGGTTGTTGGATTGTTTGTTGGATCGATTGTTGAAAAGATTTTATTTGTAAACGTTCAAAATCTCTATTTTTATCAAGCTAATTTTTATATATTCAATCGCGACATGAACATTGTAGGTTCATCTGTACTGTGCTTTTCGTTCGTGTTCGGAACCTATATGCAGGTGTTAGCATACTCAAATAATAATCGACTATTTAATTCGTCTTTTGGTTTCAACTTGCAACACTGTTTATTTTTAGTGTCGAACTTATTTTCTTATCTGTGGCAACCCACAGATCATTTTTGAATAAAACGGCGCGTCGCGGTTTGTATCGTTCTATTTTCATGCTGAGCTACAGACGACAAAGAAGGACTCGAGTCATATTTTTATGTTGTAGTATAGCAATAAAAGTGTTTGAACCAGTATTCGCGTGTATAATTCTTACAAGTCAGAAGTGTGCTAAGTGTATCTACGTGCCTGATGTTGCGGTTTCCTGGACAAAGGACATAAATTGAGGTCAGAGATCTTTACATTACTTACTTTTCCTGTGATCCAGTGACAGACTTGTTGTTTTTACAACCATTTTATAAAAAGTGCCTGTTTGCAACGAAAAAAGAAACAAATCGTGTTTGTACCAGTTTGAAAATAACTCATATAGAAGACGTGCTAATTCTAAACTACTTTCTTCCAATCAAAGACAATTTCGTTCGTGACGGTGATAGTGTTTAGCGGATAACTTCTACTGATCAATTATATTACTTGAACTCTTACTGATATTTTGCTTGTAAATGTATGTGTATTTTACGGTTGTTGATATTATTTGATATTACCGTGTACTTGTATTTTCTTGTGTATGTTTTAGGGATTAGAATATTGTGTAGATTAATTTTTGCTGTGTCTAAATCAATTTAACCCTTATTTGAACCACTCAAGATCGTTTAACGTGCTAAAATGGGAAATTCTAAGCGAAGGCGGCTCGACTCGACTAGCGATAGCTCGTCTACGACCTCTTACGATTACGATGATCACCACCGTAGGTCAAAACGACATAACAAAAAGCGACGTGATAAAAAACGCAATAATGGCAATAAACGTAGTAGGAAAAGTCAGAGATATGAGCGATCTAAGCGGCCTCAATCAAGATCTTCTCGAAGTAGTCCCGGTCGTGAATCTACAAAAACCCCACCGTTAACCTCCTCAACACAATTAAATACAGTAACTAACCAGACAACACCTGATTTAAACAATTTCCCATTGGCTACGAATAATTGTGTCATTGATTCTACGCCTTCCAACTTTTGGGCTCAAAATAACTTTCCTGTTGCTTTTAGCGTTGTACCCGAATTCGACCCTAGTGACAATAGCCAAACGATAGGAAATTGGATAAATAAGGTCAACGAATGTGCGCAGATTTACTCATGGAATGATCGTCAAATATGTCATTATGCTCTTCCCAAATTAAGTGGTTTAGCCAAGAAATGGTACCAGGGTTTACCTTCGGTGCTATTTAACTGGGACGAGTGGGTTCAAAAATTAAAACAGGCTTTTCCTTCTAATGAAAATTTTGGAGATATGTTGTCTGCAATGTTGAAGATTAGGTGTAAGTTTGGTCAGCCTTTAGAACATTACTATTATAATAAAATGGCACTAATTAATAAATGCGAAATAACTGGCTCTAAAGCAGTAGGCTGTCTTATACATGGTATTGATGATAAATTTGTACGAATGGCAGCAGGGGCTTGTATGTTTGATGAACCGGAACAAATCTTAAATTACTTACGTACCGTAACCCAACAAGAAAATCCTAATTTACGTAACCGGAATAATGCGCCAGCATGGGATTCTAATAAGATATCAAACGAACATACAAAAACCAATACACCTAATACTATTCGATGTTTTAATTGCAATGAAGTAGGGCACATAAGTTTAAAATGTGACAAACCAATTAAACGATGTAACTTTTGTTCAAAATTAGGACATGAGACTAAAGACTGTCGTAGAAGAAACACGAGTAACAGTGACGGATTAACTAAAGCAACAGACCAGAATAAAAGTATCTTGTGCATTTCTAGTAGTGAATCCGCAAATTCAAAATACTATAAAAATGTTAAAATAGACAACGTGGTCTTGCAAGGATACGTTGACCTTGGTAGTAAATGTACTCTTATACGAGAATCAAATGCGAAGCTATTGGTCTATGATTGGAATATCGATAATTTACCTATTTTACAGGGATTCGGAAATGCTGCTGTAAAGCCAATAGGAAAGTTTACGGCTATTTTAGAAATTGACTCGGTTAAAGCTGAAACCGAAGTTCTAGTCGTGGGCGATCATTATTTACAGACGTCAATGTTAGTAGGGCAGTCATTCACGGAGAAACCAAACGTTATTCTTTTGAAAACACCGGATGAACTAGTGCTTTTGAAAACACCAGATTTTGAGGATAATGTTTTAGATACTATTAAAGTATACGCAAATAGTGATAACATTATAAAATCTAAAACTGTGATGCCAATAGATACTAATACTAATGATACATATAGTGGTGGCCTTTTAGTACACTACAGTCTTCGTATTTTACCTCAGAATGAATATGCGGTTTTGTCTGGTATCTTTGAGTTTAAAGCGGGTAAAGGATATTTAATGCTAGCGAATTTATCACCAAATGATTTAAAGATTAACAAGGGAACTTTATTAGTTCGTGGACAACAATATCAAGAAGTTAGGAGAGAACACATAGGTATAATTACAGGAACAAAGATTTATGAAGATTTGCCTTTATCAGACATTAAAATTAGTACAGAAGTGACTGAACCACAAAAACAAAAGTTAATTGACTTATTAGAGAGATATAGGGATTGTTTTGCAATGAATTTAGCGGAGTTAGGTAAAACAGACTTAGCAAAAATGGAAATAACACTAACAGACAATAGGCCAGTAGTACACAATCCATATAGGATATCGCATAGTGAACGTGGACACCTAAATAAAATTATCGAAGAATTACTAGAGAACGGTATTATTCGGGAAAGCACTTCAGATTATTCAAGTCCGGTTATCCTTGTGAGTAAGAAAAACGGGGATAAACGATTATGTATCGACTATAGATTTTTAAATAGAAAGACGTTAAAAGATAAATACCCTTTGCCACGTATCGAAGATCAATTAGATAGATTAGGAGGTAACAAGTTCTTCATAAGTCTTGATCTTACTTCAGGCTACTATCAGGTACCTGTGAGCGAGACCAGTAAGCGATTCACGGCGTTCGTTACGCCTGATGGTTTGTATGAGTTTGAAAGAATGCCTTTTGGATTAGCCAATGCGCCTAGTGTTTTTCAAAGGACCATTAATTGCATGCTTAAGGGTAAGCAAAATCTGGCTTTGGCCTATATGGATGACTTGTTAGTGACGTCGCGTTCAATAGAAGAGGGTTTAGATAAGTTGGAAAAGGTTTTACAATTATTGAGGTCCGCACACCTCAAATTAAATCTTAAAAAATGCGATTTCTTTCAAACTCGTATAAATTATTTGGGCTATGAGATTAGCTCAGATGGCATACGACCCGGGGCAGCGAAAATTCAAGCTGTAGTAAATTTTCCGTTACCCAAAAATGTTCATGAGGTTCGACAGTTTGTTGGCCTCACTAGCTATTTTCGACGGTTTATTCAAAATTACTCGATTTTAGCAAAACCCTTGACAATTCTTACTAAGAAAAATTTTCCCTGGTGTTTTAACGAAGCACAAATTAAAGCATTTAATGCATTAAAAAGTAATTTAACTACGCGACCAGTTTTGGCATTGTATGACCCTGAAGCCGAGTTAGAAATTCACACGGATGCTAGTAAAATTGGAATAGGAGCAATCTTGTTGCAACGTGTAAATTCTGATAAAATCTTTCATCCTATAGCTTATTACAGTCGTCAAACAACGCCAGACGAGAGCAAACTACACTCGTACGAGTTGGAAACTTTGGCGGTAGTGAGTGCTTTGCATAGGTTTAGAGTTTATGTTTTGGGTAAACCGTTTAAAGTAGTTACTGATTGTGCTGCCATTCGCAGCACGATGACTAAAAAGGATTTAATACCAAGAGTAGCGCGTTGGTACATTTTAATGCAGGAGTATGACTTTACGGTAGAACATCGCGTAGGTAGCAAGATGAGTCATGTTGATGCACTGTCACGCAACCCCGGTAACTCTGAATGTCACGACTCAGTGGTGGTTGACGTTTTAGCAATTAATGACGATACATGGTTGTGCACAGTGCAGGAACAGGATTCAGAGATACAAAGAATAATTAACATCCTAAATGACCCCGAGACAAAAGACATCGTCGAGATTCAAAAGAACTACACAGTTAAGAATCGCCGTTTGTACAGAATAACTAATGATAAAGATAACGTTGTCAATTTAAAGTGGGTAGTTCCAAAATCGGTGAGATGGCAAATAGTTCGAATGAATCATGATGACGTCGGACATTTCGGGTTTGATAAGACTTACAGCAGGATTAATCAGATTTACTGGTTTAAAAAAATGAGACGTTTTATTAAAAAATATTGTAACTCATGTTTGAATTGTGCTCATAATAAGTTGCCAGCTGGAGCGAAAGAAGGGGAGCTTCATCCAATTCCAAAAATTAATAAACCGTTTGATACTCTTCATACCGATCACTGTGGTCCGTTTCCTGTTAGTAAAAAGAAAAATTGTCACATTTTAGTGATCATTGATGCTTTCACAAAATATATATACATCAAACCAGTAAAAAATGTTAAAAGTAGCACTAGCATTCAAGTTTTTACGGAATATTTCTCGCTATTTGGGGTGCCACGTCGTCTAATATCAGACCGCGGCACTAGCTTTACGAGCAGAGAGTTTACAAACTTCATTAATAAAAAGGGCATTAAACATATTTTAAACGCTGTCGCATCTCCCAGGGCAAATGGCCAGGTTGAAAGGTACAACCGGACTATTGTTGATGCAATAACTACTGCTAATCACAATAAAGAAGAAAATGAATGGGATTTGTGTTTGCCTCAAATACAGTGGTCTTTGAATAATACGGTAAACAAATCTACTGGTCGTACTCCTTCTGAGATGTTGTTTGGCGTCCAAACCACTGGCATTTCGGATGGTTTTATGAACTCGCTTGTTTCGGAAGCTCATACCCCTTTAAATCGTGATGAAATTAGATCGGAAGCAGACTTACGGATAAAAACAAGCCAACAAGTTCAAAAAGAGCGTTTTGATAAATCACATAAAAAACCAACCGAATATAAAGTAGGCGACTTAGTTCGTGTAGAAAAAGACATACGTACAAACCCCGGACACAGTCGTAAATTAATACCAAAATGTGTTGGACCGTATAGAATTTCTAAAATTATGGGCAACGATCGCTATGAAATAGAAGATACCCCTATAACTAGGAAAGAGGGTTGCAAACCATATAAGTCAGTTTATGCCGTCGACAAGTTACACCCTTGGCTAGTTTTTAATCATGATGCGATGTCGAGTGATTCAGAATAAGGAAAGCAGTTATATTTCACAGTATTAGTAGAATAGAGATAATGGTAAAGCAGTGAATGTAGAATTATTACGTTTATTATTATTGCCATAGTGACTGTAATTATTGCATAAAAATTAACTTTGAGAGAAAATATATTTAAAAATTTACTATGAATCATATTTCATAAGAGAGAGAACAGAGACTAGAGAATTTGAAATTATTGAATAGTATACTTAAAACGTTGATAAATTTATTTAATAAGTCGTATCTTATGTAATAAGATGTAATAGTATAATAGTAATAAAACAAAATAGTATTTATTATTGAATTTAAAAGAGTTACTGAATATATTAATATAACCTGTAACAAATAAAAATATGGATTGTACACAAATATAGTGATGATAATAATAAAAAAAGTGATGGTAAGATGATAATAATAAAAAATTGATGAAAATGATTATGATAAATATAGCGATGAAAATGAGAAACATAGTGAGGATAATGATAAATATAGTGATGATAATGATTAAAAATATATATATATATATTAGCGATTATTAGTGAGCAGATGCAGGTAAGACTGCCTGTATTCGATGGTTAGTATTAAGAGTGAGTCGATACAAGTGTGAGTGCTTGTATTCGATGGTTATTATTAAGAGTGAGTCGATGCAAGTGTGAGTGCTTGTATTCGATGGTTAGTATTAAGAGTGAGTCGATACAAGTGTGAGTGCTTGTATTCGATGGTTAGTATTAAGAGTGAGTCGATACAAGTGTGAGTGCTTGTATTCGATGGTTAATATTAAGAGTGAGTCGATGCAAGTGTGAGTGCTCGTATGCGATGTTTAGTTGTAAGAGTGAGTACACAAGTAAGTGCTTGTAGTCGATGTTTAGAATTTAAAAGTGAATTGGAAACTAATTTATTATAGCTATAATAGAATTTTATCTTAGGTTTTTCCTCTTTTGTTTTTTTTAATTTTTTTTTTTGTTGAACGCGAGGCCGCGTTTGTCGTCAGGATTAGCCGAATGTTAGCATACTCAAATAATAATCGACTATTTAATTCGTCTTTTGGTTTCAACTTGCAACACTGTTTATTTTTAGTGTCGAACTTATTTTCTTATCTGTGGCAACCCACAGATCATTTTTGAATAAAACGGCGCGTCGCGGTTTGTATCGTTCTATTTTCATGCTGAGCTACAGACGACAAAGAAGGACTCGAGTCATATTTTTATGTTGTAGTATAGCAATAAAAGTGTTTGAACCAGTATTCGCGTGTATAATTCTTACACAGGGAACCAATGGACGGCTCTTTTAGAATTTGATTTATTACTGAATCGATTCTTTAGACTTAATCTTGTTTAGGATGTACCGCCATCCTGAAATCGAATAAAGTAATTAGTAAATTTTGTCCTACTTTATTTTGACTATTTTAGGTCTGATTAAGGGTTTTGGCTCCGTTTCATTTGATTAAGTTGTAGTTATGTTTTAGTAACATTACTTAACACAATCAAAATTAATAGTAAAGACTGTAATTATTCGTTTTTCAAAACTACCCTCAAAACTACAGTTTAAGGATTAGTAAAGTTTTCTCGCGAACGAAGTCGCTGGTAAAGTGCAGGTCCCTGTAAAATTTATAATGAGGATATCCAGTTGCAATAACTTAATATTTTATTGCAAAAGTAAAGTTTTCTACGGTTAATCATAACGGCTAGCATCTCGTACAACAAAACTGGAAATAATTATTAAATATAGTTCGACAACTTAGTTTTGTTGACATGACTGATATTTGCGTCATATAAACCGCTTTGATAAAATTCAAATCAAAAATAAAAATTCATAAACATGGTTGCATAGCTAATGATACTGGTCGGGCAAACTGTCACGTTGACATTTGTAGAGCTTATAAATAGTGGCAACATTAATAGAGATTTGTAGTTGACTATACTTATGATACGTTAAATAGGACGTGAGTTTCCCATATTTGTGTTGCATTAACGTGTTGCCACTGAGTTTTAAGCTTTCATGTAAATTAAGGATGGACGAGCGATAATTTCGAGACAAGTTAATATTTGACGCGAGCTAAGATAGAATGAGACCTTTTGAAAGAAGGATGTCTTAATGTATCCACATGAAAGACAATGGCAAAACTTGATCAAAGATTTAGAAGTTTCTATTAAAATTTTACAAGTACTGTCAAATGGTGCTATAAATTGAAGCACGGTTACGGTTATTATTTAAGATTTTCTGAAAAGATCGCTGTTCACGATTTTGAGTTTGTAATGATAATGAACCGACCGTATGGGCGGTGAATTTGTGAATTAGATTTATTGCATTTAATTAGTCCCTTTCCCACCTATTATGCTGACTGATCACCAGTGTATCCTTTTTCCCTTTCCAGAGCTGATCCAATGCGGGTGATGCCATGAGATATGGCTAGATCCAAGGCGGGTGATGCTAGTTAGGGGGGCTATATCCTATGCGGGTGATGCCATGAAGGAATATGGCTAGATCCAAGGCGGGTGATGCCGTAGATAGGTGGTTATAATGTGAATTGGCTTATTGCTTTTAAAATAAATTACATATATTGATTTCTTGGTTCGAACCTATTCAAACCATTTTTAATTTAAGCGCGATCTAGAATCATTAGCTTAATTAGTCCCTTTCCCACCCATTACGCTGGCTGGCCACCATGCGTATCCTTTTTCCCTTACCAGAGCTGATCCAATGCGGGTGACGCCATGGAGTATGGCTAGATCCAAGGCGGGTGATGCTAGTTAGGGGGCTATATCCAAGGCAGGTGATGCCATTTGGTATGGCTAGATCCTAGGCGGGTGATTGCCAAGTTAGGACTAAAAGGCGAGTTATGCCATGTAATGCCAATCAGCCAATTCACACCAAATGTTTGATACTGTGTAATTTTGGGCTAACCCTATATCGGTGACGCCGATAAAATGTTTGATGCTG
Organism: Leucania comma; assembly: GCA_958295575.1. NCBI lineage: Eukaryota > Metazoa > Arthropoda > Insecta > Lepidoptera > Noctuidae > Leucania > Leucania comma. The sequence goes on along the minus strand of OY282474.1, from coordinate 10,136,644 downwards.
TTAGATTTTGGGCTAACCCTATGTGGTTGACGCCAATAAGATGTTTGACACTGTGTAATTTTTGGCTAACCCTTATGGGTGACGTCGATAAAATAAATTTGGTAATGTTTTATTTTGGGCTAACCCTATGTGGTGACGCTGGTAAAATGTTTAATTCTGTGTAATTTTGGGCTCACTCAATATGGTTGACGCCAGTAAAATGTTTGACGCTGTGTATTTTTGGGCTAACCCGACAAGGGTGATTCCCACACAATGTTTAATGTTGTATAATTTTAGGCTAACCCGATCTGGGTGATATAGATTGCATGTAAAATGTCGGATGCTCTATAATGAAGACTAAACCCAATAAGGGTGATAATGAGTTAATGTAAAGTTTTGTACAGCGCAGAGAGCGCGCTGAAATCAGAATGGCCGTATGGGCGCAAAACCAATATTTGATAATTTTGATATGGATTTAATTTGGTCACTTCCTGTTTATTTCTTTTAAAATATTGCAATATCCTGTTGAATTTAAACTAGGATTTAATTTGATAACATTCCTTCGAATTATTTAAAATATTGCGATATCCTGTTGAATTTATATAAGGATTTAATTTGATAACTTCCTTTCGATTTATTTTAAATGTTACAACATCCTTTTCAATTTATAACGAATCAAATGACGACTTCCTTTCTTATTTTAAAAACATATAACAGTACCCGGTTAAGCTTGTGAGGATTTAACTTGACCAGTTCCTTTCTATTTCTTTAAAATATCAGAGCATCCGGCCATATTTAAATAAGAATTTACTGTGACGATTTCCGTTCTATTTATTTAAAATAGTTTTCTACCTTCATAGTGAATTTTGATGCTTGTCAATTTCTATGTATAAAAACTGATGTAATGTGTTTTGAAAAGCACTCTTTGCCGCCCATGGAATAAACACCTTGAACTTGAAGTAAGGTATTTCTTTATCATCACTATATTTCCTGCCGTTCTATATTACTGTGACTGTGAATTTTGTGTGACGTCGACACCGATGGCCATCATGCGCCGACATATACTAGTACCAGTTAAGTAAGTTACCATGGTCCTAGAACGCCAATGGCAACAGAAGGAATAAAGGTAGGTGTCTTTTTATTCAATATTATATATTTAGTCAATAGAATATAACTCTTTCACTCAAAGTGGGTGGAACCTGACTATCACTGTAAAAAAAACTTCTTATATAGGACTTATACATGATATATGTACGTAGGTTGCGGGTAGTAGCCGATAGTCTCACCATATTCTTTCCTTATCTATGAAATTGACGTTTTAATATGAAAAATTAAAACGTAAATTTTTTGGATATAAGTATAGCTATATATATAGCTTTCTTGGATATAAGTATTGCGATATTAGAAAAAATACAAAACATAAAGAAACCAATAAATAATTTGAAGAAAGAATAAAGTACCTTTAGGGCCGATTTTTCAATCCTCAGATAAACAACCAGATAGCCTTTATTCGACGAATAGCAAGATTCTGAGTTCAATGGTCAGATAGTCATAGTAGTTAACTGTCGAACAAAGTCTCTAACGGACGAATAAAGTTAGTTAATATAAAGTTTATTTGAACTTATAATTTCAAGTCAATCCAAAGATATAACACTTCAAAGTAACGCGTTTTAAAAAACGCCAATATCTTCATGAGGGGTTTTGTTTGCATTTCCTTATTCCAGAATCATAATATCAAAATTTTTGCTCTTAATTCTTAAAGGTCAACATAAAGGTCACTTAATCCAAACAATTATTTTACATTTTATCCTCGACACCTAAATAAATTCAAATCTCTTTGCAAATTTTAATTAAATTAATATTTTGTAATTTTATACTTCTGTTTGGATAACACAGGCTTGGGTTATCTCAGATCGAAAAGGGTCCAAAATATTTTTAATCTACTTCTTATTTATTTATTATTTATTTATTATATGCTTTATTGTACACCATAACATAAACAATAACAAGGAACTAAAACTAAAACACACATATACAATGGGCGGCCTTATCGCACTCTGCGATCTCTTCCAGGCAACCTGGGATGGACAGTAATTCTTCACACTACTACTACTTGCTTGCTTTTACTTTCTTCTTTATACTATTTTGGAGTTTTTATTTATGGTAGGTAAAATCATCCAATGACAAATCCCGCCCTTAGGCGAAACGGGAAATAGTGTCAGACTCTTACTGACTTAAAACCTATCCGTTCCTTCGTTGCATATAATACCGGGGCAGAGCCTTCTTTTCATAAAGCGGCCCTTGGCCCCAGTAGGCTTCGACCCTACCTGCCTGCAGCTAACAGGCTGGGCCTCTACGGTTTGCTGAAAGCTTCTTGAGGCGCGCGGGAACAGTACGCGCCGTCGACGACTTGGGCTAGGTCCGGTCGGTTACCGGACACTATTTTGTGGTAAACCTTTTACTGGCTTTAAAGGATAAAGGAACTCTTTTTATCTTAACATGGGTTATAGCAATTTGATGTAACAGGTAGAGTTCAAACTCAAACTCCAAATTATTTATTTCACATAGTCCTATATAAACTTATAAACCGTCAGAAGCTAGCACGTGATTCCAATTAGTCGTTTTATATATTCGAAGTTTATTCGTTTTATACACCGTTAAATTTTGGTCGTTTTAATCCCGCGGAGGGTCGATTCGGTACATAAAACACTATCGAATTGCAAAGAGAAAAAAAAATAGAGTAGTTTTTTTTAAACTCGAATAATTTACGCATGTACGAAATTAATTTCTTTTAGTAAACATCAACTGAGCGACGCCAATGAACTGTAGGTAGTTAGTACGCAACGACCGACAACTACCTACAAGGTCATTGACTCGTTTACTTAAAGAAATTAATTTCGTACATGCGTATTTCAACGTGCGAGTATATACCAGTAATTCGTACAGGTATATAGGTACTAAAACAAACCTAACTTATGTTACGAATTTTCTGTATCTCAAAAACCATTAACATTTTCTACCCTCCGTAATCTGTTATTTATGCACGAGTTGCGTATTCGCCCGAAATCCAGGACTTCTAAAACTGTGCTCCGGTTTCGAACATATCCGATGGTAATGTAGTTGCTACGCTTGTTGCGACTCTTCGACATATTCCGACTATAAATTGCCGGTAACTCTCACCTCTGACCGACTCGTGGCCGCCATTTAGCGACGGAAGCCGGAGATCGGCGCAAACTTGCTAAGCTCTAAGTTGCGTCCCGATTGGGTTCGATCCTAAAATCGTTCATTCTATTTCAAAGTTGCCTGTGGTTTGTGCACTCTAATGTTCTCTAGAATATTTTATTTGGTTAAATTGAAGAAGTATTTCTGGGAGGCTGAATTGACATCTTTGAAGGAGGTGGAGCTGGGTTTTGGTAATGATTTTTCTTGGGAAGCTTTATAAAGCGTGTTGTACTTATAGTTGCCATTCAATCTGTTTATATAATTTTTTGACCATTGGTGTATTGTGAATCACTACATAGTATAAAACAAAATCGCTTCCTAATGTCTATCCCCAAGTATGCTTAGATCTTTAAAACTACGCAACGGATTTAGATGCAGTTTGCAGGGTTAATAGATAGAGTGATTTAAGAGAAAGGTTTATATGTATAATACATGCATAATATATTTTATATCACCATTGTTCCCGTGCGAAGCTGGGGCGGGTCGCTAGTTTTCTATATATATAAAAGAAATTCGTGTTAGTTAAGCTATTTCAAACTTAATAACGGTTGAACTAATTTGACTGAAAATTGGTGGCAAGAAAGCTTAGAACCAAGAAATAGACATAAGATACTATTTGTCCTCTTAAATAAAATAAGTAAATAAAGGGCCACCGATAAAAAAAAATTATACACTTCGTCACATAAACCTTTTATTCAGCTAAGAAACGTACAACCAAAATAAATACTTGAATTGTAACGGAAAATCATAAAACAAACTAAGTAGATATGTAATTGCCAAGCAAACACCAAACTCAATAGAGTTCAAATTAGAAACACAAAAATATAATGTCCCCTACACGTAAACATTTGGCCAAAATTACCGACCAAAACCCAAATCCACAATTTCAAAGTAACGTTTCCTGTTAGAAGCAAGTTTTCGACCCTAAAGTTTTGGAAGACAGCGGATGTGCGACCACTGCTGTCAACCGACTTCGATTTTAACATTCGAACTTTAAAATTTTCTATTAGTGTTTCCCCCAACTATGAACAGTCTGGAAGTAGAGGCGGAGTATTAAAAAGTCTCGTCGTTAAGGCGGTTAGTATATTTGAACTCAATTTTATGACTGTAGTACCCAGTGTTTTTGCTATTCAACTTTTTTTGCGTCTTTGTTATTTTTGTGCGAGCTTCCTTTGTGAAATTCTGCGTACAACGTTAGCACAATCTGTATTAATAAATAATAATTAATAAAAAAATAAAAAAAAATAATTAAATATTTTTTATTAATGTATAATGTACAAAGGTATAATGAAAAAATACCAGTCGTAATCTTAATATTATTATATTATCAGTACTACGTTGTCTTCTTATCCGTTGGCTTTTATTTAAAGGGAGGTTTAACGATTCAAACTATTTATTATATTGGCCTCAGTAGTCTTCCTGTCTAATTATAAATTTGGTGTTTTCTTAAATTCGGATTCGAGGTAGACCTCGCATCTTCAAGGCCAGAGTGAATAGGCTCTTAATAAACTAGTGCGCTTTCACCACTGCGTATCATCAGGTAGGATTGCATTAAAATAGGTACTAGTTGATGTCATTAAAAAAAAAAGTTATAATCTTTTAAATTGTGAATTGTTCTTTAAAACGGGATTTGGAAAATAGAATTACATATATACTCACGAGCTTATCACTCTTTGTCGCTGTCCGTAAATTCGTACACCAACTTCCTAATTTAAAATTAAACGACTTCCGTTCTTATACAACACAGAAAAAAAAGTCGAGCCATTTAAGAAAATCTCTCGCGAGAAAATCACAGTAAACCTCTCTCCTCCAATGAAGATTTAGCCTCAAAACGGTGGTAAGTGATAACTTAACATTTGTCCTCGCCCGCTACTGCTACTACGTTTAATCGCTGCCATACGTTTCGTGCGACATATAAATTGAGCTTTAAAATTTTGTGGAACGCTCCGTTTGGTCGCTTTACCACCTTAATGGTGCGGGGAAATAAAAATACGTCTTTTGGTTCTGTAGGTGCTCTGCGAGTGTTCATGATTTATTTCGTAATGCTATATTTGAAAGAAATAGGGGTAAGTTGGATCTGATAAAAAACGCTCGATAAAACAAGCATGATGGCAGTGATATCCAGTTATGATGGTAAGACAGCCTTGATAATCATTAACCATTAAAAATCATCATAAAAAAAATTAAACAACAAAATATATTTAATTACTAAATTCAAAAATAATCTAAAAAACTAATGTAAAAAAATTACAAATAATATTCTCTTTAATTTTATATATCTTTTTAAAATTTAAAATATTTTTTATTTCTTAATACGATAATTTTATTTATTTAAATATCATTATCGTACTAATATATAGGGTGACTGGTAATTAATGAACAATACTTAAACACGTGATTGTAGTCATGATAACAAACAACTTTTACTGTGGGACCAAACCTGAAATCGCGAAAAAAATCTGCTGGTCAGTACATTTATGTTTGTCTAACTGGTCAAAATGTTACTGAACTTGGCAAATTTTTCTCGCGATTTCAGGTTTGGTCCCATAGTATTTTTTTTTGTTATCATGACTATAATCACATGCATTAAATGTCGTTCACTAATTACCTGTCACCCTATATATGTACGTTTATTTTAACTATAGGAATAGATTACTTTTTTAGTTTCCTAGCCTTGTTATCTATCGACCCCTCTTGGTTCGGACGGCAGGCAATGGGTAGCTCGCTGTCCGTCCGTCCGGTAATAGACCGGTCTGAGCCCAAGTCGTTTACTGCGCGTACTGTTCCCGCGCGCCTCAAGGAGTTGTCAGCAATCTAGCAATCTGTAGGGGCCCAGCAGGGCCGAAGCCTACTGGGGCCAAGGGTTATGTGAAAATGAACCCCGGGGCCCTGGGACAAAGGCAATGAAAGGAGCAGAGTAGGTTTTTAGTCAGTAAGAGTCTGACACTATCTCCCGCCCTACCCAAGGGCGGGATCTGTCATTTGATGATTTTACCTGCCACAAAAAAAAACCCTCTTGGTTGACTAGTAGAGAATGCCTAAGTCATTAATTCGCTTCTGTACGTTTGTGTTACATGAAGTTTTAATAAATAAATATACAACCAGACGTTAATCTTTTCTTAAAATACCTAGCTTTTTCCCAACTATAGGTATTGGGGTTGGGCTACTAGTATTTTATTAAGTGTGAGACCTTTCCCGATCCTCTTGAGTACTTAAAAGTGTTTATAGAATAAAGCTAATATTATTCCAAAGGTAAATAACCTAAGCAGGTTGAACGACACTCTGTATTTAACGATCTAGAAGACATTGCTATTTCGTTGACCCTAAAAACACTCAGCGTAATTGTTGGGACAGCCCTGATTTCAATTCATACGAGTACCGAGACGTGAGAGCACATTTTTTTTTGGTTAATGTTTTCAGCTTGGATACTAAGTCGTTTAAGAAGCGTCTTCTTATTTTATTTTATTTATTTATTTATATATACTTTATTGTACACCAAGATAAAAAGATTATACATTTTTGAGACTTAAATAAAAACATACAATGGGCGGCCTTATCGCTATCTGCAATCTCTTCCAGGCAACCTGGCATGGAAAGAGATTGCCTGGACATAAAGTGGGGTTGCACTCGGTGCGTAACAAAAAAAAAGTTAAACAAATAAGAAAAAACAAAGTACATACTTAAAACTAGATAGATACATAACTACATACATACTAAAATATAAAAATATAGGCAAGAAACAAGTGACGACTACAATTGATACAGATAGAAACGAAACATAACTACAAGGACAAGTAATATTCCTTCACAAGCGTTTTGAAAATATGAAGTGATTGCGCGCGTTTTGATTGCGTGAGTTTCAAATTATCTGATGACCTAAGAGATTTCGTATGTGAGTCACAAAGTAATTCAAAACGGTTCTTGAGATAAAGAGGGGTGAAAGGGGAAAATGGCACATTATCTTATGAATAGTTCATTAGTTTACCATGAGAATATGGATGTACACACTCTAACTTTTTTTTTTGTTTATCAGCAACTGTATCAAGCCAACCTTATTGACAAACTTCGCATCAATAGAATTCTCAGCTCAATTTTACCAAGACCGCGCCTCTTTCAATGATTCCACATAATATCCTGTTGCGTACACCACACTTAAGATAAAATATTGCACCAATTTCACAACACACTATCCACTAGGAATAAATTTAAGTAATTAAAACAGCCACTAAACTTCACTCGAAGAAATCCTGCCCAAAAACTCATGGGAGGAACATGTCGAAAATTTATCCATAGATAAGTATTATGTCTTGAATCGAAATACATCCCCAGATTGAATGAAGCCACAACAGATACTGTCAATGCACTTATCCAAATATGTTTATCACACAAACATAAAATGTTAATTATGAATCCGTTCCGCTTTTATGACGGAGCGCTTTTACGCTAAATTGAAAACAACTCATGGTTTATTCACAACATGCTGTCACCAACCAGTATAGCAAGCGCTTTGTGTCATTACCAAACTCGAATCACTTTTGAAATTGTAGAGAGCAAGTTATAGTAGTCGTTAAATCTATCAACTGGACTGCATTGCTTTGGTATGTAGGTATGATATCGTTAAATTCTGATATAGTATTTTTAATTCATTAGTTCAGATCATTTTGCTATTTGAAATTCAACGCGATGTTCGATTTGTTTACGATTGTGGTTAACATAGCATAGCATCAGCCTTATAATGTTTCCGCTGCTGGGACTCAGGCCTCCGCTCTAGGAGAGGAAATGGGCCGTAATCCACCACGCAGGCCCAGTGCGGGTTGGTGGATATCACATGTCTTCGAATTATTAGTTCTAGGACATGCAGGTTTCCTCACGGTGTTTTCCTTCACCGTATTGAGAGCAGTGGTGATGAAATTAATTACATAAAGAAATGCGCCTAGCTGGATTTAAACCAGCGACCTACAACTCGTAAGTCGGGGTCGTAGCCACTGCTCAATTGGATTGCGATTGCGGTTGAATTGATGAAATATCCAATATCTATGGCGATATGGTTTGTAAAGGAACACACAGAGTATAAAGGGAGTTGGGGGAATTGATTTTCTTTGGTTTTTTTGCCGGTATGTTGTAGCTTGTGAGCGCAAAAACTGTGTTGGTTCATTCAATGTTCTTTTTTCCTCACTCTTTGTAGCTGTAAATTTGAAAATGAAAACCACTGATTCCGGTTCTATAAAAGTAGGTATTGGCCGGAAACATAAATAATATAATAATCTACAAGCTGACTAAAACCTTCGTTGCTTCAGAGTCCATGAGCGTCGGACTTAACAGCATTAAATTGTAAGCGAAAGCCTTTTCAGTGGACGTGGTAGGGTTGGAAAAAAAGAAAGGACCGATCTCAAAACAATACGAGCGCAGGAGTTAGCCCCACAAAGTGGCCGCTGGTGTAAAACATTGCGATACTCCAGCTTAGCCGAACAGAATAGAAAAATTTATCGCTTCGGTACAATGGGCACGTTTAATCCAATTGTACTGGGGCCCTGTGATTTCATTTTGTTGGTCCACATGAAATCTTACGTGCATAAATAGGAGCATTCAAACGACTGGAACCGCTGTCTGAATGGAACAGAGGTTGATCCTAGTAACTTGAGTTATTTATTTTTATTATAGGAAAAGAGAATGTATGCGTAGGTATGAAAGTGACTATTCCAAATAAAGATCATACAAAATATAATAGCTATTTTTAATAGATGAAATCTAGGTCGATCCTGATAAACCTGATTCAGGCAGTAACAATTTTTTTAGTAGAATCACAAAGAAAAATATCTTGCTAATTATTAGATGTCTATATGCTTTGTTTGTATTCTAATTATTTATGTCTACTATGCTCCGAATTAAAAGGCAAAAATCTATCAGAAGTATAAATAGATCACAACTTTCAATTGTATCATACCTAATCTCAAACTTTTCTTGGTTATCAATGCAAATAATAATATTATTACAAACGACCCGTCTGTCCAAGTAATTGTGTAAAACATTGCCTTCTGATCTCCGTTGTTTCAACTTGAGCCTTCAAAAACATCAATTACAGGATATCGGATTAATGTTTAAACTTTTCTATCATTATTATCATCTTGATGAATTGCTTTGTTATTCTAACCAAAAGCAATCAGGAATGTTATTACTGAGTCAAAGATATTTTGAGCTTTGTTTGGTTCTCGTGAATTGAATTATGTTTTTGAAGGATGGGTGACTTCACAAGGTACACCTTGTACACTTGTACAGTTTTTTTTTAATTTGTTATAAACTAGTGCTTGACTGCAATCCCACCTGATGATAAGCAGTGATGCAATCGTTGATGGTTAGGCGCATTAGTTTATTAAGAGCCTATTCACTCTAGCCTTGAAGGCACCCAAATGGCAAATTGTTCCAGTCCTTCAATATACGCGGTATGAACGACGAAATAGATATACAATATATAGATTGATTGGTAATTAGTGAACGATACTTAAATACGTGGCTGTAATCATGATAACAAATAACTTTTACAAAATCTACTGGTCAAAATGTACTGAACTTGGCAGATTTTTTTTCGCGATTTCAGGTTTGGTCCCATAGTAAAAGTTGTTTGTTATCATGTCTACAACCACGTGTTTAAATACCGTTCACTAATTACCAGTCACCCTATATATGCTATAGAGCGGAGCAGGACGGTATGTTAGACTATTACTGACTAAAACTACACCTATATTACTTCTTTGCCTTTTGCATTCAAGGACCATGAGTTTCCCTTTCGAAAGGAAACCCATGGCCCCAAAATCTTTCGGCACTAATGGGTCCACACGGTTTTGCTGACATCTCTTTGAGACGCGCGTGGATCACGCTGTACCAGTGCCCGGTGCGAGAGGTCGCTGTCTTCGATCGCGCCCCCAAGGGACACGGCGCCGGCGGTGCTCCGTTCAAGCAAGGCACACGCTCTTACAATTATACACTTGTAATAGCATTCGTATCTGACTATGTATCAATTCGGTAGCGCATATTAATTACTTACGTTGTGAACAATTTTTCTCGTGGTTGCAAGCGTGACTGCTGAACGTAGACTCTTGGGTTCGATTCCCAGGTCTGGTAAAAACATTACTGGGTTTTTCTATTACTAGTTTTTTTTTTCAGTTTGGAAGTTGGTATTGTGATATTCCCGTATCTTGTAAATACTTAAAGCTATGTTGTTAACACTTATAGAGCTATAAGTATATATATATTAGTATATATGTATATAAGTATATATATAGCTATACGCCTGCCCCCCTAGCCAAGTTACAATCGTTTCGTTTGGCATGAACGCTTGGAGTTAGCCACGCCCCCAATTCCTTTGTTCTGATGTCATCTCAACAAAGGAATTGGGGGCGTGACCAACTCCAAGCGTTAATGCTAAACGAAAGAATTGTAACTTGGTTAAGGGGGCTGATCTCTTTTCGGTCATGTCAGATTGCAACAGAGATATTGAAACAGAGAGTGCACCTGTATTCTCGTATACACTTAAACAAAAAATTAACCAAGTAACTGATTTCTTTTTGTAGTTGAGATTGACAATCGTGAGCGAAACTCAATCGGGAAGATTATTATGTCGTTGAAACATAGTTATTTTTTCCAGATATTCTGGTCACTTTTTAAAGTGTCTGAATAAAATAACAAAATTTTCCTTCCTGCTCTGTCGATCTCAAACTACTTAAATATAAAAGGGAAATACCATTCACTGATTAATCACGAAATTTCAGAAACTATAACACTTAGACACATCAAAAAAGTTTGAAATCACTAGCAAAAGATGGAATATTTTTTTAATGTTACTTTTTAAAGGAATATTGCTTACGTAACATCTTATTTATAAAAAGATACACTTTTTGAAATAACTTTTAAAATTATTTTTTAAGTTTTTTATTAACAAAAATTGAATTTAAAAGTTCTAATGCAATTCGACTCATAAATAATTGAAAGAAAAAGAAGTTTAACTAAATATTGACAACTTTTAGTACAAGATAACTCCTCCCCTGGCTCGAAAACATGCGGCAATCCTTCTTGTCATGCTGAGAATTAAGATATCCAGCATTCTTGAATAACGGTTTCCCTGTTCTCTCCATAATCCCCGTGGCATCTTTTTGAATGAACTCCTTCTTCGAAAAGTCAGAAAAAATGCTTAAATCCAGTTGGTTAGATTTCTGAATGAGTGTGTGTCTCAAACTTTGTTTGATGTGTGTACAAACTTAAAATTTGGCAGGTAGGTTCCTTATAGGAGGTAGACATCCGACAAGAATTTGAAAAACGAATTAACGTTAAGACGGGGTAGGAAATTTTATGGAGAAACTGACATTCACACGGGCGAAGCCGCTGGCAGAAGCTAGTTATCTATATATCCAACCAATAAATAACTACATTCGTGTCAGACTTCGGACTCAAATTAAAGAAACAATATTCTAACGGACTATCGATATCGGTGTGATGTCAGTTCATCTGTCAATTAGATATCTCCGGACCAATTTAGGTGGTGACAGTCATGACCGTTCGGTTTTGTTTCGGACCTTTTCGGAAATAGATATAGGTAGGGAATATTCTGATAAGTTTGGTAACCGTGTTTACTCAAACGAATTGAAATGAAAGTAATCATAATAATATATATTAGTAAATATCATTTTGCCAGTGACTTGTTTGCGAAAAAGTTTTCTAAATCCGCATTTTGAGGGTAGTTTAAAACATAATGAGTCTATTATTCGTTTTGATTCAACTTTTGACAACTTTTGTCACATATTTTGTGCTAACTGTCAAATAAACATCGTTTTTTGATCGTTTCAATTCCCGTGGAGGGTCAATTTAATACATGAAACACTATCGATTTATAAAGATAAAATTAAAAAATGAAGTACTTTTTTTTAAAACTCGAATTATTTTACGCATGTACGAAATTTTTTTTTAAGAAGATGAAACGAAGCCTCGTGCAATATTTCATAGTCCTTGTAGTTTCGCTTGTGCGTTGATATATCAGTCAGTCAGTTACTTCCTTTATATATATAAATAGATAGCTTGATTTATATTCTATTTTTTAAATATATTTTCGAGTGATCTTTACATGATTTGGGAATATTTTAGTAATATCTGAATTTTATCAACACAAAATCATTTTTGCAAAATTTTCCTTCTGCCATATCTCCAGCATATGATAGATTACCGAAAGCAGCACAAAAAATATACTGCTCAAAAAAATATCGAAATGTGCAAGGCTCATGTTTCATCATTTGTGAGTAAGTTCATCAATCACGGGCTCGGGAATGTCAATCGAAACTGACCAGTCATCAGGAGTTTCTGATCTATAAAATATTCTATTTACAGCATCATCTTTGAAAGAATTTTCGGCGGGTATGTTATGTAAGGGGGCAGTTTAACATTCTTCATATTATTTGTCTAGATTTTGTAGAGTATATTAAACGATCATTTTTTATGATTAATTTAACTTATTATCTAATTTTCAGTAGTACTAGTCAATGTGTAATTGCATGTAAAAAGTTCCAGAATACAGGGTCATTAGTAATTGAATGTGTACTTTCTAATGGAATGTTCTAAATGCAACGTTGCTTTTTTTGCTACCATTTCTGTTCCACTTCATGGCAAAGGACACATTAATTTCTTCTATTGTTTGCAAGCCTACATTAACAACAACACACAGCTGTTCTGGAAAGATCTGTTTAGTTCGTCCTACTATATCTTTAATAATTTACCGCATTGCAACGATTAACTATAGGTAATTAATAATATAATTTGTACTTCAAGCGTACAAAGTGTGTGTATGTTGTGTGTGAGTTCATTTCTTATATTCTTACAATGTTTTATTTGCACAAATTTTACAAACAATAAAAATAGGACAACTGCAGATGTACTCAGGCGAGTTTAACCCACATTTATTTTGAATATGTGAAACACAATAGGAGGTTTTATAATTTTTTGTGGTTTCAACTTACGACGCTTCATTTCCAAAGTAATATCTTTATGATAAATTGGTATTAGTTCATAAACTTTCAGAAAAAAATCAGCTTACTAAACAGAGTGAAGTAGATTTCTCTCATTTGGTCATTTTAGGTCGCGAGGTCATCCACATTTGGAGGAACGCATTTAGTTATGATTCACCTTGTATTTTTTTTTACAGCTGCCAAAAAGAAGATCAAAGAGGTGCATTCATTTTATGGCAATTCTTGATCTTTGTTAAGGGCAAGCCAACATTTTCTGTATCCTGTGAAACACAAACTTAGTTATTTCGTCTAAAAGAGAAAAAAAAACTTTCTTTCATACCCATTCAATGAAGCAACCCTTGAAACATCCACCGAAAATTATTTCCGCACCCAAACACCCTAGCCGCTTAATGATAAATACAGTAAAAGACACAAAAATAAACGCTTTGACATCCATATTTCACCCTACACATCCCGCAGGACCCCGCTGTATTCAATACGGTAAAAAATCTTCACAAAACCATTGATTAATATGTGGACATGGCCCCGATTTTGATAAGGCCCACCAATTGGGCAGAGTGCACTGCGCGGATTAAAATGAATTTTGTCGAGAGCAGCGAAACATAAAAATAGAAGAGGCGGAGTGATTGAAATCGCCATCACGTAGTGTTGACACATCGGCCGTATCCGACATGTTGGAATAATTCGTAAATTTACAACGGTTTTTTTTTTATTTGTACGTTGCTTGTAAACGTGTGTTTGTTGTGAAGTTTTTGTGTAACTTTAAATATACTTTTGGAAATTATAAATAACAATTTGGTAAGTGATTTTTCAGTAGCAACACTGGATATGCGGCATGTCCTAGAACCAAAAATTCGAATACATGTGACATCCACTACGCGGGCTAGGATATGTCCTAGAGAGGAGGCCTGAGAACCAGCTGTGGGAATATTCTATGGCAGATGCTATGCTATGCTAACACTGGATAAAAAAAATTCACCAATTGTATCTTCCACAGTAAACCATATTTAAATGCAACGGGAGATCCTTTTTAAGAGCGATCAAGATAGGTACTTAATAAGATTTCTCTTGATTTTATTAACAACATCACAAAATATTTATGTAATTTTTATAGTTAAATTTAATAGTAGCTAGTCTAAGTCTGTTAACGAGTTTGAAATCGTCATAAATAGTTATGATCATAGATATGCCGTGTATGGCTGGCTATGCAGTTTGAGGTACAATGAATACTAACAATCAGGGTTTGTTAGTATTGTTCATGTTTTATAATGAATACAGGTAAATGTAAACAGATACATTCAGATAAGAAGGTCTATATTGCTGCTGTAAAGAGGAATTCTTTTTTTAAGACATAACTGCAAAAGATCAAGAAGAATTGTTTTCAGTCAAGAAAGAAAGCATCTCCTTAAATCCAGATTTCCAATTTCAAATTGCAATAACTCAAAAATAACGGCCAATTTCAAAAGAATTAGACGAAGATTTCACCATAGTTCATGAACTGATATAAAACGGCGATATTTCAAGCTAATATTGGAGCATGGAAGTAATATGACGTACGAACGTGACACCGAAGTGCCAAAGGAAAAAATATTTCACGTTTTTTCGCATAGCGCAGTGTTTGTAGGAAACTTCGCAAAAAGCGAGTCACAAACATATGACGCTTGTAATTTTGCAAGACACGTCGCGACTCCCATACATGTAGTTATTGCGGCGTTTTCGGGCAAAATTGTGCTTCTCAAAGTGTACTTTAGGAGTTATTTGGTGTTGATATTGTGCGGTACTTGTTCTATGCCAGCTTGGAGTTATGTTGTTGGTTCTTCAGTTTGATCTACAGCCTATTGTTGTAAGACTTGAGATAAAATTTAGCAACATAAATACTGCTACTGACTTATTTCAGTTTATATTTTTTACTTACTCTTATACTCACACAATAAAAGTGGTAAGTAATATGTAACCAAGATTTTTGCAACTCATGACATGATTTAAACGTATGTCCACTTTTTTATGGTAAGTAAAATCATCAAATGACAAATTCCGGCCTGGGTGGGGCGGGAGATAGTGTCAGACTCTTACTGACTAAAAACCTACCCTGTTCCATTCACTGCCTTCGATCCAGGGCCCCGGGGTTCATTTTCACCTAACCCTTGGCTCCAGTAGGCTTCGGCCCTGCTGGGCTCCTACTGATGCAGTCGGCCTGCTCCTTAGCTAGCATTACTGCTTCGCAGAAGGAGGCGACCGCCTGCCACTCCTCCTCGCTGCGGAGCATGACCTGTACCAAGACCCGGCGCGAGAGATCGCCCCCACAAGGACACGGCGATGCTCTTCCCAAGCGGGGCACACTTCGACTGTGTGCTCCACCGTGTCCTCCGGGCGGTCTGCGGAGTTTCTTGCACGTTTTTGTCTATAGAGATTACGCTTTGGAATGTGTAATTTATTTTCATTTTTTTGACTGACCGACATTTTGATAATTCAAAAGAGCCTGTAAGTGGTTTATTTGAAGTAAATATTCGTGATTTCTAACAGCAAAAGGTAATTCTTACAACATCTAAGTTTAATCTAAAGTTATTTCTATTTGATGTCTTCATTTTGATATTCTTAACTTAAGAAAATTAGGTTATCTAACTTTTTAATTGAGCTAACAACGTAGTATTATTCTCTTAATTATAAGCTTTCTATTAGCTTGCACTGTATGTAACTATGTATGTTCGGCTCAAATCTTGCAACTCAATTTTGAAGCAGATATCTTCAACCGATTGAGCTGAAATTTTACAAGCTTATGTAAATCGGGTGACAATGTATCATTATGGTATAATGGAGCTGATCTGATAATGGAGCTGGAAGCTAGCCACAGGAACTCAGCAATAAAATAATACAACCCCATCGAGTTTGGGCTCGTTAGATTAGTATTGACGAGTACTTTGATCCTGTATGGTAGCCAGGGTCTGATGATGGAGCCGGAAGGTGGTTATAGGAACTCCGTAGTTAAACGATACAACCCCATCGAATTTGGGCTCCTTTGTTTCGTATAGACAAGTACTTAGATCCTATATGGTAGCTAGGGTCTGATGATGGAGCTGGAAGGTGGTCATAGGAACTCGGCAGTTAAACGACACAACCCCATCGAATTTGGGCCCGTTTGATTTGTATTGACGAGTACTTTCATCCTATGTGGTAGCCAGGGTCTGATGATGGAGCCGGAAGGTGGTCATAGGAACTCGGCAGTAAAACGACACCACCCCATCGAATTTGAACTCGTTTGGTTCGTACTGATGTGTACTTGGATCCTACATGGTAACCAGTCTGATGATGGAGCTGAAAGGTAGCCACAGGAACTCCGCAGCTAAACGACACAAATCCATCGAATTTGGGCTCATTTGATTCGTATTGACGAGTACTTGGATCCTATATGGTAACCAAGGTCTGACGATGGAGCTGGAAGGTTGCCATAGGAACTCAACAATTAAACGATATAACCCCATCGACTTTAGGCTCATTTGATTTGTAATAACAAGTACTTGGATTCTATATGGTAACCAGGGTCTGATGATGGAACTGGAGGGTTACTATAAGAACTTCGTAAGATATCGACCCAATCCCATCGAGTTTGGGCTCATTTGATTTGTATTGATGAATACTTGGATCCTATATGGTAAACAAGATCTGATGATGGAGCTGGAAGTGGCTACAAGAACTCCGCAATGAAACGATGTAATCTCGAGTTTTGGATCGAATAAAATAAGTTCTAACCGGTCATAAGCGACTTGGACTCGCGCACGGAGCTTTTATTTGACTTGCAATGTATGTGTATGAATGTTTGTTCGAATGAAATCTTGCAATTCAATTTTGAAGCAGATATCTTCATCCTTGAACTGAAATTTTGATATACATTTAATTTTGATGAAAATGCATGGTTAACTATATGAAGTCAATTAAAATTTAACATCAATAATAAAAATAATAAAATATGGCGGAACATCCAAGAATTTGAACTACTTAGTTATTTTGAATACACTCCTACAAAATAGGTACCAATTGCAAGGGCTTGCAGAGAGTAACTTGAAAAATAAAGTGAATTTACTCTTAATCCAATATTCTCCTTCCTCTCAGTCATACACTCTTGGTGGAGTGATCGTGGTCATGGATCGTCTGGTAGGTTGGTTGCGATTTTTGCGAGACTTCTCCATCTCTCTCTATTCATAGCACTTCGTGTACATTCAATGACGAAACACTTGAAAGATGATTTAATGAGGTATGTTCATCTGGTAGGCGATTGGCCACCAGAACGTTGGCCCTCTACTCTTCCCTGTGCCACTAAACGTTCCAAAGAGCTTTCATTGCGTATGATATGTCCAAACATCTTAAAAATTCGCTGTTGCACAATCGACAAAAGTCTTTGTTTGAGTATGGAAACGTTAGTGCAGTGAGCAGTCTGTTTTATCCTCAGTAGACGCCTCCACCGTCACATCTCTAGAGCGTCAATCTTTTGACAATGCTTTTGTTGAATTGTCAATGTCCACGTTTCAGCTCCATACAGGAAAATAAGGAATATTAAACATCTCATTAATCGAACCTTGGTGTTTTTGGATACACGGCGATTTTTCCATACCTTGGCGCAGGTGCTGACCGAACACGGCAAGTTCGGTCCGTACCTGTACAAGATTCGTGCGGAGACGACGCCCGGGTGTCGCCACTGTGCGGACCGCCCGGTGGACACGGTGGAGCACACAGTCGAGGTGTGCCCCGCTTGGGAAGAGCAGCGCCGTGTCCTCGTGGGGGCGATCGGCGGCGATCTCTCGCGCCGGGGCTTGGTTCAAGCCATGCTCCGGAGCGAGGAGGAGTGGCAGGCGGTCGCCTCCTTCTGCGAAGCAGTAATGCTAGTAAAGGAGGAGGCCGACCGCCTTAGGCAAAGGCGGACACGCCGCCGCCGCCGCCGGGTTTCCGATCCCAATTTCCGGCCACCGTAGGCGCGGGCTCGCGGACGGTGGGCAATGGGTAGCTCGCTGTCCGTCCGTCCGGTAACAGACCGGTCCGAGCTCAGGTCGTCTACGGCGCGCACCGTTCCCGCGCGCCTCAAGGAGTTGTCAGCAAACTGTAGGGGTGCAGCAGGGCCGAAGCCTACTGGGGCCAAAGGTTATGTGAGACTGTCACCAAAGGCCCCAGGATAAAGGCAAGGAATGGAAAGGTAGGTTTTTAGTCAGTAAAAGTCTGACACTGTTTCCCGCCCCACCCAAGGGCGGGATTCGTCATTGGATGATTTTACCTACCCAAAAAAAAAAAAAAAACCACCATCATTTTTATTTCATAAATCCAACCTGGCAGACTTTTTGAGGCGGTCGCCTCCTTCTGCGAAGCAGTAAAGCTAGCAAAGGAGGAGGCCGACCGCATCGGGCAACAGCGCTCTCGCCGCAGCCGCCGTCGTAATTCCGATCCCGATTTCCGATCACAGTAGGCGCGGGATTGCCGACGGTGGGCAATGGGTAGCTCGCTGTCTGTCCGTCCGGTAACAGTCCGGACCGACTCTAAGGGCGGGGGATGTCATTGGATGATTTTACCAACCATAACAAAAAAAACTTGGCAGACTTCTAAAGAAACCAGACTAATTTTCTTATGCTTTCTTATACGAGTAATATGGGTAACAAATAAAAGGACTTGCTGAGAATACAAATGTGATTTAAAAATTTAAAAAGGTATAACTAAAAAGTAAAAAATAAATTACAAATAAAAAAAAAACTTTTTTAAAACAAGCTTTCAATTAAATGGGCTAAAAAGAAGAAAATAAACTTTTCCTTTAAAACTTGTACTATCAATTTATAACGGCATTACACAATTTATATGATATAAAAGCTTGTCGCGAGATTTAACTGTGTTACACAGTTATTTATATACAGCTAAATAACTTCATAAATTAAATAAGTTAAATAACTTGATCTAGATTTTAATATTTTCAAAATCTCGCGACATACTTTATTAGTATCGAGTTTAATAAAAATTACTGTCACCTAATTATTATGTTTGTTTTTATTTTAATATACGTATTATTAAATTTTTAAATCATCATCATCATCATTTCAGTCGAAAGACGTCCACTGTTGGACATAGGCATCCCCCAGGCGTTGGCCACGATCGGAAGAAGGAAGGCCTCTCACAAGGTGAACTGATGACCTGGTCAGGGTCGTTGGCGTTTGATTAATTTATGTTTAAATAAAAAAACAATACTTGAGAGTAAACTTGAGTGTATTTTTTTTTTCATTGGTTGTAACATACGAGCCGTATGTGAAATTCTGTTTTCTGATTTAATCCCTTGATTGAACCGCCGATCGCCACTCGTAACATCAGTACAATGATAACGTTTTTTATAGTGTGTGCCTCATCTAGTTTAAACTGACGAAAAAAAATATAGACGTGTAAAAATGTTTTTTATTACCTTTTTGCAAAACAAATATCATTTATCATTTATACATATATTGGTAATAATCAAATGACTTCTTTCGCTCTAGGGTGGATTGAGAGGGCGTGTCAGACTATACCTACTGATAAAAAGCCACCTGAGTCCTTCAGTTGCTCTTCGCCAGCCACTCCTCAAAGTGAATAACCGTATAATGATTGCTGAGCTCACATAATTTTATATTATTTTTTTATTACTGTCACTGCCTCATGATTAGTAAAGAAAGTTCAATATTTTGTTGTAAAATATTTTTTCTTTGACGTTTTTCAAGAAAGTGGTTCAGTATCTATTTAAAACATGACCACCTATTTCCTTCATCAGAATAAAATGTTACATAAACCTATTCTAGTTTTTTGTAACTATAGAAACAATTATTTACTATAATATAACGATATGCGTTTCTGTATAACAAGTACTCCGCCTTGTTGGGTATTGTACGTCAGTAGGGGCTGGAAAATTAGGGTTCTATTGAATTTCCTCCCGACGGGTTTTCCAACTTGGCTCGGAACAATCTAGTTTGTTAATACGGTCACATTTTGTCCCACGCCGATATGGGACATACGGCTATCTTGATAATAGGGGTCATATCCGGCAATGTGTTTGAAAGAGACGGCTATAGTTTGAATCTATGCTTTTGCAAATGCTTCGTTATTATCCTGAGATGGACATGTGTTTGGTGTTCCGATGTTATTATTCTTCAAAATATTTGGAGCGTGCTCTAGGACCCTTTTATGAAGTATGTGAAATATTTTGTTATTATTGTTACTTGTATTATTGCTGGAGATGGATGATTTTTGAGATAGTTTAGTGATCCCTTCGTCGGCA
This sequence comes from Leucania comma, assembly GCA_958295575.1. Classification (NCBI taxonomy): domain Eukaryota; kingdom Metazoa; phylum Arthropoda; class Insecta; order Lepidoptera; family Noctuidae; genus Leucania; species Leucania comma. Next base: position 10,116,166 of record OY282474.1, on the reverse strand, counting down.
CGTGTATCGTCATTATTTTGTGCCTTTGGAATTCTATGTTATTATATTTTATCGCTTTATTTATTAGCTAAATTTATTTATTTATCGATAATAAATAAATTGAGGTTAGTTACCCTTGTCCCTATGCTAAACGTTCTTCGTTTATCGAGGACGACTATCATTGAGTTTGTTTTCTTTTCTTTAACCAATTTATCTACTAATCAAACTTCAATTTATTCCCTTTTAGTTTGCTCTCTGGGAATTACTCCAGTTTTGTGAAAATTAACATACACGAAATATGAAACTACTATCTGTAAGCCATACTAATATATTCTTTGCGGTATCGAACCCACGACTTGCAGCACTGCTGGCAATCACACCCATCCACCACTGCGGCCACCACATCGTCTTATAATAATGTAAATGTTAAATTATCATCATCATCATCATCATCATCTTCCTGACTTCGTCCCGTTTTATTTGGTCGGCGCATCACGTTTTTTTCTTTATTTATTTATTTCCTGTCACCCGTCACGCTATCACCTTTTCTTTTATAACAGACAATCCATCCATCTTTTCTTTGTTCTCCCTCTCCATCTCCACCCATTGCCATGTATAATAAAATTGGCGATTTCGCTACTCCCAACGACGTAGCCATCAAACATTTTTCACAACACTATTTCTCCAATCCTCATATGCTAATCCAAACTATTCGGATGCAAGTCAGCCGCATCTAATCAAGCACTCCGGCTTCAAGAGAGCATTACTTTTCATGTTCATTTGCTAATTTATATTAAAACCTATTGAATATAGTGATTTATTCGCCTTAGTTCGATGGGAAATGAGATTGCCTCCGTCTTATCCGATGCTCTTAAATTGAAGCTCGCGTTTTTTGTTACGGTATTGTAAGGGGAGATTTTTAGCTCTCGGAGTAATAAGGTACTGCATTATGTGGTGCTGTGCAGAGTTTATGTATAGCTTTGTGGGGACGTGTGTTATTAAGGGAATGTGTTTTTTTTTCTGTACGGTTTTGGTCAGTTTTGGTAGTTGTAGTTTTCTGTGGTATTAAAATGTTCAAAGATAACAAAGTAATATGTTCTAGCTTTTGTTAGCGGCTTCGCACGCGTGACGTTATCCTACAACATACCTTCAAGATTAAAATTCTATGTTGTACTAGTCCAAGATTTGGTCTATTATTATGCTAAATATCCAATTCAAATAGGTCAGCCATTCAAGTGGGAAGAAGTACTGGCTGACATAAGAAAGAAAGAAGAAAGAAAACACGTTTAAGAAAGAAAGAAAGTACAAAGTTCGTAAGTGGACTGTTAAACGTTACATAAAAATATAGGCTGGTTGAATTCAGTCACTCATTATAAGTTATATGAAAGCCTATTATTAATAAAACTTTTTTCAACATGATTACTCGAAAATTGGCCCTCAGTGCCCTTACTGTCTGGTACAAAATCCAATCTTTTTCGCAAAACCCGTTGAGGTCTTAATAGTTTTGTAAATATTTAAACTAGAGAAATAGTAGACTAGGTGACTAGGAGATAAAACAGTGTCTTAAAGTTACGACTACCTGCTTGAATTCTTCACTTCACTCAGGTTTCTATATTAACTCCCTCAATGATCTCGGGAGTTAATTGTATAAATCCCTCACTGCATTTGGGATCAAAACTTAGCAAACTTAAACGTTTCGTTCGGAAGTCAACATGCCACACACGACTTTAAATTACAGCTTTATGCCCCAAATTTATTCTACTATTAAACTTACACTGATTAAATTCATCAAGATAAACACAACACAACAGAAACAAAAAAAAAAACTGGTACAAATAGATGCGATTCAAAAGAAATGATGATTATTCCTTTTGCAGAAATTAAACGGGAAACTGAAGGACAAGGGGCCCAGCAGGGTTGAAGCCTACTGGGGCCATGGGGCAATGTGAAATTTCACCCAGGGCACAGGAACGAAGGCAAAGAAGAAACAGGAGTAGGCTCAGTAAAAGTCTGACACTATTTCCCGCCTCGCCCGAGGGCGCGGAGATATCTTTCGGATGATTTTTCCCCACCTAAAAAAACAGGACAAACAAAATACAAGTAGATTTATAAACATTCACACCCCTCTCATTTCTCACAAGTATATGTTAAGCGATTAACACGTGCCATGTTTTCTCTTCTCGCACCCTTATCTTGTGATTGCATTATAATGAAGACGGAGCCAATCGGTATGAAAATGAATAATAAACATGGGAACTTAAGCCTCTTCATCAAGTTTATTGACGAGAGTTTTAGCATATTTAACTGGAATTCGAATTGGTTCGCATAAAAGTTTTATATTTGCTTAATACGTTCTGTTTGGTGTTTATTATTATTATAGCTAACTCATATTGTTTTACTGCTGGGCAAAGGCCTCCCTCCATTCTTTCCAGCGATCACGGTTTCTTGCTTTTTCATTTCAATTCTTAAGGAAGACATCCAGGTCGTATTGCTATCTCCTTCATGGTCTGCTGCGACCCAGCCTCGATGTGTCTAGGCACCATGTCTTATGTTTTACGGGCCCGCAGCTCGTTAGTTATACGGTAAATATGCCTTGTCCAGTCCCATTTATGTTGGGCAGCCTTTTGAGCCAGATCAATGATTAGCGTTTGATGATATTTATTTTATTTTACAGAAAGCTTAAAGATTAATAGTAAACCATTACCAAATTGCTATTTACAAGCCTCCACACACGGGTTAAAAAAACCGGGCAAAAGCGAATTGGACTCGTGCACTGAAGGTTCCGAACAAACTTATCTGTGAAAACAGTTAAATCCCCGAATTGAGTTGAGAAGATTTTTCCGTATCGCCATTTTGTTTTTTGTGACGTAACTACAAATTTACAGTTTTCATATTGTTTCTCATACTTGCAATATGAGACCTTGCTTCATGTCAAATTTCAGGATTCTAGGTCAACGGGTCGCTTTGAATTTTGGTACCCTTGAGATTGTCGAAATATACGTATTTTAGCGATATAAACAGCCGTATCTTTTTTTTTCCGTTAACTTAGAAGTTTGATTTTTTCACAGTTTTAAAAGACTCCAGACTTGAGTATCTGGTTTTAGTTTCAAGTCGACACCTCCAGACGTTCCTAAGATAAAAGGTCTTGACAGACAGACAGATGGACAACAAAGTGATCCTATAGAGTTCCGTTTTTCCTTTTGAGGTACGAAACCATAAAAAACAATAAAAAGAAAATACATTCAAATTAATTAATTACGAGAGAAGTTTGCCATTAGGTATTGAAAAATATCAGTGCTATTTGCCGTTGTAAGGTCACCACACTGGTGCAGAACAATTAATGCACTTAAAAAAAAAATAGCCTGTCAAAATTAAGTGCGCTCGTTATCAAAAAAAAAAAAAAACTTGCTTTAGACTATGGTTAGGTAATAATTTAGATATTTATTTATTTAGTTATTATTAAGAACCCCCAACAAAGGATGTACAGGTACACACACAATTATATGTTTATTACATTTAAGTTTTATACAATGGCGTAAACCCAAAAAATAAATCCTTTAGCAAGTCGCGACCATGAAAAAGAGAAAAAAATCAAATATTTTCACAATATATCAAGGCTTAACGGCGAAACGGAGACGATACTTAACATCAATAAAAAAGCAAAAAATTTTGTCTGCGAAAATACTTGGGAGTTGATCTAAAAGGACGCCAGTAGCAGCCAAAATGCAAATTCCTGAGACTGCAATATTATAACACAACAAGCTCATGAATACGATCCGTAGTTAAGATTTCCGCAGTACCGTCTTATTCCTATCAATTTTCCACCAAAGCACTGAGTTTCGTAGTTGTTCACTACACAAAGAGTAAACAAAGAGAATTCCTGAGTACCTTTTAACCGACAAAACGTAGTTTATGAGCAAATTTTCTGAATGGAAGAATGTCTCTATTACACGTTCGGTCTCCTCTGAGTGAATGGATTTGAATGGAATGAACGGTTAAGCTTTTGAGTCTTAGAAACGGTGAAGAACCTAAACTTTGTGGCACAGATAAGTCGAATGTATAATTTTCGGGGCCTCCCTAATGCCGTTCGTTTGTAAATTGCTCACCTTTTCAAGGTGAAACGTAATGTGTAATACCAGTAATTTGGAATTTTCAGTCTTGAAAAAGCTCGTAATACTAGTAATTACGAGCGGTTAAATTATATGGTTCAGTTTTTTCATGAAATAATATAGGAATTTCTTTCTACTGCTATGGTAAATGGAAAATAACCACGTTTTTTTTTATATCTTTCGAGGTGGTTCAATTTATGAATGAACTTAGTATTTTTTATTGCGTCAAATACACGGCTAAATTTTGATCGTTTTAATCCCGTGAAGGATCAATCCGGTAAATTAAACACTATCGATTTGTAAATATAAAATTTAAAAAATATAGTAATTTTGTTTTCTAAAATTCGAATTAATATACGCATGTACGAAATTAAATTTCTTTAAGTAAACATCAGCTGAGCGAGTCCAATGAGCTGTAGGTATAACTACCTACAGCTCATTGGACTAGCTCAGCTGATGTTATACGCAACGACCGACAACTAAGTACAGGTCATTGAACTCGCTGTATCTGGGTTTAACTTTTCTATAATACATATGAATTTAAAAATGTTTATCCGTTATCTAATGCTCATAGCACAAGCTTTGCTTAAATTGGGATTAGATGCCGTTATGTGAAAGTTGTGGGTTATTTTTATTATTATTATTTGATCACCAAAAAAAAAACCGTTAACAAAATCTTATGTAGTCAAACCAACTCTAAATTTTGAATAGCAGAAACAAACCGTCTACCAAACAAAATAACAAAACAAAGCAAAGTTTCCTCTAGCTATACAAAGGCGATATCTTAAGAACAATCGTAGGCGGGTAGTTGAAGATGTTTTGTGCAGCGCCGCGGGTTACATTTGAAGTGTTAAATCTTAATCCCGACTCAAGTGCTGCCCGCTTTACAGTATCTCACGATGCAAACTGGACCTTTTACTCTAACAAACTATACATTTTATGTAACTTTCTCAATTCAGACCTACTGTTTTTAATCCATTCTCAACGATAATCAAGAGTTTTAAGTTCCCACTTTTGAAATACTGGTCTGCTGTCTCAGGTCTATGAGAGAAAATAGGGCCAGTACAGGTTGGTAGGTGTAATATTTTTTCGGGGTTGAAATCATCGAATGTTTTCTTCCGCTCTAAGTTGGAGCGATAGGGGGCGTGTCAGACTTTCAGTGACTTAAACACTGTGTCCTTGAGTTGCTCCTCACATTCCAGAACCACTGTAAAGAAGGAACTATTTATTATTTACTCCTGTGAGTTTTACGTAGAGTTGCATCGCGTCGTGTGAATATTAGATTCATATCACGCGACGCAACTTTACGTAGCTTTATTGATCTACTTGCCATAAAAAATGTATAGAGACTAACGGGCCCAGATTGGCGTTCGTGGCCTAAGCGGGACCAATGTAGTTTTACTTTAACTTTTTCAATAATTCCCGTAACCCTAGCAAGCATTGGCTTTTCTGGCCTCAGGTTACTGGTTTCACAGCAACATGGCTATGGTACTAATATTTACTGAAAAACAAATAACTAATAATAATCGTTTATTTTTTATACACAAGTCACTAAATGCTAGAGTTACAGTGGAGCGCGAACTTTGTGAGAGACCGGGTACCTGTGATAGTTGTAAATATATACACATAAACGTGAGCTGGGCGAGTTCAATAACCTGTAGATAGTAAGTACGCAACGACCAAATACTACCTACAAGATCATTGACTTGTTTACTTAAAGAAATTAATTTCGTACATGCGTATATTAATTCGAGTTTTAGAAAAAAATTACTTTATTTTTTTATTCGACCCTCCACGGGATTAAAAAGATCAAAATTTAACGGTGTATATCTATAAATCTTATGGGTTTATACTTTATACCGGGTATTGCTAGTACTCTTTATCTACTGAAAGACATTTTATTTCCACAAACAAAATCAACATGATACTCGTATGTTAAGAATCACCTAACTTAAGTGACAGTAGGCACGGCACATTGCTCGCAGAACAGATAAATGGTCGATGGGGCCAAAAGTTCAGGAGTAGTGACTACGTACTGGAAGCCTTCCCACAAATTGTACCGATGTCCTCGTTAGGGTCACAGCACAGAAATCTTGCCTTTATTATTAAGATTTCTGTGGGTCACAGGAATTTGATGGATGCAAGATGCACGGGACCAGTCCTTGTGGCGACACTTAGGGGGCTCAATGTCTGGTAGTGGAAATCTTTCAGCTTAAATGATGAAGATGAACATAGTAGTCTGTAATATTAAGCATAGACCACACGGATGTAATCCAGCGTCCAAATAGAGGTTACGTGGTTTATGAGGTTGGCGGGAACTTACGGAATGTAAACCAAGAAACCCTGGTGTTCATTGTCGAATTATCGGATCGTTAGACAACTTCAGCTAGCTAGATAGATTGCAACAAACAAGGTCAGTTCTGTTGGCATACTGGATTACATTCGTGTTGCCCACTCTTTATGCTACAAAGAAATGTTTATTTTTAATTGCTTAGCTTTTTTTGTTCCGCGATTATATCAAGCTGAAAATAACTAGCCTGCTCTGAAACAGAAGCTCATAAACATTAACATGCTCCACATAATAATCATAAAGAATGTTACACCATATTATTACGGGTCAATAACCAAACCATTATATGGCATTAAGTCATAATTTTCAGAAATTGAATTCTTGCTAATGCCATGCAATTTGCATAATCAACGGTTACGATACGGATCATGTTTTCGCTTTTAGCCAGCTCAATACAAATTCACTTTTTGCCTTTTAAAGTGTAGATTAATAACTAAAGATATCGAAGTGAATTCAGAATTTCGTTATCGCTTCCGTATTTCGTATCGCGATACCAATTAAGCAGAGAGTTTTCATTAATTTTGTAATGAGTTTTTCAAAAGTTGCCCTTTTTGTCGATAAGTACCGTTCAAAGGGCAATAATGTAGTTATCGAACTTTCTTCATTATTGAGAGTGCCAAATGGGAAATGTCAATATTGATTCGATTTTTAAAATGTTCCGTGTTATTTTGGTAAATTGAACCTGACTCTTTTTTTTCAATTTATATCAGGTAATTATTTTCTTCTTTTCTGGCTTTGACGGCTTTCCCCCTACTTAACTTTCCACTTAACAAAATACATCTATTTATTTACATATATTAAATTTGTAGAAGTTTTTTGTTGTGCGCACATCACGTAAAAAATACGAAATCGATATAAATGGATGGCGAGTATCAACCCTTACGTTGTTGAAACTGCTACGGTCTGGACTAAGCGTTTTGCCTCGCCGTTTATACCGCGTACATCGGAGGACTGGAACAGTTTACCTACTGCGGTCTTCCCGCCCGATTATAATTTGGGTGTCTTCAAAGCTAGAGTGAATAGGCTCTTAATAAACTAGTGCACCTTACCATGAACGATTGCAACACTGCTTATCATCAGGTAAGAAATGTTAGCAGTCAAGCACTAGGTTTTATCATTAAAAAAAAGATAACTTTTATACATTAAAATTGTGTGTAACTCGATATATTACATAGGTTTTGTTTCATCGCAATCAGTCGACTGTATCGAAAAATATTACGAAGCAGTAAAATATTACTTCTTGAACACTTTTTTCTTGATCCCTTCATACCACCTAACTATTCTTAGGCAGTATAAAGTGCACCGGATCAGCTAGTTAAAATATAGAAGAGTTTTATTAGACTGTCCATATATTTTTTTTTTATGGTAGGTAAAATCATCCAATGACAAATCCCGCCCTTGGGTGGAGCGGGAAGTAGTGTCAGACTCATACTGACTAAAAACCTACCCCGTTCCTTCGTTGCCTATAGTGCCGGAGCTGAGCCTTCCTCTCAGAAAACGGCCCTTGACCCCAGCAGGCTTCGACCCTGCCTGCCTGCAGTTAGCAGGCTGGGCCTCTTCGGTAGACTGTCCATAATAATGAATTCATTGCTATTTATGTGTCACCAATATTACCGAATTCCCCTTGACAATCCACATCAGAATCAAGAGTAGAGATGGGTTTCTACCCGGTAAATACCGGGTAAATACCCAAAATACCCAAATGCAGGGTTTTTACCCGGGTAAATACCCAAATGGTGGGTATTTTCCTTTTCATTATTGTTTTAAGTCTTTTATACACTTTAAGCAATAAAAAATGTTTATCAAATGTGTTTTATGCATGAAGTGTAAATGGTGTCAGCAAATAATTGTTTTTTACTAACAAATCATATAAAAATTGTACGTCTGTATTTTTACGTATTATATTAGGTGGTTTATATTACATTTGATTATAGTAGTTTTAAATTAAAGACTATTTGAATATCACAGCATGTAGTAACAAATATTTATTGATAAAATACATTAAATAAACGTGAAACATCAAACTCTTGAGTATGTAAGATGAATAACTAAAATCTGGCAAACTCGCGTATATTCTCAGAACTAGTGACGATGAAGATACTTTGTTATTAACTAAAAATCTACTACATTAGCGTATAAGATTGAAATTAATATTAAAAAAATGCTGACGTGGTGCAGCTCACGGCGTTTCAACCTTACGTTAAAGTTTCTAAAGTTGACTTTCAATTGATAAAATAAGTCCGTCAGTAGGCGCATTTAGCTGGCCAGTGGTCCCTCAATCCTTACAAATATGCACATCAACCGTTCCCGCTTCTTCGCCTTCTCTCCGCGTATACGTATTATGCTTACTACTTCCACTTGTTTTTGAATTACTAAAGAGTGCGCACGTAGAAGTGATATCTCATACTGTTTCATTTTGGATCAGGATTCAAAATTTTGCTGGTGCTAACGACTAAAACTGGTTTTGGAAATATTAAAATATTGTATTCATATATGTATATTTAATTGAATGCAATAAAATTTACGTTAAACCTTAGAAAATATACTCGTACTAAACTACAGTAGATATACCAAAGAAAGTAATTTAAGTATTTTGTAATAGAAGTACGTCATTAACAATTTGAAGCTTTTTTTTTCTCAGGATCTCATTCTGTAATAATGATGAAAAAATATAGACATATATATTTTATGTCATATAAAACAATAAAAACACTGAATATTTCTTAGATGTACCTAATCAAGACAAAAAAATATATAACCGTGTAAATTAAGCAAAAAAAAAAAAAAACAAATAGTCAGCGATAAAAATCATCTTCGTTTAGTAGTGTTAAAAAATTAAGCAAATTCATATTATTCATTTTTGAGTATTAAAATTCGTGTTTATAAATTGATATAACAACATTGATTACTATGATACCTATTTACCTGTTATTTTTTAAACCATAAAAAAAAAATTAAACTTAAGTTCTAAGTATGAGGAACTCCCAAAATTTATTGTTATTTTTTTTCTATCTTTGTGTGAAAATCCTAATGCTGTTTACAGAATACATCTACTTACCAAGTTTCAACAGTATAGTTCTTATAGTTTCGGAAAAAAACTGGCTGTGACATACGGACGAACGGACAGACACACATGACGAATCCATAAGGGTTCCGTTTTTTGGCCATTTTGCTATGGAACCCTAAAAAGGGAGTTCCGATTCCAAATTAAATGAAAGGACATTATAATTAAGGAGGAACATCAGCCAAGTTTAGTACATTTTGACCAGTTACGCGAACACAAATGTACTGACCAGCAGATTTTTTTTTCGCGATTTCAGGTTTGGTCCCATAGTAAAAGTTGTTTGCTTTTCATGACTACAATCACGTGTTTAAGTGTCGTTCACAAATTACCAGTCACCCTATATTATGTCATTTACTATATAGAAACTTCATCAAATCAGTTAAGAAATTTTACATTTATACTAAAATTACAGTTATTATCAGTTAATAAAGCAATTTAATCAGGCTATGAAACGAAAAACATATGAAAGTAGCCGAACTTATAACATGGATGTGTTAAAAATATCTAAACGGGCTAAAATTCACCTAAATTTTATTAAATAAAACGTTCCATAAAGTGTTTATAGTTTATACCCATGCTTTTGGGTATTTACCGGGTAAAAACCCTGTTTATACCCAAATTGGGTATTTACCCGGTAAATACCCGATAGGTATTTACCCACCGCCCATCTCTAATCAAGAGAGAAAATTCTTGACTAACATTGCCGAGGTAAAGTTTCCAATAATGTCAAAACGGCATTACAGCTAATAATAAGTTGCGGGAGAGTTACCGTGGCCTTGGAGCGCATAGGCAACTAAAGAAACCGATGGGTTTTAGTCACTAAGAGTCTTACACACCCTCTTGCTCCCTTCTGAGCGGGAGAAATTATTTGAATATTTCCCTAATAAAAAGTAGGTACAATGCCAAACTTTTAGATAAAGTAAAATACGTTTTAGATTAGGACCAATCCGTTGGTCAACTTCTAGACTGTTGCGACCGCGTACAACCTAACCTTTGATTCATCAACTACTTTTAATTAAAAACTTCTCTCATTCTACTAACTAAAAGCATTAAATTTTCTCCCCAGAATGTAATCAAAGGAACATTTTATTAAAATATATTTTCAAGGAAGTTAATTCAGACGGCATCCGATTTCAAATAATACTACTGTCGACGCCCACTATATGAAAAGCCTTTTAATTACCGCTTCTTGGGTGCATTGAAACAAGGAAAAGTTGATACAGAAGGTCAGTTGATACGAGTACATGCAGTGAAAGACAACAGTCACACGCACACATAGATGCATACGCAGAACCTAATCAAAGGATCGCTGCCACAGAGTCGAAGCGTCTTGCATATTGTTTATCGAGTAACAATATGCAAGACGCTTCTTCTTTCGGCTGTAAAAAATCAAAACCTAGCAAGTGGTTCAAGGCAATTTTTACAGTAGAGCAAAAAAATGACTTGTCTACTTTATGGCCATGCCATTTCGAAACTACTTATTTTAGCTTGTTGGGAGTAATATCAAAATTTGCGGTATGTTGTTGACTTCATGAAACAGTATTCATATTGTGCCTATACTGTTTATTGCGTGTAAGAGTGTAGTAAATGTAATGCGCGGTGACGCGTATCGTCGCCCGACGACGCCGTTGATGGTATTAGTGCGTCCGAATAAAGGGCTATCCCACACATCCGTGCCTGGTCAGTGACGGGGCAGCAATGTGTGTCGACAGGAGTCTAAAAAGATACCGTTACATAAATTTTCTATGAACTCGATCACACACATCCGACGCCGAGCCGTCAACGAGGCATCAATGTCAATGACGACACCGCATCGTGCCCGAGCCTTCTGATTCCACGCCGTGCCGTGCCCATGTTGATATATTTTTTTAAGTTTGTCGACTTTATTGAAGGTAAAATTGAATGATGAGTTATTAATATAGACTGTACGCTTATATAGCGTATTGTACCACTTGTCTAACCCGAAATATATGGATTGCAAGTATAAAAACCAAATATGGAATAAGATAGGGCGAAAATTAAACTGCAAAGGTGTGTCAAAAATTTTATTTAAACTTTTTACTAAGCAACTTACATTATGTTTGTGTTTTGTGCGTGCGATGACGCGGCCCGCTGCTTCAATGTACGATGAACGCCCAACGCGCCGCACAACGCGCCGCGTCTCCGTAAATAAGCGCTTACTGTACGTGAAGTGTGTTTATATTTGCGTGCATTTTCGTTGATTGTATGGAGCCAGCCTTCTGTGCTATTATCTCTAGTGTGCACTCAAACCAACGCTATTAGACAACAAAGAGAATCGATTATTTCCACAAACGTGAACCATTGTTTAACTAATAATTAATATTTTATACGTAGTTGTATGTGAGGTGATTTATCAGTCTATGATTCTTTTGAAAGGTTCATTAATTAATTATTGAATGAATAAGTTTGTTTTTAGAAGAAAAGGTAACCAAGTAATTGAATTCCTTTCTCGTCCTATTTCTAGACTTCAGTCTATTCAAACCTTGTTTTCATAATGTTGTCTTGGGTTTGCTCCTTAAGAAGAAGAGCTTCTATAATTCTACTATCTACGTACTTATTTTTTTTTATTATTGATAGGCTCGCATTTGACCACTATCTTTTAAATTTTCCTTATTCTAAGGTCGAGTACATACTGTTGTAAAATAACATTTATGTGTGGCACGCTCACGAATCAAGCATACTTACTCAGATAGTTGAAATGCTCTGTTTACGCGTGTAGTGTACACAGTTCGCACACGTAAGGCATCTACACTATGGGAATTCGGTTACATTGCATGACACCTTGGCAATGTGAACGGCAAAATCTTTCATTACCTGTTACTTTGTCTGTTACGTTAGCAGTCTGTACTCGGCCTAAAGTTTACCCTTCTCGTTTTCAGCTGGTAGGACATTTCCAACTAAACCTATAACTATTAATATTTAAAGCAGAAAGCTGCAAGGCTTTGCACCGAATTGAGTTACGCTTCTCATCTTGTTTTATTAATTTATTCCTATTTATAATTCTACTAGCTTTTGCCTGCGGTTTCACCCGCATGAAAGTTGATAATTATACAAAGAGAATATAGGAACTCTTGAAATAAAAAGTAAAGTATTCTATGTGCTGAGTTCTAGAACATAGACCATGTTCTAGAACTCTGCACAATTGTTGTGCAAAACAAGGGCCCACCTTTCTATAGGGTCCACCCCTATTGAAAGTCATGGTGTCCTGAAATACAGGCCCCAAGCCTAGTTTAGGCACCAGTCTCCCACAATATGCATATATCTAACTTTACCATAGAAACTGTTACTATTATGTATTGTGGCGAGGAAAATAAATTTTATTATTATTAAAAAAAAAAATAGGAGTGTTACATCGTTGGACGTAACACTCATTTTTGAGCTAAATAAAAGTTACTATGGCAACAAGTTCCAAATCTATTTCATACCCTTTCACAGAAACCCATTTTTTTTTCTCTTCTCTGATGCAATCTGTCCACTTGACATTTAGCGTTTGCTGTGATCAAATATAATTTTAACATGCTTGGTATGCGCCCACTGGTGCACTCACATCAATATTATGATTTTTTTGTCACAGTGTTACGTGTCTTGTAGGTTAAGCCTTTTTAGCCTCCTGAAGACGTGTGAGCGTGAAAAAGTAATTCACATACACACAGAAATATCTACAAATAAACAATCCCCTTTATATTATTAGTATGATTTCAATACTCTCACCAAAACTGTTCAAAATAATGAACCCATATCTTCAAATCCCTACAAGTTCTAAGCCTGTGTTGTTCCGCTTGTAACTCGACGAATACACCCAAAATGGATTGGAGTAATCTACATAAAATTACTACTCGGAACGTCGCGTAGGTAATGTTCTAATTACGAGATACATACTTTAACGTTGTTAATCGTGTACGTGTTTTGGTGCGATTATTTGAATCGCAATTAGAATGTATCTGTAGGCGGTGATGTAATTGTTTTATTTTGTGTGCGTGTTTTGGTTGTGAATAGGTTTAAAATTCGTGTCACTATGAGGAAAGCTCTATGATGTAAATTATGAATTTGTGAGCAATGACAGCTAATAATCGTTTTGGTTCCGCCAGGTATTCAAGATAGTAGTCGTAGCAAAGAAAGTAATGAATTAAGACCGTCCAACCCGCGATACATTTCTATTCAACCGCTCTTACGTGATTATGATGTTATTACACATCTTTTTTGAGATGTTTTGGAAAAAAGATATCTTTTAGATATTATCTATATAAAAAAACAAACCAACTTTTAAAACCTTTACCGCATAGACATTCTCATAACATAACTACATATGACAGCAATCAAAATTAATCAAACTTTGATCAACAAAAATATTTTAATACCGGTCTTTACTGCTGCGTGGGTGGAGTCTCTAATTCGTCTACCGCTTGCAAATTAGTCGACCCACAGGAGATTTATAGGCTTGAATGTAACCGTGAGAAGTCATGGAGAAAGAATCGAGATTCTCGATTTATGGGTAGCTATTGAGGCATCAATGAATAAGATTTGAAGGCCTTCAATTAATGAGTACTAAGTATTCCTTTTAGAAGTGATTTTTTTAGAGCTATTTACAAAACGATTATGAAGTGAAAGTTGCGGAAATCTGGAGAGCCATTCTTTGTATTTTTGGGGAGACCTACGTCCACGTTTTTCGGCTGAAATAATAATTGTTATGGTAACAACAAATATTATTTCTTTCTGCTGCGAAGTAAAGGTGCTATGTATATCAGTGTAAGACTTGAGGCTTTTCAGCTTTGTCTTTCAGTTAGTAATACATGTATGATGTTATTTTTTTAGGATCCCGTACCTAAAAAATATAAGGCTGTTTATATTCAGGCATTTGTTTTGATGCTCGCATAGTAATCAAAACTTACAGGGGACTTTCCGTTGTTCTAAAATCGTGAAAGTTGTTTCCAGACAATGTTAGGATCCCAACATGCCTGGTTTCCAGTCCTACAAGTTTTAATTGAATACCAGTGTTTTACATAGTACCATTTACTGGACAACACAGCGTTGGAAGGCCACCTACAAGGTGGACCTACGAATTAGTGAGTGTCGCAGAATCCGATGGATCTGAGACGCACAAGATCGGTCATTATGACGGCACTTGCCCATTCAGTCATGTCAGTATCAGCTACTATGATGAATGATGATGATAAGTTTGACATGGAGCACTGCCTATCCGAGTTCCTCCTGCCAACAACTGGATAACACGACACCCCTTTTTATTCCCTCATGATGTAAAATCATCTAATAACTTCTCCTGCTCTGGGCAGAGCGAGACAGAGTTTGACAAGAACCCACCTGTGTGCTTCAAGTTCCTCTATGCGTTTCATACAATCCTGCAACCAATCTTCGGCAGTAATTAGAGGCAAACAGTTCCAGACAATACGATACTCCTTGCCATGGGCCCAGAATAAGTAATAGTACACATGGGTGGTGCTAGAGAAAACCGCAAGGTCCTGGAACGAATGCAAAAGAGGACATAGAAGTAGATTTTAGTCAATAAAAGCCTGACACGCACGAGTCTTTATTTGATAGAAACTAGTGCTTGACTGTCATCGCACCCGAATGTAAGCAGTGATGGAATCGTTGATGGTGAGGCGCACTAGTTTATTAAGAGCCTATTCACTCTAGCCTTGAAGACACCCAAATTATAATCGAATAGGAAGACCGCAGCAGACAAATTCTTTGATTTCCCTCCTAGAAAAATTAAAATAAAATACTATTTGCATGATACTAAAAGAATCTAGGTCAACAGAAAATCGTTTTTGGTTCCGTAGGTTAAGACACTTAAAACTTGAATTATCTTAAATGTAACATCTCTTAATTAGTTCTCGTAAAGCGAGAAGTCTTGTCTTAAGCACAAGTTAGCGTTCAGTGGAATACTATATCAAATGCGGTTGCTGTGTGTACTAACTGAAGTAAACAATTGAAGATACAACCCCCTCAGCCCTCCTAGACAAGTTACAATCGTTTCGTTTAGCGTTTACGCTTGGAGTTGGCCACGCCCCCAATTCCTTTGTATTGACATCATCTCAACGCTCAGTCACGTGGTCAGAACAAAGGAATCGGGGGCGTGGCCAACTCTAAGCGTTCACGCTAAATGAAACGATTGTAACTTGACTAGGGCGGCAGGTTCTTTAAGTCAAGAATAAGTAAGTTACTTCTCAGTAAGCGTGCTGTGTCATCGACCCGATCAGATCATTCCTTACCATCGGATGAGATAGTCGTCTAATAAAATAATCAATTCTTTGTCTTATTCATATTATTTTACATATCTGGAACTATCGAAATACCCAGATTTTTTCTAGGTCACCCAATAATGACCTATTTATTTTTACTTTCACATAGAATACATTGTGTATCATTTTCATTTATCTTCACAAGAAATAATAACAGGTAATAATCCATTAGGGCTTTCATGTCTGATTACATCTATCAATTACATCAAATACGTAACATACATATATACGTAGGATTTATTAGAATTCCTACCATTACAAATGATTTCTGTTATTCAGATATATAAGCTGTATACCTGTAAAGTAGTTCAGTAGATTTTACGTAAAGAGTAACAAACATACCACCACATGCATACTTACAAAAAAATAGTTTTAGTATAAGTGAAACCCGCAACACATGTCTAGTATTTTTAACCGATTTCAAAAAGGAGGAGGTTCTATATTCGGCTGTATGTATTTTTTTATGTAAAGAGTTTATGTTTAAAATTTCATAACTACATCATAAAAAATCACAAAGTTATAAGCTTGTTATGTTACCTGGTTGTCCGCACAAATTCATGGTTACCTGGCCATCCGGGCAACTGGGGTGTTGTTTTGCCCCCACACTCAGTTTTGCACCGTCGCTTAATACTCGCTAACATATGCTGCTATGACCTGTGTTGTTACTTAGTGTCGGTGTTATCCAACTTGTGACCTTTTTAAATATTTTTGGGAAAAAATTTAACCGAGTATGAAAATTATTTAAATCGATTCACTTACTGTTTCTGAACTAACTATAAACAGGTATCGCATGTACTTCATCTTTCGTTTTTACTGTGTTTTATTTTTTTAAACTTTTCCCTACACTAAAAATCACTCCGGAATCCGGAATCTTGTGTGAGAATACACGAGATATCAAGACCCGGAACAAATAGAAAGTTGCAATGCTCCTTGAAGTTCCATCGGCTATCGAGGACAAGTCCCAAGTACTTCATCATCGACTTGACACCAATGTAAGGGTTCCGATGTGGGGTTTGGAAGGGTTTCTAACCGTTATTCGAGAACGCGGTGCTGGTATTTTTCGAGGGCCATGAGAGCACGTGGCCTCAGACTTGAGTACATTCAGTATCAATAGTTGGATCCTCTTAACGATGGTCGCAACCCGAAGTATCGCTGTCACCTACATCTGCCCTCCACGACACAAGGAATCCTAGTGTGAATACCAGTGAAGTATCTGATTTAATCATGTATGTTTCTGAACAATAAAACACTATCATGTATCAGTATATAGGGAACGTGTTGCCAACCGACGATTATCCTTGTACGCTCAATGCTGGTGTATCCCAGGTCAACCCATGTTTGGTGAAAACTATTATGACATATGGAAAACAAAGAAAATAGAGCTATAGTTTTTGGAGTCGTAAGTGGACTGGTTACTAGGAACTAAAAACATTATTATTATTATCTGTAGGCCATACAAATATTTGTTCAAAATCTGATTCCCGACTCGCAGCGCAGCAGTCAATAGTTCAACCACTGTGCCCTGGTAGTGTCGTGAATTTATCAAATCAAATGAAAATACATAAAACGCTAGCTTTTAGGCAGGACAACGTAAGGTTTTTATAATTGTGAAACTGGTTAGATAATATAATGTTTTGTCATGCATATTCCTTATTATTCAGCTAAGTTACGACAGAAATGTTAGGACTTTTATTATCTTCTATTACTCCCCAGATATTTCCTGCCTGAAATATATTATTTATGAATGTTTCTCGGTCCTACATACCTATGTAACATTACGGGTTTTTCTTACAGAATGTAGCCTTGACCACAGATGTTCAGAGGTGATTTATTAAGTTAGTGGTCTTTATTTATTACGATAAATACGAGCTGTTCCTACCTGCCCGTATATTACTGAAATCTGTTCATGAAGAGTGACGATTCTTGTTACTAGAGAAAAAGGTCAGCGTGTAGCAACGTTTTTATGTCTTCTATTATATCTGGTGCAAGAAATTATGATGATTTTTTTAAGACCTCAAAAGTAAAAAACAAAACCCTTAGATATTTGTAATACATAACAAGTTTGAAATGAGTGTCCATTGAGCTTCTTGCACATTCTTTTCCATAGAGATCTACGCTTTGGAATGTGCAATTAGCATCATTTTTTTCTGACAGACCGACTTCTTGACTTTTCAAAAGTGCCTGTCAATGGTTTATTTGAAATAAAATGCTTTGAATCTTTGAATATTATAGGATCACTTTGTTGTCCGTCTGTCTTTCAAGACCCTATATCTCAGGAACGCGTTAAGGTATCGAGTTGAAATTAAATACTCAAATCTGCGGTCCCTTAAAGCTGTGAAAAAAAAACCTTCTAAGAAAAAAAAGAAAAAAGATGCGGCCGTTTATGTCACAAAAAACGTATATTTCGACCATGACTCCTCTATGACCTAGAATCCTGAAATTTGGCATAAAACAAGGTCAGTTAGCACAATACTCGTTAAGCATTGTCAGACAACGTGGCAATGCCGCCAGCCTTTTGGGCACACTTCCAGTCGACAGCGATGCGGAGGAGTTTTTTGACGCCATATTTTAGTTGTGCCTTTAGTGTTGTGGCCTTTAGTGTATATATTAATGTTTTTGTGTAATGTATATAAGATAGAAATAGGAAGTCGTAAATGTTGCTAAATAAATACTGTATACTACCAATACTCGCAGAAAATTCTATATTCGTAGTTACGTCACAAAAACATAAAAACATTTTTTCTGATTCAGAAAAATTTTCGTTTCTAAATTCGGGAATTGAACTGTTTTCATAGATTGCCGGTTGTTGATTCCCGTTGACCTAGAACCTTGAAATTTGGCACGAAGTAAGATCTTATAGCAAAAATAGGAATAAATCTGAAAACTGTAAATGTGTAGTTACCTCACAAAAAAAACAAACTTATTTCGATTCGGAAAAATCTTCGAGACTCGATTCGAGAATTGAACTATTTACATAAGTTAGTTTGTACGGAACCCTCAGTGTGCGAGTTCGACTCGCACTTGCCCAATTTTTTTGTTATGAATAGGCTCGCGTAATGAACAAATCCATTATCTCACCTGGTGTTTAGCGATAATGTGACCGACGATCGAGCACGCTCGCCTAGAAGTAACCTATTCACTCTTGACTTAAAGATAACTAGGTTATAGCTATCAGAATACACAGACTCCGGCAGGCAACTCCGCTCCTTAGCTGTACGTACAATAAATATGTCCCCAAAATGCTTTGTGCGTATGGGTGGGATGTCACCATGTACCGGTCGCCGTACGTCTAGTGTTCCAATGATGGAACGGACTTGGCGGATCTAAATTGCGATTCCAGTGCACACTTCCCGAAATGTAAACGATTGATTTTCTATCTATCTCTCAGCGTCGATGATCAAGACTTTGGAGTTTTGAATCTATTACCTAAAATAGTAATTGGCCGACTATTGCACTTTCCAATTCCATTTTTAAAATAACTAGTCTCACAATTGGCCACTATTTCTTCTGATGGTAAAAGATGTTTTTTTTTTTTAAGTTGGGTAATTATCCAATGATTTCTCCCGGTTTGGGTGGAACGGGTATCAGACTTTCACTGACAAAATCAAACCTGTGTCAGTTACTATAGCGTTATAGAACTTTCATTTTCAGAGAATACCTGTTCTGATGGTAAACGATGCTGTGATCGACTATTGTGCAGTGCTTGGAAGTAACCTTATCACTAGTATCTTGTTTACTGACTAGAAAATGAAAGAAAAAAAAGTGGCAGTATTTCGTCAAAGAACCAAAAAAGTAAACCTCTTTTCAAAAGACATCCACGATTACAAAAATATTAATAAACATCGAACAGGCATCATACATAAATCTTTGAGTATCCTGTTAGCCATGAATATTGAATGATTAATGCAAAATAAAAATAGCTATCCGATATCTACCTACACACCTTTTTCCATTCCCACATCAATCAACAAAGCAATTTATCGAACGAGTCACTGTCCTGTGATTCAATACTCTGTGGTCCCTTAAAAACTGTCAGCCGTGCCGCTTAGGGTTAGATCACATTGAGACGCGATGCCATGGAATTATGCTTGAAAAGATAAATTAGGAAAAAATATTTGTTATCTAATCAATTTGTCCGTTAGTGATGGTGGGCGGGGTGGACCGATGACCTGGTGGTTGCGGAAATCCGGTGGATACAGGGCGCACAGGACCGTTCATTGTGGTGACACTTGGGGGAGGCCTATCTCCCGCAGTAGATATCTTTCAGCTGAAGTGAGTGAGTGAATCAATTTGTCAATAAATATACAAAAATAGATTATTAAGTGTGAAAACGATACTCGTATCGGTATAAAAACAACGAGATCTAACAATTTGAAACAAGTTATCTATCTCTGTCACCAAGGCGACGTTTTCTCTAGCTGCCGAACGGGTGTCATGGACTTTAATGTCAAATACCACGTCCAACTTTGAATCTTTATAAGTGATTTCATTGTTGATGAAAATATATTAGTTTTTTTTTTCATATTCATGCATATTCGCTATTGAATTAAACCACCATTAAACTGTTTGTATGTGACATTGACTTACTTGAAGTCTCGTCGCACTGAATTCGTATTCGTGAGGTGCTCGATACTGTGCCTTTAATACCATACTTTTAGATCCACCATATAATGTATAGGAAAACCTATAAGAAGTACTTACAGACTTCTAGGTTATACTTACTAATCTTAAAAAAAATGTGCATTTAAATAACACGACCAGATTTTCGCGCTTCACGCCGCCTCGCGTATCGTTGTGAGCTGATCCTAATAGGTACGATGTTCCAACGAGGCGTTAACTATTCATAAATAATGGTATTTAAGACCGTATATCCCGGGAAACCGGTCGTGGGAGGTAACTGGCGTAAGTACACATATGAGGGAATAGTGATGGGACACGGTGCGAATAGAAATGAGAAACAAATATTCGATTGAATGTTTGGCAAGAATTAATAATACAATAAAAAATAATTATAAAAAAAAGTTTTATTACAACAATAATTTAAACTAAAGACATTATTATTTGCACAAATAAACAAAAGAGGGAGAACTTAATAGCCATTAAAATATCTAAGTGGACAAATAGCTAGCAGCATTGAATAGCAATACCGATTCTTTGACAGAATAATCTTTTGGGTCTGCTGTCATATAAATTATTATGTTTTGTAACATTTATCATACGACATCATCAGACGCGCTTTTGTCACCGTCGGCGTTCCAGCTGTATTGGAACCTCATGGCCTGGAACGCGACAATGGTAAGAGACCGGCCGGCATATCGTTATTCCCATGGAACATGGGACGCTACTTGTGTCAATACTTGCGCCTGCCCATCTCCCTAGCTCGCCATATTGTGCTGGTGCTGCCGCTGCGGCTGCGGAGAACCTGAAACGGCGGAAATATAATAACCTTGTCGGAAGTTATATTTTCGAACCGTTTGGGGTTGAAACTCTCGGATCGTGGGGTCCGAGTGCTCTGTTGAAACGTACATTTGACTCTTCGCGTGACCCAAGGGCTGGCTTTTACCTCGGACAGAGGATAAGTATTGCTATACAGCGTGGCAATGCCGCCAGTCTTTTGGGCACATTACCAGTCGACAGCGATGTGAAAGAGTTTTTTGACGCCATATTTTAGTTTGATTTTAGTTAGTCGTAGTTAGCGTAGGATTTTTATTTTATTTTACTGTAACATAGTTAGTTAGAAATTAATCTGAAAACAGTTAATTTGTTGTTACGTCACATGTATCTAATAAATTATTAAAACTAAATATAGAGACAAATATAGACATTAGTCTAGTACCAATTAAGGAAGTTATCGGCCATGTTGCGGTTGGATTTCAGTGTAATTAACATTTGCCATCTGACCTTATACCAATTAGGTGATAATTAGTCTGTAATGCGATCTAGGTCTACTACTTAAGTGATTAATATTTCGACTTATTAAGTGAATCCGGTATTTTTAATTTTAATAAACTCTATAAATGCAAAAAAAGGTTGCCCTAAAAGATGGAACCATATATGAATCGATTCATTTTTTAAATCGATCGATCGATTATTCTATTTCAGTTTGAATACTCATTCAAACGCGTACCTTCACCTAGGTCACAGTCTACTCATTACAGTACACTACACATTAGACGCAGCGCGTGATTGATTAGTTTGTCATGCTAAATAGCCCACCATTTAATGACAGCCCATTTCTGGCTTGATTGAATAAAACTATATTTATTTATCACGTCACAAAGAACAAATTGCTTGGTTGCGTTTAATTTTCAATCGATCAATTTGAAAATAGAGCTTTCATTTTCAAATCGATCGAATGTTTTAGTTCACTTTGAATTCAAATTAAATAGAACGATAATAAAATTGAATAGACCATAATTTTTTCATTATACTAAATTAACTTTACGTGGCAGCGACTTATTGATTATGTTTAATATCCCAACCATTTAATGTCAGCCTATTTCTAGTTTGATTGAATAAAAACCTGTGCTAATTTGTAATCTAAAAATATATCCTTTCATTACGTATAATTTCCGATCGATCGATTTAAAATTGGAAGTTCCATTTTCAAATAGATCAATCGTTCTAATTCACTTTGAATTCAAATGAAATAGAACGTTAGATCGAATTGAATAGACCACAGTCTCTTCACTACAGTATAATAACATAGCGCGGGAGCTGACTCGTTTGTCATGCTAACTAGCCCACCGCTTAATTACAGCCCATCTGTGGCTTGATTGGCGTTTCATTCTGATAATTGTTATCCAATTTAAACTTAATAACTGTGAACAGTAATTCTGATAATATGATGCTGTTTTCAGTGGGTTTAAGTGTTTTCTACTAAGTGCTTTTTATTCAGTTTTTTTTTTTTTTGTTTATTAGGTGTGGTGAGATTGATGTGTTTGAGGTTGAAAGTGGCTAGGAGGAGCGGTTTAGAGATTTTATTGTTTCTCATGGTCATGATTAATAGTAACTGAATAACTTGATTACCGGTGTACGAGTAAAAGCTTTTAGGAAAACTTTGTTTACTGATGATTAGGTCACTGGGAGATTACATATAACTGTAATTCTCGATATATTGTGAAGAAATCGTTTGGTATACGATATATCATATCTAAATTCATTGGTTTTCAACATAACCTTGTCTCATTTAGAAAAAAATAGTTCAAAATTTATTTCGATATTTCACAAACTTACGGCGTTTGCTATTCATTTTTTGATAATAGATATATTTACAATTTATCTATTGTTTCAAAAATTACAACAGACTACATGAGCGATACCACGGAAAAAAATTGTGAGTACACTAGCTGTCATGAGGCCTATTTTACAGGAACCGTGTATTTTCCAGGATAAAAAATAGTACGTAATACTTTAAGGCACTCAGCTATGTTATTATAGTAAAACAGATAAACAAGAAGACTCATATCACCAGCGTTTTCCATACACCCATGTAACCAGATAGGTAAATAATACAATTTATTTACAAGAAACATTATTTATTATTTGGTCAGCCAACAACTGCTTACACAAAACATTGACATTGTATATTAATTTGTAACTTCATTGATAAGTGTAGCAATTAATATAGGCTAACACTACATGCACTTTTTTGATCAAACATTAAACAAAATTAGGACATTAATAAATAAAATGATATTACAGCAACAATTAAATTAAAATCATAACATTTAAAAAAAGTTACAAGTAGACTGATTACTAAAAAAATAAGTAAATTAATTTTGGCATTTACAATTAAAAAGAATTAAGTTAAAATTAATAGAAATTAACTTACAATTAAAATGAGCATATAATTAATATAACCATATCTTATCTTGGTGACGTCATCTGTAACTCAAATTCAGATTCGAAAATGTACAGACAGATGATTAAACTGCGTAATACATTAAGCTTAGCAAATACATGGATCTTCTCATACCTGTCTGGATAATGTAAATCATGAGTGAAAGCGATTATTTACTTAATCTACTTACATTAAAGTGGTCATTACTAAATTTTTGATTTTCAGATAAGGGTCCAAAGGAACGTGTAAAACATACCCCCATAGAGCAACAGATGATCAAAAATAAATTTAAATCATAAAATTATTAAAACCAGAATCAAAATAAATCAATAAAAAAAGTCAATGTTTGATATTAATAGTTCATGAATAGCTCTTAAGACACTCTTAAGACGTTTATCCTAGTTCAGGTTAGATCTATTCATTATTTTATACCATTTCTGTTCTAGTTTAAGGCCGCACCTAATGTGAACTTGCACGTAAATAAATAAAAATAAATAATTGTATAATTAAATAATTGTTTAATTAAAAAAGTATCGTCTCTCAGGGAAACGATGCCATCAATTCAGTGTCAAATGAAAATTAAATGAAATCTCCAGACTCCTGGCTATAACTCATATAAAATTCAACAAAGGCCACAGTAGTTCTGACTGGGTCAGAAACGTTGACATAAGCTACCAAATTCCAGCAACATTCTAGAAACAGTATTAAAAATCTAGTACAGCAGGCCTCGACACCGAACAATGCCTTGCAACACTAAAGAAACTAGCGCATTTAACTTGCACCAAACCCGCAAACACAGTTCGGAAATAAGCCCACCGAACTAGCATTGAAATTGGTCCATTGTTGTCAGATCGATCAAGGGATCGTTTGCTAACAAAAGGGATAGGCTGAGTTACTCGGTCGAGGGCCATTTCAGAACCATAACGAGACCTATTGAAAACTAACAATGGCATCGGTGAAACCAGCATTCTTGTAATAAATGCGTTTTCAATAATAACCCCAACTATTTTCTAAACTGCCATATTTAGATAACATTGAAGGCTAATTTCGAAGTCAGTTATTAGCATTATTATTCCTATGCTGATTTGTTTGGTAAAGTACAATGCGGGCAAAGGAAGTCAAAGCGCTGTACTAATGGGAAAACAGGGAGTTTAACGAGGGAAATCTTCAAATAACTTCTTCGCTTTGGATGGAGTTTCAGAGGAAGTGTCAGGTTTTTAATAACCAAAACTTATCCTTTTCCTGTTCCGTCAGTTTCCCTTTCCCTTTGTAACCTCTCAATGTATGTTTACAGGTTTGAGAAAAATAACATTTTATGAGTAACTTATGAAAATTAAATGTTAAAAGTACCGAATTTATGGCAATATAAGCGCTATCATAAATTACTTGACTTTACATTAAATTTTGCAGTTTTTACTCTATTTTTTTTTTAACTTTTACTTTTCCACTGCTGGGCAAAGGGTTCCCCATAATCCTTTCAGGTATTCTTTGGTCTATCTCACCACAATTTTTAGAGATGGTAAATTTGTCATATTTTATAGTATATTGATGAAAATTACTTCAAAATATTATTTGTACTTTTTATAACATAGCCTGTTACTCACAAGTTTTAGTCCTCAAAAAGCGGCAAGTAGTTCACGAAGTAGATAATCTCACCAGAAAAGCGAAGCACAAACCTCTAAGTTCAAAAGAAAATGAAAAATTCAGGTTTTCGACCTTGGGGATGAGCAAAAAGCTTCCATCTTGAATAAAAGCTGTAAAAAAATTTTGCGACCCTTTTTCCTTTTTTAAGTCAAAGAATATTAAAAACATGAAGACTGTTTTCGAAAGCTCTTGTAAAGCATAAAAATGTTGTATATCTCTTGAAGGTCAAACATTATTTGGTCAAAGTCTAGAATCGAATTCATAAAAAAAAAACAAAGAAGGAAAGGAGGAGGAGGAGGAAAGGAGGCCTTGGAACTCAATAAAATGATAATTGCGTCTGTTTTCAGTTCATACTTGCAGAAAAAGAAAACTATTATAGGACTTATCGAATCAAAAGATATCGAGCAAAACACTCCACAATCCCTTTAAGATTGCAGAAGATAGCAATGCCTTTGAAATTCGCTACGTAATAAATTCTCTGTCTACGTACTTGAGTAGAGGCGTCAGAAGGGCATATCACGTTATTATTATGGCTTGTCAGGTCGCGTTCAATGTTGCCATCCCGTCGGCGGGCGAACCCGGGTGGTAGACGCCATATTAAAGTCTACGGCGAGTCTAGACGAAAATTTGAAAGGACCCCTAAGTGATAGACTTTTAAATTGTATAGCTTTTGTGTACCTCAAATAGACGTCTTTCTATTCTGGTAGATTGTCGTAGGTAGATATGAAAAATTTCCGTAATATTAATTTAGTTTGTAGTAGCCAAAATTAAATTAGGAAAATTTTCTTTTATTCATGATTTTTTACGGTTTCTATGCCGCAATCATTTAATTCAAATAGTACTTGAAAATTCGTATAAGACTGGATAATGAAGTAAGAAAATATTCCACATACTGTCATCTCTCGAAAAAAATCGAGATTTACATAATGTTATACAAAGCTTTCAAATCGAGTGGAGAAAAAATTTTGGTCCAATGTTTGCGTGAAAATATAGGTACTGTCGAACCCTGGGTGCTTAGGGCTCGACTACCGGGATCTATACTTTGGTAAAAGAAACAACTCAGACTTTGTATGTCGATATATTAAAAAAATACTTCCTTCCACTTTGACCGACTACATAGCACTTTCTAAAACAATGAAACAATCTACTCTTACAAATATTCAAATTAATTCTAGAAGATACTAATAGCCTTCGAACTATTATACACCCAGTATGCTAACTTATGAGTATACGCATGAGTCTGCATATAATCTTATGCAAACTCATTACGCAGACGTAACAGTACCTATTTATATATTTTATCTACCAACCCCCACTAGGCCCACGTGGTCGATTACGGTCTATTTCCTCTCCTAGAAAGGAGGCCTGAGTCCCAGCAGTGGGAACATTATAAGGCTGATTATGATGATGATCTATCTATGTATCTATCTATACTATGCATTTTACAACCACGGATAAAAACTGTATAAAGACAGACTTACAATATTAGGCTTGCTCCAGTTTTAACTTTGACTTAACAACTACTGTTTTCTTTACAATGAGTAGCACAACAGCTTACAGAAATCATTAGCGCTATACATTATTAATAACTTTGTAAAGTCTTTGTCAAGTTAATTATAAACATAATTATAATAAGTTGTATTATAATTATGTTTTGTCTGAATCTACTGGACTCGCTACGATCGTGGCCGTAAGTCCCCTCTTCGAGCGGTTCCATGGGTTCACTTTTCGCCTCGTCTAAAGATGCTCACTAAACACGGTTTTATCTGAAGGTTTTTGCTTCGGATTAGGCGGGGATAAGGCTGATGATATGCTATGCTATCTACCAAATACTGGGAACTAAAACAAAGATTCAAAGATTCAAAAGCATTTATTTCAAATAAACCATTTACAGGCACTTTTGAAAAGTCAAGAGGTCGGTCTGAAAGAAAAAAAAAATGATGGTAATTGCACATTTCAAAGCGTAAATCTCTATGGAGAAGAATGTAAAATAAAACTCCATGGACACTCTTTTCAAACAAGTTATGTATTACAAATATCCCGGTTACATATATGTCTTGTCGCTGCTATTATGTGAGAACAATGTATAAAAAAATGAAGATTAAAAAAAGGTTCTTATTATAGATATTAAATACCGTAATTGTAGAACCTGTTGAATACCGTAATTAGAGACACAATAGAAAGACAATAGGTGTGCGGACGCCGGCGTCCTCTTGGGAAATAATGAATTAAAATAAACCACTGGCAGCTAAGAGATGACCAGTCTCAACTGACAGAGCGCCCGTTCACGAACATGACACATATCAGCACCACTCAGCTCAACCATTTTGAAGGGAACCGAAACAGTTTGGAAAACCCAAATTTTTGCTAAAACTTATTCGTCCAATACACGTTAGTTAAGATACGTACTAAATAGTTTATCGTAGGCCAAATTGATTCTCTTTCAAAAGAAATCATACAAAATTCTTTCCAAAAGTAAATTTTCTAAATCATAATAAAATGGAACAGATTTATCGAACATCGAAATCTTAGCATTTGTACAAGAGACTATTTCTGAAATCGTTATATTCAGAGGATGCGCCATACAATAACGAGATTTAGTGATGTGACGCTTGATTTATTTTATAAACGGATTTGAATCATTATTCGAACAATAAGAATTTATATCAATGAGATTTTGATTAAATCATACTTTACTTAGTTTACTGAGAGTTGATTCATAAAAGCTGTTTTCTTTTACAGTTCGGTTTAGAAACGGCATAATCGACTAAACTTACAAATTGTTATTGTGGATTATATGTTACGCCGACAGACATAATAATTAATTATATAATACAACTTTATTCTAATTAAACCTCTTATATTAATTAAGTTGTCAGACATAACAATATTTTTAATTATGTGTAGCGCTAATAGTTTCTGTAAGCTGTTGTGCAACTCGTTGTCAAGAAAAACTACATAGTTGTTGAGTTAAAATTAAAACTAGAGCAAGCCTAGTTACTTAGTCCGTCTTTTGTAATAAGTATAATATCACACTAATATTATGAAGGCGAAGGTTTGCATGTATGTGGGTATGCGTGCGTGTGTGTTTTTACTCCTCCACGCTCAGACCGTTGAACACATTTGAATGAAATGTGGCATCAATATAGCTTATATTTTAAATAATACAAAGGTTTATAAAGCTATCAAGCAGCAAAGGTACCAGCAAGTGCCAAAAGTTCTGGAGTGACGACCACGTACCGTATGACGCAGCGTTGGAAGGCCTGTAAGGTGGGCCGATGACCTGGTAAGGGTTGCGAGAATCAGATGGATACAAGACGCAAGGGGCCGTTCATTACGGTGACACTTGGGGAGGCCTATTTCCAATAGTCAAAGGTTTTCGGCTGAAATGATGATAATGATGGCCCATGACTACACCATAATATGCTAGAATTGAATGTAGGATACTTTTTTCCCGGGATTTTGTTTTCTTGGGATAGTTCTCAACTCTTACTTGGGCGAAGCTGCTGGCAGAAAGTAGTAGTATACCTCGCCGTAAAGTTAGATAATAATTTTTAATTAATAATAATGTAGCATCCAAAACCCATTCTTTTTACAATTATTTGGGACAACACGATACGTTTTTTCCAGTAATCACTACTTTTTCAGATAATTATGTCACCGCGAACTACTCCTTTTTTTATTAATAGTATATCTACTTGTCTGGTAGATATCGCTGTCAGCGATAAGACCACCATTTTACCCATAGATTCTAGTTTCCGTGCAATTGTTACTATTTTGGTATACAATAAAGTTTATTTTATTCAATTTACTTTCAAACTGCTGTGAACGGAGATTTGATTTTGAAAGAATGTAATTTATATTAGTTCTTTTATTTTCATAGCGTCCGTAAATTAAAGCTGATAATTAATATCCACTCTCAATCCTGTGTTACTAAAATCTCATGAACAGCAATGGATAGCGATACTTCATCAAGTTTGTAAAGGCAGACGTGTTCCAACGAAATATTGACGACGAAGTTTGAACCTGATGAACAACATCATCAGGTTCGGTGTTATTGTTCAGGTACCGAAAATGTATGAGTGTATGTGTTTGAATGTGTGGTGTTTGTATGCGTGTGTCCATAAGTTTTTTTTTTTTTTTCAAAAAACAGCCAGATAGCAAAAGACAGGCCCTTACATCTATATAAATGCCTAATTATTATTTTTAAATTTTTTTGGGTAACTGTTGATTTATTCGAGCTATTAGGCAAACCTTATCTTAATTTACTTATAACCGATTAATATATTTGTTTCAAAATCATTTTTGATATATGTAAGCCACTAAATTAATTACACAATTTATGAACAACCATAACACTTGGCAAGCACTAGATTTATATATTATACGACGGGCAATATGTAATTTGCCGTCCAGATCGTCCGATAACTGTGTAAACCGTCGGAGTGGTAGTCGACACTTTGTGTTCCATACGCCTTCATAGAGATGTCATCAAAACCGTAAGTTCCGAAGCCTGCTGAGGCTATGAGTTGATTTCTGAACTCCTAGAGAGAGAAACCTAGGGTCTCGTAACGCAGGGTAACGAAGGAACATAGGGGTAATTTTAGTCAGTAACACACTCAGTTTGACACACTCCAGCCTAGAGACTGGATGATTTCCAACCTTAAAAAATCATCGTCTTTTTTTTCGGTGGGAAAATCATCCAATGACATCTCCGCGCCCTTGGGCGGGGCGGGAGATAGTGTCAGACTTTTACTGACTAAAAACTTACTCCTGTTCCTTCGTTACCTTTCAAAGGGGGGCGAATCTTCCTTTCAGAAACCGACCCTGGCCCCAGTATCGTCTCCTACAAGTTTAACAACAAGACAGATAATAAAACTCATTTAAAAATTCTATCAAACTGACTTCGAATAAAGCATCGAACTAACAAAAGTTCGTTTAAGTAGAATACACAACGGACATCACTAAATCGAATAGATTTCCAGCAACACAAAAAGATCGCGGTCCGTTTGGCTATTTCATTTAAAATATGCATGAGACCCGGGTCAGAATGTCTCCTCGCACAAATAAAACTATATTGTTCAATATTGTAGAACAACCGTCGCCAGAAATAGATTTTTTATGACTATATAAACATTTAAGTGTTTACGAAGGAACTTCAAGGATTTGTTATTGGTATCCTGCGTTTTGGTATGGCGAGTACTATGCATGATGATATTTTTACTACGACATTTTCCTTTTTTCTAATTTAAAAGAAGATTTTCGGAAGACAGTGAGATGGTGGCGGTTGCAGTCAACTAATTTGAAGAGAAATCTAACGATTTTTTTTTTGTGGTATAAAAGCATTATATCCAAGTGGTGAAAAGTGTATTTCACTTGTGGGGGATTACATAAAAAAATATAAAACCGAGCATTTTATCATTAAATACGCCCCTCGTATGTAGGTACTATTCATTACTAACCATTGATCAGATTTGTTTTTTTTCAATCTTCGTCATAACTGTCATACTTATTTTAAGTTCTCTTAATTATAATGATTTGATATTTATCATAGTATTTATTGGTTTATAATGTTAGCATATATACGTATTTTATTATTATAAGTAACTTATTGATACGCATTCGATATAAAATTATGTACCTATTATTTATTTTTTGTGCACATCATCCACAGTGTTGTCTTTCTTAACCCAAAGGTTGACTGGTAGAGTACATGACACACTACTGTACATGAAGTTTAAATACATAAATAAATACAATTGAATCAGCGGAAGATAAGTGGCTCGCTTCTAGCGCGTGGACCGCTGAAATCATCTTTTTTTTGTCCCAATTTCACTCAGTCGGAATCGGCGAGTGACATAAGCGACGATGTAACGCAAATATATTTTTTATTTTAAGTGGGATAAAGGTTATCAAATATCCTTCGTGTGCGTTGTACAAGTTATTCAAATTAAAAAAAAAAATCACATGGAATTACATTTCACTCATACAGTACGGCCGACGGATCGTGGCGCGTCTGAAGTTAGGCTCTGCGAACTTTAGCACTCAAAATAAGCGCGCCACATAAATGATTTATAAAAATAAATTCTAATAACAGTTGTTAACAGCAATAACAACTGCTATTGGCATTTATTTTTTCAAACCATTTATTTTTTTACGAGTGCAAAAGCGCTAAAGTTCGCAGAGCCTAACTTCAGACGCGCCAAGATCCGTCTAGCGTACTGTAAGTATATGAAAACTTATTTTTTTTATTTCTTGTTTCGCTTATTGTTTTGGTCGCCATTTTGCCAAGCGAGATAGATGGAGCTCACGTCATTCATAATCGTAAAAATTAGGTGGCTAACGCGATTTAACTCGCACTACAGCGCCGGCTCTTATCTCTGAACTTGTCTATCAGTGAATGTACGTTTGCGACTGTGATGACACTGCTCATCTGCCGCACAATTTATAAACGCAGTGCAGGTAACATCATTGACAAATGTAATTTACTGCGCTTATATATTGTGCGGCAATCATAATGTGTCAGTTTCGAGTACAGGTTTTCTGATTGCGTAACGTATCTACCCTTATAATAAGTATCTATATAAATGTTACTAGCAATTTGTCAGTGACATTCCTGAAACCATATTTTGAGGGTTTTCGAAAAACTAATAAACGTCTTTATTATCATTTTTGTGTAGAATCTATGCCAAGTTTCAAGTTTCTTTACCCAAGAAATAAGAATCCTCTTCAATCTTTAAAATCTTACAGCTGAGATTATTTCTACTGGAAGTAGTTCTAAAAACAAACAATTACAAACTTTATTATTTACCTACTTAGATTTATATTAAATCAATACAGCGGAAGATGGGTGACTCGCTTCTAGCGCGTGTATTATGCCAATTGGCACGATTTCACATCGGTCG
The DNA here is from genome assembly GCA_958295575.1 of Leucania comma. NCBI lineage: Eukaryota > Metazoa > Arthropoda > Insecta > Lepidoptera > Noctuidae > Leucania > Leucania comma. The sequence goes on along the minus strand of OY282474.1, from coordinate 10,083,991 downwards.
CGATGATCACACACATTCGGCGGCTAACGCTATTACATTCGCATGACAGCTCCGGCTCTTATCTCTGTCCTTATCTTTCAGTGACTATAGGTAGCGTAGATGTACTCTTATAAGTTCCAAGTCCAAGTTTTCTGATTGTGATGTTAGCGCGTAATATAATCTTCTCTTAGAATATATCAATGACTACACCTGTATTTATAAACAAATAAAACTAAATTCTTGAGTAAAAGTAACTACTTAACAATTTGTATTCTATAGTTAGGAAATATTTAAATTTTGGATGAAGATTTCTAACGTCAAGTAATGACTTAATAAAATTTTACTTAGTAACAAGTAATTACTTCTTTATATATACGGGTGTTAGATAGCCTGGTTAACTTCTAACTAAGATATGTCTAAGATATGTCAAACAGACATATATGTGACTTCTAAGCACACCTACTCTACCGACGATCACATCATTACTTACCATCAGGTGAGATAAGAGGTCAAGCACGAGCCTATCAATAATAAAAAAATATTTAATGCTAGCACAGAATGTTCACTTCCAGATTAACCTTTGATACAGTAGTTTTCTTTGTCATTTTTTCCTTATTCCTAGAAAATTCTCAACAGAAAAAAAAATCCATCTGACAAATACCGAGTTTCTTTTAAAAGTTATTTATAACAGCCACCCTTTTCAACCACATCGAGGAGACAAAATGAAATGTACTGAAAACATTATTTTTTTTTACCATTCATGATTTATTTCGGGAATAGGACGTACTCAATACAGTTAAGAGCTTCCACGTGTACCAAGTAGGTACGTAGTCTTACACAAGCGACTTGTCAAGAGGCGTACATTTGCGAATATTATAATGATATATTATATTCGTAATCGACGATCATTGAACTGTGAAAATGGATAGCAACGACCGAATTGGTAACCGCAAATAATAACAAAATCATATTATATTACTTACACAATGATTTGTAAGGAAAATTTCGGCTTTCCAAGCTTGTTTTTAATTTATTGGTAATCTTGTCATGAATGTAAACAAACTTTACTCTGAATCAACTCCGAAATACCTTAATTTGAAAAATTGTAACTGTTATACAAAATTTTGTTCAGAATTATGCGCACAGTGTACTCTGAACAGGTCCAGTGGTAACGGCCTTGACTTACCCAGACAGGCATTTTACTTTGTATAATTTATTTCGTCACCACTGCTCTCAAACCAGTAAAGGAAAACATCGTGAGGAAACCATCATATACCACTAACTAAAAATGTGAAGATATGTGACATCCACTAACCTGCATTGGGCCCACGTCGTGAATGGCGGCCCATTTCCTCACCTAGAGAGGAAACCTCACCAGTGGGAACATTATAAGGTTGAATATAATAGCTATAAGTTAATTAGTTATATAGTTTCTATAATAGTTTAGTCTCGTTGTTATTGTGCTTAAAGCAGACGGTGCAGTATTACAAGAATAGAAAAACTCCTGTATTTGCCTGTTTTTTGGACCTATCGAAGGCATTCGATCTTGTTAATTATGGTGTGCTGTGGAATAAGTTGTTAACTGAAACGTCTTTACCAGTTGAAGTTATATCAATATTTAAATATTGGTATAGCAATCAACTGAATTGTGTGAGGTGGAACGGTTCCTTATCGGGCATGTACCGGTTGGAATGCGGAGTGAGGCAGGGGGGATTAAGTTCTCCTCGGCTGTTCAATCTGTACATGAACCAGCTGATTGTTGGGCTTAGCAGCACCATGGTCGGGTGTCATATTGACGGAGTGTGTACCAATAATTTTAGTTACGCAGACGACATGGTTTTGTTGAGCCCATCAGTCAGTGCCATGAGGAAACTGGTTTCAATGTGTGAAACTTATGCGGTGGCCCATGGGCTCAAGTACAATGTTTCAAAGAGTGAACTAATGCTCTTCAAAGCAAATGGTTTCTCCTACCTAGAATTTCCAGATGTGTCACTCTGTGGCACACCACTGCGCAGAGTCTCTAAATTTAAATATTTGGGTCACTGGGTCACTGAGGATTTGAGTGATAATTTTGACATTGATAGGGAGCGTAGGTCGCTGGCTGTCCGTTGTAACATGCTGGCCCGCAGGTTTGCACGGTGTACAAGAGCAGTTAAGATCACGCTTTTTAAAGCATTTTGTCAATCTTTTTACACGTGCAGCCTGTGGGTTGGATATTCGCAGCGGACATAGGTACAGCGACCTGCGTGTCCAATATAACAATGCACTCAGGGTACTGTTGGGGCTGCCGTGGCGTTGCAGTGCGTCAGGGATGTTTGCTGAGGCGCGGGTTGATGGCTTTGCCGCCATAATCAGGAAGAGATGCGCCTCCCTGCTCACTCGCGTTCGTGGCAGCACCAACACTATACTGAGTGTTTTTGCAGATAGGTGGGAGTCCCCCATGTTGCAAAGATGGGTGCGACTTCATGTCAAAATGTAGTTGTGTTTTGTGTTGTTAATTCCTACTAACATTAGTTTTAAGATAATTGTTACTAACAGATTATGGACTTCGTCCGAAATAAATGTTTTTTTTATTATTATTAAACACCAACTTCCGAAATTAAAGTTATTTCGCACATTTTTGTGTTTTTTTTTTTATAAAAAGTTTTTTTATAAGTTCTGCATCCACATCGAAATTTCGCTTGAATGAGTTATCCGTGCGTATTTCTGTAGGGCACTCACAAGTGTTTTCAAGTGCTATCTGTGGTTTGCTTGTCGGTTTAAACTGGCCACTATTTATATTTAGATTTTTGCTTGTTTCATGCATAAACTGATCACATTTTTTTTTTGTGCCTTATGGTAACTGGTTTTCGGCTTACTAAAATTTATAAGAACCTTTTTATATGACAGCAAGAGTTTAGTGTCCAATGACCTGGAAGTGGCGAGAATGCAATGTCGCATCCATTGTCGTACAGGACCGTTTGTGGTAGTGACTCTTAGGCGAGGCCCATGTCCAGCAGTGGATATCTTTTGGCTGAAATGATGGTGATGATGAAGTGTTTAGGATTAACTTAATTAAGAAGTAATGGGTTGCTTAAAGCGCTATCCACACATTTCCGGGTCAGGGCTATCCATGATCCGAGTTGTTCGTTTCAGTGTTCCCGTCAGGGATATGCAATACGTCAGCCGTGTTCACACATATCAGGGAAATTGGTATCAGTGTAAAAATGTTTAAACTTGCCATCAAAATTTAATTGTTTTCCTATTCTATCTCATATTATATTTTTCTTCTTATAATTCAAATATTGTGGATTTGAAAGATCGTAAAGTGTATTATTCTGTCGTACAAGTTTTATCAACCTTTCTGTGTTCATGTTGTCATCAACGTACTTAGATAAAATCGGATAGCACGGTCAGAGCGACAGTGCGTCCGAGCGTGCTCCGGGACACTTACGATCCGGATGCTCCTGACACGGAGCTATGTGAACGAGTTCGTACAAGTTGTACGTAACCGAGTGTGTGTATGTTTTCCTTTACGCTTAAATGGCTGAATAGATTTAGACGAAATTTGGCACACAGGTCGATCATATTCAGGAATAACACATATAATTAGGCAATTAATTAAGTACTTTTTATTTCAAGAGTATGTTTTCTTGTGTTAATATTCTATTTTCACGCAGGTGACGCCAGTGGCAGAAACTAGTAGTCTATAATAATTCATTTTACTTTGTTACTTCGAGAGGAACCGACCTTCGAGTCTTATGATAGTAAAATAAAAAAAACGGGCAAGTGCGAATCGGACAGGCGCACTCACACACACAAACTGAAGTAAAAAGTTTTTTATTTCACACTTTTTAGTTGTAGTACCCCAAGATAGATAGGTGCCTTTCGCCATTCGGTTCCATCATCAAATCATCATGACTATTGTTTTAATACCAAACACGGCTAGGATACACTGATTTATTACAAAGTTCCGGCTCTTACCTACCTTCCATCTTCATCATCAGATCAGTCCTATGTATCTCCTCCCATTCTTACTTTAGTCAGCCACCGATTACATGTATAAACAAAGCAATTTTACTTGTTACGACAGTTCTGCTATAGTTTTTTGAAGAGTTCCGTTCTATATCCTCGTAGTTTATCATCAGATTAAAACAATATTTCTATGGAACCAACTCGGAAGTATAAACTTTCAATAAAAAAAAAAAAAAAAATTCGAAATCGGTCCACAATTGACCGAGATATCGGTGAAAAGCAGTTCAATACCGAATTGAGTTTCAAAGATTTTTCCTAATCACAAAACAAGTTTTTGACTTAAATAAGTTTCAGATTTTTTCCTATACCTGTGCTATAAGACCTTGCCTTATGCCAAGTTTCAAAATTGTAGGTCAACGGGTACTAAAGCGCTCGTACATTATGAATTTTAATTCCCTTGAGAGTGTCGAAATATACGTTTTTTGCGATATAAACGGCCGTATTTTTTTTTTTCGGTAACTTAGAAGCTACACACTGATGTTTTTAATTTCAACTCGATACCTCCACGCGTTCTCAAGATAAAGGGTCTTAACAGACAGACAGACAGGTAACAAAGTGATCCTACAATGGTTCCGTTTTTACCTTTAAAGATACGGAACCCTAAAAACTAAAGCAATCTAGTTGTTTATTTATTATTAAACTTCTTGCACAAGTAAAAAAAAACTGTACAAAGGTTTTTTTTTTTTTTTTTTTTTTTTGTGGTAGGTAAAAATCATCCAATGACGAATCCCGCCCTTGGGTGGGGCGGGAAACAGTGTCAGACTTTTACTGACTAAAAAACCTACCTTTCCATTCCTTGCCTTTATCCTGGGGCCTTTGGTGACAGTCTCACATAACCTTTGGCCCCAGTAGGCTTCGGCCCTGCTGGACCCCTACAGTATGCTGACAACTCCTTGAGGCGCGCGGGAACGGTGCGCGCCGTAGACGACCTGAGCTCGGACCGGTCTGTTACCGGACGGACGGACAGCGAGCTACCCATTGCCCACCGTCCGCGAGCCCGCGCCTACGGTGGCCGGAAATTGGGATCGGAAACCCGGCGGCGGCGGCGGCGTGTCCGCCTTTGCCTAAGGCGGTCGGCCTCCTCCTTTACTAGCATTACTGCTTCGCAGAAGGAGGCGACCGCCTGCCACTCCTCCTCGCTCCGGAGCATGGCTTGAACCAAGCCCCGGCGCGAGAGATCGCCGCCGATCGCCCCCACGAGGACACGGCGCTGCTCTTCCCAAGCGGGGCACACCTCGACTGTGTGCTCCACCGTGTCTACCGGGCGGTCCGCACAGTGGCGACACCCGGGCGTCGTCTCCGCACGAATCTTGTACAGGTACGGACCGAACTTGCCGTGCTCGGTCAGCACCTGCGCCAAACGGAAGGTGACGACGCCGTGGGGCCTTTCCAGCCACGCCTCAAAGAGGGGCCTTACCGCCTCGATCGTGGCGTGCCCATAAACAACGATGTGATGATTCTACCAACTTCTTGCGAATGTGTTCACGTGCCATTACCTTAAAGGAGAACCGACTGCATGCCATCCTGATATTCAACGGGAGCGCATTCCAAAGAGAGATCGCCTGTACAAAAAAGGAGGATTGGATTAACCCAGAGCGATGAGCGAGTTGTTGTGTATTGAATAATCCTCTCTTTGCTTTAGGGTTTTAGCATACACAAAAGAATTAAAGTCACATTTAACCTAATAAATTCTTGTACATTTAGAATTACTTTAATCAAAAGTTCATTTAGAAATTTATTTGCTTCAAAACTCATTTAATCACATTCACAACAATTTTCACAACTATACACAACAAATTAATATCCACACTTCAAAAACAACAATGAAACAGCACTAAAACAACAACCTTTTACAACCACCCCTAAATAATGTCCCCTACCCCCAATCCAACGTAAAACAGCTATCACCAACCGAATAGTGTCGTGTTTACTCAACTTGAAAGACTGCGGGTGCAAAAACCCGTAAACACCGCGGTCCGGCCCGTATTTCGCGGAAAGGTGGCCGTCCTTCTAACTGATCGATGGCCCAACACTAGCGGAATTAGAGGTGGAACCGTGCGGATATCTAGCCTGACTGAAAAAAATGTAAAAATAGCTCTAACCTAGTTTTCATTTACCTCTTTGTTTTGCTGCGGTGTTCTACGGCGAAATGAAAATGGAAAACATTGTTAGTTGATTCTTTGTGTATGCGGAAAGTATTAATTAGTTGGTTCAATCTAGTCGTTTATAGTTTCAGTTTTAAACCAGTAAGGTAACTGCTGCATAGTGGCCTGGCATTATGCTGAACTGCACTTATTTGGTGCAGCCGTGAAACAAAAAAAAATGAGATGTTTATATTTCTATATAATTGTTACTCTAACCTCGAGACGCCGAGCACGAGCAAAGCACGAGCCAAGCACGAGCGAAGCACGGCCCGAGCACGAGCGAAGCACGAGCCGAACACAAATTCATGTGCGTCAGGTAAAACGTTAAGCCGTTGTTTCAATCTTGCCGACAGTTTTATATCTTTGACAGTCATTACGCATAGTCAGAAGCCTGGAAAGCTCACTCTAGTCTTGACCAGGAGTATCGTAAGTCTGATAGGCAGTTATTCTTTGCATAGTACTGGTATTCAGCTGCATTCGGTGAATATGAACCTAACATAGTGGGGAAAAGATAAGGCAGAAAATATATAAATATCAGTGCTCTCTACAGACTAACCCGCACTGGGCCCGCGTGGTGGATTACGGCCCATTCCCTCTCTTAGAGAGATGGGACACAGGCCTCCTCTCTAAGAGAGGGACTCTTAGAGAGGAGGCCTGTGTCCCAGCAGTGGGAACATTAAAAGGGTGATGATGATGATGATGCTCTCCACAGCAAGAATGCTTATAGAAAAATCACTTGAAAAAAGTCCTGAGATGTGATAAAATATATAGTAAAATAATATTAAGGCATTTATTACAAACGCGTAGGCACAACTAAAAAAATACAAATAGTTATTACAAAAACATTTCCATTGAACGTTCATTACAATTCTATAAATTCTTCAATTGACATCACATTAATTAACTTAATCAGTAAATTTTAAAATTGTCTATGTCTAAAAAATTAAACCTTACACATTGATATCTTTTTGATATCAAACTAAAACCTTTTAACTACTGACTATTTTATAAATTACTAGCTGATTCGATGAATATAATGATTAACTTTTCGCTAAACTTTTTGACTGAATGATTGAATGAATGAGACTACTGTTTTTGACAGTTGCTGTAATTTTTCGATGCGTTTGGACATTTTCCTAATTTATATTTTCCAATTTTTTAAAGGCGGAGGAATCTAACAAAGCAAAGATCATTAAAATTGGTCCGGCCGTTCTTGAGTTTGATAGAAATGGTGTAACTAAAACAACTTTGTTTTTTGTATAACCTAGATTAATTCCTTTGATTATATAATTCATTATTTCCCAAGAGGACGCCGGCGTCCGCACACCTATTGTCTTTCTATTGTGTCTCTAATTACAGTATTCAATAGGTTAAATCTAACTTGTTTAATTAATTAGCGTCAGTTCTTTAATCAGTATCTCAATTATGAAATTGATAGACAATTTCAACATTGACTCAGTGAATCGAATTTTCCATGTATGGAGGAGCAAAAAAAATGGAGTTGAAGGTGTCGAGTCTATTTTAACCACTGTATTGTATATATTTATGGTTTTACAATGTGAACTACTAGGTTATTAAAGAAAACAGAAAGTAGGGCAGATATAATAAATTCATTATTATAAACTTTCTCTAGTTAGTCTAGTTTGAAGTGTGAGTTCATGAGAGTTTCTATTCATTAAAAGTCTAATAATTTTCTGTGTTTCATTTCTGACTCGGGAGAGCTTTTGCATGTAGGTCAAGAGACTTTGTTATGAGGACGTACCTAAACTATTTACAGTCATTTAAAATGAAAACACAAATTTCAAGTTTTCATATGAAATGTCATAAAAAAACGGCACGACCATTTGCGTTTCCAGCTATCATAGACGTTTGCTTCAATTTTCATCCTGCGCCAGTCTTTAGGGTTCTGTATCTCAAAAGGAAAAATCAGAACCCTTATAGGATCGAGGCGGCGAGCCTCCTTGCTAGCCTACTACCATGGGATCTGGAGGCAACAGTCCTTGCACGCATGCAACGCAGGTGCGAAATTCCGCTGCCATGACAAGTTGAGGCATGGCGGACAGAGTGCCGGCGAGATCTCATTATGCAATGGTGGACAACCACCGGAGGGACTGGCTCTCAATGGCCAAGGACGAACGCATGTGGAAAAAGGAGAGGGAGGCCTTCGCTCAGCAGTGGGTCATAATGGGCTAACCAACTAACTTTGAAGAAGAACCAGAGAAAAATTCCGCAAAAACACACTAGCTATTACGTACAAAATCACTAACATAACCATTTATATAAAAGACAGGTAGACAACCAGACAGACGCACCTAAATAATGCATACAGCTAAAGTGTCGCTGCTTTCCCCTATTGATTCCAATTGGGTGTGTATTCGTCCTATCACGTATTATGCAGTATTTATAGTCGAGTCGTAAACCGTGCTCTTGTAAATATTTAGCCCTTCACGGATCATTTGATACGCATTAATGATTCTACTGGGCCGTATTTATAGGATGTTAATTTAATTTAAAATGGGTAAGTGGATTCTTGAATTTGCATTTGGTGGGTAAGGGGAAATTTGCATTTGAGTTTGTTTTGTCGCCTATGTGTAACTGTGAGCTGATAAGAGCATACTTCTCTACTTAGAGCAACTGGTTGTTTGATTAGTTGAAAATCTTATTTGAAATAAATACTTAGTCACACTCACCACAGCTACCACAGTGTTGTCTTTTTTAACCCAACGGTTTACTGGTAGATAATGCATTAAGTCTACCTATATACCACTACAGTACAGTAAATAAAATTTAATTAAATAGTCATGTCTTTTTGTGCTTTTATTTATATAACCCTTTTTCTACACACTACAGACGTAGTAACTCTGACACTCAGTTAATAACCGGAATCCATCTATTTTTTTAGTTAGGGAAGTCATCTAATGATATCTCCCACAGTCCCACCCTTAGGCGGAGCCGGAGAGTGTGTGTCTTTTACTGACTAAAAACCCACTCTTGTTCCTTCGTTGCCTTTCATACCAGGACCGAGTCTTCCTTTCAGAAGCAGACTCTTCGCCCCAGTAGGCTTCGACCCTGCTGGGCCCCTACGGTTTTCTGACATCTCCTTGAGGCGCGTGGAACAGTACGCGCCGTCGACGATTTGGGCTCGGCCCTGACGGTGGGATAGCGGGCCCATTGCTCGCTGTCCGCATGCCCGCGCTTACGGTGGCGGAAATCGGGATCGGGATTCCGGTGGCGGCTGGAACATGAGGGCCGTTGCCTTACGCGTACGGCCGCCACGTATTACTGCTTCGCAGAAGGAGGTGACCACCTGCCACTCCTCCTCGCTTCGGACCATGGCCTGTACCAAGATGCCCGGTGCAAGAGATCGTTGTCGCCGAACCGGTATCCATCTTGATATCTTAGTATAGCATAACATGGAGGTAGGTATAATTATATATTTATATAGTTACCTCCATCCTGCTAATCATCACTGCATAAATGCAAGAGGAAGGCGGCCATCAGGGAAAAGTGGCGGCGTGTTATGAAGCTTGCCACCAACATCTGAAGTGATGACCACGACCACTCTGTCAAGAGTGATACCGACTAAGAAGATCCTGCTAATATGCAGTAGTTGACTGGAAACGTTATATTCTGCCTAATCAGAACCTCAAAATTATTATTTCACCGAAAGATTTGTATGAAAATTTGCATAAATATCACTACCAATGGTGTGTAATGTAAGGATCATATGGCCGTGAACTTAGCAGATCATTTTCCAGCAGAGCATGAAAAAATTAGAGTTCTACTCGCATGCAGCATAGTTCTGGAGTTCCTGATACTTTTTAGGCAAAGTTCTGCTGTTTTTCCTGGAAAAATGTCAAATGAAAATATGATCTGCTAACTTCCGGTAGCAGATCATTTTTTCCAAAAGCGAAATTTTAAAAGTGCTTTAGGTGCACAAAGGCGAGTTCTATAGTTCCTAAATACTTTTAGTAATAGTTCTGTCCATTAGAGTACCTAAAAAAAAAAAAACATATTGAACTGATATCAGAAATAACCAAATAATGTTCATAAAACTGACGATAAATATGCAATTCGACTATTTTCACAAATAATTCTATATATGATCTAAAGGTCAGATGATAGTCGAACAAAAAAAACTTCAAACTATAACGGTAATCGATTTAAAGTATCAGCAGAGCATGGTTGAGAATGTAGATTAGAAATAACCGAATATTTTCGGGTAAACAAGTTAAAAAAAATCATAATAAAATTTTGGAAGTAACCTGGACTGAAAACTCCATGGTTTCTCATACAACTGTAGCACGTGTATATGATGTAGTGAGCACCAGATCGGAAACTCCGACAAAAGTATTAGAACAGCATACTTAAAGATGTAGAATTATTAAAATCACAAACATTTTCAGTTTTCAAGATGAAAAAATTCATAAGAAGGTTTTGGAAGAACACTGAACTGAAAACTCCTCGGTTTCTTAAAACACTGTATCAGGCCTAAATAACCTAGTCAGAAACAGGTCCAGAACTCCCACACAACTATTGGCAGAGCACACTTAAATGTGTAGATTAGGAAAAATCATGAATATTTTCAGTGCTCAAGATTAAAAAATTCATAAGAAACTTCTGGAAGACCACTGAACTGGGAACTCTGCGGTTTCTTATACAACAGTATTAAACATATAGGTAAAAATGAAAACGAGATCCAGAACTTCCACACAAGTATTGGCAGAGCATACCTAAAGATGTAGATTACCAAAAATCATGAATATTTTCAGTATTGAAGTTAAAAAATCTTAAGAAATATTTTAAAACGACCTGGACTGAGAACTCCTCCATTCCTCATACTCCTGTACTAGGTCTACATAACCTAGTAAGAAACAGATCCAGAACTCCCACACAACTATTAGCAGAGCATACCTAAAGATGTAGATTACCAAAACTCATGAATATTTTCAGTGCTCAAAATTAAAAAATTCATAAGAAACTTCTGGAAGACCACTGAACTGAGAACTCCGCGGTTTCTTATACAACAGTATCAAAACTAAACGAGAAAATGAAAACGAGATCCAGAACTTCCACACAAGTATTGGCAGAGCATACCTCAATATGTAGATTACCAAAAATCATGAATATTTTCAGTATTGAAGTTAAAAATCTTAAGAAATATTTTAGAACGACCTGGACTGAGAACTCCTCAGTTCCTCATACATCTGTATCAGGTCTATGTAACCTAGCAAGAATCAGATCCAGAACTCTCACACAACTATTGGCAGAGCATACTTAAAGATGTAGGTTAGGAAAAATCATGAATATTTTCAGTGATGAAGTTAAAAAAAACTTAAGAAATTTTTTAGAGCGAGCTGGACTGAGAACTCCTCAGTTCCTCATACACCTGTATCAGGCCTATGTAATCTAGCAAGAATCAGATCCAGAACTCTCACACAACTATTAGCAGAGCATACCTAAATATGTAGATTACCAAAACTCATGAATATTTTTAGTGCTCAAGATTAAAAAATTCATAAGAAACTTCTGGAAGACCACTGAACTGGGAACTCCGCGATTTCCCATACAACAGTATCAAACCTATACGGAAAAATAAAAACGAGATCCAGAACTTCCACACAACTATTAGCAGAGCATACCTAAATATGTAGATTACCAAAAATCATGAATATTTTCAGTGATGAAGTTAAAAAATCTTAAGAAATATTTTAGAACGACCTGGACTGAGAACTCCTCAGTTCCTCATACAACTGTATCAGGTCTATGTAATCTAGCAAGAATCAGATCCAGATCTCCCACATAACTATTGGCAGAGCATACTTAAAGATGTAGGTTAGAAAAAATCATGAATATTTTCAGTGATGAAGTTAAAAAAAACTTAAGAAATATTTTAGAGCGAGCTGGACTGAGAACTCCTCAGTTCCTCATACAACTGTATCAGGTCTATTTAATCTAGCAAGAATCAGATCCAGAACTCTCACACAACTATTAGCAGAGCATACCTAAATATGTAGATTACCAAAACTCATGAATATTTTTAGTGCTCAAGATTAAAAAATTCATAAGAAACTTCTGGAAGACCACTGAACTGGGAACTCCACGATTTCTCATACAACAGTATCAAGCCTATACGGAAAAATGAAAAGGAGATCCAGAACTTCCACACAACTATTAGCAGAGCATACCTCAATATGTAGATTACCAAAAATCATGAATATTTTCAGTATTGAAGTTAAAAAATCTTAAGAAATATTTTAAAACGACCTGGACTGAGAACTCCTCCATTCCTCATACTCCTGTACTAGGTCTACATAACCTAGTAAGAAACAGATCCAGAACTCCCACACAACTATTAGCAGAGCATACCTAAATATGTAGATTACCAAAACTCATGAATATTTTCAGTGCTCAAAATTAAAAAATTCATAAGAAACTTCTGGAAGACCACTGAACTGAGAACTCCGCGGTTTCTTATACAACAGTATCAAAACTAAACGAGAAAATGAAAACGAGATCCAGAACTTCCACACAAGTATTGGCAGAGCATACCTCAATATGTAGATTACCAAAAATCATGAATATTTTCAGTATTGAAGTTAAAAATCTTAAGAAATATTTTAGAACGACCTGGACTGAGAACTCCTCAGTTCCTCATACATCTGTATCAGGTCTATGTAACCTAGCAAGAATCAGATCCAGAACTCTCACACAACTATTGGCAGAGCATACTTAAAGATGTAGGTTAGGAAAAATCATGAATATTTTCAGTGATGAAGTTAAAAAAAACTTAAGAAATTTTTTAGAGCGAGCTGGACTGAGAACTCCTCAGTTCCTCATACACCTGTATCAGGCCTATGTAATCTAGCAAGAATCAGATCCAGAACTCTCACACAACTATTAGCAGAGCATACCTAAATATGTAGATTACCAAAACTCATGAATATTTTTAGTGCTCAAGATTAAAAAATTCATAAGAAACTTCTGGAAGACCACTGAACTGGGAACTCCGCGATTTCCCATACAACAGTATCAAACCTATACGGAAAAATAAAAACGAGATCCAGAACTTCCACACAACTATTAGCAGAGCATACCTAAATATGTAGATTACCAAAAATCATGAATATTTTCAGTGATGAAGTTAAAAAATCTTAAGAAATATTTTAGAACGACCTGGACTGAGAACTCCTCAGTTCCTCATACATCTGTATCAGGTCTATGTAACCTAGCAAGAATCAGATCCAGAACTCTCACACAACTATTGGCAGAGCATACTTAAAGATGTAGGTTAGGAAAAATCATGAATATTTTCAGTGATGAAGTTAAAAAAAACTTAAGAAATATTTTAGAGCGAGCTGGACTGAGAACTCCTCAGTTCCTCATACAACTGTATCAGGTCTATTTAATCTAGCAAGAATCAGATCCAGAACTCTCACACAACTATTAGCAGAGCATACCTAAATATGTAGATTACCAAAACTCATGAATATTTTTAGTGCTCAAGATTAAAAAATTCATAAGAAACTTCTGGAAGACCACTGAACTGGGAACTCCGCGATTTCCCATACAACAGTATCAAACCTATACGGAAAAATAAAAACGAGATCCAGAACTTCCACACAACTATTAGCAGAGCATACCTCAAGATGTAGATTACCAAAAATCATGAATATTTTCAGTATTGAAGTTAAAAATCTTAAGAAATATTTTAGAACGACCTGGACTGAGAACTCCTCAGTTCCTCATACATCTGTATCAGGTCTATGTAACCTAGCAAGAATCAGATCCAGAACTCTCACACAACTATTGGCAGAGCATACTTAAAAATGTAGGTTAGGAAAAATCATGAATATTTTCAGTGATGAAGTTAAAAAAAACTTAAGAAATTTTTTAGAGCGAGCTGGACTGAGAACTCCTCAGTTCCTCATACACCTGTATCAGGCCTATGTAATCTAGCAAGAATCAGATCCAGAACTCTCACACAACTATTAGCAGAGCATACCTAAATATGTAGATTACCAAAACTCATGAATATTTTTAGTGCTCAAGATTAAAAAATTCATAAGAAACTTCTGGAAGACCACTGAACTGGGAACTCCGCGATTTCCCATACAACAGTATCAAACCTATACGGAAAAATAAAAACGAGATCCAGAACTTCCACACAACTATTAGCAGAGCATACCTAAATATGTAGATTACCAAAAATCATGAATATTTTCAGTATTGAAGTTAAAAAATCATAAGAAATATTTTAGAACGACCTGGACTGAGAACTCCTCAGTTCCTCATACACCTGTATCAGGTCTATGTGACCTAGCAAGAATCAGATCCAGAACTCCCACACAACTATTGGCAGAGCATACTTAAAGATGTAGGTTAGGAAAAATCATGAATATTTTCAGTGATGAAGTTAAAAAATCTTAAGAAATATTTTAGAACGACCTGGACTGAGAACTCCTCAGTTCCTCATACACCTGTATCAGGTCTATGTAATCTAGTAAGAAACAGATCCAGAACTCCCACACAACTATTAGCAGAGCATACCTAAAGATGTAGATTACCAAAAATCATGAATATTTTCAGTATTGAAGTTAAAAAATCTTGAGAAATTTTTTAAGAGCGAGCTGGACTAGAACTCCTCAGTTCCTTATACACCTGTATCAGGTCTATGTAACCTAGCAAAAATCAGATCCAGAACTCCCACACAACTATTAGCAGAGCATACCTAAAGATGTAGATTACCAAAAATCATGAATATTTTCAGTATTGAAGTTAAAAAATCTTAAGAAATATTTTAGAACGACCTGGACTGAGAACTCCTCAGTTCCTCATACACCTGTATCAGGTCTATGTAATCTAGCAAGAATCAGATCCAGAACTCCCACAAAACTATTAGCAGAGCATACCTAAAAATGTAGATTACCAAAAATCATGAATATTATCAGTACTGAAGTTAAAAAATCATACAAAAATTTTAGAACAACCTGGACTGGGAACTGCTCAATTCCACATACTCCTGTACCAGTTCTAAATTGCCTAATAAGAATCAGATCCAGAACTCCGACACAACTATTAGCAGAGCATACCTAAATATGTAGATTACCAAAACTCATGAATATTTTTAGTGCTCAAGATTAAAAAATTCATAAGAAACTTCTGGAAGACCACTGAACTGGGAACTCCGCGATTTCTCATACAACAGTATGAAACCTATACGGAAAAATGAAAAGGAGATCCAGAACTTCCACACAACTATTAGCAGAGCATACCTAAAGATGTAGATTACCAAAAATCATGAATATTTTCAGTATTGAAGTTAAAAAATCATAAGAAATTTTTTAGAACGACCTGGACTGAGAACTCCTCAGTTCCTCATACAGCTGTATCAGGTCTATGTAACCTAGCAAGAATCAGATCCAGAACTCCCACACAACTATTGGCAGAGCATACTTAAAAATGTAGGTTAGGAAAAATCATGAATATTTTCAGTGATGAAGTTAAAAAAAACTTAAGAAATTTTTTAGGGCGAGCTGGACTAAGAACTCCTCAGTTCCTCATACACCTGTATCAGGTCTATTTAATCTAGCAAGAAACAGATCCAGAACCCCCACACAACTATTAGCAGAGCATACCTAAAGATGTAGATTACCAAAAATCATGAATATTTTCAGTGATGAAGTTAAAAAATCATAAAAAAAATTTTAGATAGACCTGGACAGAGAACTGCTCAATTCCACATACCCCTGTACCAGTTCTAAATTGCCCTAATAAGGATCAGATCCAGAACTCCGACACAACTATTGGCAGAGCATACTTAAAGATGTAGATTAGGAAAAATCATGAATATTTTTAGTGCTCAAGATTAAAAAATTCATAAGAAACTTCTGGAAGACCACTGAACTGGGAACTCCGCGATTTCTCATACAACAGTATCAAACCTATATGAAAAAATAAAAATGAGATCCAGAACTTCCACATGACTATTAGCAGAGCATACCTAAAGATGTAGATTACCAAAAATCATGAATATTTTCAGTATTGAAGTTAAAAAATCATAAGAAATATTTTAGAACGACCTGGACTGAGAACTCCTCAGTTCCTCATACAGCTGTATCAGGTCTATGTAACCTAGCAAGAATCAGATCCAGAACTCCCACACAACTATTGGCAGAGCATACTTAAAGATGTAGGTTAGGAAAAATCATGAATATTTTCAGTGATGAAGTTAAAAAAAACTTAAGAAATTTTTTAGAGCGAGCTGGACTGAGAACTCCTCAGTTCCTCATACACCTGTATCAGGTCTATTTAATCTAGCAAGAAACAGATCCAGAACCCCCACACAACTATTAGCAGAGCATACCTAAAAATGTAGATTACCAAAAATCATGAATATTTTCAGTGATGAAATTAAAAAATCATAAAAAAAATTTTAGATAGACCTGGACTGAGAACTGCTCAATTCCACATACCCCTGTACCAGTTCTAAATTGCTTAATAAGGATCAGATCCAGAACTCCGATACAACTATTGGCAGAGCATACTTAAAGATGTAGATTAGGAAAAATCATGAATATTTTCAGTGCTCAAGATTAAAAAATTCATAAGAAACTTCTGGAAGACCACTGAACTGAGAACTCTGCGGTTTCTTATACAACAGTATCAAACCTAAACGGTAAAATGAAAACGAGATCCAGAACTTCCACACAAGTATTGGCAGAGCATACCTAAAGATGTAGATTACCAAAAATCATGAATATTTTCAGTATTGAAGTTAAAAAATCTTAAGAAATATTTTAGAACGACCTGGACTGAGAACTTCTCAGTTCCTCATACACCTGTATCAGGTCTATGTAACCTAGCAAGAATCAGATCCAGAACTCTCACACAACTATTGGCAGAGCATACTTAAATATGTAGGTTAGGAAAAATCATGAATATTTTCAGTGCTCAAGATTAAAAAATTCATAAGAAACTTCTGGAAGACCACTGAACTGAGAACTCTGCGGTTTCTTATACAACAGTATCAAACCTAGACGGTAAAATGAAAACGAGATCCAGAACTTCCACACAAGTATTGGCAGAGCATACCTAAAGATGTAGATTACCAAAAATCATGTATATTTTCAGTATTGAAGTTAAAAAATCTTAAGAAATATTTTAGAACGACCTGGAGTGAGAACTCCTCAGTTCCTCATACACCTGTATCAGGTCTATGTAACCTAGCAAGAATCAAATCCAGAACTCCCACACAACTATTGGCAGAGCATACTTAAACATATAGGTTAGGAAAAATCATGAATATTTTCAGTGATGAAGTTAAAAAAAACTTAAAAAATTTTTTAGAGCGAGCTGGACTGAGAACTCCTCAGTTCCTCATACACCTGTATCATGTCTATGTAATCTAGCAAGAATCAGATCCAGAACTCTCACACAACTATTAGCAGAGCATACCTAAACATGTAGATTACCAAAAATCATGAATATTTTCAGTGATGAAGTTAAAAAATCATAAAAAAAATTTTAGAATGACCTGGACTGAGAACTGCTCAATTGCACATACTCCTGTACCAGTTCTAAATTGCCTAATAAGAATCAGATCCAGAACTCCGACACAACTATTGGCAGAGCATACTTAAAGATGTAGATTAGGAAAAATCATGAATATTTTCAGTGCTCAAGATTAAAAAATTCATAAGAAACTTCTGGAAGACCACTGAACTGAGAACTCTGCGGTTTCTCATACAACAGTATCAAACCTAAACGGTAAAATGAAAACGAGATCCAGAACTTCCACACAAGTATTGGCAGAGCATACCTAAAGATGTAGATTACCAAAAATCATGAATATTTTCAGTATTGAAGTTAAAAAATCTTAAGAAATATTTTAGAACGACCTGGACTGAGAACTTCTCAGTTCCTCATACACCTGTATCAGGTCTATGTAACCTAGCAAGAATCAGATCCAGAACTCTCACACAACTATTGGCAGAGCATACTTAAATATGTAGGTTAGGAAAAATCATGAATATTTTCAGTGATGAAGTTAAAAAAAACTTAAGAAATTTTTTAGAGGGAGCTGGACTGAGAACTCCTCAGTTCCTCATACACCTGTATCAGGCCTATGTAATCTAGCAAGAATTTGATCCAGAACTCTCACACAACTATTGGCAGAGCATACTTAAATATGTAGGTTAGGAAAACTCATGAATATTTTTAGTGCTCAAGATTAAAAAATTCATAAGAAACTTCTGGAAGACCACTGAACTGAGAACTCCGCGGTTTCTTATACAACAGTATCAAACCTAAACAGTAAAATGAAAACGAGATCTAGAACTTCCACACAAGTATTGGCAGAGCATACCTCAAGATGTAGATTACCAAAAATCATGAATATTTTCAGTATTGAAGTTAAAAAATCATAAGAAATATTTTAGAAAGACCTGGACTGAGAACTGCTCAATTCCACATACTCCTGTACCAGTTCTAAATTGCCTAGTAAGAATCAGATCCAGTACTCCGACACAACTATTGGCAGAGCATACTTTAAGATGTAGATTAGGAAAAATCATGAATATTTTCAGTGCTCAAGATTAAAAAATTCATAAGAAACTTCTGGAAGACCACTGAACTGAGAACTCCGCGATTTCTCATACAACAGTATCAATCCTATACGGAAAAATGAAAAGGAGATCCAGAACTTCCACACAACTATTAGCAGAGCATACCTGAAGATGTAGATTACCAAAAATCATGAATATTTTCAGTATTGAAGTTAAAAAATCATAAGAAATATTTTAGAAAGACCTGGACTGAGAACTCCTCAGTTCCTCATACAGCTGTATCAGGTCTATGTAACCTAGCAAGAATCAGATCCAGAACTCCCACACAACTATTGGCAGAGCATACTTAAAGATGTAGGTTAGGAAAAATCATGAATATTTTCAGTGATGAAGTTAAAAAAAACTTAAGAAATTTTTTAGAGCGAGCTGGACTGAGCGCCCTTCAGTTCCTCATACACCTGTATCAGGTCTATTTAATCTAGCAAGAAACAGATCCAGAACTCCCACACAACTATTAGCAGAGCATACCTAAAGATGTAGATTACCAAAAATCATGAATATTTTCAGTGATGAAGTTAAAAAATCATAAAAAAAAATTTAGAATGACCTGGACTGAGAACTGCTCAATTCCACATACTCCTGTACCAGTTCTAAATTGCCTAATAAGAATCAGATCCAGAACTCCGACACAACTATTGGCAGAGCATACTTAAAGATGTAGATTAGGAAAAATCATGAATATTTTCAGTGCTCAAGATGAAAAAATTCATAAGAAACTTCTGGAAGACCACTAAACTGAGAACTCTACGGTTTTTTATACAACAGTATCAAACCTAAACGGTAAAATGAAAACGAGATCCAGAACTTCCACACAAGTATTGGCAGAGCATACCTAAAGATGTAGATTACCAAAAATCATGTATATTTTCAGTATTGAAGTTAAAAAATCTAAAGAAATATTTTAGAACGACCTGGACTGAGAACTGCTCAATTCCACATACTCCTGTACCAGTTCTAAATTGCCTAGTAAGAATCAGATCCAGTACTCCGACACAACTATTGGCAGAGCATACTTTAAGATGTAGATTAGGAAAAATCATGAATATTTTCAGTGCTCAAGATTAAAAAGTTCATAAGAAACTTCCGGAAGACCACTAAACTGAGAACTCTGCGGTTTCTTATACAACAGTATCAAACCTAAACGGTAAAATGAAAACGAGATCCAGAACTTCCACACAAGTATTGGCAGAGCATACCTCAATATGTAGATTACCAAAAATCATGAATATATCCAGTATTGAAGTTAAAAAATCTTAAGAAATTGTTTAAGAGCGAGCTGGACTAGAACTCCTCAGTTCCTCATACACCTGTATCAGGTCTATGTAACCTAGCAAGAATGAGATCCAGAACTCCCACACAACTATTAGCAGAGCATACCTAAAGATGTAGATTAGGAAAAATCATGAATATTTTCAGTGCTCAAAATTAAAAAATTCATAAGAAACTTCTGGAAGACCACTTAAATGAGAACTCCGCGGTTTCTTATACAACAGTATCAAGCCTAAATGAGAAAATGAAAACGAGATCCAGAACTTCCACACAAGTATTGGCAGAGCATACCTCAATATGTAGATTACCAAAAATCATGAATATTTTCAGTATTGAAGTTAAAAAATCTTAAGAAATATTTTAGAACGACCTGGACTGAGAACTCCTCAGTTCCTCATACACCTGTATCAGGCCTATGTAATCTAGCAAGAATCAGATCCAGAACTTCCACATAACTATTGGCAGAGCATACATAAAGATGTAGGTTAGGAAAAATCATGAATATTTTTAGTGATGAAGTTATAAAAAACTTAAGAATTTTTTTAGATCGAGCTGGACTGAGAACTCCTCAGTTCCTCATACACCTGTATCAGGTCTATGTAACCTAGCAAGAATCAGATCCAGAACTCCCACACAACTATTGGCAGAGCATACTTAAATATGTAGGTTAGGAAAAATCATGAATATTTTCAGTGCTCAAGATTAAAAAAATCATAAGAAACTTGTGGAAGACCACTGAACTGAGAACTCCGCGATTTCTCATACAACAGTATCAAACCTATACGGAAAAATGAAAACGAGATCCAGAACTTCCACACAACTATTAGCAGAGCATACCTAAAGATGTAGATTACCAAAAATCATGAATATTTTCAGTATTGAAGTTAAAAAATCTTAAGAAATATTTTAGAACGACCTGGACTGAGGACTCCTCAGTTCCTCATACATCTGTATCAGGTCTATGTAACCTAGCAAGAATCAGATTCAGAACTCCGACACAACTATTGGCAGAGCATACTTAAAGATGTAGATTAGGAAAAATCATGAATATTTTCAGTGCTCAAGATTAAAAAATTCATACGAAACTTCTGGAAGACCACTGAACTGAGAACTCTGTGGTTTCTTATACAACAGTATCAAACCTAAACGGTAAAATGAAAACGAGATCCAGAACTTCCACACAAGTATTGGCAGAGCATACTTCAAGATGTAGATTACCAAAAATCATGAATATTTTCAGTATTGAAGTTAAAAAATCTTAAGAAATATTTTAGAACGACCTGGACTGAGAACTCCTCAGTTCCTCATACACCTGTATCAGGTCTATGTAATCTAGCAAGAATCAGATCCAGAACTCTCACACAACTATTGGCAGAGCATACTTAAAGATGTAGGTTAGGAAAAATCATGAATATTTTCAGTGATGAAGTTAAAAAAAACTTAAGAAATTTTTTAGAGCGAGCTGGACTGAGAACTCCTCAGTTCCTCATACACCTGTATCAGGCCTATGTAATCTAGCAAGAATCAGATCCAGAACTCTCACACAACTATTAGCAGAGCATACCTAAATATGTAGATTACCAAAACTCATGATTATTTTTAGTGCTCAAGATTAAAAAATTCATAAGAAACTTCTGGAAGACCACTGAACTGGGAACTCCGCGATTTCTCATACAACAGTATCAAGCCTATACGGAAAAATGAAAACGATTTCCAGAACTTCCACACAACTATTAGCAGAGCATACCTAAATATGTAGATTACCAAAAATCATGAATATTTTCAGTATTGAAGTTAAAAAATCATAAGAAATATTTTAGAACGACCTGGACTGAGAACTTCTCAGTTCCTAATACACCTGTATCAGGCCTATGTAATCTAGCAAGAAACAGATCCAGAACTCCCACACAACTATTAGCAGAGCATACCTAAAGATGTAGATTACCAAAAATCATGAATATTTTCAGTATTGAAGTTAAAAAATCTTGAGAAATTTTTTAAGAGCGATCTGGACTAGAACTCCTCAGTTCCTCATACACCTGTATCAGGTCTATGTAACCTAGCAAAAATCAGTTCCAGAACTCCCACACAACTATTAGCAGAGCATACCTAAAGATGTAGATGAATATTTTCAGTATTGAAGTTAAAAAATCTTAAGAAATATTTTAGGGCGATCTGGACTGAGAACTCTTCAATTTCTCATACTCCTGTATTAGGTCTATATAACCTAGTAAAAACCAGATCCAGAACTCCGACACAACTATTAGTTGCAACGTCGGTGCCCACACCGGAGCCCCGTAGAGGGCCATGGATCGAACGATTCCCGCTTAGAGCTTCCGGCAGGAGGCCCCCTGAGGTTGCCTTTTTCAGTTTGAGAGCCAGACGTTGAAAGTGCACCTTGAAGTTCCACCAGCTGTTGAGGACGATTCCCAGGTACTTCATCGTCGACCCGACGCCGATGGGAACCTCTACTTCCGTTAGCTGGGAAACTGGTGGTGGCGCACCCCGGAGGCCGTGGAAGCACATGGCCTCGGACTTGTGCGGTGCCACCTCGAGTTTCAACTGCTGGATCCTTTCATCGACCATCGCAACCCCGCGTGTCGCTAGTTTGACTGCCGTCCGGTACGACTCTCCCCGCGCTAGGACCAACGTGTCGTCCGCGTATTAGACCACGCTGACCCCGTCGGTGAAGTCGCCGCGCAGCACGTAGTCGTACCCGATGTTCCACAAGGGTGGTCCTAGTACCGACCCCTGTGGAACACCGCATGAGATTTTCTCAGGTCAAGTTTTCGTTGGCCAGACTATAAATATTTACAGTTTTGAAGTTCAAAAAGAAAAAATACGAAAATGTGATGAAACAGACGTAATGATTTTTTATGTCGTTATGTATACTATTAAATGAGGAGTAATTGACGTTCTCGAGTTTATTTTTGTACGTGTTTTTTGAAGGCCATCATATCTATACCATAACTCACCGGTTAACCCGTAAGTTATGTAGTGTTTTTGGGCGATATTATAGTTAATTACAGCAGCTGAAATGTATGATTTTTCACCGATTTTAATAGTTTTAGCTACCGAATCCAACCTATGTACAATATCTGACTTGTTTCTATAGCCAGAGTCTGTAATGACAGACGTTTCGATGAGTAAGTGCGGGCCAAAAGTGTTCGTACATAACAATTCGTTTTCGCAATCAAAACACGACCTAGTTGTTCCCATGGCCTCATCTATTGCTTTCTGCATTAGTTGGAGACCATGGCAAAGAATTAGGTCAATGTTGATGCTTAAAAATGTGTACGTTCTATTGTTTGAGTATCCGCAGATACATTCAACTTGGCAAGAATAACTCGGAACTTTATCAAAAATTAATTGGGACAAATGAGCAACATTACACTCTGCATCTAAACGTTTTAAATTTTCTGTGTAAGTTACGATACTATTTTTGAACATGGGAATGTTTATTAAAATTTTGGCACGTTCCAAGTAATGTTTTTTTGTAATCTTTTTTTCTTCTATCACATTATGAGCCATTTTTACTATTGGACAATTTGATGAAGCAAGGTCCTGGAAATATTTTTTGTTTATTAATAATCCGCATAAAATATACTGGAATAACGAGTCAAAGGCACAAGTTGATGTTATATTTAATTTATGGTCTGGAAATTGTACAGACCCCGAGACGTTTCCGTTAAATAAAATCGGTATATGAGCCTTCTTAAAATCTTTAATTATTTCCCATTCTGGACAAAAATCAAGGCAGGTCTGATGTGTCTTACGTCTTTTTTTGGGTGGTTCTGGAGCTACTAGTTTATTGTTTTTATTTAGGCCTCCCCATTCTTCTTCAACATTCCAGTCGTTACGTGGAACATTTTCATCAAACGAGAGTTCGTTATGCTCAATATAATCTGGATCCTGGACCTCTTTGCTCACCTCCTTACAGTGAGCTTTATCAGTAAGAACAGAGTGTTCTGATAATTTAGCTTTATTTTTTGGGTCTTGTGCAAAACAATCGGACTCATTACTACGCTCTGTAATTTTTTCAGTTATGCGTTCTAAATGTTCCATTACGAAACGATCGATACGCATCGGTAATTCGCCTCTGAAGTCACGATGTTTCATATCTGAAAATTCTGCCTCGACTGCAGCGGAAGTAGCGGAAACTGAGCCTCTCCCGAAAATTGGCACCATAATTACGGTCCACAAAGGTAGGTAAGGCAGTAGGTACCTTTTTAACCTCTGTGCGAAATCAACGCTATAACACGCGTTGATTGTGTCGCCTTCCGAAGACTTGTCCGCTATTTTTATGGCTGTTTCATATAAGGTGTCAAGCCATGATTTCCAGCCGACCTTGTCCATGTTACCTTTTATTTGGTCATCTTCAGATTCATCGTCGGACTGATTATTGCCTTCGTCGTTATATGCATCGTTGTTACCGTCATTTCCTTCACCATCCAATATTCCTTTTATTGCCGTATTTAAAAAGTTTAATCGCTGGACCGACGGTAAAATACTACCATCAACTCCAGAACCAATATATTTACTCAAAGCTACAACGAGAACCGATTCTAAAAAGTAAGTTAGTTCGGCGAAATTTGTCATTTGGTGGGCTTTTCCTATACACCGCTTATAAAATCGCCTAACTAAATATTTTTCTTTGCCTTTTAGACAAGGCCATCGTGAAATCATGGAAATTAGATGGCAGACATCTAATCGCATGAAAGTAGATGGTAATGACGTCGATTTATTTACAACAGCGTCATAACACTTTTGTAAATAATCATTAAAACTGGCGCACTGGCCAAATATTTGTGCAACAGCTATTAACAAAGACCAGCCGAAATCGGTAACCACG
Organism: Leucania comma; assembly: GCA_958295575.1. Taxonomy (NCBI): domain Eukaryota; kingdom Metazoa; phylum Arthropoda; class Insecta; order Lepidoptera; family Noctuidae; genus Leucania; species Leucania comma. Next base: position 10,059,107 of record OY282474.1, on the reverse strand, counting down.
ATTGGTGGAATCGGAGCGTTTGCTGCAAGAATGTGGCTCAAAAAACTGGTAACAATAATGGCTCGCTGATCTGCTGATACCATTTGAAAAGTTGGTACGCTACCTTCTCGGGTTATAAGCACGCACTGGTATAAAAAAATGTGCGGGTTTTGCAATTTATCACGCTTTGCTATACCGCCAGTAGCATCGATTGCTAGCGTTGCATTGGGATCTTTTCGGCAACGGGAAATATAAATTTGGAGTTGCTCGGGTAACCAGTACATGCAATTAAATTTATACAACCCTATAGATTGTATACATCCAACTAACTTTCCATGTTCAGCACTATTAAGCAAATTGAGTGAAGGGTTTCCGAATTGCAATCCATATTTGGTTAATAGCCGCTGTTCTTTGGCTTTACGAACAACTTCGTTTGTAGGTAAGATCGGAGGATTTTTACCGCCAAATTCCTTTATACGACCGGCTTCTTTTCTTCGCCATGTAACCGCATCTTTACAGCTGTTAATCAGGTAATCCGCTTCTTCTATGCGACGCGCTCCCCTCAATTGCCTTTTTTTTGTTCCTGTGTGTAATGTTGCTTTTATGCCTTCAATTTTACACTGAATAATAACGTCTACACCTGTTAAAGGCCTCTTTATAAGTGTGCAAAAAACCTTCGCGTGACACTCGCGGCAATATCCGTCAACAGTCAAAAAGTATTTGGCTGTGGCACTCTTATAAATGTTGTGATTTTTGAATACAACAACACAATCCACTCTATGTTGTACCCACAAAGCTTCAGCTATCACGTCTGCCCACCCTTGACGCAACTTCCAATAAATTCGCTTACCATATACTTTTTCTTGTGGTTTCATACTTTGCCACTTTTCTTGAGAAATAACTAACTTTAACTTAATGGAAGTTAAACTGGTCATTTCAATATCGGTAGTCTGCTCAGCACTCCTTTCGAAACTATAATTACCGTCGCTACTAGAGATGCTTAATTTTGGCTCCGTAATCTCAAAAACTTTAGCAATGAGATCTCTCAGCCCACCACGATTACTATTAATAATTGTGTGGACATGCTTAGGCGTGATCTTAGACCCCTTATCTGCCATAAGTTTCGACACCGTTTTATAAACATCATGCGAAGGTGGATACAGACGCCCTTTGTCATCAATGGTGCGGCAATCAACACCCGACAGAATTTGCCGTAAGACAATTTTATCGTATGGTGTCTTTCCCGGCATTTTACAATAACAACAACAATAATGAATAACAAATAGAAGGAAATGTTATAACAAAAACAAGAAACAGTTAATAACAAAAACAAGTAACACTTATATCAATAGTAACAATTATAACAAAAACAAGTAGCAGTTATAAAGAAAACAAATAACAATAATAACGAAAACAAGTAACAGCTATAACGAAAACAATTAACAATTTAAACGAAAACAAGTAACAACCAGTTTACAACGTAAACAAGTAACACCAATAACGAAACAACAATCTTTACAAAAGAACTTAGAAAATACTAATATAACGATTCAATAATCTCCAAATACTGATGTAATTGTAGATCGTCGAGAATTGCTAAATACCTACACGAGTTATTTCACAATACTTTAAACGAAAATATTTAAATAAACTTATACTTTAGCTGGTAACGAAACCATAGCGACTTCTAATTCGACGCCAACGCCATCTAGGGAGCCATAAAGAAACTTTGCGGAGAGTCAATGTGTTAAATTTCTTTATCAACTCATTTCTTTTGAACAATGTACCAGATTTCAATGCAAATTTCATAACAATTGGGAGTAAATATTCTGAAACAATGAATTGTAGAGTTAAGTTCCCAGTTCAGTGGTCTTCCAGGAGTTTCTTATGATTTTTTTAATCTTGAGCACTGAAAATATTCATGAGTTTTCCTAATCTACATCTTTAAGTATGCTCTGCCAATAGTTGTGTCGGAGTTCTGGAACTGATTCTTATTAGGCAATTTAGAACTGGTACAGGAGTATGTGGAATTGAGCAGTTCTCAGTCCAGGTCATTCTAAAATTTTTTTTATGATTTTTTACCTTCAATACTGAAAATATTCATGATTTTTGGTAATCTACATCTTTAGGTATGCTCTGCCAATACTTGTGTGGAAGTTCTGGATCTCGTTTCTTGCTAGATTAAATAGACCTGATACAGGTGTATGAGGAACTGAGGAGTTCTCAGTCCAGCTCGCTCTAAAAAATTTCTTAAGTTTTTTTTAACTTCATCACTGAAAATATTCATGATTTTTCCTAACCTACATCTTTAAGTATGCTCTCATTTTACCGTTTAGGATTGATACTGTTGTATGAGAAACCGCGGAGTTCTCAGTTCAGTGGTCTTCCAGAAGTTTCTTATGAATTTTTTAATCTTGAGCACTGAAGATATTTATGAGTTTTGGTAATCTACATCTTTAGGTATGCTCTGCTAATAGTTGTGTGGGAGTTCTGGACCTGATTCTTGCAAGGTTACATAGACCTGATACAGTTGTATGAGGAACTGAGAAGTTCTCAGTCCAGGTCGTTCTAAAATATTTCTTAAGATTTTTTAACTTCAATACTGAAAATATTCATGATTTTTGGTAATCTACATATTTAGGTATGCTCTGCTAATAGTTGTGTGGAAGTTCTGGATCTCCTTTTCATTTTTCCGTATAGGTTTCATAATGTTGTATGAGAAATCGCGGAGTTCCCAGTTCAGTGGTCTTCCAGAAGTTTCTTATGATTTTTTTAATCTTGAGCACTGAAGATATTTATGAGTTTTGGTAATCTACATCTTTAGGTATGCTCTGCTAATAGTTGTGTGGGAGTTCTGGATCTGATTCTTGCTAGGTTACATAGACCTGATACAGTTGTATGAGGAACTGAGAAGTTCTCAGTCCAGGTCGTTCTAAAATATTTCTTAAGATTTTTTAACTTCAATACTGAAAATATTCATGATTTTTGGTAATCTACATCTTTAGGTATGCTCTGCCAATACTTGTGTTGAAGTTCTGGATCTCGTTTTCATTTTACCATTTAGGTTTGATACTGTTGTATAAGAAACCGTGGAGTTCTCAGTTCAGTGGTCTTCCAGAAGTTTCTTATGAATTTTTTAATTTTGAGCACTGAAAATATTCATGATTTTTCCTAATCTACATCTTTAAGTATGCTCTGCCAATAGTTGTGTCGGAGTTCTGGATCTGATCCTTATTAGGCAATTTAGAACTGGTACAGGGGTATGTGGAATTGAGCAGTTCTCAGTCCAGGTCATTCTAAAATTTTTTTTATGATTTTTTAACTTCATCACTGAAAATATTCATGATTTTTGGTAATCTACATCTTTAGGTATGCTCTGCTAATAGTTCTTTGGGAGTTCTGGATCTGTTTCTTGCTAGCTTAAATAGACCTGATACAGGTGTATGAGGAACTGAGGAGTTCTCAGTCCAGCTCGCTCTAAAAAATTTCTTAAGTTTTTTTTAACTTCATCACTGAAAATATTCATGATTTTTCCTAACCTACATCTTTAAGTATGCTCTGCCAATAGTTGTGTGGGAGTTCTGGATCTGATTCTTGCTAGGTTACATAGACCTGATACAGTTGTATGAGGAACTGAGGAGTCCTCAGTCCAGGTCGTTCTAAAATATTTCTTATGATTTTTTAACTTCAATACTGAAAATATTCATGATTTTTGGTAATCTACATCTTTAGGTATGCTCTGCTAATAGTTGTGTGGAAGTTCTGGATCTCCTTTTCATTTTTCCGTATAGGTTTGATAATGTTGTATGAGAAATCGCGGAGTTCCCAGTTCAGTGGTCTTCCAGAAGTTTCTTATGAATTTTTTAATCTTGAGCACTGAAGATATTTATGAGTTTTGGTAATCTACATCTTTAGGTATGCTCTGCTAATAGTTGTGTGGGAGTTCTGGATCTGATTCTTGCTAGGTTACATAGACCTGATACAGTTGTATGAGGAACTGAGAAGTTCTCAGTCCAGGTCGTTCTAAAATATTTCTAAGATTTTTTAACTTCAATTCTGAAAATATTCATGATTTTTGGTAATCTACATCTTTAGGTATGCTCTGCCAATACTTGTGTGGAAGTTCTGGATCTCGTTTTCATTTTACCGTTTAGGTTTGATACTGTTGTATAAGAAACCGTGGAGTTCTCAGTTCAGTGGTCTTCCAGAAGTTTCTTATGAATTTTTTAATCTTGAGCACTGAAAATATTCATGATTTTTCCTAATCTACATCTTTAAGTATGCTCTGCCAATAGTTATGTGGGAGTTCTGGATCTGATTCTTGCTAGGTTACATAGACCTAATACAGGTGTATGAGGAACTGAGGAGTTCTCAGTCCAGGTCTTTCTAAAATATTTCTTAAGATTTTTTAACTTCAATACTGACAATATTCATGATTTTTGGTAATCTACATCTTTAGGTATGCTCTGCTAATAGTTGTGTGGAAGTTCTGGATCTCCTTTTCATTTTTCCGTATAGGTTTGATACTGTTGTATGAGAAATTGCGGAGTTCCCAGTTCAGTGGTCTTCCAGAAGTTTCTTATGAATTTTTTAATCTTGAGCACTAAAAATATTCATGAGTTTTGGTAATCTACATATTTAGGTATGCTCTGCTAATAGTTGTGTGAGAGTTCTGGATCTGATTCTTGCTAGATTACATAGGCCTGATACAGGTGTATGAGGAGCTGAGGAGTTCTCAGTCCAGCTCCCGCTAAAAAATTTCTTAAGTTTTTTTTAACTTCATCACTGAAAATATTCATGATTTTTCCTAACCTACATCTTTAAGTATGCTCTGCCAATAGTTGTGTGAGAGTTCTGGATCTGATTCTTGCTAGGTTACATAGACCTGATACAGATGTATAAGGAACTGAGGAGTTCTCAGTCCAGGTCGTTCTAAAATATTTCTTAAGATTTTTTAACTTCAATACTGAAAATATTCATGATTTTTGGTAATCTACATCTTTAGGTATGCTCTGCCAATACTTGTGTGGAAGTTCTGGATTTCGTTTTCATTTTACTGTATAGGATTGATACTGTTGTATAGGAAACCGCGGAGTTCTCAGTTCAGTGGTCTTCCAGAAGTTTGTTATGAATTTTTTAATATTGAGCACTGGAAATATTCATGATTTTTCCTAACCTACATCTTTAAGTATGCTCTGCCAATAGTTGTGTCGGAGTTCTGGATCTGATCCTTGTTAGGCAATTTATAACTGGTACAGGGGTATGTGGAATTGAGCAGTTCTCAGTCCAGGTCATTCTAAAATTTTTTTTATGATTTTTTAACTTCATCACTGAAAATATTCATGATTTTTGGTAATCTACATCTTTAGGTATGCTCTGCTAATAGTTGTTTGGGAGTTCTGGATCTGTTTCTTGCTAGATTAAATAGACCTGATACAGGTGTATGAGGAACTGAGGAGTTCTCAGTCCAGCTCGCTCTAAAAAATTTCTTAAGTTTTTTTTAACTTCATCACTGAAAATATTCATGATTTTTCCTAACCTACATCTTTAAGTATGCTCTGCCAATAGTTGTGTGGGAGTTCTGGATCTGATTCTTGCTAGGTTACATAGACCTGATACAGTTGTATGAGGAACTGAGGAGTCCTCAGTCCAGGTCGTTCTAAAATATTTCTTAAGATTTTTTAACTTCAATACTGACAATATTCATGATTTTTGGTAATCTACATCTTTAGGTATGCTCTGCTAATAGTTGTGTGGAAGTTCTGGATCTCCTTTTCATTTTTCCGTATAGGTTTGATACTGTTGTATGAGAAATCGCGGAGTTCCTAGTTCAGTGGTCTTCCAGAAGTTTCTTATGATTTTTTTAATCTTGAGCACTAAAAATATTCATGAGTTTTGGTAATCTACATATTTAGGTATGCTCTGATAATAGTTGTGTGAGAGTTCTGGATCTGATTCTTGCTAGATTACATAGGCCTGATACAGGTATATGAGGAACTGAGGAGTTCTCAGTCCAGCTCCCTCTAAAAAATTTCTTAAGTTTTTTTTAACTTCATCACTGAAAATATTCATGATTTTTCCTAACCTACATCTTTAAGTATGCTCTGCCAATAGTTGTGTGAGAGTTCTGGATCTGATTCTTGCTAGGTTACATAGACCTGATACAGATGTATAAGGAACTGAGGAGTTCTCAGTCCAGGTCTTTCTAAAATATTTCTTAAGATTTTTTAACTTCAATACTGAAAATATTCATGATTTTTGGTAATCTACATCTTTAGGTATGCTCTGCCAATACTTGTGTGGAAGTTCTGGATCTCGTTTTCATTTTACTGTATAGGATTGATACTGTTGTATAAGAAACCGCGGAGTTCTCAGTTCAGTGATCTTCCAGAAGTTTCTTATGAATTTTTTAATCTTGAGCACTGAAAATATTCATGATTTTTGGTAATCTACATATTGAGGTATGCTCTGCCAATACTTGTGTGGAAGTTCTGGATCTCGTTTTCATTTTCTCGTTTAGTTTTGATACTGTTGTATAAGAAACCGCGGAGTTCTCAGTTCAGTGGTCTTCCAGAAGTTTCTTATGAATTTTTTAATTTTGAGCACTGAAAATATTCATGAGTTTTGGTAATCTACATCTTTAGGTATGCTCTGCTAATAGTTGTGTGGGAGTTCTGGATCTGTTTCTTACTAGGTTATGTAGACCTAGTACAGGAGTATGAGGAATGGAGGAGTTCTCAGTCCAGGTCGTTTTAAAATATTTCTTAAGATTTTTTAACTTCAATACTGAAAATATTCATGATTTTTGGTAATCTACATCTTTAGGTATGCTCTGCCAATACTTGTGTGGAAGTTCTGGATCTCGTTTTCATTTTTACCTATATGTTTAATACTGTTGTATAAGAAACCGCAGAGTTCCCAGTTCAGTGGTCTTCCAGAAGTTTCTTATGAATTTTTTAATCTTGAGCACTGAAAATATTCATGATTTTTCCTAATCTACACATTTAAGTATGCTCTGCCAATAGTTGTGTGGGAGTTCTGGACCTGTTTCTGACTAGGTTATTTAGGCCTGATACAGTGTTTTAAGAAACCGAGGAGTTTTCAGTTCAGTGTTCTTCCAAAACCTTCTTATGAATTTTTTCATCTTGAAAACTGAAAATGTTTGTGATTTTAATAATTCTACATCTTTAAGTATGCTGTTCTAATACTTTTGTCGGAGTTTCCGATCTGGTGCTCACTACATCATATACACGTGCTACAGTTGTATGAGAAACCATGGAGTTTTCAGTCCAGGTTACTTCCAAAATTTTATTATGATTTTTTTTAACTTGTTTACCCGAAAATATTCGGTTATTTCTAATCTACATTCTCAACCATGCTCTGCTGATACTTTAAATCGATTACCGTTATAGTTGGAAGTTTTTTTGTTCGACTATCATCTGACCTTTAGATCATATATAGAATTATTTGTGAAAATAGTCGAATTGCATATTTATCGTCAGTTTTATGAACATTATTTGGTTATTTCTGATATCAGTTCAATATGTTTTTTTTTTTTTAGGTACTCTAATGGACAGAACTATTACTAAAAGTATTTAGGAACTATAGAACTCGCCTTTGTGCACCTAAAGCACTTTTAAAATTTCGCTTTTGGAAAAAATGATCTGCTACCGGAAGTTAGCAGATCATATTTTCATTTGACATTTTTCCAGGAAAAACAGCAGAACTTTTCCTAAAAAGTATCAGGAACTCCAGAACTATGCTGCATGCGAGTAGAACTCTAATTTTTTCATGCTCTGCTGGAAAATGATCTGCTAAGTTCACGGCCATAAGGATCATTACTAAATCCATCAATTAAGTGGAATAAATATGGAATGAAGGTTTGTATGAAACGTCATTATTTTTGTCAATGGGAAATCTCGAAAAAGCACATGGCTTGCTAAAAAATAAATTTTAACATTAATTTTTATTATCACATACAGATTCACAGCACTTTTTTATGATGATTATAAATTATTATAGACTAGCAAAAGGTTAGGAACATATAAGAGGTATAATATAAAGTAGAACATTTATATTTATGAGTTTGCTGTCAATAGCAACCAAATTTGTTAACGTGCCAAACCAAATTCGGTGACGCTAAATGCTATGATATGACTAACAATATTTATACTATAAGTGACCTTATAGTGCACTAAACGAGGTGTCTTTGAGATTGTTTTTCTTTGCTATCGATTGCCGAAACTATTTCTGTCTTTCGGTAGAAAAAGAACGTTTCAGTTTAAAGTCAATCAAACTCAAAGCATTTATTTATTTCAAATAAACATTTAAAGACACATTTGAATTTGAAGCTAATAATACCATGTGCGTAAAAACGAAGAAAAATCTCCGTTGACTCTCTTTTGATTCATATTATCACTACATAGTATAAAACAAAGTCGCTTCCCGCGGTCTGTCCGTGTAAGCATACATAGTGCTTAGATCTTTATAACTTCGCGACGCATTGTGATGCAGTTTTTTTAATAGATAGAGTGATTCAAGAGAAAGGTTTATATGTATAATACATGCATAATATATTTAATATCACCATTGCACCCGTGCGAAGCTGAGGCGGGTCGCTAGTGTATTACAAAAATCTTGGTTACTTATTTGTTTTTTTTTTATGGTAGGCAAAATCATCAAGCGGTTACTTATTTCATGTCGCTTCTCTCTCTAAAGAGCAGTGTGAGCAATTTAAAAAAAAAGCGATTCAAACCAAACCACTTTCATTAGAAACACAGAATGCGAAGACTTTAAACTATTAAAACAATGCATAAAAATGCAAAGATCGCAGAAAGCGATAAGGCCACCCATTGTATATTTTAAGTTATAAGCTCAAATTGTGTATCTAATTGGTGTAAAATAAAGTATACATATATAAATACATATACTTTTTTCACCGTAGTAGAACACGCCGGGTATCCGGTACTTTTTATAAAAAACTAGCGACACCAGCTTCACACGGGAGCAATTGTGATATTAAATATATTATGCATGTATTATACATAATGTAAACCTTCATCTGAATCACTCTATCTGTAAAAAAACCGCATTTAACCGTTGTGTAGTTTTAAGTATACATAGGGACAGACAGCGGGAAGGGACTTTGTTTTATACTATGTATTCACCTATGAATTTATTTAATCTTCATACAACATAAAAGTACAAAGGACCTGTACAGCTTGGAAAAGTTAGTATACAATACGCAATACCCTTCCATTTAAAATCAAAGAAAATAAACAGAAGAATGCGTAGCAGAGATAAAGCACCATAATGCACAACATTTCAAACATTGACTGTCACCCACAGGCACACCCCAAAAACTGTCCAAAAAAAAATGTCATCAATGTGATTAATGTTCAGCGCACATCGGTCGAGGAGACATTTTGTTTTGAGTTGTCGCCACCATCCATCTTAGAGACGTTCTGTTCGTTACAGTAATTAATTAACCCGAACTTGCCTCCTCATCTACGCCCAAATATATTGTTAGAAACTGAGTGAATGCTGGAGAGGAGATGCAATTAGTACAATACTATCTCGATAACTTCAACGCATAAATAGTAATAAAAATTATAGTTTATTAATGGCAAGTAAACTCAATCTGTTTAGGTACTTAATTAAATGTAAACAATCTTGGTATGTCTTTTTTTTTGTAAATCGAATAAAAATCATACAAAGATTATTTAAATTTTGTTAATTACTTAAGGTTTAGGTAATTAACTAATTCTAACCATTTTTAGATAACATTTATAGACAATTTTTCAGATAAAAGACATGTGAAGTTAAGTACCTACACAAATAGAGTATAGGCCCAAACATTGTTAGTAACAGAATTCAAAACCATGTTAGTACAAAAAATTAGAAATATACTGAGAAAATAAAAAAGAATTGGATCTTTTGACCATGGCGATAACGTAATACAACCACGGTGCGCACTTGTCCAACATAACTTTATAAAGTCCTTACACGTTTTTTGAGTAAACTTGTATTATAAAAATGTGAAATGAATATTATTATTATTGCTTATTACATTTAGCGTCTGATACTGTGATCTTAAACTGATTATTGATTGCGTAAATACTATGGGGAAAATACTAATACAAATACTTAAAGGGCTTATTAGAAAAGGTCTTGTTATTATTTAAGTAAAGTCTCAATGCATAATATTCATAAACAGCAAAGTTATGAGCGTTTGTTTATATCCCAAAATCTCACTCAATTTCTGGAAACATTGAACAGGTTTATGAATGAAAGAATGTCAATAAAAATGGAAAACACTGCGCTTAGTATTTTCTAGTAGTAATTATTATTGAATAATGATTCAATTATGAATTTACCAATAATGACAAATTTTCGTGGACAATTTTGGGACTTTGATTTTTGTACTTTTGACTACACAAATATGATCAGTAACGGGTACTGATTGAGCCCCATTTTTTTGGGCACAAACTAAAAAATAGAGGTGTAGAGGTTGAAATTATATTCACAAATTACATAATGAACAATTACAAGAACGCTTAGGAAAAAAAGCACTTTTTGCCTTACAACCTTATGTCTGGGAGGTGTCGATCTGTTCGCTTTTGTTTTCAAGATACGTTTTTGCGACAAATGTATTAAATACTTTGATCACGAATACTCTCGTGATTGAAGATCAAAATCAGTTTTCTTTCTTTTTATGCACGCATTTTCTTTGATGTGTTTTGTGGCGATTTAATCTTTAGATATACAAAATCAAGCATGCATTGTGGAGTAGTTTTTCAACGCTATACTTTAGGTTTCTTTTGGTTAGTTTTTAAAGGTTTTTTATTTAGTGTATATCTTCCAGTTTCTCAGCTGCAGTGCTGAAGCAATGATTAATTACTTTTATTGTGTGTTGCTGTAATTTGTGCTTGTATTTGTGTCACTAACATAGTCATAAGTTTGTTTTATTGTTACTAACATATTAAATTGTTACTCGCAATAAAGATTATTATTATTTATTATGTAAATCTTCTATACCGTGTGTTTGTCACCTAACTCGTTCTAAACGGCTTGATCAATTTTAATGAAATTTTGTGTGTATATGTGTGTATGCCTTGGAGGGCCTCCCACAATGACACAAATGACCTGGTCAGGGTTGCTGGGGTCCGATAGATGCGAGACGCACAGGTCGTCATTGTGGCGACGCTTGGGGCCTATATCCAACAGAGGACATCTTTTGGATGATGATGATGTGAGTGAGTCCCTGGATGGTTTGAAAACACAATTATTATTATACCCGCTACGACAAGGGTGTTCGTTTTGTTTTTTCTGACAACGTGCCAGTTTTCGGGCATGATAGCGTCTGCCAGGGTCTATATTACATTTATGTAGTATATTACATTTATAATGATAGCGAGGATGGGTTATAGGGGGTGAAAAGTTAATCCTTTTGACTACTAAAGCAAGTGTAAACGCACAAATATTAAAAGTGAATATTTATAATGCGTGTGTGTGTGTATAAAGGGTGATTGGTAATTAGTGAACAATACTTAAACACGTGATTGTAGTCACGATAACTAACAACTTTTACTATGGACTAAACCTGAAATCGAGAAAAAAATCAGCTAAGTTTTTGACATTTTGACCAGTTAGGCGAACATAATTGTACTGCAGCAGATTTTTTTTCGCGATTTCAGATTTGGTCCCATAGTAAAAGTTGTTTGTAATCATGACTGAAACCACGTGTTTAAGTATCGTTCACTAATTACCAGTCACCCTATATGTTTGATCAGCTAAACAGATTTGGATTAACACATAGGATTCTTTTTATCCTGAAAATATGTACACTTTTTTTGTAATACAATTTGCTAAGCCTCGTAACGTAATGTAGTTAGTTAATAATTAAGTTTATTATCTACATATCGTTATTTATATAGGTATATATATAAAATAAAGTCATGTTAGTTACATCATTTGTAACTCAAGAACAACTGGATCGATTTTAATGATCTTTGCTCTGTTGAATTCGTCTCCACCCCGGATAGCAGAATAACTATTGAACAATCTTAAAATATACGTAAAAGAGAATTAAAAAATATCCAAATTCTTCTAAAAATTACTCCTCTTCCTTAGTCGTTCACTCTTGACAGAGTGGTCGTGGTTATTAATGTTGCATTTTTGTTGACGAGTGAGGCTCCCGGGATGCGTCTCCACTTATCCCGGTTAACGGCGTCTCGGGAACACGGGACTATGGAAGTTTGTGTTGCAGCTCTGATGAGGTCTGGCCAACGCGTAGGTGAGCGCCCTCGTGACCGCTTCCCCTCCACTTGTCCCTGGACAACGAGTCGCTCCATGGAGTCTTCGTTGTGAACAACGTGACCGAAATATTTAAGGATTCGTACTTGCACAGTCGACGATAACCTCTGTTTGATTTTCAACTCTTCCAGGATCGAGACGCTAAAAATGACAGCAACTGTCAGTTACACTGATCTCAATCATTCAATCATTCGGTCAATACGTTTAGATAAAGGTAATCAGTACATTCACTGACTGTTAGGCGGTACAAATTTCGTAGATCAGTTAGTTTTACATACAAAAAAACCCTTTACATAACAAAAGACAATCGTTCATATTTCAGCAGCAACTACGCGCCGAGTCGGCAGATGCATACAAGAACAAGAAAAAAAGACAAAAGTTATGTTTTTAAGTAAAAATCTTAAAGTTCCGCGTAAATTCTAGACAATAAACATAAAAGGAAAGACTATATTTCGCAGCTTGGCGGAAACTTGGCTAGTTTCAAAATCCGCATGCAGAGCTTGTTCCAACTTATCTGCAGGAGGTCTTTGCTAAAATACTTCATACAATCCCTTATATAGTACCTACGCGGCAAATAAGTTGAACCAAAACGGTCGTTTACCTTGGTCTGGGAAGGTCGATCGCCATTTAGATTCAACTTAGATGCCGCTTATTGTACCTACTTATTTAACTTGACCCCCCTGGATGTTTCTGTTTTAAGTGATATTAAATGCAGTCGCTTGACCAGTACTGGCCCAGTGGTAACGGCTCCAAGTTACGAGTTGTAGGTTGGTTTCAAACCAAACCAGGTGCATTACTATTGTGTAATTTATTTCATCTACTACTTTTCATCTTCACAGGTCAGATTGCTGACCTGTAAGCAACCTTCACAGTACTATTATTAACCGGCTTCCAAATAGGAAGAAGTTAAAGGTTCGGCTGTAGGTATTTTTAGGATTCTATAGGTACCTACAGAACCCTAAAAATACCTACAGCCTATTAATACGGAACCGTAGCAATTTTCAGTTCTATGTAGAACTGCTGTGATGAAGTCGACAGGCAGGGTAGGATAGCAATTTTTTTTTAATAAAAATATTTTTTTAAACCGAGTTCCTACCTACTATCTGTTCGTAGTTTTCATTTAAATACATACATCGTTAAATTTTGTCGTTTTAATCCCGCGGAGGGTCGATTTGGTACATGAAACATTATCGATTTGTAAATTGAAAAAAGAGAAAAGTAAAAAATAAAATAGGTACTTTCTTTTTAAACTTGAATAAATTTTCGCATGTAAGTACCTACTCAAATTAAGTACGCAGCTGAGCGAGGCCAATGAACTGTAAGGAGTTAGTACGCAACGACCGACAAGTACCTACAAGGTCATTGACTCGTTTACTTAAAGAAATTTATTTCGTACAGGCGTATATTTCGAGTTTTAGAAAAAAAAATTACTTAATTTTTTAATTTTATCTTTACAAATCGATAGAGTTTCATGTACCGAATCGACCATCCGCGGGATTAAAACGACCAAAATTTACTGGTGTATAAACAAAAATCACAACAATTGATCCGCACTTGACTAGTAAGTTACTGTAATTGCAAAGCTGATCAAATAATAAAATCCAAGATGGTTGAACACGTGCCCAAATTCCTATAAAAACAAAATAACACAAATCTTTTTACCTTCTAAACTTAAACATAAACAAGTTTAGAAGATCAAAACATAATTCATCCAGATTGATGGCATCCATAATTACTTCATAAACTTTATTATAAGAAATATTCAAAATACTTCTCTCGGACGTAGTGCGGTGAAATGAGCAGTACTCGGAATCATGACTCGTTATTTACTCATTAAAACTTTGAATTGGGGGCGTTTCTTCGATAGGGGAAGTGGGGAGGGTAGCTAGGTAAACTTTTCAGTAATATGCCAGATGTTTAATGTTTATCTTTTTTTGTGGGCAGCGAGGTAGCGGCGGTTTGTTTATGAATTGTTGATGCGAAAATATAGAGGTGCATCTGGCCTCAAGTTTTTTTTAAACATGGCAAGTAAAATTTCGACAACAGCCAGTGCTGAATCATTTTGAGGTTTTTTGAGGTGACATAATCATCTCATAACTTTTCCCGCTCTATGGCGCAGTGGAAGACAGAAGTTTATTAACTAAAATCACATTCATGCTAATAATGTTGCCTTGTGTTTAGGACCACGAATTTCCCTTTCAGAAGTGAACCCGTTGCCCTAGTATTCTTAGGGCCTGTTAGGCCCCTATAGTTTTGCTGACATCTCCTTGAGGCGCGCATGGAACACTATGCGCTGTCGACGACTCGAACTCATTTCAGATAATTACCAGACAGGCAGCGGCGAGCAACCCATTGGTCGTCGTCCGTAGCCCACGTCTACGGTGGCTGGTAGTCGGGGCAGAAGGAAGCAACCGCTGCTCAGTCCCTTGTCCGAAGCCAGTGCTGAACTTTGACTTTTTCATAAGGTTTCCCTACTTGAAATCTAATGATGTTAGCTCGAATAACACTTGCTTGAAAAAGTTAACTCGACAGTACTTAATATCGATAAAAAACGGTAATTTAAAAAACTAAGAAACCCGACTGCTTTTCTGAGTATTCATGAAAATCCAACTCAACAAGAAAATCGTTGTACCCGATTGCACGTAACTATATAATATTTTAAATACAAGATAAATTGTAGCAGTCGGGACCCATTCTAGAAATGGAGGCTTAGTGAATAGAGAGCACATACCTATATTACATTGCTGGTTACTCCAATCTACTGACTAGACGGCTGACTTTCTAGAACGGGTCCCTCCTTCTGGCGCAGTCGGGTAATAAATTATGAGCGCGACAGTCCACTATCTCGATGCATCAAAATCTCTGTTGGTTGAAAAGGTTGTAATCATTGGTCTAATACTTCTTACATCAAAGTACAGTACCGTAAAACTGAAAATAATCACTACATAGTATAAAACAAAGTCGCTTCCCGCTGTCTGCCCATATCTATGCTTAGATCTTTAAAACTACGGAACGGATTTTGTTGCGGTTTTTTTTTTAATAGATTGAGTAATTCAAGAGGAAGTTTTATATGTACAATACATGCATAATATATTTAATATCACCATTGCACTCGTGCGAAGCTGGGACGGGTCGCTAGAAAATAATATATTAGTACTTTGAAACCATCGTGCTTGTCGTACCAAAACAATTTATAAAGGTCAATATTTTAATATTAAAAGTTTTGTAAGTGAATCAGGTCAGTGTAGGAATTCTATAGGCTATGTGGTATTGAATAAATCATAGTTTTGTTCAGCTGGTATTTCTCAGGTGTACGGAACTGACGTTAATATTTAATACCTCTGTTCTATATACTTTTCAGTTTTTTTATAACGGAAATATAAATATAAGAATAAAAAGTTTTTACCTTTAGAATACCGTAATTAGAGACACAATAGAAAGACAATAGGTGAGCGGACGCCGGCGTCCTCTTGGGAATTAATGAATTAAAAAGGGTATATTTTTTTAATCTTTCCTTATTCCACTTTCCGCGTACCGGAAGACTCTGTGTTGGAAGGCCTCCTTCAAGATGGACCGATGACTTGGTAAGGGTTGCGGGAATCCGATGGATGTGAGATGCATAGGACCGTTCATTGTGGCGACACTTGAGAGAGGCTTATGTTTAACAGTGGACTTCTTTCGGCTGAAATGATGATGACACCACTTTTTGGCAAATCTAGTTTTATAAATACCGTAAAACTCTGTGATTGGTTTAAGTAATAATTGTCATCAACTTGATATCACTGTGTAGCGTGTGTAGATATCAATTTTACATGATAGTAACTTTAACGCCACTGAATTGGACTGTACACTGATAAGGTGGTATGCTTTCTTAACTCATGTAACTTATTAATAAGCTGTTGAATTTCCTAAAATAAATAAATAAAACGTGTGTAAAAAGCCAATCCACTAAGTGTTTGTTTACGGAGACGCGTATAGTTCGTCGTACATTGCAGCAGCGGGCTGCGTCATCGCACGCAGAAACATAAACATATGGCCTGACGCTGCGTACAAGCTCTTCAACGCTTCGTCGATAGAATTTCATAGTTTTGTATGCAAATTATACTCTAAGGCGTACACTGAGCGTATAATAGCAAATACACATCTACAAAGCTACGTGTCCGTGGACAGTTGGCCTTAGGTAGGGTTACTAGTTAAAATAATCAAAAGTCCGGAGAAAAGGCCTGATTACCCAACCCAATTAGGGGTTCGGGCTTGCGGACGGCGTGCAATGGGTAGCACACTGTCCGATCGTCCGGTAACCGACCGGACCGAGCCCAAGTCGCCGACGGCACGTTCTGTTCCCGCGCCCCTCAAGGAGCTGTCAGCAAACCGTAGAGGCCCAGCCTGCTAACTGCAGGCAGGCAGGGTCAAAGCCTGCTGGGGTCAAGGGCCGTTTTCTGAGAGGAAGGCTCAGCCCCGGCACTATAGGCAACGAAGGAACGGGGTAGGTTTTTAGTCAGTAAGAGTCTGACATTACTTCCCGCTCCGCCCAAGGGCGGGATTTGTCATTGGATGATTTTACCTAGCATAAAAAAAAACCCAATTAGGGGTTAAGCTCGCCTATATTCATCAACGGTCATATATTTATTGTCTGATAGAATTGTATGCACAGTAAAGAATAAAAAAATGCCATTGAAAACTCCTAAGATTTTTTAATTTGAATTTTCTCTGAAACGTATTTCACAATTTAAAAAAAATCGATGTTATCGTTTTTATATGGTTTTTATACACTGAAGATTTTGCTCACGCGTTGCACGTAGCTGTCATGGCGAGAGAAGGGGCTTTACCACAAAATAAGTAATAGTACAAGCCGTAGTAAAGAAAGATTATAAGTTTATTATAAGTCCCTTTAACTTTTTTTTTAAATTTTAAGCTGTATTTTATTGAAAATGCTAAAAATCCTGAGATTTCATGACATTTGCAAAATCCGGCCGCAATCCTGAGAAGAGTCCAATAATCCTAATATCTCAGGACAAATGAGATATGGTAACCCTAGACGAACGAAGTAATCTTTTATTGGTATATGGTTGTCGCCTTGGCGCGACGGAAACGGGCACAAAAACTGGCAGTATTGCCACGTTGCCCAAAAAATTAAAAAATATACAGAAAATAATTTAAATATTTATCTTCATATTATATTTAATTTTATGTTTATGTCACAGCCAATTTCAAAACTTCAAAATTTGAGTGTTTTTTTATGGTAGGTAAAATCATCCTATGACAAATCCCGCCCTTGGGCGGAGCGGGAAGTAGTGTCAGACTCTTACTGACTAAAAACCTACCTCTCTGTAGTATTGTATGCATAAATACTCGTATAGATAGGGATATAAAATTAAATAAATAAACGAACTTTCACCATTCTGTTAACATCCTAGGATTTTACTAAACGGCGCAAGTCAACTAAACGCCCGAATGATATTCAGCCAAACATACTTAAACCCCTAAGCAGATAGATGAGTTGGATTGTCAACTTTTAACTATTTGCCTAGCTCAGATATTTGAGAAGGTTTTGTCAGGTAGCAAAATTAATTTTAATATGCGTTTAGCCGGCAATGTGTTGATGACGGTAATAAGATAAGCCGTTGAAGCCCCAATGCCCTATCTGACGGACTTAAAGGAAACAACTGTCCTTATAGGGGTACCCTAAGTGTTTTATAATCATAATAATGGTCACCCTATTGAATGAAAGCCTTACATTTGGCATTACACACACAAATTAGGCGCATCGGCTGAACATTATTCAGCCAGCACATCACACACACACAAACACCACATTGGATATCTCATCCATACGCACAAAACGTTTTAGGAACACATTCATTGTACGTACAGATTCCCTGGCGGAGTACAGAGTCAGGACACAGATCCTGAGGGTCTATTAGTTAAGAGTGAATAGGTTACTTCTAGGCAAGCGTGCTCCATAGTCAACCACGACATCCCTTACCATCAGGTGACATATCTAGAAATCAAACGCGAGCCTGTCAATAATAATAAAAAAATACTTAATATTAGGTGAACAATTACTAACATTAGACTTAGTTTTTATTTTTTTTTAATCTACCACCTTATTCAATAAATGCATACATATAAGAATAATGTCCTTTAAAGAATAATGTTTCTATCTTTTTATTTTCTAACTCGAATAAAAAGAAAATCTTTACTTCACATTCACTGAATAGAAACGTCATTCATGAAGCCGAAATCTTAAAAAATAAATCTACCCCAATTCTGCTTCTGGCAGTTGAGGGACCATAACTTCCCACTTCACAAACCTTAAAAATATTTGCTGACAAACTCTATTTTATTAGCTACTACCAGAGCTACGCATAAATCCGTACGACAAACAATAAAAACATCAAGGACCATAGTTATTCTGGAAGCGTCCCATCTCCGCAATCGCTTTCAAATAAAAATATCGATTTCATTTTTCTTTGTGTGTTTGCGCTTAAAGTGAGCAAATAATAAAATAAGGCGCGGTTACCAAATCCAATAATATCGTGCCACAAAGGGTCCTCGATTGTGACGGATATTCGGAATGGAATTTAATATTTTACTGAAGCTAGACCCAAAATTATTTTAGCTTAGGACCGGAATTGTGGACCCTGACTTGTGGTTCTGATTTCGAATGAAAATAGACTTTTAGTTTTGAAGACGTTTAATCAATTGGGTATATTTGAAGTGTGACAGACATCAATCCGAAATAATACCAATACTTGATGTGTCGAAATTAGGTATCATTGATACGGTACTAGAACTAAGGACGCAAAAAACTAGAAATAGAAACTGAAAATGATCTTTTTCCACCGTGATCGAAGTTTGATCTGGAGGTTTATTGTTATTATTCATTTTTAATTCAACAGTTAATGAAGATCCAAAATTGTAGTTAAATTTCTTTAAACCTAGTGTTAGTACCATATTTTAGTTATACCTAACATTTTAAGCATTTAGCATAGAAGCTGATTAACTTTCTTACTCAGTCATCTTCCCCACAAAATGCCTAAAAAGAGGGTAGCACACTCTCGACAACAGTTTTTAGAATACGTGTTGCTATTGGTCCGAGTTTTAGCCGCCAAAGATGCTAGTTTCTTCCAAATGATTGCATGAAAGCCGTCACTTCGATTCTATCTAAACATCTTTGACGCACTACAAAACCGGCCCAAGTCTGCTATTTTTGTAAATTCGACATTTCAACACAATCCCATGGTCATTTTGGTAAAAGTTACTAATCTGTTAAATCATAATGGTCGGTTATTGGTCTCGTAAACGAATGATGGTAGAATGACTTTGTCGTATTCAGACAATTCTAATGGTAAGTCACTAATCAAAGGAACTTACACAATTTTAGCAGATTACCCCATAAGTCAGAAATTCATTTGTCATTATGTACGAGATTACCGTTTCTTTCAATGGTGTGTTAGTGATTGACTGTTGGAAAGTCATAGTGACGCCATTATATCAGTAGATTATCAAACTTGTCAAAATCAACCATGATGACACTAAGAGACGATTCTGACACTATTGTAATAGCAGACTTGAGGCCCAGGGGCAGTTTCAATAACATTCTATATTTTAAGCATCATTTCAAGCAACAGACGTCCATTGTTGGATCCTGTATCCAAGTCTTCCTCCCCCAAGTCTCACCATAACGACCGGTCCTGTGCGTCTCGCATCCATCATATTCCTGTAACACTCA
Organism: Leucania comma; assembly: GCA_958295575.1. Classification (NCBI taxonomy): domain Eukaryota; kingdom Metazoa; phylum Arthropoda; class Insecta; order Lepidoptera; family Noctuidae; genus Leucania; species Leucania comma. The sequence continues at coordinate 10,039,078 of OY282474.1, read as the reverse complement.
CTAGGTCTTCGTTCTACCTTGTGGGAGGCTTTCCAACGCTCCGTCTTCTGGTACACGGTCGCCACTTCAGAACTTTTCATTCCCATCTACCATCTGTTGCGAGTAATGTGCCTTGCCCACTGCCTCTTAAGTTTGACGATTCTTCGGGATACATTTATTATAATCATCATCATCATCATCAGCCTTTTAATGTTCCCACTGCTGGGCCATAGGCCTCCTCTCTAAGATAGGGAAACATTTATTATACTTAAGTTAATATAATAATAAAACCCATTGCACCGGTATCGGGAACAGGAATTATACCTGTGCCCGATACCGGTGGAATACTATTTTTTATATTTTTAAATGTTTTTTTTTTTATTTTGTATTGAAATGTTTAAAAATATAATTTATATGTAATATAAGACAATAATAATATAATATTTCCACAACTATCGCACAACACCGTGTAGTCCCAAAATAAGCAGAGCTTGCTTGAGTTATTTATATACAAGTATATACCTAAATCTTGAAAAAAAAAATTAATTACCTAAACGGCCCCTTAACAATTAATTAAACCAAAGCCGACAAAAAAATGCAACCCTCAATTAAATTATGAAATAATTAAGTATCATCTAACGGCCAAATAAACAATAGAAATGCAATGATTAAATTTTCGGACGGGAAAAATCACAGTCACAAGTGCCGTAAAGAAATTTACGACGCCCCATGTACGTGGGGTGAAACCCCGGGACCCCTTGGGGCTGTCTATATTAAACGAGGGGTTGTATACTTATTAAAAGTGAAAGTGCAGTCACGCGGCGGGAATACCTAGTCAAACACCTTCGGGCTTCATTTCTTATTGGGTCCATATTGGTCGCCGACTGTTATTAAATGATTTTGATTTTCCTAGTTTTGTTTGTTACTGACAAAGTTTAGTTTTGGGTTTTAATTAAGTGGTTTGTTAGTTGAGGGTTAAAAGGAGGTTTTAGTAAAGTTGTTAGGGAATTATGTCCAAAACTTTTACCCTTATTATCTATTTTGTCATCTTCATTTCAGCCGAAAAACGTGCCTGTCTCTCTTAATAATTCACGCGTTTATAATAATATTTACTAAGTTAGTACAAAATGTGCGGTTGCGAATGGACCATAAAGCTTATGCGGAGATGACCTAGATAGATTTTGCTAGAACTGGAATGAAGAAACGCGGGCTAGCGTAAGATGGAAGGAGTGGACTCTTAGGGCCGAAACACATAAACGCGTTGCGGTGCCGCGCCGCTCTTTTTCGCGTCGCCGCAACGCCACTTTTATATCCTACAGGAATAACCAGTTTCTTGAGATTTTTGAGTGTGGATGTACGTTTCTCTACCATGGATCGTAATAAACTTATCATCATCATCATCATCATTTCAGCCGAAAGACATCTACTGTTGGAGGTAGGCCTCCCCCAAGTGCCACAATGAACGGTCCTGTGCGTCTCGCATCCACCGGATTCCCGGTGGATGTGATTACTTCCTTAATAAACTTATGCTTATTTGTTATTAAGAAGATATTACTCTATTTTAAATAAACGACAAAGAAGATACTGGTTTTATTCATTTATTATAGCTATAGTATTCGCGCCGCGGTACATACTGCACAATTCTGCGTTAAGGCAAGCGGCACTGCCGATTTTAGCGGCGTGGCGCGGCAACGCGGTTATGTGATTCGGCCCTTAGACCAAGACTTCCCGTCTTGGCCTGAGAGTAGGACATAACAGGCGGACACAAAAAAAAGCCAGTACTAATAAAACACCTATATTTATTACATTGTATAACAAAATATAATTTATACAGTATTTTTCTCATTGTGAGTTAAAACCAAGCATTTATTGACAACAAAAAATGTACGCCATCTTTTATTCACGAACATGAAAGAGAGAAAATCTTCCCTAAAAAATACAAATAAAAAAAAAAATTAAGACACAATATACTATTAAAAAAAGAACAAAAGAACAACTAGTATCCTTATTTGAAAGAAACAAAGATTTAAGGGTAAGCTTGTAATGACAATGAAATTAAAAGGCAGAGGAAAACTCTTATTCCACTCGTAACATTAGAAAGTTCCGGTGAATTTGTTCACGCACCCCTCCTTAAATGAATTATTCAGAGCGGCAAAATACAGGGTAAAAAGTTTAAAGAGCCAGTTGTCTATCTAGCTGTCAATAATGTTCTTTAATTTATTTTTGCAGTCGTGTGCATTGGGTTTTTATTTAAATTAGCTTTCACTATTTATTTTTTTTGGGAAGATCTATGTGTAAATTTATTATAGCCTAACAACTCTTCTTAACTTCTCTGATAGCTGCTTTTTTGATGCAACTGAGAATCTCTTGATAAGCAAACATTATGCAGAATTTTGACGTCTGCAGACTTTGTGCATCGCTTCATTATTCGCTTTCAAAATTGCGACCATATATCGGAATTTTGAAAGCAGTTGAAGTGGATTCTTACACATTTTTTCTTTTCTTTAGTCTCTATAATCCCAACTATATCTTTTATCTTTGGGAGTGCTTTGAATGTTTTGTTCCCAGAGAAAAGCCTTGTCTCTCATCGTTATCTCTTCTTCGTTTTCCTCCCCATTGTTCAAATCGTTATGATAGGTCCTTTACTAATCATTCTTTACACTATACAAATAGTGGTTTAGTTTAAAGATACAAAAACCTTAATTTATTATTATATGTGGTGACTGGTAATTAGTGAACGATACTTAAACACGTGATTGTAGTCATTATAACAAACAACTTTTACTATTGGAGCAAACCTGAAATTGCGAAAAAAATCTGCCAAGTTCAGTACATTTTTACCAGTCAGGCGAATATAAATGTACTGAACTTGGCGTAGTATCGTACATTATGGTTTATTAAATTTATTATTATAAATTAATTTATAATAATAAATTAAAGATTTGTCGTATGGGCAATCCAATTGTGGGACAAGTTTAAATTGATTTAAAAATTGTGTGTTCTATAAATAACAGAATAAAGATATAATATATTTTCTTTTGAGGTAATAAAATGATCCTGTTTAAAAAAAAATATATAAATTCAAATATATAAATTAAATGTATATAATTATATGTACCTATTAAATTTTTAAAGAAAAACATTTATAACATACAAGTCAAATGAATGAGTCGCCGCCGCTATTTAGATAATAGATAAAATTTTATCTTTTGTGTATAAACGGGGCAGGTATTACTCAACTCCTGAAACTGGATTTAAAAAGTCCAGACTACTCGTATTCTAGCAGTTTTAAACGGTTACTAAGCCACGACACATTTGACAAGCTAAAAGTTTGTGAAAATACTCTAAACGCCATTCCAAAAACAGGTTCAATAGAGCCGCCTCTAAATATGTCCGAAAAAGACCCACATACAGAAAGTTATAACATCGTTAGACTTTCAAACTACAATATAAACTAGATAAAAGCATCATAAATCTAATCCCGAAAACGTGATGTTGGTGTAAATATGAATTTCACTTGAAATACTCAGGTGCGTCAGTGCGTGTTTTAGTGGTGTATATGTCACCGTAAAATTGCAAACGCCGTAAGATTGTAAAATATCGCGAGAAATTGTAAATTATTTATTCTAAATAAGACACGGTTATGTTACAAACTAATGAATTTGGATGTGGATTATCGTGTACAAAACGATTTTTCACAATATATCGAGAAATAATATAATCTAATAAAGATTAATTACAATCATACGGAGTTTGCAATTTACCGGTGACATATACACCACTATTTTTTAATTATGGCAAATACTCGTACTTAAAGGAATTATTAGAAAAGGTCTTGTTATTATTTAAGTAAAGTCTCAATGAATAATATTCATAAAGAGCAAAGTTATGAGCGTTTGTTTATATCCTAAAATCTCACTCAATTTATGGAAATATTGTACAGGTTATTGTTTATGAATGAAAGAATGTCAATAAGAATGGAAAAACACTGCGCTTTTTATTTTCTAGTAGTATTTGTTATGAATGATGATTAAATTATGAATTTACCAATAATGACAAATTTTCGTGGACAATTTTGGGATCTCGTTTTTTTTACTTTTGACTACACAAATATGATCAGTAACGGGTACTGATTGAGCCCCATTTTTTTGTGCACTAATTAAAAAATAGGGGTGTACCTATATATTTTTTTGGATTATACTGTCAAAGGATGCCAGTTGGGGTTCATTCTGCCTATGTCATGCCCTATAAAAAACCTATAATAATGGAAGTCTGTTATTATGTTGGTGTTGTTTTTGATATCAACTTAACTCAAGATTTATATTTTATAAGGAAAAATAAAACTAAAATTCCTAGAATGTGTGGTCTAAAAATACATGATTTCGAAGATATCATCAATCATAATGAGGTCAAAAATTGTCATCTGTTTGACAAATCTTTACTTTTGTGACGTTGCCAGTAATCGATGAAAGCTAAAGTAGTTTGCAAATAAATAATATACAATTGATTTGACTGCCCTATTGGTCTAGTGGTTAGTGACCCTGACTGCTATGTCGGAGGTCGTGGGTGCGATTTCCACGTAGGACAAATGATTGTGTGATGAGCACGATCATTTGTTCTGTGTCTGGGTGTTATTTATCTATAATATGTATGTATTCAGAAATATATAAGTATGTTTATCAGCTGTCTGGTACCCATAACACAAGCTTTGCTTAGCTTGGGACTAGACGGTGTTGTGTGATAGATGTGGAATATGTTATATTATATCTAATGACATTACATATTTACGCTGTCGTATTTCGCTTATGGGTATTTTACATTAATAATCGTAAATATTTATCTAATTATTTTGTATAAAAAACGGAAAAAATACATAAAATGATTGAAAAATAATTCAAACGCCAGTTAATTCTTTGACATGGTCTCATTTATACCCTAGAGTTATGGGGTACAAAAAACACGTCATATATAGGGTGACTGGTAATTAGTGACCGATACTTAAACACGTGATTGTAGTCATGATAACAATCAACTTCTACTATGGGACCAAATCTGAAATTGCGATAAAATCAGCCAAGTTCAGTACATTTTGACCAGTTAGGCGAACATAAATACCTTGACCAGAAAATTTTGGGATTATGAAGACCAGAGTAAAGTAAAAAAGAGTAAGAATCCCAATACTGTTAAAAAGGCAGTCACTAACTAACAAAAACTAGGCTCACAAAGTGGTCTCCAGACTAGGCTCATTTCTAAACCTCGTGTTAGGCTTAGTCACATTCTCTTTCTACATCTAAAATTAGATTCAAAAGCCACTTTACATTCAATGATCAGAGACTGAAGGCTTTTATAAGACGGGGATAAGTCCTTTACCCTAGCGATTTCATTAACATCATTTATCTATACGCATATATTGCCTCAGGCTGTCAGATTCAGCTCAGAGAATATTTTTGTGGCGTTTTAATAAAATTTACTCCGCTTTGCCAAGGGTCCCTGTCATCTTGAAAACACGAGTGCAGTTTATTGTCCACCCTAAAAGAGCGGAGGTACGTTTACAATTTCTTTTATACATTTCGAAAAGTAATTTGCTCTACTTCGAATTTTCTTCGGCGATTTTTTTGTTCATATTATCTGTTGAAAACCTTTCAATGCTTATTGTCAACATCGAATCGTTTAGATGAATTCTTATGATTTTGCAAAATGCTACATTGTGGCTATAAGTCTGGCTGACAATTTCTTATATTAAATTTCTAGCTATTGAATATTAGTTTCAATGACATTCATATCGAATGACTTATTTGATATTTGTTTACTATTGGAACTTCAGATCACTTAGACAGAGGTCAACAATTTTCTAAGTGCATAAAGTTTATTTCGCCAAACTTAAGCGTTAATGGGTAAGGCATATTGCTCACAGAAAAGATGGGATGAGGAGAGGACGTAAGGTTCTGGAGTGGCGACCACGGACCCACAAAGTGAACTGATGACCTGGTGACGATTGTTGAAGTCCGATGGATGCGAGACGCATAGGGCCGATCGTTGTGGGCGACTTTTGGGGAAGCCTATGTCCAACAGTGGACGTCCTTTGGCTGAAATGATGATGATGATAAAAAATTACACTATTGGAAGCAGTTTTCAATAAATACACTGTTAAATTTTGGTCGTTTTAATCCCGTGGAGGATCGGTTCGGTACATGAAACTCTATTGATTTATAAAGATAAAATTAAAAAATAAAGTAGGTACTTTTTTTAAACTCGAATTAATATACGAAATTAATTTCTTTAAGTAAACGAGTCAATGACCTTGTAGGGAGTTGTCGGTCGTTGCGTACTAACTACCTACAGTTCATTGGCCTCGATCAGCTGACGTTTACCTAAAGAAAACAATTTCGTACATGCGTAAACTAATTCGAGTTTTAAAAAAGTAATTTATTTTTAATTTATATTTTTACAAATTGATAGGGTTTCATGTACCGAATCGAACCTCCGCGGGATTAAAACGACTAAAATTTAACGGTGTATATTTTCTCAAACTCAAACAATTTAATCAGAGAATTAAAACGAGTGGAAAATTTTACGTAGTGTCCCCAAAAAAAGTATAACCTCTTTAAAACCCAGACGAAGTACAAACAAACTTCAAGACTTAGAGGTCCTTGTATAAAGGTTCTTCATAACAACATTATTGAGAGCAAAATTACGTAGGTCTTATAATATTTTCTAACCATTTTTATGTAACCTAGAATGAAGTCTAAGCGGAGTCGTAAACCACGGTAAAAATTAATATCATAGATATTAATATTATATCAAGAAAAATTAATAAGGGTGCGTCGACACCAAGAGATGACATGCCGTAAAAAGACCGTAACATTTATATGATCCTATAAAACTGAGTGATATTAATATTAAAACGTATCGTTTGAATTTGTTTTATGTGCGTAATAACAGCAAAGAAATCATTTTATAAGGTAAAAATGTGTTTCTGATGTCTACATTTTTAATGTAAGTACTTTGACAAATGAAATGGTATCGGGTGTTTTCGGTAATTCGGTAAATGACGAATACTTTTTATCACTGCAGTTGTCATCATCATTTTAGTCAAGAGACGTCCTCTGTTGGATATAGACCTGCCCTGAGTGTCACCACAACGAACGGTCCTCGCATCCATCAGATTCTCTTGACCCTTACCAGGTCATCTGATCACCTTGTGGAAGGCCTTCCAACGCTGCGTCTTGCGTTACGCGGTCACGACTTCAGAACCTTGCGGCCCTAAACACTATCTGTTTTTGCGAGCAATTTGCCCTGCCCACTGCCATTTAAGTTTGGTATTTTTTTTTTGCAAATAAAAATATAGGTCACAGATTTCTATAGATTTAATTTTAAAATTACTTTCGTGATCACAATTTTAATAAGAGAGACAAAATAAGACTTTTTGAAACACATTTTTAATAATATCAGCATCAACAAAGAATCTATTCCACTCGAAAACGCGACAACTGGCAGCATTAAGCAAAATTAAATGGAGTGTTCTATAGAAAAAAATAAAATTTAAATAAAATTTTTGCAACCCGTCCGATGCGCACGCCCGCCTCGCTTCGCAAAAACGAAACGAAACGATTGTTTGATCACCATTAAAAGTTTTCGAAACATTTCATTGTAAGCTAGGGATGGGAACGTAAACAGAAAATGCCGACGGTTTAAAAAGCGAACGCTCCGTATTCAACTGTTTTTCGGCAACAACAATTACTCTGGCAACTTTTAGATCGCCTTCTTAAATGATGAAGATCTTAGTAGATGAGAAATTTTGCTTTCAATTTTGAACTGAAATAACAATTTCTAAGTTTATCTAAAGGATCACATCTTTGTTCAGAATTTGTATTCTAATCGCAATAATTTATGGACAACTCTGACAGGCCTGTTGGTGTAGTGGTTAGTGGCCCTGACTGCTATGCCGGAGGTCTTGGGTTCGATTCCCACCCAGAACAAATGTTTGTGTGATGAGCATGATCATTTGTTCTGTGTCTGGGTATTATTTATCTATAATATGTATGTATTTAGAATTATATAAGTATGTTTATCAGCTGTCTGGTGCCCATAACACAAGCTCTGCTTAGCTTGGGACTAGACGGTGTTGTGTAATAGTTGTGAAATATTATTATTATTATATTATTATAACTAAAGAGGTTGGTTTTCAAAAGAAGTACCTAATATTAATTACTTTAAGATATTAAGAAACCACTACAAAAGACTTACTGCTACTACAAATTAAAAAGCATTATTCACAAAGTCTGATTTTCATAATTACTTAATTACGAGTATTCCCAGACAGCAGCTAGCATCCAAACAGGGCCATAATTATTCTACTACTAAGAAAAACCGTTTTACTTTTTTCTTAAATACATTTTTGAATATTTAAAGTCAACTTATCTCATTTGGTTACTTTGCTTGATGAGTAAACGACTATTCTTCAAAAGTTTTTTCTAGAACTTATTCTTTGGTCTTACAAAAATTTCAAAGTCGTCAGCAGTTTTGGATAAAGCGTATGTACATTATGGGAAAACATGAGTAATTTTTCTGATAATACAGAAAAGTTGTTTCATCATATTTGTTGAATGGTCTTAAAATATTTTTTACAAAAACGTTTTGTTCCTTAGGGTTGTGCTTTACCAGGCGTTGCACAGGAGGGTTTCTAGAGACAAGGCTCCTTCTATGTGTTGAATGTGATCACTGGTGTAGTTTTAATAAGGTGACAATCCCGTACTTCCACATCGCCAAAGTCTGGTTGTGTTTGGGGGTTTCTCTCAAAAATAGAAGGAATTAAAAACATAAACTGATTTCACAAAAGATACTTGTTTGATAAATTTTAACAAGTCTTACTGAATGCTTCCTTTCCATCAATATAACCCGAGAGCCTTGAAGGCATCAATGAAAGGCTGGACCTAATTGAAGTGAAGACCTGGACTCACTTGGTCCATCCTAGATATCCTTTATTACTTTTCAAAAGGTAAGGTTGACATTAAGAGATGGTTCATAAAAAAATTACTCATATAAACCGTTTATCGTGTATCGTTTATTTGATTTAACTGCAGGTAGGCAGGGTCGAAGCCTACTGGGGTCATGGGTTAACTTCCGAAAGGAATACGCGGCCCCGGCACGATAGGCTACGAAGGAACGGGGTAGGTTTTTAGTCAGTAAGAGTACTACTTCCCGCTCCGCCCAAGGGCGGGATTTGTTATTGGATGATATTACCTACCATAAAAAAAAACATAATAATTTAAAATCTCTCACTGGCATCGTTTATAATGTTGACTCTGGAAAAGACAAAAAATAGGCTTGAACCTTACAGTAATCGCATAAGATATAACATTTGACTCAAATGAAATAGCGCGTTATTCCCCGACTTTCTGCTGTACCATTTCGCAAAATCACTTCCACAAGTTGCAGATAGTAAGAATGAAGATGGTACCCATATAAAATCCTTTGTTTCATAATTCAATTCAATAAAACGGCCCATTTTATTCCATATCTGATAGCATAATTTCCAACGAAGTATTGTGAGTTTTCCTTTCATAATAAGGTTAAGCGGTGTACCTTCGCAAACGTTTTCCCCATATGACGTCACGAATGTACCCGTTTTTTATCCCATGATCAAATATTTAAATGACGTTTGCTCGACCAATGCATGTACGCCCTAATGCGAATATGAATTTAGGCGAGAGACGAAAAAACTCGAACGAGTGAATAATTCAGTGAATTGGGAAAGTAAAAGCACTCTTTGTTGGAGTAGAAAGCGAGTCTGTCTGTCCGTCTGTCACTTACTTATGACATTAGAGTTGCCGGCCTAAAAATTACGCACAAATGAACGGAAAAAACTTCTTATTCTCGTGCTTCGGAAGTGTTTGTGTACCTACTTATATATTATGTAGATGTGACTGTTTGGTGAAGAATTTTTAAAATAAAAGATTATGGATTGACTACGAATTGGTATCTACTTACTTCAGTTTTGGTTTTTAATTTTTTGACTTAATCTTGTTGCATTAAATAATATTTACAATCTGTGTGAACAGTAAAGTTTCTTTAGTTTTATATAGAAATAATAAATAATAATCATTTATTTATTTCTCAGGCAACTTTATATCCACATTTTAATCACAAAGAAACTTAAAAACTATGTTAATAAATTAATTAAAAAATTTAAATGCTTTGTAAGTACCGTTACACTATTTCTTGAATATACATATACGGGTTAGGTAGAAAATTGTTAGAATTACTATCACCATACAACGAAACCACAAACGAAACTTTAAGAGCAAAAGTATTCCACAGTGAGCGCGGGCTTGCGGACGGCGAGCAAAGGGTAGTTCGCCGTTCGACCGTCCGGTAACAGTCCAGGACCGAGCCCAAATCGTAAACGGCGCGTATTGTACCACGCGCGCCTCAAGGAGATATGAGCAAACCGTAGGGGTCCAGCAGGGTCGAAGCTTACTGAGGCGAAGGATCTGCTTCTGAAGGAAGATTCAGCCTTGGTATGAAAGGCAACGAAGGAACAGGAGTGCCTTTCTAGTCAGTAAAAGTCTGACACTATCTCCCGCTCCGCCAAAGGGCAGGAGATGTCATTAGATGATTTTCCCATCTAAAAAACAAAAGTAAAAGCAGTACTTAAAGTTTTTTTGTAGACGTTACATTTCAAATACGCAAAATTTAAAATCTAAAAATAAAAACATAGAAAACAGAAACTCAATTCTAACAAACCAACTACCTTCAAACAACCAGTAACTATTCCTTTCAACACAACGTAAGCGACAGTAAATTAAATACAAAGAATATTGGTCGTAATGACCCCCCGAAGCCTGTGGGACCCACGCCCCTTCCATGTCGGCTCGCGTAATGGGATATCTAAACTTATCCTGTACGAACCTATTAGGTATCGACCGTATTGGATTTGGTTTAGTGCCATTTAGTACTGTACCTCTACCATGAGTTTTAAGCAATAGTATTCGTCGCTACTCGATATCGACGCCGTAAATATTTTGTATGGCAAATTTTGCAGCGCCTCTAGCGGTCACTTGCAGAACCAAAATTTGCCATACAAAATATTTACGGCGTCGATATCGAGTAGCGACGAATACTATTGCTTAAAACCCATGGTAGAGGTACTGGTGATTGTTCTAGTTTAGGTAGTTCCGAAATCCGAGACTGTTTTGTTCTTCTACATTTATTTATTTATTACACATACAAAAGAAAACTAAAATCTAAAACACATACATACAATGGGCGGCCTTATCGCATTCAGCGATCTCTTCCAGGCAACCTGGAATGGACAGTAATTGCCTGGACAAAAAATGGGGCTGTCAATGATGTGACAAAACTTGTATCATACATATATATATGTCGGAACCGGCGTAGATTTGTTGACAACAAAACAAGGCACGCCATCTAGTGGCAACTAGAAGAAATAGAGGTGGCGGGCCTAGACAGAGTCAGCTGTTTCCGCTTTGGCTACGAGCTTGGGGAGGGAGAATCCGACGAGTACAGCGGACACTCTCAGCCAGGCCGTCGCAGAGTCAAGACGTTCTGAAACTGTCCGTTTTGTTGTTTCTACCTACCTAATAACAGTGCACTGTACCGAAATGTATTGAGAAGTAAACTGATTCAGTTCCTAACCGTTTTTATTCATTGCACGATAATCACGTAGGCCCACCTGGTAAATGATCAGAGCTCGAAACATCCTGAACGAGCCGTCATATATTATAATAGATACACAATATATACATATATTATATAATAGATACATATATACATACATATTGCAAACTATAGACAGAAATATAAATGACGACTATCGATATTCACAGCGACAGATAATGTTCCTTAACAAGTTTTTTAAAAACAGGCAACGATTGAGCGCGTTTAAATTCCATCTGGCAATTCATTCCACAGACGAGCAGCCTGAATAGTAAATGATTTGTCATAGAAAGTGCTTGTATGGATTGGCATTTTAAGTCGCAAGTTATTTCATCATCATCAGCCTTTTAATGTTCCCACTGCTGGGACATAGGCCTCCTCTCTAGGTGAAGGAATGGGCCGTAATCCACCTCGCGGGTCCAGTGCATATTGGTGAATGTCACATGTCTTCAAATTTTTGGTTCTAGGACATGCCGGTTTCCTCACGATGTTTTCCTTCACCGTTTTGAGAGCAGTGGTGAAGAAATAAATTACACAAAGTAATGCACCTGGCTGGGTTTGAACTCGCGACCTAGAACTTGTAAGTTGGGGCCAATTACCACTCGGCCACCACTGATCTCTTGTATATTTGAATTAACAAAATTCTATTGCAACAAATACACGAGTGTAGGGTAACTAACTATATTTATTACTACTACTAAATTATTAATCATAGCAACTAGGCTCAAAAATTGTTAGTAACAGAATTTTTAAAGACTATTAGTAAAAATTTTTTGGCTGGCCTGTTGGTCTAGTGGTTAGTGGCCCTGACTGCTATGCCGGAGGTTGAGGTTCGATTTTTACCCGGGCAAATGTTTCTGTGATGAGCACGATCATTTGTTCTGTGTCTGGGTGTAATTTATCTATAATATGTATGTATTTAGAAATATCTATGTATGTTTATTAGTTGTCTAGTACCTATAACACAAGTTCTGCTTAGAATAGGACTAGACAGCGTTGTGTGAAAATTGTGAAAAAAAAAACCAGATATAGACACCACTGAGAATAAAAAACAGATAAAGTATTTATTAGCTACTTTTTTGAGCCTATTCATTCTTTCTTTCTTTCATTCTTGTTCTGTTCTGTCCCACTCCTGGGCAAAGGCCTCCCTCCACTCTTTCCATTACTCGCGGGCCCGCGCATCTTCTTGCCAGTTCTGGAGGAATCCGTTGCTATGAATAAACAACAATTATTATTATTCACTTTTATTGTTTCTCAATTATTTAGTTAGTTACCCCATATTCGTGTATTTGTTAGTTTAAAGTGTACAAACTATTACCTATGAACAAACCTATCTTGTATGCAAAGCTGCAATCAGTATGCGCGTACGTTCAACACTTTACTGGTATTTTACCATAATACCAAACGAATTCGTATTGAAAGCATTTTGTTTGTACAATGTTTGTTAGCAAACAATTTCAATAGGTACATCGGAAGTGCAATGTTTAGATTTACAAATGTTTTTATGAAAAAGTACTTACCGATCTAACTGTATTAATTATACGGTGAGTTTGCTTATTAAATGTATAATTAGTATTTCTTTAATTTATAAATTACTAGCGACCCGCCCCAGCTTCGCACGGATGCAATGGTGATATGAAATATATTATGCATGCATTATTATACATATAAACTCTCCTCTTGAAACACAGATAGTGTTAATAAATTTAAAAAAACCGCTGATTTTAAGCCTACCATAAAAAAAACGCACCAAAATCCTTAGCGTAATTTTAAGGGCCGGTTCTAGTCACTGTTTTTTTTTTGTATGAACTTCGCTCGGGATTATGTCGTCTTCGCGGCCCCAAAACAGCGGTTTTATTTTTATATAAAAAAAAACAACTATTCAAGATTTTTGTTCCTGCGAAGCGCTTTTAAATAACAAGCTTTATTTTTTTTTTGTAACTTTCAAATAGTTCTGTAACGAAATCTCTTAGATAAATACGTTTGAAATCGTAAATTAGAGTCAGATTCGCGATTTTTTTTATCGAGCCAACTAATTTATATCGTGTTTTCATTTTTGCCAAGCCCTTGACCATATAGTCAATTTTAATAAAATAAAGTTTCATGATGTTCTCTTTTATATTTGTGGATTTCCATAGGTTTAAAAAAGCTCAAAATGAGTAGAACCGGGCCTTAAAGATCTAAGCATACATAGGGACTGACAGCGGGGAGCGACTTTGTTTTGTACTATGTAGTGATAGAATATTATATAAATTTATATATTAATATTTTGATGAATTAGGTACACACATCAAACAGTTAGTCGACTATTAATGTTATTAAAAGGATTTTTTTGGTAGAAAATCATCAAAGACCATCCGTTCTAGGTGGAGCGAGACGTGTCAGAATTTTACTGACTAAAACCAGGCCACGGTGACTATGCCGAATAACTCCACAGCCTTTAAAAGCATTGGCCCTAGCGGGACCCGTCACTTTTTGTTTCATACCATTCCTCAAACAAACAATCTTTTCTCTTGCTCGTCCTATAAAGTCCGAACTCGTGTGATTTTAGTCAGTAAAGATCTGAAACACCCTTTCGTTCCATCCAAAAGCGGGAGAAATCATTACATGATTTACCAACTAAAAACAATGTTGTATTTACAACAGTGCTTTAAAAAAAAAAATTGACTCTTCCGTTTTTGTTCCCATGAGACACCCTAGGTGCGGGCTTGCGGAAAGCAAGCCATGGGTAACTCGTCCGGCCGTCCGGTAACTGTCTGGACTGAACCAGCTTCGACGACGGCGCGGATTGTTCCACGCGCACCTCAAGGTGATGTCAGCAATACCGTAGGGGCCCAACAGGGTCAAAGCCTACTAGGGCCATGGGTTGTGCAGAAAAGAACCCCACAATCCTGGAAAGTAGGCTAAGAAGGAACTTAGGACAGGTTTCTAGTCAGTGAAAATCTGACACGCCATCCCGCTCCGCCCTAGAGCGTGAAAAGTTATTGTATGATATCTCACCAAAATAAAAAAAAACATTGTAATCCTAAACTTGTTACTTTCAAAACAGTTTAATCTCAATTGCATTGATTCACATACGAAACAAGTAAATTCTTAAAATTAAAACCTACTAGTTGTTCAAAGCAAAGTTAAGATCTTTTACTTTGAGCCGTCACATCCATCACTATTCAATGATATATATGATATATGAAAATTGCTCTTACAGAAAAAATAGTAAACACTGACATGCCGTTTATCGTGGGGCTATTAATACTGACATTTATTAATCGCCTCTATAGATTGATTCCTGTAATAATCATTATTATAGTACATGTCCGGTAACTTTTCACTTTATCTATATCCATTATACTGCCTAGTTCGAATCTTATAAAAAGGGAATATCTCTCAAAAATTAAAAATTGGAAGTAGCGTCTTTTTCATTTTTCAATCAATGCCTAAGGTTTTCCACATCATAGACTAGTCCTGTAATCGAACGTTGAAAGAAAAACTACCTCGTAGGGGTGTTTTAAATATAGTGCGGATTTCATTACGCATACGGATTTGCTCCGCATGCGTAATCCCCGCAAATGTCCTGTTTTATACAAGTACATAATATTTATTGTAATGCGTGCAATACGCACGCGGCGGCGTTTTTTTGCCTGCAGAACAAATCCGCATACATGATGAAATCCGCAAGATATTAAAAACACTCTTAGGTATAAATATTTTAAATATAAAAAAACCTTATCTGTTTTTTTTGTGACTTTTTTATACAAAGCCGTTTTAACGGCTTATTTTAGCTGCAATCGCTATGAAATTTAATATTAATTTGATTTAAAATACTGTACTGTTATTAACACACCACGCGAGCAAAACCCCAGGCAGAAGTTAGTTTTATAATTATAATATTTTTAAGTGAAATATTATTATTTATTTATTTGCTTGAAATATGGTGGTAGGTACAAGTCTTATAATACAATAATATTTTTTCATATTCCAAAAATCAAAAATATAAAATATGTCAATAAGGTGATGACAATTTTTTTAAACAAAACCACTGTTTCTCGAATATCATTTTGAATGGGTTACCACGTTTTGACTTTCGAGGGCAGTATATAGAATTCATTGGTCAATTATAGGTAATACCCCTTAATTGTGCGCTACTTCCTATAGCTCCGTCCCATAAATAATAACCCGTTATTGAGAGCAATTATTTTAATATCGTTTATAAAATATCTCTTTGGTGTTTTTGTTTGCTAACGTTAGTAATTTTGGAAATTGGATGAAATTTTAGTCAAAGAGATTAGAGAGAGTGGTGACTGAGTGGTAACGGCTTGCGAGCCGCATGTCATGGGTTGAAACCCAGGCAGGCGCTATACTTTGCGTAATTTTTTTCATCACCACTGAGAAAAAACTGGCCAAGTGCGTGTCGGACTTGCGCAATTAAGGTGGCGTAGCGTCCGTAGCAAAAACAGTAAAAAATCACTTTTATTGCATAGAAGCCCCACATAAATATGTATTTTAATCGGTTTTTAGTATTTATAGTTATATCGGCAATAGAAGTACATCATAATTATATATGTGCAAAATTTCAACTGTCTACTTATCACGATTCATGAGATACAGCCTGGTGATAGACAGGCAGACAGCGGAGTCTTAGCAATAGGGTTTTAACCTTCGGGTGCAGAACCCTAAAATACATTGTGAGGTAACCTGTCAGTGCTTGAACCAAAAAATCGAAAATATATGACATCCACCAACCCGCACTAGGTCCGAGTTGGTTACGGGCAATTTCCTTTTATTGAGAGGAAGCCCGAGTGTCTGTAGTGGGATCATTATGAGGATGATTATGCGTAGTCAAAATGTACCTAATTTTTGGTACAATCAAAGACACTTCCTCTTGACCACTCCTAAGTTCATTTTTGCTTGCACTTGAAACGAAAATTCAGAGGATTCAAGCGATTTTTTTTTTAATGATCAGGCAGTAATGACCGCGATGGTACATGGTTGCGCGAATTTGCTGTGGACTGTAGATTTTAAAAGGCGATCTAAGGTTTGTTAACAATATGCAGGTACTGCGTCTAGCGTTTATTAATGGGATAAATGTATTAGAAGGACTGACCTTTAACCTCGAAAGTTCCACATGGCGCCGGCCGGCGAATCCCGAACTTCGTACTTTCAAGCACTGCCAGTTTCTGTATTGCACTACACTGTACTATTGTTGAGTCTCTGAATGATTGGATCACGAAAATAGTCAATTTTCTTGTAATTTCGAGCGGGCGTGTTAGCGGTGCGGTCACATTCACAATGCACAAACGTCAAAGTAAAATCATTTCTTGCGGTCGTGCGGGTGGAGGGAAAACGGATGGTATAGGATTGCTAGGCCAAAAAAACAAATTACAAAAAACAAAGTCGCGGATCATAGCAAATTGGCGCAACCATTCCCCCCGGGTTTGAAGGGTTACCTTCAAAGAAAAGAAAAAAAAAACAAAAGCGAAACTAAACCCTATTACTAATCTAAACTATCAATACTAGGTAGCGAAACAACTTATAACTAACTATGCCACTACTACTGATTAGGCAGAGGGCAGAGGCGAATAACCGGACGCAGGTACGATCCAGTTGCGGTTTTAACCTTTACGACTCGCGTTATTCCGTTCGAACCCGGAAAAACTTCTTCCACTACACCAAGAGGCCAGTGCAGAGGAGGCGCACTCTCAGTCTTCAGTATCACCACAGTACCGACTGTGACTGGATCTGAAGGAGTGTTCCACTTTTGACGCGACTGCAGCGTATGCAGATAATCTGTCCTCCATCGCTTCCAAAAGGACTGAACTAAGCTATCTAGCAGAGCGTGACGCGGGTGGAGCTGCAGTTTGTCAGTCTCGACATCTAAAGCGGGCAAATATTTAAGAGGAGTCGTCGTCAAGAAGTGAGCCGGCGTCAACGCTAGTGGCTCCGATGGATCACTAGACAAAGTCCGACACAACGGACGCGTATTCATCAACGCCTCTACCTGAGCGAGTACAGTGCTCAACTCCTCGTACGAGAGAATCTGTTCGCCTATGACCCGAAACAGGTGCGACTTAAGGCTTTTAATATTCGCCTCCCAATTGCCACCAAAATGACTAGCTGCTGGCGTATTAAAACACCAATCAATGCGATTCTCAGCTAAGACATGGGCGAATTCACTTTGGTAGTACTTGGAGCGTAAGAATGTATGTAATTCCGAAATATTGCGTCGCGCTCCAACATAATTTGTGCCGTTGTCAGAGTATAAGCGCTTAACGGGACCACGGCGAGATAAAAATCGTTTAAATGCAGACATAAAACCCTGCGTACTCAAATCACTGGTTAACTCTATGTGAACCGCACGAGTTGTCATACAAACGAATAGGCAAATGTATGCCTTTGTGGAACGTATACCACGACCACGGGCAATAGTGACTTTAAACGGTCCAGCATAGTCCGTCCCAGTATGTATGAAAGGTTTCACCGTCTGTACAACACGACAAGAACGATGGTCGGCCATTTCCGGCGCGTTGAAACGCGGGCGGAGCTTAAAGCAGGGCACACATCTGTGCACTCTAGCGCGTATCAAATTGCGAGCGGAAAGTATCCAGTACTTCTGTCGAAGAATGGACATTAATAAATCGGGACCAGCGTGACAATTCACCTTATGGTGATAGTCCACCAACAAATCCAAAACGTGATCCCTGCGTGGTAGAACTACTGGATGCATTTGTTCAAACTCTAACTTAGCATTTCGCAGACGGCCACCGACACGGATGAGTCCGTCTTGCAAAAATGGTTTCAAATGTTGAAGTGCGGGACTACAAGGTTTATGTGATTCTAAACTACGAAATTCTTTTGAAAAATAAAATTTCTGCAACTCTCGAAGTACAACTGATTCAGCTCTATCCAAATCAGCTGCGATTATAGAACCACGCGATGGTAATAATCTCAAAAATCTTAGGACGTAAACTACACAGCGTAATAGTCTCGACCAAGACGAGACTCGATTAGACAACAACAAAACAACTGACTCTTCACGCGGAACTGATACTACAAGCGTATGTTTCTTCTCCTCGGGTGGTTCTGAAACAGTAGCGGGGTTAAACGGAGCATTTGGCCACTCGTTAGGAGTGGTATGCAGCCAGGGAGGGCCACAAAACCAAAGCGGATGATTTAAAATTTGCGCGGGAAGCAAACCACGTGAGAGACAGTCAGCTGGGTTTTCTGTTCCAGCGACATGGAACATATTTTCCGGTGACAATTCAGCTTGAATCTTAGCCACCCTATTTGCGACAAACGTGCCCCATCGATGGGGTGAAGAGTGGGCCCAACATAGGGCAACGGTTGAGTCTGAAAACGCTACAATTCTCTCTATATTAATGCGAGGACGACAAGTTTTGACTATAGATGTAATCAATTGAACCAACATAAGAATAGCGCAGAGTTCGAGACGAGCAAGAGAGACAACCTTACTAGGAGATACCTTTGATTTTGCGCTAATGAGGAAAACTGAAATGTTATCGCCATTTTGGACCTGAAAGTAAACCACTCCCCCGTAAGCCCTCTCACTGGCGTCTGCGAAACCTACCACATTAACAACAGTGTCTGGTACTATACCAACATGGCGAGGAATCTGTATCTGATCGAGCATTGGAAGCTCTTTCCTATAGCGAGCCCACAACTTGGCAACACTTTCAGGAGCGGTGTCGTCCCAATCACAGTTGGAAAGCCAAAGCTCTTTTATAAGCAGCTTTGCATATAAAACGACAGGAGCTACAAAACCCATTATATCCCATATCCGAGCTACACATGCTAGGATAACGCGTTTGGTACAAGTTGGCGGAGTCGAGCTAATTTTAAGACTGAACATATCAGTTGCGGGTGACCAACTTAAACCAAGGATCTTATGCGAATCACTATCATCGAATTCCTTTACCGAAGTCAACCGGTGTGACGGTGGAATCGACTCTAATGTAGCTTGCGAGTTGCTTGTCCATTTCACCAGATCAAATTGACCGGACTTCATGAGGCTGATTACTTGAGCAGCGGTCTCTATAGCCTCTGCTTCACTAGGTACACTGTACACAAAATCGTCCATGTACAATCCGGTTTCAATAGTGGCCCTTGCTTTCGGGTATGTATCACCCTCGTCAGCGGCCAACTGCTTGATAGTGCGAAGAGCGTGAAAGGGACTAGACTTAAGCCCAAAACAAACACGATTGAATTCGTAAACCTTCAAAGGTTCCTGCGGAGAAAATCTATACAAGAAGCGTTGGAATCTACGGTCACATTCTCTGATTCCAATACTAAGAAACATTTGCCGAATATCGGCAGAGAGCGCAATAGCAAACAAGCGAAAATTTACTATTATTTCAAATAAGTTACCCTGGAGGTTCTGACCACAATACAAGATATCGTTAAGCGATATGCCAGTACTAGTCTTAGCGCTACCATCCATAACCACACGCAGTTTAGTTGTAAGTTTGTCTTCTCTAACAACTCCATGGTGCGGGATGATGTAAAACGGGTAATCACGTGTCTCCTCAGTCTCGGCAGGCGCTGATGAGATATAACCTTTATCTAAATATTCGATCAGCACATCATCATAGGCTTGCTTCAACTTAGGAGACGCCTGCATCTTACGTTCCAAGCATAGAAAGCGTTTTTCTGCGGAGGCACGGGAGCCACCGAGCGAAAAAATATCACCCTTGAAAGGGAGCGCGACAACATAACGACCATCTTTATCACGAGTAGTCGTGCGGGTATAAATCTCCTCAGTGACCTGATCCTCAGGGCTGAGAATAGGTGGGACATTGACCTCTTCAATCTCCCAGAACTTGCGGATGGTAGTCTCAAGCGGCGGCTCGACGGTGCAACAGTGCGACACAGTCGAGTAACTATTTAAATAAGCGGGTGCGGAACCAACTATAACAAACCCGAGAACTGTTTCCAGTGCGTGCGGAGCGGGGTACATCGGAAGACCTTGAATTTTACGTGATAACTGGAGATGCGGGAGAATCGAAGCACCGATCAATAGATCGATATCTCCAGGGAAAGCGTAATTTCCGTCGGCTAACTGCAAGTTCTTAAACTCCGTCAGCATGGACGTGTCAACCGGTACCGTGGGCAACCGTTCCGTAATCTTATCTGCGACTAGCGAATCCATTTCAAACGAAATATTACGATTAAAACGTGAACTAAATATTATTTTAATGGAACCGTGAATGGTTGCCTTTAAACCTCCAAAACCTTTCACTTCTGAGCGGGATGACCAATTATTAAAACTAAAACCAAGGCGTTGACAACAATCCCGAGTAATAAAATTACTCTGGGAAGCGCCATCTAGTAGCGCTCGAACGGTGTGCGGTTTGCCAAAGGCATCTACAATGACAACTTGCGCGGTCGCAAGTAAAACGGTAGTGACTTGAGTACCAGCGGCGGAAAGCGAACACAATGTTACGTCGTTTGCACTTGCAGCAGGCCGCGCGTCACAAGCGTCGCGCGTCTGCGCAGGCTGCTGCTGCGATGGCAGCTTACTACTCTCAAAATGTAAGAAGGTATGATGTCTAGCTAGACATTTACGACAGCTACCACCACTGTTACATGACGTAACCAGATGTTTGTCACTTAGACAATTAAAACACAAATTATTAGTGCGGACAAACTTGTAACGATCACTAGGCGATAATCTCTGAAATTCCGAACACTTGTACAGCTGTGTATGGCTACCCTTACACAGAGAACAGTCAGGTGTTGAGGCGGTATTAACTAGCGTATGTGCAGTCTTGACTGACTTCGATGACGCGTCTATACGGCGATCGGAACCTGTCCTATTCGTGGCTTCATGACGTGCCGACGTGCGCTGCAACACCTTAATATGGTCGCGAATAAAAGATTCTAAATCTTCGAACTTAGGTATTTCTTTACCGCGCTGAGTCGTTTCAAACAGACGAACAGTTTCAGGATCTAATTTCTTTAAACCGATATACAAAAACAAAAAGTCACAGAGGTCATTGACCTTTAGGTTCTTTACTGCACGAACAGATGATGCGAAAATATTTAAAAACTTCTCTAAATTATGATCGTTACAAACGGAAAAACTTTTCAAATCGAATAATTGATCTAAATATGCGGTGGCTACTAATCGCTTATCTTCGTATTTTGTTTTTAAAGTGTTCAAAACTAAAGTGTAATTTTCAGCGCTAAACGTAATTCCAGCACAGACAGCCTTTGCCTTACCGGTCAATTTTTCTACGAGATAATGCAATCTCTCGTGATCTGTCAGCGATGTGTTCCTATGTATTATATTTTCGAAACTATCTATAAATAAATTCCAATTTCGAATGTCACCATCAAATTCAGGTATTTGAATTGGCGGCAATCGTGGGCGTTCGCGAGGAGGGTTGGATAAACCACTCGCGGGGGGGGGAGTCTCCAAACTCCTAGCAATACGTTTGATACGACAATACAAGTCATCAAAGGACGACAATGCCTGATAACTCACACAGTAATCAGGATTTAACTCCAACTCTAAAATGTTTATATTCTTAATTGTAGATTTAAAATCCTCGCGCAAACTATCTAAAGTTTCCAACGAACACAAGAAAGCATCTCTAATCATCAGATCCGAGATTTGCAAAGATTTATCACAAATTGATTGAACACGTGAAAACTGTGAGTCCCTTTCGGCGTATAAAAGCTTTAACTGAACCTTTAAATCAGTACTAACCTTGGTTCCCTTAAGAGACATCTTGTTTTGATATATTCACACTATACACTCAAACAAACACTTAACGAATTATTAAGTAAGCGATAATTATCAGATAACAATATGGTAGTATTGTAAACAACAAAGCGAACGGCGAACGAACGGAATAACCTGTCTATATAATCTATGGTTTATCCGTTTCCTACAATTATTCACTCAACAATGAACGGGTATTTTTGAAATGCGTCTACCTACATGCAATTTGTAGGATGGTCGAATGAATTTTGACAAGAAAAAGAATGCGATCGATTTATATCTACGCTGATATTTACGTAGCTAACTATAATTATGCGGTGCGGTTGACGGCGTAGGTACCGTAATTATCAATGACACTTTAACTATACGAGCGAAATAACGTATAGTTGCCTAAATGCCTAGATGCGGGTTTTCTACTATTATATCTAGGTAAACAGGCGCGTTGCGTTTATTCCCTATGGAACAAATACTATATTGCGAAATTACAAGAAAATGATTCACGATCCTGCTCGTATGGACCAAAAAGTAATGGTTGCGCGAATTTGCTGTGGACTGTAGATTTTAAAAGGCGATCTAAGGTTTGTTAACAATATGCAGGTACTGCGTCTAGCGTTTATTAATGGGATAAATGTATTAGAAGGACTGACCTTTAACCTCGAAAGTTCCACATGGCGCCGGCCGGCGAATCCCGAACTTCGTACTTTCAAGCACTGCCAGTTTCTGTATTGCACTACACTGTACTATTGTTGAGTCTCTGAATGATTGGATCACGAAAATAGTCAATTTTCTTGTAATTTCGAGCGGGCGTGTTAGCGGTGCGGTCACATTCACAATGCACAAACGTCAAAGTCAAATCATTTCTTGCGGTCGTGCGGGTGGAGGGAAAACGGATGGTATAGGATTGCTAGGCCAAAAAAACAAATTACAAAAAACAAAGTCGCGGATCATAGCAAATTGGCGCAACCAGTACATATAGTATATAATATTATGACCTATTGTGTTACTACTGAAATATTGTTTCCTGTTGTCCTGTCGTTATAATTTTTCTACGAAATTAATCTGCGGTCTTCCCGTCCGATTATGATTTAGGTGTCTTCAATGCTAGAGTGAACAGGCTCTTAATAAACTAGTACGCCTCACCATCAACGATTGCATCACTGCTTACCCTCAGGTGGGATCACAGTCAAGCACTAGTTTATATATATATATAAAAAAAAACTAAAAACTATATATTTTTTATTTATACGAATAGTATCGCTTGGCATCTGCTGCATTAACTCGAAATTTTCCCAAAACAAAATTGTAGATTATCGTTAGATGTTATGATCGAGAATGGAGGAAACAGCTTGTTTTTATAGTTACCAATATCTGAATTGTTCAGTTCTAACTGATTCTAGGTCAACTGATTTCAATTTAGGTTAAATTGGATCTGGAACCAGGACATTTTTTTTTGCATAAGCATTCTGTACCACTATAATCTCTGAAAACGCAGCGTTGGTAGGCCTTCCAAAAGGTGGGCCGATGACCTATTGAAGGTTGCGAAAATCCGATGGATGCAAGAGTCAGAGGGCTGTCCCGTTATGGTTACAATTGGGGGCTCTCTGTCCAGTTATGGTAATCTCTGAAACACAGAATCAACAGCGATCTGAAAACTATCAAAAAAAAATCGAGGATATGAAGTTCCTAGGTGAGATTGTCGGGATTTTCACACAGAACAGGTAAGTTGGTTGCGCCAATTTGCTATGATCCGCGACTTTGTTTTTTGTAATTTGTTTTTTTGGCCTAGCAATCCTATACCATCCGTTTTCCCTCCACCCGCACGACCGCAAGAAATGATTTGACATTGACGTTTTGTGCATTGTGAATGTGACCGCACCGCTAACCGCGCCCGCTCGAAATTACAAGAAAATTGACTATTTTCGTGATCCAACCATTCAAACTCAACAACAGTGGTGCCGTGTAGTGCAAAACAGGACCTGGCAGTGATTTAAATGTGCGAAGTCGAAAATCGCCGGCGGTGCCACGTGGAACCTTCGAAGTCTAAAGGTCGGTGCTCTTTCCCAATACCTTTATCCCATGCCAGGCATAGTATTTGCATATTGTTAATAAACCTTAGATCGCTTTTTTAAAATCTACAGTCCACAGCTTATTTGCGCAACCATTACTTTTTGGTCCATACGAGCCGGATCGTGAATCATTTTCTTGTAATTTCGCAATATAGTATTTGTTCCATAGGGAATAAACGCAACGCGCCTGTTTACCTAGATATAATAGTAGAAAACCCGCATCTAGGCATTTAGGCAACTATACGTTATTTCGCTCGTATAGTTAAAGAGTCATTGATAATTACGGTACCTACGCCGTCAACCGCACCGCATAATTATAGTTAGCTACGTAAATATCAGCGTAGATATAAATCGATCGCATTCTTTTTCTTGACAAAATTCATTCGACCATCCTACAAATTGCATGTAGGTAGACGCATTTCAAAAATACCCGTTCATTGTTGAGTGAACATTTGTAGGAAACGGATAAACCATAGATTATATACGCATATATTTAATCGAGAAATTGGGTAATATTCACTCATTGATTCAGGTTGTTCCGTTCGTTCGCCGTTCACTTTGTTGTTTACAATATTACCATATTGTTATCTGTTAATTATCGCTTACTTAATAATTCGTTAAGTGTTTGTTTGAGTGTATAGTGTGAATATATCAAAACAAGATGTCTCTTAAGGGAACCAAGGTTAGTACTGATTTAAAGGTTCAGTTAAAGCTTTTATACGCTAAAAGGGACTCACAGTTTTCACGTGTTCAATCGATTTGTGATAAATCTTTGCAAACCTCGGATCTGGCGATTAGAGATGCTTTCTTGTGTTCGTTGGAAACTTTAGATAGTTTGCGCGCGGATTTTGAATCTACAATTAATAATATAAACATTTTAGAGTTGGAGTTAAATCCTGATTACTGTGTGAGTTATCAGGCATTGTCGTCCTTTGATGACTTGTATTGTCGTATCAAACGTATTGCTAGGAGTTTAGAGACTCCCCCCCCCGCGAGTGGTTTATCCAACCATCCTCGCGAACGCCCACGATTGCCGCCAATTCAAATACCTGAATTTAATGGTGACATTCGAAATTGGAATTTATTTATAGATAGTTTCGAAAATATAATACATAGGAACACATCGCTGACAGATCACGAGAGATTGCATTATCTCGTAGAAAAATTGACCGGTAAGGCAAAGGCTGTCTGTGCTGGAATTACGTTTAGCGCTGAAAATTACAATTTAGTTTTGAACACTTTAAAAACAAAATACGAAGATAAGCGATTAGTAGCCACCGCATATTTAGATCAATTATTCGATTTGAAAAGTTTTTCCGTTTGTAACGATCATAATTTAGAGAAGTTTTTAAATATTTTCGCATCATCTGTTCGTGCAGTAAAGAACCTAAAGGTCAATGACCTCTGTGACTTTTTGTTTTTGTATATCGGTTTAAAGAAATTAGATCCTGAAACTGTTCGTCTGTTTGAAACGACTCAGCGCGGTAAAGAAATACCTAAGTTCGAAGATTTAGAATCTTTTATTCGCGACCATATTGAGGTGTTGCAGCGCACGTCGGCACGTCATGAAGCCACGAATAGGACAGGTTCCGATCGCCGTATAGACGCGTCATCGAAGTCAGTCAAGACTGCACATACGCTAGTTAATACCGCCTCAACACCTGACTGTTCTCTGTGTAAGGGTAGCCATACACAGCTGTACAAGTGTTCGGAATTTCAGAGATTATCGCCTAGTGATCGTTACAAGTTTGTCCGCACTAATAATTTGTGTTTTAATTGTCTAAGTGACAAACATCTGGTTACGTCATGTAACAGTGGTGGTAGCTGTCGTAAATGTCTAGCTAGACATCATACCTTCTTACATTTTGAGAGTAGTAAGCTGCCATCGCAGCAGCAGCCTGCGCAGACGCGCGACGCTTGTGACGCGCGGCCTGCTGCAAGTGCAAACGACGTAACATTGTGTTCGCTTTCCGCCGCTGGTACTCAAGTCACTACCGTTTTACTTGCGACCGCGCAAGTTGTCATTGTAGATGCCTTTGGCAAACCGCACACCGTTCGAGCGCTACTAGATGGCGCTTCCCAGAGTAATTTTATTACTCGGGATTGTTGTCAACGCCTTGGTTTTAGTTTTAATAATTGGTCATCCCGCTCAGAAGTGAAAGGTTTTGGAGGTTTAAAGGCAACCATTCACGGTTCCATTAAAATAATATTTAGTTCACGTTTTAATCGTAATATTTCGTTTGAAATGGATTCGCTTGTCGCAGATAAGATTACGGAACGGTTGCCCACGGTACCGGTTGACACGTCCATGCTGACGGAGTTTAAGAACTTGCAGTTAGCCGACGGAAATTACGCTTTCCCTGGAGATATCGATCTATTGATCGGTGCTTCGATTCTCCCGCATCTCCAGTTATCACGTAAAATTCAAGGTCTTTCGATGTACCCCGCTCCGCACGCACTGGAAACAGTTCTCGGGTTTGTTATAGTTGGTTCCGCACCCGCTTGTTTAGTTAGTTACTCGACTGTGTCGCACTGTTGCACCGTCGAGCCGCCGCTTGAGTCTACCATCCGCAAGTTCTGGGAGATTGAAGAGGTCAATGTCCCGCCTATTCTCAGCCCTGAGGATCAGGTCACTGAGGAGATTTATACCCGCACGACTACTCGTGATAAAGATGGTCGTTATGTTGTCGCGCTCCCTTTCAAGGGTGATATTTTTTCGCTCGGTGGCTCCCGTGCCTCCGCAGAAAAACGCTTTCTATGCTTGGAACGTAAGATGCAGGCGTCTCCTAAGTTGAAGCAAGCCTATGATGATGTGCTGATCGAATATTTAGATAAAGGTTATATCTCATCAGCGCCTGCCGAGACTGAGGAGACACGTGATTACCCGTTTTACATCATCCCGCACCATGGAGTTGTTAGAGAAGACAAACTTACAACTAAACTGCGTGTGGTTATGGATGGTAGCGCTAAGACTAGTACTGGCATATCGCTTAACGATATCTTGTATTGTGGTCAGAACCTCCAGGGTAACTTATTTGAAATAATAGTAAATTTTCGCTTGTTTGCTATTGCGCTCTCTGCCGATATTCGGCAAATGTTTCTTAGTATTGGAATCAGAGAATGTGACCGTAGATTCCAACGCTTCTTGTATAGATTTTCTCCGCAGGAACCTTTGAAGGTTTACGAATTCAATCGTGTTTGTTTTGGGCTTAAGTCTAGTCCCTTTCACGCTCTTCGCACTATCAAGCAGTTGGCCGCTGACGAGGGTGATACATACCCGAAAGCAAGGGCCACTATTGAAACCGGATTGTACATGGACGATTTTGTGTACAGTGTACCTAGTGAAGCAGAGGCTATAGAGACCGCTGCTCAAGTAATCAGCCTCATGAAGTCCGGTCAATTTGATCTGGTGAAATGGACAAGCAACTCGCAAGCTACATTAGAGTCGATTCCACCGTCACACCGGTTGACTTCGGTAAAGGAATTCGATGATAGTGATTCGCATAAGATCCTTGGTTTAAGTTGGTCACCCGCAACTGATATGTTCAGTCTTAAAATTAGCTCGACTCCGCCAACTTGTACCAAACGCGTTATCCTAGCATGTGTAGCTCGGATATGGGATATAATGGGTTTTGTAGCTCCTGTCGTTTTATATGCAAAGCTGCTTATAAAAGAGCTTTGGCTTTCCAACTGTGATTGGGACGACACCGCTCCTGAAAGTGTTGCCAAGTTGTGGGCTCGCTATAGGAAAGAGCTTCCAATGCTCGATCAGATACAGATTCCTCGCCATGTTGGTATAGTACCAGACACTGTTGTTAATGTGGTAGGTTTCGCAGACGCCAGTGAGAGGGCTTACGGGGGAGTGGTTTACTTTCAGGTCCAAAATGGCGATAACATTTCAGTTTTCCTCATTAGCGCAAAATCAAAGGTATCTCCTAGTAAGGTTGTCTCTCTTGCTCGTCTCGAACTCTGCGCTATTCTTATGTTGGTTCAATTGATTACATCTATAGTCAAAACTTGTCGTCCTCGCATTAATATAGAGAGAATTGTAGCGTTTTCAGACTCAACCGTTGCCCTATGTTGGGCCCACTCTTCACCCCATCGATGGGGCACGTTTGTCGCAAATAGGGTGGCTAAGATTCAAGCTGAATTGTCACCGGAAAATATGTTCCATGTCGCTGGAACAGAAAACCCAGCTGACTGTCTCTCACGTGGTTTGCTTCCCGCGCAAATTTTAAATCATCCGCTTTGGTTTTGTGGCCCTCCCTGGCTGCATACCACTCCTAACGAGTGGCCAAATGCTCCGTTTAACCCCGCTACTGTTTCAGAACCACCCGAGGAGAAGAAACATACGCTTGTAGTATCAGTTCCGCGTGAAGAGTCAGTTGTTTTGTTGTTGTCTAATCGAGTCTCGTCTTGGTCGAGACTATTACGCTGTGTAGTTTACGTCCTAAGATTTTTGAGATTATTACCATCGCGTGGTTCTATAATCGCAGCTGATTTGGATAGAGCTGAATCAGTTGTACTTCGAGAGTTGCAGAAATTTTATTTTTCAAAAGAATTTCGTAGTTTAGAATCACATAAACCTTGTAGTCCCGCACTTCAACATTTGAAACCATTTTTGCAAGACGGACTCATCCGTGTCGGTGGCCGTCTGCGAAATGCTAAGTTAGAGTTTGAACAAATGCATCCAGTAGTTCTACCACGCAGGGATCACGTTTTGGATTTGTTGGTGGACTATCACCATAAGGTGAATTGTCACGCTGGTCCCGATTTATTAATGTCCATTCTTCGACAGAAGTACTGGATACTTTCCGCTCGCAATTTGATACGCGCTAGAGTGCACAGATGTGTGCCCTGCTTTAAGCTCCGCCCGCGTTTCAACGCGCCGGAAATGGCCGACCATCGTTCTTGTCGTGTTGTACAGACGGTGAAACCTTTCATACATACTGGGACGGACTATGCTGGACCGTTTAAAGTCACTATTGCCCGTGGTCGTGGTATACGTTCCACAAAGGCATACATTTGCCTATTCGTTTGTATGACAACTCGTGCGGTTCACATAGAGTTAACCAGTGATTTGAGTACGCAGGGTTTTATGTCTGCATTTAAACGATTTTTATCTCGCCGTGGTCCCGTTAAGCGCTTATACTCTGACAACGGCACAAATTATGTTGGAGCGCGACGCAATATTTCGGAATTACATACATTCTTACGCTCCAAGTACTACCAAAGTGAATTCGCCCATGTCTTAGCTGAGAATCGCATTGATTGGTGTTTTAATACGCCAGCAGCTAGTCATTTTGGTGGCAATTGGGAGGCGAATATTAAAAGCCTTAAGTCGCACCTGTTTCGGGTCATAGGCGAACAGATTCTCTCGTACGAGGAGTTGAGCACTGTACTCGCTCAGGTAGAGGCGTTGATGAATACGCGTCCGTTGTGTCGGACTTTGTCTAGTGATCCATCGGAGCCACTAGCGTTGACGCCGGCTCACTTCTTGACGACGACTCCTCTTAAATATTTGCCCGCTTTAGATGTCGAGACTGACAAACTGCAGCTCCACCCGCGTCACGCTCTGCTAGATAGCTTAGTTCAGTCCTTTTGGAAGCGATGGAGGACAGATTATCTGCATACGCTGCAGTCGCGTCAAAAGTGGAACACTCCTTCAGATCCAGTCACAGTCGGTACTGTGGTGATACTGAAGACTGAGAGTGCGCCTCCTCTGCACTGGCCTCTTGGTGTAGTGGAAGAAGTTTTTCCGGGTTCGAACGGAATAACGCGAGTCGTAAAAGTTAAAACCGCAACTGGATCGTACCTGCGTCCGGTTATTCGCCTCTGCCCTCTGCCTAATCAGTAGTAGTGGCATAGTTAGTTATAAGTTGTTTCGCTACCTAGTATTGATAGTTTAGATTAGTAATAGGGTTTAGTTTCGCTTTTGTTTTTTTTTTCTTTTCTTTGAAGGTAACCCTTCAAACCCGGGGGGAATGGTTGCGCCAATTTGCTATGATCCGCGACTTTGTTTTTTGTAATTTGTTTTTTTGGCCTAGCAATCCTATACCATCCGTTTTCCCTCCACCCGCACGACCGCAAGAAATGATTTGACATTGACGTTTTGTGCATTGTGAATGTGACCGCACCGCTAACCGCGCCCGCTCGAAATTACAAGAAAATTGACTATTTTCGTGATCCAACCATTCAAACTCAACAACAGTGGTGCCGTGTAGTGCAAAACAGGACCTGGCAGTGATTTAAATGTGCGAAGTCGAAAATCGCCGGCGGTGCCACGTGGAACCTTCGAAGTCTAAAGGTCGGTGCTCTTTCCCAATACCTTTATCCCATGCCAGGCATAGTATCTGCATATTGTTAATAAACCTTAGATCGCTTTTTTAAAATCTACAGTCCACAGCTTATTTGCGCAACCATAAGTGTTATTTGATGATTTACCATCCCAAAACAAAAACAAAGCTCAATAAGTTCCAGAAAAACTATTAAGTAAATACTTTGCATCCCGCAAAAGAAAGTAATAATGCTCTTTTTCACATTTATCATTATCATTTCAGCCGAAAGACGTCTACTTTTCGACATTGGCCTCCCCAAGTGTCACCAAAGACCGATCATGTGCGTCCCGCATCCATCAGATGCCTGCGACTCTTTCCAGATCATCGGTCCACCTTGTAGGAGTACCAATACTACGTCTTCCGGTACGCAGTCATCATTTTAGAACCTTGTGGGGCCACAAGGTTCTAAAATGATGTCTGACCTTGTGGCCCCGTCGACCATTTCTTCTGCCAGCAATACCCACTGCCATTTAAGTTTGGCGATTTTTTGGGCTATATCGGACCTTGGTTCTTCTGCAGATATCTTCATTTCCAATGCAATCACGTAAGGAAACTTCAAACAACTTCAAGCCCTTTCTGCCCTTTGGGTGACTTTAAGCCTTCTATAGTGGACAATCTTTACATATTGTTTCATTCAAATTGTTAGTATATTCAGATACTCTACTCATAATAAACACATCATTATCTTAGCCAGCTTCACTCAAGCGTCGTAACAAGGACTGGTCCTGTGCATGTCGCATCGGAGTATTGCGATCCTCACTCAGGTCATAGATCCACCATATGACGCCTTCTAAGTCTGCGTCTTCCTTTCTCACATTATTTGATTCAAATTGTTAGTTTACCTAGGAACACTAACATCCGTATTTAGAAAGAAGTAATTACTTGTTGCTAAATTATTTTAATTAAGTAATTATTTCAGGTTAAAAATCTTTATCAAAAATTTAAAAAAATCTTAACTATAGAATACAAATTGTTACTTAAGTAGTTACTTTTACTCAAGTAATTAGTAATACTTATTTATAAATACGGGTGTAAGTATTCAGAACATAATAAGAGAAGAACACTTTAGTATAAAATTTATTTTATTTATTTATTTTTTCAAAAAATTCACAGCTCTTTTACAAATTTTACGTAATGATAAACAAATGTTACAGATAATTAGGGATTTACAATTTACTAAACAAACAAGATGCGTATCAAATCATAAATTTCGCCAAATTCTAGAACACACTAATATAGGTCACCTTTGTGTTTGCGGTGCCTAACTTCCGTAACTTGACTACGACTTGGACTAACTTTCAGGATAGCACTGCTTCGGAGCAATCTACGTTGGGTGTTTAATTGAAACTAATTCCCTTACGATTATGCATACTAGCACTCCTAGTAGTGACTGAGCTAAAAAGGTCAGAGAGTCAGTCGATTCATGACTGTGAAGTACTGGCACTCAGCTGTTGTTGGGCTGCAAGCAGGCCCCAACATAGTTAGGGAAAGACAGGGCTGGTTTTTTTTTGAAGTGGGTAGTCATCAGATGGAGGAACATCATTCAGGGAAAAGTGATGGAACAGGGTGGTCACGACCCTCAGCATTGAGGAATACGACTCAGGTAGGGGGAAATGATCAAATGACTTCGCTCACTCTAACGTGGAGAAAGAGGACGTACAACACGCGGGATTAAAATTGAATCATTGAGGCGATCGACCTTGAATACGCAGTAACTAATTTTCGGGCCTCAATTAAAGCAGGGAACTAAGTGAAACCAATGGGTTCAACTTATTTGCCGCTTAAAATATCAGATTTATACTGGCTAAAATCTCTATATATTCTTTCATTTGCCATTTGTGTTCTAGGGCCACGGTAAAACTTTTTTTTTATAATTGATAGGCTCGTGCTTGACCACTGTCTCACCTACTGAAAAGCGATGACGATGTAGCACGCTTGCATAGAAGTAGCCTATTCACTCTTGACTTTCAAACTTTCCTGCAGCCCTAGCAGGCATCAGCCCCACTGGGCCCCTATCTGGCATTTCTTTGAGGCGCGTTGAACACTACACGCCGCTGACTCAGGTTTGGTTTTTTCCGAACGGCCAGCTACCCCCATTACTCGTCGACCGCAAGCCCACGCCTCCAAGGGCCAAGTATCAGCCTCCTTTGATGGCGGCTGGGGCGTCAGAATGTCCCCTCCTCGTTCCCTCACGGTTACTGTCATTTCCTTTGCTTGCTTTAGTGCTTCTTCACAGAAGGACGTAGATACTTCCAATTCTCTATCGCTCTGGCCCTGGTCAGACGTAAGGGGTCACTGCTGTCGATCGCTTTCAAAGATACGGTGGTGCTCCGCCTAAACGGGACAAACTTTCACCATTTACTTCACCGTATCTGAACCGCACCACCGTATAGAACTTCCTGAACTATCCGGTGAGGACCAGTCGGAAAGTGGAAAAGCCGTAGCGCCTCTCAAGCCACTCTTCAAAAACAGGATTTACCACCACGATTGTGGCGTGCCCAGAGGCTAGGCAGATAATGATGTATTTCAGTGGTGTGAAGAGTCTCATGTCAGTCTTTGGGCTTTTATACCTTTATTGCCAAACTCAAACATATTTTGCCACTCATTGAACATCAGAAATTTTGTATGTCATGTGGAGATTTTATAATTGTTTTAGTAACTGTGAGAAAGTTAGAAAATAAGCTTTCAACTTGTAGATTTTCACTCTATACATGCTAAAGTTTGAATTGTTGCTTGTTCTCAGAACGGATGTGAATCTAATTTGGCACACGGATGGAATTCATGGAACTGGATTCAAGATACTTCTACAAAGAGTGACTTTCCTTGGGCTATCTACTTACACGCGGCGACGCCACAAGTAGAAGTTAATCTTTATTCAACTGTGATAAATTAAAAACAATAATAATCTTGGAGTTTTTGGCGGCATTTCTTTAAGTGAAGTTCAGTGGCTGTTTTAATTATTCGCGAATTGATTCCTAGTGGATATTGTGATGTAAAATTGGTGTAGTTTTGTATCTCAAGTGTCTGCGCAACTGGACAATATGTGGAATCATTGAAACAGGCGCGATCTCGGTAAAATGAAGCTGAGAATTTTATTGTAGTGTTGATCCTACCTCAGCGAAAATTGCCGAGAAGGTTGACTTGATACATTTGCTGCCAAACACTACAAAACAAAAAACATTAGAATGTGTACATCCATATTCTAATGGTAAACCAAAATTTTTCCACGAAGACATGGCTTAAAGGACTTAGTATTCAAGCCAAAAATATTAGCAAAAAAAAAAACAAAAATCTTAAACTTAAAATCTTACTACGTACTAAAGTGGCCAAAAAACACTTGCATTCCTAAGTGATTTTTGAAGCTGAAAATCTCTATAATCAGAACTCTTTAGAAAACTTGTAAACATATTTTAATCATTATTGGTTGGTTAAAAATCGCTTTTGTGGTTAGTGATTTTTTAACCACTCTAAAAATCTCTATAGTAGACTTGATATATATTTCAACCAATAATAAGCAAAGACAATACAAATTCTATAAACAAGCAAGCAAGTATCAACTGTGCCAACATGGCCAAATTAACATAAACAACGATACCAAATCTGAATACCAATCGTAGAGCGAGTTGAGAGAATTAAGCCCAAGAAAGAATCTCAATTGGCCCACTCAATCGAACAAAAAACTGTAGTAGACCTCTTAGAAAAGAAAATAAACAACAATTTTCAATTGGCATACTTCTTCAGAGCAAGTTTCAGGAAAACAAAAGTTGCTTGCTACCATGTACACAATTGCAGTGAACTGCATTTATCGAAGCGAAAAATTGGGGTACTGCCAATTTTATTTTTCAATTCCCATCGTATGGTTGGTACAACTGGTGTATATTAGGCTGCGTTTTCATTAAAAGTGGACCCATATGGCACTGCGAAACTACTGCGAAAGATTAGTAAAATTTCTTGTCGAGTTTTATATTGCCGCGGGCCGTGATTCCGAAATTGTTGGTATTTTGCCAAGATTGTTTGAGGAACACCAAAAATAGTTCTACAAAGTTTGGTATTGGTAGATATATTAAAAAACCGGCCAAGTGTGAGTCGGACACGCGCACGAAGGGTCCCGTAGGAAAAAAAAACACGTTTGTTGTATGGGAGCCCCCCTTAAATATTTATTTTATTAAGTATTTTTTGTTATAGCAGCAATAGAAGTACATAATTTGTGAAAATTTTAACTATATACCTTTCGCGGTTCTTGAGATACAGCCTGGTAACAGATATTATTATTATTATTATTAGTCAATACCCAAAGGGTAAAAGTGTGACCTTATTAAATAAATACCCTAAAAAGAAGAGCATAAATAAAAATAGTAGGCAAACTCGTATTTAGA
The DNA here is from genome assembly GCA_958295575.1 of Leucania comma. NCBI lineage: Eukaryota > Metazoa > Arthropoda > Insecta > Lepidoptera > Noctuidae > Leucania > Leucania comma. The sequence continues at coordinate 10,003,902 of OY282474.1, read as the reverse complement.
CCAGAGTGCCTAGTGTGAGTTTGTTTTACGTAAACGCGATCGTCACGTTTAGGACGTTCGGCGCACCGATTGGCCTACTCGAAGCTCTTAGCCAATCAGAGAGCTAAACGCGGTAAACGTGTCGATCGCGTTAACGTTAAAACAACTTGCACTCAGCACACTGTAACAGAATGGCACAAAGTTATCACAAAAACACAAACGAAGTTTGACGGCATCGTTGACGCAACGATTGTGCGATTACCTCCAGCGTTGAGTATCGCCATTTCGATTCACATACAAAACAAATATTTGTATGGTCTACAGGTAGGTAAGAGAATTTTACATATTTTCCAATCTTTGTATTAAACTACGACATCCAATTCATTTCATAAATAAACATAACTTATTACTGTGTATCAAACTTCTCTCTATCGAAACAAAGTAAATTGCTAAAACTTTAATTCAAGAACAATTCGTTTTGCTCTGTTTATTTTTAGTGTTCGTAGTCGACACTAAAGAAATGGGAGCCAATTCAATAAAATCAACTCCCGGCCTTAATAGGCTTGTGGACTTAAAGCTGAGTTTTCAACACAGATTTTGAAAACATAGTAGTTTGCATTTTATGTACGTAAATTGATACTTATAACAAAAATATTATAAAGACTGTTATTTTTGTATCAAAATAAAGCTGTCTGGTACATTTGACACAACTTCACTGATTGTATTAAGATCAAAATAAACTGAACAGTTCGATATGCTCTCTTAAAAGCTCTCTTTTAATTATAACTAGCGACCCGATTAAATATATTATGCATGTATTACCTATAAACCTTCCCAAACCACATCAAAATCCGTTGCGTAGTTTTAAAAATCTAAGCATACATAGGGACAGACAGCGGGAAGCGACTTTGTTTTATATACTACGAGTATGTAGTGATAGTGAAGACAAAAGTTTGTATGTATGTTTTTGTTATTTTTTCTCGCAACGGCTAAGGGGATTTGGATGAGATTCAAATGGTGCACAGGTAGACCATCTCTTGGCATAGCATACAGGATACTTTTTGTCCTGGGAGTATACACTCCCAGGATCCCGGGAGTCGGTATCTCAAAGGAACATACTTTTGAGATTTTTCTGCTATCACAGGGCGAAGCGTATAGTGTTTTATAAAACCTCCTCCTTTTTTTGAAGGCATTTAAAATTAGACTGTTCCTTTAAAATAAATTGACCGAGCGAATTCATGTTTAAAAACTAGTTTAAAGCAAAACCAATAATACAACCGCCACAAAATATAATAAATTTTCTGTACCAACCAGTTTTAAATTAAAATCACGAACATGGGCTGTCTATTAATAAAAATTTTCCTCCCACAAATTCCGCAAATTGAAAATGCAGTACAGACCGTCTTTTTTTCATTTTCGACCCTTTTGAACACGCTTTAACGGCCACAGGGCCTCCGGGCAAACAACTCAAATGTAGATAAAACAATTCCCAACTCAGGTTCTTAACTAAATAAAATGATGCCGACATTATACAAGTTCTCCTTAACTCCGGAAAGATCCTAGTTTTAAAACAAGACGATGGTTAAACACTTTTATTACCGCACTTGTGCCCTAGGTTTTGTAACGTCTTTAAGAATTATTATGAATGCCTTCGCATTTTTCTGGGTAACTTAGTGGTTAACGTAGACTGTAGTCCTAAAAACTTTGGTAACATTTTCTGATCTTTTATGGTAATAAATGAAATGGCTCTGAAACGTGGCTGCTTACAATGGCATCATCACAAGGCTAAGACCTACTAACGACGGACGCGTAGCTTCATAGACGCTTATTCGTCATTACACGCTTGGTGTAGACCTGCGTGAAGCTAACATACAAAACTATTAAACAGTATGACGTGAACAGTAGGCCTAAAAGTTACCCAAAAGGTAAAGGAAAGTCTTATGGACGAAGTTTCCTTGCATTGTCATATCAGAAATGAAGATAGTACCAGGAGAACCGATGTAGCCGTTTCAAGGTTACGATTTAGCCCGATAAATCGCCAAATTTATGTGGCATTGAGAAGAGCACATCACTTGCAGAACTGATGGTTCATGGGGCTGAAAGCTTTCGGAGCGGCAACCGAGTACCGAAAGATACATCGTTGGAAAGTCACAAGGTAGACTGACGACCTGGTAAGTGTCGTGGGAATGCAATGGATGAGATGAGACGCACAGGGCAAACTCATTGTGGTGAATTTTGGATATGTTTGACAGTGGACGTCTTTCGGCGATGATGATGGTAATAATGAATAAATTAATTCAGTTTATAGCTATCAGTCCCTTGGGCTGGATGCAACATCCGTCTGGTCGGAGGATCCTCCCTTTTCAACGAAGGTTTGCATGGCTTAATACTCTGTTCCGCCGTAATATTAACGCCTCTATCTAAAGTATTTTAGTAATTGGAGGCAACATAGAAAAATCCTTATAAATAACTTTAGAACCTTTGAACCTTGGAAATCGAAATTTTACTGCAGCCCGACACAGGCAGGTTAGGTTAGAAGCCTAGGCGGGAGTTCTACTCCGCTTTGCTCCCGAAGCCTTACTTTAAAATCCGCAGGGAGAAATAGGGGACCCCCAGAGGGCCTCCGTCGACCCCACTGTCGTCGACCCACTGGCTAAAGTTGTTATCAATATTTTTCAAAAATCTCATCATAATTATGGATCTTGGGTCAAGAAAATCTTGCCATTAAAACTCAATGAGAACGGACCTTTTCCAAACTTATCCGATGATTTCAATGTAGTGCGTTTATCACAGCCACTCTTCATCGCCAAGTAAATTGGCAGCGTGTGTTTGACGCCATCGGAGTTCAATGGCTTTGGTTTAATTAATTTGTGTAATGAATGTACATATTTAATTATTTAATTCAATTAATTTTACTGTACAATGATTGTATGTTTGTATTGTAATTGCACCTGCAATTTTGGAACAATGCGGGAATCCGCATTGTTCACACAACATAACATACATAACCGTTCATTGTGGCGACACTTGGGGGAGGCCTGTGTCCAACAGAGGACGTCTTTTGGCTGAAATGATGACAGCTTAGGTAAACTATATAAAATCTATAAATATCACAATTCACAACAACATACAATCTCTATTAGTTCTCATTTCTTCGTAATATTAGTCATTTTTAGATTATTTGCAAAAATGGTTACAGTACAATATTTTTTAAATTGCAAATTAATCCAACATGGAATAATTCACTATAGGTGAATCATAACTCAGTTGAATCAAGGAAAGCGGTGTAAATGCGGATCAGGAAGATTTTTGTGGGGTTCAAGTTCCCTCGATGTTTTTGCTCCCCTTCTGTCCAAAGCAGATGAGATTTAAGCAAATCGCCAGACAAATGATAGACAAGACAAATTGTTTGAAGTGCCACAGTGTCGTGGCTTAGCTAATTTATTTTTGTCCCAGTTTTCTGTTATTATTAACCGTCAGGCTAATGATAGAATAATGACTGTTGGAGCTTTTTAAGGGACCGTAGCTCTAACAAGGAACCCTTTTTTTCTAGGTGGGAAAATTATTCAATGACATCTTCCAACTTTGGGCGGAGCAAGAGATAGTATCAGACTTTTAATGACTAAAAACCCACTCTAGTTTCTTTGTGGTTTTTCATACCGGAGCAGAATCTTCCTTTCTTATGAAAGGAAGATTCTGCTTGAATTATGCTGCTGATCGAAATCAAGGATATGCTTATGCATATCCTTGATTTCGATCCTGCTAGGCCCCTACGGTTTGCTGATAACTCCCAGAGGCGCGCGTGGTAGAATACGCGCTGTCGACGACTTGGTACGGACGGTCGAATGGCGAGCTACCCATTGCTCACCGCCCGCAAGCCCTTAACCTGAAAGTTTCCATATTTTTATGATAAAAATACATAATCCCCCGTCCTAAGTTTGCAAACACGAGTCAGAAGTTCAGAACGGAACGCTACACAGCGCGTGGCCTGACACGCACTTGACAAGTTTTTTAATTTATATTAATTTGGCGAGAGTAAATGGTGGCTATGAGTTTTATTTAGGATAATTATATAGATTAGGTAAAATAATTATATAATTAAGCTTAAATTAATGTGTGTTACTAATGTTTATAATAAAATTATTGTTTGAATTAAAAGTTTTTGGCAAATTAGTATTCATACTTACGGAATTAGTAACTGGTGCAATAGTATTTACCAGTTCGTCTATGTAAAAGTATTTTCCTTTGTATCTTGAAAACTTAAAAATATGTATAGTAAATAGAGAGTTTTCCTTAAAAATGAATCACAATATAAAAACTCAAAATCACAATATTATAAAGGCGAAAATTTGTAAGTGTGTTTGTTATAGTGTGTATATTTGTTACTTTTTCACGCTCAAACTACAGAACGGATTACGATGTAACTTGGTACATAAGTAGACCATTTCCTGGAATAGCACATAAGACACTTTTTATCATAAAAGTAGGATTAATCAGGGACTATATTCTTCTTACATAATAATATTCCACAATGGTGATACTCGTAATAATAACACTGCTCTCCAAACAGTGAAGGAAAACATCGTGAGAAAACCGGCATGTCCTAGAACTAAAAATTCGAAGACATGTGACATTCACCAATTCGCACCGGGCCGTTGTAGTGGATTACGGCCCATTCCCTCTCTTAGAGAGGAGGCCTAAGTCCCAGCAGTGTGAACATTATAAGGCTGATGCTACACTAAGCTAACAACGTCGTCTAGTCCCAAGCTAAGCAGAGCTTGTGTTATGAGTACTAGACAACTGATAAACATACTTATTTATTTCTAAATACATACAACACAGAACAAAACACAGAACAAATGATACAGAACAAATGATCGTACTCATCACACAAACATCTGTCCTGGGTGGGAGTCGAACCCACGACCACTGGGCATAGCAGTTAGGGCCACTGATCACTAAACCATCAGGCCAGTCAAATCATGCAGGTAAAGCCATTGGCAGCAGCTAGTGATAAAAATAAATACATAGACCTGAACATATATTCTATTATAACCTTTCTTTCTTTCTAAAGTCATTTAAAAAAATGTGGCATCGATGTTTCCAGGTACAACAATATTGTTTCAAAACAACGTACAGGCTTGGATTCCACGTGTAGCTCAATCCTGTAGAGTTACAGTTATGAAAAAAAAATTACAGGAAAATCTTTCAAGCGACTATTCATCTCTACACGGCCACGTCATAATATTGCGTGCACTTATAATAAATTTTATCGTATGCGAGCACCCGACTCTCCTCAAATGAATAATGCATACCGTTTGGCTTTTCATCGTATTCAAATGATATGAAGTTGTTATTTTTCGTTGGAATCTTGCCCTGAGACCGGACATTTCATATATTAAGCATTGTAATATTTTATGGTTAGTATATTAACTACTTTCTGGTATTAGACTTGGCTAGTACCGGATTTTTTAGTTTAACTTCTGATAAAATAAAATAATCACGTTTAATAATTTATTATTATATTTTTTTTTATTTAGCCTATACTTTCCTGCTGCTGGGCAAAGGCCTCCGCTAATTTCTTCTTCGAGTCACCTCCGCCTTATGGCAGGCATTTAGGTCATCTCACCTCCTCTTCCCAGGTCGACCTCGGTGGCGTCGTTCATCATTAGATACCCACTTTGTGAAGGCTTGCCCAATAGTCAGCGTGCATGCAGTTGATGTGATCCATCCTAACCCATTTTAGCTTGGCAGCTTTTTTTTCTACGCCGATGATGCCAGTGTTCAAGCAAAGCATGGTGCTCCTCATTCTATCGTCTCTTTTGACACCCAAAATGCTGCCCCTAAGGCGAAACTTTTGGGACTCGGTGATTGACCATGTCTGAGCATCGGGGGTAAGATAGGTACACTTAGTAATTATATTATTTTGTGTTAATTTTTGCTGCCCTTATTTACAGCATTAGCAAAGACTATATACGTTATAAACCGCAAAATAAACTTTTTATTACATAAAAGTAGCGTAAACTGCAGACAAAACATACGAATTGAAATAAAAAATTTAAAAGCCCATTTTCAAAGGTCTAAGGTGAGTCCATCCTTCTGTCACTTAAGTGATGGACCACAAAACAAAGATTTTTAAGGCTGCATAAAATAAGTCACAAAGTAACCGCGGCACGGTTCCACGATAAACTGAAATCATCTCGGGTCGTTGAACCGGAACGCCTGATAGTGCACGAAACGGCTTCATAAAAATATATAGTTCTGTCTTTTCATTACTGGCTTTTCGGACAAATGCTTATCATTTTCGTTTTAATGTGGTGGACGTTTTATTTTTTGGTTTAGCTTATATTCAACGTTTTAGCCATACGTTTTAAAATCTTAGGTATTCCAATAAATTTGAATTGCCTTTTGATCCCGAAATAGTAGATTGTATTATAAGAGAATGCGCTTTTTTGAATTCAGAGCAAAGTGAGAGATTCTAGAGTAGAATCCTGAAAGTAGCGAGGGATTCAAAGTAAGTCACCCGAGCCAAAAAATATTTGCGCCCGAGTCATACACTCTACTTTTCATCACCCAGTATGAGCAAAAGCTTTTTACAAAAAAAAATACAACCGACTTCAATGAAAAAAATACAAAAAAGTGCAAAATTTAATTTCATATGTCGGTTTTTCTTTAATAGTTTAGTCTCTTCGTTATTAAACACCGACTTCCGAAATTAAAGTTATTTTGCACTTTTTTGTGTTTTTTTCATTGAAGTCGGTTGTATTTTCTTTTTGTAAAAAGTTTTTTATTTCACACTTTTTAGTTGTAGTACCCCTCAGTCAAACTTAAACAGATACCTTCCGCCATCAAATCATCATGACAATTCCAATAATACCAAACACGGCTAGGACACACGGATTTATTACAGAATTTCGGTTCTTACCTACCTTCCGGTTTCATCATCAGATTAGTTCTGTGTATCCTCTTCCCTTCTTCCTTCAGTAACTCACCGACTACATGTATAAACAAAGCAATTCTACTTGTTACGACAATTCTGCTATGATTTTTTGAAGAGTTCCGTTCTATATCTTCTAAGTTCATCATCAGATCAAAACAAAATTTCTATAGAACCAACTCGGAAGTATAATCTTACAATTAAAATAAAAGTTTTCAAAATCGGTCCACAATTGACCGAGATATCGGCGAACCAACATATACAAACGACAGTTCTGCTATAATTTTTTGAAGAGTTTCGTCCTATATCTTCAAGGTTCATCATCAGATCAAGAAGATATTTTTATGGGACCAATTCGAAAGTATAATCTTTCAATAAAAACAAAAAGTTTGGAAATCGGTGCACAATTTGTAAGGTTGTCCTACATGGGACTCCAACTTGTAAGGTTGGATTTTTGACCTTACCACCGACTTACCCAGCGGTAGTTTGCATGAGACTAAAGGGTGTGTTTTGCATGAGGTGTTGACTGGAATAAAAGATATAACTTGTCTCCACAATATATAATTTATAATTAAACAGCTACACTAGTTACAGCCCGTGACAGGAACATATATGGTAAGGTTAGAATAAAGTAACTTACATGGAGTGGTAATACATTAACCTCAATTATGACCATACAGTGTAGTCCTCACAGTCAGTACCGTCATCCAGTGCAGTTCATCCAAGATCCAAAGCCATACGCTGCATTCGGAAACTGTCTGCTAGCTGTCCATGTGAGATTGCTCTTCAACGAGTCATGTGCAAAGATGTAGCTTCATATTTCATACATATCTTATTGGTATTATATTGGTATTATATTGGGAGACTATTTTTCTTCTTAATACATATCCATGGGATATGGTAGACTAAAGTAATATAATAAAATCTTGAACCCTGTCAAAGAGAATTTACATGTTGAGAATTCTGATGCACGTTTTACGCTAAGATAATATTTATCAATTTCGTCTAAAAATACTTACCACAATCGGGGAAGTATCAACTTAAGTTTAACGCTGTTTCCACGTCTAGTTCTCGACATCTTACGAGATTTAAATTAATAAAACCCTTATATTGAGTATATTTCTGATCAGCGACCAAATGAAAAAAGAATGACCACACCCAACTTGTCAATGGATCTGTCATTTTAATAGACACAACTTCAATCGATATTTCCTATTCGATTGTTACTATTTATTTATATTAAATTTGGTAAATAGTAATTAATAAGGTTATAATTAATTTATTTAGATATTATAACTCAATAATCGAAATAAAAGAAAGACTAAACAAATCGATTAAATCGTGGCACCATCTGACGGGCCTCAGTCAGAACTGTTTATGACATTGCATTCAGTGACATTATGCGCAACTAGAGGTCGCTACATACCTCAAACCGTGACTAAGTTTTTTAAGTGTACATCTCACCTCGGTTAAAAAAATTTTTTAAACTAAAAAATGTTTTTTTTTCCTTAGCTTGTGCATTAAGAATCCTTACATGGTCTAAGACAGAAGATGAGACAGTCTGAAAACAAATTTTAATCAGACCCTAAGTTTAAAGCTTTAATCATACACCTAAACCTACAAAGGCTTAGGATATAAGCGTACAACATCTACCTAAGTAAAAGCCTATAACTATTACCTACAATCCGGCAGATGCGATCATTGATTGCTTTATGCTTGAACTATGTACTAGACTAAAAATCTACTGCATACCATCAGTGCATACATACCTATTCATCAGGCAACAACTAAGTTTCTAAACAAGTAATATAATAACTAGTCCTGCCCAATCTAATTTAGGTTTAAATTTATTATGAGTATGCTTAACAAAGGTTAAGCAAGCAAGCATAACTAAGCTAAGCTAGAGTAAAATTTTAAATTTATATATCTTTAGTAAACGCTATCTTTCTTTGTTAAGATGAGTGTTTTATAAAATTAAGTATTAAGTTTATACTTAGTGGACACAATCTTTAAATGTAGATAAGTGATACACACTAAGTATTAAATTGTGACTAATTAAGTCATTAATTGTAGGGAAGTACCTACTTAAATTTTCAGTTATTAGGTAAACACAATTTCCAAACAGATATGTTGTGTACCAAACTATAAGTTGTGATTTATTAAATACCAAATTAGAACACTACCAAGTCTTCATTGTTGTGTTTCCTTTCATTCATCCATCCGTCCTCTAAATTATTAAAATTGCACACATTGATTTTGGAAAAAAAAAATTACCTTTTACCCTACCAGCATGCATTCATCCCCTTTCAAACTCCAATATTTACACGTCTAAATAATTTCGTGCAAATATTTGGAAAATTAAACAACAATATCCGAAATTAGAAGTCTTCATAATTTACTTTGAAGTGAACTGAGGATCATTGTCAACATATCCAAAATTAGATACTCCATTTCCACTTACCAGAAACGATTATCCCAGAATTTATGCAATAGCAAAGCCTGTTGCATTCCGTATAGGAAGCAACATGACACTGAAATAATCAAATAATGTTTCTATTGGTAGAATACAGAAAATGGTTGTAACAAATCCCAGCAAATTGCTTCAAAGTTTAAAATGAATTGCGGACCATTGTCAACATATCTTATATTAGATACTCCACTTCCATGTACCTGAAACGATTATCCCAGAATTTTTGCAATAGCAAAGCCTGTTGCTTTCCGTATAGGAAGCAACATGACACTGAAATAATCAAATAATGTTCCTTATGGTAAACACAGAAAATGGTCACAGCAAATCACAGCAAATTGCTTAAAATGGTTTATTAACCTGATTTGGGTTACCCATTAAACCAGGTCTTGATGAGTTTTGCACTCTTTATAAGTTTGACAACTGTTAATATAAGTTTCTAAATCTTTATACATATTATACCAAAAATATTACTGTGTTAATAGATTATGAGTTTTATATATATCAAAATGGGCGCCAGTGGGATCATTATGAAATTGATTTAAAAGAGGTCCCACATCTTCACTTGGCATCACTTGTTACCAAGAGAATTGCAAAGTTAAATTGTTTTTATTTATTTAATATTGAAATAATTTTCCATCTCTAACCGTTCCATGAAAATCCTAACACATGAACTACCATCATACTTTAAATTCAATGAACACAAGTTAGTCGGCTAAGTTCAAGTAATGCTGGTGAACTATCTCTCACTCTAGAAATTCTCATCAAATAGTATTGAGAACGAGCTACAAAACGTTTGGTAGTTGCACTATCTCCCAATGTTAACTCTTTGTGTAATTGGCACAGCTCATTGACATGTTCCGAACACAAACGTACCTCTTCAGCTGATGTCCGTACTGGAAAATCATCCTGCTTAATGCTGCATCTCCAAAATAGACAACACAGGCTACGGTACTGCCTGCGAAGCACATCTCTGGTTGCTTTTACATCTGTGGATTCATTAAAATATCTTAGTTAATGCAATAATTCTTCTTTACGAAGATAGTCAAATCAAATGGTCTTATCCATTTTCAACAAAGTTATTATTAAACAATGTTTTTTAAGTTAAATTAATAAGTTAATATTAATAAAAGATACTATTAATCTGTATCTAATTAAATTAAGAGTCTACACATTCAAGTTTCAGTTTAACAATAACAGGTGTGGTTTTCTAAAACAAATTGAACACATGCTATGACCTTATTTTTCACATTAATAGTAATGTTAAGCTGTTTGATTCCTATAATTGAAATACATTAAAGCTAAATAACATTTACTAGTGAGAAGGATTTACACTTTAATAAAAAATTAACATGTGCTATAACCTTAATTTTTCTCATTAATAGTAAAGTTGAGCTGTATGATTCCTATAATTGAATCAATACATTTAAGCTAAAATAACATTTACTAGTGAGAAGGATTTACACTTTAATAAAAAAATTAAGATGTGCTATAACCTTAATTTTTCTCATTAATAGTAAAGTTGAGCTGTATGATTCCTATAATTGAATCAATACATTTAAGCTAAAATAACATTTACTAGTGAGGATTTACACTTTAATAAAAAATTAACATGTGCTATAACCACACTTTCAAAACACCTAAACAGTAATGTTCAAAGTTGTAAAACTCTAATAATCAAAAATTAAGTTAATTAACTTTAAGTAATATTTAAGAATACAATAATAATATTGCAATCAATCCTAATTCGACACGCTGGGCGTACAAATTGTTAGGAATATTTAAGAATACAATAATAATATTCCAATCAATCCTCATGCCCCACGTTGGGCGCCAATTGTAAGGTTGTCCTACATGGGACTCCAACTTGTAAGGTTGGATTTTTGACCTTACCACCGACTTACCCAGCGGTAGTTTGCATGAGACTAAAGGGTGTGTTTTGCATGAGGTGTTGGCTGGAATAAAAGATATAACTTGTCTCCACAATATATAATTTATAATTAAACAGCTACACTAGTTACAGCCCGTGACAGGAACATATATGGTAAGGTTAGAATAAAGTAACTTACATGGAGTGGTAATACATTAACCTCAATTATGACCATACAGTGTAGTCCTCACAGTCAGTACCGTCATCCAGTGCAGTTCATCCAAGATCCAAAGCCATACGCTGCATTCGGAAACTGTCTGCTAGCTGTCCATGTGAGATTGCTCTTCAACGAGTCATGTGCAAAGATGTAGCTTCATATTTCATACATATCTTATTGGTATTATATTGGTATTATATTGGGAGACTATTTTTCTTCTTAATACATATCCATGGGATATGGTAGACTAAAGTAATATAATAAAATCTTGAACCCTGTCAAAGAGAATTTACATGTTGAGAATTCTGATGCACGTTTTACGCTAAGATAATATTTATCAATTTCGTCTAAAAATGCTTACCACAATCGGGGAAGTATCAACTTAAGTTTAACGCTGTTTCCACTGTGACTAAGTTTTTTAAGTGTTACAAATTGACCGAGATATCGGTGAACATACATAAAAAAAAAATTACATATAGCCGAACATAGAACCTCCACCTTTTTGAAGTCGGTTAAAAATAAAAGGCGCCTCATATTTTATTGTAATATTATAATTTAATAAAATACAGAGTAACAACTAAATTGAAATTAAATAATATCTAATAATAAAATATGGCCGTTGTACCAGCCAGTCAACAATATTTGCGTTCGATTTTTTGGCGCTGAACAATAAGATATTCCAAATTCAAAAAGTGTGCGGCGAAGATAATTGCGGAGCACTTATGAATGAAGAGGATTAAGGACTCATTACTGCCCGCTAAACGTTTCTTAAAGAAAACACCACCTTTGGGTGCATTTAAAGGCGAACCAAGTCGTTCTTTTCGAATAGGTGAGGTGAAAACTCCTTTGTTGTGGTACTTTTGATGTACTCAGTTTTGCCTACCTATTTTTCATTATTATTTCATACCCATTTACACTCCAGAACCTTTCGGCCCCCTCGACCTATCAGTTCTGCGAGCAATGTACCCTGCCCACTGCCTCTTAAGCTTGGTAATTCTTTAAGCTATGTCAGTAACATACACACATACAGTATGGCTTCGACCCTACTGGGCCTCTACGGTTTTGCCGAGATGTTCTTGGGGCAAACGTGAAACTCTACGCACCGTCGATGACTTGAGCTCGGTCCGGACAGTTACCGGACGGTTGGACGGCGCGTCCGCTTATTTAGTATGTTGGGGTTTCAATTTTATAATTCGGAGTACATAAAACGTTTTATATAAGTTTTAAAGATTACATTGGGGAATAGGGAATATACAGTATATAAATATTTTTTGATATCTAACCAATTTATTTATAAATATACAAAAATATAACACTAACTGTGAACACAAAATCAAAATTTGTAAACATGCAAATACATGCAACATATTGTACAAAAACAAAAAACTGTTAAAGAAATAAATAAAAAAAAAAATAAAAAAAATAAGTGATACGCCAAGACGGTGTTCTCTATGGCGGTCGTATGGGCGTTATGTAATTTGGCTTCAAGCTTTCAAATACATTCTTAACAAATACATATTTTAAATTCTTTTATATTTATTTATTAGAGCTAAAAACCACTAAAAATATAACATAACAATAAAAATGTAAAATTTTATATACTGTAGTAATAATCCTACATTACATTATGATGAAATTATTTAATGTCATGTTTAATGTCATGTCATGTTTAAGTAGCAAATATCTACCCATTTTGAATTTTCGTATCAGTCTTCTTCAGTGTCTGTTTAATCGTCAAGTATAACTTCACTGAAGCAACCTCTTCAAAAGGTGAGGCCATGGATATGATGACGTCAGCTCGGATTCTGACTATCAGTGAAGAATAGATAGATGGTATTTGTGGTATGTTCTCTAAGTGTATTTCCAGATTTCTGAATGGACTCCGTCCCTGTAAAATTACATTCACATGACTTGGAAGTTATGTAAATACATTAAATTAAGTCTAAAATCCTCAACAGGTACAGACAGATAAAAAAATAACGTTATTACTTGATACAGAAGATAAAGAGCTGAAGAAAAGCTGTTCATTATCAATTACCTATACAAAACTATTTACCAAAACATAATTAAGTATTTTATAAGCTGTTTTAGTTTGTATTAAACATTTTTTTGCATTGTCTACATGGTTTACCTACACATCAGACAGCTAAAGTCGTCGACGGTGCGCACTGTTCCCGCGCGTCTCAAGGAGTCGTCAGCAAACTGTAGGGGCCCAGCAGGGTCGAAGCCTACTAGGGCCATGGGTAAATGTGAAAGTACACACCAGAACCCTGGTACGGAGGCAACGAAGGAACGGTGTGTGTTTTTTCAATCAGTAAAAGTCTGACAGTCCATGGCCCTTTATGAAGCGCCGGTATGGACGCCGTCGCTGCTAAAGCGACAAGCGGCCCAGCTGAAAACGTGCTAGAGGATCTTGGGTGCGGGGATACCGCACTGTTTGTCGCGAAGCGGCGAGCCTCGTTGCTGGCCCGCCACTATGGGATCTGGAGGCAACAGTCCTTGTATACATGCACGATTTGCTCGTGGAGATGGAACGCCGGGGCGAAACTCCGCTGCCGCGATAAATCGCGGCCCTGCGGACAGAGTTCCGGCGGGATCTCATCTCATAATTAAGGCGGTAAGTCTCCTCTTTCAGGAGTGGCTGGAAAGACCTCACGACGTTCTCACCTTCCGCATGACGCAGGCAATGGATTCGTGTGGAAGTGATGCCTAGGTGTCACCACAGTGTGGACCGCCCAAGGGACACAGTGGAGCACACGGTAGAGGTGCGCCCCGCCAGGGTAGAGCACCACTTGGGGGCGATCGGAGGCAGCTATCTCTCTTCCCACCTAAAAAAAAACAGATGGACATGGCCATCCAGACGATACGGGGCTATTGAACAGTCTCTTGCGAAGCGGAGAGCCTCCTTGCCGGCCTGCCGCAATGGAATCTTGAGGCAACAGACCTTGGACTTCACATGCACGATTTGCGCATGGAGAATATTATGGAGAAGTAACGCCGGGGCTGAACTCCGCTGCCGCGACATGGCGGTCGGAGTTTCGATGGGTTAACAATGGCTATATGGTGACAGTGACAGTTGCAACACAGCGCAGGGCACGCCGTAATCATGGCGGTAAGTTTTATCTTTCTTTTCTTTCTCACCTTGCGTATGATGCAGATGGTCACCGGACATGGTAAGTAAAGGAGGTTCCTGCACCAGATTCAGACGAAAGAGACGCCCGAGTGTCACCATATAGTGGTGTGGTCCTCGTGGGGGCTAAAATGATTTTACTAATTTTATAATCCCTGTAACGAAATTACAAGTGATATAACTCATACATAAATGCCGCAATTTATTTAGCAATCATTATTACATTAAAATGTGCGGTGCATTTACCTTTATTATCATCAACCTCTATAAACCCAGTGATACTACCAATTTGATGAGTCAAATCTAAAATGTATATTTTTATATAGAACTAATAATTAGTCGTGTCTTTATGTTTGTTTTTTTTTTTTCATATAAACAAAGAATACAGGATTATCTATATTAAACAGGAACTAAAAACCACGAAGGTTTAAACTTGTGCTATCGTAAATCTATCCCAACATCGAAATTGTACATTATTACAACAATTTGTTAAATGATTAGGTCTTTATAAACTGAACAAAACAATCATTCCTTAGGTAGTTTACAATTGATATTTTTAGGTGTAATATTTTTTTTTAATTCTGTGGGTAAGCTATTAATTCATTCCTTTGTTATTTTTGTTTTTTATTGAGATTGTATATAAAAATGAAATCATTCCATATTAATTGCATGCAATCACTATGCAAGGTAATAACAAAAAGGATAAAAAACATAAACAAGGAACCGCAGTCTTGAGTATTTTTTTCTAGGTTGGAAATCACCCGATGACATTTCCCACCTTTGGGCGGAGCGGGAGGGTGTACTAGACTTTTACGGACTAAAAAACCACTCCTGTTCCTTCTCTGCCTTCGTTCCAGGGCCCCGGCGTTCACTTTCACACAACCTGTGACCCCTTTAAAGAAACACAGGTTAGTTTTAGTCAGTTAAATATTGATACAGATTAAACTTATGGATAGATTGTTAAAGGAAAAAAGGTTTCTTCGTATAATTCTGTTTTATATGTGCTAACGTAAGGCCTATGTGAAATGAAAACCATTTTGAGTGTTAAATTTTGAATAATTTATACCCTTACTTAGTCGAGACAAAATAAATTTAAAATGATGGCAGTGTCATAAAAAAGGAACAAGGAGAATAAAGAACCTCCTTTTTTGAAGTCGGTAAAAAAAAACATAATACTACGTATTCACGATGTTATGATGTAATGACTGTCAACACAGCAATTGACTGTAATTAATGATATTTACAAATCGATAACAAAATGTAGTATAATTTTCTACAGATTAAATAACTCGTACTCTTATCTCTAAACAAAAATCTGGGGTTAGGGGTAAACGATTTGATATTAATAGTACATTAACTAATTTATTCTCTCTTACATAGAGGAGGCATGGCCTGGCTTAATTGAATGTTATATTTTAGGTTGACTAAGAATATCGAATGATCAATTTCATTTACGTATTCTTTTGATCATCACTTCAGCTGGAAAATTGTTATTGCTGGACGTAAACCTCATCAATGTGTCACCACATTCTGTGCATTTCAAGTCCCTCAAGTCATCGATCTATCTTTTGGAAGGGCGTAGTCAGCCTCTGCTGAGTTTTCTGGTACTTGGTCACCATTCCAGAATTTTTCACCCCTATTCTCCGTATGATCTGCGAGCGACGTTCTTAGCCAACTGCCAGTTCAGTGTGATCCTTTTTTCGAGCTATGTTGGTAACTTTTGTTCTCCAAGAGTTGTATTCTGGATCTGTCTCTGAAACCGATGCATTGTCTCTTACGTGATGAAGATATGACCAAGTGAATTATTAAAGAATTCTGAAGTGAAATCTGGAGGCTTCTTGGGTCTTTGTACACATGTACAAAATTTACACATACATGGATGAAACAAAAGGGCGAAACGTGGCATGGCAGTTAGATTTCCGGATCTTATAGCGATATTGCCACAGTTACTGTCGCAACCCAGCGCTAGGAAAGCTATTATTATCATGGCGGTAAGTCCTCTCTTTGAAGTGTCGCTGGAGAGGCATTATGGCGTCCTCACCTTCTGTATGACGCAAATTTTCACCAGACATAGTAAATTCGGAAGAATCCTGCACCAGATTCAGGCGGAAGAAACGCCCGGGTGTCACCATTGTGCGGACTGTCTAGTGGGCACGGTGGAACATACAGTGGAGGTATACCCCGCTTGGAGCATAACTGTGTGCTCGTGGAGGTGATTGGTGGTGGTGATCTCTCGCGCCAGGCCCTGGTTCAGGCCATGGTTTGGATCAAGAGGGAATGGGAGGCAGCAGCCTCCTTCTGTGAAGCAGTAATACTAGCGAAGGAGACAGCTGCTTACAGATATCTTCACACCCCAGCCGTCACGACCCTGACCCGAGTACTAGTCCCAATAGGCGTGGGCCCGCGGATGACTTGCAATAGGTAGCTCGCCGTCTGGCCGTCCGGTAACTGCTCGAACTGAGGCTTAGTCGTCGACGGTATAATATTCCACGTGTGCCTCAAAAGGATGTCAGCAAAACCTTAGGGCCAATGCCTGCTAGATCAGCAAGGAATTTACGAAAAGGAATCCCTTGGTATTAGAATGCTCTATATGTTTTGAAGCAATTGAAGGACATAGGTGTGATTTTAGTCTGTAAAAGGAATTGAATTTGGGAAGTTAGATAAGAAGGTTCATGCAGAAAAGAAAACAGAGTAGTCCCTTCGCTCGACGCTGACAAATGAGTAATTATTTTAGGAGTGATCGATGCTAGTATACATTATAATACTTACTACTTGCGGAGGTTGAAGACAAACTGAACGCAGTTATTCAGAAGGCGTTCAAGTTTGTTAAGAAAAACTGTAGTAAAAAAAAATCAAGAAATGTTTAAAAATATATTTTCTTTTTATTCTAATATTTAAGCACAGTCACCTTTATTCAAATACAGACGCAAATCAAATGCCGGTTAACAAGTAGATGACTTTATTTACCAGAAACATAAATTCTTTGTTCACACAACAATTACCAATCACTATGTATAGCATAAGAATAAATTGAATTATCACAAAGGTAGTTAAAGAATATCGCTTATCACATGGCACAGTTTGATTTGATAAAACTTAGTAAATTATGTCGCTTAATAATTTTTCAACAATTTCCTCGCCCATATTCTTTCATCGAAATCCGTTCTACCATCAAAATTTTATAAGGTAACAAACGAACCATATAAAAAATTACATAGTGCTTACGGTGTATCATATAAACATAAGACGAGATTTACAACGTTATCATAGCAATTACGTAGTTCCGTAGCTTTTTATTTATTATTTATTCATTTATGTACACACAAACACTTAAAAAAGAAAATAACAAACACAGATAGAAGAGCACAAAGGTACTGCTTATTTCAAGTGAAATTTCTTCCAGCAGACCTGCGACAGGAGAGTTAAAAAAGAAGAAGAAAGAGAGTAGAAGTTCCTGTGAATTGTTACTACATATTTTTGTGTACAATAAAGTTTATTCTATTCTATTCTATTCTTTGTTGCCATGTTGGTAACTGCCCTGAGCAACTAGTTAGAAAACCTGACCATTTAAAGTAATTAACTGCTTTTAAATTGATGATAACTGTATTGGATTCAACTTTACTGTATTCAGTATTAATTGTATGCTTCATTAAGCTAATTAGTAATGTGTGATTATTTAACTATTAGTTGGGTAGTAAGTTATCCATAAATTACATGATGGGCTTAAAAACCCTACCATGTTGAATGCTTGTGTCAAAATCGAAACGAAATCAGTTATTATAATAACTTTTGCAATAAGTGTAGATGTTTTTTGCGGCACCTACGTGTTATATTAAAATGGTTGCAATTTCAAAATCCCTTTATCATATAATAAGATCCATTTCACCCGAAAAAAAAATACCTTAAGACGTCAGTCATTGGTAATACAACACTAGCAATCTCTCTGTTGCCTATTTTATGCAACGTATGATTATACAATACCGTTCCATTCCAACTGCTCATATAATCTTCTTCAAACTCTGCCTGACCGTCATGTAAGTCTTCACTATGGCGATCTCTTCTTCCATAAATATGATGAGGATACATTGGGTTCTGACTATCAGTGAAGAGTAGGTAAATGGTATTCGAGGCATGTTCTCTATGTGCATCACGAGATTTCTGAAGGGACTTCGTCCCTGGAAATATACGTTTACAAAGTGTTAGAATTATTAATCAGCACATGTTTAATTTATAAATATTTGCTAATAGATATTGCGATCTATTAGCAAATATTGGCTAGCATTCACTCGTTAATTTCGTATCTATAACTATAGTACAGCATAGCATCAGCCTTATAATTTTCCTACTGCTGGGACTCAGGCCTCCTCCATAGGAAAGAGAATGGGCCATAATCCACCACGCGGGCCCATTGCAGACTAGTAGATGTCACATATCTTCGAAATTTTGGTTCTAGGACATGCCAGTTTCCTCACGATGTTTTCGTTCACCGTTTTTGAGAGCAGTGGTGTTGATATAAATTACAAAAAGCCTGGCTGAGTTTGAACCCTCGACCTACAACTCGTAAGTCGGGGCCGTTACCACTCGGCCACAACTGCTCTCTCTATTTATTTATTGTTTGTTTATTTATTTATTAACTATACACCGTTTCATTTTGGTCGTTTTAATCCCGCAGCAGCGTTGCGCAGAGCTTGTGTTATGGGTACTAGACAACTGATAAACATACTTATATACATATTAGATATATATAAATTGCACCCAGACACAAAACAAATGATCGTGCTCATCACACAAACATTTGTCCTGGGTGGGAATCGAACCCACGACGTCCGGGATAGCAGTCAGGATTACTAACCACTAGACCAACAGGCCAGTCGAAAAAGTACTTTATTTTTTAATTTTATCTTTATAAATTGTTAGTGATTCATGTACCGAATCGACCCTCCAAGGGATTAAAACGACCAAAATTTAACGGTGTATTAGTTTGTAATGTAGTTATAAGATCCTTAAGAAACTAAAACTTTAAGGATTTTTTTTACTGGTGGGTAAAATCGTCCGATGACATCTCCCGGCCTTGGGCGGAGCGGGAGATAGTGTCTGACTCTTACTGACTAAAAACCCACCACCCTGTTTCTTCATTGCCTTCGTACCAGGGCCCTAGTGTATACTTTCATATTTACCCAAAGCCTTAGATAGGATTGGATTTGTGTACACTATTGACTAGCTTTTTCTGACGTAGGTGAGTAATAATGGAGGATTTCCCAAAATTCACCCCTGAAAAGGATGAAACGGGGTTCCAAAATTTTTATGGAAAAACCTACTTTCACGCGGGCGAAACTGCTGGTAGAAGCTAGTTAAAAATAAATAGTGGCTGAATACAGAGACTGACACTGAAAACTGTGAGATGATCAGTTCTAACTAACGCCGCCCGCTACCTTAAAAAACGCTATAACGCTTAAAAATAGCTATTTTTTTTTGCAGAATAAAAATAGACTCGATATCTACAGTCCGTTCTCAAAGTAAGACACCATAAGACATTATGGTCCATGGCCCTTTACGGTGCGCCGGTGTGGGCGCCATCGCTACGGAAGCGAGTGGCGGCCCGGCTAACCGCCTGCCAGAGGGTCATGGCCATCCGGATGATCCGCGGATACCGTACGGTGTCCTGCGAAGCGGCGAGCCTCCTTGCTGGCCTACCACCATGGGATTTGGAGGCAACAGTCCTTGCACACATGCATGACTTACGCGTGGAGATGCAACGTCGGGGCGAAACTCCGCTGCCGCGACAAGTCGCGGCATGGCGGACAGAGCTCCGGCGGGATCTCATGGTGAAATGGCGAGAGCGACTGTCGCAACCTCGTGCTGGGCACGCCACGATCGAGGCGGTAAGGCCCCTCTTTGAGGCGTGGTTGGAAAGGCCCCACGGCGTCGTCACCTTCCGTTAGGCGCAGGTGCTGACCGAACACGGCAAGTTCGGTCCGTACCTGTACAAGATCCGTGCGGAGACGACGCCCGGGTGTCGCCACTGTGCGGACCGCCCGGTGGACAAGGTGGAGCACACAGTCGAGGTGTGCCCCGCTTGGGAAGAGCATCGCCGTGTCCTCGTGGGGGCGATCGGCGGCGACCTCTCGCGCCGGGGCTTGGTTCAAGCCATGCTCCGGAGCGAGGAGGAGTGGCAGGCGGTCGCCTCCTTTTGCGAAGCAGTAATGCTAGTAAAGGAGGAGGCCGACCGCCTTAGGCAAAGGCGGACACGCCGCCGCCGCCGCCGGGTTTCCGATCCCAATTTCCGGCCACCGTAGGCGCGGGCTCGCGGACGGTGGGCAATGGGTAGCTCGCTGTCCGTCCGTCCGGTAACAGACCGGTCCGAGCTCAGGTCGTCTACGGCGCGCACCGTTCCCGCGCGCCTCAAGGAGTTGTCAGCAAACTGTAGGGGTCCAGCAGGGCCGAAGCCTACTGGGGCCAAAGGTTATGTGAGACTGTCACCAAAGGCCCCAGGATAAAGGCAAGGAATGGAAAGGTAGGTTTTTAGTCAGTAAAAGTCTGACACTGTTTCCCGCCCCACCCAAGGGCGGGATTCGTCATTGGATGATTTTACCTACCCAAAAAAAAAAAAAAAAAAAAAAAAAAAACCATAAGACATTATACTGTAAAAGTAACTAAAACACTAGCCTATCAGTAGCAACATCAGTAAATAGTGGACCTGAAGTAAGACGTTACTTTCGTATCAAGATTATTAATCCATCTATTTATCTTGGAAATGTATCGTAAATAGGGTAAATCATTTTATTATAATTCAAAAATTAGAATTGACCTAAAATTGAGCCTTGGAGTACTCCCTTTTGCTTTATTTAAAATGGCACTGATTATATTTGAATTGACGCCCTTTATTTGAACGAATTGGAACCTATCATTTGAATAATATTTTATTTAGCTCACCGCTTTTTTGCCTAATCCATAATGATTGAGTTTCAAGAGTAATGTTTTATGATTTACGCAATTAAACGCCTTAGATAGGTTACTTAAAACGCCTATAGCAACGTTCTCTGGTGTACCATACTGTTTATTGTGCAATGATGTTATTCGAGTTAAAATGACAGAGCATTTGATTTAACATTACCTTACCAAATACCTAGTTAAAAAGTGTCAACACGAATAAAGATATATAATTATTGTTAGTGTATTTACTATCCCCGGATTTAAGAAGCGGTATCACTACTATATTTCATTAGATCCGGAAAATCTGCTTGATTTTCACACAAATTTAATATTAATATCTCAATAATTAAGGTACACACTTTGATAGACAATCTTCAAATAGATCTTCGGTCAATTTAATTTTTTTTTTTTAATAAATGGGATAATAATATCACACACACTATCACACAACGTCGTCTAGTCCCAAGCTAAGCAGAGCTTGTGTTATGGGTACTAGACAACTCATAAACATACTTATATATTTCTAAATACATACATATTATAGATAAATTACACCCAGACACGGAACAAATGATCGTGCTCATCACACAAACATTTGTCCTGGGTGGGAATCGAACCCACGACCTCCGGCATAGCAGTCAGGGCCACTAACCACTAGACCAAAAGGCCAGTCTGATTAGTTTCAATGTTTTTATCACTGTTATGGAGTTACTATGCTTAAACTTAAAGACTTCTTTTAAGACTTTTTAATTGTCATCGCTGATAGAACATAATTTTCTCTAGTCCCTCCTCCTTAGAAACTTACCATAGATATGTTTTTTCTACTTTCGTATCAGTAATTAAATATGACACATGAGGCATCCGTTACTGCTGCAATTTATTTAGCAATCATTATTACATCAAAATTTATGATGCGTTTACTTTTATAGCCTTCAACCTAAACAACCAGATGACATTTTCACTTTGATGAGTCAGAGCTTTAAAAACGTATAAACACAAGCATAAAAGGCTTATTTTTTGCTAGATATTTAATAAACATGTAACTTCATACACCTAGTGATTAATGAATAGTTGTCATTAGTTATAACCAGCATAGTACAAAAGACAAAGAGGCCGCTGAAAGGCGTTTTTGTAAACAGCAGATAACGAGTCGATGACATCGGATCTGGACTAGACTAGACTGCCACAGTCGTAGTTGTGGTCTGAAGGTGGATTTCATCGCCTCCCTATATCGCAGCACTTGGTCACATTGCTACATTGCCGTTGTCTTTCAGAATCAGAATGTCTTTATTGTGGGCTAGTTACTGTTTAAGTCCAAAAACAAAAGCAGCAACACATCATTTTTCTATTTAAGTTGCTTTTAATGCAGTTTGGCTGTGATCCATCAACTTTTCTTACCCGAACACTAAAATCATAATCATATCTAAACCAGCAAAACCTAATTTATAACCGACTTCAAAAAAGAAGAAGGATTTTTTTTACATTTGTTCGCGGATAACTCCGTCGTTTATCGACCGATTTGCAAATTCTCTTTTCCCCTTAAAGGGTATACTTCCAGATTAGTCTCATTTTTTTCAAAAATCCAGTTTTGATGATGGGATCGATGAGGAATCGAGGGAACTCCTCAAATATTATAGTAAACCATATAATGATTTTGATATTTTTTTTTACAGTCAAAAAGTAACATTTGATGGAGTGGAACTGATAAAGAAAACCAGAAATGGCCAACGGAACTTCATACTCATATTAGATATCACAATGAAGATAGCTAAGCGACTATGACAATACAAATAAATAAATGGTTCTGAATAGTTATGTTAAAAATGGTATCATTAAAGTGACCTGATGATGATGATGGAGCCGGAAGATAGGCAACGGAACTCCGTAATGAATCAATGTATCTTAGCCGTGTTTGAGCTTGTTAGAATTGTCATGGAATGCACTTTGGCTCTAGGGTACTATCAAACTGATCTGATGATTGAGCCGGAAGGTGGAAGGTAGACACGAGAACTTCATAATAAAACAATGTATCCTAGCAGTGTTTGGGTTTATTGGAATTATCATGAGAAATAGGCACTCTGGTTATAAGTGCATCGCAACTAAAAAGTGTTAAATAAAAATTTTTTTACAATTTTTTTTTAAATTAAATTTAACTTTAATTTCGGAAGTCGGTGTTTCTCGGTATAGTTTGTTTCTTATTTAACACCGACTTCCGAAATTAAAGTTATTTTAATTCTTTAAGTGTTTTTTTTTTAATGAAGTCGATTATTTTTTTTTTTTTGTAAAAAGTTTTCTGTTAAATAAAATTTTGTGCAAAATCAGAATCATCTCATACTGTTTGCATAGAACGATCTTGTAACGTAATGCCACAACGGCGTTTTTGTAAATGTGGTAGTTGTTCAACATGTGCTAGCTACGCTAGCCTAGATATCCGTAAGCCTGTTGGGGCCATGGGTCAGCTTCTGAAAGGAAGGCTCGGCCCCGGCCTGTGTGTGTCTGTGGAATATTTATACTATAGGTAACGAATGAACGGGGTTTTAGTCAGTAAGAGTCTGACACTATTTCCCGCTCCTCCCAAGGGCGGGATCTGTCATTGGATGATTTTACCTACCATAAAAAAAAACTGTTGTCAGAAACAACGACAATGGGTGACGTTACCAAAGCAATCTTGAAGCAATGATGTACGTTAATGATGAAAAACCACGCCCATCTTTTTTTTTTCCTTTTCTCTACTGCTTATTGGAAATCTGATTCTGGTGCAATAATCCAATGTGCTGGCGTCTTTGGTGTGGTGAGTAGATTTATCCAGCGACGCATCTCTCATATTTATCTAGTAAATCTTTCCGCCAGCTCCTGGACACTGTGTCTTTTCAATCGGGAGAAAGTGAAACTTCCAAGTCCTAGCAGTTGCAAAGCTAGTTCATACCTGTGTTTGCTCAGTCGGGTTTGATAGCTTTTGCTATATGGCTCGATTTCCTCTGTGACGGTTTTCAGCTTGATGTCCATGTACAGGAACTGATTGCTGACATACTGTGGGATATTTAGTATTTTTCTAATGGTTTTGCTTTGAAACCTCTCCAGTATTGTAATGTTACTGTTGCTTGCTGAGCCCCAAAGCTGTACGCCTTACGTCCAAATGGGCTTGATGATAGATTTGTAGACAAGTATTTTACTGTTATGAGTGAGTTGGGATTTTGGTCCAGTCAGCCAGTATAGGTTTCGAATTTGGTGTCAAGCTGTTTGCGTGGTACATACGTGTTTTTGCCAATTCAGTCGGCGGTCAAGGTGCATTCCCAGGTATTTTGCATCATTAGCTTGTGGGACATGGTCATTATATAAAAGAACAGGTGGGCAAGTTTCACGTCTGAGAGTGTAAGTAACGTGGACAGATTTGTCTTTGTTGGCTTTGATGCGCCACTTATCAAACCATACTTCGACTAAGCTGAGATGTCTTTAGAGATTTTTTGATGCTGTTTCCGGGTTCGCATGAACAGATAAAATAGACGTGTCGTCGGCATAAGTAGCAGTGGTGGTGATATCGTCGAGTGTTGGTAAATCCGCCGTAAAGATTAGGTACAGTATTGGTCCCAGGATACTATCTTGCGGCACTCCTGCTTTGATCTTGTGTAGCATTGACAATTTTTCGTTGTGTTTTACCTCAAAACATTTTTTTCCAGGTTTGATTTCATAAGTTGATAGAAGGGGTGTGCGAGCTTTTGTTTAATTTTGGAAAGCAGACCTTCATGCCAAACTTTGTCAAATGCCTGGCTAATATCCAGGAAAATAGCCGAGCAGTATTGTTTGTTTTCCAGAAACCTGTGTAAGGTGTAAACCAACCGATGTACCTGTTCGACAGTACCGTGACCCTCTCTAAATCCAAACTGATGGTTAGGTAATATAACTTCAAGGTCATTCTTCATTCTTGTTAGTATGACTTTTTCGAATATTTTCTCAACAATGGGCAGCAGACTAATGGATCTGTACGAAAATATTTTTTGGCCTGGTTTGCCCGGTTTTAGAACCATGATGACCTGAACGATTTTCCATTGGCTAGGGAACATCAATAGACGCAAACAAGCGTTGAATATCAACACCAGAAAGAAAATTCCTATACGAGGCAAGTTTTTAAAAGAGTTGCGTCTATTTGTCGTCATATACAGGATTTTGGCAGGATTGTACTGAAAATATTATTGACATACCTAATATAAATAATTTCAGCAACTTTAAACTGAAGTTTCCTAAATTCCGGACTTCAATTAATAATAAAATCTGTAACAATTTTTTTCAGGAATTTAATCTATTTATTTTTGTATAATTTTCATCAATGGATGCTAAAAAAAATATGCCAACACACCCACAGTGCTCACGGTACAGCATATATACAAATTAACGTTGGTATTTATAACGCTATCGTAGCAATAAGAGCTTCTTTGTTTTCGTTTTTGAATCTTCGTTGCGATGTTGGCAACTGCCCTGTGCAATTTGCCAGAATCCAACTGACCATTCAAACTAATGAACTACTTGCGAACATCAAGTACTTGCCGAATCTTGTCTAGTTTCTGTATTGAATATACTCGTAACTTTACTCTATACACCGGTAAATTTTGGTAGTTTTAATCCCGCGGAGGGTTAATGACCTTGAGGGGTGAGTAAACGAGTCAATGACCTTGTAGGGAGTTGTCGGTCGTTGCATACTAACTACCTACAGTTTATTGACCTCGATCAGCTGACGTTTGCTTAAAGAAATGAATTTTGTACATGCGTAACTTAATTCGAGTTTTTAAAAAAAGTACTTTATTTTTAATTTATCTTATAAATCTCTCTCTCTTTCTTTTATAAATCGATAGTATTTCATGTACCGAATCGACCCTCCACAGGATTAAGACGACCAAAATTTATCGTTGTATAGTGTTAGTATTAACTTAAACATTGAGTTATGTATGATATGCTATTAAGGAATATACTCGTAAATAAAATTTAAATTTTTCTCAAATATTTTTTCCTCGAATCTTTAATGTCATCAGATTATATTAAAAAAGTATTGTTATATTTATTAATGATTTGAACTCAAAATATATCATGCGATTATCTATAAAAAGTGGAAAATAAGGGAGGGTATTTGAAACTTACGAAATGCGTCGCCATTGGTCGAAACAAAATTTGACGTCAGGTGTTTTGTCAACATTGGTTTCATAAGCGTCGATATTCATACTGTGTTAGTTTGTGAGGAAAAATAGTTTAAACTTATATTCCTGTGGTGTTTTCTAGTGAATCTATATTTGTAGTGGATGATGACTGAAACTGGTTTTATCAAAGTACAGAAAATAGATGTACATAAAAAGACAGTAGATGTACATTTATGTACTAAAGGTACTTTGGCTTCTAAGTTTGTGGGTAGTACTACTGCGCTACAGTAATGTATTCCACTGCGCTCCAAAATGAAATAAGAAGAGATAGCATAAAAAGCATATCATAAGCAGCTTGGGTACGCAATCAATCAATTTCGTACATGCGTAAATTAATTCGAGTTTAAAAAAAAATACTTTATTTTTAATTTTATCTTTACAAATCGATAGAGTTTCATGTACCGAATCGATCCTCCATGGGATTAAAACGACCAAAATTTAACGGTGTATAATACAATAATAGAAATATCGGCAGCAATTTTTTTTACTGTGGATTCATCCCATGTGTCATAAAAGCTCAAGGTCATTTCGCACTTATAACTTTTTATTTTGGTTTTGAAAAAGAGTTTAACGTGTGAAAGGTTTTAGATAATTGAAAATAAAATAAAATACGTATACTATAAGACACAACTGTCACTTATATTATTTCGCTACCAAGTGATAATTTATTTCTAAAAGTTAATTTGTGTGAAGTCTTTATTGCATAAAGATTTATTTTACTTTATTGGTATTTTGATTGTAATACTCGTATAGTAATTTATCCATGAAACATGATAGTTCTCAAAAATCCTACTCCTTGGAAAATCTGTGGCAAAAAAATGGTTTATTGTAAAAAATTTTTTTCACATAATATTTTTTGTATTGTATTAAAATTTATAATTTCAAAATCCTTTATTATGCTAATACTATACCATGCACCTGAGAAAAAAATGTTAAATAACATGTATGCTAGTGGCAATACTGAACACACTAGCAATAATTCTGTTGCCACTTGTTATGTAAACGTATGATTATACAAAATCGTCCCATTCCAACTGTTCCTATCAATCTTCTTCAAGCTCTGCCTGACCGTCAAGTATATCTTCAACAATGCGATCTCTTCTTCCATGAATATGATGAAGTCAGCCCGGGTTCTGACTATCATTGAAGCGTAGGTAAATGGTACTCGAGGCATGTTCTCTACGTGCATTACCAGGTTTCTGAAGGGACTTCGTCCCTGAAAAAATAATATACATTTATTTAAACTTTATGTACCTGTGTACAGTAGTGGTATAAAGGCATACTTAACGCAACATGGCATTCTCTACCAGTCAACCCACAACCAACCTACGGCCATTTACCATCACGAGTTAGGATTGAAATTAGCACATTTCAAAAATATAAATATTAGGTACTAGCGGTTAATAGCAGCTTTGCTTGCATTCATTCGATAATTATTTTACAAATCATTACTTATTATATTGGCACATTTGAGTAAGTTGGTGATTTTTAACCGACTTCGAAAAGGAGGAGGTTCTATATTCGGCCGCATTTTTTTTTTTTTTATGTATGTTCACCGATATCTCGTTCAATTGTGGACCGATTTTGAAAATTGTTTTGATTGAAAGAATATACTCCCGAATTGGTCCCATAGAAAAATTGTTTCTATCTGATGATGAACTTCGAAGATATATGATAAAACTATTCAAAAATCTTAGCAGAACTGTCGGTTTTATATGTACGTTCACCGATATTTCGGTTAGTCGTGAACCGATTTTGAAAATTATTGTTTTGTTTGAAAGATTATACTCCCGAATTGGTACCATAGAAATATCGTTTTGATCTGATGATGAATTTCGAAGATATAGAACGGAATTCTCCAAAAAACTATAGCAGAACTGTCGTAACAAGTATAACTGCTTTGTGTTTAAATGTAGTCGGTGACTGACTGAAACAAGAAGGGGAGGGGATACATAGCATTGATCTGATGATAAAGCCGGAAGGTGGTAAGGAATACTGTAATAAATAATAAAACCAGGCTAGCAAATCATTATAGATTTGCTAGCCTGGTTTGATATTATTAGAATAGTCGAGATGGTTTGATGATGGAACCGAATGGCGAATAGTATCTATTTAAGTTTGGCTGAGGGGTACTACAACTAAAAAGTGTGAATTAAAAAACTTTTTACAAAAAAAATACAACCGACTTTAAAAAAAACACTAAAAAGTGCAAAATAACTTTATTTTCGGAAGTCGGTGTTTAATAACGAAGAGAACAAACTACTATAGAAACACCGTCTTCCGAAATTAAAGTTATTTTGCACTTTTAGTGTGTTTTTGAAGTCGGTTGTATTTTTTGTAATCACAAGTTAGCCGTGACCGTATGCCTGTATGTATTAATGTTTTTTATCTATTTTCACCGTTACCTCGGTCAATTGTGGACCGATTTTGAAAATTTTGGGTTTGATTGTAAGATTGTACTCTCAAGTAGGTCCCATAGATATAATGTTTTGATCCAATGATGAACTTCGAAGATATAGAACTGAATTCTATAAATCATAGCAGGTAAAATGGTTTTGTTTGTAAATGTAGTCGGTGACTGACTGAAGGTAGAAGGCGATACATAGAACTAAAAGAGACCAAACTATTATAGAAACACCGACTTTCAAAATTAAAGTTATTTAGCACTTTTAGTAACAAACTTTGTTTTTACATTACGTGGTTTATAAAATATCATTATTAATACAATGCCAAAACTAAAAACGTTTAATTTTTCATTAACGATCTATACATCAAAATTAAATATACATAACCAGTTGCTACACAGGTAAACCCATTATAAATGGAAGCATGGAAAGGTGATGTTCAGAAAATGGTTTCCTATCGTAATATTCGTTGCCTTTTCCTAGAATAAATTAAAAAAAATGTATAGTACTTACAGGAGGGAAAGGACACGACCAATTCCCAACTAGTTGCTTTGCGTACATCTGACCAAAATATGGATCTTTGTACAAGAAGTCACACAACTTATACTCAAACAGTACCGGTACTGGTACGTAGCGTCCGCTTATATATTCACTTAACTGCCATTTAAGCTAAAAATGAGACAAAACAATAAATAAACTTCACTAAAAACTGCTGTAAATTTCAATACAATGAACTTCAAAACGTACAAATAATCTCGTTCGCTATATTCTATGTGCGCTAAACATAACATTTTCAAAAGAACATAATTGTTTTTTTTACTAAATTTTAACCCATTTTTACTGGACATATCGAGCAAATTATGCAATTTAATTTATTTGACTGATTTGAACCTGATTTTTGTTTTCCTAAAGAATAAACTCAAAATATAACACAGAATAATGGATGAACAGTGTTCAGTGTTGCTTCTTCAATCACGAAAGCGTTATGTTACATCATTAGATTGAACTAGCAGAATGAAACCAAGAAATATGGTTGGAGAAAGTAGAGGTTCATAACCAAGTCACTCATGACGTCGGGCTCGAATAGTGATATTGTAGTAACCTATATATCACAGGGTCGCAAATCCACGAGCCAATATTCCATTTCTTCAGGTCTTAATATATAATATTCCACAACTATCACACAACGCTGTCTAGTCCCATGCTAAGCAGAGCTTGTGTTATGAGTATTAGACAACTGATAAACATACTTATATATAGCTCTTCTGTCACCTATGGGGACAAGAGCTAGCTAAACGAGATGGAGTACCCACCCGCAAACACACGACCCTGGCGAATAAGAAAACATTGGACCAATCCGACGCAAGAGCTTAAGAACCATACCGTCAAGTTGTTCCCATATCCCGTCGTGGCGATGTAGTCAAAGTCGATGTAATAAGGACTTTTACGACTATG
This sequence comes from Leucania comma, assembly GCA_958295575.1. Classification (NCBI taxonomy): domain Eukaryota; kingdom Metazoa; phylum Arthropoda; class Insecta; order Lepidoptera; family Noctuidae; genus Leucania; species Leucania comma. Next base: position 9,973,323 of record OY282474.1, on the reverse strand, counting down.
CCTTCTAAACTTGTACGTGATGTTGTGGATATACTTGGTACTCTTGATTATCGTCTCCAGTTTCTCAGGATATATTTCTGTAGTCTAAAATTTTTGGAAAGTCAAAACATGATTGAAAATATTCTATTTAGTAAAACTAATATATTTTTTTAACTCGTCAAATAAATTCCAGGGCAGATTTTAATTATGTTAGACTAAAAATAGAAAAAAAAAACGTTTTGATACCGTTTTGTCTGGAAAAAATATAGTAATCTTTAATAATAACTAAACAAAATAACGTTATCATGAAAACTTACCGATATAAATTGTACGGTGCAAAATATTAAAAAAAGTAACTTCATCTTGTTTGGCCTAGTGAAATCCCAAAATGCAGTACAATAGCCAAAATGCTAACAATTTATATTTCAAAAAAAAAAAACACAATCAATTTTAATGGTAGTTCAAACATTAATAAAGTCATCATACTCACGAAAACTGCAATTCACTATTATTATATATTTATTTATCCACAACAAAAGGCAGTGCATTTTTTACATCGTATGGAGAGGAAATCTAAAACAGATTAATATTATTATTTAAGAAACAGCAACGCCACATGACCAATAACACGGGTAATGAGGTGAAATTGATGCGGAAACTTATTGCACTACTAATTGTTATGTTAGTTGAGTTTCTCTTCAAATACACATAGATTTTTAAACGACTTCAAAAAAAAGGAGGTTTCTTAATTCGACCATATTTAAGCTTTTTTTTATGTTTGTTCGCGCATATCTCCGTCGTTTATGGACCGATTTACAATTTTTTTTCCTCATAAAGAGTATACTTCCAAATTGGTCCCATTTTTTTCAAAATCCACTTCTGATGATGGGATCCATGAGGAATCGAGAGAACTCCTCAAATATTATAGGCAACTATATACTAATTTTGGTATTTTTATCGAGGACTTAAGCATTTCCAGTCAAAAAGTAACATTTTATGAAGTGAAACTGATGAAGAAGACCAGTAATGACCAACGGAACTTTATACTCGCATAGATATCACAATAAAGATAGTTATGAGACTGTGACAATACATATAAATAAATGGTTCTGAATAGTTATGTTGAAAATGGTATCATTAAAGTGACTTGATGATGATGATGGAGCCGGAAGATAGAGCCGGAGATTCCGGTGCCTATCGGAACTCCGTAATGAATCCATGTATCCTAGCCGTGTTTTGGCTTGTTAGAATTGTCATGAGATGCACTTTGGCTTTAAGGTACTATTAAACTGATCTGATGATGGAGCTGGAAGGTGGAAGCTAAACACGAGAACTTCATAATAAAACAATGTATCCTAGCAGTGTTTGGGTTTATTTAAATTATCATGAGAAATAGGCACTCTGATTATAAGTGCATCGCAACTAAAAAGTGTGAAATAAAAATAAACAATACCGAGAAACACTGACTTCCGAAATTAAAGTTATTTTAATCCCTTTAGTGTTTTTTTTAATGAAGTCGGTTATTTTTTTGTGTAAAATGTTTTTTCTTCTACGTGTATAGTGTGTATACGAATTAAGTGTCCAGTGCGCTGAGTGCGAGTTGTTTTAACGTTAACGCGATCAAAACGTTTACCGCGTTTGGCTCTCCTATTGGTTATGAGTTTGGAGCTGACCAATCGGAGCGTGGAACGTCATAAACGTGTCGATCGCGTTGACGTAAAACCAACTCGCACTAAGCACTCAGATGTTTCTGAGACTCAAGTATAGAGATAATCGTAAAAACCATATTTTGAGAAATAATAACTTTACTTTTTACAACACAGTATGTACTACAGAAATTCATAATAGTACATTATGATACAAGTGATTAGATTAAATGAAAACAGCGGAAGATAAATGACTCGACCGTTGAAATTGAGCCTCTGAGGCACGATTTCACAGCGGTCGCGATGATTACACACATTTGGCGGCTAACGCTGTTTTGCTCACACGACAGCGCTGGTTCTTATCTCTGTCTTTGTCTATCAGTGACTATAGGTTTGTGATGTGTGAGTTTCGTTTCCAAGTTTTCTGATTGCGATGTTAGCGCGTTACATTTCTTCCCTTAAAACAACGGGAGACTTCAATATACAAGTGTGTAATGTTGGTGCATACCGCTGAGGCGCTGTAGGCGAGGGTCTTAAAAGGGTCGAGAACGGTAATAAATCATTGTATGTAGGTACATCATACAATTTGTAATTTAATGCAGTCTGCAGTCAGGAGAATCTTATACATAAGATTCTCCAGGGAATATTTCTGTAGTTGATCAAAATCATTAAAAAGATAACTACTTTATCAAAATAAGTTTTAACATCAAGATAACTATGGCGCTTAACCTAGCCTTAGTATGTTTTAATCATTACCTATAAGTGCCTTTTAATTCACAGTTTCATGGTGGCTCCAAATGAATGATTGAAAGCACAAAAGTTTAGGTTACAAATTCATTTATTGTATTGTTAGTTGCATTAGTTTAAAACAAATAAGATTTTTCTTTAGAGATTAAAAAAGTAAAACCAAATAAACAAAAACATCATTAATAATACCTAAGTTAAAGTTATAGTTATAGTTACAGTTACACTAGTTGACTTGAGACTGTGTAGGTACGGTCAGAGGTCAAAAGTGCAGTTGCACTCTAACAATGCTAAACTGTCTAAAATTTCTTTGTAGTAGAAGTCCAGTGTTCTACAACTAGTTTATTAATATTTTAGATTCTATGCTACAAACTAAATCGATCATGATCCATTGACCCTCTTTTAAAAAGAAAATTTACATACTTTAGTATCGGTAGAGTGCAACTGCACTTTTGAGCCCTGACTGTACATTGATGCACATTTCCAGATCTTTGAAAACTAGCATTATGGTAATAATAAAAATAGTTATACCCAACACAATAAAAAAGAACATTACAAACATATTTAAACTAAGTATAAACTTTGAAATACAACTCCAACAAAACTAACATCAGTTTTGCCAGGGTCGTGTGTTTGCGACTGGGTAATCCATCTCGTTTAGCTCTTTGAACTCCAAAGGTGACAGAAGAGTTGACAAGACTTGGAGTATTTGATCGTGGACATGTGACCCTGGCGGAATAAACGCGAGATTGCTTGTCGAATATATATCCGATGTAAGCGGTTAATTCCCAGTTTTCTTTAACTTCTGCTTCACTGTCATGTAAACTTCTACGACTCCTACCTGCTCTATAGGCGGTCCAAAAAAGAATATAATTTCAACTCGAATTCTGACTATTAGTGAGGAATATGTGAATGGTATCAAAGGTAAGTGGTCTACGTCAGTTACTAAGTTCCTGAAAAGGCTTCTTCCCTGAAATACAGAAAGAAATCCTGTAAAAAACACTTACACGCGACGCTTAAACAACTTTTAGAGCAAACTGACTGAGGAACACAAAAATATGAGTTGTATGAAGGAACAAGCGGTCTCTCTCCCGCGGTCTCAAACGGGATACCAACACCGAAAGATTTTTGCACTAGATGTTTTTGAGATTGGTTGTTAAACGCGTTCTGCCCCAGCTTTCCTTCGAGTGTTACAAATCTGAATTTTTCGGCTTTTTCCTGCTGTTGCATTCTTCGATGAAACATGGTTGCATTGCATTGCATCAGCCTTATAATGTTCCTACTGCGTACTTAGGCCTCCTCTCTAGGAGAGGGAATGGGTCGTGATCCTCCACGCGGGCCTAGTGCGGATTGGTGGATGTCAAATGTCTTCGAATTTTTGGTTCTAAGACATGGTGGTTTCCTCACGATGTTTTCCTTCACCGTTTTGAGAGCAGTGGTGATGAAATAAATTACACGCCTAAATTAATACGCCTGACTGGGTTTGAACCCGCGACCTAAAACTCGTAAGTCGGGGCTGTTAACACTCGGCCACCACTGCTCCCTTTCCTACTGTAGTATGTATTTATTATATACTCCAATATTTCACAAAACTTGTTCCAAGAAAAAAAAGTTATTGGGAAAAAAATTCACCACTCGGAATTTCGATTAAACATGCAAGCTTTCTATAAATATATTTTCTTCACTTTTTAATTACATTATGAAGAACGTGTTCACGGGATATAACAAACTTTCAGAGATCTTTACTGGATTAGTTCTACACAAATTTAAGTTTCGAATTCAATAAAAACCTACATCGTCAAGATATCAGTGCTTCCAAAATATCTAGAGAAAGATGTGTAATAACGCCCTAATCTCGTAAGAGCGGTTGTATAGAAATGTAACCCGGGTTGGACACTCTTAACTGGTGACTAAAATAATCAGGATAACAAGATGGAAAGATAATTTAGTCCAATAATAACAACAGAAAAAAATATATTGTGACACTCACGGGAGGAAAAGGACATGACCAGTTTCCACGCAGTTGTTTGGCGTACATCTGGCCAAGATATGGGTCTTTGTTCAGAAAGTCGCAAAGCTTATACTCAAATAGTATAGGCAAAGGAACGTAGCGCCCACTTATATATTCACTAAGCTTCCATTTGATCTGAAATTAGAGAAATAAGAATTAATTAAGTATCATTAAATACAAAAGATTTCTGTGGAAATATTATTTTTGTTCTCGTACTCGCTGACTATTGGGACTATTGGGCCTGTATTTATTTTTACACAATATTTTGTACTAAACAACAAAACTAATACTAAAAAAGTCTTTATCAGAAAGCTGCATCAAAATGATAAGGGGATTACATCGCCCAAATCTAAAAAAACACCTAGGTTGATTGAAGTTTATAGATTATTCCTTATGTACGATTACCATACAAAAAATGAAAGGGATACTTAAAGACATTACTAATAAATTGTATTGATTACGTTTCTCAAAAAAATACCCAACTCTAGAAAAAAAACCTGGTAAATAGGCCTTTTTTGAACATTAATTCCATATTTTCTCGAAAACGGCTCTATACATTGAATTTATACCAAAATATATGTTACAATAAAATGAATAACTTATATTGAGTTTTTTTTCTAATTTCATTGAATATCTGTAATCAAGAAAAAATCGAATCAGACCTAACACCCCGCGCGCAGCACCGCCTGCAATGCCTGTGTAGAGGTCAATTCTTCTCTACTAGTGTAGAGATAAATTCTTCAAGGTCATTGAGCATGTAATACCCTTATTATCATTCCAAACATTGGTTTAAGGAAGATTGAGGACACAGTAGCAAAATCTCACTATCTCTTTTGAGCACACGTAACCTAGTATTAGTAACATAACATTTAAATAAGTGGATCCTTACACTCTTATTTGACAGTTTCCCCTTCCACTAGATTTGTAAGGTACTTGTACTTGAACGAATTTGAAAATTTCTTTCTATTGGCGATTTTGGACAAAGTTATTTTTTTATACAAACAAAACACATTGAGCCAAGTCCTAAATTGCAGATATAGTGAAACATAATTAGATTGACATAAATGTTAAAGACATAAAACTTAATATGCTGGATATATGGTAAGGCTTAACTCCTTTAAGCCTTTCTATATAATATGGAGGATGTGTGAACGCATTGATATAATATAATATGTACTACGCACTAGATTACGCATGCCGTACACTCACTTCGTTCGAGTCAGGTGAACTTCAGACACTGCAATCCGCGCACTTGACATTAGTGCAATTTTGCTTTCATGCAGTGTAGGAACGGTGGTGCTTATAAATTCGAAGCAAAGTAAACCTGGACATAAATATAATAAAAATTCTGTAGTCAAATAAGTAAAATTACTGGTTTTCCAAGCGATTTAATAGCTTCTAATATCGTAATAGTACAATAGAAAAGATAATATTTTATTTAAACGCCATTTTCGTCCAATAATTTTCAACAATTCCTCTACGAAAAGGAATTGTAGAGTTTTTTTTTACCTACAACTGGTTTACTGAACACAGACTTCGCGTGGTGTATAACAAGTTCGATGTTTTTGAATATTTTATCATGTTCTTTGTTTTCTTGTTTAAATAATATAACAACGAATTTTTAGCTCAAGTTCAAAAATTATGACGACGTACGTTTTTTGATACCTGATAAAACTCATCAAGAAATGTTAGCAAAGCGAATTTACACTAACGAAGACTATTATTACATTTTGAAATAGAGTATTATTGTAATGAAGTATTGTAGGCAAGAAGCTGTGTCTTATAGTCTTCTGCGGTATAATATACTACAAATGTATATGTATGGCATGTCATTACATTCTCCTCATATTCTTCTTCTTTCCAAAGGTTAGTGTAAGAAGTCGCTTTTAGCGATAAGGCCGCCTTTTGTGACACCCTATTAATTTAAGTTCTTTATGTAATTTTGTTTTTGGTGTACAATAAAGAATCTATCTCTCTATCTATCTTCTTCAGTAAAGCTTCCGAAAGAGTGGGCCTTAAAATGAACATGGACAAAATCAAAGTCATGGTATACGGCTAAGTAGCACCCACTCCTAAGAAGATTTGAGACTCTATACTCGAAGTTGTTTAGACTACATTTACTTGAGACAGTCGGTCCAGTTGGGTAGGTCTAACTTCGAGAAAGAGATCAATCGTCGAATCCGACTCGGCTGGGCAACGTCCAGGAACATGCGCGGTATATTTTCGTCCAATATACCACAGTGTCTCAAGACGAAAGTCTATGTGTATACCAGTGCGTGTTGCGAGCGATAAAATATGGCTCCGAAACATAGTCGCTTACAATGAGCCTAATCTGCAGACTTAAAGTCACCCAAAGGCAATAGAAAGGGCTATGCTCATAGTTTTCTTGCGTGATCGAATCAGGAATGAGGATATCCGCAGGAGAACCAAGGTTACTGACAGAGCATGAAAAATCGACAAACTTAAGTGGCAATGGGCAGGACACGTTGCTCGCAGGACGGATAGCGGTTAGGGGCGAAAGGTTCTGGAATGGCGATCACGTACCGGAAAACGTAGCGTTGGAAGACCTCCTACAAGGTGGACCGATGAAATGGTCAGGGTTGTGGGAATCCGATGGATGCGAGACGCACACGAGCGTTCATTGTGGCGACATTTGGGGGAGGCCTTTGTTCAACAGTGGATGTCTTGCGGCTAAAATGATGATGACATCATTACATTAAATTAATGGCGTTTAACACGTTTCGGTCGCGAAAAAAGTGTCCTCTTTAAGCTAGCTGGCGCTGTAAGTTTTAAAAGTTTTATTAAACGACATAATGCCATTAAAGCGCTTCAGCGAACTTTTATTTTAACTTTTTTAGTATTTTGATAAATAGTTTTCATGTACGTGCTTGTCTAATGTTAGAATATAAGTTGATTTGTGAACGATACTAACCGTTACGTTATTCCCGTATCCACAGGTCGCGTTGAAGTCAAAGTTTATAAAATAGGGACTGGTACGACTCCGCTTTCTGAATGTGAAGCTGATGGTGTGGAAGCAGCTGTTACCAGATTCCGTCACTATTCTTTCAGGATATATCTCTATTGTCTGAAATATACATATAACAATCAAGTCCGGACCGTGCCCAAGTCGCCGACGGCGCGCACTGTTTCCGCGCACCTCAAGGAGTTGTCAGTAGGTTTTTAGTCAGTAAGAGTCTGACACTATCTTCCGCCCTGCCCAAGGGCGGGAGATGTCATTGGATGATTTTACCTACCATAAAAAAAATAAAGCTTTTACTCTATTACAAAAATATTTATCCCTAAAATTACAAGCCATTATTAAAAGGTATAATAGTCCGGGCCTTGGTTCAGGCCATGGTCCGTAGTGAGGAGAGATGGCAGGCGGTCGCCTCCTTCTGCGAAGCAGTAATGCTAGCAAAGGAGAAGGCCGACCGCATCAGGCAGAGGCAACGGGGCGCTCGCCCCAGCCGCTGCCGGGATTCCGATCCCGATTTCCGGCTACCGTAGGCGCGGGCTTGCGGACGGCGTGCAGTGGGTAGCTCGCTGTCCGATCGTCCGGTAACCGACCGGACCGAGCCCAAGTCGTCGACGACGCGGTCTGTTCCCGCGCCTCAAGGAGCTGTCAGCAAACCGTAGAGGCCCAGCCTGCTAGCTGCAGGCAGGCAGGGTCGAAGCCTGCTGGGGTCAAGGGCCGTTTTCTGAGAGGAAGGCTCAGCCCCGGCACTATAGGCAACGAAGGAATGGGGTAGGTTTTTAGTCAGTAAGAGTCTGACACTACTTCCCGCTCCGCCCAAGGGCGGGATTTGTCATTGGATGATTTTACCTACCATAAAAAAAAGGTATAATAATTTTTTTTTATATATATTTAATAGTTTCGTGAAACGGTACTGATTAATACATAAAATAAAATTGCTCTTGTCACCGCCAGTGTACCTGCTGTATTGGAACCTAATGGCTTGGTACGTGACTATGGAAAGAGACCAGATGGTATGACATTGGTGCCGTGGAAGGTGGGTAGGCCTCTGGTGTGGGACGCAACCTGTGTCGACACCCTTGCACCATCACATTTTCCAAGTTCGGCAGGCTGTGCCGGCGCTGCCGCTGCGGCTGCTAAGATCCTGAAACGGCGCAAATACTGTAACCTTATTGGTAATTACAGTTTTGGGCCGTTTGGGGTTGAAACACTTGGGTCCTGGGGTCCGAGTGCGCGTCTCCTTTTTAAGGATATTTCACGCCGTCTGATCGACACTTTGCGTGACCAGAGGGCTAGATCCTTCTTCACCCAAAGAATTAGCATTGACATTCAACGTGGCAATGCTACCAGTCTTCTGGGTACATTTCCGGTTGACAGCGATGTGGAGGAGTACCTGGACGCCTGAGTGTACTGTGTTTTTGTATTATATGTACATAGGTAGGTTTTAGTATAAATAGTTTAGTTAATATTTAAGGTTTTGTACACTTTTACATATAATTTATTGTAAATGTGTTTTTATTTGTGATTTTAGTTCCATTTGTAAAATAAATATAATTAATCTTTTAAAAAAAAAATGCTAATGCGTTTTGCATAATAATTAAATACTAATAAAACAGGCGAGGCAGTTTAAAGAAGTTGATCAATGTACTGGAAACGCCTTGAAGAGCGACTACGAGTAATAGGTAGGCCGATGAAAGGACCATTTCCGCTTTCCCTCAAAAATAAACTTGGACATGTTTTCGTATACTTTTTCTAAACCCCGGTCCGAATTTTGTTACGGTTTTTAGTAATAAAAAGAGCGTTTTATAATTTGCATCCGTACTGGGTAGCTAGTAAAACGTAAATACTTACCGAAATAAGTTGAAAAATACAACATAAAATAATGAGTTTCGACATTATTTAAAATGTTTTCAAGTTAAATTAGAGTCAAAACATACCACGACGTTGTCATTTCAACTAGTGAGTTGCATCATCAACTAACTACTATTTACCAGCGATATGATTGATGATATTTATATTTAAAAAAACAAAGGTATTTTTGTGTAGTAACACTTACCCTTATCTTCAAAAATAAATCTGGGTGTATGTTGGTGCTCCAAAGCAATTTGATATATGTAATTGATCATAATTCTGCTGTATGGATACTGATGCATTCTCTCTCAAGGTGAACGCACACTCGCACTATATAGCCGAATGCGTCAAATGAATCGAAATCAAGAAAGCGAAACACAGAATCAACCGCACCGAAAGAATCGACCGCGCCGAAAGAATCGACCGCGCCGAAAGAATCGACCGCGCCGAAAGAATCGACCGCCCCGAAAGAATCGACCGCGCCGATAGAATCGACCGCACCGAAAGAATCGACCGCCCCGAAAGAATCGACCGCCCCGAAAGAATCGACCGCGCCGAAAGAATCGACCGCCTCGAAAGAATCGACCGCCCCGAAAGAATCGACCGTGCCGAAAGAATCGACCGCGCCGAAAGAATCGACCGTGCCGAAAGAGTCGACCGCGCCGAAAGAATCAACCGCCCCGAAAGAGTCGACCGCGCCGAAAGAATCGACCACGCCGAAGAAATCGTTTCTATTTCCTATACACCTATCGCACTGAATTACATGTGAATTGTGATGGATCTTGACGAGGTTTTCATTGTTAGTGCATTATTTAGAGAAGATTAAAATAGCAAAATACAATCGGAAACAAGAATGTGGGTTTATAACATAAACTTAAAAAGGCATTTATTACAAGATGATAAAAGATTTTTTGAATATTCTTAAACGACTCATACAAAGTTCATACGACTGATAGAAATACTAGAACTGCATATAACAAAACAAAATACAAGGTTTAGAATGGCAATTGGAGTCACTTGTGTGTTTGAGGGAAGTATCTACATTTATGCTATGGAATCATCAGTCACAAAAAAAAATAGAAGAAAATAACCAGTATTTAAGTTTTATGTATCGTGAGAAATAAAACGCAGATGGCACCCATTCCTTCATCGTCGTAGGTTCTTACCTCTTTACAAATATATATAATATTATCCCTTAATAAATTCTCCTTTTATAAACCATTCTCCTTCTTTTAGTACTAAACATTTTTATGTTTAACTAAAAAACCATTACCACACACTAACACCCGTATTTACGAGTATAAACAAGTAAAACTAAATACTTGAGTAAAAATAACTACTATTTGTATTCTATAGTTATGAAAAAATTGAATTTTGAATGCAGATTTGAAACGTCAAGTAAATCTTATTAAGTCTTTACTTGACTTAATAAGATTTTACTAAGTAACAAGCAAATACTTTTTTATAAATACGGGTGTAGGAATGACTTCTGCATCGTGGGTGAGAAAGGCATGATAACAAAACATCCTTTTTTATCGAACTACAAGTATTTATTTATCAAAATCATTTACAACTATAGCTTTACTAAATGTCTGCATCAATGGCTTGGTTTTCTTATTTGCACCTTTCATCTTCTGCGTAATTTTTAAATAAGTTTTCCACCTGATCACTTCCTCGTTGGTCGTTGTAAAGAAACCCTGAACATCAGCTCGGGTCCTCACGATCATGGACGAATATGTGAAGGGTATATTGTAAGGAAAATTCTCCAAATGAATTGTAAGATTCATGAAGTGATATTCGCCCTGGAAAGTAAGGTGGTTTACATTTTAGCACTTTGTTATTGCATGATTTACTATTGTCATAACTATATTAGTTTTTTTGGTAATAACAAAATATATATTGTAGCATACAATATGTTATCCACTTTACAAAAGGTACATAATTTTATTATTACTAGCCTTCCAACTTTAAATGCTTTGCTCTGAACAAAGGTTGGCTGCATTTAGATTTAAAACGATTAGATCCGCTTACGCAAACCGGGGTTTTTATTAAAACCAGAATTAGTTACAGAAGCGTAAATATAGGACATACTTACAGGAGGGAAAGGACACGACCAATTTGCAGGAAGCTGTTTAGCATACATTTTGCCGAAAAAGGGTTCTTTGTATAGAAAATCACATAACTTATACGATCCTACGACACCTGTTGGTATGTAATGACCACCCAGGAATTCAAATAACTCCATCTTTAACTGGAAAAAAAAAATACAACTGTAGTAAGTACATTAAATTGAAATGCAGCGACAAGACTAATACCTTTTATTTGTAAACAAGTAAAACTATTTACTTGAGTAAAAGTAACTACTTAAGTAATAATTAGTATTCTATAGTTAAGAAAAATTTTCAATGAAAATTTTAGCCTCAAGTAATGACTTAATAAGAAATTACTTAGCTACAAGTAATTACTTCTTTATAGATACGGGTGTAAGAGTTTTATAAAAACTTTTTGATGTGGATGTGAACTTATTCGTTCAACACAACGGTGGCTTTAAAAAGCATGGAAGCTTGGAAAAGGCCTATATGAAACTGTAGGCGCATCTTTCGGCTAAATTAATTTCCTATACATTTTAATTTCTGTGTGAAATAAATAGCATAGGTTTGACAGTAGCAGACATTAAAAGATATGCTCTGACCTTTTTATTTTGTTGTTTTCAACACGGTTTTATTTTGAAGTAGCTCATAATAATCATTAATTTTCTTTGAACTTTGACTAGCTATACAATCTAAAAGTATAAGAATAATGCAAAAGTATTTTTTCAAATTATGTAGATATAAAATTTGAAAAAATGCTTCTACCACACACGCATATAACTGAGTGTGCAAAACATGAATCCCTTGTATTCTTAAATCATTAAAGCTTTGAGTGTTTTGTTCCGAGAGAAAAGTAGCCTTGTCGTTTTAAATTTTTCATCCCATAGTTTTTAATAAAAATTAAAGATTTAGGGCATTATCTGCTGAGCACGGCGATAAAATGTTGCTAAAATGCCTAAAAAGCATGTTAACAACTAAATCTTGTACAATAGGTAAACAACGCAATTATTTAGATCACATTACAATACTTACCAAATTTTTCTTCACCAACCAGTTATTGGAAATTTGGGAAGCCAAATTGGATTGGATTTGGATTGGATTGGATTTTGGTTTTGGTATTTGGGTTTTTTGGATTTTGGGAATTTGGATTCACGTAGGTTGGAGGTAAAGTACTTACTATTTGCTATTAGTGAATGACGTCATTTGCGCTCACTTTTTAACTGAAGAAGCATCTGCGTCATTTATCGTACAAAGCGCTATTTAACCGACTTCCAAAAATGGAAGAGGTTCTCAATTCGTCTAAAGTATTTTATTTTATTTAAATTTTCGCCAAATGCAAACCGATTTTTCTTTTTTTTAGTTCAATGACTAAAAGTCAAATAAAAAGAAATAGTCACTTGATAATTGTTTTGTACTGACTGGCTTAAGTAGCAGTGGGCACGGTACATTTCTCGCAGAATAGACGGTTAATTAGGCCGAATGGTTCTGGAGTAGTGACCCCATACGGAAGACGCAGTGTTAGAAGGCCTCCCATAAGGTGGACGGATGACCTGGTCAAGTAAAGGTCGCAGGAATCTAAGGGATGCGAGACGCACAGGACCAGTCGTGATGATAACACTTGGGGGAGGCCTATGTCCAACAGCGGACGTCTTTTGATAGAAATGATGATGGTGATGATGATAGACTGGCTTTGTCTACTTTCCGGTTTGTGACCGAGTCAATACAGAGCTATTGACTGGCCCTGCGTCCTTCTGTGTCACGTGATTCCATTTATAAATTTAGTTATTGAAACCTAAAAAGTGTTAGTAAGTGGTAGTATTCATTGTTACTTATAACATCTCCTTGGACGCGTCTGTACGAGGTTACATAATTTAATAAATAGACAAAAGTTAATTTCACTGAAAACTATTATTACCTTCTAGGTTCAACGCCTCTATTATTGTTTGCAGATTTTATGGTTGTTTTTTTTACACACTTACCGTAAAATTATTACCGACTCCCATATTTGAATCTATTTCCAAGTTGACATAATGTGGACTATTTCGACTTAGCTTCCTAAATGTAATCGATGCATTTCTGATATATTTACGGTTGAAATATTCGATCTCATGACGCTCGGGGACTATTTGCATAGCCTGAAAAATTCAATTGTTTTAGACTTGGTAAAATCTGTCTTGTAACAACAAACTTTGATTCAAACCAAATAAAGCTACGAAAAATAAATAACTTGTGGCAATAGTATTCTACGTAAAGGATTTATGATGGACAGCCATTTTGTTTCCGCATCTAATATTTTTATATACTTTTCTCACAATTTCTAGTAATATCATAAACATAATTTCAGTGAAACACAAACACTAGAATTTGGTTTTCAAAAATGGCCTTTCATCTTTATTTATTAAAAAAAAATAATGCAATAATGAAACATTGTACAAAGGCGGACTTAAGCATTTTCTACTAGTCAACCTTAGGGTAGTGCAGAGACATAAGATAGCAGCTGCAACTTAAAAAAAATAAGTACAAGAAGTATAGACAGTAAAGTATCTTTCACACTTTTAATTAAATAATTCTGACAAAGCAAAACCTCTTACATTCGTCTTTTAACTCCAATTATTCACGTAAACTGATAATAGTTAACAAATTAGATTCGTAGAGCTAATATTTATTGTAATAATTGAATATTACCGAAATGAATCCCAGGACGTACAGCAAAACTAATAATTTCATCTTTACACACTAACACTTTTGGTAGTATTTGAAGGGATATTAATATGATCTGTGCCTACAATCTATGATTGATTGTCATTAAAATATAGTTAAGTCAGATATTACCATGAAATGCGTGATTTATATGAGATCATAACAAAAAAAAAAACATTTTTAATAGTGACTTGCAAAAATTAATTTATATTTATCTATTATATCTAGCCTGTACTTTCTTACTGTTTCTCAAAAGTCTCCCTCCAGTCCTTTCATTGTTCCCGGCTTTGGACCACTTTCTGCCAATTCTTGAGAGTGACATCTAAGTTATCCCGCCATCTGCTTCGTCGTCTGCCAAGATTTTGTCTCATTCTTTCAGGTTACCAATTTTGTGTTTTGTGGGTTTACCTTTAGACTGGCATAAGACAGACCTAACCAGCCTAGTGACATTTGAGCTTAGCAGTCTTCTGAGCCACGTCAATGATCTGTGTCTTGGAGCGCAGTATATTTCAAACGCGATCCGTTAGATTAACACCAAATACACTGCGCTCCATAGCATGCTAGCAAACCTCAAGTTTAGACTATTGAATGTTAGGCAAAGAATACACATGTATCCTAACGCTTAAGTAAAATAGACAAAGAGTTGCATATTTTATGGACCAGTAGCTCTTCCAGTCATTATCTGTTCTGCGTGTTATTTCTTTGTCTTGCCTTTTCTTTAAAGAAGCTGCTTGGTTCAAGTAAATAATTACACTTAGTTTTTTTGTATATTCTATATATTTATTGTTGGGCTTCGACAAGTTCATCTTAAGTCCAATCTCGAGGGTTATGTTCTTGAAATATTTGTTCTAGTCAAATGCCTAATGTATGAAAGGTGATGGAGATAAGTCGACAATGTCAACATCGAAATGTAGATTAGTCAGTGTCTTGAAGACCTTTTCCATGGTGCTGTGTTCACCCGTTGGAGATGGCAGGTTGATATCTTAACCCATGTTTATTTTTAGTTTTGTAAGTTTAACATGAACGAAGTCGCTGACAACAACTAGTTCATAATATTTTTGGGATCTAGAATAAGATAATAAAACACTCTTGATTATTGAACAACAAGTATATTTCTCAAAATTATTTACAACTAAAGATTTACTAAATTTCTGAAACAAAAGCTAGGTCTTCTTCTTTGCAACCTTCAGTTTTTGTGTAATCTTCACAAAAGTTTTCCACCTGAACACTTCCTCGTTGGTATTTGTAAAGATCCCCTGGACATCTGCTCGGGTCCTCACAATCATAGACGAATATGTAAAGGGTATGTTGTAAGGAAAATTCTCCAGATGAATTGTAAGGTTCATGAAGTGATATTCGCCCTGGACAATAAGTTATATTTTAGCATATCCATTGTTAAATGTTACATTGTTATTATTGACTAGCCTTCCTTCTTAAGCTCATTTATATATAAAACTAGCGATCCTGGCAGACTTTGTGTTGCCCAAAATTGTTTGCTGGCTTTTTTTATCAAACAAAAAATTAAGAACCTGATTGCTGGTTCAATTGTATTTTTATAAACCAACCAGGGACCCACTCAAATATACATACAAAATTTCACACACATCAGTCAAATCATTCTGGAGTAGTTAGGTGAGAAACACACACACACAAAAGAATTATATAATATAGAGACATTTGTTATTCAACCTCTTATAACAACTAACTCAGCAGTTAATAAGTTGACTCTGGGCCTTATTATGTAAAACAATCAATTAAATGAATTTCAATCTCGCCTAAATGCTAGCTACAACTTCAAGTGCACCTGTTATTTGGGTTGTTAGTTTGCGTTTAATAAAAAATTAAATGTAATAAATAAACGGAGTCCTAAGTAAACATACTCCACTAAAGCACAATAAGGGTTACATAGGTACACAGTATACTTACAGGCGGGAACGGACATGTCCAATTTCCAGGAAACTGTTTGGCATACATTTTGCCGAAAAAGGGCTCATGGTATAGAAAATCACACAGCTTGTAGGCTCCTAAAACACCTGTTGGTATATAATGACCACCCAGGTATTCGAATAGCTCCAGCTTTAGCTAAAAAAGAATATAAAATGTAACATTAAAAGTAGGCAGTGCAATAAAAATATTATTCGAAATGGAACAATTTGCCTGCTGAGATCTTCCCTTCCAATTGTAATTTATGTGTCTTCAAAGCTGGAGTGAATAGGCTCCTGATAAACTAGTGTGCTTCACCATCAACAAACTGTATCATTGCTTTCCATCAGATGGGATCGCAGTCAAGTACTAGTTTATATCATTAAAAAAAGTTAAGTTCAAATGTATTGTCAAAAGTTTCATGTATAATATTTTATTATGTATCGTAGAAGTTTTTTGCTGTGAATCAATAACGTGACGAGGGCGACAATACTCCTTCGAATGCGAGAAGCATAGTCTGACACTATCTCCCGAACCGGCTGAAATGACGGTGATAAAAGGTCAAAGTATGTATTTTAATGCTGCCAGACAAGCAAAATATCGTAAGTGTTAAGTTTTTACATCATCATCATCAGCCTTGTTAATGTTCCTACTGCTGGCATTCAGGCCTCCTCTCTAAGAATGGGCCGTAATCCACCACGCGGGCCCAGTGCCAGAAAGTCGTTGTAGCAGTCGGGACCCATTACATCATAGATCTACTGACTAGACGGCTGACTTTCTAGAATGGGTCCCGACTGCTACAACGACTTTCTTGTTTTAGGGCTTTTTCATGAATACTCAGAAAAGAGCAGTCGGGTTTTTTAGTTTTTTAAATTACCATTTTATATTTTTTACTTTTTTGGTTTTGTTTTTTACGATATCACTTTCACAGTAATTACAAATCTAACGACACCTCGCAAACTAAAATCCATCGAGCCGTTCAGGCCACAGAGCGTGCCAAATATTTGAATTTGGCGCCAAAAATTCGCCATTTTGTTTTTTTTTTATTTTGATATATCCAGTGTCACTCTCACAGTAAATACGAATCTAACGACACCTCTCAAGCTAAAATCCATCGAGCCGTTCAGGCTGCAGAGCGTGCCAAACAATTATACATACATACATACATACAAACATACATACATACATACATACAAACATACATACATACATACTCTCGAAAAACATAACCCTCCTTCTGGCGCAGTCGGGTAAATATTTCATTAACAAGCCCTCCTAGCCAAGTTATAATCGTTTCATTTCGCGTGAACGCTTAGAGTTGGCCACGCCCCCAATCCTTTGGTCGAACAAACGAATTTTGGGCGTGCCCAGCTCCAAGCGTTCACGCAAAACGAAACGCTTGTAACTTGGCTAGGGGGCAGGTATTGGTAATGAAGAAGCGATAAGACTTTTTGAGAAAGTATGAGTATAATAAATATTTGGGAAAACCTGTACCATTTTTTCAGCGCATTCTTCAATCTAGCAAACCTGCGCCATTTATTACACAACGTAATCTCTGTCTGTGAAGAAATATCCTATTTATTCAAATTGCTGTTTGTTTGTTGTTTTTTTTTTTTTAAATTTTACTGAGTTCTTTTAAAGATTACTTCGACGTCTTGAAATCCTCACCATTTCAGTGTGAGATAAATGGAGCTACACAGGAATAAAGGCCCTGTCCTTTTCTCACTGCGGAATCATGATCGCATGAGTATTGTAATATGGCCCCTGATTTCAAACCAACGGCGCTATATAAATCCAAAGTCAAATTTATCGCAAACTCTTCAGTTTAACCTTTAACAAATTTATTTATTTAATTTTTTGGGCATACAAAAGTACTGAGGTGAACTTAAAACACTATGACTTGACATATCTTAGAGTTGCAGTTACCGTGGCTAAAGATTCCAGTTGCAGAACCAACTTGCGAGTCAGTTTAGTTAATTTAAAGTTTACTGTTGACCTGTCAATGGCCTTGTGAACGAATACATTGCACTTGAAGATAGTTTAGAACTGCCCCCTAGCCAAGTTACAATCGTTTCTCTTTGCGTTAACGCTTGGTGTTGGCCCCGCCCCCAACTCCTTTGTTTGAACAAACGAATTGGTGGTGTGGCCAACTCCAAGCGTTAACGCAAAACGAAACGATTGTAACTTGGCTAAAGGGGCTGTTAGATGTTTATGAACGCAACCTATGTAAATTAGCATGGGTTGATTGGGAAGGATCTACGATCTCTTTTATTTTTGTAATAAATTTGAAGAGTCTCTTCCTTTCTTGGTTTTGTGTCATGTATTTTTTACAATACACTTTATTATTATCAACAAGTTCAACTTGCTTCACCATATTCATTGAAGACACTGGATTGGTCTACTTTTGCATTTGTGTCCACGGTGAGTTTTACAGTCAATAGGATATTGACTGACAATTGGCCCTGTAACTTTGTTTGTACTTGTTCTGTAGCATAGAGTTAGTTTTATTACTCTTGACACTTCAAAATGAATCAACTTAAAACCCTTTATTCTTTGCAGTAAACTTGAGTTGTAATAATTACTTACCGTAAGATTGTTACCAACTCCCGTACTTGTATCTGCTTCCATGTTGACATAATGAGGGCTGTTTCGACTGAGCTTCCTAAATGTAATCGACATATTCTTGAGATATTTGTGGTTGATATATTCGATTTCATGACGCTCCGGGACTATTTGCATAGCCTGAAAAGAAAAGATTTAATTTTAATAAAAAAATTGTGACTTCATAGAGGTACTAAAGTTTTTTAGTCATATACTTAATTTAAGCTCATGTTGTATAACTTATAGTGTAGTAGCAACTGTCTCTGATTATCTTGCGGACAGCCAGTTTGGTTTCCGTAAGGGATGCTCTACGGTGGACACCATCATGTGCGTGCGAGCCCTTACGACAGGGAATGCAATTTCCCGAGGCAGAGTCATCGTGTAGTGTCCTTGGACATCACCAACGCCTCCAACTCCTTGCCCTGGAGTACCGACCTACCTCCGTCATGTGATCGACGCCTATCTGAAGAACAGGTTTATCATCTACCCTAGTCACTAAGGAGAGTGGAAACGGTAATAGATGTCGTGCAGTATTCCACAAGGTTCGGTACTAGGACCTCCCTTGTGGAACATCGGGTACGAAATTTCCGATGAGATCTCATGGTGAAATGCGAGCAATCCAATACTGGGCACGCCATAAACACGGCGGCAAGTCCCTTCTTTGAAGAGAGCGGCAACATAGCGAACCTCCCGAAATTGCTGTCTGGTATCCCTACCGGACATAGCAATTTCGGGAAGTTCCTGCATCGAATTCAGGCGGAAGAAAAGCCCGAGTGTCACCATTGTGTAGACCACCCGGAGGACACTGTGGAGCATACGGAGGAGGTATGCCCCGCTTGAGCGGAGCACCCCCGTGTCCTCGTGAAGGCAACCGGTGGCAGCGATCCCTCGTGCCAGGCTCTAGTTCGGGCTATAGTCCGGAGCGAGAAGAAATGACAGGCGGCCGAAAGAGGAAGACGCGTTTTTCTCCTTTGCATTGCTGCTTTGCTGAAGGAAGCCGTACGTTTAAGAAAACAAACGTCCCCACGCCCCAGCCGCCGAAATTCCGACCCGACTAAGGGAGAGAACTCAAGAAGCGGTTTTCTCCCGCTGCCGCCACGGTAGCGGGCCCGCAGCTTCTGTAGAATACAAATATATATTGTGCAAAAAATTAAATCAGTTTTCACGACGTGGTCTACGACCGCGGTGTGCGCGGTTGTTCGCGACTGTCGCTCACTGGCACCGCGGTCGCCCGCCGCCGCCTCAGCGGTTTGCGCCCGCACGCTCTGCGGTCGGTTGGTGGCGACCGGAACCGTATCGGCCGACGGCTTGTGGTCGAAAATCGCAGCCATGGCAGCGGCGGCAGCGAATCAACCACCTCGTGAGTTTTGAAATAAAATAGCCTTTTCCTATTCCGTAGAGGCCGCGGAAAAAAATCGCTTCATGAGTTTTCTCCCTAACAGCCTCCCACATTACGAGCAATGGGTAGCTCGCCGTCCAGCCGGCCGGTAATTGACCGGACCGAACCCAATCGCCAACAGCGCGTAGTGATCCACGCGCTCCTCAAAGAAAAGGAAACCGTTGGGGCCCAGTAGGGTTGATGCCCACTAGCTAAGACCGCGAGAAAATTTTCAAAGGGCAACTGAAGGACACTGATGTTATTTTAGTAAGTAAAAGTCTTACATGTCCTCTAGCTGCGCCCGGAGTGGGAGAAGTCATTGAATGATTACTACCTCAAAAAAAAACTGTTTGATTACGTCATTTTCATGGTAAATCATATTACATACATTCTCCTTTCGAAACAAAACTGAAAAGGACAATGTATTTAAAATGATTGGGTAAATGTACATTACTTCGAAAAGTAATGTTCTGAGATTAGCACTCCACTTATTCACATTCAATAATATTTTTGATTTTTAGAACTAGTATTTATTGTAATAATTGAATATTACCGAAATGAATCCCAGGACGTACAGCAATGTCAATAATTTCATCGTTACTAACATTTTTGGTAGAAGTTAAAAGAATTTTAATGTGATCTTCTAAACCTCAACTATGATTGATCGTCATTAAAATACTGTTAGGTTTTTTATTATCATGAAATACGCCACTGTACATGGCTACAATATAAAATAAAGTCATAGTAGTGACTTCCATTCATGCTCATTCATGATAAATTAATAAAAAGGCAAGAGAATGTTAATTTTAATGCTGAATCAAAAGTAGATAATGTAACTTAGACATGACTAGTTTTACACTAATTCTAAATGCTTACATTGTTTACGTAATAATATTTAACATAATAAATGTGAAAATAACTTAGTCTACCTGTCTACTATATCTAACGGACTTGATTACAACTAAGCACACAAGGAGGCTGTTGAGGGACATCGTCTTAAAACCGCTGTTTAAAAAGCAATGAGAAGTCGAATTACAGGAAAGTATGGGATTCAGCGATATCGCGCTCACGCTGACTCGAACAAATTTGAATGCATTTTGTCGCATGGTAGATTAATTTCCTCGTAATATACACCGTAAAATTTTGATCGTTTTAATCCCGCGGAGGGTCGATTCGGTACATGAAATACTATTAGAGATTGCAAACCGGGCCCGGCCGGGCCGGACCCGGCCGGCCCGGTTTGCAATCTCTAAATACTATCGATTTGTAAAGAAAAAATTAAAAAATAAAGTCCTTTTTTTCAAAAACTCGATTTAATATACGCATGTACGAAATTAATTTCTTTACGTAGATATTTGACGGTCGTTGCGTACTAACTAGCTACAGTTCACTGGCCTCGCTCAGCTGACGTTTACTTAAAGTAATTTCATACATGCGTAAATTAATGCGAGTTTAAAAAAAAAGTACTTTATTTTTTAATTTTCTCTTTACTAATCGATAGTATTTCATATACCAAATCGACCCTCCGCAGGATTAAAACGAACAAAATTTAACGGTGTATACAACAATACTCTGCCAACATCAGATAAAACTAACGATATTTATTATATTTTTTGCAGCCACGCAAATGACATTTTTACGCAAGAGTACAATGCGTAAACGTGTATTTTGCGTGGCTGAAAAAAAATATAACAAATTTCTCATGCTCATGAATACAATGTTGAAAGGCCTCCCTCAAGGACCTGGCGAGGGTTGCGGGAATCCGATGGATGCGAGACGCATGGAACCGGTCATTATGGCGACACTTGGGAGGGCCTTCGTCCAACAGTGGACGTCTTTCAGCTGAAATGACGATGATGATGAATTCAGGAATTTTTAGTTAACAATTTTAACTAGATTTGCATACCAGGCAAAACCAAGTAAACTCATCAGTGGTCTATGAGTCACGGTCATTGCCGTTTTATTTAATATCATCTGAAACATATGTACAAACGCACTTCATTGCTTTATAATCACTTTATTATTTTCAAGTTTCCTGTTTACGAAAACCGATTTATTAAAAGGCAATTATTGTCTGCCTTACTAATCAATACACATTGTTGTGTTTATGGGATTTTGAATACCGACACATCAATCTCTTAATGTCACATAATACCGATCATAAGTGAGTACGCTTCAAATATCATCCGATCATGGTAGATTCATAAGCAGTAGGTTCAAAATATCTTGCTTTTTTGGTATTAGGAATAAGGCGCTACACATCACATAGAACCATTAGGTACAAAGTAGTTAAGTAAATTCCTAGATTTCAATAACAGGATACAAACGCCTTAAATTGACTCTAACAACATGCAGTTATGATCTTATGTACAAAAATCCTTTTTTATATAACGAAGCTGGGTACTAAGATAAGTTACAAGTTGTATAGAATTTCATCATTTTCAGGATGTAAAACTTAGAATGTAAAATTAGATTGTCAGATTCTGCGATCACTCAAGTCGTTTAGACGCTAGCTGTGCTGATCATCGCTATTTACATGAGCAATATATAGACACGCTTACGTGACGTTAGCACAATTTCAAACCCTCGTGTGATCAGTAAATACCCGTCGTGCTGTCGTCTTCGAGTCAAATACGCCGCGATATCGTGGTGGTAAGATGTCGTCACCCAACGTCAAATTCAAAATTACCTATATAATCTATAATGCCCATGGATAGTCACACTGAACAGAGCATGAATGGAGTCAGAGGAAACTATCGCCAAATAAGAACATTAACCTTGGGAACACCGAACTCACTCAGAGCAAACTGAAATACCTCATTCTGGAGAGAGGTGGGCTGGTTAGAGTAAAAGCGCCATGGCCCACGCATAATGGTCCTCCAGGACCGGGACTAAATACGGAAACATGACACAATATAATAGAATCTATAATGCTGCCTACACTTATTATCAAAGTTTTCAATACCATGACCAGTCAGCATAAATCAGTGTGCAATAAAATACGGCCAGTCCTTTTAAACTAAGCTCGGTCAGTGGTTCATTCGAACGTAGCCCGTGCGTATTTCTTTCACAGCTCGCGCCTTTCATAATAACTCATGCGTTAACACCGAGGGGAAATATAAAAATGGAATGGAGCTAGAAATAAATATTCTAGATTATCTTTTCTCTATGTTTTTTGTTTTGGTTACTAGTGTGGATTGATTTATTTGTATATTTTTGTTAGTTTTTGGAGTCTGCAAGGTATCTAAGTAGACTAAGGTCTTAACGAAGTCATTTGCAAGCGTTTTAGACTTTTTATTCTTACTAATATCTTTGATGTGAACTGCATGTTTGGATGTTTATTTTATCACGGTCAAACGCGATTCTGATGGTATTTGGCACACGGATAGACCTGGGGGCTTACTTTCGAGTTTAATTCCAATCGGTTGACATTGGTATTGTGACGTTAGGTACTCTTAAATTCGATGCTAGCGCCAAATTGGTTTAAAATTGCGTGACCACACGCCAAGCCGTATCCCCATTTTACTTAGTTTCCCAAAATGGTCACGCAATTTGGTCCTAGCATTGAATTCAAGAATACCTAACGTCAAATTCCAATGTCGACCGATCGGAATTAAACTCGAGAGTAAGCCCCAGGTATATGTTATTTTTTTTTTATCCCAGTAGGACCTTCTTGTGCAATAAAATGCCTTCTTCAAAGGCGAAGTCACAGGCAGAAGCTAGTTTGCATAACTATTGCTCAGAATAAGACAATAGCCTATAGATTTCCATTGAATAAAGACGTAAACAATCCAAAATTCAAGCTTCAACCAAATTAACGATATCCCAGAAATCTGTACCTTTCACTATAGAAGGTATTGTTGGACCGTTAATCATATTTTGGTATTGCTTTGTGCTCTACCCTTTAAGGGAAGCCCGTCTATTAGGCTATTAAAATTGTGGCTTCCTTCAGAGTTGGTTGCGGAATTGAGCAACAGCTATTGTACTTTAAATAATATCTTTGGTACTGCCATTTGGTTGTTTAGTTTGATACCCTACCAAAAAGAGATAGCTTGTTGCTTTGGTTAAAAAAACAATACAATTTTGGGTAAAAAAACAATACCAATTTATTCGCCCGAAACAAACTATATATTTTATTTTATTTACCATCCTCCAGCAGTCATTTCAGCATGTAAATTTCTTTCATACGAGTACATCTCTGTTTTCTATTTCAATAGCTATTTGCTCTATGAGAGATTTTTCCAAAACTTATTTTCAAAAATCGAATAATAGATATTGAAATTGTCGATGTTATTCTTCTTAGGGCTTGTTTACGGAGACGCAGCGCGTTGGGCGTTCACCCTAAATTGAAGCAGCGGACCGCGTCATCGCAATTTACGACAACCGCCCAACGCGCCGCGTCTCCCTAATCAAGCCCTTATGCTTCCGATTCAGCAAATATCAATGTGTGCTCTTACTGTTTCTCCTGTTTTTTTGTTTAGTACAACATCCTACGACATATTACAGCGCTTTAAGCGCTTTAGGATTTACAAAAGTGTAGACTAATCGAATACTTTGCCAAGACTAAATTGAGCGGCTTCCTTTGCCAAATCCTACACTAAGAAGATTTAGGGCTTCAACATTTTCTCTTAGACATTACTCCAAGTTATTCCTGGGCCGCATTCACTCGGATAGCATCTAAATACATGTTCTAACACGGCAATTTCCAGTTCAATTTGAATGTTTGGCGTCAGGCCAGGCCGGGTTTAATAACTAGCTAAATAGTTCAGCGCTGACAGCGGTGCCGATGTGGTTTAGCGGTCGCTATTGACGGGTGCATTTGAGATTTTTTTATGATTCGAACTTCATTTTTTACAAGCTTTCTATTAGCTTGCACTGTATGTAACTATGTATGTTCGGCTCAAATCTTGCAACTCAATTTTGAAGCAGATATCTTCAACCGATTGAGCTGAAATTTTACAAGCATGTGTAAATCGGGTGACAATGCAATATTATGATGACATGGGACTGATCTGATGATGGAGCTGGAAGGTAGCCATAGGCACTTAGCAATAAAACTATACAACGTCATCGAATTTGGGCTCGCTTGATTAGTATTGAAGAGTACTTTGATCCTGTATGATATTCAGGGTCTGATGATGGAGCCGGAAGGTGATCATAGGAACTTCGCAGTTAAACGATACAACACCATCGAATTTGGGCTCGTTTGATTTGTAATGACGAGTACTTTCATCCTATATGGCAGCCAGGGTCTGATGATGGAGGCGGAAGGTGGTCATAGGAACTCCGCAGTTAAACGATATAATCCCATCGATTTTAGGCTCATTTGATTTGTAATGACGAGTACTTGGATCCTATATGGTAACCAAGGTCTGATGATGGAGCTGGAACGTAGTCATAGGAACTCCGCAATTAAACGACACAACCCCATCGAATTTGGGCTCGTTTGATTTGTATTGACGAGCGCTTGGGTCCTATATGGTAACCAGGTTCTGATGATGGAGCTGGAAGGTTACTATAGGAACTTCGTAAGAAATCGGCACAATCTCATCGTGTTTGGGCTCATTTGATTTTTATTGATGAGTACTTGGATCTTATATTGTAACCAGGGTCTGACGATGGAGCTGGAAGGTTGCCATAAGAACTCCCGAATTAAACGATATAACCCCATCGACTTTAGGCTCATTTGATTCTAATGACGAGTACTTGGATTCTATATGGTAACCAAGGTCTGATGATGGAGCTGGATCGTGGTCATTGGAACTCCGCAGTTAAACGACATAACCTCATCGAACTTGGGCTCGCTTGATTTCTTTTGACGAGTGCTTGGATCCTATATGGTAACCAGGTTCTGATGATGGAGCTGGAAGGTTATCATAGGAACTTCGTAAGAAATCGACACAATCCCATTGAGTACGGGCTCATTTGATTTGTATTGATGAGTACTTGGATCCTATATGGTAACCAGGGTCTGATGATGGAGTTGGAAGTTGGCTATAAGAACTCCGCAATGAAACGACACAACTCTCTCGTCTTTGGTCTCGTTAGATTTGTAAGAGTACCTTGATCCAATATGGCAGTCGGGGTCTGATGATGGAGCTGGAAGGTGGCCATAGGAGTTCCGCAATAAAACGACACAATCCCATCGAGTTTTGGATCGAATAAAATAAGTTCTAACCGCTCATAAGCAACTTGGACTCGCGCACGGAGGGTTCCGTACAAAACATAAGTAAATAGTTAAATTGTGATCAGATAAGAAGGATTTTTTTGTGACGGAACAACGAATTTACAGTTAGTTTTGCCTTGCTTTATGCCAAATTCCAGGATTCTAGGTCAACGGGTTCGGTATTCTGTAGGTTTAGATTGCCGAACGAAAGAACGAACTTATCTTTAGATTGCGTTTTCCTAAAAGTTGGTTTTTTTATAAGCTTTTATTTGACTTGCAATGTATAATGTATGAATGTTTGTTCAGGTGAAATCTTCCAATCAATTTTGAAGCAGATATCTTCAATCTTGAGCTGAAATTTTGATACACATTTAATTTTGATGAAAATGCATGGTTAACTATATGAAGTCAATTAAAATTCAACATCAATAATAAAAATAATAAAATATGGTGGAACATCCAAGAATTTGAACTAGTTAGTTTTAATACACTCCTACAAAATAGGTACCAATTGAAAGGGCTTGCAGAGAGTAACTTGGAAAATAAAGTGACATTACTCTAAATCCAATATTCTCCTTTTTCTCAGTCATACTCTTGGTGGAGTGGTAGTGGTCATGGATCGTCTGGTAGGTTGGTTGCGGCTTTTGCGAGACTTCTCCATCTCTCTCTATTCATGGCACTTCGTGTACATTTAATGAGGGAACACTTCGAAGATGATTTAGTGAGGTCGGTCCACCTGGTAGGCGATTGGCTGCTTGAACGTAGGCCCTCTACTCTTCCCTGTACCACTAAACGTTCCAAAGAGTTTTCATTGCGTATGATATATCCAAACATCTTAATAATTCGCTGTTGTACAATCGACAAAAGTTTTTGAGTTGATGCAAAGCTCTTTAAGAATGGAAATGTTAGTGCGGTGAGCAGTCTGTTTTATCCTCAGTAGACGCCTCCAGCGTCACATTTCATTTCCCAGTATTTGTGATTGTGGATCCCAGGTAAATAAACTCTGGACAACTTCGCAATTGGCAATTTCATGTAAGTTAGGTTGATTGTTAGTCTTACGATCCACCACCATCATTTTTGTTTCATAAATCCAACCTGGTAGACCTCTCAGGTCACCTCCTTCTGCGAAGCAGTAATGCTAGCAAAGGAGGAGGCCGACTGCATCAGGCAACACCGCCGTAATTCCGATCCCGATTTCCTGCCACTATAGGCGCGTGCTTGTGGACGGCGTGCAATGAGTAGCTCGCTGTCCGTCCGTCGAGTAACAGACCAAACCAAGCCCAAGGGCGGGGGATGCCATTGGATGATTTTACCTACCATAAAAAAATAAAATGAAAAAACCTGGCAGACTTCTAAAGATAGCAGACTAAGTTTCTTATACTTTCGTATAATATGGGTAACAAATGAAAGGACTCGCTGAGAATACAAATGTGATTTAAATAAGGTATAACTAAAAAGTAAAAAATAAATTACAAATAAAAAAAAACTTTTTAAAAACAAGCTTTCAATTAAATGGGCTAAAAAGAAGGAAATAATTTCCTTTATAACTTTTACTATCAATTTATAACGGCATTACACAATTTATATGATATAAAAGCTTGTCGCGAGATTTAACTGTGTAAATACACAGCTAAATAACTTCATTAATTAAATAAGTTAAATAACTTCATCTATTGATTTTAATATTTTCAAAATCTCGCGACAAGCTTTTATACCATATAAATTGTGTAATGCCGTTATAAATTGATAGTAAAAGTTATAAAGGAAATTATTTCCTTCTTTTTAGCCCATTTAATTGAAAGCTTGTTTTTAAAAAGTTTTTTTTTATTTGTAATTTTTTCCATTAGTACATTTTTCCCGGTTTTCTTTAAAATCAACTGAATTTATTTTCGGGTAGGCTTTTTCCTCGCACAAGGTGGACCGATGACCTGGTCAGGGTCGCTGGAGTCCGATGGATGTGAGACGCACAGGACCGGCCATTGTATCGACGCTTGGGGGAGGCCTATGTCCAACAGTGGTCTTTTGGCTGAAATAGTGATGATGATGATGAGGTTTTTTCAGTTATAAAAATGAAGAGGATTCCATACGGCCGGTTTTTCAAAACGGATCGACCAAAAATATCCGAAGTTCAATGCACAAACTCATTTATAATCTACTTAATAATGAGAACCTAATAGTGTACTTTTCACGAGCTGTCAGTTAAAGATGTCTATCTCTGTCTCTGTTGACTCATTTTTAGGGTTATCCAAAAGGAAGAAACGGAACCCTTATAGGATTACTTTGTTGTCCGTATGTCAAAACCCTTTATCTCAGGAACGGCGGAGGTATCGAGTTGAAATTAAAACCATATACTCATGTCTGCAGTTCCTTGAAACTATCAAAAAATTAAACTTCTTAGTTAACGGAAAGAAAATATTCGGCCGTTAATATCGCAAAGAACGTATATTTCGACACTTTCAAAGGAATCAAAATTCAAAGGGTACTTCCCGACTTACGAGTTAGGTCGCGGATTGAATCCCAGCCCGGCGCTTTGTGTAATTTATTTCATCACCACTGCTCTCGAAAAGGTGAACGAAAACATTGTGAGGAAACCGGCATGTCCTAGAACTAAAATTTCGAAGATATGTGACATCCACCAACCCGCACTGGGCCCGCGTGGATTACGCCCCATTTCCTCTCCTAGAGAGGCCTGGCGGTAGTTCGTACGGAACCCTCAGTTTGCGAGTCCGACTCGCACTTGCCCAGTTTTTTTTCAATTATTCATATCAAAAAGTATTTTTTTAATAAAAAAAAATTCAAATATATCAATCCGTTAAAATTTGTTTTGAATCTGGTGGAAAGGAAAACTATAAAGTAATAGAAAAAAAAACTACAAATAAATACAAAAAAAAATGAAACCACAACGATACCTATTCCAGTTTTTGTACACAGTGAAAAAAAAAAGAAAAAAAGTTTATGTGTCACATACACATTCGTATAGGTAAACTACAAGTAGACAATGAAAAAAAAAGTTATAAATGCGAGGCCAAAAAGGCGCTTAACTATTTGATGTATTTTTTTTAAATTATGAACTATGTTTTATAAAGTAAGTTGCGCACCAAGTTAGAAGCCGGTTAAACAGAGATTACTAGAACAAGGAGAAAGTAGATATAATTTTCATCCAGGAAAATAACAAACTTTTCATACGTGCGGAAACATGAGAGAACTTATTCTTAAGTCTAGTTTTTATAAAACGAGGTTCTAAACGGTGGCCGAGAGGTTATTTACCAACGATATACCTTCTTATTAACAGTAAACTATAGGCATATCTAAAGTAATAGACTATTCCGTCATTAATAGTAAAATATACGAATTTTTTTTTTTGGGTTTGCAAGCAAATTTTCGAAAGAGAAAAAAGAGTGTGTGGATCACTTATCTCACTAAAATCACCCCTGTGGTCACCATTAGTACAAGAAACCCCTTTTACATCTTAAATTGCCATTTTGAAACCTTCTCTGTGCAACGCCAGTTAGTGTACTATCAAAGACACTTCCGCCTGATCACAGCTAAGTTCATTTTTGCTTGCACTCGAAACGAAAACTGCAAAGGGTTTGGTTTGGCGCCGCGCTGCAGGATTCAAGCGAATATTTTTTTAGGTGATCAGGCAGAAATGACTACGATAGTTCATATAGTAAAGCGAAGCTCAAGGGAGACCTTGAGCCTTTCTGTGTACAGCAACACGCGATCAGTGTGCCACCGATTCCTCTGAAATCATTACATAGGTGATCAGAGTCCCTATTCTGAACGTCCCAGTTTCCAAAGTCTCGCCTGCGTTAAATGATGCACAGGTCCCCACCTGTTTCAGAGTGCAAGGCATCTTGGCAGTTTTCTCTCCGACTCCTTCTGCGAGCCGTTCAATAATTCACTCAGCGAGTCTGTAATATATAAGTTCCGATATTAGCTAGGCTTTAACGCTTATAATTCCTTGACCTGAGATGCAATTCCCAGGACAGAGAATTATAAGCATTGACTATAATATCGCAGCTATGAGCAGTGGTAGCCGAGTGGTAACGGCTCTAACTTACGAATTGTAGGTCGCGGGTTCAAACTCAGCCAGGCGCATTGCTTGGTGTAATTTCTCTTCATCTTCTTCAACATAGAATAGACATGTAGGATTACATCTAATATATGACCTTCAAAGTTACACAGTTTACAGTTTTATTTGTCATCACTGATAGACTCTGATTCTATCAGTCAGTCAAGACCTCTCTATTCTCGGGCGCAAATCTTGTCTCGTGGTTCCCCAAAATAATAGGTGGGTATGTCACGATCCTATTGACAATAGAGAAGGTTTGTCGAGATCGGTTTCGCCGTAAATTGGTTTTGTGTCACGTCTATCGAATATTCGAATTGGTTTTTAACCTCACTATGAAATAACTTTCCATATTGCGTATTTTTTTCTGCCACTGGCACATTGCTGTAGCCTTTCTATTCAAAAGTTTTTCGTACGCGAGCACTGAATTGTATTGACGGTGATTTTTGTTATATTGTATAGCGGCTTTTTTGTTTTTTAAATTGGTTTTATAAGTCATTTTTTTATACTGGAATTGGTTTGACAGAATGTTGTTAGGTTTTTTAGCTTCCTATTTTATTTTTTTGTAAATATAATTTTCGATCAAAATTCATAGCTTAGAATTTTGGAACGAAAATTCAAAGCCAATATAATAAGTACTTTTAATAATAAACTTTGATTGTTTTCAGACTGTTATAGCTCTCAGTCCGGTCGTCCGGTTAGGACTGAGCACGAGTCGCTAACGGCGTGTAGTATACATCATCAAGGAGCAAGGAGATGTCATTAAAACCGTAGAGGCCCAGCAGGGTTGATGCCAGATAAGGCCCCGGTGGACTTCTAAAAAGCCTTGTTAACCCTTGTTCCTAGAACTAAAAGTTTAAATGAAAGACAGTTATGTATTAGTCAGTAAACTATCCCTTTCGCTCCAGCTTAGGGCGGAAAAAGTTATTGAATAATCTCTCACCACAAAAAAAAAATTCAGATCAGTTAAGAAATGGTTTTGCTTTGAATTTGTTGTATTACCAGCATTTTTTTTTAAAGAATACGAAAAAAACTATACCATCAAAGTTAAAAATAAAAAAATAAAAATTATGAAACATTCCACACGTACAAATAATCCAATTACTAACCATAGTGCTCCGACAGAGAAATAGCCAAAATAAATCAAGACAAAGCTCCTTATTAAAATAATAACGAGAACATTATATTCCACTATTATTTTATAAATGATTACATAAATTTTTCTACTGTGTTTTTTAATAAAGGTGCTCACTTACCAGAAGCATTTGCGTATAATGTAACTGGTTCGATTCGGGCGTTAGGCTAATTGAGGACCTTCTAGTATAGGATGGGTAAAGGAGATTGTTCAAAAGCAGTCTAGCAAAGTTGCAGGAAACAATAGGCATCAAATTAATATAGAAATTATTAACTTATTTTTTTTTTACAAGCTTTTCACTTCAGGAATTTTGTTTACGTATCCGAAATTATAATTTTAAGATAAACAGTAAATTAACTTTGTGATCAAAAGCGAATTTCGCATTGTTCAAGAGCTTCTCCATCAAATTCATCAGCCTTGATTGCCTTTTCCTATGTTGGTTATGAGAGCACTGCAATGCTAACGGCCCTGACTTACAAGTACCTAGTATGCTGCGGGTTCAAACTCAGCTAGACATATATTAGTTTATGTAATTTATTTCATCATCACTGCTTTCCATCAATCGGTTATGGAAAATATCGTGAGGAATGTCCTAGAACCAAAAATTCGAAGACATGTGACATCCAATAACTCACACTAGGCTCTCATATAGAGGAAGCCTGATTCCAAGCAGTGGGAACATTATAAGGCCACTAATTTTATGTTGTCTGTTGTTTGCCAAAAAGATGGGCAGATCAGGTCCGCTTCACACTGGGCACCCAACTAAACGTCGCGCTTCATGATGCTAAGAACCGTCACAGGTGGCGAGACCCTCTCAATAAGAAGTTAATCCAGCGGGAGCTTCACGACCCTCAGTAATGAGGAATACGAATCGAGGAGGAGGAGGAGGAGGATGTTGGTTATGTGGAAGCCCCACAGCCGGTCGTTCGATCATGGCAAGCGGCCTTTTTTTAATTCTTTCACATACCCGCGAATGCTCCCAGTAAATTGCCACCTTTAAATTAATCCTTTGTTACGGTCCCCACAAATTTTGTGAAAATTAAAATAATTAATAGCCATTCATTATTCTAGGACTATTGTATCCCAACAATAGCTTGTCACATTGACAGGAAATAATTTATACAGTACCACTGTTCATGAATGTACAATTGGAGCCCATAGTTATTATCAATTATTATGCATTGGTAAACGGACGGGGTTGTCGTCTAATAGCAGTTAAGTTCTTGTTTCGTGTTCAGTTTGAGCGGCAAACTAAGTAAATGTACAGGTAATCACCTAATCTAAATGCTGCTGATAAATCATTCTCTTGCACTTATATCAATTTTAATTGGGGTTGGCGCAACATATCTCCTTCCTACTTTTTTTTTACTGAAGTAATTGTTGAAAATCCGCATACAGAACGTATTGTTTTCTACGAACGGTTAAGTGAATAGGTAGAGGCTTATAGTGAACCGACTTAAACCAAGATTTCGGTCTACTGTTGATAAACTCTTTTAAGAAAAACTAAAAAAATCTTGCCCGATTCGGCAATTACCCCCCTTTTGCTCAGCAGTAGTGCTAGCGTCTGCAGAATCAAAGCAAACTTACTTTCCTGACAATTTTATGATAGGAAAACAAAATATCCTTTATATAGTTGTATTGTATAAGTCTGTATTTAAGTTCTGGTATGGCGACCATATGGCGTTAGATGTAACATTATGACTGTATTAGATGCTAAAAAGCAATAACAAAGTATATCTACATAGTGTATAAAAGATTCGTAAGACTTAAATACAGAGCATTCCAGCACATAATTTCCTTTTAAAATCTTGACCAAAATCTTTTAAAAGCTTAAGCAAACTAAGAACCAACTTTAATTTACCCAATTAAATAACAGCTTTATGAAATCGGTGAAACTACTAAATCGCTTTCAGGACCTGCCAAGCAAACTCCAACAATTTACCGCACAAACTTCATTTTATAAAGCTTAAAATTGAAAAGCTGAATAAAAGGGTGTTTCGAAAATGTGAATTGAAACATAGCCAAGTTCATTAAAGTTAATTTCCGTGAAATAAAATATCTGCACGGTGAATGTGACGCGGATTTGCGACACTGAGGCACTGGTTAGACGTGCGACAGTCACAACTACACTGATGCAACAGAAAATGTAGCCGGCACAAAATTGTCTTAAAGTGTGTAAAGTTGCACTCTACACACTTTAAGACAATTTTGTGAACATAAAACATAATGAACGGACAATACTGCATGCGCCATGGTTAAAGATAGACTAGCCTGGACACAGGGTAGAAACTGGTAAATTATTTATTCAGATATATGGAAGATTTGACCTAGTAAAAGTATCAAAACCTTTCTAATGCTCATCTATACTAATATTTGCAACTTCGCCCGCGTGAAAGTAGCTTTCTCTATACAAACTTTGGACCCCTATTTCATCCCCTTAGGGGGTGAATTTTAGGAAATCTTTTCTTATTCTTTTTACATATTGTAAAAGGAACCTGAGTTTTCAGCCTTCTAGAACCAAGTTATCCAAGATATTGGGCTGAGCATTAATGATTCAATGAGCTAGTCAAGATTTTGCCTTTTATAAATCCAGATTATAAAGCTACTGGTTTGAATAAAAAAATATGTTTATTGCTATACCCAATTATTGAGGAAGGCAATACGATACAACCAAATGAAGCGGAGCAGTAACCAAAGACTTGAGTAAAATTGCGGTGGATAGTTAATCATCAATCATCGATAACAAACCGGTAGTAATGAACCACAGAGACATGCGGCAATCACATTGCAACCAATATTTATTGCGTACTTGCCAGTTGCTATTGTCTAGTACAAGCAATTGACAAACAGACCTTATTTTTGCTATTGTCTGTTGTAATTGATGCACATTTTGAAGCTGCAGCTGTAGCACTACCCAAACTAGCAACTCTCCGGCGACATTATCACCGTTGTACATGTGGCCCGTCAGTAAAGACCCTTAAATTATGCACGAAACTATTTAAAATGCATGGCGGTGCTGCCCGGACGCCTTCGGATATGTAATGTGACATAATGCGATCCTCGAATGCAATTAACCTAATTCTTGACTGTCTTGTTCCTGTTTTTCACCTTTCGAGTTACAATTTGGGACATTAGTCTAGTCTTTATATTAGAACTAGCTTCAGCCAGCGGC
Organism: Leucania comma; assembly: GCA_958295575.1. Lineage (NCBI taxonomy): Eukaryota > Metazoa > Arthropoda > Insecta > Lepidoptera > Noctuidae > Leucania > Leucania comma. The sequence continues at coordinate 9,938,881 of OY282474.1, read as the reverse complement.
TGCGCCTGCATAAAAGTAAGTTTCTCCATAAAAACTTTGGACACCCGTTTCATCCCCTTAAGAGGTAAATTTTGGAAAATCCTCTCTAACCGCCGCTTTTGTACTACCAGTGGTGGGCGCACTGCCGATTTTGGCGTTGCGGTGACGCACCGCGATTATGTGTTTCGGCCCTTAGTGCTCGCCTAAGTCATAAACGTATTTGTGCAATATTTCATGCTCCTAAAACCAGGGGCCTATTCTCGTATTTTTTAGAAACATTTGTAGTTTTCATTTCCATTGATTTAGACCAGAGTAAAATTCCAATATGAGCTTGAATGTTGTTATAGTACGGCGGCGGTTATGTGTTTCGGCCCTTAGTGCTCGCCTAAGACATAAGCGTATTTGTGCAATATTTCATGCTCCTAAAACCAGGGGCCTATTCTCGTATTTTTTAGAAACGTTTGTAGTTTTAATTTAAATTGATTTAAACCAGAGTAAAAGTCCAATATGAGCTTAAATGTTGTTATAGTACGGCGGCGGTTAAGTGTTTCGGCCCTTAGTGCTCGCCTAAGTCATAAACGTATTTGTGCAATATTTCATGCTCCTAAAATCAGGGGCCTATTCTCTTATTTTTTAGAAACGTTTGTAGTTTTAATTTCCATTGATATAGACCAGAGTGAAATTCCAATATGAGCTTGAATGTTGTTATAGTACGGCGGCGGTTATGTGTTTCGGCCCTTAGTGCTCGCCTAAGTCATCAACGTATTCGTGCAATATTTCATGCTCCTAAAACCAGGGGCCTATTCTCTTATTTTTTAGAAACGTTTGTAGTTTTAATTTCCATTGATTTAGACCAGAGTAAAATTCCAATATGAGCTTGAATGTTGTTATAGTACGAGAATTGACCCTCTTATCTGGTTTGGGAAATATAAATGTTCAGTGGTCAATCTAGTAGTCAGTTCTTTTTAAACCTATCTAGGTCAATATGTGCTAGAAGTTTAGTTATACGATTGCTGAACAATTAAAATTGCGGACTATATTACCCGAATGTTCAGCTTAAAACTACCATTGAGCAAGTGATGTACATGTTGGACTAAGACTAATCTATCCCCCGAACTGTTACTACTATAGATATCTACATATTTTTGGTGAAAAGCAGGTCCTCAAAAAAGTGTAATTAAAAGGGTTGTAGGATTGTTTAAAAGAATTACCATGACCCTGGAATGCTAAAAGCAACTGAAAGAACAGAGTCAGTAAAAAACTGACACTCTTACTCTCACGGTGGAGCACACGGTAGAGGAGTGCCCCGCCGGGCCTTGGTACAGGATGTGGTCCGGAGCGAGGAGAGGTGGCAGGCGGTCGCCTCCTTCTGCGAAGCAATAATGCTAGCGAGGAGGAGGCCGACCGCATCAGGCAAAGGCAATGGAGCTCGCGACCTGGCCGCCGCTGGAATTCCGATCCCGATTTCCGGCCACCGTAGGTGCGGGCTTACGGACGGCGAGCAATGGGTAGCTCGCTATCCGACCGTCCAGTAGCCGACCGGACATAACCCAAGTCGTCGACGGCACGTACTGTCAGAAAACTGTAGACGCCCAGCCTGCTAGCAGGCAGGCAGGGCTGAAACTCACTGGGGCTAAGGGTCAGCTTCTGAAAGAAGACTCGGCCCCGGTCTGCCCTCTAGTGTGCCCCCTATAACTCTCAATGGAGAGGAGTTGGCTAGGGTACATCAATTCAGGTACCTGGGTCATATGATTACCGAGGACCTTAAAGACGACATGGATATTGAACGTGAACGTAGGGCACTGTCCGTTAGAGCGAACATGATTGCTCGCAGGTTTGCTAGATGTACCAATGAAGTAAAAATTACTCTCTTTAGAGCCTTCTGTGCATCCTTTTACACCAGTAGCCTGTGGGCAATCTATACTCAAAGAGCGTACAGTGCCCTACGGGTACAATACAATAATGCGCTTAGAACGATGTTGCGGCTACCCCGCCACTGTAGTGCGTCACGTATGTTTGCGGAGGCGCGCATCGATTGCTTCTACGCTACTCTGCGCAAGCGATGCGCGTCGATGCTGAGCAGAGTGCGGTCTAGTCGTAACATCGTTTTAAGTATGATAGCTAGTAGAGTGGACTGCCTGTACATGAATCGTTGTATTAGTGCTCACATGAGTATTGATACCTCGTTTCATGGGTCGGGCAGGGGGCGAGTAGATTAAGGTTGTATTACTAACACTAGTTATAAGTTTTTGTACTACTAACAAAAGTAACAAATTGGATCTTAGTTATCTGAAATAAACGTATTATTATTATTATTTTAGAGTTTGACACTATCTCCCGCTCCGCCCAAGGACAAGTGATATCATTGGATGTTTTTACCTATCATAAAAAAAAAAACACTCTTACTCAGAGCAGGATGGAAAAAAAAGGAACAGAGGAGTATTGTATTTATTACTAAATTCTAAATGCTATCCACTATCCACCATTAAGCCAGCAAATGAAATAATACTTATTATCGCAACTGAGGTGGCATCCGCCCGAGCTATAGGTGAGGGGGTTATAGAGCCGAGAGAAAATAAATAAAGGGAGGTTGACGCGCGACTCGTGGAGTCGCTTAGCACCCAGCCTGATAAGATAAATGTAATAAAATTGTGGCGGAAACGAGCTCGTGCACTTTTTCACACTAGTGTGACAAACAGTAAATTACGTGCCTAAAAGCAATAGTGATAAGAGCGGGTTTTCAAATAAGTGTATTGAAAAGTTCATTCTAGTTTAGCGCCATACCAGGAAAGTAGAAGTTAACAATAAGTTGGAACCAGTCGTTCAGTAACTGGACTGCATTAGCTTAACCTACTTTAATGAGCAGCTTTGCAATTTCTACACGTACTTCTAGGTGGGAGCACCGATTGAGAGCCCCAGGTCAGCACACATTGAAGTTCTCAGTGCGATAACGTTACTTAAGCTGGTTAATTTATGCTTCGTGCAATTGGAACATTTACCCTGCGTCCTGCGGTATTGTGTTTGATTTATATTATGCTGTGTGATGACGCAGGTGGGAATTGAGCACTGCAATATGCTTGGTGGGATTGGAAGGTATTGGTTCCTTTTTTTTAACTGACTACAAAAAATGAAAATGTTGCTGTAATTACTTCTCAATTTTAAACCTGACACGATAATTGACTTATATTGACTTGGCTTATAAGCCAAGCTGTCGTCTGCGATTGTTTTTCTTTTTAATCATTTTTTTTTTAAACTGTAAGTCAACTGAGCTGTTATGATTAAAGTAACGTTTTTTAACGTTGTTTTTCTGACTGAACTGTAATGACAAATATCTGTGTAATGAGCAGAATCATTTACTCTGTGCCTAGGTGTAATTTATCTTCATACTTATATTTCTAAATACATATTATTTAGAAATATATGTATCATATATATGTTTATCAGTTGTCTAATACTCATAGCATAAGCTGTGCTTAGTTTGAGACTAGATGACGTATGATAGTTGTGGAATATTATTGTTATTATATTATTTTTAGAAATGTCTGAACTTATTAAATAATTTATTTTATAATCATAACTAAATTAAGAAAATCTTAATGTATTTTAAGTGTTGGTTATAACATCGCCTTGGACGCGTCTGTAAAGATGTTATATTGATTAGATAAATAAATAGTGCATATGTAACTTACTATAGAACTTTTACACAATATAGGTTTAGCTGTGAGGTTTAGAAAAAAAAACAACAAAAAATTGTAAAACAAACACTTTTTTTTTACAAAAAAAAACTTTTTTCTGATTTTATTTATTTATTATTTGATTGCAACGTTTGAAATTAACATTTATCGCTGATATCTAGAAACAAGATACAATATCTGAGCCGTGTGATCGAATAAAATGGATTTCTAGACCTGACATCGTTAGCATGACGCTTGAACGCAGAAAACTACTTTATACAGTCGTTTTTACAATTGTGTGAATAGAGGTAGAACTAGGGCACGCAATATTTCTATAGAACGGTGCGTGGAGGACCCTTTCACCCTCTTACCTTGTAGTAACGATCCTCTATTAGGGAGAAGCTGAGGAAGGGATGTCAAGCACTCCTCAAAAGCGAGAATGTTTTGCTGTTTTGAGTAAAGTAGGAACTGGGATGTTTTTTCTCGAGTTACTCGAGTACGAAGGGTTATTCTCGTTACAATGGGCGCTGCAAAGGGGTTAACGGGTTAAGAGTACATGGATATTGTGTACTTGTGTGTTTTGAATGAGGTATGTTGATGTTTGACGTTGTGTTTGCAAAAATAAGGACTGCTTTCTTTTTGCGTGAGAACAATGGTCATAAAATGTCATGGTCATGTTTTTGTAGGATCAAGGGAATTCAAAATAACAAAACAAAAAAGGCAAAGCCTAACTTCACAACATACAATTCAGTCATCATTGGCACACTTACAAAAACAAAAAACAATCAGGTTTCGAAGTACTCCTCCACATTGCTGTCATCCGGAAATATGCCAAGAAGACTGGAAGCATTGTCACGCCAAATGCTTATTTTTTGAGCAAAGAACAAGGCAGCCCTTTTGTTACGTAAAATGTAGGTGACAAAATATCCTTGAAAAAGGAAACGCGCACACTGACCCATACATAAAAGCATTTCAATTTCAAACAACTCAAAATTGTACTGTGTAATTGTTACAGTATTTGCGGCGCTGGAGTGCCTCAGCAGCCATAGAGGCAGAATTATCATACGAGTAGTCAGCCGAACTTAGAACATGAGATGGATAATGGTATTGACATAGGTCGCACCCGACAACAGGGACTTAATCCTTTTCCAAAACATCAACATTCTGTCATCTGGTTTTTTCCATTAACGGTCTTATACGGCAGGTACGTCAACGTTGTCAAGAACTCAACGAATAATATCATTGTTCATCATTTTGCCCTCAATACAAGCTTTTATTTAACTTGCAATGGATGGATGTAACTATGTTTCTTCGGGTGAAATCTTGTAACTCAATTTTTAAGCTTGTATTTTTAGCCGATTGAACTAAAATTTTGTATACACGTTTAGTTTCGATGACAATGCATTTAGTAGTGAAGCAGGATATTAACAAGTAGCATTTGTAAAGATCATTTATAAATAAGGTAGACTGTTTAAACAGTCAGGACTATTACTCTTTTTCATCGTGTTTCTTACATTACCTATACCACTTTCACAGCACCTTCTCTAAGCTACAATAAACATCTCATCATAAATAATACCTTATTTATAAATGATCTTTCCAGAATGACAGCACATATTTTCAATATTATTTATTGGCATTACATACACAAAACGTCTGTTTGGAGCGATAGCGTTAAATTGTTTGCCCCTTGTCAAATGCGAGCATTGGGCGTAAATATTTGACAACGCACTACATTGGGGATGCTCGTTTATGGAAATAAAAACAATCATTTAGTTTGGAAACGGTGCGCTGAATTTGAGGTAAATGCTAAAAAAAATATCGAGTTTTACAAATATTCCCTTTTTTCTAAATCATTAAAACTCAAAGAGATTTAAGAGATACAATAGAGCGGACATCAGAATAAATGTCTTAGAAAAACTGTCATCCTATGTCAGCTAGTTTTCAATAGTAAACATGCGAATTAAATTTGTAATTTGTAGGTTTTTATGCTATTTTCTAGAACTATTTGCGAAAATTATTGAAATCTAATTAATTACAGAGTAAATACGAAAACAATTTACGAAAATAAACTGAAGTAAGGTCCAATCGTCCACACTAGACTGAGCAACTTACTACTCCTAGGTAACAACTATTGGATCACGATTTTGTTCGCTATGTCCTGTCTATTAGGACTCCATATTTAATGTCTTTGTTAAAACTGTTCTACACCCAGCCAGCTATCGAGTGAGCGGGATACATATTATGACCAAGTGAATACACGTAAGAATTATCACTATGGTGCTTACATATTAGTAGGTACTTAAGTGAATTCAAAGGCGATTCAAGATATTCTATTTTATTCTATTTATATTATCTTTGGTCATAAGATTAACTGACTGGTTGCGCGAATAAGCTTAATGGACTGTATGTTTTGTAAAAGCGATCTAAGGTTTGTTAACAATATGCAGGTACTGTGCCTGGCATTTATTGATGGGATGGATGTATTAGGGAGGAACACTGACCTTTTGACCTCGAAGGTTCCACGTGGCGCCGGCCGGCGAACCCTGACTTCGCACCTTTAACCACTGCCAGGTCCTGTATTGCACTACACTGCACTATTGTTGAGTCTTTGAATGGTTGGATCACGAAATAGTCAATTTTCTTGTAATTTCGAGCGGGCGGTGTTAGCGGAGCGGTCACATTCACTATCGAAGCACAAACGTCAATGTCATTCCATTTCTTGAGGTCGTGCGGGGAAGGGAAGTGGAAGGGATAGGATTGCTAGGCCAAAAAAATAAATTACAAAAAACAAAATCGCGGATCATAGCAAATTGGCGCAACCATTCCCCCCGGGTTTGAAGGGTTACCTTCAAAGAAAAGAAAAAAAACAAAAGCGAAACTAAACCCTATTACTATATCTAAACTATCAATACTAGGTAGCGAAACAACTTATAACTAACTATGCCACTACTACTGATTAGGCAGAGGGCAGAGGCGAATAACCGGACGCAGGTACGATCCAGTTGCGGTTTTAACCTTTACGACTCGCGTTATTCCGTTCGAACCCGGAAAAACTTCTTCCACTACACCAAGAGGCCAGTGCAGAGGAGGCGCACTCTCAGTCTTCAGTATCACCACAGTACCGACTGTGACTGGATCTGAAGGAGTGTTCCACTTTTGACGCGACTGCAGCGTATGCAGATAATCTGTCCTCCATCGCTTCCAAAAGGACTGAACTAAGCTATCCAGCAGAGCGTGACGCGGGTGAAGCTGCAGTTTGTCAGTCTCGACATCTAAAGCGGGCAAATATTTAAGAGGAGTCGTCGTCAAGAAGTGAGCCGGCGTCAACGCTAGTGGCTCCGATGGATCACTAGACAAAGTCCGACACAACGGACGCGTATTCATCAACGCCTCTACCTGAGCGAGTACGGTGCTCAACTCCTCGTACGAGAGAATCTGTTCGCCTATGACCCGAAACAGGTGCGACTTAAGGCTTTTAATATTCGCCTCCCAATTGCCACCAAAATGACTAGCCGCTGGCGTATTAAAACACCAATCAATGCGATTCTCAGCTAAGACATGGGCGAATTCACTTTGGTAGTACTTGGAGCGTAAGAATGTATGTAATTCCGAAATATTGCGTCGCGCTCCAACATAATTTGTGCCGTTGTCAGAGAAGCGCTTAACGGGACCACGGCGAGATAAAAATCGTTTAAATGCAGACATAAAACCCTGCGTACTCAAATCACTGGTTAACTCTATGTGAACTGCACGAGTTGTCATACAAACGAATAGGCAAATGTATGCCTTTGTGGAACGTATACCACGACCACGGGCAATAGTGACTTTAAACGGTCCAGCATAGTCCGTCCCAGTATGTATGAAAGGTTTCACCGTCTGTACAACACGACAAGAACGATGGTCGGCCATTTCCGGCGCGTTGAAACGCGGGCGGAGCTTAAAGCAGGGCACACATCTGTGCACTCTAGCGCGTATCAAATTGCGAGCGGAAAGTATCCAGTACTTCTGTCGAAGAATGGACATTAATAAATCGGGACCAGCGTGACAATTCACCTTATGGTGATAATCCACCAACAAATCCAAAACGTGATCCTTGCGTGGTAGAACTACTGGATGCATTTGTTCAAACTCTAACTTAGCATTTCGCAGACGGCCACCGACACGAATGAGTCCGTCTTGCAAAAATGGTTTCAAATGTTGAAGTGCGTGACTACGAGGTTTATGTGATTCTAAACTACGAAATTCTATTGGAAAATAAAATTTCTGAAGCTCTCGAAGTACAACTGATTCAGCTCTCTCCAAATCAGCTGCGATTATAGAACCACGCGATGGTAATAATCTCAAAAATCTTAGGACGTAAACTACACAGCGTAATAGTCTCGACCAAGACGAGACTCGATTAGACAACAACAAAACAACTGACTCTTCACGCGGAACTGATACTACAAGCGTATGTTTCTTCTCCTCGGGTGGCTCTGAAACAGTAGCGGGGTTAAACGGAGCACTTGGCCACTCGTTAGGAGTGGTATGAAGCCAGGGAGGGCCACAAAACCAAAGCGGATGATTTAAAATTTGCGCAGGAAGCAAACCACGTGAGAGACAATCAGCTGGGTTTTCTGTTCCAGCGACATGGAATATATTTTCCGGTGACAATTCAGCTTGAATCTTAGCCACCCTATTTGCGACAAACGTGCCCCATCGATGGGGTGAAGAGTGGGCCCAACATAGAGCAACGGTTGAGTCTGAAAACGCTACAATTCTCTCTATATTAATGCGAGGACGACAAGTTTTAACTATAGATGTAATCAATTGAACCAACATAAGAATAGCGCAGAGTTCGAGACGAGCAAGAGAGACAACCTTACGAGGAGATACCTTTGATTTTGCGCTAATGAGGAAAACTGAAATGTTATCGCCATTTTGGACCTGAAAGTAAACCACTCCCCCGTAAGCCCTCTCACTGGCGTCTGCGAAACCTACCACATTAACAACAGTGTCTGGTACTATACCAACATGGCGAGGAATCTGTATCTGATCGAGCATTGGAAGCTCTTTCCTATAGCGAGCCCACAACTTAGCAACACTGTCAGGAGCGGTGTCGTCCCAATCACAGTTGGAAAGCCAAAGCTCTTTTATAAGCAGCTTTGCATACAAAACGACAGGAGCTACAAAACCCATTATATCCCATATCCGAGCTACACATGCTAGGATAACGCGTTTGGTACAAGTTGGCGGAGTCGAGCTAATTTTAAGACTGAACATATCAGTTGCGGGTGACCAACTTAAACCAAGGATCTTATGCGAATCACTATCATCGAATTCCTTTACCGAAGTCAACCGGTGTGACGGTGGAATCGACTCTAATGTAGCTTGCGAGTTGCTTGTCCATTTCACCAGATCAAATTGACCGGACTTCATGAGGCTGATTACTTGAGCAGCGGTCTCTATAGCCTCTGCTTCACTAGGTACACTGTACACAAAATCGTCCATGTACAATCCGGTTTCAATAGTGGCCCTTGCTTTCGGGTATGTATCACCCTCGTCAGCGGCTGATAGTGCGAAGAGCGTGAAAGGGACTAGACTTAAGCCCAAAACAAACACGATTGAATTCGTAAACCTTCAAAGGTTCCTGCGGAGAAAATCTATACAAGAAGCGTTGGAATCTACGGTCACATTCTCTGATTCCAATACTAAGAAACATTTGCCGAATATCAGCAGAGAGCGCAATAGCAAACAAGCGAAAATTTACTATTATTTCAAATAAGTTACCCTGGAGGTTCTGACCACAACACAAGATATCGTTAAGCGATATGCCAGTACTAGTTTTAGCGCTACCATCCATAACCACACGCAGTTTAGTTGTAAGCTTGTCTTCTCTAACAACTCCATGGTGCGGGATGATGTAAAACGGGTAATCACGTGTCTCCTCAGTCTCGGCAGGCGCTGATGAGATATAACCTTTATCTAAATATTCGATCAGCACATCATCATAGGCTTGCTTCAACTTAGGAGACGCCTGCATCTTACGTTCCAAGCATAGAAAGCGTTTTTCGGCGGAGGCACGGGAGCCACCGAGCGAAAAAATATCACCCTCGAAAGGGAGCGCGACAACATAACGACCATCTTTATCACGAGTAGTCGTGCGGGTATAAATCTCCTCAGTGACCTGATCCTCAGGGCTGAGAATAGGCGGGACATTGACCTCTTCAATCTCCCAGAACTTGCGGATGGTAGACTCAAGCGGCGGCTCGACGGTGCAACAGTGCGACACAGTCGAGTAACTATCTAAACAAGCGGGTGCGGAACCAACTATAACAAACCCGAGAACTGTTTCCAGTGCGTGCGGAGCGGGGTACATCGGAAGACCTTGAATTTTACGTGATAACTGGAGATGCGGGAGAATCGAAGCACCGATCAATAGATCGATATCTCCAGGGAAAGCGTAATTTCCGTCGGCTAACTGCAAGTTCTTAAACTCCGTCAGCATGGACGTGTCAACCGGTACCGTGGGCAACCGTTCCGTAATCTTATCTGCGACTAGCGAATCCATTTCAAACGAAATATTACGATTAAAACGTGAACTAAATATTATTTTAATGGAACCGTGAATGGTTGCCTTTAAACCTCCAAGACCTTTCACTTCTGAGCGGGATGACCAATTATTAAAACTAAAACCAAGGCGTTGACAACAATCCCGAGTAATAAAATTACTCTGGGAAGCGCCATCTAGTAGCGCTCGAACGGTGTGCGGTTTGCCAAAGGCATCTACAATGACAACTTGCGCGGTCGCAAGTAAAACGGTAGTGATTTGAGTACCAGCGGCGGAAAGCGAACACAATGTTACGTCGTTTGCACTTGCAGCAGGCCGCGCGTCACAAGCGTCGCGCGTCTGCGCAGGCTGCGGCTGCGATGGCAGCTTACTACTCTCAAAATGTAAGAAGGTATGATGTCTAGCTAGACATTTACGACAGCTAACACCACTGTTACATGACGTAACCAGATGTTTGTCACTTAGACAATTAAAACACAAATTATTAGTGCGGACAAACTTGTAACGATCACTAGGCGATAATCTCTGAAATTCCGAACACTTGTACAGCTGTGTATGGCTACCCTTACACAGAGAACAGTCAGGTGTTGAGGCGGTATTAACTAGCGTATGTGCAGTCTTGACTGACTTCGATGACGCGTCTATACGGCGATCGGAACCTGTCCTATTCGTGACTTCATGACGTGCCGACGTGCGCTGCAATACCTTAATATGGTCGCGAATAAAAGATTCTAAATCTTCGAACTTAGGTATTTCGTTACCGCGCCGAGTCGTTTCAAACAGACGAACAGTTTCAGGATCTAATTTCTTTAAACCGATATACAAAAACAAAAAGTCACAGAGGTCATTGACCTTTAGGTTCTTTACTGCACGAACAGATGATGCGAAAATATTTAAAAACTTCTCTAAATTATGATCGTTACAAACGGAAAAACTTTTCAAATCGAATAATTGATCTAAATATGCGGTGGCTACTAATCGCTTATCTTCGTATTTTGTTTTTAAAGTGTTCAAAACTAAATTGTAATTTTCAGCGCTAAACGTAATTCCAGCACAGACAGCCTTTGCCTTACCGGTCAATTTTTCTACGAGATAATGCAATCTCTCGTGATCTGTCAGCGATGTGTTCCTATGTATTATATTTTCGAAACTATCTATAAATAAATTCCAATTTCGAATGTCACCATTAAATTCAGGTATTTGAATTGGCGGCAATCGTGGGCGTTCGCGAGGAGGGTTGGATAAACCACTCGCGGGGGGGGAGTCTCTAAACTCCTAGCAATACGTTTGATACGACAATACAAGTCATCAAAGGACGACAATGCCTGATAACTCACACAGTAATCAGGATTTAACTCCAACTCTAAAATGTTTATATTATTAATTGTAGATTCAAAATCCGCGCGCAAACTATCTAAAGTTTCCAACGAACACAAGAAAGCATCTCTAATCGCCAGATCCGAGGTTTGCAAAGATTTATCACAAATTGATTGAACACGTGAAAACTGTGAGTCCCTTTTAGCGTATAAAAGCTTTAACTGAACCTTTAAATCAGTACTAACCTTGGTTCCCTTAAGAGACATCTTGTTTTGATATATTCACACTATACACTCAAACAAACACTTAACGAATTATTAAGTAAGCGATAATTATCAGATTGCAATATGGTAATATTGTAAACAACAAAGTGAACGGCGAACGAACGGAATAACCTGAATCAATGAGTGAATATTACCCAATTTCTCGATTAAATCATTCACGTCGTTCATATGCGTATATAATCTATGGTTTATCCGTTTCCTACAAATATTCACTCAACAATGAACGGGTATTTTTGAAATGCGTCTACCTACATGCAATTTGTAGGACTTCCGAATGAATTTTGTCAAGAAAAAGATGCGATCGATTTATATCTACGCTGATATTTACGTAGCTAACTATAATTATGCGGTGCGGTTGACGGCGTAGGTACCGTAATTATCAATGGCTCTTTAACTATACGAGCGAAATAACGTTTAGTTGCCTAAATGCCTAGATGCGGGTTTTCTACTATTATATCTAGGTAAACAGGCGCGTTGCGTTTATTCCCTATGGAACAAATACTATATTGCGAAATTACAAGAAAATGATTCACGATCCGGCTCGAAGGACCAAAAAAGTAATAGTTGCGCGAATAAGCTTAATGGACTGTATGTTTTGTAAAAGCGATCTAAGGTTTGTTAACAATATGCAGGTACTGTGCCTGGCATTTATTGATGGGATGGATGTATTAGGGAGGAACACTGACCTTTTGACCTCGAAGGTTCCACGTGGCGCCGGCCGGCGAACCCTGACTTCGCACCTTTAACCACTGCCAGGTCCTGTATTGCACTACACTGCACTATTGTTGAGTCTTTGAATGGTTGGATCACGAAATAGTCAATTTTCTTGTAATTTCGAGCGGGCGATGTTAGCGGAGCGGTCACATTCACTCGATGCACAAACACGTTATGTCATTCCATTTCTAGAGGTCGTGCGGGGAAGGGAAACGGAAGGGATAGGATTGCTAGGCCAAAAAAATAAATTACAAAAAAACAAAATCGCGGATCATAGCAAATTGGCGCAACCACTGACTGACGGTCGGTTTCCGTCTTCGAAGAATTTTTTTTATTTTGTACTTTAGTTTAAAAATATATTTATTTATTTATTTATTTATTTCACAATTTATGTACACACAATATAACAAAAATAAAAAACAACACATAATAAATAATAGTACAAAGGTACTGCTTATTTCTAAAGAAATTTCTTCCAGCAGACCTGCTAAAGGAGAAATTATAAGAAATATAGACAATACTGTTAATTCTCGCTAAATACTCTCCAGCGTTTGATGGTATATTAACAGTTCGTACGTGTTATTGGCAAAATTGTGGTGCCTCTTCCACAAAGGCCATTAATGAAGTGTTGAAGTTGTTGACTACTACCTATGTCAGTACTAAACTGTTTTCATGAGTAAATCCTGTTGTAGAAAACGGAAAGCTTTGAAACCGATTGGGCACATAAATAAAAAGTAATGACGGCACTTTTAGCTTCTAACTGGAATAGGTACACTGCTGGCCACACAGAACAAACATTTCGAACGGTCCGCATGAATAGTTTGTTATAAATCTGGGTGTTTGTGCAGTTTATGGCTTTAAAGGCAGCTACGGTACAGCGTAACCGTAGTTGCAGTTTTTCTTCTTTTTTTTTTTAAGGTGCTATTTATTTCACACTGGCTGACTCATTGATGTATTAGGGCGCCTTCAATTTAGCCACGCAGTGCCGCGCAACAGCAGCTCGATGGCAGTGCTGCTACCGCGCTGCTGTCGCGCGGCACTGTTAATCCATACAAATTGAAAACGCGCGTCTTCAGTGCGACAGCCGCGCTGCCGCCGTGCACCAGTTCGCCGGTCGACTAGTGATGAACGAAAATCAGGTTGAAGAATTTATCGATGAGATTGATAAGTCATCCAGCAAAAATATTATAATTCTGAAATTATGGCCACAGTATCTTTTTACTTTATGAAATTCGCATACACCAAAAATAACGGCAATCTTTTCTTAGGTTTCTTTTTCCAAAATCTTTTTTCTTTTCAATAGTATCGTTCTAATCAAGAAACTAAATGTACAACACTATGATGTTCGAACATAGCGGTTCTAGTGCAGCGGCCGCGTTGCTGTCGCGCGGCACTTTGCGACTAATTTGAAGGCGCCCTTAGAGTTGAGCATAAGTATAAACGTAATTAGAGTTAGATTTGAAGAGCAGTTACGGGACTTACCAGTGTTAAAATGTCAGTCGAGCGAGCGAGACACAGGGATGGAGCTTTAACAGTTCAGTTTAGGTCGTAAAATGAACCGCATTAAGACCTCGTGGTAACGCTACAGGTAACTCAGTAGTGACGGCCCCTATTTGTAAGTTGTGCGTAGTGGGTTTCGGACACACATTTTACCTATGTGTGATTTAATTCATCACCACTGCTCCTAAAACGGTAAAAGAAAACATCGTAAGGAAACCAGCATAACCTAGAACGAAAAAAATCAAAGACGACATGTGACATCCACCAACCTGCACTGAACCCCCATTGGGTTTACGACAGTAGAGAGGAGGCATTTATTCTAGCAGTGGAAACAGTATTGCGAGCATGCAGAAGACGAGAAATGGGTAGCTCAACGCCCAGTAGTCCAGTAACCATCCGGACCTCAAAGAGATGTCAACATAACCGTAGGGACCCAATATGGCCGATGAGTCATGCTTATGCGAATTTGGAGGACAGCTAAGGAGTGGAATTCCCTGCCGGAGTCTGTGTTTCCTGATGGCTACAACCCGGGAATCTTTAAGTCAAGAGTGAATAGGTTTCTTCTAGGTAAGCGCGCTCCATCGTCGACCGTATCGTCACTTTCCATCAGCTGAGATAGCGGTCAAGCGCGAACCTATCAATAATAATAAAAAATCTATAATATTAATTATATACGTCGGTTATATTATATTCTTCGAGGAATACCGTCTTTATGTTATATCATTTCTTTAATCTTCTTCTTCATAATAAATGTAATTTTTCGTTCCAGCCAAAACATAATAAGTCTTAATGTATTAAACGTACTCTATGATCATAAATCCTATATCTTTTTGACAACAAATAATGATAACTAACTTATTTCAGGGCAGGGACAGATATGCGAGGGATGAGAAAAGATTACTGTCATATTTTCTGTACTCCCCCTTATAATTAGGCAAATGTAGCGAAGCATCTATAAAGAGGAGACTGTCATTTGTTTTATATGTACAGTGTCATTGTAAAATATTATTTTTCTTACGGCATTATCTTTTATGACTTATTTTGTTTTATTTATTTATTTTATTTAGAAGAATAACGTGCAAGTTTACATTAATTGCGGTCTTAAACTAGAACAGTACCTATACCTAACCCATAAACCTGCACCTTAGGTGTTCTCCGCCGGGATTCCGATCCCGATTTCCGGCCACAGTAGGCGCGGGCTTGCGGACGGCGTGCAATGGGTAGCATGCTGTCCGATCGTCCGGTAACCGACCGGACCGAGCCCAAGTCGTCGACGGCGCGTTCTGTTCCCGCGCGCCTCTAGGAGCTGTCAGCACACCGAAGAGGCCCAGCCTGCTGACAGCAGGCAGGCAGGGCCGAAGCCTACTGGGGTCATGGGTTAACTTCCGAAAGGAATACCCGGCCCCAGCACAATAGGCTACGAAGGAACGGGGTAGGTTTTTAGTCAGTAAGAGTCTGACACTACTTCCCGCTCCGCCCAAGGGCGGGATTTGTCATTGGATGACCTACCATAAAAAAAAATCTTAGTGTTCTAAGAGCTAATAAGTTTATTATTTACGTTAATATTTCCTAAGAATACTTGTTTATTTTTTTATTTAATGCACACAAAAAGTACAGAGGCGGACTTAATGCCTTAAGGCATTTTCTACTAGTCAACTTATATAATTTATGTAAGTAAATAATCGAAACAATGTCAATGAAAAATAAAAACTTAAAATTAATTAACTTACGACAGCCAATACTTTTCAGTGTCGTCATCTTAACACAACGTTACAAATTTTGCAACCATGTTGATATAACATTTTTACAATGCACCTTTTTTAATGCAGACATGGACAAAATTGCGTTAACTTTGTCGTATAGAAATGTGCCTAAGAATAATTATGGTTTTATAAAGAAACATTCAAGATATATATACCTACGTGTTGAATATAAAAATTAAACGGTTGTTTAGATAAGAGCCTTTCTGGCCTCGCACATGTCTTTTTGATCATTAAATATAAATTGTTTTCTTCTCTTTTTAGTGCGAGTCTAAAATATATGTGTTTTTCCTTCTTTCAATAAAATTTTATTTATTTATTTATCAATGGCTTGCTGTACTTACAGTATGCACCAAAGCGTATAGCAAGCCATCAATCTATGGACTAAAAATTTTTGAACCAACATCGAGCATTTCTAACTGGTATATAAAAATATGTTGAATTTTGGTTCCTGAGCAATCAGGGCGTTCAGCTTATGAATTTAATATTTTTTTAAAACCGTCCATTCACTCCATACACAAAAGTTAAGTATCGAAAGATCAACCAAAAATGTAGCGTAAAATGTATCAAAGAGGAAACAACGGAAATCCTATAACTTATACGAGCACACAGTTAAAAAAAACTCGATCACATTCCTGAAAACATTATTAGAAACAACCTTTTGTGTTCAAACGATTAAAAATTCGAGTTAACTCAATGGCGGTTCATCACGGCCCAGCCAAACGATTAAAATAAAATCAAAATGAGTTTCATTACTAAAACATGAGAGCAGGGTTTTTAAGCAATTAGTTTCACGTCATTCTGTTTTGTGTTTAATTATTACACACATTTATTTACACATTAAGTTAACGGCAAAAACGGGTCCCTCTTTTGAAATAAATTGTCTGTGTTGTAAGCTGGACTTTATATGCAGCACGTCATTAGAAAACTCAACCATTTCGCTATCAACGTTATCCATTGCGCAGTTACTGCGGTAGCATCAACTTGGTTCCCTGAAAAGATCGATGAAAACCAGCAATAGATTTTTAAAATAGGTGAACAGTACTTGTGTTCTGAGCTTCATAGTAGATGCCAAGGGACTTCGGGCCCTAACAATTTGTTACATGTATCGTTACTTGCTTTGTGTATTTTTGGAACAAAGAAACTCAGTCTATTGTCCGAATTCTTATCTATAAGGTAGTAATTTGGTTAGGGAAAGTCAACGGAAAAATCATTGAAACGGCCCTGATAAAGAAAATGAAAAAAACATTTCAGCGTTCTTCCTGTTATTTTGGGTAACATTTTATCGAAATTGTTGTTTACTTTCCTTAAATATTTGTATATTTCAATGGAACGTTAATATTTTCAATGCAGATTATGGTTTCGAAATAGTGTACCGAAGCGATATTTCATTAGCATAGTTTTACGAGTAAAATCAATGATAGAGCAGCCTAGTCATAGATTTTTTACTATCAATTTTTTTACAATACTTATGAAAATAGAACACTGCTCTTCACTACAACTTCTAGAAAACTAACCACAACAATAGAAAATTAAGCGGACAACAATATTCGTGTATATTTAAGGAAAACACAAAAGATCTTGTGTAAACTTGATACAAAAGGCCAGTATGGTCAGTTGTCTATGAACGCGTAGCCTCGTCGGTGTACGTCTACTTACAGCTCACACAGAAAACTATAAAAAACCGTCGAAAAAATGGCAATATTGTGCCATTGTGTCGTTTAAGCAAGCGTACACCAAGCGTATAATGACAAATATATTCTGTCTATGAAGATACGCGTCCGTGTATACAAGGCCTATACACCGTTTTGACATTTCGAAATTGATTCATCAACACTATTTTCCTATTTTAACCCCATTTATAAATGAATTCGTTTAAAAAAGAATCGAGTGCAAAATGATTTTGTTTTGACGAATTAATATTTCGTTTCGCCATATTGTTGGGCTATATTGTTTCAGAGGCTACTAGGGAAGGGTAAAGAAAATACTCGTGAACTGCGATTGCGCAACAGTTATTAATAACAAATATTATTTTTCCAAGAACCACTGATTAAACGTTCCATGATTTGATTCGTTTTCGACAATTATATTAATAAATGTTTGCCGAGGCGCCAAGGGAACTCTAGAAATTGGAGTATAACAGTAACTAATTAATTATTCTTGGAAAACGTTTAGTTCAGAAATATTACCAATGAAATTGTAATTTTGAACGGATATTTTTAAGCTTAAAAATAAAACGATATTCTTGGCCCTTTATTTATTTTATGAAATTATATCTAATAATGCTGCGTTGAAAAAATTAAACTTTTAATATTTTTATATTATTTTAACTCTAAAACAGCAAAAACTATTTCATCTTAATTTATTATCAAAAATACCTAAAACAGAACAGTTATGTATTGTCCCGTCACTATGAAACCCAGTATTATTAATTGTCCAAACGTTAGCTCCATATTATCTTCTCGTTTGTCCATTTAGAATTTTGGGCTCGCATTCAGGAAAAAATGTTCGTCCATAATAAAAATATTGTTCAACAATTCTTTTGGGACTGTAAAATGTCCGGTTCGTGATTGTTTAATTTTGGTAGGTATCATCACAAATCTTTTTTGACAAAACCTGTTACAAAAAAAATTATTCGTCATTTTATAAAATGGAAGTTTGAATTTTTTATTATCAGAGGTTTAGATCCATATTTGCTTTTAGAATACGTGACAAAAATACATTTTAGAGCAGATTGGATCCTGAATTTGTAACTAGAAATTTGAATCTACTTTCACAAAACTGTATATACTTTCCTACTTCATAGCCTCCATGACAATCGTAGATGTGATGAATGTCTTCAATTAGTTCAAAACGAGAATAAATTCTTATTAAGTAATAAAGTGACTTTGGAGATTAAAGTTTCTATTCAATCCATTAATCAAAATATATAATTACAAGCAACCTTCTCAATAATCGACGAATTATAAGATTCATCAATCTTCTTGAAACTAACAGCTATATATATATATTCTCATCCTAATACTTAAGGCGACTATCACACTGCCACCCATCTCGCTGCATGTTGCGTGTCAACTTGACACGCAACATGCAGCGAGATGCGTGCGTTGACACTGTCAACGCACCTACGTGCGTACTTTTGGGAGTGCAGATCTGCATCATCGTGCGGGTTTTTTACGCAGTCACGCGCGTAGTTGCGTATTGTGGATTCACGACGGCTATGACTCATTTCATTCAAAGTCGTTCGCGGAGGTGATAGTGCAGTGCACAATGTCGCGTGGGTTTTGATATTAAAAATGGTTATAAGTGTGGAACTCATTCAAGATGCTGCAGTTATACTAACTGTATGGTTTTTGTTAGGTCACACACGTCAAGCCTATCCAAAATCACGCACGACACTGCTAGACTCGGTGTGCCTTACCTTACGTCTCGACCTGCACCCTCGCACGTGTGCGCAGGTTTCTCCGCTTAGGCGCGTAATCTGTATGAACGCGCGTGGATGCATTTTCTGTGGGTTGAACTGTGCGTGTTTTCTATACAAATGGAGATACAAGCAACGTTAAAACACGCATTCACGCGTTACGCCGCGTAATACAGGGCAGTGTGTTAATCGCCTAACAGACAATCCTCACAATTCTATAAGTGTTCTACCCAACTTGATTAATCCAATAAAGCCTGAAGATCAATATAATTCACCCAAAACTATGTGAGGTGAGACATTAAATCGTCCCTTTACGTCCCAAGCACCAAACTTTCAATGAAATTATTGACTCCAATCGATGTAAAGTTTATGTCGCTCGAAATGGTTCTAATTCTCTGGAATTTAATCAACCATCTAAAATACCTATCGGGGATTCGATATTAATCACTTCGGTATTCGGTAACTTTGTATGCTTACTCTTTGACACTTCGGGCACAAAAGAGAGATACTACAGAAGACAATCTACGTACAAAGCGCGCTCGAGCAACGCACACATAGACACCGCTCACGGACACGATGTCTTGTACGTGACTAAACCGTGCTAAACCAGTGCTAGATCACAAAGTAATTTTTCTAGCGACCGCCGAGCGTAGGTATAAAAAGTGAAGCACGTACATAAGATTGCCTTCTGTACCTATCTATTTTGTGCTTCGGGTCCACACATCTGTGTTATTGTTGCTGTGAAGGTATTGTAAAGACTAAGGGGTGAATATATTAAATCTCTGGACGGAGTGGCATCGCTTTCATCGTTGCTTAGGGCTTCAGAAGTTTCTTTGTGCTAGTCCTTAGATTGGTTTTCGGGAGGCGTAATGGTATTTGTAATTATTGGATGTTCTCGAGTTTTCTTTTGTTACATTATTGCTTTGTTCTTTTCTTAAGCCTTCAGGATATTGGCTTGCTTTTATATCCAGTACAGTTATAAAATAACTTATTCACTATTAAACCTATATTATAATATATTATAAGGTAACTGGTGATCAGTACATCTGTGTTCGCCTAACTGGTCAAAATGTACTAAACTTAGTTGATTTTTTTCGCAATTTCAGGTTTGGTCCCATAGTAAAAGTTGTTTGTTATCATGACTACAATCACGTGTTTAAGTATCCTTCACTAATTACCAGTCACCCTATATAAGGTATCGTTCACACAAAATGTATTTTCCGCCGCCAACTGTGAGTAGGTATGCTCAGTGTCACCCGCAATGTGAACGAGGACTTGTCCGCATTACGCGTTCTCACCAAGCTGACAGTACGCTATAGCGTAGAATGCGTTACTTGCGTGAACAAAAGATTAGTTTTGCAACGTGTAGAACAATAATAATCGGCCAGTAATAATCAGCGACAATGCACAACATAATATCGTGTAGTCGATTCGGTGTGAAGGAGAAGTTAATATTGGAAAAGCGATAAACCGCGTAACTCAATGCCTTAAATATCCTGCAGTCGTCTGTAGGTACTACACGAAAATAATTCACCGTTCCTTAATTTGCGCAATGATTCAAAAACAACATCATTAGGACGGTTCATTTCCCTCCATGATTGCTGTTTTCCACTTCGTGTTGACTCATTAAGATTTTGTAATAAGTTTTACCAAATAATGTGGGATTTCGCCCTGCAATTTATTTTGATTCCAACACCCTTGATGCATTGTTTGTTTTTAGTGCAGTTCAGGTTGGAATTTTCTATTTAAACGATGTTTTGTTGACATCGCAAGTTCAAAAATATTTAGTTTTTGTTACAAAACACATTTGCTTTGCTGTGTATTACAGTGCAGATGTATACTAATGTTTTTTCGGTATTTAGCAGCTAATGTTTCAAGTCAATAACACACCAAACTTCGCTGAGATAGTCGATACTACAATTAAATTCTCAGCCTTAAGCACAGGTGTAGGGTAGCCAGCCTTTCGGTATTTTACAGATTGTATTTTGGAGAGTGTGTCATCTCATTTCTAATTTAGGACAACACGACGTACGGCGAGTATCAACCTCTATGTTGTTGAAACCTCAATGGTCTGGACTAAGCTTTTCCCCTCGTTGTTTATACGGCGTACATCGAAGTACAGGAACAATTTGCCTACTGCGGTCTTCCCATGCAATTATAATTTGGGTGTCTTCAAGGCTAGAGTGAATAGGCTCTTAATAAACTAGTGCGCTTTACCATCAACGACTGCATCACTGCTTACCGTCAGGTGGGATCGCAGATCCGCAGTCAAAAAAAAAAAAAAAGATCACGCCTGTTTCAATGATACAGCATATTGTCCAATTGTGTAAACACTTGAGATCTAAAACTACACCATTATTTTAAATCCAAATATCTTATAGAAATAAATTTGCAAACAAATAAAACAGCCAACAACTTTCACTCGATAAAATCAAATCAAATTTCAAATTTGTCTTGTACACATATGTATATTATTATGACAACGTTCAAACTTGATAAATGGAATAGAATGAATATAGAATATTCCACAACTATCACACAACACCGTCTAGTCCCAAGCTAAGCAGAGCTTGTGTTATGGGTACCCGACAGCTGATAAATATACTTATATATTTCTAAATACATACATATTATAGATAAATAACACCCAGACACAGAACAAATGATCGTATTGACTGATAAATCACTTAATAAATAAATTATAATTTTTATGAATATACTAAAGCTACTGCGAGCGATTTCACCCGCGGGATAGTAGAAAGTATTTTTCATTTATTTTCAAGTTACAATACTCATTTTAGCTACAAAGCTGATACACCACAAATAAAATTAAATTGCATAAAATTTAAAAAAATATAGCATAATTAGTAAGTCAGTCAAAAATTCAACAAAATTCAATCATTATATTAAAAAAAATATATTACATCTCAGATACCACGGAAAATAAATTTCCAGGATAAAAAGTATATCTATGTGCTAGACATGGTCTACCCGTATACTATGTTTCATCAAAATCTGCCATATACACACTCACACACTTTCGCCTTTATAATATTAATGTAATAAAATCATACCTGATAATACACTCAATCAATTGATTATATTCTTAAAAGCAGCACATGAGCATGAGCCAATTAGTAGATACTAATTGGCTCATTTGGAACTCTTTTTTTATTTAAACTAGTGCTTGACTGCAATCCCACCTAATATTAAGCTATGAAGCAATCGTTGATGGTGAGGCGCACTAGTTTATTAAGAGCCTATTCACTCTAGCCTTGAAGACACCTTTTTTTTATGGTAGGTAAAATCATCCAATGGCAAGTCCCGCCCTTGGGTGGAGCGGGAAGTAGTGTCAGACTCTTACTGACTAAAAACCTACCCCGTTCCTTCGTTGCCTATCATGCCGGGGCTGAGCCTTCCTCTCGGAAAACGGCCCTTAACCCCAGCAGGCTTCGACCCTGCCTGCCTGCATCTAGCAGGCTGGGCCTCTACGGTTTGCTGACAGCTCCTTGAGGCGCGCGGGAACAGAACGCGCCGTCGACGACTTGGGCTCGGTCCGGTATGTTACCGGACGATCGGACAGCGTGCTACCCATTGCACGCCGTCCGCAAGCCCGCGCCTACGGTGGCCGGAAATCGGGATCGGAATCCCGGCGGCGGCTGGGGCGAGCGCCCCGTTGCCTCTGCCTGATGCGATCGGCCCCCTCTTTTGCTAGCATTACTGCTTCGCAGAAGGAGGCGACCGCCTGCCATCTCTCCTCACTCCGGACCATGGCCTGAACCAAGGCCCGGCGAGAGAGATCGCTGCCGCCGATTGCCCCCACGAGGACACGGCGATGCTCCGCCCAGGCGGGGCACACCTCTACAGTATGCTCCACCGTGTCCTCCGGGTGTTCCGCACAGTGGCGACACCCGGGCGAATCCTCCACACGAATCCGGAACAGGAACTTGGCAAACTTTCCGTGTTCCGTCAGGACCTGCGTCGTGCGGAAGTTAAGAGTGCCGTGAGGTCTTTCCAGCCACGCCTCAAGGATGGGCCTTATCGCCTCGATTGTGGCGCGCCCCGAACGAGGTTGCAATAGTCGCTGACGCCATTTTGCCATGAGATCCCGCCGGAGCTCTGTCCGCCATGCCTCGACTTGTCGTGGCAGTGGAATTTCGCCCCGGCGTTGCATCTCCATGCGCTTGTCGTGCAAGGACTGTTGCCTCCAGATCCCATGGCGGTTGGCCAGCAAGGAGGGTCGCCGCCTCGCGGGAAATCGTTCGGTACCCTCGCACCATGCGTATTGCCATGACCCTCTGGCACGCATTCAGCAGGGCCCTCGGCTGCTGTTGCAGCGACGGTGCCCATACTGGAGCCCCGTAGAGGGCCATGGACCGAACGATTCCCGCGTACAGCTTCCGGCAGGAGGCGTTTGGTCCCCTGAGGTTGGGCAGGAGCCGCCCGATAGCAGCCCCAGTCCGGTTCAGTTTGGGAGCCAGACGTCGGAAGTGCTCCTTGAAGTTCCACCAGCTGTCGTGGACGAGTCCCAGGTACTTCATCGTCGACCCGACGCTGATGTGAACCCCTCCTACCGTTAGCTGGGAACCCGGTGGTGGCGCACCCCGAGGGCCGTGAAAGCACATGGCCTCGGATTTGTGCAATGCCACCTCGAGTCCCAACTGCTGGATCCTATCAACGACTATCGCAACCCCGCGTGTCGCTAGTTCGGCCGCCGTCCGGGAAGACACCTAGATTATAATCGGACGGGAAGACCGCAGCAGGCAAACTGTTCCAGTCACTCGATGTTCGCGGTATAAACGACGAGGCAAAACGCTTAGTCCGTACCGTAGAAGTTTCAACAACATAAGGGTGGATATTCGCCGTACGTCGGGTTGTCCGATGGTAGAACTGAGCTGGCGGAATCAAGTCATGTAATTACCGCGCATCCTGTACATTGACTCTCGTATGTAGGATTTAAATTTTTGCCTCACCTGAACATTTCAACATTGTAACCTAGAAAAGTTCACCTGAGGCACCAATCTATCGACCAAGCAATTAAAACATTCAGTTTGCACAATATGAAAAAACGTACAGTTTTCAGAAGTTAATTAAACTTTCATATTTGAATAATCTACGTGATGGTCTATTTTTATTCATGGATTGTTATTAATAATTCTTTGAGGTCTTTTTTGGTAGTGGAAACATCTAATGATATAACCCGCCCTTGGGTGGAGCAGGAGATAGTATCAGACTTTTACTGACTAAAAAATCCACCCCATTCCTTCTTTGCTTTTCATAACAGGGCCGAGCCTTCCTTACTCAAGCAGACCCTTGGCCCCAGAAGGCTTCGACCCTGCTGGGGTCTTGCAGAACTGATACAGATCTTTTGTATCATACTAGCTTCTACAGTACCTACACCCGTGTGTAAGGGTTTCTTTATACACAAACTACAAAAACTTTTGACCACTGTTTCATCTCCTTAAGTAGTAATTTTTAGGAAATCCTCTCTTAGTGATTTTTTTTTTGTGGTGGGTAAAATCATCCACTGACATCTCCCGCCCTTGGGCGGAGCGAGAGATAGTGTCAGACTCTTACTGACTAAAAACTTGCCCTGTTCCTTCTTTGCCTTTCATACCAGGGCCGAGCCTTCTTTCAGAAGACCCTTGGCCCCAGTAGGCTTCGACCCTGCCTGCCTGCGTCAGCAGGCTGGGTCTCTACGGTTTGCTGAAAGCTCCTTGAGGCGCGCGGGAACAGTACGCCCCGTTAACGACTTGGGTTCGGTCCGCTCGGTTACCGGATGGTCGGACAACGAGGTACCCATTGGTCGCCGTCCGTAAGCTCACGCCTACGTTGGCTGGAAATAAAGATCGGAAAAGTAGCTTTGCCAGCATTACTACTTCGCAGAAGGAGGCGACCGCCTGGCACTCCTCCTCGCTCAGGGCCATGGCCTGTATCAGGGGTCGGTGCGAGAGGTTGCCGCTACCGATCGCCCTCACAAGAACACGGCTCTGCCCAGAGGGGGCACACCTCGATATATC
Source organism: Leucania comma (assembly GCA_958295575.1). Lineage (NCBI taxonomy): Eukaryota > Metazoa > Arthropoda > Insecta > Lepidoptera > Noctuidae > Leucania > Leucania comma. The sequence continues at coordinate 9,913,659 of OY282474.1, read as the reverse complement.
TGTGCCTTCTCGATATACTGTTTGACATATCTGTGCCTCGATCCTCTATTAGTGCTTACGTATGACATAAAAGGAAACAGTGCAAAAATTCAAGCTTTTATTATACATATATAGGGTGACTGGTAATTAGTGAACGATACTTAAATACGTGATTATAGTCATGATAACAAACAACTTTTACTATGCGACAAAACCTGAAATCGCGAAAAAAATTAACCAAATTCAGTACATTTATGTTCGCCTAACTGGTCAAAATGTACTGAACTTTGGTAATTTTTTTCGCGATTTTAGGTTTGGTCCCATAGTAAATGTTGTTTGTTATCATGACTACAATCACGTGTTTAAGTATCGTTCACTAATTACCAATCACCCTATATACTAGATAAATGAAATCTTAGATATAACACAATATAAAAACAATACATTTCCGAAATTGTATTCGAAAAATGTCCTTATTCATTCCACAAGATTGAACGAAATGTATGGTGTAACATCGCGTGGCTGCCGGTCGGTGTGACAGGCGGAAACAGAGCATTTCCCGGCACAACGTTTCAAAGGACTGTATTTATTTTTCTATATAATTATGATAGTCGATCTGATGAATGAAATGCTAAATCTCTAAAGACAAATGCTTTTTTTTATAAAATAAAAATATATTCAGATATCATTTTTATAAATCATGTTGTTTGTGAAGTAGACATCAAACGACTCAATATTAGGCAAGTGGGAGTCGAACTCGCCTATTTGTTGTTACAACGGGAACAGAAATATATCATCTGTAAAAGTTGCTATTATTTAGCTGTCACGGTTCATGAGATACAGCCTGGTGACAGACAGAAGGACAGTGGACTCAGTAATAAGGTCTCGTTTTGATTCTTTGGGTACGGAATCTTATTGCTATAAACCTTAAAAGAGATAAACTTGAAGGAACAAGCTAAAAGCAAGAAGTAAAGTCGAAATAATTTCTTACAAAACACATGTAATGAATCTTGACACACAGACAAAAATACAGCACTAATGTAACAAACAATGCGCTCTCAATTAAGCTCAAAAATTCCTCACCACATTAAACAGTAGCAAAAGTACCAAATAAATTAAAACAAACGTAACGAGTGAAACATTCCTAGTGCTGACTTATAGTATGTGAAAACATAGAGTAAGAATGTGTAGAAGCGAAGTTATTATTTTGAATCTCTAAATAGTTTATGCTCTCTACCTTTGTCTGTTTTCACTTGGTTCTTCTAAATGACACAGCGGATTTTGATATAGTTTCCACTAATATTAAGAGCAATATTGAGGAAGGTTTGGGTGGCCCGGATAAGACATAACGCCTGTCTGATCGGAGAATCCTCCCTTTTCAACGAAGGTAAAGACTTTACATCCAGTTCCACTTTATAGCTCTAAAGCCGATCCTAATATAGGCTCTATTGGGAAAAGTAAGGCAGATGAGTACTGCGGCATTATTCGAAAGAGCTACCATGACCCGTAAACGCCTTTGCGTTTACCTAGCCCTTTGGTAACTGAAAAAACACAAGTGGGTTATAGTCAGTAAAAGTCTGACACTGACCTCTCTCACTCCATTCAATGTGTGAGGAGTTATTTAGTGCTTTCTCACATCACACATCACCAACTTACCCATAAAAAAACATTTCAATTCACGTAAGCTTTTTCCGTACCGCAAAAAAAGTGTTTTTTTTTTGTGAAGTAACTGCAAATTTACAGTTCTCAGTTTTTTTTCTATACTTATGCTATAACACCTTTCTTTACGCCAAATTTCAGGATTCTACGTCAAAGGGAAGTACCCTATGAATTTTGATTCCCTTGAGACTGTTGAATTACATATATGTTTCTTTGCAACATAAACGGCCTTATCTTTCTTTTTCGTTAACTTAAAAGTTTGATTTTTCCACAACTTCAAGGGACGGTAGACCTGAGCATATCGTTTAAGTTTCAACTCGTTATGTCCACGTTTCCGAGATAAAGGTCCTTGATAGACAGACGGACAACAGAATGATCCTATATAGACTCCATTTTTTCATTTTGAGCTTCGGAACCCTAAAATGATGATGATGATGAATCACTAAAACTGCAAACACAACTTGCAGTGGTTTAGTAGGTAGCAACAGACCTGTACAATTTTCTTTATTCTATGGTCGTAAGTACAAAGTTCTAATCATGTAGTCCGGAACCCAGGACATAGTAACTGGCCGGAACACTCAAATACATTACATAAACGATATAGCCGTCTGGCTTCGCTTATATAGGAATTTAAATACTTCTTGTTCTGTGTGTAATTGTTAACTTTTTTTTTCTGTGGAAGAATTTTATGCTTGGGTTATTATTAGATTTGCGATTCAATAAGAGATTGTATCTCGTCATGATTATTTCGCTTTGCTTACTTTTATAGGGAAAAGGTATTCGAATCTTTAATAAGATTTTAGATTTTTAATATCACCACGACAATTTCTTTTATCTTGTTGTTATAGCTATCTAGAGTAGTATCACGTTTCGTGAAAGGTGTTTAAGAGCGGCCAACCCGAGGTACATTGTCATACAACCGCTCTCACGTAATTATGATGTTATTACATATCTTTCTGCAGATATTTTGGATACACAGATATCTTGTGGATATTATTTAGGCTTTTATAGAAATCAAAACATAAATATGTGTAAAACTAATCAAGTAAAGTCTTCTGAAAATCTGCTATTTTACGTGAACTTTGATCCTCCATAATGTACTCATATGTATATTAAAAATATAAAAAAGTACTTCCGTAGAAGCATGCACATTTAATCGAGATTCTAATTGATGATATTTTTTTAAAGGTAAAATATATGTTTAAAAAAAAACATATATATCCTGGAAAAAGTTCTGTGAATTATTCGAGTAAATCACTTAATTATCAAATGCCAACAGAATTTTCGGGCGTTATTTCTCTTTTTTCGCTTTGCCTCTCCGTCAGACATCGCCTTGGATTGCTTTAGATGGAGCAACAAGCTTGTAAACCATGCTCGACACTGACGAGCGAGTGGAGAAGGGCCACCTTAAGGGGCATCTGCGAGTTGGCTTCAGTCCATCGTATGCCTTCCAAAGGTCCAGAATCCTAGGATCCTGAGATAAATAAATACATGAGATGCATGATAAAAACAAAGATGACATCAAATGTAAGGGAGAGAATTCACGAAGCAGTTTTTTCCCGCGGCCGCCACGGTTGCGGGCCTCTGTAAAATGCAAATATATAATTATGTAAAAAATTTAAGCAATTTTCACGACGCGGTTTACGGCCACGGTGTGCGCGGTTGTTCGCGGCTGCCGCTCATCGGCACCGTGGTCGCCCGCCGCTGCCTCGGTGGTTTGCGCCCGCACGCTCCGCAGTCCGTTGGTGGCGACCACACCCTATATCGCTGCGCCTTGCGGTCGAAAATCGCAGAGGTCGCGGCGGCGGCGGCGAATCTTCCGCCTCGTGAGTTTTGAAATAAAATATCCGTTTCCTCTGCCGCGGCGGCCGCGGTAGAAAACCGCTTCGTGAGTTCAGTTCCTAACACTTCAACTCAGCACAAATTATACAATATACGTTTGTCAGCCGTCAAATTTAGGGGACCAAGCAAAGGTTTCAAAACTTCCAGTAAGTAAAACCATAACACAAGATAGCTGAAATATGAATATCTCTACATATAAAATTAATTCGCACCTAACCCCATCGAGGAGAGATAACAAACTTCCAATGTTATATTAAATTCCATCCAAAAGAACTTTCTAGAAGATAAGGGCGGTACGTAATTTCATTTACGCCGTTTAAAACTTTAACTTCCGAGACTCTGATTAAATTTTTAACAATATCTTTAATTTATAGACGCTGACGGAAGTTTTATTGCAAGAGTTTAGGAATGTGCTTCTATCATTTTGTACATCTCGAGCTTCAGATGTACGATTGTAGAACTCCTTGCTTAGGCAGATTAAATTGCGGTTTCGTAAATGATAAAGATGTTTAACGTAAAACTTTCTTCTGAAATGAATCATAAAATAAATAATTATTACTCAAATTATTTAGGTAGATAGTCCTTAGATAAAATCGAAATAGGGGAAGATAGGTGACTCGCCTCTAGCGCGTTGGACCGCTGAAATTGTGCCATTTTGCACGATTTCATATCGATCGCGACGATCACTCACATTCGCGGTGACTAATTCTATTTCGCTCGCACGGCAGCGCCGGCTCTTATCTCTGTCCTTATCTATCAGTGACTAAAGGAATTGTAGATGTGTGAGTTTCAAATCCAGGTTTTCTGATAGAAATGTTGGCGCGTAACGTATCTTCCCGTATAATATATCAATGAGATTGTCAGATGATTTAAACTTTGAAAGCCTTGGCTTTAATTTTAAAATTATATCCTACAGATTAAGTAAGTTATGTCTAGGTACGCAAGTTTCAATATCGACCAAATCATCATTATATACAAATTGAGGTAATGGTCAAATGCGACTATTAATCAAATTTCAGAAAAGAAATTGCATCCTGATACTACTATTAAAAAAAAAATGGGTGCGTCAAATTATTATGCAAGCCTCAATTAGGTACATTAAATCATCAATCTCATTTCTATTATCAATCTATTTACGGATACCCACAAACTACTACCCTCTCTTCCTCTCTTCTACCCACACATAATGTATTATTATACAAACATTTTACACTAACCAAAACTGTTCATAGAGTAATGGGTAAACAGATGCTGCTCCCTGAAGGGTCCGTCCATTTGGGGGTCCGTTGAAAAGCCGGAAAAGCACTAATCCATCACAAAGAGTTACGACGTCCTAGCCGTTATATACGATCGTGGGACCCACGCGATGGACTGCTCATATTGGGGCTGTGTGTACTGAAGTTAGTTTCGTTTGGAGCCTTTTGTAATTTAGGTAGTTATTTTTCTAATAGCAGGATGAATTGTTAAAATAATAGCACTTAAACTGTAGATGAATTATTTATTGGACAGTCAGCAAGGTCGTGGAGGGAAGGTACCTTGAAAGTAAGTTGATTATGGGTCATAATACTTCGAGAATCACATGGTCAATTAACGGAAAGTCGAATGAACGTTTCATCGAATAGAATTTATTGCGAAACAACGCTACTTCGACTGAACGATTCATCGAATATTTATTAATCGATAGACTGCTCTTTCGATTAAGTTTTAATTGCTGGTCCAGCTCTACCACCACTAGGGCGTACTAATTAATTAGTTTGAAAATACATTTCTTTTTAAAATTTGATAATATTATATTTTAATATATCGTAATCACAATCTGCCTATTTTTTCCGATTATGATAGCGATAGTCAATAAGGATAAAATAAGGAAGGAATAAGGGAAATTGTGGTTTTATGTTAAATATTGGTGGACTTTACCTGAAATTATTATTTAAATAAAAATTTAGCTGCATCCAGATCAAACCACTATAAAACGCTAAGTGCTGAGACTGTACAGTGAAGTGTACAAAAGGATCAGATTTCTTGATAGCAAAATAATTAAATTAACGAGTAATAAAAGTATAAATATTGTGTCCGGTTTTTATTTTGTTACTCACGCCAGATCCTAGAAGCTTGTGTTACAGTTCCTATAATACTGGATAAGTAGGAATAAAAATGAAACCCAATCTCCAACAATCAACAAAGTTTCTGACCTCCTCTGACCTTTCATGGTAATAGTCAAAAGTATTAACCTCCAATCCATAACCCCTTATTCAAATGACCACAAAACGCAAAAAAAACAAACAAAACAGAAAGTTGGACAGTACAAAACGGAACACATCGCGACGTAACGTTGTTTACGGAAAGAAACAACTTGGTATCGGGACGTGGAACGAAGCAAAAGTTGTGCGTCTGTGGTCTGCGCAGACAAACAAACAACCAATCTAATTATATGGCGCCCTGGTACCTTGGTTGCCTATAAACAAATAAAAACAGACGTTAAAGATAATTCAAATTATAGGCTTTATGACCCTATTAAAGAGACGGAAAATGAGGAATGATTTCAAATAAAAGGAAATGTTATCTTGACGGTTGACAAAGGAGAATTTATTTATTTATAAGGATTGGCAACATTACTAACCATCAAGATTATTCTAATGCTGTAACACTTACAGATTATTATAGCTTTAAAAAATCAATTACTATGATACGACGGTTTAAAATATCCATCTCATAATTAGTCTTACAATATTATTAACCGATACATTAGTCGTCATCCCCTATATACGTCTAGTCCGATCTCTTGTAGGATTGGCCCGGCCATTTTATACTGGAATGGAATCTCATGTTACATTCAGTTGTAATGATGCGGAAGAAGGAGTAAATGTCTCATTAATGTAATGAGTTTTGATCTTGGAGGGGTCTTGAAAACTATTTCGTGATTTTCCGGGCAATGATCATCTTAAATAATTTTGGTGAGCTTTTTCATTAATTAGTTATTAAACAAGGTATCATTTATTTAATATTAAAATATTCCCTAACATAAAAAAAATCAAAATTATATAGTTACGTAAAAAAGATATAAAAAGTTGATATAATGAAAAAAGAAATCTCTCATTTTGCCGTTGATTTTGGCGTATAAATATAAGTTATTAACCAAATAAGCAATAATTTTAGACTTGAAGGTAATCGTTGGTACCAAAATTAATATTTATAACACACACTACTACTTTACTTTTTTCTACACGTGAGGACTTGTAATTGGCTAAATGTCGTCTATTGTTTTTCTTTTTAATATATTTTTTTTATAAGCTGTAAGTCCTCCAAGCTGTGTTAAATAAATAAATAAATAAAAACAGACGCCCACACATAATTCAAGATTTGACATAAAATTCATAAGTTCGGTTATTGTTTTCGTCAAATGACACTTTTCATTAAACTTATAACAAGCTTACATCTGACAGGATCAGTCAAACTTATCAAAATTAAATTAAGTGACAAAACAATTTGTTTCTAAAATGTTAAATTAATTCTTGGTCCATGGCAATCAGGCTTAACTTATCGCGATTCAATCCACGAAGGTAGACTGAATAACTTTTATCTTTTTCTTTTGATAAAATTAAACGCTTCATAAGAAAATGCGACGAAAATTTTATATTCTTCTAGCGTTGCTTGCGGAGATCTTTTTTATTTACTTCGTATTTTACTTGTTAACTTTTTATTGTCTTTGTATTTGCTTGAGGCCTTTTCTTAAGGAGGTTTAAAATCTTTTTCAGTATCTTAGACCAAGACTTTCTTTTGTACCTGGTCCCTGTATTTTATTTATATTTTATTTGTCCCAACCCGCTTTAAGTTCAGCAACAGAAAAAACGTTTGTTTCTTTTTCCTTTATTTGTGTTTCTTAAATAAAATTTCTAATATTTGGAGTAAGTCTCTCAAAGGATCTTTGAAACGTAGTTTTAGCTTTTAATTTACATTTGTAGTTATGATATGATATTAGGTACTTTTGATAAAATTTGTATCATAGAAATAATGTTAGTCTAGTTAGCTGTAGAATATTTTGTACAAAACTATCTTTATGGCAGCTACAGAGATCTAAGGTTCATTGGGACACACAAACTTTACAACGTCGATAACCTTGAGACGATGGTGGGGTTATTACAGTAAGTACATATCATTACAGGTGGTTATAGAATACAAAATATAATTCCATTTTGAATATTTCATGATCTGTGACAGCTAACCGTTTATTACTTCCTTGTAATAAAGTAAGACAAAAGACCCGACAATAAATCAACATCACCACAATATTAATAAAACCCGTAAATTACTCTAATATATAGTATATACAGGATGAGTTCGAAAACGATTGTTGTTTGACAAGGCAAAGAGAACTTTGAGGCTGTAACAGTGCTCACAATGATCATGCACATTCTCAAAATCTTTGGGAACTTTAAGTAATGCACTGATTGACTCACAAATAAAGATTAGTGAAGAATGTAAATTGCAACGTAGGTCCTTCTGCGGATTCCTCAGCAGTAATGCTGACGATGGAGGCGGCAGCAAGAGATGGGGAATGTACATCTTCACGCCCCAGCCGCATCGATTGAAGATAAAAAAGAAAAATCAGAAATCGGAGAGCAGTCACAGTAGGCGCAGGTTTGTGGACCATGAACAATGAGTATCTCGCCGTCCACTCGTCCTGTAAGAACTAAGTCTGAGTTGTCAACGGCGCGTAGTGTTACCACGAGCGCCTCAAAGAGATATCAGCAAACCGTAGGAGTCCAGCAGGGCCGATGCCTGCTAGGGCCATGTCGAAAAGTATGAAAAAGATACTCGTGGTACTAAAACTCAAAAAGCAACTAAAGGAGCATAAATATGTGTGGTTAAGAAAGAAAAACATTTTGTTGCCAGAAAAAGCGCGTAATTAAAACTAACATACAATATATTACAAACATTTTGGAAAAAAAAGTAGTATGCGCCACACCCGTGCAAAACAAACGAACGCTCACTATAATGCTGTTTCCACATGCAAAATGCGACGAGTCCACAGCGCTGATTTTCAGCGTTTGCAGTGGCAGTGTCGTCCAACAGACGTCGGCAACGGTATTGTGTGCAGTAGATTCAATGGCTTTAGTCAGTAAAAGTCTGTCAAGCCCTTTCTCTCCATCTTGGAGTGGGAGAGGTCATTACATGCTTTCCCACTTTAAAAAAAGGTCCCCAAGATATAGGTGAAATTGTCGAATAGCTACAGATAAGATATACTGTAGATCTAAGGTCACATAGAACAGATGGTGCCGAAAAAATAATCTCCAGAAAATATTATTCATATTCACCCTATATATTGTAATACCAGTATCGTGAATGTATATCTGGCACTAAATAAATAAATCTACAGCCTGTGGTTTTATTATTGTTTATTTTGTTTTTTTCTCTTACACATATATCGACATCTAGATTGATATTGTCTGGACTTTTGCTGATATATGAACAAAAATAACGCGTTGGTTGTATTCTGGTGGTTGTAAATAAGTAAGATTGTACGTCTAACATATTTCATTATATAAGGGATTTGTTTTTCCTAACTTGTAGTGGTAGTAAGTGAATGTTACGAAACGAGATCAGTAAATAACTTGCCCCATTCGCGCTGGGCCTTGGTACAGGCCATGCTCCGGAGCGAGGAGGAGTGGCAGGAGGGCGCCTCCTGCTGCGAAACAGTAATGCTAGCAAAGGAGGAGGCCTACCGCATCAGGCAACGGCGCACGGCCACTGTAGGCGCGGGCTTGAGGACGGCGGACAATGGGTAGCTCGTTGTCCGTCCGTTCGGTAACAGACCGGTCTGAACCCAAGTAATTTACGGCGTGCACTGTTCCCGCGCTCCTCAAGGAGTTGTCAGCAAACTGTAGGAACCCAGCAGGGCCGAAGCCTACTGGAGCCTAGGGTTCGGCGAAAGTGAACCCCGGGGCCCTAGAAAAAAGGCAATAAATGAACAGAGTAGGTTTTTAGTCAGTATGAGTCTGACAATATCTCCCGCTCCGCCTAAGGGTGGGATTTGTCATTGGATGATTTTACCTACCATAAAAAAAAAACTTGCCCCATTAAAAGTGATTAGGTACAAATAAAACTGAGGATTTTTCGTTATGAACGTTGACAATCTAATTTCAATCTATCAAAAACACCTCAAGTTTTTGACATGAGACATTTGACCGAAATGAGATTGCGATTTGAATTTGAACGTTTTTGAACGAAGAAAATTGGCCACCAGATGATTGATTGAGATTTTCAAGCCTGGAAAAATACGGTGGTTTTTAACAGACCTTAAAAAAGTAGGTTATTTATGTAGGTGTATGTGTAGGTGTGGAACCTGTCCGCAATTTTTTCATATTTACGGAAGGTTTAATTAAGTATACAATATTGTACGGAACTTTTAGAAATCTTCGGAGATAGAAAATGGAACTCTTGAATAACTACCAGCAAATGACTCGCAGTTGCTGTGAACGTATGTCTATATCTCATAACAGAACATCACGCCAGTACACTCTGAAGAGGTATGCAGATGTGTAGAGTTCACCCTAATACACTCATTTCACAAACAACATCAATGTGTAGATTAAAACTTTATAGGCATTTATTTTGTTCAGTAGATCTTGCTCACTGTATAGTTTTATTCAAGGTAAACCATAACTATAAACGGAAAATTAAAAATCAACAAAAAATGTAAAGTATATAATTATTACTTTAAAGAAAATATAGTTAAGTACCTACCTACTTATAAAGAACAAGAACATTTGTTATTTATTTATTTAAACTTCGCGTACAGCAGTGGTACATAGGCGGGCCTAATGCATCAAGGCACGAGTTACGAGTCAACCTTTAAGTTAAAAAAAATGTACGATAGAAAGATTACGCGCACGATTACAATTTATATTCTTGTGCTTATAAATTCACTTGGTGTTGTTGGTATTCACATTACTTATTCATCTCTTAAGGATTACTTTTGCCTTTTACGGCTAACTGAACAACTAAGACTAATAGCTCACTTTAAAAGTAAACAAACCTATTGAACCTTCAATCTTTTAAACGAAGTGGTGTCCCCGATGCTCTCACATTTATTGCTCTTCGGCCCAATGACACAGCGTCAAGTCTTATAGCTATAAATCTTTCAAAGCCTTAGTGCCGAGAATGTGAAGAGGAATGTGTGAAAAATTGTTTACTTTCATGCCTAGGGGCATGATGTCATGATGTTTTACACACGGAATATTTTTCCTAAAGTAGGTTTGTGTCAAAACAATATTTAGGTACGTGAAATTAGGTTCCAAAAGTGACACTTCAAAAATGTAATACGTAAGAACTCATAATAATTATTTTAATTTGTTATTTAATCGTTACAATTTGTCCATTCCAGCTCTCACAAAGGTTCTAGTTTAAAGGAAAGTTATGTAAATAAATTACCTTTAAATAAATGACATAAACGGTGAAGTGAATAGTACTGAAGCTTGAGAGGGAATTAACGAGCGAAATGTCACTGTCACTTTGACAGAATCTGAGCAAAAGTTTCTAACTGTAGAGACGCGAATCTTTTTTCTCTGTCGGCACTCGGCAGCCGTATGAACAACATCGAACCTAGTCTAGAACTATCTCTCGACTCGTTGTGAATTTAATATTTAAAACCTACGTCATAATAAAGCCAGTTTCGTGATCTGGAATAGTTTGTTTGCGTCACCCACTCATCGTCCACAAATAGATCGATCGAAATCCTAAATATATTATAAATTACAAAACTATGTTAAAAGTCAAATAATTCTTAAAATATCTGCTCCAACAGACATTTCCGACTTACACCAAACCAATGATCAGAACCACAAAAGCTCAGTCACTACAACAAAAGTACCCCAACTAATATTAAAGCAATTACACCGTATAAAACATGAAACTTCTCACATAATTCGCGACACAGGTAACGTAATACTTGTTAACAAAGTATGGAAGTGTCAAAACTATCGCGCCAAATTGTTTTGCTACATTGTCCCGCTGGGGCGGTGTTTCATAACGTCCCATAAACTTGAACGTAAAAGCTAGGCTGAGGCGTGAGAGAGTAAGAATAGCGGGAGAGGTGCCTAATAGGAAAATATGGTTACGCTGCTTCTATGAACGACTAATTGAGTTTTTTTTTTGGGTGTATGTTGCGATTTCTATATCGATCCCTTTAATGTCCATTCTTATCAAGTGAAAGGGACTTGACTACCCAAGTAATCATTTATGGTAATTTTTTTTATGGTAGGTAAAATCATACAATGACAAATCTCACCCTTGGGCGGAGCGGGAGATAATGTCAGACTCTTACTGACTAAAAACCTACCCTGTTCCGTCATTGCCTTTGTTCCAGGGCCCCGGGGTTCACTTTTGCCTAACCCGAGGCCCCAGTAGGCTTCGGCCCTGCTCGGCCCCTACAGTTTGCTGACATGTCACTAGTTTGTAAATCGGATATTCATATAGTTACAGGCTTTCATTATGATTACCCTTAACGAAATCAAATCAAATACTGGACAGTCCAAAAATATGTTAAGTAAACCAAATTTTTTGCACTCACATTTACCCGAGATTTTCATCACATCATCCCATCAATTAAGTCTCTTCATAACACATACACAAAAAAATTCACTCCAAAATCTTTATTCACATCATCCGCTGTATCCGAATGTGATGTCCGACCCTTATGGACCTGTCACGTACCCTCGGAAGTGTCGCCAACAGAGCACGCAATTAGGCAACGTTTTGTGCAAATAATTATGCCCAGAGTATTTCGTTCCTCAGTTTGCGCCTCTTAATTCACAACAAGCAGGTATCGTGCGAACCTACCCTCGTTACTAAAAGGACAGATTAAGGTGTCTGAGAATGTCGGTTGAACGAACACGCTAAATTCTCCACTCGATTTTCTATTTTCAGTCTAATGCACGAGTAATGTATCAAGTCGAACAAATTAGACAGAAAAATAAAAGCAGATTTATATCTGTCAATTATATTCGAGAGTATTTTCAAAGTAAAAAAGACAATGTCTGCGATGTGACTCTTTGATTAAATTGAAAGTTGAAAAATAAAAAAGACAGTCTTTAGTTTGTTGATTAAATTGGAGTTGTTGATGAAATGTTGGATTGGATTTCTTGGAGTTGGTTGGCCTTTGTAGACAGACAATGGCGACGATACTAAAAATAATAATGAAAATGAATGTTTACGCTGGATATTCGAATTGTAATTTATTTCAAATGTTGTTTTTTATCATTGTGTGCCTAATTTTTGACATTATTTGTGTTCTTTCTTTTGCTTTATTTTGAAAATAGAATTTATAAAAAAAATTGAATATAATGTTGAATTTATTCCAAAAATATACTGCTACTGTGACGAAACTGGACATCAATCACAACTGTGACTACAAAAAAAAAACAACTAAATAAAAAATAGTTCCACTTTGTAACTAAAATAACGTCACGTCACTTCCATGGACCTTTACCAACAACACGGAAGTGACATAAAGAGCAGCTCTCTATAAACTGTCACCGGCACCTTTGGCTTTGTGAATGATCGATGCCAAAGATTACTTTGTGATGGTGTGCTGGTCCTTCTTACACTTAAACTAGTTAGCCTGGGGCTAAAGTGTCGTTTTACACGAACATAGGAACACGCGAGTAGGGTTAAATGGTATGGAAGTGTGTTGTTAGGTTTTTATGAGGGTTGAAAAAACATGTTGAAAAATTTCCAGTTTATGGGAGAAAGTAATTGTTTGTCATTTTCTAAACGCTCTGTTTATGCGTAATACAAGGAATGTGTTGGCGATGTTTTTTCATACGCGTGATTATTTTATTGAAAATACAATTTAGTCATTTCTTAAAGTTCCAATTTATTTATTTTTGCTTTTTTCGGTTTTTCAGCAACATTAGAAAATAAATAGATATTAAAATATTTTACTCTCGAAGTTAAGCTAATTGTTTAAAAATACAACAGTGAGTGTATCATTTTTTAGTGAAAACAGATATTAGAAATCTCTTCTTAAACGAATAACAAAGACTATTTAATTCCAACACTATGAAACCGCGATTCCTTCAATAAAGAGTCCATTTAGAAAATAACTTCACAACACGACTCACATAAAACAAATTAATAAACAAAAATTCCATCCAAAATATTCAAATTCTCAATGAAAAACAAATGAAAACAATGGAACCACTTATTAAACTGTGAAGCATGTACGGAAAACGTAACAAAATGAAATGAATCAATGTTGAAACAAAGCGCGCATTCCGCCGCGATCATTGGCAAAACGGAACGGAGTCTAGACGGGTTGTAGACGAAATATTGTAGACGGTTATTCTGAGATGCGAGACTAAAACGATATTTTGTGAAGTGTTTTGTTCGAGTTAATTTGTTTTTATCTGTGTGAGTACTACGAATATTTCTGGGTTTTTTTATTCTGATTATATTACTGGCAAAAAATAGAACAATTTTCTCTGTACGTCTGTATTTGCTTTTAATGACTGAAAATAGAACCAAATCGCAGTATTTGGATGACCACTACATACTAAAGTTTCTCCATGCCTCGGAAAGAACTTTAAGCCATTGAGTCTAAGCCGTCATCTAGATCTTTGTCGATACGTACAATAAAAAGCCAGGAAATTTGACATCAGTTTTGAAAGGGCTATCGTGTTTTGGCTGTACGTTGATATGTCTGTTAATCAGTTTCATTTTATTACATTAACGCGATTTACACGTGTGTCACGTTCAACGCTCCGATTGGCCCGCTTCAAGCTCTTAACCAATCAGAGAGCCAAATGCTGTAAACAAAGCACTCGACTCACAGATTTATATATTTACACAGTCCATTCCTCCTTTCGAACGAAAACTCAACCTCGTAACTCTCCATAACCATCTCGCCTGCAGTCGGGCAGTGGTGGGCGGAGCAGTGATAGCAGGCAACTGTTTACTTTGTAACGCCGCGCCCCTAATGCATCACATTCTTATCTATACACTGCAGTGCGCCTTGGAACCACTGCCCAAAATTAGCGGATATTTTCTGCTCTGTGAAACAATAGGCTGCTGAGTTAAGAAGGAATGTGTTGGCTTTTATCTTTAGGCTTATTCACACTTCTACCTACTACCTAGATAGACTCGTTAGTGTTGTGCTTACGCGATTACGTTAAGCGCTAATACAGAGTTTCTTGGTTGGAGGGTGCCGAAATGTTCTAGAGTGGTAACAACGTACTGGAAGACGCTGTATTGGAAGGCCACCCACAAGGTGAATCGGTGACCTGGTGAGAGTCCAATTCTGATTGATACGAGACTGTGGCACCATTTGTGGAGGCCTATGTCCAACAGTGCAGGCCTTTTAGCTGAAACGATGAAGATGATGATGATAATCCCGGTAATACTCAATACTTTATTGCATTCCACTATGTAAGCTTAGATGGTAAACATTAGCATAAGAATCAACCATGGACCCTGTCGGGCACAGCAAAAGAAGCGTATGCGGATATGAGGACTCATTCTTTAAGTATCCTATAATTTAACTTCATTCCTATCCTATTTCCTTTCTCAAGTTACCTTTTTTTAGGACTGAACCAACTGGTTCGATACTCTATCCCACTATTCAGTAGGGATTTCGGCTGTTCATATTGATGTATCGATATTTAAAAAATATAAATATCGGCCTCGATATATCGGTCAATTTTTTTAAGATTTTCGGTTTTAAAATAATAATTTATTTAGTTCAGTCTAGGTCAATAATAGGTATTAGTATTTTTTATACAAAAGATACATTATTTCAATTTTAGAGAATTATAATAAAATTAAATAACGATATTCTATTATTTCAGGCAACCCAGCATTTGTCAGGTAACAAAAGTAAAAAACCATATATTTAATAAAATATCTGTTGTAAAACATACTAGTGATAGACAACAGTTATTTTTTCAGTTCGTTCCCATTTTTTTACGATAGTGAATTCTGTTACATTCTGCTAATAAATTAGTTTTTAATTTTATTTATATTTTTTTAATATTTAATTTTATTGAATATTTTATATCGATAAACCAAAATATATTGGCTGAAAATATAGATACCTCGAAGCAAAAATATCGATATTTCCAACAAGCTTATTATTCAGCCGACTGTAAAGATTCGTAGAACAGCGTTTTGATGTTATCATGACTGGCCTCGCGGCACGCTACTAGACGGCTACAATAAATAATTACGGAAGCATATTGCTCTAATAAATTCTCACGCTTGTCAAGCAGATTTGTGATCTCGCAATCTAATCATAGAATATTGTGTTTGTTGTTGGGAACATTTTTTTACTAACCACAGATTTTTTTATAATAGGTAAAATCATCCAATGACAAATCTCGCCCTTGGGCGGAGTGGGAAATAGTGTCAGACTCCTATTGACTAAAAACCTACCCTGTTCCTCCTTAGCCTTGGTTCCAGGGCCATGGTATATACTAACCATAGATGGCATATGTATCTGAAAAATTCTAACTGATCTACTTATAAGAAACGAAAGAACGTGCAATTTAGCTTTACTTTTTTCTACATTTTGACTATTCAAAAGTTCCTGTAAATGGTCTATCTTATATATAATCTTCTTATATATAAAAATGGATAGCTGTTTGTTAATCTCGCTAAAACTCGAGAACGGCTGGACCGATTTCGTTCATTTTGGTCTTGAAATATTCGTAATAGTCCAGGGGAGGTTTAAAAGGGAGAAAAAAAGTATTCATTGACTATTAGACGGTACGAAGTCCACCGGGACAGCTAGTTTGAAATAAATGAGTGTGAGTTTGAAGAAACATTATAAATGTGGATATTTAGATGTTTGCTAATCAATAACGCCCAAAGAGCTGAACTTTACAGAGTTTGGCGCACCGGTAGAATGTCCTAAATTAAGATATAGGTTACTTTATATATAAATACTTTATTTCTCAAAACCAGTGGCAGAGGTATTATGTGTGTATGACACCCATGTTCTAATATACCTACTCAAATAAACATTATACTTTTTAACAAACTCTCTCTTGCAAATAAACAAACCTTAAGTACCATCACAAATTAATTCAATTAAAAAAAACTGCCAGAAATAAAACGGAAGAAACAGGATCCTGCAGCGAATTGATAAAAAGAGGAATCATTGAAAACAAAGATGGTTGACTTGAAAAGAAGTAAAACAATGGACGAATTAGTGACAATGACGGTGCGTAAATGTGGACTTTTCTAAAAGAATAATTAATTGAAGCGTTAATTTTTTCGTCACATTGTCATTCCATTACATTATGACCGGAGGGTTTTACATACAATACATTGTACGCCTTATTCGCTCATTGTTTCAAAAGGAGACGAGATGAACTGATTTCATTAGTGTGTCTCTTAAATTAATGAATTTGAAGTTAGCCAATTTTGATTAACTTATTTGTAAAGCTATTTTTAACTTACTTATAATATTAATATATAATAATAATATTTCCACAACTAACACACAACACCGTCTAGTCCCAAGCTAAGCAGAGCTTGTGTTATGAGTACCAGACAGCTGATAAACATACTTATATATTTCTAAATACATACATATTATAGATAAATAACACCCAGACACAGGACAAATGATCGTGCTCATCACACAAATATTTATCCTGGGTGGGAATCGAACCCAAGACCTCCGGCATAGCAGTCAGGGCCACTAACCACTAGACCAACAGGTCAGTCTATACTTATACTTGAAGGGTATATAACAAGGTCAGAAATACGTCCTTGAATATTTTCAAAGACGCATCTTTGATTAAACTGGCATCAAACTTGATGAAAACCATGACTTTCAGGGCTTTACAGCAGTAGATCATAAAACGGATTGATGTGGGTGTACCAGTAGGGGCATTCCAAGCATGATACATTATATTTGAACACAACAGATGCTGAATGTCAATAAGTTGATGAACAGTTTGTAACAGAGAGAGGAAAATATTAAATAAAATGTTTATGTGGATTCATATGTCATGCTAAAATTTTAGCTCACGTTAAGAATAACGTTCATATTCTATGAAATGCATACTTAGTACCTATTTTTAAATAGTGAAGCAGGTAGGTATTTACTGTATGAGAATTATTGCTATTGCATAAATCTGCAGTCTAGCATACCATCAGCCTTATAATGTTCCACTGCTGGGGAGAGGGAATTGGCTGTAATCCACAACGCATGCCCAGTGCGGCTTAATGGATGTCATATGTCTTCGAAGTTTTTAGTTCTAGGACATGCCGGTTTTCTTACGATGTTTTCCTTCACCGTTTTGTGATGAGAGTAATGAGTGGTGATGAAATAAATTACGCAAAGTAATGCGCCTGGTTGGGTTTGAACCCGCGACCTACAATTCGCAAGTTGGAGCCGTTATCACTTGGCCACCACTGCTCTCTGCAATCTGCAGTCTGTATTTTATAAACTAAAGAGTTCAGGTTAACGCAACGTATGAAAACTATAGCCAAATTGCTTTGGAATTGCACAATGTAATTAAGCCAATTTCTTTCCATCATCGGAACACTAGACGTACGGCGTTGCGCCACCGGTACATTGTAGCCATGGGATGTTTAAAACTCTATGTACGCATGGGATGGCCCATACGTACAAAATGTTTTGGAAATACATTAATTGGGCGTATAGCTAAGGAGAAGAAGGAAATTGGAAGGCCTACTACAAGTTGGACCGATGACCTGGTAAAGGTTGCGGGAGTCCGGTGGATGCAAGACGCACAGGACCGTTCATTGTGGCGACACTTGGGGAGACCTATCTCTGGTAGCCATGGTAATCGGCTGAAATGATGATGATGATAACAGCTAGGAATTGGAATTCCTCGAAGTTTGTGTTTCGTGATAGTTACAACTAGAGTGAATAGGTTACTTTTAGGCAAACATGCTCTATCGTCGGCCACATCATCGCTTACCATCAGATGAGATAGATGTCAAAAACGAGCCTATCCATTATAAATAAATAAAAGTGTTTTCTAATTACAATTTATCTTACAAACTTAACCCCAATGTACCCCAATATTTTTACAGAATCTTTCTTATTTATTCATTCATTTTATAATTTATGTACACACATATACAGGAGAACATACATTAAAAAAAAAATTGTACAAGGGTACTGCTTATTTCAAAAAGAAATTTCTACCAGCAGACTACATTTTCATTTCACTTTTACATTTTCATTACGAGATTAGTAAAAAAAACCGATTCAACTAAGAAATGTTTTATAAAAACCGTCTTTTGGGCACTCTACAGACGTCTTGAGTCTAGACAATACAGTAAGATCACTTTACGCCTGAACAGAATATATGTGGCTCTAAATAGCTCTCTACAGGGCACTTAGCAAATAGCCTAGGCCTATGTGCATAAACCGCACTATGGTAGGTATTAAACATTCAATGTTTAATGTAAATATAGAACATTTAAGTCATTATAATATAAATCACTACGATTTACTGACGAATAGTCGAATTTATGAGTTAAGGGTTATTAGCAGGCAAAATAAATGTATTCAAACATAATACACCGTTAAATTTTGGTCGTTTTAATCCCGTGAAGGGTCGATTCGGTACATGTAACAATATCGATTTATAATGATAAAATTAAAAAATAAAGTATTTTTTTTTCTAAAACTCGAATTAATATAGACATGTACGATTCTTTAAGTAAACGAGTCAATGACTTTGTAGGGTGTTGTCGATCTTGGTGTACTAACTACCTACAGTTCATTGACCTCGATCAGCTGACGTTTTCCCTCTGCGGCGGAGGGTCGATTACCCACCGCGGGATTAAAACGACCAAAATATAACGGTGTATACTTCAATAGAAATATGGTATGTAAGTATGGTCATTTGTTCAGGAGGAATAAAACACACGTTATTAAAAGAGTTTACCTATGACTATACATGTAATTGGACAGAGAGAAAGGGAAACCAAAGAAAAGCTGGAAGGATTGTGTGATGAATGATGTAAAAGAAGGGCAATGGAACGGGCTATGCTCGGAGTTTCCTTGCGTGATCGAATCAGGAATGAGGATATCCGCAGAAGAAACAAGGTTACTGACATAGCACGAAAAATTGCCAAACTTAAGTGGCAATGGGCAGGGCACTTTGCTCCTAGAACGGATGGCCGTTGGGGCCGAAAGGTTCTGGAATGGTGACCACATACCGGAAGACGTACTTAGCGTTGGAAGGCCTCCTACAAGGTGGACTGATGACCTTGTCAAGGTTTCGGGAATCCGGTGGATGCGAGACGCACAAGACCGTTCATTGTGGCGATATTTGAGGGAAGCCTATCTCCAACGTGGATGTTTTTCGGTTGAAATGATGATGATGATGATGTAAAAAAAGTGATAGCATTGATAGGAGAGAATGAATTAAAAGACGTGTAGCCCCGATCACAAACAACACAAGACAAAGTAGGAAGATGATCATAATTATGATGAAAAACTTGAGCAGCAAGTTATCTAACGGGGTAGATTTTAATATATTTGAATTTGTAATTCGAGATCATTATCAACGAGCAATGCTTAAACCTTCCCCACCCCTGTAACACTTTCAAATCTATGTTGGTCGAAGAAAAATGTTATATCGCCATGAGGGGTGATATAACACACGGTGGAACACACTGTAGAAGTGTGCCCCGCCTGGGCAGAGCATCGCCGTGTCCTCGTAGGGGCGATCGGCGGAAGCGATCTCTCTCGCCGGGCCTTGGTTCAGGCCATGGTTCGGACTGAGGAGAGATGGCAGGCGGTCGCCTCCTTCTGCGGAGCAGTAATGCTAGCAACGGAGAAGGTCGACTGCAACAGGCAAAGGCAACGGGGCACTCGCCCCAGCCGCCGCCGCGATTCCGATCCCGATTTCCGGCCACCGTAGGCGCGGGCTTGCGGACGGTGAGCAATGGGTAGTACGCTGTCCGATCGTCCGCTAACCGACCGGATCGAGCCCAAGTCGTCGACGGCGCATACTGTTACCGCGCGCCTCAAGAAGCTGTCAGCAAACCGTAGAGGCCCAGCCTGCTAGCTGCAGGCAGGCAGGGTCGAAGCCTGCTGGGATCAAGGGCCGTTTTCTGAGAGAAAGGCTCAGCCCAGGTATGATAGGCAAAGAAGGAACGGGGTAGGTTTTTTAGTCAGAAAGAGTCTGACACTATTTCCCGCTCCGCCCAAGAGCAGGATTTTTCGTTGGATGATTTTATCTACCATAAAAAAGGGGTGATATAAGTTTTTTCGTATAGACATATTCTTTTTTACCAAGAATATTACAGACACCACGTCACAGTAATTAAATCTAATTATAAATATTCAATAAAGCCTCTTTCTCTCTTAATATAACATAGCTTATGTTGGAAAATATTATTGTTTATAAAGCTTATTAAATTTTGAAGTTTGACGACACGTGTTTGGTTAGTGAAAACATTTGATATATTAATCCTGTTATTTGAAATGTGTAATAAAGTGACAATTATTGTAAGAACATGGAAATAGAGCATTAGAGGTTAAGTCGGAATTAATTGAATATTTTAGTTACTATAATATTTTTTTGAAAATGAACACTGGTACTTATACTGGGCCTCAAATATAACGGACCTTTAAAATAACTGCGATATGTAAACATAGCTTTGGGAGATTACTCGCTTAAATAATATATTATCTAAAAGCAGATTAGTAATGCTTATTATAAATCTCAAATGAGGTTTCATTTGTACAAGTTGCAGTATAAGAAACAGATTTTGTGATTATAAAAACATAAATAAACTCATAATTAGGGAAAAGAATTCATATAACAAAGCTTTCATAGTAATCTGAGGTTTTTGCAGTACTTATAGAAGAGTATATTTTGTATTAGAACTTAAACAAAAATAATAAACTAGAATTATACTTTACTGTTCATACCCAAAACAAAAGAGAAAATGTCGACAAAGAAGAACGGCTTGCTTAAGGTTTAAGTCTATAGAATTCCAGCGACTTCTTACAAAGGCGTTTTCTAAACAGAATAATAGATTGTGTAATTAAAATTAAGATAAAGAATTTATAGCTAATATAAAAGAAACCTTTGGTTGTAATTAATAAAATTGGCCATGACTGTCATGTCTATAGTTTTACAGTAGACATTTATCCTTTAAAAGAAAATAATTAAGTGGTCGCGATATCACTAGACTCAAAGTACAATATACAGAAACAAAGGGCCAAAACCCACTTCAATCACAAATCACAATTTTCATTATCTAACAATTACTAACAAGAATCCTAAAAATAAAAGACAACCTTATAACCCAATCAACAAATTGAAGAATCAACATCAACTCGATACCTAATCACTCGCTATAAGCTCGTAGGCTGTGGCCGCAGATTAATGCTACTAATAGACACGGCATTGTCAAAAAAATATTGTACATAAACAAAGCTTGCGTCATTTATCGAAAATGACAACCTATGATTATTCTGATTAGACCTACTATAAAAAAAAAACCTATGACTATTCTGACCATAGATATGACAGTAAAAAGCCACGTTTAGCGCTCGCAAATGTTACGCAGCTAACGCTAACAACCAGCCAGAATCCAAAAACAAAAAAATATATTTTTAGCCTGCAATTTCACTCGTTGTGAAATTGCAGGCTGTGACCACAGATTAATCAAAATAGTAAGCATGTTTTGTTTACTAACTACAACTATGGCAGTTAAAACGCCCTACATACATTGCCTTTGCGTTTATGTTATTAATGATGGCGAGTAGAGATGGCATTGTAGAAAATTATCATAAGTGTTACCAATTTAAAAAAAATTGACGAGCAAAAGTGTTTTTAAAAACCTATTTGTAAAATAAATATCATTTATTTGTGGATATATTATTCCATTTATTAATCTTTATATCCAAACTACATTTTTAAATATGTCTTAAAGAAATTTTGCAAAAAAAAAAACACATGAATATGAAATATAATAGCCCACCGGCATCGAGAACATGGTCCAACTTATTAGTCATTATTATGCTTATTATATTGAGTCAATAGCAAGAAGATAATGATAAGTAACGTGTGTCTAGTCGATACCATGCTCTGTGGCGGTGACACACAGACGTGTAGTATGGAGAGTAATCGCAGCGCGACGGGTACACTCGAAGCGACATCTCACGCGAGTCGACTTCGTTCCTATCCATTTCATTTCACTTGTCTGGGCTGCCCGGTTGTTTGTTGGTTGTGGATGGTGTGTTGTACGGATTTGAAGGTTGGTGAGCAGTGGAACTGTTTAGAAATTTTTGCAGCAATTTTTATTTTTATTAACCATAAAATCATTTATGTAAATATAAGATCCAGCTTAAAAAACTTAGCTGTAATTTTGGGCAGTTTTCGTGCAACAGTGATATGTTACAAAGTTAAGAAGTAAGAAACTATTTTTTGAACGTGTGATGTCATTTTTGTATGGCAAATTTTGCAGCGCCTCTAGTGGTCACTTGCAGAACCAAAATTTGCCATACAAAATATTTACGGCGTCGATATCGAGTAGCGACGAATACTATTGCTTAAAACTCATGGTAGAGGTACAGAACAGTAAAAATACCATTCGCCACCGTCATGAGTTTGATTTTTCTCCTAGCACGTTTACAGCGGCACTCATATTTGTATTATTTCCATTTTTACGGTAAGGGGCTTATTAGACCCCGTAACTTTCAAGAAACTACAAGCTTTTTTAATAAGTGTGGTACGAGCTCAAAGTGACCCCGTATTTTAAGCAGAAAAACCACTGCTTTGTGTTTTAACTGGGCATCTTAGGTGTATTTTTGTCTCTTTTCTAAACCAAACCAAATTGAAGTTAGGGCCTCTGCACGATGGCAGAGAACTATGTTTTCCTAAGCCGAACCGCAAAGAAGACACGTAGCATGAGCGCGAGGCGTATTAGACCTCGATTTGCACTGAACGTCCTAGGTTTGTAGTACAAGCTGATTGAAATAGTTTTAGCTAGTTTTTTTTTTAAATTAAATACTTTATTGACTCAATCTTGCAAACATACCTTCACGGTTTTGGTACTCAACTCCAAAGCTCGACATCCTTCCTATCAGTACGTATCGTTTAATTACGCGCCGCTACTCGACCAGCCTGATAAACGACTCTCCACCAGCTCTACTCCATGACATGTTCAGGGTTTTAAGCCTCACAGCAAACAATACCGCGTGATTATCATTATTGGGTTAGAATTGAGCTGTGCAAGCGATTTGGGGTAAATGATTTACATAAATATAGCGTATGTGTATATTCGTGTATCTTTATATATTATATAATTCTTCTGTACATGTTTTTGTCACCTGACTCCTTCTAAACGGCTTGACCAATATGGATGAAATTTCGGGTGCATTCTTGAGTAGGTTGGGTCCCTAAATGGTTTGGTTGCAATCGAACTCAGCAGGTGGCAATGCACTTGGCTAGCATTTTTTTTCTGACGTAAAGCAAGTTTTCGGGCAGGACAACGTCTGCTGAGATAGCTAGTATTATTATATTTCATATAGGTGTATATTGTCTATTCCAGGTTGCCTAGAAGAAATCGCTAAATCCGATAAAGCCGCCATTTTTGTGTAAGCGGCCCCAACTAACATCTTTCGAAACCCAAGCCAACCTCACCTGCACGTAGTACACCCTGCTGACTAACTGACGAGGCTCTGGCGACCCGCCAACACGCACTGGACCAGCGTGGCGGGCTATGGTCTAACCCCCCCAATGGATAGAGGAATAAGAAACAGGCCCCACGTGCCCAGCGACTCCAGAGGTTGTGCTGGCGTGGACGGGCGCAAGTGCAGCTCTGGGGTCCGGGGAGCTAAGAATCTCCGGGTGAGATCAACTTTCCGTCAAACGCCTTTGAAACAGTCGTCTTTTTTTATTTATTTGTATTGAGATCTCAGATTTTTTTCTATAGTATACCTATTCGTACTTACAACTTATCTCCCTCACAAAGTGACCCGCACAAAAGAGGTTTAAGACGTCATAAACCTAGCAAATTCAATAGTGCAAACCGATTGGTGCACAGCTACACAGACAACCGTCAGACTCCAGACATTCACGCTGTCATTGTTAATTCTGGCAATAGACGCACTTGGCAACCATGGCATATACAAATCCGATAGCCCAGAGACAATGTAATAGTCCAATTTGGTATGTAACCGTCTAGTTTCGTGGAAAAAGTAATAGCAATCTCTCGAACAAAATTTTGCTGGCATTTTTTTTTTTTACAATTTAAATATCTAGTCAATTCAGTTTCTATTTATGATGTTTTTTTTTTTGCGTAACTTAAACTGGCCATTAGCTTGATTTAATAAAACTTAGTAAATTATTTCGCCGGTTTATATCATAGTGGCATAATATATCACTATGATATAAACCGGCAAAATAAATTATTAAGTGTCTATATACTATATAGACACTTATATTATGTTACTAGACAAACGCACCAAAAAACTTCATATAAAGAGTCACAGATGGTGGTCAATGAATTTCATAGTCTGTATGAATGAAGCATGGGACGTTAGACGCTCGACACATTAAATAAACTCTTCTGTAACTATTATTAAAAAAAAAAAATCTTAAAATCTAAAATACGATGTCGAAAAACTCCTCCGCATGTCTGTGGACTAGCAAAGTTCCAATAAGACTGGCGGCATTACCTCGTTAAATAGTAATGCTTATCCTCTGTTAAGATAAAACCCTAAAGGCAAAAGCCAGCTCTTAGGCCACGCAAAGTGAGATTTTATTATATTTGGCAATCCTTAACGTCATCAGCATCAAACATATTTGGATTTTTCAATAAATCCGTAGAAAATATAGATAAAGCAAATTTTACATTTTTTACTTAGGCCGTGTTTACGGAGACGCGGTACGTTGCGCGGCGCGTTGGGCGTCTCGACGTACATTGCAGCAGCAGGCCGCGTTATCGCTCGCGCAAACACAAACATTTAGTAATGTACGACGGACCGCCCAACGCGCCGCGTCTCCGTAATCGAGCACTTAGTGATTATCAAATTTGACTAATTCCTTATATATTTGGGAAAAGGCAGATGTTTTTATTATAAATGGCGTAAACTGGACTAATGTAATTTCATAAATTAATAATATAATCTTACAAGCACTACTAGTAAACACACTGATCTAGTTTTTTTTACTCCATGGATCCCCCAAAGTAATTCAAAGTTATTCGTTGATGAGGGTCATAATTTTCATAACTGCATATTGTCAAGACTAACCCTTACTTATGTTAAAGCTATGAATACATTGTTGTTAAATTGAAACTGTTAATCGTTGATGGTTTCACGTTCTTATGTAGACCGTATCTGCACTTTCAAAATTAAGGAATTCCATTGAGCTTATGGCTATTCACATCAGCTCTTAATGCGATTCATTTGACGACCTAAACTGAACTATGAAAAGGTTGTAGGGTGTATACTTTCTCGCTCGTACGCCTGACGTTTTAAGGACGCCTTCAAATTATATAAAAATGTGCGACTGCCGCGTTGCGGCCGCGCGTCATTTATTTTTATGAAATAACAAAGTAGTGCGGTAGCAGTGCTGCAACCGCGCTGCCATCACGCAGCATTTTGCGGCTAATTTGAAGGCGCCCAAACACGTCATGGTAAGATTCCGTTCTTGTGGCAGCGAGAACTCGGTCGCAAATTAGTTGCAGCTGAAAATGCGCTTGGCACTTAGCCGATGCGTCTGAGCTACACAACCTAATTTTTAGAATTCCGCACCCAGGGGGTTAACAACGAAATCCTCCGTAGAGACCCAGCCTGCTAACTGCAGGCAGGCAGGGTCGAAGCCTACTGGGGCCAAGGGTTTGTTTCCGAAAGGAAAGCCCGGCCCTGGTATTTAAGGCCACGAAGGAACGGGGTGGGTTTTTAGTCAGTAAGAGTCTGACACTATCTCCCGCTCCGCCCAAGGGCGGGAGATGTCATTGGATGATTTTAGCCACCACCAAAAAAAAAAACCAACGAAATCCTATTGCTAACCATCTGCTGTCCATCACCAATCCCAGATCAGTTGTCCATTAGCAGGTTATAATCTCATAAGTAGACAGTTAAAATTTTCACAGAATATGTATTTTCATCATTATCATCATTTCAGCTGAAAGACGTCCACTGATGGACATAGGCCTCCTCCAAATTTCGCCACGACGAACGATATTGTGCGTCCAGCATCCATCGGATTCTCGTAACCCTCAGCAGGTCATCAGTCCACCTTGTGGGAGGCCTGCCAAAGTTGAGTTTTCCGATGCGCGGTCGCCACTCCCATCGAATGTGTATTTTATTGCCATTAAAAAAACAAATAATATTTTTTTTTATTGATATAAACTAAAGCTTGACTACGATACCATCAGATGGTAAGCAGTGATGTAATTGTTGATGGTGAAGCGCACTATTCACTCTAGCTTTAAGGAGTTCTTAGTATAGATGTCAAACTCGCACTTAACCGGTTTTTTATTTGATACTTGAGAAGTGCTTACTATTATAATAGTCCACTGAAACAAAGCCCCGATGGGTTTCTTTTTGGTGTTAAAAATCATCAAATAACTTCTCCCGCTCTGGTTTGAGTGAGAGCGAGTGTCAGACTTTCACTGACTAAAACAGGAACATAGTTGTGAGGGTGTTACCTTTTGAGTATCCAGATCACGGTGACTTTCGAATAATCACACAGACCTATGGATTAAAAATACGTATCTATGGGTTCCAAAATTTCCACACAAATTACATATAATTTGGTATAAAAATACATATTTGACCCAATTACACAAAATTGTCATACTTATACACACGTGCGTGACAAGTTATCCACGTGACGACAGGCTTCCGATTCGAAAACTAATATTTGAAACAATAAAACTTTTAATACACGCTCATCATACCTCATTTGCATTTTAAATATCTCTAAATTAATGTTCATAAATTTTCCTACAATTACAGGTCAAGTTTTGTCTTTATTGTGAAAAATTTATTAAGTGGAAATCATGAAATAAGTACTTACCCTTAACAAAGAACTAAGACACTGAATATAATTTTTCTTCGTCATAATTATTAAATTTTTAGTCATTTATTATGTTCGATGTGTTCAGCTTATAATTTTGGTACAGATGTGTTTTATTATATAGGGTGACTAGTAATTAGTGACCGATACTTAAACACGTCGTTATAGTCATGATAACCAACAACTTTTACTATGGGACCAAACCAGACCAAACCATCACTTCATTTATGTTCGCGTAACTGTTCAAAATTAACTCACTGAACCTGACTGACTTTTTTTAACTTTAAAAACTTTGACTTGAAAGTTACGTCACAAAAAAAAAACTATTTTCGATTAAATCTTCTGAGACTCGATTCAGGGATTGAACTGACACTTACATAAGTTAGTGTGTACGGAACACTCAGTGTGCGAGTCTGACTTGCACTTGCCTAGTTTTTTTTTGGTACTTCTTAACTGTACTCAAGATGCAAGTGTTCTTAAAATGTTTAGTGCGTAGGGGGGAATATTATGATTCCTCATATATCGAAGACACATTGGCGTACTTACTTCTAGTGGTCCGTAATAGAACAGGCTTGTCGGAACTAAATCATATAATTCCGACGCACACTTCCCGAAAAGTAAGTAAATAAATAAATATTCCACTTTCAAAATTGTCGCGCCAAATCGGCACGGCCCCTATCTCTAAAAATATTTTCGTTACTCATATCCTGTAATTAATATGGGAAAAGGGGTGAGGTAGGTCATCCTAGATTGGTTTTTACGCACCAACATCCAACGCCATTAGAGAGCCCAGGCAGCGGAACAATTTAATTGATTTATTTATCCCTATATCCAATTAGGCTGGAACCAAAAATTGCTTGATGAAATTCAGACAGAATTCTCTTCATAGCAGCCTGAAATACAATTCGACGGACAGTGCTAAAATACGACAGGTATTCGCTTTAAAATGATAATGAATTTTAGTTAAATCAAGGTTTGAGCAAAATAAACGGTGTTTAAATTATTGAAATTCTATTGGAGAGTCTAGTCTATTTGTTTATCCATTTATATAAAAGGAGAAATTGGTTGACTGACATATCAACGCATAGCCGAAGCTACTGGGTCTGGGAACTCGATATTTTGCGCAAGGCTTTCTTTTATGATGTAGGCGAGAACTAAGAAGGGTTTTCGAAAATTCAACTTCATCCAATGAGAAATCCCGCCCTTGGGCGGAGCGGGAAGTAGTGTCAGACTTTTACTGACTAAAAACCTACCAGGTGAAATGGGAGGAATTCGTTTTTATGCTAAATCTTATTCTGTGGATCAATATAGTAAAAGATGATTACTGCCAGACCGGACAGTCCATTGCAGAGACACTGGGTGGTGACAGTCATAAATAAGACAAAATAGATTATAACTAAGTCAATAGTAAAAACTAACAATACTAACATAATTATTTAAGTGCTATTGTTACTAACACACCAATACTAACAATACTATGGACAAATGTAGTTTGAAAACCAACTTATTATTATAATATTATTAAAAACTTAGTAGTAACCAAAATATTCTTATTTTTGATAGGCTCGCAGTTATTCAAAATTTTATTCCTTGGACCCATGTTCCTATTTAAAACTTTGTAAGAACAGGAACTCTAGAAAATAAAAAAGGTGTGAATCGTTATTCGTTTTTCAAAACTTCTCCTATACAATTTAGGAGGTATTAAAGGGAATAGGAGAGAATCTTATTCCTTGGATTAATTAACCTAAAACTTGGCACAAATTCTAAACAAAACGAATAATAAACACCGACATTACACACACCTTTATTTTTTTTTTATAAAAATTATTCTTATTCTATTATTAGTTTATCAGCTGTCAAAGTTTTTATGAAAATATTTTCAGTAACGAAAGCGCTGGCAAGATGCTAGTCGCCCGTCGCTTTCGCAGCAACGGCGCGGGCTCCCGGATGGCCCGGTGACCATGTATTGTTGCTGAAAACCAGACATCATAACAAGCTTATAACTTTATAGATATGAAGTTTTGTACATAGATTATTTACATTAAAATACTCGACACGTGTTTCGGATTTCGCAAATAGTAAAAGTAATGTTGTATACAGAAGATGACAAAGCAAAAATATTTAATAATTTACTACCTTTTTCATATTTCAACACAATAAGGTAAGAAAACCTATATCAAGATACAATAATGGTTCACCCACAACTTTTTCCTTACCAAGAAATAATATCAATTGTGATTGCGAAGCCTTATAAACTTAATTTGACTTGAGAGCCAAACAACGGGAATGTTACCCAACCAACAGTTCATGGAAGAAAACCTTCAAAATATACAGAAATACACTTATACAACCCTTTCCTTATTGCGAAAAGTTTAAGCTTAACAAAGTCATTATTCTGTCATCTAAATGGTTTCAGTAAGAAAATTTATTTAATATCTTGGGCATATATTCAATTGACAGAAACGTGCGTCATCATTATACGGACTGGCTGGAGGACACGGTGGAGCATACGGTGGATGTGTGTCCCGCTTGAGCGGAGCACCGCTGTATCCTCGTGGCGACGATTCTGTTATTTAAATGGTTTCAGGGAGGAAATTTATTTAACATCTTGGACATATATTTAATTGACAGAAACATGCGTCATCATTGTGTGGACTGGCTGGAGGACACGGTGGAGCATACGGTGGATGTGTGTCCCGCTTGAGCGGAACACCGCTGTGTCCTCGTGGCGACGATTCTGTCATTTAAATGGTTTTAGGGAGATAAATTATTTTACATCTTGGGCATATATATTTAATTGACAGAAACGTGCGTCATCATTGTACGGACGGTGCGGGACTTTACTCTCTGTCCCAAATACATACAGTACATACATACAGTCCCATAGTCCGTAAATTAAATTTAATTATTAAAAAAAGAGAGCAGTGGTGGCCGAGTGGTAATGGCCTCGACTTACGAGTTGGAGGGAGCGGGTTCAAACCCAGCCAATCATATTACTTTGTGTAATTAATTTATCACCTCTGCTCTCAAAACGGTGAAGGAAAATATCGTGAGGAAACCGGCATGTCCTAGAACCAAAAATTCGAAGACATGTGACATCCACCAACCCGCACTGGGTCCGCGTGGTGGATTACGGCCCATTCCCTCTCCTAGAGAGGAAGCCTGAATCCCAGCAGTGGGAACATTATAAGGCTGATACTAATTAAAAAAGAAACTTGCCCACATTAGGAATTACTCCTATATCGTGGATGCGTTCACATCACACAAACAACAATTGACTGATTCATTTTTTGTGTAAATTTTCTTTATTTTGCTATATATAAGTAGGTATAATATAGTTTTACAAGTCCCGGCCTTATGTTGTTGCAACCTGTACGGTCCGGTCTAGGCGTTTTGCCTCGTCGTTTATACCGCGTACATCGAAGAACTGCAACAATTTGCCTGCCTGCTGTCTTCCCATCCGATTATAATTTTTGTATCTTCAAGGCTAAGTGAATGTGGTTAAAGCTAAGTTAAGGCTAAGTGGCTCTTAATAAACTAATGCGCCTCATCATCAACGATTGCATCACTGCTTACCATCAGGTGGGATCGCAGTCAAGCACTACTTTATATCAAATAAAAAAAAAGTTAATTTATTGTTCTTTGTATAAATCCCGTTCGCATGCGAAAGAAATCATATTATCGTTATTTTTTTGTACAACGTCAAGAACTCCTAAGATTAGGTAATTGATATTTTAACCCCGTATGGATATACCTATTTGTAACATAAACTACGCAGTTGTTGCCTTATAACACTAATTGGACCTAGAAATGTATTAATTAACTAAGTATTAATTTTGTACTTTGAAGTGAAACGTGTTAAACACCCTTCAAAGTTGATATAACGTATTCCCTTTCAGAAACTAAACGTAGTACCGAATCAAAGGAAAGTGGGACTTCAATAACAGTAATTATGTACTATTAATATTAAGGTTCGATAGCACGTTATGATAATGATGTTTTTCGGCTTAGAACGTAGTCAACTACGGGCTGGCTCCCGCCGGCATCGCCCCGTTTGGAGTCATCGGGTGTTTCCCTGACACTATAAGCGCAGGTTTAAGGATGGCGATGGGCTTTTTAAATCAAAAATCTCCTAACTAATCGACTAAAACTCATCATCATTATCGTTTCAGCTGAAAAATTTCCACTGTTGGACATATGCTTCCCCCAAATTTCCTCCTATAATCCCATAATCCTGTGCGTCACGCATCCATCGGGTTCCCGCAACCCTCACCAGGTTGCGGACGGCGTGCAGTGGGTAGCACGCTGTCCGATCGTCCGGTAACATACTGGACCGAGCCCAAGTCGTCGACGGCATGTTCTGTTCCCGCGCGCCTCAAGGAGCTGTCAGCAAACCGTAGAGGCCCAACCTGCTAGCTGCAGGCAGGCAGGGTCAAAGCCTGCTGGGGTTAAGGGCCGTTTTCTGAGAGGAAGGCTCAGCCCCGGCATGATAGGCAACGAAGGAACGGGGTAGGTTTTTAGTCAGTAAGAGTCTGACACTACTTCCCGCTCCACCCAAGGGCGGGTGACATGACAAGTTCATTGGACACCATAAAAAAAACCCTCACCAGGTCATTGACTAAAATTAACCACCTAACATTACTCGACTATTTGCTAAAAGTGATCGGCAATATCGCAAACCTAAATAACTCAAAAAACAAACAGTTTTTCTTTAATAATCCAGTTCAATAATCATGTAAGTACCAAGAAATAAACCATACAACCAATATTACCCCAAATCATGTTCCCAATAATCTGTAATATCATCTCATTTATTTGAAGTGCTCCCAAAATTGTTACTCGCACAAAATCCTTGAACAATTCGTTCGCAAACATTTCAATTTTCTCCTCAAGATATCAAATCACTGGAAAATATAATTCAAGTCGTGGAGATTTTAATATCCGTTTAACTGAACTGTGATCAGACTGTCAGAGGAGGCCATTCGGCAGACATAATGGACTCAAACATTAGCTTTAAGGCCTTTGCAGATGAAATATGACTGTAAAAACATTTCTTTTGTGACTTACGTTCAAACTGGCTAAGAAGGTCTTTCAAACTATACTAATACCTCAAGAAGCCATTAAATAAAAAAAATAAACATTTTTTTTTTTTTATAAAAACGAAACAAAATTTTTTGAGCAAAAAAAGAATTGTGAAAAACAGTAACAGACACTTAATCTAAATTAAGAAAAAAATTAAGGTATTTCCGCCACCTACAAAACACCAAAGTAAAAATAAAACATTCACAAAGGCAGATCCAAAGATAAATATTCATATTTTTCTTATTGTCTTTTTTAACAAAAAAAAATGAAGCTGAAAAGACATTTAGAGCCCCACAAAAGACGACGAAAGTATATAATTAATGTCCTGTTGAATAAGTAGGAATTTCGACTTGTGAGAGTTGTTTGTTTTAATTCCGGGAATGTCACGTAGCCTCGTTAAGGGTTAAGTACCGTTGAGCTACTGCTAGTCAACGCTCACTTGTTTTTAGTGTTTCCACTCTGTTTATTTTTTACTCTGTGGGAAGATTTGAAAAAGGAATTATTTCGCGTACCTATTTGTTTCATTTTTCTGTAAAATTATTTCGCGCCAGTGTTAAAAGCTGCAGGATAAAAGTATTATTTTGACTTGTTTTACAGTTAACCTTAAAAACAAAATCGACGCCTAGAAAAACGCAGTCTCAGAGAAATGATTCACCACTTTCAAACAAATTATTCCCCAACATTTCTATTACCCCATGGGTTAACCAACTCATTACTCCCACAAGATTCAAAGCAAAAATTAGGTCATCGACACACACCTTTCATGTTACTCGAAGCAATTTCCCGTTAATAAGGCCGAGTTCCGACGGGCGTTAAAAACAAAGGTGGTCGGTGGAAACGCGAGCATCGTGGAATAGGCTCGTTAACTTTTCAATTTTCCGACCTAAGCTTTGTAATAGTTCTGCTGTGACGCCCCACAGTGTGGCCCTACCCTATATTTACTATTGTTATGACTTGTAGGCATGCATCGAATTGTTTATTACAGGACTTTTTTTGTAGGAAGGTGTTATTTTTTTAAGTGTAATATGAACGAAAAATTTTTAACCGTAGAGCGATACTTTCTTTTCATCTCGCTCCATGAAAATCGGGAAACCAAGCGCTGAGTTGCATTTTTTGGGTAAAATATCATACAATACCTTTTCTTGCTCTTGGGCAAAGTCGGAGGGTGTGTCAGATTTTCAAAGACTATAACTCACTTCTATGTTCCTTCTTTGCCTTGTGTCCAAGGGTTTTTTTTTCAGAAGCGAACCCATGGCCCCAGAAGGCGTCGGTCCTGCTGGGCCTCTACGGTTTGCTGACACATCCTTGAGACGCGCGTGAAACATTACACGCCATCTAAGACTCGGGCTCTGTGCAAACAGTTACCGGACGGCCGAACGGCGAACTATCCTTTATTCGCCGTTCGCATACCACGCCTATTGTAGTACGTATTGTTATGACCTATAGGCATACATCAAATTGTTTATTGCAGGACTTTCTTTATAGGAAAGTGTTATTTTTTGAGTGTAATACCAATGTAAAATGCGTCAAAAAAGACATGTGCTTTAATTTATTACATATAAATTTGCATTTTACAGAAGCCGCGGGCCCGCAACCGTGGCGGCCGCGGGTGAAAACCGCTTCGTAAGTTCTCTCCCTTAGTCAATAAAAGCTTGACATGCCTTCTCCCTAGAATGAGAGATGTCATTTGATAATTTTTTAACTCAAAAAACGTATCTACTTCTGAAACTGCTTCTACAATCCTGAAAGCTATAATATAGTAATATACTGTAAAATTTTGGTCGTTTTAATCCTGTGAATCTACCCTGATTCGGTACATGAAACCCTATCGATTTATAAAGATAAAATTAAAAAATTAAGTACTTTTTTCTAAAACTAGAATTATATACACATATAACTTGTATGGAGTTTTCGGTCGTTGCGCGTACTAACTACCTACAGTTTATTGGCCTCGATCAGCTGACGTTTACTTTAAGAAATCAATTTCGTACATGCGTAAATTAACTCGAGTTTAAAAAAAGTACTTTATTTTTTTTTTCTTTACAAATCGGTAGGGTTTCATGTACCGAATCGACCCTCCGCGGGATTAAAACGACCAAAATTTAACGGTGTAAACGAGTAGTAAGCTACTGTGAAAAAGATTGAAACTTAAGATTACCAGTAAGGTGAGAAGTAGCTAACCATTACTTACAAGCGGCTAACTATTTTCCCAACTGACTTCTACAATTTGTGAGATTGTTGGCTGATAATGTTTTTTTTTTTTTTTGAGTCGGTCGACTTAGCTCGTGATTCGTGCTCGTGAAGTTCGTAGTTCGAAAAAAAAAAACTGGCTGTTTCGTAGAACTGTGCCTTTTGCGTTAGTTTGAGACTAGGTCAGTAATACAAGGCATTTCATTGAAACAAATTCTCTCGCTCTGAGAGGGGGGAGGCGTATCATACTTTAACCACAAAGCAGATAGGTTCAGAAATCAATCTCGTGTAATATGTATGGTTGCGCCAATTTGCTATGATCCGCGACTTTGTTTTTTGTAA
The DNA here is from genome assembly GCA_958295575.1 of Leucania comma. Lineage (NCBI taxonomy): Eukaryota > Metazoa > Arthropoda > Insecta > Lepidoptera > Noctuidae > Leucania > Leucania comma. The sequence goes on along the minus strand of OY282474.1, from coordinate 9,878,530 downwards.
TTTGTTTTTTTTGGCCTAGCAATCCTATACCATCCGTTTCCCTTCCACCCGCACGACCTCTAGAAATGATTTGACATTTGACGTGTGTGCATCGATTGTGAATGTGACCGCACCGCTAAACCACCCGCTCGAAATTACAAGAAAATTGGCTATTTCGTGATCCAACCATTCAAAACTCAACAATAGTGCAGTGTAGTGCAAAACAGGACCTGGCAGTGGTTAAATGTGCGAAGTCGAGGATCGCCGGCCGGTGCCACGTGCAACCTTCGAAGTCTAAAGGTCAGTGTTCCTTCCCAATACATTTATCCCATTAATAAACGCTAGACGCAGTACCTGCATATTGTTAACAAACCTTAGATCGCTTTTCAAACCTACAGTCCACATCAAGCAAATTCGCGCAACCATTACTTTTTGGTCCTACGAGCAGGATCGTGAATCATTTTCTTGTAATTTCGCAATATAGTATTTGTTCCATAGGGAATAAACGCAACGCGCCTGTTTACCTAGATATAATAGTAGAAAACCCGCATCTAGGCATTTAGGCAACTATACGTTATTTCGCTCGTATAGTTAAAGAGTCATTGATAATTACGGTACCTACGCCGTCAACCGCACCGCATAATTATAGTTAGCTACGTAAATATCAGCGTAGATATAAATCGATCGCATTCTTTTTCTTGACAAAATTCATTCGACCATCCTACAAATTGCATGTAGGTAGACGCATTTCAAAAATACCCGTTCATTGTTGAGTGAATATTTGTAGGAAACGGATAAACCATAGATTATATAGACAGGTTATTCCGTTCGTTCGCCGTTCGCTTTGTTGTTTACAATACTACCATATTGTTATCTGATAATTATCGCTTACTTAATAATTCGTTAAGTGTTTGTTTGAGTGTATAGTGTGAATATATCAAGACAAGATGTCTCTTAAGGGAACCAAGGTTAGTACTGATTTAAAGGTTCAGTTAAAGCTTTTATACGCTGAAAGGGACTCACAGTTTTCACGTGTTCAATCAATTTGTGATAAATCTTTGCAAACCTCGGATCTGGCGATCAGAGATGCTTTCTTGTGTTCGTTGGAAACTTTAGATAGTTTGCGCGCGGATTTTAAATCTACAATTAAGGATATAAACATTTTAGAGTTGGAGTTAAATCCTGATTACTGTGTGAGTTATCAGGCATTGTCGTCCTTTGATGACTTGTATTGTCGTATCAAACGTATTGCTAGGAGTTTAGAGACTCCCCCCCCCCGCGAGTGGTTTATCCAACCCTCCTCGCGAACGCCCACGATTGCCGCCAATTCAAATACCTGAATTTGATGGTGACATTCGAAATTGGAATTTATTTATAGATAGTTTCGAAAATATAATACATAGGAACACATCGCTGACAGATCACGAGAGATTGCATTATCTCGTAGAAAAGTTGACCGGTAAGGCAAAGGCTGTCTGTGCTGGAATTACGTTTAGCGCTGAAAATTACACTTTAGTTTTGGACACTTTAAAAACAAAATACGAAGATAAGCGATTAGTAGCCACCGCATATTTAGATCAATTATTCGATTTGAAAAGTTTTTCCGTTTGTAACGATCATAATTTAGAGAAGTTTTTAAATATTTTCGCATCATCTGTTCGTGCAGTAAAGAACCTAAAGGTCAATGACCTCTGTGATTTTTTGTTTTTGTATATCGGTTTAAATAAATTAGATCCTGAAACTGTTCGTCTGTTTGAAACGACTCAGCGCGGCAAAGAAATACCTAAGTTCGAAGATTTAGAATCTTTTATTCGCGACCATATTAAGGTATTGCAGCGCACGTCGGCACGTCATGAAGTCACGAATAGGACAGGTTCCGATCGCCGTATAGACGCGTCATCGAAGTCAATCAAGACTGCACATACGCTAGTTAATACCGCCTCAACACCTGACTGTTCTCTGTGTAAGGGTAGCCATACACAGCTGTACAAGTGTTCGGAATTTCAGAGATTATCGCCTAGTGATCGTTACAAGTTTGTCCGCACTAATAATTTGTGTTTTAATTGTCTAAGTGACAAACATCTGGTTACGTCATGTAACAGTGGTGTTAGCTGTCGTAAATGCCTAGCTAGACATCATACCTTCTTACATTTTGGGAGTGGTAGGCTGCCATCGCAGCAGCAGCCTGCGCGGACGCGCGACGCTTGTGACGCGCGGCCTGCTGCAAGTGCAAACGACGTAACATTGTGTTCGCTTTCCGCCGCTGGTACTCAAATCACTACCGTTTTACTTGCGACCGCGCAAGTTGTCATTGTAGATGCCTTTGGCAAACCGCGCACCGTTCGGGCGCTACTAGATGGCGCTTCCCAGAGTAATTTTATTACTCGGGATTGTTGTCAACGCCTTGGTTTTAGTTTTAATAATTGGTCATCCCGCTCAGAAGTGAAAGGTTTTGGAGGTTTAAAGGCAACCATTCACGGTTCTATTAAAATAATATTTAGTTCACGTTTTAATCGTAATATTTCGTTTGAAATGGATTCGCTAGTCGCAGATAAGATTACGGAACGGTTGCCCACGGTACCGGTTGACACGTCCATGCTGACGGAGTTTAAGAACTTGCAGTTAGCCGACGGAAATTACGCTTTCCCTGGAGATATCGATCTATTGATCGGTGCTTCGATTCTCCCGCATCTCCAGTTATCACGTAAAATTCAAGGTCTTCCGATGTACCCCGCTCCGCACGCACTGGAAACAGTTCTCGGGTTTGTTATAGTTGGTTCCGCACCCGCTTGTTTAAATAGTAACTCGACTGTGTCGCACTGTTGCACCGTCGAGCCGCCGCTTGAGTCTACCATCCGCAAGTTCTGGGAGATTGAAGAGGTCAATGTCCCGCCTATTCTCAGCCCTGAGGATCAGGTCACTGAGGAGATTTATACCCGCACGACTACTCGTGATAAAGATGGTCGTTATGTTGTCGCGCTCCCTTTCAAGGGTGATATTTTTTCGCTCGGTGGCTCCCGTGCCTCCGCAGAAAAACGCTTTCTATGCTTGGAACGTAAGATTCAAGCTGAATTGTCTCCGGAAAATATATTCCATGTCGCTGGAACAGAAAACCCAGCTGATTGTCTCTCACGTGCTTTGCTTCCTGCGCAAATTTTAAATCATCCGCTTTGGTTTTGTGGCCCTCCCTGGCTTCATACCACTCCTAACGAGTGGCCAAGTGTTCCGTTTAACCCCGCTACTGTTTCAGAGCCACCCGAGGAGAAGAAACATACGCTTGTGGTATCAGTTCCGCGTGAAGAGTCAGTTGTTTTGTTGTTGTCTAATCGAGTCTCGTCTTGGTCGAGACTATTACGCTGTGTAGTTTACGTCCTAAGATTTTTGAGATTATTACCATCGCGTGGTTCTATAATCGCAGCTGATTTGGATAGAGCTGAATCAGTTGTACTTCGAGAGTTGCAGAAATTTTATTTTTCAATAGAATTTCGTAGTTTAGAATCACATAAACCTTGTAGTCCCGCACTTCAACATTTGAAACCATTTTTGCAAGACGGACTCATTCGTGTCGGTGGCCGTCTGCGAAATGCTAAGTTAGAGTTTGAACAAATGCATCCAGTAGTTCTACCACGCAGGGATCGCGTTTTGGATTTGTTGGTGGATTATCACCATAAGGTGAATTGTCACGCTGGTCCCGATTTATTAATGTCCATTCTTCGACAGAAGTACTGGATACTTTCCGCTCGCAATTTGATACGCGCTAGAGTGCACAGATGTGTGCCCTGCTTTAAGCTCCGCCCGCGTTTCAACGCGCCGGAAATGGCCGACCATCGTTCTTGTCGTGTTGTACAGACGGTGAAACCTTTCATACATACTGGGACGGACTATGCTGGACCGTTTAAAGTCGCTATTGCCCGTGGTCGTGGTATACGTTCCACAAAGGCATACATTTGCCTATTCGTTTGTATGACAACTCGTGCGGTTCACATAGAGTTAACCAGTGATTTGAGTACGCAGGGTTTTATGTCTGCATTTAAACGATTTTTATCTCGCCGTGGTCCCGTTAAGCGCTTATACGCTGACAACGGCACAAATTATGTTGGAGCGCGACGCAATATTTCGGAATTACATACATTCTTACGCTCCAAGTACTACCAAAGTGAATTCGCCCATGTCTTAGCTGAGAATCGCATTGATTGGTGTTTTAATACGCCAGCGGCTAGTCATTTTGGTGGCAATTGGGAGGCGAATATTAAAAGCCTTAAGTCGCAGCTGTTTCGGGTCATAGGCGAACAGATTCTCTCGTACGAGGAGTTGAGCACCGTACTCGCTCAGGTAGAGGCGTTGATGAATACGCGTCCGTTGTGTCGGACTTTGTCTAGTGATCCATCGGAGCCGCTAGCGTTGACGCCGGCTCACTTCTTGACGACGACTCCTCTTAAATATTTGCCCGCTTTAGATGTCGAGACTGACAAACTGCAGCTCCACCCGCGTCACGCTCTGCTAGATAGCTTAGTTCAGTCCTTTTGGAAGCGATGGAGGACAGATTATCTGCATACGCTGCAGTCGCGTCAAAAGTGGAACACTCCTTCAGATCCAGTCACAGTCGGTACTGTGGTGATACTGAAGACTGAGAGTGCGCCTCCTCTGCACTGGCCTCTTGGTGTAGTGGAAGAAGTTTTTCCGGGTTCGAACGGAATAACGCGAGTCGTAAAGGTTAAAACCGCAACTGGATCGTACCTGCGTCCGGTTATTCGCCTCTGCCCTCTGCCTAATCAGTAGTAGTGGCATAGTTAGTTATAAGTTGTTTCGCTACCTAGTATTGATAGTTTAGATTAGTAATAGGGTTTAGTTTCGCTTTTGTTTTTTCTCTTTTCTTTGAAGGTAACCCTTCAAACCCGGGGGGAATGGTTGCGCCAATTTGCTATGATCCGCGACTTTGTTTTTTGTAATTTGTTTTTTTTGGCCTAGCAATCCTATACCATCCGTTTCCCTTCCACCCGCACGACCTCTAGAAATGATTTGACATTTGACGTGTGTGCATCGATTGTGAATGTGACCGCACCGCTAAACCGCCCGCTCGAAATTACAAGAAAATTGGCTATTTCGTGATCCAACCATTCAAAACTCAACAATAGTGCAGTGTAGTGCAAAACAGGACCTGGCAGTGGTTAAATGTGCGAAGTCGAGGATCGCTGGCCGGTGCCACGTGCAACCTTCGAAGTCTAAAGGTCAGTGTTCCTTCCCAATACATTTATCCCATTAATAAACGCTAGACGCAGTACCTGCATATTGTTAACAAACCTTAGATCGCTTTTCAAACCTACAGTCCACATCAAGCAAATTCGCGCAACCAATGTACTTCACTTTTCATACCTATGCTCGGCAGTCGCGCTGCGTATTTTCCAAGGCCAGAACCCTTGCGTTCTGTAAATAGGCAGCGTGAAACAATTATATAGTCACCCTATAATCACCTGGTAATTAGTGAACGATACTTAAACACGTGATTATAGTCATGATGACAAACAACTTTTAATATGGGATCAAACCTAAAATCGCGAAAAAAATCTACCAAGGTCAGTACATTTTGACCAGTTAGGCGAACATAAATGTACTGAACTTGGTAGTTTTTTTCGCGATTTCAGGTTTGGTCCCATAGTAAAAGTTTTTTGTTATCATGACTATAATCTCATGTTTAAGTATCGTTCACTAATTACCAGTCACCCTATATACAAGAGTAGTACGTAAATACTTGTGTATACTTCGTAGTGACCTAACTACCTAACTTTATTCCATTATATACAGTGCCAGTATGAATATCGAATCATCGTGCGTAGATTGATCGGAATTATCGCGCCTAGATTAGTCAGCCCCCCTAGCCAAGTTACGATAGTTTCGGTATGCGTGAACGCTTGAAGTTGGCCACGCCCTCAATTCCTTTGTTCTAACCACGTGATTGAACGTTAAGATGACGTCCGAAGAAAGGAATTAGGGGCGTGACCAAGTCCAAGCGTTCACGATTCACGAAACGATCGTAACTTGACTAGGGGAGCTGGTTAAAACAGTGACCACTAACTCTTCTGTGTTCGTTAAAATGAACCTTCGCAAAACAAGCAATAATACTTATTTACCTTTCTAAAACAACTGGTAGTTTAAAAAATGACAATTCATCGTTTAATGTTGAATTTAGACAACCGTCCACTGAACAGTTATTTATTTATTTTTGTTACTCCATTTTTGCACAAAAAGTTTACAAACGCGTGTCTCAAGTGGACAGTACTCGCGGCTCACCCCAACCGGTCCGAGAGATCGTGTCCGTGAGCAGTGTCTATGTGTGCGTGGCTCGAGCGCAGTTTGTATGTAGATTTGACTTCTGTACCTATCTCTGTTTTGTGCTTTTACGATTATAAACCACCAGTGTCCCTTCAGTGAACTTTTTTTCCGTGGAAATTATTTCGAATAACCCCGTAGTTCTGGCAAGCTTAAAGAGAACCCTGGGTACTCACACATAATTAAATTAAATTATTTTATAATTATTCCTATATATTTTTTTTTATATTCCACAACTATCACACAGCGCCGTCTAGTCCCAAGCTAAACAGAGCTTGTGTTTTGAGTTCTAGATAACTGATTTATTTCTAAATACATACATATTATAGATAAGTTACACCCAGACACAGAACAAATGATCGTGCTCATCACACAAACATTTGTCCTAGGTGGGAATCGAACCCGCGACCTCTTGCATAGTAGCCAGGGCCACTAACCACTAGAACAACAGACCCGTCAAATATCGTCAATAATCTCTGTTAGATTTCCCGAGAAAATATCAATCTTTCTATATACATATTTATATTTGGCTTATTTTATCCCACTGCACTCGCTTTTTTAAACAAGTGTATTTTGGTAGTACTAGCATTTATGCGATAATCCACAAAGAGCAAATTAATCTTGGCACTAATTAGTTTCGCTCAATGCTTTCATCGCTTTATCAAGCTCTAGTGATGGCCATTCAATAGGCTTTACAAGTACTACACCCATCATATAATTTTATATTGAAAATCAAGTTGAAATATTTCGCATTTAATGTGGATTAATCCAAGTTGGACTCAAAATATAATTGGACGTAAGCTATGAAAAGCCCGCAAATACCCATAATTTGACTCGGTAAAGTAAATAATAAATGTTATAACTATTCTTGTTTGACATTCGAAATAGGTAATGGAATATTTTGTTGAAATTGAAATTGTGGATGGATCTCTAAATCTAATCGGCCAGTTATTCATAATTTATTCTTCGAATTTCCTTTTCAAATAGCAATTGCTTATTGTCATGGATAACACGAATCCTTGATTCTACCGGGTTACTTTTATTAATGTTATTGCTAGTCTTTCAACGGATAAAAGCCCCATATATATAAGCAACTTTTAAGGTGGGTTTACTTTAAAGTAGTACATAGGGGAGTATAGAGTAGTAGGAGTGTAGAGCCGAGCTCAATTTTTGTAGTGACAGTCGTGTTCAGGTCATTAAGTGCTCGATTACAGCAGCGGGCCGCGTCATCGCCCGCGCAAACACATACATATGACACGGCAATGTACGACGAACCGCCCGACGCGCCGCGCAACGCGCCGCGTGTTCGTAAATACGGCCTTAGAATTAGCCCACACTACACGAATTGGCATCATCAAAAGACTTAAAGTCACCCAAAGGGCAATGGAAAGGCCTATGCCCGGAGTTTCCTTGCGTGATGGAATTCGAAATGAGGATATACACAGGAGAACCAAGGTTACCAATATAGCACGAAAAATCGCCAAACTTAAGTGGCAATGGGCAGGGCATATTGCTCGCAACGGATGGCTGTTGGGACCAAAAGGCTCTGAATTGGCGACCACGTACCGTAAGACGTAGCGTTGGAAGGCCTCCTACAAGGTGGACCGATGACCTGGTAAGGGTTGCGAGAATCCGATGGATGCGATGGATGGACCGTTCATTGTGGTGACATTTGGGGGAGACCCCTGTCCAACAGTGGATGGCTTTTGGCTGAAATTATTACACGAATTGGAGCTCAGTTCGTGCTCGGCTCCTCTAGCATATACCCGACTTTACTATTAGACACAACCTGAAATCAAATCCCATTGTGCCATTGAAAAAAACCACGGGGAACACTAAATTAACCAAGAATTATGTAATCCACAAAACGAATAAAATTCCATTCCATACATAAAACACTACTGCACTATAATTAAACTACATACTTCTACATATCAACCTACTATATCGTGAGTATGTAGAATAAAAAGCTTGGTGGGTGGAGGTAGTGCAGGGTATGAAAATGCAATGTTGAGGGAAAAGGCTCGCCGGCCATTACGCCGGTTATTTGATTAAGCAACGGATAATGAAATTTCCAACGGAAAATTGTGTGGGAGCCCTCAAAATAGAAATATTATTATAGTGAGAAGATTGTTGGGGTTGTCATCAGCTATTAGAAGCTACAGTACTTACCACTATGTTCTGGATTAGCACATAGGATGTAGGATTTTTTATGCTGGGAATATTTTATTTACTTACAAATACTTTTACAAAATTCCGGAGAAGATCCAAGGTATTGTACAGAGGAAACTTACAAACTAAAAAGTGGGCAAGTGTGAGTTGGACTCGCACACCGAGGGTTTCGGAAAAACTAACATCTTCGAAACTCAATTCGGGAATTAATGTTGAATAGTTCAATTTCGAGTCTCGAAGATTTTTCCGAACCGAAAAAAGTTGATGATATAATTACAAATTGATAGTTTTCAGATTTTTTTCCTATACTTGTGCTATGAGACCTTGCTTCACGTCAAATTTCAGGGTTCTAGGTCAACGGGAAGTACATTATGAATTTTGATTCCCTTGATAGTGTCGAAATATACGTTTTCTCTTAGAAACTTCTTTTAACTTAGAAATTTATTTTTTTCTCAACTTCAAGGGACTGCAAACCTGCGTACATTCGCTTCTAATTTCAAATTGATACCTCCACGCGTTCCCGAGATGAAAGGTCTTAACAGACAGACAATACAACAAAGTGATCCTATAAGCGTTCCGTTTTTTTATTTTCCTTTTAAGGTAACCCTAAAAACCATAGCAAAAATTTTATTATATTTACACTGAAACAATACACATAAATAAAAAATGTCACAAAGTACTCGTAGATAATTTTCAATATATAGCACACGGGCGAAGTCGCTGGCATAAGTTAGTATTCAATAATCCCAAAACCCAGTCCCATAATACCATCACGGTACAAACAATAAGTCCATTAGCAGTTCAAAGATCAGTTTTATAATACTAATTTCGTTGAATGACTGTTCAATTGATATTGTTTTCAATATAACCTATAGAGCTACATTGGTTAGTTGATAAACCAGTGTTGCTTGTTTACTAATCAAATCCTAATTCCATTTAGTTTTAGGTAAACAATAATAATAAATTAAGCTTTCAAACATTCAAATTCATGTTGGTAATTGTAGCTGGCAGTCGTGCGAATATATTATTAAATTGGGATTATTTCCGAAGTTTAATGCTTCAATGTTTTGGTATTGAATGGATTAACGTTACATAATGTTACGCTTAAATCCTCCGAAGTGATAAGTAGTGATATACGTATACCTATACCATTGCGCTTGTATACCCCTTAACAAAGTGATAGGTAGTGGTATACTTATACTATTGCGCTTATATACCCCGTAACGAAGTGATAGGTAGTGGTATACTTATACTATTGCGCTTGTATACTCCGTAACGAAGTGATAGGTAGTGGTATACTTATACTATTGCGCTTGTATACCCCGTAACGAAGTGATAGGTAGTGGTATACTTATACTATTGCGCTTGTATACCCCGTAACGAATTGATAGGTAGTGGTATACCTATACTATTGCGCTTGTATGCCCCGTAACAAAGTGATAGGTAGTAGTATACCTATACTATTGCGCTAGTACACCCTGTAACGAAGTGATAAATAGTGGTATACCTATACTATTGCGCTTGTATACAACGTAATGAAGTGATAGGTAGTGGTATACCTATACTATTGCGCTTGTATACTCCGTAATGAAGTGATAGGTAGTGGTATACCTATACTATTGCGCTTGTATACAACGTAACGAAGTGATAGGTAGTGGTATAACTATACTATTGCGATTGTATACCCCGTAACGCAGTGAAAGGTACTGGTATACCTATACTATTGCGCTACGTAATGAAGTGATAGGTAGTGATATATCTATACTAAATCTACATTGAGCAAGTTATGTATATGTCGAGACCAGATCATAAAAATTGATCACTTCATAATATGGGCAAAAAAACATTTGATGATATGTTTATCATCGTTTGGCCATATCATTGATATAGAATTTCTATGGTAATAAAAGGTCTAATAAAGAAGGCCAAACGGGGATTGAAATATCATCAAATTTTTACGTTTAAAATGATCTAGCCAGTTTTACTTGGCCATATCATGAAATGATCAATTTTTATGATCTGGCCTCGACATATACAGGGCTAATTTTTTATCGTTTTAATCCCGTAGAGGGTCGAGTTAGTACGCAACAACCGACAACTACCTACAGGTCATTGACTCGCTCAGCTGATGTTTACTTAAAGAATTTAATTTCGTACGATGCCTATATTAATTCGAGTTTTAGAAAAAAAGTACTTTATTTTTTATTAATTTTATCTTTACAAATAGATAGTGTTTAATGTACCGGGTGGACCCTCCATGGAATCAAAATGATTGACTTCTGTGGTGCATGTCGCGGGTTAGATTCCTTTAGATAGTTGTTCCGAGTCTGGGTGTCTTGTGTATGTAAGTTAACATTCTTGTAAATGCATCAACGATATAGTAGTGTAGTAGTTTTATGATACATCTCGAAAGGGCCCAAAGATCCATTCTTAAAGTCATGACTTTTAGACCTTTCAGATTTCCTACCAAGGTCTTATACGAGGAATGTGAGCTGCTAACGGTGAGACAGAATTATATTTTACAGGTTCTTATAAAACAGCACAGTAGTACCCCTTATAATTCACAAATTAATAAAAAGCGGACCATTACGAACATTTGCATACCCGTGCTCTGTCATACGGCGTCTGCTAGGTGACAACAGGCTTTTCTCGCAATTTACCTTTATAATAAAATAAATAAAATCCTTAACGTAAATCCTCTTACAACTCGTGAAACAAAAACCAAAGTTAAGACCTGGCTTTTGACACAGGATTACTATGAAACAGAAAACTTATTGCTTCCGAGCTGATTATATCAGTACGCATTTTGTTACATTTATTGGTATTCCCCACACATACTCACACAACTCACACACATAACGCCTGACTTTGTATTTCATTTTATAATTAAATTCGTTTATTTTGATTTTTTATTAATTTGATTAAATTTTTAGTTTTAAGTTATTAATTAATTGATTTATTTATTATTTTGTATTGGATATTAATTTGCTACTTAAGTTCTATTTATTATTTAAAATTAATTGATTGGTATCATAATTCTATTTAAGTTTTTATATAAATTATTTTGTAAATTATTTCAATAGTTTTATAAAGAAAATGGAAGAAATCACTGGCTCCTGAAACACAGGCACCTAACCTAGCTCAGGAGTCAGGGTTTCAATTATATGTATACGTATTTGCAACAATAAAGATTATTATTATTATTATAGTAGTAACCCCTAGTGTGGGGCAAGGTTTAAAAAAAAATGCTCTCAAGCCTGTCGCCATCAACCGTCCAAAAATCCAGATTTCATATTAATCTAAAAAATTCAAATTATAAAACTTTCCCGGGTTTGGTTTATTTGTAAATCTTTTCTTTGTATTTGCCTTTTTATTCTCTTTTATTGCACTTATCACTATTTTTCTCTGCATGCATCACACAAATGTTGACTGGCAGAAAAAGCCTGAGGCATTAACTTCGCCTCTGTACTTACTTTTGCGTGCATACAGTCATCATCATCATTTCAGCCAAAAGACTTCCACTGTTGGATATAGGCCTCCCCAAGTGTCGCCACAATGAACGGTCCTGAACGTCTCGCATCCATCTGATTCCCGTAACCCTTACCAAATCGTCGGTCCACCTTGTAGGAGGCCTTCAAACGCTGCGTCTTCCGGTACACGGTCACCACTCTAGAACCTTTAGGCTTCGACGGCCATCTGTGTTACGAGCAGTATGCCCTGGCACTTCTTCGTGCTATATCGGCAACCTTGGTTTTCCGGCGAATATCTTCATTATTCTTTTAGCAAATATGTTCTTAAAAACACTTTTACACGTCAATTTTTTTTTTTGTCAATTTTAACTAGATGAGGCCGGTGTTTTCTAGCTGACTACCCTGAGAAGAAAAACCGAAACAAACTCAGGAGTCACAGTCTCTTTTAAAGTCCATACATCAAACATGTAATAGTCAGAACATATGAGAACCATGCAGTTTAGTGTCTGGGATGGTCTTTTGAAGAAAGAACCACACAGTTATGAGTAGACCTGTCCAGCCAGTGCAAGTATTTGTCAGTATTCGTATAGCTTAACTCAGGACTACTAAGGAGCTCAACGACTTGACGAACAATACTAAAGAAAGGACATTTGGGTAGGCCGCAAAAAGTACTTTAAGAAAAAGTAACTGTCAGACATTAATTAAAATTAAAGAAAACGAAAAAAATAATCCACATTGTCCCCAAATTCACAATAATAAAATATACAAAAATGTAAATTTACAGAGTTAATATTGTAAATTGTAAGATAAAAGAAATAAAAGTAATTGTTAATGTCAAATTGTAAAAATAAACAATGTCATAATTGTATAAATAAGAATAAAAAAAATCAACAATGTCATAATTGTAAAATAACAATAATCGTCAAATTAAAAAAATAAAACAAATAATAAAGAAGAAATTCCTGATTCAATCTCACAAGGTAACTAGGAGGCTATGCTCCGAGCCCTTTCCATTCCTCTTTGGGCGACTTTGAATCTTCTGATGAGGCCCATTGTGAACGTGCATAGATTACTAAAAGATTATTACACATTATTGTCTATGCGACGCGGTTTAACCATTTGTATTTCCACGCAACTCTACTAAGTCAATGTCTTCACTATCATTCGTTATTGACTAGATACAGCTCCAGAATCTCAATAGTAAACTTTGGCATTCGCCGCCTATAGTGTTATAAATTATCCGAACGTGATACCCGTAGTTCCAAGGCCTATCAATATCGATATATTCGTTTCGACTTTTACGATTGTATATGTTAGAGTTTATTTCTAGGCTTACCGAATTGTTTGATATTTTGAATGGAACATTTTTCTTAGCAGATTTCTTTTTCTCATGTCTGTTAAATATACCGATTAGTGTTTATTTATTTATTATATCCTTTATTGTAAACTAATTACACATCAAAAAAAGGAAACTAAAACACATAAATACAATGGGCGGCCTTATCACGTTCCGCGATCTCTTCCAGGCAACCTGGAATGCACAGTACTTGCCTGGACAATAAATGGGGCTGTCATTGGTATGACAAAACCAGTATCATATATATATATATATATATATTGTAATAGATACACAGATGTAATAGATACATATATACATACTTATTGAAAACTATAGACAGAAATATAAATGACGACTATCGATATTCACAGCGACAGGTAATGTTCCTTAACAAGTTTACGATTGAGCGCGTTTACTTGCATCTAGCAATTCATTCCACAGACCAGCAGCCTGAACAGTAAAAGATTTATCATATAAAGTACTGGTATGGATTATGCACACTGTCTGTTCACTGTTACTCATCCCATGAAAATCATCCCATGATACTGTCAGACTTTTACTAAATAAAACCCAATCCTGTTCCTTCTTTACCTTCGTTCCCGGGCCTCGGGGTATACTGTCACATTACCCATGGCCCCAGTAGGCTTCGACGCTGTTAGGCCCCTACGGTTTGCTGACATCTCCTTGAGGCATTAGATTCGATGGATAGGCTGTGAGATTGTTTGAAATAGTTACCGGGCCCTGGAACGCAACCGAGAGGGTGTGTCAGACTTTTACTGATAAAAACCCATCTATGTGCTATAGTTGCCCTTTGCATTCTAAAACCACGGTTACTCTTTCAAATATTCCCAAAAGCCCTAGCATGCATCGGCCTTGCTAGGCTCTTCAGTTTTGCTGACAACTAAAGCGCACGTGTAGTACCTACTCCGCGTTGTCGACTCGGGTTTGCTTGTCTTTGCTCATCGTCTGCAAGTCCGCGCCTATCGGCAACCACGTATACGATAGAAGACGACTAAGGCTGAGTTTCTGCAATGACAATACAATCAAAACTAACAGTGATAAATTACCAAAGGCGCCATAAATACTAAGATAGGTTAAAAGAATATTGAACAACCAACCGGATTTTTAGAAAAAAAAAAAAACTTATGGTCCTAGAATGCAACAGACAACAGAAGGATACAGGTGTGGTTTTATCCATTAAAAATACGACACGCCCTCTGTTCCCACCTTAGAGCGACTCTCGCCGGGCCTTGGTTCAGGCCATGGTCCGTAGTGAGGAGGGATGGCAGGCGGTCGCCTCCTTCTGCGAAGCAGTAATGCTAGCAAAGGAGGAGGCCGACCGCATCAGGCAGAGGCAACGGGGCGCTCGCCCCAGCCGCCGCCGGGATTCCGATCCTGATTTCCGGCCACTGTAGGCGCGGGCTTGCGGACGGCGTACAATGGGTAGCACGCTGTCCGATCGTCCGGTAACCGACCGGACCGAGCCCAAGTCGTCGACGGCGCGTTCTGTTCCCGCGCGCCTCAAGGAGCTGTCAGCACACCGAAGAGGCCCAGCCTGCTAACTGCAGGCAGGCAGGGTCGAAGCCTACTGGGATCATGGGTTAGTTCCGAAAGGAATGCTCGGCCCCGGCACGATAGGCTACGAAGGAACGGGGTAGGTTTTTAGTCAGTAAGAGTCTGACACTACTTCCCGCTCCGCCCAAGGGCGGGATTTGTCATTGGATGATTTTACCTACCATAAAAAAAAAAAAAAACCTTAGAGCGAGATGTCATTACATGATTTCCCAACTTAAACAAAAATAACTTGATTTTGATTTCTTTACAAATAGGTGAAGGCGTTGAAATAATTTAATTCTGCTTTTCAAACACTCATTAAACACACCCTTTTCTCAATTTACATCACATTAACCGGAATCTCTCACAGCAATTAACGATGCATTATTAAAATCCTACACGCCCAAATAGCTCTAAAGATTTCACTTCATCCCAGGGTATATGCACCGTAAAAATAATTACGCATTGCATGGAACCCAGGAGAGCTACGCAGATAAACCATGTTCCATACACTCGGTGCTAGCTGTGGGGTAACAGACGGGTAAGTATATTTTATGAAATTTGAAGTTTTTTTTAGTCAAAGCCAAGAATGGTTTTTGGATCTTGTAGATTTAATTTATCATCTACTTTTTTTATGGTAGGTAAAATCATTAAATGACAAATCTCGCCCTTGGGTGGGGCGAGAGATAGTGTCAGACTCTTACTGATTAAAAACCTACCTTGTTCCATGCATTGCTCCAGGGCTCCGGGGTTCATTTTCACCTAAACCTTGGCCCCAGTAGGCTTCGGCCCTAATGGGCCCCTACAGTTTGCTGACAATTCCTTCAGCCCGCGGGAACAGTGCGCGCCGTAAACGCACAATTAAACGACATGGGCTTGGACCGGTCTGTTGCCGGACGGACGGACAGCGAGTTTCGTGTGCGTGTGCGTGTCCTTCGGGATTTATCATCTACTGCATTTCTTTTTTCAGTCTATTTTTCAATTTTTTTTTTTTTTTTTTTTTTTTTGTTATTTATCTTACATTAGCATTATGGCAGGCAGGGTCGAAGCCTGCTGGGGTTAAGGGCCGTTTTCTGAAAGGAAGGCTCAGCCCCGGCATGATAGGCATGAAGGAACGGGGTAGGTTTTTAGTCAGTAAGAGTCTGACACTACTTCCCGCTCAACCCAAGGGCGGGACTTGTCATTGGATGATTTTACCTACCATTAAAAAAAAAAAAAAAAAAAAACATTAGCATTATAATCACATAACAGAGGCGATAATAAATATGTAATCGAGTAATTTGTAATTGGTACATAACTTGATTTAATAGAGTTTTCACGGAGTTTCTTGTTCACTCTTCTCCATATAGATCTACGCATTGAAATCTGCAATTAGCATCAATGTTCTTACCTGAATAACTCTTAATAATTCAAAAGCGCCGGTCAATGGTTTATTTGAAATAAATGCTTCAATTTTTTATTCTTTTAGTATACTCCAAACAGAAAAATCAGTAAGAAAAAGTCCAATCCCCTCCTGCACCTTTTTACTCACAATCTACTAATCAGCATGGGACCTTATCTCTTCATCTGTTTACCTTCCTGGTTCTAAATACCATGACTTAAGTCTGCCTGACTACCGAGCGATGAAAAGATCTGATTTTGCCCACTAAATTGCCAAACTCATTTATCACGCTTTATCACTTACCCCCTTTTAGTTCACGCATAGCAACACCGCACAATACGAAATCCACGCTGTAATTATAAATCATTCGGATCGCGTCCGTTTAAATAGCTTACTATATTTAAATTTTATTATAATCTCCGCTTTTGAACCGTTCCCTGTTTAAACCTGCGGCTTTTCGGTGACTCCGCCTTAAGCTTTGTGCTTACATAGAAAATAGAGTACATTTCCATAGCTTTCAGAACAAAAATGCATTTTCATAGCCACTGTTTGCGTTTCATTGCTTATTCGAATTTTTCGCTGGGAACTGTACACGTAGTATGAAATGTATTTTATAAAGTTTAAGTGAAATAGTGTTTTTATGTTATGAATATTTATTACGTTAAAACAAAAGCCTGTGAATGGAATATAGGCTTTGCAAATAGGGATGTCAAGTGTTTTAATGAAGAAATAGAGTATATCTGATCTTAGAAGAATTAGATTAAGAGTACATTGTTAGAAGAAAATAATAGAATAGAATAGAATAGAATAGAATAGAATAAGCTATCTATTAGAGCAGTGGTGGCCGAGTGGTAACGGCCCCGACTTACGAATTGTAGGTCGCGGGTTCAAACCCAGCCAGGCGCATTACTTTGTGTAATTTGTTTCATCACCACTGCTCTCAAAACGGTGAAGGAAAACATCGTAAAGAAACCGGCATGTCCTAGAACCAAAAATTCGAAGACATGTGACATCTACCAACCCGCACTGGGCCCGCGTGGTGGATTACGGCCCATTGTGTGGATGCACCATACGGCCTGTGTCCCAACAGTGGAAACATTAAAAGGCTGATGATGATGATGAAACGCTATCTAAATGTAGTTTTCGGGATTAATACTAAAAATACCAATTAAAAGCGATCTAAATGTATTTCCGTGACTATTATAAAATTTAATGCCAATTAAAACTAGTAATAGTCCCGGAACAATTTTAGATCTAGTTTTGGAATAAGGCGGCTAGAGTATTTTAGCGTAGGTACTTTATTGCGTTAAGAGCCCTTTCACATTTCGGCATTACGCAAATTTAGGTATTTTATGCATCGAGCGGGCGGCGAACTACGTGAGCGATATTTTCATTCATGCTTCTAGCAGTCTCGCTCGCACTATGATATTGTGTATACGGCGGCTAAACGATCTTGATCTTTCGTAATTGAAGTATTCAGAAAGAGGTTAGAAGATGGATATTGTTTTTTAAATGTCGTTTTAATTTAAATATGTTCAAACAAATATTTTTAATATTCTGCAGTATTCGATAAACAATCGATTCTAATATATACTATTTATAGCAAAAATAGATTTTTAAAGTTGTATATATTTATTTTTAATTCATATAAATTAGTGCTCGACTGTGATCCAACCTGATGGTAAGCAGTGATGCAATCGTTGATAACTAGTTTATTAAGTGTATTTTCAGTCTAGCCTTAATTTTATGGTAGTATGGTTGAAATCTTATCGAATAAATGAAACAACAAAATGTATTATTTATTTTATTATTTGGTACAGTCAGACATCATATTTTTACATCAGAAAAATATTTCCCGCAAAGGCATTGATTGATCTTTTCTTGAGTCGATAACTTCTGGCAGTACACATTTTTCATAAAAAGCTTTTAATTTGGGTAACATTTTTAACGACCAAAATTCGTCGTCTTTGTAGATTGTTATAGTTTTTACAGGAAAGTCTGGTCCAGTCCATATGGCAAGTATGCAGACATTTTTATTGGATATATAAAGCTGTCCTTGAATTTGGTAGAACCAGTCATGACTTTAACTAGTCTAACTTTAATAAGTTCACTATCTGGTATACTAGTAAAGTGTGAACTTTATACTAATTGAAATATTATTTCAATTAGTATAAAGTTCACACTTTATTATAACTTCAATATAACGGTATATTATACCGTTCGAAAATAAATATTTACAAAGATCAAAAACTGCGTTCGTAGTTCACACGCACACAATAGCAATGCGGCAGCGTCTACGCGACAGTCGGCGCACACGACGGTAGTCACGGTAGTATCGGAACGAAAGCGCGCGGGAAAGAAACTGACATAGGTCCGACCTCGACAAGCGCTCGCGCGATACTAATCGCAGATGACCGACGCAGTGAAATATAAAGTGTTTTTATTTATTTTATTAAAAAATAATAGTAGCGATTTAAAAAAAAAAAAAATACTATAGTTTAAGCAAATATTGATGATTATTTTGGTATAAATTTGAAGTTTAAATAATGTAGAACTTTGGAGATATTGGGGCTTGTTTTGAAGCCTTTTCGGTAGATAATTGAATTACGTAGTTTTTTTTTTCTTTACATAAAAGGCATATAACGAAAATATTACCTGTTATGATTGAAGTATAGGATATTTGAGAGCTAATAATATTTTTGTTTTTGACTGATATTTAATAGAATCTCAAAATTAGAGCTCAGAAATGATGTCTCCGTGAATTTTTGCCGAAACATGTATCGGGAGAAAGCTTATTACTAAATAATTAAATAGTTAATCTAAAATCAGTTTTGAGGTAATTGTAGTAGAGAAAACGAACTATATTAACCAAGAAATTGTTATTTCATACAACGAACATAAAACCTAAAATTTCAACGTAGAAAACTTGCAATTTCGTGTTTTTTTGTAATACGCCTCTTAAGTAATAAAGTACTCCTCCTCGAAATAGAGTAAAATACTTTATATTAAAGTACGGTTGGCAACCCTTCTAATAAAGAACACAGCGTTGCAGAATAATCCAGACAGATGTTAACGTGACCTTATTTTGTATTTTTAACCGACTTTGAAAAGGAGGAGGTTCTATGTTTGTATTTTTTTATGTATGCTCACCGATATCTCGGTCAATTGCAGACCGATTTTGAAAATTTTTGTTTCAGTCTAAAGATTATACTCCCGAATTAGTCCCATAAAAATATTGTTTTGATCTGATGATGAACTTCGAAGATATAGAACGGAACTCTTCAAACAATCATAGCAGAACTGTCGTAACAAGTAAAATTGCTTTGTTTATACATGTAGTCGGTGACTGATTGAGGGAAGAGGGGTAGGGGGATACTGAACTGATATGATGATGAAGCCGGACCTAACCTAGCCGTGTTTGTTATTATTACGAGTAGTACTGTAATAATGATTTGATGATGGAACCGAATGGCGGAACGTATCTATTTAAGTTTGGCTGATACTACAACTAAAGACTGAGAATTAAAAAACTTTTTACAAAAAAAAAAAAATACAACCGACTTCAATGTAAAAAAAAAAACAATAAAAGTGCATAATAACTTTAATTCCGGAAGTCGATGTTAAATAACGAAGAGACCAAACTATTATAGAAACACCGACTTCCGAAATTAAAGTTATTTTGTACATTTTTGTGTTTTTTTTTTACATTGAAGACGGTTGTACTTTTTTTTAAGTTTTTTTTCTTGTACAAGTTACCAGATAATAGAATTAAAAGCAAATAAATTATCCGTTTGAATCATGTCAATAAAACAAAAGAAGATATACTTTAAAAAAAAGAACTCATAATTACCTGGTTTAATCATTTCTTTATTAACAAACAAAAGACGTAACATTCAGTCTGAAAAAAAAAATTTGTAAATAGACGTCAAAAATAAGCAAGTCAAATAAATTAGAGTCGCCTGCAATAAAAGAATGGGGCAGTGAAAAATAAAGTTTAATCTTGTACAAGAGTCTTCCGCTAATCGCCAACAGAAGTTTGTATTGGGAGGCTTCCCTTTGTAGTCTTCACAATATAGAAAAATCAGAACATCAAGATACTTCCCAGCCTGCTAGCTGCAGACAGGCAGGGTCGAAGCCTGCTGGGGTCATGGGTCAGCTTCCGAAAGGAATACCCGGCCCCGGCACGATAGGCAACGAAGGAACGGGGTAGGTTTTTAGTCAGTAAGAGTCTGACACTACTTCCCACTCCGCCCAAAGGCGGGATTTGTGATTGGATGATTTTATCAACCATAAAAAAATGTAATAGATACCAGAGCCGAGCCTTCCTTTCAGAAGCAGACTTCGACACTGCCTGCCTGCAGCTAGCAGGCTGGGTCTCTACGGTTTGTTGACAACTCCTTGAGGCACACGGGAGTGCGAGCCGTCGATGATCTGGGCTTGATCCGTATGGCTACCGGACGGTCGGACAGTGAGCTACCCATAGCTCGCCGTCGCAAGCCCGCTTAATACAGAGGGTTCAATTCCCTCCTTCATTTCAAAGACACAACAGAGTTGACTTTCTTGTATTCCACTTTACAGTATGAAAGGTTGTGACATGGCAACAGGGGAATAAAATTAATGAAGTTGTTCATTAAACTTAAGTGGGATTGCCGCTAATGTCTGGCCAGGGGAAAAAATTATGTAGCAGACCAACGATCAGATACTAGCTCTTAATTAATTGATAACGAACTTATCTCGGCTATTAGAGGAGAGTTATTATGTTAGTATGGTTATATTGTAGGACACAATGTGGGAACACTGTAGACTTCGCGAATTCTTAGATTACTTTCTTTTACGACCCACTTTTTTTATTATGTTTATTTTTATTGTGATTTTGCGTACAATATTGACCGGTCTACACTGTCCTTACATAATTATGAATACTGTAATATGGAAATATTGTAAGATAAACCATTTTTTAAAAAGAGTAACCATGGAGTTTCTTGCCGGTTCTTCTCCATAGGAAACGACCAATTTCGAACCGTGCACTAGCTTTTGACGTTTTATAAGTGCCCATGTAGGCCTATATGAAATAAAATATTTTGAATTGAATTGAATTGACAAAACGTTTTGGGAACACATTCATTGTGCATGCAGCTAAGGAATGGAATTTCCTGCCGGAGTCTGTGTTCCCTGATGGCTACAACCCGGGAATCTTTAAGTCAAGAGTGAATAGGTTACTTCTAGGTAAGCGCCCGTCCCGGGCTTCGTACCGGCAGGACGTGGCGTTGGAAGGCCTCCTACAAGGTGGACCGATGACCTGGTAAAGGTTGCGGGAATCCGTTGGATGCAAGACGCACAGGACTGTTCATTGTGGCGACACTTGGTAGAGGCCTATCTCCAACAGTGGATGTATTTCGGCTGAAATGATGATGATGACACACACTACACCATCCTTGTGAACAAACTGAGAATTATTTTTTGTTGTTGTTAGAAGGATGTAGAATACTTATGTTAATAAACGCAGCATTTGCATTATCAGAAAAAGTTGCACCTCTCTGATGACGCGTATCCGTAGCAGTTCCAACGCTATTCTCAGGGTGTTCCCCGATCACTAGGATTCCCCGATGGTATAGAGACGTTTATAACTCCACGCTGAATTTTAACTGCTTTTTTTAAACAAAATTCATTTTAGATCAATTTTATTTAATGTTAATCCTTTTTTATTTATATAAACTAGTGTTTGATTGCGATAACACCTGATAGTAAACAGTGATGTAATCGTTGATGGTAAGGCGCACTATTCAATGAATTCAATTATTATTTTCAATGTAATACAGAATAATTATTTTAATTTAATTATTTTATTCATAATTAGGTATCTACATACTAACTTTAGATATTAAGAGAATTATGACTACAAATACAATGAAGTTCCATCTGAAATATAATTTAAATTATTAGTATTTTCTCTTTATGTCTGCATTTGGAATGAAACAGGTTAAAAATGCAAATGTTTGCACCTACGTGTAAGTTACTGCTAAATATCTGCATAAATTAAGTAGGTTGGCTTTTAAAACGAATATTTTATTGCAGCACATAAGCATACATCATTGTATAAGCACACAGGAGTCGTATTATAAAATTAATGTAAACTGTAAAAAGAAGTAAAAAGTATACCTTCATGCATAGTTATGTAACGTTAATAACCTCCAACCCGAAATAAATTTCCATACATTCGCTCTTCAGTGATTATAACGCTATTACACATCTTTCTCTAGATATTTTAGAAACACAATAATCTCGTGGATATTTTCTATTGAAATCAAAATATAAATTCGTGTAAAACTAATCCAGTAAAGACCGTAAATAACCATATACGTGCAAAGCCATTTAAAATATGTAGATACTACTTCTATACCGTAGGTAAAAGGATGACATTAAAAGCAAAAAAGTGGTTACAATACCACTATTTACTGCAGACACTTAAAGTCATGCCACTAACGTAATAAAGATCAAAATCGGTTGAACGGAGAGTAAAAAAAACTTTGTTTAAATGTCTAATCTTATTGCGAATGGAATTTAGTGAACTTTAAAAGAAACAAAACTACGTTTTATATAACGTGAACTTTTATAAAGAAAGAAATAATGTTACACAATTTACGTGTTTTAAAGGCAAGGTCGACCCGTTAGAATATAATATGGACATAAACTTCCCCACCGCCTGTGTTCCTACGTTGTCGTCGTGGTGGGGCTTGCGTGTCTCTGTGATCTTGAGGGCTATGCCGGTAGAGCTACTCATGCCGGAAGGCCTCAAGGGAGAGACCAGACCAAGAGGAACACACATGGCGGAGTCCAGTCGGACCGCCACTGAGGGTGCGCAGTCCAGGAGCATCGGCACAATCAGCTGTTGGTGCTCTTGGGCGGCGATTTTGGAGAAGTGGGTTCGCCTCCGGTACGTGTCTGTTCATCAGACATGACCAGGATGGCGAACGTGATAATGGGGACCCCACCCCATTTCAAAAATCAGGCAAAGCTGAGTTCAGCAAATACTATGAGCGCGACTGGCAAAAAATTATCTACCCCAGGAGGGTACCCCATAGTGGGAGAATCCCTCCCCGAGCAGAGCTCGGGCTGCCCCTCGTATTCTGGGGGGGGCAACCATCGCCTCGGGTCCTCGGACCCTGTACCGTCCCTCGAGGACGCAGCGAGCCGGGGTGGCTCACCTGCCCGCGTTGTGGAGTCCCTGGGACCCGTTCCCAGCACGTCCGCGGTGCCGGCAGGTTTTGAACAGGCTGAAAGGAGTTTCGGCCTTAGGGAGGTGAGCGGAGACGCGGCGTCGGACTCTGATGCCGCGTCTTCACTTACCTCGGAGAGGATGGAGGTGGAGGAACTCGCTCCCAAAAGGAACGAGTTCCTCCGAAAGCGCCCCAAGTCGGGGGGTGGTCCGGGGTCAACCTCGGACGAAGCTTCGGCCCGAAAAATCTCCTCCTCTGGGCGGGGAGCGGGACGCAAGTCAGGACGGGGGAGGGGGCTCGCTGCCCAGGACGCGTCCCTCCAACGCACCCTGGAAATCGCCAGGGAGGTGCAACACCCCGGGGCAACCAGCGGCGAGCTTGGCCGGCCGGTTCCAGAGCCGTCTGACAGTGAGTCAGACGGCATGAAGGAGGCGCTGGCGAAGTTCGCCGAAATTGTGACGGCCACTCTAACGGCCGTCTC
The DNA here is from genome assembly GCA_958295575.1 of Leucania comma. Taxonomy (NCBI): domain Eukaryota; kingdom Metazoa; phylum Arthropoda; class Insecta; order Lepidoptera; family Noctuidae; genus Leucania; species Leucania comma. The sequence goes on along the minus strand of OY282474.1, from coordinate 9,854,610 downwards.
AAAGAAGAGACTCGGGGCCACCAAGGGAAGAGCCATCTCCGAGGGGACAGTCGCCGTCACGGATGCTCTGGCGATTGTCTTCGAGCCGCTCATAAAACCCTTCAACAGAAGGATTGAGCGGCTCGAGGCGGACCTGGCCGAGCGCCAGGGAGGTGGACCCGTCGTGATGGCCCCAGAAAGGGGATGCAAGCGGGGGCAAGGCGAGTCTCAGCCCCTTCCCCGACCGGAGAATGAGGTGCTGACCCTGCTGCGGCAGGAGCTGGGTTCCTTCCAGCGGCAGCACCAGCAGCAGCAGCAGCGATTCGAGGAGGGGGTGCAGAGGCAGCTTTCTGTCCTGGAGGGCATTGTGCTGCGCCCCCCACTCGCGACCTCCGGACTGAAGAGGGCGGCAACGTATGCCGCCGCAACCGCAGCCAAGGCTACTGCGCCCAAGGCGGGCCCGTCGGGGAAAGCCGGGCGCGGGGCCGTGGCGTCGGAGTCTGCGAGGCCAGCCCCGGCGGCCAAGCAGCAGCAGCGGCGGCAGGGAGGGACTGTTCCTCCCCCGAAGTGCAAGGCGGCGCTACCCCCCGCTAAACCGTCAAGACGCCCTGCTGGGGCGGCTACCAGGCCGCCTCACCCGCCTGCAGAGCCCTCAGCTGACACCGAGTGGACGGTGGTCGGTGCCAAGAGGAAGGCGGGCAAAGCGGCCAGGGCTGCCAAAAAGCGCGAGCGGCGGCGGCAACGAAAAAAGCGAGCCATGGCGGCTAGACTTCGTGCCCCTAAATCCGAGGCTGTAGTTATCACGCTACAGCCTGAAGCGGAGAAAAGGGGCGTGACGTACAAGTCCGTCATGGACAAGGCGAGGCGGGCGGTGCTGCCCCACTTAAAGGAGCTCGGAGCCTCTGAGGGCTTCCGCATGCGGCGCACCGTAACCGGTGCCCAAATGTTGGAGGTCCCTGGCGCGTCCAGTGGCCCAGCGGCAGACGCCCTGGCCAAGAGGCTCAGGGAGTCCCTGGACGCGGAGGAGGCCCGAGTGTCCAGGCCCACGAAGTGCATCGAGATGCGCATCATGGGCTTGGACGACTCCGTTGGGGTCGACGAGGTGGTGGCCGCCATCGTCGGTGCGGGAGGGTGCACAGCCGAGCAGGTTCGGGCGGGCACCATCCGCACTGATGGCACGGGCATGCGAGCCGTAACGGTCAGCTGCCCCGTGACTGCGGCCAAAACCATCACCGGGGAGGGCCGAAGGCTTCTGGTGGGCTGGGTCTCCGCCCAGGTGAGATTGCTGGAGCCCAGACCTCTGCGGTGCTACCGCTGCCGCGTGGGACATCATGCGGGGGCCTTTTGCGCCGCGGAGGTGGACCGCAGTGACCGCTGCTTCAAATGCGGTCAGCCTGGTCACAAGGTCGCCGAATGCCGTGAGTCGCCGCACTGCTACGCATGTGCGGCGGCAGGCCAAAAGGCGGACCACCAGGCTGGTTGCAGGTCCTGCGACCCCCCCACCAAGGTGAAGAACAGGGTCCGGCCCATCCCCGGTGACGTCCTCACCGCCGCAGCCGCCTCCGTAGCCGCCGCCGCTATCGCCGCCACAACCGCCGCGGCAGTGCCTCCACGAGGGGCTCAGGAGGAGATCGTAATGGAATGTCAATAACAGCTCCATTACGTCTCCTCCAGGCGAACATCAACCACTGCGCCCCCGCTCAGGATCTGTTGCTCCAGAGCATGGCGCAGTGGTCGATTAATGTCGCCGTAGTCTCCGAGCCGTATTTTGTCCTGCCCAGTGCAGACTGGGTTTCGGACCTAGACGGCTCGGTGTCTTTAATTAGGTCGACCGCCGCCGGTACCCCGCCCCTCGAGCGCGTCACGAGGGGACGAGGTTGCGTGGCAGCACGGTTCGGGGACATTGCAGTGGTAGGCGTCTACCTGTCCCCGAGCAGATCTCTCGGCGATCTCCACATCTCCCTTATGGAGCTGAAAAACGTCGTCGTTGGGTTTAGGGACCTCCCCGTGGTCGTTTGCGGGGACTTCAATGCCTGGAACGAGGCTTGGGGTTCCCGCTACACGAACGGGCGGGGTCGGTCGGTAGAGGCCTGGGCTGAGGAGTCCGGCCTGGCCCTCCTAAACCGGGGCTCTGTTCCCACGTGTGTGCGGATGCGGGGCGAATCAGTGGTGGACCTGTCGTTCGCCAGCCCTGATCTGGCACCGCGTGTCGTCGACTGGCGTGTTATGGAGGGGGTGGAGACGTTCTCAGACCACCGGTACATCCGGTTTGACGTCTCCGCCCAAACCTCGACCGCGCCGGTCCAGCAGAGCCCTTGTGGTCCGCGATGGGCGCTGAGGCAGATGGACCGGGAGCTCCTCCTGGAAGCCGCGACGGTACAGGCCTGGGTGCAAGCACCGGACAGGCCTGTCGACATTGACGTCGAGGCAGAGTGGTTCCGGGAGGGCATGTCGCAAATCTGCGACGCGTCAATGCCCCGAGTCCGTCCAGGACGTGCCAAGCGCCAGGTGTACTGGTGGTCGCCGGAGATTGCGGCATTGCGCAATGCGTGCAACCACGCGCGACGCCGGTACGCCAGGTACTGCAAGCGCCGCAACCGCCCGCCGGATGCGGAGGCTGTTGAGGCGGAGCTGTACGAGGGTTACAGGGTAGCGAAGCGGACCCTCCGAGCGGAGATTAAGCGGTCCAAGATGGAGGCCCGCAACGTCTGGCTGGGGTCTCTGAATGCAGACCCGTGGGGACGCCCATACAAGATGGTACGGGAGAAACTCCGTCCATGGGCTCCCCCACTGACTCAGAGTCTCCGGCCCGAGCTCGTGGAGGGTGTGGTCAGCACTCTGTTCCCTACGCGGGGGGTACACTCCCCCCCGTCTATGGCTCCGCCAACACCGGCAGTACCTGACGCGGACCACGACGACGACGACGATGTTCCAGAGGTGACCGAGGTAGAGATGAGAGTGGCGGTACGAAGGCTGAGTGCCAAGAATACCGCCCCAGGACCTGACGGCCTGCCTGGGAGGGCCTGGGTCCTGGCTATGGAGGCTCTCGGGCCTCGATTGAGGGGGCTCTTTAGCGCATGTCTGGAGAGGGGCCAGTTCCCACTTCGCTGGAAGACGGGGAAACTGGTCCTCATAGCGAAGCCTGGGCGCCCTGCGGACTCTCCGTCCGCGTACCGGCCCATTGTGCTGCTCGACGAGGTGGGCAAGCTCTTTGAAAGAGTCATTGCAAACCGCCTCGTCGCGCGCCTTGCAAGGGTAGGGCCGGACCTGTCGGACGGACAGTTCGGTTTTCGCAGGATGCGCTCCACGGTGGACGCCATCATGCGCGTGCGAGCCCTCACGACGGGGAATGCGGTGTCCCAGGGCAGGTGTGTCGTGGCAGTGTCCTTGGACATTGCCAACGCCTTCAACTCCCTGCCCTGGAGTTGCATTGGAACGGCACTCCGGTACCACCGGGTGCCCGACTACCTCTGTCGTGTGATCGAGGCCTACCTATCGGAGAGGTATATCATCTACCCCGGTCACCAGGGAGAGTGGAAACGTCGAGAGATGTCGTGCGGTGTTCCGCAGGGATCGGTACTAGGACCACCCTTGTGGAACATCGGGTACGACTACGTGCTGCGCGGCGACTTCCCCGACGGGGTCAGCGTGGTCTGCTACGCGGACGACACGTTGGTCCTAGCGCGGGGAGAGTCGTACCGGACGGCGGTCGAATTAGCGACACGCGGGGTTGCGATGGTCGTTGACAGGATCCAGCAGTTGGGACTCGAGGTGGCACTGCACAAGTCCGAGGCCATGTGCTTCCACGGCCCTCGGGGTGCGCCACCACCGCGTTCCCAGCTAACGGTAGGAGGGGTTCACATCGGCGTCGGGTCGACGATGAAGTACCTGGGACTCGTCCTCGACAGCTGGTGGAACTTCAAGGAGCACTTCCGACGTCTGGCTCCCAAACTGAATCGGACTGGGGCTGCTCTCGGGCGGCTCCTGCCCAACCTCAGGGGACCAGACGCCTCCTGCCGGAAGCTCTACGCGGGAATCGTTCGGTCCATGACTCTCTACGGGGCTCCGGTGTGGGCACCGACGTTGCAACAGCAACCGAGGGCCCAGCTGAATGCGTGCCAGAGGGTCATGGCAATACGCATGGTGCGAGGGTACCGAACGATCTCCCGCGAGGCGGCGACCCTCCTTGCTGGCCAACCGCCGTGGGATCTGGAGGCAACAGTCCTTGCACACATGCACGACAAGCGCATGGAGATGCAACGCCGGGGCGAAATTCCGCTGCCACGACAAGTCGAGGCATGGCGGACAGAGCTCCGGCGGGATCTCATGGCGAAATGGCGTCAACGACTATCGCAACCTCGTTCGGGGCGTGCCACAATTGGGGCGATAAGGCCCATCCTTGAGGCGTGGCTGGAAAGACCTCACGGCGTTCTCAACTTCCGCACGACGCAGGTGCTTACCGAACACGGAAAGTTCGCTAAGTACCTGTTCCGGATTCGTGCGGAGGATTCGCCCGGGTGTCGCCACTGTGCGGAACATCCGGAGGACACGGTGGAGCACACTGTAGAGGTGTGCCCCGCCTGGGCGGAGCATCGCCGTGTCCTCGTGGGGGCGATCGGCGGCAGCGATCTCTCTCGCCGGGCCTTGGTTCAGGCCATGGTCCGTAGTGAGGAGGGATGGCAGGCGGTCGCCTCCTTCTGCGAAGCAGTAATGCTAGCAAAGGAGGAGGCCGACCGCATCAGGCAGAGGCAACGGGGCGCTCGCCCCAGCCGCCGCCGGGATTCCGATCCCGATTTCCGGCCACCGTAGGCGCGGGCTTGCGGACGGCGTGCAATGGGTAGCACGCTGTCCGATCGTCCGGTAACCGACCGGACCGAGCCCAAGTCGTCGACGGCGCGTTCTGTTCCCGCGCGCCTCAAGGAGCTGTCAGCACACCGAAGAGGCCCAGCCTGCTAACTGCAGGCAGGCAGGGTCGAAGCCTACTGGGGTCATGGGTTAGTTCCGAAAGGAATGCTCGACCCCGGCACGATAGGCTACGAAGGAACGGGGTAGGTTTTTAGTCAGTAAGAGTCTGACACTACTTCCCGCTCCGCCCAAGGGCGGGATTTGTCATTGGATGATTTTACCTACCATAAAAAAAAAAAAAAAAATATGGACATAAACTTACCTTTTTATTTAACATTTTATTTGACAGTATTTTTTAAGAAATTAAGTTTATTTTGCAACCGTAGTTGAAGTAGGCCTGAACTTTTACTGCGTGTGCTTTTTTTTTAATTGATATAAACTAGTGCTTGACTGCGGTCCCGCCTGATGATAAGTAGTGATGGAATCTTTGATGGTGAGGCGCACTAGTTTATTAGGAGCCTATTCACTCCAGCCTTGAAGATACCTTAATTATAATTATGTGTTTTTGTAGCAAAAATTATGGCACATAGGTATACATTTTTTTTTTGTTATTGTTAAGCTCGCCTTTGACCACAATCTTACCTGACAGTGAGCTAAGATGAGGTCAACGATGGAGCACGCATATCTAGAAGTAACCTATTCACTCTTAACTTAAAGACCCCTAGGTTACAGCTGAAAGTAGCAGAAAATAAAGTCCTTAGCAGCGAATTTCACTCCTCTCAAATTCCTCCTCTTAATCCTCAAATTCACGTCAAATGTTCAACTGTTTTTAAAGACTTAATATTTCGTAGTTTGAAAACCCGTTCCTGCGGGAATATAAAGCCTAAGTTACTTCAAAAGCGGTCTAGCTGTTTCGGTTATTAGCCGGAACAAACTGAGAGACAGACGTTTTTTTAAATTTTATTTTGATATTACAAGCAGGCACCTCAATTTTTAGATAATATGTAATGTCTTCAGACCTGCCTCTCTACCACGACGTCTTAAAATCATCATATTTCCATTGATATATGATTCTCTCTCACACTGATCCAATTCTTGGTAATTTCCTTTTTCTAGTTTATATTAATGACATTCCTTACCTGATGGCTTATTTACCCGATATAGCTTCTCATATTTTTAAAATAGATAGGAAAGAAACGGAGGTCTTGCAGGTCAATGATTTGTTTGTTCTTTTGAAATAGTTCGCAGCTTAACCAAGAGTAAACATGGAGTTTTTGCCAGTCCTTCTCCATAGAAAACGACCAATTAGAACCACACGCTAGCTTCTGACGTTTTAAACTCGTAAGTATCCAAGTAGGCCTATGTAGCATAAAAATAAGTTTGAATTTTGATTTTCGTTTTGCTGTATTGTGAAAGTCACAATACAGCACACTTTGGATAAGCTTTAAAAACTTTTCTACACAATTTCTAAAACGAACTTAATACCATTTAGATAATAAATACAAAACATTCAAATTGTTTTCTTATCTATTCAAAACATTTACGATCCCCGTGTTTCAGATTACAACCTGACTAAATCGAATCTAATTTCTGGCCAAATTATATTTTCTCGTCAAATCCGCCCCGGGCAGAGATCAAAGAATGAAATTTGTTGTAATTAACTTTTGTGTCTATTAACGTAAACCAGATTTAACAAACTATGTTTAAGTCGTTTTGGAAAATAATAATAATTACGGAGGAACACCACGCTGCGCTTTAAAGGTGGGGATCATAGACGTAGGAAAAATGGCTGCCAGGCTAAAATGGGATTGGGCGAGTCACACTGACCGTAGAAGAGAAGTCTCCCTCCACAACGTGGGTTATATGAAGAGCTGGTTCAAGATGGCCCGAGACAAGAATACTTGGAAGAAGGTTGAATACAGGCCTGGCCTTTGAAGCATAGGCTAAATTAAAAAAAAACGAATTTCGAATGCGATTGTTTTTATTTAAAATAAAAACATTTGATTCATTTCGATTTGAAAGTTATGCCAATAATATGATTTACAATATTGCAGATTGCGTTTGTAGTTGAGTGGTTTTTTTTTATTGTATTGTATATAGATGTGAGCGGTAAACAATTTTGAAATAAGTAGATTTTGCAAAAATGTAGGGCATTGGCTCTTCAAACTTGAAATAATTTTAATTCACATAATAATACTAACTTCTGACATTTTAAATTACAATTGGTCGTTTCCTGTAAAAAAGATAATAAAAACTACATGGTCACTGTTGCAAAATAAATAATTACAATATTAATAGGTGTAAAAGGAACTATCCTTTTACACCTATTAATATTGTAATTAATAAATTTAATTATGTTATAATTACCCTAGTAGAGCGGTCAACATTGTATCCAAAAGCGGAATCTGTAAATTCTGCTATAAAAAGAGGCTATTCAAAAATTTACAACAATAAAGTAATAAGGAGGATAGTAGACTGTAGTTTTATTATTATAAAAAATGTTTTTATAATATTAAAAATATGCAAGAACAATGACAAAAAAGAAAAACAAATGTAAATTAAAATAAAGTTATTTGGAGGTGGGTAATCATCTAATGACTTTTCCCGCTCTAGAGCGAAGTGAGAGGATGTGTCTTTTACTGACTAAAGCTACACATTCAGTTGCCCTTTGCGTCCTATACTATTATTTTTTATTAGACGAAGTAAAGTGACAGCAGTGGACAATGCCCAACTGTCAAATAACAATGCCCAACTGTCAAACAACCATTGTTATAGCTGTCACTTTTCTTCGTCTAATAAAAAATCATAGTATAGAAGCCAAGTCAATATCCAACATCAAAATGTGGAATACGGGATTTTTTGAAAGAGTCATCACTGCCCTGGGACATAAAGGGCCACTGATTCAAAACTGGTTGGATTTTATGTAAGTCTGACGTTCACTTTCACTCGGAGAAGTTATATGAAAAATGTCAAAATATATCAAATCACGCAATAAAAAAGACAAACTCCTACCGCCCCTTCAAAATTAATAGTAATAACTTATGTCCATCGTCCTACCACTACGAAGGTGATACCCCATTAAAGGTCATTCCAATAACGGCCATACGTTCTGAAGGGATAATAGGGACCAACGTAAATGGGGCTTAGTGACCTTTAGGGTAGGTTTACCATGGAGGTTAGGCTGATGCGATTTTTTTTACTTGTTGGCCTACCAAGCATCGTTTATATAGGATGACTGGTAATTAGTGAACGATACTTAAATACGTGATTGTAGTCATGATAACAAACAACTTTTTCTATGGGACCAAACCTGAAATCGCGAAAAAAATCAGTCAAGTTCAGTACATTTTGACCAGTTAGGCGATCACAAATGTACTGACCAGTAGCAAAACTGATCAGTAGCGAATAGCCTTGAGTGCGGAGTTTACGTGAGGAATAAGAGAATGTTGAGCGCGAACGTTGTATGAGGGATAGGAGACTATGCTCGAGCGGTCTTGTGCTGTGCCAAATTAATCTATTTTCTTTCTTTGTTTTAAATTATTCCTGGTTAACATAATTATTCCCGTGATAGAAATCATCTTCAGTTTTATTCCAGACCATAGCCTACTTGTGTGCTTTAATCCGATTAGCCGTTACAACGTCAAGACATAACAGAAAGATAAAGTTACTTTTGTATTATAAAATTAGTTTGAAGGTCTCTACCTCCTTGATTTCAAGCGTGACTGCTGAACATAGAGTCTTGAATTTGATCCGTGAGTCAGGTATTGTTATTGGATTTATTTATAGATACAATCATGGTGGTTATACAAGTGACACAAAATCTATCGACCATAATTCCATTTGCGTAAGTTGATGGACATGTGTATTCCCCCCATTCTGACCTATGGTGCACAGACATGGTCTTTGACTAACATCCAAAAGTCCAAGCTCAAGGTTTGCAAGCGTGCTATGGAGCGCAACATACTATGTGTTAAGATGGGTCTACGCTAGAGAAGCCGAGCTCGTGCCGATTACGAGTCGAGCTCAAATTCGTGTAGTACTACTCGTGCTGGGCTCCTCTAAAATCTGTCCACACTACACGAATTTGAGCTCGGCTCGTGCTCCGCTCTGCTAGCGAAGACCCACCTATAAATTAACAGACCACGTTCGAAACACTATACTGCGCTCCAAAACACAAATCGTTGATGTGACTTAAAAGGCTGCCCAACTTAAATGGACTGGGCAGGACATGTCTGCCGCATATCTAACGAGCTGTGGACACATAAAATACAGGATTGGTGCCCAGACACAGCAACGCGGGGCCGCGGCAACCCACGAAGAAAATGGCGGAACGACCTGGATGTCTTCCTCAAGAATTGGAACGAGAAAGCGAGTAACCGTGGTAATTGGAAAGAATGGAGGGAGGCCTTAGCCCAGCAGTGGGACAGTACAGGCTAGCTATAATAATCCTTTGAATGGACTGATTAAACTAAAAGTCTAAAAGTGAGGAGAGGTTTTTTTCTACATACTGGCAGTAAATACATGATCATAGTAATCCAAATTATTCAGAAAAATATTATAGTTGAAAATGTCTACTTGTACAAAATATCCGATCAGCTACGATGAAATACAAATTTTATCCTTTATTGGGTACGTTATTACGGCTCTCAATTCAAATTTATTCATTCGAATATTAACTATTTTGATGATAATTACAAGAGCGAAGCTACTCGTATAATAGAATATTATAAAGCATGGTTTCTGCAATTACTGCACACTATTCATATGAAATAGATTCATTCATTTGTGGATTTATCATAACTTCTATTGAATCATTGGATATATCCAGAGATCTAATAAAACAGAAAATATATCACATGCAATGTGTCGAATATTACTCAAACAGTTCACAGAAAGTACCTATTAAAATCGGTTTATTATTTGTAGGCATAATTAAATTTAAATTTTTTAAAATGTATGTATAAACATATTATTATGTTACCGGCAATCTGTATAATTCAGGTATTCTATACAATACCGAATGCACAGTCGGTAATCTGCGTAAAATACGAGAGCAGGGAAAGGAGGTGATGTAATTTTAGGGCACCCCGACACGGACAGGTTAGGTTAGGGTTATTTTTTTAGCACCACCTGAAAATAAAAGCCTTATTTTGAACCGTATTCTATACATTGCCTAGGTATTGTATAGAAAACCGGATTATATGTATAGATTGCCGGTAACATATACATAAATTAGATTTGACCAAAAATATATTGTGTATTTATTTGTACTAAGAGTGGCATGAGAGCATATTGCAACAAACTTAAATAGATAATATAGGCAGTCTTTGTAAATATCGTGGAACCATTTTTTTAGTCAGTATAAAAGGATTTAGTTTTTAATACAGAATACAGTCACTTTGTTTTGTATTAGAATACAGATGTAAGTTTTAATGCTTCTACAGTATTTGGCAACAAAAGTATTGAGTCAGCCTGCTCTGTAAGCTTCACTGAAGTATTACAATAAAATTCTCAACTTCATTTCTGAGATCGGGGTTGTTTAAATAAATCCATAATTCCAGTTGTGCAGGCACGTGAGAATCATAACTTCATATTCAACATCACAATTAATTTAATTAACAGGCACTGGATTGCTACCACGAGGTCTTAACGCAATCCATTTTACGACCTGAATTCAATTGTTAAAGGGATGAAGCTATGAACGGCTAAATTTTGATCGTTTTAATCCCGTGGAAGGTCAATCCGGTACATGAAACACTATCGATTTGTAAAGATAAAATAAAAAAATACTTTTTTTTTCAAAAATCGAATCAATATACGCATGTAAGAAATTAATTTCATTAAGTAAACATCAGCTGAGCGAGTCAAAGACCTGTAGGTCCTGCCTGCTCTGGGCCTGTAGGTGTAGGTTCGTCGTTGCGTACTAACTTAGGTACCGGATCGACCATAACGATCAAAATTTAGCCGTATATAAGGTATATAGCTTCAACTTTCTTTCTCGCTCGCAAGATTGAAATTTTTAATACGTCATATTCATCATCATCATCAGCCTTTTAATGTTCCCACTGCTGGGACACAGGCCTCCTCTCTAAGAGTGGGAAGGACCGTAATCCACCACGCGGGCCCAGTGCATATTAGTGAATGTCACATGTCTCCGAATTTTTGATTCTAGGACATGCCGGTTTCCTCACGATGTTTTCCTTCACCGTTTTGAGAGCAATGGTGATGAAATAAATTACAGAAAGTAATGCGGCTGGCTGGGTTTGAACCCGCGACCTACAACTCGTCAGTCGGACCCGTTACCACTCGGCCACCACTGCTCTCATGTTATGTCATAGTAAGTCTCCTAAACTTTACAAAGAAATATAAAAAAAGTCTTGTTCTTCACAAAAGGTGTTACTAACAAACCTTTATGTGGAGTTAGCGGGACTTGCCCCATCGTAATAGCAATAAGGATTTCGGCTTAGGATACGCAATTAAGGGGTGAAACTTTTAATAACCAACAATATTATAGGTAATACGACGAAGGAATTGTATACGATCGATGTTTATGAGTCTTTGAGGAGTTTTATTGGTTTGGAGAGCTCAATTTCGATGTAATAGGGTATTAGGGTTATGAGGGTCTAAGCATGTGAAATGTTCTTGATGTAATGCGGTATTTATGACGCAATTCAATAGATGTTGAGCATGTAAAGTGCACTAGAATATGTTAAGCACGGCCATCTGTTTACTTGTCAAAGTTTGATTGACAATTGAGACGGGCCTTAGTCGTCAAAAGACAAGATTTTTTTTTTTGGTGGTTAGAAATCATCCTATGACAACTCCTGCCCTTGGGCAAAGCGGGAGATAGTGTCAGACTTTAACTGACTAAAAAACCCACCCCATCCCTTCTTTGCCTTAGTTCCAGGGCCCTGGTGTTCACTTTCACATTAGCCATGGACCCAGCAGGCTTCGACCCGGTTGGGCCCCTACGGTTTGCTTACAACTCCTTGAAGCGCGCGGGAACAGTAGGCGCTGTCGACGACTTGGGCTCGGTCCGGACGGTTACCGGATGGTCGGACAGCGAGCTTCCCATTGCTCGCCGTCCGCCAGCCTGCGCCTATGGTGAAGACAAAATGTGGTTAAATAATTGAGACGAGTCACAAACCAAAGTAATTTAGAAAATACGAGTTAGAATTGTGCAGAGATATGTATACATGACAGTTATTGTTTGTAGCAAAATAAAATTTACGTATAGGATTTATTGACATTTTTTTTTTTCATTTTTTATACTTTAATTTACTTTATTTCATTTGCATCAAATATAATTTAACTTGAACTTTCTCTCTGTTGCTTTTATAACAAAATAGAATAATATGTTAACAAAATGTTGAAGCGTGTACAAAAACAACACAGTAATTCATTTTAATTTCACTAAAGCAAGCTTGAAAGTATTCTTACGCGGCCAGCTTTTAATTAAAAATTAACTTGCTCAAGTCGGCGGCTTTTCTAATAGTTTCATTACTCATCTCGGTATTCGTGTCATATAAAGTAGGTAGGTGGTTCCGTGACTTGCAGACAACGCGAAGTTACTATAGAGTGACCCAAAGGTTATGTGAGACCAAAGGTTATGTGAGACTGTCACCAAAGGCCCCAGGATAAAGGCAAGGAATGGAAAGGTAGGTTTTTAGTCAGTAAAAGTCTGACACTGTTTCCCGCCCCACCCAAGGGCGGGATTCGTCATTGGATGATTTTACCTACCCAAAAAAAAAAAAAAAAAAAACTATAGAGTGACATTTTGAAGGATAACTCCTTTACAGAGTTATAACAGTACAACTTATCTTGTCCGTCTGTGTTCCGTGAGTGTGTCCGTGGCATCACTAGGCCCTATAAGAATACCAGCGCTGCGTTATTTTGCTTTTTTTGGTTAAAATATCGCAGCATAAGGTGAGATCAGGCGGTCGCCTCCTTCTGCGAAGCACTAATGTCGATTTCCGGCAACCGTAGGCGCGGGCTTGCGGACGGCGTGCAATGGGTAGCACGCTGTCCGATCGTCCGGTAACTGACCGGACCGAGCCCAAGTCGTCGACGGCGCGTTCTGTTCCCGCGCGCCTCAAGGAGCTGTCAGCACACAGAAGAGACCCAGCCTGCTAACTGCAGGCAGGCAGGGTCGAAGCCTACTGGGGTCATGAGTTGATTTCCGAAAGGAATACCCGGTCCCGGCACGATAGGCTACGAAGGAACGGGGTAGGTTTTTAGTCAGTAAGAGTCTGACACTACTTCCCGCTCCGCCCAAGGGCGGGATTTGTCATTGGGTGATTTTACCTACCATAAAAAAAAGTGCTTATTTTCTGCCCACCATGAACAACTACCTCCAAAATTTCAAGGCTTAGCAAAACGAATTGCACAGATACTTAGGTTTTAAAGAGATTTGATTTGCAGACAATCGACACAAAAAAAGAGACCTGTGAAGATAGTTCAATAGTTTAAAAAAAAATGTAGTAGTTTATTCACATAATCACTACATAGTATAAAACAAAGTCGCTTTCCGCTGTCTGTCCCCATGTATACTTAGATCTTTAAAGCTACGCAAAGGATTTTGATGCGGTTTTTTTTAATAGATAGAGTGAGTATAGAATAGAATAGGGTGAATTCAAATGTAAATACATTAAATTAAAATATTTCCATTTAATTTAATTAATTCTATTTCAGTTTTTTATATAAGAATTCATTACTTTTTTTATTATTTGAAACGACAACATAATTTGAATTTAATTTAACATAACTTTCTCTTTACTTATTTTTCAACAAAATATCTAAAGTTTTTTGTATTTTATTTATGTTGATTAAGTAGGTTCATAACAACAAAGGCGTTAACAACACGGAGCCATTTTAATCACACAATACATTTTTTATTATTTCATACTTCATCCAGAATCTTGTAAACAGACGTGAAATGTCTGTATGCGAACAAGATTGCGGGTGACAGCGAGTTTAGTAACACAATATGGTTGTCAAAGAGTTTGTTAAGACTGTGCATAGAATTAATATTAAGTGTTGGGCTAATTCCTTGGGAGAGGGTGGAGTCACGCAGCTCTGTTGATGCTCAGCTAAGAGGCGCGGGATTATATCCCCATTTGTTTATTTAAAATTGACTTTTGTTTGTGCAGATTTGGATTTTATTTTGGCCTTTCGTTCTGAAAGTTGTTTATGCCGTCGTTTATACAGCATACAAAAAAAGGTCTGGAACAATTTGCCTGCTGCGGTCTACCCGTCTGATCATAATTTATGTGTCTTTAACACTAGAGTGTATTGGCTCTTAAGCTTTTCAACGATGGCATCACTGGTTATCATCAGGTGGGATCGCAGTCAAAAAAGAGTTCAATTTCATCAACAACACAAATAGAAACAGGTACGAAAAAAATATGACTATTTGACGATATTTAGGTAATTATGAATTCCAATAGGTATCAGCCAAGTTGTTTCCACTATAGGTCAAAGACCTGTTTTATAAGGAGACTGCCTATAATCGTAAAGGCTTGGCCACCTAGAACAAATTACTAAATATAAATAAGTTAGTCCAGGGTTTCACTTCATTTAAATTTGTTCACCGATGTGAGTTATTTTCCATAAGATAAATTTCGAATAAGAAATTAGTATAAATATTCAATTAATTAATTATCACAATTTTATTTCGTTTATAAATATACAATTTTTTTTTATATTTCTTAAAATCATTAAAAAGAGTAGCCTACCGGTATCGGGAACAGGGTTGGTAGGGCGGTCAAGGCTACCTCCTAACGCCACCTATGTCCAGACGTATCGGTTTCTGAATCAACCATTGAACTCATGTTATTTTTACAATAAAAATTATTATTATTAATTAGAATTATTCGCGTGATTTGAATATATAAAATAGCCCGAAATCATCTGTCGAGCAGTTACCTACCCGGACCAGACATAACACCCATCTGGTCGGAGGATCCTCCCTTTTCTTCAGAGGTTTGCGGGATTTTTCATCCTGTTCTGCATACCTTTAAAGAGGTGCGGGCTTCCGGTATGAAAGACAATGAAGGAACAGGAGTGGTTTTTTAGTCAGTAAAAGTCTGACACTATCTCCCGCCCGCCCTGTCCAAGGACGCGGAGATGTCATTGGATGATTATCCTACCAACAAAAAAAAATACCTTTAAAGAGGTTCGTGGCTACTAAGCCATTAGCTGACACGGCTATCGGTACAATGATCGCTGAGTCTACATACATCCCACATATCAACAGCCTCATAAACCAAGTCAAAATAATTTACAATTATATTATTAATGAGCACTAATACCTCAATAAATTAAAAAGATTCTCATCAACATCATAATAACTTTCCTTAAGAAAAAATATATATATATTATATACATATAAATACATTTTCTCTGGGTGCCATGTGTCTAGACATTTAGGTAGGTAAATACTTATATAACTAGGTACCTATATATAAAAGACAGTACAGGTAAATCAACAAATGTCGATGTCAAATACAAACGTAGGCACAAAAATTAATGGCCTGGAAAATACATATTGAAGAAATCTAGAAACATTGAATTTTCTGGACTAGTACAAGAAAAATCTTATTATTTTTCGGGAGATTTCTACGTAAAAAGTTGTTCGACAATATAAAGCTTGTACTTGAAATATAGCACAGGATTTGCTTTGTTATCATGTGGTGAGAAATATGAAACATTTACATACATATTTTAGGTAGATACAGTCAGATACACAAGAAAATTACCATAATTATGGGATTTTTTTGTGTGTATTGTTTATCATAGTCTGTCTAGTCTAGTATTTAGAGACATAAAAGTGTATCAAAATAATAGTTTGTGTCATATTTGATATGTAGGTCGGTTTTGTGATAGTAAATACTTTCTCCTTCGTTTTTCTTAGAACCAAAAGATGTAAGGTATACATTTTTTTTTATTTGTTTTTTTTTAATGTTTGTTTTGGTTTTCTGGTATTTTTTCTGAGTTTTCCTCATTCATAATCTACCTACAGCAGTTCACTGCTGGACAAAAGCAGTTATACAATCACTCGCCCTTCTCAGTAATTCTCATCTAGCTGTTACCAGCCATTCTGTTGAAAGTCGTCGCTACTCGTCTAGCCAGAGGACGTGAAATTTTATAAAGACGATTTGCAGTATTATGTCACAATAAGTCTTTAAAACAATGACTTTAGCTTTTCATTCATGAACATCTAAATATCATTTCCTTTCTGTTTTTATTTCTTATTCTCATGTCTTCTATCATTAACTTACATTTTTTCCTTCTCCTACAAAATTATTGCTCAATTTTGATTCTAAGAGCTTTCAGTTCGTTCGAAGGTAATTTTATTTACCTGTAATAATCAAAACTTAAGAGGTATATATACAAATTAAAAATAATAATACGGGTAGAAAAATAACTTATTGGGCATTAAAAAATTCATCCACATCGATATCAATGGGAAAAGTGCCCAGAGCGCTGGCAGTATTGCCACGTTGGATGGCAATGCTGATTCAAAGGTTTTCTGGTATATATTGGTGTCAGCGATAAGGCGAGAAGTTATAAGTATGATTGTGGGTGGATGGAGAGGGAGGTAAAAAATGGATGGATTATGTGAGCAGTGATATGAAATAAAAAGGATTGTGAAAGCGCGACGGGTGACTAGACAGACTGGAAGAAAAAAACGTGTTGAGCCGACCTCAAATAACACGAGACAGGGCAAGGGCAGAAAAACGATGGTACCATACCCATATTTAAGTTCATGTACAAGAGATGTACACCTGTTTTGGTGTATACTAAAATATTATTCTGTCCCAAAACGTAAACGTAACGTTTCGTAAGCGACTGTACGTACTTGAGTGTGTTAGTTTATGCTAAGGTAGGCAAGTATATGTAAGGCCGCAAATCAACTGGTGAAGCTTCTAGAAATTTAGGCTTACCTAAGAATAATGGAGCAATGAATAATGTATTTAGATGTTACGATGCCGTTTCATGAAAAGGATTGGCGAAGTAGCTAAGTTGTTGGTTTATTGAGATAAGGTGCGATCAAAGTGGTAGATGTGTGATAAATGCATCATACATTATACTAAGATTTTTTTATTAGATGAAGTAAAGTGACAGCTATAATAATGGTTGTTTGACAGTTAAGCATTGTTATTTGACAGTTGGGCATTGTCCACTGCTGTCACTTTACTTCATCTAATAAAAAATCATAGTATACCTACATTTTCTGAAAGAGTACGCATCAGCTGTTTTTAGGTCATCCAAGTTTCTCTATATTATCATCATCATCATTTCGGCCGAAAGACGTCCACTGTTGGGTTTAGGCCTCCCCAAGTGTCGCCATAACGACTGGTCCTGTGCATCACGCATCCGTCGGATTATCACGACGCTCACCAGATCATCGGTCCAACTTTTTGAAGGCCCCTACCGTTGCATCTTCCGGTACCTTTTCTCCCTATCACCTGTCTGCTCTGCGAACGAAATGTGTTATTCCCATTGCTCATCGGCTTCCAGTTCATATATTTATACATATATCTAATCTATGTAAACGAAAGACGTCTAATATTGGACATGACCTCACCCAAGACTGACTGACTGTGGTTTCCTAATAACATATCAGGAAAAAAAGCCACTAGGTGCTATTAATGATTTCAAATTATCTGTTTCAGGCATGAGTTTATTACTCAACAGTCGCTCTTGTTTAGACTCTCGGAATAAGACAAACGGATTTATCACTAATGAGCATGGAATTAGTATGTACTTTAGACAGAAAAGTAAGTCTACCAAGTCAACTATTTAAAAAAAAATCGATGCCCTTTAAGCTGAGTATACATGTCACCCATAATATATTATGCACTTTTTAAAACACAAACATGGAAGGAGCATGATACATATTACACATGCCCGTCCTGTTGCCTCGCCTCAAATATGCAGACACGGAGTTACATTCACATTTACCGCTAACAAGCTTTCGCCCGCGGCTTTGCCCGACAAAGTCGACGGGCTGCCTTTTTGCACTGTCCGTGTTTTGCGTCGTTAAATATGATGGCGTATAGTAAATTTTGAGTATGGATATGTCGTTGTTATATTCCCTAAACGAGAATTCATAGAAGTATGCAGATGTATCGAAGCAAATGCATTTCGTGGCAATATGAAAACGTAGGCAAGTGTGAGTAGGACTCGCGCACTGACGGTTTCGTCCAAACTTATTTTAAAAGTTCAAATCCCGATCGGAGTCTCGTAGATTTTTCCAAAGATTTTTTTTGTGATGTAACTGCTGTGTTTTTAGATTTTTTCCTATACTTGTTCTATGAGACCTTGCTTCACGTCAAATTTCAGGATTTTAGGTCTACGGCTATGAATTTTGATCCCCTTGAGAGTGTCGAGACTGCAGACTTAAGTATAGGGTTTTAATTTCAAGTCGATATTTTGACGCGTTCCCGAGATAAACGGTCTGGACAAGCACGCAGACAGACGGGGTCTCGTTTTTCCTTTTGAGATGCGGAACTCTGAAAATGATTGATTTTTATAATATTTTCATATGAAAATATTTATAACTAAAAGAGCTCAGACTAGTCAAAATTGTACCTAAAAACACGAAAAAAAAAAATGACGTACGCTCCTGTCAATCTACTACTATCTGTCACCTGCCAGTTTGCTTACGTCTCAACATGAAGTACCTATAGACAGTTGAGTGTTCACACGTCGAGTATCACTTGCGACGAACCACTAATTGGGTCACATCACTAGCACAGATTGAAATCAAACAGAGCTTGAAATGGAGTGTCGGGATGTGTATCAGTGCATCTGGAAAGTCTTTGTGGAACGGTTCCAGTGGGACGACCGAGTTAAAAGTGTTGAGCACTTTTTGTATTGCAAGGCTACGGATTTTTATACTGAATGCATTCAATTTTATTTATTGGTTTTACTGAAGAAAATTTGCCGAATAAAGGCTTACGTATGTGCATATGATATGTGACCATCCATAACCCTTCAACAAATGTTCAGATGGGCCTTCGGTTGCCTTCGCAGCGACTTTAACCCCATCAGTGTTCCATAAAGGGCCATGGACCGAACGATGCCTGCGTAGAGCCTCCGACACGAGGCGACTGGACCCATTAGGTTTCGGCAGGAGCCCCAGTCCGATTCAGTTTGGGAGCCAGACGTCGGAAGGGCTCCTCGAAATGTTCAAGTGCGCGGAGATGTCACTGGATGATTTTCCCACCGAAAAAAAAAGCACGTACAATACTTTTTATCCCGGGAGAATTTTCTCTTGGGACAGTTTTTTAATTACATGTGGGTAAAGTTAGTAATGCCTTCTTGAAATACCGTAATAGATGCATCAACGCTAGGAATTGGTCCTTGCGTTGATACTTCTTATATCGTAATAATAATAATATTCCACAACCTTCACACAACGCCATCTAGTCTCAAACTGAGCATAGCTTGTATTAAGAGCACTAGATAGCGGATAAACATAAATATATATATTTGTAAATACATACATATTATAGGTAAACTAGCGACCCGCCCCAGCTTCGCACGGGTGCCATGGCGATGTATTATACATATAAACATATGTATTATACATATGTTGTGACACCCTATTAATTTTAAGTTCTTAATGTAATTTTACTTTTTGGTGTACAATAAAGAATACATCTATCTATCTATAAACCTTCCTTTTGAATCACTCTATCTATTAAAAAAAAACCTGAAAAACTTTAAAGATGTAAGCATACATAGGGATAGACAGACAGATAGAGCAGGAAGCGACTTTGTTTTATACTATGTAGTGATTGCAACCAGACACAGAACAAACAATCAAACATTCATCATTCACAAACATTTGTCCTGGGTGGGAATCGAAACCACGATATCCGGTTTAGCAGTTAGGGTCACTAACCACTAGACCAACAGGCCAGTCGAATGGTCTTTCACTAACATAATTCATACATTATTTATTACATTGAAGTTTATGATGAACTGAAATAATATTTAACTCCTTCAAATATTATACTCACAAACATGTAACACTCTATTTTCGTCTCTATTCGCGCTCGCAGCCCCAAAATGTTAAAAACTTTTCTGAAAAATGTCGCTGTAACGTTGAAAAACAATTACCGAGTTTCCAACAGAAACATTGTATATCAAACTAACTGTAAAGCGCTGAATATCAAGCTTTAGTTGAAAATGTCCTTTTTCATGGCGCAAGGCAATTATGGTTTACTTTCAGTTTAGCTGCCCTGACCTGACACATACTTGCTTTTTTTCTTTCTTTTTTCACTGTATCTCGGTCATTGCCTCTAGATGTATAGTGTTGTACTTACTTAATCTATGTATATCATATAAAAAATCCTTTGTCCTGAATGACTGACGGATCAACGCACCTCAAAGTTTTAGATCTTTTCGATCAGCGGTTTAGACCGCTAATCATGGAACGGGGTGGGTTTAAGGAACGGGGTGGGTTTTTAGTTTCAGTAAGAGTCTGACACTATCTCCCGAAAAGACCGCTAATCATAAAGATTTGAAACTTAGAGGGTATATTCTTTGTATGACGTAGACATCCGATAGAAAAGGATTTTTCGAAATTCCATCCTTAAAGGGGTTTTAAAGTTTGTATGGAGAAATCTACTTTTATGGGGACGAAACCACTGGTGGAAGCTAGTAATTATATAAAAAGAGAAACCGACTCACTGAAAATTGCAGAAGACTTCTCTCTTCCTTTTTATAATGTAGGCAAGCACTTAGAGAGGATTTTCAATAATTTACCCCATCACTAAAAACCAAACCAAACTAAAAAATGGGGCTCAATCAGTACCCGTTACTGATCATATTTGTGTAGTCAAAAGTACAAAAAACGAAATTCCAAAATTATCCACGAAAATTTGTCATTATTGGTAAATTCATAATTGAATCATTATTCATAACAACTGCTACTAGAAAATACTAAGCGCAGTGTTTTTCCATTTTTATTGACATTCTTTCATTCATAAACAATAACCTGTACAATGTTTCCAGAAATTGAGTGAGATTTTGGGATATAAACAAACGCTCATAACTTTGCTGTTTATGTATAATTAAAAAATAGTGGTGTATAGTATAAAACAAAGTCACTTCCCGCTTTCTGTCCCTATGTATGCTCAGATCTTTAAAACTACGAAACGGATTTTGATGCGGTTTTTTTTTAATAGACAGAGAGATTCAAGAGGAAGGTTTATATGTATAATACATGCATAATATATTTAATATCACCATTGTACCCGTGTGAAGCTGGGACGGCTAGTAAAAAAATAAAACGAGGATTCAAAGTTTCAGGCTGATGAAACAACTGGTAAAAGCTAGTTTGGACTAATATTATAGTGTCAGAGCCAAAAAATTACCTGGAGCCTGGACCAAGGTATCCGAAGATTTCCGAGGTCCTAGAAAGCATCGGGCCACTACTGCGCCCCTACGCCTACGGTTTGCTGACATCCTTTTGAAGCACATGCGATGGCTGCGGTGAAAGGATAACAATGAACAAAAAAAAAACATTTATAATTGTAACTAGCGACCCGCCCAATGGTGATATTAAATATATTATGCGTGGATTATACATATCAGATCCGGCGTTGACTTGTTGACAACAAAACAAGGCACGCCATCTAGTGGCAACTATAAGAAATAGAGGTAGCGCGGAGGCCGTCGCAGAGTCAAGCAGTTCTGAAACTGTCCATTTTGTTGTTTGTACCTACTAACACTGTACCGAAATGTATTGAGAAGTAAACTGATTCAGTTCCTAACTGTTTTTATTCAATGCACGATACCCACGTAGGCCCACCTGGTAGATGATCAGAGCTCCAACCACCCTGAACGAGCCGTCATACATATAAGCCTTCCTCTTGAATCACTCTATGTATTAAAAAAACTGCATTAAAATCCGTTGCGTAGTTTTAAAGATCTGAGAATACATAAGGACAGACAGCGGGAAGCGACTTTGTTTTATACTATGTTGTTATGAAGAAAGTAAGAAACTCAAAAACTACAAACCAATTTTTTAAATTCTTTCACCGATAAATTCCTACTTCATCACTGAATAACATAGGCATATTTTCTACTAGCACGCAAGCGAAGCCGCTGGTAAAAGCTAATTTACCATATACAAAGCTCATGCCAAAAACCACAGCAGCCTAAATTCCTTTTTCGATGACTCTGTGACGTAATTACCCTGTGCCCGATAATTAAGTTGTGCCTATGTTGGACTACAAAGCGCAGTGCCCCTAAGTTTACTTATTACCGGACGCCTACCAACCGGAGTTGGCCTGAATTTAGCTTGTATCCAGCTAACTAGTTGGGTTAAATATTTTCAGGTGTATTCAGTAGTTTATTTTGGTGTTTAATGACTAAATAGGTAAACTTTTCACCCATTTTAGGGTTCCGTGCCTCGAAATAAAAAAAAACGGAACCCTTACAGGATCACTTTGTTGTCTGTCTATTAAGACCCTTTATCTTAGAGCAAGTGGACATATCGAATTGAAATTAAAACCATGTATTCAAGTCCGAGGTTCCTTGAAGCTGTAAAAAAAACAAACTTCTAAGTTGACGAAAAAAAAAGATATGGCCGTTTTTGTCGCAAAAAACGTATATTTCAATACTCTCAACGATTCAAAATTCATAGGGTTCCCGTTGACCCGGAATCCTGAAATTTCGCATAAAGCAAAGTCATATAGCACAGATATAGGAATAAATCTGAAAACAGTAAATTTGTTTTTACGTCACGAAAAAAAAACCACTTTTTTTGCGACTCGGAAACATCTTTGAGACTTAATTCGGAAATTTAACTAATTACATATGTAAGTTTGAACGAAACCCTCAGTGCGCGAGTCCGAATCGCACTTGCCCAGATTTTTTACCTCCAATTCAAATCAAAATCAAAATTAAAAATGATTTTTCTATGCCTTGGAAAGTTCGTGAAGCCATCTATTTCGACTGTTATTTAAAGAATCCTTGACATTCGTTACGGATAGTCAGAAGTTGAAAAATCTGACTTGTGAAGGTCAGATAGGTAAAAATAAGGTTCCATTTTTGGTTACTACTAAATAGCACCACCACCACCACCACCACCACCACCTTTCAGCACCTTTGTACTCTTATTCTTAGTCCGCTATTAATAAAAGTGAGGACCGGATCTACTGCCATCTTGGCATAAACAGTTAACTATTTATTCAAGTCAGTGTATGTATAAAGACAACCAGAAAAATCCTTACAAAAATATAAATGTCTGAAACATTTGATTTAATGTCACATAAAGTTCAAGAATTATTTAATGCACCACTTTAAATGTAAAATCGTCATTTGACAAAACAAACAGATATCAAAACTAACGCCATCTAGACGAAAGTTATTTCTAACTTTAAAATATCAGCTGTCACACACGACAACAAGTGTCATTGTCATTTGAAAACCTTATCCCTACAATAAGATTCCAACACGTGGGTTTAAACCCCACAGACGCAGTAATTCTCGCAATGTATTTCATTACCACTGCTCTTAAAACGACGAAGGAAAAAATTATGAAGAAAGCTACACGTTCCTAGAACAGAAGATTTGAAAAAGTTGACATCCAGTATCCCCCACTGGGCCTGCGTAGTAGATTATGATCTATTCCTTCCCCTAGAGAAGAGGCCTGGGTCCCAGCAGTGGGAACATTATAACTCTGCTTAGGTTTTTACTAAATTAGTATCCATGATAAGATGAATGGAGATGAGATAAAATGGCTCCTTGTGAGTTGACAGGAAACCATAGGGTAGCACCTACTGGGGCCAGGGTCGGTTTTTTGAAAGGTAGATTCGGCCCGATATGAAAGGCAATGAAGAACAATTTGCCTGCTGCGGTCTTCCCATCCGAATATAATTTGGGTGTCTTCATGGCTAGAGTGAATAGGCTTTTAATAAACTATTGCGCCTCACCATCAACAATTGAATCACTGCTTACCATCGGGTGGGATCGCAGTCAAGAACTAATTTATATCAAATAAAAAAAATGGGATTTTAGTCAGTACAAAAACCGACCGTCCAGACCGAGCTTGGCTTGACGGCGCGTAATGTTCCACGTGCGCCTTAAGGAGCGGTCAGCAAATGATAGGGGCCTAACAGAGTCAAAGCCTACTGGAGCCAAGGATCGATTTCTGAAAGGAAGGTTCGACCCCGGTATGAAAGACAACGAAGGAACAGGAGTGATTTTTTTTTGTCAGTAAATGTCTGACACTATCTCCCGCCCTGCTCAAGTACGCGGAGATGTCATTGGATGATTTTCCCACCTAAAAAATGGCTCCTTGGGTTTTTAAATACACAATTGTCATACAACTCCAGAAAAATGAGATGTGTTAATCTCAGCAAGTTTAACCCAATAGTTATCATGAATTCGATTGGTTTGCTTTCACCAGTGTTATATTACCTACCCAAATAACCAATTTCAACTTTATAACCTTTATATTATACTCCGTAATCAAATAAAACACTTTTGAATACAAATTCAGAACCTCCAGGCCCTTCAAATCGAGTCTTTATATGGCATTATTTACTTACGCATTCAATATAACCATAAAAGAGTTCTAAACAAAACCGCTATAAGTAAAAATATTCAACAAACAAATCGTTTGCCCGACCCGAGCAACTTAACTTTCAGATAGAATCCCTCTTCGTATATTTCACGCAGTTTCACATAAACTACTTACACAAACAAAAATATTTGCGACAAAAAGAAAGCGATAACATAAATCACTGGTAACGGACAAACTCGAAACTCGAAACTGATACTTGGGGAAACGCTCACACACCGAAGGGTCCTATCAGCTTATCAGAACCCGGACTGCACTGCAAGCTATTTGTCAAACTTTCACCGGGAACGAAAACATAAGCGAACATAACCATTATAACTTTACCTCCCTTTCCTCTTTACCCAACCCCTGTAGCTCCACAAACCCCAGTACAATGAAGAGGCAGGGAAGACCAGGTTAACTGGTAACGATGTGCGACAGATTGAGAATATCAACTCATGTATAATTCACACGCGAGTTTGAATCGAGAGCGCAGGAGCTTGAACATAATGCATTGCTGTTGCATTCTATGAAAGATTGTAGCGCATAAATGAATATTTTACAGTGAAACGATTCCATTTGTATGAATACCTTAGAGCTCATCCTTTCGATATGGATATGGGAACATTGAAAACAGTTTTCCTATCAATTACAAGGATGATCCTATATATTAAGAATGTTTTGATAGAGTTCTGGCAAATTGTTTGAGAGCAAAGTTTTTTATCGTTTCAAGTTCTATTTCTTCCTCTATTTGGTACATGTGAAGGAATATAAACACAGTGTGTTATGTTTTTTTCGTTGAAAGGACTATCGTGATCATCGATAAGTACAAGGAAAAAGTGTTGCTTATGTCAAGATAAACATGAAAAAATAAACAGTGGTAATTAAAATAATACTGGCTATAATCTGTTAGTAGGTAGTTAGTACGCAACCTACCGACAACTACCTACAGGTCATTGGACTCGCTCAGCTGTCGTTTACTTAAAGATTTAATTTCATACATGTGTATATTAATTCGAGTTTTGGAAAAAAAGTACTTTACTTTTTAATTTTATCTTTACAAATCGAGACTCTCCACGGGATTAAAACGATCAAAATTTAGCCGCGAATATGCCCACATATAACACGTGGGCTGAAAAGTTTAAAAATGTCTTCAATGAACCTTCTATCAATCGCAGTAAAGTCTTCATTATTCAATTGTTCTATTGAAATCTTCGAGAAAAACGAAGCTAAGCAGAGCATAAAAACTAACTCACTTAATATACTTCCAATCCAAGGAGCAACGACATTGCTAAAAATTTGAATGCACAACGCATAAATCTTACTAGAAAATATCAAATAATATTACAAACTGTAATGTAAAAGTGCTCGTGAATCACTATTTTTGACATTTAAATAAAGCAAGAATTTTTAAATGTCTCCCACGCAAAAAAGTCCGTATCTAAAGAGATTTTTCCACTCAAATAGCTACAAAACATTTAACAGAAATATTTTATAAATATTTTTTTAAATTCTTCTTTTCAGAAAAGTCCATGCGTAAAGTTGCTTCTAAATTTAAACACATTCGAAGCAAATTCAATGCGAAGTACGTCAATGACGTCACGATTTCTTTTTTTTTCTCAAAGGGCTGGTCGAGTTTTCTAATTATTTGCGGCCCACTCGCGTCGTATGAAGTGGACAGAACATTTTAATTCGTGGTCTCCGCAACCAGTAAGGGCCAGCCAATGAATAGAAAATATAAATGAAATCAGTGGGTCGAATAGGCATAAATAAGGAGGAGGAAATATAACAGCTGCTCGGGATGTTTCAAGGTTAAGCAGCACTTGACCTTGGGTCAGTGCGTAGATGAGTGACCTAATATTACCCAAGACAAAAAACCTGCTGGTCCCAGCAGTAACAATCGTTGTTGGTAACTAGAACTCAGAAAATTTCACCAGTTTTAGCAAGGGTTACTGAAAGTTCTAAAGGGGCGATGCCCAGGACACTGCCCCTTTTCCTTCCTTCCTCTTCTGGCCATGGTCCGAGGAGAGTGGAGGACGGCGGTCGCTTCCTTCTGTGAAGCAGTAATGTTAGCAAAGAAGAAGACAGCACGTGTGAGGGCACGGACATCCTCACGCCCTAGCCGCTGAAGCTAAAAATGGATGAACGTGTAGTGTTCTAGAAGCGCCTCAAAGCGATGTCAGTAAAACGTTGGGGCCCAGCAGAGCCAAAGCCTACTGGGGCCATAGGTCGACTTCTGAAAAAGTTACTCATGGTACTAGAATGCAAAGAACAACTGAAGGAGCATAGGTGTGATTTTAGTCAGTAAAAGTCTGACACGTCCTCCCGCTCCTTCCTAGAGCGCAAAAAGTCATTAGATGGTTCTCGAGGTCGCCAGGTGGTTCTTGAAGTCATCATATGGTTCTCGAGGTCATCAGATGGTTCTCAAGGTCATCAGATGGTTCTCAAGGTCATCAGTATGTTCTCGAGGTCATCAGATTGTTCTCGAGGTCATCAGATGGTTCTCGAGGTAATCAGATGGTTCTCAAGGTCATCAGATGGTTCTCGATATCAGTAAAATACTGACCAGTACTCATCTGCGTCCTCAGATTATTGAAATAAATAATGCCGAAGCAACTACTTATTGATCCGTGTGTTTTTATAGGTCAGTGGTTTTCCCACACAGGTAAGCGAACTGGATTTATTTTTGCACGAGGAAGTTATCTTTCTAACGTAATGCGCGAGTGAATATTATATGTGGGATTTATGTACAACGTACTGGTTCATAGGATTTGAAAAGCTACAAGGAAAAGGCGAAAGTGTGAGGATGAATAAATATTAGTATGTGTAGGTATCGCAATTTTTTTATGCCAATAAATAAAATGAAGAATGGTTTTGAATGGAAATGTTTTTTATTAAATTAAAGCTCTTCGCTAAGACTTGAATGTGACATAGTTTCGGCCATTTATTAAATTGTATTGTTGTTGTTGTTGTATTGTACTGTTTAATTTTGTTGTTGTATTGTTGTGTTGTGTTGTGGTATTAAATAAATTTCAACATTAGTGTTATAAATATTAATTGTTTTACAATAATTATATTGTTTCGGGTATTTCTCTGTTCTTTTGTGTTGTGTGTATAATGTTTGTTAGCTACTTTTAAAACTGCATCATTTTGTGAGAATAAACTGTTTTTCTTTTTTTATTTTAATTATTAAATTTTATTTTTATTTTGTAAATTAGATAAACACATATACAGCGCATTCGCCAGATCTGTACACGTTATTCGGTTGCTTTGTTTCTATGACCCAAAGAAACTGTGCATCTTTAAAAAACTAGCTATAACTCCCAACGGTAGTGTAACTTTTTATTAGTGTACCAAGATTTTCAGAAATCCAGACCTACTTACTAATTTAAGTCACCAAACATATTCAAGTCTTTTTAACTGATTTTGATGAGGTTTTTACAAATAGGAACAACATAAATCAGTTTGAACTCGTAAGTCGGAGCAGTTACCACTCGGCCACCACTTCTTTTCTTTCTATGCTGAACTATTTGGCTATATTTTAATAATCATAAATCTTTATTTCGAGCAAAACTCATATAGTGTAACAATGTTAGTAAATAGAATGATAGCATGGCACATGTAATTAATTACGAAAGCTGCAGACGGAGGACTCAGAAAAACCCAAATTACTTAATTGAAATTTATTAACTTTAAAATATTACAGTAAAAACTAATGCTAAGAATATATCGACTACGTTCGACGATCGATACGAAAGTGGACTTTTCCGACGGGTCGATGTTGTGGCGTGATGGTTGGCGTCAGACGCGGTGTCAGCAGCTCGTGTCCATGCCCCGTGACCGGAGGCTGATGCAATCCGTTGTTTGGTGGAATTGGGGTGAACGCATAGTCAGCATTGGCCTTAGGGTACCGTAGTTTAACAAATTACAGTAGTGAACCATGTATGGACAGTCCACTCTGTCAGCTATCATCCTCAGTACCTTGTTGGGGTTAGCCACTATTAGTATTTTACTTTTAGGGTTCCACCTCAAAAGGAAAAAAAGGAACCCTTATAAGATCGTTTTGTTCTGTCTATCAACAACCTTTATCTCGAGAACGCTTGAAGATATCGAGTTGAAATTAAAACCACATACAGGTCTGCAGTCCCAACTCCTAAGTCAACGGATAAAAAATACGGCCGTTTTTATCGCAGAAACGTATATTTTGACACTCTCAAGGGAATCAAAATTCATAGGGACCTAGAATCTAGAAATTTGGCATGAAGCAAGGTCTCATAGCACAAGTGTAGGAAAAATCTGAAAACTGTAAATTTTTAGTTACGCCACACAAAAAAAAACATTGCGATTCGGAAAAATGTTCGTAACTGAAATCTAAAATTCGGGACCTGTTTTCATAAGTAAGTTTGTACGGAAACCTCAGTGCGCGAATCCGACTCGCACTTGCCCGTTTTTTTTTCATTTAAGTTTCTTCATAGGTATTTCTTTCGTGTGTAGGTACTAAATAAATGTATTTTCTTTCTTTCTTTCATCTCTGTCTCTTTCTTTCGTGCTTCTTGTTTTTCTCAGAAAAAATCCTCATATTTTCTACCTACGTCCGCCTCTGCAAAAAATCAAAAATCTTCAGATTCACACGAATAGTCTGGCCTACGTCCAAAATTCCCTAATGGAATTCTGTGCGCCTGTGACCAACCACTTCACAAAGTACACTTGGATGTAAAAATTATGCACCACTTCATTCCAAATATCCTTTTACTAAGCAGCTCTTTGATGTATCGGTAGCGCCAATATGGTTGATGCATCGTGCGAGTTCGCTTGCTTTAGTTAGTTTTGAAGAAAACTAGGTTCAAGTTTTCAGAAAACTAACTTTTAGTTATGTAGTTGATAGGTACGGTTTTGGGAATTCATTTTTAATGTAAACGTTAAAACCAGGCCTTTTTTTGAATTCCACACATTCACCAAGAAACAAAAAAAAACTTAGCTAAATTAACCCTCGTCATCATTAAAGCTGAAATAATTTATTTTTTTTAGTTCTACGTAGTGTATTTGAAACTACTTAAAATCCTCTCAAACTTATTTTGTTTATTGTCTTTTTTATTTATTTTTAATTATATAGGTGCGCATAATAAATAAACTCAATATTAAAAAATAATACACAGTGGAAGGTATGCACAATTATTAAATCTATAATACTCGTATATATAAAAGCGAAATACTACTCACTGATTAATCACGAAATCTCAGACACTAAAATACTTACAAACTTAAAACGCGGGCGAAGCCGATGGCAGAGGCTGGTATCTATATATGTTTGTATAATTCTTCTGTACGTGTGTTTGTCACCTAACTCTTACTAAACAGCTTAAACGATTTGGTTGAAATTTTGTGAGTATTATTGGAATCTTATTTGTTTGGATAAGGTTTTCAAATGATCTGACACTTGTTGTCGTGTGCGACAGCTGATATTTTAAAGTTAGAAATAACTGTCGTCTAGATGGCGTTAGTTTTGATGACGATTTTACATTTAAAGTGGTGCATTAAATAATTCTTGAACTTTATGTGACATTAAATCAAATGTTTCAGATATTTATATTTTTTTAAGGATTGTTCTGGTTGTCTTTATACATACACTGACTTGAATAAATAGTTAACTGTTTCTGCCAAGATGGCGGTATATCCGGTCCTCACGTTATTAATAGCGGGTGCTTGGGTTCTAGAGTATTCGGTTGTCAACTTTAGAACGGGCTAGTCAGGGAAATAAAAGTGCTGTGTTGATAAAGTCAGTAATGTTGAATTAGTGATGCAACAGTATATTTGAATGACCCACCTGGATGGTTTAAAAGCGTAATCGGACCCAGTAGATAAGAAAAAAAAGAAAGAAAAACTTTATTGATGACTTTACTTTTTTATTTAGATGTCATTGTTACCTAACAAACCTCCTAAACGGCTGGGTCTATTTGGATGAAATTTCCTATGTATGAGTGGGTTTCTGGATGGTTAGAAAATACAGATGGTGGTCTGAAAAAAAAAGCAAGCTTTCACGCAAGATAACATCTGCCGGGCCCACTAGTTTGATATAGAGATTATACTATAATTTTTTATTAGATGAAGTAAAGTGACAGCTATAACAATGGTTGTTTGACAGTTGGGCATTGTTATTTGACAGTTGGGCATTGTCCACTGCTGTCACTTTACTTCATCTAATAAAAAATCATAGTATAAGTATCATTAAGAGGGGCCTCCCAACTCGCCTGTCGTTAACCTCGAGCATGGTTTAAGAGCTTGTTGCTTCATCTAATACAATCCAACGCGATATTTGAAGAAGAGAAGTAACGCGAAAAAAGAGCAATAATGCCTGAATACTCTGTTGGCTTTCGGTAATTCGTTTTTTTTTTAAAACCTTTAAAAGTTTTTGAGAAAAATTGTGGTAATTCAGAATCTCAATTAAATGTGCAAGGCTTATATAAGATAGATACACAGTCGAGGTGTGCCCCGCTTGGGAAGAGCATCGCCGTGTCCTCGTGGGGGCGATCGGCGGCGATATCTCGCGCCGGGGCTTGGTTCAAGCCATGCTCCGGGGCGAGGAGGAGTGGCAGGCGGTCGCCTCCTTTTGCGAAGCAGTAATGCTAGTAAAGGAGGAGGCCGACCGCATTAGGCAAAGGCGCACACGCCGCCGCCGCCGCCGGGTTTCCGATCCCAATTTCCGGCCATCGTAGGCGCGGGCTCGCGGACGGTGGGCAATGGGTAGCTCGCTGTCCGTCCGTCCGGTAACAGACCGGTCCGAGCTCAGGTCGTCTACGGCGCGCACCGTTCCCGCGCGCCTCAAGGAGTTGTCAGCAAACTGTAGGGGTCCAGCAGGGCCGAAGCCTACTGGGGCCCAAAGGTTATGTGAGACTGTCACCACGGGCCCCAGGATAAAGGCAAGGAATGGAAAGGTAGGTTTTTAGTCAGTAAAAGTCTGACACTATTTCCCGCCCCACCCAAGGGCGGGATTTGTCATTGGATGATTTTACCTACGTTAAAAAAAAAAAAAAAAAAAAAAATATAAGATAGATGTACTTTTTTATATTTTTAATATATGAGTTCATTATGAAGGCCAAAGTCCACGTAGAATAGCAGATTTTCAGCGGTCTTTCCTGGATTAGTTTTACACAAATTTATTTTTTAATTCTATAGAAGCCTAGGTAAATGTCCCCGAGATATCTGTACATCCAAAATACTTGAAGAAACATGTACATTATAAAAACGTAAGAGCGACTCTATGAAAATGTACCTCGGGTTGTCCGAGCTTAAGTTATGGTACATATAGTAATAAAATATATATGCTTATCAATACTTATGCTAAAACAACAAACTAAAAAATAAACTGATAAATATCAAAACATTACAGGCAAATGAAATTGCGAAACATAACGTTATCAAAACCTCCTTCCTATCCGCACAGATTAAAAAAATAAACACAACATAAATCCTGTATTAAGATGCGACGTTCAACCCTGTATCAGGGATGGCGCTCGTTAAATTTTCAATCTACCGCGAGAGGCAAGCTAATGACAGCTGAGTGAGCTTGGCTTTCTCTATGGGCCACCGTCTAGTCAATGGATAGTAAAAAACTTGGTTTTAGTGAGCGGGAAATATGGTAAGTATGGATCTCGATTCGGGAAGTTGTGAAAAGTTGGATGAGTTTGAGAAGGTTTTTCTTGCATTTTGAAGGCAATAGTATTCGGTTTTGTTAATGAATGAAAATATAATGAAACGAATGATATAACGATACGATATATAACGATATAATGAAACGAATGTTTCGGTTTGTTATTTGGTTTTGTATTATTCTACACGTTATTCAAAAGAAGCTACACTCGTTTATTACATAATTTAACAAGAATACATATACACCGTTAAATTTTGATCGTTTTAATCCCGTGGAAAGTTGATTCGGTACATGAAACACTATCGATTTGTAAAAATAAAATTAAAAAATGAAGTATTTTTTTTAAACTTGAATTAATTTACGCATGTACGTAATTAATTTCATTTTTCATTTAATTAATTTCATCATTAAGTTGGGCGAGTTCAATGACCTGTAGGTAGTTAGTACGCAACAACTGACAACTAACTACAAGATCATTGACTCGTTTCACTTCACAGTTTTGAAAGCAGTGGTGATCAAAGTCAAAGTCAAAGCCATTTATTTGCATTAAATGTGGTAAGTATAAGAGATTGTAACATATAATTTACTAGCGCAAAGACATTTCGCTATGAGTTGGCGTGCAAATATTAAAATATGATATGAAGTGCTCTTAGTAAGCAAAACTCAACATTCAATTTTGTTACAAAATTTCCTTTTAAGAAAAATATCCTTTTTTTTTTTTTTTTTTTTTTTTTTTTATGGTAGGTAAAATCATCCAATGACAAATCCCGCCCTTGGGCGGAGCGGGAAGTAGTGTCATACTCTTACTGACTAAAAACCTACCCCGTTCCTTCGTAGCCTATCGTGCCGGGGTCGAGCATTCCTTTCGGAACTAACCCATGCATATCGATATTGTCACAATAAATAAGTAAAATTACACAAAGTAATGCACCTGGCTTGGTTTAAACCCACGACTAACTCATAATTCGGGGCCGTTACCAGTCTGCCACCACAAAAAAAAAACACTAAAATGACATAATTAAACTAAATATAATATTATACGTTATAATATTTTATTTAGTTTAATTAATCAATCATCATTTACATTAATCTTGTCTAAGTCTTGTTGACATGAATATACTTAAATGGAATGCAACGCTTACATTAGCTAAGACTTAGTATCCATTAAAGCTCCATTACATTTCAATGAAACTGCACATCTACTAAAAGCAAAGCAAGATATACTAAAACTGCTGAAATAATCCCCAAAAGATTATTTCACCCACTGCCCGAGTTACATCATAGAAAATACTTAAACCCACTAAGTTTAATCATAATATTTTCATACTTCCTTTCAGGACGCGACGAAGAAAATCGAGTCAAAGCGAAGATTTTATTTACTACACACCGAAGTAAAAAGGAACCTCTTTGAGATAAAAAGATGGTACGAAGATGGTACTTTCTCGTTGAAACAGAATCAAATACAACTAAAGTAAACGGAGTTTTCTTGTAAATTCTTTAAATTAAGTCGTAGTCAGTGTATGCATGTGCTGAGTGCAGATTTATCTTGCATAGATGTTCTTATTTTGAAAAAAAAACCGGCCAAGTGCGAGTCGGACTCGCGCACGAAGGGTTCCGTACCATTGCCTAGGTAAACAACAGAACAACAACGAAATAAGCAAAAAAAAAAGACATTTATGGTATGGGAGCAACCCTCAAATATTTATATTATTTTAATTTTATTATTAAAGTAAAAATATAACTGAGTATTTTGTGAATATTTCAGATGCCATTATTGATATCGAGCAAAAAAGGCCAAAAAAATCGCGTTCGTTGTATAGGAACCCCCTTTAAATATTTATTTTATATTGTTTTTAGTATTTGTTGTTATAGCGGCAACAGAAATACATAATTTGTGAAAATTTGAACTGTCTAGTTATCGAGGTTCTTGAGGTACAGCCTGGTGACAGACAGCGAAGTCTTAGTAATAGGGTTATTTTATGGTAGGTAAAATCATCCAATGACAAATCCCGCCCTTGGGCGGAGCGGGAAGTAGTGTCAGACTCTTACTGACTAAAAACCTACCCCGTTCCTTCGTTGCCTATAGTGCCGGACCATGGCCTTAACCAAGGCCCGGCGAGAGAGATCGCTGCCGCCGATCGCCCCCACGAGGACACGGCGATACTCCGCCCAAGTTAGTAATAGGGTCCCGTTTTTACCCTTTGGGTACGGAACCCTAAAAAAAAAAAATACAGGGGTTTTTTCATGTGTGCGTTCACATACATTTTGTTAACTTGTAACATTTAAAAAAACTTAGTCACGGTTTGAGGTATGTAGCGACCTCTAGTTGCGCATAATGTCACTGAATGCAATGTCATAAACAGTTCTGACTGAGGCCCGTCAGATGGCGCCACGATTTAATCGATATGTTTAGTTTTTCTTTCGTTTCGATTATTGAGTTATAATATTTAAATAAATTAATTATAACCTTATTAATTACTATTTACTAAATTTAATATTACTAAATAGTAATAATCGAATAAGAAATATCGATGTAACCATAACCTATTAAAATGACAGATCCATTGACAAGATGGGTGTGGTTCATTCTTTTTTCATTTCGTGGCTGA
Organism: Leucania comma; assembly: GCA_958295575.1. Taxonomy (NCBI): domain Eukaryota; kingdom Metazoa; phylum Arthropoda; class Insecta; order Lepidoptera; family Noctuidae; genus Leucania; species Leucania comma. Next base: position 9,819,944 of record OY282474.1, on the reverse strand, counting down.
TCAGAAGCATACTTAATATAAGAGTTTTATTAATTTAAATCACGTAAGATGTCGAGAACTAGACGTGGAAACAGCGTTAAACTTAAGATGATATTCCCCCGATTGTGGTAAGCATTTTTAGACGAAATTGATGAATATTATCTTAGCGTTATACATGGGCATGAGTATTCTCCACATGTGAATTCTCTTTGACAGGGTTCAAGATTTCATTTTATTTTAGTCTACCATATCCTATGGATATGTATTAAGAAGAAAAATAGTCTCCCAAAATGATACCAATAAAATATGTATGAAATATGAAGCTACATCTTTGCACATGACTCGTTGACGATCAATCTCACATGGACAGCTAAGCGACAGTTTCCGAATACAGCGTATGGCTCTGGATTTTGGATGGACTGCATTGGATGACGGTACTGGCTGTGAGGACTACACTGTATGGTCATAATTGAGGTTAATGTATTACCACTCCATGTAAGTTACTTTATTATAACCTTACCATATATGTTCCTGTCACGGGCTGTAACTAGTGTAGCTGTTTAATTATAAAATATATATTGTGGAGACAAGTTATATCTTTTATTCCAGTCAACACCTCATGCAAAACACACCCTTTAGGCTCATGCAAGCTGCCGCTGGGTAAGTCGGTGGTAAGGTCAAAAACCCAATCTTACAAGTTGGAGTCCCATGTAGGACAACCTTACAAACTCACATACGTAAAACACCCAGAACGGGAACGAATCTTAATATTTGTTCCGTGCGGGAATTGAGACCTAGGACAAGCGGAGAAGTAGTCGATCGCTCGACCACTGTTCCAATTGCGCCATCTGACCGTTTTGCTTTGGGTCGATAATTAAAGATCGCTCGGCAAAAGTAGAACGGGCATGCGATGCGAAGAATTCAGCGATTGTACAGTCGGTGCCCTAAAATATCTAACCCACCTCCTTTAATCGGCGGCAGTGATGTCTCTCGCCGGGCCTTGGTTCAGGTCATAGTCCGGAGTGAGGAGGGATGGCAGGCGGTTGCCTCCTTCTGCGAAGCAGTAATGCTAGCAAAGGAGGAGGCCGACCGCATCAGGCAGAGGCAAAGGGGCGCTCGCCCTGCCGCCGCAGGGATTCCGATCCCGATTTCCGGCCACCGCAGGCGCGGGCTTGCGGATGGCGTGCAGTGGGTAGCACACTGTCCGATCGTCCGGTAACCGACCGGACCGAGCCGAAGTCGTCGACGGCGCGTTCTGTTCCCGCGCGCCTCGAGGAGCTGTCAGCACACCGAAGAGACCCAGCCTGCTAGCTGCAGGCAGGCAGGGTCGAAGCCTACTGGGGTTTTTTTTTTTTTGGTAGGTAAAATCATCCAATGACAAATCCCGCCCTTGGGTGGAGCGGGAAGTAGTGTCAGACTCTTGCTGGCTAAAAACCTACCCCGTTCCTTCGTAGCCTATCGTGCCGGGGCCAGGTATTCCTTTCGGAAGTTAACCCATGACCCCAGTAGGCTTCGACCCTGCCTGCCTGCAGTTAGCAGGCTGGGCCTCTTCGGTGTGCTGACAGCTCCTTGAGGCGCGCGGGAACAGAACGCGCCATCGACCACTTGGGCTCGGTCCGGTCGGTTACCGGACGATCGGACAGCGTGCTACCCATGGCACGCCGTCCGCAAGCCCGCGCCTACGGTGGCCGGAAATCAAGATCGGAATCCCGGCGGCGGCTGGGGCGAGCGCCCCGTTGCCTCTGCCTGATGCGGGCGGCCTCCTCCTTTGCTAGCATTACTGCTTCGCAGAAGGAGGCGACCGCCTGAAGCCTACTGGGGTCATGTGTTAACTTTCGAAAGGAATACCCGGCCCCGGCACGATAGGCTACGAAGGAACGGGGTAGGTTTTTAGTTAGTAAGAGTCTGACACTACTTCCCGCTCCGCCCAAGGGCGGGATTTGTCATTGGATGATTTAACTTACCATAAAAAAAAACTACTATTAAATGGATGGGTCAGATAACTTAGGGCACCGACGTGTAGGGTCGGTGCCCCCACTTTTTTCATCGAGCGATCTTAAATCACCGCGCGACCAATAACTAGGTTGTTGAAATCTGAAGAGTTATCGGTTTTACATTAAGTATCTTGAACCGCACATTAAATCCACGATCTTCAAAAGCAAGAGCTTTTTTTTTGTAAAGTAATCTTCAAATAACCCTTCCTACTTTGGGTGCGACAAGAAGTGTCAGATTTTTACTGACTAAAACTCAGGTATGCTCCTTCAGTTGCTTTATTAGTCCCAAGGCTACGGTAACTCTTTCAAATGTTTCCGCAGCAAGTTGCATGTCATATTGATAACTTTAGCAGATATCTCATTATTTAGTATGTAGATGCATCGTATGAACTTTCCACAAACGACAGTATGTTAGAAACTGGCGTTTATTAATCTCACAGAACTTTTGCAATACAGACAACTCGTAGAACTAAAACTCTGCGTTAAAGCGACAAGTAAAGAAAAACACACTTTAAGTCTATACAACTTAAAGTGTATTTTTCTTTACTTGTCTCATTTTGTAAACAAATATGGCGAACCTACTGAAGCGAATGTGGAGAAAGTATGTGATAAATAGATAAGGCTTTTGTGAAGTTTAAATACAAAAACTTAAGTTACAAAAACTTAAACTACAAAAGTTAAAGTTTAAGTTTAATCCCGTGGAAGGTCGATTCAGTACATGAAACTATCAATTTGTAAAGATAGAATTAAAAAATAAAGAACTTTTTTTAGCTCGAATTTTACGCATGTACGAAATTAATTTCTTTATATAAATGTCAGCTGGAACGAAAAATCACAAAGCCCATTGGTTAGCGACATAAATGCATGGTCGCCAGGCCACCCGGGTGACTGAGGTATTGTTTTGCTCCCGCACCCAGCAATGCGCTAGCATTTAATTCTCGTTATGACCTGCCGTGACCTATTTTGTACTTAGTGTTGGTGGTGTCTAACTTGTGACCTTGTTAAATATTTTTGGAATAAATATAACATGGTTTCGCATATATTAAAAATAAGGTTGTAAAAACAAATTTTTTTACATAATTTATTTTATTTTGTTTTTAGTTTTTCTTGTTTCCGACTGAGCAGTGGTGGCCGAATGGTAACGACCCTGACTTACAAGTTGTAGGTCGCGGGTTCAAATCCAGCCAGTCGGCATTACTTTTGTAATTTATTACATCACCACTGCTCTCAAAACGGTGAAGGAAAACATCTTGAGGAAACCAGCATGTGAAACCAAAAATTCGAAGACATGTGACATCCACCAACCCGCACATTGCCCGCGTGGTGGATTACGGCCCAATGCCCTCTCCTAGAGAGAAGGCCTTAGTCCCAGCAGTGGGAACATTATAAGGCTGATGCTATGCTACGTTATTTTCTACAACAACAGGCAACAGAAATTCATCATCTGTGGTAATTTCAACTGTCTAGTTATCACAGTTCATGAGATACCGCCTGGTAACAGACAGATGGACAGTGGAGCGAGTGGAGTTTCCCGTCCCGTTTTTACATTGCATTGCGGAACCATTTGTTTACCAATATAAGAACTCGAACCTTTTGAAAAATATTGACGAGCAAAGTTTGACATCAGACGATGGTTCTGGCGCCGCAAAAACTCCGAACACCCATTCTTATCTAGAAACGATTCAATAAAAATCAGTTTTCGAAGTTGTAGAGGTAAACCGATTTGTTCAGTGTTATCAAGGAAACTGCTCTCAGTTCACAAGTAAGGATGTTTTCCAAATGGGTGCGTTGACCGGGTTAGTTCGACCAGAGATGATGAATGGGGATTTTTTGACGTTCGATGGCGCAAGATTGATTTCTGTAAGGGTAAAATATTTTTTTAGGGGATTGGTAAGCATGGAGAGAGTTGGGTCATTCAGGATAGGAAATTATCATATAGTTTTCACTTTTCATTAATATGTAGTGAGTTGAAAATTCCCTTGAAAGTTGACGAATTGGAGTCCTATTTAAAAAAAATTGGACCTATAATTATATTAATTAAAAAAAATTGGAATAACCTTTTCAAAAGTCAAGCTATGGCTTAAAGCCATAGCTTGACTTTTGAAAAGGTTATTCGTAGTCTTAAAACGGAAATGGCAACTGAAGAGACAAAAGTGTGGTTTTGGACATACAAAAGGAAGGGAGGCCTTTGCCCTGCAGTGGGTTAAGATAATAGAGCATAATTATTTTCTAAATAAGGATCAATAAGCTATGAACATTTTTAGATATTTGCTTCGACTTTATGCCAAAGTACCCTCAGCCTTCATCCTCAAAACAGTTAAAAATCAATTTAATTCATTAATTCCCAAGAGGACAACGGTGTCAGCACACCTATTGTCTTTCTATTAAATATGTCTCTAATTACGGTATTCAAAAGGTTAATTCAGTTTTTTTTAATGATGTAAAGTAATGCTTGACTGCGAAGCGTAGGGGCCTATACTCTAGGCTTTATAGATTGGTGTTAAACTTCAGATAAAACGTTTAAAAACATAAATTTTCGACCCCTTCCTTTTAAAACATACGCGCAATTTTAGAATTATAGAGACCTTTTTTTTTTTTTTTTTTTGTTTTCGAGGGGAAACCTTCAAAAGGCGCCCGGACTTTGGGGATAAGTCCGGGGAGTGTGGGATTTTTACCTCACTAAAACCACCCCGGTGATCACCATCAGCACATAGAAGGGGCCCCGTTACCTCTCAAAAGACCATTCCGGAACCCCCTCAGTGCAACGCCTATTACGGCACATCCCTGAAGAGACTAAATATCGGTCTCCCCTAAACCTTTCTGAGCACGGCAGCACGTGATCACTGTGCCACCGTCTTCCCTGGAATCACTCGATGGGCGGGCAGAGTCCCCACTCTGAGCGCCCGTGGTTCCAAAGTCCCACTTGTATTGGATGATGCAAGCGGGGTTTCGGCGTGTTAGGCATCGAGGCGGTTGCCTCCCCGACGCCTTCTTCTTCGAGTGGGATCGGCTCTTTCACGATCTCGCTCGGCGGCCTCCTTCTGGACCATCACGGTCTCACAGAAAGAAGTAACTTCCCTCCAGTTTTCTGGCTCCGCCAGCATAGCCCTCACTACTGCTGGCAGAGACAGATCTTGCCCAATTTTGGCGACCAAGTCTCGTCGCTCATTGGCCCACGCTGGACATTCTTCCAGCGTGTGCTGTGCAGAATCCAGGTCACTGCCACAATGGTGACAATTTGCCATGGCTTCGCGCCCAATTCTGTTCAGGTACTCACCGAAGCAACCGTGCCCGGTCAGCACCTGAGTGAGTCTGTAGGAGATGCGCTCCTTTCTTGTCAGCCAGGCTTTGAAGTGCGGCAGGACGGCTTCGACAACGCGCTTGCACGAGAATTGCGGCTGCTGTAGCCGCTCGCGCCACCTCTCGAGCGCGTGTCGCCGTTCCTGCCGCCTCAGCCTTACTACAGCGATTCCCGGCACGCTATTGCCACTTTGGCGTATATCTCGAATCTGGTAGTAGACTCTTGCGTCCATATCCGCCAGGATGTCCAGTGGTGGAAAGCGTGCCAAGAGAGTTGCCGCCTCGAAGGATACCGTTCGGTATCCACGTGCGATGCGAATGGCCATTTTCCGCTGCAAACTATTAATTTTAGTCCTGCTGCGACGGACACCTGACAGTCTGTTTGACCACACAGGTGCCCCATAAAGGGCCATCGACCGCACGACACCCGCGTAGAGGCGGCGAACTTCTTCCCGGAATTATAGAGACCTAATTCAAAACTACGGTACGGATATAAGATTATATCTATTCTTATACCATAGTGTTGCGAAATTTCCCGAATATTCATTTCCTTCCTTACCGGTAACGGATAGCCCTGAAGCCGAAAACCGACTTTCGACACGCCACCCAACACGTAACGTAAATGTAACATGCTCATTGGCTTTATTTTCATTTTTCCGTTCAAAGCAATGTGATTGCCCAATAAGGTGAAGTGAAGTTATGTAAGATATTTGGGTATTACTAATGGGTGTCAGAGTGTAGTAATGAAGTGGGTCCCATATTAGCGGAAACGGGGGTGCCGAGTTTGTACCAAACTAAAAATTTCACATCGACCGGCATTGGCACTTATAAAACGTCAGAAGTTAGTGCACAGGCACGGCTTTAGTCCAACATACCACAGTGGCTCAAGGCGAAAATATATGACCAGTTTGTGTTGCCAGTAATGACATATGGCTCCGAAACGAGGTCGTTTCATAACGGACCTCATCAGAAGGCTTAAAATCACCCAAAAGGCAATGGAAAGGGGTATGCTCGGAGTTTCCTTGCGTGATCGAATCAGGAATGAAGATGTCCGCAGTCGAACCAAGATTGCCGACATAGCATGCAAAATCACCAAACTTAAGTGGAAATGTGCTAATTATTATATTGCTATGTTGGAAGGCCTCCTACAAGGCGGACCGATGACCTAGTAAAAGTTGCGGGAATCCGATGGATGCGAGACGCACAGGACCGTACATTGTGGCGTCACTTGGGAAAGACCTTCCAGCAGTGGACGTCTTTTGGCTGAAATGGTGATGATGATAGTGCACGGTTCCGATTGGTCGTTTCCTATAGCGAAGAGCGAGAAAGTAAAGAACATCATCATCATCATCATTCCAGCCCAAAGATTCTGTGCATCTCACATCCATTGGATTCCCGCAGTCTTTACGAGGTCATCTGTCCAACATGCAGGAGGCCTTCAAACGCTACTCCAGTACTTTTCGGCCCCAACAGCCGTCTGTTCTGCGACCAATGTGCCCGCCCGTTGCCACTTAAGTTTGGCGATTCCAGCGGATATCTTCATTCTTGATTCAATGACGCAAGGAAAATCCGAGCATGGCCCTTTCCATTACCCTTTGAGTGACTTTAAGCCTTCTGATGAGGCCCATGGTAAGCGACCACGTTTCAGAGCCATATGTCATCACTGGCAACACGCACTGGTTATAGACTTTCGTCTTGAGACACTGGTATGTTGGATGAGAAGATACCGCGCAGCTTCCCGAACGCAGATTCGGCGATCGACCTCTTTCTCGAAATTAGATCTACCCAACTGAACTTCATAGTCCCTCTTTAAAAAAATGTCTTGGAATTGGTAATATAGTAATTAGATACCATGTAGTTAAATTCCAAGGTTTTTTTTTTTAAGGTAGAAAATCATCTAATAAGTTTTCCTGCTACATGGCGAACCTGGGCCTATCAGACTTTTACGGCTAGTAACTATTCTCCGGCTTTGTCATCTACTCGGAGATTTCCTAGTGGTTGATTTGTATACTGTACTTTTGATATTTTGTTTTTTTTTTTGGGTACCTACTGGACCATCCGGCACGTCAAATTCGTTTTGGTTAATCCGCCGATTTTGTTACATTATATGATTACACCTACGTAAAAACGTATCAGTACCTCTACCATGAGTTTTAAGCAATAGTATTCGTCGTTACTCGATATCGACGCCGTAAATATTTTGTATGGCAAATTTTGGTTCTGCAAGTGACCGCTAGAGGCGCTGCAAAATTTGCCATACAAAATATTTACGGCGTCGATATCGAGTAGCGACGAATACTTTTGCTTAAAACTCATGGTAGAGGTACTGAGCTGTATGCAGACTTTTAATTTTTTGTGGCAACGGTAGCGTATTTCCACTAGAGCCTTATTCCAGACTTTCAGCTGGGTTTACGTTCCTTGTTTTCGAGTTCATAGTAAATTGAATAATAGTTACAGTGCCTCGGGGAACAATCGTCGGTTTCCTTTGTTGCTTCAGACAGTTCGCAATGGATTCCTTCTGTGTATCTTATTACGTTTTAATTTATATGTTTGTGTTTTACAATGTTAAAGTGGCTGCATCTCTTGTATTGTGTTTGAAACTTCTACCTTGATAATTAAATCAAAAAAGAGCAAAAAGTATCCCACCTCTTTACCCCCCTTTAATTCCTCTTTCATCATCATCATCATCAGCCTTTTAATTTTCCCACTGCTGGGACACAGGCCTCCTCTCTAAGAGAGGGAATGGGCCGTAATCCACCACGTGGGCCCAGTGCAAGTTGGTGGATGTCACATTTCTTCGAATTTTTGGTTCTAGGACATGCAGATTTCCTCACGATGTTTTCCTTCACCGTTTTGAGAGCAGTGAAATAAATTACACAAAGTAATGCGCCTGGCCAGGCTTGAACCCGCGACCTACTAATCGTAAGTCGGGCCCGTTACCACTCGGCCACCACTGCACTATTCCTATTTCATTCTGACCAAATATCCCACTTTGATTCCTGTTTTATTTAGTTCAGATGAATGAGACAGTCTCTCGATTTCAAAGAATCACCCTACAACAGAGAGAAGATTTTTTTTATTATGATTAGGTCATTTACCATCACGTGAGATAGTGTTCAAACGCAATTGAACACTATCTCACCTGATGGTAAGCGACGGTGTGGTTATATACCTAAGATTAATTCTTAGAAATAGTATTTACGAGTATCTTTGTTCCTCTAATACTTAAAAAAGATGAAAGTTTGTATGTCGTGTGTACGTTAAGTCCATACTTAGTTTTTTTTTAATAATAAACTTTAATCACAAAATATGAGACAACCATACAGAAACTTAATAATATTGGTAGGTACATAAAATAGACAAAAGTTATTTCAATTTATTTTCACAGTAAAATTTTAGGCAGGTCTTTGACTATATTAAAGAAAGTGATATGACCTAATAGGTATATTAATACACAATTATTCAGCCACATCTAGTTTGGCTAGAAGCCGACCCCATGCTAATTGAGAAAAGGCAAGGGAGATAATGATGCGCACAAAACCGCTAGCAGAAATAAGGAAAGTCTGTAGTAATTTAATTTTTAGGGTTCCGTAACTCAAAAGGAAAAACCGGAACCCTTATAGGATCACTTTGTTGTCCGTCTTTCTATCAAGACCTTTTATCTCGAGAATGAACAGAGGTATCCAGTTATTTAAACCATATATGCAGGTCTGCGGTCCCTTAAACTGTTAAACACCAAGAGGAGACCGGTGTCCGCACACCTATTGTCTTTCTATTGTGTCTTTAATTACGGTATTCAAAAGGTTAAAGCTGTGAAAAAATCAAACTTCTAAGTTAAGTAACAAAAAAAAAAGATAGGGCCGTTTATGTTGCAAAAAACGTTTATTTTGGCCCCTCAAATGAATCAAAATTCATAGGATACTTCCTGTTGACCTAGGTTCCTGAAATTTGGCATGAAGCAAGGGCTCATAGCACAAATGTATAAAACAAACTGTAAATCTGCAGTTACGTCACAAATAAAAAACTTTTTTGCGACTCGGAAAAATCATCGAGACTGGATTCATAAATTGAACACTTTCCATAGGTACACAGTTGTGTACAGAACCCTCAATGCGCGAGTCCGACTCGCACTTGCCCGGTTTTTTAAAAACAGATACAGGCTTCATTGTATAAGATTCCTTTTATCTAGTCACAGAGATGCCTACACACATACATTTCTGACTAGTCTCGCCATTTTCAAATATCCCTTTCATTCTACCCCGAAACTGTCATCCATCCTTTTGCACAATAATACGATTTGGTGGGAAATTCGGAAAAAGAGGTTCTATTGCAGCGCCCTTCGCGTCGGAATGCACATAATTCCGCTCCGCCCAATATCACGCGACGTGAACTATGGCGACGTGCTTCTATCCGATGGCTGATAGGTAAGGACGGGGGTGCTATAGGAGCTAGCCGAACTTTTAGGGGTATTGAAAACTTTTGAGAAAAAGTCTTTAAGTAAATAGGACTAAACGGTTCCCCTTGTCCTTTATACCTCGTACATTAATTTATTTATTATATACTTTATGCACACAAAAGTGCAGAGGCGGACTTGCCTTAGGAATTTTCTACCAGTCAACCTTTGGGTGATGTAAAGAAAACTAGTAGTAGATGCAAATAAAAGAGAGAGAGAAGGTAAATACAAGAATCAATCTATATATATAAAAGAAAGTCGTGTTAGTTACACTATTTATAACTCAAGGACGGCTTAACTGATTTGGCTGAAAATTGGTGGGAAGGTAGCTTGGAACCAGGAGAAGGATAAAGGATATTTTTATACCGCTAAATAAATAAAAAAACAAATCCAAAACCTGCTCATTTATTGGTATAGGGTAGAGTAGGGTAGAGCGGGAGCGAAGCCGCAGGCAAAAGCTAGTATACTAATAAACCATATATTATTATATAATACAATTATACAATATATATATATATGCCGGATCCGGCGTTGATTTGTTGACAACAAAACAAGGCACGCCATCTAGTGGCGACTAGAAGAAATAGAGGTGGCGCGCCTAGACAGAGTCAGTCGTTTCCGCTTTGGCTACGAGCTTGGGGAAGGAGAATCCGCCGAGTGCAGCGGACACTCTCAGCCAGGCCGTCGCAGAGTCAAGACGTTTTGAAACTATCCGTTTTGTTGTTTGTACCTACCTAATAACAGTGCACTGTACCGAAATGTATTGAGAAGTAAACTGATTCAGTTCCTAACCGTTTTTATTCATTGCACGATACCCACGTAGGCCCACCTGGTAGATGACCAGAGCTCGAACCATCCTGAACGAGCCGTCATCAGAACTGGGATAAAATCGTGCAAATGAATCGACAAGATGTGTGAGCAACAGTTACGAAACACTGAAGAAAGTTGGCGGTTATTATTCGAAATCGAAAATGAAGACCCGGATCGAAGCATGGACTTGAATGGTCTGATTAGGTTTTTTCTGGGGTTTTTCCCTAATCCTGAGCAACAAATGTTGGACCATGGTAACGTTGTACCCCCAGAGAGCAAACTACAACGTTCTACCCAGATTGTGAATCTACCCGAATTCGACCCGGAGAGAAGTAGCAGATCAAAAATCACTATGGAAAATTTAGACGTAGGCAGGCTGAAAACAAGAATATTCATACTTTAAGACCTCCGGCAACGAGGCAGCAAGATTGGCCTGGATTGGCTCTGGAAAGCAAGGTCACATGGAGATGTCTGGGTGGAGATCCGGAACCCTGATGGAAGAGGCGCAGTAGCAACAGTGGCGCCAAGGCATTACGCGCGAGCAACGGGTGTATGGGTCGTCGATCCTTCATCAGAAAAAGGTCAGGTATTCACATTCCATTTTGATTCTGGAGCCGAGTGCTCTTTCGTTAAAGATGACACCCTCTGTCATATAAATTTAGGGGTAGACGTAATACAAAGGATGGCAATATTGACAGTTTTAGATAACGTATGACAGTCTAGTGTAGGTACTTGGTACAGTTAATTAATTTTGTAGTTAAAATTGATAATAGCTTAATCGAGATTTTATTGCGTTTTGCCCAACATTCATTTGCGAGATGATATTATCTTAGGCCGTGAAAAATTGTCGCAAGGGTTTAGTTCCAGTAGTGTGAACGCGATACATTTTAAAATTGCTTAGTTTACGACGTTAACAATTATAATCAAAACAACCCTCAGATGCTCGTAGAAGAAAAAAAAAAATAATGAGTGAGCGGGTAGGCCAATTATTTGTGTGTAATTATTATTTGACCAGGTAATGTGGTGTTTGCTAGTCTAGCTCTTTCCGTTAAAAACAAACGTGATAGTCCGTGACTTTATTGACTTCTACGTGTCGTAGGACATAAATCTGCTGTTGTTTCGATGTTGAATCGTCGGTTATTTGGATTGTTTTATAACCGGTAGGCGTTAAACGCTTGTAACAAAAAATGAACTTATTCGTTTAATTGACTCGTCTTTGACTGTATAAAGACAATAGTGGTTTAGCGCAAAATAATTAAAAGTAATGCGTGAGGGGGTAGACAAATTATTATTAAAAATAATGCGTAAATGGTTAATGAATTATTGTGTGCAAATTATTCGATCAAGTAATTCGGTGTTTGTTAGTAAGATTGCTGTAAACTAAATAAAATCGTGCATAACCGGTATTCGTTACCAATGATCTGAGACAAAGTAACTCGTTTACATAGTGCGCCTTATTTTACAAAATTAGATTATGTATCAGGCTTTCAGTATTGCATAGGACGGCGGACGGCCAGTACAAACATTTGAAGTTTAAAAATGCGATCTGAGTTTTCTAACGGACAATTGTTATTGTCCTAAGCTGATCGGTAAATACCTACTTCATAGTTTGAGTTGTCGATATTTTGATTATTTTGGAAACTGTTGAGTTCGCGATCGCGTCGGGAGACTTGAAGTAGTTTTGAGAACGTCGACTAAAGCCGGATTAACGTTACATTTAAAAAAGTGGAACTTTGTTATTGATAATGAAATTTAAGTTGCGAGGCTTAATCCGTGGTGGATGATGCCATTCGGTATGGTTGGATCCTAGGCGGGTGATGTCAGGTTACGAGGCTAAATCCAAGGTGAGGTGATGCCACTGGGTGCGGCTAGATCCTGGCAGGTGATGCCACTGGATGTGGCTAGATCCTATACGTGTGATTTCACTGTGTGTGACTAGATTTTTGACTGGTGATGCCAAGTAAGGAGACTAGATCCAAGGCGGGTGAGATCATGGGATATGGCTGAATCCAAAGCGGATGATGCCCTGTAATAGTGCCACATGCGACATCTTGTCACGAAATCATTTCTTAACGATTTTAGTCGCGCGTTCTCTACCGTTGATGACGAAACATGATGTAGACCCCTAGGTGTATTTAAATATCGTGAGAGATTTTGCGTTACGCAATTTAAAAAGTGTAGTATTTGAATAAAAGGGTAGGTTTGATTTGACGAAGGTAGAAGTGGATACATTTTTGGTAAGGGCCTTTGTTTAGATTAGAGACGAAGAGAGCAATTAAACTAAGTTAGATCCATTTAAAGATTCGTTTGAAATAATAAAAGCAGGAGGAAAATCAGCGCATAACTGATAAAATTGGGGTAAAGTAAAGTAGTCGACATAATGAGATAATTAAGTTCTCACGATGATTAGACTTTAGGAGATTTGATTTATAGCCGTAGCTTAATAGAAATCAATATCCAGTGGTCACATTAGTCTGTGAGTACGCAGTATTGCGATTAAATCAGTGACTTGGCGATCCTGGAGGGATGCGCAAGTACGGTTGAGTAACTAGAGGTTACTGGGCTATGAGTAGCCAGAAATCACACGTAAAGTTAAATGATTAATGTTTTGGATTAGTTTGATTGGTTGTGTGTATTGTAAAGGTACCTACCACGATAGGTTAAGAAAGATGCCAGAAAGTCATGTACCAGTCGAAGTAGATAGTGATCACAGTGGTGATGAGCGAGCCTAAGTTGTATGGAGCACGCGAGTAAGTTTCTCTGTCGAGCGTAGTAAAGTTGATGGTTCCAGTAGCTATGCTTAGCTCTGATGAAAGTCATGGTCTGTAGTGACCGTTGTGAGTAGTTGACGTGGTCAACAAGATGGTTCTAGTAGCTAGTACGTGCGCGTTTAGCTCTGACGGAAGTCATAGTGAGTTATACACAATGTGATCCACGGCGTTGGCCGGTGGTGGATGCACATGTGAGAGAGCAATTGTGATTGGTGTTCGGCAATGAGTGCCGTGGCGTTAGAGTGGTTTACTTATGGGGGCTCCTAAGGCTTTATGATGAGAACAATGAACGTTGGTACATGACTGGATGACAATTTCTACTACCCGATTTCTTTTTATTTTGGTTTATTGAGTAAAGTATGAATTGTTCTAACATTGAACGATTGACTGTGTGTTACGGGTTCGATTCCCGCACGGAGAAGACGTTTGTGTGACCTCTAGATGGTCACTCATGGTCAAGATGTGTATTGATGGTTTTATGTGTGTGAGTTTGCGTGCTTGGGAGCGCACTCACGATGCGAAAGTGGTTCCTAGTTTTTGTCAGGAGTGACCGAGCTATATGATACTGCGAGATATATTTTGTTTTCGAGTAACACACGGAGACGGGACGTCTTATTGGAACTTCTCGTCAGTGGACATCTTCCAGCTGAGGTGGTGATGATGACTAACACACAGGGACGTGTGTCTCGCAGGATGGCCGTGCCGGATCCGGCGTTGATTTGTTGACAACAAAACAAGGCACGCCATCTAGTGGCGACTAGAAGAAATAGAGGTGGCGCGCCTAGACAGAGTCAGTCGTTTCCGCTTTGGCTACGAGCTTGGGGAAGGAGAATCCGCCGAGTGCAGCGGACACTCTCAGCCAGGCCGTCGCAGAGTCAAGACGTTTTGAAACTATCCGTTTTGTTGTTTGTACCTACCTAATAACAGTGCACTGTACCGAAATGTATTGAGAAGTAAACTGATTCAGTTCCTAACCGTTTTTATTCATTGCACGATACCCACGTAGGCCCACCTGGTAGATGACCAGAGCTCGAACCATCCTGAACGAGCCGTCATATACTTAAAACCAATAAACTACATACCTACACTAACATACCGCTGTGATGACAAATATAGAAGGGATCGCAGTGTGGAGAACTGGAACCTGTACAAGTCGGCTAGAAACCGCTGCAACCAGATGGTAAGGGCTTCTAAACGCCGATACATTTGCGAAAATGTCCTCAACTCTTCACCGGCTGATATTTGGAAGTTTCTCAAATCACTCGGCATTACAAAGTCCTCCTCTCTTTCTTTTCCCTCTAGTATATCTTTAAATGATTTGAATGAACACTTTTCGTCGTCGGCTATGCTCTCGACTTCTGTCAAAAACGATACTATTCTTGATATAACTTCCAAGCCTATTTTACCTCATGATTCTTTTTCTTTTTCCCTAGTGACCGAACCGGAGATCCTCAAAATTTTCACTGCGATTAAGTCCAAGGCTGTCGGCTGTGATGGAGTCAGCAGAACCATGTTATCCCTTATGTTGGAAAATCTACTCCCTACTATCACACACATCATCAATTCCTCCCTTCAGACTGGGGTTTTTCCTACAAGCTGGCGTAAAGCTTTCATTATCCCTCTTCCTAAAATTCCCACCCCCACTTTGTCAAATCACTTTAGACCAATATCCATTCTCCCTTTTCTGTCGAAAATCTTGGAAGCAGTTGCTCTTAAACAATTTTCATCTTTTGTGTTTGGGAATAAACTGCTATCCCCTTTCCAATCAGGTTTTCGCCCTGGCCACAGTACAGCCACAGCCTTGCTTAAAGTTACTGAAGACGTCAGGGATGGCCTGGAGAACTCGAGGTTAACGGTGTTAGTTTTAATAGATTTCTCCAATGCTTTTAATACCGTTGATCACGACATCCTTCTGGCTATCTTGTCTCAAATTGGGGTTTCTTCGTTGGCACGGGATTGGTTCTCATCATATCTTCGTGGACGTCAGCAAGCGATACGTGTCGATCAGAAATTTTCTGACTGGTGCGACCTGCAAACCGGCGTTCCACAAGGCGGTATACTCTCTCCACTCTTATTTTCTTTGTTTATTAATTCTATCACAGCTATCCTCAAATGCTCTTACCATCTGTATGCTGATGACCTACAGCTCTACGCGCAAACCGACCTTGACCACCTCGATGACTGCATCTCCTTAATTAATGCTGATCTTCAGGCGATTGGTGATTGGTCAAGCAGATTTGGGGTTACTGTCAATGTCAGTAAATGTCAAGCTATCCTTATTGGTAGTTCATACTTTTTACGAAGCTTGGACACTAGCCGACTACTGCCACTTCTTTTCGGCAATACAGTTATTCCTTTCTCGACGCACGTTAAAGACCTAGGCTTATATATTGACAATAGGTTAAGCTGGAATAAGCATGTTGCTCAGGTTAGCCAGAAGGTCACCTATACGCTGCGGTCCCTCTATAGATTCAAAAATTTCCTTCCTTCAAGCACTAAAACAACTTTGATCCAATCGCTTGTTTTACCTTTAATTGACTATGGTGATGTTTGTTACTCTGATCTATCCCAAGAACTTCTTAACAAATTGGATCGACTTCTCAATAACTGCATTCGTTTTATTTTTGGCCTCCGTAAATTTGATCACATTTCTTCCTACCGTTCTCAGCTTAAATGGCTGCCTATCCGTCACAGGAGATCCCTCAGATCTCTCTGCACTCTCTTCACTATATTAAACGATCCTTGTGCTCCTGATTATTTAAAAAAATGTTTTAAAGTATTGGGCAGTTCTCATAACCTCAACCTTCGAGCTGCCAAAAACATGCTTCTTCATATTCCTTCTCACCGGACTGGGTTTTTGGCTAACTCATTCACTGTCTCTTCTACAAAACTCTGGAATATGCTTCCCCTTGACATCAAAAAAGCTGAAAGTAAATTTTCCTTTAAGCGTAGAATTCGGAACTACTACTTGAAGTGCTCTCAACTTTAGTTCGGTCTTTGTCAGAATTGACATATTTTATCATTTCATTTGATATATATCATAGTATTTATTAGTTTATAATATTAGCATATATACGTATTTTATTATTATAAGTAACTAATTTTATTGATACTGTATTATATTTGAAATTACAGTTATTTATTTATTGTGCACACCTACCACAGTTTTATCTCTTTAACCCAAAGGTTGACTGGTAGAGAATGCCTTGTTGCATTAAGTCCGCCTATGTACCACTATTGTACATGAAGATTAAATAAATAAATAAATAAATAAATAAATGACATTACTGCCAACTTCTTACGAATTAGCTCTCGAACTTTACTTTTGAATGTTATTGGGTTCGATGCCATCCTGATCTCCTCAGGGAGCGCTTTCCACAGAGAAATAGATGCCACATTGAACGACTGGAACAATTTGCTTGCTGCGAGCTTCCCGACAGGTTTTTTTTATAGTAGGTAAAATCATCCAATGACAAATCCCGCCCTTGGGCGGAGCGGGAAGTAGTGTCTGACCCTTACTGACTAATAACTACCCCGTTTCTTCGTAGCCTATCGTGCCGGGGCCGGGTATCCCTTTCGGAAGCTGACCCATGACCCCAGCAGGCTTCGACCCTGCCTGCCTACAGCTAGCAGGCTGGGCCTCTTCGGTGTGCTGACAGCTCCTTGAGGCACGCAGGAACAGAACGCGCCGTCGACGACTTGGGCTCGGTCCGGACGGTTACCGGACGATCGGACAGCGTGCTACCTACGGTAGCCAACTTCCCGACTGGTCAAAATTTAGGTTTCTTCAAGGCTAGAGTGCTCTTAATAAACGCGCCCTAATTAGAAATAATTCTACGAACACAGTTTCGACGTCACGCTAAACAGTAGATTCTCATAGGTCATAGGAAAATCTCAGCTGCCACGATTACTGAGTACAGTAACAGGGGCAGAGTGTGTACTAGGCGATGTGTATCTGATAGATTAATGATGTAAAAACAAGGAGATTTGGAAATGTTTGGGCATACTATAATTATGCCGGTTTGTACCCTTTTTGAGGAGTGGCTGGAAGGACGTCACGGTATCCTCACCTTCCGCATGACACAAGTTCTCACCGGAGGCTCTCGTTTTCCACCCTAGAGCGAGAGAAATAATTGTATAATTTCCCATATAAAAAACAAAACGAGTTAAATAGAATTATAATTTTTTCCAAGGAATCATTTTTCGCCTCAAAAACCAAAAGAAACCCAGTGTATCCCCCTCCTAACACCAGAACAAGACTGTTATTTTCAGTGCGATGGCCCCAAGGGAGATTGACCCGTGAATGACCGAACATTTACTCAGATATATGCACCTCCACACTCCTCGATGGCACCATGAAGACGGAATGACACGTAAGTGGTTGTAACTTAAGAAATAATTTGACAGGCGCTTGTAAGTTTGGAAGGTTATTGTGGTATAAGTTGTGGAAATTGTGTAATTGGATTTTTGCTTCAGGTTCTTTGAATCAGTAGGGGCCATACTATGACGTCAAATTATATAATTACTTCTCCCGCTCTAGGGTAGAGCAAGAGAGCAGTGGCAGTAGACAGGTTAAATTACATTAAAGGCCCTTGAAAGGCGACCATGTACCGGAAGACTCAGCGAACAGGCCTCCTACAAGGTGTGCCGACGACCTGATGAGGGTCTCGGGTATCCGATAGATGTGAGACGCAGAGGACCGGTCATTATGGCGACACTTGGGGAGGCATATGCCAGCAGTGAACGTTTTTCAGCTGAAATGATGATGATGATCTATTTAAAGTAAATATTCTGGATTAAATGATATATGATATTTATTTGCAAATAGGTTTTAAAAATAAACACTTTTACTCGTAAAGTTTTTTTTTTCGTAAGTTTAAACTAGATGAGGTCGATGTTTCCTAGCTGACTACCCTTAGAAGAAACACCGAAACAAACTTAGGAATCAAAGTCTATTTTAAAGTCCATACAGTAAACATGTAATGGTCGAATCGTATGAGAACCATGCAGATTAGGGTCTCAGATGGTCTTTTGAAGAAAGAACCGCTCAGATTTGAGTGGCCCTGTCCAGTCAGTGTAAGCATTTGTTAGTATTCATGTAGCTCAAACTTAGGACTAAGTACTAAGGAGCTCAACAACTTGACGAATAATACCAAAGAAAGGAAATTTGGGTAGACCGCATCAACTACACAAAACTGCCAGACATCATATTAAAATTACAGAAAAAGAAAAGTAATGCACATAGTCTTGGGATTTTTTGTAATTTTTTATTTTATTATTGCATTCACAATCTTTTATATAAACATGAATTGCTGTTCGTTAGTCGCGCTAAAACTAGAGAACGGCTGGACCGAATTAGCTAATTTTGGTCTTGAAATAGTCGTGATAGCCCACGGAAGGTTTGAACGGTGAGAAAAGATGGAAAAATTCACGAAAAAAAAAGTTCAAATACACCGCTATCTCGTATTAAAATATCATTTTGAAATAAATTCTGCTGGTTCTGGTATTACCCGTAGATGGCGTTATCCTCATTAGGCGGTACGAAGTTTGCTGCTAGCTAGTAATAAAATAATTTACAAAAATAAAACACTTTATCAAGTAAATGACTGCATGTCGAGAAATATAAAAGAAATAAAAAAAGAACCTCCTTAATCAAATTGTAAAATAAAATTTACAAAAAAATCACAGCTCTTTTACCGTGAGCCTTCTGGCTAAGATTTCGCTTTTTCATACGATTTGAATTTATTCAGGCCAAGTTCTTGAATGTGACTGGGAAGTTTATTATAAAAATGTATACTTTGGCATCTAAATAAGCCCGCAATTTTTTGGACTTCTATTATTAGTATTTTTTTTTATACAAACTTAGGACTACTATTAAGGAGCTCAACGATTGGTCTGATTTTCAGAGCTCAGAGTCTCATACTGAATTAACATTTATGTCTTCCACGTGCTATCCTCCTGACCTCTTACACCCATTTAGGACATTAGCAGCTTCGTTTAAAAGATCAAGATTTATCGTCGGTCAGCCATTTTCCTCCATTTCCTCATTTCCACAGAAACGCATCCCCCTTAGCTTATGTTTACGGTTTTCGCAGTAAAATAAACATAACTCGTATTTACGTTGTAGTTTTACTTTTAGTAATTCAATTGTTACTATTATATGGACCGCTTTTGATCTTCCATAGTGTATTGAAGTTGGCCAGATGAGCTGATTTTATGAGTCTAACGTAATAATATATTTATGAGGTTACGGAAACCAGGAAGTTAATAGCTCCGTGTGGTGATAAAAAACTAGAATATCAAATAAAACTCTTCTGAAATTAATAAAGAACCTCTGCTAGTGAATTCCTGTATCTATAATAATTGTACGTCTCTACTTGATATATATTACTACTTTACTTTACTTAATCTCTACTTTACTTTATTACTTGATATATATATACTTGATACGAGTATATATATATTCCCCACTGCCCCAGAAGCTCTCCTCCTCTGGGATAATCGGGAAAATATAGCAGTAAATTCTTTTCAAACTTTAAGTATAAAGGTATTAACGTTGTGAAAACGTAAATAGTATAATCGTCGTAGTTTTTATGACATTTTCAATGGTGTATCAAAATAAAGGAATTTAAGAAAGTGTTACCAGAAAAAAAAACTTGATTTCTTTCTACAAATGAACTAAAATGTTTAAAAAAAAGTCACGCCGCCTGGCAGTAAGCGGCATAAAAACTATTAAGTATTGGAAATTGAAAATACTACATATTGACGCGTTTTTGAATTGAGCATTTTGAGTTTAGACATATGTTTGATAAAAAGGCAACGCGACAAAAGAGATATACGCCAAATTTTTACAGGTTTTTAGACCAAAGTAGAGTTTGAGAAAAACTCAACTTTAAATGCTTAAATCAGAAAACGAGAGTAAATATATACGAGACTCCATACTTGAAAATTTGCCTGTTTCGAATTTCTTAATTAAAGAAGTTATTGAACAAAACTCATTATTTTAAATTAATCTATGCGAACAGAGTATTGTGTTTATTAGTATCTATAATATTATAGACACAAACAAAACACAACAATCTCTCCGCAGACATTTAGAAACGCTTGAAACCTGAGCGAAACTCATTAAAACTCAGGTCTTCATTACCTCAATCAAAATTCGAATATTAAGCAAAAACATGAAATAATATTCTGTAACATAAACAAAGTGTTAGCTCTTCCCAGAAACGCTACAGAATAACGTCTAAACGGAAAAGTATCTACGCGTTTTATAGGAAAAATGGCGCAATTAACACGAGCTAATGGACCGGCGGGTAATAGTTTCAGCTTGCAAACAAACGGAAAGCCGTGAAGGTAAAATCGACGGTCCCTACGTATATAAAGACATGTCGAAAATGGCATTTTTTTTTTATTGTATCATTGGCTTTAGATTATCTATGCGCACATACTCACATGAGATTTTTTTTTTAATTTTGTTTATTTACTTTGTTTTACAAATCGTATAAGAGAACAAGTATTATAAATACAACGAATAAGTGTCGTAGATGCGGACATCTGTACATATCTTTTTGTACGGTGTTTTAAAATGCGCGCCGCTCGGTGCTAACGCGGTCTTGTCAGACATGTCCGCTTGTACTATGACTTAGTAATTGCGACTATTTTTTTCACAAATTAAAATAAAAAATTGTAGGCTTCTTTCAAATATGATTTCCTAAATAATTGTTACAAAGAAAACAACTTCTTATTGTTATCAAAGTAAATGAAGTTATGTCCTACATGTTTGTTTTTACGCGTAACTCTTAATATTTTTATGGACTTGTTATTATTTACGGTTGCTTACTAGAAAACATTAAACATTTTTTTACTTACAATAAACTTTTTTTTAGAGAAGAGATTTGTGTTCCTTGGTATAAATGATTATAGTTTGATTTTTTTAGACTCACGTCGTGTTTATACCGAAAATATTAAATTTTAATGGATCTTGAGGAAGTTTCTAACGACGAAAATCAATCAGATCAATATTATCGCAAATTTATTTAAATTATATAATAGACACCTATTTGTGAAAATGAAACACCACGACAAGTACCTGAAAATGATAATGAAGAATCTTTGATTACAACACCAATGCCAAGTCCATGCAGGACCTTTGGGGACACCGTAAGTGAGTTTAACTATTTGAGTGAGAGTAGCGCTATTCTTTAAGATCAAGCCCGTTATGTTCCAGTGAAATTGCCACGTTGGATGGCAATGCTGATTCGTTGACCGAAGTAAAGCCCAGATCAGTTTTCTGATACCACGCACAACTCGATGAGCGTTCGGACCCCATGGCCCTAGTGTTTCAACCCCAAACGGCTCAAACATATAACTTCCGATATATATTATAATTACACCTTTTGAGGTTTTCTGCACTTGCAGCAGCCGCCCCAGCGCAGCCCGCCGTACTCAGAAGTTGAGATGGCGCAAGTGTGTCGACACATGTTGCATCCCACACCAAAGGCCTACCAAACGCTTCTTCTGCAAGATAGGCCATGGTGTCCGAGGCGGTCGACTGCTTCAGCGCATTGACACCGATGTGGAGCTCCGTTAGGAGCAGCCAGTCGCATTCTGTTCCAACCTGCAGAGCGGCTCATTCCACTGTTTCTGGGAAAATGGATTCTTGGGCAACGTCTTATCCGGTCAAGACATTTTCCAGGCGTTCACGGCATCGGCTAAGCACGGCAACTCACAGCTAACCAGTGATGGAGTCAAAATTCTATTGGTCAACTGTGGACTGAAGATAGGAACGCCAGTAGGCTTACACTAGAAATTTTGCAGATACCGAGCCCACCAAAACGAATGGGTGGCTTGTAGCCATACTCGATCTTCCAGGGTCACATTTATTATGGAAGTTAGAGTATACCAAATGGTCTGAACAATTTTGTCCAAGAAAGGGGAAGAGCGGAGAAAATACATGAAAGTTGGTGTAAAACAACAATACCGTGTGAGGGTGAAAGCCGAATGTAGGTTAATTTTAACGTTCAATTTTGTCGTCAACGAATAAAGAAAAACTATCTTCCAAAATTGGAGAACCTAGGAGGTGCAGTGCTGTGATTTTTTATGTTTAGTTCCTACTTCAGTGTGACTATACCTAGTTACCTATTATTTAGATGCTAAGAAGATTATTTTTTTAATAATAAATAATGTTGAATTTATAAACCTTGTTTAATTAATAAAACACAAGCCTGATCATTTTATTTAAAGACATGTCTTTGTTTACATTACAAGAACTATAGTCATACCCCGAAAGACTAATACCACGTATAAAGTGATATGTCTTCATTGAAGTACTTTTTATATATATGGGTGACGATTTCAGGATGTTTAACGTATTGATTTTAAAACAGTAACATAATCCTACATTTTCATAAAACATTTTATTTAAAATCTATATCAGACACTGTTTTTTTGTTTCCTGCGTATAAAAAGGTATCATAGACATGACTGACACATTCCTATTTTATTATCGGCGTAGAAACGGTCATCTATCAGTTTTTCCAAGAAAACGTAAAAAAATTAAATATGTGTAAATAGCATTATAAAGCTTATAAAACTGTTAAAATATTGTAGAAAGAAAATATTTATTATTGGTCATAGAATTATTTCTAGGGCGTGTTGAACACAAATTTCGCTCTCCTGTAAACCTCGGTTTTTGACTTGTCCTTTTGTACGTAGGGACCGTCGAAATGATGTTTTAATTTGTACAGTTTTATAAAGGGAGTAAACGAGTTCCTTTTTCGTTGTTTAGTTGGTAGAATGGCATTCAAAAGAGGCCAAATTAAACATCAAGGCAGGTAGGTCTTTAAGTCAAGAGTGAAAGACTTAAATATTAAACATAATTAAGCATCTTAACTGACTACCTAAAAACGTACGATACACATAACTATACTATGATGTTTTATTACATGAAGTAAAGTGACAGCTATAACAATGGTTGTTTGACAGTTGGGCATTGTTATTTGACAGTTGGGCATTGTCCACTGCTGTCACTTTACTTCATCTAATAAAAAATCATAGTATAAAGACCTAACACAAAAAAAGAGGGTATTTCAAAATTGAACCCTTTTATTGAAAAATATTTTTTTAAATTCAAATACCTTCTTTTTTGAGTTAGGCCTCTTTTCTATTAAGCATGCGTATGTTCAGTAGACTTAAAGTCAAATAATGGCGTACTTTACACACAATAACTCCGAGACTTTTAATCAAAAGGTCAGACATACCCAGTCTATTTATATCCAACTGTCCAGGGACAAAGGTTTCCAATCACGAGTCACTGAAACCTCATAAAGTCCCTTTTGTTGTCAATATAATACTAATAATGTTCGTAACATGAACCTAACTTGCTCTTGTATTATTAGTGGTACCTACTACTGGTAGTAACTACTACTGGTAGTGATTAGAAGTTGAAATTGGCTTGTAATGATTTGATTTGGGTTCTCTGATTGTGGGTAGTTATAGTGTGGCTATTTAAGGATCAAGTTCTGCACGCACTAACCTTTCTAAGGGAATTATGTTTCAAAGAAGTACTTTGTTTATTATCCACTATAGAAGCTCGAACTACTGTAAATTCTAGAATTCGCACGGAATACTAGAGTTTACTAATTCCTAGATTATGAATATATTAGAAGGGGTTTTTTTTATGGTAGGTAAAATAATCCAATGACAAATCCCGCCCTTTGGTGGGGCGGGAAATAGTGTCAGACTCTTACTGACTAAAAACCTACCCTGTTCTGTTCATTGCCTTCGTTCCAGGGCACCGGGTGACATTTTCACATAACCTTTGGCCCCAGTAGGCTTCGGCCCTGCTGGGCCCCTACAGTTTGCTGACAACTCCTTGAGGCGCGCGGGAACAATGCGCGCCGTAAGCGACTTGAGCTCGGACCGGTCTGTTACCGGACGGACGGACAGCGAGCTACCCATTGCCCGCTGTCCGCGAGCCCGCACCTACGGTGGCCGAAAATCGGGATCGAAATCCCGGCGGCGGCGGCGGCGTGTGCACCGTTGCCTTATGCGGTCGGCCTCCTCCTTTGCTAGCAATATTAGAAGGGGTACGTCTCATATAATATGAAGTTATTTGGTATATTTTTGTTAGTGTTGTGTGTTAGTATCTTCGTCTCCGTTGCTCTCGTGTCCAGTGTAAGAACCGCCAGTTTGAGGGCTTCTATCGCCATAAAAGCCTCCTCCAAATGTTTCCACTGCTAACATAGTTTGGCTGTTCTGGCCCAGAGTTTATCAGCTACTTTGAATATGTGACTGTGTCAAAGTAGCTGGTAAACTCTGCTGGGTACAACTTGCAGAGTTGTACCCAGCAGATTCATTCAGGAACATTCCCTCTCCTCGAGAAGAGGCCTGTGCCTACTTAATGAGAACATTATAAAGCTTCATAAAATATTGTTATTTATACAATCTAGCTCAGTAATAAAAAAAATATATAAGTCGGCTTTCTCCAACTTTTTAATTATAGTCGAAATTATTCGATTTTAGTCCACTGCTAACAAGGCAAGCTTACTGAGAAACATAATTAGTCCCAGCCAAGTTTTTAATGAATAAAATAATACTAACTTATTCAGATTATGTGGCTAGAAAGCCAGAACATCGTTTTGTACTATTCTAACTTGAATATATTACATTATTTTTGAACGCAAAAGTAGTTAAGTACGCATTTAAATTAGTGCTCAAACATTAGGTTTATGTTAGCTGAATTATGAAGAAAATTGATAAAGTTCACTTAATTGAGTTGTTGATACTAAGCAGTGTCCAGCTTTTTCTTCAGCTGTCATCTATCTTACTTTTTCTGTACGTTTGTTGTCATCAGAATCCTTGTAAACGGCTTGATCAGAAAAACTTTCTCCACCTTATTCCAGAACGTGATCTAAATGTAGTTCCGGAACGATTACTAGGTTTAATACCAATTAAACGCGGTCTAAATGTAGTTTCGGGACTATTACTAGGTCTAATACCAATCAAACGCGATTTAAATATACTTTCGAATCTGTTACTAGGTCGAATACCAATTAAACCTGGTAGTAATCCTAATAGTCCCGGAACTTACTTATGTGTATAGTTGAGTGGGTTAGGTCCCTCGGTGGTATGAAAATACAATTGAACCCGACAGGTTTTTTTTTTATGGTAGGTAAAATCATCCAATGACAGATCCCACCCTTGGGTGACTAAAACTTGGTGGGACTAAAAACCTACCCTGTTCCAATCATTGCCTTCGTCTCAGGGCCCCGGGTTATATTTTCATATAACCTTCGGCCCCAGTAGGCTTCGGCCCTGTTGGGCCCCTACAGTTTGCTGACAACTCCGTGAGGCGCGCGGGAATAGTGCGCCCCGTAAACGACTTGACGGTCTGTTACCGGACGGACGGACAGCGAGCTACCCGTTGCCCGCCGTCCGCGAGCGCCTACGGTGGCCGGAAATCGGGATCGGAAACCGTTGCAACCGTGTGCGCCGTTGCCTCATGCGGTCGGCCTCCTCCTTTCCTAACATTACTGCTTCGCAGAAGGAGGCGACCGCCTGCCACTCCTCCTCGCACTGGAGCATGGCTTGAACCAAGACCCGGCGTGAACCCGACTGGTGGGTGCTGCAATCGGGTTCCAATTTCCTTTTCTGATAAAATGCCAGTTTTCGAGCAGCTACCTACTTATTACTCTTACAATATTGATTCAATTGATCAGATAAAAATAAGCCCTAAATCGATAAAAAACAACCAAGAGAACGTGACATCCGTCGGCTGGTTTAATTAACCAAAGTCTGACTTTTCAGGAATGGCGACTGTACATCGGAAAATGCTGCGTTGGAAGGCTTACCTAGTGGAACAATGACTTGATGAGAGTTGCGGGAATGCGATGGATGCGAGACGCCGTTGTGGCGACACTTGGGACAGGCCTGTCCAACGTCGATGACGTCTTTCTTCTGAAATGATGATGATGATGATCCCACGGTACGACCTAACTAAGAGCTGGTTAATCTTGAAAATAACCTTGCAAAATCTAGAGACCCTAATATAAGAATTTTACCGCCGAATTTTTCCAAGTGTCTACTAGAATATTAAATCTAATTTAGTACCTGTAACTACCATAATGAGAAAATTACCTCCTAATTGACGAATGGTCGGTTTACTACACCGTAGCAGGCGTTAAATGATGATCTCGTAGCAGCGTAGCTGCGTAGGCGTAAGACCTTGTCCAGAGTGATCGCGCGGGGACTACAGCGCAAGCGGACGCGGGCGCGGTATAACGTGTTGTCGTAGCGCGCAGCAGATGCTTGAAGATTTTCCTAATGCGGCGTCTTACGTGGGCGATTCAACGCGATGCGGTAGCTATGATCTATTTGCATGCGAAGGCGCCTCTTTAGCCGCAATTTATATAAAACAAGTCACCGTACTTCGCGCAAAAATACCAAACCAACTGATCGAGACCGCCTCTCTTCACTTATCGGCTTACCGCACGCACATGCGATTGGCCACGTAAGACACCGTTACTAATAGAATACAATAGAATAGGTAATATTTTATTTTTCCAATCGAGCCGCGTCGCTTCGCGATCGTAATTGCGTTGAATTGCCCCCGTTGAACACCGTGTTAGGGACATAGCACATTAGATTATGGCTAGTTACCGAAACCACTCCGTCACATCGCGCTAGACACACGCTCTAGTCACTTCAGTATGGATGCGATTCCGCTTTCAGCTATGTTAGATATTTTGTGCCCGCCTTAAAAGCCGCGCAATCTCCTCACTCTGACCGAGTCCTTACCCTACAAGATGAACGATTCGGTTTCTCAGAGACTGCGCGTAGGTAGAAATTAATATGGACGTATTATATTTAGCTTGATGTTTGTTTTGTCTATGGGATATTTTTATACCAGAATATTGATATTTTAATAAACCAACCAAGGCCCGGCGAGAGAGATCGCTGCCGCTGATCGCCCCCACGAGCACGGCGATGCTCTGCCCAGGCGGGGCACACCTCTACAGTGTGCTCCACCGTGTCCTCCGGGTGTTTCGCACAGTGGCGACACCCGTGCGACTTCTCCGCACGAATCCGGAACAGAAACTTGCCGAACTTGCCGTATTCTATAAGGACCTGCGTCGTGTGGTAGTTGAGAACGCCGTGAGGTCTTTCCAGCCACGCCTCAAGGATGGGCCTTATCGCCTCAAATGTGGCGCGCCCAGAACGGGGTTGCGATAGTCGTTGACACCATTTCACCATGAGCGGGATCTCGGAGCTATGTCCGCCATGTCTCGACTTGTCGCGGCAGCGGAATTTCGCCCCGGCGTTGCATCTCCATGCGCTTATCGTGCATGTGTGCAAGGACTGTTGCCTACAGATCCCACGGCGGTTGACCAGCAAGGAGGGTCGCCGCCTCGCTGGAATCGTTTTTACCCTCGCACATGCGTATTGCCATGACCCTCTGGTGCGCATTTAGCTGGGCCCTCAGTTGCTGTTGCAGCAACGGTGCCCACACTGGAGCCCCGTAGAGAGCCATGGACCGAACGATTCCCGCGTAGAGCTTCCGGCAAGAGGCGTCTGGTCCCCTGAGGTTGGGCAGGAGCCGCCCGAGAGCAGCCCCAGTCTGGTTCATTTTGGAAGCCAGATGTCGGAGGTGCTCCTTGAAGTTCCACCAGTTGTCGTGGACGAGTCCCAGGTACTTCATCGTCGACCCGACGCTGATTTGAACTCCTCCTACCGTTTGTTGGGAACCCAATGGTGGCGCACTCCACACCTCGGACTTGTGCAATGCCACCTCGAGTCCCAACTGCTGGATCCTATCAACGACCATCGCAACCCCGCGTGTCGCTAGTTACAGTACCGTTACGACTCTCTCCGCGCTAGGACCAACGTGTCGTCCGCGTAGCAGACCACGCTGACCCCGTGGGGGAGGTCGCCTCGCAGCACGTAGTCGTACCCGATGTTCCACAAGGGTGCTTCTAGTACCGATCCCTGCGGTACATCGCACGACATCTCTCGACGTTTCCACTCTCCCTGGTGACCGGGGTAGATGATATACCTCTCCGACGACCATCATCGTTTTCGAAGAAGTACGGACCAATGACATATTTCATAAATAATGGCATAAATGGGCCTTTCAATTAAAAAAATAATTTCTATAATATCTCACATACAGCTTGTTTTATTTAATTTCAACATTGACCCATCTTTGTTGAAAGACCCTTTATTATAAAAGCGAACTTTTGTGAATGTGTGTACGTTTGTTACTTCTTCACGCTCGAACGGCTGAACGGATTTCGATGAAACTTGGTACACGGAATGACTATATCCTAAAATAGCACATAAGGTACTTTTTGTTCTAGGAATATGTTCCTTCGGTATAATTTTTCTACTATAACTTGAACGAAGCCAGCAGCAAATTTTTCATGGACACAAATACAAATTAACGCAAAACATTACTTTTCCCTACGTTAACTTATTATCATAGTAAGTGAGAAACCTAATTAAAAACCACGACACGGCCTCAAGGCCTAGTGCGGTGCTAATTACGTCATTTATCATTGTCTCCCTCTCTCACCACAAGTTAGAATGCACAAACACTACTCCGGAAAATTAGGATATTACTAGATATAAGTATTGCTTACGTACCGTGTTGCGCTCTCTTAAGGCTTAATTTTTAAATGTATTGTTTAAAAATTAATGATTAAGGCCAGGTTCTACTCATTTTGAGCTTTTTAAACCTCTGGAAATCAACAAATATAAAAGAGAACACCATGAAAAATTATTTTATTAAAATCGACCATATGACTAACTGCTGGAGAACAGTCAAAACACGACATAAATTAGTAGGCTCGATAAAAAAAAAATCACAAATCTAACCCTAACTTACGATTTCAAACGTGTATCTACGAGATTACGTCACGGCCATATTTGAATGTTACTTATAATAACAAAAATCTTGAATATTTATTGTATAATGATTCTAGCCTGTTTTACAAAACCAAAAGAATTTACAGCATAATGGATAAGCACACTGTCTGATAGGTACAACTGCATCTGGCTAACATCCAACTAAATTAAAAACAGTGATACAAAACCGCATACTCAGCATCTAAACCTATAAAATAAAATATCATCATAACTACTAGAAATATTTTCCGAATCTCGCCGAACTAAAACTGGCGAAGCAATATCTCATCTCAGGCCAATGAAAAAGTTTTAACGTCCAAATATGATATAGTTGAAGTGTGTATTCGCCGATATTTTCGATATCTGCCGTAGGTACAGGCACGCGCAAACTTCTTGAACTTGTCACACCTACCTGTTCATTGACTTTTTAGAGTTCCATACCCTAAAGATGCTTATGAAAAACCCTGTAACTGAGCCTCAACTGTCTGTCAGCCGGACTGTCTATTTGTCTATCCGTCCGTTTGTCAACGGCCTGTGTCTCATAAACCATAAGTAGAGTTGAATTTTTTACAGAATGTGTATTTCGGGGCAGCTTTAAAAACGCGCGGATCACCGAAAAACTTACCGAAAACCGCCTCAAGTGGTATGGACATATTAGTAGGAGAAGCGAGGACCATGTCGTGAAAATTGCACTAAATCTGCCAGAACAAAAGAAAGGCAGAGCTGGCCGCCATTGACCTCGTGGTTTAAAAGACTTCAAGTTGGCCCATTTGCCAAAGCTGAAAACCCAGGATAGAATATCCTGGCACTGATTAGTGAGGAAACCCGACCCCAAATAATGGGAACAGAACAAGACAAAAAAGAAGTGTGTATCTAAATTTCTAGTACCAAATAAAATTAAAAAAAAAACTTAAAAATCAAAAGAGGTGTTCATATAAGAAACGTTATTTTGTCGGCATTTTTTACTCGATTTTAATATTGTAATAAGAAACCCGTGTGAAGACTCGTGTGCGACTCGAACTCGCACTCAGAAAGTTTTTTCTAATATTGTGTTGATCTTTATAATACTTTGACATTTTATATTTAGCTTGTTATAGAATACTTTCTGTCGTCTTCTTACTTGCTATTTTACTAACATACTCATACTAAACTTATTATTACACTACGTAGGCAATTTATCTAACTTTTTTTATGTAATCTTTTAAAAGCCTTCCTTATGTATTTCCAGACACCATTATTCATTTAACAATAAGTCAATAACTAGCAAAAATTCAAAAGTGATTTTATTTTATGAAATTAAAATTTAATTTCTCAATTTGAACGTACTCCGATCATAAAGTACGAAACGATAGAGTTACGGTCTCTCATTGGTGTCTTCGAGTTTGGTGATAGCTTCAAATTTATAGTCTTACTAGGTTCCGCCAGCGGCTTCGCCCGCATAAAAGTAGAAAATTTTCTTAAGGTAATATGCTCTCTGCTGATAAAAAATTCCATATGTGCTATTCCAGGACATGGTCTACGAGTATGCTAAATTTCATCCAAAGCCATTCAAACGTTTCAGTGTGAAAGAGTAATAAGCATACATATAGACACACATTCATTTACCTGTCAACGTTCATCTTTATTATATCAAATTTGTGTGTGTATGTGTGTGTGTGTTAGGTTTTATGGTATCATGTTTAAGTTTAGTTTCTGGCTAGTTTCCCGAATTTCTAATGATAGAAGATTTCCTGAGAATGTATACGAGTATATCATATATGATAACATAAACATAACAAAAACCAAACACTGATACAATAACAAAGACAAAAACACTGGAAACGCCGGCCGGCGGCCGATCTAAATAAACAGTAAGCAGTAATGTCACTTTGACTTTGACAGCTAAAAGACCACTGCCCTACCAATGATCGGTCAATATGAATTTTGCAGATTATGAACTTTTAGCAAAATGACAATGGAATCGTGTTGGAATGACGAATTTATAAAATAGCAGACTTGAGCCCTTGACTTGAGGTCTTTTTTTTGAGTAATTATGCGAACTCATTGTTATTATTTAATTTAAATTTCTAAAGTTTGATGACATTTTTTTAGGGCACCCCGGAACGGACAGGTTATATAGCCTTCGTGGTTATTTTTTCAAAGCCACCCAGAAGTAAAGTACGAGTATATTTTACACTTTAAGGGATTGTACCTACCCGGTAATTTTCAGATCTTTTTTTTTATTGTGGATAGGCTCTTAGATTACCTAGTGAATGCGCACATTAACGTATTCCGCACTCTAACGGTAACATGGATATTGCCTATTTTACTCAGTGATAAATTAGTATTCTACTGGTGAAAGAATTTTGAAAATCGGAAACAAATACTTTTTTTTCTGTATAAAATATTACGTAGTAGGCATAGACGAACAACCTTAAATAAGATCTTTTTGAAAAACAGTTCAAATGCGTAAAACCTTTACAATCCGAATCCCTAAAATCTCTAACTTAGAGCTTTCACTTACAATACAATCCTCCAATCACTTTTATAGGGCCCCGACGTCTTAACTTTATCCCAATATTTTCAACAGCACTTATTCTCGTCTCACACATAAGTGAGAACTAAGCTATTGAATATCTGAGTCCTATTCAATAACTTGGTTTGACAGAATCTCGTGAACTTGAGGCAATCGGCTGGAAAACTGAAATAACTCTGACCGAACATTTTCCTTTTGTAATACTTACTCATACTTACATTGAGTAGGTACCTATTACATTGCTAAAGTACCTACCTATATTTATTAAAGGTATGACGTAAAACTTGACAGTATTTTTTTCGAGTATGGTCTTAGGATTCTGTTTTGTTTGCGGGATTGTTCTAGAGAGTTGTCGCGGCCCTAGAATGACAAAAAAAAAGCCAACTGAAGGAATACAGGTGGGTTTGTCAGTAAAAGTCTGACACTTTCTCACGCTCCACCCAGACCGGGCGGACACATTTGATGATTTCACACTAACGATTTGGCGTACGTCATTCCGTCCCCGGTTCTTGGTGAACATCCCACCCATACGTACGGTCAGGGGTCAAAAGTGCAGTTGCACTCTAACAATGCTAAACTGTCTAAAATTTCTTTGTAGTAGAAGTCCAGTGTTCTGAAACAAGTTTAGTCAATATTTTAGATTATATGCTACAAACTAAATCGGTCATGAGCCATTGAATTTTACATACTTTAGTGTCGGTAGAGTACAATTGTACTTTTGAGCCCTGACTGTACATAGCGTTTTGGGAACATATTTAATGTAGGTACAGCTAAGAAGTGAAATTCCCTGCTGGAGTCAGTGTTTCCTGATAGCTACAATTTACGGGTCTTTAAGCCAAGAATGAAGAGGTTACTTCCAGGTACGCGTGCTCCATCGTTGCCCACATCATCGCTTAGGTGAGATAGTGGTCAAACGCAAGCCTATTCATAATAAAAAAATTTGAACATCCCGCAACGTCCATTATAACAAATCACTAAGAACAGTGGGATCGCAGTCAAGCAGTTATCCTGAAAATCCACTCGTTCTTCCAAGACAAGTGCGTCACAACTGTTAGACACAGTGGCGTAACTATAACTACCTGTAAAGTGGCAAGGCTGGCAAAATGCCACGGGCCTCTGGCCTGGTGGGGACCCGGATCAGGAAGTCTTAAGTACAGAAGTAAATATACAAATTCAAGTCAATTATTAAGATTTATTAAAAAATCAAATTAAATTATAAAGTTGACGATTTGCCAGGGGCCCCATCCAATGATTTTACCACGGGCCTCCGATGGTATAGTTACGCTAATGCTTAGACAACATTGTAATAAAAATTGATGTTTTTTCGCAAGTAATCATCATCATCATCATCATTTCAGCCGCATCGTCATCTCGCATCTATCGGATTCCCGCAACCCTTGCCAGGTCACCGGTCCACCTTGTTGGAGGCCTTTCAACACTGCATCTTCCGGTACGTGGTCGCCACTCCAGAACCTTTCGGGCTCAACGGCCAACTTGTCAAGTAAACATTAATATTATTGTTATTGACACAATCGCCGAGACGGTTTCAACATAGTCATATCATTGAGATCGATCAGAACAATCGTATTAATATACATTTTTAAGGATATTTAAATGAAATAACACACCATAAAGATCAAAGCTAACCACAAATATATTAGTATTGAAGTTGGTACTATAGGTTGGTACTTGGCGTTTTTTTTTTTTTTTTTTTTTTTTTATGGTAGGTAAAATCATCCAATGACAAATCCCGCCCTTGGGCGGAGCGGGAAGTAGTGTCAGACTCTTACTGACTAAAAACCTACCCCGTTCCTTCGTAGCCTATAGTGCCGGGGTCGAGCACTCCTTTCGGAACTAACCCATGACCCCAGTAGGCTTCGACCCTGCCTGCCTGCAGTTAGCAGGCTGGGCCTCTTCGGTGTGCTGACAGCTCCTTGAGGCGCGCGGGAACAGAACGCGCCGTCGACGACTTGGGCTCGGTCCGGTCGGTTACCGGACGATCGGACAGCGTGCTACCCATTGCACGCCGTCCGCAAGCCCGCGCCTACGGTGGCCGGAAATCGGGATCGGAATCCCGGCGGCGGCTGGGGCGAGCGCCCCGTTGCCTCTGCCTGATGCGGTCGGCCTCCTCCTTTGCTAGCATTACTGCTTCGCAGAAGGAGGCGACCGCCTGCCATCCCTCCTCACTACGGACCATGGCCTGAACCAAGGCCCGGCGAGAGAGATCGCTGCCGCCGATCGCCCCCACGAGGACACGGCGATGCTCCG
Source organism: Leucania comma (assembly GCA_958295575.1). Taxonomy (NCBI): domain Eukaryota; kingdom Metazoa; phylum Arthropoda; class Insecta; order Lepidoptera; family Noctuidae; genus Leucania; species Leucania comma. The sequence continues at coordinate 9,785,951 of OY282474.1, read as the reverse complement.
CCCAGGCGGGGCACACCTCGACTGTGTGCTCCACCGTGTCCTCCGGATGTTCCGCACAGTGGCGACACCCGGGCGAATCCTCCGCACGAATCCGGAACAGGTACTTAGCGAACTTTCCGTGTTCGGTAAGCACCTGCGTCGTGCGGAAGTTGAGAACGCCGTGAGGTCTTTCCAGCCACGCCCCAAGGATGGGCCTTATCGCCCCAATTGTGGCGCGCCCCTGGTACTTGGCGTACAAGATAGTACAGAAACTAGTGATAAACTTCATTTTATAATAATGTTTTCATTAGTCATGGTATTAAACTCAGTACTAGTCCCAGAACTACGCTTAGATCGTGTTTTGAAATAAGAGGGTATAGGTTTACTAGTAAGCATTACAGGGTTCCATCAGCCATCTCTCAGTTCTAGCATCAGGTTCTTGACATCATGAGAAATGTATAGCACTGGTTAAGACAAATCTATCTATAATGAGTCCAAATCCCATGGGCTTACTAATAAACAATCCAGAGTTACGTCTTTTACCTGAGCTCCATCATCAGACCAGCTCAATGGCACCATACATGAGTATTTCAAATATTAGGACACATATGCATTATCGATACCTACCCCAGCTAACAAACGAGCTGGTGACCTTGAACACCTGGACAGACCTTCATAAATTGTAGCTAAGAACCATCTCGATTAATTCAGCTTTCAAACAAAAAAAAAACCGCATCAAAATCGGTCTATTCGTTTGGGCGCTACGATGCCACGGACAGACACACAGATAGACACGTTAAACTTAACCACACCCCTCTTTTCCGTCGGGGGTTAAAAATGATAAAATACGCGGCATATAAGTTTAACCAAAATGGCGATCGACCTTCTATACACAATAACAGATTTCCGGATCTCAATCGAAGCAGGGGCTGCGCGTAACCATAGCAACGACGGCCATTTTGGCTCAACTTATTTGCATCTGTATTTTACCTCTGAATGTGTAAGTTCTAGTCGAACTATATTCACATAATATTATACCTTTATAAAAAAAAAATACTATTTAAGTACATACCTATACCACTTACAATTTAATATTATCAATGGTAGATAATATTGAATCGAAAGTAGAAAGGTAATATTTTATGCGAATCGATAATGTTACTTACAAGTAAGTAATCCTCCATTTGAGTATTGGATCGGATCTGATACCGTCATTGTGAGAATCACAAAGGGAAAATGGTTTCTGTACCAAACGCAGCATCGTATCCATCTTTGTTATATTATTATAGAGTAGGAAGATATTGGAAGAATGCTTGCGTAGCTAATGGATAGAGATAAGTAGAAAATATTGAAGAAATATACTTTCTGTTGAAATTTCTACCTACTCACATAGATATTACGTTTCAGAAACTCTTTCGATCAGTTCTGCAGCCTGGGATTAAGGGCTTATTGTGTTTTCTGGGGCACGATGGCGAAGGAGTCTCGGCATGTAACAGTTGGCCACCCATCCACGGACTGACATCGAAGATCAAATGTATTTCTATCCAGCCCCTTTCGAATTAGAGCGACAAAACTAGTGGCATTGTTTTGCTTGTTCAATGTACCTCACGAATTTACTGATAAAATCCAATGTACCTCAACCATTTTGATAGAAATTACGATTAAGCGCCTTGTCTGTCATACATTGGTAGTACATAACAATGGTGTGCTTTTTTTGCACGTATAAACTCGGATTACAAAGGGCCTAGCTGCATAGACAAATTTTTCCTGCTAAATTTCTCCTGTCCTGTTAAAGATTCCTAGAAGTTAATACATGAATCGAGAGGTACATTGGTGCAACTTACGATCAGTATTATTTTTATATACTCCGAGCGTAATATAACCGAGGGCCCCGCTGGATAGACAAGGCGCTTAATCGTAATTTCTATCAAAATAGTTGAGATACATAAGATTTTACCAGTAAATTAGTGAGGTATATTGAACAAGCAAAACAATGCCACTAGTTTTGTGGCTCTAACTCGAGGGGCCCCGCTGGATAGAAACATATGAAGATCGACCCGTTAATATTTAGCCACGAACTCCTTGTATTATATTTTAACTAATAAATTTGCAAACTACTGTATCCACCGGTTGCTTTAAATAATAGATATTATTTTAAAGTTTGAGTGTGAAAATTCTGTCAATCGACGTAAAGCAAATGTCCACTCTTACTTGTCCGGACTAAGCGTTTTGCCTCGTTGTTTTAAATACCTACCGCGTACATCGAAGGACCGGAACAATAATAATTAACCTGCTGCGGTCTTTCCGTCCGATTATAATTTAAAGGTATTCCAAAGTAGTGCGCTTCTCAACAATTGCATCACTGCTTACCAACAGGTGCAGTCGCAGTTAAGCACTAGTTTATGTCATTTACAAAAACAAATATGGAACTCGTCACCATCATCCTATAAAATCGTGAAAATTTATCTATCCTGGGAAAGTGCTACAAAATTGTGTAAGATGGATTATGTTGTTTTACGAGGTCGCGGGGACCAGCTAATTACAAATCTTATATGTATATGTATATAAAAGAAAATCGTGTTAGTTACACTATTTATAACTCAAGAACGGCTGAAGCGATTTGGCTGAAAATTGGTGGGAAGGTAGCTTAGAACCAGGAGATGGACATAAGATTTTTATACCGTTAATTTAAAAAAAAAATCCAAAACTTGCTCATTTATTGTTGGTATAGGGTAGAATAGTATAGAGTAGAGCGGGGCGAAGCCGCGAGAAAAATCTAGTAATATGATAAAAAATATCCATGGGTATGATACTCTCTGTAAAAATACTAACACAACTTTCACCGGAAATTGTTAAAACATTTCATGATTTTGGTCCAACCTAAAACAACAGGGCAAAGCTTATTAATTCCAACTAAAATATAATCCTATTGAAACACACGCGTAACGAATGATGCAAATATTTGTGTTTCATTTTCGGACTTAACAATGTTTTTAATCCTTAGCGGCCATGGAAAATGGAAAAATGGAGTGCCGTAGTCGGTAATTCTTCCATGCAAACGTAGAATGGCGATAACTTCATTGTTCGACGGTGTAATTTCTGAACTATTCTGTAAGGCAGCAAAATGGTAAAAAAAAGTGACGAACTTAGAAGTTATGTGCGTCAAAACTTCAATTTGCGCATATTTAAGCGTACTTAGATCACATATGGAATACGAGTAAATGGTTTCCTAATAGGGATAGATAATTTATTTTATTAAAGCATTTAATTTCATTTTGAACAAATTTGAACAGGTTCTTCATAATTATCTAGACGCCCAAAGGTCTGTTCATAAAATTTTACGCACTCTTTTCATTCGTTTCATCGTAGGTACTTATAATGTTCATGAGTGTGTATTGGTGTGTGCTCTAGCTTCTTATTGCTCATCAAAGCATTTCTGTCACACATGATGTTGGATGAGACAGATTGCATTTTAACGTCACCCATCAATGAGTTTGAGCCTCTAACAAAGGGCAACCTTAACGTTTATAATGGGCTGAATTTCAGTGCAAGTTTTTAAACTTGAACAAGAACAAAAGTAGGCGACGACAATCTATCAAATTAGTTGACGGTGAACCATTATTTATTTAATTCCTATTTGTTGGTATCTGCCTATTCAAACAAACGAATTTCAGAGGTAAACTACTGCTTCCGCTTTCGAAATCTACCTATTCTCGTTCTTCGATATCAATTCTTTCAAAATGTTAGTTCTTTTTGAAATAGGTAGCTAATAGTGAATTCGATAAAATATCTACACGAACACGGGTGAGATTAGTGAGTAATCTCGATCCATCCAGCGTATAAGAATTCAATAATTTGATTACTTCCCTCCTAAAAAAAAACATTACCTACTAAGTGAAAGACGTGTGCAGTTTGAGAGAAAATGCTAGTTTTCTTTACTGTTTATTTTTTATCAGTATTCCATTTTATTGTTTACTCCGTGTCAACTTTGTACGACCATTATCGCAGTGCGCGGAACGATGCACAATGTGAGATTTAACTCGCAATTTGATGGCATAGGTCATTTCTGTTGATGGGATTATACCTAGGTAGGTAGATAGGTGTGTTCCCATCTCTATTGAAATATATAAACATGGGAATATTTCAGGAGCTGTTACCGGGCGGCTTGGGCGGCTACCACAGTAGATTTAAATCTATTCCATATACTGAATAACAGAATGCAATTTTAAGTTTGATTGACCTACTGTAGCAACATACCTATTCTGCCCCCGATAGTAAAAAAGACGCATCTAACATTTTTTCCGGATTTGAGTTATATACATTTCCGGAATCAGAAAAAAAAGGCGCATCTGCCTGTATTTTTAATATTTTGCTACCTTTCTCCAGTGCGGTTTTAACACAACGAAATAAGGCGCTTCTGTACATTTTTTTAAACCCAATTGAAGATGAAAAGACGAGTTTATCTGAAACTTAGTTGAAAAGTCGCATTTGTGTAGATAATGTCCTTATAATCTGTAGTTTTTTCTTTAGTTCGGTAATGTAAAAGGCGCATATTTGTCCCTATTTCTAAGAGGAAGTTAATAAGACGCAAATACGCGTTAACGTCTAACGCGCTTAATAAATACTGATTTCATATTAAGAAAAAAAGACCACATCTGAACACTTGCGCCCTATTTACTTCGTAAAATAGTTTTCGCATAGACGCATTTGCCATAAGCGTCTTAATACCTTAAGTTGAATAAAAATAATACAACTTATTACTTAATTAAAGAGGCGCAAGTGTGCATAAACGTCCGTTTTTCTTAAAATTGTGAATGTTTAGTACGGCTCCTGACCAGTTTCTACGCTAGTTGCGCTCGAGTAGTTCGGTGTTGGAGAACGGATGTGTCGCGGTCGCGTTTTCGCTGCGTGTAGTATATTTCCTTTTATTCTTTGTATATACATATAAACTACATTTTAAAATATTTTATTATAGAAGGTTATAGAAAAAAAAACATTTAAAAATATAAAAATAGTAGCCCACCGGCATCGGGAACAGGGTCCAAGCTACCGGTGGTCAGGGCTCCTGAGAGAGAAACCTCCGGACAATACGCGCCGTGTCCAGGAGTACTGCCTTCTGAATCAGACCCTTGATCCAACTGCCTAACGAGAGCCTCCGCAGATGTTGGTCGAGGCTCTTGGCTATTAAGCCATTGGCCGTCACGACTATCGGCACAATGACTGCTGTGTCCACTTCCCACATGTCGACAACCTCGCGAGCCAAGTCAAGATAATTAGTTTGTTTATCCTTCTCAGCTTTCACGAGGTTCTCGTCATGAGGGACCGCTATATCAATACTCATAGTGCGACGCTCTAGTCGATCTATGACCACTATATCAGGCTTATTAGCAACAATAGTCCTGTCAGTGATGATAGATCGATCCCAATACAATGAGATATTGCCATTGTCGAGAACTGGGTCGGGCGCATACCTATAATACGGTACTTCTGATTCCACAAGATTGTATTTACGAGCAATTTGCTAGTGGATAATCCTGGCTACAAGGTTGTGCCTATGCAGATAGTCTCCGTTAGCTAGATGAGAACATCCAGAAATAATGTGTCGGATTGATTCCCCGGGCCGGTGGCATGCCCGACAGATGTCAACCGTACCGTACCGTAGTATATTTATTATTATTTTACAAAATTTGTAGGCTATAATATGGTCAGAGCTGTGTGCAATTTTATTTTACCGTAGTGTGCCAAATAATATCATCAATTGTTTATGACTTGGTAGGAAAATAATAATATCAGTCTTACTGTAACTACCTAAATTATGTACAAATTGTAGTAAAAGTATAATAAATTAAAATTTATAGTAAAAATAATAAATTAAAGTAAATAATTCATTGATATGAGTTATTTCATACATTGACATTTTTATGAGGTACCTACTTACCTATATCATTTCTTTGATTTTTATTCAGTTATTTTTATTGAATTGTGTGTTTTTCGGGATTATATTTCTGAAGAAATTTACCAAGTCCCTACAACTGACAGGATTTTATTCTGATAAAGTCTGCGATAATATCACCACTGCAGCTACTACCAGCAGCAGCAGCAGTTCAACATTAGATAAGTAATTTTTATTCTGATGATTCAGTTCTTGATAAGATTACGTTCTTCCAGAAAGAAAAGGCAAAAAAGTAGTGTTATCAACTCTGATTCAGATACTGATTTTATAGAAAACTCACCACAAAACAACATTCGCGTATCAGAGTCACCTAAACGAAAAGATTTTGAGCCCGAATTATGAATTATGTGGGTCAAAAGACTTTAAAATAAATATTTGATTATATCAATTGTATTTTATTTACTAATAATACATTAGGCTATAGCTTATTATGATAACTAAGAACTTATTAATACACTTCCTTAAATAAAAGAAATATCAAATTATTTTATAAACATTATATCTTAGTCAAGGGTTATCTATATAGTTATTAATCCTTAAGAAAAAAGGCGGAAATAACCATATGCGCTCATTTCTGTTAAAAATATGTACTAGATAAATAAACTAAATACTCAGAAGAAAAGTACATCCAAAAGCATTTGAAAATTAAAGGACGCATCTAGCCATTTACGTCTATTCAATTAAGTATGTGATATTTTTCTTAATTTTTTATGCTAAGATGAAAATGTTTTTTTATTATTTTTACTATAATGATTTGATAAAATAATATTATTATTAAACCAAGTTAAAGCTCATTATATTGGGCTTTATTTTCAACTTTCAGTTTGTAAATATTTTAATTTACTCAAAGACAGCAAACGATTTCCTGTTTCATTCATTAAAACATTTTTTTATCCATTTTTACTTTTTGTTAGATACGTCTTTTTTACTATCAGGGGCAGTATTATACGAGAGCACCTCAACAACAAATACAATTTAAAATCTTTATTTGATAAAAATTGGCAGGTATTGTTCCCACCAATCTGCTCTGAACCTCAAGGCCACCCGCCGACAGGCACAATGTTATCGGCAAACAGCATACACCATGGAGCCTCTTCCTGGATGGCCGACGTCAGAGCGTCCATTATCATCATGAAGAGGTAAGAGCTGAGAGACGAACCTTGAGGTAAATCGACAGCTACATTGAAACTGCCAGTGTTGCCCACTGTAGACTGGGCTTGGGTAGGTAGGTACTACGCCGATCATCAGTTATGGCTTCTTCCTGCAACAACTTACCTATTGAGGATGCAAATAATGAAAATAATATTATTTTTACATCTCGCAATGTGTAATGAAGAACTTACTTACCTCCATATAGGTACTCGTGCTAGGGTCATTTTATTGAGAAAAATAGAAAATTAAACGATATATTCGATAAACAAGTTTCTATCGAAATCACACTAAGGCCGTGTTTACGGACACGCAACTGACGCAACGCGTTGGGCGTTTCGTCGTACATTGCAGGAGCGGGCCGCGTCATAGCTCGCGCAAACACAAACATATAAACGCCGCGTCTCCGTAATCGAGCACTAATAATGGTATAAAGGCGAAACTTTGTGCATGTGTATGTATCTATGTTTGTTACTCCTTCACCGTCGAACGGCTAAACGGATTTCGATAAAACTTGATACGTGGATATACCATGTCATATAAAATACTTTTTAACCCTATAGTAGTTAAGTTCCCTTGAGATATATTTTTTCTTTACAAATCGATAGTGTTTCATATACCGGATCGACCCTCCACGGAATTAAAACGATAGAAATTTAACGGTGTTAAAAGCGAAATATCTCACGAAATCTCAGAAACTATAACACCTACAAAGTCAAAAGTCAAACTTGAAATTTGGCAGGTAGGTTCCTTATAGGGTGTAGATATCCGCTAAGAAGGGATTTTACGAAACTCCTTCCCTAAGGGGTTTAAACAAGGGTTGGAAGTTTGTATGGAGAAACTGACCTTCATAAGGGCGAAGCCGCTGGCAAAACCTAGTTATCTACTCAAGTGAAAGTATATGTATGTGTTTATTACTTCTTCACGCTTGTACGGCTGAACGAACACGAGTAGACGATGTCATGGAATAGAACATAGGATACTACCCTGGGAGTATATTCTCAAGAGAACATCTCAGGATAAAATATCACAAGAGACCCTGCGGCCCTGGTATGCATTTTCATACCTCCCCAGAGCCCCAGACTAGGCCTCGACCCTACTGGGCCCCTACAGTGTCATAAGCTAGTTTCCAATAAATTCAATAACTTCAAGAGACAACTTAAACCACACAAATTCAAATGCACTTATTATACGATAGACATCAAATAATTGCTCTTTTCCTAGACAATACAAAAATGCTTATCGAATACAACATTTTTATAAAACGATCGTTTTCAAGGAGCGTCCAGTTTGTGCGGACCGGGCATCCAATAAGCAAATATGTCAGAATCATATGTATGGCTCCCGTTTGCAGAGCTACAGACATTTCGCTATTACCGGAGCTAGCGTGCCTGCCGTCTCGTCGATATTTCCGACGACAAATGAAGTTGTTCGGCAGAATAAATAATGTACTTTATGTATGTAGATGTACCTACCTACTACAGCTTAGGTACTTAGGTCTTCAGTGAACGTGGGAAGGCAGTTTTGTTTTCTGTATAGTACGGCCCAGTGAGTTTTCGATTAGTGTAGTAGGTATGTTTTAAAATGATATTTGGTTCATGTGTGAATTGCGTTTTTAATTGAACGGGTTTTCAATTAAATTACCTTCATATGTATTTGAAGGTAGAATGTGTGCTTTTCCAATAGGTACCTATATAGGGTGACTGGTAATTAGTGAACGATACTTAAACACGTGATTGTAGTCATGATAACAAACAACTTTTACTATGGGACCAAACCTGCAATCAAAAAAAAATCTGCTGGTCAGTAGGTACATTTATGTGCGCATAACTGGTCAATATGTACCTACTGAACTTGGCTGATTTTTTTCGCGATTTCAGGTTTGGTCCTATCAACTCTTGAATTCTATGCTGGCGCCAAATTGGTTTAAAATAGCGTGACCACACGCCAAGCCCAATCCCCATTTTACTTAGTTTCCCAAAAAGGTCACGCAATTTAGCCCTAGCATCGAATTCAAGAGTACCTAACGTCACAATTCCAATGTCAACCGATCGGAATTAAACTCGAGAGTAAGCCCCCTGACCCGTCGCCTAATTGCGGCTAACGCGATTTCGCTCGCACGACAGCGCCGACTCTGCTCTTATCTCTGGTGACTGTAGGTTTGCGACTGTTTATCGTATGTAGATGCGTGAGGTTTTCTGATTTTTGCGTGTAACGTACAGTACGGCCGACGGATCTTGGCGCGCCTGAAATTAGGCTCTGCAAACTTTTAACGCTCAAAATAAGCGCGCCAAATAAATGATTTATAAAAATAATTGCCAATAACAGTTGTTAACAACAATAACAACTGCTATTGGCATTTATTCATTTAAATTATTTAATTTTTTACGAGTGCACAAGCGCTAAAGTTCGCAGAGCCTAACTTCAGACGCGCCAAGATCCGTCGGCCGTATCTACCTTCTGTACATAACACTAACATCCCTTATAATGTATCCATGGTTTCGGGTGATTGTTGAACTCCGTCAGGACTTTAAGTAATTATATGATGCCACGTAGGTAAAATTCTCAGATGAATTTTCAGTCTTTTTCAGATTACCTTTTAACAGGTCCACATAATGACAAGATGAGGGTTTTGATGAGGATACATATTTAATGCATCATTAACTTCATTGATGAGCAGTGGGGATCGAGTGCAGTAACGGCCCTAATTTACGACTTTGTAGGTCGCTGGTTCAAACCCAACCAGGCGCATTACTTTGTTTCATCACCGCTCTCAAAACCGTGAAGGAAAACATCATGAGGAAACCGATATGTCTTAGAACCAAAAATTCGAAGACATATGTTACCTACATTCACGAACCCGCACTGGGTCTGCGTGGTGGATTATGGTCCATTCTATCTCTTAGAGCGGAGCCCTGAGTCCCAGCAGTGGGAACATTAAAAGGCTGAGTATACTTAACTTCATCAACCATCTACCTACTGCTGCTGGACAAGCCTCTCCAATTGCACGCCATTTATCATTATGGGCCGAAACCACGTAAAGCGAACGCCCACGACAGGCACCCGTTGCGTGACAAAGCGCGTATTTCGTGTGTGACAGTCGCTGATACCAGATTATTATCTACGCACTGTCGCTAGTTCAACATTAACGGTGTGTATGTAGTCGTGTCGGTGGAGAACTTAATTTACCTATTATATGTGTGTATTATTACGTAGCAAAGAGGGTGCGTAGCCCGGCTCCCCGCAACGGAGCACTTGCATGAGACCGCGCGGGCGACCGCTAAACGCAGTTACGGCCCTAATAAATTTCAAGAACTTTTATTTCGTTCTATTGTTCACCCCAAAACGTATTCTTGAGCAAAGTAGGCATGCGTGCACTGAATATTACTATAGCCAATACTTCTTTTTTTTTTTGGTAGGTAAAATCATCCAATGACAAATCCCGCCCTTGGGTGGGGCGGGAAATAGTGTCAGACTCTTACTGACTAAAAACCTACCCTTCCATTCATTGCCTTTGTCCCGGGGCCCGTGGTGACATTCCAATAGATACTGGTAATCGAATCCAGCAGGCTTAGTCCAGATGATAATCTACAATCGTTAACGCTATTAGAAAACTAATCAAATGTATGCGAATGACATCATCTCAACAAAATTGTAGACACGAAACGGTCGGTCAAAGGTCTGCTGGCTAGCTTTAGGTCATTTTAGGGCGAACCGGCCGTTGCGAAAACCGGATGTTAAATGGTTAAAGTTGAACTAGAGACCTGCGCAGTGTCTCTAGTTTAACAGTGTGTATGTAGTCGTGTCGATGGAAAACTTAAATTTATTATTACGTAGCAAAATGGCATGGGGCCCGGCTGCCAGCGACGGTGTGCTTTTGTATGGGACCGCGCGGGCGCCTGTTTAACGCCGCGTTTTCCCATATTGGCTCACTGACTATTGGTTATAATAAACAACTGGATCAATAAATTTTGATTATATTATTTTATTGGCGTACGACATCGCCCGTGGCCAGTAATTACAGTAGGGGGCAAATAACTTGACCAGAGATTTCCGTGGTGGGGGTAGCTCGAGCATGTATGAAATGTATGGGCGGTGGGAACATCCCCCACCAGAAAACCTCGAGTCAAGCTATAATTGCCGCCTTCAGTATCTTGTGATAATGCATATGATATTGTTTATGGCAGGTAATAACCAGTTGACTTTCGAAAGTCAGAAAATGTAATTTTATTACATTACTTGTAAAATAAACTTTATTCTCCATTCCAAAAAGGAAGAATTACAAAACAGTCATTAAAAATTACACTATTTAATTACACTTAATAATTATAGTTTGGTTCAGGCGGGTGTGGCGGGAAGGGGGGGTGTCCAAACGGGGGAGGTCCTCTTGGCGGGAACTGGGGTCTGAATGATGGAGGCGGAGGTCTCCATGGGGGCGGGGGTCTTGAGCCTGGGGGTGGCGGGGGTCCGAAACCGGGGGGTCCGAATGGAGGGGGTGGAAAGTGGTGGAATGGTGGTGGAGGCGGAGGTGGACCAGGCGGTGGCGGTGGCCCAGGCGGAGGCATTGAAGACGGCGGTGGCGGGGGCGCGGACATTGGTAACGGTGGTGGTGGTCTTGCGTTCATCGGCGGGCCTTGAGGAGGCATCGGCGATGGTGCCGGCGGCGGTGGGGGCGCCATGAGCACTGGACCCATCATTGTTGGAGGGGCGTCCGCGAAGAGTTGATGAGGACGGTCCGCGTGAGATAGCGGGTTTTGGGCGGCGAGTAACCTGTAAAGAATGAAATTATATTTAAAAGAACTTACAAAGTAAAGAGTTTTCAAGAGGGGCCTGGTACCATTATTTTTTGTCTGTTACCTATTATAAACTTGGTGTACGAAACGCAATTAAGATGGCTGACCCATTTCCTCTGGTCTTTTTACTGTTGCCTCAGTATTGTCTTTTTTAAACAAATGTTTAATGCATCATTTGCCTAGCCTTTTCTAAACAAGTTTTTTTTTTATGGTAGCTAAAATTATCCAATGACATCCCTCGCCCTTAGGCGGAGCAGGAGATAGTTTCAGACTCTTACTGACTAAAAACTTACTCTGTTCCTTCTTTGCCTTGGTTCCAGGGCCCTGGTATACATTTTCACACTACCCCAAGGCCCCAGAGTAGGCTTTGGCCCTACTGGGTCCCTACAATGATAGCTGGCTAGCTGACTGTCCAGCTGCTAGGCAAGCTCGAGCCTAGTGGCCGGAAATTGTCCTGCAACTCCATTCAATCAAATATAAAAATGAATGCATACCTTTCAGCAGCAGATCCGTGCCTCTCTCCCTTGACATCCTTCTTAAAGGCGTATGACACTGATATAGGCCTATTGCAGAGGTACTGGTTATTCATAGCTTCTATCGCCGCGTCAGATGCTTCGAACGAAGCAAAGTTTATGAAGGCAAATGCTTTGGAGTTGCCTGTCTCAGGGTCTCTCATTACCTGAAAGAGGTTATTTGAACGTAAATACAAGTGTTGTTTTAGTAAATCTGGCAATATTGGCTTCTTACCCATATCAAGATTGAAAGAATCTTGAAAAGAATAGAATAAACTTTATTGTAGACCAAAATAGTAAAAATTTCACACCAACTTAAAATCTATGGGTACAATGGCGGTCTTATCGCTGACAGCGTATCTACCGGACCACCTTAGGATGGACTTTAAGAACATAAACTAAAAAACTCGAGTTTTTTTTTGAGTCTAATTAAAGGCTTAAGTACTCATTCATGTCTATTCATTAATAACTAGATAAATACCAAAGTGAAAACAATAGTCTTGCTGGTTGGGAATTTAAACTGTTCAGGCTACATTCTTCCATTTCTGTAAGATCCAAGGTGCCAAGGATGCATGTGTGCTAGTTAAACAGATATGTAATTCTTCAAATTCATAGAAGCCATTAAACTAGGAAAGAAATTTCAGTAAAACAATCCATTTTTCCATCTATGTTAGTCACACTTGCATGAAAGTCAAATATTATCTGAATTATAATATACATATACAGTAAGCAATAAGACTTTTAACCACTTGTGTCTCATTGGTCCAATAAGTTTATTCATCTCCTATTCACCAGGGTTGTATGTTTACGATGGGGTATTTCACCTCGTTTAACTCTTCAATCTTGAATAAGTGACAGAAGAACTGTCGAGATGGAGTATTTGGTTGTGGGTGTGCAACCCTGACAGAATAAACATGAGAGTGCTAGTTGGATGTATCTGTCATTGACGATTATACAGTTAATAATACAAAATATCTTCAGAATTTACCTTAGGAGTCTGAAGTATAACACCAAAAGCAGAGAATGTATCATACAACAGCTTCTCATCTACTTCTGGATCCAAATTACCTATGAACACATTAGCTCCCACATCCAGGTTCTTCTGATGGGCAGATGCCTTGTTCACCCTGACCGGTTTACCATATAGCTTTATCATATTCATCACCTGTAAAGTATAATGACAGTATTAGTGATTACCAGAAATTCTAAACTAATATTTGATAGAGTTAAAACTGCATGTTGTAGGAAATACTGACACTGAAGTTGTAACAAAAAAAAAAAAAAAATAACTGCCATGTCAAAAAATTTAACTAAAAAGCAAAAAACAAATTTTTTGTTGTAACTGTATAAATAAAAATGAAAGAAGTCACTCATTTGCTCACTGACTAAACAAGAAATCTTGAAGTTTTTATTTATGAAAGTAATCTGCGGATTGGTCCCCCGACTGCGTTGGAAATAGTTGTTTTGTAGATCAAATAGTTTTAGAGACTTCTTGTTCAGTCAGTGAGCAAATGAGTAACTTCTTTCATTTTTATGCTCCCTTTGGATACGGAACCCTAAAACATAAATATGGGACACATTCTTCTTTACTATTGATCAGTACAGTAAATAGTGATAGTTCAACATTTATGAGGTAAGCAATTATTGGTAAAAAAGAAGAATGCCCCATTTCCCACAGTTGCATTTGAGAAGATAACATTGCAAAATGTACTGCACTATCTATATAAAGTATGGAACAAAATAAATAATATTTTTTTTTACAAAATTAATAATATTTATTTTGTGAAGTATATTATAGTGTTGGTGGGTTAAATATATTATACTTAACCCACCCATATTCACACAAGATGTAAAGTTGCTGAAACCTGCCCAACTTACAACACAAAGTTTTTATTTGTTTAGGCATATGCAAACTCCAAATCTAGCAAGCTAAATTTATAAATACACACCTTTATGGCATAATCAGCATCCTCTTCACCCATAAACTCCACAAATCCATATCCTTGATGAGTTTGAGTCACTCGGTCTTTTGGCATGTGTACATTCACTGTAAGAAAAACATGAGTTTTAGCGAGACTCATCGTTCATTAATGCCATAAAACTGAAGAATTGAAGAACCATTTCAACTGATAAATTTTGAATAAACATTTCTTCCAGAAATTAAATTAAGTAGTTATGCCAAGAATCATAATTCTTATCTGGCTTTTATACATATTATTCAGAGGTGAATTGACCTAAATAAGCTTATTAATAATCTAATATTGGTAATTTTATTTGGTTAAAATGAGCGGCTCATTAATTTTTAGGTTCTTTTCTCTGTAATACATACCCACGGGGCCGGCTTGTACAAACAGCTCCCATAATAAGCTCTCTGTGACTCTGTCGTCCAAACCACCGACATAAATTGTAGCATCTGTAAGTAAACAAACAATAATCTCATAATCCGTTAAACAAGCTAAAAGGCAAATTTATACCATTCGAATATAAATAAAGTTCACCTATTTACTACAGCCGAAAAACGCCACATAGAAATAATTTCAGATAGTAAACGGAAACTTCAATACTATACTTAACCTCAAAAAGTTTGCCTTAGTAATTAACTTAATAAAAAGGATAAATTTGTTTTTTTTATTAAAATATTATTAAAGACTTAAGTGTAATTTATCATCAGGATGGTTGAAACAAGTAATTTTATCTATAAATACCTTGATTTCTTTCGGCAATTGGTCCCGCTGCCATTTTTATTGACAAGCATCAATTATGACAGATTATCGAATGAAGTGAATGAACAAAGAGAATATAAGCACTACGTTTGAATGAACTAAACGTGCAAAGATTAAAAATAGTTTCCATTTCACTTTATATTCTCACCTATCTGAATGATTACTATTTCGTTTATGGTAGTATTTTAAAAGTAAAAAATGTTACTAATTAGTTTATGGTACAAGTAGTTCCTTGTAGCTTGCTACATATCAGTAATCTGTGGTTCCTTGGTTGCTTTGTGTGCTAATTCTGCAATATTTATTTAATATTTAATTATAAACTTTTATTCTTTCTATATACATATAAATTACATTTTTAAATATTTTTTTATAGAAGGTAATACAAAAAAAAAACATTTAAAAATATAAAAAATAGTAGCCCACCGGCATCGGGAACAGGGTCCAAGCTACCGGTGGTCAGGGCTCCTGGGAGAGAAACCTCCGGACAATACGCGCCGTGTCCAAGAGTACTGCCTTCTGAATCAGACCCTTGATCCAACTGCCTAACGAGAGCCTCCGCAGGTGTTGGTCGAGGCTCTTGGCTATTAAGCCATTGGCCGTCACGACTATCGGCACAATGATTGCTGTGTCCACTTCCCACATGTCGACAACCTCGCGAGCCAAGTCAAGATATTTAGTTTTTTTATCCTTCTCAGCTTTCACGAGGTTCTCGTCATGAGGGACCGCTATATCAATAATCATTGTGCGACGCTCTAGTCGATCTATGACCACTATATCAGGCTTATTAGCAACAATAGTCCTGTCAGTGATTATAGATCGATCCCAATACAATGAGACATTGCCATTGTCGAGAACTGGGTCGGGCACATACCTATAGTACGGTACTTCTGTTTCCACAAGATTGTATTTAAGAGCAAGTTGCTGGTGGATAATCCTGGCTACGAGGTTGTGCCTATGCAAATAGTCTCCGTTAGCTAGATGAGAACATCCAGAAATAATGTGTCGGATTGATTCCCCGGGCCGGTGGCATGCCCGACAGATGTCAACCGTACCGTCCTTCACAATATATTTCCGGTAGTTGTTCGTCATCATAACTTCGTCCATTATCGCACAGACAAAACCTTCGGTTTCCCCGAAGAGGTCACCAAAACGGAGCCAAGATACGGACGCTAATAGCTGTCTACAGAGGGCCCATGTAAGGCCCGGTAAAAGCGTCCGTGAAGCTCCTTGCTCTGCCATACTTCCCTGCGGTCATTAGTGTCCAGTATTATAGGTTTGCGCCAGTTCTCGTTAGCCAAGGAGAGCGGAGTGAGGCCCTTGTCCACCGCTACCACATCTCGGTGCATGCCCACGTCGGTTTCCAGGAAGTATTCCCGGAGACTGTACACCTCGCGGTTGTGTAGGGTCTTAGCATTTAAGAAGCCGCGACCCCCGCACTTCCGCGGGATGTACAGTCTCATCACCGAAGACCGTGGGTGATGCATCCGATTTGCGGTAAGCAGTGTGCGGACATTATATTATTAGAAGTATTAGTTATTACTAATTTGCAAAATGAACATTATTAGATGAGTTGAATTAAACACTAGTAATATTAATTTTGGGACATTTCTATAACGTCAGAAGCTAGTGCAGGGTTCCATAAATAAATATTAGTTGAACCAAATTGGCGATCGACCTTAAATGCACAGTAACTGATTTTCGGGTCTCAATTCAGGTGGAAGCTGCGCGTAATTATAGCAACGGGTTCAACTTACTTGCTGCGTAGCTATAATGCGTGCTATAATTAGTTTTGTATCTGCCCCTGGCAATTAGAAAGACGTAACTAACAAAAAATAAATACGGAAAAAATAAGTTAAAAAACGGAAAACACACATTATACGAATATTTTATTGGTTACATTTCGCGTCGCCGGCCCCTGCCGATCAGAATCCAATCAGTGGTTGTCTTTGCTCAATTTCATTGCAACATACGGCAGATATAGCGTGCTCAGTTCCATTTAGTTCGGTGGCTGAGTTACCTACATCTGCGATTTGTGTTTTATAACGGAGTATATTGTTCCTTAAGGGATCTGTTATTTTAACTCAGAGAATACATCGTTCCATTGCTCGCTGGCAGAACTCGATTAAGGGCTTTGGACGTTTCGTTAATGACTGCGTTTGCGCTCGAAAGGTGAGGGCAGGAATGCGACGCACATATATGTTCACCAGTTTCCTTTTAAAAGAAAATGGAAGTGATTCTTTCATCAGGTCTTGCTTCAACCAATAGCTTTAATCTTGCTACGCCTGGAAAGAGACAATTGGCTGAACTTTATGTACTAATAGACATATTCAACCTTCACGCCCTCGATGTCTACTTTACGTTTCGTGCTGTTTGTCATTATTGTTGTCTTCGTCGTATCCAACCTCGAGGCTGGCATGGCTCAGTTACCGAGCATAAGGCTTAAGACTTGGCTGCCGAAGACAAGAAAAGGCCAATGTCATAAGCATAGCGTAGATTAGTTAATCTTCTTTCTCCGATGACAATACCCTTATCTCGCCAGTGTTTACATAGATTTTTAGAGACTTCTTCAAGCGTCGGTGTAAAAAGTTTTGGAGATTGGCCAGAAGTGTTTATGAACAGAAAAAAGTGGAAGAACGGAAGGGAAGCCTTTGCACTGTAGTGGGGCACAACGGGCTCTTAAAAGTAATATGTAAAAAAGTAATGTGTAATATGCCAATAAGCCTAACATAGTGGTGATAGATCGAGTAGAGCAACGCACAAGATTGTTGATATATATAGCGGTCCCTTATGACGAGAATCTCGTGAAAGCTGAGATAGATAAGCATACTAAATATCTTGATTTGGCTCACGAGGTTTTTGATATGTGTGAAGTGGACACAGTAGTCATTGTGCCGATAGTTGTGACGATCAATGGCTTAATACTCAAGAGTCTTGACCAACTGCTTAGGAGGCTCTCGTTGGGCAGTTGAATCAATGGTCCAGAAGGCAGAACTCCTGGACACGGTGCCTATTGTTCGGAGGCTCCTCTCTCAAGAGCCCTGACCATCGGTAGCTTGGACCCTGTTGCCGATGCCACCGGTGAGATACTATTTTTATATTTCTAAATGTTATTTTTAAGAACTATTTAAAACTGTAAATAATATATGTATAGGCAATAAATAAAATAATAATAATATATTTTATTTATCAAAAAAGCGTTAAGTTTTTCTTTTTTAAAAATTGGAAAGTTCAGAAAACTACTGAAAATAAACTATTCCACCATTTCACTTGCATCTTTTTTAATAGTATTAATTGATAAATAATTTCATTGTCTCATACGTGTAAATCAATAGTGAAAGAAGTGCTGTACTAAATTGAAAAGATGCAAGTGGTAAGATTCATGTACATATATATGTCTTTTCATTTTACCTCCATCAAAAGTGTCCTTTCAAGTTAAAGTATAAATAATAATGGAGATGAGTCCTCCTTCACTGTGGTCAATCTAAAACTAATTTCAAAAATATATGTTTATAACTCAATTTTGGAAAAAAAAATTGTACACGTCCATTTTACTATCAGGGTAGTATTGTTTGAACATGGTTTTTGCAGATCGTTTCTTGTTTACTAAATTTGTCGTCTCAGTAATCTTTTAGCTACTATTTTAATATCTAACTACAAAGGCATTTTAGAAATTCGAAGCTCATAATTTTTTTCTTATGGTTATGTTGCATATTATATTTATAAAATAAAATGTTTAAGAATACTTTTATCATTTTAAAATAGTAATTTTTCTGATCAAAATTATGTCAACAACTTGCAGAATGAGGCTTTGTTGTTTGTGATCGGATTTGTTGTGTTTGTCAGCTGTCAATATAAAAACATTTTCATTTCATAAATTCATTCGAGCGCGCATCTTTGTTGTCTTCGTTTTCTTTCGCCTGAGTTTTTCACCGAGAATTTTGGAGACGGATATCTAAATTAGTTTAAAATGCAGAGTTCAGATGTAATATCTTCCTTGTTTTGGTTTAAAAATGAAAGTGATGTAGACGAAGAAAAGGAACCGCAAATAATAGAGCAGTTTGTTCACAATGTTGAAGATTTTAGTTCCCAGTATGGCAGCGAAATCAGTGTTTCATATACTGCATTTAACCTTCGTGGACCACCCTCAAATTTTCCTGATTATGGCGACTATCCACAAGCCTTCGTAATGGTAAAAGTAGCTATATTTTCATTTATTTTTCTTTTCGTTTATCATATAAGTATTTTTATTTTGTTTTGCTATGGAATGGGTACATGGGGCGTAAAACAATAAATATGTAAAATATTGATTAAGATGTAGGTACATAATTGAATTTATTATAATTATTAGATTTAATGGCTTTGATTATCTTATAACACTCAAACTCAGATCAACAATAAAAAGATCTTTTTATTTTGGTCTGAGCACATAAATAACTAAATTTAATATTTGGTCATGTTACTGTGGTCCATCAAAGGCAGCCTAATCTGAGAAATGCTACTGTTGTCATGTTTTTATAACTGAGATTCTTCTCAGAATATTATCAGGCCTTATAAATTCATTAATTTAATTTTAAATGTCATAAATAGTACTTAAGTAGAATAAAAATTATGCATAATAAAATTATTCTTATTATTTTTAGTAAATTTGCATGAATACAAGATTTTGTTTGAGGTATAGTAATAAAATCTCAATAAACTGACTTCTATTATTAGCCAGTGGCTTAGCCTATATTAAATTATAAAAATAATCCACATCCTAAGCCAGGTCATGTTCTACCTGTTTGGCTACAGTTAGATGAATTTGGTTAAAATTTTTGTTTTTTTAATAATAAAAACTAGTGCTTGACTGCGGCCCCACATGATGGTAAGCATTCATGCAGTTGTTGATGGTAAGGCGCACTAGTTTATTAGGAGCCTATTCATTGTAGTTCAACTATGACACTCCTTCTTACTACAACACCTTGAATAAGAAAAGGCATTTGATGATTTCCCACCTTTATTATTAATGATTAAAAAAAAAAAAATTTTGTTATTGTGCAATTTACAAAAACTTGGCTTTCACATAATTATACTTATACTATTAGGAAATAGAAGTAGGAAGAAAGTGGGTGTATTTTTTACCTGTAAAATATCAGACAATGGCACTAAATCAAACTTCCTTATTTGAACAAAAATCAAGGGCATTCTATTAATAAACTTATTGAAACTAACCATTTTCTTTCATATGTGAAGGGAAAACAAGATTGCTTTTTTTTTAAAGTATACAATACATGATCCAAGGCTTTTATAACTTTTGAAGCCTTGAAATTATAAATGTCACTGGCCACTTTTATGATATTCTTTTTGTGTTTTATTGCTTGTCATTTAATTCAAACTAAATATAAAAAAAATATAACAAGTTTTAAATTCAATTTACTGTTGCACCAGGAACCAGGTAGTAAATAATAGATAGGCAGTTTAATTTATTTTTTGTTATTTATCTCAGGGTTTTCAATAAATTGATATTTTAAATGTACAATTGATGTGTTTTTAGATTTAATTCATTTTTCCCCAAGAGGATGCCGGCGTCCGCACACCTATTGTCTTTCTATTGTGTCTCTACGGTAACAACAGGTTAAATGGTGATTAGATATATTTATCAGACACAGAATAATGATACCTATTGTATGAGACTGTGTCCTTTTTTTTTGTGCATTTCCTACAACACATAAGGTAGATCACATTTCCAACTATAGACTTCAGTACTATTCAAAGATGGAATACAGCTGAGACATTGTCTTGTTAAAATTAAGTTTAAGTCAGCTTTGTGAAGAGAGAATAAATGGCTATTATTATTATTATTATTCAGCAGCAGACTTAGCTATATTTGTCTTTTTGTCTATAATTCATCACTTTGGCCATAGACGTCTTGTAATGCCTCAAATCATTCATTTGTTTTTGTCTGATTCAATTTTAAACAGCTATGTTTATTTACAGAGAACTTATGGGACTTGGTGGGAGGAGGCCCCATCAGCCCAGCAAGACTACATGCCACAAAATTCCAGTGCTATCACCAGCCAGGATTTTGTAGGTAAGTGTTCAACAGTAGGTGATAGTTACTGGTTACAGCTTCTATTGTCCAATGCTGGGTAATGACCTGTGGTAACTGATAGTTGAATATGTTTATGAGACATTCTTCTTTTTTTAAAAGTGGGATGGAGGTGAATATTGTCCACTCTGTTACACAAATTTAAGACATAGTAAAATATTATTGTCTAAGTGGGGTGGGACGGCCAGAGCTACTATGTATCCAATACTGTCAAAGCACCTAATTCCTTTTCATCAAATGTGACTGTGGTCCTAGACAAAAAGCAAATGAAGACAACAGATGGGTCAGTTAGTCTGCCACACCATCTGATTCCTGCCTAGTGCGGGAAAAACCATTGGTTGAAACCCAAATAAAAAAAAAAAAATTCAAAGCCCTTGAACAGTTGTATAGCATGAGGCAAATAAGTTTAACCCTTTGCAATGATTACGCTCAGTCTCCCACTTTGATTGAGACCCGATAATCGGTTACTATTTTGATTGAAATTACATGCTGAGTATTTTATGTATTTTTTTTATGATATAAGCTAGTGCTTGATTGCACGCAGTGATGCAATCCTTATTGTGAATCGCCTTAGTTTGTTAAGAGCCTATTCACTGTAGCTTTGAAGACAGCTAAATTATAATCCGACAGGAAGACCGCTGCAAGTCGATTTTTTCCAATCCATTGATGTATGCAGCATAAACAACGAGGGGAAATGCTTAGTAATATCCTGAAATATAAGAGAATTGAGAAACTTAAAATTATCAAGTACGAAACATTATTTTTCGACCGAAGAACGACCCATATTTACTTAGATAAACGAACTTTTTAATATGACTAATTTGTAATTCAAATTCAACTCTATATAGAAAATTATTTATTTTTATTTCAACTCCAATAATATTGACAATACAAGATATGTTAATTACACTAATGACCATTTATGTCATCTGCTAATAATTATAATGATACCTGTCTGCTATTAGTAAGAAAAACATGCCTATGACGCAGTTTGCGAAGGTAATCAAGAAATCGCAATTTGCTATAAGTACAATAGCTTTTTTCCAGTCTTTATAACACCTGTCAAGTTCAATATTATGCTTTGTTCCCTATGTTTTGAGTTATAAGGTCATAGCTCATTAAAGCTACCCGGCACCCAGCCCGTACCGCCCCGTCGCACGATGTCCATTCGTTGTCGTGGTCCGCGGTTGGACGCCGCGTTATCACCAATAAATGTCGCGCGGTCAACCAGTGGACCTCGCGTTGTCAACCAGTGGATCGGGTGGCACTAATGAGCTGTGACCTTTAAGGGCTCCTCGGATCCCTGTTGGTGTATAGTGTGTACATTAGTAGTAGTAATTGACATCGACAGCATCTTTAAGGTGGGTCTATTGCTAGAGGAGCCGAACATGAGCGGAGCACGAACCGAACTCTTATTCGTTTAGTGTGGATCGACTCTAGAGGAGCCGAGCACAAGCGACACTACCTACAGAAGGCGGCAAATGATTCCATACTTTTTGACGTGCTCGAGCTACTCCCACCATGAACATCTTTAGTCAAGTTATTTGCCGTCTACTGCATAGTAAGTGGCAAATAAGTTGAATCATTTGTTATGGTTAAGCGCAGCCCGCAAACTTCGACCTCGACCGAAAATTGATTATAATTCTTGTCGTACAAGTTAAACCATCATGATGGTCGATCTTGAATGCGCAGTAACCGATTTTCGGGTCTCAATCGAAATGGGGAGCTGCGAGTAACCATACCAAATGGGTCAACTTATTTGCCGCATACTATACCTACACAAATTTGAACTCGGCTCGTGCTCGGCTCCTCTAGCGTAGCACTTTTATGTCGTAGCAGGACCTAAGGACGGTTCGTTTAGTGCAAGGGTTGACTACACGCTAGAGCATGTTCCAAAACATTGAGCGGACGATCAATGTTTGAGTTACCAGGTTTTTGCAAACACTATAATAAATACACTCGTGAAATTGTAAGCAATCGCGCACTGAAATCCGCACGGCAAGCCTGAATAGAAGGTGTAGTACGCACCAAAACAGGGGGCTTACTCTCGAGGTTAATTCCGATCGGTCGACATTGGAATTGTAACTTTAGGTACTCTTGAATTCGATAATGGGGCCAAATTGCGTCACCTTTTTGGGAAACTAAGTAAAGTAAGGATTGAGCTTGGCGTGTGGTCACGCAATTTTACACCAATTTGGCGCTAGCATCGAATTCAAGAGTACCTAACGTCACAATTCCAATGTCGACCGATCGGAATTAAACTCGAGAGTAAGCGCCCAGAAGAGAGAACTAGAAGCGAACGGTTTTCTCGTCCGATTATAATTTAGGTTAAAGTGAATAAGCTTTTAATAACCAGTGCGCCTCACCATCAACGATTGCATCACTGCTTACCAACAAGCAAGATCGCAGCTACCTTGTCTATATTATTTAAATAAAAGAAGCATTTTATCATTAACGAAGTTTTTGTGGTATCCAAGATCTCGTTGCAAACAATATGATTTTCGGCAGAAGTGTCCTTCGAAAAATCAGTCTACCCACTTGAAGTGTCCATCTTCGAGACCTACAACCCCGGAGCTCTGGTCCGTATCTGGGCTTTAGGCCCGACAGCCTGGATGTTGCTATGGGAAGGGGAGCCCGAGTATGTTGGAGATACTCCCAGGATCTTCAGCCCACCGATAAGGCAGCTGAATGTGCCAACGCGGTGAGTTTTCTTTGCTTTTTAAAGTTGTATGTTGTCAAATAGATCAGCCGTCTTTTGATCTGCTCTACATTTGAGAATGCTGCTTTCGTATCATAAAGACAGCCTTTTAAAAAGATAGCGGTTCGATCATCTACTTATGCTTGCTGAGAAAACGATCTTAGATCACCGCGGCAGTAGTTTTAATCTTTAAACCGCTTTCGTCGGATATATCCGACTAAAACTCTCGCGTTCATTCCGACAGGGTTGCATATCCATGACCAAAAACTCCATCTCGTCAACTCTTCTATCACTTATGGGTAGATTTGAAGAGCTAAACGAGATAGAGCACCCAGTCGCTAACACACATCCCTAGCGAATAGGACACGATCGGTTAACCTCTTGTATGTTTATGTAAACGAAATTTAATTTGAAGCAAATAATATTGAGGAAATAAATTTAAAACCCGCATAGCATAATGCTAGTGCTTAGCACAAAGCTGGTAATTTCAGTGAACAATTTTTTTATTACAACAACGCCGTTTCCAGGGTAATATTTACTGGACGGCTTCGTTTACTTGATCAAGCCACAGTTAGCGGTTTAAAGGGTAAAACGTTTTGATTAACATTTTGTAGACTCTGGAAACTGGAAGATTTAACCCTAATTATGTCATTTTCAAGGGTCCCCGAAACGGTCATTTTAAAATGTCAATATTTACGTGAATGATGCAAAAATTGTTCTGTTTACTTTAATTGAATGAAGCCACTATCAATACTACTACGGCAATGTTAGCATCATCATCATCGTCATCTTCTTGCCCTAATCCCGTGTTATTTGTGGTCGGCGCAACGTGTTTTTTCTTATATTCCGTCTTGTCACCCGTCATGCCATCCCTAACTCTCTTTTCTTTTATATCACTCCTCACACAATTTATCCATCTTCTCAATGGCCTCCCTCTGCCTCTCCATTCATCCCCATGTATACTCATAAGGACTACTGTCCACGGACGCGAAGCTTCTCAGACGCGTAATCGTCATACGCTTGGCGTACACCTGCGTGAAGCTTACATAAAAAACTATGCACATACGGTTTCGACGAAGTGGAAACGTCATGCTGTCCTGTCGTCTTCACGCAGGCGTACGCCAAGCGTATAATGACGAACACGCGTCTATGAAGCTACGCATCTGTGGACAGTAGGCCTGACTCTATTAGAAACATGCGTTTTATCCCTTCTCTTCACATTACCATACCAAGATGAATGATTCCCAGACAGCAAATGATGTTTGGTGGGCTTTATAGGGACTAATAACTAATTTCTTTTACCAGAATGCTAAGACTGGAGTTCAACCACAAGTTACTTCCGTACTACACCGAATTGGATGCCGTGTTGCTTCGGGGCAAACAGCCTCCAAATCTCGTGAAGAGTATGAAGAATAACTTCTCTTATTCTTCTCTGTTTTATAAGAAAACGCAGCCGGTTATCGAGAAGGGTAAGTGTCTTTAGTTAAGAAAATAATCACTAGATCAAAGGTACAGTGGTAAAGTGCCTGTACATAACTGGGATTATACTTAGTAAATAATAAGCGTAAGTACCTATAAGCGCTAGCGCCTTCATAATTATCCTCTGATAGGAAAGTATTTTTCAATACACTTACTCGGAAACCAGCTCTTATCCCACCGTTTACAGGCACGTAATGGACGGTTTTCCGCACTAGTGCAGAAAAGTGCGCGTGCTCGCCCCGGCCACAGTTTATTGTAATAAAATTGTTTATCGTATCAGGCTGGGCGCGCGTCGACCCCCACGAGTCGCGCGTGTATTGAAAAACGTCGTTTGACACACGTAGATTTGTCACTGCAGCCCTCGGCTCCATAACACACTCGCCTACGGCTCATGCAAATTCCGCCCCGGTCGCAATGACAAACTTTTGCACTTGTATCAAAACGTACTATTTATGAAGAAATAGCTGGCCCGGCGAACTTCGTACCGCCTAACAGTCAATGAATGTAGTGATACCTTTTAGCTAAACTTAATTTTAATCAGAATCTTCGGAATGAGGTAGGAAATCAATTAATGAGTTTCTCTGAAGGGAAGCGAGAGGGTGTAGCAAACTTTTACTAAGTAAAACCCACCTGTGTACTTCCATTGCCTTTGCCTATTGCGTTCTAGGACCACGGTCAATCATTTAAACGTTCCTGCAGCCTTAGCAGACGTCGGCTCTACTGGACCCCTTTAGTTTTGCTGACATTTCTTTGAGCGCGTGGAATACTACAGGCCGTCAACTCGGGACTTTGTACTTACCCGACAGCTAACTTAGTTACTTAGGTACCTATAACCTACTGCCTATTAGCACTAATGCTGACAACAGAGGGGTCCATTCAACAAAACTATTAGTTTTATCAACACCCTTTACAAACAGAATATCACATCACAAGACCACAGGATACGCATAAAATGCAAAGTCTGTAATCTCCTACTTAATGAAAATCTTTTTTGGGTGACATAAAAAAATTCTAGCGTTACAGAGCGTCATACTCTATGATGTAATCCTCAATATTTCCACTGAAACCACAACCTGTGGTCATTAGTTACTGTCATGTCAAGATTATTATGACGGAAAAATGTCTAAATCGATTTATAACTCCACCATTGATTAATAGTAATACCTAACTACGATTATACATGTAGAGAGTGTAAGACACAGAACAGAAAATACTACTTTCTTTATTCCGTGGTGTAAGAAGTCTTTTAGCCTGAGGTAGGGCTTACTCCAGGGTGCAAAGGGCAACTGAAGGACATAGGTGTGGTTTTAATCGGTAAAAGCCAGTCACCCGCGTCACCCTAGAGTGGGAAACGTCATTGAGTGATTTTCCACCTCAAAAAAGGAAACCATAGCCATACCCGAGGTGTATACCTCATGTATGATTGTTTAAAAGATGAGTAAATCAGTAAAAGTCTGATGGTACCTCTCGCACCACCTAGAGTGGAAGAAGACTTTTGACAACATTATATAAATGTACCACACTCACTTACTTAAGGCCAGGTTCTATTTTGAACTTTTTGAAACCTCTGGAAATCCACAAATATAGAAGAGAACACCCTGAAAATTTATTTTTACTATATTTATGACTATAATTATGATCAACCGCCGGGCAAAAATCGAAACATGATATAAATTATTTGGCTCAATAAAAAAAAAATCGTGACTCTGACCCTAATTTAAAATTTCAAACGTGTATATTTACGAGATTACGTTACGGAAATATTTGAAAGTTAAAAAAAAGCATGTTATTTAAAAGCGCTTTGCAAAATAAAAAATCTTGAATAGTTTGCTTTATACTTTAATTGTTTTTTTTTTTATATAAAAATAAAACCGCTGTTTCGGGACCACGAAGTCGACGTAGACACGGGCGGAGTTCATTCATACAAAATGATCAGAGGATACAACCGGCCCTTAAGCGATGCTACGAAAAACTAAATTAATGATCAAATAGACTGGAACCTACTTGAATTTCCATGGGTAGACTGAAAGGGAACCCCGGGTCCAGGAACGCAAGGCTAAGAGAGAACATAGGTGTTTTTTAGTCAGTAAAAGTCTGAAACGTCCTCGTGCTCCATCTTAGAGCGAGAGAAGTCATTGGATGATTTCCCTCCTTAAAAAAAAACCAATGCTGCCTCATGTTAGTCCGATACACTTTTTCCTTTTTTCTTAACTTTAAATATAATTTTACGCGCCATGTACATTCCTTTAGAATTATTTATTCGTATTCAGTACAGAAGTAATACTGAAAAGGTTGGTCATGGTCATGGTTGAATCATCATTTATCGATTTTCAACTTTATTTAGAACCACTCAAGTATCAAACTGCATCGTGTTATTTTAATTAGTGGACGATTACCTACGTTTATTTCTATCTAGTGTTGTTCGATTTTCATCTTTGTCTTGAAGTAATACGTTTCAAAATGTATTTTAAATGATTTGATGATATTTGCTGAACTATAATTTAATAGGATTTATGACAATTATAGTTATGTAGTGACGTAAGGCTTTTTCCTACCTCTGATGTTCACTGAACGGATTTTTGTCAATTTTTTTTTTTTTACAATAAATGCAATTTTTTTACCATTAAATATTGCCGAACTCAATTTTTCAATTATTTAAATTAACAATGAGTATATTTGAGAGGTTTTTATTCTTTGTCTATTAAAAATTTCGAAATTTCTTCTGTTTATGTTTGTACACCAGGTTATTCACTGTAAGCTGTTTTGCCATACATGGCAGAGATTGCATAAAGTTAACTATAAAATGCCTAATTTGCTTATCTTTCTCGGCTTTCACGAGGTTCTCGTCATGCGGGATTTTTATAATATATCAACTATTTATTTATTTATTTTATTACTTCATTGCACACAGCTTATTACGGGACAAACATTTATAAAAAATAAGTGTACAATAGGCAGTCTTATTGCACAGGGCAATTTCTACCAGACAACCTTTGGATGGAATGGACGAAAAGAAATTTGGGGTACCTATTTACAACTATTATTATCGAGAATTGAACCATTGCAGATTATAGATTGTAAAACTGATAATATTGACTGAAAGGGTATCCCGTTTACTTCATAAATAAACTTGTTTTAAGTACTTATAATTGTTTCTGGTAATTATAAAATCCTTTGTATTTTTAGGGTTCTGTTCCTTAAAAAGAAAAAAACCCTTATATATCCCTTTGTTGTTCGTCTGCGAGTGTGTCTATTTTTTGATGCTCATAAAATCCAAATTAATGGTTCTAATTTTATTTTTATGTAAAATTGCTAAAATATTGTTGTAGTTGCTATACCCTTTTTATCGTCACTACTGTGCTATTATCGCCAACGGTCAACTCGGCGATTGCATCCTTTACGACATGAATAAGAAAAATAGTAGATACTTTCTGAACAGATTTAAGTCTATCATGTAGTCTTGACCGTGGCGTGCTGGGCACACATTGCTTTGTCATGTCTTGTTGCGGTCAAAAGGTTAAAGTATCTCCCTAAGGGAGAGAACTCATGAAGCGGTTTACATCCACGTCGCGGCCGCTGCGCTTGCGGGCCCGCCGCTTCTGTAGAATGCAGATATATATGTAAAAAATTAAAGCACATTTCACAACGTGTTTTACGGCTGCGATGTGCGCGGTTGTTCGCGGCTTCCGTTGTTCCGGCGCCGCGGTCGCCCGCCGCCTCGGTCGTTTGCGCCCGCACGCTTGGCAGTCGGTTGGCAGGCGACTGCGCAGTGGCTGGCGATAAACGGCCGCACGCTTTGCAGTCGGTTGGCGGCTGCGTAACCGCGTAAATCTGCCGTCTCGTGAGTTTTGAAATAAAATAGCTGTTTCTTCTACCACGGCGGGAGTGGCTGAAAACCGCTTCGTGAATTCTTGGCCTCCTAATTAATTGCAAAGTTGAAATAGTTTAATTGTTAGAAGTATGTTGTATTTGTTGAGTTTTTGCATAGCTAATTGGTAATCGTTTTCAGGTCAACTACTGAACAGGATAATAGCGTCGAATCTTCATGAGGTTTTGGTGCCGCAGATCCCGATTCCTCGAAATCAGACTCAAATTGATACCGGACCACCCCTAGGCGACTTCGAGCGATTACCTGTGAGTTTTTTAATTTTCTGATTGTGCATTTGATATTTCAAACGAGAGCAGTGGTGTCCGAGTGCTAACGGCAACGACTTAAGAGTTGTAAATCGCGGCATTACTTTGTGTAATTTATTTGATTGGCACTGCTCTCAAAACGGTGAAGGAAAACAGCGTGAAGAAACCGGCATGTCCTAGAACCAAAAATTTTCGATGACGTTACATCCACCAACTCGCACTGGGCCCGCGTAGTGGATTATGGCCCATTCTCTCTGCTAGAGAGGAGGCCTGCTTCCCAGCAGTGGGAACATTATAAGGCTGATGCTGCTATGAATATATAGTGGTATTATTCGATTTTTAATGACTGTCGCGTTGCTATCATCATCGTCATTTCAGCCGAAAGACGTCCACTGCTGGACATAGGCCTCTCCCAAGTGTCGCCACGCCGTCATGACCGCTTCTGTGCGACTCGCATCCATCGGATGCCCGCAAAACTTCACGAGGTCGTCGCCCCATCTTGTGGGAGGCCTTCCATTTTAATATCAGTTTCAATCTGTCAAAAAAAAAAAAACATTTCTTATTGCTTTTGATTTTGACAAGTTAGCTATTGTTTCTTGCCGAGATGAAATTGCGACTTGTGTTGTATTGTTTTTATATAAGTACGAGTCAAAAAAAAAGTACAACAGATAATTTCTAAAGCTCATTTTTACATTAGAGATAATGATTTGACAATTCGAATGTTGCATGTTTTTTCCATTTCATAAATAGTGAAGTGCCGCTACCGATATTGCCCGAAAGATCGAAAAATATTCGTAAAAATCGTAAGAATTGTCATTTTAAATTTTTACGACTAATTATGGTCAGCTGGGACTCAGGCTCGAATCGAGTGTCGATTTTTTGTAATGCAGAGATTTGAAATCACAGCTTGACGACCAATGATGGTACCATCAATGTAGGTTTCACATTCGTACCTGTATTGCATTGTTGCTTCGAGTTATCATTTTCAAACCATCTTCACTTCCAATATGGGACACCACCAGCCGTGTCCCTTTGCTTGTTGGACCTTTCAACCCAGTTGTCAAACCTTCCGAGAACGCTTGACGAGATGATTTAATGTTCTGGTCAACCCAGTGCTTATTTACAGTATGACCTAAAAATATAATAGGCACATAAAAGACAACATAATAAATAGTCCTGACATGTTTATATAAAAAGAAGCTATTTAACTTCAGCAGTTATTGTATTGGAGTTCGGGCCCGAAACTATCGTGCACGTCCCCTATAGTCAGCTACGTAAACACACCCACACACAAGCGGAGGGCTGGTGGTCTTGGACACCAGGATGTAGACGGGTCAAAGAGGTCATACCATATATAAACGAAACTCTTATTAAATGCCTTTTGCGACTGGACACAGGCTGTCCGCGTGGTGGGGGCTATCATCGGACCCACCCTTAATCCTGCTTACTAAACAAACCCCTTCGCGCAATAGGCATCACAGACAGTCTCCTGCGCAGAGCATTCTTGGAGACGGAGGAGACAATACAAAGTAATGCGCCTGTCTGGGTTTGAACCCGCGGCCTACGAAGCTGCAGGCCCGCTACCGCTGTGGATGCTAGTTCTTAGCCTAAGTAAAAGGCCGCGTGTAAAAAAAGATTGTAATATATTTGAAAAAAAAAAATTTTAATATTCGTATTAGACTCTAATATAAACAAACACTATCATATCTTGGTCATACTTGCCTTAAAGGTTGTATTACTAAAAGAACCGGTACAAAAAAATCTAATTTGGAGACATCACTTTGATTAAAAAGCTGGTATCATATTTCCGAAGTTTGACATTTGCACTTGTCAAATCATTATCCCTAATGAAAAAACAGAGTTTAGAGATAGGTAGATCGCATGGTTTTCCGTGACGTATTGGAAACCTTAAAATTTTTTGTTAAATTTTTTTCATCGTTTGCTATTGGTTATTGAAGAGTTCCACTGTTTGTCTCCGAAAATGTTCATCTTCATCTATATGTCTACAAAACCTTTCTATACATAAAAGGATAAACTGACTGACTGACATATCGACACACCCGAAACTACTAGGAGCGTGAAATTTTGCACAAAGTTTCCTTTTATGACATAGGCAAGCACTAAGGGGGAATTTCTAAAGTTCACCACAACATTATATGGATTGAGGAGTGACTGGAAAGACCACGGCGTCCTCACCTTCCGCATGACGCAGGTCGGGAATTTCTAAAGTTCACCACAACATTATATGGATTGAGGAGTGACTGGAAAGACCACGGCGTCCTCACCTTCCGCATGACGCAGGTCCTCACCGGGCATTCGTAAGTTCAGGAGGTTCTTGCACCGGATTCGTGCGGATGAAACGCCCGGGTGTCACCACTGCGTGGACACAAGTCGAGGCATGGCGGACAGAGCTCCGGCGGGCTCTCATGGCGAAATGGCGTCAGCGACTATCGCAACCTCGGTCGGGGCGCGCCACAATCGAGGCGATAAGGCCCATCCTTGAGGCGTAGCTGGAAAGACCTCACGGCACTCTTAACTTCCGCACGACGCAGGTCCTAACGGAACACGGAAAGTTTGCCAAGTTCCTGTTCCGGATTCGTGCGGAGGATTCGCCCGGGTGTCGCCACTGTGCAGAACACCCGGAGGACACGGTGGAGCATACTGTAGAGGTGTGCCCCGCCTGGGCGGAGCATCACCGTGTCATCGTGGGGGCAATCGGCAGAAGCGATCTCTCTCGCCGGGCCTTGGTTCAGGCTATGGTCCGGAGTGAGGAGGGATGGTAGGCGGTCGCCTCCTTCTGCGAAGCAGTAATGCTAGCAAAGGAGGAGGCCGACCGCATCAGGCAGAGGCAACGGGGCGCTCGCCCCAGCCGCCGCCGGGATTCCGATCCCGATTTCCGGCCACCGTAGGCGCGGGCTTGCGGACGGCGTGCAGTGAGTAGCACGCTGTCCGATCGTCCGGTAACATACCGGACTGAGCCCAAATCGTCGACGGCGCGTTCTTTTCCCGCACGCCTCAAGGAGCTGTCAGCAAACCGTAGAGGCCCAGCCTGCTAGCTGCAGGCAGGCAGGGTCGAAGCCTGCTGGGGTTAAGGGCCGTTTTCTGAGAGGAAGGCTCAGCCCCGGCATGATAGGCAACGAAGGAACGGGGTAGGTTTTTAGTCAGTAAGAGTCTGACACCACCGCTCCACCCAAGGGCGGGACTTGTCATTGGATGATTTTACCTACCATAAAAAAAAAACCACTGCGTGGACACGGTAGAGCACAAAGTAGAGGTGTGCCCCGCGTGGGCACAGCACCGCCGTGTCCTCGTGGGGGCGATCGGTGCCAACGACCTCTCGCGCTTGGCTCTGGTACAGGCCATGGTCCGGAGCAAGGAGAAGTGGCAGGCGGTCGCCTCCACTCCATCAGCGAAGCAGTAATGCTAGTGAAAGAGCACGTGCGAGGGAACGGTCGTCACGCCCCAGCCGCCGGGATCCCGATTTCCAGCCACCGTAGGCGCGGGCTTGCGGACGGTGAGCTACCCATTGCTCGCCGTCCGGCCATCCGGTATAAACCATCCGAACCGAGCTTAAGTCGTCGATGGCGCGTAGTCTTCCACGCGTGCCTCAATATGTCACCAAATCATAACGTCGTTGCGACTTTAAGACCTCTCATGTGTAATTTTTGACCAAACCACTTTAGAACCCTGCCTTTTAGACATTTTGAAATTCTATGGAATGCAAAAACTCTCATGTGTATAGGATGAATTAATCATCATCATCCTATACACATGAGAGTTTTTGCTTAAAAACTCATGTGTATAATTGTTTTAATAAAAAATGGTAATTTAAAAAACTAAAAAACCCGACTGCTTTTCTAAGTATTCATGAAAAAGCCCTAAAACAAGAAAGTCGTTGTAGCAGTCGGGACCCATTCTAGAAAGTCAGCCGTCTAGTCAGTAGATCTATGATGTCATGGGTCCCGACTGCTACAACGACTTTCTTGTT
Organism: Leucania comma; assembly: GCA_958295575.1. Lineage (NCBI taxonomy): Eukaryota > Metazoa > Arthropoda > Insecta > Lepidoptera > Noctuidae > Leucania > Leucania comma. The sequence goes on along the minus strand of OY282474.1, from coordinate 9,752,455 downwards.
TTAGGGCTTTTTCATGAATACTTAGAAAAGCAGTCGGGTTTTTTAGTTTTTTAAATTACCATTTTTTATTTTTTACTTTTTTAGTTTTATTATTTTACGATATCACTTTCACAGTAATTACAAATCTAACGACACCTCGAAAACTAAAATCCATCGAGCCGTTCAGGCCACAGAGCGTGCCAAATATTTGAATTTGGCGCCAAAAATTCGCCACTTTGTTTTTTTTTTATTTTGATATACCCAGTGTCACTCTCGCAGTAAATACGAATGTAACGACACCTCTCAAGCTAAAATCCATCGAGCCGTTCAGGCTGCAGAGCGTGCCAAACAATTATACATACATACATACATACAAACAAACATACATACATACATACATACTCTCGAAAAACATAACCCTCCTTCTGGCGCAGTCGGGTAAAAAGTGGTGTCGCCAATAGTGACACATAAGAGGTCTTAAAGTCGCAACGACGATAAGGGCCCAGCAGGGTCGAAGTGAACCCCTGGACTCTGGAATGAAGCAAAAGAAGAAACAGCAGTGGATTTTAGTTAGTAAAAGTGACACGCCCTAAAGTAATCATTCGATGTCCCTTTTTGAAATGAATAAATTACAATCATCTTTATTTTTTATCCTTGCCATAACCTTTCCATGATGTTTAATTATTGAAATTAGACCATCCGTTGACAATATCACGCGATGAAGTTAAAACTAAGGCCGACCTTGCTTTTTTTTAACTTAATTTGCGAATGAAAGCATTAACTAGTTTCTAACCAGCCAGAATAATTATCTTCCAACTGTGGAATCCGGTTTGGATGCTTGCTATATTGACGGTGTCTAGAGGTGACTAAACACGTGCCACACGTGCCACGCGTGCCACGTGTGTTGTTAACGTGTGACATATTTTAGAAAGAACTTCAGCCAAAATATATTGAAATTATAACTTTTATAATTAGGCGTCTAATTTGTAATTAAATCCCTTTTTTACGTGGAAAGTTAAAAAATTACTTCTCCCGCTCTGGATGAGCGCATGGGTTTTTTTTATGGTCGGTAAAATCATCAAATGAAAAATCCCGCCCTTGGGTGGGGCGGGAGATAGTGTCAGACTCTTACTGACTAAAAACCTACCCTGCTCCTTTCATTGCCTTCGTCCCAGGGCCCCAGGTTTCATTTTCACATAACCTTTGGCCCCCAGTAGGCTTCGGCCCTGCTGGGCCCCTACAGTTTGCTGACAACTCCTTGAGGCGCACGGGAACAGTGCGCGCCGTAAACGACTTGAGCTCGGACCGGTCTGTTACCGGACGGACGGCCAGCGAGCTAACCATTGCCCGCCGTCCGCGAGCCCGCGCCTACGGTGGCCGGAATCCCGGCGGCGGCGGCGGCGTGTGCGCCATTGCCTGATGCGGTCGGCGTGTGCGCCATTGCCTTTGCTAGCATTACTGCTTCGCGAGCGCGTGGGTGGATCGAGAAAGAGTAAAATACTTTTACTGACCAAAACCCCCTTCCCCTTCTCCCTTTGAGAATTCCACGGTACTGTACTTGTTTCTGCATTGTATGTGTGTATTGCATTGCATTGCATCAGCCTTATAATGTTCCCACTGCTGGGACTATTTTAGTTCGGATAAGCTACATCCATATGGGTTAGTAAACAAAAGAACAATAAACCTATGTTAGTAAAATTTAATACTATCAGTCTATTTTGAAACCAAGTGGTTGTTCACGATGCATCTGTGAACAACATCATCCGACAGAGGAAATACGTACCTCTCCGCTATGGTCTTCAGGATGGAGTTGGAGCTAGGCCGCACTCTGCAGAGCAAAGAGGAAGATTTCTGTCTGACGATGGCCTGGAAGCCATCAACGCGTGCCTCTGCGAACATGCCCGATGCACTGCATAAGCGGGGCAGCCCCATCAACATCCTGAACCCATTATTATATTGGACCCGCAAGGCGCTGATAGTCCACTGAGTATAGTTGGTCCACAGACTTCATGTGTAAAACACTTGAGAGTAAATTAGTAAATCAAACTGAAGAAGTAGCGTTGTAAGGCCTCCTACGACGTAGATCGATGACCTGGTAAAGGTAGCAGGAATCCGATGGATGCGAGACGCACAGGACCGCTCATTGTGGCGACACTTGGGGGAGGCCTATGTCCAACAGTGGATATTTTTCGGCTGAAATGATGATGATGATGATGATTACAGAGCTATATAAAGACTAATCTCGTCACTGTCTAAAAACGATTTCGACAATTACATTTTTTACTATAAAAAACTTGTTAATTAAGTATTAAAAATAGTTTTAATACCCAGTAGCGTGAGAAACAACCATTTAAATTATCATTTCCTATAATAAATTAATTTATGTAGCAAATCCACTTTACAATATCGCGTCATTGAACTTGAACTTGATGAAATGATATTTCCGGCGACATAATATAATTTTAAGTACCTATTTGTATCGTAAATTATTATATCAGGTAAATCTACTACTGCATCTCTAAGGCATTTTAAATTTTTTGAAGTCTGACGAATATTTCGTCAATCTTCAAATTTTTTTTTATTAATTTATACATCGTATATAAATAAAAGCCTGACAAGTGCGAATCCAATACACGTGTAAAGTGTTACAAACGATAGGTATATAGGGTGACTGGTAATTAGTGAACGATACTTAAACGTGATTGTAGTCATGATAATAAACAACTTTTACTATGGGACCAAACCTGAAAACGGAAATATCTGTCAATTTCAGTACATGTTCGCCTAACTGGTCAAAATGTACTGAACTTGGCAGTTTTTTTTTGCGATTTCAGGTTTGGTCCCATAGTAAAAGTTAAAAAAAAGTTTAGTTAGTAAAAGTTGTTTGTTATCATGACTATAATTAGGTGTTCAAGTATCGTTCACTAATTACCAGTCACCCTATATATGTATATTTTTAATATGGTTATCAATCTATAAGTAGGCAAAGAACATACTACTATGTTTTTTAAGGTTCCGTACCCAATTTGGCAAAATAACTCTTATAAGATCACCTTGTTTTTCGACTGGTAAGACACTTTTTTTCAGGAACCCGTAGAGCTATGAACTTCGATCATTAATAAAGAATCTTATTTGTGATCGAAGGGTATGAAGCTAAAATCAGGTTTGCTACCCCAAGCAACAGAGAAAAGATCAAACTTCTAAGCCAACGTAATCTAAGGCCGTGTTTACGGAGACGCGGCGCGTTGGGCGTTTCGTCGTACATTACAACAGCGGGCCGCGTCATCGCTCGCGCAAACACAAACATATGGTAACGCAGTTTATGCTCCGTTTAGGCGCTATTTTGACACTCGCTAAAAAATGAAAACCTATAGGGTACTTCCCGTTAATCTAGAATCCTGAAATTTGGCATGAAGCAAGGTCTTATAGCACGTATCATCTCAAGCATAGCGATTCGGAAGAAGATTCGAAGACTCGACTCGGGAACATCTTACTCGTAGATTACATTAAAATAGCGGAAGATGGGCGACTTTCCTTGCTAGTCGCAATCGGCGAGTGACATAAACGAGGGTGTTACGCAAAAATATTATTTTTTTCGCGATTTCGCTCGCACACCAGCGCCGGCTCTTATCTCTGTCCTTGTCTATCAGTGACTGTAGGTTTCCGACTGTGATGGCACTGATCATGATGTGTGTTTCGAGTCCAGGTTTTCTGATTGCGATGTTAGCGCGTAACGAATCTTGTAATATAAGTATCAAAGATTTGAAATTCACAGTGCGCGAGTCTGACTCCCACTTGCCCTTCGCTTTCTTAGAACACGGTTGCTTTCAAAAATTCTCCGCCGGACTACCCCTGTGCAATGTGTTGCTATATTCTTATATATTTTTGCTATATTATGAAACTTCCCAGTTCACATTCCGATATTGCCCACAAATTTTAGGTTATGTATGGAAAGTTTTTTCGGTACTTTTTGCATTTAGCACACTGCCAGTAACGTAAGTATAACTAAACTGACCTAGACATGTGAATCATCACGAACCAGTAGGAGCTAAAAATAGATTAATATTTATTGCCAAATAACATTCTATGACACAATATTGTTGTCTGCCGCTTTATTATATTAGTTAATAGTTTATTAAGACATGACATGCCCGCCTTTCTGAAATATTATGATGATCACTTAAAATTTTTAAAAGTTATACAGAAAAACAACACACAAAAGTTAGGTATACCTCTTACCAATTCTTTGCTAGTAAATTTTTGTGGGCTGGGTAGATTCGTTACGGTATATGTAGTATAGAATAGATTGGAATAGAATGGAATGGAGTGGAATGCAATGGAATGGAATGGAGTGGAATGCAATGGGATGAAGTACAATGCAATGGATTGGAATAGAATGAACTTAATCTAGTGTTATAAGGTTATAAACATTAGGTTATAAGATACACACTAGGTTACGTTATAAGAATTACGAAATTTTTTTAACACTAAGTGTTGCAGTACTTTTTTCGTATTACTTATATTTCCCACGTACGAAGATTATAATTATATTATCAGTTATCATCATAAGGTCTTCCCGTCCTTAGTTATCATCATAAGGCTAGAGTGGATAGGCTCTACATAAACTAGTACATCTTACTATCAACAATTATATCACTGCTTACCAGCGATACTATATATTAGTCAAGCACTAGTTTATATCAATTAAAAAAGTTTGATTTTAAAATTGCAACCTTTTTTTTTCTCAATTTATTTGCTGACTCAAAAGGCTAGCAGGCTATTACAATATTGAAATATTAATTTTACGTTACAGTTACGGTAAAGTTTAACGAATCTTGATACCAACTAAGATCCTACAGTCGAAAAATAAAAATAATTAATTTGAAATAACATTACATTGTTATATAACATGGTTATAACACACTGAAGTTCCTAATGGCGATACTGACGAGGCTTCACCATATAAGTACTAATTACAATAAGAGCCTGTTATCTAAACGGCTACCTAGTTGGGTAACACATTCAGAGTAGGTAATAGTCGTATGACGTCATGAATATCCATTGCTTCTTTGTTTGAAAAATTGTCTGCTCGTCAACGCAATGTATATTGTCTAAATAAAAGCTATCGTCTCGAATTCGTTAAGACGTAAAATGATTGGGGTCGATTTATTGGGAATGAAAGGTTCTGGAGTGGCGACCACGTACTTTTTTTTTTTAACGTAGGTAAAATCATCCAATGACAAATCCCGCCCTTGGGTAGGGCGGGAAATAGTGTCAGACTTTTACTGACTAAAAACCTACTCTTCCATTCTTTGCCTTTGTCCCGGGGCCCGTGGTGACATTCTCACATAACCTTTGGCCCCAGTAGGCTTCGGCCCTGCTGGACCCCTACATTTTGCTGACAACTCCTTGAGGCGCGCGGGAACAGTGCGCGCCGTAGACGACCTGTACCTCTACCATGAGTTTTACAAATTTTGGTTCTGCAAGTGACCGCTAGAGGCGCTGCAAAATTTGCCATACAAAATATTTACCGCGTCGATATCAAGTAGCGACGAATACTATTGCTTAAAACTCATGGTAGAGGTACTGAGCTCGGACCGGTCTGTTACCGGACGGACGGGCAGCGAGCTACCCATTGCCCACCGTCCGCGAGCCCGCGCCTACGGTGGGCGACCACATACTGGAAAACGTAGTGTTGGAAGGCCTCACACAAAGTGGACCGCTGACCTGGGGCCCAAGTCTGCTATTTTTGTAAATTCGACATGCCAACACAATCCCATGGTCATTTTGGTAAAAGTTCTTAGTCTGCTAAATCATAATGGTCGATCATTGGTTGGTTATTGGTCTCGTAAACGAATGGTGGTAGAATGACTTTGTCGTTTTTATTCACTAATCAAAGGAACTGATAAAATTTTAGCAGATTACCCCATAAGTCACAGATTTATTTGTCATTATGTACGAGATTACGATTTCTTTCAATGGTGTATCAGTGATTGACTGTTAGAAAGTCATAGTGACGCCATTATATTAGTAGATTACCAAACTTGTCAAAATCAACCATGATGAAATCAATGATACAGATGGATGCGAGAGAGAGAGTTATGGTAGCAATTGAGGGAGGCCTATGTCCAACGGTGGACGTCTTTCGGCTGAAATGATGATGACGATGATGAGCCACGAAATACCTATACAGCCCGAGAGAAGGCCGAGAAATAGATTATTTATTTTCATGTTTGTACCTAGTTTTTTTTTAAACATGTTTTAAATCAGTTCTCAAAATTCTGATTGTTATTTCCTTTTAAGTAAAATCCATCTTTTCTTTATTTCAGGATGAAACCATTCTTTGCGTGATGAAGTACCTGGACATCCAGTCGCTCTGCCGATGCGCCCAAGTGAACCGACATTTCTACAGGCTCGCATCCGACGCCATACTTTACAGAAGCATAGACTTGAGGCCTTACTGGCATTGCGTGCAATCACAGGTAATATTCATTTAATTTATCATGACAATTTTTTTTCTAGGAGATTTTTAAAATGTATCTTCATTGTGTAGCTGAAAGACAATCTGTCTTTATTACTACTCGCCCCCTGCCCGACCCATGAATCGTTGTATTATACTTATGTGAGAATTAATACGACGGTTCATGTACAGGCAGTCCACTCTACTAGCTATCATACTAACGATGTTGCGACTAGACCGCACTCTGCTCAATGAAAAAACTATGAAGCTTTTAAACTTGCATGATTCACTGTTGTAAATAACATGTGCCGTGTCATAATTTTAGTTATTAACACTTAGTTTTTAGATTATTGTTACTAACACTATATGAGTTATGCTCGAATTAAAGATTTATTATTATTAAAGCAAGATTGGAGTTTTTCTCCACATAAACTTTTCATACAATAGTAAACAAGCCATAAAAGTTTTAAGTCACGTCACGTCATTGTTTGAAGTCACGTGTAGAAATCACGTTTATGGTGCGAATGAGCAACTTATTTGCCCTGTACCTTGTTTTTGTCTCGGTCAAACTTTCAACTCGTAACTTGATGTTAGAGAACCGTTTGTCTCAACAAAATATGCCGAGACAAAAGTTGCACGTGTGCGCTATCTCATAGAGTTCAAGTCTCTCTCTATAATGTCTTTGAACTTGTTTAATATTTTTAATCTTCTTTTTGTTTATACATATAATTATAAACAAGTTTTATTTGAATAACTAAGAATTTATGAATTATGAATATAGCCATTTGTTATGATGTTATGTTCAGGGGCGCCGACTCCGTGGGTGCTCGGAGGCTCAAGAATCCATGACAAATAAACAGTGGGTGCCGAGCACCCTTGAGAAGACATCAAAAAACAGATTAGTAATCGTCTTCTAGGGATGGCCGTTTTTTCAATACCCGACGACCCGTTTAGCGCAGTGATCTGCGTCTCAACTGACGCTCTAAGTCGGTTGAGACGAACTAATTATATTTTTCTCAAACATAATTAGTAATTAAGTATGCAGTATGTAAGTAGGACATTTATTTATTTGTCAGTCGATCAGTGTGCATTTCGCTTCTCACACTGCGCCACTTTTTTGAGCCTTTAATGAGCATGAGCAATTGAGTAGCCATGAAGTTTTCTTAAAGCTGGCGCCCCTGGTAATGTTTCTCCAGCGGATTTCTTCATTTGCAAATAAAATTTGATCATGCAAGGACACTGTGAGTATAGCTCTATAATCCTGAGCATGTTGTGTGGCGATTGCCCAATGCTGCGTCACTGGATCGGACCTCATACATCCACGAATTTTATTTATACCATACACCGTATCGATATGTAAAGATAAAATTAAAAAATAAAGTACTTTTTTTTAAACTCGAATTAATTTGCGCATGTACGAAATTAATTTCTTTAAGTAAACTTCAGCTGGGTGAGTTTAATGACCTCTAGGTAGTTAGTACGCAACGACCGACAATTACCTACAAGGTAGTTGACTCGTTTACAAATAAATTAATTTCGTATTATTTTATCTACAAATCGATAGTGTTTCATGTACCGAATCGACCCTCCACAGGATTAAAATGATAAAAAATTAACGGTGTATAATATACTGCGTGGATATTGTGAGGTTCGATTTCAGAAATTAAATATTTATTATTATATCTGAATAGACACTAACATTATTTTTTAAGTTTTGTTTACAAACTACTACTATAGGGATTCACTGTAGTCAGAAATAAATGTTATAATAATACGGTTTAAACCGTGTTCAGTTCATTTTTATGGTTTATAAACTCACTAAATTGCAATTCCTACTTCCAGGTCCTTATAACCCTCTCAATGCGGTGCAAGTTCCTTCAAAAACTGGACCTGTCTTGGTGCGGTAGCCATCGCATGATACAATCCAATTATGTCGTGAAGTGAGTAATGCAATTCTAATTACTATTGTTAACGCGAGCAACGTGAACTTGAACGGTGAGATACAGTTTCGCAACAGTTACTTTGTTGTTATGATGCGTCCAGAGTGCCTAGTGTGAGTTTGTTTTACGTAAACGCGATCGACACGTTTATGACGTTCGGCGCACTGATTGGCCAACTCGAAGCTACTAGCCAATTAGAGAGCCAAACGCGGTAAACGTTTCGATCGCGTTAACGTAAAAACATCTCGCACTCAGCACACTGATCTGGCGAATGCGGCGCTCGCGAGCCGCTTGCGACCTGCGCGCGTGCATTGCGTGTTCGTCCGCGGCGCGCGGCGCAGGGGGTTTGTACCAACGAGCTGTGCGCAAAATGCACGCGCGCCCTTCGCATGCGGCTAAGCGCAAGCGTCAGATCAGGATGCACCATTATATGATTGTTTTATTTTTACTGGAAAATTTTCGAGTAATAGGCTATTTGACAGATTTTTAGAATCAAATTCATATTATTAAGTATTAATTATAGAGCCTAGAGAAAGTGTTTTACTTCAATTCTTGTAAATATTAACAAAAAAAAAAAAAAGGTAATTTAAAAAACTAAAAAACCCGACTGCTTTTCTGAGTATTCATGAAAAAGCCCTAAAACAAGAAAGTCATTGTACCATTGTACCCCATTGCACTTAACTATATAATATTTTAAATACAAGATAAATTGTAGCAGTCGGGACCCATTATAGGGACTTGACAAACAGTCTAACAAATCATTTCTTCTTTTTAACCATCAACCTTAAAAGTAATTCTAAAGTGCCAGTTTGCATTTTACCGACTTGTGAACTCCTTGCAGTTACCTAGTTAGATCATGTAACAGCTCAAGGTTTTCTTCAACAGTTTCCTGAGAGACAGTGGCGCAGAATTAACACATCTGCGCATGAATTGCTGCAAATTCGTTGACAATACCGTGCTAAGAGCTATCGTTGACACTTCTACTAGTTTACAAGGTACGTTTGTTGCTAAGGTGTTTATTATTTGCCTTAGCATTTTTATGGTATTTGAGTCCATTTTTCACTTGCTAACCAGGGAATAAGATTACGGCGAGTAATGGTAGCTTACTCTAGTCTGCAGCGACACTTCGTCTGCTGCTGCTTAGAGTCGGCTACGAACTTGTACCTTTATTTATTCCATTGTCCGGCCGATAAAGTCCGAGTTCGAGCCGACAGCGTGTAGTGTTCCACACACACCTCAAAGAGATGGTAGCAAAACAGAAATGGCCAAGTAGGGCCGTTGCCAAGTAGCACCGATGCTCAGTAGAGCCGATGCATGTTATATTCCAGCTGTTTAGTTACTTAACCAAACGTAAACAATCTTGATATGTATTTTTATTTAAAAAAATCGTACAAATAAAAGACATACAAAGATTATTTAAATTTAGTTAATTATCTAACATCGGTTTAGGTAAATAACTAATTGTAAATATTTTTAGATAAAATTTATAGATTTTTAGATTTAACAGAATATCAAACGAACACAAAAACATTTTGACGGCCGCCAGACCAGCGTGGTAAATAGTAGAGGGCAGTGATTCTCACCCATAAAACGCTCATTATCTATGAAATATTTGAAATTTAAACTGTCAAGCGTTAAGAGAACACAGGTGTCCACACATCTATTGTCTTTCTATTGTGTCTCTAATTACAGTATTCAAAAGGTTAACCCTGTGCTAAAACCCTGTGTTAACTCAGTCGATAGAGTAAATGTTTGATGCAATTGGACCTTAGTGAAAACATTGACCTATATTTTTTCAGAGCTATGCCTCCGATCTGTCGTCGGATGCTCGGACTGGAGCTGCCTGTCCGCGCTAAAGAAGTTGAAACGCCTAGACCTATACAGAACTGATATCACTACGTCTGCTGCCGTCGCCATCATTAGATCCAACCCAGCACTGCGGCATCTTAATGTTGGTAAGCATCATCATCATTACTCTGGTCAATCCCATCCCCAATGGGAAATGTGAAAGTGTATCCCAGGGCCCTGGAACGAAGGTCAAACAGTGCCTCTCCTAACTCCGCGGCGAATGCACGCTCATTTTTACTCGCGCGAAATCGCTAGTGCTTACGCGTATCTTGCCTGTTCTAGACTTTCCCTTCATATCTGTTCTTTCTTACATCTGTATTCTAATTCTTCATCTTCTCTGCTGTCTTTCTGTACTTACTGTAACTGTTCATCTCCTCTCTGTGATCTTAAATATACCTTTCAAATCTTTACCGTTGTTTCGTGATTGAAAACTCACCAAGCCTCATACACACCTACATACCTACAAAGGAATAGGAGTTAGTAGTCAGTAATAGTCTGACGCTATGCTGACGCCCCGCCCAAGGGCACTGAGATGTCATTAGATTATTTTATAGCATGTACAATAAGTAAACGTCAACTGAGCGAGGCCAATGAACTGTAGGTAGTTAGTTGGCAACGACCGGCAACTACGTACAAGGTCATTGACTAGTTTAATAAAAAAAAAAATCGGGCATGCGTATATAACTCGTGTTTTAGAAAAAAAGTACTTTATTTTTTAATTTTATCTTTACAAATCGATAGTGCTTCATGTACCGAATCGACCCTACGCGGGATTAAAACGACCAAAATTAACGGTGTATACAACTCTGGTGAATAGGACACTAAAACACTCCAACGACCAATCTAACGCTAGTTGTTAAAGGATTGATTCCACTTAAAAGAAAATTGAGACGTTTCAATTCACCTATAAATATTGTTTCCCCAGGATCATGCAAAATGATATCGTCAATGGACGAAGTAGCAATCGCGCTGGGCGCTAACTGCCCGAACTTGGTGTCTGTGGACTTCTGGAAGTCTTACTCCTTGACTCCGAACGGTATCAGGGCGCTTGGCAATTGTAAGAATCTGCAAGAACTGGATGTCGGCTGGTGGTAAGTTAAAAAAATAAATTACGATACTATGTAGACCTTAGGGAAGAGATGCGAGGTAAAGAAAGAACATAGGAGTATGTTTTAGTCAGACTTTTACTGTATCTAGACCGCTCCGCCCTAGCGCCTAGATTTACTACCTAAAATAAAATACGTTGATCTTAGAAATTATAGTTTTTGTTGTTGTTATTATGAATATCAAACATACTGCCGAAAGTTCACCAGCTAAAATTTTAATAAAGCTGGCGTCACTCTCTTATCTTAAACGACTCCCATTTCGAAGCTGCATTATTTTACGGCGACGTTTTTCAATACGTCGCACAAACATATAATACAGCGTGTTATACGAAATGGTTTTGATATGTACTTTGTAATCGCTCTTTAAAAATAACAATACAAAGTATACGTGAGCAGTTTCCTATGGCCGCGTTCCCTTGTATTAAATAGAAAGACGCTACGGAACAGGGAGTAAAGTCCCGCAAACCTCCATGGATAAGGCAGAATCTTCCAATCAGACGGCGGTTGTGTCTGGTCCGGGCAATTGCCCGATAGTTGTTCCAGGACTGTTGTATATTTTGTAATCACGAGGAGAATTCTGATACCGCGATGCAGTATTTAGTATTTTAATTCTTATGTGTCAGCATAAATGTCGCTTCTCATTTACCTTTCCAAAATTGATCGTCAAACGTAATCACTAACAAGCGAACACAAACATGTATTTATTCGACAGCTTACAAGCCGGTGGCTCCGGTGAATGGCTGGCATGGCTATCGGGCGGAGAGCTTCGCAAGCTGTTCCTGGGAGCCCTACGAGGTGTCTGTGACCGAGATCTGAGAGCCCTACTGCCTAGGGCTCCGAAGTTGGCGCAGCTGGATTTATTAGGCGTTAGGGCTGTTACTCCTGATATTTGTGATGCGTAAGTATTTTTTATTTTATTTTACTGAATTTTATTTGTACTTTGATCACATAAAAGTTAAAATGTATCTGAGTCGCAGCAGCTTTCATAAATAGTAAAATAGGAATATATTATAACGCTAATGGTTACTTTAAAAATACAAAGGCGCACTTGGCATTCTCTAGCATTCACCAAGGATAGTGGAGAAAGAATATGACATGTGCATAAAAAGGAAGTGCTTCTAAGAAAATTTGTCCATGAAACTATATTATAAATAAAATAACCGTATATTCCATACAATAAATACCTAAACAAAATTATGTTTATTTAAAGTAATGGAACAAGGCTTTGATGATTGCTTTTTGTAGAGGAAATAATTCAGCAACTTAGCTTATATTTATATTGACTGGTGGCCGTCCTGTTATAGAGAGACAAGCATTCCACTGAAGGACAGACTGTATTTGAGAAGGACTAAGCAGTGGGAGATTTTTAGAAAAACGCAGATTCTTTGCTTTTTAAAAATAGATCAGTATCACTTTCAATAAATTGATCCATAAGATAAAAAAGGAGGCGGGAAGGAGGGGGCATTAGAGATGTTAACTATTCACCAAATACGAAATTTTATATTTTATTATATTGTTTTTACAGGATATTAGCAGAATGCAGGGATCTAAGGCTTCTAGACGTCAGTTTCTGCGACCAAATTCAAGAATCTCAGGTAGGAATTTTCGTAGACTTACTTCCTTTTTTTAATTAAACAACCCAAACTGTCTAACTGTGACGGTAAGTATTAGGAATCATCCGCTAGTTTCAGTTATTAATATTATATTCATATTATATAGGGTGACTAGTAATTAGTGAACGATACTTAAACACGTGATTGTAATCATGATAATAAACTACTTTTACTACGGGACCAAACCTGAAACCACGAAAAAAAATCTGGTGGTCAGTACATTTATGTTCGCCTAACTAGCCAAAATGTACTGAACTTGGCTGATTTTTTTCGCGATTTCAGGTTTGGTCCCATAGTAAAAATTGTTTGTTATTATGAATAAACCACGTGTTTAAGTATCGTTCACTAATTAACAGTCACCCTATATATTAAAGTATTACGTAAAGTTTTTTTTTTCATTAAAATTGCCCATTTTAGTTCTTTGAGTTATGGTGATGGTTTTAATGACAGTAGTTGTGTAAATATCGACATTAAATGTCGTTAGGTACAGAAGGTGGCAAATAACTTGACTCGAGATTTTGTGTTGGGGGAAGCTCCCACAACCCGTAATTCCATACATTTTGACATGCTTAAGCTACCCCCCACCACGAAAATCTCTAGTCAAGTTATGTGCCCCGCCTACTATAATCAAATATAATCATTTTTGTTACCATCCTATTCAATACTGAGTTGTTACCCTGGAGCATTTCTGCATTCACCTTAAAATGTCTAAGGAAAATGGGCTGTCTATTGTTTTTTTTTATTATTTCAGGTACTAGAATGGCGCGAGCAGTATCCTCATGTAAGCATAAAGCGTTCCTTCCAATCAGCTAACTTGAACACCACACCGAATCCACTGTTTTTGGCACCGAGTTTAGAGTAAAATGTTAAATTGACTCTCTAATTCATCTCCTAGACGCGAAATGTCTCTGTGTGAATAGCGATTCAAAATATAAATTTAGTTACTGCACGAAAAAATACACATTTCAGATCGAGATGCCTCGCGGCTCAGCACTGCGTGCAATTTAACGTACCTATACTATATTCTCACAATTAAATGTGTACCTTTTTGTGTAGTAAATAAAGTTATATTTTGAGTTGCACTTCGCGCAGCGTCGCATCTCGTTTCGTCTCGGTGTGAACTGACCCTTATGTGCTAGATAGTTAAGTCCTAAAGGCTGATCGACGGGCGAGTAAAACTACGGTCTTATGGCTCATCGGTAAAGCTCGCCGATGTTTCATTGCAATACAAACGACGAGCCTGGCTCGCGGCTCGTCGTGTTTGCTTTATTTTGTACGCCGCTCGTCGTTCAAAACTGTTTTACTCGCTAGTCGATCAGCACCAACGATTAAAACCGACGTTCCAGAAAACCGCGGTATTGGCTCGTACTTTTAGGTCATAATGTTTGGTTTTAGTCTAATAGAATTTGCAAGATTTTCACGCCTCGACGACTCGTCTATATTTTAGAACGTTTCTCCTCACTTTTCGCCAGGTGACTTGCTAGGCTCGTCATGATAAGCAAGCCAGTCAGTGTTTTTGGCCTAAGGGGTATTTACATGAATTAATTTAAACTACAAAAAAAAAACTTACTTTTACTTAGTCTCTCTTTTTCCGTAGCCATATAGTGCCATCTAAACGATCTTAAACTTTATTTTTTACATGTAATTGAGCCTTTTCCCGATAGTAAAAGTCCATTAGTGAATCGTATTATTTAGTATATTTGAAATTGCTTATGAATTCAATTTTACTTCGGTAGAAAATCTTTTGGCCACAAAAGCAAAGTATTTTTTGAAATGATGCCATTTAGAAAACAACAAGATGTTTGTAGTTTATAAAAAAAAAAATAGCTAAAATGAAGAACGAAAAAAGGTGTGTCTGTTGTTCCAGAAAACTAGCTTTTTTCAGGGAATATGTCAGACTGTTCACTTTTGATATAAAGGGTCTTTCAACAAGGACGGGTCGATGTTGAAATGAAATAAAACAAGCTGTATGTGAGTTATTAAAGAAATTATTTTTTTATTTGAAAGGCCCATTTATGCCATTATTTATGAAATATGACATCGTTTAAATGTCCACCGCGGCTTCGAACGGTGGCACGGATCCGGAGGTCCAATTTTCAATTACTCTACTGCATAAATCCGGCTGAATCTGAGCGATGGCCTGCGTTATGTTGACTTTTAGGGCATCGGTTGATTGCGGATTATTGGCATAGGCCTGCGACAACAAAATAATTTCTTTAATATCTCACATACAGCTTGTTTTATTTAATTTCAACATCGACCCGTCCTGAAAGACCCTTTATATACTAAAAAAAATATATATTATAATTTTTACAAGTTTTTGACAATCTGGGTGGGTTGTAGTCCAAGAGTTTTGATGCGAGGGTTAAAGCTAAATCGCAGACGCGGGCTGTCAGATTCTTCGAAGCCAACAATTATCTGTCTTTTGCTTCGGGAGGAAGTCGCTACTGCCTAACAGCTGGTCACAAAGACGTCCTTTGGCTTCTAGGTATCTTGTTTAGTCAGGTCTTCACCTCTGATATATTTAGACAAAGTATAATCTGCCGGCATAAACATAGAGTTCATCGGAGCGTGCAAGACCTACCCCACCACGACCTCAACATAGAGACACGGTGTTGAGAGAATTATTATTATTGGAATATCAATTGATTTTTAAATATCTTTCTATACAATTCTATTTAGGAGTCTGGAGAGATTTCGACAATGAATTTTAAATTTAATGGCCAACTTGGCGTATTTATTTAAAAAAAATATATTGAAATACTTCAATAACTTTGACTTATTGAATGGTGGAGAATAGGTCTCGCTTATTGACATTTTGTCATACATTTTATTCATAAAAAGATAAAATTCCAAAGTATGTTTTTACAAAATGGGTTGCGGAATTTTTTAGAAATTACTGTATAAGAAATCGTAACGAAATATACGTACCTAATCGGAATCGGAGCCGCCTTAGATCTTTCCATCTCTACTTACAACGGTTCTTGAGAATTTGAGTTAAAGCCCGCTGACAGAAAGCGTGCCCAAAAGATTGGCGGTATTGCCATATTGTATTGAAATGATTAATTTCTGGCCGAGGTATAAACCCGTCCTTGGGTCACTTATACTCCTTTGGAAAGAAGATAGATTTTCTTCGTTTTTTTCTCTTTTCTCGTCTGTTCAACCGATTTTCTATTCCGTAAGCATAAGGATCGCATTATGCCACGGACGCAATAAAAGTCAAAATCGGTTGAACAGACACTAAAAAGGTTTTTTTAAATATTTAATCTTATTTTGAATGGAGTATTATTTATAGGCGGTTACATAAAGGGTAGAGCAGACGGTTGCAAACCAACGTCACAACCAGAGGTGACCTTGATAGTTTCAATCCGTATAGACATCAGTTGTAATCCATGACCTTCAACGCCCTTGGTTGGCGAGCGCGTTTTCCCAACCGCAGTGACTGATTTGCGAACATGTTGGTGCGTGGTTTGTCCATGTAGCCGCAACACAAACCAAGCTCCAACCGTCAACAGTCTGGTTCTCCTTTAAATCTTTAATATCTTTTAGTCTCTAATATCTTTTATTTCAGTGTGCCTTTTGGCATTACCTCTAACATCATCTATTGTTTTTGATATCTAAAAATCCTTCTAATTAATCAATTCAATCTAATCTATTTAATCAAAAAATTAATCTAGATGATATTAACTTTCCCTTGCATTCCACTTTTCCTTTTACCATGTCTAGGCTACAAGATAGTGATTTATAATTTTGCTCCACCTTTTCGCAGTATATTGAGCCTTTTCAAGAAAAATATCGTAAACGACAGTGTGCTCTTTTTGCAGAAAGGGCTTTGAGTATTGATGATTATACCTCCGTTAATAGGAACTATTGTAATACATTGGTATTATACGAGGCACATAAGTTGAACTAAAATGGCGATCGAACTTCAATGCGGTCGAAATTTTTGGGTCTCAATCTATGTACGGCACAGTGGGGGCTACGCGTAACCATAGCAACGATGGCCATTTTATTTCAACTTATTTGTCGCGTAAAATAGTTGTATTTTTTTAATGACAAACTATTGTTTAACTGTGATCCCACCTGATGGTAAGCGGTGATGCAATCGTTGATGTTGAAGTGCACTAGTTTTTTAAAGAGCCTATTCAATCTAGCCTTGAAATAGTTAATTATGATCAGACGGGAAGACCGCTGTAGGAAAATAGTTCCAGTCCTTCGATATAAAAAAACGCGAACTGTCGCTTACAAGGTTCATCCAAAAAATGATCTTAAATAAGTCGCATGCTTAATCAAAATGAGACTTTTTCAAAAAGAGGGTATTTAAATTGAATCTGGAAAATAAGGTTCATTTTCAAATACCCACCTTTTTGAGTTACGTGTCTTTTTGGTTGATCGTGCGAAGTGTTTATTATACAGGCGCCTGCCTATCATGCTCCTTTCCGTAACTCTTCGACAGTGTTCTACAGTCTAGGCTTTCCCTATGATGCTTTGTAAGGGACCAGGATCCACAACCCTAAGTCAATTGACTGTAACAGTGATCTATTAAATTTGGCTTTAAATGATCTTACTATAAAAAAGACTGACTAAATTAACAAAGACCTCTCGATTAATACGCATTTAAAAATATTTTGTGAGGATTTTTGACCAAATTTTATGCGTGTTGCAGGCAGCCGTTTATAAAATTTTGACCATTGACAGCTAAAATAACTATTAAGAATATTGTTATAATGTAATGTAGTCTAGAAGAAAATGATATGTGCTTTAGTCGTAAACCAATAAGGCTCATTTTTATTTTATTGCTGCCAGATTCTGTTTTTGAAAGTATCACTTCTTATTTCGAATGTCTACAGAATATTTTTTGCGGGGATTACTGATTTGAGCCTTATTGTATGATGCAAATTGAACTAATTTTTCGACTTCACTTCATTTTTTTTTTATTTCAAATAATTTATATTATATGTTTATATTATAAATTTTTTAAACTACTTTTTTTTCATTTATTTTGCTCAACACATTCACTATTAGTCATATAATTTAATTAGAAATATTTTTTTTAAGGTTGAATCTACTTTCTGTAGTGTCTGGGTGTGTGTATGTTTAGTAGTTTAATAAATTAGTAGATGCTATTCAATGTAGTTTCTGTAGATTTAGCAGAAAGCTATATAAAATATACATATAACAAGCATACTATATCGATGCTTACATCATTGTAAAATACAACAAAATAATATGTTTTATCTGTGGCAAAAATTAACACTTGACAGTCTTAGTATGGTAGCATTGTCAAAATTCAATAAAACCTCACAAATGAAGAAATGGCACAAAGGCCAAATATGGCTATTTGCCAAAAACATTATATAAAAAAAAACCTTTCAATAATGGACTTATGCCCCTGTGACGTAAGCCGATTGTCACCATGAGTCCGTTAAGAGAAATCCCTAGCGCTTGTGCAATAGGTATTGTAAAAATAAGCCTAATATGTAACAATGATTTAGATGCAAATGAAGTAATTAGGTAGACATAAGAATACAAAAAGACATTTACATTTATTTCTAAAAATGTAGATTTATGTATAAAATTGCTTGTTGCTATGATTATACGTAAAAGCCACAGTAGCAATGTATTTTTCGTAAATTTATGCTATCTACAAATATTAAACTTTAGAATAGCTATATTAAGTTTTTATGGTATACACCGTTAAATTTTGTTCGTTTTAATCCCGTGGAGGGTCGATTCAGTACATAAAACCCTATCGATTTGTAAAGATAAAAATGAAAAATATTTTTTTTTAAACCCTAATTAATTTACGCATGTACGAAATTAATTTCTTTAAGTAAACGTCCGCTGATCGAGGCCTATGAACTTTAGGTAGTTAGTACGCAACGAACGCCAACTCCCTACAAGGTCATTGACTCGTTTACTTAAAGAAATACGCACATACGTATATTAATTCCAGTTTTAGAAAAAAAGTGCTTTATTTTTTATTTTATTTTTTACAAATCGATAGTATTTTATGTACCGAATCGATCCTCCACGGGATTAAAAAGACCAAAATTTAACGGTGTATTGCAAGCGTGGTCTTTAAAAGTTTGAGCGGGACGTCTAGATTGCTGTCCTACTCTCAGGTTTTACAACAACAATTGTCGCCGCGAAGTATATCGTTTACTATGAATAATATATCTTCATAAGATTAGTGCTAAGTGCATAATGTGGTCATAGCATAATATTTCCTTGATACTTTGGAAATGTTTACATGCTGATATTTAGATATTTTGTCATAATTTCTAGTTTGGTAAGAGTAATGAATACAATGTTTATTTTTCTAAGATAATTGAGACTTACCTTAATATATTTAAGTATTATTATTTTCAAAGACTGGACTTCGTCAATGCTCTCGAAGCTTTTTTAAATATAGAATTCAAGCAAGCATGTTGAACAGTGATGTACCTACTTTTGAATCCAACTATAATTTCTTGTACACAAACTGCAATTCCTTTTAAGTATTGCAGATTGAAATGCAAAAGACAGCACGTCGATATTGATTCCTAATTATGTCATTAGAGGGAGCCAGGGCAATGTTACAAGTCCAACATTTCAGTCATTGATGCTAAGATTGTAATATATTTAATGATATTATAATGCTAAATGTTTTCTTAATAAAATTTAAAAAAAATGTTATATTGGTTTAATTTTGAGCTCCTTTTTTACATCATTTTATTCCTGTCCATGTTCCAAGTTACGACTCTACACTACGTTAATGGTTTTGCTGATAACTTGGATCACTCTATAATGGTTCTCACTTACGGTTATGGCTAGAGTTATCATGGGTTGCCAGCCAGAATTGTCGTCATTATCGAGGGAGACTTAGAAAATGCTGCTGTGATGACTTGGAGACGCCTATGCGTCTAGACGTTTGCGGGAGATTGATCTGAGTAGACAAAACACCGAAAAGAGTGACAGGCCTTATGACCTTGCCTGACCTTTGCCCAGTAGAGAGACAACGTCAAAAATGCTCCTCGCACATATGTTACAGCCTTATTTATAATGAAGTAATTACTTGTTGCTATGTAACGTCTTATTAAGTCGTTAGTTGAGGTTAGAAATCTTCATGAAAAATTTCGATATTTCTTTGCCACTTAAGTAGTTACTTTTACTCAAGTAATGTATTTTACTTGTTGTGTATAATACGGGTGTTCGTGTCGATCTAAAGTTGAATAATAAGTTAACATTCACATTATGTACTTAATTGTAGTCTATCGTCTATACATCCTTGGTAACAATTTTATTTGGCTACTTCTATTCCAAATAGAATTAAACATTTAAACAAGCGTTTTTAATGTCCATACTACCACCAATTTTAACTTTTATTCCGTTGGCTGAATTGATGGCTTTAAAAGCAAAAAAAAATGTTTACAATACAACTATAAACTGCAGCCGCCATTTATACTATGCCACCAACGCAATAAAAATCAAAAATCGAAAAAAGTTCGGTCTAAATGTCTTACGTTTATTTCAAAAAAGGAATATATATTTCTTATTGTTTGTTTCAAATAGAGATGCGCCAAATATTCGATTTGTATTCGGTATTCGGCCTAATCATTCGGTTGAAATGCAGAACGGATCATTATAAATCAGCCTAACCGAAACAGAACATTGATCTTGAGGCGCGCGGGAACAGTACGCGCCGTCGACGACTTGGGCTCGGTCCGGTCGGTTACCGGACGATCGGACCGCATGCTACCCTTTGCACGCCATCCGCAAGCCCGCGCCTACGGTGGCCAGAAATCGGGATCGGAATCCCGGCGGCGGCTGGGGCGAGTGCCCCGTTGCCTTTGCCTGATGCGGTCGGCCTCCTCCTTTGCTAGCATTAATGCTTCGCAGAAGGAGGCGACCGCCTGCATTCCCTCCTCACTCCGGTCCATGACCTGAACCAAGGCCCAGCGAGGGAGATTGCTGCTGCCCATCGCCCCTACGAGGACACGGCGATGCTCTGCCCAGGCAGGGCACACCTCTACAGTGTGCTCCAACGTGTCCTACGAGTGTTCCGCACAGTGGCGACACCCGGGCGACTCCTCCGCACGAATCCGGAACAGAAACTTACCGAACTTGCCGTATTTGGTAAGGACCTGCGTCGTGCGGTAGTTGAGAACGCTGTGAGGTCTTTCCAGCCACACCTCAAGGATGGGCCCACTGCTGGGACTCAGGCCTTCTCTCTGGGAGAGGGAATTTACTCATAATTTTCCAATGGCCTTATAAAAGGTACTTATGTCAACAAATGACACACACATTAGAGAAGTGCAATACTCAACGGGATATGGAAAAATATAGATACAGTAGTGTTTTTCAGAAACAAGTACCTACTCATAATAACACTTTAAAATTGGCCAAGTGCTTGTCGGACTCTTTCACGAAGGGTTCTGCAGGTACTGCAATTATTAAAATCGACCAAAAACCATTTCTTGTATGGGAAACCCCTTTAATTTTTAACTTTATTTTGTTTTTTTTTTTTATTATAGCAACTTGTACTTATGATGCATGTACGACACATCTATGTATATATCCACCAATATAAAATAGAAGGAGAAACTGACTGACTGACATATCAACGAACAGCCGAATCTACTTGGACTGGGAAAGTGAAAGCTTCCTACAGGCGAACGAAGAAGGGGTTTTTAAAAATTAATAAACTTTTAAAAGAACGAAAAGGGGGAATTCATCTGAATGCAAAATTTTGTTTCTTCAGCCTATATACCTACTTGAAACTAAATTTAAATAAATGAAAAAAGATGTACTTAATGATTCGTTTTTCAAAATACCCCTTAAAAAACTATCTAGGGTGTGCTAATGCCTTGATCACACGTACCGAGAAAACAGGCGAGACAGTGCTCTCGACCGAATACTCGGTACATATAAGGTGTTAAAAAATTAACTGCAAGAAAAGTAAGAACTGGTTTAGAATTACAAATAAAAAAAATTGGCGAAAAAAAGATTTTTAAATAACAACCCGTTTCGGAGATATGCAATATTTTCACTTCACACAAAATTATTGAATATGCGCACTGTACACCGCACATGCGCCGGCGCCGGCGGCCTAGGACACCGCGGCCGCCCCGCCGTACGCGTGAGTCGTTCACCCCTGTGACACGACACGCGACGGCGCAAATTCGTAAACAGCTGATTCTAATTTTTCCATCACATTTCTCAGACTTTGGACTGGCAAATTATCGAGCTTACTTACAAATAGCATATTTTATTATACCTTTAGGACTATTTAAATTAAGTTAACTAGTCTAATAAGCGCTGGTAGACTCCTAGGATTGTTTGGACAGCAGGCACTCGTCGTTGCTCGCCATACAGTTCACGGTAACGGTAACATGCCGCAGCTAAACTTTGACCTTTGTAGTTAAGTAAGTGCAATTGGACACAACGACTTTCTTGTTTTAGGGCTTTTTCATGAATACTGAAATAAGCAGTCGGGTTTTTTAGTTTTTAACCGACTTCGAAAAGGAGGAGGTTCTATGTTCGGCTGTATGTATTTTTTTTAATGTATGTTCACCGATATCTCGGTCAGTTGTGGACCGGTATCGATTTTTTTGGTTTTGATTGAAAGATTATATATACTTCCGAATTGGTCCCATAAAAAAAACTTTTTTATCTGATGATGAACTTCGAAGAATTTCGTTGTATACGAAATTCTTCGAAAAATCATAGCAAAACTGTCGTTTTAACACGTAATATTATGTACATCGATATCTCGGTCAATTGTGGACCAATTTTAATTTTATTTTTGTTTGAAAGACTATACTCCCGAGTTGGTCCCAGAGAAATTTTGTTTTGATCTGATGATGAACTTCGAAGATATAAAAGGGAACTCTTCCAAAAATCATAGCAGAACTGTCGTTACAAGTAAAATTGCTTGGTTTACACATGAAGTCGGTGGCTGATTAAAGGAAGAAAGGAAGAGGATACATAGAACTGATCTGATGATGAGACGGAAGGTAGGTAAGAGCCGAAACTTTATAATAAATCAGTGTATCCTAGCCGTGGTGGTACTACAACTAAAAAGTGTGAAATAAAAAACTTATTAAAAAAAAATACAACCGACTTCAAAAAAAAAGTTCAAAATAACTTTAATTTCGGAAGTCGGTGTTAAATAACGAAGAGACCAAACTATTATAGAAACTATTATAAAAAAAAGTCGGTTGTATTTTTTTTGTAAAAAGTTTTTTTAAATTACTGTTTTTACAAGCTTTCTATTAGCTTGCACTGTATGTAACTATGTATGTTCGGCTCAAATCTTACAACTCAATTTTGAAGCAGATATCTTCAACCGATTGAGCTGAAATTTTACATACATGTGTAAATCGGGTGACAATGCAACATTATGATGACATGGAGCTGATCTGATGATGGAGCTGGAAGGTAGCCATAGGAACTAAGCGATAAAACTATACAACCCCATCGAATTTGGGCTCGCTTTATTAGTATTGACGAGTACTTTCATCCTATATGGTAACCAAGGTCTGATGATGGAGCTGGAAGGTGGTCACAGGAACTCCGCACTTAAACGACACAACCCCATCGAATTTGGGCTCGTTTAGTTTGTATTGGCGAGTACTTTCATTCTATATAGTAGCCAGGGTCTGATGATGGAGCCGAAAGGTGGTCATAGGAACAACGAAGTTAAACGAAACGACCTCATCGAGTTTGAGCTCGTTTGATTAGTAATGACGAGTACTTTGATTATGTATGGTAGCCAGAGTCTGATAATGGAGTCGGAAGGTGGTCATAGGAACTCCGCAGTTAAACGACACAACTCCATCGAATTTGGGCTCGTTTGATTCATATTGACGAGTACTTTCATCCTATATGGTAACCAAGGTCTGATGATGGAGCTGGAAGGTGGTCACAGGAACTCCGCACTTAAATGACACAACCCCATCGAAATTGAGCTCGTTTACTTTGTATTGATGAGTACTTTAATTCTGTATAGTAGCCAGGGTCTGATGATGGAGCTGAAAGGTGGTCATAGGAACTCCAAAGTTAAACGACAGGACCCCATCGAGTTTGAGCTCGTTTGATTAGTATTGACGAGTACTTTGATCATGTATGGTAGCCAGGGTCTGATGATGGAGCTGGAACGTGTTTATAGGAACTCCGCAGTTAAACGACACAACTCCATTGAATTTGGGCTCGTTTGATTTGTAGTGACGACTGCTTGGATCCTATATGGTAACCAGGTTCTGATGATGGAGCTGGAAGGTTACCATAGGAACTCCGCCATTAAATGATATAACCCCATCGACTTTAGGCTCATTTGATTTTTTATGACGAGTACTTGGATCTTATATGGTAAGCAGGGTATGATGATGTAGCTGGATCGTGGTCATTGGAACTCCGCAGTTAAACGACACAACCCCATCGAATTTGGGCTCGATTAGTTTGTATTGACGAGTACTTTCATTCTATATAGTAGCCAGGGTCTGATGATGGAGCTGGAAGGTTGCCGTAGGAACTCCGCAATTAAACGATAATAACCCCATCGACTTTAGGCTCATTTTATTTGTAATTACGAGTACTTAGATCCTGTATGGTAGCCAGGGTCTGATGATGGAGCTAGAAGGTTACCATAGGAACTCCGCAGTTAAACGACACAACCCCATCAAATTTGGGCTCATTTGATTTGTATTGACGAGTGCTTGGATCCTATATGGTAACCAGGGTCCGATGATGGAGCTGGAAGGTGGCTACAAGAACTCCGCAATGAAACGACACAACCCTCTCGTCTTTGGTCTCGTTAGATTTGTGATGACGAGTACTTTGATTTGTACTTTGATCAATATGGCAGTCGGGATCTGATGATGGAGCTGGAAGGTGGCCATAGGAGTTCCGCAATAAAACGACACAATCCCATCGCGTTTCGGATCGAATAAAATAAGTTCTAACCGGTCATAAGCAACTTGGACTCGCGCACGGTACCAATTGAAAGGGCTTGCAGAAAGTAACTTGAAAAATAAAGTGACATTACTCTAAATCCAATATTCTCCTTTTTCTCAGTCATACTCTTGGTGGAGTGGTAGTGGTCATGGATCGTCTGGTTGGTTGGTTGGGGCTTTTGCGAGACTTCTCCATCTCTCTCTATTCATGGCACTTCGTGTACATTCAATGACGAAACACTTCGAAGATGAAATGATGATGATGATTTAGTGAGGTCTGTCTATCTGGTAGGCGATTGGCCGCGAGAACGTAGGCCCTCTACTCTTCCCTATACCACTAAACGTTCCAAAGAGCTTTCATTGCGTATGATATATCCAAACATCTTAGCAATTCGCTGTTGCGCAATCGACGTAAGTTTTTGTTTTGATGCAAAGCTCTTTAAGAATGGAAACGTTAGTGCGTGGAGCAGTCTGTTTTATCTTCAGTAGACGCCTCCAGCGTCACATTTCAAGAGCGTCAATTTTTTTACGGTGCTTGAGTCTTCTCCGCATTTCCCAGTATTTGTGATTGTGGATCCCAGTTATATAAAACCTGGACAATTGGCTATTTCATGTAAGTTAGGTTGATTGTTAGTCTTACGATCAACCTGGTTCACCTTCACAACCATCATTTTGGTTTCATAAATTCAACCTGTAGTCTTCTCAGGTGGTCGCCTCCTTCTGCGAAGCAGTAATGCTAGCAAAGGAGGAGGCCGACCGCATTAGGCAACGGCGCTCACGCCGCAGCTACCGCCGTAATTCCAATCCCGATTTCCTGCCACCGTAGGCGTGGGCTTGCGGACGGCGGGCAATGGGTAGCTCGCTGTCCGTCCGGTAACAGACCGAACCAAGCCCAAGGGCGGGAGATGTCATTGGATTTTACCTACCATAAAAAAAGAAAATAAAAAAAAAATCCTGGCAGACTTCTAAAGATAGCAGACTAAGTTTCTTATGCTTCCCTATAATATGGGTAAGAAATGAAAGGATTTGCTGAGATTACAAATGTGATTTAAATAAGGTATAACTAAAAAGTAAAAAATAAATTACAAATAAAAAAACTTTTTAAAAACAAGCTTTCAATTAAATGGGCTAAAAAGAAGAAAATAAACTTTTCCTTTATAACTTTTACTATCAATTTATAACGGCATTACACAATTTATATGATATAAAAGCTTGTCGCGAGATTTAACTGTGTAAATACACAGCTAAATAACCATTAATTAAATAAGTTAAATAACTTCATCTATTGATTTTAATATTTTCGAAATCTCGCGACAAGCTTTTGTATCATATAAATTGTGTAATGCCGTTATAAATTGATAGTAAAAGTTATAAAGGAAAAGTTTATTTTCTTCTTTTTAGCCCATTTAATTGAAAGCTTGTTTTTAAAAAGTTTTTTTATTTGTAATTTATTTTTTAATAAAAACATTTTGGCGAACGAAGTCGCTGGTAAAGTACGAGTTCATTATAATTGTTGTTTGCTATTATGTGAAGTGTTTTGATTTCGAACATCAATTTATTATAATCGTTGAGTTGTTTGCTATTATGTGAAGTATTTTGATTTCAAAGATCATTGATGTATTAAGCCCTTGTATAAAACAGTCGTGTATTTTACAAACATGTAAGTTGATTTTTTATTATTTTTTATTTTACTGGTGAAAAAGTGGTCACTCTAAAGTAATAGAGTAGAATAGAATTATTTCGGACATAAAAAGGTCTATACAGTGTTAGTAGATAACTTAATAAATAACTTGTTATTGCACTAGAAATTGTTCAATACACTTACTCGAAAACTGCCTCTTATCGCACTACGATTAGGTTCGACATGGCATGTATCACCCGCGTGCTTTTTTTTGTTTATTACACCAGGGGCTTTTTCATTCCTATTTCGTCACGGTCAAGGGTGATTTTTTTTTAAAGCCTGATGCGGATTTTTTTAAGTTTTAATATTCAATGAAAATTTAAATTGTGTTTTTGAACAGAATATAATAAATAAACATGATTACTTACTCAGTAATTTGTTATTACCAACAAAGTAAAATTTATCGGCGTTCTAAATTCAAAAATATTTGAATTTCTATTTTTTATTAATATTATAAGGTATAACGGTTTGATACCTTTGCCTCTCCTACAACCTACAAAGATTAAAAGCGGGAAAAAAGTCATTTAAATGCTATTATCTAACCTATTTATTTATGTTATTTGTGAAAAAAATATTGAATTTAAGATTTGAAGATAATTCTTTAGACGCTACGCCGCTGCCGCCAGATATTGGGATTAAGGTAAAAAAAATCTTGAGATAGCTTGCTGCCATCTAAAACAAAACTAAAATTTATGACATCTTTAAAAAAAAATTCTTCAGTACAAAATGAACAAAAATGCGTTTTAATTTTCAGTGAAAGTATTTCTTCTTAAGTGTATTGAAAAACATCGTTTGATTCATGTGCAAATTTGTCACTACAACCTTCGGCTCCATAACAACTTCGCCTTCGGCTCGTACTAAATCCGCCTCGGTCCTAATGACAAACTTTTTGCACTTGTATCAAAATGTACTATTACAATTAGAGAGCTATAACTATACTCTCCGCTAGTTCTCAGGATGGGGTTCGTAACGTTACTTCGAGAGTCATATGATCGATAAACGGAAAGTCGACTGAATGTGACCTTGACCTCAAGGTCAAATGTATAAAATGTTAGGTTAGGTTAGCTTTATTGAATGACCTCAAATATTCCTTGACGTTTTCTTACATGACCCTGGCCTCAAGACACCTTGACCATAAGGACCAGATGTCGAGGTCTCCAGATGTTTCCCCACTCTTCTAGTTCCATATTCCACCGGATCCTAAAGGCGTGACATAGATAAATAAACATTCAATGAATCGTTCAGTCGACTTTAATCGACTATATGACTCTCGAAGTACTCATAACGTTACGAACCCCTCAGGATGCTGTTGCGACTATCTCTCACTCTCTTGAGCACCGAAGCACTTTTCTTGGTACAGTACGCGGTACGTGGTACAGTTTGCGCAGAGAGCGCAAAAAAACTGAACCATTTGCTGTGGTTACGTGCAGCCCCCATAGCAAAAGGTTCAACTTATTTGCCGTGTACTATAACTTGTTACATTTTCAAAAAAGTGGTCACAGTCTAGAACCTTAAGTCTTTTGTGTATAGCATGGGTAGGATGACAGCAGGACGAAAATATGCATCTTTAAGATGAGAGAAAAGGATATGTAGTTACTTTGTATGAATCTGACAGCTGTCACTCGCACCATCATATAACAATTGTAGTGTAATCCGTTACATTTTCAGACAATGTCGCTCCTAGTGTGGCTCTCTTTCTGCTCCTTATTTGTCGGAGTTTTTTCATGCGAGGCTTACATAAAGACCAACCAGTTGTCAGACCGCTCTGTCATCGTCCAGATGTTTGAATGGACTTGGGCAGACATTGCCGCCGAATGTGAGAATTTTCTTGGGCCTAAGAAATATGGAGCCGTACAGGTATGTGATGCTTTTACGAATTTAGTTGATATTTCTCCTCAAAAAGGGTAGCCAACGCACCGTAGGCGGCGATGATCACTTTCTACCGTCATGTGGGCCACCTTCCTGATTCTCAATTCGAAGGCACCGCTGCGAGATTGCTGAAATCAGTTAACGTGGCTCTGAAATAAAAAGGGCGACTGAAGGGACACAGGTGGATTTTTAGTCAGCAAAAGTCTGACATCCTCTCGTTCTAAGCCATAGAAGTTATTGGATGATTTCTTACTTCCAAAAGGGCATGAAAAACAAGTGAGTTTTGATCAGTATTAATTGCGAAGATAACTCTGTCTGTCTGTCTGTTATCTCTTCACGCCTTGACGGATTTGGGTAAGATTGGTCACAACGGCCACCTTATTCTGAAACAGGACATACGATACCTTTACACTAGCAAAAAACGCTTGGGGGCTTACTGTCGCGTTTAATTCCGATCGGTCGACATTAAAATTGTGACGTTAAGTAGTCTTGAATTTGATGCTAGCGCCAAATTGGTTTAAAATTGCGTGACCACATGCCAAGCCCAATCCTCATTTTACTTAGTTTCTCAAAAAGGTCATGCAATTTGGCCCTAGCATCGAATTCATGAGTACCTAACGTCACAATTTCAATGTCAACCGATCGGAATTAAACTCGAGAGTAAGCCCCCTAGTCTTTGAGCATAAATCCGATGAGTGGGATTCTTACCCTACTAAAACCACCCCAGTAATCACAATCAGCAGTACATCATCACAATATAGAACTGGCTAGACATGCGATACCTACTTTTCATCGCGGAAGGATGTTCTCTTTGGATGATTTTCGACTTTAAAGCGTAGGATACCGCAGCTTATCTTTTTTTTTATTATTATAGATAGTACCGTGATAAGTTATAATTGGACTTCGGATTTATGTACTGTATGTTGTCTTAACTCTGTCAGTCTGTCACTGTAATTCTTCTTCTTCCTGCCCTTGTCCCATATTGTCCCATATAGTCTGTCACTGTAATTATTAAAATAAAATAAAAATATTCGCGTTTGACCACTATCTCACCTCATGATAAGCGATGATGAGGCCGATGATGGAGCACGCTTACTCAGAAGTTAACTTTTCACTCTTTAATCAAAAACACCTAGGTTGTAGCTATCGGGAAACAGCTCCGGCAGTTAATTTCCCTCTTTAGCGCACGCACACAATAAATCTGTTCCCAAAACGCTTTGTACGTATAGGTGAGATGTCCACCACGTACCGGTGGCGGAACACCGCTTATCAGCTATACCTTATACCAGCTTTTCATTTTTAACAGACTTCACCAGCAACAGAGAACGTAATTGTGCGCTTAAATGGTACAAGACCTTGGTATGAGCGCTACCAACCCATCTCGTACAAACTAACCTCCCGGTCAGGAGACGAAGCGGCCTTCTTGGACATGACTACCAGGTGCAACAAAGTTGGCGTCAGGTAACTGTTTTATGATACCTGAAAAATTATGTTTCATCCGTTCTCTTTCCCCTGTTTCACGATTTCAGGTCCTTGCTCATTTTCTTTGTTGAGTGGTCGGTTAAGCGGTTAGGTTTGGAAAAGGCCTCCACAATTATCCACAAAGGGATACATGCTGGAAAAATCTTTACCCCTGTTAGCCTAAACGTAGATCCACGTCCAAACCTTACCTTTTTAAATGTAGGTAATTTCGAAAATTATTCTTTGGATATTTCGGTCTACTTTGCATCCATAGACTAATATATTATAAGATGAGATAGACTGGCAACTGACGTTTTTTGGTTTAGTTAACGAGCAACGCCCTCTGAACGCCAAGCAAGGAACTAAATGAGTACCAATGAATATATACATAGGTAGACGCGCGTTTATTTGTTTATATAGCTTATGTATTTCGTTTATTAGATACAAACTGTGTTCTGATCTAAGCATAAATATTTTATCTAAAATTAGTGCATGAACACAGTTCAGGTATCTAATAAACGAAATATCAATATATCTTGTAGGTATCTTGGGTAAAGGGAATGAGATTAATAACACAAAAACATAAAATTTAATTTATTTATTTTCGTTTCGAACCACTTGTTTTAGTATAATGTTCTCGAGCCTGTATTAAAAAGGGGTCAGTTTCTTCATTATTAGTGAAATTGTAATAGCTTTTGCCTTTTGCTTGTACCTACAATCTTCACCCAATTTTGAAATCTTTCTGCATCTTTCTCAGGATGTCTCAGGAAAGTAGTGTAGAATTTCACCTGAAAATAAATTAAAATGACTGTAACGGGACTGACTAATTCCCACGCTTCACAATAATTAAAAAAATAAAATAAAAATCGGGCAAAGAGACATGTCAAGATTGTTTACCAAAGCTGACGACAGACTACAAGAGGCATTTATGATTTCTGAGTGTTTTATAAGTTTGTTTGAAGTTAGAACCAATGTTTTTTAGACATGTTGACTACTGAATAAAAAATATATTGCTCAGTTTAAAAAAAAATTGAGTGTATTAGGCACTAGGATTGGTATGAATAATATATGTATGTTCGACATAGGCATGAAAGCATATACGGTTATATGCTTTCAAGCCTACATCAGAGGTTTCCCTTAGGAAGGCAATAATAGGAAGATGGTTTTAGATCATTAAAACATTTAAAAAAAAACAAAACCAAATAGGTAGGTAGGAAAAAATGTATTGCAATGTATACCGGGTACTGTTGGAATATAAAACACACTACACTCACCATCTTCTGCTACTACTGGGCACTCAGGAACACAGCATGTGTTTCGAGACATTGTGTAAAGCGTAAAATAACTACACTTGAGATATTTGGTCCAAACTCCTTGCGAAGGGCCTATTTACACTTTCACAAAATGCAATCTGTGCTGGAATTTCGGTTATTCTGCAATATATGGAGGAACAAAGGCTCAACTGAACATATATAACAACTAAAACACCAAAAACTCCAAAAAGTACAAGAGAAATTACGCACGAAGATACGAAATCAACGGCCGTAAATTTGGTTAAATTTCTTTTGACGTCAAGCTTCAGTGTTACTAATGTAATCATTCGATTTAGTATCGATAAACTACTCATAAAATTCTAAAATCGTAAAAATATCACTAATAATACAAAGTTTTAATAAAATATACTGGGAATAATTTCCGCTTGGATAATAAGTTATATTTTTTCTATGAAACTAGAGTAATTAAAGAAAAATAGCATAATTAACAATTGGTGTAAACTACCACATTTTTTAAGCAAAAAAAAAATGGTAACACTACAATAAAAAGATCCTTGCTTGGGGGATAGATGGCGTTTTCCGCAATAACAAAAAAATGTTCTAAGTTACCAGGGCATGTTTGCATCGTAGTGTGTGAATGAAACTCTTGGACGGCCATCGCTGAACAGGTTTCATCATAGGAATGACAAGGAAGAAAGAGTTTAATTCTGTAATTATTACGAGCGTAACTCAACCAGAAGAAAGGTTTAAGAATGTCGATAAGTATATTGTAAATTTTGATTAGGTACTTTGAAAATACGCATATAGCATAAATATCTTTTTTTGTCATCACTTCATTGGCACATTATGTTATTAATATTGATTAATTATGCTATTAAAATCATCACGTCGTATACTTAATGCTACATAACATGCATTTTTATATTTTCTGACTCAATAGACGGAAAGATAAGCAGGTATTACCTAGATTTATCTACTATAAAAATAACTATAAGTATAAGATTATCTACCAGTCTTTGATAATTATTATTTTTACCTATAGCAGACCCAAGCGAAGATAGCGGGACTATCTCGACACCAAGATACTTTTACTCTGCAACAGCCGAATACAGAATAAAAATAAATAATATCTACAGATGATCTAATAAAGTAAAATTATGTGTACCCCACCAATTCATAGTTTACATTTTTTATATCTAGCCAGTACAGTAGTAATGATGGTTTTTGAGCAGACAGTGCCCAGATTGGGTGAGATAAAGCTGTCCGCAGTCTGTACGTATATGCAGGGGAATGAAAAGGTACTCAATTCTATCTAAAAGACAATCACAACAGAGTTGATACCTATAAGGTAAATGCTCCATTGTAGCTAGTACAATTAAAATTTAGAAAGCTTTTTGCAATTTGCACCTGGCGCATTCATCGTAAGTATTAATTGAGAGTTTTGATAGCAGTTGCGTCTCAGTGGTAACGGTTCTGACTAACGAGTTGTCTGTCGGTGGGTTCAAACCAGCTTGGGTTTGAATCCGCCAGGCAGACTTGATGTACCTTATTTATTTCATCAGTACTGCTCTCAAAATAGCAAAGGACAAACATCGTGGGGATATTGTCATGTCTTAGAACCAAAATATGATACATGAGATATACCAATCCCGAACTGGGCAACGTGGTGATTAGTCATAGTAGTTTATTCAATGACAGAAACTTGTATCTGAATTACATAATTAATTTAAGAAAATATTAAAAAAAATATAAATATAACAAAAGAAATTCCGCAATAATATCAAAATACTTATAATTCGTCAATATAGACACTTATTCAACAGGAAATTCTTAAGCCGAGTTTTAAAAGTACAAGTGTAGATAGTGGTTTTTATATCTAAAGGCAACTTATTAAATAATTTGACTGATTTATATTGTGGATTGTGTTCCACAATATTGAAATTTGGTTGTATTTTATTATATTTGATATCTTTTCTACGTGTACCTTTCCTAATTTGTCGTTGTTCTGCACAGTCTCATATATACGTGAATGTATTTGGCCATGTTACTCAAAAGAACGAAGAATAAATACTCGGCACTGTAAGGATACCTAAATTTCTAAAATGCTATTGGCAACTCTCTCTTTGTGGTATTCGTACCATAGTCAGGATTGCACTTTATTGTAACATGAAGGCTCTTTTACTATTATAGTCATAACTGTTTCCCCAAAGAAGTACACTATAATTATCTAATTTTGAATTCTAGTAACGCAAAATAAACCATTTTCAGTTGTTCTATACTGATTTCTCTTTTTAAGGCTCTCAGAGAATAACATACAGATGATACCGACAAATCAATTGCCTTCAATTCTGGCTTCCAATTTAGTCGTTCGTCTATTTAAATACCTTAAAAATTTACTTCAATAGGAGTTCAATTTTCTCATTGTTCAAAGTTATATCTGAATTGTCCTTATTACGGTATGTCGTTCTAAATAACATAATCTTGGTCTTTGAAGTATTGATTAAGCATATATTTTATTTATAGTAAACCACACATGGAAGGCTTGTAATGCAACATTAATTAAATTAGTCAATTTAGCTATATAATTTTCTGATATCATAGCCTTTGTGTCATCAGCAAAAATTACTATTTCAAGATTAGGTAAAATAAAATTTATGTAATTAATCAAATCATTTATAAATATAACAAATAGAATAGGTCCAAGTATAGATCCCTGTGGCACTCCCGTGGTCAAATTTACGATTCGTGATTTATGAGTCTTTTTGTAGTCACGATGACTCATTTTTGTGAGAAGCAATTTATGATCTACAGTCTCAAATGTAGAGCTTAGGTCTAGAAAAATCCCTGTAACTTTCATTTTATTATAAATTTTTCATGTCACAACGTTCACTAAGGTATATATGGCATCTGAAGTGCCAACACCTTTTTGATAACCAAGTTGTTTTTTGTTCAAAACTCTATTTACACGTAAGTAAGTTATGATCTAAGATCCGGTAGAAGAAGTACCTTCCCTCATCTGTTATCTGATTAGGAAAAATATTATATGATAGATAATGCATTTATTTATACATTGCAAATAGGTTGCCTAGCTAAATCTGGTGCCAATGATGTTAAACAATTAAATTTGTTGTTACATTTTTTCATGAACTACCCTGATTGGCTATTTAAGAAAGTCGAAAGCAACTAATATTTTTCCAGTTCTTTAGAACACATTCTTTCAGCTGATGCTCAACTTTCTTAAATAGCAAGCCAGGGAAGTTGATAAATAAAAACATAAATTTTATTGTTTAACATCATTGGCACGTGATTTAGCTAAGCAATCTACTCACGATGTATCGATATATACTTTATCTGGCGTATAATTTTTATTATCATTTAATCGATGAGAGAATATATTTCTAATACCAAATCTAACGCAGAAAATTTTACATCTTAAATCTAAGCAACTATGGATTCGCATCATTTTTGCTAAGGCAAGCTAATACGATTGGATTAGGAATAAAATAACCTTTCATTTGATATATAATTCAATTAAATAACAGATGAGGGTATATTATGAATATTTCCCTACCTTTTTAAACGAGGCAACCCCTATATTTGTACCGAAGAAAAGTAGGCAACTTATATTTTTTTAATTCTTTGGAGGTCATTCTTTCAGCTGATGCTCGACTTTCTTAAATAACCAATCAGAGTAGTTGATGAACAAAATGTAACAACAAATTGAATTGTTTAACGTCACTGGCACCAGATTTCGCTAGGCAACCTATTCGCAATGTATAAATAAATGCATTATCTAGCATATAATATTTATTCTAATCAAATAACTTATGAGGGAATTTACTTCTTCTACTGGATCTCGTACTATTAGAAGTCTCTTTTAAATAATGATTTCAAATATTTTTGACAGCATGAGTAATAAGGAGATAGGTCTGTAATTTTTTGCATCAGTCCTGTCTTTTTATAGACAGGTCTAACCTTAGCAATTTTTAATTGCTCTGGACAGATAGATTCCTCAATACATTTATTGAAAAAATCACTTTAATATCCTATATTCCATTCATTTATTTTTTAACTTATTTTAAAATATTTTAAATATTTCTTTAAAAAAAAAATACATAAAAAAACCATTTAAAAATATAAAAAATATGTATATTATTATTGTGTTCTTTAATAACGGAAATTAAAGAACACATTCGAATATTAACAGGGCCATCATGATTGTAATCATTCACTCTTGAGAGGAGGCTTTGGAGGCAATAAAGTCACAAGTGCCTCATGACAGGCCTGAGTACCAGCAGTGGGAACGTTGTGAAAAAAACAAAATGTTTTTATTGTTTCTCATACATTAAACTGCATTACAGAGTTAAAGGTAACCCCTTTAAATTTTATAAAATAAACTTGTGTTCGGGGTATATTTCTACATCTCATACTGTCTGTTATAACTCTGATTATGAGAGTTGAGAGACCCTACTGGTTATATTTTTGATTAAACTTTGAGCTTGAGATAGTCTAATCGCAAGTTGATTAAATTGCGATAATCGGCTGGTGCATTTTAAAATTATTGTGGTTGTTGCTATCCCGTTTGACCTGTGAGCACCTTGACGAAAGTAGCAAAAAACCTCTGGTCTTAAAAACTTCCTTATTTCGCAGAATCTATGTGGACGTTGTATTTAATCATATGACGGCAAGTCATGAAGAAAGTATAGGCACTGGAGGCAGTACTGCCACCACTCAAAATAATTCTTTCCCTGGTGTTCCGTACAGTGATGTGCATTTCCATCACCCAGCATGTGAAATGTCAGATTTAGATAATGCTACTGAGGTTGGTATTTTTGTAGTCTCCAGTTAAAAGTAGATTTACTTATGTAAATATATGTTTATCTTATCTATATCACCGGATAATTAATCCGGTATTAAAACGGTAATCTTGATAACGTTATAAACACTCGGCATATTGTGACCAGCTCATTTAAATACCTACAATAAATCCCATCTAATGCCAATAAATTTATAATATTGGTAAAATTCGCTCGTTCTTTGCAATAACTCGGTGACTGCTATAATATATACAGGATGACATTGAACAGATGCGACAAATTTAAATATACAATAATACTGCCATCTAGGAAATATTATGAGAAATTGTTAAGTGCACTTCAGACACTGTGCTCAAGGACAACAGTATTTAGTACGAAAATCTACTACGTTACTAAGAATGCCAACGTTGTTACTGAAATTTTCAAATTAATAACATATTTTTTATGTTCAAATTTAGTTTTTTGTATCAGACAATAATGTTATATTTTGATTTTATTATACCATTTTCGCAAGTTTATACTGATTTCCCATAAAATTTAATTTTTGTTCCAAGGGACTGGTTTTTAGACATCTAAAAATATTTTGGCCCACATACTTTATTTTATTAATAAATTTTGAGTGTTAACGTAAAATTAAAAAAAAAAAACAAAAAAGCTGAAAAAAAAACACAATTTATAAAAACGTAACATAGGTACTTATAATTATTATAAAGGCAAAAAAAATTTCCCAAGGAACTATGTATTTATCTCGCTTGTTTTTATGCGTCCATTTATTGATAAACTCAGAATCTTTCAGGAAACTGAAATCAATAACCGGTTAACTATAAAATTTCAATTTTATTTTAGTAAGTATAAAATGATCGTATAAATAATAAATAGGTAACTTGCTTTATCGATAACAGGCGGTCATAAGAATTGGTACATCACTACACACATCAGATCTATTCTGCCCCCGATAGTAAAAAAGACGCATCTAACATTTTTTCCGGATTTGAGTTATATACATTTCCGGAATCAGAAAAAAAAGGCGATTCTGCCTGTATTTTTAACTCAAATCCGGAAAAAATGTTAGATGCGTCTTTTTTACTATCGGGGGCAGTATTAGTCAGATGTGTTGACAGACAAGCATCGCCTGTTATTACACGTCTAGTGGCTTTAATGTCGTTGGCAAAAAACCTCCAGTCTTAAAAACATCCTTATTTCGCAGAATCTATGTGGACGTCGTATTTAATCATATGACGGGAAGTCATGAAGAAAGTGTAGGCACTGGAGGCAGTACTGCCACCACTCAAAATAATTCTTTCCCTGGTGTTCCGTACAGTGATGTGCATTTCCATCATCCAGCATGTGAAATGTCAGATTTAGATAATGCTACTGAGGTTGGTATTTTTGTAGTCTCCAGTTAAAAGTAGATTTACTTATGTAAATATATGTTTATCTTATCTATATCACCGGATAATTGCAATCACCGTGTAATCTTGATAACGTTATAAACACTCGGCATATTGTGACCAGCTCATTTAAATACCTACAATAAATCCCATCTAATGCCAATAAATTTCTAATATTGGTAAAATTTGCTAGTTCTTTGCAATAACTCGGTGACTGCTATAATATATACAGGCTGACATTGAATAGATGCGACAAATTTAAATATACAATAATACGTGTTGTCAAGAAAATTAAAATTAATAAACTTTTATCAGTGTTACGAGAAACGTTAAAATAAAAAAATATCAAAGAATTTCGCGTAAGTACTACCGTTTTCGTGTAGTGAGCACGATCTCGCTATGAATGAATAGCGCCGCCCCGTCGCCCGGCCGCGGCTGCTCACGCATCGTTTTCCCGCGCGCACGATTGATAATAATTTTGTAAAACATACTTTTATCGGCTTAGTACGATCAAAAATACAGTAAAAGTAAATAGTAAAACAATGTTAACGTATAAGGTATAACCTAAATAATGTTTGTTACAACAAAAAAATCAATTATTGTATTTTTGGCGTATTTAAAAAGTTGGAATTACAGTATTTACAATAAATCAAATCGGTACAGTTACATGTATTTTAATATTGTTTAAATGTCCACCTTCTTTTTGTAAACACAATTGAGCACGGCGCCGCAAATTGTCCTTAAGTTTTATTAATACTAAAGTTTGTGATTTCACAGTTTCTAGTGTACTGATTATTTTGTTTTTTAGCTCGTCTAAAGTTTCGGACTCGCATTCGTAAACGAGTCTTTTTATTTCTCCCCACAAATAAAAGTCTAACGGTGTTAGGTCCAGTGGCCATGCTGGTCATGCTGCGGGTTCGCTGCGACCTATCCACCTATCACCGTACTCACTTCGTAAATAAGCCCACATTTCACTGGAGCTCCGTCCGCTCCTCCAAGATAAGACTCGGGCACATTTTGCAATAGTTTGGGCACTGCATTAGTGAAAAATTTCGCGGACCGGTCAACTTATCATTAATAAAGATCCGCCCAATAACTTTATCATTAATTATCCCGTAGATTTCTTACGATGTTGTACCACACAATATCATTTCCCTACCTTTTTAAACGCGGCAACCCCTATATTTGCACCGCGGAAAAGTAGGCAACTTATATTTTTTTAGTTCTTTGGAGCGCATTCTTTTAGCTGATGTTCGACTTTCTTTAATAACCAATCAGAGTAGTTGATGAACAAAATGTAACAACAAATTTAATTGTTTAACATCACTGGCACCAGATTTAGCTAGGCAACCTATTTGCAATGTATAAATAAATGCATTATCTAGCATATAATATTTATTCTAATCAAATAACTTATGAGGAAAGGTACTTCTACTATTGGATCTCGTACTATTAGAAGTCTCTTTTAAATAATGATTTCAAATATTTTTGACAGCATAAGTAATAAGGAGATAGGTCTGTAATTTTTTGCATCAGTCCTGCCTTTTATAGACAGGTCTAACCTTAGCAATTTTTAATTGCTCTGGACAGATAGATTCCTCAATACATTTATTGAAAAAATCACTCTAATATCCTGTATATTATTATTGTGTTCTTTAATAACGGAAATTAAAGAACACATTCGAATATTAACAGGGCCATCATGATTGTAATCATTCACTCTTGAGAGGAGGCTTTGGAGGCAATAAAGTCACTAGTGCCTTATGACAGGCCTGAGTACCAGCAGTGGGAACTTTGTGAAAAAAACAAAATGTTTTTATTATTTCTCATACATTAAACTGCATTACAGAGTTAAAAGTAACCCGTGTAAATTTTATAAAATATACTTGTGTTGGGGCTATATCGTTATATCTCATACTGTCTGTTATAACACTGATTATGAGAGTTGAGAGAACCAACTGGGTATATTTTTTATTAAACTTTGAGCTTGAGATAGTCTAATCGCAAATTGATTAAAACTGTGATAATTGGCTGGTGTATTTTAAAATGATTGTGGTTATTGTTATACCGTTTGACTTATGAGCACCTTGACGAAGTTAGCAAAAAACATCGTCTAAATAGCCAAGACGCCGCATGCTTGCTCTAACGCATCGAAAAAATTCTGTCAACTAGCTGAGGTGCGGGAAGCGGGGTACTGCGTTCTGATTGTTTCGACCAAGGTCATTACGACACTCTAGGGATGGGATAGATTTAAATAAATCACCAAAATATCGATATTTTCTTTATAATAATTAGTACAATTTTTAATTGTATTTTTTATCTTCCTAGTTCTTGATATTATTTTAACATAAAATGTACATGAGCCAAAATACTTTTTAATGCCTAATTCGAGAGTAAGATTTTCATTTTTTTTTTAATTAAAGTAATTATTTTCTTATTTTTTTATACAGATTTAGATATGTTGTAGTTGGATATATAGTATTTCTATCTCAGCAGCGTTAGTTTTAATGATTTAACTGTATTTGTGGCATATTAATGTACCAAGGTGTCGAAAAATTAAACAACTGCGTTACTTTTTTACCATTTAAAAAAATATTAATTTTGTAGATTAAGATTCACTAATAAATCAGTTTTGAACTGTAATGCTTATGTTATCCTCCTGTAAAGTTAAATCACAGACGTAATCAGTTTCACAGAATATTCTTATTAATCTAGATTACTTCGTTACCAATGTTGAATTTTAAAACCTAAACTTTTCCATTAGTGACAAAAAAAAAAACTTTAAATGAATTCTAATTGATGACAATAATATTCTTCTTTTGATGAATAACACGTCCGTATGATTTTGAGGAATTTTTAATAATTAGAATCCTTTGTATTATTGAAAATACAATAATAATCAGAGGGACACAAAAGCAACGCAGTATTTAGTCTAGTAACACAGCAGTATTTTGTTATATAGAATACTGTGTATTTTCTATACAAATCTTAGTATAATGATAAAAACAAAACAAGGCAACGTGGCTGGTCAGCAAGGAGGCTCGCCGGCTCGCCGCTTCGCGGGAAACCGTGGTGTAACAGTAGTCCGAGTACGTCTCCTCCCCCTCCAAGACGCGCCAGTCGACGACACGGTGACAGAACGGGGTTGGCGAACAAGATGTCCACCTCTGAGTTGCTCCGCATCCGCATACATATTTTTTCTGTACACTGCAAATCTATCTCTTTGAATTTGTCTTCCACCTCTAAACCTCGGTGAAACTGAGCAATCTTTTAACATTCTCGTCGTCGTGTCATGTCTGTCACAAGTTTTATATTTTCGTGTTTTTTTTTTTTTTTTTTTCGTTAGGTAAAATCATCCAATGACAAATCCCGCCCTTGGGTGGAGCGGGAAGTAGTGTCAGACTCTTACTGACTAAAAACCTACCCCGTTCCATTCTTCGCCTTGGTCCCAGGGCCCCGGGTGCCATTTTCACATACCCTTTGACCCTAGTAGGCTTCGGCCCTGGCGGGCCCCTACAGTTTGCTGAACTCCTTGAGGCGCGCGGGAACAGTGCGCGCCGTAAACGACTTGAGCTCGGACCGGTCTGTTACCGGACGGACGGACAGCGAGCTACCCATTGCCCGCCGTACGCGAGCCCGCCGTCCGCGAATATTTTCGTGGTACAATGCCATTTAGTGCAGAAGCTTCTTTCTGAGAAAAAAAGATATATTATATGGGTATTTCGGTTTTAATACCGTATTAATAAAGTTAAAAACAACTACTGTGTTATTTTTTTTAGTAACGCAGTGTAGCAGTTACGCAATTGTAAATGTTCGACTATTTTGTATTACCACAAAATGAAATAACAAAATGCAGATATTTTAACATTGACTGATCTAATACATAATTAACTACGTAATAATAATTTAAACATCGTTAGTACGTACTATGCGTTCCAAATAAGAATAGGAAAGCCAATAACCTCGATCTGTCAATTGTTGAGTGAAAAGTACGGTTTGCAAAAAAACCTTATTTGCGTATAAATAAAGGTTTCTTTTTTGCTTTGTATTATGAAGTCTTAGTTAAGTCTAGGTGAAGTAAAAACGTTATTGCTTTACGTTAGCTAAATATATTGTTTTAAGTCATAATTACGTTATAAAAATAACCATTTTCTTTCTTATTTTCATTGTTAGGAACAATTCGCCTTCTTCTTCCATTTGCCAATCAGACACTTCACACAGTGACGAAGAAATGAGCAAAATTTAGGAACTGGATTCTGATAAAACTTTTTTCGTTCACGATTCGTAAATAAATTGAATTTCTTTTTTTGCTCACCGTACTCGATTTCTTCAATTTGATAGTTCGTCGTGACGTCACAACATGGCAATCGATCCTATTCTCATATGGACCGCATTGTACCTTTCGACAGTGGTAACTCAGCGGTCACACAATAAAAACACGCACCTGTCTCAATGACAGTGACGCGACTGATCCGGCTAACATACTCCCACCACGCAGTTTTTGTCATTTGTTATACGAGTTACAACAAGTCGAACCGATTGAAATGCAAGAATACGGAAAACATTGAATTTAAGGTATATTTTCATACAGCAACGCAAGGTAGTTACGGTTTTATTCTTTGTTAGGGACATAAATTAAATTATTCTTTATTTATTTAAATGTTCAATGTAAAAAAAATCTATAACAATTGTAATAAGATCCAAAGCTGACATTTTTATAGTGGTATTTAAGATTAACTGCCATCTAGGAAATATTATGAGAAATTGTTAAGTGTACTTCAGACACTGTGCTCAAGGACAACAGTATTTAGTACGAAAATCTACTACGTTACTAAGAATGCCAACGTTGTTACTGAAATTTTCAGATTAATAACAAATTTTTTATGTTCAAATTTTGTTTTTTGTATTAGACAATAATGTTATATTTTGATTTTAGTATACCATTTTTGCAAGTTTATACTGATTTCCCATAAAATTTAATTTTTGTTCCAAGGGACTGGTTTTTAGACATCTAAAAATATTTTGGCCCACATACTTTATTTTATTAATAAATTTTGAGTGTTAACGTAAAATTAAAAAAAAAAAACAAAAAAGCTGAAAAAAAAAACACAATTTATAAAAACGTAACATAGGTACTTATAATTATTATAAAGGCAAAAAAAATTTCCCAAGGAACTATGTATTTATCTCGCTTGTTTTTATGCGTCCATTTATTGATAAACTCAGAATCTTTCAGGAAACTGAAATCAATAACCGGTTAACTAAAAAATTCAATTTTATTGATGATCGTATAAATACTAAATAGGTAACTTGCTTTATCGATAACAGAGGCGGTCATAAGAATTGGTACATCACTACACACATCAGATCTATTTAATTAGTCAGATGTGTTGACAGACAAGCATCGCCTGTTATTACACGTCTAGTGGCTTTA
Organism: Leucania comma; assembly: GCA_958295575.1. Taxonomy (NCBI): domain Eukaryota; kingdom Metazoa; phylum Arthropoda; class Insecta; order Lepidoptera; family Noctuidae; genus Leucania; species Leucania comma. The sequence continues at coordinate 9,709,646 of OY282474.1, read as the reverse complement.
AGGTCGTTGGCAAAAAACCTCCAGTCCTAAAAACTTCCTTATTTCGCAGAATCTATGTGGACGTCGTATTTAATCATATGACGGGAAGTCATGAAGAAAGTGTAGGCACTGGAGGCAGTACTGCCACCACTCAAAATAATTCTTTCCCTGGTGTTCCGTACAGTGATGAGCATTTCCATCACCCAGCATGTGAAATGTCAGATTTAGATAATGCTACTGAGGTTGGTATTTTTGTAGTCTCCAGTTAAAAGTAGATTTACTTATGTAAATATATGTTTATCTTATCTATATCACCGGATAATTAATCCGGTATTAAAACGGTAATCTCGATAACGTTATAAACACTCGGCATATTGTGACCAGCTCATTTAAATACCTACAATAAATCTCATCTAATGCCAATAAATTTATAATATTGGTAAAATTCGCTCGTTCTTTGCAATAACTCGGTGACTGCTATAATATATACAGGATGACATTGAACAGATGCGACAAATTTAAATATACAATAATACGTGTTGTCAAGAAAATTAAAATTAATTAACTTTTATCAGTGTTACGACAAACGTTAAAATAAAAAAATATCAAAGAATTTCGCGTAAGTACTACCGTTTTCGTGTAGTGAGCACGATCTCGCTATGAATGAATAGCGCCGCCCCCGTCGCCCGGCCGCGGCCGCTCACGCATCGTTTTCCCGCGCGCACAATTGATAATAATTTTGTAAAACATACTTTTATCAGCTTAGTACGATCAAAAATACAGTAAAAGTAAATAGTAAAACAATAATAATAATAATAATAATGTCGTGTAGCTCACGTCAAATTCCCAACCAGTGACGTAGCTACACGACCGAAACCAGCTGTACCGGCCTGGCAGTGCAGGATCGAGCGTCGTATTGGTGGGGCTAGAGCACTCATCGGCAAACTAATTTGCTTCAGGGAGGGCAACACTCGCCCTAGAGTGATGCGCTTTGTGAGACGGGCATTCTCGGGGACAGGCATCAGCCCCCGAGACTACATGTCCCGAGTCACAGAGCGCATCGACTTCCTGAAGCAAAAAGTGTATGCATGGGCAAACCGTATCCGCAGGTATAAGCGCCGAGTGGAGCGATACACCCAGAATCACACATTCCGGAGCAACGAAAGGTGGGTGTATAGGGCTTGGGAGCGACCGGACCAAGGTGTGACTGACGCACGCCTCCCAGATGATGACGCCATGAGTTCATTCTGGCGCAGCATCTGGTCGGTGCCTGTCAGTCACACCGAGGGTGATTGGATTCGGGAGGTGGAGCGCGCGTGCGATCCAATACCACAAATGGGGGCAATTTACATCAGCCCCCAAGATGTAGCTCGTGCAGTCCGTCCGTTGCCTAACTGGAAATCTCCAGGGCCGGACGGACTGCACAATTTCTGGATAAAGTGGTTCACAAGATCGCACGCTCGTTTGGCATCTCAATTCCAATCTGCCCTAGAGTCAGGGTCGCTGCCCGAGTTTTTTACGACAGGAATAACCCACCTGCTCCATAAATCAGGCAGTACTGCGGAACCTAAAAATTATAGACCGATCACGTGTTTGCCGACGGTCTATAAAGTTCTTACATCCATACTGAGAAGCAAAATTAACAACCATATTGACAAAAATTTGATAATGTCGCCTTCTCAGAATGGATGTAGGAATGGGTCCCGCGGTACTAAGGAGCTGCTCCTCATTGATATGACCATTAGCCAACAGGTTCGACGTTCCCGAAAGGATCTGTCGACATGTTGGATAGATTATAAGAAGGCCTATGACTCTGTTCCTCATACATGGCTCATGAGGGTGCTAGAGTTGTATAAAATTGATACAACACTACGCACCTTCCTGATGTCGTGTATGAGGAAATGGAGTACGGTCCTTCGCTATCCAGGATGTCGACATATCCAGAGGAATAGCGAACCTGTAAGGATAGAGCGAGGTATATTCCAGGGTGATAGTTTGAGTCCGCTTTGGTTTTGCCTAGCCTTGAATCCTCTAAGCACACTGCTGGAGAATTCAGGTCTAGGCTATCGGTTGAAGAGAGGTGGTCAGGTTATATCTCACCTTCTTTACATGGATGACTTGAAGCTTTTTGCCCCCAACAACCTGCAACTGATGGAGCTACTGAAGGTAACTGAAACCTTCAGTAGTGCCATCAGGATGGAGTTTGGTGTGGACAAATGCGCGGTCATGCATGTAAAGCGAGGGGAGGTTGTGGAATCTGTGGGCACTCAACTCACGGATTCCATAAACCTGAGATCTCTCTCTTCAACCGAAACCTATAAGTATTTGGGTATGTCGGAAGCTCTAGGCATCAATATCACTGACATGAAGCAATCGTTGAAGGAGCGTTTCTTTGGACGCCTGAAGAAGGTTTTCAATAGCCTTCTTTCAGGCGGAAACAAGGTGCGCGCCTTCAATGGTTGGGTCATGCCGGTATTGATGTACTCTTTCGGCGTACTCAAATGGACTCAAACGGAACTTGACGCCCTGGATAGGCGGGTCCGAACACTGCTGACTGCATACCGAATGCATCACCCACGATCGTCGGTGATGAGACTGTATATCCCGCGGAAGTGTGGCGGTCGAGGTTTTTTAAATGCTAAGACCCTACACAACCGCGAGGTATGCAGTCTCAGGGAATATTTCCTAGCTGCCGACGTGGGTATGCATCGAGATGTAGTGGCAGTGGACAAGGGACTCACACCGCTCTCCTTGGCTAACGAGAACTGGCGCAAACCGGTAGTACTTGACACTGACGCTCGCAGGGAAGTATGGCAGAGCAAGGAACTTCACGGACGCTTTTTCCGGGCCCTTCACAGGCCCGATGTAGACCAATTGGCGTCCGTAGCTTGGCTGCGTTTCGGTGACCTCTTTGGGGAAACCGAAGGTTTTATCTGTGCAATTATGGACGAAGTTATCATGACGAATAACTGCCGGAGATTTATTGTGAAGGACGGCACGGTTGACAACTGTCGGGCATGTCACCGTCCGGGAGAATCAATTCGTCACATTATCTCCGGTTGTTCTCGTCTGGCTAACGGCGAGTATTTGCATAGGCACAACCTCGTAGCCAAGATTATCCATCAGCAACTTGCTTTGAAATACTCTCTTGTGGGATCGGAAGTGCCGTACTACAGGTATGAGCCCGACCCAGTTCTTGATAATGGTCATATCACGTTGTACTGGGATCGGTCCATCATCACTGACAGGACTATTGTAGCCAATAAGCCTGATATAGTGGTGGTGGACCGAAACGAGAGGCGTGCAATGATTGTTGACATATCCGTTCCGCATGACGAGAACCTCGTGAAAGCCGAGAAAGATAAACAAATCAAGTATATTGACTTGGCTCGCGAGGTTGTCGACATGTGGGAAGTGGATTCGGCGATCATTGTACCGATAGTCGTGTCGGGTAATGGCTTAATAGCCAAGAGCCTCGACCAACACCTTAGGAGGCTCTCGTTAGGCGGCTGGATCAAGGGCTTGATTCAGAAAGCGGTACTCCTGGACACGGCTCGTATTGTTAGGAGGTTCCTTTCTCTGGAGCCCTGACCGCCGGTAGCTTGGACTCTGTTCCCGATACCGGTGGGACACTATTTTTTATATTTTTAAATGTTTTTTTTTTTATTTTTTGTAAGTTTTTTAAAAAATATTTAAAAATGTAATTAATAAGTTTATATAATGAATAAAGGAATAATAATAATAATTTATTTGAAAGACAACACTGGTCCAATGGTTAGTAAACAAAAACTTATCAACTAAAAGGGTTAGTAACAAATAAAAAACTTAACCTATTGCCGCACCAGCAACCGCAACCAGTGATTGATCACTGGCGCATCATGCTTGTCGGCTAAAGTCCGAAGAATGCCATTGGAGCTCGCCCTAGATCTGCTTAGCAACGAGGCAGCCTTCTTCCTCATAACGGCGTGGAAATCATCCACACGCGCTAAAGCAAACATGCCCGATACACTGCAGTATCTAGGCAGCCCCAACAGCACCCTGAACCCATTATTATACTGGACTCGCAGGGCGTCTAGAGCCTTCCGCGTATAATTAACCCACAGACCGCCCGTGTAGAATGACTGGCAAAAAGCTTTGAATAAAGTAATTTTGACCTCATTACTACAACGAGCAAACCTGTGAGCCAACATGTTGCATCTCACCGCTAGCGCCCTGCGTTCCCGTTAAATATCTACCTGATCTCTGAGGTCCCCGGTGAGATAATGGCCCAAGTACTTAAACGTAGGTACCCTATTAAGTGGCCTCCCATTATGACTTATGACAGGCTCATACTGCACACCTCTCCCGAGGGCCTCAAAGACCAGATATTCACTTTTCACTTCATTATATTGCAGGCCATGGTTCGCCGCATACCTCTCACAAACAAGCAGCATCTCCCTGATTGAGCCAGCCGTCGGGCCCAGTAACACCATGTCATCTGCATAGCTTACATTATTGACACAAGTGCCATCCACTTTGCATCCGACTGGTTTGCCACTAAGCTCAACGATTAACTCATTCACATACAGATTGAAGAGCTTAGGTGAGGTTAACCCCCCCTGTCTCACCCACACTTCAACCTGTACGGCTCAGAGAGAGTACTACCCCAACGTACTTGATTACGCTGATTCGAGTACCAGTACTGAAACAAGCCCGTCAACTCCGGTGGTACACCCGCCTCCCCGACCTTCTTCCAAAGGATATCATACGACACCAGGTCAAAAGCCCTTGAAAGATCAAGGAAGCAGGCATACACCGAAGTGCCCCTATCCTTATAATATTGGACCGTCTGCTTCAGACAAAGAATAGCACACTCTGTGGAAAGTCTAGGCCGGAACCCAAACTGTGCGTCGTGCAACGTGATCCATTTGTCCAACTGTCTGTCAAGCAGACCGTCCAATACCTTAGCAATCACAGTGGCCAAGGAAATTGGTCTGTAGTTCGCCTTGTCCGATACATCCCCAGTCTTATTCTTAACTATTGGTACCACCACCGTTCTTAACAAATCAGATGGTAGGTATGAGTGACTAACACAAAGAGTGAAGAACGTCGCCAACACTCTAGGCAGATGAACCCCAGCATATTTGAGATGCTCGATGCTGAGACCGTCGTGACCAGGTGACTTTCCCCCAGCCATACTCATAATCTGCCTCCTCACATCCTTGGCCGTGAAACGTATTGGCTTATAATCACGACTGACCTCAACATCGACCCCCTCCTTAGCTGGCCCTAGCGGTGATGATACCATAAAACGATCTCTAAACATATTAGAAATATCTTCCGGCGAACCACAATCCCCCACGCTCACAGGGCGACCCGGCCCAGCCTTCAGCTTATTAGTTGATTTCCAGAACTGAGAAAAATTTTTAGACGCCTTGTGTGACGCTAATATGTCCATCTTAATCTGGTCCTGGTGATTTTGACACCACTTAAGTCTACTTCTAAAAATCTTTTGACTTGATCTCATCTCTTCCCAAATTTTCCCTGACTTGGGCTTGTTGTAAAGCAACCATACCCGATACTTAGACCGAGCCACCCCATGAACACCCTGGACGTGCTTGTTCCAGCCCGCCACCCGGTTCGCCTTTCGAGGTCGCTGGCCTTCCCAGGCCTGCACAGACGCTATTGCCAAAATATTAACAATCTCACCATACATACAGTCCAGAGCTCTCCTATGGTCCAAACTACTGCACATCTTATCTCCACAAACATGGAACACTTCAGGATAGTGAACGCCCCTTAACTCCTTGTTACACAGGTCACGATACCCCTTGACCTGCATCTCATCCCGGTCTCGCCACAACACTTTATTGACACAATTGCTTTACAATGTTAACGTATAATGTCTAACCTAAATAATGTTTGTTACAACAAAAAATCAATTATTGTATTCTTGGCGTATTTAAAAAGTTGGAATTACAGTATTTACAATAAATCAAATCGGTACACCTACATGCATGTCAATATTGTTCAAATGTCCTTCGTTTTGTAAACACAATTGAGCAAATTGTAAGTGTGCCGATTTGATTTATTGTAAATACTGTAATTCCAACTTTTTAAATACGCCAAAAATTGTCCTTAAGTTTTATTAATAGGTACTAAAGTTTGTGATTTCACAGTTTGTTATGTAATGATTATTTTGGTTTTTAGCTCGTCTAAAGTTTCGGACTCGCATTCGTAAACGAGTCTTTTTATTTCTCCCCACAAATAAAAGTCCAACGGTGTTAGGTTCAGTGGCCATGCTGGTCATGCTGCGGGGATCATTAATTATCCCGTAGATTTCTTACGATGTTGTACCACACGATATCGAGTTACTGTACGTTGTTAAACGGTTCACGACTATTTCATCTCATCCTAGGCATTGTTTTATCACAAACACCAGACGACAATACAAATTATTCGCAATACGTAAAGTAGGATTTGAGGAATGCGCGAGAGATCGTGGCCTACAAATGTTTTAGGATGACTAATTGCGCGGCGGGGTGGTCGCCGAGAAGGGATGTATGCGCTGGCGCTTACGTGAGGTTTGGCAACGTCGCGCGATCTTACACTAGAAAATAGGCAAAATTAGGTAAATGACCGCTATGAACGGCAACGTTTAAAAACAAGAGTACTTCACGACGATTATTGAGCACTGGGATGTGTCGGACGAGATTTTTTGATATTTTAATTTTTCTCATATAATTTGCATATTTTTTTTTTGAATACCGGTAATTCGGACTTAAATGAAAATAACAGCATCAATGGACCATTTTAAAACCATAATCATGTATTTTTTTTAACGATTTAGATTGTAGAAAAAACATTTTATAATTACTATGTTACTGTAACTGAAGCTCCCGTTTCATTTTGTCGCATTTGTTCAAAGTCATCGTGTATATATAGTTCGTGGTCAAAAGTGCAGCTGTACTCTACCAATGCTTACGTGTCCGCTTTTTTGTGGTAGTAATTCTACAATCTGCAATTGTTTAGCATTGGTAGAGTGCACCTGCACTTTTGACCCCTGACTGAACATTTTTTCGTTGGTTATTGCCACTACCTATTGCATGCCAAATAGTTGGTACTTTGAAAAAAAACTACATTTCTTTTATACATCTGAATTCGAAAATCAGGGAGCACACAAGCACTTTTCTATGTATTAATATTTTAACTTAATTCATCACCGAGTGTATGCGGTTATCATTGTCTTCGAACAATAATGTGACGTTATTTCTGTCACTTACTGGACTCATCTGGTAAATTATTATAATGTATTCCAGCAGATTAAACATTAATTACTGATTTTGCTATACTATATTTTTTTAAATACAGGTTCGAGTTTGTCAGTTGTCTGGACTCATGGATTTAAATCAAACAATACCGTACGTCCAACAAAAGATTATTGATTATTTAAATAATCTAATTGATCTTGGTGCAGCTGGTATCAGGTAAGATTCGATTTTGTTGATTTTTTTTACCAATCGCTTTAATTAGACTTGCTCCTTACAAATCGTCAAGTCATTCAAAAGTTGAATCGAAATTTTATTTTTATATCTAGAGTGGATGCAGCAAAGCATATGTGGCCAGAAGATCTAAATGAAATTTACAAGAACCTTCACAACCTGAACATAAATCATGGATTCCGAAGAAACTCAAGACCTTACATTTATCAAGAAGTTGCAAAAGGCGGTGTGGTCACCTATAATGAGTATAAGGATATGGGTGACATTACTGAATTTACAGTAAGTGTACAGGATAAGATGCAGTGTTGGAAGGCCTCTCCAAGGTCGACCGATGATCTGATGAGGGTTTTTTTATGGTAGGTAAAATCATCCAATAACAAATCCCGCCCTTGGGCGGAGCGGGAAGTAGTGTCAGACTCTTACTGACTAAAAACCTACCCCGTTCCTTCGTAGCCTATCGTGCCAGGGCCGGGTATTCCTTTCGGAAGTTAACCCCCAGTAGGCTTCGACCCTGCCTGCCTGCAGTTAGCAGGCTGGGCCTCTTCGGCGTGCTGACAGCTCCTTGAGGCGCGCGGGAACAGAACGCGCCGTCGACGACTTGGGCTCGGTCAGTTACCGGACGATCGGACAGCGTGCTACCCATTGCACGCCGTCCGCAAGCCCGCGCCTACGGTGGCCGGAAATCGAGATCGGAATCCCGGCGGCGTCTGGGGCGAGCGCCCCGTTGCCTCTGCCTGATGCGGTCGGCCTCTTCCTTTGCTAGCATTACTGCTTCGCAGAAGCAGGCGACCGCCTGCCATCCCTCCTCCGGACCATGGCCTGAACCAAGGCCCGGCGAGAGAGATCGCTGCCGCCGATTGCCCCAACGAGAACACGGCGATGCTCCGCCCAGGCGGGGCACACCTCTACAGTATGCTCCACCGTGTCCTCCGGGATCTGATGAGGGTCGTGAAAATCCCATGGATGCGAGACACATAGGACCTTTAATTAAATCCATTTGGGGGATGATTATGTGCAATTTGCTAATGATGTTGATGACGACTAAGACTGGATTTCTGGTTTATTTGCGCCGTCACATTTGCATTTCCAAAGCATCGAAGCTACTATTTTTTTGTCTAAGGCACGGTCACGGGTAGCTGGATCATCAATGTTTAAGAATAAGTAAAAATAAAAATTTGTTGAAGTTAACGTAAGGTTTCTTTTAAACTACCTCGTTAATACAATATAAGATGCTTTTAGCATAAACGACTATAGGTTTGGCCTGTTACTATTAAGCAAAGTCACGTCGAAGACGATTGTAATACATTACATTACGTACATTGATTTATATTGTATTCAAATGAATTTACAGTACATAATCTTTCAGGCAGGAAACGAAGTATCGCAATTTTTCTCAGGTCAAAAGCCTTTGAAAAATTTGAGCTCTTATGGAACTACAGGATTGGATATGATGCCCAGTGAGAATGCTGTAGTTTTCGTTGACAACCATGATACTCAGCGGGCAGCTGGCATATTGACATATAAAAATGAAACAATCTATAAGGTAATAGTGTTTTAAGGTTTCTTTGTAAGTTGTCAATAACCAGGAGTTCTTAATCACTTGGTTAGCTTCGTATTTAATATTAATGCTCAAATAGATAAATTAATAACCCTGTTCAAATCTAATTTTAAACCAGGATACGAGATTAATGCTTGGACTTTGTTTTTAACATCGATATAAATATGTACTACGCACTAGATGACGCGTGCCGTACATTCACTTTTTATCTAATCAGCTGAACAGCAGACAGTACAGTCCCCGCTCAGTTGACGTTAGTGCAATTTTGACGTTCATGCAGTGTAGGAGAGGCGCTAATAAATTCCAATCAAAGTAAACCTGGACATAAATAATTCTGTAGTTAAAGAAATAAAACTACTGGTTATCCAAGCGATGTAATAGCTTCTAATATCATAATAATATAATAGATAAGATAATATTCCAAAAAAGCGCCCTCCATCTTACAATCATAGACGAAAACATATAGATGTTCCCCCCTATAAAAACGAATTGTAGGTTTTTACCTACAACTGTTTTACAGAACACAGACTTCATGCGGTGTTTTATACCTAACCAATTCGATATTTTTTTATATTTTTTAGGGTTCCCTTCCTCAAAAGGAAAAATCGAAACCCTTATAAGATCACTTTGTAGTCCATCTGTCTGTCTGTCAAGACCCTTTATCTCGAGAACGCGTGGAGGAATCGAGTTGAAATTAAATACTCAAATTTGTGTTGGAAAAAATGTATAATAAAATACCACTTGAGATTACCTATTCAATTGAATGAATCCAAATTTAAAACTTGCATAAAACGCACACTTTTTAGACAAGCATATTATAAATTGGAAGATTATATCCTCGATAAAAATGCTTGGCTAAATGCTGGTCCACTCCACTGCCACAAAATCAAACTACTAAGTTAAAAAAAAAAGGTGATGATATGAACCCTCAGGGCGCGAGTTCGACTCTCACTTCCCGAGTTTTTGTGTTCTTTTTATTTCTTGTATTAATAATATATTAACATAGTTTTCGAAGTTTAAAAAGTAATTTTAATGCGTTTGATCTGGTTAATTATTATATCTTGTGGCAAAAATTTAAAGATGTATCTCTGCCAGCAGAACTCATCAGGATTTTTAAATTTTGGTATCATAATCAGATCAATGTCGTGCGATGGTCGAGTGCATATTCTGAGCCATACAGGTTAGAATGTGGGGTGCGGCAGGGGGAGCTATCGTCATCCAAGCTTTTAAATCTCTACGTTAATGCACTGATAGACGAGCTTGGAGCAGCACCCGTGTCGGCTGCCATATTGATAATGTATGTCTCAATAATATCAGTTATGCGGACGACATGATGCTGCTGAGGGCTTCTGTATATGACCTGTCAAAATTGTTGGGCATCTGTGAAAAGTACGCTCACAAACATGGCTTGATTTATAACGTCAAGAAAAGTGAATGCATGGTCTTTCAGGGCAAAGGAAAATGTCCGACAACAATACCCACTGTTGAACTATTTAATATTTTAAATATCTAGGACATGATTGTGCGGTCATCTGATCTGAAGGACGATGCAGACATAGAGCGAGAACGCTGGGCGTTGTTTGTAAGGGCAAATATGATTGCTCGCAGGTTTGCTCGTTGTACCACCGAAGTGAAAACAACTTTGTTCAAAGCATTCTGTACATCCTTTTACACGAGCAGCCTGTGGGTCTCATACACGCGCGGACAGTACAACGCCCTGCGTACCATATACGTGCACTAAACCGACTTTGATTTTTGGGATTACCCAAAAATAGCGGTGGGTTGGAGCAGATCAAATTAGAAACCAGTTTCACCTGTTTCAGTTCCAAGACGAAAACAGTTCCAAAAACTTGTTCCAAAATAAGAGCCTGTTCCACTGGAACTAAAGACTCATTGATTGCAACAAGTTCAAAAATAGTACATACTTCCAGCCTGTTCCACTGGAACTGGAGACCCATTGATTGCAACAGATTCAGAGATAGTACCTATTTCCAGCCTGTTCCTCTGAAAATATAGACTCATTGATTGCAACAGATTCAGAAATAGAATTTTAGGATTCTTCTTTTTTTCATACAGAGATGGCAACATATTATTGGAAAAATAGATCTTAGTTGGTATTATTTATTTTGGGAAAGCTAAATTTATGAGTTTTCGAAAACCTCTGTCTTTTACTATCCTAAATGGTTGACTGTGGCGCACTAACATTGAAAATATCGTAATTCGGAACGCGGGGATAACACGATAAATATTACAATCGTTGTAGTTCTTTCTTAGCGCGAAAATGTAATAATCTCTAGGTTTAAAAAAAAAAACACCAACATTGTTTTTATTATTTATTATTTTAACAGGAAATATTATAAAATTAAAGTAATATAATAATAAAAAAAAATTATCGATATTTTGTTCAATAGAAGGCTCATTATTTGTATGTGTATCAGAAAAGGTTAGGAACAATGACAGGCAGGGAACAGATGCTATCTCTTTCTGTTACAATGAAACAGAGGAGCAACGAGCTTGTTCCAAAGAACAGATGTTGTCTCTTTCTATATTAATACGTCGGAAGAGAAAGGAGCATGTTTCATTTGTGAAACTGTTTCACATAGCTGTTCCAGGTCATTCCGTTTATATCTCTCGAAGTTACGGCTACTACGGTTGTTTGTTTGTGGAACAGGCAAATCAGGCAGGTGCTGTTATTTCGGTTCTGAGATACCTGTTACGTTGATATACCTGAGATACGTTGTTACTTTGAAATACCTGTTTTTTTTTTTAAAACTGTTTCGATAAATACGCCTCGCTCCTACCCAAAAATCGAAGTCAGTTTAGCGCGCTGTCAAGTCATAATTGACTTGCATAGTGGAAAGTTACTCAAGTCTGAACCCTTAAGGAAAAATTACTTTACTGTATTCCTCTAAAATTTTTTTTCAAATTTTTTTTACTACAGGCAGCTTTAGCATTTCTTCTAGCACATCCATATGGACAAGCTCGCATAACAAGCAGTTTTGACTTTACTAGTTTTGACGATGGCCCACCCGCTAATACTGATGAAAGTATTAAGGGTCCTGTTATGGGTTCGGTAAATTTTCAATGTTTTTTTTTTCTTTATTAAAGTTAATGTTCTCGACCTTCTCTGAATTGTAATATTTGTTTCTGATAGGATAATCAGTGCACAAAGGAAAGTGGTTGGGTTTGTGAACATCGCTGGAGCACCGTTTCTAGGATGGTCGGATTTAGGAATGAAGTCCATAAAACTCAAGTTGCAAACTGGTGGGACAATGGCGACAACCAAATTGCGTTTAGTTTGGATAATAAAGGATTCATTGCATTCAATTTACAAGGAACCGCAATGAACACAACATTACAGGTGAGTTAGTAGTTTAGAAATAGATACATGAATATTGTGACACAAAGTTGAAGCTAGATATCTTTAAGACGCGAAAGATTTACATGAAGACAAAATTACAGACTGGACTGCCTGCTGGAACCTACTGTGACATTCGATCAGGGGAAGTGCAAGGAACTACGTGTACAGGAAAGATGGTAGCTGTATCCAATACAGGTCAAGCAGTAATAACTCTATCTGGAGATGAATTGTATCTTGCTATACATGTTGGAACAGATGTACGTATCTAAATTATGATTCGGATTATTATAAGTTGCTGAAGCATTTTTTTCTAAATGAGACGATGGATGGATTGTGTGAAAGATTATATAACTAAAAGCTACTGGAGAGGCTTATAAAAAAGATGACTGGTAGAGAATATATTGACTCCAAATAAACTGGTATTAGAGTAAGTAGTAGAACTGGTAGTAGTTAAGTTGATATCACTGTCCTGCATTATACATTGTGAATTTTGCAAGTGGGCGTGGATGTACAAATCAGAAACTATGGAGAATAGTTAAAAATACTCAAAGGAGCTTCGGGCTCGGATTTAATTAAATCTAAAACTGCATCATTGGTTTTTTTTTTAATCAGATAAAAGAAGGAATTTGATTTTTATCTGATTGAAGCGAATGTTTGCATTGTTAAAAAATATACTAGCAATGCTTCTATTATACGTATCTTCGTTTGGTTACGATCGGTAGACGTAATTCTTTTTGCTATTGATTCTCCATACATTCCTTTAAAATATAGCCTAGGTATCAAATTGGTTGAAAAGAAAAAAAAAATATATGCCAGTAATGTTTGGCAAAAGTTTAATTACCACCCTGTTTAAAATTAGAGAAAGCTGGTAAAGATAAACAAATGTTTACTCGACACACAAGGTTATCGCCAACTATAACATACATTCTGTAGTTGTTTTTTAGATATTTTTTATGAATCAATATTTCAATAATAAAGTTTTTATCTCTAATAAGCCACATTGATAATAATATTTTTTTATTGATTAACATTGACAAAGATAATAAGAATTGGGCTTAAAGCGAGGTTTTTTGGTTTGAAATATTGTACGAATTGGTGCAATATTCGGGGATGATCGTGTACTTTTCCAAAGATGAAGCCAGGTTAAGCTACGTGGTCTGTGGGAATGTTCGAAAGAGTTACCGTGGCCTCGGAACGTAAAAGGCAGCTGGAAGAATGCAGGTATGGCGCGAGCTGTCTGCGCGCGTCTCGCTCCCGTGTCATGTAGCCTGTGCTGCTTCCTGAGCTACACTCCAAAGAAGTTCTTATGTTTGAGTTTGCAGTCATTAAAAGTCATTCTCCCTGAACGGTAGTAGTAAAAGCTAAGTCACGCGGTTATACGACGTAAATTTTAAACGGCGTGCATTTGTCGTATTGGTACAATTTTAAAGGTCTGATATCAACCGCTTTGTGAAGTTGCCAAATCATCAATTATGTTCCTTGTATGGGGAACGCTTATAAGTAAAGAAATGTTCGGACGACCCTGTCTTAACTATTTACATCTGTGTTGATTAATATACTGTTACTCTTTTCAGTCGTCTCTTCAGACTTTTCTATAAGAGGCATCGGTGACTACTTCGGTGACTTCAACGTTGTGTTTATAGTATTCCAATAGCAATCTAAATTGTGTGTCGTTTAATGTATTATGTTGTATTTAACTGTGTCATTTTCTGCTAATATATAATTGAAAGAACATTTTTTTTCTTTTCTACTTTAAACCTGTTAATACTTTGTTACAATTAGGTACCTAATCAGTGTACAACGATTGCCTTATCACCAATATAGATATCTAATAACATGAGAACTTATTGATTTTTGATATTTAGTACGCTTAGTACGTAGGTACCTATAATTAAACTATTTCTGTGGAATATTACGTAACAACTAAAAGCAATTTCCAATGTTTCAACTCTCCTAGTACCGAGGCAAGTTGACTTAGTTTATGTCAACTTACCTTGCTATTTAAATTCTCTCGATATTTGTTTTTTCAATACACTTACTTGAAAACCCGCTTTTATCCCACCGCTTTTAGGCAGGCAATGGTCTGTTTTCCGCACTAGTGTGGTAAAAAGCGCATGCTCACAATTTTATTGTAATAACATTGTTTATCGTGTCAGGCGCGCGTTGACGCGCGGATCAACCCCCACGAGCCGCGCGTATATTGAAAAACGTCGTTTGACACACGGGCAAATTTGTCACTGCAGACCTCGGCTCCATAACACGCTCGCCTGCGGTTCGTGCGAATTCCACCACGGTTGCAATAAAAAACTTTCAGCATTTGTATCAAAACGTACTATTTCAGGATGCCTAGTAAATAACGTACGCAAAAATTTTAATGAAAATGGGAAAAAAAGTCTTCCTGTAAAGTAGTCGAGCACGAAAATAAGTTTGAATAGGTATGAAAGCTTGGGAGAAAGTTAGGAGAAAGGAAGAGAGGTGAGGAAGGGAAGTGGCTAAGTGAAGAGAATTAATTTTTGCAGAACCAATTTGGTTCGAAGAACAACAAACGCTATTTTACTGTGATACGCCAGCTGTAGGAGAAATACGGTGCGCATAAAATTTGCACATAGTATTGACCTCGAGAAGACACACGACCGCACCTCGTTCGATTTTATAGTGGGACCTTAAAGAGAAAGGCTTGCCTGTGAATTATATGCAGTTGATCCAAACGATGAACAGTCGATGCAGTACCCTAGTCCGGTCTACAGTGGGCACCAATGGCAGTTTCAATGTGGCTATTGACTTACATCGGTCCTTAATCCATACCTCTTCCTGATGATAATGGATGCTGTGACGTCGGACATTCAGGAAAAGGTTCACTAGCATATGCTGATCACATTGTGCTGGTTGCCGAAAATGGCTTACAGGTCTACAGTAGATTGGTGGTGTGGTGGCAAAAACTGGAGAGTGTTGGCCTGAAATTGAATAGAACCAAAACCGAATACTTTTAGCCTGAGTTTCGGCATAAAGTGTTGTAACTACTGATGCCTTTTGTATGACAAATTTTTCCTATCATCTGAAGTATCCGCTTCTATATTAATCCACACTTCAATCGTTGTACTTACCTATGGCATTGAAATATGATAATGCTGCTGTTTGTATGAGAATTTTATTGCGGAAGATGTAAGTATTCATCATTATTTTAATAGAAAAAAAATTCACAGCTGGACCTCCAAATCTTGCTACATCGCCCGTTCTTGTGAGCCTTGCATCCACCAGATACAAGACTTTTTATTACTTGAGCTTAAAAGAAATTCATAATATTTTCGCATATCATTGACAGTGACATGTTATTTTATTGTCTTTTTTAAGTAATAATTACTTAAAAAAGTCAATAAAATAACATAAAAACTGTAAATGACGGGCAAATCATTGCAGCGTCTCATGTATGGACAGTTGAGCGTCGGCTATCATCATCAGCAATCTGTTGGAGCTACCGCACAACGTGTGCACCAGAAATACCGCTCAGCTCCGCTTACGCATTGTTGCATAAAAGTAGTCGACATCAGCAGCGGCAAATAAACGTACGTGAGCTTGAGACAAGATACGCCGGATTGCCCTTAGATGGACGTACCTTCACTGCTAACAAGTTGCTTCATCAACTAATGCTTCATGATCTAATCCTTTATCAACTGATGCTTCATCAACTGATCCTTCATCAGCTGATGCTTCATCTACTGATCTTTCACCAGCTGATGCTTCATCAACCGATGCTTCATGAACTGATGTTTCAATAACTGATGCTTCCTTAACTAACGCTTCATAAACTGACTCTTCATGAACTGATAGTTTGTCAAATTATGTTTTATGAGCTGATGCTTTTTCAACTGATGCTTCATCTATTGATCCTTCATCAAAATATGCTTCATCAACTGATCCTTTATTAACTGATGCTTCAAGAACTGATGCTTCATGAACTGTTGCTTTATTAACTGATACTTCATCAACTGATGCTTCATCAACTGCTGCATCAGCAATTGACACTTCATTAACTGATGCATCATCAACTAATGCTTCATTATTCAACATCGACTCGGCATTTTCTTTGTAGTATGAAGAGAAGTGTAAAGAGAAGTATACAATTTGAAGTATGCACCGCCCGCGCGCCCCTCTCCACCGTGGAGACCCGCCGTCGGCCTTCTGCCGTTTATAAGAATGTCTTGTTTAGATAACAAGTGTTTACTAGTGGTATTATATCATTAAATCATATTATAGATATAATTTTCAATCGGATTTTTATCTGTACGCATGCACATTATTTTATGAACAACAGCTATATTAGAATTCAGAATTTAGATAATGTATCTTTTTTGAAACGACAAAACGCCGTGTCATATGGTAGTTCTAATTATATTGTGACGTTTATTTTTAGAGCCTTTTTAATACAAATGGTCACTTTTTGTTGCAGTGAACTTAATTAAGTTATACTTCCTATTTTTTTATTATATAGGCTTGCGTTCGACCACTATCTCACCTGATGGTAAGCGATGATGTGGTCGACAATGGACCACGCTTGCGTTGAAGTAACCTATTAACTCTTGAATTAAAGATCTAGTTATAGCTATCAGGAAACAGACTCCGGTAGGGAATTCTACTCTTTAACTATACGCATAATGAATGTGTTCCCAAAATGCTTTGTACGTATGAGTGGGATGTCCACTATGTACGGATGACGCAACGCCGTACGTCTAATGGTCCGATGATGGAACTATAATAATATAATTTAATACTGCGAAAATGTAGGTGCATTGTATCCGACAACAAAAATATAGATCCAAATAGATAAATCACACTAATTTGTATAGGGTCGGTGCCCTAAGTTATCTGATAGTTTTTCAAAGGAGGAGGGTTAGGTAACTTAGGGCACCAACTGTACATATGTTTGTTATTCCTTTACGCTCAAATGTCTGAAAATATATAGGTAAAATTTAGCACATGGGTCAAGCATATCCTAGAATAGTACATACGATTCCTACTACTTACTCCGGGATTGTGTTGCCTTGGGATAACTTTCTAGTTTTTAGCTGGCGAAACCCCAATTCAGAGGTACTTTTAAATTTTGGTCTTACTTAGGGTTGGTAGGTAAAACCAGTTTTCATAAATGCAATTAATAATTAGGCGAGGTATTTAATTTGTATGATTTATTATCTTTTATTCAATAGTTGTAGCTGATGCTGTATGTATGTACGTACTGATGTTATCAGAAAATATATATACGTACTTGAACTATGCCTTGGTTCAGGCCATGTCCGGAGTGAGGAGGAGTGGCAGGCGGTCGCCTGCTTCTGCGAAGCAGTAATGCTAGCAAAGGAGGAGGCCGACCGCATCAGGCAACGGCGCTCACGCTGCAGCCGCCGCCGTAATCCCGATCCCGATTTCCGGCCACCGTAGGCGCGGGCTTGCGGGCGGCGGGCATGGGTAGCTCGCTGTCCGTCCGTCCGGTAACAGACCGGACCGAGTCAAAGTCGTTTACGGCGCGCACTGTTCCCGCGTGCCTCAAGGAGTCGTCAGCAAACTGTAGGGGCCTAATAGGGTCGAAGCCTAATCTGGGGCTTTGGGGAGGTATGAAAATGCATAAGTACCAGGGCCCTGGAACCAAGGCAAAGAAGGAACGGAGTAGATTTTTAGTCAGTAAGAGTCTGACACTATCACCCGCTCCGCCCAAGGGCGGGGGATGTCATTGGATGATTTACCGACTTAAGAAAAAAAAGTACTTATTAAATAAATAAATTCGCCAATCCGCACTAGTCTCGAGTGGTGGATTGCGACCCATTCCTTCTCCTAGAGAAGAGGAGTCACAACAATGAGAACAATATAAACCTGATTATGCTATCATATGCTTATGCAGCTTCGAGATCGTCATCAGGGTGGATTAGGTACAAGAATGAAATCAAACAATAGGTTCGTGGAGAGATTAGCAATTATATCTGAATCATTTAAATGATCTTGGTGTAACTGGTATCAGGAAAGATAAGATTTGATTGTTGAAGTTATTAATAAGCCATTCGGAAAAATGAATGGGAAAACCTAATTAAATTATTTTGTATACAGGGTTGATGCAACAAAGCAAATAGACTAGATTATAACTCCTTAAATACAGGTCCTTCTCTATCTAGCTCTGGAATCAATGTTTCAATAAGATTTTAAAGATGTTATGCAAATAAAGAATATTATAATACATTGTAACGAAAACAAGTACCTTCATAACCTGAACACAAATCATATATTTCGAAAGAAGTCAAAGGAGTTCAAAAGAACTCAGAGACAAGTTTCAAAGGGGATATCCTCTCCTTTGATACTTTTTGGACTTAAGTCACTTTTAATCTGTCCTAGCTCAGAGGACACCGGTGTCCTCTCACATCCACGCCACTATAGGCCTTAATTCCGATGTTTAGAGTCTACTTTTGTATGAACAAGTTGGGTAGTTGTGGATCGAAGTGTTAATGGGTATAATGATATGGGAGTCATTGCGGATTGTGCCTAAGAATTTGTGTGATTTTAAAAGCAGAGGTTTATACATAATTTTGGGAGTAGATATTATTTTGGACCTAACGTTTACCAGTATTTATTTGATGTACTCTGAAGAAAGTACAATAATAATATTATTTTGTATTAATAATAGATATTATTACTGAATTATTCTAATCCAATCAAAATCAAGTATGAAATTTTGAGGGTTACATCAATAAGATCTTAATTTATACAACACCTCCTTTTCATTGCAAAATATTTTGCTAAATCACTATAAATCACAAAGCATTAATTGCTTTAAAATATTCCAGCTCCACAGGATAATTTCCGAAGATTTTAGCTTTAAGCTAAATTGTAAAACTAAGTAGGTACTCAATAAAGGATTTTCATGAGTCGGCAAGATTGTTTATTGCTAAATCATGGACAAATTGGTTTTCATTAAAAATGGAGGCATGACAGCGCATTTGACCCTATTACCCATTTTTGTATGTTATTTTTAGCATTAAATCAGTAGCTACTTTTAGCTTATTGTGTATCACGAAACCTATTTCTGGTTTATTGACCCCCAAACGTATGTTTTTTTTTACTGTTTTTAGGATTTCAACCTGTTTATATTGCCTATAATGTCTATAGAGAACTTCACACTAGCGACCCGCCCCAGCTTCACACGGGTGCAGTGGTGATATTAAATATATTTTTCATTACTCATACGCTGAAAGTAGGTCTAAAGTTGCCTGAGGAGCGGGTTGAAAGTAATACTTTTCGTCCCTAGGGAGAATCACTTTCAACTGACAGCTGTCAAATAATAAAAAAAAAACTTGTTCTATCTTCCCATTTCTATTGATCTATGTCTCAACTTTCTATACAGCCAGTCATTTACAGCGCGATGTAAAATTGAAATAACTGGAAGATAATCCTACATATTTTTTAAACAATTTAATTATAATTTACTTTCAATCATATTTTCTTTAAAACTAATATATATGAGAAATATTTACCATTTTTCACTGTTAAAAATAAAAATGATGGCTGAATAGCCAGTTGACCACAAAAATAAAAAACAAAATAGGCGGGAAAATGGCGATCCGATCTTTAGTTTTTTCGAGTTCTAGAGTTTTGTTTATACCTACTTTACTAAATCTCATATGAGATTTTGTAATTACACTGTAAGTGCATCTGATTCAGTTAAGAACATATTATATGTATTATCTATGGTTAAGAATTTAACACCTGATTCTGAGAAGAGGCAAAAACAGTAGTGGAAATCCTTTTACCGCTTAAATCAAAAGAAACATACTTAATATCATACGACAACCTTTGACGACGACTCAGGTTTTTATTTTTATTTTCCTTTTATTCGTAATGAAAAGCACAGTGTTTACCTCGGGTGAAAGGCTTATTTAGTCCCTCGAATATTAGCGACCTCGCTTCGCTCGGCCGCCAAATTTCTTCTCGGGACTAAATAAGTTACTTTCACCCCTAGGGTAACAATGTACTAATACATATAACCTTATGTTTGAATCACTATATTATCTATTAAAAAAATCACATCAAAATCAGTTGCGTAGTTTTAAAGATCCAAGCATATATAGGGATAGACAGCGGGAAGCGACTTTGTTTTATAATATGGAGTGATATTACTGCACTGGCAAGCTCCTTTATTTATGGAATAATCTAACTATATAGAAATTTATTCATAATTGAATAATATAGAAAAGTGAATAATATACGGGATATTTTTATTTTCCAGACACGGAAAAAACTATAGCAATTTGTCCTCAAGCCTTTCAATTTTTTAAGCTCGTATGACATGTTTAAACTGAAATTTTTTAAGAAATCAACATACAGATCAGGAGGTCCGATCTGTATGTTGGTTCCTTAAAAATTTTCAATCTATTATGATATTAGATCGGGACTGGAGCAAGGTACTGTATGTACTGGAAGCACGATGACTGTACCAAAAACTGGTCAAGCATAGACCAAAGTCGTGAATGTTAGCGTCTGTGCAAATTGCCACAGATTATGTAATCGAGCTGCACCATAGATTTAGTAAAAAATCTATGAGATGCACATGAGCTATGAGATGCTATGGGCACGTCATGGTGTTTTCACTTCATATAAGTCTCCTTATTTTCATTTTATTTAATTAAAATTCTTTTTTTAAATCTTTTTGCACACTGCACCGTTCCGTCCGGCGTCTTTATGTCAACACCGGCCAACGCCGAAAACCAGCGCTATGTTCTCATCGCATTGTGCATAAGGCGTGCTTAAGGAGACGCGGCACGTTGGGCGGCGCGGCCCGCACTAAATTAAAACATATGAAGTTGTATGAGAGTGTTTACGGACACGCGTTTTTACGCACGTTTGCTGGAAATATATAATTGCGGCGCACGCGGCGGGCTCCGCCGCAGTAGTTTTATCCTGAACAAAAAACGCCGCGGGCGACGCCGCGTGCTCCGCCGCGTTCGACACCGCGGACACCGCCTATATTTCAATACAAGCATGCGACGTCTTTGCTTCGATTTTCAAACAAGAACCCAGTCTCGTTTGGAAATCGAACAAAAAAGACGTGACTTGCCGACAGCGGTGGAGGACGACATGATCGACATTTTTTAGAAGATAATTCTGTTTTAAAAATCATTGGCCCAGTGTTTACAGCAACCGAACATCAGGAGTTTGGGGAATATGCAACTCTGTATAGGATAATATGTAGAATATGTTCGATTTCCAAACGTGACTGGCAGAATCGCCGCATGCTTGTATTGAAATACTATGAGTAGTGAACGCGGACTCCGCTTGTGTCGCCTCGGCCGCTGCCGCGTGCGCCACCGCGTGCGCCTCCGCGTGCGCCTCCGCGTGCGCCGCCGCGTGCGAACATTGCCATATGTATTTGTTTACGCGTGCGATGGCGCGGGCCGCTGCACGGGCTCTTCTGCATATACAGTAAAAACGCCCGAAGCGCCGCCTGACGTGCCGCCCAGCGCGCCGCGTCTCCGTAAAAGGGCACTAAGGGCACAGCTTTGCTGACCGTTCGGCCGTTTTGCACGGATGTGACGCATATTTTCTATCCTTTATAATGATTATGTTTATTGTCTAGTTGTTAGTTGCGTCTTTTCGTGTAAATAAACTGTTTTTCTTTATTCTTTCTTTCTTTTACTATCTGGAAATGGAGATGAATTGTATCTTGCCATACGTGTTGGACTATAGGTAAGTAAGGACATTGAACCACTGTACTCCACTCGGGATAATAGGACGTAGGGACATCTTGTTATCCTGAGTAATTCAAGACCAGTTTAAATTTAATACAATTTTTACTATTTAACTTTTGTGAAAGCTATTAAGTAATCAGCACGTTACTTAAAAGATATGCTATGGGATAAAGTAATCTTTTAATTTTTCTTTTACGCCACACAAATTATCTTTTCCGTTATCCTTTATTAATGCCCCAAATGTAGAAACTATGCCATTGTTTGATTGATCTGATATTAATCATTCATTTAGGTATTACTTCACAATCATTGATGAAGATATTATTTTTTTTTTTGGTTGCTTTTTCGACGGTAGACGTTATTTATATAGATTATCGTATTATTGTTATTTTTTTAGATCAACTTTAACTTGAACTTCATTGATGGTATTTTCTTTTTAGTTGGCGCTTTTGACTTCGCAAATAAGAAGTTATTGTAATGTCATGAAGTCAATATTGTGATCAAAGTAACAAAACACTTATTTAGATCTATAATAATACGTAGGTCAATATTGCGTGTTTATAATAATATATGATTATTGAAAAGTAGTAGTAGTAGTCTTTTTTTTGCTTTCACTAACTTACAAAGCTTCATCAAAATGCCGCCTGAAAGTAATAGCACATGAGTAAAGAGGTACAGAGACAAAGCTTCTTAAGAACGTGCAATATTGTTACCTATTTTGGTAGAGTTGTCACAATAGGTAAAAAAAAAAAGAAAACATTTGTTAAATAGTTTTAGTATTCAGTATAAAAACATAAATATATAAATCTATATTATGTATATTTTACATTCGACACACATACCTACTACGTACATACTAACCTATTCACAAATCTACAAATGTTTATTTGCTTGTAATAACAATAAAAAAAGCAAAAACACACCGTGTTATACGCTATTCTTATTAAAGATAGGTACTTACTTGAAAAAGTATTAATTAAATAGTTATTTATCAATTGTACTCCTTGGGATAATTAAAGTATGATATATTTTTATTTATCTAGTATTGTTTATACACACAGTACAATAAACTACTATTATTAATTATAAAATACCATGTTTTTACAATAAAATATTTAAACTTGTAACTAATAACGTGCGTCGCGTCGACCCTAGAGATGTTCCACTGACTGTACCCGCGTCAACCGGCTTTTTCCAGCGTACGCTACAAGCAGCCAGTGGTCTCGCATACATTCCCCGCGTGCTTGTAGTGGTGCAACCGATTCGCGCGGTTGTATGAAGCTTTATCTCTGTACCTCTCTACTCATGTGGTAATAGAGAGAGCTATAGCAGAGTTGCTCAGCATGATTGAATTAGAAACGATGAGACATGTATGAGAACCGAGATTTTGGGGGGTACCGCCCAAAGATTATAAGTTACGACTTTCGTTGCGGTCTTACTCAACAACAATGTTACGATAGACTTTGATTAGCATTCTCGTGCCATTTTTTACAACTGGTTTAATGAGTTTAAACGTGGTCGAAGCATACTCACTGAAGATTTGCGAAAAAGACGACTTTCTACTGCGGCTACTTAAGATAATTTTACTCGTACTATCATTTACCGCACAGTATTAGAACTGTTGTTAATGATAGCATCTGATAAAAGAGTGACATATCAAAAGATTCCTATAGCTTTTAGTATTGTTATGAGTCCAGAAAGCATTGCCCGTCGTGACCGAATCAGAAACGATGAGATACGTATGAGAACTATGATTACCTACTGGTAGAGTCAAAAGTATAATCAAACTTAAGAGGTAGTGACCAAGATATATTCATAGAACAAATGGTTGATGGAGCTAAAGAGGTTCCAGAGTGGCTGCCTAGCAAAAAGAATGTCAATAGAAGCCCTCTCATTCGATGCAACCGACGACCTTGTGAAGGCCGCGGAAACATGCTGTGTGCTAAAAATACAGGTCCAATTCTGATTCAGCGATGTTTGCAATGGAACTATCTTCAAACACAATTATAAACATTAAAGAAAATAAATTATTGATACATATCATTTAGTGTCATAATTAAGCATTATTAAAATCTATTTAAACACCGTTAAATATTGGTCGTTTTAATCCCGCGGAGGGTCGATTCGGTACATGAAACCCTATCGATTTGAAAAGATAAAAATGAAAAATAAAGTACTTTTTTTAATTCGAATTAATTTACGCATGTACGAAATTAATTTCTTGACCTTATAAGGAACCTATTTTATGTGCCAAATTTGAAGTTTGTAGGTGTCATAGCTTCTGAGATTTCGTGATTAATCAGTAAGTGATATTTCACTTTTATATACACTGTTAAATTTTGGTCGTTTTCATCCCGCGGGGGGTCGATTCGGTACATGAAACCCTATCGATTTTTAAAGATAAAAATGAAAAATCTACAAGGCCATTGACTTGTTTACTTAAAGAAATTAATTTTGTATAATATGCGTATATTAATTCGAGTTTTAGATGAATCGATAGTATTTTATGTACCGAATCGATCGGTGTATATTTTGAGCTTTTATTCTCTATTAGTAAAGTTACCCCAGCACAAAATGCCATATATATATACCTTTATATAGTAGTTCGATTTCATATAATATTGTCGTAGTACATGGAAAGCATAATAATATGAGAACTGATTAAGTTTTTTGTAAAGACCATCCACATGAATTTTTCAGTTGAGTTAGTCGATATTTATGGACTCCTAAAAACTTTGCGCTATTGACCTGATTTATTGTTTTGCCTAGCATACATTGGTTTTATTTGAAATTGTATTTTTATCTGTGAAGGACGTGTAGTTTGTTTTATTTATGTTTATTTTTAAATTATTCACTATCGGCCAGTCTATGACATCTTCAAGAGATTTGTTAACGTATATTTAAAAAAAAAATTGACCACTATTAGCGAAAAACGTCGTGCATTGTGACGACAGCAAAAAATATAATGTCCTAGTCTATAGAACTTTGTATATCACTTATGTTTTTTTTTTAACAGAAAAGGCCCAAGGATATATCCCTGGAGGACGCCAAATTTAACAAGTTAAGAGTCCGACGCTCATATATGTGTTGTATGCAACGCATATATGTGTGTGAATAAATTTGTGTCTTTAACTATTCTCGTTATTTTTGTTACCTGAAAACTGTTTCATAAATAAGATTTAAGAACGTTAACTCGTTGTTATGTACCATTTGGTTCTAAAACTATGATATTCCAGATATGATAAACCAGTTTATTTCTACTAACGATTCATTGTACAACTGATTGATTTGACGAACAATACCAAGGAAAACACATTTGGGTAGGCTTCAGAAATACTCAAATTGCCAGACATACGTCAAAATAACTGAAAAGGAAGAGAAATGAACCACACAGTCCTCGTAATCACAATTACGAAAATATATAAAATAAAGTGTACACATAGGAATATTCAACAAAGTAAATATTTATGTCAATTAATATTTACTTTTAAATATTTGTAAATATTAACATAAAAAAAGCGGTCAAAACGCCATATATGATATTTGACGCTTATTATAATAAGCGTCAAATTATATTCGCTTACGTCACATGCTAGTAAATAAACAAAATTGTATCGTAGTTGCTTAAAAGAATAGCAGTCAATGACAGACATATATACAACCTTGTGACGTTTAAATAGATTCAGCTAATAGCCACCGTTTTCAAAAACATGGCGCTAGGTAAAATAAAATAAAGTTAATTTCGTATTTTTTTATTAATATAGCATTATTTTTTAGATATTTTGGTAAAAATCGCTTTTAAACCCATAATTTATGTGGATGGCAGTAAAATATGAACTTATTTTTCTTATTGTCAAATAGCCTATTGAAGAGTGTACTGGAACAGGTCAATCAAAAGCTTTTTTGTGCTCAAGATAGTCCTTTACAGTGTACAAAGCTTTTTGCAAAAGTTTTCGCTTTACAAATGATTTGAATTTATTATTTATTTTATAATTTATGTACACACATATAAATGTAGAAATGAAGAAGTTTATTATAAAAGTGTATACATTGGCATCTGAACGAGTCCCCTATTTTTAAAGCCTGGTAGCAGGAACTATATATATTTATGTTTGTTCCTAGTATTAAAATCATGAATATTACTGTATTTATTGAACATGTCTTTATTTTTATGGGCATACAAAATATTCTCTTATAAACCAGTGTACTATTTTTGCCTTACTTTATCCTTTATAAGGTAAAGCAAATCGTTTATATAAATATGAAATAAAAAGGGATCAAGAATTGAGCCCTGTGGAACACCCATTTTTACTATAAACCCGGAAGATCTTTTTCCGTTTACGTCAACTCTCTGAATCCTTTTACTCAGATATAACGTGAAAAGATCCAGGGAGGAGTTTTGGATCCCGTAATGGTGTAGTTTCCTGATTAATGTTTCATGATGAACGCAATCGAAAGCCTGAGATAAATCGCAAAAAATACCTAGGGCGTCGCATTTATCTTCCCATGCAATATAAATATGGCCTAAAAGTTCAACACCTCGACCTCAACAATCGGTTCTTGAACGATCCCTTGTAAAACCAAACAGTTTGATGTCCAACAATTTATTACTATAAAAAAAAAAAACTGCACTAAAATAAGCTTTATACAAATATTTTACTAAAGGTAGCACTGAAATGGGTCTGTAATTCGTGGGGTCAGATGTACTACCCGTTTTGAATAATGTTATTAGATTACTATTTTTAATTAGGTCAGGTAGACTCACCGCGATCAATACAATTATTGAAAACAAAAGCCAAAGTTCGCGAGTTTATTCGTAGGAAGTTGGCAGTGGTTTCATCACAGCGTTAATATTTTCTAGTTGCTGATTTGAACCATTGGTTCGACTTTATTAATATATATATGTATATTATTACTATTTGGTTTATTAATTTGTGTATATATATTATATAATTGTATTATAATTATGGTTTATTAGTATATCTCTTCTCTTCTATTCTTGTATTCACCTTTTCTCTCTCTTTATTGCACCTACCACTATTTGTCTCTTCATCACCCTAAGGTTGATTGGTAGAGAAAGCCTAAGGCATTAAGTCCGCCTCTGTACTTTTGTGCATAAAGTGTTAAATAAATAAATAAGAAACACAATTATATTTTTCTTCTAAATATTCACTACAACTAGGTATTGGTTTAAGTTAGGTGGGTACATTTATATAATAACAGTCACATCATTGCATTTTATATCGCAAAAACCAGGATTTTTAAATGTTATCATTGAAAAATCCTGTTTTTTTTTATAATCAGATTTTGGAACTTTCTACTGCATAATTATATAATGGCATTCAATTTTAAGTAGGTAACTAACAAATGTCGTTCAAATTCTTAAGATTATTTTTATTTTCGGTCCTTTTTTATCAGAGATTATAGTAATTAAAAAAATGATAATTTGTAATAGATACTAGATTCAGGTTTTATCACTTGGTATATAAAGTATTGTCACAGCTGGAGGGCCAACGTAGAAATACTGATCTTTGGCGGTAGTGCACCAAGGAGTAAAAATACACAAGGTGAGTGCAGTTTTAAGACCTTGCATTTATATTTCTCATATCTTTACTTCTAATTCTAATAAGTGATAGAATATTGAAGTGTAAAATTTCTTCAAACAAATGCAGCAAGTTACTATGAGTAAGGCCAGTCCTGATGATTGAATAAAATTTCTATCAATACACCGTACTTTGTACTTCACTGTTGGAATAGTAGTTTAGCGTTATCGGGGGCAGATGAAGCTTGTTTTATGAGGGAGTCATTGGCAGTATTTAACATAGTAATTGGAAGACTGGGTTCATTAGTGTGAAATAAAAGATTTTATTGAAAAGTACTATAATTTCTTATCGGTATCGTTTACCTATAGTGCATTCAGTTTTTAAATTACTTTAACCAGAGTGAATATATATTTCGAAACAATCTGAACTGGTTAATAAAGTAGTTGATTTTTAACGTTTCTTATTTTTTTTTTTTTAAACAAATGCTCATATGATTTATTTATACTGATCAAATTTATAGCAAAATTAAAAATTGACGTTGTGACAGTTTCATTGAGCATTTATAAATTGATTTTGTATAATTATGTGGCTT
Source organism: Leucania comma (assembly GCA_958295575.1). Taxonomy (NCBI): domain Eukaryota; kingdom Metazoa; phylum Arthropoda; class Insecta; order Lepidoptera; family Noctuidae; genus Leucania; species Leucania comma. The sequence goes on along the minus strand of OY282474.1, from coordinate 9,681,413 downwards.
TAAAATTAAACGTACAACAATAAATGTTAAGAAAATTAAAAAATATTTTAATATTCTTCGGTATTGTCAAGTAAGTAAGAACAATCGGCTGCTGTCTTTGTAATATGCTATATAATGTTTGTGTGTCCATCACATCTTTATTAAAATATAATAACATAACTTAACTGAATATACCATAACGATCTTAGCAATTTAAATTGTCAACCGTAATAAAAGTGTTTTCATATAATGTAATGGTTTAGTTAAATGTCATAATAATGATTGAATAAAGAAATCCTGCTTTTGACATGTTTACGTAAGTGACGTAATCAAGTCAACAGCACGATTGAAAACAAGAAATAAGATTAGAAATAATATCTCTGTTACATTGCGCTATAGTCTTGGAGGCTAATAGGTCATCATATTGTAATTTGCGTACGAAATAGGTCTCAATAAGATGGTGCTCTCATATGAAGTTATTCACTTCGAATACTAAAATATTTAATTCATGCGTTATGAGCGTTATCTGTTTTGATTTAATAAAGATTTCATGCCGTTATAGTTTCTGGAAATAAAATCCAGCGTTTTCATAGGATGACCTAATGACACAATGTTAACGCCCGGGTTATTACAGAGAGTGTTGAAACTTAGGAAATATAGTTCATACATACCAATAGGTCCCAATAGATAGGTAGGTACTTTACAATAAAATTATCCAGTTTTTCCAGTGTATTAAAAAGCTCATGCATTTAGAATCAATAAATATTTCTATGCTTTCTAGTTTTTGACAGAAAAAGGCTTAGCAATTTCAGGTGTGAGCAATAATGATGACATAATACTAAATCGCTGGGTTTGTTCTTTTATATTTTGGAGAGTTAACACTCTCCGTGTTTACTCTTCGTAATAATTAATTCAGAAACTTGAACTATCTTTGAAGAGTTATCAACTAAAACCTAGAGGTTCTTTTCAAGGTCTCCTAAATTCACCCACAAATATTTTATCATCAGCCGACTCCTACATTGTTTTAAACGTGTCCTAACCAAATTTCTATATTCTAGGATGTTCCGTCTCATCCTCTGCCTGGCGGCATTGACTGCGGCCCTGGCCTACAAGAACCCTCACTATGCCGCCGGCCGTACAACTATGGTCCATTTGTTTGAATGGAAGTGGGATGACATCGCTGCTGAGTGCGAAAGGTTCCTTGGACCTAGAGGATTCGGTGGTATCCAAGTAAGTATTTGATTCATCAGTGATTTTGAAAGAAACAGTAAACGTTATATAACTTTGAAATAGAAGAATAAAAAAGTAAAATATATGCTGTAAAGGAGCGATTTTGAATGATAATTTTTTTCATGTTGGGTTGGACGGCACAAATACTTGTACGGCCTACAGATATAAATGTTTTGGGTCTGAATATCTTGTATTAATGAATTTAATTTTTGTGAACGCACGCACGACACAGAATTAATTTCTAGTCTCCCAGACTAGAAATTAATTCTGTGTCGTTTAAAAAAAATAAAACTAGAGGATTATTTTAATGAGGAATGAATGAGTCAGAGTATGGTTATTATAACTTTCAAAATCTGAATGATTAACCTTATTAACTTATTACGTCTCCTGTATTGGTCTGATGCCTATTTGATATATCCTATCTTTTATGACAAGCTGCCTATCTGGTCACCACAAACTAGTGACTGGGTTGAGCTTTGAATAGTGAGATACAAAAAAATAAATCGTTTTTGTATCTAGTTTTCATGACAGTTTCTGAAGGCTCGTTTTAATGTTGATTCGAGTTTTTTAGGATTAACCAATTCATTCATTTGCTATAGATCTCCCCTCCTAATGAGAACCTAATCATTTGGTCACACCAACGCCCTTGGTGGGAACGCTACCAGCCCATCTCTTACCGCCTGATCACTCGTTCCGGAAATGAAGTTCAGTTCACTAACATGGTCCGTAGATGTAATGCTGTTGGTGTCAGGTAAACATGATTTTACGTATAATATCTAGTTTTTGGATAAAATAATCTCTTTTCTGTTGACCATATCTGTATGACCGTACACTAAACTTTAAAGTTGGCAAAATGGCACAATATTGATGTTATCTACTTGGTCATATAACCTTTGATTTTGAATTCACATTTGATGATATGATATTACATCGTAAACATCAATTATCACTGTATTTAAATTCTTCTACTTCTCCCACAGAATCTACGTAGACGCGATCATCAACCACATGACTGGTACATGGAATGAGAATACTGGTACTGGTGGCAGCACCGCAAACTTCGGCCAGTGGCACTACCCCGCAGTCCCTTACGGCAGGAATGACTTCAACTTTCCCCATTGTGTCATCAGTGGCAGCGACTACGGCTGCTGCCCTGATAGGGTAAGTTACTACTTCTACACCGATTTTAAGGGTCATAAAAGGAAATTTGAAATTACTTGTTTTCTCTTATTGAGTACAGGTATTATGACTTCTAATGACAGCAATGGTATCTTTACGAACTATAGCAACGATCATATTTTTTTTGTGTACCTAACAGATATATATACTACCTAGCCGATTTCGGTTAAGGTGACTGGTTTCTGATTTAGTGCAACGGGTTGCGATCATGTGACTAATATAGCCTATCTTTGTTATGAAGGTGCGTGCACAGTAAGGACATGTTCAAACACCATTGTTGTACAAGTAATGGATGTTGGAGGGCGGCTTATTTTTGATGGTATTTCGCCTGACTTCTAAATCTATCTTACATTGATCTTCAAAGGTTGGAGACCAAGTCTGTCCTTTGCCGTCTCTTCCTAGCGAGAGGGGTCTATATTGCATTTGTATGAGACCAGTGAGCATCACTTCTGAACCTCTGTTCTTCCACCCATCGCCACAGGACTTGATCTCGAAGTCCAGTTTACAGAAACAGTTAAGCAGGATATATTAAAGTGCATAAGTGTACACGCAAACACATCCATGCTCTCTTTAATTCAGTGGAATGGAAACCACTACTACGGGAAGTTGACTTGATGCAATGTCTGACTAAACAATAAGTCTCATATCACCGCCTTTTGGGCCTTCTACTATGCCTAACTGCCTCGCCACCGGAAGTGGATTGTCCTTGCGGCCAAGACAGACCCTGTGCACTATACGCGGAGCAACCGCAAGACTCCTCTCAACCAGGTTTAGCTCGCGAGCCGACGTGGTTACTAGGGTGTGGCCGCTGTGTGCAGTACAGCTGCTTGGAGCCACTGGTGAGAGTTGTTAGGATATCAACGATTTTGACTAGATATTCCGTCACCTATTTGGGTCACCTGGCCGAAATCCGACCCTGACAACTTATTACACCCCAAAACCCGTAACTTTCTTTATTAGTCGTAATTTAACAACATTTAGTGCGGGAGATATCTGGAGCAAGTTCTTAGTAGACATTTATAAATCGTATTTTATAACTCTGCGGTTTTTCAGGTACGTAACTGCGAGTTGTCTGGCCTCAAGGACTTGAACCAGGGCACAGAATACGTTCGTACCCAGATTGTGAACTTCATGAACCATCTTATCAGCCTTGGAGTTGCTGGTTTCAGGTGAAATATCCACTTATCTCTTTTGTTTATTTATTTGTAATAACTATCTCAGAACTCATTTTTAGGGTTCCATACCGTCAAAGGTAAAAATGGAGCCCTTATACGATAATTTTGCTGTGTGTCTGTCCGTCTGTCTGTCAAGACCCTTTATCTTGGGAACACGTGGAGGTATCGTGAAGAAATTAAAACCATATAATGAGGTCTGTGGTCCCTTGAAGTTATGAAAAATCAAACTTCTAAGTTAACGGGAAAAAGATACGGCCGTTTATATTGCAAAAAACGTATATTTCGACACTCTCAAGGGATTCCCTTGAGATTGTCGAAATATACGTTTTTTAAAGTATAGGAAAAAATCTGAAAACTGTAAATTTTTTGTTACCTACATAAAAAAAATGCGTTTCGAAAAAACTTCGTAATTCAATTCATAAACTGAACTGTCTTCATTGGTAAGTTTGTACGGAACCCTCAGGGCGCTAGTCCGATTCGCACTTGCCCGGTTTTTTTGTCCTATTGAATACGAATATGTACGCATATGTCACTTTGTGTGTAGGTTTACTAGTGTGCGAATACCAGTGTAAGATTAGAGGTACCCAAAAAGACACTCTCTAAATATTATTTCTCCTCTACAGAATTGACGCTGCCAAACACATGTGGCCCGGAGATTTACGCGTCATCTTCGATAGGTTACACAACCTTAACACCGCCCACGGTTTCCCCTCTGGCGCTCGTCCTTATATCTATCAAGAAGTCATTGACCTTGGAGGTGAGGCCGTCTCCCGTGACGAATACACTCCCCTGGCTGCCGTCACTGAATTCAAATACGGTATGGAACTGAGCCGTGCTTTCCAACGTAACAACCAACTCAGATGGCTCCATAACTGGGGAGTAGGCTGGGGTCTTCTTGCTTCCAACGATGCTCTTAACTTCATTGATAACCATGACAATCAGAGAGGACATGGTGCTGGTGGAGCAATCCTTACCTACAAGCAGGCTAAGCAGTACAAGGGCGCTATCGCTTTCATGTTGGCCCATCCTCATGGCTGGCCTCAGCTGATGAGCAGTTTTGCCTTCACCAACACTGAAGCTGGTCCCCCAATGGATAACAGTGGCAACATTATTTCTCCATCTATTAACTCTGTGAGTATATATTTACAATTTAAATAGTTAATTATGGATACACGAATACCATTAGTATTTAACATAGACCCTTTAAAAACTACTTAATTTATTTGTATGATTTCTGTGAGCAACTTATTGTCAATATCCACAAAAATATGTTATTTTTAATTTTGATTAAATTTTTTGTTTTCGCTATTTTTAGTCTTTTGGAGTATGCTAAATTATTTGTGCCGAAAGAATACTTCTTTTTCGTTGTACGTTTTCTCATCTTTTCATGTTCTTCCAGGATAACACCTGCGGCAACGGTTGGGTCTGCGAACACCGTTGGCGCCAAATCTACAGCATGGTCGCCTTCAGAAACCGCGCCGGTAATACTGCTGTTACAAACTGGTGGGACAATGGTAGCAACCAGATCGCCTTCTGCAGAGGTAACCAGGGCTTCGTTGCTTTCAACAATGACTATTGGGATCTTAACCAGACTCTACAGGTTAGTTTGAATGATATTTTTACTATTTTGTTTATTTTTGAAAAAAATAGTCAGATAGGGCGCAATTTTAACGAATTATACTTACCATACGGCTTGATCTCCCAATCGAGCGATTAGTTGATTAATTTTCGATTGTTGTAGTTTTCATTGAAAAGTTATTTATTTTTTCTTTTAAAATCACATTTTTAAAGGAACATGATTAACATAGACCATATTATTACATCAAAATTATTAACAGAAGATTAATTTAAGGAGGCAAGGCCTTTAGTAAATCTTTGCACCTTCAACCTATAGACCTGCTTGCCCGCTGGTACCTACTGTGATGTCATCTCCGGTGAGAAGAGTGGAAACAACTGTACTGGCAAGCGCATCACTGTCGGCAGCGACGGACGCGCCAGCATCTCTCTAGGAGCCAACGAGTATGACATGGTGTTGGCCATCCATGCCGGAACTGAAGTAAGTAAACTTTGTTTTGACAGGGTGCAGATGAATATGAGTTTTTACATGGAGCGACTACTTACCTATCCACCATAACAAGTACAATCGGTGCCAGTATTTGTATTAGAGTCAATGATTATGGCGTGATTTGTGCTTGAAATTAAAGCAAAGGTCTGCTGAAGAGATCAAATTCTTTGATAAGACGTAACAAAATTTATGGTTGTCTTGTATTTTGTTCTTTTCTTAATTATTATTTAAAGTTAGTCCAAGCTTAATATATGATTATTTTATCTTATATTCCTTTATGTTCAAGATTTTCTAAAAATATTTTGTTTTTCTTTTCAGTCAAGACTGTAAAACCCGTTCCAGATCGACCTAATCCCATCATCACTGAACGATCGATTTTATATTAAATCTGCGTTGCCTTGATCTGTGATCTTTTTATTTTTAGTTATAAGTTCATAGTTTTTAAGAAATAAAAATAAATGATAATATGTTTGTATTTTTATAATTATATTTTCTGAATTACCTAGTTTCTTAATGATGATTGCAACACAGCTTAAAATGTTCAATCAAGAGATTGCATTATAAGAGACGACATATACCAAAGACACATTTCTGTATTTTTGATAAAAGGCTCTACGAATTAGGGCCGAAATTGCGTGAAACGAACGCCCTCGAGTAGCCGTCACGTAACAAAGCGCGCGTGTTCGTCGTGGAAATCGAATTATTACCTACGAAATGTGGCTAGTCCAACTTTGATGGTGTGCATGTAGTCGTGCTGATGCAGAACTTAAAATTATTATTAAGAAGCAAATTGGACGCGTCTTACCTCACGGATCAAATGGCCTGTACCACGGCTCGGCGCGAGAGATCGCTGCCACCGATCGCCCTCAAGAGGATACGGCGGTGCCCATCTCTACCGTGTGCTCCAACGTATTCTCCGGGCGGTCCACACAGTGGTGATACCCGGGCGTCGCTTTCGCACGAATCCGGTGCAGGAACTTCTCGAACTGACCGTGTTCGGTGAGAACCTGCGTCATGTGTAAGGTGAGGACGTCGTAAGGTCTTTCCAGCTCCTCAAAGAGGGGACTTACTTCTAAAATTATGGCGTGCCCAATTTAAAATATTTGTGAAAATCCTCTTCATTACAGGTATTGGCTCTAGCGACAAACAGTTCATCCATATCAGCGATTAGTTGACTGGCCATAACAACTAGTAATTAAAGTAAATAGAAGATAAATATAAATAAATACAATAGAAAATATAAAATTCATAAATACATTACCAAATAAACTAAAAAATAATAATCTTTTGAATACCGTGTGCGAACGCTGGCGTTCGCTTGGGGCTTGAGTAATTAAAATATACAATAGAGAAAAGATATAAAAATTAAAGTGATAGGTAATGCAAGGAGCATTTATTTACCATCGATTTATTTACCTATTCCGCATGCTTATGTCTTTTTTTTATTTAAGTATTTATTGTAATGCGGGGAATAAGCTCCCGAGACGCGTGCGGGGCGGGACGGTTCCGCATGCGTGATGGAGTCCGCGTGTTTTTTTTTATTTTTATTTTTTATTTATTTATTTATTCAGCATTAATACAAGTCGTTAAATTACAGATGATGCAAATCATAAACTCATTAGAGTTTTACCGTGCATCATAATCATCGACACACAATTTTGACTAAACTAAAACACAGCAAAAAAATAACAAAATATTATTATCCATACATTCTACTAGATCAATAACATATCTCCGAAGAGGGTATAAATAAATACAACATTGACGAGTGAACGGTATGGGCGTAACATCAGTGACCGAGCTAGCCGCGTATCATTCACACAGTAGATCTATTTAGAGTGATACAGGTTGTTCCTTTATTTCAAAACATCTATCTGTGTGTCCCTCATCGCATAATCGATTTATGGGCACAAATGCATAAGATTTTTATTACTTTTTTTTTTTTTTTTTTTTTTGTTATAGTTTCCGGTTTATTTTAGATATTCAGATTTTTAAGAAGTGTTGTTTTAACTTTTGTTTTATGTTTTTATGTGTAATTATATTTATTAATGTTTTTGGTAGACTATTTATGAGGTAGGGTATCATATATTTTAGTGTTCTTTTGCCATGTAAGTTGTTATACTTAGGAAGTAAAAGCCTTGCGTTGATTATACTACGGGTATTTATTTGGCTATTACTTAAGGTTCTTGATATTTTAAAATTTTCATTAAAGAATTCCTCATTCAGAAGTGTTAATTTAACTTTTTCATGGATGGGTATAATTTTACAGACTTCAAACAGCTTATGGTAATCATTTCTCAATTTAATTTTAATGTTGTACGGAGCGATAGTTTTTAATATACGTAGTTGTAGTGTGTATATTTTGTCAAGATGGGTCTTATATGTCCTTCCATAGCTCGATAGTCCATACGATATTATTGACTCGGCCAGAGATTTATACAACATTAATAGTATTTTATATGGTATTTTGTATTTAATTAGAGAAAATTTGGCTAGGATACATCTCAATTTATCGCAGACCCCATCGGTATGTTCTTTCCAACTGAGCCGACTATCAATAGTTAAACCCAGGTACGTTTGCTTATCCACTAGTTCTATTGAGCCGCAGTTGCAAGGTTTGGGAACTTTTTTATAGCAGTTAGCATGCATACACTCATGCGAGTGGGCTATTAATTTAGGCAAGGTTGTACTTCTATTTTGACTGGAACTGATGTATATTAATTTTGTTTTCCCAGCATTTAACACGAGACCCGCGTCATGTGACCACTTGGTGAGTCGATCAAAATCGCTTTGTAGCTGTTGTTGAGCATCTTCAACACTTTTGCCAGCAGCCACAAGGCAGATATCGTCAGCGAATTGATAAATCTCACACTGTTTTATCACATTGACGAGGCTATTCACATATGCAAGGTAGTGCAGGGGACCGAGGACCAAGCCTTGTGCCGTACCTTCCGTCACCCTAACTGAGTCACTCAATGCATCATTGACTTTGACCATGTATTTTCTCTCGTTTAGATAATCTTTACACCAGTCCAGTAATTTACCCCTAATGCCGCTGTCATGAAGAAACTCAATTAGTCTGTCATGTCTGAGAGTATCGAATGCCTTACTATAATCAATAAACACTACTAACACGTGATGTTTTTCATCTAAGTGTTTATGAATACTATCTGTGAACTTTGATAGCAATTGCGTTGTATTCTTTTTTGGTTGAAAACCATATTGTTTATGCGTTATTATCTTATTTTTACTATAGAATTCGTGTATTTGTGTGCATATATATTTTTCAATAATTTTATCAATGGTAGGCAATAAAGTAATTGGTCGATAATTATTGTAGTCCGTCTTTGTTCCCTTCTTGTAGATCGGTCTGACGATCCCTGTTTTTAGCAATTTTGGATATTTACTTTTTTGTATACTTAGATTAATTAGATTAGAAATCACCGACGTGATTGCATCACAAATCCTTTTTAAATCCATTGCTCTAATGCCATCAATGCCTGGGGCTTTATTATTATTCAAGGACATAATGATTTTCTTTATACTGGCCGGGTTTGCAGGCTTTATGCGCATAGTAACATTCGCTGGACTTTTGTACTCTGATTTGTTCAGCAATTTTTGGGAACATTTAGGAATAATAAGTTTAACGCTTTTATCAAACGCGTGTGCAAAATTATTGACGATATCTTTCGAAGTTGTGTTGAGTTTAGTGAATGTATTTTGAATAGAATCATCAATTGACTTTTTTGTTCTTCCTGTGATCTGATTTAGGATTTGCCATAGCAGTCTCATGTTACTTTTGTTTGCTAAAATATCAGATTTAATTTTATTATTTTTAGTATTATGAATTAAAATATTTGCATAGTTTCTCGCTTTATTATATTTATTTTTTAGTATTATATCTCTAGGGTCTTTTATCCATTTATGGAATAATTTGTCCCTATATTCACATGCTTTGGTAGTTTTATTATTTGTCCATTCATTTGCACTACGATTTGAGCTACATTTTACTTTAGTCTTATATTCTGATTTTTTATAGCACTCTTTAAACTGGTTATGTATATAATTATATAGGGTTGTAGGACATTTCATCTCGTGACATTTTGCCTACTGAACTTCATCGAGACATTTGTAAAAGGTATTATAATTAATGCTCGTCTTAAATTTAGGAGCAACCTGTATCTGCGCTCCAACGCAGGCGAGTATGACAGCGCGGTGGTCAGCCAGTGTGGTACCGAGTGTTGCCGTAAATAGGTCTTGTGTGCAGGACCGCGCATAAATGTGATCGATACAAGATTTACTTAATCTTCCATTACTTATTGCTATCCTAGTGTGTTCAGTGATCCCGCACAGAAGCCCGTGACTATGCAACATATTGTTGTATTTATGCTTTACAGGGTCATTAGTTTTCAGATCAATGTTCGTATGTCCTAATAAATATAGATCAGTAGTATTAGTGAACATATTTAGTACAGTATGAAGTTCCTCAATAAATGAGATTTTATTATAACTTGGTGGTCGGTATACCGCACACAAATTTGCAACATAGTTCGATTGGGTGGTGATAGAACAAAAAATACTTTCAAAAAATTTGGTTTTAACATTTTTGATACAGCATTTGTGTTTATTATTGACATATAATATAATACCACCACCCTTTCGGGTGTTTCGCAAAGCCGTGTACATTCGGTACCCGCATAAATGATACAAAACACTATTGTTTTCTGATAAATTACTCTCAATTAGAATAACAACGTCTATACATTTTTTTGAAGTTTTTAGCATTTGTTCAAGAGCAGAGAAGTTTTTAATAATGGAACGAATATTAATATGCAAACATAATAGGTTACATTGACTATTAGGGATACAGTTTAGGAAATCTTTAACGTTTGAGCAGTTACTAACCTCACTTATATCATTGAGATAATTATCCATACTTTTTAAGTGTGAATTTCGTAATAAGTTAACATCTTTATAAACATCTTAATCCTTGTTGTTGATTAGTTCGTGTAAATAATATTTTAATAAGCCTATTTATTTAAATTTTAATGTAACATGTGTGCGAGCTTGCTATCTCCACTTTGTCACATAAACCTTTTAAGATTTTAGACAAGTGTTTTTTGTTATAACAAGTGCAAATTATAAATGTATTGAACAATAAATTAAAAAAAAAATTACTGCACCATTTTTTTGAACGTTGGTAGCGTTTAATATTTAGTGAAGCACGTAATATTAAAAGGCTGATGCAATGCAATGAAAAGATGACGATAATGATGTTTTTATGTCGCTAAAAACGCATGTTTCGACATTCTCAAGGGTATCAAAATTCATAGGGTACTTCCCGTTGACCTAGAATCCTGAAATATGGCACGAACTAAGGTCTTATAGTAGAGATATAGGAATAAATCTAAAAATTTGTTGTACGTCATAAAAAAAACTTATTTGCGATTCAGAAAAATCTTCAAGACTCTATTCGGGATTTGAAGTATACCCTCAGAGCGCGAGTCCGACTCTCACTTGCCGAGTTTTGTGTTCTTTCTTTTCTTGTATTTAAAAAAAAATACTTTATTTTTAATTTTCACTTTACAAAACGATAGTATTTCATGTACCGAATCGACCCTCCGCGGGATTAAAACGACCAAAATTTAAAGGTGTATTAACATATTTTTATCACAGTTTAAAAATTACGACGACATTTTTTGATACCCAATCAAAACTCATCAAGAAATGTCAGCGAAGAGAATTTACCAACGAAGACTATTATTACATTTTGAAATAGAGTATTATTGTAATGAAGTATTGTAGGCAAGAAACTGTGTCACGTCTGCAGTATAAAAATCTATATGAATGACATGTCATTACACTAAGTTGAAAGCAACGCGTAAGTACTAGGAAATTCATGGCGCTTTAGACCTTTTGGTCGCGAAAAAGTATCCTCTATAAGCTATCTTAGCGCTGTAAGTTTTAAAAGTTTTGTTAGACGACATAATGGCAATCTAGCGCTGCAGCGATTTATTGTTTGAACTTTTCAGTATTTTGACAAAGATTTTATATGAACGTTCTTGTGTCTATCGCAAGAATATAGGTCGATGTTTTTAAACAATTGCTCGTAATATTTATTTATACCAATCAAACAATACATCTAGTGGAATGAAACATTGACGTTTTAGTAGTTTCATTGTGCATTTATAATTTGTTTGTGTGTAATATGTGGCTTTAAAATTTAATGTTAAACAATAAATACTGAGCAAGTAAGTAAAAACAATCGGCTGTTGTCTTTTTAATATTTTACATATTGTTTGTGTGTCCATCGCTCTTATCAAAATATAATAACATTACTTACTGAATATACCATAATGATCTTAGCAATTTAAACTTGTAACCTGTAATAAAAGTATTTTCATCTATTGCAGTGGCTTAGATCAATATCGTATAATGACTGGACAAAGAAATCTTACTGTTGACTTGTCTACGTAATTGTCGTAGTCAAGTCAGCAGCACAATTGAAAACAAGAAACAAGGTTAGAAATAATATCTCTGTGGCATTGCGATATAGTCTTGAGGGATAAAGGTCACCATACTGTAATTAACGTACAAAATAGGTCTCTTTCTAACACTGATTTATTTAGTTAGTGTATTTCTATTATTAGCTTTGAATAAATAAACGATTCAAGGAAATAAAGATATCTGAAGAAAATTTTTTCAAGAAAATCCAGTAATTTAGGTTACCTAGTAGTAGTAGATTTAAGATGACCTAGTGACACAATGTTGACTCTCCATAACACTTAATTCAGCAAGTTGACTTATCTTTGAAAAGTTATTAACTAAAACCTAGAGTATTTTTTAAAGGTATCCTAAATTTACCCACAAATATTTTAACATCAGCTGCCTATATTTTTTGAACGTGTCTCTCTAATGAAATTTCTGTATTCTAGGATGTTCCGTTTCATCCTCTCCCTGGCGGCATTGACTGCGGCCCTAGCCTACAAGAACCCTCACTATGCCGCCGGCCGTACGACCATGGTCCATTTGTTTGAATGGAAGTGGGATGACATCGCTGCTGAGTGCGAAAGGTTCCTTGGACCTAGAGGATTCGGTGGTATCCAAGTAAGAATTTTATTTAAATCGGATTTGAGAGCAACAATAAACGTTGTATTACATCATTCATTTTGATTTATTTGCTATAGATCTCCCCTCCTAATGAGAACCTAATCATCTGGTCGGCCCAACGTCCTTGGTGGGAACGTTATCAGCCCATCTCTTACCGCCTGATCACTCGCTCTGGAAATGAAGTACAGCTCACTAACATGGTCCGCAGATGTAATGATGCTGGTGTCAGGTAAAAATGTTTTTGCGTATAATATCTAGTTTTTGGAGAAAATAGTCTCTTTTCTGCTAACCATATCCGTAAGGCCGTACACTAAACTCTAAAGTTGGCAAAACTGCACAATAATGATGGGAAATTTATAAATCATATTGCAAAGCTAATTCAAAAACTAACTCGCTGCATGATATTTTCACAACATTGGTTTTCACCTTGACCAGGCTTATTTTTATAAACCGATTCAGAAACTCATATCGAATATTTGCATCCCAAAGAAATGGTTGTAGGATATGGGTACGGTTAATTTTCTTGTATACAAATAGTTACACAAAAATATTATCTTCTTGGTCATAATAACCTATTACATCAAGAACGTCAAATATCACCGTATTGAAAAAATTCTATTTCTCCCACAGAATCTACGTTGATGCTATCATCAACCACATGACTGGTACAAGTAATGAGAACACTGGTACTGGTGGCAGCACTGCAAACTTCGGCCAGTGGCACTACCCCGCAGTCCCTTACGGCAGGAATGACTTCAACGTTCCCCATTGTCTCATCAGTGGCAGCGACTACGGCTGCTGCCCTGATAGGGTAAGTTACTACTTTTACATCGATTTTAAGGGCCATAAAAGGAAATATGAAATTATTTGTCTTTCTTATTACCAAAAGGCTTACATTCTAATGAGCGCAATACTATTTTTATTAAAAATATTTACCGACACATTTTTTTTTTTGTGTACAGTAACTTTCTACTCGTATTATACTAGTAATTTAAAGTGTGAAGCCCCAAGCGGACACCGTTGTCCTGCCTATTGTCTTTCTATTGTGTCTCTAATTACGGTATTCAAAGGGTTAACAACATTTAGTGCGGGAAAAATCTAAATCGTATTCTTTGACTCTGCTGTTTTTCAGGTGCGTAACTGCAACTTGTCTGGCCTCAAGGACTTGAACCAGGCCACAGAATACGTTCGTACCCAGATTGTGAACTACATGAACCATCTTATTAACCTTGGAGTCGCTGGTTTTAGGTAAAATGTCCACTCCTCTGTTTTGTTTATTTATTTGTAGTAGATTTTGTTTAACATCTATGTACGATTTATGTACGTATGTGTCGCATTGCGTAGGTTTACTAATGTGCGAATCATCATCATCATCAGCCTTTTAATGTTCCCACTGCTGGGACACAGGCCTCCTCTCTAAGAGAGGGAATGGGCCGTAATCCACCACGCGGGCACAATGTGCGAATACAAGTGTAAAATTCGAGATATACAAAAAGACACTCTCTAAATATTAATTTTCTCGTCTACAGAATTGACGCTGCCAAACACATGTGGCCCGGAGATTTACGCGTCATCTACGATAGGTTACACAACCTTAACACCGCCCACGGTTTCCCCTCTGGCGCTCGTCCTTATATTTATCAAGAAGTCATTGACCTCGGAGGTGAGGCAGTCTCCCGTGACGAGTACACTGCCCTGGCTGCCGTTACTGAATTTAAATACGGTATGGAACTGAGCCGTTGCTTCCAGCGTAACAACCAACTCAGATGGCTCCATAACTGGGGAGTAGGCTGGGGTCTTCTTGCTTCCAACGATGCTCTTAACTTCATTGATAACCATGACAATCAGAGAGGTCATGGTGCCGGTGGAAGCATCCTTACCTACAAGCAGGCTAAGCAGTACAAGGGCGCTATTGCTTTCATGTTGGCCCATCCTCATGGCTGGCCTCAGCTGATGAGCAGTTTTGCCTTCACAAACACTGATGCTGGTCCCCCAATGGATAGCAGTGGCAACATTATTTCTCCATCCATTAACTCTGTGAGTATAAGTTTTACAATTTAAATTGCTAATTTATTTGAATGCAAAAATACCCTTAGTATTTAACATAGACCCTTTAAGTTCTACTTTATATATTTGCATGATCTTTGTGAGCAATTTATTGTCAATATGCATAATAATATAAATTAATTTACATTTATTTTATTGTTCTCGCTACTTGGAGCCTTTTTGAGTATTTTAAATCTTTTTGCTGTAAGCATATTTCAAATTCTAATTACTCATCTTCTTTATGTTCTTCCAGGATAACACCTGCGGCAACGGTTGGATCTGCGAACACCGTTGGCGCCAAATCTACAGCATGGTCGCCTTCAGAAATCGCGTCGGTACCACTGCTGTGACAAACTGGTGGGACAACGGCGGCAACCAGATCGCCTTCTGCAGAGGTAACGAGGGCTTCGTTGCTTTCAACAATGACTACTGGGACCTGAACCAGACTCTACAGGTCAGTTTGAATGTTATTTTTACCATTTTTGAAAATGCCTATAGTTTGATATGGTGCAATTTTACTAAATTTTACTTGCCATACGACTTTATTTCCCAATTGAGCGATTAGTTGATCACTTTTCGATCACTTTAATCTTTTCACTGAATAGTTGTTTCATTTATCTATTAACATCACGTTTGTAAAGGAACATGATTAATTTAAAGCACATTATTACATCAAAATTATTAACAGTAGGTTCATTTAAGGAAACATGGCCTTAAATAAATCTTTGTACCTATAAACGAAGTCAATTAACCTTTTTTATTTTTAATCTACAGACCTGCCTGCCCGCTGGTACCTACTGTGATGTTATTTCCGGTGAGAAGAGTGGAAACAGCTGCACTGGCAAGAGCATCACTGTCGGCAGCAACGGACTGGCCAGCATTTCTTTAGGAACCAATGACTATGACATGGTGTTGGCCATCCATGCCGGACCTGAAGTAAGTGAACTTTATTTTAATGAGGTTGCTTTTAAAACATGTACTAGTATTTTTTTATCAGTCTACCTAACCTTTTCCGATCTACATAATATATTAGGGTTAGTTTCCAGTATAACAGGGTGCAGATAGATATTAGTTTTTATTGGAGCGACTACAATTTATCCTCCACAACCCGTATCTGGGTAATCCGGTAACATCGGTGCCAGTATTTGTATTAGAGTCAATGATTATGGCGTCATTTGTTTCTTGAAATTGCAGCAAAGGTTTGTGTCAAACTTGAGCTGCTAAAGAGGTCAAATCCTTTGATAAAACGTAATAAAATTTAAGATTGTGTTGTATTTTGTTGTTTTCTCAAATATATAATATAATTAACTATAACTAACTAACAAAAAAAATAATAATTATACAATTAATTAATTAATAAAATAATTAAATAAATTATTTAACAATTATACTAACTATATATTATTGTAGGTAATAAATTAATGTAAATAGTATGTTGTTGTTTATGCTTTGTGTGTTTCTGTGTATTTGTGTTAACATATGGGTATCTTACCTGAAATCAATGCTTATTATTATTATTTAAAGTTATGGCCAAGCTTAATAGAGACAAGCATAACACCTTTTCTTAAATTCCTCTATTTTTAAGATTTTCTAAAACTATTCTGTTTTGTTTCAGTCGAGGCTATAAAACCCGTTCCAGATCGGCTTAATCTCATCATCACTGAACGATCGATTTTATAATAAATCTGCGTTGCCTTGATCTGTGATTTTTTTATTTTAGTAACAAATCCATAGTTTTTAAGTAATAAAGATAAATGATAATAATAATAATAATGTTTGTATTTCTAATTATATTTTCTGAATTACCTAGTTTTTTAATGATGATTGCAACACAGTTTCAATTGTACATAGCTAGAGATTGCTTTAGATTATAGTTAGAGATTGCTAGAGATTGCTTGCATAAGGCTTTCTTTCGACAATGTTACATTGGGTCTATCTCCGGGTCGTCTCCACACTTTGATCCTTCTAGCACCTGGCTTAAAACAAAACTGAGACTCGTCAGTAAGCCGAACTTTTTTCCAAGCATCATCATCACAGTTTTGATATGCAAAATTCGACCCTATTTGATGGCCTGTGGTAAGTAAAGGAACTCTAGGCGGCAAGCATTAATTTTTATTAAATCTTTTTAAAGAACTGTCCACCAGTCTCTCGAAATTGATTTCTTTAAGTAAACGTCAGCTGATCGAGGCCAATGAACTGTAGTTAGTTAGTACGCAACGACAGACAACTTCCTACAAGGTCATTGACTCGTTTACTTAAAGAAAATAATTTCGTGCATGCGTATATATTAATTCGACTTTTAGAAAAACAGTAATTTATTTTTTAATTTTCTCTTTACAAATCGATAGTGCTTCATGTACCGAATCGACCCTTCGCGGGATTAAAACGACTAAAATTTAACGGTGTATTCATATATAGTGCTATGAGAGCATTGAGCCGAATTTCAGGACTTTCACTTGGCCAACGGGAAGTACCTTATGAATTTTGATGCCTTGAGAGGGTCGAAAACGTATTTTTTGCGACATTAACGGCCATATCTTTTTTTTTCCATTAACTTAGAAATTTGATTTTTTCACAGCTTCAAAGAACAGCAGACTTGAATATATGGTTTTAATTTCAACTTCGTACCTCCATGCGTTCTCGAGATAAAGGGTGTTGACAGACAGACAGATAGCAAAGTGATCCTATAAGGGTTCAGTTTTTTCTTTTTGAGGTACGGAACCCTAAAAATATAAAAAAAGTACTTCTAAGGAAGCCTAGCACATTTAATCGAGATCTCTTTTTTCGCGTTGCCTCTACATGAAACATCGCGTTGGATTGCTTTAGATGGAGCAACAAGCTTTCTAAACTATGCTCGATGTCGACGATAGGCGAGTGGGGAAGGGCCGCCTTAAAGGTGTAATATTTATAATATATTTCCACAATTATCACACAACGCCGTCTAGTCCCAAGCTAAGCAGAGCTTGTGTTATGGGTACCAGACAGCTGGTAAACATACTTATATATTTCTAAATACATACATATTATAGATAAATAACACCCAGACACAGAACAAATGATCGTGCTCATCACACAAACATTTGTTCTGGGTGGGAATCGAACCCACGACCTCCGGCATAGCAGTCAGGGCCACTAACCACTAGACCAACAGGCCAGTCAAAAGGTGTGAAAAAAAAGAAAAAAAAGGTGTGCACAGCACTTACAAAATTAGGTTAAATAATAATAATTATATTATAAATTAATTGTTCATAATAATAAAAAAACATACAATAAATATAAGATTACGTTACAATGTGAAAATTGTTAATGGGATAAATACATAGTTAATTACAAATAGGTTTTGGTTTAATTACGTTGGTGCATTTATTTGATAAGAGGCATTTTTATGATAAGAGGTTGATCTTTGCACTAGAGTGCAAAGATCAACCTCTTATCATAAACCAGTAACAATTTTTAATGTTTTTTATAAGATAAGATTTTCAGTTTTCATAACACATGATCAAAAAGATTAGATTTGCCACCTTTCTGTTGCAAAATTATATAATTTTAGCAAATAGGTACTACGTAGAGACATCGTAGAAACGGATATTCAAAATCTTATGATGATTTGTTATTGTTGATCCTTTTTATCAGATTAAAATAATTAAAAAGATAATAATTAGTATCAAAAACTTGATTGATGTTTTTATCACTTGGTATATAAAGTACTGTCACAGCAGGTGGTCCAACGCAGATACACTGATCGTCAGTGGTAGTGCACCAAGGAGTAAAATACACAAGGTGAGTGCAGTTTTGATACTTTTCATTTGTATTTCCCTGACCTCAGCTTCCACTTCCAAAAAGTTATATTGAACAGTAGAATTTCTTCAAAGATAGAAGATTTTGTTATTAATAATTGCCTGCCCTATTATATTGGTTTCGAAGGTGTGTTTATCGATGGTTGAAAAATATATAACTAGGTACCAACCGTATTTAAATACGTGTGACTACGACTTTTTTTGAAAGAATTTGTTTGTTCAAAAGCAGTGAAATCAGATGGAAATCAGCAACTCAAGAAAACACTGTTGTTCAAAAAGCTACCAGATCAGCTCAAAATAACCAGAAAAAGGAAAGAGCAAGAAAGAATATAATAAAATAATATATAAAGACACAATAAAATAAAGACTCATTAATTGAAGTTTGATATTATTAATTATTTAAAAAAGAACATAGGAGACAGAACATATAAAGTTAACATGAAAAAAGTATTATATCACAAGGTTTACAAATTCTTCACATCTAAGACTAAAATGTTTGTTTTGAGACGAAACGATATATATGACAGTTGCGAAGAAGCTTAATTGCTGCATCATAATGCACTGTTCTGTTGTGATATAGCGCATATTTCCCTCTTAAAATTGCTTTTAATTTCATTTTATTTAATCAAATTTTTGTAATTTTAATTATTTATTATTATTATTTTGAATATTCTGTTTTTTATATGAGTTAAGGATACTGGAAATAAAAATAGTTTTTACTAATAAATCCAGTTTAACTTTTACTACATTAAAAACTACTTATTAATCCATCATGAAACTAGCTTCATTTGTTACGGATAACGCAAAAATACTATTGCTACAGTAAATTAAAAATAAATTACAAATAAAAAAACTTTTTTAAAAACAAGCTTTCAATTAAATGGGCTAAAAAGAAGAAAATAAACTTTTCCTTTATAACTTTTACTATCAATTTATAACGGCATTACACAATTTATATGATACAAAAGCTTGTCGCGAGATTTTGAAAATATTAAAATCAATAGATGAAGTTTTTTAACTTATTTAATTAATGAAGTTATTTAGCTGTGTATTTACACAGTTAAATCTCGCGACAAGCTTTTATATCATATAAATTGTGTAATACCTCGTTATAAATTGATAGTAAAAGTTATAAAGGAAAATTTTATTTTCTTCTTTTTAGCCCATTTAATTGAAAGCTTGTTTTTAAAAAAGTTTTTTTTATTTGTAATTTATTTTTTACTTTTTAGTTATACCTTATTTCAACTACATTTGTATTCTCAGCAAGTCCTTTCATTTGTTACCCATATTATAGGAAAGCATAAGAAACTTAGTCTTAGCAGACTAAGTTCTTTCAGTCCGTTCAGTCTTTAGAAGTCTGCCAGGTTTTTTTTTATTTATTTTTTTATGGTAGGTAAAATCTTCCAATGTCATCCCCTGCCCTTGGGCTTAGTTCGGTCTGTTACCGAACGGACGGACAGCGAGCTACCCATTGCCCGCTGTCCGCAAGTCCGCGCCTACGGTGGCCGGAAATTTGGATCGGAATTACGGCGGCGGCTGCGGCGTAAGCGCCGTTGCCTGATGCAGTAGGCCTCCTCCTTTGCTTTTTTTTATATGGTAGGTAAAATCATCCAATGATAAATCCCGCCCTTGGGCGGAGCGGGAAATATTTTCAGACTCTTACTGATTAAAAACCTACCCTGTTCCTTCCCTGCCTTGGATCCAGGGCCCTGGTATGCATTTTCATACCTCCCCAGAGCCCCAGAATAGGCCTCGACCCTACTGGGCCACTACGGTTTACTGACAACTCCTTGAGGCGCACGGGAACAGTGTGCGCAGTAAACGACTTGGGCTCGGTCCGGTCTATTACCGGACAAACGAACAGCGAACTACCCATTGCCCACCGTCCGCAAGCGCGCGCCTACGGTGGCCGGAAGTTTGGATCGAAATTACGGCAGCGGCTGCGGCGTGAGCGCCGTTGCCTGATGCAGTATGCCTCCTCCTTTGCTAGCATTACTGCTTCGCTGAAGGAGGCGACCACGTGCCACTCCTTCTCGCTCCGGACCAAGGCCCGGCGCGAGAGATCATCGCTACCGATCGCCTTCACGAGGACACGGCGATGCTCTTCGGGCGGGGCACACCTCTACCGTGGGCCTCCTTCTTTGCTAGCATTACTGCTTCGCAGAAGGAGGCGACCACTTGAGAATTCTACCAGGTTGGATTTATGAAACAAAAATGATGGTGGTGGATCGTAAGACTAACAATCAACCTAAATTACATGAAATAGCCAATTGTGCAACAGCGAATTTTTAAGATGTTTGGATATATCACAGGCAATGAAAGCTCTTTGAAACGTTTAGTGGTACAGGGAAGAGTAGAGGGCCTTCGTTCTCGCGGCCAATCGCCTACCAGATGGACAAACCTCACTAAATCATCTTCGAAGTATTCCCTTATTGAATGTACACGAAGTGCCATGAATAGAGAGAAATAGAGTATTCCGCAAAAACCGCAACCAACCTACCAGACGATCCATGATCACTACCACTCCACCAAGAGCATGACTGAGAAAAAGGAAGATATTGGATTTAGAGTACTTAATGTCACTTTATTTTTCAAGTTACTCTCTGCAAGCCCTTTCAATTGGTACCAATTTTGTAGGAGTGTATTAAAACTAACTAGTACGATCGATGGGGTTGTGTCGTTTAACTGCGGAGTTCCAATGACCACGTTCCAGCTCCATCATCAGACCCTGATTACCATATAAGATTCAAGTACTCATCAATACAAATCAAATGAGACCAATTTCGATGGGGTTGTGTCGTTTAACTGCGGAGTTCCTATGACCACGTTCCAGCTCCATCATCAGACCCTGTTTACCATATAGGATCCAAGTACTCGTCATTACAAATCAAATGAGCCTAAAGTCAATGGGGTTATATCGTTTAATAGCGGAGTTCCTATGGCAACCTTCCAGCTCCATCATCAGACCCTGGTTACCATATAGGAACCAAGTACTCGTCAATACGAATCAAACGAGCCCAAATTCGATGGGGTTGTATCGTTTAATTGCGGAGTTCCTATGACCACCTTCCGACTCCATCATCAGACCCTGGCTACCATACATGATCAAAGTACTCGTCAATACTAATCAAACGAGCTCAAACTCGATGGGGTCGTATCGTTTAACTGCGGAGTTCCTATGACCACCTTCTGGCTCCATCATCAAACCCCGGCTACCATATAGGATGAAAGTACTCGTCAATACAAACTAAACGAGACCAAATTTGATGGGGTTGTGTCGTTTAAGTGTGGAGTTCCTGTGACCACCTTCCAGCTCCATCTTCAGACCTTGGTTACCATAAAGGATGAAAGTACTCGTCAATACGAATCAAACGAGTCCAAATTCGATAGGGTTGTATCGTTTAACTGCGGAGTTCCTATGATCACCTTCCGGCTCCATCATCAGACCCTGGCTATCATACAGGATCAAAGTACTCGTCAATACGAATCAAACGAGTCCAAATTCGACAGGGTTGTATCGTTTAACTGCGGAGTTCCTATGATCACCTTCCGGCTCCATCATCAGACCCTGGCTATCATACAGGATCAAAGTACTCGTCAATACGAATCAAACGAGCCCAAATTCGATGGGGTAGCATCGTTTAACTGCGGAGTTCCTATGACCACCTTCCGACTCCATCATCAGACCCTGGCTACCATACATGATCAAAGTACTCGTCAATACTAATCAAATGAGCTCAAACTCGATGGGGTCGTATAGTTTAACTGCGGAGTTCCTATGACCACCTTCTGGCTTCATCATCAGATCCTGGCTATCATATAGGATGAAAGTACTCGTCAATACAAACTAAACGAGCCCAAATTCGATGGGGTTGTGTCGTTTTATTGCTGAGTTCCTATGGCTATCTTCCAGCTCCATCATCAGATCAACTCATTGTCATCATAATGTTGCATTGTCACCCGATTTACACATGTATGTAAAATTTCAGCTCAATCGGTTGAAGATATCTGCTTCAAAATTGAGTTGCAAGATTTGAGCCGAGCATACATAGTTACATACAGTGCAAGCTAATAGAAAGCTTGTAAAAACGCAATGTATTAATGGCTTTTTTTTGTGTACTTCTTGTTTCTTGAGTATTTGTAGTAAACCTTGTTTATTTCAGCATCCTGAAAATCTTGTTTCATACTTTTTTAGTCCTTTTTTTTTGCTGTTAACAACTGTTATTGGCATTTACTTTTATAAATCATTTATTTTGCGCGCTTATTTTGAGCGCTAAATTTCGCAAAGCCTAACTTCAGACGCGCCAAGATCCGTCGGCCGTACCGTACTTACCAATAATTATTTCAACTGTCCTCACTTAAGGGGTATATACTTTTTTTTTATGGTAGGTAAAATCATCCAATGACAAATCCCGCCCTTGGGCGGGGCGGGAAGTAGTGTCAGACTCTTACTGACTAAAAACATAACCCGTTCCTTCGTTGCCTATCGTGCCGGGGCCGGGTATTCCTTTCGGAAGCTGACCCATGACCCCAGCAGGCTTCAACCCTGCCTGCCTGCAGCTAGCAGGCTGGTACTCTACGGTTTGCTGACAGCTCCTTGAGGCGCGCGGGAACAGTACGCGCCGTCGACGACTTGGGTTTGGTCCGGTCGGTCACCGGACGATCGGACAGCGTGCTACCCATTGCACGCCGTCCGCAAGCCCGCGCCTACGGTGGCCGGAAATCGGGATCGGAATCCTGGCGGCGGCTGGGGCGAGCGCCCCGTTGCCTCTGCCTGATGCGGTCGGCCTCCTCCTTTGCTAGCATTACTGCTTCGCAGAAGGAGGCGACCGCCTGCCATCCCTCCTCACTCCGGACCATGGCCTGAACCAAGGCCCGGCGAAAGAGATCGCTGCCACCGATCGCCCCCACGAGGACACGGCGATGCTCCGCCCAGGCGGGGCACATCTCTACAGGATGCTCCACCGTGTCCTCCGGGTGTTCCGCACAGTGGCGACACCCGGGCGAATCCTCCGCACGAATCCGGAACAGGAACTTAGCAAACTTGCCGTATTAGGTAAGGACCTACGTCGTGCGGAAGTTGAGAACGCCGTGAGGTCTTTCCAGCCACTCCTCAAGGATGGGCAGGGGTATATAGTTGACGTTTTTTGATGTTTATGACATTTTTATTGTTTCGTTTAGTTAATTAATAATTTGTTTTTATTTGATACTCGCGATTATTTTTGAACATATTTATTTGAAAATCTAATATGGCTATTGAACTTACTGATTATCTTAATTGAAAAAATGCGTCAAATAAGTGTTACGTATAAAGACAGTATACAATGCAAAAATGTTTCCGATAAGTGAAAAGAGCATATTTGCTTTATTTTGGACACACTATTAATCATAGAAACCACGGATACCACAGTTTTTTTTTGTTTTTTGGTTTTTGCTTTTCTTTTCTTCATCTAATCTTGGTGGGGCCAGTGATGAGCTGAGTTAGGGGTTCCACCAGGATGTAAAGAAGCTTTAAGAATGATTTCAAGGCCGTTGGTACATAAATATGTTAACTGATTTATGTTGACGTTTAAAACGAGAAGATCCTTCACAGCACAAAAGAAAAAGTAAAAAATTAAAGAAATTCTGACTTTAAATTTTATGAATAAAGTTTTATTATATTTTTTATACCTAAATGTTAAAAAAAATTGTTAGATTTCTTTAAATTATATTTGGTTTTTAACACTGTCACATATGGGTCATTGCCTCCTTTCACTGTTTAACTTATTATTGTCATTATAATACTCTTTGTTTATTTATTGAAGATTTTAAATAGCGGAGCAAACATTTACGTGACGTTACGTCTACCGTCAATATGCGTCACCATTGATTTCCATATGATTTAACCATTATGTTTGCTGTATGCACATTGAAAAAGTCTTTGCCCCTGAATTGGTTTCGGTGTTACATTTACTTCTCAAGAAGAGAAATATTCACGCTCGCTTGAGATTCTACGCGACTAAGGGCCGATACATATTGCGGCGGCGATGTGGCGAGCAACAAGAAACAGTTTTTTATAACCTTCGTTTTACATAGCCACCGACCGGGGAAGCGGCCCTGCTTACGCGGAGCGCCCGCCCAGGCCTCGAGGGCGGCTGCGCTACAGTCGTCACATTGTGACACCGTCAATTTTGACTTTTATTTGGTGAAAATTTTTGTTGTACATTTTTTCTGATTTTCTTTAGTTTTAGTGTATTGTGTCTATGCAATGTATATATAGTGATAAGTGTTAAATTTGGTTTGTTTTGTATTCATTTTGCTTCGTTTTATACCTGTAAGTACGTATTATATTGTATTAGTACCTAAGATTTTATATGCCTAACAATGACGACAGTTGTGAAGCCTTACGAAGTGCTAGTCAACCTGCCACATCCCTGGATGCCCTGGTGAGATGCCCTCACTGTTCCCAAGCACGATTTTTTAAGGGTGAACGAGGCTTGAAGGTACATTTGGGCAAAAAGCATAAACCCCAAAATGTACCTTTTTCATGCCCAACTTTCTCATCTCCCCATACACTTGATTCACCCCCTCAACCCTTTTGAAAAACCCTCGCAAAATTAAAAACACCAACTCCTGTTCTAAAAAGAGTTCCACGCGGAGCGAGGCCATCCGTGGCTTCGAACCTTGCACAATGCCTCCGTCTTACCGTGCGAGAGAACTCACAAAGAGCTTGGGAACAATTACTCACCTTCCCGTTTAGAATTCTACAAGTGCAAAAAAACTTGGCAACAAAAAAATCACTAACAGCCCAAATTAAAGATAACTGCAATATTTCGGCCCAGAGTTTAGACCTAAAATCAACATCAAACCTCCCCGAAAGAGGTTTATTGCACTATGTGGAATCTAAACTAGGCGAGGGTGATATTAGAGGTGCAGCTAGGATCATTTTTAGCAGTGATGTGGTTGCGCCGTACTCTCCAGAGACTTTTACAGCTCTAGAAAGTAAACACCTAGCCCCGGCAGATGATCTCACCTTTCCTGTCCCGCTTAATTCAGAATCCAACACTCTTGAAATTTCAGCCCAACAAGTTTGTGCGGCCGTGTGATCATTCCGTAGCGGCTCCGCCGGCGGCCTTGACGGCTTGACGCCGCAACACTTAAAGGACTTGATGAGCGCAAGCGCCGGGGAAGCTGGAGAGTCTCTTTTGAAGGAGCTCACGGCCCTCATTAATCTTATGCTCTCCGACAATGTGAACGAAGCCGTCATTGACATTTTGTACGGGGCTAATTTATGTGCCCTGCGCAAGAAGGATGGCGGCATTCGTCCCATTGCCGTAGGGTCTACATACCGACGTATCGCAGCCAAAATTTGCTGTGCTTTTTACAGCGAAGTACTAGCGAGCAAATTCCAGTCCCTACAACTGGGATTTGGTTCTAAAGGGGGCTGTGAGGCTGCGGTACATGCTCTTTCGACCTACCTCAATAGTAGTGAAGATGAGGTCATTCTTAAGGTTGACATAAAAAATGCCTTCAATTCCGTGAACAGGGATACCATGTTGACAGAAGTTCAAACAGAAATCCCCAAAATTTACAGTTTTCTCCACCAATGTTACAGGCACCCCTCTAAATTACTTTATAAGGAAAAGCTTTTGGAATCAGCCGTCGGTTGTCAACAGGGTGACCCTCTTGGGCCAGTCATTTTCAGTTTAGCAATAAATCCAATCATAAGGCAGATAAATTCTGAATTTAATGTTTGGTATTTGGATGACGGCACCCTAGGAGGTGATGTAGACAGTCTTAAAAGATTTCACTTTTTTGAAAAACAAATTTAGTTCTATTGGTTTACAGCTTAACCTCTCAAAATGCGAAATTTACCTTCCCCAAACGACTGACAGACAGACGACTTTAGCAAAATTTAACACAATAGCACCAAATATCCAAATCACTGAAAGAAATTCTCTTCACCACCTGGGCTCCCCAATTTTCGATGAATCCTTTCCAAAATTCATTGAGCAGAAAATACAAAATTTTTATGACGTCTCGGAAAGACTTTTCAAAATTAACATGCATTCGGCTTTTACACTCATTCGGTACTGTTGTTTTGGGCCAAAATTTACATATAGCCTTCGCTCCTCCCATCTGTGGAAACACCCACAACTTTTGGAAAAAGTCGTTCAAATTATTAGAAACACATTATCCTCAATCTTAAATGTGGCCTTGGACGACCGAGCGTGACAGCAAGCCACGCTTCCCATCCGGCTGGGTGGCCTCGGCGTCCGCAAAATTTCTAGTATAAGTTTACCAGCTTTCAGCAGTTGAGGTACCGTGTTTGTCCGATGCGTTGAATGCTTGGAAAATGGCTTGTCCCAACACGGATTTGCCCGACAACCTGTCCTCGCAAAGACGGTGGGACGTGCCACTCTGCAGTACCATACGTAATAATCTAATTAACACGTCTTCAAGTACTGCTGAGCGTGCGCGTCTGCTGGCTGTGGGAGAATGGGAGTCGGGTTTATGGCTTCAGGCACTCCCGTCATCCATCATAGGTACTATGATGGCTTCGTTTCGACTAGCAACTTGCTTACGCTTAGGCGCACCCTATGTTGCTCCACATCGGTGCCACTGCGCCGAAGCCGCCGACAGTCTCGAACACCATGGCCTGTCCTGCTGCAGGAGCGCAGGCCGCATAGCACGGCATGCTAGCATCAACGATATTATCCGTCGAGCTCTTGTCACAGTCAGTGTACCTGCCGTACTAGAACCTAATGGCTTGGTACGTGACGATGGAAAGAGACCAGATGGTATGACGTTGGTGCCGTGGAAGGTGGGTAGGCCTTTGGTGTGGGACGCAACCTGTGTCGACACCCTTGCGCCATCAGATATTCCAAGTTCGGCAGGTTGTGCCGACGCTGCCGCTGCGGCTGCTGAGACCCTTAAACGGCGCAAATACTGTAACCTTATTGGTAATTACAGTTTTGAGCCGTTTGGGGTTGAAACGCTTGGGTCATGGGGTCCGAGTGCGCGTCTCCTGTTTAAGGAAATTTCACGCCGTCTGATCGACACTTTGCGTGACCAGAGGGCTGGCTCGTTCTTCGCCCAAAGAATTAGCATTGCCATTCAACGTGGCAATGCTGCCAGTCTTCTGGGTACATTTCCGGATGACAGCGATGTGGAGGAGTACTTCGACGCCTGAGTGTACTGTGTTTTTGTATTATATGTACTAAGGTAGGTTTTAGTATAATTAGTTTAGTTAATATTTAAGGTTTTGTACATGTGTAGATATAATTTAATTAGTTATTTATGTATTCTTAAAGAAATAAATTTGGTATTTTCGATTTTTTGTATAATTTGGTACATCCTCACAGGAAAAAAAAACGATAAGAATAAATACGAAAACATGACATTTTAAAGTGGTTAATTTTTTCAAAATGTGTTGCGCGGTTATAATTAATCGATTAATGTATAGCCGAAGAATAATATTACTATTTTTCAACTAACCTAACCGTAAGATTTAATTAGATACTATATTTACACTATTTGATTGTAGCCAATCGAGAAATCGATGTTTTTAATGTTTTATTGTTGATTCAAAAATTTATTAAATTGGTGAGTGGCGTCAAAATTTGAATTCAATTATTAATATTTATTGAATTCTTTGGTGACATGCATGTAGTGCATGTGTCCAAAACAGTGAATAGTCATAAACATGGAAAAAAACAGTTTTATAGCAATAATAGTAAATAATTTTACACTAAAATAGATTTAAAAATTATAAATCACATTATAAATCTTTTTCCCAAGGCTTACAGACTTATTAAGACAAACAAGAAATTGTTTTTACTGATTGTACTTAGGACAAATCTCGTGGACCCGTTGGGAATTGATGTAAGAACATTTCAAAACGCGTTTTTTTTTTTCATGGACTCGATGGGAAATGAAGAACACTAGAATCATGGAACTTTGGGAATAACCCAAAAATAGCAGTAGTAGTAGTGTGGTGTGTGTAGTGTAGTTAAAGTAGTATTGTCGAGTGCATAAGAAGAACAATCTACTTGTATTAACTGCTTTCTTTGTAATATGCTACATAAAACATTAACGTCACGCCTTTTTTAGTAATAACCTAAAACATTTTGTTGTAAGTGTTTCTGGATTAATTATTTAAATTAGTTAATATGGAAAGTTGAATTATTAATTATCTTAGAAGAGGTATAAGGTAACTTTAAACTAGAGCACTTTTTTAAGGATTTCTAAATTCACCCATAAATTTTCATTGTCAACTAATGCTTATATTTCTTTAAAGTGTCCTTCTAATCAAATTTTTGTGTTCTAGGATGTTCCGTCTCATCCTCTGCCTGGCGGCATTGACTGCGGCCCTGGCCTACAAGAACCCTCACTATGCCGCCGGCCGCACGACCATGGTCCATTTGTTTGAATGGAAGTGGGATGACATCGCTGCTGAGTGCGAAAGGTTCCTTGGACCTAGAGGATTCGGTGGTATCCAAGTAAGAATATAATTCATAAGCGTTGTATAATATTGAAACAAAAGAATTAAGAAATAAAAAAAATATCCTGTTTTTTATGACATTTTCAAAAAACTTCGATAATTTTAACCTTAAATCGAGTTTTTCAGAGTTAACTAATTTGTATATTCCTTATAGATCTCCCCTCCTAATGAGAACCTAATCATCTGGTCGGCCCAACGTCCTTGGTGGGAACGTTATCAGCCCATCTCTTACCGCCTGATCACTCGCTCCGGAAATGAACTACAGTTCACTAACATGGTCCGCAGATGTAACGCTGTTGGTGTCAGGTAATAATGTTTTTACGTATAATATCTCAAGTCTTTTTTCTGCTCAACGTACCAATACTACCGTACTCTAGACTCTAAAGTTAGTAAAACCGCACAATAATGATGGGAACTCGTATTTTTACAACATGGGCTGTCTCATAACTGCAAATTTTTGCACAGTAATTCAGAAACTCATATTTAATAATATTTGCATACCTAGGAAATAGGTATGGTTAAATTTCGACTTTACAAAAAGTTACCTAGAATATTAAAAATATTATCTACTTGATCATATGTTTAACCTATTACATCATAAACATCAAATATTCAAATTCTTCTACTTCTCCCATAGAATCTACGTAGACGCGATCATCAACCACATGACTGGTACATGGAATGAGAACACTGGTACTGGTGGCAGCACCGCAAACTTCGGCCAGTGGCACTACCCCGCAGTCCCTTACGGCAGGAATGACTTCAACTTTCCCCATTGTGTCATCAGTGGCAGCGACTACGGCTGCTGCCCTGATAGGGTAAGTTACTACTTCACTACGATCACTTTTTTTTTGTGTAACAATAACTTTCCATGATACTCGTAATTTAACCACATTTAGTGCGGGAAATATCTGGAGCAAGCTCTTAGTGGACCTTTTTAAAACGTATTCTATAATTCTTCTATTTTTCAGGTACGTAACTGCGAATTATCTGGCCTCAAAGACTTAAACCAGGCCACAGAATACGTTCGTACCCAGATTGTGAACTACATGAACCATCTTATCAGCCTTGGAGTCGCTGGTTTCAGGTAAAATATCCACTCATATCTTTTGTTTATTTATTTGTACTAAAACTTGTTTAACATCTATGTACGATTTTTGCACGCATGTGCACTTTATGGCGTTTTGTGGTTTTTTGTGGTTTACTAATGTGCGAATACTACTGTAAGATTGGAGATATACAAAAATAAACTCAAATATTATTGCTTGGCTACAGAATTGACGCTGCCAAACACATGTGGCCCAGAGATCTCCGCGTCATCTACGATAGGTTAAACAATCTTAACACTGCCCACGGCTTCCCCTCTGGCGCTCGTCCTTATATCTATCAAGAAGTCATTGACCTCGGAGGTGAGGCCATCTCCCGTGACGAATATACTCCCCTGGCTGCCGTCACTGAATTCAAATACGGTATGGAACTGAGCCGTGCTTTCCAACGTAACAACCAACTTAGATGGCTCCATAACTGGGGAGTAGGCTGGGGTCTTCTTGCTTCCAACGATGCTCTTAACTTCATTGATAACCATGACAATCAGAGAGGACATGGTGCTGGTGGAGCAATTCTTACCTACAAGCAGGCTAAGCAGTATAAGGGCGCTATCGCTTTCATGTTGGCTCATCCTCATGGCTGGCCTCAGTTGATGAGCAGTTTTGCCTTCACAAACACTGAAGCTGGTCCCCCAATGGATAACAGTGGCAACATTATTTCTCCATCTATTAACTCTGTGAGTATAAATTTACAATTTAAATAGTTAATTATGGATACATGAATACCATTAGTATTTAACATAGACCCTTTAAGATCTACTTAATTTATTTGTTAATTTCTGTGAGCAATTTATTATCAATAACAAAATAATATCTTAATTTTCATTTCACTGTTTGTTTTCTCAATTTTTATCCTTTTGAAATATTTTTAATCATTTCTGGTCGCAAGAATATTTCACTTTCGTTTTCTCATCTTCTCTATATTTTTCCAGGACAACTCCTGTGGCAATGGCTGGGTCTGTGAACACCGTTGGCGCCAAATCTACAGCATGGTCGCCTTCAGAAACCGCGTCGGCAACACTGCAGTGACAAACTGGTGGGACAATGGCGGCAACCAGATAGCCTTCTGCAGAGGTAACCAGGGTTTCGTTGCTTTCAATAATGACTATTGGAACTTGAGCCAGACTCTACAGGTCAGTTTGAATGTTATTTTTACTATTTTGTTATTTTTGAAAATTTTGTCCGATACGATGCAATTTTGCTGAATTATAATTGTTATACGACTTGATCTTCCAATTTAGTTAAACAATTTTCGATTGCGTCAATATTTTCATAGAAAGGTTGTTTAATTTATCTATTAACATCACGCATTTAAAAGAAATGTTTCATATATTATTAGGTACATCAAAATTGCTAACATTAGGTTCATTTAAGGAACCATGGTCTTAAATAAATCTTTGTACCGTTTACTGTTTATCAATTAACCTATTTGTATCTTCAACCTACAGACCTGCCTACCCGCTGGAAACTACTGTGATGTCATATCCGGTGAGAAGAGTGGAAGCAACTGTACTGGAAAGCGCATCACTGTCGGTAGTGATGGACGTGCTAGCATTTCTCTAGGAGCCAACGATTATGACATGGTGTTGGCCATCCATGCAGGACCTGAAGTAAGTCCAATGTGTTTTATGAAATGATTTCGTATAGGGTTATTTTTAAGAATTGAGGTAGTATTTTTCAATCAGTTAATGTTATCGTTGGCTTTTAGTCTAACAGAATGGAGCATAATAACAGTTTTTTTACATGGAGCGACTTTAGGATAGTTATTTGCTAAAATACGTACTTCTACATCAGAGCGCTAGGCTAGTGACGTAACTTCAACACGTCAAGACTCGGGATCATTGATGGGACCTCGTGATGATTCCCGATGCTGCACGAATGGGCCTTCGGGTGTTTCGGCGACTAGCGGCGGACAGCGGTCGGCTACATTCGCAATTTATCCCGATTGCTACACGACTGCCGATTTCATTTTCATAAACCAGTAGCTGAGTTTATAGCACCGGTGTTTCTATTAAAGTCAATAATTATGGTGTGATTTATGCTTGGAATCGCAGCAAGTTTGACTAAAACAAATATTTTGAGCTGCTTGAAAAGTTATGCTTTCGTAGAATGCAAAACGACATTCACGGTTACGTTGTAATTTGTACATACCTTTCTTAAAGATGTTCCAAGTTTGTTTGAGCACTATTGCCAATAATAAATATTTAAATTGTAATATCCCAATGTTTCAATTTTTTTTTTTTTTGTTTCAGTCGAGGCTGTAAAACCCGTTCCGGATCGACCGAATCCCATCATCACTGAACGATAGTAGAGTTTTTTATTAAATCTGCGTTGCCTTGATCTGTGATCTTTTTATTTTTAGTAGTAAGTTCATAGCTTTTAAGTAATAAAACTAAAAACAATAAATAATATGTTTGCGATTATATGCAATTCCTGACACACACAATAGATGATACACATACACAACACAAAAGTCGGAGTTATAAAAGACGACATACTTATACCAAAAGAGAAATTTATGTGTGTTTGATAAAAACCTTTACGTTTAACAACACTTCAGAGTTTATTGAAACTACGTTTCACTTGGTTTTGGTACGCAGTTAATAAATTGAACCACTTGCTATGGTTATGCGCAGCCCCCACCTCGATTGAGACCCGAACTCAATCGAAGTGGTCTCGGTTACTGCGCATTCAAGGTCAACCGCCATAGTGGTTCAAGTTATATTGACGTGATTGTACTGGCTCATCGGTATAGTCATATATACCTAAAAGGAGAAACTGACTGACATATCAACGCATCGCCGAAATTACTAAGACTACATTGTCCTTACATAATTTATTTATGAATACTGTAATATGGAAATATTTTAATAAAAAACATTTTTGTAAAAGAGTAACCATGAAGTATCTTGCCGGTTCTTCTCCATAGGAAACGACCAATTTGGAACCGTGCACTACCATAGGAAACGACTAATTTGGAACCGTGATTCAATCTGAACAAACTATATTCAGGTTTCGCATATACTAAAAATAATGTGGTATATGCGCACACACACTATCACATATTGACTGTAAATGGCACTATTTCAAATTTGAAAACTTTACAGGATGAAGAAAAGATTTTTCGCGTCATTGATATAGTATCTAGTATAATGAATAAATACATGTTTTTTTTTAAAGATTTCATTTACACATTTTATTAAAAACACAAGTCGTAAAATACGCTTCTTTGAATATAAAAATAAACAAGATAGGACAACATAAATCAACAAAAAGAAGTTGAAGTTAGTACAAGTTAAATGAAGTCGTTTTGGCGCCGAATTTATCTGAGATGGGATTTTTTGCAACACTTCCGTAGTGTGTATGAAATTTATATATAATCAGTAGTCATTAAAAAAACTGTAATATTACTGCTAACCAGTTCACAGTCAAGATGTAGAAAATTTTATGGCTTTATAGATGCTGTTACAAACCGCCTTGTAGCAATGATAGATAATATTATAATAGTGTATAAATAAATAAAATAAAACAGCAAATAGATATAATATGTAGAAGAGTACATTCTGTGCTGCTCTCATGAAGAAAATTCGTCAATTTTATACAATTCCTGTAACATTCAAGTAGGACCCGTGCCCTTGTGTCGTGCTTCTATGTCATATTTTGGCTTTATTATTCCCCGGTTTGTTTACCTC
The DNA here is from genome assembly GCA_958295575.1 of Leucania comma. Taxonomy (NCBI): domain Eukaryota; kingdom Metazoa; phylum Arthropoda; class Insecta; order Lepidoptera; family Noctuidae; genus Leucania; species Leucania comma. The sequence continues at coordinate 9,647,551 of OY282474.1, read as the reverse complement.
ATTATAAAATAATTGCGAGCAGTATCTTGATATCATACACGGTTCGTTTCGTTTATGAAAAACCTAAATCTAAAATTAAACCACATTGCCAAAGATCACGTACAGCAGTAATGATTTTTGAAAGAGAATTGTACCTATGTCAAAATGGAGACAAAAATTCTACCTTGCCATGAAACAAAATATAAGCAATTTTCTAATGGCACTTTCCTCGCAAATACTCCTGTAGCCTATCCCGCAAGAGCCGAGCATTTTTCCAGAGATTATCTTTTACAAAATATTAGAATTAAATTCAAGCGATTGTGAACTCTGGAAGTACGCATAAAATGGTTGTAATAAGTCAAAAAAAACTTTTGCTTAAGGCTTTTTACACTGTAAAAGACTATCTTGAAGACAAAAAGGCATGGGATTGACCTGCTCCAGTACGCTCTACAATTGTTGTAATTTCTTTTTCTCTTTATTTAATTATATTTCAATTGTGCTTTTTTATATTATTTTTACAATTTGAGGTTGATAATTATTTTTTACAATTTGACATTGATAATATTTTTTATTATTTTCAATATTAATTAATTTATTTATTTTTTAAATTCAATTTTGACATACAAATTTACTTTGTTAAATATTAAATTTTTCTACACTTTTGTAATTTTGTATTTTCGTTTAACATTGTAAATATGAGGACTATGTGGATTATTTTATTTTTTTATTTTCTGTTATTTTGACGTATGTCTGGCAATTTGAGTATTTCTGCGGCCTACCCAAATGTCCTTTCATTGGTATTGTTCGTCAACTCGTTGAGTTCCTAAGTAGTTCTAAGTTGAGCTGTACGAATACTGACAAATGCTTGCACTGACTGGACAAGTCCACTCAAACCTGCGTGGTTCTTTCCTCAAAAGACCATCTCAGACACGAGTCTGCATGGTTCTCATATGATTTGACCATAACATGCTTGCTGTATGGACTTTTAAAAGAGACTTTGACCACTGAGTTTGTTTCGGTGTTTCTTCTCAGGGTAGTCAGCTAGGAAACACCGGCCTCATCTAGCTTAAACTGACAAAAAAATTGACCTGTATAAATGTTTGTAAAAAACCTATTTGCAAAATAAATATCATTTATCAATAGAGACCGTGTGTTGCTTGGAGTTCAAGTAGCTAGACTTATGTATCTGAGTATAAACACTGACGGTGGAAGTTAAAACGAAGTACGAGTATTAAGTTTTACGACAGTACTTACAACGATAGGAACGTTCGATAAATCTGATGGATCTCTTTATTTTATACAGCTAAAAAGTGGAATTCCCTGCCAGAGTTTGTGTTTCCTGATAGCTATAACTTATAGTTAGGGAAAGTTTTTTGCTCGATGTTCGATAAAGCTCTGCTGATGTTTTAGTTGGACTTTCTTAAATAGTTGCAATGATGGTAACCAAGCAACGGCTCCGGGCCTATGCAACACATGTATTTCTGAAGCACTCATACTCGGAGATAACCTGTGCTTGCCAGAAAGTTCGGGCGCTATGCCGTCTCTCCAATCATTCTCATTCAAGATGGGACACACCACCACTATTATAATTTGTCCTGAGTTAGGATGCGCTAATCACTGCTCTCATTGCACTACTAGGTACAGACGAAGCTGAACCCTATACAGGGCCTAAAGTCTGCTATTACAATAGCTGTAGAATCGTCTATCATTGATTTCATAATTGTTGATTTTGACAAGTTTGATAATCTACTAATATAATGGTGACTCTAATGAACAACCACCAACACTCGATTGAAAGAAACAGTAGTCACACAAATATTTACCTGAGTAAAATCATTTACATATTTAAAAATAATAAACTAATTAAATATATTAACAAAAATATAAACTAATCTACAAAATTGCATGGATAGTACAAAAATAATATTGTGTGAAGCGATATATTATGCCATCTCGTGTAAAACTAGAAAGAACTGTTGCTCTCGATAAAACTGTTTCATTAAGTTATTACTAGATGGCGTTGTCATCGAGAGGATCCAGCGATTAGGACTCGAGCTGGCTGCACAAGTCTGAGGGTATATATATTTTCATGGCCCTCGAAAGGTGCCACCATCGGGTTTCCAAATAATAATAATTTTATTGTCAAAAACACAATTTAAAAAAAATAGGAGATATACTGTTAAAAAAGGATGAACCGAGAACACTTTAGAAATAGCCTTGGGCCCAAACTAGAAACAGCCTGTATCTTGGAGGCCCAGGACTAAATAGCAGGTTAGACAGATTGGAATTTTTGTGTGACACGGCATATTTTACAATACGAAAAATATGAACACAAAGAAATTATATTATAAATAACGGTAGGAGAAGTTCAAATCGGCGTCGAGTCGACGATGCAGTGCCTAGGACTCGCCCTCAACAGCTGATGGAATTTCAAGGACCACTTCCGACGTCTGGGTTCCAACCTAGGGAGTCGACGCCTCCTCTACGAGGGTTCGGTCCATGGCCCTTTACGGGGCGCCTTTATGGGTGAAAGCGACCAGTGGCCACGCTGAACGCATGCCAAAGGGTCATGGCCATCCGTATGGTGCGGAGATACCGCACGGTTTCTCGCGAAGCGGCGAGCCTCCTTGCCGGCCTGCCACCGTGGGATCTGGAGGCAACAGTCCTTGCACGCATACACGATTTGCTACGTCCGGGCGCAACTCTGCTCCAAAATCTGCTAAACTTGCAAAGATTTAAGTAATTTTCTGAATGGCGAAGGCACAATATGTAAAATAAGCACAACAAGCACATGATGCACAATAAGTACAACAAACATAATAAGCACAAAATGAACAACAAGCATAAAATGCACAAAAAGCAAAAGATGTCCAATAAGCAGTAGAAACACAAAAAGCACAAGATGCACAACAAGCACGAAATGAACAACAAGCACGAAATGAACAACAAGCACGAAATGAACAACAAGCACAAGTTACATAATAAGCAAAACAAACGCAACAAGCACAAAATGCACAACAAGCACAAGATGCACAACAAGCACAAGTTACACAATAAGCAAAACAAACGCAACAAGCACAAAATGCACAACAAGCACAAGATGCACAACAAGCACAAGTTACACAATAAGCACAACAAGCTTTTATATCATATAAATTGTGTAATGACGTTATAAGTTGACAGTAAAACTTTTAAAGGAAAAGTTTATTTTCTTCTTTTTACCCGACTGCGCCAGAAGGAGGGTTATGTTTTTCGAGAGTATGTATGTATGTATGTATGTATGTATATATGTATGTATGTATGTATGTATGTATAATTGTTTGGCACGCTCTGCAGCCTGAACGGCTTGATGGATTTTAGCTTGAGAGGTGTCGTTAGATTCGTATTTACTGTGAGAGTGACACTGGGTATACCAAAATAAAAAAAAAAACAAAATGGCGGATTTTTAGCGCCAAATTCAAATGTTTGGCACGCTCTGCGACCTGAACGGCTCGATGGATTTTAGTTTGAGAGGTGTCTTTAGATTCGTAATTACTTTGAAAGTAATATCGTAATAAAATAAAACTAAAAAAATAAAAAATAAAAAACGGTAATTTAAAAAACTAAAAAACCCGACTGCTTTTCTGAGCATTTATGAAAAAGCCCTAAAACAAGAAAGTCGTTGTACCCGATTGCACTTATCTATATAATATTTTAAATACTAGCAGTCGGGACCCATTTTAGAATTGAGAGCACATACCTATATTACATTGCAGATTACTCCAATCTATTGACCAGACGGCTGACTTTCTAGAATGGGTCCCGACTGCCAGTATTTAAAATATTATATAGATAAGTGCAATCGGGTACAACGACTTTCTTGTTTTAGGGCTTTTTCATAAATGCTCAGAAAAGCAGTCGGGTTTTTTAGTTTTTTAAATTACCGTTTTTTTTAGCCCATTTAATTGAAAGCTTGTTTTTAAAAAGCCTTTTTTCATTTATTTATTTTTTACTTTTTAGTTATGCCTTTTTTAAATCACTGTCGTATTCTCAGCAAGTTCTTTCATTAGATACCCATATTATAAGAAAGCATAAGAAACATAATCCTTTAGAAATATGCCATATTGGCATTAGAGTAATTACTTATAGTAATTTTATTTTTCGAGTTACTCTCTGCAAGTCCTTTCAATTAAGAGGGGACTTATCGTTATAATTATGGTGTGCCCAGCTTTGGATTGCGATGTCGCTTTCACCATTTCACCATGAGATCCCGACCGAACTCTGTCCGCCATGTTTACGACTTGACATGACAACGGAGTTTCCCTGACGTTGCATTTCTACGCGCAAATCGTGCATGCATACAAAGACTGTTGCCTCCAGACCCCATGGTGGCAGGCTAGCAAGGAGGCTCGCCATTTCACGGGAAACCGTGCGGAATTTCCGCACCATCCGTATGGCCATGACTCTCTGACATGGGATACCTGGGTAGAGCTGGAAGCTCTGCAAGAGGCCTCGTAAGAGGTGTCTGGACCCTCTAAGTTGAGCCGTAGCCGCTTGAGAATTCTATGAGGTTATGTTGTTGTCTCGCAAAGTTCACATGGCCACCTTCAAGCTCCATCATCAGACCCTGGCTACCACATAGCATCAAAGTAATCGTCAATACGAATCAAACGAGCCCAAACTCGATGGGATTGTGTCGTTCACTTGCGAAGTTCCTATGGCCACCTTCCAGTCCCATCATCAGACTTTGGTTACCATATGGGATCAAAGTACTTGTAAATACGAATCAAACGATCCCAAACTAGATGGACATGCGTCGTTTTATGGCGGAGTTTCCATGGCCGTGTTCCAGCTCCATCATCAGACCCTGGCTCATAAAAGATCAAAGTTCTCGTCAATACAAACCAAACGAGCCTAAACTCGAAGGGGTAATATTGTTTTATTGCTGAGTTCCTATGGCCACCTTTCAGCTCCATCATCAGATCAACTCCACGTCATCATAATATTGCATTGTCACACGATTTACATATTATGCAACATTTTAGCTCAATCGGTAACTGGGAAGTGGATTAAATTTCATTTGCAAGATTTGATCACAAATATCGGTGAAACTACGTAATATAAAGCTTGTAATATCTAAAAAACTAAACTATTCACGAGAAATGAAAAGTAAAATATAGTTCATGTTTCAGATTATTATTATCTGACTATTAAAAAAAAACGTATCGAAAATGTAAATTAACAACTACCTAATAAATATTACCAACACTATTACCAATACTTTCAACAAAATGGTTTGTTTGTAAGCACAAAACGACCATATAGTAGTCCCGCCTGCTATTTAATTCTATGTTCCTGGAGCCTTATAAAGGAAAAGTGATATAATATACGATTTATTATTCAAAGACAAACGCAGTTTTTTTTGTATGAACTAACGCCCCTACTAACAAACATTGTAAAATAATATCTTACATAAAAAAAAATACATTCTTATCCCGACTAAAATATCAATAATTAAAACTATAACTGAAACAAGAAGAAAGTTACCAAACAAAATCACAAAACAGTACTGATTGGTTGGATTAGTTTTTCACAATAACATTGCTTATTTATATGTATGTATCTAAGTATCTATTTATTATTGCATATTTTGTTTCTTTTCTCTTTGTCTATTTATTAGTTATGTTGCACTTACCATGTTAACTTTCTGCACCACCCTGGTCGACTGGTAGAAAATGCCTAAGGCATTAAGTCCGCCTTTGTACAATGTTATGTGCATAAAGTTTGTATAAATAAATAAAATCCTACATAACATCGATTAAAAAAAAAACATATTCTCAAAAAAAAATTAAAAAGTAGTAACAAATACGGTTTGTTACTACTTTTTTTTAATTTTTTGTGTAAATTCGTTCCCTCTCCTAGAGAGCAGGCCTGAGTCCCAGCAATAGGACCATTAGAAGGCTGATAATGCTTTTAGGTATATGCTTGTACTCGAGATTAATTAATTTTGTTTCCGTACAAACCAATTGATAATAACAGCAATCTGTAACACAAGGAAATAATATTAATTTATATAAAAGTCGAAACTATGCAATATGCTTCTTGCTAGACACTACTAAAGCCTGTGATAAGGTATCACACTCGATCCTATTAACTAGGCATATTAAATGGAATAGGCATTAGGGGGGACGCACTTGATTGGCTTATACCATATCTTGTAGATAGAAAACAGTACCTACTGATCGAACACCTGGGTGGCCGACACATGTGAACTAAAAACGTGCTTTTAGAAATACTATCTGCCAACTGGTCTATTCCTCAAGGTAGTGTGATAGGGTGTATACTTTTCTGTATCTAATCTAATGATCTGCCAAATATATCTGAAAATTTGCGTGTGTACTCTGTGTGTTATTCGTTGATTATATCTACATATTTTTAAAAGCCCTATTTTTGAGGTGGAAATCATCAAATAACTTTTCTCACATTCGGCAGGGCCAGATTCTTACTTACTAAAACCCATCTGTGCTACATCAGTTATCATTTGCGTTCCAGGGCTATAGTAACTCTTTTGAACTATCGCCTTACTTAACCCCTTCGGCTTTTCTGATATCTCTTTGAGAAACGCTTCGAACACAACGTGCCTATGGTGGCTGGAAATCGCACTGTAAAAATATAGTTTTTGCTGGATGTAAATAGTCTTCTTAAGCCCGGTATATTTGGGTATGACGACTATAGAATTATTGCTGAGAATGATGAGTATGCTCGTTTTACAGATCCAGTCCCACTAAAAGCTTACTGTTGAGAACTTGAATTGGTCCTTGCGGGCGGTCTCTCAACAGGGCTGTATTGTTATAGCCAGGTTCATGGTGCTGAAACCCGGGCCTGATTGTTTTCTGCTAGAAGTAGCCGATTCCGCTGCTACAACTTTTCAAACCAATCATCCTGTTTTTACCCGACTGCGCCAGAAGGAGGGTTATGTTTTTCGAGAGTATGTATGTATGTATGTATGTATGTATGTATATATGTATGTATAATTGTTTGCCACGCTCTGCAGCCTGAACGGCTCGATGGATTTTAGCTTGAGAGGTGTCTTTAGATTCGTATTTACTGTGAGAGTGACACTGGGTATATCAAAATAAAAAAAACAAAATGGCGGGTTTTTGGCGCCAAATTCAAATGTTTGGCACGCTCTGCGGCCTGAACGGCTCGATGGATTTTAGTTTGCGAGGTGTCGTTAGATTCGTAATTACTGTGAAAGTGATATCGTAATAAAATAAAACTAAAAAAAAAAAAAAATGGTAATTTAAGAAACTAAAAAACCCGACTGCTTTTCTGAGTATTCATGAAAAAGCCCTAAAACAAGAAAGTCGTTGTAGCAGTCGGGACCCATTACATCATAGATCTACTGACTAGACGGCTGACTTTCTAGAATGGGTCCCGACTGCTACAACGACTTTCTTGTTTTAGGGCTTTTTCATGAATACTCAGAAAAGCAGTCGGGTTTTTTAGTTTTTTAAATTACCATTTTTTATTTTAGTGTTACATCTACTCTAAATTATAGGCCATTTATTAAAGCAAGGGCTCAGCTGGCTGCAAAAAGTTATCTGGCAGATACCAGCATAATGAAGGTGACTCGGTTGACCATCAAATCAAAAGGATCATTCGCAATGAACTTGCGAATCTTGAACATCGACACCGAGTTGCTAGCTTGTTTGTTTTTCACCGGTTCGATTTCGAAGAAGTATGCTTTGGGACTGCATAACTTAATTCCGCCAAGCCCGTTCCTACATCGGATTATCCAATGTATGGCGAAGCATCACGGTTACTAGTTGGACATCCCACCCATACGTACAAAATTTTTAGGATTCGTACAGTTAAAGAAACGGAATCTCTGCCGAAATCTGTGTGACCTGATAGCTACAACCCAAGAAAAAGTTTTTTCAGAGTAAATAGTTTACTTCTAGGCAAACATCATCGCTAACCATTAGATAAATTAGTAGTCATTCGCGAGCTTATCAATAATAATAATATTAAACAAAAAATACAAGACCAGTTGACCCACCAACACGTGGAAAAAGTAGTCCTATAATAAAATATATAAATAAATATCTATTCTATCAGACTATTGCCTCTTGGGCACAATGTAATCGTGGAGGTAAATCTCTTTGAGGGTTGGTTAGAGTTCGCGCCACAGCGTCTTCACTTTCGGCCTACGCATTTTGTTTGAGGAGAATTCTGTTTTAGATTTGGCGAAAAGAAACGTTCGGATGTCCATGTTGGGTGGATTACCCAAAGGAGAAGGAGTAAGGATTCGAGGAGGCAGTGGAACATGCGATGAAGAGTTGCCCCGCTCGAGTGGAGCAACACCGTATTCTTGAGAGCCTTACCATGAGCTTTGATTATTATTATCCTTACTCAATGTTGGTCACCGTTGTTTTCTTCCGAAAAATTCTTTATTAGGTTATGACTAGGTATTAGTTTAATATTATCTAAGTTTTATAATAACAGTCATATTCAAGCACAAGGGGTGCTCATAGCAACCATTCAGCATTTTTCAATGCTATCATAAATCACGATCAAACAATAGATTTTAGAACTTTCCACTAGATATTAAATTATATAATACCAGTCAAATTTAAGTACCTAGAAAAAATCGTTCTACATCTGATTATTATTATATACGTACTTTTTATTAGAGATTATAGTAATCAAAATGATAATTATTTGTATCTAACATTTGACTGAGGATTTTATCTCTTGGTATATAAAGTACTGTCACAGCAGAACAGACAACAAAGATACACTGATTTTCAGTGTATCAGTGTAAAATTAAGACCAAGGAGTAAAATACCCATACAAGGTGAGTAAATTTTCGAAACTTTTCATTCGTATTTTTTTTTCCTCAATTTCTAATAGTGATAGAAATATTGAACAGTAAAATTTTTTCAAACAAAATGCTGCAAGTTGTTATGAGCACTTTTTTGATACTAATCTTCTTCGGTCTTTACCTATGAAATTGCTGTTTTTTAAAAAGACAATTTCTTTTTTTTTTTGTTTAATAAATAAAAATATTTAGTTAAAACTAGTAAAAAACGAATTAATTTATTATTCTTAATTTAATTATTCTTATTCTTCTTAATTTTATTTATTAAATTTATATCTTTTTTTTAATTAATTCGTTTTTATTATATTCAATTAAAAGTGAACTTTATATTTTACTGTAGCAATAGTTTTGTTTGTATAGGTAATATAATAGTTTTATTCAGGTCAAATGTACTCATTCCCATTTTCGTATAAAAGATTACTACACAAACAACACAGTAAAATGGAATAAAATAAAACTAAAACTGAACCAAATCAATTACATTAAAATTAAAATTATTAAATCAAAGTCAATAAATCCAAATCAAATCGTTGAAAATAATTCAATAATTTTATATTTAAAAAAATATATTTTGAAAAGCCTAAAAATTGGTCAACAAAATAGTTGTAATATTTAAGTATATGGATATAATATATTTAATATAATATAAATAAGTTTTTCTAACCCAATAATTAATAAATATGAAACTTTAAAAATAAATTTAAGTAAATTAAATAAATATTGTATTATATACAATAATTATTGTAAACCTGTAAGTTGGTTAATACCTTTCTGGCAGAATCTAATAAAAAGTACCTTATATTTTTAGTTTTCTTTGAAATTAGAATCGTTCATTTCAAATAAACCAATTACAGGCACTTTAGAATTATCAATATGTCAGTCAGTTAAAAAAAGTGAAGCTGAATTGCATGTTCCAAAGCGTAGATCTCTCTATGGAGAAGAACGTGCAAGAAACTCTCTGAATACACTTTTGAAATCACGTTATAAGTTACCTAAATCTTGGTTACATATTTCTTGCCGCTTCTATTGTGTGAGCACATTGTGGATAAGTAATGAAAAAATTAAATAAACTAAATAAGCATATCCCTTTTTATAAGAAAAAAAAAAAATGAAATCGGTCTATAAACAACGGAGTTGTTGAGGCGATTATATTTTTAATACAATTTTGATATTATTTTTGGATTTCATAAACCTACATAATTTTTATTTACTGATTTTGTTCAATTATTTCATTATGATATTTGTCATTAACTTTTTTTTAAATTCGTTTTATATATTGTCCATTTTAATACATATATATTTTCTATGTATTTTTATTGTTTTGTATTTTGTTGACAAAACTGTGTTAACAATATGGGGTATACACATAGGTTCTTGTAATACAGCTTATAACTAACTAAGGAGTCAGGGAATTTTATTTATGTGTGCCTATATAACCTAACCTTATTATTATAATAAACATAAAACAAATACAGCCGAATTAAAGATCTCCTTTTTTTGAAGTTGTTTAAAAACCGTAAAATAACTATAATTTCGAAAATTACTCGTAGTACTTTTGTTTCTATGCTGTTTAACATGGTTGGTGGTATTTCTTATTTAAAAGCCTTTTATTTTACACTTATTAATTGGTAGTGGTACCCCTCAGCTAGACCTGAATAGTACGCAAGTTTTTTAGAAAGGATTATATAGATTTATAATCTATATAATAATATTACAAATTACTTGTAAAATTTAAAATGTCTTAATTTGTACAGTATCCCATAGTCAGATCCAAACAAAATAACCACCTGGGACGTATATCCTCTTAATTAGAAAAATAATTTTCCGAATCGGTCCAGGCATTTTTGAAATATCACTCAAATATCAACAATGGACAATACGCACAAAAAAAAAAAATCCGACGAATTAGATCCTCTCTTCCTTTTTTAAATTATTTATCTCTGAAGAAAAATCTTTAACAATCATGAATTTTATTTGTGTTATATCTGAATTAAATTTAAGCATGAGTTCTTTTAAAGATTTTCTCCTCTGAATTCCTCCGCGGATACATATTTCTTAATCAAACCGCGCTTCATTTCTTCTAATCAATCTTTTATGTTCTAGGATGTTCCGTCTCATCCTCTGCCTGGCGGCATTGACTGCGGCCCTGGCCTACAAGAACCCTCACTATGCCGCCGGCCGCACGACCATGGTCCATTTGTTTGAATGGAAGTGGGATGACATCGCTGCGGAGTGCGAAAGGTTCCTTGGACCCAGAGGATTCGGTGGTGTTCAGGTAAGAATTTGATTTATCAGCGATTTTGGGAGAACGGTAAATGCTGTATAGCATTGAAACATCCACATGTGTGGACTTCCCACCTATACGTACAAAACTTTCCGGGAACACATTCATTGATCGTACAGCTAAGGAGTTGAATTCCCTGCCGGAGTCTGTGTTTCTTAATGGCTACAACCTGGAGATCATTAAGTCAAGAGTAAATAGGTAACTTCTAGGTAAGCGCACTCTATCGTCGACCGCATTGTTGCTTTTATTAGGTGAGATAGCGGCTAAGCGCGAATCTATGAACAATAAAAAAAGAAAACAAAATGAGATAGCAAAAAGAGAATATGTGACAAGATATAATTATGTACCTACAAATTTATCTCCGCAGCATTCAAAGCCGCTTCTTTAATATAGATCTAATACTTGTTTGATATTTATCTCTTTAATGACACAGGTGAAATTAATTACCTTTATTTAAAGATTATTATCGCAATGACTATATCATTTTGATCTAACTACCTATCTGATAATCAGAGGTCGGAGTAGGTAGATTGATTTTATATACTTGCGTCAAGATATTATAATATGGACATGCCATTTTATCCATAATGTGCGGGAAGTACCGGAAAAAGTTCCGGGATTGGAATTATGGACTAAAATAAAATAAAGCGTCATACTGTCAAGCGTCATTTCTAATTCAACAGTAAGGGACAAAATACGGTGTAACTGTTCCAAGGTATTTTTGTATAAAATAAAATACTGATTTCTTTCACCATTAGCTAACACTGGCAGCGTAGATTGATATTATTAATACGTTTTTCACCTTAAACACAAATTCGTGGTAATTTCAAAATTCCGGAACAAATATCACAATAAATATGAAGTTCCGGTATTTTGGAGGCATATCCATATTATCCTCTACGTTTGACGTCAACGACGTTAACTCAGTCTACCTACTCCGACCTCTGCTGATAATAATTGTGTGAGGCTATTAACTAAATTGTGACTTTTAATGCATACAGAAAAATACATCGCCGTAATATATCAAGCTTTGAAAAAACTCATTACCATATAATAATATGGTAATGATTTTTAATTTGCTATTATAGGCTAGGCTAATAAGCCTAGCCTCTTTCCTGATTGCAGCGACTATTAGTATTTTACATAGACTGACTGCTTATCTGACCCCCACTAGCCAGTGACTGAGGAACAAGACTCAAAAATTGAGACACAAAATTTATTATGTTTTTTATATATTTCTACTATAATAAACAAAAAAAAAAACAATTGGCAGTCTATTTGCAATCCGCGATCTCTTCCAGGCAACTTAGAATGGACAAAAATTGCCTGGATACAATGGGATTGCACTTGGTGCAAAAAAGAAGACAAGATAAACAATTAATAAATTAACAGAAATTATGTACAGACTAAATAATAAAATAGATAAACACTAAATATACTTAAAGAAATGAAAATAAGTTACAAGTTTTTATTGCTTTCAAATAAGGCTTCAAGTCTTTTAACGTTAAATGACCTTTTCTAAGATTATTTAATTAATGTATTTAATCCTTATAGGTTTCCCCTGTTAATGAAAACCTGGTACTTTGGTCGCACCAACGCCCTTGGTGGGAACGCTACCAGCCCATCTCTTACCGCCTGATCACTCGCTCCGGAAATGAACAACAGTTCGCTAACATGGTCCGCAGATGTAACAATGTTGGTGTCAGGTAAGGAATCTGTATTTTCTGCAGAAAACCTACTTTTTGGAGTGAATGTAGTTTCTTCTTTGTTTACCGTGCATTGAACTGTAACGTTAGCAAAATAAATATTGTAATGGGAAATCTATATAGGGTGACTGGTAATTAGTGAACGATACTTAAACACGTGATTGTAGTCATGATAACAAACAACTTTTACTATAGGACCAAACCTGAAATTATGAGAAAAAATCTGCTGGTCACATCGACCTGCTGGTCAGTACATTTATGTTCGCCTAACTGGTCAATATGTACTGAACTTGGCTGATTTTTTTCGCGATTTCAGGTTTGGTCACATAGAAAAAGTTCTTTGTTATCATGACTACAATCACGTGTTTAAGTATCGTTCACTAATTATCAGTCACCCTATATACATCATAAAAATTTGTAAACATTTTATTGTAAATCCAAAGAAATGTCTATGCGATATGTACTGTATGGTATGGTATGGTAAAATATCTTATCATATCATGAACATCAAACGTCACTGTATACTTTTCAATTTCTCCCACAGGATTTATGTAGACGCGATCATCAACCACATGACGGGTACATGGAATACCAATACTGGTACTGGTGGCAGCACCGCTAACTTCGGCCAGTGGCACTACCCCGCAGTTCCATACGGCAGGAATGACTTCAACTTTCCCCATTGCGTCATCAGTGGTAATGACTACCGTTGCTGCGCTGATAGAGTAAGTTACTACTTTAATATCGCTTTTAAAGGCTTACGTACATAAAAGCTATTATGAAACCCTTATGAAAATACTTGTTTTTCTGATTGAGTACAAATTTTAATAACAACAACAATAATGGTGTGACTTAAATGTTTGATGATCTTATTTTTTACTCTACTTTTTAACAACACTCTTAGTCTGGAAAATATTTAGCAGCCAGCTTTTAATTAATAATATGTTTATTATTATCTGTCTTTGTTTGTAAGGTACGCAACTGCGAGTTGTCCAATCTTAAGGACTTGAACCAAGGCTCAGAATACGTTCGCACCCAGATTGTGAATTTCATGAACAATCTTATCAGACTTGGAGTCGCAGGTTTTAGGTATGATATTTAATAGTCTCATTTTTGTTCATTTATTTTTAGTATTTATTTCAGAGAACTTGTTTTAATTCTTTGAACATTGGTATACTGTTGTAAGAATACTAGTGTACGATTCCAGATAAATTAAAAACTCTTATTGCTTCTTATCAACAGAATTGACGCCGCTAAACACATGTGGCCCGGAGATCTACGCGTCATCTACGATAGGCTAAACAACCTCAACACTGCGCATGGTTTTCCCTCTGGCGCTCGTCCTTATATTTACCAAGAAGTCATTGACCTCGGAAACGAGGCCGTCTCACGTAACGAATATACTCCCCTAGGTGCCGTCACTGAATTCAGATTCGGCATGGAACTTAGCCGTGCCTTCAAGGGTAACAACCAACTCAGATGGCTCTACAATTGGGGTCCTGCCTGGGGTCTACTTGCTTCCGGCGATGCTCTTACCTTCATTGATAATCATGACAACCAGAGAGGCCACGGTGCCGGTGGAGACATTCTTACCTACAAGCAGCCTAAGCAGTACAGGGGCGCTATCGCTTTCATGTTGGCCCATCCTTATGGCAGGCCTCAGCTGATGAGCAGTTTTGCCTTCACAAACACTGAAGCTGGTCCCCCAATGGACAACAGTGGCAACATAATATCTCCTTCTATTAACTCTGTAAGTAGAAGTTTTACAACTTAAATGGTTAATTAAACATATACGAATATAATATTTGTGTCATAAAATTATTAATATTTTATGAAGACCCTTTAAGCTCTACGTAGTTTATTATTTATGATTTCTGCCAGAAATTTAATGTCAATATTCAGACTATATCAATGTGTTTGTGCTTATCGTGCTACTTTTAACCTTTTCTGTTTCCTAAATCATCATTGCCATAATAATATTCTACTTCCATTTCCTCATCTCTTTTTCTCCCAGGACACCTCCTGCGGCAATGGCTGGATCTGTGAACATCGTTGGCGTCAAATCTTCAGCATGGTCGCCTTCAGAAATCGCGTTGGCAACACTGCTGTGACAAACTGGTGGGACAATGGCAGCAACCAGATCGCCTTCTGCAGAGGCAACCAGGGCTTTGTTGCTTTCAACAATGACTATTGGAACTTGAGCCAGACTCTTCAGGTTAGTTAAATATTTATTTTTATTGTTTTGTAAATGACTTGATAAGGTCTTAATTTACTAATTTAGTTTTTTCTATTAATACGAGCCATATGACATAATTTTCCAATTTAGTAGCTGCTTTGATTAACTTTCTTATCATAGTCTAGCCATAGCTTCATCTAGTTTAAATTGACAAAAAAAAAAATATTGACATGTAAAAGTGTTTGCAAAATAAATAGCATTATCATTTATCATAAATATAACAAAATTTATGATAAATGATAATGCTATTTATTTTGCAAACGCTTTATATTAGCGCCTTTAAATTAGCCGCAAAGCGCTGCGCGGCACTTTACGGCTAATTTGAAGGCGACCCTAAAAAGTATATATTTCTTTCTAAATTTAAATTTTTTGTTATAAATTTTAATTTAGAGCTAAGTCATTCAAATATCGTGTCCTTCTGATTTATTTCTGTGAAGTATTTTCCTGCTATAAATAAAAAAGTCGTATTAGTTACACTATTCATAACTCGAGGAAGGCTAAACCGATTTGGCTGAAAATTGGTGGGAAGGTAGCTTAGAACCAGAAGCCGGATATAGGATAGGAAATTAAAAAGAAATCCAAAACTTGCTCATTTATTGGTAAAGCGTAGAGTAGGGTACAATATAGTTAAGCGGGAGCAAAGTCGCAGGCAAAAGCAAGTTTCTAATAAAATAAAATGCAGTAGAGTATTTACAAAAACAGAATTGTGTGATTGCTCTGTGATTGGAAATGGAACTTGCAACGGTTTATAAAACGCAATTAAAATTTCCTCAAATCAGTCGTATGTTTGTTTAACGTACCATAGATAGATACACCAACATGTCTTCTTTTGTTGATGATCATAAAAGATCAAGCCGGCTGCTTGCTGTGAGCATTCAAGAGTGTGTGTGACTCTGGCTTCCGTCGAAATCCCTTGAGTAACAAAAAATATTTTCTCATGAAATTAAAATACCTGTTCGCACACTGTCACGTATCATCACAGAACATTTGAAACTTAGTGCTCACCGGCGAAATACAGGGCACATCTTAACCGAGTCCTTTAAATCGTAGAGAGTGGAACGGTCATAAATCGTCATACCTTGTACCGTCAGTCTATTACACAACATTTCTAAATGTTCACCCACAGACTTGCCTGCCCGCTGGTTCGTACTGTGACATCATCTCCGGTTGGAAGAGTGGAAACAGCTGTACTGGCAAACGCATCACTGTCGGCAACGATGGACGCGCTAGCATCTCTCTAGGTGCCAACGAGTATGACATGGCGTTGGCCATCCACACAGGAACTGAAGTAAGTAAACTGTGTGTTAATATAGGGTTGCTTTTAAGAAATATGAAAGTAATTTTCGAAGAACTTTCAACTTCGAGCATCTTGTAACTCTAAATGGCCTACAACGCATAACCAAATTTAATAATTTATTCAGGATTCCTAGACCACTGTTTATCAGGAAAATTTGCCGACACGCGCACAGCCAAATTTGACGCAGATTGGTGTAAAAAATACGCGATGCGTCACAGGTTGCGTAACAATTCTAAAGCATCTACTACACCACTCGATATACAGCACTAGTTACACAGACTTTAAGACAAGTTTACTCCCGAGTAAGACAGCCTGAGCCTTATTACACTACGCGACAAAACCAGTCGTTTTATCAAGTGGTGTAATAGATCCTCAACAGCATCCTGCTCTCAATAGCCACTGCGGTAGATAGCCCGCTTGTGTAATTTCCATTGTCAATTTATAGGATCAGATCGTTGAAATTAAGTACTAACACAGACTAAGAGATGTATTTATCAACACAATGAGCGTCTTGTAGTCTTAATGACTTAAATTTTAATGATGACTGCTAAATAATTGATATCCTTTCAAACTATTTTTTAAATCATAATTATTTGTTATGGTTGTTTATAAATGTTATCTTTTTGTTTCAGTCGAGGCTGTAAAACCCACTCCAGAACCACTTATTACCATAATTAATGAACGATCTTTTTTATATTAAATCTGATTTTTCTTGATCTTGTGATTTTTTTTTTATTTTAGCAATAAGCCTATAGTAATACATATAAAAACATAAGCATAAATTTGAAATTAAAACTGTTAGATTATTCTAACGAACATCTCGAATGTAGCCTATCCTTCAGTAGGAGCTTAGCCACTTTAATGACATTATCCTTTGAACATTTGTCGCCACCAGGTTGCCAACTGTTTTAGAACCCAATCGTTTGGTCCAGTCTAATAATGCCTTGGAAGTTGGATAGGCTTTTAGTGCTAGAAAAAATAGGAATCGAAATTGTCGAGCATTATTGCCTCAATAACCTTGCTGCATCCCACCTTTTTAGGACGGTAGGATGTACAGGGGCAGCTTCTGCAGATGTAGAAAATCTCAATCGTTTCAAATATAACAACTTTATCGAGAGTTAGATTTTTGATGCGTTTGTGGTTGAAACAATAGGTCCATAGGGTAAGCAGTGATGCAATCGTTGATGGTGAGATGCACTAGTTTTGCAAGAGCTTATTCACTTTAGCCTTGAAGACACTTAACACGTAGATCCACAACTACCAAACTAGTTCATACAAAAGTAGACTCTAAATCGGAATTAAGGCCTATAGTGGCGTGGATGTGAGAGGACACCGGTGTCCTCTGAGCTAGGACAGATTAAATTGTAATCGTACGTGAAGACCGCAGCAGGCAATTTCTGTGTTTAAAGAGGTTTAATATAGACCTCTACAATAAAAAAAAAAACAACTTTAGAGTCATCAGAATATAGAAAATTTTCAATTCTCGGTTACTGGCGCATCTTTTCGTAATGATACTGATCTTCTGTGTAAAAAAACACTAAATAAGTGTTAGTTTAACTATCAAACAGTTTTGTTTTGAGTCAATCATCAGATCATTTAACACTACGCCCAAAATAGAAATAAGGAGCTAAAAATATGCAAATTCTTTTAGTCAATCTTTACCCATGAAGTCTACATAATCTAAGTCAACAAGGCTATAAACTGGTTATTACTACAAACACACAGACAGCTAGCTCAATAATTAAGTAGCCAACGTAAATATATGACGGTAATGTTAAAAATATTTTTAGAGGTTTTTACTGGATTAGTACCTATTACACTTTATGTTTTGATTTCAATAGAAACCTAGATAATATCCATAAGATATCTGTGTTTCCAAAATCGTATCTAGAGAAAGATATGTAATCACGTAGAGTACGGCCGACGGATTTTGGCGCATCTGAAGTTAGGCTCTGCAAACTTTAGCGCTTATGCACTCGTAAAAAAATAAATGGTTTGAAAATAAATGCCAATAGTAGTTTTATTGCTATTAACAACTGTTGTTGGCATTTATTTTTATAAATCATTTATTTGGCGCGTTTATTTTGAGCGCTAAAGTTCGCAGAGCCTAACATCAGACGTGCCAAGATCCATCGGCCGTACTTTAAGGGCGGTTGAACAAAATAAATAGTACATAATTATAATTTGATAGCTTCTGTCAGTTGCTTAGCCCGCGCGAACGTCGGTTTTTTCATGCAAACTCTTTCTTAAAATCCGTTCTTTGTGGATGTCTACACTAATTACTACACTATTAGGAACTAACCTAACCTAACCTAA
This sequence comes from Leucania comma, assembly GCA_958295575.1. Taxonomy (NCBI): domain Eukaryota; kingdom Metazoa; phylum Arthropoda; class Insecta; order Lepidoptera; family Noctuidae; genus Leucania; species Leucania comma. The sequence continues at coordinate 9,628,870 of OY282474.1, read as the reverse complement.
CAAATTTTAAGTTTGTAGTAGTTTCTGAGAATTCGTGATTAATCAGTGAGTGGTATTTATATAGGGTGACTGGTAATTAGTGAACGATACTTAAACAGATGATTGTAGTCATGATAACAAATTACTTTTACTATGGGAACAAACATGAAATCGCGAAAAAATCTGCTGGTCAGTACATTTGTGCTCGACTAATTGATCAAAATGTACTGAACTTGTTTCTCAGTCATTACCTTAGATATAGTATAATATAGATTTGACTCTTGTCACTACACAAACTCAAAAATAATCAACCTGGTTACGTTTAGAATAGAACTGTCATTGAAGTATTGTCTCTGCAGAAAGACAAGACAAGCAACTCAACGACCCGGCAACTCTGGCATAAAAAAAAAAGTTAAAAAAAAAGATTTTAATTACTTTGTGTAATTTATTTCATCAACATTACTCTAAAAACGGTGAAGGAAAACCATCGTGAGGAAATCAGCATGTCCTAGAAACAAAAATACGAAGACACGTGATATCTACCAATCCACAGTGGGCCCGCATGATGGGTTATGGCCAGTCCCCTCTCCTAGGCAGGAAACTTGAGTCCCAGCAAGGATAACATTATAAGGCTAAATGATAAATGTTAATTTTTTGCAAATAGGTTCTAAAATACACTTAAACACGTCAATTTAAACTATATGAGGTCGTTGTTTCCTAGCTGACTACCCTGAGAATGAACACTGAAACAAACTTATGATTTGATAATTATCAGAGCATTTATTAGTTTATATTCGTATTTTATTATTATAAGTAACTTAATTTAATGATGCTACATTCTATTTGAAATATCTGTTACGTATCTATTGTGCACACCTACCACTGGTTGTTGTCTTTTTTAACCCAAATGTTGACTGGTATAGAGTGCCTTATTGCGTTAAATATAGTCTCTTTTAAAGTTCATATTATAGCAAACATGGTGTGTTGGTCTAGTGGTTAGTGGCCCTGACTGCTATACTGGAGGTCGTGGGTTCGATTCCCATCCAGGACAAATGTTTGTGTGATGAACACGGTCATATTTTTTTTTTTTTTTCTCCACTGCTTCATTCCTGGATCAAAGCATTTTCGTTTTGAATAACAATTTAAAGACACTTGTGCATCGCAAAGAACTCGGGCATTTGTTTTCTTCTCTTTCCTTTCATAAACTTGCATACAATTTAAACTTATACTCTAACACACACATACGCACTTCAATTTACAGTTAATCACACAACAACTAAGCATTCACACTTAACGTTCTGGAATTTATTTAAATTGTTTATTTATGAATTACTCCTGTTTAGATTTTTTTAAAAAAAACTTGTTTTGGATTTGTTATATTCTGACTTTTTTATTTACTATTATTAAAATTAGCTTTTACTTTTGCTCACTGCTGAATACTAAGCTCTTTCTGGCATACTAAATGCGGGAGGGTCCTGGTGACCTGTAATACAGGTTGTTGCACATACCTACATCAGGCACCAGCCTCTCACAAAATTAGTTCTAAATTGTAAGTACATTGTTAAAGCTAGCATAAGAAAAATTTTGTGAAGAGAAAATAAATAAAATTATTATTATTATTATTTGTTCTGTGTCTGGGTGTAATTTATCTATAATATGTATGTATTTATAAATATATAAGTATGTTTTTCAGTTGTCTAGTACCCATAATACAAGCTCTGCTTAGCTTGGGACTAGACGGCATTGTGTGATAGTTGTGGAATATTATTATTATTATTTTATGAGAAGCATGTAGATTGGTGTCTGAGATGGTCTTTTGATGAAAGAACCACGGAGATTTACAAACCGGCACCTACTATAAGCGAGGCCGCTCTTGTCACGGCGTACCATTCTATGTTGTGAAAATATAATACAGCACTGAAGCGTAAAAGTAAAATTTTCATGGCTCCAATGATATACAACCACTTATCAAGGCATAGGAAAGAATTTACGTTACAGCTAAAAACTATTTTTTGGTAGAAAATTCAAATTTCAGAATATTTAACGGAGAAGATATGAATAAAATTATTGTACTTGGTTTTATTATTTTTTGATTTATTTTAATTTAACTAACCTTATCAATAATATACATAAATTAAAATAAAAAAAAAAACTTAAGAACTAACTGAAAGAAATGTAAAGTAAGGCGTCTAAAAAACTCTTTCGCGTTGCTGTCGGTTGGTAAAGTATTTATTTTTCTATTTTACTGTCATTTTAACTCCCTATATAAATTTTTACCAGTAGACATCTTTAGTTAGTAGACATTTTTATATTGTGTAATTTCTATCTTGACATTGCATTGTTTAGTTTCAATCTTGAAATTTGGACATTATAATCATTAATTTTTTTACCAGTTGACATTTTAATTGTATAATATTACTGTATAATTTCTGTGTTGACATTTGGACATTTAAATCATTACATTTTTTATCAGTTGACATCCTTAATTGTGTAGTGGCTACTATGACATTTTTACCTGTATAGTTTTATAGCTTTGTCAATATTTTAAATTATTATTGACATTGAATTTACATATTTTACTAAAAATTGATATAATATAAATTTATTCAGGTTGCGTCTTAATAGTGACATATTTGCACATCTGATTGTGGTTGAATATGACGGGCAATGTTTGAAAATGCCTGCTAGTTATTATACTCATACTGTAGCAAAATAAATAATAATAATAAATTATTATTATTGTGATGTTCTTCTCAAACCTTTATTCTTTAAGTCTTTATGCTACGAAGAAAGCTCTATCGGCTCTTAAGCCTACTTGGGGCTGTTTAGTGTGAAGAGGGATTTCGGGTAAGAGCTTTGATTTATTATTATTCTAACTCAAAACATTGAGTAAAGATGATAGTATTCAAGAAGAAAATAATGTTGACCAACGTGACCAGTCAGCCTTATTTTCTTTTGAAAAATCACATTTAGATTACGTAGGTATAAAAACGAGAAGATATTAGTTTATGTAGGTATAATATTTTATATTAACAATCACGTTTATGCATTCCTTATCATATCAATCATTAAGGGATTTTTAGTATTATCACAGTTAGCGATCAAAAAATAGAATTCCGAATATAGTGGAAAAATATATGATTAGTTAAATAGAAGTACCTAGAAAATTATCGTTTGACATCTTAAGATTACAATAGTTCCGGATCTATTTGTCGGAGATTATAATAATCAAAAAGATAATAATTTGTATCTAATATTTGACTGAGGTTTTTATCTCTTGGTATAAAAAGTACTGTCACAATAGAACGGCCCACACAGATATATTGATCTTCAGTGTATCATTGTAAAACCGAGACCAGATAGTAAAATATACAAGGTGAGTAAACTTTCGAGAATTTTTATTCGTATTTTTTTCTCATATTAACTTCCATTTCCAATGAGTGATAGAAATATTGAAAAGTAGAATTTCAGCAAACAATATGCAGCATGTCGTTATAATTGCCTGCCCTGCTTATCGAGATAAATTTGTTTTCAAATGTGTGAATGTGGATGATTGTATAGAATTTCTATTAACGCACTGCATTACGTATAGCAATAGCAGTTTTGCGATATCGAAATCAAGTGAAGCTAGTTTTATGAAGAATTCATTGGCAATCTTTGACAAAGTAATATTAGGACTGGGTTCAGTGATATAAATAAAGTTGATAGTTGTTTATTTGGTTTTGTTAATGGTGTATCCATTTTTACGTATATTTGAACTATTATAAAGAGGTAAGCTGACAGAAACTACTGAACTGGTTCTGATTTTTTTTTTCACTTTATGTAAATGCACTATTCTCGAGTACTAGTAGGCAATCTATTTATTGCTTGTCGTCCACAATTCCGCGCCTTTGGTGGCTGGTAGTGGGGATTAAAGTCTCAGCGTTTAAACTCTATGCTCCATCGTATCTGCTGGACAGTCTGCACAATAGGGGAATCACCCGAATCTACCGTGCCCAGTGACTTACGTGCTTGCAAGGACTGTTGCCTCCAGATCCCATGGCGGCAGGCCGGCAAGGAGGTTCGCCTCTTCATGACCATGATGACGGTGTGAAGATACCACAGATCATGTGGTATCCTTGCACTATCTAGAGGGCCATGACCCTCTAGAACGCCTTCAGCTTTGGCCGTGGACTTCACCCACACCGGTGTCCCGTAAAGTTCGGTCCATGGACCGAACGTTACTCGCATAGAATCTCCGGCAGGAGGCATTTGGACTCCCTAGGTTGGGCAGGACCCGCTTGAGGGCAATCCTGGCCCGCTCCAGTTTGGGAGCCTGACGTTGGAATTGCTCCTCGAAATTGCACCTGCTGTCGATAACAAGTTTCTCCCAATTGCCGGATCCCGGATCCTCTTCACGACTGTCGCAATTTAGCGCGTCCCCCTGCGTCAAGATCATCGTGTCGTCAGCATAACAGACCACGCTGGTAGGGCGCTGCATAGCTCATAGGTATACCTAATAACACTGTCATCTGAAAATGTACTCAGAAGCTCACAGACATGCAACAAACTGAAAAAAAAGTGAAGTGAACACTCAGTCAAGTGTGCATTATCACGTTGAAAATCTTAAAAAAAAAATACATTTAAAAAATTACAATTAGTCATATCAAGTATTTTTATAGCCAAACGACAAAATTACGATTATAGAAACCATCATGTTTTATTTAAGATTCAAAAAATAATTATATATATATATATATAAGTAAATATGTGGTATAAAAATAAAGTTTATATGAATGTCATGCAAATAAAAAATAATAATATTCTTTGTTATAGTCAGGTAAGAAGAACAATACACTGTTGTATTTACGATGTATTACATATAGTATGTAGCATCAACGTGAGCGTAACATTAACGTTTGAAGACAATATACCTACTCGTATATGTATATATATTTATATATGTATATCATTTTACTTTACTATAATCATAATGGTCCAAGAAGTTTAATTCAACCTGTTGGTAATAGTGTTTACATGTGTTGTAGTCGTTTTGTTGAATATAGTCAACAAATGGTATAGAGGTAAAGAAATCGTGCTGCTGATTTGATTGTGTCTCTCCTTGAAAACAAGTACATTTTCATAAGTAATGTTTTATAATCTATAGAGGTTAGCAATAGTTTCTCGATTGAGCACTAGTCTTAGAAGCAGTTCAGCAAACTGAACTACATCAATGCACTTTTGTGTGCCAAAAAGGCCCTAGCAGGTTAGTGCTCCTAACTAAATATTTTCTCTTTATTTGGACTGATATTTTTATGACTTTTTATTTATAATATAATAAATTTAGAATATTAACAGTTTTTTCATAATTATTAAAAACAAAAACTTAACTATCTTTATAAATATGCACTAAATGAACTGCAACGTTAAATCATCATATCCTTAAACTAGCTACAAAGTTTATTTAAGATTTATTTAGCTTTTTATAAATTAACCTAGCTTTATTTCTTGCATTTATTTATTTCTAATACAATTATTTTTTATTCTTTTTTTAAACTATAGCGAATACATCCACAAGATGTTGTCAGCCATCTTTTGGTTTATAAAAAAAATACATTTAGGTGAGAGTAAACTTCTTTAGTGGGACATATCATCTTTTTAAAGTTATTTTATTTAAATAATTGCTTAGCTACCGATTTAACAGTAAACAAATAATATTTGAGGAGTCTCAAATCGTATAGTTTTGTTAAATTCTTTTTCCCGAGATCTGATGACGAAATACCTATCACTACTATATTTATCACTTTTGTGTTTATGTGTTTGTTTTCTATGTTTTGTTCTCAAAATGACAACAACTTCATTACCTTTAAAGACAACTAGTGAAAAGAAATGACATCAAATAATAATTAATAGATATATTTTTTACATTATTTAGTTTTCTAAGACAGATTTATTTCATTCGTAATTTTTAATTACAAGCACACTAATAGCATACATAATATTTTTTTCAATACACTTGCTCAGAAAGTAGCTCTTATTGCATTATACTTAGGTACATAATGGTACCTGTTACCAAACCGTGGTATTTTGATTGCCATTACGCACTAGTGCTGTAATGTAGCTATAACCTTTTTGTTCAACCTCTTTATTCGCAAAACAGATTTTGAATATGAAAAAAAATAAAATTGTTTGTGGTCTATGGCATTTTATGATGCGCGCGGTTTTTGGCGTGATTTTTTCGAGTGAACTTCATGGGCTGTATTAATTAAATAAAAATATTATAAAATGTTGCATCCATATTCTATTGTCACTACGAATGAAATTAACGTAAAAAAAATTCACACAAAAATACAAACGACGGCTAGGTAATATGATCAAAAGACTATATAGCCATGAGGGCACAGCTTTATGCTGAGCGTTCGGCCGTTTTGCACGGATGTGGCGCATATCTTTCCTATATAATTTTATGTTTGTCTAGTTTTTAGTTGCGTCATTCCTTGTGAATAAACAGATTTTCTTTCTTTCTTCTTCTTTCTTCTTCTTTCTTCTTTCCATAGCCTTCACCTATGGGAAAAAAAAATTGATGTCCGTGTCTATGAAAACAGATTTAATTTTTTGTTGTAATATTAGTTATTTATAGAATAGAATAGAATAAACTTTATTGTAGACCAAAATATGTAGTAACAATTTACAGGAACTTAAATCTATGAGTACAAAGGCGGTCTTATCGCTGACAGCGATTTCTACCAGACAACCTTAGGATGGATTATAAGAACTTTAAAAAGAGGGGTAGTCTGCGGTGTACTACTAGCAAATATAACTAACATAAAACTAAAAATACTAAAAATGGATAAAATATACCTTTACAAAAGATAATACATAAGCTTAAAATATATATATATCAGTACATGTATATAATATAAATATAATATATATATATATAATTATGTGTTACACAATTAAATGGAAGCGAACAAAGAAATATCAAGAAAAGAATAAAGGGTAGTTTTCATTTTTCTTCACAAGTAGGTATATTGAAAAACCGTCGTATGATACACGTGAGTAAGGAATGATTACCGTTCTTGGCTCTCTTAAGACTCTCGCCACGGCTCGGGTCTTAATACCGCCTCGACGGTAACCACCTACATTACACACTTATTTCATAATGTACTATTTTTTTGTAGTTTCTGAAAGAAAATAACCAGAGAGAATTTTAAAACATTTTATTACCATAGCGCTAAATGCTGTTTTTTTTGTGTTTATGGAGTGTGGTTTCCTTAATATTACTTAATTAATTCCAAAAGTTGAACTATCTTTGAACAGTCGTCTGTTGGTGGCACTTCAAAGATAGTTCAACTAATAGTAGATAGTTATAGATGGTAGATAAAGATTGTACAAAATAATTGTTATCATGAATTATTTGGGTTATCTCTATATCATATATAATTTAAGCTTGCGATGTTTTTATTCTCCTGAATTCTTCAACAAATACGTATTTTTTCATCAATCAAGGCCATCATTTCTTTCAATTAAAGTTCTGTGTTCTAGGATGTTCCGTCTCATCCTCTGCCTGGCGGCATTGACTGCGGCCCTGGCCTACAAGAACCCTCACTATGCCTCCGGCCGTACGACCATGGTCCATTTGTTTGAATGGAAATGGGATGACATTGCTGCTGAGTGCGAAAGGTTCCTTGGACCAAGAGGATTCGGTGGTATCCAGGTAAGAATTTGATTGTACAGCAATTCGGAGAGAAAAAAATAATTCTGCGTACTACTAAACAAAAGAAACAAGTAATAATACAAAAAATAGTTGACCAAATTAAAAAAGCATTTTTTTGACTGGCTTCTGGCAACAACTTCATCTGCTAAAAAAAACATGCTTTCTAACATTCTAAAAGGGTTTTTATGGTAGGTAAAATCATCCAATCACAAATCCCGCCCTTGGGCGGGGCGAGAGATGTGTCAGACTCTCTGACTAAAAACCTATCCCGTTCCTTCGTTGCCTATCATAACGGGGCTTAACCTTCTTTTAAGAAAGTGGCCCTTGGCCGTTTTTTCCTTTTGAGCTACGGAATCTAAAAAATAAGTGAGAGCAAAATAATCATGACTTTCAAAATCTGAATAATCAACCTCATAATTTATTATCTCTTTTATAAGTCTGATGACTCTTTGATAAGTGACACGTGGAATCAATTTACCTGTATTTGAAGATTATCACTATTACAATAATATTTTGATTTAGCTACCAACCTATCTGATAACTTACACGATAACAATTACGTGAGGCTATTAGCTGAGTTGTGGCTTTTAATGTATCTAGAAAAATCTATCCCACGCATTTTTTCAAGCCTCCAATAAAATATTACGTACCATTATCAGCCTAATCTTCTTTCAGCTGTGTTGCATATTATGTGTATATACCTTTAAAAATAAATGATAAATTTTGGTCGTTTTAATATATGATTGATATAACGGTCGATTTGGTATATGAACACTATCGATTAATAAAAATAAAGTACTTTTTTTCTAAAACTTGAATTAATAAACGCATGTACGAAATTAATTTCTAGTAAACGAGTCAATGACCTTGTAGGTAGTTGTCAGTCGTTGCGTACTAACTACCTACAGTTCATTGGCCTCGTTCAGCTGATGTTTACTTAAAGAAATTAATTTCGTACATGCGTAAATTAATTTAAAAATAAAAAAGTACTTTATTTTTTAATTTTCTCTTTACAAATGGATAGTGTTTCATGTACCGGATCGACCCTCCGCTGGATTTAAACGACCAAAATTTAACGGTGTTTAGGGCATATTATTATTATTATGCCCTAGAATGCAAAGGGTATCTTTACGACACAGATGTGGTTTTACTCAGTAAAACCTGACACAGCCTCTCACTTCACCCAGAGCTGGAGGAGTCATTGGATGATTTCCCATAAAAAAAAATTAAAACTTTGTTGAAGTCAGCTAGTAAGATAGCAGACTAACTATTTGCACCAACTATCAAGATTTTACAAAAATCGACTGTGTGCACTATACTGCACAAGCCAGAGACTGGACTCGAACAATGAGATACAATCAGAGAGATTTTGTTTCTTTTTCATGGCTTTTTCTAAAGTCTTTTAAAATTAATTTGAGTTTTCAGGATTAACCAATGTACCTATTCTTTGTAGGTCTCTCCTGTTAGTGAGAACCTGGTACTATGGTCCTACCAACGCCCTTGGTGGGAACGCTACCAGCCCATCTCTTACCGCCTGATCACTCGCTCTGGAAATGAACAACAGTTCGCTAGCATGGTCCGTAGATGTAATAATGTTGGTGTCAGGTAAGACTGATGAATATTTTATATTATAATACTTAGCTTTTGGAGACAAGCAAGGAAGGACAAGGTCTTTTTTTCTGCCTTAGACTCTAAACCATAAAATAATTATGGGAAATCATGTTTGTGGAGTTTTGTTAACAATATTTATTGGATTAGTAAGAAAATAACGAGATATGCCACATGAAAAGCCAAATATTAACTATTTACACTAAACTGCGTACATGGACGAGTACATAGAAATAACAAACATGACAATAAACTATTCTATACAACTATATTTATACAATCAAGCTTCTTTCCCCACAAGGCGCTGTAAGTACGCTTCTGGACATGGACCGGTGGCATTGCCACGTTAAATGGCAATGCTAATTCTTTAGGTGAAGAATAGGTGAAGAATGAGTCAGCGTGACTAAAGAGCCACGCAAAGTAGTAAAAATAAGAAAATATGAATATTTTTTCTGCCATTTTTTATTGATATTAATGACAGTTTTTGTTTTATAAGTTACAAGGTGGTATAATGTACAAACATTCGATAAATAAATAACTGAGTGGAATTGCAATTTTGCAGAAACAAAATTTAGGCAAAACCAGATATAAAACTTATCTGTTTTACAATTTAACTTGATCTAAAATACGTTTCACAACATTGGCCGTCACCTTGTCCACCATCGGCTAAACATTGCTAACTAATTCTGAAACAATTATTTTTTAATATCTTTGACTTTTTATTGCATTCCCATTATGAGATATACGGCATGGTTAGTAAACTTTGTACGAATATTATAAATCATAAATATGGATACAAACTCTTCTTCTGCATCACTTACAGAATCTACGTAGACGCTGTCATCAACCACATGACTGGTACATGGAGTGAGAACACTGGTACTGGTGGCAGCACAGCTAACTACGGCCAATGGCACTACCCCGCAGTCCCTTACGGCAGGAACGACTTCAACTTTCCTCAGTGTGTCATCTCTGGGAACGACTACTTCTGCTGCGCTGATCGGGTAAGTTTGGACTTCGGTACTTTAGAAAAATATAAAATCACAATTTTTTGCTGACGAAATATAATTTTTAACGTACGGCAAATATCGACCCTTACGTTGTTAAACTTCTACAGTCCAGACTAAACGTTTTGCTTTGTCGTTTATACCACGTACATCGAAGGACTGGAACAGTTTGCCTGTTTCGGTCTTCCCATCCGATTATAATTTAGGTGTCTTCAAGGCTAGAGAGAATAGGCTCTTAATATGCGAGTGCGCCTCACCATCAACGATTGCTTTACTGCTTACTATCAGGAGGGATTTCAGTCAAGCACTAGTTTTAGTAGGTAATTTAAAAAAATAATTCTAATGACAGCTATGATAATTTTACGGGCTATAGTATATTGATTTGCATAATTTGACCTCTTTTCCTCGCTCACTTACTAACGTGTCCATTTCAATAATGCGTAGTAATGCAATGGTTTGATATTGGGGCTCCCTCGCTATGACACGCATCGACATCTATATATATAATCGCTATAGACGAGCGTAGATTGTTTCCACTCAATGATCAAGAGAAGCACAATATTGGTGCATCGAGTGCGGAGAGGCAGGATTGTTACATCATTATTTGTATGCAGATTTGCATAGCATTATTGTTTGCGATACGTCAGTCTTGTGATGTAACAAGCAATTCTTATTTGACTTTTATTTTTTTTAATGAATGAATATTGATTTTAATTTTATTATTTGTCATTGATTTTAAATGTGAAAAGTGTTTTACTATATTATATATGAGTCGTTGATAGTTAAATGTTTATTTATTTATGCACTCAAGAGTGTTTGGGTTTCTAGAGTCAGGTTGTAGTGGATTTTTAAAAATCTTATTCCGTAACTCTGCTTTTGTTTTTCAGGTTCGTAACTGTGAGTTGAACGGTCTTAAAGACTTGAACCAGGGCACTGAATACGTTCGTACCCAGATCGTGAACTTCATGAACCATCTTATCAGCCTTGGTGTTGCTGGATTCAGGTAAGATATCCACTTATCAATGTTTTCTTTTTTTATTTGTAGTAATTAGGTATCTAAGAGAACTAATTATTTTAAATCTGTGTACATAGGTTTACTAGTGTCTGATTGGAGATAGAAATCCACTTTTTTAATATTGCTTTTCGTTTATAGAATTGACGCCGCTAAACACATGTGGCCCGGAGATCTACGCGTCATCTTCGATAGGTTACACAACCTCAACACTGCGCATGGTTTCCCTTCGGGCGCTCGTCCTTATATCTATCAAGAAGTAATTGACCTTGGAAACGAGGCCGTCTCACGTAACGAATACACTGCTTTGGCTGCTGTCACTGAATTTAAATACGGTATGGAACTTAGCCGTGCCTTCCGCGGTAACAACCAACTCAGATGGCTCTACAATTGGGGTACTGCCTGGGGTCTACTTGCGTCCGGCGATGCACTTAACTTCATTGATAACCACGACAACCAGAGAGGTCATGGTGCCGGTGGAGACATCCTTACCTACAAGCAACCTAAGCAATACAGGGGCGCTATCGCTTTCATGTTGGCCCATCCTCATGGCAAGCCTCAGCTTATGAGCAGTTTCGCCTTCACAAATAGTGAAGCTGGTCCCCCAATGGACAACAGTGGCAACATTATCTCTCCTTCTATTAACTCTGTAAGTACAAGTTTTACAATTAAAATTATTTATTTAAAATATACAAATACCATTAGTACTTAACATAGACTCTTTAATATCTGCTTATTTTATTTCTTTGATTTTTATGAGCAACTTAATGTCCATCATCCACTAGTATATGTGTCTTTTTGCCCTATTTTTAACCTTTTTGAAAATTTTAAATCTTCATCGCCATAATAATATTCCACTTTCATTTTCTCATCTTCCTTTTCTTCTCCCAGGATACCTCCTGCGGCAACGGTTGGGTCTGTGAACATCGTTGGCGTCAAATTTTCAGCATGGTCGCCTTCAGAAACCGCGTCGGTAACACTGCTGTGACAAACTGGTGGGACAATGGCAGCAACCAGATCGCTTTCTGCAGAGGCAACCAGGGCTTTATTGCTTTCAACAACGACTACTGGGATCTGAACCAGACTCTACAGGTTAGCTTGAATTTTATTTTTTGAATAATATTTATTTTTCAACATGATAGGGTGAAACTATACTGGTATTGTTTCTATTTTCTATTAATACTAGCTCTATTAACACATCTTCCAATTTAGCAACTAGATCAACTTTCGCATTTTCTATAGTTTTAATATTTCCTTCGGCAAGTTCTAGTGTCTAAAGGATCGCAGTGGATTTATTTAAGGAAGTAAACTTTTAGATAAGGCAACCGACATACCATATACAGTCAGTTAACTGACCTTTATATTTTAACCTACAGACCTGCCTGCCCGCTGGTTCCTACTGTGACATTATCTCTGGTTGGAAGAGTGGAAACAGTTGTACTGGTAAGCGCATTAATGTCGGCACCGACGGACGCGCCAGCATCAATCTGGGAGCCAACGAGTATGACATGGCGTTGGCCATCCACACTGGAACTGAAGTAAGTGAACTCTGTTTTTCTAAATAAGGTTACAACAGGGTTACTTTTTTACAACTTCATTTGGGTTTCACAAATAATTAGCTAGTTAACGATCTTACTGGTTTATTTGATTCAACGATTTGTGCTCGAAATCGAAGTAAAGGCTTGTGTTTAACTTGAACTTCTTGAGAGGTTTCTGACGATAATTCATAGCTTTATGTTATATTTTTAGCTTTCATTACTTTAATAAAAGTTTATCTTAACTTGACTATTATTGCCAATAGTGTATAAATAAATGTCTTTGTATCGTGTTACAAATTATATATTTTTTTTAATGAATTTTCCTTAAAAATATTTTCTTTTTTGTTTCAGTCGAGGTTGTAAATCCGAATGAACTCATTACCATCATCACTGAACGAGAAATTTTATATTAAATTTGCGTTGTCTTGATTTGTGATCTTTTTTTTTTTAGTAATAGGCCCTTAACTTTAGTATATCTAAGAAAAAGGGAGACCGGAATTATTAGTGAGAATTATATAGCAAGTTAATGTATTATGCACAGTATACTGTAATTTCTTTTTGGTTTTGTTTATTGATTATACCATTTGACACTTATTTTGATTAAATAAATAAATAAATTAAATAATAAAAAAAAAAAACTCGAAATAGAAAAACAAACAGAAACAGAATATTTTTTGTCTCACTGTTCGAAGCAGGGTAACAAGGAAGTAAGTTGTTGTAGAGATCAGATAGGCACATTATGCAAACTACTGAAGTCATCCAATGACATCTCCTCGGGCTTGCGGACGGCGGGCAATGGGTAGCTCGCTGTCCGTCCGTCCGGTAACAGACCGGTCCGAGCCCAAGTCGTCTACGGTGCACACTGCTCCCGCGCGCCTCAAGGAATTATCAGCAAACTGTAGAACGAAACGGCCCTGTTGGACCGGGCCGAAGCCTACTGGGGCCAAGGGTTAGGTGAAAATGAAACCCGGGGCCCTGGATCGAAGGCAATGAATGGAACAGGGTTTTTTTTTTTTAGGTTTTTAGTCAGTAAGAGTCTCACAATATCTTCCGCCCCACCCATGGGCGGGATTTATCACTTGATGATTTTACCTACCATAAAAAAAAAACCAATGACATGTCTCGCTCTTGGGCGGAGCAAGAAGTCGTGTCAGAATTTTAATAATAATAATAATAATATAGTGGTGGTGGACCGAAACGAGAGGCGTGCAATGATTGTTGACATATCCGTTCCGCATGACGAGAACCGAGAAAGATAAACAAATCAAGTATATTATTGACTTGGCTCGCGAGGTTGTCGACATGTGGGAAGTGGATTCGGCGATCATTGTACCGATAGTCGTGTCGGGTAATGGTTTAATAGCCAAGAGCCTCGACCAACACCTTAGGAGGCTCTCGTTAGGCGGCTGGATCAAGGGATTGATTCAGAAAGCGGTACTCCTGGACACGGCTCGTATTGTTAGGAGGTTCCTTTCTCGGGAGCCCTGACCGCCGGTAGCTTGGACCTGGTTCCCGATACCGGTGGGACACTATTTTTTATATTTTTAAATGTTTTTTTTTTAATTTGTTTGTTTTAAAGAAATATTTAAAAATATAATTTATATTTATATTAATGAATAAAGAGAATAATAATAATAAGACATTTATTTCAGACAAAGTCCATATTGTGTAACACAAGAAACCTTATAAATCTATTGTTAGTAGGTACATACACAGACAGACAAAGCGGTACCGCATAGTAGCGCCAGTAGTAGTAGTTTATGTCAGGCCCTGGACGCAACCACCCTCAGTGTGTAGTCGCATCCAGTGCCGCCACATCGGCGAGTCCCAGCGATCCACAAACACGCTCAGAAGGCTGTTCGAGCTGGCCCGCATGCGCTTCATCACAGACGCACAACGCTTCCGCATGATGGCGTGAAAACCATCCACGCTTTTTTCCGCAAACATTGCTGAAGCGCTGCATTGGCGTGGCAGCCCGAACAGCATCCTGTACGCGTTATTATATTGTACACGCAGAACACTATATGCACGCTGCGTGTACTTAGTCCACAGGCTGTAGGTGTAAAAAGATTGACAACAGGCCTTAAATAACGTCAATTTAACTTGCTCAGTACACCGTGCAAACCTGCGGGTCAGCATGTTACAGTGCACCGACAGTGCCCTGCGCTCCCTCTCTAAATCGACGTTGTCACATAGATCCTCTGACACCCAGTGACCCAGATATTTAAAACTAGACACTCTGTTTAAGGTAGCACCACAAAGATATAAGGGAGGCACATTGGTGTAGGATTTATTGCCAGCCTTAAACACCATCACTTCAGTCTTCTTTACGTTATATCTGAGTCTCCACAACACATGGCCCCAGTAGGCTTCGACCCTGCTGGGCCCCTACGGTTGTTTCCTTTGCTAGCATTACTACTTCGCAAAAGGAGGCGACCGCCTGCCACTCCTCCTCGCTCCGGACCATAGCCTCTACCAGGGCCGGCGCGAGAGATCGCTGCCACCGATTGCCTCCACGAGTTTACGGTGGTGCTCCTCCCGATCGGGACACACCTCTACCGTATGTTGGAGCATACATTGAACCGTGTCCTTCGGGCGGTTCACACAATGGTGACGCTGGGGCGTTTCTTTCGTACATATCCAGAGCAGGAAATCCCAGAAATTACCATGTCCGGTGAGAATCTGCGTTATTGTCAAGGTACGCCGTGAGGTCTTTTGAGCCAGTTAACCAACTAGTTGAAAGAAGGTTATGTTCATGCTGATGATGTTTATTCAAGATTTCCAGATACATTTAAAGCTAAAACTTGTAATAGCCTCACGTAGTTTTTGTCATTCAAATTATCAGATAGACCGCTAAATGAAAATGTTGTTGTCATAGTGGTGATCTTTAAATATAAATAGATAATTATTTACGCGTATCACTCATTAAAGATAGGATATCAATTAAACATCAGATCAATACATGAGATATTGTAATAAATTATATGGTTAATCATCTAGGTTTTGGCAAACATGACTATCTTGTTTGGACTCCTTTATTATATATTATGATATATTTTCAAAATAGTGACTACAATCTATCGTGAAAAGATTGTCATTTAAAGTCGAGTGATTAAAAAAAAAAAATTATTAGATTATATACGGGTGACTGGTAATTAGTGAACGATACTTAAACACGTGATTGTAGTCATGATAACAAACCACTTTTATGGGACCAAACTTGAAATCGCAAAGAAATGTCTGCAAAGTTCAGTACATTTTGATCAGTTAGGCGAACAGAATTGTACTGAACTTAGCAGATTTTTTCGCGATTTCAGGTTCTTCTGTTTTATATATATATAATATATATATTAGTATACTAAAAATAGGTAGGTATACATTTTTGCATGTTAATATACGTAATTTATTATAACAATTAGTTTATAGAAATAACGTTCTATTTGGTTACTGGCTCATCTTTTAATCATGACTCTTATCTCTTCTGTAAAAGACATTAGATAAATGTTTAGTATACAGTATAGGCTCAAAATAGATCTATAGATACTAAATTATCTAAAGAACTAATCATAGAATATTGCAGTACTTTATTCGTATGGTCAAAGGCAACAAACGAAACGGTTTATCTGATAAATCCTTCACAATTCAATCGTTACCAACAAAGTCTGCATAACCCGTATAAACAAGGCGGTGGTTATAAATTGGTTATTATCACAAACACACTGACAGCTCGCTCAAACATTATTGAGTTGCCAGTGTAAATATTTTGTGTTGCTAAAAATATGACGGTGAAAATATTATTCGCATTCATCTAGTAGTATTGATGCAGTGAATATGAAGTTGATTAAGATCAGCCCTCCTACTAAGAGCCAAATTCACCAATAAACTAATCGCGATTCGTTCAAACAAAACGCAGTTTGAGCGACTAATCGAGATTATAGCTTCATTTTGCGTTTCACAGCGACGAATTGAACCTGGTTTACGCTAAACTCAGTTTCAATTCTTTTGTTGTCGCCATGTTTACGACACGCGTCTTTAAACTAGATTACGCTGAGCTCAGTTTAGTTGAACTAAGTTTTTATATTGAATGATGAAATCAGCCCTTAGTCGTACCAATGGCTTTATGTTTCCGTTGTAAGACAGGCAGAAGTATACAAAACGGATCCAGGGTCTTTGCATTGCATCATAATGCCTTATAATGTTCCCACAGCTGGGACTCAGGCCTCCTATCTAGGAGAGGGAATGGGCCGTAATCCACCGCGGAGCCCAGTGCGGATTGGTGGATGTCACTACCTTCGAATTTTTTATTTTATGACATTTGTTTTCTCCAAATGGTATCCTTCACCGTAATTTAGAGCAGTGATGATAAAATAAATTCAGAGTCTTTACTTGGAATGAATAAAAGACCGTGAAATGTGAAACTGACAAACGTATATCCAGAGGAATTGCATAGAGAGAGGTCATAAGGCGCGTGTGAGTCGTTGGTTGTTCTCTGTAGTGAAATATGGTGGGCCCGCGGCCCTACTTGTCCAGCCATCGCCTGCGCAGCAGCCCGACGAGTGACGAAGTTAACCGACGCAAGCATCAAGTCACTTTTCAAAGCGAACGACGCAATCAGCAAGTCACTTTTCAAAGCAAATTAATAATGGCAATTACCCGCTATAGTAGGAAAAGGAGTAGGAACACAGTGCTAGACATTATAAATTGAGAGGCAATCAGGAGGATTGATAAAAAGAGAAATCATAAATTCTATTTATGTAAAATAAAGGCAAGTCCAATTTATGTTGGTATTATTATTCCCCGAGAGATTAACCTCATTATAAAATAATGATGAGCAGTACCTATATATCACATCTTCATTAATGTGAAATCTAGATCCTAAATTAAACCATATCTCCAAAGTGTAGGTGTAGAAGTAATGGTTCTAAAAAGAAAATTGTGTATCAAAAATTTCTTTCTTAACTTTTTTTTAAATTTATATAAACTAGTGCTTGACTGCGTTCCCACCTGATGATAAGCTGTGATGCAATCGTTGATGGCGCACTAGCTTGTTAAGCCTAACCTATTCACTCTAGCCTTGAAGAGAAATTATAATCGGACGGGAAGATTGCAGCAGGCAAACTGTTCTACTCTTTCGATGTACGCGGTGTAAACGACGAGGCAAAATGCTTAGTATGCACCTTAAAACGTAATAGATACATATTATGGTGTAATTCTTTCTATCGTTTTCTTTGGCTCAGTCTTGACACCTATTCTGCAAGAACCGTTATTTTTTTCGGGAATCACCATATCAACCATGTGTGTAAACATAAAAAACAAAAAAAAATGGACTTACGCCTCCTACCTACCTACTACCTCTCTCACTACACTTATGCCTACTGTTTGCATTTTCCATATTATTTAACTTTTGAATCTTCAATCACTTGAACCAATGAATAAGTATATAAAATAATGCTTTTTTCCGATGAAGGCTCAAAGCACAGAACGTTGTCTAAGCTGCCAGCTATATCAATTCCTTTTTACTGTTTTTGGGTTGTTTATTTATAAAGGAAATCCAGTTGTGAGTATCTACCACACATCTGTCCAAAGTTGTTTTATTTACCCTTCAAACTGGTCCAACTCCAGTTTACAAGCTCTGTAACAAATTCACACCCGCAACAAAAAACTTATGACATCGGTTGTACTAGACAAACTTGTGCAACTCAAATTGCAACAAACTTTTGCCCATAACATAAGTTTGGTTCAAACGTCCGGGACATTTGGACACTTCGGAGACCTGGGAGATCGGCTGAAACGTGCACAAGCTGTAATGCTACGTTTACATATGGGCCCAGCCTCGGCCAATTGCCATTGTGTTAGCGGGATTTTCCCGTTTGTACAATGGCTACACGATAGCGATTGGCCGAGGCTGGACCCACATGTAAACGTAGCATAAAACGAACTATTTTTAGTGGACCGTCTGAAGATTGTTCGGTATGATGTGAATCGTTGAATTTTGACAATTTCGATAGGATTCATTTAGATGCAGTTTTGAAAAGCCGTAGCAAAAGGTGCATAAAATCGAATGAGGTAAATAAGATGACTGCATTATGAGTAATATGTTCTAGCCGTTCGGGATTGAAACACTAAGGCCATGTTTATGGAGACGCGGCACGTTTGGCGTTTCATCGTACATTGCAGCAGCGGGCCGCGCAATTGCCCGCGCAAACACAAACCTGAGGCAATGTACGACAATGTATCGAGCATTAAGGCATTGTTTGTTGTTTGAAGTGGTATGGTTTTTCAGAATATTGTTAAGCGGTTACTCGACTTTTTTATGCGCAAAGGGCTCAGAGAAAAAATCTGCATTGCCGCTTAAAAGTGGTGATTGAGGTTAGTATGCTGGACTTGTCCCAAAAAAATTATCTGGTGCTAGAAAAAGGAATCCAAAAACTACACGGAGGAAAATACTTATAGCAAACTGCTCTAATGTACCTACTTATTCCGATCATCTCCTCACAAGGTCACCTTTTAGAGGTTTAGCTGCAGGTGATTTGAATAATCGAGTATAAGGGACAACTTAAGCCCCACTCTCGTAACCTCTCCCAGATGTAAAAACCTGTGAGTATAGGTAGTCGTCGTGAGAATACTGTTTGCAGCAAGTTATTCCTAAAAGTACCTACTGATCCGATTACGTACATGTTATTCGGGAAAATGCAAGACACTTTGCTACACTAGTACAAAATCTAGTTCTTTTTTACTTTTTGGTTATTCTATTCTGGTTTTAGATTTTTCATTTACAAGTTTATTCTTATAGCCCTTGATAGACTTCATTAATACATTTTTGTAGGTTTTTTTTTTTGGTAGGTAAAATCATCCAATGACAAATCCCGCCCTTGGGCGGGGCGGGAGATAGTGTCAAACTCTTACAGACTAAAAACCTACACCGTTTCTTCATTGTCTTCGTTTCAGGGCCTCTAGGTTTACTTTCGTACAACCCTTATACATTGTAGGCTAATAATACATTTAGGTTGTCTTTGAATATATTCAGTCAAATTCAAGAGAATAATTTTATGCATAATTTAAAAAACTTCTGTTAAGAGGGATGGATGGAGGCCACAAAAAGATAGTTGGTTTGTTTATTTTATTTTATTTTTATTTTAAAAATTGACACACCAACGACTCATTCACTAATTAATACAAAAAAAAGTAATTTACAAATAACAAAAAAATATCATGATGAATTCGTCACTTATAGGCATGCACAGCACTTATACAATAAATTATGCCAAAAGAAAGTTGTAGTCACATAAATAATAAATTAAATTACATTAAAACTAATTAAAAATTGAATTGTAATAAATTATAACAAATTGTAATAAATTAAACTGAGAATTCGATGTCAGTAATATTATAAATATAGAGTAAATTGAGACATAACATTTTAAACAGAAATTACAAGAATATAAATTTACAAATTAAATTAAAACATACAACAAATAAATCAGGTCAGACAGCATTAATTACACATGGAACAAATGAGATTTAATTGTAAAATATTTGTAAAATATTAATACATTAAATGGAGCCACAGAGCGAAAGCAAGAATAATAACTTCATATTAGTCTAGAGAGTAGTTTAGTCTAGTTAGTGACAATTTACGAGTCTAACAAAAGTAATGAAATTTATCAGGAACTATCGCTATTGGCTTGGATATATCGCTTAAATTCATTCAGACTGTTCGAAAATATGTCCAAGTTATTAGTACGTGTGCTCAGCTTATTATAACTATACAAAAACCGGTATAAAGGAGCGGAACGACCAAGATTTGTTCTAGTTTTAGGCATTTCAAATGTTTCCGTCTGAAATTTTGATCTGTAATAGGTACGTCGGGGCACCATCAGACCGATTTCTGAAACTAGTTCCGGTACGTTAGCTAAGTTGTGGACCATCTTAAAGAGCAAGAGCAAATCTGGACAGTTTCTTCGTTGCTCTAAGGAGTTCATCTTAAAATGACAGAGCCTTTCAGAATAATCAGCCTCTCGATCACAGTTATGTGATCTATAGCACAAGTATCTTGTAAATTTCTTTTGTGAGAAATAATATGAAAGAAATGGCAGTTAGTGATATCGTGACGGATGACAAGACTGAATGGAAGAATAAAACGCCTTGTGCCGACCCCAAGTAAAATTCAAGAGAATAATTTTCATATGCATAATTTGAAAAACTTCTGTTATGGATGGATGGAGGCCACAAAAAGATAGTTGGATTGTGTGAGAAATGATATAAAAGAAATGGCAGCCAGTGATATCGTGACGGATGACAAGACTGAATGGAAGAATAAAACGCCTTGTGCCGACCCCAAGTAAAATTCAAGAGAATAATTTTCATATGCATAATTTTAAAAACTTCTGTTATGGATGGATGGAGGCCACAAAAAGATAGTTGGATTGTGTGAGAAATGATATAAAAGAAATGGCAGTCAGTGATATCGTGACGGATGACAAGACTGAATGGAAGAATAAAACGTCATGTGCCGACCTCAAATAAAACGGGACAAGGGCAGGAAGATGGTGAATTAGAAAAACTTCTGCCAAGAGATTTTTTAGGTGAATATCATTCAATGATTTGTCCCCCTCTAAGGAGGCGTGTGAGGGCGTGACAGACTTTTACTGACTGAAATCTGCTCCTATGTTCCTTCTTTGTCTTCGTACCAGGACCCCAGGGTTCTCTTTCGCACAACCCATGGCCCCAGTAGGTTTCGACCCTGCAGTTTTGCTGACATTTCCTTGAGGCGCTTAAGAACACTATGCGCCGTCGACAACTCGAGTTCTGTCCGGACGGTTACCGGACGGCTGGACGGCGAAAGTATGGGATAAAGTACCTTCATTTTAGAGCAGGCCCCTTCATAAAAGTCGTTTATATTAATGAGTAATTTCACCCCATACTACGAGATAATGATTAATTTATAAATTATTAAATGAGCAATTTCACTACATATTATGAGATAATCTGTAAATTAACTCCGTTAGGTTCATGGAGAAACTGAGAAATTTATAATTAAGCATACATATTAGCAACTCTGTTTCTTATTATTGTTACTGGAGTTACAATAAATGAAGGAAATAAGGGCTACGCTTTTTTTTGTGGTGGGTAAAATCATCCAATGACATCTCCCGCCCTTGGGCGGAGCGGGAGATAGTGTCAGACTCTTACTGACTAAAAACCCACCCCGTTTCTTATTGCCTTAGATACCAGGGCCGAGCTTTCTTTTTAGAAGCAAGCCCTTGGCCCCAGTAGGCTTCGACCGTGCCTCCCTGCAGCTAGCAGCCTGGGTATCAACAGTTTGCTGACAACTCCCTGAGGCGCGGGAATAGTGCGCGCCGTCGACGACCTGGGCTTGGTCCGGATGATTACCGGACGGTCAGACAGCGAGCTACCCATAACTCGCCGTCTGCAAGCCCGCGCCTACGTTGGCTGGAAATCAGGATCGGAAGGGCAACGCTTCAGTTACCAGTTATCCATACAGTTTCTGGCCAGTAGCTTCTGCCAGCGGCTTCGCCCACATGAAAGTCGGTTTCTCCATACAAACTTTCAACTTACAACAATAATTACTATACTATGATTTTTTATTAGATGAAGTAAAGTGACAGCTATAACAATGGTTGTTTGACAGTTGGGCATTGTCCACTGCTGTCTTGTCATAGTATACATGTTGTGAATTCTAATACTGCGTTATTCAAAAAAAGTGTTATGAATATGGGCCCAATAATCTACAGTAAAATAACAACTCAAAAGAGACTGACTTTATTATTGATTGAAAAAGGATATTATTCTGTAACTGGCACACCATAAACTACCTGCGTATCTTTTTCTCCTTCTCTGTCAAATCCATCCAAAGGTTGTCTGTAAAAGATCGCTTTTAGCGATAAGGGCGGTCTTGTGACACCCCATTAATTTTAAGTCCTTAATGTAATTTTATTTTTTCAATAAAGAATACACCTATATATCTATCTATCTGGCTTTTTACATGATGATGCCATATGAATTGCGCAATTTAATGTAATTAATTAATTGACACGCTTAATGATATATTTTTCTTTGATATTGGTTGCGCCAATTTGCTATGATCCGCGACTTTGTTTTTTGTAATTTATTTTTTTGGCCTAGCAATCCTATCCCTTCCGTTTTCCTTCACCCGCACGACCGCAAGAAATGGAATGACATTGACGTGTGTGCATCGATTGTGAATGTGACCGCACCGCTAAAACCGCCCGCTCGAAATTACAAGAAAATTGACTATTTCGTGATCCAACCATTCAAAACTCAACAATAGTGCAGTGTAGTGCAAACAGGACCTGGCAGTGGTTAAATGTGCGAAGTCGAGGATCGCCGGCCGGTGCCACGTGCAACCTTCGAAGTCTAAAGGTCAGTGTTCCTTCCCAATACATTTATCCCATTAATGAACGCCAAGCACAGTATCTGCATATTGTTAACAAACCTTAGTTCGCTTTTTAAACCTACAGTCCACATCAAGCAAAATTCGCGCAACCATTACTTTTGGTCCTACGAGCAGGATCGTGAATCATTTTCTTGTAATTTCGCAATATAGTATTTGTTCCATAGGGAATAAACGCAACGCGCCTGTTTACCTAGATATAATAGTAGAAAACCCGCATCTAGGCATTTAGGCAACTATACGTTATTTCGCTCGTATAGTTAAAGAGCCATTGATAATTACGGTACCTACGCCGTCAACCGCTCCGCATAATTATAGTTAGCTACGTAAATATCAGCGTAGATATAAATCGATCGCATTCTTTTTCTTGACAAAATTCATTCGGAAGTCCTACAAATTGCATGTAGGTAGACGCATTTCAAAAATACCCGTTCATTGTCGAGTGAATATTTGTAGGAAACGGATAAACCATAGATTATATACGCATATGAACGACGTGAATGATTTAATCGAGAAATTGGGTAATATTCACTCATTGATTCAGGTTATTCCGTTCGTTCGCCGTTCACTTTGTTGTTTACAATATTACCATATTGTTATCTGATAATTATCGCTTACTTAATAATTCGTTAAGTGTTTGTTTGAGTGTATAGTGTGAATATATCAAAACAAGATGTCTCTTAAGGGAACCAAGGTTAGTACTGATTTAAAGGTTCAGTTAAAGCTTTTATACGCTAAAAGGGACTCACAGTTTTCACGTGTTCAATCGATTTGTGATAAATCTTCGCAAACCTCGGATCTGGCGATTAGAGATGCTTTCTTGTGTTCGTTGGAAACTTTAGATAGTTTGCGCGCGGATTTTGAATCTACAATTAATAATATAAACATTTTAGAGTTGGAGTTAAATCCTGATTACTGTGTGAGTTATCAGGCATTGTCGTCCTTTGATGACTTGTATTGTCGTATCAAACGTATTGCTAGGAGTTTAGAGACTCCCCCCCCCGCGAGTGGTTTATCCAACCCTCCTCGCGAACGCCCACGATTGCCGCCAATTCAAATACCTGAATTTAATGGTGACATTCGAAATTGGAATTTATTTATAGATAGTTTCGAAAATATAATACATAGGAACACATCGCTGACAGATCACGAGAGATTGCATTATCTCGTAGAAAAATTGACCGGTAAGGCAAAGGCTGTCTGTGCTGGAATTACGTTTAGCGCTGAAAATTACACTTTAGTTTTGGACACTTTAAAAACAAAATACGAAGATAAGCGATTAGTAGCCACCGCATATTTAGATCAATTATTCGATTTGAAAAGTTTTTCCGTTTGTAACGATCATAATTTAGAGAAGTTTTTAAATATTTTCGCATCATCTGTTCGTGCAGTAAAGAACCTAAAGGTCAATGACCTCTGTGACTTTTTGTTTTTGTATATCGGTTTAAAGAAATTAGATCCTGAAACTGTTCGTCTGTTTGAAACGACTCAGCGCGGTAACGAAATACCTAAGTTCAAAGATTTAGAATCTTTTATTCGCGACCATATTAAGGTATTGCAGCGCACGTCGGCACGTCATGAAGTCACGAATAGGACAGGTTCCGATCGCCGTATAGACGCGTCATCGAAGTCAGTCAAGACTGCACATACGCTAGTTAATACCGCCTCGGCACCTGACTGTTCTCTGTGTAAGGGTAGCCATACACAGCTGTACAAGTGTTCAGAATTTCAGAGATTATCGCCTAGTGATCGTTACAAGTTTGTCCGCACTAATAATTTGTGTTTTAATTGTCTAAGTGACAAACATCTGGTTACGTCATGTAACAGTGGTGTTAGCTGTCGTAAATGTCTAGCTAGACATCATACCTTCTTACATTTTGAGAGTAGTAAGCTGCCATCGCAGCAGCAGCCTGCGCAGACGCGCGACGCTTGTGACGCGCGGCCTGCTGCAAGTGCAAACGACGTAACATTGTGTTCGCTTTCCGCCGCTGGTACTCAAATCACTACCGTTTTACTTGCGACCGCGCAAGTTGTCATTGTAGATGCCTTTGGCAAACCGCACACCGTTCGAGCGCTACTAGATGGCGCTTCCCAGAGTAATTTTATTACTCGGGATTGTTGTCAACGCCTTGGTTTTAGTTTTAATAATTGGTCATCCCGCTCAGAAGTGAAAGGTTTTGGAGGTTTAAAGGCAACCATTCACGGTTCCATTAAAATAATATTTAGTTCACGTTTTAATCGTAATATTTCGTTTGAAATGGATTCGCTAGTCGCAGATAAGATTACGGAACGGTTGCCCACGGTACCGGTTGACACGTCCATGCTGACGGAGTTTGGGAACTTGCAGTTAGCCGACGGAAATTACGCTTTCCCTGGAGATATCGATCTAT
The DNA here is from genome assembly GCA_958295575.1 of Leucania comma. NCBI lineage: Eukaryota > Metazoa > Arthropoda > Insecta > Lepidoptera > Noctuidae > Leucania > Leucania comma. The sequence goes on along the minus strand of OY282474.1, from coordinate 9,603,202 downwards.
TGATCGGTGCTTCGATTCTCCCGCATCTCCAGTTATCACGTAAAATTCAAGGTCTTCCGATGTACCCCGCTCCGCACGCACTGGAAACAGTTCTCGGGTTTGTTATAGTTGGTTCCGCTCCCGCTTGTTTAAATAGTTACTCGACTGTGTCGCACTGTTGCACCGTCGAGCCGCCGCTTGAGTCTACCATCCGCAAGTTCTGGGAGATTGAAGAGGTCAATGTCCCGCCTATTCTCAGCCCTGAGGATCAGGTCACTGAGGAGATTTATACCCGCACGACTACTCGTGATAAAGATGGTCGTTATGTTGTCGCGCTCCCTTTCAAGGGTGATATTTTTTCGCTCGGTGGCTCCCGTGCCTCCGCAGAGGAAAATATATTCCATGTCGCTGGAACAGAAAACCCAGCTGATTGTCTCTCACGTGGTTTGCTTCCTGCGCAAATTTTAAATCATCCGCTTTGGTTTTGTGGCCCTCCCTGGCTTCATACCACTCCTAACGAGTGGCCAAGTGTTCCGTTTAACCCCGCTACTGTTTCAGAGCCACCCGAGGAGAAGAAACATACGCTTGTAGTATCAGTTCCGCGTGAAGAGTCAGTTGTTTTGTTGTTGTCTAATCGAGTCTCGTCTTGGTCGAGACTATTACGCTGTGTAGTTTACGTCCTAAGATTTTTGAGATTATTACCATCGCGTGGTTCTATAATCGCAGCTGATTTGGATAGAGCTGAATCAGTTGTACTTCGAGAGTTGCAGAAATTTTATTTTTCAATAGAATTTCGTAGTTTAGAATCACATAAACCTTGTAGTCCCGCACTTCAACATTTGAAACCATTTTTGCAAGACGGACTCATTCGTGTCGGTGGCCGTCTGCGAAATGCTAAGTTAGAGTTTGAACAAATGCATCCAGTAGTTCTACCACGCAAGGATCACGTTTTGGATTTGTTGGTGGATTATCACCATAAGGTGAATTGTCACGCTGGTCCCGATTTATTAATGTCCATTCTTCGACAGAAGTACTGGATACTTTCCGCTCGCAATTTGATACGCGCTAGAGTGCACAGATGTGTGCCCTGCTTTAAGCTCCGCCCGCGTTTCAACGCGCCGGAAATGGCCGACCATCGTTCTTGTCGTGTTGTACAGACGGTGAAACCTTTCATACATACTGGGACGGACTATGCTGGACCGTTTAAAGTCACTATTGCCCGTGGTCGTGGTATACGTTCCACAAAGGCATACATTTGCCTATTCGTTTGTATGACAACTCGTGCAGTTCACATAGAGTTAACCAGTGATTTGAGTACGCAGGGTTTTATGTCTGCATTTAAACGATTTTTATCTCGCCGTGGTCCCGTTAAGCGCTTATACTCTGACAACGGCACAAATTATGTTGGAGCGCGACGCAATATTTCGGAATTACATACATTCTTACGCTCCAAGTACTACCAAAGTGAATTCGCCCATGTCTTAGTTGAGAATCGCATTGATTGGTGTTTTAATACGCCAGCGGCTAGTCATTTTGGTGGCAATTGGGAGGCGAATATTAAAAGCCTTAAGTCGCACCTGTTTCGGGTCATAGGCGAACAGATTCTCTCGTACGAGGAGTTGAGCACCGTACTCGCTCAGGTAGAGGCGTTGATGAATACGCGTCCGTTGTGTCGGACTTTGTCTAGTGATCCATCGGAGCCACTAGCGTTGACGCCGGCTCACTTCTTGACGACGACTCCTCTTAAATATTTGCCCGCTTTAGATGTCGAGACTGACAAACTGCAGCTTCACCCGCGTCACGCTCTGCTAGATAGCTTAGTTCAGTCCTTTTGGAAGCGATGGAGGACAGATTATCTGCATACGCTGCAGTCGCGTCAAAAGTGGAACACTCCTTCAGATCCAGTCACAGTCGGTACTGTGGTGATACTGAAGACTGAGAGTGCGCCTCCTCTGCACTGGCCTCTTGGTGTAGTGGAAGAAGTTTTTCCGGGTTCGAACGGAATAACGCGAGTCGTAAAGGTTAAAACCGCAACTGGATCGTACCTGCGTCCGGTTATTCGCCTCTGCCCTCTGCCTAATCAGTAGTAGTGGCATAGTTAGTTATAAGTTGTTTCGCTACCTAGTATTGATAGTTTAGATTAGTAATAGGGTTTAGTTTCGCTTTTGTTTTTTTTCTTTTCTTTGAAGGTAACCCTTCAAACCCGGGGGGAATGGTTGCGCCAATTTGCTATGATCCGCGACTTTGTTTTTTGTAATTTATTTTTTTGGCCTAGCAATCCTATCCCTTCCGTTTTCCTTCACCCGCACGACCGCAAGAAATGGAATGACATTGACGTGTGTGCATCGATTGTGAATGTGACCGCACCGCTAAAACCGCCCGCTCGAAATTACAAGAAAATTGACTATTTCGTGATCCAACCATTCAAAACTCAACAATAGTGCAGTGTAGTGCAAACAGGACCTGGCAGTGGTTAAATGTGCGAAGTCGAGGATCGCCGGCCGGTGCCACGTGCAACCTTCGAAGTCTAAAGGTCAGTGTTCCTTCTCAATACATTTATCCCATTAATGAACGCCAAGCACAGTATCTGCATATTGTTAACAAACCTTAGTTCGCTTTTTAAACCTACAGTCCACATCAAGCAAAATTCGCGCAACCAGATATATCTAATGATTTAATTTTTTTCTTTAACATACCCGACAATTTTTTTTTTTATTACTTGACATACCGGATGTTTATTTTTATTTTTTGACATAACAATGTATTATTTTTCTATTTTGTTTTATTTTAAGTTTTCTGATTATTTATACCAATTATATTAAATACATAGTAAGATTGTTTCAAACCTGAAACCGTTATTTGATAGTATTCTAAATTTAACAATCACACAAATGTTTGCATGCCTAATTTATGTTAGATTGTACAAGGCTCACCCAATTACATCTTATATACAATCTATGCAACTAAATTTTAACTTTTTTTTTACTCTACCCCCGTTTTACCCCCGTAGGGGTTTTTTTTTATGGTAGATAAAATCATCTAATGACAAGTCCCGCCCTTGGGTGGGGCGGGAAATAGTGTCAGACTCTTACTGACTAAAAACCTACCCTGTTTCATTCATTGCCTTCGTCCCAGGGCCCCGGGTGACATTTTCACCTAACCTTTGACCCCCTTAGGGGTAGAGTTTTGTAAAATCCGTTTTTAGCGGATGTCTACACCCCATAAGGAACCTACCTGCCATAATATAATTTTAAGTTTGTGGGTGTTATGTTTTCTAAGATTTCGTGATTAATCCGTGAGTGGTATTTCGCTTTTATATTATATAGGGTCACTGGTAAATAGTGACCGATACTTAAACCCGTGATGGTAGTCATATCATGACTACCATCACGGGTTTAAGTATCGGTACAACAAACAACTTTTAATTTGGGACCAAACCTGAAATTCCGAAAAAAATCTGCTGGACAGTACATTTATGTTTGCCTAACTAGTCAAAATGTTCTGAACTTGGCTGATTGTTTTTGTCACTTCAGGTTTGGACCCATAATAAAAGTTGTTTGTTATCATGACTAAAATCACGTGTTTTATCGGTCACTCCATTCCATTAATATAGATGATTGGATTATCATATATAGGGTGACTGGTAATTAGTGAACGATACTTAAACACGTGATTGTAGTCATAATAAAAAACAGCTTTTACTGTGGGACCAAACATGAGATCGCGAAAAGAAATCGGCTGGTGAGTACATTTATATTCGCCTAACTGGTCAAAATGTACTGACTTTGGAAAATTTTTTTCGCGATTTCAGATTTGGTCCTAAAGTAAAAGTTGTTTGTTATCATGACCACAATCACGTATTTAAGTATTGTTCACTAATTACCAGACACCACATATGTGTAAAAGGCGATGAGGGAGGCCTAATAAACATAGAAAGTCTAGTTACATAAAACATCAATACTCAACAACCAAACAACAAAATGATATATTATGGTAAACATGACAGATTTAGTAAAGATACGAAATAATATTATATAAATACAGAATATAATTGTAAAAAATATTAAGATTAATTAAGTAATCGATTATAACATTAGTTTATAATTAATTATTTAATTAAAAATCAACGCAATACATGCTAGAGATGAAGAAATAATAATAACGATTACTATACAAAAAACTATAGAGAAATCTTACATTTTTAACTGTCTATACATACATGTATATACATGTATAGACAGTTTTAAAAAGCAGTTTTAGAAAAAGAAAATATATATTTCTATACATTTAATTTCTAATCGAGTTGATAATAAATGCATTTTTCTGTATGGACTTTAAAAGAGACTGTGACCCCTGAGTTTCGGTGTTTCTTCTCAGGGTAGTCAGCTAGGAAATACCGGCCTCATAGTTTAAACAGACGAAAAAAAAAATATTGACGTGTAAAAATGTTTTTTAAAACCTACTCGTATTTGCAAAATTAATATCATTTATCATTTCACGTCATTAGCAAAGTTATCTAAATTCCCATCGCTAGAAAGTTTTGGGTTCTGGGTTGTTAATGAAAAATTTATTTCAAAATTTAAATTTATCAGTTTTCACGCTCAATCAACGAAATTATTCTTTTTTTTTTTTAACAACCTATAATACCGTTACAGTACCTGTATACCGTTTTTTAATTAAATTATAATTTTAATAATAAACAATAATTTATTTATTTTAAACATATAAAACTAGATACAATATATAAACTGTCATTTCTATTAACTGTGTTTATGTTAATCCGAGTATATACACAAAACAACATAATTATATACATGAGGATTTTTGTTTTAAAATGTAAGGCGCCTTAAAAACTGGTGCCACGTACGACAAAATAAAAAGTAGTAAGACTATGCGATATTACTTCAGTGAGCCAAGATATAAAATTGTGACAGAGAAGTTTCCAGTGCAGTCAGTAGTCCATTATTTATTTTATTAAAATTATAAACTCCTGTCTTGTTCAAGAAGAAAATGTTCCTTCACTAATTTTGTTGGCCACTCTACTCAGCTGGAGTAAGTAGTTAGTTGGAAAACTTATTTCTCTTCATTACTTTGAACGGTTTCTGCACATTTTACAATTTGCCGTCCAGAACAGTGATATTTATTGTGACTGTGGAGTGGCTTATTGATTCATTTTATTTATGGAGTACTGAGTTGGCAATTTTTGTTATGGCTATCTTAAAATATTTTTATTTTGATATTCGGCATCCTTTAAATTGCTGGCATATGATATTAAATTATTGCAGCAGAAATTGTAATAGCAAAGTCAGCTAATCGTGATTGGAATTTAGTTTCGAAGAATAATAAAATTTTAATTTAACTTTTGCTGAAGATGACGACAGTCATAGGTGTGTAGAGTCGTGTTGTGTCGTGTCCGAGTTTCCGGATTATATAATCCTAATGCTCAATTAATATTATTTTTCTACTGGCAAAATAATGCTAACCAAATTTAAAAAAATACCACATACCATAATTATTTTTTTATAAATACTTATGTTTTTTTTTTTTTTTTTTAATAATTCTAGCGTAAGTTCCAAACTCACTTTGGCATCAAAGACCATTAGGCCGACCATTGCGCTGTATGGCCGCCATAGAAACGGGAAAGACGATATTTGATATCTCATTTACTTCACTATCAATTTACATATTACTTTCAAAGTCAGAACATACATTTTTGGTGATATAACATATATTTCTTTCATTTATAGGTATTCCCAATTTTGTAACTTAGTAGGGTTGAAAGATCTCGTTATTTTCATAGTGAAAACTTTGCTCAGGAACGTTTGTTTGACATCAAAACGAAAGATGGTTAAAGATGCAAGCATATTTAATTATGAAACAATATTTAATTATTAGTAAAGAGAAGCATGCTTCTACACAAACACTCACGGCGGATCACGGCTAGCCGCAAGTGCGTTCAGAGCCTTAGGATTAATTTACAATTTCCTATTAATGTTTCAAGAAATTGACACTTACGTGCAGATATCAAGTCTTGTGGACTACCTCAAGATGTTGTCTCAGAAACAGTTTTGGGAACACATTCATTGTGCGGAATTCTCTTACAGAATTTGTATTTCCAGATCGCGACAACCAGGGAATCTTTAAGTCAAGACTGAATAAGTTACTTCTAGGTAAACGTGCTCCATTATCGACCACAACGTTGCTTTCCATCAGGTTAGATAGTGGTTGGTAGAGTGGAGTCTGTCAATAATAAAAAATATCGTATTTCACTAGGGCTTTTTAGGCTATGGGTCAAGTTGCTCTTTGATCTACTCTAATACATTGCGAAATTACAGAGATTAAACAGAAGCTATTAAACGTATTAAAAACAACAGCAGATACCTACCAGGTATCACAATACCTACCTACGCCTACACATCTTCACGGACTGCTGAAAAAGGGTTAACTCAATGATCCGATTCAAAAATCAAAATGTCATCCGCTTTTACCTTAATTCTGCTTACACGATTTTGAACTCTATTTCATAGATAGTAAAGTACCAACAGAAATTAGACTTTAGTATAATTAGCATAAAGCTCCTAAGGTGATTGTGGAAATAACCGCCATTAGTTGCTTTGTTTTATTGTTTCTGGTTCAAAACACACGAATCATCCACCTTTTTGTGTCTATTTATGAGTTCTAGTTTATGGGTCTTTATGGGAATAATCGTGAAATGGACTAAACATTTATGTTTCCATTTTGCAAGTTGATGAAGCGATTCGACATTCAGGAAGTGGGCAATGCTAATTAAGGTGACCGTACATAGTCTTTTACGACATTTAATAGAAATTAGACACAGTAAACGTTATTTTTTTATGCTTTTGTGTGTTACTGAATGAATATGTGTCGTGTAAAGACAAAAATCACATCTAACTTTTTTTTTTGGTATTGTTTATATTCTCACGATTGACCACTATCTCATTAATAAAACAAATGAATAGAACCGCTGGAGAATCATACAAACTAAAGATATAGCCTGAAGAATTTCTTCTGCCCTTTAAATAATGCGGAAGCACACGGTTAAATATAGCATTTACCAGAATTATGATGATTGTACGCTCCTCCTCCTTGCGTCGTATTCCTCAAAGCTAACCGTCGTGACCACCCTGCTTCATAATTTTCGCTCTTATGATGTTCCTCCATCTATTCCTGTCTCTGGCAGAGTGAAGAAGAGCCCCATATGCCGTGGAGTCAAGAGCGGTAACTGAATGGACCTACGTGGTGTGTCCACGATGCCTGTTTCCATCTTTTTTATCGGTCACAATGAGCCTTTCGAGGTTGCCAGAGTCATTCCTTGTAATGTGACCGAAGTATTGCAGTATCCATACTATAATATTATAAATTCTAAAAGTAACTCTGTGTATCGTCTGTAACTTCTTTATGACTTAACGGTAGATCGAATTTAGATAGAACTTGGCACACGGGTCATACATATTCTGAAATAAGACTTTTTATATATTATAGGGCATTAAGTCCGCCTGTGTACCCTTGTGTTGCATAAAGTTCTAATAAATAAATAAATAAATAAATAGGGCTTTTTTATCACCCGAGTATGTACCCTTGAGACAAATGTCGATTTTTATGTAAGCATATAAAGGCAGTTGATTCCATTTAGATCTACAATAAAAACTCCAAGAAACCTATGAATAATAACAAAATTATTTTAATTGGGATGTAATTGTAATTGGTTTTCATTACTATAAATTTATTAATAACATATCATCAGCCTTATAATTTTCCCACTGCTGGGACTCGGGCCTCCTCTCTAGGAGAGGGCATGAGCTGTAATCGACCACGCGGGCCAAATGCGGGTTGGTGGATGTCACATGTCTTCGAATTTTTGGTTCTAAGACATGCCGGTTTCCTCACGATGTTTTCCTTCACCGTTTTAAGAGCAGTGGTGATGAAATCAATTTCACAAAGTAATGTCTAGCTGGGTTTGAACTCGCGACCTACAACTCGTAAGTCGGAGCCATTATTACTCGGCTACCACTGCTCTCGGTGGCATAAACAATGCAATGTAAAAAAGCTTACTTGCTTAGATTTACTTTAACTACGAATTATATAAATCTAAGGAAGTATTTTACATTGCAAATGATCTGCATCGCCAGTGTGCGGTCAATTCGCGGCTATCCAGGCTATAACACAATCAATTATTGCGGCTGTAGAATTATTAATTGACCTAGGGATCTGATCGCGTTTCGATGAGGCGTTTGTGGTTGGCCTCGGCCCGGATATAGACAACGCTGATTAGATACCGCAGCTTTGATTAGACAACAAGTTAAGGGCTTGACATCGATTGCAGTTAGTAGGCTACTGTTTTTGGCAGTTCCCTTTCTTGGTAACTTAACATTAATTAACAAGTTGGAAATGCTATTGACAAATAGATGGACATGGGTATGAGAAACTTCAGTTTAATGCTTTTTTTGAGATGGTAAATCATCTTATAGTTTCTCCCGCTTTAGGGCAGAGCGGGAGAGCGTATTAGACATACTGACTAAAATCACATCTTTGGTTTTGCTTTGCTTTTTTCGTTCCAGGACTTTCTTTCAGAAGTCAACCCGTCGCCCCGGTAGTCTTCGGCATTTCTGGCCACTACAGTTTTGCTGAGATCTCTTTGAGGCACGCATGAAACACTTGTGGGAAAAATCACATATATTTACACAGTTTACGCGTAAACAATAATGAGTTCGAACCAGTTCGAATCTAGCCAGGCGCTTTACTTTTCGTAATTTATTTTATCACCACTGCTCTTAAAATGGTAAAGGAAAACAGCGTGAAGGAACCGGCATAACCTAGAAAAAAATTGAAGATCCATCAATCCGCATTGAGCCTACTAAGTAACTGCCTGGACCGAAAAAATAACAATTTGATACTTAAATACAAACGAGTCATTTAACTTAATCGGTAGAATAGGTCCTGTTGGGTCTTTCATAATAGAAGAATGGGACACGTATAAATAGGGAGACATCCTCTAAATATTATTAGTACTCGTACTTTTTGCCAGCAGCTTTGCCGGCATGAAAGCAAGTCTCTTCATACAAAATTTGGATCCCATTTCATTTCTTTGGGGTATGAACTTTGAAAAATTCTCTTAGTGCTGCTTCCGACCTAAAAGACGAAATTTCGCGCTCCTAGGCTCTGTTGTTGCGGCTGTGTGATAATAAGTCAGTTTCTCCTTTTATATATATTTATCCTCTTATTAAAATTTACTTGTTTTTTTTTTCTTTAATTTTTTTTTAATCAGATTGATAAAATGAACAAAACCTAACTTCAAATGATTAATCAAGACCACCATCATCTGTTTTAGTGCTCATTCACGGAGACGCGGCTCGTTGAGCGGTCCGTCGTATGTTGCCATATGCTTGTGTTAGCGCGAGCGATGACGCGGCCTGCTGCTGCAATGTACAGTCGGTGTCCTAAGTTACCTAACCCACCTCCTTTTTAAAAACTATTAAAGTCGTGATGCCAAAATCCTGAGTCTATACTCGGGACTGGTCCTTACCGGACCGCGAGCTACCCGTTACTCGTAGTCTGCAAGCTCGTGTCTACGATGGCCAAGAATCGCACTGCGATTTCAGGTGCCCGGAGATTCTTTTACGGCAGCGGCAGGGGCGTGAGGATTTCCTCTCGCTCAAGCTTTCTGCCATCAATTGGGTTTAAAGAATTTTATTCTCATAAGAACATTAACAGTTCACTTAAAATGAGATACAGATAGTTTTTCTTATAACTAATGTAGTATTCGCATCTGGATGTGTTGGCGACGTCACAGGTTATATAATATATGTTTTTTTAATTTAAATTTGAACATATTAACATTTTCACATTTTTTTAATTCTTCTGGTAAATCATTAAACAGTCGTGCTCCTTCAAACAGTATTGTTTTCTTGCCGTAATTAGTCCGTGGTCGTGTAGTCATCAGTTGAAACTTGTTTTTACTTCTAGTATTGTATGTCGTTGTCTTTTTACGTAATTGAATGTTTGATTGCACAGAATGTGTGGTGATTTTTTTTATAAGGATGCAGGTGTAAAATGTGTAAAGTTGTTTGATATTTAATAGGTTTGTTTTTTCGTATAGTCTTTTTGTTGGGTATAGATAGTGATAATGAAATAGTATTTTAATAATTTTGTTTTGTATTCTCTGTAGTGGATTTAGATAAGATTTAGCGGCTGATCCCCATAGCTCAATTAGGTATTCAAGGTTAGATTTTACTAGAGAGTTATATATAATTTGTCGTACTTTCTTCGGTATACAGTTTCTAATTTTTCGTATCGTTCCTAATAGTGACGTTAGTTTTGTTTTGACATGGTCGATGTGTAGTTTCCACGTAAGTTTGTCATCTACCCACAACCCGAGATATTTTTCGTGACTAGACCGTTAGAATTCCCTCGCATTACTTCTTTACGCTTTACAGAAGGAAGTGAATGCTTCCTATTCCCTCTCGTTCCATACCATGGCCTGAACCAGACCCAGATTCGACAGATCACCGTCGCCTTCGCTTCCACGAAAAGATGTCAGTGCTCCACCCAAGCGGGGCAGACTTCCATCGTATGTTCCACAATATCCTTCGGGTGAACCGAACAATGGTGATATCCGGACATTTCTCTTTGCCAAATCCGAAAAAGGTTCCTGACTTTTCGAAACACTGTGTTCGGTGAAGAGGGCCGACTGATTTATGATAGTTTCACTCAATGTGTAAAACTTTATGATGTTATTTTAAAAATAGCTAGTTTAAATTGGTATATTGATGTTTGACGTGATTGATCTTATTGAAATTGTCTAAACTATAATCTATACCAATAAGCTGAAGACTTATAAGTTTGAACTGCCTACCCAAATGTCCTTTCTTTGGTATTATTCGTCAATTCGTTGAGGTCAGTTTGAGCTACACAAATACAGACAAATGATTTCACTGACTAGACAGCCACTCAAATCTGTGTAGTTCCACAGCAAATGGTTCAACTTATTTGTCGCGTACTATACTTTACTGAAAAGAGGATCCTCCGACCAGGACAATGTTGTGTCTGGTCCAGGCTACTCTCTTTCACTCGCTTGCACTGACTGGACAGGTCCACTCAAATCTGTGTAGTTCTTTCTTCAAAAGACCATCTCAGACACTAATCTGCATGGTTCTCATATTATTTGACCGTTATATGTTTACTGTATGGACTTAAAAAGACTTTGTTTCGGTGGTTTTTCTCAAGCTAGGAAACACCGGCCTCATCTAGTTTAAGCTAACGAAAAAAAAAAATGACGTGTAAAAGTGCTTTTTTTTAAACCTATTTGCTGAATAAATATCATTTATGAGGGGATTAAAAAAAATATATTCATGTTGAATTGCCCATTAATTGAGTAAGGCTAAATAACATCACGCTAAGACTGACGGGAGCGAAGCAGCAAATAAACACGCAGGTAAAACCGCGGCGATATCTATTAAAAAAATAAAATGGCTTTTAGCTTTGCAAAATGTAATCTCTGAGATTTGCTGCTTTTCTTATATAATTACTGCTTCATTAATATTTTAATTAAAAGAACACTCGAATAGCATGCGAATATAATGTCAGCTCAAAAATGTGGACCGACGAAATTCGTAACGACTGAGTACTGATAGAAAGTATAGTAGAAGATAAAAGATTGGTGACAAAATACAAAATAAAACTAAGATCACATAATGTTGAGATTAAAACCCTTCGATTTATCATTAATATATACTCGTACAATACGGCAGCGCATATTCCATAAAAGAAAATACAACAATACAAAGAACGGAATCCTCGCTACACTTCAAAACAATATCCATCACAATTCCATTCAATAAAAGAAATGTTTGCTCTTTAAAGTCAACCATACATCGTTCGTTTGAAGCCGCCCTTAGACCGTTCCGTTCCCGCATTTCAGTAGTATTCAGTTCAGTCGACGACTCTCACCTAAACGGACGTGTGTTCCCGCGTCTCTCGAACACAGCGTAAATTTTTAATTCCCGACTAAAACCGAAGGCGTAAAAAAACTGAAACTTCTTTCGTATCGAGTTTATTTCGGTATTGTCGTGTAGTGATGTGGTAAAATAAATGGATGATTTAAGTAAATGTGAACATTTTGTTAAGATTTTTTGGTTGTGTTAAACAAGTTTTTTTGAAGTGAACGCGTATAGGGACGTGTGTTCGGGCGGTCGTCCTGAAAATTATTTCGAGAGGTAAGTGTTTTATTTTGTTAATGATTTCATGTTTTTTTTTTTTATTATTATAAGTATCTTTGCTGATCTTATATAAATAGACAACGGGAAGGGGTCTTCTTTCGATGTGTATAAACAAAATTAAACAAAACCTGAATAACTATCGTTGATGCGTAAAAAACTGTATGCATAAATATAAAAGCAAGATTGTTTTTTAAAAGATTATTTTCTAAAATTCTGACATGAATCATCAATATAGGGTATAATTACTTGAATTTACTTCTTCTGATTTCCAATTTAACTTTGATATTCCTGTATACATAAGTTCTGTATACATTTGCATGAGATATATATTCTTATATAATTATCACATCTATCCACGTACCTTTAGCTACAATAGTGATGCACCTTTAATGCTGATAAATATTTATCATCTAACAAATCAGTTTTAAAAAATTAAGACTTATAGGATATAATTATGGAGCTAAAATACATATTAATACTACCTATGAAATATTTATGTATCATACAGGTGACACCAAATTAGTCGTAAGATCTCAATCGTGATCATTTCTGAGTGTATCACAACTGAAACGTATTCCAAAAGATAGAAATCTCTTTATGCTGGATAAGACATCAAAGCAATGACGAACGCACCAGGTTTAATATAAATAATAGACAACGGACGCGTAGCTTCATAGATGCATATTCGTCATTACACGCTTGGTGTACGCCTGCGTGTAGCTTACATACTCACAAAACTATGAAACTCTCGACGAAGAGACAATGTTGTACCGTCGTGCCGTTGCAGTTTCGTCGACAAAACTTGACGAATGACAAAAACGCGTCTATGAAGCTACGCGTCCGTTGTCAGTAGGCCTAATACTTTAGATTTTTATTTACATTTCTATTTACTTTTTCATATTTTTCTAATATCAAGTAAGTATAGGAGCCAAGTCTTCCTTTTACCGCCTGTAATTAGAAGCTCTAAGGCGGTAATCAATAAATAAACCATGATAGCATGCCTCACTACGCCGTAGTTACTTTGCCGATAATTGATATGATGGATAGGACCATACAAAATAATGAGACAAATGAACAACACAAAATTCGTGACGGCTGTCACTTTCCCATACATTATCGTTATACATTTATTTGTCGGGCACTCTCCATTTTGTTTTAAATTTTTAATGTCTGTAAATACACGGTTTAGGTTATTTTGGAGCCAAAAATGAAACCCTTTTAGTGCCACTGTTTATGTCGTCTATATTTCTCTTGTCCATCTAGCTGTCTGGCTTGTCATCCAAGTGTCAAAATTGTCACCACTGATTATTTAGTTTTGTTTTAAATATTCGAAAAAAGAATCATAGTGTTTCTTTTTCGAATATTGAAAATTTAAATAGTATTTTAGTTTATTTTATACTCGTGGAGAAAGTTTATGATTGCAATCATAAACTTTAAAACCGAGGAGAAATTCGCTCGAGGCGTAGGCAAGGGTGTTATGGAGCCAAGTGCTGCAAATTTCCACGTGTATCAAGTAACATTTTTAATGCATTAAGTCCACCTATGTACCACTATTGTACATGAAGATTAAATAAATAAATATAATTTACTGTGGGTTGATGTGCGACTTCCAGGGGTCGCTTTACGCCCAGCCTGATTCAATCGATGTAATAAATTATGGCGGGGGCGATCTCGCGCAGTTTTCCGTACTAGTGCGAAAAACAATAAATTACGTGCCTAAAAGCAGTAAAGATAAGAGTCAATTTCAAAGTATTGAAAAAAAAAAGAGGTTCTGATACTTATACTACTACAGATTATCACCAGGCGTTCCAGCTAAGCACAGTTAAATTTAACCATAATTATGTTTTAGACTTTTAGGAATTCACATAGCGTCATTGCCAGTTTTAAATGTATCTATAATCAAAGTCTTTATAGGCCTAAAATACTGGCTTTATAACAATACGTATATTTCACATTATTTCATTAACATAAACAGAATTTCTTGAAATTCGTAAAGCTGGCATAAATAATCTCATTGCTTTCAAAATAATATCCCAACTCAGCTTATTTCAACGCATTATAAATTAATATACAGTGTTAAAACGTTTTCGATAATATCCGTTTGACTTGCATATTTTAGCAAGCCGAATAACATATGGGTTGTTAGTTTAAAATTAAATTATGTTTTGTTAGTTAACATAAATCCATTAATTCATCATAAATTGTACCTAATAATTGCACGCGGAAAGTACTAACTGGCTTTTGTGTATGATTATAACTACTGAATCGATTTTTATGACATCTCTATACACCGTTAAATTTTGATTGTTTTAGTCCCATGGAGGGTCGATTCGGTACATGAACCACTATCAAATAGATAGTGTCATAAAGAGAAAATTAAAAAAGTAAAGTACTTATTTTAAACTCCAATAAAATTACGATTTTTTTTTAAATTTTATCTTTATAAATTGATAATGTTTCATGTATCAAATCGACCCTCCACGGGATTAAAACGATCAATATTTAACGGTGTATATAATGTACTTAAAAAAAGTCATCTCAATTACACAATTACAACTCAAGAACGCTGGACCTGGTTTGTTGAATTCGTCTTCACCTCGAATAGCAGAATAAGTATTAAAATATTGGAAACAAAAAAAAAAATGATATCTACAAAAAAAAAAAAACAAAATAGACGCACATCGAAAAATGACAGCAACTGTCAAATTCATTTGCCTCAGTCATACCCACATATGGACGCTCATTCCATCATTCGTTGACTAGGCGGTTCGAACTTAGCTAGGTCAGCTAATTTGACATAAAAGTTAGAAACTTTTGTGCGAGAATTTTCGTCTTTACACGTTTAGCTGCGTTAAAAATGCAAAAAAAAATATGGTGACATCTGTAGTTTTTCGCCGAGTTGTGTTCATATTTTCGATAAGTTACTGCAATCATCAGAAAATCACAAACTGTAGATAACTTTTTTCACAATGCACCCTTCGATTTTGAACCGTTTTTCTTAAATGAAGTCATAGTCAAGCAGGTAATAATGTTTTCAGAGGCGAGCAAATATTTACAAGTAGTTATAGAATCATGAACTCGTTCAATGATTGATCGTTCAACGAACGAAGTTTCACTAACTTTTTTGACCAAGCCTACAAGTTTATCGATATAATAAGAAACAATGTATTAGGAAATTATACTTTAGCGAAGCCGAAGTAGTTCTCGGAAAATTATAGGTTCGATGTGGAGCTAAAAATAATTGAATTTTATTCGTCGTAGTAGGTAATGGTTTTAATTTATTTTTATTAGGGCGTCAGCTTTCGTCATAACATTTTAATGAAAACGATGCTATGTATTTTCCTTTTGCGTTTGAAGTGTTATTACGAAGTTTTGTTTTCCTGGTATATTGGACTTAGTTTATGTATATTTGTGCGTGTGTGTGTAAATGTTCATCACTCCTTGGCACTTAAACAGCTACACTGATTAGAATGACATTTATTTTTCAATACACTTACTCGGAAATCCGCTCTTATCCCACGCTTTAAAATGCATGCTTGCCCCCACCACAATTTTATTGCAATAAAATAGTTTATCGTACTTATCAGGCGCGCGTCGACACCAACGAGGCGCGGATCAATCTCCATGAGTCGCAAGTGTATTGAAAAACGACGTGTGATACGCGTGCACATTTGTCACTGCAGCCCTCGACTCCATAACACACTCGGCTACGGCTCGTGCAAATTTCGCCTGGGTCGCAATGACAAACATTCTCCACTTTTCACAAAATGTAATACTTCTAAAAGATGTGTTAGAGATTACTTTTTTCATATTTCATCGATTTGGAAATTAAAGTTTAATGGTTCCCGAGTTCGATTGCCACGATGGACTAAATGTGATATTTGTATTATCGGATAAGAATTTTTCAATAGGAGTCCAATGTTTTTAGTTGGTGTTGTGATACTTCCGTGTCTCAGTAAGTATTTAAAGCCTGTGGTTCCGCGCCTGATATTTCCCCGGTCGGGTCGAATGGCTCTCCCAACGGGCTACGAGAGTAAAGGAACAGAGAGTGCACTTGTATTTTCACACTTGTTTATTCTGCTACTATGTATTCAGCTAGTTACCGTTCAGATTGGCTAACAGAATCAAAATTCGATCAGGAGGGTTATTGTAAGAACCTGTAAAATAGGAGCTAAAAGTTCAAAATCCTTGATTGCGGTATTCGTTTTCTCCTCACGGTTAGAACATATACAACAGCCCAAAGTCTACTATCGGAGAAATGAAATGAAATGATATTTATTTTTGCAAATAGGTTTTTCAAAAACACTTTTACACGTCAATTTTTTTTTGTCAGTTTGATCTAGATGAGGCCGGTGTTTCCTAGCTGACTACCCTGATAAGAAACACCGAAACAAACTCAGGGGTCAAAGTCTCTTTTAAAGTCCATACAGCAAACATGTAATGGTCAAATCGTATGAGAACCATGCAGATTAGTGTCTGAGATGATCTTTTGAGGAAAGAACCACACAGATTTGAGTGGACCTGTCCAGTCAGTGCAAGCGAGTGAAAGAGAGTAGCCTGGACCAGACACAACATTGTCCTGGTCGGAGGATCCTCCTTTTCAATAAAGGTTTATAGTACGCGACAAATAAGTTGAACCATTTGCTGTGGTTGCGCGTAGCCTCCCACTTCGAATACAAGGTCCACCGCCATGATGGCTCAACTTGTGTGACGAGGATTATAACCGATTTTCGTAGCCGTAGACGGATGGTTCAACTTATTTGCCACGTACTATGTGTGGAACTTTACACCCTATTCCGTACTATTCGAAATATCTATTACATGCTGAAGTTCTATTTATTTGTTTGCAATACAAACTTACATACGAAAAAACATTTTGTTGGTGGATCCTTAAAAGCGTGTTTGCAATCCAGACAGTCAGGTTCCACGTAATCCCACAAAAGGAATACGTTTCAACTCTAGATATGAGAGACGTGACATATTAAACACTAGGTTTTGTATCCCACTCTGAGCTGCATACGTTTAGTATCATATAAATTGAATAGGTAGCTGACGACCTTCTTCAGTTAAAAGCAATTTTGCGTCGCGTGAAGAGACTGACATATTGATACACGCGCGTTTTTGAGTGTTCAATGCGAAACATTTTTTATCATTATTCGGCCGGAGCAAAGTTGTAGTCTCCAAATTCTACATCGGATAAACTTGCTCTAGACTTTTGCCATACTCTTTGTGACATAGTTTTCAAGCTAGAAATATATTTGCAATCAGTCATGTATTATCTTAAAATCTCATATTTAAATGCAAAATATGGCGCCTTTGAAAAAAACTTTTGTTAATATAAATAATCTTTTTTTTTAAACACACTATAGACAGTATTGGTGTGTGCGGAAATTGAATACGCAGCGCAGTTGCTAAGCGCCCAAACACTGCAGCACTACAAACAATATTGCTACTTATCAATTATTTGCTTGCAGTGGTGCCAATATGAAAAAGAAAATAAATTAACTGCGAAGAATATGTCACTAATAGCAGATAATAATATAGGTACACTCACTCATTTTTGGTTAGTACCAAAATTATTTGTAATTTACAATAAAGAGTAGGTACATCTGTTGCCGTTAGAATGCGGAACACGTTACCACAAAGGTTAAGCTAAGAGCTCCGCTTTACTTCGCTCTAGCCTTTTAACCTAACCTGTCCGTGCCGGGGTGCTCTAAAATAAACGTCATTAAAATTTAGATTAATGTTATTATCTTTTAATAATTATAATGATTTCGCATGTTTTAGTCAAACAAATAACCAGCCTTATAACATACAGTTAAGTTACAAAAACTGGTTTTTTGTTTGACTAAGGGCCGATTTTTCAATCATCAGTTAACTTCTATCAGAGGAATAAATATGACGGTTTGACATATTTTCTATACAAAAGCTGTCAAAACGTCAAACATATTCTTCAGATAAAAGTTATCTGGCGATTGAAAAATCGACCCTAAAAGTTGATTGGCCTTCAGACCCAGGAAGTCTGCAGATTGTCTAGTGACATACATTTCTTTCCACTTACCTTTAGAATACCATAATTAGAGACAATAGAAAGACAATAGGTGTGCGGACACCGGTGTCCTCTTGGGGTATAATGAATTAACAGCCTTAATCAGATAATCTGCAGATTAACTAGTTAATATGCACTCTAACTGATTTACGCACATTAGCGGTAACACATCTATATTAATAAAAAACTACTCTAAAAATAATCAACAGTAAGTGTTCAGGGACAAATCACAGTTTATTTTCCTATTTTCGCGATATAAACGTGTACGTAAGCGATATAAGCGTGAAAGCGTGTAAGTGCACCTGACAGGTGACAGCCCATGAGGGTAGAGGTAACAGAGAATTCGGAATAATATCCTCCTTTATATTGTCATTTCCGAATCGAATATGTCTTTATTTTTAAAATTGGAGCTTCAGTTTCGGTTGGTGATATTTTGTTATGTTGGTACTATTGCCGCAGAGTCTGTTCTGTCATTGGATTTGGAGTGATTGATTGGCCGATGTAATAAAGATGAAAAGAAAAACTTGACGAGATACTTAATTATAGGTCCTCTTTGTAAATGTAGACACTAAATCTAGTCATCATCATCTCCCTTGCCTTTTTTTCAACTAACTGGGGCTCGGCTTCGCGTCTAATCAGATGCGGCTGAATATTCGAGTATTACACACAGCTACTGTCAGATCTCCACAACCCAGTTCGGGCCAAATTCATCAATAAACTAATCGCGATTATATAAAATAAAACGCAGTTTAATCGAGATTATACCTTCATTTTGCGTTTCACCACGATGAATTGCACCTTACGATAAACTCAGTTTCAATTCTTTTGTTGTCACCCATGTTTACGACACGGGTCCTTAAACTAGATTACGCTGAGCTCAGTTTAGTTGAACTAAGTTTTTATATTGAATGATGAAATCAGCCCTTAATGGGCTATACGATACTCCTTGGATAGACTGATGTTTTTTTTTTTTATGGTAGGTAAAATCATCCAATGACAGATCCGCCCTTGGGTGGAGCGGGAAATATTGTCAGAATCTTACTGACTAAAAACCTACCCCGTTCCTTCGTTGCCTATCATACCGGGGCTGAGCCTTCCTCGCAGAAAACGGCCCTTAAACCCAGCAGGCTTCGACCCTGCTTGCCTACAGCTAGCAGGCTGGGCCTCGATAGCCTGATGGTCAGAATTTCTGGCGTATTACCTGTAACCACTGTCAAAAATCTGCGAATGATAACCGGGACCAAACACTAAATCTAGTAAGGGGTTTCTAAGGTGGAATTCAAAATAAGTTTTATTGGGATTTTTATTGGAAGAAAACAAATATACTTTTTTTATTTCATGATATTTTTTGTGCTGGAGCTTTCTTTTTTTTTAAAATTCGTATTTGATGTTTGCTTTCTTCAGCCAATCTAACAAGACTGAAGTGGAACTAGGTGGGTAAGACTCAAGGAGTCATGAAGACAAACGGGCTAGGATAGATAATACAAAGTGGATAGCTGACGACGATCGTTGTCATAGTCATAGGTCTGGAAAAGCTAAGAGAAAAAAAGAAATGAGACGATTTGGACCCGTTTCTGACAAGCTGTCTTTCAATAAACGTGTCGTAATAGAAACAGATCTCACATATGCTGATACTCGTGGTCTAATTATATCACGTGAGAATACCAATCAGATTAGTCTTCATAACATAAATCCCAAACCGACAATCGAACCGAAATAATTTTCCTCTACGAAATATTAGTGAGATGAAAACCGTTTGAGCGTTGTACACGCTCCAGCGGTTTCAGCGCTAACAGCTTTAGTTAATCTGTCCTAGCTCAGAGGACACCGGTGTCCTCTCACATCCACGCCACTATAGGCCTTAATTCCGATGTTTAGAGTCTACTTTTGTATGAACAAGTTGGGTAGTTGTGGATCGAAGTGTTAAGGATGGTAATAAAGCGCTTTCCTTCGTTATTAGCGCTTATTCGTGGTGCTGCCACAGTTTTCAATTTGAAAGTTATTTATTTTCGTGCTTGTATACCAAAATTAAGCTTTATGACTAGGATATTAAATTTGAAAGTAATATGTTCATAGTTATTTTTTTAATTTGTAAAATTGTTGGTCTTTTTATTAAGCATTAAGAGCTTCTGCCAGTGGCTTCGCTTGCGATAAAGTATAAAATTGTCCCAAAGAAAAAAAACATGAGAAAAAAGTATCCCATGTGTTATCCCATGTTCTATCCGTGTGCCAAATTTCATTCTAATTCATTCAGTCGTTCGAGCGTGAACATGTAACAAACATTTACACATACTAGTCACCTTTATAATACTAGTGTGATATCAAGTACCCTGAGCTGTCATTGTTACTGACAGTAAGGGATAACCTTCGTTAAGAGGATTTACATTCTTGTAAATGGCCAAAAACCAAAGTTGATCACGAATCCGTCTACTACATTCGCTAATGATGGGAAAAATGTTAGACAGTCTTATTCACTACTTTTTCATAGTTCAAGTTGTATTAATTAAATAGTGCCCAGTGCGGGTTGGTGGATGTCACATGTCTTCGATTTTTTGGTTCTAGGACATGCCGGTTTCCTCACGATGATTTCCTTCACCGTTTTGAGAGCAGTGGTGATGAAATAAATTACACAAAGTAATGCGCCTGGCTGGGTTTGAACCCGCGAGCTACATAAGTAAGTCGGGGCCGTTACCACTCGGCCAGAAAGTTGTTTTTCATAAATTTTTAATACAATATTGTATTTAATTTAACCGTACAATGTTTTAACATAAACTATAATAGGTACTTATTTTCCGATGAACGTCAGTAACAGGACTAAAAAAAAACAAAAGACCAAGTAATTAGTAACATTACTCCGGCATCTCGTATAGGCACTATTGTTTACAACCTCATACGTAATTAGCTTATCCGTTCTACCTTCTAGCAATTAATTCTGTTTTGTGTCGTTAAATCCGGGATCCGCTTCCAAGAGATCTTTCGGTGGATACTGTAGATCTAATTTTGAAAGAATTAACTTTGCATAAGGGGTAGGATTAGATTTGAATTATGTATGGTTATATAATAATATTCGAGAATGTATGCTTTGAAAATGAAATTCGCCTATTTTACGGAAAAGTTTATAGTGATATAGACTTTTCGGTATAATAGAGCAATTTATGGAATTAAAAACCTTTTGAATCTTGTCACAATCACATATCAAAATCTACTGAGGCCATGGGTTGAGCGAAAAAAAATCCCGGGACTCTGGAACGAAAGCAAAGAAGGAACAAGAGTGGGATTTAGTCAGTAAAAGTCTGACACTGCCTCCCGCTTCGCGCGAGAGCGGAAGAAGTCATTGGCTGATTTCCCACCTAAAATAGATATCAGCCCCCCTAGCAAAGTTGTAACGATGGTTTCGTTAAGCGTGAACGCTTGGAGTTGGCCACACTCCCAATTCCTTTGTTCTAACGTCATCCCAAGGCTCAGTTACGTGGTCAGAATGAGTGTCATTCTGAATTTCGGCAGTTCATTGTTTCGACAGTCTCAATTTCGAAAATCACTAGTTCGACTACTCATTGCTTCGACAGAACAAATATTCGACTAGCATTATTCCGACAGAACAAGCTTCGACAACACACACTTTCGAAGAACACTACTTCGACAGAACCCTTCTTCGACATGCACTTGTTCGACGAAACATACGTTCGATCAATTACTACTCTGAAATGTGACGAAAAATTATTGAATTCTATTTTAAGGAATTGGGGGCTTGGTCAACTCGTTTAACAAAACGATGGCAACTTGGGTAGGGGTGCAGCAATCATCAATGTCGAAAACTTGTCAAAAATTTTGGTAAATGGTTTTTTTTGGTGGAACATGAGATTAGAATGCAAAACTTCTTATAAATTAAAAAGTACTCCTCTGGTTTTTAAAAGCGGTGTCAAGCCAAGAACTTGATGTCACTGAAGTTATTTTTGAAATACACAATATTATATGAAAGCCTAGATATTAAGAAAAGGCGTCAAGAAATAAATATTAACTTTCCAAATCCCTGAATTCAGAATAGAAATAGATTCAGACCTAGTGTTAGTTTGACAGGTATTTTGGTCTGAATGAGGGTCAAAAGTCGTTACTAATTTGATCAGATTCAGACCTCGCTGTCTCGAATCACCTGTCAAATTTCAAAGAATATCAAATTAGTCTAAAACAAATCCCTTTGGAATAGCTGATTTTCTTAGTCAATTGGCAATATTTAGGTACTATCGCGGTCATTTCTGCCTGATCGCTTAAAAAAGTTTCACTTCAATCCTGCGGCGTGGGACTTAATCAAATCCTTTAAATTTTTGTTTCGGGTGCAAGCAAAAATGAGCTTTGCGGTGGTCAGGCGGAAGTATCTTAGATGGTACAGCTACCCTCTTGGGTAGCTTTCTATTACACGCTAATGCCAGAAAAAATTCAGATGGTCATTAAAAAATCAAATATCATGAAGACTTCAAGTCTAAGTTATTCGTCGAATTATGTGAACAACTCTGAACTAAAAATCAGTTTTTTTTTTTATTTACATGAATTTAAATAAAAAAACATGTTTTATAATCACTTACCACTAAATAAGTCTAAACAATGAATTTTATCAAACAAACATGACGAGTAAAGCTTTAAATACATTAGAGGCCAAAGTGTCCCATAACACAACGCGCAACGCCTGCTGTTAAATGGTCCAACAACATGTCCGTATCTCGCGAATGCGTTGTAAAATGTTTGGGGGGGGGGGCAAGTAACGGGACACTGGGCAACGTTGTGGCGTTGCGTAGATTTAGCGTTGAGCGTCATGTTGGGGGACACTTTGTCACCTAGTGTATATAAAGTTCAAAATACCTCTTACAATTTGATAACACCATGAAAAGCACTTAATAACTCATCTGGCCCTTCACAATCGATGCCACTAGATCTCTATGGGCGATATTAATACGTATAATTAATAATATAGCGGTGTCGGAGGATCTATTTGGCCAAAACCTGCCGAAATTTGTGGAAGCAGCTCAAATAATTATCGAGAAAGCGTCAGACCTTCTAAAAAATTATAATCTTAGTTAATATAATAATTGTGTATATTAATTGTTAGTTATAACATCGCCTTGGACGCGTCTGTAAAGATGTTATAAGTTAATAAATAAAATAAATAAATATTGTTGTGCACTAATACTTTTTGTTGGAAGATAAAATCAAGCAATTTCCGCTAGTTCGTGACCGGACTTGGTGGCTCCAAATGTTTACAAGGTTCAAGATACAATAAACGCGTAAGTTTATTGATGAAGAGGTACATAATGAAAATGAATGAATAGTTTTTCTTAAGTTATTAATTAAGTCTTCTGCAACAAGGTAATAAGACAATGTGACAAAAATGTTCCCTATGTCCGACAGATTTGTCGCGATGTAGTGTCACCAGTTTATTACAATTTTAAAACAATTTCTATGAAAACTGCAGGTTATGGCATCGTTTTTGCGTTTGCTCGATTAAAAGATATAGACTTAGTCCCATCTAATTGTGTGCCCTATGTGCCTCAAAATCTCCAGCCAAAGCGGCCTGTGCAGCGTTTAAATATGCCATCGACACGGAGATGGAGATGATGAAAACCTGTCTGTGTATGCCTTTTTTTACCTCATTCTTTATTCTAACAATCGAAAGCGTATCTGCTGAGCCTAAGGCTTCGATTTCGTCAGTAGAATTTTCAATTGGGACGTCCTTTCTATTAAGCAATTAAACACAGCAATTTATGGTTTACTTAATGAAATCATCATCTATGCAACCAAGGATTCGAAAAATGGTTAAAACTTATTGAATCTCAAAATTTATTTTCAGATATCTTTTGACTGATCTGTCAATGTATCTCTGCATAACTTTGAATTCAAAGCGATAAACTATAGCCAACTATAATAGATATTATTCATGCGTGCCATTGTTTCTACTGATATTTCGAATGTCAAAATATATTTTACAGAAACAATTTTCAAATTCAAATTAAGAGAGTGGTAATATTTCTTGAAGCTTCAAAGAATATTCCAGAATTATACATTTTAATTTATTTGTACTGAATTTTATCTTTTCTATATAGTTACTCCCTCGGTTTCTTATCTAACAAATGTTCTACAAAGGAAACTATAAAATTCATGTTATGCTGATTAGTTTGAAATTTTATCATCATCGTCATTATTTCAGTCGAAAGTCGTTCACTGTTGGACTTAGGTCTCACCCCAGTGACACCATAATTACCGATCCTGTGCTTCTCGCATCCATCAAATTCCTCCGACCCTCACCAGGTTATACCAGACCTTCCAATGCTGTTCAAGTCCTGTCAGTTCCAATCTTCCGGTACATGGTCATCACTCCAAAGCCTTTCAGCTCCATGGACCATTTAGAATTCTGCGAGCAATGTGCTCTGCGCACTGCCCCTTAATTTTGGTGATTCTTCGAGCTATGTCGGTAACCTTGCTAAATATAAAGTACTCTTCCAAAATTAAGTTTCTCAAGAATTGTTGAAATTGGAACTTCCAACATTTCCGATGTTTGCTCGTGGAGTTGCTCGAATCAATAATATCGAGAGTTTGTAAGAAGAGATGCAACTTTCTTGCAATCATTTCCTTTAGAAGTTTCTTGTCAGCTTGTGGGATGCAGTTTTAGTTCTTATTACGATACTTACTTGTGCGATAGTCGCTTGTAAAATTTAGAAGTAGTGTAATGATACTACTTCTAAATCTTTACTTTAAGTAACTTTACGTATAGTCAGCAAAAACCAAACAAGAGCATTAAAACCAGCCTTGTCTTAGGACCAGAATTTCGAAGACGTGTTACATCCACCAATCCTCAATGGGTAGTCCCATGTGGTGGTTTACGACCCTCTCTTGGAGAGGAAGTCTGAGTACCAGCTGTGAGAATATTATAAGGCTACATTATGCTATATTAATTTATATTATGGAACGAAAGCCTATGAGGAAGAAGTACCTGCTAGTACCAATGTAAGTTTTTTTTTCAATTTCGTCTACATTCGTTCCAATCATAGTTTATAGTATTGGTAGAAAGTTGTCAAATTTTTGTAAACTACTGTGTTCTTTTTATTATGACACCTACAGGATATACTTAGCTGGCGCTAAAACAGATGTCTTCGTATTTATTCAGTTTTCCTCATCCTCAATTTTTGCCACTTTTGTTCAAGGATTCCGGTCTTTGGAGAATCGTCTTGTTAAAACTGCAAACAGTCACTTTGTTCCAGTCCAATTTCCTGCTAATAAACCGTGGGAGTGCTGTGTCAACTAATTAAATATCCACAATGCATTGAAAGTTACTGGAAGTCAGTGCTGGAAGCGAGTCGAGTTGTTATTCGGAACGTATTGCCCAACTTTGATTGTTCGATCGGGTCCCGTTTGACTTGTTAATAAGTTGCGTATTATGCGAGTGAGGTTTCGTACTAAACAGGTCACAGTAATTGAATTTCATATTGCATAATGTACCTACATAAATATTTCGAAGGGTTAATGTCCTTTAACTTATTGAAATCGAACAGTTATTTAGACAGAACCTCAAAACTTCAAACCGTAAATCTTTCATAAAGATTGTGTTCTCCTTGATATTTTGTAGATCATTTTAAACGAGCGTGGTGGTAAATTGGTGCTCCTACCTTCCCTGCATCTAAAGAGGCCTGTATTTTGCAGTGGGATAAGTATAAGCTAGAACTACCTACTGTTCTATACTCACAATATTTTTTTTTACACTTTTTTAAATTACACATACTTTTTTTAATGGCCGCTGTACAGGACACGGTTCACTGACCACAACCACAAAACACCGCCACTGGCATATTTCCTATTATTTCATAAATTTTATATGGACTCGCCGCACACGGTTGACGCCGCGCCAGTGCCCGCCACACGCTATAAATCTCTTTTCAACCTTACAATTAATACTACATCACATTTGACGAAGAAATCTGTGTTAGTTCAGCTGTAATACTTTGAGAGCAAAAAAAGGATGATTGTAAGGTTGGCAGGTTAGTTGGTGGTTGGTTCTTTTTTTTCCAATTCGCCTCTCGCAGGTATGCTGGAAGAGATTTCTATAGAAATAAGCATCACCTATGTACTTACTTTTCTGTTTCTGTATTATTTTCATCTATTATTGTGTGTACATGAACTGTTAAATAAATAAATAATGTTTCGATTTTTCGTAATAAAATGAAATATATAAGATCCTTCAAAGAATAGAACAAAGCATCAAACTTCAGAGAAAACTAACAAAACAATGATATCTATGAAACTACTAAGAAATTTTCATTAGCAACAGTTTCATAATTATGAAAATGTTAGACAATATTAAATCTTTTGGAACAATATTCTGAAAGAGTTATTAAAGAAAGCCTATGTTTTGGATCTTGTAATAAATTTTCAATACACTTCTCGAAAAAGGCCTCTTATCGCACTACGATTAGGTTCGATATGGCATGTTTATCACCCGCGTGGTTTAAAAAAAAAATAAAAAAATATACAAGTGCTTTTTTATTTCCTATTTCGTCTGGGCAATGGAAAGGGCTATGCTCAGAGTTTCCTTGCGTGATCGAATCAGGAATGAGGATATCCGCAGGAGAACCAAGGATACCGACATAGCACGAAGAATTGCCAAACTTAAGTGGCAATGGGCAGGACACATTGCTCGCAAAACGGATGGTCGTTGGGGCCGGATGGTTCTGGAATAGTGACCACGTACCGGAAGACGTAGCGTTGGAAGGCCTCCTAAAAGGTGGACCGATGACCTGGTAAAGGTTGCAGGAATCCGGTGGATGCAAGACGTACAGGACCGTTTATTGTGGCGACACTGACACTGAGGGAGGCCTATCTCCAACAGTGGATGTCTTTCGAATGATGATGATGATGAATATTTAATGAAAATTTAAATTGTGTTTTTGAATAGAATATAATAAACAAATATTATTACTTTATTAATTCCAAGAAATTTACAATATCGGTGTTCTAAATTCAAAAATATTTGAATTTTTAAATTCTTAACATTAGGACGTATACGGTTTGATACCTTTGTTTCTATTTCAACCTACAAAGCGCGGGAAAAAAGTACACCTAATATTATCTAACATGAATTTATGATAATTTTGAAAAAAATGTCGAAGATTTGAAGAGAATCCTTTGATGTTACTGCCAGATTATGTGATTGAGGTAAAAAATACTTGCGATAGCTTGCTGCCATCAAATCAAAACTAAATTGTAAGGTAACTTTGGAAAATTTTCTTTAGCACAAAATGAACAAAAATGCGACGCAATTTTCCGATAGAAGATAGATTATTGGTGGATTTTCCATCGTATTTCTTCATAAGTGTATTAAAAAGTCGTTTGATTCACTTGGAGATATGTCACTGCAGCACTCGGCTCCATAAAACCCCGCGAAATTCGAAGCGAAATTCACCCGAGCCTGTACGGCTCGGGTGAATTTCGCCTCGGTGGCAATGACAAACTTTCTCCACTTGTATCAAAATGTACTATTTCTTTTGCGTCTATTTTGACTGAACAATTACGACCATTGTCGCTAGTAATGAAGTGCGATACGTGGCGATTTGTCACTGCAGCACTCGGCTCCATAACACCCTCGCCTGTAGGGTTCGGGTGAATTTCGCCTCAGCTGCAATGACAAACTTTCCCGACATGTATCAAAATGTATTATATTATTACCTCGAACAAGGCTTTTCGAGGCTATTTAACCCCAATTAGGAGTTTGAGTTTTCTAAAGGGTAATAGTCGAAGTAAGGAAATTGATGACATATTATGACAAAGTGTTTCGGCAAGTTAAAGTATTGGTATTTAGATCGGTTAATTTATGGTTTTGGGACAATCCTGAATTAAAAGGGTGTTTAAATATTTGGCTTTCGTTTTTCAATTTTTTTTTTTAACCAATACTTATAAATAAAACTGAAGTAATTGTTCAAAGTAGTTCGAGCGTGGTGGCCGAGTGGTAACGGCCCCGACTTACAAGTTGTAGGTCGTGGGTTCAAACCCAGCCAGGCGTATTACTTTGTATAATTTATTTCATCACCACTGCTCTCAAAACGGTGAAGGAATCGTGAGGAAACCAGCATGCCCTAGAATAAAAAAATCGAAGAAATTTGACATTCACCTACCCGCAATGGGCCCGCTTTATGGATTACGGTCTCTTAGAGACGAGGCCAGAGCCCTAGCTGTGGGAACATTATAAGGCTGACGCTATGCTATGCTATCTGTTCAAAATATTTTTTTTTTACTAAATGCATATGAAAGTATATTCGAAACCTATATAACATTCTTTTTATTTAGCCAGTACCTGTTACTAAAAATGGACTGTGGTTTTGGATTCTTCATTTACACAGATAGTACTGCTTGCATCTAAATGTCTGCGTGCTTCTCACAAACACGGTTTAGCATGACAAGGATAAAATAAAATTTTAATAATAATGTATAATTATATAATATGGTAAAATAATAATAATAAAATAATATAATTTGTTGATATAAAATGTATTTTTTTTTTGCTTATGAGAGCAAAAATAGTATATAGCATGATCGTAAAATAGTCATGAGACTAAAAAAATATATTTTTAGCCAATTTTAATCATTGTTTTAGCCAAAAGACGTCCACTGTTGGACAACTGTCTCCACAAAGAACTGTCCTATGCGTCTCACATCCTTTGCATTCCCGTGACTCTCACCAGGTCATTTTTAATAGTAGTCTTTGAAATAAATATTAAAAAGTCCCTAACCGGTCCGGGTTTTTTTTATGGTAGTTAAAATCATGCAGTGACAAGTCCCGCCCTTGGGTGGAGCGGGAAATAGTGTCAGACTCTTACTGACTAAAAACCTACTCGGTTCCATTCATTGCCTTTGTCCCAGGGCCCCGGATGACATTTTCACATAACCTTTGGCCCCAGTAGGCTTCGGCTCTGCTGGGCCCCTACAGTTTGCTGACAACTCCTTGAGGCGCGCGTGAATAGTGCGCGCCGTAGACGACTTGAGCTCAGACCGGTCTGTTACCGGACGGATGGACAGTGAGCTACCCATTGCCCGCCGTCCGCGAGCCCGCGCCTACGGTTACCGGTCCGGGTTGGAGTACCCGGACCCTACTCTCAAAAGTAACCTATTCGTTTTAATACAAAAAATAAAGAAATAAAACACTGAATCATTTAGTACTAAAATAAAACACTGAATAAACTCTATTGTTCTGAAATGTATTGCAGGTGAATACAAAATGTAACCCCCAATAAAAAACAATAATGTCCCTTCGCCTAATCTAAATTACAAAGCGACCTCATAATGTCAGTTATTCGAATCGACTTGTAACAAACAAACGTAACACAATAATTTCCGCCTACAACATATTTTTGCATTTGTACGTTTTAATTCCGGTGATGGCTGTTAGGCTGCGTACATATGAGCTCGATCATGTTGGTTCCAAATCATCGTGTAGCTATGCCGACCTCAATAAACGGGTTTAGCCTTTTTCATTTGGCATGAACCTTGACGCTCTAATCAACTAAACTCCACTTTATTCCGTATTTGGTCTGGCTTTCCCATTTGCTTTTATATCTAGATGCATTGCGACATTGTTATTGACAAAAATTATTATTATTTCATCTACTTGTACAGACCCACTGCTTGGCAAAGGCATCCCTTCATTTCTTCTTCCACTGTACCTAGAGAAGAATACATCTATGTTGTCCTACTATCTCCTTCGTAGTACCAAGGCATTAATCTTGAGTTCTCCGAACCCATTGGTCAAAGTATGCAGCTTGCGGAAAATATATCCAGTATTATCCAGCTCATAGCCATTTAAATTGGGCAGCATTTTGAGTCGCGTTAACAATTTACGTCTTGGACAGCACTATAGTTTTTCTAAGGCGATCTGCTATTTTAATATCAAGTATACTGCGCTCTAAAATTATATCACTTAATCAATAGGACTTCAGCTTGTACAAGCTGTGTCGTTTGCTCTGATTTTGATTTCAAAAGGTTCAAATTAATTGTAATTTGCTTTATTACTTTGTCTCTTCATTACTAACGCCAATGGTCGTAATTGTTTAGTCAAAATAGACGCAAAAGAAATAGTACATTTTGATTGAACCGAGGCGAAATTCACCCGAGCCGTACAAGCGGGGGTGTTATAGAGTCGAGTTCTGCTAATCTCTGACAAATCACCACGTGTAAGTCAATACACTTATGAAGAAATATGATGAAAAATCCACCAATAATCTATTTTCTATCGGAAAATTACGATGCATTTTTGTTCATTTTGTACTAAAGTTTTTTATTTTTTTAGATGTTGCCCTACAATTTAGTTTTGATTTGATGGCAGCCGGCTATCGCAAGTATATTTTACCTGAATCATATAATGTGGCTGCGTAGCATCTAAAGGATTCTCTTTAAATCTGCGACATTTTTTTCACAACTATCACAAATTAATAAGTTAGTTAATACTAGGTATACTTTTTTTTCGCGCATAACCTTTGCAGGTTGAAGGAGAAGCAAACGTATCAAACCGTATACATCATAATATTAAATTTTTGAATATTTTTGAATTTAGAACACTGATAATTGTTAATTTTTTGGTAAGTAATAATGTTTTTTTTATTATATTCTGTTCAAAAACACAATTTAAATTTTTATTTAATATTAAAAGCGTAAAAATATCCGCCTTTTTCCTTTAAAAAAAAGTCATTCTTGATTGTGACGAAATAGGAATGAAAAAAGGCCTTGTTTTTATAAATTAAAACAAAAACATGCGAGTGATATACATGCCATGTTAACCCTTATCGTCGAGCGATAAGAGGCAGTTTTTGAGTAAATGTATTGAAAACGTATTTGCCAGTGCGCTAGTCTACACTAACCCTTAATCCGCGGCTATTTCTGTTATTTAGAGAGCAATTTGTTAAGCGTCCAATTACGGAGAAAAAAAATACAAATTACCCATTCGTGTGGGACGATGAACTGTTGAAAACGCTGCGCTCATATTTCCCGAGTTGATCCTTTGAGCCCCCGTATATTTTCATTTGGGTTTCGTTTTACCCCCATTTCCTTGATGACTGGCATTGTTCTATAACGATGGTGGAATTAATAAAAATGTATAGGGGTAGCTGGTGCTGGGTGTTTCGCGAATCCGTAAAAGTCAATTGTATGAAATTGTTTATTGTGGTTGTAAATCTTTTTATTGGTTCTCTGCAATTTTTTATACCGTTATGTTAAAATGTGGGCTTGATGAATACCGGTTAAATCAGAGATCCTGAATCAAACCTAGTTTTGTACGTTTCTTTCTTTTTGACGTTTTTATTTTTTATTTTTATGGTAGGTGAAATCTGGTGAAATCACCCAAGGACAACTCCCGCCCCTGGGCGAAGCGGGAAATAGTATCAGACTCTTACTGACTAAAAACCTACCCGTTCCTTCACTCCCCACCACCTCCCCAGAGCCCCAGATTCTTTTTGACAGGGAAAAGTCATTTGGTGATTATCACCAAATGACTTTTCCCTGTCTAGGTAGGTCTGTGTAATATGGTCATCTCTTAGCTGCCAGTGGTTTATTTTAATATTATAATTACAACATATTTTTTTCTCTTTGTCTTATTTACATTGTTTTCACATAATAGCAGCGACAAGAGACTTGTTACCGAGATATTAGTAATAAGGTCATAACAAGTTTGAAAAGAGTGGCCATGTAGTTTCTTGCATATTCTTCTCCACAAAAATCTACGATTTGGAATGTGATATTAGCATCATTTTTTCTGACGGTCTGTCAGAGACTTCTTGACTTTTCAAAAGTGCCTGTAAATGGTTAATTTGAAATAAAATGCTTTGAATCTGTAATTAGTAATTAAAAGTATGTAAAAATATGCCTATGTTTTAATGCTATATTATAGTATGATAATAAGTAATAAAGCTTTAGTAAAGTTTGACTAACAATTAATTCTTAAATTTGTAACATCAATTCAGAAACCGAGGATTGCAGCGGTAAACTTTTTACCAAAGAATGAAAAATAACGCACAAAAATAAGTAATTACGATTATATATAAAATTTTCTCGCGTGATGTATATTCTCGCGTGACCAACATAATATTTACTTGCCGCTTATTAAAAATAACTTATGTTGCAGTCGACTAGTTTAATTCGCCATTAAGTTAACATTCTAGCCAAGCCGACCGATTATTGAATCAAACAGCTAGGCAAATGACTTGGATCAATAATGTTTAATTACTTACCTAGCCCAGACATTCGAGAAAGGCTGTGGTTAGTCGTAAAATGAATTTTGAATTGCGATTAGACGTCAATGGGTTGACGACTACAATTGTAAGTAAGTAAAACACTCAATATGAAGGAAATAACGGGGGCTAGCGTCATCTTCTTTAAACCTAGTTCTTGGGCTATCCGATTAAAAAAAATGGTCAAGGCCAGGTGACTAGACTGCGACTCAAGTACCGAATTTGAGATTCACTTCGTTAATATTAAGCCTAAAATCCTGCCTCACTTTATAGGTATGAGGTATTGTAGGAAAGAAAGTTTTTCATAGCTTCTGCGCGATAATTAACTGTCGCTGGCAGAACTGTCTCATATTGGCTCGCAATCCATCGCGAGCTATACTTTAGGAACCACTGGCCAACTAGTTCCTTATTTAGTCAACTAGTTCATTAAATGTTATATTAGTCATATTGGTCGCTAGTTGAACCGCACCGTTTAGTTATTAAGCTAGAATGTTTACTGAATGTCGAATTCAGTTAGTTGGCTGCAACTTATTTTCTGAACCGGTTGATACATGGGTAATATATTAATCTAATTATTTCTAATAACTCTTACGCACTAATATAATTGCTTTAAATTATCTTCGTGTTATAGTGAGTGGGTGGACAGCTGAAGGTTATGGGGCTGAAAGATGACGTCACTATTCAGTGATCGATACGTTTTTATTGGGCGCGTTTTTTTCGTTTCAGTTAGAAGAAGAGTGTGTTTTTTCGAAGAATTCGGTACATAATTTGGCTTGTAGTGTTACGATTTGGATAAAGATCAACCAATCAAAAAGTCAACTAATCGTAGGTGCTATCTGAAACTAAAAATTGATAAGTTAAAAACGTAATCACTAAAAGTTTATTTATTTATATACACTTTATTGTACACAAAGATTACAATTTACAATAGAAAACAATGCATTTGGCAATTTCTCCTTCAAGCCACTTGGATCCAATATAAAATATACAAAATGTTATGAAACCTGGATGAGAAGGGAGGCGAGGGGCCCTTAACTCCTTCACGATGAAACGGCTGAACTGATTTGGATAACATTGTGCACACGAATAGACCATGTCTTGGAATAGGATAATATGATATGTATTTAGAATAATTTTCTACTTTCACTGTTAGTATAATCGATATCTGCTTTCCTACATTTTTTTTTTAATATAAAACTAACAACAACTTACTGCGATCCCACTTAATTTTAAGTGGTATTGCAATCGTTGATGGTGAAGCGCACTAGTTTACAAGGAGCCTATTCACTTTAGCCTAGAAGATACCTAAATTATAATCGGACGGGAAGACCACAGAAGGCAAATGTTCCAGTCCTTCGAATTCGAAATAATTATAAAATTTTAGGTCCACAAACTCTACGATATTGAAATCATAATTCTATTGCAAGCAATAGGTACTTATTTAATAGAATTAATCACTTAATATCACTTAAACTACGTAACACAAAATGTTTTGGGAACACATTTATTGTGCTGTGTTTCCTGATAGCTACAACCTGAGGGTCTTTAAATCAAGGGTGAATAGGTTCTGAGAAATCATCACATCAATTTTTTTTTTAGATGATATCATCCAATGACATCTCCCACCCTTGGGCGGAGCGGGAGGGCGTGCCACAGTTTTACTGTCTAAAACCCACTCCTATGTTCCTGCATTGCCTTGTATTCCTGGGCCCTGGGTTTTCTTTTCAGAAGCAAACCCGTGGCCGCAGTGATTACTTACCGTCAGATAAGATAGTGCCTAAAAAAAGATATAATATTGAAGTCGATACTTAAGTTGATAGCAATCAATAAATTTAAAAATTATCTCTAATTATTGTTTAGATTTATAATGCGGTTCTTACTGCATTTTATGAACCCTTTTCAAGTACCTACCGCGCTGTAATAAACTTTACGTGAAACTGCTTATTTTTTCCGTTTTAGGCGCCTATCTTGCGCTCAAGGGAAATTCAACCAAGATTGAGATAATGCTGTACACGTACAATGCATACACTGTACAGTATACTATGTGTACATATTTTGGTTTGATGAATTTATGTTAGTTGAAAACTTAACTGAGTACCTAAGTTGGTGTTATAAGTACTTAATACTATTACACAATGGAGCCAACTGGGCATACTCATATTCAAAATGAACTAAAGACAACATATTATTATGAATAATCATTATCAAACACAAAATGCAGCAACATATTATTATGAATAATCATTATCAAACACAAAATGGAATTAACTTTCACTACCTAATTAACAGCCATTTTTTTTCTCTTTTGGTTGCATACGGTTTGTTATTCTAGTTTTTGTTGTTACAAAATACAGTGACTATGTTTAACATTAGTATGTGTATGTGAATGTTCTACTGTAGGCTTCTGGGCAAGTTTCGCTAACTTCGTCAATAAAACAAAAAAATACTGAGCTCCATTTTACCGAGATTACACCAGTTTTTGATGATTTCACATTTTATGTAGACACTTAAGATATAAAACTACATGAATATATCGCCAGCTCGTGTAGTGTCCAAAAGGGTCGGTACATATCTGACGGAAAATGCGTCGCGTATTATCGGTCGCGTAACGCCAGAACAGACAAATATATAATAAAACATTCGACCTTTCACACTTAACAGATGATGCGTTAATTTGTCGGGCGTAAAATATAGTATAAACTCGATACGCTCAACGCATTTTCCGTCAGATATGTACTGACCCTTAGTATCTAAATTATGCGGTTGGTTTGGGAGATCCTAGATGGCAAGGCCTTGATCTTTTTCTAATAGTAGACTAGCTTTAGTCGCATGGACTTTCACTTTCTACTAGTTGCTGACACTCCTGTTTAGGCAAGGGACCAATCTGCCGGCTATATCGTAGCAAATAAATCAAAATACAAAAATTTCCACATAAAATGATTGTCTTGCAAAATCCAGATGATTGTACAATTATAGTAAAAGCGATCTTTTCCCGCTCCTGATTAGTTTCCAACTTAACCCGAATCGTAAAGCTCATACTCATAACCGCTAAGAAGTGAATTTTAAAGGCAAAGCGAGCAATTCAGTCACTTCATAAGTAGTATATGTACTACAGTCACACTCGCGTTTGTGTGAAAGCATTTTCTCTCCACATACAGAGGTAGGTATATTAAATGTAATACCTTCATAATAAACGAGTCAAATATTTCATCACGCATTTCATGTTACGTGCGCAGTACAAATTTACGTAAAGCCTTACAAAGGAACTGTTCCCTTCATTTGGCACACAAAAAGTGTTATTGATTTATTGTAGCCGCTTTTTTAAAGGACTTTATGACTTCGATTATGTAGGATGCACTTTAGAGAGCAGTGGTGGCCGAGTGGTTACAACCCCGACTGACGAGTTGTAGGCCCCAGGTTCAAACCCAGGCAGGCGCTTTACTTTGCGTATTTTATTTTGTCATTACTCGAAATGGTGCAGGAAAGCATCGTGAGGAAACCGACATATACTAGAACTAAAAATATGAAGACATGTGACATCTACCAATCAGCACTGGGCCCGCGCGGGTGGAATTACGGTCCATCTTTCTCTTAGAGAGGAGGCCTTAGTGCCTGTAATGGGATAATTATAAGGCTGTTTATGCTACGCTATAGAGCGTCATGATATCTAAGCGAACGTCGGCGTTCGCGTATGATTCCGCGCCAATTCAGTTAAAAACCTAGCGAAGAAATGTCATTTCTATACCAACATTTTTAAATGACAAGCGTTATCTTTGATACAATAGATACCTACCACCCACTTTGTCTAGACCTTCTCCTCTATTCCTATTAACCCTTTATTCTCTCGTGTAGGAAGAAACCTTAAAAAATATCCTGAATTTAATATGCCACACATGTATGTGTGTGTAGTCAGATAATTCACTTTGTATCCCTGCGGCGGTAACAGAGTTATTCCAACGTTGTAGTTTTAGAAAATTCAGAATATTTTCTTTTATCTTTAAGGCGTTCTTTTTATTGTCTCAACAAGACACGACGGCTTATCGCGCGATCCTTTAGGAATTTTCTACATGTTTTCATGAATAATGTGGTTTAGTTTCCTTTGAAAAAAAAAAGGTTGTGTAAAGTTTGTGACGGCGCCGACGCCTTTGTCTACCTTGGAGATTTGGGAAAGGTCTTCATTTGATAATAATAGGCTTATCAGTTTCTTAAATTTTTGCATGCTGGAACGCAGATCAATGCGAAACACAATGGCTTTTTAATTGTGTCTCTAATTATGGCTTGCAAAAGAATAACAACAGACATGCTTGATCTAAAGAAGAGCTAAAGGTTTTCTAAAATAACGAGTATATCATCATCTTCCTGTCCTTGTCCCGTTTTATTTGGGGTCGGTGCAACACGTTTTTTTCTTCCAATCTGTCCTATTACTGATATTGCTGAAATGCCGAATATAGTGAAACCCCATAAAGAAGTTGTTAGCTACCTATATTCTTGCAAATAAATATATCATTCATTCATTCATTCATTAACTCCCTTTTCTTTCATATCAGTTCTCATACAATCCACCCATCTTTTCTTTGGACTCCCTCTCCCTCTCTATCCATCCACGTTTAAACTCATAACTCTTTTAGTAACATGTTTTCTAAAATTAAACCGATTAAAAGAAAAGAACAAAGTATTTGTCTAGTCTAATCTACTCTCATTCTTCTTTGTAAATTTTGCTCAAAGTAAAAATTCACCACTCATCCATTACCTAGAGGAGATCGCTCCAGGTAATGGCTGAGCTGGATTTGAGACATCAACAACGCCTTTTACAATATGTATTCTGACAACGATTTTAGTAACAGTATATTTTGAAAGGCTTCAGAAAGCTGAAGTAACGTTGAGAAAATTGATAGCCTTGTGGTCAGAAGCAGACACTGCGTGGTACCGGTAAATACAAAATGCGTTTTGAATTTCTGAGTTTGTAAATTAATAACGATTTTTAGACTGTATGGACTTTAAAAGAGACGTTGACCCCTAATCTTCGGTGTTTCTTCTCAGAGTAGTCAGCTATAATAAATATCATTTTTCAGAACATTGAAAATATCTCATATACTATACAGCTATATTCCGTTCTATAGTTGGACTTATTGTAAAAGATTATTTTATAGAAGGTTTATTTTTAATACTGTAGGATGGTTTCCTAGAAGGTTTTTATCTTTCTCTGCTATATCAAAATTAAGTGAATATACAGATAAGAGAATTAGTGAAAAAGTAAGAATATAGTAAAGTTAATAATTATATCTCTAAAAGGATTAAGGATTGTTAAGATAATCCTCTTATTGGATAAAATCTAAAGGAGATCATTATGAGCAATAAACAAAACAATCGTTTTGTTTATTGCTCTGTTACTGTACTAATAAAATTATATTAGGTAAAACATATCAATATTTAGATTATTTAGACCATCGGATAATGTAATTGTTGTAGTGATAATTGTAATTATTATTTTTTTTTGTTTTTGTTTTAGCTTGTTTGCTATCTTTAATGTAAATGTCAGAACACTCTGTAGACTCCGCAAATTCTTAAATTACTTTCTATCATGACACATTTTCTTATGATTATTTTTGTCGTGCTCTCTGGTAGAATATTGACTGGTCTACATTGTCCTTACATAATTTATTAATGAATACTGTAATATGGAAATATTGTAATATAAACCATTTTTTTTAAAAGAGTAACCATGGAGTTTCTTGCCAGTTCTTCTCCATAGGAAACGACCAATTTGGAACCGTGCACTAGCTTCTGACGTTTTATAATTGTCCATGTATATTAAATATTATGATTGAAAGAATCTAAAAGTTGTGTATAGTTAACAAAGGAGATATATGTTTTTACTATGAATTTAGCTATGTTTCATGCATATTCACTGACTGACTGGTCTGTCGGTCTAGTGGTTAGTGGCCCTGACTGCTATGCCAGAGGGCGTGGGTTCGATTCGAATGTTTGTGTGATGAGCACGATCATTTGTTCTGTGTCTGGGTGTTATTTATCTATAATATGTATGTATTTAGAAATATATAAGTATGTTTATCAGCTGTCTGGTACCCATAACACAAGCTCTGCTTAGCTTGGGACTAGACGGTGTTGTGTGATAGTTGTGGAATATATTATATTATTATTCATCCATTGAATGTGCCTGTATTGATCCCAGAGGGCCCCGGCAAAGAGATATTATATCAGTGATAACTTTGTCATTAATAAAATTAATTTCCATTGATTTATCGGTTTCCATGAAAACTCTAACTATATCTGACGACCCTGATTACTTATCTCCTTTATTGACTGTATTTTAAGATTTATGATCATCTTTCAAATTATATAAACGTCAAAAGTTACTTTATAAATCCCTCAAATCACACTAATCATTCAGCATTTCATAGTTTGACTTGGGAAGAAGTCATTGAGGCCAGATATACATAAATCTATCAAAGTTATGAACTAAAGATCCTCGTAATATAAGATGAAAGTTTTGGTTTTAGCACTTGCCTTTTCATAGTCTTGAAGCTTTCATAGAAATCTGTTTGAGAGTTACAAACAAAAATATCTTGATAGAAAATTGCCTATTTAGGCTTAAAAGGATAAAGAAAATTCCTTTGGCTGATATTAAGACCGCTTTTTACTTCATCTTTTGATGAAGCATAATGACTGCTTTTACTTTATATTTTACGTTAGTTACTTAGCGGTTTTTTTCTTCTACAAATAACTGATTTGATGTTTTTTATTTCGCTTCACAGGGTTTGTAGTTGTTTATCAGTATCAAGTTTAGAAAGTACCTACCTATTTAATTTTTGATTCAGGACCGAAAATTCTCAACTCTTATTCACTCATTATTTTATCGAGATGACATCTGTTTATTCATTTATTTATTATATGCTTTATTGTACACCATTACATCAAAAACAAGGAACTAAAACTAAAACACACATATACAATGGGCGGCCTTATCGCATTCTGCGATCTCTTCCAGGCAAACTGGAATGGACAGTAATTGTCTGGACAAGAAATGGGGCTGTCATTGGTGTGACAATACCAGTGATATACATATTTATATTACAATAGATACATAGATATACATAATTATGTTATATAATATATACATACATATTGATAACAATACAGAAATTTTTATGACAACTAACAACATTCACATCAACAGGTAATGTGGCTAACGAGTCTTCAATGAATCCACCAATTTTTCAATTGCGTAGACACTTGGTATACAAAACTACACCAAATTTTACATCAAAATATTCAACAAGAATCAATTTGCGAACAATTTAACCAAACACTAAACTTCAGTGGAAAAAAAATCCACCAAAATACAATCAAAATAATACATAAAACAATAATAGAAATGTGAGGGGCTTTTACTGCGCTCAGTTTCAGCAAAGATATACTTTGTCAGTGATAACTTTTGTCAAAAATCCAAAATGCAGGAATGTCACGTAATTGAAAATATTATTGTGACCTAACATTATTTAGAATCAGAGGCCTATAGTAATCAGAAAGTAAAGCGCTTTTGAACTAAGCGTGATGCAGCTAAAACTGTCACACTGACCTGTCCGTATCTGAATTCGAAATCTGGGATCTGAACTAGTTCCACGTAGAAACGCCTAGGGATATACAGTAATACAATTTTGAACGATGTTCTTGGTCAAGCGTGAGACCGAATGATCCGCTCGTTTCATATCGAGCGTTAGTATAAAGTTGATATTCTCTAGAGGAGAACTCGTATTGGAGTTGGAAGCACAACGAGTGAAAAGTGTAAGTAAAAAAATCCATATAGACCTTTATATGGTTTTTTTTTCCAATTTGTGGTTTTGTTGCCACTCATGACAGTTCTTTCTTCTAAGGTTGATTTTCATCATCATCATTATTTCAACCGAAAATCGCTTACTGCAGGACATAGGGCTTCCCCAAGTGTCGCCATAACAGATGGTCCTGTGCGTCTCGCATCCATCACGTTCTTACTTGATTTTCAATAAGCTAAACTTGAGAGAGGCTGGCATACACTTTACGCCATACTTAGGTCGCTCTTGTTTTTTTCCTTAATCTCCAAAACCTCCGTCAATCGTATGGTTTGTCCATTTTCCTCCTTCCTGCTTATATTTCAAGATTTTTGTCCTTTCCCCCGTAAATACTATCCGACATTTTATATCCAATGAATTGATATAAATGCTTCTGGTTTCAAAGTTAGACGTAAATACGATTACGGTGTTAAGTTGTCC
Source organism: Leucania comma (assembly GCA_958295575.1). Taxonomy (NCBI): domain Eukaryota; kingdom Metazoa; phylum Arthropoda; class Insecta; order Lepidoptera; family Noctuidae; genus Leucania; species Leucania comma. Next base: position 9,562,416 of record OY282474.1, on the reverse strand, counting down.
CATTGAGGTATTTATGGTTAGCTTAAGCTTCAAGAAACTTATTTCAATAAATCCTGCTGTGCTTACCGTATTTATTGAAAATTAAAACTTTATTTACTAATAAAAATTACTGCAAAGATGGACTTTTTACCTTAGACGTAACTTGGCAGGTGCAACTTAATACAAGACAAATAGAAAAGAAATAAGATGAATAGTGTAATATTTATGATACCACATGATAAACTTTTTTATTTGACCGCATAAGCATTAAGCATAATCAGCCTATTAATGTTCCCACTGCTGGAAGTCAGGCCTACTCTCTAAGGGAAGGAATGGGCCATAATCCATCACGCGGACCTAGTGCGGGTTGGTGAATGTCACATATCTTAGAATTTTTGGTTCTAGGACAGGCCGGTTTCCTCTCGATGTTTTTCTTCACTGTTTTGAGAGCATTGGTAATCAAATAAACAACACACAGTAATGCGTCTGTCTGGGTTTAACATGTGACTCGTAAGTCAGGGCCATTACCTTTTGGCTACCACTGCTCAACACTGCTGCTGTCTTTTTATTTGACCGGCTATTACGAATATTTATTGCTAGCTGCTGCCATTGGCTTCACCCACATGAAAATAGAAAAATTTCCTAAGGGAAAATACTCCTAAGTGATATTTTAGTTCATAATTATGGTCTACCAGAGTACCAAACTTAATTTAAATCTGTTCAGTTTCCAGCATGAAGAAGTTTTAAAAACACACACATTCACAGACTTTCACGTTTACAATATTTAGTTGAAGACCCACAGGAAGTTCTCAGATGTTTTTTTTTATCTTTATGTAGCACAATTTTAGTAAAATGTGTCAAGATTATTTTTCATACTGGCACCTAATACAAAATATAGGTATTTCAAAAAACATAAAAAAATATTTTAATATAACCAGATTTCATGAACGGGAAAGTCAAAGGAAAACACAGATAGCTAAAAAATACATCCAAAGAAACACAACCCTGATTACATGATAATGCTGTTTGGCCAACAGCTCCCTTGTCGCTTGCTTGGCCGATAGGCAATTGAGTGCACAGCTTGGTGTGCCCCTACCCTTACTTATATAAAAAGAAAACCCAATATCTTCCCACTGGGACTATATATGGTCAGTTGTCTGGATGGAAGTGCGTCCGGACGGCCGATACGAGCTCTACCGCATCTCGTAGATTCGCCATCGCTAGTATGTTATTTTCCGCCGCAAGGAAACTAGTAGGTACCCTTCGTAAATACAGATCACCGTCTTTCGACCATGCCACCAGGGCAGGGTGATGTCTTCATCAGTGTTCACTACGGCTTTTGCTCGAACCACAACTTTGCGCCGCTGAGCCTGTTACAATTTGCAAAAAATCTGCTTACGTAGTACTTGAACGGCCCTTAATCAATGTTTGCAATACGTACTTTAATTTATAGACAGCCGATTTACTGTAATTACCAATTGTTGCAATCTGCAATTTTGTTATAGTAAATAATATGTTATAAATAAATTAAGAATAAAAATATTAAGGATTATGATAGATGTCTATTCGAAATGGTTTGTTTTCTTTTTGTTTATTATAAACTAGTGCTTGACTGCAATCCCACCTGATGGTAAGCAGTGATGCAATCGTTGATGGTGGACTGCACTAAGTTTATTAGGAGCTAGAGTGAATAGGTCACTCTAGCTTTGAAGAGACCTAAATTATAATTGGACAGGAAAACCACAGTTTTTCATGACGTATCGGCTATAGTTTTATTAGGAATTCTTTTCCGCGCCACCCACAAGTCCTCAAGGTACGTATCCATTTCGTCTCGCCATATTATAAAATAAATTAAATACATCTCAAAGTTTGTTTGGATTGAGTTTTGAAATGTGGATTAAATAAATTGAATAGAATCCTAACGACTAAAGTTTGTAATAACTAGTTAGGTTTTAGGTCAGAGCTGAATTGTTCGTGCAAATAAAGGAACGTGGTTGAATTTTATTCAGTAAAAGTCAGACAGTCTCGCTCGACCCTGAGCGAGAATAGTACAATTTGATACAAGTGCAGAAAGTTTGTCACTGCGACCGAGGCGGAATTCGCACGAGGCGAGCGTGTTATGAAGCCAAGGGCTGCAGTGACAAATTTGCACGTGTATCAAACGACGTATTTCAATACCCGTGAGGGTTGACGTGCGCCTCGTGGGTATCGATGCGCGCCCATCCTGATACGATAAATGTAATAAAATTGTGGCGAGGGCGATCATGCGCACTTTTCTGCACTAGTGCCGAAAACAGTCAAATGAGTGCCTAAAAGCGGTGGGATAAGAGCGGGTTTTCGAGTAAATGCATTGAAAAAATTATTTGTTCCAAAAAAAAACTTTATTGGTTCGTGTTGTTGCAGCATTTTGATTTCAAGAATTTTTGGCTACTTTACGTAATTTAGTTTTTTTTTTTGGAGTGAGAAATCACCTTTTTCTCTCTCCAGGGTTGAGTGCAAGGCCGTGTCAAACTTTTACTAACTAAAACCACACCTGTTTCCTTCAGTAGCTCTTTGCGTTTCGGCTTCCCTTTCAGAAATCATCCTTTCAGAAGACACCTTTGAGGCGCACGTGGAACTTTACGCTCCATCGACAACTCGGGCTCGGTCTTTATCGGACGACCGGACGGAGAGATACCTATTCCTCGTCACTTGCAAGCCCACGCCTACGGTGGGCGCGCATCGCCCAGCGACTCCCCAATACCCGGGAATTTAGTTATTTTGTCTTATATATATATTTTATTTAATAATATAAACTAGTGCTTGACTAATCATTCATGGTGAAGCGCATTAGTTTATTAAGACCCTATTCACTCTAGCCTTGAATACAGCTTAATTATAAGTGGACAGGAAGACCGCAGCAGGCAAGTTGTTTCAGTCATTCAAATTACGCGGTACTTTCACGACGAAGTTTCAGTAATCTTTTCAGCTATTTTGAGACTGAATTTACATACATTGGGGGACAAGAATATACAGACACAGGTACATACACACTCTTTTACCTTTATAATATTAGTATAAATATTACCTTAGCGGCTACAAATAATAATAAAAATAATTTAATCAGTTAAAGACAATTTTTGTTCCAAATTATCTGTTAGTATCACTTAGTGTTAGTTTCGAAGTTCAAATAATATTTAATAATAACAATGTGGTATTCTTATAGAACAATAACATATTATTATTAAATTAACATACAATTGTGACTAATTTATTTATTTAATCTTTATGCACTAGTAAAAAACTATGTACAAAGGCGGACTTAAACATTTACGCCTTAGGCATTTTCTACCAGTCGACCTTAGGGTGGTGCAGAAACATAACATGGTAGGTGCAACTTATATGGAGTTCCTCAAGGAAGTGTATTAGGAGCCCCATTCTTTACAGTATATATAAACGATCTGCCAAGGACTATACCACATCCTATGACACTTTTTGCAGATGACAGTACAGTGACTATTTCTTGTAAGAATAATGACATCTCCCGATACAAATTTGACATAAATAACTCATTAAAATTAATAATACAATGGTTAAGCACAAACAATTTAAAGATTAATTTGGACAAGACTAAGATTATGCATTTCAGACAACGACCAACTTCGGTAGGAAATGATATTCAGTTGACATATAATGACAAAACTATTGAGAACGTTGATAATACTAAGTTTCTAGGACTGACGGTGGATACAAAACTAGACTGGAAAGCACATATTGATACCGTTTGCAAAAAAACCTGTAAAGCTGCTTATGCATTATTTTCACTGTCTTCGAGAGTGAATATAGAAGCCTTAATTACGGCATATCACGGTCTAGTGGCAGGACAATTGAGATACGGGATTATCTTTTGGGGAAATTCCACAGACAATGGAATTGCATTTAAGGCCCAAAAGAGATGCATAAGATCCATGTTCGGACTTAAAACAGTAGATAGTTGCAAACCTTATTTTATACAATATAAAATACTTACACTCCCTTGCTTATATATTCTAGAAGTCACCATGTTTGTTAGATCAAACCCTTCGCGTTTTCCTCGATTAGAAGAAAAAATTTCCCGCAATAGACGCGACAATACCATACTATACACACCAAGTGCAAAAACGGCTTTTATGCGTAAGAATGTCATGTGTATGGCTCCGACTATAGTTAACAAATTGCCGAAAGAGTGGAAACTGTTAAATAATAATGCATTAAAAACTAAGTTAACGAGATTTCTAGCCCAAAGAGCTTACTACAGTGTCACAGAATTCCTAAATGATACAATTGTTTGACTGGTACACAATGATAAGTGTATTTAAAAAAAAAAAAATTAATTTATACTGTTTGACGGTTTTATATTTTTGTTAAATACTACTTTATATATATTTTTTATTTTTTTTTATTGATCGTTCTAGTTTATTATTAATTTATGACATTAGTATTTAATATTTTGTTGACATTATTTAATATTTCTTTGTTTGACATGTTTAAATTTTTGACATTTTAATTATTTATTTTTTTCTTTTGACATACCATTTAAAATGTTGTTTACATGATAATTAATTGTTTTGACTTTCTATTTAAATTTTTTTTTTTTTTTGGTCATTACTATGTAAGTGTTTGGCATTTGATTTTAATTTTGATATTGGTTATTAAGCATGCTGAGATTTACGATAAGTTTGTATGCCAATATTTGGCAAAACATAGCGCACTGTACTTCTATACCACCCTATGTAATACCTATGTTTTACAAACAAAATAAATGATTATGATTATGATTATGATTATGATTATGATTATGATTATCATATGTTAAACTAGATAAGAAAAATACAATAACAAATATATAGGGTGACTGGTAATTAGTGAACGATACTTAAACACGTGATTATAGTCATGATAACAAATTACTTTTACTATGGGACCAAACCTTAAATCCCGAAAAAATCAGCCAAGTTCAGTACAATTTGACCAGTTAGGCTAACACAAATGTACTGACCAGCTGATTTTTACCTATACACTTAAATATATACATGCAAATTATCAATGATATTATGAAAAAAGAATCCAGAAAATCAACGCTGTGATGATTACACCAACTTAAAAAAATGTTACTAAAATAAAATTAACTAACTAAATTAATTAACTTAATTAAAATGTTACTAAAATTAAATTAAATGTCATGGAATAAAATGTTTAAATTTTACTAATAAATGTCAAGGAAAAAACAAATTACCAATATCCACAATTATGATACACCAGTACACCACACCACCACACAGGTCCACTGTGTAAGTAACAAAATCTCTTACAATATGTATAAAACAAACCTTTATTTTATTAGAAACGAACCCAGCAACGAAGTAGTCCATTAGAGGTGTGACCGATTTATAACACTACCATATCTCAACCTACATCCAGAAATACTTGACACATCTCGCCAACGCTAGTGGTCGCCATTGTTAGAAGATCGTTAGACCACCTGAATGCTTTTCGTAGTTCAGAAGCGGTGAAGTTTTGGGACGTTTCGGTGCCTAATCTATTGTGTGGTTAGTTCTGTTGGTTATAAAATGAAATGGTCCGTGGAAAATAGCAAGATGCTGTATTGTGCGGTTTTGTAAAGTTTTCTCGGTAAGTTTTTTAAACAGAGATAGCGATTTTTTTATTATTGCGCTTAAACACTATCTCTCCTGATAACAAGTGATAATGTGATTTATGATGAAGTACGCTTGCTTAGAAGTACCTTATTCACTCTTGACTTAAGTATGCCCAAGTTTTACCTATCAGGAAACACAGAATTCGGCAGGAATTCCCTGCAGGCCACTGGCCACTGTGCCTGTAGGCCACTCAGATGTACAAAATAATGAAAGTGTTCCCGAATCGTTTTGATGTTTTAATTTTATTGAGAGATCAAAAAAGTTTATCTTCAATAATATGAAAAGATGAGACAAATTCCTGCTTTTTAGTAACACTATATTGCAAATGTAGCTGGCATTTAACAATTAAATGAATATATGATATTTGCTATACATAAAAGTCTGTTGTTCTTCATTAGTTTCACTAGAATTTACGGCATGACCAATTCAATTTGCTTTGATTTTGCAGCGCCTCTAGCGGTCACTTGCAGAACCAAAATTTGCCATACAAAATATTTACGGCGTCGATATCGAGTAGCGACGAATACTATTGCTTAAAACTCATGGTAGAAGTACAGGAGTAGGGCTGTTCTAAACCTATTCCTGGTGTCGAAGCAATAAGCTATGGTCGGTAAAGCTATTGTGGATGGTAATTTTTGATAACGTTTTTTAAAGGTGAAGTATATTTCACAGAGATGGCGCCAAGGGCACCAGCTAGTAATAAATATTCAATATTTATGTTGGATTTTTGCACCACTGAGCCAAGCATTAAACACACATAGATCTTACAGTGCAATGTATTGAGGCATTACTTGATTTTCTAAATGTTATTACATTAAGGGTACCAAAATATCATCAGTACCTGCCTACTCACATATCACATAAACATTACAAGTAACCCACAAATTAAAATTAGAAAATTGGTACAGGATTTTGTCAACCATGTTAGGGTCAGTTTTCAGGAGGGTACGTGTGACCAAATTTCATTCCAAACTGCGCAGTTTCCATCAGACCGATTCTCAAAATCGTCAAACAAAATTAGTAATTCAAACCTTTCAGACGTTTTAGAGGAATACGTTATACGGTACTTATCCTTTACATAATACGGACATGAAGAGGACCTTTTTTAAAGTACCTAGGCGTGACAAAAGGACTGGCTTGCTCTCATTACATTTTATATGACAGGAACAAGAGTGTAATGTCCATTCACTTAAGTCCGTTCGTGTCCGGTCCCTGAAGTGATATTGAGGATCATTGCCGTCTATCCCCCATGGGGTTACATTTCATTACAGAACCGATATACCTTCAGTTTTTCGTGGCAAAATGGGAATTCTCACAAATGTGAATGGTGAAAAGTTTTTCACATAGAAAGAAAACAACGGATAGTTTGTGAATTGTCTTTTCCCTAAGGTGTATTCGGTAAACAACCATGAAATGAAAATCATATGTTTTGATTACAAACTTTCTGGTCAAAGGTTTTTTATAAATTGTAAGTCCACGACTTCATAAAAAATATGCCAGAATCATAGTTCTGGCATATTATAATATTATTTTGACATATTATAATATGGCATATTAATAACTGCTTCTAATTGCTTATTAAACTTGTTAAAAAATAAATAGCCTGTTTTGACATTTGACATCTGAAACATAAAAAAAATATAATTAACTACATAAAGTATTTTAATGTATTTATTACATATATTATATTATAAATAATGGTTACATAGTTGAATATAGACGGTTACATAACGTAAATAATAAAAACATCAAATGTCAAAACGGGCCTTTTATTTTTTGACAACTATAGTTCGTCTAACTCTATTGAATGGATATTTCATGAAAAAGTAATTCAATAGGGTTAGCTAAACTGAGAGGGTTATGCTGATTTGATCATTATATCTCAGTGAAGCCATATTTGTTATGGTCGAAAATTCTATTTTAATAAATATCTGCAAAATGCAAAAAACTTAGACAATTTCAATTTCTCGGGTTACCCCAGAGTCTCGTCAATTTAAGACTTACTTCTTTAAAAATAGGAGAAGTAAAATAATTAATTCTGATGCAATTGGAAAGATTAGATTTTCACGTGTATCACACTTACACTTACACGCGCCCTTTGTGGAGGTCACTTACCGCCCAGTCTGATACAATAAATATAATAAATTATGGCGAGCTCGCGCACTTTTCCGCACTAGTGCAAAAATACAGTAAATTGCGTGCCTAAAAAGGATGAGTAGAGATGAAACCGGATTTTTGAGTAAGTGTGTTGAAAAAGAACAAACGCGTTTGGTTTATTCTATTTCCTGTTATTTCAATAATAAAGCTTCCGATATAACAATATCTGAACTCTGTACAGAAAATAAATCAGATTTTGTTGTTCCGTTATACAAGTATACGAGTATGGGTTGGATATGTCAATATGTAACTACATTCATACAATGCAGGCAAGGTTTGCTAGCACTGTTTTTGGGCTTATTGGTATTGGTAAAATAGATCACATCATAACATCACATTCCCAAAATGATAAGGTAGTGGTGTAAAACAAGATAGGCAGCAATATGACATGTATTTTACGAATATGTTTATTTTGTGTACGAGCGAGTTGTATTTGTAGTTCATTATGTTTTCTCTTATTGCTCGTTTTGTCTGACATAATTCTGTGAGATATTTGTAGGTGAAAAGCCAAGCATTTTGTAGTTATTTTCTGAAACACTAGCCACTTTTACTCAGGTGACTGTATGAGCTGTAATCTTTCGCAAATGAAATATAAATCATGTGGGGAAAAATATGCGTGTAAAGTTGTTGAAAAGGTATGAAAGTAATCATACGCTTTAGAACTCTAGCTACAAAGAAATCAAAAGGTAATCGCTCACGGTTTATAAGTCCAGGCAATCCCACATGCAATCGCGTATAGCACGCGGCAAATAAGTTGAACCACTTGTTATGGTTACGCGCAGCTCTCTACATCGATTAAGACCAGAAAATCGACTATAATCTTCGTCACACAAGTTGGACCAACATGACGGTCGACCTTGAATGCGCAATAACCGATTTTCGGGTCTGCTTTTCGGAATGGCTGTGTAAAAAGGGCTATTAACATCACCTTCTTCAAAAGGTATTGTAATTGGTTTCTACTTAAATAAACGTCACGTCACTGTCTAATACTTTGATGGCACACGAAAAGATCATAAAAAAAAATATATATATATTTTGGTCCCATATTTCTGCCACACAAATTTTGCTTAATAATGACAGGATACTCAAGTGTTTAGGCGACAGGAGACAGAGACAATAATGAGAGGTGGGCTATTGTCTGCGAATTAAAGGCTTAATGATATACTACCGCTGACAATGCTGATGAGCGTGACAAAAGTGTGAAATTATAAAAACCATTTAAATTTTATGGAAGCTCTAAAATGCATATCATTATTTGTACAATACGCTTCGTGTCCAACAGAGATAATTTTCTGCTTTTCATGCGTCGACTCGTTTTTACTACCGATACTCGCATATAAGCTTCTGCCTACACCACTTATTACACTATAGGTAGGTATTACTTTATTTATTAATGCGAAAACAACTTTATTTTGCTTCTAGTTTTTCTTTTTTTGTAATATAGACTAGTGCTTGACTACCCATCTGATGGTAAATAGTGATGCGATCGTTGATGGTGAGGAGTCTATTTAAATTTTATTCGGACAGGTAGACCGTGGCAGGCAAATTGTTCCAGTCTTTCGATGTAAGCGATACAAGCAATGAGGAGAAACTAAGCGTTTCACCTCATTGTTTGCATGTGTCACGACCATAGAGGTGGCAATAACGTAGGGTGGATACTCGCCGTACGTTGGTTTATCCTCTTCTGTTCTGTGGGTTGTCCGATGGTAGAAAGGAGATGGCGGTCCAAAATGTATCCTGTAAAATACCGAAAATATCGATATATTTACAAGAATTTTAATGAAACTTGTCACACGGCTAGACCGTGTCCTTGAATAGGACACAGGGCTTTTTAGCTCGAAAGCAGGATCCAATGATTCGCCATTGACACAGGCAAAGCTACTACTTCAAAACTACCGCTTTTAAAAGGCAAATAAATTGCCACCGAGTGGAATATACTTCCGTGTCGTAAGTGAATTGAATACTTGATGGTATTCATGTAAATGTGGCCGAGTGGTCTTGAGTGCTACAATTTATGTCTGTAACGCAATTTCGTCGATTGCTGTCCGAAGTACCGACATAACTTCGGCCACATGTCGCATGACAGCATGCCTAGCTATGAAACACTTTTAGTAATAGGAATTGTACAATGTAGCAGTGAAGGTCGATGGACTTTATGTTGACGTTTGTTCCACGTTATTGTAAGACTATGAATTTACCAAGTGTTATGTTTTGAGCTTCAATGTGACAGTTAGCAAATCGTTAGGCTAGACAGGTGTTGTAGACAGGTGGTGTTTGTTTGAAATGCACAATATCAATATCACTTTATTACGTTCCTTCTACTGGGACACCGGCTTCTTTTCCGTGAGAGGAGAGTAGACTACTTTATTTTTTTTTGTCAGACTTTCACTGACTAAAAACCCACTCTCTTTCTTTGCCTTTCATACCAGGGTCGAACCTTCATTTCAGAAGTCGATCCTTGGTCCAGTAGGCTTCGACCCTCCTGTAGCTGTACTGTATTCCACCGTATGGGTCTAGAGTGCATTAGTCGATGTCACGTCTTTACAATTTTTGTTCTTATTCATATCGATAGTACTCACAATATTATGTGCTGTTTTGACAGTATTTTTCTTGCAGGACGAAAACTTGCTTAAGTACAGAATTAGATTCGATTGTTTGAGATAGTAATAAACAAAATAACTCCTTGCAAGCCTTTAGTAAATAAAACCACATTTCAGTTTCCCAATAAAACCAAATTGCGTTCTAGGGCCACGATAAGTCTTTCGGATAATCTCGCAGCCTACAGTATTTGATTCTATCAAATCAGTCTACATGCAATAAATACCAGTTACATTAACAAAGCCAACAGAACACCGAATAAAAAATGTATCGATATATTCCATACGTTTACCTTTTTCCACCGCTGCCACGTGTTCGACCTCAACGTTTCCTATAGTCAAAACTGTTTTCGATCAATAACCGTAACGTTACCAAAAAAAAACAAAGTGGACCGAAGTACAATTTAACGAAATCGATTCGCTGAATAAATAATTATCGATGTCGATTGAATCTACCTTAGCAATAATAATCCATATCTACCGTTTGTTTGGATAATAGTCTGTCTACACGTGTTTAGTTTGTGCGTACTTTATATAATGTTCTCGTTAAGTATGTACAAATATGATATTTTTCATCAAAGCTTAGTCATATAAAAAAATAATGAGGTAATAGTTTGCTCTACGTGTCAAGTTCAAATTTCTCATTATTGACGAAATATTATGAAATATTTTCAGAATGTGAAATTTGTTAAAATATAGAGCCTCTGGCCTTGTTTACGGAGACGCGGCGCGTTGCGCGGTGCGTTGGGCGTTCGTTGTATATTGCAGCAGCGAGTCGCCTCATCGCTCGCGCAAACACAAACATTTATGGCAATGTATGACGGACCGCCCACCGCGCCGCGCCGCAATAGAGCACTTACTCAGGCTAAACGTTGACAGTGCCACAAATTTTTGTATTAGTTCTATTCCTGCAGATTTTGGTTAAGTAAAGTACGAGGTCAAAGTGACCCCGTATTAAAGTAGATATATCACTGTTTAATTTCTTAGATACTCGTATATATAATTATATATTCATCTTTTTACTACACTAACACACACAGCAGACAAGACTATATTTTTGGTTAGGTAAACATTTATTTTATAATTTAGACTTTTTTTTATTAATTCGACGTAATTTGTGCTTTTTGTAGTTTGAATTTAATTATTATTGGACTATCTGTACGCCTTTTCAGGCAAAACATGTTGAAACCTACACATGTTTTTGACTAAAAAAAAACAAAAGACATTTCTTATCTTATTTTATGTTTTTTTTAGCCACACTCCGCAAAGAAGACACACATACCTACGAGGCATCTTAGACCTTGTTTGCGAAACGAAGCGTATTAATTTCAATTTACCTGAAAAAAGACGATGACACTATTATTATCATCATTGGTTTTGATTGTAGCGTAAGTCAAGCTGTTCGGGCGCCGTCGGCTACTTACGTCACTGGTCGGGCTAATGCGCGAGCGACGGCGCGAGGGTACAAGAGGGTCTGCGGGCCCATCATACTTCACTAGTGAGAACAACCGACGACACACGCGCATCTTATTTCTATTTCTGTATAATTTCTCTGAATATGCGTTTGTCAGTTTGACAGTCTACTGCCTTTTATTCAAGTCCAAGTCAAGACCCTAACACAAGCAGTTAAGGTGAAAGCTAAGGGTTATGTACATATGTGTGTAAATGTGTGGGTAAATGTGGCCCAATTCTCTCTAAATGGCGCTAAACTCAAAATTTTTTGTTTATATTTTTTTGCTATTATGAACTTTACTATGTTTGTTTTTTTTTTATTAAAAATAAAATCACTGCTAAGAGTCCGCAAAGTCGACATAGACCCGGGCCAGTACCTACAAAATACTTTGTAACTAAAACTGGCTCTTAAAAGGCGACAACACATAGTCAAAGAACTTATTGAATCGATAGAGTAATGAAGTAGGCCAAAAATGAGATGTAATGACGAGTTGGACTTCTATTTAAAAGATTGGCCAAAAGTTGCTAAAGACAGAAGAGAGTGGAAGAAATAAAGGAAGGGCGATCTTTCCCCTGCAGCAGAATACAACAGGCTCTTAGTAATTCACACAACAACAGACATGACATAACATTTGTTGATAAAGAAAACAAACATGTATACAAAATAAAAAATAAAAATAGATATTATAACAGTCCAAAACACTAATAACATACAAAAAACTATCACAGAAAAAAATTAAGAAGTACATAGAACCAACAGAGGAAATCACCAGAGTTTGAAAACTGAATAGAGTCACAATAGTTCTAATAGTAATAAATAAAACAGGTGTTGTAATGTTCTCAATCTATCAAAATAAATATTATGTAACACTAATTGTTCAAGCGGCTTTCTTGAAGACTTGCCGTTATAAAGTTATAAACTGGACTAAGATAATAATTTAAATGCAGTACAAAGCCTTTTACCAGCTAAAATTAATAACTACGATCTCACTTTGGTTCTGAAGAAAATTTAGCTTAAAAACCATAGAGCAATTTAGGAAAGAAAATATGAACACTAGCCATTGTCGCATTGTTACGTCACAGCTGCCTACTTTATCCTTAATACGGATTTTCACTTCGTTAAATGACAGAATGAGTGCCTAAGGGTACCTACCAAGAATCTCCACGACAGTTTTCGGTACAAAACTTTTTTCTTCGGAACTTAATATTTAAGCTCTAAGTAGTAAGTGAATGATAAATGGTTGTCTTGCTCTAAGAAACGATAGGTACCCGTCCTTACTTAGTAATTTATTCCGAGAAACTACTAAATAACGTATCATTTAGACGTTCTTTGTAAATTAGAACCTACGTTACTTTATAAGAATTATTATATTTAATGCCTTGAACAATACAAAGCGATATTCTTTCAACGATATATTCAAAAGTTCAAATTATTTGAGAGTAAATCCCTAACATTTCCATTTTTTTTACATTCATTAGCAATGTTACACTGACTAGGCCTTAAGTAACTAGTAGGTACCTACTACATTTTTAGGGATCAAACATGAAATTGAGCTTTAGTCCTTTAGTATATCGCTATACTTAAACAGACATTAACAGTCAAAATTAAGTAGATTTATTGAAGTTCAATAAAACTAAAAGCCTGATTTTAGTGAATACCATTTGCTTTAGTTAATAATATGTTCTAGTTTTGTTTGGCTTTTGTTTTATTTTTCCAGACCCTTTTAAAAATTGACTTTTATTATTAATTTGATGTAATAGTGATTTTTTTATATTATGCAGCGATTGGTCTTAATGATAAGATTTTAATAAAATCTCTTTTATATTTTTGAATTCCTAAGAGTTAAAAAAGTTCAAAATTAGTGCAACCTCGCCTTAACCCTTTGAATATCGTAATTAAAGACACAATAGAAAGACATTAGGTGTGCGGACACCGGTATCCACTTGGGGCTTGAGTAATAATATTACATCTCTCTGCGAGTCTTTAATCTAGTTTTTTATGTTTTAGTGGCAAACAGACACCAAAACAAAAAGTACAGTGTGTAAAACATTTATGTAATTTTTGATAAAAACACTAATAACCGTGAGAGAGATTATGGATTAGGTATAACAGAATTTCAGAACTAATATTAAGACCCTTATAAATCACTAAATAAACGCGTGTAAGGATTTGACAAGACCCAAAGCGTGATCACTCGTCGAACTGAATAGAAAAGAAAAGTAGGTCATTTTTCGAACAAACTATCTTACATTATCTAAAAAGATTTTATAAGAACTTCTCAAGCTTTCACACATAAAATATTGAATGAAGAAGCAACTCACTCTAGATATCAAGAGTGATAAAGGCAAGAGGGGACTTTTATCTTCAAGTCCTAAGTCAACGCGTTGATATAATCGGAATGACGTAAGTCTATTGCCCTATTTTCTCTTCGCCGATGACCTTTATTTAATGGTTATTGCCAGAGATTTTCTTGTGTACTATTGCGGTCATTTCTGCCTGATCACTTAAAAAAGTATTCGCTTGAATCCTGCGGCGCGGTGCGAAACCAAACCTATTGCATTTTTCGTTTAGAGTGCAAGCAAAAATGAACTTAGTTGAGGTCAGGCGGAAGTGTCTTTGATAGTACCTACTTTGTAATCGATGTTTTTTACAAAACCCGGTCAAGTTCGAGTCGGACTCCCACACGAAGGGTACCGTACCAGTCTAATTTAATTAAATGTGTTGACGATGAGATAAGCACCAATTAGAACTGTTAATGTAAAATGTGTAATAGAAAAAAAGTATTTTTTTTATTACAACAACGAATGAATGACTTTCGGACTTTACTTGTGAGGTCTTGCTTCTTGCTAAATTTTATAATTCTAGGTCAACAGAAAAACATTCCAATAGGTTTGGATTCCCTTGCAAGTGTCAAAATATAGGGCATAAACGGCCATGTCTTTTGATTACAGTAACTACAAAGAACTGAAGATTTGAATATTTGATATTCATTTCAACGAGATTCATCCACTCGTTTCTGAGAAAAAAGGTTGTGGCAGACAGACAATGGAATGACAAAGTGGAGGTAGGGTGATGTTGGGGAACCTCAAAACTGTGCTAAAAAAGTTCTGATTAGATTTTATAGGTGAAAACCAATTTCCTCTTCTATATTTATTTCAAGAATCCCTGAATCACTCACAACTGAGGTGAGGCCGCCACTTTTATTGTCGTACTGGTTCGACCCTTTCCACATTGAAAATGGCACTTATGACTTTAATTTCTTATTCTACTACCAAGATCGAAGAAATCTGCTAGTAGAGATACTAAAATGCTAATAATTCTGCAATTCATGTGAGAGTAGAGGTGGCCGAGTGGTATCGGCCCAGACTTAGTTGTAGGTCACGGGTTCAAACCCAGCCAGGTGTATTACTTTGTGTAATTTATTTCATCACCACTGCTCTCAAAAGAGGAAGGAAAACATCGTGAGAAAACCGACATGTCCTAGAACCAAAAATTCGAAGACATGTGACCGATGACTACGTAATTGTTGTGGGAATCCGATGAATGCGAGACTTGACTTGCATTTAATTTCTTACACATCAAATATCCTCATCAAAAAACCAAAGGTAAAAATTTCATAACAGTTTCCTTCATTGTACACCAAACTAAAAACTATGTCTTCTTTAAATATAGGTCACCAAAAAATCGAATCATCGTGACAAGAACGATTATTAAAAAAAAAAATATCGGCCCACGCAGTTCAATGTCTTTATAATTTACCTACACGCAAGCTACGTACTAAAATGTATCGATTTTACGTGACTGACCCGTCCCTGAGGGTCGGATAGTCCAACAGTATTGTATTTAGACGTATAAACAAGTCACCTCCGACGATCAATAGTAATCAGTCAGAAGTCACACGGCGTGGACTACGAATCGAGTCGGTAACGAGAATTCGTAATCATTCCAATCGAATGATTAGCATAGCATGGCATCAGCCTTATAATGTTCCCACTGCTGGGACTCAGGCCTTTTCTCTAGGAGAGGCCGTAATCGACCACGCGGACCCAGTGCGGGTTGGTGGATGTCACATGTCTTCGAATTTTTGGTTCTAGGACATGCCGGTTTCCTCACGATGTTTTCCTTCACCGTTTTGAGAGCAGTGGTGATGAAATAAATTACACAAAGTAATACGTCTGGATGGGATCGAAAAAAAAAATCCCGCGACCTACAATTCGTAAGTCGGCGCCGTTACCACTCGGCCACCACTGCTCTCTGTTAGTTTAATAATACATCTAAATACTTTTGTAATCATTTTCGTACTAAAAATTATTCCATGTTGGACAATGCTTTCCATTTAATATGATTCAACAGGCAGTCCTATTATCCAGCGAGCGATTTGTTTATGAGTTTTCATTGATAATATAAGCAAATTGCTTCTTGAAAGTTGAAACGCTTGAAACCACTTTAATCTTAGTATGAGTGCGCGTTTGATGTAAAAATATTCAGAAGTTTGGTCATTATTGCAAAACTGACTTCCAAAGGGACACTCTTTTTGAACATACATGTTGGGTACAGAGAAGCAGTGATATCATAAATAAAAGAGTTTTCCCAAAATATGCGACATATGCCGTTTTCGAATTTGCATATCAGCTTTATACAGGGTGACTGGTAATTAGTGACCGATACTTAAACACGTGATTGTAGCCATTATAACAAAACACTTTTATTTTTTTATGGGACCAAACCTGAAATCGCGAAAAAAATCTACTGGTCAGTACATTTATGTTCGCCTAACTGACCAAAATGTACTGAACTTGCAGTTTTTTTTCATTATTTTAGGTTTGGTCCCATAGTAAAAAACAATATTATGACTAAAATCTCGTGTTTAACTATAGGACACTAATTACTTGTCACCATATACAGTACTAAATAAATTGTTATGTTGACAAGTAAATTAGTTTATGATGTTAATATTGAATTTTAAAATACGGGTTGTGAGTTTAACTACGAGTATAAAGTTGTAATTAAACCAAATGTCATGTTAGACACGTTAAACTTGTGGTCAAGCAATTTTGAACCTAAACAGACACACTAGTACACACGAAATAATAATAACACTGAAACCTACCAAGATTAACAAAAAAAAAAAACTCACATGGCCTTAAAGTTTATATACGAGTATAATATAAAAGAAAGTCATGTTAGTTACAGTATTTATAACTCAAGAACGGCTGAACCGATTTGGCTGAAAATTTGTGGGAACGTAACTTGGAACCAGAAGAAGGATATAGGGTAATTTTTACCCTGTTAAATAATAAAAAAAAATCAAAAGCTGCTCACTTATTGGTATAGGGTAGAGTAGGGGAGAGTAGGGTAGAGTAGAGTAGGATAGAGTAGGGTTGAATAGGGTAGAGCGGGAGCGAAGCCACGGGCAAAGCTAGTACTAAATAAAACCCCAGCGAACAATAAAGTCTTTGATAGCTAGTCATTTACACTTCAACAAACAAGAGACAAGAACATCATGTCCCCCACTACTTGTACCACACGGCCTACACAATTCGCACAAAAGGTGTCCGACCGCTTTCAAAGCAATGACCGCAGTGCCATCACTGGCTAGGTCGGTCGTTAATCATCTCTTCACGTACGTAGGTCATAAACGTCAACCCTATCGTTAAATGGATATGGAATTTTGAAGTTTTGTAATTGAGTTACTAACATAGTTTTTGGATATCTGTTGGATTAGATCGTATTATCATTCGAAGACCAGAGCGTGTTGCCAGTGATGACATATGACTCTGAAACGTGGTCGCATACCATTGGCCTCATCAGAAGTCACTCAAAGGGCAATGGAAAGGGCTATGCTCAGAGTTTCCATGCGTGGTCGAATCAGGTATGAAGATATCCGCAGGAGAACCAAGGGTGCCGACATAGCACGAAAAATCGCCAAACTAAAGTGGCAATGGGCAAGCACATTGCTCGCAGAACAGATGGCCATTGGGGTCGAAAGGTTCTGGAGTAGCGGCCGCATACCGGAAGACGCAGCGTTGGAAGGCCTCCTACAAGGTGGACCGATGACCTCGTAAAAGCTGCGGGAATCCGATGGATGCGAGACGCACAGGACTGTTCATTGTGGCGACATTTGGGGGAGGCCTATGTCCAACAGTGGACGTATTTGGGCTGAAATGACGATGATGATGATAATTCGAAGACATGTGACATCCACCAACACGCACTAGGCCCGCGTGTTGGATACGGCCCATTTCCTCTACTAGAGAGAAAGCCTGAGTCCCAGCAGTGGGAACATTATAAGGCTGATGCTATGCTATGCTATGCTATGCTAGATCGTATTAAACTATTAAGTGTCTTGTAATTGGCGTTTTAGGTGCATTGATCATTATCGAGAATGATCTATTGATGACGCATGTTTGCCTAGAGAATATCTGATTGTTCTCTTCTATCTGTATTATATTCTTTTAGATTTTCAGTGTTTGTGGCTGTGTTATAAACAAAACATCTTTTATAAACTTTGTCTAGAGTGATTGCGGGTATCTATCAGGTACATCAGATCAGTAAGTACCTCTTACTGGTCTAAAGTAGCCTGATTGAAGACGTTAACAAAATATCGTTAGCGAAAGGTCGTTAATAAAAGTTGTGTGTGTGTGTGTGTTAAGGCCTAAGGCCGTGTTTACGGCGCCGTGTTTGCAACGCGCCGCGCAACGCTCCGCGTCTCCGTAATCGAACACGAACTGTTGGTACAGTACAATAAAATGACCTTCTTTTATTACCTTGTAAAATGGCACATTTTGCCAAATCCTTGATAGGTACATGAATATGGAGTCTATAAAAAGTGCCCATTATCCTTTCACAATATTTTCGCAAAATCGTATCTAGTTATTGGAACGAAAAAAAAAACCATTTTGTGAATAAAACTGAATTTTATCACAAATAGCGGGCAAACATTTGTTTTATAGAAGAAAAAAAAAATACCACCATTCAAATTGCCTCAGTAACCTTTTCGTAACCAAAATACTAAAGGTTGTAATAATAATAACACCCAATGCTGATCGAATTTAGGCTCTATAATTACTAACAAACAGAGGCTAATATTTTCATCTACTCTCCTACCTTAACAGACCAAACAAAACATTGTCAGTGACATTATTTATTGTTAACACAACCTCTCTGTTTGTTTAATTTCATCTCACTTTATTGTTTTATGTTCCGTTTGTTTTGTTAAAATAACTGTATTATACGCAGGATGTACATAGTAATATGATTACAGAATACTAAACTGAAAAGCTTAGACCGTGTTTGACTGGCCTCTTGGTCTAGTGGTTAGTGGCCCTGACTGCTATGCCGGAGGTCGTAGGTTCGATACCCACCCAGGACAAATGTTTGTGTGATGAGCACGATCATTTGTTCTGTGTCTGGGTGTAATTTATCTATAATATGTATGTATTTAGAAATATATAAGTAAGTTTATCAGTTGTCTAGTACCCATAACAAGCTCTGCTTAGCTTGGGACTAGACGGCGTTGTGTGATAGTTGTGGAAAAAAAAAGTTGTAAATTAATAAATGCATATAGTATTCGAACAGACTGAATTAAGGTTAAGTTTTAGGAGTTACTTTTTGCAAGAAATTTCTGTTTGATAAGAAAAAAAATGAGAGGCAATTTGAAATAAATTTCTTTGATATTGCATTGCTTTTAAGGAACTTCAAATTTTTTTAATTGAACTATTATAAGATCACTTTGTTGTTTGTCTGTCAGTCAAGATCTTTTTTTTTTACAAAAACGTGGAGGTATTAGGCTGAAATGAATACAAAATACTCAAGTCTAGATACTAAACCCTTTGTAGCAGTGAAAAAATTTTGAACTTCTGAGTAAACGTGATCCAAAGATATGGTTGTTTATGTTCCATTCAGGTGCATATTTTGACACGCAAGATAATCAAAACCTATAGGACACTTCCCTTTCATTTCGATCCTAAGATTTAACAAGAAACAAAATCTCGTAGCTCTAGAATAGTAAAAAGTCTGAAAACAAATCTGTTACATAACAAAATAATTACTTTTTAACGATTCGAAAAAACTTCTATGAATCGATTCGGAAATCAAACTATTTTTATTGGTAAGTAAGGCTTATATTAAAGCCTCAGTATGCAGGTCCGACTCGCACTAGATCGGTTTTTTTTAAAGATAAACTGCAACAGTTGTTGTTGGAAATTATAACTATTAGAAACAACGGCGTGCAATGGGTAGCACGCTGTCCGATTGTCTGGTAACCGACCGGACCGAGCCCAAGTCGTCGACGGCGCGTTCTGTTCCCGCGTGCCTCAAGGACCTGTCAGCACACCGAAGAGGCCCAGCCTGCTAACTGCAGGCAGGCAGGGTCGAAGCCGGCTAGGGTCAAGGGCCGTTTTCTGAGAGGAAGGCTCAGCCCCGGCACTATAGGCAACGAAGGAACGGGGTAGGTTTTTAGTCAGTAAGAGTCTGACAATACTTCCCGCTCCACCCAAGGGCGGGATTTGTCATTGGATGATTTTAACTACCAAAAAAAAAAAAAACTATTAGAAACTAGGCCAAGCCATAGCTGATAAATTAAAGAATCCTTATAATCATGTTTGTACAAATTGGTACAAAGCAACATGTTGCTGGATGTCAATAAAACAAAATGTTCCTATTTAAATGAAAATTTAAAAGCGCCAAAGGCTAATTTTAGTCGTTATTGGAGGCAAAAATAAGTCTAGTTCCATTTGTGTTAAATTAAACATTCTAACAGATTGTCACGAGGTGGTAGTGAGACAACAGTGAAAACCATTTTTCATTTAAATAACTTCTGTCTGTAAATAGAATAATTTCAATGAAAACAAACTTAAACTCCAAAGTCTTGAGCATCGACGCCAAGTTGTCAGCTAGTCGGTTTTTATCGCTTAAATTTCGGGAAGTGAACATTAGAATTGCACATTTTAATTACGTCAAGTTTCATCATGGGACCACAAGACGTACGGAATTGTTGCGCCACTGGTACATGGTGGCCATACCACCCACATAAAAATAAGGAATACATACAATATACATTCATTGTACGTACTTACCCCTAACAAGTCAAATTCCTTTA
Source organism: Leucania comma (assembly GCA_958295575.1). Taxonomy (NCBI): domain Eukaryota; kingdom Metazoa; phylum Arthropoda; class Insecta; order Lepidoptera; family Noctuidae; genus Leucania; species Leucania comma. The sequence continues at coordinate 9,541,455 of OY282474.1, read as the reverse complement.
TATCGTCGCCAGTCTGCGAGAACCTTAAAGCTACACGTGTTAGATTAGGTCATTGATCTGTCCACTAGTTTCTTGACACGCTTCAACGCTCTCTCTTGTATTATATTTCAGCCATTGTTGAAATTTACCCTCAGGCTCTTGATACTGAAGCTTAGTCGGCAAGGGTACTTCGTAAAATATGCCTTCTCGACTGTCCCTTGATTTATATCGCGTATATTTTGTTTGAATTTCGAAGGGTCGTATCGTAGCACGTGGATCAACAAAGATGGCGTCTGTTTTTTGTTTTTATTAGACCGTTCCTTTTTTAAATGTTTTTGTCTTCCTCATTCCTGTACACGCAGATTTGAACGTATGGCTTTTTAAAAACCACCATATATGCCTACCGGTATTGAAAAGGCAGCTCTAAGGCTGAAAACGTACTGAGAGCCGAAGTGAAACGAACGTGAAATGTACGAAACGTGGTCGCACTACAGGCTAGGCGAGTATTTGCAAATTTCGTCACTCGTCAGGCTTTGGGCACTAAGCAAGCTACCTATGACTACATTTTAGACCTAAATTAATGTAGTTATCCAAAAAAATTTTGTTCAGGATGATTATGTACGTGCTAGGATGTACCGCTAAAAATCCAGTTCGAAATTCGAAATTTGAATTAGAAGAAATTGATTTCCTTAAATCAAAATCACCTATAATAAGTTATTCTCTCGTGGGAACCCTGGCTTCCAAGCCAGGGTTCATTAAAATTATATCACTCGGTTAGAAGACGAATTTAATGAATAATTGAGAAACGTAAACAAAAACAACGCAACGTGATTTTCTGAGTTAAGTGAAGTCTTTTGACGTCTTTTGGCTGAAATGATGACGTTGATCATCATCATTTTCATTGTTGGACATGGCCTTCCCCAAGCGTCGCCTCAACGGCCGGTCCTGCGCGTCTCATATCCATCGGTTTCCCTCCATCGTCACCAGATCATCGGTCCACTTTGTGGGAGCCCTTCCAACGCTGCGTCATCCGGTACATGGTCGCCACTCCAGAACCTTTCATCCCAATCGACAATGTATTCAACGTTTTTAAGAAAAGTATACCTATATTTTTCTGCATTACTTACCGATTAGTTTTGATGACAGTTTAATTATCCACACGTCAAAATCTTTAAAACCGTAAGAGATAAGGCTTTGAATATATTTATTTAAAGCCAAAATTCGTGAAGTAGGATCTACCAGTACAAATCTAGGGTTTATTACGCGCAACGGCGCAAGATCCTTGACAACGTCTACGTAGATATACAGTGGTGGGCGGAATTATTCTTATTATTCTATTGTACATTGACCCGTACTTTTTTTTGTATTCAAGAGTTTTCTGACATTTTGATGACTTTAGTATTAAATAGCCAACTTAGGAGTTCATAATGTAGTGACTGTCAGTTGGTCTAGTATTTAGTGGCCCTGACTGCTATGCCGGAGGGCGTGGGTTTGATTCCCACTCAGGACAAATGTTTGTGTGATGAGCACGATCATTTGTTCTGTGTCTGGGTGTAATTTATCAATAATATGTATGTATTTAGAAATATATAAGTATGTTTATCAGTTGTCTAGTACCCATAACACAAGCTCCGCTTAGCTTGGGACTAGACGACGTTATGTGATAGCTGTGGAATATTATTATGTTATATTATATTATTGATAGAAACTGAAAGACTTCAACTTGTCCTCTCCGGCACCAGTGTACTAAATATAGTACACCTCATACCAGCTAATTTAAACCTTATTACATTAAAATAAGGCTAAAGTTAGCTTGTACCAAGGTGTACAGAATTCAGTACACTTGTGCCTGAGAGGACTGATGATTATAATTATGGGTTATTATTATAATTATTGCTGTTATTATATGTTTAAGTTCTTTTAATAACAATTCAAATTTTTGGATTTTTTAATTTTGAACCATAGCTTTCATAAAATGCGTTACGTCACTACTTCGAGGTTATGACCAAAATACCGAAAATACTGCGCAGTTTAACCAATTTAATTTAAAATAACACAATACCTACAATATCTAGCAACGCTTTACCAATATCGGAGGCACAAACGAGCTTGACGTAATTCTCAGAAGCCAGCTGAAGATTGATGTAATCATAAGACAAACTTCTGAGAAATTTTACCAACTATCTATTCATCTTCGGAAAATAGGCTTTGCGGTTTTGAAAATTTTGATCTTTACTGTTGTACTTGTTATTAAGATGGTGATGTTGAGTGTTGACAGCAGTACTATTTTTTGTATTATTTTCCCTTCCTGCGGTACATGGCGTTTAGGACGTCGTTTCAAAACTATCACTATGGCGGTAAGGGGCACATTGGACCCCGTAATGTTAAAGAAATTAAATGCTTTTTTTATTAAGTGTAGTGTAGCATAGCTTTTTAATAGGGCCATATTTTCCTGAACTAAACCAAGTTGTAGTTACGACCTCCACACGGCAAAGAATTGTGGGTTCCTGCAGACACAAAAGCTTTGCTGAGGCCGGCCTAGAAAAAGATGGCGAGAAGATTTAGAGGTATACCACGAGACCTGAAGTCTTACCACAAGCTCTAAGTGGGATCCATTTTACTACCTAAATTGAACTGTTAAAGACATGGAGCTATATAGGGTGTATAGCAAGCCATTTCTCTTTCTTGCTCGTACGCTAGATGTTTTAACACATCATGGTAAGGCCGTGTTTATGGAGACGCGGCGCGTTGCGTGGCGCGTTGGGCGTTTCGGGGTACATTGCAGTAGTGGGCCTTGTCATTGTTCGCGCAAATACAAACATGTGGCAATGTACGACGGACCGCCCGACGTGCCGCGCGACGCGCCCTGTCTCCGTAATCATACACTAAGGCCCCTGATTCGAGACGGCGCGAATATAAAAAGGTTTTTGCCAAGGCAAATTGAGGTACTGGCTCTGCAGTAGAACATAACAGCTGTTAAGAATAATATTGACGATTTTCTTTTTACCTTTTTATTTTCGTCTGAGGTTTTTGAATTTAACATGACACAGATAGAAGGAGATAACAGGCATTTATTTTGTATGGCCATCCGCTAACCGTCTAAACCGATTCCGAGTCATCGACGGCGTTTAGTGTTCCACGCGGGCCTAAAAAATATGTCAGCAAAATCATAAGCGCTTGGCAGGGCCGATGCCTGCTAGAGCCACGGAGAATATCTAGAAAGGAAACCCAGGCTAAAGTTCCTGGGTTTCCTTGAACGCAAAGGGCAACTGATGGAAAAAGGCGCGGTTTTAGTCAGTAAAAGTCACACGCCCTCCCACTTTACCCGAGAGAAGTCATTGGATGATATCTCACATAAAAAAAAAGATAAAATCTTTAATCTTTTACTAGCTTTTCCAATAAATAACGTTGGCAATTGCGTTCCAATATTTTTTTCAGTAATTTATTATTTTGTTCATCGTAAAGACTATGAAGTTTGCATTTTCCATTTCATTTAAGTTCGTACGAACAAAGCTTTGGAAATATTGAGTAAGTATCCAATAACGTTTCATAATTGGACGTCGGCTGTTTTATTTTTTTTCTAACGAGCAAAAAATTTTCTCCGATACGAGGTTTATGGGTTATTACTGTTTTTATTTATAGCTAGTATAAAAAGTACGTAATTTTATCAATTAGGCAGGTGGGCAGGGCATATTCCTCGCAGAACAGATGGTCAATTGAGCTGAAAGATTCTGGAGTGGTGACTACGTACAGGAAGTTTGAAGGCTTTCGTTGGAAGGCTTTCCACTGGTATATTGTTGTACTATTGTCGCATCATACTACTGGTAGTATGATGCGACAATAGTACAACAATATGACACGCATTTTCATAAAAAAAAAATGTCTGTCAAAAATTAAAAAAAAATAAATTAAATAAATAAAAACATCGTTCGTTGCAATACTATCACTTTGGACTGGTCTGTGAGCCTATATTTACTTATTTTACTGGTCATCAATTTACTTTCAGAGACATAACTGTAACATTACTACAAAATAAACTTTATTCAACATTAATATCTTCAACGACTTCAAATTATCATACCAAACGGTTTGAAGCAGTCGTTAAATTATTTCATCAAAATATTTCCTTTTGAAATGGTTTATCTTGATTGATCCTAATCTGTTAGGGGTTAAGCACCTCCTAAAGCTTGTCATGTCCCAAATTAATTGCCGTTTTATGTAACGAGCCGTTAATCCAATCGTGTAACCGTACCTGCACAATCCTTTGAGATGTTCTATGTCTTCGCTATTAAACCTTTGACGTATAATGTAATTGCCTTTTCGTTGTTGCACAAAGCAGAGAACATCATACTAATAATAATATATTTGCAGCCCCAGGGCGTCTACTACTGCGTTTATAGAAAGTCAGAGAAAGTCAGTACGACTCACACTTGACTGTTTTCTTATTGATATGGTATACGGTTGCATTGTTTTTCAATAGAATAACATATAGTAATATTTTTGCAGAATTTGGCAGCATATGTTTCGAGTTAACCTTCGCTTACCTTACCTTAGCTTCGCTTACCCCATTTAACCAAGATTGCACCTGTTTCAATGATTCCACACATTGTTCAGTTGTGCAAATTTTTCATCATCATCGTCATTTCAGCCCAATGACGTCCACTGTTGGACAAAGACCTCCCCAAATTTCACCATCATGAACGGTCCAGTGCGTCTCGCATCCATCGGGTTCCCTCAACCTTTACCAGGTTATCGGTCCACCTTGTAGGAGGCCTTCTAACGCTGCGTCTTCAGGTACGCGGCCACAACTCCAGAACTTTTCGGCCCCAACGGCCATCTGTTCTGCGAGCAATGTGCCATGCCCATTGCCACTTTAGTTTGGCAATTCGTTGTGCTATGTCGGCAACCTTGTTGTGCAGATACTTGAGATATTTAAATCAACTAGTTTTATATCATAGTACCAACTAGGAATCAATTTGTCAATAATTGAAACAGCCACGCAATTTGACAATAATCAAAAAAACCCACTCAAAAAAAAAAATCCCTTCAAAAACTCAATTCTGAGGGTTGTTTTATTTATTGATATAGTTTCATGATTCTAAATTGAAAAACATCGTGTATTTATTTTTATTTCTTTAGTTATTATGGCCTTTGTGACGTCAGAAGTGTGTTGACGTCACGAACGATCTACTAATGTCAGACTTAACATTATTATACCAACATTTCATTATTAAGGCATTAATTTGTTACGCGCGCTCGCACTTAGAAATAACACTGTACGAGTATATTAAGGTTGGGTTCGTTGCCATGCCTTTGGTATGTTTGATTTCTTTTGGCAACTGTACGCACTAGTAATATATATTATTGTCTGTGACTGAGGTACTGACGTTATTATCAGGAAAAAAAGCAGGGCTGCATTGAGATAAATATTTTTTTGTTTGTTAATATATTTGTTTGCCTATTTTCCTTATTCCAGTGTACCTACTTTATTGTCACATAGAAAAACCTGGTCCATTTTTTTTATAGATTAAACTGCTACATGCCAAAATCGTGTTTTTTTTTTTCTATGCCGTCATCATAAGATGACGTTCACGTTATAAGAGTTCTGAGACTGGGATTCTTACCTCATGAAAAAACCATGATTATATTCAACACAAGGAAGAGGTATGTACCTATATACCTCTACCTTTAATAATATGCTCATAAATATGTTCGGGTACATCCTTGAAGAGAGGGTAAAGGGGTTTCCTCGCCTAAGCCTCGCTTTGCACGGCAGCACGTGATCATAGTGCCGCCATCTTCCCTAGAAACACTCGGTGGACGTTCAAAGCGAACTCAGCGCCTGTGATTCCAAAGTCCGTTTCAGTGACATAATTACGGTTATGGCGTATTAGGCTTCGAGGCGGTAGTCTTTCGACGCCATCTTACTCTAGCGTGACGGTCTTCTCACGATCCTGGTAAGAGAAGGCCATTTCCCTCCAGTTTTCTGTCTTTGTTAGTAAAACTCTTACTTCGGCTGGCAATTAGGACCCACCAATCAGAGATGAAGCATTCCTCGTGAGAGATGGAGCATTCCTCGAGCGTATGCTGTATCGAATACAAGTCCCCGTCACAATAATGGAATTTTGCCATGGCCCCTCGCACAATCCTATATATTCAGACAATACCTATTAGTATTGCCCGAAATTATAAGATAGGCAGTAGTTAAAGCACATCGTTAATCATTACATTACTCAGATTTCTAGTTATTTGATAGATCCTGAAAACGCGCCATTAATTCAATCATAAATTCTTGCCTAAAAGCTTTTTAAAACCTTTCGCCCTAATAACAAGTTTCGGACGAATATTTTCAACGAAACAGTATTTGGTTTCAATCAATAGTCGTTCCTTTAAATTCTTTATTGGGTTCCAGCCCAATTTGTCCCACTTTGAACAAATTTAACTACTTTCTGTTCGCTACCGCCCTTTTGTTGACCTTTGGCATTAGAGTTTTTATTCTGTGGACTTTAGATACGCTTATTGTTTTTAATGGAGATACTAAGTTTATGTTTTGTTAAGGAAAATTGTGAAAAATATATTTGCCGATTAAGAAAAAAGGAGACTGTTCTTAATTCTATAGATTAATTTACAACAGCGACATCATAGGAACTAAACTGACTTTATGACTAGTGTGACGTCAGCCAGAAGACGCATAGGCCTCAGATTTTTCAAGTAACCTAATTGTTTCCCTATCTTTCTGTAATATGTTTTTAACTATTTAATTTTGATTTTGTGTATTTTTGTATTTAATTGTAACAAGTTCATTGTGTTAAAGTCTGTTTATGCTCACTTCTCAATTTTAATTCTGCCACTACACGTGAGGACTTGTAATTGGCTAAATGTCATCTATCATTGTTTTTCTTTATAATAAGTTTTTTTTTTATAAGCTGTAAGTCCTCCAAGCTGTATTAAATAAATAAATAAAATTCGAAATGTTGCATCGCGCAATTAGAGTTCTTCGAGCGATTTGGACACATAGGTACGAGTACAACGGCCCGAAATATATCTATCATATCAAGCAGGGCAAAATGGGCCCTGTAGTTTAATAAGACTGTTTTTAAAATTTGAGCAGCTTTTGAGTTTGTTCATTACAAACTTAAATACAAATCTTTACTTTTCATGATATGTGAGATGTGTAGATAGAAGTAATATAGAGTATAGCCTATTAGGTAATAATAATAACCACACATTATATTCACAACGCCATCTAGTCCCAAACTAAGCAGAGCTTGTGCTATAAGTACTGGAAAACTGATAAACATACTCCTATCCTGGGCGGTGCAACGCCGTGTCCTCGTGGGGGCAATCGGCGGCAGCGATCTCTCTCGCCGGGCCTTGGTTCAGGCCATGGTCCTTAGTGACCGACGGCGCGTTTTGTTCCCGCGCGCCTCAAGGAGCTGTCAGCACACCGAAGAGGCCCAGCCTGCTAACTGCAGGCAGGCAGGGTCGAAGCCTACCGGAGTCATGGGTTAATTTCCGAAAGGAATACCCGGCCCCGGCACGATAGGCTACGAAGGAACGGGGTAGGTTTTTAGTCAGCAAGAGTCTTACACTAATTCCCGCTCCGCCCAAGGGCGGGATTTGTCATTGGATGATTTTACCTACCAAAAAAAAAAAAACATACTCCTATATATTTCACATATTATAGATAAATTACATCCAGACACGGAACAAATTATCGTGCTCATCATACAAACATTTGTTTTGGAAGGAAATTGAACCCACGGCCTCGACATATCAGTCAGTGCCAATAAACACTAGACCAACAGTTCAGTCAAAAGATAAACCTACGACTAGGATTAGTAGGCTGCATTAATTAAAAAAAAATATTACAATTTCAAAAACTGAACAAATAATGTAATTTAGAAGAAAAACCTTTTTGTATTGTTTTCCAGTTATAACGGTGTGAAATCACTTCTCTCAAGTTGTTACAATTGTTTCTTAAGAACACCTTCAAACTGAAGAAAGGTTGAGGACAAAAAACTTGATTTACGAAGTGATTATAACGATGACAACTCATCATTATTTATTATTATTATTGAATATAACCAACAAAATTATATTTCGATTTAAAAGCGAGATATATATATATATATATATATATTTAGAACATGAAGTTGTAAAGGATTTTTTTTTAAGGTGGGGTATCATCCAATGACATCTGCAGCTCTAGGGTGGAGTGGGAGGGCGTGATAGATTTTTACTGACTAAAACCCACTTCTATGTTCCTTCTTTGCTTTCCGTTCCAGCACTCTGGGTTTTCCTTTTAGAAGCGAACCCATGGCCCCAGTAAACTTCGACCCTGCTGGGGGTCCCAATGTTTTTATAAAACATTCGAATTCATTGTAATTATTTATTATTATTTAGAAAAATGAATAGCTGTTCGTTAGTATCGCTAAAACTCGAGAACGGCTGGACTGATTTGGTTAATTTTGGTCTTGAAATATTTGTGATATTCCGGGAAAGGTTTAAACGGTGAGAAAATATAGAAAAATTTACGAAAAAAAAATTCGACTGTTAAGTGGTACAAAGTTTGCCGGGTCAGCTAGTTTATAATAATAATCTTAAATTTGAAATCATTTTAAACATGAAGAATTAATATATTTTAGGTTAGGTTAATAGACTAAGTTGGGAGCGAAGCGGAGATTTTTATTTTATTAGGTACAAGAAGTAGGTACCCTTCGGAACGGGGTTCCGTCGAATTAAAAGGAAACAAAAGTATTTCGCTCTTTGTCTTTCGCGATTTAACAATGTAGGTAGCATCAGACATAAATAATGATACATAAATAATGATTAAAATAATTATTACAATAACTTAAATAATTGAAAATATAGTCTTAAAGTAGTAAAGTTGGACTCAAAGTATCAGATAATAATACACCGTTAAATTTTGATCGTTTTAATCCCATGGAGGGTTGATCCGGTACATGAAACACTATCGATTTGTAAAGATAAAATAAAAACAGTAAAGTATTTTTTTTTTAAACTCGAATTAATTTATGCATGTACGAAATTAATTTCTTTAAGTGAACGTCAGCTGGGTGAGTTTTGATTCCGCCATCTCAATTCCACCATCGGTTAACCCGACGTACGGTGAGTATCTACCCTTACGTTATTGAAACATTTACGGTCCGGACTAGGCGTTTCGCCTCGTCGTTCATACCAGAACAATTTGCCTGCTTCGGTCTTCCCATCCGATTATAATTTGGGTGTCTTCAAGGTTAGAGGGCTCTTAATAAACTAGTGCGCCTTACCATCAACGATTGCATCACTGCTTACCATCAGGAGGGATTGCAGCCAAGCACTATTTTATATTAAACTAAAAAAAAGATAGCCCTTGACCCCAGCAGGCTTCGACCCTGCCTGCCTGCAGTTAGCTGGCTGGGCCTCTTCGGTGTGCTGACAGCTCCTTGAGGCGCGCGGGAACAGACCGCGCCGTCGACGACTTGGGCTCGGTCCGGCCGGTTACCGGACAATCGGACAGCGTGCTACCCATTGCACGCCGTCCGCAAGATCGCGCCTATGGTGGCCGGAAATCGGGATCGGAATCCCGGCGGCGGCTGAGGCGAGCGCCCCGTTGCCTCTGCCTGATGCGGTCGGCCTCCACCTTTGCTAGCATTACTGCTTCGCAGAAGGAGGCGACCGCCTGCCATAATCGACGTTGACGATATACTAGTGGGTAAAGTCCCTCTTAATAAGTGCTTTTTGTTCATTCGTTATTAATCTATGGCAATAATAGTAACCAAACATTTTCCCTTCCCGTAATAACCATTCCTCAACCGGTATCCTCCTGCAAATTAACTAAATCCTTCCCCATAATACCGCGGCGGCTTACCTGAACAATAATTGAAAATATAGTCATTTGAATATACCTTTTTGCTCGGTTGAAGCCGAGATTAGACCGGCTCGACCCGATTACAATAGACTGTACTCGTATACTCGTGCGAGTAACTTGGGTATTTTTATACGGAACAAATCCATTACGTATAGATAGGACTGTTTTTCAATTTACTGATGAAGATTGGGCGTGTGAAATGTATTTCAAAATAATGATATTTTATGATACCGTCTATCTCCTCAAGGAGTCGTCAGCAAACTGTAGGGCCGCAGCAGGGTCGAAGCCCACTGGGGCCATGGCTAATCTGAAAGTGCACACCAGGGCCCTGGAACAAAGGCAATGCAGGAACGGGTAGGTTGTTTTAGTCAGTAAAAGTCCCACTATCTCCCGCTACACTCAAGGGCGAGAGTTTTCATTGGATGATTTTTAACGCCCGGAAAATAATGCCGTCTATGTGAGTAAGATAGGAAAACGCAGTGTTGGAAAGCATCCCTCCAGGTGGACCGATGATCTGGTGGGAGTCACGAAAATGCAATGGTTGCGAGACATACAGGATTCTTCGTCGTGGTTTTTTTTATGGTAGGTAAAATCATCCAATGACAGATCCCGCCCATGGGCGGAGCGGGAAATAGTGTCAGACTTTTACTGATTAAAAACCTACCCTGTTCCTTCGTTGCCTATCATACCGGGGCCGAAGCTTCTTTTCAGAAAGCGGCCCTTGGCTTCAGTAGGCTTCGACCCTGCCTGCCTGCAGCTAGCAGGCTGGGCCTCTCCGGTTTGCTGACAGCTCCTTGAGGCGCGCGGAAACAATACGGTCGGTTACCGGACGGTCGGACAGCGAGCTGCCGTCCGCAAGCTCGCGCCTACGGTGACCGGAAATCGGGATCGGAATCCCGGCGGTGGCTGGAGCGAGGGCCCGTTGCCTTTGCTTGATGCGGTCGGCCTCCTCCTTTTGCTAGCATTACTGCATCGCAGAAGGAGGCTACCGCCTGCCATCCCTCCTCACTACGGAAATGTGTATTTTTTTTGTCTTTTAAAAACGTTGCGCACTGATGTAGGTATTATCCCTGTATTTTCTACCATATGCGCGGGCTTGCAGACGGCGAGAAATGGGTGGCTCGCCGTCCGACCCCAGCAGGTTCGAATCTTACTGGGGCTAAGGGTTTGCTTCTGGATGGAAAACTCAGCCCTGGTATGAAAGGCAACGAAGGAAGACATTTGACATTCACCAATCCGCACTGGGCCCGCGTGGTGGATTACTTCCCACGTCCTCCCCTAGAGAGGAGGTCTGAGTCCCAACATTGGGAACATTAAAAGGCTGATAATGCTAATGCTAAATCAGCCTTATAATGTTCACGCTGATGGGACTCAAGCCTCCCCTCTAAGAGATGAAATGGGCCATAATCTACCGCGAGATAATTTGCATACATTAGTTTGAGACTGCAGTACTCTACCATGAGTTTTAAGCAATAGTATTCGTCGCTACTCGATATCGACGCCGTAAATATTTTGTATGGCAAATTTTTGTTCTGCAAATGACCGCTAGAGGCGCTGCAAAATTCGGCGTCGATATCGAGTAGCGACGAATACTATTGCTTAAAACTCATGGTAGAGGTACTGAACCCAATACGTCTCTAATTGCATCGACTGGGTTATCGAACTCCAATTTATATCCTTTAACAAAACATGTGAACGTTAATTTATACTAAAAGTTTTACAGCTTACAACGCTCGATAAATATTTTGGCTATATTAAATCGAAGCCGGTTTACATTAGGGAGTTAAATAATACGTCTTATGCACCCTTGTAGGTATATATGTGAGAGGAATACTATCATGCAAAAATACGTTACAAATATTTTTTAAACTAAGTTATAGTATGTTCATTTTGCTTCCGATTTTTGCACGCCAATGAAATTGAGCTTTAAGGGGAGATCATGGTTTTTGATGATTTTAAATACAACATCATGTCTAAACGGCTAGTCGAAATGTTTTAAAAATTATAAATTTTAAACTAGACTACTTGCCTAATAATTTGATTTATAAATATTTACAATTATTTTTTTTTTGTTATGTCTAATATAGACAAAAAAGCGAAGATCAGGCAAAAACCATTGGGTGTATTTTTGTAAAACTTTACAAACTAAAAGATAATTTAATTACCAGTCTTTTAATATACGGTTTTTATTCATATTGTATTTGATAAATGAAGCACACATTATTTGTCGAATAATCTTGATGCGCTGGGAGTGACACTAGCTGCACTTTTGTTCGGTCAAGGGCACTGGTATTTAGTGATGCCTTAATACGTAAGACTTTTACAATAAAGATTCTTTATTCAGCTATCTAAACCATAATTTCCTTGATTAGTCTGATATTCGAGAGGTTGTAACATCAAATCAAATCGTAAATTACAATTTTCGCACAAATATCATCATCGTAAAATATGATTTGTTTATTAGTTTTTTCTTCTTTATTTTTTCTGTAGTTTTCGTAACAATATTTAGGAAAGTTATATTTTTATTCGTGTTATATTTATCGGTTTTGTGGTATGTGCATAATAAATCCACATTTTACTTGTGTAATAAAACATTATGGCCGCAAAACTACTAAAATCTAAGAAAGAAAAGTAAACCGAAGTTGCATAAAATGCCACGTATCTTAAATTGTTGAGACAGATATAGCTTTTATGTTAGATTTTACAGCTTTGATACGGACGCACATCTAAAGCTCTATTCATAAATATTAGTTTCCAACTTACCATTATATAAGACTTGGTTTTTTTAGGGTTCAGTACTTCAAAAGGAAAAAAAAACGGAACCCTTATCACACACCCAAACCCAATTTTATCTAAATCGGTCAATTCGTGTAGTAGCAGTTAGGTGACAAACACAAGTACTTAGAACTATCTATCTCCTCTTCTTCCTGCCCTTATCCCAAATTACTTGGGGTCGGCGCAACACGTTTTTTTCTTCCACTCTGTCCTGTCACTCGTCACACTATCACTAACTTCCTTTTGTTACACAATCCGTCCATCTCTTCTTTGGCCTCCCTCTTCCTCTCCATCCATTATCATCACTCCATATATCTGTCTATCTATATATAGCGCTAATAAAGAGTTTGAAAAACTTTTGGAGAAAACGGGATGAAACAGGGGTTCAAAATTGGAGTGGAGAAAACTACTTTCATACGAGCGAAGCTGCGGGTAGAAGGTAGTATATTTATAAGATAAAGTTGCCCGGAGGACACATTAGAGCACACGGTCGAGGTGTGCCCGCTTGGAAAGAGCATCGCTGTGTCCTTGTGGGTTGGCGGTCGTCGGTGATCGGGGGCGGCGATCTCTCGAGCCGGGCATTGGTACAGGACATGCTCCAGAGCAAAGAGAAGTAGCAAGCGGTCGCCTACAGGGTAGGTTTGTAGTCAGAAAGAGTCTGACACTATCTCCCACCCTAAGGGCGGGATTTGTCATTTGATGATTTTACCTACCATAAAAAAAACATAAAGTTGACGAAAAATAATGGGCCCGTTTTGACATTTGTTTTTTGACTACCTGGCGGCTTATCCAGTGTAGTGTAGCTAGTACTAAAATAGCTAATACTACACTGACCCACAAATTATTAAATTAGTAGTAGCTACACTACACCGGATAAGCCGCTAAGTGGTCGAAATAGGCCTATTATTTTCTGACAACTTTAACACTGTGTCTAGTTCTTCTAACAGCTCAATCAGGTCACAAAGTACATTTTGTCACGTCTATTAACCATCCAAACTAAGCAGCGTGTCAACGTCACTGCGCAGCAAATTACTTCAGCGTCCTCACCACGAAAGTTAATCTGATTTAAGTCCCTAATCACACGACATCAAGTGGTTTTCAGTAAACAAATATGGCGCTCGACTTGAAATATTGGCGCTCAATTTCATTTTGTTGAGAATTTACGCTTTGTAATTTTTTATTTCTTTTTAAGATGGCAAATCATCCAATTATGGAAAGTGTATCAGACTTTTACTGACTGAAACTACACCGGTGTCCTTCAGTTGCCCTTTGCGTTCAAGGACGACAAGGGTTTCCTTTTCGAAAAATACTCAACTCTCAATCCTCAAGGCCTTAGCACGAATCGGTATTGCTGTTTGCTCTCTCTGCTGTTACTCTTTGAGGAGCGCTGTCGGCCAGGACGATTACCGGACGGCCAAACGGCGCGCTACCCATTGCTCGTCGTCCACAAGCCCGCATCTACCGTGGTTCGTAGTCGGGGTCAGGGTCGTGGCGGCTGGGGCTTGAGGATGATCGTTACCTCACGCTTGCGTCCGTCTCTTTCGCTATCACTATAAGTTAAATTAGAGATTTTGGTTTTTTTTTTCTTGTAACTAGCTGACCTGGAAAACTTTGTACCGCCTAATAGTCGATTATTTTCATGAATTTTTCCATATTTTCTCACCATTTAAATCTTCTCTGGACTACTACGAAAATTCTAAGACTAAAATTAGCCACATCAGTCCAGCCGATCTCGAGTTTTAGCGAGATTAACGAACAGCTATTCATTTTTATATGTAAAAAGATTACAACCAAAGAGTTTAAAGGCTAATATTGTTTTAGATGTCGACAGCAAATATACATATACAAATTATGTAACTTAGTTTTTCATTACGTTGGATTTTCATTCGGTATATTGACCTCTTCCCACAACTCACTCATGTGTGTAATGCTCTTGGATGAGTAAACAAGCTAAATTGATGTAAACCATTTATGTTGGCAGGTAAAATTGACTTGGAAAAATTGGATTATATCGACGTCCGTATTTACTAAGGCAAGGCACTACCGTTTAGTTATATCTACTGTGTAGTGTATATTTGGATGACATCATTATTTTATTGATTTTCGATGGTGAAGTCTTTCACGTTCAGTTTTGTGCAGAATTAAATCAATAATTACCTGCTGCCTCAATTACCTGCTGCATCATCATTTCAGCCAAAACATGTCCACTGTTGGACATAAATCTTCCTTAAATCTCGCCACAGCGAACAGTCCTGTGTGTCTAATATCCATTGGATTCTCGCTCCCAGGTCCTCAGTCTACCCTGCTTCAGGCCTGCCTTCGCCGCGTTTAACTGTGGTTTTCCGGTACACTGTCGCCATTCCAGAACTTTTCGGCGTCAACGACCACCTGTTCTGTGAGGAATGTACCCCGCCCACTGCCAATTAAATTATTTTCATTCCTGATGCGATCACGCAAAGAAATTATGAGCTTAGCCCTCTCAATTGCCCTTTGGATGATACATGATACAACCAACATACTTCCGGAATAATAAGTATATATTTGCTTTAATTCCAGGGCATGGTATTTCCATGTACCGAGTTTAATTTTATCCGTTCGAGCGTGAAGAAGAATCAAATATACATACATACATACAAAATTTCGCCGTTATAATATTACTGTGATTGATCAAATATTAAAATAATTTGATTGTAACGACTGTTAATATTTAGCAGTATAGGACATCATCATCATCATTTTAGCCGAAAGATATCCACTGTTCGACATAGGCCTCCCCCAATTATCATCCCAATGAACGGTCCTGTGCGTCTCGCATCCAAGGGATTCCCACAACCCTTACCAAGTCAGCAGTCTACCTTGTATTAGGCCTTCCAACGCTACTTCTTTAGGTACGTGGTCGCCATTTTTGAACCTTTTGGCCCCAACGGCCATCTGTTCTGGAAGCATTGTGTCCTGCCCAATGCCACTTAAGTTTGGCGATTCTTTGTTCTATTTCGGTAAACTTGGTTTTCTTGCGGATGTTCTCATACAGTACAGATATGGCTTCTTAAATATGATAAGTGAATATGTTCAGGAAGTAATCATTTAATTTAGTCCACTATCATAATTTAGTACAAGTTGGTTAATCCAACGTCAAAAAAGATGGATGGATTGTGTGAGAAATGATGTGTAAGAATGGGAAGTTAGTAATTAGTGATAGCGTGACTGGTGACAGGACAGAATGGAAGAGAAGAACATATTGCGCTTACCTAAAATGAAACAGAACAAAGGCAGGAAGACGATGATGGGGAAGTCAAAGTCAATACTGAACTAACTGATACACAATAGATGACCAGAATAGTGGAAACTCCATCGTTTATCAACAATTATTAAAATAAAGTAAATGGAAATTTTGGAACTGATATTGAAAGAAAGATAAAAAGAAAGAAAGAAAAACATTTATTTGAGACTCGCACAGGTCAAAAAATATATATACAACAACAATACAAAAACTAAAAATAGGTTATATAATATAAAAAAAACCAATAAATAAAAGAACATTAAGAAAAGATTGAAAATAAAAGACCTGTGCGAGGTCAAAAAGGCCTCTATTTCTGCATATATTGGTTAGAAGCAACCAATTTATCATCGGGATTTGAAATAATGATATGAATTGCATTTATGAGTAGACTCTAAAAGTAAATGAGATATACTCATACGTATTACTCATGCTTTCAGTACTAATGGAGTAACAAAGTTGTATATATACTATACAGCTCAAAATTATTTTCAACAATACAGTTGGCTTTTCGGAGTAACAGACAGGTGTTAGAATTATTATGAATGTTGAAGTTTGGTGTTAATGTTTTCGTAGTTTTGCACTTTTGCTTGCATATGTATCTAGGTTGGCAAAAACGGAACCTTTATAGGATCACTTTGTTGTTCCTTGTCCGTCTTCCAAGACCCTTTTCCTCAGGAACAAGGGAAGTTATGGCTTAAAATAATACTATATACTCAAGTCTGCTATCTCAAATAGCAGTGAAAAATCAAACTTGTAAGGCAGTGTAATCTAAACATAAAACTGGTTTGTGCTTCATTTAGGCGCAAATTTTGACAGTCGCTAGGAAATCAAAACCTATAAGGTAATTTCCATTGCTCTGAAATGATGAAATTTGCCATGAAGCAAGGTTTCGTAGCACAAATATGGAAATAATGCTAAAAATTTCAAAAAAATACTTTTTTTTTGCGAATTGAACTAATATACCAAAACCTTTAGTGCGCGAGTCTTAGACGAACTTGCCAGATTTTTTTGTAAACTTTATCCAACACTAAAAATAAATTTTATATCGTGGGTGAGTTCACAAACATGCAAACTTAAGCTCACATACCCAAGACACCAAAACCCGGAACACTTTTTTAGACAATGTTTGGTAACGTTTTAAAGTTTTTATTGCATGTAGATTTATTTCCCAAGCCAGAAATACAGATGAATCCCAAATACATGAAATAGATAGCACGTATAAATAGTAATTTTATTTACAAAGAATTTAGATACCTACGTCAATCTAGAGAATAGATGCCAAAAACGTGTCAAAATAAACTATAACTCTTACTAATTTTCTTTACAGCTGCAATGTTTGTAACGACACATAAATTATCAAGCTCTGTATTTTTGAGAATATTGGTTTACGCTATTGGAGAATATGCGTGCAATTGTTTTATAGGCTTAATCAAATACTTTTTAACTCCGATAAAAAAAATAAGTATGCCAGAGTGGTCGTGGTTACCATGATGATAGCTCTTTGGAAGCTACAACCATTCTGGTAAGGGTGAAACGACCAATAAGACGAGAAAAAAAATATCCTTGTCAACAACGAAGTTATATAAGCATCAAAGCTGCTATTATACAAGACAAGTTCAACATAGTCTTTGACGTCAAACGCCATGATATCCATATGGCCTATAAAAGACGGTGTATTGGCGAAAGTAATGGATGTATTTGTTTAAAATTATTACACTCGTATCTTGTTTGGTTTTTTTTCCAGTTCTAATATTGTAATCACAAGTATTAGTGTCCTATTTTTGTATATTTAACTACGTAAGTGTTGTTTACCGTACCTTGATATCATCATCGTTCTTAACCTTCATCATTTTCGTCTTCCATTCCCACCTACAACCGTCATACTATCGTTCACTCACGATTGATCAATTTAGCTTTGCTTTCCTTTCTGTCTCCATCTATGAACTTGAGAATTTTTAATCATTCTGTTACGTGCGTTCATCTTTCCTAATAACTCACAAATTTCATATTTTGATTCAAAGGCCACGTCATGTTCAATGAAAACAAAAACCTTATTTTTTCAATTTACAGTGCGTTAAGGGTTATTGACAGCTACAAAAAATAAAACGAATTGACGATAAATATTGGCAACGAACGAGTAAAAATATTGGCATAAATTCTATTGAAATAGGTACTAATATTTTATTCAAATTCCAGAGTTTAATGTACTTTATACTCGTATTCGATTACCCTTTCATACTATTTATGTATGAGATTAAAATTTTGTTTGAAATTGATTTTGAGATTGGCCCTTTGTTTTGCTGTGTTCAATAGATTAATTTTGCCTACTAGTCTAAGTATAGTGGTTTGTTGGTACTTGAATTTTTTTACTGTTTGTACTGATGCTAATCTGCTATCATTTAGCAGTTTTATTCAACCACCATTAACTTTAAAAACAATTGTATCATTTGATTTGTCAGTGTTCTTACGTCATCGGTCAAGTCAGACACTTTTTTTGGATTATGTGACGTTTATTAATTTCTTCTAAGCTAGTTCACGGAGCGGTGGTTACTTCAACAAAACCATCGAAAAGTTAAACCTTTATCCTCAAAGCCGAAAGTCGCTATCTAAACTCACATCAAATCCCTAGATACCAATAAAATCTTTCGCCGAAAGAATTAAAAAGATCCCAGAAAAATTTCATACGTCCGGAAAATTCTGCTCGCTAGTACGATTAACCCCAAAAGGCCCGTTGAGACCAAACCACGCCGGTTTCAATTAGAGCCACATGTTGGCTATTACCACGACATGACCCATATGCACTGTGCATGTATGTACGTAGGTAGACGGACTTTTAGTTTTTGTTGCAAGTTTGGATGGAACTGGGAAAAAATGGTATGTACGTGGCTTGAACGTGGTAGAAGTTTAATTGTGGGTGAAAATCTTTTTGTAGCTATGAGAAAAAAGTTTTCAATGAAAATATTTTTTTTCATGGCAAGCTTTTATAGCGCGGTATATATCTATTTAGTTAATACTCATCAAGACCATTCCAAAAAGTTTAAAACCGATAGGGTATATAACTTATTGCACTAATTACCGAGTTCCTATGGCCATCTTACAGTTCTATTATCAGGCCCTGGTTACTATCTAACACCAAAATAGGTGCTCGTCAAGACAAATCATATGAGCCCAAAATCGACGGGGTTGTGTTGTTTGATAACTGAGTTCTTATGGATACATCCAGTTCCATCATCAGATCAGCTCCATAATATGTTTGCATTGTCACCTGATTTACACCTTCTCGTAAAATTTCAGCTCAATCGGTAACTGCTAAGTGGCCCCGTAGGCGCGGGCTTGCGGACGGCGTGCAATGGGTAGCACGCTGTCCGATCGTCCGGTAACCGACCGGACCGAGCCCAAGTCGTCGACGGCGCGTTCTGTTCCCGCGCGCCTCAAGGAGCTGTCAGCACACCGAAGAGGCCCAGCCTGCTAACTGCAGGCAGGCAGGGTCGAAGCCTACTGGGGTCATGGGTTAGTTCCGAAAGGAATGCTCGACCCCGGCACGATAGGCTACGAAGGAACGGGGTAGGTTTTTAGTCAGTAAGAGTCTGACACTACTTCCCGCTCCGCCCAAGGGCGGGATTTGTCATTGGATGATTTTACCTACCATAAAAAAAAAAAAAAAAAAAAAAAAAAACTGCTAAGTGGCCCAAATTTAATTTTCAAGATTTGATCACAGACAAACATCAGGACAGGTGAATCTAAATAGAACCCTGTACAAAGTGATGGACTTTGTTTCCAAACCAGGAAATGACCAAGCTGTCACACTTACAAATTATGTTAAATGCTGCCAGCGGCTTCGCTTCAGTGAAAGCAGAAATTTGTCCCAAAAGAACATACTCATACTCCCGGGAAAAAAGATTTCTATGTGCTATTCCAGAACATGGTATACCCGTATGCTAATTTCATTCAATGCTTTCAGCTGTTGCGCGTGAAGGAATATTTTTATTTAATGATATAGAACAGTAGTAACAAACATACACACATACTTGAAAACTTTCGCCTAATATTAGTGTGATTACTTTTTAATCATTCACGTGAATATTAGCAGGTTTACTTTGTAAGACGTGAAAATATCTCTGGCTCTTGATTTGTCGTAATCTAACACTTCTTGAGGATATATAGTATTAGATTCTTGATAAACATTATTATATATTTATTTATTATATACTTTATTGTACACCTCATAACGTGGACAGGATAAATATTACAAAACTAAATGTACGATGGGCGGTCTTATCGCACAGGGCAATCTCTTACAGACAACCTTAGGATGGACTGAAACAAGAGGAGATAGATTTGGGGCGATCAGTGTACAAAAATCATAAATAATATTAAATACATATAATAATAAAAATACATATATACAATTAAATTATTCATTAAACTGTGAAACCCCAAGAGGACACCGGTGTCCGCCACCTATTGTCTTTCTATTGTGTCTCTAATTACGGTAATCAAAAGGTTAATTCATTTTTAGCAATTTTTTTGTGCACCACCACCAATAAGCCACTAAAAAATAATATCAATAGACAGACTAGTAGCCTTTTAATATTGAATGAATATTACCTCATTTATTTTCCTTATACTACTACCAATGTTCCTAATACTTTCGATTCCAATTTTATTACATAATTTATTCTCGATCTACGAACGGTTCAAGGCTTATTTTTGGCAATCGACGAAACCTTTTCATAACAAAAAACATCCTTATGAATGTTTTACTCAAGCGTCTCGTGTTGTAATAGTCATCATATGGAACGACTTTTGTTTGATAGGCCGATTAACGCTAAGGGTACGGTCAGGAAATACGGTCGGTTTCAATTAAATCCATATGGAAGCTATTGCCGTAGCTCGACCCAGATGAACTATAACGTTCCAATATGTTTGAGCAATTTGCTAACATTTTTGAACGGGAATTCGTAAAAAAGCTATATGGTTCAGAAACGACTAATTTCCCTGGTGAATGTAACCGTTTTATGATTCACATAAAATAAAATTATGAGGCCTTTTTTTTAATTTGTTGTATTTTTTACACCGCTTTTTACAGTAGTACTAATTGCAACTAAATTTTTAAAACTGAAGCAAAGTTAAATTTAGAGAACTCTCAAGCATAGAAAGTTTTTATACACCGTTAAATTTTGGCCGTATTAATCCCGTGGAAGGTCGATTCGGTACATGAAACACTATCGATTTATAAAGATAAAATTAAAAAGTAAAGTACTTTTTTTCTAAAACTCGAATTAATCTACGCATGTACGAAATTCATTTCTTTAAGTAAACGAGTCAATGAACTTGAAGGGAGTTGTCGGTCGTTGCGTACTAACTACCTACAGTTCATTGACCCCGATCAGCTGACGTTTACTTAGAGAAATTAATTTCGAACACGCGTAAATTAATTCGGGTTTAAAAAAAGTACTCTATTTTTCATTTTTAATTTAAAAAATTGATAGTATTTCATGTACCGAATCGACCCTCCGCGGGATTAAAACGACCAAAATTTAACAGTGTAGGTACATTAATATTTTTTGAAAAAGGAAAATGTCATGCTTTGCAGATACCAAGCTTTAACCTTGTATCAGTTATAGTTCTAAATTACGTAAAACTAAATGACAAAATAAATAATACAATTTTACCTTGAAATATTGTGGTGTACCGGAAATAAAGGCGACATCGCGACTTCACCTGGCTGTTTCCATGTTCTTATTATTAATGAGTTTAAAGAACGTAAAATAGACGACGTCATTCTTCATTATAAGCATTTCAAATTGTAAATTTATTATCTACATACTACTACATAAAATATTATTGACAGTGACTTGAGCCAGAAATTCTACTGGATTTTGTTTTTTTACCGGTTTTTTTTATGGTAGGTAAAATCATCCAATGCCAAATCCCACCCTTGGGCGGAGCGGGAAGTAGTGTCATACTCTTACTGACTAAAAACCTACCCCGTTCCTTCGTAGCCTATCGTGCCGGGGCCGGGTATTCCTTTCGGAAGTTAACCCATGACCCCAGTAGGCTTCGACCCTGCCTGCCTGCAGTTAGCAGGCTGGGCCTCTTCGGTGTGCTGACAGCTCCTTGAGGCGCGCGTGAACAGAACGCGCCGTCGACGACTTGGGCTCGGTCCGGTCGGTTACCGGACTATCGGACAGCTTGCTGCATTTCGAGGAATGTGCGTCGGAATTGCATAGCCTAATTTCGCTAAACTCTTTCTATCATCGGGCCCCCAGACGTATGGCGATAAGCCACCGGGAAATCTCATCTATAATACGCACAAAACGTCTTGGGAACACATTCATTGTACGTACAGCTAAGGAGTGTAATTCCCTGCCGGTGTCTGTATTTCCTGGTAGCTATAACCTGGGGATCTGTAAATAGGTTACTTCTAGGTAAGCGCAATGTATTGTCGACTAAATCGTTATAAGATAATGATAAATGATGGTGTAATTACTGTAAGGCGTTCCGATGTGAGGATAAACAAATAAATAAATAAATGATACTTATTTTGCAAATAAGTTTTGAAAAAACATTTTTTGTTTAACCTTTTGAATACCGTAATTAGAGACACAATAGAAAGACGATAGGTGTGCGGACACCACATTTGTCAGCATTCGTGTAGCTAAGACGGAGCTCACCAACTTGACGAATAATACCAAAGAAAGAACATTTGGGTAGGCCGCATCAAGTACTCAAAACTGCCAGACATCATGTTAAAATTTACAGAAAAGGAAAATTAATCAAAAAAAAAGTTACAAAAATGTAAAATTTATACGTTGCATTCCATCATGTAAGATAGTGATCAATTGCGAGTCTATCAACAATAAAAAAAAAAAATAACAGAAGCTATAATCCATTTCTTAGGTCATTCACTTGTGCTTGAGATTGACGATTAGAAAAAACTGAACCCCTAAGAAGACTGAGCCAAGCGATTGTGTTATCTTTATCAAAGAAAAGAGCCAAGTAAAAGAAAATAAAAAACACATAGAAACAAGAAAATGCAAAGAGACTTAACGTCCAGTTTTAATTGCGGTCTACAATAAAACATTTTAACCAGATTCAAAGAACCACGAGGCCATTGAAGTCGACGACAATACAGTTAGCATTAAAGATTTAACAGACAGAGATAAGGAACAAAACCTACCAGAGACAATTGCAGGCGACATCTTTTTTTCTCTACGACCATCTTATAAACGAAGAAAAGAAACAGAAAAACCGAATGAAACTTTAACAGACATAATAGAACAATTAGTCTGTCGTTGATAAGAAAAAGAACCTTGATAATACGAGTAATTAGTATTTCAAAACAAGGCCTGAAGCGTTGAATTCTTTTTATTTTCGTTTTTACTTGTTGCTTGGTTGAGTATTCAATAGTAAAAAATAAAGGCTGTATATCACCTTCCATCTCGCATCATGTGTCCTATTACCTGTTTACGTAAGGGTCTAATGACAGCGCCAGTAGACGGCATCATCATCATCATCATCATTTCAGCTGAAAGACGTCCACTGTTGGACATAGGCCTCCCCCTAGCGTCGCCACAATGAACGGTTCTGTGTATCTCGCATCCATCGAATTCCCGCAACCCTTTTCAGATCATCGGTACTCCTTGTAGGAGGCCTTCCAACACTGCGTCTTCCGGTGCAGTCACCAATTCAGAACCTTTCGGCTCCAACAGCCATCTGTTTTGCGAGCAATGTGCCCTGTCCATTGCCACTTTAGTTTGGCGATTCTTCGTGCTATGCCGGAAACCTTGAATCTCCTGCAGATATCTTCAACGGTAGACGGCACGGCCATGGCCAAATACTGGAAAAAAAGTTTATTTTTCTCCATCGACACTCTAAGAAGAAGTTAATAGGAAAAAATAGGAAATCTTTTCGAGACATTATATTTTTGTACATGTTAGTGAATGTCACATGTTTTAGAATTTTTCGTTCAAAGGAATACACTAATATTTGTTTCGCGTAGTGGATTATGACCTATTCCCTCTTCTAGATAGGAGGCCTGAGTTCCAGTAGTTAAAAGGCTGATTATGCTATGTATATATTTTACAGATTAAATACTTGTGATTCCTGATAGCTACAATCTGGGAGCATTGAAGTCAAGAGTTACTTCTAGACAAGCGTAGTCTATCGTCGATCACATCATCACTTACATCTACTTAGGTGAGATAGTAGTCAAACGCGAACTTATAGTTCTAATATGTAGTTTTAGTAATAAATCAAACATAAGTCTGTTGAGCCACAGGATCGGGTTGTAAATTAAAGATATTAAAGTTCCGTTCAGAGATATATTTTAGTGAAAACTTAAGCTAATTACACATGCGACCCGCTAGCAACCCGACAAGCCCGTGACTGGCTTACGTCGCGCAAATGCAACGTTGCAAAACCCACACATGGTGCATTGTCGTCTCTACAAGTCCATCAACTTTTTTATTTTTCTCTTGACCATTTTCCATCCGAAATTGCGATTTTTTTTTCAACAAACACGGTTTTGTTGAATGTGAGGAAATAAAAATTCAAATATAACTTCATTCAAACATCATAAGTACTGTAATCACAAATAAGAAAGAAAGAAAGAAAACATGTTTATTTTGCCTAGAATAGACGAACAATTATTTACAATAAAAAAGGCATAAAAAAGAAAATCTTGTGTATATACAGTTTTCAGTTCAGTTACATAATAGTTTTGCACCTTATCACCATAGACACAAAAACACAGTTGTCTAGGTTGTCTATTATTTTTCCGACGCCGGCCTTGGCAGAGACAAACATAACCTGACATAACCAAACATAAACAAAAATAAAAGAAAAGAAACTTAATTTTAACAAATACAATCTATGAAATAATTGTATTGAAAAAAAAAACAAGTTGTGCGTCGCAAGCATCTAAGCAAGAAAGCAAATAATCTGGCATTCCATGAAAGAAATTTTTACTCAGCCATGAAAATGTCTTTGATCTCCTATAAATTTCGAATTCATTCTGAATATCATCCTATCCGTATGAATATTAATAACGTTAGGAAGCAAATTCAATAGTCAAGCCACTCAGATAGATGTACATGGCAGTTGATACACTTACACGTTTACACAACATGTATGTATATATATATTTCTGTTGGACGTATATTGATGAGACGATATTTTTGATATTTACGAGTAATTTTAGATTATGTTAAAAATATTTTTTGCGTATTAGATTCTTTGTTGTTTTACACTATAACAACGTAACTTTTATTATAATTGATTTCAAAAAGGAGGTTTCGTATGTATTGATATATATATTTTTTTACAAAAATATAGGTAGGCTTCCAAATTTTTTTGTGTTGTTGCTGCTATATTGTTGGTATTGCCTGCGTCGAATAAATTCTCTTTTATTTTATTCTATAATAAAAAAGAAAACGAAGAAATAAAACCAGCAACACTGGTTTCTAATACAAAAATAAATTTGCTATTGTTTTATTTCTTTTTTCGAATTGGTTCTACTTATTTTAAAAAAAAAAGATAATTGTTTAAAATAAATAGAAAACAAAAGGCTATGCTCGGAGTTTCCTTGCGTGATTGAATCAGGAATGAAGATATCCGCAGAAGAACCAACATAGCACGTAGAATCACCAAACTAAAGTGGCAATAGACAGGGCACATTGCTCGCAGAACAGATGGCCATTGGGGCCGAAAGGCTCTGGAGTGACGGCCGCGTATCGGAAGACACGTATTGGAAGTCTCCCTACAAGGTGGACCTATGACCTGGTAAAGGCTGCGGGAATCTGATGGACGGATAATCGTTGGAGACGCACAGGACCGTTCATTGTGGCGACTTTTGGGAGAGGTCTATGTCAAACAGTGAACATCTTTGGGCTGAAATTATAATGATGATGATGATCATTCATCCTTACATATAATAATATTAACATTACACTTTTGATAAACCAGTCATATTGTATAGTTCTGTAACATGTACCTTCATTACATTGAAATGCATTAATATTCATGCCGCGAGCGAATAGGATCGCTGTTTCATGGTAGTGCAAATTGCTATGAATGCACATCATAAAATTAACTGATTGATTAATTTCCATTGGAATTCAAAGTATTGGGTACTATTGAATAGTTTTTTGTACCGGTGATAGATATGTAAATATACATACTGTTTTTTGTACCACATTATAAATTACAGTAGGACCATAAAATTAATAGGGTGTCACAAGAGGCGATCTAATCGGTAAAAGAAATCTTTTCTATCGGTCTATCTGGATACTTAGTCTTGATAAATCAATATAGCATAGCATCAGCCTTATATTGTTCCCACTGCTGGGACTCAGGCCTCCGCTCTAGGAGAGGGAATGGGCCGTAATCCACCACGCGGGCCCAGTGCGGGTTGGTGGATGTCACATGTCTTCGAATTTTTGGTTCTAGGACATGCCGGTTTAAAATTGACGTGTAAAAGTGTTTTTGAGAACCTATTTGCAAAAATAAAATATCATTTATCATTTATCATTTACCAATATTGATCCGCTAATGATAACTTTGTACAAAAACTCCTTGTATAGCATACTGGGCCTAATTCAAATTCTTGGCACAACATTATTTAGTGGTTATCGTCAACTTATTTTGTGATCATCTATTTAGCAAATTTTAGAAAATCTAGCATAGCTTAGCATATCATCAGCGTTATAATGTTCCCACTGCTGGGATTCAGGCCTCCTCGTGGAGAGGAAATGAGCCGTAATCCACCACATGGGCCCAGAGCGGATTGGTGGATGTAACATGTCTTCGAATTTTTTGGTTCTAGGACATGCTGGTTTCCTCACGATGTTTTCCTTTACCGGTTTGAGAGCAGTAGTGATGTAATAAATTACACAAAGTAATGCGCTTGGCTAGGTTCTAATAAGTTTTAAGCTTCTTAACAGTGAATCCATATCTCATTAGATGAACTTTTTGAATCATAAGGCAAGTTAATACTTTCACAAAGTCATACGTACCTTTGAGACATTAACATCGTCATGAATAGAATCTAAAATGGTTTTAGAGTCGGCCCATTGTTACCGAGTCTGTCACAACATGTTTACAATCGTCAGAGAATTGAGTGCTAACAGATTCTGTTTCTATTAATGGCTTGTTTACTGCAGTTGATAACTCGGTCAGTTGCAATTCCGTTTTCAACACATTTGTTTATAGGATTTCATCGAGGAAGAGTTTTGCTGTGACGATTAAGTACTGTCAATCGCCGCTTTTATTCACTTTGCTCTGATCTTGATATCCATATCACACTCATTGTCGTGTCCTATTTAATTTATCTACATAGGTTTGGCTAGAATCTTTTTGAACAACCTAAAACAAATCTAGTCTTCGAGGGTCTCCCATGTTGGAGTATAACAAAAACAAATATATCCTACTTCAGAATTACTGTCTTTCTCATCCTTACTAATAAATATTGTTTTTAATGTACTGTGCCCTTTGTCACCTGCATTTGACCGAAATCTTTTCTTGACTGTATAGATCACAGATATAGATAGACATAGATAACGCAAGCATCACGATCTGTATGAAAACCAAGCGTGCCATTTTTTGACTACCTATTATGACATCACAAGCACTATTTAGTGAAGACGCCGCCGCGTATGGCGTCCCCCTCGCTTCACCCCCACACCAACAGCACAATAAACCATTTTTATATTTTTAACTGCACCCGACTAGTGCTGTACTCCGATGTAGACTGAGCGCGAAAGTGACCACTTACGATTTTTGTACGTAAGCTAGGCACGCGAAGTAGTTGCTCTTGCGTTATCTAGGTATATCTATATCTGTGGTATAGATACAGTTCCACTAGCCTTGCTTAGGAGCACCCGTATCACGTAATATTACTGAAACCACACCTTCCAGCATAATATAATGAAAACGATAATAAACAGTTATTTTGAAATCCTTAATACAGTATTTAATTTTCCTTTGGTTCCCACCTATTAACCCTAACATCCCATTTATGGGACGATGACCTTGTGAAGGTCGCGGAAATCCTTGAAATATGAGACGTATAGGATCATTCGTTATGGCGACTCTTGGGGGAGGCATACGTCCAACAGTAGACGTATTTCTTCTGAAATATTATAGTTTTGATAGTTATGTGGGTGCTGCAACCACCCTAACAAACGCTAGTCACGTACTTGCGTCAGTGTACGAGGCCATACTCAGGATGAACATGATGATGAGACTAATCTATTGACGGATTATTTAAAATATCAATTACAGCTCAACACCGGGTTCTCTGTTTTCACAAAAGCTTTCTATTTTAACTTGTCTACCCACTTAGAGTTTCCTCCTACGCTACGCTTTAGTAATAAAAAAGTTCTAGTTCTTTGAACACAGATAATATAATTGACTAAAATTACACGACTCTCTCTCAAAATTTAATATTTTCTAAAGTGACCTCTTTACATTTTTGTTATTTTCTAACTTTAGCACGTCGTTTGGTTGTAGCAAAATGAATTTCTTTTAAAACTTAGGTGAGTACATGGTAAAATTACTTGTTTGCTTACTCGTAGTTATGTTACTATATGAATTTGGATGTGAATGGATGGAGAAGGAATGGGAGGCCAAAGAAAAGAAAGAGGGATTACGTGAGGAGTGATACTAAAGCAAAGGGAGTTAGTGATAGCTTGACGGCTGACAGGATAGAATGGAAGAAAAAAACGTGTTGCGCTTACCCCAAGTAACATAGTATAAAGGCAGGGAGATGATTATGACGTATATGTATTTCAATATTCATGTACCTTTGTCTGGTGAACGAATTTAATTTTTGATTCAATTAAATTAATGAAGTTTGTATTTAGAATGTAAATATTAAACAATACGATTATGAATTCATTGCACACCCTAATACAAATTCATCGTATTTCACACAAAATTATTCCTTTGTTAATTAAATGAAGTGATAGCTAGGTTTATCTACGATTCTACATTCTAGGTCGTGTGATATGTGTGACTACAATTCTATGTTCTCGGTGTAGGTCCTAGACTGCTACGATAACATAATTATATCTTAATTACGTAAACTGTTTATTTTACTTACATTTACATTTGTACGTTATAATAATTAAACTAGCGACCCGCCCCATCTTCGCACGGGTGCAATGGTGATATTAAATACATTATGCATGTATTATACATATAAACCGTGCTCTTGAACACACTATCTATTAAAAAAAACCGCATCAAAATCTGTTGCGTAGTTTTAAAGATCTAAGCATACATAGAAACAGACAGCGGGAGGCGACTTTGTTTTATACTATGTAGTGTTACACAAGTATGTTTATTTAATTTATATACAATTGTATTCTTGTTTTCTTATTAATCTTTTCTTTTTTTATGCACCTGCCATGTTTTCTCTTCACTACCCTTGGTTAACTGGTAAAGAATGCCTAAGGCAGTAAGTCTGCCTTTTAACCTTTGTGTTGCATGACGCTTTAATAAAATATAAACAAATATACTTTAATACCAACAGTAAACTGTTGTCTGTAATATAATGCACGTCATTTTTAAAAACCGAATATAATAAAAAAACATTTAATCCACACAGCCAGTTGTAGGTATCTGTATAGAATACAATGATTACAAACACAAAATAAAAAAAAAAACCGGCCAAGTGCGAGTCGGACTCGAGTAGCGTACTGTACAAACTTACCTATGTATGGAAACAGTTCAATTCCCGAATTAAGTTACGAAAATTTTTCGGAATTGCAAATAAGTTTTTTTTTTGTGACGGAACTACAAATTTATAGTTTTTTAAGATTTTTTTCTATATTTATACTATTAGACCTTGCTTCAAGCCAAAAAGGATTCTAGGTCATCGGGAAGTACCCTATGAATTTTGACCTTGAGAGTGTCGAAATAAACGTTTTTAACCGACTTCGAAAAAAGGAGGAGGTTCTATGTTCGGCTGTATGTATTTTTTTTTTTTTATGTATGTTCACCGATATCTCGGTCAATTGTGGACCGATTTCGAAAATTTTTGTTTTGATTGAAAGATTATACTTCCGAATTGGTCCCCTAAAAATATCTTTTTGATCTGATGATAAACTTCGAAGATATAGGACGAAACTCTTCAAGAAATCATAGCAGAACTGTCGTTTGTATGTGTTTGTTCGCCGATATCTCGGTCAATTGTAGACCGATTTTGAAAATTTTTGTTTTGATTGAAAGATTATACTCTCGAGTTGGTCTTATAAAAATATTGTTTTGATCTGATGATGAACTACGAAGACATAGAACGGAATTATTCAAACAACCTTAGCAGAACTGTCGTAACAAGTAAAATTGCTTTGTTTATACATGTAGTTGGTGGCTGACTAAAGGAAAAAGGGGAGGGGTACATAGAACTGACCTGATGATGAAGACGGAAGGTAGGTAAGAGCCGGAACTTTGTAATAAATCAGTGTATCTTAGCCGTGTTTGGTATTATTAGAATTGTCATGATGATCTGATGTTGGAACCGACTGGCGGAAGGTATCTATTTAAGTTTGGCTGAGGGGTACTACCACTAAAAAGTGTGAAATAAAAAACTTTTTACAAAAAAAATACAACCGACTTCAAAAACAACCAAAAAATGCAAAATAACTTTCAATTTCGGAAGTCGGTGTTAAATAGCGAAGAGACCAAACTATTATAGAAACGACATACACGGCCGCATTTTTTTCCCGTTAACTTAGATCTTCGATTTTTTCACAACTTCAAGGATTGAGTGAGTGTAGGGTTTTAATTTGAAATCAATACCTCCACGTGTTTCCGAGATAAACAGTCTTGATAGACAGACAGACAGACACACAACGATGTGATCCTATAAGAGTTCCGTTTTTCCCTTTTACTTCTACTTACCATCAGGTTGGATCGCAGTCAAGCGCTAGTTTAAGTATATCAATAAAAAAAGGATTGAACCCTAAAAATAAGTATAATATAGAATGATATAATAAAATTCTGCTTAGCGTATCTGTATCGAAAGGATTACAATCTCATTTGCTGGGCATCAAACACCCAGTGTTGGTTTTTAGCTCGCATTCCGACT
Source organism: Leucania comma (assembly GCA_958295575.1). Taxonomy (NCBI): domain Eukaryota; kingdom Metazoa; phylum Arthropoda; class Insecta; order Lepidoptera; family Noctuidae; genus Leucania; species Leucania comma. The sequence continues at coordinate 9,510,453 of OY282474.1, read as the reverse complement.
TACGGATGAGGGGATGACATCATCATCATTTCAGCTGAAAAGCGCCCACTGTTGGACATAGGCATCCCCCATGTGTCACCTCACGAATGTTTTCTCGTATCCATCGGATTCCCTCAACTTTCACCAGACATTCGGTCCCTCTTGTAAGAGACCTTCCAGTCGCTTCATCCGGTACGCGGTCGCCACTCCAGACCTTTTCGGCAATATATTAATTAAGTGTATAAATAAAAGCTTTATGAGCATTATAATTTATTATTTCTCTCTGTAACCCGCGTTAGGGCCTTCCCAAAGAGCGATAATCATGTTTTTGACAAAGTATTCCAGAGAAATGGATGTCGTATTATTGTCATATTGTCGCACCACGTCTGCATCCTTTGCCCCAGGAAGATAAAACTAACTTCAATGTATTGCCATTCTCATAAGTTCCTGCGTTTGAGGTTAAAATTAGTAAATAATATCCGAATTTTACTTTGATAGTAATAGTGTTTGAGTAAATCACTACATAGTATAAAACAAAGTCGCTTCCCGCTGTCTGTCCCTATGTATGCTTAAATCTTTAAAACTGCGCAACTTTTTGCATTTTTTTTAATAGTTAGAATGATTCAAGAAGAAGGTTTATATGTATAATAAATTACATAATATATTTAATATCACCATTGCACCCGTGCGAAGCTTGGGCGGGTCACTAGTAAGGTATAAAATGATTCACACTACTAATCGCCTATATATTAATATTATCCATAATGCACACGTTAAATGTTTAAACCAGTTCATTTATTCTGCTTCATAAAACTCAACGAGTTGAATTCACATTCTCATTTTAAAAAACAAAAGAGAACACAGAGTTCTATTCTGAGAACATAAAACGCAATTTACTGCACTGCTATTATCACTATTACCTACAAATGACAGTCATAAAATGGCAAGTTGACCTTTAGGTTTTAAATCGTACGGTTGTGATTTCTTCAGCAGGGTAAACATAGGTACAAATCGTGCATACTGACTGCTTTCATAGGTATCCACTTCATACAAACATGTTTGACTTCTGATCGGTATCTTGACAGTGCCGGATTAGTGCAGCGCGAGGCCTGTAGCAAACTATACCAAGGGGCCCGCAAAACTTTTTGGCAAATGAAAAATAATATAATAATAATATTCCACAACTATCATACAACGCCGTCTAGTCCCAAGCTAAGCAGAGCTTGTGTTATGGGTACTAGACAACTGATAAACTTACTTATATATTTCTCCGTAGAGGCCCAGCCTGCTAGCTGCAGGCAGGCAGGGTCGAAGCCTGCTGGGGTTAAGGGCCGTTTTCTGAGAGGAAGGCTCAGCCCCGGCATGATAGGCAACGATGGAACGGGGTAGGTTTTTAGTCAGTAAGAGTCTGACACTACTTCCCGCTCCACCCAAGGGCGGGACTTGTCATTGGATGATTTTACCTACCATAAAAAAAAAAAAAACTTATATATTTCTAAATACATACATATTATAGATAAATTACACCCAGACACAGAACAAGTGATCGTGCTCATCACACAAACATTTGTCCTGGGTGGGAATCGAACCCACGACCTCCGGATCCAGAAGTTCCGGAAGTTCCAGTTATAAGAGCTTTATTTCTTTTTTGACTGGCCTGTTGGTCTAGTGGTTAGTGGCCCTGACTGCTATGCTTGCTATGCTGTAGGTCGTAGGTTCGATTCCCACCCAGGATAAATGTTTGTATGATGAGCACGATTATTTTTTCTGAATCAGAATGTAATTTATCTTCCCCTATTATTGTACGTCCGACCGGGGCCCCCTGATGCGCAGGGCCCGTAGCATTTGCTACTCTTGCTACGTGGGTAATCCGGCACTGTATCTTGATGGTATTTATGTTCGCCACTTCGTCGGTTTCAAAGGAAACCAATGTTTTGTTTTCGAACAAATCAGAAATTTGTTTTTGCTCGACATTAATTTGTTTTGGCATTTATAGTTCCACTAGCACCTTATATCTCTAAATGCATTTAACACTAAACGCATTTAAAATGTAATTCTGTCTCTGTCATCTTCAAATGATTGACTGAAATAGAACCATGACTAAAATTGGTTTATCAGTAATGAATTTAGTGATTTATGGTGAAAGTGAGCCTTGGTTTCATAATTGTATTTGAAATGAGGTTACATGTTACGAGTATCTATATAGTTTATTTTATTAAATGTATTCAGATTTTGCTTTCTTTTTATTCAGATTTTGTTTTTTTTTAAACTTCATTTACATTTATCTCATATAATAGTAGCGCCAAGAAACATGTTACCGGGATATTTGTTATATTAAATATGATTGAAAATATTCATGGAGTTTCTTCCACATTTATCTTCATAAAGATCTACGCTGTGGAATGTGCAATTGAGAAGTCACCTTACTCAAGACTTTTGACAGTTCAAAAGTGAATTCTTTTAATCTTTTGAATACCGTTATTAGAGACACAATAGAAAGACAAGAGATTGCGAACGCCGGCGATCGCTTGAGGCTTGAGTAAGTGGTTACTCAAGCCCCATGCGAACGAGTGCGAATTTTCTATCTGACGTTACACTATCTAGCTTTTGGTCAGTATTAAATGGCGCAAAAAATGAATATCGCCGAAAAAATCGTATTTCGACCGGAATTGAATCTACGTTGCAGAATTCCGAATATTTTTTATTCGTACATGGATTCTATTCTCCACGGACTACCATCATGAATTTCAGTGCCAAGCTTGGAGCAAAAGTTAGTGTTAATTAAAACCTGTGATAGTCCAAAAACTTTCACGTACTAATATAAAATACTATTCACTTTTCCACGTTTTTCTTAAAATGACATTGATGTAAAGGGAGTATGTTTTCTTCTCTTTGATAAAAATAATTTTATTCTTCGTGGCTTGGCTAGTTTCCAAGTAATATTAACGAGGAAGGAAGACACTGTATAAGTTTTAGGTCACGTGTTCAAGAATATAGGTGCTAAAGATACCTACATGCATGTTACAGACGACATATAATTCGCCCTGGGCCTGTTGGTCTAGTAGTTAGTGACCCTGACTGCTATGCCGGAGGTCATGGGATTCGGTTCCCACCAAAAAAAAAAATACTTGTGTGATGAGCACGATGATTTGTTCTGTGTCTGGGTGTGATGTATCTATAACTAGCTTTTGCTCGCGGCTTTGATCCCGGTCTACCCTACTCTACCCTCGGTTCAGCTATTTTTGAGTTATAAATAGTGTAACTCACACGACTTTTTTATATATATAGATAAGTATTTAGAAATATAAGTATGTTTATCAGTTGTCCAGTAACCATAACACAAGCTCTGCTTAGCTTGAGACAAGATGGCATTGTGTGTGATAGTTGTGGAATATATACATAAAAAAAATAGGCACTATTGGACCACTACCCGTACGGCGGCGGTAATTATTGTGTGTATAGCTTAGAAGTGGACGTTCGTGCCAAAGTATGTGTTTTCTGATAGATACAACCTGGGTACTTTTAATTCAAGAGTTAATGGGGTTTTGGGGGTAGTGGAACAGAGAGTAAAGTCCCACATACTTCCGTTGAAAAGGGAGGATCCTCCGACCAGACAGGTGTTATATCTGGTGGGCTACTGCCCGATAGATGAATTCGGGTTTGTTCTATATGTTCCAATCGCGCCGCGAATCTTACTTGCACGATGCAGGATTACTTCATTTATGACGACATAGATGTCGCTACAGGGTCATTAGGTAAGGTAGTGGTCAAACGTGAGTATATCTATAATACAAACCGGGCAAGTGCGAGTCAGACTTACTCACTGACGGATCCGATGAAAACAGTTTAATTCACGAATTGAGTTGCGAAGATTTTTTGAATCGCAATTTGTTTTTTGTGACATAACAAATTTACAGTTTTCAGATTTTTTTCTATACTTGTGCTGTTTGATCTTGCTTCATGCCAAATTTCAGGATTCTAGGTCAACGGAAAGTACTCTATGAATTTTGATTTCTTCGAAATATAAGTTTTTGGCGATATAAATGGCCGTAACTTTTTTTTCAGTTTACTTAGAAGTTTGATTTTTTTAAGCTTTAAGGGACCACAAACTTGAGTATTTGGTTTTAATATCAACTCGATAACATCACGTGTTTCCGTGATAAAGGGTCTTGACAGACAGACGGACCACAAAGTGATCAAATAAAGGTTCCGTTTTTCCTTTTGAGCTACAGAACCCTAAAAAGTTACCTTGTTGATTTAAAAAAAATATAAAATCGTTTCTTGTATAAAAGACTTTAAATTGTTTAGCATTGATTAGGTAAAAACTAAACACCAATTATTGTTGATTAAAAACTTTTTATTCAAACAAGAGGACAAAAACATATAATGTATAAATGAGAACATTTATAAGGAAAGAATAAGGAAAATGGTATTAAGCATTATAAGGAAACTATAAGGAAAATGGTATTGAGTAGTGGTGGCCGAGTGGTAACGGCCCCGACTTACGAGTTGTAGTGCGCGGGCTCAAACCCAGCCAGGCGCATAACTTTGTGTAATTTATTTCATCACCACTGCTCTCAAAACGGTGAAGGAAAACATCGTGAGGAAACCGACATGTCCTAGAACCAAAAATTCGAAGACATGTGACATTCACCAAGCCGCACTGGGCCCACGTGGTGAATTACGGCCCATTCCCTCTCTTAGAGAGGAGGCCTGTGTCCCAGCAGTGGTAACATTAAAAGGCTGATGATGAAGGAAAATGGTCAAAGATTAATGTAGGTATTCGGCTGACTAGGTTACGGTGCCCCTTCAATGTGCTGATGGTGATCACCGGGGTGGTTTTAGTGAGGTAAAAATCCCACACTCCCCGGACTTATCCCCAAAGTCCGGGCGCCTTTTGAAGGCTTCCACACGAAAAAAAAAAAAAAAAAGGTATTCGGCTGACTAAAACCATCTTTTTACAACAAAACACAGCGGGTCGTTAACCTTCGAGAAAAGCGATTATCAACGTTAATTGCTCATTTTTGCTCCATTACCCGCCTAATCGAATACCTACGTAAGGATTTAAAACTCTCAGAAAGTTTCTCATAAAATAAAATGTAAAGCTGTGAGTACATGTACCTCTTGAATCCTGCGTACAGGTTCATGCACACACATTTGTGACGTCACCGCTCCGTTAAGTTACTGATGAATGACAAAGACAGGTCGACGCAACAAATTATTACTTAAGCCCTAAGGGTCGAGTCGGAGTGTGCCCGCTTGGGCAGAGCATCGCCGTGTTCTCGTGAGGGCGATCGGCAGCGGCGATCTCTCGCGCCAGGCCCTGGTACGGGCCATGGTCCGAACTGAGGCGGGATGGCAGGCGGTCGCCTCCTTGTGCGAAGCAGTAATGCTAGCAAAGCAGAGGAGGCCGCACGCGAGAGGCAACGGCCCTCACGGCTTAGCCACCGCGGGGATTCCGATTCCGATCCTGATTTCCAGCCAACATAGGCGCGGGCTTGACTGTGGACGGTGAGCTATGGGTAATTCGCTGCCCGACCGTCCGGTAACCATCCGGACCAAGCCCAGGTCGTTGACGGCGCGCACTGGTTCCGCGCGCCTCAAGGAGTTGTCAGCGAACCGTAGAGACCCAGCCTGCTAGCTGCAGGCAGGCAGGGACGAAGCCTACTGGGACCAAGGGTTTGCTTTTGAAAGAAAAGCTCGGCCCTGGTATCTAAGGCAGCGAAGGAACAGGGTGGGTTTTTAGTCAGTAAGAGTCTGACACTATCTCCCGCTCCGCCCAAGGCCGGGAGATGTCACTGGATGATTTTACCCACTACCAAAAAAAAAAAATAAAGCCCTAAGTCGGTACATATCTGACGGAAAATGCGTTGAGCGTATCGAGTTTATCACTTTACGCTCGACGCATTAACGTATCATCGGTTAAGTGTGAAAGATCGAATGATTTATTATATATTTGTCTGTTCTAGCGTTACGCGACCGATAATACGCGACGCATTTTCTGTCAGTTATGTACCGACCATAAACGAACGCCGGCGTCCGCACACCTATTGTCTTTCTATTGTGTCTCTAATTACGGTATTCAAAAGATTTAGTGACATGACATTGGTTAAGACGGGCTGGTTTACGTGACGTGAGGTGATATTAAACCAGGTTTAAACTTTTATCTATATCAAGATGTCTTTTGTGATTCAAGCTTCTCTGAACAGTGACTACAAATAAAAGTAACGACATAACTATCTATAGTCAACATCACCCTAGCTTTTCCCCAACTGTGTTTTCTTTTTTGTTGGGGTCGGCTTTCAGTTGCGGCTGAATATCCGTGCTTAACATAGAGCTTTACCTCAACCTAGTAACTGGGCAACACGATACTTCTTGGATAAACTGATGGTCAAACATTTCTTTTTTTTTTGCACAACTATCACACAATGTAGTCTAGTCCCAAGTTACGCAGAGCTTGTGTTATGGGTACTAGACAACTGATAAACATACTTATATATTTCTATATACATACATATTATAGATAAATTATACCCAGACACAGAACAAATGTTCGTGCTCATCACACAAACATTTGTCCTGGGTGGGAATCAAACCCACGAGCTCAGTAGTCAGGGCCGCTAACTACTAGACCAACAGGCCAGTCAAACTTTTCTGGCGTCTGATTACCTTTAATTGCTGTCAAAGATCTATGAGGGATAACTGTGACTAACGGCTTTACGTGATTTCCGATATACAGACTGTAAGTAATGTCCTAGATAAATTAGAAAAGTAAATATGAATTGAAATATTTCCATTGCTACTTATTCAGTTTCAAATTCGCAAGTTCATGAGCATTATCCAGATGAGACGTTAACTAAAATTCTATAATCTAAAATTACTTAAAAATATATCACCGATAGAACTTCCGTCACTGTCGTATGTGCTTGGACCTTAATATTTTAATTTTCTGAGAAAGTTTACTATAAACCTGTGAGTACACGAACCGCTACGCAAGCTTAATTCGCCCAGAGATTGTCTACAAAGTTAATTAGGCCGGTACTCAACTGCGAGTGTTCTTGAGACTTATGAAAGTAACTTAGAACGGGTCAGTTTAAACATAATTATGCGTAGTTATAAATAACGGTGGACTTGAAAATGTGTACTTGTTTTAATGAGTTTTTTCAATCTTAGGTTTCAGCTGATAAGGTTCCTATCATATGCTGTCAGTTAGCATGCTTATACAGTTGTAAAAAAAACACACACATTTTTTTTTTAATTTTGATAGATTTGCGCTTGACCGCTCCCTCACCTAATGGAAAGTGACCTATTATATTATATACCTATATAGAAGTAACCTATTAACTCTAGACTTAACATACAAACTACACTCAACACAACAACAACATAAAAACTACACAACAACTACATAATAACAACACAACAACATGTTGCATGATTTTTTATGATGCAATGGCTACATTCGCAGTTTCCTTACATGTTAAATATAGAAATGACGATATCCGTAGGAGAACCAGTATTACATAGCCTGAAAATTGGCCAAACTTAAGTGGCAGTCGCGAGGGACATTATTCATTGAACAGATGGACAGTGGGGCGAAAGGCTGTCGAGTGCCGACCGCGTAGTCGCAGTGTTGCAAGGCTTCCAATATATTGGACCGATAACCTGATGAGAGATACAGGAATCTAAAGGATGCAAAACGTACAGGGCAGGTGATATTGAGGGATGTACAGTAGTGGACCTTTTTCAGCTGAAATAATGATGACGATGATGATGACAGATATGTATTTGACCTATTTTGGTGCAGTCATAAGGCATACAATTTTTTTTTTGTTTTTGTTAATTTATTATTTGTTGTGTTACCTAATTGTTGTGTTCATGCGTAATGCTGTACCAAATAATTTAAATAATTTAATTATTTTTCTTTCTTTCTTTTCATTTTCTTTATTTATTTGTAAAATCGGTTAAAAATATGTCGAATGATTCCTAGCTGACTACTCTGAAAAGATACACCGATAAACAAAATGGCCATAGTATCTGTTAAAGTCAATATAGAAAACTAACAAAAAAAAATCCTGAGCATCATTTCAGCCGAAAGACATTCACTGTTGGACATAAACCTTTACCAACTGTCGCCACAAGAACCGGTCCTATTCATGTCGCATCTATCGGACTCCCGCAACCTCTACTAGGTAAGCGGTCCACCTTGTAGGAGGCCATACAACGCTACGTCTTCCGGTACGTGGTCGCCATTCCAGAACCTTTCGGCCCCAACGGGCGGCCCTCAGCTCTGCGATTAATATACCTGGCCCATTGCCATTTAAGTTAGGCGATTCTTCGTGCTATGTTGGCAACCTTGGTTCTCCTGCGGATATCTTCATTCCTGATTCGATCACGTAAGGAATCTCCGAGCATAGCTCTTTTTATTGCCCTTTGGGTGAGTTTAAGTCTTCTGATGAGGCACAAAAAAAAATATCTTCACGAAAATGTTTTTCGTGTCTATTATTTTTGCATGGCAAAGCAGGTAGTGGTCCAACGACCCAAATTTAAATATATAAAAATAAAAACAGTAATTAAAACCGTCGAATAAGCCATCCTGAATCGACATTGATCATTCACATTTTTGCGAATGAAAAACGAAGAATAGTTTATTGTTCGGAGGACAATGATTAAATCTTTAAGTAAACGTCAGCTGAGCGAGGCCAGTGTCCTGTAGGTAGTTAGTACGCAACCACAGACAACTATCTACAAGGTCATTTACTCGTTTATTTAAATAAATCAATTTCGTACATGCTATACGCATGTAATTCGAGTTTTAGAAAAAAGTACTTTAATTTTTAATTTTATTATTTACAAATCGATAGTGTTTCATGTACCAGATCGACCCTCCGCGGGGTTAAAATGATCAAAATTTAACGGTGTATAGCCATGAGCTATTGATATGAAATATGTTATATCCGATGTTATTTATTTAACCTACAAAGTTCGAAAATACAGAAAATGGATATAAATAATAAATGACCATAAAATGCTCTGTCATTCAAAACTATCTTGTCTAACGTTTTGAAATCGATGAAACAGTGCCGTGTCAGCTATATTTAGCAACAGTTGAGCTATGATTTATTAAACAACAACGCATTTAGTATTTTTTACGCATTTCTAATTGATTAATAAATGTATACATGCCTAAGATAAAGTCTATAGTAGCTGCTTAGTAGCGGTTTTCAAGGAAATTAATTAATTGTCTATTTAAGTGGCGGAGGTTGGGCATCGATCTACGCGTTGATCACTAATATGTATGTTTATGTATAATAGTGATAGAGTTTTGTTATATATTTTGTATATAGCACAATCAGCCTTTTAATGTTCCCACTGCTGTGACTCAAGGAGGAAGATTGGGTCGTAATCAACCACGCGGGACTGGTGAATGTCACATGTCTTCGTATTTTTGGTTCTAGGACATGCCGGTTTGCTCACGATGTTTTCTTTCACCGTTTTGAGAGAGTAGTGGAGATGAAATAAATTACACATAGTAAAACGCTTGGCTGGGTTTGAAACCGCGACCTAAAACTCATAAGTCGGGGCTGCCAGTCGCCACCATGCTCATATACCTATGTTTATTTTGTAAATAAAAATATTTCATTTGTTATGCATCTGTTGTGGTAAATGATCGACAAGTAATGGATAGGTTGTCCGTCCGGTAACCGTTTGGACTGAGCACAAGTCGTCGGTGGTACGTACCTATTGGACGAGTTTCAACGAGATATCAGTAAAACCTTAGCAGAAACCTGTGGTCCTATGAACGCAAAGAGTAGCTGAAAGACACAGGTTTGGTTTTATTCAGTAAAAGGCGACATATCCTCCCCCTCCACCGCTTTTAGAGCGGGTGGAGCCATTGGATGATTTTCTACCTCAAAAAAATGATATATGGTAACTAAACAATTTTTTTTTTAATAGAACTTTTGAAAAAAAAATTTCGTTCGTAGCATTTTTGTTTTGTGAACCTAACATTATGATAAAAATGTGATATAAGTGTTAGCTTCTAATTTATTTATTTTTTCGTATAATTATGTATGCGATTTTTTTGTTTCTAAAATAAAATTAAAGCGGCAAACTTTTAAAAAGAACTTTTTTTTTCTGCAAAACTTTTTTTATTTATCTAAATATTGCGCTGTTTTACCAGAGGTCAGAATTCGCAAAAGTTGTCTAAGCTACATCGTTATGAAAACCGAACGACTTTTAAAAGTCAAATTATTATATTAATAAAGTTTGTATTTATTGTAAGTTTCGGCAAACTAAATCTAAGACCTATCCAACACTTAGGTTAGATATAATAGAGAATAATAGGTTTACAACTATTGCTTCGATATAAAGGTAATATTTTTCAGTGTACTTTACTCGAAAATCCGCTATTATTCCTACAGTTTTTAGACTTTTTCTAGCTCTAATCAATATTTTTATTTATTTGAACTATTCGCTTGTGAAGTTTCATTTAAATAAATCATGTCGATATAGAATTTCTTAAACAAATCACTGAACATAAATATACAAAATGTTCTAATATAACCAAATCGTCATCTCAATAAATACTTCACCGTGCTATTTAAAGTATGTTAATTTATTTTACGAGATCCATTTGGGTTACAGAAATCTTTTCCTGAAACACTCTTGCGTAGGATGGATGGATAAAAAATATCATTTGCGATATGACGTCATTAGGAAATGGGAACAGTAGCAGGTTCATAGTGACAAATTAAGCATTATTCATTAAAAAATAGTTTGTAAAAGAGTCTAAGACGTTCTCATATACTGCTGGTATATGCTTCCCTTCGGTATTGCTACATCAACCAGTTCTATGCTACTCAAACCTACAGGCATTTCATAAACTTCACCAAGCCAATCCTCGTCGTGGGAGACCTTCCAACGTTACATCTTTCAGAATGTGGCCATAGCTTCAGTACCTATCAGCCAGATAGCCGATTTTGCAAGCTATATGCTACCGATTACCTTTTAAACTTATGAATGTTTTTCCCTGCTATGTTTATAACAAAAGAATTAATAAAGCTGAATGATCTTCAATTGTCTTGGTTTAGTATTAGCAGTCATGCGTTCTATTATTTTAAATCGATTCCTAATTCAAATTCAAATAGAACTAAAAATATTTTTCTAGCCAGTACGTTACAGTTCTTTTAAAAGCAACTCTCACAGTAAGTATGCCAGTTGCAAATAAAGTATCTACAAATAAAAAAATATCCTAAAAATGAACAAGAAAAATGTTCACGCAAAAATGAACCAACACTTTTACATTTCATACATAAATGGCAGGATAAGTAAAGAAATAAACATACTTTTCAGATTAATATTCCGGCGAAACTCTTAGCGCTCCAATTTCTGTACCGACCATCTTTTCTCGGTAAGCTTTTGGAACGTTCTCAGCATAAAATATGGAGATTATTAAGTAATATCGAAAATGTGCAAACACTTTGAACTCGATTATGTTTTAACATGAAAGAGTTTTATGACTTTGATAATATTTGTGTGAAAAGTGGTAGAAATTGACGATGTGTTCGTCTCTTTAATCTTCTTTCTAGGTTTTATTGATAACGGTTTCAGATGTAGGTACTTAATGGTTATTGGTTCATGTAGCTTGACCACGATAACATTTTTTTATGTAATACAAACAAACCTTATTTCAAAAAAAAAAAAGAATCTTATGATTAGTATAAACATTGGTGTTCTGAATTCAAAATGTTCTATAAAAAATTGAATTTAGAATCCATTAAATTTAGCGGATTATTTAAACTAGAGAAGAGAGATAGTGTTAGAGTTTTACAAACGAGTGCAAGTATTTATTCTGCATTTTTCTCTATGTTTCCATGGGAAACCATCAAATGACTTTTATCACTCTAGGTGAAGCGTGAGGGAGTGTCAGATTTTTACTTGCTAAACCCCAGAGTATTCTTTCAGCTGCCCTTTCCGAGGACTTCGACACCCACAATAACTTTTTCAACCAATCCGCGCCTTTGGCAACTACTTGTACTTTTTGGATTTTTATTCTTTGTAATGAAGAAGCAATGTTTTTCATAAACATCTAAACAAACTTCAGATATAGATTTAAAAAAAAAAATGCAATCGCAATTTGCCTGCTTTTCATAAACATCTAAACAAAATTTAGATATATATAAATATTAAAAAAAAATTGCAAATTAAATTTGTGCCTGCCCGATTTTAATTTAGGTATCTTTAAGGTTACAGTGAATAGGCTCTTAATAAACTAGTGCTCCTCGCCATCAACTATTCTGCCGTCATAACTAAGAATGCAGTAATCGCAAAATGGCGGTTACGAGATAAACGCAAAAAACATATTTCATATCATCTGAGCAAGATGTTCGTATTTTATTGGTCATAATATATATCTAAAAATTCGGAAAAAAATCAAGTTTTTACAAGATAATTTTCCTTTATTTAATTTACTAATATATGCAATTATAATACGTATTACTGCGTTTCTGTTTAGTTACAGGTCGTTTCCGAGTCACAGGATACTAAAACTAAATGCAGCACTTGCGCGTATTACTGCATTATGTCATAGCACAAGTCGATTACTGCATTATGTTTTATTAATTATTGCCATTATTATATGCTCGGAACTATGTTGAAGTGTACTGTGTATTCTCAAGGACTTACAATCTCAAGGAAGGGAATTCTCAAGGAGGCATATTTTAAGGTTAAGGTTTTTTTAGTCTCTTAGCTACGACCTAAGTTTTTACATCGTTGAATGCAAATAAAGTTTTGAGTAAACTATACGGATGTTAAAAACCTACTTCATGTTCTTATAAAATGCAGCATTAGGGTGAAATAAAAAAAAACATGTTTTTGCAAATTCAGTTTTAATAAGAAAATAATTATCACGACATTATATAACTAAAAATAACAAAATTCAGTCAGACTGTTAATTAACATTAATTAAGTAGGTAAAATATTGGCATCATCTACGTACCATTTAGCGCTTTCTTAATTTCTAAATTAAATCAGACTCTTTCAATGTAATTCTAATATTCAGTCTTTGTTTTCATTGGCATAACTTAGTAGCAAAAACTAGTTAACTATTTACTTATCACATTCCAATAAGGCAGATCATTACATGCAGGCATGTTCTTAAAATAAAAACCTTAAACAACATTTTTAAAACGTTGAAAACATTATTTAAATACTAGCTGTCAAAAAAAAAATCTAAAATTATAAACTTAAGAAAACATCCAAAGAAAAAATCCTATAAAAATAAATAATAAAATATTCATTCTGCAGACTCTCTATTTGCAATGAGATCTATAGAGGCATCGTTTATAGGCAGATTTTGCCAAAACAGCAGTCTGTTTTCAGGTATTATGTTAGATAGTTTTTTAAGTATACCAGTCTTTCTCTCCAATGTTATTCCTCGCGGCTTTTGATTTCTTACTGGCTCAGGTACAGCAGATTGTTTTATTAATTGACTTTTCAGAAAATCTATTTCCAACGTATTTCCATCATGACTTGTCTTAGCAAGTAGTGTCATACTATTTCTTTGTACTTCGACACAGACAATATCTTTTAAATAGGTTCTTTCTTCACATTTTTTTAATTTATACTGAGATGAGTGATCTTTGTATTGAAAAAAATCGGAAACTTCCATGGGCTTTACATTAACTTTACCTGAATTTGCTAACTGTACGCAATCAATAAAATCGGAAAAATCATACACTTTTTTTGCTTTTTGAAGCTGATTTTCAACCTGGTGATGAAAATTGTCTGCAGACATAAACGTGTGTCCCGGTTCGAAATATTTAATAATAATTTTTGTTGCGCTGATTAAATGGCTATTAATAATTTGTACCAGAAATGTAAAAAATGCCCAATTTTTATTTTGACTGGTGCAATTGTCGGTCCAAACAACAATTTCATTGCAATCACGTTTACTTTCAAAAAAAGCTCTGTATGTACTAATTATGTCCTCTTGTTTTCTGCCAGATACTGCTTCATGCCATACCGCTGCAAAAGGTTTTTCCTTACTGGAGCCCAAAGGAACAAAGCTCTCGTTAAATGCAATTATTCTCGGGCAGAACATAACGACTTTGAACATGTCTAACCTTGGTAGCATAATTACTTTTTGTAAATCAGCTGAGTAGTAACATTTTGAGGATTCTGATCCTTTTAAAGATTCCGTTACATCGTGTTGGTAATGAATTCGTGCTTTTTCGTATTTTTCACGATGGTTACGATATGAAGTACAATCAGTACAGTCCTCTGTATCTTTGCATGACATTTGATGCAGTCTATAACTCTCACATTGCTCACACTCTTCATTACCTAACTGGGCAAAAGATATGTTCATATCTTTCTTTAAGAATTTCCTGTAGAGATCATAAGAAACTATAAAGTTTGGATTCTTTTCAATAAAATCAGTATGCATCATGGTTGCGTTTAAATCACTGGGTAGATATCTTCTATTAGGAGCATGTGCTCGTCTGTAATGTGCAATGGCCGGTCTAAAACTTTCAATATGCTCTTTGAGCTTTTCTCTGTCCAATTTTTTCGAAATATCATGCTTCCCACGTCGATCTTTCTGAGCACTTGGAAGTTTTTTCAAAATGTCAAGCACACGCCTATCATTATTTTTATGGTATCCCAGAGTCGTCAGAAAGAATGTCTTACAAACTTCCTTCTTCTTACCGTCGATTTGAAAAGAATAGGCATAAGTGGTCTTTCGCATCTGCTGGCTATTCTTAATACGTCTATAAACTTCTTTTTCTGTAACCAGGGACTTGACAAACAAACCTTGAGCTTCATAACTAAACTCCCAAAATAATTCATTTAAACGTTTGCGTTCTAATTCCGTAAAATTTAACATACATTTCTTAGTACACGTTTCGTTACATCCAGGTTTCACCGCCATTTTCTCCAATTTTATTTTTTTCTTCTCTTCTAACCGTGTTTCTACAGATCTCTCAAATTTACGCCTGATTCTTGGTTTGCCAGATTTTGTTTTTCCGTTTGTAGGATCAGCGTGTTCAACATCAATTTTTGGCTCTATATATCCAACATTCTGCAAACTGGATTCAGTTTCAACTGCATCGTGGTTCAAGTTTTTATATTGGGGCTCTTTATTTAACGAATCTTTTGAACTAGATGCGATAGCAATCATGTTGTAGTTTATATTATCTTCCGTTTGCTGTGTATTTTCCATTGATGCTAAGCTGTTCACGGATTCATCTAATCCTAACGTTATATCTGTGAATGTTAAATCCATCAAAGAACTTGGGAACGTTTCATCACATAACAAAGAAAATGACTCTGTTTCGTTGACTGGAAAAACATTTGAAGGAGACGGTAATTCCGTGACTTGAACATTTGAAGCAGAAGGTATTTCCGTGACTTGAACATTTGAAGCAGAAGGTAGTTTCGTGACTTGAACATTTGAAGCAGAAGGTAGTTTCGTGACTTGAACATTTGAAGCAGAAGGCAGTTCTGTGACTTTAACATTTGAAGCAGAAGGCAGTTCCGTGACTTTAACATTTGAAGCAGAAGGTATTTCCGTGACTTGAACATTTGAAGCAGAAGGTATTTCCGTGACTTGAACATTTGAAGCAGAAGGTAGTTTCGTGACTTGAACATTTGAAGCAGAAGGTAGTTCTGTGACTTTAACATTTGAAGCAAAAGGCAGTTCTGTGACTTTAACATTTGAAGCAGAAGGCGGTTCAGTGACTTCATTCGATTTTCCCAGCACCATGTCTAACATGCTTCGACCGCGGAAGTTTTTGGTACTCATTATCAAAACAATGATCTGAAATATAAGACATCTATTAGATACTAATTAAGCAAGAACTAGCATAAAACTATTAAAGATACCTACACTACTCACTGTCGAAATCGGTACTAAGTTAGTCTATTGCTTAGGAAGTTTCGTTTATTGATCGAAAAATAACAAAATTAAAATATCCGCACTTCGTAACACTGATTTATAGATACAGATTGATTTATTAAATGCTGCATATGGATTAAGTAAGAATTGATAGGAATAATTTTAAGGAAGAATTATGAAGAAGGCATTAAAAAAAGAAATAGATAGGTACCGAAGTCAAATTCGTTTATGTAGGTACTTCACTTTTAAACTTTAAAACAGATTGCTCTATTTACATAACTTCTTTTGCTCTATCGTTTTTATATCTAAACCAATCAAATAACACTAAAACTAACACAATGTATACGTAAACAAAAAATCATGTTTTCAACTTACGTAATATTTGGTGCAAAAGAACTAAAATAGTGTCATAAAGAAGTCGGTTGAAAACGATCATTCACAACCGTCCACTAAATACCTACTTAGTTAGAATTTGGTTTTTGTGGCTCAATTTTTACATTACAAAGTTCAGATAATAAATATCTTGGGACATGAATTTAGTTAGTACCTAAGAGTATTAGATTGACCTCTATATCTACCTATAACTTTCCTGGTATTAATATCAAACTAATGTGAATGTCATTAAATTGCTGTAAACTACTCGATCGAAGTTAGAGTAGACTATCATAATTAGGTATACTCACCCAAACTTCGTTGTGTCAAAGAAACAACAAGAGGCGCACCGGAGTCCCGCTCGTGGCACACGTATTACTTCACCGAATGACGTCGCCGAACTGATTTACTAAGACAAAACGCGGCAATGGATTGCACTGTTACGACTTCGCAAGCCTTTACTACACTTAAATACAGTAATGTGGAGTACTGCGTTTTAATTTAGCAATTTGTCTACTGACTTTAAAACAAAATAATAAAGTAGTGGATATTACTGCATTCTGTTTTAGGGTATTCTTGCAAGTACTGCATTCTTTCTTAGGCCATGTTTAATACTGCGTTTTTTCTTATCATTGAAGCAGTTTTTATGCAAGTACGGCGAAAATCATTATATAAAAAACATACTTCGAGTGAAATTTTTTATGAAAATTTTTTGTTATCAGGGCAGTATTGCATCACTGCTTACCATCAGGTGGGATCGCAGTCAAGCACTAGTTTATGTCTATTAAATTAGGTAGGTACCAACCTGCACCGGGCTCACGTGGCTCATTCCCTCTCCTAGTGAGGAGGTCTGAGTCCCGTAGTGGGAACATTATAAGGCTTATTATGACAAATTAGATTGAAATTGATTTTAGATTCCAAAGGACTAATTTTTATCTGAATCCATGTAGTTTTAAACTTATATCACTGAATACAAACAACAGTTCAAATTCCTGTAATATCTAAGCTCCAATAAGAATAATACATGTTCACATGTTCAAGTCTATTTTAACCTCAGCCCTTGAAAGCCCCTACAGTATTTCTTCTTACTCACAATAAAAAGGGGGCGTACTGTATAACGTGACAGGCATGTAACTCAGGTTAGTTTATTAGCATAAAGTACCATGCGAGTTCTAAGTTGATATACGTAACATAAGTGTACACACAGGTACTAGTATGGCTGTCTCAAAGGTCTTAGTGCTGACAAGTAAGGAAGCTTAGATGCTACATTGTTCTATGTATGAATATGTATCTGGTATAATGCACTGACTAAGTATATTTGCTGAACAATGCTGCGGTATCATTGTCTAAAATTAATAGTATTTATATCTAAGTAAGTTGGAACTATAAATGCTCTATGTCTTCTTGAGTTAGCATTGTCTATTATTTTTTACTTATTTTTTTTATTCGTAGTATAAAAAATATGTATCTATAATAGGTATAAACGAGTTAGCACTGCTTAAAAAAGTATAGGTACCAGTAGTCTGGCACTGCTGCAAAGACCTCACGGCGTTCTAACCTTCCGCACACGGTAAGTTCGGAAGGTTCCTGTTCCGGATTCGTGCGGAACCGGGTGCCACCACTAAGTGGACTGCCTGGAGGACACGGTCGAAGTGTGCCCCGCTTGGGCAGAGCATCGCCGTGTTCTCGTGAGGGCGATCGGCAGCGGCGATCTCTCGCGCCAGGCCCTGGTACGGGCCTTGGTCCGGAGTGAGGAGGGATGGCAGGCGGTCGCCTCCTTCTGCGAAGCAGTAATGCTAGCAAAGGAGGAGGCCGCATGCGAGAGGCAACGGCCCTCACGGCCCAGCCGCCGCGGGGATTCCGATTCCGATCCTGATTTCCAGCTAACGTAGGCGCGGGCTTGCGGACGGCGAGCTATGGGTAGCTCGCTGTCCGACCGTCCGGTAACCATCCGGACCAATCCCAGGTCGTCAACGGCGCGCACTGTTCCCGCGCGCCTCAAGGAGTTGTCAGCAAACTGTAGAGACCCAGTCTGCTAGCTGCAGGCAGGCCAGGTTGAAAATTAAAAGATAAAAATACTTTTAGAGTAGATAGTGGTGGCTACTGGGCCACGGAGCCACGATTGCTATAGCTTGTAAATCTAAGGTTCTAACCCAACCAGGCGCATTATTTTGTGAAATTTATTTCATCACATGATCTGCTTTCAAAACGGTGAAGGAATACATCGTGAAGAAATCGGTTTAGCCTTGAACTGAAAATCCGGAGACATGTTACATGCTACTAAATCGTATTGGACCTGTGCGGTTTACGGCCCATTTCATTTAATTGAGAGCAGGCTTGTATCCCAGTATTGGGAACATTATAATTATGTTAGGCGCATAGAAGATTTATGGAAAAAGGACGCATGGTGTGTTGATCTCAATTGAATTGGAAAACTCGAATTAGAATAATATAATGAGAAAAAAAAAGTAGCTTATCTTTAAATGTTTTTGGACTTTGATCTACAATAAAAGTGTAAAATGACTGTAAATACGTAAACTCATGTTTTTTTTTCCCCACGAGATTTTATTATGTGTTGTTCTTGTGTGTGTGTGACTTTCAATAATTTGCAAATTGATTCCTAGTGGATGACTTTAATAGTGTACATGATTGGATATTACTTGAAAATATTGAAACAAGCGCGATCATGGTAAAAATGTAGCTAATGATTTTATTGTACCATTGACTACTTTAAAGAAACTTGCTATAAGGCTTACCCGATACCTATATTTACAGCCAAATACTCCAAAAACATTAGAATTTGTTACTTTCTCAATCTATAAAAAATAAAGCGACTGTAATCTGTATCAAAAACCCACCATCAGGTGGGATCGCAGTCATCATCATCACCATCATCAGCCTTTTAATGTTCCCACTGTTGGGACTCAGGCCTTCTCTCTAGGAGAGAGAAAGGGCCGTAATCCACCACGTGGGCCCAGTGCGGATTGGTGGATGTCACATGTCTTCGAATTTATTTATTTTTGGTTCTAGGACATGCCGGTTCCCGCGATGTTTTCCTTGAGCGTTTTGAGAGCAGTGGTGATGATATAAATTACACAAAGTAATGCGCCTGGCTGGGTTTGAACCCGCTACCTACAATTCATAAGACGGGGCCGTTATCACGCGGCCACCACTGCTCTTGATATATATATAAAAAAAAAAACTTTCTACACTTTGACACTGGTCAAATGCACAAATCATGTGAAACAAAAGAAAAAAATAAAGCTATTCTATAAATCTTTCTTACACTTTAATTAAGCCCATAAATAAACTGCTGTCATGTCAAAAGATGGATCTTTATTTCTTACTTTAAAAAAGTTTAGTTCTCATAGATTATTTAGGTTAGGATTACATCGTTTACACTGTGACAGGGACTTGAATGATCTCTCTAACTATTTTGGTTTATTCTGAATATTATGACTGGTCTCTTAGTCTAGTGGTTAGTGACCCTGACTGCTATGCCGGAGGTCGTAGGTTCGATTTCCATCCAGGACATATGTTTGTGTGATGAGCACGATCATTTGTTCTGTGTCTGGGTGTAATTTATCTATAATATGTATGTATTTAGAAATATATCAGTTGTCCCCATAACACAAGCTCTGCTTAGCTTGGGACTAGACGGCGTTGTGTGATAGTTGTGGAATATTATATTATATTATATTTATATTATTATATTACATTATAAACGTAGCTAGTATTATTTGATACTTTAGCTTAAGACTTTACATCCCTACTTTTCTCTTGTTTGTAAACATATTTTGTACATTTCTTTTAATTTTTCCTTTCGCAGGTTCGCCTATAAAAATAAACAGTTCTGTTGTATATTTATAATGTTTTAGATACTACAAACAGCTTTGCTCGTGTGATAGTAAAAAAAACAATTTTAAGTGATTACTCTCGAATCAAAAAAGTATCTAAGTTTTATCAAAATCCTTTCAGCCTTTCTAGCTTTCGCCTTTATAATATTAGAGTGATGATTATTATTAATATATTAATAACTAATTCCATAGGTGTATATACATATTAAAATATATAGCATTGTTAGGAACTGGAATCAAGATAAACGATATTATGTCCCATTTTTGGAAAAGCATAACTAATTAGTTCTTGGTTGGATTTTACCTTATTTAATCTTAGATTTAGGTACCCATGTTAAAATCTAGTCTATTTTTAAGTTTTCCATATTAAAAGAAAATTATGAGATCACTTTATGCGAGGCAGAAAGTCTTTTAAAACTTTAACAATATCCTAAAACTTTAAACTGCAACCTCCAAGGTCTTACTACTAGTTATAATTATACCCTTTAAGCATCATACCAGCTATGTCACACATTTATGGCAAACACCATGACCATTTCAATGTAATTAAACATCATAACCTTCCCCTTATCAGTACATCAGACATGCGTCGTGTATTTGCATAGGGCGACCATCACGACCACTGGCACGTGAGGCCAGGGTAATCAACGGTTAGCATTACCTATGAGCTCCCTAGGGCCTATTTCATATGACATTATGGCGACAAAGACCACGGTTTGCGGGGTGACACAGGGTTTTTTTGGCGGTCCAGCAAGCAACAGAATGCCTAATAAATTATGTGTATTCTTTTTATGAATTTTTGTTTTTTTTTTTGTTTCAGGTACTGTCTTATTTATCGTGTGATTAAGTTAAGCATTACGTTTGATGTAGATCACGACGTGGTTGAAGCGAAATTGAGATTCTACGGTAAGTTTGTTAAAATTGATAATGGACGCTGTACAATTTAATTACCACAAAAATGCTTAATTTATACGAAATCTATTAGTTCAGCTAATAGAGATCGTTTTTACTACTTAAGTCATAAGACGGCGTATAAAATATTATGTAGTAGGTAATTTTATTAATTGCCTTTTTTACGACCAACACAACTTCTAAACCAACTCATAAATCTGACCTTTATTACTACACTACGAATAAAATCCATGACTAACCAACATTCCACGGAAATTCAACTTCTAAAGAAATGTGTGTTGATTGAAAGCATGATCAATACATCCTACATTCATACATAATGCTTTGATAATTACATCGTGTTATAGACTGTTATTTCTAGGAAATATGCTCATTGTATTTTTTTGTCTGTATGTATCCTTTGTTTAGTGGCTCGCGTGATAACTGCTTATGCATCTTTGATGCACGGCTACTCTACCAGTGCTTCAAAATGTTTTATTATTTTTAGGCCACCGTACAAAAGTCACACCGTATTTAGTGCAATAGGTCGGGTTTATTGATTTGTTCGAAAATAGTTTCATACGGATACTGACCTAATTTTCGTGGTTTAACTTATGGTTAAATGTGTCGCCGGCCTTTTGAGTAATTGGATCTATTTTGAGGTGTGTATTTTATTTTTGATCGTAGTAATTTTTATGATGTGTAATTCATTAGAGAACTATTTTTAAGTTGAAGTTATTGTTTAGTTTTTTTTTCTTTTTTTTAACTTAATGTTTTTTTTTAATTTCAGTAGGTACTTAATTAATGATTTAATTTAAATGATTATTTGTACCACCTACAAAATAATTCGTAGATTTAGAACACAATTTATTTAATTCAATTTAGATCCACAAAAAAAACTTTACAAAACCTATGAATAATAACAAAATTAATTTAATTAGTATGTAATTGTAATTTGTTTTCACTACTTTTTTATTTGTTTTTTATAATTGCTTACTTTTTGCCATCGATAGATCTAGATTGAATTATCTCGTTTTAGACATATAAAGTACGGGCTTAAGTAGGATACGTGTGAACTAGATGTAAGAGCACTATACTCTAGGATCAGCTTTGAAATAGACAGCTATTTTAGAATAAAGCTTGTCCTGTTTCAAAATATATAGCAAGAAATATTTTACTGTCGTTTTCTCTCTATCTAAACTATTTGTTAAATAAAAAGAAGTTAAATTGGGTAGGAGATAAATCACAATCCCTATTTATAAAAATAATTATTATTATTATAATAACAGTTTAGTTTGATTTGAACACGATTAGTTTGATTGGCAGGTTCTTATTTCAAAATGTTCTTTGAAGATTTTGAATTTAGAATCTACTAATCATAGTATTTAAACTAAACTAAGCATAAGGATTGCAAATTTTATCTATGGTGATAATATTCGTCAATCCGTAAAGACAGACAGTGGAAAAAAAAATGCTGAAAAATACTACAAATTAGTATAAGGATGACTAGAAGTGTTGATAAGTTTATAGAAGGATGAATTAATTCTTTTCGATACACTTACTAGAAAACGCGCTCTGGTTTCTAATGTTTTTAGGCACGCTATTTACTGTTTTTCGCACAAGTGCGGAGAAGTGAGCAAGCCCCCGTCTCAATTTATTACATTTATCGTATCTGGCTGAACGTCAAGCGATCCCCACGAGTCGCGCGTCTACCCCAGTTAATTTATATCTTCGTAAGTGTATTGAAAAATGTCGTTTGATACACGTGGAAAGGTGTCTTTGTAGCACTTGGCTCCATAACACCGTCACCTATGGCTCGGATGAATTCCGCCTTGGTCGCAATGTTAAACTTTCTTCAATTGTCTCCACGTATCAAAATGTACTATAATTATGTTTTACAATTTTTGGACAATAGATATACTTTTGGCTATCAGTATTGAATAGCTATACATCGTCAAGTTTACCACTTTAAGCGCTTTATACTAAGCTGAATCATGTATGGCATCCTTCTGTCACTACTACCACTGAGACGCAATTTTATTGTTTTGGACGTCGTCTTTATGTTCAAATCCAGGTCAAGGTAAGGGTACAGTCGACTCACAAATGCTTAAGTATGATTAAACATTTGGTTAACTAGGTGTGTACTTAAAGTGCTTACAATGTGGCCAGAAAAAAAAACAGGTCAAGTGCGAGTAGAGGGCAGTTTAACAGTTCCCGGATTGAGTTACGAAGATTTTTCCGAGTCGCAAAAAAGTATTTTTTTTGTGACGTAACAACAAATTTACAGTTTTCTAATATTTTCGTATATTATTGCTATAAGACCTTACTTCTTGCCTTTCAGGATTCTAGGTCAACAGGAAGTACCCTATGAATTTTGAAACCCTAGATCAAATCTAATTAAATTATTTATAATTAAAAATATTTTTATTTCACACGGGCACTTATAAAACATCGGAAGCTAGTGTACGGTTCCTAATTGGTCGTTTACTGTGGAGAAGAACCGGCAAGAAACTCCATGGTTATTCTTTAAAAAAATATATATCTTACAATATTTCCATACTACAGTATTTTTAGATATTATGTAAAGATAGTTTAGACCAGTCAACATTGTACCCAAGAGCACAATAAAATAATCATAAGAAAAAAAGTGTGTCATGATTGGAAATAATCTAAGAATATGTGGAGTCTGCAGTGTTCTCACATTCGCATTAAGGCTATATAAAAGCAAGAAAAAAAGCAAATAATTATACTATCAGATGTTAATAAAACAAATTACATAAGAATTTAAGATGGTTGAGGTCGAAATAACAGTAATAACAGTAAAAAATACAAAAATATATGAAAACAACATAGTCCTTAACTTTATAATATGCTTTTTTGCTGAGGACACGCTTAACATGAGCTTTGAAGTTTCCTTCACTAAGTTCAGTTACCTTCTTTGGCAGCTTGTTATAAAAGTGTATGCTGTTTACAAAGAATGACTTGCTGGTCTTAAATATTCTTCATTTGGGCGAGTGTTAGAGAATGTAGAAATATATGGTTTTTTTGTGATATAAACGGCCGTATCTTTTTTTCCGTTAACGTTTTGGTTTGATTTTTTCACAGCTTCAAGGGACCGCAGGTTTTAGAATATGGTTTTAATTTCAACTCAATAAGTCTCCACGTTTTTCAGATAAAGGATTATGACAGAAAGAAAGACAGATAGACAGACGGACTCCAAAGTGATCCAATAAGGGTTTCACTTTTTCCTTTTGAGGTACGGAACTCTAAAAAAAATAGCAGAATGTACATATGTATGTATGTTCTGCTATATGCTACATATTATGCATGTACGTTCTGCTATGATATACATGAAATACAAGTGCTTTTAATTTAATCTCTACCATTCACAGTTACCTATCCAATCGACTTATTTTTTCAAATATTATACAAAACTATAATAGTACAAAAATGGTAAAAAATGTATTTTGGTTTTTCCGGCATGCAAAGGTTGATTAGAATCAATTAATTTGAAATTCAGGCTTAAATTTGAAAATCGAAAATATGGAAATGTGTATTTAGGCTCATAATATTATGAAAAATGGCGTTAATTTTTTAGTAAATATTTGTAGAAATATTTGTGTATTTGTTTGTGTTATTTGTGTTTGTTGTGTGTTTGTTTTTTGTATTTTTAAATAAAATCCTATTATGGTTTACCTTGCTGAAACCTAGTTTGTTTTTATGAGATAATTGATTACTAAATGCTCGTACTTGTAAAAGTAGGTATTTGCTGCATACTTATAGTTTTTTGCGTTTTCAATAGCGTTTTCTTTGTGCATTTTTTTTTTAAATAAACAAACGCAAAATAGTTCCCTTCGTCGCTTCACCACTCGAATAATAATGCCTCCGTTCTTTTCACTTTTCATGTCTCATACTTGAAATCTTTTCACGTATACGAGATGAAACTGACGTTGAAATACGGTTGTGTATAACCAAAATCTCTTTTACTTCAATAGAAAAAAAATGTGCGTTGAAATGTTAGCTGGTGTGTTTCCCTTTATTTATATAAATAGAAAATAAAAAAGTAGAGTTACCCAAAACATTACAAAGTCAAGTAAACTACTAAGTTCTTCGTGTTGTAGCGGGTAATATCTTCTGAAACATGCAAACAACATGGCTATTGTCATCAACGTTGAATTTCTTTAAAGCGCACCAACTTACCAATCGATTTTAGCTTATAGCTCAAGCCATTACAGATTATTTTTGCTTGATTGTCTATATGGACATATCTACGTCGACATAAATTACTGAAGCCACTCCGCCCGCTATTTGTAGTGTGGATTGTTTGAATATTCCATAGAAAACAAGCTGGGTTGTTCGTATTAACCTACACTGCATAAAGCCGAGTTTATTTTTTTTCTTTTTTTAAAATGAAACCGGTAATTGCAAGTTCGTTTGACATTTATTAATTTCGAGTACCAGTGTGAATGGTTCTAAAGTAAACTAGTATGGGCAAAGATTAGGCCACGCCCTCCGTTTTTATTGGTTTATCGAAATGTGTGAAGTTTACTTTGGTCATTTTAGGGTTGAATACCCATTGTAGGTCTAGATAGATAGATATACTCTATAGGCCAACAAATTAGAGTTTGTATAAACTGGGTCAAACAGATGTTTGTGAAGCAGATAATTGTAGTTTATTTTATTAGCTTCTGTCGTCTGTTACAGAAGTCCTACCATGAGCTCTAAACGAGATCCTTTTGAAGACCTAAACTGAATTGTTAGTGGGATTGAGCTATATAGGCTATATAGCTCCAACCTTCTTTTTTTGCTCGCATGACCGACATTTTAACCCAAGGCCCTAGGAGTTTTTATTTACAATTTCCTATCAGAAAAGAGTTACGTGATATTGTATTAAAATGAATTACATCAATTAACGATTTAAAATAAAGTTTCGATCGTCATGATAGCTTGTCGTAACAAGCTATAAACAGTATTAACAATTAAAAACAGAAACATGGTGATAAATCATTTATGCCTTTTAGTTCCTACAAAATAATCAGAAAGGAAGTTTTGTTTAATATTTGCGTGTGGCACGAAATACAATATGTTACCTATAAAGGCACCTAGGTTAGGCCTCGCACCTAAAGGCGGGTATAGACTGCTGTAGTGTAACATGCAATGTAGCATGAAAGGAGCATTTCATAAGTGTGAACACAGCGCGCGTATGCATTTACTACTCGAATCTGTGTGCGGCATGCGTTCATACTGGCCCTCTATGAATACTGCGCGCCCCATTCTGTTCGACGAATAAACCAACAAATAGCGAAAATGTAGCGCGCACGAGTTGGAATGTTTGTGTGTGCAAGAGGTCTACACTATGGAAATTCTGTTACATAGCGACAATGTGGACGGCAAATGCTTTCACTGTGTGTTACGTTGCATGTTACATTTCATAAGTCTGTACCAGCCGTAACAAGTAGGTTTCAAATAACAGTTACCTATTTAAAGTGGTAAGGTAGAACATACAGAGTATTTTTCTAACAATGACTCATCAAATAGCTACAAATGGAAATTTCCTGTTGGGCTGTTAAATTGTAGGTAGTTCAGTAGTCATGTTTTATAAATGCGTTAAACTGTTGAATTTACTAGGTAAAGGTCAGTTTTTCACAGTCAAAAAGTGGGTTAAGGATCGCTTGAATCAAGGTTGAAATCTAGCCTACTTGATTTAATTTCGAAGTGAATTTACAATTCCATGGTCATTGATAAGTTTATGAACTAAGAAATCGGTAACTTTTGTAACGAACACAATCACATTTTAACATTCACTAATTTTTTTTTATTCTGTGAAATAAATAATGAAATAATTTTAATTAATGCTAACATTTGTACGCTTAATGGTAAAACAGAGAACTAACAAAAATGTAAAGTAATCAAAAAATAATAGGCCTGTTTTGACATTTGTTTTTTATTAGCTACCGGCTTATTCCACGTAGCGTAGCTACTACTCAAATAACAATTAGAGATCCTGTGTAGTAGTATCTATTTTAGCTATTTTAATGGTAGCTACTCTACACTGAATAAGCCACTAGGTAGTCAAAATACAAATGTCAAAACGGGCCTATTATTTTCTGATAATTTTAACTTGTCACACACCGGTGTAACTTCAACCTTTTTTTTTAAGGTGGAAAATTATTGAATGACTTCTCCCGCTGAAGAGTTGAGCGCGAAAGGGTAAGTCAGACTTTTACTGACTTAAAGCCAGCTATGTTCCTTCTTTGCCCTTTGCGTTCCAAGACAATGGGTGTCCCTTTCGGAAGTAAACTCATGGCCCCAGAGGGCTTCGACTGCTGACATCTCTTTGATGAGTGCGTGGAACACTATATGCTGTCAACGATTCGGTTCGGCCGATCCAGATGTTTACCGGACGATCGAAGCGTGAGCTGTATAACTGTAACCTACGTTTATCTAAAAATAAATATATCAGCCCCCTAGCCAAGTCAGGATCGTTTCGTTAAGCGTGAACGCTTGGAGTTGGCCACGCCCTCAATTCCTTTATTCAGTCACGTAGTCAGAACAAAGGAATTGGAGGCGTGGCCAACCCCAAGCGTCAATGCTTAACGAAGAAATCGTAACTTTGTTAGAGGAGCTGAATATGTATCTGAATTTGAAGAGTGGAGTCACTTTACACTAACATTATTTGTTTAAAAAAAACCTCAAAACACGAATTGTCTATTGAAAACTAAAGCATAAATAAACAATTTGGTTAGGTATATCGGGGTTACGGAAACGAAGCAGATAGATGCATTTTACCAAAAAGTTTCAAAACTTTTGTTAACATATCTCTGTTTGTTTGCCAGCCAGTAACGAATAGTCCACAGGTCAGACAATTGGTAAATAAAATACACGAAAAAGCTGACCTCAACTTTTGTGGTAACGATGTGCCAGTGAAGTTTTACTTGTTGGTAGAGAAATTAATTGAAAACCCGAATAAGTGGAACAAAGCATTAAGTTTTAAATGGAAATGTTCACTGTGTCTGTTGAGTACACTTTAGGCTCGGAAATCTGTATTACCTATTCTTCTTAAAGGTGTTTCCTTTCATTATAATTCTTCTTCAGTGCACTACTAAAGTGCACTCTTGATAAAGTATTCGTGGTCATCTTGGCTGAGTCTTGCGCAATGCAGCTCTGTTTTTGGTGGCTTTAGAGTTGTCATTGATTCTGCAGTGTACAAAGATTTGGTGAAGCAACATGTTGGAGAGCGTCTAAAAGATCTTTTTCCCTAAACTTCCCCTTGCACCGCCAATCGTTCCATCGTTCATTATAGTAAGTACAGAAATATAATTAAACAGACTTATAAAAGTCTTATAATAGTCTTATAACAGTCTTATAACCGTCAAATCACTGTCTTATAATCACTTCCACTATTGGGTCTCAGGCTAGTACTCCTCTCTAGAAGAGGGAACAGCCCAACATCCACAACCCAAGATGGATTAATATCTATTATCAGGTTAGAAGGCCTTCCCACAAGGAGGACCGATGATGTGGTGAAGGTCACAGAAATCCGATGGATGCAAGACGCACAAGTCATTAAGGTGGTACATTTTGTTGAGGTGCTAAAAAGATTGTTTATTAAAAGATAAAAAACAGTATGACGGCAGTTTAGGAGACACCTTTGTTTAAAGTCACACAATTGACTCGAAAGTGTATAACCTATCATTGTTAAGTTTCATAATTGTGTTTTGCTCATAGAACATAATTATAGGGGTTGAAAGATTCTGAACTGGTGATCGTGTACAAGAAAATGTAGCGATAGAAGGTCTCCCACAAGGCAGAACGTTGACCTGGCGAGGGTTTGCGTAAATCCAATAGATCGCGAGACGTACAAGACCGGACGT
Organism: Leucania comma; assembly: GCA_958295575.1. Classification (NCBI taxonomy): domain Eukaryota; kingdom Metazoa; phylum Arthropoda; class Insecta; order Lepidoptera; family Noctuidae; genus Leucania; species Leucania comma. The sequence continues at coordinate 9,481,582 of OY282474.1, read as the reverse complement.
GCGGACGGACTTGTTGCGACGTTTAGGGCCTATATTTAACTGTGGAAGTATCCCGCCTAAAATGTTACGAGAGTGTATTATTTGTGATTTAGATCAATTTCAATTGATTTTTTTAAACTGCTGATTTGAACAATTGGTGTGATTCATAAGAAATTAATTTTCTATTAACTTAGCATGTTATGGTCTAATAAAAGTAGTATATAGCGGTCAAAAAACCGTTGGATTTCAATAGTCATACTTGTATGCTGTAGTAATTGGTTTATTTAGTTATTAGTTTGTATATATATAGTAGGAACATTGGATGTAAAGTTATCCGCAAATTCTTCCTGACCCACGCAACGGATATTGATGTCGTTTTTACTAACAAAAAGACAGTAAACGACTTTGTTTTTTATTAAGGTGGGAAATCATTCAATGACATCTCCCGCTCTAAGGTAAGGCGGGAGGGCGTGACACTGTCCAGGAGCACCTACAGCTGTTGATACTGATGTTCTTGAACGGCGCATCCTCCGTGGCGGTTCGTCTTCAACTTTGGACTCCACCCTGTGTATTTTTCTGTTGGTCTAGTCACTCATTTCGTCATAATCGTAGAACAAAGACGGTTCTGCAAATCAGCAACTTTACAGTACGCCGCATCAAAGTTTTTGAATGGAGTTTTAGGGTATATTTTAAAAACCCCTGATCCGATTAGTTTTAAATTTGGACATGTTTTTCTGTTGGCGAATTTCTATTATATGACGTAAAAGATTAATTTAAAAAGTGACCCAATTTCATAAAAAATCACAAGCGTCCTTGTTCTACGAAAATGTTTGTGTCGTATGTTATTTTACGTCGTTGTTGTGTGCATTTGTCTCTCACTTTACGTGACACAAAGTACATTGCGTCGTTTTTCTACGAAATTTTCATAAAAAAATATTGACGGATTTAATTTGATGGGTTAGCAAATGAAAAATAAATATTACTTAGAATGCATTTATTTAGGATTAAAAAATGTAGGTTCATAAGTTATCTTTTAAAATTATAACAATTATAAAAATGTAAAAATTATTATAAATAACAGTTATAACAAATAGACTATTGGCCGAAGAAATGCAAGGCGTGTGGGGTTAAGTATTTACTAATAATGATCACCAGTAACAACCGGTCGCAACTGCCGTACAAGGTACAAGAAGTTATTACTGAAGATGCCTATATGCCGACAGACCCAATGATTCTAAGTGACAAGTAAGTGGTAAGTGATTGCCCGCAATCATTACCTTCAGGACCAGGGTCTATCTATAATCAGAACTGTCCCATACCATCGACTACTATTTTTAGTAATTTGCTAGATCAACCTACAGCATCTACAGTTACTCAAACTCAAAGTAATATTGAACAGCCTTAGCAAGAAATCTGATGTTTAAAAAATACACCAGTCCATCTCCAGTTAATAAACATGCAAAATGTGATGATCCTTTTTGCTGCCAACACAACCCTGATGAGTATGATTAGTAGATTCATTAGTAGATTCTATAGGTACTGACTATAATTATACCCACCTCCAGAATCCGCTACCTTGGCCAAGAACAGGGGGAAAACAACCTCGAATTTATGACATTTGGGGGGATATCAAGAGAGAAAAACTAAAAAATCAAGGCAAAACTTATTGCTCAAAGAGTGTACTATTGATGCCAAAACCCGCCGGCCAATGCCGGCCGGCCGTGTCAATGTAGATTATAAATATGCCACAAAAATTGCAGAAAATGAGCGTATTAAGATATTTATCAAATTTTGGGAATTAGTTGTAAAAGAACAGTAACGTTCTCATCCCATACGTAACAAAACCCTCTTTGGTAGCCATGTTATATTTTATTTCACATAGACAGTGGTGCGACTCAATCGGTATAAAAGAAAAGAATTGACATGAGCGCACACGGACAGCAGCATTTTGCCATTAATTAGTTTTCTGTGACTCTTATGACGCCATGTCATATCTTGTTCTATAGCCGTGCTACCGTCGTACTCGGTCCATGCAGTTCTTGTACAGTCCAATGGAACGGTCTTATGTGCGATCTTTAATTTTCAAAAGGTGTTAACTTGTCCACATGGTCAAATGAGCATACGTTATTACAAACGCAAGCTTTCTTAATATAATTTTACCATTTATAGCATGGCTGCCAAAGAGAGTTTTTGTTACGTACGGGATGAGAATGTTGTTGTTCTCTTACACCTGATTCCCAAAATCTGGTAAATATCTCACTACACTCATTTTCTACAATTTTTGTGGCACATTTGTAATCTACATTGACACAGCCAGCCCATAGTTTTGGCATCAATTGTACGCCCTCTCTTTAATAAATAGGTTTTGCCTTGATTTTTTAGTTTTTCTCTCTTGATATCCCTTCAAATGTCATAAATTCGAGGTTGTTTACCCCCTGTTCTTGGCCAAGGTAGCGGATTCTGGAGTTGGGTATAATTATAGTCAGTACCTATAGAATCTACTAATGAATCTACTAATCATACTCATCAGGGTTGTGGGCAGCAAAAAGGATCATCACATTTTGCATATTTATTAACTGGAGATGGACTGGTGTATTTTAAACATCAGATTTCTTGCTAAGGCTGTTCAATATTACTTTGAGTTTGAGTGACTGTAGATAGTGTAGGTTGATCTAGCAAATTACTAAAAATAGGAGTCAATAGCATGGGACAATCCTGATTATATAGATAGACCCTAGTCCTGATTGTAATGATTGCGGGAAATCACTTAATATATTTACTGGAGTCATTGGGTCTGTCGGCATACAGGCATCTTCAGTAATAACTTTTTGTACCTGTACGGCAGTTGCGACTGGTTCTTCCCGGTGATCATTATTAGTAAATACTTCACCCCACACGACTTAAATTTCTTCGGACGATAGTATCCGCTCCTGGTGGTAATGGTAAATAACGCTCATTTTCAACTGCAAAATAAAATTTCAGAATATAAATAAATTATCATTCAAAAATATAAATAACATAGATAGAATTTAATACTATAAAAGTTAATTAAACCCTAACATATAACAAAACAATGACGTATGTGTTAATATATTCAAAGAATAACGTCAGTTATGCACATTCGACCCACAACCATCCGTAAAAAAACGGCGGTTTGTATCATACGTTCATTAAACGTACGTAGAACATTGTAGGATTTCAATATTCGTCACCGAAAAATAAATTAGGTTTGTTTATGATTAAAAATTAAGTATAAACTAACATTTGTTAAAATTGGGTATTGGTATAATAAATAAAAGTCAAAAAACTAACTACTTCAGATTTCCACGAACAACGACGGATTTGACTAACCGTCGTTGTACGGCGAAAGTTTAATAAAAAACGAAAACAACCAAAACCAATTTATAAATTCGAAATAAAGTATTAAAAGAGGCAATAATAACTTACCTGGCGTATGGAAAAACTATTCTTTGGTCTAATTTTTTGAAAGATCAGCAATTCGTTGATTGCTCACATTTTTATTCAACGTGTTTATTAGGGCTAATATCATAATTCCCCTTTTCGACGACATACTTAATTTTGGTTTAACATTTAGGCATGCTTAAGATAGTATTCTGGATATTTAATATAGCGTATCGGGTTATAAAAATAAGCTAGCGTAATATTTAGCGGCATGCGCAACCTAACCGAGAACATGAGCGGTACTGATCATACGCCGAGTGTAAGAGGGGCGCGGGGGGCAGGGGTTAACGCTGTACACTGGCGAAAGTAATTATTCGTCGTTTTACTACGTTTAAAAATCAAATCCGTCAGTATTCCAAGTCAGTATCTGCGTTGTTTTAAATAATATTTAAAAAAAAAAGTTATTGGTTATTAAAGGACAGGATATAAACTCATTATATGCAAAAAAATAAAATTTGAAAATTATCAAAACCGTCGTTGTTCTACGACTATGACGATTTGAGGTTTTCCGGCATAGCCCTCAAGATCTTAGTAATGCGGAAACACCACCACGACGACACCATGGGAACATAGTTCGTGGGGAAAATCAGAAAATGGTTTATATTTATAACTAGCTTTCCCCCGTTGTTTCAACCGCATCTTGAGTTACTGCTCTGCTCCTGTAAGTTGTAGTGTAATGTTATATAGCCTATAGCCTTCCTCGATAAATGGGCTATCTAACACAGATTTTTTTTTTAATCGGACCTGTAGTATTAGCGCGTTCAACCAAACCAACTCTCCAGCTTTATAATATTAGTATAGATTTGAATCTGTGCATTACCGAGATCGGTTTCTAATTAATTCGTCTTATTTATGAAGATTTAAACATATAATTTCGATAAAAACAGGCAGATTGATACCTTATCTTTTACTTAAGCATTGATCTACTTATTTATTTTAACTTTCATCAGTCTTTTACTATTATAGCTGTAATTTATTATTACTTTGTAAAATGCTAGCAATTTGAAACATACATTTCCTTGTGGCAACTTGTTTACTTAATTAAAAATATTGCCATACTGCATTTTTGCACTTTGAAATACAATTTAATTAGAAATGCTCGACACAGCTCTAAATCAACCATTTCCTCGCGCATTTGTACAAGGTTTTTTGTAATTCGGTCTCGTCAGTACTCGAGTATACAAAAAGCATTCTTTTGTGAAATTAAATTAGAACTTGGCGAATGAAGGAAGAAGCTGAGAGTCAGCGAAATAAGCACAAAGAGAGAAATATTATTAAGTCATATTTGTGCTTCTGGGGTTCATAAAAATATTTTTCAGGAACAAATTTGGGTGACGCATGCTGTTACCTTTTCTGTACCGGATTTGGTATTATAGCGTTAGCCTACATAATATCGTATATTGTATGTGTCTCTGAGGTTAACAATCACAAGGTACAGAAATTTCTCATCTATGGATTATGTATGTTTTACATTAAAGCTCAGTGAGCATATACATACGGCTCACCGGTAAATGAGGATAGTAGTCGAACACAAATGTACTCGTAGATGAAAAAATGTGAAAAAAAGTGCGTTTGCTAGGAAGCAAGCGCACTTTTTTTGACGACGAGCAATGGATAGCTTGTCGTCCAGCCGTCCGGTAATTGACTGGACAGAGCCCATGTCGTCGACAGCACGAGTGTACCACGCACTCCTCATAGAGATGTCAGTATACTGTAGCGTCCCAGCAGAGTCGATACCCGCTAAGGTCGCTGGACATTCTGAAAATTAAACCCATGAACTTACCCTTAGAACGCAAACGGCAACTGTAGGACTCAGGTGTGGTTTTAGACAGTAAAAGCCTGACACGCCCTCCAGCTCCACCCAGTGGTGCTATTCTCTAAGAAAACGCAGCGCTGCCGCAACGACGAACTTCCAAATAGGATACATTGAACTAACAATCCAATGTATAGGTCTATTAGGTTGACAATCCAATGTATCCTATTTGGGTGTTCGTCTTTGAGGTAGCGCTGCGTTTTCTTAGAGAATAGGGACAAATCATTGGATGATTTTCCATCTTAAAAAAAGCTATTTTCTACCAAATTGTTTCAAAGTAGGTTACTAAGAAATCAAAAGTTCACTATATAAACGTAACTATAGTAAAACAACACCGGCAATTTTCTTAAAGGTTAGTGTTCATTTCGTTTGCGCATAATTAGCATTTGGACAGTGAGCACGTTGAACCGAGCGTTACAAATACAAACACAGCTCCGGTCATTGCTATAATTAGTTCTCGTACGAATGTGTATCTCGCAATGCCGTTTGGTTAGCTGACGAATATGAAACTCCGCGGGGGTCTGCTAGATGCAAGAATAACAGAGTCCGTGAATGTAGCGACGCTTGGGGGCTTGTATAGCTAAATAGCTGGTGAAAAATTCTTTTTTTTTTTTCACAACGACTTGTGCATACAGAAATCTTACGAGTCGAAAGATCGCCAAACTTACCATTTGGTTAACTGACTAATATGTAACTCCGTGGGGGTCAGCTAGATGCAAGAATAACAGAGCCCGTGAATGTAGCGACGCTTGGGGGCTTGTATAGCTAAACTGGTGACAAAATCTACTTTTGTTCACAATGATGTGTGCATACACAAAGCTTCTGAGTCGAAAGATCGCTAAACTTAAGTGGCAGTTGGTATATCATATTGCTCGCAATAGATAGTCGATGGGGCCGAAAAGTTCTAAATGTTGACCGCGTAAGAGAAGACGTAGCGTTGGTAGACATCCTACAAGGTAGACCGGTGACCTGATGAGGGTTGCAGGAATCCAATCGATGCGAGACGCTCAGAACTAATCGTTGTGGCGATACTTGAGAAAGACCTATCTTCAGCAGTAGATGTCATTCGGCTGAAAGTATGATGATGATTATGGGGTGCTTACAAAAAAGTCGGTGTTTCTATGATAGTTTGGTATCTTCATTGTTTTACATCGACTTCCGAAATTAAAGTTATTTTGCACCTTTTTGGGTGTTTTTTTTTGTAAATAGTTTTTTATTTCACACTTTTTAGCTGTAGTGCCCCTCAGTCAAACTTAAATAGATACCTTTCGCTATTCGGTTCCATTATAAAATTCTAATAATACCAACCACGGCTAAGATACACTGATTTATTACAGAATTTTGGTGCTTACCTACCTTTCGGCTTCATCACATATCCCCTTCCCTTCTTTCTTCAGTCAGTCACCGACTACATGTATAAACAAAGCAGTTTTACTTATTGCGACCGCTGTTCTGGTATGATTTTTTGAAGAGTTCCGTTCTATATCTTCGAAGTTCATGATCAGATCAAGACCATATTTCTATGGGACTAAATCGGGAGTATAATCTTTCTATCAAAACAAACATTTTCAATATCGGTCCACATTTGACCGAGATATCTGTGAACATACATAAAAAAAAATACATACAGCCGAACATAGAACTTCCTCCTTTTTAAAGACGGTTAAAAAGGAAAACTTATTACTGGAAATCTTTCAAATTATATGGTCACATCCCCGGCAAGGAAGAAATCCAACGCAGTTCTGAAACGTACAAAAAAAGGCTAGCAAATCATCCTAATGATCTTGCAGTCCAGTTAATACGTACCAGGCATAAAACCCGCTTGAAACGGCGCTTGATCCTGGGACCAAACCAGGCTTAGCCATTTGTATTGAGTAGCTGTCTCCGTTGGGAGGCACGCTCGGCATGACACTACGTACTTCACAAATTTGCTTATAGTCAACGACTGATTGCAAATAAACACAGAGAAGAAAAAATAATAATAATATGGTGATGAATATGTACATTGTTATATTACTAATTCCACAACCGCGTAAACTTTTGCTATTAAAAGCTCGCATTGTGTCCCCACCTCTACTGAAGCCAACGTTCAACTAGTCTCAAGTAATGAACAGACAACCTGCAATTTCTTTTTCTTGTTTTTTTTCATTTCTTCTTGATATTGCATTCTTTTATCCGAGCGGTTCACTAATACTTGGTTTCGTACAGCTTTTAAAGGAGAGAGTTGAGCGCTCATTTTAAATTCAGAAACCAATTTCGAGAAGTATGTATTTAAGAACATTGACATTTGGTTTACTTGCGAGAAACGTATTCTCATCTACGGAATCCTTAAACTAACATTGTGTATAATGAGCCGGTTGCATTTGTTACGTTGATTGAAAAAGTCGTCATTTCCGTCTCGGCGAAGGATATCATCGCTTTATTTTTTCCAAGAACGCCACCATATAAATACCTGTGCTTGACCTGAATTTTTATTGAGATTTTACACTGCAAAGTAAACCGAGATTTTAAATCTAAAGCTGTAGTAAAATTAAATTAAATTTAAGTATACGTGGTGATAGAATTGGCTGTGATTGATGTGTGCATGTGCCTTTGCAACTAAGATTTATATCAAGCTTCTGCGGTGTAGTTCACTTAAAAATAAAAATAAAATATCCCAAGGAACATACTGTTGAGATAAATATTATCCTAAGTCCTAATTCAAATTACAAAAATGTGTGCCAAGTTTCATTCAAATCTGCTCGGCCGGGGCGGGATGTAAAAAGGTAAAAAAAAAAAACTTTGGAATTGTTTATGAATTTTGATACTTATGACATCTACAGATTTATCTATGGTTGTTATTCGTTTTTCAAATGTTTACTAGGTACGTCTGGTGTACATTATCAGATGACAGATAACAAGTAAATAAGAATAAAAATATATGTATCTTCATTAAAACAAATTTTAATTTTACTTCCTAATGGTTTGTTTTTAATTACTCTATATTACAAAAGGTACTTTTAGCATATACTACAGTTATTACTTGTATGAGGCATGGATTGTTGACCTACCTATAAGAAATCGTAACCAAGATCATAGATATTCTTAGTTATATATAGATTTATTTACTTATACAAAGTACACATGCGGACTTAATGCCTCAGGCATTCTTTACCAGTCAACCTATGGTAGTGAACAGACAATATGGTAGGTACATAAAAAAGAAAATGTTATTTAGAAAACATGAGTACAATAGTATACATAGTTAAAGTTCAAATAAACATACATAATATACTTAATACATAATAAATATATTTCTATACAAATAAATATATCAAAATAAAATAAAGAAAGAAGTTATTGAGACGGTTCTGTTACATAGTTTTAAGTGTATAGTATTTTTGGTTGGTCATTAAAGAAAAGCAAAAGAGCGGACATATTTCTCACCTTATGAAGACCAAGCTCTTCATTCTAAAAATAAATCTCATCAACGCGGCCACCGCGAACGTGCTTGCTGACAAAGTCTACCAATTACACCTATCTCTTTCTTAATACTAAACCCTCATGTTTCTCATTTTGCATCTCTTTCGCTAGTGAAAGGATTTTTCACTCCTTAGAAAACCTCTTATATATGCATGAGCGCTTGAGAACGACGCTTAAAACCAACTTACAAGAAACTTTGAATTTTATAACTGGTATTTTCTCCTTGACAGGTTTGTTTGAAAGAGACAGTTTTCTATATTATTCGATAGAGTTGGTTGGGATGTGCACGATCTACATGTCAATGAGTTTTCTATCGAGTGATATTTGAAAACTTCTATATATATGTTTTTCAAAGAACTAGGAGTAAGCAGAAGCAGCAAGCTATGAGTAATTCTTGTTTTCAGTTAAAAGAGTATTTTTTTACTAAAAAGCTTTTTTTGGTGTGGGAGTAAAAAGTGATCATTCACATTTTACTTGACTACGGCCAGTAAAAAAGGAGGGTTTATAATACTCGGTAATTTCAGAATTAATGACGTCTATGTCATAGCACGAAGAATTGCTAAACTTAAATGGTAATGGGTAGGGCACATTGCTCGCAGAACGGATGCCCGTTGGTGCCGGCAGGTTCTGGAATGGAGACCGCGTACCCGAAGACGGAGCGTTGGAAGGCCTCCTACAAGGTGGACCGATGACCTGGTAAAGGTTGCGGGAATCCGGTGTATGCAAGACACACAGGACCGTTCATTGTGGCGACACTTGGGGGAGGCCTATCTCCAACAGTGGATGTCTTTCGGCTGAAATGATGATGAATGACGTCTCGCTTTTGATTCTTAATGTTTGAATCGCATTATGTACTGGCTTCTGCTAGCGGTTTCGCCCGCGTGACTGTAGATTTCTCCATACAAACCAACCCCCATTTTACCTCCTTATTGATAGAGTTACATAAAATACGTTCTTAGCAGATGTCTAAATCTTATAAAGAACCTACCTGCCAAATTTTAAGTTTGTAGGTGTTATCATTTCTGAGATTTTGTGATTAATCTGTGAATGGTATTATGCTTTTATAATTATAGATTTATGTTAGCAGTCAACGGTGACTAACGTTGCTAATTCTGTGTGTTTAAAATAAATCCTGCACTGTATTAATTTAACAAGCCCAAGCCTTAATTAATACAAACAGAGCTCAAATTCAAATTCAAACATAACTACGAAGTCGAGAGTTTAACCAAACATATAGCACCTTTGCACCTACAACACAGGCCGACCCGCCAATTTAGCAGTCGTTCAACTTCGGGATATTTCGGGTTACTTCGGGCTATTTCGACTGATTACGATGGAGGGCGTCCTGATTGAGCAATAAGTATTCCAATTGTCACGTCGGCTTGGCTAACAACTCAATTTGCCCGCTGGGTTCGAACAGGGGGCTATTGAAAAGCCTGTATCACCCCTTAGTTAAGAAAGACCAAGTTTTTGGATTGAGTTCAGTAAATTAAGGGTAGAAGATAGAATGGGACTGTGTTTGTTCCTTTATGAAGGTATTTATTTGGTTTATAAAGCAAAATGTTAAGACGGAATATGTAGTTTTACTTTGTGAGAAATAGGTAACTATACTTGTAAAGGAATGTGACTGTTAACACGATTTTAAAATGTATATAAGTATTAAAATGATGATTTAATCCCTTTAAGTTTGTATTCAGTTTGCACCAGTGGCGCAAAAACATAACATGACAGGTGCAACCACTGACGTCTATTTATTAACACACTGGACTTGTGGCTGTCAAAGTGCTTTTGTCCGTGTTTGTTATTCGCCATTTTGGCGCTGTGGGCCGTAATGACCTGTGGTAATGACTGTAGCGTGTGTCTTAAGGTACTAAAACTAGTCATGTCGTACAGCCTTTTACATTAGGTATACTTCAAAATTAGTTCTCTGGACGCTCGCGTGTGGCGCTTCAAATAAGGACAAAGTATTAGCTGTCAAATGTATGGAACAGCCTATCCAGTAGTAAGTAAACAAAGAGATAGACATCAGAGGGTACAACTTAATATAATTTAGAAACAGTAAAGAAATACTATTTTACTTATTCGTATCTACTTAGATACAGAAAAGAAATAAGTACAATAGAAAAACAAATCTAGCCAATTAATGCTGTGATGATTCTACGAACTTCTTTCGAATTCATTTTATTTTATAATTTAATATTTTGTAATTCTTGCTCTTTTTAGAATACAAACATTTTATTCCGAGATTTCTTCATTTAAATACAAACTAGGTGATTACTGCAACTGCATACAAAATGAACACAAACATAGATGCAAGAATCTAAATGCTTAAACGCAATGCAAGAAATTATCTATGCATAAAATTATTTCAACAAATTCAATGAGAACTTTTACATGTTTACTCGCGTACTTTCCATATTTTCTTGGATTTGTTTGTAATAAAAAGATAAAAAAGAAAAGGGTTTCTTTTATCCTTGGTTTCCTTTTGTAAACATCTTTCTTGTATTACCGATATTTAGAACTACAAAATGGCACGTGTTCACATATGTATTATTTGTACAGTAGGTACTGCTTTTTTTATGGATGTGAAAGCATATACATACTTTCAAATTGTAATAAAAAGTAAATTATAGGCATATATAAAGCATTTTTTTTATTATCATAAAGAAGCTATGATAAGATCTAGTACTGAACGTTTATTAAAAGAAAAAGAAAAATCATACGCACAGGAATTCATTGTTCAATTTAAAGCACAAAAATGTGAACTCTATACCATCATGCTATGTGTGTGTATTTTATAAAAATAATATGGTTGAGTCTTGAAGATAATGTAATACACCCAAAATGAGTGTGTAATCGCTCTCCTAAAGAATGGCTGGAATTCTGGCGGTCAGCCTGATGTCAGCTATAAATTCTTCAAAGCAGACGCTTTTCATATCCAAAAATAAAAGTCATTTCTCTTTTTAAGAAATTATAAAATGATAAATAAAACACTTAGCTTTTTTCTCCGCGACCATTCATCACCTACTTTATAACTCGTATTTGCTTTAAGAAGTTTTCTTTTCATTTATAAGGGCGTATAGTACGCGGCAAATAAGTTGAATTATCCGCCACGGTTACGTGCCAGCCCCCCACCTCGACTGAGACCCGGAAACCGGTTATAATCTTCATTACACAAGTTGAACCATCATGGCATTCGACCTTGAATGCGCAGTAACCACTTTTTGGGTCCAAATTGAAGTGAGAGGCCGCGCGCAACCACAGCAAAAGGTTCAACATGTTTACTACTTAGTATACATGGTGTTCTAATAAACCTTATTTAACCGGCGCTGTCTTCAATATAGTTTTATTTTTAATCTGTCCTAGCTCAGAGGACACCGGTGTCCTCTCACATCCACGCCACTATAGGCCTTAATTCCGATGTTTAGAGTCTACTTTTGTATGAACAAGTTTGGTAGTTGTGGATGTCCTCTCACATCCACGCCACTATAGGCCTTAATTCCGATGTTTATAGTCTACTTTTGTATGAACAAGTTTGGTAATTGTGGATCTACGTGTTAATGATATAAACGAGTGCTAGACTGCGATCCCACATGATGGTAAGCAGTGATGCAATCGTTGATGGTGAATCATACTAGTTTATTAAGAGCTTATTCACTCTAGCCTTGAAGACACCTAAATTATAACCATACAGGAGGACCGCTGCAGACAAATTATTCCAATCCTTCGATGTACACGGCTTAAACGATATGTAAGGATAGCATAGCATAGCATCAACCTCATAAAGTTGCCACTGCTGGGACTCAGGCCTCCTCTATAGGAGCGGGAAAAATAAAAAGGAATAAATGTAAGGATATCAAATAAAACTAGGACAGCTGTCGGGCCGATAGGAGCGAGTAATTTCATATATTAATAAAGATAATTTTATTTTGTAAAATTATGGTAACAGTGAAAGACAACACAGGAAAATAATAAAGATAACAGGTATAGCCATATTTTACGATGTTAAATTAATGTTAAATAGACAATGAATATTAATAAATCCTATAGTATAATGCGCATAAGTTTTTTTTTATTATTTCCGGTCGTTATAGAAACATATCACTTGATTGAAGTGGAACTAATGTAGAAGATTAGAGATGGTTTACTTCCACAAATACAATGACTGTGAAGAAACAAATTTTAATTAGTTTTGGTCATGAAAGTGTTGCCATTGAACTGCAGCCCTACGCAAGTTACAATAGTTTCGATTTGCGTTAGCACTTGGAGTTGGCCACGCACCCAATTCGTTTATTTATTTATAAATATACTTTATTGTACACCAAGATAAAAAGATTATACATTTTTGAGACTTAAATAAAAACATACAATGGGCGGCCTTATCGCTATCTGCGATCTCTTCCAAGCAACCTGGGATGGAAAGAGATTGCCTGGACATAAAGTGGGGTTGCACATGGTGCGTAACAAAAAAAAAAGTTAAACAAATGAGGGAAAAAACAAAGTACATACTTAAAACTAGATAGATACATAAATACATACATAATAAAATATAGGCAAGAAACAAGTGACGACTACAATTGATACAAATAGAAACGAAACATAACTACAAGGACAAGTAATATTCCTTCACAAGCGTTTTGAAAATATGAAGTGAAAACGTAGTGGAATGCATCGGCATTTTGAGTTTCAAATTTTCTGATGACTTAAGAGATTTCGTATGTGAGTCACAAAGTAATTCAAAACGGTTCTTGAGATAAAGAGGGGTGAAAGGGGAAAATAGCACATTATACAAGAGGGAAAGAATATGAGCATTCCGGCGAAGGCGAATTGGCAACCACTTGAGTTTAACACGGAACTCAGAAACATGATCATATTTGCGTAAACCAAATATGAACCTTATACAAAAATTTTGGAGATGCTCAAGTTGTGTCGCGTTTGTTTGAACAAAAGAGTTGGGGGCGTGGCCAACTCGTGGCAATGTCTCCTGGTCGTGTTTGGATTTATTAGAATTGTCATGAGATACATTCTGGCTATATACGGTTTCAATGGTATTAAGGTACCTTACTACAGAAATTGCACAATATTTAGGTTTAGCTGCAGGGTACCACAGCTAAAAAGTTATGAATAATTTAATTTATTTATATATTGTGTCAAAAAAATAAACATAACATAAACCCTGCGAGCCCAAAGCGAACACAGTTCGCATAGATTTTAAGAAGTTTTTCATAAAGTAGTCTGTAAAATATCGAAAACAAGCAATGCTTTTTATTACGTGTTTTACGATTGCGGGTTTTTTTATAGTTGATAGATTCGCGCTTGACCGTTATTTCACCTGATGAAAAGTGACGATGTTTCTCTAGACTCCATATTAGGATTCCTGTGACATGGGGTCTAGTCTAAACAAGTCAAAACAAAGTTGTACAAATTTTGCAGTGAAAGCGAATAATAAAAAACTTATTGCCTGTTGGTCTAGTGGTTAGTGGCCCTGACTGCTATGCCGGAGGTCGTGGGTTCGATTCCCACCCAGGACAAATGTTTGTGTGATGAGCACGATCATTTGTTCTGTGTCTGGGTGTTGTTTATCTATAATATGTATGTATTTAGAAATATAATAAGTATGTATATCAGCTGTCTAGTACCCATAACACAAGCTCTGCTTAGCTTGGGACTAGACGGTGTTGTGTGATAGTTGTGGAATATTATTATTATTATTATAACTTTAATTTAGTTGTAGAAATAAATCCGGAAATACTAATATTCCAAATAAAAGTTCTTTTTCCATAACATAACACAAGTGTAGACTAGAAATGGTTGCGTTTACACATTACACACACTGACATTTTGTGATCTTCAAAATGGCATCATTTTGAAGATCACAAAATGTCAGTGTGTACCTACCTACATAAATTTCACTACCGTGAGCCCTTCCGCATTTGAACTTATCGTGTTTATTTATTTATTTAAGAAGAAGTCCACCTCACAAACAGCCTTATATCATGACACGTGTCACCTACAAAAACGTGCTGCGCTCACAAAACGTGGAAATGTCCACAAATTATTAATAGAAACTTCTTTGAATTTATCAAAGGTCAACGGGTGAGAATTGGTGAAACATAGTTCTAATAACTTACGATAGTTGAAGAATATGTACCTACGGCTTTACTCACGTATTTTTTACTTTATTGATCGGCTTGGCAAAATTTTTTTTGACTCGACCAGAGCCCATTATGACTATTGTATAATTTTGAATCAAAAGGAGCCTTTCTTAAGATAATAATAATAAGTCATAATCCTGGGTGTAAGTCCCTCTTTGAGGAGTGGCTGGAGAAGAGTCACGTTGTCCTCATTTTCCCCATGATGCAGGTCCTCACCGGATCGAAACGCCTGGGTGTAACCATTATGCGCACCGCCCAGAGGACCCGGTGCAGTATACGGTGGAGGTGTTCCCTTCTTGGACGGAGCACCGTCGTATGCTTGTGGAGGCAATTGCCAACTAAATCCCAACTAAAAAATAAGAAATTGTAATTGTCAAAATCACCTTCCGTTTTATTTTAAAACCTAGGGGTATTCTATTTATTTTATTCATTCAAAACAATGAACTTTTTCTTCACCGTTGAAATTCATTTTACAAGCTTTCTATTAGCTTGCACTGTATGTAACTATGTATGTTCGGCTCAAATCTTGCAACTCAATTTTGAAGCAGATATCTTCAACCGATTGAGCTGAAATTTTACATGCATGTGTAAATCGGGTGACAATGCAACATTATGATGACATGGAGCTGATCTGATGATGGAGCTGGAAGGTAGCCATAGGAACTCAGCAATAAAACAATACAACCCCATCGAGTTTGGGCTCGCCTGATTAGTATTGACGAGTACTTTGATTTTGTATGATAGCCAGGGTCTGATGATGGAGCCAGAAGGTGATCATAGGAACTCCGCAGTTAAACGATACAACCCTATCGAATTTGGGCTCGTTTGATTCATATTGACGAGTACTTTCATCCTATATGGTAAATGGTAACCAAGGTCTGATGATGGAGCTGGAAGGTGGTCACAGGTACTCCGCACTTAAACGACAAAACCCCATCGAATTAGGGCTCGTTTAGTTTGTATTGACGAGTACTTTCATGCTATTTGGTAGCCAGGGTCTGATGATGGAACCGGAAGGTAGTCATAGGAACTCCGCAGTTAAACGATACGACCCCATCGAGTTTGAGCTCGTTTGATTAGTATTGACGAGTACTTTGATCATGTATGGTAGCCAGGGTCTGATGATGGAGTCGGAAGGTGGTCATAGGAACTCCGCAGTTAAACGATACAACCCCATCGAATTTGGGCTCGTTTGATTCGTATTGACGAGTACTTTTATCCTATACGGTTACCAGGGTCTGATGATGGAGCTGGAAGGTTGCCATAGGAACTCCGCAATTAAACGATATAACCCCATCGACTTTAGGCTCATTTGATTTGTAATAACGAGTACTTGGATCCTATATGGTAACTAGGGTCTAATGATGGAGCTGAAACGTGGTCATAGGAACTCCACAGTTAAACGACACAACCACCTCGAATTTGGGCTCGTTTGATTTGTATCGACGAGTGCTTGGATGCTATATGGTAACCAGGTTCTGATGATGGAGCTGGAAGGTTACCATAGAAACTTCTTAAAAAATCGACACAATCCCATCGAGTTTAGGCTCATTTGATTTTTATTGATGGGTACTTGGATCTTATATGGTAACCAGGGTCTAATGATGGAGCTGGAAGGTTGCCATAAGAACTCCGCAATTTAACGATATAACCCCATCGACTTTAGACTCATTTTATTTTTAATGACGAGTACTTGGATCTTATATGGTAACCAGGGTATGATGTTGGAGCTGGATCGCGGTTATTGGAACTCCGCAGTTAAACGACACAACCCCATCGAATTTGGGCTCGTTTGATTTGTATTGTCGAGTGCTTGGGTCCTATATGGTAAACAGGTTCTGATGATGGGTCTGGAAGGTTACCATAGGAACTTCGTAAATCGATACAATCCCATCGAGTTCGGGCTCATTTGATTTGTATTGATGAGTACTTGGATCCTATATGGTAACCAGGGTCTGATGATGGAGCTGGAAGGTGGCTACAAGAACTCCGCAATGAAACGACACAATCTTCTCGTCTTTGGTCTCGTTAGATTTGTAATGACGAATCATAATCATCATCATCATTTCAGCCAAAAGACGTCCACTTTTGGACATAGGCCTCCCCCAAGCGTCGCCACAATGGCCGGTCCTGTGCGTCTCGCATCCATCGGACTCCAGCGACCCTGACCAAGTCATCGGTCAGGGTCGCTGGAGGGGAGGCCTTCCAACGCTGCGTCTTCCGGTACGCGGCTGCCACTTCAGAACCTTTCGGCCCCAACGGCCATCTGTTCTGCGTGCAATGTGCCCAGCCCATTGCCACTTAAGTTTGTATGTTTCAATTCTACGTGCTATGTCGGCAACCCTGGTTCTCTTGCGGATATCTTCATTTCTGATTCGATCACGCAAGGAAACTCCGAGCATTGCCCTTTCCATTGCCCTTTGGGTGACTTTAAGTCAATATGGCAGGCAAGGTCTGGTGATGGAGCTGGAAGTTTGCCATAGAAGTTCCTCAATAAAACGACCCAATCCCATCGAGTTTCGGATCGAATAAAATAAGTTCTAACCGGTCATAAGCGACTTGGACTCGCGCACGGAGGGTTCCGCTTGTTAGTTTTAATACACTCCTACAAAATAGTTACCGATTGAAAGGGCTTACAGAGAGTAACTTGAAAAATAAAGTGACATTACTCTAAATCTAATATTCTCCTTTTTCTCAATCATACTCTTGGTGGAGTGGTAGTGGTCATGGATCGTCTAGTAGGTTGGTTGCGGCTTTTGCGAGAACGTAGGCCCTCTACTGTTCTCTGTACCACTAAACGTTCCAAAGAGCTTTCATTGCATATGATATATCCAACCATCTTAAAAATTCGCTGTTGCACAATCGACGAAAGTTTTTGTTTTGATGCAAAGCTCTTTAAGAATGGAAACGTTAGTGCGTTGAACAGTTTGTTTTATCCTCAGTAGACGCCTCCAGCGGCACATTTCAAGAGCGTCAATCGTTTTACGGTGCTTGAATCTTCTTCGCATTTCCCAGTACATGTGACTGTGGATCCCAGGTAGATAAACTCAACACAACACTTCGCAATTGGCTATTTCATGTAAGTTAGGTTGATTGTTGGTCTTACGATCCACCCTCATCATTTTTGTTTCATAAATCCAACCTAGTAGACTTCTCAGGTGGTCGCCTCCTTCTGCGAAGCAGTAATGCTAGCAAAGGAGGAGGTCGACCGCATCAGGCAACGGCGCTCACGCCGCAGTCGCTGCCGTAATTCCAATCCCGATTTCCTGCCACCGTAGGCGCGGGCTTGCGGACGGCGGGCAATGGGTAACTCGCTGTCCGTCCGTCCTGTAACAGACCAAACCTAGCCCAAGGGCGGGGGATGTCATTGGATGATTTTACCTTCCATAAAAAAATAAAATTAAAAAAGACCTGGAAGACTTCTAAAGATAGCAGACTAAGTTTCTTATGCTTTCCTATAATATGGGTAACAAATTAAAGGATTTGCTGAGAATACAAATGTGATTTAAAAAAGCTATAACTAAAAAGTAAAAAATAAATTACCAATAAAAAAACTTTTTTAAAAACAAGCTTTCAATTAAATGGGGCTAAAAAGAAGAAAATAAACTTTTCCTCTATAACTTTTACTATCAATTTATAACGGCATTACACAATTTATATGATATAAAAGCTTGTCGCGAGATTTAACTATGTAAATACACAGCTAAATAACTTCATTAATTAAATAAGTTAAGTTACTTCATCTATTGATTTTAATATTTTCAAAATCTCGCGACAAGCTTTTGTATCATATAAATTGTGTAATGCCGTTATAAATTGATAGTAAAAGTTATAGAGGAAAAGTTTATTTTCTTCTTTTTAGCCCCATTTAATTGAAAGCTTGTTTTTAAAAAAGTTTTTTTATTGGTAATTTATTCTCATTAAAACTGTAGTATAATAGACCTCTCTTTTCTTCAATAAAAATGCAACATCGGCGCTTACTCGGAAGTTATGCAGCCAAAGTATCAACATCGTTGCTCCGCGGACGAAGTAACTGGTTTTTGCTAGTGTTATAAAGTGAAGAACGGTCCGTAAAGTGCTCGGCTCACGCTTGACTAAACGTTGAAGTGGTTACATGAATAATAAATTGGCCAATGGCTTAAACGGAACGAAAAGTATACCAAGATTCACTCTAAAGATTTTTCTCTGAAAATATTGAATAATTCTTCCTAACTCGGGCTACGATTTGATTGAAAAGTATTTGGTTGTTGAATATCTTGTGAATCTTGTATTTTCTTTAGTAACTAGACTTTTGAGTGTTGTTGAATTTTGATTTTTTTAGTGTAAAATGTTTTAAGTACATATGGTTTTGATATTGTAGAGGAACTTTGTACGAAATAATATTACTCGTAGTCACATGAGCTTCGAGGTTAAGCCACTCTTGTGGAGATTTTTTTTATGTTCGGTAAAATCATCCAATGGCATCCCCCGCCCTTGGCCGGAGCGAGAGATAGTGTCAGACTCTTACTGACTAAAAACCTACCGCGTTTCTTCTTTGCCTATCATACCGGGGTCGAGCCTTCTTTTCAGAAGCCAACCCTTGGCCCCAGTAGACTTCGACCCTGCCTGCCGGCAGCTAGCAAGCTCGGCCTCTACGGTTTGCTGACAGCTCCTTGAGGCGCGCGGGAACAGAACGCGCCGTCGACGACTTGGGCTTGGTCCGGTCGGTTACCAGACGATCGGACAGCGAGCTACCCATTGCTCGCCGTCCGCAAGCCCGGGCCTACGGTGGCCGGAATACTCTTGTGGAGCTTAGTCCGTGGAGGGGTGACCATCCATTGACTGCTAGGTTTCCTCCGTGCCTCAAGCCCGGCTGTCATTCATTTTTGACAGTTATTACAGTTAGTTAACAAAGTTAGAGAAGACATCAAGAAATCTGACATCAAAGGATTATCATTCATAAGGTAGTCCCTCGATGTATTAGATTGCTATTTACATAGCTGCATCTGGTTACACTAGACCCTCGACTCTAACGAATATTGATCAACTCACTGAATATTTGGTTATCCCCCGAATCGGGGGACAAGAACAAACACATGTCTAGATAAATGATATTTATTTTGCAAATAGGTTTTGAAAAACCATTTTACACGTCAATTTTTTTTTTCCTCGTCATTTTAGAATAAAATAGAAAAAAAAAGGAAAGAGGGGATGGGTTTAAACTGGATGAAACCGCTGTTTCCTATCTCCTAACTTAACTTCATATTATGTAATGGTCAAATCAGATGAGAACCATGCAGATTTGTCTGAGACGGTCTTTTGAAAAAGAACCATACAGATTTGAGTGGACCTGTCCGGTCAGCGTAAGCATTTGTAGTAATTTTTAGTAAGTATTCGCAAAGCTCAACTCAAAACTACTTTGGACTAGAAAGCAACCTTGCAATTTCTTTTGCTTAGCCTTAATTTTCAAGACGCTCTCTAAAATAATATCAGTAAACATGCCAAACGTAGTTTTAGTCCATAAAGTTAATCAAAACAAGTATGTCGGAATGCAAAATGTTTCATTTGTAGAAAAAAACGAATGTATGGAGTGTTTCCGTTCTTTGACGCGACAACATTTTTGTGTCATTTTCAACTCAATTAATCATCATACACTGCAAAGTATTTGAAATATTGTTTGTTTCAAAATATTCGGTAAGGGTATGGTTTTACTCAGTCTGGGCTCAAGGGGTAACATGTAGTCGCTCCATGTAAAACTATTGGTCCATCGTGGAGGCGACGATCCCGGGCTCTGGTCCGGTCTTGGTCTGGAGTGAGAAGGAATGGTAGACGGCCGCAGAAGTCCTCACGCCCTAGCCGCCACGACAGGAGACGCGGTCTCAAGCCAGCGTAGGCGCAGGCTTGCAGAGGATGAGCAAGGCGGGGCGAGGAGCTCGAATCGTCGCATACGCATAGTGTTTAACGCGCAACTAAAAGATATATCAGTAAAACCGTAGGGGCCCAGCAGGGCGGATATCTGCTAGGGCCATGGGAAGGCTTCTGTAAAGTATACTGATGTTCCTAGAACGCAAAAGGCAACTGAGGGAAAATAGGTGTGGTTTTAGTCAGTAAAAATCTGATACGACTTCCCGCTCCACTTTAGAGCGGGAAAAGTTATTTATTTCACAAATACATTAAAGTTATTGGATTATTTCCAACCTCAAAAAAAGTAATGTTAATTAACTGCACGTAGTAAGACCGAGAGAGCAGTGGTGGCCGAGTGGTAACAGCCCCGACTTACGAGTTGTAGGTCGCGGGTTCAAACCCAGCCAGGCACATTACTTTGTGTAATTTGTTTTATCACCACTGCTCTCAAAACGGTGAAGAAAAACATCGTGAGGAAACCGGCATGTCCTAGAACCAAAAATTCGAAGACGTGACATTCACCAAGCCGCACTGGGGCGTGGTGGATTACGGCCCATTCCCTCTTTTAGAGAGGAGGCCTGTGTCCCAGCAGTGGGAACATTAAAAGGCTGATGATGATGATGAGTAAGACTGACAGTCGATTCCAACATAAACGTAGTTAGCAAAAAACTGTTTGGTAAAAATAAATACCTATGTCGACGACCACGGGCAATAAGCAATAAGGCAAGATTTACTGACTTATTGTCCGGTGATAAAGTCGGTAATCGAATAACATTTTTTTTGCGATTACCGAATTATTGCCTGGGAACGTCGCTGTATATTTTAAAGATAAGTGATCCAAATTTATACGCAATATATTTATTCACACGGTAGATAGAATATGATTAAATACTGTAATCAAACTCTACATTAACCAGATCCATTTCTCGGGTCAATTCGCAGGACGTATCCATCTTAATCTTTCAATAAGAACACTATTATTCTAAAAGATAAAAGACTTGAGATATTTCTAACCGAGATTTATATAAGCCACCGCAAAAAGGCGAAGAAATATCGCTGTTTCTGATTCAAAGCACGTACTCATTCATTGTAAATTCTTATGATTTGATAAAAAATAATATTTTATATTATTTAATTTGCATTTATTTAAACAGATCTCTGTCACATGTGCTGGTATGATGTTTTTTTTTAAATGCACTGCAATAATTTAATTATATACTTTGGGTCGGATTTTATCCTGGATTAACGTCAGTTAGTAGTAATCCCACGTTATGCTGTACTCTCCTAACAGAAAGTTGTTAACTGATGGGCAAATCCGTCGCCACGTCGCTCTAACGATCGTTCTTATATCTGCAAATGATAATTATATATTTACTTTTTTTTAAGCTAAAATTTGATCAACTTGAATATTATAAGTAATTAAATCAAAAGTTAATTGGTAGATAAATTGATAATAAATAATAAATCCAATTTAAAAGTTTTCTAGCTTCGACAGATTGGAAATTAATTGCTTTCTTTAAGTCTTTCGGTACGTACTTACTTAGCGACGGCGAAATGATTCTTACAGCCCCTTAATTAAGTGATTTCTGTAAAAAAGGAAAATTGATTCGAGGAAAATGAAGTATTTCAGATACTTAAGTAAGAGATAGAGAGAACGTTAATTTAAAAAAGATCACATTGATATAGAAGCCAATTGAGAAATATTATTGACCTTTTAAGTAATTGCAATTATTTTATAACTAATTGCTGCCAGTAACTTCACTCGTTAATAGAAAATTATCCCAAGGGATCATACCTCCGGGTAAAAAAGTATTTTATGTGGGTGATCTGAAGAGTTTCCGTCCTCAATTTGAAGATAGCAGCACTCGTAAATAAAAGCTAGTGAATGTAGCGATGCATCTTTTGATAGTTACTCACCAAAGTTTCAGCCATTTTGGACACGCAGTTGTTAATTGACAGTCATTTGAGTGAGTCGATGTGAGATGCAGAAAAAGATACTCACCGACTACTATTTGAACTGGTAAGAGAAATGAGACTGAACTGGTAGAGTTACAAGGAGTCAATGTAAAAAAGGAAAAAATGACTTGCATCTATTTTAGATCGGAAAATTTTTAGACCACCTGTGTATGTGTCATTTCCGAACATGGTCTACATGTGAACCTAGTTTTAGTGATTGGAATCCGTGCAGTCGTTTAAGCAGATGTAATAGTCATACACACTCACTTACAAACATTTTCCTTTATAATATCAATGTGATTACTTTTGTCCCCGGCATCATGTAAGTTTTATTATTCCAAGGAAATATATACCTTGTTCTTGTTCAGAAAGTATATTAGTAGGATTTCAATATTCTTCAGTATCATTATTTATTTAAGAACTAGCTGACATTTTTTCATAAAATGGTGCAACAATTGTTGACAGTTTGCCTTCTCAACTTCAAAGAACGATACAAATTGCTCTGAGGAAACTCGAAAATTAAGCAATGAGTGCTACCATTTTGTGTTCAGCAGTTGGTGTCACTGAATAGGAAGGTCCATAAGTAAAGTTTTCAAAAGTTTTTATTGCGTGCACGGAACTAAAGTTTGATATGAAGGCATTTCTAAAGCCGTGAAAGTACTACAAAATATGATATTGATAGTAGTCACTATGTTGTACCGTACCATATTGTTCAAAAAAAAGAACGGATATGATACTAACAGAAGTTATTCTCTTTAGGCCATGATCGATAGACATATATTTTAATAATCTCTGCCATAATAAACTGGTTATAGTAAAATATTTAACAAAAACGGTAAAATTTCACATTTCTGAGACCTCACGCTACTTCATCATCATCATCATCATTTCAGCCGAAAGACGTCCACTGTTGAACATAGGCCACCAACTGTCACCACAATGTCCTGTGCATCTCGCATCCATCGGATTCCCGCTATCCTTCTCAGGTTATCGGCCCACCTTGTAATAGACTTTCGTCTTGAAACGCCACAGTACTAGTAATATACCGCAGTATATTGGACGAGAAGCTATCAACCACAAACTATTCAACGCCTCTAGCGGTAAATAATTCGAACGCGATAGCCCTTATGGACTCGAGGCTACCCTAAAAGGTAGATCATGTTTCATCAATTAGTCGTATGTTTTAAATTAACCGATTGGGACAGCTGCACAAAAATATAACAGTCGAGAAATCATTGTGCAACAAAACTGAGACGTTCGTTATTCTTTGTAAATGGATGATTGTTCTACTGTTTGTTATTGATATACAAAAAATAAAGACTGAAAAAAAGGAAAGAAAAATAAAAAAAAGAGAATGAAATTTGGCACCACACAAACCACACATACTAGATAGTTATGAATGAAACAAAATAAATTAGGGTGCCTAACCGCGTAAATGCATAGAGACGACCTTGTTTATTTTATTTCAGCCCAAACAAAAAAAGAAACAAACAAGACACTTGTTCTTGTAATGACCAAATATCTTCTATCTTCTTCTATCTTCTGGAGAGAGGTGGATTGGATGGAATAAAGGCCAGTATAGCCCAACTACAATAGTCAATTATGGACTGAGTGGAAATGCTGGAATCCAGAGAAAACATTACGTAGTAGTCCTTATAATTGAAAAAATAAAATATATATATAGACGCTAAAAGTGCCTATACTTCCGTGAAAGTAGTTCGCCTAAGGGCTGATTTCATCATTCAATATAAAAACTCAGTTCAACTAAACTGAGCTCAGCGTAATCTAGTTTAAAGACCCGTGTCGTAAACATGGGCGACAACAAAAGAATTGAAACTGAGTTTAGGGTAAACTAGTTTTAATTCATAGCGGTGAAACTAGATTACGCTGAGCTCAGTTTAGTTGAACTAAGTTTTTATATTGAATGATGAAATCAGCCCTAAGAGTCCAATGAATAATGTTAACTACATCGAAACACTTCGGGGATGTAGTAAGCGAGGAAAGTGATCGAAGTAATGAAATTCGAACAATGAAGTCTCATTCTAAAATAACATAACCCTTAAAATCACGCAGGTATGTAAATGGTCCCTAAAATAATGATGTTTAAGCAAAATCTTTTCAATATTTCACAGAAAGGGAACAATGATTCGTACGCAAAACCTCATTCATATATATTTAATTTATTACTGGAACAATAGGTACGTGGTCAGATATCCTTTTGAAATTAAATCTGAAATAGGGAAAATTACTTTCAATTATACACTTTTCTATTTTCATAATAAGCATTTATGCTTATGCTGATTATGCTTAATCAGCCTTATAAAGTTCTTACTGCTGGGACTCAGGTCTGGGCTCAAGTCAGGTGCGGGTCCGTTCCCGCGCGCCTCAAGGAGCTGTCAGCAACTACGGTTTGCTGACAGCTCAGGCCCAGCCTGCTAACTGCAGGCAGGCAGGGTCGAAGCCTGCTGGGGTCAAGGGTCTGCTTCTGAAAGGAAGGCTCGGCCCTGGTATGAAAGGCAACGAAGAAACGGGGTGGGTTTTTAGTCAGTAAAAATCTGACACTATCTCCCGCTCCGCCCAAGGGCGGGAGATGTCATTGGATGATTTTACCCACCACCAAAAAAAAAAGTCAGGTGCGGGTTGGTCACAAGTTTTCGGATATTTGATTTTAGAATGCCATTAAATTGCTATAAATTGCACTACAACACACTTACTGGTATATAGATAGCCTGGTAGCCTATGCAAAAAATTTCGTTTCATAACTTCTCCCATTCTAGCGTGAACTGAGAGGGCGTGTCAGACTTTTCCTGACTAAAGCCATAACAGGCATCGGCCCTCTTGGGCCCCTTGAGCTTACCTAACATGCGGCACGCGTGGAATACTACGTTTTGTCGACAGATTCAGATTCAGATTTATTTGTAAACATAGGTTACAGATACACATGCCCATGCCCTAGCCATGGCCTAGTTTTTACTGGACGGGTGTACATCTACTTGTATGAGTTATATACGCTGATCTTTTGCTGTTACTTACTTATCTTACGAAGGTACAACAAAACTTAAAGGAAAGAAAGAAAGAAACAAAAGACATTTATTTGTGACTCACACAGGACAAACACTATTTAATCTTAATATGAAAATAATAAAAAAGAAAAGGCCATTCAAAAAAAGGCTAAAAGAAAAAGGAAAAAAAAGGGCAAAAAAAAAAAGAAAAAAAGGCTATTCTATTTTGCTCTTTCATTTCCTAAACTTTTTGTTAGGTGTTATTTTCTACGGTTTTCAATTTACTATCGGGACCTATTTTCGTTTACAGAGGGTACCGGGGCTTATTTCTTTTGTCGAGAGAAAGATGTGCCCGTGACGTGAAAGACAATTTGTTTAGTGTTTATTTTTTTTAAATGTACACGATTTTCGTTGAACTATTTGGTAGTACTTTTGACCTACATTCTGTTATAATAGAAATTAGTGTGATGCTCGACGTTTCTTCGTGTGATCGGATCAGAAATGAAGACATCCTCAGAACCAAGGTTACGGATATAGCCCGAAAAATTGCCAAACTAAAGTGTCAGTGGGTAGGACGCATTGCTCGGAGAACAGTTTGTCGATGGGACCGAAAGGTTCTGGAGTAGCGACTATGTACCAGAAGATGCAACGATGGACGGCCCCAGATAAGGTAGGCCAATGACATGGTGAAGGTCGCTGGAATCCGACCGGTAATTGTAGCCACACTTGGAAGGGCCTTTATAGCCAAAAGCTGCTCTTTTGGCTTAGATGATGATGATGGTGATGAGAGATTATTGCAATACTAATACCTATAACAAAAGAAGACATTGGAAGAAGAAGGTCACTGAAGAACTGAAACAGTTTGCCTGCTGCGGTCTTCCCGTCCGTTTATAACTTAGGTATCTTCAAGGTCAGAGTGAATAGGCTCTTAATAAACCAGTGCGCCTTACAATCAACGATTGCATCACTGCTCACCATCAAGTAGTCAAATACCCTAGGGGATAATCCAAGTAAATTTAGCGTAAAATTTCTATGTACAATCGCCTTTCGCAAAGGCCCATTGCCTTTGTCTTACAGAATATTCCCAAAAATAATCCAAGTGTATTCTAGCAACAGGTCGAAGCACCAATATATTTTACCCACATCGAAATATTGACACAAATGAGAAAAGAACTAAATGTTATGTTGTAATAACGAGTACGATCATGATAATAAATAGCTGAGGGGAGATTTTTTCCCTTGAGGTTCTTTTGGCTTTGTGCCAATTTCTGTCTGATGGCTTTATAGGGGCTGTAAACTTCTCTTGAGTGTGTGATGGAACAGATTTTGGGTCAAGATTGTTTTGAGTAAGATGCATGTCTGTTTAGATATATTGTATCAAATTTTTAACAGCGTGCAACCTGAAATACAGTTGTTACAAGCGCTCTTACGTGATTATTACCTACACATTTTTTTCTAGATATTCAAACACATATATTTTTTGGATTAATATCCAAAAGATATCAGTGTTTTCAAAATAACTGACTAATGTGTATATAAAAAAGCGAAATACCATTCACTAATTAATCACGAAATATAACACATACCAACTTAAAATTTGGCAGGTAGGTTCCTTATAAGATGTAACATTCCGCTAAAAATTTTATGAAACTCCACCCCTATGCAGGCCGGCAGGGTCGAAGCCTGCTGGGGTTAAGGGCCGTTTTCTGAGAGGAAGGCTCAGCCTCGGCATGATAGGCAACGAAAGAACGGGGTAGGTTTTTAGTCAGTAAGAGTCTGACACTACTTCCCGCTCCACCCAAGGGCGAGATTTGTCATTGGATGATTTTACCTACCATAAAAAAAACCCTGAGGAGGTAAAACGGGGCTTGGATGTTTGTATAGAGAAACCTACGTTCACGCGAGTGATGCCGCTAGCAGAAGCTAATATTGGAAAAGCCTAGAAAATTCTAAGCTGATGTCTCAAAATTTTAAAATTTACTTAAGTATGTGTTTCATTCATATTGCTTATAAGTTGCTATCATAAATATTTTATTTCGAACGCCATCTAATCTTACATTATTTTCTCCACATCGAATTCATACCCCCGTAACAAATTCAGAGTTTATAAGAATTTTATGAACACAAAAACCCGCAAAGGCATTGTTTTCGGCGTTTTTGTAGGAGTGGCGATATTTCTTGGCAGCCATTAATTTGACCCTTCCCTTTCGCCGTGGGGTAGGGTCATGGGGTAACACTTTTTATACAGAGTTATTTATAGCCGCAATGCACCAGCTGCCGAATAGATCTTCACTATCAGTTTTATAAGAGATAAATAGTGTTATAAAAATTTTGCTTGCTTTTTAGGACACCTCCCACTAGGCGATTATATAGGGTGACTGGTAATTAGTGAATGATACTTAAACACGTGATTGTAGTCATGATAACAAACAACTTTTACTGTGGGACCAAACCTGAAATCGCGAAAAAAAAATCTGTTGGTCAGTACATTTGTGTTCGCCTAACTGGTCAAAATGTACTGAACTCGGCAGATTTTTTTTTTACCAGTCACCCTATATTTTACAAAAAAAGCTACAAGCTCATCATAATATTCAATCGACTAGACAAGCCCGGTCTTTAGAAGCCTCAGAAAGCACGTAAAGCCGTTGGTCCTGCGCCTGATCTCTCTCTGCTCGTGTCGGATTCCCGTTACGTCAGACTATGAGAGTCAGAGCGGTTTCGCATTACGTTCGATCCGAATCCTATCCGAACCCGTGTATTGTCCGTGTATGGTCCGTAGTATTTGTATTGTATTTGTATTTCGGGCTGGTGTCCGCAACTCCACCTCTAAGCGCGTATTATGCGTACGGGCAGGTCAAATATGTCATTCGATCCACCCCAGCTCCTCAAAGAAGGCTAGCAGCGCCTTGGTGTTACATGGTCCGTAGTAGCCGTACAACTATTTCATTACAATAAAATTGTGGTGGGGGCGAGCACGTACACTTTTCTGCACTAGTGCAGAAGCGGGGGTGAGCACGCGCACTTGTCTACACTAGTCCAGAAACGAAACGGAAAAGTGTCAATTGCGCCTAAAAGCGGTGGAAAAAAAGCGGGTTTTTGTCGGATCAGATCCGGGTCGGACGTAGTGCGAAACCGCTCTAAAGGAACAAATAGTGCATTTGTGTTTGCGCACGCACTCGTGCAATATAATATCTCCTGCGTACTTGGCTAATCAGTATCGTGATCGAAATTCGGTTCGTAGGATTAATAGCTTCTACATTTACAATATGCACCAATTTTAACCAAGTCAAAGTTACCAGCCACATCATAATTCTCACCTGCTGTAGACGAATCATAAACCAGTAGCTTTTATTTTATACACATTTTATTATCCCGCCAACATTTACGAGGCTAGACGTAAGTTTATGTTTATAATACATGCAATATATGTTCCAACAAACGCAATTACCTATAAAAGTATCGTGATAAACTGTTACTAAACTGTGCTGCGTTTGCACTGATAGAGTAATTTAAGGAGGCAAGTGATATTTTTGGTTAAAAAATCATTAACACGTTGGCAGTGGCACATATTTTTGTATTATTTCCATTCCTGTGGTACGGGGCGTTTAAGACCTCGTATGAAAATGATCATTATGACGGTAAGAGGCTTATTAGACTCCGTAACGTTTGAGAAATACAAGCTTTCTTTTAGCTAAGTGTGATACGAGTGTACGGGGCAAAGTGACCCCGTATTTAAGTAGATACATCACTTCATTCTGTTTTAGTAGGGCGTCTTAGGTCTGCATTCATTTCTTTTCTAAACAAAACCAAATTTAAGTTATGACCTCCGCACGAAAAAGAAGATTATATTTTTCTTAGCTGCATCGCAAGAAAGACACGTACGGGGCATATTAGACCTTGTTCCACATTGAACGTGTATAACTTCTTCCACCCGCAGATGGCGCGAAAGCTAGTGTCAGATTTGACAGACTACTTGTATTTTTTTCAGTTGCCCTTTGCTTTCCAGAGCCGCGGTAACTCTTTTAAACAATTTCGCTAGACGAGTGATCGAAAACCTTTTACGGAAAATCATATTACTAAGTCGACTTAACCTAAAAGCCTAGTTTAACTTTGGTTTATAGTTGCTAGCTACACTTTCGGTTGTTTGTACTAGCTCATATTTTGGATTAGGTTTACATAGCATAGGTACCTACTTGTTCTAATAGTATATGAATTGGAATGCTTTAGGTATGCATCTTGGACAATTATCCCAGAAATTATAACAGTTCAACATGGCTGGACACCGTTAAATTTTGGTCGTTTTAATTCTGCGGAGGGTCGATTCGGTGCATGAAACCCTATCCATGTGTAGAGATAAAAATGAAATATAAAGCACTTTTTTTAAACTCGAATTAATTTACGCATGTACGAAATTGATTTCTTTAAGTAAACGTCAGCTGAGCGAGGCCAATGAACTGTAAGTAGTTAGTACGCAACGACCGATAGCTACTTACAAGGTCATTGACTCGTTTACTTAAAGAAATTAATTTCGTACATGCGTATTCGAGTTTTAGAAAAAAAGTACTTTATTTTTTAATTTTACCCTCACAAATCGATAGTGTTTCATGTACTGAATCGACCGCCCGTGGGATTAAAACGTCCAAAATTTAACGGTGTATTTGTCACATTCTTCTATCACGCACCAACGTCTGAACGAAATCGAAAAAAAAATTGAGTCTCAGGTAGACCATGTCTTGAAACTAGATATATAGGATAAATATTTCACGAATATATTACCTTGAGTTCATTTATTTCCTGGTCACATGGACATTCAGACGGTCAAAGCAGCAGGCACAAGCTCTTTTCTTCTTCATGGTCGTTTCACTCTTGTCAGAGTGTTAGTGGATATCACGGTACGCCGTACGATTTCCCGCCACTATTTTGTCTGATGGCAGTCATCCGGGCGCACTCATTCAATGGGCCGCCAACAGCCGTTTTGACTTGGTCAGTCCATCGCATCGGTGATCTGCCACAAGCTAGATTCTCATAAAACTTATCTTACGTGAATACGTTTTAAGTTACATATTTCTCAGTAATGAAATAACGCTACATTACGGATCTGAAAATCTTGTTATAAAGTACGTGCAAACGTACTATAGGTACTTCGTATTCACTCTCCTTAATGTAAAGGCACCTCGATAAGCTCACAGATTTGGGTGATTACGTGTCTGGATTTGCACTGTTCTGAACTAGGCTTAGTTTCGCTACAGTTGTTCAATTGTTTTTCGTTTCAATTAAAAACGTTTTGTGACGAAATTCTTTCGTAATAGATAGAACTTGATGGAGTTCAAAGTGATTCTAATATGCTTTTGTTATTACTAAGATAAATTTTGTTACTAAATAGACACTGAATAATATTTGTCTAGAGAATTATATAGTTTTTTTTTGACAAATGATTTTGGTATGATTGCTTATATTGCGCATATTTTCTATCGCCATGGGGACGGCTAAAAACATTTCGGTTCAACGCAAAAAGGGAAAATACCCAAAAAAGATAGCGAAGATTATAACCAGTAACTTTCCGGGATCTAATCAGGAAAGGACCATGGGCATGATCGTATAACAAAGGCGTAAAAGATTTGAGAACACTTACCATTTTATGATAGCAGTTGACATTTTTGTTCAAGAATGCAAGATGGATAGGTATCTTTACCCGTTACCATAAAAGTAAAATAAATGTGGCAAAAGATGGCAGGGTCATCTTTTATTATACTTTGTTTTGTAATATACTGTTCGAAAACGTTATTATATCACACTAATGTTATAAAGGCAATTTGTTTTATGTACGAATGTATATTTATTCTTCACGCTCAAACTACTCAACGAATTTCGTTTAGGGTATGGCCCACTATTCATACAAACTTTGGCCCAAAGTGGACAGTGGATATAAATGTTAAGACGACTTTCACTGTTTATGAATTAAAAAACCTGTCACAGCTTTTACTTAAGCCCGTAATCACCAGTTCATCGTCATCATTTCAGCCGAAAGACGTCTACTGTTGGACATACGCCTCCTCCAAGTGTCACCACAACGAACGATCCTGCGTCTCGCATTCACCGCAATCTCGCAGTCTCATCTGTAATAGTAGCAGGTATTCCGACTGAAGAACTCGTCTATCGTGACTGGTAGTCGGGAGGAATCTCGGCGGCTGGGGCGTGAGGACTTTCGTTCTCTCACGCGTGCGGCCTTCTCGCTTCGGACCATAGCCTGAACCAGGGCCCGGCGCGATTACCTCCACGAGGACACGGTGATTAGTTGATAATTTAAAAACACTATTTCTTTTTTTGGTTTAGACAAATACAATAAAAAATCCGCCCCTAAGACGACACACTTACCAAAATACTAGACCAAATGACGTATTTTTTTAGTCAGAAAAATGCTGAAAAACGTAATAGGTATTTATAATTGTAATATTTGTATCATTGTAATGTGTTTGGCACCCCTATGTAATCTCTATACGGAGTAGTGACTCCATATAGAGATTACGTCTCTCTCTGGATTGACCACAGATTATCATAATGACATTTATCGGCCACAGACTCACCAAATCTCCCTCGATATAGCGACGTATGAGCTTGAGACAAATATATAATAAAAAATAAATAATTCCATGGAGGGTCGATTCGGTACATGAAATACTATCGATTTGTAAACATAAAATAAAAAAATAAAGCACTGTTTTTCGAAAACTCGAATTAATATACGCATGTGCGAAATTAATTTCTTTAAGTAAGTTTAAGGTAGTTGTCGGTCGTTGCGTACTAACTACCAACAGGTCATTAAACTCGCCCAGCTGACGTTTACTTAAGTACTTAGGTATACTATTATTATTTTGTTTTTGTTCTGCGCGTGTAGCGTAGTTTAACGCGGTTAACACCAAGCTTTGATTTATAAATACCATGTTATGCCTTGCATGGTTTCCCTACTTAACAAATAGCAGGATTAAAAACGGATTATTATTTATGCGCGCTTCAGGGTATTTAGAAATCCCATAATGTAAATATATGCGTATAGCCGAGGAACGTTATGCAATGAAAATAAAGCACTTTTTGCAACACACAGAGTGAGAGCGGTAAACGCGCAAAGTTACTATTTCTTATGGTATATGTGATGTATAAAATAAAGAATATGCAGTTAGGGCTTGACAGGTCTGGCACGCTTTGTGACCAGCTTAGAGCTCAAACGCAGTAACGCCGCGCCGTGCCGTTGCGGTTAGCCGCAATTTAATTTTTGTATGAAACCACTTGATACCAATGCACTGACTTGAGGAAAGCCGTTAACTGCTCTGGTTGTCTTGGAGTTGCGGTGGGCCGCACCGGTTAGTCGCAAGCGCCAGTCTCCAACAGACGGTGTATCAGTCTCCAACATCGATTTTTATTTTTACGACGGCGTTTTCGACGATAATTTAAATAAATACACAGCAAATTCTTCTACGTACATCATATCCGACATTTTTAGAAGCTCTGCCGAACCGTGACGATACGGTTTGCCGGAATACGGCGTGCCGTTGCGGCAGACTGTATATACTGCGGGTAACCGCAACGGCACGCCGCGACACGGCCAGCCGTTATTGCGTTTAAGCTCTCAACTGAGGGCCGACTACCCCCACTACAGTAGCGTGCCGGTGTATGCAACCCATAGCTGCATACTCTTATTTATAAATCTCCGTGTACAATAAAGACGTACTATGTTCTATTTACTGGAGTGACCCGAATGTCCGTTCACAAGTAATTTTTCGCAATTTAGTCACCTATTGGGTCTAACTAAATTCCAAACACTAAAAAATTACAATTAAAAATACCGTCGAATCAATTGGAAGAAAATCAAAACAAAATAACAATTATTTGATACTTTAACCAGCGGTTACACCCATGTTATAGTTTTTTTTTTTTTTTTACGGTAGGTAAAATTATCCAAAGACTCTTACTGACTAAAAACCTACCCTGTTCCTTCTCTGCCTTGGTTCCAGGGCCCTGGTATGCATTTTCATAACTTCCCAGAGCCTCGACCCTACTGGGCCCCTACGGCTTGCTGACAACTCCTTGAAGCGCATGGGAATAGTGCGCGCCGTAAACGACTTGGGCTCGGTCCGGTCTGTTACCGGACAAACGAGAAAATTATCCCAAAGGCATAAGAAGTGTTTTACGTGCTATTCGTGTTGGATCCTATCCGTGTGCTAAAATTTATCAACATATGATATGCCAGTTAAGCGTGAAGGAATAACAAACACATACAAATATTTGCTTTTTATAATATTAGTTAGATGTGTGATATGTTTATGAGCCACGGTATATACGAGTAAAAGTGAAAACATGAAAAAGTATTCTTAAGCAAATCACACTTCAAAAAGGTGACAAGTTACTAAAATAAATCATCTTAATTCCGTCATCGCCGTTCTACCATCGGACAACCCGACGTTTATACCGCGTACCGATGTACGCGGTATAAACGTCGGGTTAGGACATTTTGTCTGCTGCGGTCTTCCCGTCCGATATTAATTGAGGTGTCTTCAAGGCGTGAGTGAATTGGTTCGTAATAAACTAATGCGCCTCACCATCAACGATTGCATCACTGCTTACCATCAGGTGGGGTCGCAATCAAGCACTAGTTTATATAAATAAATAAAAAAAAAAACATAATTTTTATTATGGGTCATGGTTGGCGCAACACGTTTTTTCTTTCATTCTGGCCTGTCACCCATTATGCTATCACTAACTCCTTTTTTTTCCATGTCACTTGTCACACTATCAATCAATCTTTTGTTTGGCTTCCCTCTCCATCCATGTATACTTATAATTATTTTAGTAACATTCGTTTCATCCCTTCTCTTTACATGGCTATACCAAGACAAATAATTCCCTTTTAACTTTTCAGCCACTGGCACCGCTTTTTAACTTCGTCTAATATACTCACATCTCACTTTTATCCATCAAAATACGATACACAAAAAGCAATTCTATCCTTTAGAGTTCAGATGGAAAGAAAAAAACCGGTCAAGTGCCAGTCGGACTCGCGCACGAAGGGTTCCGTACCATTGAGAAGGTAAAGAACAGAACAACAACAAAATAGGAAAAAATGGTGTTTTTTGTATGGGGGTTCCATACAAAAAACCTTAAATTTTATTTTAATTGTAATATTTATTATTAAATTACAAATACAACTGAGTATTTTCTGAATATTTCAAATACCTACCTGTTGCCATTATTGATAACAAGCAAAAAAAAGGGTAAAAAAATCGCCTTTGTTGTATGGAAGCCCCCCTAAAATATTTATTTTATTTTGTTTTTAGTATTTTTTGTTATAGCAGCAACAGAAATACATAATTTGTGAAAATTTCAACTGTCTAGCTATTGAGGTTTTTGAGATACAGCCTGGTGACAGACAGATGGACGGACGGACGGACAGATAGTGAAGTCTTAAGTAATAGGGTTCCGTTTTTACCCTTTGGGTACGGAACCCTAAAAACAAATTCTATCCTTTAGAGTTCAAACTGAAAGAAAAATCAATGTTTCAAGTATTAATGAACGTAGGTACTTGAGCTGTTATGCTTTGATTTAAATTTTAATGGTAAGTTCGTGTTAGACTCTAATGAGTGTATTATGTTTGCTTCGAAATTCTTAGCTTACTTCGGTTGTTAAACTGTGGAACATGTTTATTATTAACGGCTTTGAGCGGTGTAACGGCATTATGGCATTATTAGACTGAATTATTTGGTATTTTTTCTCTTCTCTTTGTATCGGTTGGCTTTTAAATGCTAACTTGCTACCAACTTTTGTTAACTATGACCTAAGTAAGTATGTATGTGTTAGTCTAGGATATTAACTATCCTGGTACTAAATTTCATCCAAATCTGTTTTGCTGTTTGAGCGTGAAGAAGAATAGTATAATTTGTTAGAAGCGCAGAAAGTTTGTCAATGCGACCTAGGCGGAATTCGCACGAGCCGTAGGCGAGTGTGTTATGGAGTCTTTGCACACATATCATACGATGTTTTTCAATACACTTACAATTCGTGGGGGCTGATCCGCGCCTCGTGAGGGTCGGCGCGTGCCCAGCCTGATACGATAAACAATTTTATTACAGTAAAATTGTGGCGGGGGCGGGTATGCACTTCTTTCCGCACTAGCGCAGAAAACAGTCCATTGCGTGCCTAAAAGTGTGGGATAAGACCGGGTTTTTGAGTAAGTATATTGTAAACAAATTTTCGCATTTATAATAAACAATAAGAGCAATACAAGTCTGTAAGATACATTTACGATACATTTGTCTCCACTTAGTACTATTCACCACAAAATATGTTTTGTTAATTTACACTAATAAATCGATAATACTTTATTACTATTTTGTGGTATGATAGAATCGATTTATAAAGAATCCATATATTAATGGTATTTTCCTTCAAATATGGTAATTTGGTTTCATATACGTCCTTTCCTGAATCCAATCATTTCGCGTTTACGGAAAAAACCCGACTTTCATTACCTAATCTCCTTACGCCGAGTGTTTTTGGTAAAAAAAGAGTTACATGTCATGGTTTATTACATCGTGATAGGGCTACCATTTTTTTCCGCCTATTCATAGTAACATCTTTTTTTTAGGGTTCCGTGACCAAAGGTTAAAAACGGGACTTTATTGCTATCACTAAGCTGTCAATCTATCTGTAACCAGGATGTATCTCATGAACTGTGACAGCTAGACCGTCAAAATTTTCACAAGTGACGTATTTCTGTTGCCGCTTTATCAACACATACTAAAAACATAGATAATAAAATATATATTACAGTGGGACTTCCATAGAGCAAACATGATTTTCTTGTGACCGGATTTTTTTGAGATAGGTAATCATCAAATAAATTCTCTTCTTCTTCTGTCTCTCGGTTCTGGGTGGAGTGAGAGGGAATGTCAGAATTTTATTTATTGTCCAAGTTATATTATTATGCTTTTCATTAAAGTCGGTTTAGCCATTCGACTTCATGGCAAATTTCATAGTTCTAGGTTAACAGGAAGTACCCTATGAATTTTTATTCCTGTAAGAGTGTCAAAATAAACATTTTTTACGACATAAATGCCCGTATCTTTTTTTTTCGTTGTTTTTTGTGATTTTTTACACTTTCAAGAGACCGCAGACCTGAATATATCGTTTTAATTTCAACTCGATACCTCCACACCTTCCAGAGATAAAGGGTCTTAACAGACATTTCCTTTTGAGGTACGAACCCTTTAGAGTAACCAACCATACACACACATACTCAAATATTTTAGCCTTTAGTAATTATAATATACATATATCAGTGAGATGAGAGGTTTACCTCATAAATTCAGATTAAGCTTTAATTACAGAATCTCAAGTTGAGTATTTTTCAAACTCTATTATAAATTAGGTTTTAAGATGTGCACTCAATTAGCTTTCGAGACGTGCACTCAATTCAGAAATCCACCCTTGGAAAATCGACTTTTTAATCGAGTTTCGTTGCTGTACAAGAAGTTAGCTTTTAACTTTCTCAACAAGTTTTCACGAATCAAATCGAACGGCGAATAGAGAAAACAGACACGGATTATCTCATGTCAATTACAACGTCAATTTGAAGCACTAAAGCTCGAACGAATTTCTACTAAAGTGTTTGTTTACATGATTCGCGTTCCCAACTCAGTCCAACTGTCAGTTACCGAAAGCCTGATCGCGATTCGTCAATCTACTGTCAAATGTTGCAAGTTGTGATTGGTTTAATGAAATCAGAATAGACAATTCAATTACTGTTGAGATAGTTGATATAAATGAGAATTTATTTTGCAAATACAGACACAAACAACTTAAATATTAACTATATAAACTAAACCTATGTACATATAAACTAAACTAAGAATGTATGCTAGACGCAACTATGTACATACAATACAAAAACACAAAATACCCTCAGGCGTCGAAGTACTCCTCCACATCGCTGTCATCCGGAAATGTACCCAGAAGACTGGCAGCATTGCCACGTTGAATGGCAATGCTGATTCTTTGGGCAAGGAATAAGCCAGCCCTCAGGTCACGCAGTGTCGATCAAACGATTTAAAATTTCCTTGAAAAGGATACGCGCATTCGGACCCCATGATCCAAGCGTTTCGAGCCTAAACGGCTCACAACTGTAATTACCAATAAGGTTACAGTATTTGCGCCGTTTGAGGGTCTTATTCAATTACTTGAAATGAATAGAACAGATTCAATTGGATAACCTTTTAGAAGAGCAATGTTAATTAAATTTTGCAACGAGATCTGTTATTAAATATGATAAAAGCAATAAAATATGTCATTACAAATGCCATGTTTTCTAAACTAGATATATAAATGTAGAATTAGCTTTGTCATTGCAGATGGCAATGCTGCCAGTATTTTGGGCACGTTTCAGGCTTAGGTACCCAAAAGGCAGTGATAGGGAGGAGTACTTTGATGCCTCAGTATATTTATATTGGTTTACATATAGTACGTATTCTTTTATTTAAAAAATACTAACTGTTATATTATAGTAAAATAAATAATTAAAACTCTACGCTCCGGTAACAGACCGGACCGAGCCCAAGTCGTTTACGGCGCGCACTGTTCCCGTGCGCCTCAAGGAGTTGTCAGCAAACCGTAGGGGCCCAGTAGGATCGAGGCCTAGTCTGGGGCTCTGGGAAGGTATGAAAATGCATACCAAGGCCCTGGAACCAAGGCAGGGAAGGAACAGGATAGGTTTTTAGTCAGTAGGTGTCTGACACTATTTCCCGCTCCGCCCAAGGGCGTGATTTGTCATTGGATGATTTTACCTACCGTAAAAAAAAAAAACTACGACTAACTAAAATGAAACTAAAATATGGCGTCAAAAAACTTTTTGACATCGTTATCGACTGGTAATGTGCCCAAAAGATTGGCGGCATTGCCACGCTGTATGGCAAGCTTATCCTCTGTCCAAGGTAAAAACTAGCTCTCGGGTCACGCGAAGAGTTAGACGTTTCAACAGATCTTTAAACAACTTGTGGCCACTTGGACCCCAGATCCGTACGTAATTAGGTTACAAATTCTCGTAGTTCTAGTATATAAGATATGTTGTTAAAAGCAGGAAACAAATAATCTTAAAATGAATTAAGACAAACTAAAGAGAAAATAGTTGTGTAACATTGACTGACATTTTATAAGTACCCATGTAGGCCTATGTAAAATAAAGGATTTTGAGTTTTTTTAGTTTGAAACTGTTACTAACTTACACACTCCTATGTTTCCTCTTTGTCTTGCGTTCCAGGATTTTTTGGTATCTTCCGGATGACCCATGTAATGACTACTTACCCTGTAAGTTATGCGCTGATATTGCCACATATGCTAAATAAAAACAATTGAAAGTTTAAGCAAATGTCTTTATGCTACAACTTTACATTATAGGAAAACAACAAGAAGAAGATAACAAACCAACAACATTTCGACTCAATTTCTGAATGTTTTTATGAATGTTAGAGAGCACTTTGAAGAGTGCCAGAGCTGCGAAAGACAACATTTGAATAATGTAAATATTTTCAAGAAGTAATTTTTCCATATACTAGCTTCTGCCAGGGGCTTCGCAAAGTCGGTTTCTACATACAAACTTCCAAACCCCATTTTACCCCCTTAGGGGTTTTTTAATGGTAGGTAAAATCATCCAATAACAAATCCCGTCCTTGGGCGGAGCGGGAAGTAGTGTCAGATTCTTTCTAACTAAAAACCAACCCCGTTCCTTCGTTGCCTATCATGCCGGGGCTGGGTATTCCTTTCAGAAGCTGAACCGTGACCCAAGCAGGCTTCGACCTTGCCTGCCTGCAGCTAGCAGGCTGGGTGGAGTTTCGTAAAATCCTAATAATCTACACCCTATAAAGAACCTACCTGCCAAATTATAAGTTTGTATGTTTTATAGTTTCTGATATTTCGTGATTAATCAGCGAGTGGTATTTCGCTTTTATAAACCCCTATTTTTTAATTAGTGCACAAAAAAATGGGGCTCAATCAGTACCCGTTACTGATCATATTTATGTAGTCAAAAGTACAAAAAACGAAATCCCAAAATGGTCCACGAAAATTTTGGGTTCATTATTGGTAAATTCATAATTGAATCATCATTCATAACAACTACTATTAGAAAATACTAAGCGCAGTGTTTTCCATTTTTATTGACATTCTTTCATTCATAAACCTGAACAATGTTTCCATAAATTGAGTGAGATTTTGGGATACAAACAAACGCTCATAACTTTGCTGTTTATGAATATTATGCATTGAGACTTTACTTAAATAATAACTAGACCTTTTCTAATAAGCCCTTTAAGTATTAGCCATAATTAAAAAAATAGTGGTGTATAAATAGATAGATGATAAAGTGAATTATTTCTAAGACAGCCTGTATATCAAGTGTTTGCATAAGTGACTTTCCAGAAGAAAATACCCAGTCTACAAACCCAGTGATTCAAATGTGTCAATCACTAACTAGTTCTTAGGTTTTGCGTCTACATTCAAGTAGGTTATCTAGACATCAACCATACCCACCCTTATCACTCATCCCCTGTCTAAACTAAACCAAATCAATTCTACTTTTTAATACTCCAATATTTCAAATGAAAAAGGGAAGATTAAACCTGAGATTATAACCCAAATAGCCTATTTCAAACAAAATAATTACTTAACTTTAAACATCGCTTTTGTACGAACTTTTGGTATTTTCTTTTCAAGGCTTTATTTCAGTGTTCTATTGAAAAGTAAAAGATTTGTTCTCTTTAAGCCGGGTACAAACTGCTGTAACGTAACATGGGCATTTCATAAGTAGATAGATAGATAGATAGATAAAACATTTATTCGATGCAACACAGATAATGAGTAGACCATACACAAAAGCACAATAATATTACAAAACTAAGCACATAAATTACCAATAATAAAATAAACAATCACAAACACGAACCGAGTACCTACTCACATAGTAGAAAAATCAGTTCGTGAAGTTTCGGCACATTTCGGGAAATTCCTGCACCGGATTCGTGCGGAAGTGACGCCCGGGTTTCACTACTGTGTGGACCACCTGGAGGACAAGATGTGGGGCACACGGTAGAGGTGTGCCCCGCTTGAGCAAAACACCGCCGTTTCCTCAGGCAATGGTCCAAAGCGAGAAGACGGTCGCCTCCTTCTGCGAAACAGTAATGCTAGCAAAGGAGGTCGCACGCGTGAGGCCACGGCCCTCACGCCCCAGCCGTCACGTCGCAGGGATTCCGATCCCGATTTCCGGCCACCGCAAGCGCGGGCTTGCGGAAGGCGTGAAATGGGTAGCTCGCCGTCCAATGGTCCGGTAACCTTCCAGACCGGGCCCAAGTCGTTGACGGCGCGTTAAGTGAATGTGAACCTTCTTCCTTGTTTTCTTTGAAAGCAAAGAAGACACAGGTGTAACTTTTTAGTCAGTAAAAGTCTAACACTATTTCCCACTTCGCCCAAAAGCGGGAGATGTACTTGGATGATTTTCACACCTAAAAAAAATGCTCTGCTCACACGCGTAGTATGCACGGTTCTCGCGCGCAAGGCGTCCACATTATAGGAATTTTGTTACATTGCATGATACATTGCGACAATATAGACGGCATTTTTTTTCATTTCGTGTTACATTGCATGCTACGTTACATCAGTCTGCACCAGATTTTACAACGGCTAGTGAAATACGATGTTTCGTGAAGCTTTCTGCTTGCCTGAGGCGATCTATTGTGAGATCTCGGCAGTGAAGTGACTACACGATAGTACTCGTAGCTTCCGAAACTGAATTTAAAGGAGAGTGCAGGGTATTGTTCTTCATGGATGTGCTTTTCCAACAAATTTTTTCACGCGGCTTTATTCTCATAACCTGCAAAATTATACCGTACTATCAGGAAAATTTGAAATCGGATCAATACTGAGTAAACAGCTGGTCGACTCTTCGTGTGACCAGAGAGCTGGGCTTTTTTTCAGTTAACGAAGGCTGGCAGCATTGCCATCCAACGTGGCAATGCTGCCAGCGTTCTGGGCACATTTCCCATTGATATCGATGTATATGATTTTTTTGATGCCCATTACGTTCTTTTTTTACTACTTTATAATGGGCAGGGCTTTTCTTCAGTCAACGAATCAGCATTGCCATCCAACGTGGCACTGCTGCCAGCGTTCTGGGCACTTTTCCTATTGATATCGATGTAGATGATTTTCTTGATACACTATAAGTTATTTTTCTACCCATTTGTACCTATTATTGTCTTTAATTTATATATTTACCTATTGACTAATCGTTATGGGCTCTAGATACTGAAGCTGTGACTACATTCTAGTTATTTATAAGTATCAAAATAATGTTGGAATTTGGAGTAGCCATTATCCATACGATTTTATTTGACAACAGCTTTGTTTTAACGGTGGGATGTTATCAAATAACTTTTCCCGCTCTGGGTGGTGCGAAAGGGAATGTCAGACTTTTACGGGCTAAAACCAACCCATGTTTTTTTTTAGTTAGTACGGCTGATAATTTTTAATATGAATAAATTTTAACTTAACAACCATCATCGTCATCATTTCTGCCAAAAGACGTCCACTGTTGGGCAAATTGTTGTTGTGTGTCTCACATTCGTTGGATTCCCGTGACTCTCACTAGGTAACCTGTCCACTTTGTGGGAGAGCTACCAGCGCCGCATCTTCCAGTGCGCAGTCGCCACTTCAGAAACTTTCGGCCTCATCAACCATCTGTTCTGCCACCAATTCTTTGAAGTATATTGGTGACATAAGATCTCCTGCGGATATCTTTATTTCTAATTCGAATTTTAAATCAATATCAGGAAATTCTAAAGCCGACGTCTTTCGAACAAGTATCTATTAAAAGTTATTATTGTTATTCAGGTAAAAGGAGTTCATTGTCTAATTTATCATGTTATATGGATAATTATGACCCTCGTTATCCACAAATTACTCACTAGCCATTCATAAAGTAAGCAGAAACATTTAAATTTTAAGACAAACTCCTGTTCTCGTTAAAATTTGAATACCGGGTAAAACATTATACCTCGGTGAGATTTGTTTACTAAGAATTAATTATCTCTTTTAGTTCTGTCTTGTTTTATTATGTTTCTCAAAATCTTGTAGCTGTAAGATGGGTCTTTATATATATAGATAAGATGGATGTTGTTCTAGCTAGATTCTAAGAATTATTACTTTCATTCTTAGAATCATTTTCTTTCTATTTTGTAAAGTGGTTTTAAATTATTTTTTTCTTGTAATTTGCTTGTTGATGCCGATGTTTTTCAAGAAAACCGAAGGGCCCCGTAGGGTCGAAGCCTACTGGGGCCATGGGTTCGCTTCTGGAAGGAAAACCCGGCTCTGGAATAGAAGGCAACGAGGTTGTGGGTCAGTAAAAGTGACACGCCAAGGGCGGGAGATGCCATTGGATGATTTCTCACTCAAAAAAAAAGTGGTTAATGACAAAGGGTTTTTACGCGACTACGGCAAAGCTAAAGGAGGGTCATGAATTTGACAGGCTACGTATGTATGTAAGTGAGTATGTATGTAAGTATTTATGCATGTTCATCTGTTCTCTCATAGCTGCTAATCTACTTATCGGAACTCGACGTATGAGGTATCGTTAGAACCGTCTTAATCGTCCGCTGAACAAAGGCTACGTGAGGTGTCACAAAATTCAAAGTGGCGCCCTCTAGTGGACAAAAAGTAATGCGTTAAAAAATAAAAATGAGATAAATACGCCGTGTTTGGTATCATTTGAAAGGGCTTCACTTGAACACTTTTTTTTTACCCTTTTGATTTGATTGCACCTGTTCAGATAGTGCAAGCGTTGGCTAGATATCATGTAGATCAGCTTTGTCTCAGTGTGTCTTTAGTCTGGACATTAATTCCGGGGTGATTTTTAAGATATTACGGGATCCCTTCAATGTGCTAATGTTCACCGAGGTAGTTTTAGCTAGATTGTAATCCGACCTTTACATTTCTCTAAAAGGCAAGGCGCTTTTTAATCAGTACTTCAATATGAAACATTCAGTTACAATCTATAGAAAACTATGTCACTGCCATGAAAAACCATAAAATATTTTTATTACAACTCAAGCTTGTACTAGGATCTCACAATCAATGAGGAGCTTCACTTTAAAACAACGTTATTAAAAAATAAACAACTGAAAACTTCGCAGCCATAAACGTGACTTTCTTCACTTTATCCAAAGTTATCCTATATGAAGTTACGAACTAATTCTCTTATAAACTTCGAGCGTCTAAAGACGATGGTATTAATATTTCATGAATCTTTAGAAGATCCTGGAGGCGACTCCTCACGTAATCACGTTAAGAA
Organism: Leucania comma; assembly: GCA_958295575.1. NCBI lineage: Eukaryota > Metazoa > Arthropoda > Insecta > Lepidoptera > Noctuidae > Leucania > Leucania comma. The sequence goes on along the minus strand of OY282474.1, from coordinate 9,437,488 downwards.
AATCTTAAAATTAATTCCTGGCGTACTTCGAATGATTATGTGATGTGTACAAAAGAATTAAATGAGTGAAGTAAGGCCTTAATCGAGGTAATTAATCATAATGTTGAGTTTAGCGTGCTGCTATGATAAGGTAAACAATGGGATTGCTTCTGAGGGGTACTTGAGTGCTATTATACTTATGAAGTAAGTGGATGTACTAATCACCTCTAATGAAAAAGTATTATTTATTAAAATCCTACTTTCAAACAAAAAGTGTTGAATTTTAATTATTTATTTGTTTTTATAATGATTTTAATATTAAAAAAGACGATAAGATATTTAAAAATTTTATTGTTACGTATATTTTTAATGAATAAGCGAAATAATAAAAACCACTTTTTAAAAATAACAAAAAGCACTCTAAAATATGGCGTCGAATAATTTCACCACCTCGCTTGTCAACTGATAATGTACACTACCTAAAATACTGGCTGCATGGCCACACTGTATGGTAATGTTTATCTTCTGTCCAAAATAAAAGCCCTTGGGTCAAGCGCAATGTCAACAAGCTGTAATAATAACATAGAATACTAAATTTTTTAAGCGGCTTTGTTGGAGTTAATGTCGGACTGTTGGTTTCACTTCTTCGAAATTCTGGTCTCCTGGTATTTTTTGTTTCTTTAATAGTCATGATTCCAGCCTGTAATCGAGCTTCTTCTGCCTCCGTAATCTCCGTAAGCCTTGTATAACAAGTCCTATGTTACATTTTTTACCATCATCCGTGCGTCACTGTGAGGTGCCAGCTGAAATCCAGCGCTGGGTGTCTGACGCCCAGCAATTGGTGAGTTTGGGTTCGGCAAAGCTCAGCACAACTGTATTAACAAAAATCAGAATAGTTTATTTCAAATAGACTAATCACAGGCACTTTTAAATTGTAAAAATGTCGGTCAGTCCTTAAAAAAAGTAAAGCTAAATTACACGTTCCAAAGCATAGATTTCTATGGAGAAGAACGTGCAAGAACTCCATGGACACACTTTTTATTATAAAATTTAACACAGTACCCCATAAAAGAATTATGTACTTTAGCCAATCTGAATCGAGGTTGATCTAATTGGTTCTTAGTATTAAAATTGTGTCTATCACTTATCTTAGCAAAAATATATGAATATTTTTCTGAACATACTCCTACATAATGTTTTCAGAAATGTATTGACAAGGTACCGTCATAATATTTATTTCTTTAAATAGTTCCCTAAGAGAATCGCACCTGCGAAGATTATTTATGGCTAAGATTATATATTTTAAATACAAGATAAATTGTAGCAGTCGGGAGCCATTCTAGAATAGCTCTCAATTCACTAAGCCTCCATTTCTAAAATGGGTCCCGACTGCTACAATTTATCTTGTATTTAAAATATTATATAAGTAGTTAATTGCAATCGGGTACAACGATTTTCTTGTTTTAGGGCTTTTTCATGAATGCTCAGAAAAACAGTTGGGTTTTTTAAATTACCGTTTTTTATTCTTTATGCGCACAAAAAGTACAGAGGTTGACTTAATGCCTTAAGGCATTTTCTACCTTTAGGTGATACAGAGGCAAATTGTAGGTCGCGGGTTCAAACCCAGCCAGGCGCATTACTTTGTGTAATTTATTTCAACACTACTACTCTCAAAACGGTGAAGGAAAACATTGTGAGGAAACCGGCATGTCTAAGAATAAAATAGTTGAAGACATGTGACATCCACCAACAAGCACTGGGCCCGTCTAGTGTATTACGGCCCTTTCCCTCTCCTAGAGAGGAGGCCTGAGACCCAGCAGTGGGAACATTATATGGCTGATGCCATGCTATGATAAGGACTAGACCAACAGGCCAGTATCAAAATTCTAATTTCAAATAACACAAAAGAAAATGGCTCCAGTTGGTAACCCAAATATGCAAGATCCCTTCCTATACCTACACAGGGAACATACGAGTAGTAAAGTTCACCTCGTAACCAACAGATGTTACTTATGCATTGTTGTGGTATTCGTAGGACTGAAACGGGATTGCTTTGTGTGGTCACGAAGGGTACATACGCGATATAATGTAACCGCTAGGAGCCTTCGTATGTAATGAGAAAGTTATGGTACACCTTTGAGTGAAAGGTCGGTTAAGTACAATTTTGTTGAGTGAGTGACAAGTTTGGTGCAGAAGAATTTAAGGAAACCTGTTTTTGACTGCATTGAATCATTTAAAACAAACCCTAAAAAAACCTGCGATTTTTAAACAAAAATCATTTAAGTTCCTTATCAAAAATGTCTTTATAAAGTTGATACTCATAGCGACTACTTTCAGCCACACTCATTGCAGCTTTGAAGGGCTCTTACTCCACTTTTTTAAATAAATTGTAAATGTAACATCATCAACTCGGGATCTCCTAAATGCAAATTTACTCCAAAACTATGCAAAACTACCAAAAACAAAAACTAAAATTCTGTTTAAGAGAGTTTAATATGTATATCTACCCTTACTATGTATATATTATATGACATGTATGTCTACACTATCGATAATCTTTTTGACAGCTCCAAAATATAAAAATAAAATTATCTGAATTGATCTGCAATCAGTCGCTTACTTGTACATAAGGCTTGTTTTTTTTTTAATTTTTATTTATATTATTTGTTATAATACTGTAAATATATTTGATTTTTAGTAATTATTTAAATGTATGTTAAATACTTATGTTGTATAATCAATGACTTCATTTTATATTGATAATAGTATTTTATTTAAATTGCAATAATATTGTTAATTTCATTTTTCTTTAACCGTTGTAATAATTGCAATATTTGCGATAACACATTTTTTTTTACAATACGAAACTTCTTTCATATAAACTTAGCAGATCAAGATTTTTTCAAGATCTTTTACAAGCTTGGCTGACAAACAAATTAAAAATGAACAGAAGACTAGGAACTCTAAATCCCGTAAAGCCGTACAAAGTACTTTCACTTTCATTTCGGAGAAAAAGAAAAATATTTCGTCTAAACGAAAGTTCACTGAAAAAATATATTTTTCAGCGCAACAGTACTTTGTCACTTGACTTTTATTCATCACTTGGGATTATTTCGTGAAAAATCGCTATGTCCCTGTATTGTTATTACTTAGGTTATAACTTAGGCTCAAGACTGTTTCCTTCGCGCCAAGTAAATCACCTTCAGTCTGCCTATATATACACCGTTAAAATTTTGATCTTTTAATCCCGTGGAGGATCGATTCGGTACATGAAACACTATTGATTTGTAAAGATAAAATAAAAAAATAAAGTACTTTTTTTTAAAGTCGAATTGATTCACGCATGTATAAAATTAATTTATTTAAGTATACGTCAGCTAGGCGAGTTCAGTGACCTGTAGGTAGTTAGTATGCGACAACCGACAACTACGTACAACGTCATTGACTCGTTTAAATAAAGAAATTAATTTCGTACATCCGTATATATATATTCGAGTTTTAGAAAAAAGTACTTTGTTTTTTAATTTTCTCTTAACAAATTGATTGTGTTTTATGTACCGGATCGACCCTCCACGGGATTATAACGATCACTCGAGCTTAGGGCATTGCTTTTAGGCATTTAAGCGAAGCTTCATTGTGCAATTTATGGCAATGGGTGCGTTTCTGAATTGAGAATTTTGAATTAAGAATATCTCAAATCTTACTTGAGCTCCTTTGGACACGTTTTCTGGCTGGAATTTGAGATATATTCAACTTCAGATGAGAGTTTGAGATCAGAAATTGTATTATTGTGTGACGATTCATTTCATAGTCAAGAAATTTCATGTACTGGCAAGATAAACCTAGGTAGATAAAATTGCTTTGAGAGTCTACATTTTATGTATGTTTCTTATGGCTTACGCATCAACGGCTGAAAGGATTTAGGTGTAAAAGAGTTTTGTTTTTTATTTCGTTAGTAAATTCCTGTGGCCTATTTTCTACTTTCACGCTATTGTTATCAATATTGGGATGATAATAAGTTTTTTCGGTTTTTACGAGAAGTACCTTGTTTATTAGGGAATAAGGAAATATATCCTTCAACGATGTACCAGAAGACGCAAAGTTAGAAGGCCACCCACAAGGTAAACCGATGATCTGGTGAGGGTCGTGAAAGATCAGCTGTATGTGATACGCATAAGACCATTCGTTGCAGCGACACTTGTGGAGGCCCAATATATGCAACAGTAATGCCGTTTTTACGGAGATGCGGCACGTTGCGCGGCACGTTGGGCGTTTCGTCGTACATTGCAGCAGCAGGCTGCGTTATCGGTCGTGCATACATCGCTGCTTTAATTTGATAACGACAGATCTCAAAAATGCACTTTTTTCAAGAGAGCTGTTTAAATAAAACAATAAATTAAATTGTTTCCATCTTTTATTTTAATAAAGAGAACCCTTTGAAAATTGTCTAAATCGACGTAAAATCTATCAAATTTTTATTTTTAATAAGTTATTTAGCCTTTTCAATACAAAATCAACACATAAAATTATAAAAAACAACATGCTTCAGACATACGCCAAACAGTTTTTAGTTTAATTATTTTTAACATTGGCATAAATTATAGTACGACCTTTAATTTGACAACATTCTTTCGTGAACAGTGACACTATTCTTAATAAAACGATTAGTTCAGTTAAGTAATTTTTGTACAACGGCTTATTTATTTTTGATGCATTTTTTTTGTTAGTGAATTTTTACAAATAATGTCACTTTTACAATTACATTACTATTCTAAGGAAGGTGTAATACAAAACCAATGTATTTTTACTGTACAATGACATTTTTTGTTTTGTTTAACTAACTTTCTATCAGTCTTTATACTAATTATGTAAAACTTACCTTCACAGAACACGTGCTACTCTCAAAATTGCAAATATAGCTAGTATTTATATTATAGAAACAGTGAAATAATAAATAACCTCCTAACAAAATTAATTTTGTTAGGAGGTTATTAAAAATATTTATTAACGAGCTTACACATAATTATGACTTCCACTAGCCCACTTTAACAAAAATAAAGCATTACCTGTTTCTAAAAAAGTAATTTTCTTTTACTCATCATCATCATTTTCCTGCCTTTATCCCGTTTTATTTGGGGTCAGCGCAATACGTTTTTTTCTTCCATTCTGTCCTGTCACTCGTTACGCTATCACTAACTCCTTTTTTTTCAAATCACTCCTCACATAATCCATCCATCTCTTCTTTGGCCTCCCTCTCCCTCTCCATCCATCCCAATGTACACTCAAAACTCTTTTAGTAATATGCGTTTCATCCCTTCTCTTCACATGACCATACACCAAAATCAATTCAAACAACACAAAGTTACAAAAACAAATTTAAACAAAAAAATGTTAAAGTAGTAAAAAAGGTGTTACAAAGTTTTTCAAATGGTAAAAAACTACTACTAGTACTTAATATTTTACGCCCCATTTTTTGAAAATCTATGAAGGATTGCTCGTAGGATAACAAAAAGTACGCGGCAAATAAATTGAACTATCCGCCAGAGCTACACGCAGCCCTCTATCCGACCTAGACCCGAAAATCGGTTATAATCCTTGTCACACAAGTTGAACCATCATGATGGTAGGTGAATGTGCAGTAACCGATTTTCGGGTCCCAATCGAAGCGGGGGTCGCGCGCAACCACAGCATATGGTTCAATTTAGTTTGCCGTGTACAAATCTTCGTTATCCTCCGAAAAATCCTTTATAGATTTTCAAAAAATGGAGCATAAAATCTTGTATATATATTATAAGTTTTTTATTTAGTATATAGGCCTTTTTTCTTTTCTCACGTATCATCATTTTAGTTTTATAAATTTTCTTCAGTGAAATATTTTTATTACAAACGCTTCTATTTCTTGTCTTTCCTGTATTTTCAACTAAGTATCACTTTCTTGATATTATTATTATATGATTTTTTATAACAATATGAGTAATATTCTGTGTCTTTTGCTTCTACGTATAACATTACAATACCTGTTACTTTTACATTTCGACAATAGTGGCAATAGTGCCAATTTTCGGTATTTTCTGTTTCCTGACACCCTTTCTAATGACTGGATCTATAGCATGATGGCTGTTTGCCACGTCGCGGGCTCAAACCCAGCCAGGCGTATTACTTTGTGTTATTTCATCACCACTGCTTTCAAAACGATGATGGAAAACATCATGAGGAAATTGGCATGTCCTAGAACAAAAAATTCGAAGACATGTGACATCCACCAGCCCGCACTGGGCCCACGTGGTGGGTTACGGCCAATTCCCTCTCCTAGAGAGGAGGCCTGAGTCCCAACAGTGAGAACATTATAACGCTGATGCTATGCTATTCTATGCTATTTTCAATCAGCAAAGGTGATAATCCATTCCTATCTTGGTATTTTTTAGTATCATCTGCTACAGAAATCTGCGATGTATCTTCTGAATTGATGTTTTTACGATAATACACTGTAAGGGTAAAAATAATTAGATTAATCTTAATTAAAGAAATTATTTTCAATATTTAATGTCTTGCTTCCACACCTTGCTTATGTTATATTAAAAAAATATTTAATTGCAGTTATTTTGAACAATGGCATATATTTAAAAATCATTCAACAATAGCACAAAAAAGCGTCATATTTTGCAAAGAATAATCATAAAAATTAGGACTTTTAAGAATGAAATAGACTTATTTTGTATTAGTTCTAATATTTACCAAAAACAAAGAATTGAATACTAACCCATTTTGAAATACGCTATTTAGTTTCTCTACTCATTTGTTTTGATACCGTCGCAACACCAAATACCACGTTATTTAAATGAATCGAAACATAACTATGACACTCAAATTTTTTGTATATTGTCACAATACAAAAAAAAACCTTATTTAAAAGATTATTTTTCCGACCCAAATATCGACCAATAGAATTGCACCATTCGACGTCACGTGGTACAACCTACATGGTATTATACTGATAATTTTTTGAAAATTTTTAGGTTGTACCACGTGACGTCGAATGGTGCAATTCTATTGGCCGACATTTGGGACGGAAAAATAATCCCCCGAATACCACACGAGCTTTGTGGTATTATAAGTGAATATTCCACCAATAAGAACGAACTATTTTATTTTATGTCTTTTTTCAAGAGAAAATGCGTATGTCACCTTGCGAAAATTCAAAGCAACTGGCACTTTGTCGATATACCGACAAAATTGCGGTCGGTTTCGACCAATCAGATAACGTCATTCATTCATGGCACCTAGTCAAATGTATACATAGGAATGTGAGTTTTATTCACATGATTTTATAGATTAATCTGTATTGAATGGTAACATTATCAAAATAATGACACATTTTGTGATGTGACACTATCAAATTAAAGCAGCGACATATACATATAGCAATGTAAGACTGACCGCCCGACGCGCCGCGCAATGCGCCGCGTCTCTGTAATCGAGCACTACGATATCTTTCGACTAAAATGAGGCAGAGGAGGTAGCATCCCAACGCAGCGCCTTCTGGTACGTGATCGTCACTTTTCGTACTCATCCATCATCTGTTTAGCAAGCAATGTTTATGTTTAAGATAGGTATCTAGCAATTACTGTCCCACTGCTAGGCAAAGGCGTCCCCCAAATTCTTCCAGATATTTTTCTCCCACGCCATCTCGAACCAGTCCAATTTTAAACATAAAGATTACAAATACTTGTAAACTGACACTATATTAGTATTTTTTTTTAACAAGAAATGTTTAAAATGATTCAAATACTCAGATTTCAGTGAAAAGTTTACTTTGATTTTGTCTTTGATCAGTCGACGGTGAAATCAAATCTAGTGAAAGCAAAATCTTTCAGGTGGAACTATTAAATCAAATGTCAATATAATATACTTTCATGCTAGCATTCCTTCAGAGGGTAGACAAAGGTCAACGTAATAAATATTTCAGTATAAGCATAAGCATTATCATGTTCCTTATAATGTTCCCACTGCTGGGGCTCAAACCTCTCTCTAAAGAGGGAATGGGCTTTTATTCAATACTCGGACCCAGTGCGGATTGGTGGATATCATGCCTTCGAATTTTTGGCTCATGGACATGGCGGTTTCCTCAATATGTTTTTCTTTACCATTTTGAGAGCAGTGGTGATGCATTACATGATAAAAGCTAATGAGCCAGGCGGGAGGCAATGATGAGGTGGCCCGAGAAGATCTGGAAGTAGTTGAGGGAGGCCTTTGCCCAGCAGCGGGCAAGTATAGGCTAAATAAAAAAAAAATGAGCCAGGCTGAGTTTGACCCCACGACGTAATATTTGTTGCCCCTAGTCATAACTTCTCTAGTCTCTGCTCTTTTATGGTGTTTTTATTATTATGAGGATTTCATCACGCATGCTGATTTGTTCCGCATGCGTATGTCCTTTTCATACAAGTATTTATTGTAATGCAGGGAATAAGCTCGCGGGACGCGTGTGGGACGGGGCTATTCCGCATGCGTGATGTAATCCGCATGTTAAAAAATACATCCTAGTGGTTTTTAGTTATTTATTTATATAAAAGGTGACCGTTATGGACTGACTGATCTATCACCACACAGCTTATATCATTGAACAGATTGCGCTGAACTTTGGCACTTATATACAGTTAATTTTGGCCGTTTTAATCCCGTGATGGATCGATTGGGTACATGAAACTCTATCGATTTGTAAAGATAAAAATGAAAAAAAAAAGAACTTTTTTTAACTCGAATTAATTTACACATGTAAACGTCAGCTGATCGAGGCCAATGAACTGTAGGTAGTTAGTACGCAACGACCGACAATTCCCTGCAAGGTCATTGACTCGTTTACTTAAAGAAATTAATTTCGTACATGCGTATCTATATTAATACAAGTTTTTGAAAAAAAAGTATTATATTTTTTTATTATTTTTTTACGAATCGATAGTATTTCATGTATTGAATCGACCCTCCGTGGGATTAAAATGACTAAAATTTAACGGTCTATAGTTATTATAACGTATGCGTTGTGATCCAATAACACTGCCCGACCTAGTTCTCGAACCCAAATTCCATCTAAACTAAAATGGCAGACGGTCTTTTTAATATTGGCCTCAAAAAAATCTAAGTACAACAAGTAGGTACACCTTTTACACCTTTCGCAGACAACAGCAGGTATCCCTTATGCTAAACGGATGAATATAATATTCAATATTTAAATAAATGCATATTGGATAAATAATTCTAGCGAATATAACTTTGTGGGATGAATATTCAGCCTAGGGCTGGCAGAATATGGATGTTTGTTATTTAATTAATTAATTAGGAACATGGTATATTACGACTACGGTACATTGGTACATCGATAGTTCATTATGACTACGGTATTTCTCCCATTTATTTTATTAATTAAATAAGGCCGCCCATATTGTATGTATGTGTTTTAGTTTTTAGTTTCCTTTTTAATGTGTTATGGTGAACAATTATAAAGTATATAATAAATAAATAAATCTGATATTACATTTTATGGAGGTACATACATTACTCAGCAGTAACGACCGCTCCTTAAGGTATAATCCCATCCTCATTCAGGCTGTAGTATACAGTAAAGAAAAAGAAGAAGAAGAATGAAGCGATAACTTCTTTATTTGAAGAAATAATGCAAGCGAAGGAGACGGTTGAAACTGTGAAGAAGCGACATACTAATACCTTAATCGCCGCAAGGGACGCCCCGGGCTTTGGAAGTTAGAGTGCGATCCACAGCCTACGTAGGCGTAGGCTTGCGGACGACGAGCAATAGGTAGCTCGCCATCCACTCATCCGGTAAGGACCGAGCCCGAGTCGTCGACGGCGCGTAGTGTTCCAAGCACGCCTCAAAGATGTCTGTAAAACTGTGGGACTGATGCCTGCTAGGGCCATAGGGTATTGATAAGGAGATCTGTGGCTCAAAGTCAGTAAAGGATTTTATTTATTTAAAACTTTATGCACTAATGAAACATTACACAAAGGCGGAATTAATGCCTCAGGCATTTTATACTAGTCGGCTTTAAGGTGGTGTAGAAACGTAACATGGCAGGTGCAACTGAATAGAAGACGGTCAGAAAGAAATAAGAACAATTTTCCACTTAAAAAAGAAGGTAGAAATCTACGACGCCTAAGGGCTGATTTCATCATTCAATATAAAAACTTAGTTCAACTAAACTGAGCTCAGCGTAATCTAGTTTAAAGACCCGTGTCGTAAACATGGGTGACAATAAAAGAATTGAAACTGAGTTTTGCGTAAACTAGGTTCATCGCAGTTAAACGCAAAATGAAGCTATAATTTCGATTAGTCGCTCAAACTGCGTTTTGTTTGAACGAATCGCGATTAGTTTATTGGTGAATTTGGCTCTAAGTCAGTAAGAGTCTGACTCTATTTCCCACTCCGCACAAGGGCGAGATTTGATTTTACCTACCATAAAAAAACCAATGGAACGAAAGCAAGGAAGGAACAAGAGTGGGTTGTAGTCAGTAAAAGTCTGACACGCCCTCTCGCTCCGTCCAGAGCAAAAAAAGTCATTGAGTCACCTAAAAGAAACTTTTTTCAGAAATGAATATTGTAATAAACAAAAACACGCTATACTTTCCACAGCCCTTTTACACTACAATTTACTGTTCGTTTTATTCAAACAAGAATCACAGTCGTTTGTCGTTTTATAGACTGACAGTGAAGTACAAATAAACGAAGAGGCGCGTGTAAACTTTACACGTGGTGTAGTACTTCAGTATCCGGGTCTAGTATGATAAAAAACACTTTTACATTTTACATGTCTTTTTTTTTTGTTAGTTTAAACTAGATCAGGCTAGTATTTTCTAACTGACCACCCTGAGAAGAAACACCGAAACAAACTTTGGGTCAAAATCGGTTTTAAAGTCCATACAGTAAATATGTAATGGTCAAATCACATGAGAACTATGCAGATTTGTCTGAGATGGTCTTTTGGAAGTCTAAAAACTGTAAATTATATTGTTAAGTCACATCAAAAAAAAAAAATCTATTCAGAAAAATCTTTGAAATTCGATTCAGGAATTGGACTATCTATATAAATTTGTTTGAACTCTTTAATGTGTGAGTCCGACTTATTTTTATTTTCAGGCCCATAGTTAAAATAAAAAAAAATATAATATCGAAAGAAAGAAAGAAAGAAAGATGCAGTAGGTACCTAATAAAATCCATATACTTACTAAGCACAGTAGATATCAATAAAGTAGAACCACAGCCGTGCTTTTCTGAGATTGACGAAAGTCACCCCTCTAAACGAGAGACGACGCTTATAAATTTCAGTACCTGCCACTCCACTTTTAATTAAACTTTCGCAACCAGACCCGACACAGATAAATAAAGAAAGTCAATGTTCGTATCAGTACACATAAAAGTACAGTTAAACTCACATCCGTAGTGTATGAAACCGCTCACTTCAGTATAAAATACCTATCACACAATCAATCACCTCCGAATTGTCAAGTAAGTGAGTAAGAAAAATATTAATAGTTGCGAATTATAATGCGTAGTTCTCTATGGAGAAGAATGTGTAAGAAATTTAAATCATACAACGTATTTGAAATATCTCTGTTACATATTACTTGTAGTTACAATAAATATAAGAGACAAATTTTGCGTCTGATCTCTTCGATCACCAACCGAACAAGTTGCTTTACTACAGATAATCATAAATACGTTTCGGTGTTGCCAGCATATTAAAATTGATCATAAAAAAAAACCAGAGTAAATATTCTAAATACGTATCAAATAGTAATGATTTGATATTGAAACTTGTCTTCGAGTTGCAGCTATAAGGGCGTTTCTAGTAAACTGACGTGCAGTTGACCGTACATGAAGTGTATCAAGTGTTTTATGGCTGTACTCAATGGACTGTAATCCAGTGGAATTGAGTATACTGCGGATTTGTGAGCAGAATGACGTCAAAGACTGGCCGTTTTAAACATATTTATTTATCTACTTGATTTACAAGAATAACTAGGTAAATATTAAACAGTTCAAAAATAGAAGTAAACAAAAAAAGAAAAAATTAAGTTCGTTATGCCCTGAATCTGTCTTTCGAAATTCAAATCAAAATAATGAGATTACAGTATACATTTCGAAGTTTTAAGGCCGGTTTTCAAAAACTTTTCTTTAAAAGCTCAGTATGAAGAGCAATCTAAAACAATTCCTTTAACAATAATATAATAATAATAAGTGCTTTCTTGTTGTTTCAGACAAGTTTACAATAAATTAGTACTTCTACCAAACTGCATTACAGTTTATTGGTAGACGTATTATTAAATTATTGCAATCATTAACCTTTTGAATAATGTAATTAGAGACAATAGAAACACAATAGGTGTGCAGACATCGGTGTCCGCTTGGGGCTTGACAGTTTAACTCTTCTTTTTTGCCCAACCCTCATCCCAGCTTAGTTGGGTTCAGTCTCTTTGTACGTTTGGACCAGAGAGCTCTGTTGTAGCTTGTCTGTGCACTCAAACTCGCTTTGCTGGATTTCTTTTTGCATATTTTATTGCAATCATTATCATTAATTACACATAATAATCATAATCAATTTGATTATACTCGTAAAATTTACTATTACTGTACTTTAGGAACCCATCTAACTTTAACTAAACACTCTTAGAAAATATTTAGTTGCTTTGTTCGACCGTTTGAAAATGGAAGCGCTTTCTATGTCTGTAGGTAACTGTTGAATATGGTTGCAACTATTTTTTACCGCAATGTTTAAATCTGTCCATAGTAATGATTTAAAACGCGTCTTATTGTCACATTGCACCTTTTTGTCATGGAACCTTTGTATTTAATAAAAGGAAATACAAAAATAAAATACCATTATGGAGCCACATACGTTACAGTATACTTGCGCAAGTATACTGAAACTTGCGTTGTGCAGGAACTTGCGCAAGTATTGGCTACCATTAAGTTTATGATATTGTGATGGTCTAATGAACGAACCTTCTGTTTTTCTCCTCACTATGGCCACAGTAAGTTGAATACGGCGACGCAATTGAGGTCATCCATCACGCTGGTACCTCTAATGGGTAAACAAAGCTAAGAGTCTTGTGGGTGGAAAAAAATATTAAGTGCCATCTGACTAATTTCCCTTGAGGTTCGAGTATCAAACAATGTTGAAGTTCTATGTGACAGGCCTTCACTAAGTTTTGACAGACTGTGTGAAGTTTCTACTTAGGACAGAATGGTACTTTTCTTGGATAGTTTCTAAAGAAGCACAATTTATTGTTTTAAATATTTCTTACGAATCAAAAGGAAGGGTGTTTTTAATGCTGATTTTCCGCCGCAGGATTCAAGCAATTTTTTTTTTTAATGATCAGGCAGAAATGACCGCGATGGTACATATGAAAAAAATAAAACTTTACTTGTGAAAATAACGTAGATGTTTATGAGAAATATTTCAAAACAAATAATGACTTCTAGTGTTTTTATTCGTGATAATTAATCCGACTTTGGGATTTCTTTTTTCGAATTGAATTTTCGGCTCTCATGGATTTAATATCCGCACAGTACAAATATTTGTATGAGCTATACTTAGTTATTTCGGCTCTGGGTGTCTTATACAACATTATTTTTAGTATATTTGAAACCTGAATATAGTTGGTTCAGAATCAGTAACTGAATCGATTTGGATAATTTTGACCAAAGATATTTAAAGTCACTCGTTGGACACCACCAACACTAAGTACAACACAGATCATGGCGGGCATGAGGACTACAGCACAGCCGGGTGCGGAAGAAAAACCACTCCTCACTCGCCCAGATAGCCCAGTAACATAACAGTAGTTTGTGTGAAAAAACCGGTAACATAACAAGCTTATAACTTTATGATTTTTCATAATAAAATTATGAAATTTTGTACACAGATTCTTTGAGGTTTTACATATACTAAAAATAAGGTTGGTTATGTGAATTTACATTTTTGTAAATACACCTACGTATTTTTTTTTTTAATCGCTTTAATATTTAGCTTTCTTTTGGTGGGAAATGATCAAATACTCGTCACTCTTATTCTGTTTGGAGTGAAAGAGAGCATCAGACTTTTATTGACTAAAACCTACTTGTATCCATTCAGTATCCTTTGGGTTCCAGGGCCACGGTAACCTTTTTTTTATTATTATACATAGGCTCGCGTTTGACTACTATCTCACTTGATGGTAAGCGATGATGATAGAAGTAACTTATTCATTCTTGACTTAAAGACCCCTAAGTTTTAGCTATCAGGAAACACAGACTCCGGCAGGGAATTCCACTCACACGCTTTATACGTATGGGTGGGATCTCCACCATGTACCTCTGGCGCATCGCTGTACGTCTAGTGGTCCGATGATGGAATGGACTTGCCGGAATTGAATTGTTCAATTCCAATGCACACTCCCCAAAATGTAAATGATAAAAAACCGACAGGCGTCGATGCCCAAAACTTTGAATTTCGACTCAAAAAGTTCAACAAACCTTTTCGATCACCGGAGCCTAGAAAATAGTTTCCATCTAATATATGGTATTGCCCAACGATGTTCAATTTCGTCGTATATACTCATACATCACGGCCCTTCGACGTAGAACTGACATAATTAATCACCGGTAGGTATCCACAACTGTTTCGGCGTGTCTTATCAACAAGTTTTCTAATCAAAGTTCCGTCATTAGAGTTGTTTTCCATGTAGTGACACCGTGTCACTTGCAATGTAATTGAAAGTTGACGACGGTGTTGCGGTGTTGGTAAATATCAATATGTAAAATTAAATGTATAATTATATAGCATTGAATAATGCCTTGTTGCTAACCATCAACAAAGTTATCCAAACCAGATCGCTTACTAGGCCTTATTAGACCTTATTTCATCTTATTAGACCTTATTTCACCTTATTAGACCTTCTTACTAGAGATTATTAGACCTTCCTCTACTTCGAGACTTTTACTGACTAAAAACTCACTCTTGTTCCTCCGCTGCTTTTCATACCGGGGCTGAACCTTCCTTTCAGAAACTGATCCTTGGCCCCAGTAGGCTTCTACCCTGCTGGGCCTCAATAGTTTGCTGATAACTCCTCGAGGCGCGCGTGGAACGATACACGCTGACTACGACTTGGGCCCGGTCTGGACGGTTACCGGACGGTCGGACAGCGAGCTACTCATGCTCGCCGTCTGCAAGTCCGCGAGACAAGTCGTTTTAGAGTTTTACCGAAACTAACGAACAGCAATTGGTTTTTAAACCTAACCTAACCGACTTAACGATTTTCTTCTAATTTAAAAAGCACTGCACTAATACCTAGTCAAATATTTCTACCGGCAAAAAAAAAAAGGAAATTGAGCCATAAAACTTTTATTATCAACAGTGCCATTTTGCCAAATTACAAAACCCGAGCAAGCAGCCGGTATGAACTAGTTCATAGTAATTATCATAGCTTGTATACAGTCAACATTTAATAGTTTTAATTTTACAAATGGTTTGGCTAACGAAGTAAATAAAAATAATTACAGAGCAAAGAAAGATAATGCTGTTACTCAAGGGTAGATTGTGTAATTTTTTATGGTAGTTTGGGACTTTCTTCGTTTATTTTAAAAAGTAAATTGATGTTATACGGAACTATGAAACTTTGAAAACACTGCCGAAGTAACTTGTCAAATGTTTGTTCCGTATTTTAAAATTAATTTTAATTTGTTTTTATGTAAAAATAAGTTGTAATTGTTCATTATATGATAAGATAAATGCATAAATATACAGGATTATTGTTTTCCTGTTAATACATCAAGTGAAACACTTATATTTAGGGCCGGCTGTCACCGGTAACCTAAAACTATCTAACGTCCAAATTACGGATTAAAACGGGGAAGTATTGTTTAATTTCATTTACTATTGTTAATAATAGCACACATTATTGACCTCATCTCAGTAACACGTACTAGCAAATTTTTATTTTAATATTTACGACAATTTTAGGACTTTGAGTTCTAATCGCTTTGTTTACATTTGAAAAAAAAGGACTATAATTCCATACTTGTGTTAGTTTAGTTTCTGTTTCTTCGTTAATTTACTACAGCAATATAGTATACGACAGTTATTTTGCACTGTATTATTTTTTAAAATCATTTAAACAGTTTTTTTTATTTTTTTATTATCAAGACACCCCACTTTTACATACCCACTTTTGGAAATTATAATCTTTTGGCTAGTAAAGGCTACAAATACTCAATAAGCCATAACTTTCTCAAACCGATTCCACAGCCTACCTCAGTCCTCTACTTCTCACTGCATTAAGTTTTCTGATTTCTTTATTTAATTCTCTTTCTTTCCATCTTTTGTTTACCTTGTCTACCTTTTGATTCTTACCGTTTCTTCATATTTATTTTCAGTCACTAAACCTAAAACTATGCCTGTGATGACCCGTAAGGCTACTGCCCAGGAAATGGACTTGAAATTGAGAACGGCCCTCCAAGGACTTAAGGAATCTAAACAGCAATGTGAACAATTACTACTGGAGAGAGAGGAGAGTGAAAGTGAAATTAGGAACATAGTCTTGAAAAACACAAGCCTTAAAAGGGAGCTCGTTGACATTAATCAGCAATACCAAGACATTGTTGAGGAACGCGACCAACTGCGGGTGATCACGGATGGTTTTGGGGACTGTAGTAACTTGTATGAGGAGGCTTTGGGCAGGGTTAGGGATCTACAAGATGAACTTATTTATGCTAATGGTAAAATTCTCAAACTGCAGAAAGAAAAAGAAACTACTCAAGTTAGGGAAACTAGCCATTTATAAAGTGAATTGTTAAATTCAAAATCTGACCCTCATCCCATACTTACTATTGACCTGACTGAGGATTCCTTATTGAATCAGAATAATAGTTTTAAAATTAGTCACAATAAATTAAAAAAATATGCAAAGCTTAAAAGAATAATTAAAAAATGTAACCAGTTTAAAAAACAACAGAGACGCTTTTCTAAATATATTCCAAGTGCATAAGATTTGCGTTACTGAATGTTAGAAGTAATGACTTGGAAATAGTATTGAACAAAGAGAAACTTGAATTTGTCGAAAACACAGTTTTCTTGGGAATCACGCTCGACTCGAGGCTACAATGGGGTCCTCATTTAGCATCACTAGCTGGACGGCTTAGTTCAGCAGCATATGCTGTCAGAAAAATCCGTCAATTTACTGATGTACATACCGCGAGGCTGGTCTATTTTAGCTACTTTCATAGTGTCATGTCTTACGGTATTTTGCTATGGGGACGGGCTGCAGACATAGAGTCTATTTTTATTCTGCAGAAAAGAGCTATCAGAGCCATATACAATCTTCGCAGGTGCGATTCTCTAAGGGAACTGTTTAAGGATATAAACATCATGACGGTACCTTGTCAATACATTTATGAAAATATTATGTACGTTCGGAAAAATATTCATCTTTTTACTAAGATAAGTGACAGGCACAATTTTAATACTAGGAATATGCACAAACTAGATCAACCTCGATTCAGATTGGCTAAAGTATATAATTCTTTTATGGGGTGCTGTGTAAAATTTTATAATAAGATACCACTTGAGATTATTCAATTGAATGAATCCAAATTTAAAACATGCATTAAACGCACACTATGTAGACAAGCATATTATAAAGTGGAAGATTATATCCTCGATAAAAATGCTTGGCTAAATGCCGGTCCTGCTCCACTAACACTTTTGCCTACTAATTAGTTTTTTTTTGTTTTTTTATAGTTTTATAAATATTGGAAGAGATGCTATTATGCCCTTTCCGTATGTTGTTTTTTTCGAAATGGTATGATATTGCTTTAATGAAGCTTATGACCTTTTAATGCTCTTATTTTGTTTATTTTTCTTATTTGGAACCATTAGCATTGTATAATGTAGAAGCACTTTTATCAAATTTTTGTGAATGTGAAGTCCCATGGAGCATTTTTACTAGGTTACAATTTGTTTGACTTAAATGAGCATGGCAGTTGAGAGTTTGTCATTCTCACTTAAATGTCTTGCTGATGGTGGCGCGTGTTATTGAGTCATTCTGTTCCCTTCATAATGGTTGAGCAGAGTGGGGTTTAGGCACGCGTCATGCTCGTGAACGGGCGCCGTCAGTTGAGACTGGTCATCTCTTTGCTGCCAGTGGCTTAATTCAATTTCTATTTTTAGTTAGTTTTTTTTTTTCTCACTACTTTTCTACATGGTGCTCACATAATTGTAGCGACAAGAAATATGTAACCAAGATTATTGTAACACTTAAAATGATTTTAAAAGAGTGTCCATGGAGTTTCTTGCACGTTCTTCTCCATAGAGATCTACGCTTTGGAACGTGCAATTTAGCTTCACTTTTTTTTTTTTTGACTGACCGACATTTTGACTATTCAAAAGTGCCTGTAAATGGTCTATTTGAAATAAAAGAGTTGATTTTGATTTTGATTTTTGATTTTGATTTTGACTAATGTCTTTATTAATTTATTAATTTAAGAGCGCCCAATCTGAGGTATATTTTAATATAACCATTCTTACGTGATGATGACGTTACTACACATCTCTATCTAGATATTTTGGAAACAAATATTTTATGGATATTATCTAGGTTTATATATCTTAAAACAGGTAAAGAAAGAAAGAAAAAGAGTTTATTCGCTACAAACATGGCGCATATCTTAAATTTAACAACTACAACAACTACTACCTATCGCTTATTTAATTAAGACTTCAAACTAATCGAATAAAGACCACAAAAATCTGCTTTTTACTGTGAATTTTGACTTTTAATAATATCATAAAATAAAAAATAACATAATTATATTTTTAAAATTTTATTTCATCATTCAATATAAAAACTAAAAACTAAGTTCAACTAAACTGAGCTCAGCGTAATCTAGTTTAAAGACCAAATAAGATAAAATAATAAAGTGTACTTTGTGGTCTTATCAAGGAGTGTTAATTAGCTCGTGATATGTCGTGAAGAAAACACTTTAGTTAGCAACATTATTAGCATAATTTCAGCTGAAAAATGTTCACCGCTGGACAAAATAAATCGATCGCCTTATGCTTATTGCATCATCGCACTACTTTTTTTTTCTGAGAAATCATAAAATACCTTCTCTAACTCTAGGTGGAGCGCAAGAGAGTGTCAGAATTTTATTGACTGAATCTCACACTATTTTTCAGTTGCTCTTTTTTTTTAGGGCTACGGTAGGTGGTTGCTCTTTCGAACAACCTGCAGCAGTAGCAGGCGTCTACCTTTACTCGTGTCGTCAGTTTTGCTGAGAAACAAATAATAAACAAATAAAAAACATTTCTTTCATATATCCAAAATTATGTCACTGAATCTTATCTAAGCTCATAGAGTAACATACAAGACTTGAATTTCACAAACTTCTTGAGACATTTCTCAGCGTACTTGACAGTAAACGCGATTGCTACGGCGTAGGCAGTGTAACCGTTACGCTTGCTACTATTGAAGTGATCTGCTACGCGTCGAGTCATTCCTATTTTTTAGAGTTTTACCGAAACTAACGAACAGCAATTGGTTTTTAAACCTAACCTAACCGACTTAACGATTTTCTTCTAATTTAAAAAGCACTGCACTAATACCTAGTCAAATATTTCTACCGGCAAAAAAAAAAAGGAAATTGAGCCATAAAACTTTTATTATCAACAGTGCCATTTTGCCAAATTACAAAACCCGAGCAAGCAGCCGGTATGAACTAGTTCATAGTAATTATCATAGCTTGTATACAGTCAACATTTAATAGTTTTAATTTTACAAATGGTTTGGCTAACGAAGTAAATAAAAATAATTACAGAGCAAAGAAAGATAATGCTGTTACTCAAGGGTAGATTGTGTAATTTTTTATGGTAGTTTGGGACTTTCTTCGTTTATTTTAAAAAGTAAATTGATGTTATACGGAACTATGAAACTTTGAAAACACTGCCGAAGTAACTTGTCAAATGTTTGTTCCGTATTTTAAAATTAATTTTAATTTGTTTTTATGTAAAAATAAGTTGTAATTGTTCATTATATGATAAGATAAATGCATAAATATACAGGATTATTGTTTTCCTGTTAATACATCAAGTGAAACACTTATATTTAGGGCCGGCTGTCACCGGTAACCTAAAACTATCTAACGTCCAAATTACGGATTAAAACGGGGAAGTATTGTTTAATTTCATTTACTATTGTTAATAATAGCACACATTATTGACCTCATCTCAGTAACACGTACTAGCAAATTTTTATTTTAATATTTACGACAATTTTAGGACTTTGAGTTCTAATCGCTTTGTTTACATTTGAAAAAAAAGGACTATAATTCCATACTTGTGTTAGTTTAGTTTCTGTTTCTTCGTTAATTTACTACAGCAATATAGTATACGACAGTTATTTTGCACTGTATTATTTTTTAAAATCATTTAAACAGTTTTTTTTATTTTTTTATTATCAAGACACCCCACTTTTACATACCCACTTTTGGAAATTATAATCTTTTGGCTAGTAAAGGCTACAAATACTCAATAAGCCATAACTTTCTCAAACCGATTCCACAGCCTACCTCAGTCCTCTACTTCTCACTGCATTAAGTTTTCTGATTTCTTTATTTAATTCTCTTTCTTTCCATCTTTTGTTTACCTTGTCTACCTTTTGATTCTTACCGTTTCTTCATATTTATTTTCAGTCACTAAACCTAAAACTATGCCTGTGATGACCCGTAAGGCTACTGCCCAGGAAATGGACTTGAAATTGAGAACGGCCCTCCAAGGACTTAAGGAATCTAAACAGCAATGTGAACAATTACTACTGGAGAGAGAGGAGAGTGAAAGTGAAATTAGGAACATAGTCTTGAAAAACACAAGCCTTAAAAGGGAGCTCGTTGACATTAATCAGCAATACCAAGACATTGTTGAGGAACGCGACCAACTGCGGGTGATCACGGATGGTTTTGGGGACTGTAGTAACTTGTATGAGGAGGCTTTGGGCAGGGTTAGGGATCTACAAGATGAACTTATTTATGCTAATGGTAAAATTCTCAAACTGCAGAAAGAAAAAGAAACTACTCAAGTTAGGGAAACTAGCCATTTATAAAGTGAATTGTTAAATTCAAAATCTGACCCTCATCCCATACTTACTATTGACCTGACTGAGGATTCCTTATTGAATCAGAATAATAGTTTTAAAATTAGTCACAATAAATTAAAAAAATATGCAAAGCTTAAAAGAATAATTAAAAAATGTAACCAGTTTAAAAAACAACAGAGACGCTTTTCTAAATATATTCCAAGTGCATAAGATTTGCGTTACTGAATGTTAGAAGTAATGACTTGGAAATAGTATTGAACAAAGAGAAACTTGAATTTGTCGAAAACACAGTTTTCTTGGGAATCACGCTCGACTCGAGGCTACAATGGGGTCCTCATTTAGCATCACTAGCTGGACGGCTTAGTTCAGCAGCATATGCTGTCAGAAAAATCCGTCAATTTACTGATGTACATACCGCGAGGCTGGTCTATTTTAGCTACTTTCATAGTGTCATGTCTTACGGTATTTTGCTATGGGGACGGGCTGCAGACATAGAGTCTATTTTTATTCTGCAGAAAAGAGCTATCAGAGCCATATACAATCTTCGCAGGTGCGATTCTCTAAGGGAACTGTTTAAGGATATAAACATCATGACGGTACCTTGTCAATACATTTATGAAAATATTATGTACGTTCGGAAAAATATTCATCTTTTTACTAAGATAAGTGACAGGCACAATTTTAATACTAGGAATATGCACAAACTAGATCAACCTCGATTCAGATTGGCTAAAGTATATAATTCTTTTATGGGGTGCTGTGTAAAATTTTATAATAAGATACCACTTGAGATTATTCAATTGAATGAATCCAAATTTAAAACATGCATTAAACGCACACTATGTAGACAAGCATATTATAAAGTGGAAGATTATATCCTCGATAAAAATGCTTGGCTAAATGCCGGTCCTGCTCCACTAACACTTTTGCCTACTAATTAGTTTTTTTTTGTTTTTTTATAGTTTTATAAATATTGGAAGAGATGCTATTATGCCCTTTCCGTATGTTGTTTTTTTCGAAATGGTATGATATTGCTTTAATGAAGCTTATGACCTTTTAATGCTCTTATTTTGTTTATTTTTCTTATTTGGAACCATTAGCATTGTATAATGTAGAAGCACTTTTATCAAATTTTTGTGAATGTGAAGTCCCATGGAGCATTTTTACTAGGTTACAATTTGTTTGACTTAAATGAGCATGGCAGTTGAGAGTTTGTCATTCTCACTTAAATGTCTTGCTGATGGTGGCGCGTGTTATTGAGTCATTCTGTTCCCTTCATAATGGTTGAGCAGAGTGGGGTTTAGGCACGCGTCATGCTCGTGAACGGGCGCCGTCAGTTGAGACTGGTCATCTCTTTGCTGCCAGTGGCTTAATTCAATTTCTATTTTTAGTTAGTTTTTTTTTTTCTCACTACTTTTCTACATGGTGCTCACATAATTGTAGCGACAAGAAATATGTAACCAAGATTATTGTAACACTTAAAATGATTTTAAAAGAGTGTCCATGGAGTTTCTTGCACGTTCTTCTCCATAGAGATCTACGCTTTGGAACGTGCAATTTAGCTTCACTTTTTTTTTTTTTGACTGACCGACATTTTGACTATTCAAAAGTGCCTGTAAATGGTCTATTTGAAATAAAAGAGTTGATTTTGATTTTGATTTTTGATTTTGATTTTGACTAATGTCTTTATTAATTTATTAATTTAAGAGCGCCCAATCTGAGGTATATTTTAATATAACCATTCTTACGTGATGATGACGTTACTACACATCTCTATCTAGATATTTTGGAAACAAATATTTTATGGATATTATCTAGGTTTATATATCTTAAAACAGGTAAAGAAAGAAAGAAAAAGAGTTTATTCGCTACAAACATGGCGCATATCTTAAATTTAACAACTACAACAACTACTACCTATCGCTTATTTAATTAAGACTTCAAACTAATCGAATAAAGACCACAAAAATCTGCTTTTTACTGTGAATTTTGACTTTTAATAATATCATAAAATAAAAAATAACATAATTATATTTTTAAAATTTTATTTCATCATTCAATATAAAAACTAAAAACTAAGTTCAACTAAACTGAGCTCAGCGTAATCTAGTTTAAAGACCAAATAAGATAAAATAATAAAGTGTACTTTGTGGTCTTATCAAGGAGTGTTAATTAGCTCGTGATATGTCGTGAAGAAAACACTTTAGTTAGCAACATTATTAGCATAATTTCAGCTGAAAAATGTTCACCGCTGGACAAAATAAATCGATCGCCTTATGCTTATTGCATCATCGCACTACTTTTTTTTTCTGAGAAATCATAAAATACCTTCTCTAACTCTAGGTGGAGCGCAAGAGAGTGTCAGAATTTTATTGACTGAATCTCACACTATTTTTCAGTTGCTCTTTTTTTTTAGGGCTACGGTAGGTGGTTGCTCTTTCGAACAACCTGCAGCAGTAGCAGGCGTCTACCTTTACTCGTGTCGTCAGTTTTGCTGAGAAACAAATAATAAACAAATAAAAAACATTTCTTTCATATATCCAAAATTATGTCACTGAATCTTATCTAAGCTCATAGAGTAACATACAAGACTTGAATTTCACAAACTTCTTGAGACATTTCTCAGCGTACTTGACAGTAAACGCGATTGCTACGGCGTAGGCAGTGTAACCGTTACGCTTGCTACTATTGAAGTGATCTGCTACGCGTCGAGTCATTCCTATTGGATTTAATGTAAGAATATGCGTCTATTCATATATCGTCATTTTTACTGTGATATAAATCAATTTAAAACTATTAGAGTGGTCATTGAGAATTTGAATTAGAAACTCTGCGATGGTTATGTTGAAATCGATTTTTTTTAGTAAACGATAATTTCCTGGGTTAGCTTGTATTAATCGAAAGCATTGTTCTGTCACTAGGAATTGATGTAAGTTTGTGCAAATCAGGATCTTTTCTTTGTAGCTGAGTGGTACGCGTCGAGTCAGTCCTATTTGGATTAAATGTAAGAATATGCGTCAATTATATAATTGTAATTACCGGTCTATAAGGTCATTGATAGGCATATAATTGTTTTTTTTTTGTACGCGAAAACAAATTACATGATTATGCTGTCTCAACGCATGGTTTTGATTAGAGATTTGATAGATAATGCGTGATGTTAGTAACGTATTTACAATAATTTTTTAAATGGACAAACACTCTTCGTTCAAGGAAAAAAAATGGATTTTCCAAAATTTATTATCTAAGGAAATGGAACAGGGTTCTATGATTTGTATGAAGAAACCTACTTTCACGCAAGCCAAGTTGCTGGCAGTAGCTAGTTAAGACATATTCAGGCATGTTCAGATAGATCAGGTATTATAATATGTATTTTATTAGTATATATGTAAATAGTACACCATAGACTATCTAAGTATCTTTTTCTGTCTGTCTGTAAGAGATCGCTTTTAGCGATAAGACCGCCCAATGTGACACGCTATTAATTTTAAGTTCTTTATGTAATTTTATTTTTGGTGTACAATAAAGAATACATCCATCTATCTATCTATTCCGATTTGTGAATACGCCACAAAATAAGGCCCGAATGTATCAATTTATCACTCACACCTCCAAAAATACAATTAACCCATCAAGACCCCATTCCACTGCGCCGCATCTAAAGCAGGCGGTAATTACGTAATTACTCACATAACGTATGCAGGCACCTCAAGTTATTAATAATTGGCTCTTGCAATCACGCCTGAATTAGCAATTTAATCACTTTGAGAATGCACTAAGTATGGGTTCGCTGTTATAAATCAAGTCATAACGTTGCATTCTCCAAAGAAGTAGACGGTTCGTATGTTCCATAGATATCCGGAGATATGCCTTCATTGCAAAGTAATAAGAAATCCTTGGGCAACCGCTTATCTCCCACCAAAATAATTACAACATTCACAAATAGTGTATTTACGACACACACTCAAAATTTGTACACGCACACTAAGAAGAAAGCAGCTACACTAAATCAATTTCTAATAGCACACATAAATAGAATGGGCGGGGCATTCGCTTGTAAGCACGGAAACATTCAATGCACACGCATAAAATTAGAGCATCGAACCGATTGTCGATAATTGTTATCGATATTTAATTTCAGCATATTCTTGTAATATAATTACTTCGTCTAATTTTCTTTAAATAATTTCTTTTTTATATACTTATCCGAAAAGTGAGTAATGATTATAAAATAAAATAGGAATAAGTTTTTTTTATCGTATTGCCGGTTAAAGGGAACGTTCTCTGTTAAATATCATACTGTATTATTATACAATATATTACTTAGTCTTAAATAAATGATTTTAATCATAAGTGACTACCTACATTCAGGGTTGGTTTAAACATTTTGGTAAATTTTATACTTATATTCAAACTCGCTAGAGTTAACATAAATTTCTATAGAATTAAAATAGCGTCATATAGCAAACTCGTTTTAATTTTAGACAAATTGTAGGTAGTTGATGCTGACAGGATCGAATTCGTTAGGATGAAATAACTCACACTAACCACTCAAAATAAATATACCTAACATAAAAAATACTGGTGAATTTTCTGGAAATTCTCAGAATTATTCCTATACCTGTGCTATAAGATTTTAATTTATGCCAAATTTCGTTCGTGCTTAATAGCCAAGAGCCTCGACCAACCTCTTAGGAGGCTCTCGTTAGGCGGCTGGATCAAGGGCTTGATTCTGAAAGCGGTACTCCTGGACACGGCTCGTATACTTAGGAGGTTCCTTTCTCTGGAGCCCTGACCGCCTTTAGCTTGGACCCTGTTCCCGATACCGGTGGGTAACTGTTTTTTATATTTTTAAAGGTTTTTTATTTTTTTAACGAAATATTTAAAAATATAATTTATAATATAATATTGTAAGGCATCAGCTACACTTTTACTAAAAAGTTGTGACGCCAAACGTACTTTTAAACGTACGTGCCCCTCTTCGTAAAACAGTTCTTGGCACTAAATAATATATATTATTAACTAATTCTGAACAATCGATATTATTATGTATCAGATCATGAAGTAATATGGTGCTTACGGTGTCAAATATGTATTTTAATTTCATTGTCGGTATAGCCCATTCAAAAAGCCTGCGTCTTGTTACTGATTTATTAAAACAATCTTCTCCAAAGTGTATAGAACAAATAACACTCTGATTAGTAGGAAACCAATTATTGTCTCTACCTGTTGCTTCTATCCATTTAAGTTTCTGATGTGGATCTTTTGGAAAACTAAAAAAAAAACATCTATTCAGTAAAGATGCGAAAGAAATAATTATGTTTCAAAAAAATAGCTCAACCAGGTTTTAGACTGCCTAAAACGGCCTCTTTACGAGATAGTAGAAAGGTAATGTTCTTTGACTAGCTTTTTGAAGACAGATATATTATGTTTTTAGCGTCACAAATCTTTGCTGGAAGTGAGTGACACAGTCGTACTGCATGAAAACAGAAGGAGTTGGAATAGAAATTATATTATTATAAGTTGGAAATTTATAATCAAGATAAAAATGCTGGGATCAATGCTGGTCCAGCTCCACTACCACTAGGGCGTACGAAACTACCTAATAGCCAGATTAAAAAAAAAAAATTGCATAACGAACACAAAATATTGTAACTTTTGACCAAAAATAAATAACTGTGTAAAATTATACTTATTTATCATGCTACTTATCATATTGTACTATAATTTTTGATAAATCTTTAGATATAATGTCAATTTAAGTTCACGAGTATTGAAATAACAACATCTTAATTTCGTTCAAACATCATTCATTTAATAACTAATTTAACTCTTACTATACATGTAATACGACAATATTCATAGAAATGTAAAAAAAAAAAATATTTTGCTGCGAATAATACGCATATCGATAAAATAAGCCTCACGCATTCGATTGCGCCTCTCTAAATCTTGAAAGGTCATTGCCATAGATATCCGGTCATTGCGTTCGGGAAGATTCGGGCTAGTTCGGGCTAGTTCGTGTCGTTCCGAACGTAAGTTAGTAAAATATTTAAAAATTGATTTAAAATATAAAACAGTGACTTAATTGTTTACTTACCGGTGGTAGGACACGCCATTTGTCTTCAGGTTGATGGTACGTGATTTATTTTTGCATATAAGTACAGAACAATTCGGCATTTTGATTTTTAACCCATCAGTAGTGCACTGTACGCAATAGCAAAGCGACTGAATGAAGCGTACAGCCGCCGTTCGATTATATGGGTCGTTTGCCCAGATCGAGGCGCCACGTGCCACGCCCCCAAGGCATATCCCTCGATATCCGTGGTATGTTCTAAAACACAAAGGGTTACTGAAGGAAGCGGGTGTGGTTTTAGCCCGAAAAAGTGGTCACGCTCTCTCGCTCCAACTTAAGAGTCAGAAAAGTCATTGATTTATTTAAGGTCTAAAATCAGGAGTTAAGAGGTCGGTCTGTCAGGTCTACGTCTGTCTGCCAGGAGCGAGTTTTAAAATGCACAAAAATATCCGCTGCAGTAATCAGAAAAATTTAGGTTTTTTTTTAGTACAAAACGTTAATTAATACGATAAAAAAAATCACTCTAAACCTTTAAATAATTACCGATTAAACACCGGACTAATATAAAACCTTATTATTAGTATATACAAAACCCGAAACACGCGTCTAGTATTTTTATGCAAAGAATCTATGTAAAAAATTACATAACTGTATCATGAAAAATGACAAAGTTGTATAAGCTTGTTATGTTACTTGGTTGTCCTCACAAACACATGGTCACCGGGCCATCGGCGCCACTGAGGAGTTGTTTTGATACCGCACCTATCTATGCACTGACTCGTAATGCCCGCTATAACCTGCCTTGATCTGTGTTGTACTTAGTGTCAATGCTACCTTGTGACCTTTTTTAAATATTTTTGATAAAAAATATAACGTGGTGTAAAAATTATTGGAAATGTTTCAGTTACTGATTCTGAACAAAACATATTCAGGTTTATTTTACAACGTTTTACCGTTATATTGGTTTTAATTTTATAATCCAATAAGTAGATTTTTAATAAATCGCCTTATCTTTGCAAATCTCTTTTTTATATGAAGCCCGAGAGTGACCGTGCATTATTTTTTCAGTTAAATACCCCTCATTCATGATACTACGTTACGCCAGGTGCATAGTTATTGATATGTCAAACTAATTACCTCTGACAGAGTACCTCTTACAATCGCGCCCGGCCTAGCATGGCTAATCATGTTTAGTCACGCATATACCTGTGTTCGACAGAACAGTTTCTATAGCACAGGCTGTTTAAATTGGTTTGGGGTATCGTGTGAGCTGTTTTGGTGTAAGTATTGAAATGTGGCGTGAATGGTAAAATTGTTTGTAAGTTACCTAAATAATATTATAAAGTTTGTATGCATTTGTTACTTCTTCTCGCTCAAATGGTGAAATCAATTTCGATGAAACTTGGTACACAGGTAGGTGAAGTCCTGGAAATTTTAATCTAAGAAGAATATTCCCTTGGAATAATTTTCATTTTAATTTTTCAAATACAATACGTGAAAATTTGTATTTTGTGTGTGTGCGAGTGTATTTTTATTATTTGTTTATGTTCAAACATAAAATGTAATGTATTGTATTTAGATAAAATTTGGCCCATAGGTAGACTGTACCCTGGAATAAGGCACAGGATATATTTTATCCCTAAAATATATTCATTAAGATTAATTACTATCCTTCTACATTTACGAGGGTTAAACCAATGGAACATACTGTTAGGTTTTTCTTAATAAAATTGAAAAAACAGACTAGATTTTTGTCAGTACCTATACTTTTGATACTACTTATACTACAAGAATTATTTGAATTTCCAAAACCATCATAACACATACAAATTGTCACATTAGGTCATATCCTTTTTCGAAAACAACGTCACGGTCGCGTTATGGCGTCCAATGGGGCATTAACCACAGAGTATTTTTTTTCTATTAGTGTTTTTTTTTTATAATGTTTGTGGCATGGCTATTTGGCCTTTGTGCCATTTTCTATTGGTGTCTGAGCAAATTGCCACAAACGATGTAATCAAGCTGCACTTTAGATTTTATAAAAAAATCTATCAGATGCACATAATGTCACGGGCGCGCCGTGGTGTTGCCAATTCTTAAATACACATACTCCTTATTTTTATTTTATTTATGTAAATTCATTTATAATTTTTTATTTTTATTTTTTATTTTTATCTTTTTTGCACATTGCACCGTTCCGGCGTCTTTTTGTCAGCACTGGCCAACGCTGAAAACCAGCGCTGTGTGCTCATCACATTGTGCATGAGGGCACAGCTTTATGCTTAGCGTTCGGCCGTTTTGCACGGATGTGGCGCATATTTTTCCTATATAATTTTATGTTTGTCTAGTTTTTAGTTGCGTCATTCCGTACAAATAAATTGATTTTCTTTCTTTCTTTCTACTTACTCAAGATACAAATTGGTTTCGTTTATCGAAGTCAAAGCAGCTTGTTTGAAAAAAACTCGTTCATAAGTTCAAAAGTATTCGTGTATGTGGATTAAGGTCATCTTTTTGTGTGCGATTCTCCGCATTTTCCCGGATTAAAAAAATTTAGGAACAATATTTCTTCAACCTTAAACATCTACTCTTGCAAAAGGTACGTTGCAAACGCGTTTAGTTACAGCCCGAAATTTAGGCGCTAGTTATGTTTATGCATAAATTAATAACAAGCGACAATGACCCCTAAAGTCCCCCAAACTTGATGGCGATACTTGAAGAGTCGGCCAAGGTTAAGCTTAATTAAAGTAGGTTTTATAATAAGGCACTCCGGTTTAAGTCAGGATTTAAAGAGACTTCTAATTTCGTTTTTCGATAAGATCGTCGGATAAGGCATAGTGTGGTCATTTGGTTAGATTTGTTTTTTTTTTTTTTTTTTTTCGTTTGACTTAAAGACCAAACCTCTTGGTTTGGTCTTTAAGTCAAGAGTGAATAGATTACTTCTAGGTAAGCGTGCTCCATCATTGTCTACATTATCGCTTACCTTCAGATGTCCAACTACAAAAAAGTCCAAGATTTTTCGCCCTAGTATTTTCCTTCGTCCTGTATCTTTCCCTAACAACCGAACTGACATAACTACTATGTAAGTTTACTGTGGTGATGGAATTTTAATGGAGAACACTTCAAGCTATTTAGTCAAACGACATTGTTCGAAGTTTGTTACTAAAATTCTCGGTATTTCCTACTAAATACATTATGACTGTCTTATATACAGTAATACTCGTACATGTATAGTCAAGAGTTGGTAAATCTCACCTATACTTGACGATACATATATGTATATCGCCAGGTCGGATTGAGTAAGCAGAATTTTTATTTGTTATTTTTACCAGTAAACCAGTGTCTCGATTTAATAATTATTTATTTATTTATTTAATAAGAATTTTTTCAGTTTAATCTTGAAATACTTTGTTAGTAATTAATGGCTTTTAAACTTACATGCTATCATTTTTAGGTTGCTATTGCTGCCGTTTTGCAGATTATGCGATAGTATTTTGCACTAGATGGCAGTAAAGTCATCTGTGCGCAATTCAGTGAACGTGGTAGGAAGGTGACAGCACCGCCGAAGCATGGCAGATGCAACAACGCCCTGAAGGCATTGTTAAACTCGATACGCAGAGAATCGTAAGCTCTTTGGGTATATCTAGTCCAAAAGCTAGTCGAGTACAGATATGTACAGTTTAAGTATTTAGGCTTAGAAAGCACTGCGATTAAACGCAAGCGGTTTAGAAATAGCTGAAAACGCAAAACAATGTGTCACTTCGTAAAATCAATCACTGAAAACTTTTTTGCGATTTCAAACCTGCGGGAAAACGCAGGCGTTTAATCGCAGTGCGTGCTAAGACTAAATGACAATAGAAAATAGAACTACAGGGCGCTTTTTTTAGTTGAGAAATGGTCAAATATCTTCTCCCATTCTGAATGAGTGGAGAGGTAGCGGAAGATTGATACCGACTAAAATCTACGTGTAAACCTTACATTTTTTTCTTTATCATTACCATCATCATTTCAACCGAATAACGTCCACTGCTGGACATATAGGCCTCCGCCAAGGCCGTCGTCACAACGTACGGAACTGTACATCTCGTATCCATAGCATTCCTGCTACTCTCACCAGGTCATCGGTTCACCTTGTGGGAGGCATTCCAACGCGGTATCTTCCGGTGCGCGGTCGTTGCTCTTACCTTTCGGCCTCATGGACCATTTGTTCTACGAGTAATGTGCCTTGCCCACTGCCACTGCGCTTGACGATTCTTCGGGCTATATCAGCAACCTTGATTCTCCTGGATATCTTCTAATGAGGTTGATATTGAAGAATTAACTTGAACACAGTTGTGTTTAAGTTTTGATTACTAGTTTGTAATGTGGGTTGATAAGTTATATTGCCGCTGCCTATATCCTGGCTCTATACAAGCATAGAAATATACACCGTTAAATTTTGGTAATTTTAATTCCGCGGAGGGTCGATTCGGTACATGAAACCATATCGATTTGTAAAGATAAAAATTAAAAATAAAGTACTTTTTTTAAAACTCGCATTAATTTACGCATGTACGAAATTGACTTCTTTAAGTAAACGTCGGCTGATCGAGGCCAATGAACTGTAGGTAGTTAGTACGCAACGACTGACAACTCCCTACAAGGTCATTGACTCGTTTACTTAAAGAAATAAATTTCGTACATGGGTAGGTACTCGTATATTCATTCGAGTTTAAAAAAAAAGTACTTTATTTTTAAAATTTTTCTTTATAAATCGATAGTGTTTCATGTACCAAATTGAGCCTCCACGGGATTAAAACGACCAAAATTTAATATGTGGTGTCCTACTTATTCGAAAGTATACAAAGCCTAGTTTTCTATAACATTTCGTATTCTGACGTCATTTGCACGCACTCTATGTAATTGTAGCGATTCAATGTTGCTAGAAAATTATGTAAACTGATGTGTAAACTTCCTTCGTGACGTCATCAAGTACGTTTAGACTTGTCTTATCGAATGATTACTTTGAGCTGTTTAAGTATGTGATATAGTGAGAACTCAGAGAAATATAAGCTACTAGCTGCAGCCAGCAGCTTCACCATCAAAAAAGTAGTATTTGTTTACTCAAGAGATAAGAAGTTATTCCACGACATGGTCAGTTTGAACCCAGATCCGTTCAGCCATTTGAGCATGAAAAGTAACAAACATAGTTGGCCCTGACTGCAATGCTGGAGGTCGTGGGTTCGATTCCCACCCAGGACAAATATTTGTGTGATGAGCACGATCATTTGTCCCGTGTCTGGGTGTTATTTATCTATAATATGTATGTATTTAGAAATATATAAGTATGTTTATCAGCTGTCTGGTACCCATAACACAAGCTCTGCTTAGCTTGGGACTAGACGGTGTTGTGTGATAGTTGTGGAATATTATATTATTATATTATTATAGTTACAAAATCATGCACACACATTCACAAACTTTCACCTCTAGAATATTAGTGTGATGTTCATCTCACTGACGATATCTATTAATTACAAGATAACTGTTAAGATCCCTAAGAGAGCATAAGCATAGCATAATCCGCCTTTTAATGTTCCCAATGCTTGAACTCAGGCCTCCTCTCTAGAAGAGGGAATGGACCATAATCCAAATGTCACATGCCCTAGAATTTTTTGCTTTAGGATATGCCGGTTTCCTCACGTAGTTTTCATTCACCGTTTTGAGAGCAGTGATGATGAAATAAATTACACAAAGTAATGCGCTTGGCTGGTAAGTCAGGACCGTTACCACTTGGCCATCACTGCTCAAATAAAAGAGGGTTGAGTAAAAATAGAAACACAACTTGATAAATAAATTACGGCGGCGGCTACGGCGTAAGAGTCGTTTCCTGATGCGGTCGGCCTCTTTTTTTGCTAAAATTAATGCTTCGCAGAAGAAGGCGACCGCTTGCCACTCTTCCTCGCTCCGGACCATGGCCCGGCGCGAGAGATAGACTCATGATCGGTAAAGATAATCTTGAATGTGTTAAGATATATGCTGGTTATTTAATATTAACCTTCTTGGGATAACGCCATCATCTATCCTTAATTTGTCTCTTGCGTCGAGGCAAAAGCTCAACTAGCTGCCAAAAAATTGGGGATCTTCAGCAAAGGTGAGACGATACTTCACGCCGGAACACCTGCTAAACCTTTAAAAAGCGCAAGTTCGAACGTGTATGGAGTACTGCTCCATCTTTGGGATAAGTCTGCCATATACCAGCTTAATGCTGAAGTTGATTGAGAAGCGAGCTAAGAAGATCATCGGTATTGATTCACTTGTCGAGTCTAAACTGCAGTCTTGAGCATCAACGCCGATAGCCTATCGATTTTCTATCGTTAATATTTTGGAGACTGTGCATTGGAATTGCACAATCTGATTCCGGAAAGTCTGTTCCATCATCGGACCATTAGACGTATGGCGTTGCACTATCGGTACATAGGGGACGTCCCACCCATACGTGCAAAGCGTTTTGGGAAACATTCATTATGCGTACAGCTAAAGAGTGGTGTCTGCCAGAGTCTGTGTTTCCTCATAGTTATAACCTAAAGGGTCTTTAACTCAAGTGAATAGATTACTTCAACGAGTATGCAAGCGAGCTCCGTTGTCGACCATATCATCGCTTAACATCAGATGAGATAGTGGTCAAACGCGAGCCTATATATAGTAAAAAAAATATCTTTTAAGTGCCTCTCTAAATACGTCAGTAAAAGGTGTAAAACTAGAGTACTAAACTTGACCTTAATTTGACGTTTAGTAAGCGGAATGGTTTTATTACTAATTTGATACTTATTCGGCAATGACCTCTAACCCCTAGACGA
This sequence comes from Leucania comma, assembly GCA_958295575.1. NCBI lineage: Eukaryota > Metazoa > Arthropoda > Insecta > Lepidoptera > Noctuidae > Leucania > Leucania comma. Next base: position 9,403,465 of record OY282474.1, on the reverse strand, counting down.
CCATAAACTGGCCTATTTTTATTAAAAACGTAGCGTTATTTTTGAAGTATACTTATGTAATTAAATTATTGTTTGTAGGTACTTACTTTACTAAATTTAATTTGTTTCAAAGAGAGAGTTTTACATCATGGAAATTAGCAAATTACATTCGTAAAAAAAAAAAAACAACAAAAAAAACAAAATAGTTTTTATTTAACTTATAAAACGTCAGAAGCTAGTGCACGGTTCCAAATTAGTCGTTCCTATAGAGAAGAACCGGCAAGAAACTCCATGGTTACTCTTTTAAAAAAGTGCTTTGTTGTACGATATTTCCAAATTACAGTATTGATAATATGTGATAAATACATTCGTAGGTATATAAGTCGTAATAAGTATCTATATATATTATAGGATTATGTAATAATCATTTCATAAAATCATTTGTTGAAGCTATTTTGTTTTGGTATTATGTTCACGTTTTTAGGGTTTCGTACCTCAAAAAGAATGTATTTGTGAAAAACTTCGCAATTAACGATAAAAATATACGGCGGTTTATGTCGTAAAAAACGTATATCACACTCTCAAAGGGATCAAAATTGTGGAACCATGAAATTTGGCATAAAGCAAGGTCTTATAGCACAAATACAGAAATTAATCTGAAAACTAAGTTTTGCGCATACAAAAAAAAAAAAAATCGATTCGCAAAAATCTTCCGAGACCGATTTGGGAATTGAACTGTTTACTCGTACATAAGTTAGTTTGTACGAAACCCTTAGTGTGCGAGTCCAAATCGCTCTTGGCCAGTTTTTAATTATTATGTTTGTTACTCATTCAGACATAAACTAGTGATGAAACTTGGCATATAGATAGACCATGTCTTGGAAAAGATATTAGTTATTCCGACAGTATATTCCTTTCGAATAATTTTCTACCTTGACACGGGCAAAGCACTCTGGCTGAAGCTACTTATATTTATATATATATATATATATATATATATATATATATATATATATAAAAAAACGAATTATCTACTGTCGAAATATTAATCTCAGAAACTATAAATGACACTACTTCCCGCTCCGCCCAAGGGCGGGATTTGTCATTGGATGATTTTACCTACCATAAAAAAAACACCTACAAACTTAAACTTTGGCAGATAGGTTCCATAGGGTGTAAACGTCCGTTAGGAACAGATTTTATGAAACCCCACCCCCTGCTAGCTGCAGGCAGGCAGGGTCGAAGCCTTCTGGGGTCATGGGTCAGCTTCCGAAAGGACTACCCGGCCCCGGCACGATAGGCAACGAAGGAACGGAGTAGATTTTTAGTCAGTAAGAGTCTGAAACTACTTCCCGCTCCGCCCAAGGCCGGAATTTGTCATTGGATGATTTTACCTACCGTAAAAAAAAACCCTGAAGGGGTAAACTGACTTCCGCTGGCAGAAACTAGTTTGTTTATATTTATTTATTATTCTTTTGTTTTCTTTTCTTATTTTGTTACAGATTTCCTTAACTTCATTAAAACGTTGCTAATAAATAATAATTGTTCTCGTACCTTCTCTGTAAAAAAGAGACTTGCTTCGCATTAGGTCAATAACAAGTGGCCGAGTGGGAACGGCCCCGACTTACGAGGGTTCAAACCCAGCCAGGCTATTTGTGTAATTCATTTCTTCAACATTGCTCTCAAAACGGTGAAGGAAAATATTGTGAGGGAACCGACATGTCTTAGAACCAAAAATTCGAAGACATGTGACATCCATCAACCCGCAGCGGGCCCGCGTGGTGGATTACGGCCCATTCTCTCTCCTAAAGAGGAAACCTGAGTCTCAGCAGTGGGAACATTATAAGGCTGATGCTATGCTATGCTAGGCCGATTATAAGCCGGTGTATTTCTTAATATTTTTTTTTCATGTGACTTCCAAAGGAAAATGATTATTTTCATTGCAAAAATAGGTTTACTTATCTAGGCCTTATATTTTCTTAATGTGTTTTCACCAGCTCAGACCTAACCTACTAAACTTAGAACAATGTCCACGGTGACCTCACGAGCTAAGTAAACAAACTGGCATGTCCGCTCTAGTCAGGACTGAAAGAAGGCCTTGCTATTATTGTTCACTAAATCGATCATTTATGTAGGTTGAGTAATGCAAAAAGTTAAACGACTTTGATTTAATATACTTTATTCCATTCCATTGTCTTATTTTTGGTTCACGTGGATCGTAGTGGCCCTCATTATATCTAGTTCACTTCTCTCCAGTAACTAATAACGCCGTCTTGTTGATTCTAGACTATTTAATAAACTGGTGTGCCTCACCATCAACTATTGCATCACTGCTTAACACCAGGTGGGATCGCAGTCAAGCACTAGTTTATATACTCGTATATTAAAAACAAAGAGCTGTTAAGCAAAACTTGAATTGAGTTTTAATCGCTATTTATTTACTTTAAATGTTTTTTTAGGGATACGTAAAATGTGACTATGTCGACGATTTTTGGTTCTAGGACGGTTTCCTCACGATGTTTTCCTTCACCGTTTTGAGAGCAGTGGTGATGAAATAAATTACACAAAGTAATGCGCCTGGCTGCGTTTGAACGCGCGACCTACAACTCGTAAGTCGGGGCCATTACCACTCGGCTACCACTGCTCTACAACTCCATGTAAAACCAAGTATGCAACCATATCCAGTTCAGACTGGAAGCCGACTGTAAGCTAATTGGGAAAGAGCTATTTTACAATACACAGCTTCATTTAGATACATTTTTATAGCTACATTTAGTGTTGTATATTCCCTGTATATATTTTGTGTATATTAAAATTGGGACTGTTCTGTTAAATTGGGACTATCTTACAACAATATAGACTACGAAAATAGAACCACAGTTCAAACGAATTCAAATATCGAACAACAGATTTAAAGCGAAGTTCACACGCACGAATTAACAGCACAAACAAAATAATTAGCGCAAAGTCGCCTTAAGCTGAGAATTATCACTTAACCAATCAGCAACAAGTACAATCAGTTTAATTGTAAGGATTAGAGAACTGATTCAAAGGTTATATTAATTAGCTAATGCCATTTGAGCAAGACATTATGTCAGTCGTATTAATCTCTAGCATAGAATTTGCGAGCGGTTTTACCCGCGTTACTATCGGAAATTTTATTAAGGGAATCTCTAGACACTGTGAGAACGAGACGCGTAGCCAAAACGTTTTTACGTCCGTTTGTTGTCTGGTTTATGAATACCAGACATCAAACGTACATGCTGAACTGGCCCTATTTTGGTGCAGCCATGAGGCACACAACTATAAGTAAGTAAGTAAGTGTTGTACCAAATAAATTCTTTTTCTTTCTTTCTTTCAAAGGGAAAATGAAGATTATAGGTGGTTTTTGGTCAGTAAAGGCCTGACACCACCGGTCCACCCTAAACTGGAATTCAATTAAAGATTTCCCATTTAAAAAAAAGAGATTTGAAATTAAAGTTAAGATTTGAATTGATTTAAATCTTAAATCTTATGAAAGTATCATTTTTACCAAAAATAAAAGGTATGTCAATTTAAAAATGATGAAGATCATAAGAATAGTATGACAGTTTGAGCGTGAAGGAGAAACAAACATACATACACTTTTTACGCCTTTACAATATTAGTGCGATTAATATGGATAATAGCAACTTAATTAGCTGTGGTGGATTATTTTGATTGTTTTGTTAATTTGAATTGAGGAATCCTTAATGAACAAGAGATTAGCCTACTTACTACTAATTAAAGCGATAATAATTAATATTTTATCTTGAGATGAGAACGTGTAGTGTGACGAGAATTGATAAAGTGAGAAATGATTATAAGTTAGAGCAAGTTTGAATGCGGTACTATTGTCTGAAAAGTTGAAAAAATCGTTTACCTTAGTATGGTTACGTGAACGAGTCAATGACCTTGTAGGTTGCTGTCGGTCGTTGCGTACTAACTACTTACAGTTCATTGGCCTCGCTCAGCTGACGTTTACTTAAAGAAATTAATTACGTACATGCGTGAATTAATTCGAGTTTGAAAAAAAAGTACTTTATTTTTCATTTTTATCTTTACAGATCGATAGTGTCTCATGTACCAAATCAACCCTCCGCGGAATTCAAACGACCAAAATTTGACGGTGTATATACACCCCTATTATTTAATTAGTGCAAAAAAAAATGGAAAACGAAATCCCAAAATTGTCCACGAAAATTTGTCATTATTGGTAAATTCATCATTCATAACAACTACTACTAGAAAATACTAAGCGCAGTGTTTTTCCATTTTTATTGAAATTTTTTCATTCATAAACAATAACCTGTACAATGTTTCCATAAATTGAGTGAGATTTTGGGATATAAACAAACGCTCATAACTTTGCTGTTTATGAATATTATGCATTGAGACTTTACTTAAATAATAACAAGACCTTTTCTAATAAGCCCTTTAAGTATTTGCCTTAATTAAAAAATAGTGGTGTATATGGATAGACAGGGAGAATGAGGCCAAAGAAAATATGTATGGATTTTGTAGGAGTGATATGAAAGAAAAGGATGTCCTCACGGTGTAATTTTGGAAAATCCTTTATTAGTGCTCGCCTCCGTTATAAAAAGAAACCTTGAGCAAAATTTCGCTGTAGTTCCGGCTGTGCATTTATATGTCAGTCAGAGTCTCCTTTTTTATATTTTTTTTTTGTGTGCCCACGTATGCCCAATGTAGTTCTACCTTAAACTTAACTTTGTATTGTTACAGAAGCGGCATGGCATGAGCGGTGCGGTGGGCGCGACATGCGGCGCGCGCCGCCCGCGCAACCCGCCGCCGTCGCACTCGCGCTCTCTTTGCTTCTGCGCTTAGTGAACGCCGGTCAGTACCCTCCTTTCTGTTCAAATAATAATAATTTGCACGTGTTTTTTAAGAAAGTCTCAAATTAAAAAATATGCGTCCAATTACATTGTTTTGGTTTCTGATCAAAGTATATGAAGTTGTGTATTTTTCCGTTTTTAAATTTCAAACACAAAGTTTGGCCTTAACATGTTCAGGGCGGAAATAAATCTCGTCATGTACGAAGTGTATTAGATCTCGTTTCTTTTCTTCTTTGTGGCCCTATTAAGACAGATCGAGATTATTTAATCAAAATGCAGTGATTCATCAAATTAGCCAAAAAAAAAACAATTAGTTTATTTAACGTTGTGAGGTCTATTAACCTGTTGAATACCGTAATTAGAGACAGAATAGAAAGACAATATGTGTGTGGACGCCGGCGTCCTCTCGGGGAATAATGAATTAAGCTCTTTACCCTCATAATGACAGCTTTCAAACGAGTACTTAAACGCCCGTAACCGCAGGAATGGAAATAATACAAAAAAAAACAACGTGTGCAGAAACCCTATGATATAAGTTTCATCACAACAACTACAACGGGGTTGTTTAATAACAGATTTAGGTCAAATTGAAAAGACACAATAGTATCAGATTGGTCTAAGTGGTTGTTTACACAAACACGATTCAGTATTTTTTTTTTTGTTAGCAATAAACTGCGAAATCCTGACTCATGCCATCACTCCAACTGGAAAAAAGGGGCGAGGCTGAAATCTGGTAATAGAAAATTAGGACAAGCTAAAGATTTGGCTGATAATGCAACCTTCTAACTTAATTAATATTCATAAACAATTAAGACAAGAGCAAGGGCTATATACATAGTGAACTATTACTTAATTAAAACCACTTTAAAGCCCTTTCCTCGGGAAGGGTGTAGCTGCGACCTGTACCTGACCTACTAACTGATATACTGAAGTCAAATCGACCTGTTAATTACTACCTAATAGGAATGGGAATCATCCCATCTGTGTTTCTATACATGTAATTTTATTTGTAATGATAACAGTTCTGTTCAATTTTGACTCACACAATATGACCTGTGATATAGCGTACGTTGTTTGATGAGTTGGACCAAACTAGTCTACCATGGTTCCCATTATCCGTAGCTTGAAACAGTTGAGATCCACGCGAGTGGGCTGTGACTGGTAATAGATTTATGCAGGGTGATGGTATTGAGTATTCCCAGTGCACTTTGTGATCTCACCAAGGAGACCGTACAAAAAGTATTGGTAGTTTTGCCACCGATTAGCATTGCTCAAGACTCAAAGCAATATATTACATAAAAACAGCAACGATGAAATTTTCCACGAGTCATTGACAATCTTCTTGGACTTGTGGTGACTATTTGTGACTAGGATAGGGTCACACAAGTGTGGTCGTTATCGTGACACTTAGGAGAGGCCTATAACCACCAGCGAACGTCTTCAGACTAAAACGTAATGATCAGCCCAATTTTGTCAAAGATTAACCACATCCCTATTTTCAGGCTCAATGGGCCCCGGAGTACCAGAGAACATTACCGTGACGTTCCTGAACCCCACCACGGTGAGGGTCTCCTGGTCCACCACGGCGGACCTGGTGGAGAAATATGACGTCACATACAAACCTTCCGATGCGAGGTAAGATCTGCTATGCAATTGGTGAAGGAGGATTTCGCAGACTTTGAGTAACCACTACGCTGAGTAAAATAGTACTAGAATGTTTGGCTTCTGAAGCATCGACTTTAAGCACTGACTTGTCTTTAGAGACGCTTTTCTGTTTTGCATGTGTATCAGGCATTGCTTAGCCAAGTGTATAAATAGCATTGGCATTTAGCAGTGTGCTTTGCCAACTATAAAAATAATAATTATGATATCTTGTTCCAAGTAATATGGGATGAGGGAAAGAGGAAGAAGAAGGAGGAGATATCTTGTTCATGTTTTGTAAAGAAGTAATGTAGTTTAAATCTGTATTATGTCTGCGAAATCCTCCAGTTGTGTGATATCTGTTGTATTCTTTCTTGTCTGTCTGTCTATCTGTCCATCTTTTTTTTCTTCTTATAGAATTACTATGATTTGTAGTATGTGTATAGACGTAACTTTTTTTTTTCAGTATATTATCGTAACGAACGTGTATAAAACGGCTTACTAATGTTTACAGTTTGACTTTGACTTTTTACAGTTTGACTATTTTGAAGGGAGTGAAAGTAATTTTATGTATTTGACAGTATAGTTGGCGCAGTGCTTGAGTGATCGGCTTTTGCATTGCATATTGCAGATTTAATTCCCGCACAGAATAAATATTTGTATGATTTACTGATTGTGGTTTCGGGTCTGGGTGTCTTATGGATGTAAGTTTACATGTTTGTAAACTTACACGATACAGAAGTACAGTACGGCCGGCGGATCTTGGCGCGTCTGATGTTAGGCTCTGAGAAGTTTATGGTCAAGGGAATCTCTAAAAAAAACTATCTAGAATACAACATGCATCTTAAGCTTTGTCCTCTCGATATTAATATTGTTCCCAAAATACTTGTGAGCACATTAATTACCCCCTAAAAATTCCCCATGAATTTAAAATCACCTTGTAGTTAGGCTAACTACAAGGTCAACACATATCGGTGAAACATTGTAGGGAACACGTGGTTCCTGAATAAAATTTTATAAACAAATAACATTTAGTCACGTGTATGAATGTTTGTTTGTGTTGGTTTAGTTGGTTTCCGTTTGACATTTTCACCTAGAACAAGGAAAATCATGCTTCAGGTAGTAATTATGATAGCTCTCTACTAAATTAGAAACCAGTTTGTTCAGTAAAACATACAACACTACGTAGCAGATTTTGGGAATACATGTTAGAATAACCCACAAGTAAAAGCATATAACCCTGAGTTTGTTTCAATGTTTCTTCTCAGGGGAGTCATCTAGATAAAATTGTCAAAAAAAAATTTTTTTTTTTTTGACGTGTAAAAGTGTTTTTAAGGACCTATTTGCAAAATAAATATCATTTAACCATACTAATGTTATGCTTTCACGGTTAAACTACTGAATCGATTTTGATAAAATTTGGTACCGTTGGCTATTTTTTATCTGGCTTCGACTTCGTGCCTGGCATTCACCTGGGCAAAGTTGCGAGCAAAAGTTAGTTCAAAATAAATCAATTAAAAGGACTTTTGAATTGTCAAAACTTGGTCAGTCAGAAAGGTGATGCTACTCAATCTTATTAAAGATGTAGGCTTGAGGGTGTAATATCATCATAAAACTTTTCGCACAGGAGGTGGATCAAAGGTGGAATTTCAGACTTCAACTGACCGAAATCTATCTGTGTCCTTTAGTTGCCTTTCGCAGTCCAAAGCCGCCATGGATCTTTTAAGCAGTCCCGCAATCCTAAAGGCTGTTTAGCATAATAGTCCTCCGCATAATTTTATAAAATTTAGGCTTATATAGTTCCCGCGTTTTAAATATCGGGGCATCATTTTATTCTAAACTACATTCCCTAAATTAACTTAGCCTTAAGAACAGGCCTTTTAGAACTTTTACATAGTATAAAAGCAATCCGTATATAAAAAAGATGCTATCCGTAGTATAAAAGCTACATAACATTTCCAGCCCCCTAGTCAAGTTACGATCGTTTCGTGAATGTGCGTGAACGCTTGAAGTTAACTACGCCCCCAATTCCTTTGTTTTGACGTCATCTCAACGCTCAACGGGATTGGGGGCGTGACCAACTCCAAGCGTTCACGCTTAACGAAAAGATCGTAACTTGGCTAGGGGGTCAGGTGTCAATAACACCTATCAAACGAAGGGCGTAAAGGTGACATTATAAAATCGATCAACATGTCTAGTGCAAGTACTAACACATTATATATAATTTACACACTGAGTAAACAAAAATTATTATAAGTGTCACAGCGTGATAGAATAAGTTATGAAGCGATAATAGATGGAAAATTTAAAAAAAAATGTTTGTAATAAAACATCGGATATTATGACAACCAGATCCCTGCGACTACAATTTTTTGTCTAAGATTGTGCCAAAAAACATACAACGGAAAAGAAAGCATACAGCTAATGAGTGGAATTCTCTGCCGGACTCTGTGTTTCCTGACAGTTAGACCACTTGGGGTCTTTAAGTCAAGATTGTTTAGGTTATTTATTTATTCATTATATACTTTATTGTACATACATAATATCAAACAAAGGAAAACTATTTAACTAAAGCATATACAATGCACTTATTTGTTTTATAAATGTTTGTCCTAATAATAAGTTAAGGTGTGCATTAAAGAAATAAATAATATAAATGGGCGGCCTTATCGCATTCCGCGATCTTTTACAGGCAATCTGGAATGGAAAGTAATTTTCGGGACATGATATGGGGCTGTCACAAAAAGCACCAACATCTATTACAAAATATACAATAATAGAAACACAGATACATACATATGCTACATAATAGATACATTAAAACATACATACAAAAATATATGAATTAAAAAAAATGGCAACTTTCGACAATCACAGAGACAGATGCTCTATCTTCAACCGTATCGTCAGTTTTTATCAGGTGTATTCTATCTCAGTTTAATATCTATCTAATTTCTTTCTTTTTATGGTTCTATACCTCAAAATGAAAAACGGAATCCTTATAGGATCACTTTGTTGTCTGTCTGGCAAGACCCTTTATCTTGGGAATGCGTAGACGTATCGAGTTGGAATTAAAACCATATTTAAGTCTACTGTTCCATGAAGCTGTGAAAATATCAAACTTCTAAGTTAACGAGAAAATAAAATTTCGGCCGTTTATGCAGAAAAACACGTAAATTTCGCCTCGTCATATGAATCAAAATTCATAGCGTACCTCCCGTTGACCTAGAATCCTGAAATTTGGCATGAAGTGAGGTCTCATAGATCAAGTATAATTATGTTGGAAAAAATCTGAAAACTGTAAATTTTTGTTACGTCAAAAAAAAACATTTTTGCGATTCGGAAAAAAATTCGAGACTCGATTCGTGAATTAAACTGTTATAAAGGTAGATTTCTCAGTGTTATTGTATTGTTTTTTTATTGTTGATAAGCTCGCCTATGCACTTAACTTACGTTTGCTGGTTATGTCCCACCGCTGGGCATACTTCACTCTCTTTTCCACACACATCTACAAACAATATTATGTTGGCATATTTTTGAGTTATTATGTGTTACCTGCTTGAAGTCAAGAATTGTCTCGTTGCAAAATTTAAAACAAACGAGACTTTAAGCAGTATTAAAGCATCTACTTGAAAGTTTTACCATAACATTGCATAAAGAACAAGAGAAGACGCTAACGATGTGTCTAAGACAATGATAAAAAAAAATAAAAGCCAATAAATAATAATATTTAATAAATATCATTTATTTCTCTCATAAAGGTACATTATAACATTTATAAAATTTTGCCTTAAGATTAAAACCTTTGTGGAAGCTGGAGTCTGAACTAGGTTCGAGACCTGTGAGACAGATATCCAGGCTCACACCCTTTTAATCATAATCGCATTTTGCGGCACATAAACATGAATCATATGTTTGTAAGATTGTGAGCGGGAGAAATTTTAAAATAAGATGCTAAAAGTAACAAGAGAAGTAATATTTTTGATGAAATGTGTGTGTAGTGTATAATTGTGTATAATGTATGTATGTGTGTGTTAGTGTACATACATTATACACAATATACACTACACACACATTTCATCAAAAATATTACTTCTTCTTCTTTTACTCTTCAATGCATTGGCATGATTTACCTTTTTCTTGTCGGCAGAATTGAAACCTAGTTATATATAACATTATAATGTTAAAAGCCAGTACGAGAAATCAAAAGCAAAAAAAAAAAACCGGTCCTTAAACCATAACCGAACTATGATACACATAGAAGCATTGCTAGTGACATATGTAATAGTTTGAGGTTTCTATTGATAAAATAGATAACAAGTAATAAGCATAATCAGCTTTATAATCTTCCTGCTATTGGAACTCAGACCTCCTCTACATGACAAGGAATGGACCGTAAACTACCTCAGGAGTTCAGCGCGGATTAGTGAATGTCACAATTCTTTTAATTTTTGTAATTAGAACATGCCAGTTTCTTCAAGCTGATTTTTAAACCGTATAGAAGGTACTAAGTAGTCTTAAAATAATATACATAAAAAAATATTTTGAAAGACGAGTTTTTTCATACAGCCGAATTTCATACAGCCAGCCAACTAACTCTAGAATTAAGAAAGCATAAAGTATTGTCGAACATTACTTTATGTTCGATATATGAACAGAACACTAGGAAAGGATTAAAAAAAAATCTTTTGATGTTATAAAAACTTCAAACAAAATATGAAAGTTTGTATCGATGTTCATTATTTTGTCGATTTACAATCTTATTTTATATACTACTCATCACTAATATTATAAAGAAAATAAAAATATATTTGCATACGTATGCATATGTCCTGCAATAGAATAGGAGTGTGTTTTCTTAGTCAAATTGTCTACTTTCATGCGGCCAAGACCTCTGGTAAAAAAATATATTATACCTGGCACGTGTAATACAATTTCAAAGCTATTGCAATAATGTCTTATTAAATTCTGAAGATAAAAATGTCACAATATTTTTACAGCACTTAAGTTTCCTTTATGGAAAGAAAACCAAAGGTAAAATGGTAAAATAAAAATACGGTAAACGGAAACTATGTGTCAGAGATAACATTGAAATTTTTTTTTTTTTTCTTAAACGTTCTTTGGTTTCAAAAGCGAATCCTTTTGAAGATAAAGGAATGGTTAGCAGTAAACACGTGTACGAAACACTTTGTTTTCTTCAGTTCTGTTTCAAGATATCTATCTGGAAGATTTTCATTGAGGTTGAAAAGATCTAAATAAGACTGAATGTAAAAAACTGCCTCAGGGTTTATTCTTTCTGAAGTCTTGTAAAACCGTAATGTTAAATTATGAATTCCATGTTCACTTGTGTTAGATCATTGGTAACAACACCATGAAAATTATATATTTAAAATCACTGTTGATTTATTAATCGCTATATATTTTACTAGCTACTGTTAGTGGGTTTGCTCGCGTGAACAGCTGCTCAATCTTTAAAAAGCGCAAGTTTATGTATGCAGTACTGCTCTCATCTTTGGAATGGATCTGCTAAATACCAGCTTGATATAGTAGAGTTGATTGAGAAGCGAGCTAAGAAAATCATTGTGATGCACTTGTTTAGTTGAAACTCAAAAGTCTTGGGCATCGACGCCGAGTTGCTAGCCTGTCTGATTTCTATCGTTTACATTTTGGAGAGTGTGCATTAGAATTACACAATTTAACTCCACCTAGTCCGTTCAATCATCGAACCACTAGATACGGCGATGCGCAACCATTACATGGTTACAAGATTCGTGCGGAGACGACGCCCGGGTGTCGCCACTGTGCGGATCGCCCGGAGGACACGGTGGAGCACACAGTCGAGGTGTGCCCCGCTTGGGAAGAGCATCGCCGTGTCCTCGTGGGGGCGATCGGCGGCGATCTCTCGCGCCGGGGCTTGGTTCAAGCCATGCTCCGGAGCGAGGAGGAGTGGCAGGCGGTCGCCTCCTTCTGCGAAGCAGTAATGCTAGCAAAGGAGGAGGCCGACCGCATCAGGCAACGGCGCACACGCCGCCGCCGTCGCCGGGATTCCGATCTCGATTTCCGGCCACCGTAGGCGCGGGCTCGCGGACGGCGGGCAATGGGTAGCTCGCTGTCCGTCCGTCCGGTAACAGACCGGTCCAAGCTCAAGTCGTCTACGGCGCGCACTGTTCCCGCGCGCCTCAAGGAGTTGTCAGCAAACTGTAGGGGCCCAGCAGGGCCGAAGCCTACTGTGGCCAAGGTTATGTGAAAATGTTACCGGGGCCCTGGGACAAAGGCAATGAATGGAACAGGATAGGTTTTTAGTCAGTAAGAGTCTGACACTATTTCCCGCCCCACCCAAGGGCGGGATTTGTCATTGGATGATTTTACCTACCATAACAAAAAAAAACCATTACATGGTGGACATCCTACCCATACGTACAAAGCGTTTAAGGAACACATTAGTTTATTGTGCTTACAGCTAAGAAGTGAAATTCTCTGCTCGAGTCTGTGTTTCGTCATAGCTACAACTTAGGGGTCTTTAAGTCAGGAGTGAATAAGTTACTTCTAGGCAAGTATGCTCCATCGTCGGCCATATCATCTCTTACCATCAGGTGAGATATGGTCAAACGCGAGCCTATGTACAATTACAAAAAAAGTAGAAAATTGCCTCAAAAAAACATACTTGGTGGATAAAAAATATTCTATGAGCTATTCCAGTATGAAATTTGCCATAGGGTAGACGTAATCTACCCTATGGCAAATTTCATCCAAATCCATTCACGTGTTCGAATGTTGACAGGTAACAAACATACCCACACACTCATAAACTTGCGGATGGCAGCAATGGGTAGCTCACAGTCCGGCCGTCAGGTAACCGTTCGAACCGAGCCTAAGTCGTCGCCGGCGCGTAGTGTACCACCCTCGCCTTAAGGAGATGGCAGTAAACCTTGGTGGCCCAACAGAGTCGAAGCCTACTGGGGTCATGGGTTTGCTTTTGAAAGGAAAACCCGAGGCCCGGGTCCGCAAGGCAAAGAACGAACATAGGAGTGGGTTTTAGTCGGTAAAAGTCTGACACACCCTTCCTTTCTGCTCAAGGGCGTGAAAAGTGGAATGCCATCACCACCACCTGAAAAAAAAAAACACTCACAAGCTTCTATTTTTATAATATTAGTGTGATGATTAAGAATGCAAAAGTTTAATAACCCTGACAATATAACAGTCTACTGCTATTCATAAAATTTATTAAAAATTCAAACTACATTCCAATAAACACACAAAAGCAGCTTTTAACATAATGCGCCAGACATAACATCAACATCACGTCTCGAGTCTTCATATTCTCCATCGATCACACAAAACACATTTAAAATTCACATTTGAACATCACTTTTTAACGAAAACAAATCAACATCAAAATAAAAATCGTGTACATTTGAAAAATTGGCATTCATTTGAAAAATATGCTTCGTGACGGAAGATAAATCTGGATCGTGAAGCAGCTTATATTATTTATGTCCTGGATTTAGTAGATGCGAGTTGTCATAACTCAGAGCTGTATATAGTGTGTATGGTAAGCTTATTTTAGACGCCATCTTTGTTAGAATTGCAGATGGAAACGTTATGAAATGTGCTCAAGCGGTTCTAAGCGATAATAGCACGCAGTTTATCTTCTGGTGATGTTTTTGGTAAGACCATGTTTTCTGTATGGTTGTGCGTGGCGTGGAATATACGCAGTATGTGGTTGTGTTTATTTTAATACTCTAAAATATGGGCTAACTTTTTTCAACTTAAGTCCTATGTCTAGCTGGGGCAGAGGGTGTCGACAGTAGTCATCCAATGTGACCGGTCTTGAGCTCTTCTTCGCTTCACCCCGCTCGATGTCAGTCCGATGGCTGTCGTTTCTGCCAACACGGTGCGTCTTCAAATTTACCGAGGACAGCCGCGCTTTCTTTTCCCTTGAGGATTCCATTCCAATACCTGTTTAGGTATATGATCGGAATCCCTCCTGAGCTTGCGACTAATCCATCTCCACTTACGACGTTTCATCTGGTGGTCGATCGGGCTTTCGTGGCATTTTCTCCGACAACTATATATTAGAGATGTTCTCGGGCCAGTAAATCCCGAGAATGTGACGGAGACATCGGTTTATGAAAACCTGAATTTGGCGTGAGATCTCTTCTATCACCTTCTACGTTTCGTACCTGTAAAGCAGCACAGATTTGACGTTGGGCCCGAAGATTTTGAGTTTAACCCTTTGGGTCAATTTCGTTGATTGCCAAACAGGTCTTAGCTGTGTGAAGGTACCACGGGCCTTGGCAATCTGAGAACGGTAGGCTTTAGTAATTTGCAGTAGACATCTACTCGTATCCGTTCATCGGGAAAACAGTTTATATTAACAATTTAATGATGAACACGATAAACCTGTTGAACAAATTAATAACATATTCATGCTATAATCACATGAATGGGTCAATCTCCAAAACGGGCGTATTCGTGTGATCGCTCTGGTGCTTTTCAGATATTGATATTTAATGGTAATTATGTATCTCATTAAAAAGAATGATATTCAAATAGTAAATTTTTACTTTTGGCCTTTAATTTACACAAACAGTTATGAAAATATTTAAGTTCAAAAAATTTCGCGACCAGAGCAATCATAATTGGTGCCAGAGCGATCATTAATGGTGAAATCAGTGAAACAAAAAAAATAAATTGATAAAATATTATTTATTTAGCCGTTTTCAGTCATATTCAGTGTACGTGTAACAAGATTATATATTATGTAAGAGAAATGTATTATGTTAGAAAAAAGGTCAAGGCATATTATCAGTCATACATATCAAAAATACGGAATATTTTATATAAAATAATTGTTAAAATAACAAATTAACATAATTATAAAAATCGAAAAAATACAATTTCTATAAGGCTTAGTTAATCAACAAACTAAGAAAATAAGGTTTATTGGAAGCTTAGAAAATTGAATAGTCATCATTTTGCAACGAAGATAAAACTACCTCGGAAATACTTGGAGTAATTAAACTTTCATAGTCAATAGATGGGACTTCATCCCAAGAACTGTCCGGCTGGTCCAAGTTGTGTAGTGATTGTTGACTTTGATTTGCGGTTGTAGTCTATTATTTAGCATTTGTGGGAGCTGAATTTGCTTGTCCTGGTTGCATTTTTTTGAACGCTTAACCAGTGAAGGTCGGCTTGTCTTCCTTGATGCCCATGACATGTTTGTCTTTGAGGTGTTTTGGTTCGAGTCGCTTCTAGTTATAAACTCCATTTTACCAGACGTCATACAGCTAATATCGTCATCTTCAAAAAACAGTTTTATATCTTTTATTAACTGTTGTTTTATTGTATATTTTATTTCTTGTACATTATCTTTGTTTGGAGTTAAAACTAACATTTTTCATTCTAAATGTTGACCTTTCTTTACTTTGATTTTTTAACCAGTTCAATTGTCTTCTAATACGTTCGCTACTTATTTTTAACTCTTGAATTTTTGATATTTTAGTTTTAATTCCCTATTAACTGTATATTTCATCTTTCTTAATAAGACTTTCCATGGAGAGGTTTTTTTTGTTACTGACGATATTTTATGTTTAGTGAATATATCTAGACTTTTTTGAGACTTATGTGATATGTTGCTAATTGAGCTTTGTGGACTATCAGGTCAGAAGCTGGAAGAACCACTGCCAATGCATGTTAGTTCGTTCATTCGTTCAGTATCTTACGATGGCCGCTGAGATCTTGTTATTCTTCTTAGTCTACTTACCGGTGACGTAGGTGAATCAAAATAAGACAAATTTTCGTATTCTTTAAAGGTCTCTGGAAGACAGGAATTTGTCTGAGAATAAACTTTTACACGATTAATAATGTTAAACTTATTTTCAACATCTTGTGTTACAGTTTGCAGTATCTATGTTTTATTACATTGTTGGTGCTTAAGGTTGGAGATGATTGAGGAACATTTGAAAGAGGTTCACGATTCTCAGATATATAGATAGGTTCTTCATTTATTGGGAGATCATCAGTTGCTGGCAGCTTATCCACTTTTTTCTTTAAATAATATCGCCAGGAACTCTGCCTACTTTTCTTCCTACGAACCTTTTGCTGGCTTGGAGTCAAATCACTCATTGGTGGTACTTTGTTCCGAGCTTTTTTCCTTTGGTAACTCTCTCTTGACTTTACAAGCCATTGTGTGTATAGATCTGGATATTTTTTTTTATCTTGGCTTTCAGCGATAAGACCGCCATTGTACCCATAGATTTAAGTTTAGTATTAATTAAGTAACTTTCTTTGGTGTACAATAAAGTTATATTCTATTCTATTCTATTCTATTCGACGATCCTCAGCAAATTTCTTCCTAAGACGTTTTTCTTCAATAGATAATTTATTTCAAGGCATGATTTCAATCTGCAACAATAGTTGCCATTAAATTTTAGAGAAGAGAGGGTTAAAGTTGTTTTGCTAAATGCCAATATAATAATTGTTATCAAGGTAAAATACGTCAAAATCTGTTTATAGGTTTAGATTACCCAAAGAAACCCAGAAAAGGTTATAAATTAAAGGTTATATGCATAGTTCATCGTTTGTCATTGTTACAGTTCGGTAATACTACTTAAAATAGATTTATAACGTACAATTAATGCAAAATATCATCACTCTGGTCTTTTTGGACAGAGCAATCACAGCCATAGCGATCAGAAAAAGTCACAAAATCATAAATAAAGCTAAATATAAAAGCAGAAGAGAGTTGTGATTACGTCTCATAAAAAACCTCATAACGATCACTTAATTCACATAACAAACACGTTCACAAGCTTACTATATAATTTAAATAACTTGCCATAGCAATCACAAAATTCAAGAACCAAATCCAGAGTAATCATAAACTTACCTTCGTAATGTTGGAGTGTGGGGACGTGGCACGGAGTTATCCTCCTCGGTGGTTAGACTACTGCTGGGGTTGCCCCACGGAAGGTAAATAGAGTGTCTATAACGCGTAACTAGGGATGAGCACGATGTTTTACCTCAGCGCAGAGCGATGAGATAAAATGCCCGGTCACGATTTTAAATTCAAATTGTGGCAAAAGTATTGTTAATATATCTAAAAATATTTTATTACTATGAAGATTAACTATTTGTAATGTAATCTAAATAAGTTGTTTCACATGAACATTCTCATTAAAAAGTTAAAGAATATTGTTTTCATTCAATCGGGAGTTGGGTCAACCCAGAGCGATCAGGATTTTAGGGTTTAAGATTTTTTTTTTAATATTTAAAATAAACTTATTCATAATATTAGCCTTGTACCACGTAGATTAGACATCGAACTGTATATAAAAAAATATTTTCAAAACGTTTTTCAATTTTAAAATGGGTTTATCCAGCCCGACACGAAAAAAAATGCCTTTGGAGATCGACCCGAATATGAAATCGCAGCCAATACTACGACCAAACTGAAACAAATAACATTTCCTTTATAAATGTAAATCTCCATACAGATTAATTCAATGGCAAAATAGTGGTCACAGCAATGCAAACGGTAGCAGATTTTTAGAATACATGAATACTAAGTGATGCGGAAATAAAGTTTTACGTTAAGTAAAAATAATATTCGTGGTGGCCGTCTATTTTTATTATGGCTGCAGAAAATTAAAATCATGCATAAAAAAATGCCACTTACAATTAGCCGGGAGTATAAAATATTATCTTATTTGTATTTAAGCTTATTTTAGATTTAGGGATTTAAATATTTTCGTTTGCTTGATCATCTGTAGTGAGTGTTTTATAATATAGTTCTATAATTATGACACACAAGTAAACTATCACGCCGGGCTCTGGTGTACAGTACCTCTACTATGAGTTTTAAGCAATAGTATTCGTCGCTACTCGATATCGACGCCGTAAATATTTTGTATGGCAAATTTTGGTTCTGCAAGTGACCGCTAGAGGTGCTGCAAAATTTGCCATACAAAATATTTACGGCGTCGATATCGAGTAGCGACGAATACTATTGCTTAAAACTCATGGTAGAGGTACTGTACCTCTACCATGAGTTTTAAGCAATAGTATTCGTAAAAAAATTTTGCAGCGCCTCTAGCGGACACTTGCAGAACCAAAATTTGCCATACAAAATATTTACGGCGTCGATATCGAGTAGCGACGAATACTATTGCTTAAAACTCATGGTAGAGGTGCAGGCCGTGGTATGGAAGGAGAAGAAATGACAGGCGGTCATCTCCTCCTGCAAAGTAATGCTAGGGAAGGAGGTGATGCAGGCGTGAAAGAACGAACATCTTCACATTCCAGCCGCCAGGATCCCCACCCTGATTTCCAGCCACTATAGGCACGGGTTTGTGTGCCATTGTTCGGTTCACCTTCCGGTTG
The DNA here is from genome assembly GCA_958295575.1 of Leucania comma. Lineage (NCBI taxonomy): Eukaryota > Metazoa > Arthropoda > Insecta > Lepidoptera > Noctuidae > Leucania > Leucania comma. Next base: position 9,384,590 of record OY282474.1, on the reverse strand, counting down.
TCCGGCAATTTTTCATAATGATCCCGAGTCGTCAACGGTGCGTAGTATTTCACGCGCGTCTCAAAGAAATGTCAGCAAATAGGGGCCCAAAAGGGCTGAAGCCTACCAAAGCCATGGGTTGACTTCCGAAAGGGGTACTGTAACGCAAGAGCAAATAAGGAACATAGATCTGGTGTTATTCAGTAAACATTTTGCACGCCCTCCTGCTCCGCCTTACAGCAGGAGAAGTTATTAGATGATTTCTCAACTTACAAAAGGCACTCAACGAAGATGAAAATTCGTATATTAAGCTAGACGAAAAGATGAAAAATTTTGTGCTGTGATAAGCAAGTCAGAAGACTAATCATCTATCATGATTAACTTTGAACTTATACAATATAGTACATTACATATTGGATATGTAGATAATGTTGAATACTTAATTACGTAGCTTTTGCGAACTAACGCTGTTGTCAGCGTGATTACATTGTTCTGTATAAGATACGATATATTCCACATAGTAATTCTAATTTGGTGACTATGAATTAGTAATTAGTCTTTAGTAGTGTAATTGTACGAGCCATATTCTGTTCAGATGTCACCGTGGAAACTTTAGCAAAGTGAGAGTTAAGCAAACTGTCACTCCTTTTGAAGCTAATGGATTAGCAGCTCATTTCACTTATTCAAAGAAGGCCTAGGGCTAAAGTGATATTACCACATATTTAGGTGTACAATAAAGTTTATTCTATTCTACAATCCTTACGGCCCAACCTCGGCTGTAATAGAAGTTGATGGGCTGACTCTTAATTGATGCTGATTTCTTCATTTTGTCTCTGTATATTGAAAGTGATGCATTCTAGCTTCTTCCTGCTGTATCAATGTAACCCAATAACTCAGCCCTTATTTACCTACTTTGAACCTATTTTATTTTCAAAATAGGTATCTCTTTTGAGGGTATTGTTAGTTTCGTAGGTAGAACTAATGCTGAGGTTCAATTTGTTCAAAAAATTTGACTATAATTGTAGTAATATGAAATATTATTTTATTTTAAAATTTGACTTTGAACTTAGATGGTTCTTTATTGTATTTTACCATTTGACATTGATATTTTTTATTTTTTATTTTTGTTTATTTACATTTTACGGCGTGCAATAAGCTGCTTAGTAAAGCGTTATATTTTTGTAAATTCTATTTTATTATTGTGAATATGGGGGACTCACATAATCCCCATATTCACAATAACTTTTTTACTTTTCTTTTCTGTAATTTTTAACATGATGTCTGGCAGTTTTGAGTATTTGATGCGGCTTACCCAAATGTCCTTTCTTTGGTATTGTTCGTCAAGTCGTTGAGCTCCTTAGTAGTCCTAAGTTTGAGCTACACGAATATTGACAAATGCTTGCACTGACTGGACAGGTCCACTCAAATCTGTGTGGTTCTTTCTTCAAAAGACCATCTCAGACACTAATCTGCATGTTTCTCATATTATTTGACCATTACATGTTTACTGTTTGGACTTTAAAAGAGACTTTGACCCCTGAGTTTGTTTCGGTGTTTCTTCTCAGGGTAGTCAGCTAGAAAACACCGGCTTCATCTAGCTTAAACTGACGAAAAAAAAGGATTGACGTGTAAACGTGTTTTTTAAAACCTATTTACAAAACATGAAAAAAAAAAAATCTGGGTTAAGCAAAAACATTTTATTTTGTTTTTACTTTGTTTAGCAACTCGAAGTTTTGTTGCTGGTGTGATACTTCCGTACCTTGAAAAAAGCGAAAAGCCGTCCCATTGGAATATGAAATTAAACGAATAGAAAATGCACTTGTGTTTGCCAACAAGCTTGTGTACGATAAAATCTCTTGCCTATTTGGCAAATATCTGTCAGGATTGGCCACCATGGTCAAAATTCATTCGGAAGGATTAAAATATATATATATATCTCGTTCATAACAATTGCAAATAAATTAAATAATATATTATAATATTCCACAACGCCATCTAGCCCCAAGCTAAGTAGAGCGTGTGTTATGAGTACTTGACAACGGATAAACATACTTATATATTTCTAAATACATACACATTATAGACAAATTACACACAAATGATCGTGCTCATCACATCACACAAACATTTTGTCCTGCGTAGGAATCGAACCCACGACTTCATAGCAGTCAGGGCCTCTAACCACTAGACCAACAGGTCAGTCAAATAAATAGGCAAACTAAACTACGGAATTACGCTAACGGAATTACTTATTAATATTATCGTTGTTAACAAATAGACATACCCAATGAAATGCCCGTCAAACTACAAACAAATTAAGTTATACAAGCGATTTCAATTAATGTTGTGTGTATCTGCTGTCATGAGTGTTTTTTAATTCGGGTGAAATGTAAAGGGCTATTTAGACGACGCGAGTTTCTCGAACTGTTTGGTTTGATTCGATTTTCTCGACTCAACTAGCGAGAGGTAAGTTATACCATTCGCTTGTCCACTTCGGCAAGAATTGTATGTTTGCGACGAGAAACTCGCAACGGTCTAGGTATAAATGTTTAGACGAAGAAACTTTTTCTAAGTTCTTACGATTATCGTACGTTCGAGACGAGAAACTCGCACTGTCTAAATTGGCCTTTATTCGTGATCATCATGTACTGTTAGATTTATCAAAGGTTGCTTAACCTTTGTAGAATCTTAATTGATTTCTCGCGCTTCTTTCGCGGATAAAAGAAGCGCAAGTTCTTATCAATGAAAAAGTCTACTATCATGATCTTTTAGAAAAACATTAACCTGCACTGTACTATGATTTTTTATTAGATGAAGTAAAGTGACAGCAGTGGACAATGTCCAACTGTCAAATAACAATGCCCAACTGTCAAACAACCATTGTTATAGCTGTCACTTTACTTCATCTAATCAAAAATCATAGTATAGGTAGTTACTAAAAATCCTGTATGATAGTACACATGTACTGTGTACAGATAAATACTCATATGCACAATACACCTCGACACGGAACAACTATCATTCGGTCTGGCTAAAAAATATTTGCTTCACACAAGAATCGAACCCGCGACACCAAGAGCTGTAGCCAATCGTTCAACAACCGCGCCAACTATGTAGCAGATAGAAGAATCTAGAAAATTACAGAAACCATTCTTACGATACGACTACTTACCTACAGTTTTCCACTTGTTCAAACATAACAATTCCTTGGAGAATCATTTACGAGTACATACAATAAGTACATACAATATTAAAATTTTAATTACCTAACTTATTTGTTTTCTGCACACTGTGTCTACATCTCTCATCCAACTCTCCTGTCGCAGGTCTGCTGGAAGAAGTTTCACTTGAAATAAGCAGTACCTTTGTGCTCTTCTATCTGTGTTTGTTATTTTCTTTTTTAAGTGTTTGTGTGTACATAAATAAATAAATAAAAAGTTAAAAAATAAAACTGATCTGAATTAGTTTAGTTTTTTTTACGGAATCTTACCTACATACATACAAAATTATTTGCAGTAAATGAAAAACTTAAATATAGCTTGATCAGTATCAGTAAGTGAATGGATTCCAACAATTTTTACTCCGTTTTATATATTTTCCCAAAAATATTTAAAAAAGGTCACAAGTTGGATACCACCGACAATAAGTACAACACAGGTCACGGCAGGTAATAGTGGGCATTAGGTGCCAGCGCACAGATGGGTGCGAGATCAAAACAACCCCCCAGACGCCCAGATGGCCCGGTGACCATGTATTTGTGTAGACAAGCTCATAACTTTGTGATTTTCCATGGTACAGTTATGAAATTTTGTACATAGATTCTTTACATAAAAATACCAGACAGGACGTGACGTGTTTCGGGTTACGCATATACTAAAACTAATGTTGTATAATCATATTATAATGATGAATTATTGTAATTCATCACTTTATTTTTCTTTCGTAAATCGGTCGGATTTTTCTTCATGAACGGACCCAACCTGTTGATTAACATTTGTATAAACAAAAGAAGGCAGAATGAGATTTTCTCAACATTTAACGTCCACATTAGTCGGTTGCTCAATCTACCAGCGTCACTTGATACCGTAGGTGACCTTTGTATCCGTACAAATAAATGTCGGCTTTAAAATATTTAATTGGCTTTTGCCTTCAAGGTTTTCTTTTTTCATCTTTAATTTTTTTTTCCGATTAGAAATTTATTTAATGACATCTCCGCGCCCTTGGGCGGGGCGGGAGATAGTGTCAGACTTTTACTGACTAAATACCCACTCCTCTTCCTTCTTTGCTCTTCATACCGGGGCGAACATTCCTTTCTTCTGTTTGCCGTCGAAGAATTCTTGGTTCCGTATTATTTTGAATAGAAAAAATATTTTTAAACGGTCATTTGTCAATTGCTAATTTACTTGAGTCTATTATTTGAACGGTTATGTGCGTCACGCATCCAACGCATTTCCATGAACTGGTCGGTCCATGTTTCTCCGGACCGATATGTGTTCACCACTCCAGAACCTTTCGTTACCATTGACCGCCATAGACAGGATTAGAGAAAGAAAAATAAATTTACGCCGTGTCTCTCGACGGTTGATAAGCAAGACAGTCATGTTAAGGTTCTCCAAGGTGGTCGCGATTGACATCGTGTTGCCATTTAACTATCTTGACTTAAATATTATCATGCATACTAAACTCAAGGTTTTTTTTTGAGGTGGGAAATCATCCAACGTCTTTTCCTGCTCTAGGATGGAGCGGGAAGACGTAGCAGAGTTTTATTACTGACTAACTACACCTGTGTTCTTCAACTGATTTTTGCGTTCTAGGACTACGGTATCCTCTTCAGAAAATTCCCGTACTAACTAACGCCACTATTGAATATTAATTTTATCGAAAGATAACCAGTTACCAGGGTTGGTTAGGTAATTCAAGATTAGTTTCATTATTTTGAGGTTCTTTCAAAATGGAACAAGAAATTAAAACAAAACACTAGAAGTTCAATCATGGAAATGTTAGTGTTACTAGTGATAATGAAGCAAATATTTCTACTGGAACAACTTAAAAATTGTATCGTTGAAAATGAAAAATAAGCGATCCGATGGAGTTTCATTCAGCACAACTGTTTGTTGGTTGGTTCAGTTGGTCAGAATGGAGGAACAGAAGGCGATCTGATCGAGTTCCATTCCGCACAACCAGTTGGTTGGTTCGTCGGAGTGGAAGTACCGAAATAACCGATATTCAGTTTTCATTTGTTATTTTATCAATTACACACCTCTGCCTGCCCTTTTGGCAAACATAGGCATTTGGTTGGAGATTTTTTTTTATGGTAGGTAAAATCATCCAATGACAAACCCCGCCCTTGGGTGGGGCGGGAAATAGTGTCAGACTCTTACTGACTAAAAACCTACCTACTCTTCCATTCATTGCCTTTGTCCCGAGGCCCGTGGTGACATTCTCACATAACCTTTGGCCCCAGTAGGCTTCGGTCCTGCTGGACCCCTACAGTTTGCTGACAACTCCTTGAGGCGCGCGGGAACAGTGCGCGCCGTAGACGACTTGAGCTCGGACCGGTCTGTTACCGGACGGACGGACAGCGAGCTACCCATTGCCCAACGTCCGCGAGCCCGCGCCTACGGTGGCCGGAAATCGGGATCGGAATCCCGGCGCCGGCGGCGGCGTGTGCGCCTTAGGCATTTTTTTGAGGTAGAAAATCATGAAATAACTTCTCTTGCTCTGCTTTGAGCGAGAGGATGTGTCAGGTTTTTACTGACTAAAACCTATCTGTGTTACTTCACTTGCCTTTTGCGTTCCTGGGCCTCTATAACTCGTTCGAACATTTCCGTTGCCTAGCGAATATATTCAATGAATGCTGTTATAATTCTCTACTGTATCGTAACTTTCGAAGTCTGGGTCATTTAATGTACTTTATGGGTATTTTATGGTACTCGTAAATAATAGGTCTATTGCGGAAAATACAAAACACAAAGAAACCAATAAATGCATAATTTTAAAAAAAGAATATCATACGTCTAATATAAAGTTTAGTTGTATTTATAATTCCAAGTCATTCCAAAGATATAGCACTTCAAAACAATCCGTTTTAAAAAACGGAAATTTCAATAGGTAATAGAAATCTAAAGCTATTGCTAAGATTTTTATGGATTTTCGCTGTCCGATCGTTCGGTAACCGACCGGACCGAGCCCAAGTCGTCGATGGCGCGTACTGTTCTCGCGCGTCTTAAGGAGCTGTCAGCGAACCGTAGAGGCCCAGCCTGCTAGCTGCAGGCAGGCAGGGTCGAAGCCTGCTGGGGTCAAGGGCCGTTTTCTGAGAGGAAGGCTCCCCAAAGCCCCAGTATGATAGGCAACGAAGGAACGGGGTAGGTTTTTAGTCAGCAAGAGTCTGACACTATTTCCCGCTCCACCCAAGGGCGGGATCCGTCACACGGAAATAAAGTTATTGTTATTAATTTCAGGTAGTCTTCTAAGTGGATTAAAAAAAAAGAAGGAAAATATTCTTAACCATTTTCATGATCTTCTTAGTTACCGTAATTAACGATTGAATAATAAACTGAGATCCGTCAACCGCATAAAAGTTTTTCTTGCGAACTACGCTCATGACGGCGGCGGCGATACAAGAATAGTTAATTACTTTAGCTTCAGTTTTAGTCACCTTTTCCGATAGTTTGTGCTTAACTTAATTATTCTCTTCAGAAGAATATCCAGATGCTCATAAGAGGTTTATTACGTTAGAGAAGGACTAAAAAATTAATAGGTACCTACTCGTTTTATGATTCTGTGCTTGTTAGATTCAAGAGGATGGTATAAAACCATTTTTTTATCTTTTTATAATTTTACTAGCAGCCTCGGCAAACGTAGTTTTGCCATATACAATGTTTAAAAAAAAACGGTCAAGTGCGAGTCGGACTCGTGCACTGAAGGTTCCGAAAAACTTACCTATGAAAACAATTCAATTCGCGAATCGAGTCTCGGAGATTTTTCCGAATCACAAAAACAGTTTTTTTCCGTGACGTAATTACAAATTTACAGTTTTCAGATTTATCTTTATATTTGTGCTTTGATACCAAATTTTAGGATTCTAGGTCAACGGGCCATATAAATTTTGATTCCTTTTATCACTGCTTCAAGGAACCGCAGATTGACGTTTCTTATCACTGTTGTCAGCTAAGAACTACCGGCCTCATTAAGTTTAAAATAAAGTATTTAAAAGTGTTATTTATAACATATTTGCAAAATAAACAAAACTTATTTACTGAACAAAACATTTCAAGGGAGATTAGAACATGTGTATAATCCTTCTTGTTGAAACCACAAAATTAAGAACAAAACATTTCAAGCTCCCAGACGCGATCTCGACGTGAGAGACAAAATAAGCTCTCTTAATCAAATTAATTACTGCACTTTACAACATAAGTAAAGTTTACCGAGATTTAAATTGTAAATTCAAAGTAATCCTGGTTTTGATTACTGACTGAGTGTTCAACGTAGTATGTTGGATTTGCCCTCAGGAGTTGTTTTGATTTATGCTAGAATTTTAGGTACACCTGAAGTATAGATTGTTGTTTTAGTATTATAGTTTAATTAACTGTAACAAAATACACCAGGAGGCTGAAGCTATAGCAGACTATCTGAATAGTTTACATATAATCAGTTGAATGGACTATAAAAAACTGGGCAAGTGGGAGTCGGACTCGCGCTCCGAGAGTTCCATACAATCTAACCTATAAAAACGTTCAATTCCCAAAACGAGTCTCAAAAATTTTTCCGAATTGAAAAATAGTTTTTTTTTTAAATGATAAATGATATAATATTATTTTGCAAAAAGGTTTTTTTAATACACTTTTACACGTAAATTTTTTCGTCAGTTTAAACTAGATGAGGCCGGTTTTGGTGACGTAACTACAAATTTACAGTTTTCATTATTTTTTCCTGTTCTTGTGCTATGAGACGTTGCTTCATACCAAATTTAAGGATTCTAGGTCAACAGGCAGTACCCTATGAATTTTGATTCCCGTGAGAGTGTCAAAATGTATGTCTTTTGCTGCATAAACGACCGTATTTTTTTTTTCGTTAACTTTAAAGTTTAATTTTATCACAGCTCCAAGAGACTACAGACCTGAGTATACAGTTTTAATTTCAATCCAATACCTCTATGCGTTCTCGAGACACAGAGTCTTGACAAACACACAGATAGACGGACAACAAAGTGATCCTATAAGTTTTTTCCTTTTGAGGAACTGAACCCCAAAAATATTTGTTTAAATGTCTAATGTTATTTAAAATGGAGTATACTTTTAATGAAGTTATCGCCTCAACACAATAAATCGTTCAATTCCCCGAAGACTTTACATCAGTCCTGGTTATGACACACTACAATATCATTAACCAATAACAGTCAATTTATACACTGACATCTCGTATGCCGATTTCCCAGAACTAAGCTATGAGCTATAATTGTAACACACGTTACGATAGCGTAAGGTTCAACCAACTGTGCTTGCCAATATTACTACAGATTTGATTTTACGTCACCCTAATCTTATAACCGTAGGCGCGGGCTTGCGGACGGCGTGCAATAGGCAGCACGCTGTCCGATCGTCCGGTAACCGACCGGACCGAGCCCAAGTCGTCGACGGCACGTACTGTTCCCGCGCGCCTCAAGGAGCTGTCAGCAAACCGTAGAGGCCCAGCCTGCTAGCTGCAGGCAGGCAGGATCCAAGACTGCTGGGGTTATAGGTCAGCTTCCGAGAGGAATATCCGGCCCCGGCACGATAGGCAACGAAGGAACGGGGTAGGTATTTAATCAGTAAGAGTCTGACACTACTTCCCGCACCGCCCAAGGGCGGGATTTGTCATTGGATGATTTTACCTACAAAAAAAAAACCCTAATCTTATAAATGTATGTAATCTAATGATTCTATAGCGTCTATGGTTGTTACTCCTTCATGCTCAAACGGCAAAACGGATTTGAATGAAATTTAGGCCACCAGTAGACCATGTCCCGTAATAGCAGACATGAGACACTTTTTATCTCTGGAGTATATTCTCTTTTAGCAATTTTCTTTTTTCACGAGGACGAAATCGTTTGCAGCAGCTCGTAATTAAATCTTCTTCTCAGTCGGTACGCTCTTGTCAGAGTTGTTGTGGTCATCTCTGTGAATCACGATGAGTTATCATTTTGGTCATACGGCACCAACCCCCGCGGACGGCAGCTTTGCGGGTACATTCGTAGACCGAACACTTAGTAACGGCCTTGATCTGGTCTGTCCATCTAATTGGTGATCTACCACGTGGCCTGGTGCCCTCAGCTTTGCCCTGCACTACGAGACGCTCTATGGAGGCACTACCACGACGAGATACATGGCCAAAGAAGGTCAATATGCGCGACTGCACTGAGGATGCGTAATTAAATACGTGTATATTAACCCTTTACCTTGCCATATCAGAACCTAATGGCTTGGTACGTGACGATGGGAAGAGACCAGATGGTATGACGTTGGTGCCGTGGAAGGTGGGTAGGCCTCTGGTGTGGGCCGCAACCTGTGTCGACACTCTTGCGCCATCCCATGTTCTTAGTTCGGGGGAATGTGCCGGCGCTGCCGCTGCGGCTGCTGAGACCCTCAAACGGCGGAAATACTGTTTATTGGTAATTACAGTTTTCAGCCGTTTGGGAAATGCTTGGATCATGGGGTCCGAGTGTGAGTATTCTTTACAAGGTAATTTTGTGAAATTGCCTCTTGATCAACATTTTGCATGACCAGAGGGCTGGCTTGTTCTTTGTCCAAAGAATCACCATTGCCATTCAACGTGACAAAGCTGCCAGTCTTCTGGATACGTTTCTGGATGACAGCAATGTGGAGGAGTACTTCGACGCCTGAGTGTATTTTGTGTGTTTGTATTAAATGTAGGTCTAGTATAAATTGTTAGATAAGTTTTTATGTACTTTTGTTTTGCGCAATTTTCTCTCCATACGTGTCGGATTACCGTCCTATTGGATTAAGAGACCAATTGAAGATAAAGTGCATTTGTGCACACAGTTTGCGTAAAGGCTTGGGCACTATTATACCCCTCACTCTAATGGCTAATTTCCATTGAGATTCGCCAGGAAAGCATGTTATATAAATACGAATATACACCTATATTGTGTAGTGTGAGTATAGTGTGATGTTATCAACATTTCAGGTGAAGCTTTGATCGTGATATCGACCGGGTTGCTAACTTCTTAAATACTAAACAACTAGTTATAAACCTCAAATGTTTGACGACATTGTTCGATCCACGCACGGAACAACTATTACTTAGGATAGTTATTTGAGGTCTGTGTGTCTTGTGTAAGAACATTTATAATAGTTTACATGTTCGTGAACTCACCTACGATACCTACTTGAGTAATTTCTAGTAAAGGGCTAAAAATGTTTTGCCTAAGAGTGTCAAATTTGAGATATATTGTCGTTATTTTTCATACAACTTTTAGATTGTTATATTGATGTTTTTTCTCTAGATATTCTAGAAACACAACTATATTTCGGATGTTATCTAGGTCTTTATTGAAATTAAAACATAAATCTGAGTAAAACATATCCTTTGAAGACCACCGAAAATCTGTTATCTCGCGTGAACTTTGGACTTTCATGCCCTGTTAATATTTTTTTATTATTTGTATTTTGTATATAAATCTATAATTATATTTACATCTTAACTAATAAATATTATAGCATAATAATACTTAATAATACTCTTTATCAAACATTGCGTTGGATGAACTAACAAACTTATACTACATGCTCAGGTTGACAAAATCCCAGGATTGTAAATACCAATTTTAAAATACCAGGGTATTTTAACAGCAGTCTCAAGCACAACAATTATTTTCAACAATTCTGAATACAAAACAAAATGGAAGATACCGCTTTTAAAGTAAAGTTTTGTGTTCAAATCCTATAGCAATATTCCCTTGATATTGTTATATTTACAGAATCAACGTCTGTTTTAAATATTCGCTGTTGAAATCGGAACACTGCAAACTGCTAAATATTCAGTGGAGCTAGCCGATAGTGCAGAGCTAAAAGTTGAAAGTTCATGCCACTAAAAAGGGAATATGATAATTAATGCAAATTATATCGGTTTCCTGACTCTGCTGGAACAGATCTTGACACCGTTGTAAAATTAAACGGTTAAGCGTTTGTCGCTTGGAAGTTTTTTTTTTGTTGATAATGTCTAAGTCTGTTGTCAGTTTTTTTAATACAAGATGGATTTTGATGCATCTGTGTATACACTGTTAAATTTTAGTCGTTTTAATACCGCGGAGGGTGGATTTAGTACATGAAACACTATCGATTTGTAAAGAAAAAATTTAAAAATAAAGTACTTTTTTTTAAAGTCGTATTAATTTACGCATGTACGAAATTAATTTCTTCAAGTAAATGTCAGCTGAGTGAAGCCAATGAACTGTAGGTAGTTATTACGCAACGACCGACAGCTACCTACAAGGTCATTGACTCGTTTACCTAAAGAAATTAATTTCGTGCAAGCGTAAATTAAATCGAGTTTAAAAAAAAATCTCTTTAAAATCGATAGTGTTTCATGTACCGAATCGACCGTCCGCGGGATTAAAACGACCAATATTTCACGGTGTATATAAAAGGACAAACTGACTGACATATCAACGCTCAGATGAAACTACTGGAACTAGGGGAAACTAGTCTGCTTGTATAAAAGTAGTGGTAGACAGACACATACAGAGAGTAGAGTGACAACGGCTCTGGCTTAAGGGTTCCACCATCGTGCCTCTATGCTGTTTAGATGTTCGCAACCGCACCGCTCCCGCGCCGCAGCCGTATCACCATCGCGTCCGCGCTGCTTCACTTTACCATCCCACTATATAATTGTTAGTAAGACATTAACGTAATGAACGTTTCATAATCATGGATAATAATCCATGATATATTAATAAAAATTAAGTGCATATATATTTTCTTTTTTTTTTTTGGTAGGTAAAATCATCCAATGACAAATCCCGCCCTTGGGTGGGGCGGGAAATAGTGTCAGACTTTTACTGACTAAAAACCTACCTTTCCGTTCCTTGCCTTTGTCCCGGGGCCCGTGGTGACACTCTCGCATAACCTTTGGCCCCAGTAGGCTAAGTACATATATGCGCATACGTTGGCGGCCGGTAATGGAATAAACCAAATCAAACATTGGTTGATGGCGGTCTCGTGTACACGAGCCCTAAAAGTCATACGTCACAGAGTCAAACCCAGTCACGCAATACTTGGTGTAATTTATTTCATCACCACTGACACACTACTTACTCTTAAAACGGTGAAAGAAAACATTGTGAGGAAACCAGCGTATCCTTGAACCAAAATTTCGAAGTCATGTGACATTCACTGTCTGGTGGATTATAGAGATTTACTCTCATTGAGATTGCCTTTTGACTGGAATCCCAGCCGTGGGAAAATTATCAGGCTGATTAAACTGCTCTATCCTATTAAAAAACGAGACTTTGTCAATTAGAATGTGGACGATTTGTGTAATTTTTCCAATGCAGGGTAGTTAAAAGTTCCATTCTTTCGCTACAAAAATTCCATTGTAATAATAATTATTACCTACTCATAAAGAAATTCTTATTAGGATGAAGTATACCGTCTAGGTACTGATATTTATTGTGTTCAATTTGGTATATACCAAAATAATGTCATATATAATAATAAAATTGGATACTGTATAATAATGGTGTTTTATGTACATAGGTTTAGTATAAATACTTAGTAAATATTTAAGTTTATTTTGTTATGCAATATATTTTACATAAGTAGGCAGTGAATTACGTTTGTTTCAAATCTCAAAACATGTCGGGTGATAGTTAACGTTAATTTGTAAATAATACTTATAATATATTTCTCTAATATATGCATAATCTGTATAATAATATGATAATATAACATAAATAATATGTCATATATAATAATTGTATATATATAATTGGATACTGTATAAAATTCCTTTCGTTCATAAATAGAAGTAGTCTGTACCTTCAAGTATTAGGCTATTAGGTCTTGGCAGAACAAAGTCTTGGTAGTTAAAAGTTTCTTACTGCGGTCACTAGAATTGAAAATTACTTAGAACTAGCCAAAGCGGTCTCTAGGCCGATCAATTCACAAACCACTTGATTCCAATAAGCAGCAAAAAGCAATTAGTTCTCAGATATTGCGTGTCCAACCTTGGCCCACTCATCCAAGCCAACTGTCGCAAACCTCAATATTGAAGTACCCAACCCTTTATGTATAAATCAATAAATATACCCTTTTATTGCTTTTAGAAGTGCCCTAAGTTAATTATTTGTGAAAGATATTTTGCTGCGAAACTTACTCAATAATGTTCAGACTGGGGTTGAATTTATGTCCACAAAAAAGGGATGATCTGGTTATAAATGTAAGGTTTTTTAAGTATCTACCTATCCTATAAAGGGTTTTTTAAGTGTGAAATCATCCAATAATTTCTCCCGCTCTTAAGCGGAGTGTGAGGGCTTGTCAGGCTTTTACTGACTAAAACTCAAGTGGAACTATTCCTGCCATCGACGACTTAGGCTCGGTCCGGATGGTTACCGGACGGACGGACGGCTCGCTGTCCGTAAGCCCGTGCCTGCATTGACCGGAGATCGGGATCGGAATCCCAGCGGCTGGGGCGTGAGGGCCGTTGGCCTCACGCGTGCAGCCTCCTCCTTTGCTAGCATTACTGCTTCACAGAAGGAGGTGACCACTCCTCCCCGTGGTAGTGCAAGGACGAGTATCAGACTTTTAATAACTAAAACTCATCTGTGTTCGTACATAACAGTTTGTGTTTTGGGGTAGCTGTTGTCTTTTTGAAAAATCCCGCAGCTCTTCTAGTTTTATTTAGAATTCATTTTATTTATATATATTTTACATTCATTTTATTTATATATATTTACATTTGAATTGGCATTGAAAAGCTAATGGAGTAGCAAATTAAATAATTAATTGTTTTCCAGTAATATTGAATAAACTCCTGTTTTGAACGAGATATTACAAAGCGTTCGAGAAACTTCGTCCATGTGGTTCAAAAAGAAATTGTACGAACAATATTATTTCTGTTTATGTAAGCCTCAAGGTGTATATAACCTTTCAGTGCACTGCTGAAAACTTTCGAAATGTGGAAGTTTGTGGTAAACAAACTTTGGTGAAATATAATATTAAAGTACTCAAGTTTACTGACGGATGGGGGATTATTTGTTTTTGACGCAGATTCTAACGCTACTTATTTTTTGGATAACAGTATTTTCTCATATATGTTTTATACATCGTTAAATTTTGGTCGTTTTAATCCCGCGGAGGATCGATTCGGTACATGAAACACTATCGATTTGTAAAGATAAAACTAAAACATAAAGTACTTTTTTTCAAAAACTCGAGTTGATGTACGCAATAACGAAATTAATTTCTGGTTACTCTTAAAAAAAAAAAACGGTTACTCTTAAAAACAAGGTTGATGGTACAATATTTTTATATTATAGTAGTTTAGCTCTTTTCTCTACAGAAGTTGGTAGATAATTTAGTATTTATGTTTTTTCATGTTGTAATCTACTATGGACCTTCGCTTTATACTGTTGAGGTCTAATTCTGTTTAAAGAAAATATAGTTCTACATTATTTTTCATCCGATAGCATTCGGAAAATTCCTTGTTTTGACTGTAAAACTGCTACCATCTGATCTCTACCGGTAAATAAACTCCGCTTTATTTTTCATAAAACGATCAAACAGTAAGGATATATTTTCATTCTTTGCACGGCAAAATTGATTTTTATCTTTAAACACATTTTATATTTGCCAAACAAAGCGAGCATCCTGCCTGTATATTTACTTACGCAAATAAATTGAATTTCTGTATGATAGCAATTTTAAATTCCCTTTGTAGCTGTTATTGGATAAAATATGGCTTAGCTATTATTGTTTGGTACATTTACAGTCTGAATTGCCCTTAAAAGTAATTATGTGAACATTTTCACAAAAAAAATCATTACTTTAATTAAAAGCTAAAGAAATATGGCAAGTGCCAGTCGGACTCGCACTGAGGGTTTCGTACAAATAAACTTACCTTAGTTTATTCCCGAATGGAATCTCGAAGATTTTTCCAAATTGTTTTTTTTTTTTTAAGTAATAACAAATTTACTGTTTTCAGTTTTATTCCTATACCCGTGCTATTAAGACCTTGCTTTATGCCAAACTTCAGAATTCTGTGTTAACGGAGAGTATTCTATGAATTTTGATTCTCTTGAGAGTTTCAAAATATATGTTTTTTTTATGAAATAAACGGGTGTATCTTTATTTTTCCGTTAACTTCAGACAAGATTATATGGTTTTAATTTCAACTCGATACCTTCAAACATTTCCGAGATAAATCGCCTTGATAGAAAGACAAACGGAAAACAAATAATGATCCTATAAGGGTTTTGCTTTTTTTGAGGCACGTAACCCTAAAAACCTTCTCAAACAACATTTTGTACTTTCCTTATTCCTTCGTAAATAAAAATTGTAATGAAAATAATGAATGAAAAAGCTTCTAAATAATGTGTGACATAAGTCCAGTGAAATGACAGATAATACGGTCCTCCACGATAATTTCAATAAGTATCATGACATGCAATCTCCAATAGAAGTAGATATAGGTACAATAGCTCTATAGTGGTAGTAACAGAGAATGCGTTCGCCGATACATACCTACGTAGGGAAGGCGGCCGCGTGTATTGATTAAACATACCATAATGGAATTAACGTCGACGAAGCGGACTGTGATTGCGATCGTGATTATACATGTATTGAACACGACATTGTTTTTGAAATTCAAAAATAAAACAACACGCATTGATGTGAATAAAAAGGTTGACAACACGAAAGCAAAATATTCATTTGAATTATTACAAAACTAATTTATTTCAGTATAAATTCTTAAAATGTTTAGACAAACTCTCAAACATATTTTGGTCGGTTTGAAATCTTATGGAATTTATTGTGACTATAAAACGGCACAAATTAAGATTTTCTTTATTATCACTAATCGTATCCAAAGAATAGACCTTATTATTATTTATCAGGTGCAATCTAACCTTTTATACGAACTAATTATTAATTTAATTATAATCTAAATTAATAAATTGTCTTTGTTAGAAGGTATCCAATAGCGTTTTTCTTATTATCTCTAATAAGGCGTTCTTGTGTTTATTAGGTAGCACTTGTGTTACACTGCTCGAACAAAATCCGTAGAATTGTTCTCGTAAGAGCCAAATTCACCAATAAACTAATCGTGATTCGTTCAAACAAAACGCAGTTTGAGCGACTAATCGAGATTATAGCTTCATTTTGCGTTTCACCGCGATGAATTTAACCTAGTTTACGCTAAACTCAGTTTCAATTCTTTTGTTGTCGCCCATGTTTACGACACGGGTCTTTAAACTAGATTACGGTGAGCTCAGTTTAGTTGAACTAAGTTTTTATATTGAATGATGAAATCAGCCCTTAGTCTTATCGCTGTATTCGGATGGTTGAGAAGCTATTCATATGCTGATGAAGTCGCTTTTCGTGAGTTTCTGCAGATTTTTATAACTTTGTCGATGAACTCAACTTTTAGATACCGATGGAGGTTACAATTCATATGTGCCAAATAAATTGATATTGTTACCGGTATAACTATTGTCAAACAGTTGAAAATCTTTTTTTTTATTTGGAAAAATCATCAAATGGCATCTGTTATCACCTCAGTCAAACTTAAATAAATACCTCCTGCCATTAAGTTCCATCATCAAATTATCATGACAATGCTAATAATTCCAAACACGGCTACGATACACTTATATAATCCGGTTCTTACCTACCTTCCAGCTTCATCATCAAATCAGTTCTATGTATCGGGGTCCTCTTCTTCCTTCATTCAGATCCGATTATATGTATACACAAAACAACTAATTCTACTTGTTACGACAGTTTGATTTTTTGAAGAGTTCCGTTCTATATTTTCAAAGTTCAATATTTCTACGGGACCAGTTCGGGAGTATACTTACCGAATCTTTCAATCAAAACCATTTTTTTTTAAATCGGTCTACAATTGACCGAGATATCTTTGAAAATACATTAAAAAAAAAACTGCCAAACATAGAACCTCCTCCTTTTCGAAGTCGGTTAAAAAAATGTTTGATATTATCGCAGAAGACGCAATTCGTCACCACTTGTGGACCTAGACTTTATGACCAATATTCTTTTGCTCTGCAAGCAGATGTTCTGCCAAATATTATCACACAAGACGATAACATTTTTTATAGGCGATATTCTTCTCTTATGCTTCAAGCGTAGTTTATGATCTGAGTTCTTAGTAGTTGTAAGTGTGTCTAGAGAATAAATCCCATCTCCGGTATGTAATGAATGTTTTTATGTTTATACGTTGTCTGTAAGTGGTTCTTCAAAGTGATGTGTGTAGGTACTCACACGGCCTGTAAAGGGCATTTAATACTAAAACGACTTTTATTGAGAAGATGAGAGTATATGTGATGACTTGTTCTATATAAAATGATATGTTGGTTTTTGAGTATCCTAATAACACTACACCGTTAAATTTTGATCGTTTTAAACCCGTGGAGGGTCGATTCGGTGCATGAAACACTATCGATTGGTAAAGATAAAATAAAAAAATAAAGTAAGTTTTCTTCAAACTCGAATTAATTCACACATGTATGAAATTCATTTCTTTAAGTAAACGGGTTAATAACCTTGTAGGTAGTTGTCGGTCGTTGGGTACTAACTATCTACAGGTCATTGATTGAACTCGCCCAGCTGATATTTACTTAAAGAAATTAATTTCGTACATGCGTAAGTAAATTAATTGGAGTTAAAAAAGTTAGTTTTTAATTATATCTTTACAAATCAATAGTGTTTCATGTACCGAATCAACCCTCCACGGAATTAAAACGATCAAGATTTAACAGTATAATCACTCTTTAGACATTTCAAGGCGAAATTGAACAAGTGTGTATAATATAATATGTTGTTCATAAATGTGGCCTTGGACGACCGAGCTTGGCAGCAAGCCACTCTTCCCATCCGGCTGGGCGGCCTCGGCGTCCGCAAAATTTCAAGTATAAGTTTACCAGCTTTCCTCTCCTCGGTGCACAGTACTGAAATATTAACCAGGAATATTTTATCTTCGTCACTGGTTGATGTTGAGGTACCGTGTTTGTCCGATGCGTTAATCGCTTGGAAAATGGCTTGTCCCAACACAGATTTGCCCGACAACCTGTCCTCACAGAGACAGTGGGATGTACCGCTCTGCAGTATTATACGTAACAAGCTCATAAACACGTCTTCAAGTACTGCTGAGCGTGCGCGTCTACTGGCTGTGGGGGAATGGGAGTCAGGTTTGTGGCTTCAGGCACTTCCGTCATCCACCCTAGGCACTATGATGGATGACGCCTCGTTTCGGCTCGCAACTTGTTTACGCTTAGGCGCACCCTGTGTTGCTCCACATCGGTGTCACTGTGGCGAAGCTGTCGGTAGCCTCGGACACCATGGCCTGTCCTGCTGCAGGAGCGCAGGCCGCATAGCACGGCACGCTAGTATCAATGACATTATTCGTCGAGCTCTTGTCACCGCCGGCGTACCTGCCGTATTAGAACCTAATGGGTTGGTGCGTGACGATGGGAAGAGACCAGATGGTATGACGTTGGTGCCGTGGAAGGTGGGTAGGCCTTTGGTGTGGGACGCAACCTGTGTCGACACCCTTGCGCCATCCCATGTTCCTAGTTCGGCAGGATGTGCCGGCGCTGCCGCTGCGGCTGCTGAGACCCTCAAACGGCGCAAATACTGTAACCTTATTGGTAATTACAGTTTTGAGCCGTTTGGGGTCGAAACGCTTGGTTCATGGGGTCCGAGTGCGCGTATCCTTTTCAAGGAAATTTCACGTCGCTTGATCGACACTTTGCGTGACCGGAGGGCTGGCTCATTTTTTGCCCAAAGAATCAGCATTGCCATTCAACGTGGCAATGCTGCCAGTCATCTGGGTACGTTTCCGGATGACAGCGATGTGGAGGAGTACTTCGACGCCTGAGTGTATTTGGTGTTTTTGTATTATATTTGTACATAGTTATATCTAGTTTACATTCTTAGTTTAGTTTTTGTGTACATAGGTTTAGTTTAAATTTTGAAAGAAGATAGATTTGTATTTTTGTTTGTAATTAATAAATAAACGTTATAGATATGTTAGAATAATAATAATATATTATAATGTTATTGCTTCACGCTTAAACGGCTGAATGTTTTTTTTTGTTGATATAAACTAGTGCTTGACTGCGATCTTACCTGACGGTAAGTAAGGATGCTATCGTTGATGGTAGATGTAAATTTTGATGAAAAATGATACATAGGTAGACCATCCACTGGAACAGCCCATAGGACTTTTGAATATAGTCCAAAGTTTATATTCCCAAGTAAATGTAATTTCCCACTACTTATAATAATTTTTATTTGTATTTTTGTATTTGTATTTTTAAAAGACCTATAAATATTTTATCATAATGTCCAATTGATTTTGTTCTAAAATCTGTTTAATAAAATGACAAAATGAATTTTCCTGAACATGATTTTCAATTTAACAATATTTTTCTTTACATTAAAATTATTGTTTTCTTATTCTCCTTCTTTTTATAAAATAAAATTTTGAAAGACACTGCTGTCAGCATTAATCCTCAAAATACACAACGTCTAAGAAAGAAAATTGAACTTTCAGTTCATAGCATTAGTTTGGTCTATCAATATTTGAGCAGTCACCCCACAAAAGGCTAGACTCGAAAGTGTTGACTTAAATAATCGATTTGGGCAAAAGTTTTCGTGGGTATTCTTAACGAGTATTTGACACTAGATCAAAGTCTACTTCAATTTACAGAAGATAGTCTTGAATACGATGTCATTTATTATTTAGAATAGAAAATGAAGTGATTTAGAAATTAAAAAGTAAATTACTTTGATTTGGATAGGACAGCTAAAATAGCTAGGATAGAATAGCTTTTTTTGAGGGTTAAAATCATCAAATAATTATTACCACTCTGTGTGGAATAAGAGGGAGTGAATGTCGGATTTTCACTGACTAAAACCATTGATATATTGTAAGAGAAGATACGTTACTTGCTAACATAGCAATGAGAAAACTTGGACTCCTGGACTATATAAAAAAAAAAAACTATAAAAAAAAATCAAATACCCAATATTAAAATTTCAACTTCATTATCAAAAATATGACTAAAAGTAACAATTATATACTGTGATAGTTATGTCAGATTACAAGGTGCATTGGCTCGGTCTCAACGTATTTGAAAAACACAATTGCACAATTCACTTTATACAATTTGCGCTCTAAATATTCAATTTCTTGTTACAATATTATTATCAAAACTAGAGTACCAAATCATCATGAAAATTAGGGATCCAGTTTAAAACGCATTATGAACTATATTAGGTATACATAACAAAGTCCCTGGAGGCTTTCTATGAAATATCTAGTTGTATTACCTCCCTAGTGCACTGTGCACTGGGAGGTAATACAACTAGATATTTCATAGAAAGCCAGCTAGGTCATATATGAACTCCATCTGCGGGCTAGACTCCTTTACCGCAGGTTATACGAGTAAATAATGCCTAACCAATGTACCACACTGTCTATTATTCAATTTATATTCAAACCCACACGGATTTTAGTCATTATAATCTCGCCCCAATTCACTATTAATTTTTCAGGTCGTGAAAGTCGAGAATCTGTGTTATATAACCTATGGGATCAACTGTAATCGTACATTATGATACAAGTGTGTAATGTAAGGGGTTACCGTCGAGGCGGTATAAATAGCCTTGGCGAGGGCTAAGCAGAGCTTGTGTTATGGGTATTAGAAAACTGATAAGCATACTGATATATTTCTAAATACATACATATTATAGATAAATTACACACACAGAACAAATGATCGTGTTCATCATACAAACATTAGTCCTGGGTTGGAATCGAACTCACGACCTCCGGCGTAGCAGTCAGGGCCACTAACCACTAGACCAACAGGTCAGTCATTTGCCAGTAAGTTAATATTTTTCAAAATATAAGCATAACCAATGGCATAACCTCATTATGACTCTTCTCACTCACGTCAGTAACTTTACTATCATCAGCTATTAAATGTACAAAGGTTTTAATGTCTTTCATCGTCTATGTCGGGCACGGAAATTACTAGTGACATCAGTTCAGACTTAGTGCTTCCCAAACGGAGCTTAAAGCCTCACCCAAAGCAAGGAATTTGCAAGGGTGATAAATATCAATTCATTGTTTGCATTCTTAGTGAAAAGATAAACTAAGCATAAAGCATTAGGTTAAGCTACGCTTACTGAGGTCAATCTAAGGATGGGTGACCGTCTTACCATATCGAATTTTCTCCGTGCTTCGGAAAGTACGTTATGCCATTCTGCTGCTGTTATTAAAAAGGGCACAACTAATATTTTTTTCGAAATTAAGTTAAATACAAGTTTGGAATCAAAAACTATATCTAGCCTATACTGTCCCACTGCTGGGCAAAGGCCTCCTTCCATTACTTCCAGTGTTCTCGGCTTTGAGCCACTTCTTGCCAATACCTAAGGCAGGCATCTAAGTCATCCCGTCATCTCTTTCTTGACCTGCCACAACCCAGTCGTGCGATTTTAAAGTTTTACTAGCCCATGACTCGTTCGTTCGGCATGCTGCGGCTTTTTGAGCCTCGTCAATGATCTGCGTTTTGGAGCGCAGTACAGTGTTTTGAACGTGATCCGTTATTTTAACACCTAATATACTTCTGAATATGTAATAAAAAAAATCTAAAAAAAAATGTTAGATGTGCCCTTTTTAATGATGACGGCAGAATTGATTTTGGCTGTCATTTGAACATCTTTAACTGTTGTTAGGGGTAGTCTGAAATCAGAAAATCTGACTCTAATCTTGAAAAGGGCTGTTACTGGGGAGATGGGCAGCACCATGTTTTTTTTTTCTTTTTTTGGTAGGTAGGTAAAATCATCCAATGACAAATCCCGCCCTTGGGCGGAGCGGGAAGTAGTGTCAGACTCTTACTGACTAAAAACCTACCCCGTTCCTTGTTCCTTCGTAGCCTATCGTGCTGGGGCTGAGCATTCCTTTCGGAAGTTAACCCATGACCCCAGTAGGTTTCGACCCTGCCTGCCTGCAGTTAGCAGGCTGGGCCTCTTTGGTGTGCTGACAGCTCCTTGAGGCGCGCGGGAACAGAACGCGCCGTCGACGACTTGGGCTCGGTCCGGTCGGTTACCGGACGATCGGACAGCGTGCTACCCATTGCACGCCGTCCGCAAGCCCGCGCCTACGGTGGCCGGAAATCGGGATCGGAATCCCGGCGGCGGCTAGTGCGAGCACTCCGTGGGCAGCACCATGTAAAGAACTAGCATTCAGCTGAAACCAGTTAAGCAGCATCTGACACGAGTGGTTTTGGTTTTTTGGGTGGGTGTTGTGGGTGGTTTTGAGTTTCGAATCGATTCGATGCGTTTCCATTGAATTCAAAATGATGCGGAGACTCTGTTATTCTTATACACGAAGTTACTACTTTAGCTGATAAATTATAAAACAAATCACTGCACCTCAATAGTTCACGCAAAAATATCAAACAACTAATTGCATCCGCTTCGCTTCGCTCATCGCTGCCCCACACTCAAGTGTGGTTGGTCACGTAGGCCACTGCAATATAGTATAAATGGTTTGTTCCTTTCGCGCCTATTTAGGACACCGCGTCAAACAGGATGCCAGTCCTAACATAGCTGAGAAAAGGCTAGGCAAATTGGGTGAGTGTAACGTGACGGGACGCATTGTTTTCATGTCTTTTTCACTCGTTACTGCCATACTGACAGTTCTAACCAGCGTGTGACAGTCTATTGTTTTACTCTGTGGAAACACATTTTCCCCTACGTACTGCTTATTGCAACAAGTCGCGATTGCCATCTAATTTCCCTCCCGCTAGCGTACCTACTTGGTCTTAGATATTTACCAAAATTAAATTGTACCAGAATATTTTTTCTGTTTGTATACTATTATAACGATACTGAAAACTGTAGGAGAAAGGCACTGATGCCTGTCACACAATATTAATGCTATTAGGACCCTCGTCCACGGCGACTTTTTGTAGCGATACTGTCGCGCGGATACAAAACTTGCGACAGTATCACTACTAACGCGCATTAGTCGCATTTGCAACGCGCTATAGAAAAGATGCCGACGCACTACTAACGCACTACAGCATCGCTACAACCAGTCACCGTGGGCAAGGGGCCTTACAGACATCGTCGATTACAGAAAACATTACTAATTTAATATAATTATTGAATTTTAATTAGGATAGATATAATAAGTACCTGCCTTTCTGTTACTAAAAAAATCATGTTATTATTATTACTCACCAACTATTCACTCAGAACTAGGTATCATATCTCGACATAATCGAACAACGGTTTCATATTATCTTTGATACAGTAACCGCTCAAACTCCTCACCCTAGACGAAGCTTAAAGGTCAGGTGTCATATTATCACGTCTCTACGGACCTTGGCTTCTACATTTTGCATTGCTTCATCAAATTAGATCAGGATTACATGTCTACCAAGCTTCAAACTGTCAATTATGAATTCATTTTGCTAAGTTATGATATCACCTTCGTTATTACACTTCAGTGGATTATAGTCAAAAGTTTTGTGAAAGTTAGTGTTCTGTATTCTAACCCATGATTGGTTCAGCTGACGGCGCAAAGATCATGGAGCGTCCTATGCCAGAAATCAGCCAATAGCGGGCTGCTTAGATGACAGGACAAGCGCCCTCTCCCGGTTTTTCGTGTTGTTGAAATCGGGCCGCCGTGCGGTAACTTTCTTTTTGAGCGCGCTCCTCAATAAATCGATAAATCAAGGGACAAAGTGAGCATAACCGTGTTGTGTGATCAGTAACCAGCTTCAACAGTGCTGCTTCATCCAGAGTACTTCGAGGAAGGCTGAAAAGGCGATAAAGGTAAGACGTTTCTTTGGCTTTGTCGTTTGTCACTTTGTTCCAAGATTGGGTAAGCTCAAACCGAGTTTCATACAGAACAACCACCAACACCAGCAATTTAATACAGTCCAACTTCTCTATTCCACATTCTGGTCCATTCGAGACGGATTCTCATTTTTATCTCTCCAATAAGATTCAAATAGGAAAAACATTTGGCTAGCGCGAGACCTACGCGTCCAAAATGGCGGAGGTCTTAGAAATGAAACGAAAAACGTTAACATGCAGGAAAGAATATTTATTTGCAAAATTACAAAAGCTTTATGATTATTCCAAAAAGTTGGGAACAGAACCAGATATATTGCCAATGTTTACGGTATTAATGTCTGAAATGGAAAGTGTCCGTCTGAGATTTGAATCCACCATATTTGATTTGTTCGAAATAGAAGTACAATTAAAACCTACTAAAGTGAAAATGTCAACAAGTGAGCTTGAATCATTTGACGAAATGTATAATGCGTGCCAGTTAATCGCTAGTAAATATTCTAAATTGGAAAATGATTTCTTCCCTGCGATAGACAAACAGGATTTAGTAAAACCCGCGTTACCAAAGATATCATTATTTCAATTTGACGGTGAAACAGAAAATTGGATGACCTTTTATGACACGTTTTTATCATTAGTTCACAATCGAAATTTCACAGATATCGATAAGTTTCATTATTTACTCTCATGCGTAAAGGGCCCTGCCTTAAATATAGTTAAAAAACTGCCGATAACTGCCGCAAATTACGCATTAGCTTGGCAAAGCTTGATTGATAAATACCATGATCACAGAACACTAGCATGTAGGTATTTCGATAAAATGTTGAACTTTACACCGTTAACAAAAGATACCTCGTCGAATTTAACTTCATTTATAGAAACCTTTGATCATTCTCTTAAAGCGATTCAAGCATTAAATATTAAACACTTGGACGACTTTCTATTGTGTCATTTAGCATTACAAAGACTCGACCCTCATACGCGAAAATTATTCGAAGAAAGTCGGGATCAAAAGTTAATACCTACTTTCGAAGAACTTATGCAGTTTGTAAACAAACAAATTAAAGTTCTAGAACATTCGTTTATAAATGTGGCTACTAATAACCCGTCGAAGTCTAGTAATAACCATTCGCAAAATAAAAATCAGAGATCTTCGTCAAAGTCGATTCTCAATACGGCACGAACTCCGCAAAATATTAATAACCGTAATGCAAACTTAAGCTGTGTGATTTGTAAACAAAATCACATGATTTATCGATGTGATCAATTTCGTAAATTGTCCGTCGATGAAAGAATGAACCGTGTTCATTCACTAAAACTGTGTAATAATTGTCTTAAATCTGACCATCAATCGAATGCTTGTAAAAGCACAATGAGTTGTGGGGTCTGTGCAGAACCACATCATTATTTGTTGCATAAAGATAATACGTTATCAGATAGCGCGCGAACATCGTCCGTGACGGTGCAGTCTCCTTCGCTCGCACTAAACGCTGGTCGCTTCGTAAGTGACGTCACATGCACAAATGCACAACAATCATTCATGAGTAATAACCTGTGTGAATATGAGGTAGTTCTAGGTACTACTCTCACTCATGTAATTGATTGTGTGGGTCAGTTTCACGATTGTCGAGCCGTTATAGATTCCGGGGCACAAAGTTCTTTTATAACAACTGAGTGTGCTCAAAAACTAGGATTAAAACGTAAAAAATGCCCTTTTACTATTCATGGGATCGGCGGAGGGGTAGTAAAAACTCAAGGAATGGTCACGTGTACATTGAAACCAAGACAGGCGTGTGGTCCGACGTTTCGAGTTAATTTAGTAGTTATTTCAAAGGTGTCCGCGGATATGCCTAATGTTTCATTTACTGAAAATGTCATTAGCGAATATAAAACTTATAAGTTGGCGGATCCATTGTTTTTCAAGCGTTCACGAATAGATATTTTGTTGGGGAATGACATAGTCCCAGATATAATTATTGATAAACCATTCGTAATTAGGGATGGTATTCCTAGTGTGATTAAAACAGTTTTTGGTGATGTAGTTAGCGGAAAATTATATCCGTTTAATAAATATAAATCGCAAAATCTTAATTTATCAGTTTCGTATGACGACGAACAGTCAATTGACAAAACATTACGTGATTTTTGGGAAGTTGAAGAGGTGCCGTGTACCCCGTCAACAAGTCCAATGGATCAACTAGCCGAGGAGATATTTTCTCATGAATATACGCGGGAGTCGAACGGCCAATACGTAGTTCCAATGCCGTTCGCACCTAACCCCGCGCCATTGGGACAATCGCGTGCCGCGGCCGAGCGACGACTGATCTACTCGGAGCGTAAACTCGCACGTGTACCTGAGTTGAATAACAAATATAAGGAATTTATGCGTGAATATGAAGACCTCTCGTTGAATGATATTCTATTGGTCGGCCCTAAGCTGTATCCGGACATTGCGTCAATAATCTTGAAGTTTCGACTATTCGAATATTGTTTAGTGAGTAATGTTTGTAAAATGTATCGCGCTATTGCCTTAAGAAAAGAAGATCGCTGTTATCAACACATTTTATATCGGGAATCCCCTAACGATCCAATTAAATTATATGAATTAAAAACTGTAACCTACGGGCTCAGCTGTTCTCCATTCTTAGCTATTCGCACGCTGCTCCAGTTAGCGAAAGACGAGGGTGAACGTTTTCCCCTCGCTGCTCAGGTCCTCCGTGAGGGAATATACAAGGATGATATCTTATATTCATGCCAAACCTTTGAGCAAGCTAGCCTAGTCCAAGATCAACTAATAGGTATTTTTGAAAGTGCCAACTTTACGCTAAAAAAGTGGATGAGTAACAATGAGGAGTTGCTGCAACGCGTTCCGTCTGAAAATAGGGAAAATTCCGTAACGTTCGTTAAAGACGAAAACGACAGTTCTATTAAGGTCTTAGGACTTAAATGGACTCCAAAATCCGATCATTTTTTATTTTCAGTTAATTTATCGGACAACGAAACAACCAAGCGATCGGTACTAAAACTGCTAGCGTCGATTTACGATCCCGTGGGTTTTATCGCGCCATGCATTTTAGTAGCTAAGCAGATTATGCAAGATCTGTGGAAGCTAGGTATTGGTTGGGACGATAAGTTGCCAGATAACATTAAAAAATCGTGGCAGCACTTTATTTTTGAACTTCCGCGGTTAAGCGAGTTACGTATCGAACGCCATATGCTGTTACCGGGCGAAACGACTTGTGATTTAATCGGATTTTGTGACGCTTCTTTACGAGGTTACGCAGCCTGCGTGTACGTCATCAGTCGTGACCAAAAGGGTAACGCAAAGGTTCGTCTAGTAACAGCGAAATCGAAAGTAGCACCAATAAAACCCGTAACAATCCCTCGGTTAGAATTAATGGGAGCGGTTTTATTAAGTAAATTAATAAAATTCGTTTGCGATACATTTGTTACTCGAATTAAAATTAACCAAATAACTGCAGTATCAGACTCGACAGTCGTACTGTCCTGGCTTCAAACGGAACCTTATAAATTAAAAACCTTTGTCAGTCATAGAGTTACTCAAATTATTGAAATCTTACCCCCTCATTTTTGGCGGCACGTTGGCAGCGAAAATAACCTAGCAGATATTTGTTCGCGTGGAGCGTCTCCGGCGCAACTGATAGACTGCACCCCACGTTGGCTACAGGGTGCCGATTGGATGTATCAAAATTACGTCGATTGGCCTCTGACGGTGTTTGTGAATGAAAGCAATCATAAACTACCGGAATTAAAAACTTCCACTAATTTGTTGCTGAATCACAATATTAGTGATCATATTATTGAAACTAAAATGGAATTTTGTGATAGAATCTTCGCACAATTTTCGTCATTTTCCAAATTGCAAAGATCTTTTGCTTGGATTTTAAGATTGACTCGCAAACAGGGTGATATACCCACCCATGCTAAATCACACGTGTTATCAACCCGTGAACTGAACGAGGCACGCGATAAATTAATAAAGCTAGTTCAGAATACTTACTTTGAAACGGAAATTAAAATGATAACAGATAAAAAATACGTACCATCGTTACGAAAATTATCTCCGTTCATTGATAGCGATGGGTTTCTCAGGGTAGGGGGTCGCATCGGTTATTCCGAACTTCCTTATAATGCTAGACACCCGCGACTTCTCCCTAAAAATAGTTTATTTACAAAACTATTGATTAAATATTTACATGAAAAATATTTACATGTTGGACCGCGAACCTTGCAAAGTGTTGTTAATGAAAACTTTTGGATATTATCGGCTCGTAGCGTTATTAGATCCGTGTTATCTAAATGTAAAACGTGCTTTAAATGTAAACCATCGTTACTTCAGCCTGAAATGGCCCCGTTGCCAACAACTCGGTTGATACCTAATAAGGTATTTTCTAACGTCGGAGTTGACCTCGGAGGTCCATTCTTAATTAAAGAAAGCTTACGTCGTAATGCTAAAGTGACAAAAGCGTACTTGGCACTATTTGTCTGCTTTTCCACTAAAGCAGTACATCTCGAAGTGTTGTCTTCTCTCTCCGCTGATTGTTTTCTCGCATGCCTGGATAGATTTGTGGCTCGCAGAGGTCTGTGCGCTGTTCTCTATTCTGATTGTGGAACTAATTTTGTTGGCGCAAACCGACATCTGTCGGAGATACAAAAGTTCTGGCGCGAGAATCAAGATGACATTTCGGGTGGTTGCGCTAAACGGCAGGTTGATTGGAAATTTAATGTCCCCAGTGCTCCTCACATGGGTGGTCTCTGGGAAGCGGGCATTAAGTCAGCCAAATATCATCTAGTGCGGTGTGTAGGGGAAAAGTCCTTAACGTTTGAGGAACTTGCTACGATATTCTGTAAGGCAGAAGCCATAATGAATTCGCGCCCTTTGTGTCCGCTTCCTTTAAGTGACAACCCCAACGAATTTAACGTATTAACCGCCGGACACTTTCTAATTGGACGAAGTTTAGTCTCCATTCCTGAGTACGACGTGCGAGATATTGATATCAATAGGCTGTCACGGTGGCAGTATATCCAGAAGTGCTCCCAACTGTTCTGGAAACGTTGGAGTTATGAATATCTAAACACTTTACAACAGAAAGCCAAGTGGTTTATCTCTTCTTCTAATCCTAAAGTTGGAGATTTAGTAATAATTAAAACTGACAATGTTCCCTCTTGCACTTGGCCTCTCGGCAAGATTGAAAAGTTACATCCCGGTCCCGACTCAATAGTTAGGTGCGTGACACTGCGCACAGAAAAGGGTGTCTTACAGAGACCTATAAATAAACTTGCCCTATTACCTTACGCCAATTAATTTCAAATAAAACGTTTTTTATTTAATTTAGAGTATAATTTAAGATTAGTTATTAATGTCCTAGATAGTATAGTAATCTCATTTTTAGGAAACCATCACTATGGTTTCGGTAGGGGGTATGTTCTGTATTCTAACCCATGATTGGTTCAGCTGACGGCGCAAAGATCATGGAGCGTCCTATGCCAGAAATCAGCCAATAGCGGGCTGCTTAGATGACAGGACAAGCGCCCTCTCCCGGTTTTTCGTGTTGTTGAAATCGGGCCGCCGTGCGGTAACTTTCTTTTTGAGCGCGCTCCTCAATAAATCGATAAATCAAGGGACAAAGTGAGCATAACCGTGTTGTGTGATCAGTAACCAGCTTCAACAGTGCTGCTTCATCCAGAGTACTTCGAGGAAGGCTGAAAAGACGATAAAGGTAAGACGTTTCTTTGGCTTTGTCGTTTGTCACTTTGTTCCAAGATTGGGTAAGCTCAAACCGAGTTTCATACAGAACAACCACCAACACCAGCAATTTAATACAGTCCAACTTCTCTATTCCACAGTTAGTAAGTATTCGCTTTTGGAATTTATGGACTTTGTGATGGGATACGGGCTTTATCTTAGCTAACATACTTAACCATTTCTGCTGTGAGTAAGATTTAATTTGTTTCTGAAGAATTTTCTCTATTATTGTATTATTGAAATGACTGGATTCCCACCCAGGACAAATGTTTGTGTGATGAGTACAATCGTTTGTTCTGTGTCTGGGTGTAATTTATCTATAATATGTATGTATTTAGAAATATATATGAATGTTTATCAGTTGTCTAGTACTCATAACACCAGCTCTGCTTAGCTTGGGACTAGACGACGGCGACGTTGTGTGATTGTGTGAATTGTTCTAATTTATCAATTGTAACCGTTTCAGTTTTCATCGAAAAATAATTGATAGCAGATTATTCCGTTTTTTAAAATATATATTTTTTTATTTCATTTTATATACATTGTTTTAGAGGGTCAGAAGCTAGTGCACGGTTCCAATTGGTCGTTTCCAATAGAGAAAGAGCAAGAAACGCTATTGTTCCACATTAACAAATATTGATTTTATAATATTTCCCTGTTACAATATTTATATTGTCATTTGAATTCATAATTATAATTATATGTAATGTATGTATTGTGACTTTAAGTATTCGAATCTTTTTTCTTTATTGTACATACATACAGTTTCAACAAAACAATAAAAGGCCAGTGGATGTACATGATAAGTTTAAAAAAAATCTTACAGAATCATTTTCAAAATTCTTTTCATCAAAATCCTAATCATTTTGCACACTATTTCCTACAATTGTGTAAAATTTCATCCTTTCAGCGGCTTAAGAAACGCCAGTCAGTGAAAATATTTAAGATGTACGATTTGTATAAGCATTAATATTTAAATGAGGTACTTTAAAAAAAATATTTTTTATAAGACTAGAGAAACTGCCATTTTGTAGTAGGTAACAAAATCAGTAAAACAAGCGAAGGGAATTTATTTTAGATGCAGGTAAAAAGGATTTGTTGAAATCTTGTGTGAATCCCTGAGGAAAACGTTCAACGCAGACAAATACTCAGCAAGCAAATAAAATTTCACTCACAATACAATTTCTTTTTAAGACATACACTAAAAGCACAAAAGAATAATATGCAGACGTATATAGTCATCATCATCATCATTTCAACCCAAAGCGTCCACTGTTGGATATAGGCCTCTCCCAAATGTCGCCACAATGAACGATCCTATGTGTTTCGCATTCATCGGATTCCCGCAGTCTTTATGAGGTCAACGGTCCACCTTGTAGGCCTTCCAACGCTGCATCTTCCGGTGCGCGGCCGACACTCCAGAACCTTTCGGCCTCAACGGCCATCTATTCTGCGGCCATTTATTTATTCAGATGAGGCCAATGGTAAGCGACCACTGGCCTCAGTGAATAAAACCAGATGCATAAATTAATAATAAACTAATAAATAATCATTTATTTACTCAAACCATTTTAGGTCCACGGGTTGTCACAAAGAGACTTAAAAACTATGTTAGTAAGATAATAAAAACCAAAATAAAATTATGAAACAAAAAAGTCAGTCCCCAGTTATGATGAATCACTCCTGCGTAACCAACACCTGCGTGAAACATGCACCTGCATTTATATTTCAGCAAAAATTTTACCGAGGGAATTTCGGCTGTTTTTTGTATCGAAGAATATAGTTATATACGAGTATTTATATATCTTTTAGGTCTAATATAATACCCTAATCTTTGTCAGAATTTGTGCCTCTCTAGAGAAGAGGCCTGAGTCCCTGCAGTGGGAACATTCAAAGGCTGATGATGATGATTAATCTTTGTCAGTCATTAAGGATTGTCAGAAGCCAGGAATCTGACACTCATCTTGCCAAGATATACTCCTTATAAAGTACAGGTAATCGACTGCATTTTGCTAGACTCGAAGCTTACTCCAACTCAGGTGTGAAAAGACTTGCACAGTTAATTAATTGTCATGAATTAGTAATACTAAATGTAGGAAAAAAGGCTGCCAGGTTAAAATGGGATCAAAGCAGGTTACATCAGCTACATGCACACGGACTACTAGGCAAGTCTCCACAAAGTGGGTGTTTGAGTATGGAGGACGCCACCGAGTCGACCTAGGAAGAGATGGTGGGATGACTTAGACGCCTACTGCAAGGGCTAGTTCAAAGTGGCTCGAAAAAAGAGTACTTAAAAGAGGGCAGGCCTTTGCTTAGTAGTGGGAAAGTATAGGTCAACTAGCGTCAACCATGTCAAAGTCGGATTTTTCATACAAACTTCCAACCCTTAAAAATTTTTAATGGATGTCTGCACCGTATAAGGAACCTACCTGCCAAATTTTGAGTTAGTAAGTGTTGTAGTTTCTGAGATTTCATGATTTATCAGTGAGTGGCATTTTGCTTTTATCATAAATATACTCGTAGATTTAAATTAACGTAGAATGAAAAACAGTTTATTGTTATATCAAAAGAGAATCCATAAAAAAAGTTATTCGTTCAATAAAACCATACGAAATTCACCGCTGTCATAATAAAAATAGCACAATAGAGTACAAAAAAAAAAACAAGAAATCTACCACAAATTGTGAACGGAATAGGTAGGGGTGGCGGGCGGAAGTCGAATTACCGATAAATTTCCTGGCAAAACACGAACGCCTTTGTTGTCCGCGCAACCCTAATTTGTTTCGATGGAGTATCTCACAATACTATTGATTATAGACTTATATTAGGAGATAATGGATGGTTATCACGAAGATCTGATTGGATTTTTGTGGAAAATCGATTTTCGATTTATTCTTCCGTTTGGTTGTGGCGGGGTGAAATAACGACCTAAATAATTAATATCTACCAACCAACTGACTCATTTTCTACCTATCTACCCGGCGTGTAATGTTTAAATTTTCATCTATAAGCCATTACTTAAATGTAAACAATCTTTACAATATGTCTTTTATCTAAAGATGTTTATAATTAGTTATTTAATTCTAAACCGATGTTAAGTAATTAACTAAATTTAAATAATCTTTGTATGACTTTTATACGATTTTTTTTATTAGAAGAAATAATATCAATATTGTTTACGTTTACTTAAGTACCTAAACAGATAGAGTATAAATGCGGAGTACCGTTTTATGAATTGAGAGTATGATAATTATCAAGTACCTACGTGTCAAACTCTCAATTTGTCAGGTTTTTGAGTTATAACTTCTCCGGAGTGTCAGACTTTTGCTGATCCGCCAGCCTTTAGTTGCTTTTTGTGGACCAGGAACACACTGAGGCTCTTCGAACAATCTCGCAGTCTGGTTTTGGCCTGAATCTAATTCAGTCTTTTGAGAATTGGTTAACTACGTAACACACTTCGGACGTCAACAGATCAAAGAAAAGTCGACAGAATTAATAAAAATGAAATGGAAAATCAATACAACGTTAAATAGAATTTGGGCCTCCGAATCAGGAAGCGATGTAAACACGATTTTTATTTAAGTAAGTAAAATAAAGTTATGTTGACAGATATCGAGATCGTAGCAACTAATAAAGACAATTTGTGATCGTATTCAGAACCACTGGTATTGTGTTCTTCATTTTTAGGGTACCGTACCTGAAAAGGAAAAATCGGGACCCTTAGAAGATCACTTTGTCCGTCTGTCTATCAAGACCCTTTATCTCGGTAACGCGTGGAGGCAATAAGTTCAAATTTAAACCATATACTCAGGTCTGCGGTACCTTAAAGCTGGTAAATAATAAAAACTCTAATTGGAATGAAAGCGAAGAATGGCGGAATTGAAAAACAATTATTATTTAATACAAGAATGTATAAAAAACGCAAACTTTTTTCAGGGATACATTTGGTGAAAAATAGTTACACAATACATTTTTATTTCAACTTTATATTAGTTTTATAGTCTTCAAAAATGAAAAATCTGTCCCATTTAAATCATCATTTTTCATACTTCTTTCTTCCTAACGGTGGGGCCACATAACTCTACACCAATTTAATTTGAATACCTACTTTACAAAAAAAAAAAAAAAAAACATTTGAAATATTATGTCAAACTTATTAGTCATTTTGAAAGTAGAGCGTTCAACGTAAATGCCATTCCCACATACAGATGTGTCGTGACAATTGGAAAATTTCTTAGAAAAGTCCGAATTCTTTGAAAAGGCCTTATTTATTATTGCGTCGCGTTTGTCAGCGGGGGTCAATGTTGATGCGGGTTTTTACTCATGCGAGGTCTTATACAAAGAACAATAGAACAAATATTTTCCGTATAAGGGTTTATAAGTTTTCAGTCTTATTACTCGTGAAGTAATGAATTTCATTCAAAAATATTTGGGTTTAATTTAAAATATATAAATACTGTGATAATAATTAATGTAAATTTAAACGCAGCATGTTGGCAAACTAACCCAAAGCTTAGAATGTTGCTTCCTAAATCAAACTTTACGTAATAAAACACCAGTTATCAATGCTTGGAATTCTCAATTTAAAATTTAAAAAAAAATCTTCCATTAATGTGGCCTCATCGTATACAGCTTTTTACTAGAATACAACGAAATTGACTCATCGTCTATTAGTTACAGAGTCGTCCTGGAGGTGGCTGGCAACTCGGATGCAGTCATTCTAAGCGGTTTGGAAGCTGACACGCAGTACCAGGTGACGGTCGCCGCACTTTGGGGCGGCCACAAGTACAGAAGTAGGCCTATTGTCTTCCGCACGCTGGGTAAGTTTGACTTTGAATATAGAATGTTGAATTATTGTCTGGATGGGCGAGTCTAAATTTAAAAAGAGGAATGGTTAGTTGTTTTTGGTTTTACTTGCATTTTAATTTTATTGTATTTTTTTTAATTGATAGACATTTTTTTATTCCTTGAACTGATTGAAAAGTGAATTGAATGAAAATTTTGTATTTTCTGTGGGGTTTGTAGAAAAATTTTGATCGTCATAGTATCAAGCCACAAAGATTGAGTCTGGATTTGAAAAAGTAGTGAGAAAATACTGGTTATAGTTGGTTTTAGTCCATTACGTAGGTATGAATCACTACACAAAATGAGATAAAAACTTTGTAGAGAGCGAAATATTTAAAATAATTTGGAAAAGAGTAATAAAAAACCTTTTTAAATAGACTTACTCGGAAACCCACTATTATCGCGCGCAATGGACTGTTTTTCACACTAGCGCAGAAAACTGCACGTGCTCGCCCCAGCCACAATTTGGTTGTAATAAAATTGTTTATCGTATCAGGCTGGGTACGCGTCGACGCCCACGAGTCGTAAGTGTATTGAAAAACGTCGTTCAACACACGTGCAAACTTATCACTGCATCCCTCGGCTCCATAACACACTCGCCTACGGCTCGTGCGAATTCCGCCTCGGTCGCAAGGACATACTTTCTGAACTTTTATTAAAATTTACAATCATAGTGAGATTTGATTCGTCATATTTAATGAAATGTTGGTTAGTTTTTTTTAGAATTGTATGCTATAATTTTAAGAAAACGTTTTTTATTAAAACTCATAGCGCAATATTTATTGGAGCAATGACAGTCAAATTCCTTAAAAAAAATATCAAATTCCTTAAAAAAATTCAAATAACACGTAAGAATGTAGAAATAGAGGGCTTGTTGACCGATTCTGCTTACTTTGTTCCAGTTTCATAAATATCTTTGTGAGTTTATACAAAAAATCAATGGAAAAAGTAATTAGTGAAAATTATAAGAAAGATTAAAAATAATAAAGTAAGAAAATAGCCAAAAAAAAATTACAGTAACAAATCTAATATATTTTGGGAAAATATACTACCAAATCTGCGTAAAACAGCCCGCGCTCAGCAAAATGCTGGGGCTCCTGTATTTGGACAGAGCCATAGCGCTGATTTTCAGCGCCAGCCGTCGTTGACGCGGCGACGGTAATCTAACGTTAAAAATAGGTTCATCATTCAATCTGTGAGAGGGAGGTTTGAGTGATGCGCTAACTAACGAACAACATTTAATTCATTTAGATGATAAACCGCCAAGGAAAGCTACTGAGTGCAAGAAAATGTTGCAAATAAATTGCTTCTTCCTGGCTTTCTTCAAGACAATATCCTCATCCAATTTAAAAATATAAAACGTGTATAGCACGCTTCAAATAAGTTGAACAATTTGCTCTGTTTTGTACTGCCCCTCACTTCGATTACTGCGCATTCAAACTCGACCGTCATGATGGTTCAACTGGTCTGACGAGGATTATTTGGCCTATTTTCGGGTCTCGGTCTCCCCACCTCGACTGAGATCGAAAATCGATTATAATCCTCGTCGAGTTAGAGACGAGTTACTCTGGCCTATATTTTCGCATGACTAGTCAATTCCATACACTGCAATAGCCTTTCACATAGTTTGCAATGTCTCGCCTGAACCACAAAAGAGAGATAGTACAGAGGGCCATCTACATACAAAGCATGCTCAAGCAACGCACACATAGACACCGCTCACGGACACAATATCTTGTACGTGACTAAACCGTGCTAAACCAGTGCTAGATAACAGAGTACTTCTAGCGAACGCTGGGCGAAGGTATAAAAAGTGAAGTACATACATGAGATTCACTTCTGTACCTATCTATTTTGTGCCTGAACGGCGCAATCATAGTTTTCCCTTACCCCGTGACAAACCACATAACATGAATCTATAGTTATCATAAAAAAATCAACTCCATGATATTAAGACCTACACTTTCATTACACTCCACATTTTTAATGAAATTACCCACATGTGTTACTAACGTGTGAACGAACTTTCGGTAGTCACCTCTTGTCCGATGTTTCGCGTGTCAACTATTAATATGGTGGTAGAAACATGCAAACCGAACATTAGCATTAGCAGGATGAGGTCGGACTCGGTTGGTATCTATGATTTCTGTTTTTTATTAGCGTGTGAGTTTTTGGAGTGTTCTCTGTAAAGAAACATAGTCTTTTTAGACAACGAAAGGTGATTTGAAATTAGGCTACTAGACAAGACTCTTTGGTAAGTTGGTAATTTTTCAAGACTACCCTCAAAACAGAGCAGTGGTGGCGGAGTGGTAACGGTCCCGACTTACGAGTTGTAGGTCGCGGGTTCAAGCCTAGCCAGGTGTAATTACTTTGTGTATTTTATTTCCTTCCCTACTGCTCTTAAAACGGTGAAGGAAAACATCGTGAGGAAATCGGCATGTCCTAAAAACAAAAAAATCAAAGACATGTGACATCTACCAACCTGCACTGGGCCCTGTGGATTACGGCCCATTCCTTCTCCTAGAGAGGAAGACTGAATCTCAGCAGTGAGAATATTATAAGACTGATGCTGATAAGTTAAAGCTTTTATGAAAGCATCGTTTCTGTTATCTGAGTTATAAGCATAGAAAAAATATGATGCCTAAATAGTTTCAAACTAAATAATTTGAATTTATTCGCAAAATTACTTACAAACCACAGTCAGAAAACAACATGACCGATCGCAGACAGCGAAATATGCCAACTCTTACCTAGCATGCAGCTAAATAATTTAACATACTCGTATAGTGCAATAAGATATACCAAGCCACAGGGGGTGACGCGTCACCATAAATACTTTTTTTAGGTGGGAAATCATCTAATGACTTCTCCCGCTCTGGGGCTCATTGAAAGGGCGCGTCAGACTTTTACTGACTGAATCCCACTCCTGTTCCTTCTTTGCCTTCGTTCCAGGGCCCCGGGGTTCATGCCGGCCAATATTTAGCCGGGTATGAATGACGAAATGCGCAAGCATTCCAATACACAGGCCAAAGGTAGTTTAAACTCTTGTTCAGTTTAGTTCAGTTACTGAAACTGTGTGGTTTTAGTTAGTAACAGTCTGAGAAACCTCCATAAATTCCATTCGACAACAACAACAACAACAATAAACAAAAAACTGACAATTGCTGATAAAGTTTCCAGCAATTATCCATAGTACATGTTTGTGAGGTGATGTCTGAGATACGGTACCTATTGTATTATGATAGTTGGTGTTGCCATTTTTTTGTCTACTGATATCTTGCTTTAACTTTTTGGCTTTTCGTTTAAAATACAAGTTTATTCCTATGAAAATCATTTCACATAATTCTATGCCAACCGTCCCTTCTATGCAAAAACACCCAGTATAGTGTTGGACCCACGAACGCGAGTGAGTAGGGATGAACATTTCTTCCTAATTATGGTGGCAAAGCCTGACTCACTGCAACTTCACGGCAGCCCCAACAATACCCTGAGAGTATTGTTTTATTGGACACACTTTGCACTTTGTGACTCGGTCAAACACTTTTCTTAATGTCAACGTTGTTTGAACCAAAGTAAGTGCACCTGTTGCGTGATTCAGTCGCGTGAGTCTGTCCCAAATACACACAAAATAATGGGTCACTGACTCCCCCCATTATGTGAAATTACCTCAAACTATGGACGACGTAATATCTAAATATTTTTGTGTTAGCTTTTGATGGAATTACTCGAGTGTGTATTATAATGACGATAAGTTAGGTTCATTGTGTCAAAGTCGAATAAATGTTAAAGAATTTCGAGGTAGGCGCTACACCTATCATCATAATGAAAAATGAATAGCTGAAATATCTTATAGGTACGGGAAAGCACCAAACTGCTTTTATGGGCCAACTGTTCAAAAAGCCATGCTTTCGTTGAAGGTACTGTTATGTGCGAGTCATCTTCTAGGTAAAATGAATAGAAATTCAGACTAATTCATACCAAAAACTTTTCATTTATGCAAATGTAAAGGTTTTTTTTTTTTTTTGGGTAGGTAAAATCATCCAATGACAAATCCCGCCCTTGGGTGGGGCGGGAAATAGTGTTAGACTTTTACTGACTAAAAACCTACCTTCCCGTTCCTTGCCTTTGTCCTGGGGCCCGTGGTGACAGTCTCACATAACCTTTGCCCCCAGTAGGCTTCGGCCCTGCTGGACTCCTACAGTTTGCTGACAACTCCTTGAGGCGCGCGGGAACGGTGCGCGCCGTAGACGACCTGAGCTCGGACCGGTCTGTTACCGGACGGACGGACAGCGAGCTACCCATTGCCCACCGTCCGCGAGCCCGCGCCTACGGTGGCCGGAAATTGGGATCGAAAACCCGGCGGCGGCGGCGGCGTGTGCGCCTTTGCCTAATGCGGTCGGCCTCCTCCTTTACTAGCATTACTGCTTCGCAAAAGGAGGCGACCGCCTGCCACTCCTCCTCGCTCCGGAGCATGGCTTGAACCAAGCCCCGGCGCGAGAGATCGCCGCCGATCACCCCCACGAGGACACGGCGATGCTCTTCCCAAGCGGGGCACACCTCGACTGTGTGCTCCACCGTGTCCACCGGGCGGTCCGCACAGTGGCGACACCCGGGCGTCGTCTCCGCACGAATCTTGTACAGGTACGGACCGAACTTGCCGTGTTCGGTCAGCACCTGCGCCAAACGGAAGGTGACGACGCCGTGGGGCCTTTCCAGCCACGCCTCAAAGAGGGGCCTTACCGGCGGTTAGCCGGGCCGCCACTCGCTTTCGTAGCGATGGCGCCCACACCGGCGCACCGTAAAGGGCCATGGACCGAACGATGCCTGCGTAGAGCCTCCGGCAGGAGGCGATGTATAGGTAGACCTGCCATTAAAAGAACTTTATTCACACTAGCAGCTCCGTCCGGCTTCGCTGGGATATAAGGGTGTTTTTTTTTAATATATTGAAATTTTCCTTTATGCGAATCTTGTCCTTACAATAATGAGTACAAAAAAGGTTATCAAATTCGGTGCAGTCGTTCGGAAGTGAAATGCGTATTTACACACATTTCGAAGATTCATTTTTTTAGATTCTAAATTCAAATAAATTGTGCAAAACAAGCCAGAATTTTTTCCAGCCGTGCTGCAAGGTTCCCTTTGAACAGCAACTTTCATCACCAAAAACATATTACAAAAAAAATATTCCATTGAATTACAATTCGAAAATAGCCACAACATTCAACTTCACTTTGAATCACTCACAAACACTCCTAGAATTTTATTAAATCCTAGATTTACTCCAAATCCCCGACCTGCAAACTAAAGCACGTCTCTAATGCCAACGTACACAAAGCAAGATTACAGTGACACGAAACGGAAAAACGGTCTCAGATAAACGGAAAAACGGATCGAGGTAAACGAAAAAACGGAGATCAACAGTGGCAGAATCGTCGATGTAAATAAGTGACCTGTTGCGTTGAGATTTATTGGAAGCTTCGAACATTGTATTTTTCATTGTAATCTGGTAATTCAAAGGGAACTGAGAATTTTACTTAGACGAATTGTGTGTTGATTTGAGTAATATCAGATTTTGGCTATAGCCTACTTTGAATTTTCTTTAACCTTTTGAATAATAGAAAGACAATAGATATGCGGACACCGGTGTCCTCTTGGGGCTTGACTGTTTAAACATGACGAAATTATTTCTTGAAACGTGACGTAATTATTTCTTATACAATTAACAAATGAGATTAATA
The DNA here is from genome assembly GCA_958295575.1 of Leucania comma. NCBI lineage: Eukaryota > Metazoa > Arthropoda > Insecta > Lepidoptera > Noctuidae > Leucania > Leucania comma. The sequence goes on along the minus strand of OY282474.1, from coordinate 9,344,151 downwards.
GCCAACCATTTTCCATCTGGGCCGCAGTACAGACCATGGTCCGAAGCGAGTAGGAATGGCAGGCGGTCACCTCCTCCGGTGGAGCAATAATGCTAGCCAAGGAGGCGGCCGCACGCAAGTGGGAACGAGGTTCCTCATGCCACAACCGCCAGGATCCCGATTTTCAGCCACCGTCGAACTGAGCTTGCGGACGGTGGACAATGGGTAGCTTGCCATCTGGCAGTCCGGTAACTGTCCGGACCAAGCCCGAGTCGCCGACGGCGCGTAGTGTTCCACGCACACCTAAAGGAGATGGCCCAGCAGAGCCGAAGCCCATTGGGGCCATGGGCAAACTTTAACTATATCTGACGAATCTAATTACCTGTCTCTTTTATTGACTATACCTGAGAGTGATTAAGTGATCATGAACAGAGAAGCCATTCCTGTTATTGTTAGACAGTTCGCATTATAATTTCAATTTCAGTCTGTCAGAAATAGTTTGATTTCACCGGCACTTAGACGAAAGTTTTGACGTTGAGTAAGATAAAATTGTGACTAGATTTAGAACCTTTTTAATTAGGAAATTGGCCTTCAGGGTAGCTCATTGTCTGATTAGGACTACAGACCTTACGAGCTTTAAACACAATCCATTTGATGACCTGAATGAACTGTTGAGGAGATGGAGCTATATTTTAACATGTCATGGTTAAGCCTCTGGCCCAGGTTAAAGGCACAGTATGAAGAGAAGTCAGCATAATTGACAGAGCCCACTACGGCCGGTGTTTACCAAGAAACACTGCAACCTTAACATAAACGGCAACTGAGGAAATAAGACTTATCCATGTTTCATTTGTCAGTAAAAGTCTGACAGTCTTTCGCTCCAGCCAGAGTGGAAAAAGTTATTTGATGATCCCACCCTCACCTTCTCTCGCGCCGGGCCTGTGCGTCGCAGGTGTGGCAGGCAGTCGCCTTCTTCTACGAAGCAGTAATGCTAGCAAAGAAGGAGGCCAACCGCATCATGTAACTTCGCATACGCCGCAGCCGCCGCCGTAATTCCGATACCGATTTCTGGCCACCGTAGGCGCGGGCTTGCGGACGGTGAGGGTAGCTCGCTATCCGTCCGTTCGGTAAAAGTCCAGACCAAGCCCAAGTCGTCGACGGCGCGCTGTTCCCGCGCGCCTCAAGAAGTTGTCAGCAAACTGTAGGGGCCCAGCAGGGTCGAAGCCTACTCTGGGGCTCTGGGGAGGTATGAAAATCATACCAGGGCCCTGGAACCAAGGCAATCAAGGAACGGGGTAGGTTTTTAGTCAGTGAGAGTCTGGACTATCTCCCGCTCCACCCAAGGGCGGAGGATGTCATTGGATGATTTTACCTACCATTAAAAAAAAACCCTCAGTGTGTGGTTCTCCGGTAACAGTCCGAAACAAACCCGAGTCGTTGACGGCATGTAGTATTCCAGGCGCACCTTAAATAGATCAGTCAGTAAAACCACAGGGGCCTAGCAGGGCTGAAGCCTATTGGGGCCATGGATGGATTTCTGAAAGGGTAATCTATGTCTCCTGAAACACAAAGTGCAACTGAAAGAACATAGGTGTGGTTTTATTCAGTAAAAGTCTGATACGTCCCACTCCGCCCTTCAACGGAGAAAGTAAAAAAAAACACACTAAATGTTTTACAAACTTTATTACATTAATAAATAAATATCAACAATACACAAAAAAAAACATTTACTAATTAATATATACACTAAAGGCTACTAATTAAAACTATATATACACTTAAACCTACTCCTAACTAAAAAATGGCGTCATAAAACTCATCCGCATCGCTGTCGACTGGAAGTGTGCCCAAAAGGCTGGCGGCATTGCCACGTTGAATGGCAATGCTTAATCTCTGACCGAGGTAAAAGCCAGCCCTTGGGTCACGCGAAGTGTCAACTAAACGTTTAGAGAGATCTTTAAAAAGCGCATGAGCACTCGGTCCCCACGGCCCAAGAGTTTCAACCCCAAACGGCTCAAAAATATAACTGCCGACAAGGTTGTTATATTTCCGCCGCTTGAGGTTCTCCGCAGCCGCAGCGGCAGCACCAGCACAGCACGATGAGCTAGGAAGATGGGATGGCGCAAGAGTGTCGACACAGGTAGCGTCCCACACTAAAGGTCTACCGATCTTCCACGGAAATAATGACATACCGTCCGGTCTCTTACCATATCAACAATCGAATATTTTATCCTTGAAGGCAGCAGAAGTGTCATAACAACACAATAAGAAAAAACAAAGACAATTCTCAATAAGAATATTTCTTCCAACTTTCCTCGAACAACAAAAACATAACACGACTCGCAGATCAAACGAACACTGTCACCAACAAAAAAAAAGGCGGGCGTACACAAGTTAGTTGTTGGTGTAAATAAAGTGACTTGTTGCGTGTACTCCGTGCGTGTGTACGCTCCCTTAGGATTCGTTTGAAAGGGGGTTAGTTTTGTTTTTATGTTATTAAGGAATTTAGTCACGTTTCGTTCGCTGTTGTCTTTAAAATTGTTGTAGTGCTTCTGTTTGTCACGTGAGAAAGGTCACAGGTGGCATAGAAAAGAAATCAGTTATTTCTGTTGGTTGCGCAAATAAGCTGTGGACTGTAGATTTAAAAAAAGCGATCTAAGGTTTATTAACAATATGCAGATACTATGCCTGGCATGGGATAAAGGTATTGGGAAGGAGCACTGACCTTTAGACTTCGAAGGTTCCACGTGGCACCGCCGGCGATTTTCGACTTCGCACATTTAAATCACTGCCAGGTCCTGTTTTGCACTACACTGCACCACTGTTGTTGAGTTTGAATGGTTGGATCACGAAAATAGTCAATTTTCTTGTAATTTCGAGCGGGCGCGGTTAGCGGTGCGGTCACATTCACAATCGATGCACAAAAACGTCAATGTCAAATCATTTCTAGAGGTCGTGCGGGGAAATAAACGGAAGGGATAGGATTGCTAGGCCAAAAAAATAAATTACAAAAAACAAAATCGCGGAACATAGCAAATTGGCGCAACCATTCCCCCCGGGTTTGAAGGGTTACCTTCAAAGAAAAGAAAAAAAACAAAAGCGAAACTAAACCCTATTACTAATCTAAACTATCAATACTAGGTAGCGAAACAACTTATAACTAACTATGCCACTACTACTGATTAGGCAGAGGGCAGAGGCGAATAACCGGACGCAGGTACGATCCAGTTGCGGTTTTAACCTTTACGACTCGCGTTATTCCGTTCGAACCCGGAAAAACTTCTTCCACTACACCAAGAGGCCAGTGCAGAGGAGGCGCACTCTCAGTCTTCAGTATCACCACAGTACCGACTGTGACTGGATCTGAAGGAGTGTTCCACTTTTGACGCGACTGCAGCGTATGCAGATAATCTGTCCTCCATCGCTTCCAAAAGGACTGAACTAAGCTATCTAGCAGAGCGTGACGCGGGTGAAGCTGCAGTTTGTCAGTCTCGACATCTAAAGCGGGCAAATATTTAAGAGGAGTCGTCGTCAAGAAGTGAGCCGGCGTCAACGCTAGTGGCTCCGATGGATCACTAGACAAAGTCCGACACAACGGACGCGTATTCATCAACGCCTCTACCTGAGCGAGTACGGTGCTCAACTCCTCGTACGAGAGAATCTGTTCGCCTATGACCCGAAACAGGTGCGACTTAAGGCTTTTAATATTCGCCTCCCAATTGCCACCAAAATGACTAGCCGCTGGCGTATTAAAACACCAATCAATGCGATTCTCAGCTAAGACATGGGCGAATTCACTTTGGTAGTACTTGGAGCGTAAGAATGTATGTAATTCCGAAATATTGCGTCGCGCTCCAACATAATTTGTGCCGTTGTCAGAGTATAAGCGCTTAACGGGACCACGGCGAGATAAAAATCGTTTAAATGCAGACATAAAACCCTGCGTACTCAAATCACTGGTTAACTCTATGTGAACTGCACGAGTTGTCATACAAACGAATAGGCAAATGTATGCCTTTGTGGAACGTATACCACGACCACGGGCAATAGTGACTTTAAACGGTCCAGCATAGTCCGTCCCAGTATGTATGAAAGGTTTCACCGTCTGTACAACACGACAAGAACGATGGTCGGCCATTTCCGGCGCGTTGAAACGCGGGCGGAGCTTAAAGCAGGGCACACATCTGTGCACTCTGGCGCGTATCAAATTGCGAGCGGAAAGTATCCAGTACTTCTGTCGAAGAATGGACATTAATAAATCGGGACCAGCGTGACAATTCACCTTATGGTGATAGTCCACCAACAAATCCAAAACGTGATCCCTGCGTGGTAGAACTACTGGATGCATTTGTTCAAACTCTAACTTAGCATTTCGCAGACGGCCACCGACACGAATGAGTCCGTCTTGCAAAAATGGTTTCAAATGTTGAAGTGCGGGACTACAAGGTTTATGTGATTCTAAACTACGAAATTCTATTGAAAAATAAAATTTCTGCAACTCTCGAAGTACAACTGATTCAGCTCTATCCAAATCAGCTGCGATTATAGAACCACGCGATGGTAATAATCTCAAAAATCTTAGGACATAAACTACACAGCGTAATAGTCTCGACCAAGACGAGACTCGATTAGACAACAACAAAACAACTGACTCTTCACGCGGAACTGATACTACAAGCGTATGTTTCTTCTCCTCGGGTGGTTCTGAAACAGTAGCGGGGTTAAACGGAGCATTTGGCCACTCGTTAGGAGTGGTATGCAGCCAGGGAGGGCCACAAAACCAAAGCGGATGATTTAAAATTTGCGCGGGAAGCAAACCACGTGAGAGACAATCAGCTGGGTTTTCTGTTCCAGCGACATGGAATATATTTTCCGGTGACAATTCAGCTTGAATCTTAGCCACCCTATTTGCGACAAACGTGCCCCATCGATGGGGTGACGATTGAATTCGACGATTGAATTCGTAAACCTTCAAAGGTTCCTGCGGAGAAAATCTATACAAGAAGCGTTTTTCTGCGGAGGCACGGGAGCCACCGAGCGAAAAAATATCACCCTTGAAAGGGAGCGCGACAACATAACGACCATCTTTATCACGAGTAGTCGTGCGGGTATAAATCTCCTCAGTGACCTGATCCTCAGGGCTGAGAATAGGCGGGACATTGACCTCTTCAATCTCCCAGAACTTGCGGATGGTAGACTCAAGCGGCGGCTCGACGGTTTAACAGTGCGACACAGTCGAGTAACTATTTAAATAAGCGGGTGCGGAACCAACTATAACAAACCCGAGAACTGTTTCCAGTGCGTGCGGAGCGGGGTACATCGGAAGACCTTGAATTTTACGTGATAACTGGAGATGCGGGAGAATCGAAGCACCGATCAATAGATCGATATCTCCAGGGAAAGCGTAATTTCCGTCGGCTAACTGCAAGTTCTTAAACTCCGTCAGCATGGACGTGTCAACCGGTACCGTGGGCAACCGTTCCGTAATCTTATCTGCGACTAGCGAATCCATTTCAAACGAAATATTACGATTAAAACGTGAACTAAATATTATTTTAATGGAACCGTGAATGGTTGCCTTTAAACCTCCAAAACCTTTCACTTCTGAGCGGGATGACCAATTATTAAAACTAAAACCAAGGCGTTGACAACAATCCCGAGTAATAAAATTACTCTGGGAAGCGCCATCTAGTAGCGCTCGAACGGTGTGCGGTTTGCCAAAGGCATCTACAATGACAACTTGCGCGGTCGCAAGTAAAACGGTAGTGATTTGAGTACCAGCGGCGGAAAGCGAACACAATGTTACGTCGTTTGCACTTGCAGCAGGCCGCGCGTCACAAGCGTCGCGCGTCTGCGCAGGCTGCTGCTGCGATGGCAGCTTACTACTCTCAAAATGTAAGAAGGTATGATGTCTAGCTAGACATTTACGACAGCTAACACCACTGTTACATGACGTAACCAGATGTTTGTCACTTAGACAATTAAAACACAAATTATTAGTGCGGACAAACTTGTAACGATCACTAGGCGATAATCTCTGAAATCCCGAACACTTGTACAGCTGTGTATGGCTACCCTTACACAGAGAACAGTCAGGTGTTGAGGCGGTATTAACTAGCGTATGTGCAGTCTTGACTGACTTCGATGACGCGTCCATACGGCGATCGGAACCTGTCCTATTCGTGACTTCATGACGTGCCGACGTGCGCTGCAATACCTTAATATGGTCGCGAATAAAAGATTCTAAATCTTCGAACTTAGGTATTTCTTTACCGCGCTGAGTCGTTTCAAACAGACGAACAGTTTCAGGATCTAATTTCTTTAAACCGATATACAAAAACAAAAAGTCACAGAGGTCATTGACCTTTAGGTTCTTTACTGCACGAACAGATGATGCGAAAATATTTAAAAACTTCTCTAAATTATGATCGTTACAAACGGAAAAACTTTTCAAATCGAATAATTGATCTAAATATGCGGTGGCTACTAATCGCTTATCTTCGTATTTTGTTTTTAAAGTGTCCAAAACTAAAGTGTAATTTTCAGCGCTAAACGTAATTCCAGCACAGACAGCCTTTGCCTTACCGGTCAATTTTTCTACGAGATAATGCAATCTCTCGTGATCTGTCAGCGATGTGTTCCTATGTATTATATTTTCGAAACTATCTATAAATAAATTCCAATTTCGAATGTCACCATCAAATTCAGGTATTTGAATTGGCGGCAATCGTGGGCGTTCGCGAGGAGGGTTGGATAAACCACTCGCGGGGGGGGGAGTCTCTAAACTCCTAGCAATACGTTTGATACGACAATACAAGTCATCAAAGGACGACAATGCCTGATAACTCACACAGTAATCAGGATTTAACTCCAACTCTAAAATGTTTATATTCTTAATTGTAGATTTAAAATCCTCGCGCAAACTATCTAAAGTTTCCAACGAACACAAGAAAGCATCTCTAATCGCCAGATCCGAGGTTTGCAAAGATTTATCACAAATTGATTGAACACGTGAAAACTGTGAGTCCCTTTCGGCGTATAAAAGCTTTAACTGAACCTTTAAATCAGTACTAACCTTGGTTCCCTTAAGAGACATCTTGTTTTGATATATTCACACTATACACTCAAACAAACACTTAACGAATTATTAAGTAAGCGATAATTATCAGATAACAATATGGTAGTATTGTAAACAACAAAGCGAACGGCGAACGAACGGAATAACCTGTCTATAAAATCTATGGTTTATCCGTTTCCTACAATTATTCACTCAACAATGAACGGGTATTTTTGAAATGCGTCTACCTACATGCAATTTGTAGGATGGTCGAATGAATTTTGACAAGAAAAAGAATGCGATCGATTTATATCTACGCTGATATTTACGTAGCTAACTATAATTATGCGGTGCGGTTGACGGCGTAGGTACCGTAATTATCAATGACTCTTTAACTATACGAGCGAAATAACGTATAGTTGCCTAAATGCCTAGATGCGGGTTTTCTACTATTATATCTAGGTAAACAGGCGCGTTGCGTTTATTCCCTATGGAACAAATACTATATTGCGAAATTACAAGAAAATGATTCACGATCCTGCTCGTAGGACCAAAAGTAATGGTTGCGCAAATAAGCTGTGGACTGTAGATTTAAAAAAAGCGATCTAAGGTTTATTAACAATATGCAGATACTATGCCTGGCATGGGATAAAGGTATTGGGAAGGAGCACTGACCTTTAGACTTCGAAGGTTCCACGTGGCACCGCCGGCGATTTTCGACTTCGCACATTTAAATCACTGCCAGGTCCTGTTTTGCACTACACTGCACCACTGTTGTTGAGTTTGAATGGTTGGATCACGAAAATAGTCAATTTTCTTGTGATTTCGAGCGGGCGCGGTTAGCGGTGCGGTCACATTCACAATCGATGCACAAAAACGTCAATGTCAAATCATTTCTAGAGGTCGTGCGGGGAAATAAACGGAAGGGATAGGATTGCTAGGCCAAAAAAATAAATTACAAAAAACAAAATCGCGGAACATAGCAAATTGGCGCAACCATCTGTTTTGTTTCACTTAGTGCTCCCACACAAAACAGCGGTGCGATATGATGTCGCATCGCAGGTTTTGCGAGGCGTTGCGATTACATGCGACGAAGCATCATTCATTGGTCATGGATGTGTGTGTAGGTTCACGTACGTACACTTTTTTGCTGTGTGCGTAAGATCGGAGCATTCGCTGTCTTAGAACAGCAGTATTTACGCACACGGAAACAATATTCATAATTATATAGGGTGACTGGTAGAGTTTGGGTCGCCAAGGGAGTTTTGGTCAGTAAAAGTCTGAAATTTCCCTCGGCTTCACACAGAGCGGGAAAAGTTATTTGATGATTACAAACACCAAAAAAGGTTCGCTAAGCGCTAATTCCTTATTGGCAGATGGATTTGAAGTCGAAAGACTCAAGTTACCTCCTGGATTTATTTTCATCCTCCTTATTTTTCAATGACATTGAAAGACTAGAAAAACTTATCTGCAGTGGTCTTTACGTCCTATAATAATTTAGGTATCTTTGAGGCTAAATTAAATAGGCTCTTGACCTTTTGAATACCGTAATTAGAGACACAATAGAAAGACAATATGTCTGCGGACACCAGTCCTCTCGATGTTTTCCTTCACCGTTTTTGAGAGCAGTGGTGATGAAATAAATCACACTAAGTAATGCGCCTGGCTGGGTTTGAAACTGCGACCTACAACTCGTAAGTCAAGCACTGGTTTATATTGTTTAAAGAAAAAAAAATGAGTTTGTGGATTTAGTTTTTTTAATACAATAATTTCAAGTAAAAACGTAGAAAATAAGTTTCTCTTTTGCAGTGATTAAGTAAATAAAAAATCATTTCTAAATAGTAAACTGAGCAGGTAATAGAAATTAATAGGTAATTATTTGTTCACTGAACCACAAAAGCTAATAAAACAAAACACTTCATTATGCGAATTAAATAGAACGCTAGGTTTGTAATTAGGTATTCATAGAATTAGGTAGCTTTAGGTACGCACTAAAGTTTTACGATCGCGCTATGAAATAGTTTCAGAAGTTCATTAACCCCACTCATTACACGAAAAAGAATAGTTTTAAGATATGGCAAGGAGCTCGGTAAATCGTAGTGAGAACCCAATAGTAAAAGCCTAAAGTTAAAGGTAGAATTAATTGGACCCACGTAGATCACGTACGCGGATCAAGACGCATCAGTCTCCACACATTTTATATGGCAACTAGGTTTGTAGAGCTACATCAAGCTAGAAATACATTAGACCGACGTACACCTTTAACACGCCTGATTTTTACGTAGAACGTCGTCGCGTGGCGTGTATCCAGTGTAGCCTTACAAGACTAGTTTCCATATAAAATGTATGGACAGCGACAAGCCCTGATCGGCGTATGCGGCATACGTATTAGCACTGTAGTTCTACCTTTAGACCCAAGCCACGCGATGCCACGCGACTACTCAGGCTACGCCCACGTGTGTGGTCTAATGTAGTTCCCGCTTAAAAGTTGTTGTGTAATGTAGAGATAACTATGTCTACACTCATTAGACTATATAATCGATGATACTCTATAATAAAGAGCCAGTATTATTCCGACATTCAAGTGTTTAATTTCGTTCTTCCCTACAGTTGGTCGTGGATTAAACCCCAGGCATGCTTTTTTTTCTGGAATTTATTTTGTCACTAATGCCCTCTAAATGATGAAGGAAAACATTATCATGAAACTGGCATATTATTTTTTTGAGGTATATTTTTATTCACCACATGACTTCCCACAGCTATAGAGTGAAGTAAGAGGGCTTAGCAGACTTTTCCTGAGTAAAACCCACCCGTTCTTATTCCCAAGAAATCAGAGGTTTTGGGGCCAAAACTGCGTTATGCGGTCGTCCACGCGGTCCCATACAAAAGTGCTATGTCACGGTTGCCATGCGGGCATCCGTGACATTGCACTTTTGTGTGTGAGTTCGCTCCGCGCACATTTTGATACGTAATCATACATGAAAGTTCTCCATCGGCACGACTACAAGCCCACCGTAAAAGTTGAACTAGTGACACTGCCCAGGTAATAATCCAGATTTCGCTACAGTGACCGCCGCAAACGATACACGCGCGACGTCACGCGGTGTCCACGCGGGCGAACGCTTAACGCATCATTGGCCCTTAATCGAATCAATCTGGTGTCAATTTGATACTAATTCGAATCGGATTATGTTTAGAATTTGTGAGATTAGGTGTTGGTTTCTATTTTATAGTATTTGCGGTATTAAGGTAATATTATTCATTATCCATACATAAAAAGTAATTTAGTCAAGGATCGGTTCATTTATGATGAAACTAGCTTTTGTCTGCGGCTTCGCTCTTGCTCTATCCTACTTTACCCTATACCAATAAATGAGCAGGATTTTTTTTTATTTATTAATCAGGCTAAAAATAAAATGTTCTTGAGTTATAAATAGTGTAACTAACACGACTTTTTATATAGATAATGAACAAGCTACATTATGTGAACAAACAATTTAAGGTTTCATTTCGAGTTGGTTTGAAATAATATTCAACCAAGGGTAATGTTAATTTTTAAGAAGTATTATAAGTTCTATAATAAGAGAGTATCTCGTTTCAATTTGTGTAGCTTCAAACGTCGTTAAATATAGCAAGGCAGGTGTTTTTCTATAGAGTAGGACTCAACATTAGTAAGTGTGTAACGGTCAAGAATCGTACCTTCGATTTCTGACGGTTACACACTTACTACTGTACTGTATAGACGGATCCATATTTATGTATATACACCGTTAAATTTTGGTCGTTTCAATCCCGTGGAGGATCGATTCGGTACATGAAACACTATCGATATATATAGATTTTATAAAGATAAAATTAAAAAAAATAAAGTACTTTTTTTATAAAACTCGAATTAATATACGCATATACGAAATTATTTCTTTAAGTAAACGAGTCAATGACCTTGTAGGGAATTGTCGGTTGTTGCGTACTAACTGCCTACAGTTCATTAGCCTCGATCAGCTGACGTTTACTTAAAGAAATCAATTTAATACATGCATAAAGTAATTCGAGCTTAAAAAAAGTACTCTATTTTTCATTTTTATCGTTACAAATCGATAGAGTTTCATGTACCGAATCGACCCTCCGCGGGATTAAAACGACCAAAATTTTACGGTGTATATGGTTACACTAGTCGATATTTATCCATATAAATTCCGTGGGGGTATTACTCCACAATTTGACATTGTAAATCAAAAATTAAATATAATATCATTTTATCTTATTACTAGTTTTGTCTTTACGGTAACAGAAAAAAAAATTGCCATTAAAAGTTATGAGCCAACCAAGTTCCGTTTTTCTTAATGATTTTATCGGAACTTTGAGTAGAAAAAGTAAAAAAAAACATGTACAATCTCCAAAACGATGTCAATACCGACAAAGCTCAATTACTGAAGAGCTCTATAAAATTTATTTGTAATTTGCCTAAGCAGTGATATTTTCATAAAACTCGATCTTCGAAAGCACTATTCGTAATTTTCTACGCAAATTCTAATGTTGTTTCACTTCGAAACGATGTTTGGGTGCAAGCGAACAACACGTTGTGTATATAGACTAACATCTAATTGTTCATCAGAGACATCTCTGTCGGACACGATGCCAGATGAGACAGCGCGTTTTTTGGCCGCGCTCATCAGTGAGTTCGAGCCCGCGCTGGTTCAACCTTAAGATGATGTTCCACAGTAAATACGAAGTTGAATTGATCGCAACATAAATTTTATCTCCTATGTTATATGAATATTGGTTTCTCATATAATTATACTTAAATAATAACTAGCTTCTGCCGGTGGCTTCAGCCGCGTGCAAGAAGCTTTCTCCATACAAGCTTTGGACTTCCGTAACAGATGATGCTTTAGAGGGTGAATTTTGGAAAATCCTCTCTGGACGCCCGCTTACAACACAAAAGAAATCCTTGTGCCACGCTTCTACTCGAAGTAGTTATCGCTGTAAGTTGTCGATGGTTTTTTTTTTTTTTTTTTTTTTTGTGGTAGGTAAAATCATCCAATGACGAATCCCGCCCTTGGGTGGGGCGGGAAACAGTGTCAGACTTTTACTGACTAAAAACCTACCTTTCCATTCCTCGCCTTTGTCCCGGGGCCCGTGGTGACACTCTCGCATGACCTTTGGCCCCAGTAGGCTTCGGCCCTGCTGGACCCCTACAGTTTGCTGACAACTCCTTGAGGCGCGCGGGAACGGTGCGCGCCGTAGACGACCTGAGCTCGGACCGGTCTCTTACCGGACGGACGGACAGCGAGCTACCCATTGCCCACCGTCCGCGAGCCCGCGCCTACGGTGGCCGGAAATTGGGATCGGAAACCCGGCGGCGGCGGCGGCGTGTCCGCCTTTGCCTAAGGCGGTCGGCCTCCTCCTTTACTAGCATTACTGCTTCGCAGAAGGAGGCGACCGCCTGAAGTTGTCGATGGTGCGTACTATTCCACGTGTGCCTCAAGAAGATGTCTGCAAACCGTAGGCCCCTGCCTAGCAGGGTCGAAGCCTACTGGGGCAAAGGATTTGCTTCTGAAAGGAAAACTCAGCCTTGGCATGAAAGGCAGCGAAGGAACAGGACTGGGTTTTTAGTCAGTAGCAGTCTAACACACCTTCCCGTTCCGCCCAAGAGCGGGAGATGTCACTGGATGATTTTCCTACCTAAAATAGCATTTATTGCTGTGCGTTGATATTTCAGTCACACAGACACACCTTTTAAGATATAGATTTATTTCTTTTTATAAATTACGTGATAATACTTTTACTGAACTCTATCCAGACAGTTTTGATTTACACTCCGCATTAAAGCCTTTTGTGGTATTATGAACAAAGTAAATGTACTCAACTTTAATGTCTTATAAATTACTCTATAATGTACCAAAGGATTTGAAGAAGAGCATTTACGCCTTGTTTATTATTACAGTCATCTAATAACGCATTATTTCTTTCTAAACGCAAAAAAGTAGGTACAAAAAGATTTTGAAATTATAGTTTTTTTATGATTATTCAAGGTACTATTTATTATTCATTAGCAATGTGTACTATTGAATTAAACGTATGTTTTATCAATATTTGTAAGCTTCTTACTGTGGCAGAACACTCAGATACTTATATTTTTTGTAACACTTATTGTATGACAAGAAGTTTGTTATTCTAAAATTTAAAATTCAAATGTGAAATACTTAGGTTTTTTTTTTAATTGAAAGGCTCGCGTTTGACCAGTATCTCATCTGATGGTAAGCGATGATATGGCCATATCAGGAAACACAGATTAATTATTTTTCTTTAGCTGTAGGTACGCATTATGAATGTGTTCCCAAAACGCTTTGGACGTATGGTGGGATGTCCTCCAGGTACCGATGGCGCTACGTCGTACGTCTATTGGTCCGGTGATGGAATGGACTTGGTGGAATTAAATTGTGCGCACACTCTCCGAAATGTAAACGATAAAATACCGACAGGCTAGCAACTTATCATTACCAATGATCTTCTTGGCTCGTTTGTCCATTGACTCTAAGCATCAAGCTGATATTTGGCAGACCTATCCCAAAGATGAGAGCAGTACTCCAAACATGATCGAACTTGCAGTTGATAAAGTTTGAGCAGCTGTTCTGGCGTGAAATACCGTCTCAGTTTAGCCAAATTCCCCAATTTTTTGGCAGCCGGTTGAGCTTTTGCCTCGAAATAAAATAGGAATAGTAATTATTATTTATTAATGGGATGGCATCCCTATACACCGGTGAAGTTAATCCACAAAATAGGGGTAAGTTTACAATAATTTGCATAGAGCTGCAAATTGGTACTAATGTTGGAAGCATTATTGATACATAAATTTTGAAAAGTCCCCATGTAGGATTTTTGCGTTTTTAAACTAAAACCTAAAACGTAAAAGGGAACTGAAGGACACAGGTTTAATTTTAGTTTCTAAAAGTTTCGTACACCCTTACGCTCCACCTTAGAGTGGGAAAAGTCATTGGATGATTACCCAACTAAAAAAAAGTGGATAATATATTATGAAATTGTTGAAAAAAGCGCTACCTCGGTTACATGGAGTTGAGAATTGTTTCTAATAATAATTCATTTATTTCTAAGTATTTGGTATATACAAGATCTTGATATTAAAATGTCTCACATACACTAGCATTGTCAGTGTAAAATATTATAAAAATACTAATATTAGATAAATTTGCTGGGATAAAGGTACCTACAACAAAACCATTATATTATGTGTTACATTTCCACTCTAACCTAAAAATGGATTTTTTCGATACTGGCTAAATTCACATAGAATTAGAAACCAAAAGAATAAAAAAGAAGAAAAATAAGCATGGCTGCTCTTTGTTGTATCATTCGCCTTTTGTACATGTTCATTGCTCATGCGTTTTGGCTCGATTCCAGCCAGTTCATTTACCTTACTGGCGATCTTCCGGATGCACCGCTGTTGACTTATCTGTGTATAATGTAGGGCATTATTCTGATGATGTTGCTTATGAAGACTATTATTTTTTACTTGATCAACTTAAAAGATCGATTCTACAAGCGTTCGCTGAGAGTCGTTTCTGACAGGACGTTTTGTTTTTCAGAGATTCGTCGATAGAACGTTTCACCTATGGATGTTTTGCCGACAGAATGGTTCGCATTTGTTTGTTTCGACGACAGGACTTTTCAACTATGGAATATTCGCCGTCAGATCGTTTTGTCTACGATTGTTTCGACATGGCTTTTTCACTATTTAAAAACAAAGCCACCAAAAAGCTACTAACTTGCTACAAAGACATGAAGAAAGAATCTTTTTTTTTGTTAATCCTTCAAATAAATTAAGTTGTAAGCTGATGAGATCGCACACTATTTATGTTTATTCTAGGCAATTTTCCTTATACTGCTAGTTACCCTTTGAATACCATCCTTGTACTAAGCTTAAGCGTGCAACATTACTTTTGCCAATAGATTTAACGATTCTCTTGAAGATGGGTTGCTACAAGGCTATTAATAAATTTAAAGACTTGCACTGAAAACAAAACAAATAAACAGTAACCCTTTTCCTGGAGTAAAAACAAGACTTTATTTAAACCACAAAGGTATTATGTACGTATAATTAAGCTTTCGGGTTTCTGAGGGATTCATCATTAGTATTGAGATGCATTCATTGACTGTAAACTGTATTATTACGTTAAGCTATACTCGGAGTTTCCTTGCATGATTGAATCAGGAATCGATATCGGCATCAAGTGGGGCACAATGGTGGCAGAACAGATAGTTAAAAGTTTGTAGTATCTGTTCTGCATATCTAGCCTTTATCTATACCTTTTGTGCGTTAGTAAGCCGCACAAACAGTGGACAAAATGACCTAGGTCGTGGGAGTGAGATAGGTCGTAGGATGTCCAATTATGGACTTTTTTTGACTGATAATTCTACAATTCATTATTTGATTAAACTGAAAGCTGGCCCCAAAATGGGAATAGGGACAAACTTACCTGATTTTTTATCAACTATTTCCTGTTTTTTAAATTGTCATTTATTGAATTTCAATATCCCAAAGAACTCTAGAGATTTAATAGTTTACATTAAAAACCTTTTAAACGATCTAACCGGTTTCAATCCTACGATTAAACACCGATTTGCTGACTACTTTGCGGCTTCAAGTCTTTACATTTCTCGCCAATTTGGGAACATTTTAGCACTTCAGTTACGATGGGACTTCTGAATCTGATTCAAGTCATTTCGGAGTTCAATAAAAAATATTAGTTTCCTTTTTGTTGTTTCGTTTGTTCATGTGATTATTTTGTACATAAAAAATACAAAACTATTAATAGTGAAGAACTCAAAGGTACAATGGTAGTATATAAAAATGGTGTGCTTTTTTTGCACGCATGAACTCAAATTACAAAGGGCTCTGCTGAACAGACAAATTTGTCCTGCTGGATTTCTCTTGTTCTGTAAAAGATTCCTTATAGTTAGAATGAACTGAAAGGTACAATGGTACAAGTTACGATTAGTATTTTTATGTATTCGAAGCGTAGTAGAACCGCCCCTGGATGGATGAGGTACATTGTAATTTCTATCAAAATAGTTAAGGTACATTTGGTCTTGTCAGTAAATTCATGAGCTTCATTGGTCTAGCTTGAATGGCCCCGCTTGATCGCAACACATACTTTGTTCCTGTTTGTTGCAAAGGTCCAATATCATGTGTAATGTTCTTATTCTGTTTCCATGATTTTCTCTTAAAAAAAAATTGAGTCCTTTGATTCCTTGAAACCTTTAATCAACACACAAAAAACGTACGTACTCAAAAAGCAAACACGTTCCTCAAACGATTGCTTTACCAAAGCTAGTTAATTTCTTGTCGGAGTTGCGAGCATCGCGCAAACAGAATACTCTCGTTGAGTACAAAGTACACAGGAGAGTGCTCTGGCCGATTTCTAAAATTGGATTCGACATTTAGTTTACTAGGTCTTGGTGGAGTACTATTGCGTATCAGCGGATACGGAGATTAGTTTCTATTAAGTACGTTTCGAGAAGACGATCATTTTGAATAGAGAGCTAATATAAATAATCCATGGAAATAATTTTAAAGATATTAAAAAACATTCACTTTTTATTTTAAGTTTTTACAATTCATCTAAATATTATTATTATTGCTATTATTTTAATCTCATAATATATATTATTCACATTTTAAAATATTAATTAGAAGCTTAAGGTGGTCTGTTATCGCCAAACGCCGGAAAGATGGAGCCAGGTGGAATTTGCGTCGTTTAGCGGAAAAAGACTCGCCTAGGTTTTAGCAGCATTAAATGTTTTTATTATTATTATTTGTTTTTATGAATTTATTTATCTTAGGACCCTAAGGTCCTGGACCTTTGGAAGGCGTACGAGGAGCCGAAACCAACTCGAAGAGGCCCTTTAGACACTTTTATTGGAACGTGATACCAATCGACGGTTATCCCTGTATGCGCTATGCTAATGCACTCAAGAACAACCCCCGGTTGGTTAAAAACTATTGCAACATATGGAAAACAAAGACAATAGGGCTATGGTTTTTGAGAAGAACTATGTTAAGACTATGGCCCCTGCCTGTACAATGTTATTAATACCCGACGATAAAAAGGCAGGGGGTGACTGGCACACTCAATGAATGGGCCCCCAAAAACGGCCGCTAGCACGAAGTCACGTAGCAACAATCCTGAGGTGCTTGAGGAGTGTAGAAGTATACCACGGCTATCAGGACAATCCCGCCAGCACCAGCACCAGCACCTTACTGGATTATTATCTAGTATGGATTTTTGATAGCCTCACTTTTGACCACTATCTGATCGTAAGCGATGATTTTAGCTTAGCAGTCGTTGCCAGCGGTAAGATCGCCATTATTGTTATTTTTTTTTAAGTTAAACAAGGTTTAAACTAAATTAAAAAGACTGATAAATATAATTAAATGGGTTTTCCAAAAATCTGCCGCACAGAACAAAAGAGTAATTTGGTCGTAGTTTTTTTATTCGCCGCATTCTATGTAGGAGAAAGTACGAAATTGAAGCAAATAAAATCACGGGAAAAGACTAGTGTGATTATATTTATTTGAAGGATGAAAGTAAAACTTAAGTCTTATTACAAAATGATTTGTTATTTTTATAAAGAACCCCAGAAGCATAGCACAATGCCATTAACATAAACGTAGAATAATATTACTTTGTGGTTTACTTTGATTCCAACACAATCAAATGTTACGCTTTGAATAGGCGGGTTTGAATATATTCTACATATCATTGTATTTTCTGTAGGGTTTCTTTTGTAATATTTTCTATACTAAGTAATGACTTTTCACATCCCATATTATTCTTTTGTATACCCTTTTGTAAAAAATACTAACGATACTTTTCAGTCTATTGTGATATACCACCACTAGATACAGTATTTAACTTAACCATTTGAAGACTTTTCAATTTGATAAAGTCCGTTACGAATAAAAGATAAAATTATTTGCATGATCCAAAGCAGAACTTTAAGAAGAACTGACATCAGAAATATTTGAATGAAATTTAGATTAAAATGTCTTTTTTCAGGTCAATTGGCTCACTAATTAATTTAATAATGATGTTCTTACATAGTTATAATCATTAGACTGATTTTGTATTCAGTCTCCCTGCAAGATTGTGTTTGCTACTTTACATCTTATTTGATGTGTTTGTAGCGACATCTATGTCACCACATAAGAGTTACAAATTACGAAATTTACAACTGCCAGGCAGACGATTTTGGGCTGTAAGGTGTGTTCAAATTAGCCACAAAATGCCGCGCGATGAAAGCGGCTTCAGCGCTGCCCCCGTGCTGCTTTGTTTTTCATATAAATAACTGGCAGCATGGTTGTGACGCGGCAGTCGCACGTTTTTTTTTATGGAATAACAAAGCAGCGTGGTACGTTGCGGCTAATTTGAAGGCGCCCTTACATTTATTTTCTATAATATAGTACAATTTACTGAGATATTCTATAAAGGATATCAAGGTAACAGCTGGAAAAAGTTTTGTTAACAGTTAAAATTTAAATTAGTTTGGTAAGTTGTAGATAAATACTCGTAGTGTTTAACGTAAATGGTGGTTACATCAGTTGGGAGCGGTCAGCTAGAAATTGTAATAACTAATTTGAGGATGGAATTGAAATATATACCTACTTATTTATTTTACCACATTCTCGGATATAAGCCAGAAGTTGACGAACTATAATCTATTAAATCGATTCCAATAACATCAACACATTTATATTGTAGAAAAATTATAAGACTTATGAGCATAAAATTAAATGTAGATTGATTGAGAGGGAGGTCAAAGGAAAGGTGAATGGATTGTGTGAGAAGTGATATGAAAGAAAAAAACGAGTGACAGGATAGAATGGAGAAAAAAAATGTATTCCTGACTCTAAACAAAATGGCTGAAGAGCAAGAAGATGATTGAGATGCTATTGTAGAAAATTTTACGAAACCTGTGGTTAAGACAAATGCTACTTTATTTACTACAAACAAGCAACCCGGCCTAGCTTTGCAGAGGTGCTCATTGCCTTATCATGGTAAAAACCGTATGGAAATCTGTCCGATAGTTTTCGAATTTATTGCGAAAAGACTTTTTCACAGTTTTTTATTATGTAAAAAAAGCTTTAAGGTAGGAAGTTCCTTTAGAATGCAAGTAAAGCCAGTAGCAACAATTCATCGACTAAAATTACATTTGTTCAACCGATACGTAACTAACTAAAACCAACTTCATCTCACCGTCCATTTCATTTCTGAACCCACCGAAGCGAAATATTTGCTCAATCTATATAACGATAAATTTTATTATACCCAAACACTTCTTAGTCTGATTCCCTTCAACAATGGTATTATCCAAACTAATGCCGGTATCATGTTTGTGCAGAGCCCCCAAGGACTTCGCCCCAACAGGACGGAGGGCTAGTTGGGGCTACGCCCCGGTCATCCGTCTCACCGCCCGATCCTTCGCCGACGTTTCCAACGGTAATGTAATATTTTACGTCATAATATTATTGTGTAAGCAGAAATAATTGTTGTATAGATAGTGATTTGGTTAAAGTCAAAGTATTTGTTATTTCAACGCTTTGTTCAAGGTGGAATGTTTTGAACTGCACAAAATAGTAAATTGGTGTTTAGTAACTGCATTGAAGGTAGAATTTAATGCACTTGAATTCAAAATCTTAGATAATGTACATTCCCGCTCGCAATCCGAGTTGCAAGGTGATTTTCGATTACTGTAAATGCGAGCTTGCAGATGGCGAGCAAAGAGTAGCTCGCCATCTGGACGTCTGGTTAGGGCCAAGCCCGGGATAATGGTGTGCTGTGTTCCACCCGCGCTCCAAAGAAACATCAACAAGATTGACAAGGCCAGTTAGGACCAATACTGCCAGGGCTACAGATTGTTGATGGCTCTCGTAAAGGGCAACCGAAGGAACATTTGATTGTGAGTTTTTGTCAATAAAAGTATGACATTCCGTCTCTCCACACAGAGTGGGTGAGTGAAAGTCATTAAAAGATAATTTCCAATGTAAATTAAAGATACCTACAGTGTATGTTATATTATCACTTACCCATCTTTTTCTTCGTATTTTAGCGTAATGTATTTTTCGTTTTCAGCGACCAGCCCCCCTAGCCAAGTTACAATCGTTTCGTTTTGCGTTAACGATTGCAGTTGGCCACGCCCTCAATTCGTTTGTTCGAACAAAGGAGTTGGGGGTGTGGCCAACTACAAGCGTTAACGCAAAACGAAACGATTGTAACTTGGCTAGGGGGGCAGGGCTTTACACTTGCCTCTGTTAGCCGCTAACTTCGGCGAGCTTCAAATTTTTCTATTCATATGTAGCAGTCTCAAATTTTTCTTTCATATTTTTGCATTTATGTGAATATAAAAATTTGTTAAATTTTCTTTATATTCCACTATTCTATTCAAAATAAATATTATTTATATTTAATAAATGTCTTTGCCAAAAGGTTTGATTACGATAACTATATCTATGAAAGATTATATTTCAATTGCATATCGTCAGTCATGTTCTGACGATGCGTACCTAAATCAGATGACTTTGTTTCATAAAATCAGAAATAAAAAGCTACCAAATATTTCTTTCAAAAATGGATATTCTTAATATTGCTCTCATAGTAAGGAACTACTCGGAATTACGCCCCAATACAATATCTTAAAAGCAATAAGAGTTATTTTATCTATGTAGGTATTTAGTAAAACCGTAAACCAAAAATGTGATCTTAGTGATATATGCCTAATTTAAAACTTAAACTCTTTATCATCATCATTAAAACTCCTAGAGACAGTTTATAGTCAATTGCATTGTGCAATCAAAAGGAGTAGTAGTAGTAGATACATCACCTAGTTTCAAACTATGAAGTATATTGTCTGACGGTAAGTGATCACACTTCAATAATTAGACAAAACTATGACTAACATCTAAATATACCATCAAACAAAGAGTAAAATTGCCGTAATCTGTCGTTACATTTCAATAGCATCCACTTTTGTGGACTAAGCCTAATAAGAACGGTCAGTAAACGCTGCTTAACTTAGTTAACTTTGACAATGGTGCCGAATCTGACTGTATTCATGACGCAAATTAGCAATTCAGATATAATATTTGGATGGATGGTCCGCTTTGTTAGAATTTATCAGATTTACCAAGAGCTTTTAAGGCAATCAAATCTTGTTTATCTTTTAATTAATATTTTTCTTTCACCATTTGGAATTATAATTGATTTAAAATGGTTACGTCGAGTAATTTTGCTGGTGTGTGTTCGTTTGGTTTTATGTTTAATCAAGTTGATTAAATTCACTCGTTTTAGCATTAGGTAGTAGAATTACATGTTATTTATTTACTGTATTTATCTTACTATCACAGCTATCAATCATTTTTTTAATTAATAGATATTACAAAGGATACAATATTTTATGACTAATAATTTCTGTCAGCTTATTAATAGATATAGTTAAGAAGAATAAAGTTAATTTCAAAATTTTATCGGTAATAAAAGGGTCTATTAAAACGGTATCGTCAGTAAATAGAGTAAAATCAGAGCGATGGCAAGTCGTTGATAAAATTTCTTGAATGATCGCCTTCGTTATCTAAAACCCGACCTCTATTAAAAATTATGAAGCATAAATATTTAAGGAAATTGATGGAATCAATCTCCGCTTCACTGCAGGCTATTAAAAGTCCGTCTATTGATGTGCGCTATATAAATAATTTATAATTTCACTCATAAAGGCTGATTTTATGCTGTCCCTAATTTTTGTATTAAGCATAATTATTATACAGAAATTGCAGTAAAATCTTACAATAAGATTTAACTACAATTTCTGTATAAGCTTCTGATGACGTCTTTTTATCAAAATATGTTCCTATATATAGACCATTTTCTATGTATAATTGTGGTCTTTTCTATTGCAAAGAAGGAGAAACGGAAAACGATGGACATCAAAATAATAACAAACCCGTTCATGTCTTTAAAACAGATACGAGGCGTGGAGATCGGCATAGTAGTATTGGTGCTAATCGTATGGATTGGAGCGATAGCACTGTTCTTCAACAGATGGGGGAAGATCAGGATGCTTCTGCCATACCAGCCAGACTATAAACAAGAGCAGCTTAAGGTAATGATAATGTTTATTGTCTTATTACTAATAACGACGTTGTGGTAGTAGGGTTACTACTAGGTTGATATTGATAGTACTATGTAAAATAAAAATATTTTGATTTTGATTTAGACTAATCGAAAAATTGTAGTATAGTGTAGTATAGGTGATGCAAAAGATAAAGCTTCTCTTATTTATAATTTCAAAGAAATGTACTTATTTGTAGAAATTTTGATTTCTAATAAGAATAATTTCTCAGTTGAGTGAAAGTTTATCCTGCATATTTTCAAGTCACACATCTCGTATAAATATAGTTAATATTTAATATTCTAGAAGTAAAAAGTTTAATTACTTTAAGGATTAATGCAGATAAAATTTATATATTGTATGTTATCCTAAATTAATTTTAATTGAAGTTTAGAATTGTAATTGGATATACTTCGATGATTTGTATAATTGAATATTTTGTTACAGTCGATAATTATTTAATTTTTTAGGATATTTTTATACAGCTCGTAAAAGCAAATAAAATTTCAACAGGTGGATCAATGTACTTCTCATGTACCGACGTCGCTTTAGGAATTCAATATGGTTTGTTCATAGCCCACGAAATTGCTACTTTATTACTATCCCCAGTAAATTTAGATTCCTCTACCGTAGTTATCAAAATAAAGTATTTAGATATAATCGCCATGAATTGTTCGAATATTATCCAACTTATATATTTTGTGATATCTATTTTGTATATTTATTTTCTTTTGCCTTTTCTTCCATGTACAAGATCTAATTCGTAATTTCTTAGTTTTTGCCCTTGTTGACAAAGTTGGACGTTCAACATTGTAGATAGGTACTTCTAGTCTCAATTTCCATTCAGCTTTGCTTGCAGTAAGCAATCTTTCCTTTTTCATGTTAATAGGTATCATACTATATGTTAGCTTATTCGACTGTGACTTTGCCAGTTTCAAAAATAATTTCTAAATTTACATCGTCTTATTATCAGCCAGTAAAACTTTAAACTGATTTTTTGTATTTGCTTGCTTGAAATTTGCAATTCGAATACTATGCCGGATTAAACAGGACTTGAAGGGCTATGACAGAACAAACAAAACTTTCAAGAACAAACTTTTGGAATGTTTTTATATTTAGGTCTCTTAAAGACAATCATGAAAGTGTCTTGTTATTCTGAAAAGAATTTTAGGATTGAGAGATTGAAATGCATTATCGCTTGTCAGGTGCCTGGAAGCAGTGCGTTAGCAGCTGCAGCGGCAGGAGGCACTTGTGGAGCTCATTCAGCACCTTCGGCGTGTTCGGTAAATGTAATTTCATTTTCCTGTATATTTGTAGATATTTATTGATTTTGCAATCATCATTGACTTTTACTATTTTGGAATGAGAATATATTTTGTATTTTCTATTTTACCTTGTTCACTATCTCGTTTAAATTGATTGCAAAATCTCTTGTAGAATTTGTAGTTTTAAAAGTAATTTAAAATATTTTTAAGCTAAGCTCTTTCCAAATACTTCTCTCATCTAAACTTATAAACTTATGTAATTACTTTCTTGTACACCACATTTAAATTGTACAGAACTTACTATACTTACCTACATAAATTTATTCTGATTAAATATAAATCGAATTAATTTCAGTTTTGGTAATTGGAAATTCAATGTTGTGTTAAATTGCAAAATGAAATATATTTGTAAGTCAGATTTATCAGATTGAGTTTTAAGATTCCATCGACGTATAATAATAAAAATTACAGTTATACAGAATTGATTTCTTCTACTTTACTTTTTTCTTAAACAGTCTATCAGATTAAAAGCAAATTCCTTTAACCTTTAGGTTTGTATTAAATTAAATTACATGGACATGCATTTTTATACCATAAAATAAAAATATATTCATTAAAATATAATCTGATAACACGTCAAGGTACTTCAAGTAATATCACATTTCTACATCTCTCAAGGTTTTCTTCATTGTTTGTACTTACATGAACAATGTTGCCGTTTTGTAGAAAATTTATTTCATAAAAAGTACTCAGTTTATTAAACTTGGCTGTTGTCTAAATTGATTCTATATTTCAGCTTATTACCGTAGCTAGCTACACTAGCTACGGTAATAAGCAGAAATATTTTTTGTTCTGTTTTTTGAGATATTACTATCTAGAATTCATTTATTTAGAACGAAACAGTTTATCTAGGTATATTCCAAGAATTTGAACAAAATAACAAAAGTATAAGTTAAATAACAAATATTCGCAACCTAAAATGTGCACAGTGCGAACACGTTAAAACACTATGGCCATGTGTAAGGAGATGCGGCCCGTTGCTCGGTGAGTTGGGCGTTTCGTCGTACATTGCAGGAGCGAGCCGCGTCATCGCTCGCGCAAACACAAACATATGGCAATGTACGACGGACCACCCGACGCGCCGTGGAACGCGCCGCGTCTCCGTAATCGAGCACTATGATTGTAAAAGATTTCTTTCTTTTATTTAACATAGATCTGTTAACCGCTGGTCTTCAAAATTATAAACAAAACGGAGAAGGCGGTAAAGGATATACCTTATTTGAAGACAAAGTTACATTACTGAGCGATAATACTAGTCAAAGGTTTCAATCTTTGAATTTGTCTACGTGACTTTTTGGTAGTGCAAGTCAGTCGTCGTCATAGTGTTACTTTGTTAAGGCTTCTTACACTCTCACTCACACAGAACAAAAAAGATTCAATGTAGTTACTCAAACAGATAATTTTACAGAAATAGTAGCAGATAAAAATAAAACTGATTCAATAAATTTTATCTGAGGTCCTCAGGAATCAGATAACGAAGTATTATCACTCAAGATATTGACGATTAAGAAACTTAATTGCTATCGGCCAGTCGCTCACAAATTTAATAGTGCCACTGTATTTTCATTTATATAATATTGTAGGCGTGAAACGGAATGTCACAACCCACGCTAATGACAGGCACATTAGTCAGGACCTACCTCAAACTATTACAATGTGTGTAATCGTTCTAGAAAATTTGTCCTAGTGAAATATTGGTGGCACTAATTGTTAACGGAATGTCATAATGACGAACAAAAAGTAGAGACAAACTTTTTTTAAATATTACCTATCGTATTTTCGACTGAAATTTTTCCGCTTTCGTGGTTGTAAAATTTTACTTAAAAGCTTATCAAATTTTTATATACTGCAGTTAGGTAAGGACAGTGTCGTAATTTTAATATGAATAAACAATTTTATAATACTAGAGCTTGATATCATTAATAATAATACTAACAAACATATCATGAAAAAAGAACTAAAAAAAAATTAATCTAAATACATAGTACATTTGGTAGGATATTCCAAATTTACCCACATAATGTTCCAATATTATTGCAGCCTTTTTTTTACAACTATCACACAACGCCGCCTACATAGATAATACATATAATAAGGGTATAGATGAGCCACTGACAGATCAGTTTTATTTTTAACTACTCGCCCTTCCCGCTAGTTGGCGCTAGTGTCTGCGAAAGCATGATATGTATAGATATAGCTATGTAGGCGCCATCTACGTACACACCTATTGGTAAATTGGTGATCTTGCATAGAACGCATTTTTCCATGTAAAAAATGTACCAAGGCGAAAAACCATATGGTTTTTCACCTTAGTACATTTTTTACACGGATATGATAAGGATATATAATAAAGGGAAATAAAACAACGGAAATTGAAATAGATTATTTTATTAATTACAGCTCTTGACAATTTATACAGATAATTATTTAACGTCTCTAATGTATTGAAATTAAACCACTTTTATGCTTTTTATTGTGATATATTTTCACTATTACAATTTTCAAATAAAATCTCTTACAATCTCCATAATAATGGCTCTTCACATCCAAAATAGCAATGAGTGCGAGGGTTTTTCGGTATTTCTCGCCATCGTAATCCAAAAACGTAGCCAAATTTGATCAAAATAAACATACACGTCGAAGTCCATAAAACGATGCCAGGGTCAAGCGAAATAAGTGTATTCGTCGGTATCAGTTTACGAAAAGCCAAGTAACTATGTAAGAAGCACTCTCGGGGTCCAGGAAACACGCAATGGTCAATAAAAGACAGATTAATCGAACAGAAAACTCGGAAAACTCACGGCACACACAACGAACGTCCTCGAAATAATTCAAAATAAATTGAATGAAAACTTTGAAAAGTTTTACCTACCCGTATTGTGGTATTATCTATTATCAGTGTTGCCATTGGAAAAATAAGTATTAAGTATTTATATAAAAAATGTTATAGACTTTTAAAGACCGAGGACGAATCGAAAAAATGTAAAATTAATTTTTACTTTCTATTATTAATTTAAATTTCACAAATTATTAAAAAAATAAAATTTTAAGACAGAGGTCATATATGGCGACATCTAGTAATATAAATGGAATATTTTTGCCTTAGTTGGCACGTCTTCCCCGCTAGATGGCACCACTTTCCATACATTTTCTTTTCTTGACTTCAAAGTACTGTACTGTCATCCCCATGTCCCAAGCTAAGCAGGGCTTGTGTTATGAGTACTAGAAAACTGATAAACATACTTATATATTTCTAAATAAATACATAATATCATAGATAAATTACACCCAGACACAGAAAAAATGATCGTGCTCATCACACAAACATTTAAATCTTATTATTATTATGTATGTACAATCGGAATTATTTTACCAAACTCTGTAATGTGAGTGATATTTTAACACGGCATAGTTAGGCCTCCGTCTGCGGCTGTCAACAACAAGAAATCCCACTACTTTTGAAAAACCGAATAAAATAATAAAAATCAAAATAGTGAAAAATAAAATCGTTTGAATCTGATACGTTTACTATCTCCACTCTATCATTGACGGCCAAGGTTAGTGAATTACTTGGCTTGCAACAAGCGAAGTAGCGTGATTCCAAACCGCAATGCAGCATACTTAACTGAAGGTCAAAATAAATCCTGCAGTTTGAAGCTATGTGTATAGAAGTATACGATTTATGGTTTTAAGCTTTGCGTGCCCTTTGATTTCGATGTTTTTTTTTAATAGTATTATAGACTAGTGCTTGACTGTGATCTCACTCTGGTAAGCAGTGATACAATCATTGATAGTGAATCGCACTAGCTTATTAAGAGCCTGTTCACTGTTACCTTGAAGACACCTAAATTATAATCGGACGAGAACACCGCAGCAGGCAAATTCTTCCACACCTTCGATATACACGGTATAGACAAAATGATTTGTCTGGATCGTAGAGTAGAGGTATTAACAATATTAGGGTGGGTACTCGTTGTACGTCGGGTTGTCAGTTCAGTTAAAAGTTGCTAATGAAAATCAGTGTTGTGACTGATTTTATACAAGTGGCAGTTTATAATCAGCAAAAAATCTTAGGCGTTTATGTTACTGATTTTCGACCTAAATCAACAACATAATGTGTAGGTATTTTTTTAAATAGGTAAAAGCGTTTTGTTGAGTAAGTAAATAAATAAATAAATAAAGCACACGAGTTTTATAAGTTCTTCATTTAGCGCATGATTCGTAGCATAAAGCAGTCTGCTCATTACATCGTATCATATCATGACCGTGCTAGGAGCGTATTAGGCAAAAACATATATTATTTATTTTTTGTACTGAAAAATATAAGACTATACCGACTATACCGTTTCGTTACCAACCAATAACACCACGTGCCATGGAGCGTCAACAATTGTCAGCGTTTGGTTATGGAAGACGGAGCCATTTTGCCGTTGTCGATGTACTCAGAAAAGATGATCATAACGGCTATATTTGTGTATGATGACCGTTTTAAACGATTGATTGTTCTCTCATGGACGAATAGGTAAAAGGAAGGTTGTCTTTAAAAATACTTCACTTGCTCTTCCTCACACATCTGCCTTACTTGGAAACACAAGTGAACTACTGCAACCAAGAGAGCGGGTATCATACGGATATGACACGCAAATGCAATGATCACTAAAACCGTTATGCACAGGTATGGTGACGTTCTAATGGGTATAGTAGTCCGTGTCGTATTTCTTTCCGTGTTTGGAATGATATCGTATAGTGGGTTGATTCCTTTATGCTAAACGATGGCTGTTAACGCGGATATCATGCATATTCTCCCCATGCTTACATATATTATCTTTGCAATACTTTTCTTGTACATTTATGAGTTATATTCTAGGCGTAAATACCTTAATATGTTTTTTTTTTTTCTACAAAATATCCTTTAGAGAAGCTTATCTTAAAGTCGTTCAATATGTATTCAAATAAATTGCATGCTTATAAATAGTCTGCTTTTGGTATCAAAAATATATTTATTTATTTAAACTTCATGCATAATCGTGGTAAATGTATGCATTTTATGCAACAAGGTTGCAAGGCTTTCTCGAACATTACGCGTTTGGGGTAAATTACGAGTATACTGTGGTACGTAAAAAACAACCAACCAAATATCAACTAACAAATCAACCCTATGTATGGCGAATGTCTAGCCTGCCATTGTTAACACGTCTATGGTTCGAACTAAGCATTTTGCCTCGTCGTTTATACTGCGTACATTGAAGACTGGAACAATTTGCCTGCTGTGGTCTTCCGGTTGAATTAACATTTAGGTGTATTCAAGGCTAGAGTAAATTGGCTCTTAATAAACTAGTGCGCTTCACCATCAAAAATTGCACCGCTTACTATCAAGTGGGATCGCAGTCAAGTACTAGTTTATATCATTAAAAAAAAAACATAAAGATGTGCTCATATCTTCGTATGAGCATTTACATATTTAGTTTTGTAATGCACAAACATTCAACAATTCCGGAGGATGACACTAAGTGGGTTGTCCTCTATGTAACTTGTGCCTGTACTCCAAGGCGTTGCTTGTGACTGACCATTGTATATTATGTATGTACGGTCAGGGGTACAATGTTAAACTGTCTAAAATTTCTTTGTAGTAGAAGCCCAGTGTTCTGCAACTAGTTTATTCAATATTTTAGATTCTATGCTACAAACTAAATGGGTAGGTAATGATCCATTGACCCTCTTTTACAAATAAATTTTACATACTTTAGTGTCGGTAGAGTGCAACTACACTTTTGAGCCCTGACTGTACATTATGTTGCCTGCACTAATAGTTATGTGATAAGTTTGTGAGTGGCGTCTCTCGTTTACGACCACATTTGTTACCTTAAGTTGGTATCTGTTAAAACAATAGTATGTGTTATTGAAATAAATAAACAAACCATATTCCATAATGAATACCCGATGTGAACGGAAGCCAGTTCAAAGACTCGAAACGTGCTTCCAGTAAAGCCCTTTACATCCTGTTCAGGGATCCAAAGTGTTTGAGTTTCTGCTTGCTTTTATCGTAAAAGGATGGAGCAGTAAATGTTCAGCGTTTTGTTGCTCAAGTGCGAAATATTCGGAAGGAATTTGGAAAGCCGTTGAGAGTTTTTTTTTGTATTGTATATAGGAGCAGAAAGTTGGATTGGACAATTATGTTCCAATGAGGAGTTAATTAGAGAGCAGTGGTGGCCGAGTGGTAACGGCCCCGACTTACGATTAGTAGATCGCGGGTACAAGCCCGGCCAGGCGCATTACTTTGTGTAATTTATTTCATCACCACTGCTCTCAAAACGGTGAAGGAAAACATCGTGAGGAAACCGGCATGTCCTAGAACCAAAAATTCGAAGACATGTGACATCCACCAACCCGCATAGGGCCCGCGTGGTTGATTACGGCCCATTCCCTCTCTTAGAGAGGACGCCTGTATCCCAGCAGTGGGAACATTTAAAGACTGATGATGATGAGGAGTTAATTTGCTCAAACACTCTTTATAGGGTTCTGTACGAGCTGCTAAGAGGACACTGTTACTAATCATTTAGTGTCCGTTCGTCCATCCGTCTACCTGTCTGTACGTTCGTTTGTCAGCGGGTTATATCTCAAAAACCGTTAGAAATAAAGAATAGAAATTTTCACAAAATATGTATTTCTATTGGTGCTTCAACAGCAAATATTAAATACAAAAAAAAATCTTCGTAAAATACGCAAACAAAGTAACTATTTTGTTCGCGTTTTTTTTTTTGTTTAATATTAATATTTATTGCACGAGTAGTACGAAACATATCGTATGTGAAAAACTGTAAGTGAGGTACAGTAGATTTATTTGAGATAAAATTCTAGCAAAAATGTAATAAAGGTGAATAAAATAAATAAGACTGACTGTAAAATACTGACAAGATCGTGATACAGTTCATAAAATACGTTACTTTACCTTCACGAACATCTCAAAGGTCTTATTCGTTTTATTGAGTGATGGCGACGCTAAAGAAGTTGAACCAATTTTATAGATTTTACCTTTCTAAGGCTGTTACAAACTGGAACAAGAATATCTTTTAAAAGTTTGCTAGAAACCGTAAGAAAATGTATTTTTTTAGATTTTAAGCTAATAATCCATATCGTAACATAAAAATTATTTAATTTTGGGCTCTGATAGAAATCTGATAGATAACCACACTAATATTATGAAGACGAAAGTTATGGTGTGTTTGTGTGTGTATGTGGATCGTAGGAATTTGATGAATGCAAGACGCGCAAGACCAGTCATTGTGGCAGTAATTTATTGGAAGAGGACGTCTTTCGACTAAATTATAGAATAGAATAGAATAAAACACATACACAAAAAGTTACACAAACTGTACATAAATCTAAATCTACGGGTACAATGGCGGTCTTATCGCTGATAGCGATATCTTCGATATATCACTGAAGATGAATCGGTGCAGCTCAGTATATAAGGTCATAAATAAAAGGATTGAGTGCAAAACAACTGCAATGTAAACCCAAGATAACTGACTTAACTCCAAAGATTGCTCAACTTAAATAAGACTGGGCAAAACTCGTCTATAGTCTATAAACTGTAAAACAAGTAGCTAAAAGTTCGTATTGTGGACAATGAAACGCAATAAATTATGAAGGAGATGGTGGGATGAACTGGACAGATTATTCCAGAATTGGAAGAAGAAAGCATGGGCTTCCAAAATACGGGAGAAAGGAAGGTAGGTGATAACCTAGGGCTACAAAAAAGATTGATCCCAACAGCTACTTGGCGACACGTCCCAGCAACATAAATAAATGGTTCGAACGAAGTCGTTGAATCAATAATAGCCACTAAAATCTGTCGTTTCCATCCGGTACGTAAAATGGCAAATAAAACATTATTACAATTCCTTTTAGCGGAGAGGGAAGTGAGCCTTAGTACTTTTAGTGGTCGTAAGCAAAACATGATAGGTCTTCTTAATCATGGTCCGTATACCATCTTTACCACTTAAGGTCTTGTCCAGACTAGCTTGACCTCAAGCAATTTTCTTTATATCTTGAATTGCGATTGATAGTACAGCCGCAACCTAGAAATCTTTAAGTTAAGAGTGAATAGATTACTTCTAGGCAAGCGTGCTTTATCGTTGGTCACATCATCGCTAACCATTAGGTGAGGTAGTGTCAAAAGCGAGCATCTCAATAATAATAAAAAAAGAAATCGGTGTCACATGAAGTTTAAATAAGGCAAAATTAATATAAGCGTCGAACTACTTCTTCAAAATAATCTGTCATCCAGAAACGTACTCAGAAGACTGGCAGTTGTACCACTGAATAGTATACTAATCAGTGGTACAACTGCCAGTCTTCTGAGTAGCATTGCCATCTAATATTATAGTACTAGAAAGCACTGCTAATACTGTATTGTAACAAAATCCTGGGAATACCTACCCTACTGGTGCGAGTAAAGACGGATCGTTGTTATTCTTGCTCTCTGTTTTTTAAACAAGAAAGGTGGTAAAAAGTGGACATTGTAACAATAATATACTGTTAACTCAAAGCTAGTGAAGTGAACTATTGAACTGTGCAATCTTCTTGGTGATCGGCTTAAGCAATACAAAGTTATATTAAAATTAAAACTGTGGAAAAAAACTCTAAATTTGAAAAGTGTGATAACGAACTAAACCCTGACCTACGACAACTCGCAGAGCGCTCGATACCTCCCGCGCTAACCGCTCCTATCCCCGATGTCGCCTGCGCATTATTCATCACTTAGCGCATAGCGTTCACAAATTTCGACCTCACGCTTAATGGGCTGTGTGGTGGAGCGGTTTGATTAGCCGCCTCAGTTAATACACAGAGTAGTCACTGGTTCGAACCCCGCATAATTCGAATTCCTCTTTTTGTTAATGATGACTTATTGAGGACCTCAAATTTATATTTATGACTGCAAAGAAACAACAATTGTTAGCCAAGGGTGAGTCCGACCAGTCTACCTGTCACACTAACGCTGTCGCAGTTGCTTTAACGCGTACAATTTACTGCTTTACCGCTCACTCGCATATCACGCGGCTCCACGCGAACTGTGCCTGCATCGTCACGCTAGCGGACTGAGTTGTGCTTTTGGTTGCGTATTCGGACGTCATTTTGCTTCCATAATGAATACTATTTGTGCTGCTTGCAAACAAGACATAACCACCAAAAGATCTGTGGGCTGTACTCAGTGCAAAGCAAATTACCATCAGATCTGTGTAAATACAACGATACACGACTCCTCGAAGCAAAATTCGGGGTGGCTGTGTCCCTCTTGTCGTTCGAGTGCGCCGCGGGCTGACAACAGCAACACGCCTGTCCGCCCATCCGCCGCAGATGCCGAGTTAGACGTCTTGCATGTTAACACACAATCTCGCGCTCACAAACGCATGGCTTCGAGCTCACCTAGCCCGGTTGACCCCGAAAATTCGGTGACTTTTTCTGAGCTGGTCACGGAAATACGCCTCATGCGCTCAGATATGGCTGAGGTCAAGTCCACTCTGAATAAACTATTTGATGGGATGGATAAATGTAACGCCCGTTTGGACGAGTTCGAGGAGCGTATCGCGTCGCTGGAACAAAATTACACTCAAGTGGCTTCAATGAACGATCTGGTATGGTCTTTAAGAGACCAATTGAACCAACAGATGCAGGCTGGCATGAGGAATGAGGTTGAGATCATTGGTATAAGTGAAACATCAAATGAAAATCTGCAGCACATCGCAATGGTGACAGCAACCAAGGTTGGTGTCACTCTAACCTTAGATGACATCGACTGCGTCGCTCGTGCTGGTTTGAAGAAACCCCTCTCGGCTAATCTGGACTCTAATTTTTCCCGGCCGATTATAGTCAAACTTCTGCGGCGAGCAAAAAAGGATGAATTGATAAAAGCGTTCAAAACAAGACGTAATCTGACATCCCAGGACTTAGAAATTCAGGGTCCGATTAGGAAAATTTATATAAATGAGCATCTGACTAAGGAAAATCGTATAACATTTCGTGAAGCAAGAACACGAGCCAAGAACGCTGGGTTCAAGTTTTGCTGGACGAGTAAAGGCCAAATTCTCGTTCGTCAAGCCGAGGGGAAGTCAGCAATTCAAATTAAAAATATTCGTGACCTGGATAACTTATTTGGCGCAACACCCACTATCCTGCGGCCCTTTCCAGTCGCGACTAATTGATAAAGATGTTGGTAAAAGCTATTTAGGCGTTTATAATATCACTGTCCCATTTTTTATGTATATGAAAATTATTTTCAATGTAATAAAACACCTCGTTCTCAAAAATACTTGCCACTTTTTATCATTTATTTTATTCAAGAAAATCATTATAATACTCCTGTTTGGCAAGACTTCTCTAACTGTAATCACCCCACAAATTCATACATTACACCACTTACACCTATTCCTAAAACATAAAATAGATTATTCTTATACTTTGTCGCAAAATAAGCAAATTTATAATTCTGACAATCAACTCACAGCCTATTTGCGCCAGTCACACAGCAATCCTATTCTCGAACTCGTAGGCCAACTCAGCCAACCTCTTCCCACACATACTAAAGCGGCAATAAATGTTCGTACTTCAGATCTTCGTATTGCTTCGGCCCTCTTAGATAATGGATAAAGCGGATTTATCAAATGATTCAGATGACACGCTTACGTTACCTTGCTGCATCATTGACAAACCGGAGTTATGTCGGGATTTGTTAGTGAAACATGATTTTAAGATACTAACTTGTAACATAAGAAGCCTACACAAAAATTTTCCCGAACTAGTAACAGTGTTGCATCGTTTCAATTGCCAATTTGATGTGATAGTTGTAACAGAATGTTGGCTTAGCGATAACTCTGTAATTAATAAGCTACCGGGTTATAACTGTTTTCACACACGTAAAATAATCAATAAAAGTGGCGGCGTAACTGTATACGTTAGGGATGTTTGGTCAGTTTCCGTTGTTGAACCTGAGTTTGACGATGCTAACTGTCTGGTAGCTGAAATTAATAAAAGTATTACAGTTCTTGGAATCTACCGCTCTCCTTCTTTTAGGAATATCGACAGATTCCTTAACTCACTGGATCACTCATTGACCGGTCTGAATGGTTGTCCATGCGTGATCGTGACGGGTGATATGAATATAGACCTTCTCGATGGGACCCCCAGTGCCTCTCATATCGCATATCAGTGCTTGTTGTCGGAGCATGGATTACTGCCAGGTATCACTGAACCAACAAGGGGCAAAGCTTGCTTAGACCACGCTTTTATTAAAACAAAAGGCACAATCTCAACACAGGGTATAGTGTGTAAATCGTCGATTACTGACCATGACCTTGTTATCTTAGGTACGAGTAAACTAAGAGTTAACAATCCACCTCGCAACAGGTTCAGGTGTAGAATAGATTACTCTAAGATTGCTGATGAGATTAGTAGTGTCAACTGGGCTGAAGTACTATCTAAAACTGAGGTGAGTGAAGCAGTCCTAGAATTCAACAGGATCTTATCGGACACCATAGAAAAGCACACAAAAAAAGTAAAAATGAGTCGTTCTAAATTTAATTTGAAACCATGGATAACCCCTGGCCTGATTCGGTGCATGCGGCACCGGGACTCGTTGCATGCTCAGGTGAAGATGCAACCTCTAAACCTGGAGTTAAAACGAGTGTATTTACGTTACAGAAACTTCTGTAACGGCATCCTGCACAAACGCAAGACAGAATATGAGAGTGGAGAATTGGAAAATTACAGCTCCCAACCTCAAAAACTTTGGAGAGTGATTAAAGATATCTGCGATTTTCCGAAAAAAGACAATGACAACCGTGCACTGCTAAACTCAGGGGTGGATAGCTTGTCGTCCATTAATAACTGCAATCAACATTTTATCTCAGTAGGCAAGCGCTTGGCACTCAACATTTTAGCCAAACTCGAGACTACGGAGAGCAAACTCTGCAGCGACACTAATCTTGAAAACCGTTCCAGAGACTCTCTGTTCCTGCACCCTACTAATATCCAAGAAATAGATAACATAATCACTGATCTAAAAGACGACAGTGCACCTGGTTCTGATGGGATCCGTCCAGCCCTTCTTAAACATATTAAATCATTTATACTGGAGCCCTTAATGCATATCTGTAACTTGAGCATGTCAACGGGGTCCTTTCCTGCCTCCTGGAAAACAGCTGCCGTAGTACCGATTCACAAGAGGGGTGCCAAAGACTGTCCAGACAACTACAGGCCTATATCTTTGCTCTGTGTGACGTCAAAAATCTTAGAGAAACTGGTAAATAATCGTCTTATCAGCTTTCTGGAAAAGCATAACCTATTGTCTGGACGACAGTATGGTTTCAGACGAGGTAGGTCCACAGAGCAAGCTGTGAGACTTTTTACCGATATTATTTCTTCTAAGATTGATGGCGGACAGCAGTCAATTGGCGTCTTCCTTGACCTTGCTAAGGCATTCGACACTGTCTCTATTAAGATGCTTCTCAAGAAGTTGGAATCATTTGGCGTGAGAGGCATCGCTCGAGACTGGTTTTGTTCCTACTTATCCGAAAGACAGCAGTATGTTGTGATCGGGGATGATGTTGGTGAGTGTCTCCCAGTCGTTTTTGGGGTGCCGCAAGGGAGTGTTTTGGGGCCGACATTATTCACAATATACATTGATGACATACTCCGATTAATCATTCCACAGTCGGACATGATTTGTTATGCAGATGACACAGCAATCATATTTTACGGTAACACGTGGAGGGATGCCGTGGACGCTGTGGAAAACGGCATGCGCACCATAACGGACTGGCTCGACAAGAATCTACTAACCCTTAATGTTGAAAAAACTAATTTTCTTACTTTTCACATCACTCGATCTCGTTGTCCAGATATAGACAAAATCAAAATACACAGCTTCCACTGTCATGTCACTGACTGTGACTGTGCTTTCGTGAATAGAGTCAAGTCAACCAAATACTTAGGTATTACAATTGACCAAAATCTGTCCTTTAGAGAGCATATATCACAACTATCCAAAAGAATCCGCAAATTTATTTACATTGTGAAATCGCTACGTGTTTGTGCGCCAAAGGACTTGTGCAGAAAGGTTTACTTGGCTCTGTGCCAATCATTGTTGCAGTACTGTGTGGGTATCTGGGGCAGTGCGGCCAAGTCTTATTTACTTGAACTTGAACGTGCTCAACGGGCTGTTCTAAAGGTACTCTTGGGTAAACCGCGGCGCTTCCCAACAGACGAACTCTTCAAAGAGGCAGGCGTCCTGAGCGTCCGTCAATTATATATATTGACGTCCCTCCTTCAACTCGTTGCCGTGTTGGGGAGACAATTCACTTACACCCAAAGAGGAAGGATTGGAGCAGACAGGCTACCGATTCCCAGGGTCAAAACAACATTTGCCACCCGGTTTTCACTCTTTCTCCCAATCAGAGTCTTCAATACCATAAACAAATCCACTTTACGGGTCCCTGGGAATACATTCGAAGCCAAGAAGGTTTTAAAGAGATGGCTACAAGACCTTACTTACGAACAAACTGAAAATATCATTTGCCCACTAAGTTGACCAGCACCTAAACACAATCACCCTCACCCCAATGCATTCCTAAACAGCCCGCCACTCACTCACACGTTAACACTTTCACACTCTCACATTATTCTGGTCTTCGAATAACATATATGCATCTCAACGCTCGTATTTGTGTCTAATATAATTATGGTACTACGGATTGACTTCCTACATTATTATTATTTATTTTTACTTTATTTTTAAATTTTGACATTTCATTTTAATTGTATTGTTTTTGCTTATTTTTTTTTTTTTTTTCTTTGATTTGATTTTGAATGACATGTCAAAAAGTAATTAAATTCTAAAATTCTTTGTGTGTTATAATTGTGGTATTACGTCTTAGTTTTCAGTAGTATTTATTCTTTTTTTTTTTTTTAATTTTTATTATTATCATAATCTGTTTTTTTTTTTTTTTATATTCATTTATTAATTTTGACATTTAATTGTATTGTAATTTTGCTTATCTTGAATTAAATTTTCTTTTATTATTTTAAAACAGTATTTATACGAATTGTGTTAACAATTCGCATAATACAATGTCAATAATATGTATGCATTTGTAGATATTGTTTCCTTAACTTTTCTATTTTTTTTTTTTTAGAATTATTTACTGTAATTTTTGTTTTATCAGTAATACTTGTAATTTTCTTGTAATTTTTTTTTTTTTTTTTATCCTATTACATTGTCATGAAATCCTGGGCCACCAAGATACAGGCTGTGCCTAGTTTGGGGCCCACGGCTACTTCTAATGTGTTCTCGTTTTGTCCTCTTCTCAACTGTATACCACTTATTTCTGTATAAACTTGTGTGTTTGTCAATAAACCATTATTATTATTAAAAAAAAAAAAAAAAAAAAAATAGGTAAAATCCCAAAAAAAAGATAGTTCTTGGCATTCACATAAGTACAATACGCGGCATATAAGTTGAACCATAATGGCGATCGGCTTTTAATGCGCAGTAATAGATGTGGCACGCTGAGACAGACACCAGGGGTCTATTGTGTGTTTTTTTGTAAACTTTATATTGATTTAAAACAAAATAATAAAAAAAAAGATTTTTGAGTTTCAATCAAAGTGGGGAGCTACGTGTAACCTTAGCAACGACGACCATTTTGGTTTAACTTATTTACCGCTTAGTAGGTAATTCAAAGTCCTAGCTGCTGCTAAAGTCTTTACCCGCGTCGTCATCTCCTTAGCGTTTTCCTAACTAGCTTGGGGTCGGCTTCCAATTTTTCCAATTCATCGTTCTGAATACCCGTGTTTTACATGGAGCGACTGCCTATTAGACCTCCTCAACCCAGCTACTAGGCATCACGATACTCCTTGGATAGACTGAGGATCAAACTTTCTGGCGTCTGACTGCCTGTAACGACTGTCAAAGATCTACAAATGACAACTAGAACCAACAGGTTTACCTGGTTTCAGTCACGAGATGTGTGTGAGGGTACATATGAATTGAAAAATTAACATTGGTATAAGAGAAGCGGATGCTTTAACCACTGGGCTATCACTACACGATGAGCCAAACTTCATCCGAATCAGTTCCTTCAAACGTTGAGAAGCAAAAAGCACACAAATAAAATCACAAATTTTCGCCTTTGTAATGTTAGTATGAAACGAAACATAAGTGTTTCGGTTTGCCATTTTCATTATCTCTATGACCAACCGCCTCGGCCACACCGAGAGATCTGATACACCAAATCGCCCCTATTTGCATAAACCCTTACGAACACGATAAACTAAGTTATAAAAGGAATTTTATATGGCATTATATTGCATCAAGCTTTTCGTTTCAAATAAAACAAGCTTGGCAGATGTGTCTTTTTCATTACTCCAGGCTGATGTGATTTGCACTTTCTATTTTATTTCGAGACAGTAAAATCGGTGTTGATAAGGCCATTTGATTACATTGTTAGATTCGGCGTGATTTGGCTGGCAAGTTTTAGACGCGGTTTTATTTTAGATTTGGTTTCTTCTATGCTGGGATTTTTTTTATTGATGTAGACTATTGCTTGACTGCGATCACACCTGATGATAAATAGTGATGCAATCGTTGATGGTGAGGCGCACTAGTTTCTTAAAAGTCTATTCAATCTAGCCGTGAAGACACCTAAATTATATTCGGACGGGAAGACCGTAGTAGGCAAGTTGTTCCAGTCCCTCGATGTACACAGCATGAATATCGACGCGAAACGCTTGGTCTGGACCGTAGAGGTTAAAACAAGGGTGAATACTCGCCGTTTGAAGGGTTGTCCCATGGTAGAAGTGAGATGATGGAATCAAATTATGCAATACCCGCGCACAATCTCCAATATGCATCCTGTAAAACACCGAAAGGCTGGCTACCCTACGTCGATGCTCGAGGCTTTGTAGATTAGATCATGGTGATTTATCACCAATTAGCTTCTTCGCACGCCTTTCCACCGAGTCCAAAACTGCTAGGTGGCAAAAAAAAATCTGCACTTGTATCAAAATGTACTTGTGGGGGTCGACGCGCCCAGCCTTATACTATAAACAATTTTGTTACAATAAAATGGTAGGGTGTGCGGGAAGAGCACGCACATTTTTCCACACTA
Organism: Leucania comma; assembly: GCA_958295575.1. Classification (NCBI taxonomy): domain Eukaryota; kingdom Metazoa; phylum Arthropoda; class Insecta; order Lepidoptera; family Noctuidae; genus Leucania; species Leucania comma. The sequence continues at coordinate 9,304,438 of OY282474.1, read as the reverse complement.
GTGCGGAAAACTGTCCATTTCGTGCCTAAACGTAGTGAGATAAGAGCGGATTTTCAAGTAAGTGTATTGAAAAGGTCACATATATTAAGTTCCCAAAAACATTTCAGCAACTTTCAGTCATTTTAGTTTCCTGTAAAAACACATTTCAAATTCCCTTATAAATATTAAAAATCAAAAGACCTATTTTAGGGCTCACGTCGAATGTATCGCTATCCATAATTGAGTAAAAAGTTAAATGTACTTCAGAGTTTCCCTTACTAGTACTTAATGATAGCATCAATTAGAACTTTCCCGAACTTCAGTTGTTACCTTTGTTCGGTAGGTACAATGTACATGATATAATTATTAGTTGAAGTAGCTACTTTGTTTGTTAGGGATTCGGGTAGAAAGGTATATTGTGTGGATCAAATGACATTTAGTGGCGGGAGCTCTAAAATGTAGCATCGTATTTTGCTCGTGGGGTTTCAAGAGAATATAGGCTTACCAAGGGTATCGCGTTGCTGAAAAACTAGGTCAAATAGACACCCATTTATGTCAAATACTCATCACCTGATGAGATGATAACATAAAGATCAGCTGGTATTGTTTGAAGGTTTATTTACCTTCGTATCAGTCAAAAGACGTACACTGATGGACATATTCCTCCCCCAAGGTCTCTGGTCTTGTGCATCTCGCATCCATCAAATTTCCAGCACACCGAAGAGGCCCAGCCTGCTAACTGCAGGCAGGCAGGGTCGAAGCCTGGGGTCATGGGTTAACTTCCGAAAGGAATACCCGGCCCCGGCACGATAGGCTACGAAGGAATGGGTTAGGTTTTTAGTCAGTAAGAGTCTGACACTACTTCCCGCTCCGCCCAAGGGCGGGATTTGTCATTGGATGATTTTACCTACCATCACAAAAGGCCTCACCAGGCCATCGGTATACTTTGTGGGAGGCCCTCCTTGGCTGCTTCTTTCGATACACGGTAGCCAGGTAACGTACCCTGTACACTGCCTCTTAAGTTTGGTGATTTTTCGGGCTATGTCGGTAGCTTTGACTTTCTTGCAGATAGGTTCATGTAAAGAAACTCTGAGCTTAACCCTTTGGATAACTTTAAGTCTTCTGATGTGGGCGATAATGTTTCAAAGCTACACATAGCCAGCACTGGTTTGCAGTTTAATGAAAATCAAGTTATCGCCAATCCTATGTACTACATCATCATCATTTCAGCCAAAAGACGTCCACTGTTGGACATAGGCCTCCCCCAAGCGTCGCCACAATGGCCGGTCCTGTGCGTCTCGCATCCATCGGACTCCAGCGACCCTGACCAGGTCATCGGTCCACCTTGTGGGAGGCCTTCCAACGCTGCGTGTACTACATCTGTAGAAAAAATATTCTCAATTCCAATAGTCACTTCGACTCGATCCCCTTGTAAGTTTTAGTAGAACTTAATGTTGGTAAGTAGTCTCAAATTGAACTTCTGTTTAACTAATAAAACCTCCGAGGTGAAACCTCGTTTTATTTTGCACTCATTTGTTTTACATTATCTACTTAAGAACTTTTTGAACCTCATTTTATGGTTTATCTATAGGAGTTAAGCTAAAGTCGTTGTACTTGTTCATTTATTAAATATTATTATGTATACAGAAAGGACTGAGTCAGACAGGGTTTAGACATTTTTACTAGTCAGCTTTTGGGTGAATTAGAAATAAAATCTGGTAGGTGCAATATTAGCATACGACAAAAGCGAATAAAAAAATATACAAATAAACTAAAAATATAATCCATACATATATAGGTACACAAATAACTAAAGTGGATACATACATATATAAATTTATACTTAAAAATATAAATTGCACAGTGCAAGTATCTACAGTTCTATTTTAAAATGGTCATAATAAAAATGAAATTAAACCTTGAAGACAGCGGGGTCATTTGAGTTCAAGTTTGAAGATTCAGGTTCTTATCTTTCGCCAACTAGATAAATGATCTTAAACAAATTTAAAAGTCCCTCCACGGGTTTATTTATTATAAGAAAAGTGGTATTACAGCGTAGACGAATTTTTAAACGATATTTTGCTTGAATAGAATTCTTGATGTTTGTATTATTAAGTTCATATTAAGTTGTGATATTTTTGAGATTTTAAAATTGAATTTTATTATTTTTGACATACCTATTGTAAAATAATTTTAAATTTTGACATTTTTATTTCAATTTTGACACTTTTATTTCAATTATTTTGACATTTAACTTCAATTTGTATTTTTTTTATTTTTTCATTGTTACATCGCAATTGTTTTTCTATGCTATAGATGACAACACATGTAACCACCTCATATTATTTTATAGGACCTATAAACTGTCCGTGTATTTTGCAAAATAAACATATCTTGTATCTCGATAATTTAGTTCAAGCAGTGTCAGTTTTATTCTTCAACGGATTACATACAAGCCAATATGACTTGAGATCCGCGATGGTGTGTAGCGTCGCGTAAGAGTATTACTAAGAATGACTGAGTGCAATGAGTAATTCCCCTATATGTCGTATAGAAGTTCAAAACTATAAAATATCAAGCAAATACTTTTCATACCTTTTCTTTCAAGCTGTAAAGGTACCTATATATTATACTTAGGTAGGTCATTGTAACTCGCGGTCGAGAATCTCGCTGCTTGGAATTATGACTCATTTTAATTGAGCACATTAGTCTGCAGTCTGAAGGATTTTCTTTTGTATTTCGAGACATCTTTCAATCTCATACATATTTGACTTTCCAAAAATCAATTAACATTTTATTTAGATGTTGTTCAATGATTTCGTTTTAAATTATGTTTAAACAATTTCAATTTTTACTGGACATCAATAGGCATTGTGGTTTGTTGTAGAATGTGTACTTAACTTTTTGTTGAGCGAACTACAAATAACACGCATTTAAAAACAGTGTCCCATTATTGAACTAATGATATATCATTAGAATTCCGCGCTGTCATTGTATGCCACTAACGTCCTAATTACTGTGTCAATCTAAACTGATTGATCGTAATGGGTTCAGCTCGCTTGATTGAATAATTCAATGTCTCTGAGAACTTAAATATCAAATAAACATTAGCTTTACAGAATTCTGCAATGTAATCGACTTTTGAGAATCTTTGAGTTTGTTCGTGAAACAGTGGAATGTTCTGAAAATTGCATAATTTATTTTGACGAGCTTATAACTAAAGATTAATATGGAATCTTAGAACTAAAATGGCGTTAAGCCTTTACCGATTAGTACATTTTGACCCATAATATCTGTGAATCTCGAGATGATATCGAATTTCTCATTTGATACGGAAAGTATAAATAGATTTCAATCAACTTTTTTGCCCATCTCTCGTGTTTTGATCTAATATATAAAGGTTTACATTCACGTGGAATTAGATATAGCAAACCGAGACCAAATTTAAAAAACCGGCCAAGTGCGAGTTGACCACGCGCACGCAGAGAGCACCATTGTTGACCATTGTACCATTGACTAGGTAAACAACAGAACAACAATAAAATTGGCCAAAAAATTGCGTTTTTTTTTTTAATTTTATTATGAACTATTAAAGTAAAATGAGTATTTTATGAATATATCAAGTGCCTGCCTGTTACCATTATTGATCGCTTGTGAAAATCGCTTGTGTGGGAGCGCTTCTTAAATATTTACTTACTTTTAGATTTTTGTTGTTATAGCGGCTACAGAAATACATAATTTGTGACAATTTCGACTATATAGCTATCGCGGTTCTTGAGATACAGCCTGGTGACAGACAGACGGAAAGACAGCGAAGCCTTAGTAATAGAGTCCCATTTAGCCTTTGGGTACGGAACCCAAAAATTTTTTTTTTTTATATTTTACATCTTTTTCAAATTCAACTCGTCAATTATGATGACACACCACACAATATAGATTTTAAGGCAATCTAAGTAAATTTTGACATAACATGAACTGTAATTTATTGCGAATTTACTTTTGTTTTAATTATTTTTATGTCTGATTTAACTTTTATTCAATTGTTTCTTCTACTTTGTTTTATACTTTGTATTACTTTTATTTTTTGACGTTCTTTAATAATGGAGCGTATTTTTAACAATTCGCTGACTGATATAATTTTTATATGACTTGTAAGATTTCCTTACTACCACTACAACTTAGAAAGAAGAAAAATGAAAGAAAACACATTTATTTGGTTTACATTGACTATGACTATAAAGGTTGACTGTAGAGAATGCCTTGTTGAATTAAGTCTGCAGTTTATATACTACTCTACGACTATAAATTCCGGTAATAAACAAAACAATAATAAAATCTACCTCTACGTAGAATTCAACCAATCCTAAGAGAATAATGCATTAATTTTATTTACCCCTCGTCAGTTATTGGTCTGATAGGTTTCCTAAATACTAGAGAGGCTCTCCCCCGAGATCCGCGTTCAAGGGGCCCGGTATCACCATCTGCCAGCTCTTATTCCCTGCTGTCCATCTCTATTTGATTCGCTTAGCAATTATTTTGGGTTATCCTTTATATTTTACTTTTTTTTTTTTCTGGCCATTTTTTTTTTAATGCGAATATGATTTTTTTCTTCGTCGTATCGATGTGTTACGGGTTTGTAGAGTGTGCTTAAGTGTTGTTGACACGTTTTTAAGATTCCATACCTGAAACGGAAAAATCGGGTTTTTTTTAGGATAACTACGTTGTCCGTCTGTCTATATGTTGATACTCTTTATCTCGGGAACGCGTTGAAATATTGAGTTGAAATTAAAACCATATTCTCAAATCTATGGTCGCTCGAAGCTGTGAACTTTTATACAGAGTGATTTTTGTCATTCAAGAGTGAAAGACATAACATAAAACTTTTAAGTTATCGAAAAAAAAGGCACAAAAAACGTAACATTTCGACACTCTGAAGGAAATCAATTAGGGTACTTTTGTGGACACAGAATCCTAAATTTTGGCATAAAACAAGGTTTTATTTCCCTCTAGTCTTGAAGATACCTAAATTATAATAACCGGACAAAAAGACCACAGTACCTACGCAAATTGTAAAAAAAAGTCTTTTAATGTACGCGGTATTATTATACGATAAAACGCGAAGTATCTAATCATGATTAGGTTTATATTCCAATGTTATATTTATTTTACTAAGATCAATTTTATTGAAACTTGACTTGATTATTAAGTGTGATTATATTTATATTTACATGTTAAAGTAATGGCGCTATTTTAGGACATCCTGTAGTTTTATTATTTTTTATTTACTAATATTAGATTTATTTCGATTGTTATTGCCCAAATCAATTTCTCGATAAACATTCAATCTACGAGTCCATCAGGCTAACGCCTACACGCAATTCAGATCACAGATTTCAATCAACGAAAAAAATCTAGCAACATTTCTCACAAACCTAAACTCAGTCGAAAAACGAAAGATATTTGAGGCTATAAAACTAGTGACCCTTAAAAATGAAGTAATACTTCACGAAGGCCGAAGGTTTCCGCACTACAGAAAAAAAGAAAAAAAAAAACTATTTCATTCCAAATTCAAATATCCTTGTAAGTACCCAATGAATGTATTCAACAGCCACTCACATTTTGATGTCTCAGTCCGATGATCTTAATACAAGAATTGAATATCGATATCTTTTGATTTATTGATACTTTGCAATATATTATGTAAGTTGAGATGCTTGACTTTATGAATGTGAATTGAGATTGGCCTGTTCTAGCAAAAATTGAAGTTTGAAAATCCCACTTCAACGACAAAAAGCGTATAGATATGAGTTGCGAAATATGTACCTAGCTATTATTTCATCGCTCACTTAAAAATTGGTATTTTTACGTTAAATAAATGTGAGTTAATAAAATAGTGTGTGATATACTTTTGCACATTTGTTTTTGACAGCTAGACAGAAAATAAAGGAGAAAATTAGAATAGAGATTTGATGCATCAATGGGAGCGAGTATATACGATGTCAACACAAAATTATAAAAAAATACTCAATGATTTTGTTTTATGAATAATAAATAAATTAAATGCCAAATGAATTTCAAAGAAATTATTTCAATTTTGATAGCAAAACAAATATTTTAATAAAAAATAAAGTAAGTAAACTAGGATCTATTAATTCAATTCGTCCTATTTATAGTAACTGAAAAATAAAACATAGTTTACTGCTATACTCGTATATACTATGTACTGACTATAATTATACCAATCCCAAAAACAGAAATAAAATAAAACTATGTGAAGTTAATTAAAAGTGATTAAAATATGGCGTCAAAATTACTCCTCTGTGTGGATTAGTATTGTGCACAGAAAACTGGCAGTAGTGCCATACTTTATGGCAAAGCTTGTCCTCTGTCCAAAGTAAAATCGTGTGTGTGAAAATTTCGTTTCACATACTCTTTCTTGTTATACCAATATAAATTTGGCTTATTATGTTAAATTCGCGTGTCCGGGACAAATAAAATAAAGTATAATTTATCGAAATTGTATCCCGAATCCAATACAAAGCTTAAGTAGGGCGCTTCACAAAATATGCAGAATAACTCACCAGAAATATGCCTTCAAAGAAGAATATGGTTATATTAATTGTTTGAACGTCGTCTAAAGAAAATTTAATCTATCCATACTACTTATCTCATCAGTTGTATAAAATACTCAAAAGGTATTTGAACTGTGTTTTATGATGAACGTCAATTTTTATCTAGCAATTAAAAAGTTATCTTAAAATTTGCACTGGATTTTAAAACCTTAGTATTGTTGACACACGGTCAACTTTAGTACGACAGATTTGGTCCATTCGTACATCAGTACCAGGACTGAGCGTGACTTAGCATGAATTAATACTAATTAGCACAAACACACGCTCGAATTTAGGGGAAAATCCGAACTGCATAATCTAATTCCACCTAGCCCGTTCCATCATCGGACGATCAGGCGGCGATACGTCACCGGTACATGGTGGACATCCCACCTATACGCACAAAACGTTTTGGGAACACATTCATTGTGCGTGCAGCTAAGGAATGGAATTCCCTGCCGGAGTCTGTGTTTCCTGATGGCTACAACCTCGGAATATTTTAGTCAATAGTGAATAGGTTACTTCTAGGTAAGCGCGCTCCATCGTCGACCGCATCGTCGCTTTGTATCAGGTGAGATAGCGGTCAAGCGTGAACCTATAAACAATAAAAAAAAAATAGTACGATATACCAAATCTGTCGAACCAAATTCGACCGTGTAACACTATAACAAACAACTATTGATGGTTTTTTTGTTGAATAACAAACACCATGTTTTCTGATAAAATTCCAAACTGTATCTGTAAACAAAATACTGAATATAGTCTAGACCCGCATCAAGTGTTCTCAAGCAAACTCTTAAAGAACTACCCTCTTCATTTCACAACTTCATGCACACATTCCTAAGACTCCCCACTGGGTGCTACAATTTTATTGACCTCATTCTGTTCATCGGATGTAGTCCGAGGGATCTCTCTCAAGACAGCTATTAACTTGGCTAACTTTTATTTGCTTAGATCACGTGATTCATGCCCCGATTAATTTGACGTGGATGTGCCTGCTTGACCCTTTGACCTCAGTTCAAAGGTTGGTAATATTTTGTTGACACCGTATCTAGTATCAGTGACGTCAGAAGATGCATTGTGACGCGTGGAATTGAAGGACTATTTGCACATAATATTTTCTTAAGGTGATATCAGATTAGATGAAGAAATAAATATTATTGATAGATTCGCGTTTGACCGTCTCAGAACACTTTTGCGTATGACGCTAAATTTAAGAGATGGATCATTATTATAAATGATGTCTAAAGTACCCTTTTTATTAAGTTGGTATATTATTCAATGACTTCTCGCGCTCTGAGTGGAGCCTAAACCAGGGCGCGAGAGGTCACCGCCACCGACCACCTCTACGAAGAGAAGGTGGTACATCGCCTAAGCGGGGCAAACCTCCACCGTATGCTTCACCATGTCATCTTGGTGGTACAAACAGTAGTGATACTTGGGGGTTTCTTTCACCTGAATCCGATGTAGAAACCCTGCGAATTTACCAGGTCCTGAGTCGTGCGTCTTTCCAGTCACTATTCAATAAGAGAACTTATCGCTATGATTATGCGCCCATATCCGTAGTACCTACAACAATTAAAAACCCACGCAAGTACATAGTTGCAATTGTTTAAATTAGGTGTCCTATTTTTTATGTTCATCAACGAATATTAATACTCTTGCGGTCAATAATAGTTCTAAGAGTGGGAGAAGTAGCTTGTTCACCCAAAAAAGGTTCTATAATGATGCTAAGAAACCACCATTAGTGTTGAAAGAGTTTTTTTTCAGTCATCGAAGCATAATCCACATAAGTCAAAGTATTGCAAACGTTAATTGGATCGCACACTTGAAACATTTAAATAACTTTCATCACAGCAACAAGTAACACTGAAATTCAATGTCGAGCAGGAATAGATTTCATTATATTTCATTTTAATTTCATATATTAATTGTGAAAAATGTTGGTACTAGGTTTTATTTTTCAAGTTTAGTTGTTGTGCTTGAGATGCATGTTATTGGAAAATTGCAAACGTAAGATTGTAAAAAAAAAAGGAAAAAAAAAGAAATGGTAAACTATTTTTTCTAAATAAGACACGGACTTATGTTGGCAACTAATGAATTTGTATATAATTTATGGTATACAAAACATTTACAATAATGGGATCAGCAAAGTCTATAATGAAGGATAAATTCCACATTATTTGTTAAAATTTAGGAAGTTAATGATCATTTGATTCCGACTACTTCTGAACTAATTAGTCCAAGAATGTAGGACAACCCGATATAAAAAGTCACATGAAAAAGTTCCCTTGTTCCCTCTTCGAAGGGGATGATGGGGCTGGAGTGAGTGAATAAAACTAGCAAACGAACTTTGCATCATCCTTTACTTCTACTTACGCCCGTCGCGCATCGTTAGCACATTCCCGGCTGAACATTGGTCATAATATAGAACAAAGAATATTACAGATGTTAGAAAAACCCTTAGGCATTTTGTAGATTGCTCAGAATTATAAAGCTTGTCGGTAATATTGACATTATTATCCTGGAAACGCTCAATCATTTTAGATACTGTTTCAAATCCGTGCTAACGATCGATCAAACTCTTTCATTTTCCCGATGGCACTTTGTTGTCAAATCGAGCGTAGGAAAAAGTAGATGATACATTTTTTTTCCGTGAACCTCTGCAAGTCAATTTATTCTGCGTTTCTTTTTATTTAGATCAAGGAAATTTGCAACCCTTTGTGTATGTTTCCATAAATTGTAAGTTCTTTGACGCGGTAACAAAGCACGGTGCATATATTATTTTCTTAGTTTTCTAGTGTTCATTGTTAGTCGTCTTGAAGTGTTGCGTGTTGTGTCTTCGTTGCTTTGATATAAAAGCATTATATTGTATGAGTAGCATAATCAGTTTAAATTGGTCCCATTGCTAAAACACTGCTGTTACACTAAATAAATAAACTACTAAAATACTACTAAAAATCATTTAGTCACAAAAAATGAAAAGGATTAGTATTTCATTGTTTATTTCATAAATTTTCACCACCTATCAAAAACCATCACGATCTTTTTTTCGTGAGCATATATTTTGTCAAGAGCCTTATTTATTTAAAAAATTATTCCCACGTCAATCTTTCTAGCATAGAGAATTCAAATTTCCTAATTCATAATCTTAATAACATGTTAGTACAAGTTTCATATCACAATTTTCTCAGTTCAATACCAAAGGATATAAAGTTCTACATTTTCTAATAAGACCGCAGTGTATATACATGATAGGTAAAATCCCAGTGTTCCCGCAAGTGAACCTTGCTTCAAAGCCAGCCATAGTGCACAATGAAAGAGATTGGCTTAAGGTTTCCATTTAACTTAGACAATATTATTAGGGAACTACTGGTTTATACGGCTGATTTTATGATATTCGCTGCAGTTTTCATAAAGATTTATATATTCCAAAAGATTTTTGAAAGAGAATTTACTGTAATATTTCAATAACATCAAAATTTATGAAAAGTAGTTTATATTAACTTACTTTCTATCACTAAAAGTGTTATGAGAATTGATGTGAATTGGTGAAGAGGGGAGTAATGCAAAAGAAAAAATGGATGCATGGTGTTAGGACTGATATAAAAGAAAATAGGGTCAGTGATAGCGTGATGGTAGGCAGGACCGATTGAAAGAAAAAACGTTTTATGCCGACCTCAAATAACATGGGTCAAGGGCAGGAAAATAATAATGACTCAAGGAATTCATAAATTTTAGAAATCAGAAAAGATAATACTAGCATAGATTACCTAAGCAGACAATGCGCTAGAAGAGATTGTTTTTCTTCCTTTGTTGATTGCTATTAAGAAAGTAAAACTTAGAAAGTGACTAATTGAAACGGACTAACTATAGTTTATCCGTTTTAATAAGTTACTTAAAAAAACATATAGTAGTCGTTAATTTTGAAGATTACAAAGCCTGCTGGGGTTATGGGTCAGCTTCCGAAAGGAATACCCGGCCCCGGCACGATAGGCAACGAAGGAACGGGGTAGGTTTTTAGTCAGTAAGAGTCTGACACTACTTCCTGCTCCGCCCAAGGGCGGGATTTGTCATTGAATGATTTTACCTACCATAAAAAAATAAAAAATCCCTCGAATGGCGCAGTTGTCAATAACCTAGAACATTATCTTGCAGAAGCTATATGTAGTTCAATTCGTCAATCTGTAAAACCTGTTTTTTTTTTTTTTTTTTTTTGCTAGATTGCTAGATTTATCCCCAAATTATTGGCATAAATATGCATAGTATCAAAGCACTTAGTATTAAACCGTATTAACGCTACATTTGACGAATATTTGGTTTACCGCACCATTATAGGGACCACAGCTTTTCGATGAAATTTTCTCTACCTGTATGTATTTTCAAGCTGCTAAATAGACTATACCCTCACACACAGTATATACATATACACCACTATTTTTTAATTAGTGCAAATACTTAAAGGGCTTATTAGAAAAGGTCTTGTTACTATTTAAGTAAAGTCTCAATAAATAATATTCATAAACAGCAAAGTTATGAGCGTTTGTTTATATCCCAAAATCACACTCAATTTATGAAAACATTGTACAGGTTAATGTTTATGAATGAAAAAATTACAATAAAAATGGAAAAACACTGCGCTTAGTATTTTCTAGTAGTAGTTGTTATGTATGATGATTAAATTATGAATTTACCAATAATGACAAATTTTCGTGGTCAATTTTGGGATTTCGTTTTTTTTTTACTTTTGACTACACAAATATGATCAGTAACGGTAATGATTGAGCCCTATTTTTTTGTCACTAATTAAAAAATAGGGGTGTATATTTGTAGCGGTGTCTGTCCGTACGAACTATAAAGAGGCCACATAACTCCCACATGGCGGTATCAAAGTTCTCGGTATAATTTGGATAAATGCAACTTACAGTCAAAAAACAAATATGGTACACCGAACCAACACCCGTCTGGTCGAAGGATTCTCCCTTTTTTTAGGTTTGCAGGACTTTACACTCTGTTTCACATACTTAGATTTATATTCTTAATTAAAAAAAAATATTTTTTTTAAATTTAAGTCACCTATTGAAATGGCCTTCAAAGAGTTATCGTTGTCAACCCAGGGCCACAAATATTCAAAATCACAAATTGTAATATTTTTGAACATATTTTTCAACGTTCATATATTCATCAACTCCATTAATGTTAAATTATACTATTTGCTATTCTTATTATACGGAAATAAATTATATTTTTTTTATCTTATCTTTTAATTTCCAAACCACAAACTCGTGCAAACAAAGCCTAACCTTTGTATATAATTATAATCTCTAAAGATTAAAGGTTTAACGAAATTGTAATCGCAATAAAAATGGTACTAACTGTCAGCTTTTGCTGTAAGAATTTCATTTAGTATATTTTTTACGTTTTCATTATTTTTTATACATGGCTTCTGATCATTAAATAATACACAAATTAAAGTCAAAATAATTTTGTCCACTGGAAACGAAAACTGTATTTTCACGCAATGTCAAAATAGTCCATCAAAGGAGATTTCAAATTGTTGACACAATGACCACACACACACACACACACAAATACCACAATTTGCCACTTTTATAAATAAACGATATTCTATTCTATTCTCTGCTGTGTTAATATGATCCTATTGTATGCACTACTTGTGTTTCTTAAATCAAACACAATTCTGTATTCTGCTTGTGCAGAAAAGAAAAGGCCTTTGCCCACTAGTTATACATTTAAATTAGATTACATGTGTAAACTACTGTAAACATTTTTGATTTAGGCAAACAGCCTTAGTTTCCACTTGTTTAAATTACGAAATATGTTATATTTCAGCCTGAATTCTAGACCTATTATTTTCAAAGCTAATCACACGTAAAGAGCAATTGACCTAAAAATAGAACCGGTGGGGCGCAGAATAAAACATAAAAAAGAAACGGTGACGTCAGAACCATGGGCGGTAACACACAAGGTGTTTACTTAAAGACTTTGATAAATATGCTGACATGTTTACGGTGGAACTGATTTTAGGGCGATTTGTTAGCGTTTGTGGATTTTATTTGTGATGTTTCATAAATTTAATTTCGTCTTTTGGTTTGTGTGCTTTTAGTTTGGCAGTCTTTTCTAATGATTTATTATTGATCTTTTATCTGCCTGTTCTTTTTTGCACTTGAAAAGATTAAGAAGATAATTTATGTCTTTTTTTTTATCCAAGATGCAAAAATGGACTGTTAGAAGTCCTTAAGATAAATACGGTCTGCAATAATCTGTCTTAATTTCTCTAAAAACTCCACAACACAACCAGTCACGAAATCGAATAAACCAAGCCATACAGCTAATATAATCGAAAATTCTATAGCTCAGGATTCCGAATTCAAAGCCGGACTATCAGAACGGTGCAGGAATATACATAGAAACATTTCACATGCATTTGCCAGTTTGGCCCTTTTGAGGATTGATCACATTTGTCTTTGATGCCAGATATAGCTCGAGTTCGAGTTTCATCGAGCTTTGTCCATACTAACGATACCTTGTATTCGGAATAGTGACATCATTATTTAGTAGCGAGAATCCTGGATTCAGGGAATGGAATTTTATCTTTTGAGATTCTAGTTGCGGAAATTGAACAAATAATCGCACTGTTTTTTGATTTTGTAAATTGAAGGTTTGATATTTTTTTTTTACATAATATTTATATTAGGTCTGCAAATAAATTTGCAACATCGTGGCTGTTTAAATTTAATACAAGCTAACTTATAGACATAATATGTGAGCATGAAACCACATTTAAATGGGAATATAAATTTTGAAAAGATAATAATGGACCACAGGAAGTCATTCAGAAAATATTTTTGTGAGAATTTTCACGTGAAAGTTAAAGATGGAAACACACTCCCTATATAAAATACCTTATATCCTATTCCAGGACGTGGTTTACCATGTGTCAAGTTTCATCAAACACACTCTCCAAATGGGGTTTCCTTGACCCATCGCAAATACAGTACCAATGTGGAGCCCCTTCACAGGATATATGTCACCCTTTTTTCCTGCCTAGCGTGGCTGCATAAAATCTGAGTCAGTTCGACCCGAAAAGATAAAGATGAAACTCATATACATACACATAACTAAACTTAATACTAATAGGTATATTATTGCGATCATTAACTCGTAATCGCCGTATATTTATCCCTAAAATTAAATTAGTAAGAACCTAAATAACCATCGCAAAAAGCACCTCCTTAACAAAAACTCCGAAGTTGTGGTTTCCTTTTTTACAACAAGTTTTTCTTTATCATCCCTATTTGGTCCCTCATAGCTGAGATAAGTATTTTTATGCTCACCAGCTATACGTCACTTTACATAGCTTTAACTATAAAATTCTGTTCTATTTTTGAATTTATTGTCTGACATCTTAATGAGATTGAGTCGTCGGCGTCGTCCTTTATCTGCGTTGTTTCTTGAATGCAATTCTCTTGTGTTGCTTTATTGTGATTTAGTTCTTTGATAACTGTTCGGTGTCAGTGTTTCTTTGCTTTTAATCGTGTTAACTCTTGTTATCGTCTTTGTTTTTACAATTTTCTTTCTTTTAGTTTATATTTGTTTTGAACATATTATTTTTTTATATTTTTTTTAAACATTACTTAAAAGATTATTAACATTTAAGAATAGTTTTAGGAATACTCATGACGACTAATCACATTCGACATTGGCTTTATCATCTATCCGAATCACCAACATCATCATCATCAGCCTTTTAATGTTCCCACTTCTGGGACACAGGCCTCCTCTTTAGGAGAGGAAATGGGCCCTAATCCACCACGCAGGCCCAGAGTGGGTTGGTGAATGTCACATGTCTTCGAATTTTTAGTTCTAGGACATGCCGGTTTCCTCACGATGTTTTCCTTCACCGTTTTGAGAGCAGTGGTGATGAAATAAATTACACAAAGCCTGGCCGGGTTTGAACCCGCGACATACAACTCATAAGTCGGGGCCGCTACCACTCGGCCATCACTGCTCTCATCTATCCAAATATTAAATGAAATTCCAACTAGTAATAAATCTTGACCGTCTAAACATCATCTCCATTAGACGACTTAGACTGAACTTCAAAAGTCATGGAGCTATATAGGGTATATAGCTCCATTTCTTGCTCGCACGGCTGACATTTCATCACGTCATGGCCCCCTATTATTCAAGCAAAACGCCATAAATAACTGAAACACAAGAAATGAAATGCGACACAATTTTTCTATGCAAATTTCATTCCCTCGCATAGCTATCCATACCTAATGGTAGGTTATTACAGGGTTTGTATTTTTGAAGGTTGAACTCTGTAACCGAGATTTTAAATTACTGGTTAACAATGTATTTATAATTAATGTTGTATTACAATTAATAAATCAATATTTCAGATTATATCACAGTTGTTACAAATATAGCTTCACAATTTGGGGACAAATAAATATTTTCTGGATATCTGAGTCCTGTTTATCCGCAATATGTGTCTATTTTTATTGTTGTGTTATCAGTTAATTCATTTATCTCTACCGCGAACTGTGTTCGTAAATAATGACAGAAATATGCCAAAAAATATAGTAATATTTTTAGGCATATTTCTATAACTAGGTGAACTAGGTAAAAATAAAATAAAATTTGTCAGATTATCTTGTGCTAATGCTTTGAGAACTGTGGTGGCCGAGTGGTAACAGCCCCGACTTACGCGTTCAAACCCAGCTAGGCACATTATTTTGTGTAACTTATTTCATCACCATCGCTCTCAAAAAGGACGTTGGAATACATCGTGAAAAAATCGGCATGTCCTGGAACCAAAAATTGGAAGACATCTGACATTCATCAATCAGCTTCGTGCTTTAAAATCTAACTACGCACTTCTAGATATTGCACAATTGAGTGGACAAGTATATGGGTGCAGCCACATTAACTTCCACAAAACCAAAACACAGTATTGTCCCTGTTTTCTACGCGAAGGTTGGAATATATCCTAACCTCACCAGATTTAACGGCAATACCCAAGTTAATAGTAAGTGTCTCATTTTATTCCAAACAGTCAAACATTACGATTATGGTCGGACGCAAATAGAACTACAAATGCATTTGGGGAAGAGTTATAGCTTTTGAAATGTGTATGATAGATGCCGTTGTTCTAGTTAGTATGTCGTTTATGTTTTTAGGAAATGGCTTGTTTTTATTATCGTTTATCAATGTAAACGTACTGTATTTATGAATGAACATGGATAGTTTTCATTGTAAACTTGGCGGTATTAACTATATTTATTAAAGTTTTGTCTTTTTTATTAGATAACATTACGTAATATTTTGTTAATAAATAATCGATTTCTAAAAGTTTAGTTTATTAAAATTGTATGCATAATTATGCAGTATTATGCTAAAATTATAAATTCTAGGACAATTACAATCAAAAGAACTTAAAATTTAACTGAACTGTAAATAGTAGCCGCCGTCGTCGGTGCGGGAAGGTGAACAGTCGACCAGGTTCGGGTGGGCACCATCCGCACTGATGGACGGTCAGCTGCATCGTGTCGGCGGCCAAATCTATCACCGGGGAGGGCCGAAGGTTTCTGATGGGTTGGGTCTCCGCCCAGGTAAAATTGCTAGCACCCAGACTTCTGCGGTGATACCACAGCCGCGTGGGGCACCAAGGCACCGCCTTATGCGCGGCGGAGGTGGACCGCAGTGAACGCTGCTTCCGATGCGCACAGCCTGGTCACAATGCCGACAAAAACACAAAATACAATCAGGTGTCGAAGTACTCCTCCACATCGCTGTCATCCGTAAATGTGCCCAGAAGGCTGGCTGCATTGCTACGTCGAATGGCAATGCTAATTCGTTGAGCGAAGAAAAAGCCAGCTCAAATGATCACGCAAAGTGTCGACAGGTTGTCGTAAAATTTTCTTAAAAAGGAGAGGCGCACTCGAACCCCATGACTCAAGTGTTTTGACCCTAAAAGAGAGAACAGGCAGACGTTATCCTGACCGAAAAGTGGTATATAGTCAGAAAAAAAAAATTGTAAAGTCGACTGTAACATCACCTACCAGGCCTAATTGTATTTTTAAACCATCCAGAGATCCACTCAATTATACACACAAAATTACATCCAAATTGGTCAAACTGGCAAGGATTCATAGGCAAAAACACACGTAAACTGGTGAATTATATTTAGTTCCGTATTATATTGAAAAAAAAAAAACATGACAAATAAAAAAATGAATTAAGTAAAACAAGAAAATATGAACCAATTTCCAATTCAGAATCCTAACCTACAAATAATAATTTAAAAAAAGAATTCCATATAAACTCATTGAACAAAAATGATGACTTTTGACTTCAATTAAAATTCACAGACTTTGGTTCATAAAATGATTTATAAAAAGCAAAAGGGTTCCACCCTCACTCAGTTATGATGAAAAATTGCTCGTTTTATACAAACGCGTTACGTCACTGTACTAAAAAGGCTTAGTCAAGCGCTAGACAAATTAAGTTAATTAAGATACTTAAATGATTAATAATAAGTAATTGGTGTAAGTAAAATTTATGATGTGATAATAATAACTTGGCTTATAAATGCAGTACACATACGATTATTCATTTCTTGAAAAAGTTTTATGATTTTACTGTACTACTGTATTATGTTTGAGAAAAATTAGAACTAGTTCCCGATTTTAAAATTGTTGTTTTTATTTAAAACATCCTGGCTGGGTTTGGACTCGCGACCTATTTGTAAATCGTGGCCGTTACCATTGGGCCGTATTAATTTGTGGAATTTATTTTATCACCACTGTTTTCAATACGGTGAAGGAAAGTATCGTGAGGAAACTAGCATGTTCTAGAAGACATAATGTGACATCGACCTAACCGCATCAGGCACAACGTGGAGGATTACGGCCCATTCCCTCTTCTAGTCTGAGTCCCATTAGTTGGAAAATTATAAACCGAGATTATGCTTTTTAATGCTATTTAAAATAAATGGTTCAAGGATTAAAATGTTAAAAGTCATGTATTTTAAAAATTACCTACTTTTTCAAATTATTTAGAAATTCTATCAAATACTATATATTCGTTTGACGGCCTTTTAAAAAATGCTTAATATTTTAAGTAAACTAGTCCTATTTCCATTTGGAGAAAAGATAATATTTGTTTTAGGAGGTTTTTAAAAGATAAAAGGGTATCTTTTCACTTAAATTTTCCAACAGGCGCCAATGAGGTAAAGAACTGCTTACCACGGATAAAATATGATTATAGGATAGAAGATGCATTCTTCCTGTTAACCCTTAAAAATATGAATAGAACGACAGTGAAAGAATATCGATAAATGTTATAAAAACTGTATATATACAGGAAAAGTTTTTAACCAGTGCGCAAATTTTGACATAATAAACTTGAATATATTTTAATAAACACGTATTTTTTATTTTGATATGTTTCAATAGTAAAAAATTAAGTTAACGCTTACGAGACTTGTTTACTCAGAAATTTATTTTATGGACGTCGCTTGCCAGTCCGTCGACTGGTCGCCCGATTCACGCCGCGCGTCGACCGCTCGCCTGACGCGCCAGCTGGTATCAGAAGTACTCACGCGCGCTCGCTCTATGCGACGGTACCTACTTACGCGGTGCGATTATTGACCCCAGTTTAGCGCTACAATTTTTTAAGTTTAGACTGTGTAAAGTTATTTGTAAACGTAATTCCAATGTATCCTTCATACTTTCATGGGCTTAGGACCATCAAAATGCAGAAAATAAATCATAATAAGTAAGAAAGTAGGTAATACGTTTTAATCCATTCAAAATAAAACATTTAGGTATGATAGGTATTTAGACATGATACAATTTAGATTGAAACAATTGCATTTTGGCGTAGGTATTTAAAAAATTGTGGTGTGATTTAAAAGGCTCGACGTGGTGCTGGGTCTGGGTCATGGAGTTGTTGTACCGGCTGAAAGTGGTATGGATGGAGTCCGGCTGTATTTAGCAGCTTCCATACTGCGCTTTGGCTAACACCAAAACGTCGTTCTGCGTCGTAGGTACTGGCTCTTGGATTGCGTTCAAAAAAATCAAATATGACGTCTTCGGCTTCGACTGCCAGTCGAGGTCTGCCAGACCCTTGTGCGTGGCTCGGTGTTCTGAACTGGCCGTGATCAAGCAGCCTTTGGTTAGCTGCTGAAATTGTCCTCTCATTAGGGACCGTGGGATTGAGGATCCCTTGGGCTCGCATACGAGGTACGCTCTCCCTTTCGTATCTTCTTCGTGCTGCTCGTAAATTTTCATTGCTTAACAAATACACTCGCACCATTTCATAACACTCGCGGTGAGTAAAATGAGACATTGTCACTACGCTAGTCTAGTACGCGGCACACGCGCAGGGACGGCGAAGGGCGCGAACGTCCGATCTCCGCATCCCCAAGTGACGTACTGCATGTGCATGCGTTTTGTTTATCAAACGCCGGCGCCGCATGCCCCCGCACCCCCGTCTCGTGCGCTGGGCGTGGTCCAGCGGCCGGCGGCCTTCGCGTTTTCATTCATGCTCATTCATAGCATTACTATTAAATTATATCCATGTCTTGCTTATTTCAAATTGGGACAAAGTGGAAAAATGAGAAAAAAAAAATTCATAAACTAAAAATGGAAATGTGTTCTATTGCTTACACTGAGCCACCAAAAAAAATTTACGCAGTGGTTAAAAAATTTTCCTGTATAAGAGCTCGGTTAAGTTTTTTCAAGCGTAGGAACTGCCACATAACTTCGTGATATATTTATACGTCATAATTGGTTCAAATCAAAGTAACGAACTTTGTTGACGAATTGTGTAGACATAACCCAAAAATGCATTTAAATTATTTTGTAATTATAATTTTAATTTACATTTTGGATTAACAAGCAATTAACAGTGCAAGGTAAACACGAGTAGTATATTATTGGGCATTCTATTCCACTATCGGCAAGTGCTCGGGCGAGTGCGCCTCGCTGCCGATAGTGGTATAGAATGCCCAATAATCGACAATCGACTCGACTCTCCACTCGAACGAGACAGTTTGATGGACCGTGTATTAGGAACGATTAACTCGACCAATAACTAGTTACCTGCTTCTTAACACTATCTTCCGTACGGCTGGCTAGTATGCCGCGTTTAGGAGCACGATGAAAAATCAACCATCAACTCGATTCTCCGTTTACTTACTCTCTAGTGCATTACTGTACTGTGTAATGAACAATCGACTCGATCAATGACCAGGAACCCAAAAGAGGTAAGTTTATAAATGTTAACGTTCTATATACATTCACTCATTTTCAATCGGTTCATTTCCGACAGTAATCATGAAATTTGTAAAACAACCGCAATCGCTGCATGTTAATACAGTCTGCGATGATATTTGTAAGACTAGTTTTCGTCATGGAGAATTATTGCCTAACACAGTACGATGTATCATTTGCGGTCCGTCCAACTGCGGAAAAACCAATTTATTAATTGGTCTTCTTATACACGAAAACGGATTAAGATTTGAAAATGTTTATGTTTATTCAAAAACTCTGCACCAACCCAAGTACATTTTTTTAGAAAGAGTTTTGCAACGGGTGCCTGGTATTTCCCTCCAGAAATATCAGGGAAATGAGGAGGTACTAAGCGTTCAGGACGCAAAACCCAACTCCGTGATTATTTTTGATGATGTTGCTTGTGAAAATCAAAGTAACATGCGTGATTATTTTGCGATGGGAAGACACAAATGCATTGATTGTTTTTATCTAAACCAAACATACAGTAAAATCCCTAAGCAGTTAGTAAGAGACAATGCGAACTTAATCATACTTTTTAAACAAGATGAAATTAATTTACGACATATTTATGAAGAACATGTCAACACTGATATGTCATGGATTGAATTTCGTGAAATGTGTTCAAAAATATGGAGTGAACCCTTCAATTATGTAGTAATTAATAAGGATTGCTCCAAAAATAAAGGATGTTACAGAAATAAATTTGACACTTTTGTTGTCTTTGATTAAAAATATTAATATTTAAGACCTGTACCCTCGCTATATTATTATTCTTCTTCAGACAACGCATAATCAATCACGAACTTTTTTTGTTATTATGGAAAAATCACTGAAAAGACAAATAGTTGAGGCTGCAGAAGCTGTTAAGAAGAAAGTACGAAAGATGAGAGATGTTGAGATTAACAATCAGCAAGTGCTGGAATCAGTTTTCAAGCCGGTAACAGAACCACTCAACCTAATTGCTAATGTCAGTAAGCAGGCTCCTCTCCTGCATAATATAGAAAATGAAGAAACCGAAGTTCCATTTATCAATAAAACTTTACATAAAGAAGTTCCAATTAGTAAAGGAAACAATGAAGACAATTTTGAATCTGATATCGAAAGTGACTCTTCGTATAAATCATTAGTTGAAAACAAGCAGGGATGTGATACGTCGTCCTGGTCAGTGTCCTCAGAAGCACTGTCAGATATTCCGTTTGGTGTTAGAGTAGAAGGCGGCAAATTGATGTTAGGTTCTGCTCGTATAACGATCAGCGATGAGTATATCATCGTGGCTGGACGCAAATACCGAAATACGCCTGGTTTAAAACAGTTGCTGTTGAAAAAGAACGTAGATTTAAGCTTGGTTACAGAGAGTGATATGAAACATTATAAGTCGATGCTACTAGACACAAATGCACATCGACGAGACTATGAGCCTGGTAAACCAATAAAAAGTAATAAAGGACAAAAATATTTGCAAATTATTAAGCCTCTATTCCAACTACGAAGTACAATTCAAGAGCACCAATCGCAGGAAAAAGGACTACCCTTAACAAAAATGTGGAAGAAAAACGTAGATTTTGTATATTGGGACGATCCCAATGAACTGGTGGATAGATTAAAATTATTGATTGCATCTCGAGATGCTGGTAACACAGGATTAGATAATGAAATTATATCTATCATTGAAGAATTGCGTGAAAGTAAAGTTATAAATAAATAAATATTTTAAAATGTGTTTATTTTATTACCAGCTTCTCGATACAATACACCTAGACATGAACGTAGACAAATTCGGACACTACATTCACAAAAGAATGCGTTTTTCGGAGTTATTTGAGTTTAATGAGAATGCATTGTTAAAATTAGAAAACGGAGATTTTGATTTAAAAACATCAAGACTGAGAGGAATTCGGTATCCGGTAGAATCAGACGATGCTGTGAACAAGGATTATGTGGATCATTTAAATGCTAACATGTTAAAAGAATTTAATAATATGATTGGTTTATTGCGTTCTCAAATCATGAAAGACGCTAAGGGTACAGTTCAGGCTACTTTAAAAGCAAAGATACCTGAGATTTTAACTCATTTGCAAGATAAGTTTTATACTAAGGCAGAGGTAGATAAATTACTTCAAAAACCTTCGTAATGGCAAAGCAGCAAATTGTAAATGAAATACACAAAGCAGCACGAAGAAATTTTCTTAGGCGTCCTGTCATTCTAAAGGGAGTCGATGACTTATGGCAAGCTGATCTGATGGACATGCAAAACCTAAAGAAATATAATAAAGGTTACAATTACATTTTAGTAGTGATTGACTGCTTCTCAAAGTATGCTTGGACGGAGCCATTAAAAACAAAAAATAAACTTGATGTTACTCATGCATTCAAAAAAATATTAATTAATAGCAAACGCAAACCTGATAATTTACAAACAGATATGGGAACAGAGTTTTATAACAACTCATTTCAGATGCTTATGAAGTCATACAATATTAACCATTACTCATCATTTTCTACCAAAAAAGCTTCTATTGTTGAGCGACTAATTAAAACTATTAAAAATAAATTATATAAATATTTTAGTCTGAACGGAAACTATAAATGGTTAGATTTACCGTTACAAGATATATTAAAGACATATAACAATACAAAACATCGAACAATTAGAGTTAAGCCAATCGAAGTGAATAAAGCTAATATGTCCATTATAGCAGAAAATATAAGAAAATCATTTAAACATTCCTCTATTTGTAGAAAACCTAAGTTCAAAGTGGGTGATTTTGTTCGGATCAGTAAATACAAACACCAGTTTGAGAAAGGTTATACACCTAATTGGTCAACTGAAATATTTACCATAAAAAAGATTAATTTTACCATACCTGTTACATATCATTTAGAAGATCAGCGAAAGCAAGCTATATTGGGAACTTTTTACGAGCAAGAACTTCAAAAATCCAACTTTCCTGGTGTTTATTTGATAGAAAGAGTTTTAAAAAGAAAAGGATCAAAAATTTTCGTAAAATGGTTGGGTCTAAACAATGAAGAAAACAGTTGGATTGACAAAACTGCAATCGTAGGATAAAATAATATTAATATAAACATTATTTTTGCACTATTTTCATCATTACAATTCGGACAATGCAAGGAGGTGAACTAGTTAATACATTAATTAATAATTTACCGTTTGAACTTCATTTGCCTGGTTACAATTATTGCGGACCAGGAACCAAACTCCAGAAACGATTACAACGAGGTGATCGAGGTGTAAATAAGCTAGACGAAGCTTGTATGCATCACGACATTGCTTATGCAAACCATACAGACTTAACCAATCGCCACAAAGCCGATTTACAACTATTAAATATGGCTAAACAAAGACTTAAGTCCAAAGATGCTGGAAAAGGAGAAAAACTGAGTTCATGGATAGTAAGCAAAGTTATGAAAGCCAAATTGAAATCTGGTGCCGGCGTTAAAACGTTTAAGAACTTCGTGTCAAAAATAAAATCAACGATCAAGAAACTGAATCCAAAGGATAGCAAAACATTAATCAACGTTGCTTACGCAGCGGCAAAAAAAATATTTCCAAAAATCTCAAAGATTCGAATACCGCGAGTGATACCGTTACCAAAAACTGGAGGAATTCTACCTTTGATTCCAATTTTTGCTGGTTTATCGGCTTTAGGTACTTTAGCTGGTGGTGCGGCGGGTATTGCAAAAACTGTTAACGATTACAAAGCTAGTCAGCAAAATTTGCAAGAAACAGTAAGACACAATAAGGCTATGGAGTCTTTAAAGTTAGGCAAGGGTTTATACATTAAGTCACATAAAAATGGTAAAGGTTTATTTATAAAATGTTCAAAAAACTAAGAAATAAGCTACCTAATCGTCCTCTAACTAATGTAGATATACAAAAGTATGCACGTGACATCCCCTACTTTCGAGGAGTTTACATGAAGGATCAATTACCAAGGGTGCCAAAACGGATTGAATGCGGTGTCGTTAACTTGGATAATTATAAGAATGTTGGGACACATTGGGTAGCTTATGTTAAAATTAACCACTATTGTGAATATTTTGATAGCTTTGGGGATTTGAAACCTCCATTGGAACTAATGCGATATTTTAAGAAATGTAATGTTTTTTATAACTATACTAGATATCAGAAATTTAACACAGAAAACTGTGGGCACTTATGTTTAGAATATCTAAGGACTTTTTGGAATAAAAACGTATAAAAATTATAATTTTCTTTTATTTCAATCATTTGCAAGATGTCATTCACATTGTCAATAACTGGAAACTCGTCAACTTTATCTACGTACTATCCTAACACATTGCAACTAAATGAACAGTATGAGTGTGCCTTATTGCATTTCTCAACATTTAATTCTATTCCAAACATCGACAAAACGAATAATAAGTTTTATTATGACTCTAACAAAGTTATTGAAATACCAGAAGGCACCTACGAATTGCAAGATATTAATGATTACTTAAAATCTAAAATTAAAGATGCATCAATCAAACTGCAGTGCAATAACAATACGTTAAAAACTACTGTATTCTGTACAAAAAACATAAATTTTAATAAAGAGAATACTATCAGAAATTTATTAGGTTTTGATAAGCAGATCTTGGAACCAAATAAATGGCACGTGTCACAGTTTCCAGTCAACATTTTACCTACGACAGTGATCAGGATCGAATGTGATATTGTAAGCGGCTCGTACACAAACGGAAAACCGAGTCACATAATTCACGAATTTGCACTTAACGTACCTCCTGGTTATAGAATTATAGAAATTCCAAAAAACGCAATATACTTTCCAGTCAACCAAAACAACATAAGCTGCATACATATCCGATTGATTGATATAAATAACCGCTTAATAAATTTACGGGGTGAAGAAGTGCAACTGTATTTGCACCTGAGAAGCAAAAAATGATTGACTACAATAAATATGCGCATCAACAAATTCAAAATATCAGTCCCCCTCAAGCATCCACCCAAATAAGAGCTCGCTGTAAGAAAATAAAATTAACTAAAGACAACAAAGCATTTCTCAAAGTGATTGGTTTGCTAAAATGAATATCTTAGACGTTTTATCCGCTCCGACTTCTGATAATACGGTTGAAGGAATTGAATTTCATTCTTACAAGCCCTATGTAACTAGTTTTAATAGAAATGACGAAATTCGTATACCTATTAACCAACAGGACTTGTACATTCTTCCATCAGCGAGTACCTTGTATTTAGAAGGAACCATTATCGTAAGCAAAAAGGATATGAAAGATAAAGTCACTAGTGTTCATTTCACGAATAATGCTCTACTCTACTTGTTTCAAGATATAAGGTACGAGCTGAATGGAGTAGAAATTGATAGAATAAAAAATGCTGGCGTAACTACCACCATGAAATCGTTGATATCAATGAATGAGAACGAATCAAAGACATCTAATTCATGGGGCTGGAATATTGATGGTACAAAAAACATTAATGGTGGTAATTTTTCTGCTTCTATACCACTCTGTAACATCATCGGTTTCGCAGAGGATTTCAAGAAAGTCGTGATCAATTGTAGGCACGAACTGATATTGCTACGAAGCAACACTAACTTGAATGCTGTAAAACTTAACACCGGTGAAATTGTAGAAGACGTTCAGATAAATAAAATCATTTGGCGCGTACCGCACGTTAAAGTGTCTGACAAAGAAAAAATAAGTTTGCTGAAACTATTAGAAAAAGATCGACCACTCCAGATGATATTCAGAAATTGGGATCTGTACGAATATCCGGCTTTACCTAAAACTACTAAACATACCTGGTCAATCAAAACATCCTCGCAAATAGAGAAACCAAGATACATTATTATGGGACTACAGACAAATAGAAAAAACAATAGCAGTTCTGATATGTCTCAGTTCGATCATTGTCACGTTCGTGATGTAAAAGTGTACCTTAATTCTACTTACTTTCCATATGAAAACCTAAATGTGAGTTTCGCAAATAACAGAATCGCTTTATTATACGAGCAATACGTCAGATTTCAGCAGTCTTATTATGGGCGTCGACCGGAGCCTTTACTAAGTGAAAAACAATTTAAAGATTTGGCGCCACTATTTGTCATCGATTGCTCTAGACAAGCTGATAATATAAAGTCAGGTCCTGTTGTAGACGTAAGAGTGGAAATTGAGAGTGATTCGGAAATACCAGATCAGACTTCAGCGTATTGTCTTATATTGAACGACTGTATTATTGAATATAAACCTTTAAGTAATACAGTCAGGAAAATATCATGAATCCGAATACTGTCATATTAGATGTTCAAGGGTTTAAAGACCTGTACAATAATTTTATAATAAAAGAGTTAGCTTTTGCTACCCGTGATTACACCCAAACATTTTTAATAAAACCACCATATTTGTTTAAATACTTAACAAGTGACGAAAAACGGCAAGTTAAGTGGCTAGAAAGAAACAGAGGTATTTATTGGAACGAAGGGTATATCGACTATAAAGAATTTCGTCGTATAATCGTTCCCTATCTAGAAAATAAGGAAATCGTTGTTAATGGTTTGGAGAAAGTTAAGTGGGTTAAGGAACTTTGTGAGAACTGTAAAGTATCAGACCTTGGTACTGAAGGATGTCCTAATTTCTTTATTTTACATAAAAAATACTGTGAAGGAAGAACTAATTTAAATTGTGTAAAACATTTAAAGCATTGTGCTCTTAAAAATGTGTTATGTATAAGAAAGTGGTTAGAGTTATAAATGTGTACCTACTTAGGTTATTGTTTTCTTAAATAAAAAACCATTTGTATTGTAAAACTTCTTTTATTTTGATAAACACCCAACACTTCTTTATATAAAATAATCTACGAGTACTTTAAAATTAAATAAAACAAATTTATAAGGACTAAATATTTGCCTAATCAACTTAATACGCAAACAGATAAGTACTAAAAATCACTATCTATTAAAGATTTAGAAATTTTTTTAACTAGAGATTCAGTTTCGTCCATAACATTGTCGATAGCGTCTTTAACAATGTATTGCGCACTTATAATGACGTTCTCACTGTCACTGTCACTGTCACTGGTTTGCGGATTGTTATTGCTTAAATCTATGACTGATATTTTAATTAGTTTGATGCCTCGTCGCTGTAGTCGACTCATTACAAAAGATTTAGTTGAATTGTGCTTCTTCGACTTGTCCCTGCAACGTTGTTTTGATTTCTTTTCTTTCATCACTTTTTTGCTGTACTCGGGTTCGTTGTGAAGCGTTTCGGAGAATACTTCATAAGGATTTTGAGCATACTGGCTAAACATAATTTCTGATTCTGTATTCTGGAATAAAAATAGACATTCATTAAGTTTAAACTAAAACGTAGACGTTGATATAGCGATGCATAAACGAACTGTCAGCGGGTTACAACATTCATAGCAGATCCACTAGTTACTAAACAATATAAAAATAAATTGAGAAACTTACCGATGACATGTTCGAGGTAAGCACAGCGCTGCTTAGTACAAGTACTAAAGACGAGTTTTATTTCGCAAATGGTCAAAAAAAGAAAAAAATACTATCGAAACAATTCCTAATTGAGATTAAAGTGTTAACTTAGCATTTATGAGGGTAATGCACTGTTACGTATTGTATGATCAGCGTTATGATTGAATTGACGCAAACATGGCTCTTCGAAATTTGTATAATCAGTCTTATTGTAATACGTACAAAATTCATTTTACATCTGAAAAATGAACGATTCAAGTTTCGACATGCACTTCATGTTTGCAAATTGAATCTTAGTCAGGTTTCATTTTATTTAACCAACTACAAAAAAGGAAGATGATGTTTCAAAACATAAATTAAACAAGTAGTCATAATAAATCACATTTTATTTATATATTCATATTAACTTAGGTTTTTACAACTAAGAATTATTATTTATCATACATTAAACAGTTACCTAGGTATATGTTTAAGAACTAATATTAAGATTATATTACACTGGTTACATAAATCAAATTCGAACTCTATTACTAATTAGCTTAATCTTGAAATACATTTTCGCTCTTTAAAATAAGTGAGTGACCCCAGGCTCGCGTTGATATTCCATCTACAGATATTGAGCGTTTATCATCATTTCGAGATAAGGCAATTTTGTTGACACTCTTAGTAAATATTTCGTGCTTTATAGATTTAAACATAATATTTTTTCTACGAATAATTCCACCATTTAATAAAATATTTTCATAATCTGTTATAGTTAAGTCTCTTATTACACTTGATTTTACTCCTTTTGCTTTTTTAATGACTTTATCGACTGTTTTTATTGAGTAAAGCTTCGATCTCAAACCAACAAAATCTGAGATATATTTTCCTCCCATTTCGTCTTTGAACAAACCTGGAACTTTTTTGTTTATAATTGGTATGTCAAAATCATTTTTATCATTATAGTTACTGGTGTCGAAATATTGCAAAAAATTATACTTCAAGTCCTGATAAAAGTCAAACGTGAATATTTTATAAACAAACGAATCGGTATCTGTGTAACACAACTGCACTCGATCTTCATAAAAAGGTTTTACAATATTATAATGAAAGTCATACATATGTGTCTTAGAAAGTTCTAATACAGTGAACCCAATATAAATAGGTTTATCTAAAATAATTTGGTCAGGTTTCATTTGTATTGCAACTAAGTTTTCAGTTAGAATAGAAGCGCTATGGAAGTAGGGATTGGCTACAAGTCTCTCGGAGGATATAAATTTCTTAGTTCGATTAGATTGATCGCACCATTGATTAACTAAATGAACGGTTACTCTATTTTCAGTATTTTCTAATGTTTTGCCAAAAACACTATTGTTTAACAACTTAAAAAAGTCTTGTTCAAAAGAACTTTTTGCCTTTTGTCTTAATCGAGTGTTTAATTCTATGTACTGTTTTAAATAAGAACTTTGTCTAAAAGTAATAGCTTTATGAACTTTACGTAATATTAAACCATGTTCTAAACACTTTTTTAAATGAACATAATGTATTACGTAGTTGTATTTATTATGCAAATTTGCAACTAATTTCTTCGTTTTACCTCCTGGAGGTATACATTTCTCAGGGCAAAATGGTAAATCATTGTGGTGTTTGTGTAAATGTTCAGGATAAAAAAGATCGACTTCTAATATAAAGCCCCACTCAGAGTTATTCTCGATATTTTCTACCCGAAAATTAGTTAATTCGTTTTCATCAAGAAATCTAAAACTAGAATACGGTAAATACTGACACATGCTAAAGCCGTATAGGTTATTACAGTCTAGATATACTATAAAACTCTGAGGCTGTGATGCATCATGTTCTGGCATGTATTTGTGATTTGCTTTTGCATACCGATGGGAACACATGCACAAGCCCCCTCGTATACCGCTTTGAATCATTCTGACGATAGCTAAATCCGAAATCAGTTCTAACTGAACACCTGTTTTTAGTAACATTGCATCGAAAGATAAACTGGGTGCAGTTATGTAAAAGGCAGGATCGAGTTTGTAATATTGTTTACATGTTTTCCGAAAATTTTGAAATATGTCTGTCAACAAAAGCACATCTGTTTTTAAGTATAGATCTGTATACTCGCCTAGGTCAGAAATATTGAAAACAGCCCAAACATTCTGAGCATGATTATAATCTTCATCGCTAATACCTTCGTTAGTCAAATAATTATGGAAATAATATTTAGATGGTAATGACTTTTGTTCGTAACATTTCCAGTCTTTCATATAGTCATACGGGTACACACCTTTACGAATCAGCAAACTAAATTGCGCTTCATCGGGAAAAATTGATTTAAGGTTAACAAAATCGTCAACTTGCAAAGTTTTAGCAAGTTTGTCTAAACTAGTTCCTAGAAAGTTGAAGGAATCTAAAAACCTTATTTGTATAAACTCATTATCAGCAAGAGGAATAAACTTTGTAAACGATATATATTTTTCCTTAGTCTTGGGTATTATTTTAATTTGTCCTGGAATTTCACCTAACTTTTTAATAAATAAATGACAATCGTACCCGGACAGGTTATGAAAAAATATTGGGATGAATTTTGGTACTTTATTTTGTAGGTTGCAGTGTCGGTGTGCTGCACCTCGGTACCGGCCTGTAATATGACAGTGATCCCTTACTCTATCTGTCAACAGTAAATTATCACAAAGGTAGCACTTAACAGCGCGTTTGAAATCTAGAGCATCTATTTCTGTGAATATCATAGGCTCGCTTTTAGTTAGAATTCTGTGTATTGCTTTAGCATCTTCAGTCAGTAAATGTATAAATTTTGAAACACAATCTTTTCCACGATAACTTCTATAGCCGCCAACCCTATCGTTAAATGATGACACTACATTATACGCGAATGCGGCCGGAATGTGTCGATGTGAGTATGACGTTTTAGCGGTGTTGAAATCATCGCCGGAAATCGGTTCGAGTATCGTTTCGAAATCAGCATATATGACGAAAGGAATGTTTTGTTTTCTATCATAATTTTTGAATTTTAAAAATGTTCCTTTTTCTGGTAATACCGTAGCAATTCCTCCACACAGGTGTGATTCAATTTGGATGCGTGTCGGAAAAAACAATAAGCACGTTTCGCAGAAGTACAGTTTACCATGATGTTTAGTTATCTGATTTCTGACTAGACGAGATAAATCATTGATAAGACAATAATGAGTATTAGTATTATTTTCTAAAAACAATAGATGGATGCTCTTATATTTTTGATTAGATGTTGAATACAAAGGTCCAACGATAGTCTTATTATTTTTTAAACCATACACGTAAATATTCAAAAACGGATTATTTTTCTCAAATACAGCTATATCCGAAAATGTTATCGGAAATGTTAAACCATCAACATTCAAAACATCCCGGAAGTAGGGATAAGATGAAACTCTGTCGGGATGTTTGTTAGCGGGGTACAGAGCTGCCACTACGCACCATAAAAAGCAAAACTCATCATTGTTACGAATATTCAAACAAGCTTTTTTATTTTTTATACATTTTGGTAAAATTATAAATTTAGATCCACCGAGAGGCTGATATTTATTAATATTTAATTCTACATGGGAATTGCTCAAAAATGACCAACCACTATCTCTCTCCTGAAACTCTTCAATTTTCTTTAACAGTAAATCAACCGTTGCTTTATAAATTGAATCAAAATCGTAACTAAAATTAATAATAATGTTTTTTGTGGCGAACGATTTCATTTCCTTTTGATCATTTTTAAACATAAGAAAAAAAGAAAAAAGTTCAAAATTTATTTTCAGAGCTGTATGTTTCAATAATGATCGGTTTATTAGAGTTTTAACTTGTTCACTAATATTATTAAGAAAAATTTCAGGAAAATTATTTATTTGTTCGCCAGTTGCGATGATCTTGTAACTAACGATTCGTTTTTTAAACGCAGAATTAATAATTGCGACATTGTCAAAAACAGTGGTCGCACCATTACTTTTATGAATATTACTACGTAAATGACCAGACCATCGACGATTATCTACAAATAAATTGCAAACCAAACAGTGGGGCATTATTATACTATTTGATATTAACTATTATCCCATTTAAACTCGAAACGATCTTACCCACGTATAACGACTAATAAACAATCGAAGTTAGTGTAGTGTGACAGAATTATTAAATTTTTGAATCTGGAGCAAGTCTGCATACGCCTTTTGGTTTGATGATCACTAATTGTTCTTCAAGCATTGCATCTGATTAGGTATCAAGGTATTTCTGAAAAAAATAAAGATCCGTTAGTACCTATTTTTAGTAAAAAATAACAACATTTTAAACAAAAATACGAAACATATTCTTTAATTACCTTTTTGCATTACTTTATTGATTTTTTTAATCTGGAGCAAGTCTGCATACGCCTATTGGTTTGATGATCACTTATTCTTCAGGCAGTGCATCTGATTAGGTATCAACGTATTTCTGAAAAAAAGAAAGATCGGTTAGTGCCTATTTTTAGTAAAAAATAACACAATTTTAAATAAAAATACGAAACGTATTCAATAATTACCTTTTTTGAAAATTATTTAATGTTGTACATAAATGTTCCAATTTTATGTACGTGTGTGTGTTTTCAGATCGCAATATTAAACGTCAGGTACAGCTTCGCGAGATTATAAAACTAGTTATTTCGACATTCGCTGTAAATCTATATATTTTTTAAATGATTAAACGATTTACACCCCGTCACGCGTCGTAGCTTTGATATAATGTCAAATTATTTTTCGACATTACTAATTAACGGAGTATTCGTTACTGATTACCTAGTCAATAACGAATACTCCATTAATTAGTAAATTTATAAAATATTTGATTGAAATAATTGTTATTGCGTAAAACATTACACGTGTAACCTTGTTTCTTTCTTTTCGTCAGCTTAGTTGCATTCGCAACAGTAAGCTGTTTTAGTCAAGGTTGGCACGCATACATATTAAAGTATGGATAAGTATCAGAAACTACATAGGAACACTATCACAAAATACAAGTAGAATAAAATGTCGAATACCAGGTCAGAAACCTATAGGTTTCTAACCGAAGAGAAAATTCATTTAAAATTTGTTACTGTTACAAGTCAACTTATTTCCTGTACTTACTTTACTCAAGCATAAAAGTATCACAAGTAAAACTTGGATATATAACATGATAAATACTAATCTTATGATTGTCTCTAGATTGCTAAATAATTAAATTACTTGCTAGAATATTCCTTAATACCGTTGTTGCTATTCTATCTACTGGTAAACGTTTTGACAGCCCTAAGCCGTTTCGCTGTCTTGTCATTCGGTGCTAGCTAAAAGAACCTTAGTGTTCACTTTTTGAACAAGTATAATACGTCTAAGGAAAAATGTTGTTTTACGCAACATTATAATGAACAGTTGCAGTCATTTTTAATATAGCGAATTATCGTTCGTTTTCCGATTTATAAGCTACATGTTTTCGAAGTACTCGGTACAAACCAACTGAAGTCTACAAGTGTGGAAGTAATCTTCAAGAAGTGCTCTGCGATCTTGCTGAGTTATCCTATCAATGTTGATATCTAACCGCTGCCTGCTGCCAACAGTCACTACGCCTGCTATCATCAGCCTGGTATATCAAACGGACATAAGTGGAAAATGTAAGTATAAAATATTTCCGATCAGGTCATAGCTTAGAGATCTGACCCATTGTAGGTGATTGTAATAATTTGATTTGTGTTTGATTATTATTTTGTTTTATCTTTATTTCAGGTCTGACTCTGAGTGCGAGTACCTTCAACAAGCTCCGATCCCAGACCAGAGAACGACTCCCAGCCGCAAGCTGTCTGCAGATAATAGGAAACGCAAGTCGCACCCATCATCAACGAATTTAATTCGTAAGAGGTAAACAAACTATTCAATAATTTAGTTCACCATACCAATTAAAAACTAAGTGTGTATTTTTTTTTCTGCGTGTATCTAAACGTTAAATGTACCCTGTAAGTGTATGATAAACTAATAAAACTTTCGTCGTTGTTTCAGTAAAAAAACCAATACAGATAATGATGTATTCGGTATCAGTAACAACTACGGGACTGACACCGTGCCAAAAGACGATTCATCGAGTACATGTCTATCATCATTCTTCGTTAACCGAGTCGCCAACGGCTGCGAGCGGCGAGCAGCGAGCACCAACGGAGAGTACTACGTCGACTGCAAGGTGTACAAGGCTGACGACGCGCGCCACACCGACTCCCAGGAGCTGTGGAAGAAGGCGCTTGTGCGACTCAAGTTCCAGACCGACGCGAATTCATCTCAGTGGCAGAAACTACAAGAGTTCGTGCGTTCGGTAGATACAATTTTCCGAGAAAAACCAATGTTTTACGAAAAATAAACCTAATATATAATTTGTACCTTGTTTATTATTCAGATCCAGAAAGCAGTGCGTTAACAAGTCGTTTCTAATATTGAAACGCATTTCACAAAGACCAAGTCGTTTCGACCCACGAAACGCATTACAAAAACCAACAAGTCGTTTCTTATATTGAAGCGCATTTCACAAACACCAAGTCGTTTCGACCCCACGAAACGCATTACAAAAACCAACAAGTCGTTTCTAATATTGAAGCGCATTTCACAAACACTAAGTCGTTTCGACCCACGAAACGCATTACAAAAACCAACAAGTCGTTTCTAATATTGAAGCGCATTTCACAAACACCAAGTCGTTTCGACCCACGAAACGCATTACAAAAACCAACAAGTCGTTTCTAATACTGAAATGCATGACCAAATCACTAGTCGTTTCCACCTTTGAAGCGCATTCTAAAAACCAACAAGTCGTTTCTAACCACGAAACGCATGTCAAAATGAATAAGTTAAATTTTAATCATTGATCATGTCGATATTTGTCACTACTGTCCGAAGCGAAGCAAACTCGCCTAGCTACTGGCAGCCAGTCGTATAACTCGCACGATCTTTGTATGAGTAGAATGATACCAATCGATTCTAATACTGAAATAAGTACCAAATTCATCAAGTCGTTTCCATGCTGAAGCGCATTACAAAACCCAACAAGTCGTTTCCACCATATGAAGCGCATATCAAAATCATCAAGTAGTTTCTAAAAACGAAACGCATGCCAATATGATCCATCCCATCGTCCGCAGCACGGAGAACTCGCCTAGCTACTGGCGGCCAGTGGTACAACTCATATAATCTTCAGGCGAGTACAGTAATATACTACACAGTCGAGTCGATCGTTCATTATTGGGCGTTCTATACCACTATCGGCAGCGAGGCGCACTCGCCCGAGCACTTGCCGATAGTGGTATAGAATGCCCAATAATATACTACTAACACGTTTAATTTTAATAAATAATTAGACAATGTGCATTCAACACACGCCAACCATTCATTATAAAAGTTTTATCAATTTTTACATCTATGATCATATTCCATTATTTATACTTCGATCTATTTGCTATCAGTCTTGACAGGTGCTGCTAGTTTAAAACTAGCAGTATAAAAAGTAAAAAGATAAAAAAGCAATACATCCTAGATATATAGACTTTTATAGCTAGACTGATGGACCCGTGCCTACTTGGCTTTACTTCAAACATCTTTGCTTTGCCTATGTCACTCGCAAATAATGATGAAAAATTTTCTATAATCATTTCAATAGTTCCAGAGATGACTTTCTACAAACGTTCTTACAAACCTCTTATTAGTGCAGAATAAAACGCAAAAATTGAAAAAGAGCTCTCTAATAAAACTCGTCTGTACGTCTATCCTCTTATATCTCACTGAGCTGTACTTTATTAGATATACTTAAAAGGAAATCAGATAAATTTTCAAAGAGTAGATTCGTAGAACTATTGAAAATCTATGAACGAAAAATCAAAACAAGAAGGACGCGCGCCTCAAGGAGCTTTCAACCGTAGAGGCCCAGCCTGTTAGCTGCAGGCAGGCAGGGTCGAAGCCTGCTTGGGTCATGGGTCAGTTTCTGAAAGGAAGGCCTGGCCCAGGCACGATAGGAAACGAAGGAATGGATATTTCCCGCTCCACCCAACTCGGGATTTGTCAGTGCACGATTTTACCTACCATAAAAAAAAAAAACCAGAAGGACCTTTATTCTTAAAACCTCAAATTCTTTTCATAAAAATCTGCTGTATGTTCGTTCTATTACCTTTATCTAGTTCCAGGAAAATTTTAATCCAATAAGCTTAAATAAATTCAAAGAGCGTCCCCAACTCCACACACGAACGGGTCTGATCTTCATACAAATTCTAAAGGAAATCTCTCAGATTAAGAGGACATGTGACGAAGGCGGTGACTACAATACGATTTTAGTGTATTACCCTTTGAAGTACACTCACTGACTTGTATTGTAGACCTACTTATATAGACATTGATATCAAGACAATGTCCGTTTGAGTTGAAATAGAGATACTATTCGTAAGGTTAGGTGGCTTTATGTTTGATGTTTATTCGAGTGTAAGTAGGTAGGTATCTATTAGGGGTACACTACATAAATACGAAAAACTTTATTCCGTCAGTCACAAATATGGATTTCTAAATATCGATTTTCATAATTCCGAATGGTTAAAATTTCCGAGTATATATATCAACTCCGACTTATCATTACTCCCATTTTTATAATTCCTAAATATCAATATTCCTCACGTTAATAATTACTATTCTGAAAATCCCGAGTTTCAATAGATCGATTAACAAAAAATCCGACATAATGATAATTCGAAACAACAAAAATACGAATTCCGATTTTTAAAATATCGATTAATACAATTCCGATATAAAATGCCTTTAAAAACTGAGTAGTTTGCCTCCGCGCTTCAATAGTCACAGTTCTAACCTAACCTAACCGAAGTGATTCATCAATAGTACAGGGGATCTGCAGCAAGCAAGCAGGCATGCAGCGTGCAAGCAGGCATGCAGCATGCATGCAAGCATGCAACATGCAAGTAGGCATGCAACATGCAAGCAGGCAAGCAGCAAGCAAGCAGGCATGCAAAATGCAGCAAGCATTGTTTCTGTCACGGTTCCGGCACTGTGGGGTTTGGGTGACCCCACGCGAGCTTATCGTCGCAGATGGTTTTAACGCTCACCACCTCAGCTTCGGCTTGCTGCCGGGCTTCGCCGGCCAGCCTCAGCCGCGGTGGCGGTCCTTCAAACCACCTGCTCCTCAGCTCTTGGGCTGCCTCAACCCTTCGCGCCTACGCGGGCTTAAATTGCACTCTAGGGGTCGCTGCAAAACCGACTTCACGAAGTCTTGTCTGTAGACTTCGTGAAGTCGGTTTTGCAGCGATTCGTTTCTGTCACTAAATTCTTTAGCACAACATGTTGACTTTTGAATTTGTT
The DNA here is from genome assembly GCA_958295575.1 of Leucania comma. Classification (NCBI taxonomy): domain Eukaryota; kingdom Metazoa; phylum Arthropoda; class Insecta; order Lepidoptera; family Noctuidae; genus Leucania; species Leucania comma. Next base: position 9,267,644 of record OY282474.1, on the reverse strand, counting down.
CGAAGTATTGAAAGTGGAATGTCGTTTTTTGGACCGAGAACCCATCGAGCATTTGATTCTTTGAACGTATGAAAATCGGAAAACTAGTAAATCGCATTTACGACTTCCGGTAAAATAAATTTTGTGATAATAATAGACATTATTACCTAGGTATTATGAAATTCTGACTTTTGAAAATCGGAATATCGAAATTCGGAATGAAATCTGTCGGAGTATTTGGGTGTTCCCATCTATTAGATATTAAACGACATCTGTATTTCTGTAGAATTTTTGCGTTTGAATTAACTAACAAAACCAACCAACTAACAAAATTTTGCATCCATGAACAGAAAAAAAAAAATGTCCAGGGATGTAGAATATGGGATTTTTTGATTTTGTATATTAGTTATTTTATATTATTAGCTTAGTAAAAGTTTATTGGCATATCTTAACAAAATTTATAAAAATGTGAAACGAAAACGACAAACTGTTTTACAGTTTGGCAGAAGTTGAAAATGTACTAATGAAGGCAAATTATTTATTATTAATAAACCAAAAGAAAACACCTTTATTACCCAACTGCGCCAGAAGGAGGGTTATGTTTTTCGAGAGTATGTATGTATGTATGTAAGTATGTATGTATGTATGTATAATTGTTTGGCACGCTCTGCAGCCTGAACGGCTCGATGGATTTTAGCTTGAGAAGTGTCGTTAGATTCGTATTTACTGTGAGAGTGACACTGGGTATATCAAAATAAAAAAAAAAACAAAATGGCGAATTTGTAGCGCCAAATTCAAATGTTTGGCATGCTCTGCGACCTGAACGGCTCGATGGATTTTAGTTTGAGAGGTGTCTTTAGATTCGTAATTACTTTGAAAGTGATATCGTAATAAAATAAAACTAAAAAAATAAAAAATAAAATACGGTAATTTAAAAAACTAAAAAACCCGACTGCTTTTCTGAGCATTCATGAAAAAGCCCTAAAACAAGAAAATCTGGCAGTCGGGACCCATTCTAGAAAGTCAGCCGTCTAGTCAATAGATTGGAGTAATCTGCAATGTAATATAGGTATGTGCTCTCAACTCTAGAATGGGTCCCGACTGCCAGATTTTCTTGTTTTAGGGCTTTTTCATGAATGCTCAGAAAAGCAGTCGGGTTTTTTAGTTTTTTAAATTACCGTATTTTATTTTCTCAACTTTTTTTAGTGAGGGCAGATTCTCAATTTAATATAATAAAACTATTTTTAGATAGATAATTCACACGTAGTCTTTTTTAACTGGCATATCGTGGATGCATTCACACACAATCTATACTGATAAACACAAAACATTTATTTGTATGTATGCCCTAAAAATATTTCGTTGGAAACAATAGCTTAGTTTCTTTTTTAATCACAGTAAAATAGTTATTGCAAATCTATTACAGGTTTAACATTTTAACTTTATTTTTATCAGTAGGAGCTTTATTTTTATCACTAGGAACGTCCAAGATTCAACAATAAATAGAATTTTACCGAGACATGAAATCTTTATCGTATGATACGTGCCAAGTAAGTACTATCTCTATCGGTTGAACGATGTGTTCAATCAAGCAGAATATACTAGACTCGACGGAACGATCTTGAAGATACGCTGGTAATATTCGATTTATTGTGAACTTTATCATTGAAAAATATTTGTTTGATTCCGAAAAGTTTTTTCCTGAAACACTAAACTTATCATAGTTGCTTATGATGAATAACAACAATACTGTTTTACTGTTCTTTTATGATCACTTTGATGGCCGTCTGTGTGTCTGTCAAGATTTTTTATACTCAGGTTAGCGGTCTCTTGAAGCTGTGAATAAATCAAACTTTTAAATTAACGAAAAAAAATATACTATCGTTTATGTCGCACAAAATGTATATTTTGACACTCTCAAGGAAACCAAAAGTCATAGGATACTTCCCGTTACCTAGAATCCTGAAATTTGGCACGAAGCAAGGTCTTATAGCACAAATACAGTATTAATTCTGAAAATTTTAAAGTAGTTATGTAAAAAAAACTTGATTCGGGAATTGAAATGTTTACATAAGTTAATTTGCACGGAACCCTCAGTGCACGAGTCCGACTCGCGCTTGACCAGTATTTATTTTTTAAATTATGTGTAGATTTAATTTTATTGTTCTGGTTTTGATGTTTCTTTCTATTTAAAAAAATGTATCCCATAACCAATATAAAACCCTTGAATAATAAACTTAAAAGGTAATTGAGAAACTTGAAAATATCAATCATAAATACGATATCTACATTATTTTGCAAGACGACAAGCGATTGTCAGTAAAAAATAAGAATGACCCATAAACGAATTTTCCTTTTTCGCTCCTTTAAAAGGTGAAATTTCAAAAACCCTTTCTTAGTGCCTGCTTACATCTTATAAGGAAGCCTTGAATAAATATCACATACCTAGTCTCAATAGTTTCAACTACTAATAAACTTTAGTCAATCAGTTTCTCCTATTATATATAATTGATAACAACGTTGAATTAATTAAACTAAATGATGAATATTCGTAACCGCGTACCCTAGCAGCTAGGGTTGAAAGTATTAGGTATATTTTCAATTAAATACTTTTTTTTTTGTTTTGCTTTTTAGAGTTGCGTAGGAACATCGAATAAAAAACGGAACTTTTGTGGGATCACTCGTGTGTCTATCGTCTATCGGCCTGTTCGTCTGTTACTGCAGATTTGCTCCGAATGTACCGTACCCATTCACACATAGCTAGTTATGTAATCCAAACATAGACTCGTTACGTAAATAAGTAAATTTAGAATACAGGGGCGTCTCTATGTTCTAAATTTATTTATTTGTTTCGTAGAACGAAAATTGACAAACAATATCTAAAATTAATGTTTAAAACATAAAATCTTTAATTTTACGTTTTAAACATTACTGTTTGAAATGTAAAATGTTTTTTTTAAGGATCTCAAAAATATTTTTAAACGTTAATTTAAAATTTGTAGTAGACTATTGAGTCTAAAATTGGAGTGCAATGAAAATGAAAATAACTTATGTGCAATTTATTTAGGTAGGAAAAAATAACAATTTACACGAATCTGACTCGCACTTGACTTGTTTTTAGTAAACATATTACAGTCTAAACTATTAATTAGTCAAAACTAGTTTTCAAAGAATAAGTAGGTACTTTTGATCACTTAAAACTATTTTTAAATTACTCAAAAACCAAAAACCATAAACCTAACAACAATAAACCAGTTAAAATTTAACCATTTTAATTAATTATTTAGAATTATTATAAAAAAAATATATTTTGTTTCATAGTAATTCTAAAACTAATTGACAACAAAAACTTTTCGTGTTTTTTTTTAAATAAAAATGAAGCATACTTATTTTAACGTACTTATACTGACTGAACCCATTAAATTTAACAAAACTTTATATAAGCCCTTTCGTTTTTTAGGTAAACTGAATTATTATATTTAGGACTATTGGTACTAAAATATAAAATAATGTTTTCAATACACTTGCTCAGAAAGTGGCTCTTATTGCACTACACTTAGGTTTATAATGGCACCTGTTACCAAACTGTGACATTTTGATTACCATTACGCACTAGTGCTGTAATGTAGCTATAACCTTTTTGTTCAACCTCTTTGTTCGCTAATCAAATTTTGAATATGAAAAAAAAAATCATATTTATTTATTAGGTTATTGCGTTCGTTCAATAGTATAAATTAGTGTCTTATTACTTATTTCATGTAATTTCAACCATTTTAACTTGTAAAAAACGATTTATTTAATAACAAAACATTTAATATATAAATCGTTCGTTCAAATAAAAATTGTTTTTCTTTGTGGTTTATGGTCACCATTTTAAGCGCCATTTTACGCCATTTTAAGATGCGCGCGGTTTTTGGTGTGATTTTTTCGTTTGAAGTTCATTGTCTGTATTAATTAAATAAAATCAAATACTACAAAAAAAATATGAAATGTTACATCCTATTGTCACTAAAACTATCGTAAAATCTTTTCACGCAAGAAAACAACGACTAGGCAACTTGATCAAAAGACTATGTAGCCATAGCCTTCAGTATGGGTCAATTAAAAAAAAATGGATGCGTGCCTATGAAAGTTACCGCCATATTATGAAATGTTTTTCCTAGTTTTGCTGTTGTAATAATAGTTAGCTAAATTATTTTTCTTCACAAGTGTATTGAAAAACGTCGTATGATACACGTGAGTAATGTATGGTTACCGTCCTTGGCTCTCTTAAGACCCTCGCCACAGCTCGGGTCTTAATACCACCTCGACGGTAACCATGTACATTACACACTTGTATCATAATGTACTATTATTTTATAAATACTATGTTATGTAGACCCTAAATAAGTCAGATTCACAACGTATCAAAGACATGTCAATGTCAGTTATTACAATAATTACGAATATAGGTGTAGACCTAAGAGATGGATCTACTTTCAATTATTTATTGAATTAGCAAAGCGTGCAAGCAAATTACATTGCTTAATTTTACTTACTAAATAATACTACGAGTACGTTTATACCATTTATTTTCCAATAGTATTTAGCTGTTGAAGTTATTTCAATTATTTCAAACAACTCAATCCATTACTAACTAAACAATACTGTTAAAACATATCCTTTATTATACCAGTTACAGAACAAATAGTACATCGTAGATTGCTATTGTATTGTTCTAAGAAGCTTAGAATCATTTGGCAAGTGTTATGAATGTTACAGAATGCAAAGTCATCTTTACTGATACCGTAAAATGGGGTTACTTTTTCCCTGGGATACCAATAAGAACATGACAAACTGTGTTTGGTTAATAAGCTGGTGCCAAAATTATACCCCAGGGTCAAAGTTACCCCAATCTACTTGGTATAAATTTTAAAATTTTATTTCATAATGTATTCTGACACTTCCATAGCTCATGTCAAACGTATTCTCATCCCACTACTAAATGTATGACGTCCCCTATATGTTATAACGTAGGTAGAGGGCATAGTATAGTTGCTATATGTGCGTGTTGCTTAAATCGTGTCGTGCGCAGGACGTATGCTGTCTCCTGGATCGTTGCTTCCAATACCCGCGGCGGAGCGCCCGCGACTGCGGCTGTCAATTTGCATTGCTGCATGCCGCGCCAGACGACCAAAACCAGGGTAGCTAGCGGAGCCCTGCCCGCGCTAGATCGCGGGCTTGCCCCCACTGCCAATGCCGATGTGCCGGTTGCGACCACCAAGTAAGCAGTAGCACGCTTACTAGTGTGTTACAAAGTCGCGTTGAGTTTACACATATTTCTGCTAAGCACGCTACTCACGACGTTGACACTTGCACCGGTTTTCATTCATTTTCAAACGTCTGTTAGACGTCACCTCCGATTATAGCTCCATAATCACCACCAGCGGGTTCTCAATCACAATTTGATATTATTTCACAGGAAGATGCTGCTACTGCGTCTGATATAAATATTCAGAGACCCACTGAGGCATCCAGCGAATCAAATGTGGTGGCCCTATTTGCTACCGAGACCTATACAACAAAGGTTTGATGACCCTTGGAGCTAAATCCAATTATTTTTCAGCACATTTTAGGCGACACGTCACTTGTAAGGGTTGACACGAGGTCACATTGTTCGTTTGAAGATAGAAGTGTATAATAATAATATAAGTGTGAGTGAAACGTCAAAGGCAATGCGTGTTAAAGTCACTTTGAATAACGTGGCCAGTGCCCTGACTCTTATTACCTCCTGGCTCACAAAATATCTCAGATAATGAACTAAATAATGTTATTATACAAATAATTCACAATTGCACTTGCAGTGTTTTAGGTGTTCAAACACGTTTGTTTTACTGAAACCCTTATTAAGCACGCTAGCATTTACGTCGCTAAAATGTAACCAAAATGGTTTTATATTTTTGCGATTCTTTTGCACGTTATTTCGTTTTGTAAAGTGATTTTTTGTATCCACTTGCTTTTGTTAAATACCTCACCCTAGAGTTTTAATGACATTATTTTAGGGTCACGTCTAACCTCTTTGAGCGAGAGGCTTATCGCTCAGGTTTGTGTCAAAGTCTTTGAGTTTTAAGTCAACTAAAAGCTACATGGATATTTAATATTATTTTGTAAAATCAAATAAGACCTTGTAGAAATTAAATGGCTAGTTTTAACTTCAAACTTTGCAGTAGCAGCACCGTGTTTAGATTTTAATAATATGATTCACATTTATACATAAATAAGCAGGTACCTAGATGGCACGCCCACTGGTTTTTGTATGTGTGTACTATTATATCCACCTTGACCACGACTGCGGAAAGACACATTTGAAACCAGGTCATCCAAATAGAAACAGAACAGACAATGGAAGCGCCACAAAAGACCCAAAACTAATACATAGATGCTTAACTATCCAAAAACAGATAAGCAAAACTACAATATCATTACAATGTGGCCAACCGCCCTAAATTGCATTCAACCGCCTGAAGCCATGCTTAAACAATCGCTATTTGCCGGACTAAGGAAATGTTAGCAACGTAACAAGGCTGGCTCATTTCCCGTGGTAAAATTTGCAAGGGTCTGTGATCGATGCTTGTAAACGTAAAGGCCTCATTTCACAGAAGCCCTCTGCTAAGCTACGCATGACTGTATTTAGTTTTACTTTGTATGAAATCGTAAAAAAAAGGTCCAGGATAGATTCAGGTGCTTGCGTGGGTGCTAAAGCGATCGAAAAGTATCAAATATATCTCTATTGTTTTACCTTTTTTATGCGGAAAACTATGAAATAAATTGTTCTACTCTAGGTGGAGCGAAAGAAAGTGTTCTGACAGTCTTTTTCTCTTCAAAAAGTTGGATTTCTCTCTTTTTAGTCAGTAATAGTCATCTTTTACTGATTAAATCCTATCCGTGTTCCTCCAGTGGCTCTACGGTAACTCTTTTGAATAATCAGGACGTATATATTGTGCGTTCGCTTAAGCACCCATGCAAGCTCTGACCGGGAACTTAGTTAGATTGTGCACTGAAATCTACAGTCATAGTACGCACGAATGCGTAGGTGGCAAACAAATGCAGCGCGCAGCTGCTCTAGCGTAGCAAACCTCTCCCAGCACGACGTAGTGGACGGTCGACTTAATATAATTTGATCGTAAATCTAGTTTGAAGCTGCCTAAGACCATAATGGGGAGCGAAATTGCGAACCGTTTTGTGTTGACGGCAATGAGTGATGGATCAAAAAGAAATGTTTTGTTAAGTTGCTTTAATCTTCCTTTGTTTCCATCAAAGTTTTTCTGGCTTTTTGCCAGAGTCTGCTTTGTTTAAAAGTCTGTGTTATGTATGCAAGTGTACGGTTAGAGTTTTTGTTTCACAATCTGCTGACTTTTTAGTTTGAAGTGTACCTAAGTTTTATCAGAAATAGACGTCATTTTTAAAATTGTGTGTCACATTTGTGAGATTTAAAGAAAGCTACAAAATTCTGCAATATATTAACCGTTTCATTTTCATATCGCTTCCTATGAATAAATTCCATGTACAACAATACTATTTTCATTTGGCCCTTCGATTGCACAATCAAAATAACCTTCAGTCCAAACAAAATAAACCTGAACTTCACCATCTGCAAATGACTAGACACCTCAATTTGGACAAATATCTACCTATCATATTATGTAATACCAGTTGGCGTGGCTTGCAATATGCATGTCAGTTGCAGCCCTTCCTTTCCGTACCCATTACCAAACAATGACACAGTTTATTTATAAACAGAAGATCAAGTACAAGCAAGCGTAAATTAAAGTTCGAAGAAGACAAAATTATAATCTCAATAAAAGTGATTGTCGGAACGTCAGAATAAAGAAATGGACCGTGATTATGAAATTTAAGAACACATTCACTAATACTATTTTGTCTTTATCTAGCTAGCCACCTTCTAAGATAGTTAAGGAATAAATTTTTATAAGTTAATAGACTACTGAGATGTTTTTTATTTCCTTTTTTTAATGAGAAATTATCAAATAACTTTGCTGTTCTGGGTAGAGGGAGAGGGAATGTGAGACTTTTACTAACTGAACTCCATAGGTGTTCTTACAGCTACTCTTTGAGTTTTTAAGGGAACAGTAACTTTTAAACCAGCCTTGTGCTCTGGCAGTCATCGAAGATAGGTATTTGAAATTCATATCGTAAGTACCATTGCTTTGTAAGAATATCATATAAAAATTCACACCTTTCTGACATAGAAGTTAGTGAGAAACTTCAATAAAAAAACACAATTCATAATTGTCGACAGCTTTGATGAAACGTAACTCAAACAAATACTTAGTTGAACTACTGTTTTATACTTACTGCAACAAAGCTTGCTACCAAACTCTCTAAAGTTAGTAATTGAATTTCCTGTAAACTCCAAACAATGTACTAATAAGTGTTTTGAATTCATTTTCGAGTGAGTTAGACGGTCCATGCGGTGTGTTACGTAAGTTATGAACGATAAATTGAGATCAGTTTCGTATTAGATTTTGTAAATTTAGTTACCTTCAAATTGTTGTTGTTTCATTATGTTGAATTGTGTAAAGTTAGCAAGAATACTTGATTTAGATTTAGGCAGGATAAAAGTTTAAAGATTATGATTACCAGGATTACACATAAGTTTTCACTGTAATGTCATTAACACAATCTCAAAAACATCTCTAATGTCATTAAATTTTGACAAGTTTTTGATTTTTACTGCTATTGTCACTTAAGTTTCATACATTTTTGAGCATGCAAATTGGCTTCTAGTTTAAGGTACTATATCAGCCTTATAAAGTTCCTACCACTGGATCTTAAGTCAATACTCTTTTAGAGAAGGAACGGGTCATTTTCCATCACGCGGACTCTAGTGCAGGTTGGTTGATGACACCTGTCATCCAAATTTTGTTTCCCTTACAATATTTTTTGTTATGAAATAAGTTACACATAGTAAAGCGCTTGGCTGTATATCTGTCGGTAAGGCTAATACATCAATATTAAAGTTAATGACAGAGTAAGTAACAAACAGTAATACATACCATGTATACTGTAAAATCTATTACGGTTAGTCTCTAAAGGCTCTACTTAATAAAAAATAAAATAAAATATGCTCTACTTTTGAATAGGTATTTATCGAGTCGAGCAAGTGGGATTAGAGCATATAGGGATATAACCAATACACATAGAAAAATGCTTACAAAAAAGCACAATATACTCATCTATTGTCTCACTAACCAATCTATTCCCTACAATAATAGCCTGGTTGCCTGGAAGAGATCACGGAATGCGATAAGGACGCCCATTGTATGTGCTTTAGACTTCAGTTTTTTTTTTTTTTTTTGTATTTCTTTAAGTGCCAACAATAAAGTATATAATAAATAATAAAGAACTTTAGTAGCTCTAACCAATCTAAATAAAACGTAGATTAAATTCTTTAAAGCCAGAAAAGCTATTGTTTTACCAATTATTGTTATGACGCTATTCTCTTTAAACGTAAGCACCATTAATTAGTCTAATTACTCCTAAAAGATTTCAGCCGAGATACGTGCAAAGTAAAATCATTTACCGAGAAATTTTAACAGCTTTAATAAAGAATACATAATTTAATATACATACTTATAAAAGTACCTTAATAATACGCCTGAAATTCTCGGCTTCAAACAATTTGCTGAATAATTTATTGACGGAAGTATAACTTTAATGAATCGCTAAAAAGTCCTTTACAGCGATTGTACAATTTTATTATTAATTAGAATTCAGTTCCTGATTCTTAAACCTTTTACTTAAATTAATGCACGATTTGTTTATAAATAGAGTTAAATTACGAGTTATTATGGCTGGAGAAATATTGCTGCCATCAATTTAAAAATCCATAAATAAACAGTTATAAATATTGTAGCTATAGGTTGTTGTTTATTTGCTATGTAGTTATGATTTTTTTTTTAATATTTTTAAATAGTGCTTAACTGCAATCCTGCCTGATGGCAAGCAATGATCCAATCGTTGATGGTGATACACATTTAAAATCCATAAATAAACGGTTATAAATATGGTAGCTATAGGTTGTTGTTTATTTGCTATGTAGCTATGAGTTTCTTTTTTAATATTTTTAAGTAGTGCTTTACTGCGACCCCACCTGATGGTAAGCAGTGATGCAATCCTTGATAGTAATACATATCAGTTTATTAGGAGTCTATTCACTGTAACCTTGGAGACACCTAAATTATAATCTGACGGGAAGGCCGCCACAGCTAAATTAACTAAACTCTGCATTATTGTCTGTTAGTAGAATTATTCAAAAGAGTCACTGAGGCCTTAGAACATCAAGAGCAGTGAAAGAACACAGGTAGATTTTAGTCAGTAAAAGTCTGACACTTCCTCTTTAACCAAAGGAAGAAAACATTTGATGATTTTTCATCAAAAAAGAAACACGTTTTATGATAAACAATGTAATAAGGGTCAATCAAACACATATAACACTCCAATGTACTCATACAATTATAATATTCTATTAATTGAATGAAGTTAAGTGACATCAACCCGCACTGGGTCCACGTGGTGAATTACGGCCCATTCCCCTCTCCTCGTGAGGAGGCCTGTATCCCAGCATTGGGAACATTAAAAGGCTGACGGTGATGATGATGATGAATTGAATAAACTAATTCCTGTATCACTATTGCTTCCATTGTTTCATAAAACGTACAATAAACAACTTTTTTTTTAATAATAATATCTGTTCCCCAGAGTTTGTCTCGCGGCTTTGGTTTCTGCTCTGCTCCCATGGGTCGTATCGTGATATTATATAGCCAGCCTTCCACGATAAATGGGCTATCCGACGCTAACAGATTCGAACCAGTAGTTCCTGGGATTAGCTTAGCTTGGTTTTTAAGCAAACCAAATCTTTAAGCTTTATAATATTTAATCTAGTATTGATTATAAAGAACTATATTTTCATCTAAGGAAGCAATGTGGGATACTAAGTATATTGATAAAAATAATGGTTTTGGATTATTTAGGCTAAGAACTCACGACGCGTTTAACGGCCGCGTTCTACGCAGTTGTTTACGGCTCTCGCTGTACCGGCGGGCAACTTGTAGAATCGCGTTGGCCGCGGTCACCCGCCGCTTCGGCGACTTGCACCTGCACGCACTGCGGTCGGTTGGTGGGCGACCGTGCAGTGGCTGGCGATAATCGGCCGCCAGGAATACAGTCGTAAATCGCAACCGCGACGGCTGCGTAACAGCGTAAATCTGACGTCTCGTGAGTTTTGATGAAATAGCTGTTTCCTCTACTGCGGCGGGCGCGGGTGAAAACCGCTTCGTGAGATCTTGTCCTTATATGTACCTACATTTTTTATGAATGTGCTATATCACGTAGATCCACAACTACCAAACTTGTTCATACAAAAGTAGACTCTAAACATCGGAATTAAGGCCTATAGTGGCGTGGATGTGAGAGGACACCGGTGTCCTCTGAGCTAGGACAGAATATACTAGGAAGTTCAATCTCATTTTTCGCAAAACGCTTAAATCCAAAAAGCATGAAATTCAAAAGCCATGTTGAAACCGAAAACGTAAAAGAAAAACCTTTTACTAAAGCAAATATACATCCACACATTTTTATACTAAAAACACACCTACTTTTTATTCACACATAAATTCCTATTCACGGGCTACGCGTACACACGCTATACATCTAAAGAAAACATTTATAGAACTTAATAAAAACTTTACACGTTTATTTAAATAAGCGTAAAGGTTAAGTTTTTTTAGTACTGAAATAACAAACCGTAAAGGCAGGTCAGTCATCCTTCGTTGTGAGTAAAGTCAAGTGAAACGGAGTTAAATAAAAAATTTAAACAACACAATGCCCCACATTTCCATTGTCGAAGCTGCACGCGACGGTAATAGGCAAATAATAAAAATTTAAAACACCCTGTAGCGTTTAGGACGTGTGAGGTAATGTAGATTTCTTTTTTTTTTTTAATAGTGTAGTCGTAAGTGAAAATTTTACACGTTGGAAAGTTATGGTTGAGTTGTAAAGTTATTATTAAAGCAATTTTTTTAAAAAGTGATATTGTTTTATGAAACACGTTTTGTAATTTGTGAAGTAAAACATCGTGAGGAAACGGCTATATCTATATTACATAAAAGAAAATCGTGTTACACTATTTATAACTCAAGAACGGCCTATTTATAACCGATTTGGCTGAAAATTGGGTGAAAATTTCTAATTTTTATCCCGTTAAGTAATAAAAATAACCACAACCTGTTCATTTATTGGTATAGGATAGAGTAGGGTAGAGTAAGGTAGAGTAGGGTAGAGTAGGGTGGAGTAGGGTAGACTGGGAGCGAAGCGGCGGGCAAGAGCTAGTCTTGAATAAAAATTAGAAAACACGTGTGAGAACCAACGCTGAACTTGCTTGTTGGCTCATAATCTCTCTTTTTTTTATGGTAGGTAAAATCATCCAATGACAAATCCCGCCCTTGGGTGGAGCGGGAAATAGTGTCAGACTCTTACTGACTAAAAACCTACCCTGTTCCTTCCCTGCCTTGGTTCCAGGGCCCTGGTATGTATTTTCAAACTTTCCCAGAGCCCATAATCTCTCTTGGAAATGAGGCTTCTAGGGTTGTGGGAATCTTTCAGAGTTGCCGTACCTCTAGAATGCAAAGCCAAATAAAAAAAACCCAGGCGGGTTTTGGTCAGTAAAGCACAGCACCTAAAGCCGAGGAGTCATTTTGATAATTTCCCTACCGAAAAAAAAGAGAAGCCTTTTGTCTCAGCAGTTGGGACATTATAAGGCTTGAATAGACCCATTTATTAAAGATTTAGTATGTTATGGTTTTTCTCGTATTATGTTATTAACTAAGCCAAAAGCCTTCGAAAATGACAATAGAAAAGATACATAAAACAAATTTAATGTTTACAAAAATCATAAAATATAGAATTTTTATATCTACGTGTTCCTTTCTATCGTGAAAAACTCTTTTCAAAGTCGCCAAACCGTATTTTCTTGAGATGTTGTATTTAGATCCAGATATTCAGATATTCGAACAATGACTAAAGAAAACATGTGTAACGATGCGTATAGGCACATTCAACTGGATATAAATGCGTGTATTACACAGGAAAATAAAAGTACACGGCTAAATTTTGATCGTTTTAATCCCATGGAGGGTCGATCGAATACCTAAAACACTATCGATTTGTGAAGAAAAATTTAAAAAAAAACGGTAATTTAAAAAAGTAAAAAACCCGACTGCTTTTCTGAGCATTCATGAAAAAGCCCTAAAACAAGAAAATCTGGCAGTCGGGACCCATTCTAGAATTGAGAGCACATACCTATATTACATTGCAGATTACTCCAATCTATTGACTAGACGGCTGACTTTCTAGAATGGGTCCCGACTGCCAGATTTTCTTGTTTTAGGGCTTTTTCATGAATGCTCAGAAAAGCAGTCGGGTTTTTTAGTTTTTTAAATTACCGTTTTTTTTTTATTTTTTTTTAGTTTTGTTTTATTACGATATCACTTTCAAAGTAATTACGAATCTAAAGACACCTCTCAAACTAAAATCCATCGAGCCGTTCAGGTCGCAGAGCGTGCCAAACATTTGAATTTGGCGCTACAAATCCGCCATATTGTTTTTTTTTTATTTTGATATACCCAGTGTCACTCTCACAGTAAATACGAATCTAACGACACCTCTCAAGCTAAAATCCATCGAGCCGTTCAGGCTGCAGAGCGTGCCAAACAATTATACATACATACATACATACATACATACTCACATACATACATACATACATACATACTCTCGAAAAACATAACCCTCCTTCTGGCGCAGTCGGGTAAAAATAAAGTACTTTTTTTCTAAAAGTCGAATTAATATACCCACGTACGAAATTAATTTCTTTAAGTAAACAACAGCTGAGCGAGTCCAATGACCTGTAGATATTTGTCGGTCGTTGCGTACTAACTACCTATAGGTCATTTTACTCGATCTGCTTTAAATGGAATGCTTTGTCGCATTTTTGTATTACGCTTGTCTACGAAAGTTCTGCGGGTGTACATTCCTATACATTGTTTTTCGTGCCTTATTTGTATTTTATCGACGTTTTTCGCAATAAAGCAGGTATATGATAAACAATTTTCTTTTGATCATCACGAATTTAAACCCATCAACATTTCTTCAGACAACCATGCAAAACTCTTGAATCGCATGCCTTACAATGACAAGTAACCTCAAGGATTTAAAGAAAATTGAACCTTATGTCTTTCAGTTAAGGATAATTAAAACTGTGTTCTGAATTATTTGAAAGTGTAGTGTATTTTCACTTTGAATTGTGGGTTTGTTGATGTCAAGAGTGTGGCATGTTTTTGTGATGACATTCTAAAAGCACGCGAAGAAAAGAGGTTCCAGTTTACAGTATTGTCGTTTCCTTATCTATGTATAACATTATGTGAGTCATACACGATCAAATGGACTACCCAATTTACAAGAAATCTTTTCGTCAAGAAATCTTGCGTAAACTTCAAATGCTTTTTTCTTGACCGAAATCTTTGATAAGTAAGCGCAGCCTACTAGAATGTTTTACGAAATAAATATTGTCTCGATACTATTAATAGTTATAGCATATATTTAGTACCTAGTTTAGATTGCATAATTGATTTAAGAGTAAATAGGTTACTTATAGGCAAGTGTACTCCACTGTTGACTACATCATCGCTTACCATCAGGTGAAATAGTAGTCGAATGAAAGCCTATCAGTAATACAAAAAAAAAAAAGATTTACATTTTTTATTTACTTACCGTATGCTAGTGTGTGTCTTGTAAGAAGATAGAACCGGTCGTATTTATGGAGTCTAGACGTTCAAATGAAATTGAAAAGTAACAAAAACCTTAAATCAATATGAACTGTGGAACTACATTTGAAACATTCAACTTGAGTTTCAATTTATTCTACAAACGATCTCTTTTTATTCTACAATTTATATATCTTGGATATGTAAGATGTAAGGCTTATTTTTTATAAATATAATACCTACAGTTCATCACAATCACCTTCACTATTTATACATATTTAATTATTTGTAACACTCTTCTACCGGCATGGCAGTTTGCCCTTGTCAATGCAGAAATCTATCACATATATGTGACTGAACATAAGTCACCTATTTTAAATACCGACATTAATTGTGTGTTTCATAGCAAATTCATACTTCGCCTCCTTTCCAGTTTCAAAGTAAAATATAGAGAATAGTATTACTGTACAGTGTTAGATTTATCTGAGTAAGAACTATGCGGGCCAACTGGAAACTCCTCTCTTAAAGATATACCACACCGGTAAAAGGATCTTATTCAGAACTTGTTACCAGAATTCAATAAGACAACTTGTTTTCTTGTACAATATTTTTTCAATGTCTTCTATTTTCTATAATTTTATTCTTCACTTTAATGTTTTGTATTTTTCTCATGATCTACATTGTCACAGTTATATTTAGCTAAGATAAATGCTGATTTTTCAGTTCAAAGAATATTAAAATAGTTTATGTTTATACACATCTTTATGTATTGTTATGTTACCGGCCAAACCCGATTTTATAATGAACTAGTTTCACATAGGCCAAACCGGCGTTATTAGTCCAAGAGGTTACAAAGCGTGCTCGGAATTTTAGGGTACCCTGACTCGGATAGGGTGGGATAGAAGGAGCTCCGCTCCTGCCTTACCTTTCATGGTTATTTTTTTATACTTAAAGAGCCAAACCAGTTTATATGGCTTTGGTGAAACTAGTTGATCTTATATGTTTTGGTTTAGCCGGTAACATATTTCGACCACGAAGGTTTTCTATGATTTCTTGAAGTTTTGTTAACTTCTAGTTTTTGTTTCTATTTTGACGACAAAGCGCGCATTTAAAAAATGACCTATGATGCCGTATTTCGAATTTCTTTCTTTATAATAAATTACACGAAAACTCATAACATCAAAATTTCACTCGCATCAGATTTTCTATTTTTCAATTGGAATGCTTTTGAGCACTATCTTTTCTTTCTTGTATATTAAAATTAAAAAAAAAAAAACAGTTTTCTTGTTGTTGTTGTTTTTTTTTTATTTAAGTCACGGAGTTGAACCACTCACTACATAGAATTTATGTTTTCTCTGTAGAAAAACAATTTTGTGAAGTTGCAAAATTCTGAAATATTTTATTTCTATTGCAGCACATGCGGTGGTCGCACACGCATACGCAGAGCTTGGAGTGTGAGGAACGATTATTGGCTCGATGTAGCCGACCTCGGGTGAATTCGGCAATCTTCGTGTCAGCCGAGCCGGCTGGGGGCTTTCCAGGCTTTGATGCTGGCGAGTTTCTGAGGCGTCACGGCTCTCAGTCTAAACTTTGTCGCAAAGCCAGGTAAGTAGCCGGTGTTCACATTGCTTACTTTAAAAATATAGTAGTATTTGTAAAAATATTATTCTACATTATTTGCACACCTTAGGTACCATGTGAAAAAAAAAACTAGCTTATTTAGGTACAGGCGTATTCTAGATACGCCTGTACCTAAATATTTTTTCTGAATAAAAAAAAAAGCCTGACAATAACAACAATATTTTTCGCTTACAATTTACAGATCAGCCGATAACATACCTTTAACAGCATTAAGCGACTCATCTGAGAGGTTATGCAAGGGCAAACATACAAGAGAAGACACCATTAATGAAGAAGCCAAATCGGATGACAGCATTAGTGGCAGTGTTGAAACTGTCAAACACTTCGGACTACCGATTCTCTCAGTATCTGGCCCCTCACCCCCCGATGAAGACTACGACCAGATAGATGAGTATCTGTAGCATTTCCACACCAGTTTCCAGCTGAAATACGTGCTGGAAAAGGTTAGGCCACCTTGGCCTAGCCCTGCACAAAGTCCCTAAGCTGATGACTAGACTAGCATCGCACTGCACTGGACTATATAAACATTTTTCTTTTGTGATAGTGTGTGTTTTTGAATGAATGGGTCAGACTCTTCGGCGCCACAACGAATTTCAAAGACTTTTCGCTGAAGTTCTATTAGTGAGTCTTGTTGAGGGACCATAGCTTAGCGTGGTGTGTTTTCATTGATCCTAACATTGATATTTTTGTATCTAATCTCTCGTGTCTATTGAGTGTTAAGAATTCGCGATTAGCCTTTAAATTCACCTTGATAGTTTAAGGACTGCACAATAACTTTACTAATAATATAACAGTGCCACTTTTAACTTTATTGGAAGTGTCTATAACATTATCATAAGCAATCTCGATGTAAGTATCGTCTTAATCTAAATTATTATGTATAAAATAATAATCTGCAGTGTCTTAGACTTTTTCATTTAATTTAATTGCTAGTTCACTGTGAGTGTAATTATAATGCATAAAATGTTGTATTGCATGTAGGTATGAAAACATTTTGCATGTATCTAGTATAATATGTAGCGGTAGAATCTATGAAATGATTTGAAGGTTGAACTTTGGTCCAATGAAATGTATTACCTGCACATGGTGTGTTAGAGTGTAAGATTGTATTGGTAAGGGGATTCTGTATGATGGGAAGTTTCTATAGCAGAGTTCTGTATAAAACTTACCTACTTATAAATGTTTGTAAAATAATATATCAAGTATTTAGTCTTTTATATCCTATAATCCTTCTACTCTGCCCAAGATTGTTTTTATCTTAAAGTCGTCTAAAGTACAGCTTAAATCTAGGGTTATTATTTTTTGAGTAAAACCTATATATTTTATTTTTGAACTCGTATCAAAAATCCCAAACAATATTTATAAAATGTCAATTAAAATTCATCACGGACACGTATTTTGTTAACATCCATCCATATTTTTGTAAATAATTAGGAATACTGAAGGCACTAAATAATGAATCTATAAAATTAGTCTGTATTGTATTTGAATAACTGCTTATTTTCTATACGTATGAATCTTTACTGGTGATTGGGGACCAGATGGACAGATATGTCACAGTAGGCCTTAAATCCAAATCACGGAGTTTTTCCAAATCCTATAACTTAAAATTTTGGAATAATAATACCTATTTCAAAGTTAAGACTATATTATTCCCTCCACTATTTATAGATTTTATCCTTCATCAATTTTGAATAGAAGCGTGTTGCACAAACCTTAGAAATTATGAGTTATGTTTATTTGGAATTGCTGAATTTTTTAGAAATTCTCATGAGCATTTTGCTGAGTTCAGCAAAAAAAGACGCAGATGTGTTTCCTCTGCAAAATATTATAGAAAGTAAAATCGCCATTATCCTTTCGACCCAAAATTTAGATTTACTATCTCATTTCTTTTATGTTATTGCAATAGTATCGCAAGTCGTAAAAACCTTCCAAAAATCAGTTAATATAACAATCGTATTAATTAGGATATACATAGCCGTCAATTTTAATCCAAAATCGTAGTATTACATAAAAATATAAACATTTCTGATTGGTAGATAATGTAGAATAGTTAATATAAATGTACAAAG
Source organism: Leucania comma (assembly GCA_958295575.1). Lineage (NCBI taxonomy): Eukaryota > Metazoa > Arthropoda > Insecta > Lepidoptera > Noctuidae > Leucania > Leucania comma. The sequence continues at coordinate 9,249,130 of OY282474.1, read as the reverse complement.
CTTAATTTTGTATTGGTTTTCGTAAGAATCAATAATTATGTAGCAGATAACTTAAGAATATTATACTTAGCATATTTTGACGATATTTTGTATTTCCTAAAAAAATAGAAATATGGAAAAGATAGAATAAAAAAAATCTAGGTTCATAAAGCATCTAATAGAATAAATATAACACATTTGAATGTAAAAAATATGCCGTTTGAATGGATTCCATAAATTCTAAAGAGTGTCATATCGCAAATCGATTTTCGTGTGTAGATTTTTAGTGTAAAATAAATTTTAATACATTTTCATTTTCTTATTTCGAACTGGTGTATAAGGAAACAGGATTCTTCTGATGTTTTCATTCGAATATGTGTATAATCGAAGTTGTCTTGTGCCAATCGTTAATCGATGTTCTTATATTCTTTTAGTTTTTCTCTCATGATTTTAATATTGATAAAATTGTCTGTGGAAAAATGTTGAGGCCATTTACAAATGTTTCGATAAGATGTTAAAAAAATCATAGAATGTAAATATATCTGTAAGTGGGCTCAGTATTTTTTTTTTTGTTTTTGTTGAATTTACAATATTCGAGGATTTTCTAAAATTATAACATTTACTTAATGCTAAAAGGTTTAGATGTTATTACACCACTAAAATTATTTTGTAATTTTAAATTACTAGTGTAGCTTTTACATGATATTAGAATGCATACCGTATTGATAGTTACTGTACTAATTGAAGTTGTACATATCTCTGAATGATCACGATTGTTATAATTATAAATGCTCATAATTTAATGTACATTATGAAAAGTCTATTAAGTATATTGTAAAATTACTATTTACATCCTTACGTCTATTTACTATCACGATGAAATAAAATTTTAAAAATCTTAACATTTTCTTTTATTGTGAATTTCTACTACTACTAAACAGGAGTAATGCTATAATTTCATAGATATTATATAAAAATTACCCAATAGTTGAGAAAATTAACGTGATGTGGGCTGTCTTATTGATGTTCAGTTTTGTGTCGCTCCTGACTTTTGGAGGCTTATACAAACTAGTACAGATAGCCATTGAGGCCGAAAGGCGGCCGCGTACTGGTAGACCCAGCGTTGAAAGGCTTCCCACAAGGTGGACCGATGGGGCTCTGGAGCGGTATGAAAATGCATACCAGGGCCCTGGAACCAAGACAATGTAAGGACGGGGTAGGTTTTTAGTGAGTAAGAGTCTGACACTATCTCCCGCTCCACCCAAGGGCGGGGATGTCATTGGATGATTTTACCTACCATAAAAAAAAAACAATTTGGACCGATGACCTGGTCAGTTTTGCTGGAGTCTAATAGATGCGAGGTTGTGGCGAAGCTTGGGAGAGGCCTATGTCCAACAGTGGTCGTCTTTCAGCTGAAATGATGATGGTGACACACTAGTAGTATGTTGCCAACGGCACAAGTTACTGCCGCCGTCGGCCCACTCACACTTGACACTCACGACGGCTGCCTTCATTTGTTTGAATGTCGACGGCTGCCGCCGACATGTTGATGGCTACAGTTTTACTTGTGTCTTTGGCAACATACCACTCGTGTTTTTAAGCTCTAAAAAAAAAGTAAAAAACTAAAACCCGACTACACAAAAAAGAACGCTAAAAAAGTATGAAACAAGATTTTTGGGTTACAGGATAAACAAGAACAAAACAAAAAGAAAAGCCGTAGTGACACTTTATTAAAGTGTTATGGTTGGTAACTATACCTATATAAAATTAAACACTTCCGGCCACCATAGACGCGGGCTTGCGGACGGCGTGCCATCGGTAGCACGCTGTCCGATCGTCCGGTAACCGACCGGACCGAGCCCAAGTCGTCGACGGCGCGTTCTGTTCCCGCGCGCCTCAAGGAGCTGTCAACACACCGAAGAGGCTCAGCCTGCTAACTGCAGGCAGGGTCGAAGCCTACTGGGGTCATGGGTTAACTTCCGAAAGGAATGCCCGGCCTCGGCACGATAGGCTACGATGGAACGGGGTAGGTTTTTAGTCAGTAAGAGTATGACACTACTTCCCACTCCGCCCAAGGGCGGGATTTGTCATTGGATGATTTTGCCTATCATAAAACAAAACACCTACAAAACTTTAAAGTTAAAACTAAAATAATTCATAAGGTAAAATTAAATTAACCCCAACAAAATTTTAATTTATCTGTTGTAAGCTTTTAAAAGTGCAAATTTTAAAAGCTTGCAATTCGCTTTTTGCAATACGTTTAAATCTGGTAAAATTGTAGCTGGATTTTCAAGAGAGCTTTATCTGACCACAATTTTATACAATGCTGATTTTTAATGGGTGATCATTATAACACTGATTTTTTTGAATTGTCTGTAATCCGGATTTAATTGGAATATAATGTAAGTGGCTGAAAGCCGGCTCACTGGTCAACTGCTACTATTAAACATAGGTTACCGATATAACCCAAAAAATCGACAAAATTAAGTAGCAGTGAGTGTTGGGCTTGTTGCTCTCAGAAAAGGTGATAGAACTGGCCGAAAGGTTCTAGAGTGAACTTCCAAGCAGGTAAAATCATCCAATGACATCCCCGCCCTTGGGCGGAGCGGGAGATAGTGTCAGACACTTACTGACTAAAAACCTACTCCGTTCCTCCTTTGCCTTGGTTCCAGGGCCCTGGTATGCATTTTTATACCTCTCCTAAGCACCAGATTAGGCTTCGAACCTACTGGGCAGTTTGCTGACGACTCCTTGAGGCGCGCGGGAACAATGCGCGCCGCAAACGACTTGGGCTCGGTCAGGTCTGTTACCGGACGGACGGACAGCAAGCTACCCATTGCCCGCCGTCCGCAAGCCCGCGCCTACGGTGGCCGGAAATCGGGATCGAAATTACGGCGGCGGCTGCGGCGTGAGCGCCGTTGCCTGATGCGGTCGGCCTCCTCCTTTACTAGCATTACTGCTTCGCAGGAGGAGGCGACCGCCTGCCATTCCTCTTCGCTCCGGACCATGGCCTGAACCAAGGCCCGGCGCGAGAGATCATCACTACCGATTGCCCCCACGAGGACACGGCGATGCTCTTACCAAGCGGGGCATACCTCTACCGTATGCTACACCGTGTACACTTTTTAAGGTAGGTAAAATCATCCAATGACATCCCCCGGTCTTGGGCGGAGCGGGAGATAATGTCAGACTCTTACTGACTAAAAACCTATCCCATTCCTTCTTTGCCTTAATTCCAGGACCCTGGTCTGCATTTTCATACCTTCCCAGAGCCCCAGATTAGGCTACGACCCTACTGGGCCCCTACAGTTTGCTGACAACTCCTTGAGGCGCGCGAGAACAGTGCAAGCCGTAAACGACTTGGGCTCGGACCAGTTTTTTACCGGACCGACGGACAGCGAGCTATTGCCCGCCGTCCGCTAGCCGCGCCTCACCGGGTATGATAAGTTCAGACTGAGTACATAAATTGTTTTAATTGTGACTTCAGTTATATTCTTTAGAAAACAATAAAACCCTTATAATAACCCCGTCATCATAAAAATCATTCATTCATTCATTACATTTTGTTGTCATTGTCTCAACTATCATCGGTCATTAATATTAATGACCGATGATAGTCATATGACTATCAGCAATTTCGGCCTTGGGAAAGTATGAAAATGAAACCAGGGCCCTGGAATGAAGGAACGGGGCAGGTTTTTAGTCAGTTAGAGTGTGACACTATCTCCCGCTCAGCCCAAGGGCGGGAAATGTCAATGGATGATTTTACCTACCAGAAAAAAAATCAGCAACTTCAGATTCTTGTATAACCCTAAAAATAAGTCTGAATTGATCATTCACTTGTCTCGTTGTCTGTACTCCCTAGAATTTCAAACATTCTGTATCCTATTTTTTGTTTGAGCAATTTTCGATGAAGTCGATTTCTGTGAAGGTTTTATTAGCACGTTAATACTTCATTAGTATCGATCTAGTGAAGTGTTGGTTAGAATAGAATATGAAATTAGTTTACTTGTATTCGATTATTTTTAGTGTCCACTTTCTATAAAGGTTCCTCGACCATATCAATACTAGCTTGGAACTTTTGACTGTATATTATTGTCAGAGGTCGGAGTAGGTAGATTGATTTTATGTACTTGCGTCAAGATATTATAATATGGACATGCCATTTTATCCATAATGTGTGGGAAGTACCGGAAAAAGTTCCGGGATTGGAATTATGGACTAAAATAAAATAAAGCGTTATACTGTCAAGCGTCATTTCTAATTCAACAGTAAGGGACAAAAACGGTGTAACTATTCCAAGGTATTTTTGTATAAAATAAAATACTGATTTCTTTCACCATTAGCTAACACTGGCAGCGTAGATTGATATTATTAATAAGTTTTTCACCTTAAACAAAAATTCGTGCTAATTTCAAAATTCCGGAACAAATAACACAATAAATATGAAGTTCCGGTATTTTAGATGCATATCCATATTATCCTCTACGTTTGACGTCAACGACCTTAAATCAATCTACCTACTCCGACCTCTGATTATTGTACGAGTATATTATGATGTAACTTAAATTGATGATACTAATATTTCGGATGTCACTAAAACTAAGAAAGCAACTGCTGCCTGATGCTTAGTTTGTTTTAGCTTAGACCACTGAAATTCTAAGTGTACATTTATGTGTATAAATAAAGCTTATAAATCAACGAAGATTTTTCTTGTCCAATTTTATTTTATTTATTTTATTTTGTTCGGGTGGCTTACAGCTAATGATACAAAAATAAAGATTAGGTACATAGCGATGAGCCATTTACAAGCCTCCACATAAGGGAGAGGAGGAGGAGGAGGGAGGGAGGGATTTTATCAATCAGATTTAATTATACATGAATTTAGTGCATTTGAAGTAATTTTATCGTAACTTTTAGCAGATAGGTACTATCGCGTTCATTTCTGCATAACCACACACAAATTTTGCTTGTATCCTACGGCGCGGCGACAAACTCAACCCTTTGAAATTTTACTTTCAACTGCAAGCAAAAATGAATTTAACGGTAGTCAGGCGGAAATGTCTTCGAAGGTACAATTCATCAATACGGTCAACGCACCGTCACTTTTCTATTACTTGGTCAAAATAATTGTATCTCTAAAGATTAAAACTTAATAAAGCGGCAAATCACTTCTTTGATAAACGAATAAAGTAAATACCTAATGTCTATCGTTTTATAATAGGGGTCACTTTGAGCGGTGATAACTTTGGATTGACTTTGAATAATATATCAATGGTATTGAGTGTCTTTTGAAAAGCATTCAAACCCTTAACTTTACGATCTAAAGTAAATCTAATATTTGTGTTTATAATATGAAGTAAATTCTTTTAAAGCTAAAAGTGACTCATTTGAAAAAACGGTACCTTCAGAGGTGAAGGCTTAATTCTTACAAACAAGCCGCATTGTATTTTCAGCTATTCTACCGTTACGTGCGTAAGTTCTGACACGATGACCTATATAATACACTAGTCTGCGACTTGAACGGCATGACAGCTGTAGTACCTACATTGCACGTTTATCTTTTGTTTATTTATCAGACTGGAAAGTGGGTAGTGACATGAAAAACGTTTTAGTTCGATATTATAGGTAACTTGATGGTTTATTGCATACTAGCTTCTGCTAGCTGCTTCGCTCACTTAGAAATAGGTTTCTTCTACTAAATTTGATCTCCGCTTTATCCCCTTAGGGATTGGATTTGGGGAAACTGATCGACGAGAGAGTAAAAACCGCGGTCTTATGGCTCGTCGGTAAAGCTCGCCGGTGTATCGTGTGAACGACGATTCGTTGTTCAAAACTGTTTTACCCGATAGTAAAAAATTACGTAGTAGTAAGTAATTACTTTTTTATAAATACGGGTGTTTATGGTTACCGAACTACAGGAAGCTACTCCAAGGAAGATGAGAATGGAGAGACAATAACAGCACAGGATTGTTCATCACGGTTTTTTTATGGTAGGTAAAATCATGCAATGACAAATCCCGCCCCTGGGCGGAGCGGAAAATAGTGTCAGACTCTTACTGACTAAAAACCTACCCCATTCCTTCGTTGCCTATCATACCGGGGCCCAGCCTTCTTTTCAGAAAGCGGCGTTTGACCCCAGTAGGCTTCGACCTTGCCTGCCTGCAGCTAGTAGGCTGGGCCTCTACGGTTTGCTGCCAGCTATTTGAGGCGCGCGTTTGTTCATTGTGGTGACACTTGGGGGAGGCCTATGTCCAACAGTGGACATCTTTCGACTGAAATGACGATGATGATGTTAATGATTACCAAGTATGACTTCCTATTATAATATTTAATATTTATTTATTTATTTATTTTATTTTAATCATCATGCAACACAACGTACAAAGGCGGACTTTTCACAAGCAAATTTTATGCTAAAAGCTGTAAAATATAAATGCCCAACATTATCTGATTACCATATTTGCCTGTCTTAGTTTATGGGCCTCAAAATAACCCCTAAGACTTTCATTACTTCCACATAGCAATCAGGTAATCTAATCAAGAATATAATAATAAAATAACATGTATTTTCACACGGTATAAGGAAGCGTTTGGTCTATAAACTATTTTTAATGTTCTCGTAACGACGCGTTTTAGTAATATAAGTCTGAAATAGTCTGAAACTATGTTTTAGAGAACTCCGATTTATTAGTTTTGTCACGAAGCTCTTGCAAACGATGGTATCAGTGTTGGAATCTGAACAAATTATACTGCATTGCGGTTTAATCAATTATTATGTATATATTGTTTTAAAAGAATATGAATTTAAAAAAAAAAATGTCAAGTGCGACTCGGACTCACGTACGAAGGGTTCTGTAAATCTCAATAAAAAATTAGACACTATTTTATCATGGCTGAAATGATCCAGCCAAAAGATTTCCAACGTAGGCCATAGGCTTTGCGCAAGTGTCGCCATAACAACCGGTGCTGTTCGTCTCGTATCCATCGGATTCCCGCAAACCTCACCAGGGTCTCCACTCTAGAACCTATCGTCCCCATCTACTATCTGTTCTATGAGCAATGTACCCTGCCCACGAGCTATGTCAGTACCATGGTTCTCCTGCATCTTCATTTCACTATATTGTAATTCTAATTCTAAATACCCACCAAAATACGGCAAAAAAAATCACTTTTGTTGTATGGGAGCCTTACTTAAATATTTATTTTATTCTGGTTTTTGCTATAGTTATAGCGATAATAGAAATAAATCGTCTGTGAAAATTTCAACTGTCCAGCTATCGCGGTTCATGAGACAGACAGACGGACAGTAGAATCTTAATAAAAGAGACCCGTTTTTAACTTTAGGGTGCGGAATTCTAAAAAAGTGAAATGCCAAGTAGAACCCATGTATAATTACTGTCATTTTGATGGAACCTGCATTATACCGTACTGTACTGCAAATGAATATTATACGGGTTCTGTAAATATTTAATTGCGAATAAGTCCATTAAAATTTGTTATTCATTTTTCTCTCTCAAAGTCTGTACAGAAATAATATTATACGCAAAAAACTGCTGCTGTTGCCTCGCGTCTGCGAATGTTGAATGCAGAAGTCATAAATTATACGTTGTAAGTAATAAAGTAGTAGAATAAATTGCAGTTATCTTTTTAGGGTTCCATACTTCAAAAGGACATGGGTAACGTGGAAGTGTACCCTAAGGAACAGGAGTGTGTTTTTGTCAGTAAAAGTCTGACACTATCTCATGCTCCGCCCAACGGCGCGGAGGTGTCATTGGATGATTTTCCCACCGAAAAAAAGAAAAAATCTGAACCCTTATAGGATCATTTTGTTGTCCGTCTGTCTGTCTAACTGTCTAAGACCCCTTATCTTAGGAACGCGTGAAGGTATCTGCTTGAAATTAAAACCATATTGTCAAGTCTGCGGTCCCTTGAAGTTGTTAAAAATCAAATTTATAAGGTAATCAAAATTCATAAGGTACTTACCGTTGACCTAGATCTCTAATTTTTAAAGCAAGGTCTAATAGCACAAGTATAGGAAAATAGGAATACATCTGAAAACTGTAAATTTGTAGTTACGTCACAAAAAAAAAACCGACTCCAATTCGCACTTGTCCAGTTTTTTTTTTTCACAATATGTCACTAAAAAACTGCACCTGCTTTGAAGAATGCGACAAAGCTTCAAAATTTTATTAACTAAAAGTCACGGTGACTCAAATTTTACCTTTTTATAATTGGGAAATCATTAAGTTACTTCTCTTTCTATAAAGTTAGCAAAGACTTTTATTGACTAAAGACCACCTGTACTAATTCTTCAGTTATTTACTTTTTTTTTAATGCAATTTACGTGCTAGTTGAATTGCATTCAACTAGCACGTAACTGATGGTAAGGCGCACTAGTTTATTGAGAACCTATTCACTCTAGCCTTGAAAACACCTAAATTATAATCGGACGGGAAGACCGCAGCAGGAAAATCGTTCCAGTCCTTCGATGTACGCGGTATAAACGACGAGACAAAATGCTTAGTCCGGACAGTAGAGATTTCAACATCGTAAGGATGGACAATCGCCTTACATTGGGTTGTTTGATGGTAGAAATAAGATGGCGGAATCAAGTCATGCCATTCCCACGCGATATTGTTATTATAAAAAGCTGCATCCACTGCATACAATACCTTCAGAAGACTATTCGAGCTGATTCGTCGACTTAATAGTGAAGCGCTCCGCTTCCTGATGATCTTGAAAGAATCACCCGTCATGCAAACATAATCGAAGCACAACGAAACTGCGGAAGCCCTAACAGTATCCTGAAGGCATTGTTGTACTGCAAGTGTAGTGCGCTGTACGCCTGCTGGTGAAAAAGATGATCCACAGGCTGGACGTGTAAAACTGACAATACGCCTTAAATAGTGTAATCTTAACAGGTCTAGTACATCGCGTAAACCTGCGAATCAACATGTTACATCGCACAGACAGTGCCCTGCGCAATATCCATATCGTCACTCAAGTCTTCAGAGACCCAGTAGTCCAAGTATTAAAACTGCTACACTCTTTTTAAAGAAATGCTACAAAGAGTGATATTACACATATGAGTAACATTTGGTACCGGCTTTTAAGATCATGAATTCACTCTTTTTAGCACTGTAAGCGAGCTCATGGGCCTTCGCATACGACTCGCAAATGCGCAAAAGTTTGCGTAAGGCATTGATCGATGGACTCAGTAACACTATATCATCCACCAGATCCCACTTCTTTGTGCCATAGAGTGGGACTGAATATCAATAGAATGTGCATTATAAGCTACTTTTTATGCTGCTGCATAAATTACTGAGAGATTTCAACGTAAAATTAACAAATAACTCAAAGTCACAAAGTAATTTTATTTATAATTTCTCAGACATACTGCGATCCTTAATACGCTCTAGGTCGTAAATACTCGTACTAATCATGCTAAACAATTAAATAGTCTAGTTAGTTAATTGCTCCCCAAACTTAGCTTTCCTGAATAATCTATCTTGTTCTTACGTCCAATGCGGGTTCTGTCTAACACAGCTCAACTTAAAGTCGACGCCCTACCGCAAAGTTTTATGCTGACGTCACTTCAATGTAATTTTTAAATAAAATGTAATTAATTTGAAAATATCTCGGCTCGACAATCATGAGGGATGGTGCGAAAGAGTTACCGTAAACTTAGATTGCAAAGGGCAACTGAAGGATTACAGGTAGGTTTTAGTCAGTAAAGACCTGACACTCCTTTTCACTTCATCCAGAGTAGGAGGAGTTTTGTGATGATTCCCCACTAAAAAAAAGATGATCTTCAACGTTAAGCAACGCGCGTCGAGTTTGGTCCTTGGATGGCATGCAAGGCTGTTCGTTTGATGTGTTGATGTAGGTTCTCCTAAGGATATCGTTATTCTTGATGCGATCACGCAAGGAAACTCCGAGCATAACTCTTTCCGATTCCTTTTGGTTGGTTTTAAGCTTTCTGATGGGGCCCGTTGTGAATAAGAACTTGATTACTGAATTTAAAAAAATATTTTTTCATGATTTCCTACTCAAAAAAGAGGATTTATTTATTTAAATGTACAATGTCAGCAACCAATTTCAAAAACGACTAAATAGCATAGTGTTGGGAAATGAGAAGTTACAAGGATAATACAGATCTCATCAAAACTTCAGTGACGCTACACCCAGACATGAATCTACTAGAAATCCCTTTTTCTTTCTGATGTTCTAGCGTTAATAGTCAGCTCGCGTTACTAAAGTCTATTTGTAAGCATGAGCAACTCGAATTCAAAGGTTCGTTGATTCTGAACGTGTGTTTGTATAAAATTGTCGTCTAAATACAAAATGAAATTATACGAATATTTTAAGACCTAAAATACAGTTTAAGCTTGTAATATTGTTTCAATGAAATGTTTAGTCATTTTCTTATATAATGCTCATCGCGAGTTCTTGGTAACAGCAAACACAGAGAGAAATGTAGATGTTTTATTTTGAGCATTATGACGTATTTTTTCTTAAAAAAGGATGTGAGCTTTTCTATATAGCTGATACTTACGTACGAGTAACTTACAGTTTAGTAATAAGTATAAAATGAACAAGATTCTAACAGTTATTGTAGTTCCCTCCTCCTCTAGAGAGGAGGCCTATGTCCCAGCAGTGGGCACATTAAAAAGGCTGATAATGATGATTACAGTTACTGTATAGTGGTCACTAAACCGCCTAAATTTATTGACATTTATGATTTCAAATAAAGAAATTAGAGTTGTCTTGAATCGACAACTATAGTGATCTTCAACATCATTATTATTGAAAAACAACACATTATATATATGTCGGATCCGGCGTTGATTTGTTGACAGCAAAACAAGGCACGCCATCTAGTGGCGACTAGAAGAAATAGAGGTGGCGCGCCTAGACAGAGTCAGCCGTTTCCGCTTTGGCTACGAGCTTGGAGAAGGAGAATCCGCCGAGTACAGCGGACACTCTCAGCCAGGCCGTCGCAGAGTCAAGACGTTCTGAAACTGTCCGTTTTGTTGTTTGTACCTACCTAATAATAGTGCACTGTACCGAAATATATTGAGAAGTAAACTGATTCAGTTTCTAACCGTTTTTATTCATTGCACGATACCCACGTAGGCCCACCTGGTAGATGATCGGAGCTCGAACCATCCTGAACGAGCCGTCATATATTTATTATATAGATATATTTTATATCGTTAAGAAAGCTGTGTCCGCCTCTATCACCAATGTGGACGCCTCAACGTGACCACGACCGCTCTGCCAAGAGCGAAACGACAGAGAAGAAGAAGATATTTTAGACCTAAAGGCCTTGATCGACGGGTGAGTAAAACCGCGGTCTTTTGGGTCGTCGGTAAAGCTCGCCTCGAAAGACGAGGCTGGCTCGCGGCTCGTCGTGTTTGCTTTATTTTCTTTCTACTCGGCTCGTCGTTCAAAACTGTTTTACTCGCTAGTAGATCAGCACCAACGAGCCGCGAGCAAAACCGACGTTCTATAAAACCGCAGTATTGGCTCGTACGTCGATCACACAGTCAAAATTAGAAGATGACAGTTGCTATGTCAAAAAGTTAACGGAACAAATAAGTGAAACAAATTTTTTAAACAATTATTAGTAGCTGCAATTCACGGCTCCACCCCGTGAAGTTGTTTTTTCCTATTAATGGTTTTTCCCTATTGTTTTTTTCTTGAAATCCACCTTTATATAAACCTATAAACAAAACAAAACAAAAATTATTACATTCGATCAAGCTGATTTTGAGAAACTAACTAACAGCAATTGATTTTTATTTAAAAGAAAATTATTAGTAGGTATTAGTGATTGCTGAATATAAAAAACACACATTTTATCTCATTTTGAGTCTAGGCTATGTTTTCGGACCATTTATTGTACTGAAGAAAGAAACGTGACGTGAAAACCAATTGACATTCAGCAAATATATTGAGACAAACTTCTTTTTAAGCAATAAATCCTTCGTTTACTAGGTATATCCTAAGCTTTTTAGATTCCATGTGAAAAAATAACAGTATTTCGGCATGGTAGATCCTATTTTTATACATTTTTGTAAGGTAAATGACGAAAAACAAGTAAAAGGAAAAATTGACTATATTTGTTTTTAGGGTGGGATATTATCTACTGACTTCTCCCAATCTAATGTAAAATGTGTGTCAGACTTTTACTGACTAAAATCACACCAATATTCCTTTAGTTGCTTTTTGCGTTCTAGGACCAGAAGTTTTCACATGACCCTTGCAGGCATCTGCTATACTGGGCCCCTACGTTTTTACTGACATCTTTTTGAGGCGCGGCATGCGTGGAGCACTACACGCCTCTATGCATCACTAATAAACAGTTAAGAGAACTGTTTGGGCCTGTGACTTCTACATTTATAATCAGGTTATCTCAAAGTGGCGGTTTGTAAGGTAAAGACACCATTATACAAACGATTTAAAATCGTCTTTTTCTACTGATACTTCAATTAAAACCATGAAACATATAATCGTACTGAAAAACAAAAACGAAAAGGGTAAAATGATCTCAGTTAATGTTGTAATATTGTTTTATACCCGGTCATTTATACACAGGGTTACCAACTTTACAAACCCTGTGATGAAGCCTTATAGACCACATTTAATAAAAATTTAAAGCTGAGACTGAGCGCAGAATTGAGTCACGACAGTTTTAAGACAGACTGTTGTTTTACAAAAAAAAATGTAGACGCGCAAATTTCAAACAAAGCGTCTCAAAGACAAAATTTTCTAATACCTACAAAAACTGCACAGTAACCAGTCTGACAAGACAGTCAGTAGTAACGTATAATATTCTCTCTAGAAGTCTCGTCTAAGCGTTCAGAGAGTAAACACGTTGCATCATGTAAACAGACGAAAAACTTGTAAAAAAAATAATACTAAAGTATTGATGAAGTACATTTTCATACTGAAAAGGAATTCACGCAAACAATATAATATAATATTTCACAACTATCACACAACGCCGTCTAGTCCCAAGCTAAGCAGAGTTTGTGTTATGAGTACTAGACAACTGATAAACATACTTATATATTTCTAAATACATACATATTATAGATAAATTACACCCAGACACAAAACAAATGATCGTGCTCATCACACAAACATTTGTCCTAAGTGGGAATCGACTCACGACCTCCGGCATAGCAGTCAGGGTCACTAACCATTAGACCAACAGGCCAGTCAAACAGCTTACGCCGCGTCATTGTAGTAGACAAAACAGTTTCATTTTAGATGCTCGTCAGTAGACATTTGGAGGAGTGTGAAACAGGGTGTTAATTCCTTCTAACCTCAGTTGAAAAGGGAGGATCCTACAACCAGACGGGTGTTGTCTTGTGGGCAACTGCTCAATAGTTGATTTCGAGCGGGCTACATGTTCAAATCGCGCGGAGAACTTAGATTTCGCGATACAGGATTTCATATTTCTCGTAGTTCTTATGTGGCGCCATAGATGTCGCTACATCACTCCCCTCCGGAGATTGGAGATCGATGGTTCTACTTGATTTGTGCCAGGCCAGTGATAAATTGGTCCCAGTGAGTCGCAACCAGAATCCGAAGCCGGAGTTTGAAGTTTTGAGGCAGACTGGTCTATGTGAGGAAAGTCTGTCTTAAAACTGCCGTGACTCAAGTCTATGCTCAGCCTTACTTAAGAAAGTACCTACATACAACATATGGTATCTAGCTACCCTGTCCAAACTCAGATACGTATTCAAATCATTTTACCCAAAAGCATTGTTTGCAAAGGGTCTGTTCGTTGGATTTCAACCGCTATCCGGTTTCCTGACCATCATATCTGTTGTATTTACCTTTTATTTGTCCGTCAGTTATACCCGTATTTGGGTCATTACGGACATTATGGACCTCTGTATTTGATATTCTGACTGTGTGTATAAGTCTGATTTTTAAATACAATGTCATTAAACCTTCTAAGTTTTTTAACTGTTGAATATGACAGCTGTTATCAGCGTGGATAACGAAAAATTACATCTGGGACCAATAACTCAACTTAATTCCAGCTCGATGAAATCTTATTTATCTTTTTACCTATATAAATCTCCTGTTTTTGTTTGTTTGTCATCTAACTCCTCCTAAACAACTTGACCGAATTAGATGAAACTTTGTGGGGTATATTTGAGTGGATCTTTGAATGGTTTGAAAATAAAAATGAACCCGGTAGGTGGTGCTGTAATTGCTATTTTTTGTCTGAAGAAAAGCCAGCTATTGTCTACCAAGACCGCTAGTTTATTTATAAATCTTCTAAGAGCATCGATTTTTAATGGATGGCCAATTAAAGCAAATAATTTGGTATTTTAATTCTAATCACTATAATTTAATACATCTACATGTTCTAAATTTAAATGCGCAATCTTCAGGCCACTTATTCTCGGCTCCCCTAGCTTTAACCCACCTTTACGCCTATCTATAAAAACCTGATATCTTCCTAAACAACCATTTTGCCTGACATCTTACTGTTAAACTAGTCCAGTGTTAGGCCGTGTTTACGGAGACGCGGCGTGTTGTGCGGCGCGGTGTGCGGCGCGTTGCGCGGCGCGTTGGGCGTTTCGTCGTACATTGCAGCAGCGGGCCGCGTCATCGCTCGCGCAAACACAAACATATGGCAATATACGACGGACCGCCCGACGCGCCGCGCAACGCGCCGCGTCTCCGTAATCGAGCACTCAACGTCTCATCCGGGTTCGTATATAATTCAAAAGACACTACCCTTTCCCTACACTAGCCTGGAAAGTTTGCGATAATAGGTGACGAAAACTGTCTAGTACGGTCAGCAACAAAAGTCGATTGACTGTAGTATTTTTGAAAGGTAATGCTAAGTTAATGACGTCTGTCTGCCTGCATGGCTTTGAACATGAAAATGGTTTCCACGATCTAATTTACTAAAATTCATATAAAGTACATAATAAAGAAAATATATAGGGTGACTGGTAATTAGTGAACGATACTTAAACACGTGATTGTAGTCATGATAACAAACAACTTTTACTAAAAGATCAAACCTGATCGTGAAAAAAAAAAATTGCTATTCAGTACATTTGTGTTTGAAATCCTAAAAGTGTCTTGAAATAACAATAGCAAATAATAATGAATAACAAATAATTTAATGGTACCACTGCTGGGACTCAGGCCTCCTCTCTAGGAGAGGGAATGGGCCGTAATCCACTACGCGGGCCCGGTGCGGGTTGGTGGATGACACATGTCTTCAAATTTTTGGTTCTAGGACATGCTGGTTTTTTTAAAATTTTTTCCTTCACCGTTTTGAGAGTAGTGGTGATGAAACTCGTAAGTCGGGACCGTTACCACTCGGCCACCACTGCTCTAAACAATAAATAACAATGCCGTTGTGAAATTTAAGAAAACTGTTATGATTTTGACATGACAAAACCATGAGTTTATTGTTAATAAATATCTGCTTCGTTTGATTTAATATTAATTTTTATTTGATTTAATATTTTTTCGATTGCTGAAATGATAGTGTCATGTAATGTCAGTCAAAAAACGCTTGTTATCAGATCAAGGCTTCCTCAGATTACCCTAAATTAACAATATCTCTTTATTATTTTAGTTAAGCATAATTCTTTGCCTTATGATGATCCCCCTTCTGGGACTCAGGCCTCCTTTACCTTTTTGATAGATGATGATGAAATAAATAAAATAAAGTAAAGCATTGGTGGGCTCAAACCCTTGACCGACAATTCGTGAACCGGAACCATTTCCATCGGGTTATCACTAATCTCTATAACTTTGAAAAAAAAAAAACTATGAAAAAAATTAAAACTAACTTTCGATGCTGACTGTACTTATAGTACGTTCCAGAAAAAAACTCTCATAGCTTACCGATGCAAGTTAGAAGGCTTCGTCGCGCCGCTTTACATTGCTGCTACATAGCTTTGATACCGTCAGAAACCTTCGTGCAATTCGATGGCGTAACAGAATACTGGAAAGTGCATTAAAAAGTAGATATCTTGTGAAATTTAGTTTGTTTTTTTTTTTGTGGAGCGAAAGCATCTAACAACTCCTCCCACTCTAGGGCAGAGAGGAGGGCGTGCAGAATGTTACCAAAAAAAAACGGTAATTTAAAAAACTAAAAAACCCGACTGCTTTTCTGAGCATTCATGAAAAAGCCCTAAAACAAGAAAATCTGGAAGTCGGGACCCATTCTAGAATTGAGAGCACATACCTATATTACATTGCAGATTACTCCAATCTATTGACTAGACGGCTGACTTTCTAGAATGGGTCCCGACTGCCAGATTTTCTTGTTTTAGGGCTTTTTCATGAATGCTCAGAAAAGCAGTCGGGTTTTTTAGTTTTTTAAATTACCGTTTTTTATTCTTTTTTTTTTTTTTAGTTTTATTTTCTAAAGACACCTCTCAAACTAAAATCCATCGAGCCGTTCAGGTCGCAGAGCGTGCCAAACATTTGAATTTGGCGCTACAAATCCGCCATTTTGTTTTTTTTTTATTTTTATATACCCAGTGTCACTCTCACAGTAAATACGAATCTAACGACACCTCACAAGCTAAAATCCATCGAGCCGTTCAGGCTGCAGAGCGTGCCAAACAATTATACATACATACATACATACATACATACATACTTACATACATACATACATACATACTCTCGAAAAACATAACCCTCCTTCTGGCGCAGTCGGGTAAAAAAAACCACACCTATGTACCTTCTTTGCTTTGTATTCTTGGACCCGGGGGTTCCCTTTTCGAACCACCTATGGCCCCATTAGGTTTTGGCCCTGCGGGGCCACTACAGTTTTGCTGACACACTGGGTTCGGTCTGGATGGTTACCGAACGGTCGGACAGCGATCTACCAATTTCTCTTCGATTGTACCAGCCCACGCCTACGGTGGCTCAAAATCAGGCTCGGGGTCCCAGTGGCTGGGGCGATTTTTTATTTAATTAATAAACCGTTTTTTCAGAGTATTAAATAACACGTCACGTTGCTAAACGCAATTATTTAGAACACAATATCTAAAATATGTAATTACTTCACTAACGTTGAATACAAATAATTACAAAGTGTCACATCCAGTACGTTATATGCCATAAATCCAGGTATTCACAAATGCTTAAAACATCTCCACTCAAATAACTCGTTTCGCGATAAGTGACGCTTACACAAACCATACTTTCATATATACTGACACACTCTTTATGTGCACACAGAAACTTACACAACACTCAACCACCCACACCTACACAACACACACCCACCCATACCTTCATAACACACACCCACACACACCTACACAACACACACACGTCTTATGTTTATAATTTTTGTTTGTTAATCCTTTTTTCTACCGTTAGTTAATTAGTAACCAAATTGTATAAGACCATGTAAGCACACTCCTACGTATTATTGTACTAGTTTTTAGAAGAGCGGGGCCTCCTAGCACAGGTATTTCTTATACTTAAAAGGAGACCCCTGTGTAAGATATATTGTAGAAGTCCTAAAGTTATTGAATAAATTATTATTATTATTATTATTATTAATAACGTCACAACTCAAAAAAATAAAATTATCAAGAAAAAGTCGGTCAAAAATTGATTTCACCTTTATGTGCCACTTTTTGGATCTTAAAAAGATATGTAACCCAATGGTTTTCGTTTTCAGCAAGTTAAAAGCTTGCTTGCAGCTACAAAATGACACTTTAATGCACTAGAAATACGAAAAAAAAAAAACTCGAAGTTGTAACATTATAATAAATTAAAAAAAAAATACATTTTCTTCAGAAACTCAGGTATATGATCCGTCCCTAATCACGCAAATCATGACATGATACTGTTAAATGTTAGGAAGTCGTAACTTTTAGCAATTGTAACCAAACATTATAACTATCGCCATCTATTAGTAAATAATTGAACTACATACTTAACACTATCTGAGCTACTAATTTTCAGTAACCTTTGATTTTTTATAAGTGGTCGAGAAATTCAGAAACTGATAATGCAGTCATTTTTTTTTTCAATATTTTTGAGTTATGACACTTTTGGAGAAAGGTGTGAAATCTACTGAATGATTGTCACAAGTGTTTCGACGTTATTACACGTTCCTAGCGTCTAAGTCTAAGAATTTATTTCGGATTTCCACATGTCCGATACGTTTGAAACGTTAACAATTCTGCTAGCTATTCTGACGTTCCATTCATGTGCAGTGCAGTGTCTGTTTGTTGGCATTTTGGCATTTGAGGTTTGATTTCTATTTTGTTTGATAACACAATTGTCTTAAAAAAATACTGTCTCATTGAATCCAATCAATCAGTAGAAAATTTAATGTTTAATTTTTATCTATTTTGTCGTTGTAATATAATCAAATATGTATACTATAAATGTGTTTAATGAATTTTCATTAATTCCTTTATTTACATTTTTTTTAACATTTGCGTACGTGTAACGTAAAGGAAATATTTCTCGGTTTCTAGTCGGTGACTATAACAAAATTATTAATTTCAATTATCATGTACCATATTTATAGCAAATAAATGATTGATTGATTGCATAATGTTGTATACCATACTTTCACTTAAACGTGTAACGAACCAATGTTTCGTTGCTGAAAGATCTCAATTTCAAAAAAAGATAACCGTCATGTGTGTAAATTCTCAAGTTCTTTAGACATATCAACCGTAACGATGACTCGATGGAACAGTTGCTGGTGTAAGGGAAAATCAAGCACTCTCCAAAAAAAAAAAAAAACTGGACGGTATACGGACCTCATCGAATCTGTGACACACTCCCGTATCATTGACAACTCCCAAGCTGACAAACACAGAGTTGCATGGTTTTTTTTTTTTTTTTTTTTTTTTTTATGGTAGGTAAAATCATCCAATGACAAATCCCACCCTTGGGCGGAGCGGGAAGTAGTGTCAGACTCTTACTGACTAAAAACCTACCCCGTTCCTTCGTAGCAAGAGAGGCGGTGCGTAAGACTTGACCAAGAAAACCACCACTCTAAGCAACAATTAAGAAGAAGAGACTAAGGACTGATTTCATCATTCAATATAAAAACTTAGTTCAACAAAAACTAAACTGAGCTCAGCGTAATCTAGTTTAAAGACCCGTGTCGCAAACATGGGTGACAACAAAAGAATTCAAACTGAGTTTTGCGTAAACTAGGTTCAATTCATCGCGGTGAAACGCAAAATGAAGCTATAATCTCGATTAGTCGCTCAAACTGCGTTTTGTTTGAACGAATCGCGATTAGTTTATTGGTGAATTTTGCTCTTACACTTTGCGCATTTACGTGGTTAAATTAAGTAAGAACACACTTCCTTAATTCTTCCAAGAATAGTAAAACCATATTATTATTTAATCAGTGAATTATTTGCTACAAAAACTAGTTGAAGGAAACGAGTTTATAACGTACATTATTCAGTTGAATCTTATAGATGATGAGAAGCGCTTGTGACTTCTAATAATCTTGTTCATAATAATAATAATTTGTTTTACTATGATGTTACATCATTTAATAATGTTCTTCTTAATTTGTTCTTGTGTGAGAAGTGAGCTGTTGAATTTGCCGGAAGGTCTGTTAATATATATATTTTTTAATTTATATAAACTAGTGTTTGACTGCGATCAATCATTGATGGTGAGACGCACTAGTTTATTAAGAGTCTATTCACTCTAGCCTTAAAGACACTTAAATTATAATCGAAAATCGAACGCGAAGACCGCAGCAGGCAAACTGTTCAAGTTCTTCGATGTGTGCGGTATAAATGACGAGGCAAAGCGCTTAGTCCGGACCGTAAAAGTTTCAACAATGTAAGGGTAACTATTCGGCATACGTCGGGTTGTCCGATGGTGAACAGAGATGGTGGAATTAAGTCATGCAATTCCCGCGCACACTCTACAAAATGCATCCTGTAAAAAACCGAAAGACTGGCTACTCTTCGCCTGTGCTCAACTTTGGCTAGGCTCTCTCTTAGGCTTAGAAGATTGGACTTATTTATTTTATACTTTATTGTACAATGAACAAGAAACACACGAAGGAAAAATTAATACATAAAACAAATACAATGGGCGGCTTTATCGCATTTCGCGATCTTTTCCTGGCACCCTAGAACATTAATGTTATTACCGAACCTATGAAAATATGTGAACTTTTATGTTTTATTTGAGAAAAATTTGACCCATTATCACTGCCTTAAGTATCAAATGGAGCGTTTTGCATTATGACTATTTGGCAAAAGGCCCCAAAAATACGAAGTCGAATTTGAACTTTGTCTTCTTTGTGATCGAATCAAAAATGAGGATATCCATAGAAGAACCAAGGTTACCGACATAGCACGAAGAATCGCTAAACTTAAGTGGCAATGGGCAGGGCACATTGCTAGCAGAACGGCTGGCCATTGGGGCCAAAAGGTTCTGGAATGGCGACCACGTACCGGAAGACGTAGCGTTGGAAGGCCTTCTACAAGGTGGACCGATGACCTGCTAAAAGTTGTGGGAATCCGATGGATGCGAGACGCACAGGACCGTTCACTGTGACAACACTTGGGGGAGGCCTATGTTCAACAGTGGATGTCTTTCGGCTGAAATATATATATAATTAAAAACTGGTAGTTTTTGATTTTTCGACACTTATTGGGTTTTAACACTATAACCTCAATATATGCATACTCGTATATATGTCTCTTTATATTAGACTTATTTATATTGTACACCTTCGAATGTGATCTCTCTCTGTCACTCAAAGGTTTGCTGGCAGAAAACTCATTGTTGAAATAGAATAGAATGGAATACTTATATTCAGGACAGACAACACAACAGTTACAAACACAAAAAAAAAAGATCAAAAGTACAGAATGCGTCCGGCATGCCCATATCGAAAGGGTGACCTCGCCTTTGTACATCAATTGCCAAATAATTGTATAAATGTTAAGTTTTGTGTACAACAAAGAATCATTATGTTAGATTACGTTATTATTATCTTTAATTACAGGTTCTACATGCATAAGGAATGGAGTCTCCGGAAAGTGTGTCAGCATATACGATTGTTTGAGCAGTTATCTTGACTTTCTTGACAAAGACTTTGCACCGGTCAGTTATTTCATTGATTACTAAACTAGTACACTACAATTGTTATAGGATGGTGCGGGTGAGAGCTGTCAGATTATACAATGTAGCTGTCCATCCTTTTGTCTCATATTAAAGATGTATATTTTGGTCCTGCTGTCATCCTACTCATGCTAAGTAAAAAGACCTTAGGTAATAAGACTTTTTGAGTCCAAGGATAAATAGATCGTCTAAAAAAATGAATATGTCCAAAAACAATGAGTACAAAACTAAGAACAATAAATTGGGCATACTATAGTTGGCTGATGAATGTCAAGGCGTTCTCGTCTAATCGTCTGTAGATATTTCGGGAGGATTTTGTACCCGGTTTCAGGCGGAATATACATCGAAGTGTCAATAATGTGCGGACTCCCCGAATGGCGCGATGGAGTATGTGTGAAGGTGTACCCTGCTGGACGGAGCAACGCTGTATCTCGTGACAGTGATCGGCGGTGGCGACCTCACAATCCGGGCCCTGGTTTAGACCATGGTCCGAAGCGAGAGAGAATGGGAGGCGGTCGCTTCCTTGTACAAAGCAGTAAGACAAATAAGACGGCCGCACGTGTTAGGAAGCGGACATTTTCACGCCCCAAATACAGTGACAACTACCTCGAGTACCAGTCACGATAAGAGCAGGCTTGCGGACGATAAGCAATGCATGACTCGCAGTCCGGCCGTCCGGTAACTGTCCGGTCTAAGATAAAGTGGTTGACCACATCTAGTTTTCCATAAGCTCCTCAAAGAGATGTCAGCAAACCGAGTAGGGCTAGCGGCGAGAAATTTTTTGAATAGGAACCCGTAGTCCTAACCCGTTTTCTTTCTTTCTTTCTTTCTTTCTTTCTTTCTAAAACGCGAAAGATAACGGACAAGTGAAGGACGTTTTAATCAGTAAGTCTAACACACACTGTTCCACCTTTGAGTGGAAAAAGTCTCTGGATGATTTTCAACCACAAAAAAAATTAAAGACAAGAAGTTTTATCTATGCGTTTATGATAATAATTAGGAGCTACTTCTCCAGATATTAGTGAGACCCTAATAAAAACCTCGCACTAGATACTAAAATGTGACTTTTTTACTTGCAGATCTGTTCTTTTCGAGACAAAGAGCCAATCATATGCTGTACAGACTGTACCTTCAATGATACAAGGTATGCTTAAAAGGTGTTAGAAACCTCAAGTTTGATGATCATCATTTATCAGATCATATCACAATATTTTTTTTTTTAATAAAAAATCATGATTTTTTTCCGAAAATAATATTGTCTCTCTCTATTTTTTTGTTACGGAATCTTCTCACCTCAAATATTCATCTTCAAAAATTAGTTTGGCAAACATTCGTTACTCGCGTACTTATGTTAAATGGGGTCAAGGGCCGTTTTCTGAGAGGAAAGCTCAGCCCCGGCACTATAGGCAACGAAGGAACGGGGTCGGTTTTTAGTCAGAGAAGAGTCTGACACTACTTCCCGCTCCGCCCAAGGGCGGGATTTGTCATTGGATGATTTTACCTACCATAAAAAAAAATATTAAAAAATACCCCTAAAGGTTAGTCAAATTGCTGTCCTTTTATTTTATTTAAGAAAAACTAGAAATTATTTTTTATTATTTTTTGTATTTTAGTGTGTACACCTTTTGTTAGAGGTCCATAAAAATAAATAAAATAATAATTTGTTTTTCATTGTTATTGTTACAGGAATATTTTTATAAACCAAAATGTGGGTATTCTTCGAAAAACTGGTCAGAAAGCTCAAGACAGTAAGTAGATTATTTTTTAGAAAAAAGACTAAGCATTCGACGAAAATACTGACATAAAAACTAATTAAAACAAAACCGTGAAAAGAAATATAATTACTTCCTTTTTCTTTCGCATCTGAATCTCGCTTCCCTCAGCTTCGAAGCAGTAATAGCGAAGGAAGAGGCCA
Source organism: Leucania comma (assembly GCA_958295575.1). Lineage (NCBI taxonomy): Eukaryota > Metazoa > Arthropoda > Insecta > Lepidoptera > Noctuidae > Leucania > Leucania comma. The sequence goes on along the minus strand of OY282474.1, from coordinate 9,226,086 downwards.
GTCATTCTTTTGCTAACTTTAAAAAGCCAATCAGCATGTATGGGCAGTTTTGCAACTATTTGTCCATTAATATCGAATTCAAGCACTGCTTAATCGCGCCGTAACTCCCCTTTTTGAGTTATGATTAGAGGAACTTCCTCAATTTCCGCTTGACGCAGATCCTCACTGAAAGTTTATCGCGAAAAATTCTTGTTTTGGACCCAGCAGGAAGAAATGCCCGGGTGTCTCTATTGCGCGGAGGACACAATGGAGTATATTGTGGAAGTCTGCGCCACTTAAGTGGGGTATCTTCATGACCGAAGATAATCCGCAAGGGCCGTGGTACGGAGTGAGAGGCATAGGAAACTGTAGAAACCCAAGAAGGAGGCGGACAGCGTGAGGATATCTCCTTGAGGCACGCGTGGAATACTACGGTCCATCGATCGTTCGAGTGAAAAGCCATCCGTAACCCGTAGCTCGTCACCCGCAAGCATAGCTACATTTGGATCATTGGATTCATATACTTTTGAAAAAATTGGACTCCGCAGATAGACCATTTTTTTGGGTTGTGGGATCCGACAACCCATTAACTAAATTTTACTGGATCTGTCAAAAATATTCTCAAAATTATACGTGATAGTTTTTTTTACGAGTTCATTGATAAAGTGCCCATTTTGAATATGAGCTCAATTAAGGGGAAAGTAATAGTTTACAAAATTAAAAAAAAAAATTAAGCTCTATAAAAAAAACACTATTATCGTACAGCAAAAAAAAAAAAAAACAATGAACCTAAATAGATGTGCCAAGAGTTTCACCGTGAGATATTTGCAAACCTATCCATAATTTCGAGAAAAAAAAATCATATCACTCAAAAACAGCTACTAGATAGCAAATCGACCTTTTCTATTTGCAGGATGACTAAATTTTAACCTTTTTTTTTGGATGTTGCTCAATTTGACAAAAAACATATTATGTTTTTATTATAAAGTCACATTCAATAAAAAAGGGAGTTTTTATTTGAACAAGATACTATCTTTAAGTTAATTTGTCGATTTTATTAAAATGTTTTCTTTTATTTATTACAGAATGTATAGAATTCATACATAGGCTGGATTACAAATGTAAAGGTCTTCATGTCTTTAATATGACGCGACTGCACCAACCAGATAGAAATTGCAATGAAGTGAGAATGAGACAAATCGAATTCAGCTATGGTGGGGTTGGAGGTACCGATGTTTCCAGAGAAGACGGCCCTCACATGGTAAAAAAAATGAATTGGAACAAAATTCGATCAAAAGAGAGATAACTCTATACTTATTAGTAATATGACCTTACCTATGAAATTGTTGATCTCGAATTGTTGTGTTGTTGAATCTCTCGTTTAATCGCATTTTGTTCCAATTCATATTTTTTTTTTTTTTATTTAAAACGGGTTACTTTGAACTATGATATCATTGGATTGACTTGAAATCATATATTTCAATAAACTTCATATTAAAAGTTAGTTACTATTTTTTTAAAATCAATAATGTATTGGTTTTTTCTGTGTTATATTATTTATAAAGAGGAAAGATTTTTATTTGTAATAAATAAACTCAAAAACTACTAGAAAAGGACATGTCCGGAAATGGTTTTTTATTATTTAATAATTCTAACCAGGGTAATTTAAATATATTTGGATAGACATCTCAAAACCTAGTGCTTCTACCTATATCATACATTTTTAGAGCCCTCCAATTTTGAGAAAAACATTTTTTACTTTAGTGAGAATTTACTTCTAAAACGAACAAACCTTTCTAATTATCTAGGTTAATAAAGTGACACACACCCAAAAAAAAAGTAAACTTGTCAAAATTGACACAAGAGAACTGTCATTACTGTCAGTGTCGATCAATATTTGATTTAATATGTCAATACAAACACATTTTTTTTGTTTGTCAATATAAACATAACAATAATACAATCGCTATTACATTATTCATCGTCTAAAATGTGTAGCATTATCCATCATAACAAGAAGTGCATGTTTCAGCATATTACACAAGAGCTTATAATCAGCAGAAGATAATAATCAGCAGAGTAATAATGTTAACTACTGATCGAAACCATTGTTCAAATAAATAGGAGAATTCCTTTTATTTGACTGGGAATCGAGATCGGAAGTGGATGAAAAGCCTTTCGAAAATTATGCTATTTAAAAACTGATTAATACCAAGCTATAATGGACACAATGTACGGTTTTGTAATGAATAAAACTTAAGTTTTTAAATAGTATTTATTTATTGATTTTCTTCATTTTCAACGTCTTCTCTTATTAAAATATTGTCGAGAAACTGAGCAGGTGGAGTTATATTATTTTGATGCCGAGCCCATCCAAGATACCAGACAATTGTCATTATATGAGCACAGCTTCCAACAGTCCTCTTCCCAATTATGCAACCACAACTACAATAATAATCAGAAATACAGTTTTGCCAACTAGTCTCTGCCACTTTCAATAAAATATATGTGTAATACATTCGACTACTAATGTGGCGTGACTTTAGTCGTCCTACTGTCTCATGTGTTGACGAAATGCCCGGAATATTTATAGATTGTACATCTACACTTACTTCTACGGTAAAAGTACCGTTTGGAAAGAAAGAAAGAAAAAACATTTATTTGAACGTTTAGCCGAATATGTTCCCCATAATAAGAGTGTGCCTGTTTAATTTGATAAATACCCAAGCTAAATAAAACTAAATCGGACATCTCCATGATAGGGAACACATTCAGCTGTGGCATTTGAGCATTTATATGGACGAAACTGGCTCGGCGTCTATTAAGCTGATGCCTAATCACATGGTCGGCTAAATAGTTTTGCATATTCGTTCTCTGATTAGCTCTTTCCAGTATACTTTGAGCATCAGGATGGTCAGTCAAAACGGGATGAAAATTATTTAAAATGGCTCCTGCAATTTTGAAATCATCCATTAGGTTTTGAGACCCTATATTAAAATATTTATTTCGAAAGATTTTAAAATCTCGTTTAAACCGACCATTTACAACTCCTACAACCCACGTGCACACTGTATAGGGTCGCGATCTGAAATCAATTAATCGAACAATTGATTTTTCGAGCCAGTAAAATCAATTGATCCTAGAAAATCAACATTTGATTTTTTCTGTTGGAACTTTATGCTGTATTATATATTTTCTAATTTAAAATACATTTAGAAAATAAATGCTTTCATATGGCAATAAAATAAGTATCGAAATCCCGAATCAATTGAATTTTAATTCGAGTTAACTTGACGCGTGTCTTATGCTAAGTTGGCACATCTCTAACTCCAGTGACAGATGAATAATCGTCTGTCAAATATGACATTGTCACAGAGTGGCGGAGCTTTTTTAAGGATTGCCAACAAATAATAAAATAGCAATAACATCAATTATTATTTTATGATTTTTCGTTTAAATCTTCTTCTTCTCTGTCGTTTCGCTCTTGGCAGAGCGGTCGTGGTCACGTTGAGGCGTCCACATTGGTGATAGAGGCGGACACAGCTTTCTTAACGATCTCCCGCCATCTCTCTCTGTTGGAAGTCTGTCGGGCGCAGTCTGACACGCAGTTACCCACTGCGGATTTCACCTGATCAGTCCATCGCATAGGTGATCGCCCGCGCAATCTGGTTCCCTCCACTTTTCCTTGTACGACTAGCCGCTCTATTGAGTTGTTATCGCGTCTAGAGACATGGCCAAAGTACTGCAGTATGCGCGTCTGTACTATGGTCGATAGACGCTTTGTGATGCCGAGCTCCTGAAGTATGGACACATTGGTGCGGAACTCTGTCCAAGATATGCCGAGCATCTTCCTCCAGCACCACATTTCTAGGGCATCTATCTTTCTCTTTTCAAACTCACGCACTGTCCATGTCTCCGCCGCATAAAGGAAGATTGGGAATACTAGCGTTCTCATGAGCCTGACTTTGGTGGCTTTGGTAATGTTTCTATTCCTCCAAACCTTCCTCAACTTCTCCGCTGCGGCTCTGGTTATGGCCATACGACGCTTCACTTCATCTACGCAACCACCATTGTTTGAGATTAAAGCCCCAAGATATACGTATGTTGGGACCACATCGCAATTCGCAATCTGCGTAACCTCTGGCGAATTGTCATTGACACGGTCCACGATCATAATCTTGGTCTTAGATCTGTTAATCTTCAATCCAAACGTTAGACTTACGCGCTCCATTTTCTGAAGTAAGGCCTGCATGAGGTCCGCGTTACTAGCAAATAAGGTGGTGTCATCTGCGTATCGCAAGTTCGAAATCTTGTATCCACCAATCACAACACCATCGGTCCAGTCTTCAAGAGTGATTCGCATTATAAGCTCGGTGTAGATGTTGAAGAGCAAAGGTGAAATTATGCATCCTTGTCGCACACCCGTTCTTGGGTGAAAAGTATCTGAGAAGAGGTCATCTGTCCGCACCGTTGCTGTTCCCCCTTCGTAGAGTCCCCTGAGTAAGTGTACGAGGTGTTGTGGTGTACCCATGTCCAGTAGTGTGTTCCACAGTGTTGGCCATTTTACCGAGTCGAACGCTTTGGAAAAATCAACAAAGCATATGTGTGTTGGTTTGTTGAATTCTCGAGCTTTTTCGATAATCTGACGAACAATTAGAATTTGTTCACGGGTCCCCTTGCCTTTTACAAAACCGGCTTGTTCTGGCGCAATTTCTCTGGACAAGTATGCCTTCAGTCGCTCGTTGATAATGTGTAGCATAATTTTACTGGCGTGTGTTATTAGAGCAATGAGCCGAAAGTTACCACATTTTTTAGTCGAACCCTTTTTATGGAGAGGAGTGAAGACTGTGTGAGCCCATTCTGAAGGCCATTTGCCTGTGAGCCATATCTTGTTGCAAATGGTCCAGAAGATATGAACGCCGTGTTCTCCCATTGCTCGAATAGTTTCGATTGGAATTTCATCTTTCCCTGTGGCATTCTTAAGGTGTTGAATGGCGGCTCTTACCTCTGATTCAAGAATATCTGGCTCCAGCATATCACTCGTAGGCTCCGTAGATGCAAAGGTATGTGACTGAGGATCTTCAAACAGGGACTGACAGTAGTTCCTCCAGACTTTCGAAATTTGGTCCAGTTCAGTGACTATCTGGCCATTGTGATCTTCAATAGCCCAGGTTTTAGACGGCAGTGTTCTTGTAATGAGACGGATCTTGTGGTATAAGTCTCGTGATTCGTACCTGTCTGCATGCATCTCGACTTGTTTACAAATACTGCGGAGATAGTCATTGTGATCTTGTCTGCACCTTAGTTGTATCTTTGCCGACATTTTATTTAGTTCTTTAATATCAGCTCCCGCTGCTTTCATCTTCTGGCGTTTTTCGACGAGTTTAAAGGTGTCATCAGTCATCCAATGTTGTTTCTTGTGGGTTTTAATTGGTGGTGTTGCTTCCGAGACTGCCGAAACGATGAGCGATTTAGCGCGGTCCCATAGTGCATCGGATGTTTCATTAGCCAGATCCGCTTCTGACCATTGTGACCAGTTGCGCTCCACAATCGAGCCAAATCTTAAAGCATCTGTCACTTCGACTCTCTTCGTTTTCTTGATGAGTCTTGTTGCTGTTAGTTTGAGCTTTAACTTCGAGATCAAAAGCTGGTGATCGGATCCGCAGGAGGCCCCAGGTAGTGTATGGGCATTTTGTATGGATGATCTCCATCGTGATCGTATCATGATGTAGTCGATCTGGTTTCGAGATTTTCCATCAGGCGACACCCACGTGTACAACCTTCGAGGGTGGTGTTGGAAAAGACTATTCGCAATTAGCAGATCGTTTTCGGAAGCGAATTGTAATAAGCGTTCACCACGTTCATTTCGTTTTCCGAGCCCAAATTTCCCGCTGCATTTGCCTAGCTGATCAGCGTTTTCTCCGATCTTAGCATTCAAGTCCCCTAGAATGACTAATATTTCTCTATTGGATATTTTCGCTATTGTTGAATCTAATTCGGAGTAAAACTTCTCAATGGTCTCGTCGCTTGCAGTAGAGGTAGGGGCGTATACCTGAACGATGTTGAGGTTCATCGGTGATGCTTTTATCTTGATGCTGATAATTCGATCGCTTACCGGCTCATACCCCATTACGCAATTTCTCTGATCTATCGACATTAGGAATCCCACACCGTTGCTTCTGCTGATGTCGTTGCCAGAAAAGTAAATGACGTGATGGTCTGTCAATAAATGTCCGCTGCCCTTCCAGTGTGTTTCGCTTAGACCACAGATGTTCACACCAACTCTATCCATTTCCCGTTCCAATATGGTCAGTTTCCCTGGATGATTTAAGCCGCGTACATTCCAAGTTCCTATCGTCTGGAGGCGTCGCAGTTTGATTGAATTTCCAGTAGTAGAGTTTCCATGGGAGGCCTGGTCTCCTACCTCGCCATGGCCGGTAGCCAACTTCACACTGCGCGTCCCGGACACAGCGCAGCGCCGGTCGCTAATCGGTTCGCAGGGCGATCGTCTCTCATTTCTTTGTGCTCTCATGTGACTTTCTTGGGAAAGTAGACGCAGTGGTTTCCCCTTGCCTTCTGCGCCAGGCATTTTAGAGATTATTTAGATCCCTAGGCCGCTGTAGCCTCTTCCACCCGGTTGCCCGGTTGGGTGAATGGTTTTACCGCCATTGCTCGGTCGCCAGAGCCTCGTCCGTTATCTAGCAGGGGGCACCGCGACAGCTCGGGAGCTGCCGCCACTAGTTATTCATAAGAATCACCAGTGCGAGCAGGTGAGGATGACAATTGGGGCCGGAAAGATGTTAGGTCCGTTCTCCCCCTTACCCCCCCCTTCGTTTAAATGGAGGGGTTTAAAAATATTATTTCAGTACATTCAAGTTCCTTATTTTTGGCTTATTTAGTTGAGTAGACTTTGATGCTGGTTAGATTTTTCTCGGAATAAAAAACCAACGTCCATACAAAAAGCGGACATCTCCTTTGTAACATCCTTTCTATTTTTTACATAAATTCACATTATCTGCATTTGTCGCAGATATGGTACGTATATGTATGGAACACGTTTTGTTCCACCAATCCCATCTGCACGTCTATCGTTACACTATCGTTACACTATCGGTCACTCTCTTTGCTTTTATACCATTCCACACATTTCATTGGCATTCCTCTTTCAGAGGAACAATAACGGCACTTTACGGTTCCAAATAACGGTACGAGCTATCAATTACAATATAAATAAAGACAATCAAGGCGGTGTTTTTTTTTTTGATGTTTTTAAAACATTTCTTTCACAACATTTCTTTCTTTATTTATCGTTCTAAATAACGCAGCATATGCTGAGTTAGGCGCCTTTTTGGCCTCGCCCTGATTTATTGATTTTTTTTTGTGTATTTTTAGTTTATACGATTGTATGAGGCACGAATAAACGTTTTTCTTTCTATTCCTTTCTTTCAGGCTTTATTAGGGTATGGTCCTGATATCTCAACAGCTGATTGGCACTGCGGAGGTACTGTCATCAGTGAAAGATTCATTCTGACTGCTGGTCACTGCTTGTCAAGTCCAAACACGTAAGTTCATGTAAAGCAAATAATATTGAGTATGTTAATATTTATTTATTCCAAATAGTAGCTTCTGCTAGATACGAGAAAAAGGCTCAGCAGAGGAAGTATTCCTGTTTCGACACCGATTTTTTCGCCACCAAAAGTTTCGGCACCCAAGCTATTCCTCTTTCGGCACCAATAGGTATTTTTGGTATGTTCTTTCCAGATTTGGCACCAAGCTAACATACCTATTGGTGCGGAAAGAGGAATAGCTTGGGTGCCGAAACTTTTGGTGCCGAAACAGGAATACTTCCAGCAGATATAGTCTCTATTCATTGTGGGACCTCCTTCACAAAAATCTTTTGAAATTCCGGTTATTTTCAGAGGACCAGTAAAATATATAACAATAGGTATTTTAAAACGAACTGATCCACCTGAATTGTGGCAGATATATAATGTGAAGAGAAGAATTCCTCACCCGGAGTACATGCCTCCTTCAAAGTACCACGACATTGCACTGCTGGAGACTGATAAAGAGTGAGTAAAAACTTTAGGTGAAGTTGGACTAATTTTGAACTTTTTTGAACTTCTGGAAATCTACCAGAACCTATAAAAAAAAAAAAGAAATAATTCACAATTTTCTTAAATGCTTGGGAAAAAATCACTACATGACATAAATTAGTTAGCTCAATAAAAAAATCACGAATCTGCCCAAGCTTATGATTAAAATGTGTATCTACGAGATTACGTTACAGAAATATTTGAAAGTTACATAAATTAATAAGGCCTGTTCTTTAAAAGGGCCTGGCAAAATCAAAAATCTTGAATAGTTAATAAGGTTTTTTTTATAAAAAAAAAAATACATAATGCTGAACATAGAACTTCCTCCTTTTCGAAGTCGGTTAAATATAAAATTGCTGTTATGGGGCCGCACAGGTGACATAGACAACCTACAAAACTTTCTGTGACTGCAACTGGCTTTTAAAAGTTGAGGCTGGTTTTCATCACACGAGGTTATTAATACGGCCAAAAATGACTCACTGCGCAATATAGACCTCCTTAGTTTTTTGTAATAAATATTGAAGTAGAAGCAAAACCAAACGTGTTAAAGATGAAATTATATCATCATTTCAGCCGAAGGACGTCCACTGTTGGACATAGGCCTGCCCCAAGTGTCGCCACCATAAACTGTCCTGGACTAGAATACTTTATTTTGAATATCATGTGGTTTATGAGAGTGTTTTCAGGAGCTTCATATTGCATTTTTCTACATCTTATAATCATACGATACAATTATAATACTAGTAACTGATTCTGATAAATAATGAATGATAAGTGATAATGTAGTGTGGGAGTAGTGGTGATGTCTAATAATCTTTTGAAATAATATTTCAGGATCACCTTTAGCGCAGCAGTGCTACCTGCTTGCCTTCACGCATCTGGGGAGGCTGAGAAAAACTTGTTTGCCCTTGGCTGGGGAGCTCTAGGGTACAGAAGAGAGCTAGCTGACATTTTACAGGAAGTGAGGCCTTTTTTTAAGGAAAATAGTTCCGGTTTCGTGGATGCTTTAGTTACCTATACAAGGCTAAATTACATGGTACATGAAACACTATCGAGTTATCGCGTATAACTACCTACAGGTCATTAGACTCGTTCAGCTGGTGTTTACTTAAAGAAATTAATTTTGTACATGCGTATATTAAATCGAGTTTTAGAAAAAAAGTAGGTACTTTATTTTTTAATTTTATCTTTACAAATCGATAGTGTTTCATGTACCGGGTTGACCCTCCACGGCATTAAAACGATTAAATTAAGCCGTGTATAAGACTTATGCACAATTATAATCTAAAGGTTTAGATTAAACTAGCCGTGAAGCACTGACACACATTTATTAACTGACTGCACATACTATGTGCCATATTTAGATTTATTTAGCTCTGGTTCCCTACATATGACTAGGGCTGCAAAAATGATACAGTATGCGAGATTGACAGAGAATACACTGGCGATATCGTCGATTTTGTAATGTATCGGAACTGGGATATTACGTAATTAGCAAATACACAGGTACAGTACGGCCGACGGATCTTGGCGAGTCTGAAGTTAGGCTCTGCGAACTTTAGCGCTTGTGCATACGTAAAAAAATAAGTGGTTTAAAAAAATAAATGCCAATAACAGTTGTTAACAGCAGCGATAACTGTTATTGGCATTTTTTTTTTTCAGTCTTCCCAAGATCTGTCGGCTGTACTGTATATTTCGAATTTAGCGCTTATAATTACTCCATATAGTTTCACCAGAGGACGTTGTACTACAGAAGTTGGTGATATTAAGATACTTTTTATGCCCAGAAAAAACCATAATATACTATAGGCATCTTTTGCAAGCTATGTAAGGCGTTTCATTGCGTGAATCATAAAATATTACTCTTGAAATTTAAGCATTACGGACTAGGTAGCTAGACGAGGCAGATGTCGTAAGTGCTTCTCATAACACCGGCTGTCGAGGACGAGTCTCAGTTATTTCATCGTCGATCTGACGCTGAAGCGAACACTTTCTACCATTATTTTGAAATCTGCTGGTGTTGTGTACTGAGGGTCATCAAAAAACATGGCCTTGAGCTTGTGCAGTGCTACCTTAAGTCCTAACTTTTAGATCCAAGCGTCGCTAGTTCAGCCACCGCCTGGTGCAACTCCCCCAGCGTCAGCATCAGCGTATCATCAGCGTAGTAGACCAAACTGACCCCACTAGGGAGGTAACCGTGCAGCACGTAGATGTACTCGGTGAAGAAAGGTGTCTACTGTGTGAATAATTGATTCAAGATTTACGATTTCTTGCAGGTGGAGGTTACCAAATACAAAAAAGACGAATGTTCACAGCACTATCCCCCTCACAGACATCTGAAGAATGGATATAATCATACCACGCAAATGTGCTTTGGTGATAAAGAAGTGCTAAGAGACACGTGTGAGGTATAGTCATTAGTTAAAAACTTATTCAAATAGCTACGAATATTAGGTCAACCTTTATCAAGTTTATTGCAGAAAAAAAAAAGCTATTGCAAAGACATGTAACCGCATTACGGTTATTCGAAACCAAAACCTAACAATGGGAATTTTTGGCAAAATGCTTTTGTTAAACCTATTTACAGTAAAAATTGTACGGCATCCAATGCAAAAACAACCATAATTACCATTACATTTAGAACTAGTGGTCTGATCATGATCATGCCAAACCTTGCAAGTGTACATTGTAGTCCGATAATAAAAAAAAAGTCAAAAATTTATCATATTTGTGCATAGGCATGTTACATCGTTTCAATTTTAGTGAAATTTTTCAAAAGTTATGAACAAATAACAGAACTACAACTTAACCACTCGTCTATTTAAAAAAATAGCGAAAATAAATATAAATAAAAAAGTTTTTAATTCTCAGGGTGACAGCGGTGGACCCCTTCAGGACTTTAGAAACAAATACTTTGAAAAATTATACTGTATCAAAACTGTGGTTGGAGTGACATCATCTGGCAAGCAGTGTGGTATTGCACACAGTCCTGGAATTTACACCAGGGTCATCTACTATGTACCTTGGATAGAGAGCATCGTATGGCCTTAAGATAATAAAGTAATAATATATTTTTTGTTATAATAACCTGTAACACTCTTAAATATAGATTGAAATATGAGTATCCCAAAATATGCAATAAACCCATTAAATTCTTCTTTCTAGCTTTTCCCACTGTAAGTATGGTCAGCACTTCTTCTTTTCGTAAATACATTCTATTGAGGGTTTTAAGATCAGGTACTTTCGCCTTCTTAAGAAGCTTCATCATACTAGTCTACCAAGTCACAGGATGTTGTCCTCTGCTATCTTTTGGTAGGCTAGAGTTATCCGTACGATGTGCTGTTTAATTCTTCTCATTAGAATTATCATCTAAATCTATAGTGTTGGAGCTACTTTAAAAAAATCACGTCTATGTTCGTTGCGGATTTTGTCAGTTTTCGTTACTCCCCAAGACTGTCTCAATATTTTTTATTTCTATAATGTGCATATTATGATAGCCACATCCAAAAAGTAAAGATCTAAATAATGTATAAAATAAAGTTATTTTTGTTGTAATAAAAAAATCTTTAAATATAAAAAGTATTTTACTAAAGAACTTGCTGACCCGGCGAACTTTGTACCGAAAACAGTCAATAAATGTAGTATATCTTTCAATATAGTCAACCGATTGCGATTAAACCAAGCAGAAGTAATATATTTAGTTACAAAAAATAATGTTTAAGAGTAACTTCAATTTATTACATTTTAATTAATGCGCGCACAACTAAAAACTTCTAAAGATTTATAATTAGAAGATAGATATCCTGACAGTATTTAGAGTTCATTGCTTTTAAAAAAATAAAGAAATCACCCTTGACCGTGACGAAATAGGATTGAAAAAAGCCCTTGGTGTGATAAATTTAAAAAAGCACGCGGGTGATATACATGCCATGTCGAACCTAATTGTAGTGCGAAAATTATTTTTACTAATTGTTTTTCAAAATTACCTTTAGAAAATGGTATATTACTTATTATTATTTTATTAAGATTGTATGGGAAAATCTTATTCCTTGGGTTGATAACATTGATATATTAAAGGGTAACTGATAAATAGTGAACGACAGTTAAACACGTGATTGAAGTCATGATAACAAACAACTTTTACTATGGGACCAAACCTAAAACCGCGAAAAATACCTGTCAAGTTCAGTCCATTTGACCAGTTAGGCGAACATAAATGTACTAAACTTGGCAGAATTTTTTTCGCACTTCCTGCTCGGCCCTATAGCGGGAAAAGTCACTGAATGATTTTCTACCCTTAAAAAAAAATCTGTTGGGGCACAGCAGGATCAAAGCCTACACCAGGTGAACACCAGGGCCCTGGTTCGAAGGCTACAAAGGAACGGGGTGGATTTTTTAGTCAGTAAAAGTCTTACACTAATCATCTCCTGCTTCGCCTATGGGCAGATGTCGTTGGATGTTTTTTACCCATCGAAAACAAAAAAACTCGTTTATTTGACCCGATATTTTGTTGGCCCAGTGTTTATTACGTTTGAATTAATTTTTTTTTTGTTGTACAATGTCATTCATCATCATCATCATTTCTGCCCAAAGACGTCCACTGTTGGACATAGGCCTCCCCCAAATGCCGCCACAATGAACGGTCCTGTGCGTCTCACATCCATCGGATTCCTGCAGCCTTTACGAGTTCATTGGTCCACCTTGTAGGGGTCCTTTCGACCCCAACGGCCATCTGTTCTGCGAGCAAAGTGCCCATTGCAACTTTAGTTTGGCGTTTTTTCGTGCTATGTCGGCAACCTTAGTTCTCATGAGGATATCTTCATTCCTGATCCGATCAAGCAAGGAAACTCCGAGCATAACCCTTTCCATTGCCCTTTGAGAGACTTTAAGCCTGATGAGGCCTATGGTAAGCCACCACGTTTCATAGCCATATGTCATCACTGGCAACACGCACTGATCATAGACTTTCGTCTTGAGATACTGTGGTATGTTGGATGAGAAGATACCGCGCAGCTTCCCGAACGCTGCCCAGTCGAGTCGAATTCGAAGATTTACCTTTTTCTCGAAATTAGATCGACCCAACTAGACTGTCTGACCGAGGTAGACGTAATCGTCCACAACTTCGAGTGTAGAGTCTGTGAGTGTGTGTGTGTGTGATTGTGTGTTTAGTTTTGCGTTTTTGCAAAACTCTGGCATTGCATTTATGGAAACGCTATCAGACCAGTTTAATGTCAGTGTTATTTTCTGAGCCTGGACCACTAATAAAACTCAAAATTAAAAATAAAAACATAAATGTGCGTTCTTATTGCAACCGATGTAAAAGTCATAACCCTACCTGGTTGTACGAGTAAGAGAGTAAGCATTGTAAAATTATTACTGGGTTTATTGATGGCAATTATTATTATAGAACTTTAACAGTTTTTCTAACACCTAACTTGGTAGCCACCAGCCATTATAAGTTTTATGTTTATTACATTATACAGGCTAGCTTTTTTAAATTTACATAAATTAGAGCTTGACTGCGATCCCACCTGATGGTAAGCAGTGATGCAATCGTCGATGGTAAGGCGCACTAGTTTATTAAGAGCCACTCACACACACTCTAGCCTTTAAGACACCTAAATTACAATCAGCAGGCAACCAGTCCTTCGATTCCTTTCTGACGTTTTATAAGTGCCCATGTAGGCCAATATGAAATAAAAACATTTTGACTTTGACTTTTGATGTACTCGGTATAAACAACAAGGCAAAATGCTTAGTCTGGAGCGCAGAAGTTTCTACAAAGTAAGAGTGGATATTCGGCGTATGTCAGGTTGTCCAATGGTAGAACGAAAATGGCGAAATCAAATCATGCAATTCCCGTGCGCACTCTTCAAAATGTATCTTGTAAAAAATTGAAAGGATGGCTACTCTACGCCTGTGCTCAAGGCTTTAAAGATTGGACTTAACCAAATCTTGATCACCAATACAATATAGATTTTTATAATGACAGTATAAGGCCTCTGCCTCGAATCTTGCAGGCAGTGGGCCGACGGTGGCGGCGGCGGCGGCGCGGGAGCCGCATGATCTTTTGCGTAAAATCAAATGGATAAATATTAATAAAATATGGGTGATTTTAATTAAAAAAAAATAGAAAAAAGTCTGACAGATTAACTTAATTTTGCCAGAAATACTATTCATGCTAAAATTGCAATTAAACCTGAAACCATTAGAATGTAATAAGTGTGCAAAAAAAAAAAAAGTAGTAAATAAATAATTAACTGAAATATATTATTTTTCTGGTTAAATTAGTTTCCCACTGATGGGAAAAGGACTCTTTTGTTTCCAAACCTGTAACATGCGCGGTCTCTGATCCAGCTTGAACAAAGCTTAACTCACAAACGTGATCAGATCATCACACTATCTTCGCCACGGTTAACTATTTTTTAACCGATTTTGGAAAAGAGGAGAGAAGTTCTATGTTCGGTTGTATGATGAATATGATGTTAAATTACGAAGAAACCAAACTAATGTAGCAACACCGACATCCGAAATTAAAGTTATTTTGCACATTTTTGTTTTTTTTTACATTGAAGTCGATTGCAATTTTTTTTTTTTCTGTGAGATATTATTAAATAACTACTACTCTATCCGGAGTTAAACAAAATGTGAGCCTTTTACTGACCAAAAATTCACCAGTGTTCCTTAAGATGCCTTTTGCGTTTCCAGGTCCGTGATCGTAGGCTTGTGGTTGTGGCCGTCGAGCGATGGGTAGCTAGCCATCCCGCCGTTCAGCAACCCTTTGGACCGAGCCCCAGTCGTCGATGATGCATAGTGTTTCACACGCACCTCAAGGAGATGTCAGCAAACTATGGGGGCTTAGCAAGGTCGAAACCTAATGGGGTCATTGGTTGTTGTGAAAAAAAAAACCCAGGGCCCAGAAACATAGGAGTGGGTTTTAGTCTGTAAAAGTCTGATACGCATTTTTGCTCCGCCCTAGAATGATATAAGTCCAGTGACATATCTTCACGGCTCTTTGTTTTAACAACGATAGATGAAAAGGCCGTGATGATTTTTTAGAACATTCTTGCAGCATTGGCAGGCATCGGCTGTAGCAGACAATGCCTGCCATATTAAATTTTATTTTATTACGGTAAACCTGACCTTTGTCTGCTTCAAGACTTTATTATTAAATAACTATTTGAATTCGACGTTTTATTTAAAAATAAAACGTCGAATTCAAATAAACGTTGTCCTTTTGAGAGTTCCAAATAAGAGTGAATAATGCCGAATGCATCTGAATCGAACATTTTTGGATTGATATGAATTAATTCGGTATTATTCTTCTATTCTATGATTAAACATATCATTTTGAGAGAAAGATAAAAGACGTAAATAAATTTAGAATTGTTCGTCTGATCTTGTCTTAAGTACCAGAATATCTAGGAGGTCACACTTACCTGACCGGAGGTCTAGGACCTCTACATCTGAGTCCGCAAAATGACTTTCAGTATAATACATCTCATACCTAGAAGTTGGGTAGGTATAACTTTGAGAAAGAGGGCAACGGTTAATCCGACTCGACTGGGCAGCATTAGGAAAGCTGCGCGGAGGCGGTACCTCCTCGTCCAATGTACCACAGTGTCTTAAGACGAAAGTGCGTGTTACCAGTGATGACGTATGGCTCCGAAACGTAGTCGCTTACAATGGGTCTCATCAAAACACTCAGATATCCAAAAGACAATGGAAAGGACTATGCTTGGAGTTTCCTTGCGTGATTGAATTAGGAATGAGATATCCGCAGGAGAACCAAGGTTACCGACATAGAAAAAGAATCACCAAACTTAAGTGGCAATGGGCAAGGCACGTCCCCTACAAGGTGGACCGATGGTCTTTGGTAAGGGTTGCGGGAACCCGATGGATGCGAGACGTACAGGACCGGTTATTATGGCGACGCTTGGGGGAGGAATATGTTGGACAGTGGACATTTTTTGGCTCAAATGATGATGATGATGATGATGGCATCTCATGTCTACGCTAATCGCTTAAGATAACTAGTTATTGCGAAAGTGTGTGTTATGTTTATTGACTGCTGCTGCCAGCGGCTTGGCCTGTACAGTAGTAAAAAATTACCCTAAGGTAACATACTCCCGGAATAAAAAGTATCTTATAGGTAAATAAAAAGTATTTCAGGACATCTTCTACTCATGTACCAAGTTTCATTTAAATCCATTTAGTAGGCTTTGGGTGAAAGAGTAACAAACATCCATACTTTCATACATAACAATCGCGTTTATAATACCTGTTATTAGAATACCATAAATAAGTGACATTTGTTTTATTTGGAAATAATAATATCGAAACGTCGCTTTCAAGCAGCAAGGTCAGGATATTTTTTTAAAAACGTTTAATATAAAAGGTTATATGCTCGGAGCTTCCTTGTGTGATTGAAAAAGAAATGAAGATGTAAGCAAGTAACAATAATTTTGAATAAATCATTTGAGATTTTTTTTATGGTAAGTAAAATCATCCACTGACAAATCCCGCCCTTGGGCGGAGCGGGAAATAGTGTCAGACTCATACTGACTAAAAACCTACCCCGTTCCTTCGTTGCCTATCATACCGGGGCTGAGCCTTCTTTTCAGAAAGCGGCCCTTGACCCCAGTAGGCTTCGTCCCTGCCTACCTGTAGCTGGCTGGTTTGCTGACAACTCCTTGAGGCGTTCGGGAACAATACGCGCCGTCGACGACTTGGGCTCGGTCGGGTCGGTTACCGGACGATCAGACAGCGAGCAAGCCATTGCTCGCCGTCCGCAAGCCCGCGCCTACGGTGGAATCATTTGACATTGAATATAATATCAAATTAACTGAATTACAGAGTTAAAATAATGATTTTAATGAGTAAAATTGTGTAAATAATACATACTTGTCGCTACCGTAAATACAATTTTTGTTACCTTACTGCTTTTTTTTACAATTTGTATGTCAATATCGAATATGTACATTTAACTGCAAATTGAAAAAAAAACTTTAATTTTAATTTAGGCGCGTTTATTTTCATAGCAAGCTTTTATAGCGCGATACATACCTATACAATTAATACTCATCAAGACTATTTCAAAAAGTTCAAACACCATAGGTTTATCCTATTACGCTTATTACCGAGTTTCTATGGCCATCTTCCAGTTTCATCATCAGACCATACTAAAATACTCGTCAAGATGAATCACATGGCCCAAACTCGAAGGGGTTGTATTGCATTATTACTGAGTTCCTATGGCCACGTTCCAGCTCCATCATCATATCAGCTCCATGTCATCGTAATATTGCATTGTAACGCAATTTACATATGCATGCCAAATTTCAGCTCAATCGGTAACCGGAAAATGGATCAAATTTAATTTGCAAGATTTGAACACAGAAAAACATCGGTCAGGTCAAACAAAAAAAAAAGCATGTAAAATAAGAACTTTATTTTTAATATTTTTTTAAGAATTTAAAATAAAATGTTATATATAATTTTATGTAAATCACTCATTAACAATATTATGTACTACAGTTTCACAATTTCATTTATGTTTCTAAGACAGTTTCTTTACGTTTTCTTTGGGTTCAATGTATTTTTCTTAATCACCTTTATGTTTGCAACGTTCGCCAACGAATGCTAAAATTTTGTATCCTATATGTACCCATTTCACACATTGCGACGATATTACCATTCTTCGTCTTCAACTTTTAAATCATTTTCAAAGTTCTTATTTTGATCTCAATTCACTTCTGGTTGTTGAATCTGCACACATAACTAACATTTTTTATTTATGGCCACACAATACTCTCTATCCAGGGTACGTAGTGGATGACCCTGGTGTAGATGCCGGAGCCAGCAGCAACGCCGCACTGTCGGCCGTATGACGTCACGCCGGCGACGGTGTACACACAAAATAACTCTACCTTATCGGTGTAATCGTTAGATGAGGTTTGAAGTGGTCCACCGCTATCACCCTGGATAATAAAATATTAAAGTCAGTATCGAAACTTCTTTGCATTCTAGAGGAAAAAAATAAGTTACCGGCCAAGCTGCCATTGCTAAATCTAAGTTTTTTTTTAACGAACACTCTGAATATCTACCTATGAGTATCAACCGACGAGTATCCTTTATCTCTGGGGTGGGTTTTAAAGATACTATTGTATTATTTGTAAATATTTCACTATCAAATAGAAGACGTTTATAAGTTCTAAATGTATAATTCTACTAGTTGTTGACGATTACTGTAATATCCTGCGAAGTCATAGACTAAAATAAAAATAAAAAAATGTGCAAGTTATTTTTGTATGTAGTCCCTGCAAATTATGTCCACTGTGGCAATGGCAATTTGGTTTAGTGCGAAATGAAACCAACATGAGTACACTTAAAGTTCACATTTAGATGTTGTCAATACCTGACATGTGTCTGCGCCGTTCTTATCCCCGTAGCACATTTGTGTGGAGTGGTTATATCCGTTCCTCAAGTGCCTGTGAGGAGGATAGTACTTGGAACATTCCTCTTCCTCAAATCTCGAAATTGAAACCTGTAAATAATTGTTAGCATAACTGTCGTCCAGTTTCATCTTTTTTTTTCTGTAGTGTGTTATAATGCAAGGACCAACGCTACGTTAGGCGGGTGCACGCGCGGGCCCATACAGGGCAGCCGCGTCCTGCGCCCCTTTTGCTACATAATTAATATAGTTCCCAATCTACACGACTACATGCACACTGTTATAATTGAACTAGCGACACTGCGCAGGTAAATCCGGTTTCCGCTACGGGGACCACCGCGCACGATACACGTGCATAAACGCGACGCAAAATAGCTGTATATTTAATATGCATAAAAACACAAATAGGGAAAATATACAAAATACACGTTTATGCAAAATGACCATCAATCGGTATAATTTTTTTTTTTCATTGTGGCGGTGATGTCAACGATAGAGCACGCTTGCCTAGAAGTAATCTGCTCGTATATAAATTTAGTTTGTAGCTATAATAAAACACAGACTCCGGAAGGGAATGCCACTCCTTAGCTGTAATCTTCATAATCTTAATATTCGTGCGGGAGACAAAATCACAAAGCTGGTTTTCAACTTTAGGCTAGTTAATTTGTACTGCTTGAATACAGGCCTCTCTATGACAAAAAGCGGGTTAACATCTACCGCACTGGCCAGTACGGTGTATGTGCAAAGTGTCGAATGTTTTATTGTACTCCTTCGATTGCCTTTTGCGTTTCAGGACCATGGCAAGTTAGCATGGTCCTGAAACGCAAAAAAACAATCGAAGGAAAAAAATATATTATGTTAACTGCTCGATCTTCTCCACGACTGTCGCAACCCTGCGCGTCGCTAGTTCAACCGCCGCCTGGTATGACCGTCCCCGCGCCAGAAACAGCGTGTCTTCTGCGTAACAGACCACGCTGAACCCGTCGGGGAGGTCGGCGCGCAGCACGTAGTAGTACCCGATGTTTTACAAGGGCGGTCCTAGTACAGATCCCTGTGTGACACTGCACGATCATTGCTATGATTCATATAACTAGTTTACACTATAAATACGAGAAGATATTTGGGATATTTAGGAGATTATAGGATATTTTTCTCACTTTTTGTAAAGTGTTAGCCAGCTCTTTTCTATGTCCTAATGCACCCCAGCCAGTAGCATATAGCTGTTCTTTTGCTTCACCAGTTGCGTGGAGACACGCTGGTAGTACTTGTTTACTGAAGGTTATCCTGTAAGGTTATTAAAATACTTATTAA
Source organism: Leucania comma (assembly GCA_958295575.1). Lineage (NCBI taxonomy): Eukaryota > Metazoa > Arthropoda > Insecta > Lepidoptera > Noctuidae > Leucania > Leucania comma. The sequence continues at coordinate 9,206,247 of OY282474.1, read as the reverse complement.
TAGTACATTTGATACCAGTGGAGAAACTTCGTCATTGTACGAGCTACGGAGTCCAATGCAGCAGTGACCAATTTTCACTTGTATCGAACGATAATTTTTCAATCATCATCATCATCATCATCAGCCTTTTAATGTTCCCACTGCTGGGACACAGGCCTCCTCTCTCAGAGAGGGAATGGGCCGTAATCCACCACGCGGGCCCAAGTTTCAATACACTTACGAAAATATTAATAGATGGGGGTTGATGCGCAACTAGTGGGGGTCGCTTAGCATCTAGCCTGATACGTTAAATATAATATTTTGTGGGTCCCGATATGTCCGTACACTTTTGCGCACTAGTGCAAATAACAGTTAGTTGCGTGCCTAAAAGCGGTAGGGATGAGAGCTGGTTTTCGAGTAACTGTATTGAAAAAAGGTTTTGATGTCGGAATTTTCTTTTTTTTTAATTCTGACCATTTTATGGAATCCTATTCCTAAGCAAAGGTTTGGACTGCGTAAAGTGCATCTGTGTGGGTCGCATTTAGCGACAATCGGTCTGTGAGATTAATGCGGGTACAGGATACTTGTTTTGCTGTAGTTTTGTATTGAAAATAATAATGAAAAAAGATCTCCTAATCATTGTGTTTGTTTCGATTCGGATTTCATGTTTTGAAGAAAAACGTATGGAAAACAACAGTTGGTTCTTTTTCAGTAAATCAATTTTATTTTACAAGTAAATTATTGATAAATTAGATTAACGTTATTATTATATATATTTATGTCTTTATCGAATTAAAAAACATATTGTATAGTTTTACGAAATTGCATTTTAATTTTATTGTAATATTTATAATAATATAATAACTAACTGGAACTCACTCAGTATCAGTCTCGAGCAGAGCGATGTCGTGGTATTTGGAGGGTGGCTTGTACTCTGGGTGAGGGATTCTCCTCTTCACGTTGTATATCCGCCACAGCTCAGGAGGGTCCGAACGGTTCAGTATGCCTAAAGCTACATATTTTACTGGGCCTCTAAAACATTATAATGTATTTTATATCACCTTCATATAAGCTAAGCATTTAATGTAGGTTTATATTCACCCTTTCTTTGCAAAATAAAGAACATTTTTTATTTATATCCAATAATACATAATAATAATATAAAAAATAAATCCCTACTTCCCTTAGTCACGTCATTACGCGTGAACAGCTAGACCGATATCGTTCATTTTTTTTTGTTAGTTGTTGTTAGGAGAAATTTCTTATAAAATAAAAAATTTGAGCAAAAAATTACAAATATTTAATTTTCGGATGTTTGACTATTCATGATTAGGACAGAACAACGTCTGTAGGGTCATCGGTTCAGCTAACTATACAATAATAAAATAGAATTTCATAATATACGAGTATCAATGATTTTTTTTTCTTTGTTGTATAAATAAACTTACACAGCAGGGCTTGACAAGCAGTGACCAGCAGTCAGAATGAATCTTTCACTAATGACAGTACCTCCACAGAGCCAGTTAACTGATTTGATGTCATCGCCATATCCCAATAAACCCTGATGGAAGAAAAGTATCACAGTATTACATTCAAAAAATGACAAAGGCATCTGTAACTGAATCCAATTCACAGACTTTATATTTATTTATTTCAGGACCCTGGAGTCCTGGCCCTATGGACGACGTACAAGAGGTCGGAGCAACCTACGAAAAGCTTTTATATTATATAAATTGCGTATTGACGTTTTAGGTGGATCATAAAAAAATATTTTGTGATTATATAAATAAATAAATTTATTCTTTAAAGTTTTTTTTAGTTCTTTTTTTATGCTCGCTTTCGTATTTTCAGCAAGTCCATTCATTAATAAAAGTTAATTAATATAAGAGTATATTAAAAATAACTAATTCGCCATCTTAGGTGTTCCACCGTGTTGAATTTAGAATAACATGACACAATTCACAATGCCATTCAAACTAAACGTGTATTCAAAATTTCAGCTCAAACGGTTGAAGATAACTGCTTGGAAATTTTGTTGCAAGATTCCACCCAAGTACAGCTATATACATTGCATTTCTTATTATTGATAGGCTTGCGTAACTAATTAAATTTTTTAAAAAAAGTTTGTCATAATAAATTAGTCTTTCGCTGAAAAAAAATTATTTCAGAAAAGACGTTCTACCTACTTTCTCAGTGCTTGCCATTTTTATTTTGTAAATTATATGTAGCAATGTCTAACTCTTACCATGTGCGGAAACTCTTCTCTGAGAGCATTAACACCTCCAACACCCCCAAATGTACTAGAAATTTGAATTTTTATATCATTGCAGTGTTTTTCTGGATTATACTGTCGTTTCATTTTTGCATTATGATTAGCTTTACATGGATAATCTAATTTATGTATGTATTCAATACATTCTGTAACATAAAAACCAATAACTGTTACATTCGCTCAACATCTTGTGTTTTGCAAAATTTATAATGAACGTGTATGAAAAATCAACTTACTGTCTTGCACTTTTTGTCCAGTCTTGTGAATAATACCCACATTTTGATTTATAAAGAAATTACTGTGAACAAAAAAAAAGTATAAGTAGTAGCTATAACTTATTATAGATTGCGGTGTCCGAGTACTCACCAATTATATAAAATCCCTTTCTAAACGATGGCTGACACTTGCGTGGCCCAAGGGCTGGATTTTACCGTAGACAGAATCTAAGAGTTGCCATACAGAATCCCAATGTTACAACAAACCTCCGTTTTGCTGCCTTTTGGGCATAAAGTTTTGGACGACATATTTTTTAGATTATTTTAGTAACTTTCGTTTTTTTTTTTGTATATTTATATGCATGCATGCATATATTTATATGCATAATTACAGTTAAGTGTTTTTTAAATATGCAAAAATATACCATATGATAGTATTAAATGATAAAATTGAAACACAATTTAGCATTACTTGTACTTTAAATGTTCTAGACAAAATGTCATTTTAATAATTATAGCGATAATGATTATTAAAAAACCAAATATAAAGCATGAACTACACGCATAGAGCCGCTTGATACAATTTACACTGTAATGATTGTTGTCAAATGTTGACGCAAAATGTCTTCCCTTATAATATATCAATGAGTTCAACACTAAAAACACCATACCTTGTATCATTGAAGGAACAATCAGTACAACACACAATTGGCTCTCTGTCTCGGAAAGTACAAATCTGAAAGTATAACAATAATATTAAATTGAAAAGTAGTAGACAGGCCTATTGGTCTAGCGGTTAGTGGCCCTGATTGCTACGCCGGAGGTCGTCGGTTCGATGGACAAATGTTTGTGTGATGAGCACGATCAGTTGTTCTGTGTCTGGGTGTTATTTATCTATAATATGTATGAATTTAGAAATATATAAGTATGTATATCAGTTGTCTAGTACTCATAGCACAAGCTCTGCTTAGCTTGGGACTAGACGGCGATGTGTGACAGTTGTGGAATATATTATTATTATTTACTTACTAGCTAAACTTACTAATATCTACCTATTGTTTAAGTTATAATAAAAGCTCCTTTTTTATAAAATTCCTTTAATATAGTTACTATATTATAACTGATCTTTTTGAGCCGTTCGCAATCATAGTTAGGTTTTTTTTTTTTTTTTTTTTTGTGGTAGGTAAAAATCATCCAATGACGAATCCCGCCCTTGGGTGGGGCGGGAAACAGTGTCAGACTTTTACTGACTAAAAAACCTACCTTTCCATTCCTTGCCTTTATCCTGGGGCCTTTGGTGACAGTCTCACATAACCTTTGGCCCCAGTAGGCTTCGGCCCTGCTGGACCCCTACAGTATGCTGACAACTCCTTGAGGCGCGCGGGAACGGTGCGCGCCGTAGACGACCTGAGCTCGGACCGGTCTGTTACCGGACGGACGGACAGCGAGCTACCCATTGCCCACCGTCCGCGAGCCCGCGCCTACGGTGGCCGGAAATTGGGATCGGAAACCCGGCGGCGGCGGCGGCGTGTCCGCCTTTGCCTAAGGCGGTCGGCCTCCTCCTTTACTAGCATTACTGCTTCGCAAAAGGAGGCGACCGCCTGCCACTCCTCCTCGCTCCGGAGCATGGCTTGAACCAAGCCCCGGCGCGAGAGATCGCCGCCGATCGCCCCCACGAGGACACGGCGCTGCTCTTCCCAAGCGGGGCACACCTCGACTGTGTGCTCCACCGTGTCCACCGGGCGGTCCGCACAGTGGCGACACCCGGGCGTCGTCTCCGCACGAATCTTGTACAGGTACGGACCGAACTTGCCGTGCTCGGTCAGCACCTGCGCCAAACGGAAGGTGACGACGCCGTGGGGCCTTTCCAGCCACGCCTCAAAGAGGGGCCTTACCGCCTCGATCGTGGCGTGCCCAGCACGAGGTTGCGACAATCGCTCTCGCCGAAACATTCATGTTTAGAAATCCGAAATTAATACGAGTACAATATTACCGTTTTTATTTTTTTTGGTTATTCATCCAATGACAATCTCCTACTCTGGGTGAAGTTCACAGATGGCAAGACACTATCAGTAAGAAACTAATCCAACAGGAACTTCACGACCCTCAGTTATGAGGAATAGGATGCGAGGGGAAGGGTGGAGTGAGAGGATATGTCAGACTCTCCATTGTAGTACCACGGAAACTCTTTGTAACATTATCACAGACCTTTACCTACCATAAAAAAAAAAAATACAATCACGGATAAAGCACAGAATATCATGACGCTTCGTCCGCCGCGGATTCAGACACACAGGCATTGTTAAAACTGTACATACAAATCAAGCTCAAGAACTTATTTATTTATTAAAGCATTATGGAAGACTTACAGAGATCAATACATATAAAATTTAATTTTAATTTAATTAAGAATAAATAGACGGCAATTAAGTAATACAATACAGTATACAGTATCAATAACAGTTTAAGCTCGCATTACATATCAACATTACTATTGAAAAATCGGCTTAAGCTCTTCCTGACCGAGGACACACTAGTTAGGAATGGATCAATATCATGCTGTTTACACAAATTGTTTCAATTTCGGCTTGCACGCACAATGTACAAATTCTCTCGATAATTTGTTGAGGATTAAATCTTTTCGACTTCCTAGGCGTGTTATACTACCATTGAAAATTTTTAATAAATAAACTCAATCAGAAATCTCGCGACGATTAAGCAAGGGTAATATGTGATATTTATAAAAAGGGCCTTGACAGACAGACAAACGGATAACAAAGTCCTACTGCTCCTATATGGGTTCCGTTTTTTTCCTTTTGAGGTATGGAACGCTAAAAATTGACGACCTGTGAAAATTGCTATTGTGTTGTTACTGTGATATTGATACCCACTAGGACAAAAAAAATCAGATTCGAGTAAAGACATCTCTAGGCAAAATAAAAGGGGTGTTATAAATTTGACCTGTCTGTCTGTCTGTCTATCTGTATGTCTGCCTGTGTGTCTGTCCGTGGCATCGTAGCTTTGTTTTGTTTGAAAGCTGGCTTAATCGAGATGGTTCTTAGCTACAATTTATGAAGATTAGTGAAGGTGTTCAAGGTCATCAGCTTGTTTGATAACTGCGGTAGTGTTTTTAAACATTTAATGGGTATTTACTTTATTTTAAACATATGTGTGACCTAATATTTTAAATACTGGTGTGCAATCTGGTGCCATTGAGCTAGTTTGATGATGGAGCTCGAAAGTAAGAATCCTAGATTGCTTATTAACATAGTAAACTCATCAAGTTTTGGCTCATTAGATTCGTCTTGACTAGTTGTATATATTTCTCATGATGACAAGGACCTGATGCTAGAACTGGGAGGTGGCTGATGGAACTTTGGAATGACTACTACTAAACCCATTGAGTTTGGGCTCATTATATTTGTCTTGACCAGTTCTATACATTTTATATTGATATCAAGGACTGTCGGGGGTTTTTAATTTTTTATTTAAAGTTATTTATCACAGATTTAGTGCAGTAGCTGAGCGATCGATTCCCCTGATTATCATGGGTCAAAATTCTAAGTGTGTGGCAGTGATTAAAAAATAACACTCTCAAAACGGGTTTACAAGTAAAGTAGCATACCTACCGGTGCAAAATCTTTTTCCACAAAGTCAAGATAGCTGCTTAAACAATTATATACGCTGACACACTTTCCTTCGATCCCGTTTCTCGTACATGAAGACCCTGTAAATTATAACATTAGATAATGAACAACTGAACAAGCAATTACAAGAAGTGTGGTAGTCGTTGAAATCCAAGACTTAGTAAAAAGTATTAATTGAAATTCATTCCCGACTTCAGCACCTCATTCTTGGTCCTTCTTGGTTTTTGGGGAGCATAGCTCCCCAAAGTATCAAGACTTAAAACGAATAGGTACTGCCGGTACGTTTCAATGTAATTGTGCAAATATACTAATGGTCTGGTAGACTTTGTATTGCGAAAAGCCAGCTTATGAGTCAATTTCGCTTGATCGAAAATAGATGAACAAATTTTCACTCTTGCATTTCTTCCAACTAACCTCTATTGGTAAACTAGCATAGTCTTTATTTACCCCTGTGTTCCAAATTGCGCTAAAAGTGATAATATCGCGAATCCGACTAACTCGCAACGTGACATTTATTACTCAATAGCCTTTATATTTTGTGACTATTAAATTTGGTCAGATTCGCGATATAATCACTTTTAGCGAAATTCGGAATGCTGGGCTTAATGTATTAAATATAAAGCGCAATAATGACACACCTTCATGTAAATTTAATACCTCACTTGTCACACAAGAACAACTTAAGGTCAACACAATCAAATGACGTATCATAGTGGTAAAACAAAATCGACACAAGCGTTTCCTTTAACATTTACGATTCAACTAAGTACAGTCCGTAAAAACCGGTTCATGAGTATTATAAACAAAAAAAAGGTTGCACTTTTATGGGATTCAAAATATGAAGCTCAAATTTTAACCATGTGGTCATCTTTCTAAGTTTTTATATATTTTTTGCTTCTCTTACTGGTGCAGTCAACCGTTTATGAAAATGAATGCACCTTATGTATTAGCAATAAGAGCGTTTTTTCAGTTCAAGTGTACGATAGCACAGATGTCTGGTTGATGATATGTGTACACTGTAACAAAGACTTATTTATCTTTCTGCCAATAATATTTATTATTGTATGCATTGATATCTTATAAGGGAAAATACATTACGCGCTAACATCGCAATCACAAAACCTGGAATCGAAACGCACACATCTTCACTACCTATAGTCACTGATAGACAAGGAGCCGGCGCTGTTGTGCGAGCGAAATAGCGTTAGCCAACGAATGTGTGTGATCATCGCGACCGATGTAACGCCAATTGCGACTGAGTGAAATTAGGACAAATTATCGTAATTTCAGAGGACGACGCGCTAGAGGCGAGTCACATATCTTCCACTGTTTTTGATTATAACAATGATTGTATACGTGACGCCGCACAGAGAGAAAAGACTGGAGAATAGAAAGTCTTGTACCCTGTCAGCGAAAATTCTTAATAAAAACAATGCCAAGTACAGGTTCATAAATCATAACGTTGAAACTTTGAAAAATTGTTGTGACAATTTATTTTAATGTTAAGTTTTTATCCAACGCGACAGTGTCTGTCAGATTTAACTCTCGTGTTTATTCTACCAGGGTTGCACGTTCATGACCAAATACTCCATCTCATCAACTCTTTTGTCACTTATGGAGACCGAAGAGTTAAACGAGATAGAGTACCCAGTCGCAAACAGACGACCCTGGTGAATAAGAAACGACCAATCCGACGCAAGTAGTTAAACCACCTTATTCCAAAATGCGATCCAAAATAGTTCCGTGACTATTATTTATTTGTTAATTTAAAACTTCTTGCACAAGTAAAAAACTGTACAAAGGCGGACTTAATGCCATAGGCATTTTCTACTAGTCGACCTTAGGGTGATGCAGAAACATAATATAGTAGGTGCAACTTAATGTTAAACAAAACAAATAGAAAACGAATATAGTAATAAATACATACATACATACATACATACATACATACATAAATACATATAAATAACGAAAATTACTCTGAGAAACAAATCCAATTAATCAACGCTGTGATGATTCTACCAACTTCTTGTGAATGTGTTCACGTGCCATTACCTTAAAGGAGAACCGACTGGATGCCATCCTGATGTTCAACGGGAGCTAGCATGACTATTACTAGTTTTAATTGGCATTAAACCTAACAATAGTCTGGGAAATACAATTAAATGCTATTCATTGGTATTAAATTTAGTAATAATCCCGAAAACTACATTTAAATAGCGTTTAATCGGTACTAAACCGATTTAAAGCCCCGGAACTATTTTAGATCGCGTTTTGGCGGAATTAATTATTCCTGTTCTTTTTATGTACCTAGCCATGTCTCTTATAAGTATACTGGTACAACTGTGCCCGTTGGTACTAATCCCTTTGATTGACTGTACCAACGCAGATCTTGCTATACATGCTAATCCGGTTTGACTTGACCTTGACAGCACCCAGTCTGATACCGACTAAAGACATCTCAGCTTTGTGTAAATATAAATTTATTTTATATAAGGAAAATCGTAACATATCGTAATAAAATGTCAAAATATGGATAGCAAAGATTTTGACTTACGATTATTATTATTGGAGGCTAAAAGTGGTAAAAATAGTTACCTGGAACGGGTTCAAATATGTATATGAGATCAATGCCTGGAACTATTAAAGGCTCCTGTCTATTTGAACATATAATTTTTTTATTGACAGGTAGGACAAACACACAACACTCACATAATAAACGTACCACGAACATGTAATGACGCAGCAAAAAAAAAATGGTTTTGAGGTACTTTATAAGTGGAGAGGTATATGTACCATGGCTATCAAGACTGGTAAGCTATCAAGGCTAGTTAGGCTATCAAGACTGGTATCACGGCTATCAAGGCTGAAGGTACGGTCAATATATCTACTAGTATTTCACTGGATTATACATTTTTCTTCGGAGCACGTTTGTTCTTATGAATCTCCACTCAAACCAGCCAATAAAGGCAAAACAGTGGGCTCGATTCCTCATCAGCATTCATAATGGCTGACCGAAAAAGGTAGACAGAAGTTCTCCCGAGGAATCGGATTCGTGAGTTTGCTATTGCCAAATAGTTTGCTTCCAAACTTTCCTGTAAATTGTATTTCTCTTGGCTAAGTTGCTACGGTTACTAGGGCCCATAAGCTCTACACCTCTATTTTTTTATTAGTGCAAATACTTAAAGGGCTTATTAGAAAAGGTCTTGTTATTATTTAAGTAAAGTCTCAATAAATAATATTCATAAACAGCAAAGTTATGAGCGTTTGTTTAAATCCTAAAATCTCACTCAATTTATTATTATACAGGTTATTAGTTATATTGTACAGGTTATTGTTTATGAATGAAAGAATGTCAATAAAAATGGAAAAACACTGCGCTTAGTATTTTCTAGTAGTATCTGTTAAGAATGATGATTCAATTGTAAATTTGCCAATAATGACAAATTTTCGTGGACAATTTTGGAATTTCGTTTTTTGTACTTTTGACTAGGCAAATATGATCAGTAACGGGTACTGATTGAGCCCCATTTTTTTGTGCACTAATTAAAAAATGGGGGTATATAGTAAATTATTTCCTTTATTCTTTTAAATGACACAACGGTTGAGAAGATGACATATGGTCGATGAGGTTTTTGGCCATCAGGCAGGTCAAGGCCATATATAACTGGTTGTCCAGACCTGATCTCAAATGGCAGTGGGCAGGTCAATGTGCACTGCCCCGCCAAAAGCCAAGGGAAAGGGCTTTGCTTGGAGTTTCCTTGCGTAATTGCATCAGTAATGAAATTATCCGCAGGAGAATCAAGGTCACCGACATAGCTATATTATGAGGATTATAAGGTATTTGAACAAAATTTAAGAAAGTGTAGGACCATTTCGCAAATCAAAGTTTCTACCAAGTCTTACAAATAAAGCTAAATTCATGATATTATGTATGTCTACACAAAATAGCGCAATAACTAAACCACAACTTCTATAAAATTATGTTGATCTTGTAAAACAATAGAACGCTATTATTCCAGTTTTCTTTTTATACTTCTTGGTTCAAAGCAGCATAATGAGACTGTCTCATCATATTTATTCTTTTTGAGTCATCTAGGAAATGTCTTTGTCCGTCTGAAAAACATATTTGAGCAAGCTGTGCGCGTAATGAGCTAGCTTGCAACGCTATCTCGTATAAAAAATTGTAGTACATTTTTGAACAAAGCAATGATGAAACAGGGAAAATAATCAATTCATTCAATAAAGGTCGTTGAAGACAATAAGACAATTAAAAGTTTTAATTAATAACTAACAAAAAAAAAAACTGACACTGTCCGTGATTAAAATTGCAGTCTGTTTATATTTCGTCTGGATTTACATTTTGTCAGCAAGATTTTGATATTTGTGCTCATTTCATGATGAACCATTGTTACATGGTCCTTGTTGGTAGGGAAAGCGTAGTCGTTGTATTAGCTACTTAGAACACGGTTCGCCCCATGCGTAAACATTTTATAATGATGATGAGTATGTAAATTATAGCATTTTGTTCCATATTTCAACAATATTAGACTGAATTACTTCAAGATCGAGAGGTTTTCCATAAAATAGTGTTCTATGAATTTACATTATAAGGCTTTTATTAAATCTAAAAATCAAAATAGTACTTAGTTTTTTTTTAATAGCGGGCAGTGAAGTTCTCAGTGCCGTGGTCAAACTCTTTCAATCGATTTCCCCAGCCTAAACCTCCAAAAGTAAAACGTGTTTTGTTTAAGTTAGAAAAACGAGCTTCAAGTTCATGGAGAATAAATTAATTATCGATGATCCTATAGCGACATCTATGTCGTCACAAAGGAACTATCCTGCATTGCGCAAGTAAAGTTCTCTGCGCAATTTGAATAGACACAACTACCCGAAATCATCTATCAAGCAGTAGCCCAGACATAACACGCATCTGGTCGGAGGATCCTCCCTTTTCAAAGGAGGCGTGCGGGACTTTACTCTCTGTTCCGCATACCTCCAAAATGTTAATATCTCCTTGTTTTGTAATGTGCTTACAAAACTGAGCCTTCATATCCACAGGTTAAAAATAAATAAAAACTCAATAGCTGACGATATTTGGCTAGGTATCTATGTCAACTCCATAATTCATAACAAACAATTCAGCGGTCAGCAAATAAGTACCGACTGACTGAACAATGAATAATTTAATGAAAGTGTAGTCATCCGTACTTATGTCCCAGTTGATAAGTATACAGGGTGACTGGTAATTGGTGACCGATACTTAAACACGTGATTGTAGTCATGATAACAAACAACTTTTAGGACGGGACCAAACCTAAAATCACGAGAAAAATCAGCGAAGTTCAGTACATTTTGACCAGTTAAGTAAACGTAACTATTACCAGCAGATTTTTTTTTGTGATTTCAGATTTGATGCCATAGTAAAATTAATTGTTATCATGACTACAATCACGTGTTTAAGTATCGGTCACTAATTGCCAATCACCCTTTTTATGGTTTTTTTTTTTTTTTTTTTGTGGTAGGTAAAATCATCCAATGACGAATCCCGCCCTTGGGTGGGGCGGGAAACAGTGTCAGACTTTTACTGACTAAAAACCTACCTTTCCATTCCTTGCCTTTATCCTGGGGCCTTTGGTGACAGTCTCACATAACCTTTGGCCCCAGTAGGCTTCGGCCCTGCTGGACCCCTACAGTTTGCTGACAACTCCTTGAGGCGCGCGGGAACGGTGCGCGCCGTAGACGACCTGAGCTCGGACCGGTCTGTTACCGGACGGACGGACAGCGAGCTACCCATTGCCCACCGTCCGCGAGCCCGCGCCTACGGTGGCCAGAAATTGGGATCGGAAACCCGGCGGCGGCGGCGGCGTGTCCGCCTTTGCCTAAGGCGGTCGGCCTCCTCCTTTACTAGCATTACTGCTTCGCAGAAGGAGGCGACCGCCTGCCACTCCTCCTCGCTCCGGAGCATGGCTTGAACCAAGCCCCGGCGCGAGAGATCGCCGCCGATCGCCCCCACGAGGACACGGCGCTGCTCTTCCCAAGCGGGGCACACCTCGACTGTGTGCTCCACCGTGTCCAACGGGCGGTCCGCACAGTGGCGACACCCGGGCGTCGTCTCCGCACGAATCTTGTACAGGTACGGACCGAACTTGCCGTGCTCGGTCAGCACCTGCGCCAAACGGAAGGTGACGACGCCGTGGGGCCTTTCCAGCCACGCCTCAAAGAGGGGCCTTACCGCCTCGATCGTGGCGTGCCCAGCACGAGGTTGCGACAATCGCTCTCGCCATTTCACCATGAGATCCCGCCGGAGCTCTGTCCGCCATGCCGCGACTTGTCGCGGCAGCGGAGTTTCGCCCCGACGTTGCATCTCCACACATGTGACGGGTGTAAGTCATGCATGTGTGCAAGGACTGTTGCCTCCAAATCCCACGGTGGTGGGCCAGCAAGGAGGCTCGCCGCTTCGCAGGACACCGTACGGTATCCGCGGATCATCCGGATGGCCATGACCCTCTGGCAGGCGGTTAGCCGGGCCGCCACTCGCTTCCGTAGCGATGGCGCCCACACCGGCGCACCGTAAAGGGCCATGGACCGAACGATGCCTGCGTAGAGCCTCCGGCAGGAGGCGTCTGGACCCCCTAGGTTCGGCAGGAGCCGCTTGAGCGCAGCCCCAGTCGCATTCAACCTGGGAGCCAGACGTCGGAAGTGCTCCTTGAAGTTCCACCGGCTGTCAAGGACGAGTCCCAGGTACTTCATCGTCGACCCGACGCCGATGTGAACTCCTCCTACCGTTAATTGGGAGCCCGGAGGTGGCGCGCTCCGAGGGCCGTGAAAACACATGGCCTCGGACTTGTGCAATGCCACCTCGAGTCCCAACTGCTGTATCCTCTCCACGACTGTCGCAACCCCGCGCGTCGCTAGTTCGACCGCCGCCTGGTACGACCGTCCCCGCGCCAGGACCAGCGTGTCGTCTGCGTAACAGACCACGCTGACCCCGTCGGGGAGGTCGGCGCGCAGCACGTAGTCGTACCCGATGTTCCACAAGGGCGGCCCTAGTACCGATCCCTGCGGAACACCGCACGACATCTCTCGCCGTTTCAACTCCCCCTGATGACCGGGGTAGATGATGAACCTGTCCGACAGGTAGGCCTCGATCACCCGACAGAGGTAGTCGGGCACCCGGTGGTACCGGAGTGCCCTACCAATGCAGCTCCAGGGCAGGGAGTTGAAGGCGTTGGCGATGTCCAGAGACACCGCCAAGACACACCTGCCCCGGGACACCGCACCCTTTTTATGGTGGAAGGTACTTTTGTCATTTACAAAGTGGAGCAAATCCGCATGCGTGATGAAATCCGCACGATATTAAAAACACCTTTAGTCAGTTAAGTGTAACAAGCCAATTGCAAGTGTACCTAGTCTGCCCTAGAGTGGGAGAAGTCAATAAATAATTTCCAAACTCCAAAAAAAAAAAAATGAATAAATAAATAATGGCGTATATGCAGAAAGATGTAATATTACACATAGTACCTACAAGGGTACAAATGACAAAGCTTTTACAAACAGTATTGTGCTCCAGATAAACAACAATGACCATGATATAGGTTGGGTTTTGGAAACACAATCTGATAAGTTTAGAGGAAATGGGAACAGGACAGATATTTCTGACGGTACCCTTAGGCTTTCACAAAAGTATGGTGACTTGAAGGAACTTGATGGAATATACAGATAGGATGAAAACTTGTAGATTCATCAATATTTTTGAAACAAAGTAAGAAAAAGAAATTGAATTGTAATTTTTTAAAACAGAATGTTGAGAAAATTATTTTTTTGTTAGTAGGTACAAAAAAGAAATTTTAAAATTTCTAAAATTTAGCAATTTTAAATGACTAAAAATATTAAAAGCAAAAACAGTAAGCAACAGTACACTTCTTCACTTTTTCTGGTCTTTTTTTTTGATACCGAACTCTGAAATTAAAGTTATGTCGTTTTTTTTTTTTTTGGAGGTGTAAGTATAAAACACTATTCAACCTATCTGCAGGGCTATTGGCTAACTTTTTCAAAACAGTTGACAACTGGCATTTGATGTACACTAAACTTTGTTGTCAACTGACAATTTCATAACTTTGGTATTACGTACGACATCAAGTGGCTAACAAAATGCGGTGGATAAGTGGTGGCTAACAAAAAATATCGGTGCATATTGTCCCGCCTCTAGTTTTTATCGACTATTATACAGCTAAGTTAAATATCGCATCTTCAGCTTAAAGCTAACAATCACAATTTTAAAAGTATAGATACAATAACATCTGTCAAAACGTGTCACGGTGGATATAAAAGGCACCGGTGGATAATGACGTCATATGAGTTAGTCACTAAAGGTAGGCAATACGAAATTTGCTGTTTGACAGTTATACGATGTACATTCTAGCAAGTGATCTTCACTTGAGCTGTCAACAGAGTTACGCAATAGCCCCGCTGCATTACTTTAAGATTACTATATAAAATGAGTAGGTAATAGGACTACCAAAGAGTAACTAACTAACATAACTCAACGCAATAAAAGTCTTCAAAATCGGTACATAAACAAAAAAAAAATAGACATGAGTTGGCCATAATAACGTGATATTCGAACATAATTGAAGAAATGAGGGAATCGTAAGATAACCTCTACATATCCACGTACCTACGGATTTGTCAGTTCCATGTATGTAGGTACCCTTTCAAAGCGTACCAGTGCGATGTTACGTTAATAAATGGTGCTAACAATAAACATAATGTTACTGCTGCTGCAATTCCGGAAGAATTATGTGCTATCGTATATTGAAGAGTCATTCTCTGAAATTTTTCATCAGATCTTTGAAGATCTACCTATCTATCTTTGAGACCATCTGGGGAAGATATTTGTTGAATCTTTCCCAAATTTTTTGGTAAAAAATTTACCGACAATATCGTTGAAAAAGTTAAAAAAAATTGTCAATCAGCCCAAATCAGATCCTTTTTTTTAAGAGGTTAAAAATTACTTTTATCTATGTAAAACATGTCAGTTTACTTTAGAATCTACTCAAATACCCCTTTTTGTATGCTTCGAAATTCTAACGTTCAATAAAAAGAGTTGACCGATAGCCACAAAATGAAAGTGGTAATCGGAAAACAAAGACTCGATGGAATGATTAGTGATGCAACAGAAAGAGGGCAAATTATCGCGTGTACGCTCTCCAACACGGTGTACGGACCTCATAAAATCTATGACATACTGCAGCATAAATGACAACTCCCAATCTTCCAAGCATAGAGCTACATGACGCTGCATCGCTAGAGAGGCGGTGGCGTAAAACTCGACCGAAGCAAGACCACGACCACTCTATCAAAAGTGTATGACTAAGGAGAAAATCGGATAACGATTTAGACCCTTCTAATTATTTATCACATTCACGGGGAATTTTTTGTGAAGATAAAAAGACATCTTTAAAACTGAAACGTTTATTTACAAGTAAATTTTGAAACATGATTGTGTCCATGAGATGTAGGTACCGTCAAAGATACTTCCACCTGACCACCGCTAAGTTAAATTTTGCTTGCACTCGAAACGAAAACTTCAAAGCGGTGGGGTTTGGTGCCGGCCGCAGGATTCAAGCGATTTTTTTTTTAAAGTGATCAGGCAGAAATGACCGCGATAGTACCTATCTAGCCACCTACACGCTATATATGATATAAAAATTCATCAAAGAAGGGTTATGCCCTAAAAGTTTAGAAAAAAAAAACAAACAATGTTAAAATTTAAGAGCCAATGTCTAAAACTTTTTAATATCCTGTCTAATATCTTGGATCCTTGAAATTTTTTGGATGAAAAGCTTTTACTAGAACACTGGGCTCATTAATAAAACTTTTCGGGTTCAGTATTTTATTAGTTTTTGATACTTATAGCGATACATTTTTTTTATTTGTGTACATTTTAAAATTCGACTTTTTTCTGTTTTTTTTTTTGGCAAAATAAAAGTGATTGTTATTTCCTTATCATATCTTTATTGGCACACAATATATACATTACAATTATTATTTATTGTTTTTGTTCACTAACAGATCAAGTACTCACAGAATAATCAATCGTATAGTGCAATATTTTTGTAACAAGTTTATTGCATTTTTTTTAATAAGCGGTGTTTTATATCGCAGAGGTTTAGGCATGACTCCCAATAATATTTAGGTATGGGTACTTTTTATTTTTATCTTTCTCACTCTTAGAAAATGTACAAATCTTTTACCTTTGGTGCCGTAAGCAAATATCGAAAACATAATAGAGTACAACCGTTACCGCTTTATTTCGGTTCGTTAACCGTTATTTGCTTTGTGTTATTTGCTATCTTTTTTGTAGGTTTTGTGTATGTTCTCGAGCATTCGGATACACAAGTTATTGTAATATGGTTACATAAGTGCTTATTTCTGAGAATTTTTGACAATTAACTAGATTATTAAATAAGACGGAATTACATATTTACATCTGTATTTATAAAGAAGTAATTACTTGTTTCTAAGTAATTTCTTATTACGAAATTTTTTGAAGCTAGTAATTTTCATTAAATATCTAAATTTTTCTTGACTATATGTATTACTTGAATACAATTGTTGAGTAGTTACTTAACTCAAAAAATTAGTTTTACTTGTTTATTTTTTTGCGGTGTTACACCCGTATTTATAAAGAAGAACTTACTTGTCACTAAGGAAAAACTTATTAAGTCAATACTTGACGTTTGAAATCTTCATTCAAAATTTTATAAATTCTAAACTATAGAATACAATTTATTACTTAAGGGGTTACATTTAATCAACTATTTAGTTTTACTTCTTTATAAAAACGGGTGTTATTGTACTAGAAAAATAAAAATGGCAAAATTCAACTTTCCCGTACCGGGAATCGAACCCGAGCCTCCTGGGTGAAAGCCAGGTATCCTAGCCACTAGACCATACGGGACATACTGTGCACAGCTGAAATAGTTGTTCGTATACTTCATGACTTACAAATATACGAAAGTGTTTAAAACATCGACTTATATTCTTGCGATAGACAAGCACGTTCATATAAACTATTTGTCAAAATACTGAAAAGTTCAAACAATAAATCGCTACAGCGCTAGATTGCCATTATGTCGTCTAACAAAACTTTTAAAACTTACAGCGCTAAGAAAGCTTATAGAGGATACTTTTTCGCGACCAAAAGGTCTAAAGCGCCATGCATTTCCTAGTACTTACGCGTTTCGTTCAACTTAGTGTGATGACATGTCATCTATATAGATTTTTATACCGCAGAAGTGACACAGTTTCTTGCCTACAATACTTCATTACAATAATATTCTATTTCAAAATGTAATTATAGTGTATGTAAAAACGAGATCTCAATAACAGTAAAACAAATAAATAAATCAGTAATCACTAATAAGACTACAAATTCAACTGAACCTAATTCAAATTTAATATTAACCTGCACGTAATATGGTACGTAAATTACCTAAGTGCTAACGAATGACAGCATGCTTAACAACAAAACTTACCGATGAAAACTGATACCTCATGATTTGCTGACATTTCGTCGTAATTTATTTAAAAAAAAAACATTGTTATTAATTATACAAAAAAAGAAAGAGCGTTAAATAAAATATTTAAAAATTTCAAACAGTATAAAAGACCGTGCGAAGTCTGTATTTGGTAAACTAGCTGTAGGTAAAAACCTAATTCAGGTTTTTGTGGGAGGGAACATCTGCATGTTTTAGTCTATGATTGTAAAATGGGGAAGAGTTTAAATAAAATAATATCTTCTCTATCGTACTATTACGATAGTAGAAGCTATTACATTGCTTGAACAACCAATGGTTTTACTTACTTGACTACAAAATTATTATATATGTCCAAGTTCACTTAAATTTGTATTTATAAGCGTCGCGCTGACACTGCATGAACGTCAAAACTGCACTAATGCCATCAATCTAAAAGTGTTCGGCCTGCAGGTCAATTAAGTGAAGTAAAGTGACTGTACGGCACGCCTCATCTAGTGCGTAGTACATATAAATCAATGGTTTAAAATTAATGATTTGCTTTGAAACGTATTTTACGATAAGTTTTATTGCCAGTTTTATATCCTCTTGGCAGTCTATAAATGAGGTGAAATTAATTTAGCTAGCAGCTAAATCGACAGCGATGCGGAGGAGTTTTTTGACGCCATATTTTAGTTAGGAGTGGCCTTTAGTGTATTTATTAATGTTTTTGTGTAATGCGCCAAAAGACAAGTACGCGCTGAGGGTGCAGCTGCTGGAGTCGCATCGTAACGTCAATTTCAAGGCGTTCGTGGTGCGAGTCCCGAACACTTTTTTGCCCCTCGTATTGAACGAAGACTTTTGGCCGCAAGGTGTGGTGTTCCGTCGCTTCCGCGGACAGGTGCCACAGAACAGCACCAAATGAACCTAGTGCAATGTGAAGTGTTACTAACATAGTTATAAGTATTATTTACTAACTATAAATTGTATTTACTTTATATATGTTAGTCTGCAAGGTCTGTAAGGTATCTATGGGCCAAGATGCCTGATAATAAATGATTTATTATTATTATTATATAAGATAGAAATAGGAAGTTGTAAATGTTGCTAAATAAAATATGAAATGCTATCAGCTTAAACGTGAAAGTATTTAGGTATGTAAAAATATTTGTTACTCCTTTACGATTATATTTCTCATCGAGTTTGGAGCAAATTTGGCTCACGACTAGACCATGGCCTTTTTTTTTGGTAGTAAAATCATCCAATGACATCTCCCGCCTTCGGGCGGAGCGGGAGAAAGCGTCATATTGGTTGCGTACTATTGGTTGCTTACACAATTGTTTCGAATTCTATAGGCCAAAAAAAAAAATGAAACAACAAATAGTACCTAAATTTAACGTTAAATTTGGGTATTTGTTGTGTGTGTGTGTAACATCGCTCGAAGTATCAAGTTGAGAGATGTTTATTACGTTATATTCTGAACTAAAAACCTTGATTTACATCACCCACTTGTATAAATCAAAATTATAAGCTTGTTCATTATAAAAAGTCTGTATTATCGGAATTATTGCTAATTCCCTCTCCTAAAAGTCTGAGTCCCAGTAGTGGGACAGTTATAAGGCTGATGCTAAGCCAATGCTGATACGGCTGTCTCCGGTGAGTTTCGGGGCTTGAGGCTTATCTCCACGGAGGTGACTTCCTTTCTCTCCGTATCAATCACACCTACAACCCAATATAACAGTAATGTTTAATTATTTTTAATCAACTTTTTTTTTTATTCAATTTGTCGATAACCAAACACAAAGGATGCTCCTGGCTTAATAATGCCATCGTTCAATATGCAGGGGTGTTCGTGAATATTTTATTACGCTTAAACGTTCACTGTGTTCGTTTACATTTCCTTTATTAAACGCCTACAAACTGTAACGTAGCCATCGATATTATAGACAAGGGGTCATTAGCCCCATTACAGACCTTGGCTAAACACAGTACACTTTTGGCCAGTCACATGAAGACCTATGAAGAACCTCTCCTGGTTAACGCCAACAGTCAATCTGAACGCAACGCTGCACCACATCCGACACCTTGGCGCAAAGAAGAATACTTGTAGGTACTTCATCCAGCAACTTTTTTTTTTAGGTGAGAAATCATCCAATGACTTCTCCCGCTCTGGGTGAAGTGGGAAGGCGTGTCAGACTTTTACTGACTAAACCAACTCCTGCTCCTTCTTTGCCTTCGTTCCAGGGCCCCGGAGTTCATTTTCACGTAACCTAAAAAATAAAAATACAGCGGTTGTTTTTTTAATGTATACACCGTTAAATTTTGGTCGTTTTAATCCCGTGGAGGTCGATCCGGTACATAAAACACTATCGATTTGTACAGATAAAACAAAAGAATAAAGTACTTTTTTTATAAAACCCGAATTAATAACGAGTCAATGACCTTGTAGGTAGTTGTCGGTCGTTACGTACTAAATACCTACAGGTCATTGAACTCGCCCAGCTAACGTTTACTTAAAGAAATTCATTTCGTACATGCGTAAATTAATTCGAGTTTAAAAAACAAACTACTTTATTTTTTAATTTTATCTTTACGAATCGATAGTGTTTCGTGTACCAAATCGACCCTTCACGGAATTAAAACGACCAAAATTTAACGCTGTAGACCTAATTGAAAAAACTGAGAAAACGCATTTAAATATAATATTTTTCAAGGGTTTATTTTTTTTCTAACGTTGAAAAAATAACAATTAGGGAACCAAAAATTCGAAAACGTGACATTCACCAACCCGCACTGGGCCCGCCTAGATTACGGCCCATTCCCTCTCTTAGAGAGGAGGCCTGTATTTCAGCAGTGGGAACATTATAAGGCTGATGATGAATATTTATATAAAATAAAGTCATTAATAACAGTAGTAATAATAATAAAAGCAATCTAGTGAAGTCAAAAATATAGAATATTTTTATTTTTTATTATTAATTGGCTCGCGTTTGCCCACTGTTACGTAGTTTGGTGGGTTTATGTAGTATTTTTGGTCCAAATAAATGATTTATTATTATCATCATCTTGTTGGATCACTAATTCAACATTACTGACTTTATCCACACAGCACTTTTATTTCCCTGACTTGCTCTTTCTAAAATTGACAACCGACTGCTCCAGTGTCCTGAGCACCCGCTATTAATAAAAGTGAGTACCGGATATACCGCCATCTTGGCAGAAACAGTTAACTATTTATTCAAGTCAGTGTATGTATAAAGACAACCAGAACAATTCTTACAAAAACATAAATATCTGAAACATTTGTGACATAAAGTTCAAGAATTATTTAATGCACCACTTTAAATGTAAAATCGTCATTTGATAAAACAAATAGATATCAAAACTAACGCCATCAAAACTATCATCAGACGACAGTTATTTCTAACTTTAAAATATCAGCTGTCACACACGACAGCAAGTGTCAGATCATTTGAAAACCTTATGCAAACAATAAGATTCCAACAATCTGTTGGTAAGCAATGATGTGGTTAACGCTGACATCATTGTCATCGTTGACTTTTCTTCTGTCCATTTTGGAAGGTATATACTATAAACCCGTATCATCTGAAATTGTCATGTCATTCCCATTGCACGGATGCAATAGACGGTCGTACCGTCATGTCAAGAGAATGCGAAGACAAAGCTTGTTCTAGACACACCTCGTATCGGATCTTATCAATAGATGCCAACGGTTGCTTTGTGATAGTAGCTAGTCTACTGTAAGTACATATATAAAGCCGGTACTATTATGAAGCTCTATTATGTTTGAGTATATGCATTGAAAGATACTCGTAGATGAATTGACTGATATTGAGTATTGTATTGTATGTAGTTCCGTAATGGTACTTTCCAAACTTAAATTGCCATATTATGTTTTGCATCAGCATTTTGGAACTTATGTATTTATTTATTTATCTCTAGACTCTGGAGTCTTGGACCTTTCCAAGGCGTACGAGGGGCTGAACCTAACTGGTATAGTATGCGACAAATAAGTTGAACTACAATGGACGTTGTTTCTATGGTCACGAGCAGCTCCCCGCAGTGCCGCACTTCGATTGAGATCCGAAAATCTGCTACTGCGCATTGAAGGTCGATCGCAATTTTGGTTCAACTTATACGTCACGTATTGTACAGGCTTTTTAAACACTTCATGGAACGTGGTACCTGCCGACGCCACTGTGCAGAACACCTGGAGGACACGGTGGAGCATACTGTAGAAGTGTGCCCCACCTGGGCGGAGCATCGCCGTGTCCTCGTGGGGGCAATCGGCGGCAGCAATCTCTCGCGCCAGGCCATGATACAGGCCATGGTTCCAAAGCGAGGAGTGACAGGCGGTCGTCTCCTTACACTATCCCCCGCCTCGCCCAGGGGCGCGGATATGTCATTGGATGATTTTTCCACCGAAAAAAAAGGAAGAGAATTTCTTTTTTTTATGATAATGATATTTATTTTGCAAATAGGTTTTTAAAAAACGTTTTTACACTTTTTTTTTGTCAATTTAAACTCAATGAGGTCGGTGAACGTTTTTGGCTTAGATACTAAATCCTTCAAGCCATATTTTCTTATGAATAGTCTCTCTCGCCGGGCCTTGGTTAAGGCCATGGTCTGGAGTGAGGAGGGATGGCAGGCAGTCGCCTCCTTCTGCGAAGCAGTAATGCTAGCAAAGTAGGAGGCCGACCGCATCAGGCAGAGGCAAAGGGGCGCTCGCTCCAGCAGCCGCCGGGATTCCGATCCCGATTTCCGGCCACCGTAGACGCGGGCTTGCGGATGGCGTGCAGTGGGTAGCACGCTGTCCGATCGTCCGGTATCCGACCGATTGGTCCGGTCCGGCCCAAGTCGTTGACGACGCGTTCTGTTCCCGCGCGACTCAAGAAGCTGTCAGCACACCGAAGAGGTCCAGCCTGCTAACTGCAGGCAGGCAGGGTCGAAGCCTACTCGGGTCATGGGTTAACTTCCGAAAGGAATGCCCGGCTCCGGCACGATAGGCTATGAAGGAACGGGGTAGGTTTTTAGTCAGTAAGAGTCTGACACTACTTCCCGCTCCGCCCAAGGGCGGGATTTGTCATTGGATGATTTTATCTACCATAAAAAAAGCTCCGCTGAGCAAGGCTCCGCGTATGTAGGAAGAACTGGTCTGATCTAGGCGACATCCTAAAATCTGGTTTGGCTGGTAACATTGTAGCCTTTAAATGTATATTTGTTATTTTGTGGTGCCCTTGAAACCAAACACGTCGATCAAAATAATTATATTAATCTTGTGAGTGGCATTAAATTAGATATGACAGTTATCTAATCAATATGAACACAACCAGCTGTCATATTATGAAAAATAACACAAAAAAAAAATCGGCGAACTATGCCTAGTGGTGTTTTATTGATTAGGTCTTAAAAAGTCTTCTTCAGATTTCGCTAATAATTTTTTCATTTTGAATGACCATTTAGGATCTATAACGCTGATAAACTATCTTCTTTCAACATTTTTAATAATTCGAACATCGAGTGTTTTATTATGATGAAGTAGGTATAAGAACGATTCATGAAAAACTCAAAATTATTTTGAAGTCTGTGTACCGAAGTAGCAATCAAAGAATAAAAGGAAAAAAATCATTTGTCTCTTTAAAAAAAAAGTCACAAAGACTGTCCTTAATTATTTTTAAAAATACTCGAAGACAGAATTTACTGAATAAAACCTGAATAGTTTTTATTTCATTTTCGGACATCATTCAGAATCGTAATAAAAATAGATTGTTATGAAAATGAGATGGCAACGAGCTAAATAATTAAAAAGTGACGTATTCACAGCTAAATATGTTTATGGAATTGATTTTTGTATCACAAATATAGTTGGCATATTTCTTTATATCCAAATCGAAGAATTCCAAATACTTAACTAAAAATCCAAAAAGTTTTATAATACATACGTCTTCTTGGGCAGTCCTCCCACGAGGTGGACCAATGATGCCAAATAGTACCTAAGGCCGTGGGTTTCTTTAGGATTGGTACAGCTGCAGTGGTTGTCTTTTAATAAAAAACAAGTTGTTGATTAAACAAGTTGATGTGCAATCTTATTTTTATCCTTACGATTATAAGACTATACAATCAAATCACTTTGTGAAATTAAACGTAAGACTGTGAGAATGAGAAAAGGAAGTGTGTGAAAGAGACATGAGATAGATGGTGACTTTTGAACGCGAGTGACATAACGAAGGAGTAATTATACAGTTTTAAAATAAGAATAAGTGGTAAGTTGTAAAGAAGTGGAAAAAATAAACAAGCAAGTTACGCAAATGCATTTTTTATACGGACGCAACCTATATACACTACATATGTATTTATATTAACAAAATGGCCATAAAGAAGCATAACAAAGAAGAAGTAAAAAGAATCGGGGAAGCCTTAACAATATGCCAGTACGTCTGTACTGGCATATTGTTGAAAAAAGAAAATTGAGCATCTAAAATTTTAAAAGTTGCTGTTAGACCACGATGCTCATTTTTTTTTTCAAAACTGTGTATGAGAAATCCTAAAAGATAGAAAACTTTTAAGCATAAGATATTACAAAATAATTAACTGTTATTCGTTTACAACAAGTGACGAAGACTGTGCTCTCTTGACATAGAAATGCACAGGGAACGTTCCTCTTTGTTACAAGTATTCTGATGTCATTCGAAATAGAAAACTATTTTTTTTTTTACTTATTTTAGGGTACGTACCCAAAGGGTAAAACGGGACCCTATTATTAAGACTCCGCTGTTCATCCGTCCGTCTGTCTGCCTGTTCATCTGTCACCATGCTGACAGTTTTATTTCTGTTGCCGCTTTAACAACAAATACATACTAATAACAAACTAAAATAAATGTTTAAGTGAAACTCCCTTATAACAAACGTGATTTTTTTTGCTACGGAGCGTGCTCGAGTCCGATTCACACTTCGCCGGTTTTAATATTCCTTTAATAGTATGAGTTAAACACACCTCAGAATATTGTAGTCATACTTAAATCAGTCAAACCACGCCAGCAAACCTTGTCAATTTAACTGGTTAACCAGAGCACAGAACTTTTTTTAACCAATATATCAGCGCTGTTATTCAACGTGGTAATGTTTTTTTTATAGCCCACTGTTGGTTTTTTACAAGCTTTTATTTACTTTCCGTTTCGATGTTTGTCTGTAATCAAATCTTATAAATTTTTGATCCACTTCTTGGTTACCGATTGAGCTGAAATTTTGCATACATGTGTAAATCAGATGACAGTGTAAAATTATTTTGACGTGGAGTTGATCTGATGATGGGACCGGAAGGTGGTCGTGACTCGTGTGATTTGTCTTGATGAGTATTTCTATTTTGATGCTAGATGGTAACCAGAGTCCGATGGTTGAATTAAAAGATGGAATAGAAACCCAGTAATTAGCGCAATAAGATAACCCTATCGGGTTTGAACTTTTTGGAATGGTCTTGTAAGTAATAATTATATAGGTATTATACCCCGCTAATTTGTCCTAGAACCAAAAATTCGAAGACATGTGACATCCACCAACCCGCACTGGGCCCGCGTGGTAGTTTACGGTCCATTCCCTCTCCTAGAGAAGAGGCCTGAGTCCCAGCATTGGGAACATCAAAAGGCTGATGATGATACCACGCTATAAAAGTTTTCAATGAAAATAATATTTTCATTGAAAACTTGTTTTTATTACCATCAGATGATGATGATATGTATCAGTTATTTATTAATTTACTTGTCTATAAATGCAATGTAGATAAATTCTGTTGTAAAAAATATACCATGTTGATGTTCTTATTTTATTCCCCTTCTATAAAACAACCTTTTTAACACAGTATCACACCCTTACAACGAGTGACTTCAGAATTCATACCGAGTTTGAATGTGGCCCTTCAAGCACGCTCCTTGGCTTGACGCCAAGAGAAATGTAGGCTGAAAAGAGTCACTTTATATTGTTAACATTTACCGGATTTCATTGTGCCAAGGTTACAGGGTCTAGCGTTTTGTAAGGGACGTAATTTTACAATGTTGACTTTGGGTTACTTTTAATGTTATGTTCGTAAAATGTTACATGGTATTGTATAAATCAATCATAATGACATTTCATTTTCTTTCGTTAAATCATTAGATCTTTTACTCTAACCACCTTTTTCGGCTCTAACATTGGTTTTGTATAAAGTCTGGAAGATTTAGGCTGTTGTACTTAACTCAAATCATTATGGAAATCAGTTGTAAATTTTCATTTTGAATGACCATTTTGGACCTTAATTCGTTTCTGCTGTTTCGGCCCTAAATTAACATATTTCCTGCGCGCTTCTCATTTATGGAAACACCACCATCTTTTGGAAAAAATGGACCAAATTATCCGGCATACCCTTACGTCAATTTTAAACGTGGCCATGGATGACCGAGCTTGGGCTCAAGCTACCCTTCCCATCCGTATGGGAGGCCTCGGCGTCCGCAAAATTTCTAGTATTAGTTTACCTGCTTTTATATCCTCGGTACACGGCACTGAGAAGTTAATCAGGAATATCCTATCTCCCTCACTGATTGATTTCAATGTGCCGTGCTTCACCGAGGCTATAGATGCCTGGAGACTCGCTTGCCCGAATACAAATCCGCCCATCAACCCGGCTTCCCAGAGACGGTGGGATGAGCCGCTCTGCAAAGTAGTTCAGGAAAACCTAATTCTATCTTCTGCTACCACTGCGGAGCGTGCGCGCCTGCTGGCTGTGGGAAATTGGGAGTCAGGCCTTTGGCTTCACGCACTGCCGTCGTCGAATATTGGCACCTTGTTCGACGATACTACTTTCCGCCTAGCTGTTGCCCTACGCCTTGGCGCTCCTTGCTGTTCTCCTCATCGCTGCCACTGTGGCGAAGTTGTCAACAGCCTCGGTCACCACGGTCTGTCATGCTGCCGAAGCGCGGGACGCATAGCGCGGCACGCGAATATTAACGACATTATCCGACGAGCCCTTGTCACCGTCGGCGTCCCGGCTGTTTTGGAACCGCATGGGCTGGCACGCGACGATGGTAAGAGACCGGACGGTATGTCATTATTTCCGTGGAAGATCGGTAGACCTTTAGTGTGGGACGCTACCTGTGTCGACACTCTTGCGCCATCCCATCTTCCTAGCTCTTCGTGCTGTGCTGGTGCTGCCGCTGCGGCTGCGGAGAACCTCAAGCGGCGGAAATATAACAACCTTGTCGGCAGTTATATTTTTGAGCCGTTTGGGGTTGAAACTCTTGGGCCGTGGGGACCGAGTGCTCATGCGCTTTTTAAAGATCTCTCTAAACGTTTAGTTGACACTTCGCGTGACCCAAGGGCTGGCTTTTACCTCGGTCAGAGATTAAGCATTGCCATTCAACGTGGCAATGCCGCCAGCCTTCTGGGCACACTTCCAGTCGACAGCGATGCGGATGAGTTCTATGACGCCATTTTTTAGTTAGGAGTAGGTTTAAGTGTATATATAGTTTTAATTTGTATTTTATAAAGTTGTTGAATTTAATGTTTCTTCATAATATATAGTATAATTTTATTCATTAAACAATTTTACTTACTATGTTAAACATTGATTAAGTTTGTAAATATCCGTTATTAGGAATCTGTGGTCTTTAAAAGTTATCGATATTCCTGTCATTGCTAATAACATTATATAAAAGTCTTACAACAAAGTTTATTTCCATTAAGTATTAAAAAACCTTTTTAATTATTATTCAATCATCTGTAAAATTAAATATTTATAATCAATTTATTTAATCAGGCTTTTTGAAGCAATTGTTATTATATTGTATTATAACCGAAGTAAGATTTTGACATTTTTAATAAATTCAATATTGGCAAATAAATAAATTATTATTAATATAAATTATACAAATATAAGGTGTTAAAACCATATAGGTAGCTCAATTAATTACTATTCCATAACGGGGGCAAAATTCTTCTCTTTACCTTTGAATCCTCTAGGTATATTTTATGCAACTACTAGTCTTGTCTGCCATGGTAACAACCTCATTATTCAAACACCATTTTCCGGTTACCTTTCATGTTCATTATGAGCACTTCCTGCTTGTTTTCACACACGTTTGATAGACAAGATTATTACTTCACATAGCCAACATAAAAGATATTGTAATATGGACTCTATTAGGAAAGAAATTAGGACTGAATTTTAAAGCTCCACAAAAAACTAATTCTCA
The DNA here is from genome assembly GCA_958295575.1 of Leucania comma. Classification (NCBI taxonomy): domain Eukaryota; kingdom Metazoa; phylum Arthropoda; class Insecta; order Lepidoptera; family Noctuidae; genus Leucania; species Leucania comma. The sequence goes on along the minus strand of OY282474.1, from coordinate 9,178,371 downwards.
CAAGCGTCCATTACTCCTCCGTATTAAAATAATAAAATTCACAAGCTGGTTGTGTGCTTTTCATCAAGAAATAAATTGAATTTGTTCACATCACAAAGGGAATGTGAAGGGAATATAATTTGGTTAAACAAAAACAGGGTTTGTCTGTTACCTTTCTCATTTCGTTTTTAGTCATTTTCTTTATTTAATTAGTCACTTTTATCTCAGTTAATCTGTTAGCTTTTAGATGACCTTTATAAAGAGTGGTTGTGTCGTACATTGAGAGAAAAATGTTATAAATATTTAATGTTTTGTAAACACGACGAGAATTTTGTACGGGACTAGCTGGCCCGGGAAACTTTCGTACTACCTATTAAAGGTAACGCCATCTACGGGCATTACTAGAACCTATAGGTATTAGGTATACCTAATTCATTTTAAAATAATATTTTAATTAAAGATGGCGTTGTACTCGACTTTTTTTTCGTTATTTTTTCTAGATATTCTCACTGTTTAAACTTTCCCTGGACTATAACAAATATTTGTAAACAAAAATGAACCAAATTGGTCCAGCCGTTCTCAAAGTTTAGTGAGACTATCGAACAGCTATTGATTTTATATATAAAGTGGGTGATCGACGTACGAGCCTATACCGCGGTTTTAAAGAACGTCGGTTTTACTCGCGGCTCGTTGGTGCTGATCAATTAGCGAGTAAAACAGTTTTGAACGACGAGCCGAATAGAAAATGAAGCAAACACGACTAGCCACGAATCAGGGTCGTCGTTAGTATTGCAATGCTACACCGACGAGCTTTACCGACGACCCATAAGACCGCGGTTTTACTCGCCCGTCGCCTTAAGACTAGCTGATCCGGTAAAATTCGTACCGCGTAAGACTTTTGTTTCGTGATTTTTTCCATATTTTTAACCTTCACTGTATAAACCGTCCCTGGACTATAACAAATATTTGTAGAATAAAATGAACCAAATTGGTCCAGTCATTCTCGAAGTTTAGCGAGACTAAGGAACAGCTATTTATTTTTATATACAGGACGAAAATCATTAGGTATTTACGGACAGGGCTGTGTCATGAGTGTGTCTATCTATCCTTAACGCTACCGCGAGCTCTTAACGCGATCCATTTGACGGCCTAAAATAAACTGTTAAATCATCATCATCACCATCAACTGCCTTTTTGTCCCCACTGTTGGGACTCAGGACTCCTCTCTAGGACAGGGAATGGGCTGTAATCCACTACGCGGGCCCAGTGCGGATTGGTGGATGTCACATGTCTTCGAATTTTTGGTTCTAGAACATGCCGGTTTCCTCACGATGTTTTCCTTCACCGTTTTGAGAGCACTGGTGATGATATAAATTACACAAAGTAATGCGTCTGGCTGGGTTTGAACCCGCGACCTACAAATCGTAAGTCGGGGCCGTTATCGAGTGATAACATACCACTCCACCACTGCTCTCACTGTTAAATGGATGGAGTTATATTAGGCGTACAGCTCCATTCATCTTTTTCACTTGCACGTCTATCTAAGAGGTCATTGAACGCAAGGGTTAGCGAAGAAACATGAATGGGGCTTAGTTAACAAAAGTTTGACATTCTGACTCGCTTTATTCAAAGAAGAAAATTTATTGATGTATAATCTTATCCTCAAAAAAAAAAGGTTTTAGTTCTATTTGTTAACGGTGTTGACTCAAACTATCTAGTTTGCAAACTTGCGTGTTTTGAAAGTTATAGTTTCAACGTGAGTCACGAGTTTGTCGGGCTGCGATTAAGACGCATTAATTTGTGTTATAAATAGAGGCATTCGAAAATATAATATCTTATCATATACCAGGATTTTATTTGCACACAACTTTATCATAAAGCCCAAGGTTGTGAACAGTTGTGGAATATTATATATACTATGGTTAGGTGGTGTTTTGAGGAAGATAAATACGGTTTCTTCTTTCCGGGCCCAGGGCCTGATTAATGCAAACTTTTTCTAGAACTTATTATTTTCAGGGTTGCGATGCATGAGAGAGTTGCATGTATCTTTTTAGTTTCATCCAGAAATTATAAACTATGTTTAGTATCCCAAGCCGTCGACGGCGTGTACTGATCCCGCGTGCCTCAAGGAGCAAACCGTAGAGGCCCAGCCTGCTAGCTGCAGGTAGGCAGGGTCGAAGCCTACTGGGGTCAAGAGCCGCTTTCTGAAAAGAAGGCTCAACCCCGGTATGATAGGCAAAGAAGGAACGGGGTTAGGTTTTTAGTCAGTAAGAGTCTGAAACTATTTCCCGCTCCGCCCAAGGGCGGGATTTGTCATTGGATGATTTTACCTACCATAAAAAAAACTATGTTTAGTAGTAATAATTTTATTTCAGTACCTATTTAATCAGTACCTATTTACCTAGTAATAATTGTATTTCATGTACCGAATCGACTCTCCGCGGGATTAAAACGACTTAAATTTAACGGTGTATATACTCTCCAGCCGATTTCGGCTACGGTGACTGGTTTCTGATTCATTGCAACTACGGGTTGCGATCGTGTGCTCTAATGTGGCTAATATAGCCTATCTTTGCCGCAAAGTTGCGTAAACAGTGTGGACATGTTAAAACTCCATTGTTGTGTCGGATGTTGGAGGTTGGCTTACTTTTGATGGTATCTCGCTTGACGTCGAGATCTATCGAATATGACCATGCTGAAAGCATGTTATAAGCAAATATATCACCATCATGTTAGCTATAATGTCATTTTGAATAGAAGTTCATACAATAACAATCGAAATTAAAACGCCTGTTGATGGGCAATGAGGCTCAGAATACGCCATTTTCCTTAAGAGTAACAGACGAGTAATCTTTGATATGGGAAGAGCATACTTGGGAAAAGGCTGGGACAATGGAGTCGAAGCGGAGCGTTGAGCGAATATTTACATAGCCCTTATAGTAACGACTCCAGGAAAATCTCGCAATATTATGATGAAATGTATCCTAGAGATGGTAAAAAAATTGAGGAAGACACCAAAATTATTACACAAATTAATGCGCCTGGCTGGGTTTGAACCCGCGACCTACAACTCGTAAGTCGGGGCCGTTACCACTCGACCACCACTGCTCTATAATATAATGTAATTAATGTTTAATATAACATAATGTAAAGATAAAATGAAATGTAACGAATGTTTAATGATATTTTACTAAGAATAAGTTAGTCTATAAGTTTTTTTCACCCCTTATTGTTTGTATTTTGCTATGCCTAACAGGGACCACAATTGTGTCTGATATTTTTTTATCTACTACCTATGCATGTGCATTGTAGAATATAATAAATATTTGAGTACTGAGATAGAAGGCCTATATAGAGGTACATACGTTGAAATGAGAGATTCTTAAAATTTCAGGATAATAGACTTGTCTAAACTAAAAGTATAAAGCGGAAAGATTAAATTTTGTGTTCAACATTATTGCACACCTCTCTGTAGGTTTTACCACCACTATATCAGGCTTATTGGTTACTATAGTCCAGTCAGTTTATTTTTATTCACCGTTAGTTATTCGTGGTGATAACTTCGTCCATAATGTGCACAGACAAAACCTACGGCTTCTTCACCCACAACTAAAGCTGCTAATTGATCTACATTTCTATAGTGTTAGGAATAGTCTAAATAGTAGCGCAGTCAACCACCAATTAGGGGTCAGACGTTTATTTCTGTCTCATCACTCGCAAAGTCCCTTTCAATAGACTCAAAAAGGCAACTAAATAACGAACACTCCATCTATAATGTAATCTACTCAAAGTGTACCCGCAACCTCTCAACACTATGTTTTACCGCTGTCTTGCCCGCAGATTTACGGGAAGGAACGTCCTTTCACTAACTCGGAGGATTTAATTTACTTCAACAAAGAAGTCGTTTTTCTACGTTGATGTTTTTCTCGGTGTTCGTAACAGAATGCTTTGTCGTCATTAAGAGTATTATTGTGAGAAATATTGTAAGTATTTGTGTAGGTACTAGTTGGCCCGGAAAACTTCGTACCGACTAATAATCAGATTATTTTTTCTGATTTCTCACCGTTTAAACCTTCCATGAAGTATCACATAAAAAATTAGCAAAATCGGTTCAGTCGTTTTCAAGGTTTCGCTAGACTGAAGAACAACTATTCATTCTTATAATTATATTAGAAGATTATACATTCTTCATTTCGAAAACATGTGACGTCCACCAACTCGCACTGGGCCTGTGGATTATGGCCAATTCCCTCTCTTAGAGAGGAGGCCTGAGTCCCAGCAGTGGGAACATTAAAAGGCTGATTATGTTTTGAAAGGCATTCTTCTCTCTGAAAATCTCTCGATGACATACAAATACAGATAAAAATTACGGTATCATTATCGATATGATTACAACGGGCTCACATACAACCATCACACAAAAATTCCAAAAAAAAAAGTGAGTTGTATATTTTTTTTCTTTTTAACCCCCGACGGAAAAGAGGGGTGTTATTAGTTTAACCTGTCTGTCTGTGTGTGTGTCTGTGAGTGGCATCGTAGTGCCCAAACGAATGGGCCGATTTTGATGCGGTTTTTTTTGTTTGAAAGCTGACTTAATCGAGATGGTTCTTAGCCACAATTTATGAAGCTCTGTCCAGGTGTTTAAGGTCACCAGCTCATTTGTTAGCTGCAGTAGGTATATTAGACACTTATAATGCGTATTTACTTTACTCTCAAACATTTGTGTGTTCTAATATTTGAAATACTTACAGTACAAGCTGGTGCCATTGAGCTGGTCTGATGATGGAGCTTGAAGGTAAGAACCCTGGATTGCCTACTAGTAAACCGATCGGTTTTGGGCTCATTAGATTAACCAGTTCTATAAATTTCATAATTTTTCATGTCAGGCTCATGAGAACGCTAGTATTCCCAATCTTCCTTTATGCGGCGGAGACATGGACAGTGCGTGAGTTGGAAAAGAGAAAGATGATAGATGCACTAGAAATGTGGTGCTGGAGGAAGATGCTCGGCATATCGTGGACAGAGTTCCGCACCAATGTGTCCATACTTCAGGAGCTCGGCATCACAAAGCGTCTATCGACCATAGTACAGACGCGCATACTGCACTACTTTGGCCATGTCTCTAGACGCGATAACAACTCAATAGAGCGGCTAGTCGTACAAGGAAAAGTAGAGGGAACCAGATTGCGCGGCCGATCACCTATGCGATGGACTGATCAGGTGAAATCCGCAGTGGGTAACTGCGTGTCAGACTGCGCCCGACCGACTTCTAACAGAGAGAGATGGCGGGAGATCGTTAAAAAAGCTGCGTCCGCCTCTATCACCAATGTGGACGCCTCAACGTGACCACGACCGCTCTGCCAAGAGCGAAACGACAGAGAAGAAGATACATTTCATATTGATGAAAAGGACTGTTGGGGGCTTTTAATTATTTTTTTAAAATTTTATTGTTATTAGTTGAGATAAACTAATAATATAATGATAAAGTGTGGGAGTTCAATGACGATACCTACAAGAATGACAAAATACACAAAACAACACAATCTGGACATTGATACCTGTTTATGAAATGAGAAAGTACCAGGGTGAACTGTGACGTCTGCATCTTACCGGAGAGATCTTAGAGTACCAGCATACCTATAATATATGTATAGTGTAAAAACAATATGCGTTCGCAGGACTCCCAGAAGTTTGTTTTTGGGGAATTAAATGAAACGGGCTTTACACTTAATAAAAAGAAAAGAAGAAACCGGTCCATAATAATCTTTTATTTTTTTATACACCTGCCATGTTTTCTCTTCACCACACTTGGTTGACGAGTAGAGAATGCCTAAGGCATTAAGTCCGCCTGCATACCTTTGTGTTGCATGTAGTTTTTATAAGTAATTTATATTTGAAAAAAAAAAAAATAAGTGACACAGACTGCTGCATTACCGCAAACGCATTTTGTTTTGTTTTTTCGATACAGGCCACTGAAAAAGCCAGTTGAGAAATAAAAACTTTTATGATAGGCACATTTTCGTATTATTGCAAGTCATCGTCACCAAACAAACTAACTGCTTGCCTTTTATTGCGTTTTCTCCTGTACATCGGTACTATTACTCAACGACTTTCATAAAACATGATCCTTTTCAGTCATAAAAAAAATACTGTTTTTCAGTAGTTAGTAGATACTGTGGGGATCGGCGTAAACGAAATGCGTAATAAATGTTAGAAACATAAAAGAATTTATCACTATCGTAGTAGTAGGTACTTTTATGTATCAAAAGACTCGGCTGTCACGGCTAACAGCTAACCACCGTTTGTTTCAAACGTCTATCAAAAGGCAGAGAATTTTGTGAGGACCGCCCAGAGAACACGGTGGAGCACACGGTAGAGCTGTGCCTTGCTTGGGCAGAGAACCGCTGTGTCCACGTTGGGACGATCGGTGGCAGCAATCTCTTGCGCCGGGCCTTGGTACAGGCTATGGTTCCAAAGCGAGGAGTGCTCCTTACATTATCTCCCGCCTCGCCCAGGAGTGCGGAGATGTCATTGGATGATTTTCCCATCGAAAAAAAGGAAGAGAATTCCTTTTTTTTTATGTAATGATAAATGAATATCATTTATCATTACATAAAAAAAGAAATTCTATTCTCAAATTTTTGAAACCTATTTTGCAAATAGGTTTCAAAAAACACTTTTGCACTACTTTTTTTTTGTCAATTTAATCTAAATGAGGTCGGTGAACGGTTTTGGCTTTGATATACTAAATCCTTCAAGCCATATTTTCTTATGAATAGTTTATTTGTTTACCATTAGAACATTCTAATGGTAAATAAAATTTATCTATATATTTTTGTAGTATCTACATTTAAAATGATCATCCATTTGCTTTCAGTTTGGGTGTAATTTATCAATAATACGTATGTATAGCAAAATAGTATAGAAATATGCAAGTGTGTTCACCAGTTGTCTAGTACTCATAGTACCATCTACTTAGTTTGGGATTAGATAGTATTGTGTGAAAGTTGAGAAAAATAAATTAAACAGTCATGGCTGTACTTCATTCTACTGGTTTTACTAAACTGATTCAAATCTAGACAGAAATAATTTTCTGTAAGTCTGAATGTTGCAAAATTCTCTCCACAAAACAAACTTCACTGTATCTCCTCAGTAGAATAGTTTCAATAAAAATCAAATTCTGAAAACAGATTTTGTAAGACTGCAAATTCTTGGCCTCGTCAAAACAATAAACGGTTTTACGTCGTGAATATATTTGCAGATATTATCATTTATGTACTAGAAAAAATACGAGGATTCTCCTTTCTTACTAAAATGGAATAAAGAAGCTGAATTCCAGTATCTTTGCAGATTCAGTTGAATTTAATTAGTTTGAAAATATTAATTATCTTTCAAATGTTATTAAGTTTTGTTTCCTGTTGCAATGCAAAGTTCAGTAAAAATGTACTTTACCTTAATCAAATTCTATTTAATGTTTTGAATAAAGATTTATTGTACTACTTCTCTAGCACCAAAAAAATGAGAAAGTTTTTTTAATTTACCATTTAAGGTACCTTATATACTTTTGAAGTCAATCAAGTTATATTAGCAACATATCCCATTGCTTCTTTTCAAACAGAAAATTTACGAGCATTAATTACTACATCACTACACATGTTCAATAGAATGTGTCCAGTTAAAACAAATATATGACAATCCAGTTATATTCACTGCTTTATTTGTAGGATTTACAGTCAGTATTCTAAACGGCAAACATTACCATAACGACATAACATATTCATATTCATGTTTAACAAGGACCAAAGCCATATGTCAGCCATCTTTGTTGAAATAAAAACCTTACAAGTTTGCTTTAATTTGATAGAAATGAGATGCATTTTGTTTCAATGTGTTTATTTGTATTTTACTGCGGTGTTGAAAGTTGGAGTGTGATGACATGTCATTTTGCAAGAGGCGTACTCCAGAGACGAAAAAATTTAAAACAGTGTGACTATACAACTTAAAATGATGAAATTTTTTAGAAAAATTACCAGTAATAAAAATCTGCAAAACTACCCTGCCCTCCCATAAAAATGGGGCCGAAATAAAGTAGTGCATGTATATTCATCCTATAGGTTCACGTTTCATACATGCATTTTGGAACAATAATGCAACCAATTGATGCTCTGGAGACATCAAAAGTTGCAATACGTACATTTACAAATATATTCATATTCCAATAGATTTATTGTCTCTAAAAACTAAGTTCAAACTTACTTAAGTTATTTAAACTAATTCTTTTTACTGTGAGGACGCAAAAACTATAGAACACCAACGCTAATAGGATCCTTTAAACTCCTTTTGGTAAAACTAACTATATCAACCCAAATGTACAATTTTACTATAGATATGAATATTAAATTACAAAACACATACAACTTTCCTTGTGCCAAATAAAAAATATCTACACGCGAAATAAAAAGAGGAAGCAATGAACTCATTGGACATCTAAAAATTCATCTACATTGCTGTCAACGGGACAAGTGCTCAAAATACTGGCAGTTGCAACGTCAACTTTTTTTTTTATGGTAGGTACAATCATCAAATGACAAATCCCGCCCTTGGGTGGGGTGGGAGATAGTGTCAGGCTCTTATTGACTAAAAACCTGCCCTGCTTCTTCATTGCCTTCGTTCCAGGGCCCCGGGGTTCACTTTCGCCTAACCCTTAGATTATTGCAATCTTAACGTGGCAATACGTTGAAAGCGATGATTAGATATGAAATGAAAGTGAACGTAGTTTCGAGTTCTGTTGAAGAGACGAACTTGAAGAAGGATCATTGCACCTTCATTAATAGTGATTAATCATTAGTTACTGTTTAACCAATCTAGCCAAAACCCAAAGCAATAACTGTCTAAGTACAACATGAAACATAAATCCTTTAATCATACCAAGGATAGCATTAATAAAATGAGAATCAAACTCCCATTTTGCTTTACGATGTCGACTGAGATTTCCCCAGGAGGTTTCTAGGCAATGCACCATAAAAATCTATTATGGCCTAATTAAATCTTGCGACTCATAACTTTTAGTACCCACATATGGACCCAACAAAGCCCACTATAAACGTGTGGATTGTGAATGAAATTGGTTGCCGTTTAGAGCCGTTTTATTGGCAATAATCTAGCCGAGTCTTTAGAATAAATAATTGAATTGGTTTGATTTCTATGCATTGGTCTTAATTGGGTTAAGCTCTGGTAGATTGACAGTGCGTTTATTGCGATAGTGTTTAGAGTGATTGCTATAAATACATAATCGGTTTAGGCATGTAATGATTAATTGAAATTGCGTGTTTTTTGTGTTGTAGAGTTCAAGAACACACTTGACTTATGGCGAGTTTCTGAGTTGAGTATTTTGAATTCAAAACATCACAAACCCTAGTCTAAAGCTAAATTTTGACAGGTTTTCAAGGTAAAATACTCAACTTTAAATGCTAAAGGGTATATTTAATATTGTTCGGTTTTGATCACGAATATGTCACAAAAAAAACCCCGGCAATACGTGTTTTTTAAACCCTTAACAGTTATTGAAAAAAAAAAAAACTGTCATCAATCATTTGAATGTGCAAGGCTTCAATAGATGTACTTTTTATATTTTTAATATATGAGTACATTATGGAGGACCAAACTTCACGTAAAATAGCAGATTTTCATAGGTCTTTACTGGATTAGTTTTACACAAATGTATGTTTTGAGTTCTACAGAATATCCACTAGATATCTAAGTCCAAAATATCTGGAGAAAGATGTGTAATAACATCATAATCACGTAAGAGTGGTTGTATAAAAATATACCTCAGGTTTGCCGCTCTTAACTTAAAATGCTGATGCAGCTTATGAAGCTTTTCAGAAGCTTCATAAACTGCAGCAGCATTACCCGAATTAAGCCGGTCTGTGCGTCAGAAGTAATTTTATTTTGGCTTAATTTATATTTAAAGCTTAGCATAGCATAGTTTTTAAAATATTTTAATATAATTAAAAAAAAAAAACTAAAATACTATTATTAAAATTAACTATCTATATCGTGATGTTTGTAGTGTATGTGTAGGGCTCAATGAGTGTGTATAGACTCAAAATTTAACCCAAAAGTAAACAGCAGGCTATTTTTTAATAAGGATAGGTACTTTGCTCACAACTTTACAGCTTACGAGATTCAAACGTAAAGTTTTATTGAAACAAACTCTTCAGTAGACCATAACTTCACTCCTTTTAAAAACAAGTTCACAAGTCAAGTTCTCTTTGTGTTTGCGAATCAGTTTTAAAATAGAGCCAAGTTCTTGTGACGTTGAATAAAAGTGGTTTTTCATTTGTGTGAAACCTCGTTTGTACTTTTGAAGGGCACTTGACGGAACCCTGCCTCGCGAACAAAGTGACCTAAAAATTTTTATGCATATTTTTTGTGTGATTTGGTTTTGTAAAGGCTTAATGTTAATTAGTGTTTTGAGGTTCTCATTGTTTGCTAGCTATGAGGAATATTGCATAAAAATTTTAGACAAAAAGATTTATTTCATATTATACTTACAAATTATAAAATCAAGACTTCCTTAAACATAATTTGTCTTAAATGTAGATTTAAAAAAATCGTATGCTAGTCAAGGCACACCTTTGATTGATTACTTTTGTTTTTTTTCACTTCCGTCTCTTGAATAATAATCTTTCATTGTATTTAATTTTTAAAAAACGCCTTAATAAGCTCCTGAATTTTCATTTCGTCTACCGAAACGCATCACGTGCTTGACCTTGGCTTGACCCTTTCAACCCTTTTCTTTCCCTGACATTCTGACGGGTAAAGATATTAAAATATAAATGGGAAAACAGTTCTCTTGTGGGTACTAGTGTTTGTAGACCTTATTGATTGATTGTTGTTATTGATTATTTTGTGTGAAATTTTTACCTGAAGAAAGATCTGAAGAAGAAGAAAGAAAGATCTGAGAAAGAAAGAAAATCTGTTACTGCACATTGAAGGTCGATCGCCATTTTGGTTGAACTTATATTCCGCTTATTGTAATTTTAATTTAACCGTAAAAATTATGATACAGAGCTCAAGGAATCTAGAAGACCAACCTAGCCAATCCAGACGCCTTCAACCGAAAGCTCTACGTAGGAACCGTTCGATCCATGGCCCTTTACGGAGGGCCGGCTTGGGCACCGTTGCTGCGAAAACATCTGACAACTAAGTTTAACGCATACCAGAGGGTCATGACCATCCAGATGGTGCGGGGATACTGGACTGTCTCCAGCAAACCGCCAAGACATCTGGAGGCAACAGTCCTCGCAAGCATGCACGATTTGCGCATGGAGATCCGAGGTGAAACTCCGCTGACGCGACAAGGCGCGGCACGGCGGATAGGGTTTCGATGGGATTTCATGGTGAAATTGCGACAGTTACGTCTCGCGGACGTTTAAATAAAACACTTGGAAAACAAAGAGACCGCGTACACAAAACACGACCGTCATCGTCTGATGCCGCCCGGCAACGGCCGATAACTGTCGAGTTGTTGGGATTTCTTGCCTGTCTGCTGGCGTCTAAAGTGCAAATCGACATGTTTCGAAACGATTATGGAACCGATCTGTCAAAATTAGTTCTAAAAATACCTAAATTGTCTCAGTACTAATAAAATTTGACAGCAAGGAATGTAAACTCAACAGTGCTAATTGACACTTATAGAATAGAATAAACTTACTACTTCTTCTTCTTTTCGAATCGATGGTAAACTCGTTAAATTATTTGGGCCCAGTAAGTTGCCACGTTAACTGCAGCATCGGTGGCACCCATTAACTTAATACTACACTTACTTACACACACACACAATCATTTACACTACACTCACACACTTTCACTCTCTTACTTACTTTTTTACTTATCAACGGGAAATACGTTAACCTTACGTACGGTTTGGCACCACAATCAATAATTAGCACATTGTGGTTTAAACACATGGGATGATGGAACACCCATTTATTTTCTCTTGTGTTTTTTTAAGGTGGGATATTATCCAATGACTTCTCCCGATCTAGGGTAGAGAGAGAGGGCATGTCAGACTTTAACTGACTAAAACCCACTTCTCTGTTCCTTCTTTGCCTTGCAATCCAGGAAAATTACCCTTTACACCATTTCATTTTCAACTTCCAGTGAAGTTATCCTTTGCAGTAATAGTTAATAAAGCCCAGAGTAAACATTTAAGCTCGTAGGAATAGTTATGCACCTAAAACAGCCTTCTAAAGTACTTAAGTTTCACAAAATCGAGGGCAATCAATCAATACCCTGGCTTGTTCCCTATTTGGAGTCAGCCTTCCTGATACAATTACGCCATTCTAAGCAATTTTGCGTCATTTATTGCATTAGGCCCAAGGCATTAGTCAGCAGGTTGTTCTGGAAGGTTCGCCTTCAGGTAGTTGGTGTCCGAACTTTTCTTCCTTTGCCTTCTTCTATAGCTCAAATGCGTCGAGTCATGTGGTCTTCATTTCTTCGCATTATATGACCATCGCAAGCGGGTTTTCTGCATCTTATGCTGTATTTTGGCCGCTTTAAAGCTCTCTCGGATTAGCTTATTGGAGACTTTATCCAGTCCCGTAACCTCACCCGCCCCCGATGTTTTTTTTTTTATGGCAGGTAAAATCATGCAATAACAGATCCCGCCCTTGGGCGGAGCGAGAAATAGTGTCAGACTCTTACTGACTAAAAACCAACGCCGTTCTTTCGTTGGTTATCGTGACCTGCCCCCCATGTGCTGTTAATTATAATAAAACAAAATTAATAAAAAAAACCTTATGGAAACATTTTTGACTTCTACGCGAACGAAGTCGCAGGCAAAAGCTAGTTATCAATAAACCTATGGTGATTATTTTATCATTCAAAGCAATTTGATTATGTATTGTTAATTATCGAGCAAAATTTATCAAAAGTTATCAGTAGCAACAATTATTACGTATTTATTATCAAATTAATGATCCATTGCACTCAAAACCTCAAATGAATTTTAATTATCTACTGTTATTTCCGAGGTGTTTCTGTTAAATTTTCATTCATTCACGTAATTGCAGTGCGTCAATTTTCAGTAATTAAACAAAGTAAGCGTTGTATATTGCTCGTTTTAATTAATTAAACCATCGTATGTACTTTTGTGAGTTGTTTATGAAAGTCGTGCGGGATATGCAAATATTAGAGTTTTGCTAAAAGTGGTTGGATAGTATTTTGTTTTTTATGAATGTTTCGTTATTGACGGTAAAAATAAACAGTAGCTGATCGTCTCGATATGCAGTACGGTCGACGGATCTTGGCGCGTCTAAAGTTAGGCTCTGCGAACTTTAATGCTCGAAATAAGCGCGCCAAATAAATGATTTAAAAAAATAAAATGTCAATAACAGTTGTTAGCAACAATAACAACTGCAATTGGCATTTACTTTTTAAACCATTTATTTTTTTACGAGTGCACAAGCACTAAAGTTTGCAGAGCCTAACTTCAGACGCGCCAAGATCCGTCGGCCGTACTGTACCTATGAGGATGTTGTAGCCACAGTGTAGATGAGCACGCCATAATGATGGCGGCAAGTCCGTAAGAACGGTTTCGCACCACTTCCGATCCGAATCCGATCCGAACCCGTGAAAGTATGGTTAATAAGAACTATAGTTAAGTAGAACTATTACAATACAATAAAATTGTGGCTGGGGCGAGCACGGGCACTTTTCTGCACTAGTGCGGAAAACTGTCAGTTGCATGCCTAAAAGCGGTGAGATAACAGCGGGTTTTTGTCGGATCGGATTCGGATCTGACGTAATACGAAACCGCTCTAAGTCCCCTTTTTAACGAGTGACTGGAGAGGCGTCACGGCATCATTAACTTCCCCATGGCACAGGATCACACCGGACATGGTAGGTTCCGGTGGTTCCTACTCCTGATTTAAGCGGAAGAAACGTCCGGTTGTAACCATTGTGCGGCCCACTTACAGGACACGGTGGAGCTTACAGTGACGGTGTGACCCGCTTGAGCGGAGCACCTCCGTGGCCTTGTGAAGACTATCGGTGGCGGCAGGTTCACGCCATGGTCCGGAGTGAGAGGAATGGGTGGCGGTCACCTCCTTATCCGAAGCAGTAATGCTAGCAAAGGAGATGGCCGCACGCGTGAGGGAACAGACATCCTTACGCACCAGCCGAGACCCCGAATCTGACTACCAGCCACCGTAAGTGTAGGCTAACGGATGATGAGCAACGGGTAGCCCGCCATCCAGTGTAGAAATTGTGATGTGAAATAACGTAGAAAAGTAATATGTACTAAAAAAACATGCTGATAGAAAGATAGGAAGAAGAACACGATTAAATAAGTATTTAAGATTAAAAATCGTGGTATTACCTAATCTGTGATATTTCAATCACTCAAAATAGCAGCAGGAGCATTATGTCATACACAGATTATAATCCACTACGTTACTTCCGGGCCTTGGTTCAGGTCCGGAGCGAGAAGGAGTGGCAGGCGGTCGCCTCCTTCTGAGAAGCAGTAATGCTAGCAAAGGAGGAGGCCGACCGCATCAGGCAACGGCGCTCACGCCGCAGCCACCGCCGTAATTCTGATCCCGATTTCAGCCCACCGTAGGCCGTTTACGGCGCGCACTGTTCCCGCGCGCCTCAAGGAGTCGTCAGCAAACTGAAGGGTCGAAGCCTAATCTGGGGCTTTGGGGAGGTATGAAAATGCATACCAGGGCCCTGGAACCAAGGCAAAGGAGGAACGGAGTAGGTTTTTAGTCAGTAAGAGTCTGACATTATCTCCCGCTCCGCTCAAGGGCGAGGGATGTCATTGGATGATTTTACCTACTATAAAAAAAAAACTACGTTACTTAGTATTAATATAAATCGATAACAGGTATAAATATAAAATTTATTGTTACAAACAGTCTTCTTCTTCGTCCTGCCCATGTTCCCATTTTATTTGGGGTCAGGCCTCTTTGTACTCCTGCGCCAGGATACATGATCCTGGGTTGTCGTAGATGTAAGGTTAAGGGCCTTCATGTCACGTTCTACCGTGGACCACCATGTCGAGACCAGTCTTCGTCTACCTCAGGGCTAAGATGGATTATTCGGTACAGTTTTAACGGAATAGTTTTCGTCCCTTCTTATTATATGGCGGTACCATCGAAGCCATCAAGGCTTCTTACTTCTTACTTTCTTACTTCTACTTCTTTAAGTTTTTTCGCTATAGGCGCTACCTTAAACGATCCTATACATACTCATTGCGATTGTTACAAAACAGTAAGTTTTGTAAATGTGTTGTAACAATAAATTTCAATGTGTTTTCATCACTAAATGGTATGAATTCGTGAAATGTTATATTTGAATGTACGAGTTCCAAGTTATTTATTTTTGTTGGTCAATATAGTTGGAACTGTATTTGTATTTAAAATCACCTGGAGCGCTTTATTGTAATGCATCTATAGTATGCATGCAATATAACCATGTTTTTCCTAGAAGTATAATTTGTTAACGTCAGTTATTTTGTAAAATTATGAGTTGTGGTTATCCTCTATAACTTTATCGTTGGACATCGGCTTCCCGCAAATGTCACCGTAACGACTGGTCCTGTGCGTCTCGCATCCATTAGGTTCCCGCAACCTTCACCTCATCGGTTCACCTTGTGGGATACCTTCCAGCGCTGCGTCTTTCGGTGGTCTGCACTCCATTGGTGCTATTCTCTAAGAAAACACAGCGCTGCCGTAACGACGAACATCCAAATAGGATACATTGGATTTTCAATGTAATGTAATGTACTAATGTACATTGAATTGTTAATTCAATGTATCCGCACGCAGCGCTGCCTCAACGACGAACATCCAAATAGGATACATTGGATTGTCAACCTAATCAACCTATACATTGGGTTGTTAATTCAATGTATCCTATTTGGATATTCGTCGTTGCGGCAGTGCTTTTTTTTATGGTAGGTAAAATCATCCAATGACAAATCCCGCCCTTGGGCGGAGCGGGAAGTAGTGTCAGACTCTTACTGACTAAAAACCTACCCTGTTCCTTCGTAGCCTATAGTGCCGGGGCTGAGCCTTCCTCTCAGAAAACGGCCCTTGACCCCAGCAGGTTTCGACCCTGCCTGCCTGCAATTAGCAGGCTGGGCCTCTTCGGTGTGCTGACAGCTCCTTGAGGCGCGCGGGAACAGAACGCGCCGTCGACGACTTGGGCTCGGTCCGGTCGGTTACCGGACGATCGGACAGCGTGCTACCCATTGCACGCCGTCCGCAAGCCCGCGCCTACGGTGGCCGGAAATCGGGATCGGAATCGCGGCGGCGGCTGGGGCGAGCGCCTCGTTGCCTCTGCCTGATGCGGTCGGCCTCCTCCTTTGCTAGCATTACTGCTTCGCAGAAGGAGGCGACCGCCTGCCATCCCTCCTCACTCCTGACCATGGCCTGAACCAAGGCCCAGCGAGAGAGATCACTGCCGCCGATTGCCCCCACGAGGACACGGCGATGCTCCGCCCAAGCGGGGCACACCTCTACAGTATGCTCCACCGTGTCCTCCGGGTGTTCCGCACAGTGGCGACACCTGGGCGAATCCTCCGCACGAATCCGGAACAGGTACTTAGCGAACTTGCCGTGTTCGGTAAGCACCTGCGTCGTGCGGAAGTTGAGAGCGCCGTGAGGTCTTTCCAGCCACGCCTCAAGGATGGGCTTTATCGCCACAATTGTGGCGCGCCCCGAACGAGGTTGCGATAGTCGCTGACGCCGTTTCGCCATGAGATCCCGCCGGAGCTCTGTCCGCCATACCTCGACTTGTCGTGCAGCGGAATTTCGCCCCGGCGTTGCATCTCCATGCGCTTGTCGTGCATGTGTGCAAGGACTGTTGCCTCCAGATCCCACGGCGGTTGGCCAACAAGGAGGGTCGCCGCCTCGCGGGAAATCGTTCGGTACCCTCGCACCATGCGTATTGCCATGACCCTCTGGCACGCATTCAGCTGGGCCCTCGGTTGCTGTGTCAACGTCGGTGCCCACACCGGGGCCCCGTAGAGGGCCATGGGTTGCGGCAGTGCTGCATTTTCTTAGAGAATAGCACCACAGAATCTTTCGTCCACATCGACACATCTGCTCTGCGAGTAATGTGCCCTACCCACTGCTAGGTTAGGCTTGGCGATTCTTCTGTCATCAAAACAATAAAAGGAGCCGATGTCCAGCACAAACAACGCAAAAGTTGTATATAAACAAAATGTCTTCAACGAATAAAATCTGTTTCTCTTCGACCGTTAAGTTTTATTACTGGCAAGGAAATAAATATTACATTATATTTGCGGAACAAGCAAAAGCTTTTTCGTACTTTCTGAACTATTACATTTCTGTGTTTGCTCTAAACAGGATTATTGGGACCTGAATGGCTTTTTTCTATTAGTATTACTAGTAGGGCAACGAAAATGTCATTAAAAGTAGGTTAAAGTTATATGCAGAGATTATTGTTGACACATTTTTTGACATTTTCAATTATTTTTTTGCAGGCCAATTGTACATACGTTTGAACAACTTGAATAACCTTTAAAAACGTTATTTATCGTATTGTATACACGGGTGTACGAAATTCAGTCGGTCGAAAATTTTGGTTTCTTTGTCCTTATTGTTCCTGGAAAAAAACAAAAGATTTTTTTTTTTTATGTGGTTTTTTAGAAAGGAGGGAAGTTACGTAATAATAACCTGGCGTGTGAAAGGAGCATTCTTGTCTAGAAATAACCTTTTACTCTTGACTTAAAGATCTTTAGCTTGGACAACACAGATTCTGGAGACGAATAAAATTCCACTTCTTAGCTGTACGCACAATTAATGTATTCTCAAAAAGTTTTAAAAAGCTTTAAAAAATCTGGTTACTGCGCTCAGTGACTGACCAATTGATTACTGCGCTGCACGTCGTGCGCTTCATTCCCACACGGAACCAATATTTATATGGACCACAGATGGTTATTCTGAGTGTTTGAGAATGTAAGTGTGTATAACGGACCTAAAACACATGAGGAATTCTTAGTGTGAAAAAAATAAACTTAACTTGTTCACCGCAACATTTTATTCTTCTATTTTGTCCTGTGAAAGGTCATGTTACCATAGACTGAGAATAAAGTATGTACAGTATGTAGTGTAGTATATATACGTATTTTATTATTTTATGTACATAATTTTAATGATACTACATTTTATTTGAAATATCTGTTATTTATTTATTGTGACCACCTATCACAGTGTTGTCTTTTTTAACCCAAAGGTTGACTGGTAGAGAATGCCTTGTTAGCCTTGTTGTTAAGTCCGCCAATGTACCACTATTGTACATGAAGATTAAATAAATAAAGTGATCCGTGAAAATTTTATATTTTCAGATACATTGTAAAAAAATCATCAATAGGTTTGTATTCGTAATTTTGAACTTACGTGAAAAGTTATTAGCTGTCATTAATGGTCGCAATAGTAAAATCTACTAGTACTTACGTAACGTACTAAAACCTCCTGACTAAGGGTACTCCAGAATTTTCTACCCTAGAATAAATGTGGCATGAAAAAGAGATTCCATTTCGTATGAAGACGGTCAAGCCCCGTCTAATGGGCTGGGGAAAATACCTAATTTACCACTCTGAATTAGGTTATAAGAGGCAATTTATATCATGTTGTAAGTACTGATGAAAAAAGGTTTCAAAAGAAAAAAAGGAAAAATGGAAATATAATCGAAAATTCATTGCAAAGGCTTAATGAATTAGTCGAAGAATTCAATGAGATCCTTGATCTGTTTTATACCAATGGAATAATCTAAATGAACCTTTACATGGGACTAGAACTCTATAGGGCACAACGTCTAGAAACTAATGACATTGGTGCAACAAAAGAAACCTGAAGTTCTAGTTGAATTAGGAATATACATGAAATGTCATTTCATTAATTCTTTGTTTCGGTTATGCATGTTGATATATTTCGTTTGTATATAAAGTATGATATGTTTTTTTAACCCCCGACCGAAAAGATGGGTGTTATAAGTTTGACCTGTCTGTCTGTCTGTCTGTCTATCTGTCTGTCTGTCTGTCTGTGTGTCTGTCCGTGGCATCATAGCGTTTTATGAAGATCTGTGCAGGTCATTAGATTCGTTTTGACCAGTTGTGTACATTCCATATTGATGACAAGGGCTATCGGGGTTTTTTTTTTAATTTTAAATTTTATGATTATTTACATGATTTTTTTATTTATCACGACTAAATTTATTATTTGTATAGTTGTACTTAATTTTAGAGGTAGACATTAATTTGCAACTTAATTTTAATTTTAATGGGTATTTTTTTTATGGCAGGTAAAATCATCCAATGACAAATCCCGCCCTTGGGCGGAGCGGGAAGTAGTGTCATCATGATTTTTTTTATCACGACTATATTTATTATTTGTATAGTTGTACCTAATTTTAGAGGTAGACATTAATTTACAACTTAATTTTAATTTTAATGGGTATTCCATGATTCTTTTTATGTACATTTGAGATTAAAATAATGTTACACCTACTTTACAAACAAAATTTGAATCGTGTATCTGAGTAAAATAAAGTAATAATAAAAAAAAAGTTTTCAATAAAGTGCTATGCTAGGGTTTTGTTACTCATTACTTTCGGCTTACAGACTGCACTCATAAATCATTGTACTAAAACAAAAAAATATTGAATATATTATTATTCTAAAATTAATAATTTTCATCCAAAGATTTTGTTTACAGTCTTATTCTTTATATTTTTCATATTTGTTTTTATTTAACCTTTACCTAGTCGCGTCTAAATACTTAAACTATTAGTCGCAAGGGGTCCGACGGACCGCAGGTTTACTTAAAAATGAAAACAAATGTATTGAGTGAAAATATTTATTTTTAAAGGAACTGCAAAAACAACATCTAAGAAAAATGTAAGATTTCTAAGAGTTAACTGTAAAATATAAACTTTTAAAAAAATTATAATTTTTAGGCACATGAATCTCAAACATTGGTTATGTGTTCATAACACATGAATTTAATGTATTTACAACATTTGTTTTTATTATTCTGTCTTTGGACATTGCACATAGGTGACAGCTGTTAAATATACTTTGTTAAAAAAATCACTTTCAATGAAAACTTTCTTTGTCATCATACTTCTGCCCTTTTTATTTAATGCTGCTATGGCCACACGACACTCTCGATCCAAGGTATATAGTGAATGACTCTGGTGTAGATGCCAGGGCTGGGAGCGATTCCACACTGCGTACCAGAAGATGTCACGCCGATAATTGTATAGATGCAATATAGTTCGTCGAAATAATCGTTGTGGTTGTATTGAAGTGGTCCACCACTGTCACCCTGAAAATAAAATAATTTTGGTGTGTACTTTATTACTTTACAATGGAATAAACTCGTTCACCAAAATAGTAACAACAGTTTTACATAAAAAAACAATTCGAATATTATTATTTTTATTACTTGACCGTTTCAATTAACAGTGTAAGTGTAACATATTTATATTTTTGGAATCCACTCGTCAAATTGTAGACGATAATCACATTAACAGATTAGAAATAAAAAAAAAAAATTGGTGGGTGTTCGTTTATTTATCATACCCATCACATTTTTTCAATAGCCTATGTTACTCGGGACGATGCAAGGATTATAACGATACCTCACACATGTAAATCAGTTCAGTGATTTAGAAGTTATGGTGGAACAAAGAAACTCACACAACCCTGAAAACATAACACTCCTTTTTTGGGGCAGTTGTATAATTAAAGTATTATGGCGGTTTTCAGCGACATACCGGACCACCTTTAGATAGAATGTACATAGAATAAAATAAGAAGTAGTCTGCCGTATACCTACTTACCCACGTCTTAAGGCCTTACTGGGGGAACATTTTTTAATCAAATTTAATAATAATTGTCAAAAAAACAAAGAGAAGATTGCTAGTAAAGTGTAGGTTTCTAGCGTATGAAAAACGTAGATATTGAAAGTGATATAAAATCAGAAGGCGTAATTAGTTAAGTAAGGTTAAAGAGCGTCGTCAAAGCAGGTATATTTCTTCTCTGGCAAATAAAAAACTATAAGCAAAGACCTGCTGTTCAACACGCGGCCGTATTTCCTAAGGAAAAACTTTAATCTTTAGAAGACTCGTATCGTGTTCCAGCAAGGCCGCATTCAAGTCAAATGGCATAAGTCACAATAGTTGCCTTTAGGTAAATAAAGTCTACTTTACAGTATGCCAAAATTCTAAAACAGGTTTATCTTTATTCTCTTTATTCCTAACTTAAATACGATGTCAGAGACAAGTACAAAACCAGCTTATGTCATATTTTATTATAGTAAACTTTTTATATCAAACATACCTCACACGTGTCTCTCAGTATTTTTTTATCACCATAGCACATTTGAGTGGTATGATTATATCCGTTCTTTAGAAGTCTATGAGGGCGGTAGTACTTAAAGCATTCGTCTTCTTCAAATTCGGAAACTGGAACCTGAAAGAAACAGTCAATATCATCACCCAGAATTTCCAACACAAATTATTTTCGTTGCTAAATGTTATCTCAGAAACACTATTTCAAATTTCAAGTTGTACTTGGGCAATAATAATTCCTCCAATAAGCCTCACCTTTTAGAACGTCCGCAATTTTCAAACACTTGAAGTTTGCGGACGTTAAGGACTCAGTCAAGAAGACTCAGGACGTTTAGACTTGTAAGAAGATTCAGTGTTGATCATAATGGAAAGGGGGACAAAAATTTTGAATTTGAAAATATGAGGAGATCCATATCATTACCATCCGCGGATGGTGCGGGGATATTGTACGGATTTTCGTGAAGCGGCGAGCCTCCTAGCTGGCCTGCCACCATAGGATCTGGACGCAATAGTCGTTGCACGCATGCACGATTTGCGCGTGGAGATGCAACGCCGGGGAGAAACTCTGCTGCAGCGCCAAGTCGCGGCATGGCAGACAGAGTTCCGGCGGGATCTCATGGTGAAATATTTATGTACGCATAAATTCTTACAGTCTGTAAAACATCAGCCAGCTCTCTTTTGTATCCCAGCGCTCCCCAGCCAAGGGCCGTAGTATAATGTTTTCCAGCATTTCCAGCTGCATGAAGACATGCTGGTAGTACTTGCTTACTAAAGCGAATCCTGAAATGTTTAAAGTAGTCTGTTGAGTTTTATTTCAGAAACTATAAAAATTCTGTACCACTCAAATTTTACAAATCTTATTACTAAAACAGGTTTTTTTTTCAACATGTTTAAAATCATCCCGCCAGTTATTATATTATAAACACTGTGATCAAAATACAATTTTTTCAATAACTTTCGAAATAGCAAGTTACTGGATCGTAGGTTTTTTTTATGGTAGGTGAAATCATCCAATGACAAATCCCGCCCTTGGGTGGAGCGGGAAATAGTGTCAGACTCTTACTTTTGTAGGTGGTATTTACAGAGACAGGTATATGAGAGTTTTATGAGAGCAGTGGTGGCCGAGTGGCAACGGCCCCGACTCACAAGTTGTAGGGCGCGGGTCCAAATCCAGCTAGGCGAATTATTATGTGTAATTTATTTCATCACCATTGCTCTCATACTGGTGAAAAAAAACATCGTGAGGAAACCGGCATGTTCTCGAACCAAAAATTCAAACATATATGACATCCACCAACCCGCACTGGGCCCGCGTCGTGGATTACGGCCCGTTGCCTCTCTTAGAGAGGAGGCCGACTCCCAGCGGTGGGAAAATTATAAGGCTAATGCTATGTACAGCATAGCTATTCTTGGTTTGGTTTTGTTGACAGCTTGGTACTAAAAGAATTTCTAGCCTTAAAGAAGGATAAATACTTCAAGAGTTCAGTAGCAGTTGGCTATATTGCGAATAGATATCACTTTAGAAAATTCTTTTGTAGTATAGCTCATCCTTTAGTCAATAGTCAACTTTAATTTCTTAACTCACTCAATATCAGTCTCAAGCAGCGCGATGTCGTCGTACTTGGAGGGCGGCTTGTACTCCGGGTGAGGGATCCTCCTCTTCACATTGTATATCTGCCACAGTTCAGGAGGATCTGACCGTTTCAGTATTCCTAAAGTTATGTACTTCACTACACCTCTGAAAATGTCAAAAAGTTTTTATCATGATATGTAAAACAATAAACTGGCTCAAAATATGGGAAAAAATATGTCGATTTTGGCGTACGAAGGCATCTTAAAAGGTGACCAATGACCTGGTAAGGGATATGGGAATTCGATTTTGGTGAGATAAGATACTTAAGTTAGGTCTATATCCTGCAGTGGACTAGATTCTGTTACAGAACATTTATTTAGCTGCATATAATATATTAGATTTTTTTTTATTGTATACCAAAAATAGTAACAAAACTTAAACCTATGGGACTTATACAACGGTGGTCTTATCGCTGATAGCGATATCCATGAGAAAACTTAAAAATGGTGGCGGTGCACTGATAGGAAAATTATTAAAAAAAAAAATTAAAAAAAAAATTCCACTACTTTTCTAGTATTTATGTTTCGTAGTGTCCATTATTACTGTTGAAAGGACTTTTGGCGTTTGGTTAAAAACGCTCATGGCACATTATATTAAATATGTCTTTGTTGGTAAATATATGCAGTAAATAAGATTTTAGAACACTTTATACGTGCTAGCCATAGTGACTCGTTATATAAACTATACATTTGTTCTAAGATTTTCTTTGATTAAAAATTTTACTATTGCAACTCTTTCATTTCTATTTTTCATTTTATCTTTTCAAGCTAGACGTATATGTTTTTTTTTTTATGGTAGGTGAAATCAAAACCTACCCCGTTCCTTCGTTGCCTATCATGCCGGGGCTGAGACTTCCTCTCAGAAAACGGCCCTTAACCCCAGCAGGCTTCGACCCTGCCTGCCTGCAGCTAGCAGGCTGGGCCTCTACGGTTTGCTGACAGCTCCTTGAGGCGCGCGGGAACAGAACGCGCCGTCGACGACTTGGGCTCGGTCCGGTATGTTACCGGACGATCGGACAGCGTGCGTATATGTTGGTATATATAAGGAAAAACATTTTTTTTTTTATTTTCTATATAATTATATGGATAAAACTTCGTATTTACGTTCTCGGATAAATACAAAAAAAAATGCTCAGCAAAGCGACTGGTAAACCATTGGCATTCTTTTTAAGGAATTCCTTTTTTTTTTGAGCTATGATAAATCATCATAAAAGTGATTCTTTGAAACCGAGAGATCGTCTCATTCATCTAGTTTAGCTTTCGTACATATCTATGTTTGTGCCGTAAGGCCCTGGGCGCAAATAAGTGCCTTTGATACATTTAGTGATCGGGGAAAACTATGCAAATAAAAATATCAAATTGTAAAGAAATAACTAGACTGGACGCTCTCTCGGTTCCAAAGAATAAGCCATAAAGGAGAAGTAGGATGAAATGTCAGACTTTTACCGACTAAAACCTCGATGACTCTTTCAAATTATCCCACAGCTCTGTGAGATGATACATCACACAGTGTGTCTGCGTGCAGCGCATACGCATCTGCGATATTTCTATCTAAGAACTTACAACTTGGGACTTGACAAACAGTGACCTGCAGTGAGAATGAATCTTTCGCTAATGACAGAGCCTCCACACAGCCAGTTTGCTGAAGTGACGTCATCACCATATCCGAGCAGTGCCTGAAAAGAGACAGTTTCACTACTATAATTAAATACAATTATCATCATCGTTTCAGCCCAAAGACGTCCACTGTTGGACATAGGTCTCCCCCAATTGTAGCCACCATGAACGGTGAATACAATAGTTACAAACAATATAAAAATATTACAATCGAAATATTATCAATTTGAGAGTTGGAGGATTTTTAGTAAACTACGAAAAAAGAGGTTATGAATTCAGCCTGTATGTGTGTGCTATTTTAGGAAATATTACAGCAGTCTTTCCGTCCGATTATAATTTAAGTATCTTAATAAACTAATGCTATCTCCATCATCGATTAAATTACTGCTTAGCATCAGAAGAGATCGCAATCCACATGCAGATCGCAGAAGAAACCACTTTATAGTAAGAAATAACTTTTTTTTGCAGTCGGTGTCTTTGACAGTTTTATTTAACTTCGAACTTTTAGATTCGAAACAAATTTTAGGTTTCTTGATTATTTTGAAAAAGATTATTAATTTAAAATTACTAACCATGTGTGGAAATTCGTCTCTTTTAGCATCGGTGCCTCCAACACCTCCCCCAAAAAAAAGTTGCTTAACATTTATTTTTACTTCATGGCAGTTTATTTCAGGATTGTAAACTCGATTCATTGTGGCGTTATATATGTGTGTACACCTGTAGTCTAGTCTATCAATGTTTTCAATGCATTCTGTAATAAATAAGATAAAATATAAAGTCATAAAATCTGTGTTTTTATTTTAAGTCATGTGTTTTGTTTTGTTTACTAACATTAGCTCTTAAGTATTTTTGTGTTACTAACAATATATGGAGAAATCTGAAATAAATTATTATTATTATTATTCTCTTTATTTGTTATTTGTACATATTTTTTTATATTTCTAAACATTTCTTATTACAAATATAAATTAAAAAAAAAAACATTTAAAAATACAAAAAATAGTAGTCCGCCGGTGTCGGGAGCAGGGTCCAAGCTACCGGTGGTTAGGGCTCCAGAGACAGGAACCTCCTCACAATGCGAGCCGTATCGAGGAGTACTGCCTTCTGCACCAGGCCCTTGATCCAACCGCGCAACGACAGCTTCGACAGATGGTCGTCGAAGCTTTTGGCTATTATTGGTTATTATTATTATTATAATGTTCCAATTAAATAAAGTGATTTTATTTTTGCATTTACACGGGTTTACCATACCTCAAGACGTGTTAATATGGATTTTATTGCCTAAGCAATAACATTAAATTCCTCAGAATCGCGTAACCGCGTCACTGTGAAAACTACACCGCATATGATGCCACCCTGCGCCAAATAAATAAGGCCGTTTTTATGGAGATGCGGCGCGTTGGGTGTTTCGTACATCGCAGCAGCGAGCTGCGTCATCGCTCGCGCAAACACAAACATATAGCAATGTACGACGGACAGCACGACGCGCCGCGCAACGCGCTGCGTCTCCGTATTCGAACACTAAAGCATATTTTGCTGACAACGTAGCTTGCACGGTCGCAGCGCGGTTGCTACGCGGGCGCTGTGACGACGCGACAAACGCGCTATATTTGTACTAACATGTTTGTCTCATATCATAAAAGAGCTCTTATGTTGTCTTTACTAGAAAAAAGGTACACTGAGTGAGTTAACAAAACAAAAAATAAACGTTTTTATGAATTACTATCTGTTGCCCTCGACTTAGTACGCGTCAAATTCGTAAAAATGCACAAACGTAACTAATATTTTTATGCTTGTGATTCATGACGAAAGCATCTGATTCATTTATTTTACTTTCACACAAAACGGTTAAAAGTCAAAATGAGCCCCAGTGAATATGATATATATGTCACCGTAAAATTGCAAATACCGATAGATTACAATCTATCTCGAGAGATTGTAAACTATCGAAAGATTGTGAACCTTAACAAACAGCTCACGATTTAACGCATTATTAATTGCATATTGACATTAATAATGTATAATGACATTGGCACTGTAAACTGACATTAGTATTTTATATTGGCTGACTTTTTTCGCGATTTCAGGTTTGTGTCCCATAGTAAAAGTTGTCTGTTATCATGATTACAATCACGTGTTTATGTATCGTTCACTAATTACCAGTCACCCTATATAAATGTATATTTTGTTATTTTCTATGCATCTATAAAAGTGCATAATTTCTGAGGCATCTAGTGGATTTGCTTTTTAGAGACTTAATTAAGATTGAATTTTAGTTTTGAAAGGAAAAACGAAACGCTACGAACACAAATTGCTTGCAGAAAATAACTTACTATCTTGAACTTTATTTCCAGTCTTGTGAATAATACCAATACGAGGATTTATTATCATATTCCTGTGAAAAAAAAAAAAAACAGATCTTGATTTAATAAATATCCCGAAATGAAAACATCAATCATAAGAACTAAGGTCTCATGACATTAATTTGGCGAATGCTTAATCGTCATTATCATAACCATCATCATTATTTCAGCTGAAGGACGTCCGCTATTGAACATAGGCCTCCCCCAACTGTCGCCGCAATAAACGGTCCTGTGTGTCTCGCATCCATCGAATTTCCGCGACCTTCACCATTTCTACGGTTCACCTTGTAAGACCAATTCCCTCTCCTAGAGAGGAGGCCTGAGTCCCAGCAGTGGGAACATTATAAGGCTGATGCTACGAGTATGTCTTGCTATGCTACCTTGTAAGAGGCCTTCCAACGATGCGTCTTTCGATATGTGGTCATCACAAAATTTTTCGGCCCCTATTTATGGCAATCTGCTTTGCGGGCAATGTGTTTCTACTGCCACTTAAGTGTGGCCATATTTCACGCTATGTACGTAAACTTGGTTTATCTACATTCCTGATGTTATCACGCAAGGAAACTCCGACCCTTCTTTCACATGAGAGAGATGAGGTACACGAGCAACCACATTTTGGAGCTATATGTCATCACTGGCAACACGTGCTGATTAAAGGCTTATTTTTATCTGTAATGTTTAAACGTAATTTTATGAATTTTATACCTTGTATCATTAAAGGTGCAGTCTGTACAGCATATTATTGGCTCTTTGCCCTTCAAAGAACATATCTGTAATACAATTAATAAATTATTTATTATTTTAATATTAAAAAAAAACATATTATTATAATAATGATAACGAGGCAGGTAGGTGCAGGGAGAAAATAGTTTTTAGGGAAACGCAGCAGACATTAAAAATCAATGACATAAATAATAATGTTAAATGATACTAATATTTTGCTAATAGGGTTTAGAGGTGTTGAACTGTGGCGGCCGAGTGGTAACGGCTCTGGTTTACGAGTTGTAGGTTGCAGATTCATACCCAGCCAGGCGCATTACTTTGTGTCAATTAATTTCATCACCACTGCTCTCAAAACGGCGAAGGAAAACATCGAGAGGAAACCAGCTTGTATTAAAACCAAAAATTCAAAGACATGTGACATCCACCGACCCACACTGGATCCGCATGATGGATTACAACCTTATTCCTCTCCTAGAGCGGAGACCTGAGTCCCAGCAGTGGGAACATTGTAAGGCTGATAGGTTACCTACGTTAGCTTTAAAATTTTTTTTTTACATCAACGTTTTGGTTAGTTAAAACTAGATGTCAATGAGGCCAGTGTTTCCTAGTTGAAAATGGAACAAACTTAGGCGTCAAAATCTCTTTTAAAGTCTATATATAGCAAATATATAAGGACCAAATTATATGAGAACCAAGCAAATTAGTGTCTGATATGGTCTTATGAAAAAAGAACCACACAGATTGGAGTGGATCTGTCATGATGGTGCATGCATTTGTCAGTATTCGTCTAGCTTATCTCAGCGCTACTAAGAATGAATGACTTGCTGAACAATACCAATGAAAGGACATTCATCCTGCCTACACTTATGTCTACTAGTTTAGATAATGTACTCACGGGTGCATGATTCTTGTTCTCAAAGTCAACATAACTGCTTAAACAGTTATATATGCTGACGCACTTCCCTGTCACATTATTTCTCATACACGGAGACCCTGTAAATATCGTTTTATATCAATGTGTTCGTCCCCAATTTATTAGGAGAGTCTTTGGAAATGAATTTACCAAGATAAATTAGTCAAAAATGAAGCTCATTGGTCACTTGCTCTCTTCACCTCGCCCTCAACACTTTAGAAGACAAAAGTCAGTTATCAATTAGTGTTTTTTCACTAGGTGCAATATTTTTGGCAATATTATCTACTGCCAGTGGCTTTGTACTTCTATGTGCTATTCCAAGACATAGTTTAGGTACTAGTGTAGTTTATCGAAATACATTCAGCAGAGCCGTAGCATGGAATAATTTAGCTGTGGGTGAAGGCACGTTAGCGAGGCATTTTTTTTTCAAAAATTCGGAAACCAGACAGCGACTGTGGCAACCCAGTGTTTGACCACATCATCGCTTACTATCAGCGAAAATAGTAGCTTAAGGTGCGAGCCCGTGGGTAAGGGACTGTTTCACCCACGCCAAGCTAAGTCGTTTAAAAACGTGAAGTCGTAACAAACGCACACACATATTCTAAAACTTTCGCCTTCATATTTAGACACTATCTTCTGCCAGCTGTTGTGCCTGCGTGATAACGAAAAATAGAAAAATAATACATAAAAAACACACACGTTTGATATTTTAAATTCTTTTGTTATTAAAAGATTTGATTTTTAAATAAAGAATCTTAGAAAAAAAAGAAAAAAAACGTTTTATTCCAACGTAACAAAAACTATTTCATATTATTATCAAAGTGATCTCAAACTTTTTTGGATGTGTGTATGTGCTATTCCGGGATATAGTACACGGGTGTACCATGTTTCATCGAAATTCTTCAGCCGAGCTTCAAGAAGTAACAAACATACAGGACGGAGAAACGCCGCCATCACATCGTTGTCGTCATCAAGTCCCCATCTGCTCGATGACAGCTCATTTATTTTGAATTTTGATCACGTGTCGTTAGCCGTGGTCAGTATATAAAAAATTGGCGATAGTTTCACTATGTATCAAGAAATACCAGGCAATAATTCACACTATTCAGATTTCTTCATTAGTAGCCATAAAAAAAACATACCTTCATATAAATTCAACAGCTCAATGGCCATACAGGAAAAACTTAACAATAATAATATAATTATATGACGTAACATGGTAACACAAGATAATATCTACACGAGCGTTCAACATAATCTTAAAGAATCAACTAAAGAACTGGTCGTTACAACTAGTTTTATGTATACTGATTATGTAACAAAAAAATTAAAGATTGATTTCAAACGTATTAAATACTAGACTGCAAAAATAAGTGACATTACGTCTTTTTTTTTTTTTTCGTTTGTGATGACTATGAAGCTACACACATTAAAGGTCGTATCAGGATGTCTGTTCGCCTAGCCTATTCCTAACTATGTCGGGGAAGGTGGTGGCCTCCTTCTATGAAGCAGAAATACTAGTGAAGAAGGCGGCTACATCAAACGGAAACGACGGAACGGACGTCGACCCCAATTTCCAGCTACCGTAGGTGTGGGCCAGACGACAAGCAATGGCCATGGGTTGATTACGGAAAGGGAAACCCAGGGTCTTGGAAAGCAAGACAAAGAAGGTTTTTGCTAACTAAAACCTCATCTATATTAAGTGCACGCGTGAGGAAATGGCACTAGCGCCCCAGCCACTGGGATCCCGATCCTGATTTTCAGCCACCGTAAACGCGGGCTTGTGGTAGGCGAGCAAAGGTAAATTATTTTGCAAATAAGTTTTAAAAAACACTTTTACAAATTTTTTTTTTTGGTGGTAAAATCATCCATTGACAGATCCCGCTCTTAGGCGGAGTGAGAAATAGTGTCAGACTCTTACTGACTAACACCCGTATTCATAAAGAAATAATTACTTTTTACTACGTAAAATCTTATTAAGTGATGTTTGAAATCTTCATTCAAAATTTAAAAAAAAATAACTATAGAATAGAAATTATTACTTAAGTAGTTAATTTTGCTCAAGTATTTAGTTTTACTTGTTTATAAATACGGGTGTAAAAACCTACCCCGTTCCTTCGTTGCCTATCATACCGGAGCTGACACTTTTACACGTCAATTTTTTTACATCAGTTTAAACTAGATGAGGCCGGTGTTTCCTAGCTGACAGAAACACAAAAACAAACTCAGGGGTCAAAGTCTCCATTCAAGAACAGAACTATTTGCAGGCCTGTTGGTCTAGTGGTTAGTGGCCCTGACTGCTATGTCGGAGGTCGTGGGTTCGATTCCCACCCAGAACAAATGTTTGTGTGATGAGCATGATCATTTGTTCTGTGTCTGGGTGTTATTTATCTATAATATGTATGTATTCAGAATTATATAAGTATGTTTATCAGCTGTCTGGTACCCATAACACAAGCTCTGCTTAGCTTGGGACTAGACGGTGTTGTGTGATAGTTGTGGAATATTATATTATTATTATTATATTATATTTATATTATTATTTACACATAGTATAGTACATAGGTAAGTTTGTGTGGAACTGAAGTGCGCTAGTCCGACTCACACTTGCCCAGTTTTTTTTTTTTTAAGTAGCTCCATTACAACAGATTGAGATAACAATTCTGATTAAAATATTCTCATGATATGACCGTATGAATATGTTATAAGAAAAATTAGACAGTACAACGTACGGATGACTTTAGCCTACAAAAAGATTGCAGAGGCCAAGGGCGGCCCTCTATGAGTTGGTAGATTAGTATGATGAAGCCTCTTAAATACATTGTTATGCTAAAAGAGTGTTACCTTATAAAAGATTATTTCTTTTTACAACAGAATATATAGGTTTTAACTTAGCTTAATAGTCAATTATGTTGAAAAACGCTTACCTAGAGTAAATCTAAAAAACGCGGTGTTCTATTTCTTTATGATTAAAGTACTATAACTTTGCTTTCTGCAGAAAGATGACGACAAAAAATTCAAGTGGTATGTGGCTCTGGGTCTTTAAGATTCAAGCTATACTCGTAATTGTATGAAAGTTAAGAAAAATAAGTAGTTACCTTCATTAAAAAATGTTTCACTTGAACTCGTAAATGCGAAAAAAAACAATGTACCATGGTAACAATGGTCATTAGCTTAAATAAAGGAAACTTTTATAGTATCGTGTAGCTAATTTAAAACATAATATGTGATTTTTTTTGTTTATTTTGAAACAACAATTTATTATTTAGGTACTGATATTAAATATCATCATCATCAGCCTTTTAATGTTCCTACTGCTGGGATACAGGCCTCCTCTCAGAGAGGGAATGGGCCGTAATCCACCGCGCAGGCCCAGTGCGGGTTGGTGAATGCCACATGTCTTCGAATTTTTGGTTTTAGGACATGCCCGTTCCCTCACGATATTAAATATATTATGCATGTATTATACATATACCTTTCTCTTGAATCACTCTATCCGCATCAAAATCCGTTGCGTAGTTTTAAAGATCTAAGCTAGACTCGCTTCCCGCTGTCTGTCCCTATGTATATAGGGACAGACAGCGGGAAGCGAGTTTGTTAACTTAAATATCTTGATTTTAATCCAAAAAACAATCTGTTTGCGGATGAATGGAAGATGATTTTATTGGTATGTCAGAAGTACAGTGAGAAGGATTGACGTTCATGTGGTTTACAATTTTGTTATTTTGTGTTTAGTTGCTGTAATTGGTTGTCTAACCATTGTAATAAAATAAAATAAATAATTTTATAAATCGTTTTCAAAATAACTTTCATAACATATGCAAAACACGTTTTTGTGGAAATTTCCATATGGTATTTAAAATTTACAACCACTTTATTAGCTTATAATAATTTATACTTATAACTGAGGTACATATACCTCAGTTCATAAAGCAACTATTCCCTTTCACATTTTTTGAAACGGTAACAGAAAACGCTTTTAAAAACTGAACACAAAACCTGTCAAATAGCAATCGCTTTTATGCTGAAATACTGTCTGCAGGCTTAAAAAACAAAGAGAAATAAAATACTGTGCTTTATGTCCAGGCTCGCCTATCACTCTATCCAATGGGGCTAAATTCAGAACGGTACGTATTTCTAGGGACCCGTACCTTAAAAGGAAAAAAATGGAACCCTTATACGATTAGGGGCCCAGCCTGCTAGCTGCAGGCAGGCAGGGTCGAAGCCTGCTGGGGTCATGGGTCAGTTTCTGAAAGGAAGGCCTGTCCCCGGCACGATAGGCAACGGGGTAGGTTTTTAGTCAGTAAGAGTCTGACACTATCTCCCGCTCCGCCCAAGGGCTGGATTTGTCATTGGATGATTTTACCTACCATAAAAAAAACGCTTATAGGATCACTTTGTGGTCTTTCTGTCTGTATGTCAAGACCCTTTATCTCATGCACGTGTAGAGGTATGGCGTTGAAATTTAAACCATATACTCAGGACTGCGGTCCCGTGAAACTGCAAAAAACATATTTTTCGACACCCTCATGGGAATCAAAATTCATAGGGTACTTCCCGTACAGAGTCCCGTAGAGAGAGACACAGTTTACGGTTTTAAGATTTTTCCCTCTGTGCTACTTATAGCACAGAGGTTAAAATCTGAAAACTGTTTTTTAGCTACATCACAAAAAAAAACTTTTATGCAATTAGGAAAAATCTTCGAGACTCGATTTGGTAATTGAATTATTTTCTTAAATAGGTTTGTACGCAACCTTTAGTGCGCGGGTCCGACTCGCACTTGCTCGGATTTTTTCGTAACTGGAAATA
This sequence comes from Leucania comma, assembly GCA_958295575.1. Taxonomy (NCBI): domain Eukaryota; kingdom Metazoa; phylum Arthropoda; class Insecta; order Lepidoptera; family Noctuidae; genus Leucania; species Leucania comma. Next base: position 9,144,945 of record OY282474.1, on the reverse strand, counting down.
CTTTTATGTATTGAATACCTGACAATATTTTTCCTGGAAAAATATTACAATAAATCTGGACTTAAAAAGATTCGCGAAGCTTTTTAAGTCCAGATTTATTTTAATGCTTTTTATTTTAAGGCTTTTTTAGAGGAGTTTGATAACATACTTAGGTATGTTATCAAACTCCTCTAAAAAAGCCTTGACAGATTATTTATTTTATTAGCATCTCATAGTGTAATTGGTGATACTTGTAATTATTTTTATTTTTCCTGTTTTGTTTTCGTTTCTATATATAGCTTTTCTTTACAATGTGAATGTGAGAACACTGTAGACTTCGAATTCCTATTACGAGTCACTTTATCTTTATTATTATGATTATTTTTACTGTGCTCTTGGGCACAATATTGACTGGTCTACACTGTCCTTACATAATTATTAATACTGTAATTTGGAAATATTGTACAACAAACCATTTTTTTAAAAAGAGTAACCATGGAGTTTCTTGCCGGTTCTTCTCCATTGGAAACGACCAATTTGGAACCGTGCACTAGCTTCTGCCGTTTTATAAGTGCCCATGTAGGCCTATATGAAATAAAAACATTTTGACTTTGACTTTGATTTTTATGAAATTTATACAGTTACAACGCCCTATTCTTTCTTCGTAATTTTTTAAGGCAGAACAAAGTTTGCCGGGTCAGCTTTGTTTTATTTATATAACATTTTGAATACTGTCACTCTAAAAATATGTACCTATTGGTGACCCGTTCCGGCTTTGTACAGGTGCAATTTATACGTAAACCCATCCTAGTTCATTTTCCTTTCTTTTAGTACAAATGGCGCCAAAATACGTTTATATTATTCTTTCCAGCGTACCATTTTTAATTAGAATTGACAACATTAGGCTCCCAAACAAGAGTTATCTTGGATAAATTATTATAATTATTCCATTCATTTATTTTTTAACTTATTTTAAAATATTTCTTTAAAAAAAAACACATTAAAAAAAACATTTACATAAAAATATAAAAAATAGTGTCCCACCGGTATCGGGAACAGGGTCCAAGCTATCGGCGGTCAGGGCTCCAGAGAAAAGAATCTCCTAACAATACGAGCCGTGTCCAGGAGTACAACTTTCTGAATCAAGCCCTTGATCCAGCCGCCTAACGAGAGCCTCATAAGGTGTTGGTCGAGGCTCTTGGCTATTAAGCCATTACCCGACACGACTATCAGTACAGTGATCGCCGAATCCACTTCCTTTATTATAATTATTATTATGCAGAAATAGTTTGTTATTTTCTTTGTGGTATCTTTAAAGAAACATAAACGTTAGCTAGATCTAATTTCTATTTGCATACTAGTATTCCTAGTGTAGCCCAATTTACGAGGTATTTTACTCACTTGATTGTTTATTTCAAAATAACAAAGCTGTAATGATTTATTTTTTCGATGTATTTTATAACATTGTTCAAATCGAGACCATAGTCTTTACACAGATCCTAATAACCTTGAAGATTTTAGTCTTCTATAATAGTTTCATAAATAGCGAGGGCTGTCTTTAAGTGTCAATGCATAACGCGTACAGGAAAATTTGTCGGTTTGTGCCTCGTACAATAAAAAGCTCTAGGGCCTCTTCATGTTGGCTTTCATTCCTCGTACGCCATGCCTCAAGGAGATTTCAGCAAAACCGTAGTGATCTTGGGATCTTTAAATCAAAACAAAAAAAAATCAAAATCGGTTTACACTTGGCCGAGATATCGGTGAAGATACATATAAAAACGACAATTCTGCTATGATTTTTTGAGGAGTTTCGTTCTATATTTTCGAAGTTCATCATCAGTTCAAAAAATATTTTTTTGGGACCAATTCGAAAGTACCTATATTTTTTAAGCTGTTTTTTTTAAAAGATATATTCTTTTAAAGTCGGTTTTAAAGAAAACTAAAAATTAATCATGTCATTTTTGAAAAATATTCCTACCACACATCAGAGATATCATTAAACAACTCCTTAAACTATGAGTGGAGCAAGTTCCAGAATTTTGCTGATTTTTTTGTGTTCTTTCAGTTACCTTTTAAGTTCCAGGGCTGCTGCAACTCTTTCAAACACTTCTTCATCCAAGGCACTGCATTAGAATCTTCAGGGAAAACAGAAGATAAAATAAAACCCAGGTCTATAGCAAGAACACCGATTTCTCTTCTTCTTTACCACATTTTTCATTATTTACATAATAGTATTATTTAGAAAAAACACAATATTTCGTACAACAAATATTTATGTATTTTGATACAATTCCAGTCGACATCGATATGGTATAACATATTAACTTATTAGAGAATTCGACCAAAATTTTTTAAATAGAAAAACTTTCATTCGGGACAAACGAAGCATAACGATTTTAAACACAAAGTAAAAAACAAAAACAAAAGTACAGAATGCACCAAGCGAGCCCTAAACAAAAGGGTAACTACTTAAATTTTGCTGGGCGCCAAAAAACCGACGCTGGTTTTCAGTTGGTACACAGTGTCGCACATTTTGAATCTGACTTGGCTTAAAGCTTAAACATAATATTCCACCAATAAAATTTTGTATGGTGGTATTTTTATTCAATTACAGTTAACATAGTACAGTTATTGCAGTAGTTTAATCATTAAACAAAACAGTATTACTTGCGGAGGCGATCTCTCGCGGCGGGCCTTGGTTCAAGCCATACTCCGGAACGAGGAGCAATGACAGGCGGTCGCCTCCTTCTGCGAAGCAGTCATGCTAGCAAAGGAGGAGGCCGACCGCATCAGGTAAAGGCAACGGGACGCTCGCCCCAGCCGCCGCCGAGATTCCGAAACCGATCCGATTTCCGGCCACTGTAGGCGCGCGCTTGCGGACGGCGGGCAATGGGTAGCTCGCTGTCAGTCCATTTTGTAACAGACCGGTCCGAGCCCAAGTCGTTTACAGCGCGCACTGTTCCAGCGCGCCTCACGGAGTTGTCAGCAAACTGTAGGGAGGCCCCAGTAGGGCCGAAGCCTACTAGAGCCAAGGGTTAAGTGGAAATGAACCCTGGGGCCCTGGATCGAAGAAAATGATTAGAACAGGGTAGGCTTTTAGACAGTAAGAGTCTGACACCATCTCCCGTCCCACCCAAGGGCGGGATTTATCATTTGATGATTTACCTACCATAAAAAATACAGTCTTGCATTTCAAGAAAACTTTCTTAAAAAAGGATCATTAGAAAACTCTAAGACAGAGTAAAAAACATCGTGTCGATTTTGGTCGAACCCTACCAGTAGCAGAATATTTCACTTATATAATACAGAACACTGATTTAAAATTGTTTAAAAAATTGTGAATTACCTATCTATACATTTATATTGGTAAAAAAAAAAATAACACACGGGTAGATATTCAAATACAACAACAAATTTTTAACATTAATATAATAATTCTGTCGGCATTTTTTGAATATTAGTAATAATTCCAGTTTATTAAAAAAAAAATGCTTTCGTTGAACTAAAAGCGAATATCCTACATACATATTATAAGCAATAGTTTTTAGATGGATACAATTAGAAAAGTAAAAATAGTCTTCAAAATAAATTCACAGAATTTCAGGAATTCAGTATAATATCGGCTGAAAGTGTTTATAAAGCCGAATAAAATGTTATTATCTATTTTGGAGAGGGTTGATTATAGACAATTATGAATTCACACAAATCACAACAACTATTGTGCCTTTATTAATTGTGTAGTAATGAGCATAAATACATAGACTTCTAAACAATTACTTAAGTAACTTGTCGAAACATTATTGACACAGGAAAAGATAAAAGTATATAATAAATAAGTTTGGCAGTATCTTATTCTAGTTTCCGAATTTAAGTAAAACCATATCTGAACCAAATGTTTAAATAATTTCGGATATGTATATTTCTGTGGTAATAAAAACATATAAAGAAGTTAAAAATTCAAAACTGCTATCCAAGTCACAACAAACATCTCCATCTATATACAATATTATAAAAATACTTTCACGTCAGACAATTTGTATAACATCGAAAATACATTTAGACTGTTCATTATTTCAGTGTCCGTATAAAAGTACACAGAGTAAGTGTTATATGTATATTAGAACTCCCATTCGCCAGAAAATAGTTAAAGAAGATTATGATAAATACACATTCATGATATAAAAGGAGACTTGTGAACATCATCGTGGTTGGAATTTATCGAAAAACAGAAAATTTTCTATCAATATCCTTATATTCTCACACAAAATATTTTCTTCACGTGAAGTTTTACCCACTTTATCACACACCATTCGAACGCACTCATGAATAAATCTTCATCGTGTATTATTTATTAATAGCAATTATACGAACCATATAAATTTCAATTCTTTTATTTATCTTAATATACACTCAAATGTCCGACATACAATGTCGATACGACCAACCAGAGGACCAGCCCCTGAATTCATAAGAATACGAAGAAGTTTCCGAAGCGTCATTGATTTTAATACAATATTCATTGGCGAGTCTTCGTCATCGCCGCTAACTAATCTATGCTAGCTGTTTCTAGAAAACGGAGAAAAGCGCGTCATTAACCTCGAGTACCCCACCGTATAACAACGGCCGCGCTTAGAGGAGGTACTCTCATTGGTCCGGTCTATCAAATGATGTATTCGGAGTACTCTCTACTTTTTTCAGTACAATTTTGAATGCAAATGTATGTTTTGGAGACACTGACGCTGGGCGAGGAGTCTGAGGCGAACGTGGAGGAGGTTCAGGTGGCATCTCAGATCGGGTCCTCGTACGTCGAGGTGCTGGAAGATTCCACATCACTGGTGCTGACGCTGGCTCCTGTGGTCTTTGCGGAGAAAGTCTATTTGGAGTCAACCGCCCTGGTGATGCCTCTGGACTAGCTGGAGGTAAAATCAATGGCGGAAGGTTAGCACACGGTGATCCACGAGAACCTCGACGTTCCTTTAATCCCATCTGCGGTGGTGGCGACATGGGTACCTCATCGTCCTCAGCTGCCGCAACCACGACCACTGGCTCAGTTCTCAACAATGGAGGTTTTGTTTCAGATGTGTCTGACGCGATAGACCTCCTAAAATAGTTAAGTCCATTTTCTATCTCAGCTAGCGCACGCCTCACGAAGGGGAAACTCTCGGATATCTCTGAAGTGGACTTGCGGACTGGAAACTCAGTTTCACTATCCCGCTTCCTCGGTCTACAGCGCTCGAACGTTGGGTCTCCTGATGCTCCCACCGTTTCGGAGACCTGTCGTGTTAGAGCCGCGTGCTTGATAGAATCCGATTTGGATCGGGGCTCCCTAGTTTTCGGTGTGGGGGAGCGTCGATCACCAAACTTCTTACTAGCAGCACGCTTGATGGAGGAGAAAAGTCCGAGTTTCTCCGGAGGCTTGTCCGTGGGGGGTGCAGGAATGGGTTGAACAGGAGCTGAGGAAGGGCCAGGGGTGGGTTCGGGAGGAGGACGGGGGAGGTTCCCCTCGCGTTAGTTGTGCCGAGAGTCTGACGACGGAACATCGCTCGAGCCGGTGGAGGAAAGGGTGGTGTTGGACCCGTAGGGGTCAAGTGAAGACTGCACCGACATGGAGCGGCCAGCGCGTCGGACTCGCGCTGGTGAGAGTTTGCCTGGATCTACGCTGGCCGGGTCTGCCTGCAACAACAGCGGTTTCAGCGCTCTATTCAATGCACTACTTCTAAACGCTGCGTTTTAGATAAAGAAAAACAGATGTCAAATAATTATCAGTGTGTAAATACGAGAAACAAAAGTGGTGCCATTGAGATCAATCATAGAATAATTATTTACTTGAAAATATGTGATAATATACAAGATTAGTTTAGTAATAGCTTAAGAAGAAAAGGTGCTTGAGTATTTTGATTCGAAGTCTAACGAAGCACAGAATGTTACTTCAAATTGATGCTCTATTCTGCCACGGAAGACACATGAGCCCAATCTTAAACAAATAATTGAATAAGTTTCGTAACAGCACCTGGTACGCCAGCGCGTTCATAATGATGGAGTAAGGTACCAAGCCAAGCGGGTGGACCTCCCTCATCAGCACGTTAGCAGGGATCTTGTGAAACTGGATGTATTCCAGAAAGTTTCCGATAACTTCCTTCAAGTTCATGTTCTGATTGGTGTCGCAGTACTTCTTGCTCCACATCAAGGCAGCCTGGAAATATTTAAAATTCTATTGTTAAGAACTTTATCACAGGATCAAATGCAAATCTCGGTACAAAGTTACTAATCGAATCCAAGGATCCAAAAGAAGTTGGTTCCTAACCTATAACCTAGTGCAAGAGCCAGAGCACCACTGATTTTTGTACCTACATCGTAAAATTTTGGTAGTTTTAATCCCGTGGAGGGTCCATTTGGTACATGAAACACTATCGATTTGTAAAGATAAAATTAAAAAATAAAGCCCTTTTTTCTAAAAGTCGAGGGAATATACGCATGCACGAAATTATTTTTTTTAAGTAAACGAGTAAAAAGCGAAACGGGTAGTAGCAAGTTGCTGGTGGATAATCCTAGCTACGAGGTTGTGTCTATGCAAATAATTTCCATTAGCTAGAGTTCTCATCTACTCAGAAATTTTTTATCGGCTTGATTCTCCGGGCCGGTGGCATGCCCGACATATGTCAACCGTACCGTCCTTCACAATGTATTTCCAGTAGTTGTTCGTCATCATAACTTCGTCCATAATCGCAAAGACAAAACCTTCGGTTTCTCCAAAAAGATTACCAAAACGCAGCCAGGATACAGACGCTAAAGATCTACATCGGGTCCATGTAAGGCCTGGTAATAGCGTCCGTGAAGCTCCTTGCTCTGCCATACTTCCCTGCGGTCATTAGTATCCAGTACTATAGGCTTTCGTAAGTTCTCGTTAGCCAAGGAGAGCGGCCACCGCCAACACATCTCGGTGCATCACCACGTCGGCTTTCAGGAAGTATTCCCTGAGACTGCATACCTCACCGTTGTGCAGGGTCTTAGCATTTAAGAAGCCACGGTCCCCGCACTTTGCGGGATATACGGCCTCATCACCGATGATCGTGGGTGATGCACCCGATGTGAGGTAAACAGTGTGCGGACCTTCCTATCCAGGGCGTCGAGTTCCGTCTGAGTCCATTTGAGTATGCCGAAAAAGTACATCAATACCGACATGACCTAACCGTTGAAGGCGCACCTTGTTCCCGCCTGATAAAAGACTATTCAGTACTTTATTCAGAGAAGGCAAAGAAGCGTTCCCTCAATAATTGTTTCGTCAGCAGCATTGATGCCTAACGCTTTCGACATACCCAAATACTTTTAAGTTACGGTTGAGCAAAGGGATCTGAGCTGTATGGAATCCGAGAGTTGGGTTCCTACGGATTCCATAATCCCCCCTCGCTTCACATGCATGGCTACACAATTGTCTACACCAAATTCCATCCTAATGGCATTACTGAAGATTTCAGTTACTTTTAGTAGCTCCATCAGTCGGAAGTTGTTGGGGGAAAAGAGTTTCAGATCATAAATGTAAAGAAGGTGAGACATGACTTGATCATCTTTTCTCAACCGGTAGTCCAAGCCCGACCCCTCCAGTAGTGTGCTGAGAGGGTTCAAAGCTAGACAAAACCACTGTGGACTCAGACTGTCACCCTGGAATATGCCATGCTCGATTCTGATTGGTTCACTGTTCTCTCGGATTTGTCGACATCTTGGTTAGTGAAGAACCATCCTCCACTTCATCAAATTTATACAATTCCAGCACCCTCATGAGCCATGTATGCGGCACTGAGTCATAGGCCTTCATATAATCTATCCTTATTATTATTTATATTGAAAAAAAAAACAGATTTGATTTTCAGATTTCCTTTCTTACGCACAGGATTTTTTTATTTCTTTATTGCCTTACCTGAAATTTAGTAAACTCATCGGCTCTTAGTTCATCGCGTGCTAGTATTAGCCTCACAACATGCTGAGGCAGTAGTGTGAAAGATCCGAGGTTCAACACTTCATTGCCGTGCTCGTCTACAAACTCCAACACCTGCAATTTTGACAGATATTTATTAAATCTTACAGCCTCAAAATATAAGAAAAAGTTAAGTAGTAAAGTTGAAAAGCTTTAACTTTTCAACTTTGTTGTATTATCACATATGTACTTTCTTTTTTATGGTTGATAGGTTCGCGCTTGACCGCTATTTAATTGTACTCCGTCCATATTTGCAAAGTAATAAATGACTGATTGATAGAGCTATAATAAAACCTCTTTTAATCAACCTACCTTCTGCACTAGCGACTTGGTACACTTGTACTGTATGTATCTCTCCGCTGAAGCAAGAAGGGCGCACACAGTGTCCACAGTGATGCAGCATTGGACGAAGCCGGCGCAGGCGCGGCGGAGTTCGTCTAGACCGTAGTAGTCGGCAGCGTTCATTACTCCTGGAATTGTAGGAAACGTGATAGTAGAGTATAAGAGTATATTTTAATATGAGCTTGTCGTATCTGGCAGTTGAATTGTTGATAAAAATCCAGGCACGCCATCTATTGGCGACTAAAAGAACTAAAGGTGGCGCGCTTTGACAGAGCTAGGCATTCCCGCTTTGGCTACGAGCTTGGTGAGGGGGAACCCGCTGAGGACCACGGTCACTCTCAACCAGGCCGTCGCAGAGTGAAGATATACTGGAACTGTCATACGTTTTTTTGTTTTTATCTACCTAATAATAATGCATTGTACCGAATTGTATTGAGAAGTAAACTGATTCAGTTCTTAGATGCGTGTCAAACTTTTTGTAACTAAATCCTACATAAGTTCTTTAGTTGCTTTTCGCGTTCCAAGATTAAAAGAAATAGCAAGGGCCGAAGACTAGAAAGGCTGTGGCCCTATTAAGTTCTGGTCCTAGGTCTTTCAGTTTCCGTTGATATCTCTTTAAAGCGCACATGGAACTTTTGACTTGGGCTCAATCTTTAGAACACGGTCATGCGGCGAGCTACTTAATGCTTGCCGTCCGTAAGCTTGCGTCTACAGCGATGACCAGGATTCGCCCTGTAACGACTGAAACCTAAGCGGTTGCTTAAGCCTCCTTTCCCTCATGGTTTCAGCCACCTCCCAGGCTTACAAGAGGTCTCTGAACTTTACTTCGCAGAAGGAGATGACTACTTCCTATTTCATCTCACTGCGCGAGTGGTTGGATCCGGTGGGACTACGTCTAAACGGTGCAAACTCCCACCGTATGCTCCACCATATGCTCTTTTTTTAATTCTTTATTGTACATAAAAAAGCATAACAAAATATATGGAGATACCGAGAGTTCATGTACAATGGCGAGCTTAGCTTAGCAATGAGTTTTCTCCCGGCAAACCTTTGAGTTATAGAAAGAGAACACGTACGAGGGCAGGATCCTGTGCACAATATAAACCTACATAAATAAGTTTAATACCTATAATTATATCCTACCCCTCCCGCTCCTCCCCCCTCCCACTTGACGATAATAATTTAACAACTGAAGCAGACATTTTCTTAAATAAAAACCACAATTTCATTCCACACAAATAAAATGTCACCAATAAATATTATAAACAAAGTCTATAAAAATACCAGCCAAATCAGCCATCACATTTTGCGTAGGCTCGATGATATTCGAAAGCTATTTCAGGAACTAACAGTCCGTACTATGAATGCAGTAGGCGGGTGTGGTAATTATATGGGTGGGGTGGGAGGCTACTCGATCTGCTTTACAATATCGGAATAGTCTATTAATAGATTTCAATATCAAAGCCTTCTGAAGTACCTACGACATAGGAAATCATTAATAGTATTCGACCGTCGTTAGTATTTGGAAAAGTACGGATTTGTAAACAGTTTTGTGTCTTGCTCTCATGCATAAATATACGTATATATTCACTGTTAAATTTTAGTACTTTTAATCCCTTGGAGGATCGATTCAGTACATGAAACACTATCAATTTATAAAGATAAAATTAAAAAATAAAGTATGTACTTTTTTTCTTAAACGCTAATTAATATACGCACGTACGAAATTAATTTCGTTAAGTAAATGAGTCAATGACCTTGTAGGGAGTTGTCGGTCGTTGCGTACTAACTACCTACAGTTCATTTGCCTCGATCAGCTGACGTTTACTTATAGAAATCAATTTCGTACATGCGTAAATTAATTTTAATTTTTGTCTTTACAAATTGATAGTGTTTAATGTACCGACCCTCCGCGGGATTAAAACGATCAAAATTCAACGATGTATATACGAGTATATAAGATAGTTACTTACTTTTATTGCGAACCCAATATAAAGAATTACAAACTACTAAGTTTTCAACATATTTTATATCTTGTTTTAAGTAGTGTTGAGTAACTACTTTTCAGAATCGGCATCTATATCCCAACCTGTTACTTTATTCCATTGTATCCTGTCAGCAGTCGTTCATGATATAATAGACTTTTATATCATTTCTCACACTTTGGGCGGTTCATTGAGTCCAAAGCCAAGATAGCTGCTAGGAAACTCGGCGTTCTTATCAAAGTCCGACTGTACTTTCACACCGGGACAGCTTTTAATGTTATACAAAGCACAGGTCCGGTCGTGTGTGGAGTACTGCAGCCACAAATGGACTGGTGCTGTAAAATGCCACCTAGCGGCTTTGGACTGGGTGGAAAGGCGTGCGAAGAGGCTAATTGGTGATCTAGATCTGGTTAAGTCCAATCCTCAAACACTTGAGCACAAGCTAGATTAGCCAGTCTTTCGGTTTTTACAGGATGCAGTTTGGAGAGTGTGCGCGGGAACTGCATGACTTAATTCCACCATCTCCGTTCTACCATCGGACAACCCGACGTACGGCGAATATCCACCCTTACGTTGTTGGCCGCCGTAGGCGCGGGCTCGTGGACGGCGTGCAATAGGTAGCTCGCTGTCCGTCCGTCCGATAACAGACCGGTCCGAGCTCAAGTCGTCTACGGCGCGCACTGTTCCCACGCGCCTCAAGGAGTTGTCAGCAAACTGTAGGGGCCCAGCAGGGCCGAAGCCTACTGGGGCCAAAGGTTATGTGAAAATGTTCTCCGGGGCCCTGAGACAAAGGCAATGAATGGAACAGGGTAGGTTTTTAGTCTGTAAGAGTCTGACACTATTTCCCGCCCCACCCAAGGGCGGAATTTGTCATTGGATGATTTTACCTACCATAAAAAAAACCCTTATGTTGTTGAAACTTCTACGATCCGGACTAAGCGTTTTGCTTCATCGTTTATACCACATACATCAAAGGATTGGAACAGTTTGCCTGCTGTGTTCTTCCCGTTCGATAATAATTTAGGTGTCTTCAAGACTAGAGTGAATGTGAATGGGTTCTTAATAAACTAGCGCGCTTCACCATCAACGATTGCGTCACTGCTTACCATCAGGTGAGATCGCAGTCAAGCACTAGTTTATATAATTATATTAAAAAAAAACACTCATAACCCATACATCACCACAAGTCTTATCAAAGACTTGTAGATTTTACTCTATAACTTAAAGAGCATCCGCATGTCATTTATCCTGAGTTAATGCGACATGTTACGTGTTGATCTAGCTCATCATCAATCTCTTCGGAAACGACCCGAGGTACTGAGTCTACTGAGTCGGGGTAGATCGGTATGGACGTAGTTGTGAGAATTAAGCGTGCAAGACGCCAGAGCGACTGCCAAAATCGCAGAACTCTGCTTTTCAGATTTTTTCAGAAAATAATATGTACTTTTGTTAAGTATATTTTAAAGACTCTCATCAGGCAATACGAAAGGTAAATTCTTCAAGTGATACTACGTAAAGGTACCTAATGTATATTTATTGAAAAATCGTGAGGTTAAAAATGAATAGCTGTTCATTAGTCTCGCTAAACTCGAGAACAGCTGGAGCGATTTGGCTAATTTTGTTCCTAAAATATTTGTAATATTTTAGGAAAGGTTTAAATGGTGAAGAAATATGGAAAAAATCACCAAAAATTAACTATTAGGCGGTACGTACGACCAAACATGAAATCACGAAAAAAATCTGCCAAGTTCAGTACATTTTAAGCTGTTAGGAGAACACAAATGTACTGACCAGCAGATTTTTTTCGTGATTTCAGGTTTGGTCCCATAGTAGAAGTTGTTGGTTATCATGACTACAATCACGTGTTTAAGTATCGGTCACTAATATTACCAGTCACACTATATTTGGCAAAATGTTGGTAAGACTTCTTTTTTAGATGGGAAAATTATCCAATGACGTCTCCTGCCCTTTGGCGGAGTGAAAGATAGTGTCAGAGTTTTACTCGTTCCAGGGCCCGTGGGGTTCACTTTCAAATATCCCATGGCCCCAGTAGGCTTCGCCCTACTGGGTCCCTACGGTTTGCTAACATCTTCTCGAGGCGTGCCGTTGACGGCTTGAGCTCGGTCCGGACGATTCATGGACGATCGGACAGCGAGCTACCTATTACCGTTGCCTCACGCGTGCGGCATAAGTTCACCTATACCTACACACCTCGCCAGGATCACAAGCGTGATGTTAATCTAAATATTGGCAAAGTATTTCTGTACTAAGAAGTTATAAGTATCCAGTACGTATTATATTGGAAGTTTGAAACTTCGATAATTTAATTAAACAAAGCTTTCTTGTTTTCGAGTTACGAAGAGAATTCTTGTCATAATTATTTCGATATTCCTCGAAATATTTTCTTTTAGTACGAGTTCATTAATGGTCCGTTAATGGTTCATAAATGGTGGTAAAGCTTTATAATTCAGTTTCAGTTGGGCTCCTTAGTAGATATGAGTTATGCTTGCACTGACTGGACAGGTCCACTCAGAACTGTGTGGTTCTTTCTTCAAAAGACCATCTCAGACTCCAATTTGCACGGTTCTCATATGATTTGACCATTACATGTTTGTGTATGAATTTCCAAAGAGATTTTGACCTCTGAGTTTGTTTCGGTGTTTCTTCTCAGGGTAGTCAGCTAGGAAACACCGGCCTCATCTAGTTTGAACAGACGAAAAAAAATAATTGTAAAATTGTGTTTAAAAACCTATTTTCAAAATAAATATCATTTATCATTTAATTATATTGAGAAGAGTTCCACGAATTTTAATTGATGTTTTTTTTTTGTGAAACATGATTTGCTATTAATTTCTCTTTGAATATTTTTAATGGGAGAAAAAATAAAGCTGTTATGAAGATGGAATTTATAATTATTTTTATAAATAGTTAAATTAATTACTTAAAAATTAAAAACGAGCAAAAATATTATTGTACTAGCTTCTGCTAGCGGCTTCTGGCCATCCGGATGATCCACGGATACCGTACGGTGTCCTGTGAAGCGGCGAGCCTCCTTGCTGTCCTACCACTATGGGATTTGGAGGCAACAGTCCTTGCACAAATGCAAGACTTACGCGTGGAGATGCAATGCCGGGGCGAAACTCCGCTGCCGGAATTCTGTTCCGGCGGGATCTCATGGTGAAATGGCGAGAGCGACTGTCGCAACCCCGTGCTGGGCACGCCACGATTGAGGTAGTAAGGTCGCCACTCTGCGGACCGCCCGGAGGACACAGTAGAGCACACAACCGAGGTGAGCCCCGCTTAGGAAGAGCATCGCCGTGTCCTCGTGGGGGCAATCGGCGGCGATCTCTCGCGCCGGGGCTTGGTTCAAGCCATGCTCCATAGCGAGAAGGAGTGGCAGGCGGTCGCCTCCTTTTGCAAAGCAATAATGCTAGTAAAGGAGGAGGCCGACCGCATTAGGCAAAGGCGCACACGCCGCCGCCGCCGGGATTCCGGTCCCGATTTCCGGCCACCGTAGACGCGGACTCGCAGACGGTGGGCAATGGGTAGCTCACTGTCCGTCCGTCCGGGAACAGACCGGTCCGAGCTCAAGTCGTCTACGGCGCGCACTGTTCCCGCGCGCCTCAAGGAGTTGTCAGCAAACTGTAGGGGCCCAGCAGGGCCGAAGCCTACTGGGGCCAAAGGTTATGTGAAAATGTCACCACGGGCCCGGGGACAAAGGCAATGAATGGAAGGGTAGGTTTTTAGTCAGTAAGAGTCTGACACTATTTCCCGCCCCACCCAAGGGCGGGATTTGTCATTGAATGATTTTACCTACCATAAAAAAAAATCTCATGAAAGTCGATTTACCCCCTTAGGGATGGAGTTTCGTAAAATCCGTTCTTAGCAGACGTCTTACAGACACCTTATATGGAAGCTACTTGCAAATTTTTAAATTTTTAGGTATTAGGTATAGTTTCTGAGATTTCCGTGATTAATCAGGGGGTGTATATTTCACTTTTATATAGATTATTGCTACACGCCATGCACAAGCATGGAGATGTCGTGCCTTTTAATTTTTGGGAAGGGTCCTTTGTCCTATTGTTAGTCCATAACAGATTTATGCCTGATTTAAATACAACAATGCTAAATACTTCTTAAAGGGTAGTATTTAATCTTCTTCAATGTATTACTGTTTCCTACTACAAAGTACACGCTTTTGTTCCACCAAAAATGATAATATGCAGTAAAATTTGCTCCGAGTGTTTTAAAAAATAATATATATATAATCACGAAAGGGATGGCAGGGTCTGTATTCGCTTGCTTCGCTCGCTCATTAAACCTCGCCATTCTCCCCTATTTTTATTATTTGATTTTAAACCAACCTGTCCGAGTCATGGGTTTTTTTTATGGTGGGTGAAAATCATCCAATGACATCCCCCGTCCTCGGGCGGAGCGGGACATAGTGCCAGACTCTTCTTGACTAAAAAACCCACCCCGTTCCTGCGTTGCCTTTCATACCGGGGCGAGCCTTCTTTTCAGAAGCCGACCCAATAGGCTTCGGCCCTGCCTGCTATCTGAGTCGGGGTGCCACAACTCTGTTAATAATTACAAAAAATTTTAGTGAAAAGTACGATTTTGGTTGCACAGTTAAGAATATCCCTTTCTATAATTGGCAGAAGTATGTAAATTAAGTGAGTGGGTGAGTACACTTTCCACAAATAGTAGATACCTATTTAAAAAGCATTGTCTTGTAAAATGGAAAACAATACAAACTTCAAACCTTTCTATACAACAAATAAAAGCGTGGGTGCGGTACATTTCAGAGTCCTCTTAACATAGATATATAGCGGAAATTTACTACTTACAGCCCCCTTCTTTGCGGAACACTTTGCAGGAAAAGCCTTATTGGAAATTACATTTGGCATAGTCAAAGGATATGTGTTATTTCCAGTAATAAGGCATTCCAAACCAGGGGGGTTTGCAAGACAAAGAGGTAGGTTTAAAAAATTGAATCTTGTCTGTGAACCAACTTTATAAAAAGAGGTTTTGTGTTCCACTCATATACATATAGGTGTATATGTATGCCCCTTATTTTTCAGAAATTGATTTGATTTAAATAGGATTTTGCTACTAATGCATATTTTTTGTAACCACAATCAAATAAGAAAAATAAATATATTTTAGTAGTTTATTTAGACACTAATACCCGTACTTAAAAGAAATAATTACTTGTTGCTACGTAATTTCTTACTAAGTCATTACTTAAGTTACTAAGTCATTACTTAAGAAATCTTGAAGAAAAATTTAAATTTACAAATTGATACTTAAGTAGTTACATTTACTCAAGTAATTAGTTTTACTCGTTTATAAGTACGCGTGTAGGAACCTTTTTGATAAAAAAGGGAAGGTTTATCTAGTCAGGGATTTTGATTGCCAAAAAGCATTTGTTTCAACACTATTGTTTTTTATTACGTAATATTGTCGTCCAATGTGATATTGAACTAATTAACACGAGTGAAAAGGCGAAATTGTGTTAGTATGTATGAATGTTACTCACACTAAAACAGCTGAATGGATATAGGTAAATACACAATAATGATGCTTTTTATTTAATTTTTCAGTAAGGGCTCCGACTTATGAGTTGTAGGTCACGGGTTCAAACACAGCCAGGTGTATTTATTTTATGTAGGTAACTAATTTCATCACCACTGCTTTCAAAACAGTGAAAGAAAACACCGTGAGGAACCTAGCATGTTCTAGGACCAAAAATTTGAAGCCATGTGACATCTACCAAAACGCACTGGGCCCGCGTGTTGGGCTTACGGCCCATTCCCTCTCCTAGAGAGGAGGGCTGAGTCACAGCGGTGGGAACTTGGGGACATTGGTATTGGATTGGTCATGGTAGCAAAATTTGTGTTATGAAGATACAGAAAAGTTATTGGCTGTAGTAAGCTAGTTAATTTTAAGATTGTTTTGCATTGTCATTGTTTCGATTAGTTACTAACATAATTATGTTATATAAATATTCTTGGGAAATATTAACGTAAATAATAAAATTATTAGCTCTTAAGACACCTAAGACACAGGTTTATCCTAGTTCAGGATAAACCTGTGTCTTAGGTGGACAGGAGATATAATTATTATTTTATACCATTTCTGTTCTAGTTTAAGCCCGCACCTATTGTAAACTTGCACATTATTCTTCTAAATCAATTCAAATCATTATAACGCTAATTATGCGATACTATTATTATATTCTAATACTGGCAAATACGTTGACGAAAGCTAGTACATATTTATTTTCTACACTCCTTTGTTTCACCTTTATCCTCCTTTGTTTTTTTTTTCTCCAAAAGGAAAGCTTTCCAAGCCAAGCCCCCAATCAATCACAATCTAATCCTTCGACACAATCATACTATTATTTATTTCACTATCAAGTACTGACCTTTCAAAGTTAATAAACAGATAATATGAAAACAACAGTCAATAAAGACAAG
Organism: Leucania comma; assembly: GCA_958295575.1. NCBI lineage: Eukaryota > Metazoa > Arthropoda > Insecta > Lepidoptera > Noctuidae > Leucania > Leucania comma. Next base: position 9,128,188 of record OY282474.1, on the reverse strand, counting down.
GCTTATTATATTCCCTGATTATTTTAAGTGATTTTGTATGGTTACCTTGTTATTTAAGCTGTTGTCATGGAAACGGCCTTGGTCTTGAGTATCAGGATACTTTACACGAGGATACAAGGTAACATTTTGTTGAAGTACTTACTAAAGATTTTGATGAAGCAGGGAATTTTGTTACTACCCAGAGGTTAATCATTTTCATTATCACGCTCCTGATCTTACGATCTATCTTAAGATTGTCTGGTAGATATCGCTGTCAGCAATAAGTCCGCCAATATACCCATATATTGACCCATAGATTTACATTATTATTTTTGTAAGTTCAATTGTCAAGGTACGAAGTTGTACCTTCATTGATTTGACCATTACATGTCTGTGTATGGACTTTAAAAGAGACTTTGACCCCTGAGTTTGTTTCGGTGTTTCTTCTCAGGGTAGTTAGCTTGGAAACACTGGCCTCATCTAGTTTAAACTGACGAAAAAAAAAAATAACTTCAAAAAGTGTTTTTAAAAACCTATTTGCAAAAATAAATGTCATTTATCATCATTGCCTTTCATACCAGGGCTGAGCCTTCCTTTCAGAAACATACTCTTGGCCCCAGTAGGCTTCGACCCTGCTGGGCCCCTAAGATGTGCTAACAACTCCTTGAGGCACGCGTGGAACAGTACGCGCCGTCGATGACTTAAGCTCGGTCGGGATGGTTACCGGACGGTCGGACAGCGAGCAACCCGTTGCTCGCCATCCGTAAGCCCGCGCCTACGGTGCCTGGAAATCGAAATCGGAATCCCGGCGGTGGCTGGGGCGTGAGCGCCGTTGCCTCACGCGGTCGACCTCCTCCTTTGCTACCCCGTTCCTACGTTGCCTATCGTGAGCCTGAGCCTTCCTTTTAGAAGCTGACCCATGACCTCAGCTGGCTTCGACCCTGCCTGCCTGTCTCCTCCTTTGCTAGCATTACTGGTTCGCAGTAGTTTCGGTTTTTGTAAAAGTTATACCATTTTACTGTCTCTTTATTTTGATTTTTTTTAAGTATTATCGTATAAGTTACTTAAATTTTGAGATTTTTTCGGTTCAAGCGTAATTACTTCCGTCTTTAAACGTAAACCACAAATATACTGGCCTGTTGGTCTAGTGGTTAGTGGCCCTGACTGCTATGCCGGAGGTCGTGGGTTCGATTCCCACCCAGGACAAATGTTTGTGTGATGAGCACGATCATTTGTTCTGTGTCTGGGTGTTATTTATCTATAATATAGTATGTATTTAGAAATATATAAATATGTATATCAGCTGTCTGGTACCCATAACACAAGCTCTGCTTAGCTTGGGACTAGACGGTGTTGTGTGATAGTTGTGGAATATATTATTATATATGATATTATATAATATTATTATTATTATATAATATAATAATATTATAATCTGCTTGAGTAAAATTTAATAATTTACGCAGCCCACTTGTCCTAATTAACACAGTGAAGTATACAGCTATTTGTCTCCATTGCATAACTATTATAGAGTTTATTTCCCGCCCACAGGCAGAGTGGCTCATTACTAGAACCTATTGTGATGATAGCTCGTATATTATTCGGCTCTTCACTGATATTTATTTTATTCAGGCTTTATTTACTTTGTAAAGTACAAAGGCGGACTTTAAGCCTTAGGAATTTTCTACCAGTCAAATTTTGGGCGATGCAGAGACCAAATAGTGGTAAATGAAAAAAAAAAAGTGGACGGTGAGACTCACTAGTTTATTAAGAGCCTGTTCAGATGCACTCTAGCCTTGAAGACACCTAAATTATAATCGGACGGGCAAATTGCAGTAGGCAAATTGTTCCAGTCGATGTTGTTAATACAATTATACAATAAATACCTAAATTTATAAATTACGTACCTACACTAACATAGTCAAAGAATTGGTGCAAGTCGACAATTGGAAACATTATTACTGTGATGATATTACTACCAACTTGTTGTGAATTTGCTCAGGAACTTTAGTTTTGAATGTTAATTGGTTTGTTGCCATCCTGGGGCCCAAGTCTGCTATTGTTGTAAATTCAACATTCCAACACGATTCCATTGTCATTTTGGTAAAAGTTCTTAATCTGCTAAATAGTAAAGATCGATCATTGGTCGGTTATTGGTCTCGAAACGAATGGTTGGAGAATGACTTTGTCATATTCAGACAAATCTAATGGTAAGTCACTGATCAAAGGAACTGACAACATTTTTGCAGAATACCCCATAAGTCAGAAATTCATTTGTCATTATGTACGAGATTACCATTTCATTCAATGGCGTGTTAGTGATTGACTGTTGGAAAGTCATAGTGACGCCATTATATAAGTAGATTACCAAACTTGTCAAAATCAACCATGATGAAATCAATGATAGACGATTCTGACACTATTGTAATAGCAAACTTGAGGTCCCTGATCTTTTGGAGGAGTGCAATCCACGGAGAAATAGCTGTAAATAAATAAATATTTTGAGTGCTGATTTGTCAGTTTTTATTTTCAAAATAAGTTGTCCTTAACTTAGCGATATTATCAAAAAGCTACCAAAAAAGTTATGGTTATCAAATGACAAGAATCGTCTCAGTTAAGAACGACTAACATTAAAAGTTACTCATGAATAAGCATTCAACGATCACCAAATATTCATTCGGAAAATATGATTTTGTGGATTATTCATAATAAGTACATAGTTTAGTTGTAATAAACATTTTGTCACGTTTCTCATTACGTCTTTAGGATTTCATAATGAGAAATTTAGACCGCCGCGAGCCGGGTATAGAATATTATGCTTACGACAATTCGTTAGCAATATATATAAGGCCAAAATAGTGAGGCAAGTACTTATTTTATTTTATGACTCTGTTCTCTCTGCTTCCAATATTTAATTAGTTGTCATGCAATTTGATCAATACATTTGTTTACTGTACGGACTTTAAAAGAGCTTCGTTATTTACTCACAAGGTAGCCAGGAAACGTCGGCTTCACCTAGTTTAAAAGTGTTATTTACAGATTAATTGCAAAATAAATATCATTTATCGTGTATTATTAATAACAAAAAAATACAATTTTAAATACCTGATTTCTTATTATATATTTTTTTTCGGCTAGCGTGGACGTGACTCGGCCGAGGCAAGCGCGGTTTTTTTACTAGGTCTCGGCCGAGGCACGTCCACACTAACCGAGCTGCTTCGCGCAGCAAATGCCTCGCGAGGCAGCTCGCTCTGTGTGGACCCGCCTCTGTGTGACTAATTTTTTTTTAACACATATGCATTTTTGGTCGTGGTTTTGAATAAAGTAACTAAACCTTTCGAATGTGATGGAAACTGTCAAGCAACAGAAAAAGATACACAAATTTAAATGAGCCGTTTTCACTATTAGATATTTGTTTATCACGCTAGAGGCGTGCGCTCTTTGTCATTTCATGTTCTTTATTTAAATTTAAAACAAAAATTTTATAAAAAGTATTATGTTGTAAGTAAAAAAGTAGTATAAATGTATTATGTTTATTTTTTTATATACAAATTTTATTTATAATGAAATTGTTTAACCAAATATTTTTATGTTGAGCAAGCTTTATGGTGTGTAGTATATTGTATAATAATGTCCATCCAGTGGCAAATAATGTTTAATCTATAATGCAGTTGGCTGCAACATTACCTCCTAGTTAGTGTTATTTTTTATGAATGACCTTTATGTTGTAGCTGTTTGTTATACATCAGTAAAAAAAAAAAAGTATCTATAATTTTTATTCTGTTAAAAAGATTAATTTTTAGTGTCACTTGTTATTTAGTACAAATGAATGGAACTCAGTTTATTGACCGCGTTCTTAAACGTTATCAACTGCTTCAATAGTCTCGTGGTCACAAGCCCAACTGCTAAACATGGCGTCCTGTGATCGATTTGGGTCAGGAAAAAGCGCTATTAGGTTTTTCCATTATCAATTAATCTGTAGCAGCCCGGAGTTTGGAAGTGGATGGTTAGTCACCGTGATTGAAATGTGGTCGAGAGGATAATTATTATTAAACGTTATAAAATCGTAATAAAGAACTAGTTATATGGCTCTGTTAAATGTGTAGACTTTAAACAGAGCCTTACAACACAGTTAATAAAATGCTTATCAAAATATGTCTGCAGAATATTATACAAAATTATATTTAGTATACGTGAAACCTGAATACAGTTTGTTCAGAATCAGTAACTGAATCGTTTCATAATTATTATATTTTTCCCCAAAAATACTTTAAAAGAAAAGTTGGGCACAACTTACCGACACTAAGTACAACACAGGCCATGGTAGGTCATAGCAGGCACTAGGCACTAGCGCACAATTGGGTGTGGGAGCAAAACCAACCCCTCAGTCGCCCGGATAGCCCGGTGACCATGTGGCAGTCTGCACAAATTGCAGACAGCCCGGTATCATTACTAGCTTATGACTTTGTGATCTTTCATGATATAGTTATGAAATTTTGTACATAGATTTTTTACATAGAAATACTAGACATGTGTTTCGGGTTTCACATAGACTAAAACTAATTTTGTATAGAGGATAAGATTTATAGGTCGTGTAGCGACATCTATGACATCACATAGGAACTAAACTACGAAATCGTTATTAGAGTTTGCGCAATTTGAACATATAATAAACAACAGCCCGAAATCAACTATCAGGCCTTTACCCGGATCAGAAATAACACCCGTCTGGTCAGAGAATCCTCTCTTTTTAATGGAGATTTACGGGAAATTACACTCTATTCCACATACCTCTAAAGTCGTTTTTTTAATCTATAACATATCTTACTATAGCCTTACGCACACGAGATACAGTATAATCCATTTACAACGTAAATGCATTTCTAATAGATCTTCTAACATAGTTTATACATAAAGTGATTGTGTCTGGTTCGTATTCTGTATCTTGTAATGAATTGAATTTAGGGAGAGTGTATGTTCTAATGCAATTTCCGGGTAGCGGTAGAAATAAATCAACTTACAATAACGGTTCATTTACATGGGGAGAGTTTCTTGTTTTGTAAAAGCTAAAAGAGTTGCCAATATAAATAAAGCCTCAAGACTGAGATCATTACAAAGTCAAAATATAAAGTTTTGACTAAATATTCATTTGGATTTTTTCCAATCGTGATGATGCTAATAGATTTTTACTTTATCGAAGGACGCAAAACACAGTCGATAGTATCAATAATTACCTCATCTCTTCAAATAAATTATAGAACCATCCATATAAATAATAATAGTGCTTTGACTTTATAAATCTCATCACGAAAAAATCATTTACATTTTTTTTTTTTTCGAGGTTGGAAATATATTAATGTGATAAATTACCAACAACAGGTGCACTGACATTTTTTTTTGAAGGGAAATCATGAAATTACTTCTCCCGCAGCACGATATTCATTGACATGCGGTAGACAAGAAATAATCTCCGTGTAAACGAGCTTTTAGGAAGCTGTCACAAACACACCGGTTGGAAACTAGACAAGCTCCTATGTTGAGGACGAAACTGACATAATTGCATAAAATGGGAGGGGGAGACAACCACATTATCGACCATGTCGCAAGCAATTTAGTTTATGAATTTGTAGTATGTTTAGTAACTGAGAACCAAAATCGTTTAGTGTATAATATAGGTTCATTTGGGGTCATGTGTCCACTTCTGAAAGGGTTACTCATGGTCCATGAACAGAAACGGCTACTAAAGGAAAAATGTTTGGTTTTAGTCTGTAAAAGTCTGACACTCTCTCCCATTCCGCCCTAGAACAGAAAAATCAATAGATGATTTTCCAAATCAAAAAATCAGTTTATTCTCAATCTTTAATTTAATGATTAATTATTTCAGAACTACGGTCGCTGGACATATTTCCATCATATTCGCGTTTCTATTTCTTTTTTTTTTTCAAATTACTGCTCCCGCTCTGGTCAAAGCGAGAGAGAGTTCCACACTGACTGACTAAAACCAAACTATGTTTATTCAGTTTTCCGCCTTTTTCGACCCAGAATCGTGGCAATTTTTTTCGAAAAATGTCTGTGCCTTCTCTTGTCATAACTTTTTTAAGCTACGAGTACTTCCAAAAGCAATGCAGCTGGCGGTTTACTAACTATTAATGCTGAGTTTTTTTTTTGAGTATGATTTTCTGAGTATTTATTTATTTAAACTTCATATACAGTAGTGGTACATAGGCGGGCTTAATGCAAAAGGCATTCTCTACCAGTTAACCTTTGTGTTTTTATTAAATTCGCAGAAGTGAAGATTGTCTGTGAAAAGGCAGTCTTTATATCTGCGGATTTTCGTTATCTAATTTATTTTTAAATTGTACAGTATTACTATGAAATCGAATTGTTAAAAATAGTACACTTAAGTATGTTTACAAAGTTTGAGTTTGGCAAACCTTTATAATTACCTTATAATTATCCGACTATCAAGTTCAAAACTTATTTAAATACCGAACTCTATTTGTAACAAAATTCCAAAAACTTTTGCGAAGAAAACTTGGGTGTTTATTTACAAACTGTCAACTTTGACACCTCTTTGAAACAAGCTGTATCTTTGTAAAATATATATAATTTAAAACTTGATAATTATTTGAAACTAATTATATTTACAGGTTTCTTCTTATAATAATGTGATTTCGAGATCACGGTAAATCCTACAGACTCATTGATTATTATGAGTACCCAAACCGTGGAATTTATATGGATTGGTTTTTTTTTTTTTTAATTTTCCACTACTATCACACAACACCGTCTAGTCTCAAGCTAAGCAAACCTTGTGTTATGGGTACTAGACAGCTGATAAAAATACTTACATATTTCTAAATGCATACGTAATATTATAGATAAATAGCACCCAGACACAGAAAAAATGATCGTGCTCATCACACAAACATTTGTCCTGGGTGGGATCCAACCCACGACGAATTTTATTATAACATTAAAAATTCAGTTTTTAAACAAAAAGGTCAAACACAGGATTGACAGGGGATGAAAAGTTGAAGTGGCAATGTAATTCACAATATAATGAACAAAGCAATTATACAGTTAAATTGGATGCCATGCCTGTTGATGTAAACAATTCAATTTGATTAGAACAGTGGTTTACAATCATTGTTTGACTGGGGATCACTTTGGATTCTTTGTCATCAGCAGAAATCTAAGTTATTTTAATTTAAAAATATCATAAAAAAAATCATAAATGCAAAACTCGGAGCACGCTTCTTCAAAATTAAAGTAAAGAATGCTGTCATAGAAAACACAAATTTTCGAATAAAAACTCCGAATCAGTTCGCAACAAATAACAAATAATATTTATTTTGCAAAAATGTTTTAAAAACATACATAAACATGCCATTTTTTGTCACTTTAAACTAGATAAGGCTTTTTATTGGAAAGTTTGGAATTTTCAGACCTTGTGAATACGCCATATTTTGTATCTTTGGACCATATATTATTGAAAACCACTGGGCTAGAGGCTACATGAATTCTGGCGATCAATTCGTTGAAATTGAAAATATACTTCGATAAACATAGTATTTCACAAACCACAGCTAGGATCGGGTAAACCAATACCGAAGGCAACTAACTACTGTGGCTTAATTAGTCAACAAATTCGAACTTATAATTGCTTTGGTCATTGCAACAGGCATTTCTGCCGCAGATTATAATTAGTAGGTATATTTTGATTGGTTTGAAGTGATATAGAGAATTGAGCCTACTGTCTACGGACGTGTAGTTTCATAGATGTGCATACGCTTGGTGTTCGACACGACAGCACGGTGTGTTGCTCCATCGACAAAATTGTGAGCAGGCGTAAACCAAGCGTATACAAGCATGAAGCTACACTTCCGTAGACAGAAGACCTAAGTAATTGCAATCAAGACTCAAGTAAGTTAATACATATGTAATACAGATTCGAAAACATAAATAAGATTCCCACAAAAGAATTAACCAACCCGCATTGCGTGTTGTTAAAGTCCGCAGTGTAAACATAAAATGTTAACTCACAGCACACAAACACCCAAACTTGCTTCAGTAAATATTTGCTAGAGATGAGAAAATTGGACCCTGTGTGTCATTCGGGTCGTCTTCAAAGGAAGATCCCTTTTAACAAAATCTACCTAAACTATGTACACAAACGTACCTACACGAATGGAGTTTATAGTTAGTGTATTGGAATACCAAATCGTAAAGCAGAAAACAACATGGACGCACTGAATTCGTATTCTGCGTTGGAAACTAATAAAAATTCAATTTACGCCTACGTTAAACTTGATTTTCTTTGCAGCTGAAGCTTTATTACCAGTATCGATTTTACCGATTCGCAATAAATTCCAGTCGACCACGCTCCACTCCACTCATTGTCGGTAAATCGGAAATTGAATCGAGTTCCCGTTTTCATTTTCTTGTTGAATGGTCAGACGAAATACTTTTTAGGCCTATTTTTTTTTTACATCTAGATAATTAAATTCTGAGTAGGTTTTGGTCTTTACTAAGCAAAATCAAATTGTTTTTCCTTATTAACATGTTAATTCAATTTTCTGAAAATAATTTTATATTTGAGAGTTCTAGAAGTCCTACAGACAGCCTTCAAAGTATTTCATCAGAATGAAGTTTGTTACTGTAATTTAACTGGTCAAATACTAATAACGATAAATTTCATTTTAATTAGTCACTTTTCTCAGTATTCGTAATTTGTATCCTCCAATAAATACTTTAATAAACTAATAAAGCCTTAGTTAAATACAAACAAATCGATCGCTCGTCGTTCAAGAGATAATTTATTTTCTTCACATCCTTTGAGCACAGTTCAAATATTTTATCACAGTTTTCCCTCAGTCAATATTTGTCGACTCAAATTTCTTAGAAGTGCTATATGGTTTGTAAAGTACTTACCAAGCAATGTCCTGGGTTGCAGAGTCACGCATCCAGTGTGAATATATTCGATCAGTTGACGAAAGACGTCTGGTTCAAACTCTTCAATGATCAGAGTCTGATGCTGCTGCGATGATGGCTACCACAAAAATAATACAAATTAGATTTTGAATAATGTCTCTTAAAATATATTTTTAGCAAGCTGATCTGTACCAAATAATTAGGACAAATAAATTGTTACATATTTAATGTGCCTCTAAATTTATTACATTCACAAAAGTTTAATTTATAAGTTATAGTGTATTTGGTACAGAACCTCTTGTCATCACTTTGAATTTTAATACCAAATTGTATTAAAGTTTTATACTTAAGATGTTTTTACAGTGCTTTTATTCACAATTTAAAATGAAGTGCCTTATAAAATCATTCATGAACTGAACTGAAAGCAATTTAAAGGCACAAGAGATTGTGTTTTGCATAATCGAATACGCGTTGAACGTTCAATAAATAATGATGTCAATCTTGTGAATCAAGTGGAAAACTTGAGCATGAGAATTTAAACCTGAAGAAAAGTATGTTTAATAAAGACAAATTAAACAAAGTCAAAACAACACCAAAGGAAACAAAAATTTTTTGATAGGACAATGAATACGCCAAACATGCTTCATATTCTACATATGGATCAATAAGTAATAATGTGGACAAAGTGGAAATAAAACAACACCGATATACTTACCTTGTCAAATTGAACAAGAATATAAACAGTAACATGCAACACAACAGTTGTGACGCAAAAACCTAATGTAATAAGATTTTAATCGAAAAAGATTTCAATTTTATCAGACGAGTTCCTATCTACATTGTGTATTGGAAAGTGAAAATTTATACAATATGAACACCGAGTACTCAAATTGATAAAAGTGAGTCCCCTAAAACACCGTTTAATTTTGTTTTTACCTCTTGTATTGGTGCCAATTGCTGCGCGAATGTCGATCTCTGAAGCGAACACAGTAAAAATTCAACGTTAACATTAAAAATTGATCCATGCTACTCTGCAATTTGTAGAAATATATTCTCCTTTTATAGTAGTAGTCTGTAGCCTAGGAGATATTTATGCATAATATGTTGCAAAAGATTTATCTTTTGACAAAAAGTTTTCCACATTCGTGCATTGCTATTATGAAGTTAGTCTGGCTCGAGTAATGAGAGAAGTCCTTTTGAATAGAGTAAACATTTTGCTATATATAATGTGGGTACATATGTGGGACAGAGGATAAACCAATACGGTTCTTTGTGAATACTGGGGTCTCCTTTGCAGTGGGATGTAATTTTAATGAGTATGATGCTCAAAGGTTTTTGGAAATGTTTGAAGATCCACAATAATACTTGTCATTCAATGAGTGAGTACTAAGGTTGTACAACAAGTTACATTGATCTATATAATATCACCCTTAGTCAACGATGTAATACAAATATAAAGAAAAAATATTACTTATGCAACTCATTGAACTCAACAACGAATAATCAGGACTTTTTGACAGAGCTTAAGAACTTAAGACAATGATGATTTCAAGTTATAGGTCGCCAAGGGGAGGTTCAACATTTAACATTCTCTTGCAGTCCAACACGTTTATTTAGTGTAAAAACGTCTTAATTACCTGCTGTGCAGCGTTCTGGAGATTGAGTAGAGGTTCCGAAGATCTCTTTAGGAACAGTCGTAGTTTGTTCTCCCTTGGTGCCGGTTCCTTCTTCCGCTGAGGACTGGGAGCTTGGTAGAGCATTTTTTGGAATACTCTAGAGACAAATAAAAATAATATTTAATCTATAAGAGAAATATTTTGTTAGGAATATTTCTGGACCCAAAACGTGACCTTGTGAAACTCTTAATCTTCGAAATATCATTAGATACATTTATCTTGAATGTCCATGTTATCGTATTAGATGCTACTGTTAGTACCTAAACGAAGAAATAAAAAGTTTTCGCTTGCAAACCATTACTTTTTAGGTTCATTACTATAATGTGTTAATGAAAACTTAACCATCATTGATCTTTTTTTTAAACACTGTCCATTTTATAGAATATTAATTTGTGCAAATTATTTACGAGCAAGAAAAATTTTATCAATATTTGGCCAGATATGCAGTGTCCACTGAGTAACATGGGTCACAAAGGAAAACTTAACAATAATGTGAGCTGTGTATGGGATCTCTCGTAGAAAACCTTTGAGCGACATTATTAACATTTTTCGTTTCTGAGATATTTTAATAAAGCGCCTTACATATTTTTATATATATAACCTTACAGTTAGTAAATAACCATATATGAAACAACAGGGTTCGAAATTTATTCAAATATTTGATTTACTTTTTAAGAGTTTAATAGAAAGTAAAGTAACGAATGAATAAAGTATTTTTATAAAACTTTCATCTACGCTCGCTATTGAAAATACCCACATCATATTCCGAGTTATAAAATAATAATTTTCCTTCTACGAATAATATAAAATTATCCACTTAATTACTCCAGCTACTAATTAGATTCTTTAATAAAGCAACCTTATTTTTATCCCAGTTTCTTTAAAGAGGAGGAAATTAGATTGCTATCATAAAATCTAATAAATTTGTACTTTGATCCGCTACAATGTTTATGCTTTAACTGAAGTAGATAAGTATATTAAAATTAAATTATTGTTAACGAAGTTTCTACTTAAATTGATCAAGTTTTGAATACTTCTTAATGAAAAGCTTTTCACTGCAGAAACTCATATTGTAAGGAGCAAGGTGCACAAGCTTTTACAAAGACTAGTTCTAAGAATTTTCATTAAAAGCACTCTTGAATGTAAAGCATTAAATAATAACAAGTAAGAAGCCATATTTCTATTATATGATTATATAATAAGAATGTGATTTCTGCAGAAAAACAGTGTTGCTGTATTCCTTTTTAGAGTAACGGTGTCAATTTAGTCAAAAGTAAAATTTTCAGCCTTTTTTCGTTATAAATGGATATTAAAGGCAGTGACAGACTAGTAACCATTAATGACCTTCAACTTAATTGTCATGAACTCTACGAATGGTTTTAATTAATATATGTGAACTCTGTGCTCTGATCGCTATGATAAAACTTATAATAATTATAAACACAGCTTCACTATCAATGTCAGATTATTTCCACTATCAATCAACCTTTCTAGAATTTTTCCTAGTATGTTGCTCGACTTTTAGTCTATTTGGATGCAACTATATATGAGTATTATGAGAACTGGATAATTAAATAGGGTACCCTTTGTCAAGACGGGTATCAGATTTTATTGCTTCTAACTACCTGCAACATCCGCTAAAGATGTTTAAATGATAGTCGGGGTGCGTATCAAAATCCCGAAAGTTTATAATACCTATGATTGAAATACCGACGTCCAAATTACCGAAATTCAAAATACCGAATGTTTTAAATGCCGATAGACGTTATATCGAAATACAAAATACCGATGTTCAAATGCCCGGAAGGAAGAAATCCCGAATGGACAAAATACCGATGGATGAAATTCCAAAGAGCGGCGACGTAGTTCCCGTGATTAATCTTATATGACACTACAACACACAAACTAAAAGTCAACATATGCTACAAAATTTAGTGACAGAAACGAATCGCTGCAAAACCGACTTCACCTAGTCTTGTCTACCCTACCCCTAGAGTGTAATTTAAGCCCGCGTAGGCGCGGAGGGGTAGGGCGGCCCACGAGCTGAGGACCAGGTGGTTTGAAGGCCCGCCGCCGCGGCTAAGGCTGCCGAAGCCTGCCAAGCCGAAACTGCGGTGGTGCGCGTTAAAACCATCTGCGACGATAAGCTCGCGTGGGGCCACCCAAACCCCGCAGCGCCCAAGCCGTGACGGCAATAATGCTTGCTGAATGTTGCGTGCCTGCTTGCATGCTGCATGCCTGCTGGTTAGGTACAGACTCCGCCGCCCCCTCGTGGTTATTTTTTTTTTTTTAAACCTAGAGCCCCGCTAGCCGGGCTCCGACTACGCTTTTTAGGCAACCTTTAAGTGTTTTAACGTTAGGTTTACAAAAAAATCGTTTTTCTCGAAAACGATGACAATTTCGGGATTTTGAAATTGGTGATTTGAAACTTCGGGTTTTTAAATTTTCGACCAAACAACCATTCGGCGTTTCATTTTTCGGGATCTCGTCCATCGGTATTTTAAAATTCGGGAGTTTGATACCCGATCGTCGAGACCAAACGACGTGACGTGTAAAATTGTTTTGAAAACCTATTTGCAAAATAAATATCATTTATCATTTAAACGGCTAAACATGTTTTTTGAGGCACAGGAAAAACTCGGCATGAAGGATATATCCCCAATCAGAATCAGAATCGGAATAGTTTATTTCAAATAGACCAATTATAGGCACTTTTGAATTGTCAAAATGTCGGTCAGTCCATAAAAAAAGTGAAGCTAAATTGCACGTTTCAAAGCGCAGATCTCTTTGGAGAAAAACGTGCAAGAAACTCCATGGACACTCTTTTTAATCATATTATGAGTTACTTATATCTTGGTTACATTTTTCTTTCCGTTTCTTTTGTGTGAGCACAATAAGCGTAGCATTACCTCAAAGTAAGACCCGTGTAGCTATCATTGCTTAGCTACAAGCTTTTCGTACAAGCGTTGATTATATCAATGTTCGGGAAGAAAAAGAAAAATGTAGGTAAAATAAAACAACCTGCTTCTTGCTGCCAACACGGCCTTGACAGCACACACCGGCTCCCTGGTGTCACCCACCAGAAACGTGACGTCACACAGCTCGGGCATAGAGGCGAGGAACTTCATGTCCTCAGCCAGCCCTGATTTGTTCTCGAAGGTGCTGAGGTCAGGCTCCGCCTCCATTGCCGCTAGCGCCCCGCTTCGCATTGACGACTGCAGAAATAAATTGTTGTTAGAAAATACACTTTATGTTTATAAACATACAGAGCAGAGAATTCAGAGAACACTGATTGTGGCTTTACGCGCTGAGGTGCGTTAAATATTAGAACCAACTTTGAATTTTGTGAAATAATTATTCGAAAAAAGAACATTCATTACTTTAATTCTAGGAACTGATTTCCTGGAAATATTGAAAATGTATCATTTTTCTAAATCATATTGAAATACGAATAGACGATTTGGTTTTATTTTTGTATGGAAATAGCGGTTAAAAGTTTCAAATCTTCAAAAGCTTGTGAATTTAATTTTGATATTTTTTATTAAATTTTTAGAATAGATTGTCCATTGTCCTAATTTCTAAAAAAACGGTTTAGGTAGTAGTAATAAAATACTACTATCTACTGAAGATCGAATTCTCATTAAACCTTGATTATTTCTTTATCGATCGGTTCGGTAAGGGTTCTGTAATAATCATCTTGATTATCGTATGATATGATATCATCTACTGGGGTCAAAGGGTATGTGAAAATGGCACCCGGGCAACAGGGTAGGTTTTTAGTCAGTAAGAGTCTGACACTACTTCCCGCTCCACCCAAGGGCGGGATTTGTCATTGGATGATTTTACTTACATAAAAAAAAATAAAAAAAAATGATATGATATCATATGTCAGAAAATGGGAAACTGATTTTCATGATAATACTAATTAATATTCATAAAGTTAATTTGAAATAATTAACAAGAAGGAAAAAGCTGCTTTCATGATGTGATCCAGAATCACTCATTAAAATTTGTAGTGGTAAATTAATATTCTGAAAATGAAGAGAATTTATTCGACCAAGTTACTTTTAATTGGAAGTGACGCGAAGTAGTTAAATTAAATTTTAAAAGGTTATGTTGAAATCAAAAATGTTTTACTATATTTTAATTTACACTGGGTGTGTGTAGCTTTCTTATGAAAATAATTATATATCAAATCAAATTGACTGAATTGACTTTGATTTTTCTTTAAATATATTGCTATGTGTGAACAATTTCAATAGAAATAATGACATTCTTTATTTAAATAAAAACTGGTGAGTTTGCTAGTATATTTAAATTCTTTAAGAAATATTTTTGATATGATTTAAACTGTGAAGCTCCAAGAGGACACCGGTGTCCGCCACCTATTGTCTTTCTATTGTGTCTCTAATTATCGTAATCAAAAGGTTAATCTGGAGCGTGTTCTATAGTCGGCCACATCATCGCTTACCATCAGATGAGATAGTAGTCAAACACGAGCCTATACAAAATAAAAAAAAAATCTGTAGTTGTATAATCATGACTTTAATTTTTTTTTTTTCTCAAACACATCAATTACACAATCTTGTGTAAAACAAACAGTTTCGCCTTTCATCTAAAGTCTTTGAAGATTGAAATGAAAATATATCAACTTAATCGAGTTAATACTAAAAGCTTCGAAGAGTTTCATAAGGAGTTACGACGTTTAGTAATTAGTGAAGATTACCGGACCGGCCCATTACTGGCACATCAAAACGAACCGTTTGATAAGGCAGAACTACAAGGTGAAAGAAGATTAACTTTTCCGACAGATTAATTAGGCTTTAGTAAGAAATGTTACTCGTGGATTAAATCTGATGGTATTAAGCGTTTGTAAGCCGATAAGTTTGCGATAACTTTTAAGATTCAAGAGTTTTGTGGGCCAATGTTTTAAATTACAAGTTCTTTATTATTTTAAAGAAAGTATTCTTATTTTGAATTATTATTATTTTTTATTAGTCTATACTTTCCCACTGCTGGGCAAAGACCTCCCCCAATTCCTTCCAGGTATTTTTCTCTCGGGCCACCTCGAACCAGCCCTTGTGGTAGGCGTCCAGGTCGTCTTGCCACCTCTTCCCAGGTCGACATCGGCGGTGTCGACCATCTTCAGGTACCCATCTTGTGAAGACTCATGCCCAACGATCAGTGTGCATACGATTGATGTGACCCGCCCAATCCCACTCTAGCCTGGCAGCTTTTTTTTTAATTCATATAAATAAATAAAAAGTCTTAATGTGTTTCTAAGCGCCAAACTGAGGATGACTGGATCAATTTGGATGATAGATCATAAAACCATTAAAAACACATTTTTGTTTATTACATGCAAATCGTTAACATTATTCTCAGTTCGTCGTTTGTCGGATTAGCTATTAAAAATTTGATTTAAGTTTGACAAGGAGTCTATTTTTCAACTTTTATATATTTTTTTATATTCCTTACAGTGTTCTCGGCTTTGAACTAATTCTTGCCAATTCCCAAGGAAGGCATCTACGTCGTCCCACCATCTCCTTGGTCTGCCGCGACCCCGTCATGCGATTTTTGGGCACCAACTCTTTGTTTTACGGGCCCACCGCACGATCGGCAGGAGGGAGGACTTTGCCCAGCAGCGGGGCAGTATAGGCTGGATATAATAATAATAATAATAATTTCATATTCAATTTGTAGTCTACTAGGCCCTCAGTGTTGACAAAATGATTGATAATGTACAATTAAAATACAGAAAATATAATGAATTCCTGTAAATCAATGAGAAAAAAAAGTAATACCAAGCTACAGATATTTTACGGTACGGTACGGTTCGCTTATTTTTCAACCATAAATTAAAATATTTCAAAAAGTATTAGACTGATATATATCAGAAGTGATGTAAAAATAGACTTCAAGACCTCGTATAAGTCACGTACCCGTTCAAAAGGTACTTATATTACGCTCAAGTTATGATATATTGCGAAATGTGAAAGGGTGGTAGGTACAATGATTACCTACCCTTACAATTTGCAAGATGGGCGATTTCGTGATCACCTTGCAAGGAGTGGAGGTCGGTCCTTGAAATATGGTCATATAGAATTTTGGTGTTGTGTGAATATCAATTTTTATTAACCGACTTCGAAAAGGAGGAGGTTCTGTGTTCAGCTGTATGTATTTTTTTTTATGTATCACTGATATTTCGGTCAATAATGTGAACCGGTATAAAAAAAAATTGTTTTGATTGAAAAAAAATATACTCCTAACTTGGTCCTATAGAAATATTGTTTTCATTTGATGATGAACTTTGAAGATATAGAACGAAACTCAATTACAGCAGAAATGTCGTAACTAGTAAAATTGCTTTGTTTATACAAAAAGTGTGAATAAAAAACTTTTACTAAAGAAACAAATAACCTAGTATATTAAATGAATATACTCGTATATCTTTTTTATATAATTACTATTGATAAGCTTGCAATTGATCACTATCTCACCTGATGGTAAGTGATGATCTGGTCGATAGAGAAGCACGCTTGGTCTATGTTTGCTTCATCATTGCTTTCAATATTAATATCAAAAATTAAATTGAAAGGACTAAAAAATATAACAATTTGAAAAATAAATAAATAGATGAAATGTACAAAATAGCTGTACTGACTACTGACTTTGTACAATTTACTTCTTGAAAACTCTGGATTGAAAATAGAGAAAAAAGAATGGATGGACACAAGCACCAATCCTGAATAATGTGACGTAATATGGACAAAAGATCATATACCACAGAGCTGAAGGATACTCGTATATAGTATTTTAATAAAATAAAAGATTAAAGCATGAAAGAAAGAAATCTTGTTTTAATAATCATCATCATCTTCCTGCCCTAGTCTTGTTTTATTTGAGGTTGACGCAACAACTCCTTCTTTTCCATTCTGTCCTGTCACCCGTCACGCTATCACTAACTACCTTTTCTTTCATATTACTTCTAATAAGTATTTTATTGTTGTTTGAGAGAATTTCCCAATAAATCAATAATTCTGTTTAACTACATGTCAGTTTGTAGACAGACGTAGCTGCCTTGTTATTAAATATCTTTTTTTGCAATCTTTGTCATTGGCCATAATTACTATATTCAATTTATATTATAAAATAATTTATGAAATTACGTTTACATATATAATTTATACATGAACGACTCAAAACCAAAATGATGGTGTTAAAACTAAAAAAATATAAATTACCTACATATTTCTAAAATAAGTAATTTGAACCAATATGGTTCAAAGTATGGTTGGTTGGTTGACAGATAGAGAATGCCTAAAGCATTAAGTCCGCCTTTGTACCTTTGCGTTTCATGAAGTTTTAGTAAATAAATTATAACTGAATTGAAACTTCAATCATAATTATCTAAAAATAGTAAAGATCTTGAGGGAAATGGAAGCCTCTTGAATGATCTTGAATTTCAATTCATTGTATTTAAAACAATTTTTCAACAGTACTTGAATGGATCTTGTCCTTCGTCTTTTAAGACAAACTTGAGTGTTTGATTTTACTCAAAGGTATGTTGAAAATGGCCCTTCAAAGCCGTTGATTGAGACTTATAGTGTTTTTTTTTAATCAAAGTTTTCAACAGAATAATATCTAAGCGTTGTTATTTATGCTTGTGAAGTTAACAAAAAAATTTAATGAAAAAAATTAATGTAGTAATTATGCAAATACATCGAAAAGCTTTTAAAAGTTTTGCTACCGCAAATAAATATAAAACAAAAAAGAATACTAACAATTTCAGTTCTAGAATACTCACTTCATCTAAACTAAAATGTCTGGTGATAGTGATATCCATTTTGAAGACCCTCACAAGAAATGATGGTTTAAAAAATAATTAATATGACCGGTAGAGTAGCAGCGACCGGTTCGCGCGGCGCCTGAATTGTGACTGACGGAAAATGGGAAATGGATGTGCCGCGTGCCTTCACGCAGAATGAAAGGTTTGTGGTCCAAGTTGAAAAGGATATAATATTAAAGTTGCATAATATTTTCGTAAATAATGCATTTGCGATTTTGAATTTGCCTTATTTTATCAAAATAAACCGGTTTTCAGATACGCTTGCCTTAATCTAGACGTGCGTCAGTGATTAAACTGCTATTGTACTCAACCCATATAAGTGACAATGTATTAAAAAAAAATTAAGACTTTTCATGTCCAATCAAACAGAAAAAAAATATTCTCTATTTTTCCGTGAGGTATCAAATTAATTGTGTATAAACTGATCGAGCCTAGTCATTGATCTTATATATGTATTTGAACCCAGCCTAGTAAATGCTACACGAAAATAATTTAAAACTAAATTTGGTAGATATATTATACTTGGTTTTACACTAACACCCGTAATTATATACAATTAAACTTATTACTTGAGTAAAAGTAACTACTTAAGTAACAATTTGTATCCTATAGTTAAGAAAAAATTTAAATTTTAATAAACTTTTCTAACCTCAAGTAGTCACCTCAAAAATAAAAAATCTCAAGTAATGACTTAGTAAGAAATTACTTAGCAACAAGTAATTACTTCTTTATAAATACAATTTATTAACAATGTCCTTAATTGTAAGGGTATTATAATGATGAAGGCAAGGCTTAGGTTGACGGCAGTTGTGTTCCTCGCGCACTACAAAAAGATGTCCGCATAATTGATGGCTAGACTAAGCTGACGGCTAGCTTAATTGGCCATTAGGGCCGATGCCAAACAGGGTTGTGGGATTGTTCGAAAAAATCAGTCGCGGCTGTAGTGCGCCAAAGAGACGTCCTGGGCATCTGGAAACACAAGGCGATTCTGGTACCCGTTGGTGCTTTTTTTTAGGTGGGATATAACCCAACGACTTCTCCTCCCACTCTAGAACGAAGTGGATGGGACGTTCACACTTTACTGACGAAAACCCATTCCTGTGTTCCTTCTTTGCCTTGTGTTGCTGTTCCCTGGGTTTTCCTTTCAGAAACAAACCCATGGTACCCAGTAGGCTTCGACCCTACTGGCCCTCTACGTTTTTATTGACATACGTGGAATACTGCGTGTCATCGACGATTCAGGCTTGGTCCGGATGGTAACCGGACAGCTGGACGACAAGCTACCCATTGTTCGAAGTCCGCAAGCCCAGGTTACCGTCCAATGCGAATCAAGCCTGGGTTTTTTAGCGCTTTGTTTAACACGCGTGCCTCAAAAAGATATCATCATGATGGACGAGGCCGGCTTGTTCCAATGCCTG
The DNA here is from genome assembly GCA_958295575.1 of Leucania comma. Lineage (NCBI taxonomy): Eukaryota > Metazoa > Arthropoda > Insecta > Lepidoptera > Noctuidae > Leucania > Leucania comma. Next base: position 9,108,332 of record OY282474.1, on the reverse strand, counting down.
CTAAGACTGCTGAATTGTTTGAAAGTCACCACGACTCTGGAAAGTTGGGTCAGTTTTAGTCATTTTAAGTCTGGCAAGAGGGAGTTGCCTTGCTCTAACCAGAGTGAGATCCCACCCGGGGAGCGCGGTATAAACGACGAGGCGAAACGCTTAGTCCAGACTGTAGAAGTTGATTGATATTTGATTTCAACCCTTAAAAAGTTACATCACTGATATCGCCATCTATATGTTTCGAACATTATGTCCCGAAAATATTTATCTATATATAGAATTGTTCATGAAACTCTACACTTCGCGCTCTCTATTCATAGAACAGCGAGTTTCTATAGAAAGTAATTTAAACCTTAAAGAACTTATTCCTTGTATATAACTTTAGTTTTAGAGAAAGCGCAACAAGTTCTTCATTACTTAAGTAACATAAAGAGAAAACACGTCAGAACCAGTTCCTTTTGCAACGGAAGTAGTAGGAGGAACGGAAATATTCCTCAAAGAAAATGGAATGTCGTACTTCGTTGCTTTGAAGTTTATTTCTTTGACTTTTCCCCGCTTGATTGCAAAGAAAGACTCTACTGTATTTCAGCTTTCAGTTCTTTGAAGGCTTCGTTAGATATTGGTATTGATTGAAAAATGTAATCTTGATAACTTTTAACTAGATTTTTTTTAAAGGTAGGAAATCATCTAATGACTCCCTTTTTAAAGGTAGGAAATCATCTAATCCCCCACTCTAAGACTTTTTCTGTCTGAAACCACATCTATGGCTTATAGGCTTCCTTTTTAGAAGTCAGCCTATGGGCCCTATAGGCTAGTAGGTAAGAGACAAACCGCAACCATACTCTCTTGCTCCCCGGGTGTCGCCACTGTGCGGAACATCCGGAGGACACGATGGAGCACACTGTAGAGGTGTGCCCCGCCTGGGCGGAGCATCGCCGTGTCCTCGTGGGGGCGATCGGCGGCAGCGATCTCTCTCGCCGGGCCTTGGTTTAGGCCATGGTCCGTAGTGAGGAGAGATGGCAGGCGGTCGCCTCCTTCTGCGAAGCAGTAATTCTAGCAAAGGAGGAGGCCGACCGCATCAGGCAGAGGCAACGGGGCGCTCGCCCCAGCCGCCGCCAGGATTCCGATCCCGATTTCCGGCCACCGTAGGCGCGGGCTTGCGGACGGCGTGCAATGGGTAGCACGCTGTCCGGTCGTCCGGTAACCGGCCGGCCTGAGCCCAAGTCGTCGACGGCGCGTTCTGTTCCCGCGCGCCTCAAGGAGCTGTCAGCAAACCGTAGAGGCCCAGCCTGCTAACTGCAGGCAGGCAGGGTCGAAGCCTGCTGGGGTCAAGGGCCGTTTTCTGAGAGGAAGGCTCAGCCCCGGCACTATAGGCAACGAAGGAACGGGGTAGGTTTTTAGTCAGTAAGAGTCTGATACTACTTCCCGCTCCGCCCAAGGGCGGGATTTGTCATTGGATGATTTTACCTACCATAAAAAAAAAACTCTCTTGCTCCGGACACGGCCTGTATCAGGGCCTGTATCGGCGTGAGTGGTTACTCCCACGAGGATATAGCGGTGCTCCGGCCAAGCGGGGCACACCTCCGTATCCTACGGACGGCCCCCACAATGTGACCACACAAATCTGGTGCAGGAACCTCCCGAACTCCCAATGTCCTAGAGGGACTCCATGACGCCTCTCCAGCCTCTTCTCAAAGAGGGCACTTTTATGGCGTTCCCAAACTTTTATCTAGACGTGAGAGAATATTTAAACATTGGATTTTTTTACGATTTTATTACCATAAAAAAGAGGTTCTTCATTTGATAATCTTAAATAAAACTCAAGCACAAAATGCGATACAAACTTCCTAACTTGTACCATCTACAAGAATTTGAAACATTTTTATTTCATTCCTGGCTTTTCAATTTTGTGTCGATATGTCGATACTTCCAGAGAAGGCTTGACCAAGCTAATGAAAATTGAACCATGCGTACTCAGGTTTAGGTGTATTTAGCAACGCGCAGGTCGAAACAAATAATTTAATTACGATAGAACTCCATCGTGTAGTTTCGTAAATTTATTCATGCATCCCTTATTTAGTTAGGTCTTTCCTGATAAGGCGTTATAGGTGCAAGGTGCTTTTTTGGATTAAATATTTCATATTTATCGCAAATTGATGATTAAGTTTTGTTATTATTAATCTAGTTTATATATTAGAGATTGTGAGACTGAAAAGCGTTTGGTGTTCAATTTCCGATTCGTAGAATGTGATATCAATTTTCTGGCACCGCTAAAAGTTAAATTAAATTATTTTCCAGTGAATGGTTTTTAATTATAAATTTTATTTTTAGATAATTGAATTTCTAAATATATTTGTGGTGGGGTGGAAGAGTTCGTGGGATGGCAGAAAGAAACTCTTTTATTTATTCCATTTTAAAATTCTTTTGTATTTTTCACAATTTTCACCTGATAACATTTCTTTTACCCAGTTAAGTACAATCTTTTTATTAAAATCTATGCTCCTAGTCATCGTTCGAAAACATTCTTTCTGGTTTTCAATGTGCAGTTTAGAAATGGCATAATTGAATAAACTTACTGACATTATTATAAAATACCGATTTGTTATGTCCACATTTATAATACGTATGTTTGTTTGTATTAAAGCCCAGTTGCCAGACGAATTGACAAAATCTGTTCTTGTTGATTCAGCTAATTTTTTCAACAGCTATGCCCTACATTTTGGGCACGCTACATTCGCGGCGATAAGTCCCCTCATTAATGAGTGGTTACGGACGCGCCATGGTATCCTCACTTTCCGTATGGAGCAGGTTCTCATAGGACACGGTTTCTTTCGAGAAGTTCCTGTTTTGGACTTGGTGAGAAGTCTAGCTTGTGTCCGTATCTTTCACGCGATTCACTATTAAGTGAATCGCGTGAAAGACACGGTGGAGCATAAGGAGGAGGTCTACCCCGTTTTTGCAGAGCACTGCTTTTCTCTCATCAATCAGGAATAACAATCTCTCTCTTCTAACCCTAGAGTAGGTCACATTCCGGATCGAGGAATCATGGGAAGTAGCAACCTCCTTTTAAGAAGCACTAGTGCGAGCGAAAGAGGTTGTAGAAAGCCTAAAATAAGGACATCATAACACCCCAGCCGCTTCGAGAGACGCTTGGGCGTCAGAGAAGTTAAGTAATTCCTGGCAACTTTAGGAGCAAACTTATACAAAATTTTAATGGATCCACTTTGTAGGAACGTTCCTCAAAACACAAAAAGAATCATCTAGATCGCAAACGTAATTATTAAAAAGGGTAGATATACCAATATAAACTTTACATATCTACGGTACCCCTTCAGTGTGCCCATCTTTGAGGCGTGGCTGGAAAGACCTCACGGCGCTCTCAACTTCCGCACGACGCAGGTGCTTACCGAACACGGAAAGTTCGCTAAGTACCTGTTCCGGATTCGTGCGGAGGATTCGCCCGGGTGTCGCCACTGTGCGGAACACCCGGAGGTCACGGTGGAGCACACTGTAGAGGTGTGCCCCGCCTAGGCGGAGCATCGCCGTGTCCTCGTGGGGGCGATCGGCGGCAGCGATCTCTCTCGCCGGGCCTTGGTTCAGGCCATGGTCCGTAGTGAGGAGGGATGGCAGGCGGTCGCCTCCTTCTGCGAAGCAGTAATGCTAGCAAAGGAGGAGGCCGACCGCATCAGGCAGAGGCAACGGGGCGCTCGCCCCAGCCGCCGCCGGGATTCTGATCCCGATTTCCGGCCACCGTAGGCGCGGGCTTGCGGACGGCGTGCAATGGGTAGCACGCTGTCCGATCGTCCGGTAACCGGCCGGACCGAGCCCAAGTCGTCGACGGCGCGTTCTGTTCCCGCGCGCCTCAAGGAGCTGTCAGCAAACCGAAGAGGCCCAGCCTGCTAACTGCAGGCAGGCAGGGTTGAAGCCTGCTGGGGTCAAGGGCCGTTTTCTGAGAGGAAGGCTCAGCCCCGGCACTATAGGCAACGAAGGAACGGGGTAGGTTTTTAGTCAGTAAGAGTCTGACACTACTTCCCGCTCCGCCCAAGGGCGGGATTTGTCATTGGATGATTTTACCTACCATAAAAAAAAAAAAACCCCTTCAGTGTACTGGCGTGATGATATGTTATGAAATGGTGAAATAACAAACAGACGTTTGATCGTAGCAATCAAAATTGCTATAATTACCGAAGTTCTATCGTCTATCTTGGAATTTCTTCTTCAACAAATTTTAATGGGACTATTTAGCAAAAAAAAAAACATTTAAACAAAAAAAAGAATCCTTTGACATTAATTTTTCGAAGATATCGCTGAACAAGATGAAAAAAAAAACATTTAGACCACTAGAGAACATCGTTAACGTTTTTATTTATTTTTTGAAGTGAGTTAAAGATAATATTTATTACTTTCATATTGAAAACTCTCTACTAACTGAAAACAAAGCCAATTGAAATGGAATTCCTCTAAACACAGATCAGATGCGAACCTTGTTAGTGCTTGAAGGAGACGGGATTCATTTCCTTGAAATGTTTGCGCCGAACAAACAGCAATTTAATTTCACGGTTTACGAAACTGTTTTACATGTTAATGAATATTTGCATAGAAGTAATCAAAAAGATTTAGAAATCAAGTTGGAAGTAATGTTTTCACACCGTTTTGTGTGTTTAAGTGAAGACTTGCTCGATGGGGTGGAACTATGTAAACACGTGGGTCTATTAGTTTGTGTTTTAGTTGCGGTTTCGCTAATGGAGGGTTGTTTGATATTTGTAATACATTAAAGTTTAGATTTTCATTGTAATATTACCAGAAATCATCATTAAAATAATTGGCAAAACTACATATTTACAGCTAGCTTATTTGGGATGACTGGTAATTAGTGAACGATACTACTACTAGTCATGATAACAAACAACTTTTACTATGGGACTAAACCTGAAATCGCGAAAAGAAATCTACCAAGTTCAGTTCATTTTGACCAGTTAGGCGACCATGCAGATTTTTTTCCCGATTTCAGGTTTGGTCCCATAGTAAAAGTTGTTTGTTATCATGACTACAATTACGTGTTAAAGTATCGTTCATTAATTACCAGCCAACCTATATTTTTTATCACTCCAATTTGGAGGGCCCCAACTCCCATAAAAATTGTAAAAAGTCCATTAATATATTATATGATGTACAATTTTAGTGTGGGAAGATTTTTAATGCACAGAAATCTTACATTAATAATATGGGTAAACGTGGATGGACATATTATTATCAAACGTTAACTGTTTTCTAGTGATTATTCTCCAAAGTAAAGGAGACATGTAGGCAAAACCGCTAGCAGAATTTATGTTATACGAGTACATGTCTAACTGTTTTTGCTCATATTAACTTGAGGATGTTTAATACAATTCTGAATTTCCAACATTTTTTTTACTGATAGAATATCACTTTGTCTAAGAGTTCTTAGCATGATTTGAAAACATAGTAAAACTTATTTTATTCAAATATATTTTTTATATTTTTAGTTAGTTATATGACATTTTAAACTTTAATTCTTCTAGTGACATTATTATTAGTTTAATTTATTATGTTTCGTTTTATTTCTTATAATAATAAACTAGTGCTTGACTCCGATCCCATGGTTGCAATAAAAAAATAAATTATTTGATAAATATTATAAAAATAAAGTTCATGCTTTGCGTGCTGCAAGGAGGTTGGATTATGCTATAATTTTAGGTAACTGTATAATTAATCGTATAATCTTGGAAAATAAATAATTAGGGATTAAAACTAATATTAAAGGATGAACTCTTAACTGTGATAATTATATTATCTACGTATGTATTATTATTATTATTTTTTTTGGGTAGGTAAAATCATCCAATGACAAATCCCGCCCTTGGGTGGGGCGGGAAATAGTGTCAGACTTTTACTGACTAAAAACCTACCTTTCCGTTCCTTGCCTTTGTCCTGGGGCCCGTGGTGACAGTCTCACATAACCTTTGGCCCCAGTAGGCTTCGGCCCTGCTGGACCCCTACAGTTTGCTGACAACTCCTTGAGGCGCGCGGGAACGGAGCGCGCCGTAAACGACCTGAACTCGGACCGGTCTGTTACCGGACGGACGGACAGCGAGCTACCCATTGCCCACCGTCCGCGAGCCCGCGCCTACGGTGGCCGGAAATTGGGATCGGAAACCCGGCGGCGGCGGCGGCGTGTGCGCCTTTGCCTAATGCGGTCGGCCTCCTCCTTTGCTAGCATTACTGCTTCGCAAAAGGAGGCGACCGCCTGCCACTCCTCCTCGCTCCGGAGCATGGCTCGAACCAAGCCCTGGCGCGAGAGATCGCCGCTGATCGCCCCCACGAGGACACGCCGATGCTCTTCCCAAGCGGGGCACACCTCGACTGTGTGCTCCACCGTGTCCACCGGGCGGTCCGCGCAGTGGCGACACCCGGGCGTCGTCTCCGCACGAATCTTGTACAGGTACGGACCGAACTTGCCGTGTTCGGTCAGCACCTGCGCCAAACGGAAGGTGACGACGCCGTGGGGCCTTTCCAGCCACGCCTCAAAGAGGGGCCTTACCGCCTCGATCGTGGCGTGCCCAGCACGAGGTTGCGACAGTCGCTCTCGCCATTTCACCATGAGATCCCGCCGGAGCTCTGTCCGCCATCCGCGACTTGTCGCGGCAGCGGAGTTTCGCCCCGACGTTGCATCTCCACGCGTAAATCATGCATGTGTGCAAGGACTGTTGCCTCCAAATCCCACGGTGGTAGGCCAGCAAGGAGGCTCGCCGCTTCGCAGGACACCGTACGGTATCCGCGAATCATACGGATGGCCGTGACCCTCTGGCAGGCGGTTAGCCGGGCCGCCACTCGCTTTCGTAGCGATGGCGCCCACACCGGCGCACCGTAAAGGGCCATGGACCGAATTACATAGTATATATACCTATTTGTATTTTATATGTTTATGTTTATTTGAGACTTGGTGCGAGGGTATCGAACGATTTCCCGCGAGGCGGTGACCCTCCTTGTCAGCCAACCGCCAAGGGATCTGGAGGCAACAGTCCTTGCACACATGCACGATAAGCGCATGGAGATGCAACGTCGTGCCGTGGCGCAATTCCGCTGCCGCGACAAGTCGAGGCATGGCGGACAGAGCTCCAGCGGGATCTCATGGCGAAATGTCGTCAGCGACTATAGCAATCACGTTCTGGGCGCGCCATAATTGAGGCGATAAGGCCCATCCTTGGAGCGTGGCTGGAAAGACCTCACGGCGTTCTCAACTACCCCACGACGCAGGTCCTTACCGAACACGGCAAGTTCGATAAGTTCCTGTTCCAGATTCGTGCGGAGAAGTCACCCGTGTGTCGTCACTGTACGGAACACCCAAAGGGCACGGTGGAGCACACTGTAGAGATGTGCCCTGCCTGGGCAGAGCATCGCCGTGCCCTCGTGGGGGCGATCGGTGGCAACGATCTCTCTCGCCAGACTTCGGTTCAGGTCATGGTCCGGAGGCATGCGGTCGCCTCTTTCTGCGTAGCAGTAATGCTAACAAAGGAGAAGGCCGACCTAAGGGCGGGATCTGCCATTGGATGATTTCACCTACCATAAAAAAAGAACTTGTGTGCTTATTCCAATATACGTCATAAATAATTAAAAAAAAAACGAAACTAACATTATTCAATATTTTCAATTTTATATAAATCTCATTCGTCAGTAATTTAAAATAGATTTATCGTTGCATTGTAAAAAGGTGTAATGTTTTTCTATGTGTCACTCTACTATATTTACTATGTGCATTTCCGGTGTTAATATTTTTTTCGTGCTTAGGGCATAGATTCGTGACGATAAGTTTATGACTTGAAAGGCACCTTTCATTTTGTTTTTACTATAAATGAGCATTTTAAATTTCCTATGACAATTTGATTTACAAAAACACTACTGCATATTGCGTAAATAAAATTGTCAGCCACAGTATTTTTTTGGGAAAATTGATGACAGCTTCCTATATTAGTCACTGGAAGACTATCACACAATGATCAATCCTTTTCAGAGCTGTCAAGATTTCATTTGTTATTTTTTACATGATATACATTTTACCAATATTCCATCCGTCATTCGAGTTATTGTTCAAATGTATTAGCCAAAATATTCAGAGTGTTTTTGACGACTATGTTTTCATACTGCTTTGACTCATATTCGCCGTTAATTTAAACCAACAGATAATTTAAGTTATTGTTGTTACTGTTTTGACAGGACTATTCCACAAACTATATTACACCTTTTGCTATATCTAACTCTACATTATGCCTCCAAAACATGCAGCTAAAGTAACGAAGAGTAAGTTCTTGATTATTTTTTAAGAACTTGAAGACATCATTATTTTCCTACTCTAGACGCGTATTATTCGGAGTCAGTGCAACACGCTTTTTTCTTTCATTCTGTCTTGTTATCCGTCATGCTCACTCCCTTTTCTTTCAAATCACTCTTGACCAATCTTTCCATCTATTCGTTAGTCTCCCTCTTTCTGTCCATTCATCCACATAATATATACTCATAAATCTTTAGTGACTTGCGTTTCATATCTCCTCTTTGCATGACCATACCAAGATAAATGATTCTTCTTCAACTTTTCAGTCATTGGCCTCAATTACAAACTTCCTCTAATATACTAATTTCTCGCTTTATCTGTAACTCGTCACACCACCATATTTTCACCACATGCATTCATTTTTCATCTGTCTTTTTCACAGCCCAACATTCTGTTCTATACAGTTTGACATTTTTAAGAATTTAAAGACATAATCACAAAAACTTGGAATAATAGGTATGGGAAATTAATTGTAATTCATTTCACTTTCTAATTTCGTTTCTAATAAATTGAAAATGATCTTGCTGTCAGCGTGCCGTGGTACCAAACGCCTAGGGGCAATGCAACAACTGGTTTAAGTCGGATTCCTATTTAGTCCTGTCAGTGATGATGGACCGATCCCAGTACAATGTGATATGACTATTATCAAGAACTGGGTCGGGCTCATACCTGTAGTACGGCACTTCCAATCCTACAAGAAAGTATTTCAGAGAAAATTGATTGATAATCCTGGCTACAAGGTTATGTCTATGCAATTACTCTCCGTTAGCAAAACGAGAACAACCAGAAATAATGTGACGAATTGATTTTTCCGGACGGTGACATGCCCGACAAATGTCAACCGTGCCGTCCTTCAAAATAAATCTCCGGTGGTCATGATAACTTCGTCCATAATTGCACAGACAAAACCTTCGGTTTCCCCAAAAAGGTCTCCGAAACGCAGCCAGGCTACATCGGGCCCGTGAAGGGCCCGAAAAAAGCGTCCGTGAAGTTCCTTGCTCTGCCATACTCCCCTGCGATCGTTAGTATCTAGCACTGCCGGTTTTCGCCAGTTCTCGTTAGCCAGGGAGAGCAGGGTGAGTCCCTTATCCACTGCCACTACATCTCGATGCATACCCACGTCGGCAGCTAGGAAATATTCCCTGAGACTGCATACCTCGCAGTTGTGTAGGGTCTTAGCATTTAAACAACTTCGACCCCCACACTTCCGCGGGATATACAGTCTCATCACCGACGATCGCGGGTGATGCATTCGGTATGCAGTCAGCAGTGTACGGACCCGCCTATCCAGGTCGTCAAGTTCTGTTTGAGTCCATTTGAGTACGCCGAAAGAGTACATCAATACCGGCATGACCCAACCGTTGAAGGTGCGCACTTTGTTTCCGCCTGAAAGAAGACTATTGAAAACCTTCTTCCGGCGTCCAAAGAAACGTTCATAATATTTTTTTTATTATTATTATTCAGATTTTCAGTTTAAAACTAAAAAAAACCCGTGTATTTGTGACTTGAATATAATTTATAAACTCACGTTACTAAGTGGACGGGGTGCAACGGATGTAGCTAGTGAATACCCGTAGGGGATCGTTAGCGGTAAATAGGACACGAGCAACGACCCGTAAGCGTTTGCAGTGTACCCAATAATCAATATTGATTTTATGTGAATTTACACCACTTTACAAGTGTGGATGTGTTTTGAGAGGACGGAAATAGCATGCTGATGATTAAGAAACTTTTTGGATGCACAATGTTTCATCAGTCTAAGCACAATGACATTATTTTGGAAAAAAATATTAGCTAATAGTACTAATTTAAATAGTATTTTAGAAAAAGGCTTGGGAAACAGATTAATCTTTCTAAGAAATAAAGTATAATATTTTTTTAGTAAAACCACTTAAAAAAATCTATTAAGTAACTTATAAAAGTATTTGTTTAAATTTTGTATTTGGTTTAGTTTTTCACGAAATAATCACAGATCGTCATGTTCAAATATCACAAAATGAAATGACTGATAACCAAATTAATGCATACAAACTACAGCACAAATAAATTTGATTTTCCCACCTATTTTTTTTTAGGTGGGAAAATCAAATTTATTTGATTTACAAATAAATAAATACATTTATAATCATTTATTGAGTTGATATTATATAGGCTTTAATAACACATGACGTTAAGACATGGTCACATTACCTAAAACGCTTTACAGTATCAATTAAATTGCTAAAAATCAATTGCAGGTGCGGTTCATGTTTCACCAATTAAAGAGAGAGATAGGAAAAACTGACGTCACTTGTCATGTTATACAATAACGAACCAGATTCTCAGCGACAATTCAAGTCATTTACATCTATCTGCCACAAGCATCGTATTTGAATCATTCGTGAGTTGAATTTATTTACCGTCGTTCAGTCTACGACAAGCCAGATGTTCCACCCACGCAATCGTCTGGAGTAACGCCCACTACCACCGTACATCTATACGTTTGTCATCAGATAACTATAAGCAAACAAAACCTACCTGTTGATGTATCACTTTATACACTTCAATGAAATAGTTCTTTGAATTATTAACGTTCGGTAAATCTACACTGAATGGAAAATGTTTTATCAATTACACTGCATTCGTAAGTCCAATATTTTCTTGCGCTAATCACTGTATCGTCCAGGCAAGCAAAACTGTAGAAAGAAGGATCTACTGAACAAAAAGTAACTACGAAATGTATTTAAAACACGTTTAGAAAGCCATTTCAGTATAATGCAGACTTATTATTGCAGCTTGACAGGTTTTGGTACATGAAAGTACACAGTATACACAACATTTTGATCTGGTAGTACGCATGCGCGGCATCCAGTGCGCATGCTCCAGGATGATATCAATATGACGCTGTCGCGACGGAAGGTCGTTGTTCAATGGGTGAAGGTGAAATTCATGAATGAAACGAAGCTAGTGAAAGCTTTATTTCAATTGCGAAAATTAAGCATCCTGCTAAAACTTGAATGGCTGCGATTATTACGTTACAAAATTTCGACATAAAACAAGTCATGTCACACAACGAAGTATGTGTTGATAAAATTCCGATACGAGAGTCATTCATAACCATTTGATTATTCATCATAACCATTTGTACTTTTTTTTATTATTTTAAAAAAGCTAAAAGAAAATTGATCAAAACCAAACGAGACTGTGAGCAAGCAAGTTCACATTTTGTGTTCCAGATGAACTTGCTTTTTATGATAATCATGACGCGACAAAGCATAATATTGACAAGCATCGGTAAGAACTTTTTGATGTTATAGGTACTTACAATCATTTTGTTGTCCGTCTGTCTGTCAAGACCCTCTATTTCTGGAACGCGTAGAGGTATCGAATTGAGGTATGTGGTCCTTTAAGCCTGTGAAAAATCAAAGTTCTAAGTTAACGATAAAAAAAGAAAAGCAAAAAACGTATATTTCGACACTCTCAAGAGAATGAAAATTCATATGGTACTTCCCGTTTACCTTGAAACCTTAAATTTGGCATGAAACAAGGTCTTATAACACAAATATAGGAAAAAATCTGAAAATTGTAAAGGATTTACGACCCAAAAAAACTTTTTTGCGTTTCGGAAAAAAATCCCAACTCGATTCGGGATCCCTCCATGCAAGATTCCGGCTCGCACTAGCCCGGTTTTTAATGTTATAGGTGCTTTCAAAATTACAAAAGTCATTGCTTAATGGAAATTTTTTTTCTAAGCGTGTCCCACAGTTGGAATTACTCATGTATTCTGCATACGTTCACAAACATATATACTCTCATACAGAAAATACCTGCCCCCCTAGCTAAGTTACAATCGTTTCGTTTTGCGTTAACGCTTGGAGTTGGCCACGCCCCCAACTCCTTTGTTCGAAAAATCGAATTGGGGGCGTGGCCAACTCCAAGAGTTAACGCAAAACGAAACGATTGTAACTTAGCTAGGGCTGGACCCGGAACAACTGTCTGAAGGCAAATAATTGTTCCGTGCGATAATCGAACTTACGACATGCAGAGCTGCATCCAATTGCTTAATTACTTTTTCAATCGTGTGCTGATATAGCACTTTTAAGTAATTATTGTAACAAGTTATTTAGCTAAATGTAGAGTATAATTACCCTTTTAGGTTTTTTTTTTTTTAACGTAGGTAATATGGATTTTAATATTCCACGTATCTTAAGGACTTGAGCAAATTAACTACTAACATAAAACAATTTTATATCTTATTTTTGAAGTAGGTATTACCCAAGTTGTTATCACTGAGCATATATAAATGCCATCTATACTGACATAGCGGAACTTTTGAATATGTAACATAACTTGATAAGTAGAAATCCGCCCGCCCACGATACAATACGGTGGTATTTCACTACCAGACTAGCCTTTAGGGTTCCAAGTGATTTCAGTAGATGGCGCTGTATCTATAGTTTTATAAATTAGTATTAAACACTAATAATGTAGATTAAAACTTAGTTCCCAGTATAGTACCCTTTCAAATTATTTCAATATGTTTTTCCCAATGACATAGAAACAGGTTAATTCAGTAAAGGAAAAGTAAACACCGACTTCAGAGGTCGAAATACACAATTTAATAGCTAAATATAAGCAGGTCACATTGCTCGTAGGACAGAAGATCAGACGAAAGGTTCTGAAGCGGCGACCATGGGCAGTAGCAGTGGATGATGGTATCGTTGGAAGGCCTCCCATAAGGCGGACCGATGACTTGGTGAGGCTCACAAGAATCTGATGGATAAAAAAATGTACAGCAACCCTTGGAGGAGGCCTACGTCCAACAGCAGATGTTTTTCAGCTAATGATGATAATAATGAAAAGCTAAGTTAATGCGTACGAAACTATTCTAAAGCACACACTATAAAACCTAATTCAGCTGTAAAATTAACGTTCACCTAAGGGGTAGCAGCTGAATTTAATTCTCGGTAACATTTAAGACATCTTGAAGGGACGGTTGTGTGTAAGCCATTAATTAGAGGCATCAGCGTGGAATCTCATACGATTAGTAGTGTAATGGAGCGAGGAGACGTGGGAGACGTTGATGTATGTACGTTTAGAAGACGTAGTGGGTATGCACGTCTGTAGTACGTGCTTGGCAAATGATGTGTGTATTCTTCTCCATATTTTTGTCACGGGATGTGTTAGCGTATTTGGCATTCTTATTATTTTTGGGTCGGTAGTCAAAATTATGTTGATTTCTTAGAAAAAAAAAATAAGTTATTTTTATTTTACTGGTATATTAACATTTTTATAATTTTGAACATTGATTACTGGGTATTATTTTACACAGGCGCTAGTCTACTAGTCGTTTTAGTTATGAAACTTGTCGTCGTAGTATTCTAAATTTAAAATGTTGGTAAACTCCGATTTATTTACGAGTTTGGCAAAATTGTATTTTACTTTTTGTTTTCGTTAATGTTCTTGTTCTTTAATTCAAATTCAATACCATGTTTTCTGTGATATTTTGTTCAAAGTTTGAATTTTAAAATAAAGTGATTCCGTTTTATGAACGCAAATAATACTTAATCCCAAACTGAAAGTTCTGAACAGTTAGTCTGGAGACAATGCCAACATTTTCTAAAACCATTTCCAACTGAGTGCACTCCAAAAGTCTATTATCATAAGAGAACTTGGCTGCAGATATATTAAATCCCTTCTCTCGGGAAGTTCCTGACCTCGCAGGACAGATTTATGCAGAAGGAAAACGCAGGCAAGCTCAGAATGGTACACAAAGACGGTATTTGAATCATTTAAACAGTAATTATGCTCAACTAACAATGCTATAGATCGTTGAATAGGATATGGTGCTGCTGTAATATGGCTTATTCTAATAATAGCGTTATAAATGTACTGTTATAATGTAATTATTTGATTGTTTACCTTGTATAGGCATCAACATACTTTAATTGGTTTTTGTGAGGAGCTGGCGCAATTTGAGTGTGCTTTTCCCGACCGGTCTATACTAACCTAAGCATGGTTTCCGTGATTTTCGTCATTCAATCTTGATTAAATGTGTTTTATAAGTTTTTTATTTTTATTTATGAGTACATTATGAAGGGCCAAAGTTCTCGCCAAATAAATTTGCAGAGGTCTGTACTTAGTCCAGTCAAATTAGACCAAAAAATAGGGGCAAGGTTATAATAATTCGCAGCCAGCTGAAAATTGGTAGGATTGTTCAAAATACGAACACGAATCTAAAAAGTTCTTATCAATCCGACACCTGGAAAATAAAATACTCGAGGGTCAAAGGTCACAAAAACGAGTTTTTCGTGATTCTCAGCAAAACGGTAAGTTTTATTATAAAATAGCCTAGACAAAAATTGTAGATCAGATGATTATTTACAAAAATTTCTAAATGCTTTTTTCCTTAGAGCCACTGTTTTCGAGATATAATGATATAAAAAGTTAAAAAAGGTAATCGTCATATTATGCACATGCATTTTCACTTCACCTTTGAGGTAGTGTACTTAGCACGTTTTTCGGGTTTCGTAGGTACCTCAAAAGGAAAAAACGGATTTCTTACAGGTTCACGGAATACTTTGTTTTCCGTTTGTGTTTCTATTTGTCTGTCTGTGTCTGTTTGTCTGTCTGAGCAATCCTTCCAATTTTCAGCTGGGTGCGAATTATTGTACCCTTAGATGTCTCCACCGTACGATACCGCCGCGGGCTTGCGGACAGCGAGCAATGGGTAGCTCGCTGTCTGATCGTCCGGTAACGACCGCACCGAGCCCAAATCGTCGACAATCGTTCGAGTAAACCGTAGAGGCCCAGCCTGCTAGCTGCACGCGGGCAGGGTCGAAGCCTGCTGGGGTCATGGGTCAGCTTCTGAAAGGAAGGCTCGTCCCCAGTACGATAGGCAACGAAGGAACAGGGTAGGTTTTTAGTCAGTAAGAGTCTGACACTATTAATCCCCGCTCCGCCCAAGGGCGTTATTTTTCATTGGATGATTTTACTTCCCATAAAAAAAAAATGTCTAAATTGACCGGACTAACTAAATTATTTTTAGATAATATCTACAAGATATCTTTGTTTTCAAACTGAGTATTCAGTGAAAGATGTGTAATGACGTCATAATCACTTAAGAGCGATTGTATGAAAAATAATGAAAATGTATCCCAGGTTGGACGCTCTTAAGTTATGATTGATGACATAAAGATCAAAATCACATTCTATCTTAAACGTGGCGTTTATTTTCATAAAATTATTTTATATACTTGTCATAATTTATCTACTAAAGTGATGATAATATACTGGTGCTGTGGTTGAGCGACTAGCAGCTGCGCAACGTACCATTGGTTCGATTGTTGCATAGAACAAAAGTTGGTGGTACCTACTGATAGCTGTTCCAGGTCTAGGTTTCTTTTGTAGTTTACATGCGTGTATATATAGTATATACCCCTTTTTAGTTTAAGTTCTCTAGGAGTCCTTAAGGTTTTCTGTTAGATTTCACTTCAATGATAAGACCGCAATTGTAGCGATGATAAAATTGTTGCAATTTTGGTATGCAATAAAGATTATTCTATTCGTTTTATTCATGATACAAGAGTTGTGGAGCAAAGTTAAAAAAAAAAAAATACAAAAAGTTGTTTCAAACTGATTTTCCCACCCGCAGCTCAATCAAATAAATTCAAACAAATTGTTTCAAATTGCTTATATTAATGTTCTTTGTCCTGAACCTTCTGAATAATTTCAATCTTGATCCTATACGGTGCTTCAATGTCTCATGTTGATGTGACATGACCCCATTTCACGCTTAATTGCTCAAAAGCCTTTTTGTTTTTAAAAGCAAATCGAAAGGGTTTTGCTACGTTATTGATTTAGTTCCAAGAGTTATTTATTTAATCTTCAAATTATATCTACACAAACACCACCTACTACTTCTAACTTAATTTCTTTCTTCATTGGACGTTTGAAATCCTCTTGTAACCTTTCCAAATATAACAAGTCGAAATGTTCCTGTATCACAAAATGGCGTCACGTCTGTATATCCCACATCTCAAAATTCAGAGTTCCACAATGCTGCATAAAAACACCCAGCGGGAAGCGTACCTTGTTTGGACTAGCTGATGAGTTGTTTGCCTTGTAAACGAGACCCGTATTTATTAAATATATTCCTTCCTTTTATATAGCGAGTTCAGAGATATAGAGAGCTTCCTAGACACTTTTGTTTGGAAAATTATTCTTCTTTCTAATAATAGTTTGCTTTTGATATACTAGTTTATGAGTGATAACATTTTTATATTTGTATTGAATACTATAATTATGTTTGATTAGATCGAAGGATGAAATCAATGACTTACACCCGTATTTATAAAGAAATAATTACTTGTTGCTAAGTAATTTCTTACCAAGTCATTACTTGAGGCTAGAAATCTTCATTCAAAATTTATTTATTTTTTAACTATAGAATACAAACTGTAACTTGTAAGTAGTTACTTTAACTCAAGTAATTAGTTTTACTTGTTAATAATCACGGGTGTGCTACTAATCTCTTGGTTTATTTGTTGCTATAAGGTGTTTTAATTCTCATGCGGATTTCATCACGAATGCAGATTTGATCCGCATGCAGAAAATTTTAAAAGTCTAAAAAACACGTTCCGCGTGCGTGTTGCACGCATTACAACGGATAATTACGGAGCATATATCCGCATGCGTGAAAAAATCTGCATGATTTTAAAAACAACCTAAAACAAACTGGTTAATATAATAATCATAATCGCTTGTACTCAAAACCAATTATACTTCGGTTAATTGGTGATCCAGATTTGGTTAACTCCAATCAATAAGACCTGGAACACTGGCATAGGGTAGCTAGCCTTTCGGTATTTAATAGGACACATTTTTGAGAGTGTGCGCGGGCATTACTACATGACTTCATTCCACCTTCACATTTCTATCATTGGACAACCCAAATTGCGGTTTGTGTCCACCTTTACATTGTTAACACCCAGTCCAGACTTGGCTCGCCTCGTTGTTTATGACATCGAAGGATTGGATCAATTTGCCTGCTGCGGTCTTCCCGTCCGATTATAATTTAGGTGTCTTCAAGGCTAGAATGAACAAGTTCTTAATAAACTAGCGCGTGTTACCATTAACTATTGCATCACTGCTATCATCATTACCATTAGGTGAGTACGCAAAATACGCGCTTTAGTCGTGGAGTTGCGGATACCAGCCCGAAATACAATACTATTAGGTGAGATCGCAGTCAAGCACCAGCTTATATCATTTGAAAAAAAAAAAAATGAAATGTACCTCTTTTCATCCCGGACAACATTTACTATGACAGACAACCCTAATAAATATCAACAAAGTTCTGTCACTATACCAAATTCCTGTCTCATATTTTCTGATATTTTTTTACGATTTTCCTTACTTGTGAGCGAACATCTAGATTGTCTCTCTCAAAGAACTATTCTAACTTACCCTAGATTTGGAACATATTTTTTGTTATTTTTATGAAGCTTCATTCTTGTGGACGTCACTTTAGTTTCGTCCTTCAGCCTAAATGTTCCAGTATTTTATTTTTTTTGATGACAGTGATCCCAAAAAACTTATAGAACAATTTCCTTTGTCATTCGTTTTATATGCATACACTTGTGTTGTTTCTTGACCTTTGTTGTTTTCAAGACTTCTTCATGTTTAGGATTCCATACCCAACGGGTAAAATAAGGTCCTGCCTTATGACTCAGACTCTACTGCTCGTCTGTCTGTCAGTCAACAGGCTGTATTTCACAAAACGTTATAGCTAAATAGTTGCAACAAAGTACAGGGTAATGTAAATATTTTTGTTGCGGCTATAGCAGCAAACACTGAAAAGAGAATAAAATAAAATATTTAAGTGCTCCACTTAAATCACACAAAAAATTTTTTTGCCGGTTTTGCTCGATATTAAAAGCGGCAAGAAGTAGAGGCTTGAAATATTCATAGATTCTATAGTTACATAATCACATTAAAACAAAATAAATATTGAAGCTTTTTAAATAAATTAATTTCGTATACCCGTAAATTAATTCGAGTTTAAAAAAAGTACTATTTTTTTAAATTTTATCTTTACAAATCGATAGTGCGCGTGATATATTAAAACGATCAAAATTTAACGGTGTATAGTTTCTCATGTTACTCGACGGTTCCATAGCATTATAGCGTCGAGTGGTGAGTCTTTGCGAGCCAGACTCGCACTTGACCGGATTTTTTATTTTTTCATTTCAGTGTCATTTGTTTCATCGAATTCTTATACAGTCATATTTATATCTTTTTTCTTTCCAAACCTTGAACTTCATAGGTACTTAGCACTGAAGTTGTAACGTAGATCCTGGCTTTTAGTATCTGCGCAATCAATCACTTGATAAGCTACCCATACACCGGCACGCAGTCGGAAGCGCCTGTAATGAATGGCCTGAAGATATAACGCGTCTCCATATTAATTCATGACTTTGGACAAAACGTTTCTCTTTTGTTTTAGCACAAGGCTTTGAGGAAAGGAACTTAAGACAATCTTATCTCTTTGATACAATTAAGCAACGGCTCATCACACTAATATTGTTTGTGAATAGTTTGATGTTTGTTAATTTGTTACGGTCGAATGAAAATTTTGCACAGGGGTTGATCATATCCTGGAATAGAAAGAAAAAAAGAACATGAACATGAACTAAAAATTCACAATTAAAAAAGAAAGGTATAATCAGTGCAAGATCAAAAGCGTATAGCAGACTTAGAAATGCGTGAAAAATACGTAGGATACTTTAATCTTCGGTGCATATTCTTTTAGGACAATAGATTAACTGGGGCCATGGGTAATGTTAAAGTGTTCCCGGAGCCCTGGAACTGTTAGGTATTGATACGTAATCAGATGATTGAGTCTGTTTTTTATAATTAAAAATATTAATCGATTATACTATATTCGATTATTCATTACAATCGACTAATTGTGCTGGCAACACCGAAACGTATTTGTGATTAATATCTGTGAAAAAGTGGGGGATGTAGAGCGATGGCGGAAACAGTCTGAGTTCGGCAGCCGTTGAGGCAGGACGTACATTTAGTCTCTTGCATTTATTATAGTGTTAAGAAAATGATGTAACAAGATAATTTAAAAAGAGTGTCCATGGAGTTTCTTGAGTAATAAATATATTATTTTATACTGAAGTGAGCAGTTTTATTACAGAATGAAAACAAAAATGTCTGGTATTGTCACACCAATGACAGCCCCATTTCTTGTCCAGACAATTACTGTCCATTCCAGGTTTCCTGGAAGAGATCGCAGTATGCGATAAGGCCGCCCATCGCATAAGTGTATTTTAGTTTTAGTTCCTTATTTTTGTATATGTAATGGTGTACAATAAAGCATAATTATAATAAATAAATAAATAAAAAGGAAGAAAACTCAACTTTGAGTTAAGCTTGCCTTTGTAAATAAATTTTGTAATCCAATGTGTTATATGTTGTTTTGGTGCACAATAAAGAATTCAACAGGAGTGAGTTTTAGTCAGTAAAAGTCTGTTACTATCTCCCGCTCCGCCCAAGGGCGGGAGATATCATTGGATGATTTTCGCATCTAAAAAAAATAAAAGGCCAGTAATGAGTTTTAAATAATTATAAGATTCATAACTTTCGATTCTATTATAATTATACGAGTAGTTATAAGTTGTCAGTATAACTAATACCTGTTATTTCCGACTTGAACTGTTCTTGTTCCCTAATATATTTTTTTTGTTTGTAAGTGTTTTCGTGTTCAAAATGTTTTAGTTCGATATTATTTTATTATTTATCACAAATTTGTAGCTCACTAATAAAATTGATTATCCCCCTTATTGATATTAAATTGCTGTAAAATACTCTTAAGATGTCCCTTCTCCACCCGCCTATCGTCAACTTCGGGCATGGATACTTTATCTAATGCAATCCAACGCGATGTTTGATGGAGAGGCAACGCGAAAAAAGAGAAATAACGCCTAAAAACTATGTTGGCAATTTCGTGATTTACTCAAATATTTCACAAAACTTGTTACAGGAAAAACGTGTTTTTTTTAAAAAAAAAACCCTTAGCCCTAAAAAATGTCATCATTTAGAATCTCGATTAAATGTGTAAGGTCCTATAGAAATGTTTTTATTTTTAATATTTTAGTACATTAGGGAGGGCCAAAGTTCACGCAAAATAGCAGATTTTCAGAGGTCATTACTGGATTAGTTTTAAAAAAATATATATATTTTGATTTCAGTAGAAGCCAAGATAATATCCACAAGACATCTGTGTATCCAAAATATCTGAAGAAAAATGTGTAATAACATCATAATCACATAAGAGTGGTTATATGAAACTGTACCTTGGGTTGGTCGTTCTTAATACTTACGACTTTATTACCTAAAAGGATTAAGCTTTACCGTGATCATCAACGGAATATCAAAACACGTTATCCTTAACATCGTCACGGGTACTGTTAACCGTAATTTTCCATCCATTACTCCGTTATCAGTAGTTACCGCCACTCACCTTCGCTTATCTCTGACGTCACATATACGCTGCCTTGCATCACGTGCTCATTACGTTCCCCAAATTAAAGATAATTTGCGACACCCAGATTACGTTATAATTCGAAGATGTAATCCAAGTCACCTGACGTCGAGATAAATTTGGGTTCGTATTAGATGAATAGTTCCGCATCCCTTCCATCGAATCCCACTAAAAGATGGATTACCGGCCAAACTGAGATTAATTACCTCGGTTTCTATACAGACATTCTCTATAGCTTCAATTAGGTACAGACATTATTCAAGGGAAAGTCTAGATTAAGTTTTTGTTGGCCGAAAAGCCTTAATACTCCAGACGAAAGTCCTTCTCGAGTTTTAATACTGTTTTTATTCAACACTGTTACCTAAGTCAAAGAAAGAACTCATCTAACGCTTGCAGATATACTTTTTTGAGGATTATTTTGTTGTCTTTTTTTGCCATCCTGAAAGTGGATTTTCAACCAAATTGACTGCCTTGTAAATTTAGTTTTCAGGAAGTGCTTAACTTAGATAACATTTTATTCCAGGTATTTGACATACTAAAATCTTACTGAACAAAATAATTGTAAAACCATGGCTGTTCAGTTATATCATAATGCAGTTTTAATAAATTTTACATTACGTATAGACAGTAAGTATCATTCTCTTTTCTAAAGTATTGTAATTTGAGAGGGGTACCCAATTGAAGTAGCTGTCTGTACATTGATGTATAATTCACCAAAAAATATACAAATGCTTTTATTAGTTTTTTTTTTTTATGGTAGGTAAAATCATCCAATGACAAATCCCGCCCTTGGGCGGAGCGGGAAGTAGTGTCAGACTCTTACTGACTAAAAACCTACCCCGTTCCTTCGTTGCCTATAGTGCCGGGGCTGAGCCTTCCTCTCAGAAAACGGCCCTTGACCCCAGCAGGCTTCGACCCTGCCTGCCTGCATTTAGCAGGCTGGGCCTCTACGGTTTGCTGACAGCTCCTTGAGGCGACTTGGGCTCAGTCCGGCCGGTTACCGGACGATCGGACAACGTGCTACCCATTGCACGCCGTCCGCAAGCCCGCGCCTACGATGGCCGGAAATCGGGATCGGAATCCCGGCGGCGGCTTGGGCGAGCGCCCCGTAGCCTCTGCCTGATGCGGTCGGCCTCCTCCTTTGCTAGCATTACTGCTTCGCAGAAGGAGGCGACCGCCTGCCATCCCTCCTCACTACGGACCATGGCCTGAACCAAGGCCCGGCGAGAGAGATCGCTGCCGCCGATCACCCCCACAAGGACACGGCAATGCTCCGCCCAGGCGGGGCACACCTCTACAGTGTGCTCCACCGTGTCCTCCGGGTGTTCCGCACAGTGGCGACACCCGGGCGAATTCTCCGCACGAATCCGGAACAGGTACTTAGCGAACTTTCCGTGTTCGGTAAGCACCTGCGTCGTGCGGAAGCTGAGAGCGCCGTGAGGTCTTTCCAGCCACGCCTCAAAGATGGGCCTTATCGATGCTTTTATTAGTTAATGATTCTGCGAAATCAAAATAATCAAGTAGATGAACATTAATTTAAAGAAACCAAGAATTGTTTTTTCTTCTAATATATGTTTAATAATGCACATTTACCACAAATGTTTTGAACCAAAAAGTTTACAGGTAAAAAATGCCTTGTTACATTAAATCCGCCTATGTAACAACTACAATTAGTTTACATACATAAATAAAGATTATTCCAACTTATATGTTATGTACAAAAATAATATGCACTCTGTCTGATTCAAACACATAACAGCATTTTAAACACCACCACTCACATGTATAAAAATAAAACAAAATAAAATCAGGCATATATGGAGCATACCGGGCTTAATTACTGAGAACCAGCAAACCGCGAGTGGGGGCGGAGAGCACAGAAATTATATCCCAGATAATGGCGAACATTCAGACCTACGGCGACATCTATTGTCCCGCTGCACAACATGTGCCATGCACTATGTAGCTGGGGAATGGAAATTGTGGATTAAGGATAATTATTTTGGGTTATATGGTGTTAATGTTTTGAATCTTATTTTGGAAGTTCTAAATATTAAGCGAATTTCGTAACTAAATAGATATACTGTAAAAAACACTGGGCATCAAAAAATCATAAATGTCGCTGTCAACAGGAACATCACCGAGCCATGTTGATGGATAATGCTGATTCATTGGTCAAAAATCCCATCCCTCTGGTCAGATGATGTGTCAACTAGCTGTTTGCTAATGCCTTAAACGACTCGACGAGCACTCAGTTTCCATGTGTTTCAACCCCCAAAGGGTTCAAACATACAATAAGGTTGTTATAACTATTTATTTGCGTCACTTGAGGTTTTCTGCACCTGCAGCCGCCGCTCCAGCGGGGTGTGCTGGAGCGGCGGATAGTTTTATTTTAAGTCACGTCATGCAGCATTATTACTGTTTAGCTACATTTTTTTAAGGACACCTATCATCAATACGGGCTTAGTCATTACCTATCCTGTACCTTAAACTACATCACTGTCTTCTTTTGAACGTCATGTTAATTAGTCATTCTCTTTTTAACAAATCAAAAGTTACCGATAATTTAACGAAATTATTCTCTTTATACCATCGACGTAGCTAAATTTTTGTCGAAACATATAATTTATTAATACGTCATCATCAATACAACGAAGAGAAAAGGGCTTATGTTAGTTAAAATTGGTCAACATGTTCTTTTTACATTATCCTCTGCCGAACTTATATTTATCATATATAAAATCGAAAAACTATTTTTATCTACACCAAAACCATTCCCCAACTTTATCCGCAACATATCCACATTTATTATAACGACCAAACATATAACCCAGTACATATGCATTCACAACATGATGTTCGTGAGCCGAGTCAAGATAGAGCGGTTTACTAAGGAAATACGCTCTGAAGCGTATATAGGAGTTGACGCCTTTGAATTTATGAGCGCTCGAATTTTATGCATAAAAGTAGAACTGACTACTATCCTCGGGAAGAGAAGGCGATGGTAGGTGTCAGAATTTGTAGTGTTGGCGGAAATTGTGAAGCGGTATCTTTGAATATCTCTGTAAAAATATTTTTTATAGAACTTATTTTTTTTTTTTTTTGTTAGCATGTATTATATTTTTATGTGCCCTACCCATAAATTAAATCAAAACAGCGAAAGATAGGTGACTTGCCTCTAGCTCGTGAACCACTGAAATTGTGCCCGTTGGCACGATTTCACATCGGTCACGACGATCACACACATTCGGTGGCTAACGCTATTTCAGTCGCACGACAGCACCGGCTCTTATGTCTGTCCTTGTCTATCAATGACTACAGGTAGTGTAGATGTGTGAGTTTCGAGTCCGGGTTTTCTGATTGCAATGTTAGTGCGTACCTAACATATCTTCCCTTATAATATATCAATCAATGGATCTACCAATTGATTGACAAGACTAGACAGAGAGGTTACTTTACTTAATTGCGTCTATAGCATGGTGTTTTATAACAACCGGTTACTTAAGGTTCTAAAAATTTGAGGCCATACCATGAGCATTTAACGCAATCTGTTTTACGACATAAACTGGACTGTCCAAGGAATGGAGCAATATGGGGTGTATAGCTCGAACTCTATAATAATAATAATAATAATAAACCGGTAATAATTTATACCGGTGGGACACTATTTTTTATATTTTTAAATGTTTTTTTTATGTGTTTTTTTTAAAGAAATATTTAAAAATATAATTTATAAGTTTATTAATGAATAAAGAGAATAATAATAATAATAATAACCATCGACCGGGTGAGTCCATCAGACATATTATCTCTGGTTGTTCTCGTCTGGCTAACGGCGAGTATTTGCACAGACATAACCAAGTAGCCAGGATTATTCACCAGCAACTTGCTTTGAAGTACAACCTAGTGGATTCTGAGGTACCGTATTACAGGTATGTGCCCGACCCAGTTCTCGAAAATGACCATGCCACGTTGTACTGGGATCGGTCTATCATCACTGACCGGACTATTGTAGCCAATAAGCCGGATATAGTGGTGATAGACCGATTAGCGCGCCGCGCAATGATAGTCGATGTCACCATCCCACATGACGAGAATCTCGTGAAAGCTGAGAAAGAGAAACAAATCAAATATCTCGACTTAGCACACGAGGTTGTCGACATGTGGAATGTGGACACGGCTGTCATTGTGCCGATTGTCGTGACTGCCAACGGCCTTATAGCCAAAAGCTTCGACGACCATCTGTCGAAGCTATCGTTGCGTGGTTGGATCAAGGGCCTGATACAGAAGGCAGTACTCCTCGATACGGCTCGCATTGTGAGGAGGTTCCTGTCTCTGGAGCCCTAACCACCGGTAGCTTGGACCCTGCTCCCGACACCGGCGGACTACTGTTTTTTTATATTTTTAAATGTTTTTTTATACGTTTTTTAGGAAATATTTAAAAATTATAAAAGACATGTATAAATAATTAATAAAGGGAATAATAATAAATTTATTTATTGACATAATAACATTCACAAAATAGTGAGGCCCTGACTCCTGCGCTAGGCATAGTACCTGTGTTACAGGAGCCAGTGTCTTCTACCAATTACATGCGTCTTTTCGTTTTATGCAATAAAATCCAAAGGACAAAAAGACAAAATAAAAACAAAGTTAAAAATAAAACAAGAATATGTATGTGTTGTGTTGATGTATGTGTTAAGTTGATGTGTGTGTGATGTTGATGTATGTGTGATGTTGATATTTATATGATGTTGATGTAAATATGGATGTTGGTATGTAGTGTTTATTAATGCATAAATGGAACTCTGTCTCACTCGCACGACTGATATTTTAACAAGTCATGTTAAAGGGTCCAGATACAAATATTACTATAGTTTACAACATTTACCATTACAATAACAGGACTTTACCAATGAAATTGAAGTTTTCTAAAACGGTTTGTTTCGAAGTATTTTATCTATGGATTGACTTTAAATTATAAGTTTAAATAAACTTTCGGGTCATTTCGAAATAAAGAATCTTTGGATTGACGTGGAATTAATAGTTCAAATAAACTTTAAATCAAAGATACGTTATTTTTTTTTCGAAAATGGGTATTTATTGGTTTCTTTGTGTTTTGTATTTTGTGTAATATCGCAGTAGGTAACCATTATAACCATGAAAGTTAATAAAAAAAAAATTTTTTTTTTTCTAGTGCGCAGGTTTCGGGCTAGCGCCAACGGCATCCTGAGGATATTCGCGCAGAGGTCCGATGGTCAGTATCTGAACCATATGTTCACTTTTCGTTCACCATGATTATAGTTCACTTACTGAGCAATCGGAATCTGTAAATACTCGTACATGTTACGTGTTTTGTTTAATTTGTCTATGTTATGATTTATAATTTGTATATACTGTCTTTGTAATTGTTTAATTATGTTTTTGTTGTCATTTTTATTGTGTGTGTGCTATAATCGTGTGAGGGTCGAAATAAATATTTATGCTTTAAGTAAGAATATAAATTAAGACAATTGGCATAGTAGGTTAATACAAATTAGTATTAGTATCGGCTAGCGGTAGAATCAGTAGGTAGCTGCAAAATAACTGTTAACAAAACAAAGTGCTTCATTCATCTACCTTTTCAAGTCATTTTTAATATTTTCTTCTTTTCACCGCAATTATTCGTATGCATTTTTTTATTCTGACAGTAACTACGAGCATACGTCACATTCAGAGTATTTCTTACCGTTTATATTTTCTACCTCATCGCGTGCATAAGTAAGACGTAAAACTGATTACCCATTAAAATTCTTTATTATAACGCCATTTGAAATCACAAGAGCGCATTGAAAAGCTTCCCGTAGTTATGAGCATTATCTACCGCTCGGCCTTACACAATGCACCTTGCGGGACCCATTCAGCTTCGCAGTTGTGCTGTTATGTCAGTTTATTTAAACCTTTATATAGCCTTGGGGGTCGTTAAAACTATTAAAAGAGTCTTCAGAATAAAAGTTTGCGCTTTTCAGAAGTTCCTGGTAAACAGAGGTTCTTGAATCTCGGTGCAAAAAATACAAGGCATATCAAGTTGCATTATTGGCGTTAAGTAACGTTTAGATTACAACACTTTATACGGTACACTCAGTGTATACGTCGAGTGTCTCTAAAAGTAAGAAAACGAGTGTGCAATTAGAGACACTTGTGTTTATACAGAGACACTTAATGTATACACTGAGTGTACCGTATAAAGTGTCGTAGTCTATTCGTACCTTGAGACCCGAGTTTAAGATAGAAAAAAGTTTTAATCAGTAAAAGTCTGATACTCACTCTCAGTCCATCTAGAGAAGAAGGAGTTATTTCATGATTCTCAAGGACATCACTATCTATGAGCTAATATTTTCATCTAAATCCATAGTTTGAGCATGAAGGAGAAACAAACATACAAACTTTTGCTTATTTTTTTTTATTTTTTTTTTACTTATAAGGTGTGTAAGACAGCGTGTTAGACTTTTACTGACTAAAATTCATCTGTGTTCTTCAGTAATCCTTTGATGTCAGGGTAACTCTTTAAATATTCACGCAGTACTAGCGGGCATCATCTCCACTGGGCTCTTTCAGTTTTGCTGACATTTCTTTGAGGTGCACGTGAAATAAAATGGGCACTTGATCTGGGCTTGGTTCTTAACGGACGGTTAGACGGCAAACTATCCATTACTCATCCATAAACACGAGACCGAGCAATACCGTCCGTAAGGGTTCAGAAGCGCCAAAGGCTATTATGGCCATGAGAAAACTAGAACGCAAAAGACGATTGAAGGAACATAGTTGTGGTTTTAGCCAGTAAAATTCTGACACAACCTCGCACTCCACCCTGGAGAGAGAGAGGAGGCCGACCGCATCAGGCAGAGGCAACGGGGCGCTCGCCCCAGCCGCCGCCGGGATTCCGATCCCGATTTCCGGCCACCGTAGGCGCGGGCTTGCGGACGGCGTGCAGTGGGTAGCACGCTGTCCGATCGTCCGGTAACATACCGGACCGAGCCCAAGTCGTCGACGGCGCGTTCTGTTCCCGCGCGCCTCAAGGAGCTGTCAGCAAACCGTAGAGGCCCAGCCTGCTAGCTGCAGGCAGGCAGGGTCGAAGCCTGCTGGGGTTAAGGGCCGTTTTCTGAGAGGAAGGCTCAGCCCCGGCATGATAGGCAACGAAGGAACGGGGTAGGTTTTTAGTCAGTAAGAGTCTGACACTACTTCCCGCTCCACCCAAGGGCGGGATTTGTCATTGGATGATTTTACCTACCATAAAAAAAAAAAAAAAAAAAAAAAAAAAAAAAAAAAAAAAACCCTGGAGAGAGAGAGAAGCGGAAAAAGGACCAAAAAATAACGGCGTATAAAATATCTATAGCTCAAAATAGTAAAACTTCCAACGAATTACTGTCAATGTTTCCACATTTCTATGGAACAGTTTTCTAAAGCAAGTTTGAAGTCCTAAAAAATCTTCACCAAGTTGTTTTGGTTTTAATTCAAAACTTCTTGCTGTTTATAAAATATAACTTCGAGCTGTTAGAATTTCATTTTCCACGTAGTTCTGAAGTTATTTTCGACGAAACAAGAAACTAAGTTGTTGACTCGCCTCGACTTTATAAAGTAGGAATGTGGAGACTTTATTTTATAATGTTTAATATTTATGTCAATCTCGAAGTAATTTTTAGGGAAGTAAATGAAGAGACTATTTCTTTTTTCTTTCTTTTTCTGACAAAAAGAATAGATACGCTGTTAGATATACTCTTTTCCACTTATGGAAATTATAGTCTAATATATTTAGCATTGAATAGCATAGCATAGCATCAGCCTTATAATGTTCCCACTGCTGGGACTCAGGCCTCCTCTCTAGGAGAGGGATTGGGCCGTAATCCACCACGCGGGCCCAGTGCGGGTTAGTGGATGTCACATGTCTTCAAATTTTTGGTTTTATGCGATCTCACGATGTTTTCCCTCACCGTTTTGAGAGCAGTGGTGATGAAATAAACGACAAAGTAACGCGTGCTTGGCTGGGTTTGAACCCACGACCTACAACTCGTAAGACGGGGCCGTTACCGCTCGGCCACCAGTGGTCTAATATTTTTAGATAACTAAAAAAAAAGGAACTCATGTAGGAAAGTCCTAAATATGAAGAAGTAAAACCGCTAAGTGAACAGGTGCGCTTACCATTAGACGAGATAGTGGACAAATGTGAGTTTAACATTATTATAAAAAAATACATCGACTTCCAACATCAAAGTTACCCGTATTTTTTTTTTTTGTAAAGTATCTTTTATTTTGCATTTTGTTGTACATGTTTTTTTTCGGCTTTATTATAGATATTCCTTCCGAAATTTGAATATTGCGCTGGTTATTTGTACAATTTTTGAATGCGCAATGCGCCATTTTCGCGTGCTAATGTTAGCTACTATTGGACCCCACTGACTTTAAATATCATCCCACAATTATTTGTTGTGATATTTGTCGTGCAGTTTTCGAAACAGTACATGTTTCATCGAAGATTCAGTCTAAGAAATCACAAGGAACTGGTTACCCTACAGAACGCCACGCAACGCGTTTATGTGTTTCGGCTCTTAGTCTCAGACTTTTACTGACTAAAAACATACTCCTGGTCCTTCTTTGTCTTCGTTCCAAGGTCCCGGAGTACACTTTCAAATTACCCATGATGTAATATATAGTTACAGCTTTTTCTTAACCTTGGCTTTCTCGGCCTACAATTTCATTACTTATTTAACCACACTTTTCTTCACTACAAACCAGCAAATAATAATTTCAACATTCTTTTTATTTCACCACAGCAATTCGTACCCGGAACATAATAAAAAGAAATAAACTCATTAGTGCCGCCAATTGCCACAAAGTTGAGATTTTTCCCGTTCTTAATTACCTAGAGGCCGACATTTTAGTATTTTTCCTACTAATTATCTGTTTCTCTTCAGTTCAATTAAAGGTTCCGTTACGACGTTATTTTGTTTTATGAAGGAGAATTAGGTTGTTACTTTATATTAAGGTAAAAATTTTTCTTTAGCGATTCATGCACAAAAGTATTTCAAATAGCTTTTTCATGTAAAGTCACCTATGTTTTAAATAACTGTATTTATAAATCTATAAATAAACATATCACATTCAAACTTCGAACAAAAGAGAGAACGAAATTACTACATAGTACAAAACAAAGGTTTCTTAGATCTTTAAAACTACGCGACGGATTTTGATGCGGTTTTTTTAACATACACCGTAAAATTTTGGTCGTTTTAATCCCGTGGAGGATTGATTCGGTACATGCAACACTATGGATTTGTAAAGATAAAATAAAAAAAATGAAGTACTTTTTTTCTAAAACTCTAATTAATATACGCATGTACGAAATTCTTTTCTTTAAGTAAACGAGTCAATGACCTTGTAGGGAGTTGTCGGTCGTTGCGTACTAACTACCTACAGTTCATTGGCTTCGATCAGCTGACGTTTACTTAAAGAAATCAATTTCGTACATGCGTAAATTAATTCGAGTTTAAAAAAAGTACTTTATTTTTCATTTTTATCTTAACAAATCGATTCATGCGCCGAATCGACCCTCCGCTGGATTAAAACGACCAAAATTTAATGGTGTATAGAGCGATTTCAGAGGAAGGTTTATATGTATAATACATGCATAATATATTTACTATCACCGTTACACTCGTACAAAACTGGGGCGGGTCGCTAGTTTTGTGATAAGTAAAAGCATCCATATTTAAAATACCTGTCACCATAATTTCAGCTGAATGACCTCCACTGTTGAATATAGGCCTTCCCTAACACTCACACTGAGACTATAATAAAAAATAATGATTTGATTGATGAATCGATTTTTGTGATTTAAAATACTGTATGATTCTCTATGTCCGCAATCATAACGTGAAAAAAAATTTTATTTATTTAAATAAAAATAATAAGTGAAACACTGCTAATTAAATGAAAAAAAAAAACTTAAAATAAACCTTCAATAAATTTTCTTCTCATCGCTGCGTTGCCGCTCTCGACTGAAAGTGTGCCCAAAAGACTGGCATTACCTCGTTGTATAGCAAAGCTTAATCTCTTACTGAGGTAAAAATCAACCCTTGGGTCACGTTAAAAATAAGCAGATATTAATTATTGGTTATTGCCGCGGCTTCGTCGAGGTGAATTATGTATTAATTAAAAATAATCCCTATGGAACATATTTCAGGAATGAAAAATGATTTCGCAATTCAGGCGAAGATTGCAAATTAATATTTGAATTTTTTCTAGTTTGCAGGGTCTGGAATTGACCATCGCAGGATATTATGAGTTATAGCGACTTGTCCAATGACAGAAAGGTTTGCATAATGCCTGAATAGCCCATGGCGTACCTCAATACACACGATGACACAGTTTTTCGAAGTACCAACACCAAATTTCACACAATTTCGAATTTTGTTAAAGAACCAGCTGCAGTTCAGCCATTTTACGCCATTAAAATTACGGGATATACATAGAAACGCCATTCCAAATTCGAATACGAGGGTAGCTTACTCCCTTTCGCTCGATAGGTAAGTGCAAGAAAGTGATGGAAATGGGAATGCAACAAACAAGCAAAAAACATGAATCTAACGTGCATAGAAACAGCGTAACCAAAAAGAAAGACCGTTATATGTCTATACGAAGTGGTATTGGTAATACGTTTTAATCCTTGGAGGTTCCTAATTCCAGGCCGTCAAGATTTTTCTAAATCCATTGAAAGGTCATGGTATGATTTAATAACCAACGCTCAAACATCTAAAAACTTAAACAGACAGATTTTAGAACAGTAGGAGCCAGAAGTAGAACTTAAATATTATTATTAGCTCGAACTTTAGTTATAATTTTAATAATAAAAGCAGGAACATAACACGTGTAAACTTATTTTTCAATATTATAATAATATTGCAAAAAATAATTATTTGCATTTTTGTGTGGTTTTTATTTTAATTTGCTATGAAAAAAACTCAAAAACAATTGGACTGATTTTAAAATTATTTCACCAATATTCTTTATTTGAAAGAAATATTGTCACTTTATCACTGAGTGGCGCGTGGGCAAAACCGCTGGCAGACGCTAGTGTAGAAACAAAGTAAAAAATGAAAATTATCCCTTACATTGAAAAATATGTACATGACCGTTTCTGATTTACAACACATACTGACAGAGTCATTATTTCGTGATTTATGAAACTTTTACATGCCGTGACATTTCAGGCCTCATTTCACTGTACCCAATCATCATTTCCGTAAGGTTGCCCGCACTGAAACTGGCATGGCGATTTTAAATTTTTCAGTAGTATAGTGTTTTTTTTTTTATTGTATAAATTATAGTGTGGGACCCAAGATTGGTAATTAATTCCCCGAGTCCGTCCAGATCGTGCCCGGTGCCAGGTGTACTGGTACGAGTAGGCGCTAGAGAATGCTGCACTGCGCTACACGTACAATGCCGCGCGGCGCCCGCCGAATGCGGAGGCCAGAGAGGCGGAGCTGTATGAGGGATACAGAGTGGAGAAGCGCACTCTCTGAGCAGAGACAAAGCGTGAAGCCCTTACCAGGTGGTACGGAATAAATTCCCTGGGCTCCCCCGCTGATGCAGAGTCTTCGACTCAGATTGTGGAGGGTGTGGTGAACACTCTGTTCCCTGTGTGAAGGGAACATTCTCCCCAGCTCCACCTCCAGCGGTGTCCGACGCGGACCACAATGGTGACGACGACGATAATGCTTCCAGATGTGACCGAGGTGGACATGAGATTAATGGTACTAAGGCTGAATGCCAAATCTGGGTCCTGGCCATGGAGGCTCTCGGGTCACGACTAAGTTCAGCACTTGTATGGAGAGGGGCCAATTCCCATTTCGCTGGAAGACGGGGAAACTGGTCCTCATCGCGAAGCCGGGAAGCCCTGTGGACTCTCCATTCCCGTATCGGCCAATTTTGCTGCTTGACGAGGTGGGCAAGCTCTTTGACAAAGTAATTGCTGACCGCCTCGGCACGCACCTAGCACGGATAGGGCCGGTATCGGAGAAAGACCTTAATTTTTGAGTCATTTTTATTTATGATTAAGCGAATGACATTAGTGTTTAAAAATAAAAATGAAATACCTTTTTTAAAACTGACCAAATCATCCTACTTTATTTGTACCTCATAAAACTGCCGGTTATTTGTCTCTGCTACACCATCAAGGGCACTGTCACACTGCTACGAGTGCTACGTACTGACCACAGCCTACGCTGCTACGAGTAAAGCCAAGAGCTAAGTTAACTCAGCTTTTCTTGCATAGTAAAGGTAGGTAACTTTTTTTTTTTAATTCTGTTGTTTTTTTTTTGTTTGTTGTTTCAAGACTAACCATTTACAAGCCTCCACATTATAATACGGCAATATTGTTGTAACAGTTACAAAAGTAGTTGAAGATAATAAAACAAAAATAAAAAAAAATGCAATCACAAAACATTGCTTTTAGATATAATAATGTTTATGAAATATTACGCTGCTTATAACCAAATTAATATTGAGGTATGTTCATTAACTAAATGGTAAAAATGTCCTTGCTGCGCGAACAAGTAAAAGTTTCTATGGTAGACTGTGCGTACATGAAGAACGTAAAAGAGATTTGTTATTGATTTTTTATATCGCACTATATCAGTATAAACAATTATCTCACAACATAGTTTACGGTCAGCTCATAAGTATAAAAATATCGCAATTTTGTGAGCTAAGCTAAACTTAGTTACTTATATAATTTAGATCGTCGTTTGCAACTGGGAGTTGCATCGCTATCTCGCTCATATTTAGTGGAAAAGAGCCCTTATTTACTATGTAACGTAAGAATGTAAATGCTAAACATGAAGCTTACGGTTACAAATTTTCAGTCATTTAGAATAATATTTCAGCCCTTATTTCATACATAGCCTTAAAATCATCATTACTGTTCTCAAAACGGTGAAGGAAAAAAATGACAGAAATATCCCAGAACCAAGAATTCGAAGACATGATTGTTCGCACGCCTGCGGCCACTCGGCATTCTTCTGATGCTGTCATGAGACATCGAAGGAGGCGAGCGGCGGTAGCGCCAGTGGCGAGCGATGCGGCGTGTGGAACTTCACTCAACTATCGGTCTCCTAAGAGGATGCACAATTGCACACGCACTCCATACGTTTGGCAATACAAGTATCAATATTGTAACATATTCTGAATTATATTATTATCATATTACAGTCCATTTTCTTTTAAATCTAATCCTTAGTAGGGAATGCAAAGGAGTTGTCAGCAAACTGTAGGAGCCCACCAGGGTCGAAGCCTACTCAGGGGCTTTGGGGAGGTAAGAAATGCTTACCAGGGGTCCTGGAACCAAGGAAATGAAGAAACGGGGTAGGTTTTTAGTCAGTAAGAGTCTGAATCTCCCGCCCAAGGGCGGGGGATGCCATTGGATGATTTTATCTAACATAAAAAAAACTTAAATAAGGTCCCTACCATGATTGTGATATTCACCAGTTCGCTTTCCTAGCGAGAAGGCCAAGTCCCAGTAGTAGGCAGATTATTGCACACATAAAAAAATCAATAAAATAAAATAAAATAAAAATAATTTATTTCAGACCGTGGTCCATATTTTGTTAGTAATAATCACACACCTTAAAAAACTATGTTAGTAAAATGCATTATTAATTTAAATATCTTTTGCGCACACCTGACACACCGGGTACATGCACATGTACATGCACCCAGTGTGCCAAAGTGGTGCAACACGGCTTATCGCTAATGACCCTTAGAATGTTGTTGCTGTTGAATAAACAAGCAAAAAAATATGTACATAAATATCTAAGTGTATTGTGTTTATTTAAGAACTGGTCACCACTTCCTTCGCTAAAGTAACAAAACGTTTAATTTTTTACACTCATTTGCAAACAATAAATACTGCGTCACGCTAATCAGTCCTTAAAGCACTCTTCCCAAAAACGAAAGATACTAAAACATTTCGAGTGAAATTAAAACCACCAGTTACGTTTAAATGGATTCTTTGTTACCACGAAACATTAATTACTACGGACTGGGAACATGAAAGTAAATGTATAAGAATGTATGAGCCTACATGAACAAAAGTGTACCTGAGCAACATAATTCAGTTATTTTTTTTGACGTGTAAATCATCCAATGACTTCTGCCGCTTTTGGGTGGAGCGTGAGGGCGTGTCAGACTTTTACTGACTTAAACCACAACTGTGTCCATTAGTTTTGCTCTTTGTGTTCTTTGTATGTCACAGCGGGCATCGGCAGTGCTGAGCCCCTACGGTTTGCTGAAAAGCGCGCGCTGTCAACGACTGGTCTAGGTCCAGATGGCAAACTACCCATTACTCGTCATCCGCAAGTCGACGCTTACCGTGGCTGGTGGTCAGAGTCAGTACCTCAAGGGAATGAGAATTCATAGGGAATTACCCTATTACCATTATTCATAGTGAAATACCCCGTTGACCTGAAATTTGGTATGAAACAAGGCCTTTTAGCACAAGTATAGGAACAAATCTGAAATTTTGTACTTTTGTCACAAAAAATACTTTTTTCGATTCGGAAAAATCTTCGAGACTCGATTCAGCAATTGAACAATTTACATAAGTTAGTTTTTACGAAACCCTCGGCGTTGGAAATCCGATTCTAAAGTAGGAAATCATCTAAACTTCTCCCACTCTGCTTTGAGCGAGAAGGCGTGTCAGACATTTACTGACTAATATCAACCATGTACAAAGTTGTTCATTGAGTTGCAGGGTCGCGGTAACTCTTTCTTACAATCCCACTACTCTGACAGGCGTCAGCTCCACCTAGTCTCGTCAATGTAGCACCTAATGGGCAAAGCCCATTGCTTGCAGAATAGATGGTCGATGGGGCCAAAAGGTTCTGGAGTGGCAACATTAGAACGAAACGTTTGAAGGCTTCTTGCAAGGTGGTCTGATGACCTGGTGAGGGTCACGAAAAGGAAGCAATACTTATTACTAAAAAGTTCTGATCATGGTAAAGGAACGAAGTCATCATGAGGAATAGGGATGAATGAATTTTTGGTTTTAGGATAAGCCTAAAACCAAAATTTCTAAGACGGACATCGAGAACACCTAAGTAAATCCCAGCAGTGGGAACATTATAGGGCTGATTATACTTATGCTAATATTAATCAGAGTAAAAAGAGTCCTATAACTAAACGTACCTTTAAAATACATAATTATCATCATTATCAGCCTTTTAATGTTCCCACTGCTGGGACACGGGCCTCCTCTCTAAGAGAGGGAATGGGCCGTAATCTACCACTCGGGCCCAGTGCGGGTTGGTGAATATCACGTCTTCGAATTTTTTGTTTTAGAACATGCTGGTTTCGTCACGATATTTTCCTTTACCGTTTTGAGAGCAGTATTGATGAAATAAATTACACAAAGTAATGCGCGTGGCTGGCTTTGAACCTACGACCTACAACTCATAAGTCGGGATCATTACTCGGCCACCACTGCACTTTCTTTAGTAATAAGTGATAAGTACGCTCTTTCTTTAGTAATAAGTGATAAGTGTGATAAGTAAAATTTTACCAGTTCAATTCGCTCATCATAACCGTCATAAATCCATGTTTAGGACGATTATGATGAGCGAATTATCAACTCGTAAGTCGGGGCCATTACTACTCGGCCACCACTGCTCCATTTGGGACTCGAGGTGGCATTGCACAAGTCCGAGGCCATGTGCTTTCACGGCCCTCGGTACGCGCCACCACCGGGTTCCCAATTAACGGTAGGAGGAGTTCACATCGGCGTCGGGTCGACGATGAAGTACCTGGGACTCGTCCTCGACAGCCGGTGGAACTTCGAGGCGCATTTCCGACGTTTGGCTCCCCAACTTAATCGGACTTCGGCTGCACTCAAGCGGCTCCTGCCGAACCTGGGGGGTCCAGACGCCTCCTGCCGGAGGCTCTACGCTGGCATCGTTCGGTCCATGGCCCTTTACGGGGCGCCGGTGTGGGCGCCGACGTTGCGAAGGCGACCGGCGGCCCTGCTGAACGCCTGCCAGAGGGTCATGGCCATACGGATGATTCGTGGATACCGCACGGTATCCCGCGAAGCGGCGAGCCTCCTTGCTGGCCTGCCACCATGGGATCTGGAGGCAACAGTCCTTGCACGCATGCACGATCTGCGCGTGGAGATGCAACGCCGGGGCGAATCCCCGCTGCCGCGACAAGTCGCGGCTTGGCGGACAGAGTTCCGGCGAGATCTCATGGTGAAATGGCGAGAACGACTGTCGCAACCCTGTGCTGGGCACGCCACGATTGAGGCGGTAAGGCCCCTCTTTGAGGCGTGGCTGGAAAGGCCACACGGCGTCGTAACCTTCCGCATGGCGCAGGTACTAATCGAACATGGCAAGTTCGGGCCGTACCTGTACAAGATCCGTGCGGAGGTGACGCCCGGGTGTCGTCACTGTGCGGAACGCCCGGTGGACACGGTGGAGCACACGGTAGAGGTGTGCCCCGCTTGGGAAGAGCATCGCCGTGTCCTCGTGGGGGCGATCGGCGGCGATCTCTCGCGCCGGGGCTTGGTTCAAGCCATGCTCCGGAGCGAGGAGGAGTGGCAGGCGGTCGCCTCCTTCTGCGAAGCAGTAATGCTAGCAAAGGAGGAGGCTGACCGTATCAGGCAACGGCGCTCTCGCCGCAGCCGCTGCCGTAATTCCGATCCAAATTTCCGGCCACCGTAGACGCGGGCTTGCGGACGGCGGGCAATGGGTAGCTCGCTGTCCGTTTGTCCGGTAACAGACCGGACCGAGCCCAAGTCGTTTACGGCGCGCACTGTTCCCGTGCGCCTCAAGGAGTTGTCAGCAAACCGTAGGGGCCCAGTAGGGTCGAGGCCTAGTCTGGGGCTCTGGGAAGGTATGAAAATGCATACCAGGGCCCTGGAACCAAGGCAGGGAAGGAACAGGGTAGGTTTTTAGTCAGTAAGAGTCTGACACTATTTCCCGCTCCGCCCAAGGGCGGGATTTGTCATTGGATGATTTTACCTACCGTAAAAAAAAAAACCACTGCTCCATAATTACATAATTATAAATCGTTAACTTATACAATAAAAAAATAAAGTACTTATAGAAATTAATATATACATGCGTAAATTCATTCGAGTTTAAAAAAAAGTACTTCATTTTCTTAATTTTATATTTACAAGTCGATAGTGTTTCATGTACCGAATTGACCCCCCCACGGGATTAAAACGATCAAAATTTAACGGTGTATATGTGAGTAATACCTGTTATACTTTAAAGAAGGTACCGCGTGGGCCTTATGTTAATACCGCCTCTTAAATGAATTAAATCCTCATCTTGAAGTCAATATCTTTAAACTATTACACTTTTTGCTTCGTACATCCCTTCTGTCCAGTAGCGAAGAGAAATTATTTTTAATTAAAGTTAAAATTAACAGCTACCTACCAGAGTGGACGTCGTGGTCTGCAGTAAAAGCTAAAAGCTTACTTATTTAATATAATGTATTAAACCAATCCCGTTTTGTGGTACCACTTGACAATTTACAAATGGGTGGAGTAAAAATAGTACTCATTTTTAAGTATTGCAGTTACTTTGTGGTCATTTTTAAGTGTAGTGCTTTGTTATGCTTTTTATTGGTCGTCTTTGCTGGTTTACGACCATTGCCATCTCCTTAGCGTTTTCTCAAATAGCTTGGGGTCAGTTTCCCGTCTAACCAGATGCGGTTGAATATCTGTAACATGGATCGGCTGCCTAACAGACCAACCCAGTTACTGGGTAACACGATATTCTTTGAATGTCTTATGGTAATCTGTAATGGATATCGACTGGGTTTATAAAAAAAATAAGTAGAATGATAGACTGCTGCGCTGTGTGTTGTTGGTTCTATAGCCGCACAGACCTTATATTTGTAATTTGTATAGACCTAGAACCAAAAATTCGAAGACATGTGACATTCACCAACCCGCATTGGGCCCGCGTGGTGGATTACGGCCCATTCCCTCTCCTAGAGAGGAGGCCTGAGTCCCAGCAGTGGGAACATTATAAGGCTGATGCTATGCTATGCTATGGACAATAGATAGTCGTTCCGGGTCTTCTTAGAGTGGGACCACAATTTAATTTTTTGTGTAGATAATATCGAAGGTAAAAACACCTTTAATAGTACTCTTTACACAATAAAGCACACTGGATGAGCTACGACGGACGTCCATATTCAATAGTATCAGTTTCAATTTATCAATAAATACCTCTAATTTTCTTAAATGACGAACTTTTGACTAGGCTGATTTTTTTTATATCGATGAGTGTCGCTAAAATGAGAATATGATTTTGAGTGAGTCACTTTTAAATAAAGATCCTTTTTTGACTAACTTTTGACTAGACTGGTTTGTTTTTTATACACTGTTAAATTTTTGCTCGTTTTAATCCCGCGGAGGGTCGATTCGGTACATGAAACACTATCGATTTATAAAGATAAAATTAAAAAATAAAGTACTTTTTTTCAAAAACTCGAATTAATACGCATGTACGATATTTATTCCTTTAAGTAAACGAGTCAATAACCCTGTAGGGACGAGTCATTGGCCTCGATCAGCTGACGTTTACTTAAAGAAATCAATTTCGTATATGCGTAAATTAAGTCGAGTTTAAAAAAAGTACTTTATTTTTCATAAAAATTAAAAATAAAGTTTTTTTTTTTTACAAATCTGTAGACCGAATCGACCCTCCGCGGGATTAAAATGACCAAAATTTAACGGTGTATATAAGTGTAGTTAAAATGAAAATACGATTTTAAGTGCGTCACTTTTAAATAAAGATTTGGAATTCAGATTTTTTCTTCATGCAGTGCTTAAGGTCACAACTACGCAATCTTTTGGATATAAAATCTAAAACTTGCTTATTGTTCGCTTACATAGACATATTTAACCTGAAAAAGTCAAACTAACAATAAAACTCTTATCTAACCGATAAACAATACATCTACTCACAAATGAAATAAAAAGAAACGAAAGCTAATAAATAATTCATTATATTATAATAAACATTTACGTACGTGCGTATCTTCATGAAAATTGAAATTCTCATAGCGGCCTATTTTTTCCACGTACATATATAATAATGCAAAGGTTTTAGTTAAAATTCTGTGTCGGTCTTGCCATTACCCTATCAACCACGTGACAGACAGACAGAAGATAACATAGACGTGAGAAATGTGTTTAGTGTTGCCATTTTTCGGGGTAGAATTTATTTTCGTGTAGCAAATTTTTTTTTGTCCTATCAATATTTTATTATTGTTTGTGGTTCAGGTATACTTAGTTTTAAAATCGTAGTTACAGCTTTGAAAGTTTAACTTAATTTTGGTTATTGTGATGTTTTTTTTTTTTTAATTCGTGTTGGGATAGAGAGTGGCAACTTTCAATTCAAAATATAATAATAAAATAATGCGTCCACATTGAATATATAATTTTTTCTTTGTGTAAAATCATTAACTATCACGATATATACAATTCAATTTAAACGTAACCTTTTGTAGCATGGCAACCCCAATTACAGTGAATTCCTTCTTATTCTAAAAGCGTACGTCTTTGCGAACGCCCACTCGTAAGATGAATGGTTGAATAAGGCCTACATGTTGCAGGAAAATGGTATACGTAATAAAATATCTTACGGATCATCCTAAAAATTTACAGCCACGTGAAATATTTTTTGTCTTATCAATATATATTTACAGAAACTGTTTTTCAGATTATTTCAATGAAGTAAAAGAGATATACTTTATCCAAACTTGTTAATTTTTTTTTCGTTGATTCTAAAATGAAAACTTTGACAAATTTCAAAAATATTTATGACTCGCAATATTTTTGTAGTACAGCACGTTCACGGATATGACCGAAGATGATTTATAGTATTGAGCAAAATAAAAAGAGAAATAAACAAACACACGGGAATTTTTTAGATATCCTCTCGTGTAATATTTTCTTTTGCCGTGTATTCAAAGTTAGACGTATGGGAATGAGACTGATAAAAACCAAAAACAGATACAAAATTACTTGTTTCAGTTATGAAACACAAGTTCACCTGCTAAACCTTTTAAATATTCAAAAGTATTTAAAACCAGAACGGTGGACTAGCACCTCAAAGTTTTCCCTACAGAATTTTTGAACAGGCTTTTTGTAAAAAACAATTTATTTTCGCGTCCAAGCCGGATTTGTTCGCCCATAACAAACCTGATTACGTCTTTAAAAATATTGTTTAACAAAGAAATCTGCCAAACAAATCCGGTTTTTACCGGTTCCCACCGGTTTTCACTTAAACGAATCGGCGGAACTTTGATTCGTTCGCGCAAAGTTTTGACGAGATTCGCCGAAGTTTGAAAATTTTCGGTGGGACTTGTCTGAGTTACTGTTAGCTATTCAATTATGGAAGTGTTTGGAGATATAAATATGCTAATAAATATTTTTGTGTGCTGCTATATTAAATTAATATATTTCTAGTAAGGAATGACGCTATCGTGATTGATTGATATTATACGCATTTTTTTTAATAATAGATAAAAAAAACTTATTTTTTAATCGTTTAGTAACAACAACATTATTACAATCATGTTAACGTATAAACATACCAGCACAAACCATTAATGACTTCTCCCACTCTGGGGTGGAGCGTGAGGATATTTTAGACGTGCTGAAAACCCACTCCAACGTTCCTTTTTTACCTTGCATCCCAGGGGTTTCCTCTCAGATGACCCATGGAATTAATGCTTAACTGCGATCCCACGTGATAGAAAGCAGTGATGCAATCGTTAATGGTGAGGCGCACTAGTTTAAAAGGAGCATTGAAGACACCTAATTGTACTATACAATACTTATTTTATATTAAATTCTTTAAAGTTTCGCACAGAAAAAGTGAATCCAAAAAAAAAAACCAAGAAATCCTTGCCATAAAAAGGTTTAGTAATATTTTTTTATCTCGAAACCTCTTTTGATATTTTACCAAACCTCGATACTATAACTTTAGATAGATACATAGCTGTTATTCACCGAAAGTATTGTCTACGTGAGATGTGTGAGCAAAAACTTTCTTTATTTATTTTGTTTTTTTTATTTTAGACGTCTATAAATAAATAGAGATGTATCGCTCGTTTTGCCGAAAGATTGAGAAAGGAAAACAGTTTTCTATTCGTTTCTTTTGTTGACCTTGCAAAGTTTTTCCGCACAATATTGATGTGTTTATGTTCAAAGTTTTTCATGGAATCCAACAGAAGTGTAACACATTATCCAAATCATGTAAAAGAACAGTGTATTTCCTCTTAATTGTGATAATTGTTTTTTTTTTTAATACTTAAAACTAGTGCTACTGCGAACTCGCCTGACGGTAAGCAGTGCTACAATCGTTGATGGTGAGGTGCACCCGTTTATTAAGAACCTATTCACTCTAGGCTTGAAGATACCTTGTATTTTTAAGCCTAAGGCTGGCTTAAGCCTATTGATACAAATATAATATGTAGAATTAGAAATATATTTATAAATAAATAGTAAAAGTTCACAAATTTCACATACTCTTTTTGTTTTT
Source organism: Leucania comma (assembly GCA_958295575.1). Taxonomy (NCBI): domain Eukaryota; kingdom Metazoa; phylum Arthropoda; class Insecta; order Lepidoptera; family Noctuidae; genus Leucania; species Leucania comma. Next base: position 9,065,863 of record OY282474.1, on the reverse strand, counting down.
ACATATGTACATCTTTTTATTTTTGCCTTTCACTGATCTCATGAAAGAAATAAGCAGTTACTTTACTTTAAATTTATAATGCAATTTTATCTATTACAATTTTTCTGTGTGTAAAATAAGGAATAAAAGATAGACGCCAAACTTCAATTTGAACTTGTGTTGATTGACATGAAATACGAATGTGTTGTGAATTTGTGATGTATTTTTATAAAACTTATAAGAGTAGGGTCTTATGTTTAGAGACGAAATTCATGTGGAGCCGAACGTAACAATTGAAATATTTAAAACATGAAACACTGTTACACTATTTGACGGCACCGAATCATTGCAAATTTAAACTTCCCTATCACGATCAGTAAGTTCAAATGTTAACAAGAAGGCTTTAGGCCTTGTTTACGGCGACGCGGCGCGTTGCGCGGCGCGTATGGCGTTCTTCGTTCTTTGAAGCAGCGGGCCGCGTCATCTCTCGCTCAAATACAAACATTGACAATGTACAAAAGACCGCCCAACGCACCGCACAACGCGCCGCATTTTCATAATCTAGCACTTAGAAGAAGGAGCTATATTAATTGTTGCAATTGCATTTATATAATATTAATAAATTGATATTATTATTTCAGTTCTTTTTTTATGGCAAACCTACTTTGCGCATTGCCTTACACATTCTCTTTTATAACTTGAGTATGAAGTTGTGTTAAGAGGGCCTTTCCCGATCCGTTTATAGTCAACATGATCATGGTTTAAAAGCTTGTCGTTTCAACTAATGCAATGGTTGATAAAGAAGCAACGTGAAAAAAGAGATAACGCCTGAACGCTCTGTTGGCGTTTTCTTTCATACAATATAAAAGCCCAATTTTCACGCAAAATAGCATACATGTATTGCATTGTACATAATATAAGCACAATAACAAAAAAAAAAAAATCGGCAATTTTTTTTTTAAGTAAAACATGTTTTTTGGGACAAGTTTTGTGAAATATTCGAATGAATGACGGAATTACCTAATATTAACAGAGCTTTCAAGTGTTCTCTCTCTGTTTTCATGTTGCCTCAAATTTTGCGTTGGATGAACTAAAAAGCTTTTAAATCATGGTCAGGTTGACGATAGACCGTTCGGAAAGTGCCCTCTTAAAACGAACTTACAATGAACAGAATGTTGTTCACTGTAAGTTCGTTTTAACACAACTTCATACTTAACTCCACGAAGTTACACAACGGTGTAAGTGTCACTCACATATCTCGCTGTCAGTACAGACGTACACAAAATTGTTTTCCCGGTAGTACAGTCGAGTCGTGACGTGAATTGTGATCGTACACTTGTTTACTTGACGATACTCTTTGTCACAAGAGAAGTTTCTGTAGCTCGTGGGTGTATTAATGACTCTAAAAGTGATTCAATCAGTATTTACAGATTCTTATTGAAAGAAAAGATTTAAATCGTTGGAAGCACAGAACAGAGAATGTTGGAAGCCTGGAGTTGTAAATGTCAAAAGTTTCAATCGGAAGAAAATGTTGTGGTTAAATAGTTTTATTTTCTGTAAGCAAAGGCAAAAAAATATACATATAAATAAATATGATACGATATTATGATGTGGTATATTTGACTGTGTGTATATTAGACTGGTAATTAGTGAACGATATTTAAACACGTGATTGTAGTCATGATAACAAACAACTTTTACTATGGGACCTAACCTGAAATCGCGAAAAAAATCAGTCAAGTTCAATACATTTTGATCAGTTAGGTGAACATAAATGTACTGACCAGCAGATTTTCTTTCGCGATTTCAGGCTATGTCCCTTAGTAAAAGTTGTTTTTTATCATGACTACAATCATGTGTATATCAATAAATATGATATATGATATGATATGATGTTTTTACTTACATAATAACTACTTGCTTACTATTATTATAGCTTGCTTGCTTACTATTATTACTGGTTGTATGTATGTTGTTGTGTGTATTACTATGTGTGTGTGTGTGTATTGTTATTTTATTGTTAAGTTTCTGCACAAGTTTCTGCACCGCCCTAAGGTAAACTGGTAGAAAATGCCTAGGATATTAATCCCGCCTTTGTACAGTGTTTTGTGCATAAAGTTTGTATAAATAAATAAATTACCTATATGGCAACATTTACACGAACATACTTAACAAAATCGAAATTAATTCCGGGAACCCATTACACAAAATGCAAACAAAATTCGGGACGGCTTTATGCAATAGCTAGTCACCACTTTATCCATAAAACTGTATAATCGTCATTCATTCGGGCCCATTGCGCGCTAAATGGACTTTAAACGATTGACGTAAAGGATGATTTGATGCATTTGTGCCGAGCGTTGGTGAAACGCAAATTGGTGCGATGCGGTTGACAGAGCCAGCCTTTCTGTTTAATCAGCTTGGTTACATCGCTGATTGTACCGTCCATGTTTTTGGGAATTTAATACGGAATCACTTTTTAATAGGATGTCACAATTTGATGTTACAAGGAATATCAGGGATTAAGAGGTAATAGCAGAGTAAGAGCAGTGGTGGCCGAGTGGTAACGGCCCCGACTTACGATTAGTAGGTCGCGGGTTCCAGCCCGGCCAGGCGCATTACTTTGTGTAATTTATTTCATCACCACTGCTCTCAAAACTGTGAAGGAAAACATCGTGAGGAAACCGGCATGTCCTAGAACCAAAAATTCGAAGACATGTGACATCCACCAACCCGCACTGGGCCCACGTGGTGGATTACGGCCCATTCCCTCTCTTAGAGAGGAGGCCTGTATCCCAGCAGTGGGAACATTTAAAGGCTGATGATGATGATGATGAAGAGGTAATCGACCCAATGCGATTTTAATAAAGTTTTTAATAATATTGACCTAGCATATTTTTTTTTTGCTATTGAGAAGAAACCTGCTAAAGGCATCTGAAAATCAATGTCTTGGAAATCAATGGCGATTGAGTGACATTTATATTTCACTCCACTAAATCCTCTAAAACCTCTTAAAAGGCCAATCGAGAACCCTCTCTGCATAACGCCTGTTAGTTTTTCTGTCCAAAACAGCGTGATAAGCTTGTCCTGCCGTCTTTCCTGGAGTCACTCGGTGGGAAGACAGAATCTCCACTCTAAGCAAATAAGTGGGACAAATAAAATAAAATTTGTACTGGGTTAAGGTTTCTATGGGTCGATGCCACCCGAAATAAAATACTATTATTTCATTTTCTTTATTCATTGAATATACATATATATTATATTTTTAAATATTAAAAAAAAAACACAAAAATACATTTAAAATATAAAAAATAGTGTCCCACCGGTATCGAAAACAGGGTCCAAGCTACCGCCGGTCAGGGCTCCAGAGAAAGGAACCTCCTAACAATACGAGCCGTGTCCAGGAGTACCGCTTTCTGAATCAAGCCCTTGATCCAGCCACCTAACGAGAGCCTCTAAAGGTGTTGGTCGAGGCTCTTGGCTATTAAGCCGTTGGCTGAAACGACTATCGGTACAATGATGTATCAATGATATTATTATTATAAGCGCCTGCGACCTCGGAGTCTCTCCTACCGATGCAGGCACGGTTTCGGAATTTTGAGCATCGAGGCGGTTCCTACTAAGTATATCGCAATAATTGCACTCTGTCGTTAGCAAAAACATGTGTTATACAATATTATTAATTCCAAGGTCTTAAAACAAAAAGGGCAACATAGGTGTGGTTTAAGCCAGTAAAAGTCTGTCACGCCGTCCCGCTCAGAAATTTCAAGATAATTTCCCACCACAAAAGAGAAGTATCATGTACCTAAACATACAAAACCCTCAATATGTAGGCAAATTAAAACTAAACAGACCACTTTCCCAAATACTTCATTGCGTATTAAGAAAAAAATTTTCGCCAGTGAAATTCTCATATTTTTTTTTTTAGTCCTCATCATAACCATCGTAAATCCATGTGAGCTTAATTATCACTTATTACTAATGAAAGAGCAGTGGTGGCCGAGTGGTTACTATCCCCACTTACGAGTTGTAGGTCGCGGGTTCAAACCCAGTCAGACGCATTACTTTGTGTAATTTATTTCATCACCACTGCTCTTAAAACGGTCAAGGAAAACATCGTGAGGAAACTGGCATGTCCTAAAACCAAAAACTCGAAGACATGTGACATCCACCAACCCGCACTGGGCGTAGTAGATTACGGCCCATTCCCTCTCCTAAAAAAGAGGCCTGAGACCCAGCAGTGGAAATATTAAATACTGTTTATGCTACGAAAGAAAGGCCCAAAATATCCCATAGAAGATTGGCTCTAAAATTTGTAAGCCAATAACGTCCAGTCTGATGGCGTTAATTGATCATATTACTGGTCCGAAAAAGAAACGGGTGAGTGAATGATTTGTTAAACGTTCTAAAGGTTAGACTACAAGATTTTTCACTGTCACCCAACCATTTCGGTCAGTCTTGGAACGAAACGTGAGCAAAATCACAATTTTCTAGCGTGGAGCTACTGCCATTTTGGAATAAGGAAAATACTGATTCCATCTTCGTTGGTTTTTTCGATCTAGTTACAATCTGACTGGCCAAAAATTTTGAAAATAAATTGCTGACCGCTACATAGTTGAAGAAGGAATGAATGAATTTCATCCTAAAGCACCGCATTGCCCTCCTCACAGCTTTCAAATTTGAAAATAGCCATTCGATATTAGATAGTATTAGTAGCCATTAGATATTTAATTCAGCTACAGGAACGTTTGAAAGAGTTAACGTGGGCTTAGTCAATTCTTTCAAACGAGAGAGCAAAATGTAACTGAAGAACAGATGGGTTTCAGTCAGTAAAAATCTGAAACCCCATTTTATCTATAGGTATTATGTTTGTATTTAGAAATATCTAAGTATGTTTATTAAATCAGTTGTCTAGTACTCATAACACAAACTCTGCTTTGCTTGGGACTAGACGACGTTGTGTGATAGTTGTGGAATATAAAAAAGTGACATGTACCGAAAAAAAACCCCGGTATCATTCCATTTCTGGGTTTGCCCAACAATTTTTCATGAATGTTGGTAGTAGATGCGTGGTATCATACGACCACATTTGTAAATAAAAAGAAATAATTTCAGAAATGATTTCATTTCGAAATAAGAGCGACGAAAATGGTCCGCAGTATCATTTTCGAACTATCCATCCAATTCGCAGCTGGGCGTCACAAAATGAGTTTTATTTCATTATCTTGTATGTGAACTGACCCGAATTCGATGAAAAAAAACAACGCATTTTAGCCATCAATACACGTTAAAATTGGACGTTTACAGAAACGAATGTATTAGCACTGAAACAACTATTTTGGGAAAGAACAAAGAGGTGATGTAGGCTTTAACACATTAGTTTCATTCATCAACCTTGTACGTATACTGTTCAGAAAATGTTACTGTTAATGTACTGAGTGTATTTATTAGAGTAGAACTGTTTATTTAAATTCTTTTCCGATGAATGACTAATAATATGGTAATAAGAAGCATAGTTTAGTTATAGCAATGATTAAGAATAGTCTATATATTTTCCATCATATTCCAAAGAAGAATCTTTGATTTCTTTGGTCACATTGCCAGAAAGAGAGGTGATAACCTGAAAAGTTGCTGCTGGCAGAGAAAGTAGATGGGAAAGATCTAGAAGCAGGAGTCCGATACGTCGGTCAGACCAAATCCGTACTACACTGAAGAAAACAGTAAACGACGCCATCCACATCGCCAAAAGACAGTAAGGCGAAATATAGTCCAAAAGAAAGTTATGCATAGAGGTCAAGAAGCAAAGAGGAGAACATATTCTTAAAGGTCGCATAATACTGCATAGGTCTTATCAGACAAGGTAAGTAATCTTAATTTATAATCAGTAGGTTAAAATTAACTTGACAGCACATAAATAATGTACATAATCCCGGTACCTTTCAATATGCACTATGCACACGTTACCACAGTTGCTGAGAGTTACTTGTTCGACGCGATTACCGCTAGTGCGAGAAGAAAAAAGCTTGTTCCATCGACCTCAAGGAAAATGGGATAAGGGCAGGAAGGTGATGAGTAATAAAAAATAATAATATCAATAATAAATAAAAAAAAAGAGTATGCAAATTGTGCTGAACTCTTTGTAGGTATTTATTTAATAAGGATCCTCAATGAATCTTGTATTGACACATAAGAAAGAAAGAAACGGAGTTTTAAGTTAGTGCACTCTTTCAATAACTGGGTCAGTAAAATTAAAAATGCAAGGCATGATTCTAGACAAAACCCCAACATTTCATTTCACTGCGTGTTTTAAGCAGTGAAATGAAAAGAAAATGAAGTTAGAAAAAGTCCATGAACATAACCGGAAAAATCCAGTTCTTCCCACAGTCAGTGTTGATATTTTAAATAAAGTTCACCTCTATTAAACCCGGCACCGCTCACGTTCGCAACTTTTTTACGAGCGGGCAACTTCTAAAGGCAACGCTTATTAAGGTCAAGCTAGCCCAAAGGGCAATAAGGCCATGCATAAAGCAGGCCTACAAAAACTTTTCCATTTAACTTGGTCCGTGTCATCCTGATTATATCTGTTCATACTGACCCGGCCCGACTTCACTTGGGAGCAATTTTTGACTGACAAGCACCTTAGTGGTCGCATTTTCAGGCCTTTATGAGGTCATATAAGAAATGAGGGTATCATGGAAATATTACGAATATTTTGAAACAAAATAAACTACTTTATTATGTGGTTTTTTTTTTGTGGAAATTAGTCCAATGTTTAAAGTCGGAATATTTTTGGCTCTTGAATCTTTTCTATAGATAATAGGGAAACCGGCTAAGTATGTGATCGACTTGCGCACGAAGGGTCCGTAGCAAAAACGGCTAAAAAATCTCGTTTGTTGTTTGGGAGCCCCAGTCAACTTTTTTTTATGTTATTCTGTTTTTTTTTTTAGTGTTCGTATAGCGGCAACAGAAATACTTCATCTGTGAAAATTTAAAATGTCTAGCTATCATAGTCTCAGAAAGACAGACAGCGAAGTCTCAGTGATAGAGTCTTCCTTTACCCTTTGGGTTCGGAACCTTAAAAATGACCATAAACTTAATTACTATAATTTCTTTCAATAGATGCTTACCTTACGACAGACAAAAACACATATTTTATTCTACAGAAATATCAAAAATTCCGGGAGGAGATGATAAAACTTAACAAAAGGTAACAAACTTAAATTAACAACATAAAAGACGCCGATTTGGCTAAGTAATTTCGAATTTTTGGTCTCGGAGGCCCAAAAAGGTTTTCAAGGGAAAATATTGAAATTTTAAAGCAATTTGAAAACTCTTCTGTAATTGTTCTTTTTGTTTTGTTACGTAGTGCGAAATTTTGCACACAGCCAACATAAAGTTTAATTTTGAAAGAGCTAAGTTTCGCAGTTGTATGTAATATTTTATTATTATTATTTATATAAAGTAGTGACTGCGATCCCACCTTATGGTAAGCAGTCATCCAATAGTTGATGGTGAGGCGCACTAGTAATATTGTGTAAGTTTTTTTTTGTTTGCCTTTATCTTCAATTTTCCCAGTAATCAAAACTAAAATTCATGTCGAATTCAAAGTAATGGTACTGTGGGCCAATCGGTTGAACGATTAGTGACTATACTGCGTGTCGGCGAAATATTTATATAGCCTACAAGCCTATAGTATATAACTTTTTTTTTATATGTAACTGATTTTATATAATTGTTTACTTTATGAAATCATCCACGATACGGTAAGCAACTGCTGAGCAATTTTCTTTAAATAAATCTATAGAGTACTTAAAATTTTCTAGATTGCTTTCTGTTAAAGGGACCAAAAACTTCATCCAGTTTTGAAAACATTCAATATATCTATCTAGCTTAAGAAACTTCATAATAAAGGTATCTCGGTGATATTATAGTCATACATTTTCTAGATGAAATTACAGAATCCCATCTTTGACGTGAAGGGTCCTCGAAGAAAATTATTGACCTCTATATTTCACTACGTCGAAGCAATATTATATCTAGCGAAATATGTGATACATATGATATTGTTACTAGCTGACTCAGCAAACGTTATTCTGCCTTATAAATATAAAAAAAATAATGGAAAATGTGGGGCTAGCAGGGTAAAAAATTGCCTATAACCTAATCTGAGACCTACTAAATATAAACCTACTAAATAGGTGCACACAAAATAAAAACATGAAAATAAAAATTTTGATAGTAGGTATAGCATAAAATGGGAGTCCTACCGGTAGGAAAGAAAGAAATGCCTAGCGAGAGGCAAAAGTGTGAATACTGGCATGAAAAGGTTAATAGTCTTGTAATAGGCTCCAGATATATTGGAGGTAGTTATAAAAAAAATATAAGTACACAAAAAAAAAACGTAATAACTGGTCAAGGTCATTCGGAAAAGTTCGAAAACAAAGACTGTGACAAGAGATTTTCATATATTAGAGTAATTTACAAAAAAAAATTGCAGTTAAGTATAGTTATTTGTATTTAAAGACAATGTAAGCAAACACAGATGAGGATGAGTTTTATACATAAGTAAAAGTATATACTTATATTCTCTCGTGTTGACGTCTCTCGTAAAATTATTTGCCTTAATCTAAACTCGTTCACGTCAAATTATTATTATCTTTATTTATTTGAATACATAAAGATAATATTTTCTTTTCTTATTTTTTTTGGTTTTAAAAAAATAAAGTCGGTGTACTACAATTTTTATATAATGGGTGATTTTCCTTGAACTTTTCCCTTCAAAACGCTGACGAGCGTAAGATTGACGCTTGTGAGATGCAATGTTGGAGGAAAAGGCTCGGAATCGACTGTATAGGGTATGGATTCAATATAACGACTCCATAATAGCTTTTCAGAACTGTTTGAGACTCAACACCATAAGTCTAAGAATAAATAATCGTTAAATATATTCGCCGTATTGCCAGAAAGAGAGATGTTTATCTAGAAAAGCTTTTACTGACAAAATGCCTATTGTGAAAAAAATACAATTGAAGGCCGAGACCAACAATTTAAGAGGACTACAGCACCTAAAGTGTGGGCTGCATACAAAAAAAAGAGCTGCGTAAAAAAACATAATACTTGCAAATATGAAACATTTTAGCAATTTACTAAAAATATACAGATTTGATTATTTCATAAAACACTGTAACGATAAAATGTCGCTTGTAAAATAATCTGACAAACAATCATAATGTTTGCATGTATGTTAGTCTAGTTTTTAATTGATGAAAGTAGGTTTTAGAGGCAACTTCATGTTTTTTTCTATCGCAATATTATATACTCCTTTATTATTATGTTTTGAACACATTATCTATCTAGCATTTATTTTTGAAGAATAACATGTATTTTTATGATTCTGTTTACTGCAGTGTATAATTTACTTGTCGTATCCGACATTGATTTGTAGACAACAAAACAAGGCACGCTATCTATTGGCAACTAGAAGAACTAGAGGGGGCGCGCTTTGACAGTGTCAGGCGTCTCCGTTTTGCTACGAACTTGAGGAGGGAAAACCGCTGAGGATAGCGGATACTCTCAGCCAGGCCTTTGCAGAGTGAAGACGCATTGGAACTGTCCTCCGTTTTGTTGTTTGTACCTACCTGATTATAGTGCACTTTATCGAATTGTTTTGAGAAGTAAACTAATTCAGTTCTTAGCTGTTTTTATTCATTACACAATACCCACGTGGGTTCATCTAGTAGACGATCATGGCTCGAACCATTCTGAACGACCCGACATAATTTTGTGCGATTAGCTCCTGCTGTTATGTAGTCCCCTATAGGCTTGCCTTTTTTATGGTAGCTAAAATGATCCAATGACAGATCCCGCTCTTGGGCGGAGCGGGAAATAGTGTCAGACTTTTACTGACTAAAAACCTACCCCGTTCCTTCGTTGCCTATGGTCAGGGGCCGGGCCTTCCTTTCAGAAACTGACCCATGACCTAAGCAGGCTTCGACCTTGCCTGCCTGCAGCTATCATACTGAACCTCTACGGTTTGTTGACAGCTCCTTGAGGCGCGCGGGAACAGTACGCGCCGTCGACGACTTGGGCTCGGTCCGGTCGGTTACCGGACGATCGGACAGCGTGCTACCCATTGCACGACGTCCGCAAGCCCGCGCCTACGGTGGCCGTCTTGCCTTTAAATTTAAACTGTAGCTGTTATTTTTCAGCCACAGTCTCATTCAAAATAGCTCCAAAATTATTACGAAAACATTTCATCCTAAAATTTAAGCAGTAACCTTAACATGTTTGTTAGCATCTTATCCGAGCACAACTGTTACTCAAAATAACATTAATAACAATACATTGGATTCAGCAGCCGAGAACGGCGTAACAATTTATTATAACAAATGATACCGGTTGCTTGTACGGGAAGGATCAGTAGGATCTCATCGTTTATCATCTCAAGTGATGGAGTTATGAATGTGCAAAATATGGGTTTTGTTGAGTTTCTTTTCATTGTTGTAAGTATGTTAAACCTTTTGTAGTTTTGGAATGGAAACTTCACCGTCAAATTTTGGTCGTTTTAATCCCGCGGAGAGTCGATTCGGTACATGAAATACTAACGATTTGTAAAGAGAAAATAAAAAAATAAACGTAAAACGAGATTAATTTCTTTAAGTAAACGTCAGCTGAGCGAGGCCAATGAACTGTAGGTAGTTAGTACGCAACGACCGACAACTACCTAAAAGGTCATTGACTCGTTTACATAAAGGAATTAATATCGTATATGCGTATATTAATTCGAGTTTTTGAAAAGAAATACTTTATTTTTTATTTTTAAATCGCCAGAATTTCATGTACCGAATAGACCCTCTGCGGGATTAAAACGACTAAAATTCAATGGTGAGATGATTGAGAGCAGTGGTTATCGAATAAATTACCCCTGTAATGCACACAAAGTAATGCGCCTGGCTGGGTTTGAACCCGCCTACAACTCATAAGTCGGGGCCCTTACCATTCGGCCACCACTGCTCTCATAACAAATTATTAAACTATAATTATTGAACTATTGCATACAAAGTGAGGTCGTCGTGTTCAACTACGAGGTCGGTATCCTATAACGAAATCGTCGATACACGACAGCAGTCGGCCAAAACTCTCTTTTAAGGCAAGTCTCTAAATGGTGAGTTCGTACCCGCACCACAAACGACTTGAAATTAGTGTTATAGCGCGGCTCCAACTGCACGACTCTGAAAGTCCAGTTGGTCTTCACACGTACATACTCCACGATATCAATTGTTGTATGATATAAAACTTGTGCACTTTTAATATCAGGTTTATAAGCTTTCTATTAGCTCGCATTGTATGTAACTATATACGTTCGGTTCAAATCTTGCAACTCAATTTTGAAGCAGATATCTTCAACCGATTGAGCTGAAATTTTGCAAGCATTTGTAAATCGCGTGACAATGCAATTTATTCTTTTTAGCCCATTTAATTGAAAGCTTGGTTTTAAAAAGGTTTTTCAATACACTTACTCGAAAACTGCCTCTTATCGCACTACAATTATGTTCGATATGGCATGTATATCACCCGCGTGCATTTTTTAAATTTATCACACCAAGGGCTTTTTTCATTCCTATTTCATCACGGTCAAGGGTGATTATTTGTTTTTTAAAGCAAAGAGGCGAATATTTTTAAGGTTTTAATATTTAATGAAAGTTTAGATTGTGGTTTTGAACAGAATATAATAAATAAACATTATTACTTACACAATATTTGTTATTACCAACAAATTAACATTTATCGGCTTTCTAAATTCAAAAATATATGAATTTCTATTTTTATTAATATTAGGATGAATAAAGTTTGATTCCTTTGCTTCTTTTTCAACCTGCAAAGATTAGACGCGGGAATAAAAGTCTAACCTATTTATTTGTGTATTTTTGTGAAAAAAATGTTAAATTTAAGATTTGAAGAGAATTCTTTAGATGCTACGCCACCGCCGCCAGATATTGTGATAAAGGTAAAAAATACTTGTGATAGCCTGCTGCCAGCTAAATCAAATATAAAATGTATGACAACTTTGAAAAAATTTCTTCAGTACCTACAAAATAAACAAAAATACGTTGTAATTTTCAGAGAAAGTATTTCTTCGTAAGTGTATTGAAAAACGTCGTTTGATACACGTGCAAATTTGTCACTGCAGCCCTCAGCTCCATAACACACTCGCCTTCGGCTCGTGAGAATTCCGCCTCGGTTGCAATGATAAACTTTCTGCACGTGTATCAAAATGTACTATTTTTATTTTTAATTTATTATAGCTTAGGTGGCTATTGCAGTTGCTATTCAAAAATTTATCTACGTTATATTTTTATGTTGGATTTACATAAACACCCTGTATATGAATGTAACTCAGGGTCTTGACCCCAATAGGGCATTCTTCGGCCATTTGTATGGATAGGATCATCGGCCAACTTTAACTTCCAACTTTGGATATCGGTCCGAAAAGTTTTGTTTAATTTCACCCTACATTTTTATCGGTCGGTTGATCGTACGAGGATCGATTTGGAGCAGGATTTGCGTTGAAAGTTTGTGTTTGAGTTGGTTTGTATGTTCAGTCTATGTAAGTTTTATAGTAGAATACATTTATTACAGTTGTGACGCAATTCTGCTTTTCAATTTTTATTTATTTATTTTAAACTGACATACCAACGACTCGTTAATACAAAAAAAGGAATTTACAAATGATCAAAAAATGTCATGGTGAATTCGTCACTTATAGGCATGCATAGCACTTATACAATAAATTATGTCAAAAGAAAGTTGTAGTCACATAAATAATAAATTAAATTACGTTAAAACTAATAAAAATTGAATTGTAATAAATTAAACTGAGAATTACATCGGAATGTCAGTAATATTAAAAATATAGAATAAATTGAGACATAACATTTTAAACAGAAACTACAAGAATATAAATTATACAAATTAAATTAAAACAAACCACAAATAAATCAGTTCAGACAGCATTAATTACACATGGAACAAATCAGATTTCATTGTAAAATATTAATACATTATTTAATACATTAAATGGAGTCACAGAGCGAAAGCAAGAATAATACATATTAGTCGTCAAATCAAAAAATGCAGTATTTGAAATGTGGTAAAATTATTCTGCCTTTTTTATTATATTATTATTATAAAACAGTACTCTCCGACCTCTAAAGATTAGAATAGAATAGAATAGAATAGAATAGAATTACTTTTATTCGAGACAGACACAGCACAACGGTTACAAACATGAAATAATAATAATAATAAAAAAACACACAAATGTACAGAGTACGCTGAGCGTGCCCGCACCGAAAGGGTGACCACCTCAGCATTTGCGGGGCGTCAGACACCCAGCGCTGGTTTTCAGTTGGCACCCCGCAGTGATGCACGGACGAGGGTAAATAAATAAATAAATACACAAATAACTATTTAATAAATAACAACATAAGATTATAAAATAAAATTTGTACCATATTAGATAAAAACTACAAAATTACCAGGTACCCACAATATTCCACTAACAAAAATAACGGCCAACGTTTTACCTACATCAGCCGATGGCGACGCGCGGCGCGCTGATCAACGCGATGACGCATAAGTAAATCTAAACACCGCTACACCGGCCCGGCAATTAGACCAAGTAAATCAAAGAGATTAGTAAAAAAAAATATATGTTTATTACATATAATTTTTTCAAACCTATTTGTGACTGATTGATTGTTTTATGGCATTGCTCGGAAGTTAGGGCCTTAAGATTGGCCACTTTGATCGATGTTCGGTCAGGAAGATTATTTATCCCATCACAGCAAATCTGTATCGTGGTTAACCATTGAATTTCTGTAATAAACCTTAGGCAATACGACCAAATTGATGTTGACCTCTTGTAAAACCCAATATTGACAAGAAGATTAATTTAATTTGCATAAGTTAATGGAAATATTAATCTAGCTCTCAATTGTTTACAATAGATTAGCAATGGTTGATGACCGAACTTAGCCTTTAATATATATTGTGATATTGAAGGAGATCGCAAAGGTTAATGGTCTTATTAATTTGGAAACTGGCAAGATAATGATACTTTTTTTTAGGTATGGTTTCGTTTTTTTTAGGTTTATAACATTTATAGAATTCTGGTGGAGTGTGAGCGGGGCGAACGCCTCAGGAGAAATTTGATTAGAACTTTAAATTTATTAGATATCGGTATTTGCAACAGTGTTCTAGCGAAGCCTACGTCAGACGAGGCAACAATTTTATATAAAATATATTATAATCATTTTAAATAAGTTAAAATTCAAAATTTGGCTTTGATGGAGCGTCATAGTTATTATAATGAAAAAGCTCCCTAATTTAGATTAAAAAAAAAAAATTATTGAATAAGGAAAAGGTTTTTTGTTAATGTCAGAGAAGTCAGGCCGGCTGTCAAGCCGCTAGGCGAATTTAATGGGTTTTTTTTATATAATATATATAGGGTGACTGGTAATTAGTGAACGATACTTAAACACGTGATTATAGTCATGATAACAAATAACCTTAGGGATTGGCCAGAAGTGGCTAAGGACAGAAAAGAGTGGAACAACGGAAGGGAGGCCTTTGCCCTGCAGTGGGACACAACGGGCTCATAATAATAATAATAAGTTAGTTGCCAGGATTATTCACCAGCAACTTGCCTTGAAGTACAACCTAGTGGATTCTGAGGTACCGTATTACAGGTATGTGCCCGACCCAGTTCTCGAAAATGGCCATGCCACGTTGTACTGGGATCGGTCTATCATCACTGACCGGACTATTGTAGCCAATAAGCCGGATATAGTGGTGATTACCGATTAGCGCGCCGCGCAATGATAGTCGATGTCACCATCCCGCATGACGAGAATCTCGTGAAAGCTGAGAAAGAGAAACAAATCAAATATCTCGACTTAGCACACGAGGTTGTCGACATGTGGAATGTGGATCGCTAATGGCCTTATAGCCAAAAGCTTCAACGACCATCTGTCGAAGCTGTCGTTGCGCGGTTGGTTCAAGGGCCTGGTACAGAAGGCAGTACTCCTCGATACGGCTCGCATTGTGAGGAGGTTCCTGTCTCTGGAGCCCTAACCACCGGTAGCTTGGACCCTGCTCCCGACACCGGCGGACTACTATTTTTTATATTTTTAAATGTTTTTTTTTATATATATATTTGTAATAAGAAATATATAGAAATATAAAACAATATGTGATGAGAATAAATAAAGGAAATAATATAATAATAACAAATAACTTTTACTACGGGACCAAACCTGAAATCTATCAAGTTCAGTACATTTATGTTCGCCTAACTGGTCAAAATATACTGAACTTAGTTCTTTTTTCGCGATTTCAGGTTTTTTTCGCGATTTCAGGTTTGGTCCCATAGCAAAAGTTGTTTGTTGTCATGACTACAATCAGGTGTTTAAGTATCGTTCACTAATTACCAGTCACTCTATATATGTGGTAATTTTGAACGGATGGTAATAAATGAGATAGCAAATATGAGGAAGAGAGAAAGGATGACGACACGACATTACGACTAAGGTACGATAAAAGTGTGCTAAAAAGGAATATAAAACATTAATAGGAGGGTTCTGTTACATTTCCTAATCCCCAAACCCCTAGCCGATCGGACCGACCTCAACTCGTCGACAGCACGTAATGTTCCCGCGCGCCTCAAGGAGCTGTCAGCAAACCGCAGAGGCCCAGGCTGCTAGCTGCAGGCAGGCAGGGTCGAAGCCTGCTGGGGTTATGGGTCGGCTTCTGAAAAGAAGGCTCGGTCCCGGCACGATAGGCAACGAAGGAACGGGTTAGGTTTTTAGTCAGTAAGAGTCTGACACTATTTCCCGCTCCGTTCAAGGGCGGGATCTGTCATTGGATGATTTTACCTACCATAAAAAAACCCTTAAGTAGCAATAAAGTACTTTTATATAGAAGGCTTAGTCCATATAAAACCCTTTAATAGACAATTTAATTTATTTATTATTATTAAATACTAGCTGTTACCAGCGGCTTTTCCCGCGCTAAAGAAGAAAATTGTCCTAGGGACTGAAAAAATTTGCCTGCTGCAGTCTTCCCGTCCAATTATAATTTAGGTGTCGTTTGTCAAGTCTAGAGTGAATAACGATAGCTTCACTGCTTTCCATCAGATGAGATCGCGGTCAATCACTAGTTTATATCAATTAAAAAAAAAATGGAACATACTTTCGAAATACAAAATATTCTATGTGCTATTCTAGGACAGTAAGGTTAAAAAGTAACAAACACACACCATTAAATTTTGATCGTTTAAATCCCGAGGAGGGTCGATCCGGTACATGAAATGCTGTCGATTTGTAAAGATAAAATAAAGTACTTTTTTTCTAAAACTCGAATTACTTTACGCATGTACGTAATTAATTTCTTTAAGTAAACGGGTCAATGACCTTGTATGTCGGTCGTTTCATACTAACTATCTACAGGTCATTGAACTCGCCCAGCTGACGTTTACTTAAAGAAATTAATTTCGTACATGCGTAAATTAATTCGAGTTTAAGAGAAAGTACTTTATTTTTTAATTTTATATTTACAAATCGATGGTGTTTCACGTACCGAATCGACCTTCCACGGGATTAAAACGACCAAAATATAACGGTGTATACACATACACCACACTCACTAACTTTTGCTGTTATGATATTAACAAGTCTAATTTATACAAATTCAAGCTTATAACTTAAAATATAGGTGTAATATTCTGAATAAAAAACGTCTATTTACAATTTTATTAAAAAATCAGCCACTATGTACTGTGCGCGTAGTGATAGTAAAAAATTCTATTTGAGTACACGTGGGCCCGACTCGTGTCCATGATTTATAGTCCAGTGTTGCTGATGTCAAGCACGAAACTCCTGGACACACGTGACGAACCAGCCAATATGTGCCAAGAAGTATTTTTACTTACGCTTATACAAAATGAGACTTTATGACAAAGAAATAAGGCCTAATTTACCATAAGCTCTAGTAGAACATGAGATGTTTCAATTGAAAAGTTTTGCATTCATGCCGCCAGCCTTTCTTTTATACAAAGTTCACCCTTAGTTACAGAGATTAAAGTTCAATTTTTAATATGATTTTGTTATAAGTAAAAGAATATAGTTTGAATTTAAGATTGGTTTTTCATAAACCACCACTTCAGAAAGAGATTTCTTCGAACAGTGAGATACTCGTAAATATAGCAAAAAAAATAGGCCCTGTAAGTTGTAATATACCTAAGTATATATATAATATATATTTTGAAACAGCCTGTATATTATATCAAACGGTTATTCAGAACTCACAATAAGTACCAGAGAAAATACTCTCTTTTCATTGAAGGTCGCTATGGGAACGAAAGGTGAGGAATATTTCGTTTGAACGATCGAATCGTAGCAAATTACCGTCAGTAAGCGCCCTTTACAAATATAATGATAAAAGTATACAAATATTTGACGTCACAATGGGAAAATACTAATAGGTTCTCAATATTTTTTATGGAAAAGTGACGACACAATTTACTTACATTATAAGCGCAAAATAGAATAGTTGGATCAAAAATAGTAAATAATAATAACGATACTATTTATATAAAATGTTATCAAATATTTCTATTCCACTTTTAAAATGACGAACTTGAAACGATATTCATAACTTACAAACATCAATAAGATCAAAGACATTTCATACCTCACGAACTAAGAAGCCAAAATATATTTCAAGCAAAACAGATATTGTAAATCACGGTAACGAAGCCATCCATTTTGTGAAATAAACGTATTTTTTCTTTTCATCTCTGATTTTGCTCGTTTCACCATCTTTTTTGATGTAGAAGTATCATAGGACATAATAGAGGCTCGTTATAGGATTATTTATCATCGTTACGTTGTAAAAGTTCTTGGTATTCAATTTAGGGATTTATTTTGCACCTACTTGTATAGAAAATAGAACTTTACCTAAGTGTTTTATTTTCTGTTATCATCTTTTCGCAATTTGTACTCACATCTCTTTCGTATTTTTGTTTTGTACTAGTTTCTGTTAGCAGCTTTGCCCAATTACCCCCCATTTCATCCCCTTAGGGGTTTTTTTATGGTAGGTAAAATGATCTAATGACAAATCCCGCCCTTGGGCGGAGCGGGAAGTAGTGTCAGACTCTTACTGACTAAAAACCTACCCCGTTCCTTCGTAGCCTATCGTGCCGGGGCCGGGCATTCCTTTCGGAAGTTAACCCATGACCCCAGTAGGCTTCGACTCTGCCTGCCTGCAGTTAGCAGGCTGGGCCTCTTCGGTGTGCTGACAGCTCCTTGAGGCGCGCGGGAACAGAACGCGCATGAGCTCGGTCCGGTCGGTTACCGGACGATCGGACAGCGTGCTACCCATTGTACGCCTTCCGCAAGCCCGCATCCCCTTAGGGGGTGTATTTTGGAAAATCCTCTCTTAGTGCTTGCTTAAATTCTAAAAGGAAACTTTGTGGAAAGGTACACGCTCCTAGGCACTGTAATCATCGATGACATGTGTTCGGTCTGGATGATTCAAAAGCGATGATGAAGAAGATAATGGCAAAGCAAGTTTGTTACCAACTCGACTAATGTGATCAAACTGTGTGCTTGGCAGCCCTGTTCAAGGCAATCTTCTTCTCACTCACATCAATTGCTTCCTTCATACAAGCTTCAACTCATTCATTCTATGCCGCGCATTTAAGTAAATCAGCGCAATTAAATTCAGTGACAAACCATCATAGAGCTTTGTTACGTCAGAGAATGAAACTTAACACTTCATCAAAAAGATCACATGTCATCCTAATTTACTGACCTGTATCTTCAAACCCGATAGTACCTCGAGAGTCTGAATCGAGTGGGGAGTAGACGAGCACATTTTTCCCCAGAAAGTGATACGAACCAGCAAATGGTGAATATATTGACATCGATTCTGACAGTCTGGATTTATTGTCAGCTAGGTCAAGCAATTGCTTATGTACTTAAAGTAACTAGTAAATTCGCAGGCAACGGCTTTATCTTTTAAATGGTTTGTTTGTATGTGTTAAATGTTACAAGCTTAACACCACCCGGGAATAACTTGAAGGTTGTGATTTGCTAAGGATCTTCTTTGGAACAGATGACTTGGGCCCTTAAATCCATCTCACACTTTTAAAATGATTTCATGCTATTGTTGTTAATGAACCTATTTACACTTATTATCATCAGCCATAATTCTTACACACAACTTATGAGCATTATCCTTAAAAATTCATAGGTCACAATAGAAAATAATTATAAAGATTAATAAAATTTAAAATAAAACCTATATAATAAATTACTAATTTAGCCGAACCTATATATAAAAAAAGAAGCAGACAAATAAAAAACAACTTAGAAAAAAACCTAACCAATATTCTCCTTCACTAAAAAGCTGGTCATTTTAAAACAACACTGTGTGCGCCAGTTGTTACACGATAAATTAATCTTGTCAATGAACCGATCGGCTCCGCTGCGATACTATTGAAAAACGGCGCTTTCACGTTGACATATGGCCGGGGAAGGCCACGTCGCTGTTTTCCATTTTTTAAATTTTTGGGTAGATAGAAAATTTTTGAGCAACGAGCGAACTGCAAATTGTTCGTCAAAATCTAACAGCTATGCATATCTATGGCGTATGTACTGGTTTCTATATTGAATGGAAAGTTTGTTTAACTATTTTTGGGCACTAAAACATGAGCTTTGACGATTCTGGCTATTTCTTTATGTAGGGTGACTGGTAATTAGTGAACGATAATTAACACGTGATTGTAGTCATGATAACAAACAACTTTTACTATGGAACCAAACCTGAAATCACGAAAAACATCAGCCAAGTTCAATACATTTTGACCAATTAGGCGAACACAAATGTACTGACCAGCAGATTTTTTTTCGCTATTTCTGGTTTGGTCCCACAGTGAAAGTTGTTTGTTATCATGACTACAATCACGCGTTTAAGTATCGTTCACTAATTACCAGTCACCCTA
Source organism: Leucania comma (assembly GCA_958295575.1). Lineage (NCBI taxonomy): Eukaryota > Metazoa > Arthropoda > Insecta > Lepidoptera > Noctuidae > Leucania > Leucania comma. Next base: position 9,045,819 of record OY282474.1, on the reverse strand, counting down.
TACATGTATATAAGCACACCAACGACTCATGTACAAAACATTGGTTACAGTATATTTACTTACAACTTTTTTTTAAATATCACTTATAAGTATTCACAGCATTTGCAGTTAGTTCGTTTTATCACTTAATTAATGATTATTATTAGGTTTAAGACTAAAAACTGGCATTATAATATAAAAAATAAATATTATTCTTTTCAACCTAAGAACCTATTCTGATACTTATTTTAGTGGTGTTAAATAACTGTTACTACTCTAGTCCTATCTAGAATAATTTAAATTACGAACTCTCAAAAGAAAACAAAGTTACAGTCAAGAAATATACAACAAGCCGAAGTGAAACAATTCGTAACGCGGAAAATACGAACTCATCCGGCACCGACACAGCCATAATACCTACAGAAATAAAGAAAGAAGAAAAAAGCAATACGTTTCAGGATGCAATCCAAATAAACACACAAAGTTTGCCTCGCAACGCTTGATAAAAAGTCGAAGCAACTTCGACTTGTCTAGATATTAGCTTCGGAAATGAAGCTCGGTACAGTCCCAACGAAAGCTAACATTGTATTGAAATAGAAACCGACGAAGAGCCTCAATGTTTTTATTTGGAAACAAGTTGGTAACGAAGCGAGCTGTGCAAAGAACATGGTGGCGTCTGTGTTGCGTTTTTACTATAAATTGGATTTGGAAGTTATAGAAAAATTCAATGATGGAAATCTTAAAGTAGACAATTTTTAACTCTTTATCTGTATTTATAGTTCGTTTTCTGTCAGCGGTTTGGCCTTGTCATAATTGAAAATTAACTGAAGAAGCGACCACAGGATTAAAGTAACCTATTCCAGAACAGAGAGCAATGAGTCGTACGTCGTGGACGTCGTGGTTTCTAAACTATGCGTTTGATTTATTTTATTATAACGGCTTTAAATAATAAAGGAAAACATCCTAAGCAAAAAAAAAAAAAATACAGCCAAAAATTACGACGTGATATTTATCAACACCAAATGGGCCCTTGTAGAGGATTACGCTCATATGTCAGTAGGTACATTATAAAACTGAATATTGTATTCCAGGAATTGGTCTACTCGGGTGCAAAGTTTCATCCAAACCTAAAGGGAGTAACTTTTAAGGTGTGATTTTTTTGTGAGGTTAGACACATTCTGGTAAGTATATGAAACAGAGAGTAAAGTTCCACATATCTCCGTTAAAAAGGGAGGATCCTCCGACCAGACGGGTGCTATGTCTGGTAGAGCTAGTGCCCGATAGATGATTTCAGGCTGTTCTACGTATATATGTTCAAATCGCGCGGAGAATTTTAATTGCACGATGCAGGATTAGTTCATTTATGATGACATAGATGTCGCTACACATTAATAAAATTAGAAAATTAGTGTCATCTTTAGGCAGGTTTAGGTTGTGAATATTTGTGACTTAAGTGGTAGTGGGTAGGGTACATTGCTCGCAGAACAGATGATTGATAGGTATGAAAGGTTCTGGAGTGATGATCACCTACCGGAAGACGCAGCGTTGGACGGCCTCCAATGGACCAATGACTTGGTGACGGTTGCGGGAATCCGATAAATGCGAAACACACAGGACCGCTTGTTATAGCGACACTTGGGGGAAACATAAGTTTATGTAACAGTGGACGTCTTTTGATTGAAATGGTGATGATGATGATTCATTACTTGATGCTTTTCTTATAGAATAGTGTAGTTGTTCCAAATTCAGTTAATTAGTTTATCATAATATTTCTAACTTACTTTGAAAAATATCCATCGAATTGAGTGTTGAATTTTTATATACCAGACTTCACTCAACAGCAAACAAAAAGACATCACCCAGTAAGTAACGTAAGTAAAATCTAAGGGTTCATAGAACTTCAGAGTTCAGACAAAGGTAAAAGGTTTAAATGCTTTATGACAGCTACTTTGAATGAGGGAGGTTCAAAAGGGAAGTTGTTAGACGACAGATGTGGCATAAACGTGAAACTAGTGAACCGTTCATATTGCCGTTTCTTGATGTAGTTGAGATGGTAATTGAATTTTTCATTTTAGTTTCGTCATTACTTATGTTGTTGAGACTATGGAGATGTGGTGGCCGAGTGATAACGGCTCCAACTTAGAAGTTGTAAGTAACGGGATCAAACCCAGCCAGGCGAATTACTTTGTGTAATCTTTATTTCATCACCACAGCTTTCAAAATGGTGATGAAAAACATCGTAACGAAACCGGTATGTACGAAAACCAAAAATTGTAAGACATGTGATATCCCACACTGGGCTCGCGTGATTGATTACGGCCCATTCCCTCTCCGAGAAAGGAGGCCTGAGTCCCAGCAATGGGAACATAATAAGGCTGATGCTATGCTATACTATGCTGTTTTTTTTGTGCTTATGTACTTGTAATTGACAGGTATGTCAATTACACTGTGATTTCATAAATGCAACGTCTTTCTTTTCAATCGACAATCGTTCAGTACATAAAAATGTGACGGAAATGTATTTCACCCACTTGTAAGCAAATAATACTACGGATATCACTAAGGATGTGAGGTCCGAGTGCTCATCGAGTTGTTTGAGACATTAGCAAACAGCTGATCGACTCTTCACGTGACCGAGGACTTTTCTTTGACCAACGAATCAGCATTGCCATTTAATGTGGCAATGCTGCCAATATTCAGGTCACCTTTCCCGTTCAGTGATTTATATGATTTTTTTAATGCCTAACAAATTCTTTTTATAAATATGTTGAGATTTTAACCCTTTGAATACCGTAATTAGAGACACAATAGAAAGACAATAGCATTGCAGACACCAGTGTCCGCTTAGAGCTTGATAGTTAGGTATATCTATTCTCTTCATAATATTAGCATAGAAATAACAGTGAATCAAAACAAACAATAACGTTCTGAAAATTTATGCTTACCTTTCCTTCAGTAATATATTACCTAATTGTAAATCTTTGAATAATAGTGTACTTTACAAACAACTTTTAAATAAAAGATAATTTGAGATTCTTAAAAATTTCAAACATAAACATGATATTTACATTATTTTTCGCGGAGACAAGCAATAAATTGTCGGTGGTAAATGTATACGTCACAATATATATTTTGACTGGCCTGTTGGTCTAGTGGTTAGTGGCTCTGACTGCTATGCCGGAGGTCGTGGGTTCGATTCCCACCCAGGACAAATGTTTGTGTGATGAACACGATCATTTGTTCTGTGTCTGGGTGTTATTTATCTATAATATGTATGTATTTAGAAATATATAAGTATGTTTATCAGCTGTCTGGTACCCATAACACAAGCTCTGCTTAGTTTTGGACTAGACGGTGTTGTGTGATAGTTGTGGAATATATTATATATTATATACCTTTCAGTATTATTATACTCGTATAATACATTGGAAGTAAAAGAAAACTAAATCCTACAAACTTTGGAGTTTCTTGCCGGATCTTCTTCACGGTGCTCGTTTCATTTCTGTGAAATATCATCAAACAATAGTACTAGCAAAGAGATTAAAGAGATACTATAGAGCGGACATCAGAAGAAATGTCTTAGGCCGTGTTTACGGAGACGTAGCGCGTTGCGCGGCGCGTTGGGCGTTTCGTCGTACATTGCTGCAGCGGGCCGCGTCATCGCTCGCGCAAACACAAACATATGGCAATGTATAGTGCGTTTCACGAAAGAATTCCCTTCACCGTAATGTTGGTAGCACGGCGAACCAGTGTTGCAACATTTTTAGTAATGAAATTACTCGATATAAGGGAGATTTACCTATATTGCGTTACTTTTACAAATTGCCTTCTAATTTATTTTTTCTTTTGGAAACTGTAAAAACTGTTATTGGATAAAATATACTACTACATAGGAATTTGGAACAATTCATAGATTTATTGGGATGCAAGAAAGGATAAAACCTCCGATTGTCGACCGCTCTAGCAGCAAGCAGTCTTGATACATGATTTAAATCGTACATCTGGCAGCCCTGACAAGCACTTTCGTTCTTTGACGTTTAGACAGGCAGGGGAGCCAACATTACAACGAAGGGAATTCTTTAGTGAAACGCACTTTACGACGGACTGCCCGACACGCCGCGCAACGCGCCGCGTCTCCGTAATCCAGCACTTAGAAAAACTGTCATCCTATGTTATGTAGCTTTCAACAGTAAACATGCGAATTAAATATGTAATTTATATGTTTTACGTTATTTTCTAGAACCATTTGCAAAAAATATTAACTTCTAATTAATTACACAGCAGATACGAAAAAAAAAATGAAAATAAACTGAAGTTAGGTCCAGTCGTCCACACTAGACTGAGTGACTTACTCTTAAGTAACAATTATCGAATCACGTTTTTGTTCGCTATGTCCTGTCTATTGGTAGTCTATATTTAATGTTTTTGAGTACTAGTTACTCAGGCCCCAAGCGAACGCTAGCGTTTGCACACCTATTGACTTTCTATTGTGTCTCTAATTACGGTATCCAAATGAATATTATTGATTTTTTCACGGTGTCATATTACCTATCGTAATAAAACATAACTTTGTTCTAATGAAAGATTTCAGACCAATCCTCAATAAAGGAAGAGGAAAGAGGCATTTTTACGATTAACTAATTTTCATTGAGGAAACTCTAAGTTTGGTCACTCTAAACTCATTTGAAAAAAGTAAAAGTAGCAGTAATTGGAAAATTAATTACGATCAATAGCACCCGAAAAACGTGAAAAAAAATCCATTTTCGCAAATTATTTTCCCTTAGCAATTCTCAGTTGCCTTACAAAATTTTCATAAACTCAACTTACAACATCGATGACCAAAAATAAGTACATTTGCTTAATGTAAATGACAGGATATTTACCTCTCAAAAGGACGGTAATTAGCGATGTCTATTTAAAATAAAAATCTTTCTACCTAATTTATTTTGCGGACTTTTTTTTAGTGGAATGGCCAGTGAGACCGGCGTAATTACGGACAACCGGGGTCGCATTGCGAATTAAAGAATAACTTTTTCACCAAAAATGTTGAAGAAACAGAAAATTAAACAATTGAGGTGCCAAGATAAACATTGGTCGTTTGGTGGAACGAAAATTTTACTTTGCTCGAAATTTCCGCAACCATTTTGTTTTAATACCGATTTTATCAAGTGTTAAAAATATTAAGTAGGTTGTTTTACGAAAGAAGAAAACATATATAGAGCATGTAAAAATTACTAGGGCCGAACAAAATTAATAATTGGGACACCGTGCAGGAACTTTCTGAATTCATTATAAGCGTCATTATAAGCAGGACTTATTCTGTTCCAGCCCATAAATAATGAAAGACAATTTGGCCAATCCGTTCGTTTTTTGTAATTCTAGAGAGGCTTATGTGCCTCTCTAGAAGTATAGTATAGTACAGATTTTTTTTTTAAATATCATATAAAACCTTTCCTTAGCAGTCGGCCAAAAAGAGAATTGAACTCAGAAAGTTCAATTCTCGGGTAAGGCAAACAACGGTTTTTCCATTAAGAATTTTGTAACGAAGCACGTTGCAAGCATTTTTGTTACGAAAGATAACTTGCACCTCTCTTTTTGCCCGACTGCTAAGGAAAGGTTTTATATGATATTTTAAAAAAAATACTATACTATATTCTATACTATACTATACTTCTAGAGTTCCTACACTCTGAAGTATCGTGTGCGTACCCTGAGATGAAAGGGGAAGTAAAGTGTATATTTTATTCATTACCATATCTTGAGGAGCCACTCTTTGGTTATAACATCGATATATATGTACTACGCACTAGATTAGGCATGCCGTACAATCACTGTGCTTGACTTAAGTGTACTGCAGGCCATACATCTCTTTACATTGATGACTTGATGACATTAGTAAACGACATAATGCCAATTTAGCGCTGCAGCGAACTTTTGTTTTAACGATTCAGTATTTTGACAAATAATTTCCATGAACGAACTTGTTTATCACTTAGAATATAGTCGTAAGTCGATGGGTTATAACCTTTATCAAATGAAACAAAGGGCCCCGCTCTCAAAAATCACAATATTTCGTATAATATTCTGAAAAATCTAGCGTAATCCTGTAAATAAGCCAGCGTAATCCTGTGATCATCGAAATAAGTCGTAAAATTTTCTTTTATCAAACACCAATCTTGCTCGGGTGCTCGTAGCTTGCGTGCGTATCATGTCCAAACTTTAACATGGAGTGTCGAAGCAACGTAAGTGCTTTCGATTTTTAGATGTTTTTGCATGAACATGATTTAATTTTGCAAATTATAATAGGTAACAATTAAATTTACATTGTTTGTATTTCTATGGTTCCGTACTTCAGTCGGTAACAACACAACTCTCATAGAATCATTTTTATGTCCGTCTGCCCGTCGTCCGTGTGTCCGTTGTCTGTTCGTCTGTCCATTGCCGGTCCTTGATATAGGCCATGATCAATGCATCAATCATGATCATGGCAAGGAGGTGGTTTTTTTTTTTTTTTTTGGTAGGTAAAATCATCCAATGACAAATCCCGCCCTTGGGCGGAGCGGGAAGTAGTGTCAGACTCTTACTGACTAAAAACCTACCCCGTTCCTTCGTTGCCTATAGTGCCGGGGCTGAGCCTTCCTCTCAGAAAACGACCCTTGGCCCCAGCAGGCTTCGGCCCTGCCTGCCTGCAGCTAGCAGGCTGGGCCTCTACGGTTTGCTGACAGCTCCTTGAGGCGCGCGGGAACAGAACGCGCCGTCGACGACTTGGGCTCGGTCCGGTCGGTTACCGGACGATCGGACAGCGTGCTACCCATTGCACGCCGTCCGCAAGCCCGCGCCTACGGTGGCCGGAAATCGGGATCGGAATCCCGGCGGCGGCTGGGGCGAGCGCCCCGTTGCCTCTGCCTGATGCGGTCGGCCTCCTCCTTTGCTAGCATTACTGCTTCGCAGAAGGAGGCGACCGCCTGCCATCCCTCCTCGCTACGGACCATGGCCTGAACCAAGGCCCGGCGAGAGAGATCGCTGCCGCCGATCGGCCCCACGAGGACACGGCGATGCTCCGCCCAGGCAGGGTACACCTCAACAGTAAGGCAAGGAGGTGGTGCGGCTGGGCCGTGAGGGCCGTTGCCTCTCGCGTGCGGCCTCCTCCTTTGCTAGCATTACTGCTTCGCAGAAGGAGGCGATCGCCTGCCATTCCTCCTCGCTTTGGAGCATGGCCGAAATCGCCGCTGCCGATCGCCCTGGCGAGAACACGGTGATGCTCTGCCCAAGCGGGGCACACTTCGACCGACACGTGTGCTCCACCGTGTCCTCTCGGCAGTCCACACAGTGGTGACACCCGGGCGTCGGTTCCATACGAATCCGGAACACGAACCTCCCGAACTTGCCGTGTTCGGTGAGAACCTGGGTCATGCGGTCCTGCCACGCCTCAAAGAGGGGCCTTACCGAAGAAAAGCCGTAGTCACACGTTATCAAAGTGTTACGGTCGGTAACAATACAACGTGTGACTACGCGGCTTTTCTTTTTGTTTTGTTCTTATTTCTCCAGTTGACTTGTTTAGCAGCTTGAAAATCTTATTTATTTCATACATCGTTTTTTTTAAATTTTGTGTGTCACATCCACAATGACACCTTCTCCACATACCTCAATGTTCTCATGTATCCAGGAGTGCGAACTTATACCTGGTAGGACTAAAGTTTGATTGAATATTTCAGGAGGGTAAGCTAACTTTTTCGCTTTCTTTACCCAAATTGCATAAGGATTATATTGGCATGCGTTCCCTTGATTCTATTGACATCTTTATGTTCAAACAGCACAGATTCAATTTGCGATTTTTTTTCTTTTTTGTTTGTTTCATTTTCAAGAGAAAATATGCTCTTTGACAAAGTTTTTGTGGTTTTTAGAGAATATTTATTTGGAAAAAGATTAAATTGTTACCGATTTTTCAGATCCAAACAAAGATTGATTCTCCCCAACTTTGATGCAGATTTACTTAATAAATAAAACAAAAATCCTTAAATTACTTTAACGCTGAATGAAAACATTTTTTTTGCCGAGTTTAAGTGAATAATATTTCTTTAAAAATAATATAACTCCCAATACACATTAATTTCCTAATAAAACAATTTAAATAATAAAACATTTTCACAAAATGTTTTCTCGACTGCCGAAAAAGGTTATATTGTTTTTTTATCAGAATAAAACGTAATCTTACTTTAACAATAATTATATTTAAAAAACATCAATATTTATACATTCCTCTAATAGAAGTTATATTTATTTCCTATTAGCTTATCCTAATACTTCTGAAAAAAAAGTATTTACGTGATTGTCCAGAAAAATTACCCGTGTTCAAAGTTTTATCCAATAAAATACTTAAAAACTTCCGTCTTTTTAATATCATTATATATTAATATTTCTGCCCAAAATTATTTAGACCATCTTAGTCTAATACAATAATGCCATTGGTTTTATTAGGCACTCCTTTCAGTTGCTACAAAAATAAAACTAGTATTAAAAAGGAAAAGTTTGTAACTTTCGCCTTATTAATATCAGTTAAATTTTTAAGTTACACTTTATAATATTAGGACGATTTTTGCACAAAATTAATGTATTATTTAGACTATCTTAGTAAGTAAAATATTTATTGCGCAAAGAAAATTAAAGCTATTTTAACAATAACATCAGTGCTGAAACACTAAAAATGAGAGTGGCTATTTCACATAAATAAGATCACTGTCTTTCAAACTAGGAAACAATCAAGTCTAAACTAAATAATGTCATTTGGTTTTATTAGGTACTCTTTTTAGGTGCTACAAAAATAAAACTATAAGGTTGAATCTTTTTAAACAGAACCTGTATCCAACGTTATTAGACTCTCCTCGGTTCTCACCTTGCAATGTATCGGCTGATCCAACTTTGATGAGACCTAACTTTATTTCTAACTCAATTTCACTTCGGTCTCAAGTTAATACTCTGTCTTCTAGTGCCTTTCGTTCCGTTTGCTCGGGTAAAAGTATTTTGGTTTCGTATTACGGACTAGATTTTATTTATCTAGCTGGTCTATAGTTACATATTATGAGAAATAGAATTTGTTTATTCATGTTTTAGGTTAATGTTTCATTAACATCTGCCAAATTATTAACGTAATTATTTTACAAATATATTCAAACCACTATGCTAAAATATAAGAATTATTCTTTATTTGTTAGTTTAACAAACTAAGTACAAAAATTTAAATAGGTATTAACTAAACTAAGTATTTACACTAACCTAACTTAATAACACAAAATACACTTAGGCGTCGAAGTATTCTTCCACAATGACAATGTTCTTTAAGCGAAGAACGAATCAGCCAAGAATAATTTTTATTTATTTATTTAAACTTCATGTACAGTAGTGGTACATAGGTGGACTTAATGTAACAAGGCATTCTCTATCAGTCAACCTTTGGGTTAAAAAAGAAAACACTGTGGTGGGCAATGACGTTATTATTAGAATAAATTATTATTGTACAGGAATAATGTGGTGGCTGAGTGGTAACGACCCCGACTTACGAGTTGTAGGTCGCGGGTTCAAACTCAGCCAGGCGCATTACTTTGTGAAATTTATTTCATTACCACTGCTCTCAAAACGGTGAAGGAAAACATCTCGACGATACCGGCATGTCCTAGAATCAAAAATTCGAAGACACGTGACATCCACCAATCCGCAATAGGCCTGCGTGGTGGATTACGACCCATTCCCTATCCTAGAGAGGAGGTCTGAGTCCCAGCAATGGGAACATTATAAGGCTGATGTTATATACAGGAATAATTGCAAAATTATTTACCTTATTTATTATTGTAGTATAAAGTCTATTTAATACTATTTTTTTTTTTAAATTGTAAGTAACAACATCAGTTGATACTATAAAATTGACACGCCATCGAATTTCAGGATTCATTTACGTTGTTTTACCAATATGCCGGCCGAAAACATATGCATCAATAAACATTGAAAAATAAATCGATTATAAATTCGATTTTAATATCAGACTATCGATAGCTTCAATATTGTTTTTCACGCCGCGAGGTCAATTTTGTGGATAATTTTATTATAGTGTTGGTTTAGTTTTTTTTTAAATATGAGCAACTTTGGAAAACGATGCACAAAAATATAAAACGTATCTTGTATTAACAAGACTTGATTTATATCCTTATTATCTTGGGTCCGTTATCAAATAAGCACCAGTAAATTTTATTTTCAATATTTGAAAACCTAAGCAAATATTGAAGTCAAACTATCCACAAAATTGCAATCGTACATAAACCTTTACGAAAGGCTGGCCAACCCGAGGTACATTTTCATACAACCGCTCTTACGTGATTATGATGTTATTACACATCTTTCTCGAAATATTTTGGATACACAGATATCTTAGTGATATCTAGGCTTCTATAGAAATCGAAAATTAAATTTGTGTAAAACTAATCCAGTAAAGATTTGTAGTCCTTGCACACATGCATGACTTACGCGTGGAGATGCAACGTCGGGGCGAAACTCCGCTGCCGCGACAAGTCGCGGCATGGCGGACAGAGCTCCGGCGGGATCTCATGGTGAAATGGCGAGAGCGACTGTCGCAACCTCGTGCTGGGCACGCCACGATCGAGGCGGTAAGGCCCCTCTTTGAGGCGTGGCTGGAAAGGCCCCACGGCGTCGTCACCTTCCGTTTGGCGCAGGTGCTGACCGAACACGGCAAGTTCGGTCCGTACCTGTACAAGATCCGTGCGGAGACGACGCCCGGGTGTCGCCACTGTGCGGACCGCCCGGTGGACAGGGTGGAGCACACAGTCGAGGTGTGCCCCGCTTGGGAAGAGCATCGCCGTGTCCTCGTGGGGGCGATCGGCGGCGATCTCTCGCGCCGGGGCTTGGTTCAAGCCATGCTCCGGAGCGAGGAGGAGTGGCAGGCGGTCGCCTCCTTTTGCGAAGCAGTAATGCTAGTAAAGGAGGAGGCCGACCGCATTAGGCAAAGGCGGACACGCCGCCGCCGCCGCCGGGTTTCCGATCCCAATTTCCGGCCACCGTAGGCGCGGGCTCGCGGACGGTGGGCAATGGGTAGCTCGCTGTCCGTCCGTCCGGTAACAGACCGGTCCGAGCTCAGGTCGTCTACGGCGCGCACCGTTCCCGCGCGCCTCAAGGAGTTGTCAGCAAACTGTAGAGGTCCAGCAGGGCCGAAGCCTACTGGGGCCAAAGGTTATGCGAGAGTGTCACCACGGGCCCCGGGACAAAGGCGAGGAATGGAAAGGTAGGTTTTTAGTCAGTAAAAGTCTGACACTGTTTCCCGCCCCACCCAAGGGCGGGATTCGTCATTGGATGATTTTACCTACCAATAAAAAAAAAAAAAAAAAAAAAAGTAAAGATTTGTGGAAATCTGCTATTTTACGTGAACTTTGGCCTTCCATAATGTACTCATATATTAAAAACATAAATAAAAACTTCTATATTCTAATATATATCTATATCTCCTATATTCAAAATCTCAATTAAATGTGCAAGGTTTCTAACCTTGCACATTTAATTGAGATTTTGAATGACGACCATTTATCCCTTTACCGTTTAAGGGTTTAAAAAAAAACACGTATTACCTGGAACAAGTTTTGTGAAATATTCGAGTAAATCATGGAACTACCGAATGCCAACAGAGTTTTTAAGCGTTATCTCTTTTTTTTTCGCGTTGCCTTTTTATCAACCATCACGCTGAATTGCGTTAAATGAAGCAATATGCTTTTAAACCATGCAAGACGTTGACGATACACGAGTAGGGAACGCCTCTCTTAAGAACTTATTTCCTTAAACTCTTTTCTTTCGTCAGACTACAGATTCTCAGTTTAATACAATAAAACTGTCCACTAACAAAAAATAAAAGAACGAAATTATTTTCAAATAAAGAAATAAAACAATACCGTAGAAATAAAAAAGAAATTATGCTATGAACATTTTAGGAATGATGTGAACGCAATTTAATCTTTCTTTTTAAGGGCTATTTCATGACGCATCGATGGGTATCTACTTTTAAATGAAAATTGTGGAAGGTATTTTCTTAAATTTTGTTGTTGTGTATATTTTTAACCACAATATTTTATATTACAAAATAATGTGGAAAACGTGTTTAAATATTGAATGAATTACACACCGGAGATCATAAAATCTCTGAAAAATAGATACATTCAATCGAAATTTGGTTTGTTTTTAATTAAGAGTAGTTGTAATAAGTGTAGGGTTTTTCTTTTAATATATGTCGGATGAAGAGACTTGCAAAAAGAACAGACCCCTGAGGAACTCCCGCATTAGTTGTCATGGGCTCTGATGAGCTATCGTCGACAACAACTCGTAGAGACCATTCAGTCAGAAAGTCTTTTACCCAGTTACCTAATCAGACCAGGGGAAATGCCGTCCGCTGGAAGCTTAGGCCGTATACGGAAAGAAAGCTGGCAGCCTGCGCCGATCTAAGAGCCCAGCCAGCGCGGGTAATCTGCGCAGGTATAGGCGCCGAGTTTCTATACAAATATTCAGCACTGGTAGATCGGCGCAGGCTGCCTGCTTTCTTTCTGTATACGGCCTTACTAAAAAGGCTAGCGTGCCATACTCTGTCAAAGTAGTGAGTAATAATTATAGTTAGTAAAGAATGTTTCAATTAAAAATTGTGATAAAATAAAGTAAACACTGAAAATATTTTTTATTTCTCTAATGCTATTAATGAATGTTATGCTAATGAAATCATTAATCAATCAATATTCCTCGCATAGATTTAAGTTTGTTTTAAAATGTTTTTTACTTATTTTGATATACATAAAGTTTATTCTTTTCAAAAAGACTGGTTCAGAGAATTTTCTTAGTTGTTTTTTTGTCTTATTTTAATTTTTAGTTCTACCACGAGCTAAGTAAAAGCTACTGTCCACTTTTAGTAAAATGTTAATTAAAAGTGAAATCTATTGGTTTATTAAAATAATAATTCAAAGCAACGAAATTTCTAAATAATTTAAGTACTTAGGTAAGGTCTATCTACTGAGTTATATTGCTTTTTATTACACTCTTAAATACAGCACAGTTTCCGTTAGGTCTTTTACGAAGATCACATTTATTCAAAAAATACCTACAAAATAAAATATTCACGACAAAATTATTTTATGAACGCTAAAGCGAGGTCTATTATATAGAGGTATCTTTCATATTATTGCGCCGACACTTCCCCTTGGGGGTCGACAGACTATATCGTTTTTATGTGCTCTCTTTACGGTCCGGTAGTTAATGTGGCTCTATTTTCACGACTTTTATGTGGATTAAAAACACGTAATGCTCACTTTATTATGCATTAGAAATAGCATTTAAGTTGAGAGTAAGTGATGTTTAAGTAAGGATATAAAACAGATGGGTTTCTATCATTTTAGTAACGCTGAGCATTTTTTTTTTATCTGGACTATAAAATGTTTAGTCATAACAACGAGTACCTATAGATAACCGCGTTGTGATATGCTATTTAAGGCCTATAATCCCTTGAACATCTGGCCGGAATTAAATGCACATATTCTCGCACGCCCTGGTGCCAGGATAGAGCCCCACTGACTTGTAAAGCCTTTTGAAAGGATTAGGGAAAACGAGCGAAAAAATATCATGTTGTTATTTTTTTTTTTGGCAAGTCTTCAAAAATATCTTACGATGATAGGTATTTACATGAATCCTAGTCGTTAGTGAGGAGAAGGCTTCAGAAGGTCACTGTTTTATAGTACGGCTCGGGCTTTAGGGCCTTAAAAAAACTGGGCAAGTACGAATCTTACTCGTACGCTGAGGGTTTCGTATAAATGTAAAATACCTATGTAAATACGAGTAGTTTAATTTCCGAGTCTAAAAGATTCTTCCGTATTGCAATTTTTTTGGGGACGTAACAACAAAACTATTTTCAGATTCATTCCAATACCTGTGCTATAAGACCTTGATTTATGCGAAATTTCAAGATGCTGGATCAACGAGAAACAACCCTATGAATTTTGATTGCCCTGAGAGTGTCGAAATATACGTTTTTTGTGAGATCTAGAGATTTTTTTTAGTTTATTGTTCAATACATAAGCAACCGACCGATCCAGCTAATAAACGACCGTATCTTTTTTTTTCACTAACTGCGAAGTTTAATTTTTTTTAAATATACGTAGAAACAACAATGTTTATTGGTTTTTGCCGCCGATTGTACCAATACACTTGATTATAGAGTCTATAAAGTTCACTTAAACCCAAATCTAAAAAAAATATTTATTATGGTACTTCTATACTTTTCGTCGTCCATGAACAAGGAACTCGCAAGATAAAACTTTCAAAACTCATGTCCACATAAATCTACATGTGTGCAGGCCATGAATGTACGAGCTCATGTGTATCTTCTAGTTACACTAAGTGCAACAAAATATGTTGATCCTGAATATTCATAGATTTTTCGTAGTTTGCAAGAAGTTTCTGAGTACTTGTATATCGCTGTAGGGAATATTTAGTAATCCTTTACGGAATCAGTATATTACTAACATAATTTTTCTCTGTTTTGTCTAATTTACAAGTTCAGCTATCTTTTCTCATCTAACATACCAAAGTGTATCAAGACGAAAGTCTATGATTAGTGCGTGTTGCCAATGATGACATAAGCATGGTTCTGAAATTTAGTCGCTCATTATGAGGTTCATCAAAAGGCTCATCTTAAGGGGAATGAAGCGGAGTTTCCTAACGTCATTGCATCAGCAATCGAGATATTCAGTAGAACCAATGTCACCCACACAGCGTGGTGGAGAATCGCCAAACATAAATAGCAGTTGGTAAAGCAAATTTCTCGCAGAATAGATGGTTGACGAGGATGACAGGTTCTGTCGTGACGTTCTGGTAGACGCAGCGTTTGAAGGTTTCCCAAAAGGTGGACCGATGACCTGATGCAGGTCGCGGAAATCCGATGGATGCGAGTGGCACAGGACCGGTCTTTATGGCGACACTTAGGAGAGGGCCATGTCCAACAGTGGACGTCTTTCAGCTGAAATGATGATGATGATGATTGTATAGCTTTCAAAAGTACTTTCTGTGCTGTGCTAGGCTGAGTTACACAGCTTAATTTTTCGTAGAAGCTGCTCAGCCTTTTGACTCTTAGAACAATTTTTATTATGAAAAATTGTTATCACGTCGGTGTTACAATGTCACGTTACAGCTGACAATGTAAGCCGTAAAACGTTGCTCTCGATGATTTTATTGTAAATGTAATCTTGCTTTCTTCTTTTCGATCCCAAATAAAAAAAAATAGCCTATTTTCTACTGAAGTATTATCGCATCGAAAATTCTTCAAATGCAAAAAGAAGGCATATTGTGGCGTTATAACCAAGAATGTTTGTTTTCACCCTTTGTCGTTTCAGACTGCTTTTCGTATGGACGAATATACAAAATTATTTTTAGTAAATGTGAAACCTGACTATAGTTTGTTCAGAATCAGTAACTGAATTAGAAATCAGTAAATTTTTACACCATGTTATATTTTATCCCAATTTTATTTTAAAAAGGCCATAATTTGGGCACAACCGATACTAAGTACAATACAGGTCATAGCAGGTCATAGTGGGCATTAGAAGCCAGCTTACAGCTGGGTGCGGGAACAAAACAATCCTTCAGTGGCCCGGATGGCCCGGTAACCATGTGTTTGTGTGGACAACCAAGTAACATAACAAGCTTGTAACTTTGTGATTTTTCATGATACAGTTATGAAATAGATTATTTGCATAAAGATACTAGACCCGTGGTTGGGTTTCGCACATACTAAAAATAAGGTTTTATTAGACCTAGAATTTAAAAATTACTATATTTTCAAGAACATCAGCTTACAATCAGTGACTTTTCATTGCCAACCTCTTGGTTGGCAAAAAAGGATTTTATGGCTTGTAATTCTTTTTTACTACTTTTTTTATCAGGTGAGAAATCATCGGATTTTATTCTCTCAGTAAAAACACACTGTTATTAAATTTTATTATAGAATAATTACAAAGTAGGTATAATGTAGTACGATGTTATAAATTTCCCTTTTCATTGAAGTCTCATAATTCTATTTCAGTGACTCCCCTGGAAAAAATATGGTTTAATACGCAAGGGATAAACAGGAAGAATAATCGTGTGTGTGTAATTATGTAGATTCACAAAAAATAAAACAACAAATACAATATCTCACAAAGCCAGGTGCCTAGCATAGCAATAGACGCGAAAATCGTCCTTTCATAAATTCTGAGCGCCCGTAACATATTTGTTAACCCTCATTCTGCTCTTCATTTAAGCGGAAACACGTCAATCAACTTTGAACCCTATTCCTTTCCAATAGGAGTTATATGTAACATGTAAATTAAAGGTTCCAGTTTTCAGAGCGCGATGCTGAAGCAATTTTTCTTCATCCCTCCCTTCAATATGTTGGGAAGCCCCTGAAAAGCGTCGTATATCTTCCTATTTGCCCATTATGCAAATCAGTGAGAGGCAAATATATGTAGCTGGACATATATTCTGGTTTCAATGTGAGCTGGAAAAGTTTTCAGTTTAATTGAATTACTTTTACGGGCGATTAGGTACAGTTTATTTCTTGGAAGTAATACTTTAAAAGCTAGACATTTAAAAAAATAGATTTTGTATTTGCCGATCTATGCATGTTTAAATATACATACCCATGCATATATCGGCCAATACAAAATCTAGCAAAGAGGTAAGTAGGTATACTAGTAGCATATAGGCCCCTAACCCACGTCGACTTTTTGTAGCGATAATGTAGCGCGTTTGTATCGATACAGTTGCGATGCTGTAGCGTGTTAGTAGCACGTCGGCATCTCTTCTGTAGTGCGTTGCAAATGCGTCTTACGTGCGTTAGTAGCAATGCTGTCGAGCGCTTATGAAACGCGCGATAGCATCGCTACAGAAAATCGCCGTGGGCAAGGGGCCTTATAACTACTTTAATTATTAGGTTACGTTACGAGCCCAGCTCAAATTCGTATGATGTGGGCCAACTCAAGAGGGGCCAAGAATGAGCCGCACTGTGAGCGACACTATACGAATTTCAGCTCGGCTCGTGCTCCGTTCTTACTTGGCTCAACTAGCATAGACCCACCTTAACATTAGGCAACGTCAGTGTTCCCTAGGGATCCAACAGGGCTGATTCCCGTTGGGGCCGTGGAGATTTTCTGAAAAGGAAACTCGTGGTCCTAGAACGCAAAGAACAACTGACAGACAAAGGTCTGATTTTAGTCAGTAAAAGTCTGAGACGCCCTCTCGCTCTACCGTAAAGCGGGAGATGGTATCATTAAATGATTTCCAACCTTAAAAAAACATCAAGCGTGGTGAGTGGCGGTTACCTTAACCTCTGGATCATCACGACACCTGATACCGCAAACACAAATCGATCTTCGAGCTTTTCACTTTAATCCAACACCATCATCTATTTTAATTACCCATCACAGTACACCGTACAACCAACTCCAGAGTGTAGTAACACCGTGCCGTAAACTCATTCACTTTGCGGTTATCGGTGAGTGCTGGACCCATCGTTCAGGTTAAATGGAAAGCATCGAACTCTGATCTCAGTATTACCGATGTTACTGCAGCTTTGAAAAACAGCCATTTGTTAAATTAAAAGTGAAGTGAATCTGAGTAATGGTATCGATGAAAAAAAGATCAGGTCTTTCACTGAGATATTTTCCGATCATTATTTTAATAGCATCGATTCCAGTAGCAGTAAGTAAAGGCTGATATAAATTGTATATTTCAATATAAAGACGGATTTGAACAGTATTTCATCAAATATAATTAAATAAAGTCATAAAATAAATCAAATAAGTTTGCCAAAATTGCTGCCTAAAGTGTCATATTCGTCTTGATAAATGTATATATATATACTCGTATATTATTTTTCACAACTATCACACAACGCCGTCTAGTCCCAATCTAAGCAGAGCTTGTGTTATGGGTTCTAGACAACTGATAAACATACTTATATATTTCTAAATACATACATATTATAGATAAATTACATCCAGACACAGAACAAATGATCGTGCTCATCACACAAACATTTGTCCTGGGTGGGACAAAAGTTTGTGTGATGCGAACCCACGACCTCCGGCATAGCAGTCAGGGTCACTAACTACTAGACCAACAGGCCTGTGTATGTAACTTTACTTCTCCCTTCCTGCGTCGTATTTCTCAATGCTGAGGGTCGTAACCACCCTGTTTCATCACTTTTCCCTGAATTATGTTCCTCCATCTGTGCCTGTCTTTGGCGGTGTGAAGGGCATTGTATATGGTAGAGTCAAGAGCGGTGCCGATCAGGGGGCTTACTCTTGAGTTTAATTCCGATCGGTTGGCGTGTGGAAATTGCGTGACCTTTTTGGGAAATTAAGTAAAATGGGGGTTGGGCTTGGCATGTGGTCACGCAATTTTAAACCAATTTGGCCCTAGCATCGAATTTAAGAGTACCTAAAGTCACAATTCCAATGCCAACCGATCGGAATTAAACTCGAGAGTAGCACCCTGGTCGGACCAACGTATTGGGCTGCGCCCATGAGACGTAACTTTACAAATACCAATTCAAATCACGTTTCCATTAATTTAATTGGTCTAACTGCCAATTTAAATCATGATTCATAATGTTACCTTCTTGTTGAAATTGTCGTAATTTTAGCCTGTTCAAATTCATTTATTTCAAGATACAATAGATTCAGTTTTTGGTACTTAAATCATAAACAGTATGTTTTCCTATATACAATAAAGTTATGGATGACTGTTCAGCCACGTGACTGAGTGTTGAGATGATGACGTCATCTCAACGCAACGCGCACAAAGGAATTGGGGGCATGGCCAACTCCAAGCGTTCACGCTAAACGAAACGATTATAACTTGACTAGCGGGGCTGGTCCTGTAGTTTCAGCTGTACGTCTACATATCAGTCAGTTTCTCCTTTTGTAAGTACATTATTTCAGGTTGGAGACATTTATTTAATCCAAGACATTTGCAATTTTGAATTTTCAAGGAGGCGACCAGATAGAAAGTTCAAGCACGTTCCAAAACAATCGCAATAAAGAAATACGTGCAAGTAACTCTATTTACACTCTTTTAAATCTAGTTAAGTATTTACATACTTATAAAATACTAGCTGACTCGGCAATCGTTGTTCTGCTATATAGGCTGACTGGTAATTAATGAACCATACTTAAACACGTGATAGTAGTCATGATAACAAACAACTTTTACTATGGGACCAAATCTGAAATCGCGAAAAAAATCTGCTAAGTTCAGTACATTTTGACCATTTAGGCGAACATAAATGTACTGAACTTAGCAGATGTTTTTCCCGATTTCATACCAATCACCCTATATAAATTAGCAAATAAAAAAATAGGGGTTGAGGGTAAAGTTTTCAACTAGCAATAATCGCACCTCGATTTAACATCATTGGTTTCGTTATTGAGGTTAAAAATGATCTACGACCTATTCTCAGGCGTACTAAATAACGCAAAAAGAAAACAATAATAAAATTTAGTCAAGCCAAAGAATTTCGTTAAACAACAATGAGACATATTTTTTCATATTAGATGCAGTAATAAACCATCACCAATTTTTAAGGTAAGGGAAATAAATTATCAAATGACTTCTACTTTAGATGGAGCGATAAATTGTGTCAGACTTCTACTAAATAAAACCCACCTATGTTCCTTCAGTTATCCAAGGGTATGGCGGTGCGCCACCGGTACATGGTGGGCATCCCACCTATACGCATAAAACGTTTTGAGAACACATTCATTATGCGTACAGCTAAGGAATGGAATTCCCTGCCGGAGTCTTTGTTTCTTGATGGCTACAATTCGGGGATCTTTAAGTCAAAAGTGGATAGGATACTTCTAGAAGTATCCTATGCATACCTAGGTATGCGCGCTCCATTGTCGACCACATCGCCTCAAGGAGCTGTCAGCACACCGAAGAGGCCCAGCTTGCTAACTGCAGGCAGGCAGGGTCGAAGCCTACTGGGGTCATCGGTTAACTTCCGAAAGGTATGCCCGGCCCCGGCACGATAGGCTACGAAGGAACGGGGTAGGTTTTTAGTCAGTAAGAGTCTGACACTACTTCCCGCTCCGCCCAAGGGCGGGATTTCTCATTGGATGATTTTACCTACCAAAAAAAAAAAAACCTGTCAACGATAAAAATAAAAATCCTCAGCAGGCATCTTCTCTACTAGACCTGCAGGCTTAGCCAAGTTGATAATCTACAATCGTAAACGCAAGTAGTCTAACCAATCAAATGTATGGGAATGACATATTTCAACAAAATTCGTAGTTAAGTTCACATCTTTCAAAATGAAAGGATGAAATGCAATCGTTTCTACAATGATCATCGCTACATCGTGTAAGTATTAAAGACTCAACCCAAAATGTTCTTAACTTGGTTAGGCCTGCTGTTTGGTTTTGATAACATACTCTTTCATAAAACCTACTCTGCCCCCCTTTGCCAAGTTTCAATCGTTTCGTTTAGCGTATACGCTTGGAGTTGGCCACACCTCCAATTTCTTTGTTCTGACCAAGTGATTGAGCGTTGAGATGACGTCAGAAGAAAGAAATTGGGGATTTTTTGGACTCCAAGCGTTCACGCTAAACGAAACGATTGTAACTTAGGTAAGGGGTAGGTTGATAATTATGGGGTTGGGGGGGGGGGGGTTGATAATTATTCTCTTTCAGATGCGCTTCGAACTCAATACGCCGTCGGCTTTTGGTCCTTACTGGACGGTTGGACGGGCCCTAAAGTTAAGTAATACAAAGTTATTATTTTTATCCTTTTTAAATGTTGTAAATACAATAATTCAATTGTAAATAAATAAACTTCAACTAACAAAAAACTCTACCGTAACAAAGCTCTTTTGCCAAAGTATTTAGTCCAAAATTTTAATGCCTTTACAAAAGACTATTTCAAAAGTTCCAAAATGCTTTGTACTGCCTTTTAAGTATTTTAAAGGATCTTCCACAGGCCCTGCTTAGCATTAATCCTTCCTCTCTGACCACACGACTTCGTATCAGCTTCTGCATTACTCTAATTTAGTTTAGTGGCCATTATTTGTTGAGATTTCAGAGGAACGAAATGGTGACTATAATATTTTGATAGTATTTAAAATAGGTTTTATTAGTGTAGCTTAGCATTCTAGTTAAAGTGTTTGGGTGATGATCTATTTATTCCTTTCTATTTTATGTATTTTGGCTTAAAACTTTGAACCTAGTTTTTAGTTATTATACTTACCTGAATGTGTGCTAATTAATTGGTATTAATAATTCTTATATTCTATATTCTATATTAGTAATTCTTGCAGACAGTTGTCGCCATACGCAAAAATCATTTTAGCTACACATTTATTGTTCTTACAGCTAAGGAGTAGATTTCTCTGACTGAGTTGGTGTTTCCTGATAGCTACAACCTAAAGATTTTTAAGTCGAAAGTGGATATGTTATTTTCAAGGCATACGTGCTCCATCGCCGAACACATCATCGATGTCCATTAGGAAATATAGTAGTCAAATCGAAGACTACAAATATTTATAAAAAAAATAGTTCAAAATATTACGAGTACAGCCGAAAAAAGCCAAAGTATCAAAGTACACTTAAACAAAACACACATTAAAAGTTAACTCAAATAAAAAAATACAACGACACTACAAACCCTTGCTCGCAAGCAGACCGCACCACTTTCTCTTCTAAAATTCAGCCCCAACTGTGGACCTCGTAATTTATTTTGGCTGGCCAAAAACAACAACTAAAATCCGACATAATCTCCACTAAGGTTAAAACAAAAAACCTTCCCTGAAAATTTTGTTTCGGCAAAATATTTTATTTTATAGCCTCAATTAAGTTAATCCGTAGATAACGCCTACTTTTACAAAAAGGTACATTATAAATTACCAACTTCGTGTTTTCATTTTCACTTATACGGACTAGGCTTTTTGTAGATTAAGCCAGTCGGACTAGAACACGTGTGAACAGGGCTTCATTTGAGTGTTTTTGTGAACTGTAGTGCTTTTCGCTTTAGGCACTTATGAACCGTGAGTTTGGAGAATGTTGATGAGTTATTTTACAGAGATAGACTTTTGGACCAGTGCCTTCCCTTACGTGATAGTAGAAAATATATGCCAATGGAATGTATTCCTATGATAAATTCTTAGGCAGTATCCTAGGTGCTATTTTAAAACATGGTCTACCTGTGTACTAAGTTTCATTGAAGTCTGTTTTGCTATTCGAGCGTGAAGAAGTAACAATCATACTCAAATTTTTCGCCTTTATAATATTAGTGTGATAACTATATATTTTGTATTATGTCTTGACTGGCCTGTTGGTCTAGTTGTAAGTGGCCCTGACTGCTGTACAGGAGGTCATGGGTTCGATTCCCACCCAGGACAAATGTTTGTGTGATGGGCACAATCATTTGTTCTGTGTCTGGGTGTAATTTATCTATAATATTTATCAGTCGTATAGTACTCATACCACAAGATGTGTTTAGTTCGGGACTAGACGGCGCTATGTGAAAGTTGAAAAAAAAAATCTTCAAATAAGAGTAATATTTGGTTGGATGATAGCTAACTAACCAGATATTATTTTAAAATAGCTTCAGGACTCCGATTATTTATAGGCAAACATTGCGTTCGTGGAATCACCAAATTGCACAAGTTGTAATAAAATTGAGAGTGTATAACATTTGCTGCTGAAAAATTTGAAAGTAGGGTTTGAAAAGGTACGATATTGACGATAATATTCATTCCTAAATTTTATCTAACGAAATAACTTTATACTCTGGAAAGAAAAGTAAAAGTCAGTAAAAGTCTGCTACACACTCTCACTCTAGTCAAAATGGTCATTCATTTGAAGTAATTTGAAGATTTCCTTCGTAAAAAAAAACAACTTCTTTTTCTAGAGACAAAAGGAACAAAGTTTCATTCTTGGTATAGTAATGCTATTTCATGATATGTTGTCTAGGGAGTTACCTAATTTATTTTAAAATTAAATCCTAAATTCAGCCACCTTACTAAAAAGATTTTTATTTTCAATCTTATAAAACAAAAAAAAAACCAAACCATTGCATTTCTTAAACTGTATAAATTATCTCATTGTATACGGAAGCTTGGTATAATTGTGTAAAACTCCTAAAAGCGACAGCCAGACAGATAATTGCCGTATTTATCATTAAAACAAACAGCCGGTACGACACTGAGTAAAATTAATTAGTGTTAGTTCAAAGATAATAAGTTTAAATTAATGCGTTCGCTTAGTGTACCTTAGTCAGTTTTAAATCTTAATAAATTCTTCGGAGTTCCTTTTAGTCTTTGGCTATTCTTTGTGCTTAAATCTTTGGAAACACTCTCCGTAAATATTTTAAAGATAATTTTATTTAAAATACTGTTTTAATTAATTCTTACGCTAGAAGAGCTGAGCACGAATGGAGAATAATCTAAGCTCAAATTCTTGTAGTATCGCTTGTGCTCGGCTCCTCTAGAGTCGCTCCACACTACACAAATTTAAGCTCTTTCTCTGTTTGTGCTTCGCTTATGCTGCGCTTGTACTCCGCTGCCCGCCACCGGAGCGGAGCGAAGCTACGGAGCCAAGAAACGGATGAATATTAACCAATAAGATTGCAACTGGGAAGCGGTGCGGGTCAACGGAGTGAGTAAGCGAAGCGGCGTCATTGAGAGGGGAAGCGGAAAGGTTAACGAGGTTGGGCGCTATAACAAAATTATAACTAAAATAGTCTGCAAGTCCACTCCGCATTACTCTTTTGCTACCCTCCGATGGACAGGCAGCCTAAAATGGTTAAGAGATTCGTTACAAAAAAATAAATGTTATTTTTTTTTAATTACTCAAAAAATAGTCATTGCTTAGTTTTTCACATAAAAATATAAAAACAAAACTTCACCGCCTGGCCACAAAAAAAAAAAAACAAATGAATGAAAAAAAAAACTTTTTGTTACATTGCATATTTTTATTTTACTCTTAAAATACGGCCAGCATTCACATTCGGAACAAAGCAAATTCTCCTTTGTGTTACGGTACTGTGCTTTTTCCTTCAAACCACAATAATGCTACTCTACTCAAACGGGGCTCCTCATTTGAGGTTGAGGTTAGTCGTAGTAAAAAGGACTGTAATAAAATTCTTTCAGGGACATAACGAGCTGTGTGGTTTGGACATACCACCTTTACTCTTACCGAGGGCGGTTCAAAGGATGCGTAGTTTCTTTGGCAGCAAAACAGCTAGTACCAATTTTTATTATAGTACCTAGCCTTCACTGTCGTATCAATTGAAGAACAATCTGTAATGTTTAGTAAATTAAATATATTTACTCTCAATTCCGTTTTTAATCATTCGATAATTTATCCGTAAATTGCTTTTATAAAATGAAATAAAACTATTGAAATTAATTCTGTTACTAAAATAGCTTTTATTATCCACTTAGCATTAATTTGAACCAAAACTTAATTAACAAGCAGAAAAATAAATAACAGTTTATTTTATAATAACTCAATGGTTTTTAACGAATTCCGAAAAATGTTGTTCGGAGATATACTTATGGTAGTTCAAAGTTTTGAAATATTTTAGTCAGAAGTATCTTTTACAAAAGTGATCATAAGATTTGCCTGCTATCTATTTTATATTATAACCTAAGCTATTGCATTCAATATTTTTTAATCTTACAAATAGGCGACATGATTTTTCAATGGCCGCATCTTTAAACTCTGTACTGTATATTTTATTTTAACAAAAAAGCTATATCATCCTCTTGCTAAATTATCCAAATCTGTTAAGCCAATCTGCATTTGTGGGGCAAGCCTTTCAAATTTAAAATGTTCCATAATCCATTTCTGCGATGAAGATGGACTACATTCAGTTAAAACCAACTTGATTCCTTCTGGGAAGTTGGCAATGTTTAAGCACTGTTCTGTCACCATGTGCCTTATAACTTGCGACTGAAAAATAAATTACACTTATCGTTAATTTTTCTATCATCAAATTATTAAGGAAACTTAGAACAGTCAAAGATCTATTGTCATAATTATCATAATTTTAACCAAAAAATATGTAGCGACATCTATGGCGTCACATACACCGTTAAATTTTGATCGGTTTAATCCCATGGAGGGTCGATCCGGTACCTAAAACACTACCGATTTGTAAAGATAAAATTAAAAAATAAAGTACTTTTTTCTACAACTCTAATTAATACATATATGCATGTACAAAATTAATTTCTTTAAGTAATCGAGTCAATAACCTTATAGGTAGTTGTCGGTCGTTGCGTATTAATTTATCTACAGGTCATTGAACTGACGTTTACTTAAAAAAATTATTTCGTACATGCGTAAATTAATTCGAGTTTAAAAAAAGTAATTTATTTTTTAATTTTATCTTTGAAATCGATAGTGTTTCATGTACCGAATCGAACCTCCACGGAACTAAAACAAACAAAATTTAACGGTTTATAAACTAAACTACGAAATCTTGCATCGTGCAATCAGAGTTCTCCAAGCTATTTGAACGTATACAACTCGAAGCCGAAATCATCACTCGGACAACTGCCCAAACAAGACATAACACCTGACTGGTCGGAGGATCCTCCCTTTACAACGGAGGTTTACGGGACTTCATATTCTATTCCGCATACCTCCATAAACATTCACTTCTGAACATTGGCTTCCCACATACGTCCCTTTATCGACTGGTCCAGTACTTTCATTCTTCAGCATTTTATTTCTTTCGTCTTTACCATGGTATTAGTCCACCTTATAGAAAGCTTTCTAATACTATGTCTTCTAGTACATGGTTGCCACTACTGAACCTTTTAGCCCCATCGATTATCATATTCATATATTCATATTCTTTATTGTACACAACTTCCACACCATCAATCACGTATTCTACGAACAGTGTAGCCTTCCCGCTGCCACTCCAGTTTGAAAATGTCTTGGATAATGTCAGTTACTTATTTAGTTTTAATTATTATAATAATAATTACCTTTTGACTATACAACCAAACTTGTGAAGCCGAATTTCGACAAAAGAATAAAGTGATACAATTGAGTATATAGTCAAGACAAAATCCGTCTCGGCGTATTTCTCCAATCTTGCTGTATGTCCAAAACTGAAATAAAAATTATAATAGCTTAGTAATTGATAAACTTTAATTTAGAGGTAAATCGTTATTGTTTAGGTTCTTTTGGTAGATTCTAAACTATTGTAAATAAGCAAAGATAGAGTAGATTATGTATTCTAATTCCTCTCATTTACTAATTTTTAATGCTTCTAAAACATGAACTCTTTCGACGTCAAAAAATATGATACTAATATGGATTAAATAAGCAGTTTTTACAATATATAAAGTAGGATGAGAGTAATTAACGAAACACATGTAAAAAAAAACAATACTGGTTTATAAGACCTATTGGCGTTTTAAACGCGTAGCATGTAGTCATGACGTTGGCGTACTGAACAGACTGTTTTATCATGTATAGTTATGACAGTAGCGGTCAAAACTTAAAAAACGTAAGTCACTGTTGCTTTAGAATTTTCTACTCATTTAAAAACCAACAGGGTAATAATCCAAGAGGTCACACAATACAGGTACTCCGTTTGTGTAACAATAAGACTCTCTCTGTGGTCTGTTTGTGACTGTGTGGTGTTATAATGAGAGAAAAAATGATGGAAAATTTTAAAAAGTTTTTATTATTTTGTTGCTTACCTGGTTACCACCTTGAAAATGGCAAGGTAATAGTTGTACTGCTTCTTGGAACTTCTCCGATGCTGGATGTGCATCTAAGCATATACCGGGACTGCTTGCACTATAGATCTGGGGAACAAAACACTTGTATAGATGAACGTATCCAGAATTGACTATTGAATTTTACTGTTACACTGGAAATTCGACAGTGCACTTGTTTCCAGGTATTCATTTACTTATCAGTGGCTCAACGAGAATATATTCTCAAAGAGTTCGAAATCTAAATATCATCAATTTGATAAGGATTTTTGGCTGCGGATAGTGTAGCCATACATTGTAACTATGCCGCTAGTCTTTTGAGGCTATTACCAATTTGGCCAGCGATGCGGCGGATTTTCTTTTGACTTAATATTTTATAATAAAAAAAAATTAGCTGCTTTTAATACGTCAAGTGTTTTCTTATGTTTTTAGGTATATGTTTTAATATAGTCAGCCAAGTTTTTTTTTAATAATATATAACTATAAAGGTACTACTATGAATTTTATAATTTAGAAATAGACTAATGACGCACTCCAGCTTTGCACGGATGCAATGCTGCAAACCGTATCAAAATCCGTTGCGTAGTTTTAAAGATCTAAGCATACATAGGGACAGACAGCGGGAAGCGACTTTGTTTAACACCATTAAAAGAAATTGGTAAAAATTAAATTTATGAAAAGTTGTTTTTTAAATTGTTTATGTACTATGTAATTTGCTTTTAAAATTTATAGAGCACAAATACACTTTTCACAAAAACCTTAAAACAGGTTGGTACTTACCTGACCACTAGCGGCATATTTATCAGGCAATTCCAATTGTGGGTATATATTTTCTAAATACCACTTGAATGGTTTACAATTCAATCTTTTACGGAGATCTATTCTTGCCGATACATTACCATAATCAAATTCTTGGTTTCCTGCTCTTTCAAAGTAGTATTTAGCGTAATCATCAAGCCAGACCTAAAATAAAGAAGAACATTATTGTTTTCTAAACACATACAATAACTTGTCTTCAGTATTAGATACTCTGAACTGCCTCTTTGGTCTCCAGCCCCCCTAGCCAAGTTACGATGGTTTCGTTAAGACTCGAGAGATCGTTTCTGACGTCATTTCAACGTTCAGTCACGTGGTGAGTACAAAGGTATTGGGGGCGTGGCCAACTCCAAGCGTTCACGCTTATTGAAACGATCGTAACTTGACTAGGGGGCTTGGTTTTGTTTCCCAGGACAAGCAAAAGTTCTGGTGAGTTTTTCCATTAGGAATTGCTCTGTAGAAATCCGTAGTGGTGTGACACCTCGTGCCTTGGAAAAGACGTGAAGCAGTCAATCTTACGCCTGATATCTCCCTGAAGGTGTCGGATTACTGCCCTACTGGACTATGAGAGTAAAATAATAGACAGTGCTCCTGTGTCTGCACACGCTTGTGTATAAAAAGATTTCAAGCAAACTTCACTAATCTCCTTCTAAATTAGCTACTACCGCTCTTGTAAGTACAAGACTCTAGAAGACTTCTTCTGTACTACCAAATCTAATGTCATTTACAAACCTGCCTCCCTTGCCAAGTTAAGACCGTTTCATTTCGAGTCTCTTGCGTCGAACGCCTCGAGTCGGTCACGCCTCAAATTCTTTTGTTCTGACGTCATTTCAACGCTCAGTCACGTAGTCAGAAAAAAGGAATCGGAGGCGTGGCTGACTCAAGGCGTTCGCAAGAGAATTGAAACGAAACGATCGTAACTTGACTAAGAGGCTGGCCTACCTAATGATTAACTAGAAATTACTTTGAATGGTATGAGAATTATTGGCCAATAGATTCCACGCCTAACATGAACACTTGAGACAGCAACACAAAAACAAAAATAGATTAGTGAAAAAATAAATACCGTGGCTAATCGCGCGTAATTTTTCTTCAGTGAATTCTTTATTTCATCATAAGGTATCCTTTTTCTAAAGAGATGGCCGACGTGAGAGCAAGGAATAATTTCCAACGTTCCGCCACACATCCAAGTTTTGAACGATAGTTCCAAATTTTCTGCGCCCCAAATTTCAAACCCATCGTCGTAATAACCAATTTTTTTGAAGAAATTTTTGTGAATGGCGAATAATCCTCCAGCAATGGTTGGAGTTTTTAACGGAGCCACCGGATTGGTCCGTTTCAAGTAATCGTCTTGGGGAATGCCAATCCAATTGAAACGTAGGTCCCAGTTGAATCCACCAAGACGAAGGTCGTTAGCATCTTGGGCTATGTACTCGAAAGTCGTGTCATGAATGTTATCGATAACTGGGCTGACTACTGCAGTAGGATCTTCTCTGATGCGCTGTAGTAAGGGTTCAAGCCAACCTAAAATAAAATGTTTAATAAATACGCTTTATTTTGTCAATCAACTACAATATGGGTCCCGGAAAATGCCTAGTGCCATCTCACATTTTTATTATAATCCAAATTATATACGTCAAGTGGTCAGCCACCAAAACTCTAACCCGCACTATCAGCCACCATACTACGCCGGCTTGCGGGGGACGAGCAACTAATAGCTCACCGTCCGGACTGAGCCCGAGTCGACAACACGTAGTGTTCAACACGCGCCTCAAAGAGATATCAGTAAAACCGTAGGGGCCCAGCATAGCCGATGCCTGCTATGGCCATGGGCTAACTTCTGAAAAGATTACCTTGTCCTAGTTTTATAACGCAAAAAACAACTGAAGGAACAGGTGTTATAGTCGGTAAAAGTCTGACAAGCCCTCCCGCACCATCTGGAGCGGGAAAAATCATTAGACTATGTACCGCCCCAAAAAAGGTAGTTATTGTAATAAAATAGAAACTATTATGGACCCTGTAATTAGGCACAGCAGAATTTTAACTGATAATGAATCAAGTGAGGTAAAGGCAGTCAAGGACTAGTTGCAATCAGAATCAGTCCACTTTAGTGTAAAGTAGAGAGGGTTGATAAGGCGAGGAAGGCGTTAGTTCTGCACTGAGATTTAAGAAATATTTATTGGAAAGTCGATTTGGTCAATGAATCTTTCTTTAGCAACGACCAGCATACTGAAAAACATCGGTCTTGTAATGCTCCCACTGCTGGTATTCACGGTTCCTCTCTAGGAAAGATAATGGGCCGTTATAAACATACCTTCACACATCGAATTTTGGTTTCTAGAACATGCCAATTTGCTTACTATGATTACCTTCACCGTTTTGAGAGCATTGGTGATGAAATAAATAACACAAAGTAGTGCCGCTGGCTAGGTTTGAATCCATGACACAATTTGTAGATTGGTGCAGTTATCATTGGGCCTCCACTACTCTCCAATCAGTCCTCCAAGTTACGATTGTTTCGTCAAATGTGAACGCTTTAAGTTTACCACGCCCCCAATTCCTTTGTTCTGACCAAGTGACTGAGCGTTGAGATGACGTCAAAATAAAGGAATTGGGGGCGTGCCTAACTCCAAGCATTCACGCTTAACGAAACCATCGTAACTTGGCTAGGAGGCCAGTACTGTTCAAGAAAAGATTATAATGATTAAACTAACCTTTGGTACACTCGCAATGGCTATCAAGATAAAAAATTACTGGTGTAGTCACATACTTTAAAGGCAACAGTCTTGCTCTAATAATTCCTTCACGTCGTTCTGCACGAATCAACTTTACTTTAGGCGTTGCCTTGACATAATCATCCAATTTCTTTTTAAGATGAACTGAAATGCGTGGTTTAATTTTAGTTAGATTTTTACTCTAAAAATATATAAGCTTAATCAGCTTTTTAATGATCTCACTACTGGAATTATCTCCTCTCCAAAAAAAGGAATGGGCCGTAATCCAAAATGCGGGTCCAGAGTGGCCTGGTGGATGTCACAATGTCCCCACTGTTGGGACTCAGGAACGGACCACTGGCCTAGACACGGATACGGACCTAGTGTATGTACATATCTTCGATTTTTTAGTTCTAGGACATGCTGATTTCCTCATGATGTTTTCTTTCACCGTTTTGAGAACAGTGAAGATAAAATAAATAACACAAAGTAATGCGCTGTAAATGGCTGGGTTTGAGTCTTCGAGGTCCAAAAATAAACATATCTCCGTAAATTGAGACAATTACCACTGCACCATCACTGCTCAAAATATATACTAATCAGTAGCATAAATATAAAAAAACAAGTCTAACCACATACCCATTTTCGAAAAGTCGTCTACCAATATTATTTGTTCTAAAAGTTCCGGGGGACTTCTGGTCAAAACTGACGTTATTGTCCTGATGAGCGTTGACCATGCTTCATCATAAAAGCATATTATAACAGTCACTTTTGGTAAATCTTTCGAAAAGTTCTGATTTTTACACCTGAAAAAAGAGAGTATCAAAATAGATAAAAGAATACTGTTAATAGGCACCTCATTTAGTAGCTCTTTTGTAAAATTTTTGATCAGGTCTTTTTTAGAGTACTTGGCAGTGACACCTTACGCCAGGCCCTGTTTCAGGTCATGGTCCGGAAAGAGGGGGAATAGCCAGCGGTTGCTTCCTTCCACAAAGCAGTAATGAGAGTTGCACGCGTGAGGAAACGGATATCCTCGCACCCCAACCACCAAGACCCCGACCCGAAAAAAGTAACTAATTTGAGGTCCTAAAATATACAGGAAAACGCAAGAAACATAGTTGTGATTTTAATCAGTAGAGCGAGAGAAGTCTTTAACTGGTGTCCCACCCGCCTCAAGGAGTTGTCAGCAAACCGTAGGGGCCCAGTAGGGTCGAGGCCTAGTCTGGGGCTCTGGGAAGGTATGAAAATGCATACCAGGGCCCTGGAACCAAGGCAGGGAAGGAACAGGGTAGGTTTTTAGTCAGTAAGAGTCTGACACTATTTCCCGCTCCGCCCAAGGGCGGGATTTGTCATTGGATGATTTTACCTACCGTAAAAAAAAAAACCTCAAAAAATGAATAAATAGCGTTTTGTAGTGGTTACATTGTCATCATCGACCACCTGACTTCATCCAGTACTAAGCATAGACTAATCTTTGGCCAGTCTCTACGCTTCTGTGATAGCATCAGCAATTTGAGGTGCTCCAGCATTGGTTTTAGGATCACGCATCGTCATGGTGTTTTTGCGTATTTGCCATCTATATTAAGATATTGTTTCAATATTCTTACCATGGTTCTCTTACATCCATCAAGGTTCTGTTTACTGGTATCAAATCACTGACAAATCTATTAAACGCATGTTCTTTCCAGCCTTTCCGAATGTCTTGTCTAATATAATACCTTAAGCTATCTTCTAAGACGACTGGTGTACCATCAACCCCTGAAAGAATAATAAGTCTATTCAAAACTCAAGGGAAGCATGGTAGAAATAATGGAAGGTATATGATAATACAGGAATATTGCCAAAGTTGAGTTTTAAATGCTGCTTAAAATTATAAGTAAATTCGCAGAATCTACTCAGAGTGGGAATCTACTTTTAATTTTGTACCGTGTAAATATTTTAAAATCTAATCAATATTATCAAAATCTGTATCAAACATCTTACTACTCTTAGGGCGCCTTCAAATTAGCTGCAAAGTGCCACGCAACAGAAGCGCAGCAGCAGCACGGCCGCCGCACTAGTATTAGTTTCTCGATTACGACGATACTATTAAACCGAAAAAAGATTTTGGAAAAAGAAACCTAAGAAAAGATTGCAGTTATTTGATGTATGTGAATTTCATAAAGTAAAAAGCTACTGTAGCCAAAATTTTAGAATTATATGTATTCGCTGGATGACTATCAATCTCATTGATAAATTCTTCAACCTGATTTTCGTTCATGTTTAGACTTGAATAAAAACTAAATGTGTACCATCACTAGTGGACCAATAAACTGGTGCGCCCGCAGCGCAGCTGTCGCGAAATTGAAGGCAATTATTTTCTTTTATTCCTTTATATCAACCGATAAACTTGCATTTACTCCCTATTTCTTGGGGTTTCCTTTCCCACTTAAGCACTATTTTAGTCACATGCTTTAATCCCTACACACAACATGTCCAAGTAAAGATAAAATAATTTCCTGTCCTCAAAATGTGTCCAACTATTTCTTTTTACTTTTTCTGTCACTGCACTTACGTCTCTTTTAATTTTGTTTTAAGATCTAACTTTAGCCATTTTTATCATACCCATCAAAAACTACAGTTAGTTATACCTACTTTATTTATATTATGAATGCAAAAGTATGTATATGTTTATGTCTGTTAACTTCTCTCGTTTTAACGGAATAAATTATACGAGAATAAAACTTGATACACGGATAAAACATGTCTTGGAATAGGACATAGAATACCGCCAATTTTTTACCCTGGGGGCAAATTTCCTTCGGATAATTCTCGACATTTACGCTGGCAAAGTTATTGGCATAAGGTGGTTTATATCTATTTTAGTTTAACAAAGAGTAAAGATTTGTATTTAAACAAAAATTCAAATGTTTACTCTTAATTATTCTAAACTAACAACTTGTAACGAATAAACTACAAAACTACTGGAAAGATTAAAAAATTCTTTCATCAGTAGGAAACTACTGTATCACTGAATGATAAGTCATATATTTTCTTACTTTCACGTGGGCAAAGCCACTGGCAGATGCCAGAGTCAAATAAAATTATGAGTCCTTTGGATGATTTTACCTACCATAAAAAAGTCCTTACCTGGTGGATATTCATCGCCTTTTATTATATTTTCTTTCTCTTCTTCTGTCAGTCCTTGTTGTGCTTCTGGGAGAATATTCCACGCTAAAAAAATATTAAAAATTTCTTAAAATATACTTAAACTAAAAAAAGAAAACTAAAATTATTCAAAAATACTAATAATAATGAACTTTACTATATATTTTTTAAATTAAATTATAACGTATTTTGAATTTTTAAACCTAAAACAAGTTAGTTAATTTTGATCTACAATAGATAAAACTAAATCTCAAAATATGGTTGATACCGCGCAATTTTTTCAAGATGTAAATTTTATTTAAGGTTTTTAGTAGCATTGTTTTTCTTTATAATAAGTTATCTATTTAACAATTCAAGCATTGCCCAAAAAAACCTAATAATATTGAACCAACCAATCTAATATTGATATCGACCAGAAGAACTAAATGAAAGATAGTGTCAATATAATTTGAAACAAACAGCCTTACCTCGAAACACCACATTACTGCTATTGTCAAACCTCTTTCTGAATCTGTTCAAGGCTAGTTCATAAGATATATCTTTACCAGCAAACATATTATTATCACCATACGCAAAACTATGAGGAGTTTTAAATTCCCTTACTATAGTTAAACATGAAACCAACCACATGGCAACGAGTAGCACTAATATCTTCACTGCTTTCTTGAGCATGGTGTAAGTAAGTATCAGTTTCAGTGGCTCGATTAAAACTGTCTGTTCAGCTGAGTTTACCGGTATTATCGTTGTTACCTGTAGTCTATATACAAGTACTAAGAAGTTACTCATTCCCACAGAATAAAGGCAAATATTGATTCTTTCGAACAATGAAATAGTGAAGTTGTTAATGATGAGTTTTGTAGTTTGTTTTCAGAATTATTGGCAAATATTGTGTCATGTTATTTGAAGTAGATTGTGTTGGTTGGTTTATGTGAAACTGGTTGTGTAGTTTAGGATTTAGCTCCAAATTACAGATCCGCCGCGCATTTGAGGACTATATATTCTGTTAATAATATGTGTGCCCCTTAAAATGGTTTTATATAGAATACCAAAGTTTGGCTGTTACGGTAATAGCTACCTACGGGAAGTTTCTAAAAGGGATACCGTGCCTGGAGCGAAAAGAACAACCAAGGGATACAGGTGGGAGTTTAGGAGAGTAGGAAAAGTCATTGGATTGTGACCAATCCTGTATACTTAATACTTAATACTTGCTTTCTGATTTTGGCAAAATACATATATTATTTCCTATTCGCTATTAACCTAATTGAAGCTTAAATCAAAACAGCGGAAGATAGCCTTTAGCGTGTGTACCGCTGAAATTATGACAATTGTCGCGATTTTAGATCGGTCGCGACGATCACACACATTCAATGGCTAACGCTATTTCGCTCGCCCAAGCGCAAGATCTTATCTCTGTCCTTGTCTATCAGTGCCTACAAATAGTGTAGATGTGTGAATTTTGAGTCCAGGTTTTCTGATTGTGATGTTAGCGCGTAACGTATCTTCCTTTATGTCAATTAATTTAACCCAATAAATTCTAACGACACTGTATCTAATTTTTCTATTGTACTAAAATTACTATTCAGTTAATGAAGAAGGTCCACTTTAAAAGAAAACGTTTGAGTGTATTCAAAGAAAATTTACCAACAGACCTTGTCCTGTCTTAATTAAATGCCGCTTGGTAAACCTTACCCTTTTGAAAAACCTTCATTAGACTCATTACTACGATAATACACAATGATATCGCGATAAAAATGTGCCAAACAGTTTAGAACCTTATGGTGATAGCAGTAAGAACTTAAATTTAGACGATATCGGTTTACCAAATGCAAATTTAAATTGGCCTAAGAGTACAAGAGTCACCGACAAAAAAGACTGGTCTCCTTAGATTTACAAGGGCATCGTTAGAGCAAATTGAGGTAGAGGTGGGCAAATACCGAAGTTAACGAGGTACCCCCAAACCAGAAAAAAAAAGCAAATTACTGAAAGAAATTAGACGTAACGATTCTTTTTAAATGAAACTCCCTTTCTTAGTTTAATTGTTCTTTAGTTTGCAACACTTGTTTTCATTGGGCATCTTATTTTGGTTACAGTTGCTTGGGTAATTGAGTGTTATTTTATGTTATTCTGTGGTAGCTCGTAAGTGCCTTGGGGTACTACAATGAACTAGCAGTCACTTTAATCAAATCAGATCTTGTAAGTATAAAAGAGAGGCCAATAATATTTGTATTTATTTGTATTTGAGAGGCCAAAAATAATAATGAGCATAAGGATAAGAGGTTTGCTTTTGAAATCACCAGATTATGACAGTTATATAAAACAAACCCGTATTATTACCATGATCCGGAGCGAAGTCTACTGGGGCCAAGGGTCTGCTTCTGAAAAGAAGGCTCGGCCTTGGCATAAAAGGTTACGAAGTAACGCGTGGGTTTTTTAGTCAATAAGAGTCTGACACTATCTTCCGCTCCACCCAAGGGCGGGAGATGTCATTGAATGATTTTTACCCACCTAAAAAAAATCCCTTACCTATTATTATAGAGGGTAATCCTATCAACAAGACGCCTTGAGAGATTCTAAATATAAAACCCAAAAACATTATGATTGACTCGGGAATAGAACCCAGGTCTTGATATTCAGTAGTAACGCTTGCAACCACAGGATAAACGAGGCACAATAACTCTGAACTCAATATCAGATCTAACGTTTACTTTAGATTTATTGCTGCTTATAAAGAGCCTTGTTCATTTGTTTGTATGTCGTCCCATTTTTTTTAAGTACGTTTAGGTCGGCTTAAAAACTAAACATATTATTATGTATACTGCTGCATACTGACATTTTACATAGAGCTACTGAATCTGAGTTACATAACCCAGTTATTGACTATCATAATTCGTTTCGTTTTCTTGCGTCGAACGCCTCGAGTTGGCCACGCTTCCAATTCCGTCCTCGAGTTGGTCACAATATAGGAATCGGAAGCGTGGCCGACTCGAGGCGTTGGACGCAAGAGAATCGAACCGAAAAGGTCGTAACTCTTATAGAGTTGCTTTTATAGGCCCTACTGTTACCTACAGGCCTTGACTTGCGAACCATACGGTGCGAGGTCAAGCCCAGGTAAGCGCTTTGTGCACTTAATGTAACTTATTTCTTCATCACTGCTCTCAAAACAGTGAAGAAAACACCATGTTCTTGATGTCACATGTCTTTCAAAAATTGAACGATATATGTGACATCCACCACCCTGCACTGGGCCTGCATGATGGATTGCGGTTCTCTCTCATAACTAAATCTCAGTATTGTAAACCTGAATAAGATTTCAAGCTTTTTTGTATACTATACAAACATTAGGAGCTTAAGAATTAACAGGGTCAAATAAAGAGAACCGTCTAGTTGTTTAAAGTTTTACTATAATTTTTTCCCCTTACCTTTCTAATACGTAACAAAATGTACCCTCTACTTTTCGTACCGCATCAGCGGTTCTCAAATAAATTACTTTCCAAAAACAAAAAGGTTGAAAGTTGCAATTCATCAAGTCTACATTAGACTGGACATCGCTTCACAAAAAACTTGTGATTTACAACCAAAGTTCTCGTTTATAGAATCAAGAGTGAATTTGGTAGCGTTTCAAAAAACTTTTTCCCACTAATGATCTCCATTGTGAGTGTCCCTTAGTTTTTTCCATTAGCACTCTTTAATTGAAAGTAAAAATTCAGGAAGTTCTATGCAGTGGAGTTTACTAAGACGGCGACTTCTTGGCATTATCTTTTTCATTTGAAATTGCAGGAAGTAGGGCTGTCAGTTGCTGCCGTTGGACGTAATGGTCTGGTCTTATGTTAGTGGGTTGGAGTTCTCTAATTAGGGCTGCCTCGTTGACTTTTTTAAGAGTATTTTAAATTATACAAGTTACTTTTTTAAGGAGTTTTTGTTTTTTTTTATGTACAGTGAATAATGATGATTGGCAGCAGTGGCATCAGGCAATATACTGGCAAAATTATATCATAACGGTTGCCATTGTGATTTATGTAGGGCATTTATGTTTGATAATGGTAGTTCTTAGACTAACTGACCTTTTTCCAAACCAGCTGATTACCCATATGTTACATGGAGTGGCTGCCTATGAGACTTCCGATTCCTACGCAACACGTTTTAGACTGATTAATGATGATTAAATCACACGTTGGGCACACGTTGCTAAAGTGAGCATTACCACCACAATATAAATTTTGACAACTTGATCCTTATAATTTACAGAAATATATAATTTATTACAAAACAATGAAAGACTTCAATATCTATTTGATTTATTCAAGTAAGCATAAAATCTGATCCGTATTCGTCTGTCGGGATGTGGCCTAGCATTTGGTGGCACCCAATAAGTGTATAACATAATTGTTAATCACACACAATTTGATTGTTAATCATGTTATGCTGTAAAAATATACGACCTAATTACACTCAAAAGCAAGTTTTAGAGTAACACCTGTGTTTTATAAAACATAAACATTAATATGTTTAATGACTTCACCAAAATTATACAACGTCACATCCCTAAACCAAAATCTAAACGCACAAAAGTAAGCATCACCATTCAACGCCATCATTATCTCTGACGTCATCCAGATTTGACAACACCGTAGAAGAAAGAGGAACGCATTTAGTAGAAAATAAAGACGACACTCCGTTGCCATTTGCAGTCTGAGCTAACGACCGCATCATTAATCATACAAAACAGTGGCTGTCTCGCACTTGACTTGCTTGCTAAGTTATTGTACGATATAAGCTACTGGCAGAGCCAG
The DNA here is from genome assembly GCA_958295575.1 of Leucania comma. Classification (NCBI taxonomy): domain Eukaryota; kingdom Metazoa; phylum Arthropoda; class Insecta; order Lepidoptera; family Noctuidae; genus Leucania; species Leucania comma. Next base: position 9,007,570 of record OY282474.1, on the reverse strand, counting down.
ATGCGTACTAAATTGTGACGTCACAGGAGGATTTTGTTCTGTTTCATGAATGTGTTTGGAATTTTAATCTTTGTTTGGAATTGCTATCATAATTTATGTAATTTCAGATTCGTTCTTAAGGCTGCTTTTGCAGCGGCCGGGAGGGACGCGAAGAGGCCAGTGGAGCTGACCGCTAGTAGCCGTGAACATACCGTATCGGTCGGTCACTGGCAGGACCATTGATAAGACCCGTTTGGCGCTTATCTGCGAGACACCGCGGGCGGCCGCGCGTCTTTGTTTAACCTTTCTAGCGGTAAAAAAGCCACACGACCAATTGTTTACTTATAGTTTCAGGTTTTAGACAAGTATGTCTAAAATCTTAAAATCTAAATAATTTAATTGAACTATATTAAATTGGATTTAATCAAATGGATTTTTTTTAAAAAAGCATAATTGTTTTAAATTATATTAAAATAATAATTTTTGTTTGAATAAATTTTATTGAATCGACATACATTTTATTGAATTAAAACAATAATACAAATTAAATGGAACTAAGAGATTTAAAGAGAGAAGAGATCTATAAGAGAGAGATTTTGGAATACAAAATTATATTGCAAAATAAAATGTTATTATAAAGGTATCACAGAAGGCTCTATATTTGAAATTCTTACCACAGTCCTTCACTTCTGATATTCTTTTGTTAAGACGTGGACTTCTTATAGGTTCTAGCTAACTCTTAAAATAAAAGTATAACCGTTCCGACAGATGGGTGAGGATAGTCACTCACTGGACGCCTGAGGGAGGTCAACGCCGTCGAGGTCGACCGCAGCGAAGGTGGAGTGACGATCTGATCATGTTCGCAGGATAAACTTGGTCAGAGATCGCCATAGATAGAGAAGTTTGGAAGGAGAAAGTGGGGGCCTTCGCCCAGCAGTGGAAAACAAAATAGCCGGCCGGTCCGAGGTACATTTTTATTCAACTGCTCTTACGTGATTGTGATGTTATTACACATCTTTCTTCAGCTATTTTGGATACACAGATATCTTGTGGATATTATCTAGGATTCTGTAGAAACTAAAACATAAATTTGTGGAAAACTAATCTAGTAAAGATCTCTGAAAAACTGTAATTTTACGTGAACTTTGGTCCTCCAATATGTACTCATTTATTAAAAATATAAAACAGTACAATCTATAGAATCGTTGCACATTAATCTAGATTATAAATGATGACAATTTTTCTCAAAACCTTTAAAGGATAAAAAGAAGATGTATTTCTTGTGAAATATTTGAGTAAATTACGGAATTACCGAATGCCTTTCAGACGTTATCGCTCTTTTTTCGCGTTGCCTCTCCATCAAACATCGTGTTGGATTACTTTAGAAGAAGCAAGCTTTGAAACCATGCTCAACGTTCAACTAAAGGCGAGTGGGGAAAGACCACGTTAAAACAAAAAATAATAAAACTAACCTTATATTAATTTAATTCTGAACTAACCTTGTTTATAATCTCCTTAGTAAGTTCCAGTTGAAAGTTTCTCATAACAACTATGTTAATAGGCGGTGATAGTTACAGAAAGAAGTTTAAATTAATTATAACTTCATAACTACGCTTTATGAAGATTCTTCCAAGGTGTAAATTAAACCAAAGCAAGTTTGAAACTATGTTGTTGAGGAATTTGAGTGAAGCTTCTGTTCAAGACTGGACTGACTGAGCTGACGAAAATATTTTGAATATACACCGTTAAATTTGGTCGTTTTAATCCCATGGAGGATCAATTCGGTACATGAAATCATATCGATTTGTAAAGATAAAAATGAAAAATAAAGTACTTTTTTTAAACTCGAATTAATTTACGCATGTACGAAATTGATTTCTTTAAGTAAACATCAGCTGATTGAGGACAATGAACTGTAAGTAATTAGTACGCAACGACCGACAACTCCCTACAAGGTCATTGACTCGTTTACTTAAAGAAATTAATTTCGTACATGCGTATATTAATTCGAGTTTTAGAAAAAAAAACTTTATTCTTTAATTTTATCGTCATAAATCGATAGTGTTTCATGTACCGAATAGATCCTCCACGCCTCTACGGGATTAAAACGACCAAAATAAATTTAACGGGGTATACTAGCTGATTCGGCAAACGTAGTTCTCCCATCAAAGAAAAAAAATGGGGATGATGGGGATAGGAGTGGAGCAAAAGCATGGGTCAGGCTCTTACTGACTAAGACCCACCTGTCTTCCTGTTGCCTTTTGATATAAGACTCTCTCGCCTCAACACCAGCTGATAAGGCCCTAGGCATCGGAATCACAGACATTCCCAGCTACCATAGCCGCGGGTCCAGGAAAAAAATAAACAACGAAAATTTCATAAAAATTTGATAACAAACATTGTAACATGAAATTTTTAGGTGTTAGATACATTTTTAATATAATAATATTTTAGAGCAAATAGGAAAATTACTTCAATTACCTGCTTTGTTGGTTGTGATGTGATGTGACGCAACCGCAATTGCTGAGAATTTAGTCTATCTTACAAAAGAATATTATGATATTCAAAAAATTACACGCTAAAAATAACATAGAGTCTGATACTCTATGACAGTTTTTGAAAGTTTTAATGGCGTCTAAAACATATGAAAATATGCAAATGAAGAAGAAAAGAGAATTCTCATAAATATCTATAACAGATTAGGAAAGGTTTTCGCAAACCAAAGTAAAGCGACAAAGTGACAACTATCTATAATAATAATATTTCCACAACCATCACACAAAACCGTCTAGTCCCAAGCTAAGCAGAGCTTGTGTTATGGGTACCAGACAGCTAATAAACATACTCATATATATATTTCTAAATACATACATATTTTAGATAACTAACACCCAGACAGAACAAATTTATCGTGCTCATCACGCAAACGTTTGTATATAGGATTGCGGAGATCCTTCGATCAAAACATGTAGTCATAAAGGCAGACAATTTAAACTATTAGTCGATCGATACACCCCATTTTCTATTTAATATACGGATCGAATCAATTTAGTGCGCGCGCTTCTAGAATATTCTGGTATCCATTAATAATTCAACAAAACGTCGACCTATCGAAAGTCTATAGTCCGCAGGGTAACTTAAAATTAACGTGTTTTTGTGGAATAAAGCAAAGTGTAGGCATGAAAGTTTTAGCTTTTCAAAACTCTCCGATAGTCACTGTGAGAAGGGAGTGGACTATATAGATTTAGTGGCTTTCTTTAGTTTGTACAAATACTAAAACTTGTAAGGTCAACGCATAATGTAGAATAGGTTGTAATTTTATGTATACAGTTATTAGAATTTATACATTGTAATAACTATAAAATACATTAATACATAGTATAAAACAAAGTCGCTTCCAGCTGTCTGTCCCTATGTATGCTTAGATCTTTAAAACTGCGCAACAGAATTTTACGCAGTTTTTTTTTACAGATAGAGTGATTCAAGAGGAAGGTTTATAATATGTATAATACATGCATAATATATTTAATATCACCATTGTACCCTTACGAAGCTGGGGTGAGTCGCTAGTTTAAATATACACCGTTAAATTTTGGTCGTTTTTATCCCGCGGAGGGTCGATTCGGTTCATGAAACACTATCGATTTGTAAAGAGAAAATTCAAAAATAAAGTACTTTTTTTCTAAAACTCGAGTTAATATACGCATGTACGAAATTAATTTCTTTAAGTAAACGAGTCAATGACCTTGTAGGCTGTCAGTCATTGCGTACTGATTACCTACAGTTCATTGGTCTCGCTCAGCTGACGTATACTTGAAGAAATTAATTTCGTACATGCGTAAATTAATTCGAGTTTAAAAAATGTTTATTTTTTAATTTTCTCTTTACAAATCGATAGTGTTTCATGTACTGAATCGACCCTCCGCTGGATTAAAACGACTAAAATTTAACGATGTATAAAGATTCTGTTTTATGCTAAGAATGGGAAAATAAAGACACAAAGAAGCCTCTTCTTCTTACTGAACTATATTTCTGCTTTTCATTAATATTCCCAAAGAATGCAAAATCTGTACGATCACCAAGAAAAAAAAAACGCAACAGCACCGCCATGGAACAGTAATGTCTATGATTCTCGGCTACATCATTTAACGTGTTAATAGATATATAAATTATCTGCCATCAGTTAGTGTCATGTGCATTATGAGGTTAGTGGATACAAAAGGGACTGAACAGGAAAAATAGTAGACTAGTCAGTTTTTCGATGGCGTCATGAGGGGAACCATTTTCTAGCCAGTCAGATTCTTTTTATAATTGTGTTTTGTATTCAACTAGTTGCGCCATAGAAAGTTTGCATTATTTATTATTTTCTTTTGAAAAATATATCATGTCGCGTTGCTTTCAACCTCAAAAATATAACTTTGTCTTTTCATGGGATTTTTTTCAAGAAAAAAGGAAAAGCGTGATATTTGAAAAGTGAAAAGAAATAGTATTTTCATTAATTTTGATACAAGTGCAGAAAGTTTGTTATTACAACTGAGGTTGAATTTGCACGAGCCGTAGGCGAGAGTGTTGTGGAGCTCGAGGGCAGCAGAGTTTTTAAATTTTCATTATATATTAAAACCTTAAAAGTCTGCGCCTCTTTGCTTTAAATAAATATAATCACCGTTGACAGTGACGAAATGGGAAAGAAAAAAGCTCTTGATATGATTAATTTAAAAAAAAAATACGAGGGTGATATAGATGGCAGGTCGAACCTAATCGTAGTGCGATAAGAGCCTGTTTTCGAGCAAGTGTATTGAAAAGAAAATGTTTTGTGACACTTACTGGCCGACAACACGACGATGCTTTGGTAATACTATTATAAATTAGCATAAACAATCTTTGTATGATATTTATTTTGTAAACAAGTTTCAATATATACTTTTTTACACTAGTTTAAGCCATGAAAATATGTTTGTTCCGTGCAAAAACCGAACTCATGACACGCTTTTTTGTGCCAACCAAACTGTCGTCAACTTCTAAATGTGGATATTTACCATATTGTGTGTGTAATAAAATGCCAAATTAATCATAACAGCGTATACCAGGTATACTTTATTCTATGGTAATATGTTGTAATATGGGACTGTAGTTTCTGTCAAAGGGCGGTACCCATAATTCGTATGTAAATACGGACCCTTACAATATGCTTGACCTACTTGTGTAACGTGAGGAGTATGTTTTATGGAAACACATGGGATAAGTTTAGTTTCTGAGTACGTTGTAGGTTTTGAAAATCGAAAGCTGTATGTGAAAAAGTAAATGTGTGTTTTCTAATCCAACAATGTGGTATTTTTGTGACATATATATATAGGGCGGCTGGTAATTAGTGAATCATACTTAAACACGTGATTGTAGTCATGATAACAAACAACTTTTACTATGGGACCAAACCTGAAACCGTGAAAAAAATCTGCCAATTTCAGTACATTTTGACCAGTAAGGCGAACACAAATCGCAGATCAATCCGCAGATTTTTTTTCGCGTTTGGATTTCAGGTTTGGTCCCATATTAAAAGTTGTTTGTTATCGTGACTACAATCACGTGTTTAAGTATCGTTCACTAATTACCAGTCACCCTATATTTTTTAAATAAATTTAATGCACTTTTTATGCATCTACTATAATTACTTCACTCTACTACCGTATGATGACTAAATAAATAAATAAACAATGCACTTTTTTCACGTCAGTTATAACTGGTAATCTCAGTCTTAGCTGCCAGTGGTTTATTTTAATATCTATGTTTAGAATTTTTTGCTCTTCATTTTATTTACATTGTTCTCACATAATAGCAGCGACAAGAAAATATATGTAACCGAGATATTTCTTTTATATAAAATGATTGAAAAAAGGGTTCATTGAGTGTCTTGCACATTCTTCTCCATAGAGACCTACGCTTTCGAATATGCAATTAGAATCATTTTTTCTGACAAACTAACTTCTTGACTTGTGCCTGTAAATGGTTTATTTGAAATAAAATGCTTTGAAACTTTTGATACTTTTTTTGAGGTGGGATATCATCCAATGCCAGGCAGACATTTACCGCCTCTGTCTTTTGTTTGCCCTTTGCTTTCTAGGGCCACGGATTCCTTTTCAGGTGTTCTTTGCGGTCTTACTGGGATCGGTCCTGCTACCGTAGAGGCTTTTTACCGTAGAGGCGGTTTTGGTGACATCTCTTCTAGGCACGCGTTGGCTACGCGCTGTCGACTACTCGGGCTCAGTTATTACTGGACAGTTGGACGGTGAGTTACCCAATGCTTGTCGTTTTCAAACCGCATGATGGATGAGATGTGGGGATGTCCGTTCCGTAACGTTTATGCCATTGCCTTCGCTAGCATAAATTTTTCGTAGAAGGAGGCGACCGCATCCCTTTCCTTCTCACTCCGGGCCATGGCCTGAACTAGAGAGCTCGGCGATAAGTCGCAGCCGATGTGGCGGTGCACTACCCAAGTGGGGAACAACTCCAACGTATGCTTTACCATTTCCTCCAGGTGGTCCGCACAATACTGATAGCCGGGCGTTTCTTCCATCTAAATCCGAAATATAAACCACCAGTACTTGCCGCGTCCGGTAAGAACCTGCGTCATACGGAAGGTGAGAATGCCGCGGTGCCTCTCCAACTACTCCTCAAAAAGTACACATGCGTTTTTAATACATAATATATTCCACAATTATCATACAACGCCGTTTAGTCCCAAGTTAAGGAGAGCTTGTGTTATGAGTATTAGACAACTGATAAACATATTTATATATTTCTGAATACATACATATTACAGATAAATTACACCCAGACACAAAACAAATGATCGTGCTCATCACACAAACATTTGTCCTGGATAGGAATAGTACCCACGTCCTCCGATATAGCAATCAGGGGTACTAACCACTAGATCAAACAGGCTAGTCTTTCAGGTCAGTTTTGGTATACGGGAGGAAGCTAAAATCCATGCCCATTATACTGATCCAAAGTGGGTTGATATCTTCTAAAGTCCGGTATCTTCTAAATTTTAGTTGTCGGACTAGCTACTTCCCTTTCGAATAAACGTCAGGCAATTGTCTGGTATTTTGTTGAACGGCACATATTTGGAGCAGCCGTGAAACACACATGTTATTTTTTATTTAAGTTCCTACATTGTCTGTTTCTAAGTGCCAAATAAATGCTTTCTTCCTTTCTTTCAATACCGTTCAAACCCACGATCTACCTATCTATATTTTCTTTTATATTTCGTATATTTTGCGTCTCTAGTGTTCTACCATTTTAAAACCAAAGCTTTATTTATAACATATTCCTTATTCATTCATTGAAATAATAAAATAGGCCCCTAAATTATAATTAAAGCGTCTTGTCACTGAATTTGCGTAGGCCGTAAATATTTTCATCACAATTATTGTAAATGTCGGTGAGAAAACGTAGCGAACCCACAGCTTTGTCACCCACGCTAGGTCATCGTCCATTGTTATTAGATCATCTCAAATATGAAAGCTTTTCTGAATTTGAATATTTCAAAACCCGATATTATGAATGAGAGTCGAACGTTATTTTCAGCTGTTTTTTATTCAATAAGGTAACTAACATAATATAAATGAATATATACATCTAATCTAACAAATATTACAGCTTAACATGTATATTTATAAACCAAAAATAATAATATGTACAAACGGGTAGAAAAAGGGCTCATAGGGGATCAAAAAATTCATCCGCATCGATGGCAATGGGAAAAGTGCCCAGAACGCTGGCAGCATTGGCACGTTGGATGGCAATGCTGATTCGTTGACTGAAGAAAATCCCAGCTCTCTGGTCAAGCGAACAGTCGAGTATTTTCATTAATATTTTTTTTATGGACTGCTAAGTGTTATTGTTTGTATTGTTACCATTTTTATGTGACAGGCAAGCCGTATTATTCCCAACCACTGCAACTTCTGCAAAAATCATCATGATCATCATTTCAATCAATATACGTCCACTGTTGGACAAAAGCTTCCCCCAAGTGTCACCATAACGACGGGTCCTGTGCATCTCGTATCCAACGAACTCCCGCGACCCTCTCTAGGTTATCTGTCCTCTCTAGGTTATCTGTCAAAAAAAAATGTTCATTGCGCTTCGATCCTATGACAAAATTTAACTGGAATAAACACTAGTGCAGAAAAAAACATAGTCCATAATATTATTTTACTCATAGGTCGATTTACAAAAAAAAAAAAAAAAATCCTACATTATAAAGAGAAACCGGTACTGTAAATAAATAAAATTTGCACCTAAAGGAAAAACCAATGTTTAGAAAACACATTAATAGCGAAATTCACCAATAAACTAATAGCGATTCGTTCAAACAAAACGCAGTTTGAGCGATTAATCGAGATTATTGCTTCATTTTGCATTTCACCGCGATGAATTAACCTAGTTTACGCTAAAATCAGTTTCAATTATTTTGTTGTCGCTCATGTTTACGACACTGGTCTTTAAACTAGATTACGCTGAGCTCAGTTTAGCTAAACTAAGTTTTTATATTGAATGATGAAATCAGCCCTAAGAAAGGAATAAGTTAATCATAGATTTACTTAAACCAATAATAGTGTAACAAAAACATTATAAACATCTTAATATGAAAAGTGATTGTTTTTTTTACAATTTTTGATCGAGTCTGATTATGTTGTTAATTAAGAAATTAGAGTTAAGCTTTGGTAATATTGTAATAGTATAAGATAATGTCTACGTTACAGATTTTTTACACATTTATATTGTAATACAGAAATCTTTTTGATTACTTGTTAACTTTTTTAAGCTCTTCTTGCCTGAAACACAAGGTTTTCATAGTTCAGGCACGTAAGACTCAAAATTAATTAAGATTGTATTAACTTATACTGTAAAGAATTTTGAATAAAATATCAATATTATGTTATTAAAATATTAATGTATTATATTAAGTCTAAGGCAACATTAACACCCCCGTTATTTTCCATCCTCACTCCAAAGTTCAACTGCTGAACGTCATACACAATCCTCTTCATACATATATCACATAAGTGTGAGCCTTTTCCCTCCATATTTTTATGCGCATAACAGCGCAATTCCCAAAACTAGAGAGCAAAGTTTCTTACTTCCCCAATGTTTAGTGACGGCATTACATCAAGTGAACGCCTGACGGAATCAGCCCTGCTATTGTGGCGAACAATACTTCTGATATAAGTTGCAGGAAAAGGATTTTCCTTTGGCGAATTATTTCTAACAATACACATGTGTTTAAGGTAAATGTGAGGCTTTGTGGGCGTTATGTTATGATTTGGGTTGTTATCGTTTTTTCGTGAAATATAGGTGGTCGTAAGGAAATATTTCTGTAATCATCTGAGTGGAAATATTGTTGCTAATGCTATAATGTTGTTTTTTATCACTCCTACGACCTACTCAAATAAATTTGTAGAAAAAAATGGTATTCTAGAAATAACAAAGATTTATTTTAGATATATTTAGAACATATTCACTGATTTTCTCTTCATGTTAATTAAATAGTAGTTACGAGTATAAATAAATAATGTGTAATAAATCTAATCTATTCAATCTACTGTCATGTCAAACACGTCTAATTTCACTCAATATCTCAAAAACTCTTACGCAAATCTGAACTATCGTGATTAAACCATAATTAAAGTTGGTCCGTTCTTGGCAAAGTTTCGGGATCATCTAATCCAGGGTGACCTACCAAAAGCCCGTTTAATATTCAGTGTCACACTTGAACTCATCCTGGGATTAGAACGTAATGCATGCCCGAGACGGCGCCCGCACCACTATTCGGTGCTCTGCACTTAAAATATGGTGAATGGAATTGGTAGAAAACAGCGCCTGAGAGTTTGGTGGTTCAGCGCTGGTAAAGTTAAAGCGCTTTATTTGCGAATCAAAAGCTTTAGATAAAGTGTCTTTCTATTCGTGATGGAAATTATCTCAAAATAAGGAACTGTCCAAGCTTAGGACTTCGACAATATAATTTTTAGGGTTCCGAACCTCACAAGGAAAAATCGGAACCCTTATAGTATCACTTTGTTGTCCGTCTGTCTGGCTATCTGTCAAAACCCTTTATCTCAGAATCGCGTAGAGGTATCGAGTTGAAATTAAAACCAAACTTCTAAGTTAACAGAAAAAATATACAGTCGTTTATATCGCAAAAAAAAAAACATATATTTCGACATTCTCAAGGGAATCAAAATTCATAGGTTATTTCCTGTTGACCTAGAATCCAGATATTAAAAAAATCTGAAAACAGTAAATTTGTGGTTACGTCACAAAAAAAAAATCGATTCGATTCGGAAAAATCTTCGTAACTCAATTCGAAGTCGAACTGTTTTCATAGGTAAGTTTGTACGAAACCCTCAGTGTACGAGTCCGACTCTCACTCGCCCGGTTTTCTTTTTTAATTTTGATCATTGAGATATTAAACACGAAATATTATTTGTTATTTTTCAATTAATCAATACTGCCTGAACTTTCAGCAAAGTTTAAAAGAATCAAGATTTTTATATGATTAAAAGCAGCACTAAAACGAACTAAACTTTCGTGACCTTATTTGCGACTAGTTATTTTAATTAAAAATTATAATCACACTAGAGAATCTTTAAATTTGACTCCTAAATTCTATTTGAAAGCAAAACCCACGCAAAACACATTTCTGCCTCTACAGAATAGGGACGTCGACAAATCTGAGATATTAGACGCGATATAACTAGGTATCCATTGACTAAATTCAGTTCTAGGTCGACCAAAGTACTAACTTTAGTCATGAGAGACTAGAATTAGTACTGACAAATGTTGGTACCTGTCTAAATAGTCTGTATACGTTATACCATACCAGTTGGGAGTTTAATATTGCATCATGAGCGAATTTGTCTAGCACTTTGCTTTTGTCTAGAAAACCTATCAGTAAATATTTTAGGTAGGTACACCAAAATACGTAGTAACAATTCACAGGAACTTAAATCTATGGGTATAATGGCGGTCTTACCGTAGGTAGGTATTTAAACAAGTACCTACTTAAAGTAAATTATCAAACCAGTGTTGTAGATTCATAGAGTATATTTGAAACGCTTTTAGGCACACTATTTACTGCTTTTCGCACTTGCCCGCCACAATTTATTAAAATTCATTGTAATAGCCTGTTGGGGGTCGTTTGACCCCCACGAGTCTCGCGTCAACCCCTGTTTATTTATATTTTCGTAAGTATATGGCAAATTGCTGTTTTATACGGGTTGAAATTTGTCACTGCCGCAGTCAGCTCTATAACACCCTCGCCAACGTTAGGGCTCGTGTGATATCCGCATCGGTCGCAATGGTACACTTTCTCCGCTTGTATCAAAATTTACTATTTCTATAAATTCTTGGGTCATTACAATAGGCAATATCCAAAGTATCTGGGCCAAATAACATACCAAACAAACTTTACAAATCCACGTAATCCCCTCAAGTCTACGTAATTTGAATCTGTGCCAAAGTCTATGGACCCATCAAATGCATGCCAAAGTGCCCCAAATATAATAGTAGGTGGTATGGGTCATAACGCCGTGCCCTGAATACCAGCGGATAATTAACTTAATACGCGTAATGAACATCACCGTTTAAGTTGGGATGTAGGTGTATTACATAGGTATCTTTAGATATTAATAAATAACTAAGTCCAATAGACGTTGTCCTGTCCGAAATCTGACTTTCATTAAAAGAAATGAAAACCTGATTGCGGCGCCACTATCATAATTTTTCTGTACGTGTGTTTACCCTTACTTCTTCTGAACAGCATTACCGATTTGGATAATATTTCTTGAGTAAATTTCAGGGGGTCCCTGGATGATTTGAAAATACAACTGAACTCAGTAAGTAGCGCTGGAATCGGGTATCAATTTTTTTCCTAAGAAAAGCCTGCAGAACGGTAAGTAATATCAGCAAACCGTACGGGCCTAGCAGGGCCGATGCCCGCTAGCTAGCACCGCGGTGAATTTCTAAAAAGGAAACCCGTAGTCCTAGAACGTAAAGGGTAACTGAAGGACACAGGATGGTGTGGTCTTAGTCAGTAAAAGTCTGACACGCCCTCTCGCGCTACCCAGAGCAGGAGAAGTCACTAGATGATTTCAACCGTTAAAAAAGATAAGTAACTAAAAGTGGATATATTATCTATATATGTATACACCGTTAAGTTTCATCGTTTTAATTCCGTGGAGGATCGATTCGGTGCATGTAACACTATCGATTTGTAAAGTAGTAAAATTAAAAAATAAAGCACTTTTTTTTAAAACTAGAAATAATTTACGCATGTACGAAATTAATTTCTTTAAGTAAACGTTAGCTAGGAGAGTTCAATGACCTGTAGGTAGTTAGTACGCAGCGACCGACAACTACCTACAAGGTCATTGACTCGTTTACTTAAAGAAATTAGTTTCGGTTATGCGTTTAATAATTTGAGTTTTAGAAAAAACGTACTTTACTTTTTAATTTATCTTTACAAATCTATAGTGTTTCATGTACCAGATCGACCCTCCACGGGATTAAAACGTGAAAATTTTTACAGTTTATAATTGATTATGTTAGTAATAGTATTAGGTCGAAGTAAAAGAAAAGTAATAAAGACAAGTGACAATCCATAATCGTAATAAGACCTGAAAGGTAAAAGCTCCTGGCCGGATATAGGTGCTACATTTTATAGATTTCTTGAAACCAAGCACTACATTTACATAGAAATTGAAAACACAGGTAAAAAGTAGAACTAGTAAATCGTTTCCAATAATTGAATAATTTGTATCGAGTAGGAGTCAATCATAAAAGTAAAAAGCAAGTAGTTTAACCTTTACAATATAAAAAACTAACTCTTTTAGTTAAAAATTTGTTTAAAATAAAGTTGAGCGAACTGCGCTTATAACATTTTGAATATATTATGAATACCACGTCAATACGAGTCAAAAGTACTGTGCGTTTTTTATATTATTATGAAAAAAAAAATATAATTAAGCCGAAACTGAGTTTTAGACTCAGTTTCGGCTTAATTATATTTTTTTTTATACTTAGAATCAAGGAAAGGATTTTTTTTTATCAAAAAATTACGAAGCAAGTGGAAACTTAAAACCAGAAAGATTTTTTTAATATATATAAACTAGTGCTTGACTGCGCTCCCAACTGACGGTAAGCAGTGATGCACTCGTTGATGGTGAGGCACACTAGTTTATTATAAGCATATTCACTCTAGCCTTGAAGACACTTAGAAGACCGCAGCAGGCAAACTGTTCCAGTCCTTCGATGTACGCGGTATAAACGACGAAGCAAAACTCTTAGTTCGGACCGTAGAAGTTTCAAAAACGTAAGGGTGGATATTCGCCGTACATCGGGTTATCCGATGGTAGAACGGAGATGGCGAAATTGAGACATGCAGTTCCCGGCACACTCTCCAAAATGCATCCTGTAAAAAACCGAAAGGCTGGCTACTCTACGCCTGTGCTCAAGGCTTTGAAGATTGAACTTAACCAGATCTGGATCGCCAGTTAGCTGCTTTTATATGAAACTGCCAATAATAAAACGTCAAAAAATGTCTTAATAAGGCCGGGAGATGTTATCAGATGAGTTTCCCACCTAAAAAAGATGGCGTCAACATATTTTGCTCGAGATGTATTTATGCTAATGCTAATAGTATTACAATTTCTGTAATCATAAATTAATCGATATGATTGATTTTTCAATATTACGTTATTAAACGATACGTACAGTGTTTATCTACCGATCAAAATAAACATGTCTATGTAATCTATGTAATGACATAGACATTATTATTTTGATGTAATGTCTTAATAAGGCCGAGAGATGTTATCAGATGAGTTTCCTACCTAAAAAAGATGGCGTCAACATATTTTTCTCGAGATGTATTTATGCTAATGCTAATAGTTTTAAAATTTCTGTAATCATAAACTAATCGATATGATTGATTTTTCTATATTACGTTATTAACCGATACGTACAGTGTTTATCTACCGATCAAAATAAAAACAAATCACGTAAATGAAACGTACCATAAAATTAATGCCCAATGGAACATAGGCAATCGCCCTAATTGCGTAAGAATTCCGATATTTACATTCCTTTCGGAAAAATAACATAGGTTATTTACTTTTGTTTATTTTCGCCGTTTCTACTCCGTCATATCAAATTATCCCTCTGTCAGATATCGCGAAATGGATTTTCGGTTGTCAGAATCGCGGAACATTTTCGCTGAAGTAGCCATTTGTTGTAGACCGTGTTACAAAAAGGTTTGGTAGGCGTTTAATAGGTTATCGACCGGCTTATTTGGTCCTACACTAGGTCCCTAGGGGTAGGTTAAGCCGCTGATATTGGTGGAAAAAACGGAGAAGTGTATTACTTTAGATTTTTTATGAACGTTTATTCTATTGACAGTTATGTGTTTTCACGTTGGAAAAAGGAGGAACAAATTGTGGAAAGGCCTACTTTTGCTAGAGCTATGTTCGAAAATAGGGATCATAGACGTAGGAAAAATGTCTGCCAGGCTAAAATAGGATTGGGAGGTTGACGTCAATTGCGAGCTCATTGACTCAACAAAGACAAAGTGGGTGCCAAAGGATAGTCGACGGTGTTAAGGCCGACCTGTATATCTAACACAAGAGCTGGAGATTTTGCTTTTTGTAATGTAGGTAGATCGATATAAATCTGTATGTCAGGTAGGTTAGGTGCTGGACATAGCCAGCCAGTCCGCAATATACGATTTATCTTCCAAAAATACACTGTTAAATTTTGGTCGTTTTAATCCCGTAGAGGGTGGATTTGGTACATGAAACACTATCGATTTATAAAGATAATATTAAAAAATAAAGTACTTTTTTTAAACTCGAATTAATATACGCATATACGAAATTAATTTCTTTAAGTAAACTAATCAATGAACTTGTAGCTAGCTATCAGTTGTTGAGTATTAACTACCTACAGTTCATTGGCCTCGATCAGCTGACATTTACTTAAAGAAATCAATTTCGTACAGGCGTAAATTAATTCGAATTTTAAAAAAAAGTGCTTTATTTTTAATTATTATCTTTATAAATCGATAGGGTTTCATGAACCGAATCGACCCTCCACGGGATTAAAACGACCAAAATTTAACGGAGTCTAAAGATATCTTCCTTTTACCCGGCAGTGTAAATAAAAAAAAACATGTTCTATTGTTCATTCGTTGAAAAATAAATTTGAGGTCTTTAAGAAATCTACATCTTGCAAATATTTTAGTACATCATTAATTCACCAGGATAAATCACTACAACAAAACAAAGCACAGCTCACCCAGTCCACTAAGCACAAGTTTCGTCCAAACCACCAACATTTGGCGAACTCACCACACGTATTTCAACGTCCAACCTGCAATTATTCTACCATCCAGAAATTATTAAACTCAGCAAGTACGAAGGAGACTTTGCACAAAAGGTTGGCTCCACTGTTCCCAACAATAATTGGTTTTCGGACCAAGTCGAGAAATTCAAAGTGTAGGTTATGACGGCTTAGCAGACGGCGACGTGGGACAATTTGTTTGTTCGTTAACTTTCAGACGTTTAATGGGAACTGTCTTAATCTGTCGCCTTGAGTTCCGAACTTTGGGTTTTGGTCCTGGTTTTAATCTAAAGTTTATGTGCGTCGGGTTGTTTCAATTTAATATTTTGTGGCAATTAGAATTTAATTTACTGGCATTAGGTTGAGTAAGAAATTGAAATCATGATTTAATTTGGAAGCCTGCTTTTCTCCTAACGAATTTCTTTTGAAGTAAAATAATACTCCTAATGGTTTCAATACATTTATTTCTAAGCGTCAGTTTTTTATTTGTTCAGAATTTCGCATTGATTAATTTGCTAAACCAATTAAACTTATATTTTTTTGTAATAATTAACAATTATTTTTTTGTTGGAATTCCTCGAAATCAATCTTATCTCTCAATAAAACACGAAAACATTTATCTATGAAGTGAACCAGCACGATAAAATTAACCGAATTAATTTTGATCCGCGAAGAATTTAATACAAAATCCATCCGGAGGCATTCTTGTTCTATAATTACGACGTACCAGATGAAATTTATCAAGTGAAAATATCTGTGACCGTGTTCTAGGGAATAGTGATGGTCGGTCCCGGGATTTTCGAGGGATTTTTAGGCTCTTCCCCGTTTTTGAGGCTTCCCGTTGCGGCGGAATTCCAATTTTTGACGGCATGTCGTGGTATTTTTCAATCTTGTTGCCTGTTGGTTGTCTGTTGTGAAGGGACAAAAAATTAACAATGCGCTAATTGGGATCGAGATAGTAGCTATAAATACTATTATAGCAATTTTTAGAAAACAATTATGTGTTGTTTTCTTTCTTTTGAGATAGATTGAATTATAGCCCTAAGCTAGAGCTACATTAGACCTTCGCGCACGTGTAACACGCCTGATTTGTACGTAGAACGACATCACGAGGCGTGTATCAAGTGTAGCTCTACAAGTCTAGTTTCCATATAAAATGTATGAAGACCGACGCGCCCAGATCGGCGTGTGTGACATACGTGTTAGCAGTGTAGTTCTACCTATATTGTGGGCCAAAATTTTTACACGAGTCTTTTACAATTAATGGTTATTTTACGATATTTACAACACAATAAATAGTTTTTTTTTTAGTATGAAGGAACCTGTCCTGAAATTCCACTCTTGATTATCCAGGTTATCCCAGTTATATTTTATATTGGTCTTGACAACACTATTGCGGACAAAGCCAGGGGTCTGATACCGGTAAATTGAATTGCAGTGTAGCTCGCTTCGCAAAATCTTCCATGTTATGAAATCGTCAGGTCAAAACACAATTTATCTGTTAACTTTTATTTTTATTTATTTGCAGTTTACAAGTTTTGAGACATGTAATTGATTCCAGAAATTATTCAAAAAAAAATATTGGAGTGAATGTATATTTTATGGGCATTACCGTCCATACGCCCGCCCCTGCTGACTGAACATTTTTTTTTCTGTTGCTTAAATATTATTGTGTCTAACCTCACAAATATTATAAATATAAGATAGTAAATAATCCAATTACTTTTTCGGTCTTGGGCGGGGCGAGAGGGTGCATCAGATTTTTACTGATTAAAACCCACTCCTGTTCCTTTTTTGCCTTCAGCCAGGGGTTATGGGTTGTGCGAAAAAGAACCCCGGTCGGTTTCTGAAAGAAAGATTCGGCGCCGGTATGAAAGGTAACGAAGGAACAGGAACTAGGATAACGAAGGAACGAGTTCCAGCACTTTGCTGAGCGCTGGCCGTTTTGTGCGGATGTGACGCATATCTTATTATATACTTTTTTATTATATAGAGTCGTTCTTTATAGCTGTTATTTTAGGATATGCGCCATGTTTGTGACAAATAAACTCTTTTTCTTTCTTCCTTTCTTCCTAGGAGTAGGTTTTTAGTAAGTAACAGTCAGACATTATCTCCCGCCGCGTCCAAGGGCGCGGAGATTTCATTAGATGATTTTCTCACCGAAAAAAAAAATGTTTAAAACCAAAAGTTTAAAGTCATGTTATCTTCACTACTCTGCACTGGGCCGGCCATTCCCTCCACATACATAAGACTGATTATGTTACGTTAGTCATTGCTCACAGCACATATGGTTGGTGGGGCGAAAGATCCTGAAGTGGCGATCGTATACCGAAAGATGCAGCAGAAATTCGATGGATGAAAGACGAACATCACCGGTTGTTGTGATGATACTACGGTAGGCTTACGAGTATATCTAGCAGTAGACAACTTTCGGTTAAAATGTTAAAAATCTCTTTTCTTTTTTGGGGCAGTCGTGTAATAATGATGAAACTCATTCAGATCTTCTTAACTAGTACATAACTAGGTGACATGAAAACCCTCTCTTACCCTATTACTGTCCATGGGTTATGTGAAAGTGAACTCTGGAGCCCTGGAATGAAGGCGAAGAAGGAACATGAGTTGGCTTTTAGTCTGTAAAAGTCTGAGACCATCTTCCTCCCCGCCCAATGGCGCGAAAATGTAATTGACAAAAAGAAAGAAAGAAAAATATTTTATTTGACACATTCAGATACACACAATGCAGAAACAACATGTAGCCACAATTGGATAATTTTCCCCACGTAAAAAAAACCCTATTACTGTTAAGAGGTAATTTAGCGATTTTGGCACTAGTGCGGAAAAGTGCTAAGTAAGTTTATTATATTTATTGTTTTAGACTGATTGCACCCTCACTGGCTTCGCAAAGTTTCCAGTTAATATTTGCATCTCTTATCTTATTTTTGTGGCTGAGTAAAAGATGACTCCAGAAAACCTCTTAAGCCGTCATGTATTTTTATACAAAACTCTACAGGATACGAGTATGACGGTAAAGTTACTTCGCATTATGAGAGGCAGTGCATCTGACGTGAAGACTAAAAAATGCAGAGGCTGTTTAGTTCGGTAAACATCGCTTTTGTGGGATAAGATACGTCCATGCGGGAGAAACGCGCATGACTGTGTGAGTTTTTCAGCTTTTGAGGTCTACTGTTTGGCACGGCTCGTTTTTTTTTTACATATCCAGGATTAAAAAAAAATTTACTACAAAAATGACGGTATTTTTTAAGGCAGTAGGTAGACTTGTAATAATTAATCTCATTTAAATATTTTATGAAACATGAGTATCTGGTATAGTTTGTGGTGTATTTTTCTTTAAACTTTTTTATTTTTGCTTTGCAAGCGTATAATTAGCGGAATAATAGATAGATAGATAGATAGATATATTCTTTATTGTATACCAAAGATAAAATTACCATAATTTTTATATAAAAAAAAATTAATAAAGAATCTGCTCACCGGGTACAATACAGTTTAGAGATATAATTATACTTTTGTATTACTTACTCACAAAACACGCCAAATCATGCAATCAAACTGCTCACTTCTCCCAAGTCATTCAGCCCGAAATTACACACAAACTTTTCGTATCAATTAACTCGAAAGTAAATTCAAAAACATACGAGCTCCATCTTTGTGATATAATCGTTGGTAAGTCTGTTTCCCTTACATTTTGTGGACTAGCGTTAATGAGCCTTAAGTTTATCTTCTCAAAGAGTTCTTCAAACTCAAAATCTTAGGAAAACTTTGGTTCTCCTTCAATGATGCTCGTTAAGCTTTGTTTATAGTGTACTTACTTAGTTATTTTCATGCAGAGGTACTAAAACTTTTTCTTAAAAAAAATATTTTATTATTAGCAAGGCCCTGGACCTTCAACCACTTATTTTAGGGTAAAGAGATCTATGTCCAGGTGGCTAAATTTTAGTGAAAGAAGAAGAATTATTAGGAATAATAGAAAGTGAAAACGATTACTTTAGTTTAAATCTTTATTTATTTCATTTAATTCAACATTTACCTATAATGTTTATTTGATGATCATCAAAATGGTCTAAAATTTATATTGAAAATGCTGTGATAGAATAAATGTTTTTCAGAAAATGATTGAATAAGCCTTATAAATAAAATAAAATAAATAAAAAAATAAAAATCAAAAATAAAAATAAAAATCTTTTATTCTCAGGCGTCATAGGCCCATAATGGTGTTAGTCACAAAACAACTTTAAAACTATGTTAGTATGTAATACATTAAGCACACATAAATACAAGTACAACATAAAAAACAAAACATAGCATTCAATGAGGAAGGTTCATCAAGCTGCCTGTCTGACATGCAGCTTGATAAACCTATCCATTGTAGGCCCAGAATAATACCTTCAGAACGCCGTTGCTGCTCCCCTTCAATCTGCGCAAGGTTGATGCCACCTTCTTGCGCATGATCGCGAAATAATCGTCAGTGTGGGCATCAGCAAACATACTTATAATGTGCTACTTCTGGAACTAAGGCCTCTCTAGGGAATAAGGAGGGGCCGTAATCCACGCGGGCCCAGTGCGGATCGGTGAATGGCACGTGTCTTCGAATTTTTAGTTCTAGGACATGTCGGTTTCCTCACTTAGGTTTTCCTTCACCGTTTTTAGAGTAGTGGCTGATGTCATTTTAATTATAAAATAGTCAGTTTTTCTCCAAATACAGCACAAAAAATAATAGTGAGGACGGTTCTTTCTACAGAAAAATGGTATTACTTGTAACTTAGTGTTGTTTTAGCTGAAACTAAAATTAGGTAATTAAAATCTGTACTAAAGCGAATAAAAAAAAAACAACAAAAAATAAAAAATAACATTAAAACCATAAAAAATGGAAATGCAGTAATTGTTAATTGTATTAGTTAATCCCTTTGATTTACAAATACAACAAACACAAACACTGAAACCTAAAGGAAATATGCGCCATATTGTTTTTGAAACATGAAAAAAATGGAGAAAAGAGGATTTCGTTTAGTTCAAAATAAGCTAACCGTTGGCTTAAAGGCAGTGCAAAGACTGCGGCTATTCAATTTAGATAGGCACAGGCACGGGCGGAAGATGTTATTCGCGAATTTTCATTAACTCAAAATTATTCTGTAGGATAAAATTTGTAAGAAAGGCGAAAATCTTGTTATCCTAGTGCATAATGCCGTCCCGTGTGAAGCATTCTCTAGTGCAGACAAGAATTTATGAAATGCAATTATATTTTTATGAGACTCTAAGTAAGAGAGTTGTGGAATTTACGCGCTCATCTAATTTTCTACTTTGAGAATAATTTTGCGCTAAATTATAAGTTGAGTGAATTAAATAGATTTTCAGTTTGTGGAATTTTTTGCATTTCATTTTGATGAAGCCAGGAGAACCTTTGCAAAATTTTTATACAGACTTTCTTTTAGGTGGAAAAATCATTCAATGACATCTCCGCGCCCTTGGGTGAGGTGGGAAATAGTGTTAGACTTTTATTAAATAAAAACCACCCACTCCTGTTCCTTCGTTACCTTTCGTAGGTACTGGGGCTGAATCTTCTTTTTAGAAAACGATCCTGGCCTCAGTAGGCTTCAATCCTGGCCCGACGGTTTGCTGACAACTCCTTGAGGTCGCGTGGAACTATTCGCGGCGTTGACGACTTGTGCTCGGTCTGGACGGTTACCGGAAGGTCGGACTGCGAGCAATGGGTAGCTCGCCGTCCGCAAGCCCGCGCCTACGGTGGGCAGAAATCGGGATCAGAATCCCGGCGGGGCGCGGCTGGGGCATGAGGGCCGTTGCCTCACGCGTGTAGCCTCCTCTTTTGCTAGCATTCGGAGAAGGAGGCGACCGCCTGCCACTCTTCTTCGCTTCGGACCATGGTCTGTACCAAGGCTCGGCGCGAGAGTTCGCCGCCATTGGCCCCTACGAGGTCACGGCGGTGCTCTGCCCAAGCGGAGCACACCTATACCCTCTGCGGGCGTCGCTTCCGCACGAATCCGGTGTAGGAACTTCCCAAACTGTTAGTTTTAAGATATGCTGTTTCTCCATGATGTTTTCCTTCACCGTTTAAAGAGCAAAGGTAATGAAATAATTACATAAATAAAACTACTTGTCTGGGTTTGAACCTACGTTGCCACTGAGCCACAACAGCTCAAATCAGTTACATAATTATTTATTATCAACGACCATATACCCATTTCTCACGCCTACTCATATCTCGGCAAATTATTGATTCATACATACATAATTGACCGTATCACACAATGTACCAATACATTACACAGTTATACGTGTGTTGCATTGTATATTATCGTTTAACTATTAATTGGTGCAGCACATATAATTGGATTAAGTTGTATTCAATTATGCTACTCTAATGCTGCGGGTATATTATTGCTGATTCAATTAATTGCATATCAGTAAATGTTGTCGGGCAACAAATTGATCATGAGTGGTTGTTTGTCATTTTGAATTCAATTAATAATGAATTGTTTCAGAAATGAACCTTTCTATTTTTGAAGCTAATTATTGTTATTGACTGCTTAAATAGTTAACAAGTGGATTTAAAATTTTATGAAGATAGTTTTCATTTTAAATGTTTTCGTGTGTGATCAATAGGATTCATGAAAATCATCAATCAGTTTACAAAGCAGAGCAGTTGTTATCTTAATTCTTACAGACTAACACCCATATTTTTAATTGACGGCACGATTGGCGCAGTGGTTGAGCAATTGACTGCAGTGCTGCGTGTCGTAGGTTCGATTCCCGCACGGAGGAAATATTTGTATGGACTACAGATAAGTGTTCTGTGTCTGGGTGTCTTGTGTGTATGACTTTAAATGTTTGTGAACGCACCCACGATACAGGAGTAAGAAGTAATTATTTATGGCTAAGTAATTTTACAAGCTTTCTATTAGCTTGCACTGTATGTAACTATGTATGTTCGGCTCAAATCTTGCAACTCAATTTTGAAGCAGATATCTTCAACCGATTGAGCTGAAATTTTACATGCATGTGTAAATCGGGTGACAATGCAACATTATGATAACATGGAGCTGATCTGATGATGGAGCTGGAAGGTAGCCATAGAAACTTAGCAATAAAACAATACAACCCCATCGAGTTTGGGCTCGCTTGATTAGTATTGACGAGTACTTTGATTCTGTATGATAGCCAGGGTCTGATGATGGAGCCGGAAGGTGGTCATAGGAACTCCGCAGTTAAACGATACAACCCCATCGAATTTGGGCTCGTTTGATTCGTATTGACGAGTACTTTCATCCTATATGGTAACCAAGGTCTGATGATGGAGGTGGAAGGTGGTCACAGGAACTCCGCACTTAAACGACGAAACCCATCGAATTTGGGCTCGTTTAGTTTGTATTGACGAGTACTTTCATCCTATATGGTAGCCAGGGTCTGATGATGGAGCCGGAAGGTGTTCATAGGAACTCCGCAGTTAAACGATACGACCCCATCGAGTTTGAGCTCGTTTGATTAGTATTGACGAGTAGTTTGATCATGTATGGTAGCCAGGGTCTGATGACAGAGTCGGAAGGTGGTCATAGGAACTCCGCAGTTAAACGATACGACCCCATCGAATTTGGGCTCCTTTGATTCGTATTGATGAGTACTTCGATCCTATATGGTAACCAGGGTCTGATGATGGAGCTGGAAGGTTGCCATAGGAACTACGCAATTAAAAGATATAACCCCATCGACTTTAGGCTCATTTGATTTGTAATGACGAGAACTTTGATCATGAATGGTAGCCAGGGTCTGACGATGGAGTCGGAAGGTATTCATAGGAACTCCGCAGTTAAACGACACCACCCCATCGAATTTGGGCTCGTTTGATTTATATTGACGAGTGCTTGGATTCTATATGGTAACTAGATTTTGATGATGGAGCTGAAAGGTTACCATAGGAACTTCGTAAGAAATCGACACAATCCTGTCGAGTTTGGGCTCATTTGATTTTTATTGATGAGTACTTGGATCTTATATGGTAACCAGGGTCTGATGATGGAGCTGGAAGGTTGCCATAAGAACTCCGCAATTAAACGATATAACCCCATCGACTTTAGGCTCGTTTGATTTTTAATGATGAGTACTTGAATCTTATATTGTAACCAGGGTATGATGATGGAGTTGGATCGTGGTCATTGGAACTCCACAGTTAAACGACACAACCCCATCGAATTTGAGTTCGTTTGATTTGTATTGACGAGTTCTTGGATCCTATATGGTAACCAGGTTCTGATGATGGAGCTGGAAGGTTACCATAGGAACTTAAGTTACTAACCGAACACGGCAAGTTCGCGAAGTACCTGTACAAGATTTGTGTGGAGACGACGCCCGGGTGTCGCCACTGTGCGGAGCGCCCGGAAGACACGGTGGAGCACACAGTCGAGGTGTGCCCCGCTTGGGAAGAGCATCGCCGAGTACTTTTGGGGGCGATCAGTGACGGCGATCTCTCGCGCTAGGGCTCGGTTCAGGCCATGCTCCGAGGCGAGGAGGAGTGGCAGGTGGTCGCCTCCTTCTGCGAAGCAGTACTGCTAGCAAACGAGGAGGCCGACCACATTAGGCAACGGCGCATACGCCGCCGCCGTTTGGATTCCGATCCCAATTTCCGGCCACAGTAGGCGCAGGCTCGCGGACGGCGGGCAATGTGTAGCTCGCTGTCCGTCCGTCCGGTAACGGCGCAAGTCGTTTACGGCGTGCACTGTTCCCACGCGCCTCAAGGAGTTGTCAGCAAACTGTAGGGGCCCAGCAGGGCCGAAGCCTACTGGGGCCAAAAGTTATGTGAAAATGTCACCCGGGGCCCTGGGACGAAGGCAATGAATGGAACAGAGTAGATTTTTAGTCAGTAAGAGTCTGACACTATTTCCCGCCCCACCCAAGGGCGGGATTTGTCATTGGATGATTTTACCTACTATAAAAAAAAACCATAGGAACTTCGTAAGAAATCGACACAATCCCATCGAGTTCGGGCTCTTTTGATTTGTATTGATGAGTACTTGGATCCTATATGGTAACCAGGGTCTGATGATGGAGCTGGAAGGTGGCTACAAGAACTCCGCAATTAAATGACACAGCCCTCTCGTCTTTGGTCTCGTTAGATTTGTAATGACGAGTACTTTGATAAATATGGCAGTCGGGATCTGATGATGGAGCTGGAAGGTGGCCATAGGAGTTCCGCAATAAAACGACACAATCCGATCGAGTTTCGGATCGAATAAAATAAGTTCTAACCGGTCATAAGCGACTTGGACTCGCGCACGGAGGGTTCCGTACAAATTTACATAAGTAAATAGCTAGTTAGCTTTAATACACTTCTACAAAATACCAATTGAAAGGGCTTGCAGAGAGTAACTTGAAAAATAAAGTGAATACAAATGTGATTTAAATAAGGTATAACTAAAAAGTAAAAAATAAATTACAAATAAAAAAACTTTTTTAAAAACAACTCTAAAATCCAATATTCTTCTTTTTCTCAGCCATACTCTTGGTGGAGTGGTAGTGGTCTTCTGGTAGGTTGGTTGCGGCTTTTGCGAGACTTCTCTATCTCTCTCTATTCATGGCACTTCGTGTACATTCAATGAGGGAACACTCTGAAGATTATTTAGTGAGGTCTGTCCATCTGGTAGGCGATTGGCCGCGAGAACGTAGGCCATCTACTCTTTCCTGTACCACTAAACGTTCCAAAGAGCTTTCATTGCGTATGATATATCCAAACAGCTTAAAAATTCGCTGTTGCACAATCGACGAAAGTTTTTGTTTTGATGCAAAGCTCTTTAGGAATGGAACCGCTAGTGCGTTGAGCAGTCTGTTTTATCCTCAGTAAACGCCTCCAGCGTCACATTTCAAGAGCGTCAATCGTTTTACGGTGCTTGAATCTTCTCCGCATTTCCTAGGATTTGTGATTGTGGATCCCAGGTAGATAAACTCTGGACAACTTCGCAATTGGCTATTTCATGTAAGTTAGGTTGATAGTTAGTCTTACGATCCACCACCATCATTTTGGTTTCATAAATCCAACCTGGTAGACTTCTCACGTGGTCGCCTCCTTTTGCGAAGCAGTAATGCTAGCCAAGGAGGAGGCCGACCGCATCAGGCAACAACGCTTACGCCGCAGCCACCGCTGTAATTCCGATCCCGATTTCCTGCCACCGTAGGCGCGGGCTTACGGATGGCGAGCTGGCTGTCCGTCCGGTAACAGACCGAACCAAGCCGAAGGGTGGGGGATGTCATTGGATGATTTTACCCAACATAAAAAAAAAACCTGGCAGACTTCTAAAGATAGCAGACTAAGTTTCTTATGCTTTCCTATGATATGGGTAGCAAATGTGAGGATTTGCTGAGAATACAAATGTGATTTAAATAAGGTATAACTAAAAAGTAAAAAATAAATTACAAATAAAAAAACTTTTTTAAAAACAAGCTTTCAATTAAATGGGCTAAAAAGAAGAAAATAAACTTTTCCTTTATAACTTTTACTATCAATTTATAACGACATTACACAATTTATATGATACAAAAGCTTGTCGCGAGATTTTGAAAATATTAAAATCAATAGATAAAGTTATTTAACTTATTTAATTAATGAAGTTATTTAGCTATGTAGTGTGTAGGTATTTACACAGTTAAATCTCGCGACAAGCTTTTATATCATATAAATTGTGTAATGTCGTTATAAATTGATAGTAAAAGTTATAAAGGAAAAGTTTATTTTCTTCTTTTTAGCCCATTTAATTGAAAGCTTGTTTTTAAAAAAGTTTTTTTATTTGTAATTTATTTTATTAAGTCATTACCTGAGGTTAGAAATCTTCATTAAAATTTTCAATTTTTTTTAACTATAGAATACAAATTGTTACTTAAGTAGGTATTTACTTTTAGTTAAGTAATTAGTTTTACTCACAGAACAGAAGAATGTAATGTACTACATTCTTCTGTTCTGTGGTTTTACTTGTTTATAAATACGGGTGTTAGACTAAGAAATATTTCCTGAATACTTAATAGGGTACAATTTAAATGTCTGCGATCATCATAAAATATCTGGTATTTTACAGGATGCATTTTAACTTGATTCTCTCTTTTCTACCATCGGACAACTGTATGGCGAATATCTACCCTTACGTTGCTGAAACTTCTACAGTCCGGACTAAACGTCCTGCCTCTTCGTTTATACCGCGTATACGAAGGACTGGAGCAGTTTACCTGCTGCGGTCACGTCCGATTATAATTTAGGATACTCAAGGCTATATATGAGTAGGCTCTCTTACCATCAACGATTTCTTCACTACATAGGAATTGGGCCCTGGGACCAAGGCGAAGAATGGAACGGGGTAGGTTTTTAGTCAGTAAGAGTCTGACACTACTTCCCGCTCCACCCAAGGGCGGGATTTGTCATTGGATGATTTTACCTACCGAAAAAAAAAAACATAGGAATTGGGATTTGGGTTGGTGGGATTGCATGCAAGCACTTGTTTTAATCATGTAAAAAAAAAATTCATCAACTTTTAAAGTTGGTGAGGAGCCAAGTCATATACAATTTTTTTTTTTGTGATATATTAAATTGCTACAAGTGGAGTGAGGAGGATTATCTCATTTTTATTTATTCATCATCTGTGTTCCTTCAGTTACCCTTTTTATTCCAAGGCCTCAGTGACTCAATCTACAACTTTGTGTAGAATTAACAAGCATTAAATTAATATACATATGGTTGACATACTCATTAAATTCGTAATTTTCAACCACACATTTCTGTACTTTAAAACCCTTTACTAATTAACCACGATCCTTTGGAGTGCAAGTAATTAAGATTAATTTGCTTGATAAGCTAAGCTGAGATTTAGCGATGAAGCTCAAATATCATTTGTTTGATAAGCTAAGCGAAGATGTAAGCGATTAGGCACACAATTTGTAATTCAGCTCACGTCACGGTCGGACATTAGTATGTGTGCTTGGAGGAGACTTCGTAAGTTTAGAACTTGGGCTAAAATAATATAACCTGTAAGTTACTTAGTTATATGTATAACCAGATCTTGCCCACGACTTTGTCTGCGTTATTGTTGGTTATAGTGGACGCGAAGCCAAAGTCGGATAAAAAGTAGCTTAAGTCCTTTTTACCCGACTGCGCTAGAAGGAGGGTTAGTAGCAGTCGGGACCCATTCTAGAAAGTCAGCAGTCTATTCAGTAGATTGGAGTAATCTGCAATGTAATATAAGGTATGTGCTCTCAATTCATTAAGAATGGGTCCCGACTGCTACAATTTATCTCGTATTTAATATATTATATAGTTAAGTGCAATCGGGTACAACGACTTTCTTGTTTAGGGCTTTTTCTACTCAGAAAAGCAGTCGGAATTTTTAGTTTTTTAAATTACCTTTTTTTTTAAGATTTTAACTTACTTCGTACCAAACATCATCCAAATCTGTCTAGTAATTTAGACTTGAAAGCGTAACAGAAAGACAGAGTGACTTTCACATTTATAGTACTGAACATGGTTCAGCTGCTTTTTAAAAGTCCTAAACAGTTCAATAGCTGTCTTATCTGTCATTATGATGTTTTTCTTCAGAGAGCTTTGGTTGTATCATCATCATCATTATCAGCCTTTTAATGTTCCCACTGCTGGGCCTCAGGCCTCCTCTCTAGGAGAGGGAATGGGCCGTAATCCACCTACGGGCCCAGTGCAGGTCGGTGGATGTAACATATCTACGAATTTTTGGTTCTAGAAAATGCCGGTTGCCTCACGATGTTTTCCTTCACCGTTTTGAGAGCAGTAGTGATGAAGTAAATTACACAAAGTAATGCGCCTATTGCGCCTATTGGTTGTAAGTATACCTATTTGTAATGGCCTTGACTTACACGTTGTAGTTTGTATATTTTACCTACCTTTACTTTTTCTAATTTGTTTCTTTATCGCGTCTTTCATCCATGATAGATATAGTAACAAAACCGGTATACTTATCTAAGAATCTAAATTTCGAAGATAAACTGGTAAGATACAAGTCTACTCTCTCTCACAGGATAAGAAACTGTATCCCAACTTTAAAAAAAAATATAATACTATTATTAAAAAAAAATTACAACTGGGCCTAGCTGTACCTCAGTACTCCACAATTAGTGGCTCGGAGCCGTAACCAGTCATGCTATACCCCGTTAAATTTTGGTCGTTTTAATCCCGCGGAGGGTCGATTCGGTACATGAAACCCTATCGATTTGTGAAGATAAAAATGAAAAATAAAGTTCTTTTTTAAACTCGAATTAATTTACGCATGTACGAAATTAATTTCTTGAGGTAAACTTTAGCTGATCGACGTCAATTTAGGTAGTTAGTATGCAATGACCGACAACTCCCTACAATGTCATTGACTCGTTTACATAAAGAAATTAATTTAGTACATGCGTATATTAATTCGAGTTTTAGAAAAAAAAAACTTTATTTTTTGATTTTATCTTTATGAATCGATAGTGTTTTATGTACCGAATCGACCCTCCACGAGATTAAAACGACCAAAATTTAACGGTTACAACCCAATCATATACCTACTTTAGAACTTATACTTGAACTGAAATTCGTAAAATCAAGTTAGCATGGTAGATTTAAAACTATCGAAATACTTCCTAACTAATTATAAAGGTGATAAAATCACAGCATTTAGGCGTGTGATTGCGTACGAAGAGCAATGGGTAACTCGCCGTTCAGCCTTCGGACGTCCTGACCGAGTCCGAGTCTTCACCGGCGCGTAATGTTCCATGTGTGCTTTAAAGAGATATCAGCAAAACCTTAAGGACCCAGCAGACCCGAAGTCTACCACTATAGGTTTTTAATTTCGAAAGTAGAACATGGGTAAAAGACCATGTCTATGTTCCCCTTTCGGAAGTAAAGTCGATTTTAGTCAGTAAAAGTCTGACACAACCTAACGCCCCATCCTCAAGCAGGCGATTTCAAAAGACGGTAAAAAAAAATCTACGACCAGTCGGCCACCAGTCACGATGCATTCAAGCGGAAGTTGCGGAATTATTTTCTTCACAGATAGCAAAGTCGTCTCATAAACAACTTTCTTTTACTTCATATAAATGTATGTATTTGTATATATAGGTATATGTATATTATATTAAATATATATGTATGTATATTTTATTTATATATATTTGTTACCTTGTTTTCTTAATAATCTTTTGTTGTTTTTTATGCACCATTTTCTCTTCACCACCCTTAGTTGACTGGTAGAGAATGCCTAAGGCATTAAGTCCGCCTGTGTGCCTTTGTGTTGCATAAAGTATGAATAAATAAATAAATATCCACTTTTTAATCTATATCTGTCATTAAATTCTCAAAAACCTTCTCAAATCTTTTTCCTACAAATTCTCAAGTCAACAGCTTACCCACTCCTTTGGTACAAAAGTGCATCGTAACGACGCGAGCTAACGAGCGATCGTTACAGCACGTGCGCCTGGCGATATTACACACACGGACAATGTCACATCACATCTAGGGAATGTCCGAACTCACCTAATGTAATTGGACGAAGTGTTTATGATTTAAGAGAATGTTCATGTTTTGTAAAACTGACCAGGTACGTGTCGGACTTCCACACGAAGTGTTGCACACTATTAGCTAAATCCTGACCCCGATTTGCAGCAACCGTAGGCGTGAGCTTGCGGACGGCGAATAATTGGTAGCTCACCGTCCGGCTATCTGGTAACCGTCCGGATCAAGCCCAAGTCGTCGACGTCGCGTAGTGTTCCA
The DNA here is from genome assembly GCA_958295575.1 of Leucania comma. Classification (NCBI taxonomy): domain Eukaryota; kingdom Metazoa; phylum Arthropoda; class Insecta; order Lepidoptera; family Noctuidae; genus Leucania; species Leucania comma. Next base: position 8,977,416 of record OY282474.1, on the reverse strand, counting down.
CGCACGCCTTAACGAAGGGTCGAAGGCTGGGTCCCCTAGAACGAAGGCAAAAAAGGAACAGAAGTGTGTTTTAGTCAGTAAAAGTCTAACACCCTTGCGCTCCGCCCAAGAGCGGAAAAAGTCATTGCATGATTTTCCACCTAAAATAAAAAATACCATCAGCTGAAAAAGATCTCGTTTTTGTACGGAGGGCAGCTTTTAGGTATTTCTTTTTTTAGGGCGCCTACAAATTTGCTGCAAACTCCCGCGCGACGGCAGCGCTCCTTAATTATTCCATATAAATAAGAACGCGCGGCCGCAACGCCGATGTAGCGCAGCAGTCGCGCGTTTTTACCCGACTGCGCCAGAAGGAGGGTTATGTTTTTCGAGAGTATGTATGTATGTATGTATGTATGTATGTATAATTGTTTGGCACGCTCTGCAGCCTGAACGGCTCGATGGATTTTAGTTTGCGAGGTGTCGTTAGATTTGTAATTACTGTGAAAGTGATACGTAATAAAAAATAAATAAAAAAAAACAAAAAATAAAAAACGGTAATTTAAAAACTAAAAAACCCGACTGCTTTTCAGAGTAGAAAATGCCCTAAACAAGAAAGTCGTTGTACCCGATTGCACTTAACTATATAATATTTTAAATACAAGATACATTGTACCAGTCGGGACGCATTCTAGAAAATCAGCAGTCTAGTCAGAGGATTGGAGTAATCTGCAATGTAATATAGGTATGTGCTCTCAATTCACTAAGCCTCCATTTCTAGAATGGGTCCCGACTGCTACAATTTATCTTGTATTTAAAATATTATATAGTTAAGTGCAATCGGGTACAACGACTTTCTTGCTTAGGGCATTTTCTACTCTGAAAAGCAGTCGGGTTTTTTAGTTTTTTAAATTACCGTTTTTTTATTTATATGGAATAACTAAGCCGCGCGACGGCAGCGCTGCAGCCGCCTCCTTTGAGGCTAATTGAGAATAAGGGCGCCTACACCCTTATTAAATATCACCTTTTTCTGTGTCCACACGAAATGAGAAAATTATCCCAAAATAACATACTCCTGGGATAAAAACTACCATGTAGGTACCCCAAGACATTTATTACCAGTTTGCTAAATTCAATCTGTCGTGTCGTGCCGTGAGCGTTAAAGAGTAACTCCTTTATGTATAATCCTGGATCAAGTATTTATGTTTTCTTGATGATTTATTAGTGAAATTTTTCGTTTTGATTGTTGATTTGTGTCATGTTTAACTTTTTGTAGATATCTTATTAGTGTGATATATTATTTGTTATAATCATAAATCTATCAATGGTGATGGCGAATCATCATTCATTCATCATCATATTTTTGTTATTTATAAATTATAATGTTAACTTTTATTTATTTGTTCAATGATAAGGAAATGTTATTATTGTCATATTAAATGTATTTTTAGTTTAAAAGTTTCCTTGTGAAGCGCCTTGGATGTGTTATGTTATGTTGTACAAGTAGTAAATAAATATACGTAAATAAATAAATAAATCATTTCATCCGAAATGCGTCCACTGTTGGACATAACATATGACTCCCCCAAATGTAGCCCCCATGAACGGTCCTGTGCATCTCGCATCCATCAGATTCTCGCAACCCGTACCAGGTTATCTGTCTACTTTGTAGGAGGCCTTCCAACGCTGAGTCTTCTGGTACGCGGTCACCACTCCAGAACCTTTCGGTACCAACGGCCATCTGTTCTGTGAGCAATAATACTTTTGTTATACAAGTAGCAAAAATAAAATGAAATAACAACGAAATAACTTGACAAAACTTCTATTACCATATCACCACTAAACAAACAAAATATTTTATTCCCCACGCAAACAGGTAAGGCAGTGTGGCAAACGTGAAAATTGCAATATATCCTTGGACAGGAAACCCCTGTCGTGGCAAGAAACGTTTCTGGTGTAACTAGCGTTCCAGCTGTATATAGGGTTGCCATCATCAACACAGTTCAGTTAAGAAATGTCCAGAATGCAAGGAGTTATGCTGAATAGTTTAAACTGGATAGTATACAAATTTAGCGAAAAGTATTTGTATTATAAAAAATGTATTTTAAAAAATAAAGCCATATTGGTGAAAATAATTTTAACAGCATTTATCTAAAAAGAAATTTACTCGAGAAAAGTCTTTTGTTCCCCTAATTCTAGAGGACACCCAAAGGAAAGAGACCCCAACTTCTTTTATAACCTTGCCCTTTAGCCCGGGCCCTGGAACGAAGACAAAGAAGGAACAGGAATGGGTTTTAGTCAGTAAAAGTCTGACACTATTCTCTGCTCCGCCCAATGGCGGGAGATCTCATTGGGTGATATTCCCACCCAAAAAAAAAAACCTTGCCTTACGTTTTGAATTGCATTGTATAGCATCAGCCTTATAATGTTCCCGCTGCTGGGACTCAGGCGTCCTCTCGAGGCGAGGGGATGGACCGTAATCCAACATGCAGGCCCAGTGCGGGTTGGTGGATGTCACATATCTTCGAGTTTTTGGTTCTCGGACCTGCCGGTTTCCTCACGATGTTTTCCTTCACCGTTTCGAGAGCAGATTAAAATTTATAAAAAATATAAATGTTTCATTTGGTGGAATAATTTTAACAGCATTTATCAAATAGCTAGGCTAGCTTTTTTCCGACCTTTTTCAGACAGACCTTCAAACTTAACTGATACAGCTGAATAACCATCATTTTAATTTTAATGGAGAAACTTCAGCATTTATAGAAGTACTTGGAAAACAGACAATAATCTTTCTTGGGACTTTCACAGAGGGGTTTTGTACCCAAAAGGTATAACGGGACTGCTCTTCGTCCGTCGACTCCGCTGTTCGTCTGTCTTTTTGTCCGTCTCAGGCCGTTTTTTCTCATGAACCGTAATAGTTAGATAAGAAATTTTCCCAGATGATTTATTTCTGTTGCCATTATAACAACTAATTATAAAAAACAGAATAAAATAAATATTTGATGAAGGCTCCATTTGTTTAATGTGCGACTCGCACTTGGCCGGCTTTTTTTATCTAATCTATTCATAAAAATTTTGAAATCACACCAAATCGCGATCTAAAGTTCGTCTTCATTTATTTTTTCTCGTAAAAGGCACTTCCGTGTCTAAAGTAAATTTATTCTATTTTATTTTATTTCACAGAATCATAAATAAAATATTTTCTCAAGTAAAAACTGCACGTAATATTTTTTTTTAAACATTTCCGTTGCACCACTGTCTTCCACTATATGGCATCCTTACTGCTATTCCACTGAGCTGTATACCAAATGAGCTCGTGTTTTATTCCTAGCAAGCCGACGGTAGTTTTGTTCAAGCATACTTTGGACGATTGTCTACTTGAACCAGAATGCACGGGGTAATTTTTACTACTGTATATATATTTGTCACACGTCTGAGGCATATATAGACTGGCCTGATAGTCAAGTGGTTAGTGGCCCTGACTGTTATACCGGGGATCGTAGGTTCGATTCCCACCCAGGACAAATGTTTGTGTGATGAGCACGATCATTTGTTCTGTGTCTGGGTGTGATTTATCTATAACTAGTGACCCGCTCCAGCTTCACACGGGTGCAATGGTAATATTAAATTTTTACCTTCCTCTTGAATCACTCTATCTATTAAAAATAACGCATCAAAATCCGTTGCGTAGTTTTAAAGATCTAAGCATACATAGGAACAGACAGCGGGAAGCGACTTTGTTTTATAGGGCCTACGTGGGTACTTATAAAACGTCAAAAGTTACTGCACGGTTTCAAATTGATCGTTCACTATAGAGAAGAACCGGAAAGAAACTCCATGGTTACTCTTAAAAAAAAAATGGTTGATGGTACAATATTTTCATATTACAGTAGTTTAGCTTTTTTCGAGCGACTTTGTTTTATACTATGTTTTTTTTTTTTTTTTTTTTTTTTATGGTAGGTAAAATCATCCAATGACAAGTCCCGCCCTTGGGTGAAGCGGGAAGTAGTGTCAGACTCTTACTGACTAAAAACCTACCCCGTTCCTTCATGCCTATCATGCCGGGGCTGAGCCTTCCTCTCAGAAAACGGCCCTTAACCCCAGCAGGCTTCGACCCTGCCTGCCTGCAGCTAGCAGGCTGGGCCTCTACGGTTTGCTGACAGCTCCTTGAGGCGCGCGGGAACAGAACGCGCCGTCGACGACTTGGGCTCGATCCGGTATGTTACCGGACGATCGGACAGCGTGCTACCCATTGCACGCCGTCCGCAAGCCCGCGCCTACGGTGGCCGGAAATCGGGATCGGAATCCCGGCGGCGGCTGGGGCGAGCGCCCCGTTGCCTCTGCCTGATGCGGTCTGCCTCCTCCTTTGCTAGCATTACTGCTTCGCAGAAGGAGGCGACCGCCTGCCATCCCTCCTCACTCCGGACCATGGCCTGAACCAAGGCCCGGCGAGAGAGATCGCTGCCGCCGATTGCCCCCACGAGGACACGGCGATGCTCCGCCCAAGCGGGGCACACCTCTACAGTATGCTCCACCGTGTCCTCCGGGTGTTCCGCACAGTGGCGACACCCGGGCGAATCCTCCGCACGAATCCGGAACAGGAACTTGGCAAACTTTCCGTGTTCCGTTAGGACCTGCGTCGTGCGGAAGTTAAGAGTGCCGTGAGGTCTTTCCAGCCACGCCTCAAGGATGGGCCTTATCGCCTCGATTGTGGCGCGCCCCGAACGAGGTTGCGATAGTCGCTGACGCCATTTCGCCATGAGATCCCGCCGGAGCTCTGTCCGCCATGCCTCGACTTGTCGTGGCAGTGGAATTTCGCCACGGCGTTGCATCTCCATGCGCTTGTCGTGCATGTGTGCAAGGACTGTTGCCTCCAGATCCCATGGCGGTTGGCCAGCAAGGAGGGTCGCCGCCCCGCGGGAAATCGTTCGGTACCCTCGCACCATGCGTATTGCCATGACCCTCTGGCACGCATTCAGCTGGGCCTTCGGCTGCTGTTGCAACGACGGCGCCCACACCGGAGCCCCGTAGAGGGCCATGGACCGAACGATTCCCGCGTACAGCTTCCGGCAGGAGGCGTCTGGTCCCCTGAGGTTGGGCAGGAGCCGCCCGAGAGCAGCCCCAGTCCGGTTCAGTTTGGGAGCCAGACGTCGGAAGTGCTCCTTGAAGTTCCACCAGCTGTCGAGGACGAGTCCCAGGTACTTCATCGTCGACCCGACGCTGATGTGAACTCCTCCTACCGTTAGCTGGGAACCCGGTGGTGGCGCACCCCTAGGGCCATGAAAGCACATGGCCTCGGATTTGTGCAATGCCACTTCGAGTCCCAACTGCTGGATCCTATCAACGACTATCGCAACCCCACGTGTCGCTAGTTCGACCGCCGTCCGGTACGACTCTCCCCGTGCTAGGACCAACGTGTCGTCCGCGTAGCAGACCACGCTGGTCGGGGAAGTCGCCGCGCAGCACGTAGTCGTACCCGATGTTCCACAAGGGTGGTCCCAGTACCGATCCCTGCGGAACACCGCACGACATCTCTCGACGTTTCCACTCTCCCTGGTGACCGGGGTAAATGATATACCTCTCCGACAGGTAGGCCTCGATTACACGACAGAGGTAGTCGGGCACCCGGTGGTACCGGAGTGCCGTTCCAATGCTACTCCAGGGCAGGGAATTAAAGGCGTTGGCAATGTCCAAGGACACTGCCACGACACACCTGCCCTGGGATACCGCATCCCCCGTCGTGAGGGCTCGCACGCGCATGATGGCGTCCACCGTGGAGCGCATTCTGCGAAAGCCGAACTGTCCGTCCGAAAGGTCCGGCCCCACTCGTGCAAGGCGCGCGACGAGGCGGTTTGCAATGACTCTTTCAAAGAGCTTGCCCACCTCGTCGAGCAGCACAATGGGCCGGTACGCGGACGGAGAGTCCGCAGGGCGCCCCGGCTTCGCTATGAGGACCAGTTTTCCCGTCTTCCAGCGAAGTGGGAACTGGCCTCTCTCCAAACATGCGCTGAAGAGCCCCCTCAATCGAGACCCGAGAGCCTCCATGGCCAGGACCCAGGCCCTCCCAGGCAAGCCGTCGGGTCCTGGGGCGGTATTCTTGGCACTTAGCCTTTGTACCGCCACTCTCATCTCTACCTCGGTCACCTCTGGAACGTCGTCGTCGTGGTCCACGTCAGGTACTGCCGGTGTTGGCGGAGCCATGGGCGGGGGGGAGTGTACCCCCCGCGTAGGGAACAGAGTGCTGACCACACCCTCCACGAGCTCGGGCCGGAGACTCTGAGTCAGCGGGGGAGCCCATGGACGGAGTTTCTCCCGAACCATCTTGTATGGGCGTCCCCACGGGTCTGCATTCAGAGACCCCAGCCAGACGTTTCGGGCCTCCAGCTTGGCCCGCTTCATCTCCGCTCGGAGGGTGCGCTTCGCCAGCCTGTAACCCTCGTACAGCTCCGCCTCTATAGCCTCCGCATCCGGCTGGCGGTTGCGGCGCTTGCAGTACCTGGCGTACCGGCGTCGCGCGTGATTGCACGCATTGCGCAATGCCGCAATCTCCGGCGACCACCAGTACACCTGGCGCTTGGCACGTCCTGGACGGACTCGGGGCATTGACGCATCGCAGATTTGCGACATTCCCTCCCGGAACCACTCTGCCTCGACGTCGATATCGACAGGCCTGTCCGGTGCTTGCACCCAGGCCTGAACCGTCGCGGCTTCCAGGAGGAACTCCCGGTCCATCTGCCTCAGCGCCCACCGCGGACCACAAGGGCTCTGCCGGACCGGCGCGGTCGAGGTTTGGGCGGAGACGTCAAACCGGATGTACCGGTGGTCTGAGAACGTCTCCACCCCCTCCATTACGCGCCAGTCGACGACACGTGGCGCCAGATCGGGGCTGGCGAACGAGAGGTCCACCACTGATTCGCCCCGCATCCGCACACACGTAGAGACAGAGCCCCGGTTTAGGAGGGCCAGGCCGGACTCCTCAGCCCAGGCCTCTACCGACCGACCCCGCCCGTTCGTGTACCGGGAACCCCAAGCCTCATTCCAGGCATTGAAGTCCCCGCAAACGATCACGGGGAGGTCCCTAAACCCAACGACGACGTTTTCCAGCTCCATAAGGGAGATGTGGAGATCGCCGAGAGATCTGTTCGGGGACAGGTAGACGCCTACCACTGCAATGTCCCCGAACCGTGCTGCCACGCAACCCCGGCCCCTCGTGACGCGCTCGAGGGGCGGGGTACCGGCGGCGGTCGACGAGATTAAGGTCACCGAGCCGTCCAGGTCCTGAATCCAGTCTCCACTGGGCAGGACATAATACGGCTCTATAAGACTACGGCGATGTTGATCGACCACTGCGCCATGCTCTGGAGCAACAGATCCTGAGCGGGGGCGCAGTGGTTGATGTTCGCCTGGAGGAGACGTAATGGTGCCGTTATTGACAGTCCATTACAGTCTCCTCCGGAGCCCTACTTGAGGGCACTGCCGCGGCGGTTGAGGCGGCGATAGCGGCGGCGGCCACAGAGGCGGCTGCGGCGGTGAGGACGCCACCGGGGATAGGCCGGACCCTGGCCTTGACCTTGGCGGTGGGGTCGCAGGACCTGCTCCCAGCCTGGTGGTCGGCCGTCTTGCCTGCCGCCGCACATGCGTAGCAGTGCGGCTTTTTGCGGCATTCGACGGCCCTGTGACCAGGCTGACCGCACTGGAAGCAGCGGTCGCTGCGGTCCACCTCCGCGGTGCAACAGGCCCCGGCGTGGTGTCCCACGCGGCAGCGGTAGCACCGCAGAGGTCTGGGCTCCAGCAGTTTTACCTGCGCGGAGACCCAGCCCACCAAAAGCCTTCGGCCCTCCCCTGTTATGATTTTGGCCGCCGACACGGGGCAGCTAACCGTAACGGCTTGCATACCCGTGCCGTCAGTGCGGATGGTGCCCGCCCGGACCTGGTCGGCCGTGCACCCTCCCGCCCTGACGATGGCGGCCACTACTTCGTCCACCCCGACGGAGTCGTCCAAGCCCATGATGCGCATGTCTATGCACTTCGTGGGCCTGGACACTCGGGCGTCCTCCACGTCCAGGGACTCCCTGAGCCTCTTGGCCAGGGCGTCTGCCGCTGGGCCACTGGACGCGCCAGGGACCTCCAGCATTTTGGCACCGGTCACTGTACGCCTCATGCGGAAGCCCTCTGTGGCTCCGAGCTCCTCGAGGTGGGGCAACACCGCCCGCCTCGCCTTGTCCATGACGGACTTATAGGTCACGCCCCTCTTTTCCGCTTCAGGCTGTAGTGTGATCACTACAGCCTCGGATTTTGGGGCGCGAAGCCTGGCCGCCATGGCACGCTTCCTGCGCTCTCGCCGCCTTAGGTTCTTTTTGGCCGCCCTAGCCGCCTTGCCCGCCTTCTTCAGCCGAAGGTTCTTCGGGCGGGGGCGGCAGGCGCGGCCTTGTCACCGCCGCTGCAGGAGGTCCCACTTGTTTAGCGGCATGAGCCGCCCTTCCCTTCGTGGAAGGAGGAGCAGCTGGAGCAGGAGCAGCCACCCCCCGCCGCCGCTGTTGCTTGGCTGCCGGAGCTGACCTCGTGGGCTCCAACGCCGCGGCCGCGCGCCCATCTTGCCCCGACGGGCCCGCCTTGGGTGCAGCCGCTGCGGCGGCGTAGGATGCCGTCTTGCGCTGGCCGGAGGCCGCGAGTGGGGGACGCAGCACGATCCCCTCCAGCACGGACAGCTGCTGCTGCATCCGTAGCTGGACCTGCTCCAGCTGCTCCTGTTGCTGCTGCCTGAAAGCAGCCAGCTCCTGCCGCACCACCATCAGCAGCTGGCTCTCCGGCTCGGGTTGGGGCTGGGGTCGCTCCTGCCTTTGACCCGGCGTGCCACCTTCTTTTGGCGCCTCCTCAACCCGTGGGTCGGGTTTGGGGGCACCGGTGAGCTCGGCCCGAAGCTTCTTCAGGCTGAGCTCAAAGGTGGCATCTATGGCCTCCAAAATTGAGGTCGCGAACTTCGCGATGCCCCTCTTTTTGGAGCCCTTCTCTCGTTTCCGGGTCATTGCCGTCAGGGCCTCCACGACCAGCTCGCCAAGGCGCTTGCGCGAGTCCTCGACGGAATCCGCCCCGACGTGTGCCTCACTGTCAGACGGACGCGAGGCACCTGCCCCAGCGCTGGTCGTTCCGGGGTGGCGCCCCTCCGCGGCGAGCCTATCGGCACGCTCGGCTGCCTCCTGAGGGGTAAGCCCCCTTCCTCTTCCTCCCGCTCGGCTCGCACCCCGGCTGCTGGTGGGGATTTTGCGCGCAGACGCCGACTCATCTTCGGAGGACGTTCCATCCCCCGATATACCACGTTTCCGGAAAAAACGAGAGTTTATTCCGGAAACCTCAGCAACTTCCGCCTCCGAGCCCTCAGAGCTCCTTTTGGATGCCGCGTCGGACTCCGACCGCGCATCGCTCTCCATCTCCTCGTCGATTTGGGTTTTAAATTTATTTTTCTGCATATCTGTTCCCACGAGTATATACAATCTGTACTTGCTCAAATTCAGTGGTTCGCACTAGCGACTAATTAAGCTACCCATTAGTCAAGCTAACAACCTCCTTCGCGGTGCGCCGCCGCTTGGAGGTTTGGGGTAATTTTTACCCGACTGCGCCAGAAGGAGGGTTATGTTTTTCGAGAGTATGTATGTATGTATGTATGTATGTATATAAGTATGTATGTATGTATGTATGTATAATTGTTTGGCACGCTCTGCAGCCTGAACGGCTCGATGGATTTTAGCTTGAGAGGTGTCGTTAGATTCGTATTTACTGTGAGAGTGACACTGGGTATATCAAAATAAAAAAAAAACAAAATGGCGGATTTGTAGCGCCAAATTCAATGTTTGGCACGCTCTGCGACCTGAACGGCTCGATGGATTTTAGTTTGAGAGGTGTCTTTAGATTCGTAATTACTTTGAAAGTGATATCGTAATAAAATAAAACTAAAAAAAATAAAAAATAAAAAACGGTAATTTAAAAAACTAAAAAACCCGACTGCTTTTCTGAGCATTCATGAAAAAGCCCTAAAACAAGAAAATCTGGCAGTCGGGACCCATTCTAGAATTGCATTTATTTAATTGGTTAAATATTGTTAAATGTTGTTGAGTTTGATCCAACCATTCAAACTCAACAACAGTGGTGCCGTGTAGTGCAAAACAGGACCTGGCAGTGATTTAAATGTGCGAAGTCGAAAATCGCCGGCGGTGCCACGTGGAACCTTCGAAGTCTAAAGGTCAGTGCTCTTTCCCAATACCTTTATCCCATGCCAGGCATAGTATCTGCATATTGTTAATAAACCTTAGATCGCTTTTTTAAAATCTACAGTCCACAGCTTATTTGCGCAACCATTACTTTTTTGGTCAACATTAATTAAATATTTATTTAATTTTATTTAATTTAATTATAGAATTGAATTGCGTCTAGAATTGAGAGCACATACCTATATTACATTGCAGATTACTCCAATCTATTGACTAGACGGCTGACTTTCTAGAATGGGTCCCGACTGCCAGATTTTCTTGTTTTAGGGCTTTTTCATGAATGCTCAGAAAAGCAGTCGGGTTTTTTAGTTTTTTAAATTACCGTTTTTTATTTTTTATTTTTTTTAGTTTTATTTTATTACGATATCACTTTCAAAGTAATTACGAATCTAAAGACACCTCTCAAACTAAAATCCATCGAGCCGTTCAGGTCGCAGAGCGTGCCAAACATTGAATTTGGCGCTACAAATCCGCCATTTTGTTTTTTTTTTATTTTGATATACCCAGTGTCACTCTCACAGTAAATACGAATCTAACGACACCTCTCAAGCTAAAATCCATCGAGCCGTTCAGGCTGCAGAGCGTGCCAAACAATTATACATACATACATACATACATACTTATATACATACATACATACATACATACATACTCTCGAAAAACATAACCCTCCTTCTGGCGCAGTCGGGTAAAAATTACCCCAAACCTCCAAGCGGCGGCGCACCGCGAAGGAGGTTGTTAGCTTGACTAATGGGTAGCTTAATTAGTCGCTAGTGCGAACCACTGAATTTGAGCAAGTACAGATTGTATATACTCGTGGGAACAGATATGCAGAAAAATAAATTTAAAACCCAAATCGACGAGGAGATGGAGAGCGATGCGCGGTCGGAGTCCGACGCGGCATCCAAAAGGAGCTCTGAGGGCTCGGAGGCGGAAGTTGCGGAGGTTTCCGGAATAAACTCTCGTTTTTTCCGGAAACGTGGTATATCGGGGGATGGAACGTCCTCCGAAGATGAGTCGGCGTCTGCGCGCAAAATCCCCACCAGCAGCCGGGGTGCGAGCCGAGCGGGAGGAAGAGGAAGGGGGCTTACCCCTCAGGAGGCAGCCGAGCGTGCCGATAGGCTCGCCGCGGAGGGGCGCCACCCCGGAACGACCAGCGCTGGGGCAGGTGCCTCGCGTCCGTCTGACAGTGAGGCACACGTCGGGGCGGATTCCGTCGAGGACTCGTGCAAGCGCCTTGGCGAGCTGGTCGTGGAAGCCCTGACGGCAATGACCCGGAAACGAGAGAAGGGCTCCAAAAAGAGGGGCATCGCGAAGTTCGCGACCTCAATTTTGGAGGCCATAGATGCCACCTTTGAGCTCAGCCTGAAGAAGCTTCGGGCCGAGCTCACCGGTGCCCCCAAACCCGACCCACGGGTTGAGGAGGCGCCAAAAGAAGGTGGCACGCCGGGTCAAAGGCAGGAGCGACCCCAGCCCCAACCCGAGCCGGAGAGCCAGCTGCTGATGGTGGTGCGGCAGGAGCTGGCTGCTTTCAGGCAGCAGCAACAGGAGCAGCTGGAGCAGGTCCAGCTACGGACGCAGCAGCAGCTGTCCGTGCTGGAGGGGATCGTGCTGCGTCCCCCACTCGCGGCCTCCGGCCAGCGCAAGACGGCATCCTACGCCGCCGCAGCGGCTGCACCCAAGGCGGGCCCGTCGGGGCAAGATGGGCGCGCGGCCGCGGCGTTGGAGCCTACGAGGTCAGCTCCGGCAGCCAAGCAACAGCGGCGGCGGGGGGTGGCTGCTCATATCCTATCGTATGATATCGTAATAAAATAAAACTAAAAAAAATAAAAAATAAAAAACGGTAATTTAAAAAACTAAAAAACCCGACTGCTTTTCTGAGCATTCATGAAAAAGCCCTAAAACAAGAAAATCTGGCAGTCGGGACCCATTCTAGAAAGTCAGCCGTCTAGTCAATAGATTGGAGTAATCTGCAATGTAATATAGGTATGTGCTCTCAATTCTAGAATGGGTCCCGACTGCCAGATTTTCTTGTTTTAGGGCTTTTTCATGAATGCTCAGAAAAGCAGTCGGGTTTTTTAGTTTTTTAAATTACCGTTTTTTATAGAGGTTGTCTTCCTCGCGGCCCGGGCGGTTAAGCCAAGACCCTCGACCCCCATCGAAAGTCAGAAACATGACCTTGGACAATCTTTGGGGCTACGAGAACAACGGTGGCAGAAGGAGAAGCAAGTCTCCCTCCTGCCTGTCCGGCGGCAGGGTAAGTGCACACCGGGCCCGTTCTTACTTCGCCACTGTGCCCTCTGCTAAAGCAGAGGGACACGCGTTGAAGTGGACTCCGGACAGGACATTCGCAGACGGCCATCGAAACCCTTCAGGCAGAGATACCTAAGGGAAGTAGTTGGCCGCCTCCCAGGATGCACCGGCCCACAGACTGGTCTTCGCCCCGGACGTATCCGCAAGGGAACTGCAGCCTGCGGGCACTCGAGGAGGTTTCCTGTCATGGCATCCCGTTTTATACTATGTAGTGATATGTATGTATTTAGAAATATATCTATTAGTACGTTTGACAGATGTCTAGTATTCATAACACAAGCTGTGCTTAGCTTCCTAGTTAGTTACTAGTTTTTGTTACTACGAGTATTTTGGTGTATAATAAAGATTATTCTATTATATTCTATTCTATTCTTAGGACTAGACAGCGTTGTATGACAGTATATAAAAAAAATCACTATTATTATGATTTTAATAAAGTTCAGGTACCGAAATAACGGTACCTGAACTTTATGCGGTGGTTCAGATTGCCATCCCATCGAACTATGAGCGTTGGTGTTTGGTGTATAGCTTTTGTACCCTAATTTCCTTAAAATCTTTTGTTGTCATGTTTTCTCTTCACCACCATTGATTGGCTGGTAAAAACTGCCTAAGGCATTAATGTTAACTTTGTGTTGCATAAAGTTTTTATTTTGCAGCAGATCACAATTTTATTGAATTTCAAGCTTTTGTTTTTGTTTCGTATTCTTTTAAATGTTGTGTGTGCCTTGCTTTGCACCAAATAATCTTCTTCCTTTCTTTCTTTCAAATAATACGACTACTACTGTCTAAAAATTTCATAAGAATAGCATAGCATAGCATCAACCTTATAATGTTCCCACTGCTGGGACTCAGATCTCCTCTTCAGGAATGGGCCGTAATCCACCACGCGGGCCCAAATGTCACATGTCTTCGAATTTTTGGTTCTAGGACATGCCGGTTTCCTCACGATGTTTTCCTTCACCGTTTTGAGAGCAGTGGTGATGAAATAAAGTGCACAAAGTAATGCGCCAGCCGTTACCACTCGACCACCACTGCTTTCATAAAAAGTTACATCAAAACAACAAATAAAAAATATGACTTTTCAACCGTTTTTTAGGGGTGAAAATTCGAGTATAGCCCGAGCCATTTATGGTATGATCACTGACTGTAGATACATACTGCAATAGGTAAAAAAGTAATTTAATCCATCTGAAAACTCAACCCGAATTTTGCCTCACCTAGATTATATTTTTGTGACTAAAAATGTATGGATTCATATTTTTTTTATCTGCGGATCGAAAGGCTTATTCTAATGGTGGCTTATTCAATTTCTATGTTTTAAAGTACATGTTATTTTTAAACGACATGTATGTATATAGCTAACCGATTGTGTTTCTTGCATATTCTTCTCAAAGCCTCTTAAATTTGGCGATTCTTCGTGCTATGTCGCCAACCTTGGTTCTCCTGCGGATATATTCATTTCTGATACGATCACGCAAGGAAACTTTGAGCATAGCCCTTTCCATTGCCCTTTGGGTGACTTTGAGCCTTCTGATGGGGCCCATAATAGTAAGCGACCACGTTTTGGAGCCATATGTCATCACTGGCAACACGCTGTTATCTCAATAATTGGAAAATAAAGCTATTAACACTTACCATCCTAAGATCTTTTCAAACTACGATAAAAAGGCCATGTCATAATTCACAAAATATACCAATACCATATTAAGGGACCCTCTCACGGTTCAACCCAAAATGAGATATTAATCTACAGTTCCTAACCCATGGCCTGTTATTAGCCATATAAATGGGCTTGCAAACTGGCCCTCATTTATCATCGAAGTAGCTGCTGGTTTTAGTCAATTATTCTGTTGAAGAAAAGGAGTATACACCGTTCGAGGGTCGATTAGGTACATGAAGAACTATCGATTTTTAAAAAATAAAGTACTTTTTTTCTAAAACTCGAATTAATTTAAGCATGTGCGAAATTTATTTCTTTAAATAAACGCGTCAATGACCTTGTAGGTAGTTGTCGGTCGTTGCGTACTAATTACCCACAGTTAATTGGCCTCGATCAGCTGACGTTTACTTTAAGAAATTAATTTCGTACATGCGTAAATTAATTCGAGTTTAAAAAAACTACTTTGGTTTTAATTTTTATCTTTACAAATCGATAGGGTTTCATATACCGAATCGACTCTCCGCGGGGTTTAAGCGACCAAAATTTAACGGTGTATATGAACTATAAGTGGGCAGGTAATATTAATTGCTAGCTAGTTTAGTAACTCATAACAGAAATATTTTCATGTACAAGATAAATAATAAAATAAATGCCATCCCTAACGTAATATTATGCTCTGAATTGGCTACTGAATTGATTCCACTTATCTTTAAAATGGACAATTTTTTTATACTAAAATCATGACTATTTCTTGATCACGATAGGCAACGAAGGAACGGGGTAGTTTTTTAGTCAGTAAGAGTCTGACACTATTTAACGCTCCGCCCAAGGGCGGGATCTGTCATTGGATGATTTTACCTACCAAAAAAAATATCTATTTCTTGATTATTTACTTACTAAAGTGTTTGTGTGTGCGTGCGTAGATAAATAGGTGCACTATTAGTGTAGTGCGTCAATTGCCATATTATTTTACTATAATTAGATTATTAATTAATTTCTGATCAGGTTTTCCGGACACCGTAGGCGCGGGCTTGCAAACGGTGAGCAATGGGTAGCTCGCTGTCCGACCGTCCGGTAACTGTCCGGACCGAGCCTCAAGGAGTTATCAGCAAATCGCAGGGGCCCAGCATGGTCGAAGCCTACTGGGGCCATGGGTTATGCGAAAGTGAACCCCAGGGCCCTAGAACTAAGGCAATAAAGGAACGGGGTGGATTTTTTAGTCAGTAAAAGTCTGACATTATCTCCCGCTCCACCCGAGGCCGAGAGTTGTCATTGGATGATATATACCTATCAAAAAAAAAAAAGTGCTGAAAATACTAACTAAGTTTCATTTCACTTTCTAATCAGGGTGTGTAAACCTAAATTTAATTTACGGCACTTAAGTGTAAGTTATATAGCAGAATAGAATAGAATAAAACCTTATTGTACACCAAAAAGTTACACAAACTGTACATAAATCTAAATCTACGGGTACAATGGCGGTCTTATCGCTGACAGCGATATCTTCCAGACAACCTTAGGATGGATCGTAAGGACTTAAAAAATTACGGGGGGTAGTCTGGTGGGGATAACATACATGACGGCTCGTTCAAGATGGTACGAGCTCTGATCATCTACCAGGTGGGCCTACGTGGGTATCGTGCAATGAATAAAAACGGTTAGGAACTGAATCAGTTTACTTCTCAATATATTTCGGTACAGTGCACTATTATTAGGTAGGTACAAACAACAAAACGGACAGTTTCAGAACGTCTTGACTGTGCGACGGCCTGGCTGAGAGTGTCCGCTGTACTCGGCGGATTCTCCTTCCCAAAGCTCGTAGCCAAAGCGAAAACGGCTGACTCTGTCTAGGCGTGCCACCTCTATTTCTTCTAGTCGCCACTGGATGGCGTGCCTTGTTTTGTTGTCAACAAATCAACGCCGGATCCGACATATATATAATTTACATAAAAATTTTACTATTTTGGTTTGCAATAAAGTTTATTCTATTCTACACTAATTCAAAAGATTGGATTACTGTATCCTTACCTCTTAGACATAGGAGTAGGACAAACATATCATATCCATTATACATACTAACAATAAATGACCTCATTAAATCAGCGGGTTCCGGCCACAACTACATTAGAAAACCCTTTGTTTTATTGGCAAAGTTTGAGTTATTTCCAGTTTAGAGCAAAGCTGATGTGGTTTAGACCTCGGGTTCATAGGTAAACTATACTAGAATGTATAAAATTTTGGACTACATATAGCGGATTCTATCTTATATTAGATACCATTTTTACAAACAGAACGGAGACAAATCAAATAGTAATCTTTATTTATGAACTCTTTGAACTAAATAAAAAAAAAAACACAGAGAGTAAGCGACCGAGGATCGCTTACTCTCTGTGTTTTTTTTTATGTTTTCATATCTAAGATGCAATCACGATGCTTTTTACAGTAAAGCAAACTTAATACTTTATTGCATTTTGAAATATGGATTTTCTCATTTTTTTTTTTTAACTTTTTCTTTGTGAAAATCTTCTGATGAACTAGGAATTATGAGTTAAAATAAACTTTGTATTAAAGATACGTTAGTTTTTTTCAATAATATTGCAGTATTATAATCATGTATTTACTATTTCCCTCTCCTAAAGAGGAGGCCTGAGTCCCAGCAGTGGGAATATTATAAGCCTGATGCTATGCTATACTATAATCATTAAATCTAATAAAAAACATTTTTTGTTCTTCTTAATAGGAGTTCCAACGTGGAATCTATGCCTTTCAAAGGGCAAGCAATAATAAAATCACTAATAAACCTTCTAATAACTTTCGTTTTGGAAATTTTGTTCTGTAGCCGCCTGGAGAAGAAAAATTTTAAGTACGCGGCAAATAATGGGAACTAAACTAAGTTTAACTACTATGTTTTTTTGGTATTGCCCTACGCATACTCATATACAATAAAGTTCCTAACTCAATCAAAAATAAGAAAACAATAGAATTTAAAAGGGCGCTGAATGAATTTTTAATTATGAAAAACTATTATACGTGTTCCTGACGTCACATCGGGCCACACAACACATCGCACTCGCGGACGTCCCATCTCCTTTCACTTGCTCGCCGAAACCTTGCGCGTACGCACATATATCGGTTGTCTCAGAATTTGTACCTACTCCTACGTAATACAGTCTTTATAATATCGATTTCAAGCAGTTTTATTTTAGTCAAGACCACCAGCATCACACCTGGAGCTTGATACTCAACATATGGTCCTTCGAGCTAAAGAAGATTACCGTTTTTTTGTGCTACGCAAGCGCCTCCTGTGGACTTTGGACTGGCCGTCCGTACAGCGTACTTGCCTTTGTCGTAGAGGACACTTCAAGGACAGTCTACCCAGAGGGACAGTGTACTGAGTGAGTCCGTTCCTTTCTCCTTTTCTACTTTCCTTTTCTATCCAGGATTTTTAAAATAGTGCTATACGGATCAGGCTTATATTGATCTCTTCATATATAGCTTACCTACACAGTGGAAATTTCCATAATCAATTCATTGTTATTGTGCATAACTTCACATAAGTTTTAAAACATTCCTTCGCTCGCTAACCGCAAGTGTTTGCTCAACGCGTAAACAACCTCATTAGTGAATTTTATATTTTTTTCGATATTGTACTTATTGCAACGGTGACTCACTGGGCTTATTAGCAATATCAGCTGATTTTACCGTAAGCTTAGCCAGCTTTTTACGCTTAATATTATAACTGAACCAATATAATATTAGATTCTTTGTCTTTGCTTGCAAACTTTGACTTGACTGTGCTTTTTTCTGCCTGCCTTTACGACCTACCTACACCTACTCATTATGTCTGATGCAAAATTAAGGGAACTCGTAAAGAGGCGTGGTAGCTACAAAGCAAAGCTTACGCATTTTAGCAACTTTTTAAGATTATTACCTAGCACGGGAAATGATTTAGATAATTTTCAAACAGCAGAATTAAAAAACCGTCTTAACTCAATGGAAACATTATATAAGGAATTCGACGTGTTACAGACAGAGTTGGAGCTATTGTCGGAGGATGCGGATGAAATGTACCAAGAGAGGGAGCAGTTCGAGTCGCAGTATTACGCGCTGGTGGCCCGCGCGGGGGCGATCTTCACAAACGCGCGCGCCTCCTCGCCCGCGCTCGTGTCTGCCACCTCCGCCGATGATCTACCCCGCCACGGCTCTAGCTGCAGGCACGACTTCGTTCGGCTGCCTAAGATAGACTTGCCTCACTTCGACGGGGACTATCAGCACTGGCTCGAATTCCGAGATACGTATCTTTCCCTTATTCATAATAATGACAGCATACAAGATATCAATAAATTTCACTACTTGCGTGCTGCCTTAACTAGCAGCGCGTCATTAGTGATAAAAAACATAGATTTCAAATCAGATAACTATAGTACAGCTTGGCAGTTATTATCCGAAAGGTACGACAATGAAAGACTACTCATTAATAATCACGTGCAGGCCTTATTTAATTTTGAACAAATTCAACATGAATCTTGTAAATCTTTACGGAACATGATCGACGTCATAAATAAAAATCTTCGTGCCTTGTCCTCCTTAAGACAGCCTTCTGAGCAAGGGGGTCTAGGGGAGACCCTTATAATATACATGATGTCAGAAAAACTTGACAAGTTCACACGACGGCAGTGGGAAGAACATAAAAATAATTTAGATAACATCCCAAATATAAAAGATTACATTAAATTTTTAACAAACAGAGCAGATTTACTTGAATCATTAAATTATAATAAAAACACAATAACAACAACAAAAAACACTAACGAACACAGCAAAAATAAAAACTTCCTTACAACAACAAAAACAAAAAACAATAACAATTCAGACAATATAAAATGCCCTATGTGTTCAGAAAATCACTTTTTATTCAGCTGTCAGCCTTTTAGAAAACTTGACATAGAAGCACGCATTAAAAAAGCATCAGAAAGCAATGTCTGCATGAACTGCCTTCGACCAGGTCATACTGAGAAACGTTGCAGTCTCTCGCATTGCAAATACTGCAAAAACAGACATAACACCCTTTTACATAGGGAAACAATAGAAAAACATACAGGGGAGAACATAGTTTTGTTAACAAACGTCGTATTACCAACAGAAACTAATCAGGTTAATATTTTGCTATCCACAGCCTTGGCAAAGGTAGCAGATGTCAATGGAGAACTTCATACCGTCAGACTGCTGCTAGACAATGGCAGCACCTCCAACTTCATCACCCAAGAGCTCTGCGGGAAGCTTGGCCTGGTAAAACACAGCACTAGCTCCACAGTCACAGGTATCAATGGTCAACTATCCAGTACCTCAGAAAGCTGCAGTCTTCATTTGCAGTCTTATGATGGTAGCTATCAGGCGAAAGTAAGCTGTTTTGTTTTGCCAAATATCACACAATCGCTGCCTGGCTCTTATATAGACAAAAGGTATATTACCATCCCACCAGGCATTAAATTAGCAGATCCATCTTTCAATGTGCCTACCGCCATCGACATTCTAGTAGGCGCAGAGGTATTCTGGGACGTCTTAGGTTCCAAGACCATTAATTTAGGCAATAATCAGCCTAGATTACAGTCATCAAAACTAGGTTGGCTTATTTCGGGCCGCGTTAGTCGGTCTCGTCTTCGTACACAACCTTCTGTTTGCCACTTTCTATCACATGAGGAGTCAGATCAGCTGACTCGGTTCTGGGAACTCGATACGGTGTCGTCTGCTAACTGTTTCTCTTCAGAAGAACAGGCTTGTGAAAAACTATTTCAAGAGACCACACGTCGGGACACGCATGGTCGCTTCGTTGTCACTATACCATTGAAGGACTCGCTCGAGTGCTTAGGTGACTCTTATGCGATGGCCAAGCGTCGTTTTCTCTCCCTAGAGCGTAGATTTGAGCGAGACTCCACATTTAAAAACAGATACATGCAATTCATGCAAGAATATATAGATCTTCATCACATGTCAGAATATTCAAAAACCAATAACTCAGAAATCAATTATTTCATGCCTCATCATGGTGTTGTGCGCGAGTCAAGTTCTACCACAAAACTTCGCGTAGTTTACGATGCTTCGGCCTCCAGCACCTCGGGCAAGTCCTTCAATGATATTCAGATGGTAGGTCCAACCGTACAAGAGGATCTGCTTTCCATCCTCTTAAGATACAGGCAACACAAGTTTGTTGTAACAGGCGACATTGAAAAAATATACAGAGCAATTTTAGTTGAACCATCTCAGCGCCCGTTACAACAAATTGTTTTCAGATTCAACTCATCAGACCCTTTAAAGACGTATGCACTGAATACAGTGACATACGGTACTGCTTCAGCCCCGTATTTGGCCACAAAGTGCCTAGTTTCACTTGCAGATCAATTTTCAGACCCAGAAGTTAGTCAGTCCATCAGACGGGATTTTTACGTAGACGACTATTTGAGTGGTGGCGACTCGATTGAGTCAGTCATAAATCTATGTCACGGGGTAGTAAACACTCTCGAGTCCGCCAAGTTTCACCTTAGAAAGTGGCAGTCAAATAGTCCCAAGATATTAGAGGCCGTCACTAGCATAAAACCAGAAAATCAAGATAAAAAATTAAATCTAAATGACACACCTAGCAAAACTCTTGGACTACACTGGGATTGTAAAACAGACACATTATACTTTTCTATAAATTTAAAACCTATTTCCAAAATTACAAAGCGTAACATTTTATCTTTAATAAGTCAGGTGTTTGATCCAATCGGCCTCGTCGGGCCATGCATAGTTCAGGCTAAACTTATACTGCAGCAGCTGTGGATACTTAAATGTAACTGGGACGATGAAGTACCAACAGAAATAAAATCTCAATTCCTTGAGTTCACACAGTCACTTTCAGCCCTTAACTCAATTCGTATACCTCGTTGGGTATCTTGTAGTAATGCTTGTTTGGTGGAGCTACATACTTTCACAGACGCTTCAGATCGCGCTTATGGTTCGTGTATTTATGTCAGAACGGTAGCACACGATGGAACTGTTTGCGTTCGCCTTTTAGCTTCCAAAAATAAGGTTGCCCCTATAAAGCCTACAACCATACCAAGGTTGGAGTTGTGTGGTGCTTTACTGGGCACAAGACTTTTTCTGAAGGTACGTAAATCACTTACTCTAGAGTTTCATCACTGTTTCTTTTGGTGTGACTCGACGATCGTGCTTGGATGGCTGTCTACATTGCCAAGTCAGCTCGATCAATTCGTGCGCAATAGAGTGAGTGAAATCCAAGAAGCTACGACCGGACAGACGTGGAGCTATGTGCCATCCAAGAGCAACCCCGCTGATCTCACATCTCGGGGGGTGAAGGCTGATTGCATCAGCTCGTCCACTCTTTGGTGGTCGGGTCCTGATTTCCTAAATCACGAAGATATCCAATTTCCTAAATCACCTAATACACAAATTCACTCTTCACAACAAACTTCTTTACATACAACTACTGACACACATAAACAAAGTTATAGCAATGCATTTTCGAACTTAATTCATAAAAAATCTTCATTTACATCACTCATAAGAATCGTCGCATATATACAAAGATTTATCTATAATTGTCAAAACCAGAATAATAAAAAATCATCTTACTTAACAGTTTCAGAATTGCAGTCATCACAAAATCTCATATTACAGATTTCTCAACAGGAAATGTTTCCTGAGGAATATTCATGTCTTAAAACTAATCAGGCCTTACATAAAAAAAATCGGTTAATAAGTCTTTCTCCCTTTATTGATTCAGACAACTTAATACGCGTCGGTGGACGTCTCAACAACTCCAACTATAGTTACAATGTTAAACATCCTATCCTTTTATGTAGCAAACATCACATAACAAAAATCATCTTCGAAAGAGAACACAAAACACTCTTTCACGCAGGGCCACAATTACTTTTAGCTCATATTAGACTCACCTACTGGCCGCTAGCAGGCAGAAACCTAGCTAAGCATGTAGTGCGTAACTGCGTTCGCTGCACTCGCTTCAAAGCTCAGCCTATTCAGGTCATCATGGGCAACCTACCAAGCGATAGGACTACTCTAGAGTACCCTTTTTTGAACACAGGACTTGATTATGCCGGGCCAGTGCTGATAGCCGACCGTAGGGGCAGAGGATGTAAACTGATAAAATCTTATATTTGTGTTTTTGTGTGCTTTGCAGTCAGAGCTGTTCATCTGGAGCTAGTCTCCGACCTCACCAAGGAAGCCTTTCTTGCGGCCTTCAGCCGATTTATTAGTCGTCGGGGCAAGCCTCAACGCGTGTACTCCGACAATGGCACTACGTTCGTGGGAGCTTTCAATGAGCTTTCACACTTCTTAAAGGTTTCATCTAGCAATATTGAGTCAGATCTTGCAGACAAAAATATCGAATTCAAATTTATACCTGCCTACAGCCCACATTTTGGTGGTATTTGGGAAAGTGCAGTAAAGTCCACCAAACATTTATTACGTAGAGTTATGAGTCTAACTCATTTGACATATGAAGAGCTCTCAACATGTCTGATCCAAATAGAGGCTATTTTAAATTCCAGACCTTTAACACCCTTATCCACTGATCCATCAGATCTTTCTTATCTTTCTCCTTCACACTTCCTCATCGGACGATCACTCACATCAGTCCCTCGTCCTCAAATCACCGACGTCAACATCCAGCGGCTAGAGCGCTTCGATCGTATCGAAAAACTACGGCAACATTTTTGGCAGCGCTTCTCTAATGAGTACGTGTCTCTCCTACAGCAGAAAACCAAATGGCAGACAGCTGGGCAAGAACTCAAAACAGGCACCATGGTCTTAGTGAGAAACACCAATCTTCCTCCTCTTCTGTGGTTGCTGGGCAGAGTGGTCGCAGTGAAGACTGGCTCCGACGGGCATTGTCGAGTCGCCGACATCCTGACGAAGAAGGGCATTATAGCACGTGCATACAACAACATATGCCCGCTTCCTGTCTCTTCAGCATCATATTGAAGCATTCTCTTCAACGCGGGGAATATGTTCCTGACGTCACATCGGGCCACACAACACATCGCACTCGCGGACGTCCCATCTCCTTTCACTTGCTCGCCGACACCTTGCGCGTACGCACATAAATCGGTTGTCTCAGAATTTGTACCTACTCCTACGTAATACAGTCTTTATAATATCGATTTCAAGCAGTTTTATTTTAGTCAAGACCACCAGCATCACACCTGGAGCTTGATACTCAACATACGATTGATGATTTTTTTAATGACGGTTCACTAATTGAATGACATACTGTTATTCTGTTTGACGTTGTTATTTTAATCCTAGTTGACTTAGTTTTTATTTCCAATTGTTTACTAAAAAAACCCTTAGTCACCCGGATGGCCCGGTGGCCATGTGTTTATGTGAACAACCAGGTAACACAACAAGCTTATAACTTTGCGATTTTTCATGATAAAGTAATAAATTTTTTACATAAAATAATAACTTAGACATATTAATCAACTTCTCCTTTCAGGCAATTTAAAGTGCTGTCATTGAAATTACTATACAGAAATTCATTTGAAGGAACGAAGTGTTATTCAAATAATTTCCAAACTAGGACCCGTTTAGTAATGTTGAATAGAACTAAATTCCGACGTAGCCTAAACCACTAGCCTGGTGTGGATGACATCTAAGGATCCAATGTATCCTTTTCATGTACGGATCATCTGCTTAGTTTACTGTTTAGGATCGGGATATTTACTAGGCTTTTGTGGCTTCAGAGGCCTACCCGTTTTGTTATGTAAGTCTTCATTGATACGTGACCTATTTTGTTGTAGCAAAGTTTTATCTACATAGAATAAATACCTGCTTACAATAGATATTTTTTTCTCTCGCTTGTGATGCGGGAGAAAGGGTAAGGCTACAGTTCTACGTGTTGTACCCTTTAGCTAAAATTATATAGCATACTGGCGTGATGTTATATAATGAAATGCTTTTAACAATAAACGGACGGATTTTAATTGTAGTAATTCCGGAGGATTCGTTATCATTTCGAATCGAAATGTTCCAAGGTGTATCACTGAAGCTCTTTATCAGATCTTCATCTTTATATGGGACCACCTGAGGGCAAAATTCTTCCAAACAAAAAAGCACTATCCAAATCGGTTAACATTTCACGAAAATATCAATAGACAAAATACAAAAAGAAAAGTGGATTCAAAAAACTAGAGAACCTCTTCCTTTTTCGGGAGTCGGTTAAAAAAACAAACGCGACTCAAGAGATACATAAATATGACCTAATGGGGTCATAACTCACTTGAGAGATAAGTAGGTAGACTCATCAATAGGGTTTTTTTTAATAGTAAATACGTGTAGTCTATCTGCGTAACTGTAGTAATTAGACCACAAATCCTCAGTCCACACAATCCATTTCATTTCCAACAAACTTCTTCACAATAAACAAACTTAAACATTTTAATATCCATTTCGTTACTCTATAGAGGAAGTTACAAAACATTATCGTGTTTATGCAAAGTTTTAACTCAGTTACGTCCGGCGCGTCTCTCTAGCTTCATAACCAGATTTGTATGACATTGTTTGTATAAATTGGTTTTTGTTAGTGCAGTGCACGCGACCGAGTTTACAATAATGATGTTTTTAGTTTTTGTGCTATTCAAATATGGTAATCGAATGTATTCGTGCTTTTTTTGGGTAGTTGTGTGTTTAAAATCCTGCCATTATACTATATTTATCTTATTTTATAATAATAATAAGCCGTTTAGATTCTACAACATAAAAATATTCAGAAGAACATGGATACGACATATTTAAAAATATGAAATGTAAAAATACGAAAAATACATCTTCTGGCAAGTAATCAATATTCATAATGTCTGAATTGTAGCAAGCAATTGCTCAAACATTTTAATCTAGTAAATATAATAATAAATATGTAGCTCGCTGTCCGTCCGGTAACAGACCGGACCGAGCCCAAGTCGTTTAAGGCGCACACTGTTCCCGCGCGCCTCAAGGAGTCGTCAGCAAACTGTAGGGGCCCAGTAGGGTCGAAGCCTAATCTGGGGCTTTGGGGAGCTACGAAAATGCATACCAGGGTCCTAGAACCAGGGCAAAAGAGGAACGGAGTAGGTTTTTAGTCAGTAAGAGTCTGACACTATCTCCCGCTCCGCCCAAGGGCAGGGGATGTCATTGGATGATTTTAACTACTTTAAAAAAAAAAATATGTTTGTCTGCTTATATGTTTTACTAATTTCTTAAATCATCTATCACACAGCATCTGAACGCACAGAATCTAGACAGCATGCCAATAGATCTAAAATACGTGAAAGTACTTCAAGTGCCCGCGGAGCTCCGCTTCCGCGCTTAGCTGGCTCTGGTGTATATTAAATGAGGTTTTTCCCACACCGACGCGTATCTTTTTAAAACGTCACATGAAGTATTCCTTTCATGAATTTTACGGCAAATAATTCTGGAATAGTGTGGAGTTTTGTGGTTTTATGTCCAATTCTTGCCGACCATTTGTATACTTAAAATAAAAATAAATAATAATCAAAACATATTGTGAATTGTAAATTTATTTTTACCAATAAGAATAATTTTTATTTATTCTATGTTTTCAAAGCATTTGGCATTACAATTACGTCATACCTTTAAAAAAATATGGGGGTTTGTAGCCATGTTTTGTGGGCGTGATAGCATACTTATTTGTCCAAAATGCTATTTATTGGCCATATAAATTCATAATGTCGTAGACAGCCCGACGAAAATCTAAGGAAAATCACATTGGCAAAGTACGGCACCGTAAATCCTTATAGATATTGAGCATTGTCTTTAGGCCCTTGCTGTGTAGGTACGTCATTTGACGACCTAAATGGAACTGTTAAAGGGAAGACCTATTTAGGGTGTATGTATAGCTCCATCCTTTTTTCTCACTCGCAGAACTAATTTTTTCATGGTAAGACCCCTATCTGCTGACTACACCGTACTCTTTTTAAAGAGCTCCGTATTCAAGTGAAAGGTCAGGTGTGATTCAGCAATATATATATTACCTGCAATCTATATAATCCGGTATTCTATACAATATCTAGGCAATGTATAGAATACGGCTTAAACTAAGGCCTTAAAAAATAACCCTAACCTAACCTGTCCGTGTTGGGGTGTCCTAAAATTACATCACCTCCTTCCCTGCTCTCGTTTTTACACACTTAACAGCTACGCATTCGGTTTTGTTTAGGATACCTGAATTATAAAGATTGCTGATAACATGTATACCAAGAAATTGGATCCCAAAATTTTAGAATCCAGAATATAATAATAAATTATCCTTATAAGAGGTTTATTTATTAAACATAGGCCAGACATTAATATAATTATTATGTTTTGTTTAGTAGTATAAAGACTACAATGAGCCTTTAAGATGAATACTTGACATATCAAACAGAGTGAGGGTCTAATAGAGGGTCGCTCTACAGAAGGGCTAAGTTCAAGCTCACTCCTTTGAAGATCTTAACCTTAAAGTTAAGTAAGGTTCAAATATAATACGTATTAACTATATAATTATAGAGGTTTCTTATATACGTGTTGGAAATTTATCTGATTTTTTTTGTTTTCAGCTGAAAATTAAAAATAAAGAAATCAACAGAAAACTTTATAAAACTACCTAATCCTACTAACCAGCCCGGAGTCTGTGGATCCTGATAGCTACGACCTAGGTGTCTTTAAGAGTGAATAGGTTACTTAGAAGCAAGTGTCTTCCGTCGTGCATCGTCGAAAGAATACATAGTTACTCTTCATCTTGTTAGATAATGGTCAAATGTGAGTCTATCAATATATAAAAAACCACAAGTTTAGTTCGTGGCGTGATTAAAAATTAGTCACATGGCAAAAAAAGAAAAATTAGAAGAAAACCCATTTTTTTTTTGTTTAACCCACTGTAAAATGGTAGATTAAAAGGCATCTCTCTAATCTTTCGACTGTCCGGACCGAGCCCAAGTCGTCGATAGCGCGCACTGTTTCTGCGCCTCAAGGAGTTGTCAGCAAACTGTAGGGGCCCAGCAGGGTCGAAGCCTACTCTGGGGTTCTGGGGAGGTATGAAAGTGCATACCAGGGCCCTGGAATAAAGGCAAAGAAGGAACAGGGTAGGTTTTTAGTCAGTGACAGATACTATCTCGCGCTCCGCCCAAGGGCGGGGAATGTCATTGGATGATTTTACCTATCATAAAAAAAAAACCTTCAATGACACTACTTCTTTTTGTATCGGCAATCTGTCAGTCTGGGCCTTCAACTTGGCGGTTTTGAGACTCGCCTTTTATTTCGTTCGTTAATGCTAATGATCATTGATGAATGAAATAAAGCACTAATGACAGATGCACAGTTAATTTATCAACCAATAAAGACTGCAATAACAACATCAGTATGCTAAGTACCCAAGCCTGGTCTTCCATAACACAAATTCACTCAATAAAAGTGGCTGAAGTGCTGAAAACTTTGCTGAGAATCTCACAGATTCCCCTCAGACAAGGTATGATTAATGACTGTATCAATAGAGATCGCCAGTGGACTATCCGGGTTCCGTCCTAGAATGATGTATTGCTCCCACGCCAGTTAGCTTCTATCGCGATTTGAGATTTTAAGTATCAAGATTTTTATGCTAAAAGTTTTGTGAATAAGATCGTTAAGGTTGCAAAATTTTTCTTTCAAAACGAATGATAAATTTGTATATTTGATCTACTAAGCAAAAACATTTCTTTGATTAGTTTAGAGTATAAATATGGATGGAGAGATAAATGCTAATGAAAAGTTAAATTTTGATCATTTTAATACCGTGGAGGGTCGATTTGGTAGGTTAGTAAGTACGCAACGACCGACAACTACCTACAGGTGATTGAACTCGCTCAGCTGATGTTTACTGAAAGATATTAATTTCGTACATGGCATGCGTATATTAATTCGAGTTTTAGAAAAAAAGTACTTTATTTTTTAATTTTATCTTTACAAATCGATTGTTTCATGTACCGGAACGACCTTCCATGGAATCAAAACGATCAAAATGTAACGGCGTTTTTTTTTTTGGTGTTATAGTTTCTGAGATTTATTGATTAATCAGTGAGTGGTATTCTGCTATATACATATAGATAAAGATTATAATAGTACATATAACATGCTAGATAACTGTCAAATTTGTGAACGTTAAATACACAATAAGGTTTTGTTTTTTTTTTTTTTTGTAGTCATCAGTGCAACTTTTTTTTTTTTTCGTCGAAACTTTTTTCTGACAATAAAATAAGAATTAACGAAGTTGGTGCAGCCGATTACGCATGACGTGACGAAAAGAAATAGCGATACTTACATTTCTATTTTTTTTTTTAATATATATTACTATGGTCGGCGCATCACTACGGATTGCCACAGCAAGGGGCGCGCGGGACGCGGGGCACGAGCTTCGGCGCTCTTGCGCCACCACTCGGCTCACAGACATGGCGCGCTATATGCACTTCTACGTATATTGTTGTAATCGTCGTAATATACCTATAATGTATCATACAGTCCACTCTTTCATTTGAAGTCCCATAAAGTCCATTAACTACTTTATCATAAAAAATAACATAATATATCTCTTGCCTACTATAACTTCCTAGTGCAGAATCTTGTAACGCTTAATAAAACTGTGATAAAATCGATGTTTAAAGCTGCGTTTCCCTTTTGCTATCACTACATAAGTGTAGAAATTCAGATACTTAAGTATTCTTTCTACGGATTCACTTGGGATTTGGTTGCTAGACGTTACTTTTTAAGACAAGTCTTTTACTCCCGGTAAAGAGTTTTACAAGTATCCACTTCAGGCATTGATATTTTTATAATGATAAAAAATGGTCTCTAAAATGTTAAAGATCATTTTTGTTTATATTTTAGAGACCATAATATGGAAGACCACTATTAACATTTTTTTTTTATCACAACTGTACTCATAGATTTAAGTGTAGGTATGTATAAATTGTACTTTTTGGTGTACAATAAAGTTTATTCTATTCCAAAATAATATGTTTCAGTTTTCAATCCGTCCCTCGTTCGGTTCGTCGAACCGATGATTTATGATTCATCGGCCCCATGCCTACAAAAATCACATGCTATTGTATTTTTTTTGACAGAAATTCATCAATTTCCAAAACATTAGTATTTGGCCACGTCGAAGCGATAAATCTATAAACGTATACACGTCAGTGAAGCGTAGACAAAAGGAAGGCAGCTGTCGTGAGTACAGATGACAAATTGCAGTGTCGCATGCTGGACGAACTCACTTTACGGTTGGAGTTTGTGTTAGCAAACTTATGACTTTTACACAACAGAGATTCGTATTTGTTTTTTTAATCTAAGGTGTAGTTTTTTACGTTATATTAACGTAGAAAAAAAATACGTGATTAAAATTATAGCCACAAACAAGTAATTTAGATTAAAAAAAAATCTCTTTCATTTACGTAGGTTTTGCTCAAGTATAGAGCTAAGTTAAAATTGGAATAGTTTTTTTAATCATCAGTACGCAAACGTCCAGTTTTCATTGTTAAATAGTTTTAGCATTTATTATAACACATACATATGCATCTAAAGTCATATTTTTTTTACTTAGCACTCTGAGGCAGTTTACGGTGCGTACGCGTTTAATAGGCAAAATATAAAACAGTAAGGATCTCCCAAAGCCACGGTAAATGTCCCAATAAGCCCTTCAGTGTCCGTTCTAAACTATTGAGCGCTTCTGTACGTACATGTACACCGATGGGTATACGTAGGTATATTAAAGTGTTTACGGTCGCCTGTACAGTCGAGCACGGAAGTTTTGCTGCTTTTATGGCTTAGGTTAGGTTAGCGCCTTCAAATTATTCCATGTAAATAAAAACGCGCAACTGACTCGCTACATTCGCGCTGCAGCCATGCGTTTTATATATTTGAAATAAAAAAATACAGCGCGGTGGCAGTGCTGAAACCGCGCTGCCGTTCTGACGTCATCTCAACGCTCAGTTACATGGTCAGAACAAAGGAATCGGAGGCGTGGCCGACTCGAGGACTTTGATGCAAGAGAATCGAAACGAAACGGTCGTAACTTGGCTAGGGGGGCTGGTCTCATGAATATCATATCATGAACTCTTTCAGTAGAAAGAAAGATTTCAGCCTACCTGGATGAGTATATCATACTGGCACATGAGTACATAGATACTGGCTGCATATCTGACCTCCACGGTCCAATTACTGACTAGCATGAATAATTTTGGTAAGACTGGTCAGTAATAATAATGCGCAATTGCCAACTATAAAATAAAAAATATTAAAATAGTCTTTTTTAGTATTTTTTTTTTCATATTCCATTCTCTCCCTGACTGTACATACGTACACAGCGCTTTCAAGTGCCCGACTACACTCTACTATCGATGGCGCTAAGAGCCACTGAACTTTTGATGGCGACGATACTATTTACACTTTTTCTTTTTTTCTGATCTAGCAGTAACGTGATTTTTATGTAGTGTCGGTTTTTGTTAGACTGGCCGTGGTCAACTGATGGGCTGTGGTGGAGCGAAATATTTTACAGTTAGGTTATAGGTATAGTAGGACTGTGGAATTTATTTTTTATTTTATTTATTTATTTTTATTCTGTTTGTGAATGCTCAGAAGTGTAAAATATTAATTTACTTTAATACGAGAATTTGAGTAAAATCTGCGAAGCAGTAATGCTAGCAAAGGAGGAGGCCGACCGCATCAGGCAGAGGCAACGGGGCGCTCGCCCCAGCCGCCGCCGGGATTCCGATCCCGATTTCCGGCCACCGTAGGCGCGGGCTCGCGGACGGCGTGCAGTGGGTAGCACGCTGTCCGATCGTCCGGTAACATACCGGACCGAGCCCAAGTCGTCGACGGCGCGTTCTGTTCCCGCGCGCCTCAAGGAGCTGTCAGCAAACCGTAGAGGCCCAGCCTGCTAGCTGCAGGCAGGCAGGGTCGAAGCCTGCTGGGGTTAAGGGCTGTTTTCTGAGAGGAAGGCTCAGCCCCGGCATGATAGGCAACGAAGGAACGGGGTAGATTTTTAGTCAGTAAGTGTCTGACACTACTTCCCGCTCCACCCAAAGGCGGGACTTGTCATTGGATGATTTTACCTACCATAAAAAACAAAAAAAAAAAAACCGTAGAACTTCTTGCCGGTTTTTTTCGATAGGAAACAACAATTTGGAACCGTGCAGTAGCTTCTGATGTTTTATAATTGCCCATGAACGCCTATGTGAAATAAAAAGATTCTTAATTTTGCATTTTATCAATACCCAATTTTCACCGAGACCTTTTAAGAGAGCAATGAGTAGATTAACGTCCAATCGTAGTCAGTCGTAATCCAAAAATAAATCACTATTATTGACATTATTTTATTGTTTTGTCTTTGGCTCGTAAACTGTTTTCCTGGCTTTCCTTTATTAAAAAAATCACGATAAATAAATTGCTTTGAGAAAAAAGTACCTTCTTGAGGATTTCTCCACGATCATCATCAGGTCATCGGTCACCATAGATTACGTAAGATCTCAAAACGTTGCGGCTTGCAATACGCGGTCACATCTCCAACACTTTTTGCCCCCATCAGCCATCTAACTGCAGTGTGTCTTTGGAACTCTCTCCCACATTCCCTACGTGACAGCCCATCTCTGGAGGTCTTCAAGAGGAAAATTAAAGAGAACTCCCTTTCATAACTAACATAATATTTGTGATTACTAGTATGTACGTATATTTTTTAACCGACTTCAAAAAAGGAGTATGTATGTATGTTTGTCCGCGATTATCTCACGTTTGGCTGAACCGATTTTGATGCAATTTTCAGAAAAATATTTGACACATTTAGGAGAAGGTTTTGGTATTCTGACTTCAAAAAAAGGAAGTTGTCAGTTTTTAGAATTGTCATGATTATTTGATAATGAAACCGAATGGCAGAAGGTATCTATTTAGGTTTGATTGAAAGGTACTACAACTAAAGTGTTTTTTTTTTTAAAGAAACGCGACTTAAAAAAACGCAAAACAGTGCACAATTACTTTAATTTCGGAAGTCGGTGTTTAATAACAAAAAGACCAAACAATTATAGAAACACCGACTTTTTCGAAGTCGGGTTTTTTTTAAATTTTATTTATATGTTAGACTTATTTATGTACGTTTATATTGTACACTTGATTCTGCCCTTGATTGTTATCTCTCTCAGTCACTCAAAGGTTAGCTGGAAAGAAACTCATCATTGAGTTAAGCTCGCCTTTGTACATGAATTATTAAATGTTTAGTGTATAATAAAGAGTGTGTGTGGAGTGATAAGAAAGAAAAGGAAATCATTAATAGCGTGGTAGTTGAGTGAACAGATAATAATTAGTACAGCCAAAATATTTTGACCACTCTAAACTTCGAAAATCGCTTGCGTAGTAATTTTTTTCAAGAATCATGCTTATGGCGAATGAGTCTGCGTCTTTTTCGAATATGCACAATAGTTCTGAAAACAAACTTCAGAGCGACTAACATATTTGAACGTACCTATGTGACAAAGCAGAAAATTGACACTTAGGGCTGATAAAGGGCGGATTTCATCATTCAATATAAAACTTAGTTCAACTAAACTGAGCTCAGCGTAATCTAGTTTAAAGACCCGTGTCGTAAACATGAGCCACAACAAAAGAATTGAAACTGAGTTTAGCGTAAACTAGGTTCAATTCATAACGGTAAGAGCCAAATTCACCAAGAAACTAATCGCGATTATATAAAACAAAACGCAGTTTGAGCGCCTAATCGAGATTATAGCTTCATTTTGCGTTTCACTGCTATGAATTGAACCTAGTTTACTCTTAACTCAGTTTCAATTCTTTTGTTGTCGCTCATGTTTACGACACGGGTCTTTAAACTAGATTACGCTGAGCTCAGTTTAGCTGAACTAAGTTTTTATATTGAATGATGAAATCAGCCCTTAAACGCAAAATGAAGCGCTATAATCTCGATTAGGCGCTCAAACTGCGTTTTGTATTATATAATCGCGATTAGTTTATTGGTGAATTTGGCCCTTAGTGTTATGAAGTATGGGCTAACAATCCTAAACCCACAATACGAAAAATAATAAAAATCGCTATATATAAACGCAACATTTCGCAACAAAACGACAATCATCGCAGAGATTTCGCTCGTTATTGTTCCTTTCTAGTCGAGATCGAAACTTTTAGCTTTGCTCGCAAAGAATGCACTTTGCGACTTTTATTGCATAGGTAACATGAGTAGGTCCTAGTATTGTGTACCTATTGTTCACTAATACTCATGCGAGTCGAGTGGTTTCGACTTGCATCATACTTAGACTTGCATGTTCGTAGACGGTGAAAAGGAAAAATAAAAGGCAAATATGGAATGTGTATCATTGTTTTGAAGTCTCGTGAGAGTAGAAACATGTTGCTTAGGTTACTTGGTTTTGTATAATTTTGTGTTTCGTCTAGTAAAGCGATTTAAAGTGTCATTATATTATCATCTTTCTATATAAAGCGGCGGGTACAAAGTAAAAAAAATTCTATAATTTTGCGATTTTCTTATAATTGCAATAATTTACTAAAACACATCAAAATTTAAAAAAAAAACAATGCATCTGTCGCCTTATTTTTTGCATTTCTAATATAATGGAAGAGGATTTTTCATTAGATATATTAGGTATATTATAGCAACAGAAAATCGTGAAATCTATAATTTAGAAGTAAATGTGTTGCTAAGCACAAATCTCGAGAACAGCTGAACAGATTTCGATAATTCTTTTTTTGTTTTGTTTATTTTTGTCAGGAGAAGGATCTTATGAAAGAAAAAAATAGGGTAGAGTAGGGTGGAGTAGGGTAAAGTAGGGTAGAGTAGAGTAGAGCAGGGTAGAGTATGGTGACTAGGATAGAGTAGGGTAGAGTGGAGTAGTCAGTTGACGGGAGCGAAGCCGCGGGTAAAAGCTAGTTTCAAATATAACTTATGTCACTTTGCACCCTTCGAAATATTACGTAACTTAACGAGAGTACACCATTAGTGGCACTACTGAAAAACACATGCAACTTTCAATGCATAATAACCAAACAAAGACATAATTTGTGTGATGAGTACGATCAGTTGTTCTGTGTCTGAGTGTAATTTATCTATAACATGTATTTATTTAGAAAAGTATGTTTATCTGTTATCTAGTACTCATAGTACAAGCTTGCTTAGTTAGAGACTGGATGACGTTGTAGAATATGAAAATAAAACCTTAATTTGAAACACCCAAAATGTTTTAACAAAATTAAAATTTGTTCAAGTGTTTTATTTTCAACAAAAAAAAATGATTTTTTAACTAAACTTTCACCAATATTACCTGAGCGATTTTTCTCGGCCGTTCACACAATAAGGGCGAACTTTCCGTTTCTTCAAAGTTTTGAACACGTTAATTGAAAGGCTGTTTATCCGGCTGAAAACGCGGTAAAAACGTAACAGGATGAGTTTTATGAATATTCTCAAAGACGAACAAATCCCCTTGTTGGTTGCATGACTTAGAATATTAACATATTAAGCTTATAAGATTCGTTCAGAAGACTTTTCTTGTGTTTTATAAAAATGTGAACGGCAAAATGTGCACAAAAATGATAAAGGAACTGCAAGTTCTATAGGCATTAGAAAAAATGTTCAGTTATCAGTGATAAATATGCAATAATGTGCTGCAAACTGTATGCTTGTATATGACTTATATTGGGTAGGGCAAATTTCTATAGAGTTTCAGGCATTGTCTTTTAACAAAACTGTAGGTAAATGTTTTTTTTTAATTTTTTAATTTATTTATTGCCAACTTATACTTACAGTTCACGCCACATATATAAATTATAGGGTCACATTAATAAATAGTTACAATACACAAATTACAAATATAATTGTGCATCATTCTGTGATCATAACAGAAACCGATTTTGAGTGACTTAACCTCAATACACCGTCATCTTCTTTAATAAATTTCATTCGAGTTGCTTTAACAATAATTAAAAAGCCCCTAAGATAATAAGAAATAAACTAAATCACCTAAATTACTTTTGTAGTTTATAAAAGAAAATTGTATTTCAAAACAGTATTTGCAATATTTTTTATTAATGATATATACTAGTGCTTGACTGCGATCCCATCTGATGGTTAGAAGTAATATAATCGTTGATGGTAAAGCACACTAGTTTATTAAGAGCCCGTTCGCCTTAAAGATACTACCTGTTGAATACCGTAATTAGAGACACAATAGAAAGACAATAGGTGTGCGAACGCCGGCGTCCTCTTGGGAAATAATGAATTAATTAAAATAATTTTTTTTTTTGGTAGTTAAAATCATCCAATGACAAATCCCGTCCTTGGGTGGGGCGGGAAATAGTGTCAGACTCTTACTGACTAAAAACCTACCCTTCCATTCATTGCCTTTGTACCGGGGCCCGTGGTGACATTCTCACATAATCATTGGAATTAAAAAAAAGGGAAGATCAAATTGTTAAATTTATTAAAATAATAGTAACATCTTAAATGTTTAAGGTTTCTACAAATCCGTTTAGGGTTTCTACTTATTCAAAAATCTCCTCCACTTTCTTTCCGTCTAGATTGAAATATCGCACATTTACGAATACGTGTAGACGAAAGTTTATTGAACTCCAAGTTTTAATTTCCTGCCAAAGGATACGGGACGATTTTATTTGCGAAAAGCGACTCCCAGTTAGGGATTTCAATTTTTTACTCCCGCTCAAATAGACAGCCGTATATTTTTTACCAGATATTTCGGTAATTCCTTTTCAGGCGTAACGAAACGTAATGATTATTTTTTGGGTTACTGACACACTAATATTACAAAGTTGAAAACTTGTGTGTATATTTGTATGTAACTTACTTCTTCACTCTCAAATAACTGACCGGATTTGGGTAAAATTTGGCTCACAGGTTGACTGATATTATTGTCCTGAAACTTTTATCACGGAAGTATAATATACCCGTGAAATAATTGCCTGTTTTTGCAAGTGCGAAACCAGTGCCAACAGCTTGTTCTAAAATAAAACCTGCGATACACGTGTCGGTATTCTTCTCAAAAGCATGCAAGCTTAACAAGGATAAACTTTCTTAGATTCTAACTAGAACAAAATATAACAAACATAAAAATCAAAACACTCATCCCATTCCCCTACTGCTTAACGAAATTGGTTAGAAAATACTCAAAGCAATAAAAGCCTACAGAATAGAGCCTTGCAAAGCAACAAATCGACATAGCCACTTCTTCTGAAAGCCTCTCACTCCAACCAATTAACAAAAAACGAAACACAAACGGATCGCAGCGGATAACCAGACGCTCGTCTATTTTTCTCCGCATTCATCGGATAGATTTTGAAACGTCTACTCTATCAATTAATATTGATTGATAGGTTTTATCGTCTGTATTGCTCTAGCAATCTGCTGGATAACAATGCAATTAGAATTTCCATTCTCATGACATTCTTTGTTGAAGGGGTTCGTTAGATGAAATAAAAATATTGAATTGAATGAAAAATATAAAAGAGAAAAACTATGTTTTGCTGTGGAGTTTTCTTTATTTGTTTATCAATTGAAAGAATTTTTAATTTACTTTGTGTTGGCTAATAAATGGAATTGGTTTTTTGCAAAGTGAAAACTACACTGCTTGGAGCATGGGTTTTAGTCAGTAAAAGTTTAACACAGGCTCCACTCAAAGAATAGGAAAGCAGTTATATGTCGATTTATTACGTTTTCGAAACCGGGCACTTGACCGGTACATATAAATTGTACTTTTGTAAGTTTATGTTTGACATTACTAACATCCTGAGCCTCGGAAAGCACGTAAAGCCGTTGGTCCTGGTTGTCATTCCTAATCTTTGACAGTCGTTGCAGGTAGGCAAATGCCAGAAAGACCATCAGCCTATCCAAAGAGTATCGTGTTGCCCAGTGTCATGTAGAGGCCTGATAGGCAGTTGCTCCTTGTAAAACATAGATATTTAGCCGTATCCGTTTAGACTGGAAGCTGACCCCAAGTTAGTTAGTAAAAGGGAGATGATGGCAAGTATGTAACTTAAAAAAAATATCTGTGTAATAATTAAGTATTCCTTTGTACGTTTTCATAAAAAAAAAAAAAACAAAACAACAAATTTCATTATAATTACTGTACTAACATAACGTATGCATTAATTACAACTCTACATGTACCTTTTATTTTTGATGTCGTGTTATTGTTGTGTGTGTGTTATATACTTTTTTTTTTTTAAATTGGGCCGTTTCAGACGTTTTTACTGTTTAGAAATTGTAAACTGTATTTCATAAACTTCAAACATTTCTAGTGCGAATACTTAAAACAGGGCATTCTAAACCACACTTCAAATGAGATGTCCATAATACAAGTTGATATAGTTTCGTATTTTCGAAACAATCTGTGACTGACTGAGAACTAAAGTCGACTTTCCAGTTGTTCCCAACTAAGCTAGGTTTAACTTAAAATTACACGCCTGCCACGTAAAGTGTTAAAATAAATTATTGCTTCATAAAATGCGGAAAATATAATTACGAGTACACGCGACTATCCGTAAAGGGTTGTTTAGACACCACTTCTATTTAACATAGCAATTAAGCATAGTCAGCCAATAATGTTCCCACTGCTGGGACGCAGGCCTCTTCTCCAGGAGAGGGACTGGGCCTTAATCCACCACGCGGGCCTGTGCGGGTTGGTGAACGTCACATATCTTCGATTTTTTGGTTCTAGGTACCGTTTTGAGAGCGCCGGTTTGTACACGCAACCTACAAAAGTCGAGGCCGTCACCAATCGGCCACCACTACTCTCCACATCTATTTACTTAGCAGTTATTTAACTTAGCAGGAGTCAGTTTTGAGAACCTACCAACAAATGGGGTGAAAAGGAATGCAAGAAACATTGATTTTACTTTGATATCATAGTATCGGTATGGCTGTAGCATTTTTTTTAATCACCATCACCATCATAATTTCAGCCGAGAGACGTCGTTGGATGTACTCCTCCTCCAAGTGTCGCCACAATGAACGGTCCTGCGTCTTACATCAACCGGATTCCCGCAACCTTCTCCAGGTCATCAGTCCAGCTTGTGGGAAGCAACACTACGTCTTCCGGTAAGTGGTCGCTATTCCAGAACCTTTCGACCATCTGCTTTGCGAGCAATGTACTATGTACACCTGGCGAGACACTTAACCTTGGTTCTCCTCCGGATATATTCCAAAAAATAAAACAGAGAATGAAGTCAGATACGGGGATGATGAGTAAGACATTGACTTTTGACATAGACAATTCTCCTGGTTATGCTTAGTAAGTCATTTTGTGGTCCGATCAGTTACTTTGTTTTCAGTTTTCTTGTACGGTAAGTTACATAATAATTATACTGTTTTAGCTGCATAGTATAGTAGCTTCCTATTTTAATATTTTATACCTTAGTGCGAACGAACGAATTCATATCAATTTCATATTTATTTCCTAACTCACTACATGAACGAAAATGATGGAAAAGTAGAATTTAATTAATATATTGAACCGATAAATTAATAATGTGATGATAATCAAACATATATTACAAGGAAAATATGTGTTCTAGGATTGAGATCAAACTAGCTTGTAAGTTAGATCTTCCTTGTTTAGTGTCGAAAGCATAGGACGGGCAGGTGACGCATGCCTCGTGAAGGGGTCCCATAAAGTGCCAGTATCTTTCTTCTCCGTTTTTGGAAACTCTATTTGGCCAGATTGTTTGTACGGCGACTAACGTGGGACCAAATTAGTTAAGAGATTTTCCAGATTGGCCATTACACTTCGCGTCCAAGAGATATTCTACTAAGGAGTATTTTTGACTCCGTACGCCTACGCATATTTCGTCCTGGCAATGTCGTTCGAGTCGAAAACCTCAGAAAAAAATTATGGTTCTTCAAAGGTTCATGTATTAGCTAGGCCTCATTCAAGCCTATGATGGTCCTCTTATTTCCGTTTGCACTTGTCAATGTCTGGCTGTTTCGGGGTGGACGTTTGGAGGAGCGTACGCGTCGAGCGTTTGGTATCTTCCGGTACGCGGTTGCTACTCTAGAACAAGTTTGGCCCTATCGCTCATCTGTTCTGCGAAGCTAACCAAGCTTACCAAGTATAAGTACTTGAACTATACCTAATTCTGCGTGAAAATTGTCGGCACGATAGGCAACGAAGGGTACAACAGGGTAAGTTTTTAGTCAGTAAGAGTCTGACACTAATTCCCGCTCCGCCCAGGGGCGGGATTTGTCATTGGATGACTTTACCTACCATAAAAAAAACGCATACATAAAGGAATATGCAAACCTTCATGTATCTTATTACATGTAAGTTCATGACTGTGCTGTACCTAGTCATATTCTTACAATTTTGACAAAACAAAGTTTTGCGTTCCAGTAAAGGACTCTTTTTAGGGTCACTGTAGGAAGATTTAAACGAGTAAACAAGTCTGAACAAAAAGTATGAAAGTAAAACAAAACACAACCCTGCAGAAACACGTTCGAAACATATGAAAACAAAACTGGAACAAAGCGGGCTGTGTCACAGAAGTTCCATACATCAGCTTACTTCCACTAGAGCGCGCCTATTCAATGAAAAACGAACGCTCGCTCAGCCGTAAGCTGATATTTCGATGTCTTGTATCTATAATATCCTGAGCTTAAAATTATTGTATTCATGCAGGGCATGGACAAGTTTGAACAAAAAAAAAATCCACGGTGTTATGGTTTA
Organism: Leucania comma; assembly: GCA_958295575.1. NCBI lineage: Eukaryota > Metazoa > Arthropoda > Insecta > Lepidoptera > Noctuidae > Leucania > Leucania comma. Next base: position 8,937,433 of record OY282474.1, on the reverse strand, counting down.
AAGATTTTCGAGGACAAGTAAATAATGGGCCGCGAAAAGAGCTGAAAGAGTAGCAGTGGCCCTGAATTGCAAGGAGCTACTGAATGACACGGGTAGGTTTCAGTTAGCAAGTACCTCGCTCCACGGTGGAGCGAGGTACGAGCAGAAGAAGTCAATTGATGATTTCACACCTCAAAAAAAAAAACTGACGTTGGGAGACCATTTTTTTTCGTGATGTGCTTATCAATTTTTATTGACCTTTAAATTTTGGTCGTGTTAATCCCGTGGAGGGTCGATTCGGGACATGAAACACTATCGATTTATAAAGATAAAATTAAAAAATAAAGTATTTTTTTCTAAAACTCGAATTAATATACACTTGCACGAAATTAATTTCTTTAAATAAACGAGTCAATGACCTTGTAGGGAGTTATCGATCGTTGCGTACTAACTACCTACAGTTTTTAAAAAAAAGTACTTTATTTTTATTTTTATCTTTACAAATCGATAGGGTTTCATGTACCGAATCGACCCTCCGCAATATTAAAATGCCCAAAATTTAATGGAGTATATTTGGAATCTGGCAGACAATGTTTAATAGGGTTTATGGTGGTATGAGAGAATCCAGGAGATACCAGAAGAAACTATTCTTGGTCACACATCAAAGGTATCCGGGGAGGATTATTTTCAACACGGAAACCGGCTCTTGGCCCACCGCTTTAAAGCACACAATTGACTGTTTTATACATTAGTTTAGAAAAGTACACATGCTAGCCCCGACACAATTTTATTACATTTATTGTTAACCCCAGAAGGCACGCGTCAACCGCCAAGAGTTGTAAGTGTATTGAAAAACGTCGTTTGATACATGTGCAAAGTCACTTCAGCCCTCTGCTCCATAACAAACTCTCCTACGGCTCGTGCGTACTCTTTACTTTCTCTTTTACCATTTTTTATCTATAATCACAAATTTTTCACATTCAATCATATAAATCCGAGCTAATTTAGGCATTTTGATTTAACCCTATTTTAAGTAACGGCAATAAAACCTTTCATGAAACAATTTTCAGTCGAGTGCAAAAATATTTTTTTATTATTTTTCAATGCCGCTTCGAAGCGATTAAACACTGAATATTTAATTTTCAATACGCTGCAGTTTCCAAGGGTTTTTTCAAACAAAAAATAGAGCGTTGACGACATTTATTCGACAGAGTTAGAGATTAGATTTTTATGGTAGCAAAATCTGCAAGGTTTATTTGTCGATTTTGCTAGCATAGAATCATATTAGTGATATTAGTGATAAAGGCGAAATTTTGTAAGTTTGTGTGTTTATGTTTGTTACTTTTTTACACTCGAGCGACTGAACGGATTTCGACGAAATTGGGAAAATAGCTAGAGCATTTCTTGGAAAAGCAAATTTTTTTTTGTCCCGGGAATATGTTTTCTTAGGACGATTTTTCACTTACGCAGATGAAGCCGCTGACTGCAGGTAGTGATCTTTATATAAAAGGAAAAACTGATGACTGACATATCAACGCACGGCCGACACAACTGGGACTAGAAGCGTAAATTTTTGCACACAGTTTCATTTTGTGACGTAGGAAAGCACTAAGAGAGTATTGTCCAAAATTCACTCCATAAGGGTGTTTTTGATATCATGGGGATTTCATCACGCTTATGAATTTGCTTCACATGTAGAAAATTTTAAAAGGCAAAAAAAACGCGTCCTACGTGCGTATTGCACGCTAACAAAAAATACTTGTATGAAAAGGAGGAGGAGCAAATCCAGCTAAAAATGCAGCCCCGGAATAGCATCTTCTTTGTACCTAGTCTTGTATGACATTTATCAATCACAGTCCACTGCTAGGGTTGCACCTAAATTTCCTTATACCAATCCTCCGTGCGGATCTCTATCTGCGTATTACAATTATTTCATCATATTTTTAAAATCATGGTTAAAATATTTATATTCGTAAAATTTGCCAAAAAGGTTCGTTATTCCATTTAAGTGTCAGTGTTAACGCTCTGATGAATTCTTAATTGAAAAACGTCATCAAAGGCTTTTCAACTGATACATTAATAAGCACTCGTATGATTAATTTACATAATAACAGTATATTTTAAATTTTAATTACGGCGAAGCATCCTTTATGAATATTTTACTGTAATTAAATTCGCAGATTCGCCCATAATTACCGGCAGAGATACAAAAGATTCGCAAATATTTTCGCAATAAATTGAGAATTGTTCTCGATTGGTTTCTGTTTTCGGAGATAATGTGCACAGTGAATATTGTTTCAGAGGAAAATGAAACCGTTACTTAAATATACCATTAACATTCTTAAGTTATTTTATTGAAAAAAAGATTTTAAACAATGGAAATAAGGAACCTGATTGTTTTCCAGAAGTACTTTCTTTAATAATAATTAAAAAATGTGCCTAAAATATATTATGTTTTTACAATCTGTAAATATTTTATATTATTTTTACTTGGTAATATATGGCCATAATTACACGTCACGCAATAAGTATTTCCATGCATGAGTTCCATGCCCGTATCTTTTTGACAGTAATATTGACAGTTCGAAGAGATGCATCCTATAAGTATATTTAGATATTTATTTTTTTCCTATCATCAATTGCAATCGACTCTACGGGTTCACAGGTCAAGTTGAGAAAGCATATTCTCAAAAATTAAAACAAGTGCCTAGTGAATAACTAATAGCAAAGTTGCCTGAAAACTTTAAAATGTATGAAAAAATCAGTAGGAAGGTAACATGTATATTATATTGTATATCCTTTAATAACTTTTGAACCCGTACTTTATATAACGTTAAATCTAGTTATTTTAAAAATGTAATTTAAATTAAATTTAAATGCTATCTTAAGACAGATTTACATTCAGGGTATTGCTGGGGAAGAGCTTCATACTAATTTAGGCATAGTTTTTTACCCTTTGATCGTGATATACCCGTATTACAGTAACTGCCGAAATGATCACACGCTTTTGATAACCAAATCTACTTCTAACTAAATCGTAGTCACAGTGATTTCACTAAAGCATGATCAATCACAATGAAACCTTATTTGAACCGTTCCTCAATCGATGTTCAGTGCCCAATTCCCTTTATCTTTGTTCATGAAAACTAACTCGGTCCGTATCTTTGCACATTGCCAAAGCAGTGGCGTTATCACACTAATACTATAATGGCGAAAGTAAGCGAATGTGTGTGTACGTTTCTACTCTTTCTTTTTGGCACACGGTCACGGTTAGACCATAAATACGTGTATGTGTTGTCAGATAGGATACTTTTTATTCCGAAAATAATATGTTTAATTGTAATTTTTTTTTATTATCACGTGGTTGAAGCCAGTAGCAGCAGCTATTTATTCAATTAATTTTAAACCTTTGCTTAGCTTTTAGATGTTTTCATATTTTATACAATTAGTTTTAGTATACGCAAGACCCGAAAAACGTGTCTAGTATTTTATGTTTTTTTTTTTTTTTTTTTTTTTTTCGGTAGGTAAAATCATCCAATGACAAATCCCGCCCTTGGGTGGAGCGGGAAGTAGTGTCAGACTCTTACTGACTAAAAACCTACCCCGTTCCATTCTTCGCCTTGGTCCCAGGGCCCCGGGTGCCATTTTCACATACCCTTTGACCCCAGTAGGCTTCGGCCCTATCGGGCCCCTTCAGTTTGCTGACAACTCCTTGAGGCGCGCGGGAACAGTGCGCGCCGTAAACGACTTGAGCTCGGACCGGTCTGTTACCGGACGGAAGGACAGCGAGCTACCCATTGCCCGCTGTCCGCGAGCCCGCGCCTACGGTGGCCGGAAATCGGGATCGGAAACCCGGCGGCGGCGGCGGCGTGTACGCCGTTGCCTGATGCGGTCGGCCTCCTCCTTTGCTAGCATCACTGCTTCATGTTAAGTATCCATGTACAAAATTTAATTACTGCATCATGAAAAATCACAAAGTTATAAGCTTGTTGTGCTACCTGCTTGCCCGCACAAACTCATGGTCACCGGGTCCTCCGAATGACTGATGGGTTGTTTTGCACCCGCACCCTACCTGTGTTGTACTTAGAGTCGGTGGTGGTCAATTTGTGACCTTCTATAAATATTTATGGGAAAAAATCTAACAAGGTGTAAAAAATATTGTAACCGGTTCAGTCATTGATTCTGAATAAACTATATTCAGGTTTTGCATATACTAAAAACTATGTTGTAGATTGCAAAATGCGTAGCGAATTAAAATGATATATTTTTTCAACCTATGTACATATTTTCTACAATTCTACATTTTCGTCACCTCGAACCGCTTCCATAAACAGCTCTATAGAACTGAAACTGTTTCCCAAATAATGCGAATTCCTTTTTCTGAGACGAAAAGATTTTTTTCCGGGAAATAATTTTCCCTTAATATCGCAATAATTTCCCGATCCTTCTCTCTATTCATGCCAAGCCATCAAACGTCCATTTTACCGCTGATTTGCCTGTAGTACACTGGCGTACATAACTCAACTTGACACATCAATAATAAAAACCTTGCCATGCGTAAGCAACCTACATTTCGACAAGGGTCTGCCATTTTCTTGTAGCCATTGTGTTGGTCCACAACAATATATTTTACATTTGCGATTTATTTTTTCCTAGTCACGCATTTGTTGCTATATGTGTAGTAAGTTGAGGCGTTAAATGGTTTTTGGGTTTTGTGTTTATGCTGTTTTAGGCATATCCTAGTTGCAACTTCCAAATCAATCTGTGGAAAATATCTTTATAATTATATTTTACATACAAAACAAAACTAAAACATATACACCGTTAAATTTTGATCGTTTTCATCCCGTGGAGGGTCGATTCGGTACATGAAACACGATCGATTTGTAAACATAAATTTTAAAATAAAGTATTTTTACAAGCTTTCTATTAGCTTGCACTGTATGTAACTATGTATGTTCGGCTCAAATCTTGCAACTCAATTTTGAAGCAGATATCTTCAACCGATTGAGCTGAAATTTTACATGCATGTGTAAATCGGGTGACAATGCAACATTATGATAACATGGAGCTGATCTGATGATGGAGCTGGAAGGTAGCCATAGAAACTTAGCAATAAAACAATACAACCCCATCGAGTTTGGGCTCGCTTGATTAGTATTGACGAGTACTTTGATTCTGTATGATAGCCAGGGTCTGATGATGGAGCCGGAAGGTGGTCATAGGAACTCCGCAGTTAAACGATACAACCCCATCGAATTTGGGCTCGTTTGATTCGTATTGACGAGTACTTTCATCCTATATGGTAACCAAGGTCTGATGATGGAGGTGGAAGGTGGTCACAGGAACTCCGCACTTAAACGACGAAACCCATCGAATTTGGGCTCGTTTAGTTTGTATTGACGAGTACTTTCATCCTATATGGTAGCCAGGGTCTGATGATGGAGCCGGAAGGTGTTCATAGGAACTCCGCAGTTAAACGATACGACCCCATCGAGTTTGAGCTCGTTTGATTAGTATTGACGAGTAGTTTGATCATGTATGGTAGCCAGGGTCTGATGACAGAGTCGGAAGGTGGTCATAGGAACTCCGCAGTTAAACGATACGACCCCATCGAATTTGGGCTCCTTTGATTCGTATTGATGAGTACTTCGATCCTATATGGTAACCAGGGTCTGATGATGGAGCTGGAAGGTTGCCATAGGAACTACGCAATTAAAAGATATAACCCCATCGACTTTAGGCTCATTTGATTTGTAATGACGAGAACTTTGATCATGAATGGTAGCCAGGGTCTGACGATGGAGTCGGAAGGTAGTCATAGGAACTCCGCAGTTAAACGACACCACCCCATCGAATTTGGGCTCGTTTGATTTGTATTGACGAGTGCTTGGATTCTATATGGTAACTAGATTTTGATGATGGAGCTGAAAGGTTACCATAGGAACTTCGTAAGAAATCGACACAATCCTGTCGAGTTTGGGCTCATTTGATTTTTATTGATGAGTACTTGGATCTTATATGGTAACCAGGGTCTGATGATGGAGCTGGAAGGTTGCCATAAGAACTCCGCAATTAAACGATATAACCCCATCGACTTTAGGCTCGTTTGATTTTTAATGATGAGTACTTGAATCTTATATTGTAACCAGGGTATGATGATGGAGTTGGATCGTGGTCATTGGAACTCCACAGTTAAACGACACAACCCCATCGAATTTGAGTTCGTTTGATTTGTATTGACGAGTTCTTGGATCCTATATGGTAACCAGGTTCTGATGATGGAGCTGGAAGGTTACCATAGGAACTTAAGTTACTAACCGAACACGGCAAGTTCGCGAAGTACCTGTACAAGATTTGTGTGGAGACGACGCCCGGGTGTCGCCACTGTGCGGAGCGCCCGGAAGACACGGTGGAGCACACAGTCGAGGTGTGCTCCGCTTGGGAAGAGCATCGCCGAGTACTTTTGGGGGCGATCAGTGACGGCGATCTCTCGCGCTAGGGCTCGGTTCAGGCCATGCTCCGGAGCGAGGAGGAGTGGCAGGTGGTCGCCTCCTTCTGCGAAGCAGTACTGCTAGCAAACGAGGAGGCCGACCACATTAGGCAACGGCGCATACGCCGCCGCCGTTTGGATTCCGATCCCAATTTCCGGCCACAGTAGGCGCAGGCTCGCGGACGGCGGGCAATGTGTAGCTCGCTGTCCGTCCGTCCGGTAACGGCGCAAGTCGTTTACGGCGTGCACTGTTCCCACGCGCCTCAAGGAGTTGTCAGCAAACTGTAGGGGCCCAGCAGGGCCGAAGCCTACTGGGGCCAAAAGTTATGTGAAAATGTCACCCGGGGCCCTGGGACGAAGGCAATGAATGGAACAGAGTAGATTTTTAGTCAGTAAGAGTCTGACACTATTTCCCGCCCCACCCAAGGGCGGGATTTGTCATTGGATGATTTTACCTACTATAAAAAAAAACCATAGGAACTTCGTAAGAAATCGACACAATCCCATCGAGTTCGGGCTCTTTTGATTTGTATTGATGAGTACTTGGATCCTATATGGTAACCAGGTTCTGATGATGGAGCTGGAAGGTGGCTACAAGAACTCCGCAATTAAATGACACAGCCCTCTCGTCTTTGGTCTCGTTAGATTTGTAATGACGAGTACTTTGATAAATATGGCAGTCGGGATCTGATGATGGAGCTGGAAGGTGGCCATAGGAGTTCCGCAATAAAACGACACAATCCGATCGAGTTTCGGATCGAATAAAATAAGTTCTAACCGGTCATAAGCGACTTGGACTCGCGCACGGAGGGTTCCGTACAAATTTACATAAGTAAATAGCTAGTTAGCTTTAATACACTTCTACAAAATACCAATTGAAAGGGCTTGCAGAGAGTAACTTGAAAAATAAAGTGAATACAAATGTGATTTAAATAAGGTATAACTAAAAAGTAAAAAATAAATTACAAAAAAAAAACTTTTTTAAAAACAACTCTAAAATCCAATATTCTTCTTTTTCTCAGCCATACTCTTGGTGGAGTGGTAGTGGTCTTCTGGTAGGTTGGTTGCGGCTTTTGCGAGACTTCTCTATCTCTCTCTATTCATGGCACTTCGTGTACATTCAATGAGGGAACACTCTGAAGATTATTTAGTGAGGTCTGTCCATCTGGTAGGCGATTGGCCGCGAGAACGTAGGCCATCTACTCTTTCCTGTACCACTAAACGTTCCAAAGAGCTTTCATTGCGTATGATATATCCAAACAGCTTAAAAATTCGCTGTTGCACAATCGACGAAAGTTTTTGTTTTGATGCAAAGCTCTTTAGGAATGGAACCGCTAGTGCGTTGAGCAGTCTGTTTTATCCTCAGTAAACGCCTCCAGCGTCACATTTCAAGAGCGTCAATCGTTTTACGGTGCTTGAATCTTCTCCGCATTTCCTAGGATTTGTGATTGTGGATCCCAGGTAGATAAACTCTGGACAACTTCGCAATTGGCTATTTCATGTAAGTTAGGTTGATAGTTAGTCTTACGATCCACCACCATCATTTTGGTTTCATAAATCCAACCTGGTAGACTTCTCACGTGGTCGCCTCCTTTTGCGAAGCAGTATTGCTAGCCAAGGAGGAGGCCGACCGCATCAGGCAACAACGCTTACGCCGCAGCCACCGCTGTAATTCCGATCCCGATTTCCTGCCACCGTAGGCGCGGGCTTACGGATGGCGGGCTGGCTGTCCGTCCGGTAACAGACCGAACCAAGCCGAAGGGTGGGGGATGTCATTGGATGATTTTACCCAACATAAAAAAAAAACCTGGCAGACTTCTAAAGATAGCAGACTAAGTTTCTTATGCTTTCCTATGATATGGGTAGCAAATGTGAGGATTTGCTGAGAATACAAATGTGATTTAAATAAGGTATAACTAAAAAGTAAAAAATAAATTACAAATAAAAAAACTTTTTTAAAAACAAGCTTTCAATTAAATGGGCTAAAAAGAAGAAAATAAACTTTTCCTTTATAACTTTTACTATCAATTTATAACGACATTACACAATTTATATGATATAAAAGCTTGTCGCGAGATTTAACAGTGTAAATACCTACACACTACATAGCTAAATAACTTCATTAATTAAATAAGTTAAATAACTTTATCTATTGATTTTAATATTTTCAAAATCTCGCGACAAGCTTTTGTATCATATAAATTGTGTAATGTCGTTATAAATAGATAGTAAAAGTTATAAAGGAAAAGTTTATTTTCTTCTTTTTAGCCCATTTAATTGAAAACTTGTTTTTAAAAAAGTTTATTTATTTGTAATTTATTTTAAACTCGAATTCATTTACGCTTGTATGAAATTATTTTCTTTAGGTAAACATCAGCTGAGCGAGGCCAATGAACTGTAGGTAATTAGTACGCAAGGTCATTGACTTGTTTACTTTAAGAAATTAATTTCGTATATGCGTATATGAATTTGAGTTTTAGAGAAAAAGTATTTTATTTTTTAATTTCATCTTTACAAATCGATAGTGTTTCATGTACCAGATCGGCCCTCCACGGAATTAAAACGACCAAAATTTAACGGTGTATATAAATATACAACCTTGAATAGACAACAATTGCATGGACAAGACAGGGCTGTCAGTGGTGTGACAATACAACTATTATCTAAATATAATATGTATATTAAAACAGGCAATCGCCAAACTTAAGTGGCAATGGGCAAAGCACAGAACATATGGTCGATGTCGCCGAAAGGTTCTGCAGTGTCGACTGCGCACTGAAAGATGCAGCATTAGAAGGCCTCCCACTAGGTGGATTCATTACCTGGTGAGAATCACGGGAATGCGATGAATGCGAGAATAACAAGACCCTTCATTGTGTGCCTATGTCCAGCCGTGGACGTCTATCGAATGAAATGATGATGACGAATATGTTACAATAGATACACAAAAACGTACATATCATAAACACACACACTAATTTAATAGACACATATGTACATACTATTAAAAGTGATGGCAGAAATATAAATAGCGACTACTAAAATCACAGCAACAGGTAATATTCATTCAACAGTATTTTAAAATAAAATTGAGCGCAATTTAAAAAAAAATGTAGTCTATGGTAACCTCAGCAATGTTTATGTTTAAACCGTAAGCATAATTTTTCACGAATAAATACATTAAGTAGATCCACGAACGCTATTAAAACAAAGTTTCTAAATTTTTTTTTTTTTTTCTTATTATCTAGTGGTTGACTGCGATCCCACCTGATGTTAAGCAGTGATGGAATCGTTGATGTTGAGGCACAGTAGTTTATTTGAAGCTCCTTCTTGAAAAATTGGTACCCAAATCATTATATGTATTCATCTCAATGATATTTCTCTCGAATTCAACCAAAAGAAATTGTATGACAATCAATACCAATTTTATTTTCAGCAGTGTTACAAGCTTTTAATGCGATCCATTTTATGATCCAAATTGAACTGTTAATGGAATGCAGTTATATAGGGTGTATAGCTCCATACCTCTTTATTGCTTGCACGACTGAAATTTTAAAACGTTAAGGATATTTATCCTCGGATGATATTTTTAGACTGGATTTTTGTGAAAACTATTTACCATATTTTTTCAATCTTTTTTATCTGGTAAAATGAATATCCTGAATTGGGGTTTAAATCATATATTCCATCTAAGTAGAGCATTGAACGCACCGAATATTTTATTTTGTCTACATTTGTGGGGTTATGTACATTTAAATCCACTCAGTAAACATCAAAGTAACAACAACATTTGGCAAGACACAAAATGTTTTCCCATTTCGCCGACACTAAAGAGAACATTAAAATTTTATCTTGAACTTAATTCAAACTCATACATTGTAGTCCATAGCCAGCCGTCCCGTTTCTTGACGTCTAGCGCCCTCTACGCTAGTTGCACTGACGTTTTCATTTCCCGCGTGTGTTAGCGCTTACAGGGGAGCCTGTCTCTTTGAATACTCGCCTTACATAATTCTTTCTAAGAATTTTCTTCTCTACAATATCCTTATTATATGTTGAACTACAGAGTTTAAGAGATACGTGGTTTTATTTTGTTGCATTTTGTTTTGTGAATTGTTTTATCTGAACTCTTATCATAGTTTTATTGTCCATGTAAAAGTACATACTTTAGTTAACTTTGTAAAGTATAAATACCGTTTTTTTTTCTTAAGTGGTTCATCATGTAATGATTTTACCCTCTACAGGGCGCAGCGGAGACACCTGACGGTGTCAGGCTAAAACCATACCTTTATTCCTTTGATTGCCTTTTGCTTTCTATGTATCGACGACTCGAGTTTGGCCTGGACGGTCACTGAACGGTCGGACAGCGAGTTAGTCACTGCTCACCGTCTGCAAGCCCATGCCTACGGTTGCTGATTAGTTGGGGTTGCAGTTGAGGCAGTTGAGGCGTGAGGATGTCCGTTAACTTATGCGGTTGTCTCCTTCGCTAGCATTATTATTATACTGCTTCGATATGGAGGAGGAGACAACCGCTTATGCCCCTTTGCGGACCTGCCCTGAACCAGGGCCTGGCGTGAGAAATCTCTGCCACCGATCACCCCTGCGAGGACACAGCGGTGCTCTGCTCAAGCGGGGCATACCACAATGGTGACACCTGAGCGTTTTTTTTTCCAGAATCTGGCGCAGAAACCTCCTGAACCACATCCAGTGAGGACCTGCGTCACGTGCAAGGTGAGAACACCGCCGTCCTCTTCAGCCACTCTTCAAAGACAGAACTTACCGTCATGATTATAGCGTACCCAAAATAAAGTAGCTCTGCAATTCATTTTGACCATTTCGACCTAATAGTATTTCTAGATAAGAAAGTTTCATTACCTACTACACAGTTTCGACAGCAAAAAAAAAACTTGAACGTTTTCATCGATGTTTTTGTAGTAAGAATACCTGGCTGAATTGATGAGATTAGCTCTCTTTGTGTTTTTCTAGACAAAAAATAATACGAGCAAACACAAGGGAGTACTGTTCCGTGTTTATTTCATACTATGTAAGCAGTATTAGCAGAAAATGTTAATACAACTGGAGCTGGGTTTTCAGATTAGCGCTAAAAGTAAAAACAGACTTGATACTTTTATTTTTATGCTTTCATGTCCAGTACATCCATATTTGCTTAGCCACACATATTCGTACGTAAGCCCGTTAATTTTACAAGCTTTCTATTAGCTTGCACTGTATGTAACTATGTATGTTCGGCTCAAATCTTGCAACTCAATTTTGAAGCAGATATCTTCAACCGATTGAGCTGAAATTTTACATGCATGTGTAAATCGGGTGACAATGCAACAATATGATGACATGGAGCTGATCTGATGATGGAGCTGGAAGGTAGCCATAGGCACTCAGCAATAAAACAATACAACCCTGTTGTAATATCACATCACTAGTTACTAACTAACTAATGGTCACAACCCTAGTGAGTCATATTCATTATTGTCGGTATGGGTGTGGCCGCCTAAGCAGTGTCTGATTAATCTTAATATTATGTACATGTTCTAAGTCTAATAAATCTAGTATTCACTATATCAAGTGTTTCAATATAAACATTACATGGTGTCAGAAGTGAAGAATCCAAAAACACGAAGAAAATCGCGAAAAAAATGGACCACTCATCAACAGTCAAAAGCGGTAGCCATTTTGAACAAAGTCTGAACAATGCGATTAAAGCCTTGAAAATCACCTCAGATTCAACTAACAACAATGCGGAAGCATGGAAACGCTGGTGGCAGCAATTTGAGCTGTATTTGTTAGCCACAGGTCTGGACAGGGCAGGTGAAAAACGCAAGATCGCCATTTTACTCCATCTCATTGGTGAGAACGGTTTAAATATATTTAACACTTTTAACCTCAAATTAGAAGAGACCACGATACTGGATGTCAAAGAAAAATTCGACCATTATTTTGAGCCTAGGAGAAACTTGACCATGTGCCGTTATAGTTTCTTCACAAGGAGACAACAGAAATCCGAGTCCATCGAGGGATTCCTGGCAGATCTAGAAAATAAAAGTCAAGAATGCGAATTTGGAACGCTCAGGGAATCACTCATCAGGGATATTTTTATCGCAAATCTAAATCTAGATTTAGCACATGTCCGTCAGAGATTGCTGCAGGAACCTGATCTGACATACCAGAGGATGCGAGAACTAGCAAGGACACTCATCGTTGCTCAGCAGGATGCAGAAAAGATGCTCAATGGTTCTACAAAGGAAAATACGGAAAATGTCATGCATCTACGTCGGAGGAGCCGTAGTCGAGGGGAACGTCGACAGCGAGCTTCACCAGTCGGTCAGCAGGGATCTGGCGCAGGGAAGTCACCCAACAAAGGAAAACAGTCTCCCAACCCTGAAAAGCGCTCGAGGACGTGTAGCCGCTGTGGGCAGTCTCACCGCTACAAGTGCCCAGCGCAAGGAGTTAAATGCAGGTCATGTAAATCTTTTGGTCATTTCGCTAAGTATTGTTTCACAAATAAAAAAGTCAGTCGCTTAGTGTCATTTAGTCATAATAATAGTCAAGATAATTTTGTTGGAATTATTAGTCATAAGTCAAGTCAATCCAACAGTCATTTAAAGTCAAATAAACATGTCAAGTCAATAGGCACACCGTCACACACTATACAACTACACCGACAATCACAGTCAAGGTGGTCATATAATGGCCAGTCACAGTCTAGGAATGATTCCGATGATGAGATTGGTGTCATATCTGAGAGATCTCATGTAGACTCACATTGTCATAAAAAATATTATAAGTCATGTCTCAATGATGAAAGTGGTGAAAATGTAATATCTGAGAGGTCTAAAAATAGCCTCGGTGATGAATGTAATCACCAGTCTGAGAGATTCAGTGTCAAGTCAAAGAAGTCAAATAAATATAGTCAAAGTCAAAGTTCATATCTCAATGATGAACACAGACACATGTCTGAGGAATCACTCACTATCATAACAAAACCATTTCATCAAAAGTCATTTGTTACACTTAGAACAAGTACGTCAATCACATCACCACAAAGTCAACAAGTCAACACAGTAGATACAACACAAAACAAATACTATTCTAATCAGTCATGGAACATAAACATTTTAGTAGGTCATACACAAATTAGTTGTATCATTGATTCAGGAGCTGATCTTAACATAATGTCAAAACAAACTTTTCTTTGTTTAAAACGTCATTCTCAAATGACACTTGTCAAATGTCAGATAAATGTCACTGGATTTGGTGGCAAGTCAATACCCATAATTGGTAAAGTCAATGTCAGATGCAGCTTAACCTTGAATAACAGTACTATTATAGAAAATATAGTATTTATAGTCGCAGATTTAGTTTGTCCAAATGTCCTAGGTCTTCCCACTTGTGAGAAATTAGGTATAATTAAAAGAGTTTTTTCAGTGTCAAAACAAAATTTTTGTCAACAAATTCTTACACAATACAATGATGTATTCCAGGGTCTTGGATGTCTGCCTCCTGTCTGTCACCTGAAACTCAAACCTGATGCAGTGCCATGTGTGGATCCTCCCAGGAGAGTACCATTTGCGTTGCTCGATAAACTTCGCGAAGAGTTGGATCGCATGGAAAGAATGCAGGTGATTGAGAAAGTCACTAAGCCTACAGAATGGGTGAATAGCATAGTAATTACTGTCAAGAATTCAGGTCAGTTGAGAATTTGTTTAGATCCTAGAAATTTAAATAAGAATATTATAAGGGAAATCTATCCACTTAAGTCAATTGATGAGATAAGATCTCAGTTAGTTGGAGCTGAATGTTTCTCTCATTTAGATGCATTTTCAGGATTCTGGATGTTAAGATTAGATGAATATAGTTCTGATTTATGTACCTTTCAAACACCCTTTGGTAGATATAAATATTTAAGATTGCCTTTTGGTATAAATGCATCATCAGAAATATTTCAGAGAGTTATGATGAATTTGTTTGGTGATTTAGAAGGAGTCTTAATATTCATCGATGACATTCTTGTCTATGGACCGAATGAGGCCATACATAATGAGAGATTACATAAGGTCATGCAAAGAGCACGTCAAGTCAATTTAAAGTTCAATAAGTCTAAATGTAAATTTCTAGTTTCTGAAGTCTGTTTTTTAGGTTATGTTTTTAGTAAACATGGTGCTAGGGTCGATCAAGAAAAAGTAAAAGCAATTGTCAATATGCCTACACCACAAAATGTCAAAGAATTGCAAAGAATTTTAGGTATGATCAACTATTTAGGTCCCTTTATTAGCAATTTGTCAGAAAAAACTCAAATTTTAAGAAATCTTTTGAAAAAAGATTCAGTCTGGACTTGGGATGAAAATCATAGTAAATGTCTTAAGAGTTTAATAGATGAAATCACAAAGTCACCAGTCTTAGCTCATTATAACCCCAATATTCCATTAGTCTTGTCAGTAGATTCGTCTAAGTCAGCATTGGGAGCAGTCATTTTACAAAACAATAAACCCATTGCTTATAGTTCAAAAACACTAACAGAAACTCAGTCTAGGTATGCTCAAATTGAGAAAGAATTGTTAGCAATACAATTTGGTTGTGAAAAGTTTCACCAGTATGTATATGGTCATAGGGTAACTGTCCATACTGATCACAAACCCTTAGTCTACTTATTTGATAAACCATTACATGATGTACCAGCTAGATTACAGCGAATGATGTTAACTTTACAAAAATATGATTTGAGAGTTATACATGTCCCAGGAAAGCAGATGTATATATCAGATACATTGTCCAGAGCAGCCTTAAAAGATCATTATATACCAGAGAATGAATCTGAAATGTCTTGTCATGTCAATTTAATGTATTCAAATTTAGCTGTCACAAAGGAATACAGTACAAAACTGTTGCAACATACAAATAAAGATGAAACTTTGCAATTGTTAAAGAAATATTATTATGAAGGTTGGCCAAAAAATAAAAATAAAGTCAGTCCATTGGCAAAACCATTTTGGAGTACACAAGCAGAAATTCATGTAGTCAAAGATTTGTTGTTTAAAGGTTCAAAATTAATAGTACCTCAGTCTATGTATAAAGAAATGTTGGCTAAAATCCACGAAGGTCACCAAGGTATAAATAAATGTTTAAAAGTAGCAAGAGATTCTTTGTATTGGCCAAGCATGTCAGCAGATATTAAAAATGTGGTAGAACAGTGTCTCATATGTGCAAAATATAAACCGTGTAATCAAAAGGAACCACTACAAAATTTTGAAATAAATAAGTATCCATGGCAACAAGTTGGTATTGATTTAATGTATTTCGATAACCTTACATATTTAATTGTCACAGATTATTATTCTAAATACATAGAAATAGCTTTGTTAAATAAAAACAGTACAGCCAAAAATGTAATTACACATTTAAAGTCTATTTTTGCCCGTCATGGAATACCTTTGTCATTAGTGTCAGATGGTGGACCTCCTTTTCAGTCATTAGAATTTAAAAATTTCCTACATGAATGGGACATAGAACATAATGTAACTAGTCCATATCATTCACAGTCAAATGGACAAGCAGAAAGTTCAGTCAAAATAGTCAAAAATATGTTAAAAAAATGTAGAGAAAATTCGTCTGACCCATATATAGCCTTATTACAATATAGAAATACACCTAAGAATAACTTACCATCTCCAGCACAATTGTTAATGTCTAGGAATTTAAGAGATAACATTCCAATGTCATACAAAAAATTAAAACCAAAGGTTGTAACATTTAAAAATTATAAAGAGTGTGTCAATAAGAACAATGAAAAAAAGTCTAAGTATTATAACAAGAATACTAAGTCATTGTCAATATTATATCCCAATGATCATGTCTACTTCAAAAGAAAACCAAATTATAATTGGGAACAGGCCATTGTCAAACAAAGGTTGACAGGAAATAGGTCATATATCATTGAGGATGTCAATGGAGTTAGGTATAGGAGAAACAGAATTCACCTAAGGCATAAATATTCTCCTATGTTATCCAACTCGTCGCAGGGGAGAGAGGAAGGTGATAGTCAGGAGTCAGCACCTCAAGAATCCTCATCTCAATTCATAGGTCAAAAGTCAACCCGTTATGGTAGAATTGTAAAGCCAACTAGAAGGCTAATTGATGAAATCAATTAAATGTACTAAAGTGTATTTTAGATTAAGTCATATTTAAGCCAAGATGTTTTGTATTGTAAAACTAAATAAGTACTTGTCAGATACTTTGTATTGTCAATTGAATTTAAGTCAAGTCCGTCCACAGCCTATGTTACATTGTTTGTTAAAGGTTAATTTGAACTTAACAAGGGGGATGTTGTAATATCACATCACTAGTTACTAACTAACTAATGGTCACAACCCTAGTGAGTCATATTCATTATTGTCGGTATGGGTGTGGCCGCCTAAGCAGTGTCTGATTAATCTTAATATTATGTACATGTTCTAAGTCTAATAAATCTAGTATTCACTATATCAAGTGTTTCAATATAAACATTACACAACCCCATCGAATTTGGGCTTTCTTGATTAGTACTGAGGAGTACTTTGATCCTGTATGATAGCCAGGGTCTGATGATGGAGCCGGAAGGTGGTTACAGGAACTCCGCACTTAAACGACACAACCCCATCGAGTTTGGGCCCGTTTAGTTTGTATTGACGAGTACTTTCATCCTATATGGTAGCCAGGGTCTGATGATGAAGCCGGAAGGTGGTCATAGGAACTCCGCAGTTAAACGATACGACCCCATCGAGTTTGAGCTCGTTTGATTAGTATTGATGAGTACTTTGATCATGTATGGTAGCCAGGGTCTGATGATGGAGTCGGAAGGTGGTCATAGGAACTCCGCAGTTAAACGATACGACCCCATCGAATTTGGGCTCGTTTGATTCGTATTGACGAGTACTTTGATCCTGTATGATAGCCAGGGTCTGAAGATGGAGCCGGAAGGTGATCATAGGAACTCGGCAGTTAAACGATACAACCCCATCGAATTTGGGCTCGTTTGATTCGTATTGACGAGTACTTTCATCCTATACAGGAAAAGTTTTTAACCAGTGCGCAAATTTTGACATAATAAACTTGAATATATTTTAATAAACACGTATTTTTTATTTTGATATGTTTCAATAGTAAAAAATTAAGTTAACGCTTACGAGACTTGTTTACTCAGAAATTTATTTTATGGACGTCGCTTGCCAGTCCGTCGACTGGTCGCCCGATTCACGCCGCGCGTCGACCGCTCGCCTGACGCGCCAGCTGGTATCAGAAGTACTCACGCGCGCTCGCTCTATGCGACGGTACCTACTAACGCGGTGCGATTATTGACCCCAGTTTAGCGATACAATTTTTTAAGTTTAGACTGTGTAAAGTTATTTGTAAACGTAATTCCAATTTATCCTTCATACTTTCATGGGCTTAGGACCATCAAAATGCAGAAAATAAATCATAATAAATAAGTAAGAAAGTAGGTAATACGTTTTAATCCATTCAAAATAAAACATTTAGGTATGATAGGTATTTAGACATGGTACAATTTAGATTGAAACAATTGCATTTTGGCGTAGGTATTTAAAAAATTGTGGTGTGATTTAAAAGGCTCGACGTGGTGCTGGGTCTGGGTCATGGAGTTGTTGTACCGGCTGAAAGTGGTATGGATGGAGTCCGGCTGTATTTAGCAGCTTCCATACTGCGCTTTGGCTAACACCAAAACGTCGTTCTGCGTCGTAGGTACTGGCTCTTGGATTGCGTTCAAAACAATCGGCTTCGACTGCCAGTCTAGGTCTGCCAGACCCTTGTGCGTGGCTCGGTGTTCTGAACTGGCCGTGATCAAGCAGCCTTTGGTTAGCTGCTAAAATTGTCCTCTCATTAGGGACCGTAGGATTGAGGATCCCTTGGGCTCGCATACGAGGTACGCTCTCCCTTTCGTATCTTCTTTGTGCTGCTCGTAAATTTTCATTGCTTAACAAATACACTCGCACCATTTCATAATACTCGCGGTGAGTAAAATGAGACATTGTCACTACGCTAGTCTAGTACGCGGCACACGCGCAGGGACGGCGAAGGGCGCGATCGTCCGATCTCCGCTTCTGTAAGTGACGTACTGCATGTGCATGCGTTTTGTTTATCAAACGCCGGCGCCGCATGCCCCCGCACCCCCGTCTCGTGCGCTGGGCGTGGTCAAGCGGCCGGCGGCCTTCGCGTTTTCATTCGTGCTCATTCATAGTATTACTATTAAATTATATCCATGTCTTGCTTATTTCAAATTGGGACAAAGTGGAAAAATGAGAAAAAAAAAGTCATAAACTAAAAATGGAAATGTGTTCTATTGCTTACACTGAGCCACCAAAAAAAATTTACGCAGTGGTTAAAAAATTTTCCTGTATGGTAACCAAGGTCTGAAAATGGAGCTGGAAGGTGGTCACAGGAACTCCGCACTTAAACGACACAACCCCATCAAATTTGGGCTCGTTTAGTTTGTATTGACGAGTACTTTCATCCTAAATGGTAGCCGGGGTCTGATGATAGAGCCGTAAGGTGGTCATAGGAACTCCGCAGTTAAACGATACGACCCCATCGAATTTGGATTCGTTTGATTCGTATTGATGAGTACTTGGATCCTATATGGTAACCAGGGTCTGATGATGGAGCTGGAAGTTTACCATAGGAACTCCGCAATTACCCATAACCCTATCGACTATAGGCTTATTTGATTTGTAATGACGAGTACTTGGATCCTATATGGTAACCAGGGTTTAATGATGGAGCTGGAACGTGGTCATAGGAACTCCGCAGTTAAACGACACAACCCTATCGAAATTGGGCTCATTTGACGAATGCTTGGATCCTATATGGTAACCAGGTTCTGATGATGGAGCTGGAAGGTTACCATAGGAAGTTCGTATGAAATCGACACAATCCGATCGAGTTTGGGCTCATTTGATTGTTATTGATGAGTACTTGGATCTTATATGGTAACCAGGGTCTGATGATGGAGCTGGAAGGTTGCCATAAGAACTCCGCAATTAAACGATATAACCCTATCGACTTTAGGCTCATTTGATTTGTAATGATGGTACTTGGATCCTATATGGTAACCAGGGTCTGATGATGGAGCTGGAACGTGGTCATAGGAACTCCGCAGTTAAACGACACAACCCCATCGAAATTGGGCTCATTTGATTTGTATTGACTAGTGCTTGGATTCTATATGGTAACTAGATTCTGATGATGGAGCTGGAAGGTTACCATAGGAACTTCGTAAGAAATCGACACAATCCCATGGAGTTTGGGCTTATTTGATTTTTATTGATGAGTACTTGGATCTTATATGATACCCAGGGTCTGATAATGGAGCTGGAAGGTTGCCATAAGAACTCCGCAATTAAACGATATAACCCCATCGACTTTAGACTCATTTGGTTTTTAATGACGAGTATTTGGATCCTATATGGTAACCAGGGTCTGATGATGGAGCTGTATCGTGGTCATTGGAACTCCGCAGTTAAACGACACAGCCCCATCGATCGTACTAGTTAGTTTTAATACACTCCTATAAAATAGGTACCAATTGAAAGGGCTTGCAGAGAGTAACATGAAAAATAACGTGACATTACCCTAAATCCAATATTTTCCTTTTTCTCGGTCAAACTCTTGGTGGAGTGGTAGTGTTAATGGATCGTCTGGTAGGTTGGTTGCGGCTTTTGCGAGACTTCTCCATCTCTCTCTATTCATTATATTCGTGTACATTCAATGAGGGAACACTTCGAAGATGATTTAGTGAGGTCTGTCCATCTGGTAGGCGATTGGCCGCAAGAACGTAGGCCCTCTACTCTTCCCTGTACTACTAAACGTTCCAAAGAGCTTTCATTGCCTATGATATATCCAAACATCTTAAAAATTCGCTGTTGCACAATCGGCAAAAGTTTTTGTTTTAATGCAAAGCTCTTTAAGAATGGAAACGTTAGTACGATGAGCAGTCTGTTTTATCTTCAGTAGACGCCTCCAGGGTCACATTTCAAAAGCGTCAATCTTTTTACGGTGCTTGAATCTTCTCCGCATTTCCCAGTATTTTTGATTGTGGATCCCAAGTAGATAAACTCTGGACAACTTCGTCTTACGATCCACCACCATCATTTTTGTTTCATAAATCCAACCTGGTAGACTTCTTAAGAGGTCGCCTCCTTCTGCGAAGCAGTAATGCTAGCAAAGGAGGATGCCGACCGCATCAGGCAACGGCGCTCACGCCGCAACTGCCGCCGTAATTCCGATCCCGATTTCCTGCCACCGTAGGCGCGGACTTGCGGACGGCGGGCAATAAGTAGCTCACTGTCCGTCCGTCCGGTAACAGACCGAACCAAGCCCAAGGGCAGGGGATGTCATTGGATGATTTTACATACCATAAAAAAAGAAAATAAAAAGAAATCCTGACAGACTGCTAAAGATAGCAGACTAAGTTTCTTATGCTTTCCTACAATATGGGTAATAAATGAAAGGACTTGCTGAGAATACAAATGTGATTTAAATAAGGTATAACCAAAAAGTAAAAAATAAATTACAAGTAAAAAAACTTTTTTAAAAACAAGCTTTCAATTAAATGGGCTAAAAAGGAGAAAATAAACTTTTCCTTTATAACTTTTACTATCAATTTATAACGGCATTAGACGTTTTATATGATATAAAAGCTTGTCGCGAGATTAAACTGTGTAAATACACAGTTAAATAGCTTCATAAATTAAATAAGTTAAAAAACTTCATCTATTGATTTTAATATTTTCAAAATCTCGCGACAAGGTTTTGTATCATATAAATTGTCTAATGCCGTTATAAATTGATAGTAAAAGTTATAAAGGAAAAGTTTATTTTCTCCTTTTTAGCCCATTTAATTGAAAGCTTGTTTTTAAAAAAGTTTTTTTACTTGTAATTTATTTATTGTGGAACCCCTTTTAGTAAGTAACGTTGCTGTGTTGGTGACTTTTCCTGACACCCTAGGCGAGTATGGTCCGACATTGCTGTACAACTTTGAATTGACAAAACGAGTAAAAAAAAAGACAGAATGGTTGGGGAGAAAAAGTTTTGTGCCTGTGGCCGGCGGGTAACGCGACGTATTTTCTAAGCCAGCCAGTTTCGCCTTTTTATCAAGCTTTAGCTTTTTACACTGTTTAATCGGGTTGACTTCGCTGGACCGTATTGATCTGTGTTCTTTGCCGTTCATTCGATTGTAAGGATTCGTGAATGAGTCTTTGAAGCATTAGCCTTTGTCTGAACTTATTCCGTTGGCTTGTACGAGTGGTATACCTACATACTTTTAAGGAATGAAATGAAAATACCAAAATGAGACATTATCATTTTAATTAGACATGATGTTTGTTATTTAGACGATCTTGAAATTTATGACGGGTTATAAGAATAGGAAGAAACCAACGAAATGGAAGATGAAAGATTTATAAATGCTTGGAAAAAGGTAACTGCCAAGATGGCGGTTAATAGAGAAATAATGAAGGAAGGAAGAGATCGATGGCTAGGCTATGTGTTGATAATATCAGTAATATTATAAAGGTAACAGTTTGTATCTATATCAATGTGTGTGTGAGTATCTTTGTAACTCGGTCACGTTTAAGTAGCTGGCTGGATTTGGATGATATTGCGCACATGCGTTGACCAAATAATACATATTATTGTCATCTTGAAAGTATGTTCTCTTGGGGTAACTTTCAACTTTTCTACTGGCAGCAGTTAGTTTATAAAATTCATAAATATTTAAAACTTTAGCAAATCTAATATTAAAGACCAATCTTATACGTGAAAAGACCCGACGAAATCAATTGATTCCTTTTGTCTATCCAATCCCTAAATAATAACAAAAAATTCTAAACCGGCATAAAATGCGTCAATGATTTCCCAAGTTGGTCCTTCCGACAAAAAATGTAAGCCGTTAGCTTACCCCGGTTTTTGCGGTGCGACGATTCTTCGACGCATTGACGAATCTTATCGAAGTCCCAGTGGGCTCGGTTTGCCTTATCGTGACACGGTATACGCTACTTTGCGAAACAATACCAGGAGTAAGGATCGAAGAAGACTTTGGATATGTGAAGGGTAAAAAAGAAAAAGATTTGTATGTTTATAAAGTGACGGAAAACTTGGGTGATAGTGTAGTGTTTCTTTTGTATGTTAATGAAATTGTTTCATCAAGGTTTGTTTGTCTAAGTTCGAACTTATCAGGTTCGTGGTTATCAGTCTTGTCAGTAGGCATGAGAGGTTATTTTATGGAATTAATATCAATACAAGGTACATCATCATAATCACTACAGCTGAAGGAGTGTGTTGCTAGACACAGACTTCCTCCAAATGTCGCCACAGCGATTGATTCTGAGCGTCTTGCATTCATTGGATTCCCCAGATCCTCACTAAGTCATCGGTCAACTTTGTGGGAGGCCCTTCAACGCTGTGTCTTCTAGTATGCGGTCGTCACTCTAGAACCATTCGACCACATCGACAATATTTCGTGCGAGCAATGTGCCCACCGCTATTTACGTTTCGGTGTGGGCACCGACGTTGACACAGCAACCGAGGGCCCAGCTGAATGCGTGCCAGAGGGTCATGGCAATACGCATGGTGCGAGGGTACCGAACGATTTCCCGCGAGGCGGCGACCCTCCTTGCTGGCCAACCGCCATGGGATCTGGAGGCAACAGTCCTTGCACACATGCACGACAAGCGCATGGAGATGCAACGCCGGGGTGAAATTCCACTGCCACGACAAGTCGAGGCATGGCGGACAGAGCTCCGGCGGGATCTCATGGCGAAATGGCGTCAGCGACTATCGCAACCTCGTTCGGGGCGCGCCACAATTGGGGCGATAAGGCCCATCCTTGAGGCGTGGCTGGAAAGACCTCACGGCGTTCTCAACTTCCGCACGACGCAGGTGCTTACCGAACACGGAAAGTTCGCTAAGTACCTGTTCCGGATTCGTGCGGAGGATTCGCCCGGGTGTCGCCATTGTGCGGAACACCCGGAGGACACGGTGGAGCACACTGTAGAGGTGTGCCCCGCCTGGGCGGAGCATCGCCGTGTCCTCGTGGAGGTGATCGGCGGCAGCGATCTCTCTCGCCGGGCCTTGGTTCAGGCCATGGTCCGTAGTGAGGAGGGATGGCAGGCGGTCGCCTCCTTCTGCGAAGCAGTAATGCTAGCAAAGGAGGAGGCCGACCGCATCAGGCAGAGGCAACGGGGCGCTCGCCCCAGCCGCCGCCGGGATTCCGATCCCGATTTCCGGCCACCGTAGGCGCGGGCTTGCGGACGGCGTGCAATGGGTAGCACGCTGTCCGATTGTCTGGTAACCGACCGGACCGAGCCCAAGTCGTCGACGGCGCGTTCTGTTCCCGCGCGCCTCAAGGAGCTGTCAGCACACCGAAGAGGCCCAGCCTGCTAACTGCAAGCAGGCAGGGTCGAAGCCTGCTGGGGTCAAGGGCCGTTTTCTGAGAGGAAGGCTCAGCCCCGGCACTATAGGCAACGAAGGAACGGGGTAGGTTTTTAGTCAGTAAGAGTCTGACACTACTTCCCGCTCCACCCAAGGGCGGGATTTGTCATTGGATGATTTTACCTACCATAAAAAAAAAAAAAAAAAAAAAAAAAACCGCTATTTACGTTTGGTGATTCTTCGGAATATATCAGTAGCCTTGTATCTTCAGTGATTAATTCATAATTCGACTACGCAAGGAAACTGCGCGGATTACCTGCATAGCCCTTTGGGTGACTTTTCTGATGAGGCTAAAGTGGCAATGGATATGGTGCAGCGTGGGACATCTAGATTCTGCAAACATTTTACATTCCACGAAACTCATATCATTGATTTTTATGTCATTTACACGTTTTAATTGGCACAAAAAATGTCATTTTTTTTTTTTAATCAAATCAACTTTTCTTTATTTATCTCCAAAAAATTTGCATTAAGTTTTTCACAATATTTTTATCCCTTATTTTATAAGTACACACAGCTTGATGGCCACGTTACTTACCTTTCCTACAAGAGATGTTATTGTGGTGCTTTTGCTGATGCCCATCAGCACCGACGTGCTTGCCGATGTCCTGGGTATTACGGTAGTCACCAAGTGATCAAATCCTCAACGGCAATACACCACCACTTGATCAGATGAGGCACTTTGCAACTCTGGTCGAACGTTTAGTTCAACTACTTATCCTGAGGTTTATCCGGCTCGAAGGACTTGGTCTTAAAAATCAGGGAATTTCCAATAGTTAAACGAAACTGCCAAATACTACGAGAAAATATTTCTTCGGTAACAATAGCGACCTTTTACTATGGAGCCATATATATACAGCTGTAATGAACTAAATGAACCATTTTACGTTAACAAAAACTATTAACTGAAAATATTTTAATTAAACCACACTCCTTGCTTCGTCGATCTTCGTGCCAAGATATCGTTGCTCTCCAGTTTACGCGGCCATGTCTCCGTCGCTTCCAAGCGTAAAGCCTCCAACATGATAAGATGGATGGATACATCATTCAAGCACGATGCTTTTGTGTACCAGTTTTATGGCCTCAGAAGTTTGGGGGCACAGAAGCTCCTAAATTATTTAGGAAGCAGGAATGAGCGTTAGGAATTGAATACGGAGTACTAGAGTAGTTATTGGTGACTTTTAGTCGCATTGCAGATACATGTGAACATTTTTTAAGTTCAAACTAGATGCTAGAAGTCCCTGATGGTAAATGAGTGGGATTGCGGTTTTATTTTTTCGTTTTGAGCGTAACTGACAAAATCTTATTTCAGGATAATAGAAAACGAAAGGTTGAGCTAAGATAAACTTGCAATACTTTTGACCCTGAGAGACGTAATATTTATCTTATACAGTTCCTATTAGATGGTGTATCTTTGTCTCATTTTATAAATTGATAAACTTTTACTACGTTTAATGTTTTGAGTACTTACCTACTAATTTATCTTTATTTTATAAAAAAAACTTCTACTTACTGTTTGTATGTGTGCAGAGGTGAATTTTGATTGAATGGTTTTTGCTTAGGCAAACAATTTGCTATATTCATTAAAAAAAAATTCAACCCCACTGCAGCTGAAAAATTCATCATACACCGAATAGGTATATATCACAAACAAAATTCTATTACGTATTACTGCTGATCCCGAAACCGGACCGGTTTCCAAATATAACGAATAACCGAAAGTGTGCAACTTTACGATTCCCCACTCAGGGGTAAACAAGGTAACTTTTATGACCCCTCTCTATGCGGAGGTGAATGTAGAATAGATGCGTCTATTTTACAACGGCGCGCTCATGTTTATTTGATTTTAAAGGAGGATGTAAAAGGAACAATATGTATTCTTGAAGAGTACTTTTGTAAAATATATTGGTGTTGCGTTTTGATATGATGTCTTTATTATTTGTTTACTAGATGTGTTTTTTACGTATCTTTTAAGTCAGTGAACATGGCGACGAGTCAGAAAAGAAATCGTGTTTTATTTTTATTTCAAAAATTTAATTTGTTTTTATATTTTGTTGCTTAGTTACTAGGTTTTACTAGCTTATTGAAACGCATTGTTACCGATAAGAGTTCTGAGTTTACATGCAGATGGATGGAGAGGATAAGGAAGACCAAAGAAGAGATGGATGGATTGAGTGAGGAGTGATATGAAAGGTAATGAGGTTAATTATCACTAACTCCCTCACACTATCGTGTGATGGGACTGAGTGGAATAAAAAAAAAGTATTGCACAGACCCTAAGTAATAGGTATAAGGGCAGGAAGAAGAAGATGACAGGTACCTAGATGCTCTATGTAACATAGTGGTATTCAATTGCATCTTATTAGACTGAAAGCTACCTCAATATAGTTGGCGAAAACCTAATTTAAAAAAATGACTATTTTTATTTTAAACAGTCTAAAATCCTTATTCTATTAAACCCCAATGATATTTTTAATTAATTCTTCAACTGATTATTCAAACTCAGCAAATAGCTCCTTTAATTTACGTTGCGTTTAGTAATAAAAACAGAGAATTGAGTTTAAAATTAAATTAAAAACATCACTGTTGAATGGAATAACATGTGTATGCACTTTAAAATAAAAAAAAAAACAGTTTATTTTACATTAAAATACGCTCGCAAAAAACTTCTAGATATACGAGTATTATGATATCTTTTGTGCGTTGTGTTTTCTGATATACTATGTAAGTATGTACTTTATTTTTTTTACTTGTATCAAACTAAAGGTAATGTAAAAATAATTTTTTCTCTGCTTATAAATGCTTCTAAAATAGTTTTCAACTGAGTTTCGTACTAGTCCAGCTTTAATCAGTCAATCTCTGTTTCTATACTTAAAAGGAAGATCGATGTGAAATTTCTTCGCTTGAACAATTTAACTTGTCGGAAAACCTGGAAAAGCTTGGAGAAAAATGAGACAGAATTGAAAAGGCTCTAACAGGAGCTAGCATGGCTTTTTTTAAATTGTTTTTTTCTAATCTACTGTATAATGCTTTAATAAAACAACTTATTAAAAAAAAAACAGAGTAATTCCCGACAAGTTTCCGCTTTTATTCATCGTAGGGGGGATGCCTCTGTATAATTTCTATTGTTTGTGCAGTATCGCCACCCTAAATTCTTTCAAAAACAGCTTAAATTTTCTAAATTTAACTAAGACAGTGCTTAAAGGTAGACTCGTCTTTAAGCGAGAAAATGGCGGAGCTATCGCATCATATAATAACTCAAAACTACTTCATGTACCGCCTCAGAAAATTGATAAGCCTAATATTCGTTTCTGCTAAAAGTGTTGAATACTGTACTAGACCTCCTCAAAGTCAGGTGGCGAGCAGTAGTTAGTAGCTCGTTTTAGGGAGAAGACATGGGCTGATATTCCACCTCAAAAAAGACCTCCCCAAAGTGTCGTCTTAATGAAAAGTCGTGTGTTTCTCGTATCCCACGGTCGTCACCAAGGGATTGGGTTTATCATCATCATCATCATCATCAGCCATTTTTTATGTTCCCACTGCTGGGACTCAGGCTTCCTCTCTAGGAGACTGGATTGGGCTTATAATAGTAATAATATTTTTTTATTGCCATTTTCATATAAAAATATCACGAGGCCAATAACACAATGAAATAGAATAAAATAAACAAATTAATGAAGAACATCACTGTCTTTGTCCTATAGTGTAACTAAGATGACTAATGGAAAAAGGTCCAAAACGTAAGGGTTCTGCTATTACAAAATGTTATCGAACCAAATCGAGAAAAGAAAAGCGTCATTTAGGTTAAACGCCTGTAGGTACACTTCGCAAACTTTGTATCTACAAAACGCGTGTTTTCGCTACATTGTCTAATGTCTTAAGTAAGGGGACGTTTTTTCATTCCCCCTTCTCCCTTCTCTAGTGATGTATCGCGGTTGGACACGCTATCCGCGTACGTCACTGTCACAAACTGACGTTTATAGACAACAGAAGACAGTAACACGAGTTATTTTTGGTCCTTTTAGTGTTTCGAAGGTACGAGCTATTTGGTCTTGGGTCTTGAATGTATTGGATTGTAGGAAGTAGTTTTTTTTTTTCATTGAAACGAGACGAGACGCTACTGCTAAGGTAAAAAGTATTAAATCTCCGGTGTTTAAGCTCCTACTGTAATTTCTTATGGTTTAAAATAAAGAATATATCTACATATCTATCTATCTTGGAAGGTAAAGTTGTTTGGATTATTTTGCCTACTAGCGTTAACGCTATTCTACCTAGTAAAATATTTTTTTATACACACAGGAAAACATCAATAAATAAAATGCATGCTACTAAAAGAGTAATTTTTTATAATATGTTAATATTATAAAAAAGGTAACATTTGTAAGTTTGTGTGTAAGAATAATTAAATCACAAAACCAGTTTTAAAAATGAATTTACCAAAAAAAACAGTGCTATTTTATTACTGAGTGACAAAGGCGTATATTTTCACGCAGGAAAAGCCGCTAGCAGAGACTAGTGAAATTTCAGTGCTGAAGATAACTTCAGCACTGAAATTTCACTAGTCGTCTAATCATAAGATTTTAACGTGTATAATTAATAGTATCCCTGTTATAATTAACATATTATAATTACACATATAACTGATAGTAAATAATTATAAAATATTTCCAAATTAATTTTGTATTCCAATAACAATTATAGCAGCAGTTAGCAACACAAGACAATCCGAAGAAAATATATTAGTTATGAAACGTTAAATTTTCTCTTAGGTCGTGTAGTACTTTTTAGATGTGGTTCTAAGTATAATTTTAGTTCTACGCTTTGAAATGTTTCGGGTCCTTGACAATTCAAAAGTGGCTGTAAATGGTTTATTTGAAATAAATGTTTTTATTCTTTATTTTCTTTGCTGAATTTAAATAAATAAGTATTTCGAAAACGAACCTAACAAGACTTGACATTCCAGACCGAAAATAAATTCTAGACAAAAAATTCAGAGTCTGGCTCCTACAAGAAAGACAGTAATAAAAATAGTAAACAGATGTTGTCCTAGTTAAAAATGTAAACAGTCAGACCGGCAGTTTTGCGGCGAACGTAACTCTGGTTGGTAACGACTGAATTCAAAGTAACTCTCGGCTTGTGCGAACTTTGTAAGTTTCATGTAACGTGGTCCATAAGAATAGAGATGCTTTGAATAATTCGGGGCGTTCTTAAACGTTTTATAGGTGAAATTGGGTTTTATTGGCGTCACATTTCGAGACATGAGTATGATAAGGATAGGTAATGCTTACATAGTGTAAGTAAAAGCATATAATGAGCCTTACAATGTTCTCACTGCTGGGACTCCGGGCGTATAAAAAATGAAGTACTTTTTTTCTAAAACTCGTATTAATATACGCATGTACGAAACTAATTTCTTTAAGTAAACACGTCACTAACCTTGTAGGTAGTTGTCGGTCGTTGCATAATAACTACCTACAGGTCATTGAATGCGTCAAGCTGACGTTTACCCTGGTTTGTTTCCCCTGGGATACCAGGGGTCATTGAGCCATTGACCCATTTATTAAAATAAATAAATAAATCGCCAAAAAAAAAACTGAATTTTCTAGGAAAAACAAAAATATAGAAACCAAAATTTTCGACAAAATAAATTTCGTAAAAACGTGTGTAAAAAACGACAATTAAGATTTCCAGGTCATTCAATTTGTACAGACATGTACAATCGGCGCTCAAGGGGTTAAATAAATTAATTTCGTACATGCGTAAATTAATTCCAGTTAAAAAAAAAATACCTTATTTTTTTATTTTATCTTTACAAATTGATGATTGATGAAATTGTACCGAATCGACCCTCCACGGGATTAAAACGATCAAAATTTAACGATGTATAAAATCCAAATACTTATACATCAGTAACTGTCGAAGAATTGTCACACATAGATGTATCGATACAACATCACTAAAGAAAATTGTATTCCAGTTGCTGCAAAGCCAGAATAAAACTAATCAATGTTAACACAAATAGAAACACATTTATAACTCAGGTAACGACTAAAACATCTTTAAAAAAATATCACCAACCACCAACTACGCTGCAAATTCTTTTCAAAGATTTTTAAAACTAGAAGTCGACCCGTCGAAACCTCAGTTCTTTGTGAATAAAAATGTTGGACAAGGTAAGCAAAGCTCTGAAACTGAAAGGCGCTGAGAAAGCGGAACTAGACTGAAAGCCAGGTCGAAAGTAAGTAAGCCGGTCTTACGGCTTGCCAAAGTCTTGGCCAGGACTTTCTAAAGCCGTATTGTATTGGAAAAGGGTGGTGTAATACCTTAACGAGGTTCCAGCGAAGATTATTAACGGTGCAGTAGTCTTGTAAAAGTTCGATTTTGTTAAGAAAAGAATTGTTTGTTTCGTTCGATTGGCTACAAGAAGAGGATTGGTTCTTGGATCTTTGTGAGAATGCAATGAGAAAACTTGAAGTAACTTTTTAAGTTTTTGTTTTCTAAATATTATCTTTATTATAATTTACCTAGCCTTCTTCCAATTAGCTTGGAGTCAGCTTCCAGTGTAACTATCTGAAGCTAAATACAATGCGGTCCAAATGAGAATAGGATCGATTGCCATGTTGTGACGTCACGTCGAACTGTCAAATTGAAGAAATTGGGTACGGCGAGCAAAAAAAGTTTTTTTTAAATTCAATTTATTTATGAATCATGAAAGATTTTTTTTTATCAGAATCCAATTCTTAAATTTTGCTCATCTCTGCGTCACTGTGTGAAATGTCCGATTAGTGGCAAATGGAAGAAAAAGGCGAATTGTTCCTAACAATGAAAATAAGAAAGAAAATTGTTTTTTTTTTTTTTGTAACTAATTATTACTTAACACAAAATAAATTAGCTAATTTAAATTAAACAATAACGTTTTTACTTCACCTAGACTTAATTAAGACTTAGTAATAAAAAGCAATACGACTTAGTGGCGACAACGTACTGGAAGACGCAGTGTTGGAAGGCCTCCTAGAAGATGGATACGAGATGCATTGTGGCGACACTTTGGGGAGGCCTATGTCCAACAATGGACGTCTTTAGGCTGAAATAATGATGCTGATGACTGCCAATCAGAGCTCCACATCCCCTCAGATAGATTGATGAGCAGACTTTCTGGAGACTATAAAAGATAACTTTTTTTTTTTGGTGGTGGGGAAAATCATCCAATGACATCTCCCGCCCTTGGGCGGAGCGGGAGATAGTGTCAGACTCTTATTGACTAAAAACCCACCCCGTTCCTTCGTGGCCTTAGATACCAGGGCTTTCCTTTCGGAAGCAAACCCTTGGCCCCAGTAGGCTTCGACCCTGCCTGCCTGCAGCTAGCAGGCTGGGTCTCTACGGTTTGCTGACAACTCC
Organism: Leucania comma; assembly: GCA_958295575.1. Classification (NCBI taxonomy): domain Eukaryota; kingdom Metazoa; phylum Arthropoda; class Insecta; order Lepidoptera; family Noctuidae; genus Leucania; species Leucania comma. The sequence continues at coordinate 8,906,070 of OY282474.1, read as the reverse complement.
TTGAGGCGCGAGGGAACAGTGCGCGCCGTTGACGACCTGTGCTTGGTCCGGATGATTACCGGACGGTCGATCGATTATATACACAGTGTATTTGCAGGTGTTAATGATATATTTTAAAAGCTAACACTTTGTGCCTGCTGGTGTAGCGTTATCCTTACTTTACTTTCACTCTACCACTATCAATTTCACTTCATCACTATGGAGTCACTGACCACCACTTTGACTGAACTTAAGGAGTTGTTCCAAACTAGAATGACTGCCTTTGAAGAAGAGTTGCAGAAGACGCCGCAATCTCCAATTACACCTTCTAGCCTGTCATCGGAATTCACAACTTTCCGCCAATTCATCACACAGGCTCTCAACAGTCTTCAGCAGCAGGTGGGGTTGCTCGCTTGTACTGTCGACCAAATGGAGATGCGTGGACGAAGAAAGATCCTGCTGCTGCATGGAGTCCAAGAGGGGCATAAGGAGGATTTATCGAAGGTGATTGCAGATGTGGTCCGTACTAAGTTGCAGATGAGCGATTTCACTGATGCTGACATTAGCCGATGTCACAGGATGGGGCGAGCAGTAACAAATAAAACCAGACCTATCCTATTTAAGGTGCATAGTCAAGCAATCCGTGACAAAATTTGGTTTTCAAAAACCAAATTAAAGGCCTCTGGAATCACTGTGTCTGAGTTCCTGACTAAGGCACGGCACGACGTGTTCCTGGCTGCGAGGGAAAGATGTGGCGTATCCAGGAGCTGGACTAAGGCGGGCTGCGTGTATGTCCTCGGCTCAAATGATAAGCGGTATCGTGTTGAGTCCGTCGTTGAGTTGGACAAGATTGCCCCACTTCAACTTGTTTCCAATGAGCTCGAAAAGTGCGATCCAAAAATTCTTCTACCAGTGTCCGCTGCTACTGCTGTGAAATCTGCTAGGCTTAAGCGTACTGCAGCCGTAAAGAAGTGATTTGTGTTTTTGTGATGTCTTATTCAATGTCCGGGTAATGTTGTTTTTGTTACTTTGATTACCTTCACTTTTTTTGTAATGACTTCAACTTCAACTTTTGATTTTTTGTAATGTTTTAGTTTGAGATATTGACATTTTAAACTGTCACTATCCCTGTCAGTGTCAGTCAACACTTTTTTCAAAAAGGCTATAGTCTTTTGACCATATTGCCTAGTCTTACGGCATTCCATTTTAGGGTAGCAGCGCATTGTTAGCGGTATATATTTTTTGTTTGTTTTTTGCGATTTACCGTTTAAATTATTATTATTATTATTATTTTTTTTATGTTGTTACCCGGACAGCGTGTAATGTTAATTTCACATTTGTAACGCACCCGGCAGGTAAACCAGGTTATTAGGTGTATATAACTGTATTTTAGTTAGGATTTTGTATATTTATATTTATATATATTATTATTATTTATTTATGTCTTTCAATAACAGCAGCGATAATAATAGTTTTTTATCTCTGACAAGTAGCGATGACAGTTTTGTGAGTTTTCCGTCTCTTGCAGACAGTCTTACAGCGCAGTTTTCTGATGTTCCTAATAATTTCAACGTTATTCATATTAACGCCCAGAGTATTCCGGCTCATTTCTACGATATGCTGGCGAGTTTTGACTGTAAAAATATTCTTTCATGCTATTCTTAAACCCTGTTTGCCTTCTACTAGCTACTCTCTTCCTGGTTTTGTGCTGATAAGAAACGATCGTGCCGTTGGTGGTGGTGGCGGTGTTGCCATATATCTCCGTGCACATATTCCCTACTCTGTTGTCAATGTGTCGGCACAGCCTCCGCCATCAAACGCTGGCAAACACCTCTTTCTTGAAGTCGAACTAAATCATACGAAATTGCTTCTTGGCGTCTATTACTGTCCATCTCTACGTATCAATTTCTTCTCTTCCTTTGAAAAGCTCTTAGAAATCCTGATCCCTTCTTACAGTCATAGCATAATCATGGGTGATTTTAATACTTGTCTCCTAAAAAAAGATCATCGCTCGTTTTCTCTGACTAATATTTCAGCTTCTTATAATCTTTCCATTCTTCCACTTAGTGCAACTCACCATTTTCCAAACTCTACACCTTCACTTCTTGACTTGATTTTTGTCTCCTCACCTGATCGCGTCGCTAAGCATGGCCAATGCTCAGCCGATGCGTTTTCCTACCACGACCTGGTTTTTCTATCTTATAAAATTCGACCACCTAAGGCTAAAGCCAAAATTCTCATGCAACGCAATTTTGGTGGTATGAACCATGACATTCTGTGCGAGGATGCCAGCAATATTGATTGGTCTACTCTGTTTGCCTCTACGTCGGTTGATGAGAAAGTCAATATTTTCACGACTAAACTTCTTGAGCTTTATGATGTTCATGCTCCCGTTCGTACAGTTAGAGTCAAACATTTGCCGGCGCCGTGGCTGACAGATGAGATCAAAAAATTGTTGAACAAAAAAGCGGTAGCCAAGTCTAAATTTAAGCGGCAGCCAAGTGATGCTAATAGGGAAAAATATGCCTCAATTCGCAATCTCTGTAATAAGGTGTGTAGGAATGCTAATCGCCAACACATTCATAATTCCGTCCAAAATGGGGACGCTTCCAAAGTTTGGAATTTTCTAAGAACTCTGGGGGTCGGCAAAACCCGACAACAGTCAACTCCTAAAGATTTAGACATCGATGCAATGAATAATCATTTTACAGCTTCGTCTAATTTTGATAGGACCGTGAAATTTAATACATTGGATCATCTTTCTTCTCTTCCGACTCCCAGTTATTCTCCATTTATTTTTAGTGAATTCTCCGCATGTGATGTTAAGAAGAGCATTCTATCAATTACTTCCAATGCTGTAGGTACCGACTGTATCAGCCGTAAAATGTTACTACCGGTGCTGGACGTAATCCTTCCCGTAATTAGCCACATCCTCAACTTTTCTGCGTCTAGTGGAGTCTTTCCATGTTCATGGAAAGATGCACAAATTATTCCTTTACCAAAAAAATCCAATCCCACATCCTTTTCTGAATACCGTCCAATATCCGTTCTACCTTTCCTTTCCAAAGTCCTCGAACGGTTAATCCACGACCAATTTAGTACTTTCCTTTACAAACATAGCCTCCTTAATCCCTTTCAGTCCGGCTTCCGACCTGGTCATAGCACGACTACAGCCCTTCTTAATATTACGGATGATATTAGATCAGCCTTGGAAAAAAGTAATCTAACGGTTTTAGCATTGCTGGATTTCAGTAATGCCTTTAATACTGTTGATTACGATGTATTGCTTGGTATTCTACGCTCTCTTAATATATCTCCATCGGTGATTGACTGGTTTCGTAGTTACCTGCTCGGTCGCGGGCAACGTATTTGCATCGGAGAGTCCTTGTCTTCCTGGTGTGGTACTACTGCCGGGGTGCCGCAGGGTGGCGTGTTATCCCCTTTACTTTTCGCAGTTTTTATAAACTCAATTTCCGATGAACTAATTTCTTCCTACCATCTGTATGCAGACGATCTTCAAATTTACTCGTGGGCACCTCTTAATAATCTGTCTGAGGCTATCATCACTATCAACCGTGATTTGGCCCGCATATGCGATTGGAGCAAGAAGTATGGTCTTACGGTCAACCCTACAAAGACACAGGTTATAGTGGTGGGCAGTCCTAGGATGGTTTCTAAGATCGACTGGTCGACTCTTCCCCAAGTTACTTTTGACAATTCCACGATTCCCTTTAGTGATAAAGTTAAAAACTTGGGGATATTTATTGATAAGAACTTTTCTTGGACTGCCCAGCTACAAGAAGTCAGCCGTAAGTTATTTGCATCTGCTGCATCTTTGAGAAGACTCCGAAATTTTCTGCCGACTGCCACCAAGATTGCGCTTGCACAGTCACTTCTTCTTCCCATCCTTGATTATGCTGATGCCAGCTATCTTGATCTCACTCAGGAACAACTGGATAAACTTGAGCGGCTTCAAAATTTTTGTATAAGATTCATATTTGGTTTACGCAAATATGACCACGTTTCCGAATTCCGTGTGAAGCTCAAGTGGTAGCCAATTCGCCTTCGCCGGAATGCTCATATACTTTCCCTTCTATATAATATTCTCTTTTCCCCTTTTTCGCCCCTTTACCTTAAAAAACGTTTTGAATTTCTCTGCAATTCTCACTCTAAGTTTCTCAGGTCGTCAGAGAACTTGCGACTTAAAATGCCAATACATTCCACGACTTTCTTTGACAAATCATTTACTGTTCAAGCTGCTCGTCTGTGGAATGAATTGCCAGACACAATTAAACGCGCTCAATCATTGCCTGTTTTTAAAAGACTCGTTACACATTACCTGTCGCTGTGAATGTTGTTAGTCGTCATGTTTTATGTATTGTTCAATATGTATGTATTTATTATAAAATATATGTATATATCTATGTATCTATTGTAATATAAATATGTATATCACTGTTATTGTCACACCAATGACAGCCCCATTTCTTGTCCAGGCAATTACTGTCCATCCCAGGTTGCCTGGTAGAGATCGCAGAGTGCGATAAGGCCGCCCATTGTATATGTGTGTTTTAGTTTTAATTCCTTGTTTTTGTTCATGTTATGGTGTACAATAAAGCATATAATAAATAAATAAATAAATAAATAAATACCCATAGCTCGCCGTCCGCAAGCCCGCGCCTACGTTGGCTGGAAATCAGGATCGGAATCAGAATCCCCGCGGCGGCTGGGCCGTGAGGGCCGATGCCTCTCGCGTGCGGCCTCCTCCTTTGCTAGCATTACTGCTTCGCAGAAGGAGGCGACCGCCTGCCATCCCTCCTCGCTCCGGACCATCGCCGCTGCCGATCGCCCTCACGAGAACACGGCGATGCCCAAGCGGGGCACACTTCGACCGTGTGCTCCACCGTGTCCTCCGGGCAGTCCACGCAGTGGTTTTTTTTTTTTTTTATGGTAGGTAAAATCATCCAATGACAAATCCCGCCCTTGGGTGGAGCGGGAAGTAGTGTCAGACTCTTACTGACTAAAAACCTACCCCGTTCCTTCGTTGCCTATAGTGCCGGGGCTGAGCCTTCCTCTCAGAAAACGGCCCTTGACCCCAGCAGGCTTCGACCCTGCCTGCCTGCAGTTAGCAGGCTGGGTCTCTTCGGTGTGCTGACAGCTCCTTGAGGCGCGCGGGAACAGAACGCGCCGTCGACGACTTGGGCTTGGTCCGGTCGGTTACCGGACGATCGGACAGCGTACTACCCATTGCACGCCGTCCGCAAGCCCGCGCCTACGGTGGCCGGAAATCGGGATCGGAATCCCGGCGGCGGCTGGGGCGAGCGCCCCGTTGCCTCTGCCTGATGTGGTCGGCCTCCTCCTTTGCTAGCATTACTGCTTCGCAGAAGGAGGCGACCGCCTGCCATCCCTCCTCACTACGGACCATGGCCTGAACCAAGGCCCGGCGAGAGAGATCGCTGCCGCCGATCGCCCCCACGAGGACACGGCGATGCTCCGCCCAGGCGGGGCACACCTCTACAGTGTGCTCCACCGTGTCCTCCGGGTGTTCCGCACAGTGGCGACACCCGGGCGAATCCTCCGCACGAATCCGGAACAGGTACTTAGCGAACTTTCCGTGTTCGGTAAGCACCTGCGTCGTGCGGAAGTTGAGAGCGCCGTGAGGTCTTTCCAGCCACGCCTCAAGGATGGGCCTTATCGCCCCAATTGTGGCGCGCCCCGAACGAGGTTGCGATAGTCGCTGACGCCATTTCGCCATGAGATCCCGCCGGAGCTCTGTCCGCCATGCCTCGACTTGTCGCGGCAGCGGAAGTCCACGCAGTGGTGGCACCCGGGCGTCGGTTCCGCACGAATCCGGAACAGGAACCTCCCGAACTTACCGATTCCGGTGAGAACCTGGGTCATGCGGAAGGTAGGACGCCGTGAGGTCTTTCCAGCCACGCCTCAAAGAGGGGCCTTACTGCCACTATACCTAAATGATAACTGGGACCAACGGCTTTTATCTTTTGCTACTCTTATTAAACTGTTATTTGAACGGAATCCGTATTTCTCATAATATTTCTATTGTAACTTCTTAAAAGTGACGACGAAATATTAAAATTGCTAATGAAAGTATCTTACCAAATTACCAGTTAATCGTACCAAAACAGTGAAACACACATTGATTTCCCTGTAAAATATCAACAATTTCCTGGTATCGCTGAGGTTGTAACACAAATACAATAAAACTTTTTGAATTAAACTTCCGCGTTTGTTTCATTGTTAAAATACTTGTTCATTATTCAGTGATTCTTCAAAGTAAATGAGAATATATAAGGAGACAAGAATTATTCATCTAGTTTCAAGGGAATTTATCCACCTTCACTTCGTAGATAGTCGGTGTGGCTGAAAGGTTTTGGAGTGTGACGCATACAGGAAAACGCAACGTTGAAAGCTTGACAAGGGGCACCGATGACTTGGCGAATGTTGCTGGATCCGCTGTATACGAGACGCACAGGGCCGTTCGATGTGGTGATAATTGGATTTTTTTTTAAAGGAAACTTTGCCCCACTCTAGATTTACTCCTGTATCGTGTATAATATCATAATATAAATAACGGTTAAGTGATTGGCTGAGTTACGTATTGTGAGTTCAATTCCAACATGAAACCAAAAGGAAAAATTCTTAGTGTAGAACAACGAATTTAAAAAAAAAAACATTTTTTTAGGTTCTATTAGTAATTTTAAAACTGCTGACCAATCTTAGCCTTAATAAAAATGACAACTCGAATGTAAGTTTTTCACTTTCAGTAAAATAAAAATATTGTCTTGCACTGAAGTTAAGAAAATAAATTTTTACGCTTCTATGGACATTTTATGATAGTTCTCAGGAAAGAAAGAAGAGCTAAAACAAAGTTATAATTTTTTTATGCAAAAAAAAAAACAAAGTTCTCGGAACATAGGTATTTTCAGATATCCTTTGGTGTGGAATAGAGAAGTTGGACTGTATTAAATAGCTGGTGTAGGTGGTTGTTCTGTATGAAACTCGGTTTGAGCTTACCCAATCTTGGAACAAAGTGACAAACGACAAAGCCAAAGAAACGTCTTACCTTTATCGCGTTTTCAGCCTTCCTCGAAGTACTCTGGATGAAGCAGCACTGTTGAAGCTGGTTACTGATCACACAACACGGTTATGCTCACTTTGTCCCTTGATTTATCGATTTATTGAGGAGCGCGCTCAAAAAGAAAGTTACCGCACGGCGGCCCGATTTCAACAACACGAAAAACCGGGAGAGGGCGCTTGTCCTGTCATCTAAGCAGCCCGCTATTGGCTGATTTCTGGCATAGGACGCTCCATGATCTTTGCGCCGTCAGCTGAACCAATCATGGGTTAGAATACAGAACATACCCCCTACCGAAACCATAGTGATGGTTTCCTAAAAATGAGATTACTATACTATCTAGGACATTGATAACTAATCTTAAATTATACTCTAAATTAAATAAAAAACGTTTTATTTGAAATTAATTGGCGTAAGGTAATAGGGCAAGTTTATTTATAGGTCTCTGTAAGACACCCTTTTCTGTGCGCAGTGTCACGCACCTAACTATTGAGTCGGGACCGGGATGTAACTTTTCAATCTTGCCGAGAGGCCAAGTGCAAGAGGGAACATTGTCAGTTTTAATTATTACTAAATCTCCAACTTTAGGATTAGAAGAAGAGATAAACCACTTGGCTTTCTGTTGTAAAGTGTTTAGATATTCATAACTCCAACGTTTCCAGAACAGTTGGGAGCACTTCTGGATATACTGCCACCGTGACAGCCTATTGATATCAATATCTCGCACGTCGTACTCAGGAATGGAGACTAAACTTCGTCCAATTAGAAAGTGTCCGGCGGTTAATACGTTAAATTCGTTGGGGTTGTCACTTGAAGGAAGCGGACACAAAGGGCGCGAATTCATTATGGCTTCTGCCTTACAGAATATCGTAGCAAGTTCCTCAAACGTTAAGGACTTTTCCCCTACACACCGCACTAGATGATATTTGGCTGACTTAATGCCCGCTTCCCAGAGACCACCCATGTGAGGAGCACTGGGGACATTAAATTTCCAATCAACCTGCCGTTTAGCGCAACCACCCGAAATGTCATCTTGATTCTCGCGCCAGAACTTTTGTATCTCCGACAGATGTCGGTTTGCGCCAACAAAATTAGTTCCACAATCAGAATAGAGAACAGCGCACAGACCTCTGCGAGCCACAAATCTATCCAGGCATGCGAGAAAACAATCAGCGGAGAGAGAAGACAACACTTCGAGATGTACTGCTTTAGTGGAAAAGCAGACAAATAGTGCCAAGTACGCTTTTGTCACTTTAGCATTACGACGTAAGCTTTCTTTAATTAAGAATGGACCTCCGAGGTCAACTCCGACGTTAGAAAATACCTTATTAGGTATCAACCGAGTTGTTGGCAACGGGGCCATTTCAGGCTGAAGTAACGATGGTTTACATTTAAAGCACGTTTTACATTTAGATAAAACGGATCTAATAACGCTACGAGCCGATAATATCCAAAAGTTTTCATTAACAACACTTTGCAAGGTTCGCGGTCCAACATGTAAATATTTTTCATGTAAATATTTAATCAATAGTTTTGTAAATAAACTATTTTTAGGGAGAAGTCGCGGGTGTCTAGCATTATAAGGAAGTTCGGAATAACCGATGCGACCCCCTACCCTGAGAAACCCATCGCTATCAATGAACGGAGATAATTTTCGTAACGATGGTACGTATTTTTTATCTGTTATCATTTTAATTTCCGTTTCAAAGTAAGTATTCTGAACTAGCTTTATTAATTTATCGCGTGCCTCGTTCAGTTCACGGGTTGATAACACGTGTGATTTAGCATGGGTGGGTATATCACCCTGTTTGCGAGTCAATCTTAAAATCCAAGCAAAAGATCTTTGCAATTTGGAAAATGACGAAAATTGTGCGAAGATTCTATCACAAAATTCCATTTTAGTTTCAATAATAATTCGAGCCTGTTATGGAAGAACATCGTAAGCGACACACATACAATTTTACAGGAGAGATATTTTACTGTTTATTTTTTACTGGTTAATGAGACATGTCCGGTTTTAGTATTATGTTCAAAACACGTTAGGATCTACGTATAATCAATTAAATCATTGCAGAAAGAGTTAAATAATGAGTACTTTTGTCGCTTAAGATAAAATTGAAGGTCGTAATTTCATCTTGTTTTTAAAAAATCGTCATTTACGCTATCGCTTTTCGTTATAATATCAGGTAAATCAATATCAAGATTTTTTCACATTAAAACGAAAACATAATAAATCAATTTATATTAATAATTGGTACTTAAAAATTTTCATTAACATCAATAAATCATACAATCAATCATTCGTCGTCACTTTCTTCCGGTAGTAAGTCTCTTGTAATGTCATCATAAGGCAAGGCAAGGTATTCCTGCGCATATTGTGCAGGAATTATACCCTCGTCACACATTTTTTTCAGATTCATGTACTTTGGTTTAGCAATAGGTATTTTTGCCGAGTATGCCGCCGGGTGGGTGACTGGAGACGTTGTTGAATTTGGCGAGATCTAATTAAAAAGCTCCGATCCACGCATTGGTTTTCGCAATCAGTACTAAATCCGTAATTAAGTTCAATTATTTTTGGCTTCGCTCGTTTAATGCAAGCTGATCTTAGCTTTGTAACTGGAATTTTAATTGATTTTGGTAAATATAGATCTGCAAATTTTTTCCAATCCAAGACGTTGGCATTTTCTAGCATTTTAATTTCATAATTCTTTGGATTTGTCCTGGCATTAGAAATTAACGTAAGCCATTGGGATGGTGCCCAAACTGTCCTTCCTTTTATGAACGTTTCGATAGTTGCATGTACCGAATCTACCGGCATCATTGTATGCCCAGGAATCAAAAAGTTTATAGTTATGTTCTCAATGAACATTGCAACATTACTTATGAAGTACGACAACATCGAAAGCATCGCTCTATTTTTATTTTGTCCGCAACAACTATCACAGTACAAAGCTAAAGATGAATGCTCGCCCTTCTCATCAATCATTTTGAGGTACTTAAAAACCACAGTACAAACTTCACGCGGGGTTGCGATAGTCGTTGACAGGATCCAGCAGTTGGGACTCAAGGTGGCACTGCACAAGTCCGAGGCCATGTGTTTTCACGGCCCTCGGGGTGCGCCACCACCGGGTTCCCAGCTAACGGTAGGAGGGGTTCACATCAGCGTCGGGTCGACGATGAAGTACCTGGGACTCGTCCTCGACAGCTGGTGGAACTTCAAGGAGCGCTTTCGACGTCTGGCTCCCAAACTGAATCGGACTAGGGCTGCTCTCGGGCGGCTCCTGCCCAACCTCAGGGGACCAGACGCCTCCTGCCGGAAGCTCTACGCGGGAATCGTTCGGTCCGTGCTCTCTACGGGGCCCCGGTGTGGGCACTGACGTTGACACAGCAACCGAGGGCCCAGCTGAATGCGTGCCAGAGGGTCATGGCAATACGCATGGTGCGAGGGTACCGAACGATTTCCCGCGAGGCGGCGACCCTCCTTGCTGGCCAACCGCCATGGGATCTGGAGGCAACAGTCCTTGCACACATGCACGACAAGCGCATGGAGATGCAACGCCGGGACGAAATTCGGCGAAATGGCGGACAGAGCTCCGGCGAGATCTCATGGCGAAATGGCGTCAGCGACTATCGCATCCTCGTTCGGGGCGCGCCACAATTGGGGCCATAAGGCCCATGCTTGAGGCGTGGTTGGAAAGACCTCACGGCGTTCTCAACTTCCGCACGACGCAGGTGCTTACCGAGCACGGAAAGTTCGCTAAGTACCTGTTCCGGATTCGTGCGGAGGATTCGCCCGGGTGTCACCACTGTGCGGAACACCCGGAGGACACGGTGGAGCACACTGTAGAGGTGTGCCCCGCCTGGGCGGAGCATCGCCGTGTCCTCGTGGGGGCGATCGGCGGCAGCGATCTCTCTCGCCGGGCCTTGGTTCAGCCCATGGTCCGTAGTGAGGAGGGATGGCAGGCGGTCGCCTCCTTCTGCGAAGCAGTAATGCTAGCAAAGGAGGAGGCCAACCGCATCAGGCAGAAGCAACGGGGCGCTCGCCCCAGTCGCCGCCGGGATTCCGATCCCGATTTCCGGCCACCGTAGGCGCGGGCTTGCGGACGGCGTGCAATGGGTAGCACGCTGTCCGATCGTCCGGTAATCGACCGGACCGAGCCCAAGTCGTCGACGGCGCGTTCTGTTCCCGCGCGCCTCAAGGAGCTGTCAGCACACCGAAGAGACCCAGCCTGGTAACTGCAGGCAGGCAGGGTCGAAGCCTGCTGGGGTCAAGGGCCGTTTTCTGAGAGGAAGGCTCAGCCCCGGCAGTATAGGCAACGAAGGAACGGGGTAGGTTTTTAGTCAGTAAGAGTCTGACACTACTTCACGCTCCACCCAAGGGCGGGATTTGTCATTGGATGATTTTACCTACCATAAAAAAAAACCGTACAAACTTCATTACAGCCTCTTTTGGCTTCAGACTCATGCCATAAGTAACAATATTCAATCTTGGTTCCATTCTCGTAAATAGTTTCATTAAAATAGGCCAATTTTCTTGAGTAATATAAATTTATACTGTCTCCGTGCGGGCTAGTTAGGACTTTTTCAAGATCAAAACTCGCACACAAAAAATCACTTGAGTTTTTGCTGCGAGCCTGATCATCCAAAAATACAGATTTTGGGCAGATCATTTAATTTTTTTATTTATGTTTTATCGTAAGTGACAACCGTTACTTACGATAAGTTGGTTACGATAATTCTGATTGTTCTACTATTTGAAACTTTAACTTTTGTTGTTTGCGATACTATTTATTTCCTGTTATAATTTTGACGTTTATGCAAATATAAGTTTAGGGGTCTTTGCATTACAGTCTAAATAATTTTAACTTGACGTTACGCTAAAAAAGTGAAATACCTATATTTTGTCGTTTACGATGTTTTTCCATAACAGGCTCGATATGATCACTAATATTGTGATTCAGCAACAAATTAGTGGAAGTTTTTAATTCCGGTAGTTTATGATTGCTTTCATTCACAAACACCGTCAGAGGCCAATCGACGTAATTTTGATACATCCAATCGGCACCCTGTAGCCAACGTGGGGTGCAGTCTATCAGTTGCGCCGGAGACGCTCCACGCGAACAAATATCTGCTAGGTTATTTTCGCTGCCAACGTGCCGCCAAAAATGAGGGGGTAAGATTTCAATAATTTGAGTAACTCTATGACTGACAAAGGTTTTTAATTTATAAGGTTCCGTTTGAAGCCAGGACAGTACGACTGTCGAGTCTGATACTGCAGTTATTTGGTTAATTTTAATTCGAGTAACAAATGTATCGCAAACGAATTTTATTAATTTACTTAATAAAACCGCTCCCATTAATTCTAACCGAGGGATTGTTACGGGTTTTATTGGTGCTACTTTGGATTTCGCTGTTACTAGACGAACCTTTGCGTTACCCTTTTGGTCACGACTGATGACGTACACGCAGGCTGCGTAACCTCGTAAAGAAGCGTCACAAAATCCGATTAAATCACAAGTCGTTTCGCCCGGTAACAGCATATGGCGTTCGATACGTAACTCGCTTAACCGCGGAAGTTCAAAAATAAAGTGCTGCCACGATTTTTTAATGTTATCTGGCAACTTATCGTCCCAACCAATACCTAGCTTCCACAGATCTTGCATAATCTGCTTAGCTACTAAAATGCATGGCGCGATAAAACCCACGGGATCGTAAATCGACGCTAGCAGTTTTAGTACCGATCGCTTGGTTGTTTCATTGTCCGATAAATTAACTGAAAATAAAAAATGATCGAATTTTGGAGTCCATTTAAGTCCTAAGACCTTAATAGAACTGTCGTTTTCGTCTTTAACGAACGTTACGGAATTTTCCCTATTTTCAGACGGAACGCGTTGCAGCAACTCCTCATTGTTACTCATCCACTTTTTTAGCGTAAAGTTGGCACTTTCAAAAATACCTATTAGTTGATCTTGGACTAGGCTAGCTTGCTCAAAGGTTTGGCATGAATATAAGATATCATCCATGTATATTCCCTCACGGAGGACCTGAGCAGCGAGGGGAAAACGTTCACCCTCGTCTTTCGCTAACTGGAGCAGCGTGCGAATAGCTAAGAATGGAGAACAGCTGAGTCCGTAGGTTACAGTTTTTAATTCATATAATTTAATTGGATCGTTAGGGGATTCCCGATATAAAATGTGTTGATAACAGCGATCTTCTTTTCTTAAGGCAATAGCGCGATACATTTTACAAACATCACTCACTAAACAATATTCGAATAGTCGAAACTTCAAGATTATTGACGCAATGTCCGGATACAGCTTAGGGCCGACCAATAGAATATCATTCAACGAGACGCTTGTGGTGGTTTTCGCAGACGCATCAAATACTACTCGCAACGGAGTTGAGGTACTACTAGGTCTCAAAATACTGTGATGTGGAATAATGTATTTACTAGGCTGATCACCCTGATAAAGTTCCATATGACCGAGTTTTTCATATTCACGCATAAATTCCTTATATTTGTTATTCAACTCAGGTACACGTGCGAGTTTACGCTCCGAGTAGATCAGTCGTCGCTCGGCCGCGGCACGCGATTGTCCCAATGGCGCGGGGTTAGGTGCGAACGGCATTGGAACTACGTATTGGCCGTTCGACTCCCGCGTATGTTCATGAGAAAATATCTCCTGGGCTAGTTGATCCATTGGACTTGTTGACGGGGTACACGGCACCTCTTCAACTTCCCAAAAATCACGTAATGTTTTGTCAATTGACTGTTCGTCGTCATACGAAACTGATAAATTAAGATTTTGCGATTTATATTTATTAAACGGATATAATTTTCCGCTAACTACATCACCAAAAACTGTTTTAATCACACTAGGAATACCATCCCTAATTACGAATGGTTTATCAATAATTATATCTGGGACTATGTCATTCCCCAACAAAATATCTATTCGTGAACGCTTGAAAAACAATGGATCCGCCAACTTATAAGTTTTATATTCGCTAATGACATTTTCAGTAAATGAAACATTAGGCATATCCGCGGACACCTTTGAAATAACTACTAAATTAACTCGAAACGTCGGACCACACGCCTGTCTTGGTTTCAATGTGCACGTGACCATTCCTTGAGTTTTTACTACCCCTCCGCCGATCCCATGAATAGTAAAAGGGCATTTTTTACGTTTTAATCCTAGTTTCTGAGCACACTCAGTTGTTATAAAAGAACTTTGTGCCCCGGAATCTATAACGGCTCGACAATCGTGAAACTGACCCACACAATCAATTACATGAGTGAGTACCTAGAACTACCTCATATTCACACAGGTTATTACTCATGAATGATTGTTGTGTATTTGTGCATGTGACGTCACTTACGAAGCGACCAGCGTTTAGTGCGAGCGAAGGAGACTGCACCGTCACGGACGATGTTCGCGCGCTATCTGATAACGTATTATCTTTATGCAACAAATAATGATGTGGTTCTGCACAGACCCCACAACTCATTGTGCTTTTACAAGCATTCGATTGATGGTCAGATTTAAGACAATTATTACACAGTTTTAGTGAATGAACACGGTTCATTCTTTCATCGACGGACAATTTACGAAATTGATCACATCGATAAATCATGTGATTTTGTTTACAAATCACACAGCTTAAGTTTGCATTACGGTTATTAATATTTTGCGGAGTTCGTGCCGTATTGAGAATCGACTTTGACGAAGATCTCTGATTTTTATTTTGCGAATGGTTATTACTAGACTTCGACGGGTTATTAGTAGCCACATTTATAAACGAATGTTCTAGAACTTTAATTTGTTTGTTTACAAACTGCATAAGTTCTTCGAAAGTAGGTATTAACTTTTGATCCCGACTTTCTTCGAATAATTTTCGCGTATGAGGGTCGAGTCTTTGTAATGCTAAATGACACAATAGAAAGTCGTCCAAGTGTTTAATATTTAATGCTTGAATCGCTTTAAGAGAATGATCAAAGGTTTCTATAAATGAAGTTAAATTCGACGAGGTATCTTTTGTTAACGGTGTAAAGTTCAACATTTTATCGAAATACCTACATGCTAGTGTTCTGTGATCATGGTATTTATCAATCAAGCTTTGCCAAGCTAATGCGTAATTTGCGGCAGTTATCGGCAGTTTTTTAACTATATTTAAGGCAGGGCCCTTTACGCATGAGAGTAAATAATGAAACTTATCGATATCTGTGAAATTTCGATTGTGAACTAATGATAAAAACGTGTCATAAAAGGTCATCCAATTTTCTGTTTCACCGTCAAATTGAAATAATGATATCTTTGGTAACGCGGGTTTTACTAAATCCTGTTTGTCTATCGCAGGGAAGAAATCATTTTCCAATTTAGAATATTTACTAGCGATTAACTGGCACGCATTATACATTTCGTCAAATGATTCAAGCTCACTTGTTGACATTTTCACTTTAGTAGGTTTTAATTGTACTTCTATTTCGAACAAATCAAATATGGTGGATTCAAATCTCAGACGGACACTTTCCATTTCAGACATTAATACCGTAAACATTGGCAATATATCTGGTTCTGTTCCCAACTTTTTGGAATAATCATAAAGCTTTTGTAATTTTGCAAATAAATATTCTTTCCTGCATGTTAACGTTTTTCGTTTCATTTCTAAGACCTCCGCCATTTTGGACGCGTAGGTCTAGCGCTAGCCAAATGTTTTCCTATTTGAATCTTATTGGAGAGATGAAAATGAGAATCCGTCTCGAATGGACCAGAATGTGGAATAGAGAAGTTGGACTGTATTAAATAGCTGGTGTAGGTGGTTGTTCTGTATGAAACTCGGTTTGAGCTTACCCAATCTTGGAACAAAGTGACAAACGACAAAGCCAAAGAAACGTCTTACCTTTATCGCCTTTTCAGCCTTCCTCGAAGTACTCTGGATGAAGCAGCACTGTTGAAGCTGGTTACTGATCACACAACACGGTTATGCTCACTTTGTCCCTTGATTTATCGATTTATTGAGGAGCGCGCTCAAAAAGAAAGTTACCGCACGGCGGCCCGATTTCAACAACACGAAAAACCGGGAGAGGGCGCTTGTCCTGTCATCTAAGCAGCCCGCTATTGGCTGATTTCTGGCATAGGACGCTCCATGATCTTTGCGCCGTCAGCTGAACCAATCATGGGTTAGAATACAGAACATTTGGTTTGAGGAAAACTTTTTTTTCGTGTCACTATTTGGATACCCTTGTATGCAAAGAAATCTTTTTTCCTCTTCTATGCATAATTTAACTAAATATTACCTCAGGTTGACATAGTAATAGGTCTATATTATTTTATCTAAAAATTGATGAATAATTATAACGCAAATACGCGCTTCAGTCGTGGAGTTGCAGATACCAGCTCGAAATACAAATACAATACCTATAGGAAACTTCATAAAGTTGAAGTTAGTAAAAGGTTTGAGGAAGTATTAAGGTCAGTGTAGACGTCAAAGTTCCCTTGAGTTGTTTATTGTTTGTTCCAAGAAGTTGTTAGTCTGTTATTATATTTCCAACTGATTTTGATATAAAAGAAATTAAGGAAAATAACCAATAAGTTCCACGAACAGTTGTGAATCATGAACTTTTTGCACAAATCACTGGTTTATTGTGATGGGTTTTACTATAGACATTCAAGACTTTTACAGACTAATTTGAGTGCAGTGGTGGCCGAGTGGTAACGGTCCCAACTTACGAGTTGTAGGTCGCTGATTCAAAAAAAATATTCATCACCACTTCTCTCAAAAACGGTGAAGGAAAACATCGTTAAGAAAACGGCATGTCCTAGAACCAAAAATTCGAAGACATGTGACATCCGACAATCCGCACTGGGCCCGCGAGGTGGATTACAGTCCATTCCCTATCCTAGAGATGAAGCCCGAGTCCCAGCAGTGGGAACATTATAAGGCTGATGCATTGCAATGCAATGCAAAAAAACAGACTAATAACCATCTGGTGATCTTTCAGTTCTCTTTTATGTTCCAGGTCTTTTTTTCAGGTGAGTAATTATACAAGTACTTCTCCTGCTCTAGGGAGGGGAGTGATGGCGTATCAGACTTTTAAACCCCTCCTATGTTCCACCTTTACCTCCGTTCCAGGACACTGGGGTTTTGTGCGAGCCAGGGCTGTGGGAACTCTTTCAAACAATCCTAGAACCCGTGCAGGCATCGACCCTTGCAAGCTCTGTCTATGTTGCTTCTCTAAGAGCTATGCTCTTTAAGTCGCGCGTGGAATACAATGCATCGTTGACCCTGGGTTGATCCTCACTCGATGGTGAGTTGGAGAGCTACATATTGCTCGCCGTTCGTAAATATATAAATTGACCGTCTTGAATCCCAAATCGAAATTAACCTTTTAACCGCCTACGCCGGGTATATAAAAAAAGCCTTGCTTTTATTCCGCCAGAGTCCACGACCAAATACTCCATCTGGTCAACTCTTCTGTCACCTATGAGGATTGAAGAAAATGATGAGAGATGGCAAACACACGCTGGCGGTTTAATCACTACATAGTATAAAACAAAGTCGCTTTCCGCTATCTGTCCCTACGTATGCTATGGTGCATGTAGGTTTTTATGTATAATACATGCATAATATATTTAATATCACCATTGCACCCGTGCGAAACTGGGGCGGGTCGCTAGTTGGTTAATTTAAGGTTTCTGTAATACTAAAATTATCCCCAATTAAATTCCTACTAGTTAGAAGTCACCCTAGCAGTGAGGACCACAATTGTGTAAGCTCCATGCAGTGCCATATGCCGTATCTCATGAGAAAGCTTTTAGTTCTTGCAAACAGCTTAAGTAGGTAGGTTATATTCTTGAAACGTTCAAACATACATTACTTTACGCACGTTAGCTGGAATCAACATTTCTCAAGACCAAGTACTTAGGTCACATACGTAATATACGATGCTAGCTGAAAGAATTTCAAGACATTTCAGGATATTTTGTTATAGAACGTTTCTGAATATTTAATACCGCATTGTGGAGAAATATTGTAACGTTACTCGTGGCTTATTAAAATATTCTGGATTAAAACGAGTTTTCTCGCTAACCGAAGTCTTGGTTCCTACTTATTTTTATTCACAGTACAGTATTTGTGTTTTTTGTTTTAATTAACAATAGTAGGTAGGTACAGTTCGACACAAGTGGACAAAGATTGTCATTGCGACCGAGGTGGTACTCGCCTATGCCGCAAACGAGGTTGTTATGTTAACCGAGTGCTGCAGTGACTTTCCACGTGTATCAAACGTTTTTTTTTAATACACTTACGAAAAAATAAATAAACGGAGGTTGGTCAGCGTGTCACTGAGCACTCAGTCAGATACAGTAAATACATTCAATTTTTGAGTATTTCTCAAAATACATGTACATCTTTGAAAAAAAAAGTGTGCTTTGAAACAGTTCAAAAGTTTTATATTTATAAATCATCACACAAAAAAAACACACACTCAATTTTGTAGGATGAATATTAATCTTTAAGATAACGAAGAATTATAGCTATAATCATACTTATTATCAAATATTTCGATATTTTAAAAATAGCTTTTTTTTACCTTTCATACAAAAACCTGTTTGCCACTCTACCTTTTTCATGTGTTTTTGTTTCATAAAATGCGATACGTAACTAAATTATTGTAAATTTCTTTGTATCATCGTTCTACAGTAATCGCAGTTTCTGTATCAAATTGATTTTCTATGGGGTGTCATAGTGAATTGGCAATTTAAAGCAAAAAAACAAAATGAGTCGCTCTCATTTACTATTTAGTTATTACTCTTTAGTTACGATTTATTTCTACTTTCCCATGATTTCTGAACGATTCCGTAATTTTTTTACACGGACAACACTAGCTTCACTCTGATTGGCTATTGGTTTGACGTCTCCGCCATTACATCTATCGTGAAAATCAGTGAGAACGTGTGTGTTTTGTGGGGTTACTTTTTCGAGACAGGAAGTAAAATCAGCGATTTTTCATAGAACGGTAAGTCTTCATTTACCCATTTTTTGTAATACGTGTTGTACGAATATTTAATAAGCTTTTATATTTGCTGTAACAGCTTTTATCAATAAATATATTTTTTCTGACCTCAATTTGTCTAATATTTCGTAACGTTTTTTACGAATTTCGTTACGTAACGAAAAAGTACAACATAAAGCTGAGTGTATACTGTTATAACCTGACTAAGCATAGTAATATTCACTACTTAATTTATGAAAAAAAAATATATAGAGCGTCAATAACTAAAGGATTGGATATTATCTGCTATATAGAAGTGCCACCAGCAAAAAATAATGAAATAATTTAAATTACGTTTTTATGTGATTTAACAACTTTTTACCCCTGATATTACTTACATGAAGTTCTATTGAGAACTTCCTCCTTTTCGTCGGTTAAAAAACCTCGCGGCTTTGTTTCAATTCGCTTGAGAATAGAATTATACCGATTGTTACAAATACTTAACTCTTGCTAATGACACTTCTGTAGAGATGCCCACTATACTTGTTGGTTTGACTTATCAAATTGGTTATTACTTACAACTGCTTATATACAACTGCATTACTTCTTTTGTTTTTTAAGGAATGCCGCCAAAAACCAATGCCGAAAGGCAAAAAGCTTACAGAGAACGACTCAAAAAGGATAAACCAAATAAATATGAGGAAATCCGTGTCAAACATTTGGAAAAAGTTAAAGAAAATATCAAAAAGAAAAAAGAAATTCTTACAGAAGAAGAAAAACAAGAGCTACGAGCAAAGTGGAGACAAGCCAATGCTATAAGAGCTGAAAGAAAAAAAAAGGCCTACTCTACGACAAAACAAAACAACACATTGGAAGTAAGAAAAAATGCTAAAAATAATACAAATATCCTAAAGGAGAGACTACAAAAGCTTACTGAAGAAAATACTCAATTAAAACGACGAAATAAAAATTTAAGACAGGCCTGCAATCGGATGAAAAAGCGAGTGGAAATTCTGAAGATTGGGAAAAAAAAATAATTTGATTAAAATAGTATGAATGATTACTCCCTTATTTTATTTCTAACCCCTTAAGTATTTGGGTACATACTTACAAATATTTCGTATTGAATAAATGAAGAGCATTCACAATATTTCGCCAATGTGTAACCAGCCTTATGGTTACTATTTAGTTACATCTAAGGACTATTTCGTAACAATATTTCGTTACTACCATTTCGTTACGTACATTTATTTTGAGAAATACTCTTTTGCAGTACAAAATAGTAAATTATGCGCCTAAAAGTGGCAGGGATAATTATGATTAATGATATTTCTTTTGCAAATAGGCTTAAAAAACACTTTTACATTTTTTTTCCTCAGTTTAAAATCGGTGATTGCAACACCTAATTTGTGTGTGTTGAAATTTGTGTGACCAAGGAACACGCTTTGTTTTTGAGACAGATTTTTTTTTTAATATACTACACAGTATTTAAAAAAAAAACTGTCTACAATATCAATTATGTTTTCCTGTATGTTAACAGTGAATGCTAGCTGCGGGATTGATCACAAGTGAATTTTAATCAGTAAAAGTTTGATTCTTCCATTCAGAGTGGGAAGAGTCGTTCTGTGTAGAGAGAGATCTCTACTCAGAACGGCTCTTCCCGCTCTGAATAGAGCGAGAGGAAGTGCCTGACTGATGATTTCCCAAACAAAAAAAAATTAGGTAATAAGTATTAATGTTTTTGTTGATAAATAGGTCATCCAGCAAGTTATATTCGTTTATTTACATAATTAATATTGTGAAGAAGTCAACAATGTTTCTTCAACAGTGTTAAAGCAACACTGTAAGTGTTCGATTACGGAGACGCGGCGCGTTGCGCGGCGCGTCGGGCGGTCCGTCGTACATTGCTATATGTTTGTGTTTGCGCGAGCGATGACGCGGCCCGCTGTTGCAATGTACGGCGAAACGCCCAACGCGCCGCGCAACGAGCCGCTTCTTTGTAAACACGGCCTTACTATCTCGAACCCGGCAAGTTCACACAATGGCAAAGTCCTCTCCACCAAGCAATGCAGATGTAACTTTGATAAGGGTATCATGAACCCACGGCAGTAATTCAGCTAATCAATCATTGTGCCCAGCCTTCTCCCAATCATTTCGGGGTCGGCTTTTAATCCAACTGGACGCAGGTACCATTAATCCAGCTAGCAATAGTGGATTAAACTCAGAATATCTCGCAATTAAATCAGAATATCAGAGCAGTGGTGACCGAGTGGTAACGGCCCCGACTTACCAGTTGTAGGTCACGGGTTCAAAGCCAGCCAGGCGCATTACTTTGTGTAATTTATTTCATCACCACTGCTCTCAAAACGGTGAAAAATACCGGTTTCCTCACGAGGTTTTCGTGAGGAAACCGGCATGTCTTGGTACCAAAAATTTGAAGAAATGTGACATCCACTAACCCGCACTAGGCCCGCGTTGTGGATTACGGCCATTCCCTCTCCTAGAGAAGAGGCCTGAGTCCCAACAGTGGGAACATTATAAGGCTGATGCTATGCTATGCTATCTTGCATTTACTACGAGCGCTTTATGCTTTGAAGAGATTATGATCTACGCAATATACTGAGTAAAACTTGACAACTTCTAAAATAGTTTGGTATGTCTCATATTCACTGGGAGTGTTTATTGTTTTGATAAGTTTATATAATTAAATAAATAGCAAATAAGAAAATATATGGAGATATATATTTTCTAATTTGTTATTAATTTAATTATTTACGCACACAAAAGTATAGAGGCAGACTTAATACCTGATGGCATTTCTACCACAAATTGTGTTAGGTGCAATATCAAGCTATATAATAACTAAACATTATAATATACTTTATTTTATGCGGATAAATATAATATATACTCAAATGAAAAAAATAAATAATCATACAAAAAACAAATTAGTGCTGTGAATATCCTACCGTCAACTTTTTACGAATAATACTCGCAGCTTTTTCTTTAAATTGCGAGTATAATGATAAAGGAATGAGATTCGCCTATCAGAATGAAAACCAGTTTAACTTAATTCACTAGTAAATAAAATAATTGAAATTTTTAATTGATATAAACTAGTGCTTAACTGCGATCCCACCTGATGGTAAGCAGTGACACAATCTTTTAATTTATTTATCGGAATGCCTTACAGCAATTACACCAATGAAGCACAATTATTTCAGAATTTGCTACTTTCTAACGTCATGTGCGGGGTGGAGTGGTTGTCATCAAAGGAGCGGCCCGGGTGCTGTGGTGGGTCACGTACGCTCGCTTACGGAGCATCAGGCCAGCACTCTTCCAGGATTCAATATGTACCAAATCCCATCGAAAACACATTTTTTAAATCTTAAAGCTTTTTGAATTAATTTATGAGTTTTCAGTGATTCTACGAGTAACTAAGTAACTCTCCAGTCTGCAATATTTTCAACTCTAAAATAATTAAATAAATTATTCCTAAAGTACATACAAACCAAAGTAACATCCGGGCAATTAAAATCCATCATACCCTCATTTCAATCCAATTTCCTGAAACAATTCACTTTTACCGCTGCCGTCGTAAACGGCGCACGTCTCCACAAACTTGTTCTGTCATAAATCTTTAGCAAGCAGTAAACCTTGAGATAAAATTGATTATACGGAATCTGATGTTTGAACCTTCATAAATTATTTTGGCGTGTATCGTGGTAGAGTCAATTTATAAGGAATTAAGTGGTGATTTGAATCTTTTAGATTGCTCTTGCGGTTTTGGGAACATTCCCAGGTACAGTAAGCCGCACTTTTTTGGTTATTTTTCTGAGAGATTTTGCTACTATATAACAAATTAACTATACTCAAACTTTAAATAACTGTGCGTCACTGGTACATGCTGGAAATCGCACCCATAGGGTAAAACCCGGATAGTCGCCCCGGAGGTACAGTTGCCTTGATTGCAATTACTCTAGTTTCGCAAATGAATCACATGTTATTTTATTTGTCTATCGAGAGATTCTGCAACTACAACTAAGTTGACCGTGTTGCATGTCTCTGTGCAATTTCATGGGACGGTTAGGTGCGATTAAAGTTTTTGCGGGATAAATGTCTTTCCTCGACGGGGCATCTATCTATAATAACTATCCCCTATATGGGATAGTTGTGTCAAAATTTAGAGGTCCGCAAAAATCGCCACTACTCCTGAAATATAAAAGATAATGTCTATTCCTTTCATAAATATGAAGATAATAAACCAAAGTACCTACCCATTTTACAAATAATGAATCTTGCTTTATGCACAAAGAGATATAAAGTAATTTTAAAAAAGTGGGGCAACTATTCTGGTTTTACCCTATGCTCAAAATATTTTGGGAACACATTCAACAGCCTGTAACCATCTATCGGGCATTTGCCCGGACTAGACATAATAACCGTTTGGTCGGGTTATGTTCTCATTTTAACGGAGTTCGGGACCTTACATTATTTTCCGCACATCTCTAAACCCAGACACTGGGTTCAAGGGTTGTGGAAGTAAAATAAGCCTTTTCCTTACTATAAAAATACTGGTTTTTATCTGCATCTGGTTTGCCTGGTAGTCAATCTCAACTTAGTTATTTATATAGAAAAAGCAAGAGTGATTGATTGAAAGCTATTGGAAGAGCTTTAAGTGTTTACTGGGTCTTGTATTTATAAACATTGCTATGAAGTTCTGTTCCAAAGATCCTTTAAGGCGCTGCAAAGTTTAGTTTTACTTCTTTTAGTTCAGGTATTGTTTGCTATGAAAGCAAGGTTTAAGAATACGTAATGAAACGAAAGCCTGTTGTAGATGTAATAGTAGATATTGGAAAATTTCTACGTAAATCAAATACAGTTTCATCAGCCTAAGCTTTCTTACGTAGAAAAGTGAAAGGAGAAAATTATCACGAACGAGTTCTTGATAAAAAGTATTGTGTGCTAATCCCGGATGTTGATGTGGCTGTTCAGAAGTTTGAACGTGAAGAAGTAATAAACAAACAGATACACCATCACGCATATTACTACAAACTTCGCATGTGTGGGATGGGATGCATGGGACCCCAACCGCCACCAGCTACCGTAAACGTGGACTTAAGGTCGTCGAGCAATAGGTAGCTCGATGTCCGGCCGTCCGGTATCCAGGTGGGATCGCAGTCAAGCACTAGTTTATAAAATTAAAATAAAACGTTTGGACCGAGTCAGAGTCGACAGCGCGAATTGATCTACATGCGCTTCAAAGAGACATCAGCAAAATTGTAGTGGCCCAGGAGGCCAAAGCCAACTGGCGTCATGGGTCTGAAAGGAAAATCCGTGGTCCTAGTACGCAAGGCAACTGAAGGGATATAGGTGTAGCTTTAGTCAGTAATAGTCTGATACGCGGTTCCGCTCCGCTCTAGATCAGGAGAAGTCATTAGATGATTAATTCACACCTGAAAAAAACAAAAAAAACATACATACCTTAATAATTTACGTTTGT
This sequence comes from Leucania comma, assembly GCA_958295575.1. Classification (NCBI taxonomy): domain Eukaryota; kingdom Metazoa; phylum Arthropoda; class Insecta; order Lepidoptera; family Noctuidae; genus Leucania; species Leucania comma. The sequence goes on along the minus strand of OY282474.1, from coordinate 8,881,494 downwards.
TTTTTAAATGGTTACCTATACGTCAGCGTAGAGCACTAAGGGCCTTGACTACCCTGTTTTCTTTTCTGAACAAGCCTTCTTCTCCTTCTTATCTTACTTCTCAAATTCAATTCCTTTGCTCTGACCATAATAAAAATCTCCGATCTACGAATAATCGTTTAATACGCTGTCCCTCACATCGCTCTGGGTTTATCCATTCTTCTTTTTTTTGTACAGGCAATCTCTCTTTGGAATGCGCTCCCGTTGACCATCAGGATGGCATCCAGTCCGTTCTCCTTTAAGGTAATGGCTCGTGAACATATTCGCAGGAAGCTGCTAGATTCATCGTAGCGTTGATTTGGTGGATTCGTATCTCAAAATAATTTTGGTTAATTGTATGTAATATAAGTATGTATTTATATTTATTAGGTATTGTAGTTTTCTATTTGTTTTGTTTGTTTACCATTAAGTTGCACCTATTACGTTATGTCTCTGCACCACCCTAAGGTCGACTGGTAGAAAGTGCCTACGGCATTAAGTCCGCCTTTGTACACTAGTGCATAAAAATTTAATAAATATATAAATTAGTCATGTGATTCGAGTTAGTTATGTGTGTGCAATATTTATGTTTCTAAAAAAAAAAACACGTTAAAAACAAAACACGAAACAGAATTTAATATGAAAAAAAGAACACCATTTGCGATTCGATATTCAAACCATCCTAGTGCTCTTTGGTCCAGGTGCACCGTAATCTCCTTAGGGAAATATTTTTTTTACGTCGAATTTCTTTATGCTTTTTGCTCGTATCTCTCTTTGTGGAAGCTTACAGCGTGTTATGTTGTGTAAAGATGTGTAGATTAAAGTTGATAGCTGTGTGAATATGTGATGGTTGGTGGCCAGTTGCAGTTGTAGACAAATTAAATGCGTTAGATTGCAAATAACTGATTTTTCATCATATGAATGTTGAATCATATGTTATACGGGCCCACAGTTGATAGACATGCGGCAAGTATGTCCTCTGGGGCGAAAGTGAACCCCAGGGGCCCTGGAACGAAGGCAATAAAGGAACAGGGTAGGTTTATAGTCATTAAGAGTCTGACACTATCTCCCGCCCCGCTCAAGGGCAGGATATGCCATTTTTATGGTAAGTAAAATCATCCCTTACCATAAAAATGGCATATCCTGCCCTGTCCCATTTCATTAGCGCAGCTTGACATATCAATGATTTGTGTTTGGAGCGTATTGTAGTATTTCAATCGTGATCTGTTAATACCACAATCATAGTATGCTGCTCCATAGCACGTTGACAAACCTTGAGTTTGGACTTAAAATGTTAGTCAAAGACCAAGTCAGTGCACCATAATTTAAAAATTATATCTACTAATATTATAAAAGCGAAAGTTTTTAAGCGTGTCTATGTGTGTTGATTTTCTTCTTCACGCAAAGACAGCGGAACGGATGTGAATCAAATTTGGTACTTTTTATCCAAGGTATTTGGTGACGGTGCTTATCGTCTGTTTACGTGGAATATTTTTTTACTATCGCGCATGTTAGCCGCTGGCAGCAGATAGTGATTTAAAGCATGATATAAAATAAGGCAATCATAAATTAGGGTCCTAGACAAGAAACCAATCAAACTTCAACAAAAATAAATTAATTGCCTATAATACAGGCTATATCGTTAAAACTATATCGGTTTATTGCCCGAACGATTGCGAAACAATAATTCGAAAAGTTCCGAACGACTGAGCAATGATTGGCTTTACCCTTATTTTGAAATTCACTCGTATTTCAAGTCGTCAAATAAAGGAAATCGTCTCATGTGTTATTCATCATCGGAAGCGACTGAAAACATCTACTCGGGTAAGCTGTTATGGTTCCATAGATACGCAGGGCGCGGTAGAAAAGGGAACACTATGGCAAATGCCAGTATATTACTAAAAAAGGTTTTTAAAAGATGTGTTTAAGTCACTTGATTTTTACAACACATTTTTTCAGTATTTTTTTTTTTTAGAGCCCTTTTCTCTACTCTGAGAATTCCTGTGCCTTGGCTGCATTCACAATAGTACAGACCATGGTCCGAAGCGGGGAGGAGTGTCAGGCGGTCGCCTCCTTCTGCGAAGCAATAATGCTAGCAAAGGCAAAGGCTGCTCGCGTGAGGCTCTCACGAGTCAGCCGCCACAGGGATGTCGATCCCGATTTCCGGCCACCGTACTCGCGGGCTTGCGGACAGCGAGCAATAGGTAGCTCGCCGTCCTACCGTCCAGTAACCGTCCGGACCAGGCTCAAGCTCATTTTTCCACGCGCGCCTCAATGAGGTGTCAGCAAACCGTAGGGGCCCAGGGTCGAAGCCTACTAAACGAAGGCAAAAATGGAACAAAAGTGGGCTTTTAGTCAGTAAAAGTCTGACAGTATCTCCCGCTCCGTCCAAGGGCGGGAGACGTCATTGTGTGATTTTTTTACTTAAAAAAAAGTAGCTTCGACAGTGCGATGATGTGTCAGTCAGTTTCTCTTTTTATATACATGTACATATACATTAGGGTGGAGCGAAAAAAATTTTTTCATTAAACTGTAATGTAATAGTCAAATTTTGGTGCCTTTTGGGCTTAAATTAAGTCACTCAAAATATTAATTAATTCGGTTTAGAGTAACTGCCTCCGCAACGGCATTGATTTTTTAAAAATAATTGGTTTTAGACCCCACATAGGCGCCATATGTCTGTACGATATTTAAATAAACATACTATTTTTTTATTCAAAAATCGTTTACTGGTACAATATATTTTCGATATAAAATAAACAGAGAAGCCAGACTTTGTGTTTGTTACTTATAATAAGGGGAGCGAGTAGCGCGGGAGGGGACGTTTACCGGCACTTGTCGCGCCACTCGTCGTTATCAGTGCTCTGTTGTTCTTAATTCATATCGGTCGCACGCACTTTTTTTAAAAAATACCTTCGACCTTATATCGTGAACACTATGCAAAGAACTCGAAGTGTGTTCAAATGTCCTCTTTTTGGGGATATTTGTGAGATAAAAGGGAACGTTTTACCTACATACGAAGATGTGATGAAGTTTTATGAATGGACGAGACATCAACTGAAATTGCAATTAGAAACAGCAAAAGAGCCAACTTTTGGAGAGATAGCAGATATCGTCACATCCAGGATTGAAAATATATGGCAAACTGCATCTATTCCGATCGTGACACGAACGAGAATCATTCAAATGTTAAAAGCATATCATTTAAAATGCAAAAATCTACTTAAGTCTGTTAAGAGGCTCTCCCCAGAACAGTTAGAGAGTTTTCGGCGAAGTAGTCAGATACTTTTTGATATTTCAGCATGCAAGTGCAAAGAATTGGCTCAGTGCAACTGTCCTAAGGATAAAAAGGTTCCTAAACAAGAACAAACCTTTTTAATTGATCAAAGAACCTCTCGAATGATGATCATCGGCGGAATCGACGTAACTACTACAAAGAAGTTGCAAAAGACCCTAAAAAGGAAGCATCAACCATCGAAGAGAAAATCGCCCAAGCACATCCTTAAACACTTCAACGTTAGCCGATTTAGATATTAGTAATTCTTCGGCGGCATCATCCGATTCAGAAAAGCCAGAATGCACCATGATTGAAAGAGCTCCTAAAAAGAAAAGAAAGTCTGTGAGCATCGATTTTCCTACGTTATCGAAGACATGTGATAGATATGGAGTGTCAGACAGAGCAGCAGCGGCAATAGCATCATCTGTTTTATTCGACATCGGGTCTGATGTTGAGATCATCGATAGACACAAGGTACGAAGAGAGAGATCTAAAGTTAGGGAAAAATTGATGAAAAATGAACCAGTTACAGAGCTCATGGCGTTATACTTTGATGGGAGAAAAGATAAAACTTTGAAGATTATTAAAAAAGGTGGGAAATGCTACAGGACTACGACTGTTGAGGAACATATCTCACTTATTCAAGAGCCGGGATCTATTTACATGGGATACGTTGTACCTACGGTGGGTACAGCTAAAGGAATACAAACCGCGATAACAGGGTTTCTGCTACAAGAAGAGATTTCCCAAGATAATATTATGGCCATTGGTTGTGACGGAACGAATGTTAATACTGGGAAGTATGGTGGAATTATAAGACTGCTTGAAAAAAAGCTACAAAAGCCACTTCAGTGGATAATTTGTTTGCTTCACATGAACGAACTGCCTCTGAGACACTTGTTTCTTCATCTTGACGGGTGTACTTCGGGACCTAAGTCTTATATTGGTCCACTAGGAAAAGCCCTAGAAAAATGAGAAGAACTACCTGTAAAGAAATTTCAGCGCATTGATGGACAAATGTTGCCAGAAATGACCAACGATCTAAGTACCGATCAGCAGTACTTGCACAAAATTGCCTCGGCGGTAATTTCAGGTGTACTCCCAAAAGATCTGGAAAATAAATCTCCAGGTAAACTTTCACATGCCCGATGGATCACACGTGCTAACCGAATACTACGTTTGTATGTGGCAACTGAAAAGCCGACGGAAAATTTGAAAACTCTGGCTACTTTTGTGGTCAAAGTTTATGCACCTTCCTGGTTTTTAATTAAGAGCCAACCGTCATGCAAAGATGGCACCCGTCATCTGTTTAACATTATCATGGCCTCCAGATATCTGCCAGAAACTTTAAAAAAGATTATAGATCCAGTTATCCAAAGAAACGGCTATTTCGCGCATCCCGAGAGCATTCTTCTTGCGATGATAACAGATGAAAGAAAGCATATTAGAGAGCTGGCTGCCCGCCGCATACTAAAGGCACGCAGTATGAGTCACCCTTCAACACCTAGACTTTTTGAAGTGCCATTGATAAATGTTAATGCTACTTCATACATTGATTTAATAAACTGGCCGGATAACTTCACCGAACCGCCACTTTTGAAAAATTTATCTGAACAAGAAATTCAGGACATTGTCGAATCTGGTGGTCAGAGCAAACCATTGTTTTTAAGGCTTCCCTGCCATACTCAAGCTGTTGAGAGAGCTGTGAAGATTACGACCGAAGCTTCCATTTCTCAGTGTACCAAAAAGTCTCGATTAGGTGCAATAAAAGCCAAATTGGAATCGCGGAACGTGATGCCTAAGTTTGAAACAAAAAAGGATTTTCAACCTAAATAATTCATATAATTTACCGAATCCCTCTAAAATTTGAATGTTCTTTATCACAGTAATACCTTAATAAATATCTTAACTATAAATTGTCCATCATTTAATACCTTTTTACCACTAAATAGGACACAATATGTCACCTATTTGACTTTAAACTTTTCAAAAAAATTTCAAAATTTTGACGTCACTGCGGAGGCAGAAGATATTCATTAAATGGAATAAAAAATTACAGTTATTTTTACTTTATTATAAGGCACAAATCCCCCCCTATTAGAACACTGAAATTAAAAAAAAAAAATCTCCATACATGTGTGCTCCACCCTAATATACATATACAAATATACATTTATGCAAATTCACCACGTAGATCATCATTTAGGTAGATACTTAAACAGATACAATGTAACAATCTAAATATTGAAACAAGATGGCGTATCAGAATCAGGGTAAATAGAAACTAACACAAATATATGTGCAAGGAATTTAATACCGAAAACTTGCTTAGTGCTCCTATTTTATGGATGCGTAATAACACACTAAAAAATTTGCTGTAGTATTCTAAAGCCTGGATTTGTCAACAGCGACTTACTTTTGACTTAAGATCCTATGTCCCCTAGCTGGAGCAGAGGGCGTTGATAGAAGTCACCCAAGAATAGAATAGAAATACTTTTATTCGAGACAGACACAGCACAACAGTTACAAAAACAAAGTAAAACTGAACAAAAGTATAGAGTACACTAAGCGTGCCCGCACCGAAAGGGGCTGGTCTTGAGCTTTACGATTCACCTCGCTCCATGTCAATCCATTGACCGTCGCTTCTGCCAATACGATGAGTGATCAGGTTTGTAGCGGATGGTCACAATTCATATTACAGTCCAATACCTGTTCAGGTATGTGATAGGAATCCCTCCTAAGCGTGTTATTTGTCCACCGTAAGCACTTTAATAAACTCAATCAGTCAGCCTATGGTAGTCCATCTGCCGAAAGTGTAACCGCAAACCTGGAACGCAAAGAGTAGGTAACTGAAAGAACATGGGCAGGTTTTAGTCAATAAAAGTTTGACACGCTCTCTCGCTCCACCCCAGAGCGGGAGATGTTAGTTGATGGTTTCCTACACCAGAAAGGTTCTATCGAAGTCCACTGCTGGAAATGTAGGGGCCCATATCCCAAACTGCTTCATCACAGTCAGTATGTCCTAAAAGTTGCTTTTTAATGATTAACGTTTTACTCAGAGGCAGGGCTGGTGTCTTCAAAGCTATGCTTCGGTCTCCATTCTAAAGCTAAGAACACGCGCTGCGGTAGAGGAAACAGCTATTTTATTTTAAAACTCATGAGACGGCAGATTTACGTGGTTACGCAGCCGTCACCGTTGCGAGTTTTGACCGCAAGCCTGGTGGTCGATTATCGCCAGCCACTGCGCGGTCGCCCACCAACCGACCGCTGTGGTGGTGGGCGACCACGGCGCCGATGCAGCGGGAGCCGCGAACAACCGCGCGCACCGCGGCTGTAAAACGCGTCGGGAAATGTGCTTTAATTTTTTACATATATATCTGCGTTCTACAGAAGCCGCGGGCCCGCAACCGCGGCGGCCGCGGCTGAAACCACTTCGTGAGTTTTTTCACTAAGACTCGTCTGCTTCACTTTATATGACTTTTAGTCCTTCGACAAACTTGGCCGGACTACACGCATCTTAGCTTGCTTCTTAAATGAATAAACTCATTCTGGATCTACATATATCAACAACCTGAGACGATGAAATCTGGGTGTAGTATGATTAAGTATAGTCAGACGCACGTCTGTCTAGAAAACAGGCGTCCTGTTTTTAAAATGTAGATTTCACAATAATATTGTGAAGTTATTTTAATAATAATTATAATTTATGACGTAGGCGAGCACTAAAAGAGGATTTTCTAAAACTCATCCGCTAAAAAGATGAGACGGGGTTTCAAAGTTTGTATGGAGAATCCGTTATTCACCCGGTTGAAGACACTGGAAAAAGATAGTAAACTCTTTTTTCAACGCAATCATGACCAAGATTCTACTTGAAAATAGCTCTGTTATTAAAACAGATAATAATACATATAATACAGAGTTGTACTCGTACATAGACGGACTTAACACAAAAAGGCATTCTCTAACAATCAACCTTTTGGTTAAAAATACTACAAACAGTGTATTGTAGTAAAGTGTGTAGTATTTGTTTATTAACAAATACTAGATATTTAAAAACTGAATGAAGTGTCATTGAATGAGAGTATTGTAAAATGACGTTCACCAGATGGCAGCACTGAAGCGTCAGGTCCAGGCCTGTTAAAACGCTTATGTTAATGACATTAGTTACACATCAACGTCATCATCAAACGTTAGACGTCAACGTCATGTTTACGTTTTCAAAGGGCTTAATATCTAATCTTTATAATAAAGAGAACATAAAAAATATAATAATTATGACGAAGACCAAATTAAGGTTAACTTCGGACTTCAAGCAGTAGTTACTGGAATTACGCTTGAAAAAAAAATACTTTAAATTTTTTTTATCTCAGAGGGAAGTACATTTCAGAGTTTTATTTAAAAATCTCTTTTATTAACGACCTAACAAAATATCAGCAATGACTTCGCGGAAAGACAGTAAAGTTGTCATTAATTCAGTTGAAAAGCTGAAAAATAAACCTAAAATCCAAAAGGATTCCAGTAAGCTCCGACCAACCGTTGATATATTATTCAGTCTGCGTTCGAGAGCGTAAATGAAAAAGTTTTTGTATTCAATGACTATTCGAACACCACCAAAATACTGGTAAACCGGGTAAACCCGAAAGTTTTCGAATCGAACCGAAATTACGAGTTTGTAGGAGGCCGTGTTAAATATTCAGCAGGCGTATGTCACTGTATGAAGATTAAGTTTGGGTCCATTCAGCCCACGAAATTTCATACGAATATGTTTGTAATTAACTTATGAGGAAAATTATTAAAATAATAATAATATATGAACCAACCGAAACGCAGATCGAGCGATGGCGTAACAAAGGATTTTGCCACTTAGATTCAGCGCATTGTCCGGTAACCATCCGAACCAGGTTCAAGACGTAGATGGCGCGTCTCGTTCCGCCGACGCGCGCCTCAAGGAGATGTCTGCTAACCGTAGGGGCCCAGCAGGGTCGAAGCCTACTGGGGCCATGGGGAATGTGAAAATGAAACTCGGAGCCCTGTAACGAAGACAAAGAAGGAACATGAGTGGGTTTTAGTGAGCAAAAGTCTTACACTAGACAGTAGACCATAATGCTCTCCATAATACGAGTAGTTTTCATGCTGTCAGGTTTGATAATTTCTAAGACCACACGTACATATATACTAGAAGTTATGAAGAAGAATAAGTAAGAAGCTAGTTGTGGATTTTGACTGTATGTTCAGGATTTTCCTACCAGGGCCGGCCGATGAATACCTGACCTCTTCTTAAGCAACTCAGGATCAGTTACCTTCTTGTCACTGCAAATGGCCTCTTGTGAACTTGTTTTTTAAATTGTTGAAATCTTTTAAATGTTAAATTACTGAACTACAAACATAACATTACAACAACTTCAAGAATAAAAAACGCACACTAGATATAAAATAATTGAATCTAAAATAAAATAAAAATAAAATGAAACTAAAACAACGGCCGCCTATTCACTATCAATATATCTCAGTAAACGATTTTTAAAAATAGAACAAGCCGACAGGTTTAAGCGTTATTTTTAGATAACGCTTTTACAGAATAACAGTAATACAAATTGATAACATTACATCATTTTTTCGGTAGAGATCTTCACAAAACTTTGCTTTGTTGTCTGTCTGTTAAGACCCTTTATCTCGAGAATGCATGGAGGAAGCGAGTTGAAATTAAAACCTTATACGTAAGTCTCCGGTCCCTTGAAGCTGTGACAAAATAATATTTCTAAATTAACGGAAAATAAAGATTTATTCCTGTCTTTATTACAAAAAAACGCATACTTTGACGCTTTCAAGGCATTCAAAATTCATAGGATACCTACTTGCCGTTAACCTAGAATCCTGAAATTTGGCATGGAACAAGGTTCCATAGCACAAGTATAGGAAAAATCTGAATACTGAAAATTTGTGATTACGTAACAAAAAATATTCGATTTAAAAAAATCTTCGAGACTCCATTTGGGAATTGAACTATTTACATCAGTCAGTTTTTGTACTGAACCTTCAGTGTGCGAGTCCGACTAGCACTTGCCTTGTTTTTGAAACATTACTGCACAATTGTTAGTTTCCTATAGAAAAGAACCGTCAAGAAACGGACTTGTAATGCCGCGTTTGTAGCAACATCTATGGCGTCACGTATAAACTAAACTACGAAATTCTACATCGCGCAAATAAAGTTCTCCACGCGATTTGAACATATACAACGTCCTGAAATCATCTATCGGGCAGTAGCCCAGACATAACACCCCTCTGGTCACAGAATCGGGGACTTAATACTCTGTTCTGCAAACCTCTAAACGTTCTTCTTCGTGGATTCAATATGCATGTCTCACGCATTTTAATTCTCATTTCAGTTAAGTTAATGAAAACCTCTTTTCAATTAAGACAACTATGTAAATGATCTCATACATATGTATCTGAATTCGACTAATGTCTGTTAACAAACGTTTTTCTTCAGAATTATTCAAAGTTGTTGGAAAGTTTACTTATTGATGAAACTAAGACTACAATATGTATGAAAGAAAACCTTATAATAAAGAAAACATACAATCGGCGGCCTTATCGTACTCGGCAATTTCTTCCAGTCAACTTGATATAGACAGAAATTGCCAGGACACAAAATGGGATTGCACTTGTTGCAAATATAAATAAAAAATATATGCAGGCAAGAGAATAAGTGATACAACGAAAATTAGATTACAGTGACAAGTAATACTCCTTCACAAGCCTTTTAAACACAAGCAATGTTTGCGCACGTTAATCTTAGTTTGTAAGATTTTTAGTTACCGAATCAGTATCTATTTCCACAGCTACTAACACAGAGGACGTGAGGCAAATAAACTAATATTTTTCTTTCTAGGTGAACACATTCAAATTAACAACAAGTTAACCAAGACTAAAATCATCTCTGATAACGCAATCACTAGCATTGACGAACACAAACACCAATTAAACAGCCATTGTACAAACATATATATTTTTAGTAAACGTACTATCTAACAGCTGTATTTTGAAACAAGTAAAACTAATTACTCGAATAAAAATAACTGCTTAAGTAACAATTTGTATTCTATAGTCAAGAAAAATTCAAATTTTGAATGACGATTTCTAACCTCAAGTAATGACTTGAATGACTTAATAATAAATTACTTAGCATCAAGTAATTACCTACTTTAATAATTAATAAATAAATAATAATAATTTATTTCCACAATAAGCCTTCCGTTACAAAATTTTTATATACGACATTAGGTATACAAAGGCCTATAATAAATTAAGGTCATTTTTAACGCCCTGACTCCTAAACTAGGTGTATGTCCCTGTGGCTTAGGGCCAAATTCACCAATAAACTAATCGCGTTTATATAAAACAAAACTCAGTTTGAGCGCCTAATCGAGATTATAGCTTCATTTTGCGTTTCACCGCGATGAATTGAATCTAGTTTACGCTAAACTCAGTTTCAATTCTTTTGTTTGTCGCCCATGTTTACGATACGGATCTTTAAACTAGATTACGCTGAGCTCAGTTTAGTTGAACTAAGTTTTTATATTGAATGATGAAATCGGCCCTTAGGAGTCAGTGATCCTTGGCAACAAACAAAATCCATTGTACAATAAATGATGACACAAAAAAGATTAAATTAAAATTGAAATTCAAGAAATATTAATTTAAACAATAAAATAATTATAAAAATTAAATCAAAAATAAAAATAGAAATAAAAATTAACAAAAACTAATAATAATAAAAAATCAAATCAACAATAAAACGAAATATTAACTTCTTTATAAATACGAGTGATTGAAGGCAGGCTGGTTTTAGCCTAAATAATAAGTTGTCTGCTGACGTATTTAGGCACAAGGTTAAACCTAGTTTGAGTATATTCTATTTATAAGTAAGTTATTACAAAGTCAGTGAGTGAGCTCAAAATATTGACGACTAGGTACTGTTTATACAACATAACTATCTTACTAACCGAAACGAGGAGGAGGGGCAGGGGGTGCCTACTTCTGCGAAGCAGTAATACTAGCAAAGGAGGAGGTCGCACGTGTGAGGCAATGGCCCTCACTCCCCAGCCGCCGCAGGAATTCCGATCCCCATTTCTGGCCACCTTAGGCGCGGGCTTGCGGACGGCGAGCGATGGGTAGCTCGCCGTGCGACCGTCCGGTAACACGCGTATTGTTCCACGCACGCCTCTACGAGGTGTCAGCAAACCGTAGGAACCCAGCAGGGTCGAAGCCTACTGGAGTCATGGGTTATGTGAAAGTGAACCCCGGCGGCCCTGGAACGAAGGCAAAGAAGAAACAGGTATAGGTTTAAGTCAATAAAAGTCCACTCCCAGTCCTCCCATGAGCGGGAAAAGTCATTGGACGATTTCCCACCCACCTAAAAAAAACCATTGCAGCCCCTTTAACACAATAGAAAGACAATAGGTGTGCGGACACCGGTGTCCTCTTGGGGCTTTAGAGTTTTTATTTGGCGCAACAGAAATAGTTGGTAAGGACACAGGTAAGGCGCGTCTACAACCTGTGTACACAATAAACAACCAGTATTGCATATAAGCTACGTTAATAGCTAAGTAGTTATACTAAGCATGCAAGATACGAAACTTTACCGTAGTTTGATAATTTCTGCGCGCCTCCGACCCTGTGCCCTGTGTCTGAGCACCGCTGGCACTGTCGTAGTTACGACACTTCTACGTCAAGGCTTCGAACCCAGGCAGGCGCTACTGAGCAAAAGCCTTCCTCCGTTTCTTCTAAGGATCACAATTTATCGTTTCCTTTGCAGGTGCTTTACTTTATGTAATTTATTTCATCACCACTGCTTTCAAAACATTGTGAGGAAACCGGCATGTCCTTGGATTAATAATTTAAAGACATGTGAAATACACCAACTCTTTGAAACATGAGGTGGATTGGCCATTTCCTTTCCTATAGATGATGTCTGATTCTCAGTTGAATCATTATATTCAGTGACATCGTGGTTACCCCACCCTTACGTACAAAACGTTTTGGGAATACATTGTGCGTACAACTAAGGAGTGGAGTCTGTGTCTGGGGCCAAGGATCGTTTTCTGAAAGGTGGGTTCGGCTTCGATATGAAAGGCAACGAAGGAAAAGAAGTGGGTTTAGTCAGTAAAAATTTGACACTATCTCCCGCCCCGCCCAAATGTGCGGAAATGTTATTGGATAATTTTCCTACCGACAAAAAAAAATCGCAGTCTTTGTGTGTCTGTGTGTGTGGATTCTTTAAGTCAAACGAGAATAGGTTACTTCTAACTTCTAAGCATGCGAGCTCCATCATCGATCACATCATCGCTTACATCAGCCCTAGCCAAGTTACAATCGTTTCGTTTAGTAAAATGCTTGGAGTTAGCCACGCCCCCAACTCCTTTGTACTGACCACGTCACTGAGTGTTGAGATGACGTCAGTACAAAGGAATTGGGGGCGTGGCCAACTCCAAGCGATCCAGCTAAACGAATCGAGTGTAACTTGACTAAGGGGCAGGTGAGAGAGTTATCAAACGTAAACCAGTCAATAATAATAAAAGAGGCTGCTTATATATAAGCTACTTTGTAAAATTTAAACTTATCTATCTTCCACAATTCAATTCCTCAAGTTCGGAAAACATACGCAACCAGCATTTGCAAGATTGTAAGAATCCTTTGGTCCTTGCAATTTCCGATTTCACTCGGTCTGGCAATAATCGGAGCAGTCTAACACAGAAAAACTTTTCAATGGTACCGCCTTGATTCCACTTTATTCACTGGACCGTGCTTGGAATAAAGTATCTCACGATTCAACGTTTAATTTCGTTCGGTTTGACAAATCTGTTTTTTATTTTGCCAACCCTATTTTTTAGGGATTTATTTCTCGATTTCTCGTTATAAGGGTATATGGTTTAGATTATTGTGGATTTGTTTCAGTCCTTGCTTTTTGAGTGTTGTTTGATTTAGAGAAAGCGATTGCAATTTAATTTTTTCTATCAATCCGTTTTAAATCATTGAAAATAAATGGGTAATTTGGCCAAAATTTTGTGTTCAAGTAATATTTGTGTAAGCTAATGAAAATTGTAAAATTGTTATATTGTGTATGTTGAAACTCCCATAGACTTTTCATCCTTATTTATTTCAGTGGGATATCAGATATCATCAAATGACTCCTTTCGCTCAGAGTAGAACGAAAGGGATCGTCAGATTTTTACTTACTAAAACCCACCTGTGTTCCTTCAGTAGCATTTTCCGGTCCAAGGCCACGGTTACTTTTGAAAGAAAGAAAAAATGGTACATAACGCACCGTCAACCCGGGGTGGTCTTTATCGGACAGTGAGCTAACCATTGCTCGCCGTCCTCAAATACGCGCTTATGGTATCAGTTCAGCCTGCAAAGGCTGACTTCGGACAATAATCGATCCTTTTCTATTGAATTACCTTGTTTAAATATTCAATCTCCTTTGTTATCTCTTGAACAGTAGAGTATCCAAGATAACAAAAAAATACCTTGCAAAGTATAGTCCTGAATGAAAAAAGCCAGGCTTACGAATATAACAAAATGGATCTCCAAAGCCGGACACTAAACAAAAAAACCTAATTTTGATTAATGCCTCCTCCCTTGACAGGGCGCTAATAGACACCACATGAGGAATGTTTTCATTAGCTTAAAAGCGTGTGTAGATTGCTTTTAAACGTCATAACACAGCCCTACCACGAACTTTTAATGCGATTAATTTGATGATCTTAACTGAACTATAGTAATAAGGTTGTATTATATGAATTATACATGTAAGTTTGTTTTATTTATATACATTTGTACCCTTGTTTTCTTATTAATCTGTTTTTTTTTTGCTCCTGCCATGTTTTCTCTTCACTACCCTTGGTTGACTGGTAGAGAATGCCTAAGGCATTAAGTCCACCTTTGTACAGTTAGGGCTCAAAAGTGCAGTTGCACTCTACCGATACTAAAGTATGTAAAATTTCTTTGTAAAAGAGGGTCAATAAATCATGACCGATTTAGTTTGTAGCATATTATCTAAAATATCGAGTAAACTAGTTGTAGAACACTGGACTTCTACTACAAAGAAATTTTAGACAGTTTAGCATTGTTAGAGTGCAACTGCACTTTTGACCCCAGACTGTACCTTTGTGTTGCATGAAGCTAGGCTCTAAACCTGTATTTCAGGACACTAGGTTCCCATCCCTTAATTTATACATACCTAGTCTAGATTGTGTATGAACGCGCTGTCGTATTAAGGTTATTTTTACTATCGTGCGGATTTCATCACGCATGCGGATTTGTTCCGCATGTGTGATGCGTGCATGCATAACCTTCACAAATGTCTTTTACATCCAAGTGTTTATTGTAATGCGTGCAAAACGCACGTGGGATGCGTTTTTTTGCCTTTTGAAATTTTCTGCATGCGGAGCAATTCCGCATGATATTATAAACACCCTAAGGAAACCAACAACTTTATATCAAGAAGAGTAAAAAGATAGTGCTAAAATCTTACATGTGTAGTGGATGGGGATGGGAATGTGCATATGCATGTGCTTTTGTGTGGTTCTAGTTACCTAATAATGATTAGACTATATTAGTAAACATTATGCTCGGGATCATCATAGTTTAGCTTTGATAATAGTCATTCAGTAAATCTCTTTTTACATTCACATTTTTGAGATTAAAGATTTAAATGTAGTAGTTTTTGAGTTTTATAATAAAGACTAGCAAACCATGGAGGTGCAATATGGTGATATTAAATATATTAGTCATGTGTTATACATATAAACCTTCCTCTTGAATCACTCTATCTATTAAAAAAGCAGCATCAAAATCAAGCATCAGTTTTAAAGATCTAAGCATACATAGGGACATACAGCGGGAAGCGACTTTGTTTTATACTATGTGGTGATGACTACCCTGAACTATGAAAAGGTCGTATAGCTTTATACCTCTTTCTCGCTTACACTAATGACATTTTAACACGTCATGGTATGGCCTCTGTACTTCTAAATTAATTTGGTTAGAGTACACCTATAATTACTGTGGCTTCGAAAAACAACTCACGTTTTGTTTGGAATCATTCGAAGTGAGTGAAGTGTTAATTAATGCGATTGTTTATTGTTTTAATCGTATTGAGTTTATTTTTTAATTTAGATTAACGTCAGCCGAAATGATAACAGTGAAAGTTTTGCTATAGCTAAACAATAACAATACAGACGCTTGGGTTTTTTTTTGGTGGGTTAAAATCATCTAATTACATCTCCCGGCCTTGGGCGGAGCGGGAGATAACGTCAGACTTTTACTGACAAAAATCGCATCCCGTTCCTTCGTTGCCTTCGTACCAAGGCTCTGGTGTTCACCTATTCCAAGGCCTGGCGCGAGAGATCGCCGCCACCGATTTTCCCCAAAAGGACACGGCGATGCTCTGCCGATGCGAGGCAAACCCCTACCTTGTGCTCCACCATGTCCTCCAGGCGGCGACACCTAGGCGTCACTTCCGCACGAACCTGGTGCAGATAATTTCGTTGAAAACCTGCGTCATGCGGAAGGTGAAGACGCCTTGAGGTCTTTCCAGCCACGCTTCAAAATGGGGATTTACTGACAGACTGTTGGGTAGTTTTTAGAGGTTAACTTCGTCAAGAAGTCGGTTCACGGATAAGTAACCATACATGACATACCGATTGTTCTTCGTGCCTTGGAAAGCAGGTTAAGCCCTTGGTCACGATTATTATTAGAACATCTCAGATAGTTGTTAAGTATAGTCAGAAGTCAGAAAATGTGACACCAGCCTTGGCCCTGAAGGCCATTACCCAGTTACTTGGTTCTGGTGGTCTGATATGTAGTCGATTCTTGAAAAATTTTAACTAAAATGCAGCTGCATCCGATTAGAATGGATGTTGTACCCAACACAATCGGGAACAAGACAGGGTTTATTAGCATAACATAGCATAGGAGGAGTCTCTAGAAGAGATAACAGGCCGTAATCCACCATGCAGGCCCAGGCATAAGTTGAACCAAAATGGCCGTCGTTGTTACGCGCAGCCCCCGCTTCGATTGAGACCCGCATTGAAGGTCGACTTGGTGTTGGCTGATTGATTGACTTTTAATAGTGAAAGGCTCTCTCTAATTTTGCATACTTCTGACTACTTCTTAAGTTGACTTTTTGCTAATCTCTATATTAGCAAAAAGTCAACTTTATTGCAAAATTATCTGGTTATATTAGAGGTTCGATTCGGTACATGAAATACTATCGATTTGTAAAGAGAAAATTAAAAAATAAAGTCCTTTTTTTTTAAACTCGAATTAATTTATGCATGTACGAAATTAATTTCTTTAAGTAAACCTCAGCTGAGCGAGGCAAATGAACTGTAGGTAGTTAGTATGCAACGGCCGACAACTACCTACAAAGTCAGTAACTCGTTAACTTAAAGAGATTAATTTCGTATATGCGTATATTAATTCAAGTTTTTGAAAAAAAAGTACTTTATTTTTTAATTTTTTCTTTACAAATCGATAGTATTTCATGTACCAAATCGATCCTCCGCGGGATTAAAACGACTAAAATTTTACGGTTTATATAATTATGTATTTACTACATGGGTTAGTATTAAAAGTTAATTATCATTTTGATTACTGTAATTAGAGACACAATAGAAGGACAATATGTGTGCAGACACCGGTGTCCTCTTGGGGCTTCACAGTTTAATTCATAAAATACAAATCATAAAGCCGTGACATTTCTTTCCTAAATATTATATTATAATATGGCTTCTGAGGTATTCGTTTTTGCACTTAATTAATTCAATTCATTAGTCTTCAAAATTTCCTTTTATTTTGACCAAAAACCGTACATCTAAAGTACCTGCAAAACTGCTACACAAAATTGAAGTTTTAAAATTCATGAAATCGTTCTCGTACCAAACATTTATGAAGAAATCTTTCGTACAATCATGCACATGACTGTATATGAGGGAAAATAAGAGATTCTTTTCTTCCTAGATAACTGGCTTTTGACTTTGATACTCAACGAAGTCATCACATATTCATGAGACTGTGAGCAACCTTAGGATTTTTTCTACGTATGAAAATAGCTCTGCACTAAATATTCACGACTAACGCTTTACCAAAACTTGGCTCCTGTGGCCTATTCCACAAAAAACTTGTATTTTTTGGGAATAAAAACTTGTCTATACACTAGATACAAAGCGATTTCGACAAACCTACCATCCAGTAATGTATTAGTTATTGTTTTTCTACAAAACAGATTTCGAAATAGTTGTAAGTGAGTCAACTAAAAAATGAAAATATCCACAGTGGAACCAAGGTTATTGACTTTGCTCAAATAATCGGCAAACATACGAGTAAGTGGAAACGGGTCGATGTGGACGTAAGCTTCTGGATTAGCGACCGAACTGGAAGAAACAGCGTTCGAAGGCCTTCCATAAAGTGGACCGATGACCTAGTGAGAGACGTAGGCATCCGATGGATGTTAGACGCACAACATCCATCGGATGTGGGGGAGGTTTATGTCCAACAGTAGACGTCTTTCGGCTGAAATGATGATGATGAGTCAACTAGATGATTTAACAATACCCTTGATAAAAGTTGTGGTTTTTCCGGCGTCTTTGTACTACTTAACTGT
Source organism: Leucania comma (assembly GCA_958295575.1). Taxonomy (NCBI): domain Eukaryota; kingdom Metazoa; phylum Arthropoda; class Insecta; order Lepidoptera; family Noctuidae; genus Leucania; species Leucania comma. The sequence goes on along the minus strand of OY282474.1, from coordinate 8,863,531 downwards.
AATGCTATATCATGTACTATCGCAGTCATTTCTCCCCGATCACTTAAAAAAAAATCGCTTGAATCCTGCGGCCCGGCGCCAAACGTAGTGGTTTTCCTTTTGAGTCCAAGCAAAAATGAACTTAGCTGTGGTCAGCCCGAATTGTCTTTGATGGTACCTTTCATGATACAGCATTAGAGTCAAAACAAAGAACAAAGGACCTTTTCTTTGTTCTAGTTTAAAAATAAAAATAAGCGTCAAAGGTGTAGTTTACATAACGTAATGTAAATTGTAAAATAATGTAAAATGTGTTTTAATAATAGAGTTTTGGATTTAATAATATTATTTATTATATCTACGTGACATCGCTAATCTGTGACATAGAACACTAATGTACAGAAGTCAATCTGCATGCAAAGCGCACTCAAGCAACGCACACATAGACACCTCTCACGGACACGATATCTCAAAACAGATCACCAGACGACAGCGCGAGTGCAGTCGCTTGAGACCAGCGTTGCCAGATTTTTTTATTTTGGCAACTCGAGATTTTAAAACTTTTTAGTGAAATAATCGGGATTTTTTCGTCGAAAGCGGGACATAGTAAAAAACGTATACTATCGTAAGTTTTTAAATATTTTTTTTTTTTTATCTAAATTTTAAGTTACGTGTTACATTATATAGCAAAAGTAACCATAGAAAATTTATTTGAATAAAAATATGATAAGTATTATATGATAAATCAGATTTACTTTATCGGCGGGCAGCCAGTTCATATTGTCTTTGCCACCAGGCCGTGCCTCCTCAGCACGCTGCATGCACGGTCAAGCTATCCTCGAAAAGCGGGACTTAGCGTGTCCCGTGCGGGAATTTAATTTTGATTCAAAAATTGGGACGTCCCGCCAAAATCGGGACGTCTGGCAACGCTGCTTGAGACATACTTCTGTGAACATTAAAAAAAAAAGTTTTTGTAATTTTTCATTGTACAGGTGTTTAAATTTGACATTAAATGGTGAATTATCGTTTTTTAAACTACTCGTTGTATCAGAGGGGTACCTAAGTAAGTACTTAATTTGTTCTTTGAAGGTTCGTTTTAATGTTAAAGGTTTGTTTTTGTGCTTAATGTATCTTCTGCTGTATATGTGTGTACATAAATTATAAAATAAATAAATAAACAGTTAGGTAGGTAGTCATAGTAATTTATTGGTAGTTAAATTCGGTGTCAATGGCTCTTGAATGTACTAGGGGAGAGCGTAATAAGATAGACGTACAGGCATGAACGTGTGCCCTGCTTTGGGCGAGAACCGCCTTGTCCTCGTTGAGGTAATCGGTAGCGGTGATCTTTCGTGCCGGGCCCTGGTCCAGAGTGAGAGGGAATAGGCGGCGGTTGCTTCCTTCTGCGATGCAGTAATTCTAGAGAAGAAGACATCCTCATGCTCATACCCCAGCTACCGTGACTCCAACTACCGGCTACAGCAGACGCGGGTTTACAGACGATGAGCACCATCTAGCCTTAGGTACGCTTACCGTCCGGACCGAACCCGAGTCATCGAAGGCCTGTACCTCTACCATGAGTTTTAATAAAATAAATTTTGCAGCGCCTCTAGCGGTCACTTGCAGAACCAAAATTTGCCATACAAAATATTTACGGCGTCGATATCGAGTAGCGACGAATACTATTGCTTAAAACTCACGGTAGAGGTACTATAGTGTGCCACGCGTGCCTCAAAGAGTAGTCGTAGGGCGATGCCCGCTGGGGTCACGGCGTATTGGAAATCCGCAGTCCTAGAACGCAAAGGGCAAATGAAGGTCATATTGGCTGGTATTATGGCCTATATTGGCAAAATGAAAAAAAAAAACAGATTTACTGTGGAAAAACAATAAAATTTGGCACACTGGTAGACCTTATACCACGATATAATACTTGTTATTCCAAAAGTATGTTCCCTTGAGATAATTTTCGACTTTCACGAAGTCGAAGCCGCTAGCAGTAACTAGTGACACACTATTTTTTGAGTTGCGCGAAGGATTCTTTGACAGCTTCGCCTTTTTACGTCATAAGCCGCTATTTTTAAAAATAGAATGCGAAAGGCAGTGTCAAAGGCTTATGAACGTGCAACGTAAATGAGTCAACTAGGAAAGCGAGTTATCTTATTGCCTCCAGGCGCGCTTCTATCTTTAGCCTGTACTTTAGCTGGAGAGGCGATACTTTTTTAACCTAGTTTGATGAGATAGTAACTTGATATTACAGTCTGTTCTATTTTTAAATAATATAAGCAGTGATGAGTTTATTAAGTAACCTGTTCACTCTAGCCTTGAAGACAGCTAAATTATAATCGGATGGGAAGACCGCAGCGTTTCGCGTCATCGTCTATACGCGGTATAGACGATGAGATGAAACGCTTAGGCCGTGTTTACGGAGTCGCAGCGCGTTGCGCGGCGCGTTGTGCGGTCCGTCGTACATTGCCATATGTTTATGTTTGCGCGAGCGATGCCGCGGCCTGTTGCTGCAATGTACGATGAACGCCCAACGCACCGCGTCTCCGTAAGCATGGCTTTAGTCGGAACGGAAGAGGTTCCAACAACGTATTGGTTAGTCCTTGGCCGATTATTGATGTGATTTCTAGAACATAAAATCTTTATTAGGTATATTTATCGCTTCTTAAACCTAATTAGTTTTTAAATCTAACAATCTGATATGGCTGCTATTAGATATTTAGTTAAAACCACACCAATATTTCAAAGGTGCAAGTTTGTGTGTATATTTGTTGATTCTCCACGCTCAAACGGTTGAATGGATTCACATGAGAGTGACGTGGAAGTAGGAAATTATACACTGAGATAAAACCAGCATAAAAAAAAATGTTTAGGAGTAACACAGACACATACGTACGTACAAACATTTGCCTTTACAATATAAGTGTGAATTGCAAGAAACTTAAAACTGTTACTTTTTATATTCTGAGTTTTGACAAAAACTTCGTTTTTAGGGTTTCGTACCCATTCGTATAAAATCATAATATAAAATGTTGTACGGAACCCTTCATCTTCAAGTTCAAATACAAAAAAACCATTTCAATCACAATGTTGCTTTCCAAAAGCCCTTTAATCGTCTCCTATAGCCACATGCCCACGGCCCGGTCGACACGTATCATTATAACTTGACCAAACAAATGGCGAACACGTTTCATCAGTATGACTTTTTGTTTGGGTACATCACAATATTTATTATTTGAGTTTTTGAAATCGGTCTGAGTAATTAATCGGCACGGTTGGCGCACTGGTTGAGCGATTGATTGTAGCGTTGTGTATCGTGGGTTCGATTTCCACAAGAAACAAATATTTGTATGGCCTACAGATAGTTATTTCGGTTCTGGGTGCCTTGTGTAGGTAATTTAAGTGAGTTTACATCTTTGTGGACTGACCAACAATATAGCAGTAATTCCTGCATCATACCTAACTCGGCAAAAATGGAACCCTTTGTTAGTATAGTACCTTTTTCTCAGGAACTGAAGGTATGAAGCTGATTTCATTAATATCAGATATTCAGGCCTGCTACCCCAAGCAACATTGAAAAATTAAAATTTCTAAGTCAAGGCAATTTGTAGACAAGGCTGTTTATGCTCCATTTAGGTAAAAAAATCAAAATTTATAGCGTAATTTCCATTGCCTAGAATCCTGAAATTTGGACGCAAGGTCTCATAGTATTAATGTAGGAAAACATCTGAAAACTGTAAGGTTGTTACGTCATAAAAAAAAAAACTTTGCGATTTTGAAAAATCTTCGAGATTTGATTTTGGAATTAAACTATTTACATAGGTAGTTTTGTACAGAACCCTTGCACTTGTCTGTTTTTTTAATAAGTAAATCGAGTCAGTAAACGAATTCGCTGTGCTTTGATGATGACACTTTTTGTGTCAAATCTTCTGTAATTTCTAGCTGTGCTCTTGTTTTCAATGTATCAAATAAATCATGATATTGAACATAAAAAAGAACAATCTAAATATAAAATAACATTCTATTGGAAAAATAGTGCCTCGGGGTAGAAGAACACCAATGGACAGACAAATAGAGATATGTTGCGTGCATTATAATGCTAGGATACGAAAGACATTAAGCACGCTAAGTAGTTAACCCTTTCAAATTTATCAAATTTAACAGAAAGAATTAGTCTTATTTGGGTAAATTTCAAAGTCAAATATTTTTTTTGAATTTTGGTGACGTGTTTTTCAATTTTGGTTGCGAAACCCATTCTTCAGCTTTCGTGAAAATGAAGAACCCAGGTCCCTAATTTTCACGCAAAATACGGTTTCTTGTTCTGGCCCTATTTTTTACTTTCATTTTTCTACTGTTTACTTGAATTAGACTAAAATACAACGTTTAGGGCTTGTCCAGAAAGGGCGAATCACGCGCGAGTCGAGGGTCTGGCGTTATGCACGCGATTTACGCGCGAATTTGGAAATCGCGCGGTGCTTGTGGACGCGATGTATTCGTGCCTAGTATTTCAATAGCGCGCGAATGAATTCGCGCGAAACGTTTCGCGACGAATTCGCTTCTTCTGGATAAGGTCTTACAAATCACTCAACGCTGAACTCAACGCCGGCTTCGCGCGTGATTTCGCGCCATTTGGTTAAACACCAATCGAACATAGAACAACGCGTTCGCACAGATTATAAAATATTGAGCGTTTTTTTTTCGGGTATTTTTCCAAGATTGTAAATAAGAAGTTCTTCATAAATTAGTCTGTGTATATCGAAAATGGTTAGTTATTCCCTATATATACCTGGATTGAAAAGTATAATAACGCTGTGAGATAGAGATAAAACTACTAAGACCGTTTATCACTATCCCTTTCTTACACCGGATTCGTGATAACTTATAGACTTTACGGTAAAGCTCATAGTGTCCCATTGATCATTTTGTATACACATCACACTAATGTTTTATAGGCCAATATGTAAGTGTGTGCGTATGTTTATCACTTTTTCACGCTCAAAAGGCCGAACGAATTATGAAACTTCGTATACGGGTCAAACAGCAAATAAGATGCTTTTTATCCCGGATATTCTTGGGGATAAAATTTTACTATCACACAGGTAAAGTCGCTAGCAGCAATTAGTTTTTCATAAAATTGTTATATATTATTATTATATCTAGCCTATACTGTCCCACTTCTGGGCAAAGGCCTCCCTCCATCCCTTCCAGTGTTTTTTTTTTTTATGGTAGGTAAAATCATCCAATGACAAATCCCGCCCTTGGCCGGAGCGGGAAGTAGTGTCAGACTCTTACTGACTAAAAACCTACCCCGTTCCTTCGTAGCCTATAGTGCTGGGGCTGAGCCTTCCTCTCAGAAAACTGATGCGGTCGGCCTCCTCCTTTGCTAGCATTACTGCTTCGCAGAAGGAGGCGACCGCCTGCCATGCCTCCTCACTCCGAACCATGGCCTGAACTAAGGCTCGGCGAGAGAGATCGCTGCCGCCGATCACCCCCACGAGGACACGGCGATGCTCCGCCCAGGCGGGGCACACCTCTACAGTATGCTCCACCGTATCCTCCGGGTGTTTCGCACAGTGGCGACACCCGGGCGAGTCCTCCGCACAAATCCGGAACAGGTACTTAGCGAACTTGCCGTGTTCGGTAAGCACCTGCGTCGTGCGGAAGTTGAGAACGCCGTGAGGTCTTTCCAGCCACGCCTCAAGGATGGGCCTTATCGCCCCAATTGTGGCGCGCCCCGAACGAGGTTGCGATAGTCGCTGACGCCATTTCGCCATGAGATCCCGCCGGAGCATCCCTTCCAGTGTTCTCAATTTTGAGTCTTTCTGACGATTCCCAAGGGTGGCATACAAGTCGTCCCGCCATCTCCTTGGTCTGCCGCGACCCCGTCGTGCGATTTCCGGGTACCAACTCTGTGTTTTATGGGCCCACCGCTCGATTGGAATTCGGCAGACATGTCCAGCCCAGTCCCACTTAAGCTGGGTAAATAGTCTTATTTATTTGGTCTTCCTTATTTCAACTCCTTCCTCTTAACTCCTTTCAACTTTTCAGTCACTGCTGCCATTTTCAAACTTCAACTACACTACAATTTTTATAGAATGGTGCAAGTGACAGCTGTCAGATTTATACAATGTCAGCTACCTATCCTTTTCTCTCATCTTGAAGATGTATATTTTCGTCCTGTTCTACTTAAAAAGACCTTAATGTATTAATTTCTCACTTTTTCTATTCTCGTCATTCTGTACATTAATGTTACTAAATTATTATCAAAATATACCTATTTTCGGAATTCGGGAGCATCCCTACCCTAATTTATCCGGGAAAACTAGTTACGTCGTATTCTTTATAAAGGTCAGCAAGGTGGAATATTGGACGCTGTTGCAACCAATTTTGATAAAATTGACTTTTTAATGGTTCGTGTTTTTTTTTTCGTGTTCTCTTTTAGAATATTATAACCTCATTATTTTTAGGTTCTGTATATTATATACAAGTATGTGCACAATATTGCCATTGTGATTTTTTTTATAATTTATCAAATGTGAGTTATTTTAAATGTTAAGTACAAATGTAAAAAAAGTTATGGGCCTTTTATTAGAAATAAACTATTTATACTGGACGGTGTACAATTAGGTCTACCTATTTGCCTATAAATAAATATCAGCTTTGAATGGTCTTTGATTTATTTCGCTTCTTTTTATTATTTATAACGCAGCCCAAAATAAAAGTCTAGAATTTTTTGAAGCTCCACTGTTATCAAAATTATTGGATATCCGAAATAAAAAAAGAACCATATTCGATGAACCGAAACCGAAATCAGTTTCGGGTAAAGAGGGAGTCTAAATAATAGGTTACAAAAGCTTTTTGTTCAATCTAGACTAAAAAATACTAGTCAAAACTTCTTTTTTGTAGGTGGAAAATCTTCCTATGACATTCTAGGGCAGAGCAGGAAGGCGTATCAGACTTTTACTGACTAAAACCACTCCTATGTTCCTTTTGTGCCTTGCGTCCCAGGACCTCGGGAGTTCCCTTTCGGACATCCAATGATCACTGTAGGCTTCGGCCCTGCTGGGCCTCTACGGTTTTCCGACATCTCTTTAAAGCACGCGTGCAATACTACGCGCTCTTTACGACTCGAGCTCGGTCGAGGTCGGTACCCTCGTCGTCCGCAAGCCCACATCTACGTTAGAACAATCAAATCTTGCTATTTGTATTTTACTTTTATAGGCAATTCTAATATTACTCCACACTCCACACTTCTATTCTAAATGAAACTATCCGAAACTAGCGGATAATCCGTATAGCATAGTTGCATTCTTATCTAAAACGTCATAAGATGCACGTAAAAAAAATCACTTAAAAAAGAAACAATTTTAATCCGTCAATGAATCCTTTGAATATTTTAACAACCCAATTTATTCAAAAAACCACGGCTCTTACTAATTGCGAAAAATCCTGTCCAAGTTGGGTGTCAAAACGCTGGACTAACACTAATCTCTTGGGTACGAACGGACGTAAAAAAAAAAAAAAAAACTGGCTACAGTAAGCCGTCGGACATAGCCCAAAGCTGGAATTGTCTGGAACATTGCGGAAAAAGTGCTAAACTAGTACAATCCATACTAGTGACGTTTTTAGAGTGACAGGTCGTTAGTTCAGGTGAATGGAGTATATTTTGAATGGTTGGATTTGGTATTATGATTGCGGAGAATTTTGAATCGTACCTTTATATACGTAGTATCCTGTTTGGTTAGTTGGATCAAATCCTATTTGTTCATATTTCTATTGAATTCAAATTCAAATCTTTTTATTTCCCGTAGGCCTACTAAGACACGTATAAAACGTCAAAACTAGTGCACGGTTCCAAATGGTCGTTTCCTATGGAGAAGAACTGTCAATAAAACTCCATGGTTACTCTTTCAAAAAAAAATTTAATAAAATAATACCTACTAGTTGATATTGATACTATGACGTTGCCATATTATGAAATGGGTTACATCGGTTACTTTGAGCTGGAGAATTCGAAATTCAAATAAACTTTTTATTTAGTGCATGTTTATTTTATTTATTTAACTATATATGTACTGACATAAAATTAAAAGAAGGAAACAGAAAAATAGGTACTTAAGTGATGCTATTCTTTTTAAATTTATTTTTACTTATTTTTTTAGGTATTTCATTTTATGTCTGCCTGTAAACGTATACCATTTTTAAATGAAATTTAAGAAAACTGTTATTTTTTAATGTGAGTTTTAACATACAAACATAATATCCGTATACGTCACTTTACTTAGAATGGGTTTTGAATTCTCAAAAAAGTAAATAACCATACTTTTTTTGCCTATACTTTCCTAGGTAAAAAAAAAAATTGTCATTGGATGATTTTACCTACCATAAAAAAAAAAACCTATACTTTCCTACTGCTATGCCACGGCCTTCTCTAACTTCTTCCCTAGTGGTTATGGGATACGAAAGCTTTTAAAAAATAATGGTAGGTGTAATTTATACCACCATTGATATGCATGCCTCTTGGAACGCTTCGTTTAAATTAACACGCTGATTTACTTAAAAATATATCGGACTACACAAAGAATGTTTTATCACCGACATCATCTAAGCAGGTAAACTAAGATTAAATACCTGTGCCGGCGCTAGTTTCGGTGTTAAACAATTCCACTTAATCTTAGTTAATCTTGAACCAGGGTTCATAAAGAAGATTACGCTAAGAGCTTTCGTTAATCTTAACATTCCATTAAATATTTTGACGCTTTTTAACTAAAAAAAGAACTGTCATCTTCTATTTTTTAAATTAGTGTAATCATCAGAGTCAGGCACTTTTGGTTGACCACGTCTTTGTATGCTAGATAACGATTGAATCAACCAAGTGTCACTCCTAGAGAGGAGGCCTGAGTCCCAGCAGTGGGAACATTAAAAAGCTAACTATGCTTAGTCAAAGGCTTTCTTCTTAAACATACAATCCTGTTCATGTTATTCACCACCCATTATTTCCGCAATACTCGCCAGAAATATGTTCTTTATCAATTGTTTTCTTATTGGCGAAATGGAGTTTGTGGTCTGAAATTTGTAAATATCTTTACAAATTCCTTACTAAATGTCTATAGTCGCAATACTTAAATTTTTTAGATACTTTTCAAGATCTGACTGATGGTCTGTGAGGAATGGGGGACCCCACTTTAAGGGCTGTATTTTTTTTGTATATTTTTACAAATTCCCAGACTTGTTTTACTATTGTTTTAAGACTTTTACTAAATCCTTAGATTTTTATTTTGCGAAATGCAAGTATGGTCCCTCAGTTCAAATACACACGATATATCCCATGAGCCATATGTTGGAGTGCTCCGAGTACTTGGATACACCTGTGCTTTGAAGTATCCTACATCTATCCTATATCCTACTTAATGAGTGCCACCGGTGCTGCAGTTAACATAACCACCTATTGGGCTCAAACAATTTAACGAGTTTACTATCGACTCAAAAAGAAGAATCATTGTATTAGTTATACTTTGTCTAGCAGAGATCAGTTAGTAGTATCAGTGGTTATAGGTCAGTTTAGTGGTAGCGATATTGACTTATAAGTTGAAAGATCTTCATGATCAATCAAAGCCCAACATCTCACAGATATAGAGTAAAAAATATAAAAAAACCGGCCAAGTGTGAGTCGGACTCGCACACAAAGGGTTTCGTACCGTTCGTAGCAAAAAGCAACAAAAAATCACATTTGTTATATGGGAGCCCCACTTAAATATTTTTTTTTTTTAATGTTTTTAGTATTTGTCGTTACAGCGGCAACAGAAATACATCATCTGTGAAAATTTCAAATGTATCCCGGTTCTTGAGATACAGCTTGGTGACAGACAGATATTATTATTATATTATTATATTAATGTTCCGACTGCTGGGACTCAGGCCTCCTCTCTAGAAGAGGGAAAGGGCCGTAATCCACCACGCGGGCTCAGTGCAGGTTAGTAAGTCTTAGTAATAGGGTCCTGTTTTTACCATTTAGTTACGGAACCCTAAAAAAAATCTAAATTTTTCTTGGCAGGATTCGATCTTGACTCTATCGCTATGTTCAGTTGATTTCCGCGAGATTGTACAAAAACTTTCGTCAGTACAATTACCGAATGATTGAGTGTGTTTATGTGTCAGTTGATTGTGTTATTTGTAAACTTACAAACTTCAATCACTTTTTTTTTATTGTTGATAGACTCGCACTTTTCCGCCATCTCACCTGATGAATAGCGACGATGTGTTCGGCGATGGAACACGATTGCCTTGCAGTAACCTATTCACTCCTGAAATAAAGATCCCTAGATGACTATCAGGAAACACAAACTCCGGCTGGTAATTCCACTCCTTAACTGTATGCACAATGAATGTGTTCCCAAAACCTTTTGTGAGCATATTTTTCTTTCTTTTCTTTATTCTTTATTGTACACAAAAGTACATAATAGTGCACAGTAGTACTTTTTTCGTCGGTGGGAAAATCATCCAATGACATCTTCGCGCCCTTGGGTGGGGCGGGAGGTGGACTCAAAACCCACTCCTGTTCCTATACCGGGGCCGAACCTTCCTTTCAGAAACCGATCCTTGGCTCCAGTAGGCTTCGAACCTGCTAGGCCTCTACAGTTTGCTGACAACTCTTTGAGGCGCGCTTAGAGCGATACGCGCAGTCGAGACTCGGTCCGGACGGTTACCGGACGGTCGGACGGCCAACTACCCATTTCTCGCCGTCCGCAAGCCCGCATTTGTGTGCATATGGGTTTTATGGTAGGTAAAATAATCAAATGACATATCCCTCCCTTGGGTGGGGCGGGAGATAGTGTCAGACTCTCACTGACTAAAAACCTACCCTGCTCCATTCATTGCCGTCAATCCAGGGCCCCGGGGTTCATTTTCACCTAACCCTTGGGTGTGCATATGGGTGGGATATCTACCAGTGATTGCCGGACTAGATTTTAAACTTATGTTTCCAAATATGAATACGACAGAATAGATTTCCTTTCAGAATGTGAATGTTCTCACAAATAAAACGACAAAATACAAATCCAACATAATGCTTTATTTTACAAATACTATGTAATCGCCATCTAAATGTTACGCTATAGTACATACCTAGTATAATTACATTTGGAGACACCGCATTATATACAGAAATTTCAACATTCAATAATAATTATGTAAAGTTATAAGGCACATTAAAACATCTTATTACATATCTATTTAATTATAATTCTAATAATTTACTAACTATACAATTGTGAATGCACGGATTTCAATTTTACGTACAGGGTGTGAAGTTAATATTGTATTTTATTTTTTTTCAGAATATTGATGAAATATTTTAACGGAAAATGTGTTTCTAATTTACAGTGAGAACTGAATTTTTAGAAAAGTCAATTAAATAGCATAGCATTAGGTGTTTTGTTGCTTAAATCGAGCAACGCTGGATTTCTTTTTACATTAGGTACCAATGACTTAGTATATCAATATTTGTTTTTTTTTCTTTTAACAAAAAACTAACTTCACACCTTTCATTACCATAATGACACCATTTTTTAGGTATTTTTTCTTTAATTATATGAAGCTATTTACATTGAAACTATGGAACAAAATTTCAACTAAAATAATCTCTTCCTCAAAAAATAATATTAACATCTAATGTGAAATTATTTTCTAAGATAAGTCTTAAATAATTGTATTATTTTTCAATGCTAACAGAATTCTATACAAAATTAAAATACATGTTGTCTAGTGATAATAAATAAAAATATACTTTTAGGAATAAACGTTAAGTCAATTCAATAATAGAAATTTAATAACACAAAGATAGCAATTATTGAACAAACAATTTTTAATATATGATCTAGCTTAGTTTTCCCTCATTTTTATTTTAATCGTAAAAGCTAGCTATAAATAAAATTACTTCCGATACTTATCGGAAGTGATTTTATTTCTATACGATCAACGATATTCACAAATTATATTCAGTCAATATTTACGTAGGTCTAAGCTATTAGTAGAATATGGAAGAAATTTAAAGAGGAAAGTGACTAAATTAAGCACAAATACCTAAGAAAGAAGACTAATTGGCAGTATCGTGTCTAGGTTTAAATAAAAAAGGATTAAAAATACTGGCTCATAGTCTAGAAGCAAATTTACACAAAGAGTTTCAACTTCGAAAATCGCGGCATCTTTGATGCGAGAAACTGTCTCCGGGTAAATGCGCCTCAAAATATTAAATGAACGATTGAAGGTAATTAAATTATTGATAGTTAATAATACAACAGATATTACAGATATAAATATTATTTTTGTGTTTGATCACAAAGAGGAATGTTTATTTTTTTAAAGACACAAAGAAGAAATTTTCCAAGAATAGGTAATTTTTTAAACTAGTCAACTAAAATGCTCTAGGAATGTATAGAATCTTCTACAACGAATGACTTGGAAGTCCTGATAACTAGTCTATAATGTTATCAATTTAATTTGGTAAATATAACTTCATACATGAATCAAATTGTCTATTATTTTATTAATAATGTCAAAACGAATATCAGTCACCTTCAAAATAGCTCATACATGTGACTAAAAAATAAATTCGCTCAGTAACTTATGAGTACAAAAATATTTACTTATAACATACTTTAAAAATCTATCGTTCATTATTTTACAATTTCACTAAAATTTATACAATCTACGACGTAAGTCAATAAGACTAATTATGTTAAAGAATCTTTAAATAAATCACAATTATGTAATTTACATAAAACTAAAAGTCATATTTTTGATTGAACACCCCATAATAATATGCTCCAAGGTTGACCTTGAATTTATAATATTGCTTTTATGCCATATATAAAAACAGTTCGTCCGGCAATTGAGTGCGTTCCATATAATGACTGTACTAGAAGACATCTTGTCCTTTAAAACTTGATATTCTTTGAGTTTCGTAGATTTTTCAGGAAGACTAATTTATAGGTTGCAACTATTTGTAAAAAAAGCATTGTATTTTTTTACGTATTGTTGTAAGAAGGATTGAGTCCTTCATAAGATATCAGAAAAAAATACTATCTAAAATAAAATAGATTTCTCCAACTCGAAGTTTTGGGTGGTATCGCAGAAAATTTCCATTAAATCTCGAAAAACTTCGATATGATTGTTCCCAAGTTTTAAGAGCCAAAATTTCATAATGGTTGCTTAATAGCTCTATTAGAAATCATTTTAAGGAACGCTCTCAACTACCAGTCATCAATGAATTTAAATAAAGGTTGGTGTTCTTACAGTATGCTGTTAGTGAAGAGAAAGCATATCTCATGAAACATCATTAATATAATAACAAAATAAAGTCAATGATATTTTGTAGTTATTGCTAAATCTGGCGTAGAAGCACCAATAATAGGGTTCATTTTGACTTTTGTTAAATTTCAGTCACTGACTTATTTCTTAGGTCGTCCATTTTGTAATTTAAGTAATCGTAATAAATATAATGAAGCATACAGATACCTATCGAAGATATGTACAGTTCAAGTGTATACTGAACTCTAACCAGAAGTTAATACTGGATAAAGAATACTATTACAACATTAATTTTTACATAAAACACTTTTAAAATTCATAAAAAGACGGCAATAAACACTCATTTATATTTTAAAATATGGATAAAATGGTTCTATGTAAAGATATGTATAGTTTAGATAAGTTTCCTATTAAACATTATAAGATAACTCTCGCGTAGAAAAGAAAGTAAAATGCTGATTTCCAACAAGAACATAAGAACTTTACAAAAGAAATTATGAAAGTAATTTCGCGATAAGACAAAACATAGGCAAGCACCATCGATATTACAGTTTGAGACGAACGCTTAAATTGTCACCGTCCACAAATTCTTATATCTTGAAAATTTCACACGGAATCTGTAGGAACTAAAGAAATGGCATCCAAGCGAAACTAAAATCGAACACATCAGTCGTCGATAGGCCGAGTTCAACGGGGTTCATATCAGCAATTGAAAAAATGTACAACAGCCTGTTTACAAAGCCTTATCGCCTACCGATAAACACTCGTAACGTACCCCACTATACATTAAAGTACACATTTTACTACAAGCATTCATTGCATCAGACAACAAGTGAACCATTTGAATTAACACTAAGTCACAGTCACGATAACATTGTCACTGTTGTTTATATGAACAGCACTTCCCAGTTAGCCTCCGGCTACTCGTCTCGTAGCAGCTCAGGAGATAGTCTGTCCGGGTTGAAGTTCTCCATGCTCCACATTTGCCTCGTTTCAGACTCGTTACAGGTCTCCATGACGATTTTATCTTTGTTTTTTGTTATTGCCATGCATTTTTCGCTTGAGCCGTGCTTTAGTAACTTCGTCTGTAAACAAATCATATTCTTCATTAATATCTGTATTTTAGCAAATATAAGTTGTGTGCAATTTGTCTGTATAGTAAACTATCGGAAGTGAAAAAGCTTACTTTACAGAAGAGCGATTTGAAGTTTATTTTATTGACAACTTTGTCATGACTTTGTAATGACTATGTCTGTATTTAACCTTTTGAATACCGTAATTAGAGACACAATAGAAAGACAATAAGTGGCGGACACCGGTGTCCTCTTGGGGCTTCACAGTTTAAATCTGGTTTCACATTTAGGTTGGGGTTAAGAATCATTCGCCAAAATATTTTTTACTAGCTGACCCTGAAAACTTCGTACTGCCTCATAGTCGATTTTTTTTTCGTAAATTTTTCGGTGTTTTCTCACCCTTTAAACCTTTCCTGGAGTATCACGAATATTCAAAGACTAAAGTATACCAAATCGGTCCAACCGTTCTCAAGTTTTAACGAGACTAACGAACAGCTATTAATTTTTATATATATAAGAAGAAAAGAAGATGTATAGAAAGGTAGTTTTTATTAAGCTTATAATAAAAATTTAAAAAAACCCGCTTATTTTCAGTTTATTTTAAGACAGTCGAAACGGATCAGTTTGAAATTAACCTAACAAATACGTCAGTTTGTAACTAACCTTACAAATACATCAGTTTGTAACTAACCTAACAAATACGTCTGTTTGTAACTAGCTTACCATTGTAAACCTAACTCAAAACTGCTGTAGTCAGCTTTGGAAAGCGCTAACATAGTCCAAGTTTCACCTGACGGTTCTCGTATTTCATAAGGAAAGGGAGCATAATTTAAACCGGGATCTCTCCAATAATTTTGCTGACTTAATACTTCTATATTTAGCAGCAGGTACTAAAGGCTTGCTCGTTACCTAACTCCGCAAATTAATTTCGCCAAAATCTTGCAAAGTTAATTATTTCCCACGACAACTTGTCTCAGACTAATCTTATTCAATTAAAAATGTTAAGAAACATTTGTAAAATCATGAAAGAACTCATTATTCAAGTAAAGCAGTTATCTTGTTTAATTACTTTTAATTCCGAGGCTTTGCTTATTAGTGTTGCAATTTGCAATTTAATTGCAACTAGCGAGCAAAACGTGGCTTTGATCCCACTCTACCTTACCCTACGCTACCCTACCCTACCCGACTCTACCCTACACTACCCTATTCTACCCTACACCAATAAATGAGCAGGTTTTGGTTTTTTTTTATTACATTACGGGATAAAAATCGTATGTTCGTTTCCTGGTTCTAAGCTACCTTCCCACCAATTATTTATTAGCCAAATCGATTCAGCCGTTCTTGAGTTATTAATAGTGTAACTAACACGACTTTTACTAAATTTAATTTAAAAAAAAATGATTTACTCCCTAAACAAAGACATCATAGCTGTAATCCCAAGCCACAATACAGAATAGCAGACGAAGGGAGTTGCTCTGATAGCCAAAAATACAGATATAGTTGGATACAGAGATAGTTTGGTAGGCTATTGATGCTAAATTTTCTTAATGTAACCACTTAAACATAGCCAATAACACAATATACTTCATTATTTTTAGTATATTCGAAACCTGAATATAGTTTGTTCAGATCCAGTAACTGAATTGACTCCAATAATTTTTGTACCACGTTATATTTTTTCCCAAAAATACTTAAAAATAGTCACAAGTTGGACACCATCGAGATTACAACACAGGTCACGGCAGGTCATAGCGATCTTTCGACCCCTAAAGCTCGCTATGACCTGCCGTGACCTGTGCAAGGCTGAGTGCGGGAACAAAACAACCCATGGCCCGGATGGCCCGGTGACCATACGTTTGTGTGGTACAACAAGGTAACATTTGTTATGTTATCTGGTTGTACCACACAAACGTATGGCTTATAACTTTGTGATTTGTCATGATAAAGTTATGAAATTTTGTACATTTACTTCGATATATTGTGGCATTTTAAGGTTTATAAATGCATTACTAAAGGATCATGAAACTTACCCGAACGTTGTACAGCCACAACTGGTTGCCTTTGGCCCCGTGGCAAGGGTACAATACAACATCATGTCCAGAATAGTCGAGACACGTCTCATCACGTCGGATCTCGCCGTTCTTCGAGTACATCCAAAACTGAAAATGTATTACAAACATGTCACTTATTAGGATTACGTGATTATTTTCATATCTTTTACACAAAGCATTTAAATTAACTTCAAAAAGAAATAAAATACTTTGTTATTAATTAATATTATTATTTTGATATGATTAACTTATAAATTCTTATACTGTATAAACTTGTCTAGAAAAAAATACAGTTTATTATGAAGTGTATAAACAGTTTCCAGGGCTCTTTAAAAAAATATAATACATTTTATTATTTGTAGAATGAATATTGAAAATTACTGAATATACACCCAATAACCCGATAAGCCAAAACCATAAAAATCAAACAAGAAATATAAAAACAAAAGTTTACAATCAGTTAAAAATAAACAGTTAAACATAAGTTATAAGTGAAAAGGCGTTAAGAGTATAAAAAACTTAAACACTAAATAGCCACTTGACACAAATAATCACGTCACATAGCAAGTTTAAAGTTGAAAATGCACATTAAAAAAGGATTCTTGTAGACAGCGCTCATATTTATGTTAAATGACTTCAAAAGTTATAATTTACCTCGCGACAGTACCAAAATTGGAAGAGTTAACATACTGTAAAATCATATTCTATTCTACCGTACTCCATTTCACCCTTCAGAAGGTCAAAAAGGGTAAATGCGGGCTCAAATTCAAACACAGTTGGATCACTTCAGGAAATAAATGAAAAATCTAATGTCATCTACTGTGTTAACATCAAATTCTAAAATTATTAAAATTATAAAAAGATGTAAATTTTATTGCATAAGAGCTAAAAGACAAATGAACATGTGTGCAAAACATTTGCGAATCTTATGGAACATGAAAACGCGCAAACGTTTTGCTAATTAGTAACCGTTTAATGCATTATTATGTTACTTTGGATTACATTCAAAGCCACTACGGCAACCACTTACCAAAATGACGATGACCACCACACCCAACTACGAGACAAAGCAAAAGCGGTAGATTTGAATAATTTGGCGGCCTTCGACAAACCTGATTTCCGTATTCCCCGTGACATGGCCAAACGTTGACGGACTTCTTCATTTCTTCGGGACCTGCAGCCGAGTCCACGCACATGTCCGACCCAGGATTCGCGATCTGATGCCATCCATAAATTATAAAAGGCGTGCCAAAAGCAAGCGTGCTAATCCAACATTATCATTCAAATTCAAAACTTTGTCTTAAAGCAAAATAAATTATTTAATTTGATAAAACAATATATTTGAGTAACAATAAAATTAAAAACGAAATAAACGACAAATGATGATGTTGGATGTTATGATAATGAAGATGAAAAAACATTAAAAACTGCCATATAATTTGAACAACACAATCATTCCATAAGAAGTTCTAAAATCACTCTAGATATCAGGAAAGCCTCCAACTCCCCAATATAGAAAACAAAGTCTATTTAAACACTCCTTTGTATCATTAGGAGTACCTGATTGGACAGGGGCCCAGCCTGATGACATCTGCGCATTCTGAGTCTTGGTAGGTTACTGTCTGAAATGTCGTCGTGGACGGTCGGACCATCGAGACAGTAGTTGTTCATAAGTTTTGGTTGTATCTATCATTGATAGCCATAGGAACACATTAATGAAAAAGTGAATATGGGTGCAATAAAAAATAAAAAAATCATCCGTGCTGTCCAACGTGCATGAAAGAGTGCAATAAATTGAACGAAACCGAAACAAACATTCAAAATTTGAACAAAAAACTCCTGCAAAGTGGTACTGCCGCAGGTCAAATTGAATTTGACAGAAGACCTGATTTCCTCCCTGCCGGTGACACGGGTATAGTCCGACTGGCTTATGATGATCTGACTTGCGTGTTGGAGAGTCCAAACAAATCTTTTTGAAGCCGACATTTCGGATCTGTACGGGTAATAATTTCGAAAGAACACTTTCATTAATAATATTTGCACTCAATGCCGAACAATTACACAGAAAAAAAATTATCTCCATGAATAAACTTGAATTTTAAATAAAATATAATTAATATCTTTTTGTGACATAGACAATGTAACTTGAGCAAATAATAAGAACGTACCTCGCCATGAGCAACGGACTCTCCAGGAATGAACAGTTCGGGATAAATATTCTTCAGATACCACTCAAACGACTTGCAACCTAACTTCTGTCGCAATTCTTTGCGACCACTAATGTCTCCGTAATCACCCTTATCGTTTCCAACTCGCTGATAGTAGTACTTTGCATAATCATCCAACCATACCTAAAATTTAAAAAGAGAATGTATCTTTTCTGTTTAGATTTAAAAGCTCAGAAAATAAATATTATTTATGTAACATAATTCTCACCTCAGCTAATCGGACAGAGTTTTTCTTTAGCACATTGACGCCTGTTCGCCATTTGTATGGTGAACGTTTCCTGAATATGTGTCCGACGTGCGAACACGGAACTATCTCAAGAGTTCCACCACACATCCAAGTTTTAAACGACAGTTCTAGATTTTCACCACCCCAAATGTCGAAGCCGCTGTCATAAGTCCCTAATCTTTCGAAGAAGTCTTTGTCTATAGCAAATAGACCACCAGCCATAGTCGGAGACCAGACAGGCTCCGCAGTATGTTGATGTCTCGCTCGTTCTTTCGCCGGAACAGGATGCCAATTGAACTGGAGATTCCAGTCGAAACCACCAACATTGACTGAAGATGAGTCTCTATAATGATACTCGAGAGTATTGTCGTCGATGACATCAATTACAGGACACACCACGGTAGTCTTACTGCGAGCGATTCTATCTAGTAATGGTTCGAGCCATCCTGGAATGAAATAGCTGAGGTTAACGACTGGTCGTTACGGGGGATTTGTGTTACGCTAATTGTAGGATTTTACCTTCAGTACACTCGCAATGGCTGTCGAGATAGGTAAGCACAGGGGCAGTGACGTATCGTGCGCCGAGGAGGCGCGCTCTTATAAGGCCTTCACGTCGAGTGGCTCTGACTATCCTAACTTTTGGTAACGATGACATGTAGTCATCTAGTTGCTGCATTAGGTGAGCTGCAAATACACGCGTTTAAATATTTAACAATTTCATGTAGACACATAAATTTAGTCGTTTTAATCCCGCGTAGGGTCCATTCGGTACATGAAATACTATCGATATGTAAAGAAAAAATAAAAAGTACCTTTTTTCAAAAACTCGAATTAATATACGCATGTACGAAATTAATTTCTTTGAGTAAACGATTCAATGACCTTGTAGGTAGTTGTTGTTCGTTGCGTACTAACTACCTACAGCTCATTGACCTCGTTTAGCTGACGTTGACTTAAAGAAATTAATTTTGTTCATGCGTAAATTTAATTCGAGTTTAAAAAAGTACGTTATTTTTTTTAATTTTATCTTTACAAATCGATAGTATTTCATGTACCAAATCGACCCTCCACGGGATTAAAACGACCAAAATGTAACGATGTATAATAAAATACAAGAAGTAGCAAATAGAATGGGTACAAAGGTGATTCTTATTTCTATAGAAATCTCTTTAGAAAAAGACTAAAATAATATGATACAATTTAAAGGTACTTGTAACTACGACTAAGTGTTATATTTTGAACTTAAGGGTACCTTCAAATTAGCCGCAAACTACCATTGCGCGCCACCAAGCGGCTAATATGAAAGCACCCTAACAAACGCTATGATTGAACAAATTAAGTAGTCAAACCGTAACACAAATAATTATTATTCAGCATTCATGTTTCACAAACACAGACTTACGCATATCGGAAAAGTCATCGACGAGAATGATCTCCTTGATCAAGTGAGCCGGGGACCGATCCAGTACAGAGTGTACAGTTCTAAGTAGCACCGACCACGCTTCGTTGTGGAAACATATCACCACAGATGTCTGCGGTAAGTCTTCTAGATATCGGCCTGGTACTTTGCACCTGGTGAGATAAAATTTGTATTACTTATAACTAGTTACCAAATTTTTTTTTTATTCGTATATCGGAAATTGAGGTTTACTCTGGATATTTTTGTTTGTTTTTAATTCAGTATGAAAAAGTAAATTATGGAAGTTCAAGTACTTGTAAAACTTAGTTTTAATACTAGTTTAAACTTAGATGTAAACTCGCACACTAGGCACTCAAAACTAGAAGAACTATGCAAATATTTATTTTGCGTGGGAGTCGAACCCGTGACACGCAGCGCAGCAATAAATCGCTCAAAATGAAATATCAATCACATTTAGGACCTCATTTTTAACATATTTTTAAGCAAGTAAGATGTTCTTATTATTTTTATTCTCAAATTGATAAACCTTATTTTAGAATAATTAAAAAAGTGATATTTTTAAGTCACTTAAATCTACAAATACTCGTATCTATCTTTGGTAGATCTTTATTGTACCAATAAAATATCATAACAATCTCCAAACACAAATAGTTGCAAAATCAAGAAAATATAAATAAGTTAAGATATTATGTAACAAACGATACGATAAAAGTATCTGTAACGTTAAAACGTGAAATAAAATCCTTATCTTTAAACCAAATTATTATTTCCTCTCAGCAGCGCCGTTGGAAATTTTATTACAAATAGTGTTGGGCCCCGATAAGGCTAGGTTACAAAATATAGTATTTTTCACAGGTTTAACTGAGCCTTACTGAGAGGAAATTCTTAGGAGCCGAGAGTATATTTAATATATTTTTTCTTTATCCACTACAAAGCAATGCGTTGATTCAGATAAATGCGAGGAAGGATTCACAGAAATCCCTGAATCCCTCGGGATGTTTTCGAGGTCGTACCTCATACAACATGTTCTGCGGATTTGGTATCATTTTCTTACCATTCATCCCTTGGGTCCGGCAGCTTTCTTCTAATAGATATCAGGTCACTGACATATTGGTTGAAAGCGTTCTTTTTCCAACCCTCGGAGACAGCTTGTTTGGCGTCGTCGCTTATATTCTTCGGTAGGACGACCGGTTTGCCTAGTTCACCGGGTGCGTTGTCCGAGCCCGGCGCAGCTAGCACACCGAGCCCTATGAGATATCCACTATTATAGCCAACGTCTTTTAAAAACAGCATTTCCTTAATTTGCAATATAATATACTTAGTTATTTTAATAAAATCATGATAGTAATTTACAAACTTGAGTGTATGGAACTGAAAATGAGTTTTCACTAATTCAATATGATTCAAATCATGATTTAGCTAGGATATACATGAAATATTACCGTATGGCAATTAATTAATTATGGAACGTCTGCGGTTAATATGTGTAATGGTAGTGTAAATTAGTAGTACAGCTGTTAGCTACAACTGTCCTCCACCAATACATTTATGGCATACAATCTGTTTTATAGGCACAATTAATTACAAACTACAGCCCGAAACCACAGAAAAGACACTACACGTACATATAAAAGATCTACATTTAAGGGAAAGTATAGAACACGGAGTAGATAACAATTGGAGAAATTATGTACAATATAATTAATTGTTTTGGTGACATCTTCGGGTGCTTTTCCAACCAAGACGGGTACTAAAAAAAGACGAATATATAAAGACGGGTAATTAGACGGTACGTGAGAATTAAAGAATCCACTAATATTACCATTTCATTTTCATGGACTAGCCTAGCTCTGGCAGAAAAGAGTCGAGCGGAATTAGATATTTAAAAATATGCTACACATCCTCGCAACACATAAGTTCCTTGCAGAGTTTTAGTGAAAACTATTAGATACTTTCACGATGCCCCTGAATATCTTCAGTGATGTTTTAGGTACAAAAATGGGTTACACCTGGAACATCATCGGTAGAAAAGCACCCTTCTGGTCAAAAATCGAGGATAAAGCAAAATAGATGATTATAAATACTAAATGCTACATAGCGAATATCAGGAATTCGCTATTGACGTTCCGTTTGTACACTACTCCGTGAAAAAGACTAACAACAAAGGCCATTAAATATTACCTTCATTTCCCGCAAGCCGACCGATCCAATCGACCCGCGTTGGTGCTGTGACGGACAAACGCACATTATCATGCAAAATGTCGAAATAAAGGAAGCCGCTAACAAACTCTAACATGCGAATTAATAAATCAAGTGAGGGGTGTACGCTTTACAGAAAATGTGGACCTTATTTATGTAGTTTTCCTCTACCTATAATTTATTTAATAAGTTGAGGAATATTCTTGTAAACTGTTTGGTAGAATTCATAATTATGTAAAATAAGATCTTTATCTCGTAATGTTTTGGTTTTGCTTGATTTCAATAGATGGCATTGCTAGGGTCTTGAGACCTCACCCTCATGAGTATGGATAAAATAATATGGGCTTGTCGCACAATAGTAGGTAAATAGTGAATTTGGGTGCTTTACATTTGATGTCCAAAAAGAGCATCGTAGAATCATCTAACTGCATACTTTAGAAATTCGTAAACTTTGTTGCCCTCAAGACATTCGTTTATGTTGATCAGCTTTTTGGTTGATGCGGTTTCTGACATTTTAGCTTGTGACATTTTAAGTGACAAAATGTACAAGTGAAAAAAAAAACTTACCATGATGAGGCAGATTTATTAGATTTCTAAATTATATTTAAGTGCTAATACGAGGAAATCTTTTTTAAACTAGTCTAATTTAAATAATTAGGATTTAAACCTGTTACCAATACGATGGCCTGGTAACGGGTCTACAGATAGTGCAAGTGCATATTGAATTGGATATTGTCATTTTGATCCAAGTCAAATGTATTAGTATCTAAAATTGTGCATTCGAATCTCCGTCATAAGGAGTTTAAGAGCCAGCACTGCTTAAGTTGTGGCGTCAAAAGCCAGTTCTGGCAAGTGCCTATCAAGTATAAACAAAACCCATCATATTGTTCGTAATCTCGTCCTCATTATGAACTATATGTAGTTTGCACCCTGCACCAACACGGTGTTCACAATTTGAAAGAAGAAAGCATTTTTCAAAACATTTAGTCATCTGTGGTTCGTCTGTGTGTATCTGCACTCTGTGGGTATCAATGTCATTGTTCTTTTTTGTGCCGCGCGTTGTGCACATACTTTCAAATTGTATCGTGTTAAAATTAATTGTCATCAAGAAAATAGGAGAAAACAAGCTTAAAAATCAAGACGAGGCTACGATCGAGTGAATTGAGTGTGGTATCTGGAAAAGCGATTAAAGAAATAATTTTAATAACCATGTTTTTATGTTGCTAAGTTTTTTATGAATAGTACCTACATACTCTTAGCAAATTTCTAGAACTCATGAAATGATCAATATGCCTAGTGTATCTACATAAGTACCTAACAATTAAAATTATTAATGAATAAATTAACCACTGAAACAAATTATGATGATGAAATCTTTAGTTACTTTATCTATAACATATTTTGGAGGTATGCGGAACAAAGAGTAAAGTGCTGCAAGCCTCCCTTGTAAAGGGTAGATCCTCAGAACAGAGGGGTGTTATGTATGGTGGACTATATTGCTGGTATACATGATTTCGGGCGGTTGTATCTATTCAGATCGCACGGAGAACTTTAATTGCGCGATACAGGATAGTTCCTTTGTGATGACATAGATGTCGCTACAAAATAATTAGTTACAATTCTTAACACAACATTAATCCTTAAACATCTACATTATAGTATATGATGAGGACCAGATTACGAATATAATTAAACAGATCGGACTAACTTACCTAGTGACGTCCGATCCTCAATTATGTGAAGTAATCTTGTCCTCATTACATCCCAACCCTTCCCAGATTCTTAGGTACGGTCAGGGGTCAAAAGTGCAGTTGCACTCTAACAATGCTAAACTGTCTAAAATTTCTTTGTAGTAGAAGCCCAGTGTTCTGCAACTAGTTTATTCAATATTTTAGATTATATGCTACCAACTAAATCGGTCATGATTCATTGACCCTCTTTTACAAAGAAATTTTATATACTTTAGCGTCGGTAGAGTGCAACTGCACTTTTGAGCCCTGACTGTACATCATCTTACCCCATTCGATAGTTGTGTAAGAATCTATGTTACTTTAAAATAATGACATTGATAATTACTCACAGAGTGCAGGTATCCACAGAAAAATTCACAGATTACTAAATGTTTTGAAAAATGCTTTCTTCTTTAAAATTGTGAACAGCGTGTAGGTGCAGGGTACAAACTACATGTATATAATGAGGACAAGATAACTGCACATAATTGAGGGTCGGACGTCACTAGGTAAGTTAGTCTGATCTGTTTAATTATGCTTGGTTAATATGCTCTGTTCTTTTTTTTTTCTTTGCCCTTCTGTCACGTACTTAAAGGGCTATGCCCGATTGATTGCTCAGGTACCGAAATTCAACATATTTTTATGTAACAGTATAACTATGATAATTTTTTGTATTATTTTTTTAGTTTGTAGGTTGTTGGCTTGCTATACGTTTTAGTGCATATTATAAGTATAGCAAGCAATTAATTAATCAAAATATATGACGTCGATGGCACCGCCCTTTTATTGAACAGTTACCATTGAGAGCCGGAATAAAGTTAAATAGAAGAAAGCAATGGCGATTCATTGTTATAACACTCTTGGGAAAATCCTTTTAGAAATCCATTACAGTATTCCGTTTCGTCTATCCTCATTACCATTTGTATTGCATGTATTAGTCGTAAGACAATCGCATCGGGAGACGCGTCTGTAAGAGAATGTAAAGAAAACACGGAAGGCAATATTTGTAAATGCAAACAACGGCAGCACTGATGCCATTATAATCAGCTGGATGCTGTTTTCGAAAAGGAATAAATAAGGAGCGAAGAATTCCAAGGCTTTCTTCCTTTTCAAAATCAAGTGATGCTATACAATTTGATTTCTGTAGATATGATAAATTTCCTTATGGAAACATACCTAATAAAATGTATCCTCCGTATCAATTTTGTATTCATCATATTCTGATTTATTTATATCGATGTTATCGTTAGAGTTATGTTAGTTTCGTGAGTGACACAGTGCAATATCGTATAAAGCTAACGATATATCTGGTATTTGATTTAACACCTACACCAAGCAAGCTCATGCAGTTTCAATGCATAAATAACACTCACCATCAGATAGGTTATTGCCGTAGGTTTCGCTCTTCCTTTTTGTTGACGTGGGCTTCGCCATTTTCAAGGGTTTCGCCTCTGCATCCTCGTATTCAATCGCTGGTGCAACGATTGCGTTCCTTGACCCGCCATTTGTTGTCAATAACGCAACCATAAACCATATCGCTGTCAGAATGAGCACAGCCTTTAATATCAAAGTCCGCCTCCGTAGGAAAAACATATTTGCAAATTTCATTGTTTACAACTTCTTCCAAGATACAGACAGGATTAAGTTCTATGTTGAATTGCTTCACTCAATACATTTTTCAAAACTTGAATATTTTAGTCTTATCTCCATTAAAATCTAGGATGTTTAAATCAAAAAATCTTCTTTATAGAATTTGAGCAATAATGTTTACACTATCTATAATCACAAAAGGGTGACTAGCATAAATAATGAGATATGTCTTCGTGTTTTACGATTGCCACAAGATATGGTTCCTCGATATGACAGTTGCACTGATGAAAAATTTGCTTCACATGACTTTGGTGAATGTATTGGCTATAACTTCGCGTTTGTTTGCTTATGTTTGAAGAGTTTCTTTCTCGTTTTTTGTTTCATTTCCAAGTGCTCATTGAGCATGATTTATCGTCCATGTTCTTCAGCACGAGTCCTGGGAACAAAATAGTTGCTTATCAATAACATAACACGCACACTCTGTCTAGCTACGTAAATAAAATCGCCGTAATTTTGATTGATGTTCTTCTCTAAGTATAGTTGTATTTATGGCAGGCGATTTTTTCGCGCTTAATCCCCGCCGGTGGCCACTCAAAAGGTAATTGTGTTGGAAGGCCCCTTTTAAGGGTTCTCCACGTCGGATACTATGATTGGAAAATATCGGGTTCAGATTGACGCGTTGTCGTAGATAGAAGGGTCATCTCACATAGCAGAGTTATGTTAAATAATTCGTTGATATAATTGCTAATTATACGTTTGTATAAAACTAGGTGTGTAAAATTTACTTAATTAATTATTATACGTATACATATTGAATATCCATCTAAATATGAAAAGGATATAAAATTAAGACTATATGCATATATAAAATTGACCTCGGTCCCATAACAACACATGTTACTGGATAGCGTGTAGCGGGTAATTTTACCCGCAACTTCAATTGTATGGAATTAAATATTAAAATCGTATTGGCGCTGTTACAGGTAAAGTATAGAATACAGGCATAATAAATACCAGGTGATTCTGTACAAAACGCAAGTACACTATAATATACAATACCTAGGTATTCTATAAATTGCTGGATTATATAGATTTCTGGTAACAACACAGCGAGTTGTAAATTGTTAATTCATTTCAAAAGGATCCCTGGATATTGTGATGGGTCGTGAACAGCGCAATTAATCAGCAGTTACATTAAAAGTTAAATCTACTTTTGATAGCATCCAAAGAATTTTCGACTGTCAAATAATTCTCTTCAAGAACCACATTAATAAGTCACAAATAGCGAAAGTTTTACAGCCCTACGAAGAACTAAAGATGTACAATGGAGCCCTTTTCCTGTGGAATGAGGTGGTGGGTGGTAGTTTCCTCCACACGACTGATGGATTGTTCTGCTTCGTACATTATCGGGGCTAGCTGCCAGTGCCATTTTTCAAGTGGTCACACAGCTATTTTGTAGGCCAGAATGGCAACACCCGGTCTCGCTTTTAGTGTTAAAAATTGCTTTGAAATTATTCTGTCACTGTTCAATATATTTTAAAATATATTCAACAAAATATAGAAACTGCTACGTTTAAATCAATTAAAAACATTTTTCATCTATATTTTATATAGCAGTAATCTTGCAATGATTACATAACTAAAATAAAATAAAAATTCTGGTCAAGTA
This sequence comes from Leucania comma, assembly GCA_958295575.1. NCBI lineage: Eukaryota > Metazoa > Arthropoda > Insecta > Lepidoptera > Noctuidae > Leucania > Leucania comma. The sequence continues at coordinate 8,836,061 of OY282474.1, read as the reverse complement.
CGAGTCGGACTCGTACACGAAGGGTTCTGTACTTCAAAATTAAAATAAAATCAGCCTTATTATGTTCCCACTGCTGAGACTCAGACTTTCTCTCTAGGAGAGGGAATGGGATGTAATCCACCACGCGGGCCCAGTGCGGGTTGGTGGATGTCACATGTCTTCGAATTTTTGGTTCTAAGACATGCCGGTTACCTCCCGATGTTTTCTTTCACCGTTTTGAGAGCAGTGGTGATGAAATAAATTATATACAAAGTATTGCGCCTGGCTAGGTTTGAACCCTCGACCTACAACTCGTCAGGCGGGGTAGTTACCACTGGCGCCACTAATACTCGACGTACTTTTTGGATACGGAACGCTAGAAATACGAGAACTAATTGAAAACAGACTATGTATTATCTTCTAAGATCTACATCTGAAACTTGATATCGCAAGAACTAAAACTTCTGAACCCAAATATTTGACAGGCAAATGAATTCGCGAAATTTCACAACTAACAACATTTCATTCTTCTAGAAAAGGGCACGATTGTACATTTTAGATTTTACAACATTATTCGTATTTTGTTAGAAGAGAAGGAATTCCAATAAAAAATTCAATTGGTCTCACGAAGTCAAGAAATGGAAATGAGTGTAAAGTATGGTTCCTTAGGTAATCTGACCCCAATTCCATTGCTGCACACACTTAACCCAAATTTTATTCAACTTTTATCTTGAACTTTTTAACTAAGCCAACGAGCTTTGCATCATAATTATTAAAATGAAATTTTACCTTTTAACTGCGATGTTCTTGCGAATCCGGCTTCGTATTGTATCTGTAACAATTACACAAAATGTTAATTCAAACTTCAAGACAAAGATCATACGTCTGTGCCAATATATTTAAAGGGAATGTCGAAATACGAGCAATAAATTAGATAAAATCTTTACGGTCTCAAATTTTACGTAAATAGCTCTAAATGGTGAAATATCCGAACATCTGAGACGTCTGCTGTAATAAATTCGAGGAAACTCCTCCCGAGGGCCTTTAGCAACTTAACCGTATTGGTATAAATTCAAAATATTCACCGAGATTATTATTACATCCGTATCGGAAACGTATTTATATGTAACAGAGATTGCAAACGATTTATTTTATTTTATAAATTTATGGCCATCTCTAAATAAAAATCAAGATAATGTTTGCTAGTGTTAAAAATAGTTCTCGACCTACTTACTTATCAAAGTACCTATGAAAAACCTATTTTTTTAATACACAACCTGTGATCATAGAGCGTAAAGGGCAAAGAACAAGAATTAAGGTTTTACTATAGGTATATATTTAGCCATCAAAATCTCAACAAAAATTAAGGTTAGCTAACAATCTCATATATTCACAGTGTTTTAAAGTCAAGGTTTTTAGAACCGAATTGCTCATCTTGAAAAATAAGCGAATAACTACAACATGAGCCAATGGCCAATTATTCAAATGAAGCTGCATTACATTTGAGAAGAGGGAATCGGTCAACCGATTGCAGTTACAAGCATAACCGTTTGGGTCGTTGATGCTGCGTATTACATACGGCGTATTCATACGCAATGCAGATCCGTATTTACAAACTTGAGCGTAAAAATACGCATTATGTTTCGACATAATGCGTATTTCTACACTCAAATTCGCTGGTACCGAAGTAACAGTTACGGCAGAGTATTAAATATATACGTTATTGCTATTTGCTTTAGTTGTTCATGTTCACTTTTATTTGTTTATCTCTAAATTAAGAACATTAATTAATTTCGTGATTCTATTTACAGATCCAATTTATTGTATAATTTATAAGCGACATTGGTAAATCCAAATTAATAGGTTCATATTTTACGATGAAGCTGAATTTAGAGCATAAAATTTATTACCAGATATTTAAAATCTAATACTGTAAAAGATTGAACAGCAATCTCGTCTGTAGATATTAAATAGAATCACACATTAAAAGGATTGTAAAACGGAGCGAAAGTATCGCATTAACTTTGATTCAAACTATCAATTGAGACATACAAGAGGTATGTAATTAAGGTTTTCATTTTCACATTCCAAGTGCAAAATGGAATTCGTAAAACACGTAGTCTGCGTTTCCCTCAGTTGTCGAGATTGCATAGAACAATTTTAATTAAATAGTTTAAAGCGATGTCACAATATAACAGTGCAATGTTTCTAGTAAGCATTTAGATTATTTTGCTGGAGTTCGTAAGCCAGTTAGAAGCGTTTACAGCCACAACATGAGCGGAAGACAAACTATAACAGAGGCGCTAGGCTTTGAAAAGTTGGTCATATCGAATATTGTGCTTCAATATTGTGGTTATGAGGGTCAATTTTGAAACAGAAAATATTTCTTGGAACCATATTGGTTGACCGACATGTAAAAAATATGACACGTTTTAGAGTAAGTGATAGCGTAATAGTGAATAAAGCAGAACGTACTTTCGTCAAATAATATGGGATAAGATCAGCAATACAGTGTTGAATAAAACGAATTTTTTGAGTCTGTTTAGCGTCCGTCAGTGAGTTCATGGTATCACCTAACAGAATACCAGCGCTGGTTATTTATCTTTTTAAGTAAAGCAGCCTGTACTAAGTTAGGCGCTTTTTTGGCGTGGCATAGATATTTTTTGTTTAAATTATGTATTTTTAGTTTAAATGATTGTGTGAGGCATACACATTTTTTTCTTTCATTCCTAATATTTCAGTATATTGCACCATTTAATGGGAGGATTAAGAAATCTAAAAATAAAAGAGACGTTTTTAAAATTATCAATTATTACCATCATAAATTATTATCATTTCACTTGATATAATCATAAAGCATATCGCGATTTTGCGTGACATACATTTTATGCTACGTTTACATGTGGGCCCAGCCTCGGCCAATCGATGGTGTTTTGACGGGATTTCCCCGTTTGTACAATTGCTACACAATAGCAAATGGCCGAGGCTGGGCCCACATGTAAACGTAGCATTACATAAGAGCCAATACAAAATTGATTAAACTTTTAAATAATTTAATATTCATAAAACTTTACACTAACACTACCATTAATTAATCAATCTATACAATTCAATTAAATATCTATACTTTTATCTCTTCTCTCTCTATAAACATGCCATTTACTGGCCTCAAAAGTCGCAAGCGTTGCGTGCGCGCAACCATGACCTAAGTCAACCCCAGTGGCTCCTCCTACCGGTCACGAGCCAAGATGTGCAACTACTAATTTACGTCATTACTTCATTCATCATTTCATAGTGAATGCAGTCATTTAATGCTGTGACCGGGTTGGGGAAATTGAATTCGAGAGATACCGTTTTGACATGGTACACTGTATTGATGGGGTTACCCTTACCGAGATGATGGTTGATGAAAATGTATTGGAAAAGAAGGTACGTACACTATAGTAATTTTGATAAGGACAGGAGAATATGTGTGTGATTCTTTTTTTATATAGGTTCATAAGATGTGTATGTCATATTTTATTATAATGTTTACTGTTTGAAACAAATGGTTTGCCATTCCTTCATAATCAAATTTCTAGAAGCTGTTCATACATTAAAAACCTATCAATTGTAGAATCAGTCAATTATTGAATCAGTCATTTATAGAATCAGTCAATTTGAGAAGCGGTCATTTGTAAAATCTGTCTTATATATAGTTGTAAATTCCGAAAATCTGTCAATCTATGTAATCATTTCGTAAATCTAACATTCCTAGAGTAAACTAATTTTTGTAAAAAGATACAAACAGGTTATCGTTGAAAATAAATGGTAAACGCAACCTTTAATGCAGCTGAAATATTTCATGTGCTAGTACTTGTACAACGTTATAGAAAATCGTCGTATATTTTCTTACTAATTACAATACGACCTTTAAGTAAATTAAGGATAGTAGATCATGGCAATAACTTGGAAAAATACTACCGATAAAAAACTAGATTAAAAATTCGATTTATGATCGTATGATAAGAATTTCAGCCAGACAAAGGAATAATCTTAAAGCTAAATATTCCAAGAAATATAATAAAGCAGAAATAACCTTTGACTCATTATTAATTTCTTAATCTATTGCTCGTAACACGATTAATAAATATTTCCGTAATAAAGATCAGTCTTGATAATAATCCAATTACTTCATCCCGAAAGAGAAAGATATTAAAAATGTACCCACGTCAGAGGAGAAATCGGTAAAGATCTCTACTAAAACAAAGATAAAATGGCCTAATTTGGCAATCCCTCCCGAGAATTCATTTTCCTTTTTATCGAACTCGATAGAACCCACTGAGTGACTGACGCCTTCCTAGTTAAAGCCATTTCAGAAATTTGGTTTTCGAAATTCCGAAATCTGACGCTGTTTCCTGAATGGGGAAAATAATTATGATCTGTTATCTGAAGTACGGTGGTACAATAGAGAAGAAAGATTTTATTATGGTGCTCAAAAGCAACGAGATAGACTTTGGTGCAGTTTTCGTGGCACACACAACATTTGTCCCAACTTTACGACGTATTAAAACTTCGGTGTCGTCTGGGCCCTCCTTACGAGAAGAGGAAATAAAATTATGACCGATAAAACTTAACGAAAAAACTTTTCGTAATAAGCGGAACAGATATAAATAAGTGTCTTTACAACGTCCATAACAATTTTGATGGAAATGAAGGACGTGTCACCGTCACGTTTTCAGTACCAACTTTTGTGAAATAATTTTCGTCAGCTTCTATTTTTATTAGAATTTTCATAATAGTCCCAACATCTAAAGTGATATCAATGAGACGACTTTGTTTTGTTTGTTTGGTAGTTGGAGATACCTAGAAGTAGATAGGTACTGTTTTTGTTATGGGAAGATTTCAAAGTATCGCAGAATTAGTAGGTCACTTACAGGGTGGACTAATGACCCGGGTGGTTCATCAATTGTAACGAATGCACGATCCTTAAAGGATCGGATTGCAAATAAAGTGAATCTGAATCTGAATCTGATACAGAGACGCAATCACGAGTTAAAAGGTAGAAATGAATGCTAATGGAGCGCTATTGGAAAATTCAACACAAAAGGCGATCTCTCAATTATCCGAATACACAAAATTTCTATTAGAAGATTGTTTTTAAATTCCCCACAATAGGAACGACTCCTATGTCGTGAGTGTGTTCACAAACAGGTAAATTCACAAGACCCTCACACCCGGAGAAGTGATATTAGTGAAGTAATACAAGCCTTTGTATGGCCATACAGAGGCTTGTATTACTTCGGGAATCCATTTTTTTTAAATGATCAAAACTTATGCTTGACAGCAATCCCACTTGATGGTAAGCAGTGATGCAATCGTTGATGGTGAGGCGCACTAGTTTATTAAGAGCCTATGCATTCTAGCATTGAAGACACCCAAATAGTAATTGGACGGGAAGACCGCAGCAGGTAAATTATTCCACTCCTACGATGTACGCGGTATAAACGACGAGGCAAAATGCTTGGTCCGCCATAGAAATTTCAACAACAATTGTGACGATATGAGAAACTTTTCCAGTTATAGAATAGTCATGATATTGGTTAAAGATTATTTTCAATTAAAAAAGAAAAAGTTAAGATCAGGTATGCAAATTACAAGCAACAAAACAAAAAATTTGCAGAACGCCATTAAAAAAAATTGCAACGAAAGAATCTCGGTCGGACTATGACATAGAAATCTTGACACAATCAACATACCAATGGAACTTCAGTGAACCAACATGCAAACTGCATTCTAAAAAGCAAAATAACACCTGCCTTTCTTATTGACTATGTGCAAGAAAGCCATCAAAGTAAGCACGTACCTAGAGCAAGATTGCACGTTCACCATACAATGTAGACAAACACCGGTCAAGGGTCACCGCACTTCCCCTCCTGATCCCCCCGCACCCGTTAGAGTACTGCTAATGACATTTGCGAGGTTTTAAAGCTATACATACCAACACACCCCGGGTTTAGGATTATGTGTATTTTTCTTTCTATTACTGTATACGGCGATCAGTATAAAATGGCATTTTATTCGTTCAGTACTAGGTACTAACGGGAGTTGGTCGGAAAATCATGAAAAAAGTCATAAGTGGAATATCATCTAAAGCCTTAATGACCGATCCGCCGTAGACCGGAAGAGCGTGTCAGATTTTTACTGACTAAAACCACACCTATGTTTTATTTTTGCTTTCCAAGACCCCGGTTTCTCTTTCGGAAGTAAATACAAGGCGCCAGTATGCCGTAGCCCGCAGGGGCCTAGCAGGGCTGAACCTGTTAGGCCCCTACGGTTTTGTGGACATCTCTTTGAGGCGCGCGTGAATGAATCACTACGTGCCGTCAACGACTCTGTCTCAGTCCAGACGATTACCGGACTACCGTAAGGTGAACTACTCATTGCTTGTCGTCTGCAAGCCCACGCAATCGGTGGCTGGAAAGCTGACAATGGCGTCAGGATGGCCGTTCTCACACGCGTGCCTTTGTTAGCATTACTGCTACGCAGAAGAAGAATACCATCGGCCATTCTCCTGCTCAGTGTGGAGTGTCGATCAATCCCATAGACCAACCTAACTGATATATGGTACAAATGTATGTACCATCAATAAAAATATAGAGATCCATTCTTGACTGGTTCGCGTTTGACCGCTTGTTATCTCACCTGATGGTAAGCGATGATGTGATCGACGATGGAGCACGCTTGCCTAAAAGTAACCTAATCACTCTTGACTTAAAGACGGCAGGAAATTCTACACAGCTCAGCTCTGCGGTCAATGAATGTGAACTTCTCAAAAGGCACTGAAAGTTTTGACACGTTTCGAACCAAAACATTCTTAATTCAAAACTTGGCCTCCATGCTTACCCTACATAGATTAAAGAAAATTATGGTTATAATAAAAACAGTTTTAAAGTGAGCGCCATAATTTTTATTTTAAAAACAAACAATACCGTTAAGTGAAATCACATGCCACAATGTAAAACTCGTATAATTAATAACAAATACGAGTACATAATAACGTTAAGTGCTCATTATGACGATACTTTGTCATCTACCTGTAATTACTTTCCACTAACGTTAATTAATAAAGCGATCATTAATTTGTGAAGCACATCCCCTATATACCTATCTATGTACTTAAAATAAAACTTAATTATCTGACTTAATGACTTTATGTTCGCAGGTACTTTTTTTTTGGTGCCACTTGGGTAATGAAATAATTATCATACGTATTTCTTACTTAAAAAGGACAATAAAAACTTATAAAGGTAAAATGCGTTCAAAAATGTGAGCTTGTTAAGTCACTACTGGGCTAAAGTGTACAAAGGCGTGACGTCACGAGTTAGGGAGACAAACAAATACATGTCCTAATTTTAGGACAGGTTTATAATAGAACCTTCTGAGCCCCAAAATTCACAAGTTCAAATTTAAGAAAAAAGAGTAATGGATAGCATTCTTTAATTCAAGCTAACTTTATTCGCAATACATTAACACGCGCTAAGACCATCGCTGATGATGGCGAGAAACCTGCGAGCCTAAAGTGAGACTCGGTGAGCACGGGCGTATCACACTTACAAAACGCATATGAGCAGATGGACAATGGTCGTCAAATAGTGGGATACCTGAAAACATTTATGTTGGTGTCTGGACTCGATCCTGACCGGTAAAAATAAAACTCAAACCGCCTTAAAATATAATTAAAAAATAAACTTAAACCCAAACGCGGTCTAAATATAGTTCCGGGACTATTACTAGGTTTAATACCAATTAAACGCGAACTAAATGTAGTTCCGGGACTATTACTGGGTTAATGCCAATTAAACACGATCTTAATGTGGTTCGGGACTATTACTAGCTTCAATACCAATTAATAGTGATCTAAATGTAGTTCCGGGACTGTTACTAGGTTTAATGACAATTAAACCTAGTAATTATAACTACTTTAGATCGCGTTTTGGGATAAGGTGAAAAGAGAACAAACCCGGACTTAAAGAAAAGTGATATAGGAAAATAAAAGGTTTTTTGAATGAATATCTATTAAAAGTGAAAAAAAAAACTTGCTACAACACTGAAAACCTTTGAAAATACATTACTATTTCTCTACCGTAGAATTACCATTACAAAATAATCATAATAATCTTACGGTTACCGATTAGTAAACAAAGATTGCATGCCCAGTTGAATGGAGAATCGATTAATTTGCAATCGAAATGCGTTCCTGATAATTTGGTTAAATCTCTCTCGTTTCGATAATGACTGCGTTACTTCATCAATCATTTAACCAGATTGGTTGAATTAAGTACCTAATCAAATTTTTCAATATGATGACTTAACTCAACTTTGAACTGTGGAAAAAAAGTCCTACATTCATAAAATCCATCCAACTAAACCAAACAAACAATTTGTTTTGTTTTCAGTGCTTACGTGGGTAAATGAACGGAAACGAGATGGAAAGCGATCCAATCGGACACGCCATAACCATGGCAGTAAGTCCCCTTTTTAAGAAGTGGCTAGAGAGGCATCACGGTGTCCTTACTTTCCGCATGACGCAAGTTCTCACAAGACATGGTAAGTTCGGAAGGTCCCTGCACCTGATTTAGGTTGAAACGCCCGGTAGACACCATAGTGGGAACCGTCTAGAGGACACGCTGGAACCTTTGGTGGAGGTGTGCTCCGCTTGGGCGGATTATTACTCATGCCGACGATCGCTCCCGCAAGGACACCGCATCCTTGTGGGAGCGATCGTCGGCAGCGACCTCTCTCGCCGGTCCCTGTTTTAGGGTATGGTCCGGAGTGAAGGAGATTGGGCGGTGGTAACCTTCATTTGGAAAGCAGTAATGCTAGCGAAGAAGGTGGCCGCACGTGTGAAGGAACGGATTTCCTGACGCCCTCTTCACTGGGACCCCAACTCCAACAAACCATCGGGAATTCGACGACGAGCTAAGGGTAGTTCACAGTCCGGCCGTTTGGTAACCGTCCAAACCGAGTCCGAGTTGTTGGCGGCGCGTAGTGATTCACGCGCGTCTAAAAGAGATATCAGCAAAACTGGTAGGTGCCCAGAAGGCTGAAGTCTGCAAGGTAACTTTAACTAAAGAATGTAAGTAGGTATAGTTGTAGTCATTAGTAATTTAAAGACTGACACACTAGAGCACGCGAAGTCATTAGATGATTGCCCACCTCAAAAAAGAAGCGATCCGATGAGGTTTACGTGAATTCAACGCGACGCGGCGGGATGGTTCTACATGCGCTCAAAGTCCAACCGCAATTTATTTTAAACAAGCGACTGCACCGCAATAGTTCGCACAAAAAGTACTTTGACTATACCTTCTCTGTGTTCTGTGTCTTATATAAAAATATAGGTTGCGTTTACTAAAACCGCAACTACAGGAAAGGTCAATTTCTAACAAAAACTCTTTTTAAACAAACGATATTGTGAAACTAAAAGTAACTTTATATTATTATAATTTTTTGGATTTCAATGACCTGGGCACTTCACTACATAGTATAAAACATAGCCGCTTTCCGCTGTCTGTCCCTATGTATGCTTAGATCTTTAAAACTACGCAACGGATTTTGATGCGGTTTTTTTAATAGATAGAGTGAACTGATTCAAGAGGAAGGTTTATATGTATAATACATGCATAATTATTTATTATCACAATTGAACCCGTGCAAAGCTAGGACGGTACGCTAGTGGACCAATAAGTAAAGTCTTATTTAATTAGTTACTTTATCAGCCGTACTAACACCCAGTGACACAAAAAATTAACATAGAAATGTTACACTTCGTACATTTCCAACAAAGTGCCACTTCAAGGGAGACAGAAGTATAAAAAAAGAACAAAGTTAGTGCTTTTATCAAGACAAATAGTTCACAATGCTCTAGTGTGTTTTCGTTATCTAGACGTGCTGGATTAGGTCCTAGTTTTCACTAAAATGTAGACTTTTCTTGACGTTATGAACTCTTGGTAGCGTCGTGTCTAGTGTCACTTTGCAATGTGTATCTATTTTAGATTGTTTAAGATGACGAATTTATTTCTTGAAAAGATTCTTTTTTTGGTGGGGAATCATCAAATGATCTCTCTAACTCTGGGAGCAAGTGGGAGAGTCAAACTTTACTCACTAATAAACCACTAAGGCCACCTTCAGCTGCATTTTGCTTTCCAGGGCCTTTGTAACTCTTTCGATTAACTCCGCACCTTGGGAAATATTGTGTTTCGAATGGATGGAAATGAATTAATCTGCTGGTAGTATTTATTTAAAGCCATCGATAAGTTAATTACGATAATTGATACCTTGAAATATGATACGGCTAAAGAGTTCACTCCTGGGATAGTTACTTATAAAGAGACGTATGAGGTCATAAATAAACTCATTAGTGCGCCGACTCCCCAAGAATTGTGAAATGAGTGAAAGAATGATTATTAAGGTAAAAATTAAATGTACCTTTTCTCAACTAAGTTAGGGTCAGTGAACAGTATAGCCGAATGCAACAGAGCACCAATATTTTATACTAGCTTCTGCTGGCGGTTTGGGCCGTGTAAAAATGTATGCCTATGTTACTCAGTAATAAAGTAGCAATACACTGGCGAAAGAATTTTCAAAATCGGTCTAGTGGGCTTGCGGGTGACGAGCAATGGGTAGCTCATAACCATCGTCCGGCAGTCCGACAACATTTTGGAACTCGGTCTGTTATAGAAACACCGACTTTCAAAATTAAAGTTATTTTGCACATTTTTTTTACATTGAAGTCGATTGTATTTTTTATTTTGCTTTTTTTTTTTTTATTTCACACTTTTGAGCTGTAGTACCTCTTAGCGAAACTTAATAGATACCTTCCGCCATACAGTGCATAGTGTTTCACGCACGCCTCAAAGAGATGTCAGGAAAACCATAGAGCTGAAGCCTACTGGAGCCAAAGGTTGACTCTTAACCCTGGGACGCGAAGGGCAACTTATGGATCTTAAATGTGATGTTAGTCAATAAAGCTTGACACGCCTTTCTGCTCTGCCCTAGAGCGAGAGAAGTTAGTAGAAGACTTACCACCTTAAAAAAATCTCCTTACAAAAAAAACCTGCAAAATTTCAATAAAACACTGGGCCTACCCCTATACTCACGAGTATTATGAACAAATAACACATGCTGAATGATCAAGAGTCTATAATTTCAATAAACTATTGACGTTCGAATGCTATCCCCAATATTCCCCACACGTAACCTAAGAACGATATGCGTATATTTATCCCGATTTCCGGCCACCGTAGGCGCGGGCTTGCGGACGGCGTGCAATGGGTAGGACGCTGTCCGATCGTCCGGTAACCGACCGGACCGAGCCCAAGTCGTCGACGGCGCGTTCTGTTCCCGCGCGCCTCAAGGAGCTGTCAGCAAACCGTAGAGGCCCAGCCTGCTAGCTGCAGGCAGGCAGGGCCGAAGCCTGCTGGGGCCAAGGGCCGTTTTCTGAGAGGAAGGCTCAGCCCCGGCACTATAGGCAACGAAGGAACGGGGTAGGTTTTTAGTCAGTAAGAGTCTGACACTACTTCCCGCTCCGCCCAAGGGCGGGATTTGTCATTGGATGATTTTACCTACCAAAAAAAAAAAAAAAAAAAAAAACGTCTTCCAATATTTGGTTCTAGGACATGCCAGTTTCCTCACGATGTTTTCCTTCACCGTTGTGAGAGCAGTGGTGATGATATAAATTACACAAAGTAATTCGCCTGGCTGGGTTTGAACCCGCGACCTACAAACTCTTAAGTTGGGGCCGTTACCACTCGGCCACCACTGCTCAGCTCTCTCTGCTGTTATATATAGACTAAACCATTGCAAGCCATACTGAATAGAAAATCTTTTGTCACCTCTCTGGTTTGTTCTGTTTATCTTCACGCCCAAGGATTCAAAAAGTAACCAAAAATAACAAAAGCAACCGATAATATTCAGCCACATGCATACTTTAAAGCAGTATAATCCGCGAGATAAACACACACAATGTATGGGCGGGTATCATTACCAACTTTGCCCACTCGGCCGCCGTAAATTCACACCGCGAATAAACTTCTCATTGTTTACCGAAAATCGTGCAAATTTGTAAAAGTTCAGTTCATGCAGTAACTGACTACTTCATTTTTAGGAGGGAAATTAATGAATGACTTACTGATGATATGGACACAATATATTTGAACATATTTTATACACACTTTAGTTACAATTACTTACAACGATATATTTTAGTTACAACATTTTTTACTGAAGATTCGGGCACCACCAAAAGTGAATGCCAACTTTTGGCATGATTTGCTTTATTCTTTTCTTAGAAAAATATGCCAGCAATGTATGGCAAAAGTTTCATTCCTCTTTATTGAAGCTGTTTATTACCAGGCCTTTAAAGCGGCGATCTCTCGCGCCGGGGCTTGGGTCAGGCCATGCCCCGAAGCGAGGAGGAGTGGCAGGCGGTCGCCTCCTTCTGCGAAGCAGTAATGCTAGCAAAGGAGGAGGCCGACCGCATTAGGCAACGGCGCACACGCCGCCGCCGCCGCACTGCGAGTCACACTTACGGCAAGCACTGTTCCCGCGTGCCTCAAGGAGTTGTCAGTAAACTGTAAGGGCCTAGCAGGGCCGAAGCCTACTGGGGCCAAAGGTTTTGTGAAAATGTCACCAGGGGCCCTGGGTCTTACAGACTAAAAACAGGGTAGGTTTTTAGTCAGAAAGAGTCTGACACTATTTCCCCACCCAAGGACGGGATTTGTCATTGGATGATTTTACCTACCATAGAAAAGGCCTTTAAGAGAGTTTTGTAAAAGTCCTTAGAATTCAGAATAAAATAGTTTTGATAACGCTTTTTTTTTCAGATATTATATTTTAAAACTTTGTATCCAAATCGTCAGTGAAAAAACAATATGACAAATTAAGTGTCCGCATATATTCTATCCGAATCGTTAGTAAGTCTAATGAATGATGTATTCTGTCCTATCAAGTTATTTAACACGTATTTTAATGAACGATTATTCATCTGTATTGTAGATGCTTCTCTATTATTTCGTAAACGTTTTATAAAAGCACGTACAGCAAAAAAAAAACTGTTTAACTCTATTGTCCTCTTATTTCAAAATGACAAAAACAGGTTGTGTTTAGAAAGCTAAATGACATGTTTTTATGAGACAAAGTGTTTATTCATATCTTGTGAAGAAGGTCAGTGGGACTATAACTCGGAATAAGCAAAAATATCTTAAGCTTATATTTCAATAGTCAGATATTTGTTAGCTAAAGAATAAATATGGCAGTTTGAAATATTTTCTATGCAAAAATTGTCAAACATTTTTATTTTCGACTTTTAAATTTTCTGGCTATTGAAATATCAGCCCTTAAATAATATCTAGCAAAGGAATCGGATGCATGCGTAAGGGAACGGCCCTCACGCCCGAGTTGCTGGAATCCCGATCCCGATTTACAGCCACCGTAGGCGCGATTTTGCGGACGGCGAGCAATGGTTAGCTCGCAGCCCAGCCGTCCTGTAACCGTTCGGACCGGGCCAAGTCGTCGACGGCGCGTAGTGTTCCACACGCACTTCAAGGAAATGCCTGCAAAGCCATAGGGGCCCAGCTGGGTCAAAGCCTCTGGGGCCATACGTTTGCTTCTAAAAGGAAAGCCTGGAGCCCAAGAATGCAAGGCTAATAAGGAATACTGGAGTGAGATTTAGTTAGTAAAAGTCTGACACGTCTTTCCGCTCCGCCCTAGAGTGGAAGAAGTCATTAGATGATTTCCCTGCTAAAAAAAGTCCTTTACTGCATATGTAAGTGCTCGATTACGGAGACGCGGTGCGTTGCGCGGCGCGTCGGGTGGTCCGTCGTACATTGCTATATGATTGTGTTTGCGCGAGCGATGACGCACCCCGCTGCTGCAATGTACGACGAAACGCGTAACGCGCCGCGTCTCCGTAAACACGGCCTAAGGTGGATTGGGACGTGGGAGTCCCGTCTCGACAGTCTGTGGTGATTATAGTCTTAGTTGTTACTAAAGACAAAGACACATGATTGCGCTCAAATAAAAACAAGTCGCCATCAGCGCACAGAACTAAAACAATCAAGAATCGTACTTCGGTTCGACGTTCTAGTTTATACGGAAGCAATACATAACAGAAACATCTCTATTTAAAGCACGTTCTTCAGTCACGCACTTCTAAACCGCACGTATTTAATGCATTCGCTATAAAGGTGCCTGGCGGTCCTGCCCGACAACACTTAAATTACTTTTCTCTCTAGCCATTTTATTTGTTCCCCGTCAGGATTTAGATGGGAAAATGTACGAAACAAAAACTAATAGAGGTATGCTTTTTTTACATTTTTGTGCCAGCAGTAGTTTTCTTGGCTCCAATGATTTACGAAAAGATTTTTGTTATTACGTTTCGCATGGTAATGTTTGAAGTTTTTAGTGCTTTTCATCTCTGTTATGTGTTTGTTTGAAGGTTCTTTGCGTACTAAAACCTGCGGAGTTTCAAGTTTTGTAGGACATTTTCAATTAAAACTTATCGTTTTTACTGGTACTTACGTTGATTTTTTTGTCTGTTATTATGTTTAATCTTGTTTTATCTGAGAGAAAACAATGCATGATTATTCAATTTTTAACATAAGTTCAGAACTTATTTATTGATATACAAAATTATTTTAGTACATAGGAACTGTAAATACATAGACATATAGATGCAACACCCGAAGATACATAGTTTGTTCATAATCAGTAACTAAATAAATTCCAATAATTTTTACTTCATGTTAGATTTTTTCCCAAAAATATGTGAAAAAGGTCACAAGGTATAGCGGGCATCAGGTGAGAGCGCAAAACATGGTGCCGGAGCAAAACAGCCCTCAGTCACTCGGATGGCCAGGTGACCATGCATTTGTGCGGACAACAAGCTTGTAACAGATTCTTTACATAAAATACTTGATACGTTTTCGTTTCGCATATACTAAAAATAATGTTATATATCATGTAAGACCGCACATATACCATTTTATTACTAGAGAAAAATCTCAACAGCAAAGTCAACGATGTAACTATCGAGGATGTACAAGATTAAGCTAAGTAGAAAAGACTTTGTCGCATATAGGATTTTGGCTTCGAACCAGTATGAGTTTACGAACAAGCGAAGCCATTTCCTGGTAACAAAGAATAATGTTTTAAGGAAATTCAGCACAGCAAACACGTTTTGAACCAGCCATTTTAACATGAATCTCAAAAAGTGCATTTTATTTCGAGTATTTACATAGAAACTGATACTTTAATATTTTTTTTAATAATATCTCCAAATATATATTTTTTACATGAGCAAACATCATTTAACACAGAATATCAACCTCTGGCACTCATGTTTTGTTTTTTTTTTTTTTTGTTGTGAAATCCTTCTCTGAAGTAGGCCGTAAGGGCCCATTCACGACTTCGGTGTTAGCAGCGAGCGGGACCGTATCGGTAGGTGATTGAGTCGACTCATAGCGGCCATAGCGGCGCGCGCTCGACCAATCGCCTACCAATTTTGCCCCACTTGCCGCCAAGACTGTGAATGAGAAGTCGTGAATGCGCTGTAAGAGCGTGTCCGACTTTTACTAAAATAGCACCTACATTCCTTCAGGGGTCTTTTGCCTTCTAGAACTACGGGTATCACTTTCAGAAGTCAACCAATGGTACTCAAGATTAAAGTTGTATCAAGGGTTAAAGGGTTCATTCCGTTGGGCTGCAGGATTTTTTCGAAAGGGTTTTCGCGTCCCTAAAACGCAAAGTCAACTGAGGGAACACAGGTGAGATTAATGAGCAGAGGTCGGAATAGGTGGATTGATTTTATGTACTTGCGTCAAGATATTATAATATGGACATGCCATTTTATCCATAATGTGCGGGAAGTACCGGAAAAAGTTCCGGGATTGGAATTATGGACTAAAATAAAATAAAGCGTCATACTGTCAAGCGTCATTTCTGATTCAACTGTAAGGGACAAAATACGGTGAAACTATTAAAAGGTATTTTTGTATAAAATAAAATACTGATTTCTTTCACCATTAGCTAACATTGGTAGCGTAGATTGATATTATTAATACGTTTTTCACCTTAAACACAAATTCGTGCTAATTTCAAAATTCCGGAACAAATATCACAATAAATATGAAGTACCGGTATTTTGGAGGCATATCCATATTATCCTCTACGTTTGACGTCAACGACCTTAAATCAATCTACCTACTCCGACCTATGTTAATGCGTAAACGTCTGGCACTTCCTCTCGATCCAAAAAAAAAACCCATGAGTAAAAAACATATATAATTTATGCAAACAAAACAGATTTTTATTAAAAAAATACGTCTACCTATTTCGAATAAGTCCGTAAAAAAATACTCGTCTAGTTATCTCTTAAAAAACTATTTTACGCTAGCGCAAAAATGGTTCTCATGTGAAGTCATAACAATTCCCTACTCAACACATAGACCGGGAGCTAGGCACTTTTAATTAAACAAAATACAATAACAATAATCTTTCACGACAGCATTAAGTTCATTGTGAATATATACAGGTATACTATTGCCATTTTAGCATGGCAATAGCGGTTATTGACCCACCTGCAGAGCTACAAGTATCTTTTGGAGTTTGAATGACATTGTCAGCGAAGCACAATCACTAAAAACTTGTGAAGATTTAAGAATTAAAAAAAAAATGGTGGCATTCGATTAGACTTTAGCCACGCTTAACTTTAGCCACACGTGACTTTAACCACGCACCACATATCCTTCAATAGATTTTTCGTTTTTAATTTCTAAGCGACAAAAAAGAAGAAAATCGTCCTGAATTAAAATTACATTAAAATAGTACGGATTAATAAAAAAAATAGTTGGGGGTTGACATTAAGTATTTTCATGCAATGTTTATCTGAGTTTATTTTTGTTGTCACGGAATAAATCAATGCCGTCGTTGTAAAGATGACCCTGATAACTCTAGGCATCATTGGGTATAATATAGGAGTTGATGATCGATCAAGATTAGTGCGAGATGATTTGACAGCAAACGTTTCGATCGAGTTCGGTCTAACTGGACATTGACAGGGCACACTAAGCAAGAGATCAGCAAAAAGATGGGGTGAAGATGTCTGACCATTTAGAATTTTGAAAATAGTCACGATATCGGTTAACACAGTCGTAGGCATCGTTCACACGAAACGTATTGTCCGCCACCGACTGTGAGTATGCTCACTGTCAGCACCAGTGTGACTGGGGTCTCAGTCTGTAGCATGCGTTTTCACTTTTCACCAAACAAATAATACGCCATACCATTGAATGCGTTTCTTGTGTGAATAAAAGTGTAGGTGTACTACGCGTAGTACAACAATAATCGGCCACCGAGAGTCAGCGACAACGACACTAAGTAATAGCGTATAGTCGGTTCAGTGTGATCGAGAAGTATACAATGTGCAAAAGCGATAAACTGTGTAATTCCCGCTTACAGTCAGTGGCTAATAATACGTTTGGTCTAAACAATGCCATAATGAATTGGCTCTTATTAATTTATTTAGAATAATAAAAAATATCGTGCTCTTACGAAGAGATATCATGAACGTAACGAATAGTCGTTACGTTCATGATATCTCTTATAGACTTCAATTTATTTTTTTAATTTTGTACAGCTAAAAAGTCGTGGTTTCACGACAGGAAGTGGGTCCATGGTAGCGGTTATATTTTTTAATATTGAAACCGTATCCTCTCTTAATATTTCGTTGGCTCGACTGTCGTAACGAACGCCCTTGGCATTATTATGCGTGCAAGTACAAAAATGGACCGTGTGCCAGTTTCGTGCGTAGTAAGGACTTATTCGTATGATATTTTGTAACGGGATAGTCCGGTGTATGTTTAAGTTACAAAACAAAATACATATGTTATCATTTGATATGGGATATTAAACTGTTTATATGGACTACAATATGTACTAATTTTGACTTAATTGTATTGTGAGAGCCTTTCCAGGAAAAGTTTACAAAAACTAATTTAGCGTTATAACGTAAAGCTTCACTGTAAATACGTAACTTTGATTAAAGCTAGTAAAGAGATCTATGAACTACTAACAAGTCACATAAGACGAAAAGATCAGAATGCATTCAATATGGCCGCATTAATCATCATTGGCTTGAGATGGAAGTCTTTTGGGCATAATAAATAACGTTCAGTTCGACCATTCATGGATTTGTACAGCTTTACTCTGGCCGTATATCGGGTATGTCCTACTAGCGTCAAGCGTTGGACCGCACTGATACGACCCGACATCGTGGCGTGAGGCCCTCCTGAGTAATGGTTTCAGTCATCGAGTATAAAATAGTCTGAGAAGAAAATGTATTTACGATATAAAATATAAAACTCGTTGCCTTAGCGGTCACAATTCTTAAGGGAAGACTATTTCAATTGGGAGGACTGTATAAAGACAAACTCAAACTGTTCACTTACTTTTATTAATTACATTAAGAACAAACAACTATGTGATACTTAATTATTACAGTACTCAAAGCTACTATTCCTATCGACTCTCCCAATCGTCCCTCCGGGAACGAATGCCCTTGCGCGCTCAAGTTCTTAGCCAAAAACCCCCGTGCGTTCCGCTCTCTCATTGGCCCACGATATCAGGTGATCCCAGAGTCGTGGTCCAATCGTTAAGTCACTTATTACCCCATTCATTCTAACGATCAATATTAGATCAAGGGTTAACATTTCCAAACAGCAGAAATAAATAACTTATATAATATAGCTTAGGTATTACTTAAAACATTATTGTTTATATAAAACAAGAATCCTTAAAATTTTAACTCATTTTAACAATTATCTTTAAAAACATAAGGCATTATTTATTATCAAGAACAAAACCTAACAATCGTCCGTCCTGACATTGTGTGCGGCCCTGCACACGGCTCCAGGTGGAAACCTAACAATCGGACTTTTAATTGGTTGTTGAATTTATAACAATAATAATTAGTATCTATTACTAGTTGTTTGAACTTAATACAATAATGTCAAAGTCAAAATGTTTTTATTTCATATAGGCCTACATGGGCACTTATAAAACGTCAGAAGCTAGTGCACGGTTCCAAATTGGTCGTTTCCTATGGAGAAGAACCGGCAAGAAACTCCATGGTTACTCTTTTAAAAAAAAGGTTTATATTACAATATTTTCATATTACAGTATTCATTAATAAATTATGTTAGGACAATGTAGACCAGTCAATATTGTACCAGAAAGCACAACAAAAATAATCATAAAAAAATGAGTCATGATAAGAATTAATCTAAGAATTTGCGGAGTCTACAGTGTTCTCACATTTACATTATAGGTAGAAAGAGACATTAACAAACTTTTTTTTTTTTTTTTAACTTTCAATTTCAACCAGCAATCGATTTGCTGGATCGAAACAATTTGTACGAGCCACGCTGTACCTTGAACCAATACTCTCACTGTTGGGCATTATAACCCCAACACAAAGTGAACCCAAACGATCGATTAATTGGGTCACAAAACATCTAAGAGTAAGTTCACGACCGATCGATTTATGTCGTGAACAAACCAAATCCCTGAACGATCGATTAATCAGGGTGCCCTACTATCCTGAACGATCGATTAATCAGGATGCCACGCGGCGCCCGCACGAGCCGATCGATTTATGCTCGTGATGGCAGCCGGAAGGACTTACTTTATCACTTTATTCATCACCTAACGACGCCCGCACGAGCCGATCGATTTATGCTCGTGATGGCAGCCGGAAGGACTTACTTTATCACTTTATTCATCACATAACGACGCCCGCACGAGCCGATCGATTTGTGCCCGAGATGGCAGCCGTAAGGCCACTTTTACATCAAGTCACGAACCGATCGATTCTCGCGTACTTGATCTGTAACAACGGATAAAATTCTGTACATAATAAATGGTCTATTATATTAAAACAAAACATTAAAAAAAACAACAACAAAACACAACATAATAAGTAAGGTACTCGTATTCTAACTGGAATTACTCCCGCATTATTATCGTCACTATTGTAACTATCATCTACGTCTTTTCTGTCGATGCGATCTCTAGAGCGGTTACGTGGAACCACGGCTTCATGCGATCTGCAGCAACCGTTGTCGAACGTCTACTCTCTGTATCAACTAGCCCCGGTATTGGTGCCACAATACGGGTGTAACAGTCCATATCTAGAAATTTGCTAACACGTTACGGTCCTACAAAGGAAGGCATAAGTTTTTTGCTGTTTCCGTCTTTTACTGAAACCAGTCTTTATTATTGTATTAAACCCTATTAATTTTAAGTTCTTTATGTAATTTTATTTTTGGTGTACAATAAAGAATACATCTATCTATCTATCGAATGCTTAACGCTCTCAATGAATCGAGAATGGTGGGATTGTGCCGCTCGACTTGGAGCTGGCTACCGCATTTAAAACATGTTTTATGCCTTTGTTTAGGCCAAATCGCTTGTATGTATGCGAGGCAAAACAAATACCACAAGCACTCATGAGACGTTCAGGGTTTCTAAACGTACTAAAGATGTCTTCTGGAATCCTAGTTACGTTTTGGGTGTTCGTGTTTATAACGAAAATGTTGTAAAACCGTCCACAACTACAAACAGGTGAGTCAAACCTTTATTTGGCTTCACAAAGGGTCCAAGGTGGTCCACATGAAGCGTATGGAATGGAATCTCTACATTAGTGATAGGGTGCAGTAAATCCTCGCGAGTTTTGGTACAACCCATCTGATCTTCTCTACCTCACCATCCAAATAGCGAAGTAACCTAATGACATAATTTTGACTAATGTACTGTAGGCATTTTTCACCTAGTTAACTATTTTAAACGTCTGTTATCCTACGTAGCTTGGAGTCACGTAACTGTAGCGTATGAAGCCAACTTCACTACTAATTGTCATTATTACTGGAAACTGATCTTCGAGTGATTCTGACGATCTGACAAGATTTCGAGACAATGCACTAACATGACTCATTTTAGTTCTAGCTCTTTATTCGACAGTACAGTCGAATTCCTGTAATGTCAGCCACCACCATGCTATCCTTGATATCGAGTCCCGCTTTGAAAGTGTAGAACACAGAAAGCCGCAATCAGTGATAACTTTGAACTCATTTCATAATTAATATAATCTAAACTTATGAAGGTAGCAAACCATTGCTAGGGTTTCTAACTCATAATGGTGGAAATTCTTTTCTTCCGGAGAAGTCTGCCGACTATAGTATGATACAGAATGAAAATTCTCGAAGTCTTGCTTTCGTTGAAGAACAATTCCACTGATTCCTAACCTAATTGTATTTGTGTGTAATTCTATTTCAGCAGCAGGGTCATATGTCTATTGTATTAGCAGCAAAAACTCAATAAGCTATCACTGTTAACAACAAGTTCGGGACAAGGCAATTCATCCCTAATATTATACAATTGCAATTTACTTTTATCTTTGTAGACTGCTATGTAAGATTGCTCTGTGAATAATTGTACTATAAGCACAGGGACCTCTATTAGATATTTGGGCACTACTTAACAAGCAGCTCTAGCCTCCACCTCATAGACAATCATGTCAAGAGTCAGATTTCCTAGCGACTGGACTACGTTGTTGCCAAATCCTTTCAATAGTGTAGATACATTATCGCGAGTTACTCCTAGTTGGCTGGCAATAGTTTCCCTAATCAGAGTAACGTCACTCCTAAAATCTATAAAAGTTCTAACCATTACTTACTCGAACAACTATTTACTTTTACCTCTTTTATGAACTTAGAACCAGGATAATTGCCTATATGTGCGTTTTTTTGTCGTTTATAAAATCGTTTTCTGCGCTGTACCACTAACGTTTGTCAATCTATCATCTGATTATCTGTAACATTTTTCCGCGATGTGGCCAATCTTATTTATTTATTTATTTGCATTCATGTCGTTTACAAGGTCTTGTTATATAATATAAGTTTCGTACATGAACCCTGCTAGGGCACCGCAACATTTTATGTATCTTAATTTGTATTGCATGCATTATTGTAAAAGTTATTTAGTTAAATATTAGTATCACATTATCAATTACTATGCTATCATTTCATTATTAATTTATTTATTTTGAACATTTTATTACATTTCTACATTTTTACATTGCGTCAAATTTCAAATATTGATAATTTTTTTTAGAATGTCAATTTTTCAAATAATATCGTCAAATAGTGTAATCAATATATTAGCGTAATTTCAATTTAGAAACTCATTAAGGCTATAATAACACTTTTGTATTAAGTGCATTTTAAGTGTGTTTATAAATTTATTGTCAAATTCTATGTCTTTAATTTCACTGGGTAATTTATTGTAATTTTTTATGCACATTACAAGAGGTCCTGAGTGACACATAGCTAGTTTTGAGCTCGGTACTGCTAATTCATTTTTTTTTACTCTTAAGAAGCGTTGTTGCCTTTGATTCTTAGCTAAAGGGAATAACGACACATGCTTTCTTACAAACTTGCTTACTTCCAAAATGTATATGCTTGTTAGGGTGAGCATTTTATATTTAATGAAATGAGGTTTACAGCTCTGCATTTGGTCTATGTTCGCAAGAATTCTCACACATTTTTTTTTGTAAAATGAAGAGTTTTTCAACGTCTACGCTATTTCCCCACAATTGTAACATCCATTAGTGTGGCTTGGTCGGTTACCAGAACTACTGCTCGCTGTTTTGGAAAATTTAGGATTATCCAAATTTCTATTATTAGCGTAAAAGCGGTCCCGACCAGATTGATTATAGTCCCTATTGCTGAGTAAATACTGTAACAGCTGATCGGGTTGGGTACAACTCAGTGCTAAAGCTCCTGATTTGAGTGTTTTATTTGCATTCTGCCGCGCGGGTACCTACTATATCGCATTGATTCACTAGACTAAGTTTTTCATAGTAATAAACCTCAATGGATTCGTTATATCTGCTCTTTCTCCTAATCATATCTTCCAAGGTCTGACCGTAATTCTGTTCACACGGAAACGCGCTTAGTAACTTCTCTTGCCATTCTTGCCAAGTAAATAGGATGGTATGTAGACTTTCGTACCACGACTTGGCCAGACCTTGCAACTTTTGCATTGCAAAATGAGCGGTGGTGCTTTCATCCCAACCGTATACCGAAGCGCACTCATTCACTTTTCTTAACCACACGTCTATTCGCTGGTTTTTGGACGAGGGATCAAAGTTCGACAATATATTTTCGTGGTTAATTTTCTGTAGTGGTTGGGCTGCGTCTTGGTTTACAGGTGGAGATGTGAGAGCACTTCTCAAGTCCCTAATAATATTAAACAAATCTCTTTTCGAAAAAGAAAGACTACGTGACCTTTCAATCCATTCCACGCGGTTGTGCTGCCGTGGTCCGCGCTCCGCACGTTGCTCTGCACGTGGCTCAGCATCCCGGCCGTATCGATGCCATGGAGATGCTGCGGGGACGGTTGTTCGCTTGGGGCTCGTCGCTACGACGCGATGCGTGGTGCAGATCTTCGTTGGCGCGTACACGGTCGCACTCCTGCCGTACTTCGTTCTGTAGTCTGCGCTCCGCGCGTTGCTCTGCACGTGGCTCGGCGTCCCGGCGCCGTGTCGATGCCGTGGAAGCGCTGCGGAGACGGTTGTCCTCACGCGGCTCGTCGCTGCGACGTGTTGCGAGGTGCAGGTCTTCGGCGGCGCGTACACGGTCGCGCTCACGCCGTACTTCATTCTCCAGCACCCGAAGCCGCTCTCGGCTCAGCTCGATGTCTGGCACGGGGCTTCGACTTCGCAGCCGACTCCGGCTCCTCGTGGCGGAGTGCAGCTCTCGGTGACCCGGAGTCACAAGCCTTCGTTGACCCGATGACTGTAGCATTGTCTGAAACTCACGGTAAAGAAACTTGAGAGCCGTATAATGAAGTTGTGAATAAGAAGTTACTAATTGCCGATGGTCTGAAATTGTTTATCCTTTCTTTTAATACCATTGGAAAATTGAAAAGTCGAGCATGTGTGCTGAGCAAGTCGCCTTTATTTTCGGAATCAAGATTGGTATTTCTTAAATAAAGAATGAAGTTTAATTCGTCCTATTCTAAAAATAGAACATAGGTACCTGTGTCCCAAATGTAAACGCTTAAATCCAATAAGCGATAGATGCGGTATGCGGCGTCAAGTGCCTCATAAGTGCCTCGCTCGCCACGGTCGAACTTATCGTGGGAAGGGTCGGGTGACGCTCTTGGTAGGTAAGCGCCGTTATAACCCAATATCAACCTTATTGTAAAAACTTAAAAAGTTCTCTAACGAAAAATACAAAACACCTCTATCGTTGAATATTTTTAGCTTTGTTTAGAAGGGTTTCTTGACACCCACCTCAATCATTCGATTTTAAGCTTGCGATTTGGTTACTAACGGAAATTCTAACATGGAGTTCCATTGTTTGCTAGCTATTACGTCTTCCATAGTGAGAGCACGGAATAGTGTTAACGGGTAATTACTCGCTAAAATACTGTCTTACAAAAATATTAAACAAAATGTAATTACAGCTTTTAGCAAGAAAACTTTCAACTATGGTACTAATGGACTTGTACTATTACTTACTCTGTGCTAATGATTTATTTATTTATTTAATCTTCATGTACAATAGTGGTACATAGGCGGACTTAATGCAACAAGGCATTCTCTTCCAGTCAACCTTTGGGTTAAAAAGACAAAACTGTGGTAGGTGTGCACAATAAATAAATAACAGTAATTTCAAATATAATATAGTATCAATAAAATTAGTTACAAAAACAAGATTAAAAAAAAACTAAATCCTATTGGTGCCTAACTAACACACTGTATGACTTATCTTAAGACTGACTCAGGTTAATTTAAAGGCAAAACCCGTAATTATAATCACATCAAACAAAGAAAATATAAAATTTGGGCGCATACTTACGTTTTGGGTGCACTTGTCACTTCTGAAGTATAATACTCGTTGCCTTAGCGGTCACAATTCTTAAGGGAAGACTATTTCAATTGGGAGGACTGTATAAAGACAAACTCAAACTGTTCACTTACTTTTATTAATTACATTAAGAACAAACAACTATGTGATACTTAATTATTACAGTACTCAAAGCTACTATTCCTATCGACTCTCCCAATCGTCCCTCCGGGAACGAATGCCCTTGCGCGCTCAAGTTCTTAGCCAAAAACCCCCGTGCGTTCCGCTCTCTCATTGGCCCACGATATCAGGTGATCCCAGAGTCGTGGTCCAATCGTTAAGTCACTTATTACCCCATTCATTCTAACGATCAATATTAGATCAAGGGTTAACATTTCCAAACAGCAGAAATAAATAACTTATATAATATAGCTTAGGTATTACTTAAAACATTATTGTTTATATAAAACAAGAATCCTTAAAATTTTAACTCATTTTAACAATTATCTTTAAAAACATAAGGCATTATTTATTATCAAGAACAAAACCTAACAAAAAAATATTTACTTTAAATCATAGAAAACCGTCACGTTGAGTTAAATAATTTAAATAAATGGTAACATTGTATTTTTTTTTTCTCATCACAATACTTTTTTACGCAAACTGTATTTTCCCTCTGCGGGACAAACGTAAGATTTCAGGTTTCAGGTTTATTTTATTTGCAAAAATAATATAAAATTGGATAGTATTATGGGTTTAGGAAATCGATCAGAGAGGAATTTTTAAAATGCTTCGCTTTACCGCACTTTGGAAAAACCTAACTTTCGACTTCTGAGCCTCAATAAAAAACAATTTTGTCCAGTCCTTGGTAAAAAAAAATATTGTGGCAAACTGGTACCTAAGATAACCCACAACCAATCATTTCCTAAGTCTTAAATGTCTCCGTTCACAAAGTAAATGATTATACGAATGTCTGCAATTCTTAGTATCCATTAATTCATCATTATAACAGTGTTACAAATTAATCTGCCATTACAAAACTATCAAGTCGTGTTCATCGTGCTCATCGACTATGCGCGCCATTGTAACCTATTTGCCTCAATTAGTGCCGACACCTAACACGGCATTGTAAGCAGATTACCTACATGGCATGTTTTTCTTTCCTCCTTTTCAATTTTCATACAAACATTTGTTTCATTACCTTGTTATCTCTCTAACAAATAGACACGCATTAAAATTCAGGTGAGCACTCTTATATGTACGTAAATAAAGTTGATTGCATACAAGTAGCTGAGTGGACATCACTCAACACAATGAATAAAATTCTTTGTCACAAATGACGCTGTGCGGTTCGACGGTTTAATGTGACCACAACTTTACCGCAACGAATTGCCACCAGAGCAGGGCTGGCAGAAGCTTAATTGAGCTGTATTGCACCAGCGATACAGGGCTGCCTCTAAATAGCGTAGTTAAACGTTTAACAGGGACACTTTATACCGGGTTTTTCGTAGCTAATAGCGTTCTAGTATAGAACTTTTAAATAAAATTCAGTGTTCTGGGAAATTGAACGCGTTTAGGCGATTTTTTTTAGCTTGGACCCTTTTACAGTTTTAACATAACGACATAATAAAATTTTAATCTAGGTATTTAGTTTGGTTGTTAGTACATATTTGAGTTTTATTTATCTGCTTGTTAATTGTCCATTAGCACATATCAGTCACGTAAATTGCTTCACTAATGCTGTAAGCTATTTTTAATAAGCTGGTTACAAATGTCCGAATTTCACTCCTAAACGATGATTGCAAAAGTAAAAAAAAACTCGTATTCGAGTTCATACGAGAACAGCTATTCTACACAAATCCTATCTCTAAATCTCATGACTACATTTACCAGTATAAGTAGAGAATACGACCCATAAACGTTTTCTCAAAATTCTTCCTTCAAATATCGAATAAACCTCTTTATTTACGATCAACGTTATGAGAATCTGGTACTAACACCAAAATGGTTATTAAAAAGTCAGTAATATATTTCATTCATGAAAACGGTCAAATGTCACTTGGGTAAAATAGAATGTGGCGAATAAGCCATGAGAACAAAATTTACAGTGGTGGCCGCAAAAATTTATATCCTGCGTTTAATATTTTACACTGCAGTGAAGAGAAACCGACCTACAAAGCTAAGGATAAACAGCTCTAGGTGTGAGAAGATGATATTTTAACACGATTACAACACAGCCAAAACATATTTTGTAAACATTTTTGGTTAAACCGATCTCAGAAGATTGCTTCGTTTGATGAGATTAAATAAGATAGGGGATGATGATAATGAAAAAAAATAATGAGTTCGTTCTAAATTTGAATTCGTATTGTATCATGAAAATTTTGAATAAAGTATAGTTAAAAAATATACGCCAATATAATATAGCCGCTATATACGTTAGTATTTGAGTATTTCTCAAAATACATGTACATCTTTGAAAAAAAAAGTGTGCTTTGAAACAGTTCAAAAGTTTTATATTTATAAATCATCACACAAAAAAAACACACACTCAGTTTTGTAGGATGAATATTAATCTTTAAGATAACGAAGAATTATAGCT
The DNA here is from genome assembly GCA_958295575.1 of Leucania comma. Classification (NCBI taxonomy): domain Eukaryota; kingdom Metazoa; phylum Arthropoda; class Insecta; order Lepidoptera; family Noctuidae; genus Leucania; species Leucania comma. The sequence goes on along the minus strand of OY282474.1, from coordinate 8,808,533 downwards.
ATAATCATACTTATTATCAAATATTTCGATATTTTAAAAATAGCTTTTTTTACCTTTCATACAAAAACCTGTTTGCCACTCTACCTTTTTCATGTGTTTTTGTTTCATAAAATGCGATACGTAACTAAATTATTGTAAATTTCTTTGTATCATCGTTCTACAGTAATCGCAGTTTCTGTATCAAATTGATTTTCTATGGGGTGTCATAGTGAATTGGCAATTTAAAGCAAAAAAACAAAATGAGTCGCTCTCATTTACTATTTAGTTATTACTCTTTAGTTACGATTTATTTCTACTTTCCCATGATTTCTGAACGATTCCGTAATTTTTTTACACGGACAACACTAGCTTCACTCTGATTGGCTATTGGTTTGACGTCTCCGCCATTACATCTATCGTGAAAATCAGTGAGAACGTGTGTGTTTTGTGGGGTTACTTTTTCGAGACAGGAAGTAAAATCAGCGATTTTTCATAGAACGGTAAGTCTTCATTTACCCATTTTTTGTAATACGTGTTGTACGAATATTTAATAAGCTTTTATATTTGCTGTAACAGCTTTTATCAATAAATATATTTTTTCTGACCTCAATTTGTCTAATATTTCGTAACGTTTTTTACGAATTTCGTTACGTAACGAAAAAGTACAACATAAAGCTGAGTGTATACTGTTATAACCTGACTAAGCATAGTAATATTCACTACTTAATTTATGAAAAAAAAATATATAGAGCGTCAATAACTAAAGGATTGGATATTATCTGCTATATAGAAGTGCCACCAGCAAAAAATAATGAAATAATTTAAATTACGTTTTTATGTGATTTAACAACTTTTTACCCCTGATATTACTTACATGAAGTTCTATTGAGAACTTCCTCCTTTTCGTCGGTTAAAAAACCTCGCGGCTTTGTTTCAATTCGCTTGAGAATAGAATTATACCGATTGTTACAAATACTTAACTCTTGCTAATGACACTTCTGTAGAGATGCCCACTATACTTGTTGGTTTGACTTATCAAATTGGTTATTACTTACAACTGCTTATATACAACTGCATTACTTCTTTTGTTTTTTAAGGAATGCCGCCAAAAACCAATGCCGAAAGGCAAAAAGCTTACAGAGAACGACTCAAAAAGGATAAACCAAATAAATATGAGGAAATCCGTGTCAAACATTTGGAAAAAGTTAAAGAAAATATCAAAAAGAAAAAAGAAATTCTTACAGAAGAAGAAAAACAAGAGCTACGAGCAAAGTGGAGACAAGCCAATGCTATAAGAGCTGAAAGAAAAAAAAAGGCCTACTCTACGACAAAACAAAACAACACATTGGAAGTAAGAAAAAATGCTAAAAATAATACAAATATCCTAAAGGAGAGACTACAAAAGCTTACTGAAGAAAATACTCAATTAAAACGACGAAATAAAAATTTAAGACAGGCCTGCAATCGGATGAAAAAGCGAGTGGAAATTCTGAAGATTGGGAAAAAAAAATAATTTGATTAAAATAGTATGAATGATTACTCCCTTATTTTATTTCTAACCCCTTAAGTATTTGGGTACATACTTACAAATATTTCGTATTGAATAAATGAAGAGCATTCACAATATTTCGCCAATGTGTAACCAGCCTTATGGTTACTATTTAGTTACATCTAAGGACTATTTCGTAACAATATTTCGTTACTACCATTTCGTTACGTACATTTATTTTGAGAAATACTCATTTATGTGTGTAATAACGAATAAGCTCAGCGACTTCATTTACTTGTACGAGTTTCTTTTTTCAATTTAATGCTTTTATGTTGTCATAATGTACCATTTTCGTGCTGCCATTTACATTTCCCTGTGTAAAGACACAAGAAAGAAAAGAACCGTTTACTTTGTTTTAAGATCCATTGTTTTAAAAGTAAACACTCCGTCGTTTTATAAACTCAATAATAAACCAAACAAACACCGGCAGATGATCAATATTCCATTAAAGACTTCCTGCTACCATTGAGACAGCCGTTGGAACCATGCACCCATCGAACAGATCGTGATGTGGTGCGCTCGTGACGCACGCACCCGGTGTGCGGCAGACAAGGTCACGGCTCGTCAGCTCACGAGGCCATTGCTTCGCTGAACCACAGAGTAGCAACTAGCAGTTTTTCATCGATCTTACATGTTTGACAGGATGTTAACGCGCAGGAGTGCGGGGTGCGGGACGCACTGCCACCATCTCCCTACTCCCTACAAATCGTGCCTATATATAGTGCGTGTACCGCGGTCTTCGGCGTCTACGTCTGATAGGTACCATTACCTAGCATAGTTCACTTCGTAAAATTTATTTAAATACAAAATTGTAAAGTACTACAATAAACGTCTAAAATCGTCCCGAGTATTTTCTTCCAGCTCCTATCTACATACACCCTGACACACAAACAGTCTAAGCCTAGACATTTTTTGGTGCCGTGACCAGGATATTGAGGAATAAAAAGGATTGAAGGACAAAGTCAAGGAATCCAAGGATAAAGGGAAGAGAGAGTTATAAAAAGGAATTTCCAAACGCCACGAGGCGAGGTGAGCCCGTTCCATTTTTTTCCTTCCTACCTACTTATTTGAACCGTGTGCAAATATTTGGCAAATTATTGGTAAAGTTCCTGATATTCAATTGCAATTAATTTATTTAACACAACGTAGGATTGGTCGTATTAGAAACAATGTCTCAAGCTTCCAGGAAACTCGCAGATCCAATAAAAAAGAGAAGTTATATAAAAGGTAGATTGACAATTTTTAAAGGTTACATAGAGGACATTACAAATTTAGATAAATTAACTGATCAGCAAATTTCCGAGTTAAGGTTAAGATTATCCAAACTAGAAGCATGTTTTTCCACTTTCGATGACTTACAATCTGAAATTGAAATAGAATCTGAAAATCCAGAGGAACAAATGAAAATTCGTTCTGAAATAGAAGGTCAATTTTATTTATTAATTTCTCAAGGTCAGTGTATTTTAGAGAAAATAGAAGAATATAACATTAGAAGGAAAAGTCTGGCCCATCCAACTATAAAGCAAACCGGTAGTTTCGAAAGTGCGAACTCATTTTCTGGTTCAATAAAATTACCTACGATTAAATTACCAACATTCGATGGTAATTATAGTCAATGGTTAGAGTACAGAGACACATTCGAGGCATTAATTCATAAAAATGATTGTATTGAAACAATAAATAAGTTCCATTACTTGCGATCGTCGTTAGAGGGTAGCTCCGCTTTGATAATTAAATCCTTAACCTTTAGTTCTGACAACTATCGTGTAGCGTGGGACTTATTATGTGAAAGGTATAATAATAGACGCCTTCTTATAACCAATCACATGAAGTCATTATTTAATATGGAAGGCATAAATAAGGAGTCTGATAAATCACTGCGTCTTATAATTGATAATATAACTAGGAATTTAAGAGGTTTAAAGACGTTAGACCAACCAGTAGAACATTGGGATACTATTATTATCCATTTAACAGTAAATAAACTGGATAATGCAACGAGTCGAAGGTGGGAGGAACATAAAAGTTCATTAGGAGAGGTTCCTACCCTCGATGAGTTTTTTAAGTTTTTACGCGATCGAGCGGATGTACTAGAAGCGGCGAGGCCAAGTAAATCGAATATTAAAAATGAGAAGGCAGCTAGGTTTGTCGCATCCTCGCAAGCAAATAGTAACCGTAATTTTAATAATAACTGTGTCATTTGTAATCAAGATCATCGCCTATTTGAATGTACGAGGTTTATTTCTATGAGTTTGGATGAAAGAAACAATGTTATTTCTAAGAATAAATTATGTATTAACTGTTTTAAACCGGGTCACCGGGCTTATAACTGCAAATCATTCGGTTGTAAAATTTGTAAATATAAACATAACGCATTATTGCATAGAAATAGACCTCAATCCGAGGACACCAGTAAAGGGGTGAGTCCGACTCAAGATGTCACTACGGTTACGTCACACTCGACGTCGTCAGTCGGAGTTGTGGCTGGATTCGAATCGCCACCGACTCAGCTGCCGGCCGCCGCGGGCTGCGCTGTGCCTACGCGGTATGTGCCGCCCGGCGCGGAACCGGTTTCCTTATCAACAGTTGCTACTCAATACGTTCTTTTGTCGACCGCGCTTGTTAAAGTTTTTAGCGAAATGAAAAATAAGTATTACGTAGCTCGCGTATTGTTAGATTCAGGTAGTCAAATATCATTAGTAACGGAAAGTTTTTGTAACAAACTGGGATTACCTTGCAAACGGATAGATCATAACTTTAATATTAATGGTATAGGAAATACTAAACTACAATTAGTAGAAAGTAGTAACTTCGTAATAAACTCATTACATAACAATTTTTCTGTAGGAGTTAATTGTATGATTTTACCAAGAATTACTAATATGTTGCCAAGTGTAAAGGTAAATGTAAATAAATTGGATATTCCGGGTGACATATTGGTAGATTTGGCAGATAGCAGATTTTATGAGCCCTCTGAGGTAGATATATTGATAGGAGCCGATTTGTTTTGGGAACTTGTAACAGGCCAACAAGTAAAATTAGGTAAGGGCCTTCCCACACTGCAGAGTTCTAAGTTAGGTTGGCTGGTTACGGGTCCCGTGGATATATGCATACCTAAATATGAAGCAAAATGTAACTTAGCTAGAAATGTTAGTGAACAGTTGGAGAAATTTTGGAAGGTTGAGGAAGTTATATGTATAGACCAATTACCGATTAGTACTGAAGAAGAATTTTGTGAAAAACACTTTGTAAAAAATATGTATAGAACTGAAAATGGAAGATTTTGTGTAAAAATGCCTTTCCATACTTCTCCTTCTGTATTGGGAGACTCGTTTGTAAAGGCCAAATCTCGTTTAATAAGTTTGGAGAAAAGGTTTAAAAGGCAGCCTCACGTAAAAGGTACTTATGTAGATTTTATCAATGAATATGAACAATTAAATCACTTATCTGAGAGTAACAGACCTCCGTTTGCATGTTATTTACCGCATCACCCGATTATTAGGGAAAAGAGCGAGACCACAAGGCTTCGGGTTGTATTTAATGCCTCCGAGAAAACCAGTACCGGGTATTCGTTGAATGACATGCAAATGGTGGGACCGGTAATTCAAGATGATTTATTAAGTATATTGCTCAGATTTAGACAACATAATTATGTTTTGACTTCAGACATTGAAAAAATGTATAGACAAATATTAATTTCTGAGAGTCAAAGGCATTTGCAAATGATATTATGGAGGGAGAACGAGCATGACCCAGTAAAACATTTAAAATTAAATACTATTACCTACGGAACCGCGTCCGCGCCGTACTTAAGTACCCGTTGTCTGTTGCAACTAGCATATGAGTGTGAGAATCCAGATGTTAAGGAGATAATTAAGCACGATTTTTTCATGGACGATTTATTAACGGGTCATGAGACAGAGGAAGGTTTAAATCGTATATGCAGATTAATTACTAAATCGTTAAGTTCAGCCGGTTTTAATTTGCGAAAATTCCGATCGAATGCAAATCAATTGTTTGTAGAAAACCAATTAAATGAAGTACAAGAACTTACCGAATTTAAAACAGTTACCAGTACTTTAGGTTTGACATGGTCACCTGAGGCTGATTTGTTCAAATTTTCAGTACAAGTAGATATGCATGAAAAAATCACAAAACGAAATATATTATCTTCTATTGCAAAAATTTTCGACCCAATAGGTCTTTTAAGTATATTTATTGTTAAAGCTAAATTAATCTTACAAAAGCTATGGTTATGCAAATTAGAATGGGATGATCCAGTAGACGATGAAATAAAAAAAATGTGGTATAACTTCATAAAAAATATGAATTCCCTTAGTTGCATAGAAGTACCTAGACAGGCGATGTGTAAGGATGCAGTGAATATCGAAATTCATATTTTTTGTGATGCATCGGCCAGTGCATATGGGTCATGTGTTTATGTGCGTTCTGTGAACCAGAACGGAGAAATTCATGTACGGTTATTTTGTTCTAAATCAAGGATCGCCCCATTAAAAGGTTTAACCATTCCTAAGCTCGAGTTATGCGGCGCGCTGTTGTCCGCCGAGTTAGGGAATAAGGTGACCCACTCCTTACGATGTACTATTTCTCGTTGTGTTTACTGGACAGACTCGATGATAGTGCTTGGTTGGTTGCGTACATCGCGCGCTACCCCAAAGCAATTAAAAGTATTTGTTGCAAATCGAGTAAATCAAATTAATAGTTTGACTAAGAATTGTGAATGGCGATACGTACCAACCGAACACAATCCAGCTGATTATATTTCTCGCGGAGTAGACCAGATGAATGATAAAATACAAACCTTGTGGTGGAGTGGGCCTCACTTTTTATCATTAGTTGAATTTCATTGGCCTAATGTGGGTAACTATAAGTTAAATAGTATAACGTTACCAGAAATGAAGCAGGTAGGCTCATTAGTAAAAGATGCGAACGTAAACAACATGTTAATTGACTTTGAGCGTTATTCTAAACTTAATATGGTACAACGTACAATGGCCTACGTACTTAGATTTATTAAAAATTGTAGAATTAAAGTAATGCAAGATAGACTTACCTGTAGTTATTTAACGGCTGATGAGTTAAATGATAGCTTAATGTATTTGGTTAAATTTGCGCAGTTAGATGCATTTAGTGATGAATATAATAGATTATTGAGTAATAAGCCGTTACATAACAAGAGTAGAATTTTATCACTTAGCCCCTTCTTGGATTCACACTTCAATGTAATACGTGTAGGAGGTCGCCTTATGAACTCATCATTTTTGTATGAAAGGAAACATCCTTTAGTTTTAGATTATAAACATAGATTAACGAGGCTTATCTTTGAAAATGAACATAATAAGTTGTTTCATGCGGGTCCTCAGTTATTATTATCAGCAGTAAGAGAAAATTATTGGGTTGTTAATGCAAGAAAGGTGGCTAGAAGTGTAGTTAGGAATTGTATAGTATGTAAGCGATTTAAATTTAAATCTATAGTCCCAATTATGGGCAACTTACCTAAACAGCGACTGAACCCCGGGACGCCTTTCGAAACCACGGGAGTTGATTTGGCGGGTCCCTATTTCATAACCGATAGGAAAGGTCGCGGTTGTAAAATAAGCAAATGTTATATGTGTTTATTTGTTTGTTTTGCTACTAAGGCACTGCACTTAGAAGTTGTGAGCGACCTAAGCACTGAAGCATTTCTACTGTCTCTCAGGAGATTTATTTCTCGGCGGTCTAAACCTTATTTGATATGTTGTGATAATGCGACCAATTTTTTAGGTGCTAGCAATGAACTTAATAAATTTTTATTAGTTAATAAGGATAAGTTAACGGAATTTTGTTGTAATGAAGGCATGAAGTTTGCATTCATTCCACCTTATGCCCCGAATTTTGGAGGGTTATGGGAGGCCGGTGTAAAATCCGCCAAGTTCCATTTAAAAAGAATATTAGGGAACAGGCACTTAACATATGAGGAACTTTCAACTTTATTTTGCCAAGTAGAAGCTATATTAAACTCCCGACCTTTATGTCCCATGTCATCCGATCCCAACGATTTCCATCCCCTGACTCCCGGGCACTTTCTCGTCGGCAAACCGCTGATAGCTCTTCCCTCGCCAGTGTTGACAGACATTAACTGTAATCGACTCCACAGATATGAACTATTGGAACAGATGAGGCAGCATTTCTGGATGAGATGGCAACACGAGTACATAAGTGAGCTTCAGCACCGTACCAAATGGCGCAACCCTGATGTTACATTACGTATTGGAGATATGGTCATAATCAAGGAAAGTAACCTGCCGCCCTTAAAATGGAAAATCGGACGTATACAAGACCTACACATGGGTAACGATGGTGTATCCAGAGTAGCTGATGTGAGGACGGCTAATGGCACGGTGCGGAGAGCTATCAATCGCCTGTGCCCTTTGTTCGAGCCTGAGGACGGACAGTTGAAGGTGTGACCTTCAACGGGGGGAGTATGTTAACGCGCAGGAGTGCGGGGTGCGGGACGCACTGCCACCATCTCCCTACTCCCTACAAATCGTGCCTATATATAGTGCGTGTACCGCGGTCTTCGGCGTCTACGTCTGATAGGTACCATTACCTAGCATAGTTCACTTCGTAAAATTTATTTAAATACAAAATTGTAAAGTACTACAATAAACGTCTAAAATCGTCCCGAGTATTTTCTTCCAGCTCCTATCTACATACACCCTGACACACAAACAGTCTAAGCCTAGACACAGGACTTGATGAATTATTTAAGTGACTACACGCCACATAGTAAAATTGGGATCCCGATCAACAACTTATATTAGAAAGAATATGCAGTATAATTTCAAAATTCTCTAGCTTATATCCCATGACATATTATACTCGTATAGAGGACAGGATAAACCGCACGTTTTTATGGTTTCAAAAAGTGGCTCAAATTGGTAGTATTCGGAAGCAGTCGGGTATTGACATATACGAAGTGCGCCGTAACTTGGAAGCGGCACGCGTTGGTCGTGATGGTAGGTAAAATCATCCAATGACAAATCCCGCCCTTGGGTGGAGCGGGAAATAGTGTCAGACTCTTACTGACTAAAAACCTACCCTGTTCCTTCCCTGCCTTGGTTCCAGGGCCCTGGTATGCATTTTCATACCTTCCCAGAGCCCCAGACTAGGCCTCGACCCTACTGGGCCCCTACGGTTTGCTGACAACTCCTTGAGGCGCACGGGAACAGTGCGCGCCGTAAACGACTTGGGCTCGGTCCGGTCTGTTACCGGACAAACGGACAGCGAGCTACCCATTGCCCGTCGTCCGCAAGCCCGCGCCTACGGTGGCCGGAAATTTGGATCGGAATTACGGCGGCGGCTGCGGCGTGAGCGCCGTTGCCTGATACGGTCAGCCTCCTCCTTTGCTAGCATTACTGCTTCGCAGAAGGAGGCGACCGCCTGCCACTCCTCCTCGCTCCGGAGCATGGCTTGAACCAAGCCCCGGCGCGAGAGATCGCCGCCGATTGCCCCCACGAGGACACGGCGATGCTCTTCCCAAGCGGGGCACACCTCTACCGTGTGCTCCACCGTGTCCACCGGGCGTTCCGCACAGTGACGACACCCGGGCGTCACCTCCGCACGGATCTTGTACAGGTACGGCCCGAACTTGCCATGTTCGGTTAGTACCTGCGCCATGCGGAAGGTTACGATGCCGTGAGGCCTTTCCAGCAAGAGTTAACGGGGTAGGTTTTTAGTCAGTAAGCTGACTAAAAACCTACCCTGTTCCTTCGAAGCCTATCGTGCCGGGGCCGGGTATTCCTTTCGGAAGCTGACCCATGACCCCAGTAGCCCCGGGACAAAGGCAATGAATGGAAGGGTAGGTTTTTAGTCAGTAAAAGTCTGACACTATTTGGGAGCCCCACCCAAGGGCGGGATTTGTCATTGGATGATTTTACCCACGATAAAAAAAAAATTACCCTAGTAGGCTTTTCTCTTTATCTTCGATAATATCAGCTGCTCTTACAAGGTTACGTTACGACAAATTGTAGTTTTAAAAAGTGCTTTTTGCTAATGTTTTTGTTTCTTGTATCAATGGTCAATTTATTTGGGGTCTGCATAACATTTTCCATCTTTATCTTATTCATGTGGAAGTATTTCAACAATTACTTTTTTTACAATTACAACAATTACATATTAATGTTTATTTCAACAACAACACTCTTTCTAATCATATTAAATCATCGTACATAGTCTGACCATTGTTTATATAACTGAACTTCTTTAGAACCTGTAGTGAAAATCTAGCAGAAAGCATCAATAAAATGTTGATTGATTCGTCCCGGAAGAACGTTTTAACTGTCTTGGGACCCTCAGGTTAATCAGATAATACTGCGAAGAAATAAAAATCTACGTTATTTATAGGTACCATCAAAGACACTTCCGCCTGATCACCGCTAATTTCATTTTTACTTGCATTCGAAACAAAAACTTTAAAGGGTTTTGGTTTAAGGTGACGCCGCAGGATTCAAGCGACAATTTTCCTAAGTGATCAGGCAGAAATGACTGCGATGGCACATAGTCCATTCAATTCAAACATGGTACCCATCCATATTCATACCTTTCTTCTCAAGGACTTGGGATCTGTGAAAAATACCATCCCTAAATTATTTGTAAATGAAAAGTAAGTTTAAAATATAGACTGACCATTCCCACACATGACTGTAAAATAAAAGCGGTAATATTGACGCATTTAAAGGTAAAAGTATAGTGAGTATAGACTGTGGCACTACCCATGCACATGTATTTAAATAAATAAGACATCTTGTTAGGAATCTAAAGGCCCAGTACCTTTTACAGCGTATGACGTCATTATGACATCAATTCAATCTGCCCAACCTTTTTCTAACTGTGCTGGGACTTGTCTCTTCTCTTTCCGGATGGTGATGACTACTAGTAGATAATTTACGGTTTTTTTATGGAATGACTGCCTATCTGAACTATACAACTCACTCCAAGACTGGCATTCGAGACAAACGACTTAACGTGTTTTATCCTTGGTGAGAGTTGCTTATTCTTTTTAAAGACCAACCTGTGCCATGAGCTCATTTATATCATTCAGACGTCATAAGTGGCATATAGGATGTTACTGTGTTCATTTGAATGAATTAATTGTCTAATAATCAAACTTAGGTAGCAGTGGTAGGTGTATCATAATGAACTGATCTAGCTAAGTTGTTTCACTATAATCAACTTTGCCTACTGTCACTTTCTAATCTACCAGTGGCCTATCATGACACTGTGTATATTTATTTATCTGAAGCTTCCTTTGAAATTATAGCTCAATAGGTATTTTTTATCAATAGAACGATTGTATCAAAGATTCTAAAGTTCAAAATCATCTCCGTATGTCACTCTTTTTATTAAATTACTACATCTAGGCTGAAAGGAAGTCTTAGGTTCGATTTCATCAGGCACTGTACAAACTTAGTTCAACCAAACTGAGCTCAGCTTATTTAAGTTTAAAGATCCGTGTCGAACATGGGCGAAAACAAAAGAATTGAAACTGAGTTTAGCGTAAACTAGATTCAATTCATAGCGGTGAAACGCAAAATGAAGATATAATCTCCATTAGTAGCTCAAACTGTGTTTTGTTTTAAATAATCACGATTAGTTTTATTGTTGAAATTGACCCTTAGTTACCATAAAAATATGCCTGTCTAAAATAGCTGCAAGCAACTATATAAATACATACATACTGTAAGAACAAAAGTCAAATAAAATAAAATCAAGCCATTATTTTCCCCAAAACTAGCAATACAAATAAATAAATAAGCAAATCAAGATTAGAATTAAATAAATTTACAAAATGGGAGTCCCACTTAATATGAACGAACGATGATAAAGAAACATAAAGGACGGAAAATTAAATTATTACAAGAATAATTGCGAGAAGTTGCTAAGAAAGAGTACAGTGTCTATAAAGTCACCAATAACGTTAAAGGCAGCTAGAGAAAAAAGGCTGCCACTGATGACGACTTACTAAAATAATAATCATTGGTCAAAGATAATTGATGGCAATCAACTCATCTACTCATAAGTGTTAGCTCAACTATGAAAATATATGATTCTCTGCTGTCTGGTTAATATATTAAAGCACGGAACTGATTTCCTTAAAATGATTATTGTATTTTTTTTCTAACCTGTGATCACAACCATGAAGGTTAAGTAAATTACAAAAAAAATTAATTAGATGAGTCATATGTAATTTCAAGTTAACAACATTACAGCGGTGTGAATAATTTATCGGTTAAATACCAAACAAAAAACACTCGGTACGCATTACCAGATTGAATTTATTTGTAACAATACGTGAAGAATGTAAATGTTTTATGATTAATTTGTAACACACGACGGCAGTAATTAACATTTTGAAACTCTGAGATTAACGATAGATAAATAATATAAAGCTGAACTATTTACACAACTATACACATACCAATTTATAGAAAGTAAAGTTACAAGCAAATATTCACCTGCATTTTGAAGTAACATCCGACTGCTACCAAACAACTTAAAACTAACGAACAATGACTAAAGTACTCTAAATAGCACTTCCGTGTTCTAAAGCATCTCCGGGTAGAGATCTACAAGAAAAAGAAGTTTTAGAATAAAGCTTTAAATAACTACACCCAGAAGACAGATTATTTCACATTTTAAAACAAGCGTATTTTTTAAAATAAAACTAGTTTTATACAAGACTGCTCCTACACTATAATAATGCACATGATCCTAAAATTATTTTAGAATAAACACTGTGAAACAAAATAGCTTTTAAGGTACAGATATATGAATCTTTTAACTATTATCCATTTAATAGCTATTTATTGTTGGTGTACGAACTATGATAAAATTCATTATTATTAAAAAAATTACCACTATATATATTTTCTTTTTGCAAGTTGAGTATTGGCCCTAAAAATAATATATAGTAGTGATCGACAGCAAAAAGTTTTATCAATAGTGAACAGCGTCAATTTTTGCTCATTTTATTGGTTCAACCAAATAGCACTACATAGTATAAAACAAAATCACTTCCCGCTGTCTGTTCCTATGTATGTATTAGATCTTTAAAACTACGTACGGATTTGAAAGCGGTTTTTTTTTTAATAAATAGAGTGATTTAAGGGGAAGGATTATATGTATAATACATGCATAATATATTTAATATCACCATTGTACCCATGCGAAGCTGGGGCGGATCGCTAGTTATCTATACGTCAATGATAAAAACGTTAAAACAGTAACCCATATTTTGTTTATTAATTTATAATGGATGATAAGCAAACAAAAACTCTAATACAATAGAATGAAACCAAAACAAGGAAGCAAACGATACCCATCAAGCCACAACATAACTCCACTATGATTTACAATGACACTGAAATCCTTAGAGGAATACCTAAAACTTTGTATCACAGAACATAATACTAATAACAATAATATATTGCGTATATCATGACTCACAATGACGTCTGTATCAAGTTAAATGTCCATAGTTACGTAGCCACTAGTGAGAATAGTACCCCAGGGAACTATATTGGGACCAACATGACGATTTCAGTGTTGAATTTTTGTATAAAAACAAGCAATAAATATCGCTTGTCCGTATCCAATGACGGTTTTATATTCATTGCGGATATGATTAAACGCTCCGTTGTCAAATTTGGCTTTCAGAAATTTAAATCACAAATTAGTATACGAATCACATTTTGAGCATCAGCCAAGTTTACGTCTGGTTTCGTTTGCATTGTTTGTATTTAAGATAGATTAAGATCATAGTAATTCACTGTTTGTGTAGTTAAATTATTATACCATATCTAGATCACCTATCTAACTTAGCTTATCAGAGTAAAAGCGACTCAAGCAGGTATAAACTTTGTTCTCACACTTAATGTTATAAAGATAAATTCAAAATACTTAGGTATTTTAATATTGTTTTCGGCACGTCGTCAAGTCCAAAATTAATTAATGCTGTGCACATTATTTTCGAACTATCATATTGGGGGCACACATCGTGGAGTGTTGCAATTTTGGTGCCATATTTACGATATTTTAAATTGTGTTATTAATGATACTAGATAAAGTAAGTTATGAAAATAAGGAATTGCTTAATTACACTCATATTTTAGTAACTATTTTTATATGACCGTATCATAAACTTGTATTGTAGTATTATTTTTCCTTGTTTTTAATTTTATAACAAAGTCAAATATTTTTTATGATAAAAATTTTATCAGTTCCTGTCCGGAAATCAATGATGATTGCACTGCCACAAATTTTAAACAAGTGTTCATTGCTCACGCACCAATTACAACAGAATTCATTGTGAACAAAATATTCATCAGCACATGGTATGCACACTGGTCTAAAAGCCGTACGTGGTTAAGTCACACGGCAATGTACAGAGCAATCAGTTCAGTAGAGCAAGCTGGCCACAAACGGTCCCAGTGCAAACCGTTGCAGTAACTACTGTCGGTTGCTATCGTTCGCAACGCGATTAGCAGTTAAACGCGCTGCAGTAGCGGTGCTTTCAACATGTACAACTTTTATGGCACTATTCTATCATGATCGTCCATTTCGATTCCACTTCATAGTCCAAAAGCTCTTTGATATCTGGTCACGTAGCACATTAAGAATCATCAGAATCGATGGACGGCCTTGAGGTAATTTCATAGATTGCTCCGGTACTGTACCGTTTGATGACAGAGAATCGGATTTTGATTTCATATTTCATCGTTAGGAGATTCGGCAATATTACTATACAAACAATCACTCCTTAATATTTGATTATTTGTACGAAACCTTGTCTATTCAATCTCTGTACAATACATTGTGATAACAATCGTTTGATCTTGCTACAATCAGCCACACGCTAGCAACAGTCATGTAGATAAAATTTAGGAGCAAAAAAAAAAATGCAGTTCAATCAATGCAGTTCTAAACGAAAATTTTTCAGTACAATAAAAATGTTAATACGAATTTTATTCGTAACATAAACTATGATAAATGATGAATATAATATATATATATATGCATATATTAACTTATTAAAGTCGAAATCAAGTATCAAAAATTCAATGTAATAAAGCAGTCAAGCAGTCGGTGCGAGTAATGGAATAAGCATTGGCATCCTGCAGGGGGCGATGACCTTGTCTTGTGTCAGACACGAGATTTTGTGCTTGTTTAATATTTATCTTCATGACATGTGCCAATGTGGACTCAATAGACTTGATGTGCTATTGACGTCAAGAGTACCAGCTGTATCATCAATAGTGGTACTTATTCGTATGACTTATTCGTATGACTCATAAATATATATGTATAATAAGTAACTTAGAATGATACTATGAAATATTAAGACTAGCAGCAAATTCCAAGCAAATATTTTCAAATAAATTTAAAAAAAAACGATATAAATAAATAATAATATATAATTATTATATATATTTATAAATTAATTACTCTAAATAAATTACTCTTAAAAAACTCAAGCATGAAGACAAAAAAAGAAAAGAGCTGTTTTCAGTGCAGAATAATACAGATTATCTGGCATTTAAATAAAAAAAGGCAGTGTACCTGCTTTCAATCTAAATGTCAATCATCAAAGAATTTTCAAAATAAACGACAAAAATGTTGACTGTAATAAATTATGTTTCATTTACGAGGATTGGCCTTTTAACAATACAATGACTACAATTATTGTGTACTACAGCAGAAATGTCAAGTCAATCATATAATTTAATCATGATACTAAGAATTATATACCTAAATACATAATTATTTATCATAGTAGTAAAGACATGTACAGATATTTCTAATAAGTAATAGCTGCCACTCGCGGTTCCGTCCCCGTGAAATTAGGAGGCCACAGAAAATTTTTGCTTTAGAATTTTTTATCTGATTATCATTTTTTTCTTTAAACCTACGTTTGAGTGAAGAAAACAAGAAAAAATAAATCATATCGTTCAAGCTTTTTTTGAGTTTCATATTAACGAATAGCAATTGATTTTGATAAAAAAAATTAAATACGAAAAAAAAATGGAAGAAAAATCTGTCAATAATGCCAGTTAACACCCAACTAATGACAAATAATGTATTTTCTTGTTGGTACTCTACTAAGGAATTCAAAGACAGATTTAAACAAAGGTTTATCGTTTGATTGGTACTAAAGTCAAGAAACGGTGAATAACTCTACTCTTTGACCCTTAATTATAAACATCAAATTGTCCATAACTTATTACCAGTGACAGACATGGGTTAGTAATCGAAAATCTCGGGTACACTATTGGATAGTTCCATTAAATTTATCAGCAATCTCAATCGAAGGGTCACTGTTACTAGCAATAATGTACCTAGTAATGATTGTAGGGCTTTCAGATTTGGACTTCGTCCCTCCTGAAACGGAGCGTTGGGTCAATTGATTAAATCCGTAACCGATCTGGCTTTACTCACAATAGCCGAATTAATGAAAAAAGTAATGGTAGCAACATTTGAATTATTTGTTTGATTTGAATTTTTACGACACCCAATGGAATCTAATAAAAAAATGTGACAATACGTTACCTATTGAGCAGCTACTGCAAGAATGGAAATCTGTGAACAAAAGAAAACATACAATGAAAACGGCTCATTAAAATACATTAAAAATATAGCAAACAATGATAGTTATTAAAAAGCCACAACAGCGCACGCTATCCAAATTATAAACACAACGGTGGCTGACCGTCCAGCCCCGGCAGTCGGCACGGCCGAAAATCATAGAACACTCAAAGAACGATCTCATAAGACCCTTGACATACACAACTCGTTTTAGAGCCGTACCTAGCCGTTCGCTCCGAGATCGTTCGGGTCTCGAGAGTCTTCACAGTCCCTCGTTACGGCGGGGCCCATTAGACCAGGGGGCGCAAACCGCGCCACGATTTTAGTTTCCGACCCAACGCGCCCCAAGCACTTATATCCGCACATATCCGCCTATATCCGCCCCTTAATAAGGGAGTCGGCGCCTAATTGACTTAACATTGGATTAATAACGGTTTAAGGCTGAAATATGTTTACCGATGAATATTATGCTGGTTCGTTTTTGGATTGGCAGGGATTTTACTAGAAATTAAATTGTTTTGCTCGAGTTAATGTGTTTTTGATTCGGTTTAGAAACCCGAAATTTGCAATTACCGTACTACATCAAGTTCTAATTAAATACAATCCTGAAACTTAGTTAACCCTTACTTAATACGCTTCCATTACATTTAAAAATATGCAAGTCGCGTAAGCCACTCCGAATTCACACTTCAAATGAATTGAAGTAAAGAACAAGATTGAGAGTCTTCACGAAAACCGTTCATTAAATAAACCTTTGAATGAAAGTTTGGAGCAAACTCTGGGTGTTGAACACTTTAGTTTTTAATTGATCGCCAGTCATTGAATAGTGGAGTAAGTTTGCGACGGCGGGGACACGTCGGCGAAACTGTAATAAAAGACTTTCGAGATTCACCTGGAGTAAGAGGGGTCGTAAAGCGGTTCATATCTTTGTATAGTTAGGCAGGATGACGGTTTTGTGTTTGTCTTCGGCTTTCTTTTTTTCCTTATTGGTTTTTTTTATACTAGAAGAGATATTAGGTTCTTTAGAATTGAGAAACATTAATGACAATGAGGCCACTATAATTTTCCAATAGTTTTACTTCTTACCTGACTGGAAGATGCTATTCTTTTTCAAGAGTTCGTAAGCATGCTTATGTGTTTATCTATTTATTTAGAATGGATGCCTTACAACAAAATCAGCTCGGTAAAATTTATTGTTTAATGAGAATCTTTTCCTTTTTAAATCGGTAAACGAATGAGGCATTATTAGATTCGCCTTAAAAGCTCAAGTAACATGAGCTACATGAATTTAAAAAACATAAAAACCAAGATGGCAGATACGATCATGTGAAGTATCAAATAAAGCGCTCATCTTTAGGGGCTGAAGGGTAACTTTTCTTTTAATCTTATGCAGGTTAGTGGCAATAAAATCTCGGATTGAACCAGAATAACAGCCATCAACTTCATCAGATTGCAGTAAAAGTGACTTGTCTATAACTTTCCAATCATTTCTGCTGGCGAGATTTTTTATGGTAAATCGAATTTTTGGTTAAAGAATTTGTTCACATACAATACTATGATATTTATGTACTCAATATACATACTCGTATGTTGTTAATTGTTATACACTCATAATTACGAATAGTATGTTGTGATGATCGTATTTAATGGAGCAATTTTTCTGATTATTTGTAATCACCACAATTATCGTTATAAACGTTTCCGCAGTTTATATTACATATTCTGTTCCAAGGTCATCTAAATGAGTGACATTTGAGTATTGTTTTTATCCAAAATAAATGCTAGTTCTTAGATTTATGATCATCATCTTCCGTGTCTCGTGTTATTTTATTTGGGGTTCGCGCACCACGTTTTATTCTTCCATTCTGTCCTGTCACAGACACAATATCCTATCACTAACCCCTTTTTCTTTTATAACGCTTCTCAGATAATCTACCCATCTTTTCTTTGGTCACCCTCTGCATCTATCCACATGTGTACGCATGACTCTTTTAGTAACATGCGTTTCATCCCTCCTCTTTATATGACCATACTAAGACTACAACTTTTCAGGCTACACTACAGATATACAATTCAAATTGTATTGCTCCAGATCCATTATAGTAACAATTTCAATGTGCTTGAAAGTACTTACCGCTTTATGAGTATATAGCCCATTTTCCTTCATCTTCTTAAGGATTCATCAATTAAAAGTTTCACGTTTCGGACGAAATAACTTAGAGTTTACTTTGGCACAGATTTAGCTTTATTTCTACCTGAATTCTGTATTCATTGACTGAGTTTCGTATTAACCGCTTTTGGTACTAACTCGTCTAAATGTTGTATAATTATGTCGTTTATAGTCTTTTTTTTTTACTTTAAATGCTTTTATTTATTTTTAATTTTATCATTCAATAATATTTAACGTTTTCGTGTTGTACAGTAAGCCACGTATATGAGTTCATAAAACAGGCATACACACCAGCACGAAAATTATAATTGCTATTTCCCCAATTGTTGGGGAAAACAGCAATTATAATTTTCGTGCTTGTTGTTTGCTTGGCTTAATTTTTTTATGTTTGTATTTCGGCGGTGATTGGTGATTTGTCACGTCCGGCCCTGGTTCAAGTCACAGTCATGAGCGAGAAGGAATAGGAAGCGAGCGCCTCCATAAACGAATCAGTAATATGAGCGAAAAAGATAGTCACAACCATGAGGAAACGGACATCCTCACGGCCCAGCTGCTGCCAAAGAAGAGGCGCCGGCGGCATTGACAGCCGCAGTGTTATCAGTTAGACGAACATAAATGTACTGAACTTTTTAAGCTGATATTTTTCACGATTTCAGTTTTGGTCCCTTATTATAAGTTGTTTGTTACCATGACTACCATCACGTGTTTAAGTATCGGTCACTAATTACCGGTCACCCTGTAGCTTGTGCAGAATTAGTAACTGAATCGATTTTTTACAACATATTAGATTTTTTTCCCAAAAATATTTACACACATGATGATCACTTGTTGGAAATCACCGTTACTAAGCACAACACAGGTCACGGCAGGTCATAGCGAGCATTAGGTGTCAGTGCACAACTGGGTACGGGAATAAAGCAACTCCTCAGTAGCTCGGATGTCCCAGTGACAAGCTTATATCTTTGTGATTTTTCATGATACAGTTATGAAATTTTGTACATAGATTCTTTAGGTACGAGTACATGAAAATACTAGACGTGTTTCGGTTTTATTGTTGTATAAATTTACTATATACGTTTGATTTTACTACAATTACGTTAAACCTACCCTATTTTATCGTAAGTTCATAGAATATAGAGACGAGCGTTCGTTATTTGTGAAAGAGAAGCAAAATGAAAAAAAAAACGTAAATTATATTTCGTATTTTTACGTTCCTTTATGAGTTTTTTTAGTATTTACTTGACATTACGATATCGTTGACTGTTAAATTGTGATCTTTTTGGTTGAACAGGAAAACATAATATTTATTCCAAAATATAATTGTGATTCTTCCATTTGGTGCTTTGCGAATAATATTTACGTCTGATTTCATTTGTGCTTTTGTTATTGAAATTTCTTGAGAATACATTTCGACAATGTTTCCGTAGTAATGTTTTAATGATAACAGGAATATAAATGATTGATGGGTTGTCAAAACTTTAATTCCTGATGAGACAAATCTTATCGCAACAATAATTACGACCGAATTTCTATCACGATGGTCAATCTCAACAGAGATTAGTCAATTATGCAGGAGATATTATAGTGCACAAGTGTGTGTGTGCAAACACAGGTGCACTCTCGATTCCTTCACTCTCATAGTCCGATGGGACGGTAATCCGACCGGAGAGAGTTCAGGCCCAGGACCAACGCGACTTTACGCGATTTCCGAGGCACGGGGTATCATACCATCAACTTCTAAACTTCGAGCAGCTGCAGCGAAATTCCTGATGGAAAAACCCAATAGCACTTTTTGCTCGACCCAGGAATCTAACCCAGGACCCCACGCACAGCAGTCGCGCTTGCAACCACGATACCAACGAGCCAGTCAAATGGAAAAAATATTATAAAGGCAACAGTTTGTAAGTATGTGTATGTTTGTTACTCTTTCAAACTCAAATTTCTAAACGCATTGGAATACAAATTATCATATTGGTACGCTATATCCTAGAATAACACATAGAACACTTTTATACCAGTAATATATTCCTGGTGATATTTTTTTTTTTAATTACATGCGATCGCAGCCGTTGGCAGAAGTTAGTTCTTCTTCTATAAGACTTTAAATATGAATAACCCAAAGACAAGAAAATTATGCTTGTAAGGGATTCGCAACGACTTAAACTTGGTTAGCAGAATTTATGCCATTTTAACAGAAAAATTGTGATTTTCATTCACCATTTCACCTCAAAGTGATTTCCAAATACGTATTCAACGATACCCCACTGGATATAGTCTATTTTTTTATTCTCTGTCATATCTTATTGGATTGCCCAAAATGTCCCTACACCTGCACTTTGGGGGATCTAAGAATACCACTGACGTCGCTATAAACGTGGCCACCTACTGGACCCAAAAACTTAGAGGGAAATAAAACCTTCGACTCGAGAAGAAAAAGTCATATAGAAGGAGTCATATCTTTAGTAGAAGTACTTGCGCGACTAAAACAAATCGATTCACGTAAGAATCAACAATGTTAGTCCACGCGTTTGGTCTCTAGAACTGATAAACATAATATAACCCTCTTCTGCGTCGCGCAGTCGGGTAAAAAGTGCTGTTATAACCTTTTATCAAAGATAGTAAGCATTAAATGTAATATATAAAAATCTCGTGTCACAGTGTTTGTTATCAAAGTTCTCTAGAACGGCTTGACTGATTTTTGTTTTTTTTTTTCGTATATTTGATAGGTTGTAAGCTATTTTTTACCTTCCTACTTGCAACCACCATTTTTTTCTCTAATCATTTTTATAGCAGTAAAACAACATTTTCTGAGTGTAAAATCAGTGTTTTTTATCGACCTCCTCCTAAACGACTGTACCGATGTTTTTTTTCAGTAGGCATATTTAGGTCTAAGAATGGGTCGTTAAAACAAATTTATCCTCCATTTTTAATCGCGATTTTAGTAAAGTAGAACAACGTATGCTTAGTCAGCTAGTTATTCATATAAGACAGTAATATCCAAGCCATTAATTTTGACAAGTGGATACATTGTGTGGTACGCATGAACATGTATGACATAACGTGTGGGACTTACAAGTACATTCTCTCTTTGCGCCATGTCACTTGTCGGCATGTCATGTCAACTAGTTTATGATGGTCATGCTAATAGGAACATTGGTCTATCGACAGTTCCTGTACAAAGTGAAATAACAAAATTTAATAGGTACCGTTAGGTAACAACGTACGAATGTGTATGTAAAATTTGAAAGTATATTTGTTTGCTTGTAATATCTTTTTATGTCAAATACTAAATTGATTTGAATAAAATCAAGCCCAAAAATAAATACAAAGTAGTATGAGGTAAAATATTAGGTACATATACAATACTATCAGTTGTTTTTGACATATTATTGGTTATTGTTAATCTATTTATAATAAAAAAGTCTATATTAATCCATTTGAAGCCCATAGTTCTTTAAGAGACAGGGTATTCCTAGTTTGAAAGCCTTGATAATGAAATAACCACTCCAATTTTTGTAGTTTCAACACGGATTTTAACTTACAGGCTAATCGTAATCGGCTTAATCTTCTTGTAAAAACAAAGGATCTAATCAACCCCTAAGAAATTTTTAGTGAAAGAAATAAATAAATTACTTATAAATTAAAAATGTCATCAGAGTAGTGTATGATAACAATTTTACTAACCTGGATGATTTATTTGTGAAAAAAAACATTATTTTTTTTTCAAAATCTTTTTTCACTAAAAATGTTAGAATAACATTTTTAAACAGTTTAATTAAAAAAGTACAGTTTTTTTAATAAGGAAATATATGACGAAAAATTCCACCACAGGGCTATACAGTATCATGTACTGGATCAATGGTATTCATTCGTGTGAGCGTCGATGACACATCCTGCAGAAATACTAATATTATTTAAATTAAAAATTAATACTTGGGTATTGTTGGATAATTTGATAATGTCGCGCGTCATATTGTGAGGAATTTTGTACCCTATATCCAAGGGGCCAAGGGACTGCTTCTAAAAGTAAGGCTCGACCCTGGTATGAAAGTCAACGAAGGAACGGGGTTGGTTTTTAGTCAGTAAGAGTCTAACACTACCGCTCCGCCCAAGGGCGTGAGATGTCATAGGATGATTTTACCCACCACAAAAGAGGCCCTCCCTCCTTTCCCTTTGAATACCGTAATCAGAGACACAATAGAAAGACCATAGGTGTGCAGACACCGGTGTCCGCTTGTAATTTAATCTAAATCTGTTATGTAGATATTATGAACTGCAGCGGTAAATCTTTAGCAAATAATTGTTTAGCCCTCTGCGTGGAATATGGTCTCAGTATTCTATATTTGAAAGTTTTTAATAACTAACCTCAGGCATCTAAACCCAGCTTAGCCAAATTAAGATTTAGTGTCGAAAATTCCAACAAGGCTACGAAGGAACGCGGTAGGTTTTTAGTCAGTAAGAGTCTGACACTACTTCCCGCTCCGCCCAAGGGCGGAATTTGTCATTGGATAATTTTACCTACCATAAAAAAACCGATATTGTTGTTTTATTATGAATAAGATGAACCCGTGAAATTTACTTGTTTATTTTAGATACCAGAATCAATTAGTTTTATTTTAAGTAAGGTAAACGTTATAGTTATTGGCCATTTTAACTTTGATGGCCTAAAATATGCAATTACCTACCAGAATAGTACAATATTCCTTACCGATTAATGCGATTTTAAAATTACTATTCTGGTATTTTATTGCTTATTTTGGACCGTCAAAGTAGAAAAGGCCAATAACTATATAGGGGCCAATAACTGAAGCATTTTTTTATTTGACTTTATGTATTTGCCCGTATTGAAACGTGAAAACAAAATCACTAAGTATATACATAAAATCACAAAGCGCTGATTTCTCCTTCAATCGTGAAAAGTTAAGAACTTAAGAAAACTTAGAGTTCCCTCGAGAAATCAGTAAAAACCGCTAGCTCAAAAGCAATCAGCCCGTTACATAGGAACAATATTCATTTTACGGTGCTTTTACTCTTTAAAATAATAAAATGAAAAGCATTTTGAATTTCATGTTGAGTAAATATTGAGAATGGATAAATATTAAGTTTTAGTTTTGAACTCAGAATAGCAAGAAAAACATGGTTTTAAAAAGATCTATAATATATTTTCATAATAATTTCAAAGACTCTTGTTTCACTACTATCTTACCTAGTGGTGGATCATAATTTTATGAATACGGCTAGAAAAATGGATATAAACATTGGTATATAAGGAAAAAGTTTTAAAAGTTTTGGTATGCGGAACAAAGTGTAAAGTCCCACATACCTCCGTTGAAAAGGGACGATCCTCCGACCAGACGGGTGTTGTGTCTGGTGGGCTGCTGCCCTATACATGATTTCGGGTTTGTTCTATATATTCCAATCGCGCGGAGAATCTTACTTGCGCGATGCAAGATTAGTTCATTTGTGACGAAATAGATGTCGCTACATCGCCATTCGCTTGGGAAGAAATGACCAGGCAAATATCTTAAAACAAAAGTGTTAACAAGAATGTAAAATGTAAATAATCTTAAATAAAATCTGGTTTAAAGAACCAAATGGTTGCTGTAAAGCGTTTTCTCCATCGCAGTTGTGGCTTCACACACACTGAATTGCAAATGTATTAAACGTTGAAACATCTCGTGTTGTTTTAGCTAATGGAGGCCAACTTACTGAAGTAAATTGAGTTCTTTTTGGATTTTAAGTACCCTCTACCAAATGGAAATTATCTTGTATCTTAATAATTTGGCTTATTGATATTTAACCAGTTGAATAGTTGAACCAGTTCATGAGCAGTATGATCTATAAGTTGAATAGAACCGGTCGTTGTGGCTATACTTGCTAGAGGTAAATAATATCATCGGACTAGACGTATGAAAATGCGCCACAGGGATATGGTGGATATTTTGCTTATATGTACAAGACGATTGGAATCATTTCAAATTTTTGTACAGCCAAGGAATGAAATACTGCTGGTCTGTATTTCCTGCTAGCTGTAAGCTAGGGGTATTTTGAATAACGAGCGAATAGATTACTTTTAGGCAAGCGTACTCCAGCTTCGATCACACCATTGCTTATCGTCAGATGAGAAAGTAATCAAACGAAAGCGTATCAATAACAAAAATAAAATTTGAAATCTACAACAAAACATAAACATGTCTTCTGAAATCTACGAGTATAAGGTGTGTCTAAATTCAAACTTCTTCAAATATAATATTGCTACTTCATTTACATGAGATCAATTTTTCATTGATGCTTCAACTAAATACTTCAATTGATGTTTTTATAACAGATAAATTTACCCAAATATTTCAAAATTACCTATGAATTATACATTATATTCTTGACTTCATTAAAAAATTTTCTTAAATTAATTAATCTCTGACTCTCTGACTTATTTGTAATTATAATAATTAATAATGTAATTTTAATGTACTGATGACCCATAATTATACAAACCATATTTATACGCTGAAAACGGCAAAATATTATGATCATATTCTATATTTCACATAACAACTTTGTACAATGTTCTGACAAAAAATATATTCTATTATTCTACTAAATAAAATATCCCAATAAATTCATAATACAACTCACTCGTGTCATGAATTTGAAATACAGTTACTACTAATTTAGTTAACGATTTCCGAAAGGTGAAGGAAAATCGTGATTCACACACTAAACATATTTTATTATTATGCGTGGTGTGTTCGGTGAGTAGCGATAGGTCAAGTTAATCCGGATCATTAGCAGTTGATTAAACTTGTACGTGAAAACGAACAGCGATATTTACGGCAAATCTTTGTAGATCCGTATAAAATTTAACTGATTTAGTTAGTTTTAATTTTAAAATTAGTATTTCATTTTTCGAATGCATTAAAGTGTACATTTATTTATTTATTTAAATTATTATAAAGTAGTGCTTGACTGCGATCCCACCTGATGGTAAGCATTGATGCAATCGTTGATGGTGTGGTGCACTAGAGCCTATTCACTCTAGCCTTGATACCTAAATTATAATCGGACGGGAAAACTGCAGTAGGCAAATTGTTCCAGTCCTTCGATGTACGCGGTATAAATATATAAAACACTAAGTTAAAAATTGGTACATAAAATTATTCAAAATAAAATTGGGAGGGCGATGACTATTTCGATCAACTACGCCCGACTAGTTCAGGAGTAATTAAGAATTATTATTTTAAATGTTATTATTTCGTTTATAAATTTTTAAGAACACACTTTAAACATTTTTTTAAAACACGAATAAAAAATATTATTATTTTCTTAAAACACGAATAAAAAATATTATTATTTTGAAGCTTAATTTACAGTTACGATAGAGGCTTCACCAAATTACATAAACATTGCAATATACATATTTTGTTCTATCCTTCAATCTAATATTCATTTCAAATCATTTAACAAACATTATAAATCTAAACATATAAGCACCACTTTTAGAACCACTTGAATAAAAAAAAAACTATTTATCACCACGTTAAAAGTTCCGAACGATAAGAGAAATCCTCATTAACGCTTTTTAAAAGCTCTTCGAGCTCACACTTAGCGTATTAATGAGTATTGCCGCGGGTATGCATCGACGGAATTTTAAACACGGCAAAGTTTAAACCTACAACAATATTTATGCCTTCTAAACTTAATTTTAAAAGTATTCTATTGATGGAGAACGAAAATACTTTGAATGTGTGTATTTAATACATGTGTGGTACAGTTTAAGCTCTTGGAATGTGCAGTTTGCATCAAATTCTCTTCAAAATGGTAGAGCTGAGTGGAGTAGATATACGTGTCATGTCCGTGAACGGGCGCTGTCAAATGAGACTGATCATCTTTAGCTGCCAGTGGCTTATTTTAATTTCTATATTCAAAATTTAAATATGTGGGATATTTTTTTGACTATATTACAATAATATTATTGATAAGAAAAATGTAACCGAAATATTTGTAATCACTACATAGTATAAAACAAAGTCGCTTACCGCTGTCTGTACCTATGTATGCTTTGATCTTTAAAACTCCGTAACGGATTTTGATGAGGTCTTTTTTAATAGATAGAGTGATTCAAGAGGAAGCTTCATATGTATAATACATTCATAATATATTATAATACATGCATAATATATTTAACGAAGGAACGGGGTAGGTTTTTAGTCAGTAAGAGTCTGACACTACTTCTCGCTCCGCCCAAGGGCGGGATTTGTCATTGGATGATTTTACCTACCATAAAAAAAAAAATATCACCATTGGACCCGTGCGAAGCTGGGGCGGGTCGCTAGTACATAAACAGAGAAGAGTTTCATAAAATTTCTTGCACATTCTTCTCCACAGCGATCTACGCTTTGGGATGTGCAAAATAAAGTACAACTTATCTATTGAAAAATTTTCGTACGTGGTGTGTAGTGTCAATCAAATTCAGAATACTGCTGGAATACTAATCTAACGGTTAAAGTGACGACATACTAACCGAAAAACAAATAATAAATTCAAAGTGTGAACCCACGAAATTCTTACGAATACATATTAACCTTAATATAAGATTCGGCGACGTGTACCTTCTGGGTCAAATAAGCTTCCCTTTTGAATTTCTATGTAACGCGTTCAACCTTCCGTTTTTATCGTTATTGACATGAGACCTCTCAATTTGATAAGGGACTAACAGTGTTATAACTATGTTGATAGCTGTCTGAACATTGCGCGAACTTACTTCTTGGACATGACTTAACCTTTGTTGTAATCCCATTTAAGTATCAAATCGAAACCGATAGAGTAAAATTGGTACTTAATATTGATTGTTACGCACATTAAAATTACTCGATTCACTTTATTGTGTCAAAGGTTTCTGTTTAGTTTTGCCACGTCTCATACTTAGACTATAATAGTACATTTTGACACAAGTGATGAAAATTTGTCATTGCGACTGAGGTGGAATTCAACGAACCGCAAGCGAGGATGTTATACAACCGAGTGCTGCAGTAACGAATTTCCACGTGTATGTAAAAAACGACGTTTTTCAATCTATTTATGAAGAAATAAATAAACGGTAGTTAACTAAGTTAGTGTCCAGCCCGATACGGTAAATGCAACCAATTGTTGTAGAGGCGAGCTCGCGCACTTTTGCGCACTAGTGCGGAAAATTGTAATTGCGTGCCTAAAAGCGGTAGGGACTTAACATGTATGGAAATGACATTACCTGTAACGCCACTAGTACATGACTTCTCCATAGTGAATGTCATTATCATACATTTTGTACTTAGCATTTGACAGGAACGCTAACAAAAAAATCATTAGTCCAAACCCGCAGATGCCTACAATTTCACAAAACATAACTTGATTGTCATAAAAATAAAATGATGTCTCACTGTACTGCAGTGTGAGCTTTATGCTTCTTCTCACTTTCTGAACAAAGACGATGAGAGAAAAATAATTATTTAAAACTTCGACTTGTTCGATAAACAGTGCACTGAGTGCGAGTTGTTTTTACATTAAGGCGATCTAAACGTTTGCCGTTTGACCCTCTGATTGGTTAAGAGCTTGGAGCGGGCCAATCGGAGCGCCGGACGTCACAAACGTGTCGATCGTGTAAACATAAAATAAACTCGCCCTAGGTACTCAGATATACGTGGTTACACGACAGCTCTATTAATTGAAGTCGATTTCCCTCAGTGCTCCCCCTTCCCCCTACTTCCAGTTAGTCGTAACATCCCGTAATATTTAGGTCAGTACGATACACACGTCCGTACACTGAGGTGCATTTTTAAATAGAAATAAAAGAGAGATTAATTTTCGCTCCAATTCACCAAAAGTATAAGCTTAGTGGGCAAGAATATGTCTGACTGGTTTTAATGAGAGAAATTTAATTATTCTTTCTTTTAGTGATTTATTCGTACCCGATTTTTCATTAGATAAAAGGTTTGAAGAAGGCGTTAAATAAAAAAACTCACATTTTGTCTACTAAGTTGCAAATTGCGTCTATTATAAAAGTTTGAAAAGGGCCATCTAAGCGTCTAAAGAAAATGATGGACACTGTACTACATAATGACTTTGTTCACTTAAAATTATTACGTCTAAAGAGTGAAGGTAAATAGTTAATCCATCTACGTCTTTCACTTTCAGACCAATGTAGAAATCTAGAAAGTCTTGATACTAGATATTATCAAGTTACACAATGTGAGCGTAGGTTTTTATTTTGTCTTTCTTGTCTGAACCTGAAGTAGATATTTGCAACAATGATTTAAAGGTAATCGGTCTCTATTGAAAAGGGAAGTCCTCTGACTAGTGGGATATTGTGTCTGGTCTGGGCAACTGCCTTACAATTGATTTTGAACTGTTTTAGAAGTCTATAAAGTTTTGATACTAGATATTATCAAGTTACACAATGTGAGCGTAGGTTTTTATTTTGTTTTTGTTGTCTGAACCTGAAGTAGACAATTTTACAACGATGCTTTATAGGTAATCGGTCTCGATTGAAAAGGGAAGATCTTCTGATGAGTCGGGTGTGGGTCTGGGCAACTTCCTTTTAATTGACTTAGAACAGTTTTTTTATGGTAGGTAAAATCATCCACTGACATCCCCCGACCTTGGGCGGAGCGGGAGATAGTGTCAGACTCTTACTGACTAAAAACCTACCCCGTTCCTTCTTTGCTTATCATACCAGGGCCGAGTCTTCCTTTCAGAAGCTAACCCTTGGCCCCAGTAGGCTCCGACCCTGTCTGCCTGCAGCTAGCAGGCTGGGTCTCTACGGTTTGCTGAGAACTCCTTGTAAATTTTCTTTGTTCCGATCAACCGGAGAACTCTGATATTGCGATGCAGGTTTTTTGAATGTTAGTTCCTATGCTAGTGCTAACAATCTATCAAGTAGATGGTGAGTCACTGGACAGATTTTACCATAACTGGAAGAAGGAAGCATGACCTTGCAAAAGTTGAAAGGAGTGGAGGGCGACCTTTGCCCAGAAGTAGAACAGAACAGGCCACAAAAAGAAAGTAAATTTGGTATTTAATTAAACTCTTTTAATTTAATTATAGAAAACAAATCCCATTTTCTATCGGTTTTATCGTGATTGACACTTTTTCGAGGAATTTCGGAAAACCTATGTTATTTGCTTTTACAACTTTTGACTTGGCATTCGGGTAGCTCTGTGAAAGGGTCGAGACTCGTAACCATAAAGCTTTATTTAGATCTTTTAATACAGAAATTAAAACATGGTTCATTTATTAGAATTTTTTTTGGATATTTTTTTTTATTTTTCGTTTTCAGTTGATTACTGTCATTTCTGCCATTTATAATAAACCTTAGCTAGATTATTATAAATGGCAGACAAGTTCTACGTACGGTAAGTTATCTATAGTAATGACAAAATAGCCATAAAAACCATTTACATATTGCTTTGGGATTGGCTATTGAAATATAAATAATTTGACTACCATGAAATGATAACCAAATCCAGCAATTGATAACCTTAATGTATGTTTTTTTTTTAATTATTTATAGTTAAAAAAATAATACGTCTAGGCTAGGCTTATTTAGGCTGGGCTATTAAGACCATTTCATAACCTAACATTACACCGGTGCTCTCTGGAGGGGTACGCAGATAAACACCCTGGTTTTTTCTGATTTCACCAATTGTGTTGAAATTATAACGAAATATAATAATATATTAAACCATCGCTTACCGTCAGGTGAGATAGTGGTCAAACGTAAGCCTATCAATAAAAAAATTAAAAAAAACATTAAGTTTAACTGAGAACCCTTCTCTCTTTGAAGTCGGTTAAAACATGTTGAACTATACTCGTTTAATATTAAGTGATTTTTGTAGTTTAAAATTCATGTACCTACATACTCATGCAAAGAGTTATAAATATGTGTATATTAATATGAGTTCAACTAAAATTGATGCTCTATTCAAATAAAAAAAAATGTGAATAGAAGAAAAATAAAGCACTTTACTCGCACTCTAATATAATATGATTTATGCTGTAAAAATCTCAGCCAGTATCATTACCATAATGAGAAATTTCTTCAATGGCAACACTCATTTATCGCTTTGAGAGATATTACATAGGGTGACGAGAGCGCAGCTAGGCAGCTGAGAAATGGGTGGCCTTTCAGCAAATTTTTCTTACAAGTAAAAAAAATGAAATAGATGAAATTGAAATATTACAAAATGATGTTTTAGAGGTAGAATGGAGTGAAAAAAAACATATTTTTCAACCGACTAATAAACTGAGTATTTCTTTAATACAGTACGTATATTTTTTCGTTCTAATTTTGACATATCTATCTACCTCTATTATTTTAGAACAGAGGCAGAATGTGTTGTATGCAGAGTATGTTCGTAATTAATTTAAAAAATACACATTAATCTGTCCTAGCTCAGAGGACACCGGTGTCCTCTCACATCCACGCCACTATAGGCCTTAATTCCGATGTTTAGAGTCTACTTTTGTATGAACAAGTTGGGTAGTTGTGGATCGAAGTGTTAAAAGATCTGTTAAAGTATTTAATTTAATTATTGGTATTACCATCTTCTGCAACATCCTATTATAATCAATATCATTAATATTTTGATTTCTCAATTCATCCAATTAAATTCTTCAAATTCTCGGAAGATATCAGGTGACCTCATCATAGATATAATATCTTCTTCAAAATTGTAACTAATTACTGTTACAGTTTAAAAAATTATTCGAAAGGTAATCTTAAAATTTTCGGGATTTAAAATATTGTGTATTATATTTATTTCATGAACATGAAAATGTTCTAATATACATGTTGCATTGTTGTTAATAAGTACATATTTTTTATTGTAATAGAGCTTTTTGAAAAGTGGGTCAACAACGAGTCACAGACGCGATTACTCAGTAAAATATTATACCTTTTTTTATATTTTATTAACTAGCACTTGACTGCAATCCTACCTGATGGTAAGCAGTGATGCAATCGTCGATGATAAAGCGCACTAGTTTATTAAGAGCCTATTCACTCTAGCCTTGAAGACGCCTAAATTATAATTGGCCGGGAAAACCGCAGCAGGCAAATTGCTCCAGTCCCTCGATGTACGCGGCATAAACGACGAGGCAAAACGCTTAGTCCGGACCGTGGAAGTTTCAACAACGTAAGGGTGGATATTCGCCGTACGCCGGGTTCTTCGATGGTAGAAAGGAGATGGCGGTATCAAGTCATGCAACCTACCTTATTCAATATTCAACTTAAATCCTTCAATAACTCTCAAGTTACTAGAGAAACACTCGATAATAATCTCCTTTAATACCCCGATCACTATGGCAAAGAGAGGGAAAATATTAAGAGAGATTTTTCTTAGAAATTTCATCAGTGATTTGAGCGGCCACCTCAGCCGCTGAAACTTCATATTCAATGGCGTCTGGCTCGAATAAATCAAAACGCTGCGACGTCGAGTAAGCACTTCCGTCTTTTGAAAGCGACTTTCTGAGATTGCGCGTTTTATATTTCGCCTCTTATCTTTATGCTGTAGATATTTCACTCGATATTGCTTTGATGATTAATTGATTTTTAAGTAATTATTGTGATTGTTTATTTTTGAATTTGTTCTGCTGGTTGATTGATTATAGCAAAATAAGAATGACATATAAAATAGATGGTAAAAAGGTGCATTGTGATGGTTATCTTACATATAGTACGTGGCAAATAAGTTGAACCCGTTTCTATGGTTAGGTAAAGCCCCCCACTTTGATCGAGACTCGAAAATCAGTTACTGTGCATTCAAGGTCGGTCGCCATTATGTTCAGCTTATGTGACGGGGATTATAACCGATTTTCGAGTCTCAATCGAAGTGTGGACTATGCGTACCCATAGCAAATGGTTCACTTTATTTGCCGCGTTCTATACGTATTGCTATCTAAGCAAAAAAATCCAATTATTAAATTCAGAAATTAGTTAATATCGCGAACTAAGTGAACAAACACAAGTAGCACGTGATTCTGGTAAATTCAATGTACCTTACAAATAACTACCTACGATAAAATTAATATATTTATGCGTACCTAAATTATTAGAGGAACAAACATAATTCTGACATATGTATATCGTAAATTGAAATCTTAATTATAGTATAGAGAAATGATTGTTCTTTGGAAATGAGTTCTAGCTAAGTACATAGTACTTATATGAAATTACGTGCTTTGACGATCGTTTAATTTCTTGCAATAAATTACCCAAATTTTAGTCAAAACCTGAAAATAATTTAACACTGAATAATTTATTATTTGGAGTTTCTTAGTTGCTAAATTAGTCTTAAAAAATACAGATATATGGGCAATAAAAGTGGTAGAAATATGGGAACGTGGGGCGCTTTAGCATGTTCTTTTAGGCGTTTCTATAAAATCCCCAAACACCTCTTTTTTAAAGTCTAAAAAACTAAAAATAACTCCTGTATCCTAAGTCCTTTCACAAGCATGTGAACATTGATACTGTACCCTATAAACTATTGTCAACTTATGCGTGTAACAGTAACATTGACTTGTAAAAAAATGACAAAATATTTATGTTTTACAATTTTATTCATATAACTTCTGACTACTTTTTTTATTGTTGATAGGTTCGAGCTAGACCGCTATCTTACCTGATGGAAAGCGACGATGTGGTCGACGATCTTACCTACAAGAAACCTATTCACTCTTGACTTAAAGGTTCCCAGGTTGTAGCCATCAGGGAACACAGACTCCGGCAAGGAATTCCACTCCTTAGCTGACTACAATCTTATACAATGTCCAAATCCAAATAACTATGTAAATATCAAATTTTATTTACTATAATATGGATGTTTTAATATAGTCAATAATATTCTAAATCATAATGCCATTAGACACAATAAAATAGATCTAAGACGGTTGATTTTTTTGCATAGCAGTAAAACTATAAAATAATAATACCAGTTGTAGACAACAGGATCACTGTTAGACGCATCGAATTAATTTTGTTGTCACCCACGTGTTACTTATTATCTAACATCTGGCTTCGCAAAACTATTGCGTCGGGCAAAAATATTGTATCTGACAAAACAATGTGCAGGAACTTGTTTCCTTAATTTCTTTGATATTGGTTCAGGAAGATATTTTTTTAAGTAAGGAAATCATCTAATGACTTCTGCAAGAGCAGAAGGGCGTATCAGACTTTTACTGACTAAAACCAAATCTATGTTCCTTCTTTGTCCTGTGCCTTTCGGAACTCAACCCATGGCCCCAGTAGGTTTCGGCCCTGCTGGGCCCCTACAGTTTTGCTGATACCCATCAGCCATCGACACGGGCTCAAACGGGACGGCCAGCTACTTATTACAGGAAAATTTGTCGCATGAACGAGACACGAATATTATTTGAATAATTGAGATGCTAACAGAGTACGGTTTTATTGCGAAATGGAAATAATGGATGGAATGAAATTAAAAATTGATGATTTGGAAAACAACACAGAAACATAAAACGTAAAGTTCAATGTTAAATCATTCAGATTTGTTGGCATTGACATTTCAAAGATAAAAACAAAGGTAGCGTAGTTGAATGCTACCTTCAGTGAAACGTTATTAAAATAATACTTTTTTTTTCTGCGCACCCTTATTCTGAAACTCACGTCCAACCACGTTTTAACATAATTTATGTCATATCTCGTATCTTGTGTCGATTGCTTGCTTCTGCGGCATTTCGAGTGCGAGCCAGATGTCACTACGGTCGAAACGGTAACACGATATCGGTCCACGTGGATTCCAAACGAGATTTATTGGACAAACCGATAGTGTTCTATTAAAAATTCGATTCCTATAAGGGTTGTCCATATTTTGAAAGCAGGTGAGTTCAGTTTGAGTTAAAATTGGATGAAAAAACAAACTAGATATGTATTGAAAGATTTGAGCGTTACTGTAGAGCATTACTGCTGCACAATAATGTAGGAATACTTTTTTATAAATCCCATTATTCCATTGTAACCTCTTATTTTTAATGTTATTATTATGACGAAATAAACTAAACAAATTTTAGTCTGACGCAATCTCAAAATCTCTTTATGTCACATAATTACTTTACAATACCATAATTCAAACTTTCCATATTTGCAAACCCTAATTTCTATTGCAAACTGCAATTTGCGTTAACGCTGACACTAGTGTATGTGTAATTCAGAATCGGTGCGGGAAACATATTGAATATGTAGCGAGGCATTTTTCTAACAAACGTGACATCCTGTGAAATTGCATTTTGCAAATGAATAATGTCTTTTGCACATTCAACGCAATACATTTTAAAATATCTGTTTTTGGCAACAGATTGTTCCAATCACAAAGTTGTCAGACAGCGTATTGGTTTTTGAAATTAAAATACAGAGAGGAATTTAGAACCGACTGTTATTTCGGCAAGCACTGTAATTAACTTTTTAGCTTTTTAACTTGCTTTGGTTGAAGAAAATTTATTCTGTTAGTTCGTAACTTAACTTGCGAAAATTACTTCATTAAAAGTTGGTTTTATCATTTAAGATTAAGTTTTTAAGCACAATTTAATTCTACAAAGTAAAAAAAGTTTCAGAACTTGCCAAAGAATAACTACAAAGCTCGGTACAAAAAAAAAATACAGACAATTTTTCAACCTTCAAGAAGCAAATAAATTCAAAAGAAAACAACGGATCAATACTCCAAGAAAAAGCTTGGTAAACCTGTTGTTATTTAATTAATGGAGGCTCAACATTGAGTAGTGGCATTGAACGTTCTATCATCGATATCCGATTCCAATAATCGAACGATACTCGTAAAACTTGTTTCTAAGTGAAGCTAAAGGAAAAGCATCACTATTGGCCCAGTTTCACCATCATAGCACACATTTGCTTCGCACTCATTCTGCGATATACCTAACGCGATTTTTGTGATATAATGCGATTTTTGGGATATAACGCGATGTTTGTGATTGTGGACTAGCCTTGTTCATTACTCGTCTATATTGGCTACACAAGGGTGTATTCAAGGGTAACTTTGTCAAACTTGGTCGTGGGGATTGTGATGTCAGACGGCCATTCCGTTTTGCCATCTTATCTTAGAAACTTGGCAAAACAACCGCCAGTCGTTGTTGAATACTTCGAAGTATGACATCTGTTATAACTGATAATTTATCGTTTTCGAAAAGAAAGTTTTTGTTCAAATCGGTAAATTTGTTCGATAATAAACTCGTAAATTGTAGCTGATATTAGCAGATTTTGTTATGAATGATTGAAGTTTCAAGTAACATAATATACAAACTTCTTACCTAAGTAAGAATTTTAGACTAAACCAGAAAGCCGTTACTAAGGTTTTTCACAATATAAATCACTACAAACTAGAAAAAACCCTAACCATTCTGCAAAGAAACATTAAAAAGAAACTTATTTTTCTGTTTAGATATTTCACCTATCCATTACAAAAGCTACCAGGACACTAGGGTTGGCGATAACCGTAATATAAATCCATTTATGCTGTCAAACAATACTGTACAAATACATGTATAGAGCTACATAAATGCATTTTGTTGTCTTGTATACCTCTTTAGCTCCTTATTTTCGTGAATCTTCAAAGTCGCTCCCATTCAACCAGCAAATGGACTAATATCGTAACTTGAAACGACCGTCCCCTGACAACGTATAGTAAATCGTCATTTAGTCGTTTTGGCTGCTTAATGTGCCAAGTTTCAATTAAAAAGCCATCGCAGTGCCATATATGGGCCATTAGTTCTGATTATTAGCGAGGGTTTATTATGTGGAGTGGATAATTTTATTAAGGTAATGAAGGTAATATCTTCACTGTTATGTTTTGCGTAGGTAGCGAGTTCAATGGACAGGTAAATGTGAGAGGTAACGTAGTCATTAATAAAAGTTGGTTAACGATGTGGTTTACCTTTTAATGTAGTCAGATGAACTTTAAAACTTTGGTGCTACATCTTAATTAGTCACATTAGAAGCCTGGATTCAAGCATCAGTGGACATTATATTAAAAAAAAAAAAATATAATTCATCCTCTGGCCTCCCACGAAGTGGACTGAAGACCTGGTGAGGGTTGCGGAAATCTGATGGATGCAAAACGCACAGGATACTTAATTGTGGCGACACTTGGGAAGGGCTATGTCCAACAGTGGACGTCATTCGGCTGAAATGATGATGAAAGAATAAATTGGTAACAAGACAGTTGAACAATGGTTTAACTCCAGCAGTCTGTTATAAAGGTTTATCAACAAATCTTCAGAACAAACTCATCTCAAATAAATGTACAATCATCTATAAAAAATTACATATTTTACGACAAGTGATCAACTTGTTCCGCGTTAAACTTTTCTTCCAACTTTCTTCGGAAATTATATTGAAGTGGAAAAGTTGATTTTATTGGTTTCGAGTCAGATAAGGATTATGTCTCCTTCAAAAATGGAGTTAGACATAATTTTGATAAATCTTCAGTATTAATTTTAATACGCGTTATTAGATTTTATGAATAAATTGGTATTTGGCTAATAATTTCTGATGCAAATACTTGCGCAATTTTAAGAGCATTAACTACCAGTTTACCGCAAAACCACTAAATACTCGGCTTTACTAATGGCACCATATATGTGAAATATTTCTACAAAGGTCACTAATGTAAAGGTACCAATAAAGTTGCAACATCAAATCAAATTTTGCGAAAATTAATTTTCAATGCATCTCAGGGCTTAATGTTAGTAAATAATAAAACATAAAACAAAGCCTGTCCACGACCTCGTAGTTCGGTCGTGAGAGCCATCGTCCGAGCTAGTTCACAAGATAGACTTATTCCATCTCTGTCTAATATATTAAACAAAATAGAGATAGAATTTAAAATGATCATCGACTGCGAGGGTAACTTGGCTGATTTCTATCTCTGAAAAGCACTGACCATAGCTGTACAGTGAGCAATAAATTATATAGAAATTACATTTACATTGAAACTATGAAGCCGTATTGTTATTTATTTAATTCTAAGATCCAGTTGCAAGCTATTTTCTGTTAAGTAACTTTCTAGTTGCGAACTATTATTCAACTAAAATGCTTGTAATAACCACTACGTTAAAAATAACATACGACGTCAAGATCGATGAAATGTTACATCTTTGATTACGAACACATAAGATAATATCTGAAGATATCACGGTATTTCAAAAAAACTCGACCATTTTTTAGTAGTATGGTCGGAACACTACATTATAGAAAAGCTTAACGGTGTATATCTGATTGAAATGCGAGCAGAATGTCAAGCAATCAACTTTTTATATTTGCTCAAGAATACTGACTACACATGCAAAGTCAATCTGTCCCTAACAGTATACATGCAATAAAAAAGCTGGTTGAGAGTTAATAAAACCAACTAACCTAATAGATAAAAATCTTGCACTAGTTGGGTTGGGAGCGGTCGTAAAATATCAATATTCGTAAGGAATACTTTACTAGACAAGTTGGGAACAAGGGAACAAGACGACAATATAAAGGAGAATAAATACCGCAATAGCTCATAAATCATTTGCGAACATGTTACACTCGACGACAAACACAGTTTCTTATATATTTCATTGTTGCCTTAGCGATTACGAAACTCGCATAAAAAGGGGGAGAAACACGAAAGGACTTTTAGTCCTCGAGATGTGATACAATGGGATATGTGTTCGGAGGAATATCTACACAAGCATGGTTATATTTTAGTTTAATGTATAATCTCCCATTCTACATCCACAAAATATAGTATCTACAATTCAAGTACTTGATAGTGGTTCAAGTCCAATAAGACAAAATTTAGAGTCTGAAAGCTGCAGAAAGGCGGAACGAAGACTCCTAAATCGCACAAAATGTTAATCCGTGAAGAAAAGGAGTGGGAGATTCCGCCTACTTACATAGGAAGAGGAAAATGAAAGTCCACATATCCTTGTGCTATGCAAAAATGCCTCGACTCCCAAAGGAAAAGTTTTGGAGAAAATTTAAGCGATCTGGGTGAAGAAATGAGAGTTGTTGTTAATCAAGTACTCTTGGGAACTAAAGACATGTTATCTGTATTCAAATACATATATGAATAATTTACTAAGGCAGCACACAAATATTCCTAGCAATAAAATCATTTATATTCAAAATAGCCTTGTCTCGTTTGAACATACTATATATTAGAAAGTAACAAATTTAATATCGACCAACGTGAACTTCTACGAGTTAAATTTTCAAATATAACGAATAAATAAAGCAAATCTAAAATTTTATTCAATTCATCGATGCCAATATAAAATTTTCAAATAAAAAACTTCATTCGATATAAAATCGAGTGGTACAAAAGCAAGTGAAGCTGACATTAGCTCACTGGAGTAATACTGTGCTCTGCACTATTTTATGTCTGCTGCAAGCCAAGTGAATTTGATTAAAATAGCAAATATTGTATAAAATTTCTACTGTACTAAACTTTTAACGTTGCAGCAGTTAGGAGAAAATTTTGTCAAAGAACTCAGTTTTGAATATAGGTAACAATGATTTTATGCCAATGGTCTTTGGTGAAAATTTTGAAGTGGAAATATCACTGTCGAGGACGATTCGGTAAACTTGGAACATAAATGGAACGTTACACTGTCTATCACGTTGGTCTTGTGATTACAAGTACAAGTAGTGTAGTAATTCAGGTCAGTTTTACCATAAAACTTACCTTTCAGCTCAACAGCAAACTCCAAAGTGAAAAACCTGAAACAAAAAAAAGACCTTAATATCTTCAACATATGTTTTGGGAGGCTTCAGAAAATTAACTCCGTATACTTTCAATGGCCAAACCGTCTGAACTTTGTCAATTCCGTGGCACTATTACACTCCGGCTGAAAATGGCTTTCAGGCCAATAACACCCACTAATGAAAGTGAACAAGAAATGGTCGCACCGTCTTACGTTACAGTTATGTACCGTGCACATTTAGTTATTACCCACACTTTATAGTTGAGAGCTTCTGTGGCATTTTCTTTTATTACTAGGTTTATAATAGTGGCGGGAAAAGGCTGTGGACTTTTCTGGTGGAAGAATAGTGTAATAGACACGAGGGATATTTGTATTACAAAAAAAAATATAAATCAAAAACTGATTTCAGTGTTGTTATTTGATACTCGTCCACTTATTGCAAATTTTAATGTTTATTACATTGAAGATAAAAAACGAAAGTTTATCTTTTTTCTGAAATTCTACTTTACTCAAGTTATAAGTTTTTTGCACTTTAATGTTTAATCTTCGCAAAAAAATATTAATAAATCCCCACGGGAAATTAAAGAACAATAATAAGGAACAAGAAAACCAAATTAGGCAAAGTAATCCCCAAGATGCTCAAACAAGTTTATTGTTTCATAAACGAAATACAAATCGAAGAGGCAGCCTCTGGGATATTCGTAACAATTTGCAAGTATGTGGAACTTCCTAACTTATTGGATCATACTAACATTCGTAAAGATCAACTTTCTCACATAGTTTATCTCGTAATATCTCATAATCATTTCTAATTCGATAAGTCACTTGATTCCTTATTCGCCCAATATTTTCTTCTTTGGAGCAGAAACGATCAAGATCAGTCTTGTCTCACTTGGTTCTTATTTCTTTCTGTCTGGGGTAATAACATCTCTATTAGCTAACTGATCAATTTATGAAAGCTATCGCTTCGAATCGTGAGTCAATTCTTCACCTGTAATGGGTGAGAGCAGTTTTATTTCTTAATTTCCCTCGTGTGTATTGGGTTATTAGTTTATATTAGTAGTTGCGTTTGCTTAAGGCAATGTATCCATAAATATAACACAACATGCAATAAAATGTTCGACTGTGGGATTGTTGGAAACAGTAACCGCCGTCATTTGATCTTAAGTCTCTCAGTGTTTCTCACTAGGTGGATTTTTAGTCAGTAAAAGCCTTCTTACTCCACCAAAGTGAGTGGAGTTATTTGATAACTCCTACCTCAAAAATAGTCAGTAAATGTTATTTCCGATATTTATAAAATACCTGCTCACTATTAAATATAATAATATTTTGAAAATGGTGGTTTTCATTTATTTAATTTATCTTTCTTCCAAAGAAGGACCGTTTCAGTAAAACGAAATACTTCTGTCTCTCGCCGAATAGTTTCCGACGTCATCCTTTGACAACGTTCCCTTTGATTCTGAGATCCTCTTCTACTCGCACGGCTCCCTCAGTATGAAAACGGCCACCGAACTAAGCCTTCAAAGAAGTGAAAAGACATTCATAATAGTGTAAATCTTTTGCAATGATGTTATTTCAACTTTACGGAAAGGATAGAAGTTGTTCTTCGAACCAACCTGTATATCACAGATGGATAAAAACAATATTTTATTAGTTAAGTCTTAGTGGGTACGTCACATAAAACTTACACTAGATTTTTTTGTGTCAAACAATTATAAATTCAAGATTAAAAACGTAGAAATTAACATGTTAAAGGAATTTAACAGCCGTAACTTATTATAATTTTAAAATATGAAACTTTCACTTTTCGAATATATAAATTCAAAAATGTTGGAGCTAAAACTGACAATCAAATGAACCACGAAAAAATTTACTAACTTCATCGATTTAAACATCATTTGGTTCACTAGAATACTTGGAAATAAAGTTTATATAAAGACAGAATAACATAATGTGGAAAAAAAACACCTCAAAAACTTTGAAGACTAACAAAAATAAATGAATGTATACAATAACAATCGTAAATAACAAAGAACTCTGAAGAGGTAGAGAAAAAGAGCGTGATTTTAAAAGGTTAAGTAACAAAAACAAAGAACAAATAAGAAAATACTGCATCTTATATTACACAAGGCACGAAGAAACGGGTTTTTAGTCAAGACACACCTGTTTGTTGAAGAACTCATAAATAAAGAGGTAACTGCTAAACTTGCTGAAACATTTTCAGGGGAATCTGCAAAAACTGAGTTTAGTACGAATGATAGTTCTTTCGAGAAAAATACTGCTGCAAGTGATGTTGGTAAAAGAAGGCTACTGCGGAAGAACATTTTTTTAAGTCTGTTAGAAACTAAAAATCTATGAAAAGACACAATTATTATGATCTGGATGCGAAAGACCAGTTTTAAAAATTAATAAGAATTATTTTAGTCTGGAAGCGTGAAATTTGGATATTGTTCAATGTCTGACTTAAATGTATTGAAGTTTTGGAAGGATTTTCAAAACAGCCATTTCTATGAAGTCGTACTGGCCATAACTCCATAGTTAATTACTAAAAAATACCAAACCATAACTTTTCCTTCCTTCCGTTGTTCATAATTAAGTAGATATCATTTATTTATCAGTGTAATATTAGTTAGGTCTAAACTTTATTAAGGCATTAACGAGGTAAATACTTGAATTAAATTATAATTACGTGAGAAATTATGAGTAGGAAAAAGGTTAAATTACAAATACCATTTTAAATTGCAAATATACGTAAATTTGAGAATATAATGAAAGTAAAGTATTTGTAAGAAAATAAAAATATAACCCAGAGGAATGAATTGTATTTTTTATAAGGCATCCCTCTTTATCGTTTGTAAAAAGCTGTTAAAAGGAAAAAGGGGTTGAATAAAAGGAAGACAAACAAGGTTTTAAACGAAAAGGTCAAATTCCATCAAGCTTTTAATGATTCACACGCGGAAACTTTACCAACAAAAGATCCTGTACTTACAATACGTGGAAGTGAATTAAAGTTTTTTTTGTTAGACACCTAACGTTTTTATTGTTATTAGTAGCTATCTGCATTAAATGATTTTCCTGTTTATATGTTATCAAATGACGAACTTGTACACAAAAGCAAAATATGTTGTAATAATATTTTATTTCTATGATAAAGTCCACACGAGACCGTGGAGTTAATCTTTTCCACGCAGTCACCTCTTCGGGTACTTAACGATATAGGTGCTGTATGGCCCTCACCGAAAATCTATTGAACGTCTATTTTTCTTCCTTTGATATAGTACTTCATATATAAAAGCTGGAACGTGGCTGTATAAAGAATGAAACTCCATATTAATGTTGTGTTTGGGAAAGTTTGTTTAAATAAATCTAAAAATATCGCACTTGACGTGTTTATTTAATTTTATTTATTTATTTCGTTATTATTATTATTATATTATTACTGCTGCCTCGAGTAATTTGATCTATCATTATATAATTTTAAAGTCTATTCAATTTAACAATCAATTAATACAAAAATAGATTCAAGTTAGTTAAATTCATTAGAACATTATCACTACAAATTAAAATGAATTGAAAATATCAAAAACGAATTAAATAAATTGAAATATTGCAGATGATTTGTAGTCAATAAATAAAAGTCAGTAAATAAAAATAAATTAAATTACAAATTAAAGTCAAATAAATTATAAACTAGAATAAAATAAACAAGTAATAAATTAAATTCGTCGTGTTTTGGTAGTCACGACGCCCAACGATGTATATATAGTATAACTCTTTTTTATGCCATCTAAAAACGACCTAATGTTAAATGTCCTCCATTATGTTTTGTAATAAAGTGGCATATCACTGCATTCAAATGTAGGTATGCTATTAAAAATAACCCCAAACCTTATTAAGTTCTATAAAAACCAGCAAATTTCATCAAACTTTTACCATTATTACGACCGTCATACATAATTATTTCAGTAAACTGTCGTTTGTAACTGTTGCCTTGATAAAACATGTTCATGTTAACGCTCTAAAAAGCGTATTCCGCTAAAATAAAAGAACTTTATTTATGAGTACAGCTCCCAACAAAAACGATGCAAGCAGCCCCTATACCAGTTAATCTTTTTAATGCAATCGTGCCATCCAATGCTCGTACCATGCAAGCGAAAATTTGCTGCAATTTTTCACTTAAACAAAAGCGCGCAAATTCCATTGCCAGTTCTCTCCACTACGTTTTCAAGAAGCACCGTCTAAACGCTGCGGTGGATGTTAATCTCTTCCGTCCGATCGCTCTTTTCAGGGTTAATGGTGTGAAAGAGTCTTCGGTGTGAATTGCGATTACGAAAGATACTCACGTTCCAACGCTGTCCCTTGAGTTGGCGTCTTAACTCCAGACTTTCTTTATTAGCAAAGTAAAAAAATATATAATTTATTTCCGCCCCGTTATATGCTACAACTTCGTCGTACTAAAGAAAAATAACTTGGACGTTCCTGACAGAATTTCAATCAAGCGAGAGTAGCTACTTTACTTGTGTAGTGCAAAAAATATTGGAGACATATTTTCTCTGGAGATTTGTCAGAAACGATCATAATTTATTTTGTGCTCAAATTCAGACGGCGTAAATAATACTAAGTGGTTTTTTTGTAGTATCTATACAAAACAAAGCATTATGTTTTTATTAAACAGAATTCTAAGTTAGAACTAAAAACTGATCTTCTTAGCGATACATTAGAACTCAGATTCAGGAGTTTACAAACACGTAAACGAATGAAAATACTACAAAGATTAGTTAAGAGACCCAAAATAGCACGGTGTATTCTGTTCACTTAAAACCAAAACTAATAATAACAAGAACATGAAAATAAACCTCAAACAGCATGAAAACAAACCGACTAGAATCCCGAAGCTTTCAAGACGTACCGTTGATAATAATGAACTTGGTACGAACAATTTGAAAACAAAACAACACGGAGCAGCGGAAGCTAGAAGAAACAATGTCGCTACCATAGAGTACGGATTCGCTGCAATGGCAGTGACTAAAGACGTACTTATAATATTTTTGTAATGTGTGCTGGTCTTGCTTTTTGGTCAAAACCATAGCTTTAGTCCCTTGATATGAACACAAAATGCCGCAATATACGGTATCGTAGTATGTGTTTGCAAGTATAAGTTTTAAGGCGTCGCATACGATAAAAATAAAAAATTGTATATAACAATATTTCACATTCTTGATAATATTTTTAATAACGTAATATACTTTTTAATATTTAATTTATACTTTATTCTAGATGTGCCCTATGCTAAAAATAAACGATTTATTATTATAATAATAATTGTAATCTTGTTGTACAATAAAGTGTAAATAAATAATAAATATAGATCATAATAATATGAAATATTAAACTTAATCTTCAGCGTCTGTTAA
The DNA here is from genome assembly GCA_958295575.1 of Leucania comma. NCBI lineage: Eukaryota > Metazoa > Arthropoda > Insecta > Lepidoptera > Noctuidae > Leucania > Leucania comma. The sequence continues at coordinate 8,764,036 of OY282474.1, read as the reverse complement.
ACAAACACCTATTACATTGAAATAATCTACCACATACAGTTTAGATTAAATAAATATACAATATTCTTCTAATTTATCCCACAGAAAGATGGCATATTTACATAAATTAAGATAGTTACATTGACACAGATTTATTTTCAAATATGTATACCATTCTGGTTATGTTTTTTACTTCATTCATTTTTACCATTAATAAAGTCGACAAACTGCAAGGGAAAATTATCAATGTGCACGCCCCGGCGAGGAATCGGAACGCTAGCACATGTCACGGCGTCGGCACTGACACTGACGCTGGGTTGCTGGCACGGACACGGACATTTGTGATCGTCAGACGAAACACGTTCTCCTCCCGTCCCTGACACGGCACTGTTGTGTGAGGACATACCTTTAGGCAAAACTGCGAATTTCTATAAGTAAAATGTGTCATTGACCGCAGAGGTTTTTCCTTACTCTATGTTTATACCAAGATATTATATTATCGCGTTGCAAGAACCGAGCTCCGTTGACCGCACGCTATGTCGGGTGACAAATTAAATGAATTTACGGGCTACAGACTTAGGCTGCAAACATATGTTATGCTCTTTGCAGCAATGTAAATACAATATACATGAGTCAGCTTTCTGAGGTCGCTCTGTTTCATCGTGATAGGTTTAGTCTTGATCTCCTTGAATTTATCGTTGCTTGGCGCAGGTTATTAACGGTTAAAATGTGAGGTTTTGTTGGTGGAGAAATACATAGTATCGTGTGAGGATAGAGAAAGAATTACGGTCACGTAAAAGCTATCTAGGGAAGCACTATAGTTGGGTTTGGTTTCACGTGCATGTTTAAAGTATATACATATATAATACATTTTTCTGATAATCCAGAACAGAATTTGCTATCTAGATTGGTAGTTTTTATGAAATTCAGAAATAAAAATGTTCGTCAACTTTTAGTAGGTACACCCATCACACAAAGTTTGTATACATATAATTATTTATATATATATATATATTTTAAGTGTATGTTTGTTACTCTTTCATGCTCAAAAAGCTATACAGAATCGGATGTTTGGCACAAGCATAAACTATATCCTGGAAAAAATACAGATCATATAATACAATAAATAAATAAGGATCAAAGAGGAATAAATTTACATTTTTTTTTTTTTTTGACAATTTTAAAGACATCATGATACACTCAATATAAAATTACTGGCCCAACAATTAACATTTTAGATGAACTCATCACATGCTGCAAAACTCTGTATTGAAACGTTGTGCTAGGCTAAAAAGCCCCATCTCATCTTTATGACCAGGTCAAGGTATACTAATATGGGCACAATCTAGTTAATAAACAGCTTAACTTACAAAAATCAATGCCTGACTAGGTAATATTTACAGGCAGTTAAATTCTATCACCGAACTTTAAGTTTTAACAAGAAATAAGTCTTTAAATATGCTTGTAAAACCTTTTTCTTTGGGTTTCAATAAAGATCTAAAAGACAAGGTTTCTATCGTAATTAATTTTGTATGGTCAGTAGAAAAAGATGAATTTTACGCGATTTTTTTTCGAAACATTGTCATTTTATTTAAATACTGTTCTAAGATCTAACCAATATGAAAGTTTTTACAAAAATTGGTCAAGTCGACTGTGACACGAGATTTTTATATATTAGAAGATAAACTGATTAAAAATTTGGTTTTCCAACATAAAGACAACAAACAATAATGACATCAAAATCATCTCCACGTGTGTGGCCAATTGAATTACATCCAATTCAAATCAGTGACAATTCACTCAACAAGTGCCCATCTACCTAGTTGACCACAACTGTTTCGTGTCATAAATTCCTTACCACTTTTCTGAGCATAGAATTGCAAATGTGCCGGTTATGTCTGCCCCACGGTTTATGAATGTCATCGCTATCGCTTACAGGGCTGGCTACGACAAAATATTATGTCTGCACTGCGATTTCATTGGGAAATACGGTTTTATATGATTGTTGAAGTGGTACTACTTTAACGTTTGTAAAAGACGCGTAAGTGGATAGTGTGGCCGTTTGGTTATTTCAATTTTCAAAAGGGGTATTTACCCTTTGAATATCGTAATTAGAGAAACAATAGAAAGACAATAGGTGTACGGACACCAATGTAAGCTTGAGGCTTCACAGTTTAATTAAGTAATATAACTTTAGAATTATGAAATAAAAAACTCCCACCAATTTCTTCTCGAATGCAACCAAATAATTATTTTTTTATGCATAGACTCGCGTTTGACCACTATCTCACCTGACGGTAAGTTATGTTGTGGCCGACGAGGATTACGCTTGCCTAGAAGTAATCTATTCACTTTCGACCTAAAGACATCCAGGTTACAGCTATCACAGACTCCGTCAGGAAATTTCACTTTCGGTTTTAAAAAACAGTTTCTTGAAATGGTCAAGTCTGAAATTGGCAACGTTAAATTGCTATCGCTATTCACCAATTGTGGCTGGCCATTTTCTCACACTCGACACTACAATTTATACCATGCTTGACTCAACATAGATTGATACGACACACATACAAAATAGATTTCAAAAGCAGAAACTACAACATGAAATCTGTCAATCATATCAACCCTACGTCACCGATGAAAACGCTGACGACATGTGTTCCGAATTTCACGACTATCCCGAATTTGCAACAAAATAAACCATGACTGGGAACAAATCGACGCGGTCCGGCGTAGATGACATCTCTGACAGGCACTTTGTATCGGGATTGCGTAGACGAAATCGTGTCGGGAAAAAACTTGGTCGAATTGAATCGCTGGGCAAAGGCGAGTCGGTCTTGCGCATTAAGAGTTCCGTACAAATTTACTAACTAGTTCAATACCCAAATTAATTTTAACTTCCGAAGATTTTTCCAAATCGCAAATAAAGTTTTATTGTTCCGTAACAACAAATTCACTGGTTTCAGATTTATCCTATACCTGTGCTATAAAAGTTCAATACTTTAATACAAAAAAAAAAAAAAAAAAATTCAACTCAATACCTCCACGCGTTACCGAGATAAAGGGTCTCGACAAACAGACTGACAACAAAGTGATCTTTATCATATAAGGGTTCCGCTTTATTATTTTGAGATACGGAATTCTAAAAACAAGCTTTTGCTGCTGACGCTTTCCGTATATATATTTTCGTGACATCTGGACTTGTCTAGTTGTTTCGCTCTTGGGTTCAACCTGTAGCTTAGAATTCGATTATAACTGTCAGCCTTCATAAGCAGAACTTGTTTTGGGTATATTTCTAGAAACGATTTGAAACGAGTTTGGCTTAAAATTAGACTACAACCGCAATTTTTGCAAAAAATTTCCTCTTCGTTGGTTGTATAGAACTTTTACTGGTTCATTAAAAATTAACATATGTGATATTTTAGGACACGAGTTTCTCGATTATTTGATACTTTCCATAGAATCACTCTTACGTAATTATGATATGTTTACACTCTTTCTCTACTTAGATATTTTGGAAATACAAATATTTTGTGAATATTATCTGGGTTTCTACTAAAATCAAACTATTTTTATTTTTAATCCAGAGCAGATTTCTGAAAATCTATTATTTTTAACTTTCATAGGCCCTTCATAACGTGCTCACAAATTAAAGAAGTAACTGTATGTTATATATAAATCTGTAGAAACCTTGCGTATTTTATCCAAATTCTGATAAACGATTTTTTGTCCAAAAAGCTTTTAAATGTAAACAAAAAGAAAAACACGTATCCTATACGTAACACTCCAAGAATTTTAAAGATCTTTTTTTTTTCAAGTCGGATGAAACAACAAGTTCATATGTTGGCGATAGACGGTTCGGGAAAATACCACTTAAGGTAATATTTTATCAGAACCCGATCAGTTCTAACCTACCCGATGAGTAGGTATTTTAAGTCTAAACTTCTGCTTGTTTTCTAGTAACTTAATATGACTTTAGATAAAATAAACAGAGCAATGAACCTCAACACAAAACAAACGATCTCAGCAAAACACTGCGAGTAAGTTCAAGTTATTTCGTTGCAATTTATGTGGTGACAGCCAATTAGTATCTGTTTCGGAATACGCAACAACTTGCTAACTGCCAAGATTCTTCACGACTTTGTCAACAATTCCGCAGAGTTTGGAAACTTGAGTACGTATTAGAAACACTCATTATTCGTCAGGTAAAATGGATGGCGGAATTTTGGCCATGGATAATGATGCAAAAGTTTTAAAAAATTCGAGAAATTCGATACAAAATATAGACATGTTTTGGAAAATTGAATGTTAAGAATTTATAACGAGTACATAAGCTTGCTTAGCTACTTCGATATCAATTTCGACAAAAGTAATAAAAAAATGTTTTAATCAAAATTCTTCAAAATCTAAAGGATGACGACACATATGACAAACGTATTGACCCACCAAGTTTCCGCCTCACTGACACTCAAAGTCATCGAAAACTTAATTGCAAATCGTCCGACTTGACGAGGGGCTCCTCAATTTTACTGAAATCGACCGTTCATCGAGTCAAAACCTCGTATCTTAATTGGCATTTCATCAGTGTAGAAGCACCGCAAAGCCGTCACTAGAGATAAAATAGATAAATCAATTGATTGACATAATATCCGAAAGACGGAGGGACCTTTAATCAATGGCGAGGAGAAGAAAAGAGCACCAAGCCGATTAAGGCCGGAGGCCGGGATTGGAGGGAAAGGGAAATGATTAAACGTGGAATTAGCGGCGATAAGGAAGTGGCGGGCGACGGTTGATCGGCGCTGTTTTGATACCGAGTTGAAAAATTTCAGATTTTATGATTGAATTTCAATACTTTGTTTTTAGGGAACGGTTATTATAATATTAATTTATTATTTTAGGAGAATTTTAAAACTGAAGTTGATCTTAACTATCAAGAGATATGCAAATCAAAACAATTATTACATCATCATTAAGTCCACATTTCCATGGACTGTGTATTTGTGCATACAGTTTTAAATACAATAAATTTCGTCAATTGTTTTTTTATGGTGTAGTAATCTAGTGCTTGAGTGCGATCCCACTTGTTAAGCAGTGATGCAATTGTTGATGGTAAATCGCACTAGTTTATTAGAAGCCTGTTCACTTAGCCTTGAAGACACCTACATTATAATCGGACGGGAGTTTTAAAAAAAAAACAATAACATACAAAATATATCCATATTATACATGAAATCAATAGTTTATTCTTACAAAATTCTTTGGCTTCCTAATCAGCATCTACACGACATTAGTTAAGTATATTTCGTAAAGAGAAATGGTAATCACCGATCGTACACCGCTAAGTCGCCCCCGATTCTCAAAGACTTTGGCCGAGATAACGGTCCACAAAGGGAAACCTTAATAAAATTGATATCTGTGCCAATAGGATTACAGCAACGCTATTACATGTTAATATCTCGTTATGTACCCATCTTACCTTTGAAACACTCTAATAAAAGCTCTTTGAAAGATAGTTATTATCTTATTTGCTTTGAGGTAATCTGTTTTTAGATTACATGAACGAACATTAAGATAAAGATTTGATTCAATTTTGAATGTAAAAGGCTATTTCGTGAAACGTAAATAAAGATTTAAATTGAAAATGAAATTTAAATTGAAACTATAGATATGGAATTGATTAAAAAAATAAAATATTAGTAACATTTCAAAAACTAATCCAACATATTCGGAATAACCGCGTGAAACTATCGAATGTATTGAAATTCAATTTACGTCAACACTCATTTATATAGAGCCCATATTCAACATGATTCACAATGTACGCAGTGGAAAAAATATCAACCCACCCGAAGTTCATTGGCAAACAATCCAACCGTACCGGAGAGCGTTTCCAACACTCCGCGGTGTAAATAAATGGTTTAAAAGGCTAGTCGACATCGCACGCACGGAAAACGCGACGGTAGCATCCGTTCGCACGCAAAATAAAACCCACCATCCCGATCCGATATCAATGCCCAAAACCATACGCTACCAAATACACTTACGGACAAATTACAATACACACGCTCCGAATATTCGACGTTATTGCGTAAACTCGTCCCACATTGTTCCCCGTAACGTAGTTTCGAACGTCCGTGTCGCTCGTAAATCATGAAGGTAATTTAAATTTTGTCATTAGAGCTAAACTTATGTTATTTTGCACCAAAACGTGCACCTGTGGTGAAAGATAACATGTAGCATAAATCAAAATAATGGCATATGAAAAGGAAATTTGTTGCAGTCAGCACACACTAATCTGCGGTAAAAATGATATTGTGAAATAAAATGCATGTATGTTGCAAATTACCGCAATTTAACGCAAAGCAGCAAGTTTTATTTGCTTGTAAACAGTAGGGCTGTATTTAATCGCTTAATTTAACAGTGTTCCCGTGAGCGTGGCCGCGAGTGTACAATACATGCGGGTTGGGTGCGCTGCGTTTTATAGCCGAGCCATGTATCAAAGTTTCGCGAGCGGTCTGAATATCTACCAAGAGTCAGGACCTCCCGTCGACAATACACGACCAGACTATACGGCGAAAATTCACGAACTTTGTTTAAAATTAGTTTGTGTATACCTTTCTAGTGGGTCGTTACAGGAAGACACGATTGTACTCCGAGCTCGAGAACGTTCGCTTAGAACAACGACATTTTGTTCTTGAGGGAAGTGCTGGCGATGCCATCTTTTCGTAGTACAAGCGACGTTATAAACCTAATCTGTGAGTAGAAATATGAAAAACGAGATAGTAAAAGTCTGCTACGGTTAAAGTATAAGAAACCGCTTTGTTCAAATCCTTTGTTGTGAGATAACAAGACATTGCCAGCTAGTAGAAAAGGTTACAAAAAAAAAAAAAAAATAGGTACGTTACAAACAAAAACAATTAATCCCTCGTCTAGACTTAAAAAAAAAAACCGGTAATAAAATAAAAGAAAGTCTATTTTGGTAAAGAACAACTGTAATCCTGAGAATACGAAACAGTTTTATAAAAACGGCCCTTAAAATATTTAATAATTATAACTCACCAAAATCCATAAAGACTTCAAAAGATCTAAAGCTTAAAAGTAAAACACTCAACAAATTCCCATTACAAGAAAAAAAATGAATGACAAACCAATTTCATGTCCTTCATTTTACAAAATAAAACTAAATCGAAAGAGTATGGAGTTAGCCCCATATATATATATTTCAATTTATTTATTATCAGCTTACAAACGTACCTATTATGTTATTGTGTACTAACCTATTGTTATTTTATTTTTTCTTTTGCGCTCTTTTAATTTTCATACGTCAAGTTTTAATTAGTATGTAAGATGCGCATATTATAGTTAATAAACAATAATTCAACCTGTATCTACACAGTGTATAATATAAACGTTTTTGTAAAAAATATTTGTATGCCCAGCATGGCACGTCATACTAACGTGAAGGTGACTATAACAATAATATATAATTATTATTATAAATTAAAATCATATTATAACTATCTGTTACAAATAAATATCTTTGACTTTGATCTAAATTAAAAGGATTCCCAGGTTTTGTTTTTGAAATATTTAACAAAACAGAAGTTACGTTTATTACTATGCAGTTAAATACAACGCAATTTAGTTGTTATGCCTTGAGAAATAAGATTCAGAGAAAAGTTAAAGGACGAAGAAGACATTGTAAGCTGCCAGAAACAGTAACCGAGAGAACGCCAGCGGAAAGGCAGTACCTCGAAGCAATGTCGCCATAATTTGAGACGTTTCATCAGAATTACTGAGCCCGAGGTAATCTTCACAAAACTTCATTTTATTCAAGTGAACGCAAATTATATCGCTTTGAGAATGTAAGGTGAATAAGTTTTATACTAACTTCTAGCTACATATTTTCCGCGATACGGTTCTACTTTTCCAAAACTTTTTGATAAGTTAATAGCTTAATATATTATTTTTTATACTCTTGAATATGTTCAGAGTTTTGCAAAAGTTTGATAGGTAAAAGAAGAAATATTTACCTTCGTGTAGCGAATAACGATGTCTTTAAGCCGTGAAACATCACATAAATCAGAAACAGGGATAATGAGATTTTACACAATTTATGTTTAAAGTTTGTTAAGAGAACATCAATAAGATTGCTTTTAAAGATATCCGTTTATTGAGAACGCAATTTTAGATTCTAAATTGTTGAATAATTTGAATAAAACTTGTAATCGTCTTAAAGACATTTGATCAATCAAATGAATTGACTAGTTTTTTCAAGTCGGATGAAAACAGAAATAGAGAGAATCATATCGTGCCGATACTATAAGTAGTGGCTCAAAATTTATTAAGAACTGAGAAATGAGATCAGCTTAAGGTACATTCTTTTATTGCCCGTAGGTTTTTATTTTTGTACGAAATTGTAGAGCTTGTTAACAAATAGGAACATGTTTTAAGCATTACAAATGCTGCATCCAAAAATTATGAACAAATGGAAGATCTTTTGCACCTACAGTCGCTAAAATTTTAAATCGATAAGGAAAACATAAGAACGCAAACATCCTCCTATACCCTCCACACTCACCTCTAAATATACTCACCTAAAAGTACCTAAACCCTCAAAGTTAATCCATCTTTTCATAGACTATAACCATAATCGACCGGACCGAGCCCAAGTCGTCGACGGCGCGTTCTGTTCCCGCGCGCCTCAAGGAGCTGTCAGCACACCGAAGAGGCCCAGCCTGCTAACTGCAGGCAGGCAGGGTCGAAGCCTACTGGGGTCATGGGTTAACTTCCGAAAGGAATGCCCGGCCCTGGCACGATAGGCTACGAAGGAACGGGGTAGGTTTTTAGTCAGTAAGAGTCTGACACTACTTCCCGCTCCGCCCAAGGGCAGGATTTGTCATTGGATGAATTTACCTACCATAAAAAAAAAACTATAACCATAATGTTGATTGATAATGATTTTATAGTTTATTTATTATAAAGGTAAAAAAGTTTTTTACTTAAGTGTATGTTTGTATATTTAGATATTCGGGGTAATTTTCTACTCTTGCACAGGGTCTTTTTACAATAAGAATATTATTTTTTTAATGAAGTAGTTTGTATTACAGTAAATCCCCTTCTTTTTATGGTAATAGTTCCATCAACAAATGTATGTTTGTTGATTGGACTCCACGACACAGAAAATCCAGTAAATATTTAGTAAAAACCTAGTACTTAAAGCTACGAGTATTATGTAATGCATTATTATCAAATTATTGCACATTAATAAAATTAATCAAATAAAGTTTTTATTTATATTATTCTGAAAGGAAGCTCTGAAATCATTCGATGAGTAAATCTAAAAACAATTCACGTAAAACACGATTCCAGTTTTCCCAGAGTATATCGCAAAGCCGCAAAATGAGATTACCAAACGTTTCAACGTACACTCGGATACGTTGGCCAGTTTTACGATTACGACTGTTGCACTAAATAAAACCGTAATACGTTTTGCCATCTATCAGAAACCAAATACACTTTATGTCAGCACAATAAGGTAGAAATTTATTTACACTAGTTATTTGCTAGTGCAAAATACTGAGCTAGTAATAAAAATTGCATTTTCTATCAGATATAAACTAGAAAACACATTGTTCGGACAGGTTTTAAACATAAACTAGTTCTGAATTCAAAAAATGTCCTATAGTCTAAAAACCTTGAATTGCAACTTGGGCCAGACATGTCTTTGCTAGTTTTATAATCTAGATTGACCTGCGACCCCCAGGCTACCTGAAATAGTCTACGTGACAAAAACTCTTTGTCAGACGAATCTGATGACTACAAGCTACAACATTTTGTCGCAAATATTCTGTTAACCCACCTAAAAAACGGTAAGAAATACCACCAAAATTTATCTACCACATTCAGGTATGACTAATGTTTTCAAGTTAATAAAACAAAATATAAGTAGGTACGTGACCTTTTAAATACTATTTTCTGAAAAGGATTGCCTTGAACTTTAACAAAATACGAGCAATATCTACACTACATTCCAGCCAAAGTAAGGGAAATTTATCCTACATTGTTGAAGTTCATCCATAATGAAACTGGTATCCTGACGTGGCGCGTGTTTTCTTTGTACCAGCATATAAAAGGGCCCACTTTGATCCTCTCAGTTCGGCACAGGACTAGTGGCAACAATTCAAACTATTCACGATAAAAGGGTTTTAACTAAAAATAGGTATCTATGTTAACCTCTCGGCACAGAGATGAGCCAGGTTTTGTTAGCAACGTAAGTAATGAGACGTTTTTGTTAGTAGGTAGATCGTCATTGTGTCTTTATTTCAGCCAAGCTGGGGTTGAAATCTTTATTGGGAATATCGTAATTGCAATAAATAACGCCAGCGATAAAACGGAGCGAGCAACATTAATAATTCATCCGAGCCACCAATAAAAGTTGAACACGAAATGAGTTTAAAAATTCTCCCATTTTGTATTGTATTTTTATTTTGGGAATAATTAAAACTTTACAGACTTTTAAAAGTTTTCAAATTATATTTAATGAATATAAGTATGATAGAGATTAGAGCACATTAGACGCTATCGTTATTAAATTTTGCTAGACATAATTAGTTAGAAACTTCATTCAGTAATGCTGAAACTTTGGTGCTTATGTTAACTTAATAGTGTTTAATGTTATCTTGAGTGCGATCGTCGTTAAATAAAACAGCGGTGATGTTGTCATTAACACTTAATATTATATATTCATTGGCTGTGAAATACATCACGCAAATTACGGATAGGTAAGATATGCTATAGGTAATAAAAAGTTAATAATTCTATTAGGTAGAAACAACAACCTGCCCTCAAGTGCTTATCTACAAATTAGCATTAACTTTTAAGAAACTATAAGTCAGTCGATGCTTTATTACGAACTATTGACCAGACAGATATTGTTCTATGAAACGCTGAAATTATCAGCTATATAATAGTGATGGCTAGGAACAGTTTGACTTTAATAAAGAAAAAATTCTCTTACGGTTACCTAAGCACTTTTTCAATTTTTTCTTCATTTGAACCTTCCCAAAAGTTCAACATATAGTTTAAAAAAGAGCATTAAATTTGAGTTTTGCGATTAGCTACACTTTTAGTGATTCACTTTTGTTTATCAATAATAATAATTATCAGCTAGATAATAATAATACAAGCTTCTTTGATTTTACCACAGTCATAGAAATTCTATAAAGGACGGTCATAGCAGAGGCGAAGAACTTATTGAAGATCTGGAGCGAAATAAAGCGCGAAACTCAAGACTGAACAGTATGGCGGCACACTGTGGACGCTCTCTGCCCCATATAATTATAGAGATAGGGCAGAGGGCACTTATGTCAAATAAGTCATATAAATTCAACAAAGTCATAATTCTATGAATGGAGAAATTAATAAAAGACTTTAAAATACGAGAACAAAAATAAAAAAGGGAAACACAAATGCCATCATAAACACCGGTTCTTGGCACGGTATTCCGGCCAGCGAGGTACATTTTGCACTTACTTGCGGCCAAACGAAAATAGGGCAGAGAATTTCTACACAGAAATTTAGCAGCAAACGCCATATTGCGTACGTAGCGTCGGATTTCTTTAATTTGTCCCTACACTGTCTGAAGTAAAATATAACTTGGGCCCGAGGTATTTCGTTGAAACTACATCTAAAGACCAATGTTTGAGTTTCGTGAATTCTTCAGGATTACTTTATTTTTTGTTTCGGCTATAATACCTAAGGATTTATCCCAAAGTTTAAAAATACAGTAAGAGCAATGAAATAAATTAAGTAAAATCCCAATTTGAATCTAAAATTTTATCAAACACTGGCTTTTGCTAGTGGTTTCGTCTGCGTGAATGTCGAAGCTAGATAAAAAATAATCCTTCCTTAGGTTCAAGATTACTTCGTACCAATTTCATTAAAATCCGTTAAGTAGCTAAACCATAAAAGTATAACAAACAGCAGAGTTACTTTCACATTTATAATATTAGTATGGATTACATTTGAAAAATGTTTTTAAACAGTGAAGTATTGCTAATTATATTATTAACGTTTAATTCGTGAAATTAGATATAACTACCTAAAAGTTTCAATCAATATTTCACTTACAAAAGCTCTAACGATCTGGTTTAAAGCCACAACTTTAGTTCAGACTAAGTTTCCAACCGTTCCTTTCTAGGAAGAAGATCAAGCCCATATTCTATCGAGAACAAACTTCCTGCGCACGATTAACGCTATATTAAACACTCTCTGACTATTGCATATTCCTTTTACATAAACTGCACTCAAACTTTGTGAGTTTCTCCTACAAATTACCCCGTTCATGAAGCTTGAAACTAATTGTCATATTTAGTTCCACAACTTTTGTTCTAGCGTGAACTGTCTTCTATGGAACTAGTCATCTCAAATAATTTCAGGTGTCGGTTTTGTTTAGATTGTGTGATGGTTACACTTCCTAAGTTTTACCTCAATTAAACCGCCGTATTTTAGAATCAAATTTTAGAGATTAATTTGTAATTCAAATAATTTAAGACGCAACACTGTGTTCTTATTATATCGTAGAATAACTACTTAAAACCAAATCCATTAAGGGAGCTTAAGAGTAAGCTCTTTGATAGAATGCGTTTGACAAAATTACTTATAGTCATTAGAATTTGTTTCAAGCCATCAAAGGCATTAAATTGCAGTGGTTTACCGTGAATGTTGTGTTCAATGAAGTTGCGTTATAATAGAAAATTGAGGTTCATTTTGTTAATACACCAGCCAATAAAAATAACTTAAGATTCCTTGAAAAAAAATCCTATTGGATAAGAGATCTGTAATATTAATTAATCAACCAGATCAAAATCTTATTTTAAACATGCTACTACATCATATTATACAAAAATATCGTTAATGTAGGTATAAACAGATTTTTCGTTTTCTTTAACCTTGAGAACAAGCCGCACTTAAAATAAAATAAAAAACTATGTAGAACATTCACAGTACAATGTCAACAAAATGGACGTAAAATGAAAGTGTAAATAGAATGAAAGAGTAAACGAATGCACCGTCACGGAGACGCGTGATATTGACACAATATATTTCCCTTAGAAAGTTTTCTATGTCATCTACATTTTTAGTTGCTCATCGCTTGCCCTTTCCTTTTCTACGATGTCACCTATTGACAAGAGGCACAATGCTATTGTCAATCGTATAACTTGACCTAGTTGATCAGTAGCTAAACTATCGCAGAATAGTTATGTGACTAAACAAAAAATAATTTAAAATTAATTTACAAAAGAAAAAAAAGAAAAACTATATTTGATATATATACAATCCGGCGCGCCGTATGGCGAGTTTCTACCCTTACATTGTTAACACTTCTATGGACGGACTACGGACTAAGCGCTTCAACTTGTCATTTATATACCGCATATATCGAAGGATTAGAACAATTTGCCTAATGCGGTCTTCCCGTCCGATTATAATTTAGGTGCCGTCCGATTAGCCAGGACAGCGTCAGATTGGTCAGGGTCGCTGGAGTCCGATGGATGCGAGACACACAGGACCGGCCATTGTGGCGACGCTTGGGGGAGGCCTATGTCCAACAGTCTTTTGGCTGAAATGATGATGATGATTACAATTTAGGCTATAGTGAATAGTCTCTTAATAAACTAGCACGATTCAACATCAACAATTACATCACTGCTTACTATCAGATGTGACCACAGTCAAGCATGTTTACTTCATTTAAAAGTTTACTTAATTTTAAAGTTTATTTCATTTAAAAAAAAAACATGATTAAAGAACTTTCCTAACCAGCTAAAAAACTTAAAAAAAACAATAGCTTTTTTATAAAGAGGTGCAAATAACAAGCACATTACCAACAAGCTAACTAAGCATAACAACATATTAACTAAGCTGACAGTTCATGGTGAAATGGCGAGAGCGACTGTCGCAACCTCGTGCTGGGCACGCCACGATCGAGGCGGTAAGGCCCCTCTTTGAGGCGTGGCTGGAAAGGCCCCACGGCGTCGTCACCTTCCGTTTGGCGCAGGTGCTGACCGAACACGGCAAGTTCGGTCCGTACCTGTACAAGATTCGTGCGGAGACGACGCCCGGGTGTCGCCACTGTGCGGACCGCCCGGTGGACACGGTGGAGCACACAGTCGAGGTGTGCCCCGCTTGGGAAGAGCATCGCCGTGTCCTCGTGGGGGCGATCGGCGGCGATCTCTCGCGCCGGGGCTTGGTTCAAGCCATGCTCCGGAGCGAGGAGGAGTGGCAGGCGGTCGCCTCCTTCTGCGAAGCAGTAATGCTAGTAAAGGAGGAGGCCGACCGCATTAGGCAAAGGCGCACACGCCGCCGCCGCCGGGTTTCCGATCCCAATTTCCGGCCACCGTAGGCGCGGGCTCGCGGACGGTGGGCAATGTGGCCGTCCGTCCGGTAACAGACCGGTCCGAGCTCAGGCCGTCTACGGCGCGCACCGTTCCCGCGCGCCTCAAGGAGTTGTCAGCAAACTGTAGGGGTCCAGCAGGGCCGAAGCCTACTGGGGCCAAAGGTTATGTGAGACTGTCACCAAAGGCCCCAGGATAAAGGCAAGGAATGGAAAGGTAGGTTTTTAGTCAGTAAAAGTCTGACACTGTTTCCCGCCCCACCCAAGGGCGGGATTCGTCATTGGATGATTTTACCTACCCAAAAAAAAAAAAAAACTAAGCTGACAGTAATAACTTCCGAGTGATAATAAACTATGTAACTATGTACATTTTTACTTCCTTTCCTGGTCAACTGAAAATAACTGCACCTGTAATTAGTATGAATGAAAACAAATTGTGCGCAATGAATATTATTACTGAACAACCTGTAATAAGGGATACTAAATGTTCTGTCGGCGATAATTGCGATGATGATGGTATTGTAATGAACGTAATTAATAATGTTGAAAGTAGATATAATGTTTGTTTTAAAATTGTTATGTGGTACTCTATTATTATTAATATTATAAAATATGAAATCTGATAGAAATATACAAAAAATACCTACTGAGTACGTCCTGTTGTGCTCCTTAGAAGCTCCTTTCCTATATTGAAGAAAACATATTTCGAGAAATTGTCAACTGATCGTTTCTAGTAAATTTACAAAATCAGCAATATCTAAACATGAACGTGCAAGTTTTTAAAAAGACAAGACCGTTACCTGATTAGCATACATAACAAAAAAACACGAGGCAGTGTTGTTATCGTTTCGATGAAATTGGACAGCTTTTGTAGATTTCGTTTTCGTTTTAATATTTAAACGCGTTTGCATTTGGAAATTTACCTGGAACAAAAACGAAAATGAAATTAGATTTTTGGCAATGTTCGAAGGTTTTTGCAGTGTAGAAACGCATATTACGGAATTTGTACCGAATTGACTTGATTACTAACCACAGCAATATCGATAAAAGATTTCACAAAAGAAAGGGAATCTGTTGTAAATAATGAAAGAAGTTATTGAATGCTCTTCGTTATGAGGAACTTTATTAAGCTACGCATCATTGAAAATTAATAAATACATATCTATTCAAATCTCCAATATATTCGACATTTCCAAGTATGGAATGAATATTTGTAATCTGGCACAATAGTTATCGCTATTAGAATCATACCCTCTGCTGACCTCTCGATCTTTTATTTTATTTTCTCCTTAATTCCATATTTGATATCTTGAAGTACATCCACAGCAATCGAAGAAATTTAAAAACATGAGACAACACTTTCATTTCATCAGAAAATATCACATATTTTCATGCAGCGAATGGAAATTTATCGATATATTTCGATATCATCCAATTTCGTCCAAAACAGCTTCATGTGTATCCACATAGAGTCAGCAACGCCAACACTATTATGCTAAACGGAATAACGGAGGTATCGGTGCTGTTGCGGGGTCCACACGTCCATGATGAGATGACACTCGTTTTACGACCGCCCATTCGCAATCCAACTGGATTCCTGACACAGACGCAACATCTAGTGTCAGTGTTTTTGTTTTATTATCTAGTACGAGCGGTGTTTCATGCTGCGATAAAATTGTTATGCTCACTGTATCTGGCTGGGTCAGAGTGTTGAAAGTAGTGATTTTATTGTCCATTTCGGACTTGTCACGGTTGTCTACTGTCATCATTATATCGGATTATTCGTTCGTGATTTTTACTTTTATAGTGACGTCAACAACAGACTTGTCTTAACTGAATAACGTATCCTATACGCAAACACTGGTGCTTTTCTTACATTCAGTAGCTGCATTTAATCAACAGCCTTAGTTTTATCATCTTTCAAATCACTTCTTTTGATAACGATAAACTGTTCATCTGTACGGTGTTACAAAACGTAATATCATTACAGTTTCTTCGAAAAACATTTCTTACAATTCATGTTTTAGAACAGGGACGGGAAACTTTACGTCAGCAATTTAACATGAAAAGAGCATGCAGAAAATCTTTGAGTCAAGAAACTTTAAGGACTTGTTTGTTTGTATGAAATGTTATTACTGTAGTTTGAAGAATACTACACGTGTAACATTGCTATTCAACCGATTGTGAAATGGAAGCCAAATATGATAATGTCGTTAGAAGTAAATGTCTAGAGAATGTGTTGTGAGTGTTTGAATCAAGCGTTGTATAGAACCAGGGTCGAATTCCTATAAATAGTGTCCCTGAGACAAGTTTCAAGTGTAACAGTTGACATCTAACAGCACGCATATGAAATCAACCTAGAGCCGAAAAAAAAATCAGTGATCCTCAGAAATAAAAGAAAGTAAAAATCATTCTCTTCCAATTTATCTAAAGTAATAAAAATGACCAGTGCACAATGATACCATGTAAAATGTTATTATCTCAAGTTTTTTACATTTCTCTTAATATTTCTATAAGTGTAGTTATTTTAACGTTCTCTAATGTAAAGTACCCGTTCCAAAAATTAAGCAGAAACGATTTCAATTGAACACTAAATTTAGTTTACAATATCATGCTTCCCAATTACGTCAGGAGCGTACATCAAGCTTGTAACTTCAGTGACACCTTCCGAACCCACAATACGGTCATCATTAGCATCGCACAAAGGTTGCGTGTCCTCTACACGAGTGACTCCTACCACGCCTAGGGGCAAATGTCCCAAAATTGTGACGGCACATTTCCGGCCGACCGGCACAATTTAGTTAGGGAAGTGCACTGGCTTCGGCCGACCGATATTACGACGCGACCGTACCTGCTAATCCTATTTTTGTTAACTCGATTGCGTTTCTACGTTGGACATTCAGTTTTGTTTCTTAATTAGTGTATGTAGGTTGGATCGTGGTTTGAAAGGAATTCTTTGACGTGGTTTTTGAGAGTACATGTGTAAATTATGTTAGCACAAACTCCAAGTTTGCATTTCATCACATTTCACTTAAAAGCTTATAAATAGAAATAAAAACTTTTTGATATTATCTTGTATCTAATTATATTAATGCGTTTTTTTAGAGTTTGTCAATTTTTTAAGGCTTATCATTACTAAAAACGGTAAATCCACCTTCGTATAATTTATTTCAAAATTCGGAACAGGTTGTTTTACAACTCATTTAAATACGGCTACATTAATTCTTTGAGCAAACTTTTTGCAGACTAATTTTTAATTTGAGTGATGTTAAACTTGTTTTTTGTTGTGTCAACTAATAAATAAATTAAAGTAATTTTATGATTTATAAGACAAATAATTCTAGAATTACCAAACATTAATCAATTGAACTAATTACGTTCAATTGATTAATGTTCCGTAATTCTAGATTATTGATTTACAATAATAAGTCTCTTTTAATTATTATAACAATTAAATGAATTACGTAATAATATGCTTTTATTAAATATCGAAGTCAATTTGTGATTGTGAAAATTTTAGTAGTGGATTTCTGTGAAATCTATTCCGAACGCTATTCCACATGTGCTGCCTGAAGCCTCATAGGCAAATGAAGATGATTCTTTCACTACATTTGCTAAATATTCCAAACAAATTCCGCAAATAAAACTATATGCACACTGTAGTACGTAAAACTTACTAAAAACGCTGTAACACTTACATAATACCAGTCAACCGGCTGCTAACCAATGTCATATGAGTGCGTAATAATAATGCAATTTAACGAATCGTAAGACCGCAACGGTTAACCCACATCAGCTCCGGCATCAAGGCAAACCGCTGTGTCGTCTCCGACACTTACGAGTTGCCTAAACTTTACATGTATTGGTAAAACTTGTGATATAGGCAGGGAGATGGGTACAATATTATAACCGTTGTTTTGATCATTTATTTGCTTTACCAAAGAACTCAAAAAACCTCCAATTAACTCTTTGTACTGCATATACCTATATTTATTTTATCATCATATCGTGGGCTAGGGCATAGTACAATCAGCCTGATAATTTTCCCATTGCTGGGAACCAAGCCTCCTCTCTAGTAGAAGGAATGGCCCCTAATCCACCACGTGTGCCCAGTGTGGATTGATGGAGTGACTTGTGACAACAAGTCTTCGAATTTTTGGTTCTAAGACATGCTGGTTTTCTCACAAAGTTTTTCTTAATCATTTTGGGAGCAGTAGTGATAAAATAAATTACTCTAACTTATGTGTCTGGGATTGAATCTTCAACTTATAACTTGCAAGTCGAAGCCGTTAGTATTGGGCCACCACTTATCAACTTATCGATCAAAACTTCAATAAAAAGATATTATCCCAAGAAAAGAGCTACATAATATTTCTTTCAAAATACTTGTCTAGATGTCCGTTTTGGTTTTTATTAAAAACCATCGCTTTTCACCATTACTTAAGATGAATGTTTTATTTTTTGTCCATAATGGACCATCGGATACACACTGTGAGTGTCTATAGAATACGATTATAAACCTGTTTCAAGCAGATCTTGGCAAGATGTCTTTCACGGCCGATTTCATAACATCCCCGCAGACTCTTAATGTAAATTTATTCTATCTTATCTCAAAGTAATCTTGGAACAAAGCTCAGATTTTGCATCAGACAATGCGATATGAATGCTCTAATCATATCCTCACCTTGGCCGAGAAAGTCTATGGAGTGTGACGGCCAAGGTTTAAAGACATTTCGGTAGTTACATGCTTACTTGTGCATTACATACGACACATTGTCATACCGATGTAATCGAAGTGTCGGCAATTTATACGGTTTTTAATTGCTCGTGGAACTGAATCATATTCGAGTTTTTAAGAAACTTTCTAACGCGATAAAAGTTCGTAACTTGACTTTATTACATATTTTACTGTAAATAGTTCTGCCTCGCTCGCTGACTCATTGACACTCAGCTCAAATCCTTGCACCCAAAACGCTGAATTTTTTCACAGAAAGAAAGGATTTTTCCAAAATTCACCCCCCAAGAGAAAGAGAAACGGGGACTCAAAGGTTGTATGGAGGAAGCTACTTCACGCGAGTAAAACTGCTAGCAGAAACTAGTTTTTTTTTATAAGTTTTTACCGTATCTGTGCATTAACATTTACATTAACATTATCAGCCTTTTAATATTCCCACTGCTGGGACAAAGGCCTCCTCTCTAGAAGAGGGAATGGGCCGTAATCCACCAAGCGGGCCCAGTGCGGGTTGGTGGATGTCACATGCCTTCGAATGTTTGGTTCTAGGACATTAACATATTAAAAAAAATATCATATTATAATGGTTTGAACATTGCATCATTAGGTAGTATTAATGGTGATATTTAAGCATTATTTCAGCTTTCACGTGTAGGGAAATTACTAACTAAATCATGCTTAATTTTGGGAAATAACATGTAATCAAACAAACGTAAAGTGAACAAAATTAATGTTCTTACTTAAAGCTTGTATGACGATTATTTATCGAAAATTCCAATCAAAGCACAATATTTATGGCACAAAATATGATACAAAATTTATTAAACCAGAATTTCACGATCAATACTAAAATTAACGGACTGATTTGGATAAATGAGTTAACAGTTTAATGAACAGAATGAAATTCAATATACTGACTGGCTGCGCCGGTGTGGGCGCCATCGCTACGTAAGCGAGTGGCGGCCCGGCTAACCGCCTGCCAGAGGGTCATGGCCATCCGGATGATCCGCGGATACCGTACGGTGTCCTGCGAAGCGGCGAGCCTCCTTGCTGGCCTACCACCGTGGGATTTGGAGGCAACAGTCCTTGCACACATGCATGACCTACGCGTGGAGATGCAACGTCGGGGCGAAACTCCGCTGCCGCGACAAGTCGTGGCATGGCGGTCAGAGCTCCGGCGGGATCTCATGGTGAAATGGCGAGAGCGACTGTCGCAACCTCGTGCTGGGCACGCCACGATCGAGGCGGTAAGGCCCCTCATTGAGGCGTGGCTGGAAAGGCCCCACGGCGTCGTCACCTTCCGTTTGGCGCAGGTGCTGACCGAACACGGCAAGTTCGGTCCGTACCTGTACAAGATTCGTGCGGAGACGACGCCCGGGTGTCGCCACTGTGCGGACCGCCCGGTGGACACGGTGGAGCACACAGTCGAGGTGTGCCCCGCTTGGGAAGAGCATCG
The DNA here is from genome assembly GCA_958295575.1 of Leucania comma. Classification (NCBI taxonomy): domain Eukaryota; kingdom Metazoa; phylum Arthropoda; class Insecta; order Lepidoptera; family Noctuidae; genus Leucania; species Leucania comma. The sequence goes on along the minus strand of OY282474.1, from coordinate 8,743,474 downwards.
CCGTGTCCTCGTGGGGGCGATCGGCGGCGATCTCTCGCGCCGGGGCTTGGTTCAAGCCATGCTCCGGAGCGAGGAGGAGTGGCAGGCGGTCGCCTCCTTTTGCGAAGCAGTAATGCTAGTAAAGGAGGAGGCCGACCGCATTAGGCAAAGGCGGACACGCCGCCGCCGCCGCCGGGTTTCCGATCCCAATTTCCGGCCACCGTAGGCGCGGGCTCGCGGACGGTGGGCAATGGGTAGCTCGCTGTCCGTCCGTCCGGTAACAGACCGGTCCGAGCTCAGGTCGTCTATGGCGCGCACCGTTCCCGCGCGCCTCAAGGAGTTGTCAGCAAACTGTAGGGGTCCAGCAGGGCCGAAGCCTACTGGGGCCAAAGGTTATGCGAGAGTGTCACCACGGGCCCCGGGACAAAGGCGAGGAATGGAAAGGTAGGTTTTTAGTCAGTAAAAGTCTGACACTGTTTCCCGCCCCATCCAAGGGCGGGATTCGTCATTGGATGATTTTAACTACCACAAAAAAAAAAAAAAATATACTGACTGGCTAAAATGAATAATTCCTTGCCTTGCCTTGAAATATGACTAATGAGACACTGAATTATTAGGCAATCATGATTCTAAAATCAGCGGTGCTTGATTACATGTATGACATATTTACATAACATTAAGCAAGCTAAACATTAGAGAATATGGGTGAACTATTGAATTTCAAAGAATTTTATTTCTTATCTTGATTCCAAAATCCCCTTTCTATCATCGGACAACTCGTTGTACGGCGAGTATCAATCCTTACGTTGCCGTTGTTGAAATCTCTAAGGTTCGGACTAAGCGTTGCGGTCCGTAGATCGAAGGACTGGAACAACTTGCCTGCAGCGGTCTTCCCATCTGATTCCCGTGTGCTTCACCATCAACGATTGCATCACTGCTTATCAAATGGTGTTGCAGATAGATTTATACATATAATATTATTACACTTCTTTAATTCTTTCGGTAAATCATAAATTTTACATTATATACACCCTTAAATTTTGTCGATTCGGTACATGAAACCCTATGGACTTGTAAAGATAAAATTAAAAAATAAAGTACTTTTTTTCAAAAACTCGAGTTAATATACGAATATACGAAATAAGTTTCTTTAAGTAAACGAGTCAATGACCTAGTAGGTAGTTTTCGGTCGTTGCGTACTAACTACCTACAGATTCAAAGTTTTACTGACAGAATCTAATTAAAAACTTGTAAGTACAAATTAAATCAGAATCAATATTAAAAATTCACTTAAAATACCCTTTTTTCTAAACCTCTCAAAATAGACTCAGACTTGGAATAACTCAACACAAAAACAGAGTTAAACATAACCACATAATAAATACTTGAGATTGCAGTCTCTTAAACTATTACATAAAGCTAAATATTACTTCAGGAGTAAACTTTACCACTAAGCATACTCGCTTTGTTTGATAAGTCAAGGTGTCAAAACTTTGTTCAAATACCATAGACGGATTACATCCCAATAGTTTGACTGGTAAGTCTTGAGTTCAAGAATTTTAGCACAGGCTAGAGAGATTTTTTATGTACATAGTTTTTCAACAATCTTTTAAGAATGAATTGCATAACTTATTCTTTTTTTATGTGGTACACTTTGCTTGAGCTTATTGAGAAGTACAGATGTAGTAAAAAAAGAAAATACACTCATGTGTTTCTCAAAATCATCAGGGTTTCGAAAGTCTCTGTGGCCCTGGACTGCAAAAGGTAACTGAAGGAACACAGGTAGGCTGTAGTCAGTAAAAGTCTGACAATCCTTCTTACTCAGCCCAGAGAAAAAGAGGTTCTTTGATGATCGTTCATTAAAAAAAATGTCTCCCATTACTTCAAACATTCAACTAAAATCGAGCTACCAATATTTAATTTTACCTAAAACTAGCGACCCGTCCCCAGCTTCGCAAAAGTGCAATGGAGATATAAAATATATTATGCATGTATTATACACATAAACCTTCCTCTTAAATCACTCTATTTAAAAAAGCCGCATCAAAATCCGTTGTGTAGTTTTAAAGATCTAAGCATACATAGGGACAGACAGTAGGAAGCGACCTTTTTTATTCTATGTAATGAAGAAACGTGGATTCAACATAAAAATATTTTTCAACGAAGACAGCATTTCAAGACGAGATAAACGCAATTTCAACTAACACAACTTGGTGACTACCAAACACAACGCTTGAAAACAACCCTCCCATAACTTCCCTATTTCTTCACCTGTCAAGCTAAGTCAGTAGGCCGTAACACAAAGACGTCACAGCCTAACAGAGTAACAGTATAACCAAACATGTTGGCATACGGCGTGTATTCTCATGCGTCACGAATTAGTACTTACACCGTACATTGAAATTGGATTAGCTTCAACTTGTGTTCCGTTTCCTGTTACTCTGTGGTTTTGCTTTGTATGGGCTGACTGTGAGAGGTGGTTTAATTTTAAGTTCTGTGGTTCACCTATGTTACAGGTGCAATCATTTTGAATTAGGAAGTGATCTACTTTTGGTAATTGAAAATATTACGAGTATGTCTACCTTACACAAGACTGGCACCAGCGGCTTCACTCGTGTGAAAATGATTTCAAGGGAAAATATTCCCGGAATAAAAAGTATTTTATGTCCTATTTCAAAAGATGGTCTATCCATGAACCAAGTGTCATCCAAATCTGTTAAAGCGTTTAAACGTGAAGAAGTAACAAACACACACGCATTTAGTACGCGGCAACTAAGTTGAAATATTTACTATGGTTAAGCACAGCCCCCGCTTCGATTGAGACCCAAAAACCGGTTATACTCCTCATCACACAAGTTGTACCATCATGACAGTTGAGTTTGAATGCGCAGTAACCGATTTTCGGGTCTCACTTCAAGTCTTCTGCGCTGCTGCGTGTAACCATAGCAAATAGTTCAACTTATTTGCCGCGCACTATTAATGTTTTTAATTTTATAATATTAGTGTGGTAGGGTAGAAAATATCGATATTAGTATCTTAAATTAGAATACTGATTTATTCAGAACGCTTTGTCTTCTTTGGATTTATGATTGAAAATTAATCAATGTAGCCGATTCGATTTGTTTTTAGAATGTGCAGATCTATTTTGTTGACATCAACTCTATTTTATTGGATGAATAAAATAACAGTACACGGTAACGTTTATAATAGCTACCATGGCCATAGGTTTTAGTTAGTAAAGTACTAACACGGTCGCTCGGTCTATTCTAAACCGGGAGAAATAATTTGATCATTTCTGTCTTCAAAAAAAGGTACTCGTATAATCTTTGCATCAAAACAAAACAAACTAAGACCTTTGAATAAAGTACCGTAAACCAGAAACAACGTAATAACGTGTCTTGTAGGCTACACTTACAGTCTAACCAAATATGAATACATCATTTCGACTTTCGACTGTGGGAAATGGGTAAGTATAGCGCGAGCAAGCGATAGGCGGGCACTATCGTTTACAGACACTATAGCATCATGAAGCAATCTTTGTACCCCGCACATTACAGCTTTAACCGTATTTCAAGATGTACAAACTTGTTTCATATTACCACTTCGTGTTCTTGCCAACCCACCGGCAAGATAGGGCTGTGACTACACTCGTCGGAAGTTGAAATAAAGATGCAGTCGACTTTAATAACCGGTACTTTCAATGTTCATAATATGCTCATTTGGAGCTTTGTATTTATTTGCTACTCGTTTATCCAGAGAGCTTCTTTGACCTTTGCGTTTCAGAGCCACTGTGACTCTATTAAATCCTGCAGTGTCATCTACATCCACATACATTTTATCAGCATTATCATCCTGGGTCAATTTATCAGCCGATTTTTTTTCTGGATTTTATAATTTATACTTTTTCAGTTGTAGTCTTAAGTCTGGATTTAGTACTAAGATATTGGGAAAAATAATCGCCCCCACTATACGGGACTGGTGAGAGTGGTGGGAATGTGGTGGATGCGAGACACACAGGACAGTCCGTTGTGGCGATACTTGGGAAGGCCTAAGTCCAACAGTGGACGTCCTTCGGCTGAAAGGATGATGATGATTATACGGGACTTAAACATAACTGGACAAATGTTTATGTACTACTAGAAGTGTGCTCCTTGAACTTCAAAGAATATAGAAAAACCAAAAGGCGGTACAGGGTCGCCAGTATCTGCGAGCAATTGGCTTCCGCGCTACCATCAATGTTGATTCCCGCTTGGAGCAAATATTTGTAAAGGCCACACAAAGCTGATGTCCTAACCGGGCTATAGGTGTTTGTCATCCTCCTAGTCTTTTCTCAATTAGGTTAGATAACCAAAATAGCCTAGCGGGAGGATATTCACTCGAGACAATAGACAAGATATTTAAAATATCGTTATAATAGAAGATAATTAAAATATCTTCATCAAGAACGAAATTATAAAACTTCAAAGCTGCTAATAAGAAAGAGAAGTCCGAAATAGTCTTTGACGTCACAATCAATGAAACCCTTAGGGCCGCCTTAGAAAACGGCGTCTTGGCGAGAGAAATAGATATACATATGTACCTATTTGTCTAAAATTACTTTAACTCGTTTGCTTTTCTACCAATATTGATATTTCACAATTAATATTCTATTTTTGATTATTTATTAATAAACTGGGTTAATTTTTTTTTTTTTATAAATTAATAATCAAGCGCATCAACTATATGATCATTCATACTTTTGTCGATACCGACATCACATCAGTCATAACGAGTGACAAACTGCAAGATTGTTCGTAAGAGTCATCACGGTTCTGGAATATAAGAAGCAACAGAAGGAACATTGTGGGTCTCGCTAAAATCAGATTCAGCGTTTTGAATTTTCAAAAAAAAATAAGAACAGTATTAGCATATTTCAATTACAATAAATATGTAATATATGTATTTGCACAATCCGATAATATTATCCCAACCAATTAACAGGCAATGCAAATGCCATCTCTTTTGTCACCAAAAATTCAAATTACATACAAAACAAAAAGTGGTCATAAAACCTCTGAATATTTTACACTGCGAGCCCATAATATTTACCGCACAAGTCACGGACCCACAAAATTCTTGGACAATAACACCAAACACTGCGCACGGCATATCCATTAAGGCGACAATACCGCGTGTGTACCTGCCCTAAGCATAATATATGCTTCTAAACTTAGGTGCTTGAGCCTATTGTGAGTCGCGTTATTAGCCTGTCGTTGAGAATATTATTCACTGCTTTTGTTATCTTTGTAAATATTGGGTTTGTACGTTATAATTTGTGGGCCTTTACTTTGAGTTAGAAGCTGTTTGTTTTAAGTTTAATTATTTTCCAATGAGTTTATTACAAATATGCTAATTAAATCATGCGGAGATTCGATGATCATGGCGTGAAAAAGTGGTTTTTCATGGCAAAACAGAAGAGAGGGAGAAGTAGACCGTAAGTTACTTGGATGACGAATGTCCGCAAGGATATGCAAAAGTTTAGCTCTACATCTGTAGAGCTAAACTTTTGATGCATATAAGCGAAAATGAATGATTAAGAATAAGACTGGAAGAGACGAGAGCAAAAAAGAAGAAGATGCTAATAAAATCACATGATCAATTTGACATTGTGATTTTAAAATCTAGGACAAGAACTCGTCACAACAAATGCTTATAATAATAACCTCTGTCTGCAACACGACTACCTCTCAACTATTAAAAATATTACAACAAAAACCTTGACACGATCTTACTAATAAAAATCATTAAGATACCATGTAAGCCAATCAGGTAATAAAACAAAAAATTGGATAATGAGTGACGTAACTGTGCATTACAATCGGTTGCATCGGTGCTTGCGTAACATTCATATGAGGTCGCGACACGACGCCGTAACGCTTGCAAGAATTTACTACAAATATGAATATGCAGAGAACCAACATAATTTTAAACAAAAAATATACAACAATACAATTTATGGCTTTATAAATTAATTTTTTAAAAAAAGGTAAAGAAGTGTTTCTGTGGAAAAACCAGAAATTTATTTATGTTGAGTAGCCTGTCGTCTAAAGGTCAGGCATGTATTTATTGTTCGTGGATATATTTTTTATATAATTATAAAATAAATCACTGCTTGACTGCAATTCCACCTGATGACAAGCATTGAGGCAGTCTTTGACAGTGAGGCGAAACGTTTGTACGCAGAGGTGTCGACTATGTAAGGGTGGACTCTAGCTGTACATTGAGTACCAAGACTTAAATAGTTCACAAAAGATTTATCTATAATTTTCAATTTACCTATATTCTCAATCACTGCTTTGATAAGGGTTCTTCAATAATTCTACCCTTCACGGTGTTTTGCCTCCTCCAACCAATCTCAAGGTACTTATTTAGCTTTTATTTCTTAAGTCACAATTATGTTAATACTCTTTCTTTCTACTTATATTTCTTTATACCAGTTTCTTATCAACCGTTGTTACCGTTGGGTCTTCTGTACATTATTATTTTGTTGCAGGTGCGATGCGCGGGCGCAACCACGCGCCATCAATTTTACATGCTTTGTCGAGATGGGTTGCACATTCTAAGAGATTATTGTTTGGATATTGACATTTTATGTAGTGTTTTGAAGATTTTCCTGCTGCGGTTATAATTAAGGAGTCTTCAAGGCTAGAAGGAATAGGCTCTTAATTAACTAGTGCGCCTCACCATCAATGATTGCATCACTGCTTACCATCAGATGGGATCGCAGTCAAGCTGTCTAGTTTAAATCAATAATAAAAAAAATCTGTATGAAGGTCTTAGAATTGTGCTTCCTAAGTCTGGCTAGTTTATTTATTATATACTCTTATATAATAAATATATCGTCGTGGAGTTTTTGTATCAAAACTTTAATCTGTAATATATGTACTCGTACCTATTATAATAATTATGTATAAGACTGTTATTTTATCTTGTAAAATTAAAATTGGATGGTTAAATTAATTTAAAGGTATAATAATGTTTCTGCAGTTGGCATTCAAGAACTTTCAACAATCGATGACATTTCGTTTATCAAATGAACGAGTTACAATGTAAACACAGTTGTTATAATTCCAAAATTTAAATAATGTTTAGTTAATATTTTAAGTTTTGGGTTTTAAAGGAAATTCTCAAAAATTTATTTACGTATGACGCCATAAAAAAAAATTAAGCAGTAAAGCAAAGAAAATCGACCATGTTATTTTCAGATAAACACATGAATTTGAAGGGACTGTCGAATTTTAATTTATCAATTAAATTATGTAACTTACTTATCATTTCTATAGTGACACTGCGTAACAGACAACCAAAATTGCTTATCACATCCACCACAGTTAATGTAGTGAAACGGACATGTGTGAGAGCGCAAATTATCGTGAAGTTTTGAGAATGTAATTCTTTGGCTATATGAGTCAAAGGAAACCAAATAACCAATGAATGTACCTTGTAAAAGATAACATGACTAAAAGATCTCTTTTCTGTTTATGAAGCTACTGAGAAGATGATTAATAGAAATATAATGACAAACTAGAAGTCATTTTTAAGATAAAGGAAAGAGAAAAATGAATAATTCGTTACTGTTAGCACCACGGGTTGTGCAACAGTACCCCGAGGCCCTAGAACGAAGGCAAAGAAGGAACAGGATTTGGTTTTAGTCAGTAAAAGTCTAAACCCTCCTGCTCCACGCAAATAGGAAGAAAAGTCATTGGATGATTTCCCACATACAAAAACTACTGTTAGCAACAACCACCAGGTTACCAGGCATCCATAACCTGCCAGTAGCTACGCGATCAAAATATGCATTGTTCAGCTTCACCAGAGAAAAGCCAGTGATAACAAGGTAACGTTTGTGATCGTATGGAAGCAAGCTCTTAACTATGTGAAATTTATTTTTCATTAATACTTCTTTCAAACGGTTTAGAAAAACATCTTGAGGAAATTAGCATATCTTGAAACGATCAAAGATATGTGGCCTACCAATCTGCACTGGGCTCGTATGAACTACGTCACTGACGGGTACCAACTGAAAACCAGTGCTGGGTATCTGACGCTCAGTAAATGCTGCGGCGGTCATCCTTTCGGTGCGGGCAAGCTCACCACATTCTATACTTTTGTTCTTTTATACTTTGTGTTAGTATCTGTTACGCTGTGTCTGTCCCGAATAAAAGTATCTTTAGTCTATTCTATTCTATACAGCATATTAATAAAGTGGAGGCATGTGGATCAGTAGTGGGAAACTTTACAAGCTGATTAGTGATTACGCTGACAGGTAACAGTACCAGGCATCCATATCCCGCCAGTAGCTGTACGATCAAACATAAAGCCATCAGCCGTCATCAAATCACATACATTTACCGCAAACGAGGCACGCACGTTACTTAACTATCATTATAATATCGAAGCGTGGGATAGTGTTCGCGTGAATCACTCTTAATTGTGCCTCGTACCATCTGTCATTGTGGCGTAATTACTTTCGAATCTTGCCTCCGTAACGCGCTTCCGAAAGCCTATGTTATTAATTATATATGATCGTCAGTATGTGTTCCTATGATTTATTGTGCCGGTAATTTCGTTGAGATCAGTCATTAGCTTTGTTGCCGATAGCTTGCGATTTGGCGTTCTTAATAATGTATTTTTGCACACTGATCAAAGAATTTTTTTTTATGGTAGGTAAAATCATCCAATGGCAAATCCCGCCCTTGGGTGGGGCGGGAAATAGTGTCAGACTCTTACTGACTAAAAACCCTACCCTGTTCCATTCATTGCCTTTATCCTAGGGTCCTGGGTGACATTTTCACATAACCTTTGGCCCCAGTAGGCTTCGGCCCTGCTGGGACATTGATCGAAGCATGACAGCTGAAATATTGAATAAATGCACTTGAGTACAAAACCATTCAATTACTGCTTGTTTTTTTTTTCTCAACTAGCACCCGAAAGTGGTTTCACCTGCATGAAGAATGGAAATTATCCTAAAGGATAATACTCATGGGATAAAAAGTAATCCATGTCCTTTACAGCAGCAATAAAAGCAGGAGTCAGCGACGCCGTAGGCCCAGAAGGAGACGGCGTGGCGATTTAGATTCTTACCTAAAAGTTTGGTCCGTAGGGCCCCAGCAGGGTCGAAGCCTAATCTGGGAATCTGGGAAGGTATATTAGTGCATACCAGGGCCCTGGAACCAAGGCAAAGAAGGAACGGGGTAGGTATAAAATCGTTAGATGATTTTACCTACCATAAAAAAAAATATGGAAGAATTGGTCAAAAGTGGCTAAAAACAGAGTAGAGTGGAAAAAAGCAAGGGAGAGACACAACAGGCTTACAATAATAATAATTTTCCTTGTCTGCCCATGTGTCAAATTACAAATATGAGCGTCAAAGATTAACAAACATACAAAATTTCGCCTTAATGATTTTACTGTGATTGAAATCAAAAATTTAACCAGGAATTTGTTAAAACTAATATTTATCAATCAGAAAATCCACTTGTTTGGCATTTTAATTGTCACTACACCGTTAAATTTTGGTCGTTTGAATCCCGCGGGGGGTCTATTCGGTGACATGAAATACTATCGATTTGTAAAGAGAAAATTAAAAAATAAAGTTCTTGTTTTAACTCAAATTAATTTACACAAGTACGAAATTATTTTTTTAGGTAAACGTCAGCTGAGCGAGGCCAATGAACTGTTGGTAGTTAGTACGCAACGACCGACAACTACCTACAAGGTCATTGACTCGTTTACTAATAGAAATTAATTTCGTAAACGCTTATCTTAATTCGAGTTTTTGAAAAAAAAGCACTACATTTTTAAATTTTTTTTTACAAATCGATAGTACCATTTCATGTACCGAATCGACCCTCTGCGGGATTAAAACGACTAAATTTTAACGGTGTATATTTAAATGAAATAGTGTCTTGTTTCCTTTGGCTCGTCTTAGTACTACCGTGTTTCAAATTGATACAACGTGATTTACCTACAATTTGATAATAGTCAAGTTCTTTTTATCAATCAAACAATCACATCGCTACAAATCAATTAATATAATCAACAAACGTGATGTAGATATCTAATAAACCGATATTTGATCATACAATTTTTTTTTCAATCTCGACAATCAAATTATAATCTAAATCAATAAAACAAGGATCTCTTACTTCAATTTCCTCAAAACGAGTCATAATTCTTGTGAGACCATCAAATAATAATTTAATCATGTCATCGATGCAATACCGGATCGTCGTAACAGACTATAAAGTTAAGTCGGCTTATCCCCTTATGGCACGATCAGACGATGCTAAGTCATAAAATATCGAAAGCTTTTAATGCCATGTCATAAACGGGAAGTCAGCCTTCGAATCTTCGAATTATCAAGTTCTACAAGCAATTTAATTTTTAGGGTTCGGTACGCATATGGTGAAAATCAAAATTCCATTACTAAAGTTTTTCTCAATTTCAACTATACCATACATCCGTCTGTTTTTTTTTTCTTCTTTAAATTGATATAAGCTAGTGCTTGACTGCTATCTCACCTGATAGTAAGCAGTGATGTAATCGTTGAACCAATGCCCTTCACCAGAAGCATACTAGTTTATTATAAGCCTATTCACTCTGCCTTTAGGACACCTAAATTATATATAGTTGTCCTATGGATGTATCTTTGAGATAAATTAAAATAATGTGTCTACACATAAAAACATTCCAGAACATGTTATAAGTGCTAGGGTCACTATAACAACAAATAAAATAAGATTGAAAATCTAGTTTTAAGAGGTTTTTTTTCTACGTTTTTAGCATTATGAGCAACAAAAATAAAAACCTAGTGTGTATCGGAATCGCGCACCAGTTATTTAAAATGTCGACTATATCACGACATTCGGAAATGCTTTAAGGTACATTGAATGATTAATAAAAAAAAAAAATATTAGGTCTCTCGATAGTACAGAACCCAGTCGTCTTTATCGTACTTAACCGGTTTTTCTGTAGTAATAAAATATGGAAGGGCTTTAATAAGGAATAAATAAAAGCAATAATTATAGAGCCGTAAACGGACGCAGGTATTTGCGGCGGACTATTGTAATTGGCCATTAATATTAATTTTCTTTTGAACCAGCGTAAAACAGCATGCATCTGCGGCTTGTCTTTCAACTATTATTTTATTCTGAACTGGTATTAAATCGTATTTTAAGTAGATATAAAATCATAATAAGTATTCATACAGGCTGTAAAAATTCTGTTATGATTTTTTTACACTCTTAATTTTTTTTTCTTTTTAAGTTTGTACCTCACCTAGCTCTATTAATATTATTAGCGCGCTGGCAATGTATTGGTTTTTTTATATATATTTAAACACTACCTGACTCTGCAAGCGATGTTCTACCATAATTGTAAATTAACAAAGAAAAAATTGGGGTTGGCGGTATAAATAATAGCCTACATACAATATATTCTCAGACCTACCAAATATGGGTTAAGAGAAAATGAACCCCCGGGGCAAAGATGGAACAAACGAGTGGGTTTTAGTCAGTATAGTCTGACATGCCGTCCGACTCCGTTCTAGCACAAAAGAAGTTTTTGGATTTCCCTCCTAAAGTTCTACCAAACATACACAAAAAAATACATAAATATCGTTGCATCGGAAGAGTTCAATAACTCACTCTGACACAAGATTCATCATCATCATTTTAGCCGAAAGACGTCCACTATTGGACATAGGTCTCCATCAAGTGACGCCATGACGACCGGTCCTGTGCGTCTCGCATCCATTGGATGTTGGTGGCCACGAGATTATTAGAAATATATTAAACAAGCTTCAGCCAGCCGCTTCGCCCGTATAGTTGAAAGTATATTTATCTATGTTGCAGTACGGCCGACGGATCTTGGCGCGTCTGAAGTTAGGCTCTGCTCACTTTAGCGCTCAAAATAAGCGCGCCAAATTAATGATTTATAAAAATAAATTCCAATAATAGTTGTTAACAGCAATAACAACTGCTATTTGCATTTATTTTTTCAAACGATTTATTTTTTTACGAGTGCACAAGCGTTAAAGTTCGCAGAGCCTAATTTTAGGCGCGCCAAGATCCATTGATTGTACTGTACTAAGTAAAGAAGTAGCTTTTAGATTTTTTAAATTGGCTCAGTAGTTTTTGAGATAACATAAACAAACAAAAAATCAAACTTTTTCTCTTTATCATAATAGTTTATATAATAACTATTTTAATTTTCACTATACAAAATACAATGCCAATTACTTACGCATCGATATATATGTACTACGCACTAGATTAGGCATGCCGTACAATAACTTTCCTTGACTTACGTGTACTGTATGCCGAACATCTTGACTTGATGACATTAGTGCAGTTTTGCAGTATTTAAGCGCTGTAACCTTGAAAGTTTTGTTAGACGTCATAATGACAATTTAGCGCTGCAGCGAACTTTTGTTTTAACGTTTCGGTATTGTGACAAATAGTTTCTATGAACGAGCTTGTCTATCACTTAGAATGTAAGTCGATGTACTTACGTATCTGTTTATTAGTCAGTGCAACGTGTTGGTAAATTATATAGATATTTTTTCCTGCTTTTAAATACCGGTTTCGAATAAATATCTAGAAAATGTTTTCTGTATGCATTAACCAGTTTTTACATACGTAACAGCACATATTAATATTCCAACAAAATGCCAGTTGAGTCTAAGCGAATGCTAAACCATTAATTTCAAACGAAATTGTGTACATTTCTCTAATGTAATGACAAATAGCAAGCCGTTTAGATGCAAATTAACTACATTTGCGACTAAAACAACATTTCTATTGTATTCTTCATATTATGTGTACATGTTGAATAACAGGTGAAAATAATGAGCGCTTAAAAGTTGTTTCTTAAAATAGATAATTGTAATTATCGTACGTTAATGTTATGAAACTGACCATTATTAGTGTCATTTTTTGTTCCAAAGACTGTTATAAAAATGCTATGGTTAAGTCAATTTATGGTCAACGCAATGGTTGTGTGATTGGCACTGCGCTGTGTCTGTGTCTTAAGGCTTTGATTTTCACTCGGAACAAAAATATGCATAAAACCGCCTAATGTAGTCAATGAATGTTGAATGATACATGAAATTTTACATATTTTCTCACCGGTTAAACCTTCCCTGGAGTATCGCAAATATTTCAAGTCCAAAATTGGCCAAATCGGTCCAGCAGTCCTCCAGTTTTAGCGAGACTAACGAACAGGTAAACATTTTTATATACACCGTTAAATTTTGGTTGTTTTAATCCCGTGAAGGGTCGATTCAGTACATGAAACACTATCGATTTGTAAAGAAAAAAAAGGTAAAGTACTTTTTTATCAAAAACTGGAACGAACGAAATTAATTTCTTTAAGTAAACCAGTCAATGACCTTGTAGGTAGTTGTCGGTCGTTGCGTACTAACTATCTACAGTTCATTGGCCTCGCTCAGCTGATGTTCACTTAAAGAAATTAATTTCGTACGTGTGTAAATTAATTCGAGTTTTAAAAAAAGTACTGTTTTTAAATTTTCTCTTAACAAATCGATAGCATGCCATGTACCGAATCGACCCTTCGCAGGATTAAAACGACTAAAATTTGACAGTGTATAAGAAGACTAGCTGACCCGGCAAACTTCGTACCGTCTAATAATCAGATTTTTTTGGTGATTTTTTTCCATATTTTCTCAACGTTTAAACCTTTCCTGGAGTATCACGAATATTTCAAGACTAAAATTAGCCAAATCGGTCGAACAGCTATTCATTTTTATAAGATTTCTAGCATGATAAAACAATTTAATAAAAAATGACCTCACCCATCACCATACATCAGGCGAGGTCGACGTAAAGAGCTGATTCATTGACAAAAAAAAAAGCATCGACCTGTAGTTATGGCCAAGACAAATGCCTCTCACTATGTAAATAAATACACAAAGGGCATTGACCACGCTTGGTCACTTGGTGTTTTGGCATCGGTCCATCTATTGCACGTTTCCTCACGAGGTTTTCGTTGTTTTCGTAAGTAATGGTAGTCTCGGGAGAGGCCACGATCAGTAGTGAACGTATTTTGTTTAATACGATGTTGCAGTACAATTTTGTTAGAGCTTCACTACGAAAAATATTTTTAAATAACAATAATAACTTTATTTCGTGTAGCAAGATCCATAAAAAATGTAACCTAGTAAAAATGTTTTTTTTTGTGCATGTTTTGAAAGTGACAGTCAAAACGTTTAGTTGTTGTTGTTGCTATTCCGTATATGGGCCGGTAAAGAAGCTGCTTCTTTGGGCAAGATGGCCTGGAAACCATCAGAGCGCGCTTCAGCAAACATCCTAGAGGGCTGCACCGTCATGGCAGACCCAACAACATCCTGAACTCATTATTGTACTAACTTTTAAGACACAGGAATTTCTGCTTCTGATCCAATCCATCAGAAGGCCAATTTTTGATCCCAATATCTATTAACCTTTTGAACGCCAGCGCCTTTTTACGTTACTTCACCTCCGACGCCAAGCCTAGTAAAAATGTATTGTCGTAGGCATTTTCGCTAGTGATGGGACATTTCCGATATAATTATTTAATTTTTTATTGCAATTTGAGGCAGTGAACAGTGATTAGTTAGTTAGTCGCTGGAATCTCAGGCACGCAATCATTTTGCAACTTAAGTGGTCAATGGCGTTCAAAAGGTTAAAATTAAAGTCACAAGCCTCATCTCGACGATGTAGATATTGTAATGAATATTAAAAAAAAAAACAAAACTTATTAAAATTTGAGGATATCACAAGCAACATTAATAGATTAAGACTTGAATTAAAATGCCAAAGATCTTGAAATACGCGAATTTCTCTTAAAGTTTTTGCATGGACCGCAAACGTAGTAAAGGAGATCACCCACGGTCCATAAATTTTTGGTCCAAATTTAAAAGTGCCGGCCAAAGAAAAAAAATACAATATTCTGTTAGAACTTGTTCTTACGAACATTTTTTATTATGGCAACAATGCTGTGGAAGCATTAGCCTCGGTATTATTTAAGTTAAAAAATGATTGGTTTTCAAAGAAAATTGCTTTCAAAAAATGAAATATCCTATACATAACAATACTTAAAAAAAAAATGCAACAACAAAAAACAGCCAGTCTGTAGCTGTGTCTTTATTGCATTATTAAAAAAAAAAAAAAAATTGTATTTGTTGAGATTTTCGAAGAATAAAAATACCGGTATAATGCTCAATGCTTTAATTGTTTAGAACAGTCATAACAAGTACCCATATAGTTATCTTTTAGAACCACATAAAAAAAAGCATATGACGGCGAATTTCAAAAAGCACTCATTTTAGACGGTCGATATCTGAAGGTGGGGTTGCGGTGTCTAATAGTAGTGTTAAGAAAACGTTGGAAAGCGTTTCATGAAATGCTGGATGATGGAGATTTTATGATCTCCCTAAAAATCCCCTTTTGTGGTCAAAAAGAACTCTCATTTTAGACATGATAGGCTCCGTGGATTTTTAGGGATCGCTTTTGAAGTATTTGCCTTATATGGAGATGGCGGGGCTTTGCATGTGCAAAGACGGAGTAAGCGTATTAAAAATGCGACCATACCTACGGGTTGGCAGAATTTAGTAGCCTTCTTTGTGCGAAAGCGGCACGCATACGTACAAGTTTGCTTTATGTACTCAGCTAAGGTCAAATGCTGATCTAGGATCACACCGAGCGTGCTTCTCCCGAGGGATCGGATTAGTATAGGTATGTGGTGATCAGAGGGAGACCCTTGAAGAACTCCTGCTCGTATGGGAGGTGAGGAGATCTCCCCACTATCGCATAGAGGGAGCGCTACCATCTGGTAGTCAATAGTGGAAGGTCCTCCTCCTTTTTCGCTCACTCTTGACAGAGTGGTCGTGGTTGACGATGTTGCATTTTCGTTGGCAAGTGAGGCTCCCGCGATGTGTCTCCACTTATCCCGGCTAACGGTGTCTCGGGAACACTGGACTATGGAAGTTTGTGTTGCAGCTCTGATGAGGTCTGTTCAACGCGTAGGTGAGCGCCCGCGTGACTGCTTCCCTTCCACTTGTCCCTGGATAACGAGTCGCTCCATGGAATCTTCGTTGCGAACAATGTGACCAAAATATTTAAGGATTCGTACTTGCACAGTCGACGATAATCTCTGTTTGATTTTTAACTCCTCCAGGATCGAGATGTTAGTCCTCCGCGCTGTCCAAGGGATCCGCAGCAGTCGCCGCCAACACCACATCTCGAGTGCATCTATTTTGCGTCGGTCTTTGAGGCGAACCGTCCACGTTTCTGCGCCATAAAGAAATATTGGGAAGACTAAGCTTCTCATGAGGCGGACTTTCGTGGCTTTAGTGATGTTACGGTTGCACCAGATCCTTTTCAGCCTGTCAATAGCAGGTCGTGTGATAGCACATCTCCTTCGAATCTCATCTTCTCATCATCCAGTGTTCGTGATGGTGGAACCAAGATATACATACGATTGAACAACTTCACAGTTGGCAATCACAGTGATATCAAGATGATTCAGTACAGCTCGATCCACTATCATCATCTTGGTTTTGTCTCTGTTGAGCGTAAGACCGAAGGAGAGGCTTGTTGTCTCTAAAAGTGTCAGCAGGTGTTCCATATCACCCTTCGATTGTGCTAGAAGGGTAGTGTCATCGGCATATCTCAAGTTAGACACCTTTCTACCTCCCACTGAGATCCCTTTGTCCCACTGTTCCAACACGATTCTCATTATATACTCTGTATAAATGTTGAACAGGAGTGGAGACAATATACAACCCTGTCGAACGCCAGCGTGGGTGTAAAAGCTTTTTGAGACAACGTCGTCTATACGAACAGTCGCAGTTCCGTCCTCATAAAGTCGGCGTATGAGACTAACTAGGTGGAGCGGTACTCCCATTTGAATTAGCACGTCCCATAGAATATGCCATTTCACGGTATCGAAGGCCTTGCGGAAGTCGACGAAGCAGATATAGAGTGGGATGTTAAACTCTCTAGACTTTTCGATTATTTGTCGAAGAATTAGTATCTGCTCTCTTGTTCCTCTACCCTTGACAAATCCCGCTTGCTCAATAGCTATAGTGGAAGGTACGATTCTATAAAAAGTTCCGCAAGATGAGTACTAGACAATCTGGCACACCGAGTTGATATAGCTTAAATGATAAACCATTATGTTACACTTTGTCAAAAGCTTTCGTTGAGTCAAAAAACTAGACGTCCATCATCGCGTTCTGATGGAAACCAGCGCATTGGTGTTCAACGAATCGCTGGACTTGTTCGATTCGTAAACCAAACTACCGTTGGGAATAACACTCTTAACTTCAGCATAATCTCTGCGCTGCTTGTAAATAAGCCTCTCGTAGATTTTATCGAGGACATTGAATGGACTGATGAAAAGGTAGCTGGAGGAGCAAACTTGACTTGGACTTGCATAGTTTAGGAATACCGATATTAGTGACCTTTTTCCACGCTTGGGGGAACATGTTATTCCTTAATGCACCATTGAAGACGACGCTCATTAGTATTATGAGTTGGGATGGGAAGAGTTTAAACACCTTGTTGATGACACCGTCAGAGCCGAGATCTTTCCGAGGCTAGAGCTTTTTGATGATATACCCCACCTCCTCTGAGATAAAGAGGGACAAAGGATCATTAGGATCTTCGATAAGTGCTAGGGTAGCTCTACGTTCAACTTTAGCGTCTCTCATATCAAGGTGAGTTTTGTCTATTGGTTGAGCGTTTTGTCATTGTCGCGGCACGCTGCTCTGTTGCTTGAGTTTTGTTTACTTCGCCGGGAGCTGCATTCTTTTCGGTTTTCAGACCACATACATCGCCCAGGAGTTTCAAGCGATGGTCATCAGTCACTGTGATCCTGAAGAATCATTCAGGACGAATCGTTCGTGGTCCATATGTGAATCGAACGCTGCTGTCGTGTCAGCGACTGAGACTCAAGAAATCGGGGATAGAAGGGATAGACTGATTCGATATGGTAGATCCATGATCAATTGGGACGGGAGTGATACAATATCATACGCGTTGCTTCAGGTACCTACTAAAGTAACAGATAAGATATTAGAGGTGGGGCGAGCGTACAATGGCTAGGGGAGGGGAAGTCACCACATTGTGTGATGGTAAACGGCAGCTACCTGGAACTTTCAATTCAAGCTCTAACTCTTTGTTTTTACAATTCATGTTACCAAAATATGTACGGAAAATGATTTTTTAAAACTTAAATAAAACCCAGGGCAATGGTCCTACAGTTTTGGTGCGATAATAAAAAATGCTCAAGGGGTCAAGCTCTAACAGATTGCCATATTTTTTTTTCTTGGCCGGCACTTTGGAATTTGGACCAAAATAAATGATCTCCTTTATTCATATTATTTAATCAATCCTTTTCATTATGAATGTTACATTTTCCACCCGTATCGCCTCATTTCCCCGCATGCGCATTATATTTGACATCACAGCTAACACACAAAAGGAGTCGAACACAAACAATTATTTTCTAAACCGTTGAATCCGAGTGTAATGTGTTTGTTCACGACAGGTAATTACTTGTAGCCTATATTGTATGCATTACAGCACATCGTTACAATGTGTATCACTTGGCTGGTCAATTGGCACATATCGATAATGCCAAATGGCGTATTCCTTACCAAATGGCGTTATTATGCCATATGCAGCAGTTTCACAATGCATTGGTCGATCGCCAAACGCCTAGAGGGACTCCAGGCTGCATGTGTCTGGGCCAATTTATTGGATCCCTAATGTATCGGTATATTATGGCGACGACGATTTCAGATATAATCAATGTGATAAATATCTCCGTTCCGCCTGTCTCTATTGTCTTATGGGGCTATAAATCCCGCTTATATGTTACCAAACTTATCCTGTTTGACGCAAACTCCTACACAATCTCTCTCAATATAAAAGCGTAATATTTTTCCATTTTTTCACACAAATAAACCATCTTAACGGAAGTACATTAAATATTTTATTAAGGGATCGTTTCTAAATGGACGGTTGTTAGAGATTATCCTTAAGCCGTAGACCTCTCTAACTTAATCTTTAAGGAATACAAGTTACGATAGGATAACGCAATAATCTTAGATCATGAGATAACTGAGAGCCTATAAATACAATTCAACAGGTTGCCGATAAACTGACCTTATTTAAATTCATTGGGTCGAGACTGGATACGCTAATTTCGTTTGTGGCACGCATCTGGTTGCAAAGTGGACTATGTGTACTTTTTCATTCGATCTCACAGGTAAGATCAATTTGATTATGCAGGGTCTTATATATATAGGTTACATTAAGGCTAGCATCCTTCCACATCAACCACATTATTGCTTACCATTAAAGAAAAGAAAAAAAACAAATTAAACAGCGAAACTCCGCAGATGTCAAGGTTATCGATTCAATAATGTTTTTTTTTAGGTGGGAACTCATCCAATTGACTTTTCCCGCTCTAGGCTGGAGCAAAAGGACATGTCAGACTTTTACTGACTAAAATCTCCTATGTTTCTTCTTTGCCTTGCGTTTCAGGACCCCGGGAGTTCCTTGTCGGACAAACCATGGCCCAAGAATAGCAGTATTTTATAATATTATTTATTTGTTCAAAATTTATAGTATTTATTCTATAATGATAAAACAGAAATAAACTCTTTACCGCAACTAATTGCTAACAGCTAGCTCCGAAGCCAACTGTAGTGTAGTCACTAAAAATTTTGAGATTTGTTTTTTAGTTTTCATTTTTTTTTTTTTTTTTGTATATCCTGGAGACATCTCCCCAAACCTCCCACCACTAACTTAGCTAAGTTATTTTTGTCTACAGCACTTAGGTCGTACAAATTTCCTTGAAGAAAATAACAAATTATTTTCCTATTAAGCCCACGCAGACAACTTCGAATAACAAACAATAATAAAAGAAAAACACTAATCAAAACAATTATTATTATTTCGTTTCGTAGTCTTACTTCTAATTGAGTTCGCCATATTGAAAACAAAACGATCGAAAAAATCGTAGCCAAAACAATCTTGTTCGTAAAGACTTCAGCAGACAGTTATTTTTTTTCTAAGGTGTGTCTAATGGGCTTGTCAGACTTTTATTGACTAAGAGTACATATATGTTCCTTTTTTGCTCTTTGCGTTCCAGTGTGCTGAGTGCGGGTTGTTTTAACGTTAACGCGATCGAAACGTTTACCGCGTTTGGCTCTCTGATTGGCTAAGAGCTTCAAGTAGGCCAATCGGTGCGCCGAACGTCCTAAACGTGTCGATCGCGTTTACGTAAAACAAACTCACACTAGGCACTCAGGACCACGGGTTCCCCTTTCGGTAGTCAAACCATGGCCCCAATAGGTTATTTTGCGGCCCTATTTTGCTGACATCTCATTGAGGCGCACGTAAAAAAGTCTCAGGCTTGATTCAGGTGGTTGCCAAACGGCCGAACAGTGAGCTACCCCATTGCTCGTCATCCGCAAGTCCAAGCAGACAGGTATGACGTATGGCGCAACGTAAGGATAACGCTATTTTACAGAAATCGTTCAATTCTATAAAAAAAAAAAATACTATGAAATAGTGTTGTCTCATTGTCGCATCAAAACTTTCTGCTGAAACCTTTACGGACAAGCTTGTTATGGTAATATTTTTTTCTCTGGTATAAACATGCGAAAATTATTGCGATAAATTCTGCCGCCTAGTAGCTGAAGGCTGTTTATTGACATTATTTAGGGCCTTTGTAATAAAATGGCTGTCGCACGCAAAGCTTTTTCTAGAAATATCTAAGTGTTAAGGCGAATAAATTTGGAATAGTCTTATAACATTTTCAGTGGCGTAGCTCCGGAAGGTCTAGGCGGGTTTAGTGCCCCGGGGCCCTAAAGCTCGAGGCCCCAAACCTGATAAACAAATGTCTTGAAATATCTAAAAATTCTCCCACCTTCTCCTTCTTCTTCCCTTATCCCATATTACTTGGGGTCGGCGCAACACGACTATAAAACAATTGCCAAATCAACTGCAACAAGTCCGAAAATTCTCCCTCCTTTAAAATCTAAATAATATGTAATGGATATTTAATTACTACTACTAACTGTTGGCCCAGTCGTTCATCTAGCTACGCCACTGAACATGTTTATGTTATTGGCGACCCTAGGGCACTAGGTTAGTGTTACCGAGTGCCCTATGCCCATGCCAGTGGCACTGGACCGGGCTCTGAGAAAGGTAAATTGGCATTTGCTTTCCAAACCCCGTTGTTGAGGCATCTGGTGTAGAGCGGTCCATGTTATGTTGTGAACATAAACATATTATTGTAAAGTACTGTGTAATATTATAAAAGTCTGTCACATTATCTTGAAGTTAGTAGTTATTCGATAACGAATATTCTGTCTTATAAGACAATATTAAAGCTTAGTATCTCAGGCTACCTACTTAATGACTTTGAAGTCCACTTCTTCAACAAACTAGGTCAACTTCAACTTCAATTCTTTATTAATGGCATTTGTGGAAGATACACCGCCAGTAACACAACTTTTTGAAACAGAGTGATGCTATTAGTGGCTTCTTTTTTAGTTCAATCACGTCAATGCTTGACATTGGCATGATTAAATCTGAACAGCGGAAGATAGATGACTTGCTTCTAACGCGCAGCCCGCTGAAACCAAGCTCGTCACCTAGTTGCGGCTAACGCGATTTCGCTGGCACGACAGCATTGCCTCTTTTCTTTGTCCTTGTCTATCAGTGACTCTAGGTTTGCGACAGTGATGACACTAATCATAGATGTGTGAGTTTCGAGTCCAGGTTTTCTGTTTGCGATATTAGCACGTAACGTATCTTCCATAATAAATTAATAATATATCAATGATATTGTAATTAAAAAATAATAGTAACTTAATTATGCAGTTTTGAGACATTTTGCTTTTTTTATATATATTTTACGTTGCCGTTTACATTTGTTGAAATCTATCAAGCTGATTAAACTACCGAGTATGCCAAAGAATTAGACCAAAAACATTACCCTGCTTTTGGAACAGTCAAAATAAATGCTTATTGCTGGTCATTTAGCTATGGAAAGACACTATAACAACGTACATTTGATAAGTACGTACAACTTTAAAACTAAATTCAGTAAGCGTGTGGCTCAGTCTCAGCAGAATCTTTTGAAAACAACCGAACTATTCCCATCAACTCACAATCATAAAATGTTGAGATTGATTATTTTATTTTTATTTTATTTTTTACATTTTAAGAAAGCTTACAGACTAATAACATTATAACTACACTAATAAATAACTAAATTGCTAATTATAAGCTTCCACAGATAGTGATAAAATTGTTGCTCCCAGTGTTATGTAGCTCAAAGTTGGAACAATAGCTAAAACTGTTAATCATTTTAATAAACAGTTACAATACATATTGATTCTGTGCAGGTAGGTGCTTTTTATACAAAGAATGAGTTTGCTAAACACTTCCTAACTGTGCTCGTATTGGTGCAAAATAAGTCAATGCCGGGTTGACAAGAAACTTTGTTAAAACTACCACTTGCTCTCAGAAAATATGCATTACGCCTATAATTAGTGTTTGCGCTAGGTACCTGGAGAAGTGCTCGCTGACGCAGGCCCATCTGATTGGTGCGTATAGACAATTTTGACAAAAGCTCAGGACAGTCAATCGAACCATTTGCGATATTAAGTAAATAGCACACATCGTTAATTTCTCGTCTTTGCTCAAGAGGTAGAAAGTGATACCTTTTGCATCTGTGAGTATAATCTAAAGATACTGTTTTTGCTTTGTAATCCAAGTACCTCAAAAATCTCTTCTGGATGCCCTCAATACGAGACTTGTATATCTCGTACTGCGGATTCCAGACCTGTGATGCATATTCAAGATGGCTGCGTACGAACGAACAATATAAAACTTTAATCGGTTTCAGCGAACGGAAGCAGGCTGAGGTTCTCATTATGAAACCAAGTGCTCTTGAAGCTTTCTTCACTATACTATCAATATGCTGATCATAAAGTAGTTTGCTATCTTGTATAACACCAAGATCCCTAATATTTTTGACTTTGCCTATATCGCTATTGTAAAGTTTATATGTAGAATTAATTATAGACTTCTGACGTGTAAAAGACATGTGGAAACATTTTGAAACATTTAATTCCAGTCTGTTAAGCCTACAGTATTCTTCAAACCTATTCAAATCGGCTTGCAGTAGGTGTGTATCAGACATGTTCCTAATAATTTTATGGACCTTCATATCGTCAGCATAAAGCAAAATATAACTGTTTTCAAAACAGTGTTTCACGTCAGCAATGAAGATAGTAAATAACAGAGCCCCTAAAATCGATCCCTGAGGAACCCCTGAGGGGACGAAACTCCATCCAGATGTATAACCTTGAAGAACAACAGCCTGTGTTCTGTTATCAATATAAGAGGAGAACCAACGGTACAAGTCTCCGTGTATTCCAGCTTTTAATAGCTTCTCCAAGAGCAGTCTATGGTCAATCCGATCAAAACATTTACTGTAATCAGTATAGATAACGTCAACTTGTGCACGCTGTTCCATAGCTTGGGATATAAACTCATGGGATAAGATTAGGTTAGATGTGGTAGACCGCTTCCTTAGAAAGCCGTGCTGTTCATCACCAAAGCTACACTTCATAGCGGCGTATACGTCAGTAAATATAATACGTTCGAGGATTTTAGAGAACAAACATATTTTGGATATTGGTCGATAATTAGAGATATCCGACTTATCACCTTTCTTGAAAACTGGGGTAACGAAAGCAGATTTCCAAATTTTCGGGACTATGCCTTCTGAAAGAGACCGTTTGAATAAAATACACAGTGGCACAACAAGACTATCGGCACAATTTACTATAAAAACTGGAGGTATGAGATCAGGACCACCAGATTTGGACAAATCCAAGGTTTTTAATAAATTTAAAACTTGAGAATGAGTGACACTAATTGAACCGATGCAAGACACACTATCATCAAAGCTGGCGATATCAGAAGTAGCGGGCACAGGATCAGGTTCTTGGAAAGTTGAATGAAAATAGGTTGCGAATAAGTTGCTGATGTCCTCACCGGAACTCGCGGTCTTATCACCATAATGCATTACTTTTGGAAAAGTACCACAGTTTCTTTTACTTTTGACATATGCCCAAAAAGACTTAGGGTTCTCAATGATCGACGATTCTATTTTATCCATGTATGAGTTGAAACAAGTTTTCTCCAGGTTAACTGCTCTATTCCGTAAAAGAGAAAAAGAGTGGAAGTCAGACATGTTACCGTATGTTTTGAACTTGCGATGATATTTATATTTCTCTTTCAGTACTTTAATTAAAGCAGAATTATACCAGGGTGGATAAGATGACTGTTTAACGGATTTGATTGGGATATACTTGTCTCTAAGCTCATACAGTTTATTGTAAAAGAGTTCCACAGCGGTATCTAACGATTTAGGAAATAATAACTCATTCCAGTTGATTTGGTCGAGTTCAGATTTAATGGCGGTGTAGTCACCTTTAGAAAATACATATTTCGTCGTCAAGTTATCAGTCAATTTGTGAATCTCAACAAAGTCGGCAGTAATCGACAATGGTTTATGATGAAGGTCTACAGGTAATGCTAAAGCATCATGGCATTCGGTAACATGAACCAAGTCGTTAGAAAATACTAAGTCTAATAATCTACCATTATTGTTTCTTACACCGTTATATTGGGACAGGTTAGAAGTGAGAACTCCACTGAAAAACTCGTTTAATTGAGGACATGATACATTTTGCGGGATCAATTCACTACCGTCAGAATATATCCAGTCAACATTATTACCAAAATTAAAATCACCCATAATAATGAACTTATCCAACGGGTGGTTTAAGATTAAATTATTAGCATTAGTACTAAAATTATGTAATTGATCATAATATGAATTGCCAAGGTTTTCTTTGCAAAGATATAAGGCACAAATGTGTAAGTTATATTTAGCTGCAGGCCTAGACCGTTTTAAAATAATTGAGACCCAAATATCTTCGGCAGAACTTCGCCAGTCATGTCGTTCAACAACAGTAAGCTCACTTTTCACCGCTATCAATACGCCACCACCCCGCTTTTGGGAGGTTCGAGAATAATCGCGATCACGTCTCCACACTAAATAACGACTATCAAACATTTCACTACTAAAGATATCATCCACAAGCCACGTCTCCGTGAAAACAATCACATCATATACACTATGTGATATTTTACGAAATATATCGTTCGTCTTCGTACGCAGACCACGCACGTTCTGGTAATACACATTAAGAGTAGCCATTTCTAGTCAAAACTAAAACAGAATAAAATAAACATCTAAAAAAGGCGATTATAAATAAATTATGTTCTAAAAAGGATTCACTTTCTAGATAAAATAAAATTACGGAGGTAAAAGGCAATGACTTACAATAATCTATTAAGCACAGCATAGCACAGTGTCCAAAAATGAATAACTTCAAAAAACATAAAACAAATGAGCTTTCAATACAAACAAAAGGTGACGAGCGGTAGTAAGATAAGGATTGCTGGCAGCATAACATGGTAATAACACACATAACAGAGCATTTGAAATGAAACCATACAAGGAACGTAATTAGGTCGTGATTACTTTGACACAATAGTTTCGTATAAGTGATTTTTTTATAGAACTTACTCATTAGCACCGTGCAATAACACAGAACAATTAGGAAAACGCAAGTAGCACACAACGGCTTGCGGTTCTCAAACTGTATATGGGCACAAATGACAAAATATGTAAACACTACTGAATTAAAGCTAAGCTGAATTAAAACAGTTATTATTAGAAAATTTTTGAGAGATCCCTTTCTGATTTCACTATTATTACTGGGGTGGTGTCCATTTTTCTCACATGAATTTTTGCATGTTTGACCCATACATATTGAAAATCCGTTTCGGACGCCAATTTTTTTGTTTTAGATAGCAGTATTTTATTTTTAGTAGTTAGGTGGTCATTTATATATATCCTATGGTTTCCCGCTAATCCAATCTGGCTTGTTGTTAGTGGTGATGTCTTGGATGCATATCTGGCTGCAGCAACAAAGTCTTCTTTAACATAGCGATTGCAGAATGACACAATTACTGGTTTTATGTGATCTTTTTCACGCGTAGGCACTCTAGTAATAAAGTTGATCTGACTTTTGGCAATGGGATAATTAATTTTGGCACCAATACTAGAGATAATTTGAACCAGGTTTTCATTATTCGATGGTGTCAAACCTTTTACTTCCACATTGTTCATTCGTGACCATTGATCATTACTATCTGAGATTTCTTCTAGTTTATCCAGTCGAACCCTAAGTCCATCAACCTGACACCTTGCTTCTTCTAGTTGAGCAACGCGTTGCTCCATGTTGCTTATTCTCCCATTGAAATAAATATAAAGATTGAATACTTGTCTTGCACTTAAACAGTCTTTAAAAAAGGAATCTCAAAAGGAGTTTTTACTACCCTCCTCCGGCAAGAAATGATCTCAAACACGACAACTTGTTAAGATAATCGACGCGTCAGTAAAATTAACGACTTCCAAAACTTGCTGCCTCGTAAATCTTTTAACGTGCAACCGACGGATATCTGATCCGTGTCAAACGACCCATAAATTGTTCCTCGATAAATCATCACCAACCAATTCCATATTAGCACCAGTTTGAACTATTTTAACCATTGATATATTTATAAGGGAAGTTACGTTACGCGCTAACATCGCAATCAATAAACCTGGACTCGAAACTGAGACATCTATGATCAGTGTCATCACATTCTAAAACCTACAGTCACTGATAGACAAGGACGGAGATAAGCGCTTGCGCTGTCGTGCAAGAAAAATCGCGTTAGCCGCAATTAGGCAACAGACCTCATTTCACCGGTCTACGTGCTAGGGACTCAAGTCACCTATCTTCCGCTGTTTCGATTTAATCTAAGATTTTAACCATATATAGAGTGACTGGTAATTAGTGAATGATACTTAAACACGTGATTTTAGTCATGATAACAAACATCTTTTACTATGAGACCAAACCTGAAATCGCGAAAAATAGTCCCATAGTAAAAGTTGTTTGTTATCATGACTACAATCACGTGATTAAGTATCGTTCACTAATTACCATTCACCTTATATAAAGAAAAGAGACCATGACTAATGACTATGATACCAACGCACAGCCGAAATAACCTGGGACTAGGAGCGTGTTTTTTTTTTTTTATATTTTATAAACTAGCACTTGACTGCAATCCTACCTGATGGTAAGCAGTGATGCAATCGTCGATGGTAAAGCGCACTAGTTTATTAAGAGCCTATTCACTCTAGCCTTGAAGACGCTTACAAGGTTTCATTTTATAACATAGACGAGCACCAAGAGAGAATTTTTCAGAATTCACCCACAAAGAGGATGAAAATGGGTATGATAATGGTCATATCACATTGTACTGGGATCGGTCCATCATCACTGACAGGACTATTGTAGCCAATAAGCCTGACATAGTGGTGGTGGACCGAAGTGAGAGGCGTGCAATGATTGTTGACATATCCGTCCCGCATGACGAGAACCTCGTGAAAGCCGAGAAAGACAAACAAATTAAGTACATTGACTTGGCTCGCGAGGTTGTCGACATGTGGGAAGTGGATTCGGCTATCATTGTACCGATAGTCGTTTCAGCCAATGGCTTAATAGCCAAGAGCCTCGACCAACACCTTAGGAGGCTCTCGTTAGGCGACTGGATCAAGGGCTTGATTCAGAAAGCGGTACTCCTGGACACGGCTCGTATCGTTAGGAGGTTCATTTCTCTGGAGCCTTGACCGCCGGTAACTTGGACCCTGTTCCCGATACCGGTGGGACACTAGTAATAGTGTCCCACTAATTAGTATTTATGTTTTTGTGTAATGTATATAGTCTATTATGTTTGGTGTTCTTAATTATAACAAATAAATATATTAGTGCTAAAAAAAAAAAAAAAAGTTTCAAATTTTGTAAAAAGAAACCTACTTTCACGCGAGCAAAGCCGTAGTAGCCAAGTAGTAGTTAGTATTCAATAAAACTACAAGGCGAAACAACAAACTCTAGAATCTATACTTACTCTAATTCCACGGTAATTTAGACTTTATACTCAAACTTCTAGTTTGTATACTACAACAAGTTTGTAATCACGGCACCGAGAGGTCACTGTTTACAATCTTATGCATCACTTAACTTGATCCACCGATCGTGCCTATACATAAAACAATCAATTAAAAAGCACTTTAAATTCCATATTCTGGAGCACACAGTGATGAAAGATAAGATGATTTAAATTGATAGAGATTTAGGCCTCTAAGAAAGCCAAATAGAACTCGAAACGATGCAAATTGTTGGTACGAATCAGAACAATACTGCCAATTATTCGAGTAATTCTGGACGTCCCAATTAATCGAGTGCCCAAATAGCATTTCACTGTTTCTGAGTTGAGAATTTGATTTTAACCCACAAGCTGGAGGTAGAGTATTGTTTAGAATATTTGATAGAATTAACATTTCCAATAATTTGGCAAAGGGCGAAACTATAAAATTTGGGACTGAGTATTCAGTAGACTAACTTAATTAACAATTATTTTGATAAGGCTGAGTAATTGAAACTGGCGTAATTGATTACAAATATTATTTATGAAAGTCAATATGAAATTCGTCGTTAAATCGAATGTAAATCGATTAGTAATTATTTTTAAAAGCCAACTGCATGAGAAAACTCTGCGATGTTTCCCACAAGCGGTAAAAATTTAATAATCGATTCGCTTCGAACCATTCTTCAAATTGGGGATCGATAAGTACAGTACAAAGTTCCTACAATTCCGTAGAGAATATTCTGGAAACTTTCCAAGCTTCGTACCTAATAATCTAGAATCTTATGTCAAAGTTCGTATTCAAATTCTATACACGTCTATTATTACCTTCATTCAGAAGCACTCTACTTTCTGTCTTCAGTTTTTTAAACTCGGAAATGATGTTTACCTGCGAACAAAATAGAATGTTATTAGTACGTAAGCAAATTAAGAAATCAACTCAACTTTGCATTTAAATTTCATTAAAAAATAATTTACTGAACAAGTTAAGCCTATCTTTACAGATTTCCGTAATGTGATAATCATAAATAAAAATTGCAAACGTGCTCAAAAAAAAAAATGTATAGAACATAATTGAATAGCAAAATATACACTTAAAATACTGTTAAGTTACGCTTTACCTACAAAATTTATGAAATAACAAACTTTTTTGAAAAACCTTCATCGAACTCGTAAATGGTATCTCGATAGAAACCAAAAAGCCTTCGGCATCAATAGCATTGCGCTCCTAGACGTAGTTTATATAGCTCCTAGGCATAGTTCGCGATCTAAAGAAATAAAGATACAAACACAAATGACGACAGAAATCCCGTTTCCTTCAAACAGTAAAACCTACTCACATATGTATGTTTAAACAAGCCTCCTAGACTAACTAAAGACATTTCTAAACTCACTTTCTTCCAAAGGAAACAAAAGTCGTTCGGAATCACAAAAGCATGGCCGCAAAGCGAGAGCTCAAACAAAAAAAAACCGTAAATTTGTTTAACAAACCGTGGCGGGATGCGTTTATCTATTACGCCCACTAGTCGCGATAATGCGCTGTTTGTAATACAATCGGCGGACTTAACACTAGTTTTGTAATAGAGAGAAAAAAACTGACTGTATAATATGATGCCCTAGTACCAGTTTTGTTATCATGTTTTCAGCTCTTAGGTCATAGCGGGAAAATCGTGCGCTTAATCGTCCATTTTTGGCGTTGCATTAGTAGAAAGGTTTTTGGTTAAACTCTGGGCGATGATTATTATTTAGTCATATTTGTTGATATTTGCTATTTGAAAAAAGAAAAAGAATATTCCTATCTGTACAATATAGGTAAAACTCAACAAAGAAGTAGGTAGTCAAGTACAACGGATTGATTAAAAGCATTCTCCAACATTCTATAATTGCATTAGCACATGATCAACACCGTGATTCGATAGAACACGAATAAATTCCCGTGCAATCTATACACAAGCTCCACCACATGTATCCTCATGTTATCCTAGTACCGGCTATATGAATGATAATGCAATCAATTGGATTAGCCACGTGCAATCGCGACAGTTCGGTAACACACCCAATCGGATCAGATTACTGAGTCCGTCTGAGCTTGGCACACATCAATCACAGTGGAATCAATGCTTTACTCCTTATCTGATGTCTTAGTACCTCGGTGAAATGGATCGAGGATAATGTATGGAATTATGTGGTAGTGACGTCAAAGGGTGAGTGAGTGAATAGGTTTGGGGGTCTGCCTATCTACAGGTAGGTAACTATACAATCGTATAAGGTTAGTTTGATTTATATAGCAGAAAGTTATTTGCCTTTTTTAATTCCGCCATTCTGCTAAGGTCAAAGCAAAGACTCATCAGTGTAACTAACAACAAATTACTTACTTATGTATGAATTTTAATGAAAAATATTTATTATTCTTACGCATGCACGCACTAAAACTATTTAAAACTAACTTTAATTAACGAATTCCAATGCATTCCCCGAAACACATAAATCACACAAAGATGATAAAAAGTTACTTATTAATCCAGCAATATTTAAGAAAGTCATAGAAAATCACCACACCGAATATCATTGATAACATTATACGGAATTATGTGTCAGAAAGCTATGTCAGGTGCGATAGTAAGCGAAGTGTGACGACTAATAATACTCTATCTCCTACAAATCTCTTACAACCAATCAGAAGCGCGTACATTGAAAATGGAGCCTACATTGTTAGAGATAGATGCGTTCCCGCTTTGAATAGTGCAAATCTTCATAATTATAACGTGAGCAGCCTGCCTACGTATTGTACGTCGTGTGTGAAACGCCTTAATTACATTGACAAGTACGAGGCAACTCGATCCAGTAATACAGCCACTCCGATGAATATTAATAGGGGTTTCGTGTTGAACCGGTGTCTAATGGTGAAATGTTACGGACGTATACATAAGCGTTTGACTACGATGATTAAGAGGTTACTAAATGGAATGCCTATTATGACAAAATTTAAAAAATGTGGAGATTTATTATATGTACAATTCCTTGCCGCGGTCTGCGTTTCCAGGTAGTTACTACCTAAGAGTATTTTAGAGTGAATAGTTTAGTTCAAAGCAAATGTGTGGTGAGATTGGAGTCAAAGGCGAGCCTAAAAAAAAAAAAAAAAGAAAAAAAAAGATGAAAACGATACAACATAAAAACACTGGAAGCGATAAAAATTTATCAATATTGTTGATATCGATGCGATTCGCAATGGAGCTGTAACAAGGTGGGTCGCTGACAAAACAAATTTACATAAATCCGGCTGAATCCGTAAAAATGACGCGCGACAGCGGAGCCGATAAGCCCCGGGTATCATTAGCTCAGGCCAGAGCCAGCGATCGCTCACTTGTGCGGCCTCCGATACGAATGGGCTAGGGAAAAATCCCAAATATCAATCTCCTTTTCCTCATTCTTCCTACGATCAATTCTAAATTGAAAGTCCCAAGAGATGCGGAATCACTCAAGTCCTTATCTTAGAGCTGCGAAAATAAAAATTTGATAACTGGAAATTATTTGTCGAGTCTATAAAAAGACTTCGGAATAATCGATTGATTTCAAAAGAAAATGTTGAAATACGAATTTTATTGATTTATCCTATGTGCAGTATAGGACACGTCTACCCGTGAACCAAGTTTCAACAAAATTCATTCAGTAGTTTTTGCATGAAAGAGTAACAAACATCCATACCTACAAATTTATACATTTAAAATATTATCAGAATAGTATAACAGCCAACTATTACAAATTTTTCTGGCGACATTGTTCATGATTAATGCAAATCAGCAATGATTTCAGTAATAATAAGGCTCTCGTTAGGCGGCTGGATCAATGGCTGCATTCAGAAAGCGGTATTCCTGGACACGGCTCATATTGTTAGGAGGTTCCTTACTCTGGAGCCCTGACTGCCGGTAGCTTGGACCCTGTTCCCGATACCGGTGGGATACTACTTTTTATATTTTTAAATGATTTTATTTTGTTTTGAAATGTTTAAAAATATTATTTATATGTGTGTATTAATGAATAAAGAATATACGAGTAATAATAATAAATATTTTATTTTTCTCCACAATATTATTCTTAATTGCTAGCCTTATTTCTACGGTAACATATTAGGTGGAGCATTATACTGTGGGAGTCTGGTGCCTAAACTAGGCCCAAGGCCTGTATTTCGAGTCACCAGGAAACTTCAAGAAATAGAATAGAAAATAAAATACTTATTCCATACTGATACAAAAAAACAATGCTAACACTGGTAGCCGAGCCAAGTCGAGCTAGTTAGAAAAAGGCTAGGGACATAATACTACAGCGCAACAATAACAAGCATCAAGTAAAAAAGAAGAATGATACAATAAAATTGTGCTGAACGTATCCACACCGAAAGGATTGCCATTTCAGCATTTCCTGGGCATCAGACACCTAGTAATGATTCGCAGTTAGTATCTCAAGGGTACGTAAGTAGGAATTTCTGAAGTAAAAGTATGTAAGCAGATCTTTTTTTTTGGGGGTCAGTTGGCAGTCATTTAATAATTCCTCACATTCTAGTTGGAATGAGAGGGAGTGTCACGCTTTCACAGACTTAAACCTATCAATTTTCTTTCAGCTACCCTGTATTTTTCAGAGCCACAGTGATTTTTTTTAACATCCCCGCGGTTTAGGGTGTCTGACCGTCTACTAGATTTTGTTTACCATTTTATGATTGTGCTCTTGCTGCTACTATCGTAGATTACCTAATTTCTGGCGTTTTCTCAAGTGCCAAAGTACCATTATAATCACCATCTACCTGCCCTTGTCTCGTGTTTTATGGGGTCGGCGCAACATGTTTTTCTTCCCTACCGTTTCGTATTTTTAAATTTATAAGACAAGACACAGAGTTCCGGCAGGATCTCATGGTGAAATAGCGAGAGCGACTGTCGCAACCCAGTGCTGGGCACACCACGATTGAGGTGGTAAGGCCCCTCTTTGAGGCGTGGTTGGAAAGACCTCACGGCGTCGTCACCTTACGCATGGCGCAGATCCTCACCGAACATGGCAAGTTCGGGAAGTACCTGTAAAAGATTTGTGCGGAGGTGATGCCCGGGTGTCGCCACTGTGCGGACCGCCTGAAGGACACGGTGTAGCACACAGTCGAAGTGTGCCCCGCTTGGGAAGAGCATCGCCGTGTCCTTGTGGGGGCGATCGGTGGCGGCGATCTCTCGCGCCGTGCCTTGGTACAGGCCATGCTCCGGAGCGAGGAGGAGTGGCAGGCGGTCGCCTCCTTCTGCGAAGCAGTAATGTTAGCAAAGGAGGAGGCCGACCGCATCAAGCAACGGCGCACACACCGCCGCTACCACCGGAATTCCGATCCCGATTTCCGACCATCGTAGGTTTTTAGTCAGTAAGAGTCTATCACTATCTCGCGCCCCACCCAAGGATTGTCAGAGATTTGTCATTTGATGATTTTACCTACCATGAAAAAAAACTGCCATTTCTTTCATATCACTCACTCCTCTTACAATACCTTCATTTTTACCCAAATACACCTTTGTGAAATACATTCGAACCAAGAGATATTCGAGACACAATGGCGTAGTGATTCGCCTTCTGTGATACCAATAACAATATAATCTTTATTTTTGGTTTTGTTGATTGTAAATTTTGAAATTATTTCTCATATGTTTGTAAGTGATAACCACGACACAGGGAAACATTCTAGAGTACTTATTATCTTGCAATTTATATTTTTATAATATGATCACAATTGTACAAACATTATGATGTAATTAGCTAATAAGTACTGTAGTAGCTCCTTGTGCGTACACTTTGTTTATTTTTCACATTACAATAATAAATGCAAATAAGTATATTAAAACGTTTGACGCATATACGCCATATTGTTTTTTTAGCTGGAAACGTACAAAATAATAAACATCAAGCTGATATTGCAAGATATTGTACTATGAATGAAAATAGCCCTTTATGTATTCAGCTAAGTGCACAAATATATCAACAATACTATTTGTATACAGCATTGCATAAATATGTATTCGTTCTATTTATACATAGAAAGAAAGGAAAATAAACAATTTATTTGCTTGAAATGACGCAATCTTAAAACTAGTTAATAAAAATCAATATAAATATTTCTTATTATAATAATACTGTATAGAGTGTGACTGGTAATTATTGAACGATACATAAACACGTGATGGTAGTCATGATTACAAACAACTTTTACTATGGAACCAAACCTGAAATCATGAAAAAATCTGCTGATCAGTATATTTGTGTTCGCCTAACTAGTCAAAATGTACTGAACTTTGCTGATTTTTTCGCGATTTCAGGTTTGGGCCTAATTACCAGTCACCCTATATATATATTTCTTTAATATAAAATATTCATTTTAAAAAATCGAAGTCATCGAAGGCATTAGATAAATCACTGGTATCACATCAAAACAGCCTAAACCTACGCCACGGATTTTCTTACTCTCGCCCTAGCGACGAAACGTGCAGATCACATCTAATATCCCCTCTTAAATCCCCTCCTCTTAAATCCAGCTACTACTCTTACTCTTTCTCTGTCCACGCAATAAGGTTGTAAAAACCCTTCAAGCATTCGAGATCTGAAAACTATTTCACTTTTTAAGGCCAAAGTAAAAGAGCACTATCTTTCCTCTCCAGTGTGATAAAAAGATATGTTTATATATTTATTAACCTTTAAGTCAGGCATTACTTAACCTATGTTAGTATAATCGACGATAAATTTATTTATTTTTGCCACTTTCCGGACACACCTGGCAACAATACATGCACTGCACGCAGGTGCCCCATCAGGTGGCCTTCAGTCTTACTAGCAACAATGCTCTTATACTATATGCAATACAACAATGCTTTTAGGATGATGATGTCGCTGCCTCGTTTCTGTAGCGCGTCAAGTATGTTCGCAGCAGCGCGTACAGATTACTTCTTTGCGATCATAAGAAAAAGATCAGCTTCACTGTTGCGTCGGATGCGCGGCGATGATAGCATTCTCCAGTACCTCTACCATGAGTTTTAAGCAATAGTATTCGTCGCTACTCGATATCGACGCCGTAAATATTTTGTATGGCAAATTTTGCAGCGCCTCTAGCGGTCACTTGCAAAACCAAAATTTGCCATACAAAATATTTACGGCGTCGATATCGAGTAGCGACGAATACTATTGCTTAAAACTCATGGTAGAGGTACTGATAGCGTAATATGCTACTGGTAAAAATATGCATGTGCACTAAAAGTGAAGACGCAGGCAAAGCCGCTGACAAAAGCTAGTTAGAATAATGTAACGTCAGAAACAGAATAAAAAAACAATAGCAGATTTTTTTTATAATTATCATCTTATGATCCAGGAAGGTATAATATTATACCTATAACGTTTTAATGACAAAAATATATATTTTTTTTAATTATCGGTATAGGT
The DNA here is from genome assembly GCA_958295575.1 of Leucania comma. Lineage (NCBI taxonomy): Eukaryota > Metazoa > Arthropoda > Insecta > Lepidoptera > Noctuidae > Leucania > Leucania comma. The sequence continues at coordinate 8,707,853 of OY282474.1, read as the reverse complement.
TCGCGATTGACCGCTATCTCACCTGATGAAAAGCGACGATGCGGTCGACAATGAAGCGCGCTTACCCAGAAGAAACCTATTCACTCTTGACTTAAAGATTCCCGGGTTGTAGCCATCAGGAAATACAGACTCTGGCTGGGAATTCAACTCCTTAGCTGTGCGCGTAATGAAAGTGTTCCCAAAACGCTTAGGGAACAATCGCTTCCCAATCGTTTTTCAAAAAAAATACCTTAACACTTGGGCCGTTCTGGGATATGGAGATATTGCGTTCGAAAGGCGATTCGATTATACAAACTTTTAGGTTGCTGAGAAGTTATAATTTAAAGTTCTCCACCATCTTAAAATTACACTCCAAATTCCCAAAGATGAAGTCATCCGAAAATTATTTCCGATTTCCTTGAAACGTGAACCGTTCCCGTTTATTAAATTAATTCGGATTCTGTCGGTGCACTTTGAGGAAGTTTCATAACGTTCCCGACTGAACTTTGAAACAGTTCGACTTTACCGTCTTATTTTATTTCATGAGACAATCAAACTGGGCTACAAACCTAAAGGATTTTCTGCATCTCCAACTGCGCTGCAACTCAAAAGGCCTTTGATATAATTTGAGATAAAAACTTTCTTTATGTACCTACTACCGTTTTATGTGTAGTTCAGTCTTGAAAGTCTTCTGAAGTTTGTGGTATGTTTGCTTTGAAGCGGTTGCTTTTACAGATCTCTCGAAGTTTATTGTAATTTTATTTACAAAGTTATTTAGAATATTGTGCATCTGTCTGAAAACAGAAGTAATAATGCAAGAATTAATTTTAATTACATTCATAAGCTGAAATATTCATTGTTTGTCTAAATTGTCATTAGTTGTCAAATTTTTACTTGAGTAACATTTGTAATCTTCATGTTACTTAACATCACTGTGTTTAGACTTTTTCTAAATAATTTGGGGTTAGTTTCCAGTTTTTTTGGAGACAGCTTTTCTTTAAGGTTGGGAATCATCCAATAACTTCTTCCGCTCTAGGGTGGAATGGAAGGGCGTGTTAGACTTTTAATGTCTAAAACCCACTTATCCTTCTTTGTTTTTTTTTTTTTGGTGATGGGTAAAAACATCTCCCGTCCTGTCCTTCTTTGGTTTGCGTCCCAGGACCCTGAGGGTACCTTTCGGACAACCTATGGCCGAGAATATCAGTATTGTACATGGAACCACTAAGTACTTGTTTTCTACGAGCAGGGAGCACTCATCTGATCAAAATATATTATGTCATGTCTTTATTCCGCAGACAATCAGCAAACAACGAGTTCAAAAACTCATCAAAACACGTGAATATGTCTCGAGAAAATCCTCTTTATTCAAAAGAAGTAAATTACTAAAGCTGTTTCGCCTTCGAAGGGGAATGAAGCTGAATCAGCCGAAACACGGATTTGATAATGACATAAAAGAGCAATTCTACTAAATTATCTTGTGATACGCAAGCAAAAAAGATCTTTATTGGTACTTTTATGGGACACATTCGAGTGTTGAAAGATAGAATAAGATAGGTAGTTAGAGATATAAAAGAGAATGCCTCTTTACATCTCAAACAATTCGACATAACATTAATAAATTATACCAATTAGATTGCATTCTTTACGTTATAGCACTGTACCTTTTTTTTTCATTGGAAAAATCATCCAAGATTTGGATAACTTTATAGTAAGAATAGTGGAATGATAAAAGATGATAATTATGGTTAAATGGCCTTATTATAAAGCATCAACTCCAAATAAACCGGGATATGAGTTGAAGTGTAAAGGTGTCCACAGGGACAAAAATATTTTTTTATTTGAATTTAAATTTTAATCTCCAAATAGCTATAATTCAATAGGTAAGTACTGAACTGCAGTCCGTTAAATAAAACTATTTTCATTTTAACTTCCTTGGAACAAACAATAAACAATTTCAACTTTTTCTTATTTGCCAATGTCGAAGAAAGGTGTTTAATACAAAGCTTTAGACAAAACTCATTCATTCTATTTTCAACGAACCTTTCATTACGATTTTTGCTAACCAACCAACGATGTTTACATCAATTATTATTTTTGTGTTCAATTTATTAGGTATTTTGGGGTTAGGAGGTAAGTTGTTGTTAAACTTTAAAATAATTTCTTTAATAGATCGAGTTCCTTTATTACTACAGCGGATTTGTTTTTTGTTATTATGTATTTTCATATACCTATTCATATGCCACGGGAATTTCCGAAAGACATAACGTGGTTATAGAACGCAAAAAGCAACTGAAGGATACAGATGAATTTAGTCAGTTAACGTCTAAAACACCCTCTTACTCAACCTTAGAATAGAAAAAATAAATAGGATGATTACACACACACACAAAAAAAAAAAAATTATAATTAGGTTATGTTCACTTACAGAGTGTCTTCGCACTGACGAAAAAGCTCTATAAACAAAAATTTAAAGTTTTGATATCAAATTCGTATAAGATATACATCGTTGTTTTTTTAAATTATACATATATATATGTAACATCTATATCTATATTAATATTATAAAGGCAATAGTTTGTATGTATGTATGTATGTGTGTGTGTATGTGTGTTACTTTTTCACAGTTAAAGGGCTGAACGGCTTTGGATGAATTTTGGCGCACGGGAAGACCGTGTTCTGTAATAGATTATAAATTGCTTTTTATCCTAGAAGGATGTTTCCTCGGGAACTTTCTACGTTCACGCGGACAAAGCTTCTGGTTGGAGCTAGTCTTATATAATTTAAACGTTTATTACACTGAACGATCTCCACATGAATTTGCGATTTACAATGTTTTGCAGCAATCCATTGTAAACCAACAGTTTCCTCATCTCTTAAGCGCAATTTAGACGGTACGAGTTTCTCGCCTCGAACATACGAGAATCGTAAGAGCATAGAAAAAATGTCATCGTCTAAACACATACCCAGGTGGTGCGAGTTTCTCGTCTCGAACGTACGATAATCGTAAGAACAAAAAAGCATCTCCGTCTAAACATTCATACCTAGACGGTTCGAGTTTCTCGACTCGAATTTATTTCTTACCTGTGTCTAAACACTTTGATACGATAATGTCATGGCGATTATTGCTTACGATTATTGCGTACGATTTTCTCGAACAAAACGTTCGAGAAACTCGTACCGTCTAAATTACGCTTTATGCATATTACATAAATTTCTCTTTCTAATAATAGACAGATTTAACGCAGTTTTTGCCTAGACTAATAGCAGTTAACGCTCCGTGAAAGATGCACTTGCAAGAATTAATGTGGCGTTACGCACGGCATCTTAATAAACTCAATTCGGTTGCTAACCAAAACTTGATGAAAGTAAAAATCGTAATAGTGCTTATTTTATGACCATCATTATGAATATATCATCTTTTTGAATTTGTGAAATTTTGTTTCATAAGAACTCAATTTCGTAACGAATGCGTCATGTCAATAAAATTCAGCATTTTAAGTTTATGCAATTACATTACAGTTAAATGTTCAGAGCATTGCTTGTAGAAAGATTTGCTCAATTTGTTATATGTTACGGTCATTTCCTTCGCTCATGTTACTGCTTTACAGAAAGAGATAACCGCTTCCTTAGTCCCTTTTTGCTCCGGAGCATATGTCCACGACGACCCAGCGGTACTTCACCCAGGCAGGGTAGTCTTCCACCGTAAGTTTCACCTTGTCCGCCGACTACGCGTTTCTTCCGCTTTAATCCGAAACAGAAACCTCTTGGACTGGCCCACAAAGACCTGCGTTAGCCAGAAAGTGAAGTGCCGTAGCGCCTCTCTATACCTTCCTCAAAGAGGAAACTTATCGCCGTGATTGTGGCGTGCTTAGCGCTTGGTTACCACACTCGCTGCCTCCATTTCACCAAGAGATCCCGCGACGCAAGTCGTGCAGGTGCGCAAGGACTAGTCTCCATCGGCACGATAGGCTACGAAGGAACGGGGTAGGTTTTTAGTCAGTAAGAGTCTGACACTACTTCCCGCTCCGCCCAAGGGCGGGATTTGTCATTGGATGATTTTACCTAACATAAAAAAAAATAATACCTAGATTCTAATTTCAAAAGCTTAAGTTTATCGTGACCAGCAGAATCCTGAGCCAACCATTGGCTGCTAGCTTACACACTAAGCGTGGCTATTAATAAGACGTTGAGCTCAATCAGAATACGCAATGAGTCTCTATTGTACCTTCCCTCACAAACAAAGACTAAGGATATAGGCTTATACGTCAAAGCCTATTCATTCTTGATGAGTCCGAAAAACCGCAAGATAAGGTGGGTCATTCGAGACTTATAAAAGGCGGAGCAAGTTATTATGCCCATAATAAATGAACACCCACGTTTAGCCTGTTTCTTTATTATGTAAAACTTGTAGGCATAATTATGAAAATTTTCGGTCCTACATTCCTTTGCTGGTTTGTAAATAATTAATGAGGTAGCCAGCGTATTGTTTCTGGACGAAAAATATGAACAGTTTTTAATTGAAATAAAAATTATATAATTTTCTGGTCTCATTATGGTATCGCTTGGGTGAGCAACAATATAAAATTGTAAAATGAGCGACATATGAATATCATTATAAATATCCACGAGCAGTTATCGTTCGCTTCTATGTTTTTGGATCTTAATAACTCTGGATTAGCTGACTCGTACTCATTTCGCTTAGACCTACTGTCCAAGGGCGCTATGACGACCCGACTTTGACGCTTCGTCGACATAGTTTCATAGTTTTGTATGTAAGCTTTATACAGGCGTACACCAAGCATATAGTGACGAATGCCCGTATAAGAAGCTACGCGTTCGAGAACAGCCTTAGCTCCGCTAGGTTAACTCAAGAATAATGTAGCTTTCTATTGATGAAAGAATTTTTAAAATCGGTTCAGTAGCTCCAGAGATTACTTCCTATTAACGAACTTACAAATTTTACCTTTTTATAACAATTAATATAATGTGTAAATAAAATAACATAACTGAAATCAAGTTTTAAAGTCATTACTTTTTTAAACATTTAACACCATTACTCGCTGTTTTCTACAATAAAAAATCTTAAGGGAAAAGTTATTAAAATCCATAATAGTATTCTTGGAATTTTAATTCGTTATTTAAACTGCAAAGCACAAATTCGTTCCTCATTTAAATTATACTGCATCTATAAAGTAAATCACCTGTATCAAAAACGCTTGAACCTTGAAGAAACCATGAGAAAATTAATGTATTTAACACAATAAGCACCCAAGTTGGAAACAGTTATAGGCACATTAGAATAAACTTAATCGCTTTATAAACAATTTGTGATACCCACTCGTCATTAGCAATGGCTCATTAAATATGCACCTTAATTCTTTGAACAAAGATTGGAATTCCAATGAAAGGTACAGGAACGTTGAATCCAAATAGGGGAGCCTTACGGTACTTGACGGAGAGTGGAGCGGTGCCGCGTCGATCGAGTCAGGTCAAAGGTTGCTTATTCATACATTGTTAGCAATCTTCTTTAAAAGGGGTACCGTTTGTGAATCCACCATTTGATTGTATCCTCTTATTTGTAATTGAAGATGCTAGGATTGAGAGCTTGACAAACACTCAGTGAATAGCAGACCAATAGGAAAGCCGTGTATCTGTTTATAACTTCAAAGTGGTTCTCTACTAGTTTGCGATGTTATTTTAGGATAAATAAATAATATCCCGTCTATAAAAGAGCGTGGAGATGGCATCATAAACGAAGAAACTGGTCGTCTGCTTACTAATGAGAGCTCTCGAGAATTCTTGATTGAATGAGTAAAGCCTGTGTATTATTTTTAAACTCAGCTTGAAATAGTCTTATATTTCCAACCAGTAGAATAATACCAGTTCACCAGTCATTATGTACACGCAGTAAATTACAGAGCTGAACAAAAAAGATCATCGATAGTTACAACTACCGGTATCGGGGCTACTAACACGGCCTGTCGCAACGCAGAACAATTTAATAATACGATAGAGGTCGTCGCATTTATGGTACACGATGATCGGGTAGCATCGGGCCATACCGATGAAGCAAGCAACTGACCTTTACTACCTCCCCGCTTCCACCTCCCTTCTATTCCCCACCGCAGTCCCCTTTACCAAGTCACATCACGGATATACGAGCAATACCTTTTACGCTAAAAGCCTTTAAACATTTTAATTCAATAAAAATATCGTGATCCAAATTACGTGATGTGTCATCTTCAAGCGCTTAATTAGATATTGATCTTTCATTAACATTGACATGCTACACAACCTTGGCAGTTTCGGATCTGACATTAAAAACTAATTAAGTAACATCTTGATGAGTCTTTAAGAACCTTGATTTATGTTTGACATTTGCATAATCATTTAGTATCATATTCAGATTAAATACGACCCAGATTTTGTTGGTCACTGTCAATTCTAGCAACTATTGAGCTTGATTCCGATTCATAATTTGATGTTGACCTGCAGTTTTATGTGTCTCTTGAAATAGTTATTTTTTACATCCAATTAAAAATCTATTTCTGTTATAAAAATCCAGTTAATTCACATGCTTTTATAATCTGAATAAAGATCGGCTTACCGCATGGATAGTGAGTACAATGAAACTGTAGTTAGCAGAAAAAATAAAGACTCTGTTCTTAAAATAAACTAAGCGAAAACCAGTTCACAAGTTGGATGCAAATTATATGCAGGAACTATGCAAAAATAAACTAGTAGGTACAACTAGTATTGAGTTGAGTATTTTTCCTTCAAATGAAGTTGAGGAGATTTTAATCTGAGGACTGGTTTAGCCAAGTAATAGTTTCATGGGAAGGTAATGTGAGGCAAAGCTATAATACCTCTAAACCGTTGGGTGTAGGCACTGGGACCGGATGCGACGGTCATATTTCATTACATGCACTTCGAGCAAGACGTGCACGATACTGCAGCGGAACAAATCCCGTAAATTGTTAGACAAGTTCAAATTGGTAGCGACATAATTCAGATTGCTGGTTGCAGATATGAACGATAGAATTTACCAGTATGAAGACTAGTAAAATATAATTGTGAAATAATGAAACAAGGCCATGGACAAGCATTCAAGTTGCAAAGACATGATCAAAACATTTGGATCCTTTAAGAATGCAAAAAATCCTTAGAAAACTCGTCAAGTTAACTAATATTAATTGACTGAATCATCATGTATTTTTTCTTTAAATTAAAATTGATGCCGACCGGAATTGCATTAATGTATTTTGAGATTCGTTTTTTTTATTAATAATAACTAGTGCTTGACCATCAGATGGGATCGCAGTCTACTAGCAGTGATGTAATCGTTAATGATGAGACGCAGTTTATTAGGAACCTATTCGCTTTAGCCTTGAAGTATAATCGGGAAGACCGCAGCAGGAAAATTGTTCCAGTCCTTCGATGTACCCGGTATAAACAATGAGGCGAAATGCTTTATCCGGCTCGTAGAGGTTTCTACATCGTTATTATGTAAGTGCATTTCAAAGTCACATTGACTTACGTTTGTATATCTGTGCGTCGAAAACACAATGCAATAACACACCAGTGCCATATTTAGTTACTAAGAATACCTTAATGCATATATCTCCTATGATTCATGCAACGGCAGATGACGCTGCCTTTACATCCGGGTCACTAACTACAACTATACTAAGACTTTAAGGTGATATTCCATATCCAGCTGAGCAATAGTATTAGTAATATCAGTATGGCATATCTTCGATGTAAGCCAATCAGACCCAGTCGATCGAAAATTCCGCACGGAGCATCACATGGCATGACACGAAAATAGATAACGCCGATACAAAATGCATAGGCCAGACGGCGCAAAGTAAACATGGCATATCAGAAATACAGTAATCTGTTTCAACATTCAAAAGCAAGGATATTTTAAGTCAATAAAAAATCAAACTATGAACATAAAAGGTACGAAAGCAGTTATCTTTAAAATAAGCACAACTCCATCTCAATAACCAGAATTGCATCTTAGTCGTGATATAAGTGAAAAGATCAAACTTATCAGCATAGCTTATAGAATAACTTGACCTTTAACCTACAAAACAAAAGGCGTAAATATGACAGACGAAAGTTATGACCTTTTGGCAATGCAAAAAAAAATCATTTGTCACAAAATTGTCTATGAATTTTAATGATTCGTGAGACGGATTGATATTGGTCTGAGGAGATGACTGTGATTAATGGATTATTATTTTGACTGTGGCATCATTACACACACGATTGTGAGAAAGCTAGACGATATTCAACTGAATTTATACTAGTCAATAGCATAATTATACCTCTTATTGCAATAATGTGCACTTTTCGTATCCTATTCAGCTTTTAGGACATTTATGTTATAAAAAGATTTCCATGTACAGCGAAAACAGCATTTAAATACTGCAATTAGTGGACTAAGTAGCTTTAAAGAGCTCACAGCAAAAGTAGCTAGTTTAAAATCGCCTACTAACACCGCACCCGCTCGTTAAATTGCGTTTTATTTATTTATTTATTTCAATTACTTTGCACTTACAGTTTTCATCAATACGTGCATAAAGCCAATAATTTTATTATTAGGTACATGATTATTTTTTCTTACATGAACACAGATATTAGTAGCAGCTTGCAAACTAACGTCAAAAATGAAAATCAGGAAAATATAATAAAAAGAATATATACGAGTACATATAAAACATGAGTTCAGGTCTAAAAGCTGACAATTATAAAGATGTAAACGTTAAATTCGAAACTAAAACAGACGTCAAACACAATAAATCTAATAGGGGAACAATCTGAAAACAACTAGAACAACATAAATAGTGTCGGGCCTATTTCTGTCGACAGTCCGCTAAGCCGCATAGATGCCTGGAATGGTGACTGAGACGTGCTAAAACACAATGCATGGAGATATTCTATTCATAGAGGTATTATTTTTTCAAAAAGTGAGTTCTGGCAAATTGATTGATCAGTTTTATAGTTAAATTTTATTAAACAACGTTGAAACGATACAAGTCAAAGAATCGTGACCAATAAATAAATAATAGGAAATGAACTTAAAAAACGGAATAATTGATTACAATTTGAACAGGTGTCTTACTGAATGTATGCCTAAACATATTTGTTCAAGTGAAAGCATTAAATTATTTGATTTGCACAGAAATTGTTCGCATATTCGGAATTTTTCTCTTTACATTCACTTTTGTTCATTAGTTTTTACGAAGTTAACTATCTTGAGCAGGATGTCGCGATATGCAGAGCGTGAGAACTCGATTCTATCTTAATAAGTTTACCCACGATTCGGATTCACCCAAGAAACGTCATTCAAGCAACTCATTTCGTAATGACTCAACTAAAATCGCGATAAAAATCTGGATCGCTTGTTTTTTGCTTTATTGTTTCTTCACAGAATCGATGTGAGCAGAATTTACTGCAAGTGTAGAGAATTAATAATTAGAGACTTACTTCTTTAATTTTATTAAGACTGTATTGAATTTACAATAATTAAAGTATAAACTTTAATAGTGTGAGAAAAATACCAATTTAATCCAGAACTAGAATCCATTTCAGTAACATGATTAAATATTTCTAACACTAACGGTGCGAGTCAGCAGAAACCAACCGGAAAACTTATAGTTCGCTACTATAAAATTGTATTCCCAATAGTTTTGCTGAGACTAAACAACTTTTGCGAAGTACACTGTATGAAATCCAACTGGGTGAGAAAATAAAAGCTAAAATGTCTTGCAACACGATAACTGTAACAAATAGAGCAGATTGGAAGGAAAACAAAGTTTAGCGCAACGAGAAAGTTTACAGACTTTTGTGAAACAAAAAAGAGAAATCAATCAAGTCTAGCTTTTTGCTACATGAGAGTTAGAACACTTACTGATATCTCCACATGTATTAATAGAGTCTATAAGTCATGATATCATTAATCCCTGTTACCAACCGTATGATAAGAACACGCCTACTGCTTGCAAGATTCAATCATTAAGTAAGTGCTTTCAATAGCAAAAACTCGGAGTCTAAACTAAACACAAAAAAGAAGAACATCTACTTCGTAAGTAATCCATCATTCTCAAACACACGGCATTATGTTATAACGAGTCATCACTAGGATGTTTGTTTAGAAAGTGACATCGCAAGTGCAAAAAGTATGTAAACGTTCATCTCTGCACAGTTCATATGCCCCTGGTAGTTACACAAGCATTGCATAAATCCTTTCACTGCTTGCAAATCTAGAATACGCATCTAAAATAAAATTTTATCGATTACAATGTCTTGTTTTCTATCATTCACTTTAGTTTCAGATTTGTTTTTAGTGTTTACAACTATTACTACTCATTCAGTATTTACATTTTTACATTAATTTGATCTTTACTTTTCATAAAAGTGTTGTTTTATTCATGAGATTATCTTTAAAGTTTAGTTAAGTATGAATAATAAATTGTTGTGTTTGTTTTGTTAGATAGGTCGATGGAGCCGAAAAGATCTTGAGTGGCGACCACGCACCGGAAGACGCAGTGTTGGAAGGCCGATGATCTGGTGAGGATCGCAGGAATCCGATGGATGAGCCGGTCATTATGGCGACACTTGGGAAAGGCCTATGTCAAACAATAGACGTCTTTTGGCTGAAATCATGATAATAATTCGTTATTTTAGGCAGGTAAGCATTTCTTTTTAATTTGTCAAAATGATTGTAATGCACTTACACACATACACACTCTTACAATTTAACCTATTTACTAGATTTTAGGCAGTGTAAAAAAAAACATTATTTATTTTAAAAAAAGTATTAAATTCATAGACTTTACGGAGGTTTCTTCATTTTTTTTTTATTCGTTCATTTTATCCACGCTAGTAAAAATAATGTAAGTAATTTAGCAATTTTCCTGTTTCATTCAATATTATTTTATTGGGGCGTTCAGTTTATAAATCAATAATTAAGATGTTTTTACAACGCCACATAGCCGTAGAAAATATCTGAAGTTGAAAAAGAAAAAAGATTTTTGAAAAGTTTCATCTGAAACTTCTACTATCACGTTCTCGGTCCCACAAAAGTTGGATGTCAAACTTCGACATGGATCCCGACTTGCTTCCTAGTTAGTCACTATCCAGAGTTTACACCGTTTGTCTAAACAAAGTGAATTCTAAACTAGTATCGCACACATACGTGTGTTAGCTGAGTCAAACAGAGACGTCCACGGTTTGAATTGGTTATTTTGACTATACAACTGTTGCTAATTGAATAGTGTAGGTATATACGATGTACCGTTGTATCGAGTGTATTGCTCCTGTTGGCTATTAATCTAATTTCAACGGTTTTATAGCTTTTTGTTCCTAACTCGTAACCGATCAAAGTTTTCAAGAGCGAGGGTGTGAATTGTATGTGTCGGTAAAATTTGTTCGTACTTTCAGAGATGAATGTCAACTTCAAGTTTTTTTTTTATTTTTTTTTTATGGTAGGTAAAATCATCCAATGACAAATCCCGCCCTTGGGCGGAGCGGGAAGTAGTGTCAGACTCTTACTGACTAAAAACCTACCCCGTTCCTTCGTAGCCTATCGTGCCGGGGCCGAGCATTCCTTTCGGAAATAAACCCAACTTGTGAAAACTTCAAGTGACATTTTTAAGATTAAAAAAAAAAAACTTGACATTGATGAATTTGCATTGAATAGATTTTTATTAATTAATTATCGATAGGCTTCAGGCGTGCGATCACTTGTGCGATGATATGGACGACAATAGAGCAAGATTGTACTGAAGATACCAATAAAATTCATTCTTAACTTTAATGTCTCTGAGAAAATAACTGTCATGAAACACAAATTCCTGCGAGACTTCCACTTCATAGAGCACATAATGAATGTTTTCAGAAAAATTCACAATACAGCGTTAAATAAAGTACCATCATCATACATTAATTACCAAATTCCCACTGCCTTCCTGCAGAATTTCTAAATCCACCAATCAGCGTAAACCAATTCGAGTCGAAACCCCTCGACAAATCATCTTCTGCTACGCTTTCCCCTTACCTTGTTGTTTTCTAATTATCTACTCCATCGCATTCAAACCCCAGTCAGTATCGACACACAAAATGTTCCCAATTAAAATTCACAGTTACACACACAGAGACAAACGGCACTTCAAAACAAACTCGAGTTTAATGCCTCAGATTGAAAGTTAATTAGATTCCCAATTCCTCCCGCTGGGCGAAGCAATTTGAGGCAAAATTAATATAAACGAACAAGGAGAAACAATATCAAATTCGGTTGTTTCTATTTTCTGAACGCTATATTACAACCTGCCGACAATTTTGTATAACCGAATGGTATTTCGGAATCTAAAAAATATTTTCCACAGAGAATTTCTAATAAAATTTTATTACTTCCTTAATTTTTCCAAAAAAAAATCTATAAAGATTTTTTATTTATAACGGAGACGCAACAGGGGCCCTACTTCGATCTCTTAACACGATCCATTTGACGACCTAAACTGAACTTTTAAAGGGATGGAGCTATATCGGGTGTATAGCTCCATCCTTCTTTTCCGCTTGCACGCCTGAGATTTTAACACGTCATGATAAGGCCCTTGAACTCTGATTTTGAATTTTAATTTTCACAATAAATTCACACAGTCAAATATGAAGACATAATAAGTAGGTACATCCACCAAATTTGACAGCTGTGAATTAACCAAGATTCAAGCACATAACTGCTTAGTTAATTGCTTCTTGCAGAACTATAGTGTGTCAGATCATTCAGTTCCTTTTAAAATGGTTGAAATGAGTAGTGCTGATACCTACACCCGTCACATTTGGGTGCCGTCCGTTGAGCCTGGTTATATGTTAACTGCCAAGGACTTATTGTGATTATTATATTTTGTATTTATTTACATTTTTTTTTTTCAAAAAATTTAATCGACAGAAATTTTGAACCACGTTTTTTGTAATATATAACATAATTTAAAAGAGTGTCCCTGGAGTTAACATACGCGTTTGAGTTTAGAACAAAAAAGAATAGTTTTGAAAATGCTATTATTCTTGTCTTATATTTTTTTCATCAGCCTACAATTTATTTACTGCTTAATTATGCTACACAATATGGAAGCTCTTGTAGTTTATTAGGGTATATAACGACTACATCAAACTCCATATATTCAAAGGCAACGGCGCTCACGCCCCAGCCGCCAGGGCAGGGCCGAATCGTACCGGGGCCAAGGGTCGGTTTCTGATAAGAAAGTTTGGCCCCGGTATGAAAGGCAACGAAGGAACGGGGTGGATTTTTTAGTCAGTAAGAGTCGGACACTATCTCCCGCTCCGCCCAAAGTCGGGGCATGTCACTGGATGATTTTCACCCACCGAAAAAAAAAAACTCCGTATGTTGCAAAATCTATTCAAATTTCAAAAAAAAAAAACAAGATACAAGCTAACCATCAAACATTTTTCAAATCGTGACTGCAAGTGAAAGTGATTGGCTAGCAGAAGGCATTGAAAACAACACATCACGGCCTTGCAGATCAATCAGGTTGATCATTGTGCGTGACTTGTAGCTACTGGCATTTGATTTTTGCAAAGCTCTGTGCGTGACGTCATTGAGTGACTCATGCGCAGCGAATCGAATCATTTGTAAGTTGTCCTTAATTACTAAAACAGGTATTGCATGTTGATGTAGGGCTTATAATGTAAGTTATAATAGGGGCATGTGCATATTAGCTGAATGTTATTTCAAGTAATGTTCCTGTTTGTTATAGATCAAAGAGTTTGAAGAATTTTAACCAGCTAAATACACACTCATCATCATCGTCATTTTAGCAGAAAAACTTTTATTGCTAGACACAAGCCTACCCATTGCGCCGGAGCCTAGTTCAGGCCATGGTCTGGACTGTGAGGGAATAGGATGCGCTCACCCCCTTCTATGAGCACTCTAAAACAGTAACGCTAGCAAAGAGGGTGGCCGTATGCGTGAGGGAACGTATATCCTCACGCCTCAGCTGCCGCAACTGAAGATACCTAGGAGTTGAGAGTCGCAGGATGACTATTACCGGCCACGATAGGTGCAGATTTATGGACGACGAGTAATGATTAGCTCGTAGTCTGCCCATCTGGTAACCATTTAGAATGAGCCCTAATCGACGACGACGCATAGTGTTCCACGCACGCCTCATAAAGGTGCCAGTAAAACCGTAGGGGCCCAGCAGGACCATGAGAAATTTCTGAAAAGGAAACCCATGGTCTTAGAATGTAAAAGGTATCTGAAGGAAAGAGGTGTAGTTTTTGTGTAACACTCCTTACTCCATCCAAAGCAGAAGAAGTTATGTGATGTATTTCCACCTCAGAAACGGCTTCTCCGCAGCGTTGCCACATCGACCAGTCCAAGCGCCAGTGAGCTTTTCTCATCCAGTAAATTCTAATATCCAATCAAGAAATTAAATACTCGTATTTTTTCTGCAAGTAAATTGCGTTCATTAATAGGAATAAAATGCCTTATGATGCAAATGGGATTAATGTAAGGAAGAAGTTATTTTATATATCCTACTTGTTAATCGTAATTATTCCTGATTATAAACCTGCGGCTAGGTAACTCGTCAAATTATAATAGCCATTGGAAGTTGTAAGCTAGTACTAAAGACTTGACGCAATCTTATCTCTTTCATTAGAAATATTAGAATTATCCATCTGAATTTAAATTTCAAGATTATCTTACAATAAATTGTCCTTATCAACCTGTGGCTTTGAAACCCATCGCTATTAACTGCTGATTTGTACTTTAGATTTGATATGGTTTTATCCTTCTCATTTAAGTCAGAATATTTACTATAGCCTTGAAAGCTACATGCTATACAAATACCCAAACGATAATTGGCAGCCATTACACTAAAATCAATAGACAATTTGTTACCTTATATAAAATAACTCGCCACTATATCACACGACTGGCCTTACAATTCAAATTACTTAAATGCGCGTCCAATCAATCAAAACTTTTAACAAATCTAAAAGCTAATGGTTTATAAAAAAATAAACGAAAAATCAACAACTCGCACGCAAGTGTCATTAATCGAAAATGACAAGCGATAACATTGTGCCCCCGTCGTCATCAAGTTCATAAAAGTTCAGTCTCACTAAACGATCACCGGGTTCAATAACGGCAAATTGAGTCGACTTTAAAAATATTGTTTAACCAAGAAAGAAAATTGATTTTTAATATACATAAATCGGCCAGATGTATAATTTGAAAGGATTTGGTAATCACACTAATAGTATACAGGTGAAAGTTTGTTTGAATATGTTTAGTACTGCTTCACGCCAAAGAGTTTTTGATAAAAATTCTGCGTACGGATAGACCAAACCATGTCCTAGAAAAGTACATAGGATACTGTTTGTCTGAAAAGTTATTTGAACAGAAAGACCGATCGATCATAGTCAAGGTACCTACAAGCATTGTTACGCTAAGGAATGACAAACATTTTATAAGAAAATCTTTGAGAAAATAATATTAATGGTTTAAGAGAAGAAATATTGAAAAAAATAACGGATAAGTCAAAGCGAAAGGACGTGAAGACAAATTATAGTTAATGCACGGAAAAGAACACATGCTGGCCTGCCTCAAATCAATATGTACAAGGGCAGGTGATGACAATATGCCAAAATATTCTGGTTGGAAAATTATTCTAAAAGTCACAATAATCAAAGAAAAAGACATGGTTGCTATACGAGTAAAGTAAAAAAGGTGAAGGGACTAGCCATATAAACAAAACCGATGTTGACTTTACTAGTTTACTGACACCAACCACCAAAGGGTTACTCGTATAGGTATTCAAATTAATACTTCTGGATGTAACGTAATGAACAACCAATTTACATACACACACGGTACAGTAACTTATTAACATAAACATTATCATGTTATGCATATGATATTGCTTCACACGCAGTAAGCACGAAATTAAAATCATAGGTGCTATTTTACTTTTTCCAATTAATCATTTTTATTTAGCGTAGCATAATCATTTAATAAACTTAATATTTTAACCCTCATTTTGTGATTTTTGAGGCTGTTTTTGGGTCCATCCGTCTTTATTTTATCCATTTCCATTCCAACTAGAGATTTTTTGTTTAAAAAAACAACACAAAAATTTGTTTACTTCGATTAATAAACAGACACAATTCATAAGAAATGTGTCTGCTCAGCACAGTGTATTACTTACATTCATATTATCTGCTCGCTTAGTAAAATCCCCCACTAACAGCAGTTATAAAGGTAGCCAGAACACAATAAGCGCTATTACGAACAAGGGAAGTATCAAGTGGCGTTCAACCGGCTACCGTGACCATCGCACACGATCTTGATACTTGAATGAGATATTAATGTATTAGATACTGTGATTACATTACTGACTTAGCATTTTGTATTGGCACGTGATTAGTTTTGCCAGCTATTGAACAGTTGGAAAAAGATATCATGAAGTGCGCTTTGAACATTAATCAGTTTATTTATAGGAAAATGACGTTTAGATTTGTAACAGCAGTCATAAATGGATCCTGTTACACTTATCTAAATTTAGTTTTATTGACCCCAATCGGATCAAAGAATGAATGTAAATATTTCATAACACTAAAGCGTCTATTAGGCTACTCGATATTCCCCACAAGTTACACAGACTGTCTTAAATTTCACTTCCGAGTAAGACAGTCTGACCCTTATTACACTATGCGACGTCGACAAAACAGGTCAGTATATCGAGTGGTGTAATAGATCCTATAAAAAGCACAGGATGTTTGCTGCTATGCGTCAGTGTCGCACTGTTGCCCGTGCTCAGTCTCCAAGACCTCGCACTTTGGCTGCACTAAATGATCTCTTGGATTTTAATCCAGCTAACCATCTATTTACGGATAGATAGAAGACAATTTTATTGGCATATCAGAAACATTGTAAGACGAATTGATGTACATTTTTATTTTTTTATTTAGTTACTGTAATTGGTTGTCTGATCGTTGTAGTTAATCAAAATAAATAAATAACTTTTGCAGTTTAAAACCATAACATAAGCCTTATAATGTTCTCATTACTCAGACATATCTAGGAGAAGTAATCGGTTTTAATCCTCCATACAAGCCCAATGCTGGTCGGTAGATAACACCAAGTAAACCTAAATATACAGTTTCGTTGGACTTGTCTGAACACAAAATATACCACCAAAGCAGGGGAACGTTTAAAAACGTTTTGTATTCAAATTAAAATATGCAATCACTATACTCAAGCCTGCTTGGGATAAAATATACATCCTGTAGCAGCGAGTAAACCAACTTACATCTAAATATGCCTAAAATATGAATGAACTATCAGCCAGGTCTTGGTACAACCTTACCCAACAAAATTATACTAATAGCGGGACCCGCATAACTTGCCTTATTTTTTATGAAGGTTAAGAATTTCCATAGAAACTTTATTACATATCCATAAAATAAAAAATATTAGCTAACTATAAAACATAACTCTTTTAGGTCATGTTAATCTTCAGTAAAAAGCTTTCGTTCACGACTTTTGCCGTCTCAACGATCATAAAAAACGACAAGATCTTGTTACTGGGTGAGTCGCAGTTTATATGTAATAAAGCCTATTTCTTTCACGAGTATATCTTTCGGCGCTTCATTTTATAGCTGCCTTACTGGCTTAAGAGAATCAGTCTTCTTTTGTGAGAACTCTTGAAACTGCAATATGGAAGTTTTCTTCATCAATAAAGAAGGGTTAAGTGATTTGGCTTTTATTATTGAATAGAGGCCTATCTTTATTGTTTGGTGAGACAAGTTCAAGTACATTCTTTTGAGACTCCGCGACGTTTACAGAAAACTTTCTTTATCTACCCTTTTAGGCCTTGTTGGTTTATTTTTATTCTTTTAGGTTACTGACCAATTTTTATTTTTTTTTATTTTAGTAAAAGTGGTTTTATTCTAAGTTTCACATATATATCGTCGGTTGACACTTAGTCATTAATTGTCGAATAAAATCAATTTTAGTAACTAAAAGTGGCTTTATTCGAAGTTCAATGAGTTAAATGAGTTCTTGCAGTAAGCCAACGATTTATTTGTTCTCCAATAAATCATCAGGCAAAGATACGAATACAAACCATTATTCTAATCACGGTTTTTATTGAAAAACTTCTTGGGTTCTATTAATTAAAGTTCTTTTACAAAAAAAATCATCACAATATCCTCCTACACAATGTTTAGAAGTCTTTATAATATTGGAACAGTTTCTCTTCATTTTCGGGCGTTACGTGCATCAAAAGCAGCCGCTAATGAGCTTAGTGTCTGAGATATTGAGGTCAGACCTGAAACACTTTCGGTAAAATCTTCGAGCCAAAGTAGGTATTATGAAATTCGACGCAACGTTACTGCAGCATCGTTTCGCGTCAAGTTGGCAAACTTGGGTGTTGATATCACAAGTTTGCAACTCATAAGGAAAAACGATCGTGTTATATGAAACTCACACGCGTGAAATTACTACACCAAAAGTTTTGCTCAAACTACCTACTTAGGTGTTGGTGAGAACTATGTCATTAATTTTCAAGATTCATTAGAAACTTGAGCCAGGGATTAAGTCTGAACTTTTATTTTACTGCGTTAGTTTAAGGCTTGATAAATAAATGACAGCGATTGTAACTTTCTGCACGAGGGCTAAGTGGAAGTTATTTTTTTACTATCACAACGCCATCTAGTCCCAAACTAAGCAGAGCTTGCTACGAGCACTAGACAACTCATATTTATATAATTTTAAATGCATACTTCTTATATATAAAAATTAATAGCTGTTCATTAGTCTCTAAAACTCGACATCGGCTGGACCGATTTGGCCAATTTTGGTCTTGAAATATTCGTGATACTCCAGAAAAGATCTTCCAGGAAGGTTTAATCGGTGAGAAAATATGGAAAAATTCATGAAAAAAAATTCGATTACTAGGCGGTACGAAGTTTGCCGGAACAGCATAGATAAATTACACCCAGACACAGAACAAATAATCATGCTCAACACACAAACATTTATCTTGGGTCCGGATCTGCTCTGGGCTCGTATCTCACACAAACATTTGTGTTGGAAATCAAACCTACCTCCGACATAGCAGTCAGAGCCACTAACAACTAGACCAACAGGTCAGTCAAACTTATTGCTGCATAACCCTTTAAAACGCTTCTAGCCCCACCTCTTACTGAAAATTATCTATCCACGGAATGAATGTACGTACGTGCTCGTAGGACCATCGAATAATTTTTTTTATGGTAGGTAAAATCGTCCAATGACAAAACCCGCCCTTGGGTGGAGCGGAAAATAGAGTCAGACTCTTACTGACTAAAAACCTATCCTGTTCCTTCCCTGGCTTGGTTCCAGGGCCCTGGTAAGCATTTTCATACCTCCCCAGAGCCCCAGACTAAGCCTCGACCCTACTGATGGAAGTGTCAAGCTATGTTGACTAATAACTACTGTCACTCTGCTATAGTTTTTTTTTAATTTATTTTTTTATTATTGGTAGGTTGGTTGGTTGGGTTGGTGATATGGCAAGTAAAATTGTCGATGTTTGCCATAGTGCCAGTTATATAAGTATGTTTGAAGTTTAGTGTTATCGTTATCAGCCAAAAGACGTCCTCTGTTGGAGATAGTCCTCCGACAAGTGACACCATAATGACCGGTTTTTAGCGTCTCGAAATCATCAGATTCCCTCGACCTTCACCAGAACATCGGTACACCTTGTGAAAGGCCGTCCAACGCCGTGTTTCCCCGTACGTCATAGCGGCATAATAAGCCAAAATACAAAATGAATATTGTTTGAACCTACGAAAAACATTCCAGTATAAAAAATGATTGTCAAAATACTAGCATAAAAAATCGTAAGTACATTTACAAAATATTCGGCTCGATTTTCCTCAACAAGCTTTACACATCGATACGATATACCCAGCAGTCTATGGCAGTACCACAATTAGTCGAACGCATGCCGTAGGATTTAATTAACGGCTTTCGTGGTGACAGGGAACTAAATCCGACTATGATCTAGGCATAGCGTTTACGCAGAACATAATGGTACCAATAATGAAGCAAATTAAGCAGTGGATAAGGATTGAAGATCATGACTGAATAGATTAGAATGTGAGCTTAATTACCTATGGAAGATGCAGACATTCAGACCATCAGTTAGATTTTTTGAGATTTTTTGAGGCGATAAATCATTCAATCACTTTTCCCAGTCTATGGTTGAACGGCAGGGCAACTCAAACTTTCACTGACTGAAACCCGTCTCTGTTCTTCATTTGCCCTCCGCGTTCTAGGACCACGGTTTCTCTTTAAGGAAATGCGTATCTTAGAAGCGCTTGTGGAACACTAAACACCGTCGACGATTCCGGTTCGGTTCTTACCGGACGACCGGACGCTGAGCTACTGATTACTCGTCTTCCGCAAGCCCGCGCTTGCGGTCTCCGGGGATACAACTTCCAGCGTCTCCTATCACGGTGGCAAAGACGTAAGGATGTTCGTTCCCTCACTATTGCACCATTTCCTTCGCTAGCATTACTGCTTTGCAGAAGAAGGCGATCACTTCTCATTCCTTTTCGCTCCGGATCCTGGCTTGATCCAGGGTACGACGTGAGAAGTCACCGCTGCTGATAGTCTTAATTTACTTAAGACATGAATAAACAAATCGGAATCTTAAAATATACAAATTTAATACAGATTTGAATAGTTGAATTTTGTAGGCAACCAAAACACATGACGAAGCAAATGGCGAAGCTACTGAATTACATTTTGATAACCAAGAAAGTCAAAGAAGACACGTCTATTAGTCAAAATATAGCAAACGATAACGATAATTTGACAACAGAAGGGAAAATAAATAATACAAAATTATTACAATCATTCATTGATATCATGAAAAATAAATAAACACAATCATAGAATATTCTACCCAATAAACGAAAAATATAAGCACGAATTGCTAACAGCCGCAGGATATGAGTGTTAATACATCATTGATTACAAATTATAAATTGATTTCGCACATGTTGATATCGCAATAAAGTACTTGGTTGCAATACTTGAAATTATTAATAACATTTAATGTTACCGCAAATTTTATGGTAATGGTTGTGACATTGTGGCCAAATCGATGAATGGTTCGATAATTAACAATGAATCCTCTCGTAAAACCTTTAATGAGTTACTCTATTTATGTAGAAATATATGCTATTACAATATATATATAAATAAGGGAAAATTATTATCTGAGTTCTATTTGGGTTAGTTTGGATTTTAATCTTGTCAGATGCATTATTTAATGCTCCAAAAATTTCTAATCTGTGAAATTAAGTTAAGAATAACTTAACCATTTTTTAACATAATAGGTGAAAACAACTATATCCGCATTCATTTAACCCGCCACTGGTGACTTCAATTTGACTTACACTACCGATGACGCCTAGATCTCATTATACCGGGATTTTCAATAGAGGAATATTTTTTATTCAAATATTTTACTACTGGTTATTTATTTTTATAATTATAAGATCTTTTATCATAAAACAAAGATATGTTTATAAGTCACAGTTTATTTATTTAACTATCTTTAAACCGTTTCTGATGATACGTATTTACGTATAACACAAATACATGTTTTTATAATTATTTCAGTCTTGTCAGTCTTTTACCTTTAGAACATACATACAATAAATAAAAAGTGGCATTTTACTAACAAAATATAATTTGCCTCTGACCTTATTTATTACTTTTATGTAAAAAAATATTGCCCTTTTAGTGATTCTACTACTCCATAACTGTGCCTTCGTTAATGCAGTTGGGTAAGCTGACGATTGGAGAAGTAAAATGCAGCAATTACTTGAAATCACAACAAAATTCTATGGCGGGGGAAAAGTAAACACCCGGTCTCTCATAGTAGACACACACGTCCTCCGTGGCGGGTTAAACGACAGTACTTGTAGGTATATATTTAGACTCTGTATTGTTTCAACAAAATTATTCAAACTCAAACTCAAAATTGTTTATTTTACATAGGCCTGCATTGGCACTTACAAAACGTCAGAAGCTAGCGCACGGTTCCAATTGGTCGTTTCCTATGAAGAAGAACCGGCAAGAAACTTCATGGTTACTTTTTTTAAAAAGTGATTGTTTTTACAATATTTTCATACTACAATATTAATAGATATGAGAGGACAATGTAGGACAATGTATTAGAACAAGAGTTGACCGTTACCCAAAATACCGTGTAATATTTCAAACAATACTGCTTTTTCTTTAGTACCTTCTGCGAACTCAAACACGTTTAAAATTACTTACGCTACAGAAAATTATTGAAAGCAGAAAATTTTAGTAAGATATCATCAAAATTGGAATAATATTTCATTTTAAACGCCCGTGCTGAGTTCTATGGCAGGGGTTACTCAGGCTTTTCGTAGAATATAATTATAATGTTCAAAGCCTCCCGTTCATGGCTTTACATCCGATTTTAATTTAATAATTTGTTTGAAAGCTAAACAACTAGGCACGTTTAATTTATTACTACAAAATAAATTCACTATAACAGTGATGTCACGCAAGCATTTATGTGCTTTTGAGTAATAATTAAAGGTATTATTAAAAGCTAGTGCAAATTTCGAAACTGTAATAAAGCTTATTTGTTCAGTTATATCAATGATTTTAATGCCGTGGAGGCAATTAAATCTGATGATTTACATGAATGTTTTACGGCGATAAAGCTGTTTGTTAAATATATCACTGTTATAAATTAACCAGCACATAAATTAGCAATTGATTTACCAATCAGCATTACAGATTTTGAGACATGTCTGGGTCTTGTAATTTCAATAACCCTAAAAAAGGCACAGTCATTCGCAGACAATGCTCGTACGTGATATAACCCCCTTTTTGACACGTCTCTTAATATGCACTTCAATTACCAAAATCATTTCAGTAATCACGAAGAAGCACACAGATGTACAAGGTCTCAGAAGCGTAACTCTTCCTTTTAGCGAATATAATAAAGTTAGAGGAAGTTCCAAGTGAAAGTGTCACGTTACCTCTGCGAGATGTCTCGACGGGCGCGTAACGTGTGCGTCGTGTGCGTAATTACGCGAGTGCTCACCTGAAACAAAGACACATTGTGAATACATGTGCTGATGGAGAAGAACATGAATGTTTGCCTAAATATATGAGTCGAATTTTCTTAAAAAGCAGGTAGTCACAAAATTTATCAAAATGTTTTCGTTTAAAATAAAGAAGAATCAAAACCTGCATTAGTATAAATATAACAGTTATCGCTTTTTATCAGGTGAGATAGCGGTCAAGCACGAACCTATCAACAATAATAAAATATTATTAGTAGCTTTTTTAAAAAACTGCGAAAACTATTTACTATTTTATAGAATATTTTTTAGCAATACCCAGAGTAAGATTAGCTTCAAATCTTACTCTGGGTATTGCTAAAAAATATTATCGAAGAAAAGTTATACACCGTTAAATTTTGGTCGTTTTAACCCCGCGGAGGGTCGATTCGGCACACAAAACCCTATCAATTTGTAAAGATAAAAATGAAAAATAAAGTACTTTTTTTTTAAACTCGAAATAATTTATGCATTCACGAAATTGATTTCTTTAAGTAAACGTCAACTGATCGAGGCTAATGAACTTTAGGTAGTTTGTACGCAATGATCGACAACTCCCTACAAGGTCATTGAGTCGTTTACTTAAAGAAATTAATTTCGTACATGCGTCATATTAATTCGAGAAAAAAATTACTTTACTTTTTAATTTTATCTTTATAAATCGATAGTGTTTCGCGGTTTTTTTCACGGGATTAAAATGATCAAAATTTGACGATGTATATAAAAAATTTAGCACAAACGCGAAATGAATCAATCAACCTGTCCCTGTAGTTACGTTCAAGTTACAAGTCTACAATAATGAAGCGACTAGTTATTGTACTAAAACTTGACACCCAAGGAATGACCGTAAGAAGCGCTGAACCGGGAAGCCTGGTACAAAGGGAAGGCCTTTGTGCAACACTGGAACATTACAGCTGAGATTACATCTTGAAACTCGATCCTAGCAAATAATTCTATTTACTCAATTCTTTCTACCATGAATTCTTAGCTTCTGTTATTTTTATAAATCTTTCTATCTTGTAATCAGTTTATGAGTATCTAAAAATAGAATGAAATTGATAAGCTGCCTAAGTTTTAATTTTGTTTTCTAGCCTATTTTCTGTTTCCGTTATAACTTTTTTGTGACAATCGAAATTCGTGCAGACTTCAAGACACGCCACCTCAAAACATACAACTGTGTTAATTTGAAATATAATAACACCAATTAAAGTGGTGTTGAAGTTATTGTTTTATGGCAACACCGAATTGAAAATTAATGAACCCACCCAAGGTGTTGCTATTCTCGCAAAAACAATTTCATGCACGACATTCTTCGAAATACACGGTAAATAAATTGAAACCTACAGCCGGTACTATTGTACTAGCAATGTTTGTTTCCGCTGGGTTCACGATTAAATCTATAAAGAGTTTAGATCACGCACGATATACATTCGTAGTGTTGAAATTATTCATTGACAACACTACTAAAATATCGTAACTGTATGATTCTATTTTTGTATATATGAATATTGTTATACTTTTTAAATCAATCAATTCTTTACCTTCATGGTCGTTTTAATTACTTCCTTGCAGATTTTTTTTTTTACATTATTGGTACGCTAGCGCTAAACCACTATCTCTCCTGATGGTATACGATGATGTAATCAACAATAGAGCTCGTTTACCTGTATCTAACTTTGTAAGAAATTATCACTTGCTGAGTCACCTTCTTCAAGTTTATTATAACCAATCTCTTCATTCATAAAAACACTATTACAAAATTTCCCGTGAAAAATCGATGCGTGTAAATAATAGTTTTATTTTAAAAAAACTAACTTCAATCTATAAAGCCAGCACGCAATGACAGAACTCTTTTACATAACACGAAATAACTATTGTCTTAATCACGAAAGGTGAAACAGTACAAAGTACCATCAATGGTATTTCAAAATATTTCTTAAAAGCTTTGGTGTAGCTAATGGAAGACGTGTTGACATTTGATAAGTTTTGATGAACAAATATTTTGTGACGTAACATGTCATTTCAATTTCACGGCCCCACTAACGCAATCAAGATTAGGTCAACAGATAAAACAACTTTTCTGAAAATCGATTTTCGTTAAAAACTTTTTTATCAAATAGGGCCAAGTTCTTGTAAGTTGTTGGGGGGTAAAATTGTGTCTGTATCGAGGTAGTCAGGTATTATTAATTGCTGGTTCATAAAATAATATCAATTGGTTTCTTTTACATTTACTTTAATTATTATGTACAATCAATTTGGTAGTGAAGTGACGAAATAAGTGACTGTCGTACTTTAGCAGTATTATCGAATCTAATATTTAAATATGGTACAGTGTCATTTCATTGATCTACATCCAAAAGAAATCCAACCCCGTTTTGAACTGGGTCACATATCGTCGACCGTAGGTTCAATTGAGGTAAGGGACAAAATACGGTTTTTCAGGAGAAGCCGACAAAGTTTTTTTTCGGACTAAATCGCCCATAACTTTTTTGGTTATTAACCTTTTTTGGGTCTGATTTCACACATAATCTTGTATTTTAGTGCTCTATCTACATGTGTAACATTTATTTAAATAAGTTAGCTATTTTAGAAAATAGATGTCCCTTACAACAACGTATTTTGTTAGTAATGTCCCTTACTGACCAAGTATCTTGTAGTCCCGTCCCTTACATTAAATTGACCTCTACGTTGGATCCAATCTATTAATGAAAAAATAGTGTAAAGGACTTGTTGAAAAAATTTATGCAAAAAATATAGTGTAAAGAGATTTTTGACAGAAAATGAAGTACACACTTTTGTGGTAGGGATATCTTAAATCTTGAAATCGTTACAAGAAATCATTTAAGAGACATGAAAATGTATTAGAACCGTGTGTGTGTTTTTTTTGTATGTTGCTTATATGCAATGTTTGTACATTGTAATAGTCAATTTGTATTAGTTTGAATAATACAATTTTTATTTTATTTAATAATTATGTTTATTATAATCAAATTATTAAAAGAAATGATAACAATTTTACCAATACTTACTTTGAATTTTTATTCAAATAAAAGAGTATCTGAAAATAATCATAATAGAGCCTCTAAGGCATTGTTAATTAATCAAATTAAATTAAATTTTTTTACTTCTACTCTTAATCAGCCATGAGATCAATGTTTAATCATTATAATCATTAAAAAAATATATTAATAAAATTGAGATCAATAAATGTTTCAGAATTAGACGTTTTTTTCATCAACATTATCTTTTTTGTCCGTTTGATTCAAATTGTCAATCACTTTAGCGCAATATGGTAGCTTCAAACAATCTTGATGAAATATACTGGGCATAGCATTCACGTACAATTTTTTAAATCTTTGTATTTTGCAAACGATATTGGCAGCCTGGTGTTATACAAAGACCTTAGTTCTATGTAATTATTGTCCACTGTTAAATCAGGCGAGTCTGCTAGTTGTGACGGCACACTCACAGATGGTTTACTCTTAACCTTACCCTTTCCCGTCCCTTTTCCTTTTCCCTTCCCACTTTTTGTTTTACGTTCTGGATTACTCCCTATCTTTTTGGCTGCCAATTCTCCATTTATTTTGATGACATAAATTATCATATTTTGGGTCCCAGTCAATGAAATCGTTGTGCTCCATAACGGTTACGACGTAGGGACGAGGATTCTTTCTAGCACATTCCATGTAACTAAGCCTTTCCTTTAACTCCAAACAGTCAATTTTTGCATTTCTCGTTCAAAAACAGAATGCATGCTGTCAACTGGCATGTAACTATGACCGGTCAATAAGACGTTAATCTGAATTGTTTCGATATTCTTGGATATTGACAAAAAATAATGCAATATTGCCAGCAAAATCGTAATAGGACAATCCTATTACGATTTTGTCCAGTGCAAACATCGCAATAAATAAAAATATAAAAAATATAAACATGTTTAAAAAATTTAGTGATATTCATAATTTAATACTAGGAACAAACACAAATTTGTGAGTCCTGCTCATCTAAATGAATTTATCTCATCTTATCTAAACGAGCCCCCTATTTTTTTAAGCCTAGATGGCTTAAAAAAAAAGGGGGCTCGTTTAGATGCCACTGCATACACTTATATAATAAACTTTCCAGTCATATTCAACAACTAAGACTTAATAAATTCAAATCCTTTGTAAAGCGAAAACTTTGCCAAAAGGCTTTTTACACTGTAAAGAACTATATTGCGGACGAAAAGGCTTGGGATTGACCTGCTCCAGTATGCACTACAACTGTTGTTATTTTTTATTTACTTTTTCTTTTGTTTTTATTTTCGATTGTGTTTTTTATTATTATTTTTTTTTGACATTTTGACAATTGTTTTTTTTTTACAATTTGACATAAATTAATTTTAATTTTACAATTGGACATTGTAAATTATTTTTGTTTTACAATTGGACATATTTTTTTCTATTTCTTTTTCTTTTAATTAATGTTTGACATCTTCCATTAATTATTGTGAATTTGAGGACTGAAAAGAAAAGAAAAAAAAGCAATCCACATATTTTTTTTTCTTTTCAGTAATTTTAATGTATACATACATAAAAGTGTTTTTTAAAACCAATTTGAAAAATAAATATCATTTATCATAAAATAAAGGATAACTTTTCTTATTCCTCTATCATCAACGTCTTTCAGATACATGAAAAGGCAAGACCCTATCTCTTTTAACCCTCGTTTCCCATCGCATTCACCCCAAACATAGCAAAACCCGTTTTGAGTAGTAATTTCTGTCTGCGTCGAAGCAATAAGTTTAAATGGTTTTGTTTTCCATTTTTACTACATTGTTTTTGTCAAAAACTGTGCACAATCCCGACCAAACGACAGGTGAACTCGCACTGATAGCGACTTTTTTGATGCCCGTGCGCTGCTTTCGCATTGGTATCATCCTCTCTTTCACACACAGAAAGACGTTGTGAGATAAAAAAGGATGGTAATAGTGCAAGTACGTGAAAGGTAACAGGGATAAATATTCATTACTTCTCACGAGCAAATTGGTGTAACGGACACCGAACCTAAATATAATTCTAAACTGCTTAAAGTATGACAATGCAAATTGAGGTAAGTGACAACTATGTCAAAACTCGTGCAATCCATTTAAAGTATGGATGATATTTTTTTTTTCAGATAACAAAGATATTAGTGTAAGGCCAGTTTTATTATTTTTTCTTCAAAAATAAACCATGTAATGGTTATTCGTTGATTGGGAAGACCCTTACCTTATTTGAAGTGGATTGGCGGCGATAATTACACCATTTCACGTTCCTATATTGCATAGTTTTTCAGATACATTGTTATTATGGGGCTGATTCGAAATTTGGATCCAAAAATCATTAAGGTAAGGGACATTTTTTTCAAGCTAGAATTTTTTCATATACACCATTCGATAGAGCGAAAAATTCTGAACAAAACTGTATACTCAACTCATTTTGGGTATTTTGTCCCTTACCTCAATTGAACCTACGGTCGACGATATTGAATTTATGGAAGGGTTACTCTTACCAAGTTGCCAATCTTTTAGTAAAGATATTATCTGCCATCGGATATTCAGCTCTTCGTATGACAATATACATAAGTAACGAACGCTTCAGTATGATTACCGTTTAATTGTATTGAAATCAAATTGGCCTATTAACTCCTACAACATTATTGATTTATAATTATTGAAAAATTTTAAATAAGCATTTAACTATAAGACGAGTTTACATCTTATACTTAAATAATTTTATCTACCATTACACCTTTAAAAATGCTTCCTGCTAAGCTAAGCTATGTTTTCTCAGCAATAATTTTACTTTCTTTCCTCGTCATCGAGATATGTATGTATCTGCAAATAATATCTAACCTATGACCTCACATCTTACGTTATCCACAGAACTCGATTCTTCAAAGACTTTCGCTTACGTGCAAAATGCGTGTCCACCACTTTATGTAGTGACAATTTCTTAGATGAACAAGCTAATGCATAGATCACACAGTTCACACGTTGGCCTCCAGGCCGATCGATCGTCGGAACCAGACAAACCCCTTTAGCTGTCAAAGGTCGCAGGTAGCGGTGAAAGTGTGCGATGCTTTCGCTAGGAGGTCCGCCGCGTGATTGTGTCCCCGGCTTAATGTCATGGAAAGTACACACGATGACGAAAGTGTTAGATGATACCTACACAGTATACTATCTGGAATTGAAGAAATTGAACTAAATTGTTTAATTGAAATATGATAATTATTGTGTAGCTAATTAGTATGTTTTTTTTTTTAATAAATTAACGTATTTATTCACTTGGTTTTAATAAGTAGAGTGGATATTTAAATAGAAAATACCAAAAAAACAAGAATCGATAACCTGAAGGCATCTCAAGAAGCCAGAAAGCGATAAACTTAATTTACTTCAAGTTACTTCAGAATAACATCAGATATTGTTTGTTTTTTAATTATGAATCAACGAAAGTTGAATCCTCCGCAGGGGATAAATGTAATAAACTAGCGAAATCTGAAACTTTCCAGACATTATTAGCATTTATTACTTGTTTTAATGACATATTAAAGACATTCCGATTTGACTTATTAAAGTATTTTACTTAATACTGTCAAATATTTCACTTTTGTATCACTCAAGGACTTTCTGAATACTAAATTAATTGTCAAACTATTAAACATACGTACACGGAAAAAAAAAATTACCTACGCGTATCTTCACACAAATCCAAGACCAATCCGCCTTGGTGAAACAAAACTACTTATACGAGAATGATTGTATACTTAAATAATAATATTGATAAAAAAAAATATGAATACATAATCGTTATTGTTTTCACCTGTACCCATAGAACAATATATAGACAGAGACGGCACGAGTAAATCAGCGCGGATGATCGCACGACAATTAAACGAGCGGACACGGAAAGAGCCGAAGGTTAACAGATAGCAACCGATATGGGGGGATTCACTTTCCGAACGGGCGGGGAAAGGTCCATTCGATTAGAACGAGATTTATGTGTACTCGGTCACTTTGGGAACTTTCTATACATTATTATGCCATTACTATTCTCAGATAAAATGGACGTAAGCAAAAATACTTGGTAAAAGTTTCGCATTGGAGGAAATAAAAAGAAAATACATAGGAATTACGTTAGGCACTCTCATGTTCAACTTCAACTTCAACTCTTCATTGGCCTTTGTGGAAGAGACACCACAATTTTGCCAATAACACGTACGAATTGTTAATATACCATCAAACGCTGGAGAGTATTTAGCGAGAATTATCATATAAATATGTTTTCTTCGAATACCACGTTGATAGTAAACTTCAAATTGGAAACGAAATCACAAAATATCTAACAAATTATTTAAAAAAGTAGATCAAAATGTACAACGTTAATTACATTACAACATAGATCTTCTTCTTGAAAGTAAACACCTCATTTCCTACAATTTATAAAGTCGCTCATTACTCTTTCTCGGTAAGAAAATACTGCACAGTTGAATTACTGGAACAAAATAATTCAGTCCAAACCGGAGGCTCCAAGCTATTTCAGGCACAATTGTCTTAACCAACAGGGGTTAATTTCACCCGAGTACGAAGCAGCTAAGAGGAAGACTTACTTATTAATTAATTTATCCCATGTTTCCACATGACCGTAAGAAGATTTTTATGACATCGTCGAGGAAATAAGAAAAGGAATGAAAGAAGGCGAAAATTCAGGAAACCCAATATGGGAGTCATTTTCATACATATTAAAGCTGCTATGGATGTTTTGGCGTAAAGAATTACCTCCCTATGTGAAATGAGGGAAGAATTTATTTTAATAAATAAGGAGATGGGAAGTATTTTACCTTATTTCTTAAACTATTGGAGCAATTAACATAATTTATTATCTTCCGAAACAGTTACATTTATTACGTTTACATTTATTATTTCATCCTTACCTTATTAAAGATTCTAAGCAAAAATATGGCTTTGATAAAATACCTGAATATTCAAGACGGTTAGTGAAATTAACATAACATGTATAAATCATTATCTTTAATTTAGGCATTCGTTTGCATTAAAACATGATTTTATGTCCGCGGGCGGTGCATATTGCCAAATATTTCACAAGCAATTCTATGGTAAAATTAATATGCATTTTTTGCATCGGTATTTGAGTATAAGCTTTAGAAACAAGACCAACGTGAGATTTAGGGTATGAGATACCCTAAATTTCCCCCAAGTGTCGCCACAATGAACGGTCCCGTGCATCTCTCATCCATCGGATTCCCGCAACCCTTGCCACATCACGGTCCAACTTATAGTAAGGAAGCCTTCTTTGTAACGACACTTGGGGGACGCCTATGCCCAACAGTGGACGTCTGTCGGCTGAAATGATGATGATGATACCCTAAATGTAATGTTTACGGGGGCCTTACCACAACGAGTTAAAGTGACAATCGTGCGTATGAGAGGGATGAAACTATACATCCTGTATAGCAGTTCAGTTAAGGTCATTAAATGAAACACGTTAAGAGCTCGTGTTATAGCCTCTGATCCGCACCGCTCTTGACTCTGTAGTACACAAAACCCTTCATACTGCCAGAGACAGAAACGGATGGAAGAATATCGTATGAGAGAAAGTAATGAATCAGGGAGGTCTCGACTCTCAATATTGAGGAATACAGTGCAAGGAGGGTTTATGAGCCATAGTCTTACTTAAAACTATCTTGATATATGTCACATTTTTAGGTAATAATGACTGTTGAGTTAAGGGATTTTTCGAAAGAGTAACCGTGGCCCTGAAGCGCAAAGGGCAAACAAAGGAACTCGGGTAGATTTTAGTTAGTAAACGTCTGATACTCCCTCTAGCTATAACGAGTGCGAATAAACTTACATGATGACTTCCCTACGTACAAAAAGTATATAATAATAATTGACTCATAAACTCTAAACTAACTCATAAAATTTAATTTAATCCAATTAAATAAAGCTAAATGAATAAGAAAAGTTTTCACGCACAAAAAATTAAATAATAATAAATTATTTTCAACTATCATTAACTCATAAACAATCGATAAAAATAATTAATGAAAATCACAATATGTGCAGTAAATTAAATTTAATCCAATTAAATAAGGTTAAATGAAAAAGAAAAGATTGTCTGCTACGGTACAAGCCCGTCACATATCGCATAGAACAGTGCATTATGATGCAGCAATCAAGCCCCTCACAAGCGCGGCCAGCATGCTATTAGTTGGTATCGTAATACCAAAGTATGCTAAAAATCTGTCTTAGGTATTCAGATCACAACCCAATAATAAGAATCCCTTTAATCGTCCAACCGTTTAGTAACTCACTGTCAATCAACAAACCCCTCACTCAACGACACGACAGAACTAAAAATAAATTCAGCTACGAAGACCCGTCATTTCCTAAAACCAAGTTCGCACAATAGTTATTAGCTCCTCTAAAACATTACTTAGTCAAGTTTCTCCATTACTTCGTGAAATACCTTATTGTAGTTTCTCATTTAGTCACGTAAAACATTTAATAGGTAGGTCCAAGTGTTTTATACGGCCCGAGAAATTAATGTGCCTTATAAACCCGAAAATTATGAGACCATGAACCTGTTTTCATATACAAGGTGTATTACTTTTATACAACGTACCTATAATAAAAGTTGTATAAAATGAAGAACTTAGTTTTAAGAATCATTGGTCTACTCTTTATTAAACTTGAGCAGGTTTTGCTATACACCGTTAAATTTTGGTCGTATTAAACCCGCGGAGGGTCGGTTTGGTACGTGAAACACTATCGATTTGTAAAGATAAAATTAAAAAATAAAGTTCTTTTTTTTAAACTCGAATTAATTTATGCATGTACGAAATTAATTTCTTTATGTAAACGTCAGCTGAGCGAGGTCATTGAACTGTAGGTAGTAAGACGCAACGACTGACAACTACCTACAAGGTCATTGACTCGTTTAATTAAAGAAAATAATTTCTTACATGCGTATATTAACTAGAGTTTTAGAAAAAAGGTACTTTATTTTTTAATTTTATCTTTACAAAATTGATGGTGTTTCATGTACCGAATCGACCCTCCACGGGATTAAAACGAGCAAAATTTAAAGTTGTATATTTCAAGTTACTTCGACAGAATTAACATCTGTCATTTTAAATTACAATTTTATTAATATTGAACTTTACATGATTTGTATTATGTTATCTCTGAGTCAGTATTACACAAAAAACGTAATTAAAATATTCCATATAATAATAATATTCCCCAACAGTAACTACCACACAAAGTCATCTAACCCTAAAATGCACGGTGCCTATAATAATAATAATCATTTATTTTCAGGCATCTTGGCCCATAGATATATACCTTACAGACTAACATATATATATAAAGTAAATACAGTTTATTGTTAAGTGTAGGTATAATAAGGAACCGTACATATTTTGGGCCACCATGGCACTTAACGGTAGTGTAGCTATTTATCATCAAAATTATTTTCTTAGTCAGAAGGTCAATTCTTGTAAGCCAAGTCGTAATATTATCAATCAATGTCAAGAACTTTCAAAATATAGGGAAATTAGAATCGTTTTACACAGATTGAAACAAAGTGTTTTTTTTTTATTACTAAAACGACGAGAATTACCCTTCTAGTTAATAGTTAAAAAAGTATTTTATTTTCTTAACGATATTTCAAATTACAAACTGATATGAACTGAACTCATAATAGTAGGAACCCAATTAATTTCAAATAATATTTGCTACTTTACTTATTACAACCATCCAAGGAAAACATAATTAAAACAGGTGAGACAGTGGTCAAGCGCGAGCCTATCAACTATAAAAAGTTGATAGGATAAGTAAAGTAGCAAATACTAATTGAAAGTAATTGGGTTCCTACTATTGTGAGTTCAGTTCATATCAGTTTGTGATTTAAAATATCGTTAAGAAAATAAACTATTTTTTTTAACTTATAACGTATATATCACACATAACGTATTACTACTACAATAAAATGTTCTAACCTGTGACAGTTACATGAAAATAGCGTTAGACGTTGATTTATTTGGGCTCGTGACTAATGTGTGAGACGTCAGTGTACACTCTTCCCTGATTTCACGCTTATCAATATGGCAGATTCTGACGTTTACGTTCTAGAGTAATGGTAAACATTGTGTGTATACGTTTTGGATGAAGTTGAAATAAAATGGATGTAGTGAATGAATCTACAAAAGCTTACGTGAAATTAAAATGAATAAAAATATATCGTTGAAAACTGAAATGTTGATTGAAAAGCAGTGACTCCCGCTCCGCCCAAGGGCGGGATTTGTCATGGGATGATTTTACCTACCATAAAAAAAAATGTAATCATATAATAAGATTAATAACATCATCAGATTTATCGGCATAAATTAAACCTGTATATAAAATGAAAGGGTCCGCTTGTCAATCAATCAACCACAAGTCATCCATAAAGAATAATATCACGATGATCAAAAGAAGCATTTCTATAATAGCGCAATCAAATTTCGCCCCCAAATTATCGGTATAATCAGCATCCACAAACACTACAATGGAAATTACGCAACGCAATAATTTCCCCCGAACAAAAGGTTCAGTGTAATAATAAGTGCACACAGCATACAATGAATGCATTCATCATAATTCAACTTCAATGAAAACATCCACAGCCGTTGTTGCGAATTCTCAATTGGATATGATTGCTAAACTAAATCTACAAGTGTAATCACATATTAAAAAGAGATAAAGCAATGCCGTCATCAGTCCATCACTCATGCAATGGAATGGAAATATGGAGGCAAAACAGAGTACTCAAAGTCAGGTGATCAGGTGAATTACACAGACAACTTTATAGAGTTACCATTGATGCCATTGTTATTTTAATATAAGCAGTAAAATATAAACAGGTTCAATAAAAATAAATTTGTAGATTTGAAAACGTAATCTGAAATAAAATATTGAGAAATATAAAGCAGGTGTTCATGTCCTATACAAAACATGAAATAACGGTAACAAAATCACTAACAATATTCCCTAAAATACATTTTCAAATAATATGTGT
Source organism: Leucania comma (assembly GCA_958295575.1). Classification (NCBI taxonomy): domain Eukaryota; kingdom Metazoa; phylum Arthropoda; class Insecta; order Lepidoptera; family Noctuidae; genus Leucania; species Leucania comma. Next base: position 8,672,577 of record OY282474.1, on the reverse strand, counting down.
TGTTCAATTTATGAAACACTATCAATGGTAAAAGAAATAGTGTAATTGATGGTAACAACCGTTATAAATATTCATGTTCCTAACGATAATAGAAAACAGCAATTTTCCACGTGAAACACACATCAAAATTGATTAAGAAAATAAAAGCAACGAGGTTAAAGAAAACAGTAATAAAGATACTGTACACGATATCGAAGAACTGAAGGTTGATAGACATATAAGATGTATCGGAACGGGTCCTCACACAGCCTATGTCAATGGCCGAGCAACCTAATCCAATAGAGCGTACATTATACGAGATGCCTCCGTTGACGATACACGTAACGGTAACGTATATTTAACAGGTTTCCCAATAAGGTGTGCGAAGCAAGCTTGAAAAGAAACTCATTAATTCATTAGCCGCTATAGTATCAAGCTTTGTTGGTTTCTGTTTTATAAAGAATTTCGTCTTTAAATGTAGTTCGCATAATTTTTAAAAGGACAAGATGTACGCTTCAAATTAACTTTGTTTCTGCTATAAATATTTCTAACAGACATATATGTTAAATTATAACTTAAAGAAAAACGTGTCAAAATAAAAATAAACACATTTGTTCAATTTATAATCAATCATTATAATTTCGTTACAAAAACCATTAACAGTATTTTAATGATATATTCCATTAAGTGAAGAACTGACATAAGAGAAATAAAACTGTTATGTGATATTTGTAAAGCCGAGGATTTCGACTGGAATGGTTTTGGAGCATCCATTAATGCCCCGATTTGGGAATATTTAACGAATAATAAACCTTAATAGGTTACGATAAGGATCAAAACCAGCACGGATTTATGACTTGTTTATGGGTCTGATAACAATATTTCATATTACCTGTTATGTGTTAAGAATGTGATTATCTTTTAATATTGCTTTCCTTTGTGATGTGTTGCATGTTACTATCTGAGTAATGATTTTTTTATAATATTTCTGCATATTTTTGCCCTCGTCCGTTCAACTTATTAGTAGTCCGAAGGTCAAAATAGCACCATTTATAACGAGAAGCTTAAAGCAACATTCCGAAACAGCCCACACGAAATGGTCAACAATTACCATATTTTATACATATGCCGTAAATCTCTAATCGTCGGAATTAATTAACTGTCCTACATTTATGAAAACGTACTTTATGAATATGGTTTTGTAAACACAAAGTTCGAAGGTAGAATATCAAAAACCATCCGGCACACTTTTGTAAACCGGTTCTAGATAATAATGTAACAATGAATGTAAAATGTTTATTAATGAGAGTAACAAGACTAGGCGACGGTCAATGGCAGCGGCCTTGGCAAACGCTGCAGGCACACGATTGGGTATAACATATACAGTTACACAGTTACATAATTGTGTACCCACTTTAGCTTAACTTCAAGATCTTTTAGCGCAAATTGAATAGTAAAGAAATATCATAAAAGTGATATAATCTTTATTGGTGTTTTCCTCTGCTACTTCTTTGTTACCACTAACAGTTATGGGAGCTATTTTAATACATTTGTCTACGAGAAATTGTCCGCCTTTCATATTGTTTGTATTACTTAATATGCCTAAGCTCTGTAATTATGTTATTCTCTACATCGCTACCGTATTATTGCATAGGATGTCCGTAATCGTGCTGTCTATATCGGCAATCAATTGTTGGTTAAGATTCATGTATTTATTTGCACATAATCTTGTGGTGTGTTATGGCGTAGATAATTACAGCATACAGATGAGGTAACACTACACCAACAACTATAAATTACCAGGAATTCTGTTGTAGTGTCGTGCCAATTACTAAGAGTCAGCTTTGAAGATATATAAGCTGACAAAACAAGTACAAGATTCAGGTAATCACACAATCGACTTAATGAAATCTCATATACTTTGGGTTATAATCTGTCATAACTGAATAATGTTTGCTAATTTTTAATCTTAAATGTTGAAATATGAATTTGTGAGCGTTCATCTGTATCGTAATTGCACTCGAGAAATTCCTAGTGGGGTCACCATTTTTTTTTTTTTAATTTTTGCCCTTAAATACTGATTTATATACGAAATTTAAATATAACGGTAATATGTATCACTTAACGATAAAGTGTTTTATCAAAATACAACGTAGACATAAACCAGTAACACAGACATGGGTAAATACTTGAAGTAGTACACGAAAATATTAGTTCGTAAAACGATAAACCTAGTATTTTATATCAATCAATGTCGTTACAAATGTTAGTTAAATTGCCTTTAATGTTAGTACACATTCTGTTAACTATAACTACGATAGTAATTAACCATCACGAGTAACAGAGCATTGAAAATAGCTCACAAATTAATTTATGTGCCTTTCTGTGTTTACTCAACTGGTTCTTTATTAAAATTTTGTACCAAAATAATGCCCGTATACTGTAGAAAATTCAAGGGCAAAGATGAGAATTTGTTTAAGGTAAAAAACAGATTAGTAACACAAAAACTTACAACTATGTTAGTAAACAGACTTGACAGGGGCATGTAGCTGGCTTAAAGACGAGATAATAGGACAATCCAGCTTATTGGCAATGACAGCCAGGTGGCTGTTGGTACTGGCACGCACCCTGCGCAACAAGGATGCTGCACGCTTGCGCCTGACCGCAGCGAAGCTGTCTGTCTGGGCATCCGCGAACATCCCTGAAGCACTACAGAAGCGTGGCAGCCCCAACAGCATCCTGAATGCATTATTGTACTGGACGCGAAGAGCATTAACGGCTTTTAGAGTATAATTAGTCCACAGACTACACGTGTAAAATACTTGACAGTATGCTCTGAAAAGGGTGATTTTAACGGAACCTGAGCAACGTGAGAACCTTCGTATCAACATATTACACCTCACCGCCAACGCTCTTCGCTCCCGGTCCACGTCCAGATTGTCCCTCAAATCCTCGGTCACAACATGCCCAAGGTATCTAAAGTGACGAACACGGTTTAAGACACCACCATTCAAGTAGACAGTTGGGTAGCTCTCAGCGGACTTATTAGCCGCTTTAAAGATGAGTAACTCACTCTTACTCGTGTTATATCTCAAACCGTGTCCCTCAGCATAACACTCACAAACTCTTAATAGCTTTTTAAGGCCAGCCATTGACGGACTCAGCAGCGCCATGTCATCGGCGTAACTAATGTTATTAAATGCAACCCCATCTATGTAACAGCCAGCATGCAAACTGCTGAGCTCAACAATGAGGTCATTTATATATAAATTAAACAGGGTAGGGGATGTTACCCCACCCTGCCTAACTCCACATTCCATGACATACTCATCTGATAGGACGTTTGCCCACCTAACACAATTAACTTGATGTGAGTACCAATATTTAAAAATACGTATTACCTCGCTAGGTACATTAGCGTCACAGAGCTTAGACCACAACTTGTCATAAGACACCATGTCAAATGCCCTTGACATATCTAAGAAACAGGCAAAAACAGGAGTGTGATTGCCTGTATAATAATTTACAGTCTTTTTTAAACACAAAACTGCCGTCTCAGTAGACAGGCCCTCTCTAAAGCCATGTTGTGCATCGTGCAACTTAATATGGTTTTTTAAAACTTTATTCAACAGACAATCAAATACTTTAGCTACTATCGTGGCTAAAGAAATCGGCCTATAGTTCCCCTTATCAGATATGTCACTGGTCTTGTTTTTCACAATTGGAACGACAACAGTTCTCATCATATCCCTAGGCAGATAAGCATGCGACATACAACAGTAACTAAGTAGTATAAAGCTAACCTTGAATGTTTACCTTATGTAAATTTATTTTTATTTAAAAATAATTTGATAACGTAGCAACAGCCGCTAGATTTTTCAAATGTTTTATACATGTTTCTTTCAAATATGGGATCCTTTTGGATGCAGATGTCTAGCGTTTTCAGTCTTTTGGAGATTATGGATTTCTACTACACTAGAGCGGGTAATCACTAGACGGACATGGGCTTGCCAGCAAGCCATGCCCGACGGACCTTAGTACTTTAGGTCTGTCCTCTGTTCAGTGTGTGACCGTGGCAGATAAACAGATCAACAATAGCAGCGAGGTCATGCTACATGATAATTTATGTCCCATAAGCATGCTCATAGGCAATAGTCTCGTCACCCTGTCTCGTGAAATACCGTTGAGAAAAAAACTGTATAGTTTTTGTTTGTTTAAAAACTAGCTGATCTACTTTCGAATGAGTGGTTACAGCGTCTTCAATGGCTAGATCTTTCAAGAAACGGCGACAAATGGTACCACTTTAGTTTCTAAGTTTGCTAAAGGAAATTGCTCATTATGGTGTTCGAAAGTAGCAAGTGCCGGTGAACGGATACTATTGTAAATATTTATTGCATTTATAAACTGATTAAAATTTAAAAAAAAAATACGCTGGTAGTGTCGTAACTTCTTTAATATTGATCAGTTTTTGAAATTTAAATGTTTTCTTGTAAAAAATAAAACCAAATAAAATCTTAATCATCAATATCTGTATCTAAACTGACGTAACCATATAATGTAATTATTTTATTGCAATTTCCAATTTGATTTAAAATCTGTTATCATCAACGTTTTGTCCTTGTAGAAACTGTTAGTATCTTTACTCCCATATCACTTCTCTATCAGCTATTATAACACTATTTATTATTCATATATTCATCCTAATACAATACATAATATAAAATACATACTTTTTATTTATATTTTTATTATTTCATATTATAATTTAAATATTATTTAAAAAATACAAAAAAAAACATTTATAAATATAAAGAACATTACTCCGCTGGAGTCGGGAGCAGGGTCTAAGCTACCGGTGTTTGGGGAGCCCCAATCATCGGTAGCTTGGACCGTGTTCCCACACGCACAGATAATATTGAGAAGACCTGCCCTCTGTATCAGGCCCTTTATCCAACCGTGCAACGACAACTTCGACAGATGGTCATCGATAAGTTCTAGGTTTCAGATTTTTGCCCAAAGTATTAAAAGCATGTAATTTGAAAAGACTCTCTAAAACAAAATTGATAAATTCAAATGTATTGGAAAAATCTATTTGTAATAAAGATGTCAGTTTAACATAGTTATACATTTCACATCTTCTAAAATAGTATAGTTTATTCACTCCTATGGCTCTTGACCTAATAAAACTATAAATAAAGTTAACATATTTCAGAAGACACGGAAGTGTTTGCCTGCATTAAGACGTGTTTTCACTACGCGAGCCAAAATAAAACGAAATATTTAACAACTTACATAGTAAGACCGAAGTTTGAACCCATAAAATCTATTCCTGGTTTAGTCACCTTCTGCCTCGAAGAACTACAACACAATATATTAGATCCAGAAATAAAATGGTAATCAGAGATTATCAGGATATATACTGTTATTCAAAAAAAGGTCGTGTTTACCAATATTCAGCTCAAGAGTTTTGGTATGCGTATATTTGCCGAGAGACCTTTTTTGAACCGACTAAAAATCCTAACGCTATATTACACAAATCACTACCCAATTTTGTTTGGAATTCACAAGTGGCCTACTTTCAATACTTATACTATCTGTTCAATACTTGTAATGTAAATAGACGTAAGGTTCTCAAAATAGAAATCTTTGTTCAACAACAAAAAAAATAAACTTCGGAATTACCTACCATGACTGTTGTGTCACGAAGATACAAACAAGGAGACAATTTAATAACTTGATTATTTCAGTGTGTGTGTATTTAAATGTTTGTAACGTGCTCACAAATGTGTTCGCGGTATGCAAATGACTGCATTCAATGCTCTTACCGTGTTCGGCATAGTAAGGGCGCACCCTAACATTTTTATTCGTACTCATTTTGAAACGATATTACTGCAGATTCACTGAGTAGTCGCATAAAGCCTATCTATTTATGGAACCGTGTTTACAAATCTTATCGCTTTATTTTAAACTAGCTTCTGCCAATGACTTCGCCCGCATGAAAGTAGAAAATAAATAGCATACTCGTATGTTACTTAGTGAAGGTGTAACTTCCTATAGGTAAAAAAAAAATTGAAATCGGTTATGTAGTGTTTGATTTAAATTGTAACATACAAACAAACAAACCTCTCCTCTTTATAGTATTAGTTTAGACTAAATCTGTATTCTATCTAAAGCAAGTTCTTTTTCTGTATCTAACTATCCACAAATATACTAAATTGATAAGGACCACTCATGCCTAATATTTTTTTTTAATTAATTTCCAAGGCAAGGAAAAAATTTCAAGTGTTATAACATTCATAAACAGCGTATATCTATTGTTTTATTTTGAGAACATTATCATTATAAATATAGCCAACATTAGCATTTTAAACTGTTTACCATTGTTGAATCAAAAATCATCGGTCGCTTACCTTTTTACCACGAGGCCATATCATACGTCACAAGAACAATACAATACGAATGGTCAGGCGCAGACTAACGGTACGTCCAACCAAACCACGGTCAAAGATTCTACATATTCAGCCGTCGTAACGGTTCCGACGTTGCTTTTTGTTATTTCTACACACGCTCATATGGTAAATTGCTTTATTTCACGGTCCCATTTCAAGCAAACACTCGTTACATTAATATTATCATGCATCTGTATGATTTTATCTTGAATGTTACGGAAATAAGGATTATGATAGCAACACTGATTGAAGTTATCTCGCTTGTTTGGTAAAGTCTTATATTTATCATGATAAACATTTTTAATGGCCGTTTTAAAAACGTGATGTGTGTCATAACATTTGTATATCATTTCATTCCGCCGCGTCGGGTGCGAGAGACAATTAAATTAAACAACGGCGTGTGGTATGACATTCGATGGACTTTCGGCCTTGTAAATTGCTTGATTGGTTTCATCGTCACAGCAGTAAATTGATGGTGTAATTCACAAACTATACCAAAACTTACCGTATGCATTCACGGATTTAAAATATAAATCGGTTCTTTGTCCAATCAAAGAAAAAAAATGACAAAAAGACTAACATTTTTGATCTACTTAAGTTTATTTAATTCTAAAACAGATAAATGAAACAACAAAGAAAACAGGAAAAATATATAACGAAATAAAATTATTATTCAAACGCTTTATTAAGTACAACAATAGCGTTCATTTCCATGATAAATAAAAACTCATTTTCTATAAAAAAAGTAAAGTGAGGGCAGTAAACACCATTATCATTGAACCGAAGCTCGATGCTAACAATGAGAGTAAATCTCATCGGCTTACAATCTCAACGAAGAAGGAAGCGAGAGTGTCCATTTATCAATTGTAGATATCAAACGCGTACAATAAGATGTGCTTACGGACATTGTGTCTTGAAGAATGAGTCAAGCCTCGGGGTCTTACTGTTGAACAGTTGACACGTATAAAGGAATACGAATGAAGGCAACATTGGCATAGCTATAGATGGCACTCGACGGCGAAATGATGTCAAAAGACGGCACTTTATATTTGGAGCAGATGCATTAATTCATTTCAAAGTCAACTCCAAAAACACGGGTATCAAACTGAAACTTGGTAACAGCTCGATTTGAGATTTTAATTATAAAGCACTCACAGTAGCAATAAATATAACAATATCTAAATTTGATTAGCAGTTTTATGTATTTTTACATACATTTTTTTAAATGTATTCATGCTAGGATCGCGTTTCACCACTGTCTTACCTAGCAGCGATGATGCGGTCGACGTCCATCGTCATGTACACTTGCCTAGAATTAACCTATTAATTCTTAGTTAAATACCCCTAGGTTATAGAGAAAATACAGCCTCCATCAGAAAATTCTATTCCTTAGACAAACTAAATAAAAAAACTCCGAAAATGAAATTATATCAGACGAATATCAGGTTAATATTGCACATGAAATTGCTGGAACAGTTGTTACATTCACAGCAATAGTTACTTTAGTTTCTAACAGAATCTGTTAAAAAATAAAGTTGCCTATATACAATGAATGAGCTGGTTCCGAAGCGAATTGAATAGAAGTGACTCACTTATTTCCAAACACGATCTTTGACAACACGTGTGGGAACAATGGCGATGGCGCGTCAAGACAAATCAAAACAATGAATTATAATAGCAGACAACCAGCCAGAAGCGAAGATGATTGCGAGGTGTTATGTGACCCTTGAACTAAGTCTCGAACAAATCGTGGATGAAGCATTTGAAAGCGGTCCGATGACATGAAAGTTTTTTGATTGCTTTAATACAAATTTTTGTTAGTCATATCATGTGGCCTCAAAAAGTTAAATCAACAATCAAGGTCAATTTCTCTTTGGATGTGCCGTATTGTGGTGCTTCTCGTTAACTCTGATAGCAAATTAGGGGATATGGAAGTATGCTATTTCTAAGACGCGTATTGAAACGAGAACCTTTATGAAAATCAATGCCAAATAACTATAATATACAGGTAAATTGGTTATCAAAATAAACACAAGTTAAAAAATGATCTGATCCTGGCCTTAAATTCATCTAAAGGGCTTTACTCGGAGTTTCCTTGCATGATCGCATCAGAAAAGAAGATATCCGCAGGAGAATAAAAAACAAGCCGCCAACATATCCCAAAGAATCGCCATACTTAAATGGCAATAGGTAGGGCACATTGCTCGTAGAACAGATGGTTAATAGGGCTGGAAGGTGACGTGGAGTGACGACAATGCCAAAAAGACGCAGTGTTGGAAGACCTCCTACAAGTGGAACGTTGACCTGGTGGGAGTTGCAGGAATTCGATTGATATGAGACGCACAGGACGACATTTGGGGGGAGATCTTATGCCCGCAGAGGAAGTCTTTTAGCTGAAATGATAACAATGATGATGAAGAAAATCAAAGTAAAGTTATTTTATTAACATTATTTTTTAAAGATATGAAACTGAATATGGATCTTGATAAAGATTATACCGAAAACCACATTCTTCATTTCTCCACCCATAGGTACGTTCTATTCTTCTTTTATTCTTTTGTTATCACGTCAGTCCCATCGAAAATATACTATAATATATTCCGCGGTCGATTTCTAGCTTAGATAGAATCAGACAACCCGTCCAATCTACAAGATAAAGAACTTTAACAAGAAATTACCAAAACACATTAGCGCTACCCATTTATCAGTAACACTGATATAAAATTATCGTCTTGACGTTATAGGTGATAAGCTCTACATCAAACTAGAAGTCTTATCAGGTTACTAACAGATAGTAAAATGTTATCAAAATATGCTCATCGATTTCTAGAAAATCAAACGAAAATTAATTAAGGATAATGATAACAAATATAAATTAAAGCCAATTGCAACATGTATGACGAAGCAGCTCTACCGTTTTGGTTGTATTATTTCTGTTGCAATTTTATTTGACAGGACCAAATTTTTATGAAAGGATTGTTATGGAAAATCTACCGGGAACTAAATTTCGCTCGTGCAAAGCCTAAGCCTAAGCGCAAGTTCATAGTTACGAGTATATTATAATACGCTGCTTTTGATCCGGCTTTGACTTCATCTTTGCGGTCGCAGTAACCGACATTAACCCGGACGAAAATTCAGGAAAAAACTAGTAATTTATAAATTACTAGCTTCTTAAGACGATAATTATCGAAGAAAACATACTCCCAGGATAAAAAGTATGTTTCCTTGTATTTTGTTAACTTGGAACACGGGTAAACCCAGATCTAACACCACACACACATTTTGCTTGATAATTTGTGTGATATCTATATTTGTTTTTGTGGTGTAAGTATAATATAAGTACAAAAACTTTGCCTTTTGTTATTTAGCAACCTATCCGGCCTAATTGCGTCTTTTGCTATCGTATTGTTTCTTTTTCAAGTTTAGCTATGAAAACATTGCCTCTGTGAATATTATGTTTTCACTGGTTATTTATCTATTTAATTCCCACATACAGCTCAACCTTACGTGTAAAAGATCATTTAAATGGTAAGCAAATCATAAAGCAATTTCCTCTTTAAAATCTTACTAATTAACATTTTTTTTTATTATATCTAGCTCGCGCTTGACTACTATCTCGCCTGATAGTAAATGATGATGTGGCCGACGCGACGTTAGAAGCACGCTTACCTAGAAGTAACCTTTCACTCTTGACTCAAAGAGTCTCACACCCGTATTGATAAAGAAGTGAATTTCTTGTTGCTAAATAATTTCTTATTTGAGGTTAAACATTAAAAATATCAATTTCACTTAAATATAGAATAAAAATTGTTACTTAATTAGTTATTTTTACTCGAGTAATTAGTTTTACTTGTTTATAACTGTGTGTTAGATTGTAGCTATCAGGAAACACCAGGACGTCCTGGTGTCCTGGTGACAGGCTGACAGGGAATTCCTCTCCTTAGCTGTACCCATAATTAACGTATATTTTATTATAAGATCTCTAATTGTATTCTAGGAGCAAGAAATTTATATTTCCAATTTGCTGTACAATAATTTCAACTCAACAATAAAATTAGGTGCCCTATCCAACCGTATGAAATCATGGTCCTCCAAAATTTGGTCCCAAATCACAACTCTATATCCTTAATCGGTCAAATTCGGCTTATCGTGGGTCCAAACTGGACACTAATGGGCTTTTAAGGTCAATATTTCAGGGCCCCGGTTGGTGGTTGGGTAGTAACGTCCTCAATAATTGGTCCCAAGTCTCGGCGAGCCAAACTCCAGGGAAACATTTGGAGCTAAAACGTTTGTTACAGTTCGGCTGTTAAATTTAAGCACTCCACATAGTTTAGTGTTACAGGTACTTGTAACTATGTCGATGTATATAATTTTGAGCTTATTGACAAAGCTAATTATTTGCCATAAACATTTGCTGTGGAAATTTTCGCACCTGCTAGGCTATAGAGTAAAATATACAAACATGAAAGGCTTTATAGAAAATCATGTGGCAAAAATGTTGAGTCGCATAAATCTCCCCTATACGTTAAGTGCTTTGGTGATGAGAATTCAATCCCTTTGTCTATGAAGAATAAACAAGATAGAAACCCTTTCCGTTGAGTTAACTTTTCTACTCATGCGTGAAGTAAAGATAGACACACACATAGTTGGTCGGCATAATTAAATTTATAACCCATGACACTGTAAGGAAAAACAGAATTTAGGCACAAAATTAAATTTCTTTTAGTAGACAAAGCCAACTGAAAGATGTATTTCACAATCAGAAGTAAACAAATACTTAACCAATAATTATAAAATTTAAATGATTTGTATCTGAATGAAATACAAAATCTGTACAAGCTCAAAATATGTTTAAACAGAATTAATACACATACGGTTGTGGTTGTTAAAATAACATTAATAAAGTGGCATTAACTACAAAAGGGACCTCAAATGGACCCCAATTTAATAGGCGTTGTTCCAGTGAGCAAATTGTAGTTAAACTAAGTCTCAACTCAGAGAATTAGGTTTTTAGTCTGGAAACTACGGAACCAACGACCTGTAATTTGACTAATTTTGTGGAAAGTTAGGCAAATGTTAATTATGTTTATAGCAGTGCCCGAAATGTTTTATCCATGAAGAGGCACTTCAATGGATTAGGAAAGAACAAGCTAGTTAAAAGTTTTAGAGATTTCCATATGTGGACAGATGAGATGGGCAGCAATAGCGTAGACTAAGTACGATAAAATATAAAAAGTAATTAATTTCATAAAAACAGTATTATAAGTCATTTCGAATAAAAACCATAGCATTTAAGTAATTTCAATTAATTAACAATCAAACGATCAATTTCGTTACAAAATTAATTATAATTTCACTTACCTACAGAGGAACATTTATTAGATAGTAGGTAGTGACAATTAGTGACAAGTACCTGTAATCAAAAAAAGATCATTAATTATCTAAAAAATAATGACATGTCAAATTAGAAACTTAATTAAAATCACGATCCTTCATACTATTACTTTGATGAACGTCAGTATTTTTGTAGAGATGAAAAACAAATCTTTAATTTTTTCTTGTCTGTTTATGAAAAGGTGTAATATGATAAACCCTTGTCCAAGCTGAAAACGTGATCCTTGAATAAAGTTAAGGCCTACAATACAGCTACGAACCGATCCTCCAATCCTATAGATTCGGTTGAAGATAGACTATGAATATCGTCCTCTTGTAATTCACGTGGCTCGTTTCATGCCAGCCTAGTCCATACCTCTGTTGTCACCGTCACAATATGGTCACACAAAGGGGCTGAAGACGTATAGATCCGATTGCTTTTACTTCGGATATGGCTTTGTTTTCTTGTAACAATTGCCGTACATAATTTACTTGATGTATGGAATCTTGACAGGCTATTTGGTTCGATACAGATTATGTTGTACACAGTCGGATATAGATAGGTATATTGGAAACAACGATTTTAGCAGACATTATAACTAACAGCTACTGTTCTTCTTCTTCTTCTTCCTTGCCTTACCCCTTCGTTCGGAGTCAGCTCTCACGTCCAGATTTCCTTAACTAATGTTATAAAGAGGAAATATTTGTTTTTTTTTTTTTTTGTATGTTACGATTTAACTCAATAATTACATGACCGATTTCAAAAATTCTTTCATAATTAGAAAGCTACATCATCACTGAGTAGCATAGGCTGTTTATTTTCTACTTTCATGCAGGCAAAGCCGTGGATAGAAGCTATAGTAGATTTTAGCAGAGCTTGTAGAAACATTTGTCATTTAGTATTGCAAGCAGAGTAGTAGTACCAAATCGGCTGATACTGCCAATTCATCTGATGTAATACTAACCTAAATCCTCTACAACACCCATGGGATGTGTTATAGTGACGAATTGATATATACTTGCAAACTAACTCGAACTACTAACTAACAAAACCACAAGCTTTTATCTCATTAATGATTTAATAGGCTAAAGTGGTATACGTATATAATCACTTTAAGCCAATCATGTTTATGTCTCATAGTAAATTGGGAAGTGAGTTTAATCCACAATAAAGAGATAAAATTTGTTTTATTGTTCGTAGGAGGTGATCTCTGAAAGTACTCGTTCGATTGCTAAAAAATTTTTCACCAACAGAAATCTGCTTTATTCGTCAGTGATATAAGCTATATTTTATGTACCGCAAGCAAAAACTAATCAATCATAAAGTCAGTCTCTAAACTATTACTGAAAAAATTTCGACAATCTTCCAGATTTGCGTGTTGGCCTGGGCATCGTGCTCAGCCTCTTATCCAAAGTGTCAGTCACTAACAAAGTAAGATATTATTAATTTCAAAACATCAAACAGAAATACGCCTACCATTAAAATTCTCATAACCCTCCTCTCAGGTGGTACTAAAATGTTTATAGTCAGCCGAATGTTTGCAAAACACCACGCCGTCATATGACGTGACAATAAATTTGCTTCCCACAAACATTCCCAATCTGCGGCCATTGTTCTACCAACTATGAAATTTTGGAACATTACAGACGTAATAACTGCTTAGATACACACACACACAATACATGGCTGTTGTTTATACCTAATGCTGCATAATGATAAAAAATATTAGGATTTTTGTTATTGCGATTATGAAATATTTCATGCATAAAAAAAAGGTTCATTATTATTTTCGGACCAGTTTATAAGGTTTCAGGTTTTCAGCTCCTTAGATATCTTGCTAGTGTTAAAAAGAAATTGAAAATTAAAAATGCAGGAGAAATAGATAAAAAAGTAATCTGTAATAATATGTATAAATATTGAAGCTTTTGTTTTTATGTCAACGCAATGTTTTATATTCTGCAATAACATTTTATTTTACTTATAATCCAAAGTTATGTATTTCAACGCATTTTTACTGTTATGTTTATTACCACTATTGCAATATTAAATAAAATTAAAAAGAAAATACTTTTCCGTAAAACTCGGATATCAAAAACTCAATTAGTAGCAGCAACGTTAATCAAAATACCTCAACATCAAACCCGACAGAAAATCAGATTCTTGTAAAAAAAGAAGACCACAAAAATCTACAATTGGTACTAACGGAAGAAACGATGTTGGCGTGCTTACAAAAATATTCTAACAAATTGCATTACAAGCTTAAATATTTTAATTGGATACCGACATCGCTGAAGAAATCGCAGCGATAGCAAAACAAAAAGATCGGAGATAAGAGGATGAGGCTAAAGAACCAAGGATTAGCAACGAGGAAATTCCAACCAATATCATCACGTGGTACTAATAACGATGTAAAGCATGAAAAAAACAATCGGTAATTGTGTTACCTTTACGGCTAACACAAAAACGATGAAAACGATGTAATAGAAAATTTACCTAGCAATACGATTGATAAGAACCATATTGTTGTTCAAAACGCAACGGCCGCACGATAACTGCCGACCGGACGATTTTACTACATGTTTTGAAATACGCAAAATTATTGCAAATACTTTTCTATGCGAAATTGCTTTTTATGTTTTGTAATAACAATATTTCGAGCTGTATTTTGTTTTCTTTTTCAAGGACATTTTGTATTGTCAGAAAATATTGCAATATTATTCGTTGCTTTAAAGTGACAATGTTGAAACTGAGTAGGAGCCTTGTATTCCGCGAAACGATGCGCGCCTATATACACCGTTAAGTTTTGGTCTTTTTAATTCCGTGGAGGGGCGATCCGGTACATGAAACACTATCGATTTATAAAAAATAAATTACTTTTTTCTAAAACTCGAATTAATATACGCATGGGCTCCACGGGCGTGGAAAAAAAAATGTACGAAATTAATTTCTTTAAGTAATCGAGTCAATGACCTTGTAAGGCGTTGTTGGTCGTTGTGTACTAACTACCTACAGTTCATTGGCCTCGATCAGCTGACGTTTACTTGAAGAAATTAATTTCGACATGCGTAAATTAATTCGAGTTTTTAAAAAAAGTACTCTATTTTTCATTTTTATCTTTGCAAATCGATAGGGTTTCATGTACCGAATCGACCCTCCACGGGATTAAAACGACCAAAACTTTACGGTGTAAATTATATAAAAGGAGAAACTGACTGATGACAATCAGTGAGTTTCTCCTTTTATATAATATACTAATATATTATCAACGCACAGCTGAAACTAGTGGGACAGGGAGTGTGAAATTTTTTCAAAGTTTCTATTTATTACGTAAGCGAGCAACCGAGCACTAAGAAGTCTTTCGAAACGCAGCCCCCGAGGGGATCGGTAAGGCCCCTCTTTGAGGCGTGGCTGGAGAGGCCTCACGGCGTCGTAACCTTCCGCATGGCGCAGGTACTAACCGAACATGGCAAGTTCGTGCCGTACCTGTACAAGATCCGTGCGGAGGTGACGCCCGGGTGTCGTCACTGTGCGGAAAGCCCGGTGGACACGGTGGAGCACACGGTAGAGGTGTGCCCCGCTTGGGAAGAGCATCGCCGTGTCCTCGTGGGGGCAATCGGCGGCGATCTCTCGCGCCGGGGCTTGGTTCAAGCCATGCTCCGGAGCGAGGAGGAGTGGCAGGCGGTCGCCTCCTTCTGCGAAGCAGTAATGCTAGCAAAGGAGGAGGCTGACCGTAACAGGCAACGGCGCTCACGCCGCAGCCGCCGCCGTAATTCCGATCCAAATTTCCGGCCACCGTAGGCGCGGGCTTGCGGACGGCGGGCAATGGGTAGCTCGCTGTCCGTTTGTCCGGTAACAGACCGGACCGAGCCCAAGTCGTTTACGGCGCGCACTATTCCCGTGCGCCTCAAGGAGTTGTCAGCAAACCGTAGGGGCCCAGTAGGGTCGAGGCCTAGTCTGGGGCTCTGGGAAGGTATGAAAATGCATACCAGGGTCCTGGAACCAAGGCAGGGAAGGAACAGGGTAGGTTTTTAGTCAGTAAGAGTCTGACACTATTTCCCGCTCCGCCCAAGGGCGGGATTTGTCATTGGATGATTTTACCTACTGTAAAAAAAAAAAAAAAAAAAAGCCCCCGAGGGGATGAAACGGAGGTCTAAATTTTGTATGGATAAACCTACTTTCACGCTAAGAAGCTAGCAACTAATATTCCAGTTTTAAATAAACTAGAAACGTAATTTTTTCATCACCTCCCTTGTTTTTTTTTTAGGTGACAAATCATCAAATGACTTCTTTCAATGGCTGAGGGGGAGGGGATGTCAGACTTTTCTTTAGCTTGAGGTTGTCTTCTATTCTAATCGGATGTGGCTGAAAACCCGTATTTTATGTAGAGTAACTGCCTATCAGACTCCTAGATATTCTTTAGATAGATTGATGGTCAGATTTTCTGGCGTCTGACTAGGTAGTTTTTACAGGTGTAAAAACTGACAAAGATCTACGGATGATCTACCAATTTTGTAACTGTAATAAATAAGCTTATAAAAATACGATGGAGATGGCGAAATTAGTTAGCTTCTTAGATGTCGTCTTTAAACAATTGGCTTTTAATAGCTGCCCAGAGCTGAGATAGGGTAATAAAAAGAATGGTGGGAAGTCTTTGCCCAGCAGTGGAACAATCACGGCATAGTTGGTGCAGTGGTCGAGCAATTGACAGCTGCACTACGTGTCGCATGTTTGATTTCCACCCAGAATAAATAATTTTATAGCCTACAGATATTTGTTTAGGGTCTCGGTGTCTTTTGTGTGTGAATTCATACAACATTATTTTTAATATTGCGAAACCTGAATATAGTTTGTTCAGAATCAGTAGCTGACTACATTCCAATAATTTCTACATCGCGTTATATTTTTTCCCATATAAAAAAAGATCACAATTTGGACACCGCCGACACTAAGAACAAGACAGGTCACGGCAGGGCATAGCGAGCATGAGGCGCCAAGGTACAGCTGGGTGTGGGAGCAAAAAAAAACCCTCAGTGGCCTGGATGGCCCGGTGACCATGTGTTTATGTGAACAACCAGGTAACATAGCAAGCATATTATAACTTTGTGATTTTTTTATGATACAGTAATGAAATTTTGTACATAGATTCTTCGCATAACAATACTAGACCCGTGTTTTGGGTTTCACAATACAAGCAAGATTTAAAAAAAAAGCAAAACCATATAATATCAATAAGATGAATATTGAAACAGTATTGCTAAACAGTATTCCGTTTCCACACATTGTAAAAATACACTACTGTTTGAAAACAAACAATTTTATAATCTCCATTGTTTATACCTAAACTGAACGCTCGGATAAATTGAGATAATCGAATCCTGTAATAATAACAGCACACATACCATTGCGCAACCTCAAACAAGCAATAGACAATGTAATAAACGTCCGTACTAAGCTACCGAGCGAAAAATTACTCCAATGAAATACACATTCATCTTATCTTTTAACATTAATAAAGAACGCGTGTTATGATTGTGTCAATTGTCTGCTTTGCAATAATGATGTCATTCAATTCAATGACCGCAGGGCGAATGTATGCGCTGAGAACTTTGAGATACTATGTAGTGTTTCACGCGCGTTTCAAAAACATATCAGCAACATCGTAGGGGCCCAGCAGGGTCGAAGCCTACTGGGGCTATGGGTTGTGCGAAAGAGAATCTTGGGGCCCTGGAATGAAAGCAAAGAAGGAACATAGGAGTGGGTTTTAGTCAGTAATAGTCTGATAAGCTGTCCTGCTCCGCCTTATAGCGGGAAAATTTATTCAATGAATTCCTATCTAAAAAAAAAATGTACATTCAATATCGAATATGCATGAAAATGTATTTGTTACTTAACTAGTTGATTAATAAATATACAAAAAACAGAATACTAACGATAAAAACAATATCAAAATCAGTAGAAAATCAAACGAGATATTGTTATATCTCGTTTAAATTAGTAGATCTGTCCCTCTCGTCAAAACGCCATTTTCTATAACGGTCGTAGGTATAGGCGTGCTATAATTTGACGGCAATTTTTTATTTTTTATTTTAGTTTACTAGAGCTAGAAATCATTGAATTAAAAACTATATCCATATTCGTGACTGTCGTCACAAAAGGTCACTTCTAAACAAGAATAAATGTAGGCAACTTTCACACAGTCGTCAAAGTCACCAGTGATATAGAAAATGGTAAAGCGTTATCAGTAAGCTGGAGGCAAAAATCGTTAACATTGCAAACAACGTTATGCGGTTAAACAGGTACTCTTGACCGACGAATGGCCTCTAGTGACACCGCAGCGCGTCATTACTACACACGACCGGTACCACGCCACGGCGATCGAAGTAACACAAACGATCGATCCGAGGTGAAAACACCGATTGCGAGTGCATCGACAACGGACGAAACAAAGCTTGGTATAGGGTCGATGAAACCTGTTCGACGCACAGGTCTTGGCGAAGTACTCATTTCTTCAGACGGCTAATGTTTGGATTATAATCTTGGTCTAGTAATGAACACTTGGACATCCTATGGTGTTTGAAGAGCTGTGTTTAAACTTTTTGTATTATAATTCAAATAATTATACTAGATTCAAATGATAATTTAAAAATGCTTTCATCGTGTTCTAGGGGTAACAGGCTATTATTAGTGCGGGTATGGTAATGCCTAATTGTGTGATAAAGTCTTCAATTAAACAAGACATACTACTCCACACATTCCACGCGCATACGAACATTTTTCTCACGCTTTTTCTTTGCACATGCACACGCTTCATGATTAATTAATTTGTATTTTTTTCTGTGATTATTGAAGCAAAGAAACTAGTTCTTAGGCACTGTTACCTATCGTAAAAATGGTATTTTAGTATTGTAACTGCCACAGCCCTCCACAAAAAGTAATGGACTATCGAAACTCACGTAAACTGTTTAAGTCTTAGGTTATAAAATATAATGATTGGTAACGGTTTCATTCGCCTTTTATATTGTCCTTGTGTACCCATGTTTATAAAAATAGCTTTTAATTACTTGTCTGTTATATAATTCTTTGAAAGTTCGATAAAATAACCCTCATTAACGGTGTTTTTAATATCGTGCGAATTTCATCACGCATGCGGGCTGCTGCCCAGGATCACGCCCCGCATCCCGCGTTAGTATTCCACGCATTGCAACAAATTTTTGTATGAAAAGTTCGTTTGCGTGTTATACGTGCGGGGCAATTCCGCATGCGTGATAAAATCCGTATGATATCAAAAACATCCTAACATTCACCTACTCAAAATAACTTTTTATCGATCTTCAATTATTTAATAACCGACGAACGGAATTTATTTATTTAATCGACCATATTTTTGACTGGAGTCATAATGACTCAATCAAACATCAAAGAAAAATTCTCCAACCACCTGCAACAAAACATGACCATACAATGTCTTGAACACCGTCTAATTCACCAACGTGTTGTACCTAACTCAAACCACACACAAAATTACGCTTGATGATTACAAGTTTCCTTCAGCATTTTACGAGGCTTTTTACAGCAGCATTCGACCCCCTCGTAACGTTAACTAGCATTCTTTACTAATAGGGACCTTTGCTTATCTTGTATTAGCCATTCTGAGTAAGCCCGCTAGGGTTTTTGTGTTGTATCAGCATAAAAAATATGTCTTGCTATCGTAAAATTGTTCAATACACTTCAAAGCAGTATTTACGCTCCCTATAAACTTTTTTGGCTTCCGTCGCTCTTACGAAAATTTCTAAAGAAACGTCTTGCTACAAGAATATTGCTTCTGGGAAACTTTGTATACAACCGTGTTTACTTTATTCTATTTATACGCGTAGATGCAAAAAAAACTTCACCATTAATTAATCAAGGTCGGTAGCCGTGAGTGCATCCTGCAATTAAAACATTGACATCGATTCTTATTTGAAAAAAAAAAGATTTAACAACACCAAATCGTCGATTTACTACAAGAGCTCATTACCTGACAAATACAAAACTTAATAAAGCCACTTTTAGTTTTGTATTTGTTAAGTGAATGATTAAGGGCGCCTTCAAATTAGCCGCAAAGTGCCATAAACGCGTGGCCGCAGCGCGATTGTAGCGCGGCAGTCGCACGTTTTTATTTATATGGAATAACAAAGCAGCGCTGCAACCGTGACTAATTTGAAGGTGGCTTCAAATTAGTCACTGTTCCCGTGCGCCTCAAGGAGTTGTCAGCAAACCGTAGGGGCCCAGTAGGGTCGAGGCCTAGTTTGGGGCTCTGGGGAGGTATAAAAATGCGTACCAGGGCCCCGGATCCAAGGCAGGAAAGGAACAGGGTAGGTTTTTAGTCAGTAAGAGTCTGAAACTATTTCCGCCCAAGGGCGGGATTTGTCATTGGATGATTTTACCTACTATAAAAAAAAACCCTCCCTAAGTGTGAGCCGACGATATATACGTGAAACGTTGAATAAAGTCACTTTTCGTAACTAAAAGTGACTTTATTCAAAATCGTTAATGATTTTTTGCAGTAAGCATACAAAATAATGTTTAGCTTTGAATTACTAACAGAGGTTTAATCTACTTTTAGAAACCACCAATGAAACAGCAGCATCTGTTTAAAAACTTAGCAACTACTTACTTAAAGTAACATGAGAAACAGAACGCGAAGAAAATATAGTAAAATACAAGACCAAAGTCATATCAAGTCACGATAAGAAATTGTGTCGTTGTTTTAAGTACTGTTGTTATTTATGCACCCGACAAGACTGTATGCAACTTTTCAACAAAGTTGCTGAGAATATTTTCAAAGAATTCTTTTACTGACTTAATAGTATCATCATCATCTTTCTAGTTTTATGACAAGTTGAATGTTCAAAGTTGCTTTGAAACGAAGGCATGTTTGGCGCAGTTGTTGAGAGATTGGCTGCTGCGTTGCGTGTTACGTGTTCGGTTATACTTAACGCTTTGAATACCGTAATTAGAGACACAATAGAAAGACAATAGGTGTGCAGACCCCGGTGTCCGCTTGATAAGTGTTCCGGGCCTGGGTTTCTTGTGTATGTGACTTTACATGTTTATTTATTTATTTGTTTATGCTCACATTGGAACGCCTTACATTTCGTGTCGACCTTACTCAGATTTTTTCCGATCAATATTTAGCCACCTAGACAGCTCTGTCGTTGGCCTCGTACAAGTCTTTGAAAGTGCATATCCTGTGAAAAAGATCCACACTGGCACTGTATTTGTAAAATGAATATGTAGTTAAAAAATATAGGGCATGGTAAATGGAAACGGATAGGTACAGTAATAAAACGATTTTATAACTTTGCAAGTGTCTAATAATGAGAAAATAATAGGCGCATTAAACTAATTACGTAGCTAAATAAAAATATTATTTGAATACTGTTTTTATTTTTAACGCTGTAAAATTTTTTAAGCTTTGTTTCACTCTAGGAATCACTCCTGTATCATGAAGGCGTTCAGAAACATGCAATTTCAATTACACAAGACACCCGGGACATCTATCTGTAGGCCACACACATATTTGTTCCGTGCAGTAATCGAACCCGCCACGAGAGGCGCAGTAGCCAATCGCTGAACCACTGCGATAACTGTGTCGTTTAGACTAGTAAGTCATAAGGCATTTATTTCTTAAAAATATTTAACACTGTGTAGAAAATAAAACTAAATAAAAAAAAAGAACGGTTAATTAAGTGATAGCAAAAATAAAAATAAAATGTAAACATACTTACGAATAACTATTTAATAAAAAATAGAAAATTGAAGTAGTGACGATACCTGACGATAAATTACATTTATTTTGCAAATTGTTTTGTTTTGCAATTGTTTGTTGTTGTTGTTGTTTTATGTATTAATTTTAGACCAGATGAAGGCATTGTTTCTAAGTGAATTAATCTTAAAAGAATCAGCGAAACAAACTCAGAGGTCAGTCAGTAACAATACTTATTACTAAATATCTTATAGTAAAAAACTTTTTGCAAAATTGGAAAAGAGTTCATGTTTTATTCATAATATGTTATGTGGGTTTAAATTGATCGTTTGTATTGTTGCAGTCAACATACTAACTTTCACTGTACCATAAAAGTTATTTTTAACTGAAAATAAGTGAAACCATAGCGAGCGAATGTATGGGGGCAATTTCCTATCGCAGTTATAATAATATAAATCGGATGTGTGCATTGCGATTACGTTTGAATGAACAAAGGGACTGTAAAAGTTGTATTTACCCTACTTAGTAGTCAGTAGCTGCGTTGTCACATGAAATTAACTTGAAAAAGTTACGATTGAACAAAACAGCGTTTTATTAATTTTAATCAACAATCCTGGAACAAAGAGCCTACGAAAGTAATTAATTTTAGTTTTTAAAATATTAATTTTAGATTTTTTTATTATGGATAGGTTCGTAAACACTATCTCACCCGATAGTAAGCGATGATGTGACCGTTGATGGAGCACGCTTGCCTAAAAGTAACCTATTTACTCTTGATAAAGACCTCATAAAACCCGACTTAGCTGCACGCAGGATGAATGTGAATCTGGTAAATGATACAATAGATTAGATAGCAGATTATCATCTAGAATCGTTAATACTAGTAGAAAACCTCAAATGTATAGGAATGACGTCATATCAACGCTTAATCACGTGGTCAGAACAAAGGAATCGTAGGCGTTGCCGACTCGAGGTGATCGACGAAAAAAAAATTGAAACGATTCGGTTGTAATTTGTCTAGGCCTGCTGGTCAGAGTTCCGGAAAAGCGATGAATGCAAGACGCACAAGACCGTTAGTTATAGTGACACATGGAGGAGGCCTATTAATGTCCAACATTTTACGTGTTTTGACTGAAATAATGATAATGATGATAAATTTATTTATTTACGCGTATTTAGGATCTCCAACAAAAAATGGACACAATATTTAAGTGTCTTAAAAGAGGTACCGGTATCTTTTTGGTATACTCCTTCACTTATAGGAGACCACAGCATGCACAAAAATAATTTAAACAACTATGCTAGTAAAAATTAAAATTACGAGTACATAATAGAATAAAAACACTATATAAATTAATAAAGATGATAACAATAATAATATTTTTAAATGTTTTTTTTTAATGTGTTTTTTTGTTAAGAAATATTTAAAAATGTATGAAATATGTATATATAATTTAAATAAATGGAATAATATTGAAAATTGATTGGATAATAATAATGATCATATAACTGGGATTCTTTAAAAATGAATAGAAAAATAATTGAATTTTAATTATAGATTACACTAAATTAATTCTTGTAAACATTTGATTACATTTCAGTTCATTTTTAAATGAGGAAAGGTGGAGTTAAATTTAATTATTTTTGTATGATTTGCTTTAAAACGTCATGACAATTCAGTGATAACAAAATGCATATCATCTAACTACCAGATACTGCTAACACCAGTTAGGTGCGTTAAATGAGAAAAGTGGAAAATTAGATATGGTGAATGATGTAGATGAGGACCTAAAGAAACTTGCAACTCTTTTCGATACGACAGAAGAAAAACGTTAATACAATAATTATAATTTGAGTTAAACTAATCTTTATTTTAGCCTCAGCTTAGGGGGCAAAAAGGGTGGCTTCCGAACTTGATTTGAATAATTCGAAACATATGAAAGAAAAAAGAGTTCACCACTCTTAGCCAGCTGGTTGGCAGGAGAGAAAGGAGGAATGGAGGAAGAAAATGTGTTGCACCCATATGGGCAATATATAAAGGCAATATGGGCCAAATCCAAGTAAATAACAATGAAGTCAAAAGACACATTTATGACACAAAAAATAAGCAATAAAAACAACACCACGAATCAAAATGTAAATCATGATGTAAAATTCTCAATATCACTGTTAACAAGTGTACATAAGTACGCTACAGAAAATAAATCAAGTTTTACGATATTTCCCTTTATCTCGTTACGTATGAATTAAATCAATTTTCCGCGTTTATATGCGCATTGTGTGATTATTATACGGTTCTAATTGTTGTTTTTTTTTTTACTTGCAAACGATGTTTGTATACATAGTATACAAACATCGCCCAATAATACGAAGGATTTTTTGTGACAAGGTTTTTTTTTATAATCATACAAAAAACATTCTTGGTCTTGCTGACAATATTTTTTTTCGCATCGCATTATTCATAATCATTATCCATTTGTTTGCAATCAATGCTGTTTGTAGTTATCAATCATTGAACGCATGTATGATTGCAAATATTGATTCGCGACATGTGATTCGTATTTACCATACAGTGAAAATTCAATTCTAACATTGTGCATGTATAACAGGTATACCTAACACAATTAATAGTGATCATCAAAAACTTGAAAAGATAACCGAGATTGTACTCTAAAATCTTCAAAACAGGTTTATTCTAGCCTCGAGATTTTTCGCCCAAGTTTCACCATAACGAACGGTCCTGTGCGTCTAGCATACATTCCAATCCTGCGACTCTCACCGGGTCATCGGTCCATCATTTGGGAGACCATTTAACGCTACATTTTTCGGTGCGCGGTCATCACTCTAGAACCTTTCAGCTTCATCAACCATCAGTTCTACGAGCAGCCTACCCTGCCCACTGCCACTTAAGTTTAGCAATTCTTCGGACTATGTCGTCGATCTTAGTCCTTTTGTGGTGCGATCACGCCAGGAATCTACACAGATACACTCTACAGTTACAAACATAGTGCCACTTCATTTTATTTTTGTTTATAACAATATATTCAGAGGGTAGTTATTAAAGCAATAGCATTTTAAACTATACTAAAATGTTACAGTTATCGTTAGTAACAGGAAACATTTTATCGATAGGACATTTAAATACAAATAAAACGAATTTGCTTATCCACTGTCAGGACAAACGACTACATAAAAGTCGTTGTAACTATTAGATACCATTTATTATCTACAGTTACCATGTACATTTGTACAATTAAATTTGGTAGTATCAAGTTCGGTTGCTTATTCAATTTATATCAACAACTAACTTTTGCCTGTGGCTTCGCTCCCGTCAACTGACTACCTACCCTATCTAGTTACTTACTCTATCTACCTTACGCTACTTACTTAATCACCCCACCTACCTACCCTTCCCTACCTTACCTACCTATTGTCTGCGTTTAAACTTTCCTTGTATTCTGATGAGCTAAAAAAAAAAATTGAAATAAGCCCAAATATTTTCAAATTTTAGTGAGACTTACAAAAAGCAATTGATTTATATACTGATATATTTCAATACTAGCTTTTGGCTGTGGCTTCGGCCACTTGGAAGTCAGATAACGCAATAATTTCAGAAAAAAATAGTATTTTAATATGTGTTCAATCTTAGTCATGGTCTCCCGTTATTATAATATATATTTATTATTGAAATGCTTACTTTTTGACCACTATCTCACCTGATGGTAAGCGTTTGCCAAGTTTCATCTAGTCTTTTAATAGAGCCCCAAGCCGGGCTCGCGGACGGTGGGCAATGGGTAGCTCGCTGTCCGTCCGTCCGGTAACAGACCGGTCCGAGCTCAGGTCGTCTACGGCGCGTACTGTTCCCTCGCGCCTCAATGAGTTGTCAGCAAACTGTAGGGACCCAGTAGGGCCGATGCCTAACTCAGAGTAACTCTGGGGCCTTGGGTGTGAAAATGTATACCAGGGCCCTGGAACCTAGGCAAAGAAAGAACCGTCGTATATCGTAGTTGTCGTATAAACTTGCTCTTCTTATCGGTCGTAAATTCAGTTTTTATGTAGATTTTCGAATAAGAGGAATGATTTTAATGTAGACTGGCTGACCCGACCAACTTTGTATCGCCCAATAGTCAATGAATACTTTTTATCCTGATTATAAGAGGTTTAGTTTAGTTTTTATTAATTATTTTAATTATGAGCGATATACAAAACAGCTTTTCCTTAATATGTGTTTTTAGAACGGGAAAACGGAAGACGGGGACTTGCTAATTGGATTAACCCAATTTGCCATTTCATTATACTTATCAATGATGATAAATAAAAAATAATATAGTGCCTAACAGCACTGGCACTAACTACACTGGGCCGCAAAAATAACGTATCGCACAAGAAAACTGCGATAGTTAACTATTTCTTGGATTAAGTACAGTGTTCAGTGTGACATTATGTCTGTAACACCTGAAGAATACACACAAATTTTTATCATGGTGTACAATAGAAATCACTGCTAGAACAGTAAGAATATCTCTACCTACGATCTAAAGAATTCTCTAGCAATTTCCAGATACCATTGATCGGCATGAACATCTAAAGACCAGGAAATAATAGACCACGATGCACAGAGAACCGATACATCGTGCGCACTATGCTGTGAAATTCACCACAGCAATGTGAGCTATGACACTATCCTACGGCAACTTTGTAAAGCTGATTTAAAGCCTCATGGGTCAAAATCAACGACTTGCTAATTGTCCACGGTAACGGTATGCTCGAGAACTTGTCCAATGGACAAAATGATGAAGATTGGGTCCAGAGATATATTTTCCGATGGGGCCAGATCTTGTTTATTTACGCTTGGTATCTGTAGATTATTTATATATTTATAGAGAAGGTACTATTTTCTACCATCTTACCAAAGAAGTGATATTAACGATAATTATGTGCTACTTGCTTCATATCACAAATAGTTCAATCTTCTTTTCTAGACTTGTTTCCGAGTTATCGTTAATACTAAATGCTAATCGCATGGGACTGCGTCAGCCACCATTTTGCATGTACTTTGTGCAAACATTTATTATTTGGCGTAATGCGTAATTTCTGAGAGCCGCTTTTGTTCAGTACGTATATCCATTACACCAATGTAACATGCTTGAAGGAAACAGCTCGTAGCCCAGACATACATCCCATGGAATATATGGGACGAGCTTAGATGTGTTATACAACGTTCTCCAACTTCAGTTATCTATACGAATACATTTTATGTATTTAAGAAACTTTCACACATTTTATTAGCGACCCGGAATTTTTGCAGCCCATCGTAAAAATTTTCAATGTATTTATCACCAATACCCACTTCCTTCTTGATAACGTGTGCATGGCAACAATAATGTTGAAAAAGAAGATTATATTATTTTTAACATAAAAAGCGTATTTGTGACATATTAATATGTAAAGAAGTTACATAATTATATACTATGGCGGACTTTTTTACAGTAGTTATGCATAGATTTATTTTAGATCACCTTCGTATTTTTTGTGTTTCACTATTTAACAAATATATTTTTTTCTACCTACCGACATACGAGTATTTATAATAAAACACTTAACTAATTTAAACTATAAGGCTTTAAGACCATAACTCTTAACTGATATATGGTGTCCAAAAATCTGCATCACTGTCGACTGGAAGTGTGTTCAAAAGATTAGCGTCATTGCCACGTTGCATGACAAACTTTTTATTCAATATTTTAATTTATATAACTACAAATGACATTGCCATTCTTTGTATGGAAGTTGGACCAAGTGCTGACCCATAATGAACACATAGTGCATTTAGTTCTTCAGGTGAACTCCAATCAGTAAACTGAAGCGCTCCAAAATCTGTCCCAGGACTCAGGAGTGCATCTGTGAGGCAGTGATGCAATCGTTGATGGTGAAGAGCAATCGTTTGTTAAGAGCCTATTCATAATAAAGCTTTTAATAAATAAAATCAGTAATCAATAAAACTGTTTGCACTTTCCACGTCACGTGCTATCTTACAAGTTACAACACTTACACGTCATCTGTTTGGCCTCGCTATTACTGTCGCCTAGATCGTAAGTCACTGATAGCCTTTTGATATCGTATTTAGTGCAAGGAGCCCTAGTTCAGTGAATGGAGACAATAATATTACTGTGATAAGTTTAATATGTAGTTGCATGAACACTAACATTATAAAGATGAAATTTAGCATGTATGAACGTATGTGTTTATTTTTAGATCGGAAATCATTCGATGATTTCTACCGCTCTAGAGCGGAGTGCGAGGGCATGTCAAACTTTTGCTGACTAAATCTCACTCTAATGTTCCTTTTTTGTCTTGTGTTCCAGGATCAGTGTGTCAGTTTCTTACGCCTTCACGTTTAATTGGCTGAATGGATTTGGATGAAAGGCACACTGGTTCACGTCCTAAAACAGTATATATATATATTTTTTTTAATATCTCAGGAATATGTTCCCTTGGAATAATTTTCTACTTTCACGCAGGAAAAGCTTTGGCAGAAGCTATTAGATTCATAAAACATAGTAAACTTAATATTTATCTGAGTCTAGCTCAAGAAAGAAAACTTAAGTCTACTAGGCCGGGCCGTGTACCGGAAGACGCAGCGTTGGAAGGCCTCCTACAAAGTGGACCGATGACCTGTAAAGGTTGCGGGAAACCGACGTATGCGGGACGCATAGTACCGTTCATTGTGGCGACATTTGGGGGAGACCTATGTCATTGGACATAGGTGTCCCCTAGTGGACGTCTTTGGGCTGAAATGATGATGATTGATGATTGATGATGGGCCTCAAGCGCACATGCGCTTGAGGCAAAATCATCATCATTTCAGCCAGGACCCGGGTTAACCCAGGACCACATGGTCCTGGGTTAACTTTCCATTCGACTAAGATTTTTATTATATATTATACATATTATTATTATTATATAATAACTTCAATGAATTTGACTTACATTAATTAATGGATTTTTTTTATATATAGCTGTCTATTTAATGATATGGTTGTGAGTACTGTAGGTATATAGGGTGTCTGGTAATTAGTGAACGATACTTAAACACGTGATTGTAGTCATAATAACAAACAACTTTTACTATGGGACCAAATGTGAAATCGTGAAAAATATTGCCAAGTTCGGTACATTTTGACCAGTTAGGCGAACACAAATATACTGACTGACCTTGACGGATTTTTCGTGATTTCAGGTTTGGTACCGTAGTAAAAGTTCTTTGTTATCATGACTACAATCACGTGTTTAAGTATCTTTCACTAATTACCAGTCACCCTATATACTCAACAGACTTATAGATTCTTTTTTATTTCGATCTACACTTTTGCAATTCACTTACAACGTTGACTGGTCTACACTGTCTTCCGATACCTATTAATAACGTTATAAAGAAACATTGTAAAAACCATTTTGAAATATTTTGTTTGACTGTACAGTTTCTTGATGGTTTTTTTTCTATAGAAAACAACCAATTGGCAACGTGTATAATATAGTTTCTAAGTGATGGGCATTTAGAAACTATCTAGTGTTGGCCTATGTGAAATAAAATATTTTGAATTGAGATACTTAGATATACCACCATACCTCCTCCTTCTTTAGGGAAAAAATCATGATATTATACCTTGTATGCCTAATTATAGTTGCAGAGAACTGTTATCAGATATGGTCAGTATCAGCGACACTAATTTCGCTTCAATTGGTAAATGAGTTTGATTACTGATGATGATGACAATCTAAGTTTCAAGGCCGCAAATAACCGATTTTAATCGCGTACATACTCCTATATGTACTGCTTAAATGTCTACTGTATTTATCTACTTTTCGAACAGATCTTTTTTCATAGTAGTATTCTTTTGTATTGTCAAAATTATTTTTGTCTTTGTTCGGCAGTTAGGCTGCTCTAAAACAAATATGAAAAACATCTCTTTGAAAATTTCAAGCAACATTAAGTAGCTTGGACCTTGTTCTTGATACCGACTGACTATTTATTTTATTATTTTCAAATGTTTTGTGACTATATGCTTTTATATGTTTCTAAATAATTGACAAGAAATAGCTTAGAGCCAGAAACAATGAAAAGAATGAAGGCAGGCCTTTGCTTGGCAGGGCGACAGTTTAGGCTACATTTATAAATAATAATATAGGCTATAGTCGTAATATAGTTCTTGGTAACTAGCCCACTTACTCCCAAAACCACAATCTTATATCTTTGTTTTCCATGTATCGCAATATTTTCTTATCAACCGGAGTTAATCCTTGGTGCATATCTGATTCGAAGGTGATCGTCGGTTAGTACCACGTTCCAGTAAACCCGCCTAAAAGGCTTCTATAAGTTGATTTCGGCTTTCCGTATACCTTCCAAAGCTCCAGGACCTCGGGGTCCAGTAGTAGGCCAAGCCAAGTTACAACCGTTTCGTTTCGAATCTCTTTCGTTGATCGCCTCGAGTCGGTAACGCTACAAATTCATTTGTTCTGACCACGTGACTTAGTGAGATGATTTCATACCCATAGATTTGAAGTTTTCTACTACTTTGCTTTTTTTATGGCAGGTAAAATCATCCAATGACAAATCCCGCCCTTGGACGGAACGGAAAATAGTGTCAGACTTACTTGGCTTGGCCCTCTGAGATAAAAAGAATCATAGTAAAAATATTTGAAATATGCACTGAAATTAATTAAGGGCATAATATATTAATAACAACTATTACTTTGTGAAAGACAACCCGAGCGCGTCTTTACAAATTAGATTGGGCAAAAGTTTGGTAGATGTAGAAGTAGGAATAGCAAGATTTGAATTTTGAACCCCTTAAGCCTATTAGTCGTTACTATACACAACTATTAATTTCGTGAAGTTGTGTATTCTGAGTAATGTGTTGATAAACTTGAAATCTCAAGGGATGTGCCACACCGGTCGGGGTGAAATGTAATTTATATTGGAGTTCGTGACATATTTCATCATCATCTGATACTCCTTGGAGACGAACTGTGGTATAATACAACAGCATAATATGAAACAAATATAATAAAAAAAAATTGTAAGTCCTAAATATATCCTGTATTGGCTTAAAACTATGCATTCATATTTATAAAATTTAAAATACAACCAACAAGATTTTTTGTATTGTAAAATGATTATTTTAAATAAAATAACTAAAACAGTGCCATTTTATTTTCAATATCGATAAATTTTGTAATAAAATTTACATCGATTATTTCTCAATATACATACTATATGTACACGCACATAGCAACAATATCGTCCAAGTCGATTAAACTAAACCTGAATGTACACGCTTCACCACCATTCTCATGTAAATAATGTTAACTGGCTGTTAGTTATAATTATTGTTTAGTGCTATTTAAATTAATCATGAATATCGTTCATTGATTTTGCGATTTGAAGCACAAACTTCGGCCAAATTCGGACTCGCGATTTTGTCACAAGGGCAGTAAATGGAGCAGATATAGACAGATGTTGGCTAAAACCGCAGGCTAGGGGAGTCCAAGAATTAGAGAACCTATCTGTTATAACCGCAAAATGTAATACACGTTTGCACGAACCTGTATCTGAATAATTCAAATTCTTCGAAAAACGTTTCGCTTCAGGTATTCCCCTAGTTAAATTGGCAAGATGGCACCATTTCATTGTTCGAGATAACAGAACAGTTCATAGTAATAAAAAACGATATATTGAATTTGTTCATTCGCGTAGTAGTTATCTATGCTAAGGTGTCGCGGTACAGTAAGTTGCGTGGTCTGTTTTTAAATTAGTATTTTACACGTGCCAGAAGTACGTTGAATACAGTTGAAACCATAATAACAGTAGAAGCTGAATATACTGAACAATGTTCATTAAATTGAAACCAAAACAAAAAAAAATAAAAATAAAATAACGAGGACGCAAAAGCGTCCGAGTGTATAGTTCGTTCCTCGAAATGTCAAAATAGTTTTTGCTACATCTGGTACAGAGTAAATCTATGGTACACATAAATTGTAGACATACACAGCATTCTGTAAAACTTGGAAGGATCAGATCCTATGAACACTACACTATAATATATTATGTTTTTAATAATTCTTCTGGCCTACCTTTTTTGATGATGAGGTATTGTTAAAAAAGAAGCTCGTAAATAAACACTTCTAGAGTGAGAGAGAGTGTCAAACGTTCACCTGACTAAAACCCGTGTTCTTTTTGTTACCCTTCGAGTTCCACGGCCATGGTTACTCGTTCAAACATTTCCGCAAATTTGGATTCTGCACTACACTGCAGTCGATTTCTTTTTTAAATAGTGCTTGACTGCGATCCCACCTGATGGTAAGCAGTGATGCAATCGTTTATGGTGAAGCGTACTAGCTTATTAAAAGCCTATATACTCTAGCCTTGAAGACACTTAAATTATAATTGGACGGAAGGACTGCAGCAGGCAAATTGTACCAGTCCTTCGATGTACGCGCTTCGTTGTGTGTTATAGATCTTTCCTTATTGAACCATCGCCGCACCGTCCCCTTACACTTCTTGCAAAATAAGTAAAAAACAAAAATAAATCCATCAATTCAGTGATGTTCCCACGACCTGCACCCATTCTGTAGAGCGCGGTAGTACGGAAGTTAGTCTCAGTATAATTACTCATAGACCGGCTTTGTCACCCGCGAGAAAACTCTATTGCATCACGTTGACAATTAGAACACGTTTTGTGTATATTACGAAGAGTGAATAAATGAGAACGCAAGTGAAACAATAATTCAAACGTAGATTAGGTTGGTCATGTCTTCAAAGGGAAGAAACGTTACGAGGAAAGGAAATACAGAAATACACCGAACGAACGTGAGACGATTTCTGTTGAAGATGAATAAGTCTGTTGTGTTAATGATAAAGAAGAATACTTTTAGAATCTCATGTTGAGAACCAAAGTCTTCTTAATTGATTGTAAGATAAATGAAGTTCCGTTTTGAATTAGTCATAAAGAAGACGAGCTCTTTCGTGTTTAGTTATTTAAAACTTGTCGGTTCACTGTAGACAGTTTAATAGGTTCGACGCGCGTTAATTTCAAACACTTTAATGCAGTAAGCAACATACCTCGTACGATTATAATTTCAATGGCCCGCTTCAAGCCAGACAAACGACTCTTTTGTCCATACCGTATGGGTGTTCAAAGACTTGTATAAATTAAACACCTTGACGGGCCCAGCTAAATTTACGACTATTGTTTTAAGTATAATCTCACAGTAGAGTCTTGAAACAGCTAAAATTGCCTCAGCAGTTGTTCCTAAACGGTGTGGGGGAACAAAACTCGTTACCGGGTACCTACTGAGTTGACGTTCCAGAAATATGGGAGCCGCCGTGCATAATTTTGATTGGCTCTTAAACAAAGCGCTTTGAAATTAAGCCGCACATTGTTCCCGAGTATTGCTTCGTGCTTACTACTAGAAGTTTAAAACAGATTCACTATGATGTTATGAAAGCTTAGGCAAAATCTAAGCAATAACCGCGTCTATTTTATTGGAGGAAAAGTTTTAAAACAACAAGCCGCGGTGCCTGTGAAAACTCGTGATAGAAATATCAACTTTATTATCATAGGTCTAGTGCTGAATATTCATAGGGCAGAATTTACTTTGAAACTTTCGATAGCCGTATATTTGAAAATTTATTTAGGCTTTGGGTCAATATATTTTCCGGAGGTTTTTTTGTAATCCCGTACGTGGGCTTATTTGTTTCTATATGTTTTCAAAAGGTATATTTGGTAGACATGGATATTAAATTACACCCTCTAGAAATCTTGGATTTGCTAAAGCTTGTAAAAGGTCAGATTTTATTTTTTTTCGATTTTTTGAGTAAAACTTTTCATACTTGTATTTAAATACAATCAGAGGTTGACTTAATATAAATCTACAGATATTTCTCGTAACAACCAACGTAATTTATTTAACCAAGAAAAATTCAATATACAATATTGGAGTACACCACACATGTTTGTGTAAACAGTTTAACCAGTTACTTTAACATAGCTCATCATTCATTCTATTTAAAGACGTTTTGTTTCTCAGAGTCAGCACCGTCGTTTGGCAAGTACATCCCAATGTTACAACTTCCGTTGTTAGTCGGGAAGCGATCGACACAAATCAGTTTGTCGATGGACGGACTCACCTCACTAATTAGCTTTCTGGGTAAAACGTCGGGGGTCTCAGCAAGTCCCTGAAACTATTCCACTTTCAATCTTCCGCAGACAGTTCGAAATTTTCTACCGACTTTAACTGATGACTGGCACATAATGTAATATATTTTAGAGTGTCTGTGCTCGGCATTTCAGTTGGCATGGATTATTTGCGCTCGGTTACTTTAAAAGGGTCCTTTTTAATTACATTTAGAACGCTCTATGGTTGAATTAAATAAGTAATTACATAGAACGGTCTTTAAATACAAATGAGAGTCTATTAAAACATTAACATTCTAAATTCGTTTTAAAACCTATTTGGGAGCTTAGTAGCATGTTGACTGGATAAAAAGGACTAGCTTACAAGTTAACATTGGTTTGGTTGAGAACAACTTTAAAAACGTTTCGTAGTTTAAAAGTAGGTACTCTTCATTTTAAAAGAAACCCAAAAAAACAAACAACACTTTTTTGACGGTTAACATCCGTAAATTTTTTACTCGAGTTAAATTTGACTGTAACCTTTCCGTGAGTTAAATTTAACGCCATTTATTACTTCAGGATTAATTGTATACAGTTATTATGGGGCTAATTAGCAGGCGTAGCTTTATGTTAATGAACACTAGCACAAATCTTAATCTAGTTGATGAATGTAGAGTATAAAGTGTGGCTGTTTTTTAAGTCATAAAGTATCAAGTAGAAATGTTTAGTTATTTCAATCTGCAAGCCACCTACTCCAGAATTTTATCAGACAGATAAGCTGTAGTTATTTTTATTTATTCGGTAAGGTGTGTCATGTTATCGTGCAAAATCTCTATTGGTAGGAAACGAAGATAAGTATTACCTATCAGACTAATTAGCCACATATTTTTCCTTTATAATAAAAAAATATAATCTAAAACTAGAGTCTTATCTTCACAAAAATGCTAGTATTCAACCTTTGAACGGAACATACCGCTAGCAGAATAAAATCTTTTGTTTCCTAAAATTAGTAATTATAAAAATGGCATTGACGCCGTCCCTTTCAGGCTGACAAACTGCGCGCCTATTACCGTTTCCTTATTCTTTAGTAGCTTCATAATTCAAGGAATTTAGATAGCGATGTAATTATTTAATGATTGTATGGTTATCGTCAGTATTATATACGAGTACTATCCTTGACACAATAAGAGCCTCTAAAACGGCATATTGTCAGGTGTAATCACCATGGCAGCAATCAAGTCAAGTACTTCCCGTGTGAAGGATTCTGATTCATTCAAGAGTTTTATTGCTATATCATTATCCGTAATCACTATAATTTCAATTGCATTGAGTAGGGATCGATTAACGAGAAATTCGAGACGCGAACTGTTACGATGGGTGTTGTAACTGCTTGTCATTGAAAAAAATCGAAATATTAATGTTATGTTCTTGACTTTTATTGACAACTTCAATATAAAATTGTTGTAGTATGAAAAAAATTGCACTTCAAAGTCAAAGTCAAATATGTTTATTTGTCATACATAGGTATAATGTATGTAGGTACAATACATGATGTTAATTATATAATTCGACTCACTATGTGTTGCCTTACTGGGCATACAAATGTGGTTTACCAAATAGTGAAATAAAAAATAAAAAAAAACTAATAATACAGTTTATAATATTGCTTGCTAAAGTTAGGTATAAAATATGAACACATCACCAATCAACAACATAAATTTTTAAAATATATCAACAATATGAATCATACCGTAAAACTAAAATAGGTTGCTACTACATAAACCGGAGACTGTTTTACTTTTGTGGAACTACGAAGTAAGTGTACAAAAATTATTATAAACGTAATCAAGTCTATCAATATTTGCTTTAGCTGCAAATATAAATCAACCACTTGAATATGTTAATGTAGATACATATTTGCTAAAGATAAATACTTGTGTTAAAACAAAGAATTCTTCGATTAGAAAATATTCATATGGACAGATATCGATGAGATCATCTCGACATCAAAATCAAACTAACAACAGTTCAACTGCCTCTGATTCATATTATTAGAATATTTTGCGAAAAAAAATCTAGTTAACGTTCCATGGGAGCTGTTAAAGTAAATATTTCGCGAGTATATTCAACGACTGCTGTGTTTACTGAAGATGAAATATACACACACCAAGGAAGTTAATGATTCGTTTAGCGATGGTGTTCAGATTTGCATCGAATCAAAAATACTCTATTGTTTCAAAGATAAACAGGAAACTTGCACGTTAATCACCTCGTGCAAAGCCGGAAATGGTGATGTTGCTATTGAAATCTCCAATATCCGATTGTTCTTTATTTATCGTAAAATGATGGAAGACTGATCGAGTGAGCGAACCTCGTCTCACGCACCGGTCAAACAACAAAAAATAATTAAAGAAAAAACAAGTCTACTTCGAGACGTCAACGAACTCCGATACACGAACTTTAGAAAGATTTCCGTCACCTCAGCAATCCTTTAATGCCTACATATAAAGACTGGATGGGTGACATTCCGAATGCATCCAATCGCATTACTATTCGCAAAGCATACATAAGACACCGACCTTGAATATGATATGTTGCGATTCTCCCGGAACTTGAAACAGGGCAGTATTAATCCAGAAAAAAATCACAATTTTTATAATTAGTGTATTTTTTTACAGACACATGTCACTGACAATCCACAGGTAAAATTCGAAAGCTCGCGAGCGAATGCCGAGCGAGCGTGGCGTACGTCCGATCGTCGCACCGCCCACAGTAAGACTGAG
This sequence comes from Leucania comma, assembly GCA_958295575.1. Classification (NCBI taxonomy): domain Eukaryota; kingdom Metazoa; phylum Arthropoda; class Insecta; order Lepidoptera; family Noctuidae; genus Leucania; species Leucania comma. Next base: position 8,636,068 of record OY282474.1, on the reverse strand, counting down.
GGAGAATTGAGGTGTAGAGGTCCGTTTGGTCGGAGGTCGGAGGCGATTGGCGGAGGGCCGAGTGAAACGGGATGCGGCAACGAGATGTGCGCATCGGCTGGCTTCCGTTCAACACGTTAGATAAAATTCGCTGTGGAAAACTTGAGGACAACTCCGCGCTAGCTTAATATTTTTACCGCACTAACTTATCTCCGTGAAACATTGACGGTATCGGATAGATATGCATTGATTATTTATGTACATATATTGGACAAACAAATATGATAGATAAATGTGCGATAACTGAATATTTAAAATGTTTTTTTTTCCTGCAGATGTGTTAACCGCATCTTCACGGTCTTTAACACGGTCGATTGGAGTTAGACTGTTTTCACGCTTCGACTGATATAAGAATAATTGGATAATAAGAACTTACGGCTAAATTAAATAATGTAGTACTAATTTCGTTCCCTTTTATAATATTGATATCATTCAGTTATTACTCACTAAATCCATTACTCTTCATTTCAATGGCAGTTGTTACCAACGTCAAAGTAATGGCTAATATTATTACATTGACCTCAAGTGCAATATAATATCATAGTAATACATTTCTTTTTAATATAAAGTCGATCATAATCGATGGAGAAACTGAATGATACAATAGTTGATGGTGAATTGCACTAGTTTATTTAGAGCTTATTCACTCTACACAGTTAAATTTTGATCGTTTTAATCCCGCGGAGTGTCGATTCGGTACATGAAACGGTATCGATTTGTAAAGATAAAAATGAAAAACAAAACACTTTTTTTTTTTAATTCCAATTAATCTACGCATGTACGAAATTAATTTCTTTAAGTAAACGTCAGCTGATCGAGGTCAATGAACTATAATACCTATAATAGGTAGTTAGTACGCAACGACCGACAACTCCCTACAAAGTCTTTGACTCGTTTACATAAAGAAATTAATTTCGTAAATGCGTATATTAATTCGAGTTTTATAAAAAAAGTACTTTATTTTTTAATTTTATCTTTATATATCGATAGTTTTTCATGTACCGAATCGACCCTCCACGGGATTAAAACGAAAAAAATTTAACGGTGTATAGAAAACACCTATATTAGGTATTAATTTCTTGTTATTACTGTCATAATTACGTATATGACTTATATGACTAGTTTATTAGCTGTTATTCAAGAAACTCGCAAAAAGTTGCAACATAATTGAAGTAACATAGTTGCAGCATTGATTTGTTGGATTCGTTTATCATAATAACATTGGTAAATTGTATATATTATTATATATTTATTTTTATATATATATTTTTCGTTTTAGTTCCACCTATCATGTTGAGTTTCTGGTCACCCTAAGGTCGACTGGGAGAAAATGCCTAAGACATTAAGGCAGCCTTTGCACAGTGTTTCTTACTAGTGCATAAAGTGTCAATAAAATAAATTTTATTTTTTTATGTATTGGTTCACTAACAATTATTTACACTGGTATTATGCTAAAAGATAGACTAAGGTCACGAGGAGGTCAAAGGAAAAGATGGGCAGACCTATTCATACAAAGGCTAGGACCGGATTGGATGACCAAAGCTAGGGATCGGAAATACTGGAAAGAGTTGGGGGAGGCCTACGCCAAAAAGGCGACTACTACTTTAAGTTTATATAGTAATACGTGATATTAACAATTCAAACAATCTGTGATAAAATTTTATTTTAAATGAACTTTAAATATCATTATAATCAAAAAGAAAATGAAATAAATAATTATAAATGCTTTAATTTACATATAATTTTAGAGATTAATTAATTAATAATAATAGGAATTCAAATGTAATAATATAAATTTTGAAATGAATTATGTAATGTGTAGTAGAATAAATTGCTTTTTTAATGTATTTATTTATTTTACTTATGCTAAATGTAACATGCAATATATAAAAGTACAATAGTATAACAATCACTTAAAGGTAAACTCAACATGCATTAAAGAAAAGTTGTATTAAAAAAAAAAGCAAAGTTAACTAAACTACATAAAATTATTATTGAAACCACGCGTCATTATACATACATTATGTCTAATTCAAATCGAGAAGAAATTTATAAATAATAGTTCTCAATTTGGTTAAAGAATTTAACTGCAGATCGATTGTGTCCCTACAACTATTAACTACCTTGCAAAATCTCGCGTAAATAATTAACATTGTAGGTTGGCTCCGTAGTCGGTAAATATTTCAAGCTTAGCTGCTAACAAGTAAGTATCTCATCACATTAAAATGTTTCAGTGCGCGGATTCATTACCCGGCTACTATATAAAAATCTCATAGGACTCGTACTGGGGGCTAGGCAGCAATTACTGTCAATGATATGGAAGTAACAGAAATACCACTGTCTATAAATCAAGGAATTATTATTTTTTAGATTACAGTGAAAGCTAACTACCGCAGTTTAGATTTTATATTAAACTTAGTTTTCTAATTAAAAATTATATCATTTAAGGGTGCCTTCGAATTAACCACAAAGTGCCGTACGACGGCAGCGTTGCGTCGCGCCGCTGTATTGTTTCGTATAAATAAAAATCGGCCAAGTGCGAGTCGGGCTCGCACACTGAGGGTTCCATTCAAAATGCGGTGTACGATTTATGACGTATTAAAAAAAAACCTAATCAAGTTCAAACCAATTTTCGGTGGAAGTTTGCATGGTAATGTAGGTACATCATAATTATATTTTTTTAGTTTTGTCGTTCTCTTATTTTAGAAGTTACAGGGGTGTGTCCCCCACACACATTTTACCACTTTGTAAGTATTTCTCGCGCTAATTATACAGTTTAGAAAAAAAATGATATTAGAAACCTCAAAATCATTTTTGAAGACCTATCCATAGATACCCCACACATATGGGTTTGATGAAAAAAAAATCAGTTTCAGTTCTAAGTATGGGGAACCCCTAAAATTTATTGTTTTCTTTTTTTCTATTTTTGTGTGAAAATCTTGATGCATTTCACAGAATACATACAATCTACTTACCAAGTTAAAACATATAGTTCATAAAGTTTCGGAAAAAAGTGGTCTGTGACATAGGGACGGACAGACAGACATGACGAATTCATAAGGGTTTCGTTTTTTGCCATTTAGCTACGGAACCCTAATAAAAACACGCAGCCGCAGCGCGACAGTAGCGCGACAGTCGCGCGTTATAATTTACATTGCGCGGCACTTTGCGGCTAATTTGAAGTCGCCCTAAGATCAGTGATATCGGAAGACAACGTCGGATCAATGACCGCGATAAAGGCCGCGGTTAAGGCTGCGGAAATACTATATATATGATTGTGAGCCGCACAGGATCAGTCGCTGTAACGCGGCTTTTTTTTTATTGTGGACATCGTCTAATGACTTTTCCCACTCTTCGTGTCAGAATTTTACTGACTAATACCACATCTGTGTCCGTCAGTTGCAATTTGCATTTAAAAAAATCCCCGCAGTCCTAACTAGCGGGCATCGGCCCCACCTGGGCCCCTACGTTTGGTGACATATCTTTGATGATGGCGTGATCATCTATCGGGTATTTGTCCAGATCAGAAAAAACGTCGGTCTGGTCGGAGGGTCCTCCCTTTTTACACGTTCGCTGCGTTATGAGGTCGAACAAGCCACATGTGTAACTTCTCGCAGGCGCGGCAGTTAAAATCTCTTTCTTTCACTCTGTGCGGGGGACAGCTATGTTAACATTGCTATGGGTATAACTGAGACAAATATATAAAATTGATTTACTCACGAAGCGTTGCGGCGGTGTTTTTTAGAAAAAAACATTTTATGAGGCCGGTCTCATACGTACTGCAAAGAAGTTCAAATTTGCCTCTAAAAGACCTCATACGCACTGGCTGAAAGTTTATGAAAAATGGCTCCGATGCAAACGTGTTACTACGTAGTTGCGCGCTTTTTAGAAAATCACATAAAAAAGAATTAAAAATAAACTTTTTCTGGTTTTTTCTAAGAAAAACGAATGAATGAATGAAATCGGCCGAATTAATTAAGTACACCCGTGTGTACCTACAGTACCACAATGTTTCAAGGTCATTCAAGTTGTACATACGTTCGTAAGTACAATCAGCGTTCTAGGGTTTAACAGAGGTTTGGAGGAGTTTACACTCTATCCCGCATATCTTTTGGTAACTTCCCTGATTGTCATTTGTATGAAGTGAACCTACTGTAACAGCTCTACTCAATGTCGATGGGCTCGCGTGTGCATTGTACCTACTCGTTATCAAGTGAACACTTCCCTTATCGGGGACCGGCTTGTACCATCTGGCTATTGCGTTTTATTTGTATCGAGCATCAGTATCCATTATATTCTTCTTTGGCTGACATAATGCTACTAAATAGTTATTCGTTGAATTTCACAGAAGTTGTTAGTTAATGTAAAACAATGAACACGAAAGTTCCATTATGACGGCAGTCCATTACCATAATCTGTTGGCGAAACATGAATTGCGATTTAAAATTTTAGTTAGGTATCTCTTTACTGATATTGCATTTTAAAATTTGCACAATCTATTTGAAATGTATATTTTCAACTTTGTAATATTAAATGAAAAATTCGGATTTAAAAAGTGTATATGTAGTACTTATTCTGCATTGCTGTCTAACAGTCACAGGCTATTATTACCAAGCATTATGAGCACACGGAAAGAAGGCTTACTTCTACTAATAATCTTAACTTCTAGTATATTGGCTAATACATAACTGGCGAAAGTATAATAAGAATAATATAAGTAATAATAATATAAGTTTATTGTCACAAAAAAAATATACATTGGTATTCACTTTTTAACAAATTGGTCACTACGCTGCTAAAGTTTGTATACAGGTATTGTGAGCCCTGCCTCTCAAACTAGGATAACCTGTATTTTAAGAGACAGTATTCAGCTGTGAGGTTACATATAAAGGATTATACAACGGCAGACTGTGCCAACCTAATAACAGTATCTATCTTAGGTATAAGTCTGCGTAGCCCTTCAGAGATTAAAAGCGAGGTTACACAAATTGTACTTACAACGTAAAAATTAAAGAATATGTCACGTCCTCCGCAATTGAAGAGCCCGACCAACTCAATGAATGTATGATTGTTTGAGTCAGTAGAAGTCTGCCCACCCCAAACAAGATAAAAATAATCCGAAATGCTTTTTAACATTATAAGGTTTGAGACAATTTGCCTACTGCGATCTTAATAGGCTCTTAATAAACTGGTGCGTCTCACCATCAACAATTTCATCACTGCTTACCATCAGGTGATCGCAGTCAAACACTAGCTTTTTTTTTTACCCGACTGCGCCAGAAGGAGGGTTATGTTTTTCGAGAGTATGTATGTATGTATGTACCTATGTATGTTTGTATGTATGTATGTATGTATGTGTAATTGTTTGGCACGCTCTGCAGCCTGAACGGCTCGATGGATTTTAGCTTGAGAGGTGTCGTTAGATTCGTATTTACTGTGAGAGTGACACTGGGTATATCAAAATAAAAAAAAAACAAAATGGCGAATTTTTGGCGCCAAATTCAAATATTTGGCGCGCTCTGTGGCCTGAACGGCTCGATGGATTTTAGTTTGCGAGGTGTCGTTAGATTTGTAATTACTGTGAAAGTGATATCGTAAAAAAATAAAACTAAAAAAGTAAAAAATAAAAAATGGTAATTTAAAAAACTAAAAATCCCGACTGCTTTTCTGAGTATTCATGAAAAAGCCCTAAAACAAGAAAGTCGTTGTAGCAGTCGGGACCCATTCTAGAAAGTCAGCCGTCTAGTCAGTAGATCTATGATGTAATAAACCCTAATAAAAACACGCAGCCGCAGCGCGACAGTAGCGCGACAGTCGCGCGTTATAATTTACATTGCGCGGCACTTTGCGGCTAATTTGAAGTCGCCCTAAGATCAGTGATATCGGAAGACAACGTCGGATCAATGACCGCGATAAAGGCCGCGGTTAAGGCTGCGGAAATACTATATATATGATTGTGAGCCGCACAGGATCAGTCGCTGTAACGCGGCTTTTTTTTTATTGTGGACATCGTCTAATGACTTTTCCCACTCTTCGTGTCAGAATTTTACTGACTAATACCACATCTGTGTCCGTCAGTTGCAATTTGCATTTAAAAAAATCCCCGCAGTCCTAACTAGCGGGCATCGGCCCCACCTGGGCCCCTACGTTTGGTGACATATCTTTGATGATGGCGTGATCATCTATCGGGTATTTGTCCAGATCAGAAAAAACGTCGGTCTGGTCGGAGGGTCCTCCCTTTTTACACGTTCGCTGCGTTATGAGGTCGAACAAGCCACATGTGTAACTTCTCGCAGGCGCGGCAGTTAAAATCTCTTTCTTTCACTCTGTGCGGGGGACAGCTATGTTAACATTGCTATGGGTATAACTGAGACAAATATATAAAATTGATTTACTCACGAAGCGTTGCGGCGGTGTTTTTTAGAAAAAAACATTTTATGAGGCCGGTCTCATACGTACTGCAAAGAAGTTCAAATTTGCCTCTAAAAGACCTCATACGCACTGGCTGAAAGTTTATGAAAAATGGCTCCGATGCAAACGTGTTACTACGTAGTTGCGCGCTTTTTAGAAAATCACATAAAAAAGAATTAAAAATAAACTTTTTCTGGTTTTTTCTAAGAAAAACGAATGAATGAATGAAATCGGCCGAATTAATTAAGTACACCCGTGTGTACCTACAGTACCACAATGTTTCAAGGTCATTCAAGTTGTACATACGTTCGTAAGTACAATCAGCGTTCTAGGGTTTAACAGAGGTTTGGAGGAGTTTACACTCTATCCCGCATATCTTTTGGTAACTTCCCTGATTGTCATTTGTATGAAGTGAACCTACTGTAACAGCTCTACTCAATGTCGATGGGCTCGCGTGTGCATTGTACCTACTCGTTATCAAGTGAACACTTCCCTTATCGGGGACCGGCTTGTACCATCTGGCTATTGCGTTTTATTTGTATCGAGCATCAGTATCCATTATATTCTTCTTTGGCTGACATAATGCTACTAAATAGTTATTCGTTGAATTTCACAGAAGTTGTTAGTTAATGTAAAACAATGAACACGAAAGTTCCATTATGACGGCAGTCCATTACCATAATCTGTTGGCGAAACATGAATTGCGATTTAAAATTTTAGTTAGGTATCTCTTTACTGATATTGCATTTTAAAATTTGCACAATCTATTTGAAATGTATATTTTCAACTTTGTAATATTAAATGAAAAATTCGGATTTAAAAAGTGTATATGTAGTACTTATTCTGCATTGCTGTCTAACAGTCACAGGCTATTATTACCAAGCATTATGAGCACACGGAAAGAAGGCTTACTTCTACTAATAATCTTAACTTCTAGTATATTGGCTAATACATAACTGGCGAAAGTATAATAAGAATAATATAAGTAATAATAATATAAGTTTATTGTCACAAAAAAAATATACATTGGTATTCACTTTTTAACAAATTGGTCACTACGCTGCTAAAGTTTGTATACAGGTATTGTGAGCCCTGCCTCTCAAACTAGGATAACCTGTATTTTAAGAGACAGTATTCAGCTGTGAGGTTACATATAAAGGATTATACAACGGCAGACTGTGCCAACCTAATAACAGTATCTATCTTAGGTATAAGTCTGCGTAGCCCTTCAGAGATTAAAAGCGAGGTTACACAAATTGTACTTACAACGTAAAAATTAAAGAATATGTCACGTCCTCCGCAATTGAAGAGCCCGACCAACTCAATGAATGTATGATTGTTTGAGTCAGTAGAAGTCTGCCCACCCCAAACAAGATAAAAATAATCCGAAATGCTTTTTAACATTATAAGGTTTGAGACAATTTGCCTACTGCGATCTTAATAGGCTCTTAATAAACTGGTGCGTCTCACCATCAACAATTTCATCACTGCTTACCATCAGGTGATCGCAGTCAAACACTAGCTTTTTTTTTTACCCGACTGCGCCAGAAGGAGGGTTATGTTTTTCGAGAGTATGTATGTATGTATGTACCTATGTATGTTTGTATGTATGTATGTATGTATGTGTAATTGTTTGGCACGCTCTGCAGCCTGAACGGCTCGATGGATTTTAGCTTGAGAGGTGTCGTTAGATTCGTATTTACTGTGAGAGTGACACTGGGTATATCAAAATAAAAAAAAAACAAAATGGCGAATTTTTGGCGCCAAATTCAAATATTTGGCGCGCTCTGTGGCCTGAACGGCTCGATGGATTTTAGTTTGCGAGGTGTCGTTAGATTTGTAATTACTGTGAAAGTGATATCGTAAAAAAATAAAACTAAAAAAGTAAAAAATAAAAAATGGTAATTTAAAAAACTAAAAATCCCGACTGCTTTTCTGAGTATTCATGAAAAAGCCCTAAAACAAGAAAGTCGTTGTAGCAGTCGGGACCCATTCTAGAAAGTCAGCCGTCTAGTCAGTAGATCTATGATGTAATGGGTCCCGACTGCTACAACGACTTTCTTGTTTTAGGGCTTTTTCATGAATACTCAGAAAAGCAGTCGGGTTTTTTAGTTTTTTAAATTACCATTTTTTATTAAATGGTCTATTGTCTAGACTGTTAAAGAATGCCTAGGGCATAAACTTTGCCTTTCTACCTTTGTGTTGCATTATCAAATTAAACCTAATATTTAAAAATCTTTTGCCACAGTCTATGATATCGGCTCCGAAATGACTCGACCGATTTTTATGAATTTCTCTGAACAACTATTTTGTACCCTCCTACCCTCTCCCCCTCACTTTTTTCTTCAATAATTTATATGGCAGAACGAAGTTTGTCGGGTCAGTTAGTAAATGAATAAAATCAAACGCGGCACGCGTAGCGTAAAAATGAAAGTAACAGCGGCCAACTATTCGTGAACTAACGGAACAATATGGACCTGCATCAAACGTCAAGCGCGTAGGCGACGGACAGACAGGCGGGTTGACTATTAAAAGCCTGTGAATGGAAAGAAGTTTATTCAACGGCTTAATGATAGGTTTTCACTTGTTTGATCTAGTTAATAGGGGACAGGCGTGAATATTTTTTTTCTCTGGTGTATCTGTCCACTCATTGACATTCCAGCATTCTACTCATTTCACACCTTGTTTAATAAAACTAGTCTATCTCATTTCTTCTTCTTGCCCTTATCCCATATTACTTGGGGTCGGTGCAACACGTTTTTTTCTTCCAATCTATCCTGTCACCCGTCACATTATCACTTACTCCCTTTTCTTTCATATCACTCCTCACACAATCCATCCATCTCTTCTTCGGCCTCCCTCTTCTTCTCCATCCATTTACGTGTAAACTCATAACTCTTTTAGTAACATGCGTTTCATCCCTCCTCTTCACATGACCATACCAAGACAAACGATTTCCTTTCAACTTTTCAGTCACTGGTGTATACTCATTTCTCACTCTATCCATTTTCGTCACACCACACATCCATCTCAACATTCTCATCTCCGCTATATGCTGTCTTTTTTCTCCCAGCAAATCTATCTCATTTGATCACTAGATATTAATCAATAAAATTAAGTAATTCTGAGGCGCTATAAGAAACACCATTTTTGCATAATGTCATGATATACGCCCTCAGTGGGCGAAATGACGTAATAAAATGTGTCTTTATGTGGAAGATACGCGTGTTACGTCAGACATTTTATACGTTTTCCTTAAAAACGTCTTAGAACTACTGTCCACGGACGCATAGCTTCATGGACGCATATTCGTCATTATACGCTTGGTGTACGCCCGCTCACAGCTTAGGCCTACACTGTCCACGGAAACGTAGCTTCATAGATGCGTATTTTTCATTTTAGGCTTGGTGAGCGTCTGTATGAAGCTAACATACAAAACTATGAAAGTCTATCAATGAAGCGACAACGACACGACCGGCACGTCTCAAATAAAAATATACAACAGCAAAGTCTTGCCGTCGTGTCATTTCCGTATCATTGAACAATAAGCTTTACCCAACTTAATTGACAGATGACATTTTTAATAATGGCCTTTTGCATCTATAATAACATTAGCTTTTCCCCGCGGCTTCGCTCCTGCTCTTACCCTGTACTCTACCCTACTCTACTCCCTCCCTAATGAGCAGGTTTGAGATTTTTTTTTTATTTAACGGGATAAAAATATTATCGTATGTATCATTATTTTTTCTTTATTTCTTTCCTTCTCCTGGTTTTAATCTACGAGTTATAAATAGTGTAAACACGACTTTTTTTTTATACATATAGATGTCAGACTCTTCCTGACTAAAAACCTATCCTGCTCCTTTCATTGCCTTCGTCCCAGGACCCCAGGTTTCATTTTCACATAACCTTTGGCCCCAAGTCAAATCGTTTGATTCAATAATTTCATGCTATTGAAAATGTAAGTATTTGTGACCAGAATATCGCTAACTTCATGTTATCATTATAAATCATTCTTCACAAGGTCAGCCAGGAAATTAGCTAGACTATGTTTTATTTAAATAAATTAAAAGTGAAAATAGTACAAAGAGAAAACGAAATCCATTTACGATAGTACAGTGAAAAGTTACTATCAGCATTTAGTTGTTTGTCTTATTTATTTGCTTTAAATTTCACTATAATTTGATTAAAAAATAGGCTTAGCGTTTTTATTTTTTCTTAGAAATAGATATTATTTCTAAAAAAAAAAAACGATATATTAAAAAAATAAATATAAAATAGAAAAAATAGCAATGATATTTATATTAAACATGGTAGATCTGAGAATCTTCTAAGCTCTAGTTAGCAGAATTCATCTGAAATTTTCAGGTTAAGTATTTCTTGTTAATACTAAAGTTAATACTTATTTGACTGTTACTGTATAGTCAACTAAGAAACACCGTTTTTTTTTTGTTTAAATTAACGAAAAAAAAAAATACCTTTAACAGTCTTACTAAAACCTATTTGCAAAATAAATATCTTTCGTCATTTATTCAAGTTAAAATGATTTTTCCTTCTTTTATAAACAGTGATAGGAATAGGTAGTGCCTATTTGCCTAAACTTCAAAGAACAGAGACAAGAAACGGAGACTTCCTTAGTACTAAATTTTTTCCAAGACATCTATCCCGAAATTTCGAGACAACACTTAAATACATTTAAAAAAATTGTTATTTGGAATAAGTAATTCGTCTATATTTACCTAAAGTTTGCGACTAGATATATCTTATTAAATAACATACACAGTCGTTACAACCATAAAATTTTCAGAATTTTTTTTTGGAGAACATTTTGTAAATGACTTATTGATCGTAATACACAACGAATCACAATGTTTTTATAAGAAGCCGTACACGTTTCGAAGTAAATATCTTCTTTCTAGCTCACTCTCGGCTACGTTGAATGAGATTTCTAAAGTTCAAGTGTAAAATAAGGCTTTCAAATAATAAAACGGTATTTTTTTATCATTTTAGCATTCTCTATAGTAGAAAGAATTTATCATTCAAAAAAAAGGTACTTAAATAAACAATTCATTTATTTGCCAGAATGTAGGTATACAAAGTGGTATGATATTAATATTAATGAGGTTTTTTTGCATGGAAATCTCCTAAGAATCGCCAGACAATATCGGTGGTGTGAAAGGACCCTTACGTTTTTTTTTAACTAGATAATGCCCGCGGCTTTTCCCGCGCGTACTACTGTTTTTGTATCCCATGGAACTATACTTTTTTTTAATAGGAAGTAGCCTATGTGCTAATCCACACCTTAATCTATATCACTAACAAATTCAGCATTTTCAGTGGAATTAAGTAATGGACATCCATACAAACTATCACATTTATAATATTGGTAATTGCATAGGTATTAGATATAACATAGTCTGTGATCTCTGCCTACTCCTCCGGGATAAAGGCGTGAAAAAATACGGAAGTCATCGATATCATGCACATTTTAAGAAGACCTGTCTGATCACAACAATACAAACACACGCAGTGTGTGTCACTAGGCTGATATAGCCTTGCATTGCATTGCATCAGCCTTATAATGTTCCCACTACTAGGACTCAGGCCTCTTCTCTAGGAGAGGGATATATAGACTAATATAGGATAGGCTGATATAGGATAAGTTGTTATTATGGAGTTATAAATTATAAATGTTATGTCTAATCGCAAACTTTAGGTAAATATAGACGAATTACTTATTCCAAATAACAATATTTTTAAATGTATTTAAGTGTTGTCTCGAAATTTCGGGATAGATGTCTTGGAAAAAATTTAGTACTAAGGAAGTCTCCGTTTCTTGTCTCTGTTCTTCGAAGTTTAGGCTAATAGGCACTACCTATTCCTATCACTGTTTATAAATTAAAGTTTAAAACTTTTAAACAAACGGGATAAATGTTAGTATTTTTAGCAAAACGCCAATCAGATTTTTTTTATAACTTCACGCAGCTAAAGAGTAATTCATAATGAAAAAACTCAACAGCACTTTTGGGGCAGTTAGCTACTTAAGAATAGCAGCTTATAATCTAAGTATTGGCATGAGGATGTTTTTAATATCATGCAAATTTCATCACGCATGCGGATTTGCTCCACATGCGTAACCACAAATATCCTTTTCATACAAGTATTTATTATAATGCGTGCAATACGCACGCAGGACGCGTTTTTTTTTTTTTGCCTTTTGAAAATTTTTTCATGCGGAGCAAATCCGCGTGATATTAAAAACACCCTTACGCAGTCCAAAAATTAAAACTCCCAAGATACTACGCTAATATGACTCACTCTTCAAGTACCTAATGATTTCATTTGATATTGTGTAAGACTTGAACAGACAGATTAACGCAAACTTGTCCGTCATGGTTTAGAAAAGCCACTGATTGTGAAGCACCAGGCTATTACTTCACAATTCATAACTTTCAACGGTCATTTCTTTTCAATTCAGTCCCTTCACTTTTCAATCGCAACGCTAATTTACAACTAAAACATCAACATGGTTTTAAGCTATGTGCACATGCAACTAGCAATGGCAAATACGCAAAACCATCGCTCATTTCTTTTACAAAAAAAGCATGGCTAGCGTGCTTGTAAAGTCTATGCGTGTCCACGTCACTTGTGTTCGAACCCTTACGCTTAACAATTTAATCCATGGAATAAAGCAAGTTTTCAGAAATAAAGTCGTAAGGTTCTTGCACTAATTGAAACTTCCAAGCAAGGGGCATGAGGCCTGGTAGCACGCAAACTGCAGAATACACTTTTCTAATTACATCGAGACCTGTGTATTTAGAGAATGGAATTCTTTGCATTATCCTCGTTAGTATACTCAGCACCGAGTTAAAATTATGCAGGTGATAAGAATAATATATCTCTTGACCGCCCTTAGTTACACCCAATTAACTTTAAGCGACGAGAGTATTTTTTTATGGTGTATAATAAAGAATTTATCATGGCTAGACGCGCGTCAAAATAGGCTGTAGGGAATATGTATGAAAAAAATTATTGTTAATTAACTAGTTTATCAATAAATAATACAAAAATCGGTATAAAACCGAACGAAACATAATGACTTACTTGACTTAAGATCCTGTGTCCCCTAGCTGGGGCTCAGGGCGTCGACAGTAGTCACCCATTGCGACCAGTCTTGAGCGTCTACGCTTCACCTCGCTCCATGTCAGTCCGATGGCCATCGCTTCTGCGACACGGTACGTTGCCAAGTTTGCCGAGGAGGGCCGCTCTTTCTTTTCCTTTGAGGATTCCAGTCCAAGGCATGTTTATATATGATCGGAATCCCTCCTGAGCGTGTCACCAATCCATCTCTACTTACGACGTTTGATCTGGTGGTTGATCAGATGATCAGGCTTTCGTGGCATTTCTCCAACAGCTCTACGTTAGAGATGGTCTTGGACCAGTAAATACCGAGGATGCGACGGAGACATGGGTTTATAAAAACCTGAATTTGGCGTGAGATCTCTTTTGTCACCTGTAACGTAACGCATTCGTAAAGCAGGACAAATTTGACGATGGGCCCGAAGATCTTCGGGTCCAAAGTCTTTCTCACCAAGACGCCTTTTTCTGCGGCTGCCGTACGGGCGTGAAGTAATTTGACGTCACAGTTCTTATAACAGTCTTCTCTTTCTAATTAGTAGCTTTAAAGCTTTATAACTTCGTTGTTGATGAAGATATTTCAAAATTTCTTTCATGATGTTCGCTAAAGCTAAAAATGATTTAACTTAGGAAATTAAAAAAAAAGCTTTGCCAGTGCCTTCGTCTGCGTAAGAGTGAAAAATTATCCCAAAGGAGCAAACTCCCGGTACCTATACACCGTTAAATTTTGATCGTTTTAATCCCGTGAAGGTTTGATCCGGTACATGAAACACTATCGATTTGTAAAGATAAAATAAAAAAGTAAAGTTTTTTTTCTAAAACTCGAATTAATATACGCATGTAAAAAAATAATTTCTTTAAGTAAACGAGTCAATGACCTTCTAGGTAGTTGTCGGTCGTTGCGTACTAACTACCTACAGTTCATTGAACTCGCCCAGCTGACGTTTACTTAGAGAAATTACTTTCGTACACGCGTAAATTAATACGAGTTTACAAAAAAAAAGCAATTTATTTTTAAATTTTATCTTTATAAATAAATACTGTTTCATGTACTAAATCGACCCTCCACAGGATTAAAACGATGAAAATTTAACGATGTATAAAGTATACAGCTATAACATATACTATTGTATATTCTGTTTTGTGTGTTCCATTCTGGTTTCTATGTTTGTTATTGTTGTGTTCTTGTTTGTTTTCTGTTTATTTATTTTTATTCTATTCTATTCTATTCTATTCCAGGAGAAAGCCTACCCGTGTGTACTCGTTGAGCCGTTTGAGAGTGAAAGAGTAACAAACATACACACACATACAAATTTTCGCAAAAAGAATATGATTCTTATGATAACGTCAGATGGCTTAAAATAAATTCAAAGTCAAATGTATTTATTTACTACACATAACAGGTCCTTCATGGTATTCATTATAAAATTTCATTTTAATATGTGCTACCTTGTCAGGCGTACAAATATTGTTTACACAAATGGTTTGCTACGTATTCTACACTGAATAGGTACAAGTTTATTGCTTATTATTAAACAGATGCAAACGTTATTAATTAAATATTTAATTATAAACACAAAAGAATCCCGAAAACTGCTCACTTCAGTATAAAATAATAGATCACCTTGATAATGGACCTTTTCAATTGTCAAGAAGTCAGTCAGTCAGAAAAACACATTCTAAAACGTAGATCTATATGGCGAAGAATGTGCTAGAAACTCCATAGACACTATTTCTTCACAAGAGACAAATTTGTGCATCCGATATCAGTGATCCCCGACTGAACAAGTATGCTGTCGCCTGCCATTATTCTACGAATACATCGACAGCTTTACTGCTGAATAATCACAAATAAGTTTCGGTGTTGCCAATACGAAATAAATTATATGATATTCATAGTTATATAAACAGATACAATCTGATTACGTGTCACCTAACTTGTACCCATACTCTATTCGCGACAGCATTATACAAAAGTTAAAAAGGTTATTTTTAGGGTACGCTTTGTAATAAATAACAATATAAGAATATTTTGCTTAATTACAGTTAAAACTGATGCTGAATTTATTATAATCAACTTATATACCAACTGTTATACTTAAATGAATTCATTTGAACTATCCATCTTTTGAATTTATGTGGCTTTTAATTAAATAAATTATTTAGTTCATATAATAATATAAACTACTAGTGTCAATGTTAAAAACCTAAAAGAAGCAGGAGTTGTCGGTACCTGGGACCTTTTTCAATATACTATATGATATTAGTTATTACTTTCTGTATGAATGTTAATAATTATCTTGTTGCCTTGTATTGTGTACAATTCATATGTTTTGTAAGGCGGAAACTTGTTGATACGCCATTTATTTTAAACTAAGTTATGTTTATTTAAAAAAATCCATTTCATTTACTAAGTGTTAAGTAAGTACTTACCTTAAAATAATCAAATTTATCTAAGTAGGTAATGTTAAAATTTTATATTGATACCTTTATTTATTTAAAAAAATTATCTCGAAATGTTTATGTTGTGCACAACTGCTTCTATGAACCTCTTCTGTCTAATGCAGAATTGAATCGAGTATAGCATGTACTGCCCCATTACTAAGCAAAGGCCTCCCTCCATTCTTTCCATTGTTCCCGGTTTATTTTTGCCAATTCCTAAGAAAATCCTTTAAGTCGTCCCGCCATCTTCTTTGTGATCTGTTCGTCCCTTCGAAATTTCGAATTACTTGAATTACCATAGTATATTTCGAATCGCGAATAGCAGTGGTGGCCGAGTGGTAACGATCCCATCTTACGAGTTGTAGGTCGCGAGTTCAAACCCAGCCAGGCGTATTACTTTGTATAATTTATTTCATCACCACTACTCTCAAAACGGTGAAGGAAACCGGCGTGTCCTAGAATCAAAAATTCGAAGAAATCTGACATTCATTAACCCGCACTGGGCCCACGTGGTAGATTTCAGTCCATTCTCCGCTCCTAAAGAGAAGGCCCTGAGTCCTGGCAGTGGAAACATTAAAAGGCTGATTGTGCTATGTTTATGCTATATTCCAAATTCTAATGTTACATTACCATCTTTAACTCCATTAGTAGTAAACCGTAGGCCGATGTGTATTGCGTGTACTTTTCCAATTTTATCTTCTACCAGCATACGTCACGCTTTTTTTTGTATGTACTCACGTACTCATAGACAACTGAGTGGATGAACTCTTTTGGTTCTAATTACACGCTTTTTTTTACCGCTGATAAGTTGTCACTAGACCGCTATCTAATAGAGAGCGATAATGCAGTTGACGAGGGAGCGCTATTACGTACGAGTAACCAATTCACTCTTGACATAAAGATTTCCAGTTTGTAGCCATGAGGACACATGCATTCTGGCAGGAAATGCCACTCTTTAGCTGTACGTACAATGGAAGTATTTCCAAAAGGTTTTGTACGTATAGGTGAGATGTCCACAATGTACCAGTGGTGCATCATCGTAAACCTAGTGGCCCGAAGATGAAACAGTCTTGCCAGAATTAGGCTATGCAATTTCTACGCACACTCTCCGAAATGCAATCGGTAGATAACCGACAAGCTAACAACTCGGCGTCGATACTCAAAACTTTGAAACCTCGAGTCGACGAGTGCATCATTGCCAATGATCTGCCTTGCTCTTCTACCAATTGACTCAAGTATCGGAAATTACCTATAATAATAGAATCCCCACTTGCTTTGTTTTACATTTATTCTTGAATGTATACGTGTGATAACACAAAGCGCCCAAGCTTCTGCCAGCCTGCAAGCTTCGCCCGTGTGAAAGTCGGTGTCTCCATAAAAAATCCAACCCCCGTTTTACCCCTTTAGTCGTGGAGTTACTTAAAATTCGTTCTTATTGAATGTCTACACCTTTTAAAGAAAGTACCTACCATATTTAAAGTTTGTTGTTGTTATAGTTTCTGAGATTTCGTGATTAATCAGTGAGTGGTATTTCACTTTTATATATAATATATAGAAGATTGCTGGTCTATAATATGTTGGCTGCGAGCAGTGGTGACCGAGTGGTAACGACGTCGACTACGACTTGTAAGTCGCGGGTTCAAACCCAGCCAGGCGCATTACTTTGTATAATTTATTTCATCACCGCTGCTCCCAAAAAAAAAAGACCAGCATGTCCTAGAACCAAATATTCGAAGACATGTGAGAGCCACTAATCCGAACTGGGCCCGCGTGCTGGATAAGGGATAATCTCCAAAACGGGCGTATTCGTGTGATCGCTCTGGTGCTTTTCAGATATTGATATTTAATGATAATTATGTATCTCATTAAAAAGAATGATATTCAAATAGTACATTTTTACTTTTGGCCTTTAATTTACACAAACAGTTATGAAAATATTTAAGTTCAAAAAATTTTGCGACCAGAGCAATCATAATTGGTGCCAGAGCGATCATTTATGGTGAAATCAGTGAAACAAAAAAAAAATAAATTGATAAAATATTATTTATTAAGCCGTTTTCAGTCATATTCAGTGTACGTGTAACAAGATTATATATTATGTAAGAGAAATGTATTATGATAGAAAAAAGGTCAAGGCATATTATCAGTCATACATATCAAAAATACGGAATATTTTATATAAAATAATTGTTAAAATAACAAATTAACATAATTATAAAAAAAAAAAAAAAATACAATTTCTATAAGGCTTAGTTAATCAACAAACTAAGAAAATAAGGTTTATTGGAAGCTCAGAAAATTGAATAGTCATCGAAGTCGAAGTCGGGTAAATCTGCTGCAGAAACCTTTGTCAAGGTGTTATCATTTTGCAACGAAGATAAAACTACCTCGGAAATACTTGGAGTAATTAAACTTTAATAGTCAATAGATGGGACTTCATCCCAAAAACTGTCCAGCTGGTCCAAGTTGTGTAATGATTGTTGACTTTGATTTGCGGTTGTAGTCTGTCTATTATTTAGCATTTGTGGGAGCTGAATTTGTATGTCCTGATTACATTTTTTTGAACGCTTAACCAGTGAAGGTCGGCTTGTCTTCCTTGATGCCCATGACATGTTTGTCTTTGAGGTGTTTTGGTTCGAGCCGCTTCTAGTTATAAACTCCATTTTACCAGACGTCATACAGCTAATATCGTCATCTTCAAAAAACAGTTTTATATCTTTTATTAACTGTTGTTTTATTGTATATTTTATTTCTTGTACATTATCTTTGTTTGGAGTTAAAACTAACATTTTTCATTCTAAATGTTGACCTTTCTTTACTTTGATTTTTTAGCCTGTTCAATTGTCTTCTAATACGTTCGCTACTTATTTTTAACTCTTGAATTTTTGATATTTTAGTTTTAATTCCCTATTAACTGTATATTTCATCTTTCTTAATAAGACTTTCCATGGAGAGGTTTTTTTTGTTACTGACGATATTTTATGTTTAGTGAATATATTTAGACTTTTTTGAGACCTGTGATATGTTGCTAATTGAGCTTTGTGGACTATCGGGACAGAAGCTGGAAGAACCACTGCCAATGCATGTTAGTTCGTTCATTCGTTCAGTATCTTACGATGGCCGCTGAGATCTTGTTATTCTTCTTAGTCTACTTACCGGTGACGTAGGTGAATCAAAATAAGACAAATTTTCGTATTCTTTAACGGTCTCTGGAAGACAGGAATTCGTCTGAGAATAAACTTTTACACGATTAATAATGTTAAACTCATTTTCAACATTTTGTGTTACAGTTTGCAGTATCTATGTTTTATTACATTGTTGGTGCTTAAGGTTGGAGATGATTGAGGAACATTTGAAAGAGGTTCACGATTCTCAGATATATAGATAGGTTCTTCATTTATTGGGAGATCATCAGTTGCTGGCAACTTATCCACTTTTTTCTTTAAATAATATCGTCGGGAACTCTGCCTACTTTTCTTCCTACGAACCTTTTGCTGGCTAGGAGTCAAATCACTCATTGATGGTACTGTGTTCCGAGCTTTTTTCCTTTGGTAACTCTCTCTTGACTTTACAAGCCATTGTGTGTATAGATCTGGATATTTTTTTTTATCTTGGCCATTCTACGATGCTCAGCAAATTTCTTCCTAAGACTTTTTCTTCAATAGATAATTTATTTCAAGGCATGATTTCAATCTGCAACAATAGTTGCCATTAAATTTTAGAGAAGAGAGGGTTAAAGTTGTTTTGCTAAATGCCAATATAATAATTGTTATCAAGGTAAAATACGTCAAAATCTGTTTATAGGTTTAGATTATCCAAAAAAACCCAGAAAAGGTTATAAATTAAAGGTTATATGCATAGTTCATCGTTTGTCATTGTTACAGTTCGGTACTACTACTTAAAATAGATTTATAACGTACAATTAATGCAAAATATCATCACTCTGGTCTTTTTGGACAGAGCAATCACAGCCATAGCGATCAGAAAAAGTCACAAAATCATAAATAAAGCTAAATATAAAAGCAGAAGAGAGTTGTGATTACGTCTCATAAAAAACCTCATAATGATCACTTAATTCACATAACAAACACATTCACAAGCTTACTATATAATTTAAATAACGTGCCATAGCAATCACAAAATTCAAGAACCAAATCCAGAGTAATCATAAACTTACCTTCGTAATGTTGGAGTGTGGGGACGTGGCACGGAGTTATCCTCCTCGGTGGTTCGACCACTGCTGGGGTTGCCCCACGGAAGGTAAATAGAGTGTCTATAACGCGTAACTAGGGATGAGCACGATGTTTTACCTCAGCGCAGAGCGATGAGATAAAATGCCCGGTCACGATTTTAAATTCAAATTGTGGCAAAAGTATTGTTAATATATCTAAAAATATTTTATTAATATGAAGATTAACTATTTGTAATGTAATCTAAATAAGTTGTTTCACATGAACATTCTCATTAAAAAGTTAAAGAATATTTTTTTCATTCAATCGGGAGTTGGGTCAACCCAGAGCGATCAGGATTTTAGGGTTTAAGATTTTTTTTTAAATATTTAAAATAAACTTATTCATAATATTAGCCTTGTACCACGTAGATTAGACATCGAACTGTATATAAAAAAATATTTTCAAAACGTTTTTCAATTTTAAAATGGGTTTATCCAGCCCGACACGAAAAAAAATGCCTCTGGAGATCGACCCATAACGGGCCATTCCCTCTACTAGAGAGGAGGCCTGAATCCCAGCAGTGGGAACATTATAAGGCAGATGCTATGCTATACTGGTCATATGATTTCAATATTTGCAGTCGTATCGTCTGTCCGCATACCTATATCCAAAGGGAATTCTAGTTCGAAAGCAGAACAATGAAAATCGTGTTAGGAATACTAATAATATGCTTGCCTTTGAGTGTAATAATCTCTTGGTAACTATTGGGAATATTCGGTATCCGTTCACGGTATTATTCAACAATTCATTGGAATCTGAATTGAAATAGGTCAGATTTCAACGCTTTGCAGTTT
Organism: Leucania comma; assembly: GCA_958295575.1. Lineage (NCBI taxonomy): Eukaryota > Metazoa > Arthropoda > Insecta > Lepidoptera > Noctuidae > Leucania > Leucania comma. The sequence continues at coordinate 8,615,013 of OY282474.1, read as the reverse complement.
ATTTGGATTTCAAACGATTAACTGCGGAAATGGTAGTTCAAATGTTTGGACTGAATGATTAATTTTGGTTGAAGTTTAGGAAGGAACTATTTTAAGTCACAGTTTGGTTCACCTACGAATTCCCAGCTATTGAACCCTTTGATAGGCACAAAAATTTGACAATCGAAATAAAATTGGTAACTAACATTAGAGCTTATTTAGAGAGACTTTACTAGTGGAAGACGAGAATTTAAGAAAAATATTTATCTTTATATATTTTAATGAAAAATGTGTTTCAATAGTCATGGTTTACCAATCAATAAAACATCTATAGTGATCGCAATTTTTAAATTATGGTTTATAAAAATTATGGTAAAATTACTCTTTCTGCCAGTAAAAGGGGTTAAAGTAATTTAGTGACTTGTTATCTAAGTTGGCATCTAATGACGGTAAATGGATATGGTATGATAAAAAAAAAAATAAACATGATGCGCCAACTTCAAATAAAATAATGGTAAAGAGTACTTACATACCTATACGTACATTTTGCTTATGAGGGACTTGTGGCCAAATAAAAACAGTCGTTTGAGTCAATTTTCAAAGTCAAGCTGTGTGGATAAGATACCCATGCTTTGCCTTCTAAAGATTGTTACAGATAGTCGAAAACTAGTAAATCTAATTCCAGTCCTGCCAAGAGTTACCCAAATGCTGCAACCCAGCAAGAAGGTCAGGTAGTCAGTCGCTCTATGTAAAAATACTCTGATATCCAGCTGCATTAAGTTAAACAGCCGACACCAACCATAGTTGGGACAAAACTAAGCAGATCGATTGATACGTTACGGGACAAATTGTGATACGCGTCATGTTAGGGAACATTTTGGCCTCTAATGTATCCGCGATGCTTGGTTCTTTCCAAATAATTACTCAAAGTTGAATAAAATACATATACATTATTTTATTGCAATTTATCAGAAAAACCAATCGTCGGACCGGTTTCCTCATCCCCGATACCAAAAAGTATTTTTATCTACAGCCACGATCAAGTAAAATATACAAGATATAAACTTTAACGCGAATAATAGGCACCCTTTGAGGCGAAGTGTCAAAGAACTTTAAAAGGCGCAAGGCCACCTAGTGTGCATCGCTATGCAAAATATAACTCAATTATGATTGCCAACACAAACAGTACTGAATAAAGCCACAGGACAGAAAGATACCGAAAGCTCACTTTCAATAATATTAACAGCTATTTAGTTCGATTATTTTATCGATTGCATCACTGCTTACCATCAGGTAGGAACGAAGTCAAGCACTAGTTCATATTATAAAAAAAAAATATAGCTGTCGCCCGTGGCCCCACTTGCGTGTCTGCAGTCTATGAGGTTAATCCAGATGATGAAAGCGGTGGTCCTAACCAATTTCATTCAAATAATTTGAGCCTGAATATGCACGCACGTGGATTCATACACATGGTGGAGATGTATCTCATTTGGGCGGAGCACCACCATGTGGTGACCTCCCATGCCGGGCCTTGATACAGTCATGGTCCGGGGCGAGGATGGATGGGTGCTGATCCTATCCTTCTGCGAAGCAGTAATGCTAGCGAATGATATGGCCGCAAGCGTAAGGTAACGAAACATCCTCACACCCCAGCCGCCGAGATCCCGATCCCGACTATTAAGAGACATCGTAGGTATGTGGGGTCGCGGTGCAATAGTCAGCTCGCCATCTGGCCATAGTAATTCATTCACGCCTCAAAGAGATGTCTGCAAAATTGTAGGGTAGGCCGGACCCGCGAGGTGAAACGGAAACCCGTGGTTTTAGAACGCAAAAGGCAACTGAAAGACACAGGTGTGGCTGTAGTCAAAAAAGTTTGACCGCCCGCATCACCCTGAGTGCGAGAAGTCATTGGATGATTTCTCACCTTAAAAAATAAAAATAAAAAATGCACACAGATATTAATACAAACCTACAGAGTATACAAAGCCTTTATAATATTAGTGTGAAAAAATATTATTTTTAATATTACTACTGTTGAGGAGTCGAATAGTAGAAATGTATTGAAGAATAAGGGACATTCTGTGACGACCCTAAATAATTGGGATAAGGGCAAGAGGATAACGAGGTACAACTAAGTTGGGTTCCGTCAGGTTAACAAGACGTAGTTTATACAACATTTTACATACATAATAATCATAATATAACCCTCCCGAGCCAATTTCGATCGCTGATTTCAACAGAGACTAGCCAAGTAAGCAGGAGATTGTTAGAGCGGACAAGTGTGAGCGAAAACAAAGGAGCACTATCTTTTCCTTTACTCACATAGTCAAATGGGACGGCAATCTGACACGTCGGAGTGAGATCAGGCGCAGCACCAACAGCTCGAAGTACTTTCTGAGGCACTGCGACACATACCAACTTCCGAACCTCGGGCTGCTACTGAGTCGTTCCTACTAAAAAAACCCAAAAGCAGTATTGATTTGACCAGTTAATCAAACCCAGACCTTATGCTCAGCAGTTGCGCTTGCGACCACAAACTCAACAAGACAGTTAACATACCTATTTGCATACATTCATAGGTGTAGCAATACCTACTCAACTATATTAATACAATTAGGTAGTTTTTTGAGTAATAAAACCACCAAAAAGTATTAACGACAAAAACATTTTCTAAGAACTAAAGTTAAACTGTTTTACAAGAATATTTTCAGAAAGATCATCATCATCATCATCAGCCTTTTAAAGTTCCCACAGCTGGGACACAGGCCTCCTATCTAGGAGAGTGAATGGGCCGTAATCCACCACGCGGGCCCAGTGCGGGTTGGTGGCTGTCACATACTCGTATCTTCGAATTTTTAGTTCTAGGACATGCCTGTTTCCTCACGATGTTTTCCTTCCCCGTTTTGAGAGCAGTGGTGATGAAATAAATTACACAAAGTAATGCGCTTGGCTGGGTTTGAACCCGCGATGTACAACTCGTAAGTCGGGGCCGTTACCACTCGGCCACCACTGCTCTCAGAAAGATACAAACTATAATATTAGAAAAAGTTTTCGAAATATTTCAATAAATAGCTTCTAAGTTATCACTATCTGGAAGTATGGAATTTGCAAAATATGAGAAGAAAAAATTAATGTACTTACCTTACTTTATAGACCTTATTTATTTAGAATTTATTAAATCACTACATAGTATAAAACAAAGTCGCTTCCCGCTGTCAGTCCCTATGTATGCTTAGATCTTTAAAACTACGCAACGGATTTTGATGCGGGTTTTTTAATAGATAGAGTAATGGAAGAAGAAGGATTATATGTAGGTATAATACATGCATAATATTGCATTGCACCCGTGCGAAGCTCGGGCGGGTCGCTAGTATTTTATAATTTTATCATAATGTTTAATAAACACGGCTTTGGTTCTATTCGTGTCGGGGAACTCGACTTTTTTTTTCTGACCAGTATTAAGCAACCTGTACAGATCAGGGGATTTACTCTCGAGTTTAATTCCGATCGGTCGACACTGGAATTATGACGTTAGGTACTCTTGAATTCGATGCTAACGCCAAATTGGTTTAAAATTGCGTGACCACACGCCAAGCCCAATCCCCATTTTACTTAGTTTTCCAAAAAGCTCACGCAATTTGGCGTTAGAATTCAAGAGTACCTAACGTCACAATTCCAATGTCGACCGATCGAAATTAAACTCGAGAGTAAGCCCCCTGTTATTGGCCTCATAGCTGTGATGCAGGATACATACAAAAAACAAGAGTAATTCTGCCTTTTTAGTCTCAAAGTTGTCTAGTTACAGGTGGTCCAAAGGCTACTTTAGACTTTACCAAAGGGTATCGTGTTATCAAATAACTAGGATGCAGAGTTCAGATAGGCAGTCGCTCCAAAATAAGATTTTTCAGCTGCCTTCCGGTATACTAGAAGCAGATCCCAATATAGTGTAAAAACCTGCCAGCCCTGTAGGATTGTTCAAAAGAGTTACTGCGACCTTGGAACTTTAAGGAAGAGGAACCCAGGCAAGTTTTAGTACCGCGCGTAGAGTTCGATGCACACTTCAAAAAGATGTCAGCGAAATTGTAGGGACCCCAGCTGGGTGGAAGCCTACTAGGCCATGGGTCCACGTTTTAACAGGGAACCCGTGGTCCTGGGATGCAAAGAGTAGCTGAAGGGACATAGATGTGGTTTTAGTCAGTAATAAAAGTCTGATAGTTCTTACTCCGTCCTAAAGTGGGAAAAGTCATTGGACGTTATCCTACCTTAAAAAAGGTAAGTTTTAGTAAGTAAAAGTCAGACACTCCCTCTCGCTCCATATAGAGCAATAAAAGGTAATGATTATCTCGAAAAAAAACCGGGCAAGTGCGAGTCTTCAGCACTGAGGGTTCTGTACAAACTACCTATGAAAACAGTTCAATTCCCGAACTGAGTTACGAAATTTTTTCCGAAACGCAAAACAAAACTTTTTTTTATGAAGTAACTATACATTTAAGAGTATTCACATTTTTTCCTATACTTGTGCTATGAGACCTTGCTACATGCCAAACAAAGTTTTTGATGAACGAGAAGTACCCTATGAATTTTGATTCCCTTGAGAGTGTCGAAATATACGTTTTTTGCGACATAAACGGCCGTATCTTTTTCTTTTTCGTTAACTCAGAAGTTTAATGTTTTCACGGCTATAAGGGACCGCAGAATTGAGTATATTGTTTTAATTTCAACTCGGTACCTCCTTGCGTCCTCGAGATAAAGGGTCTTGAAAAAAACCCTCTTGAAAAACTAGGCAGATTCATTGTCCGGTAAAGAACTTCTGTATTTATTTACCTACAGCTTGTCTTGTTATCTCTTGCAGTTTATTTGCTAAATGTTTGCCTACAGACATTATTCTCATCGGCGGCTAAATACTCCACATATTTAGAAACCGCTGAAATTAAGTTGTAAAACTATCGTGTTTAACAATTCTGGTATTTTACTATCGATGTTAACATTTACTAAATACTTCTGAGACTGTTGCATATTGTTTTCAAGGGTATACAATTACCATACATATGTAAGAACATGTTATGTATGTAACTAAATAAGAAGGAGGATGGACTATGAAATCTGGGCGCACATTCCAAACAAGATCTAAGATTTGAAACTTGACTTACTTTCCCTAGTAACTTTTATTCAGCTCAAAAATACCATCATCCAACGATGTAACACACACGCTATTGGGAAGTGGGCCCAGGAGTGGCTTCCTCCTTTCGATTATAGACGGGATTGCTGGTGCAGTGGTTTAACGATTGGATGCTGCGCTGCGTGTCGCAAGTAAGATTCCCGTACGAAAAAAAAAATACAGATAGATGTTCCAAGTTTAGTTGTCTTCTGTTTGTGAATTTAAATGTTCGTGAACGCACCCAGGATATAGGAGTGAAAGTAATGTAAAAAAAAATACACGTAGGTGTATTGTACACCGTTAAATATTGGTCGTTTAAATCCCGTGGAGGGTCGATTCGGTACATGAAACACTATCGATTTGTAAGGATAAAAATAAAAAATAAAGTACTTTTTTTAACTCGAATTAATTTACGCATGTACGAAATTGATTTTTTTAAGTAAACGAGTCAATGATCTTGTAAGTAGGTAGTTGTCGATTATTGCGTACTAACTACCTACAGTTCATTGGCCTCGCTCAGCTGACGTTCACTTAAAGAAATTAATTTCGTACATGCGTAAATTAATTTGAGTTTAAAAAAAGTACTTTATTTTTTAATTTTCTCTTTACAAATCGATAGTGTTTCATGTACCGAATCGACCCTCCGCGAGATAAAATCACCAAAGTTTAATAGTGTATACTATTTTCTAACCTCGCGGAGAACTGTAATATCACGATGCGGGATTTTCCACAGGCACTTCTTCGTAAGTCATCTGAGAAATCATCTCTGATTTCTCTCGTCCTTACTACCCTTGACTTCAATATCTGTATATTTATAAGTAAAATCCTAACTCACTCACTGACTCATCAACGCCCAGCCCAAACCCTTGGACCTAGAACGCTGAAATTTTGCATAGAGGTTTTTTTATGATGTATGCAAAGAAAAATAAATTTTCTTACAAAATGTACCCCGTAAGGGTATGAAACGGTCGACTAAAGTTTGTATAGAGAAACCTACTTTTACGGGAGTGAAGTGGCTGAAGACGCTGGTACGTCTTTCAAATGTGTTTATGAACAAAAATAAAACAAAAAAATATGAAAACGAAATACTATTCACTGATTAATCATTCGTCGACGGCGCGTTCTGTTCCTGCGCGCTTCAAAGAGCTGTCAGCACACTGAAGAGGCCGAGCTTGCTAGCTGCAGGCAGGCAGGGTCGAAGCCTACTGGGGTCATGGGTCAGCTTCCGAAAGGAATACCCGGCCCCGGCACGATAGGCTACGAAGGAACGGGGTAGGCTTTTAGTCAGTAAGAGTCTAACACTACTTCCCGCTCCGCCCAAGGGCGGGATGTGTCATTGCATGATTTTACCTACCATAAAAAAAAACACCTAAAAACACAAAATTTTGCAGGTAGGTTTTTTATAGGGTGTAGACCTCAGCTAAGAACGGATTTTACGAACTTCCACGCCTCAGGGGGTACAATGGGGTTTGTATGGAGAAATCTACTTTCACGCAGGTGAAGCTACCGGCAGAAGCTATTATTATATATATATAATTATAATTCACGATTTGACGACCTCAAAAAACCCAGCCTGCTATCTGCAGGCAGGCAGGGTCGAGGCCTATTGGGGCCAAGGGTCGGCTTCTGAAGCGAAAGCTCGGCCTAGTTATTATAGGCAAAGAAGGAACAGTGTAGATTTTCAGTCAGTAAGAGTCTGACACTGTATCCCGCTCCGCCCAAGGGCAGGATTTGTTATAGGATGATTTTACCTACTATAAAAAACCATACTATTCACCTTACTCGAATTCTCAAACCAATTAGAGGCGTAGGTTGATGTCAATAAAAATCTCTACTGCCGTGATGATTCGGGTCAGAAAAAAAAGACACGTCTTTATAATAAAATGTAACGTAAGTTTGATGAATAATATCGTTTATGAAAAAGGAATAAATAACGTAAAGCGTCAGCTCTTAAAGTATTTAATTATTCATACGGTTGAATCCTGAATAATTTAGTGAATAAAACATACGCCCGAATAAAAACCAATTAAAGGTTTATTGCTTCCAATAATCGGAGATGGAGGCATAATTATTGGATTTATGCCAAAATCTATCATGGTAGTTTCTCCTTTTACCGGCCCATTAATGTCCTCATTAAATAACAAATTGCAATTATAATTATGTTTCAATGAGAATAATTATTACTAAATTGTTTTTAAGAGCGGTAAGGGTTTTTTTATGGTAGGTAAAATCATCAAATGACAAATCCCGCCCTTGGGTGGGGCGGGAGATAGTGTCAGACTCTTATTGACTAAAAACCTATCCTGTTCCATTCATTGCCATCCAGGGCCCCGGGATTCATTTTCACCTAACCCTTGGAAGAGGGGTAAGGGTGGGATGATAATGTTTTACAGGTAAGTAAGATTGGATTGAATAATAATCCAATTGTATTAGCTGTCACTCATTGCTATGTCCGTGGTGCCTCCACCACATTCGCAAGTGTATGTCAAGGAGAAAATGTGATAAAGCTAGATGAAGAACTTATAGGAAATGAGTAGCGATATTTATTGCGATAAAGCTAAAGACAAACTAAACCCACGTACCTATGCCACGTATGTTACGCATACAAACCAACCAATAAACAAACAATTAAAAAAAAAGTAATGAACCATTGAACCATTACCATAGATATTTAAACTATTTCCGTTTAGTTGTTTATTAGGTATTATTATTTAATTCTATATATATACTAATATTAGGCGAAGGTGTACTACTACTAACAGAGATGGATGTGTGTCTGAAAGAAATTTTTGGATTGAATTAAATTATGAAATCTTGATTCTCGAACTTGCTTGAAAACGGACAACTTACGAAGGACGCGTGTGACAGCGTTGTGTATGCAAATATGTTGATCGAGGAGCGAGTGAAACTGCGGTCTTATGGCTCATCAGCAAAGCTCGCCTGTGTATCATTGCAATACGAACGACAAGCCTGGCTCGCGGCTCGTCGTGTTTGCTTCATTTTCTACCTGGCTCGTCGTTCAAAACTCTTTTATTGGCTAGTTGATGATCGAAAAACCGACGTTCTGTAAAACGGTATTGGCTCGTACGTCTAGTACCCACTTAAGTCGTCTGTTGTCAAGCAAATTCAAAAGTGGCTGTAATGCGTCGGTAGCATACGTGGGTTCAATTTGTCATTAGCTATATTGAATATCGGCATTTCATCACATTAATAGTAATGAGTCATGTCTAACATTTTTAAAAAAGCACAGGCCCAGATGCCAATTTTAATTTAAAAAAAACACTTCTGTGAAATAATCAGGATTCTTGTCACTTGACACCATATTTAGACCCAGTTTTCGAATAAGTAAGTATATCAAAACGAAACTAGTTGTCAATTATTACAAAAAGAAAAATATTTTGTAGGTAATGCAGCTAAAATACTATTGAAATTTTGAAATAGACGATTCAAATTGTTAAGCTTGAATTCATTTTAACTAGGTATAGGTACTACCTTGTACCATTACTTTCCACAGTTTTGTTCTAAAATAATTTTCAATGGATTTAAAGAATCGTTCAAATTAAATAAATTAAATACTTCGTGAACTGTCTCAATAAACTTTATTCAGATTATTATTGAAAATGTATGTATTCTGCAAGTTCATATTGCAGCGTACCTTTAACATAATAAATAGAAAAATAAAAAGGGTGAATAACCAGATAATGTAATTTATATAAAGTATACTTTTGAAAACACGTTAACAAAACTGAATTGAATTTTTTTATCAACTGGCTTAATAAAGTATATTTGATACTAGTTGAACCAACTAGTTGCTGATACTAGTTGTCTTATCTTAGCCAAGATACGGTCAAACGCGTGAACTGTCAAACGTGCAAAAGAATAAATAATCGACGTAGTTTTCTCAAATTTTCGGTGCAATTTTCTTACTATTTGCTTTCATAAGAATTTTCTCATAAAAGTAATAAACACAACGAAAACAATTAGCGATTCACCCGACCAAGAGAAATAGTGTTCCATTTATATATTTTAAAAAGTAACATAAAAAAGTAATTTATAATCCGCAAGTTTATTTTGTAGTGTACTTTTAACGTAATAACCAGACAATTTCATTAATACGAGTATATATAAAATATTCTTTTGAAAACACACAAGATCAACCAGCAAACAATACTCAATCATAACACCAAAAGTAACAAAAACTATTGCGATCCTCTCGATGCCCGGCAGCCGGAAAACGCGCCTGAAAAAATAACGCCAGGCGCCAATTTTCTAAAGAGAACAAAAAAATAACAATCCGATATCAATCCAATAAAGGGCAGGAAGGAAGCAGCCTCCGACTAAGCAATCACACGTCAGAAAGAGATGGGAGTGCGATAACGTAACAGAGTGAGCGAGACAGAGAAACGATTGTGCCGAGTTTCCAAAGAACGGTGTAAACAATAAAAGTTTTTGAAGAAGTTCGCGCTTATTCGGCGCGGGAAAGGGTTCCAGAGTAATGAATAATACAGATAAATTATTCAAAACACAATCGTATTAAATTCGAGTCGCTTTTGATTTTATTACCGGGTGTCCGCAAAGAAAACTTTCCGAGTGGCGCTCCACCAATTTATGGAATTTTGTTTCTGTTAAGGAGTAATTAAAAATTTCACGGTTAGGAAAGTTATGGCGGGGATTGCTCGTAATTCAATTGTTTTTGCTTCATTTTGTTGTTGTTTAATTTAATATTGAGCAAAAGTTACATTCAATGAAATAATGGCAATAATTTTTAAATTTATTTAAATATCTTGGATATTATAAAAGCCTCATAGAGAAAAATATAAATGAAGGTCGATTCTCATGCTTAAAAACCATTTAAATTCAAGATACAATATCATCTCCCAAGGAATGCCAAAATGAATGGAAATAATTAAGTGTAAGCAGTTCACATATTCAACTGCGATGCGAATGTGAACGTTAAAAACTATGAGAATCACTCCTATAATACAAAAGAAAATTATCTTTACAAAGAATAAAACAAAGTCGGTCTTCACAAATAGAAAAAACAATAAACGAGGAAGATTTGTGTATATCAATCAAGCCTCAGACATACTTTTCGGAAAAATGTTTCCAAACATGACGCGGAATACTCAATCTACGTGACAACTGACACTGCAACGTTGCCCAGTGTCTTGCAAGCAACGCAATTTGCCCCCAAAATTTTACGATTCTTTCTCGTGATGCGGGACATGTTGTTGGATAATTTGACAGCTTTGTGTTTCATGTTGGGAGAAATTTTGTCACCTAGTTTATTTGACACCCTTGGGCGGACCGCGAGGGCGTGTCTGATCTTTACTGAGAAAAACCCACTCCTGTTCCTTCTTTACTATTGCTCTACGGCCCCGAAGATCTCTTTCGCATCACGCATGGCCCCAGTAGGCTTCGACCCTGCTGGGACCCTACGGTTTCTGACAACTCCTTGAGGCGCGCGTTGAACACTACACTCCGCCGAAGACTTGGGCTCGGTCCAGACGGTTGATCTGACGGTTGAGGACTTTCGGACACCGAGCTACCCATTCGTCGCCGTCTGTAAGCCCGCGCCTACGGTAGAGAGGAGAGGTACGTTCTTGAGAGCAATGTTGGCCGAATAGCAACGGGCCCGACGGACAAATTGTTAGTCACGAGCTCAAACCCAGCCTGTCGCATTACTTTGTGTAATTTATTTCATCACCACTGCTCTTAAAACGCTGAAAGAAAACATCGTGAGCATGTCCTAGAACCAAAAATTCGAAGACATATATCTCCCAACCTGTACTCGACCCGCTTGGTGGATTACAGCCCCTTCCGTCTCCTAGAGAGGAGGCCTAAGTTCCAGCAGTGGGAACACTATAAGGCTAATTATGCTATGCTATGCTAAAACGTTTTCTTAGCAACTAACATTAACCACTTCGGTTTCAGCATAGCACGCAAGCGATCTCTATCATTTCGCACTGGCCTCTAATCGGGAAGTTTTCATTACTGTTTCCTGCCGCTTATCGAAAGTAACCCTCTAAATCAAGGCCCAATTGTCTCATTGGCACCAAAAGTCATTTAGGTGCTCCAGGATGTCGTTGGTGGTCGTAGCTCAGGGCGCTTTACGTTAACCTTTGAACAAAGGTATATTACGAGCTCAAATGTACGATTAGGGCGAGGATATTTGAGATTCCTTTTTTATAGCGCCAATGTGAGGTGCAGTTGTCAATTTTTACGGGTTAATCTGGTTAGGGTCAGTTTATGGTACTGGTTTCTTTTTTTTTGGTTCTTTCATTATGTAAAAGTACCTACTAAGATGGTAAGAAGTCATATCTAATCTCTCATGTGCTTTTTTTCCCTTTTTCATTTGTCTTCCATTGAGTCACTGCTTACCCCTTTCTTTTGGTGGAAAATCATTAAATAAGTTTTGCTACTCTGGATTTAGAAAAAGAAAGGTCAGACTGTTACTAACTAAAACTTACTGTGTTCCTTCAATAGCCCTTTGTATTCAAGGATCGCGGTAACTCTTTTGAACAATCTCGCTATCTTAGAAAGAAAGAAAAAATATTTATTAAAACATTTATCTTAGAACGCAGCCCTGTGTTAATAGCTGGTGATTGTAAGGCATATACTTACAAACTTTATTACATAAATATTAGCTTACTTTATCTGAACATAAAATGGTAAAACATTAGTTTATATGCCTGTGCGGCCGCGTTATTTTTAAGCTAATGTCCTTGCTCCCGTTGAAGCCAATTCTTCGGTAACGGCTGGGTTAATAGATTAAATATATATATATGGTATACATATATTTTATAGATTCATATATAACATTATCAACATAATTATGATTTTTTTCCTATGACTGATACTTTAACAAAAAAAAAACAACTTGATATTTTTTCACTTGTTTTCTCTGCTCTGTAAAATAGGTACTTTTTTGGGCGGTGTTTAAACACAAGCCTTTTTAAACGGCCTTGATCTTTAGAAAAAGACGAATTTTTTTCCTTAGCCTATGAAAAATATGATCACACAAAAATATGGTCGGTTAAATGTTCTTCAGAATGTACAGAGCATATAGTAAATCAATAATTATTTTGCAAAGAAAATGGTTGGCGGCAGTACGAGTATGTGTGTGTACATTCAACTCCGGCAAGATGTTTAAGGGACGATACGCCTTAAACTATGCAATGGTTTTTGATGCATAATAAAGATATCTCGGCTTTATTTTTCTCCAAAACGCGTGAAGCACAGTCAGGTTATTAGACATAAAATTCACAACAATAAACATTAAACTTTCATTTCATCGATAATATTCAGCTTCAACAAACAAATCGCGTCCATGACTCACGATTACCTTTCATTAGGAATATCAAACTTTCAACATAATTGAATAGAATTAAAATCAATACCAAATTATGATAGTGAATAATACTGATAGGTTCTTTAAAACACAGTGGTACGTGAATAGAAAACATAACAGTATTATATTAATAAATGCTGTCTGCAGTTTGTTAGCAGTGTTATTATTTTGATGCAGTGGTAGCAACTCCGATTTAACCAAACCCAGCGAGGCACCTTACTTTGTGTAATTTATTTCAACATCACAGCTCTCGACATAGTGAAAGAAAACATCGTGAGGAAACCGTCATGTACTTTTTTTGTTGTCGAGGGGAAATCTTCGAAATGACGGACTTTGGAAACGGACTTTGGAAAAAGTCCAGGGACAGTGGAATTTTTACCTTACTAAAACCACCCCGTTGATCACTATCAGCACGTAGAAGGGGCCCCGTTACCTCTCAAAAGACCATTCCGGGACCCCCCCCCCTGTGCTACGCCTCTTACGGAACATCCCTGAAGGTCTCTCCTAAGCCTTACTGTGCACGGCAGCACGTGATCACTGTGCCATCATCAGAACTAAAACATCGAAGACATGTGACACCCATTAATCGGCACTGGCCCCGCGTCGTGGATTACAGACCATTACCCCTTCTAGAGAGGAGTCCCAAAAGTGGGAAAATTAAAAGGATGCTCCTGCTTATGATACAGTTTGCCGCTTTGTTCCTTTGTTTTATGCTATTTCTTAATTGACTTGCATCCTAGATTAGTTGAGAAAAAACCAGTCTTAAAACGTGTTTTTAATCAAAATAAATTATTACTTGTTAACACCAGTTCGCGATTTTTTACAGGAATGGATTTTTCCTTTATAATTAAAAAACATTCGACAGTCGAGATAAATCCATAATTAAGTTTTAAGTCCACCTCTGTACTTTTGTGTAAATAAAATATTTTGTGAATTTAGTACATGTATCATATAGAAATAAAAATCAATTACTGTTTGTTAGTCTTGTTAAAAATCAATAACGACTCGACCAATTTGATTTTTTATCTTACATAGGAACCGTTAAAAAGTCGAAATTGGTAATTTTGTATTAGTAAAGGTAAAAAGTATAAATTTCATGGGAGCAGAGCCACGGGCGGCAGCTAGTATTTTGTAAAGAAAATGTGTCATAGACTTTGAAATCATCCAACCGATGTACCGGTAATGTAAACCAGTTTCATTAACAATATTACAAAGATAGTGTTAGACCGGTTAGACCATTATAAAACATTGAAAAGAAATGTAGTTTTTCTTTTTTTCCCAACAAAAGGAATAAAATGTATATATCTTTTCGTAGAGTAAGTAGCACACATTCACTAGTCAATACATAATATAAAACACTATTCACTACATAGTAGGTATATAACAAAGTCACTTCCCGCTGTCTGTCCCTATGTATGCTTAGATCTTTAAAAGTACGCAACGGATTTTGATGCGGTTTTTTTAATAGATAGAGTGATTCAAGAGGAAGGTTTATATATATAATACATGCATAATATTGCATAACACCCGTGCGAAGCTAGGGCGGGTCACTAGTTAATAATAAAAAAACAGTAAAGGTAACGTTTATTGAATTTCGTACACCTATCAATATGACTTTTATCTCACGAACCAGTTCCTGAACACATTTTTGCTAAACTCTTTGATTAGTGGATAAAATAGCACAATGCGTTAATTCATTTGTCTATAAATCCCACGAGATTGCGCACCCGTATACAATACACCGGTTTTTTGTCTAGGATTTACGCAATACAGTAATTAGTACAGCAAATTGAAGGGTAAATTGCAACAAAACTGTATTAAGTTAACCAGTTTATTTCTTCGAACGTTTTATCATAAAGATCTAGTTTTTTTTTGTGATATAAACCAGTGCTTGAATGCAGTCGCACCTGATAGTAAGCAGTGATGCAATCGTTGATGGTGAAGCACATTAGTTAATTTATTCACTCTAGCCATGAAAACACCTGAATTGTAACTGAACGAGAAGACTGCAGCAGGCAAATTTTTCTCGTCTTTCGATGTATGTGGATAAACGAGAAGGCAAAACGGTTAGTCCGGACCGTAGAGGTGTTAAAGCCAGGTTCTACTTATTTTGAACTTTTTTAAACCTCTGGAAACACAAGAATATAAAAGAGAAAACCGTGAAAAATTAATAATTATTATCATCAGGACAGGGAAAGAAAGAAAGAAAGAAAAACTATTTATTTGCCGGATAAAGGCGCAAATTAATGATATATGTATATTATGATATATATATATTATATGAATATTATATTTTATTTATTTATGACATATTATGTATATCTATACATAACCGTGTTACTATTTGCGTGATACAAGTATCATAAATCAGCAGTTCAAGTTCAAGATCCGCAGTAATATACAATCAAATAAATAATAACTGCTTAGAAACGATAAAATAGAATAATATGTATATAGCTTTTATCATTGGGCCACCAATGCTCAAAAAATATTATCCTCTTTCAGGGATTGTATTCGAAAAAAAAAAATAACTTACGATGATTGAGTTATTTAAATATTATATTATTCACTTTGATTACTTATTCTATAAATACTCTTTATTGTACGGTTCATGCCTCAAAGCAATAGTAGCCGCTTTGGCGTAGGCGTCCATCATTACTTTCCACGGATTCCTGTATTTAGCCATAGTTATCCAACCTGGTCCAACTCTCTCCCAAAAATCATCTTACCACTTTTTCCTTGGTTGGTCCACTGTATATGCTGTATATCTACAAACATTCTATTACAAAATAGTAACAAAAAAATGACAAACAATTTTTTTTGTACCTCTTTCTAGTCAACAAATCTGTCGTTGACATCTAGTTATTGGTTGCTGGGTACCTATAATAACCTGTCTTACTACATGACTGCCGAATGACATGAGAGCCGTGGTGGCCGAGTGGTAACGGTCCCGAATTACGAGTTGTAGGTCGCGGTTTCAAACCCAGCCAGGCGCATTACTTTGTGTAATTTATTTCATCACCACTGCTCTCAAAACGGTGAAGGAAAACATCGTGAGAAAACCAAAAATTCGAAGACATGTAACATCCACCAACCCGCACTGGACCCGCGTGGTGGATTACGGCCCATTCCCTCTTCTAGAGAGGAGGCCTGTCTCCCAGCAGTGGGAACGTTAAAAGGCTGATGATGATGATGATGACTACATGACTATTCCGTTTAATCTGTAGGCAAATCATAATCTAAGTATACATGATTGGTCCTTAGATAAGGGCGCCTTCAAATTAATCGAGTGCCGCGCGACGGCAGCGCGGATGCGGACGCTAATGTGTTATTCCATATAAACTAAAATGTGCGACTGCCGCGCTACTATCGCGCTGCAGCCGCGCTGCAGTCGCGCGGCACTTTCCGTATAATTTGAAGGCCCCTAAGGCTTGATTTAAGGAGCTGTAAAAATATTGAAAGAGTTACCGTGGGCCTACAATGCAAAAGGAAATGAAGGAACATAATAGCGGGTTTTTCTCAGTAAAAGTCTGACCCGCCTTCTCGCTTGCTTTTATACTCATTTGAAAGTTTTTAGAGACAAATTTATCTAGGTAATGCCTGCATATAATATTTAAAAAATATGTTAATCTCAACTATAAAAAACAATACCAACTTAATTTAACAATAGGTACTTAACTTTATTGTCTCCAAGTTACAAAAGTTTAAAAACCAATTCTCGATAGAAATGATCGTCAAATATAATAAAATCTAACTTTAACACTTTATTTTTTCTATCCATTAGCCAATATTATAACAAATAATAAATCAAATTTCAATGCCAATGTGGCACAAATACCATTCTAAACTTCAAACAATTTTATTTCCAACTAATTCTAAAATAATTGTTTTCAGTGGACCAAATAGCATTAAACATCTAGAGGAATCTGCAAGTGATAGCTCACCGAGCCGAGCAAGAAAATAGCCCAACCGTGGGCAAAGGAAATTGCCCAGCAGTCCCGGGCAATTTCTGACATAACTAAGTAAAGCCAAACCACCGGTGAGACACGCAAGGCGAAATGATTTAATTAACTGAAGACCCAGGTATACCTAGTTTAGTCTAAGAATTTCTGTTTGTGCCTTGGTTTTAGCTGAGAAAACAAGGCACTGAGGTGTTAGAGAACATTGGCAGGTTTGTATCTTGATTGGAAAATCTGCATAGTAATTTGCGCACTAAAACGAAATATCTATAGATAGAGTCTGATTGAAAATGATTGGAAACAGAACATTGTTAATTTTCTTAGAAATGTAAAAATAAACCTAGGGTCTTACCCTGACGTGTTGAAATGTCAGGCATGTGAGCAAAAAAGAGGACGAGGGATCTTAAACAGCTCCATCCTTGTACAGTTAAGAGCCGGTTGTAATTAGGGTCAGACTCACGTTTTTTTTTTATTCAGCCAAGTAATTTAAGTATATCATGTTTTGATTGTTGCCCGGCGGTTGGTCATATAGCCAATTTTAATAAAATTATTTAATTACAATAATTTTTATGGTGTTCTCTTATATTTGTGTATTTCACAGAGGTTTACAAAAGTTCACAATGAGTAGAACCTGGCCTAAAGTTCAGGTCATCAAATGGACCGTTAAGGATTCGCGGTAGAGCCTCTGAAAAAAGATTTTAAAAAATGTAAGAGGCTCTTAATTATTTTATAAATGCTGTAACTGGTACTTACTGGGTCCTCGAAAATCAACTTCTTAGATATCTCTGTACCTATATAAAGTTTCTCAGTTATAAAAAGACATAGACAATCAATAGCACAAACCTTTAAAAGCTCTTATAACAACGTTTACAAGTAAATATTCCCAAAAAGGTACTCGAACCCTATTTTCTTTCTTGTCATTTAATATTAAAGTCACACAATTCCATCCCGAACAACATTGTCCAACAAATATTTAGGCCAAAGGTATGTCATTTAGCCACTGTAACAAAACCCTACCCCGCGGGGGACCAATAGCTTACAAATGTAACCTTTAGCCGAATGACCTCTCAAAATGGCGGCTGCCCTGCTTTGTCATATACTTTTGACACAGAATAAGAGAAGACAGAAGGAACAGTCAAGCTGATACCCCAGATAATTGCTCGTGACCAGTGCCGTAACTTGCATTTTATACGCCCGGTGTGAGCTTCTACAACTGCGCCCCTACACTACAATGTTATAAGATGGTGCGGGCGACAGCAAGCTGTCGAATTCATACAATGTAGCTACCTATTCTTTTCTCAAACCATAAATATGCATATTTTCGCCCTGCTGTTACCCTACCAATCCTGTATAAAAAAGACCTTAGAAAAAAGTGAAAAAACAAACAAAAAGGACTAGATATAAAAATTTCGCGCCCTTCCGGAGATTACGCCTTGTGCCTGGGTATTGCTGGAACCGCTCTAGTTACGGTACTACTTATGACATACAATTTTCATTTATATTCGCTTTTAACCTTAATTGCAGTGGCCTATATGGAAATTACTGAATCTGATGCACACCTAGGTAAGCCGCTGCAAACACAAATTGATGAAATAGTGCTTTATAGAACCCCTTGTAGGTATGGCGCTCCTTTCCAGGACGTACACGTTGAAATGTCCACGGGCTTGTGAACTACGAGCCATGAGTAGCTTGCTGTCCGACCGTCCGGTCACCATTCGGGCGAGCCCTTGTCATCGACAGCGCATAGTGATCCATGTGCTCCTCGAAGAGGTAAACCAGATAGGCCCAGCAAGGCCGACAGCAATCGAAGGACTTAGGAAAGCGCCCCAAGATGCTTATACACCTGCACATGGGAGAACTTAATGAGTGCCACCAATACTGCAGCTACCGTAGCCACAAACTCGACCAATTTAAGAAGCCTCCTTTTACCATCGACTCGAAAAGAAAAATGAAGCTGTAGCGCGTTCGCATCGATACAGTCGCGATGCTGTGGCGCGTTTGTAGCGTGTTGGCATCTCTTATATAGCGCGTAGAAAATGCGACTAACGCGCGATAAGCGATGCTCGCGACAGCATCGCTATAAAAAGTCACCGTGGGTGAAGGGCCTATTACAAGGTTGGTTTGTTTTGTTTAGAACTTCTGAATTTGTACCGTAGATACCATGGCAACGGGTTATTGACATTATCGTCAAGATAAGTGATCGGATTAATGATAACAGCACACTTGAGACAGTAGACTATAGCCTATTATTATCCCATCCTCTTGTTATAATCTCTAAATCAGTTATTAATATACACGAGAGACTCGTGTAGACTTATCTTTTGATTTTGTGTTTTTTTTTTTTATAAGGTCTGTCAAAGGATGGACTGCATGAGGAAAGAAAAAAAAAAGTATTCAACAGAACGGAACGGAAGGGGAGACATGTTTTGCCAACCCTAATTATTTATATAGATTGTTCCATATGACTTAGGGGTCAGGAAGATGAAGTGTAATGTTGCATGGTTTATACAGAAACCAGAAAATGTAAAGATTCTAGCAAGATGCGTTCTATAGTTTCTACATAATTCCATTTTCAAAAACCACACTCAGTTACAAGTCCACCAAGAAGTAAACACACCAATTAAGACGTATAGAAAAACAATATCGCAAAGAGATGTCACTACATTAAGCTGCGCATCACATTAACACGATGAAGGCTAGGTATAGGTTAGGTATATATATATGTGTGTATATACACATTTATTATTCCTTCAGGCTCAAATAGCTGAATGCCATATGATACTTCTTTACCACGAGATAATATATTCTTTTGAAATATTTTTTTTCTTCCACGCGGTCGAAGCCAATAGCAAAAACTTGTATTTACTAACATTACGAAAAAATAAAGATTTTGAATTTTTATTTGTAATTAATAAACTCAAAGACTACTGAACTGATTTTAAACACACTTTCACCAGTAGAATGAAATTTTATCACCGAATAACCTAAGTTGTACATTTTTAACCAACTTCAAGAAAAGGAGGATGTTCTCAATTCGGTTGTATTTTTTTATGTGTGTTTGGGTGAATTGGAATTGTCTTGAGAAATAGCCGCTCTGGTTATAAATGTATCACAGCTAAAAAGTGTGAAACAAAAAATATTTACACAAAAAAAAAAAAACAGACTACACTAATCAAAAACACTAAAACGATTAAGATAACTTTATCGGAAGTCGGTGTTAAATAAGAAACAAACAATACCAAGAAACACCGATTTCCGAAATTCAATCAGACTTCATTATCAAAAACTCTAAAACGATTAAGATAACTTTAACAGAAGTCGGTGTTAAATAAGAAACAAACAATACCAAGAAACACCGACTTGCGAAATTGAAGTTATTTATAGAATTTAAGTTTTTTACTTAATTTCATGACATCGGAAGGAAACCGGCATGTCCTATAACTAAAAATTCGAAGACATATCACATTCACCGACCCGCACCGCCCGCATGGTATATTACGGCCCATTCCTTTTCTTAGAGATGAGCCTGTGTCCCAGCAATGAGAACATTAAAAGGCTGATGATGATGATGACTTAATTTCGGTGATGTAGGGGATGCCGCTAGCACAAGCTAGTATATAGTAAAAACAAGCCTTCTGTGCTTCCATTCCGTGATAGCAATATCAAATATTCATAAGGAATCGTAACATACTACATAATGCCTGCTAAAGGGTAAAGGTATCAAGTCAAACTGTCACATTGAGTTAAACGAAGCGTTACAAAACGTTATACGCGACACGCCATGATGGCAGGTGATATATTATAACGTGATTGAAAACGTAGAAATAAAATTGGTGCCCTGCCTCCCTAGCCAAGTTACAATCGTTTCGTAAAGCGTGAACGCTTGGAGTTGGCCACGGCCGCAATTCCTTTGCTCTGACCACGTGGCTAAACGTTGAGGTGGCGTCAGAAAAAAAAAGAATTGGGGGCATGGATAAGTCCAAGCGTTCACGCTTAACGAAACAATTGTAACTTGGCTAGGGGGGCTGAAATCGCAAAACGGGTTTGCGGAAGGCAATGAAAAAGATCGGTAATGTTTTCCTTACAAATTGGCAAAAAATATCCAAGAGCTGAAAACAATAGAAGCAATGGAAAAAAGCCTTTGCCTAACAGTAAAACAGTACAGGCTAGATATAATTGGCGTATAGCGTTTCACGCGCGCCTCAAACTGATTTAGCAAACGGTAGGGGCTCAGCAGGGTCGATGCCTCCTAGAGCCGATACCTGCTAGGGCCATGGGGAAATGTATGAAAGGGATACTTTTTCATTGTTGACATGTTCGCGCTTGACAACTATCTCACTTGATACAAAACGACGATGTGGTCGACGATGGAGTGCGCCTAGAAGAAACCTGATCACTCTTGACTTAAAGATCCCAGGCTGAAGTTATCAGGAAAAAAGGACTCATATTTCCTGATAGCCACCACCTGGAATCACAATTCAATTCAACTAGCAACAGAATCATTGCATTATTTATATTTCTTCCCTCGTCCAATGTTACCTGGGATTGGTGCAGTACGTTCTCTGCATTCTTATCTGTCAAATTTGATTAATTTTATTTCGCTTAGCCCAACATAGGCACTCATAAAACATCAGAAGCTAGTGCACGGTTCCAATTGGTCGTTTCCTATGGAGAAGAACTGGCAAAAATCTAATATTTTGAATGATTTAATAAAACATGATGCAACACAAAATTGCAAAGGTGGACTTTATTGCCATTCTCTACCCATTCTATTCCATTTTCTCTAATTATTATTTTGATTTTTACAATTCACATTAAAAAAAAAATCTTTTAAATCATGCCTCATACAATCCCATCCATCTTCCCTTAGTCCTCCTCTCCACCGATCCGCATTTATACTATTCTTTTGACCACATGCATTTTTTTTTTATGGTAGGTAAAATCATCCAATGACAAATCCCGCCCTTGGGCGGAGCGGGAAGTAGTGTCAGACTCTTACTGACTATAAACCTACCCCGTTCCTTCGTAGCCTATCGTGCCGGGGCCGGGTATTCCTTTCGGAAGTTAACCCATGACCCCAGTGGGCTTCGACCCTGCCTGCCTGCAGTTAGCAAGCTGGGCCTCTTCGGTGTGCTGACAGCTCCTTGAGGCACGCGGGAACAGAACGCGCCGTCGACGACTTGGGCTCGGTCCGGTCGGTTACCGGACGATCGGACAGCGTGCTACCCATTGCACACCGTCCGCAAGCCCGCGCCTACGGTGGAAATCGGGATCGGAATCCGGCGGCGGCTGGGGCGAGCGCCCCGTTGCCTCTGCCTGATGCGGTCGGCCTCCTCCTTTGCTAGCGTTACTGCTTCGCAGAAGGAGGCGACCGCCTGCCATCCCTTCTCACTATGGACCATGGCCTGAACCAAGGCCCGGCGAGAGAGATCGCTGCCGCCGAATCACATGCATTTCATTTACGGTACGTGTGGAGACGGCTAAGCCCGCCACTATTGAATATCCCGGTAGCCAGAACCAATCTGCTGGTGAAAACACCCCTCACCAGAACAATTCGCATTGTGAATGAAGTTCATGAGCAACTGGATATTTTCTCGTGCACTTTGAGTGAATTCGCAAGAGTTTTATTAAATATATTTAGTTATGTGTAAGACAATGTAAGTATTATTATGTTTAAGTTTTATTTTTAAGAGATTACAAATATATACATTTCTTTTTTTTATTTTATCGTAAATGTGTGCTTAGGTTTTAAGTATGATAATAGTTAGCTGCACTGTTGCATTAGATTTTAAGGCCTGTAAAGATGATTTTAAAGAGGATAAATAAATAAATAAAATTCACTTCATAACATTCTCATATTAAAATTATATTTATTACTTTAACCATTCGATCCACAGTTACAGAATCAATAATTAATATCTCAAAAGTAAAAAGAAACCCGTCGTATCAAAATCGATTTAACACCGTCTACCTGCGTCATGCCCACGTTTCACCTGAACTAATATCCAAATATACCGCACAATCTATCCATAAAGGTGAAACAGAATGACTGACATATTTATTTAAACTTCATGTACAGTACTGTAGTGGTACATAGGCGGACTTAACACACATACTCGTATCAACGTACAGCCGTAACTGCTGTGTCTAGAAACGTGAAATTTTGCACAAATCTTCTTTCTTTTATATTATTTTAAGTTGATCTACATCTTAAAATTGCACGGAGCACGGGGATTTTGAAAATTCAACTTGTAAGGAGGTGAAAAAATGCAAAATTGTATTATTTGGGCTCATGTACTTATGTACGTGATGTGTATGATGTGTACATTGCACATGTGAAACTTAGCATAAATTGTAAGTAAATAAAAAGTTTACATTATTCAAAACAAATTTCATAAAAACGTTCTCGCGAACGAAGTCGCTAGTCTAACCATAATAATATTGTATGTTGTAATAGATGTGTTTTAGTTATTTCAAATTATCTATAAAATATAGATAATTTGTAGCTCTATTTTATGGACCTTATCTATATTACTCCCGCATCATACTAATATTATAAAGGTGATAATAGTTTGTAAGTATGTATGTTTATTACTTCTTATTCATATAGTTGAAAGTAGACCATGTCGAGAAAATAGCATTATAGAATTAAAACATTTTACCCCGACAGCTGTCTAATTTCACAGAGGGGAAGTTACTAGCAAAAGCTAGTATATATACGAGTAATATTATAAAGCTGAAGAGTTTGTTTATTTTATTTTTAACGCGCTAATCTCAGAAACAACTGGTTTGAATTGGAAAATATTTTTTTTTGTTAGATAGTCCATTTATAGAGGATAGCTATAGGGTAATTATAACATCACACTACGATCTACGGGAACAAAACAGTAACCAAGACGCAGGTGAAACCACGAGGGACAACTAGTACACTGTAAAATGGTCTTCATAGCTTTTCGCAAATAACAATATTTGAAGCCAATACGCCAATAATTTTCATATAAAACAACCAGAAACCTAATTTACTTGAATGTCATATTTTAAAATCTTCTTATCTATTCAGAATAAAAATACGAGATGGAATTGAAAAACATAAAAAATTACTTTTTCACCGACATGAATTATTAAATTTACCACTGAATTTTTTCGCCAGTGATGAGGGGCACATTGGGCACTTTCGAGTGTTATATCAACACTTTAGTGTAGTTTAATACTTAGTAACAACATGGGTGTTTTAATTAATTTGGAGCAAAACGTATAGTTTGGAACTTGGTAAACGGAAACACACTGTGTTTACGAGTCCATTCATTAAAAGTTACGCTACGGTCGCCTAAGACCGGTCCGATTGTGAGCGAGTGAATGTGAACTGGAACCAATCAGGTGCCGCGTGAATAGGCCGATTGTTTAATATCGTACATGAATGAATGATTCACTCAAAGGATACATAATATTAATAAAACATGGTTAATTTCGAGTGATGCGGCTGCCTTCAGGGCTTTGACAAAGTCTTGAGACCGATACATGTTATAATTATAATTATTATTTAGAAAATTTGGTTTCTTGCCCGTGTTACTACCAATGTTACTACCAGTAGTAATACTGTTAATTTGATTTCCTTTCTTACTACTGCAGTAGTAAGTTGTTAGAAGGGTGATTACAATTTGCCTTTGTTACTACCTCCACTTGAAAGTAAAACTTCTTTGTTAAATAGTGCACTTGATACTGAGATAAAACGAAAAGAAATAGGAAATATCTTAAATAAAAAGAATTCTTTATTTTAAATGGAAAATGTCACAAGGAATTAATAGATTCAAACTCAAAAATTGAACTTATAATGAAAAATAGGCAAGTATCTTCTTAATAAAACACTAAAACACAAATAGCTGGTTGCTCTTTTCATTGGAAACGTCGTCTTTCGAGAAAAGCCGAAACTTTTATGGGAACATCAAGAAAGTGGGAAATCATATTTTTTCGCTATGTGCCGTGTTACCACGTGTGTAACACTTTTGCCCTCAGATATGCTTCTGGAAGGGTGGTCGTACATAAAAAAAGAAAGTGAACACCTTTCTTGTATGGTAAAAGTCGATGTTAAATAACAAACAAACAATGCCAGAAACACCGAGTTATTAAAAAAATGTGAGAACCACCCATCCAGCAGCATATCTTAGGGTTTTTTATGGTAGGTAAAATCATCTAATGACATCCCCCGCCCTTGTATGGAGCGGTAGATAGTGTCAGACTCTTACTGACTAAAAACCTACCCCGTTCCTTCATTTCCTTAATTCCGAGGCCCTGGTATGCATTTTCAAACCTCCCCAGAGCTCCAAAGTAGGCTTCAACCCTGCTGGGCCCCTACAGTTTGCTGACAACTCCTTGAGGCGCGCGGGAACAGTGCGCGCCGTCGACGACTTGGGCTCGGTCCGGACTGTTACCGGACGGATAGTTACCCATTGCTCGCGTTCCGCCAGCCCGTGCCTACGGTGGCCGCAAATCGGGATCGGAATTACGGCGGCGACGGCGGTGTGTTTTCGCCGTTGTCTGATGCGGTCGGGCTCCTTTCGCTAGCATTACTGCTTCGCAGAAGGAGGCGACCGCCTGCCACTCCTCCTCGCTCCGTGCGCCATTGCCTGATGCGGTCGGTCTCCTCCTTTGCTAGCATTACTGCTTCGCAAAAGGAAGCGCCCGCCTGCCACTCCTTCTCACTCCGGACCATGGCTTGTACCAAGGCCCAGAGCGAGAGATAGCCGCCGCCGATCGCCCCCAAAAGGATACGGCGCGCAGTTTCGCCCCGATGTTGCATCTCCACGCGTAGATCGTGCATGTATGCCAGGACTGTTGCCTCCAGATCCCATGGTAGCAGGCCAGAAAGGAGGCTCGCAGGACACAGTGCGGTATTTCCATGACCCTCTGGCAGGCGTTCCGCTGGGCCGCTGTAAAGGGCAATGGACCGAACGATGCCTGCCTAGAGCCTCCGGCAGGAGGCGTCTGAACCCCCTAAGTTAGGCAGGAGCGGCTTGAGAACAGCCCCAGTCCTATTCAGTCTGGGAATTTAGGTGGAATTTTGACGCCCAGACGTCGGAAGTGCTCCTCAAAATTCCACAGGCAAGAATATCTTAGAGGTGAAGTAGTAAAACAGTATATAGTGAAAAAATATGATTACCCGCTTTCTTGATGTTCCCATAAAAGTTTCAGCTTTTCTCGAAAGACGACGTTTCCAATGAAAAGAGCAACCAGCTATTTGTGTTTTAGTGTTTTATTAAGAAGATACTTGCCTATTTTTTATTATAAGTTCAATTTTTGAGTTTGAATCTATTAATTCCTTGTGACATTTTCCATTTAAAATAAAGAATTCTTTTTATTTAAGATATTTCCTATTTCTTTTCGTTTTATCTGAGTATCAAGTGCACTATTTTAACAAAGAAGTTTTACTTTCAAGTGGAGGTAGTAACAAAGGCAAATTGTAATCACCCTTCTAACAACTTACTACTGCAGTAGTAAGAAAGGAAATCAAATTAACATTATTACTACTGGTAGTAACATTGGTAGTAACACGGGCAAGAAACCGAAAATTTCTGTTTGGCGGACAATGTATAACATTCTGCAAATCTGCAGGTCTGAGTTCAAGCTAGTTTAAGCGACATCGACACTCAGTTGCCAACCTGTCGATTTTTTATCGATTACATTGCAAAAACTGTGCGTCGGAATTTCATAATCAATTTCATAATCTAATTCTGGTTTTAAAATCCCTGTTGGGGTCAATGTTTTGTGATAGCAACAACCTGAAAGCATTTCAGTTAAGAGTGAATAAGTTACTTTTAGACAAGCGTACTCCATATTCGACCGCATCGTTGCTCACGCAATAAAAACGAAACATTAAAAAAGAAATAGGCATCAATAATAATACTTTGGGCAGTGGTGGCCCAGTGGTAACTGCCCCAACTTACAACTTGTAGGTTGCGGGTTCAAACCCAAGCAAGCGCATTACTTTGTGTAATTTATTTCATCATCGCTGCTCTCAAAATAGTGAAGGAAAACATCGTGAGGAAACTAGCATCCTAGAATCAAAAATTCGAAGATATGTGACATCCACCAATCCGCACTGGGCCCGCGTGGTGGATTACTACCCATTCCCTCTCCTAGAGAGGAGGCCTGACTCCCTGCATTGGGAATAATACAAGGCCGATAATGCTAATAAAATAAAAAAGAACACTCACTCTCTTACAAATTTCCTTCATGTTTTTTTACAGCATGCAGTTCTCATCGTTACGTTCAAGTTAACACGGTTCACTATACAAAATCTACTTACAAAAAGTAACGCCGAAAGAAACACACATAATCACTGTACAATGTATCAATCAATCAAATCCCAGAAACGCTATTCAATCCGCTTATACACTTTCCGCTTCTCGCTACCCGCTTACAATCACACCTCACCGGGTGCAGACTACGTTTTACTCCATACACCACTGGGCAAGATATTCCATAACTTCATTAAATTCCAACTTGGCACATAATACCTAGAGTAGGCAAAACAGACTTCGTCCTGTATCGGGAACATATTGAAGATACCGATATAAGCTAGAACTAGGTCCGAAGGGGTTTACGAAGCAATAAGTTAAATTAAATGTCCTAGTATGGGAGTAGAATTTATATTAATGTCCTAAGGCTTTGGCATGACATGATGCGGGTTCGCAAAAATTACCGTAGACTTGGAACGCAAAAGGCAACTGACGGAAACAAGGGAAATGTGGGTGTTAGTCAGCAAGTCTGAAACGCCCTCTTGCTCCACTCAGAGCGGAAGGACTCATTTAATGAATTGTCACATTACAAAAAATGGCTTTGATATAACCTAAAGCGCTTATCCCTCTTGAACTGCATAAAAAAAAAGAGATGCGCGACGATATTACGTTTTCATTTTACTGCAAAATATAAATAATTTTTACTCGAAGATGAGTTTTTAAAAACCTGAGATAAGAAATTTAAGTTGACCAAAATATGATTTCAATCTTTATTTATTTTCGTTTCTAATTTTTATTGTCATAAGTTTTTATCGACTTTTTATCTATGTGTGTATTCGTGTGTATGTGTGTATTCGACTTTTTGTCTATGTGTGTAATTAGACGATTGTTACTACCGGTCTTTTTTAACGTGTTTTAAAAATAACCATATTCTCAAAAATATAACACAAAAAAAGTAAAAAGCTAAAACCCGACTACGAGAAAAAAGAACGCTAAAAAAGAATGAAACAAGTTTTTTGGTATACTGAAATAAACAAGGTTACTGGAGAAACAAGGACATCAGCGGACAAATAAGATGGTTCTAACGATACCTCATAAGTCGAGTTTCGATAAGTAGATTAGGAGCTATGACGGAACAGATGAACATACATACATACATAGCCGGTCAAAATCATAACCCTCCTTTGGCTTGGGCGCGCCACAATTGGGGCGATAAGGCCCATCCTTGGGGCGTGGCTGGAAAGACCTCACGGCGTTCTCAACTTCCGCACGACGCAGGTGCTTACCGAACACGGAAAGTTCGCTAAGTACCTGTTCCGGATTCGTGCGGAGGATTCGCCCGGGTGTCGCCACTGTGCGGAACATCCGGAGGACACGGTGGAGCACACTGTAGAGGTGTGCCCCGCCTGGGCGGAGCATCGCCGTGTCCTCGTGGGGGCGATCGGCGGCAGCGATCTCTCTCGCCGGGCCTTGGTTCAGGCCATGGTCCGTAGTGAGGAGGGATGGCAGGCGGTCGCCTCCTTCTGCGAAGCAGTAATGCTAGCGAAGGAGGAGGCCGACCGCATCAGGCAGAGGCAACGGGGCGCTCGCCCCAGCCGCCGCCGGGATTCCGATCCCGATTTCCGGCCACCGTAGGCGCGGGCTTGCGGACGGCGTGCAATGGGTAGCACGCTGTCCGATCGTCCGGTAACCGACCGGACCGAGCCCAAGTCGTCGACGGCGCGTTCTGTTCCCGCGCGCCTCAAGGAGCTGTCAGCACACCGAAGAGGCCCAGCCTGCTAACTGCAGGCAGGCAGGGTCGAAGCCTACTGGGGTCATGGGTTAGTTCCGAAAGGAATGCTCGACCCCGGCACGATAGGCTACGAAGGAACGGGGTAGGTTTTTAGTCAGTAAGAGTCTGACACTACTTCCCGCTCCGCCCAAGGGCGGGATTTGTCATTGGATGATTTTACCTACCATAAAAAAAAAATAAAAAAAAAAAAAACCCTCCTTTGGCTTTATGATTTTGACCGGCTATGTATGTATGTTCCTTTGGCTTTGCCGTAGTCGGGTAATTAAAACATATTTATTCCGTTTTAAATTAAATAGAACATTTTTAGAAAAAAAAATATCATTTTAAATCTAAACATTCATCCACATCTCTGCGAACCCGTGCCCTAACGGCAGGTGAATTATTCCCCAAAAATTAACTTGACCTCTGGTCACGTAATAAAACGACTAATCATTTCACGATGTGTCGAAAAGAAGGCCAGTATAGGGTCATGGGATACCCTAATCTTTCAACCCAAAAAAGCTGTGAAGGATGTCAAATCATAATTTGCTAACTGATTGGTATTTTTTATGATATAAAAAATAGCCAATAAGACCCAAAGATAGTGGAGTTTTTCTCCCAAGATTTTTAAGTTCGACATTTTAAAGAACAGTTTTAAATCATAAGTACACAGGGCACCATTAAATTTATTTTTTTATGAGTTCGAATTTATAAATGTTAAAAACATGACAAAATATGGATGAGAAACTTTCAACACGCTCAAAAACCCGCTCCAAGGTATTTTACATTAGTACGAAAAAGTTCAGTGGCCAGGCTCCACCAATATTAGTTATCAAAATTATATTCAATTTACAGTTGGGCGCGAGAACAACCTCAACAAGGTGCATGAAAAAATCCGCGAGCAATATATCAGAACACATTTTTTTTTTTCGAATATTTTTATGTAGAGTTATTTATTATTTTCGAGCAAGGGTTTTGAAAACGATGTTTTAAACACGTTGACATTTCTCATTGAACACAATTTCTGGATTCCAAAACAAGCTTGTCGTCGGCCGGGACCTGTATACCTTTTTTTTTTCTTTTCTTTTCCAATTTTTTTTTTTTTTTTTGTTTTTGTTGGTTAGTTTTACGGTTGCGTCATTTTGCGCAAATACACTGTTTTTCTTTCTTTTTTTTTAACTCTAATGACAAAGTTTGGTTAATAAAATTTGATTTTCACTATATTATATTAATTATGACACAGACATACAAATCCCCTAATGATAAGCACTGATAATATTGGAAGATTAAGTACGTATCAAATCAACAGCGTATCAATTACCTATTTGTTACCTGATTAAATTATTTTTAATAGTGACATCACCGTTGACATTTTATAGTCGGTGCATTTTATATTTTTTATTATAATATATTTGTAAATCTACCTAAACAACGTTACCTTTCAATAAAATACATTTATTTCCACACTGTAAGTTTTTGTACTTTAGCAACTGAATGTTATAAATTATGGTTGAGCTATACGCACTGCCCGAAACTTCATGCCTTCAAAATAACAAATCTTATTCTATAAGTTCCATAAAATGAGCATAGTAGCATAATCAACCTTATAATGTTCCCACTGCTGGGACTTAAACCTTCCCTCTAGGAGAGGAAATTGGCCGTAATCCACCACACGGGCCCATTGTGAATTGGTAAATGTAACATATTTTGATTCTAGGAAATACCGGTTTCCTCACAATGTTTTTCTTAACGGTTTTGAAATTCAAGTATGTATTAAGTGTATGCGATGTTAAAGTATGTGTGTTATTAGTCTAACACGCCTCAATGAATGAACTGAACCGGAAACATTTCAGAACACGAATAAACATGACCAGAATTAAGACATATCTACCTAATACGCCATTTTTCATTGACACAATCAACACGGACTCAATTCTTATAGAAACGTCCAATTTCCAAACAAAAAAAATCAAAACGCTATTCTCACTTGAAAAACCGACATCCAAAGCATCCCGGCTTTACATTTCGATGCCAGCTAGCGCCAAAGTTGGCCGCAACTGGCCATTGAATGGTACAATACCGTCCAACTTTGTCCGAGCTTGCACTAACTCGTAGGTATCTGTCGAACTGGTCCGTATGGGTTCTTGAATATATGTAGATTGGGAATCTTCAATAATGTTGTTTTGTTTTGACTAAGTAACCCAGATTTTGGTGTAAGGGTTTTAGTTGAGTAACTTGGTTATGGATAGTAACCATTCTCTGTTTGTGGTATTTTAGTATAATATGAGAAACTAGCTTTTGCCTACGACTTCCTTCGCTTGAATGTCGGTTATAGCACACACGAATTTGAAGTCGAATGCAGACAAAATTAACGTATGTCGTTAATTGGGGATAAAGTTGCATCGTACACCAAAATTATTTTTATATTATAAAAAAAAAAAAAAACAAATCAAAATGATCACCGAATTTAAAATAACAAAGGTGAATGCTCCCAATTTTCCCTTCACTGAAATAAATTCCCTTCACTGCGGCATCTTACGACACAGGTCAATTAGTCGATTATCGAGTACATTTCGATGGAAGTCTGTCTACTATCTAAAGTACTTTCAACAGGCTTGACGAATTTTTGATAGGTACGTCTCTAAATTTGAACTGTTTCTGCCAATCCTTTTGTGGTTATCGTCACTACTTATTTATATATCTATAATATAAAAATGAATCGCAAAATGTGTTGGTAAGCGCATAACTCAACAACGCCTGGACCAATTTGGCCAAATCTTTTTTTAAAATGTTCGTTGAAGTTCAAGGATGGTTTTTACGGCGAGAAAAATAGAGTAGGGTAGAGTAGGGTAGAGTAGGGTAGAGTAGGGTAGAGTAGGGTAGAGTAGGGTAGAGTAGGGTAGAGTAGGGTAGAGTAGGGTAGAGTAGGGTAGAGTAGGGTAGAGTAGGGTAGAGTAGGGTAGAGTAGGGTAGAGTAGGGTAGAGTAGGGTAGAGTAGGGTAGAGTAGGGTAGAGTAGGGTAGAGTAGGGTAGAGTAGGGTAGAGTAGGGTAGAGTAGGGTAGAGTAGGGTAGAGTAGGGTAGGGTAGAGTAGGGTAGATTTGGGTAGAGTAGGGTAGAGCGGGAGCGAAGCCGCGGGCAAAAGCTAGTATATATATAAAAGAAAGTCATGTTAGTTACACTATTTATAACTCACGAACAGCTGAAACGATTTGGCAGAAAATTGGTGGAAAGGTAGCTTAGAATCAGGAGAAGGACATAGGATATTTTTTATCCCGTAAAACAATAAAAAAAATCCAAATCCTGCTCATTTATTGATATAAGGTAGAGTAGTTTAGAGTAAAGGTAGAGTAGGGTAGAGTAGGGTAGATTAGGTTAGAGTAGAGTAGAGTAGGGTAGAGTAGGTCTACCCTAATTAAAATAGAAACATAACATACATAAAAGGTAACCCTAATAAAGGCGGGGATGTCATTGGATGATTTTACCTGCCATAAAAAAACCCTAACAACTTAATTTTGTTATTTTATCATTCAAAAATTTGTTAAATCTAGTTTTCTTATGATTGTTATTCTATAAAATAATAATTGAAAAATATAATTTACTTTAAATAATATAACAAAATAATTCACATGGAACTGTGGACTCTCTCGCGTACTTTTTCTCACAGAACACAAGACATGCACAAAATATGTTACTCGATTCGTCCACAAACACATTACATTCAGGGTTACATTTGTAAATACGAGTAGAAAAACAAAACGTCACATATTTCAATAGGAATATATTCCGTATAACCCTGCCTTTACACAGTTACACATAAATCATAATAATAATCAGTTTCGACTACATACAATTTGATCCCAGTATTAGCATTCATAACTACATCTATCCTCCCGAGTACAAGGCATTCAGCGAATGATCCTCTGATTGAAGCAATTTCAATATCTACAATGGCATATACTCGTATAATGTTAATCTCCCCGGGGCAAAATATCTTGTAGTATTGGAGCCAGTTGTCATTTAACACTAATAATATCTAGATATTTTCACACACTGTGTTTTGATACATTACATTTTGTGAAAGAACGAGTAAGTTTTTTAGGCATATTTTTTTATTATTTAATTAAAACTTTATGCAATAACAGTGCACAAAGGCGGTGGCGGCGGAGTTTATTATGCATTTACAAGCTTAAACATATTGAGCGTAACTAAGATTTTGTTGCACTGTTAAACATTCTTAATTTATCATCTTTCTTCCCTTGCCCTATTTAAATGAGAGCCAACGTACTCTTATTTTACTTTCTTTCAGTCTTATTATGTTTTTCGGCGGCGGCGACCACTCGCGCCGAACCCTGGTGCAGGCCATGGTCCGGAACCCGTATCTCTGATTCCGACTATCAACCATGGTTATGTGTAGCTTGTCGTCCGGTTGTTCAATAAACGTCCGGGCCGAGCCCAAGCGTCGACAGCATAGTACTTCACGCTCTCCTCAAAGAGATGTTAGCAAACCGCAAGGTCAAGCAGAGATGCTTGGTAGGGCCAGGGTTTACTGAAAGGGCGGGTCATGGGTCAGCTTCCGAAAGGAATACCCGGCACCGGCACGATAGGCAACGAAGGAATGGGGTAGGTTTTTAGTCAGTAAGAGTCTTACACTACTTTCCGCTCCGTCCAAGGTCGGGATTTGTCATTGGATGATTTTACCTACCATAAAAAAACCCGTGGTTCTACTAAGGATAGCTGAAGGTTTAGTTTTTTGTAGTCAGTAAAAGTTTGACACGGTCTCTCGTTCCACTCTAGAGTGGGCGAAGTTATTGGATATTTTTCCCACCTCAAAAAATAACCATACATTTTTCAACTCACAACTGGGCATAATGATAAAGTTAAATATTATAGTTGAGCAGAATTAAAAGTAATGGGTAAAATAATCCCGTCGATAATGATGGCGAAAATTTTCTATATAATTCGAAAAATTACTTTATAAAATACATTTTTACCGCAGTCAAAAATAAATACGAAAATATCTATAGATATCGGCAACAGCTACGTCAATATTCATCCAATTTGAAGTGAGATACGAATCGAAAATTTACTGGAAATGCACCATTCAAAATATCTATGAGAAAGTTTGGACCCGATAGACCGAAATTCTCCTGGAGTTTCGATTGAGACAGTGTCAGTGAGAGAAACTATTCTAGCGACCTAGAAGGTATACAATTCTAATCGAGAAAATCGAGTGTTTTTTATGACCAAGACAATGCTTAACTTTATTATCTAAAGATTTTACTTTATCAAATATCGTGAAACTGTACTTTAACAGTAAGATGCATGACTTAGTGAGAGAATTCAATTACTTCAGAAAGGACTCAGCGTGGTCTGCTACGCGGACGACACGTTGGTCCTAGCGCGGGGAGAGTCGTACCGGACGGCGGTCGAATTAGCGACACGCGGGGTTGCGATGGTCGTTGACAGGATCCAGCAGTTGGGACTCGAGGTGGCACTGCACAAGTCCGAGGCCATGTGCTTCCACGGCCCTCGGGGTGCGCCACCACCTCGTTCCCAGCTAACGGTAGGAGGGGTTCACATCGGCGTCGGGTCGACGATGAAGTACCTGGGACTCGTCCTCGACAGCTGGTGGAACTTCAAGGAGCACTTCCGACGTCTGGCTCCCAAACTGAATCGGACTGGGGCCGCTCTCGGGCGGCTCCTGCCCAACCTCAGGGGACCAGACGCCTCCTGCCGGAAGCTCTACGCGGGAATCGTTCGGTCCATGGCTCTCTACGGGGCTCCGGTGTGGGCACCGACGTTGCAACAGCAACCGAGGACCCAGCTGAATGCGTGCCAGAGGGTCATGGCAATACGCATGGTGCGAGGGTACCGAACGATCTCCCGCGAGGCGGCGACCCTCCTTGCTGGCCAACCGCCGTGGGATCTGGAGGCAACAGTCCTTGCACACATGCACGACAAGCGCATGGAGATGCAACGCCGGGGCGAAATTCCGCTGCCACGACAAGTCGAGGCATGGCGGACAGAGCTCCGGCGGGATCTCATGGCGAAATGGCGTCAACGACTATCGCAACCTCGTTCGGGGCGCGCCACAATTGGGGCGATAAGGCCCATCCTTGGGGCGTGGCTGGAAAGACCTCACGGCGTTCTCAACTTCCGCACGACGCAGGTGCTTACCGAACACGGAAAGTTCGCTAAGTACCTGTTCCGGATTCGTGCGGAGGATTCGCCCGGGTGTCGCCACTGTGCGGAACATCCGGAGGACACGGTGGAGCACACTGTAGAGGTGTGCCCCGCCTGGGCGGGGCATCGCCGTGTCCTCGTGGGGGCGATCGGCGGCAGCGATCTCTCTCGCCGGGCCTTGGTTCAGGCCATGGTCCGTAGTGAGGAGGGATGGCAGGCGGTCGCCTCCTTCTGCGAAGCAGTAATGCTAGCGAAGGAGGAGGCCGACCGCATCAGGCAGAGGCAACGGGGCGCTCGCCCCAGCCGCCGCCGGGATTCCGATCCCGATTTCCGGCCACCGTAGGCGCGGGCTTGCGGACGGCGTGCAATGGGTAGCACGCTGTCCGATCGTCCGGTAACCGACCGGACCGAGCCCAAGTCGTCGACGGCGCGTTCTGTTCCCGCGCGCCTCAAGGAGCTGTCAGCACACCGAAGAGGCCCAGCCTGCTAACTGCAGGCAGGCAGGGTCGAAGCCTACTGGGGTCATGGGTTAGTTCCGAAAGGAATGCTCGACCCCGGCACGATAGGCTACGAAGGAACGGGGTAGGTTTTTAGTCAGTAAGAGTCTGACACTACTTCCCGCTCCGCCCAAGGGCGGGATTTGTCATAGGATGATTTTACCTACCATAAAAAAAAAAAAACAAAAAAAAAAAAACTTCAGAAAGGACAAATGAAATACAACGCTGATTTGGAAATTAGATGTAACTAGAGGATGGGTAGGTTGGTAACCTGTGTTTTCTCTTTGACTCATATCTTCTTTCTTATGTAATGATTATGTTTGTTTATTAGTTTTAAGTTTTGCGTGTAAATAAACTGTATTTCTTTCTTTTTTTTCTGTTTATTCTCTGTCTTTCTTTCTCTGTTTATTTATATATATATATATATATATTTTTTTTTAATGCATTGTTTTAATGGTCTAAAACCATCATCACATTGTTTACTGGGGCCAAAGGTTATGTGAAAATGTCACTAAGGGCCCTGGGACAAAGGCAAGGAATGGAACAGGGTAGGTTTTTAGTCAGTAAGAGCCTGACACTATTTCCCGCCCCACCCAAGGGCGGGATTTGTCATTGGATGATTTTACCTACCATAAAAAAAAGCATCACATTGTTAGAAACAATTTAAACACATTACGTACGTTATAAGTAGATAAATAATGTTTACAAGCACGTGTAAGTTTATTAATACCCTTGTTACAGAAACATGTGATATAGAAAAGGGGACACGGAAGAGTTGCCATACGAGTGTTAATGAAATGAAAATTACTACGTACACAAATTGAAGATGTTTAATTAATTTACTTTGTACATGTTTGATGTTTAAAATCAACACAAACCAGGAAGTATCAATTTGGCTTTTTCAAATTAATTCGTGTACTTTGTTAATTCTTTAACCGGTTGTGTCGGATTGTTCCGACACAACCGGTTATTTGCAAAGCAACACCTGAATGTATTTATGTATTTAGTTAAAACTAGTATAACTTAAAGCGCAATTATCCAACCAACAACAGCTCATAACTCCTTTCAATTAAAACAATATTTTCTTTCCCTCCGGTTGAAAAACCTTTTCCGTTTGCAGCCACAATAAATTCTCCACTTGCAAATGCAATCAAACCGTGAATCACGGAGCGGCAAACAATTGTCATAATTCAGAGGCACGACCCCGCGGAGGGTAAGGTAAAGCTAGGACATTCAACGACCGACTAATTGGTTCATTACCTATTCGCTGCCCTAATCCGTCGGGCCACGCGTGGTCTTCAATTATGCCACTAATTGCTTACTGTATTGATGTTCGGAAAACTTGAACAGCAAGTTCTTTTGCCAAAGGCAGGACGAGCAAAAAAGAATCAAAAGAAATATCCATGATCATGATCCTTTTATAAATCCATAGCTAAGCTTTTGGTGTATTAAAAGGGGCATAAAGAATTTGACAACAATAAATCCGATTCGAACATCATAAATCGGCTCAAGCAATTTGCACCTTGGGAAAACGGCTAAACCTTTAACAACAAATTTTAACGTTAGAGAAAATTTTAAATAGGCATTTTTATATTCTAAAGAGGGGTCCTTATCATTGCTTTCTTATCGCGGAGCTCGTTAAGGTAAGTATTTTACGAGCCCCTTAAACAAGGACATAACATAGAACTACGTTTTTACATTTTACTTGCTTGCCTCGTAAAATTCTAAGTTACGACTGTTATCACACAAAAAGGGGGAAATATTTTTTATAGAAACAGAAATTACGTGAACGCCTGATATTTTATTGCGAGCAATAAAATTTCGAAGCGTTATTTGCTAATGGGTTAAATAAGGCAATGAGTGCGTATTAAACGTTAATGAACGAAAACCTGATAAATTTTATATATCCTGAATGCTGAATTACACTCTTGCATACATTATTTACCGACATAAAGTTTTATTATTATTGACGTCATACATCTGAATATAAAGTAAACCTTCACTTGATTAAATTTTAATATCACAGTTGGGTTTTAGTCAGTAAAAGTCTGAAAAACAAACAAAGACTTGAAGAACTTATCCCCATAGTAGCTACTTAACGAATTAATCATCATCATCATTCATCATCATTTATTTATTATTTACACTTTATTGTACACCAAGATTACGATATATATACAAATTCCTGTAATGTCAGCCACCACCGTGCTATCCTTGGTATCGAATCCCACTTCTGAAGTATAGAACTCGTTGCCTTAGCGGTCACAAT
The DNA here is from genome assembly GCA_958295575.1 of Leucania comma. Taxonomy (NCBI): domain Eukaryota; kingdom Metazoa; phylum Arthropoda; class Insecta; order Lepidoptera; family Noctuidae; genus Leucania; species Leucania comma. The sequence continues at coordinate 8,577,609 of OY282474.1, read as the reverse complement.
TCTAAAGGGAAGACTATTTTAATGTATATTATAAAAGGAAATCTTATTAACATAGAAAACATACAATCGGCGGCCTTATCGCACACGGCGATTTCTTCCATACAACCTAGATCACATCATCATCATAGCAGCCGAAAGACGTACACTGTTGAACATAAGCCTCCCCAAATGTCGCCATAATGAACGGTCCTGTGCATCTCGCATCTATCGGATTTCCGCAACCCTTGCCAGGTCATCGGTCCACCTTGTAGGAGGCCTTCCAACACTGCGTCTTCCGGTACGCGGTCGCCTTTCTAGAATCTTTCGGCCCCAACGGCCATCTGTTCTGCGAGCAATGTGCCCTGCCCATTGCCAGTTAAGTTTGGCGATTCTTCGTGCTAGGTCGTCAATCTTGGTCAGTCAATAAAACATTATAACGCAATACAATTACTAAAATCTTAAGTTCTTCGAAAAAATTTGTTCCCATGAAAATGTAGCAAATCTTCTTCTTCTTCTTCTTCCTGCCCTTATCCCATATTACTTGGGGTCGACGCAACCCGTTTTTTTCTTCCACTCTATCCTGTCACCCGTCACACTATTACTAACTTCCTTTTCTTTCATATCACTCCTCACACAATCCATCCATCTCTTCTTCGGCCTCCCTCCTCCTCTCCATCCATCTACTTGTAAACTCGGAACACTTTTAGTAACATTGTGTTTCATCCCTCCTCTTCACATGACCATACCAAGACAAACGATTTCCTTTGTAACAAATGTGGATACTAAATAAAAATTAATTGCTAGGTATACAAAGTTAATTACCGAAGCGATTACTGCGAACAGACTGATCCTTACTTACGTAGGTACATTTTCTGTGAAAGCAGTAATGTATAGGTAGATATTAATTACATATACCCATTAAATCACTTGACGATAAAACCGAAACAGCTTACTGATTGGAAAATAATTTTATAGTTTGTTCAGTTTTGTTCGACGTAAATTGACGATACACAACCGTCAATTACAGAACTATTTGGTTTTATTAACTATAGTTCCAATAAACGATAATAATTAAAGTATAGTATAGTAAGTTATCCAGAAAGTCAATTCTCGTACTTTAAGAAACCTTAAAATAGAAGTCATAATTTATTATCTTACCAGCAACAATCAATGCCGCGAATAATCGCGCACACCGCGGCCGTAAACCGCGTCGTGAAAATTGCTTTAATTTTTTACATATACGAGTATATTTGCATTCTACAGAAGCTGCGGGCCCGCAATCGTGGCGGCCGCGGGAATAAAACCACTTCGTGAGTTCTTGACTTCGTAGTTTTTGACACATTGCGAAAACTATGCGATTGCTGACATTCCCAAACAATACAGGACCTCCAATGAGACCTCTGATATAAAAATCAAAATAATCTAATAAAGAATGAAAACTAACGGATTTAATCATCATCAGCCTTATAACTGATAAATTAGCAGATACAAATATCGAACGTAATCAATAAAAGTCTGTCACGGCCTCTCGGTCCACCCTAGACCAGTAGAAATCATTCGATAATACCCCACTTCAAAAGAAAGGTACCGTCGCGGTAATTTTTGCCTGATCACTTAAAAAAAATTTCGCTTGATTACTGCGGCGCGGCGCCAAATCAAACCCTTTCAAATTTTCGTTTCGAATGCAAACAAAAATGAACTTAGCTGCGGTCAGGCGGAAGTGTCTTCGATTGTACATATATTCTGAAATAAAATATCATGCTGCTTTGATAATATTACATCATCATCATTTCAGCAGAAAACGTCCACTGCTGGACATACGTCTTTATTAAGTGGCGCCACAACGAACAGTCCTGTGCGTCTCGCATCCACCGCATTCCCGCCACTCTCATCAGGTTATTGGTCTACCTTTTCGAAAGCCTTGCAAAAATACGGTGCGCGGTCGCCGCTCCAGAACCCTTACGCCCCACCGACCATTTATTCTACGAGCAATGTACTCTGCCCACTGCCACTTAAGTTTGATAATTCTTCGGATTATGTCGGTATAATCATAATAAAAGATAATTATCTTGACTGTTGTGACTTGACTAATTGTTACTATTCCCTTAATTTATTGAGGGAATAGTAACAATTAATAAAAACAACTTTCGACTCTTCAACAATAATAAAAGCTCTGTATATATTATTATATTCCTAGTTTCACAGGCAAACGCGTCGGTTGGGTCTCTAGACCTTCGCATACTCGCTTTTAACACATACAAACACATTGCATGGGATTGTCACGTACTACACGTTACGTTGGAAATTTCGAACCAGATGTTACGAAAACCCACACGGTTGTACTAGAAAAGGTAAAAACTAGATGCAATTTTTATGTAGCAAGGTTTTATGGAGAGGGTAGAAAAGTAGATAGGTCAACGGCGTTATATTAGGAAATTATAGGGTCACTTGGAACAAACCACCGTGAACTTTCTAATAAGCGAATTAATACCACCACATTTGCTCGGCTTACTCGTAATCTTCCGACTCGAACAATTCTTCGGGCGAACCAAAAGGTTCTTTGATCAAAAGATTTTTGGTCTGTGGTTACCACCGCCTATGTTCTTACTAAGGATACAGCTATACACCGCTAACTCTTAGTCGTTTTAATCCCGCGGAGAGTCGATTCGGTACATGAAATACTATCGATTTATAAAGAAAAAATAAAGTACTTTTTTTCTAAAACTCGAATTAATATACGCATGTACGAAATTAATTTCTTAATATAAACGTGTCACTAACCTTGTTGGGAGTTGTCGGTCGTTGCGTACTAACTACCTACAGTTCATTGGCCTCGATCAGTTAACGTTTACTTAAAAAAATCAATTTCGTATATGCGTAAACTAATTCGAGTTTAAAAAAAAATGTATTTTATTTTTCATTTTTATCTTTACGAATCGATAGGGTTTCATGTACCGAATTGTTCCTCCGCGAGATTAAAACGACCAAAATTTAACGGTGTATATATAAACATTATTAAGCTCCAGTCCTTTACATTTCATTTTAGGTTGTTAAACAGATCGCATTAAGAGCTCGTGAAAGGGGCTTTGGTATCTTATAAATTTTGTTTAAACAAATAAATAACTTCGGCCTAAATTCACAATTCTCTACAAGAACATACAATAGTACTATCAAAATATAACTTGTCCTACATTAGATATCATAACATGTTGGGTGAACCTACGGTTACCAACCTAAATTTTTAAAAAGCTTTCGTTACAATTTGAAAAGTCTGTTTTTATTTTATCTCTAACAAATGGAATTTCGGTGTTGAGATTTCGAAGTTACTGAAATTTTATAAAAGCTATCTAAATCTGAAAATGTTATTTGCAATGGAAATGAAGTTAGTTTATTTCAATAGAATAATATATTATGAAATATTCTCGTCTGAAAGTCTGCAAGCATAGGGAAACAAATATTTGTTATTTTTACTTTCATAATTTTTCTAAAATGGTGAAATTACGTGAATTCAAAACAGTTCCGGTGTATTTTTTTGTTAATAGTATTTTTATGTTTCCGTATTTAAAAAATAAAAAAAGGAAACCTTATAGATTCACTTTGTTGTCCGTCGGTCTGTCTGTCAAGACCTTTTATCTCAGGAACGCATGGAAGTATCGAGTTGAAATTAAAACCATATGCTCAAATCTGCTGTTTTATGGTCTAAGATATCGAAAAAAAGATACGGTCGTTTATATCGCAAAAAAACATATTTTGACACTCTCAAGGAAACCAAAATTCATAAAGTACTTCCCGTTGACCTAGACCCTTGCCCAGTTTTTTTTTTTTAAATATAAGATGTAGTTAGATAAATTAGTTTGTTGAATAAGCACTTATATTACATGTATATTCATTAATTCCCAAGAGCACGCCGGCGTCCACACACCTATTGTCTTTCTATTGTGTCTCTAATTACGGTATTCAAAAGGTTAGTGTTTAAATGGATATTATATTTTCTCAAAATAAATACGAGTGTACCTTACCTCCATAGGTTAAAGTAAATATTATATAACATAAACACACCTTGAAGCAATAGTTCTAGAGTAGAGATGTGCATGCAGTCTAAGTACATAAGCGCGAGTAAGTACCTCAACTTGAAAAGTATTAAGTTTGCAATAAGCATCAGCAAAGTTTTCCTTTCAACCAATCAGAAACTAATAGTACCTAATACCTAAGGATTTTACATGTAGATGTATAGTAGGTACTGTCGAGAGTAAAATATTCAGTAAGCGTTCAATCTAACCAAATATTGGTACAGCTAAGACACTGTTATTGCTTGTAAAACTTTCAGCTGTTGATCATCCCTTATCTAGATATCCCGGTGAATTGCTAAATCAATCAATTTAAGATCATGCTTAAGTAAAATATTGCGGTTCCAAACCGAGTGTCAAATGTTGACTTTTCAATTCATATGAAGCACGTAAAGCCGTTGGTCCTGGTTGTCACTCATAGATCTTTGACAGTCGTTACTCGCAGTTAGACGCTCAGAAAGTCTGACCAGTCTTTCCAAGGAGTATACAGTAACTGAGTTGTAGAGGTCTGATAGGCAGTCGCGTCTTATAACACACTGGTAATCATCCATATCAGTAGAGTCTGGAAGCCGACCATAATCTAGTTAGTACAAGGCTAGGGAGATGATGATGACTGAAGTAAGATATCTAAATTTAACCCCCTCTAAAGGGGTAAAATTTAACCAATTGGCCAATATGGAACTAAGTTTATCAATGAACTTAAGTTTAAAATTAAACTGTCTTATCGTCATCTACAAGTAGGTATTAGTAATAATATAAGTGATCAAACTGCAGATAGATCTATAAACAGGGTACTTGAATTAAATAAACTATTTACCTACATGAACGACATCACATAACATCAGTTGGAACCAGTATCAGTAAATCATAGGCTGACCGCAACGGAAGCGATGCGGTCGGGACAGACGGACAAACGGGCGGATGAACTATTAGTACTGCTAGTAGGTTGAGCACTGGTTATGTGGCCGATACTAGATAATTAGGCAAATAGGGTTTAGGTATGGATTTCTGTGTAATTGAACTGTGTTTGATTGGTTAATCAAATATTAGATTTACGAGTGTACATGTTTACACACTAAACTGTCAGTTTGAATATGGAAGGCGAAGGACCGGGTCATAGAGCAAATTAGGAACAAGAGAAAATATATATTCAGCTGATATATAGAAAAAAGAATGCCACAGATAAAACTTATTAACTAAAATAATCCTAATTATAGTAACAGTATACATTTTAATAACTTTAGTAATGACAAATATAGTAAATGTTATAATATCATAGGATTAGTTAAATAAGATACTCAAGCAACAAATAGAATTTCGGTGGTTTGAATATGAAAATATGAAAATGAATGAAATCACTTTCACTAGACAGACGGTATAAAAACTCAAATCGTCTGAAAATCTAATAACCTTAGTTAGTTTTTTCAATGTCACCTATCTTTAGAACCTTAATAGAAATGTCCAAAGTTTTTCGTCTCTCAAATTTTACAATCTTGCAAAACACAAATCTGTTCGCGCTGTAATCAGATAAAAAACTGTTGGCGAGCTTAATAAACGAGGCGGTGCTATTCCCCTAACATAATGGAATCTTTTTAGACACTTTAAGACAGCACTTTAGCTTAATGAAGAGCCATAATTCATTTTGACGCTCCTAGTAACTAGAGCAATGGCGTGCCTTCGCTGAAGTGTACGGGGGTAATTAGATCTACGAGGAGCTATCGATTTTTTAATGTTAGCTTTATTAATGGCAAAGCTGAGCTTAACGATAATAGTGATGAAGATTGTTTGATTAGTACTGTTAGTTTTGAAACAGATAGTAAAATCGAGAATGATTTTTAATAAGTAGCGTATAATGAGCCTTTTATAGCTACATATTAAACAAGAGAGGGTTCTTATAAGTAGGTAAAAAAAATGGTAATAAATTATTTTAAATAGGACCGTGAATAAAATTTGAATGAAAGAGAAAATTCAAATTACTTCTGATAATATTAGAAACCACGGATATCAGCTACCTAATACACAATAAATATAAGACCATAATGAAGATATGAACTAAAGATAGAAACACAGCACAGTAAAAGATCCCATACAACGTGACTTTGTCGAAAAATGACTCTGAATTTGGAGTAAAATATAATATGTAAATCAACCAAAGCAACATTACTAAACGGAAAGGCTTACAAAGTCAAAGGCATATCAAATTTGTAACATAGTTACAAAGTTATAACGCAATTTATTTAAATTGGACATCAAACGTTAGTAGATGATTGATAAATATTCATACACGCCTCTTCTACAACACTATTAAACATTGTGAAATCATTGAACATTTTCATGTAAGAACACTGACATGTGAATGTTGAGGCAATCCAACTGTTAGGGCTGAAACACATAACCGCGTTGTGTCGCTGCAATTCTAAAATCGGCAGTGACGACCGCCGCTTTTGCACCACCAGTGGCGGGTGGCACTGCCAATTTTAGCGTTGCGACGACCCAACACGGTTATGTGTTACGGACCTTAGACAACACGGACCTAATGTGTAGACTCAAGAGAAGTAAACCCTTTTGAGTTGTGTAGTTTATAAATTTAGTGTATAATAGTGATCAATGCTGTGCTATGCAAATATGAACTTAGACTCTAACACCCGTATTTACAAAGAAGTGATTACTTGTTGCTAAGAAATTTCTTAATAAGTCCGTAAAAGAGGTAAGAATACAAATTGTTATTTGAGTAGTTACTTTTTACTCAAGTAATTAGTTTTACTTGTTTATAAATACGAGTTTAAGAATGAACTATGGACTTGTATAAAAGTGCTTAGTTTTAACAAAACCTATAATGTATAATAAAATGTTAGAATTTTTATTACTTTTTAGACTTTTAGACATTTTTTTTTATGAGTGGAAAAAGACTGAATTGTAATTTTTAATCAATTATTAAGAAATTTACTGCAATATCAAGATCAAAGGACTTCCTTGATTGTAAAAGTAGAAATCAAAACTAATATTTTGTTGGATTTGCTCCGTAAAAATCAAATTATGATAATAATTTCAGTGGAATATTTTGATTGGACTTTATTATGCTTGAACGTGTATAATTTAAAAATAGCTGAACGTTGAAGTATACTTATTTGATTCAGCAAACATGGGGGTTGGTATATGTCAAATGGGTTTTACCTCGTTGGTTATCTGGTCCTATTTTTCACGACGCAGCATTTACACAGCCGTGTCTGTATTGGGATTACATTTTGCTGAAATATATTTTATGTATCGTATAAATTAAACCCCTTTCTTTCCTCCTAAATCCATGTATACAAGGCCTCTCTCACTAAAAGTGCATTTTTATGTTATGACTACCTTTGGATGGATTGATCGGTTATAGAATATTTATTGTCATCATGTGCAGATTTTGGTCAAGTAGGAGGATGTCAACTAAAAGATGATATGCCTTCGTGAAAATTTCATGAAGGATGTCATCTTCTATCCCACTTTTGATCACAATCAAATTATTATGTGGCTTTATGTGTGGCAGATTTTCAAAATTTGCACTTGATGACAATATAATTCTTTAACCGGTCAATGCATCCAAAGGTATGAAGCAAGAAAACTGTTAAGAGTCAAAGCCAACCAGGTGCATTACTTTGTGTAATTTATTTCATCACAACTGTACTTCTACCATGAGTTTTAAGCAATAGTATTCGTCGCTACTCGATATCGACGCCGTAAATATTTTGTATGGCAAATTTTGCAGCGCCTCTAGCGGTCACTTGCAGAACCAAAATTTGCCATACAAAATATTTACGGCGTCGATATCGAGTAGCGAGGAATACTATTGCTTAAAACTCATGGTAGAGGTACTGTTCTCAAAACGGTGAAGGAATACATCGTGAGGAAACCGGCATGTCCTAGAACCAAAAATTCGAAGACATGTTACATCCACCAATCCGCATTGGGTCCGCGTGGTGGATTACGGTCCATTCCCTCTCCTAGAGAGGAGGCCTGAGTCCCAGCATTGGGAACATTATAAGACTGATGCCAATAAAACTGCTATTGATCCGTAAATTTAAGTTCGTGTATAACCAGTCTGTTGTTGTTAGGGGAGGCCTTAACTCAGCAGTTAAAAAATACAGACTAAATAAAATAAAAACGATTGTGTAACTGTTTTGATGTACAATAAAGGATTATTCAATAAAAATACATTGTATCACTGCACGCCTCATGTGTAATAGAGACCGTTTACAAGCCAATATGAAGAAACCGGACAGTCCTAAGAAACATAGACCAACCATAATAAGCCGACAAGTCAATAAAAACCCGTTTGAGTTGTCATCTTGACATTTGTTCACACAACAAGAGAGTTCATTTCAGGACTGATATTTGCGATGGTCGAGTATTTGGAGTACAACTTTGAGAGTGTACCGTTCGGAAATCTGGTAACGTTATTTTTCCGGAACCGATATCGTTTTGATGGGTTTTTTTATAGTACGTAAAATCATCCAATGACAAATTCCGCCCTTGGGTGGAGCGAGAAATAGTGTCAGACTCTTACTGACTAAAAACCTACTCCGTGCCTTCTTTGCCTATCATGCCGGGGCCGAGGCTTCCTTTCAGAAGCTGACCCATTACCCCAGCAGGTTTCGACCCTGCCTGCCTCTACGGTTTGCTGACAGCTCCTTGAGACGCGCGGGAACAGTACGCGCCGTCGACGACTTGGGCTCAGTCCGGTCGGTTACCGGATGATCGGACAGCGAGCTAATCGTTTTGATGGGTGAAAATTCTTACGGATCTTTGTTCTGTCTGCATTGAAGAATTTAATATGAGCTAAAACTTACAAAAACATTTTATTAAATTAAAATGTTCATGTGACAACAAAATATATTTATTTTAAAGCCTTTACTGTTTTTTTTGCATCCTCAAAATTAATTTTGAACGAAGTCATGTAGTTTTGAAATTACTTCTGCTATTTTGCTTTAGGACATGAAGGAAATGGCGAGACGACACAGATGTCATCCTTGGAAATTAGAAAGAAATGGCTCAAAACTGGGAGTAATGGAAACACTGGATAAAGGCCTTAGCCCAGCTATGGGACAGTATAGGCTAGACATAATAATAATAAACATAATTTGTACAGGGATAATCGTCGATTGGTACCAAGTTCCATGAAGTATTTATTAAGTAGCATTTTATAAAAAGTAAGCTTTTATAATATGCGCGACATCACTTGTTCTAATTAAGAAACGACTGAAAAAAAACGGCAAATTGACGCTCGATATATCATAAGTTGTGGCTGGCATGATTAATGATTATTATGTTACCTATTCCGTTATCTGGCTTCGGAGCGTGATAGCTAGAAGACGAATTTCGATGTAGCCAGATACCCTAGTTTTTCTTCACAGCCAAGTTTCAAACTCGAATGATGAATATACCTTACACCCGTAGTCAGGTTCTATCTATCCGATCTATCTTTGTCCGAGTTTATATTTCGGCACTGATAGGGAAGTTGAATTAGTTGATATATCTTTCTACATATAGTAGATAAGTTGCTTCCAGTTTAACTTGCTTCATCGTCGACCACATCATCGCTTACTATCAGGTGAGATAGTGGTCAAATGTGAGACTAATTATAAAAAATATATACGAGTATTTATACAGAAAGCAGCAGTGGTGGCCGAATAGTAAAGGCCCCGACTTACGAGTTGTAGGTCGCGGGTTCAAAGCCAGCCAGGCGCATTACTTTGTATAATTTATTTCATCACCACTGTTTTCAAAACGGTGAAGGAAAACACCGTGAGGAAGTCGGCATGTCTTAGAACCAAAAATTCGAAGAAGTATGACATCCACCAACCCGCACTGGGCTCGCGTGGTTGATTACGGCCCTTTCCCTCTCCTAGAGAGGAGGCCTGAGTCCCAGCAGTGGGAACATTATAAGGCTGATGCTATGCTATGGTAATGCTATTGAATGACACATTAATTCATCTACTTAAATTAATTTATTTCTTTAATTAATTTTTGTTGTTTAGGATTACGTAACTCAAAAAAAAAACGGATCCCTCACAGGATCACTTTGTTGTCTGTCCGTTTGTGTATCTGTATATCTGTCAAATGCCTTTACCTCGGAAACGTGTGAAGGTGAATTAAAATTAAAAGCATATATTCAAATCTGTGGTCCCTTAAAAGCTGTAATAAAACCTAACTTTTAAGGTAACGGATAAATAAAGATACGGCAGTTTATGTCTCAAAAAATGTTTATTTCGACACTCTCGAGGGAATCAAAATTCATAGAACTCTGAAATCTGGCATGAAGCAAGGTCTCAAAATCAAAATCTGAAAACTGTAAATTTGTAGTTATGTCTCAAAAAAAACTTTTTTGCAGTTCGTAAAAACACAACTCAATTCGGGATTGAACTGTTTACATAGTTCAATTTGTACGGAACCCTCATTGCGCGAGTCCGAGTCGAACTTGCATATATACCTATTCCACAATATATATTCTATATTCCACGACTATCACACAACGCCGTCTGGTCCCAAGCTAAGCAGAGCTTGTGTTATGAGTACTAGACAACTGATAAACATACTTGTATATTTCTAAATACATACTTGTTATTGATAAATTACACCCAGACACAGAACAAATGATCGTGTTCATCACACAAACATTTGTCCTGGGTGGGAATCCAACCCACGATCTCCGGCGTAGCAGTCAGGGCCACTAACCTCTAGACCAACAGGTCAGTCAAACTCAGGTCAAAGTCAGGCATGTAACAAAACATGTATATTTGAAAGCTATTTAGCTATTAGCTATAGGAACAAGCAATTTTCTTTACCTTTAAAAAAAACCCACTTTGTTATTAGCCTGTAAGTTTTCTGTAACATTAAATATAAATAATTAAGACAATTTGAGTAAACAGCAAGCTTACTTGAAAAAATAGATACCTAGGTTCATTAATTGGACTTATGATTTCATTTAAAGGTACAAACTATGCCAACATACTAAAAATGTGAATAAAATGCAATTCGAAACGAAATCCCAAATTGGAATCTTTAAAAATATCACTCTCAAATAATATGCTACATTTCAGTGAAATTTGTGATTCAAATGAGACTCGTGAATGGCACTGTTTAAATTTTTAATCCAATTGTTATTTGAGTGAGCTCGGCTAGGAGGCGATGGAAATAGTCGGATGTGATGCTAAGTATACTTAAAGTCTAATGACATAATTAGTCCTGTGTCGGACACTTCACTAGTTTTAGCTGATTAGAAAATGAAGTATTTTTACTTTATAAATATTATGGTGGGACGACCAGGGGGCTTACTCTCGAGTTTAATTCTGATCGGTCGACATTGGAATTGTGACGTTAGGTACTCTTGAATTCGATGCTAGGCCAAATTGCGTGACCTTTTTGGGAAACTAAGTAAAATAGGAATTGAGTTTGGCGTGTGATCACGCAATTTTACACCAATGTGGTGCTAGCATCGAATTCATCAATTAAACTCGAGAGTAAATGCCCTGGACGTCTTCCTTGAGATTTGGAACGAAAAAGCGAGTAACCGTGATCATTGGAAAGACGATCGCGTTAACGATTGGAAATTATTATCTACTTGGCTAAGCCTGCTGCCCTTGTTGTCCTGCAGATATTCAAAACTGCCGATAATAATCATCATTTCAATCGAAAGATGTCCGCTTTTGGATATAGCCTCCCCCATGTGTCGCCACAACGACAGGGCCTGTGCGTTTTGCATCCATCGGATTCCCACAAACCTCACCAAGTCATCGGTCTACTTTGTAGGAGTCCTTCCAACGCTCGATCCGAGCGGTCGCCACTCCAAAATGCCTATAAGTAGAACTTCTGAACTCCTAGATAATAAAAAATCACTTATAATTTTAGAAGACTATATTTTTTTCCGGACGGAACACATAATCCCGGAGTCGGAGTAATAAAGTATGCAGCATTCGGCGCGAGCTATTCCCGATCATGGACTGCCTAGAGAGTAGGCTAATAATATACTGAATCAATATTCACGAGTAAGGCGGAGTAGCAATTGCTAATATTGGCATTAATTTCTATATTACCTACTAGTAATATTATAGCAATTATGTTCTGATTGATCATGATAACATTTTTTTTGGGTGATGGAAACTAGTAACAAAGAAATTAAGTATTTTTACTTTGTGAGTATTATTATACTTTTTTATTTAAGGTAGAAAATCGTCCAATGACCCACCCTCTCTAGGGCGGAGTGAGAGGGTGTGCCAGACTTTTACTTACTAAAACTCGCCTATGTTTCTTCAGCTGCCTATAGCACACTAAGATCACGTGTTTCCTTTTCAGGAATTCCCAATTGCCTTAGCAGGCATTATTTAATGAATTCTCGCACTCTTGGGTGAAGCAAGAGGGCGTGTCAGACTTTTGCTGACATAGACCGTCTTCAAATTGGCGGCACTGGTGCCGCTGCGCTGCTTATTCCATATAATGTACATAAAATACAGCGGCCACGGTGTAGCTGCGCTGCCGTCGCGCGGCAGTTTGCGGCTAATCTGAAGGCTCCCTAAAACTCATATTATGTTCCTTCAGTTGCTCTTTGCGTTCTAGGAACACGGGTTTTCTTTTCAGAAATTCCCCACGGCCCTGCTGGGCCCCTACGGTTTTGATGACATCTCTTTGAGGCGCGCGTAGAACATTACGTGTTATCCACCACGACCTGTTTATGATCAATTTCTGAAGTCGGTGTTTGAGGTTTTGTTATTTCATTTTGAAAATGACTAAAAGTAGTCGCTTATCATGGACCTTATCAGAAGGCTTAAAGTCACCCAAAGGGCAATGGAAAGGGCTGTACTCGGAGTTTCCTTGCGTGATCGAATCAAGAATGAAGATATCCGCAGGAGAACCAAGGTTGACGACATAGCACGAAGAATCGCCAAACTAAAGCGGTAATGGGCAGGGCACATTGCTCGCAGAACAGATGGCAGTTGGGGCCAAAATGTTCTGGAGTGGTAGCCACGCGCCGGAAGATGCAGCGTTGGAAGGCTCGTACAAAGTGGACCGATATCCTGCAGGAATCCGATGAATGTGAGACGCACAGGACCGTTTGTTGTGGTGACATTTGGGGGAGGCCTATGTCCAACTGTGGACGTCTTTGGGCTGAAATGATGATGAATGACTAAAAAAATGTTTGTTTATGTACTGTATGTTTAGTACTCGCATTTTAAATGACGTAAGTAATCAAAATTGTATGAAAATTAAAATGACAGATGAAATGGCAAAATTGGTTGAACCAAATTATTCCCACAACGACAGTATATAGGGTAATGTCACTGCATTTCAGAATTTAAAATAAAGCTAAGCGTATTCTCCTGTCCGTTTTTACGACTGGAATAAAGCGTCAAAACATCATGAATATAATTATGAATAAATAAACAAGTGACGTCTGAATTATTTAATTAAGTACTTCATTTTTACTGCTATGCGTCAGTGACTGTTTGCCAAGTTAATGAAGTAGCCATTTTTGTAAATTAATGTGATGAATTCAGTAAAACACGCGTTTTCTGCTGTGATTCGATTGACAATTCGAATGATTTTCAACTGGCAATCGCATCGAATGACTTGCGTTTGTTTTATTTGACGCGTTGATATTTTTAAACTAAAAACTTGCCTTGGTCTTGATCGACGGGCGAGTAAAACCGCGGTCTTATGGCTCGTTGGTAAAGCTCGTCGGTGTCATTGCAATACGAACGACGAGCTTGGCTCGCGGCTCGTAGTGTTTGCTTGATTTTCTACTCGGTTCGTCGTTCTAAACTGTTTTGCTCGCTAGTCGATGAGCACCAACAAGCTGCGAGTAAAACTGACGTTCTTTAAAACCGCGGTATTAGCTGCTAGTACCTCGATCACCTACTTTAGGCGTACTGGGGACTTACCATGGCCTATCAGTCGTCCGAGCGAGAAAGAGATATGAAGCTATACACTCTTATAGCTCCATCCTTTTAAGAGTTCAGTTTAGGTCATAAAATGGAACGCACAAAGCGTTTTGGGAACACTTTCATTATAAGTACAGCTAAGGAGTGGAATTCCCTTCCGGAGAGAATCTTTAAGGCAAGAGTAAATAGGTTTCTTCTAGGTAAGCGCGCTCCATCGTCGACCGTATCGTCGCTTTCCATCATGTGAGATAGCGGTCAAGCGCGGACCTATCAATAATAAAAAAAATAAAAATGGATCGCGTTAATAACTCGTGCTAGTACTGCTGTCCACCTTATTTTGTGGATATTGAATGATATCCAGACACACACTTGACTGTGTTACGATCAATCGTGTAATAGTCGGCTCGTGTCGGCCGACCTTACCCGAACGATTACAATTTTGCATTATTATTATCTAACCTCTTCATGATAAAGTTTTCGCTTCTATCGTGTAGTCTCAGTACGGATGGAATGTCAGACTTTTACAGACTAAAATCTAACCGAAACCCATTCAGTTGTCCTTCACGTTCCATTGCCGTAGTAACTCTATTACATCCCACAGCTGGCTGTGTGTGTGGTGACTTTGAGTCACCTTTCAATATGAAATTAAATGCGATGGAGAATTTTTATAAAGTTTTTTTTGAAACGACGTTATGTAATAATGACTGTTGAATTATGTTTATTTTTTTTTTAATTTTAATAAAGCGATTTAAGTTTTGATATATATATTTTGAGTTTCATATGCACAGCAGCCATTAAAAAAATGTTAACGATTGCGAACTTATCTCTTGGACTATACACAGAATAGTCAAGTTATAAATAAAATAGATGAATGCTATGTTATATCAATGACAGTAGCAGGCTGTACAAATGGCAGTCCTGAAAATAAAGGCTTTCTTTTTCCTGATCATATATTTCAGGGCACAAAAATGTTGAGATGCTTAACTCTGCCATGGCATATTTCCGATATATTAATTCCATATACGACAAAAGCGTGCATTGAAAACAAGCAGTTAAAATTTTACTTTAAATTTCAATTATCACTCAATCTCCAAGCGTACCCGGTTCGCGCGTGATTTTGGGCCATTCGGTTAAACACCAATCGAACGCCGGCGTTCGCATAGATTATAAAAAAAATAGCGTTTTTTATAGGGTATATATCCAAGAACGTAAATAAAAAGTTTTTCATAAAGTAACCTGTATATTAAGCAAATCTTTTCGTTATACAAGTTCAGTACATTTTGACCAGTTAGGCGAACACAAAATGGACCAGCAGATTTTTTTTCGCGATTTCAGTTTGGTCTCATAGTAAAAGTTGTTTGTTATCATGACTACAATCACGTGTTTAAGTTTCGTTCACCAATTACCAGTCACCCTATATATACACATACACACAAACATATACATAAAGAGGCGTATTGAAACGTTAACTGATACAGAGACGGAAGAGATTACGTTTGGCTCATTCTGTCATTACCAAAACAGCGGACACGTCCAGCCGGCAGACACAGAATAAATTTTTAATTTTTAATCGTCCTTTCGTCGAACTTAATTTCAATTAAAATTCATATTAGCTCTTCATATTGAATATCGCAATTCAACCCTAAAATGTATTTATTCTTTCCGAATCAATTTGTGTTTTTATTTGCGTTGATATATTTGCGGTTATTGATTGATTATGAAATTGGAATAAGTCAAACTACTTTATCACTTAACAAACACGACGGTACGATTGGTGCATTGGTTGAGCTATTGCTTGTTGTGTTGCGTATCGTGGGTTCGATTCCCATACAGATCAAATATTTATATGGCATACAGATAAGTGTTTCCGGTCTGGGTGTCTTGTGAGTTTATATTTTTGTGACCGCACCCCCAACAAAGGAGTAATTTTTAGTGTGGGGCAGCAACGAAAAGAAAGAAGACAAAACAGAACTAGAAAATTTAAATATTTGATTAAACATTTTAATAATTGTTTTAATCTAACAGAAAACAAAGATAAGTTTAATGAAACCTCATTTATTTCCATGAAAAACACGTGCGGTAACGTATGCAAACGCCACAGTATGCATGAGAGCTGCTACAATTAGAAACTTGTAATCATCGACCTATATTCTTGCGATAGACAAGCACGTTCATATAAACTATTTGTCAAAATACTGAAAAGTTCAAACAATAAATCGCTACAGCGCTAGATTGCCATTATGTCGTCTAACAAAACTTTTAAAACTTACAGCGCTAAGAAAGCTTATAGAGGATACTTTTTCGCGACCAAAAGGTCTAAAGCGCCATGCATTTCCTAGTACTTACGCGTTTCGTTCAACTTAGTGTGATGACATGTCATCTATATAGATTTTTATACCGCAGAAGTGACACAGTTTCTTGCCTACAATACTTCATTACAATAATATTCTATTTCAAAATGTAATAATAGTGTATGTAAAAACGAGATCTCAATAACAGTAAAACAAATAAATAAATCAGTAATCACTAATAAGACTACAAATTCAACTGAACCTAATTCAAATTTAATATTAACCTGCACGTAATATGGTACGTAAATTACCTAAGTGCTAACGAATGACAGCATGCTTAACAACAAAACTTACCGATGAAAACTGATACCCCATGATTTGCTGACATTTCGTCGTAATTTATTTAAAAAAAAAAAATTGTTATTAATTATACAAAAAAAGAAAGAGCGTTAAATAAAATATTTAAAAATTTCAAACAGTATAAAAGACCGTGCGAAGTCTGTATTTGGTAAACTAGCTGTAGGTAAAAACCTAATTCAGCTTTTTGTGGGAGGGAACATCTGCATGTTTTAGTCTATGATTGTAAAATGGGGAAGAGTTTAAATAAAATAATATCTTCTCTAACGTACTATTACGATAGTAGAAGCTATTACATTGCTTGAACAACCAATAGTTTTACTTACTTGACTACAAAATTATTATATATGTCCAAGTTCACTTAAATTTGTATTTATAAGCGTCGCGCTGACACTGCATGAACGTCAAAACTGCACTAATGCCATCAATCTAAAAGTGTTCGGCCTGCAGGTCAATTAAGTGAAGTAAAGTGACTGTACGGCACGCCTCATCTAGTGCGTAGTACATATATATCAATGCTTGTAATTAAAACGCTGAATTAATACGTTGCACCTGAATACAATTTCAACCGAATAGTCGTGCACCTTCCGCAGAGCACATGTGGTTTAATATGGACAGCGGCGCGGCGCCTACGTGAAACTAAAACCTACAAACTGTCTAACGTTAACTCCAAGAATGAATCAGTACTTTGAAAGAACGAATTCTTTGGAAACATCCATTCTGTGTTACCCAAAGGGTTAAGTACACAGATATTGATATACCTAGATAACGCAAGAGCAACTACTTCGCGTACCTAGCTTACGTACAAAAATCGTAAGTGGTCACTTTCGCGCTCAGTTTGCATCGGAGTACAGCGGTAGTCGGGTGCAGTTAAAAATATAAAAATGGTTAATTGTGCTGTTGGTGTGGGGGTGGAGCGAGGGGGACGCCGTACACGGCGGCGTCTTCACTAAATAGTGCTTGTGACGTCATAATAGGTAGTCAAAAAATGGCACGCTTGGTTTTCATACAGATCGTGATGCTTGCGTTATCTATGTCTATCTATATCTGTGGTTAAGTAGAAGTCTGCGGGACTGTTCGAAAGAGTTACTACTGCCCTAAATATCTGCGTTATTTACCAATTTAAATATTTTATTTATTTATTTATTTAATCGTCATGTACAGTATATTGCACGCAGAACAGATAACATTAATTTATCGAACCCTTTATCAGACAAAATAGTCCTTATAATTAAGGTTAAGTTTGCTCTGAAAAACCGTCCCAGGACATAGTTATTTATTTTTTTTAACACTAATTTTATTTCATGATTATGTTTACCTACTTAGTGTCATATTCGCACCAGCGAAAAAGCTTTTTAAATAAAAATAAAAATAAAACAGACGTCCGTTGTGGCCGAAAGGTTCTGGAGTGGCGGCCGTCTACCGGAAGTCGCAACATTAGAAGGCCTCCCACAAGGTGGACCGACGACCTACTCAGGGTCGCAGGAGTCCGATGGATGCGAGATGCACAGGACTGGCCGTTGTGGCGACGCTTGGGTGAGGCCATGTCCAACAGTGGACGACTTTTGGCTGAAATGATGAATGATGATGATGTACAGTAGTGGTACATAGGCGGACCTAATACAACAAGGCATTCTCTACCAGTCAACCTTTGGTTTAAAAAGACAACACTGTGTTAGGTGTGCACAATAAATTTAACAGATATATCAAATATAATGTAGTATCACTAAAATTAGTTACTTATAATAACACTATGCAACAAAATAGAAAAAAAACAAATTCACTGGGTTTACTGTACGTAATTACGATTCCCCACCCTAGGCCTAATTGAAATATATAAATATTTTTTTTACATCACATCAAGTTTAGTAGTGAAAGGCATTTAGTGATTTTACTTAAAATTATATGAAGTAGGAACATAAATTGTTATTCTACATGAAAAAAACCTTTTTTTTTTTGGAACGATTGGCTTTCCTCTTATAGTCATTAGTGGCAGTGTCCCTCTGAAGTATCCTACGGTAGTCCACAAGCATGGCTGGCAACCATCTACCTTGATAATGCTTTTTATACCCTGTAATTTTTTGATGAAATCTTTCACCGTGTTCATCACTTATTACACCCATGTATACGGAAAGAAACTTAAACGGGAGTGTAAGAAATGGACTTTCAAAGATATTTTGCATCTTCGCTTGTGATACACATTTGAAAACATGTTAAGTTTTTCATAGAAGTCTCGTAACTTATGATTCCCAAGGATTTTTTTTTGTAATGTCAACAAATTAAACTGACCATGCATTTTTTCAATGGGACTGAGGCTATCATCGATATATATGTACTACGGAGGCTATATAATAAAGTGGAATCTTTGATTAGTGCTCATATGCCAGGAGCAAAGAAATTGTCATTGGTTTTTGCCCCACTTAGTTTTTGAGAAACAAAAATTCAGATCCGCCTTTGGAGAGTGCTTTTATAATTTTATTTTTTTATCAAACCAACTTAGGTGTCTGGAGAATTATCTTCATTGCCGCTGATGACATATTAGCATACTTCACTGAAAGTTTCGAGTTTTTGAAAAACCTTTCACAGTGGTTGTGCAGTTATAGACGTCAACATGATTTTTAAGTTTACAGCACTGCATTAGTCCACCAAAAATTATCTGGTTTTTAAATATTACCTATAGGACAACTCCTCAAACATTAAGACCATTTTAAACAACATACTATTAACCCACAATTAGTGCTAGATTTTAAATTTCAATTTTAGTTTAAAATTAGTAATACTCTCAAACTAAAGCGAAAATGGCACTATTTTTTTCACTTTTATACATTAATTGACCACAAATTGAACAAATTAAGTGAAACTTAACAGAAAAATACGAAATTTTGTAGATTTAAGAGTAATATTGCTTTGTACACATTAATGATCTACCTAATCGAACATGTACGCTCGAACAAGTGTTGCGCAAAGTAAACAAAGTGAGATTTCGGTTTTGGGATGTGATATCTAAATATAAATGTGTAGTCTATCGTTTATAAGGTATACATAATACGAATCACCATCCGGAATATCAGTGATTTTTTCGGTGTTGCATAGTGTAATTAAATACGTATGTATGCCAATATTATAAACTAATAAATACTATGGTAAATATCAAATCATTAAGAAAACATAAAATATGTCAATTTTGACGAAGGCCGAACTAAAGTTGAGAGGACTTCAAGTAGTAGTTCCGAATTTTACGCTTGAAGGAAAATTTACTTTTAGCTTTTTTGACGTCAAGTGAAAGCATACTCCAGAGTTTTATAGAAGAGACAGCGAATGAATTAGACATAAACCCAGTGCGAAGGAATATGCAGAAACATTTATTGGGTGTTCGAAGGTTGACATTATGAGAACTGTCCAATACTTTAAAATATTGAATAGATAACAAAAAAAGCCTTTAAATATTACAGCATAAGCTGAATTAGGCACCTTTTTGGCCTTGCACAGATTTTAGTTTTCTTTGTAGAATTGTGTGAGGCAGGAATAGACGTTCTGTCTATCTTATTTCTCTTTTTCTTTCTTTCTTACTTTCGTTATTTCAAAGGACAACTAAACAAACACAGGAGGAGAGGAATTTAGGCAGTAAAAGTCTAACACTCCCTTTCGTGACAATCAGAGCGGGAAAAGCTCTTTGACAAGGATCTTATATATCCTACAACAGACAAACTGGATTAATTACAAAGCAATATGCAAACTCTAAAGTGTACGTTACTGTCATTACCATTAGGTTCATGTCATTAATAGACAAGCGAAAGGGAAAAAAATGTTTCAAGCAAGACAACGAGAAAGAGGTCATGTGTCCCTTTTTTACCCCTATTTTTCACTAGGGAATTCATAAATTTACTATTTTGTCATTGCAGCATTTTAATATTAATTGATAGCATTTAATATTATTTTTTCATATTTATTTTTATATTTATATGTCGTGGAAAACGAATTCTAGCTACTAAGTGTTTATGTTCTTTTTACTGTAGTACTAAGTAGTAAGCGAGTAGGGTGACGCCGTGACGTCACTTATTATGGCGTCAAGTGGTCAGAGTCGGCATTGGAGGGATGGGACCCCGGGAGCGCAAGGCATTAAGGTCTGCGCGGGCGCGGGTGTAACACCTCTCTGATACGAAACTGTCGGTTGCCCATACATTCGTTATTACTTAGCATTGCTACCTATGTTTCTATTTAGAATACTACTTGTGAACTGTGAAAGAGACATTATAAAAATCAAGTGCGTAGTTATTTAAAATCCGTTCGGTATTAAACCCAGTACCACTGAACCAAGATGATGACGGCTATATCGCTCAGCCATTCCTGGCACCGTCATCAGAAGTGGGATCTGGATCTGCTCCCATTGGCGCGCAATATTTGAGGTGTGACAGAGAAATATGATGTAACTAATTGAAACCATAAGGACGCCGATGTTGGTGCGTTTGAAATTACGCTACCAGAAATCAACCCAGAATAGCCCGATTCTAAACCGCGCGCTTTGTGTGCTACAGTGACAGTGATATCGGTCTCAACGAACCCTGAAAGACAGTGCTTCATCATGGTTGTCACAAATATCAAAAGTGGGCATGATGTGAGCGCATGTTCGTGACGTATTTTACGGAGTGTTCAAATATCAGCAAGCTGGCTGTCACCGTGGGACGAGTAGGTACGGGAAGCACGGTGTCGAAGAAGCGTGCTTTACAGCAGCGCAGGCGCAGGCTTCACGGTTGCAGAGCAACGTGACGAGTCAATGGTGGTCAAATATGGTGGTATATGCAGACAGTTGAAGCAATCTGGTCAGTCGTTCAATTTTTATTTTGTATCCTGTGCTGAATGGTCTTTTGTTAAGCAGTCTATCAGTCCTAATTTCGAGGGGCAACGTAAATACGCTATTGTTTATATTAACAGTGTCGATCGGTCGGTTTTCATAAATCGTAGAAAAATCTTAGGTGACGATTTTATTCATAGGCACTGCTTACGGCATATTTCAAGTGGTGCCAGACGATTGTTTGAAATATGGTGTGATGATTGAGCGTAAAATCTTTAAAGATTTCATAATACACAAAAGACTTATTCTTCTTTGATTATTTCATAACAAAATTGGTTGCTAAGTGTAATTCTAAATCTAATACATTGCATTCTCGAGTTAAGTCCGGTGAGTTTTAAATCAGACTTCAAGACTCGTGGTCCATAATTAACCATGTTGAAGTTAACAACACCTTCCACGTGAAGAGCCTGATATTTAGTGATAGCAACGAGCGACGATGCATCCTATTTTTGTTTAGTTTTATAAGTAGGCTAATTAGCTATAAGAAATGTCTTGTCATTCTTGTTAGCACTCTTGTCCTGTACACGCTAATATACAGTGCGCAGTAATCTCGTATTTTCTCCTGTTTTATTTTACACAAATCCCGGTCAGTCCCGTACATGGTCCTTTATCGAGCCGGATTGTCGTTATCAGCAAGTAATTTGAAGAATATATAATTAGAAGACGGAAATAATTGATCTGGATTTGAGAGGTTAAACGCCGACAGCGTGTCTTATGGATTGAGTACAAATTATTTCTCACGGTGTTAAGTATATTGGATAATATCATCACCCAACACTCGTACAGGTTGTATCTAGCTTTATTTAAATTTACAAAAGGTTAGTGCATTTATTTTGTTAATTATGTTAATTGAGTACCGGTTTTCTTTTTGAATAGTTTCGTTATTTTTGTATGTTACATGTACAATTAGCGACAGTCGTTATTATATAATACTTTTAAAAGTATAGTAGGAATTAGAACTACATTTATATAATTTGTATTGTTGCATTTGAGCGATAACTATTCAGTTAAGTATCATAGTTAATGTGTAGGTATTCGTTAATCATAGTTTATTCTGGAAAGTGTTAGATATTATTTCAAACTATTGACTGTTAATCTCAGTTAACTTGCCCGTAGTGTACTTTAGTTTTGTGGTGTTTTGTGTAATAACTTATTAGATAAGTTATTGAGGAATTCATTTATAATAAAAGTTGTATCGTTACATTTGCAATCAGATTTATTTTATACAGAAAGTTTACCTACCTATTTACATTGTTAGACCTTATTAAATTCTACCTTACAACTCTGTACCTAAATTAATTTCGGATTAAGTATATTAAATTATTTATTTTGCGATTATATACATTCCAGGTCGACAACACTCGATTCCCAGCATGTCCGAGGAAAGGGAATTAGTAAAGAAGCGAGGAAGTTTTAAGGGTCGCTTAACTACATTTGTCAATTACTTGGACGCATTGGATGACGTAACATTAAGCGAATGCGATGTCATGGAATTACAGTTGCGCATGGGAAAACTGGAGTCGTTGTACGAACAATATGATGAGGTACAGTTGCGGTTAGAATGTATGGTTGACGATACGAAGGCCCAGTTGTCTGAACGTTCCGAGTTCGAGACATTATACTATAAGGCATTGTCGAGGGCTCAACAGTTAGTGAGTAAGAGTAACAAGCAAAATGGTTCAGTTAGTGGTAAGGGTAGTCGGGGTAGTGTTTATAAACCTATTAAGTTGCCTACTATACAATTGCCCAAATTTAATGGTTCATATAGCAATTGGTTAGAGTTCCGTGACACCTTCACTAGCCTCATCCATCATAATGACGAGATCGACGAAATCAACAAGTTCCACTATTTACGTGCTTCTCTGGAGGGATCTGCTGCCGTGGTAATCCAATCTATTGAGTTTTCAGCGAACAATTATGATGTGGCTTGGAATTTAATTTGCGATCGATTTGACAATAAACGCTTATTAGTGCAGAATCATGTGTCAGCATTATTTAACATTGAACTTATCACGAAAGAGTCTTCTATCGCTTTGAAAGGGTTAATTGATCTGTTAAATAAAAACTTGCGAGCGTTAGAATCTTTAGGCGAACCAGTCAAGCAGTGGGACACGTTGTTGATATATTTAGTAACACGTAAGTTGGATCAGAAGTCCTACCGTGAATGGGAGGAGTTCAAAGGTCACACTGATAAGAATAGCAAGATTACGTTCGATACTTTCCTCCAATTCATTCGCGCACGCGCTGATCTAATTGAAACTTTAGAATTATCTAAACACAACATGTCAGGTAACCCTAAATCAAGTTCCGCGAGTAAAATCAAATCCATGGTGACGACACAAAATTCTAATATGGTGAGCACTGAACCTGCTTCGAAATCTTGTCCTAATTGCAAAGGTGACCATAGTTTAGTTAATTGTTCACAGTTCCTTGCATTGAGCAATGAAGCTCGACGCAAATTGATTCCTACTTTTAAATTATGTTATAACTGTTTTCGTACTGGTCACTTTTCTAACAATTGCAAAAAACCGGGTTGTAAGTTGTGTAAGCGCAGGCATAACACTTTGATTCATACTTCGGAAACAAAAGGTAACGATAACACATCTGATTATGCAACTTTGTCTCCGTCAACGTCTGCAGCGCCCGCGCAGTCCGCTGACACTGACGCGACGAATAACGTGTCCTTGTCTGCGAACATTTCCCCTACTCATGGCGAGAGTAAGGAGCGCGGCGTCTTATTGTCAACCGCGTTAATTAAATTATATGATTACAAAAATCATGAGCATATTGTGCGAGCGACACTCGACAGCGGTAGTACATCGTGCTTCATGACGGAGCGACTATGTAAACGACTTAAGTTAAATACGAGTTCGATTAATAGTTCAATCTATGGCATAAATAACGCGTCCAGTCGCGTAGGCAATATGTGTCAGGTAAAAATGACGTCACTTAACAATAGTTATAATGCTAAGTTGTTATGTTTTGTATTGCCATTGATTACTAATGAGATGCCATGTCGTGAATTAGATTTATCTAACCTGAACATTCCAACTGATATTTGTCTGGCAGACCCTACTTTTTACAAGCCCTCAGACGTAGATCTTTTAATTGGTGCTGATCTGTTCTGGGACCTGTTAGGTTCGCAAAGAATTAAGTTAGGAGTCGGAAAGCCGGTGTTATGTGAAACCAGGTTAGGATGGATCGTCTCTGGTCCCGTTATCTATAGTAATCACAGTAAACCAATAAATAACATTAGATGTAATTTTACTCAAACTAGTCCCTGTAATGATGCCGACCTAGATTTAATTCAAAATGATATTACGCGATTTTGGAATCTCGAAGAGATTAACTCGCAAAATTCTAATTATTTGCCTGAAGAAAGGTTGTGTGAGGAGCATTTTTGTAAAACTACGACTCGTTTGGAAGACGGTCGTTTTTGTGTACGTCTACCTATGAAGCAGAATCCATCTGTTTTGGGTGAGTCATTTCATAGGGCTACAAAATGTTTTTATTCCTTGGAACGCAGATATAAGGCTAAATCTGATTTTAGTAAATTATTTCATAAGTCATGGCGGAATATATGTAAGTCAGTTTGCATTCTACTTCGAAAGTGGAAGTCGAATGAACCTATTTTAGTGTCAGGGACTCAGTCATCTTTAGATTTAGGTGTAGGATCTAATAATCCCAATAAATTATTAGGACTTGACTGGTTCGCTGAATCTGATGAAATAGGTTTCTTAATTAGTTTTAAGTCACCTTCTAGAAGTTGCACTAAACGTGATTTGCTTTCAGCAATTGCACGTATTTTTGACCTTTTAGGTCTTTTATCTCCTTTTGTAGTTACCATGAAAATGCTATTACAAAAAATGTGGTTAGACAAACTTTCATGGGACGAACCGTTGACTCTGGAACTTAGCACAACTTGGAACGCTATTGTTAAAGGTCTCCCTCTTTAAGTACGTTACGTATCCCTCGGTATGTTATGACGGACGGTTACCAGACGTTAGAACTGCACGTATTCACAGATGCATCTGAGCGCGCGTACGGTGCGTGTGCCTACATCCGTAGTGTTAATGCAAATGGTGAATGCATGGTTCGTTTACTTATCGGTAAAAGTCGTGTGGCGCCGATTAAACCTACCACTATTCCGAGGTTGGAACTGTGTGGTGCCGTCGTGGGAGCTCGCGTTTATGAGAAGGTGGTCAAATCACTTCGAGTAAAGTTTGATGGGGTTTACAGTTGGACAGACTCGACTATTGTATTGGGATGGTTGCAGATGTTGCCTTCTAAACTTCAGCCATTTGTGCGCAATCGCGTTGCTGAAGTTCTAGACAAGGCGGGTAACTGCACTTGGCGTCATGTCCAAGAACCCAGCAGACCTAATATCTCGTGGCGTGGATATTTGTGTTCTGCAAGGGCTGCAGTTGTGGTGGTGTGGCCCCGACTTCTTAAAGGAAGATCAGTCGAACTGGCCATCTCAGGTTAAAGGTTTAGAGCTCGAGACTTTACCCGAAACTCGACCTCGTTTCATTGAGCGCTATTGTAACAAATAATGCTTGCAATACTTTAATAGATTTTAACCGTTTCTCAAACTACTTAAGACTTGTTCGTTCAATAGCGTATGTGTTCTTGTGTGAAACTTCCTGTCATTAATAAATTTATATCTGAAGATGAACTACAGGAAGCATTGAATGTTATTATTTTAAATTGTCAAATCGAGTCGTTTCCAGAGTACAAATTACTATTAAATAAACAAAATATACCTTCGAAAGTGTCCTCTTTAAATTTAACACTTCGATCCACAACTACCCAACTTGTTCATACAAAAGTAGACTTTAAACATCGGAATTAAGGCCTATAGTGGCGTGGATGTGAGAGGACACCGGTGTCCTCTGAGCTAGGACAGATTAATGTTTATTTAGATAAAAATAAAATCATGCGTGTCGGAGGGCGCTTAGAAAATTCTGATTTTCCATATAATAAAAAACATCCTATAATTTTACAGTCCGCTCACATTTTTACAAAATTATTATTTAATTTTGAGCATAAAAGATTGATGCATGCAGGCCCTCAGTTATTGTTAGCTTCAATTCGGGAATCGTACTGGCCTATAGGTGGCCGTAATCAAGCTAGGGCTTGCTATCGAAACTGTGTGCGCTGTTGTCGCATGAAGGGTAACGTAATTACCCCAATGATGGGAAATTTGCCGCAGCAGCGTGTCCAGCCAGGAGGTTATCCCTTCGACAATGTTGGTGTCGATTATGCTGGCCCTATCATGTGTGCCAGTCGGCAAGGTCGTGGCTGCAGGTTAGTGAAGGTGTACGTAGCCATATTTATTTGTTTTGCCACTAAAGCTGTACACCTGGAGCTAGTAGGCGATCTAACCAGTAATACCTACTTACTTGCCTTATATAGGTTTATCTCGCGACGGGGTAAGCCAACTAACATTTATTCCGATAACGGTACCTCATTCGTTGGCGCGTACAACGATTTATCGAAATTTCTAAAAACTTATTGCGATTCCTTAGGTGCAAGTTTGGCAAATGATGGTATTAAAATGCATTTTATTCCCGCATATACTCCTCATTTCGGCGGACTCTGGGAAGCGGGTGTTAAATCGACAAAGTATCATTTGAAACGAGTGTTGGGAAACTGTAACTTAACGTTCGAAGAACTTAACACCACGCTTATTCAAATCGAGGCCATCTTGAACTCTCGTCCATTGACGCCGCTACCTTCGGATCCTGCTGACCTTGCACCTCTGACGCCGGGACACTTCCTTGTGGGTCGACCGCTCACATCATTACCCCAACGGGACTATTTGGAACACTCCGTTCATCACTTGGCTCGATTTCAACGGGTTGAGCAACTCCGCCAACATTTCTGGGCCCGGTGGAGTAAGGAGTTTGTTTCTGAATTGCAGCAGAGAACGAAATGGCGTTCCTGCAAGGATGCACTGAAGCTGGACTCACTCGTGGTAATAAAGGAGGATCACTTACCCCCTCTTAAATGGAAGTTGGGAAGAATTGTTGCCGTCCACCCAGGATCAGACGGTATCGTTCGGGTGGCTGATATCCGGACTCCTGCTGGAGTAATTCGGCGCGCCTTCAATAGGATTTGCCCACTACCCGTCACTTGCTGATTTTGTTGAAAGACAATCTTTCAATGTCCGGGGGTATGTTGAAGTTAACAACACCTTCCACGTGAAGAGCCTGATATTTAGTGATAGCAACGAGCGACGATGCATCCTATTTTTGTTTAGTTTTATAAGTAGGCTAATTAGCTATAAGAAATGTCTTGTCATTCTTGTCAGCACTCTTGTCCTGTACACGCTAATATACAGTGCGCAGTAATCTCGTATTTTCTCCTGTTTTATTTTACACAAATCCCGGTCAGTCCCGTACAAACCATGTGCATGAGTCACTAATGAACTTTGAGTGAAAGAAAAGGCTCTTGAAAAGGTATACGGCCATTAGTTATTGGTTCGAACATGTAGCTTAATAAGTCCATAACAGGGCTGCCAAGTCCAAAAATAAGTTATGATCGTACGCCAACTTCAAAAAAATTGTATGCCAAGGAAATTTTGAAATAAAAAGATCGTAGAACTAAGAAGTACAAAGTTTTTTTTAAAAAATAACTAAAATTCGTTCAATATTAAAAAAAAATGTTATAAAACTATTTTTATGTTTATACAATTTTTCTGTGGTCAGATTGTTTAAAAAAAAATTTTTATTGGCTTAAACTTCGTAAAATTTCGTTTTTTTCTATTGTTTGGCTAGTAAGTTCACTTCAGTGTTTCATCTGATGAACTGATTCTAAGTTTTGTTTTGATAAAATTTATTTAAAGATAAGAGACGAGACTGACGGGAAAAACAGGTGTTTGACAAGTCACAAATATTACCGAAAGAAAAAAATAATAAGTTAGGTACGTAAAAATGCAAGCAAATGCAGCCTTTAAATGACTATTGAAAGAATCTTCATGCAAGTAAAAGATCTAGGTATGCGTTAGATTGTTGGAGAATTCCTTAAACTCATACTTGCCAGTAGAGCACATTCGTTTGTTATGAAATGTAGCCAGACTTGTAAGGTATAAAAAAAAAATCGTACATTTTCCGTACGATCTTGGTCTAGCCATCGTACATGAGTAAAAATGCCAAAAAATCGTACGAGTACGATTTAAATCGTACATCTGGCAGCGCTGGTCCATAAGTTCGTTGATGGATGTATGACCTGTATATTTCTTAAGTCTAATTCTGTTCGTATACAATCGGAACCCAACCCGAGTCCTGAGTATTCATTGGCAAATCTGTTCATGTTGACATAAGAAGCATTATCAGTGCCATAAACGATGCTAATACGCCATAGTTTTTATTAATGCTCTATTAAATTTACACTTTTCGTAATAACTCAGCCAGCAACATTGAGTCACTAAAAGGTGCGTTAAATGTGTATTTTACGATGTCACAGCTTGTCATTGAGTTTAAAGAATAACAAAAAAAAAAAAAAAAAAAAACTCTAGAAACCTCTTAGAAACACATTTGGTCCATATTTTGTGTACTCAACACTCAGTAAAAAGCAATAATTTACGTCAATATACATGTCATATCGTCCAACAAATTATGTGAAACAAATTCAGGATATCGGAGTGTAATGCACTTCAGTGCAGCAAAACAAAAAAAGGAGGCAAAACAAACATTTGGTTTAAACGTGGTCGACCCTTAACGACAGTGGAGAATTAATTGCGTAATAGAAAAAAAAAGGGGTGTTTTAAAGTTTCCTAAACTTAAGTGGGCAATGAAGCTGAGCACATGATTGCTCAGTTTAAGATTTTAAGTGGAACTACGTGAAAAAGTGTTGATAATAGACCACGATAGCAAACAGCACACTGAGTTTATTTAATTTAAACAGGCCGACCGAAGCCAAGAGTTATGATAGATGAAAACTTAGTAATTTTGATGGACTATAGGTTGAAATAGGTTTAGCAGTTGTGGAACAACCTGCGGTTGTTCTAGCTACACATTGTCAAATCATAGCCGACATCCTATCTTACAGAAATAAATATAGCCGGCGTCCCATCTTACTGGAACTATTATAATGATTGGATTCTTGTAACATACTGGAAGGGTATGGCTCTATAGGACTCTGTATTTGTTTTATTACAATGCAAAGTTTCACATTATTTAAATTCAGCAGTCATACTTCTGATTTCGAATTGTTACTTTGGATGTTAATCTTGCTTTATAATGGCATGTGGGGCTAGAGTATAAACATACTTGTCTTTTAATTTAATTTTATAATGTGTCAAGAGTGCTTTAACTTAAAATTCCTATAGGGTAAAATAGTATCAGTGGTTGTGTATTAACACAACATGCTTCTATGAGAAGTTAGGAAGTTACAGGAGTTAGCACCTGCATTTACCTTGTCGGACTTATGCGGCAGTTAAAATAGAATTTTAGCTGGATAACACTTGCAGTTATCTTATTGGACTTATGTGCCAGTTAAAATAGAATTTTACCAGGCTAATGCTTGTAAGTATCTTATTGGACCTGTATGTCAGTTGGAATAGAATTATGGCAGGCTGATGCTTGCAGTTATTTTATTGGACTTTTGTGCCAGTTAGAATGGAATTATAGCAAGCTAAAGCTTGCAGTCATTTTATTGGTCTTATTTGACAGTTAGAATGGACTATTAGATTGTTTTATCTTAACGGATTATTAAAAAAAAGTAGTGTTTAAAAGTCTTATAAACTCAAACAGGGACAAGGCCCTTGAACTGTTGACAGGACGTGTAACTAGACCGTTAAATCTTGTAACTGATCGTGAAACGAAACATAAATGTTTGTATGAGAAGAGAAAACGGCAATGAACATGAAAAAAAAAGTAAGCGGTAAGTACGAAAATTTAAATTTAATAAGGATAAAGCTTACTTATTTAAATTTGGTATTGGTGATTTAGTTTTGATTCTAAAATAAAGAGAGAAACCAGACTAAATTGGATCCTAAATACATAGGATTTCAAATGATTAGAGTTACTTGATGTCGATTGTTATCTTTGAAGTCTTTGATTAGTAAACGAACCTATGAGTATGCTCACAATTGTATACGAAAGATGCCTCTAAGTAGTGCTCATGATGAGCTAGATTTATTTGATGTAGAAGATGAAGATAATTATACCTCCACAGAAAAATAGACACATACCATGGCTATTTGGTCGCACTGCATGCACCAAACTGTAACCGTAACTGCAATAAACTGTGAGTTGTTCAGGGCGCGGTGGGCAGTTGGTGATGTGGCGGGGGCCTGGGTTTCTGAGGAAACTATTTTTGTGTTGGTCATTTGATGACCTGAGTTTGGTCGCACTGCACGCACTTATCTGTAGTCGTGACTGCAATTCAATGGAGAGTTGTTCAGGGTGCGATGAGCAGTAAGTGGTGCGGCGGGGGCCTGGGTTTCTGCGGAAACTATTTTGTGTTGGTCATGTGATGGCCTGGGAGTCGTGGACTCTAGAGAAGTGACAAGGTTTGTCACATGCTGATGAGACAGCTGGGCCATGAGCGTTGTATGTGATCTGATTAAGTTTGGTTATTGTGTTTAAATGTTAACTTTTTGATATTTTTGAGACTTAGAGGTACCTTTTGATACTCTGATAAAATTAGGTTCTAACAAATGTTGACGTTAAATTATCGATTGCTATTGTATTTGTTCTTGGTCAGGTTGGCCGAGGATGTACTGTTATTCCAAATATGAATTTTGGTTACAGGTGCACACGAGGACGTGTAATTTGTCAGGTTGGCCGTGTCGTGGAAAACGAATTCTAGCTACTAAGTGTTTATGTTCTTTTTACTGTAGTACTAAGTAGTAAGCGAGTAGGGTGACGCCGTGACGTCACTTATTATGGCGTCAAGTGGTCAGAGTCGGCATTGGAGGGATGGGACCCCGGGAGCGCAAGGCATTAAGGTCTGCGCGGGCGCGGGTGTAACACCTCTCTGATACGAAACTGTCGGTTGCCCATACATTCGTTATTACTTAGCATTGCTACCTATGTTTCTATTTAGAATACTACTTGTGAACTGTGAAAGAGACATTATAAAAATCAAGTGCGTAGTTATTTAAAATCCGTTCGGTATTAAACCCAGTACCACTGAACCAAGATGATGACGGCTATATCGCTCAGCCATTCCTGGCGCCGTCATATATATTTACTAATACTTCGTACAAACTTCGTACCGCCTAATGAGGACAACGCCATCTGCCAGAACCAGCAGAATTCATTTCAAAATGACATTTTAATAAGAGATTCCGTTGTATTCAATTTTTTTCCTAAGCCTTCCCTGTTCTATCACGAATATTTCAAGACCAAAATTAGCAAAATCAGTCCAGCCGGTCTTGAGTTTAAGCGAGACTAACGAACAGCTATTCATTGTTATGTATAAGAAGATATTTTATTAAAATTTCGCTATATCATACGAAAAAACGCTTTTCTCACTCACAGCGGTAAGGTCTTTCGGCAGAAATGGTGATGACGATAATTATTTAAGAGAAATCTGCTATTTTCAAACAATCACTAAGACAACTTTTGTTATTCTATTTGGTATACATATTTGATACAGTCGATACATAATTACTAATTAATTTAATAATTGTTGAATGTGCAAGTCTATCTAATTAAATTGACATCTTATACTTCTTTAGAACATAATTATTGTCTCATAGCACGAACTTACTCTATGGACATACTAATAGAAAGAGATGACCCTTTTTAACTGACTTCAAAAAAGGAGTTTTTTTTTATGGTAGGTGAAATCATCCAATGACAAATATCAATTCGGTTGAACTAGACGCGCGATTCGTGGGGGTTTTTCTTAGCGCCCAGCCTGATACGGTAAATGGTGGTCAGGCGCACTTTTCCGCACTAGTGTGAATAAGAAAATTGCGTGCCTGAAAGTGGTAGGGGTAAAAGCCTACACAACACAACAATGGCCGCATCTGTCCGGTACAAATGCGGCCATTATTATTATTACAGTCGACCACTTAAATTCCGTAAGCATGCAACTCGGTATGATTGCATCAAAGCACTTGCGAACTTTATCCATTTCGTCTGTTGACACTACCACAGTGCTTTAGATCTCGCTTAAATTTAATTTTATTATTATCGTTATTGTCCCTCCGTGGTTTGTGTTTGGTCAGTTATTCTAAATTAAATCACAGCAGATTATTCCTGAACCTTGTTTTGACAAGTTTTTTGGTGGTTTTGACGGATACGATGTTGCTTAGTTGAAATTGTTTAAAACAAATTGAAATCAGGTTAATTTTATTTAGAGTTCTGCTAAAAGTAAATTTGTGGCCAGCTGTTTTGGAGTACCTAATGGAAAATTATGTACGCGAAAATAGCTACGATACTTTAATTTCAGTCTTTTTTTTTTTAGATATGGGAGATGTTTGGTCCAGGAATAAATGATCTGCGAAATTACTATGGAATGTACAATGTACATGATAATTATAACTCTACAAATGACCGATTTTAAAATGACTGATTTTACAAATTACTGATTTTTTTATTATATGAACAGTAGTATCCAAAAAACTGTCTTAATATAAATATATAGGATAACTTATTATTAATTTTTATAGACAAAAACATTCTACAGCCCAATATGTAGTTACTACTAGCTGTACCCGCGGTTTCACTTGCATCTTTGGTTACTAATCCGCTCCTATTAGTTATACCGTAATTATATAGCTTGCAGTTTTTCTCAATAAATGGCGTATCCAACACTAAAAATATCTTTTCATTTTGAACTGGTAATTCCTGAGATACTAGTTGAACTATTGTCATTTACATTTTTTTTAATTTTCAAAATCAAGATCTCAATGTTTGTAATACGACTTTTTTTACATATTATTAGCCAAACATATCATACTTCTTTTTTAAACTTTATCCATAGTAACTGTAATGATCCGAGATAAAAACCCCCAGGTACTCCACTAATTATTATAATTGTCGCCATTACCAGAACATAACTACAAAAGGTAAGTTTGGGGCCCAAGAGGGCCGACTGCTAGGTATTAATTTCTGAAAAGATTACCCGTAGTCCTACTCGTAGAATGCAAAGGGCAAATGTTCCTTACAAAGATGGTGGTTTTAGTCAGTAATTGTCTGACACGTCCTCCCGCTGCGCCCTAGAACGCGAGCCTATGAATAATAAAAAAAAAGTCATGAAATGATTTCTCGCCTCAAAAAAAGCCCACAATCAAGTGGTATAATAGAACAGAACGAGGCGACATCTGTTGGGTTAGCTATATATAAAGCATAAATAAGTATAAACATACGCAAAAACTGTAAGCACATTTACGTTTAAAGTTTGATCCTAAAAACATGTTAAGAAGTGTCACTTCGTACATCTTCTGAGAAGCCGAGGAAAGAGCTAACTTTTCCTGCAATTAGATCAGGCCCGCAATGTGGTGTGTTAAAGTTTTCATTGCGTTACCATAAGGCAAAGTATCACAAGGTGGAAACTATCTCGTTTGCGGGCACTGAACGACTTTTACTAACACTGCACAAAAAGTAAGTTAAGTTGGAAATTAGATTTTTTAAAAGGTATTATAGTATTAATGGAGGCTGTATTGTTCAACTTTTAGAAAGAAAGAAGAAAGAAAAACAGTTTATTTACGCGAATTGACGCAAACTTAAAACTAAATAACAAACATAATCATTATAATCTAAGGAATTTTAAGGAGATTGGCGTAGTTCGTATGAATTCCCATTTTGTATACCTAATAATTATCAATTAACTGTAATGAGTTTATGATTTGCATAATTTGTAATATCGATAATTGTATTAATTCAAAAATAAATAAATGAAAGAAAAAAATAACCAAAAGTCGTACACTACGGGACGTAAATGTCTCCACCATGCATCGTCACATTGACCGGTCCAATGCTACTTGCGTATAGCATACTCTACAATACACTTACTCGAAAACTTACTCATAGTGTTCGATTACGGAGACGCGGCGCGTTGCGCGGACCGCCCGGTCCGCTGCTGCAATGTACGACGAAACGCCCAACGCGCCGCGCAACGTGCCGCGTCTCCGTAAACACGGCCTTAGGACGCCTTCAACGCACGCGACGCTGCTGCGTTTGTCATTCCATATAATAAAAACGTGTGACTGCCGCGCTACAACCGCGCTGCGGCCGTGCCGTCACTTATTTATATGAAATAACAAAGCGCGGTGGCAGTGCTACAGCCATGCTGCCGTCGTGCGGTATTTTGTAGGCGCCCTACCGCTTTTAGGCACTACTGCACTACTTTAGGCGTGCGTGAGCTCACTTGCCCTCATCACAATTTATTGTATTTATCGTATCAGGCCGGGCGTTAAGCGACACACACGAGTCGTGCGCCACTCTCCATATATCTTCGTAAGGGTATTGAAAAACGTCGTTTGTTACACGAGGAAATTTGTCACTGCAGCACTCGGCTCAATAATACACCCGGCCGCGGCTTTTTGCCCAATTCCACCTTGGTCGCAGTTGCAAACTTTCTTCACGTCTATCAAAATGAACTATTCCGTAATTTTTTAATTTAATTCACAAACAAAATCAAAGCTCTAATCAGTACCAAATTAATCCAAACGAAAATTCAATCAAACGATTTTAATGCATTCGATGCTGCTCACCCAACCATTTATAAATAGGACTCAAAACGTGGGTCCACTTTCATCATAGCGATATTTTAGTTGAGCATCGTGAAACTGACCCAAATGCTATTTGGACTCGCGAATAATACGATTGCCAATATTATTTATTCAACTGAAGGACGGACGTGTATTACGGACTACGGTGAATGCGTTGCGGTATGAACGTTAGATTTCATAATTTAGAGGCGGAATTGAGCGATGGGTGGGCCCGATACTATTTCGTTATGAATTGTAGTGCTTTTTAGGTAGCCATAGGTACAAATACCTGTATAGTACGCGGCAAATAAGTTGAACCATTTGCTATGGTTACGCGCAGCCCCCCACTGCGATTGAGATCCGAAAATCGGTTACTGCGCTGTGCGCATTCAAGTTCAACCGTCATGATGTTTCAATTTGTGTGATGAAGATTATAAGTGATTTTCGGGTCTCAAATTTGACTGGCCTGTTGGTCTAGTGGTTATTGACCCTGACTGATATGCCGGAGGTCATCGTGGGTTCGATTCCCACCCAGGATATAATAATGTTTGTGTGATGAGCACGATCATTTGTTCTGTGTCTGGGTGTAATTTATCTATAAAATGTATGTATTTAGAAATATATACTATAACTAGTACCCATAATACAAGCTCTGCTCTCGGGACTAGACGGCGTTGTGTGATAGATAAAAATGAAAAAAAAAAATCGAAGTGTAGGGATAGAAAATGGTTGAACTTATTTGCCGCGTACTATAACCTTATTGATTATTACAGTTTTAAGCTATTTGGGATCGTAACAATTGGTTTTTTTCTTTCCTCTTTCTCTCTCTATGGATGTAGACTAGGTTTTAAGATTCCACATAGGCTTTAAAAGCAAACAAGTGCTTTAGATAAGGCTGTTCTATTTTAGCTCCACGAACGTTTGCACATAACATTCCATCTATTTTCATGTTACGCCGGCCTTCGGAACGCGACCTTCGAAAAAATATTCAGATCAGTCTTTTGGCAACATTGCTATAATGCTTTTCCGATCGCGCAGCGTCTGTAAGGTTATGTTATGCTAATAGATAATTTTATTATATGTTAAAGTTTAGAATGATTTAACCACAGATATTAGAGAGGAGATTTAACCATATTTTTTTACTGCTTAACACTAAAGAAACAGCTGCCTTGCTGAAGCAGAATCTTCTATACGCGAGCCATGACTGAGCAATAAAATATAATCTCACTACCTCTCCTCTTGAACGTCATTAAGTACATATTTCTTTGCTTTCACATATCTATTGTATGCCTTGTATCATATAAATATTAAACCACGAACTACCTGCATATCTTTATTTCCTTCTTTGTCAAATTTATCCAAAGGTTTTCTGTAAAAAAACACTTTTAGCGATAACACCGCCCATTATTCGCAGTCTATTAAGTCCCTACTATAATTTAATTTCTAACCACCTCCCCCCCCCAGCCAAGTTACGACAGTTTCGTTTCGATTCTCTTGCGTCTGAAGCCTCGTGTCGGCCACGCCTCCAATTCCTTTGTTCTTACGTCATCGTCATGTTAACGCTCAATCACGTAGTCAGAACAAAGGAATTGAAGGCATGGCCAACTCGAGGCGTTCGACGCAAGGGATTTGAAATGAAACGGTAGTAACGTGGCTAGGCCTGCTGGTGTGCAGGCCTAGTCACAGTTTGTTTTAGAACAATTACGACAATGACGTTATGTTTAAAACTGTTCTACCTTATAATAGAGGCCCTTTGATTTTATTTGGAAATGTTTATTATTATTTAACAATTCATGTACACACAAGATATAACCAACCAACCAATAATATTCATATCTTTTTCCTTTTCTGTTATTTAATTGCGAGCACAATGCAAATTGTTTATATATAAATGAAATGAGAAAGAAATGATAGACTGTTACCATAATTACCCCCTTTTTTAAGGGTAGGAAATCGACAAATAATTTTACTCGAGAGGGAACCAGACTTTTACTAATTAAAGCCCATAATATTTTTCTTCAGTTACCCTTTGCATCAATTCCAGTAGAACTATGACTCTTCCGAACAAAGCCCTGGCAGACATCGATCCTAGCGGATCCCGTCAATCATGATGACAGCTCTTTGAGGCAACGTGAACACAATGATGCGTGGAACACAATGCGCCATCGAGCCTGGTCACTGTCAGATGGTGTGCTACCCAGTGGTCACCGTCCGCAAGCCCGACTATAATTACCCCTGCTTCTTGCTCTCTGAAGCCGTGTACGCCAATATGAACAAAGTTGTTGCGTTGCGTGATAAGCACGCAACCATTTAGTTAGCACGTGCGTACCACTAACGAACATCGAACACTCTGTTCGTCTTACATGTTTGCGGCGATCCTATTAGTATGTTTTGTATGGCGAGTGTTCTTCCTGAATCACTTCTAACACCAAAAAACTCGGCTACTTTACAATCGACCACTTTCAATGGCGTCGGTATAGCTACTAAGATAGGGTTCACGACCGTTGCACGCGAATTCGATTCGGACTATGTTCGCGTTCGTGTACGAATATGCCGTCATACGAACGAACCAAATGTTCAAGTTCAATGTTTGTCTTCATTATGTTCGTAACGTGCGTAAACGGATTTAAAATCGTGATCGCAAGGAAGCTAGTACCTCATAACTCATGTTAAGTTCACCCGTTTCAAGCGAGTTGCAAACCAATTGCTTAGCTAAATTAGTTAAATTTTCATAAACTGTAGGTACAAAATACCTTGACACTTAAGGCGTTTTGGGATAAGGAATGAGCACTTGAGGGTTTGTCTTGCTTGCATTGTGTCAACTACAAACTTAAATAAACTAAACTGTAAATGCTTAGTAAAATACTTCAGCTCCATCTAAGCTAAACTAATTTTTGCTTATCTTTTAGTCTGCAACCAGCTTAAATGAACATACCACAGCAAAACTCCAAACATGTTCATGAAAACATATGAATATCTAATCTCAAACTACCAACCACTCGAAAAGCAAACCTTTGATAAACAAAACATACAAAATGCATTCCATCAACTCAATTCGTTACTCAACTAGACAAATCGGCGAAACGTACCGTCCAGTTTATTACAACGGTTTACTTATTCATCAGCTATGCAAATGAAAAGCAAATAAAAAGAGAAATGGCCATCCCGGTAACGTACGCGCCGGTTTTATCTCGAAAACGATCAAACATTACGATCCCATTTCACACGACGTATTTCCATATGCGCCATAAATAATGCCGTTTTACCTTCTATCCAAATAAAGGGGTTTCATGGAAACGTTACTTTTTACTGAAATTGCTGGATGTGGTCCATTTGTACGACGACATGTTTTTTTTTTTGGGAATTTAATACTGGATTCTATACATATGGGTGAACTTTTAATATATTTATCAACAAACATGTGAGCTCTGGTCTGCTTTTAGGAATTTGAAATAAAATAGAGTATTGGTATTTTGTTTGCGTCAATATGTCCAGTAAAAAAAAATCACTCATTTTATATCTGTTACTGGTAATCTGTATGAGGAGGAGCCAAGGAATGCGGTAGCTACGGCAAAATGGGCTAGATAGCATCATAATCATCAATCTGTATAATTCAGTATTCTATACAATACCGAATGCGCAGCCGGTAATGTGTGTAGAAGACGAGAGCAGGGATACATACATCACCTCCAGTGATGTAATTTTAGGGAACTCC
The DNA here is from genome assembly GCA_958295575.1 of Leucania comma. Lineage (NCBI taxonomy): Eukaryota > Metazoa > Arthropoda > Insecta > Lepidoptera > Noctuidae > Leucania > Leucania comma. Next base: position 8,538,762 of record OY282474.1, on the reverse strand, counting down.
GACACGGACAAGTTAGGTTATGGTTTTTTTTATCACCACCTGAAAGTAAAAGCCTTACTTTATACCGTATTCTATACATTGCCTAGGTATTGTATAAAATACTGGATTATATAGATTGCCGGTAACTTATCTACAAATCATGCATTGTTAGCAAATAATAAGTACAGTAGACAGAGCTGATATATGTAAGTCCCTACCTACACGGTAGGGACTTACGTATGCTACCCGTGCTTTTTACGAGACATTAGCAAATTTCTTTTATAAAACTATTATTTTGTAACGTCTGCTAATCCAGAAATCTTGAAACACACTGAAGTGACCTATACCTATGAATTACAAAAACTTCTTTTACATAATTACATAAACTTTTTCATTAACAAACGAAATAGTAATACGGTAAAATTGTCAACAATTAATAAATTATTACTTATTGTTCTGATAAATAAAAACGCATATTTGTCTGTGATATAATTCGTTGCGTTAAAATCTGTTAGGTATACTTTTACGTTCTTTCTGTGCGTTCTGTCATCTTCTTACTTACCACTCCTACTCTAGAGAAACTCCTAGGTACTTTGACTCTGTGTACAAAAAACTTTCTTTCTTCCTCTTGTGCACTTCGGACTTTCTTTCTATATTCCTCACACTACACCTAGGTACTCCCATTTCCACAACACTATCAAATGATATTGATGTTGCTAAGAAACAAATCCATTAAAACAACAACAGTAAATTAACCATTAAACACACAATATTAAGCGTATCACGTCACGTCATCAGCCTTTTAATGTTCCCACTGCTGGAACACAGGCCTCCTCTCAAGGAGAGGGAATGGGCCGTAATCCACCACGCAGGCCCAGTACGGGTTGGTGGATGTCACATGTCTTCGAATTTTTGGTTCTAGAACATGCCGGTTTCCTAACGATAATATTTTCCTTCACCGTTTTGAGAGCATTGGTGATGAAATAAATTACACAAAGTAATGCGCCTGGCTAGGTTTGAACCCGCGACTTACAAGTCGTAAGACGGGGCCGTTACCACTCGGCCACCACTGCTTTTAGGTGTATAAAAGGAATAAATAACGCAATGTATTGATTAAAAATTCTTGAATGAAATGCAAAAACATTAAGAGTAAAAGACAAAAGTGTTCAAATATTAATTAAAGCAATACAAAAATCATTACAATTGGATACACCATGTTTAAAATTCAATAAATATTGGTTCAGCAAACACTTTCACAGATTGTACCAGTGGTACTAATTTGATTCAAATTAGTAGAAATTTGAATCAGATTAGCACCAACAATCTGTAGTAGTAGATTCATCTTTGTTTCAAATCGCCAACCCGCAACCGCAACACCGTGATTTATTCGTGCTTTCTTTTTTATAGGCTGGTATTATTATGATATAGTGGCTCATCTAGAAAAATAGACATCAAACTCAACTTAGTATGGACCTAAACCCCGAAAATGTGAGGGCATTACTACAAAAACACAAAGCCCTTAGGCGGCACAGGAGGCTTCAAAGTAGCGAAACCCCTCTGAGACAGCCTCGAACGCGAACATAACAATAATTTGAGATCCATTATACTAACACAGGAGCCAAACACGAGGGATGTTTTTCCAACTTTTTACGCTGCCTTCGAGTAAAGGCTAAGTACGTACGATTTTACGGTGGAACGCATTATGGCCGCTGAGCTGTGAGCAGAATTCATAATATCGTAATTAATGACGGCCAAAACATTGGCCCGAACACGTCCGACCTGCATGCAAAAACCCCTTTGGAGGAGGCCGAGCGACGTATTATTTATTACCCGAGGCAAGAAACTAAATTTTAGGCGTAAACAAGACTGGGGAATATCGGCTGCGATGAAATTTTCGGTGGTTTGGCAACGGATTGCTGGTAGGCCGCTCGGTTTACTTTAAGGTGTAAATTGTTAATTAAAATCTCCGCATTATGATGTCGATTTTGTGATTTTAATGAGATTTTATTTTGATTTTGTGGACCATTATACGTGGGCCATGGTGGCCTTCATTCCAACCAGCCCACTGGGAAAGTGAACCCCGGGGCCCTGGAACGAAGGCAATGAAGGAGTAGGGTAGGTTTTTAGTCATTAAGAGTCTGACACTATCGCCCCACCTAAGGGCGAGATTTGTCATTTGATGATTTTACTTACCATAAAAAAAAACCAGCCCACGTTTATCCACAAGCAGATAAGTTCTTTCAGTTAACTCAGGGTGCATTAACGAATTTGGTGCTCCCAGGATACGCGTTCGTATTTCTGTGACGGCTGTCTGTCTGACTATGTCTCCGACTCCATGAATGCTCTAAACAGAGGACAGTTTGTGATATTCATTGTGTGGAAGTGTTTGTTTTGTGGACAATATCCGGTGATGGTCTTCGCTACCAGGCGCAAGGTACCTCAGTCCAATCGAAGAAAGTTACTAGTTACGGACTACGGTACATTAGTCGTAGCAGATAGTACCACGTATACGAGTGCCGAAAGCGGTGTTAATGCGCCCCTCTTGGTACAAGTGCACCGACTTGCCACGGAGATGTGGCTTTCAATAAAGTATACAAAACATAAAAAATGGAAAAAGCAATCATCACCAAACATTGACAATAGAACCAAAGGAAGCATTATGAAAACAAAATATACAGCAGGCTTTCAAGTGATTGTAAGTAATAAGGAAAATATTTCTAGACCCATCGATTTATTTGGCAATGATACTTGAAAAAAATATGTATCCATCCCCTCGCAAACCCTTATAATATAGAAAAATGCTAAAATAACTCTTAATAAGAGCCTATTCAAAAAAATATAGGAAGGGATCCCATTATTCAAATGAACGCCTATCATTTTCCTCATAGCAATATCAACTTACCTATTGATGCGTTCAAAAAGCCTGTAGGCGTTACAGTGAAACACCACGTTCAAGATATAAATCTGTGTTCCTTTGAATGAAAAAACAATTGTTCGTAATTAGAAGTAATTTTCAAATTAAAGACTATATTTTTAGAAAGTGAAATTATGACCCCTTGTAAAATACAGGGAGGGACTACTAATTTGATTGAAATAGGAAAAAACGAAAACATATAAAATACTTCGACAAAACCTGTAGGTACTCTATAAATATATCATTTCATAAAGGAAAAGTCTGACACGAAGTTGAAGTCGAAACCAGATAAACAGTAACCTTTAGGGTTCAAGGTTATTTGGTACCAATTTCATCAAAATCGGTTTAGTACCTAGTTTAACCATGAAAACAAAACAGACTGGCAGAGTAACATTCCTTAAGTTTATATTTAACATTTATGGATAAATCCCCGTTTTCCATGATCACACCATAACTTGAGAAAGACTTTACTGATTTTATTGATCTTTCTTTGTTAACTTTTCTCATACTTTGTTGAAGGTGGAAAGTTTTTTTTTTGTAATTAAGAAATGGTTGGAAAGAGGCTCTTAATTAACTAGTGCGCCTCACCATCAACGATTAATCACAGGTTACCATCAGGTGGGATCGCAGTCAAGCACTAGTTCATATCAAATTTATACAAACCTTAGCGCGTTTGTCAGTTTACATGTTTCTACTTTCACGCAGACAAAGGCGGTAGTAGAAGCTAGTAAGACCATATTTTTATATAAATCGAAATCATAATCTTTGAATGAAGTTTATTGTACCTATTTGAAACGGTCTATTCATAAATTATCGAGAGTGTTTTCTTACACAGTTTATTACAATTTAACCTTGCTTGATATTTGTACGGTAACATAAATATATTTGTTTTATTTTTCCTAAACAGGCAACCTAGTAATTACCTAAAATCATCTCATTATTAGACTTTTACTTGTCCTTACTGTCTTTTGTTATTCTCAAATTCGATCCATACAATCTGAAACTAAAAAAAACATTTTAATTTAAATATGATAATGTCAATCGTAATTTTTTTTTGTTCTTTAACCTTTAATCCAAGACAAGCACACGCAGGGTTCAGCATCATCGTAACTTCATTTAATTTTTCTCTTAATTCATTCATAAAGACTACAAGGGTCCACTGTGTCAGTGACATAATTTCTTATCTTGAAGCGACCAAAAACCGCTACGACACGCGCTGCCTCTTATGAGCGTGTCCGCAACAACATGTCACCTACTACGTGGTCATGGTGATGAAAATAATAATGTCATACATCTAAAAATTGTTTTCTCTAATAACCACTTTCATTTCTAACACAAGGCCACTTTAATCTATTAACGATCTGATCCGATCGACCTGCGTAAACGCAAACGGGCTATCTGTCTATCTACGACAGTACAGGATGCTGTTAGGACTATCATGCAACCTGAGGAGCATCGAGGCAGTTTTTTTACTCCATATTGCGTCAAAGTTGACGGTGCGCGCGTCGACAAACATTTCCAATACGCTACAAAAGTGTGGCCGTCGTAACCAGAACTCTGGACGTATTATTGAATTGGAATGATAAGTAGGATTCAGATCCAAAGTACCATAGACCTACATACTTATTTCATACGAATTTCACTTGATACGCCCACGGGTTCCTCAAAAGAGGGTCTTGACAGATAGGCTTACAACAAAATTACCTTATAAGGGTTCAATTTTTCACTTTTGAAGTTCAGAACCTTGAAAATGTTCAAAATCGAAAAAGTATCTTAATAAAATAAAATTTTAGTTACAACCAAAAAGCTAATCCTTATTTAGATCTAAATGAGACCGTAGACAAACACTCATTCTCATCGCTCAATTCTTTTCGCCTGTAAAAGATCATAAACACGAGCGGCATGTTACCAACGGCAGAGGTAACTACAGCCGTCGGCCATTATGAACTAGACTAACTACTATGACACTACAATAAATGAAGATCAGCGTCAGCCGTCGTGTGTGTAAAGTGTCAGTAGGTCGACGGCTGCCGCTGACGCGTCGACGGCGTCCGTAGAAGTGTCGACGGCGGCTGTCAACATTAGGCAGCTGTTATGTATGCCAAAAGTCAGTTGGTCGACAGCTGCCGCCCCCCGTGTCGATGGCTGCAGTTACTTCTGCCGTTGGCATGAGCTCGATTATCCGTAAAACTATTCATTGGCACTACCATTATCATATTACTATTAGCTCAGCATCGACAGCCACGGAATTAGTGGAGGGTTTAACCGCGCGAACGTCAATACGGCATGTAATGAACCGGCCTAATTAGGGCGCATTATATAAGCCGGTGCTCGTTTGCGGCATATCGAATGAGAAAATCTCTTGTGTAAAGGGAAATGTATTTCGTTTAGTAGGCTCGTGTATCGTGAATTTGATATAGCGTTAAAGTCTTAAGAAAATTATAGGGATATATTGAATTCGTTCGTGCGTTTGAGTAGATACGCGGTATCTTTTCATCCAACATACTACAGTGTCTCAGTATGGACGTCTATGACCTGCAGTGCATTTTGCCAGAGATGATAAATTGCTCTGAAACATGGTCGCTCACAATATGCTTTATCACAATAAGGCTTAATATCACTAAAATGTTAATGAAAAGGGCTAAGCTCGGAATTTCCTTGTGTGATCGCAAGAAATGAAGATACCCGCAGGAATACCAAGGTTATCGACATAGCCCGAAGAATCGCCAATCTTAAGTGGCAATAGCACTTTTCTCGTAGACTAGATGGTCGTTGGGGCCGAAAAGTTCTATAGTGGCAACCACCGCGTATCGGAACACGCAGCGTTGGAAGGCCTCCCAGAAGGTGGATTGTGACCTGGTCGAAGGAATCCGATGAATGTGAGACCGGCAGTTGTGGTGACATTTGGGGATGTCCAACAGTGGACGTTTATCGGCTGAAATGATGATAATAATTTGGAGCCGGCACAGCATATATTCATCATCTTTTCATTTTTCACACCAGCCATTCATCCATCCATTTATATCATTTGTATTTTATCGACCGCTTTTCCATCATAACCCTTGTTTCACTAAGTACCTGCTATCAGTAGTAGGTACCTAATAAAACAAAGATTATGAAGTCATTATAAAAATAGATTACCCAATGTCATGTTATTTGTACAATCTCTATTACGATCAGAAAAAAAGTTTAAGGATAAAAGTCGAAGCTTATATAGGTTTTATAACAAAAACAACAAAATCACCATTTTTTTTTTATATCCTAATGAACCTATTCTAATTTTAGACGAAGGCCTCCCCCAAATTCTGATGTAAAAACCGAATCTCTAAAAATAGTGCCAGACATGGCATAATGGGTTGCTAATATTTTCGCAACCAACACTTTCGTACCTACTCGCGCCTTGCCAATTTACGATGCAAGTGCAGTGGTACGATGGGACAAACTTTATTCTGAGGCACGCTAGACCTTGGTACACACGGACCAAATCCATCGTACCAAGTTCGAGCGTGTGCCAACATTGTTACAGCTTAGTTTGTACATCTTGACTTTCCTGGACTGGCATCATACACCACAGAGAGCTCCTTACACGAAGCAACCCTATCGTAAAATGCTCGCTGTTCAACCATCCGTTTATTTGGTTGTCAGCGCTTTGTAGGTATCTTAATAACATAATTGTCACAAACAATACTAATCATATCTATCTATATCTATACTTATAATAAATCTGTAGAAGTAAAAATTCTGTACATTGAAAATATCAAAAAAATAAATGGCAGGGGGTGTCTGTCTGTTTGTTCAGACATCACGCAAAAACTACCGGTCGGATTACGATGAAACTTGGTATAATTATTCTTTAATGTCCTGGGCACCACACTGGGTACTTTGTATCCCGGCAAAGTATATACAATAAAAGACAAACTTAATTTTGCGGTTCGATCCCTAAGCCCGATTACTGTACCAACCGCAAATAATAAGTTTGTCGCAGGTTACGTCACCCGTTTCTATTGTAATTAGCCACAAAAGGCCCGCGCCGAGACAGAAGTATTAATACCGGTAAGTATGCTTGATAGATAACGTTCTATACAAATAGCACTTTACACAAAAAACTCATTGATAAGTTTCGTCGTTCACGCGAACGAAGTTGCGGGCACAGCTAGTTAAAAATAAAAGGAAAAATATGTGAATTTTTAGATAATGCTATTTTAATCCAAAATCTATCAATCTAAAGGACAACTTTTAAAGGAAATTGCGAGGATTTGAACACGGGGTCCGAGATATTACTGATCCTTGTTAGTTTACCTTAATGAACTCGTCAATTGGGTTTACCTAACAACAATTCGTATATTTTTGGGTAACCCTTTTATATCAATAGCATAGCATAGCATAGCATCAGCTTTATAATGTTCCCACTATTGGGACTCAGGCCTCCTATCTAGGAGAGAGAATGGGCCGTAATACACCACGCGGGCCCAATGCGGATTGGTGGATGTCACATGTCTTCGAATTTTTGGTTCTAGGACATGCCGAACAAGATATATTTTGTATCAATAACCAGACAATTTTGTAAAGAAATGTATTGGTACCATAACTTCCTTGTTATCACTTTACTTTCAAATATTACAATAGTGTAATCTACCTACGAGAATGATTGAGTGACCCTCGTATAATGGGGTAGCGCGCGACCCAATTCCTTAAGTGATTACAACTGATGTGAAAAAGATATGCAATTCATACACTTCTTTACCTATATATGAGTTATTTGCTTTGGTATAACCAGTTTTATATGTATTATTTTAAATATAACAACAAAATGAACCGCAAAGTTCTTATAGGCAAGACACCTCTTTACATAATGGTAAAACATTATGGGTCAATATTACAAAATGATTTCAGGTTTCATGGATCAACAGATAAACGAGTTTTTCCATGATATTACAAAACAAATATTGTTAACGGTATTGTTTACCGCCTTTTCATGATGTTTACATTGATAAACATGCAACATTGGTGTCAAAAAGCAATGAATTACTACTTACCTTTGAATTTTTTGAGTAACTTGTACATACAGCCTCAAAGTCTCTCACTCACATCGATAAACTTGTCAGTTTTTACAAGATTATCTACCTATGATTGCACTAAAGTTTTGAATGTATTATTTACAATGCAAGCCACCAACATAAACACGTTACTGAAACTAACCTAACAAAAACACACTTAAAATAAACTTCTCACTTCACAATCAACGAAAGCAACGAAAATAAATAACTTTGAACACTATTTTTTAAAAAGGATTTCGTCAAATATTTGTATTTTTGGAAGAAAATAATTGAAAACAGAGTTTCTGCTGCAGGATTGTTGTCAAAACTGTCATTTGTTCGACGCCATGGAAATGACGCATGCGTGGTAGGGTATTTTTCTTTTGCGCATGACGCCTTCTAGTTGGTTTTTATTGAGAAGATTAAAAACTTTTTCAAGAATGTCTTTAACCTCTTTTGTATGTTTTTAACAGACTTCAAAAAGGAGAAGGTTAAATGTTCGGCTGTATTTGTTTTATGTATTGTCATTTTTTTTTTTTTGGTTTATTGTGGAGCGATTTTGAATGAACTTCGAAGATATGGAACGGAACTTCTCATAGAATCATAATAGAACTGTCACTGCCTTTGCTCAGCAGTGAGACGAACCTATTGTCCCACTGCTAGGCAAAATCCTTCCTCGACTCCTTTCATTATTCATTTATCATTTTTCTTTTTAATGGTTTACCGCTCGATCAGCATGCGGTGGACTTGTTATTTAAGCTGAGCAGCCTTCTGAGCTACATCGTTGATATTTTAGAGCGCAGTAGACTCACATGTACACAAAAAATGTTTATCAAGTTCTAAAACATGCAAAAGATAATTAAGAGATTTTCTCATTACATAAAACTGAAAACTTTTCCATCCACAAAGAGGCGTATTATGTAGGTGACTTATGACAAAACTTAGCTGAAGAGTTTTAACAAAATTTTCATTTTCAACCGTGCTTAACTGTCTAAACTTTAATTAAATTCGTAAAAAACCTCCGTTTTAATGCCGATACGGCTATTAAGATTACATCCTCTTGGATTAATGCTAATTAAACTAGAAATTTTACATTAAAGAACATTTAAATGAGTCTGTTAAAACTATTTTACTGGAGTCATTTTTTCCAGGTCAACTAAGAAATGAGAAAAATGTTATGAGGAATATTTTATGTAATGTAATGTGAATGTTATAAGTGAAGATTTGAATATGACTGTAGATTGTTATAAGAATATGAAAAAATAACCTTTTTTTGTAGGTGGGAACATCAACCAATGACATCTCCACGCCCTTGGACAGGGCGGGAGATAGTGTCAGACTTTTACTGACTAAAAACTCAGTCCTGTACCTTCGTTGTCTTTCATGCCGGGGCCGAATTTTCCTTTTAGAAACCAACCCTTGGCTGCAGTAGGCTTCGACCCTGCTGGGCCCCTACGGTTTGTTGACAACTCCTTGAGGCGCGCGTGGAATAATACGTGCCATCGACGACTTGGGCCCAGTCCGGACTGTTACCGGACGGTCGAATGGCGACCTACCTATTGCCCGACATCCGCAAGCCCGCACCTACGGTGTCCGGAAATCTTGATCGGAATCCCGGCGACGACTGGGACATGCGGGCCGTTGTCTCACGCGTGCGGCCTTTTTCTTTACTAGCATTACTGTACTTAAATAACGATGGATTAATTATGTAAAATATGATATATCAAAAAAGAGCGTCTTGACTACTGAGATCAGGTTAACAGGTTAAAAAAGTATTGATAAAGCATCGAAGAGACCTTAAGTGCTATCCACACATTTCCGGGCCCTGCCATGTTCCGTCAGGGACAAGGAAAAAATTGGTTACGTACAATTTCTACGAACTCCTTCACATAGCTCCGTGTCAGGGGCATCCGGATCGTCAGTGTTACGGAGCACGCTCGGATGCACGGACGCACTGACCGTGCTATCAGGTTTTTATCTAGGTACGTTGACGACAACATGAACACAGAAATGTTGATAGAACTTGTAGAATAGAATAATATACTTTACGATCTTTCTAATCCACATGATTTGAATTCTAAGAAGAAAAATATAATATGCGATAATATAGCAAAATAATTAAAGTTTGATAGTAAGGTTAAACATTTTTACACTGATAACGATTTTCCTGATATGTATGTGAACACGAGTGACGGATGGCACGTCCCTGACGGGAACACTGAAACGAACAACTCAGAACACGGATAGCCCTGACCCGGAAATATATGGATAGCGCTATAGTTTTGATTCCCTGGTGAAATAAAAAGTACATATTATTAGTGTTTTCTATTTAGAATTGCCATCAAAATTTTAGCCCCTTATAATATTAGTATAGTTAACTCACCCCCGATTTCTGATTTAAGCATTTGAAGTTGAGAATTACTCAAACTGTACTTTAGCCTGTAAACCTGTCAAAATTTGGCATTTAAGTATGGTTTGAGACGTTCTTAACTCAAAATACTCAGTTCAGAAACCCGCCATTTATAACAGCTCGACGCTTGGCAGTTGGTGGTTGGATTCACACATCGGATTTTCTCTTTTATTTGTGTTACGTGGTAAACGGATTCCCTGGCGAGCATCAAAATATGCTCCATAAAAGGAACATACGAATAGGGTAGATGGGTACTAGTTGTCACAAAATATATATACATATTTTTAATTAAAAACCTGGAAACGTAACTGCCAATTTTTCTTTATCAATTTTATTGTATAGTATATAATATAATTCCTATATATAATCAGGAGATCAAAAATCAAAGTCAAGTGAGACAAGTTACCCCCGGCTTGGGGCATATGGTCTCAGATGATGGTCATTGTTGTCACAGGTCACTATTGACGTCACTGTCATCGTCGGGGGCACAATTTAGGCAAGAATAAAATAAATCCTTACTCCCACCATATTCTTCAGAATCTTTCTCTTATTAGCTACTTACTTGCTTCTGTATCTTGTTTTTCTTTTTTTTAAGAACCACCTTCGACTGGATTTTTTTTTGTTTTTGTATCTCTGCTAATGCATTATTTATCAGTCAAAACTGCGGAAACTCTTTTCCTACGGTTCGAAATCGTTTTACGAGTATTAGCAGGAGCTTTTGGAAATAGTTGTATAGTTCCCCAAGTCTCAGAGACAACTAGCCCTAATTTTTTTGAGACAACATTTTAAAAAATATATTATTACAGAAATAATTTATAAAACTAAACAAACGAATATACAGCTCATAGCCACATTAAATTTAACTATTTTTCTGTTCAAAATATATAAGAAGCACCATAATATATAAACAATTAGATACAGTAACTTTCTTCAAAGTTTATACCAAAATTTACTCACTGCAAGTATTTTTTATTTTTTTACAACAGACTTCGCTGCAAGAGTCTGGTGAGCATGATACTTTGTTATGTTGGTAGCACTGGGATGCGCTCAGAAATGTTACTATCCTCGTTCTTTAAATCCTGTTATTTTTTAAATATTGAGCTTGTGACAACTAGTACTTGTGACAACGAGGACGCCCTTCCCTAAACGGCCTCATCTTTAGATTGCATTTTTTTATTGATAGTTTAACGCTTGACCGTTGTCTCACCTGATGGAAAACTATGATGCGAGGCAGCACGCTTGATTTAAAGATTCCTAGGTTGTAGCTATCTCGAAACACAGACACCGGCAGGAAATTCCACTCCTTTACGTACATTGAATGATTGTGTTCTCATAACGTTTTATGCATATAGGTGAGATGTCCACCATACACGCATGCAAGCCTGATTTGAGTACTTATTTAGTATTGATTTTCTCTTGATAACTCCATGCTTTCCTGAGAAATAGGGTCTTGAAATAAACGGACAAATAGAAAAGTTATTACTTTTATTGATTACTTTAAAAAACCTTACCTATAAGATCCTATAGGATTCTATAGGTAAGTTTTTTTTGAGATACCAAACAGAAGCGACATCTATGGCGTTAGATAAGAACTAAACTTGTATCGCGCAAGTAAAGTTCTCCGCGTAATTTGAACATATAGAACAGCCCAAAATCATGTGTCTAGCAGTAGCTCACCAGACATATCAGCCGTCTGGTCGGAGGGTCCTCCCTTTTCAACGGAGGATTATGGGACTTTATTCTCTGTTCTGCATTCCTCTAAAAAACCCTGAAAAGGTTGGAAACATTTCTTTAGTTATACTAGCAAAAGTTATCAAGTCATAAATATAATATAATATTTCACAACTATCACACAACACCGTCTAGTCCCAAGCTAAGCAGAGCTTGTGTTATGGGTACCAGACAGCTGATAAACATACATATACAATTCTAAATACATACATATTATAGATAAATAACACCCAGACACAGAACAAATGATCATGCTCATCACACAAACATTTGTTCTGGGTGGGAATCGAACCCACGACCTCCGGCATAGCAGTCAGGGCCACTAACCACTAGACCAACAGGCCTGCAAAAATATTACTAATAGTTTTTACTACAAGGGTAGCTATAATAGAAATAAATATCAACCTTGTAAAATAAGTAAAACAACGATTATAATAGATTATATAACACTCAAAAATGAAAAACCATTATACAGATAGAAAAACACAAAGGTGCTGCTTATTTCAATCTTTTTTCCAGAAAACCTGCAACAGGAGATTTGGATGAGAGATAAGTAGTCAGTTTTTCTATACATATACACTACAACTGAAGTTTCAGCTCTAACAACGTATAATATGATTCAATGAGCAAACAATGAAGGTATTAATAGAATTTATTCAAACTACACCTAGCAATTAAATACAAATCGTTCATAATGCGACCCTAAAAAAATCATAAACGTGAAACGAAGCCGTATCGTGGGCCAAACGGCTTCAGTCATAAATGGTGACACTAGCTAAACTACAATACGACCAAGTATGTGGACCAATTCAAATGGAGCTCCCCCGAATAAGGGAAGTTGTCCTCAATTATCTGTTACTTGTATGGGGACGAGGGGAGTGGGAGGTAAAGATAAAATGGTGGGCTTACTAGCAGGATCGTTTTTTTTTGTGTTCTTTTTTTTAAAGAATAGTGTGCACTAAACATTCGCTATCAGCTGGCTAGCGTGACTCTTCGGTGTTTTTTTTTTTATAAGCTACATGCTTACATGCAAATGTTGTAATGTAAGGAGAATGCATTAAATTAGTTTGCTTCGAAATGCTAAATGGGCCTATTTAACTCTGAGCGAATTCATGGAATTTCAATTCCCTTTGGTATTTAATTGCGCTAAGTATTTTTATGGTCCATTATTTTAAATGGATGTGAATTCTCTAATTTGATTAATATGAAATGCTTTACTTTATTGCTTACCTACTTAAAATCGTTAGCACATAGAAAAACATGACTCTAGTCTTTTGGAAATCCTAAAAAATGGTTTAATTTTCTGAGTCTGTCGTCAACTCAGCCCGGTTGAAATCAGCCCGCGGGATCACTCGACCCTGTCCCATTTTGAAGGGGTAGAATGGTCCCACTGCCCAATTTTATTATAAGTACAGTCACGAAATAAAGTACTGTGTTATATTTAAGTATATTCTCGTTATCACTGTTAGTGCATAAAGTTTTAAATAAATGAATAAAAATGTTTGTCTCGATTTTGCTTATATAATAATAATTGTGGTTTATTAATGGCAAAGGTTTGGTGTATATGTTCCATCTAATTTAAAGAGATTTTAGAATTTTATTGAGAATAAGCATTTAAAACGAACTGAATTGCGTTTTATTACATATATTTTGACTTGTCACTATTGCGATCGACTGTATCCACCAGTAGCTTTAAACAATGGATATATTTTTTAAGTTTGAATTTGGGATCAGTTAACCACTAAAGAAAAAGAAAATAAATTGTGTGGTCAAGTGAACCCGCAGAATGAGAAGCAAGCGGGTTGAGTTGGCCACAGACTCATTTTCTAGTATCTCTAAAATAATGTGGCTCTCATGTATCAGTGTGTACACAGTTTACATGTTTCTAAGCACGCGAACTGGAAATACTAGCGTGGGCAAAGCTTTCTTTTTTAAAAAAGACGGAAAAACAAGAACAAAAGAAAATAAGCGATCTTCAAGTCACAGTAAATTCTTCAATTAAAATTAGTACTTTCCATACAAGACCATACAAGACATCATCAGCAGATTAAAATTAAATAAAGTTAGGTACAATTATTATCACTTTACTGAACAAAACTATTCATTTCAACGGGTAAAAGCAATAACAAAACATAACCATCCATTTTCGTTACACCCTGTATATTATGACAATCACATAATAGACACAATTCAATAACAGTGTTGCCAGGGGGCTTATTATAAACACATGTGAACACGCTCGCTATCCGAAATAGCTAGTACGCGACTTATTGCATCGCGTGACTAAAAATATCAAGCGAAAATCGATAAACAAAGGCTCTGGAAATCGGTCATCTGCTGTGATCGTAAATAAACTGGGAAACTTTATTTGCCACGTGGTTTTAGGTGAGAAAGTTCAAAGTACTAATTTTATTATGGGGGAAAATCTGATAGTTGAGAGAAAACAAAAATAACTTCCATTAAAGTGTAAAGTTATATTTATTATTTCATAAAAAAGCTAAACATTAAAAAAATACCTAGTTATAATTACATAGATAGATATCATAGATATTGTGAGATATTAGACTCAGGTATAAACATCTATATGATACAAAAACAAGCAGCAATTCATACAGTTACCATTTTAAGCAAAGTACTGGGGGATACAGTATTTTTGACTAATTAACAGGGGATTCGAATCTACTTTTCCCTGAGGGTCTCAGGGCGGAAGCAAGAAAAATCCACCGGTAAACCCAAGCAGAAAACACTTTTTCAAAAACGTACAAAAAGCTCTTCCACATGGCTGTTAACTAGTAATATGCCCAAAAAACTGGTGGCATTGCCATGTTGTGTGACTAATTCTCCGTCTCAGGTAAAAGCTAGCACTTGGATCACGCGAAGTGTCAACAAGACGTTTCGACAAGTTGTGAGCACTCGGAACCCGTGATTTGATTTTTTTTTTAGTAAAAACAAAATCAACTCAAATTTCTCTCGACAAGTATGGTACTTTCAGTTCTCAACATCTTTATCACGCACCCTTAAAGGTCACTAGCCAATCAAGTCGTCCCATCTCGTTCCCTTCAATCAACGCCAGCATTCATTGACTATAAGCAGCTGTCAGATCCTTTTTCCTTTCCCGTTCATCCGTCTCAATGACCTTGGTTTTATTCGCTTTAAGCGCTTTTTTACCCTCTCTCCCCCGGTCGGGTTAAAGTGTATAGCGTTCATTTGTTTAATCAAGGAACACTTTATTTGATCAATTGTCCCTCTTTGTTGTCATTGCCGGCATTTTGGGTTTTTACTTTAACTAATGGTATTTGACTGTTGGTTTTTCGGTTTTTGTAAGTGCTTTCGTTGTTTGTTTAAGTTTTATTACTGTTTCGGGATTTTCATTTAAAAATAAATATTTTGTAAATGATGCTCTTTTTGTTTTTTATTGTTCGAAACTTTGAATGCTGTTTGGATTACTGTTAGTAATGTTTTATTTTGTAAAGCTGTTGCAGTTTTTTATTAGAATTTTTTTTAATGATTGTTTGAAATTTTATCAACCACTAGCTTCTGCCAGCGACTTCGCTCGCGTTACAGTCGGTTTCTCCATAGAAACTTTGGATACCCGTTTATTCCCCTAAAGGGATGAATGTTGGATAATCTTGTCTTACTGCTCGCCTACTTCATCAAAGGAAACCTTGTGCAAAATTTCGCTTTCTTAGGCCCAGTAGTAAGTGTGCGTTGATATATCAGTCAGTCTATTTCTCCTTTTATATATAACTAGCTTCTGCCCGCAGCTTCGCTCGCGTGAAAGTAGATTTCTCCAAACAAACTTTGAACCCCTCTTCATCCCTTTAGGGACAAATTTTGGAAAATCCTCTCCTAATGCTCACCTACGGCATAAAAGGAATCCTTGTGCAAAATTTCACGCTCTTATTCTCAGTAGTTTTGGCTGTGCGTTGCTATGTTCGAAGTTCAAATTGAAAAGTTACTCGATAAAATTCACATCTTAAGAATAGTCTCTCGTTACACAGCGGTGAACATAAGTACTTACGTTAAGGTCGAGTTAGGTTAGGTCATGTTACTCCTTTGTACGTCGGTTTAGTAGTGTATGTAAAGTGATGTAAGTGTCGCGGAAAATAACCTTTTTCGCCTTTTAGTTAACAGCCCAGCCTTTTTATTAGCGTCATTTAAATAACTCCCGAATGATATTCATAAAAACAGGCAAATAGCTTGGATTGGTTATGTTTAATTATTTTTTGTATATCTCAGTCAACCAAAGGTCGAATGAAAGGGCTATGCTCGGAGTTTTCTTGCGCAATCGCATAAGCAAAAAAGATATTTGTAGAAGAACCAAGGTTACCGACACACCCCGAAGATTCGCCAAACTTAGGATATCGCACATCAGGACACGGTGGAGCATACAGTAGGGGTGTGCCCCGCTTGGGCAAAGCACCACCATGTCCTCCTAGGAGCGATTGGCGGTAACGACTTCTCGCTCCGGGCCCTGGTTCAGGCTATGGTCTGGAGCGAGGTGGAATTGTAGGTGGTCGCCTACTTCGGCGAAGCAGCAATGCTAGCAAAGGAAGGTGGCTGCGTGAGCAATGGGTAGCTCACGGTCTGACCGGGCCGAGCTCGAGTCGTCGACGGCGCGTAGTATTCTACGCGCGCCTTAAGCAGATCTCAACAAAACCGTAAGGACCCAGCAGGATCGAAGCCTACTAGGGCTATGGGTTCGCTTTTGAATTAAAACCCAGGGTCCTAGAATGCAAGGCAAAGAAGGGACATAGAGAGAAAAAAAGTAAGAAAGAAAAACAGTTTATTTACATGGAATGACGCAACTAAAAACTAGACCAACATAACATTTTAAAGGAAAGATATGTGTCGTCGTCATGTTATGTGTATGTGTCATAGGTAGGAATGGATTTTAGTCAGTAAAAGTTTGACATACCCTGCCGCTCCGCCTTAGGGCGGGAGAAGTCATTGGATGATTTCCCAAGTAAAAAAAATAATAATAAAAGCTGGTCAAGGCACATTATTTGCAGAATAGATAATGTTTGGGGCGGAAACTTTCTGGAGTGGTGACCGCGTACGGGAAGACGCGTTGGAAGGCCTTCCACAATGTGGACCGATGACTTGATGAGGTTAACGGGAATCCGATAGATGCAAAACCCATAGGACCGTTTGCTGTGGCGACACTATTGAGGGAGCCCATGTCCAACAATAGAAATCTTATGGCTGAAATGATAACATTGATGACTTGTCTAACTCAAATAATTGTAAGAGATAGTAATAAGTAAACTATAATTTGCGTTCAACCGGCAATGTACTGACGACGATTGTAAGTACAATTTGGCGATGGATATTTTTGTCTGTAGAGTTCAAAGAAACCAAACATGAAGGAGGTAACCGGAGCTTAATTTATCCACTATCAACTACTTCGATCCTAACCTATCCGTGTCGGAATGCCCTAAGTCTTTGTTTATCACATAATCACTCTACTGAATGAAGAGCCTAACCTTTAGCCAAAGCAAGTTGGAAAGGCGTGCGAAGAGGCTAGATGGTGATCCAGATTCGGTTAAGTCCAATCTTCAAAGCCTTGGCGCAGAGTAGCCAGCCTTTCGCTTTTTTAAAGGATGCATTTTGAAGAGTGTGCGCGGGAATTGCATTGATTCCGCCATCTCTGTTCTACCATCGAACAACCCGCTGTACGGCCAATATCCACGCTTACGTTGTTGAAACATCTACGGTCCGGACGTTTTGCTTCGTCGTTTATACCGCGTACATCAAACAACTGGAACAGTTTGCCTGCTGCAGTCTTCCCGTCCGATTACAATTTAGGTTTCTTTAAGGCTAGAGTGAATAGGCTCTTAACAAACTAGTGCGCCTCACTATCAACGATTGCATCACTGCTTTCCATCAGGTGGAATCGCAGTCAAGCGCTGGTTTATATAAATTAAAAGAAAAAGCCAGCCATTTTATTAAATGTTGTATTAGACGCATGGGCTTAATTTCAGACTGTTTAGTTATCTATTAGACTGTTTACTGTATGGCGAATTGAGCTAGTTGACTGCGACGTATCTACAGTAGATTAACCTTTTGGATGCCGACGATACGTCTTGTCCATGCAATCTTTGGCGCCGGTGATTTTGAAAGGATATGTTTTATGAGTTTTTGTAATTCAAATAGTTTAGTCTTTGTTGAGACGGAGATCTTATAAAAAGTAAAATAATATGATCATGAATGTTTTAAAGAGAAAACTTTCCAATTCGTTTTTGTATAGGTAGTAGGATTAACATGACAGTTTTCAAACAATTATATTACCTATGTGATAATTTATATTGGAAGATAAATACAAATAATTTTATTAGTACTATATTTTAACAGAACTAGTAACGAAATGCTTAGCTTCTTTTAATTATTAACAATTCATTTATTTCAAACATAGAACATTAAACATAAAATTATAAAAAAAATAAAAATAATCCAAAACAGATAAAATTAGATATAGACATACTTAATAACATAACCGATACATAATATGTTCAGAAATACAATTAAATTAAGCAACACATGAGAATGTGACTATTCTCGTACATTGTTTTTTGGTGATTTAAAATAAATTAAATAGTTAACAGCACTTCAAACAATTTCACATAGCTCTCACCAAGCTAAAAAGCACAAGGCCATAAATTTCAAAACGAATTTCAGTAAGAATCACCTTTTCAGTCTCACAGGGGCCTGCAATATCTTCAAACAATTAATTACAAATTCGCATGAACATTGCAATATGTTTCAAACATCTGTAATTACAATCTCCTACGTAATTTAATATTCACTTTAATAATTTGATATTTCTATCAGCATTTTGAATATTAATATTGATATTTTGAAGATTTTTAGAATACCTTTTACTTATTGCGATCTCGGTTCGGGTGTTGTTTCGAGGACGTTAGTTAATAGGTGATGATATTGAAATTTTAAGCTTCTCCGCATGTTAAACATAAATACCAAAAGTGTTATTTGCCGACTGTAACCCCCATTTATTTTAGTTTTGCTCCTAACCTCAGTAAGATTGCCTTAGATGATGTGCTGATTCGGAGTATAGAGGTACCTTCCTAACACCGACAGGCCAGCAATCTGTCGTATTTTACAAGTCCTCTAAATTTGTTTTGCGAAAAGAAACTTCAAAACATGTCTGATGCCATAAGATCCTAAAAATTTAACATCGTGTTGTTAGTTCAAGAGAACTTGCCTTTAGCAACAATTTCCGCTAAAATTGAGTACAATGTTCAAATTAAACCTAATAATATACATAAGCTAAACAAGCAGAAAATTACTTGGAATAAAGTACCAAAATTAATTTGCCAACTTACGTTAAACATAATTTGATTTAAGACCTTTCTACAGCAGTGGCTTCAACTCTAACCTTTTGCTGAAACGCCTACATTCTTACCATGTAACAAGACGAAATATTAATTAATCACCATAAACGCCTATCAACATGGCTGGCATATTTTGTAAGATTACTAAGAGGAGCGTGATTACCTCATAACTTCCCACTAGATCACTGGTGAGGTATTGTTTGGATGTTCATTGTAGTGTTTGTGTACTTGTCTCGGAGTCACGGGCGATGGGCGACCGGCGACAGACAACAATTGACAGTTACTTTTGGGCGGTTAACTAAGATGGACGTCTTAAGCCTAACTGTTGATTACGTAATGAGCCAATGTATTTACCCCCTGCGTCAGTGCTTTCACTACATTCAAGTTTAACCAATAATATTTTATTCTCTTTATAATAATTGAGAGCAGTGGCCGACAGTAACGAACCCAACTTACGAGTTCTAGGTCGCGGGTTCAAACCCAGCCAGGCATTACTTCGTGTAATTTATTTTTCATCACCACTGCTCTCAAAACGGAGAAGGAAAACATCGTGAGGAAATTGGCATGTCTTAGAACTAAAAATTCGAAGACATGTGACATCCACCAACCCGCACTGGGCCCGAGCGCATGAATTGATTAGAGGAGGCCTGATTTTCGGCAGTGGGAACATAATAAGGCTGATGCTAGGCTATAATAATTTTTATTTTAGACAACATAGCCAACACAACAAAAAATAAATAAACCGGATGTCAGTAACAATTTTAGCTTGTGACCTATGTTAGTGCGTATACACTACCAAAGACAATGTTGTTTTGATAATATGCCTCTATAAAGCTCTCTTGCAGCAATGACTTTCAGGAGGTTGTTGCTACCACCACGCAATCTAGCAAGAAGAGACGCACTCTTTGTGTGTATTACGGATGAGCAGCTGTCGACTTTGAGTTGAGCAAAAATCTCCGAAGCACTGCAATAACGGCTATACGGCTGCCACATATCATGTATGTGTTGTTGTATTGGACTTGAAGTGCATTGGCGCCCCTTCTTGTACAGTTGACGCTTGAGTACAGAGATGTCTTGACTTGACTTAAATTCCTGTGTCCCCTAGATGGCGCAGAGGGCGTCCACAGTGCGCCGCCATACCGTTCGGTCTTGAGCTTCGCGTTTTATTTCGCTCCAGGTCTTCCCTATGTTCTTCGCCTCTGCGATGACCGTTCGTCGCCAAGTCTGCTTAGGGCGGCCACGTTTTCGCTTTCCTTGGGGATTCCAGTCTAGGGCTTGCCTTGGTATATGCTCAGGATCCCTTCGGAGCGTGTACAGAGATGTACAGATCCCTAATTGGCTGTAACATTAGTTTATCATTATATAAAATTTCTAAAAGAACTGTGGATTTTGTGAATAAATAAATAAATAAACCTATTCATAAATGAGATGTATACAATAATACATTACTAATTCTGTAACTCTTGCATATATTTCATACTAACTGTTAGTTATCATATCAATCCAACTTTGGATTACGTAACCACTGCAGGTGAAACATTGAACAAAGAACTCTTCCAATTAAAACGGTGATAGGATCAAAATCAGTTTAGCAGTATCAAGAGCACTCATTAATTCGACAGTATTTATGAGGGAAAATGGCTTCGTAAAATATATTACTTTCATACAACGTTACTAAGCGAAATTTGTTAGTATAAGATATCTATTAAGAAATCTCGGTCAGTATAGATAAAGGTCGTATCTACGCGAATCAATGAAATAGTTCCCACCTACACACACCCACGTTATCAAAGGTCAATGTAGGCTTAACTCCGTATTTCTTAATATATTTACTTATAGTATTCGG
This sequence comes from Leucania comma, assembly GCA_958295575.1. Classification (NCBI taxonomy): domain Eukaryota; kingdom Metazoa; phylum Arthropoda; class Insecta; order Lepidoptera; family Noctuidae; genus Leucania; species Leucania comma. Next base: position 8,517,494 of record OY282474.1, on the reverse strand, counting down.
ATAATATTTCTATCTAAATCATCAAGGGCTGACTTTTACTTCGGCCTAAAATTTAGCATTGTCATACAACATTGCAATGGCGCCAGTCGACAGCGATGAGAAGGAATTTTTAGACGCTAAATTTTAGTTTAAATTTTTAATATATTTAATAGTATAGTTGGTTAAGTTTAGAGCAGTTGCTAAGACCAGATAACATCTGTCTAGTCAGATGATCCTTTTCGACGGAGGTATGTGGGACTTTATACCCTGTTCCATAAACCCGGAAAGCTTGGTAGGCCTCTGCACTTCATTCTCTTCCAGCAATAGTCCGCAATTTAGGCTAAATGCAGCTCTCTATCTCCCTCGGCTCATCGGTGCCAACAAATAACTTAATATACGTAAATATATTCTAGTTTGTAGATATTTCACGTGTTACATTGCTTCGTATCACTGCATGCATTGCATTAGGGAGCCCTACTATGGTTTTGCAGTGATGATTGTGGCGTTCGATTCGAGTTTGTTTATTTAGAAATCAGAACCCTTATTTAACTTTCCTGATAACTTGATAACTACAACCTAGGGTATTTTTTATTTTTATTTTTTTACCTTTTTATTTAAGTTAAAAGTAAATACGTTACTTCTAGACAAGCGTGCTTCAATGTAGACCACATCATCGCTTACCCTCAGGTGAGATAGTGTTCAACGCGAACCTAACAATAATAAAAAAAAAACTGATTGAAAGAAAGAATTATGTCAAACATGTAACTATCCCTAACTAGCCTTTCAGGGATAAAAACTACAGTAACTTATAAAACAAAACAAAAACTATTACTGTCAATCCTATTCCCTTAGTCTGAACTCGATATTTACAAAGGCAAAACAACATGCAACAATTTAAATTCAATTCTCGCTACCAATACTAAAGGGATTCGTGTTGATATTAATAAGGCAATTAACAAACTGAATTAATATTTATTAAAATATGGAATTATTACCATATTTTCGCCCATTTAGATACAAAAGGTTTGGCAAGGTTGCGAAATATGAATTTTAATTAGCGAGCTTCTTTAATAATGTGACTCTGACGTGACAGTGACACAAATAAAGTTAGATATAAATCAGTAGGCAATTTATTGTTCTCTTGTGAAACTTGGTTAAAAGCTGTTGCAGTAACCAACAGTCAAGATACAATTAGAATCCAAATATATATTACTATATTAAACTATCATTCCATAACCAAATATAAAAACCAGACTCCTTTACAATTGGACACGCGACAATCGTGACCCTCTTTGAGGAGTAGTTACAGTGGACAGTAGACATGGCGTCCTCACTTTCCGCCTGACGCAGGTCCTCACTGGACAAAAATGTATCGTGAGTTTTCTGTTTCAGATGCGGTAGGAAGAGTTATATTTGTCCGGATCGTTTGAAGGATATGGTGGAGCATACGATACGCCATGCTTGGGCGTGCATAGCCGTTTTCTCGAGGAAGCAAGCAGTAGTAGAGGTGACCTCTCACATCCCGCCCGGGTTCAAGCTATAGTCCGGAGCGAGAGGGAACAGGAACTAGTAATGTGAAGGAAGGAGGTGACGGAAAGCTTGAGAAAATGGATATCCTTCCGCCCCAGCCACTGAAGAAGACGCCTTGTGAGTCAGGAATTGCAGAGCGATTCCCAGCCGTAATAGGTACCCGCACCTACTTCGTGAACTACCTAATACGTAAACAATGGATCACTACCGGATAACGCCCGATAAGCCCGAATCAACGGTGCATTGCACTTCACCGGCGTTTCAAAGAGAGCAAATATTAAAAGTCCAGCAGGAGGTCTTATTGCTGGATTTCCTATAAAAAAGGACATCCACATGATCAGTATGAAGAATTTTAGAATCATTATCTAATGTTGCTCTGTCAATTTATCTAAAGTAGATGCAGTATATTTTATTCTCTCATCCTATACTATCTTCAACATCGTCCTTTTACTGTTATTTCAATATTTTGTGGTCATCAGTTCTTCTTCTTTCAAACGTATCAGTATCGCAGCCATATTAGTAATCGGAAGCGTCATCCTTCTTCACTTTCTACTCTCTAAGTACAAACACCTATTCGTCTTGAACTTATTTTAAACTCACTCACGCCTTCCACTTCCAGTGGTAATACTCCATGTCAGAGATCTGTATCGCAAGCTACGCTCCCAGGTGTATCCAGTAATAAGGATGCAGATACACGACACGACAACTGTGAAATTGCTTGATCGTGATGTATGCTGCGACATTTGGCGCAGGACGAGTGTGTATCCAAACACAGTTGCAGTGCAAAAGAAGTTAGGGTTTTTGGCGTTTGGCACTTTGGTTCCAAGGAGGGGAAAGAAATATTGATACATTCATCTTTGACTGGGATTCTGGAGTAAGTAACAGTAACTTGGAAATTTTGGTTAATTATTGTGTCAGCGGACTCATATTAAACTTCCTCTGACCAGCATTTGGCCGAGTTAATATTATAAATGTCGTTACTAATCATGGTCTACACAGTGCAATAGTCTTAAAACGCAAAGGAAATAAAAAAAAGCAGGAAAAATAGAAATAGATAGAGGACTCGTGCACGAAGGATTCCGTACCGTACTGGCCGTAGCAAAAAACGGCAAAAAAGTAAAAACGAATGCGTTTATTGTATGGGAGCCCCATTTGAATATTTATTTTATTCTGGTTTTAGTAGATTCAGCTGTCTAGCTAGCGCTGTTCACGAGATACAGTCTGGAGACAGACAGACGGATAGCGGAGTTACAGCAATATAAGTCCGTTTTAACATTTTGGTTACGGAACCCTAATAGTATCCAATCATATAAAAACCAGTCATTTTTGTTCGTATCAAAATTCTTTACAATTATTAGAAAATACAATCCTTAATCCTTTTAACGTTTACATTTCCTTCAGAAAAAGAGGAAATATATATTGATGGGATGGAAATAGTCGGTAAAAGTCTGGCAAGCTCACTCGCCCGACTTAAAAAAAAAATCATATCCACTGGCTAACTGGCTAAGTACGAGCCGGACTCGTGCACGAAGGATTCCGTACCGTACTGGCCGTAGCAAAAAACGGCAAAAAAGTAAAAACGAATGCGTTTATTGTATGGGAGCCCCATTTGAATATTTATTTTATTCTGGTTTTAGTAGATTCAGCTGTCTAGCTAGCGCTGTTCACGAGATACAGTCTGGAGACAGACAGACGGATAGCGGAGTTACAGCAATATAAGTCCGTTTTAACATTTTGGTTACGGAACCCTAATAGTATCCAATCATATAAAAACCAGTCATTTTTGTTCGTATCAAAATTCTTTACAATTATTAGAAAATACAATCCTTAATCCTTTTAACGTTTACATTTCCTTCAGAAAAAGAGGAAATATATATTGATGGGATGGAAATAAATTTTCGTTTGCATACGTCCCGTTTGCGGCGCGAGAGGAAATTAATATCCTGCTGTAAAAGTTGTTTTTCTTCAACATTACTTCTTATTGTTTTGTTGGTGCTGGGTTTTGTGAGGAAAGCTTTAGTTTTAGTATATTTTATACTAGCGACCAGGTTCGCGCGGGTGCAATGGTGAATGGTGATATTAAATATATTATACATTTATACCTTCCTCTTGAATCATTCTATCTATTATAAAAACCGCATGAAAATCCGTTGCGTAGTTTTAAAGATCTAAGCATACATATTGAAAAACAGCGGGAAGTGACTTTGTTTTACACTATATAGTGATATTTAACCCCTCACACGCCAGGGTTATTTTTACGTAATAGCCCCCTTTTTAGACAATCTATTAAAAAAAATAAAAATAATTAAAAATAAACCATTTCGGGTTTTTTTCAGGAAAAATAAAGATATAGAAACCAAACATTTTCAAAAAAATGAATTTCTTATATTTGTGTGAACAGTAAGATAATTAGCGATTTTCAAGGTTATTCAAGTTGTATAAACGTACGAGTATGTACAATCGGCCCATCTGCGAGCCAGTTCGTCCGCGTGAATGTTGGTTATTGCATGGTTATTGCGGACGCGAAGTCAAAGTCAAAAACAAATGATAAGTAGCCTTTGACCATCCTCGGAGTTCAAGCTTTGGGATTGAATGGTCCTAGAGCCGGAAGATGATGAGAGTATCCTTAAAAACATAATCTACAATTAATTATATAAGAATTTTTAGTATCTCTCTCTAGTTTATACTTTTAAATGCACGTTACTATTTGGACAAAATTATTACCATTTGATAGACTACAAAGCGTAATGAAAGCATTTTGGAAACACATTCATTATGCGTACAGCTAAGAAATGGAATTCTCTGCCGAAGTCTGTTTACTGATAGCTACAACCTTCTTTGGGTCTTTAAGTCAAAAGTGAATAGGTTGCTTCTAGGCAAGCGTGCTCCATCGTCGGCCTCAACATCGCTTACCATCAAGTGAGATAGTGGTCACACGCAAGCCAAAATACATAATAAAAAAAATAAAAATAGCTATTTGTGAAAACTTTAAATTTTTATATTAGCCCTTTCGGATGTCCAAAACAGAAGTGACCATTTTAATAATACATAAATAGTTTTAAAATATGCACAAAATTTTCCTTACAAAGGTATCTTTTAGATTGATTTTCCAAACAGCTATATCAAAAGAACTGCAAAGATCTACTTGATCCTCCTCCAACGAACATTAAACAACTGATAAGGCGGTGTTTCCTTCACTTATCCTTCACCTTCGTTCACACCATCCGTACTCAACGTCAGCGTCGTTCGGAATTGCGATTTATTTGACGGTTTCTTCTCTCACATATAGGTGCACGATAAAGTCGTTATTCTTGGATAAATTGCTACCGCCATGCATTTCGATCAAGTTTAATTTCCTTAAAGAAGCAACTGAGCCAACTAAGTGGCGGTAAATGTGTGGTTGATATTTAAAGGAATATTGATAAAAAATAAATACTATAATACTTCTTATGAGTCCCATCACATACATATAATTAAGATTTTCTTTTTACCATGCAGGAGAACCTAACGTAAATTGTTATTGCTGCAAAAATACGGACATACATAAGAACATCGAAGAATTGGAAAAATTGGTCTGCAGCAGTCTTCCCGTTCAATTATAATTTAGGTGTCTTCAAGACTAGAGTGAATAGGTTCTTAACAAACTAGTACAATTCACCATCAACGATTGTATCAATGTTTATCATCAGGTAGGATCGCAGTCATGCACTAGTTTATAAAATTTTCTTTTTAGTATGCGAAATCTGAAACACGGGTCTAATATTTTTTTGTAAAGAACCTATTACCTGGCGCTTAATGCCTGCAGTGACCTGTGTTGTACTACTTGTGACGTTCTTTAAATATTTTTTGGATAAAATATAACATGGTGTAAAAATTATTTGAATCGATTCAAGTGTTAACTTCTCACCGCGTTGATGTGGATGCTTGCGTGGCCGAACTGGAGAAAAATGATTTTTCATGTGTGTTTGACAGTATCGATGCTAACGAGGCTGCAACTAAATTGGTGACTTTGATATCCACTGTGGTTAATAAGAATACTTGTTCTGTTATAATCTCTAATAAAAACCGAATAATTAAACCATGGATAACGCCTGGGCTTTTGAGGTGCATCCGTAACCGGGACACTATGCACCGTAAATTAAAAAGAGACCCCGATAACTATATTCTTAAAGTTACATACACGCGCTATAGAAATTTCTGTAACAATCTACTAAGAAAAATAAAAAGACAATACGAATCCTCAGAATTTCGAAGACACCAGAAAAATCCGAAGGCTACCTGGAAACTAATTAAAAGTATTTCCAATCTTAAAGATAGCAAATCTACAACTAATGACCTTTTATCCCTAAAGGCTAACCCTTCTCAGTCACTTAATGCCGTGAACCACTTCTTCGCAAATGTGGGGAAGACTATGGCATCTAAAATTACACCTGGGCTTTGCGAACCTCAAAATGTTTCTTGCCCTATTACAAGTGTCAATCCCAACTCAATGGCCATCTTCAGTACAGACATTGAAGAACTAGAACAAATAGTTCTTGGTCTTAAACTTAATAGTGCTGTGGGTTGGGATGGTATATCTGCTGTTCTTATTAGGGCTGCTAGGCATATTCTTATTCCAATTATGTGCCATGTTTTTAACCTTGCCCTTATGTCAGGGGTCTTTCCCTCAGTTTTTAAAAAGGCAATCGTACACCCTATATACAAGAGTGGAGACAGAGGCAGTGTCAATAACTACAGACCTATATCAGTTTTAACAACCTTGTCAAAAATCTTTGAAAAAATCCTTAACAAAAGGCTTTTAAATTATTTAAATACCCAAAATATTTTTGCCTCCAATCAGTACGGATTTAGGGCAGGAAAAAGTACAGAAGATGCTGTCCTGGAATTAACTGGTACTATTGCAGGGAACGTTAAGAAAAAACTCAAAACTATAGCAATCTTTCTTGACCTCTCTAAAGCTTTTGACACTGTCTCTGTTCCCATTTTACTCACTAAACTGCAACAGATTGGCATTAGAGGTCTATCTCTTGATATCTTTAAGAGTTATTTAACGGACCGTTCTCAGGCCGTTAAAATAGGTAACTTCACTAGTGAAGATGAGTTCATTAGTTACGGAGTTCCACAGGGTAGTGTTCTCGGACCTACCCTATTTTTAGTTTATATAAATGACCTCTGCAAATTATCTTTAAAAAACTCAAACATGATAATGTACGCTGACGACACAGTAATACTTGTTCATGGCAATGATTGGCAGGAAACTCGCTTGTATGCAGAATCTGCACTTCAGGCTGTTATGGAATGGTTAAATAGCCATTTACTTACATTGAACCTAGAGAAAACTAAATTTATCACATTTGCGCCCCTTCAATCATCTCAACCAGCTTTCAATCTTACTGCACACAAGTGTTATTCGATAGCAAACACTATTTGTAGTTGTAGCGTTATAATGCAAGTCAACAGCATTAAATATCTTGGTGTTATTATAGATAGTACTATGTCCTGGAATGAACACATAAGATCGCTAGTGTCACGAGTCAGGAAATTAATATTTGTTTTTAAAAATTTAAGGTCTTCTGCCGACTTCCATACTTTGAAAGTAGTATATTCTGCTTTGGCGCACTCTATCATAACTTATTGTATAGTTGCTTGGGGTGGCTCTGGAAAATGTTTGATGCTGAGACTGGAAAGAGCACAGAGGGCTGTTCTTAAAGTCATGGCACACAAACCAGTTCGCTTCCCTACAGTTGACCTCTATGCTCTTTGTAAAGTACCAACAGTAAGGCACGCATTTTTCGAGAGTACCATACTTCGAAAACACTCTGAACTCACATTCGACCCCAGTCTCAGATTTAATAAACGTAGGGCGGATTTAGTCTGTCCGACAGAAAAAGCCAGTGTCGTGATGGTGAAACGCCAGTACCATTTCTTTAGCCCGGTTCTATACAACAGAGTTAACAAACTCTTGAATATATATCCACTTACCTTACGTGAATGTAAAGTAGTCATCAACAAGTGGCTTCATAGCCAAACATATGAGGAACTAGAAAATCTAACCATTAGGTAGGTTTTATTTTTTTTGTTTATAAACAAAATCTGCCTTTTCCACTTCCGTATAGCTGATCAGCAGACTATAAACTGCTCCGTTCATCTACTTAATTTTTAACCCACACGTACACACACACACACACATACACACATCCACACGAACACTCACACTTAATGAGCTCGAGTATCTGGATCTCACATTTGCTTTAAATTGTTTTAATTAATTAAATGTAATAATATAAATAAATTGTAATTATAATTCGAATCAATAGGTAGTTGCTTGATAACCTATTCTAATTCTAGATTAGGGATAATCAAGATTAGCTAGCGAGTATAAATTAATATCATTAATTTTGGAACGCCGACGTCTCCCTTCTTGGAGGTGGGCGCTAATGGCTACAACACAGTTCTAAACTTATGTAGTTGTTAACGAACACTTAAAATTTTGTAAACCAGTTTATTGTTCCAATAAATATTATTATTATTATTTATTATTATTATTCAGTTACTGATTCTGAACAAATTATTTTCAGATTTTGCATATACTAAAAATAAATTTTAATAAAAATTTAAATATCTAAAAACAAGGTTTAAGTAAATTTGGTAATACCTGGGTAAGCTAGGTATTACCAACTTTTCTTAAAACATTAATCATAACTACCTGTCTTTTAAACTAAAACAACATTACAAATACAATAGAGCACAAATTCGTCTGTTAGGTGCATCAATTTTGACAGATCCTTGATTATAGCTGTCTATGGGCCTCCCCGTGTTGTAGACAACAATAGACTATTATGAAACCATTACCAAGCCAGCAACAGGCAAGAGTGTAACATTAACGAAAACACAGAAAAAACTAACGTAGGTATTACTTACACATCAGTGCATATTTCACCACCCACACTTCGTGTATTCCCATTTCATACGTATTTGGCGCAAACGCCAAATTCGATAAGTCGGACGCTTTCGAGTACCACTCCAAATGCAGTTAATCGAATTACGCTCCCGCTCGGCGGTTTTGCAATGGATAAATGAGTTTTCATGAATTGTCAACAGTTTCATAGTGATGCATACATTAGTGTTTATTGATTCTAGTTGGGTGTGGGACGCTGTGTTAGTGTGAGTCGGCGATGCCCCAGCAGGGATAATTTCCGTTGTTCATAGCAGTGTTCTGCCTTTGTTAGAAGGGCTGGTTACCGTTGAGGGGAATGCACTTGTGTTAATGTGCTAATTAAGGATGACAAGGGGTGTTTACCTAACAGAAACAAATACCTACCTGTTGTATAAATGTTCTTTGCAAAGAGGATCTGGAAAAAAGTAAGGGATTGACAACTTGATAGTCTGGGACCGCTTCTCAATCCCATACATTTTGACTGATGTTTTACCAACATTATAGAATACTTCTATTACTTCTTCTTTTTCTTCTTTTTGCCCAGAGTACACAGCCTCTTCTCATCTTTCAGGATAACAGCAACTAACAGAATATTCCCAGCTATATTTAAGTTGATTTTCAGTATATCCAGATGCGACTACCTATCTGACCTTTATAACCCAGTATTGGGTTATAAACGGTAAAGGAAAACTTCGTGAGGAAACCGGCATGTCCTAGAACCAAAAATTCGCCAATCCGCACTGGGCCCGCGTAGTGGATTACGGCCCATTCCCTCTCATAGGGAGGAAGCCTAAGTCCCAGCAGTGGGAACATTATAAGGCTAATGCAATGCAATGCAAAAATTGGGTTATATGCCAAGAAATATGATGTTTTCCTGAGGAATGGTTCTGACTATCCATAGCGATTATCGAAGATCTACAAATGACAGCCAAGTCCAACTTCGAGGCACCGAGAAATTTTGAAATGTTAAGATAGTCACCTATCCACTGGCTAACCTCGACAAGTATTGTATAACCTTGAATATCGACTCGTTTTACTGTTTTAATTTTCTTTGACTGGCCTATTGGTCTAGTGGTTAGTGGCTCTGACTGCTATGCCAGAAGTCGTGGTTTCGATTCCAACCCAGGACAAATGTTTGTGTGACGAGCACGAGCTTTGTATCTGGGTGTAATTTATCTATAATATGTAAGTATTTAGAAACATATAGTTTTTTGTTTATCAGTTGTCTAGTAGTCATAACAAAAGCTCTGCTTAGCTTGGGACTAGGCGGCGTTGTGTGACAGCTGAAAATATATTATAATTATTATATTATTGATCATTATAATAGCATAGCATAGAATAATTAGCTTTTTAATGTTCCCATTGTTGGGACTTAGGCCTCCTCTCTAGGAGAGAGAATGAACCGTAATCCACCACGTGGGCCCAGTTTAGATTGACGAACGTCACGTGTCTTCACATTTTTGGTTCTAGGACATGCCGGTTTTCTCCTGATATTTTCCTTAACCGTTTTGAGAGAATCTGAAGTGATGACGAAATAAGTTACAGAAAGTATTATGCCTGAATAGGTTTGAACTCGCGACCTACAACTCGTAAGTCAAGATCGTTGGGCCACCGCTGCTCACTAAGTAGGTACAATAGTATTAAGATCACCTGAAAAACTTACATAAACCAGCGTCAGGCAATTACCACCTCGTAGTTGTCTGGCATTTATGCTGAACTGGTCCTATTTGGCGCAGCCGTGAGACACACAATGGTAGTTCTCAATTACGGAGACGTGGTGCGTAGCGCGGCGCGTCGGGCGGTCCGTCGTACATTGCCATATGTTTGTGTTTGCGCGAGCGATGACGCGGCCCGTTGCTGCAATGTACGACGAAACGCCCAACTCGCTGTGCAACGCGCCGCGTCTCCGTAAACACAGCCTTAGTTTTCTTTTAATTTATTTTCTTTATTATAATTGTCTACGTAGTTTCAGCATTGTGTGTTTCTATGCCTAATAAAATATTTTTCTTTCTTTCTTTCTTTCTTACCTGGTGCCTAGAATTACCTACGACTCCCGCCATAAAACAGCTGATTTATGTCCAAAAGCTTTCTATTACTATTTGGCATTTTACGAGTTTTCTGTTTAACCGTGCCTTAATAGACTATTACCTGGTTAACAAGATGATTACTACCAAATTCTATTTAACAAACTATACTTTTTTCAATTGAAAATCACTAAATGATTCCTTCTGCTCCGGCTTGAACAAGAGTGAGTATCAAACTTTTTAGGTCTAAAACCCTTTAGTCCTTCAGTTGCCCTTTTTGGCTAAGACCGCGGTGACTCTTTCTAAGAATTTCGTAATTTCTAGTCGTACCTGGGGTTTACGAATGGTCTTTTAATATGGGATTTCCAATTAGTCCCACTCTAGGTTAAAACGAGAGGGCGCGTCAAACTTTTATTGACTAAGACCCACCTGTATTCTTCAATTGCCCTTTGCGTTCTAGGACCACGGTGTCGGTCACGGGAAGTGTATACCATAACTGAGATATTGTTGTATTATTGTTAAATAGATTTAAAGAAATGATAACCTTTCTGAAAACACTGTCTCTAATTAGAGACACTCAGTGTCTGTAATTGCACACTCGTGTTCATACAGAGACACTCGATGTACCGTATAAAGTGTCGTAGTCTAAACATACCTTTATAATATTTTCTGTGTGCTTCGTGAAATAATGCTGCTTTCTCTTTTGAAGACAAAAACTTTTTCAAATTTCCACGATTGTCATCGAATGATAATGTCCGTTCCTTATCAGTTCATCATTACCTTTTGTTCCGAAGCAACTAGCCAATCAATTCTAAGCCAATCTCAACTTGGCTGCTGCAGGAATGTTCAAAAGACCTACCGTGGCCCTGGAACGCAACGGGCAACTGAAAGAGCACAGGTAGGTTTATTCAGTAAAAGTTGGGAACACTCTCTCGCTCCTCCAAAGCGGGAAAAATTATTAGATGATTTCTCAGCTCAAGAAAAAAAAAACGACTGTGGTGGTGACATATATTATTGATGGTTAGTGTATATTTCCAGTCTACCCATAAACTACTTATCAATATTATACATAATTTATTATATTTTGAGCGGCTGTCTTTCCCCCACAAACATAACACGATACCCTTAGTAAAACTTTATTGCTCTCAGTTTTTTTTTTTTAATCAAATCAATTTTTGTTTATTTTAATTTTTCATTGTTTAAAACCCCTCTTGGTTTTTTTTTTTTTTACGGTAGGTAAAATCATCCAATGACAAATCCCGCCCTTGGGCGGAGCGGGAAATAGTGTCAGACTCTTACTGACTAAAAACCTACCCTGTTCCTTCCCTGCCTTGGTTCCAGGGCCCTGGTATGCATTTTCATACCTTCCCAGAGCCCCAGACTAGGCCTCGACCCTACTGGGCCCCTACGGTTTGCTGACAACTCCTTAAGGCGCACGGGAACAGTGCGCGCCGTAAACGACTTGGGCTCGGTCCGGTCTGTTACCGAGATTGACTTGGTCTTAGATGTCTAGAATTGGCAAGAAGTTACACGCAGCCGGAAACAGTAGGACAGTACAGGTTAGATATAATAACAAAAATAGATCTTATAGTCAGTAGTAGTACACCTACCATCTTTATCTAATACACAAAAAAATAATCACAACACAGAACTCCACAAATCCGAAACGCTAACCCCGCAAAACAGTACCGTTATCCATCGAACAGTGAAATTAATTACATCACTCATTGCTAATGAAGCCTGTTGGTTACGAGACAATATTTACTCACACTCCCCCTCACCCCACCCCACCTCGCTGTCGCCTGCACACGTCAGGATCATCCTTTGTTCTGGTTTCAGTGAAGCTATTATGAATCTGGAGTGTTTGTTCGCTTATTATGTTTGTGTATCGATATTTATTATGATTATGCCTGAGCTTGGCAGATTCACGTACAGAAGCGTGGTGGATAGTTATTTGTTATAATTGATGCTATTTGTTCCTGTTTTTTTGGTAAGGATGTGTACTTGTCTAGTAGTAGTAGTAGTAGTACTGTTTTTATTGACTTGGAAGGTATCACGAGCTCTTAATACGATCCGAATTCAGAATTCAGTGACACTATCTTAAAAAATAATATTTGATTGTCCTGAGTTCAGAAGGATATTTTCAAAAAGGAAATTTTGTGATAAAATCGTATGTTGAGTTTTGCTTACTAAGAACATCTCATATTATATTTTAATATTTGAGGCTTGTGTCCTCCAGTGGAATTCCATAGACTGATGATGATGATGATGAAGATGAGCAATAAACTAATACGTAGATTTAAAAAAAAAATCATGTTTTATGTGTTTTTTGAGGTTTTAAAAATCGTAAAAAATTCAAAAAATCAAAATGTTCCAATAACGAAAAAAACTATTATGTTAGAATCTATAGCACTTTACAAACATATTTCATTATGAAAGTATCAATGTAAACGCTAAATCCACGGAGATAAAGCTAATATTAAAATTAAATCCCATACATTTACGCGTCGATTCCACGCTGTGACGTCACGCCGTGGTGTACTTTTATATGGAGCGATTTTGGGTCACGTGATCAAATGCTACTTTCGGACCGTATTATCTCTGGAGATAATTATCGTAGGAATACCTTTACTTTGGAAAAGTTGTTTGTTTTTATCTCCTTTATTAAAATATGATGTAAAAAAAAATTTGTCCACTACCCTCTGTTTTATTTTTTACTTTTACTGCTATCACAAGCTCTCAATACGATCCATTTTACAATCTAAACTAAACAAATAAAAGGATGGAGCTATACACCGTTAAATTTTGACCGTTTTAATCCCGTGGATGGTCGATTCGGTACATGACACACTATCGATTTATAAAGATAAAATTTAAAAAATAAATTACTTTTTTTCTGAAACTCGAATTAATATACGCATTTACGCAATTAATTTCTTTAAGTAAACGAGTCAATGACCGTAGCTGTCGGTCGTTGCGTACTAACTACCTACAGTTCATTGGCCTTTCTCAGCTGACGTTTACTTAAAGAAATTAATTTCTTATACGCGAGAATTAATTCGAGTTTGAAAAAAAAGTACTTTATTTTTCATTTTTATCCTGAATCGAACCTCCGCGGGATTAAAACGACCAAAATTTAACGGTGTATAGGGTGTATAGCTCCATCCCACTTTCTCGCTCGAACGACGCGACTTTTGACCCCCCCTCCCCCCGTTTTACCCTTGACGTTTTGGTTCGCAATGTGCCCATCGACAGAAATGACTAAGTTCTTGAAACTTGTGTGTGACTTATGTGTGACTCGTGTGTGGTTAGCTATGGTACCATTACGCTCAGCCCCCACTTCAATTGAGACCCGAAAATCGGTAATAATTCTCGTCACACAAGTTAAATCATCATGACGGTTGACCTTGAATGCGCAATAACCAATTTTCGGGTCTCAATCGAAGTGGGGGGCTGCGCATAACCATAGCAAATGGTTCAAATTTTTGCCACGTACTATACCTACTTCTAATATGAAAGGCTGACAAAAAATTAAAAGCTAAACCAAAGGCTTGTCTACATATGTGTAGCGACATCTATGTCGTCAACTCGTCACATAAGAACTAATCCTGCATCGCGCAAGTAAGATTCTCCGCGCGATTGGAACATATAGAACAAACCCGAAATCACCTATCGGGCAGTAGCCCACCAGACATAACACCCGTCTGGTCGGAGGATCCTCCATCCCTTTTCAACGGAGGTTTGCGGGACTTTACTCTCTATCCCATATGCCAAATACGTTTCATAATTTTACAAGAAAAGGCAAAAAACTGCGCCCGTTAACCTAAACATAATAAGAACGTAAATATTACACCAGCCTACTGATATTCATTATTACGCATATCAATTAGCATCTGGATGCGACACGGTGCAAATATATTTCTTATGCCAGTTGACTTTGATTTTGTCATATCGTGTTAAGTCATGACATTATGCAGTGCATTGCGTTAGAATGCGTTGCGTTTATAGCTTATCTAGGACAAAGGATAGCTATGTTCATGACAAAAAGATTTATCCTGTAATTGCAGGCATTACCACCATAACTAAGTACCATTTTTTTTTTTGCTGGGTAAAAATCATCTAATAACAACTCCCGCCCTTGGGCGGAGCGGGATCTAGTGTCAGACTTTTACTGACTAAAAAACCCAACCCGTTCCTTCATTGCCTTCGTACTAGGGAACTGGTGTACACTTTCACATTTACCCAAGGCCCCAGAATAGGCTTCGACCCTGCTGGGCCCCTACAGTTTGCTGAAAACTCCTTGAGGCGCGCGGGAACAGTGCGCGCCGTCGATAACTTGGGCTCGGTCAGGACAGTTACCGGACGGTAAAAACTATCATAAACAACTAACTACGTGCCATAACTACGTGGGCAACATACTAGACAATATCACATAGATAGCTAAGCGCAAGACAAAAAGATTTACAATACGCATCACACTATAAGTTGAACCAAAATAGTAACAGATTTTCAGGTCATTATCGAAGTACGGCACAGCGAGGGCTGCGCGTTACCATAGCAAAGACGGTCATTTTAGTTCAACATATTTGCCGCGTACTATAACAAATTTTCGGGTCTTAATCGAAGCAGGGGTTGCGCGTAATCATAAAAACAGTTTCAACTTATTTGCTTCGTACTATGTCATGTTATATGGTAGCAGGCACTACTTCATTACATTCACTAAAAAAGCAGCGTTGTTCCACATTAAGAATTACTCCTGTATTGTGTTGTTGTCACATACACAGGACGCTCAAACCGGGGACACCTATCTGTAGGATATTCAAATATTTGTTCCTTGCGGGAATAGAACCCGCGACACGAAGCGCAGTGGCAAATCACTCAGCCACTGCACCAACGGTGCTATCAATTAGAATGTATGTTTTATTAATTGCTTAACATATAATAATCCATATTTAGATGTTTAGGTTACCAGTACCACCTCTGGTCTCTCCAAAACTGGTCCTTACTGGGAAAAATGGTGTAAGTCCTTTTATCAGGTAGAATACCGATCCCGATTTCCGACCACTGTAGGCGCACGCTTGCGAACGGCGTGTAGATAACTCGCTGCCCGACTGTCTGGTAACCGTCCGGATCTAGCCCAATTCGTCGATGGTGCGTACTGTTCCACGCACGCCTCAAGGAGTTGTCAGCAAACAAACAACAAGCAGAGAAGTTGAAGCCTACTGGGGCCAAGAGTCTGCTTGCTCGGCCCTGAAGTGAAAGGCAATGGAGGAACGGGGTGGGTTTTTAGTCAGTAAAAGTCTGACACATCCTCACGCTCCACGCCAGGGTTGTCATTGGAGGATGTTCTCACCTACAAAAAAAAAAATGTAGAAACGTTTGGTTTAAAATATCTATATCTGTACTAATATTATAAAGAGGAAAGATTTTATTTTTTTGTTTGTGTGTTACGATTTAACTGAAAAATCGACCGATTTCCACTAATCTTTCACCATTAGTAAGCTACATTTTTACTGAGTAACATATACTATGATTTTTTATTAGATGAATTAAAGTGACAGCAGTGGACAATGCCCAACTGTCAAATAACAATGCCCAACTGTCAAACAACCATTGTTATAGCTGTCACTTTACTTCATCTAATAAAAAATCATAGTATAGGCTTTTTATTTTCTACTTTCATGCGGGTGAAGCCGCTGACAGGAGCTACTTAGTTATAAACAAATAAATATTGTTTTAAATTTTAAAAAAATCTAGTCTTCACTTTTATGATCCTAGACGTGATGTCCATTGTTACTTTATAACCTAGGGTCTTTGACCGCACGTCAAATCCAACAAATGAATTCTCACGCGTGACCCAATGACATTTGACGAGTTCAGCTAACATGTAGAGAATGTCCTACCTATATGTTTAAACACTTAGTATGAAATTGCTAATAATATCACAATATTTGTAATATTGATTACCTAAGAGTCTTGGATTCTCGATAGTCCCATGTTTCGAGTTGTGTTGTGAAGCAATTTAGAGGAAAATTTTAAGATTCAACAGTATCAAGGTTTCCTTGTATTATAATGTTTCTAGTTTCGATACCGCCTTTACCGGAATAGAGATGAGGTGTCATAGACGAATTATAATAAACTGCTCAATATTCTTCATATAAGAGAAGAAACTGACTGACTGACATAATCAACGCACTGCCAAAACTACTGGGACTAAGAATATGAAATTTTGCACAAGGCTATGACATAAACGAGCACTAAGGACTAATGCCTTGATTCAACATCGTACCGAGTAAAAGAGCAAGACAATAAAATTTTGCTCGGCTGAGACAGTGATGTAAGCGAGTTGTAGAGATAAGCGCTCGGCCGAGCACTCCCCGCTTTGTTCATACGTACCGAGTATTCGGCCGAGAGCACTGTCTCGCGCGTTTGCTCGGTACGTGTGACCAATTCATAAGGAGGGGATTTTTGAAATTCAACTAACAAGGAGTGAAAAGTAGCTTAGCTCGTAGCTTATAAGATTGTCTTTATTTGTTTTTCATAACTACCTCCATAGGGCAATACTGGGTGTTAAAAATTGTATGGAGAATTCTTATTTCTAGGGTTAATGAACTTAAAACTTAGCACAAAATCTAAGTTAAAGAGAGATAATGATATTACGTAATAAAAAAAAAACACTTAACTATCATTATATATGTTACCGGCAATCTGTATGATACAGGTATTCTATACAATACCGAATGCGCAGCTGGTAATGTGTGTAAAAATCGAGAGCAGGGAAGGAGGTGATGTAATTTTAGGGCACCCCGACCCGGACAGGTTAGGTTAGGGTTATTTTTTTAACACCACATGAAAACTGCTTAGGTATTGTATAGAACACCGAATTATATAGATTGCCGATAACATATACTCGTACAATAAATAAATCTAAATATATAAAACTTAAAGGTGACTGATTGACTGACATAGTGATCTATCAATGCACAGCCCAAACCACTGGAGGGATCGGGCTGAAATTTGGCATGCAGATAGATGTTATGACGTGGACATCCGCTAAGAAAGGATTTTGATAAATTTCACCCCCAAGGGGATAAAATAGGGTATGAAAGTTTGTATGAAACTTTGTCAATTTTAAACCGATCGGGCTGAGACTTTACATGCATATAGTTACTATGACGTAGGCTTCCCCTAAGAAAGGATTTTGATGAATTCCACACCTAAGGGGATAAAATAGGGGATGAAAGTTTGTATAAATCTTCTTAGATTTTTGACTGATTGAACTGAAATTAAATATAGCGGACGTCTTCATCATAGTAGCTCCAACTATGATGAAGACATCCGCTTAAATAGGATTTTGATAAATTCAACCTCCATAGGGATAAAATAAGGGATGATGGAGGATGTAAATGTATTAGTTTGAACTATCAGTACCTAATGGAACGAATAAATTAAGACGAACAAAATGTAAACAAAAGTAAAGCCGCAAAAAATATACTTAATTAATAATAATACTTAACGCGAGCGAAGCCGCGGGCAAAAGCTAGTGAATAATAAAGACGACTATCAATATTAGTTTGCCAAAACTACCTTCACTTTTTATGAAAACATACTCATGAATGAAGTCGCCGGCAAAGTACTAGTCTTAAATAAATTCAAGTGGACTTCAGAATGACATAAGATGCCAAGAATGTTAAAAATTGTAATAGACAACCTTGACCTAAAGTTAATCAAGTATGTTCCTTAGGTATCTTGACAAAAACCACAAACCGGTTTCATGCAAGGAAAACCATAAGCACCAGATGTATTAGGTAAGTATGTTTAAGCAGGTAGGTACTCGTAACGTTACCAATTCTGAGAGTCAGACAGAGTCTTAAGTGCATTTGATACGATAATATTTCTGATAATGCATCATATTATAATAACTACACACGGCTAAATTTTGATCGCTTTTAATCACAACAACAGCTGAGCGAGTCCAATGACCTGTAGGTAGTTGTCGGTCGATGCGTAATAACAATCTACAGTTCATTGCACTTGATCAGCTGATGTTTACTTAAAAAAATAATTTCGTTCATGCGTATATAAATTCAAGTTTTAGAAAAAAAAAAAGTATTTTATTTTTTATTTTACCTTTACAAATCGATAGTGTTGCAAGTCGGATCGACCCTCCACGGGATTAAAACAATCAAAATCAAGCCGTGTATGGGATATTTTTTTTTTTACTACATTGAACCAAGATTAATGACACAGTTCGAACTGATGGTTGATGGAGGCGAAAGGTTCTGGACTGGAGACCACTTACCGGAAGACGTCGCATTGGAAGGCCTTTCACAAGGTGGACCGATGACCTAGTAAGGGTCGTAGGAATCGGATGGATGCGAGACGCAAGGGACCAGTCGTTATAATAACAATAATATAATAACAAACAAACACACGTCTTTAAAATAAAACCCTTAGCTTTTATATAAAACATACAGATAATATTCATCAGGTTTCTAGAAATAATTTGTTCATTTTCTACAACTGCAGGGTGACCAACTCGGATAATGCTATATGAAACTTCTGCGTATTTAGGAGAGAGCAGTGGTGGCCAAGTGGTAGGTTTTTTTTTTTTTTTTTTTTTTTTTTTTTTTTTTTTTTTTTTTTTTTTTTTTTTTTTTTGTTCAAGCCCGGCCAGGCGCATTACTTTGTGTAATTTATTTCATCACCACTGCTCTCAAAACGGTGAAGGAAAACATCGTGAGGAATCCGGCATGTCCTAGAACCAAAAATTCGAAGACATGTGACATCCACCAACACGCACTGGGCCCGCGTGGTGGATTGCGGCCTATTCCCTCTCTTAGACAGGAGGCCTGTGTCCCAGCAGTGGGAACATTAAAAGGCTGATGATGATGATGATGATGATGCGTATTTAGGTATGTATAGGGTAACTGGTACTTAAACACGTGATTCTAGTCATGATAACAAACCATTTTTACTATGGGACCAAACCTGAAATCGCGAAAAAATCTGATGGTCAGTACATTAAAAAATGTACTAAACTTGAATGACTTTTTGCGCGATTTCAGGTTTGGCCCTCTATTAAAAGTGACTGAATTTAAAATGACTACAATCACGTGTTTAAGTATCTGTCACTAATAACCAGTCACCCTGTATTATGTAGATATAGTTTTTTTTTTCTTTATTATTAAGAACTAATTTCTTAATAATTAATTACAATCTAGCCTAAAAGACTAATAAATAATTTAACTCTAACTTATTATTATACAATACAGGTTTTGCTAAAACTAAGAATAGCGTCCTTTAGCACTTTTATAGAAGTCCATAGCACTTTCTTAGAGTCTGATATTAATAAAAACACTTTGTTCGTGTGTTATATGCATAGCACAGCATTGATCACTGATACACTAATAAACACTACACTAAATCAAAGGGTTTAGTTCTTTTTAGTCTACGCACTAGGTCCGTGTTGTCTAACAGCAACAATGTAGATATACTGAGTCGCAAAAGACTCCGTCGATCTATCTATCTGTTATGCTTTCACGGTTAAACTACTGAACCAATTTTAATGAAATTTGGGTACGCAGGATGCTTCAACTTAAAGAATGGACATAGACTGGCCTGTTAGTTTAGTAGTTAGTGGCCCTGACTGCTATGCCGGAGGTCGTGGGTTCCATTCCCACCCAAGACAACTTTGTGTGATGAGCACGATCATTTGTTCTGTACCTGGGAGTAATTTATCTACAATTCGAGTATGTATGTATTTAGAAATATAGAAGTATGTTTATCAGTTGTCTAGTACCCATAAAACAAGCTCTGCTTAACTTGGGACTAGACGGCGTAGTGTTTGATAGCTTGGTTAAAGAAAAAAAAAATAGGATATCTACTTTTGTCTTCAACTTTGCGTCCGCAATAATCAACATTCACACAGATGAAGCTACAGATGCTTGTAAATAATAAAACAATAACAATTTACTTGACGACTGTATAGCGTGACTTGGTTCACTTATCGCCACATATAACATGCATAACATTTAAGAAGCTAAGTGAAATAAACTGGGCTTATATGAGGCATGTGACGCCGAACGTTTTGAGGTCGAGGTCGAAAATTGATGACGTCTAAATGCGCTATTAACCTAAATAAAATAAATGTTTCGAATTGATGAATTAATGTTTTACATTAAAATTTTGATTAATGATGAATTTATTTTGTACTGGCAAAGTTTGATGTATATTTTCTTTTATAGTAAACTAGTGGTCCATCCCGACTTTGCTTATGTCCAAATTGCCCAGTCTTTAGCCAATAAACAAACAGACGCAGAAAACGATTTTTTTTAAGTTTTTTTTTACATATATAAGACTATTTATATTTGTTTTAGGACTTGCAAAATAAAACAATTGTGTTGCTCTGAAAATTCATAGAAACGACAATTAAAGTTTATTATTCAGTCAATTGCAAATTCCCATTATTTGACAGACCTTGTCATGTTTTTAAAAAAGTATCCATAGTCTACAGATTAGAGAACTTAAATTATAGGTTTAATACCTTACACATATTCTACTAGATTTTAATAAAGATTAAGATCCAATCAAATGATGATGAATGTAAAAAATAAACACTCAAATAAAACTGCTCCCGGCAAACAGTACTGCACAAAATTGGTTTTAGTAAAAAAAACATTGGAAACCCAATTACTGCGCCACCTAGCGGGTTCAATTGTATTTTCAAACCTCGCGGAGATACTCAAATATGCACACAAAAATTTCATCCAAATCAGTCAAGCCGTTTAAGAGGAGTTAGATGAAAACACACGTTCAGAAGAATTATATACCTACAACTTTATTTTTAGTATAATATGCGAAACCCATAACAAGTATCTAGTATTTTTCTGAAAAGAATCTACGAAAACAAATTTCATAACTGCATCATGAAAAATCACAAAGTTGTAAGCTTGTTAAGTTACCTGGTTGTTTACGTACATGGTCACCGGGCCATCTGGGTGACTGAGGAGTTATTTTGCTCCCGCACCCAGCTGTGCGCTGGCTCCTAATACCGTAGTGTCGGTGGTGTCCAACTTGTGACCTTCTTTAAATATTTTTGGGGAAAAAATATAAGGCGATGTAAAAATTATTGGATTCGATTCAGTTACTGATTCTGAACCAACTATATTCAGGTTTTGCATATACTTAAAATAATAGAGATGCAGAGATATGATATATGTTTAAAATCTTGTTATTATTTAATAAGTTGAAATTAGCATATTTGTAGATCTATCAGCATGCTTGGAAATTTATAATGCTTACTGGATGTTTTAAAATCAATGACAAAAGTTTTAAAATATTGAAGGTTAGGTTAGGTTAGGTTGAATGAGCTGTCTATAATATTTTTTGTTGGTTCCGAAATTGGAATAAAAAATTTAATATAATTTATGTCAGTAATTGAAAAGGAATTAAAAATTATATTAATGTACTAAGAAGAAAAGAAAAAAAATGATTGTACAACAAAACATCCTTTATTTTACAAAATTTACATACATATTGCGACTAGAGGTAAAAAGAAAAATTGGCAGTGTTGGAAATGGATTCTCAGTTATTTCTTATCACAGATATGTTAACTTAAACCCTCCTGAGGGGCTCCTCCTTGGCGGGGTGAGTCCTGATGTACTCAATAGCCCTCAGGATGTAATCGGGGATTTCTTGGGGGGGGGGAGGAGTGGGAAGATGAGCACCCTGCAATAGAACACAATTGTGTTAGTACATGGTCATAAAAAGAAGAAGAAAATTAATAGATTCATTGGGTAATAACAATTTAGGTCTCGATTAAATTAGATTAAATCTCGATTAAAGTTTGTAACATTAAAGTTGAAGATTTAGATAATAAAAAAGGACTAGCACACAAAAGTTACATAAACCCTGGAATTAACTCAAAAATTACGTCAGCTGTGAATGAAGTTGTAAAATATAAGACAATCAGAAAACTACATCATTAGGAAATTTAAAGATCATAAAAATTGTTTAGAATAAATTACAATAAATCTTGATGCGTTACGACTGTTACAAGTGAGTAAATGAATGAGTTACGTTAACTTTATACATTTTTATGAACTTGAAAATATAATTTGATTTGATTGTACCATGATGATGCCAATAAAAATTAAAAAAAAAGGTTATTCCGTCTCTAATATTAAACTAATTTGATTTAATGATTATTTTAAGTTGATACTTGCATAATTAAAAAAAAAAAACAGTTTTATACGAAAACATCGAAATATAAAGGAAGATAAAATCAATGACAGATAAATATTTTTGTCAGTCAAAAATACGAACAATTATTTTTCCTCTGAGGGCTCTGTGCCAATCATGTGAGCATTTACCACTGACCATAATTTTTGTATGCTATGCTTTGATATTTACCTTAGGCTGGTAACCGTACTCGTCAGCGGTGTAGGAAAGTTCGATTTTCTCACCACCGGGAGCGGTGTACCCGTTGGAACCCTGGACTGAGATAGCTTCACCATCCTGGACGAACAAAAAAAAATGAGTATACAAAAGTATCAGCATAAAAAATAGTGCAATTTTTTTTAAGTACTTCTCAGGCTTATTTAAAGTCATATCACGTGCCAATGAGCTGATGACCATAATTTAATATATTTCCACTATTGCGTACTTTTTGACCTTAAAATAAATATCAAGGTTCTAAACGATAATATATTAATATGTTTTATACGCAAGATCATCTGCTATGCTTAAATGCTATCTGCTTGGCCTTGATTTTTTGGGACAATTTATTGTTATAGAACGTAATAGCTTTAATATATAAATAAATAATATTTTATTTATAAACATTTAACCTAGTTTATTTACTAAGTAGGTCATTGCTTTTATAAAAAGGAAGCTTAGAACTACTGTAGGTAAAACAAATTATTCAGACTAAGTACAGATAATATTTAAACATTTGGTAATACTTCAAGCAGTAATCATGATCTACAAAATAATTACTATAGGATGGTGCGGGTGACAGATGACGGATTTTGACAGTGTAGCTACCTATCCTTTTCTCTCATCTATGCATATTTTCGTCCTGCTGTCATCTTACCCATGCTTTGTAAAAAGGACCCTAGTTAAGACCAAAATGTTGTCAGAGCTAAAGATACTTACAGGGCCAGCCTTCAGGACACCAGATTCCTGAGCATAGATGCCGTTGCTGGTCTCGAAGTTGTAATTGAACTGGTCAGGAAAGACGTCAGCTTCCTGCTTGAGGATCACGGCGTCAGCTTCGGGGCTTCGCACCAAGTGGGAAACATCGGCGGCGACTACGGCCACGACGGCGAGGAGGGCTACAAAGGATTTCTGAAAGACCAAAAAACCTATGTATTTATAAAAAAACCTTTTTTGTTTTGCTGGTGGTATAAATATAAGATCGATTTAGATATAATTTCACTGAAGGGAATTCAAGTAGTTGTTTTGTTTTTTTCAAATTCCCTGTATTTTATTTTTCTACCCTATACAAGTAGGTAAAATTCCGAAATTTATATCACAATCACTTTTAATGAACGATTGTTCTCGACCACGAACTTTATACTAGAATAGCACAGGATTGGTCAAATGGGTGCCGTTCTCAAATACCAGCCGGTGATGCAATTTTATCTTCACTCACCATCTTGTGTGTCAAAGTTAACAGACGATGTGTAACTGTGATTATAACATAAACGAGCCGTGGTTTTATACCCGATCCTCTTCCTTCGTATATGGTTCTAAGCGTCGGCATTTGCATTATTTTGCAACAAAGAAGCTCTGGTCTTCAATATGATTTGTTAGTTTACAAGGTGAACGCGATTCGGATTTTTCTGTGGTCAGACCACATCCGTGTTCGCTTTATTTTTTCTCTTTCATTTATCGATCTTCGTTTGGGTTGCAACGTGTCGTCTGTATCTTGTGATTAAGTGTGAGGAATATTGATTGATATATGGATCTGTGCATTTGCGGTATCATTTTCGACCAAACTTAGAAAAGGTTTTGAATGTACCCTAAAGCATATTTTCTTTTAGGATCTAATAAATAATGTTTTACAATCTGTACATATTTATAAATAAGTAATATTTAATAATCAATTTTCTATTAGTGTAGTTTTCTAGTAGTTTCTAAGTGCAAGTCGGAAACATTGTTTGATTTAGTTAATCATTTAGATTAAAAACAGGTTACGAAACTGGTTGATCATAATTATATTGTAAATATTATACAATTTTTTTTTAGTAGTTAATGCGGAGATACCCGTTTTTAATCTATTAATAGAGTCAATGACATTCTCATGGTTAATTTATTTATTTCGGTAGTATTAATAACCTACAATATGTGTGTACGTTTGTATGTTTCTGTATTATTTTTTGTTTCTTATTTAGTTTTCTTTTTTCAAGTAACTGTACATAATTGTGAACTTAACAAATCAATAATTTATTTTCATTCTCTGTCATTCCAATGTATATTCCTTATAATTATAATGTGACTATGTATGTGCGTGTGTGTTTTGTTTGTTACTCCTTGATGCTCACCCGGCTGAACGAATTTGGATGAAATTAGGCACACGAGTGGACCAAGTCCATGTCAGAATATAATCCCGGGAACAAAAGTGTGTTTTCCTTTGGCATAACTTTCTACTTTTACGCGGACGACGCTGCTGACGGATGCTAGTATAGAAATGATTTTTTTAATAACTGTACTTCTTTAATTAAAATAGGTTGACGAGCTTGCAATCCCTCCTGCTAATACCAGCTTGCATGCTTGTCCGTCTACCACTCCCTCCTTCTCCTCCTAGAATGGGAGAAGTTGATTAAAATTTCCGTACGTAAAAGAAAAGCGCATCTATTACAGGTACCAAGAGTTAAGCGCCAAATTTCATTATTATAATGTCCACACACACACACGCTGTTCATCACAAATGTGTAACGACAATATTCATCATCATCATCATTTCAACCGAATGCGAAGCGTCCACTGTTGGACATAAGCGTCACCAAAGAGTCGCCACAATGAACGGTCCTGTGTATCTTGCATCCATCGGATTCCCACAACCCTTACCAGGTCATCAGTCTACCTTTTAAGAGGCCTTCCAACGCTGCGTCTGCCAGTATGCGATGCCACTCCAGGACCTTTCGGTCCCAATGGCCATCTGTTCTGCGAGCAATAGGTATACCCCGCCCGTTACCACTTAAGTTTGGCAATTCTTAGGGCTATGTCAGCAACTTTGGTTCTCCTACGGATATCTTCATTCCTGATTCGATCACGTAAGGAAACTCCGAGCATAGCCCTTTCCATTGCCCTTTAGGTGACTTTAAGCCTTCTGATGAGGCCCATTGTGAGCGACCACGTTTCAGAGCCATATGTCACCACTAGCAACACACACTGGTCATAGACTTTCATGTTGAGACACTGTGGTATGTTAGACGAGAAGATACCGCGCAGCTTTTCGAACGCTGCCCAGCCGAATTGGATTCGACGGTTGACCTCTTTCGAAATTAGATCGACCCAACTGGACTGCTTGTTTGAGGTCAACGCAATTTTCCATAACTTAACGACAATATTAAAGAAGTTATTATTGTTTTAAGTTTATAGTCTCTGTTCAATTTCACAAATTCATTATTTTAATAATTTATGTCGTCACAGACCGTGTGTGACTCGGGGCCGCGGCAGACCACGAAGGA
Organism: Leucania comma; assembly: GCA_958295575.1. Lineage (NCBI taxonomy): Eukaryota > Metazoa > Arthropoda > Insecta > Lepidoptera > Noctuidae > Leucania > Leucania comma. The sequence continues at coordinate 8,491,326 of OY282474.1, read as the reverse complement.
GATGGCGGGACGAACTGGATGTCTTCTTTAAGAATTGGAACGAGAAAGCAAGTAACCGTGATACTATTGGAAAGAATGGAAGGAGGCCTTTGCCCAGCAGTGGGACAGTACAGGCTAAATATAACATAATAATAATAATGTCGTCAAATCTGATATTAATCTAATTTAAGTCATCATGCTAGAACAATGACCTGGTGTGAGTAGCGGGAATCCGATGGATGCGAGACGCACTGGATCGGTCGTTATGGTGGTATATTTATTGTCTTTGGGGAAGGCGTATGACTAACAGTATAATATATTCCTCAACTATCACAACGTCGTCTAGTCCCAAGTTAAGCAGACCTTGTGTTATGGGTACTAGACAACTGATAAACATACTTATATAATTCTAAATACATACATATTATAGATGAATTACACCCAGACACAGAACAAATGATCGTGCTCATCACACAAACATTTGTCCTGGGTGGGAATCGAACTCACGATCTCCAGCTTAGCAGTCAGGGCCACTTACTACTAGACCAACAGGTCAGTCATAAGTGGACTTCATTTGGTTAAAATGGTGATAATAAATTGTTATTTACAATGCAATAATTCACCTAACACTTGAAAAAAGATACTTTCCTGTAGCATAGATGTTCCTACTTAACATAGGAGTCAGGGCATCACTCCGCTGTACACTTTTTGTAATTTATCTGATCTTATCTATCTCAATCATAAATAAAAAATAAAATTCTTTTTCATGTCAGCGATTCACTTTGATTGATCTTCGCAACATATTATAATTTCAAAATGCTTCCTAACAAGTATTTGGCGTTAGCAAATAAATAAAGTTTATTCAAATAAATAATGTTATGTAAAGTAATTACTGTGTGAAGATACATGTTAACTTTATATGTACTCAAACTATTTAGGTTAATGGCACGTACTTACACATATATATATGTAATGTAGTTTTACAAGTATCAATAGCAAGGTTAGCGTGAACTCAGATTATAAATAGATGTCTTCAATCACATATTCAGATGATCACTTGATAAAATCATTGTTTTGGGTGCATGCACAAAGACTAGCCAAGTGCGAGTTGAAATCGCACAGAAAGGATTCCGTTATACACCCCTATTTTTTAATTAGTGCACAAAAAAATTGGGCTCAATCAGTACCTGTTACTGATCATATTTGTGTAGTCAAAAGTAAAAAAAAACGAAATCCATTCATAATTGAATCATCATACATAACAACTATTACTAGGAAATACTAAGTGCAGTGTTTTTTTTTATTTTTATTGACATTTTTTCATTCATAAACAATAACCAGTACAATGTTTTCATAAATTGAGTGTGATTTTGGGATATAAACAAACGCTCATAACTTTGCTGTTTATGAATATTATTTATTGAGACTTTACTTAAATGATAACAAGACCTTTTCTAATAAGCCCTTTAAGTATTTGCACTAATTAAAAAATAGTGGTATATAATATAAAAAAGGCAAAAATCACTTTTGTTGTAGCCCAACTGAAATATTTACCTATTATATTATATTTTTGTATTTTTTATTATAGCGGCAACAGAAATACATCATCTGCGAAAATTTAATTTGTCTAGCTATCACGGTTCATGAGATACAGACAGCTTGATGACAGACAGAAAGACGGAAAGTGGATTCTGGGCTGATTCCATCATCCACTATAAAAACTTAGTTCAACTAAACTGAGTCCAGTTTAATCTAGTTTAAAGACGCGTGTCAAACCTGGGCAAAAACAAAAGAATTGAAACTGAGTTTAGCCTACACTAGATTAAATTCAAAGCGGTGAAACAAGCTATAAATTGTATCAGCAAAATGAAGCTATAATCTCGATTAGACGCTTTTCTATGTTTTGTTTTAAATAATCGCGATCATTTTTAGTGGTGAATTTGTTTGGTAATAGGGTCCCGTTGTTAACCCTTTGCGTACGGAACCCTAAAAAGACCAAGACAATGTAGTACCTACTGCCTACAGGTTCTTTAATAGCTCCTTATTCGCTTTACTAGGGGGGCCTTACAACAAGTCAGATGGCATTAAGCCGTTGTGAAAAAGGGATAGTGCTATAAGTCCCATAAAGCTTCGTCTCTCTCCCACAAAAACTATGTTAAATGACGTCATAGTACCCTGTTTTAGAATAATAGTCTACAAATTGCTGATCTATCGTCAAGGACAATGGACACATAGCTTGTTGGCCGAGTAGAACTTATCATTCTGTGTGAAGACTACGATTTGAGGTAACGATCATGCCTAGATACTATTAAGTTTCAAGCTCGTATTTAATAGATATCAAAAATTATGAGTATACAGACTCATGTGGATGTATGGAGAGTGAGCGGGAGGCCAATGAAAAGATGAACGGATTGTGTGAGGAGTGATAGATAAAGAGAGTCAGTGATAGGGTGACACCTGATAAGACAGAATAGAAGAAAAAAACGGGTTGCGGTGTTTCCAAGGAAAAAAAAAATGAGACAAAGTCAGGAGTATGATAACTACAGAACTTATAGGGTGAAAATACATAATTACGTAGCGGCGCCGCACAAGTAAAATTTACTCTAATCTATTCAATATTACAAACAAAACGAAGCCAGCTAGTTCTATATAACAGATCATCACCTTCCATGTTACTTAGGATCGGTGCAACACGTTTTATTCTTCCATTCTGTCCTGTCACCCGTCACGCTATCTCTAACTCCCTTTTCTTTCATGTTACTCTTCACACAAACTATCCCTGTTTTATTTGGCCTTTCTCTTCCTCTCCATTCATCCACATAGTAGGAATATCGAAATATTGTCTCGTTTGGATCGAATCGTCGCAGACGCAGGCTGACGATATTTTTATTGATTTAGAAAATCATAAAATCATCTCCCGCGCTAAGGTGAAGCGCGAGAGTGTATCAAATTTTTAGTGACTAAAAACCTACCTTTTTTCCGATAGGTAAAAATCATCCGATGTTAACTCCCGCCCTTGGGCGGAGCGGAAAATAGCATTAGACTTTTACTGACTAAAAAACCTACCCCGTTCCTGCGTTGCCTTGATTCCAGGGCCCTGGTGTGCACTTTCACATTAACCCAAGGTTTTAAATACATTAACCCAAGGACTAAAAATCTACCTGCTTTTTTTTTAATACTTTAAATACATTAACCCAAGGACTAAAAATCTACCTGTGACCACCGGTTTGCCGGAGCCACAAGCTGAACCTGATATTCGATTACCGAGTCAAGGAAAATATTATTTATTTAATTACTTGTTTTTTTTTAGACATAATAAATGTAATAATACAAATATATACATCTAATCTAACAAATATTACAGCTTCACATGTATACAAACCAAAAATAATAATATGTACAAACGGGTAGAAAAAGAGCTATTAGGGCATCAAAAAATTCATTCGTATCGATGTCAATGGGAAAAGTGCCCAGAACGCTGGCAGCATGATATTGTGTTTTTCTATCTGGGATTTAGTGTGGACTTTTATGGAATAGAAGGCACTAAAAACAGCAACAGTAGTAACTGTAGCTCTATAGGCAGTTTCCTCTGTTTAGAGGAAAATATACTATTTAATAAGAATGCTTAGCAGATTTATCGATGATTGTAGTGGATGTAAGAAGATTGTATTGCAGATAAGTTCTTTGACTAATAATTAATTTATATCAAGATCGACGTGTTACAGCGGTTTATTTGTACTATATCGACCTTATTTAGGACCTTGGAAAGAGTGACCATAGTCCTGGAATTTTGATTATTCCAAGTCTGACACGACGTCTTATTCCATCATAGAAAGAGAAGTAATTAGTTGATTTTCAACCTCAAAAAAGGCAACATCTTCCATAATAAAAGAATAAAGATTTCCACGCAAAGCAGAAACATCATCACAAAATCAAGGATAAAAAATAACAACCTGAATAACGTGTAGTATTTATTGCTATTCGTTTTGAATATTTTAATTAATTTACAGGTTTAATAGGTCACACAATTTTAGAGTTTTATTTATTGCTTGATATTGACGCATTTATTTAAAGTCCTAGATCATGTCAACATACATAGATATTATATCATGATGGAATAAAACGAAACGATTGTTTTTTTTTAAGTATTCGAATAAATTTGGATTAAAACAAATTGTGTAATTTATTTTTTAGAATCGAGTCAATAGCTTCTACATTGCTCAGACCAAAGTAAGCCTACAGTATCGGTAATTAATTAACCACGAGGTTTTTATTTTTACGTAACGAACTCTAAATAACAATGTTCAGATTGACAGTGACATAATTTTTAGGCCTCCGCCGTCTTACCATATATTTATTTGTTACAGGGCTTTATGTTTTGAAGGATAACAGGGAGAAAATTCCCTACAATATGGCAGCTATTATTTAAAAAAAAAATGTGTATGTAAGTAGCGCTATTCCAAAACAAAAAATATCGGACATCAAGGTTTTATAATGCAGCATTTTAACACCCACAATACCCTACACACCCACTTCAAGTTGAACTATACTCTATTTGCGTACTAATCTTATAATAACGAAATTTATCTAAGTAAGTAATGTTAAAATTTTATATTGATACCATAATTTATTAAAATTGTTTGAATTTATCTCGAAAAAATTATGTTATGCACACCTGCTTCTATGAACCTCTTTTGTCTAGTGCAGAATTGAATGGAATATATAATACCGAATTTTTGAATATATATAAATACTGACACAAAATTTCAAAATTAATTTACTATTGTATTTGCAATTTAGTTTTACATTTTAAGTGTTAGTTTAACCAATATCATTACTTTTAAGTATATAACCAGGCTTAAAATAGCCTAATAGTAACAGAAAAAACTAAAACACCACGAAGCGTGTGGTGCATGGGGTGGAAGACCATGGAGCAAAGATTTAAAAAAAACATACAAAGTTAATTCAGCGAGAAAAGTATCAAGCGTGATACTTTTATCACATAGTTTTGAAATTGATCCACATACATATTTGATAGATCAATGAGAGACCATACGTTTCAAAGGTACGGAATCCTTCATACGTCAATTCGACTCACACTTGATCGGTGTTTTTATAAATGTCAGTAAAGCTAAAAAAAAAGAGGAATCTTCACGTGGTCGGCTGGGAGGAGTGGCATCACTAAATATGTACTTGACATTAAAATAAAGAGCAGGTTTTAATTTTGACATTTAAAGTTACAAATAATAATTTAATACATAACATGGAACTTTTTGCTGTTTCATTCATAGCGTTTACCTGTAGTGTGTTAATAGATTTCTAAGTTTTTTGTACTAACTTAATATTTTTTTTTACCGACTTAAATAAAATACAGGAGCTTCTCAATTCGGTTGTTTTTTGTTTTTTATCTCAGTACTCCGTCACCAACCCGCATTGGGCCCGCGTGGTGGATTACGGCCCATTCCCTCTCTTAGAGAGGAGGCCTGTGTCCCAGCAGTGGGAAAATTAATAGGCTGATGATGATGATGATGACTCCGTCATTTATGAACCGATTTGTTAATTATTTTTTTTTACCTAAAAGAGCTTCCTTGAAGATTGGAAACTATGAGGAATTGAGGGAAATTTTTAAATATTCTAAGCATGATCTAGGTATTTTCATCGAGAACTTAATTATCTATTAGAGGTTTAGATTTAAGATATCACAATAAAAAAGTATGATACAAAAAACTTAAAAAAAAACAACTTCACTACAAAAAAGACTAACACCTTAAAAATAACTTTAATTTCGGAAGTTGAATTTAGGTAACACTGTCTTCCAATATTAAAGTTATTTTGTACGTTCTAGTGTTTTTTGTATGGTTAATAAGACTAGTTAGGTCGGTTCTTCTTTTTGTGAATAGTTTTATTTTTACTTGTTATTACGAGGTAACAGAAAACATGCACATGTATTACTTAAATATTATGAAATTATCGTGCTTTTACAAAAACAAAAACTTGTGTAGAATGTTTGTATCTTATGGAATTTTGAATTTCAAAACTTAGTTTTATTCAGCCTTTTTTGTGTTACATGTTTTTAAAAGCATTCATTTTAATTTTTATTCAAGATTAATTTCAGAATTTAATATTTCGTCTTATATAAAAATTAATAAAATTAATAATGTTTGGATATTATTAGTTTAAAAAAAAGGGGTAAATGAAGTGATTGTGCAACAAAAACGTTGACCACAACGATGTCAATCGGATAAAAGTGTCTAAAGCACTAGCAGCATTACCACGTTATTCTTTTGCTTCATTGTTTGGAAATGTTCATTTTTTTTTCACTGTCCAAGTCTGTTTCCCACCGCTGGGCCACGGCCTCTTTTTTTTCCTTTCAAACCTTTCATTATTTCTGATTAAACTTTTCTCGCAAACGTGACGATTCCGCATCGTATGACCTTGATGGCGCGACATCTTCCCTCAGGCGTCCAATATAGACGTATAAATAAAATTCTTAATATACAACAACAAGATTATTACTTGACCTTAAAAATAAATGCAGGAATATGAATATCTTCAACATTAATAGACAGATCATTAACCGTTGTTATAATGGTCATTGTATCGGAAGTTTGACCACAAAAAATTGACCCTGACTTATAAAAAAAGTGATTACGCATTTCAAGTTCAAAAGCTAGTTTATGTTTTATTATTATCTCCTTTATTTCTTGTATCACATATTTTTAACATTGTTAAATATTTTTAACATACATATAAAAAAAATTCACTGGTATCGGGAACAGGGTCCAAGCTACCGGTGGTCAGGGCTGCAGAGAAAGGAACTTCCTAACAATACGAGCCGTGTCCAGGAGTACCGCTTTTTGAATCAAGCCCTTGATCCAGCCGCCTAACAAGAGCCTCCTAAGGTGTTGGTCGAGGCTCTTGGCTATTAAGCCATTACCCGACACGACTATCGGTACAATGATCACCGAATCCACACTATTATTATCTTATTGTTATGTTATAATATTTTTACATACGTTTTTAGACACTGTGCTTTTAACTAGATGATATTTATTTAAAGGAAAATCATCCAATGACTTCACATATTTTGGGTGAAGCGGGAGGACGTGTCAGACTTTTACTGAACCCACTCCTATGTTCCTTATTTGAATTGCGTCCAGGATCCCGGGTTTCACTTTCGGAAACCAACTCTTGGCTCCAGTAGACTTCGGCGTTGGTGGTCCCTTAGTGCTCTATTATGGAGACGCGGCGCGTTGCGCGTCGCGCGGTCCGTCGTACATTGCATTAAGTTTGTGTTTGCGCGAGTCATTACGCGGCCCGCTGCTGCAATGTACGACGAAACGCCCAACGCGCCGCGTCTCCGTAAACACGGCCTTAAGATTTTGCTGACATCTCTTTGTTGAGGTACGTGTGACTTTCTGATTTTCTTTATTAAAGACTAGTCACTTCAGCACAGCTTTTTTCCTACCTTTAAAGTACCCAGGCGTTGTTTTATGAATTTAAATAATCGTAAAGTTAAATAATCGCATTCGTATATTGATAGCATATTTACGCATTGTATCGCTACAAACTGTTGGTGAAGTAGACTGTATAAGCGGACGTCCGCACGGCATAGTCTGCAGTAGAAGCGATACGTGTGAATTCTTCTACAACAATGCGACTAGTTGCGGCTTTGTAGGTTACCTTAACGTTGCTTTAGTTTATGGTACCTAATTTAGCCTACTTAAAGTCATAAATAGTTTCTGTACTTTGTTAGTACGTAACTTTTAGTAATTCGTTTTTATTACCTAAGTGGTAGAACGTTGTTGTTCGTTGTTGATCTTGTCTTCTTTGTTAAAATAACCCGTATCCAGTCAGCATTGCTACTTGTTATGGTATTCAGTAATCAGTATTATTTAACTGTAAGTTAAATTACCATACATCTTTAATATATTGAGTTGTAATAACCAAAGTCACCAAAGGTCATCAGAAAGAAAGAAAGAAGAAAGAAAGAAAGCTCGCTGAAACTCGAGAACGGTTGAACCGATGTGGCAAATTTTGACCTTGAAATATTCGAAATACTTCAGGGAAGCTTTAAACGGTGAGAAAATATGGAAAAATTAACAAAAAAAAATCTTCTATTAGGCGTTACCAAATTTGCCGGGTCAGCTAGTATTAAATAAATGCTGAGCTACTGGTATTTAAATTGAGACAGTGACAGAAAGATAATAAACTAAGCTAATCATAGAGTAGCCGATGAATACCACTGTATTGTGCACAAAAGCAACGAAAAGGGAGTTTAAGTCTCGGTACTTGAACTCACTTTGGTTCAGTCGATACCGATCGGTATCCAACGCGGTGGAATAATGAATCTCGCCTATGACTTCATGAATGTGTTCATTCTGGCGCAGCATCTGGTTGGTACTTGTCAGTCTTACTGAGGATGATTTGATTGTACTATAATATAATAGCCTCATCGTCTTCCTACCGTGCAACACGTTTTTTTCTTGCATTCTGTCCTGTCACTCTTCGCGCTAACACTAACCCTACTTTTTTCATAGTCTGTCTACAATAATTTGAAAATTGTAAAGAGTTGGAGTTTTTATTTACAGTTTTTAGGTACAATATTCTACTAGTATGGTAATATTGTAAAAGCAACTTATTTTTTAAAGAGAAAGCATAATACCCATCATTTATTTTCAGTTCTTCTCTATAAAAAACGACCAACTGGAACCGTACTTTAATTTCTGACGTTTTTTATGTGCCCATGTAAGCCTATGTGAATTTAAATCCATATATGGGTATTTTTATTAAAATTTTGTTTATCTTTTTAGCTAACATGACCAATATTCTATGCCACACATTAACCTTAAGTTCACCGAATTATTAAGTTAAGTGTGAAATATAGTAAAGTGCTAAATGCTAGCATTACCAACCAGATGAACTTTACGAATATCGGGCCCAAATTACAAATATGCAAACTTTATGTACATAATCTTAATTTATATTACTTATACGTAATTTATACGCATTCCACGAGTAAGTGCAAACAAAATAGTATTACCTTGCTCTTAACTCATTAAATAAATGGATGGTATTATGGAACAGCGAAGCAAGCGACAATTTTATAAATATTTCAAGTCCACTTCAATTTTTTTAACCAGAGATGAATTTTGTACAGATTCTGAGATTTTCCGAAAGAATTACCGTTATCCTGGAAAGAAAAGCGCTATTGAAGAATCCCAGGTGGGTTTTAGTCAGTAAAAGCTAGTCACTTGCTTCATACAGAGCAAGAAAAGTTATTTGATGATTTCTACCAGAAAGAAAATGTCAGTAATAGTGATTTGAAGTGGCTAATATAGCCGAAAACCTCCTGAGATCCTCGAAGGACTGGAACAATTTGCTGCTGCGGTCTTTTCATCAGATAAGTAATAATTTGGGTTACTTCAAGGCTAGAGTGAATTGGCTCTTAATAAACTAGTGCGCCTCAGCACCAACGATTGCATCACAGCTTACAGTCAGTTGTGATCACAGTCAAGCACTGTTTTATATTAAATAAAAAACAAATGTGAAGACATAATTAGTAATTTTATTACAACAACTTTGAAGGTGATGTACAACATACAACTGACTTGCAACAGAAACTCGTTTTTATTTTTGACGTTGATTCGTTATGCCATAATACTGTCCAAAAACAATGTGCTTCATATGAGGACAATGGAGTTTTCTTGTACTTCTATCGGTGCTGTTTATAGAAAGCGAACGTTGTGGTCAGTTACCTCATAAGGCAGTGCGAATGCCTGACCTAAGATTTTTTAGGTGCAGCACATTCTAGTGTTCATACATCGAGGGTCATCTTAATAGTTTTTACAGTATCCATTTTTTTTATCATCTAATGGCTTCTTCGATCCAAAGTGGAGTGGGAGTGGGTCGTCTTACTAAACCCAATTCTATGTTCCTTCAGTTGCTTTTTGCTTTCCAGGATCTTGGGTTTCCTTTTCGGAAGTCAACCCATGTCGTCATGACGTCTTTCCAGCCACGGCTCCCCTCTGGATCTGTAACGTCTTCCCAGCCGCTTCTCAAAGAGAGCGCCATGATTATGGACAGATGTTGATCAAATCGGGAAATCAAGTCGATATAGGTGTTGTAGTAATCTGTGGGGTTGTATTTGAAAGTGTAACCGCACCTGGAACGCAAAGAGCAATAGACTGAAGAAACTCGACTAGTGGGTTTTAGTCAGTAAAAGTATGTCCACCTATAGCGGGAGTAGCTATTTGATTATTTCTCACGTGACAACAAGAAAAGAAAAATATGATATTGTAGCAGTCAGGTGTTGACGTCTTCTTTAATTGATTTGGGTAATACCTATTCTCCATTCCCGCAGCCCTAGCAGTCTTCGACTTTAATGGGCCCTTCAATTTGGCTAACGTCTCGTTGACTTCGAGCTGGGCTTGGTCCTTCTCGATGCCCAGATGGCGAGATATCCATTGCACGTCCACAAATCCACACTTACGGTAGCTGGAAATCGCCTTGTGACTCCCGAACCCCCCGAATCTCCTGTAGCTGCAGGTGAGGCGTGGATCCGTCCCTCACTGTTACTGCTATCTCCTTACTGGTTCGCAGAAGGAAGTGACAGCTTTTGATTCCCTTTCTCTCTGGACCATGGCCTATATTAAAGCCGGACACGGGAGGTGGCTTTTTTTTTATGGTAGGTATAATCATCCAATGACAAATCCCGCCCTTGGGCGGAGCGGGAAGTAGTGTCAGACTCTTACTGACTAAAAACCTACCCTGTTCCTTCGTAGCCTATCGTGCCGGGGTCGAGCATTCCTTTCGGAACTAACCCATGACCCCAGTAGGCTTCGACCCTGCCTGCCTGCAGTTAGCAGGCTGGGCCTCTTCGGTGTGCTGACAGCTCCTTGAGGCGCGCGGGAACAGAACGCGCCGTCGACGACTTGGGCTCGGTCCGGTCGGTTACCGGACGATCGGACAGCTTGCTACCCATTGCACGCCGTCCGCAAGCCCGCGCCTACGGTGGCCGGAAATCGGGATCGGAATCCCGGCGGCGGCTGGGGCGAGCGCCCCGTTGCCTCTGCCTGATGCGGTCGGCCTCCTCCTTTGCTAGCATTACTGCTTCGCAGAAGGAGGCGACCGCCTGCCATCCCTCCTCACTACGGACCATGGCCTGAACCAAGGCCCGGACACGGAAGGTGGCTGCCGCTGCTCGCCTCCAGGAGGAATTAAATTGCCATTCCCCTTGAGAAAATACTAGTATCATATAAGTGAAATTGTATAAAGAATAATCAGAAATCCTTACGATTTCAGCAATGTTGGATGGTTGGCCATTTACTAAAGAGGTTTATCGTCTAACTTCGAGTTCCTTCATAAGATCTGTACAAAAGTTAAATGGGATCACCTTGGCAAAATACTCATCCAAACATAAATAAATGAATGATCAAAATCGGTGAAAAATTTACGACTAAAGCACAAAAAAAACGTTAGGTAAATTGAATTTAGAACCTCTTCTATATTTTTTTGAAATCGTTTATAAAGGAGATAAAAAAGAACTAACAAATTGTTTCGTAAAACTCAAAGTGCAAAGTTGAGATGATTTTGTGTCTGCAAAAGCTAGTTTGTCCTCATAAATAATCAATTATAGGTTACAAAGAATATTTCTTAACCATTGATAAATCGATGCCTATTTTGGATTCTTCAAAGTTCGACATTTTTTTTTAAAACACTTCGTTTACCTTCGTTTCCATATTTCATTATTAGTCAACTTTCTATTTAGAAGCCGTGGGCAGACAAGCCCTCTTTTTCGGCTTCGGCTTTGCCCGTGTGAAAAATGAATACTCGTAATTTAACCGGAATAATATTCCGTACAAAACACACCCCGTTACTAAAGGCCCGGTAATCAAGGTTCTCTAAAGCCCGTTCTAATATCATTTGGAGGTTTCTCTCTCTGGAGATACAACGATCAGTACAATGTACACCGAGTCCACATCGCAACGTGTGACCTAAAGTATTTTTAATTATTACTAGCTTTTGTCCGCAGCTTATCTTTATTTACAGGTCCCTAACCTATTATTAAATTGGTTAGGGACCTGTATTTCAAGAGCCAATTACTTCTTCCATTTTCAATACAATAACATTCCTCCTACAAGGTGGACCGATGACTGGTAAGGGTTGAGAGAATACGATGGATGCGAGACGCACAGGACCGTTCATTGTGATGACACTTGGGGGAGGCCTATGTCCAGCAGTGAACGTCTTTCGGCTGAAATGATGTTGGTGATGATGAACATTCAAATAAAAAGGAATATTACTGTATTCACAAAGAATATGAAGCACCTACCTATTACTCAGGGTTTTGAGAATCCCTTTATACTAATCTAATTAGAGTGTTTCTTAGCAGAACAATAATGTTATCGAATTCATGGTATCAATAACAGATGGATGTGTGAGTTCTAAAATCAAGGTCAGTGGTGAACAATTGCAAAGTTCATCGACGGTACACCGCAAGTATAATATTTTATTGTACCTAGTACTGACAAAATACATAGCATTAGCCTTATAATGTTCCCACTGCTGGGACTCAGGCCTCCTCTCTAGGTAAGGTAATGGGCCGTAATCCACCACGCGGGCCCATTGCGGATTGGCAGATGTCACATTTTTTCGAATTTTTGGTTCTAGGACATACCGGTTTCTTCGCGATGTTTTCCTTCACCGTTTTGAGAGCAGTGGTGATGAGATAAATTTCACAAAGTAATGCGCCAGGCTGAGATACAGACAGATATATATGACAAAAAAACAATGCAAACACAATATATTATACTCAAACAAAAAATACTTTATTGACTAAAAAATAGCAGTTGAAGTTGTACTATCTCGGTCTGTTAACTTTTTCTTTTTAACCGTAGGCAGGTTTGAGGGGTGAAGCTGCAGCTCTCACGACATCAGCTGGTGGAGGGTTAGCAGCCAAGTAAGCCAGAGAACGAAGGATGGCTTCAGGAGTGGGAGGAGGCACGGGGAGATGGCTACCCTGTGGAATGAATAAGGTAATATTTAGATGGGGTCACAAAAAAATTCATGAGTGATATAATAATAATAATAATAATAATATAATTCGTCACATTATCTCCGGTTGTTCTCGTCTGGCTAACGGCGAGTATTTGCATAGGCACAACCTCGTAGCCAAGATTATCCATCAGCAACTTGCTTTGAAATACTCTCTTGTGGGATCGGAAGTGCCGTACTACAGGTATGAGCCCGACCCAGTTCTTGATAATGGTCATATCACGTTGTACTGGGATCGGTCCATCATCACTGACAGGACTATTGTAGCCAATAAGCCTGATATAGTGGTGGTGGACCGAAACGAGAGGCGTGCAATGATTGTTGACATATCCGTTCCGCATGACGAGAACCTCGTGAAAGCCGAGAAAGATAAACAAATCAAGTATATTGACTTGGCTCGCGAGGTTGTCGACATGTGGGAAGTGGATTCGGCGATCATTGTACCGATAGTCGTGTCGGGTAATGGCTTAATAGCCAAGAGCCTCGACCAACACCTTAGGAGGCTCTCGTTAGGCGGCTGGATCAAGGGCTTGATTCAGAAAGCGGTACTCCTGGACACGGCTCGTATTGTTAGGAGGTTCCTTTCTCTGGAGCCCTGACCGCCGGTAGCTTGGACCCTGTTCCCGATACCGGTGGGACACTATTTTTTATATTTTTAAATGTTTTTTTTTTTTTTTTTATATATATTATATGTTAAAAATATTTAAAAATGTAAAACAATATGTAAAACAAGAAATAAAGGAAATAATAATAACTTGCTTGGCTTGCGGTAGCTTGGACCCTGTTCCCGATACCGGTGGGACACTATTTTTTATATTTTTAAATGTTTTTTTTTTAATGTGTTTTTTTTAAAGAAATATTTAAAAATATAATTTATAAGTTTATTAATGAATAAAGAGAGTAATAATAATATTCCACAACTATCACACGACACCGTCTAGTCCCCAGCTTATCAGAGTTTGTGTTATGGGTACCAGACAGCTGATAAACATACTTAAATATTTCTAAATACATACATTATACTAAATATATTATAGATAAATAACACCCAGACAGAAACAAATGATCGTGCTCATCACACAAACATTTGTCCTAGGTTGGAATCGAACCCACAACCTCCGGCTTAGCAGTCAGGGCCACTAAGCACTAGACCAACAAGCCAGTTATAATATGACAGTATAAATGGTTGAATTACATTACAACTAATAAAAATGGAACGAAAAGCAGTTAAAGTATTATACGCGGCAAAATGGTTCCGCGCTGCCCACTTCGATTGAGACCCCAAAATCGATTATAATCCTCGTCACACAAGTTGAACCATCATGGTGGTCGACTTTGAATGCACAGTAACCGATTTTCGGGTTTCAATCGAAGTGGCTGCGCGTAACTATAAGAAATGGTTTTTTTTAAGGTGAGAATTCATCCAATCCACTCTGGGTGGATCGGGACGGCGTGTCATACTTTTACTGACTAAAACCACACCTGTGTAATATTGTGTTCTAATACCACGTGTTTCCTTTTCAGAAAATGCCCTTGGCCCTAGTGGGTATGAGCCCTTACGGTGATATCTCTTTGAAGAGGGCGTGGAACACTAAGCGTTGTCGACGACTTGGGCTCGGACTTGACGATTGCCCGACGGTCAGACCGCAAGCTACCCATTGGTCGTTATCCACAATCCCGTGCATTTCTTAGCTAATAGTCGGGGTCGGGGTCACGGCTGCTGGGGCGTTTGGATATCCATTCCCTCTCTCGTACGGCCGTCTTCTTCACTAGCATTAAATAGGCAATGGTCGCTGATGCCCAAAAGACAGGGACAGTGTTCATTAAAAGCGATATTACAATGAAGGCCCAGTGCATCCTGAACCATCAGAACAGCCTTCCATGGCATGGCCTATCTTGATACAGTAGCCGGCAATGCAATTAAATTAAAAGACAGAGATATGAAGTCTATAATACCTGGGGCTCGAATCCATTTTCTCCAGCAACGTAGGTCACTTCAATGGGCTGACCATCAGGAGCGGTGTATCTGAAACCACCTTGAATTTCTAGGGATGGGTACTCCTAGAAAAATCAATAAAAAAAATACATTAAATAACATCATAAAGGCACATCCCATGAATTAGTATATGTATCCAGAATTGCCTATGGAGTCAATTACTGTTAGTGTGTTATTTTGATGCAGGTAATTTTTATACACTACAAACACCACCAATTTTGACAAATTTTTCATAAATCTTGCTTGCTCATCACTAGCATGTTTGTGTGTGCATACGTAAATATACCAGTAGCAATGCGCTACCAATATAGTGTGCCAATTCCCTTTTTATATGTCTACGATTATAATAAATAATTTCTTAAAAAACAGCTAACGAAATGCATTTCAATAAAATTCCAAAATTATGACTTTATAATGGAGTTTATCACTGCAACGACGTGCATTACTCCAGTTCTATGTTGTAAATATTAGAGAGAGAGAGAAGCTATATATGAAAAAGTCGGTAACTGAATGAAAATTTGCCTAAAAGGCAGTTCCGTGTCCCTTAGTCACCATCTCATGTATTAAAGTGATTACAAGGTGTGCATTGTAACGCTGGGCTCACTAACGTTACATTACACGCAAATGCTCACGCTGTGGGAACACCTTTATGCCAACAGCTAAAATGAAGAAAATGAAAACTGTCTTCTTTATTTATTTTTGTTTTCTTACCCCAAAATTTCCACAGTATTTTCTCTTTGATATTTAAATACACAATTGATTCTCAACAAATCGATTTCTAATCAGCCTGTTGACATTATTGAAATATAAAACCATGCGGAATTAGAATTGAACATAGGTATATAATTTATCACATCCTTCCTGCTTTTAAAACTTTGCATAGGAACGACAATAAGTTAATATTTAAAAATGTAATCCTAACATAATGTCATTTACAAATACACGTGGTCTGAACGTGATACGATACTAGTTTCCATCAATTTATTTACCGGCGACAAGGTCTCCAAAGCTTTTATTTAACGATCAATATACATAATTTAAATATATACTCAGTATTCCTTGCATTAATTTAACATATAGTTAAAATATATTTGGGCCTTGACACAACATCAAATGGTGATTTCGTCTAGACGATGCGATGGCAGCAGTGGTAATGTATCAATATCAAACCCTTCACCGGCACGGTTGAGGCAATGAACTTCGGTAGCCTATTCAATAATATTTCTCTTTAACTTTGCTTCTGTCATAAGCTTTAGTGTTCAACAACAATATTGTTACAATCTCTTCTTGATTTTTTAATTCGAGATCATTTAAACCCATCGCCATCAATTTGGCTACCGAGTTTAGCGTTGTTTATTTTAAATTGAGTTTTTAACTGACCATTTGTGTTAAAAATGCCCTAAAATATATGAGTTGCAATTGGAATTTGAACTTTGTCTTGCCTTTTATAGAATTCATTATTCCTAATTTGCAAATGATTTCGAGTTCTGAATTTAAATATAGTTCGGCTTTAACGATATGCTAGTTGTGACAGAAAATGTGTCCTTGTTTAGATTCATTGTGGTAAAAATGACTTGATTTCCAAGTAATGTAATCCTAATCAGTAAAATAATAATTCAGATTTTTTTTTAAATACTACGGATGAAAATCAAAGTAACATATCATCTCATCATATTGTAGATAAAAATGATATTGTGAATATACCATGGGCTTGTCAAGGTTAATCATATGATAAAAGTATTGTTAACTAATTAAATGTTGTTAAAAAAAATATGTATTATGTCTTTAAGCGTTCTATTTTAAATTATTTTACAGTTATTAATACCATCGATTCCATAAAAATAATAATCAAGCTATACAAAATTACTTGTGTGAAGTAGGGTGTTTAACAGTTCTTCTAAGCATGTTGATGGCAAATTAACTTTAATGACACTACACTATGAAAAGTCAAGTATCATCAAGTTCATCTCAACTCACAATCAAAGTATCAATAGCTACAAAAGATTTTTCGACTCCAAATTGGACTTTGCAATCCCACAATTAAGACTATATTTATCAAGAAACAGAAGCTTAACAGGCTCGTTTATGATTTCGTCATGAATACCGATTGAGATTCGATGCATAGGACAGAAATCACACCAATAACTATTTTTTCTTTGTACAACAGTAAGATCATAATCTATCTTGGTTACAATTATATCGATAACGCCAAAGAATTTTTTTTTCATCTCGATTGTTTAACCTTGCAAAACTTTTATTCAGAAATGGCAGCGGCGTCCCTTAACTTTTAGGGAGACCTTTGCTAAGCAGTGGGACAGGATAGGCTAGATATAATAATAAATAATATTACTATCCAAGTGTTAGGATTTTATAAAAAAGGAGAGAAATTATTAAACTACTTTGTAGACTTACAGAGTTCGGGTTCTTGACGACACCAGAGGCCTGGGCGTTGATTCCATTGTCGGTCTCAAATCCATACTGGAATGCTCCTGAAGGATCAATGTTGTAGTCTGATTTGAGTGTGAGTGCACTGTAGTCATCCTTGGCGCTGACGCACGCGATGGCTACTGCGAGAACTACTAGAAATTTCTGCAAGAGGTTTTAATATTTTTTATCGTAGAATCAAAAGTGATGTTGATCTGATATACTACATCATAATATTATACTCCTGATCTTATTCTATTCATTTGGGGAATAGGAGTCGCTTTTTGATGTACCGAAAGAAACAAAGAAAAACCGGTTATTCTTGTCTCAAGCTCCAGCTCTATTGACCGTTCTTAATACAAGAGGATGAACTGACTAGAAGATTTTCCGTTTATTGGAAATACGCAAAAGGTTACGTTCTGAATAAAACAATAGAAGACAATGAAATTAAAACTTGAATGACATTTAAAAATATTAACGATGGATTATAAAAGTATTACTTTTAGTAAGTTCTTAAGTTTTTTTTTATATATATGAAAAAACTTTACATATTAAGAAAATAAATTTATACAAAACAATATAAGCTTACCATGTTGCTTTTGGGATGTCAACTTTTTGTTTGAATCTGACTGAACTATTGTGAGTCCGTCTTTATATACCACACATCCAGAATAGAAATGAAGCCGATTTATTCGTTTTTTAGAATTGCTATTGGTCAAAGATTATAAATGCGATGCAGATTATGCACTCATGCATTTGATGATATCGTTGACCAAGGATATCCTTATCTACATATGTAGAAGCCGAATACTAATGAACCGATGCTCTATATAGCCTTATTAAGATCATCTCTTTAAATTTTATTTATAAACTAGCTAACCCAGCAAACTTCGTAATGAATACCTAATAGTCAATGAATACTTTCTTTCTCATCTTTTAAACCTTTCCTAGACTATTATGAATATTTCAAGAGCAAAATTGGCCAAATCGGTCCAGCCGTTCTCGAGTTTTAGCGAGATTAATGAACAGCTATACATTTTATATATAAGATTATTATCTACCCGGATGATCCTTGAAAGCATCCACCGACTGAAGAAGCGGTATGACATCTTTAATCAGAAAAGTCACCCATAAGTTGCTACATTTAAAAAAGGGAAGGTCCTATAGGGAGCAGCTGCCTATAAGCCCCCCAGACTACATCTCTTCTGTTTACAGACTAATTTCATGATAGAACATACAAAAAAATATACATATGTACCCTGATGATGCAAAAACCCATATAGAGACACATAAACACACTGTCAGAAAGGAAGCCTGTTTCTTATATATGAAGCCAGATGAGAAAACGTACACAACTGAAAATGTGTGTTGAAACCCGTATTGCGCTTAACATAATATAAACTACAATATATTTGACAGAATGCAACAAACTGTCGACGCAAATTCGTGTATAGAAGCTATGCTGCAATAATGTAAAAAAGTTGAAAAAGCCTATAATAATCAATCGTGTAGTAAACATAATCCTATATTATCTAAATATTTTGTAAGAATGTGGATAGCTAAAAGATAAGGAGAAAAAAAAAACTATAAACGATAAATGGATGAATAAAGACCGGCAACATAGATAGAAATGAGCAGACAACTGAGATAAGGACTAAAAAAAACTTGGATAACAAAAGAAAGTTCAGAGAAGATAAAGACTTTCAAGAAAAAAGATGATCCTTCAAGAGTAAGATGATTGTCAAACATATATCAGTTATTTTACATTACTTAATACGTCTTCATTGTTCTAAACCTTTCCCCAAAAAAAAAACTTTTTACAAAAAAAATACAACCGACTTCAATATAAAAAAAACACCAATAAGTACAAAATAACTTTAATTTCGGAAGTCGGTGTTTCTTAGTCTCTTCGTTATTATATTACAACTTCCGTAATTTTGCAGTTTTTTTTTGTGTATTTTTGTTTACATTGAAGTCGATTGTATCGTTTTTGTAAAAAGTTTTTTATTTCATATTTTTTAGTTGTAGCACCCCTTATCCAAACTTAAATAGATAGATATCTTTCGCTATTCGTTTCCGTCAACAAATCATCATGACAATTCTAATAATAGCAAACACGGCTAGGGTACACTGTTTTATTACATAATTCCGTTTCTTACCTACCTTCTTGCTTCATCATCAGATCTAAAAACAGATATGTATCCCCTCCCTTTTTTCCTTCAATCAGTCACCGATTGCATATATAAACAAAGCAATGTTACTTGTTACGACAGTTCTGCTATGATTTTTTAAAGAGTTCCGTTCTATATCTTCGAAGTTCATCATCAGATCAAAACAATATTTTTATGGGACAAACTCGGGAGTATAATCTTTCAAACATAACAATTTTTTTTAAATCGGTCCTCAATTAACCGAGATATCGGTGAACATACACATAAAAATGACAGTTCCGCTATGATTTTTTGAGGAGTTTCGTTCTATATCTTCGAAGTTCATCATCAGATCTAAACAATATTTCTACGGGACTAAGTCGGGAGAATAATCTTTCAATCAAAATAAAAAAAAATCAAAATCGGTTCACAATTGACAGAGATATCGGCGATCAAACATATACAAATGACAATACTGCTATTATTTTTTGAAGAGTTTCGTCCTATATCTTCGAAGTTCATCATCAAATCAAAAAGATATTTTTATGGCACCAATTCGAAAGTATAATCTTTCAATCAAAATATTTTTTTTTTAAATCGGTCCACAATTGACCGAGATATCGGTGAAAATACATTTAAAAAAAAATACATACAGCCGAACATAGAATCTCCTCCTTTTCGAAGTCGGTTAATGAGACTCTAGTAAAGGAACAATTTTATTGTAGGAAAACAATACACCGTTAAATTTTGATCGTTTTAATCCCTCTGAGAATCGATTCGGTATATGAAACACTATCGACTTGTAAAGAGAAAACTAAAAAATAATGTACTTTTTAAAAAAAACTCGAATTAATTTACACATGTACGGAATTAATTTCTTTAAGTAAACGTCAGCTGAGCGAGGTCTATGAACTGTAGGTAGTTAGTACGCAACGACCGACAACTACCTACAAGTTCCTTGACTTGTTTACTTAAAGAAATTAATTTCGTACAGGCATATATTAATTTTAGTTTTAGAAAAAAAGTACTTTATTTTTTAATTTTATCAATACAAATCGATAGTGTTCCATGTACCAAATCGATCCTCCACGGGATTAAAACGACCAAAATTTAACGGTGTATAAAAATTGATTCTATAATTATGCATAAAACAGGCTTGAATCTTAATGGCTTCTGTAAGAAAAATGATTAAAAATTAATTAATTATATTCATTTGCAATTAAATCTATGTTAAACAGTTTTATTAGTTCTGTTTCCTAAAAATGTTGGTTGAATATATTGTGCCTCATTAGAAAACGGAATTATAATCTGTATTCATTCCCTTTTCCCAATTAGCTATGTTATTTGTCGTCCATTTATTTGTGGTAGTCATTACTTTCCTTTTTTTTTATATGAACATGTAAGGTAGGTACCATAAGTTTCCTGACGCACCCTAATAGTTTTTCAAAGGAGGTGGGTTAGGTAACCTAGGGCACCGACTGTACATTCTGTCACAGCGCAAGACAAAGACCACCTTTCCTTATTTTTCACAACCATTCTTTTTTATTTTGTTTGACTTTCATTTGTATTCTTGTGAATCCCTAAAAAAAAAAAAAAAAAACAATAAGTTCAACCATTCAATAAACCTATTCACTTCTTTTTTACACCAACCCATATCGTCTCTCCTTACTAGTGTTTTGTTATTTTTTGATAAATTTAGATATTACAAACATCGAGGCAAATCCAATCGAGGCCAATCAATTATTCAGTTTTATCAGTATTTACAAAATATCTGAAATTAATGGTTAGCCTAGTATAGCGTAACCTCGCCGTGTCCTCGTGGGGGCGATCGGCGGCGATCTCTCGCGCCGGGGCCTGGTTCAAGCCATGCTCCGGAGCGAGGAGGAGTGGCAGGCGGTCGCCTCCTTTTGCGAAGCAGTAATGCTAGCAAAGGAGGAGGCCGACCGCATTAGGCAAAGGCGCACACGCCGCCGCCGCTGCCGGGATTCCGATCCCGATTTCCGGCCACCGTAGGCGCGGGCTCGCGGACGGTGGGCAATGCTGTCCGCTCGCTGTCCGTCCGTCCGGTAACAGACCGGTCCGAGCTCAAGTCGTCTACGGCGCGCACTGTTCCCGCGCGCCTCAAGGAGTTGTCAGCAACTCTAGGGGTCCAGCAGAATGTCACCATGGGCCCCGGGACAAAGGCAAGGAATGGAAGGGTAGGCTTTTAGTTAGTAAGAGTCTGACACTATTTCCCGCCCCACCCAAGGGCGGGATTTGTCATTGGATGATTTTACCTACCAAAAAAAAAAAAGTATAGCGTAACCATTCATTTCAGATACTAATATCTGTTTCATTTTCCTTGCTTAATTGCGGTTACATAGCAACAAAATCAGTTCTATACGTGATATTGTAATTAAACTAAAAAATCATATCGTAAAGAGGTAAAATAGTTTTAAAAATTCTTTATTAAATTACTGCTGGCGTGTTGAAGTAGAAAATTATCCCTGAAAGCATGTTCCCGGAATAAAATTTAATGTTTTAATCCAGGATTATGGTCTACTCCGGTTTTAAATTTCCACCTTTTGAACGTTAAAGAGTAACATATATGTATACATAGAAACTTTCGTGCGATATTGAAACAGGAGGTCGGTAGGTAATATCTGGAAACTAAGCTGATTAAGAAAGTTATTTCTAAATTATATTAAAACTAAAAAGCTATGTCTCTAGTAGAAATTTATTTCTTCGGTAGAAAGATATTTCTCTAGTAGAAAGCTATACTGATTAGCATTATGCTATCATCCTGGAAAAATTCCATGGTTACTAAAAGATAGACCACGAAAGCGAATCCGTGCGAAAAAAAAATTGAATCATTCTATGGTCTGTAATCTTACAGATCACCCAAACGATCCAATTAATTTCTTACTAGAAGTGTTACATTTTCCACAAAATGGACGTTGGCAACTAATAAGTACTGTCTCATCTCCACTCATCCATTTTTATAATCATTGATTTCTGTTTTTATTATTAAACCATGTGATATTTACTCAAATTTATGCTTTCCGAGTAGGTGAACGTTATCTAGTCTGTGTGCCATTCAGGTTATACACGTTTTATATTTATTAGTCTTATTTTTTCTCATAGTTGCCGGGTGCAATCTCATAGGTAATATGTTAATATAAGCGCTCATAAATTTTAAAATATACAATTTTGCAGACAATAAAGCGATGACATATTGATATTTTTGAATTAATAGAAGACACAATTGTGTCATCATTATTTCAGCAGAAATTCGTCCACTGCTGGACATAGCCTCCCTCAAGTGTTTCCACTTCGACTGCTTCAAGGGAGGGCGTGTCAAACTTTAATTGAATAAAACCACATCTGTGTCTTTCAGTTGCCCTTCGTATTCTAGGACTGAAGATTTCTTTTTCAGAAGAGGAATTGACTGCTTCTGTGCGTCTCACATCCAGTGGATTTACCAGGTCATCGGACAAATATATGGAGGCTTTCTCGGCCTCATTGACCATCTTATTGATAATAATTGAATTTAGTCACCAAACTAAACTATTACCGAAGCAATTAAAAAGTATGAATGACGGCATCTATTTCTTGATTCTAATCTATGTAATTTAGAAAACAGTACAATTCTTTAGACTTTATTATACCGAACTTTAAAAAACAACTTCACTCAGGATAGTGTATGTACAAAGGTAAGCCTTTACATAATATATATTTCTTAATATATATTCATACTTCATACATAATTCTCAATCCCGATTTCCAGCCACCGTAAGCGTAATGTTGCTGACGGCGAGCAAAGGGTAGCTGCCGCCCGATCGTCCGGTACCTGTCCGGACCGAGCCCAAGCAGATGTCAGCAAACTGTAGGGATCCAGCAGGGTCGACTCCTACTGGAACCATGGGTTGTGCGAAAGAAAACCTTGGAGCCCGGGAACAAAGCCAAAGAAGGAACAGGAGTGGGTTTTAGTCAGTAAAAGTCTGGCATGCCCTCTCGCTCCGCCCAAGGACGGCAGATGTCATAGGATGATTTTCCACCAAAAAAAAGGGTAAGCCTTTAATGTGTGTGGAAGATAATGCTATAGGTGCCCAGCATGAACAGTAAAGGATCAACCCTAACAAATATCTAGGTCAATTATATAGGTACCGACCGTAACTCTTTAATAACATGTGACTACGGTTTTTCTTTTTGTTCTGTTCTTGTTTCCCCAGTAACTTTGGTTATTTCAGCATCCTGAAAATCTCGTTTTATACTTTTGGTTCAACTGTGTCCCCGCTTCACAGCCACTAGGGCGCATAATAAAATATCTGATTAGCTTTTGGACCTGATGGAGATTGTACAATAAAATATTATTGTGTAAACTCAAGTGTCCTGGAAGGTGTTATGCTCTCTCAGATATTATTATCTAACCGTTGGTGTCACCCGTGCTGAACCAATTAGTTCCTTTCAAGAGACATGTGACATTCACCAATCCGCACTGGGCCCGCGTGGTGGATTACGGCCCATTCCCAAGAGTGGGAGAGGAACATTAAAAGGCTGATAAAATGAAAGAAAAAAAAATGTTTGATCGGGTAGGTGCTAGGTCATGAGTCATGGCCGTGAACGGATGCCGTCAGTTCGCACTGATTCTTTCAACTACTACCGTTTATTTTAATTATTCATATGTAACGAAGTTTCTGTAAATTTTTTCTTGTATTATATTTAATATTATTATTTATTTTTTTACTCTAGACGCTTTCAACGTGCACATTTTTCTACATCGTTCTCGCATAATTGAATGTATAATTTCTACATTAACGATGTCACGGTAATTTTGTAACTACATATTGTATACTAATTATAAAGTGTCCGTGGAGTGTCTTGCACATTCTTCTCCTTAGATATCTACACTTTGGTACGTGAAAATAGCCTCACTTATTTTTTATTGGCCTTCCTTAAAAAATCGAATGTGCCTGTAAGTGCAGCTAAATATAATAAAAACAGCTTAAAATAAGCAGTTTTTATTTTTTTATTTTCACAACTCTGAAAAATGCTCGATTCCTGTGGGGTAGACGAATTATACACCGTTAAAAAAGTACTTTATTTTTAATTTTATCTTTACAAATCAATAATGTTTCATGTAACGAATCGACCCTCCACGGGATTAAAAAGATCAAAATTTAACGGTGTACAATTATGTAAAAGCAAAATATCACTCATTGATTAATGACGCAATCTCAGAAACTGTAACACCTATAAACTTAAAATTTGGCAAGTAGGTTCCTTATAAGGTGTAGACGTCCGCTGAGAACGGATTTTACGAAACGCCACCTCTAAGGGGTTTAACACACTTTCATGCGCGTGAAGCCGCTGGCAGAAGCTAGTAATATAGTAATAGTAATAATAGTTTATTTAGAAAAACTTAGACATAAGTTACAAAATATTTTGACAGGCTAATTTAGAAAAGTATATGTAGTGTAATCATCTGTATTAAAACTAGGCATAGCCTGTATTTCGACTATCAGTGCCAAACCCATATAAAAATTATACATTATATATAAAAGAACAAAACCATTTGAGTTAGTGAATAGTGTTATGTACCGTTAATGCTACCTAATAAACAAGAACGAAGTTTATTCGCCTAATGGTGTCCAATAGTACTTTTTTATTATGTCTATCACAGTAAGAAAAATGCTATTGGACACATTCTAAGTCAAGACAATTTATTAGTTGTACTGAACTTGGCTGATTTTTTCATGATTTCAGGTTTAGCCCATAGTAAAAGTTGTTTGTTATCATGACTACAATCAAGGGCTTAAAGCATCGATTACTAATTATCAGTCACCCTTTATGCAAGGCTAGATTGTAAAAAAGATAACGTTCATTCTTTGGATTTACTCTAGGATTAGGATAATGATGATACATTTTCGTAAGTGATTGAAGCTGTTATCTCAAAAAGTTTGTAGCTTTACCAGTGTCAGATGAAACATTAACGACATACCTACCTCAAACTTTGTCAATCATTTACTCTTGATCTCTATAAACTTTCAAGGCCACATTGTTTACCGTTTTAGTTCAATGTGATCATTATGGATGTTAAGATACTGGTGATATATGCAGATGAGGCAATTCTACGACGGCTTTCATTCCTTATCTTGCTCCCACGCAATACAGCTTTTAAATAGATGCATTCGTGACCTTTTACTTTTATTGTTACGATGCTTTATAGCCGTGTCTTGGCTTCCTTATGACAACATTCATGTCTTAAAAACAATCTTTGTTAATAAGTACTTGATTTTTAAATGCGTTGATGGCCTTTACTAATGTGTTAACAATATTAACAACGATATGTTAATATTGTTATCTGTCATTTAAAAAAGATATATATTTCTCCTCTTCCTTATAATAAATAGTCATTTCACGATGGATAGGACAAAATGTACCTTTAAACATCAGACTATTCGTTTAGTAAATGAATCGTACAGTAACAGGTCAGATATATTCGCTTTATGTAACGGTTTATGGTTTTTTTAAGGTAGTAAAAATCATCCAATGACAAATCCCGCCCTTGGGCG
Source organism: Leucania comma (assembly GCA_958295575.1). NCBI lineage: Eukaryota > Metazoa > Arthropoda > Insecta > Lepidoptera > Noctuidae > Leucania > Leucania comma. The sequence continues at coordinate 8,465,167 of OY282474.1, read as the reverse complement.
GAGCGGGAGATAGTGTCAGACTCTTACTGATTAAAACCTACCCTGATCCTTCTTTGCCTCATATATTTATGCCTCATATATTATTCTATGATCATACCGGGGCTCAGCCTTCCTTTCAGAAGCCGACCCTTGGCCCCAGTAGGCTTCGACCCTGCCTGCCTGCAGCTAGCAAGCTGGGCCTCTAGGGTTTGCTGTCAGCTCCTTGAGGCGCGCGGGAACAGTATGCGCTGTCGTTGTCTTGGGCTCGGTGCGGTCGGTTACCGGACGGTCGGACAGCTACTCTTTGCTCGCCGTCCGCAAGCCCGCGCTTTCGGTAGCCGGAAATCGGGATCTGAATCCCAGCGGTGGCTGGGACGTGAGCCCCGTTGCCTTTGCCTGATGCGGTCGGCCTCCTCCTTTGCTAGCATTACTGCTTCGCAGAAAGTGGCGACCGCCTGCCATCCCTTCTCGCTTAGGACCATGGCCTATACCAAGGCCCGGCAAGAGAAATCGCCACCACCGATCGCCCCCACGAGGACACGGCGATGCTCTGCCCAGGCGGGGTACATCTCTACAGTGAGCTCCACCTTGTCCTCCGGCCGTTCAGTATTATGTTTAGATTATTTGCAAGAACTGAGTAGTATCCTCTAATTTATGAAAAATATACACACATTTTTGTAACCCTTTGTAACACAAAACGATAAACATGAAACCCTATCGATTTGTAAAGATAAAATTGAAAAATGAAGTACTTTTTTTTAAACTTGAATTATTTTGAGGAGAAGCAGGCGGTCGCCTCCTTCTGCGAAGCAGTAATGCTAGCAAAGGAGGAGGCCGACCGCATCAGGCAACGGCGTACACGCCGCCGCCGCCGCCGGGATTCCGATCCCGATTTCCGGCCACCGTAGGCGCGGGCTCGCGGACGGTGGGCAATGGGTAGCTCGCTGTCCGTCCGTCCGGTAACAGACCGGTCCGAGCTCAAGTCGTTTACGGCGCGCACTGTTCCCGCGCGCCTCAAGGAGTTGTCAGCAAACTGTAGTGGGGTCAAAGAGTATGTGAAAATGGCACCCGGGGCCCTGGGACCAAGGCGAAGAATGGAACGGGGTAGGTTTTTAGTCAGTAAGAGTCTGACACTACTTCCCGCTCCACCCAAGGGCGGGATTTGTCATTGGATGATTTTACCTACCATAAAAAAAAAGACTTGAATTAATTTACGCATGTACGAAATTGATTTCTTTAAGTAAACGTCAGCTGATGGAGGCCAATGAACTGTAGGTAGTTAGTACGTAACGACCGTCAACTCCCTACAAGGTCATTGACTCGTTTACTTAAAGAAATTAATTGCGTATAAGCGTATATTAATTTGAGTTTTAGAAAAAAGTACTTTATTTTTTAATTTTATCTTTATAAATCGATAGTGTTTCATGTACCGAATCGATCCTCCACGGGATTAAAACGACCAAAATTTAACGGTGTATAAAAGCCCTAAAGATAACGTGGTTCAAGTTCTCTTGAATCTAATCAAACTAAAAGGATGTAGAGACTAATGTTCTTCTACAGGTGGTTAAAAAATATACCACTCAACCTAACCCAAGATACAGAAAAGTCAGAAGAACTATAGTAATAGAAAAAGGGATGGACAACGATGTGACGAAACGAGAAGGAAATGAAAAGTGATTTTAGGCACTGAACTCACGAAGCGGTTATATTCCGCGTTCGCCGCGGCAGAGGAAACGGCTATTTTATTTCAAAACTCACGAGACGGTAGATTCGCCGCCGCCGCCGCTGCCGCGACTTCTGCGATTTTCGACCGCAAGCCCGACCGGCCGATAGGTCGCGGTCGCCACCAACCGACAGCAGAGCGCGCGGACGCAGTGGCAGCCTGCTTTGATTTTTTACTTGTATATTTGCATTCTACAGAAGCTGCGAGCCCGCAACCGTGGCGGCCACGGGAAAAAAACCGCTTCGTGAATTCTGTCCTATAGACTGACTTTGTATTTTATGTTTACTATAAATTAAAATGCACTTTCAAAGATAATGACCATCAAACAGCCATAACTAACGTCTCTTTGACAACTGCATTTCATGTATATTCATGAGTTCGATAACAATCTGACATTTTATTCCTATTTGGAAAATATAGCCGTAAAACCAAGTTCATGGTTGCCCATGGAATGTCAACTTAGAGCCATCTTTTTTTGAGGATGATATCACAGGTATGAATACCAAATGTAATACGCGTCTTGAATGCCTTAATGAGTATACATTAATGAGGTTTTTAAGGTAAGTACCTCGTCTGTAGCTTTTGCGATTCCTTCCCATTTGTCATGGTTTATTTTTGGGCCGGTATTTTCCTATCTTTTATGGCTTTTGGACTTAATTCTCACGGGATTATGTAAGTTAGTTTGGTTTGTAAATAAAATGTTATTACGTAACTTCATGCTTGTCTATGTATACTAACTCTTCCTTAGGTTTAAGGTCCAAAGACCAAAGGAGCAGAAAGGTTCTGAAATGAAAATCGTGTACGAAAAGATGCAACTTTAGAAAGCTTCCTACAAGACCAGTTCATTTCTTAGGAGAATCTGTGATCTGGTAAATGATGCAGGGATCCTCTGGCTATAGTGTTGGAGGTCGATGTGGTGTTGGAGGCCTATATTTTATCATAGTTTGGTTAAAATAACAAATTTCGGTTTGAATTTTTTTTGCGACGCTTTCTGTTGAATTAAAGAAAGAAAGAAATAAATAAACAGAAAGAGAAAAAAAAACAATTAATTACAGAAAATACTAGTACAAATTAAAAATATTATATTGGAAAAATATGCGTCACATCCGCGCAAAACGGCCTAAACTTTTTTTTAATGTAAATCGGTTTTTCCACGAGATCCCAAAACAACTGATAATAAAGCAGTTTGCAATCAATATGTAGTGCGTTTCGTCTCAACACGGTGATGGCAGCACGATATATAGCGTGCACGGTACGAATCATGAATTTATAATGCCGACATAATGTCGTCAATCAATCTAGGGTTGAACCAATGTTCGATTGAGAATTTGAAAATATTTCTACGTATGTAACTTTTTTATTCTCGTTAGGCTAGCTTTTGACCGCCCAATGAAAAGCGATGATTACAATCGACAATGCAGCATGCTTGCCTGGAAGTAACAAACTGACGGCATGGTTGACACAGTAATTGAGAGTTCGATTCCCGCACGGAAATAATAATTATATGGCCTGTTTGTAAACGCACTCACGATACAGGAGTAGATCCTAGTGTGGGGAAACGTATTTTAAACCAAAAAAAAACACTAGCATAGCATAGCATCAGCCTTATAATGTCCCCACTGCTGGAACTCAGGCGTCCTCTTTTGGAGAGGGAACGGGCCGTAATCCACCACGCGGGCCCAGTGCGGGTTGGTGGATGTCACAACTTCGAATTTTTGGTTTTCAGACATGCCTGTTTCTTCACGATATTTTCCTTCACCGTTTTGAGACAGTGAAAACGACATATTGATTAACGGTGAAAAAACACTATTAACATAAAATTAAAAAATGGTCATTTAAAAAACTAAAAAACCCGACTGCTTTTCTGAGTATTCATGAAAAAGCCCTAAAACAAGAAAGTCGTTGTAGCAGTCGGGACCCATTACATCATAGATCTACTGACTAGACGGCTGACTTTCTAGAATGGGTCCCGACTGCTACAACGACTTTCTTGTTTTAGGGCTTTTTCATGAATACTCAGAAAAGCAGTCGGGTTTTTTAGTTTTTTAAATTACCATTTTTTATTTTTTACTTTTTTAGTTTTATTTTTTTACGATATCACTTTCACAGTAATTACAAATCTAACGACACCTCGCAAACTAAAATCCATCGAGCCGTTCAGGCCACAGAGCGTGCCAAATATTTGAATTTGGCGCTAAAAATTCGCCATTTTGTTTTTTTTTATTTTGATATACCCAGTGTCACTCTCACAGTAAATACGAATCTAACGACACCTCTCAAGCTGAAACCCATCGAGCCGTACAGGCTGCAGAGCGTGCCAAACAATTATACATACATACATACATACATACATACAAACATACATACAAACATACATACTCTCGAAAAACATAACCCTCCTTCTGGCGCAGTCGGGTAAAAACTCTCAGAAGGTAGCAACTATTGGGAAAAAAAAACTACAGCAGAGAATTCATTCCAGTGGTGCTATTCTCTAAGAAAACGCAGCGTTGCCTCAAGTACGAACACCCAAATAGGATAAATTTGATTGGATTGTCAACCTAATATACCTATACATTGGATTGTTAATTCAATGTATCCTATTTGAATGTTCGTCGTTGAGGCAACACTGCGTTTTCTTAGAGAATAAGTACCTCAAGGGTATTACATCGCTCAATGACCTTCAAGAATTTACCTCTACATTAGTAGAGAAGAATTGACGTCTAAACAGGCATTGCAGGGGGTGCTGCGCGCGGGGTGTTAGTACTGATTCGACTTTTTTCTTGATTACTTATCGATATTCAATGAAATTCGAAAAAAAATCAATACAAGTTATTCAATTTATCGTAACATATATTTTGGTATAAATTCAATGTATAAATATAGAGCCGTTTTCGAGAAAATATGGAATTAATGTTCAAAAAAGGCCTATTTACCAGATTTTTTTTCTAGAGTTAGGGTATTTTATTGAGAAACGTAATCAATACAATTTATTAGTAATGTCCTTAAGTATCTCCTTCATTTTTTATATGGTAATCGTACATAAGGAAACTTCAAACAACCTAGGTGTTTTTTTAGATTTGGGCGATGTAATCCCCTTAAGGCGCCTGGTAGTAGTCGCCGTCAGCGATAAGACCGCTATTGTACCTTTACGAGATTTGAGTTACTGTAAAAGTTATGTTTGGTATTATTTTGGTATTCATTCTATTCTATTCTTGTCAATCTTCAATCACATTTCACGACTCCCAAGTAGATGTAGTTAATTTATTATTCATACGAATCTTGTTTATGCAACTAAAACAGGGATGAACTTAGTTGTACATTTAAACGATACCATCTAGATAACAGCTCAGGTCACAAGGGAAATGAATACGACAACACACTGGCTTTAATCTGTACAAAGTACTAAATGTGAATCTACAATATTATCCGGCGTCTGATGCGTCCGAAAAAGTAAACTTTTTTTGTAAATCTAATCTGTATTTGTATGTCATCCGTAAGGATAGTATCAGCCTTATAATGTTCCCACTACTGGGACTCAAGCCTCCTCTCTAGGAAAGGGAATGGGTCGTAATCCACCACGCAGGCCCAGTGCGGGTTGGTGGATGGCACATGTCTTAGAATTTTTAGTTCTAGGACATGCCGGTTTCCTCACGATGTTTTGTTTTCCTTCACCGTTTTGAGAGCAGTAGTGATGAAATATATTACACAAAGTAATGCGTCTGACTGGGTTTAAACCCGCACCTCATAAGTCACCACCGTTACCACTCGACCACCACTGCTCTCAACGAATATAAATGTCCTTCTGGAATTTTGGGTATTCTACATCCTATACTACTGATACAAAGGATATGGGAGCCTGTAGATTTTTTTTTTTAAGGAAGGTGCATAGAACGTTTTGATCTATACTTTGAACCAAATGCAAATCTACTATTTTTTTTTTTCTAGCACCTGAGTCGTCAAAAAAGTTATTTTTTTGTAATTCTAATCTAAGCTGGCATATTATCCCAAATGAAATACGTCCTTTTGGCAAATTGGGTCTTCCACATCTTCTTCAAAGGGTATGAGTGCCTGCAGGATTTTGTTTTGAGGAGGATGCTTGATTTTGATCTATACATCTACAATACAATATTTTGTTGATTCGCATTTGGCTCGATGTATAGATTCAAATCAAGCACCCTTCTCAAACCGCCTGATGTATAATAATACATCAGGCGTTTTATTAAGTATCATACATTAGGCGTCGGTATAACATTATCGATTACGTCCAAAACAGTGAACTTTTTTTGTAATTCTAATTTAAACTTGCATGTCAACCCGAATGGTATAGATGTCCTTTTCGGATTTTGGGTCTTTGAATTCGACGTGATTTGCAAGTCCTTCATTCCATTGTTCAAACTATGTTCGACATCACGGCCGCCACCGACGCGTCCTATCACCGAAGCTTGTTCCATTTTCGCGAATTTCTTCGTGTTTTTTGGATTCCTTCACTTCTGACACCATGTGGTGAATGCTTGGTTTATTACACTTAGAACAAATACATGAATTATATTATAAAGACGATCTTCAGTCCGTGACACCTCCATTGACAATGCTCATAGAAACGTCACTAGGGTTGTGACACTTGGTTAATAGTAACCAGTGATGTGATGTTACAACATGTTACACCAGTAACATAAGTATGGAAGATATTAAAATAAAAATCCTGTTGACACCTATGCCCTTTGTACCACGGGCATGATAAGGGCATGGGTGTCAACAGGACTTTCAGAGGACGTTTGTATGGAACCCTCAGTGCGCGAGTCCGACTCGCACTTGCCCGGTTTTTGTTATTGATATGCCTCGCCTTAACGAGTTTCTCGCCAGATGGTAAGCTATTATGACGTCGAGAGAGCACGCTTGCCTAGGAGTACTTTACTCACTCTTAACTTAAAGACCCCAGGTCGTATAAATATACACCGTTAAATTTTAGTCGTTTTAATCCAGTGGAGGGTCTTTTCGGTACATGAAATACTATCGATTTGTAAAGAAAAAAATAAAAAATAAAGTACTTTTTTTCAAAAACTCGAATTAATATACGCCTATACGATTTTTTTTTTAAGTAAACGCTTCAATGATCTTGTAGATAGTTTTCGGTCGTTGCGTACTAATTACCTACAGTTCATTGGCCTCGCTCAGCTGACGTTTACTTAAAGAAATTAATTTCGTGTGCGTAAATTAATTCGAGTTTAAAAAAGTACTTTATTTTTTAATTTTATCTTTTCAAATCGATAGTATTTCATGTACCGAATAGACCCTCCGCGGGATTAAAACGACCAAAATTTAACGGTGTATAAAAACAACAACATTTGATTACTATTTTATAAGTGGCAACCCTGATGCTGTAGGTGCACAGTTATAAATTATAAAAACTCATTTGTCGAGGTTTCCTTGACTCTTTATTTCATTAAAATATTTCCGTTCGATTAGTTTTTGGATATAAGCCAAAAATTATGAATATAATGCAAAACATTAAATTATCTCGTAAGCAGTTAATCCTTCGATTATTACAAAATATTAGATTGGATATTAAAGTCAAATGTTCAATTTAAATTATAAAAAATAATTGGAACATTCAAATATGCATATTTCATTTATTCACAAGCTAAGTAATTAAGCTTTTGATATTTTTTTTAATAGAATTATTTGCCATACCTATTCTTTCGATACCATGGCATACTTTCAAGTTCTTGTAATAGCCTGGTATATAATATAGCCTTTACCTTACCTTCAACCTATAATACCTAATTTAAAATGCCTTGAATAATTTTAAAGACTAAAGTTGTGTGAATCTGAATTAAAGAATACATTACAGTACAAAATTATTCCATCCCCATACGAATTTTGGAGCTCCGTTTCATTCTCTTGGGGGTACATTTGGAAAAGCTTTTCTTAGAACTTACCTACGTCATAATAACTATCTGTTTATCAAATACAGCGCAATCTGACTTGAATCTGAATTGACTGGCCTCTTGGTCTAGTGGTTAGTGGCCCTGACTGCTATGCCGGAGGTCGTGGGTTCGATTCCCGCCCAGGACAAATGTTTGTGTGATGAACACAATCATTTGTTCTGTGTCTGGGTGTTATTTATCTATAATATGTATGTATTTAGAAATATATAAGTAAGTATGTATATCAGCTGTCTGGTACCCATAACACAAGCTCTGCTTAGCTTGGGGCTAGACCGTGTTGTGTGATAGTTGTGGAATATATTATTATTATTATTGCGCACTAGCATCATTGCGCATCGTGCACTAGCTTCTGACGTTTTATAAGTGCCCATGTAGGCCTATATGAAATAAATTTTTTTGAATTTTGAATTTGAATTTGAATTGACATCTTTGAGTGCAACAGAAATAATTCATTTTATTTCCTTGAAAAGTTTTCTGTGTGGTACCAAAGCAGTCTTAAATCAATTAAGCAATACATACTTAAGTTTTTCGATATTTTTTCAAATATTTATTATGTAGATATTATTTGCATAAATATTTAGGCTAAGTTAGGTTATTTAATAAGTAGATGTCTAGATAATATGGTCATTTATCATTAGTTTCGTTGCCAGGAATACCTTGGCATTTATATGTCACTAATAGACTTAATTAATTTAATTTCATAGGTAACGATGCGCCCAGAGGGACAAACAAGATGCTAGTTAACTATTGTCTAAGAATAAAGACTTGGATATACTGGTGTATTTTATACACGCGTTTAAAATTAATATTATGAGCTTTATAAAAAAAAACCGGCCAAATGCGGGTCGGACTCGCGAACAAAGAGTTCCGTACCATTGACCAGGTAAACAACAGAACAACAACAAAATAGGCAAAAAATGGCGTTTTTTGTATGGAATCCTCCCTTAAATATTTATTTTACTATTTTATTATTAAAGTAAAAATACAACTAAGTATTTTGTGAATATTTCAAGTGCCTACATGTTGCGTATAACTGATATCGAGCAAAAAAGAGCAAAAAAAAAGATTTTTTCTTTTCCCTTAAATATTTATTTTTAGTGTTTGTTGTTATGGCGGCAACAGAAATACATAATTTTTGAAAATTTCAACTCATTCTTCAGATACATCCTGGTGACATACAGACGGACAGACAGCGAAGTTTTAGTAATAGGGTCCCGTTTTTACCGTTTGGATACGGAACCCTAAAAACCAGCCAAGTACGAGTTGAGCGCATAAACAATTCCAAATGAATTGTGATTTTATAACATGTTATTTTACTGGTTATAAAATAACACGATGAGACTGTAATAGTTCAACTCAATACAGTATTAAAATAACTTATTTATTACTTTGCAATAGTCAAGAAGTCACAAAAATGATAACGAAATTATACTAATTGCATATTCTAAAGCGTAGATTTCTATGGAAAACAATGTACAAAAAACTCCATAGGCACTTTTAAATAAAAGTGTAATCGACCTAACGTCCTTGCAATTTCTTAGAATGTCTGGACTTGTTGGCGACATTTTTATTTGTGTGTGACTTTTTCAATGCCAATTATGTTAAATACTACAAAAATACCTCCATTATAATCCTAGACACACAAATTGAATCATCTTGGCGGGCGACCTTGAATGCGCAGTGACTGGTTTTCGAGTCTAAATGAAGTGGGGGGCTGCGCGTAACCATAGCAAGGATTCAACTTATCTGCCGCGTACTATACCTATTTCTTGTCGTGAGACAAATAATTGTGCGTCCGATCTCAACGATCGCTAACCGAACAAAGAAGCTGTCACCCGCCATCATGCTATATCGAGCGCTTTACTACAGACAATCACTAATACATTTCGGTGTTGCCAGCATAATTAATCGATTGCAATGAATAATCGAATACAAAATTAATCAAATAATGTTCTTGGTTACAAATAAATTACAAGTAAAAAAAACTTTTTAAAAACAAGCTTTCAATTAAATGGCCTAAAAAGAAGAAAATAAACTTTTCCTTTATAACTTTTACTATCAATTTATAACGGCATTACACAATTTATATGATACAAAAGCTTGTCGCGAGATTTTGAAAATATTAAAATCAATAGATGAAGTTTTTTAACTTATTTAATTTATGAAGTTATTTAGCTGTGTATTGACACAGTTAAATCTCGCGACAAGCTTTTATATCATATAAATTGTGTAATGCCGTTATAAATTGATAGTAAAAGTTATAAAGGAAAAGTTTATTTTCTTCTTTTTAGGCCATTTAATTGAAAGCTTGTTTTTAAAAAGTTTTTTTTACTTGTAATTTATTTTTTACTTTTTAGTTATGCCTTATTAAAATCACATTTGTATTCTCAGCAAGTCCTTTCATTTGTTACCCATATTATAGGAAAGCATAAGAAACTTAGTCTGCTATCTTTGGAAGTCTGCCAGGATTTTTTTTATGGTAGGTAAAATCATCCAATGACATCCCCGCCCTTAAGCTTGGTTCGGTCTGTTACCGGACGGACGGACAGCGAGCTACCCATTGCCCGCCGTCCGCAAGTCCGCGCCTACGGTGGCAGGAAATCGGGATCGGAATTACGGCGGCGGCTGCGGCGTGAGCGCCGTTGCCTGATGCAGTCGGTCTCCTCCTTTGCTAGCATTACTGCTTCGCAGAAGGAGGCATCCACCTGAGAAGTCTACCAGATTGGATTTATGAAACAAAAATGATGGTAATGGATCGTAAGACTAACAATCAACCTAACTTACATGAAATATGGCTATTACATGTAAGTTAGGTTGATTGCGAAATTGTCTAGAGTTTATCTACCTGGGATCCACAATCACAAATACTGGGAAATGCGGAGAAAATTCAAGCACCATAAAAAAATTGATGCTCTTGAAATGTGACGCTGGAGGCGTCTACTGAGGATAAAACAGACTGCTCACCGTACTAACGTTTCCATTCTTAAAGAGCTTTGCATTAAAACGAAAACTTTCGTCGATTGTGCAACAGCGAATTTTTATGATGTGTGGATATATCATAGGCAATAAAAGCTCTTTGGTACGTTTAGTGGTACAGGGAAGAGTAGAGGGCCTACGTTCTCGCGGCCAATCGCCTACCAGATGGACAGACCTCACTAAATCATCTTTGAAGTGTTCCCTCATTGAATGTACACGAAGTTCCATGAATAGAGAGAGACGAAGAAGTCTCGCAAAAGCCGCAACCAACCTACCAGACGTTCCATGAACACTACCACTCCACCAAGAGTATGACTGAGAAAAAGGAAAATATTGGATTTAGAGTAATGTCACTTTATTTTTAAAGTTACTCTCTGCAAGCCCTTTCAATTGGTACCTATTTTATAGGAGTATATTAAAACTAACTAGTACGATCGGTGGGGTTGTGTCGTTTAACTGCGGAGTTCCTATGATCACCTTCCGGCTCCATCATCAGACCCTGGCTATCATACAGGATCAAAGTACTCGTCAATACGAATCAAACGAGCCCAAATTCGATAGGGTTGTATCGTTTAACTGCGGAGTTCCTATGACCACCTTCCGACCCCATCATCAGACCCTGGCTACCATACATGATCAAAGTACTCGTCAATACAAACTAAACGAGCCAAAAATACGATGGGGTTGTATCGTTTAACTGCGGAGTTCCCATGACCACCTTTCGACTCCATCATCAGACCCTGGCTACCATACATGGTCAAAGTACTCGTCAATACTAATCAATCGAGTTCAAACTCGATGGGGTCGTATCATTTAACTGCGGAGTTCCTATGACCACCTTCCGGCTCCATCATCAGACCCCGGCTACCATATTGGATGAAAGTACTCGTCAATACAAACTAAACGATCCCAAATTTGATGGGGTTGTGTTGTTTAAGTGCGGAGTTCCTGTGACCACCTTCCAGCTCCATCTTCAGACCTTGGTTACCATATAGGATGAAAGTACTCGTCAATACGAATCAAACGAGCCCAAATTCGATGGGTTGTATCGTTTAACTGCTGAGTTCCTATGATCACCTTCCGGCTCCATCATCAGACCCTGGCTATCGTACAGGATCAAAGTACTTGTCAATACGAATCAAACGAGCCCAAATTCGATGGGGTTGTATCGTTTACCTGCGGAGTTCCTATGACCACCTTCCGACTCCATCATCAGACCTTGGCTACCATACATGATCAAAGTACTCGTCAATACTAATCAAACGAGCTCAAACTCGATGGGGTCGTATCGTTTAACTGCGGAGTTCTTATGACCACCTTCCGGCTCCATCATCAGACCCCGGCTACCATATAAGATGAAAGTACTCGTCAATACAAACTAAACGATCCCAAATTGGATGGGGTTGTGTCGTTTAAGTGCGGAATTCCTGTGACCACCTTCCAGCTCCATCTTCAGACCTTGGTTACCATACATGATCAAAGTACTCGTCAATACTAATCAAACGAGCTCAAACTCGATGGGGTCGTATCGTTTAACTGCGGAGTTCTTATGAACACCTTCCGGCTCCATCATCAGACCCCGGCTACCATATAAGATGAAAGTACTCGTCAATACAAACTAAACGAGCCCAAATTCGATGGGGTTGTGTCGTTTAAGTGCGAAGTTCCTGTGACCACCTTCCAGTTCCATCATCAGACCTTGGTTATCATATAGGATGAAAGTACTCGTCAATACGAATCAAACGAGCCCAAATTCGATGAGGTTGTATCGTTTAACTGTGGATTTCCTATGATCACCTTCCGGCTCCATCATCAGACCCTGGCTATCATACAGGATCAAAGTACTCGTCAGTACTAATCAAGCGAACCCAAACTCGATGAGGTTGTATTGTTTTATTGCTGAGTTCCTATGGCTACCTTCCAGCTCCATCATCAGATCAGCTCCATGTCATCATAATGTTGCATTGTCACCCGACTTACACATGCATGTAAAATTTCAGCTCAATCGGTTGAAGATATCTGCTTCAAAATTGAGTTGCAAGATTTGAGCCGAACATACATAGTTACATACAGTGCAAGCTAATAGAAAGCTTGTAATAAAATACAAGTAAAAAAAACTTTTTAAAAACAAGCTTTCAATTAAATGGCCTAAAAAGAAGAAAATAAACTTTTCCTTTATAACTTTTACTATCAATTTATAACGGCATAACACAATTTATATGATACAAAAGCTTGTCGCGAGATTTTGAAAATATTAAAATCAATAGATGAAATTTTTTAACTTATTTAATTTATGAAGTTATTTAGCTGTGTATTGACACAGTTAAATCTCGCGACAAGCTTTTATATCATATAAATTGTGTAATGCCGTTATAAATTGATAGTAAAAGTTATAAAGGAAAAGTTTATTTTCTTCTTTTTAGGCCATTTAATTGAAAGCTTGTTTTTAAAAAGTTTTTTTTACTTGTATTTTATTTTTTACTTTTTAGTTATGCCTTATTTAAATCACATTTGTATTCTCAGCAAGTCCTTTCATTTGTTACCCATATTATAGGAAAGCATAAGAAACTTAGTCTGCTATCTTTGGAAGTCTGCCAGGATTTTTTTTATGGTAGGTAAAATCATCCAATGACATCCCCCGCCCTTAAGCTTGGTTCGGTCTGTTACCGGACGGACGGACAGCGAGCTACCCATTGCCCGCCGTCCGCAAGTCCGCGCCTACGGTGGCAGGAAATCGGGATCGGAATTACGGCGGCGGCTGCGGCGTGAGCGCCGTTGCCTGATGCGGTCGGTCTCCTCCTTTGCTAGCATTACTGCTTCGCAGAAGGAGGCATCCACCTGAGAAGTCTACCAGATTGGATTTATGAAACAAAAATGATGGTGGTGGATCATAAGACTAACAATCAACCTAACTTACATGAAATATGGCTATTACATGTAAGTTAGGTTGATTGCGAAATTGTCTAGAGTTTATCTACCTGGGATCCACAATCACAAATACTGCGAAATGCGGAGAAAATTCAAGCACCATAAAAAAATTGATGCTCTTGAAATGTGACGCTGGAGGCGTCTACTGAGGATAAAACAGACTGCTCACCGTACTAACGTTTCCATTCTTAAAGAGCTTTGCATTAAAACGAAAACTTTCGTCGATTGTGCAACAGCTAATTTTTATTATGTGTGGATATATCATAGGCAATAAAAGCTCTTTGGTACGTTTAGCGGTACAGGGAAGAGTAGAGGGCCTACGTTCTCGCGGCCAATCGCCTACCAGATGGACAACCTTTGAAGTGTTCCCTCATTGAATGTACACGAAGTTCCATGAATAGAGAGAGACGAAGAAGTCTCGCAAAAGCCGGAACCAACCTACCAGACGTTCCATGAACACTACCACTCCACCAAGAGTATGACTGAGAAAAAGGAAAATATTGGATTTAGAGTAATGTAACTTTATTTTTAAAGTTACTCTCTGCAAGCCCTTTCAATTGGTACCTATTTTATAGAAGTATATTAAAACTAACTAGTACGATCGATGGGGTTGTGTCGTTTAACTGCGGAGTTCCTATGACCACCTTCCGACCCCATCATCAGACCCTGGCTACCATACATGATCAAAGTACTCGTCAATACAAACTAAACGAGCCCAAATACGATGGGGTTGTATCGTTTAACTGCGGAGTTCCTATGACCACCTTTCGACTCCATCATCAGACCCTGGCTACCATACATGGTCAAAGTACTCGTCAATACTAATCAATCGAGCTCAAACTCGATGGGGTCGTATCATTTAACTGCGGAGTTCCTATGACCACCTTCCGGCTCCATCATCAGACCCCGGCTACCATATTGGATGAAAGTACTCGTCAATACAAACTAAACGAGCCCAAATTTGATGGGGTTGTGTCGTTTAAGTGCGGAGTTCCTGTGACCACCTTCCAGCTCCATCTTCAGACCTTGGTTACCATATAGGATGAAAGTACTCGTCAATACGAATCAAACGAGCCCAAATTCGATGGGTTGTATCGTTTAACTGCTGAGTTCCTATGATCACCTTCCGGCTCCATCATCAGACCCTGGCTATCGTACAGGATCAAAGTACTTGTCAATACGAATCAAACGAGCCCAAATTCGATGGGGTTGTATCGTTTACCTGCGGAGTTCCTATGACCACCTTCCGACTCCATCATCAGACCTTGGCTACCATACATGATCAAAGTACTCGTCAATACTAATCAAACGAGCTCAAACTCGATGGGGTCGTATCGTTTAACTGTGGAGTTCTTATAACCACCTTCCGGCTCCATCATCAGACCCCGGCTACCATATAAGATGAAAGTACTCGTCAATACAAACTAAACGAGCCCAAATTCGATGGGGTTGTGTCGTTTAAGTGCGAAGTTCCTGTGACCACCTTCCAGTTCCATCATCAGACCTTGGTTATCATATAGGATGAAAGTACTCGTCAATACGAATCAAACGAGCCCAAATTCGATGAAGTTGTATCGTTTAACTGTGGAGTTCCTATGATCACCTTCCGGCTCCATCATCAGACCCTGGCTATCATACAGGATCAAAGTACTCGTCAGTACTAATCAAGCGAGCTCAAACTCGATGGGGTTGTATTGTTTTATTGCTGAGTTCCTATGGCTACCTTCCAGCTCCATCATCAGATCAGCTCCATGTCATCATAATGTTGCATTGTCACCCGATTTACACATGCATGTAAAATTTCAGCTCAATCGGTTGAAGATATCTGCTTCAAAATTGAGTTGCAAGATTTGAGCCGAACATACATAGTTACATACAGTGCAAGCTAATAGAAAGCTTGTAAAAATGATGGTGGTGGATCGTAAGACTAACAATCAACCTAACTTACATGAAATAGCCAATTGCGAAATTGTCCAGAGTTTATCTACCTGGGATCCACAATCACAAATACTGGGAAATGCGGAAGAGATTCAAGCACCGTAAAAAGATTGACGATCTTGAAAAGGGACGCTGGAGGCGTCTACTGAGGATAAAAAACCGACTGCTCACCGCACTAACGTTTCCATTCTTAAAGAGTTTTGCAACAAAACAAAAAATTTCGTCGATTGTGCAACAGCGAATTTTTAAGATGTTCGGATATATCATAGGCAATGAAAGCTCTTTGGAACGTTTAGTGGTACAGGGAAGAGTAGAGGGCCTACGTTCTCGCGGCCAATCGCCTACCAGATGGACAGACCTCACTAAATCATCTTCGAAGTGTTCCTTTATTGAATGTACACGAAGTGCCATGAATAGAGAGAGATGGAGTATTGTTGCAAAAACCGCAACCAACCTACCAGACGATCCATGACCACTATCACTCCACCAAGAGTATGACTGAGAAAAAGGAAGATATTGGATTTAGAGTAATGTCACTTTATTTTTCAAGTTACTCTCTAAAAATCAAATGAGCCCAAACTTCATGGGATTGCGTCGATTTCTTACGAAGTTCCTATGATAACCTTCCAGCTCCATCATCAGAACCTGTTTACCATATAGGATCCAAGCACTCGTCAATACAAATCAAATGAGCCCAATTTCGATGGGGTTGTATCGTTTAACTGCGGAGTTCCTATGACCATGTTCCAGCTCCATCATCAGACCCTGTTTACCATATAGGATCCACGTATTTGTCATAACAAATCAAATGAGCCTAAAGTCGATGGGGTTCTATCGTTTAATTGCGGAGTTCCTATGACAAACTTCCAGTTCCATCATCAGACTCTGGTTACCATATAGGATCCAAGTACTCTTCAATACGAATCAAACGAATCCAAATTCGATGGGGTTGTATCGTTTAACTACGGAGTACCTATGACCACCTTCCGACTCCATCATCAGACCCTGGCTACCATACATGATCAAAGTACTCGTCAATACTAATCAAACGAGCTCAAACTCGATGGGGTCGTATCGTTTAACTGCGGAGTTCCTATGACCACCTTCCGGCTCCATCATAAAACCCCGGCTACCATATAGGATGAAAGTACTCGTCAATACAAACTAAACGAGCCCAAATTTGATGGGGTGGTGTCGTTTAAGTGCGGAGTTCCTGTGAGCACCTTCCAGCTCCATTTTCAGACTTTGGTTACCATAAAGGATGAAAGTACTCGTCAATACCAATCAAATGAGCCCAAATTCGATGGGGTTGTATCGTTTAACTGCGGAGTTCCTATGATCACCTTCCGGCTCCATCATCAGACCCTGGCTATCATACAGGATCAAAGTACTCGTCAATACGAATCAACCGAGCTCAAATTCGATGGGGTTATATCGTTTAACTGCGGAGTTCCTATGACCACCTTCCGACTCCATCATCAGACCCTGGCTACCATACATGATCAAAGTACTCGTCAATACTAATCAAACGAGCTCAAACTCGATGGGGTCGTATCGTTTAACTACGGAGTTCCTATGACCACCTTCTGGCTCCATCATCAGACCCTGGCTATCATACAGGATCAAAGTACTCGTCAGTACTAATCAAGCAGGCCCAAACTCAATGGGGTTGTATTGTTTTATTGCTGAGTTCCTATGGCTACCTTCCAGCTCCATCATCAGATCAACTCCATGTCATCATAATGTTGCATTGTCACCCGATTTACACATGCATGTAAAATTTCAGCTCAATCGGTTGAAGATATCTGCTTCAAAATTGAGTTGCAAGATTTGAGCCGAACACACATAGTTACATACAGTGCAAGCTAATAGAAAGCTTGTAAAATGGTCAAATTTTAAAGCAATTGCCATTTTGATTGGATAGCTGATATTGTTCAAAAGATCACTAGTAAAATATGTGACTATAACCATTAGGTTTACAACAACTATTACAGATTATAGTGTATTATAGTAAATAATCTAAATTGCGTAAGTTTTTACGGAAAATTCTAGGATGCCTGTTAACTTATTATTATTTTGAAAATGTTTCAGTACTTTATAATGCTAATGTCTTATTGTTTTGTCAACAGGGTGCTCATCTCCCCACTCCCCCTCCACCTCAGCCCATCCCAGAATACATCCAGAGGGCTCTTGAATACATCGCTGCTCACCCCTACACCGAGAAGAACTAAGCAATTGTAGCGTAACTTATATTTAAACCAAACCAACGTGTTATGTGTTAGCAAAAAGCTGCCATAAAGAGTAAAATGGCTTTAACAACTTTATATTGTTAATGTTTTGTTTTATTTTTAGACATTAAATAATTTATAAATGTTTACTAAATGTGTTTTACCTTCTTCCTTTTTTTATGAGAACGGACAAAATTATCAAAGAAATTCATCCGCTCTGGGTAGACCTAGAGTGAGGGTCAGATTTTAACTGATTAAAATTCACCCGTATTCGGTCAGTTATCCCTTAAATTCCTCCTTTACTTGTATAACTGCATCGCAGAAGGTGACTACTACTATTACACTATAGTGTCCTGCAGGCGATCCACATGTGGGTGACACGCGGCCGAGTCTTCCCACCGCTGCAAAAACAACAAATAAATCAAAGCGTTTCTCCAAATCGTATGGAATATAGCAAGTTAATACCACCTTTTAAATACTTAAATAGTAAAGATACAAATATTATAGATTAACATCCATGTTGCCAATTTAAAACTAAGTGTTTTAAGAAGTTGTGTCAAATAAGATCTCTCTGGCACGATAAACAGTATCTTTTCATAAGAGTACTTTGTACGCTTGGTGCTAGTATCTCCTAAAACACATTTTCAGTGCGCAAGAAGAGGTACATGATTCAATTAGGCATCTTCTGCGCCCTGGCTGGTCACCACCACAAGAAAAGCGTTTGCACGCTATAAACCGAAGGCTATAAACCGCACGAATCCTTCGTAAATCCCCTGACAGGAGGCGTTTAGACCCGTTAGTTTGATCGGAGGCCGCTCCAGTCTGGGAGCCAAACGTCGAAAGTGCTCCGCGAATTTTTAATTAAGCTTTGAGGCCGGGTGCTTTTTTGGGATTTCAATGTAGGCGTATACTAATGACCACTTAAACACATTGCCTCGGACTTGTGTCGCGTACCAATTCATTTGGTCGAAAAACTTTTCACCGATGTTACACTCAGCCGAAATAATATTTGTTCGAAGTATCCTGTTTCCGAACCTTCATTATACTACCATGGAAGGTTTTCTGTCACGGCTGCAAGGCGCTACGGGGTTTGGGCGGTCCCGCGCGGGCTTATCGTTACAGATGGTTTCAACGCTCACCACCGCACCTTGACTGACTTGTTGGTCTAGTGGTTAGTGGCTCTGACTGAACAAAAGTTTGTGTGATGAGCACGATCATTTGTTCCGTGTCTGGGTGTAATTTATCTATAATATGTATTTAGAAATATTTAAGTATTTTTATCAGTTGTCTAGTACTCATAACACAAGCTCTGCTTAGCTTGGGACTAGACGGCGTTGTGTGATAGTTGTGGAATATTATTATTCCAATTATTACAATTGCTGGGTTCTCTTAACGACTCTTTCAGCCTGTTGCTCACTCGACTCCTTCTACGACAGGACCAGCATGTCGTCAGCATAGCTGACTACGCCCATTGGTGACCGGAGTAGATTATGGCCCCGTGCGGGATTAGTCGTTAGGTACGTAGGTCCGACATAATATTGTGAATGTGACAGAGTATTAAAGCCATTGGCGAGTTTCAGAGACAACGTCAAGACGACACTACCCCAGAAAATCACGTACCACGTCGAGAGGGCTCACCCCATAGATATACACGTGGCTCACCCCATAGATATCCGCGTGGCTCACTGGCTTGTGACGTCTACCCTCGAGAACTATCAACAAACCAAACTGGCTTACCGTTGGTTCTATCTCACACGCATGCTCTCAAAGCGCTTGCGTACCTCGTCGAGAAGCATTACTCTCTACTCTTTGAAAGAATAATGGCAGACCGCCTCACTGGGGAACCGGCCCATCGTCGTCGGCATTAACTGCGATGAGGTTTGCGTTAAGTAATATAAGTAAAGCAGGGGCGTTCCCACGGATTAACATCTCTTCGTTAGCCAGGTCCTTGACTCGGAGGGTGGCCTTTGACGCTCTGTAGCTGTCGTATAGCTTCACCTTTATTTTATTATCTTTACAAGTCAATAACAGCTGATTTACCCCTTTTTTACAAATGCCAAACGAAAGACGATACATCATAGTACGAATTCTTTATATCATTATTTATTAGTTGCGTAATATTCGAATTGTAGAATGTTCTGGTAATGTCAATGTCAATTTATATTGTTACAGAGTTTTTGTTTTCAATTATTTACGAAATTAATACAGCTTTTCATAAAACCGACAGACGGCGGCACGAAAAAAGTGGGTACTATTTTAGTACCCACTTTTTTCGAGGTGGGAATAGAATCGAGCGGGAAAGCTGTTTGCTGAAATCTCCTTGAGGCGCACATCAAACACAACGCGCCTGCGCCGATGAATCGCTTATGGCCGGCAATCGCCCTACGACTCCCGACGCCTGCGACGCTGGATGAGCCCTTTCCTCTTCCTCACGGTTTCAGCCACCTCCTACGCTCACATTACTGCTTCATAGAAGGAGGTGAACTTTTCTCATTTCCACCGCCAGCGATCGCCTTTAGGAGAACACGGATTTCTAGCGCATACGCATACTTCTATTCCAGCAGTGCGCACAATGGTGAAATCGGGGCGTTTTTCGCGCTCAATCTGGGTACACAGGTACTTATCGAAACACCCATGTCCGATGAGGACCAACGCCAGATGGTAAGTGGCATGCCAAGGCGTGCACCACGCGTTCAAACTTCTTTGTAACGTCGCCTCTAAGAAAGGAATTACCACAGCTATCGTAGCGAGCCTAGCGCAGGGTAGCAACTGTTGCTGTCTCCACTCTGCTATGAGATCCCGCAGGAGCTCTGTCCACAGTGTTCTGATTTGTCCTCCTACCTTATCACGACTTTTATTCATAAAGGTTTAAGAACGTAAACACTTCTACTTGAGCTAGTACATACCTACATATAACATTTTCATCGAATACTATAATAATATGAGTAGTACCTACTAATAATAATAATTCTATTGTTATACTACAATAATTTGCAATCGAAAGTCAGGTCCCGCAATAAGGCCCAGAACACTCTCGTAGTGCCACTCCTTGTAAATCTTTTTCATCATTTGAAACCTTTATTTTGATATATCAACTTAGCATGCAGCGTACACTTGCATAAACGTTGTTGGAAGGCCTTCCACAAAGTGGACCAATGACCTGGTGAGAGTCGCGGGAATGCGGTGGATGCGAGACGCACAGGACCGTTCGTAGTGGGACGTTCTTTAGCTGAAATGATGATGATTAGACAGGTTTAACGTCAAACCTGCCAAAACCTGTTGACAAATCGAATGCTTGATTTCGAATGATGACGTAATAGCTATCACGTTTTATTTTATTTAAATTGAAAAAAAAAAACACGCGATCAGAAGTCGTGTTTTTACAGGAATACTTTTTTGTTGAAAAAAATATATATATATATTTTCCATTTGAGACTTAAAAGGTAGTAAAATAGGATGGAGGATTATACACGACTAGGGGGCTATCACTAGCTCTTATAACAGTACTGTTTTAATCTTAATTATGCTTTTTGTACCATAAGGCCTTCAAATCAATCTTATTACCACATTAAAACAAGCATGTTATCTTAGCGTTTTTGTGACGTCACTGTTAAAAATTCACTCTTTCATACTCTGCTGGAAAGGCCCCACGGCGTCGTCACCTTCCGTTTGGCGCAGGTGCTGACCGAACACGGCAAGTTTGGTCCGTACCTGTACAAGATTCGTGCGGAGACGACACCTGGGTGTCGCCACTGTGCGGACCGCCCGGTGGACACGGTGGAGCACACAGTCGAGGTGTGCCCCGCTTGGGAAGAGCATCGCCGTGTCCTCGTGGGGGCAATCGGCGGCGATCTCTCGCGCCGGGGCTTGGTTCAAGCCATGCTCCGGAGCGAGGAGGAGTGGCAGGCGGTCGCCTCCTTTTGCGAAGCAGTAATGCTAGCAAAGGAGGAGGCCGACCGTGTTAGGCAAAGGCGCACACGCCGCCGCCGCCGCCGGGTTTATGATCCCGATTTCCGGCCACCGTAGGCGCGGGCTCGCGGACGGTGGGCAATGGGTAGCTCGCTGTCCGTCCGTCCGGTAACAGACCGGTCCGAGCTCATGTCGTCTACGGCGCGCACTGTTCCCGCGCGCCTCATGGAGTTGTCAGCAAACTGTAGGGATCCAGCAGGGCCGAAGCCTACTGGGGCCAAAGGTTATGTGAGAATGTCACCACAGGCCCCGGGACAAAGGCAAGGAACGGAAAGGTAGGTTTTTAGTCAGTAAAAGTCTGACACTATTTCCCGCCCCACCCAAGGGCGGGATTTGTCATTGGATGATTTTACCTACCAAAAAAAAAAAACTCTTTCATACTCTGACGGGTTTTTTGACTGTTATTAGTATTGTTTTTACATCAAATTAGTTGCCCGGACGCAGCGGATTTGTTATCGTTTTCCAATAAATACCATTTAAAAGGTTTTTCGTGACAAATAAAGTAATTAAAACTTATTTCGATGCCTAAACGTGTCCAGTTAATTGTTTTTAGTACATATGTGCGTTATTAATTTAATATTGTATTATTATCTATATGGAGAATATATTAATAAGTGATTTTTTTGAGTTTTTGAACACTGAATTCAGTAGTGCATGAAAAACAACACGAACAACAAGTTACGTATTTCACTGGAATACACTGTTTAACTTTGTCTTGATTTCAAGCATAACATAAGCCTAAGCATTTTATTTCTTAGGTTCAATTATCCACTTCGAACACCAACCACTTGAAGCCAGCTAGATTACTCTAAATTGAATGACTTGAAATTTATTTTAATATTTCAAAAAATCCAAGCCTTGAGGTCGGACTCGGAATGAACATGACAAAGACAAAGTTAATGACGAACAGCACTTAACGTAAAGTAGACATCGAGGGCGTGGAGGTTGAATATATCCATGAGTATATATACCTCGGCCAAATAGTCTCTTTCCAGGCGAGGCAAGACAAAGAAGTTGCTAGACGCACCGAGAACGCCTGGAAGAGCTATTGGTCGATGAAACATTTGATGAAAGGATCTCTTCCGCTTTCCCTTAAAAGGAAACTCATGGACATGTGCATCCTTCCCACCCTCACCTACGGAGCGCAAACGTGGTCATTAACGAAACGTCAAAAGTCCGCACTCGGGGTCTGCCAGCGAGCAATGGAACGAAGTATTCTCGGGGTCAAAAGGACAGATCGCATAAGGAGCACTATACTTCGTTCCAAAACACAAATCGCAGACGTAGGTAACTCAGCCGCCAAACTAAAATGGAACTGGGCAGGTCACATCTGCCGCATGTCGCAACTAAATTGGGCAAAGGCAACTACTGATTGGATTCCGAACAGCAGGAACCGGCGACGCGGCAGGCCCAGAAGGAGATGGCGTGACGAATTGGACTCCTACCTTAGGGATTGGCCAGAGGTGGCTAAGGACAGAAAAGAGTGGAACAACGGAAGGGAGGCCTTTGCCCTGTAGTGGGACACAACGGGCTCATAATAATAATAAATAATTTCAAAAAATCAAACTTCCTTCGCAAATTACATAGTGCCACTATATGAAGATCGCTGATGTTGCATCCGCGCCAATATTTAATAATTTATTTACTCGCTGATGCATCTATGACGTTAACTAATTTCGCAAGCTGTTGTTTGTTCAATAAATTGTAAGAATGATCATTCTACTATCCTACTTCGATTTAGAATCATCATTCATAGGTTTTATTTTGTAATATTAATTCAGTAATTAAATTTATTTAAAATCATTTCGGTTTTTTTTCAATCTTCTGATCGCAGTAAACGTAATTGGCGCAGTCGGTAGGATACTCGCGGGCAAAACAAAACAACACTGATAAGAATTTTGTTAATGTAAACATATGTTCCGAATGTTACGATTCACACTAACATGTCAATGTCGACGTAATCACTCGAGGCTTTTTATAACAGTTTTTCTACTTTATTAATATAAAATCTTGTAAGTCCTTTTCAAAATATATTTTAGCGAGGCATCTTTTGAGTTAATGGTATTCTATTGGTTCACGATGCTCTTCAATGTAGCGAGTCGAACAACAAACATGTGAAAGAGACAACGCTATACGGATCAGTATAGCGCGTATTTTTTCTGTTTTAGCAGGGAATAGACAAAAATTTTAAAATCATTCATTCTTTTCCAGCCCTTAGCAGGAATACAATCATACTGAACGATTAAGCTTATGGTACAAAATGAAGTAATATTACTTTATGTTGGAAACAAAACTCTCCTGCAATAAGATTATTTTACAACATTTGGCTTTACCAGCACCACAACCACTCGCGCAGAAAACTCTTATTGCGCGATGCAGGATTTCGTAGTTTAATTCATAAGTGGCGCCATAGATGTCGCCACAGCTAGTAATTAAATATTATTGAACCTGCAGAAGATTGTATCTGAGGATTGTATAATAGTACATTGTTACCCTAGGGGTGAAAGTAACTTATTTAGTCCCGAGAAGAAGTTTGGCGTCCGAGCGAAGCGAGGTCGCTAATATTCGAGAGACTAAATAAGCCTTTCACCCGAGGTAAACACTGTGCTTTTCATTACGAATAAAAGGAAAATAAAAATAAAAACCTGAGTCGTCGTCAAAGGTCGTCGTATGATTTTAGGTATGTTTCGTTTTAATTTAGGCCGTAAAAAGTTTCCGACTACTGCTTTAACCTCTTCCTTTAAGAATCAGGCGTTGAATCCTTAACTGAATCTGATTATTGTGTAATTAAAAAATTTCTTACAGCAGAGATTTAGTAAAGTAAATATAAACAAAATTCTACAACAAGTTTCCCGTCATTTTGTTATTTTTTTTCTGTGGTCAATCGGCTATTCAGCCATCATTTTTCATTTATATTAGTGAAAAATGGTAAATATTTCTCATATCTATGTTAGTTTAAAAAAATTAAAGAATTAATTGAAAGAAAATTATAAATAATTATGTAATTAAAAAAAAAATATACATATTTATCTCTTAATTTCAATTTTACATCGCGCTGTAATTGACTGGCTATATAGAAAGTTGAGACATAGACAATAGAAATGCGAAGATAGAACTATTTTTTTTTATAATTTAACAGCTGTCAGTTGAAAGTGATTCTTCCTAGGGATGAAAAGAATTACTTTTAACCCGCTTCTCAGGCAACTTCAGACCTACTTTCAGCGTATGAGTAATGAAATAATACATTGTTACCCTAGGGGTGAAAGTAATTTATTTAGTCCCGAGAACAAGTTTGGCGTCCGAGCGAAGCGAGGTCGCTAATATTCGAGGGCCATCATTTTTCATTTACCTATATCAGTGAAAAATGGTAAATATTTCTCATATCTATGTTAGTGTTAAAGAATGAAATAATTAATTGAAAGTAAATTATAAATAATTATGACATTGTTTATTTTTACAATTTAACATTGACAATTAACTTTATACTTTTTTTTTACAATTTGCATTTTATAACTCTGTAAAATTACATTTTTGTATATTTTAGTATCGTTAATTTGGGGACTATGTGGATTACTTTTCCTTTTTTTTTAATTTTAATTAATGTCTTACAGTTATGAGTACTTTTTGCGTCCTACCCGAATGTCCTTTCTTTGATATAGTTCGTCAAGCTGTTGAGCTCTTTAGTAGTCATGAGTTTAGCTTTACGAATACTGACAAATTAATGCTTGCACTGACTGGACAGGTCTACTCAGAACTGTGTGGTTCTTTCTTCAAAAGACTATCTCAGACTCCAATCTGCATGGTTCTCATATGTTTTGTTTTGTTTTGTATGGATTTTAAAAGAAACTTTGGCCCCTGGGTTTGTTTCTTCTCAGGGTAGTCAGCAAGGAAACACCGGCCTCATCTAGTTGAAATTGACGAAAAAAAAATGACGTGTAAAAGTGTTTTTAAAAACCTATTTGCAAAATAAATATCATTTATCACTTGCATAGTATATATGTGAGTACGGTAGACGTACAGTAAATGGTAACTTCATGAAGCTACTATTTACAGTACGTCTTTTATTGACTTGAACAAATGAACATATCAGTTGAGAGTTTGATGTTTCTGAATGGTTTGTTTTATTCTGGACGCTTCCCACATCGTTCTCCCATACATATTTTATGTATATAAAATTGTAGAATAAATATTATATTATTTTACTATTATGTCTTTACTCCTAGATTATCACTGATATTTATTTTACTAGTTTTAAGAATAACACGTTTTTCGTGTTATAAAACAGAAAATGTCAAAGGCCACCTTTGACATTTTCTCCGGCAATGAGCCGTTGAAAAAAAAAGTCAGGCAAGTGTGAGTCAGCCTCGCGGACAGTGTTCGACCGAATATATTTTTTTAACGTGTGATTTTTTTACCAATGACTTCTTGTAGGTTTCCCTGAAGTCTAGTAAAGCATCTTTACTATGATTTTTGTTAGATAGACTAAAATGATAGCTATAACAGTTGTCCAAAGACAGTGAAACATTCATTGCTGTATGTATGCTGGCTTTCACTTGAATCCATCTAATTAAAAATCAAATTAAAGGTACTTTATGGAGATAGTTTTTCAAAATGTTTTGCTCATCAGTTTTGGCAAAAAAGACAATTTTAATTTGTGTTCTGTAATATTTCTAAAATAATAATTGTGCATTTTTTTTTATAAAATTGTTTGATATTCATGTGTCTTTCTTATTTTTAATATAGAATTTCTCATAGGTAGGTACTCGTATATTTTATGGAAAATGAAATAACATACGAAAATATATTTATTTACACCACACGAGCGTGTCAGTGTCACAGAAATTCACATGAGGAATGCTGTACGGGTTTTGCTGTTTCATTCCAACGTACCGAACCCTAAAAACAAAAGGTGACCTTTGTTGCCGATGAAGATATTGCTAGGCATTTTTGATATGAAATTTCCTAACTTGTGAATGTGTATATAAGAAATTTAAATTCTGTTCTAGCATTAGATTGAACTTGAAGTTCGTACAAGCAACACCAAAATGGTAAGTGCAGTCAACGTTAAAATAAAATATTTTCAATCATGTTCTAAAAATGAGTACTGAATAATATTAGTGATATAATAATGATTGACGTGATTAGTTATAATAATAATAATTTCGTTCTGCTAATTATTCATTTTGTGTAAATTATGTTCAAGTATTTGTTGCGAAAAAAGTTTTTCAATTTGTAATGTGATGGATATCATGATTTGTGTGATGCGTAACTGGTGTATATGTAAATATGGATACAAATTCAATTTAGAAGTGAATTTTATAAATATTTCAGTTTGAGTGTTAGTGAATGGTCAATAATAAAATGCCAAATAGCTCATTTGTTACATTAGAACATACTTTGACTTCTTTATTGGGTATATATTCTTGTGTAGAGGTGCTTTGTGCTGGAATTGAGTGTTAATGATTTTTTCTTAATCGCTCATAATTTGTATTTCCTAATATTAGTTTTCTTTAGAAAATTACTTGAACTACTGTTTCAACGAAAACAAAAAGACTTGAAAGTTAGAATAATCTTGATTGATAATGTTTAAATAATTTTAAAATGAAAGAAAATTGTAAAATACGAGTACTAACGAAAAATGTTTTAGATTGCAATTCAAATCCAACTAAAAATTGAACCGCGTTATCCTTCGATAGAAATTCTTCATCGTAGCAGCTTGCATCGTCGCGTGCGTATACGCCGCAACCAACCGTGATCAGGATCAGGATGCACAGGTCCTGAACAGCGACTACCAGCTATCGCCCGAGGGTAACTAC
Organism: Leucania comma; assembly: GCA_958295575.1. NCBI lineage: Eukaryota > Metazoa > Arthropoda > Insecta > Lepidoptera > Noctuidae > Leucania > Leucania comma. The sequence goes on along the minus strand of OY282474.1, from coordinate 8,437,662 downwards.
CAGTTCGGCTTCCAGACCTCCAACGGCATCAGTGGACAGGCTCAAGCCGTACTCAGGGCCGTCGGAAAGGTGAGATAATGGATAAACGTGCCTTTTGTAAAACGTATTTTTCATGATAAAGTGGTGATTTTTTTGGATATAGTGTGAATAAATATAACATATTAAATTTATTATTAACTATTATGTTATAGAGATAAATTCAAAGTGAACAAAAATAAATCTTTCGATATTCCATAATTGTCACGGTTTCTAACAATCTTCAATAAAACTCTCATATTCATCTTGATTACATCTTGGGTCTTTCTTTTCCAGGACGAGGTCGCCCTCGAAGTCTCAGGGTCTAACAGCTACACAGCCCCTGACGGGCAACTGATCTCCTTGGAATATGTCGCCAACGAGAACGGATTCCAACCCAGGGTCAGTACATAACGAACTTACCAAGCACATCGTCAACTTTGTAAGACGATTTAGGCTATCATTAAATACTTGTGTGCAGGGATGAAACACACTGCTTTCGAAAGTTTGTGAATAAAGGTACTTTATTTGCAAAATGGTCAAACTTTAAAGCAATTGCCATTTTGATTGGATAGCTGATATTGTTCAAAAGATCACTAGTAAAATATGTGACTATAACCATTAGGTTTACAACTATTACAGAATATAGTGTTTTATAGTAAATAATCTAAATTGCGTCAAATTGGACGACTTATTATTATTTTGAAAATGTTTCAGTACTTTATAATGCTTATGTCTTATTATTTTGTCAACAGGGTGCTCATCTCCCCACTCCCCCTCCACCTCAGCCCATCCCAGAATACATCCAGAGGGCTATTGCTTACATCGCTGCTAACCCCTACACCGAGAAGAACTAAGAAATTGTAGCGTAACTTATATTTAAACCAAACCAAACCAACGTATTATACTTCTAGTTATACGAGTAACATAAACTCGAAAAAAAGCTGCCATAAAGCGTAAAATGGCTTTAACAACTTTATATTGTTGATTTTTGTTTTCTAGACAATAAATAAATTTTAAAGGTTTTCCAAATGTGTTGTTTTAATACCTACATATCTCTTGCATACTTTTCCCTTATATTTTATAAGCTTCAATAAAGCCTTATTCGCTTTTTTTTGACTGCAATTTTTGGAAAAAAATACTGTCAGTAATTTTTGCATTTAAATTGCCTTCATAAATGATTTTGTTTTTTTTTAATTTAAATTTGTTATTTAATAGAGGTCATACAATTTACATATTTTAAAAACACTTGAGTTATTGCTACAGAAAAAAGTACAACCTATTAAATAAAACTAACTAAAAACCATTCAAAATATGCCGCCGTTCGTCATTAATATATATACATATATGTCACCAAAACTTAACGATTGTGTAAGGACATTAACGATTTGTACCAATTTATTAAGCAAATTGATAATCGATCCTGCAGATATAAGGTTCAATTTATTTATTTAGCAATTATGTCTGTTGAACTATTAGGTATTTAAATATTTTAAAAACAGTTTACTAACGTAGATAACTTTTATCTACAAAAAACGTTAACTATTTATTCAAAGTTTATAAAAACAATATAAAATATGCCGCTATTTGTCATTCAAACGTCGTAACATGATTCAATGAATAATTTTTTTAGAATAATTCTAATTATTATGATTAAGATTAAAAAAAATAACATTAACCCAATACTTCACAATTTTTTAAAGATATTAACGATTTGTACCATTTTACGAGTATTAAGCAAATTGATAATCGATTATGGAGATATAAGGTCCATTTAAATAAATAGTAAATAACCAAAATCGATTATTTAAATATATGCTGAAATAGGCAACGAAACGGTACAAATATTTAAATAATATGAATATTTCTTAAATAATTAAATTTGCTTTGTAATAATTATTAACACTTCGATCCACAACTACCCAACTTGTTCATACAAAAGTAGACTCTAAACATCGGAATTAAGGCCTATAGTGGCGTGGATGTGAGAGGACACCGGTGTCCTCTGAGCTAGGACAGATTAATAGGGTTGTCATTGGTTTCTTAGGTCATTTATTTTTATCTATACATATAAGGTGACTGGTAATTAGTGAGCAATATATATGTCTCCGGTAAATTGCAAACTCCGCATGATTGTAATAAATCTTCATTCGATTATAATTTCTCGATTATTATGAAAATCGTTTTGTACACAATAGTCCATATCCAAATTCATTAGTTTCGAACATAGCTGTGTTTTATTTAGCAAAAATATTTTACAATTTCTCGCGATATTTTACAATCTTACGGCGATTGCAATTTTCCGTTGACATATATATTTTTATAGACCGTTAAATTTTAGTCGTTTAAATCCCGCGAAGAGTCGATTCGGTACATGAAATAGTATCGATTTGTAAAGAAAAAATTAAAAAATAAAGTACTTTTTTTTCAAAAACTCGAATTAATACAAATCATCATCATCATCAGCCTTATAATGTTCTCACTGCTGGGATTCAGGCCTCCTCTCTAGGAGAGGGAATGGGCCGTAATTCACCACGCGGGCCCAGTGCGGGTTGGTGGATGTCACATGTCTTCGAATTTTTGGCTCTAGGACATGCCGGTTTCCTCACGATGTTTTCCTTCACCGTTTTGAGAGCAGTGATGATAAAATAAGACTGGCCTGTTGGTCTAGTAGTTAGTGGCCCTGACTGCTATGCCGGAGGTCGTGGGTTCGATTCCCACCCAGGACAAATGTTTGTGTGATGAGCACGATCATTTGTTCTGTGTCTGGGTGTTATTTATCTATAACATGTATGTATTTAGAAATATATAAGTAAGTTTATCAGCTGTCTGGTACCCATAACACAAGCTCTGCTTAGCTAGGGACTAGACGGCGTTGTGTGATAGTTGTGGAATATATTATTATTATATTAATAAATTACACAAAGTAATGCGCCAGCCATCACTCCTCACTTCGGACCATGGCCCGAACCAGGGAAGGCGTGGAAGTATCGAGTTGAAATTAAAATAAAAACTCAGGTCCCTTGAAGCTGTGAAAAAATCAAACTTTAAATCAACGAAAAAAAAAAGATACGCCCATTGTCGCATATTTCGACGCTCTCAAGGGAATCAAAATTTTAAGGGTAGTCCCGGTTGAGCCAGTATCCTGCTCATAAAACAGGGTCTTACAGGTATAGGAATAGATATATCTGAAATCAGGAAATTTATTGTCAATCACGTTACAAAAAAATAACATTATTTGCGATTCAATCGGATACTTAGGTTTTATTTTTTTTTTTTTTTTTTTTTTTTTTTTTTTTTTTGTGGTAGGTAAAATCATCCAATGACGAATCCCGCCCTTGGGTGGGGCGGGAAACAGTGTCAGACTTTTACTGACTAAAAACCTACCTTTCCATTCCTTGCCTTTATCCTGGGGCCTTTGGTGACAGTCTCACATAACCTTTGGCCCCAGTAGGCTTCGGCCCTGCTGGACCCCTACAGTTTGCTGACAACTCCTTGAGGCGCGCGGGAACGGTGCGCGCCGTAGACGACCTGAGCTCGGACCGGTCTGTTACCGGACGGACGGACAGCGAGCTACCCATTGCCCACCGTCCGCAAGCCCGCGCCTACGGTGGCCGGAAATTGGGATCGGAAACCCGGCGGCGGCGGCGGCGTGTCCGCCTTTGCCTAAGGCGGTCGGCCTCCTCCTTTACTAGCATTACTGCTTCGCAGAAGGAGGCGACCGCCTGCCACTCCTCCTCGCTCCGGAGCATGGCTTGAACCAAGCCCCGGCGCGAGAGATCGCCGCCGATCGCCCCCACGAGGACACGGCGCTGCTCTTCCCAAGCGGGGCACACCTCGACTGTGTGCTCCACCGTGTCCACCGGGCGGTCCGCACAGTGGCGACACCCGGGCGTCGTCTCCGCACGAATCTTGTACAGGTACGGACCGAACTTGCCGTGTTCGGTCAGCACCTGCGCCAAACGGAAGGTGACGACGCCGTGGGGCCTTTCCAGCCACGCCTCAAAGAGGGGCCTTACCGCCTCGATCGTGGCGTGCCCAGCACGAGGTTGCGACAGTCGCTCTCGCCATTTCACCATGAGATCCCGCCGGAGCTCTGTCCGCCATGCCGCGACTTGTCGCGGCAGCGGAGTTTCGCCCCGACGTTGCATCTCCACGCGTAAGTCATGCATGTGTGCAAGGACTGTTGCCTCCAAATCCCACGGTGGTAGGCCAGCAAGGAGGCTCGCCGCTTCGCAGGACACCGTACGGTATCCGCGGATCATCCGGATGGCCATGACCCTCTGGCAGGCGGTTAGCCGGAAATTTCGGACTATTTACCTAAGTATCCATATGTAGGGAACCCCCAGTGCGCGAGTCCGCCTTTGTTTTTTTAATTGTTTGACTACTGTTTTTTTAATTGTTTGAGTTGACTTTTAAGTTGTTTAATTAGTAATAATGAATATCCATACTTAATATTTCTTACTCAATACTTCGAGTCAGCAATTAACTATATTTACGCGGACAAAAGCTAGCATATGATAAACTAGCGGTCCGCCCCAGCTTCGCACGAGTGCAATGGTGATTATAAAAACACCGTTAAATTTTGATCATTTTAATCCCGTGGAGGGTCGGTATGGTACATGAAGCACTATCGATTTAAAAAGATAAAATTAAAAAATAAAGTACTTTTTTTAAAATTCGAATTAATTTACGCATGTACGAAGTTAATTTCTTTAAGTAAACGAGTCCATGGCCTTGTAGGTATTTGTCGGTCGTTGCTTACTAACTATCTAAAGGTCATTGGCCTCGCTCAGCTGACGTTTACTTAAAGAAATCAATTTCGTGCATACGTAAATTAATTCGAGTTTTAAAAAAGTACTTTATTTTTCAATTTTTTCTTTACTCGATAGTGTTTTATTGTCCGAATCGACCCTCTATGGGATTTAAACGATCAGGGTTTAACGGTGTATATTATGCATGTATTATAAATAAAACTGCCTCTTGAACCACTCTATCTATTAAAAAAAGTCGCGTCAAAATCGGTTGCATAGTTTTAAAGATTTAAGCATAGGGACAGACAGCGGGAAGCGACTTTGATTTATTTTGACTATGTAGTGATAGAATAAAAGATGACTAGAATGTATACCAACTCCTTAGCCAGAATACGTCCACTAGACAAAATATGGCCTCCTACATGTGACATAGCGGTCAGTATACGTGGCATTCTGCCATTACCACATCACTAGTCGGTCTCATAGTTGGCTGCAGTCTGGCCAATGACGTTATTAGCTCACAGGTGGTTGTGAACTCCGTCTCCTGATGTTACTACTGGCTTTAGCATAGACAAAATTTAAACAGTACTGTCTTTTCTGATACTAACAAAATTAAGTCATATACTAGCAAAATTGAAATTTTTTTTTTTTCTTTGGCCTGAAAGGTAAGGTAAGGTAAGGCCTGAAAAAAAAAAGAATATTTCTGAGGTCAGGGTGTCTAACCAAAAGCGCTATCAGAAGTGCCTTAATTTATTTCTCAAATCAAATAGCATACATACGTGTAGCTACGGAAGGCTATCAGCAAAATCAGCAAGACTAGTGCCCGCTAGGGCTACGGGGATTTGCTGAAAGAAATACCGTGATCCTAGAATCCAAAGGGCAATTAAAGGACACAGGTGGCGTTTAGTCAGTAAAAGTCTCGACTCGCCTTCTGGATTCAACCCAGGGCAGGAGAAGTCTTTAGACGGCAGAGAACCGCTGTATCCTCATAGAGGTAATTGGTGGCGGTGACCTCTCGCATCAGGCTCTGATTGAGGTCATGGTCTGGAGCGAGATGGGATAGGATGCAGTAGCCTTTTTCTTTTTCATTGCATAGCATCAACCTTATAATGTTCCCAATGCTGGGACTCAGGCCTCCTCTCCACCACCACGCGGGCCTAGTGCCGATTGATGAATGTCACATATCTTCGAATTTTTGGTTCTAGGATATGCCGGTTTCCTCCCGATGTTTTCCTTTACCGTTTTCGAGAGCAGTGGTGATGAAATATATTACACAAAGTAAGGCGCCTGGCTGGGTTACCACTCGGCCACCACTGATCTCAAGCCTCCTTCTACAAAGCAGTAATGTTGGTGAAGGATACGGCCGCAAGAGTGGGGTAGCGTACATCCTCACGCCCCAACCACCGCTAAAGGAAACGCCTCGGGTGTCGGGAGTCGCAGAACGAACCCCGGCCACCGTAGGCGACGAGTGGACGAGAATAGCTAGGGTGCCGTCCACCCAACCGATAAGGATCAAACCAAAGTCTTCGACGGAGCGTATTATTCCACACGTTCCTCAAAAAGATGTCAGCATTGTAGTAAGTAGTATAGTAATTGTAGGAGCTAGGAAACCCGTGGTCGTAGACCGCAAAGGGCCACTGTAGGAACATAGAGGGTTTTAGTCAGTAAAACTCTGACACGCACTCCCGCTTCATCTTTTTTTTATTGTTCTTAGGCTCGCGTTTGACCATTATCTCACCTAATGGTAAGCGATGTTGTGGCCGAGCAAGCACGCTTGCCTAGAAGTAACGTACTCACTCTTGACTTATAGATTCCTAGGTTTTAGCTAACAGGAATCACAGGCTCTAGCAGTGAATTCCACTCCTTAGTGTGTGCGTGACTAAGTTTCTTATGCTTTCCTATAATATGGGTAACAAATGAAAGGACTTGCTGAGAATACAAATGTGATTTAAATAAGGCATAACTAAAAAGTAAAAAATAAAATACAAGTAAAAAAAACTTTTTAAAAACAAGCTTTCAATTAAATGGCCTAAAAAGAAGAAAATAAACTTTTCCTTTATAACTTTTACTATCAATTTATAACGGCATAACACAATTTATATGATACAAAAGCTTGTCGCGAGATTTTGAAAATATTAAAATCAATAGATGAAATTTTTTAACTTATTTAATTTATGAAGTTATTTAGCTGTGTATTGACACAGTTAAATCTCGCGACAAGCTTTTATATCATATAAATTGTGTAATGCCGTTATAAATTGATAGTAAAAGTTATAAAGGAAAAGTTTATTTTCTTCTTTTTAGGCCATTTAATTGAAAGCTTGTTTTTAAAAAGTTTTTTTTACTTGTATTTTATTTTTTACTTTTTAGTTATGCCTTATTTAAATCACATTTGTATTCTCAGCAAGTCCTTTCATTTGTTACCCATATTATAGGAAAGCATAAGAAACTTAGTCTGCTATCTTTGGAAGTCTGCCAGGATTTTTTTTATGGTAGGTAAAATCATCCAATGACATCCCCCGCCCTTAAGCTTGGTTCGGTCTGTTACCGGACGGACGGACAGCGAGCTACCCATTGCCCGCCGTCCGCAAGTCCGCGCCTACGGTGGCAGGAAATCGGGATCGGAATTACGGCGGCGGCTGCGGCGTGAGCGCCGTTGCCTGATGCGGTCGGTCTCCTCCTTTGCTAGCATTACTGCTTCGCAGAAGGAGGCATCCACCTGAGAAGTCTACCAGATTGGATTTATGAAACAAAAATGATGGTGGTGGATCATAAGACTAACAATCAACCTAACTTACATGAAATATGGCTATTACATGTAAGTTAGGTTGATTGCGAAATTGTCTAGAGTTTATCTACCTGGGATCCACAATCACAAATACTGCGAAATGCGGAGAAAATTCAAGCACCATAAAAAAATTGATGCTCTTGAAATGTGACGCTGGAGGCGTCTACTGAGGATAAAACAGACTGCTCACCGTACTAACGTTTCCATTCTTAAAGAGCTTTGCATTAAAACGAAAACTTTCGTCGATTGTGCAACAGCTAATTTTTATTATGTGTGGATATATCATAGGCAATAAAAGCTCTTTGGTACGTTTAGCGGTACAGGGAAGAGTAGAGGGCCTACGTTCTCGCGGCCAATCGCCTACCAGATGGACAACCTTTGAAGTGTTCCCTCATTGAATGTACACGAAGTTCCATGAATAGAGAGAGACGAAGAAGTCTCGCAAAAGCCGGAACCAACCTACCAGACGTTCCATGAACACTACCACTCCACCAAGAGTATGACTGAGAAAAAGGAAAATATTGGATTTAGAGTAATGTAACTTTATTTTTACAAGCTTTCTATTAGCTTGCACTGTATGTAACTATGTATGTTCGGCTCAAATCTTGCAACTCAATTTTGAAGCAGATATCTTCAACCGATTGAGCTGAAATTTTACATGCATGTGTAAATCGGGTGACAATGCAACATTATGATGACATGGAGCTGATCTGATGATGGAGCTGGAAGGTAGCCATAGGAACTCAGCAATAAAACAATACAACCCCATCGAGTTTGAGCTCGCTTGATTAGTACTGACGAGTACTTTGATCCTGTATGATAGCCAGGGTCTGATGATGGAGCCGGAAGGTGATCATAGGAACTCCACAGTTAAACGATACAACTTCATCGAATTTGGGCTCGTTTGATTCGTATTGACGAGTACTTTCATCCTATATGATAACCAAGGTCTGATGATGGAACTGGAAGGTGGTCACAGGAACTTCGCACTTAAACGACACAACCCCATCGAATTTGGGCTCGTTTAGTTTGTATTGACGAGTACTTTCATCTTATATGGTAGCCGGGGTCTGATGATGGAGCCGGAAGGTGGTTATAAGAACTCCACAGTTAAACGATACGACCCCATCGAGTTTGAGCTCGTTTGATTAGTATTGACGAGTACTTTGATCATGTATGGTAGCCAAGGTCTGATGATGGAGTCGGAAGGTGGTCATAGGAACTCCGCAGGTAAACGATACAACCCCATCGAATTTGGGCTCGTTTGATTCGTATTGACAAGTACTTTGATCCTGTACGATAGCCAGGGTCTGATGATGGAGCCGGAAGGTGATCATAGGAACTCAGCAGTTAAACGATACAACCCATCGAATTTGGGCTCGTTTGATTCGTATTGACGAGTACTTTCATCCTATATGGTAACCAAGGTCTGAAGATGGAGCTGGAAGGTGGTCACAGGAACTCCGCACTTAAACGACACAACCCCATCAAATTTGGGCTCGTTTAGTTTGTATTGACGAGTACTTTCATCCAATATGGTAGCCGGGGTCTGATGATGGAGCCGGAAGGTGGTCATAGGAACTCCGCAGTTAAATGATACGACCCCATCGAGTTTGAGCTCGATTGATTAGTATTGACGAGTACTTTGACCATGTATGGTAGCCAGGGTCTGATGATGGAGTCGAAAGGTGGTCATAGGAACTCCGCAGTTAAACGATACAACCCCATCGTATTTGGGCTCGTTTAGTTTGTATTGACGAGTACTTTGATCATGTATGGTAGCCAGGGTCTGATGATGGGGTCGGAAGGTGGTCATAGGAACTCCGCAGTTAAACGACACAACCCCATCGATCGTACTAGTTAGTTTTAATATACTTCTATAAAATAGGTACCAATTGAAAGGGCTTGCAGAGAGTAACTTTAAAAATAAAGTTACATTACTCTAAATCCAATATTTTCCTTTTTCTCAGTCATACTCTTGGTGGAGTGGTAGTGTTCATGGAACGTCTGGTAGGTTGGTTCCGGCTTTTGCGAGACTTCTTCGTCTCTCTCTATTCATGGAACTTCGTGTACATTCAATGAGGGAACACTTCAAAGGTTGTCCATCTGGTAGGCGATTGGCCGCGAGAACGTAGGCCCTCTACTCTTCCCTGTACCGCTAAACGTACCAAAGAGCTTTTATTGCCTATGATATATCCACACATAATAAAAATTAGCTGTTGCACAATCGACGAAAGTTTTCGTTTTAATGCAAAGCTCTTTAAGAATGGAAACGTTAGTACGGTGAGCAGTCTGTTTTATCCTCAGTAGACGCCTCCAGCGTCACATTTCAAGAGCATCAATTTTTTTATGGTGCTTGAATTTTCTCCGCATTTCGCAGTATTTGTGATTGTGGATCCCAGGTAGATAAACTCTAGACAATTTCGCAATCAACCTAACTTACATGTAATAGCCATATTTCATGTAAGTTAGGTTGATTGTTAGTCTTATGATCCACCACCATCATTTTTGTTTCATAAATCCAATCTGGTAGACTTCTCAGGTGGATGCCTCCTTCTGCGAAGCAGTAATGCTAGCAAAGGAGGAGACCGACCGCATCAGGCAACGGCGCTCACGCCGCAGCCGCCGCCGTAATTCCGATCCCGATTTCCTGCCACCGTAGGCGCGGACTTGCGGACGGCGGGCAATGGGTAGCTCGCTGTCCGTCCGTCCGGTAACAGACCGAACCAAGCTTAAGGGCGGGGGATGTCATTGGATGATTTTACCTACCATAAAAAAAATCCTGGCAGACTTCCAAAGATAGCAGACTAAGTTTCTTATGCTTTCCTATAATATGGGTAACAAATGAAAGGACTTGCTGAGAATACAAATGTGATTTAAATAAGGCATAACTAAAAAGTAAAAAATAAAATACAAGTAAAAAAAACTTTTTAAAAACAAGCTTTCAATTAAATGGCCTAAAAAGAAGAAAATAAACTTTTCCTTTATAACTTTTACTATCAATTTATAACGGCATTACACAATTTATATGATATAAAAGCTTGTCGCGAGATTTAACTGTGTCAATACACAGCTAAATAACTTCATAAATTAAATAAGTTAAAAAATTTCATCTATTGATTTTAATATTTTCAAAATCTCGCGACAAGCTTTTGTATCATATAAATTGTGTTATGCCGTTATAAATTGATAGTAAAAGTTATAAAGGAAAAGTTTATTTTCTTCTTTTTAGGCCATTTAATTGAAAGCTTGTTTTTAAAAAGTTTTTTTTACTTGTATTTTATTAGTATACGGTAGAGTGGGGTAAATCTTAATCTACCTACCCTAAACGCAAGATTAGAATCTCAAAAGAAAACCAAAATGCTTAACTGCATTGAAAACCTAGTTCTAGCCGTCCTAACCAAAGATTAGCCACCGGTGTGTGGCTGCACCTAGTTCTAGCCACTATGATGATGGCTAAACCTAGTTCTAACCGAAGATAAGTAGGATACACCTAGGTTTAACCGCACGCTAAAACTAGATGTACCCGCACGTCGGCTATTAGCCGTAACATATATACACCGTTAAATTTTGGTCGTTTTAATCCTGCGGAGGGTCGATTCGGTACATGAAACCTTATCAATTTGTAAAGATAAAAATAAATAAAATACAAGTAAAAAAAACTTTTTAAAAACAAGCTTTCAATTAAATGGCCTAAAAAGAAGAAAATAAACTTTTCCTTTATAACTTTTACTATCAATTTATAACGGCATAACACAATTTATATGATACAAAAGCTTGTCGCGAGATTTTGAAAATATTAAAATCAATAGATGAAATTTTTTAACTTATTTAATTTATGAAGTTATTTAGCTGTGTATTGACACAGTTAAATCTCGCGACAAGCTTTTATATCATATAAATTGTGTAATGCCGTTATAAATTGATAGTAAAAGTTATAAAGGAAAAGTTTATTTTCTTCTTTTTAGGCCATTTAATTGAAAGCTTGTTTTTAAAAAGTTTTTTTTACTTGTATTTTATTAAAGTTACTCTCTGCAAGCCCTTTCAATTGGTACCTATTTTATAGAAGTATATTAAAACTAACTAGTACGATCGATGGGGTTGTGTCGTTTAACTGCGGAGTTCCTATGACCACCTTCCGACCCCATCATCAGACCCTGGCTACCATACATGATCAAAGTACTCGTCAATACAAACTAAACGAGCCCAAATACGATGGGGTTGTATCGTTTAACTGCGGAGTTCCTATGACCACCTTTCGACTCCATCATCAGACCCTGGCTACCATACATGGTCAAAGTACTCGTCAATACTAATCAATCGAGCTCAAACTCGATGGGGTCGTATCATTTAACTGCGGAGTTCCTATGACCACCTTCCGGCTCCATCATCAGACCCCGGCTACCATATTGGATGAAAGTACTCGTCAATACAAACTAAACGAGCCCAAATTTGATGGGGTTGTGTCGTTTAAGTGCGGAGTTCCTGTGACCACCTTCCAGCTCCATCTTCAGACCTTGGTTACCATATAGGATGAAAGTACTCGTCAATACGAATCAAACGAGCCCAAATTCGATGGGTTGTATCGTTTAACTGCTGAGTTCCTATGATCACCTTCCGGCTCCATCATCAGACCCTGGCTATCGTACAGGATCAAAGTACTTGTCAATACGAATCAAACGAGCCCAAATTCGATGGGGTTGTATCGTTTACCTGCGGAGTTCCTATGACCACCTTCCGACTCCATCATCAGACCTTGGCTACCATACATGATCAAAGTACTCGTCAATACTAATCAAACGAGCTCAAACTCGATGGGGTCGTATCGTTTAACTGTGGAGTTCTTATAACCACCTTCCGGCTCCATCATCAGACCCCGGCTACCATATAAGATGAAAGTACTCGTCAATACAAACTAAACGAGCCCAAATTCGATGGGGTTGTGTCGTTTAAGTGCGAAGTTCCTGTGACCACCTTCCAGTTCCATCATCAGACCTTGGTTATCATATAGGATGAAAGTACTCGTCAATACGAATCAAACGAGCCCAAATTCGATGAAGTTGTATCGTTTAACTGTGGAGTTCCTATGATCACCTTCCGGCTCCATCATCAGACCCTGGCTATCATACAGGATCAAAGTACTCGTCAGTACTAATCAAGCGAGCTCAAACTCGATGGGGTTGTATTGTTTTATTGCTGAGTTCCTATGGCTACCTTCCAGCTCCATCATCAGATCAGCTCCATGTCATCATAATGTTGCATTGTCACCCGATTTACACATGCATGTAAAATTTCAGCTCAATCGGTTGAAGATATCTGCTTCAAAATTGAGTTGCAAGATTTGAGCCGAACATACATAGTTACATACAGTGCAAGCTAATAGAAAGCTTGTAATAAATGAGCAGATTTTGATTTTTTTATTTTATTTAACGTGATAAAAATTATCCTATGTCCTTCTCCTGGTTCTAAGGTACATTCTCACCAATTTTCAGCCAAAACGGTTAAGCCGTTCTTTAGTTATGAATATTGTAACTAACACGACTTTCTTTTTTATTTATAGATTATATAATATAAGTAATAGTAAAACCAAAAATACATCTTCTCTTCAGAAGTAAAACAACAAGACATTTTATGCGCAGAGATAGGAAATTAAAACATAAAAAAGAAAAGAAAAATCAACAACTCCTTGTACTTTTCTCATATATTTTTATGTTAAAACCAATTAAGACAACTTTTTGACTCATTTTTAACTATAAAAAAAATCAATCAAAAAATTCTTTATGTGATAGTATGTTACAAAAATATGTATCACTTATTTGAATAACTTAAATGACATTTAGGTAGAGTTTTACAAAACACGGGCCTGCACATTGTAGCGTGTATTTAGTTTTTACCACAGAAGAACTCTGGGCACTTCATAATTGGGCTTGCAGACAGCGAGCAAGAGGTAGCTCGTCGTCCAGCCGTCCGGTAACCTTCCGGACCAAGCCCAAGTCGTCGACGGTGCGCAGTGTTCCACACGTACCTTAAGGAGATGTCAGAAAATCTTAGGAGCCAGCAGGGTTGAATGGGTCATGGAATCGGGGCCATGGGTTATGTGAAAGTGAGCCCCAGGGTCCTCTTCTGTTCTGTGCCTGAAACGAAAGCAAAAATGGAACAGCTTTTAGTCAGTAAAAGTCTGACACGCCCTCCTGCTCCTCCCAGAGCGGGAAAAATCATAGGATAATTTCCTACCTTAAAAAAAACACAGAGGAACTTTACAATTAATCTTGTTTCGGACAGACATGGCTAGTCTGGTGTAAGATGTCGAATCAATTAGGAAATACAAGATCAGAATCTCAAAATACAACCAAAATGCTTAACTGAACTGAAAACCTAGTTCTAGCCGATGGTAAATAGGATAGACCTAAGCTTAACCACCGGGCGTGGCTGCACCTACATAGTTCTAGCCGCTATGATAAAGGCTAAACCTGGTTCTAACCAAAAATAAGTAGGATACATCTAGGTTTAACCGCACGTGGCCAGCTGCGCCTAGTTTTAGCTGGTTAAAAGTAGGTGTAGCCACACATGGGCTATTAGCCGTAACAATTATATAAAAGCTAAATAGTGTGTAGACATTCACTAAGAACGCATTTTACGAAATTTCTCCCCTAAGGGGGTACCCGGAGGACACGGTGGACCCGGAGAACATGGTGGACCCGGAGAACACGGTGGACCCGGAGGACACGGTGGACCCGGAGGACACGGTGGAGCACACTGTAGAGGTGTGCTCCGCCTGGGCGGAGCATCGCCGTGTCCTCGTGGGGGCGATCGGTGGCAGCGATCTCTCTCGCCGGGCCTGGGTTCAGGCCATGGTCCGTAGTGAGGAGGGATGGCAGGCGGTCGCCTCCTTCTGCGAAGCAGTAATGCTAGCAAAGGAGGAGGCCGACCGCATCAGGCAGAGGCAACGGGGCGCTCGCCCCAGCCGCCGCCGGGATTCCGATCCCGATTTCCGGCCACCGTAGGCGCGGGCTTGCGGACGACGTGCAATGGGTAGCACGCTGTCCGATCGTCCGGTAACCAACCGGACCGAGCCCAAGTCGTCGACGGCGCGTTCTGTTCCTGCGCGCCTCAAGGAGCTGTCAGCAAACCGTAGAGGCCCAGCCTGTTAGCTGCAGGCAGGCAGGGTCGAAGCCTGCTGCGGTCAAGGGCCTTTTTTGAGAGGGAAGCTCAGCTCCGGCACTATAGGCAACGAAGAAACGGGGTAGGTTTTTAATCAGTAAGACTCTGACACTACTTCCCGCTCCGTCCAAGGTGATTTGTCATTGGATGATTTTACCTACCTTAAAAATAAACCGCTAAGGGAAGTATGTATGGCAAAACCGACTTTCAAATGGACGAAGCCGCTGGCAGAAGCTAGTATTACATTATAGTATTATTCTATGGAAATGTTATATTTACTCAAGTATGAACATACATAAAAAAAATACATACAGCCGAACATAGAACCTCCTCCTTTTCGAAGTCGGTTAAAAAGTGTGTCGGTATCAGATCAAAAATTATTTCAGCTGCCGCGACAAATCAGAGCACTGTGGACCAGGCGCGAAATACGCCCCAATTGTACCATTGTGCGAACCACTGGAAGGACACGCCAGAAGTCCGTGTTCTCCTGAAGGCGATCGCCAGTGTTAGGAATGCTAAACGGATACCTCCTTCTACGATAATGCAATAAGTGAGGAAGAGGAAAGGTCTTATCCAGCGCCGATGCCCGACTGTTAGCACAGGCACTTTGGGTTCCACGCGTGCCACAAATAGATTTCACAAAAAACTTTGCCGCCTAAATCAATTTCGGAACTCTAAAGTAAATAACTAATAGACACACTGCAACAATATCAATTAACATTGACAATTACAAGAACTTTCCACAAATCTAATATCGCGTAAAAGATTTATAATAATTTAAAAATTCGTACGATGTACGACAATTATATCGTCTTCCGTTTGACGTTGGTTAGTACCTACTTAAAAAGGAGTAAATCAGCTGTTATTGAATTGTGAAGGTAGTATTAGTGTGGCCCTGCTTTACTTGTGCTTGAATCGGAGCTCACCGCCATTGAGGGCGACGACGATGGGCCGGTTCCACCTCACTAACAATGATCATTTCAAGGAGATAACAATGCTAGAGCGGTTTGAAAGCATACAGGTCCTTGAAATGCGCTACCATCGGTATCGGAAATAACGGTTAGAAGGGTTCACATGAGAGTTGAGTTTATGATGAAGTACCTGAAACTCTTCCTCGGCACGGAGTCAAAATTTTTGAAGCACTTCCGACGTTTGACTTCCAGATGGGAACGGATGGTATATTTCATGAGTTTCAGAAAAAAATCTTTGATTGATTTATTGTTTCGGATTCGGCGGGTAGACTTGACCGCAAGTCGCCGATGTGAGGATAAGCTCGAGGACATGATGGTGTATTAAGTCATCTCCTTCTATCACGATGCAGTAATGCAAGCAAAGGAGAAATGCAAAGGGTAAGTAAAGGAACACAGGTGGGTTTTAATCAGTAAAAATCTGATACTGGATCTCGCTCTGCCCAGAGCGGATAAACATATCTGATGACTTTTTTTTCTCAAAAAAAAAAGTTAGTACATCACATTCAGTAAACGTTTTTAAATTATTTATTGTCTAGAAAACAAAAAAGAAAAACAAAAACATAAAGTTGTTAAAGCCATTTTGCGCTTTTTTCGTGTAACATAACACGTTGGTTTGATTCTCGTTTTAATCTAATTTACACTACAACAGCTTGTTACTCTTTCTTCTCGGTGTAGGGGTGAGCTGCGATGTATTCAAGAGCCCTCAAGATGTAGTCTGGGATGGGCTGAGGTGGAGGGGGAGTGGGGAGATGAGCACCCTGTTGACAAAACAATAAGACATTAGCACTGTATAGTATTTAAACATCAGAAAATAATATTTAAAAGACCTTTTAGAAATTTCCGTCTAACTTGACCTTAAATTCTGAATAATATAATAAATAATATAATACTTCCACAACTATCACACAACACCGTCTAGTCCCAAGCTAAGCAGAACTTGTGTTATGGGTACCAGACAGCTGATAAATATACTTATATATTTCTAAATACATACATATTATAGATAAATAACACCCAGACACAGAACAAATGATCGTGCTCATCACACAAACATTTGTCCTGGGTGGGAATCGAACCCACGACCGCCGGCATAGCAGTCAGGGCCACTAACCACTAGACCAACAGGCCAGTGAATGTTTTACAAAATTAAAACAAACACCTACGCTCTTGCCATTAGGGCTGACGCAATTTAGATTATTTACTATGAAACATCTTACTTTCTAAGAATTGTTGTATACTTGCTTATCGTGACTTATTTTTACTAAGTGACCTTTTGAACTATATCGGTTATTTAATTAAAATATCATACTCAAAAATGTCATGCTATTAAATGATTTCCAATACAAAGTCAACCCAAAAATACTTAAGTGTACTTAAGGTTTTTAGAAGTTTTAAAACTAGTCTCATATCTTTTTTGTGCCTAGAAATTGATCAAACCAAATTGAAGACATGGAATCATACATGTTACAAATAGGTCAAAAACTAATGTTTACATATCCAATTCTGATTTTATCGTCAGCCAGCCATGCTTTAGAATTTGATCATCTTACAAAATAATGTTCCTATGTTCGTATACTTCCGAAAAGGTGTGTTTTGTCCCTGTTCATATTTATTTTACTATAGCCCAAATTGTCTCACAAATATGGCTATATTCATACTAAATTTGTTTAGTATTGCTTTATGTACTGACCTTGGGCTGGTATCCGTTCTCGTTGGCGACATAAGTTAAGGAGACGACTTCTCCCTCAGGGCCTGTGTAGGAGTTGGAGCCAGTGACTTCAAGGGCGACTTCCTGGAAATGAAAAACCCAAGTTTGAATAAAGATGGATATGAAAGCTTTATTGAAGATTGCTAAGAATCGTGACAACTACATATGAAAAGACTTTTATTGATTGTGTTTTTATGTTTTTTTTTTAAATGCACGTTTAGTCGTTAAAAGGGGCCTTCATAACCCGCCTATCGTCAACGAGCATTGTTTAAAAGCTTGCCGCTTCATCTAATGCAATCCATCGCTATGTATGATGGGTTAGCCGTTTTTACAAGCTTTCTATTAGCTTGCACTGTATGTAACTATGTATGTTCGGCTCAAATCTTGCAACTCAATTTTGAAGCAGATATCTTCAACCGATTGAGCTGAAATTTTACATGCATGTGTAAATCGGGTGACAATGCAACAATATGATAACATGGAGCTGATCTGATGATGGAGCTGGAAGGTAGCCATAGGAACTCAGCAATAAAACAATACAACCCCATCGAATTTGGGCTTGCTTGATTAGTACTGACGAGTACTTTGATCCTGTATGATAGCCAGGGTCTGATGATGGAGCCGGAAGGTGGTCACAGGAACTCCGCACTTAAACGACACAACCCCATCGAATTTGGGCCCGTTTAGTTTGTATTGACGAGTACTTTCAACTTATATGGTAGCCAGGGTCTGATCATGAAGCCGGAAGGTGGTCATAGGAACTCCGCAGTTAAACGATACGACCCCATCGAGTTTGAGCTCGTTTGATTAGTATTGATGAGTACTTTGATCATGTATGGTAGCCAGGGTCTGATGATGGAGTCGGAAGGTGGTCATAGGAACTCCGTAGTTAAACGATACAACCCCATCGAATTTGGGCTCATTTGATTCGTATTGACGAGTACTTTGATCCTGTATGATAGCCAGGGTCTGAAGATGGAGCCGGAAGGTGATCATAGGAACTCGGCAGTTAAACGATACAACCCAATCGAATTTGGGCTCGTTTGATTCGTATTGACGAGTACTTTCATCCTATATGGTAACCAAGGTCTGAAAATTGAGCTGGAAGGTGGTCACAGGAACTCCGCACTTAAACGACACAACCCAATCGAATTTGGGCTCGTTTGATTCGTATTGACGAGTACTTTCATCCTATATGGTAACCAAGGTCTGAAAATTGAGCTGGAAGGTGGTCACAGGAACTCCGCACTTAAACGACACAACCCCATCAAATTTGGGCTCTTTTAGTTTGTATTGACGAGTACTTTCATCCTAAATGGTAGCCGGGGTCTGATGATAGAGCCGTAAGGTGGTCATAGGAACTCCGTAGTTAAACGATACAACCCCATCGAATTTGGACTCGTTTGATTCGTATTGACGAGTACTTGGATCCTATATGGTAACCAGGGTTTGATGATGGAGCTGGAAGTTTGCCATAGGAACTCCGCAATTACCAATAACCCTATCGACTTTAGGCTCATTTGATTTGTAATGACGAGTACTTGGATCGTATATGGTAACCAGGGTTTAATGATGGAGCTGGAACGTGGTCATAGGAACTCCGCAGTTAAACGACACAACCCCATCGAAATTGGGCTCATTTGATTTGTATTAACTAGTGTTTGGATCCTATATGGTAACCAGATTCTGATGATGGAGCTGGAAGGTTACCATAGGAACTTCGTAAGAAATCGACACAATCCCATCGAGTTTGGGCTCATTTGATTTTTATTGATGAGTACTTGGATCTTATATGGTAACCAGGGTCTGATGATGGAGCTGGAAGGTTGCCATAAGAACTCCGCAATTAAACGATATAACCCCATCGACTTTAGGCTCATTTGGTTTTTAATGACGAGTATTTGGATCCTATATGGTAACCAGAGTCTGATGATGGAGCTGTATCGTGGTCATTGGAACTCCGCAGTTAAACGACACAACCCCATCGATCGTACTAGTTAGTTTTAATACACTCCTACAAAATAGGTACCAATTGAAAGTGCTTGCAGAGAGTAACATGAAAAATAAAGTGACATTACCCTAAATCCAATATTTTCCTTTTTCTCAGTCAAACTCTTGGTGGAGTGGTAGTGTTAATGGATCGTCTGGTAGGTTGATTGCGGCTTTTGCGAGACTTCTCCATCTCTCTCTATTCATTATATTCGTGTACATTCAATGAGGGAACACTTCGAAGATGATTTAGTGAGGTCTGTCCATCTGGTAGGCGATTGGCCGCAAGAACGTAGGCCCTCTACTCTTCCCTGTACCACTAAACGTTCCAAAGAGCTTTCATTGCGTATGATATATCCAAACATCTTAAAAATTCGCTGTTGCACAATCGGCAAAAGTTTTTGTTTTAATGCAAAGCTCTTTAAGAATGGAAACTTTAGTACGATGAGCTGTCTGTTTTATCCTCAGTAGACGCCTTCAGCGTCACATTTCAAAAGCGTCAATCTTTTTACGGTGCTTGAATCTTCTTCGCATTTCCCAGTATTTTTGATTGTGGATCCCAGGTAGATAAACTCTGGACAACTTCGTCTTACGATCCACCACCATCATTTTTGTTTCATAAATCCAACCTGGTAGACTTCTTAAGAGGTCGCCTCCTTCTGCGAAGCAGTAATGCTAGCAAAGGAGGATGCCGACCACATCAGGCAACGGCGCTCACGCCGCAGCCGCCGCCGTAATTCCGATCCCGATTTCCTGCCACCGTAGGCGCGGACTTGCGGACGGCGGGCAATGAGTAGCTCGCTGTCCGTCCGTCCGGTAACAGACCGAACCAAGCCCAAGGGCAGGGGATGTCATTGGATGATTTTACCTACCATAAAAAAAGAAAATAAAAATAAAAATCCTGGCAGACTTCTAAAGATAGCAGACTAAGTTTCTTATGCTTTCCTACAATATGGTTAACATATGAAAGGACTTGCTGAGAATACAAATGTTATTTAAATAAGGTATAACTAAAAAGTAAAAAAATAAATTACAAATAAAAAAACTTTTTTAAAAACAAGCTTTCAATTAAATGGGCTAAAAAGGAGAAAATAAACTTTTCCTTTATAACTTTTACTATCAATTTATCACGGCATTACACAATTTATATGATACAAAAGCTTGTCGCGAGATTAAACTGTGTAAATACACAGCTAAATAACTTCATAAATTAAATAAGTTAAAAAACTTCATCTATTGATTTTAATATTTTCAAAATCTCGCGACAAGCTTTTGTATCATATAAATTGTGTAATGCCGTGATAAATTGATAGTAAAAGTTATAAAGGAAAAGTTTATTTTCTCCTTTTTAGCCCATTTAATTGAAAGCTTGTTTTTAAAAAAGTTTTTTTATTTGTAATTTATTTTTAACTCACATTTCCTACGGCCTTGACTACAGCTTGAGCCTGTCCACTGATACCGTTGTTGGTCTCGTAGAAGTACTGGTAGCTACCCTCGGGAGCCTGCTCAAAGTCGCTGCGCACGACCGCCGCTTCTTGATCAGGGGTTGCGGCGTATACGCACGCGACGATGCAAGCTGCTACGATGAAGGATTTCTGTCGGAGGAATTCGGGTTTCAATATTCGATTGAGTTTGAAATGTCATTATTTTTTTCTACATTAATGATTTTGATTTTGAATTTCTTATTAAATTTTAGTTTAAAATTATTTAAAACAATAATTTAAATCATTTTGACTGTTGAGTCATTTATTTTCATTAAAACAGTTGTTTACTTTTTACCCGACTGCGCCAGAAGGAGGGTTATGTTTTTCGAGAGTATGTATGTATGTATGTATGTATATATGTATGTATGTATGTATAATTGTTTGGCACGCTCTGCAGCCTGAACGGCTCGATGGATTTTAGCTGGAGAGGTGTCGTTAGATTCGTATTTACTGTGAGAGTGACACTGGGTATATCAAAATAAAAAAAAAACAAAATGTCGGATTTTTGGCGCCAAATTCAAATATTTGGCACGTTCTGTGGCCTGAACGGCTCGATGGATTTTAGTTTGCGAGGCGTCGTTAGATTTGTAATTACTGTGAAAGTGATATCGTAAAAAAATAAAACTAAAAAAGTAAAAAATAAAAATGGTAATTTAAAAAACTAAAAAACCCGACTGCTTTTCTGAGTATTCATGAAAAAGCCCTAAAACAAGAAAGTCGTTGTAGCAGTCGGGACCCATTCTAGAAAGTCTGCCGTCTAGTCAGTAGATCTATGATGTAATGGGTCCCGACTGCTACAACGACTTTCTTGTTTTAGGGCTTTTTCATGAATACTCAGAAAAGCAGTCGGGTTTTTTAGTTTTTTAAATTACCATTTTTTCCAAAGTAAAATTATATTTGGAAGTACAAATTATGAGTGATTAACTGTAGTTTTGATTAGTAATAAGAAAACTATCAAATTCCAACTCAACTAATTAGAATATTCCAAAAACACAAAGTGCCTACACAACACTATGTACTCAACGAATAAGTCGAGATGTCATAATGTAACAAATGAGCTATCTGGCATTTCAGTATTGCACCAATATTAACTAAACAATTCACTAACAAATGGACTGAACTATTTATCAAATTCACATGTAAATTGAATCTGTATCGCAAATTATATGTTACCGGCAATCTGTATAATTCAGGTATTCTATACAATATCTAGGCAATGTATGGAATATCTGGGGCATCCAGGCAATGTATAAAATATTATAAATATTTGAGTCATTAATTAAAATTACCAAGATAATGCATACAATTGTTAGAGATTGTGTTAGAGTACCAGCTGGTATACCGGCACTGTATTAAATAAATAGATTGAAATAAGTAGTATTACCACGGATTACTTAAAAGCAATGTGTATAAAAGACGAGAGCAGGGAAGGCGGTGACGTAATGTTAAGGCACCCGACACGGACAGGTTTAAAGTAAGGCTATTTCCGGGTAGTTATTTATTCCGGGTAGATAAATAAAAATAACAACGTGTCGGAGAACCCTTAATTTACTTCACCTTATTCCTTTCTTTCGTCTTTTACACACATTATCGACTGCGCATTTCCAGCACTAAAGAAAAGTGCAAAAGATTTTATACATTTCCTACATTTTACTAGTCATTATTTCAGCCGAAAGACGTCCAATGTTGGACATAGGCCTCCCCCAAGCGTCGCCACAACGACCGGTCCTGTTCGTCTCGCATACACCGGATTCCAGCGACCCTGACCAGGACATCGGTCCACCTTGTGGGACGCCTTCCAACGCTGCGTCTTCCGGTACGCGATCCTTAAGAACCTTTCGGCCCTATTTTACGAGTAAGTGTCCTATACGTTGCCTTGGTATGTTTTTTTTATGTATAGAATATTGGATTATACAGATAGCCGGTAACATAATTATATATCAGTTACGCATCTTCAATCATGATATTCACTGCATTTCAAATTGAAAAACTTTTATTGCAAAAAATACTCAAAACGTACACAAATTGATTAATTAGCAAAAAATTATTATAATTATTTATAGATTAATTTTATTATTTAATTTAATTATTATATATACAATATTTTTTTGTTGTTAATATTATAGAAAATATTTAATTTTAGCGCTGTCTTCACTTACCATTTTGGTGCTGCTTATTCGAACTTCAAGTTCAATCTAACGCTGGAGTAGAATCTAAATTTCTTATATACACACATTACACACACACAAGATATGAAATAAGAATAATGCCTACTAATACCTTTACCGGCAGGAAAGGTCAACTTTTGTTTTTAGGGTCCCGTAAATTATTTTCATGTGGAACGTGAGGAGTGGCTGGAAAGACGTCATGGCGTCCTCAACTTCCGCATGACGCAGGTCCTTACGGGAGTTGGTAAGTTCGGGAGGTACCTGCAGCGAATTCCTGAGAAAGAAACGCCCGGGTGTAACGATGGAGCATATGGTAGAGGTGAGCCCCGCTTGAGCAGAGCACCGCCATGTCCTCGTGGAAGCAATCGGTGGCAGCGACCTTTCGCGCCGGGCCCTGGTTCGGGCTATGGTCCGGAGCGAGGAGGAATGGCAGGCGGTCGCCTCCTTCTGCGAAGCAGTGATGCTAGGGAATGGCGCGGAATGGTAGGTAGTCGCTTCCTTCTGTAAACCAGTAATGTTAGTGATGGAGGCGGCCACACGCGTGAGGGAATGGCCTTCACGCCCCAGCCGCTGGGATTACGATCCTGATTTCCAGCCACCATAGGCATAGGTTGCGGACGGCGAGCAATGAGTAGCTCACCGTTCGGGTGTCCGGTAACGATCCGGAGAGTAAAATTCTGCCGCTTCACTAAAGAACGGGAGAAGCCATTGGATGATTTTGTACCTATAAAAAAAAAACAAATATATTTTGAATATGGTGTTCTCATATATTATTTAGAAAAAATAATTTATAAAATAACAATATAGATTTTCTTACTGCGTGACAAATCTAAACAAAAAGCTTATTGTGAGAACCTCAAATTATTGAAGAAGAAGGGGAAACTAAAATTGTTTTTTCTTTTAAAACTAATGAGATAGATAGATAGATAGATATATTCTTTATTGTACACCAAAGATAAAATTACAATAGGAACTTAAAATTAATAGGGTGTCACAATGGGCGGTCTTATTGCTAAAAGCGATTTTTTACAGACAACCTTTGCAACCTTTGTGACCTTTGAACGATCTGCTTAAACCCGGTACCTTTGGGTATGCAGACAACAGCACTGTTGCTGAGAGTTACATATCCAGTGCACGAGCTAGTGCAGTCCCTTCGAAATCCCCAGATCCGGTCTCTTCGAAAGGCTGTGGTTGTGCGGTTGAGCTTGTTCTTGGACAGCTACCTCTAAGAAATTTTTTCATATTAAAATAACATTTTAAAAAACAATTCATTCGGAACACTACGCGCGAAGCCGATTCGCACTTGCTTGTTTTTTTTTTTACAACGACCTGCCACCTTTGACATTTTCATTTTAAACAAACAAAAAACGTGTTATACTTAAACTAGTAAAAAAAAATATTACATAAAACATTAATATTAAAATTTTACGTACGCACAATATGTATGTGAGAACGATGTTATAAAAGAAACTATTCAGAAATCCACAAATTATAATTTATTAGTGAGGGCAGCTAAGTTATGACTAGTCGTAATTGATGGCGCCCGTTTACGAACTTAATGCATAGATTAGTAACTAGTTCAAGCGTTTTGGGAACTGAATGATCCAAAATATGCGCCAACATCAGAGTACATATTTGGGTGTGCATGTCTATCCTAATAGTTAAAAATTGCTAGGGCATATTTAAGTCAATGTCAGAATTTGATACAAATTACTTTGACATGTGCTATGCAATAACATACCGAACTGGGCCCGCGTGGTGGATTACGGCCCATTCCCTCTCCTAGAGAGGAGGCCTGAGTCCCAGCAGTGGGAACATTAAAAGGCTGATGATGATGATGCAATAACATAAAACTATATGAAATAGACTTTATACAATTCAAAGATAGACAATATTCAGCAGATTCAACGATATTTTGATATTGTACTGTTCTGCTAATCAATTAGCGCTAAATTAGTTGCGCAGGAGAAAGTAATCTTGAACCTATGTATAATATGCTTGGCTACACAGTGTGCGTTCTAAAGAAGATTTAAAGATCTTATTCAGTTGAATGTAGAGGGGTATTGTATTAAAACAATTTAGACGGCACCCTTTTTTTTAAACACCGAGACTTACTCTAGGCAATATTCTAATATTCTTTGAACTAATCGATCCCATTCCTAGTATTGTTGTCAGCAAACTGTAGGGGCCCAACAGGATCGAAGCCTACTCTGGGGCCATGGGTAAATGTGAAAGTGTACATCAGGGCGAAACGGGGTCGGTTTTTTAGTCAGTAAAAGTCTGATACTATCTCCCGCTCCGCCCAAGGGCGGGAAATGTAACTGGATGATTTTTACTCACCGAAAAAGAAAAGTATTATAATCACGTCGGATACCTCTTCTATAAAAAAATAAGTAGATTTTTTCTAATGTACGTGACATTTTTATAGATAAATCGACAAAGTACCATAATGACAACGTTATTTCTTTTTATTATTGTCAGATCACAAATTAAGAGAGTACCGTCAAAAGATGTGTATAGGAACGCAGAGGTCAATAATCACGGCGGTAAGTCCTCTCTTTGAGGAGTGGCTGGAGTGGCAACACAGCGTCCTCAGCTTCCGCATGACGCAGGTCCTCACCGAACATGACAAGTTCGGAAGGTTCCTGCATTGCATTCAAGCAGAAGAAACGCCCGGGAGTCACCATTATGTGAACTGCCCGGAGGACACGGTGGAGCATATGGTGGAGATTTATCCTGCTATGGCTATCGGTGGCAGCGACCTTTCGCGCCGGGCCCTGGTTTTGGCTGTGGTCCGGAGCGAGGAGGAATGGCATACGGTCGCCTCCTTCTGCAAAGCAGTGATGCTAGTGAAGGAGGAGGCCGCACGCGTAAGAGAACGAACGTGGATGATCCACCCTTAAAAAAAGGGGTAAATGTTGATTTAGACGTCCCCCCATTTTTCCTAATATTGGTTTCTAGCAAATGCAAAGCTTCTATCATTTTTGTGTTACAACACAAGTAAAATGCAATATTAACTGGTCATTAATTGCAGTATTTATGTGCTGCAAACAATTTCTATATAAGGTGAAAAAACCAATTTTAAAGTTTTGTTCCTATTCACGCCTGCGTTCCTTTTCGCTCCCTTTGACTGTAGTTACTGTCAGCTTCAATGGCTATCGGTTTTCGTATCTTCCTGATGTTTCAAATCAAGTACATCATACAAATGTGCAACTTACCGCTATACACAGAATGTAACGATGATAATGGACGCTCTGATAGCTTGTTCACGGAAAAGGTCCCCTGTTTGCCGATGACATAGTGCTGGGTGCCGAGAGTAGTCTCGAGCGGCTCAGAGCAGATTGAGCAGACTGGAGTCTTGTATGGTAGAGAACGTTGATCTAAAATGAAGTAGAACCAAAACTACTTGTAAATACTTTTTTTATGATTTCAGTATTATCCTTTCGCTGTGTCCTTAGCTCTAGCAGACACGCCCACACCGATCTACTCCGGCTTTCAGTACCTCGGATTGCTCATCCAAGGGGAATATGCAGCAGACTGAAACGGAACTCCTCAGATCAACTCAGAAGGGATGAAATGGTTACAGTTCTTTAAAACCACTTGTGACCCTCTGATGCCCCTCAAGTAAATGGGTAAAATTTACAAATCCGTAATATGATCTGTAAACAATGAAAGATGTTATAAACTTCGGGTGGATTCGGTTGATTTCGGGCTGTTGTACCTATATGCTCTAATCGTACCTAGAACTGCGATACCCCGATGCAGGACTTTGTAGTTTAATTTCTATGTGGCGACCAGCTTAAAGCTGGTGTCAAGGCAGGTTGGCAGGTTTGATATGCTAAGATATATCGAAATAAAGGTTTCAAATGAAATGAAAATATATTACAATGAAGTGTAAAGGAAAGGCAATCATCACGCGGGCGCCGCAGGGCGATTCCCGGCCACCGTAGGCCCGGGCTTGCGGACGGCGAGCAATAGGTAGCTCAGTGTCATCGGATATTAAGCTACCGTGAGCAGTGAGTGAGGACGAGGCCCAAGTCGATGGCGCGTCCTGTTCCATTCATGCCTCAAAGCGATGTCTGTATAATGGACCGGTTATGTGGGAGTTTCTGAAATAGTTACCGCGAGCCAAAAGGCAACTGTAAGAACTCGAGTGGGTTTTATTTAGTAAAAGTACTCCCTTCTCGTTTTACCCTGAACAAGATAACTTGCTTGATGATTTTTCTCACCCTCAAAAAAATAAGTAAAACAACAAATTTGGTAAACTTTTTTACATTATTTACTGTCTAGAAAACAAAAAATTAACAAAAATATAAAATTGTTAAAGCAATTTACGCTTTATGGCAGGTTTTTTCGAGTAACATAACATGTTGGTTTGGTTTGGTTTGAACTTGAGTTCTGCTACAATTGCTTAGTTCTTCTCGGTGTAGGGGTGAGCTGCGATGTATTCAAGAGACCTCAGGATGTAGTCTGGGATGGGCTCAGCGGGAGGGGGAGTGGGGAGATGAGCACCCTGTTGACAAAACAATAAGACATAAGCACTGGGACACAATGGAAATAATTCAGAAAATAAGAAGTAAAAAGGTGTAATCCTAGTATTTTCCATCTAACTAGAGATCTGAATGATATAATAATATAACTTAATATTAAATTGTCGATCTGGGATGACACAATTTAGATTATTTTGTAGCAATCTACCAGAATATTGCCAAACCTATCTGCACGCCTAAGCCTATATTGCCTATCTGCACGTGCATATGTTTTATAAATAAAGTACTAAAATCACTTCACTAATTAAAATGATACATACACTAAACACAATAACTCCTAGCTAAAATATGACGTCACAAAACAACTCCTCATTTATGTCGACTGGAAGTATGCCCAAAACACTGGCGGCACTGCCATGTTGTATGGCAATGCTTAATCTCCGACGTAGGCAAAAGCCAGCCCTTGGGACACGCGAAGTGTCAACGAAGCGTTTGGATAATTATTAAAAAGCGTGTGAGCATTAGGACCCCACGGCCCAAGAGTTAGAACCCTAAACGGCTCAAAAATATAACTGCCGGCTAAACTAATACAATATATTTTATTAAATAACCTTTTGACCTATATCGGCTAGCCAATCAAAACATCTTACTAAAAAATGTGGTGCCATTTAATGTTTTTCAAGAAAAGGTCAACTTAAATCAGGCTTAAGAGGTTTCTATAGTTTAGACTGTACAAATTGAGCAAACTAATAAATAATATCTGGCCAAAAGTTGATTCAATACCATATTTCAAAGAGAATCTATTGAAATAACTTTCACAGCTTCGTTTTTTCGATCTATTTTTTTATATTGTCTTCAAACAACGAAGTTGTAGAGCTTGGTTATCATATAATTTAATGTTTCTACGTTTATAAGGTTACGATAAAAGCTAGTTATATCCCTGTTCGCAGATATTTAATTGTAGCCTAAATTGTCTTACAAAGTTAGCGATGTTCATGGTATGTTCGTTGCTGTGCTATATACTGACCTGGGGCTGGAATCCGTTCTCGTTGGCGATATAAGTCAAGGAGATGACTTGTCCCTCAGGGTTTGTGTAGGTGTTGGAGCCTGTGACTTCAAGAGCGACCTCGTCCTAGAAAAGAAAAACCCAAGTTTTACTAAAGATGAAAATAAGAGCTTTAGTGAAGATTGGTAAAAATCGAGACAAGTATGGGATATCCAAAGGTTTATTGATATTTATTGTGACTTTATATCTTTTCGGCAACATGTATTACTATTACTATTGGCTTTATTAACAGTAACGTATAAATATACGTTACTGTTAATAAAGCCACCAATAAAATCACGCTATACACTTGTATCTATAAAAAATATCCACAGATCAAAATGTGCATTTAGTTGTTAACTCACCTTTCCGACGGGCTTAACTACGGCTTGAGCCTGTCCACTGATACCGTTATCGGTCTCATAGGCAAACTGGTAGTTACCCTGGGGGTCCTGCTGGAAGTCGCTGCGCAGGACCTGTGCAGTCTGGTCAGGGGTTGCGGCGAATACGCACGCGACGATGCAGGCTGCTACGATGAAGGATTTCTGTCGAGGAAATTTAAGTTTCGTACAAAGGGAAAAAACGGGACCCTATTGCTTTTACTCTACTATCCGTCTATCTCTCACCAGGCTCTATCTCTTGAACCATGACAGCTAGATAGTTAGGTAGATTGCAAACAATTTATTTTTTTTCGGTTCCGATCTATTTGGAGTAACATCTAACAAATTTAGAAATACTGTAATCAATAAATTAACAAACCAAATTTACTTAGAATTATAACCTAAACAAAATGCAATGTAAATTCACTCGCATGCTTTGACAGTTCATAAATAAAAAAATAAAAATATATTGAATAGATAACATATGGATAACGTTGTGAGAGACAAATATACTACTAACTTTAGATTATAAGAATTATTAATTAAGACACTCTATGTAACTATTTGTTTTCCCAAAAAAAAAAAAAAATCACATGCGATTTACTTCTGTTTCCGCTTTAACAAGAACAACTACTAAAATTAGAACAAAGTAAATATTTAAGCTTTAAAATTATAACAAAATATTATAATTAATAACAACTTTACGGTCAAAAATGTCTTAATTGTCTGTAATTGATTGAAATAGATTTAAAACAATATAAATAAATAAAATAAATATCAAGAAATACAAGCGATTAGTAATATAGTCATAAACTACATTAAGAATATCTCATAAACATCACTCAATTTCAACTCGACTAATGAATATGTCAGAAACACTAAGTACCTACCTACACAACAATATATACTCAATGAAGAAGTCAAGATATGTCCTAATGTAATAAATGAGCAATCTGGCATTTCAGTATTGCGCCAATGTTAACTAAACCTTTCACTAACAAACAAATATTTATCAGATTCACTTGTAAATTGAGTCTTATAGACTTATACATTAATTACACATCTTACTTTCCATGATATTCACCATATTGTAAATTTTGAACTTTTATTGCATGACAGATACTTTAACGAAGTTTACACTAATTAATTGATTATCAAAAACAACTTAAATTACAACCGAACACTCTTTATCAAAACATTTCTGAATCACAAGTTTTGTTTAATACTATTTGTTGGTACACGAAACAATATATTTTATTTTAGCTTTGACTGCACTTACCATTTTTGTGCTGCTTATTCGAACTTCAAGTTCAATCTAATGCTGGGACTGAATCTAAGTTTCTTATATACACATTCACAGGAATCTCGAGTATGAAATCATACCTACCAATAACTGCATCAGTAGGAAAGGTCAACTTTTGTTTTTTTTTTTCAACGACTTATCGCCAGCCAGTATGCTTGACATTTTCATTTCTAACAAACTAAAAACGTGTTCTGCATATAATTTTTTTTACATAAAACAAGGAGTTTTATATTCGTCTGAATAAATTAAAGAAAAGTGAATATCATGTTGTGATCATTGATAGGTTGATAGGTAGTTTTTGCATAGGTACTTATCGTCTTATCAGTACGGATGTGCGAATTCATTTCAATTTATCTAGGAATATTATGCCTTACCATGCCTCCATTGCATGAAAAGTAATAAACTTTCTGTGGAAAGTGCTTTTAACCTGTTGAAGCAAATAGATAGGTACAAAATTATAAGTACCTAGTATTTTTTTTTGTGTTAGCAAATAAATATAGAAATTAGTACCTAGTACATATTTTTTTTTGGTTTTAGCAAATAAATATAGAAATTAAAGTACCTAGTACTTATTTTTAGCAAATAAAAATAAATATTTTAATATCGAGCACACCAGCACTAATTTCTTTTTTGTTTTAGCAAATAGATACTTAAATTTTTATTAAGTACATATATTGTTTGTACCTATTTGCTTCAGCAGGTTAAGAATATTTTTTACAGAAAGTTTATTATTTGTAATGCAATAGAGGTATGTATAAGATGTGTTTTTAGATATTGTTTGATCATAATTTAAAAAATCAATAAAATTACGATTGGTCTACTACCAAATTTTATTTGATTATTTTTTTAAATACTGGCAAGCATTATTAAAAAGCAATGAATAAATTAATAATTCCTTTATATACATCATTTTACATTTCAAAACAGAAACATGTTCAATGTCAATCGTTGGTGAATGTTTGGCACTTGAAATATCTGGATATTCATTTGAATGATGCATCTCAAAGTACATTTAGAAAGCTACATTCTTGAAGTTCGATGACTGCTGTTCAAGCACTTACAACTATAAAACATGCGATATTGATTCTATTTCAAAGTATTTTATCATGCAAAAAGATTTTTTATGAGATATTTATTTAATTTTAAGCACTAGTAAAAAAAATCACTGTACAAAAGCGGATTTAATACCTTAGGCATTGTCTACGTTTTTGGTGGTGAGGAAATATAACATGGCGGATGTAATACAAACAGAAAAGAAATGAGTACAATAAAATACATGTCTACGTATAAATAACTAATTTTATTGTGAAAAAAAAAAAATCAACGATCAATACTGTGATGATTCAACCGACTTCTTGCGAACGTATTCACGTATTTTTACCCTGAAAGAAAACTGGCTGGTTTCCATTCTGACGTTCAAAGAGAGTTCTTTCCAGAGGGAGATTACCTTGACAAAAAAAAAAGAGAATGGATAAACCCAGAGCGATGTGAGAGACATCACAGAAGACGATTGTTTGTGGGCCGAACATTTTAATGAACAAACAAATTGATTTAAAAAAATCAGATAGTAAGAGGAAAGACTCTTATCTAGAAAAGAGAACAGAGTAATCAAAACCCTTACCGCTCTGCACTGTCGAATAGGTAACCATATTAAAAGCGAAAGATGCACTGATATTTAAAGACTTAATAATCATAGCAGTACAAATCCTAATAGCTTTGATACTGATTGGACATGACCCTTCAAAGATAATAAACTTATTGGCACACGTGTAAACTTTTGTCAATAGTTCTGTAGGAATATATTAAATCAGTTTGGTGTTCATTGCTTCCTTCAAGAACGTCAATCAATTTATTCAACTATTAAAAGACAATCTCTGTCCATAGCAACCATATTCATTGTTAAAAGTAGAAATGAAAGACGTGGAGTTGAATAAGCAAAAGATGACCTGAAGAAAGCAGCATACAATAAAAAAGAGGATAAAGATCACAGAGCCTCAGTTGATGACTCAGGTCAAGGTCTAAATGACGGAACGAAGAACGTAAATCAGTAGGCAGCTGTGGGCTCAATACAATGCCGAATATTAATTATATTTACTTATCATTGCAAACTTAAGTATTTGTTATAAGTAAATTTCAACCGCAAAGTCCTTTCAAACATTACAAAATATGTAACAGCCTATTAATAATGTCGTAGTTGAGCCAAGAGTTTCGTTAATCACCTACTGGTGTAACCATTACCATGAAATCGAAAGCTAGATACAGAAGGTCATATCTGTACAATGTGCGGAAACAGTCACATGCCCAAATAAACGCTAACGTAAGAAGCACTTAAACAAATGTCAGCTGCAATCGCGCTTGCGTTTGCTGTACCTATACGTGTTTAGAGGCTCTGGGGCACTCAACACAGTAAAATTCTAAAAGGAAAGTCAAAAATCCTTATTATTAAGCATTACCCATGAAACTTTCCCGTAGCACTGACAATCCCACGATATTTTTAGACTTTCTGACGCTGTCAATGTCATTGTGCCTAACGTCTCTGTGATTTTCAATCAAAAACGTTATTGCCAGTTGAATAGAATCGGTCTTCTGTATCAATCTGTTATGTGAGATTACGGCTCCAATTTGGTGTATCGTCATTTTAACAGAACAAAGCTACGTATGACCTGGATACTATCGTCATTGTTGACAGCGTTACCAAAGCTCTTTAATAGTGTGCATTATGAAATAATGTTTTACTGCTCTTTCTGATTAATACCAGTCTTCGTTAGCCTATGGCTGTCAGTCTATAGTTTGCTTAAAACTGAACTTTGATCTATCTATGACCTTGTCATTTGAACTTTGCTGGATGGATTTGGACAGTGTTTTGGTCAACACGCACTTGAGTCGTGCAAGATGTAGTCGGTAAATATGAAATCTTTAAGTAAAGGCACGCCCTAGTTTCAACAGTGCATGTGGAACTATTTACAATACTTAGATCAAAATCAAGGAGAGTAAAAATGTACATAGAGATACTTAAAATATCTTATATTAAGTTATAAAATAAATTACAAATAAAAAAACTTTTTTAAAAACAAGCTTTCAATTAAATGGGCTAAAAAGGAGAAAATAAACTTTTCCTTTATAACTTTTACTATCAATTTATAACGGCATTACACAATTTATATGATACAAAAGCTTGTCGCGAGATTTTGAAAATATTAAAACCAATAGATGAAGTTTTTTAACTTATTTAATTTATGAAGTTATTTAGCTGTGTATTTACACAGTTTAATCTCGCGACAAGCTTTTATATCATATAAATTGTGTAATGCCGTTATAAATTGATAGTAAAAGTTATAAAGGAAAAGTTTATTTTCTCCTTTTTAGCCCATTTAATTGAAAGCTTGTTTTTAAAAAAGTTTTTTTATTTGTAATTTATTTTTTACTTTTTAGTTATACCTTATTTAAATCACATTTGTATTCTCAGCAAGTCCTTTCATTTGTTACCCATATTGTAGGAAAGCATAGGAACTTAGTCTGCTATCTTTAGAAGTCTGCCAGGATTTTATTTTTATTTTCTTTTTTTATGGTAGGTAAAATCATCCAATGACATCCCCTGCCCTTGGGCTTGGTTCGGTCTGTTACCGGACGGACGGGCAGCGAGCTACTCATTGCCCGCCGTCCGCAAGTCCGCGCCTATGGTGGCAGGAAATCGGGATCGGAATTACGGCGGCGGCTGCGGCTTGAGCGCCGTTGCCTGATGCGGTCGGCATCCTCCTTTGCTAGCATTACTGCTTCGCAGAAGGAGGCGACCTCTTAAGAAGTCTACCAGGTTGGATTTATGAAACAAAAATGATGGTGGTGGATCGTAAGACGAAGTTGTCCAGAGTTTATCTACCTGGGATCCACAATCAAAAATACTGGGAAATGCGGAGAAGATTCAAGCACCGTAAAAAAGATTGACGCTTTTGAAATGTGACGCTGGAGGCGTCTACTGAGGATAAAACAGACTGCTAATCGTACTAACGTTTCCATTCTTAAAGAGCTTTGCATTAAAACAAAAACTTTTGCCGATTGTGCAACAATGAATTTTTAAGATGTTTGGATATATCATAGGCAATCAAAGCTCTTTGGAACGTTTAGTGGTACAGGGAAGAGTAGAGGGCCTACGTTCTTGCGGCCAATCGCCTACCAGATGGACAGACCTCACTAAATCATCTTCGAAGTGTTCCCTCATTGAATGTACCCGAATATAATGAATAGAGAGAGATGGAGAAGTCTCGCACAAGCCGCAACCAACCTACCAGACGATCCATTAACACCACCACTCCACCAAGAGTTTGACTGAGAAAAAGGAAAATATTGGATTTAGGGTAATGTCACTTTATTTTTCATGTTACTCTCTGCAAGCCCTTTCAATTGGTACCTATTTTGTAGGAGTGTATTAAAACTAACTAGTACGATCGATGGGGTTGTGTCGTTTAACTGCGGAGTTCCTATGACCAAGTTCCAGCTCCATCATCAGACCCTGGTTACCATATAGGATCCAAGTACCATCATTACAAATCAAATGAGCCTAAAGTCGATAGGGTTATATCGTTTAATTGCGGAATTCTTATGGCAATCTTCCAGCTCCATTATCAGACCCTGGTTACTATATAAGATCCAAGTACTCATCAATAACAATCAAATGAGCCCAAACTCGGTGGGATTGTGTCGATTTCTTACGAACTTCCTATGGTAACCTTCCAGCTCCATCATCAGAACCTGGTTACCATATAGGATCCAAGCATTCGTCAATACAAATCAAATGAGCCCAATTTCGATAGGGTTGTGTCGTTTAACTGCGGAGTTCCTATGACCACGTTCCAGCTCCATCATTAAACACTGGTTACCATATAGGATCTAAGTACTCGTCATTACAAATCAAATGAGCCTAAAGTCGATAGGGTTATTGGTAATTGCGGAGTTCCTATGGCAAACTTCCAGCTCCATCATCAGACCCTGGTTACAATATAGGATCCAAGTACTCGTCAATACGAATCAAACGAGCCCAAATTCGATGGGGTTGTATCGTTTAACTACGGAGTTCCTATGACCACCTTCCGACTCGATCATCAGACCGTGGCTACCATACATGATCAAAGTACTCGTCAATACTAATCAAACGAGCTCAAACTCGATGGGGTCGTATCGTTTAACTGCGGAGTTCCTATGACCACCTTACGGCTCTATCATCAGACCCCGGCTACCATTTAGGATGAAAGTACTCGTCAATACAAACTAAACGAGCCCGAATTTGATGGGGTTGTGTCGTTTAAGTGCGGAGTTCCTGTGACCACCTTCCAGCTCCATTTTCAGACCTTGGTTACCATATAGGATGAAAGTACTCGTCAATACGAATCAAACGAACCCAAATTCGATTGGGTTGTATCGTTTAACTGCCGAGTTCCTATGATCACCTTCCGGCTCCATCTTCAGACCCTGGCTATCATACAGGATCAAAGTACTCGTCAATACGAATCAAACGAGCCCAAATTCGATGGGGTTGTATCGTTTAACTGCGGAGTTCCTATGAACACCTTCCAGCTCCATTTTCAGACCTTGGTTACCATATAGGACGAAAGTACTCGTCAATACGAATCAAACGAGCCCAAATTCGATTGGGTTGTATCGTTTAACTGCCGAGTTCCTATGATCACCTTCCGGCTCCATCTTCAGACCCTGGCTATCATACAGGATCAAAGTACTCGTCAATACGAATCAAACGAGCCCAAATTCGATGGGGCTGTATCGTTTAACTGCGGAGTTCCTATGACCACCTTCCGACTCCATCATCAGACCCTGGCTACCATACATGATCAAAGTACTCATCAATACTAATCAAACGAGCTCAAACTCGATGGGGTCGTATCGTTTAACTGCGGAGTTCCTATGACCACCTTCCGGCTTCATCATCAGACCCTGGCTACCATATAGGATGAAAGTACTCGTCAATACAAACTAAACGGGCCCAAATTCGTTGGGGTTGTGTCGTTTAAGTGCGGAGTTCCTGAGACCACCTTCCGGCTCCATCATCAGACCCTGGCTATCATACAGGGTCAAAGTACTCGTCAGTACTAATCAAGCAAGCCCAAATTCGATGGGGTTGTATTGTTTTATTGCTGAGTTCCTATGGCTACCTTCCAGCTCCATCATCAGATCAGCTTCATGTCCTCATATTGTTGCATTGTCACCCGATTTACACATGCATGTAAAATTGCAGCTCAATCGGTTGAAGATATCTGCTTCAAAATTGAGTTGCAAGATTTGAGCCGAACATACATAGTTACATACAGTGCAAGCTAATAGAAAGCTTGTAATTAAGATAAACCTTACTTTAAAGCCACAGCTTTAAAGCCACATTTTTGGTGTAAAATATACACAGAATAAAATAAAAACATTTTAGAACATTAACGTGGCTAGTACCGGACTAGAGACGTAATGGACTGTAAAGCTTTATTTTTAGAGATCACGTGTTTCGTAATTATTAAATTTTATGGCTTTTTTTTCAAATGGTTAATTCTGTGTAACCTTTCGAAAATATGGATGAATCTGATTTTAGTGAGTCTTATTCATTAATTAATATACAATTATGTATACCTACAGCGCCGTTGTTAGGCGGACCCATACGTATAATCTTTTGATTAGTCTATATGAAAGTTTGATATTATTTAATTCTGTCTGCAAATTGGTGTTCTTTTTCCTTTAATTTAATTTCTTCACATTTTTGCTCTTTTCTTATGACCAATAAAAAAGTACCTAGTTCTTATTCTTTATTAAACAGGACATATCCGTGTGGTGTCTATTAAACGGTTTAGTGTAAATAAAAGTTATGCTAACCTATAAACAATCAATCCTCAAATCCAGAAAAAAACTCAGGAATATCAATACTAAAAATAAACTTTATAGACAAAGTTTATTTTTAGTATTTATATTCCTGAGTACTTTATCAATACGACAGTGGTCATACTGTACGTCTAAACTATTGGTTCCAATATGTATAATATTTATATTTGTTTAAACGATAGCCTTCATAAGAATCTAACAAACCCACCCATCCCAGGGAAGAGGTCACTTACTAGGGTTACCAAACACAAGAAAAAATGGTTCAGTAATTAAGTAATATACTAAAACACTGCCAATAAACTAAGTTTTGAAATATGAGGGATAAAGTCTAGATTCGTCGCAACATTCCATTACACTAATATACAAAAAGACTCCGACATTCCTTGACTAATTTACCTGACCCACGACCCAACATAGTCTGGCAAAGAACACACTCGGTCACCTTGGAACGTCCACTTTCATTAGATGCGAACTATGCAAGAGGAAACAAGCAGTAAAAAATTATTTAATTAATTAATTTGAAAAATTGATTGAGCCTTCAATATTTTTTTGTTCTTTATTTAATTTTAATGAAGAGCGGCTTGTGAAAAGGTTGGATGGTTTTTTTTATTTTTGTAGCGGAAGCCCATTTTTTTTTATATTATGTTTTATTTGTTGTAGGAAACCTCCGGTTTAACGTGAGTCATGAAAATATGTTTTGTTTCGGAAATAATTTTTACGGGCCTTACACTAATTGAAAATACGTGTCAACGCCCCCAGACTATAAGTCGGTAATCATAAAAATTGGTTTTTCGATTACCGACTCTTTTGCCCTGACAATAAGTCGGTAATCGAAAATAATTATCGGCTTTTTGCCCGAGGGCGTCAGTGTGTATTGTTGGAATCTTATTGTTTGGATAAGGTTTTCAAATGACAATGACACTTGTTGTCGTGTGTGACAGCTAATATTTTAAAGTTAGAAATAACTGTCGTCTAGATGGCGTTAGTTTTGATATTTGTTTTGTCAAATGACGATTTTACATTTAATGTGGCGCATTAAATAATTCTTGAACTTTATGTGACATTAAATCAAATGTTTCAGATATTTATATTTTTGTAAGGATTTTTCTGGTTGTTTTTATACATACACTGACTTGAATAAATAGTTAACGGTTTCTGCCGAGATGGCGGTAGATCCGGTCCTCACTTTTATTAATAGCGGGTGTTCGAACCCACGAGAGTAGTCGGTTGTCGATTTTAGAAAGGGCAAGTCAAGGAAATAAAAGTGCTGTGTGGATAAAGTCAGTAATGTTGAATTAGTGATTCAACAATTCAGAAGCGGGATATTAATAGTTGGTCGGTTATACCAGCCAATTATATCCAGGCCCACATACGTAAGTTTGGTTGTTCTGATTTGACGCTGTCATAGGGTAAGAAAACTAATTTTATTTTCTACCTGTTTTTTTTTTTTTTCTTCCTTTTTGTAATGTTCCTGTATTTAAAAGATAACTGTCTTTGTTGTAACGGATTGTGTTGGTTCAGTACCTTACACTGTATTGTAGTATTAAATATTGTGCTAGTAGCATTTGTGAACGCAAATAGGTTTGTTTATCTTTAAACTGACACAATTGTTTGGTACATATTCAAAGAAAAACTGAGTTTGATTATAATTTCCTCATCATTGAGGAGATTCACTGATCCAGTAAGGTCAATATCAATTTTTTTAAGAAACCAATGGGTACCTATTTATATTTTTCTGATAAGTTTTTATTTCGAGCTGTGGGTTTACAAGTTACTCTCATTGTATTTTAATTGAAATGAATATAAATGTAGTGGTTTTTGTTTTAAACCAACGGCTATTACCCTTATTTTTACTGGTATTTTATTGATATAAATTTAACATGGATGGCAATATCGTTTGTGGATTTATTTTAATCATTTGAATACCGTAATTAGACAGAATACAAAGACAATAGGTGTGCGGCGTTCGCTTGGGGCTTGAGTAATTAACAAATGATCTTGTATCAGACTAATCATAACTTTAATCTGAGACAAGTAGGTACAACTTTGAAATATGTTGCTGATGTGTTGTGTTGCTTACCTACAATAATTATATGAATGTACGGGTTCATCCTATTGTTTTCAACTACATATTTGGTTCTATTTGAAAACAGTTAGTGGTCTGGTTAAATTTGAATTTTTACGGCCACTAAGCAGTCATTGTTAGTGATTACATTAGTATTAAAAGGCTTGATAATCCAACCTTAAATCTGATTGAACTATAAAGTCGTTTTCCAAACAAGGCCGAGACTAACAGCTAGCACTTTTTATAACATTTGTTGTGTGCAATTATTGTTCTAAAAGCAGTAGCAATGGGTGCAGCGTGATGCGTGAGGCAAGCGCAGCGTGGTGCGCCAGACGAGCGCAGTGTAGTGCACCAAGAGACCGCAGCGTGGTGCGTGAAGCAAGTGCTGCGTATTATGTAAGGTGAGCGCACTGTGGTGCGCCAAGCCGCCGCAGCGTGGTGCGCCAAGCGGCCGCAGCGTGGTGCGCCAAGCGGCCGCAGCGTGGTGCGCCAACTGGCCGCGGCGTGGTGCGCCAAGCGGCCGCGGCGTGGTGTGCCAAGCAACCGCAGCATGGTGCGCGAAAAGAACGCTGCGTGATGCGTAAGGCGAGCGCAGCGTCGTACGCCATGCGAGCGCAGCGTGGTACGCCATGCGAGCGCAGCGTGGTACGCCATGCGAGCGCAGCGTGGTACGCCATGCGAACGCAGCGTGGTACGCCATGCGAGCGCAGCGTGGTACGCCATGCGAGCGCAGCGTGGTGCGCCATGCGAGCGCAGCGTGGTACGCCATGCGAGCGCAGCGTGGTACGCCAGGCGAGCATATTGTGGTGCGCATGGCGAGCGCAGTGTGGTACGCCATGCGAATGCATTGTGGTGTGCATGCAGTGCGCATGGTGGGCACCGCGCAGTGCATAAGGCAGGCGCCGCGCAGTGTGCAAAGTAGGCGTCGCGCAGTACGCAAAGTAGGCGTCGCGCAGTGCGCAAAGTAGGCGTCGCGCAATGCGCAAAGCATGCGTGGCGCAGTGCACAAGGCGAGCGCGTTGCAGTGTGCAGGGTGCAATGCGTAGTTGTTTGATTGCACAATATGTGCAAGGCATAGTTGTTTGATTGCACAATATGTGCAAGGCATAGTTGTTTGATTGCACAATATGTGCAAGGCATAGTTGTTTGATTGCACAATATGTGCAAGGCATAGTTGTTTGATTGCACAATATGTGCAAGGCATAGTTGTTTGATTGCACAATATGTGCAAGGCATAGTTGTTTGATTGCACAATATGTGCAAGGCATAGTTGTTTGATTGCACAATATGTGCAAAGCATAGTTGTCAGAGTTCACAATATGTGCAAAACATAGTTGTCAGAGTGCACAATATGTGCAAAGCATAGTTGTCAGAGTGCACAATATGTGCAAAGCATAGTTGTCAGAGTGCACAATATGTGCAAAGCATAGTTGTCAGAATGCACAATATGTGCAAAGCATAGTTGTCAGAGTGCATAATATGTGCAAAGCATAGTTGTCAGAGTGCACAATATGTGCAAAGCATAGTTGTCAGAGTGCACAATATGTGCAAAGCATAGTTGTCAGAGTGCACAATATGTGCAAAGCATAGTTGTCAGAGTGCACAATATGTGCAAAGCATAGTTGTCAGAGTGCACAATATGTGCAAAGCATAGTTGTCAGAGTGCACAATATGTGCAAAGCATAGTTGTCAGAGTGCACAATATGTGCAAAGCATAGTTGTCAGAGTGCACAATATGTGCAAAGCATAGTTGTCAGAGTGCACAATATGTGCAAAGCATAGTTGTCAGAGTGCACAATATGTGCAAATCATAGTTGTTAGAATCCACAAAATGAGCAAAGCATAGTAATTAAAATGCACAAGGTGTGTAAAGCATAGTTGTTAGAGTATACAAGGTTTTTAAAGCATAGTTAGATTGCACAGGGTGTGCAAAGTATAATTATTAGAGCAAATATTTCTTTTTTGATTTGTTTGAGCAAATAAACAAATATGAATCTGTATTAGACTGTATAAGGTATGCAAAGCATACTTGTTAGTTTGCACAAGGTATGCAAAGCATAGTTGTTAGAATGCACAAGCCGTGCAAAACGTAGTTGTTGGAATGCACAAGCTGTGCAAAGCATAGTTGTTTGAGTGCACAGCGCAATTATGCATAAGGTGTGCAAAGCATAATTATTAGAACAAGTTCTGACGGTTTCAAGGTAGTAGCGACTTGTACCACCCTAGTGGTTTCAAGGTAGTAGCGACTTGTACCACCCTAGTGGTTTCTAGGTAGTAGCGACTAGTACCACTAGTAATACAGTATATAGCGTACAGTTTTATTTTGGCGGCTTCGAGGTAGAAGCGACTTGTACCGCCCCAGTGGTGTTAAGGTAGTAGCGACTTGTACAGCTCCAGTGGTATGGTAGTAGCGACTTGTGCCACTAGTAACGTAATTAGTCAGGATCAGAATCAGAATTTCAATTTGTTAAACATAGGTTTGAAGGCGTATGAATAGTTAAGGACAAAAAAAAAGCAAAGAAAATAATAATATAAAAAAAAAAAATTAAACTCATACAAGAGACTAAAATAACTATTTTATATTTAGTTATTTTTATAAAATGTACTATTGAAAACGAACTTAAAAAAAATCTCAAAACAGTCAATATGTAAACCATGTGGTTGCATAATGAGAAATATTACAAATTGTCATAAAAAAAAAAAGTATAGTAACATTTATCCATTAATAGCGAGATATACTTTTCTTAAATTTTAATAAGGGTAAATTTTTGAATTATTGGGTTTTCGATGCCAAAAAAAAGCTTATTTTCACACGATTTGTTCATACATTGAGGACGCACTGCAGTCTATTTTTAAAAAAAAAAAAAAAAAAAAAAAAATCTGATAGCTTTTGAAACAGATATAAATTGATTCTAACAAACAAAGCAGTTTCGTAAATGTACATAGCTGGTACAGTCATAAATTAGTAGTAGAGATAGTTTTTGAGCCACATATTGACCGAATACATGGTTTATAACGTACAGTTGTATGTTGGCGGCTTCAAGGTAGAAGCGACTTGCACCGCTCTTTAAGTTTCAAGATAGTAACGCCTTGTTCCACAAGTAATGTATTTAGTATATATTATACCATATTATATGTACATACAGTTGTATGTACTTGATTGTTATCGATTAATGGTAGTGTTCCTTTTATGCAATTGTAATTTACAGGTACGGGGACAGGGTGTGAAGTCCCCGTAAACCTTCATCAAAAACCAAGCATCCTCCCAACAGATGGATGTTGTTGTCTCATCCGGGCAGCTGTCTGGTGGTTGATGTCAGATTTTTATGTGGTTAGATCGCACGGAGAACTCTGAACTGCAATGCAGGATTTATAATTTTTTGTCGTTAATTTGTTATGTGGCAACATAAATGATTGATAAGAGCCTTTCAGGCGTCGTGATGCACGCCAGGTCAGTGGAAGTTTGGGTCTAGTGAGTCAGGGTGGTACTGTCCCAATGATTCGGGGATGCCCCAGTGAGATAGTGGTGATGTTCCATGAGTCGAGATAATTCTGCAGATTCCAGTTGGTCGGAGAAGTGCTGCAAGTACCAGAGGGTCGGAGCGATGATGTGTAACTCAATGCAAGCCATTACGTCTGACTGCTGTCCTCAACCAGGAAAGTCTCTTCACATGATGGCCAAAAGTACAGTCTGCTTAGTCAAGGTCACTGATGGGGCTAAGATCAGGTTAGCATGCTTGTGGTGAGGTTACCTTTTAAAGCCGTAGGTGCTGGCTGCATGGCTCAAGAGTTTTAGGAAGTGATATATGACATCACGATGTGGTAGCTGCATGAAGGCTGCGTTAATGTTCGTAGTCGAGGTTCACCAGAGGTTGGTTAGAGGTATGCGGAACAGTGAACAAGAACGAAGTCCCGCAAACTACCATTACCCTCATTTCTTTAAAATTTGATTGTTAAAGTAAAAGACACTCTCGCAATTACGCAGGGACGCGTAAGTTATGCGGATGGCCGAATGTTGGAATCTTATTGTTTGGATAAGGTTTTCAAATGACAATGACACTTGTTGTCGTGTGTGATAGCTAATATTTTAAAGTTAGAAATAACTGTCGTCTAGATGGCGTTAGTTTTGATATTTGTTTTGTCAAATGACGATTTTACATTTAATGTGGCGCATTAAATAATTCTTGAACTTTATGTGACATTAAATCAAATGTTTCAGACATTTATATTTTTGTAAGGATTTTTCTGGTTGTTTTTATACATACACTGACTTGAATAAATAGTTAACTGTTTCTGCCAAGATGGCGGTAGATCCGGTCCTCACTTTTATTAATAGCGGGTGTTCGAACCCACGAGAGTAGTCGGTTGTCGATTTTAGAAAGGGCAAGTCAAGGAAATAAAAGTGCTGTGTGGATAAAGTCAGTAATGTTGAATTAGTGATTCAACAGTATTGTGTATCCCAATGATTAGGCAAAAGCGTGAATGCACCCACATTTTTTGGAGTAGTTCCAGATGAAGGAATCAAACACAGGATCTCAAGCTTTAGACCTCATGTACATTAGAGGATAAAATGTTAAAAAAATTATAAAATGACGCTGTAAGGCGGTGCCCCGCAACTTGCCCCCCAACATTTTACGACGTATCCACGAGTCGCAAAACATGTTGAT
Source organism: Leucania comma (assembly GCA_958295575.1). Taxonomy (NCBI): domain Eukaryota; kingdom Metazoa; phylum Arthropoda; class Insecta; order Lepidoptera; family Noctuidae; genus Leucania; species Leucania comma. The sequence goes on along the minus strand of OY282474.1, from coordinate 8,393,807 downwards.
GGACAATATGACAGTCTTGCGCGTCATGTTGCGGGACATTTAGTCCCCCAATGTACATATATTTAGCTTTATAATAGCAATTTTTAAATGGTTCCGTTTTTCATAACTACATCTAACGGCTTAGCACGCTATAATATTTTTTATTCGCGTGATGGCATTAATACCACATTTCCAAGATAATGCATATTAATCTATCTTATTATTATATTGTTGCACTCCTTCATTTATTTTTAAAGACTTCCTTTTTCATCGTCTACAACAATTTGCTGTTTTTTATTGCATAAATGAAGAAAATGTCAATGGGTTTTGTTTTATTTTGCCTGACATGATAATAATAACACCATATGGAGTTTTATCAATGCGTTGATAGATAGTTGCCGTGTTATATAATTTAATTAATATTGTACACACAAATATACATATATGTTACAAAGATGTAAGGGACACATTACTTGCTTACATGCGTAAATCACTTCGAGTACAGATTTACTTGATATTCCATAAATTGACAAGTAGTGTCAATTTTTTTTATTAATTCTTATACTAATAATCTGCAGATTACGCCAAGCATGCGGTTAAGTTATAAAACCGGTTCTTTGCTTGAATTAAAACATTCGAATGCATTGTAATCATTTAATTTTAATTTCAATTAAATTTAATTTAATTTAATTTAATTTAATTTTAATTTTAAGTATGATGACATTTCACGTATGAAAAATTAACATATTTTTAGGCACCCTGACACGGACAGGTTAGGTTAGAAGGCCCGCCATACTTTTTTTTGCCTTTGCGGTTTTTTTTTTGTGTTTCACTCAGAGTCTGCCGCGATATAACGATGTAGCATCTGTTAATATGTAGATTAACTACGTGAAGAGGAGATATTTGCTATTTTTAGTGAAATGTCACACTTTAACGGGTTGTACCCGGTAATTAATAGTGCGTATATTAACGTATTCCATATTATAACAGTAACATATAGGTACGAGTATATACACCGTTAAATTTTGGTTGTTTTAATCCCATGGAGGATCGATTCGGTACATGAAACACTATCGATTTATAAAGATAAAATTAAAAAATAAAGAACTTTTTTTTAAACTCGAATTAATTTACGCATTTACATAAAGAACTCAATTTCGTAAAAAAAAATCGTAAATGCGTATATTAATTCGAGTTTTAGAAAAAAATAAAATTTAACGTTGTATATATATTAGCTCAGTTGTGACAGTTTCTTACAGGTTAGCACCACAAGTGCCATAAAAGTAACAACTATATGCTAAAAGTACCTATTTTAATACAAAATTAATAATATATCAAATTAGAAACAAAACATTAGGAAGTAAAATTCAAATTAATAATGTAAGTAAGCATAATGGGCTTGTGTCAACAACATATAAATAAATTATTCGGTATAATATTGTACGGTTTTCCTGGTTTTCCATTAAGGTGAGGACTTGTGACCACGTTCGCAAGAAGTTGATAGAATCATCACAGCATTGAATGGTTGGAATTGTTTTCTCACAATAAATATTACTTATGTATGTATTTATTTTGTACATATTTTTATTTTTGTTTGTCTTTCTTTGAAGTTGCACCTGCCTTGTTTCTGCACCGCCCTAAGGTCGACTGGTAGAAAATACCCAAGTCATTTTCTTTTTTCGGTGGGATAATCATCCAGTGACATCTCCCGCCCTTGGGCGGAGCGGGGGATAGTGTCAGACTTTAACTGACTAAAAACCCACTCCGGTTCCTTCTTTGCCTTCGTTCGGTTAGTACCTGCGCCAAACGGAAGGTGACGACGCCGTGAGACCTTTCCAGCCACGCCTCAAAGAGGGGCCTTACCGCCTCGATCGTGGCGTGCCCAGCACGGGGTTGCAACAGTCGCTCTCGCCATTTCACCATGAGATCCCGCCGGAACTCTGTCCGCCATGCCGCGATTTGTCGCGGCAGCGGTGTTTCGCCCCGGCGTTGCATGTCCACGCGCAAGTCGTGCATGTGTGCAAGGACTGTTGCCTCCAAATCCCATGGTTGTAGGCCAGCAAGGAGGCTCGCCGCTTCACAGGACACCGTACGGTATCCGCGGATCATCCGGATGGCCATGACCCTCTGGCAGGTGTTCAGCCGGGCCGCCACTCGCTTTCGCAGCGACGGCGCCCACACCGGCGCATTGTAAAGGGCCATGGACCGAACGATGCCTGCGTAAAGCCTCCGGCAGGAGGCGTCTGGACCCCCTAGGTTCGGCAGGAGCCGCTTGAGAGCAGCCCCAGTCCGATTCAATCTGGGAGCCAGACGTCGGAAATGCTCCTCGAAGTTCCACCGGCTGTCGAGAACGAGTTCCAGGTACTTCATCGTCGACCCGACGCCGATGTGAACTCCTCCTACCGTTAATTGGGAACCCGGAGGTGGCGCGCTCCGAGGCCCGTGAAAACACATGGCCTCGGACTTGTGTTATGCCACCTCGAGTTCCAACTGCTCGATCCTCTCCACTACTGTCGCAACCCCGCGCGTCGCTAGTTCGACCGCCGCCTGGTACGACTTTCCCCCCCCCCCCGGACCAGCGTGTCGTCTGCGTAACAGACCACGCTCACCCCGCCGGGGAGGTCGGCGCGCAGCACGTAGTCGTACCCGATGTTCCACAAGGGCGGCCCTAGTACTGTTCCCTGCGGAACACTGCACGACATCTCTCGCCGTTTCAACTCCGAGTTCCTCCATGGCCAGGACCCAGGCTTTTCATGTCGTGGTCCGCATCGAACACCGCTGGTGGTGGCGGAGCCATAGGAGGGGGAGTATGCTCCCCTCGCGTAGGGAACAGAGTGCTCACCACACCCTCCACGACCTGGGGCCGGAGATTCTGTGTCAGCGGGGGAGCCCATGGGCGGAGTTTCTCTATCACCATTTTGTATGGGCATCCCCACGGATCGACGTTCAGAGCCCCCAGCCACATATTGCGGGCCTCGAGTTTGGCCCGCTTTATCTCCGCTCGGAGGGTGCGTTTTGCCGCTCTGTATCCCTCATACAGCTCCGCCTCTATGGCCTGCGCACCCGGTGGACGGGTGCGGCGCCTGCGGTGTCTAGTATACCGGCGTCGCGCAGCAGTGCACGCATCGCGCAGTGCCGCAATCTTCCGCCTCGACGTCGATATCAACAGGCCTGTCCGGTGCTTGCACCCAGGCCTGTACCATCGCGACTTCCTGGAGCAGATCCCTGTTCAGCTGCCTCAGCGCCCAACGCGGACCACACGGGGTCTGTCGGACCGGCGCGGTCGAGGTCTGGGCGGAGACGTCAAACCGGATATACCGGAGGTCCGAGTACGTCTCCACCCCCTCCATGACGCGCCAGTCGACGACGCGCTGTGACAGAGCGGGGCTGGCGAACGTAACGTCCACCATCGACTCGCCCTTCATCCGCACACACGTGGGGACAGAACCCCGGTTTTGGACGACTAGGCCCTGTCCTAGGGTGGAGGAATGGGCCCTCCACCCTTCGACCCAGCTGGTTCGTGAACCGGGAACCCCAAGCCACGTTCCAGGCATTGAAGTACCCGCAAACGACCACGGGGAGGTTGGGATCAAACCCAGCAACTGCGACTTGCCTGCCGCCGCACATGCGTAGCAGTGCGGCGTTGCGCTGCAAGTATCGGCCTTGTGGCCCGGCTGACAGCACTGGAAGCAGCGGTCGCTGCGATCTTCCTCCGCTGCACAACAGGCCTCCACGTGGTGGCCCAGGCCCCCACATGGTGATATGTTATCACTGGCAACACGCAATGGTCATAGACTTTCGTCTTGATTCAAAATTATTTACTAAAAATAGATACTAATATATTCTCCAGCTGTAGGGACATTACAAGATATATCTATTACAAGATATATCGAAATATCTATGCTTACGCTTATTTTTACATTACAAAATGAACATAAGATTCCTTGCCTTCGCGTGATAGTTCCAAATATTTTCTCCATACATAACAAAAGACTAAAAAATGGCAGACCTACCTTTTCACTCATAGAAATAAAGAATGCCTTAAAAAAAAACCATTTTGATTTAAAACGCCGTATTGTGCGAGGAAACGGCGATGACATCCTTTAGAAAACAATGGGGTACGCCTGTTCCCCAGTACGGAACCATTGTACCCCATGATTTACAAACCTTCCGGTTTAAGCACACCGCTGCTACTTTTCTTTCGTTATTGGCCGATTTATGGGTTCTTCAGGGGATCTGCAATTCGTGACCGAGATTTATAATTTACATATTTTTGGGGGAGGCAGAAAAGGTATGAATGTTTAATTTCGTTTTGTGTTTTTAAGGACATTTAAGGCATTGTAGCTAGAACCGGCTCGTAGCCGAGTCTTTGCTCTCGGCTGTATCTGCCCGTTTTTTTTTCGAAATCAAAAGTATAGTAAACCTAGATATTAACTTCTGCCTGCAGCTTTATCCGCATGAAAGTAGAAACTTATCTTATCGGAATCGAATCACAGGATAAAAAAAGTATATATTCTACCAGAACATGGTCTACCAATAGACCAAACTTCATTTAACCGTTACATACTTGGGCAAGTTCTTAGCAAAAAAAATCTATTATAATCTCAAACGTGCAAAGTTATATGCAATCATTACAAAGGCGTGTATTATATTAAAGTAATAATTCACGAAAGCGGTGTAAGTGCCAGGTATTAAACATATTTATCATACTTTGTATTAAAATAATAAATATTTGCAAAACTTGCATTTTGTAAGATAAAGCGAGGGAAACGTTTTGTCTCGAGAGACAGGATCCAATGTAGTATGATAAAAATTGAAAAGAACTACTTGAAAATTTAATTTGAAAGAACTACTTGAAATTCTCCTGTACTTTTAGTACAGAATAGGAAACAGTAAAGCTAAGCTTCGAGTACATAGAAAACGATGGTTTGACGTAATTTTTCCTTGCCAAGAAATTTTGTTTCTGCATTTTCATATAGAAACTCATATTTTTGTTCAATTCAGTTCAGAATATTTTATTTCACAAATGCCTACATAGGCACTTTTAAAACGTCAGAAGCTAGTGTACTGTTCTAATTGGTCGTTTTCTAAGGAGAAGAAACATAAGAAACATCATGGTTACTCTTTAAAAAAATTATGATGTTAGTTTTTCAATAAAGCACTGAGTAATTTTAGTTTGGGGTTAAATCTGTTTACGGGATTTTAAAACCTTTTAGCAGTTGCAAAAATAATTGGCCACGTACAGTAAGTAAGCTGGATTTCCAAGAAAGAACATAGGCTACATTTTATCTAGCTTCGACTGATTTCACGTCCGTAGTAACCGACATTTTCTCAGTAAAAGTTGTGGTAGAAGATGAAGACATATAATCATTGATATATATGTACTACGCACTAGATGAGGCGTGCCGTACAGTCACTTTACTTCACTTAAGTGACCTGCAGGCCGAACACTTTTACATTGATGTCATTAGTGCAGTTTTGACGTTCATGCAGTGTCAGAGCGACGCTTATAAATACAAATTTAAGTGAACTTGGACATATATAATAATTTTGTAGTCAAGTAAGTAAAACCATTGGTTGTTCAAGCAATGTAATAGCTTCTACTATCGTAATAGTACGTTAGAGAAGATATTATTTTATTTAAACTCTTCCCCATTTTACAATCATAGACTATAACATGCAGATGTTATAGCCCTCCCACAAAAAGCAGAATTAGGTTTTTACCTACAGCTAGTTTACCAAATACAGACTTCGCACGGTCTTTTATACTGTTTGAAATTTTGAAATATTTTATTTAATGCTCTTTCTTTTTTTTGTATAATTAATAACAATGATTTTTTTTTTTATAAATTACGACGAAATGTCAGCAAATCATGAGGTATCAGTTTTCATCGGTAAGTTTTGTGGTTAACCATGCTGTCATTCGTTAGCACTTAGGTAATTTACGTACCATATTACGTGCAGGTTAATATTAAAATTTGAATTAGGTTCAGTTGAACTTGTAGTCTTATCAGTGATTACTGATTTATTTATTTATTTTACTGTTATTTAGATCTCGTTTTTACATACACTATAATTACATTTTGAAATAGAGTATTATTGTAATGAAGTATTGTAGGCAAGAAACTGTGTCCCTTCTGCAGTATAAAAATCTATATAGATGACATGTCATCACACTAAGTTGAACGAAACGCGTAAGTACTAGGAAATTCATGGCGCTTTAGACCTTTTGGTCGCGAAAAAGTATCCTCTATAAGCTGTCTTAGCGCTGTAAGTTTTAAAGTTTTGTTAGATGACATAATGGCAATCTAGCGCTGCAGCGATTTTTTGTTTGAACTTTTCAGTATTTTGACAAATAGTTTATATGAACGTGCTTGTCTATCGCAAGAATATAGGTCGATGCATATAATATATACAAATAAATCTTTGAATCTATAAAAATACATATTTTTATTAAGAAACAAATTGTTGTGAGATGCTCGCGGATTATTTTTCATGTGCATTTCGTGAGGGCTGCCACTCGTCCAATGGTCCAATGGAGGTTGTCACGGTATTAAGCTGCACCCGGATGGACTGGAAGCCAACTCCAAAATACCTAAATAGTTTACAAAAGACACGGCAGGTAATCATTTCTGTATCTTATAAAACCCCGGCAGGGACATCTTGCACCAGGTCCAGGTTCAGGCCATGGTCAGGATTGAGGAGGAATAGTAGGCGGTCGGCTCCTTCTGCGAAGCAGTAATACTAGTAAAGGAGACGGCTGTCCGCGTACTCATTCAGCCGCGACCTCGACCCTGACTACCAGCCACGGTGGACGCGGGCTTGCGGAAGATGAGCTCGTGTGAATATGGTAACTCGGTATAGTCGGGTAGCTCGCCGTCCAGTAATCGTCTGGACCGAGACCAAGTCATCAATAGCGCGATGTGTTCCACACTCTCCTAAAAGAAATGTCAGTAACCCATCAGGGCCGGTGCCCGCAAAGTTGCGGGCATTTTCTTAAAAAGGAAACCCATAGTCTTAGAACGCAAATAGCTACTGAAGGAAACAGTTGTGGTTTTAGTCAGTAAAAATCTGACACGCCCTCCCGCTCCATCCAGAACGGAAGAAGTGATTGCATGATGAAAACCCGTTTTACTCCTGGTTAAAATCACAAAATACACTGAAAACATTTACCTTGTGACCTGAATGCTCCAAACGTCTCATCTTTGTTCTTAAATCAGGTTAAAAGGACAATATGTCTTTGTATCCAAGCCTCTGACAAGAAATAGTGCCGTATTTTTCTACGATCCTCATCTACGCATTTTCTTTCAAAGTAATGTAGGTAGAAATAAATGTATTGAGGTATCCAAACTACTCCTTTAAAAGCTTTAAGTAAGGTAAAGTATTCTACAAAGGAATCCCTTCGTTTGTAGTTGCTATTTTTTCTTCTTCCATTATATAGATCAAAACCTCATGGCCTCTTAGCAATCTTTCAAAATTACATTACGGATACATTTTACTTCGTATTCTTAAAGAAACAATTTAAAAAAATGACAGGTCCTGCTAAACCCTTGTGGAAAAAGGTGGCATCTACCATTATAAAAGAACAAGCCAAGCGGCGGTAAGTCCCCTCTTTGAAGGATGACTAGAGTGGCACCATGGCTTTCACCTTCCGTTTGATGCAGTTCCTTACCAACAACGGCAAGCTCAAGAGGTTCCTATGCCGAATTCAAGTGGAAAAAACACACAATTTTTCCACTTGAATTTGGCAATTCGCTAGGCCCTGGTTCAAGCCATCGTCCGGAGCGAGAGAAAATGAGTTGTGGTTGTGGTGGAATGGTAGCGAAGAAGATAGCTGCAGCCATGAAAGAATAGACATCCTCACGCTCCTGCCGCCACAACAGGAGACGTTATTAGCGTCGGAAGTCGCAAGGTGATCCCCTGCCTCCTGAGCTTGCGGAGGAGGAGGTTTTTTTTTATGGTAGGTAAAATCATCCAATGACAAATCCCGCCCTTGGGTGGAGCGGGAAATAGTGTCAGACTCTTACTGAATAAAAACCTACCCTGTTCCTTCCCTGCCTTGGATCCAGGGCTCTGGTATGCATTTTATACCTCCCCAGAGCCCCAGACTAGGCGTCGACCATACTGGGCCCCTACAGTGTTGGACATAGATCTTCCCCAAGTGTCCCCAAGTTACAAACAAAGGCGATAACAGGCTCGATATTGCGACATCATAAATTATAACCCTACACCAATGATAAAAGCTCAGATATTTGCTCTAACACTAAACATTTAAAACTTCGCTCCCTTTCTCCCAGTTTTCAAACACAACGCCGCTTCGAAAGGCTTCTTTATCGCTTTGACGAAATTACATTAATCGTGGTGTTCGTGCCGGGACACTCGGGACCCCGGCGTCGTCAGAGAGGCAGATTAGTTGGAATCCTACAATTAACTCTTGCAAAGCTCTTATAGTATATTGTAAATTCAGTCTAACGCGCCGTCTTCGTGACAGAATACTGTTCAGATTAAAATATTAGACACTGATTGTTGCTATGTAAACTTATGGATGTTTTGTGAATTAAATTGAATTTGTTCTTGCAAAGTATAGCGCGTATTATAAACAGCCGGCCACGACTCGCACACGAAAGGTTCAGTGCCACAATATTAAAATCAATAAAATAACGTTTTTTGTATGTGTCCTTTAATTTTTAGTCAAAAGGAAAAAATGGAAGCCTTGTAGAATCACTGTTCTTCTGTCTGTCGCAAGTCTTCTGTGAGAACGGGAGGAGGTATCCAGTTGAAATTAAGACCATATACTCAGGTCTGCGGTCCCTTAAAGCTGTGAAAAAATCAAACAATTAAGTTAACGAAAAAAAATGTACGGCCGTTTATGTCGCAAAAAAAACGTATACTTATATCAAAATTCATTGGGTACTTCTCTTTGATTTATAATCTTGAAATTTGACATGAAGCAAGGTCTCATAACATAAGTATAGGAAAAAATATGAAAACTCTGAATTTATAATTGCATTACAAAAAAAAAAAAAACATTTTTTGCGATTCGGAAAAATCTTCGCAGCTCAATTCGGGAATTGAACTTCTTCTATAGGTAAATTCGTAAGGAATCAGAGCGCGAGACCAACTAGGATTGCCTGGTTTTTAGTGATATGAAAGAAATTAAAGGCTTTTTACCGTACCAACCAATTAACCTATGTTTCATTCACGTTTGTTCTAAACTGACCATCATATTAGCTAAGTAATATCTTTCCAGTATTGTCAACAGCTACACGTATTTCGTTAAATTGTTAATCACGTTGTAAAAATGGACGACGGTTCAATGTATATTTCACTGTTTGGGGCAAAAACATTTAGATTTTTTTATATTCCATTTATATTTTTAGACATATTGGGAACACACTTGGTCGAAATACAATAACGCGAAAAGAAACGATGAATCTCAAAACCCAGACGAAACTATTACTCCTAAAGTGTTCTACTTTCAAAACATGCCACAAATAATATTCTGTAATGAAAATCTTTCTAGGCAAAGCAGTACCTACGTATAGGGTTACCAAATATTTTTGAAGAAAAATAACGCATCACAAATTTTAGTAATGAAAAAGGCTCCTTCTTTTTCCTGCCCTTATCCCATACTACTTCGGGTGGGCGCATCACGTTTTTTTTAACTAACAAACTCCCTTTTCTTTCATATCACTCCTCACACAATCCATCCATCTCTTCTTTGGCCTCTCTCTTCCTCTCCGAACTACGATTAATCTACGAACTCTAAACTCAGAACTCAGAAAAAAAAAAGAATTCTACAAAAAATTATTTAATCTGTCCTAGCTCAGAGGACACCGGTGTCCTCTCACATCCACGCCACTATAGGCCTTAATTCCGATGTTTAGAGTCTACTTTTGTATGAACAAGTTGGGTAGTTGTGGATCGACGTGTTAATTGTGTTTTTCTTGAAGAAAATAAAATATGCTTCTAGAACATATTATCCTTACATTTATTGAAACGCATTAATTTTTCAAGATACATGCATCAATAATAGTTCAGTAATTATTCATAAATGTTTCATTTTACGTATTACAGTAAGACTTTTGTCAAAAGGTTCTGGAAGGACGACCACGTACCGAAAGACGCAGCGTTGGAAGGCCTCCCGCAAGGTGGACCGATGACCTAGTAAGGGTCACAGGAATCCGATGTATGCGAGACGCACAGGACCAGTAATTATGGCGACACTTGAGGGAGGCCTATGTCCAACAGTGGACGTCTTTCGGCTGAAATGATGATGATGATGATGACTTTATTTTTATGCAAAACTATAAAGTACGTATGTACTTACAAAAAACTTTTTACAAAAAAATACAACCGACCTCAATGTTTGTTGTAAAAAGTTTTTTTTACACTTTTTAGTTGTAGTACCCCTCAGCCAAACTTAAAAAGATACCTTCAGCCTTTCGGTTCTATCATCAAATCATCATGACAATTCTAACAATACCAAACACGGCTAAGATAGTACACTGATTTATTACAGAATTCCGATTCTTACCTACCTTTCGGCTTCATCAGCACAGTTTTATCTATCGTCCCCTTCTTCCTTTAGTCAATCACCGACTACATGCATAAACAAAGCAATGTTACTTGTTACGACAGTTCTGCTATTATTTTTTGAAGAGTTCCGTTATATATCTTCGAAGTGCATCATCAGATCAAAATAAAATTTCTATGGGACCAATTCGGGAGTATAGTATTTCAATAAAAAAAAAAAATTCAAGATCGGTCCACAATCGACCGAGATATCGGTGAACATACACAAAAAATACATTCAACAGACCATAGAACCTCCTCTTTTTCAAAATCGGTTAAAAAATAAAGTAAGATACATTACTATAAAGTATGGTTGGCAACCATATCTACGTAACACGTGACCAGCATACGTACCACAAGATTCGCGGCGATCTAGTCAAATTACATCCGAAATCCACCACATCTCGCAGAAATAGGTTTCGTAATGCAAATAAGCTGTCAAGCATAGTTCCTAACATATGATATGGACCTTTGATGTTTTGCCTAAAAGCTTTTTGGTTGCGTAAAAGCATTGAATCAAACTGACACACTGAACGTGTCTTCTCTAAGAATTTAATAAATTTATGCGATGTCTTGTCTCAAGGTGACAATGTTTTTTGTATCCACATGTTTTTCTAGCGAGGTATTATTATATAGGCTCATCAATTAATGATTATAATAACGATTTTATTAAAAGGATTTCCTTTAATAAAATTATAAATTATAAACTACATATTTTTATAAATTATGCTTACGTACGTGTTTGTCACCCAACTCCTAAATGGCTCGAACAATTTTAATGAAACTGTGCGTGTATAATTGGATGGGTCCCTTGATGGTTTGAAAATACAACTGGACCCGGTTGGTGGAGCTGGGAGCTGCAATCGGGTTCTCAATTTATTTTCTGATGAATTTTTAGCTTTTGGAGAGGGCAACATCTATCGGGATCGCTAGTAGAAATATAATTTAAAAACTGCTGCCAGCGGCTAAAATTACCTCAACGGAATGTATTTTCTTTATAAAAAGTATCCTATGTGATACAAATATAGTCCAAACTATATTCTACCTGCAGGAGGTCGCCTCCTTCTGCTAAAGCTAGCAAAGGAGGCGGCCGCACGCGAAGAGTTATCGGGCTCCCGAAACCGATTTCTAGCGACAAATTATATATATATTTTTTTTAATTATTTTTTATTATTAACTATCACACAACGCAGTCTAGTCTCAAGCGAAGCAGAGCTTGTGTTATGAGTAGACAACTGATAAACATACTTATATATTTCTAAATACATACATATTATAGATAAATTACACCCACATACAGAACAAAATGATCATGCTCATCACACAAACATTTGTCCTGGGTGGGAATCGAACCCACGACTTCCGGCATAGAAGTCAAGGCCACTAACTACTAGACTAATTATTAGTACCATACAAAAAACCAAAAGAAACTCCGAACCGAATTCGGTTTTGATATGTCCACTTTCGTTACATCCCTAATACCTATATACATTTGTAATTTCATGCATATGGGCACCGTACCGTAAATAACTAAGGATCAAACGCTGTAAGGGTACACTTGTATCATATTTCTTGATGTCGACGTGTAATTTGGCCGACGGTCACATTTCTGGAGGAGATAGGTAATATTCCACATTGTAATGTGTAATGTGAGGATTTTTCATCGAGATGAAAGGCGCCTTCCGGTTTTGTATTAGCAATGTCGCCTGTGTGTTGAGTTTAATTCAAATAATGTCCTGATTAAGGCGCAGGTATATAATTATTTCTACAATGTTTGTTTTTATATCGTGAAATATTTATACCATGAATAAAAGATTAAAACAACTTGGTAACTGTGTACTATATTAAAAAATCAAGTTTTTAATATTAGCATTTAATTCCTACTTGTCTTTTAAGGTTAAGGATTGTTCGGCAAACTTCGTACCTGCTTACATAAATCTAATTTAAAAAATAGTTCGTAACTAGTGACGAAATCAAAATATCCAATTTATATACAAATAAAGAAAAATACCATCACAAGCACAGGAAAGCCGATTAAAAATCCTGTTGGTCTTTAGAATCGCTACAGAATTCAATAAAATCGGCAAAACGATTCGTAGAAAATTCAATAAGACTGAAATTGAGAGCCCGGTGAAGTAATATCGTGAAAACCCAATTCCCCCTCATTAGAAACGCGTTCAAATTCAAATGGAGGTGAAAAAACCTCCAGAGCGTTTTCCTGCTACCCGGCTGACGATTGGCCATTCAAAACAATTTTCGAGTCCGATTAGCTACCCGAGATATCGATGAGTTTATATCGAAATGTTATTGGAATAAACTGATTGAATTAAGAGTGATAAGGCTTGGACGATATTGGGTCGCACTGTTTTTTGCTAGGGTCGCTGAACTGAGCAATGTATGTTATGTTTTTCAATAAGCGCTCTTCAAACTGACTAAGCACTCCAGTGATGAGCTTATTTGAAAATAAATTCTCACGCTCTGGGCTGGAGCGACTTTTACTGACTAAAACTTACCTGTGTCCTTCAGTAGCATATTGCATTCCAGGGCCACGGTAAGTCTTTCAAAAAATTCCGTAGTCTTACCGAGCAACGGCCTTGCTGGGCCTTTACGGTTTAATGATATCTCATTGAGACGCGCGTAGAAAGTTACTCACCGTCGACCCTACTAGAGCGAGCTTGTCGTCCACTAGACCCCACTTTAGGTGGCCCAGGATCGCACTACGCGTCTCTATACCCGGGGTCTCCTGCGGTAGCGACCGTGGGGCGAGGGTATCCGTTACCTTAAGGTCGCGGCCGTCTCCTTCATCAGCATTACTGCTCCGCAGAAAATGGCGCTAGCTTCCTATTCTCTCTCGCTGCGATCCATGGCCAGAACCAGAGCCTGGCGCGAGAGATCGCCGCCACCGATCGTAAAATACCTACTGTAAAAGCGTTTTACTAGTGACAGAATATTTGTATCTACGATCAGACTTATAAAATTTTTTAGAGACTAATTTTTACAAACATATGAATATACTATGATTTTAACATTAAATAATTCTTGAACTTTATATGACATTAAATCAAATATTTCAGATATTTATATTTTTGTAAGGATTGTTCTGGTTGTCTTTATACATACACTGACTTGAATAAATGGTTAACTGTTTCTGCCAAGATGGCGGTATATCCGGTCTTCACTTTAATAGCGGGTGCTCGGGAGACTAGAGTATTCGGTTGTCAAATTTTGAACGGGCAAGTCAGGCAAATAACAGTGCAGTGTGGATAAAGTCAGTAATGTTGAATTAGTGATCGAACACCCCTTAGGGGTGAAATTTCGTAAAATCCGATCTTAGCGGACTATAAAAAACCTACCTGCCAAATTTTAAGTTTGTAGGTGTTATAGTTTCTGAGATTTCATGATTAATCAGTGAGTGTTATTTGCCTTTTATACATATATATATAGACTTAGATTAAACAGCAGATTCATACAAAACAATACCAGAATGAATTAAGTTCTACCTACACATGTCATAATTATCCAAAACCATCCCATACAAAATATCATCCAATCGCAACAATAGATTGAAACGTCTTTTTTGACATACAGCTTCCGCTTCGTTAAATTACAAAGGAGGCCTGAAAACCTCAAATTAGCTACCTCCACGCCGAAACCATAGAGTCGTAAATACACATTTTTGCGTTTTCAAAGAGCTGTATGTTGTATCTTATGACAAAAGCTTTCAGCTTCATTAGGCACGAGTATGAAAAGCTTTTGAAAAAACCTCGCCTGCCATCTTTTGAAGGGGAATCAAAATTGTCTATTGAAAGGCAACCATTAATGCGATAAATGCTGATACATCGGGGCTCGCTGATTGGCTGTTATTATGTAAAATGAGAAGTTTAATTGGTAACTAGATTGTATGCACTGGAGGACTTTGAAGCACAACTTTTGTGTGCAGGCAAGAGGTTCAATTACCTACTTCGCTATATAAACGGTTTTGTAGATCTGTTAAGTTGCACGGTTTTTTTTTGGGTGGGAAAACATTCAATGACTTTTTGGGCCTTGGGGGGAGCAAGAGGGCGTGGTTGTCTTTTACTGACTAAAATCCCACTCCTGTTCCTTCGTTGCCTTTTATACCAGGGCCGGGTTTTCCTTTCAGAAGCGAATTTATGGCCTCAATACACTTCGACCCTACTGGGCTTCTAAAGTTTGCTGACATCTCCTTAAGGCGCGCTGGGAACACTACGCGCCGCCGACAACTTGGGCTCGATCCGGACGGTTACCAGACGGTTGGACGATGAGCTACCAATTGCTCGCCGTCCGCAAGCCCGCGCCTACGGTGGCCGGAAATCGGGATCGGGATCCCGGTGACTGGGGCATGAGGGCCGCTCCTCGCGGGTGCACGTATGTGGCCTCCTCCTTTGCTAGCATTACTGATTCGCAGAAGGAGGCGACCGCCTGCCACTCCAAAGTTTTACGGCACGGTTGGGGCAGTGGTTGTGTGTTTGGCTACTGCGCTGCATGTCGCGAGTTTCCGCACGAAAAAAATATTTGTATGGCCTACAAATGGATGCCTAGATGTTCGGGGTCCAGATGTCTTGTGTATGACTGTTTACATGTTTGTGAACACACCCACGTTATAGGAATAATTTCTAGTGAGTGACCGCTTTATTTAAATGAAAAAAAAACTATTTAAAGACTAAGAGGTGCTTATGATCTCTACTGAACCATTCAACCTCTTTGGTATGTACAAGTTACATTTGCAAAATTAAGTTTAAGTACGTATCCTGTTGATGTTGTGGTTAGCGATCCTCACTGTTATGCCGGAGGTCGTAGGTTCCATTCCCACTCAAAAGTAATGTTTATATGATGAGTGGAATCGTTTGACTTTGTTCTGTATGTGACAATTAGAAAATATATATGAGTATGTATATCAGGTGTCTGGTTCTGACTAATAACACAAGCTATGCTTAGTTCGCGGGCTTGCGGACGGCGTGCAATGGGTAGCACGCTGTCCGATCGTCCGGTAACCGACCGGACCGAGCCCAAGTCGTCGACGGCGCGTAATGTTCCCGCGCGCCTCAAGGAGCTGTTAGCAAACTGTAGAGGCCCAGCCTGCTAGCTGCAGGCAGGCAGGGTCGAAGCCTGCTGGGGTCAAGGGCCGTTTTCTGAGAGGAAGGCTCAGCCCCGGCATGATAGGCAACGAAGGAACGGGGTAGGTTTTTAGTCAGTAAAAGTCTGACACTATTTCCCGCTCCGCCCAAGGGCGGGATTTGTCATTGGATGATTTTATCTGCCATAAAAAAAGCTATGCTAAATCGGGACTAGATAGCTTTGCGTGAAAGTTGAGAATTATAATTTTACTTTCGTAATAAGCACAGTTTGTATGCAAATAAATTTATTCTTATATTGTTTTTTATAAGAATAAATTTTGAAACAAATATTATTATTATATAATATTGATACCTATTTCACCTATTAGCACATTCATATTTCGCAAACCTATTGAACTCAGTCTAAATCAATGAGGACATCCAAGCAAGAGAACCAAGGCTACCGACATAGCACTAAGAATCGACAAACTTAAGTGGCAATGGGCTGGGCACATTGCTCGCAGAACAGATGGCTGTTGGGGCATAAAGGTTCTGGAATGGTAACCACGTACCGGAAGACGTAGCGTGGGAAGGCCTCCTACAAAGCCTGATGAGGGTTGCGGGAATCCGAAGGATGCGAGACGCACGGAACAGTTCATTGTCGCGACACTTGGGGGAGGCCTATGTCCAACAGTGGACGTCTTTCGGCTGGAATGATGATGATGATGATGACTGAACTCAGTCAAGCACAGAAATAATCCAATACATAATACTGCTTTAAGATACCATTTCTAAGAATCCAGTACAGTTACATACACCTACACTTGCTCTTTATACCAAATCGTCCTCTATATTTTATTGCTATAATAACCACGACCTAGATATAAGCGTACACGCATCGATTATGATGACTAAGTAGTAGAGATGCGTCGAATAGTGGTTTCATCGAATAACCGAATACCGAATAATATTCGTTTACGCTCTTACCAAACTCATTAGATTCGTCTTAACCAGTACTATGCATTTCTGATGATAACGATGACCTGATTTCAAGACTTAAGGAGGTGTCTGATGAAACCTTGGATCTTTATTTCATATCACCATTGCACCCATACGGAGCTGAGGCGGGTCGCTAGTATTTAATAAATATGACTGCCCCAAAGGCTGGTTTAAAGTGATCCAGTAAACCGAATACATTCGGCATTTCAATCGAATTATTCGCCGAATACGAATATTTCAAAATTCTGCCGTATACCGAATTTAAAACGAATATTCGGCGCATCTCTACTAAGTAGTAATATTGCTTCACAATCAGAGTTCATCTGACACCCACAGGCAGATTCCTGCATTATGATACCACTATGAAATTCAAGTTTGGTAGAACAATCGTTTGATCAATATGTTACTAGCTTTGGAAATACCATAGGTGTTATTGTACATTGCGTGTTGAAAAGTATTCACTTTAACAAATGAGTAGGCATTGTAATTCTATGTGGTAATGTTTATGTAACTAGGACCAAAAACAGAAGTTGAATTATAAGATATTTTTTTTTTTTTTTTTGTAGTCACGCATTCATATTACGAGTATCTTCTTCTTATATATAGAAATGAACAGCTGTTCGTTAGTATCACTAAAACTCGAGAATGGACCGGTTTGGCCAATTTTGGTCTTGAAATATTTTTCTCTCTCTTGCCTCCAGGGAAGGTTTAAACGGTGAGAAAATATGAAAAAATTCACGAAAAAAAATCCGACTATCAGACGGTATGAAGTTTGCCGGGTCAGCTAGTCTATCTTTTAATATCAAAGCGAAATACCACTCACTGATTAATCACGCAATCTCAGAAACTATAACACCTACAAACTTAAAATTTGGCTGGTAGGTTCCTTATAGGGTGTAGACGTCCGCTAAGAACCAATTTTACGAAACTCCGTCAGTCAGTCCGTCCGTCCGGTAACAGACCAAACCGAGCCCAAGTCGTTTATGGCGCGCACTGTTCCAGCGCGCCTCAAGCAGTCGTCAGCAAACTGTAGGGCCCAGTAAGGTCGAAGCCTAATCTGGGGCTCTGAGGAGGTATGAAAATGCATACCAGGGCCCAACCAAGGCAGGAAAGGAACCGGGTAGGTTTTTAGTAAGTCTGACACTATTTCCCGCTCCGCCCAAGGGCGGGATTTGTCATTGGATGATTTTAAGTGGGTAAACCGACTGTCACGCAAGCGATGCCGCTGGCAAAAGCTAGTAAATATCGTATAAGAGGAACTTTGTGAGTGTAAATTTGTGTAGGTATGTTTTGAACAGATTTCGATTAAACTTGGTACAAGGATAGACCCTGTCCCGGAATAGCAAACTATTCTTTATTCCGGTGGCATGTGCCCTTCGGAATTACTTTCTACGTGGGCAAAGCCACTGGCAGATACTGTGCTAATTATAAAGCGAAATTAATATTGTACAAAAGTGTAAAAGTACTACGATTATGTGACAATAAATAGTCCCAGGCCGAAATTTGCTCATCATCTTAGTAGGTATAGTACTTAACTATACTAAGACGATGAGCAAAATTCGGCCAAGTGTGAGTCGAACTCGTACAAGCTAGTTAATACTATAATCCAGCTGTTTAGGTAGTAAACTAAACGTAAACAATCTTGATGTGTTTTTTTTTATTTGTTTTAAATCGTATAGAAGACATAGGTACTAAGATTAAATTGAGTCAATTACCTAACATCGGTTTAGGTAAATAACTAATTGTAAACATTTTTTGACAATTTTTAGATAAAAGACATAAACAGATGGAGTATAAAGTATTATTTTACGGACATCAAACTTACATGTAGTATGTAAATAATATCATAATTCGCAATGCCAATACTACCTCCATTTTTCAATGCACAAATCATACTGCATAACATTCATACCATTTCGTCTCCCAATCATCAGATATTAGATTTGCTGACAATTTTCCTAATAAGTGGGCAGAAGGTGCATAATAAAATGGCGGTATAATTTCATATATCGCAATACGTACATTAGTGCGGCAGGTGCGAACCGTGCCATTTCGGGAGCCGATTCTGGAAGCTGTAACTACATCGACTCTTTCAAACTCAAACTCGAAATCGTTTATTTTACATAGGCCTACATGGGCACTTATAAAATGTCTGAAACTAGCGCACGGTTCCAATTGGTCGTTTCCTAGAGAGAAGAACCGGCAAGAAACTCCATGGTTAGCCACAACAAAATGCCATAAGACATAATACTGTGGAAATAGGCATAATAAACTAACCTAGCTGTGGCTACAATACTGTCAATTGCCTTATTTTTCTTACTGCATACGCAGCTGAGCTTAATCTACCTGAGAGAGTTCTAATGTGTGGGCCCCATTGCAATTTTGAATCTATAGATAGACTTAAAAATACAGTTTCTGCAATAACGTCAAGTTTTTTGACGTCAAGGATTATATTGAGGCCAATGTGTGGGACATTCGGTAATGAAAACTTTAGACGTTTTGTTCTCATTTAGTAAGAGGTTATTAGCTGCGAACCATTTCGAAATAACAGCCAAAGTTTTCTTTTGGAGATGAGGTTTTTTTTAATCTATGTAAACTAATACTTGACGGCAATCCCAGGGTATGTGAAAATGGCACCTGGGGCCCTCGGACCAAGGCAAATAATGGAACGGGGTAGGTTTTTAGTCAGTAAGAGTCTGACACTACTTCCCGCTCCACCCAAGGGCGGGATTTGTCATTGGATGGTTTTACCTACCATAAAAAAAAAACCTAATGGTAAGTGATGCAATCGTTGATGTTTAAGCGCACTAGTTTATCAAGAGCCTTGAAGACACTTAACTTATAATCGGGCGGGAAGACCGCAGCAGGCAAACGGTTCCAGTCCTTTGATGTACGCGGGCCGTGGAAGTTTCAACAACGTAAAGGTGGATATTCACCGGGTGAACATTCTACCGATGGTAGAAATGTTTTTGATGTTTGAGATGGAAGATGTAGAAGAAGCGATATACAAGCACGCTAATATTGTAAAGGCAAAATTAGTTTGTTTTTTACTTCTTCACGTTCAAACGACTGAACGGATATCGAACATGGTACACGGGTAGACCATCTCTTGCTATATATATATGCTTGATATATATATATCGCTAGCCAAGTTACGATCGTTTCGTCAAGCGTGAACGCTTGGAGTTGGCCATGCCCCCAATTCCTTTGTTCTGATGTAATTTCAACACTCAGTCACGTGGCCAAGGCACGGGCCCATTGCGTGTTGGTGAATGTCACATGTCTTCGAATTTTTGGTTCTAGGACATACCGGTTTCCTCATGTTTTCCTTCATCGTTTGGAGAGCAGTGGTGATGAAATGACACAAAGTTTGCGCCTGGCTGGGTTTGAACCTGCAGCATACAACTCGTAAGCCGGCCACTACTGCTCTCATGGTATACTACAGGTAGACCATATTCAAAAATAGCATATAGGATACTTTTTATTTTGTAATTACGTTCCCGTTAGGGTAGTATTCTAATATCATACGAGTGAAGCCCCTGGTAGCGGCTACTAAATAATATATCACAGAAAACATTAACACATCATATGAGTGCTAGTGCAAATTTTTGGCTTATCGCCTGCAACCAATATCAGTAAACATTCACCTCTAACAACTGTAGTAACACGTGTTAACATTCCAAATTCTAATAAAGTCGATATCAATTAGTACTTAAGTATCCACCACAATTTTCATTCATCATCATTTCAGCCTGGATCGGCCACACGCACCGAAAGGATCCTGAGCATATACCATGGCAAGCCCTCGACTGGAATCCCCAAGGAAAGCAAAAACGTGGTCGCCCTAAGCAGACCTGGCGACGAACTGTCATCGCAGAGGCAAAGAACATAGGGAAGACCTGGAGCGAAATGAAACGCGAAGCTCAAAACCGACCGGGATGGTGGCGCACTGTGGACGCCCTCTGCCCCGTCTAGGGGACACAGAATCTTAAGTCAAGTAAGTCATCATTTCAGCCAAAAGACATCTACTGGTGAACATAGGCCTCCACGTGTCGCTACAATGGACGATCGTGTGCTTCTCACATCCATCGGATTCCTGCTACCCTTGCCAGGTCATTGGTCCACCCTTCCAACGCTACATCTTCCGGTACGTTGTCGCCATTCCAGAACCTATCGGTACCAACGGCCTTCCGTTCTGCGAGCAATATGCCCTGCCCATTGCCACTAAGTTTGGCGATTCTTCGAGCTATGTCGGAGACCATTTTCATTATTATCTCTAAATAACTCAAACCACTTATAAAATCTTATAAAATGAACTGAGATTCCATTTCCAGGAATAAAGTTGATGCGGGCAGAAAAATACCTATGACATTACTGAAACCGCGTGGCTCGGAAAGCACGTAAACATAAAGCCATTGGAACAGTTGTCAGTCGTAAATCTTTGAGAGGTAGTTAGACACCAGAAAGTCGGACCATCAGTCTTTCCAAGTATTAACGTGTTGCCCAGGTATAGGCTTGTGGAGGTTTGATAGGCAGTCGCACCATGTAAAATATCTTCAGCCGCATCTGGTAAGACTGGAAGCTGACTAGTTTTTAACTTTGTGATTTTTCATGACACAGTTATGAAATTTTGCAGGTTAGATTATTTACATAAAAATACTAGACATGTGTTTCGGATTTCGCAATTATGCTAAAACTAAGTGTTGTATTAATAAACCTTTCTCAATTATTGCCTTTTCTATTAATGAAAACCACTTCAAACAATCCAAATTGCCCAAAAGCTGGCTTTTAGTCTGAAAATAAAATTAAGAAAACGATTCCAGCGCCGCCTACCAGGTTCAATTGTTTTTTTAAACTATTCGGGGACAGACTTAAATATACACACAAAATTTCATCCAAATCGATCAAGCCATTAAGGTGGAGTTTTTTTTATGGTACGTAAAATCATCCAATGACAAATCCCGCCCTTGGGCGGAGCGGGAAATAGTGTCAGACTCTTACTGACTAAAAACCTACCCCGTTCCTTCTTTTCTGAAGCTAACCCATGACCCAAGCAGGCTTCGACCCTAGTTAACAAACACCATATGGAAGAATTAAAGTAAAAAATATATAAAAACAGAAGTGATGTAGATATCTATAAATAATTACGTGGTAATGACTAAATCTAGGTATATCTATAAAAGCTATTTCGCTTTTATCGCCACTCACTGATTAATCACGAAATCTCAGAAACTATAACACATATAAACATAAAATTTAGTTAGGTTCCTCATAGGGTGTTGACATCTGCTAAGAACGGATTTTACGAGAATTCTCCTCAAAAAAAAACCCTTAAAGAGGCAAATGGGGTTGGAAGTTTGTATGGAAGGAGGGCGAAGACACTGGCTCAAGCTAGTATTTAAGCAAAGTAAAGAGTATTACAATAAACAACTACATAATCTAAAAAATGTTGTCAATTATTTCCTGAACACTTTACATAATGATACTATGACACAATTGTTATTTACGACTCAAGCTATGACGAACATTGAAATTATTTATTTCCGTGATTATTTTTGATTAATTTGACTATTAGCCAGCTGTTTCGTCGCTAAATTTAAATTTGTTGCTTAAAGAAACAAAACAAGTCCCCAATGTCAATGATAGATTATAAGGATGAGCATAGACTAGTTCACCTCTTCTATATTTGAATTTTTATTCAAAACCAACTTCTGCCTACCCGCGTGAAAGTAAAAATTTTAAGGGGCTATTAAACCTTTCTAAATTCAGGTTCCGATATTTAGGCACGCCTAAATTCAAGGAAGTATAATTGCA
Organism: Leucania comma; assembly: GCA_958295575.1. Taxonomy (NCBI): domain Eukaryota; kingdom Metazoa; phylum Arthropoda; class Insecta; order Lepidoptera; family Noctuidae; genus Leucania; species Leucania comma. The sequence goes on along the minus strand of OY282474.1, from coordinate 8,371,365 downwards.
TTTAGGTAGGAAGGATCCTACTTAGGCTCCGATTTAGGAATAAAGTGGTTCGCCCTTGGCGACTGACAAATTATTACAAAGTACTCTGTGGCGACTGATTCAGTAACCTGAATCAGTGAACGTGTAATCAAGAGCTCCGAACTTTCTTTTCTAAATCGGCCCCTGAATATCGGAACCTGAATTAAGAAAGGTGTAATAGGCTCTGTACCTTCACGCGGCTAGGCACTTACTATTTAATAGTAAGTACATTTTGATACAAGTGGAGAAAATTTGTCATTGCGACCGAGGCGGAATTCGCCCTAGTGCTGCAATGTCAATTTTTTTTTCTTTACTTTCACACAACGCCATCTAGTCTCAAACTAAACAGAGCTTGTGCTATGAGTACTAGACAACTGATAAACATACCTAAATACTTCCAAATGCATGCATATATAAATAAATTACACCCAGACATGGGAAAAATAATCGTGCTCGTCACACAAATATTTTTCTTGGGTTGGAATCGAACCCACGACCTTCGGCATAGCAGTTAAGAGCAATGGGCCAATCAGTAATTCCACGTGTATTCAAATCCGTACCGAGAATTAACCAAATTTGCTTGTATTCATAAGAGCGGGATGTTATATTTCATGGAAAATATTCTAGTGTATAGTCACCTTCAGGCACACAACTGGCATTGTGCCACTGTATACATGCGGTGCTTTCGAACCTAACACGCTAATGTCAAGTGATCTTCACGCTTTTGGTATTAGGCGCTGTTCTCGTTGAAGATTAACGATGTGAGGATAAACCTAATAGAGCATTAAACGCTTAATGTAGAAGAGACCTTAATGTATCATCAGCTTTGTCGGAGAGAATCTACGAATTTGACCACTTTCAAACTTCTCTTTCTTTGAAATCATCAAATAACTTTTCTTGCTTTGGGTGGGGCGAGAGGGTCAGACTTTTACTGACAAAACCTAGCTAGAAAGAACCTTGAGACGCAAGGCAAGGAAGGAATAGGAGTGGGTTTTAGTCAGTAAAAATCTAAGGGTGTTTTAATATCATGCGGATTCCATCACGCATGCGGATTTGCTCCGTAAGCAAACATCAGCTGAGCGATTCCAATGACTTGCAAGTAGTTGTCGGTCGTAGCGTACTAACTACCTACAGGTCATTAGACTCGCTCAGCTTATGTTAACTTAAAGAAATTAATATTGTACATGCGTATATTAATTCGAGTTTTAGAAAAAAGCACTTCATATTTTAATGTTATCTTTACAAATCGATAGTGTTTCATGTACCGGATCGACCCTCCATGGAATTAAAATGATAAAAATTTCGCCGTGTATAGGTACCTACGTGATAACCGATGTCATGAAAGTCCAGTGAAGCTACATCGCTGCCACGTACTTCACACTACACGGAATAAGGCTCCCGTTGCATATTTTAATGCGCAGCCGAATGCGACGAAGCGCGAAATGGAAATCTTTCGGGATCGTAACTGCCTGCCTTAACTGCAGCGCAATATCGGAATACTGTTTTGGAAAAAATATGCTATCAAGGATATTGCCAAGCAGTTTTACAATATTCTGTATAAGGTATTTTTAAATTAATTTTAGAGTTCCGCTCTGAAGACGGTATGTTAAGTTTTGTGGCGAACTGTCGAAGAGATCAAGTACTTACCCACGCAGTATAATAATAAGTACACTAATGTCACAATACACTATTTTTCGTAACTCACAGTAATTAGTTATAAGTACGGCAAGGAAATGGAAGCACGGAATAATACAGGCACTGTTTTGCTTAAAAGAAGGCTCCATGTAAATATAATTATGCTATTTGTAACAATGAACTATTTTGTTATTAAATATATATTTATATTTTAGTGATTGTTGATTTCGAAAAAGATAATATCTTATTATAGTTCCAACTTTCAGAGCATGTTCCTATTATATAATAGGAACCTACTCTGATTAATATGCCACGTCCTTAGGCCGTGTTTACCGCGACACGGCAAGTTACGCGGCGCGTTGGGCGTTCGTCGTATATTTCAGCAGCCGGCCGCGTCATCGCACGCGTACACAAACATAATATGCCAATGTGCGACGACCGCCCAACGCGCCGCGTCTCCGTAAACAAGCCCTTAGATTAAATCAAAACAGCGGACGATAGGTGACTCACCTCTAGCGCGTGGACCACTAAAATCACTCAGTCGCAATCGGCTAGTGACATAAACAAGGGGTGTTACGCAAAAATATTTTATTTTGCTTGTAGTACAGCGCCAGCTCTTATCTCTGTCCTTGTCTATCAGTGACTGTAGGTTTGCGACTGTGATGACACTTATCATAGATTGGCGAGTTTCGAGTCCAGGCTTTCTGATTGCAATGTTAGCGCGTAACGTATCTTTCCTTGCAATATATCATCAATAGCCACAACCAACAACAACTTTAGGTAGGTACTGCTATGTTACGCCAGTGACTTCTGCAGCTTTAAAGCAGAAAATTATCCCGATGGAACATATTTCCGGGATAAAAAGAATCTTATGTGCTGTTCCAGGACTTGGTCTACCCCTGTGTCAAATTTCATTTATTAAACATGTTCGATAGTGTGAAAAAGTCACAAACATACACACAACACAACACATACACATACTCATCATGACACACACACTCAAAACACTTTCGGCTTTATAATATTAGTGTGAGAATTCACCAACAATTACTAAGGTGTACTTAGATATCAACACACACATCCCTAAAATCTATTGCGGTCAAATCAAATCCTTCTCTGACCTACATTAGCGGGCTTAAACTAAACCACTGTTTACTAGACAACAGCTTTATTCCATGGATATACATACTGTCTACTATAAAACCTAATTAGGCTTATTTAGAGGTGTACGGAAAAGGTTGTAAAGACCCACATACTTCCATTGAAAAGGGAGGATCCACTGAAAAGACAAGTGTTATATTTGATCCCGGCAACTGCCCGATAGATGATTTCGAACTGTTGTCTATGTTCAAATAGCGTGCGAACTCAATGTGTGCGATGAAGGATTTCGTCGTTTTTAATTCTTATGTGGCGTCATAGATGTCGCTATAATAGACTTAGCATTCGTTAGAATTTAGCGAGCTATCCTGGCGTTTCCCTTTTACAAAAGAAGAGTTTCTATTATATCTAAATGTGAACCTTATTTCTACGATAGATGTATCCACCGCGATGGGCGCTGAGGCAGCTGGACCGGGATATCTTCCGGCAAGCCGCGGCGGTACAGGCCTGGATGCAAGCACCGGATAGGCCTGTCGGCATCGACGTCGAAGCGGACTGGTCCCGGGAGGCCATTCACAAATTTGCGACGTGGCATGGTAGGTTTTTAGTTAGTAAGAGTCTGACACTGTCTCCCGCTCCTTCCCAAGGGCCAGGGGATGTCATTGAATGATTTTACCTATCATAAAAATAAAATAAAAAACAATAGATGTATTCAAGTTTCTATTCAACAAAGTTCTATTTGCAGTAATGCAACTAATACAGGGAATCAATAACATTAGTCCTAGAATTATGGAAGCGTTGCACGTAGCTTCGATTAGTGCCCAGGGCACCGAGAACAATAAAACAACAAACCAATCGCGGACAGAAACGAAGATAAACCAATGCTTGTACTAATGAAAAATAAACAATATAATTTTGAAAACAGTTGTTTACACAGTTTTTGTCGAAAGCTTGTTATTACCAGTTTCGGAGAACAGAACAGAATAGGTAAGTAGCAAAGACTTCAATTTGAATAGTGAGTTTCTCGTTGTCATTATAAACAAGGGCACAAGTGGACTGGATACAACGTCTTTCCAATTCATGCATAGTTTAACAGGTATTGCGCCATAATTACTGAAAAATATATAACTTTTTGACTATAACTGCATATTATTTGAACGAATGGTTAAAGAGATAATTCGACATTCGTAAGCGAATACACTGAAATTCCGCGCCGAACGAAATCCGAGATCGTCGCTACGCAATGACAGCAGTACGAACGACTACTGAGCGCTTATCGACCAAACTAAATAATAATTATCAATAATCAAGCTTTTGTCACTGTCGACGTATGGTATGTGCAATATAGAACCTAGCAGCTGGGTATGTAAGACAGCAGATGCATAACGTTGGTGCCGACTGCCGTGGAAGGTGGGTAGGCCTTTGGTTTGGGATGCAACCTTTACGCCATCTCATGTTCTATAAGTAGCGTGTGCCTGTGCTGCCGCTGCGGCCATTAAGACCGTCAAGCTGCATAAATAGAGTAAATTGTCAAAGATAATTCTAACAGACTGATCGACACCATGTGACTGATGTGAACAGAGTGCTAGCTCATTCTTTGCCCAAAGAATTATAGCCACGTTGAGAGGCAATGCTACCAGTCTCCTGGGCACGTTGCCGGCGTGCTGACAGAAATGTGGAGAAGTACTTCGACACCTAAGTGTATTCTTTTTTACATTTACCCACATACATACATACGTAATTATAAAATATTCGTTACTATCTAGTGTAGTAGTTACTAAAAAAAAGACGGATGAAAAAAGATTGCATGTAGCAGAGATGAGAATGTTGAGATGAATGTGTGGAGTGATGAGAATAAATAAAGTGAGAAATAGCATATTTTTTAGCTTCAGTGACTGAAAAGTTGAAAAGTAATCGGTTATCTTGGTATGGTTATGTGTAGAAGACGAATGAAACGCATGTTACTATATGAGTTACCTGTGAATAAACTTGTAGATAGATGGAAAGGGAGACCAAAAAAAAGATGGTTGAATTGTGTGAGCTACTTATATGAAAGAAAACATGCTCAGTAATAGCTGGATAGTTGACAAAATAGAATGGCAGAAAAAAACATGATCGCCGATCCTAAGTAACATGGGACAAGGACTGGAAAATGAAGAGTTACTTTATTTTAGGTGGGAAAATCATTAAATGATATTTCCTCGCTCTTGGCGGAACGGCAGATAGTGTCAGACTTTTACTAACTAAAAACCCACTCCTGTTCCTTCTTTGCCTTCGTTCCAGAGCCCTGGGATTCACTTTCACATAACCCATGGCCCCAGTAGGCTTTAACCCTACTGGGCTCCTACGGTTTGTTGACATCTTTTTGAGAAACAATACGCGCCTTGGATGACTTGTCGGACGTCGAGCTAACCATTGCTCACCGTCAGCAAACCTGCGCCTACAGATGAAAAGTTACTTAATATTTAAATCGTGTACTTTGTTATTTCTAATAATTAAATATTATGATAATCTAAAAAAATCTCCTGCATATAAGAGTTGCAGCAGGAAAGTTCTGAATGTAAGATTAATATTACATTCCAATAAAATTCATTAACAGTTAACCAGAAACAAACAAGCAAAAAGGGCAGAAGCTTCATAATATTATCTGGTCTGATTTTAAGGTTTGTTTATTTTTAGTTTATTTAGAACATGATTCAATGTAAGCGGAACCATATGATACACACTGCGTAACTCACAAATATCAACCCATCCAAATTTTTATTTCAATACCATTGTATCTATTTTTATTATCTTTTATAAATCATCAGCACATTTCAAATAGTTTCGAAACATAAGAGAAGTGCTTCTATATTTATGCTTATCGATTTACGATGTTATGATCCGAGTGATCGCATCAATCTTTCATTTCTTTGCTATTATGTATGTCAAACATGGTGAAGATCGCTCAGTTTCATTCACTTTAATATTTTCTGGTATGTAAGCTTCCAATATTTATCGATTAGATAAAATTAAATCTAATAAATAAATTTACTCGGAAACCCGCTCTTATCCCACTGCGTTTAGGCACGCAATTACTGTTTTCCGCACTAGTGCGGAAGAGTACGAATGCTTGTCCCCGCCACAATGTTATTGTTATAAAATTGTTTAAAGTATCAGGCGTGCCTCGACCCCCACGAGGCGCAAGTCAACCCCCACGAGTGTATTGAAAAACTACTGGACTCGAAACTCGCACATCCATGATCAGTGTAATCATCACATTTGTAAACACACAGTCACTGATAGACATAAGTGCCGTCGCTGTTGTGCGAGTGAAATCGCATTAGCCGCAATTAGGCGACACGGGCCTCATTTCAGCGGTCCACGCGCTAGAGGTCACCTATCTTCCCTGTGTATCTTCCGCTGTTTTGATTTAATATTTAATCTAAACCGTCAATATAACTTAAGAAAAAAAATATGGTCAGCATGACAGGATGCAATAAATACTACGAACGTCGTGTGTAACATAGTTAATTCTGTTCCCGTGCAGATATTAGTGGAGAAACACAGAAAACGGGAACAAGCCGTGCCTACAAGCTCGTTGAATTATTGACACTCCACGCGCGTTCAAATTGAGTTCGTGAGTCTCTATATACTATTTTATCTACCCAGTTATGTCCAAAAGTCCGTGATCATTTATTATTGACTGGTAGACAACTTAAAACGGCCTCAAAATTGTAGTAAATACGAGCATTGCGTTTTGATTGTGAGCTCTTTTCAATAGTAAAGATAATTTATAAAACAAATTTATCAGATTTAAAAAATATCTATTGTGTAAATGTTATGGTGTGTGAGTGTGGGCTTACGTGTAATGGTGTGTATGAATTTAATGTGTTGTATGCTGCGTATTTTTTGCAGTGTAATTTTTTTAATTTAACACTTTCAACGCTACGATTTGTTATGAAAAAAAGCCACGACTCAAAAACCAACACTTTATCATTAACTGAGAATGTTGAAATATTTTTTTTAAACATTTATTTGTCTCATAAATCAGACTATGGAGGTGCGGACACGGAATTGATTTGTCACATATATCAATCAGACTGTGGTGTTGAAAGGGTTAATTTTACTATCACAAATGTTACACGTTCTAATTTCCTAACATATTTTACTTTACTTAGTATGATTAGGTACCTACTTGAAAATTATTTAAAGAAATCTTATATACTCGTAAAAATCTCGTGTCAAAGTGTTTGTTATCTAACTCTTCATATCCGAAACAACTTGATTGATTCTTATGAAATTTTTAGTGTATAAATCTAAAAATAGATCACAGGTAATTTGTTATACCCCTAGCGCTACATTAAATCAAAATAGCGGAAGATAGGTGACTCGATCACCTAATTGCGGCTGACGCGATTTAACTCGCACGACAGCGCCGGCTCTTATCCCTGTCTTTGTCTATCAGTGACTGTAGGTTTGCGACTGTGATGATACTGATCATAGATGTGTGAGTTTCAAGTCCAGGTTTTCTGTTTGCGATGTTAGCGTATCTTTCCTTACCTATAATATATCAATGCCTTTAGGTGACATGTCTACTATCACGCAGGTGAAACCGCTGGCAATAGCTAGTATTTATATATCATACAACAAATGGTACTGACAGGAATCTGTTCTTGACAAACAATTTCTTAGGACAATTGGACAATGACACGTAAGTGGGGTCGAGAGCCAAAGCCGCTGATAGAATCGACCTATAAACATTATAACCTAATACTGCATCATGCGGTATCGCATTATTAATAAAATGCAGAATCAACAAAGTAGGTAGTTATAGATAAAGGCTATTGAAATGAAAATGTTATCTTTAGCAAGCACTCAAACCAATATTGATAGAAAAATTTTTCATTCAATGCGGTGCGAAAAAAGCGGTAGAAACAATAAACTCAAGATAAAATGAAAACGAAAACACATCCAGTTTCCGATAGAAAAGAAACAGGAGGCGTAGGTATTATAGATAATACAGTGATAGTCGAAAGTTAACGTGTAGATGTAGTAGTGCCGTATAGCTACGGTACACGGTAGCGAGCACACGGGCGCCGACCCTGGCGACCCGGCCGCCGCCCGCACATGCGCACTGCGCCCTACCCGACACAAATCACAAAATGACGTCGCCGGACAGTACGACGTACTAAAACGCTAAAAATATTCAAGACAAACCCACAAAAGTGAAAATTATTAAATTATTTATTACAATCTTCGGACATTGTTTAACAAAATCGTGCAGTACGCGAATAGATACACACGCACGCGCGGTTCTGTGTCAAAACAAACCAGTGCTTTTGCGATGTAAACATGAACGAACGTAAAATCCTGCTTTTTATTCTATCCGTGATCATTTACATTACCTACAGTGTGCAAATGTGGTTTATGAAACAAAATGTTGAAGCAAACGCTGTATTGCCTGAGAAAATTGCCGACACTGCGATTATGCTTGAAGAAACTCAAACAACTCCAGAGCACCCACCACCGGAAGCATTAAAAGCTATTGTGAAACCAAAAGTCATTCCACTGTTTATAAAAGACGCATGCAGCATATTAGAAGTGTTTACTGTGAAACCTATTATGACGAAACGTAAACATAAACACCATGGATTGAGTGCAGATAATAACACGGTCACTGTTATTGGCATCACTGTATTTCTCCTGATTCTGTTGCTCAATGCTATACTGGATGTTCTAAAAGTGAAAGAGGAAGAAAGAGCAAGGTTGAAGTTAAACCCAGATGGAGAAAGGCGACAATCGTTAGCAGAATTTGCAAATAAAAAAACATTACGAAGGGAATCAAGCAAATTTGGAATACAGCTTTTCCAGATCACAGAATCGATTGTGAATCCTGAAGATGAAAAAAAGAATAACTGTCGTCAAGCAAGACCGTACCTATCAGCAAATAGGCGAGGAGATTCTACGAATTCGTACCTGAGTGAGCCGCATAGGAAATCTCAAGAAGGATCGGCACCAGCGTCAATCGCAGAAACTCCAGCTGGAGATCCGAGGCTCGTCAAAAGGCAATCCGTAGCAAAGCTCTTTGGTATGAATCTATTTTTATTTATTTCTATTTCTATTCTTGTACAATCTTGATGAAATAATTTATGAGTTCATGCAAGTCTGCTCTTTATTGATCGAAACTTTAATGTTGATAAATGTGAATGTAAATGTTTATGAGTATATGGTTTCTAAAGTTCTATCTCTTCTTTCACTATTTTATATTCTCTGTTTCATAACAAGGTCTGTCTGACGACTGAAATACTTTCAGGTAATTGATGTTCTCACACGTCTTGTAGTTAGATTTTTATTATGAGCTTGATTTTTACATTCTCTTCAGTAGTTTGAATTTATTATGAATAAATTTTACCTTAATACTTTTGGAATGATTGAATTTAAATTGTTTCATGCCTTGCCTGGACTACAAATATATCTGTAAATGGGATACATGAATCATAAAGAGCCAGAGCACTTTACAGTTCAATAAATCCTTTAAAGCGATGCATGTAAGCACGTAGATAGATACCATCTACATTATATTCCTTGACATAATCAAATCTGTCAATACACACATACGTATTGGCAAGTTTGTATGTAATCAATTGAATTCGCAGCCCATTGAACACATGATTACGTTCCAAATGGTTAATCAAAGGTTTCATATACAATCTGTAGCTGTACAATAATTTTCTAGCATGGATCCGCAATCATTAGTACCACGGCAGTATGTGGCGGATTTAGTTGGCGCCTAATTGGCTTTTAACTGTAGCAAATCGGTTTACTACTGAAACCCTTTCATCCAATTTATAATTACTTGTTAGCTGACAAATATGTCCCGTGTTCGCTGATGGTGATATTAATTGGTACATACTTTGCATATTGTTAATCAGCTTGCCTCTGCTTTTAATTAAATACTCTAGTGCCTTGATCGATTATATCTAATTAAGCGAGTATTTATATAACAGTTTCAATTACAGTGTCATCAATTAGTGAATGAACTATCTAAACATTTACAGTGGCAATTTAAACAAGGAATTTGTAAGTATTACAGGGTTTTAGGTAGCAACGTGAGGCTGTGTAATTCTGAAAGTAAGCCGATGTAATTCTCATCGTTCATTAGTGTTACAGGATGTTCTGTTCACTTATTCATTGCGTTAGGCAGAGGTTTAGTACCCTTATCAAATCGGTGACGAGACCCCAGACAAGGATTAGGGTATTCAAACTGGAAATTGTCGCATGTCAGAGGAAGCCGGATGTTCTACAAATTGACATCATCAGCACAACAATATTGACATCTAACACTACGCTATTCTTATGAACCCAAACAAATGTTATTGCTTGCATTCACAACAATACTTCCCTCATTATAAAAACACTATCCTTTAATCACACCGTCTATTATAAGTATTTGTATTACAAGTATCTAACGTTTGTTTTATGTCAACACAGTATGTGAAAAAATCACCGTTCCCTTTTTGGTTCACGAGAAAAAAATCTTTCCAGCTAAATTATCTAGCCAAGATATATTAAACATTGTTATTTTTATTTAGGAGGCCGTCCGGTGCCGATGGTTCGTCGCTCATCGTTCCCAGTTCTTCCTCTCAATCCTGATATTCAAGCCCTGATGTTAGGACACCGGCAAACTTCAATTGACAGCGATGATGACGGGGACGCCAGAGTACGCCGTGTCAGACTTATACGTAGATAAGTTCTTTGACTCCAAGTACAATAGATTTTCTATTGTATTTTCTGCATGTTCGATGTATATTTAGCCCTCTTATTTATCAAACCTGTGGTTTTAACACTAAAATAGTGGAATAGGTGGGTAATTTCCGATGAAAAATGATGATGATATTTGTTTTTGATGATGATGGTGGGTAATTTGACCAGGTCCTACAGCATTTTTGTAGGTGTTCTTTTGTGGTAAAATACATTACCAGATTCTAGTCTTTTTGCCGTTTGCCTAATTTATTAATTCTGTGACATTTATCTACATAGAGTATTTTATGTACTTAATAAAGTAATCAAAATTGTAATAATTAGAAGTATAATTGTTTCTTGTTTTATTGATATTTGCTGTCGAAAAGACTAAAATATATAGTTGACAATATTAGATGGAAATAGCTTTGTGTATTGATTTTAATGTAGACATGAGTAGTTGCAGTCATAATACTTTAGTTAGATTATTTACGTACAAGTACTTTATGAAAGTTTAATTTAAAATTATGTTTTTGTTAAAATTTATGACATACATATTCTATTTACATATTAAGAAAATGCATATTATTAGATGTATTTGTATTCCCTGTCTGCACTTAAAATACATTATTGTGATTACTCAAAAGTTTTACCTATATAAATTAAGGATTTTGGCAAAACAATGAAAATTTACTACGAAATTCTAAACTGTAAGTAAATGTTATAGCAAGCATGTTTGCTTTTTTTAATCTAGTCATAATTTCCAAAAACTAGACACTAATAGTACGAATGTGGATTATTTCAGGGACTGTCCAATTTATTAATTTTTTTAAGAATATTTCATTTTTTCTAAGGAAGTCTAACTATTTCTCTTACTAATAATTAGCACTTTCCAGCTAGGACTCGACTATTTTGGTATACTTTATAGTTATTTAGAAAACAAATAATTTTACATCTCTTTATACCTAATGCCTTTCTTCAATAATTCCACATTTTTAGATACTATTTATTATTCATCGAAATAACTCTAAACTACCTCTAAGTTGTAAAGGTCTAACTAAACCTATTTTATTCATTTTCTTTATATTTCTGAAGTAATAAATATTGAATTTATCGGCTATCTAATATCAAATTGAAATGTGATGCGCAAGCTTGAATGTGATGATAAAATGCTCGATAAAATGCAAATATGTAAAAAAAAAACATTTAATAAATCATTTGGAACCGGGGAACATAGACGAGCTTAAATAATAAAGCTTTTAAAAGAAATATGAATGTTAAAGTAAAAGTTTAGGGAATGTAGGAAGAAATTGAAAGCATGTGACTAAGATATGGAAAAGTCTAACTAACTAACTAACTCTTAGTACCTATCATAGTAGTAAAAAAAAACTGAAACAAAATGATAATCTGTAGAATGGCCATGATGACAAGGTTTTTGAAGGGATCAATCAAGCAGTAATTTCAGTTAAACTGGATATTGATTCTAACAAATTTAAGAAACCTTAGATGGATGACAATGATGGCGATGTTCGTCACAATTTACTACATGATTTCAATTTCGTCCTACATATAATACAATGTTATAAAATATCCACGAGAACTGATGTGATTCATCTAAATTACTTCAAAGTCTGATCTATTTGTACTGAATGTGTGATACTTGTGTATGTAACTTATTATTATTGTTATACTAGTGGACACTATGTGACCTGACGTTTTGTATAGCACCTTTTGTGAATTCAAAGATATCAAATATAGTGTAACTGATGTAGTTTTTCCTGAAATACATAACGTATTATAACTGTATGTGGCGTTTTGTTTTTAAATAAGTTTCTAACTGAATCAGGAAAATAAATTACAAATAAAAAAACTTTTTTAAAAACAAGCTTTCAATTAAATGGGCTAAAAAGAAGAAAATAAACTTTTCCTTTATATTTTTACTATCAATTTATAACGGCATTACACAATTTATATGATATAAAAGCTTGTCGCGAGATTTTGAAAATATTAAAATCAGTAGATGAAGTTTTGAAACTTATTTAAAGTTAAATCTCGCGACAAGCTTTTATATCATATAAATTGTGTAATGCCGTTATAAATTGATAGTAAAAATATAAAGGAAAAGTTTATTTTCTTCTTTTTAGCCCATTTAATTGAAAGCTTGTTTTTAAAAAAGTTTTTTTATTTGTAATTTATTTTTTATTTTTCAGTTATACCTTATTTAAATCACATTTGTATTCTCAGCAAATCCTTTCATTTGTTACCCATATTATAGGAAAGTATAAGAAACTTAGTCTGCTATCTTTAGAAGTCTGCCAGGTTCTTTTTTATTTTATTTTTAATGATAGGTAAAATCATCCATTGACATCCCCTGCCCTTGGACTTGGTTCGGTCTATTATCGGTCGGACGGACAGCGAGCTACCTATTGCCCGCCGTCCGCAAGTCCACGCCTACGGTGGCAGGAAATCGGGTTTGGAATTACGGCGGCGACTGCGGCGTGAGCGCAGTTGCCTGATGCGGTCGGCCTCCTACTTTGCTAGCATTACTGCTTCGCAGAAGGAGGCGACCGCCTGAGAAGTCTGCCAGGTTGGATTTATGAAACAAAAATGATGGTGGTGGATCGTAAGACTAACAATCAACCTAACTTACATGAAATAGCCAATTGCGAAGTTGTCCAGAGTTTATCTACCTGGGATCCACAATCACAAATACTGGGAAATGCGGAGAAGATTCAAGCACCGTAAAAAGATTGACGCTCTTGAAATGTAACGCCGAAGGCGTTTACTGAGGACAAAACAGACTGCTCACCGTACTAAAGTTTCCATTCTTAGAGAGCTTTGCATCAAACAAAAACTTTCGTCTACAACAGCGAATTTTTAAGATGTTTGGATAAATCATAGGCAATGAAAGCTCTTTGGAACGTTTGGTGGTACAGGGAAGAGTAGAGGGCCTACGTTCTCGCGGCTAATCGCCTACCAGATGGACAGACCTCTCTAAATCATCTTCGAAGTGTTCCCTCATTGAATGTACACGAAGTGCCATGAATAGAGAGAGATGGAGAAGTCTCACAAAAGCCGCAACCAACCTACCAGACGATCCATGATCACTACCACTCCACCAAGAGTATGACTGAGAAAAAGGAAAATATTGGATTTAGAGTAATGTCACTTTATTTTTCAAGTTACTCTCTGGAAGCCCTTTCAATTGGTACCTATTTTGTAGGAGTGTATTAAAACTAACTAGTACGATCGAAGGGGGTTGTGTCGTTTAACTACGGGGTTCTAATGACCACGATCCAGCTCCATCATCAGACCCTGGTTACCATATAGGATCCAAGCACTCGTCATTACAAATCAAATGAGACTAAAGTTGATGGGGTTATATCGTTTAATTGCGGAGTTCTTATGGCAACCTTCCAGCTCCATCATCAGACCCTGGTTACCATATAACATCCAAGTACTCATCAATAAAAATCAAATGAGCCCAAACTCGATGGGATTGTGTCGATTTTTTACAAAGTTCCTATTGTAACCTTCCAGCTCCATCATCAGAACCTGGTTACCATATTTGATCCAAGCAATAGTCAATACAAATCAAATGAGCCCAATTTCGATGGGGTTGTGTCATTTAACTGCGGAGTTCCTATGACCACGTTCCAGCTCCATTATCAGACCCTGGTTACCATATAGGATCCAAGTACCGTCATTACAAATCAAATGAGCCTAAAGTCGACGGGGTTATATCGTTTAATTGCGGAGTTCTTATGGCAACCTTCCAGCTCCATCATCAGACCCTGGTTACCATATAAGATTCAAGTACTCATCAATAAAAATCAAATGAGCCTAAAGTTGATGGGGTTATATGGTTTAATTGCGGAGTTCTTCTGGCAACCTTCCAGCTCCATCATCAGACCCTGGCTACCATACATGATCAAAGTACTCGTCAATACTAATCAAACGAGCTCGAACTCGATAGGGTCGTAGCGTTTAACTGCGGAGTTCCAATGACCACCTTCCGGCTCCATCATCAGACTCCGGCTACCATATAGGATGAAAGTGCTCGTCAATACAAACTTAACGAGCCCAAATTTGATGGGGTAGTGTCGTTTAAGTGCGGAGTTTCTGTAACCACCTTCCAGTTCCATCTTCAAACCTTGGTTACCATATAGGATGAAAGTACTCGTCAATACGAATCAAACGAGCCCAAATTCGATGGGGTTATATCGTTTAACTGCGGAGTTCCTATGATCACCTTCCGGCTCCATCATCAGACCCTGGCTATTAAACAGGATCAAAGTAATCGTCAATACGAATCAAACGAGCCCAAATTCGATGGGGTTGTATCGTTTAACTGCGGAGTTCCTATGACCACCTTCCGAGTCCATCATCAGACCCTTGCTACCATACATGATCAAAGTACTCGTCAATACTAATCAAACGAGCTCGAACTCGATGGGGTCGTATCGTTTAACTGCGGAGTTCCTATGACCACCTTCCGGCTTCATCATCAGATCCTGGCTACCATATAGGATGAAAGTACTCGTCAATACAAACTAAACGAGCCCAAATTCGATGGGGTTGTGTCGTTTAAGTGCAGAGTTCCTGTGATCACTTTCTAGTTCCATCATCAGACCTTGGTTACCATATAGGATGAAAGTACTCGTCGATACGAATCAAACGAGCCTAAATTCGATTGGGTTGTATCGTTTAACCGTGGAGTTCCTATGATCACCTTCCGGCTCCATCATCAGACCCTGGCTATCATACAGGATTAAAGTACTCGTTAGTACTAATCAAGCGAGCCCAAACTCGATGGGGTTGTATTGTTTTATTGCTGAGTTCCTATGGATACCTTCCAGCTCCATCATCAGATCAGCTCCATGTCATCATAATGTTGCATTGTCACCCGATTTACACATGCATGTAAAATTTCAGCTCAATCGGTTGAAGATATCTGCTTCAAAATTGAGTTGCAAGATTTGAGCCGAACATTCATAGTTACATACAGTGCAAGCTAATAGAAAGCTTGTAAAAAAGGGCTAGAAGGGGCTCATCACCTGAAATGACAACTTTTAAAGATTTAAGGGAGAATCATACGATGCGTTAGTATAGTGCGCGGCAAATAAGTTAAACCATTTGCTGTGGTCGCGCGCGGCCCTCACTTTGATTGAGACCCGAAAATCGGTCACGCATTGAAATTCGACCGCCAGGACGGTTCAACCTGTGTGACGAGGATTATAACCGATTTTCCAGTCTCAGCCGAGGTGGAAGGCTGCGCGTAGCCGTGACGGATGGTTCAACTTATTTGCCGCGTAATATAAGGGGCTATAAGATTATTATTATTATACCTAACCTTTACTGTCCTGCTGCTGGGCAAAAGCCTCCCTCCATTCCTTTCGTTGTTCCCCGCTCCGAGTCATTTCAGAGAATAACAGAAATGCTGAACTTGCCATATCCACAGGTACCTAAATTAAGCTCACCGTCCGACCGTCCGTTAACCGTCTGGACCGAGCCCAAGTTGTCAACGGCGTGAATTGTTCCTCGCGCACCTCACGGAGATGTCAGCAAACTGTAGGGGCACAGCAGGGTCTGCTTCTAAAAGGAAGATTCGGCCCAGGTATGAAAGGCAACGAAGAAACAGGAGTGAATTTTTAGTCAGTAAAAGTCTTAGAAAGAAGTCTGAAGTCTCCTTTTATATAAATAGATGTGAATACAGAAAAATGCAATTAGTTTGATTACGATTTTGACCAATACATGTTTTTTTTTTTTAAATTTTGTTTTTTATCGATATCAAAGTCCCGTTTGGAAAATTTCATAAATAACTGAAATGTGGGTGGTTAGTTCTGACCGTTCAATAGCAATACAGCTTAACGCATGTAGAAGCACATCAACCTTTACAATTATTTAGTCTGAGATTCCTAAAAATCGAGGGTAAGCATATCTAGATGTTTTTCTAGACGATGTTAATAACAACATTCATAGCTAAAGTAAACTTTTTTTTTATTACTTTCACACAACGCTGTCTAGTCAAAAACTGAGCAAAACTTGTGCTATGAGTATTAGACAAATTATAAACATACGATTCTAAATACGTATAATATATATTTTTGAAAAATTACACCCAGGCACGGAACAAATGATTGTGCTCATCACATAAACATTTAATTTTGTCTTGAGTAGAATCGAACCACTAGACCAACATTACAGGCCAGTAAAACTGCTAAAACAATAATGCTAAGTTTGAATCGGAAAGATATCTCTTAAAATATTATGACTTTGTGGTTTGATAATGTTTTCAATTTAAAGAAAAATACGATGGTATCTATTATAGAAGAGAGTAATTGAAGATCGAGCAAGTGTAATTGATGTAGGTATAATCCAAAAACAAAATAAAAGAAAATTACGATATACATAAGGGTTTGTTTCTACGTATGTTATGGTCAATAAAGTACATATCGAATAAATACACACTAGCCACAGAACTGATAATCTGCTCCGTGACACTACCTATTTAACAAAAATATCTGAAATTGTTGTTAGTACTAATATCATAGTTAGCAACGAGCCAGCTTGAAATGAAGTTTTCTGCAATATTTTAAATTGGAGGAATTGAAATTCGAGCCACGTCTTTGCCGTCTTGGAAAACTCATATCTCTTCGGCATTCTTTTTAAGCTCAAAACTGTTCTAAGAAAACGTTGTTTCCTTGTTAATATATCCCAATTAACTAGACAACGCATTAGCGGGTAGAATGATAAAAATAGCCAGGCTAATGAATGCAGTGTTAAAACTAGAACGAATATTTTGATGCATAGCCCGAATTTAGCATACATGATCTACATTGTACAATTTATATTATTGACTTGGCAGTGTTGTAATGTTTGGTTTGTTATGATATTATTTGTATTAGACTTCCTATTTTATTTACATTATTGTTTGAACCAGAAAACAGTTGTTTTGAAAATAAATAGAGTAAAAGTAGAAATATTTTACCTTATGTAAGTAGGGATGTTATAAAAAATAAAAGAGAAATAGTTATAATTTTTTGGGTGAGTGAAAATTCCATCAAAAACATATTAGGTGTCTTCACTAGGTATCAATTTGGAAACTGTAATCCCTCTGGTTAGTAACATATATATTACAAATCCGGAGCGTTGACGAAACGCTGTGGTCTCATTCTCATTATTTGTTATTGTGTTACGGTCGAATGTCCTCGACCTAACGCCGCGCGCAGTTCGTATTGGATCTGCGCCAAACTCTTCGACCAATACTGAGCTTATCACTACACGGTACACCTTGCTGCGCTTTCTCGTCGCTTTTTGATGATAAAACAAGAAAATTAATATTAAAATATGATAATTAATATTTTGATTTTTGATTTAGAATGATTACGGATTACGGATTTTCATATATTTTCTGTTTTGTTGAATTGAGAGTTGTTCTGGCCAATCGTCACAAAGATTACGTATGTATAATTGTAGTAATTGGCAATGTTCTCTGATGCTTGATAAACATCACCCACTGTTGTCATGCCAATCATTTTTTTTAAGAAAACCATAATAGTAAAATGATGTTCACGAAAAAATATATAATTATCTATTAACAAGAATAAACAAATATTTTACATGCAATACTAATATATTCGGAATCTATTATTTTTTATGCCTACGGCGCAAAAAGAGCAGAATTTTCTCAATAGCAAAGACCTTGTTATAGTTTTAAAAATAATTCACGTGCGTCCGACCGACATAGGATGCAGTCTTCTTCAGACGGGAATCAGAGGAGCTCGCTCGGACTTTTACATTTCACACAAACGTATGGACGAAGCTTTTAACTGAGCACACGTTAAAACATAAACATACGAAGAGCCGACTGCTTGAGTGCATCACTTTTAACAGGAGTGTAACAGTGAAGTGAAAAATGAACTAGGAAAAACAGTACATAGACTTTTGTGCGAAACGGTAATCATGAGTTGCAACGATGAACTATCGTCAACCACAGTTCTACACTGGAATTATAGAGGATTTACAGAATTTCCATTAAACCAGCTGAAAGGTGAAGAAGCAGAGGTGACAGACATATATTTGAAAGAGAACCTCTTGACTCGTTTGCCAACTAACATCGGGGTTTTGGAGCATTTAGAGAGTCTGTATGTAAGCGGTAATGATATAACGGAGTTGCCGAGAGAGATATCTAAGTTGCGATGTCTCAAGTGCCTCGATGTTAGTGGGAACAGATTGAGGCGTATTCCTGAAGAGATAGGTGAAGCGAGGAGCTTAAAGTTCTTGATATTGGATGAGAATGAATTAACGGAGTTGCCGTTGAGGATTTCAGAGCTAAGACGTCTACGGTACCTATCGGTTTGTGGTAATTTAATTTGTTACTTTAATTTTATGTGGCGTGTGGTGATTTCGAGTGTTTCTATTTTAGTTTTTGCATGATAAAAAAAAGTTTGAATTAAGAATAGAATTAAAGTGGTTAGTGGATGTGTTTAGTAGCTTGTGGTGGTTTAGTAGAAGCTTACGATAATCCGGTTATCCACATGCACGGTTTTATATCAAAGCTTTTCAAGGCTAACAATCTCACATTACGCTAGTTTGGTTCACGTATATGAAATTCCAACATGCCACGATCTCGTCAAGGCCATCTTTTGAACCATATTGTTTTATTGTACTTTTACTTGTCAACCATTCATGTATACCATTAATATTGAATATAAGAAAATTTTAGTTATCTATCTGTTAAGCCTTAATAGATTCAAATCTTTTGTAAAACGAAAACTTTGCCAAAAGGCTTTTTACACTATTAAGGACTATATTGAGAACGAAAAGGCTTGGGATTGACCTGCTCCAGAATTGAGTGGACCTGTCCAGTCAGTGCAAGCATTTGTCAGTATTCGTGTAGCTCAACTCAGGACTACTAAGGAGCTCAAAAATTTGACGAACAATACCAAAGACAGGACATTTGGATAGGCCGCAGTAAATACACAATGTCAAATTGTCAACAAAATAATAATAATACACAAAATAATAATAATAAGTGACAAGTTAAAATAGTTAGAAATAGAAGTGAAAATAGTTGACCAGTTAGGCGAACACAAATATACTGACCAGAAGATTTTTTTTCACGATTTCAGGTTTGGTTTCATAGTAAAAGTTGTTTGTTATCATGACTAAAACACGTGTTTAAGTATCGTTCACTAATTATCAGTCACCCTATATATATAACAGCGAAATACCACTCATTGATCAATCACGAAATCTCAGAAACTATAACACCTACAAACTTATAAATTTAGGCTTATTTTTTCCTTATAGGGTGTAAACATATGCTAAGAACGGTTTTTACGACACCCCATCTCTAAGGGGGTAAAACGGGAGTTGGACTTTAGTGTGGAGAAACTGACTTTCACGTGAGCGAAGTCGCTGGCAGATACTAGTTATTTATATAAAAACCCAGTTTTTTTTTTAATAGGTAATCTTCTTACTAATGCCACACCATTGATGTGGCGCCAGTTGAAAAATTATTATCTACGAGTAAGCATATGTATCTATACGTATGTATTGTGTATATTCAGGGGCGCTGACTCCGTGGGTGCTTAGGAGCTCGAGCACCCATGAGAAATAAACAGTGAGTGCCGTGAGAATAGACATCAAGAAACAGATCAGTAATTGCCTTTTAGGGATGGGCGTTTTGTCTTTTCCTAACGAGCCGTCTAGCGCAGCGGTTTACAGCGCCGGTTTAGTCGTAATGATCGCGGGTTCGATTCCCGCAATTTCTAATTATGTTTGATAAAAATAAAAAATACACTTCGCCTCTCTTTTTAACCGCCTTCGAAAAGGAAGAGGTTCTATGTTCAGCTGTAGGTATGTATTTTTTTTATATATGTTCACCGATATCTCGGTCAATTCTAGACCGATTTCGAATAGTTTCATTTTGATGAAAGATTATACTTCCGAATTGGTCCCATAAAAATATCTTTTTTATCTGATGATGAACTTTGAAGATATACAACGAAACTCTTCGAAAAATCATAGCAGAACTGTCGTTTTAATACGTATGGTCACCGATATCTCAGTCAATTGTGGACCGATTTAAAAAAAAAATTGTTTTTTTTTTTAAGATTATACTCACTAGTTGGTCCCATAGAAATAGTGTTTTAATCTGATGTTGAACTACGAAGATATAGAACGGAACTCTTCAAAATACCATAGCAGAACTGTCGTAACCAGTAAAATTGCTTTGTTAATACATGTAGTCGGTGGCTGACTAAAGAAAGAAGGGGAAAGGATACATAGGACTGATCTGATGATGAAGACGGAAGGTAGGTAAGAGCCGGAACTTTGTAATAAATCAGTGTATCCTAGCTGTGTTTAGTATTATTAAAATTGTCATGATGATTTGATGATGGAACCGAATGGCGGAAGGTATCTACGAGTATTTAAGTTTGGCTGAGGGGTTTTTACAACTAAAATACTCGTACAGCCGACTTCAAAATTTTTTTTTTTATTTTGCTCTTTTTGGTGTTTTTTTTGAAGTCGGTTGTTCGAGTCATCAAATGAACATGAGCACCCATCACGATTTGTAAAAGCCTTTGTATATTATTTTAAGCGTATTGCCAAATGTTTTCCTAAGTCTCGTTTTTAGTTACATCACAGGTTCCCATTTACTGGCCATCTCAAGCAAAACAGCGGCTTGTAGGTACTAATACGCTCTAGTTGCGTTTTACTAGCCATCGTAAAGTTAACGAAGACAGTAGTTTGGCGCCTCGGATAACAAACTATCCGCTATGAATCAAGTTTAGCGTTTCCTCATTGATTTGGTTGACCTATTTACTGAATATGTTGAGCTTGAGACTGAAGCTGGAGACCACCTCTGAATATTTGTGTTAAAAAGTGTTTTGGCATTTGTTTTGAAATATGGATAGTTTGAAGTTGAACGTCCTGTTGAAATAGTCGGTGTAAATGTTGAAGACAAGATATTGTTTGTTATGGTTGTTAAAAGCAATGTTAAAGTGTTTGCAAACGTTGATTTACTAAATGAAACCAGGTTACTGAACCTCGGAGATTAGAGGCTGATTTTGTTTTATCTTCAGGCTGAAGCAGGAGTGGGCTGGCCATGTTGCACGAATACAACCGGACAGATGGACGAAGATTATCAGTAACACTACCATGAGTTTTAAGCAATAGTATTCGTCGCTACTCGATATCGACGCCGTAAATATTTTGTATGGTAAATTTTGGTTCTGCAAGTGACCGCTAGAGGCGCTGCAAAATTTGCCATACAAAATATTTACGGCGTCGATATCGAGTAGCGACGAATACTATTGCTTAAAACTCATGGTAGAGGTACATTATCACTCACTCGACGCTTGAGTGAAGGCGACTGTGACACAGTTGGTGTGACGATCTGATTATATGCGCGGGGCAAACTTCACCAGAGATCGCCATAGACAGAGAGGTTTGGAAGGAGAAAGAGAAGGCGTTTGCCCAGCAGTGGGACACATAAATACATAATAGGCCTCGAGACTAATAAAAAAAACAATTAAATATCCAGAAAAAGGCATCAAGTCAGATAAAGTTTATCTTTTAACAGCAACAACTTATTTACAACCTATTTATGGAGCAAAAAATTACACGTCCTTTCATCCAATTTTTACCTACTTATATACTTTCAAAACACGTATTTTTAGAAGTCTAATAATAGAAATAAATAACTGGCATAATCAAATTTCCGAGAACTTGGAAAACCAATTACTTAGAGGTTCCGTATTTTCAATGTGGGTGGTTGCTAATGTTAGATCTATAATGGCTGCTAAAAACTTCTACTTATTTTCTTTAATGCCTTATAGAATTTTTTCGAACATATTCTTTATGGTCCTTACAATAACAGTATTTCAAAATACCTGATGCCATTCAAAAACTGATGCTCGCTAGCATCTTGCCTATCATTGAAAAGACGTAAAGAAATATTCCTGAAAACTTGCATGAAATTCAGTTATATTGAAAACCTAATCGTTATTTGCCCTACAGTTATCCGTACTAATATGCACATTATGATACTTATTTTTTTTTTAAATTAAGCCACTTGATCATTATTTACTACCACATACCGAAATATGGTTAACATCTTGTAAAATATTGTATGTTCTTAAATTAAGCCTCTGGAATGTTAATTTTCTTCCACATGTCTAAGTATCGTTAACATAATGTGATTATTAATCAATTTACAGATAATAAACTACGATGGCTTCCCCAGCGACCAGTGTACAACTACCATCACTGCGAATTTAGATTCTGGAGGAACTCCCACTTGAAGACTTTGCCGTACTCGCTGTGGTATCACATGTTCAGAGATCAACAAACTAGATGTCTCAATATTGGGTAAGTTTCAATGATGCTTGTCTCTCTCAACTGTTCCCAATCAATCCTCTTAAACTACGAAACTATCACATATCTTATTGGAATAGCGTAGGAACATTCAACTGATGTTTGCTTATGATCTTTTGGAGTACCTAATAATGTTGGACTTGTCAACTTTATGTAGAAAAATATTTCTTAAGACATATCTATTTTATCGTATTTCTCTAGTAGGCATAGCTTTACATCAACATGTGTATATATATTATAATATGTAATTATGTATTTTATTATTATTTCCAGGTGTTTAGATGCAGAGAATAGCCAAAATATCGATAAAAAAAGACATCAATGTAAATTAAAACTATGTTCAGATTCCAAAGAATTGGAAGTTACCGTTGAATGTCCTCCTCAGTACAATGTCGTATTAGAATCGAAGTACCACTCCCCACCCAGTCTCTATGAGACTTGCAGAAGACAATTCTATCAAATGATAAACACTGCTGTAAGAAAACTGAATCCACAAACTTATAGTTTTTACTCTGAACATGTCAAAGAAAATCTTTACAATGAACATAATAATAACATAATAGATCTGCAAGAAAATTTTCATGGCATCAACATTGATTCTGAAGAGAATAAATATTCTGATGAGAATGGAAATAATTACCAATCGATAGTTTTCAAAGAAGGAATGAACAAGAAAGTAACCAGGCCGTATTACGTTCCAGCTGATATAATAAGGGAGCATTTTAGTTATTTGCCCAATGTATTGATATCCGACCTAAGCAATGGACCCGTTTCAATGTGTGAGAACTTAAACTGTAAGAAGCCGGTGTTTGATCACGTCTTCTATGAATTTAGTTTTGGGTAAGTGTTCAATTCAAAGTGCTATGGAAAGAGCTATGCTCGGAGTATCTTTGCATGATCGAATCAGGAATGAGGATATCCACAGGAAAACCAAGGTTACCGACATAGCACGAAGAATCGCCAAACTTAAGTGGCAATAGGCAGGGCACATTGCTCGCAGAACGGATCGCCGTTGGGGTCGAAAGGTTCTGGAATGGCGAACATGTACTAGAAAAAGTAGCGTTGGAAAGTCTCCTACAAGACGGACCGATAACCTGGTAAGGGTTGCTGGAATCCGATGGATGCGAGACGCTCAGGACCGTTCTTTGTGGCGACACTTTGAGGAGGCCTATGTCCAACAATGGACGTCTTTCGGCTGAAATGATGATGATAATGATGATGTAGTGTTCAATTTAATAATTATGTCTTCCCCAGAAGGTTTATATCCAGCAGTGGATACCTTTCGGCAGAAATTTAATTTTCTTAAATTCATCTCCTTCAGTCTTTTTCAAATGTGTTAAGATCTACTTCTGGCCTAGCCAAATGAAGCTAAATTCCTATTATTTAGTATTTTTTTAAGGCATGAATTCATTTTTATGGTAGCTAAGTTCAGAAATTAAACGTTAAATATTTTCTTTTTTCCAGAGAACTCATACTTATTGATAAAATTGAAGACGTTCTACTTAGCGCTGCTTTTTGTTCAAAATATTGTGCTGATTTCTGGAAACGGAGCAAAAGTGCAATAACGTGGACATTGTCATAAAAGTATCCAGAGCTACTTGGTTAAGTTAATAAATTTCGTAAATTTTTTAAAGGTTAATTATTTAACCACATTGGAATCGAGACATCCCCCTCTCTATTAATCTACCTTTCGACTATCCGGAAAATAATTGTAAGGGATAGTTCATTCCCTTACAATTATTTTCCGGATGTATAGTATATGTATAGTTCAATTAAATGCAGAGACGTTTTCTAAAGTGAACCTGGTGTTCACTTGACAGCTGGGAGCTTAAAGCAATAAGTAGATATAATCCTCGGCACACAAATTGAACCATCATGGCAGTCGACCTTGAATGTGCAATCGAAGTGGTCGGCTGCGTGTACCCATAGCAACAGGTTTAACTTATTTGCCACGTACTAACTACTACCGGGGCGAAATTCCGCTGCCACGACAAGTCGAGGCATGGCGGACAGAGCTCCGGCGGGATCTCATGGCGAAATGGCGTCAACGACTATCGCAACCTCGTTCGGGGCGCGCCACAATTGGGGCGATAAGGCCCATCCTTGGGGCGTGGCTGGAAAGACCTCACGGCGTTCTCAACTTCCGCACGACGCAGGTGCTTACCGAACACGGAAAGTTCGCTAAGTACCTGTTCCGGATTCGTGCGGAGGATTCGCCCGGGTGTCGCCACTGTGCGGAACATCCGGAGGACACGGTGGAGCACACTGTAGAGGTGTGCCCCGCCTGGGCGGAGCATCGCCGTGTCCTCGTGGGGGTGATCGGCGGCAGCGATCTCTCTCGCCGGGCCTTGGTTCAGGCCATGGTCCGTAGTGAGGAGGGATGGCAGGCGGTCGCCTCCTTCTGCGAAGCAGTAATGCTAGCAAAGGAGGAGGCCGACCGCATCAGGCAGAGGCAACGGGGCGCTCGCCCCAGCCGCCGCCGGGATTCCGATCCCGATTTCCGGCCACCGTAGGCGCGGGCTTGCGGACGGCGTGCAATGGGTAGCACGCTGTCCGATCGTCCGGTAACCGACCGGACCGAGCCCAAGTCGTCGACGGCGCGTTCTGTTCCCGCGCGCCTCAAGGAGCTGTCAGCACACCGAAGAGGCCCAGCCTGCTAACTGCAGGCAGGCAGGGTCGAAGCCTACTGGGGTCATGGGTTAGTTCCGAAAGGAGTGCTCGACCCCGGCACTATAGGCTACGAAGGAACGGGGTAGGTTTTTAGTCAGTAAGAGTCTGACACTACTTCCCGCTCCGCCCAAGGGCGGGATTTGTCATTGGATGATTTTACCTACCATAAAAAAAAAAAAAAAAAAAAAAAACGTACTAACTACTACCTAAGAAGGTCCTATGAATATGATTCTCTTTTTATTACCTACCTAGTATCTATGGTTTATTGCGTCTATAACAGTCTATGATTTTTGTTTATTAATTTGACATATTTGATGTGGAAATGTGATTCAGTCAAAGAACTTCCCCTTGCTTCCCCTATATTTACGTAGTTATTGCATTCTCTTTACCCTATATTTGCAAGGAACTTGTATATCCTTGGATTCTGCTTGCTTCATAGATGAAAGTACTTGGTGACTCTTCCACAAAGGCCATTAATTAAAAGTTGAAGTTGAAGCAGATGAAAGTAATTATAGCCTTTAAAAATATAGTTTGCTGTTATAATTTTATTTTCATTATGACTGAAAAAACTTCAGAGAAAAAGCAATCAGACGCTTCAATTGATAGAATTACAAAACTAGCTGATGTGAGTCTTATAACATCCCACGGATATTTCGTCGGACATGATTGTCACTTACCAGCCGAAAAAATATGTGCATATGAGATAAACAGCCGGGGAATACTGCTGAAGTTATTCAACTTAATAGCTGTTCATGCTGGTGATATTCGGGCTATAAATATGCACAG
The DNA here is from genome assembly GCA_958295575.1 of Leucania comma. NCBI lineage: Eukaryota > Metazoa > Arthropoda > Insecta > Lepidoptera > Noctuidae > Leucania > Leucania comma. The sequence goes on along the minus strand of OY282474.1, from coordinate 8,345,049 downwards.
GTAATTTGTTATTATTTTGGACTAACCAGAACTTAATATCAATAATAATAATATATTTCCACAACTATCACACAACACCGTCTAGTCCCAAGCTAAGCAGAGCTTGTGTTATGGGTACCAGACAGCTGATAAACATACTTACATATTTCTAAATACATACATATTATAGATAAATAACACCCAGACACAGGACAAATGATCGTGCATATCACACAAATATTTGTCCTGGGTGGGAATCGAACCCACGACCTCCGGCATAGCAGTCAGGGCCACTAACCACTAGACCAACAGGTCATATATCAATATCAAATATTTCATCATCATCATCAGCCTTTTAATGTTTCCCACTGCTGGGACTCAGGCCTCCTCTCTAGGAGAGGGAATGGGCCGTAATCCACCACGCGGGCCCAGTGCGGATTGGTGGATGTCACATGTCTTCGAATTTTTGGTTCCAGAACATGCCGGTTTCCTCACGATGTTTTCCTTCACCGTTTTGAGAGGCTGAAGGCTGATGCTATGCTATGCTAACTAGAACTTAATGTTACATATCAGCCTGACCTTTTTTTAAAAATACAGATGTTTGGAGGACAGACTCTCTGTCCCGCATAACTCCAAACATGAACAAGAGTCACCACGGCCCTGAAAAGCAAAGGGCAACTGAAGGACGTGACCCTTCAGTTACCCTTGCTGGGTTGTAGTAAAATTATCTCTTGCTCCACCCGGAGCAGGAGAAGTTATTGGATGATTTACCATCCGAAAAAAAAGACTTACCTACTGTGCACCCATAAATGTATCTGAACCCATATTTCAGTCAGTTACTTATGATTAATTTCATGTAATTGGAGGCGACCTTATAACCATAAAATGCTATTTGGATGGGGGGTTTCTACTGAGAACTTCCAAGTCGAAAATCCCTAGCCCTGCTCTGACCGGCAATTGCAGCTAGGATCTCATGATCAACATTACACAAACCAACGAAGCAGTTCCTGAAATGAACTTCTTCGTTGGAACCTAAGATAGAAACACGCTGGTACGATACGAATACACATCATAGATAGCAATTCTTGCCGTAAACTTTGTTTACAGAAACGGCAAGAACTTCAGTGCTTCCTATAAACTGACATTTCTACATACAATGTTTTCTATCAACAAAATTTTTGGTGAAACGTGCTGTCTTGAAATAGAGATTTCTATTAACTTTGCTTTCTGTATGTTTTTTTGTATATTGGTTATAAACTAGTGTTTGATTGCAATCCCACCTGATGGTAAGCAGTGATGCAATCGTTGATGGTGAGTCGCGCTCGTTTATTAAGAGCCTATTCACTCTAGCCTTGAAGACACCCAAATTATAATCGGATGGGAAGACCGCAGCAGGCAAATTGTTCCAGTCCCTCGACGTACGCGGTATGAATGACGAGGCGAAACGCCTAGTCCGGACCGTAGATGTTTCAACAACGTAAGGGTGCATATTTGCCGTACGTCGGGTTGTCCGATGGCGGAATCAAGTCATGCAATTCCCGTGCACATTCTCCAAAATGCATCCTATAAAATACCGAAAGGTACCTGATATTGTCGTATCATACAAGCGTTTCTATATTTCTCTCCTGAAATAACATGTGTTACGAATAGCTACTTACTTCTAAGTTGCGGTAACATATGTGGTTCCTCCTATTAGGCAGTTCAGGAAATTTAATCGCTAAGGATTGCTTCAACGGTCCGTTTTTCCTACGAATCAACAATTATAAGAAATATGTCGGAAATACTAATACTTACTTGTTGACCTAAAAACTTTTTAACTTTGTCTAGATCTTATGCAGCCTTGTGTGCTGAGAAATACCGACATCACCAGCAATTTCCTTTCACCATCCATCCGTACAGCAAGTTAAGATTCTACATAGAATTTACGGCCGTCATTCTGATGATTGCAGCGTCTATTACTATGGCTTACCATTACTCCTCGAAAGACCCGATTGGTCATGTAAGTATTTATACTATACCTGTACGCAATGCCGTAACAAGGCCGGTGCCTGCTAGAGATGCTCAAGCACAGGGCGTAGACCTTGGGTGTCACCATTGTGTGGACTGGCCGGAGAACACGTTGGAGCATACGGTAGCAGTGTGCCCAGCTTGAACGATCCACCGCCGTGTCCTCATGGAGGCAATTGGCAGCAGCAACCTCTCGCGCCGGGCCCTGGTTCAGGCTGTGGTCTGGAGTGAGGAGGAATGACGAGCGGTCGCTTCCTTGTGTGAAGGAGTAATGCCAACGAAGGAGGCGACAACACGCGTGAGGGAACTGCCTTCTGTCGGATCCCGACACCGATTTCCAGCCACCGTAGGCGCGGGCTTACGGATGGTGAACAAAGGGTAGCTCGCCGTCCAACTGTCCGGTAACCGTCCGGACCGGGCTCGGGTCGTCAATGGCGACTAATGTTCCACGCGCGCCCCAAAGAGTTATCAGCAAAACTTTAGGGGCCCAACAGTGTCGCAGCGTATACTGGGCCTATGGGTTGTGTGAAAGAAAACGCCTGGAACGAAGGCAAAAAATGAATATAGGAGTGGGTTTTAGTCAGTAAAAGTCTGCCACGCCTTCTCGTTCAACCCAAGAGCGGAAGAAGATATTGAATGATTTCTTACATAAAAAAAATACTTCCATCGTGCAATAAAGTCATTATTTGTGACCCCCTCTAATATTTCAGGCTGCGTTCACGCCTGAAGTTGTTATACCTAGTATTTTATAGAAAAGTAGTTCCCTCTCTTAGAGAGGAGGCCTGTGTCCCACCAGAGGAAACATTAAAAGGCTGATGGATGATGATAATGATAGGTAGGTAAGTAGCAGTACCTATCCAATAAAGTAAATCGTATTTTTTTTCATCTCCTCAGGACTATCACACACAAATTATGATATTTTACGACATCATGGTTGTGGTCAACATCATCGCCAACTTCTTAACCGGTTATATAGAAGGACAGTCCAGCAAAGTCGCAGTTTTATCCAAGCCTAAGATTGCATTAAGTTATTTAAAGTCCTGGCTTATTGTGGATTTGCTTGCATGTACTGGTATGCTGAGCGAATGTTATTACAATGACATAAGACTTTCTTTGGTCCTGGAGTCTATGAAGATAGTTCGCATACCTATCATCTTGATTTATTTAAAAAATGTTCTCACAGTCATGAGGACCTCTGTGAGTATACTTTCTAATTCAACTTTCAATCGCCTACGGAAACACTCTCACCTTTATTCCGCTAGGACACACATCTACGACCAAATACTCACATCCCCCAACTCGTCAGCCTGCTCTTCTGTCACCTATGTGTATCGAACACACTGATATATTATACCGCAATCAGAAAACCTGGACTTGAAATTTACACATCTATGATCAGTGTCATCACAGTCGCAAACGTACATTCACTGATAGACAAGAACAGAGATAAGAGCCGGCGCTGTCGTGCGAGTGAAATCGCTTTAACCGCCGCATGTTTACGATTATGAATCATGTGAGCTCTATCCATTTCGCTTCGCAAAATGGCGACCAAAACAAAAGCGAAATTAGCGTGTGAAATGTGATTTGTTTTTTTTTTAATATATTGTACAACGCATACATTACACGAAGGCATTTTGATAAACTTTATCCCACTTAAAACAAAAAATATGTTTACGTAACACCCTCGTTTATCACTCGGCCATTGCGACTGCGTGAAATTAGGACAAACTTTCCTGATTTCAGCCGTCTACGTGCTTTTCCTTATCTTCCGCTATTTTGATTATATCAATGATTGAGGAGTTAAACGAAATAGAGTAGCCAGTTGCAGATGTGTCTACACTTGCGAATAGGACACGAAAACACTCGTCAGACTAACCCGACGCAAGCGGTTGAAGGGTTAAAACTAATTAAGTATTTACTGAAGTTTTCGTTAATCCTAGTTTTACAATTGTATTCTAGTTTTACCGGACGACGGCTGTGGAGATAATTTTCTTTTTAATAACCTTTCTGTGTTGGAACATCTACTTCCAATTTGCTTTTAATTACATAATTGAGGGTTCTTATACGCCGGAAAATCCTCGGTTCTGTTCATGGTTAACTGTCGGAAAGTTGTGGAATCAGACTAGAACAGTGCGACTACTTTACGCTTTTGACAGAGCTGGTAAGTTGGACAACAATATTTATGACTTAATTTATGTCATCTAATAAGTAAAGACAGCTATAAACGGCATACCCAAAGACGCCTCACCAGCGGAGGCACCTCAAGCGTCGAGTGGTAGGACGATTACCGACCACCATAGGCGCGGGCTTGTGGACGGCGAGACATGTGTAGCTCACCGTCCAGCTGTTCGAAAAGGATCAAACCCAAGTCGACACTGCGTCGTTTTCCACGCGCGCCTTAAGCAATTTTCATGATGAGTTGTCAGCAAATTTATGACGCTTGGTAAAGCTGACATCTGCGGATTGTTTGAAGGAGTTACCGTAGCCCTCGAAAAAAGGGCAACTGAAGGGACCGTGACCATGACCGTGGAGTTACGAGTTACCTTGGTTCTGGAACGCAAAGTGCAAGTGATGGAAAACAGATGGGTTTTAGTCAAAATAAGTCTGACACTCCCACAGCGGGAGAAGTTAAAAAAGAGGTTTTGGTATATTTTTTAACGAGGGAAGTCGTCAAATAACTTCTATCGATCTGAATGGAATGTGAAGGCATGTCACACTTTTACTGACTAAAACCCATCTGCCTTCCTTCACTTGCCTTTTGCGTTTCAGAACCACGGTAACTATCGATCTCATCTTTATTATTTACTAACATAACTGCAGATATGTAGGGTGACTGGTAATTAGTGACCGATACTTAAACACGTGATTGTAGTCATGATAACAACTTTTACTAAGGGACTAAACCTGAAATCGCGAAAAAAATCAGCCAAGTACAGTACATATTGACCATTTAGGCGAACACAAATGTACTGACCAGCAGATTTCTTTAGTTTTTAGTAAAATTTGTTTGTTATCATGACTACAATCACGTGTTTAAGTATCGGTCACTAATTACCAGTTACCCTATATTTTAACAATTTTAATCTGTTTCAGTTGGTATGCTTACAACAAACACAAACATGAATCTTGTAAAACAAACAGGATGCTTAGAAAACTTCCTCGTGTGTTGCTGGATATTTTCCAAGGTACTTTTTATATGCAAGCAAGTTATTAAAATTATATTTTTGAACTTTTGAACCGTTTGGAGTTGAAACTCTTGAACATACGCTTTATAAAGAATTATCCAAACGCTTAGTTGACTCGTCGCGTGAAGGGCTGGCTTCTACCTCGGTCAGAGATTAAACATTGCCATACAACGTGGCAATGCCGCCAGCCTTTTGGGCACACTTCCAGTAGGCAGCGAAGAGGAGGATTCTATGACGCCATATTTGTGACTCGCACAGCACAAACAACAATAAAAAAATTAACTGAACTATAAATAACATAAAAACGGAAAAAGTAAGAAAACTAAAACCCGACTACGACAAAAAAAACGACGCTGAAAAAGTACAAAACATTAAGTTAGGAGAAACAAGAACAGAACAAAAAGAAAAGCCGTAGTCACACGTTATTAAAGTGTTAAAGTTCGTACCTACATATATAACGTGCGACTACGGCAGCAAGTGAAGCCCTTTTAAATGGTACCAAATACTATACTTACATTATTTTTTAATTTTCTCTATACAAATCGATAGTGTTTCATATAACGAATCGATCCTCCACGGGATTAAAACGATCAAAACTTAACGGTGTATATCTTATTTTTCTTTTTTAACACATTACTTTTTGTCCGCTAAAGGGCGCTACGTTATGTTTTGTGACACGTTTCACGAGCCCATCAGCTGACGATTCGTCGGACAAGATACGTTCAGCGGACGATTTAGACGGCCATAACGATACCTCATTTGTCGAGTTCCGATAAGCAGTTTAGGAGCTATGCTGGTGGAATGATAGCTGCAAGTTCATCTCACCTAATTTTTCTCGATGAGCTGTTAGCAGAATGACACTGCTGGACGAAAAGGGTCAAGTTTTGATGGGGTTTTACTGAAAGTGCCTGGACTCTCTTAATATTTTAATTATGAATTCCTGAAGATGTAGTTGAGAACAGGCCTTCGAATTTCCTCTTTACGTAAAGAAGAGCGCTGGTGTCGTGATGGCACAGTGCACACTCGCCTCTCATGCATGAGGATGCGTCATGCATGCGGGCTCGATACCAGGCAAGTATCAATGTGAATTTTTCAAACCATAATATAATAGGACATTACTGACACCCCATGCCTCAGAAAGCACGTAAAAACATTGATCCCATTAGTCATTCGTACATCTTTGACTGTCGGTACATACAGGTACTCAGACCACCAGAAAGTCTCACCATCAGTCTATCCAAGAAGTATAGTGTTGCCGAGCAAGCGGATTGTTGAGGTCTGACAGGCAGTCGCTCCATATAAAACACGGGTTTTCAGCCTCATCTGGTTAGACTGGATGCTGAACTCAAGCTAGTTGGGAAAAGGCTAGGGTGATGATCTTCGCGTATCGATGGGGTTTCCAGTATTCGACCACGGCCACGGCAATGCCGTCCATTGATACTGTCGTTAGGTCCCTACGGTAACACGATACGTGATGCAAGATGGAAGGTGGGCCATGGTCTGCGGAGAGATGCCGCACAAAAATTGAAAATCCGAACCATCCCCATCTGTGCAGACTATTTTTGCTGCGCGCAACCTGGGTGTGGACTTGCGGAGTCTGTTTAAAGGTTTCCAGTGAGATACATGATGATGTAAAACGAAAAGCGCTGGCTTATACACATGCCAGCATTACAGCATCACACCCTTCCTTACCTATATTTTTTTTTGCAGATCTTCGTTTTCCATTACGCACTAAAGTATACATTAGCAATGTTTGGAGAAGAATCAGCTAGTGCTCAATATTATATAATGAAGAAACAGTTAGAGAGATACATGGTTCAGAGAAACTTTCCTCCAAGAATAAAGAGCAAAATCCTTAAGTTCTACGCCATTCGATTTCAGTCAAAGTACTTCGAGGTAAGAAATTAACTAGTAATTAGAATTTCACCGTTTTGGGAAAATTTTCTTTGTGCGTACAGCTAAGGCTAAGCTACTCGTACAATCTGGGGTAATTAAGTCAAGAAATTACTACTTGCCAAGCCTGCTCCATTGATCAGGATCACTGTTTCCTGACAGCAGGCCTAGCCAAGTTTCGTTTCGATTCTCTTGCGTCGAACGCCTCGAGTTGGCTACGCCTCCAATTCCTTTGTTCTGACGTCATCTCAACGCTGAGTCACGTGGTCAAAACAAAGGAATCGGAGGCGTGGTCGGCACGGGGCGTTCAACCACAAGCAAATCGAAACTAAAGGGTCGTAACTTGGCTAGAGGGGCAGGTGAGAAAGTGGACAAATGCGAGCCCATCACTATTAACCAAGTAAAGTAGCCTTCAGTTTCAAACGATGCTTGACCGTGCCTTTGCCATTAGACACACAATTATTTTTAATTTTAAGTGTCTATATGTTGTTTCAGCATTGTGTGTTTCTATGCCCAATAAAATATTTTTATTTCTTTCTTTATTTAAATGCCAATAATGTGTGTGTGTGTGTTTTTGTTACTTTTTTGGTGTACAATAAAGTTTATTCTATTCTATTCTAATGCAAAACAAGTAAACCCAGATTCTACCAGCTTTTGTGACAAATCATAGTTGATCTAAGAACAATAATCGCAGAACGCCTTTTTTTTGTTGCGTGTTGACGCGCCTATTTAATATCAAAGGAGTTAAGCATAGGTGTAAATCAACAGTTAGCCAGTTAATGTTTAAGTTCCATGTAACAGGGGTAACCTATAAGCATCAACCTTGCAGAAATACGACGCTGACTACTGATAAATGAATCCAATCAGAGTCTGACATTGTAGCACTTGTGCCTACTAGTACTAGACCAATGAAGTAGCCCATTATATCCCTAGCTCTAACTTGTCTCTTCTTTAGGAATCCCGCATGCTAGAGTGTGTATCTGGTCAACTACGAGAAGACATTCTCATGCACACCGGTCGCCAATTGGTGAGGGAACTGGACTTCTTGAAGCAGCTGCCTAGCTCATTGCTGGTGCAAATCGCTGTCAAACTACGTTTTGTCATATACATCGCTGGAGATATCATTTTTAAAATCAATACCGTTGGTGAGTACCTACCTTCAATTATAAGATGGTATGTTGATCTCTGAAACGCGTTTGCTCAAAATGGTGGGAGCAATGGAGAGGTCTATGTTTGGAGTTTCCATGCTTTAACGAAAGAAACGTTTTGTTTTTCGACGCAATGCATGGGGGAAAAAGGTTCAGCAGTTAACGTCTTTATACAAGATGCCAGAAAGAGAGAGAGACTCGTTTACTTAAATAAATTAATTTCGTACATGCGTAGGTATATTAATTCGAGTCTTAGAAAATAGCACTTATTTTTTTTAAATTTATCTTTACAAATCGAAAGTGTTTCATTTCATGTACCGAAACGACCCTCCACGGGATTAAAACGATCAAAATTTAGTCGTGTATACAGATAATAAAACGATTTACCTATACTCTATTCAAATCCACAGGCGACTGTCTCTACTTCATCGACAAAGGCACAGTGGCCATCTACTCTGACTCAGGCAAAGAGATATGTCACCTAGAAGACGGCGACTACTTCGGTGAAATAGCATTAGTCATGAAACACCACTTCAGAACCGCGTCAGTGGTAGCAGTCACGAACTGTGAGCTGTTCCAGCTTGACAGAGAACACTTCGAAACTACCATAGCGCACTATCCGACGGTATATAATAGTATTAAAGAGGTAGCGATGGGAAGGTTTGAAAGAACCCGTGTGCTTGATGAACATCATAAGGCAGAATTGAGGACCAGTGGAAGAAAGGACAAGGTTTGAGGAGGGCGGTCTGGGTGACTCCTGTTTCTAAAGCAAACTGGATTAAGATTCAGTCTCTTGTTTAGAACGTACTACGCAGCGATATGCGGTGACAGAAATCTTCTTTCTTTTTCTTCGTATTGTGAATATACGGTGATGGACATATTAATCTTCCTTCTTCGTCTGCTTTTCCTGTCGATGGACTTAAATTATTTATTTTTTTCTGACCAATATTACGCAACCTGTACAGCTGTTAATGGCCTCGTATAAATCCTGAAAAGTGCAGGTGGTTGTATAAGACGGGCAGCATAGCAGGTGAAGCATGTCCTAAGCAGCGGCTCCATGCTGGCATTGTGTTAGAGATGAGTCGAGGAAGCCCCATTTAGCCAGATTGTTTTTGCAGCGGCCAACCTGGGTCCGCTATCGGTTAAGAGATTTCCAGGTTGGCCACTTCAGTTCGTGCTCAGGGGGGAGATTTTTTGATGGGGTGATGAGTGTTTCTGCTTCCGCAAAGCTCATCTCTCGTCCTCTGCACTGTCTTTCTAAGAGGTAAAGAAATACATAAATCTTCCTGACGCTTACGTATAGGTACTGTGATGGTACAAAAGACTATTCTGACGTTTTTCTTACGATAATGTGCCCGGGGCACCCCATTCCGCTGCGTTATGCGTTCTGCTCACCGAATTGGTATTATTTTGATTGTTTTTACGATGTGAAAGCGCCGTCAGCTTTATTATTGCAAACACTTTTACTGAATAAGTTACTAAATAAATTATTTAAGACTCAATTTGATTTATAGGGATAATTTCATAAGTTCTAATTTTGGGGTTTAATTAAGGATAATAAATGAAAAGATTTGATTATTTAACTTTCGTTTTTATTTAAAACCAGCCACCATACAAGCGGAATAACCTTGAAAATAAAACTAAGAGCACACTGTAATTATTCGTATCTAAGTGAAAAAATAAGATGAAACTCAATCTTCACTTTTTTTGCCCTCTACTCTATTTGGGGTCAGCGCAAAATGTCTGTATCTTCCATACTTCTGTCAAAATAAGATAAAATTATAGTGTAATTAATGACAATATGCTCTTAGTGGAACTGATATTGCAAGTCGAAAATTATTCTATAGCTCCAGTTACGCAATGTTCACAGCCTTGCACAAGTTGCTTTTATAACCCGACTGCTTTGAGTTTCAATCAAAATCAAGTTTTTATTTACGCTCTCTCATTCGCACACACCTGAAGCAAATAGGTGTAAGTGAAAGGTCACGATGTACAGACTGAGGTCTCAAATTATCGCGCACGGGTTATGTATTGTAAAACTTCATAGGTACGTGAGGGCGTGGACTTACATTATGTCTACGGCACGGTACTGCTACCGTGCAACGGCACGATGCCGCCACATCCACCACATCGTTCAGTTTTTGATATGGACCGTGAAAGACGTATTTATTATTCTGCTACTGTTTTGTGCCCGCGATGCACCGTACTCGACGCCGTGCCGCAGCATGACGTCGTGACGTCTCACGGCACTACGCCGTATCACGGTGGCGTCATCGTGCCGTGCCGTAAACATGTGTCCACGTAAGTGTCGGTAAGCTAACTTGCGCAAAAGCAAGTGCACATCACGCTTCAGAATAACATCTTTATTACTTCATGCAACATAATAATTATTTATCCGCACAACTGCATTTAATAACATAATGACTAATATCTTAATTCATTCCGTTAAAACGAACAATAAACTTTCAGTCAGTCGCTTTCATCGAACAACGCAGGATATAAACTAGTAGGTAGGAGTAATATTACGGAATTGAGGGTATATTTATAATAGATCTTGACTACCATGAATGCAGATAGCCACGGCAAGGAACTTGCGCGTTAACTAAGGCAGGCGCAAAGTAAAAAACATTTTCTATGGCTTGACGTACGCCTCGCTAGCGCGCGATCGTGTTTTGTTTTACGAGGGACATGAAGTAAAGCTTCTACTGAATGCTACAACCACTCGCTATGTACTGTTGCTTCACCCGCCCTAGTCACCGCGTGTTTATGTGGACAAAGCCATACATGGTACTGTCCAACGTGGAGGTCTATGAACTCTGCCGTGAACCGTGGCATAAAATAGATTGATACATAAGTCAATCTACATGCAAAGCGCGCTCGATCAACGCACGCATAGACACCGCTCACGGACACGAAATCTCAAATCGGTTGAAATCAATGCGAGCGTGAGTGCCATCCGCTTGCGGCACGCGTCTGTGAGCTTTATGTGCAATAATGGAACAACAAAAAATAGTTATTATGACTGTCCATTGGACAGTTGTTTAAATTCAACATTAAATAGTAAATTATTGTTTTTCGAGCTACCTACCTGTTATTTCAGATAGGTAAGTAGGTATCTGCTTGTATTTTCATGATTTGTTATAACGCAACGTAGAACAGTTAGGTGGGTAAGTACCTCAATGGCCCCCGGCCATGTGCCGAGAAAACGAGCATGACTTTGTGGCGCTGGAGGCGACCCTAGCGCGACCGCCGAGCGTGGGTATCAAAAGTGAAGTACATACATGAGATTGACTTCTGAACCTATCTATTTTGTGACCGTAGCATGTACAGTACGGCCGACGGATCTTGGCGCGTCTGAGGTTAGGCTCTGCAAACTTTAGCTTGAGCACTCGTAAAAAAAAAATGTTTTGAAAAAATAAATGCCAAAAGCAGTTGCTGTTAACAACTGTTATTGGCATTTATTTTTATAAATCATTTATTTGACGCGCTTATTTTGAGAGATTAAATTCGCAGAGCCTAACTTCAGAAGGGCCAAGATCAGTCGGCCGTACTGTATAGCATTATTAAAAGACTCGAAATCCATTGCCTGTAGCGTACAATGATTTCTTTCTTTAACATTTGCAACCTTGGTTTACTCAAAAGTAGTTTAAATGTCTTTGCATGGCTCTATGGACGTATAATATAGTGGAAGAGACTGTATTTAGTTTTTTTTTTTTCTCTAAATAACTCGTAATATCACAACCAAAATAAATAAATTCTTACATCTATACAATTTATAATATTGAGTAAAATTACAATTGTGAACAAACGTAAAACAATGTTTTCTGTGTAAATTATAATAAGTGATGAAATCATACTTTAATACTATTTTTAATGACAGTTTTAGATAATTAAAAAAAAAAAATTAAATCTCCCTATACTATCCAAATAAAATTATGACAAGTTTATAAATAAAAAAATACTATTTAGCTATGATTGAAATCTTGACATAAGTTTATTTAGACAATTCAAGGGATTGTGTTTTCACTGCAAGAGCAGCATTTAATGATCAAGTGGGACGAAAAAAAATAAGTTACAAATACTTCAGCACACTCAGTTAAAGTTACCGTCAAACTTAATGGCGGTTCTAACCGTTCACTGAGAGCCTTAATACCATAAAGTAAACCGCGCGATTTTCAAGCAAACGCGGCGTTCGCATAGTTTCACTTTTTTTTTATAATTAGGTTATTTATCCAAGAACGTAGATAAGTTCTTCATAAAGTAGTCTGTAAATATGAAAAATAAGCAAACCTTTTTGTTATTGCTGAGCTAAAAATGTCAAGCATGCTAGCGAGAAAAGGGGAAGCTATATATCCTATATAGCTCCATCCCTTTAACAGTTCAGATTAGGTCGTCAAATGGATCGCAATAATAGCTTGTGGTAGGGCCTCTAAGCCCGCTGTCACATGAATCTGCTACTGCGCAACGACTCACCTCGTGTTCCTAACCGCCATTAAGTTTGAATCGCACTTAGTATCCATTACTTCACTCATTTACCTATCATTAATCTAAAACAATCTTGAGTCAATAGAAATCTCTTCTCCTTAGATATCGTTTACTAAACTTCACAGTTACATTTACAAAAATACACGCAACGACCGCCCACATCTCAAAACTTCGCAAAGAACAGTTTGAAGGAACGGAATATGTTTTGAGGTAGATTATACAGTTTTAGGCGTTAAGGAATACATATTTCCGTATAATAAGCATTTAGGCACATATTATCGCACATTAATAATAACCGCGAGATGAAATATATATCATTACGTAAAAATTCCTTCAAGTTTTGAAATGGGACAGCCGCCTTTCATATGAGTAGAATCTGCATGAATATAAAATTCTTATTTTTCTTAAATTAATCATTTTACGATATTATGCACTGTCAGTGTAAAGAAGGCGTAAATTATCAGATTTGCGAAAAGTTCAATAAAACTAGCGAAGCGAAACACTTTGAAGTCATAATTTAAATAAATATAGCCAAAATTGCAAAAAGGGAATATGCATTTCAATTTTTTTCTTGCATATTTTTTTAGCAGTGCTAAAAATAATTTAATTTTTAATAAAAAAAATACATGCATATTCCCCATTGATTCCTCGACTTTTTCCAAATTATTCCAATCTAAGCAGCTTAAATCGGCTTTTCGCTCGAAGGGGCATCAATCATTATAGTTGCAAGAAAGAGATGACATTACAAGGTCAGAAAAGACATCCCTTTCTCAAATCCGTTGATAGTTTTCCCACCTCCCTAAATTCTTTAAACTAATCTGTAAGATATATGCCGCATATCCATCAATTAAGCTTACGACTTTATGCTTCTGACTTACAGTACCCGGGCGTTATTGACACATTGAGTTAGAACCTGTCACAAAGGTAAAAGCAACAGAAAACGTTCTAGACAGTCAAAAACACTTGAATTCAGAATATCAGATATTTCACACAGCCAGGGCTGCGGAATAGTGCGACAGAGTCACCGCAGCCCTAGAACACAAAAGACGATAACTGAAGAAACACAAGTGGGTTTTAGTCGGTAAAAGTTTGAAGGTGCCATTCGAATTTCGGCGGCAGGCTATGAATGCAAGAAGCCGGCAGCAGCTGCATGACTGGTTTTCTATGTAGTAGTATGGATTTGTGTGAAAACCATTCCGAACACGCCTGCGCACCTGCACGTGCAACCACCGCGGGTGCCGCCTGCATCCGCTGCCTGCCACCGAAATTCGGCATTCGAATGGCACCTTGATTCTACCTCTAGCTCCACCCAGAGCGAGAGATTTTTTTTTCATATTTTCTCACCAACAATAAATAAAGGTAATTCACATACAACTATCTTCCTTTTAATCGTATGCGGTGTTGTCTAAATTATAATAATATTGCTTGAGTAACCATTTGTATTGAAAAATCCTAAAGCAATTTTGGACGCCAACAAAATTGAACTTTGCGAGAAAGACAGTGAATTTGTTGTTCCAAAGCAAGACAATTTATCTGAGATTCTAAATTCAAGTTTAGATGTGTCATGTTTACGGCCGTGCACTGTAATAACGCCTTTATTACACTTCAGGTGCAATTTATTATCTAAAATCGCCACAATAATTTAATTTACACATACTATCATAATTTTAATTCAGTTCATACATTTGTTCACACAATTTTGTGCCGAAGAACGGTATCTTGAGCTTATCGTAATGGAATAATTTTAATTAATATAATTTATTGAACGTAGTTGTAGTGTGTCTGCGCCGGTACTGGGTAGTACATCTCGCTCATTACGTATGGACCGATTATAGCACTGGAAATGGAAACAAAACGATGGAATTAAGGTGATGATAAGACCGACGCTTACTATCCAGCAGTAAAGAAAAAAAAAGAGCTGGCCGTTTTGACGACGATTGTAATTTATTGCAAAATATCAAGCATAAAGCTACTCAATATGGATGTTCACAGTTTAGTCATCGTCATCATTTCACCCGACAAAAACGGCCACTGTCGGACATCGGCATCCTCAACATTTCCCCACAATAACTAAGGCTAGTGGGCCAGAAACGTGGAAATCATAAACTGTCGATGTTTAAGATATCTCGTTTAAAATCTGTCTGTTCACGATAAACTCAAAAACGACAAAACGCATTTTCATGCGGTTTTCAATTTCGAAGATTTCTAACGTCTATGCGAAGTAGGAGCGGGTCACTAGTTTTATAAATAAAGGAGGCTCACCCATGGCTATAAGGTCCATACAGAAGCGTCGGCTATGAGCGCGGCTCGGCGGGCGCCAGGCGCGCGCTGGACGTGTAGAACAGGACGCACGGCGTCTTCCACCACGCGCCGAACTGCACCACTTCGTCTGCACTTACAGGGACGATGCTGGAAGATTAAATTGTGTATGATATAAATAAATGAAAATCATTAAGTCATTCGAAAATTACTAAACTCCTCCAAAGAGCCTGCTAGTCATATCCGAACATTATGTTGTAAATCTGTGACGATCGGGATAAATTATGAATGTAGCCAAACGCTGGCCACTAATCTACACAAGACAACAGATTTCTACTAGTTATGATAATATGGCTCGTTGCACAGCTTCATTATTTAAAATAAAAAAAAATCACACTGTTTTCAGATTGTATCAGGACGCCCACACAGTTGCACACCGAGCACGATTACTTTGGTGAGTACTGGAATAGAATTGTTTCCCCCAAAGTCCAGTCGCCTTTTAATGTTTTCTCCCCAAAAGCACAAATCAAAAGGTTGTGTAAGGCTTCGGTAACTTGAGTAGCTTACAGATTTGAACAAGCCAACGTAATGCAGATCAAGTCAGTCATATAGGTGCAACCTCATATAGGTATATATAATCTGCCTACCAACTACATAGAGTGGACCAAATGGTTGTAAACCAACGTCCCAACCAAGGTGACATTGCTAGTTTCAATCCGTGTAGACGCTGGTTTTAAGCCATGACCTTCAACGCCCTTGGTTGGAAGACGCGTTTTCCGAACCGTTGTAAAACATGACCTTTTGGGGGTAGTGGAATAGAGAGTAAAGTCCCACATACCTCCGTTGAAAAGGGAGGATCCTCCGACCAGACAGGTGTTATATCTGGTGGGCTACTGCCCGATAGATGATTTCGGGTTTGTTCGTTCGAATCGTGCCGCGAATCTTACTTGCGCGATGCAGGATTAGTTCATTTGTGACGACATAGATGTTGCTACATCACTCCCCTCCGGAGATCGGAGATCGATGGTTCAAGATGCTTCTTGATGCGTCGTGTGATGCGTGCCAGGCCAATGGAGGTTGGTTCCAGTGAGTCGGAACCGGATTCCGCATAGTTCTCGGTGAGTCGGAACTGTCTGCGGTGATGCCCCAGTGAGTCGGGGTGGTGCTATCCCAGTGAATCGGGATACGATGCTGCAGGCTCCAGTGAGTCGGAGTAGTGCGGCTGGCTCCAGTGAGTCGGAGCGGTGCTGTGCGACGTAGGGCTTGACTGCTGTCGTCGACCAGGAGAAAGCTCTTCATATGACTGGCCGAAGGTGCAAGTGCTTAGCCAAGGTCGCAGATGAGGCTGAGGGTGATGACCAGGTATGACCAAGTAGGCATGCTGGTGGTCAGGATACCCATATAGCCGTGGGTGCTGACTGTATGGCTCGCTGCTCGAAAGCTTGAGGAAGTGATGATGACGTCACGAAGTAGTAGCTGCACGAAGGCTGCGCTGACGTTCTTTGTCGAGGGTCACCAGTTTGGAGGTAGGTGGAACAGAGAGTAAAGTCCCACATACCTCCGTTGAAAAGGGAGGATCCTCCGACCAGACAGGTGTTATGTCTGGTGTGCTATTGCCCGATAGATGATTTCGGGTTTGTTCTTTATGTTCCAATCGTGCCGCGAATCTTACTTGCGCGATGCAGGATTAGTTCATTTGTGACGACATAGATGTTGCTACAACCTTTAACGCCCTTGGTTGAGAGCCACGTGTTCCCAACCACAGAGACTGATTTGCGAACGTGTTGCGTGTGGTCCAACGAAAGGGTGGGCCAGACGGTTGCAAACTAGCATTATAACCAAAGTCTCCTTCCAAACACGTTCACAAATCCGTCACTATGGTTGGGAACACGCATCTCCCAACCAAGAAATCGAAAAACACAAAATAAATAAAAGCTCAAAAATGTCATCAATCATCAATCAGGTCATGGCTTAAACCGTCTAGCCCACCCTTTAGGCTATTGACAACTGTTTAGTAAAAAACTTTCATAAGTTGGTATAAACCACTTTCACTCTCTTCCCGTTATAAAATTTATTACTACTTACCCGCTTCACACCTTTACTCGCCATCTGTATGTATGCGACTATTCTGAGTTCTTAGGGTTGAACTCAACGCAGTTATTCTACCTCGTACAGTAGTCTTGAAGACATCCATAGTAATATTAAAAACGTGAAAGTAACGATTATCATGCATGCGAAATTTTATTTAGTTAGTTTACTAGCTGTGCTCACGACAGCTAGTAAACTAACTAAATAAAATACTATAACTAATTTAGGGTTGTACTCAACGCAGTCGTTCTCTATCTTATCGTAATTTATTCGTCGCCGGTCGTGTAGTCTCATGGACATCAATACTAATATTAAAAATGTGAAAGCAACTACTTTCAAGCGTGTAACGTATAAACTAATAAATAAACTACTATTACTAACCTCAAATCATTGAATAGGTACCACACCGGCTCCACATCTTTGGCTGCCGTCTGTATGTACGCGACCAAATTTTTAGGGTTGTCCTCAACACACACCACGGCCGCCGACAAGGTATACTCTTCCTCTGATTGCGTCGTTACGTTCTTTTTCTTGTGTTTGTCAGCCCTACTGTTCGGTGTCAATGGTTCGGTTGGGGATTCAACCTGAAAGTATGCAAAATTTGTAGTATTATATTTGAATAAGGCGTCGATATAATGTGCCTGTAGTTAAAACAAAAGTTGCAAGTAGCTTGCATGCCAATATTTTTTAATTTCAATGGGAATCATCAAAAATCTCCTCCTGGTTTGGGAGACGCTAGAAGTGTCTATAACTTACTGACTGAAACACGCCCGTGTTTTTTTCAGTTGCCATTTGCGTTCCAGAGCCACGGTAACTCGTTCGGACAATCCTGCAGATACCAGTGTGCCGTAACAAGTTCTGATTGATGCATGACACTATGGCATGCAGAATACTTGCACGCTATTTGCATATTTTTGTGCCAGCTACAGGCATCTATATCGCCGCCTTTACGCAGTATACAGCCGTTCTAACTTGGCGAGTCTGAAGTTAGGCTCAACGAACTTAAGCGTTTGTGCACTCGAAAAATATTTAAAACAAAATGCCTTTAGCAGTTGTTATTGCTGTTAACAACTTTTGGAGGTATTTGGGACAGGGAGTAAAGTCCCGCTAACCTCCATTGAAAAAGGGAAGATCCTCCGACCAGAAGGGTGTTATGCCTGATGGGCTACTGCCCAATGGATGATTTCGGGCTGTTATATATGTTCAAATCCCACAGAGAACTTTACTTGCGCGATGCAGGATTAGTTCTTATTTGACGCCATAGATGTCGCTACAAAATGTTATTAGCATTTATTTTTTTAAATGCCAAGTAAAACCCATATACTAAAATTGAATATGCAAAATACGAGTAAAATAATTACAATGAAAATATTTTTTTTAACATAAGACAATCAGAAGACGGTGTGATGATCTGATCACGTTCGTTGCGCAATATTGGCCAGAAAAATTTGGAAGGAGACGGGGAAGCTTTTGTCCAACCGTAGAACACAACGTAAGCCATAAATAAATAGGTCAAATATTCGATATTAATTATTCTATTTTGTTAACTGTAAAATTAATTAACCTTCTATTTTTCTTAATACAAATCGGACCAAATTCTTTTCTTCTCCTTTCATCGGCGATAAGAAAACACGATTGTACCAAATGTTATTTATAATTTAATCTATTAATACTTACTGTATCTTTTTACAATCCAAAACCTGTATTGATAGATACAGATTATAAAATTAAGACTAACATTCACAGGGTAGCGTGGCCGAGCGGTCTAAGGCGCTGGTTTAAGGCACCAGTCTCTTCGGAGGCGTGGGTTCGAATCCCACCGCTGCCAAGTCTTTTTGTTAATGTTCAGGGAATCCAACACGATATAGATAAGAATTGAAACCCATATTCACACAAATATCGCTCACTTGATGCAACTATGACGTAATAGGGAATATGCATGCAATTTTTGTTAAAGCGTGCGAAGAGGCTAATTGGTGATCCAGATTTGGTTCAGAGCGGCCAACCTGAGTTATGTTGTCATACAACCGGTCATACGTAATTATGATGTTATTACACATCTTTATCTTGTGGATATTATCTAGGCTTCTATAGAAATCATAACATAAATATGTGTAAAACTAATCCAGTTAAGACCTCTGAAAATCCGCTATTTTACGTAAACTTTGTCCCTCCATAATGTTCTCATAATTATGTTAAAAATATAAAAAAGTACATCTATAGAGCAAGGATTCCTTGCACATTTAATCAAAATTCAATTAATTTTGGTTTCAAAAAGAACACGTATTACCTGGAACAGTTTTGTGAAATATTCGAGTAAATCACGGAATTACCGAATACCAACAGAGTTTTCAGATGTTATCTCTCTTTTTTCGCGTTGCCTTTTCATCAAACATCGCGTTGGATTGCGTTCGCTGAAGCAATTTAACAAGCTTTAAAATCATGCTCGATGGTGACGATAAGCGAGTGGGGAACCCCTTAATTAAGTTAGATGAGTTAAGAATGCCCACCCCACTATCTATATCTATAAAGTTACTAGCATTTAAAAGTGAAGTGTACACACGCTGCTCAGTGATAGCGAAATGATGACAATATTATCAATTTAAAATTGAATATTTTGGCTATGCTGGTCAGAGTACTCTGTTGATTTCTTCTACAATCTACTGCTCAGTATACTTTTTTTACTCAATAAAATTTAAAACCATTTTAATTTGTTCCTTACCTTATCATTAATAACAACATCTCCATCTGATTGCAGTCTTATAAGTAGCTGTTGGGGTAGAACACAGTTTGACTCTTGCGTTGGACTTTTTGATGAACCCGCCTGCGGACTTGGTCTGAAAATAACAAGAAAAAAAATAAAAAAAGACGGTTGGCGCAGTGGTTGAGCGTGTATTCCACCAGAGTCGCACATCCACGACCATTATTCCAGCTCTTCTGTCACCTATGGGAATTGAAGAGGTAAACGAGATGGAGTACCCAGTTGCACACACGATCCTGGTGAATAGGACACGAAAACACACGTCGCAAAACTCCGACGCAAGCGGTTAAATGGACAAAAATTTGACAAACACAAGAGATGTGTCTGTTCTAATTTCAAGATTTAATTGGCTATTAAAATTTTTATAAATTATGAAAAATAAGTTCATATTTATTGCCTTCCGCATATATTATGTGTTTTAAAAACGATTTGTACCAATATATCTAACAATAATGGACTATTTATAAAAAAAAATACGAAATAAACTTTTTTTTTTTTTTTACCTAGCGAGACCCGTGTTGAAAACGGTCGCTATTGGCTGCCTCTATTTAAACGTTACAATTCTGTAAATATGTCTGTGATTGACTGCTATTCGTTTGGGTGCGTATGTTTATTTACTGGCGTGTGACGGTTCCGAATACAATTTGACGCGTAATGTCAATAATGGCGTTTTAGCGGGTTATTTGAATAATACAACTTTAAATGCTATTTTTTATATGAATATTTACAAGAATTGAAATAAAAACACTTTTTCTGGACTCTATAAACAATACTTAATAATATGAAATAGATTCCACAATCAGTCAAATAGCCTATTGGCCGCATATGGCTGAAGAAATCATGGTAAGCCACTCTATGCAGATTGTACCGATAGTAAAGCCATCTTACCTGTCAGGATGTTTGAAGTGACAGCCAGGCCGCGCACAGTGGAGTCCATATCGACACGGTTTGCCGCCGCCACCTCTTTTAGTTTCGGGCTACAACATAATAGATGCAGAAATGTAAATATAATTATCTTGTCAGTTAAAATATAGCTTTAGTTTAAGAACTTGGTATGGATAAATAGGATCGTTATTGTACGTTATAAAAAAAAACCGTAGGAGCTTAAAAGATTGACCAGGCGGTTTCAAATCAACGTCTGTGCCAAGGTGACCTTGCTAATTTCAATCCGTATAAACAGCGGTTATAATCCATGACCTTCAACGCCCTTAGTTGGGAAGCGCTTTTTCTTAACCGTTCTAATCCATTCCATTACATGAATTTCATTAGTTATTGTATGTATTGTATATCTTTTTCTCTTCTGTCAAATCCATCCAAAGGTTTTCGTAAGCGATCGCTATTAGTGTTCGATTACACATACACATACTACACATATACATGTACTGATATATATATATATTAAGCTTATGTATTATCTTTTGTAAAGGTATATTTTATCCATTTTTCGTATTTTTATTTTTATGTTAGTTATATTTGCTAGTAGTACACCGCAGACTACCCCTCTTTTTAAA
Organism: Leucania comma; assembly: GCA_958295575.1. Taxonomy (NCBI): domain Eukaryota; kingdom Metazoa; phylum Arthropoda; class Insecta; order Lepidoptera; family Noctuidae; genus Leucania; species Leucania comma. Next base: position 8,323,733 of record OY282474.1, on the reverse strand, counting down.
GTTCTTATAATCCATCCTAAGGTTGTCTGGTAGATATCGCTGTCAGCGATAAGACCGCCTTTGTACCCATAGATTTAAGTTCCTGTAAATTGTTACTACATATTTTGGTGTACAATAAAGTTTATTCTATTCTATTCTATTCTATTCTACGGCGCGTCGGGCGGTCCGTCGTACATTGCCATATGTTTGTGTTTGCGCGAGCGATGACGCGGCCCGCTGCTGCAATGTACGACGAAACGCCCAACGCACCGCGTCTCCGTAATCGAGCACTTAGTGATAAGACCGCCCATTGTGCCACCTTATTAATTTTAAGCTCCTACTTTAATTGTATTTATGATGCACCTACAATAAAGAGTATATATATATGACCTTCAACGCCTTTGGTTGGGAGGCGCGTTTTCCAAACCAGTGACTGATATGCGTGATTGACATGCATGTAGCCGCAACACAAACCAAACACACAAACCAAGCTCCAGCCAAAGTGAACTTGTTGGAAAACTAGATTGCAATCGTCTGGTCTACCCTTAAAACTAATGTCGTATAACAATAGGTATTCTTATAGCTAAAAAGATTCAGTAGGGCGTGTAGGTTTGAACACGTACAGTCCGATGGATGCGAGTCGCACAGGACTGGTCGTTATGGCGACGCTTGGGGGAGGCTATGTCCAACAGAGAACGTATTTTGTCTGAAATTATGATAATGTGTAGGGATGTGCAGGTCATTACCATTTCTTTCTGTGCGCCTTTCGCCCAGTACGCTTTTTCTCGAACTGTAGCTCCGCCGCAATTGATTGCTAGTATCGGTGGTAATCTGCAATAAGTACAACAAATGTTGTCATTATAATTTGTTATATCGAACAATTTATTATTTATACGCTTTGTAATTCTCATCACGTTTAAGTTTTATAAATTATCCTTACTTTTTTACAATTTCGAACTAAAGGTGCATTAAGACCACGGTCGACCAACTTCGACCGTTGCCTCAAAATATGTCACCATACGTCTATTTGTATCATACAAAATATTCTTCGCCTAGCGGCTAGTAAAGCTCACACTAGTCTCTGTAGTAAATTGATATATTTAGGTACATTTCGATCCTCACTTATTGAATAGTGAGAGTAAACTAGGAACAGTCTTCGCAAAAGGCAGGCTTACTTCGCCTGGCCGCTAGGGAAACTCGCACTAGTCTTAGTATATAGTTGATACACACTTAACGAACCTCCCTCGTTGCACGGTAGGAGTGAACCTGGAACAGTGTTCGCACCAGGCGGGCGCGTTTCGCCTGGCCGCTAGGGAAACTCGCACTAGTCTTAATAGTCAATAAACACTTCCCTAACGATCCTCTCTCGATGTACAGTGGGAGTGAATCTGGAACAGTATTCGCACCAGGCGGACGTGCTTCTCCTGGCCGCTAGGGAAACTCGCACTAGTATAAGTAGTTGATAGACACTTACCTAATGATCCTCCCTCGTTGCACGGTGGGAGTGAACCTGGAACAGTGTTCACACCAGGCAGGCGTGCTTCGCCTGGCCGCTAGGGAAGCTCGCACTAGTTCTAGGAATCCGCCACGGGGTTCCGGACCTTCACGCACTGCGGCAGGATACTGCAGCGCGCAGGCTAGGACTACCGACTCGCGGCCTTCCTGAGGACAGACGGTAGCGAAATGTAACATGCATTGTAACACGCAATGAAAGAATTTGCCGTCCATATTATCGCAACGTATCGTGCAATGTAACAGAGTTCCCATAGTACAACGCTTTGCGCGCACACACTACGCCCTCGAACAGAGCATTCCAACTCGAACAAAGGACAAAGGGGCGCGGATTGTGCACAGAAGGCCCATGTGGCTGGGTTGTGTGCTTCTGTACTGCGGAACGCATAATTATCGGAAAGAGATGCGAGTAGGTAATACATGCCCGGTTAATACGTTCCTATCATGTTACATTGCATGTTACGTTATACCTTTACGTTACGCGTTAAAGGAGTCCGTACCCGCCTTTATGTGTTACGGAAGACATCTTACCTCTTTATTACACTTAAGACACCTATTGAGCTGATGCCTGCCGATGGCGAACAGTTGTGATATCTCCGATTCCTCTCTGTCGGCTTGCTGGTTGTTGGGTAGCTCGTGGTTGTCTACCGGTACCGTGTCAGCATCCCCTGCACCTGTTTATTTAGGTATTAACCCCGTTTCAGATTTGTTATCAAGGCTGCGTTTGCTAAACGCCAAGAACTGGGACCAATATGGTTATAAAACGTCCTAGGAGGGTATAACTATGTGCGATTTTTTTTTTAAATAAGTTTCATGTACAATACGCGAAATATAAGTTGAACTGAAATGGCGTTTAACCTTGAATGCGCAGTAACAGATTTTCGGGTATCAATCGAGATGGGGGGGCTGGGCGTAACCACAGCAGCGGGTTCAGCTTATTTGCCGCGTACTATTGCTTCGTTCCTACTTTCTATGACCGCGGCTGCCACTGGCGTAAAAGCTAGTTTAATAAAACTATACGAGTACTACGACTGTCGAGTTTCCTGACCGCTATAAATATCCCTAAGTTTGATGTGTAGGTATTTTTTATAAGAAGAATGTTACGCATATTTTAACACGATTGTTCGAAAACTGGCTCCTATCACACTGCTTTTAGGCACGTAATAAAGTATATTTCACACTAGTGGGGACAAATTTATTATGTTTATCGTATTATAACACCAAGTTGATCGACGGGCAATCCCCTCATTCACGAAAATCGACATTGTCGCTCCAATAATAGCCCCGAATTGTTTCTCTCAATAATTTATTACTCAATATTATCTATGTTTAAGATAATATTTTCCAATAAGCGTCTTAATAAACATTGTTTGATACACGTGGGTTTTTATCATTGCAGTCTCTCGTTTGCATAGCGACCTCGTATTTGTTTTTTTTTTTTTATTTGTTATAAACTAGTGCTTGGCTGCGATTCCACCTGATGGTAAGCAGTGATGCAATCATTGACGGTGAGGCGCACTAGTTTATTAAGAGCCTATTCACTCTAGCCTTGAAGACACCCAAATTATAATCGGATGGGAAGATCACAGCAGCCAATTTGTTTCAGTCCTTCGATGTACGCGATATAAACGACGTTCGCTATGGTTCGATCGTATATTCAGCCACCAACCTAAACCCTGACCCCCCAATCCTCAACCTTGACTGCAATAATAACTTTTGTCCACTTATATCAAAATGTACTATTTCCACATACCTCCATAATCTGGCGGTCCAAATAGGATTGCTATAGGGGTTTGACAAAACACATTAATCATTGTCATCAAGTACAAGACTCACTAACTAAAATGCCAATATCGATAGCTGATTTAATCGTCAGAGACCATATTCTTATAAATATTATTCAAGATTATCTTGCGAAAAAATGGATGGTACTATAGGGCACAAATAGTTGGTAAAATATAGCGGCGGACGTCCCCGGGCAATAAGTCGGTAAACGCAATTACTGACTTCTAGTCCGGTAATAAAGTCGGTAACCGAAAAAATATTTTTTCGTTTACCGACTTTTTGCCCGGAGACATCGATAGCGTTAAAAGCTGCGGGATAGTACGAAAGAATCACCACGACCTAGAACGCAAAGGGCTACTGAAGAAAAACGAGAGGAATTTTCAGGGTTCCTTTTAAGATGTAGGCGAACACTGAGAAGGTGCTTTTGGAAATTCAAGCTTTAATGCGGTGAAAAGGCGGAATTTGTTTGTATGCAACATCTCATTATGTATGCCAATATACTTTCAAGTTTTCAGAAATACTAACTTAAGTAAATAATAAAGGTTGTCAAAATTTATTTTCAGAATTACCCCCAATAATACGATTGATTGAAGATTGTATGGAGAATTCTTATTTCTTCGGTAAAGGGTATAGCGAGGTAAGGAGCACGAAATGGCCCCCACGGCCCATGACGGAATTATCATTTGTACTGGTATTGGCACTCTAAAACAATACGAAATGTAAGGTCGTTGACCCCTGACCTTGACCTGTCTTTGAGATATTCGAGAAAGTTCGTATGCGCGCCGATTTTTTCATAATTTTTTTTCCGAAAAACTATAAAAGCTAGAAGGATGGGACCAATTGCGTATAATGAGGGATACTTTGAAAAATATTCTGTATTTTTTTCAGAGTTCTCGTGAAATGACAACTGTGTAAAATAATTAAACAAAATATAAATAATTTTTTTTAGTACTGTTCTATTATGTCTACCGCGCCAAAAAAAATATATAATACTCTTTGATTTATATACTTATACCATACAAAAGCTGATCAAAATCAAAGAGGCGCTTCTTGAGTAATTATGAGAATTACTTAGTGTGCGTACGGCTGGTAGGAACTAATTAAAGAGGTCATTTTTGGATTAATTATTATAATTACATGTTGAACATAATTTTAATCATCATCATCACTATTTTCATTTATCACAACATTGACTGCATCATTTGAAAATATTTTCGACAGAATTTCAGCAGGACGTAAAATGCGAGATAGATATCTCGCATGAGCTAAATAATATATTACACTTGCGACATGAGCGCAGCATCCAACTGTCCTGTTTCCATTCGGACAATCACAACAATATCCTCGGATTCCTTCGACACTGTTCTTATTAGGAACATAATCAATGAACAATCGGTAATATTTACTATTTACATGTCTGGAACGAACATTTAACTTGATGATAGTTGGGGTTTGTTTGACGTAATATATATAGAGATTGCTCTTGTCGTCCATTATTTCAGTGAGGTATGAAACAGCTAATGAGAGCTGATAGGAACCTGTAAATAATATTCTTAATTGTTCTTCGTTTAGTCTTGGAAAATCTAAAATTTCTGATGACACCAGTTGTTGAAAAGCCGTTTTTCTTCGATTCCAGTGCTGCTTTTCTACCTCTTCACTTAAAGAATTTGGTAACGCCAGTCGCTCTTTAAAGTATTGAACAATTGTCTCATTTAAGCCTGTATCAGAATCCAATCGCTTACTGAATTTGTTGTGTAAAAATCCAACAACTTTGCATAATAGACTTACTTTTGGAAGCATTTTATTATCAAGATTGTTATGAAGCAAATTATATTTCTGAGCAATAGCTCCGTGCACAGCTTCGACTACCCATCGGATTTTAGTCACTTGTCGTGACATATTGGCTTCATCGGTAGGTAACTGGGCTCGATTACCTTTAATCGCCGGCATTAACACGGTGTAGCCTTCTTTGGTGATGTCGCCAACGGCGTCACGAAATCCACGATCTACGACAAATACATCATTCCGACGTAATAGAGTTTTAAGTTTAGCATCCTGTAACACTTTCTTCATAATAGTGGCATCATTTTCCGTTCCATAAAATGGCCCAGCAAAATCAACTATAAACCCGTTCGTAGTACAGATTGTGAACGGTTTGCATAAATGGGTTTTCTTTTGCCCAGAATACGATTTTCTCTGGTATTCATTGTTAAAACTTTTTTGATGCCTGATATAAGTGCCGTCAAATATCAATACCAGCTGATCATCTCTAAGGTTCAATAACATTCGAGCTGTTAAACTTGTGTTCTTTATTAAATCTTCTCGAGAAACGGAGGTTAATCCAAAATGAAGCAAAATATCAGTCTTAAAACTTCTTAATACTTCCTTAAAAAATGTCGACACATGTTGTTCGTATGGTAAACCCAGCACTCCTGCTATCACTGAATTAGAATTTCCAGTTTTTAATTTAAACAAGAATACAACTAACGCTTGAGTCACAGTGCGTATGCTTGTGTTTCGCATAGAAGTCAATAGCTGTCTTAATTCAATAATGTTTTGCCAACAAAGCCCTGTCAATATCCTTATCTGATTTTCAGACATATCATTTTCAATTTTGTCGAAAAGCGACATCCCTGCTCTTTCTGAAAGTGATTTTAAAAAATGAGCAACTTCTTTAGAGTTCATTTTACTGGTGTTAGATACTACACGTAGGTGCACCAACTCGTCTTTATAAAAGTTTTTTCCTATTATATGTGTGCAGCAACAACGGTTATCCTCTGGTATAAAAATCCCAATGTTTGTATAAGCCTCGTAACGCGCTTCAAAAGGTACTCGCATTAAGTTTGTTGTGGATCGACATATACAACAATACTTGTGGGTGGATACAACACGTGGTATATGTACATATATAAATTCGTCGTTTTGGGCAACATGCGAAAAAACATCATCGCCATCATCATCATCATCATCGTGGTCGCTTTCGGAACTGCATGGTAAATTCATTTCACATTCTTGTTGGAATGAAGCATTAGAAGATGTTTCCCCAACTGCTAAGTGTTCACCAGACTCCTGTTCGCCTTCACACTCTACCAGGGTAGATGCCGCAGAAGTTGATGCAACGTTTGATTTGCTATTGTAAATAATTAACCGACACTTTCCACACAATACGTCACCAACAGAAACTGTTTTTTTACTCGAGTCACTATATAGTCTAGCGTCCTCTTCACTAGTGATAACTTTTTTTCTTCCGCGAACTTTATGCACGAAAGTGTCACAAATAATACAGTTCACAAACATTGTTATCACCCGTGGTTATCACCATACAACTTGCGACAGGCATACGCAATTATTCTCACCGAATGACCTATTAGGTAATTTATATTTGTGTGTGGTTTCCTTAACACGGAAGACTAAAGCAACCATGCGTGAAATCGTATTTGTAATGACACGAATACACTTATAATAATCTATTGAACATGAATAAACACGTTTGTTTTCTAGTCCGCGCGGGCGCCCACTGTACACGATCGAACAAGTTTTCTTTAGATATTACTCAAGAAGCGCCTCTTTGATTTTGATCAGCTTTTGTATGGTATAAGTATATAAATCAAAGAGTATTATATATTTTTTTTGGCGCGGTAGACATAATAGAACAGTACTAAAAAAAATTATTTATATTTTGTTTAATTATTTTACACAGTTGTCATTTCACGAGAACTCTGAAAAAAATACAGAATATTTTTCAAAGTATCCCTCATTATACGCAATTGGTCCCATCCTTCTAGCTTTTATAGTTTTTCGGAAAAAAAATTATGAAAAAATCGGCGCGCATACGAACTTTCTCGAATATCTCAAAGACAGGTCAAGGTCAGGGGTCAACGACCTTACATTTCGTATTGTTTTAGAGTGCCAATACCAGTACAAATGATAATTCCGTCATGGGCCGTGGGGGCCATTTCGTGCTCCTTACCTCGCTATACCCTTTAACATGAAATTTAGCATAAAATCTAATCAAAATATATAATAGACTGTCATACTCGTAATTCGTTTTTAAAAACTACCCTCGAATTACAGTTTAAATTTTTTTATAGTTTTTATCAAAACATTTTCGCGAACGAAGTCGCTGAAAAAGTGCTAGTCTACCAAAAAATTACATTAAATAAACTCACCATCCTCTCTCCCCGTCCACGCATCTTCTCTCAATTCTTCTTGACACTCAAACTCAGTAGCTGGTCCAAGGAATTCCAGTTCCGTATACTGATATTCTTCAGAATATTGCCCATTCACAAGTTGTGGAGGTACGGGCCGTACTTTAACATTCAAATTTGGAATTCGAACGGCCTTAGGCGGACTGTTCACGAGTAGTGCCTTCTCTTTCTTACGGGTCTCGAGGATTTCGTAGTGAATCTGGTGTAGTATGAAACGGTTCCAACTCTGTGGGTGTAGGACTGAAATTCTTTAAATGTTTTTTTTACTCGATTTTGGGTTTGTCTTATGGTATTAAAGTCTATAAAATAATACTATTTGTGTTTTATTTATTTTACAAGACAGATCATTATAAAAAAATGTAAAAGGTACTGCTCATTTCAAAAGAAATCTCTTCAGTAGATCGATTAGTATTTTGATTCTCTATTGCTTTATAGTTATTTAATTTGTATAATTGACACGACAGTAATTAAAGCCTGAAATAAATTTATTATTATTATTCCATTCATTTATTTTTAAACATATTTTGTAATATTTTTAAATATTTCTTTAAAAAAACACATTAAAATAAACATTTAAAAATATAAAAAATAGTGTCCCACCGGTATCAGGAACAGGGTCCAAGCTACCGGCGGTCAGGGCTCCAGAGAAAGGAACCTCCTAACAATACGAGCCGTGTCCAGGAGTACCGCTATCTGAATCAAGCCCTTAATCCAGCCGCCTAACGAGAGCCTCCTAAGGTGTTGGTCGAGGCTCTTGGCTATTAAGCCATTACCCGACCCGACTATCAGTACAATGATCGCCGAAGTATTATTATTATTATGGCATGCAAAGTTATATACTATGAAAAAATTAGAAAATATTCTTTTGAAATAATAAACAAATATTTCAAAAAAATAATATATAGTATAATTACAAATTATTTTCATTAATTTTCATTAATTTACTTCGACTACAAAAAAAAATAAGGACTAACTAAAAAAATTCAAAATTAAACTCTATTCCAAGCCCAATAAGGCTTACCTGTATCAAAGCAACTAGATCGACTCTTGCGTCGGCCCCTCGGTCTGGTAATATAAGTCCCAAAGCGGCTGCTTCAGGTACTGTACGGAATGCGCGAAGGAAATTGTTAGCTTGACATGGCGCACCTCCCGAAGTGTCTAACATTCTGAAAAGGAACCCTGAAATGTATGAAAGGATTGTTATTTTAAGACGTTAAAATTCTGTAAAAGGTTGGTGGAGGTTGCGGTTTTAATTGTATTTTTCCTTTTCGATTGATTTTATTAACAAAACTGTATTGGAGATGTTTTTCATTTCTACCGACAATCGATCAGTACAAAAAATTTAGACGGCGTCCTTTGTCACGCAAATTGAAAACAAATATATATATTACTAACTAATTTAAAGCCCTTGAAAAATAGTTTGTAAGAAAAAAAGAAAGAAAACCCTTAGGGCTTATGCCACCACCGCGCCGACACCGCGCCGCAGCTGCACTGCGTCCACGCCGCTTAATTAACACTGGCGAATGGCGGAGCACTGGCGGTGCAGCGGCGGCATCGTGTACAGGAGCCCTTAGACTAAAGTCTGCATACTAAACACTTTCCGCCATGTCTTCGTTAGTTAATTTGTTTACCATTAGAATATACACCGTTAAATTTTAGTCATTTTAATCCCGCGGTGGGTGGTGGTCGATTATCGATAGTATTTCATGTACCGAATAGACCCTCCTTGGGATTAAAACGACCAAAATTTTATGGTATAGATGCATACCTTCTAATGCTTTTATTGGCAGCAAAAGTATCAAATCAACCTTCTCGGCAAGCTTCGCTTAGGTAGTTAACACTACAACAAAATTCTCAGGTCTATTTTACCGCGCCTGTTTCAATTATTCCACATATTGTCCCGTTGCGCACTTGGGATAAAAAAACTACACCAATTTCACATCACAATATCCACTACAATTCAATTTGAAAATAATTAAAACAGCGTTATGAAACTGACAGATACTCATTACATTTCAAGAACAAGCGACAATCATTACATATTTCTCTCTGGTCTTTATTTATGAAATTGCTGTTTTTCATTAAATAAATTTACGCCCTTTTTTCTCTATATTTTTTATTTTTATTAATGCGATTCAATAAGCCTTCGTTTGTGTCCCTGTTGATCAGTGCATGGCTCAATTTGAGACTTACTTTGCGCAGGCGATCATTTAATTTGTGGGGCACCTATTTGTCTAGTTTTTTTGCCTTGCCAATTCGACGCAAATTAACCAATATTGTTTTGATGTTAACTTCGAAAGCTGCTGCTAATTCAGCTGTAGATTGAGAATCATCAACTTCCACAATAGCCTTTAATTCGTCATGGTCCACTAAAGATTTCGGTCGACCGCTGCGCTGCGATCGTTAGTAGTGTTCGCTCCGTATACGTCATTGATGTTGCGTGACGCTTCTGCCGTTTTGCTGCCACGACGGTACTTATACTTCATAATCACTCGAATTTTTAACGTATCCATGATGACAACCATTAAACAAATGACTAATTTTCAAAAAGGGATTCCATATTTTAAAAATAATTTAAACTAACCCCCAATTTCTGATTTAAGAATTTGAAGTTGAGAATTACTCAAACTCTACTTTAGCCTGTAAGAGCGGGTTTCTGAATTGAGTATTTTGAGTTAAGAGCGTCTCAAACCATGCTTATATGCCAAATTTTGACAGGTTTGGAGGGTAAAGTAGAGTTTGAGTAATTCTCAACTTCAAATGCTTAAATCAGAAATCGGGGGTGTACCTGTCAAAATTTGGCATTTAAGTATGGTTTGAGACGTTCTTAACTCAAAATACTCAATTCAGAAACCCGCTCTTAGAATTCTTAGAGAAAAAAGAAAAAAAATGGACCTGAAATAGCCAGTTCGGCAGAACGACAATTTCATATGTAAAGATCTATTAGATACCTTAGAACAATAGTATAATAGTGTCATAATGCTTGCTCCTGAATTGCACTATAATAAGTTAATTTAAGTTTACTGCATAAATATAAAGAATAGACTGAGCGTTATTATTATCAGAGATAAAGTAAATACGTTTATAAAGCGATCGCAGGCCGCAGGCACTTGTGTTTTAGTCAGTAAAAATCTCTCGCTCTAGCCAGTGCGGGAATAGTTATTTAAAGATTTCAGTTATCTTTTTAGAATTCTGATTGGGCTTTGGCACATGCTTGTAGTAGCGGATAAAGTATTTTCAGTAAACGTGAGGGGGTATTCAGTTCATTCTAATTTTTATTATTAATTTTTTTATTTATGTAAACTTCATAATGTGGACACGATAAACATAACAAAAATAAGTGTCTCGACCGGCAATCTCTTACAGACAACCTTAATATGGACTGAAACAAAAGGAGATAGATTTGGGGCAGTCAGTGTACAAAAATCATAAATAATATTTTTATGTTCGTGAGACGGAGTGTCCTTCCAACCAAAAAGCTCTTTCGCACAATCCCGCAGTCAGTCCATTCTATGCATCTATGTTTACAGTAATACTATCCCTCAGGCGATTTTTAACACACAGAATTGTCTTAGACCCAGTTTACGTGACGTTTACGCTTGTATGATTCAGAGAAATATATATATTTAGATGTATGTGGTCACGAAAACCAAGCCTTAAAAACGTAAGCTAATAAAATATTATAAATAAAAAGTGAGCATACCCAATTCGCAACTGAGACAAAATTCTTTGGCACACGTATGTGCTAAGAGGGTCGCCTTTACCGGCAATGTGTAATATAAAACCTGAAAACAAGTTGGGTCTTACAATCTAATGATTAGGTAGATTCTTAGAAGCCTTGTACCGAACATGTGATGCTTTAAAACATCAATGATAAAATAGTTGATCGCAAAGTTTGTTGGTAGCCATGGTTGGGACTGTATGCGGACAGGAGTTTTAGGGTGTTTTTATTATCGTGCAGATTTTATCAAGTGGATTTGCTCCGTATGCGTATATCCGTCCCACGTAGGCAATACAACGCGACTGTAATCCGGCTCGGTGCTTTTGCCTCACGTGCGCGCGAGGTCATCGCTTCAGGCGCAATTTATTTCAAACAAACCACCACGCCGCAAGAATTAGCGCGAAAAAATCAAACAAACTGTATACGTCCGCTGTGCTTTGCTCGTCACACCGCACCCACGTGCGGTAGATCACGTAGGCCACGACAATAGAGTATCAATTGTTTGTTCCTTTCGCACCTTTTGGCTTCGCGATCGCGTTTGCACCTAGACACCTGATTTGGAAGTTTGTGGTATGCACAAATATAATAAAGGTGGGTTAGTAGCTAGAGGAGCTAAGTATACGAATTTGAGCTCGGCTCGTGCTCCACTCGTACTGAGCTCCACAAGCGTAAACCTACAAATACGTAAAAAAAAGAAAAACAGCATTACAAGCTATACCAGGCTTAAACTAACTTAGGAGCTGTCCTAAGTTAGTTTAAGCCTAGTATAGCTCATCATCATTACATAACACGAGGCATCTCTTAACCCGATTACTGGATAAGAGCTGTCTTATCCAGTAATCGGGTTAAGAGATGCCTCCATCTCCGATCATAGATGATTAAAGTATCACATGTACGTCAATATTACAATATAAAGGCTTAAATATTAAGACTAACAAATTACCTGTAACATAGAATTGCAATAAGAATTAGGTAACGTAGTTTCTAATCCTGGAAGCCCTGTTTTATTACATTTCTCTAATTCGTCGTTCGGACCGTGTTTATTATAGCGTATATCTACCTGCAAAATTAAATAATTAATGTTACCTTTTTACCTCAGTACACGCCGTTGGGCCGTAATCTACCAACCCACACTAGGCCCGCGATTACGGCCCATTCCCTCTGCTAGAGAGGAGGCCTGAGTCCCAGCAGTAGGAATATTATAAGGCTGATTATGCTAAAGTTAGTACATGTCGACGACCCCGGGCAATAAGTCGGTAATCGCAAAAAATTGTTTTTCGATTTAGAAAGAAAGAAGAAAGAAAACATCTTTAGTTGGTTTACAATGAAACACAAATCAAAGTTATTATTTACTGACTTATTGTCCGGTAATAAAGTCGATAATAATCGAAAAACTAATTTATGCGATTACCGACTTATTGCCCGGGTACATCGATGTGTTTTCGACCACTGAAAATCCCTCATAGTGAAATGGGCGGGATTTAGAAACTCCATATCAGCTTAGGGTTGGCTCAAATAAAGACGTGAAGCGACGCGAAGTTGCCTAAAGAGTGCACGCATCGCCGTGCATATGGTATACCATAAAACTGGAGCTAAAGATGCGAAATCGTACATTTGCGTTTCTGAACTTTATCAGAGCAACTTAAAGGCAAAGTATTATACATTTCTTAGTCACTTATGTATCGAGTTTATAATCCGACGCCCACGGGCAATATTTCGGTAATCGCAAAAAAATGTTTTTTGATTACCAACTTATTTTCTGGGCAAATAGAGTCGGTAATCGAAAAACAAATTTTTGCGGTTACCGATTTATTACCCGGGGGCGTCGAATTGTATATTTTGATAACCCTACAGCAAATATCCTTCAAAGGACATATCGAACACGATGAACTACTTACTGAACAAAACACTTACTTAGGACGAGACGGAGACACTCTTCAACACTCAGTTGTCAAACTTAAATAATTGATATTGTACCTTTTGATAATGCTTGGGTATTGGCTGAGCGACATATTTATTTTCATTCTGTCTCGAAGCATGCAAATCATCGAAATTGTCTTCTATGTACGGCATCTGCGAACAATTCACGTGAATAATGTCAATGTTACAGAAGCGATTTTAAGCAATTTTCATCTTTCTGAATTGTATTTTTTTTTTCTAAATATTAGTAATGACTTCGTTGAAAAAATAAAGCGCGAGTAATGGTGATTCTCGTCAGATAGTGAAAAAAAATTATAATACGGCAAGGAATGTATACGAAAGAAAAGGAAGTCAGTGATAGCGTGACTGTTGTCTGACGGAAAAGAAGAACAAAACGCATTGCGCCAGCGGCGAGTACGGTACGATTCAAACTATTGACGGCAGTGAAGTTAGCTCTGCGCAGTTCCCCACCCCTCACCCCCGCTGTTATATGAATTGACTACTGCGCAGTGACTCGTCTCGTGTTCAAACCCGCCTTTAAGTTCGAATCTAGGCGCAACAAGGGACAGACAGGAAGATACTTAACACTTTCATAACTTGACTGTACACTAACCAAAAATTTAATTTAGTAATGTATTCCAACATTATAAAAAAAAAACTTTTGTAACATTTTTCGGAGGTTGGTTTGATAAACAAATAAAAAACAAAAAATTATTACGAGTTTTTATTGTATCTATTCTATACCTGATTTCTCTTAAATGTTCTAGGATTCGGTGCGTATCCAATGGGGCCTTGCATTTTCATAGTTTTCAGTACTTCGGGGTCGATCGGTTTTGGTCTCCTGTGTAATAAAAATATTATGATCGAAAGTGTACATCTTTAAACATTTTTAAGGGTGTCTATTGTTGTAAACGATATTTCGAATTAGAGTCTAATTAACAGTTACCATATATGATAAAAAAATAGTACTTCGTAAAAAAGCGTCATCGCATTTTAACGTATTCAAAACAGCGCTATTCGCCGTACGTGTGATGAATCTAGCTTTATTTTCAGACGAATAATTTACTTATGAAAACAATGATAATAGCCTTTGTCTAGCGTTGTGACAAAATAGAATAATATTTTTTTTTTTCAAATATTTGAAAATATAATTTATATGTATCTAAATAAATAAACGGAATAATAATATTTTGAAATATTTTTACATTTTTTATACATCAATATTTAAAAATGTAAATTATATGTAAGTTAAAAAAAGGAAATAATAACAAGACCGCAGCAGGGTCTTCCCGTCCGAGTATAATTTACGTGTCTTCAAGGCTAGAGTGAATAGACTCTTAATAAACTAGTGCGCCTTACCAACGATTACATCACTGCTTACCATTAGATGGGATTACAACTATTACAAGCACTAGTTTATGGTATATTAGTAGTTTATATTAATTAAAAAATAATGTTATGCAGCATACAAACTAAGGAAGCTGTACTTTTCAATCGTACCTGTACACTTTCTTAAAGAATGACTCAGGCAATTCGTTGAACCACTTGGTCCCAGTCGTGAGCGGCGGCAGCGGCACCGAGGAGTACTGGAACGTCGTGTCGTTGAACCCTACGAACGGTATGCCTACTACTTGATCTGCGAACTCGGTAGCTCTGTGGAAAAGATATAAGTTTTTATTGAAAGAAGTATGTGAAATGTACCTAAGCTAAGTTTTTGAGTAGTTTACAGTCTGTCACACATGTATACACGCAATAACGTGACATTTAAAAGGACCTATGCTGACGTATTACAAAAAATATAGATATTATCACCTTGAAAAATTATTGAAGACTGGCTCATGGTTGTGCTGTGGTGAGAACAAATGCAGATGTCCCGCTTGATCGCCGAACACTAACGCCTGACTTGTGGAAGACACGTCCATTACACTACAAGAAGAACTTTGGGTGTCCACCTGTAAATATAAATTAAGACTTTCAAAAAAGTATGTTGTTCAAAGAATGTATTTTGCCTTCAAACAGGAACAATTCTGGAAGGTTGTCTATAAAAATATACTTAATTTTGTGTTGCTGCACAAGTTGTTTTCATATTATTTTTCTTTTCCACATCGACGTCTCAGGGCAAAATGTCGGTAATCGCAAAAAATTGTTTTTCGATTTACTGACTTATTATCCGGTAATAAGTCGGTAATCGAAAAATCGTTTTTTTTGCGATTACCGGCTTATTGCCCGGGGACGTGGACATACATTTATGTAAAACTTAGCAATTATAATACTCCGCGTATTGTAGGATTTTTAATTATTTTTAACATACTTATACAAACCACGAGTAACGAACTTGCAAATCATAGCTTTTCTTCTGAGCTAATCAATCTATATAATTTCTTATGGCGTATTTTACTACCTACTGATAATCTCCAATGTTCAATTTATCTGGACGCAATTTCATATTCTAAACACAAAGAAACAAGCATTTGATCAAAATTAGTTGAGTCGTGCATTAGGGGCAGCGTAGCCAGGGAAGTAATTGAACATGAACATAAGTTGTTCAGGCGTTCTCTCTATGGGAGAAAATGGGCCGGAATCGAGCACGAGAGGCCAGTATGGGTTGGTTGATGTCACATGTCTCATTTGTTTGTTGTTTTGTTGTTGTTGTCACTTGGTTCTAACACATACCAGTTCCTTCCTTCACGATGTTTGAAGCTGTTATAAGAGCAGTAGTGATGTAATAAATTACACAGAGTAAAGCGCCTGCCTGCTTTTGAAACCGCGACCTACAACTCGTAAAGCTCCATGGAAACTGACAGCATGAACTCGGGACATGCAGAGGATGATTGGATATATGAGTTGGTATAGTCCAGCTTCTAACTACTCTGTCTAAACCAACCCTTAAGTAAAGAGAAAAATGAAACCTAAAAATCACTCACTTGAAACGTAGAATGTTCAGCCCCACTAGAATTGACATGTAAAAGGGCCACATGTCCATCACCCGACAAGGCGACCGCCCTGCCGGAGAAGGCAGGTAAGAAGTGCAGCAACAGCGGCGGAGAGACGGTGGGAAGAGACCAGGCGCCCGCGCCCGGCGCGCTGGTGGCGCGCAGGCAGCGCACGTCCCACACCAGCACGTAGGGCTCCGCTACTGGTATACCGCCACTAGAGAGATGATAGGTTTAATTGTTATTTAGATCAAAGAACTGAACCGACTATGGCTTGTTTAAAGGAGCACACGGTCACCGGCCACAACCACAAAACGCCGCTACTATATTTTTCCTATAGGTTTCATACATTTTATATGAATTCGCCGCACACGGTTGACATCGGTGGCCGCCAGATGCTACAAACAGCCACTGCTCGCTTCTTGTGGCCCGCACTGGCCACTAAACGCCGATACAGAATGCCATCAGACGCCACTCGATCACCTTCTTCGTCAGAGTCCATTATGATACTGCGCGTATAGGTTTAAAAAAGTAGCAACCACCGGCTACAAGTGGCCAGTGGCCGCTTCTAGCTTCTGGTGACGGCGTTTGTGGCTGTGGCATGTGGCCCATGTATGGCGACAATAAGCGTCTTCGAATGATAAAAGTTCTGAAATCTCGTAGTTCATTTTGTTAATGATCAAAAAAGACATCTGAAGAAAAATTTAACAACAGAGGCGCTACCACGAACTTTTAGTGCGATTCACTTGACGACCACAACTGAATTTTTAAAGGGATGGTGCTATATAGGGTGTATAGCTCCATCCCTCTTTCTCGCTAGCACGCGTCACATTTTAACACATCATGGTAAAGCTCCTGATGATTCAAGACGATAGTTTCTATAATCTATTATGAGATCTAGTTATAAAGAATCTTCCGCCATTCCATCTCCTTTCTACCATCGGACACCCTTACGTTGTTGAAACTTCTACCGTCCGGACTAAGCGTTTTTTTCGCCTTTTATGCCGTGTACATCGAAGGACTGGAACAGTTTGCCTCCTGATATCTTCCCGTCCGATTATAATTTAGGTGTCCTCAAGGCTAGAGTTAATAGGCTCTTAATAAACTAGTGCGAATTACCATTAACGATTGCATCGCTGCTTACCATCAGGTGGGATCGCAGTCAAGCACTAGTTTATATATACTCCTACGATAAAAACTATCCTAGGGCCTATTCCAGGACATGATCTACCGATGAGTGTAAAATTCGCTGCTTCCATCGTTATTAGAATCGTAGGCAGTTCTGTACCTTATTTATGCAAATAAATGATTTCTTTCTTTTTTTCTTACTTATCGGTGTCAACTTACATTGTGACGTGAAAAAAGTTTAAAGACTGCACACTTTCCTACTTTTTGGCCCGATTCGAACAAAAAGTAGGAAAGTGTGTATTTGACACGATTTGGCCGAATCAAATGCCCGGGTTCATTTGATTCGGCCAAATCGAGTATCAAAGTCAATCGTCAATCGTAGTTCGAGCTACCGGATAAAACGATAGACCAGACCCAATTCTATACCGTTCTTTCAGCAATTAGACCATAATATTGCAAGAGAAGTCCGCGATATCATAGCTAACCCACCAGAAACTGATAATTTCAACAAATAAAAACAAAAGATTAATATTATGTTTTTCGAGTGTTTCAATGTTCTTTAGCACGCCCTAAAACCTAAATAGATGCGGGCGGCAAGCAATGGGTAGCTCGCCATCCGACCATCTGGTAGCCGTCCGGGATCAGTCAGGATCGTCGACGGCACGTATCGTTCCACTCGAGCCTCAAGGAGATCTCAGCAAACCGTAGGGGGCCCATCAGAGTCGAAGCCTACTGGGGCCATGGGTATCACGGTCCTTTTAATCTTCCTTTGCGGTCGGGTTTTTTTGCGATCCTTTATATCTAGTAACATGCTACATCTGTAGATCTAATCTGTAGATTAGTAAGTAGCCAAAAAAACATCAAATATTATTGTTGATATTTTTAACATTGTATAATCACTTCGGCATTTTTCCGTTCAGTGAAGGAAGATTATTTTTAAATGAAACGCCTGTAAGATCACGTCTACCAAAGACAAAGACGTGACCAAATTCTTTTAATTACACAACAAAAAATCATTTTATCACGTTCGCAAAATTACTCCGGTCAATATCTAAGATAAGATACTTACGTCTGTGTAAATCCACAAGTGATAAGCAGGTCCCCTTGCATGTCCAAGTCGGAAAGGCAAGCGGAGTGTGCCGCGAAGGTATGTTCCGCTGTGCCGGGGGTCCGAATGTCTCTTAAAGCGACAATTCCATTGGCACTGCCGCAAGCAACTAAGGAACCGCCCCCACTACGGAGTACTGCGCATCCTTCTTCTTGGATTGGCTAGGGAAGAAAGAATAAATAGTTGAGCTGCTTCGTATTCCTGAGTTGAGCTACACGAATACTGACAAATACTTGCACTGACTGGACAGATCCACTCAGATCTGTGTGAAAAGTTGAAAGGGAATCGTTTGTCTTGGTATGGTCATGTGAAGAGGAGGGATGAAGCGCATGTTAGTAACATGCGCAAAGAGTTATGAGTTTAAATGTGGATAGATGAAGAGGGAGAGGATAGATGAAAGCAAAGATGCATGGTTTGTGTGAGAAATGATATGAAATAAAAGGGAGTTAGTGTTAGCGTGACGAGTAACAGTACAGAATGGAAGAAAAAAACGTGTTGCACCGACCTCAAATAAAACGGGACAAGAGCAGGGAGATGATGATGCTAACTTATTACTATTCCATTTCATGGTTAAAACCTCTTCTCATTCGGAGAAGGTATGCGCATAAATCACCATTCACCATTCATTAATTACTTACAATAGCCGTCTCCGCCATTTTGTTGAGATCCAGATCAATCAGTTTGTTTTGATGTCCACCCATCATCAACTTGTTAGCACTCACTTGGAAGATACACTGCATGTCCGTCATGTTTGGTGACCTAGATTAAAAAAAAAAAACTCTAACATTTTTGAGCTTAATACACGTACAAGCATGGTCTATGTGTTTACGTAAAACAAACTTCTATTCATAGCTTAGCTTGCTCGTACATCGGAAAATTTCCAAGAGAAAGCAAGCACTTTCAGTATAATAACTTTTCCATATCCTTCTCTAACGTTCAGGCTATGTTTACATCAAAATTCATGGAAACTGGTTAGTGGTTTAGCCTTGAAAACATACTCGTAACAAAGAAACAAACCTTGTTTCGCTTTTATAATATTAGTATGGATGATACAATGATAGATGCGATCTGAGGCCCTACTACAAGCTCTTAATGCGATCCATTTATCGACCTAAACGGAACGTTTAAGGGCCAAATTCACCAATAAACTAATCGCGATTATATAAAACAAAACAAAGTTTGAGCGCCTAATCGAGATTATAGCTTCATTTTGCGTTTCACCACGATGCCTAGAACCTAGTTTACGCTTAACTCAGTTTCAATTCTTTTGTTGTCGCCCATGTTTACGACACGGTTCTTTAAACTAGATTACGCTGAGCTCAGTTTAGTTGAACTAAGTTTTTATATTGAATGATGAAATCAGCCCTAAAGGACCGAAGCTAGACACCGTTAAATTTTGGTCGTTTCAATCCCGTGGAGGATCGATTCGGTACATGAAACGCTATCGATTTATAAAGATAAAATTAAAAAATAAAGTACTTTTTTTCTAAAACTCGAATTAATATACGCATATACGAAATTAATTTCTTTAAGTAAACGAGTCAATGACCTTGTAGGGAGTTGTCGGTCGTTGCGTACTAACTACCTACAGTTCATTGGCCTCGATCAGCTGACGTTTACTTAGAGAAATCAATTTCGTACATGCGTAAAGTAATTCGAGTTTTAAAAAAAAAGTACTTAGTATTTTTAATTTTTACAAATCGATATGTTTTCATGTACCGAATCGACCTTCCGCGGGATTAAAACGACTTAAATTTAACGGTGTATAGAGCTTGATATTTTAACACGTCATGGTAAGGCATCTGGAGCTCAAGTCCGCTAACGGGGAGAGGGGCGGGCGGGGAAACTTGACTGACTGAATGATGGTACAGGCAAAGCATGGTGGATATAATAACTTACTTGAAAGTACGTTTCGGAATCCCTCGGCGTATTTGATGGCGTAGGGACGTCTTGGTCAGAGCGAAAATGCCTTGTTCAACTGTTATAATGTCCCTTACTTCTTCAGTTTCATGGACTTGGAATGATGTGTACTTTTGCATTCCTGGACCGTAGTAGGATGTTACATGACCCTAAAAATAGACGACAACTTGGTTACTAAAAAAATTTGTAAAGCTATACTTTTTTCACTACGCTTACTCGAGAACTCGCTCTTATGCCTACCGCGTTTAGGCACACAAATAACTGTTTTCCGCACTAGTGCGGAAAAGTTCGCGAGCTCGCCCCTGCCACAATTATTGTATTTATTGTATCAGGGAGGACGCTAAACGATCCCTAAGAGTGGCGCGTCAACCCCGGTTTATATGTTTCTTCGTAAGTTTATTGAAAAACGTCGTTTGATACAAGTGGAAATTTATAACTGTAACACATCTCACGTGATGCATATGTTAAACAATTGGACACTGTTGTGGGTCATGTTGGGCAACATTTTGGTCCCTAATGTATCTAAGCCTTTCATTTTTAGTATGTCAACTAATTTATTAGAATTGAATTATGATAAGTTATGGTAGCTGAAATAATTTTTGACACTTCTGTTGTTTCTCAGTGATTTCAATTTTTTTTTCTTTATATATTTTGTAAGAAATCTTCTTTATTTGTGATTAATAACTAATAATATCTTTTATTGACCACAAAAAATTTCAAGAATGCTTTACAGTTTATGATGGGAAATCTGTACAATACCTCCTACCTCCTAAGCTAGGGTATACCTGTATTTTAAGAGGTAGCTGTTACTATGAGATCTGTACAATAAATAATACTCTACCTCCTAAGCTAGTGTATACCTGTATTTTAAGAGGTAGCTGTAACTGTACCTAACTGAATCACTGTTACTGTGACAATCAACTTATCAACTCACCCCCTGATTCCCCATCCATATCAGCTCCTCATACTTGTCGAACACCACTGCAGACACCCCGAACCTGTCACCGCCGTCCACCAGCACACTGGCCCGCACCTCATACTCTGCTGACTGTTCCGGCACCATGTATTGTGGAGCATAATCTGCAGTGTATGGACCTGCAAGTTATGCATTGATAAATATGAGCGTACTGACATTGCCCATCTACAGCCTAAAGTTTTTTGTTTTGTTTTAAATATCACACTTCTCGGCCTATTGGTCTGGTGACCGAGACTACTAAGCCAGATATCATGGACTCAATTCCACCCTTAAGACAAATGTTTGTATGATGAGCACAACCATTTATTTTGTGTGTGTGTGAATGTAATTTTTCTTTCAAGTAATATGTATTATCCAAGCGAGAGACCGCTGCCGCCGATCGCGGACTGGATAGGATAAGTTCACAACTTTATGGGATTCATCATAAACTAACTTATCGTAGGCTTACTTTGCAATCTGCCTTTAAACAATTACATATTAGAAAACTGTTCTGATACTCAAATGCCTTTCCTAGTATGTATCCTAAGACATATAATTATTTTATATGTTTGTCTAATTAAGTCCTGAGGTATTTTGTGCTTCAATCTTCTGGCTCCTTTCCCATCCAG
This sequence comes from Leucania comma, assembly GCA_958295575.1. NCBI lineage: Eukaryota > Metazoa > Arthropoda > Insecta > Lepidoptera > Noctuidae > Leucania > Leucania comma. The sequence goes on along the minus strand of OY282474.1, from coordinate 8,301,935 downwards.
GCAGAATGCTAATACGTTTAGGCGACACGTTATTCACTTTGGATTATGTTCTTTACGTTTTATATAACTGATGTAGGTAAGGTCATAAGTTGTGTATGAAATGTCTGTAAAAGTTTTTTAAGACCAATGAAACAACTAATTGAAAATAAAAATTCACTTATTTAAACAATAGCCAGCTCTACAAAAGATATGTTTTGTAATTTACTAGTTACTTTCAACCTTTGTGCCTTTTTGAGAGACACAAATAAATATTATTATAATATTGATATAAATTGCTGGAGACATTCTGTAGTAAATGATTTGAAACTTTAAAAAAAGAAAGACAATAGGTGTGAGGACACCAGAGTCCTCTTGGGGCTTTAGTTTAAGTAATATCCTAACTATTTATAAGCAATCCGTAAAGGTGCTGCCAATGAAATAATAATAAACAATCATTAATTCAACTATCCTGGTAAATATCAAATTGAAAAACTAGGACTATATTTATTTAATTTCAGTTTCAGAAAACACATGTTTATTTTTTATTTTTTCAGATATAAAAAATATCAGCAATCAGTTCACGAGCACTTAAATCTGTAAGAATGTATCTTTATTAAAAATAACTGAACTAGAATAAACTTTAATGTTTTTTTTTGGACTTAGATGGTAACTCTGTAGTATTCTATAATAGTAAACTACTAGAAATTGTGAGGAGAGTTTCTAACTATCTATGTTAGCCCAGTCAGGTAAATCTAAAGGTATAAGAATCATTATTAGTCTTCAGTAGGCACAGTTTTGTTTCAATACAAAGGTACAATAGCTAGCTTATTAAACTATAATTATGAGTGCTGATAACAAAATTAATATGAAGACTTAGGTGACTGGATTTATTTGTGTAAAAGGTACTTTTGTGATGTGTTCTTAAATTTTTATTATTTAATACTTGTTGCTGAAAAAATCTGACAAAGATGAAACTATTATTGGCCCAAGTGATGAACACTTGTCTAGAAAGCTCTGCAGACGCTAATGTTTTTTTTCTTAATTTGTTATGAGACTTTCTCAAAATAATAGTATTTGTAGGTATATTGGAAGAAACTTGTTTACTGATCCGAAAAAATATAAAACTAAAAATTATAGCGGATACTCAAGATAAGGAATGTCAGAATGCAAAATTGCCAACTTAGAACCATTAATAGAATAAATACCTTTGTATTGTAATGATTACGATTGAAAAAATAATACCAACCAGTTAGCAGATGATCCGTCGGCATACAAAGATCGGAATAATGATATTCCATGCTAAAAATGTTTCACTTATTTTGTTTCACAGCATCTATAATCACTATTTTAACTCAAAAGTCACTATATAAACGATTTTAATTTAAAATAAAACGAAATGGATCAAGGGATCGACGACGGCAACCGGGGATATTTTCAAGTTACTCAACATGGAAGTTGCAGTGTTACTGTGTATTCGAAAGCAGGGAAATTAGACTTTGTGCAGATGAACATACGGGTCACAGAATTACGCTGTATATTTGTTGGAAAACATAATGTACTCGCGTCTTGTCATCAAACTGTATCTACGTTTCATTCTACGTGAAATGAATGAAAAGAAAAGGTCAACATTGTCAAATGAAATAAACGTAATGGGTATACGTGTAATGGATTGATATACATTTTTTTAAGTTTTCGTTCGGATATCGATGATGATGGAAATGGAATTGAATTAAGTAGTCAAAGAAATTAAAAAAATATTTTTTTTATTAGTAAATTAAAAAAATGTGATGCAACCGTGCCCAGGAGCAACTTAATTTTCTAGCCACTTTTTCTCTGACGTTGTCCTCCGTAGGTACTCCTGCTCCTGCCTGCGTACGCACTTCACAATAATTGCCACATACGTAGTATCTCTCTCTAATCTGTGATTGCTACGAATAGACGGGGTCCGCCTTAGGCAAAGGCGGACACGCCGCCGCCGCCGCCGGGTTTCTGATCCCAATTTCCGGCCACCGTAGGCGCGGGCTCGCGGACGGTGGGCAATGGGTAGCTCGCTGTCCGTCCGTCCGGTAACAGACCGGTCCGAGCTCAGGTCGTCTACGGCGCGCACCGTTCCCGCGCGCCTCAAGGAGTTGTCAGCAAACTGTAGGGGTCCAGCAGGGCCGAAGCCTACTGGGGCCAAAGGTTATGTGAGACTGTCACCAAAAGGCCCCAGGATAAAGGCAAGGAATGGAAAGGTAGGTTTTTAGTCAGTAAAAGTCTGACACTGTTTCCCGCCCCACCCAAGGGCGGGATTCGTCATTGGATGATTTTACCTACGTTAAAAAAAAAAAAAAAAAAAAAAACCAATAGACGGGGTGAAAGTTGCTTCACCGGCCTTTTCCCTATATTTACTATACTCTTTGCGCCGAACTTAGACTTTCCAATACGCGGCATATAAGTCTAACCAAAATGGCGATCGACCTACATTGCGCCGCAGTAACAGATTTTCAATCTCAATCGAAGTGCGGCACAGCGGTTAGCATCGACGGTCATTTTAGTTCAACTTATTTGCGTGCACTTTCATGCAATTCCGTAGACTTGTTGTGAAAATAGTACATTTTGATACAAGTGGGGAAAGTTTGTCACTGCAGCCGAGGCGAAAATCACCCGAGCCGCCAGGCGAGGGTGTTATGGAGCCGAGTGCTGCAGCCTAGTGACAAATCTCCACGTGTATCAAACGACGTTTTGCAATACACTTGCGAAGAAATACGATGAAAAATCTATCAATAATCTATCTTCTATCGGAAAATTACGACGCATTTTTGGTCATTTTGTACTGAAGAAAATTTTCCAAAGTTGCCTTACAATTTAGTTTTGATCTGATGGCAGCAGGTTATCGCAAGTATTTTTATCTCAATCACATAATCTGGAGGCGTAGCATGTAAAGGATTCTCTTCAAATCTTTTTCACAATTATCACAAATGAATAAGTTAGTTAATATTAGGTGCACTTTTTTCCCGCGCATAACCTTTGCAGGTGGAAGGAGAAGCAAAGGTATCAAACCGTATACATCCTAATATTAAAAATATAAAAATTCAAATATTTTGGAATTTAGAACACAGATAATTGTTAATTTGTTGGTATTAACAAATTATTGCTTACGTAATCATGTCTGTTTATTATATACTGTCCAAAAACACAATTTAAATTTTCATTAAATACATATTAAAACCTAAAAAATATCCGCCCCTTTGCTTTAAAAAAAAAAAAAAAATAGTCACCCTTGACCGTGATGAAATAGGAATGAAAAAAGCCCTTGTTTTGATAAATTGAAAAAAAGCACGCGGGTGATAAACATGCCATATCGAACCTAATCGTAGTGCGATAAGAGGCAGTTTTCGAGTAAGTGTATTGAAAACAAAATTGCGGTGTTTTGAAGTTCCTGAGGCGTGTTGTCTCTTATTGGCCTCCAAAACCACAAATGATAACTCAAGCAGCATGCGACATGACTCATGTTTATCGGTTTTTATACTGAATACATAGAAACCAAGTAGATAGGGAACGAGGGGTGACCCAATCTCCGTGTTTGCTTGAGACAGCCACGTCTAAATTATTTAGAATCACATGCACACCCTACACACTAAGAGCTGCTTCAGTTTAGAATCTTATTATTATTATTTTTTAACTTTTATTTTTATTATTTTTCTGATTTTGGTTTTAATTCAATAGTAACATACACATTGTTCAGCTAGTTGATAAGGGAAGTGCGCAACAGCCCCAACACAAGGTACTACTGTAACTTACAGGGGCTGCCTCAATTTATTTAAGCTTACAATGTTTAAGATGAAATAAATATTTTTTGTATTTTATATTTTTAGAATCGTTTAAAAGGCATATGTATTATTATTTAGATATTTTTTTTATGTGTCTGTATAACTCAGAACCCTCAGGTCCTGAACCTTTGGAAGGCGTACGAGGAGCCGAAACCAACTCGCAGAGGCCCTTTAGATACTTTTAATAGAACGTGATGCCAATATAACCGACTGTACGCGCAAGCTAGTGCATCTAAGGACAACCCCCGGTTGGTGATAACTATTGTGACATATAGAAAACAAAGGTAATAGCAGGCCTGTCTCACTTCCATACAAGCGGCGCAAAATCGTCGAGATATTTACCTACTGTTCTGGAAAACAACCTAATTTCAACCTTTTGCATTGCATATAGCGTTCATAGTACAATAACTGTGTGCCGTCTCGCTTCAATCTGCCAGGGCTGTCAGAGGTACTACTTTATCTGTGAAAGTAATACACGCGAAGCGAGACAGATGGCGACACATGTTGATACGATTTCCAAACGGGCAATAGTCTAGGACCTAGACAACCGAGATTGGTACTTAAATAATATGAAATGCCTACCTGTAAAATAATAATAAAAATAGGGATATAATGATAAACAAAGACCAAATTATGCAGTAATTATGTTTAATTAAGTAGGTAGGTACTAAAATATATAACAACAGACAATACGTTTTCTTATTTTTTAAATTTTATAGTTGTTTTACTTTTAAATACTGTTTTATTGATTTTCTTCCTGATTTAAAGCAACGATTGTTAAATTTTAATGTAGCATAAATGCGTAATCTTACAAAAAGCTTCAAGAAGTAATCTGTTGTTCTGGCTCCTCGACTATTATTCAAGAGAGCGGCGGCGCGGGCCGGGCGGCGCCGGCGAGCGCGCGAGTCGCTTAGCCATTGACATTTATGATAGGTTCGTTCAGTATAAACAGACACTCACCGCCATATTACAACCAATGCAGTTAGAGACCAATTTATGATGGATTGTTTATTTTTTCATTCACGATAATTTTGTTTATATCATAGCGTTTATTTAAGTAAGTGTATGACCTGTTATATAAATGAAGTACCTTTCAGGGTCCTTGGGAAGAGCAAACAGTGACAAACTGGGTATTTTAATTGTGGAGTTCAAACATCCATTTGCAATACAATATCTTTTTGTCTTTTTTGTTTTATGTGCCTCCATCACTCACGACACAGAACTGATTAGATTTCCAACAGAATATACAATACCTAGTACCTTACAGTATTAACAGTTTACTTTAAAATTCGTTTCGCGGATGCGTGCGCTGCGTGTGCGACAAGTCGAGCGAGTGCCAGCCTATTGAGACTAGTCCGGTGACCGGACGCTTGCGTTTATCATACCTAAACTCGGGAGTGAAACTTCTGTACCGGTAAGGTACTATTATATATTCTGTGGTAATAGGGCTATGGTTTTTGGAGTCTTACATAAGTGGATTGGATACTAGGAACTAAGTTAAAACTATGGCCCCTGCCCAAACAATGTTATAAATATCCATCGGTAAAAAGGCAGGGGGTGACTATTGTACGCTCTCCAATGGGCCCCAAAAACGGCCACTAACTCGAAGTGACAACATATCCTGAGGTGCTTGAGGAGTGGAGAGGTATACCACGGCTATCAGGACAATCCCGGAAGTACGGTCAATATCCCTACCAGCACCTTACTGGATTATACATCCGTCTCCCGAGCACGTTCGCTCTTGCGAATCTCCACTCAAGCCAGCCAATAAAGGCAAGAGAGAGAAGCGTCTATTACTCCACTCGATATGCCACACTAGTTATACAGACTGTCTTAAAGTTTACTTCCGAGTAAGACAGTCTGGCCCTTATTACACTACGTGACGGCGACAAAACCAGTCTGAATATCGAGTGGTGTAATAGGTCCTACCATATCCACCATTTTAGAAGTCGATCAATTATATCTTAAAATGATGTAGGTACGTCAAACGAACTTAATGTAGGTACAGTACGTGCGACGGTCCTTGGCGCGCCTGAAGTTAGGCTCTGCGAACTTTAGCGCTTGTGCACTCGTAAAATAATAAATGGTTTGAAAAAATAAATGCCAATAGCAGTTGTTATTGCTGAAAACAACTGTTATTGGCATTTATTTTTATAAATCATTTATTTGACGCGCTTATTTTAAGCGCTAAAGTTTGCAGAGCCTAACTTCAGGCGCGTCAAGAACAGTCGAACCACAGAGTACTTTGGGTCGAACGTAGGTACTGCATGTACGCATAATATCATTACTGTACGTGCAATAGGTAATGATAAAATAGACATTGATTGTGGCCCTTTTGCAGAACATAATCTCTAGCAGAGCCACACAGAACTTAAACTCAGGAAAGACAAACGTTACTGTGTTTTGATAAAAACTGTTGTACGTACAGTGTTTATTGCTTACCTACGTGTTGGAAAATATCATTATTATACAGCGGTTTTATTTATTTCACTTTTTAAGTTTTCATAAAAGCGCCTGTGTCAGCAATATGTTTTGCAGCCATAACTATAAGCATTATGATTGAGGAAAATTTGCATGTTAAGATAGTTGTGCGCCTAATCACAAATATAGCAATGGCTGCAAAACATATTGCTGACTCTGTCGCTTTCTATGAAAATTTAAAAAAGTGAAAAAAATAAAACCGCTGTATTATAATGATATTTTCCAACACGTACATACGCATTATACACTTGTAATGTTCGTACAACAGTTTTTATCAAAACACAGAAACGTTTGTCTTTCTTGAGTTTAAGTTCTGTGTGACTCTGCTAAAGCCCGGTCGCGGAGCAGGAAGAATTTCGTACAATGACCTTTGGGCCTACTGACAGTGGTCACAAACATTTTTATATTAAGTGCGTTTTACATTAAATATTTGAAGGAGAAAAAAATGACTAATTTATTAAATAAATTATTGTTATTAAATATATAAATTACTTATTTACATTTTATATTATAACAATGTAAAAATCGAGTTAAAATTACGAATTCGGAAGAAATAGGGTAATAAAATAAAAAATATCATTGGTATGCATTATTTAAATTTATGAATTTCGTCAAGGATTTTTTTGTAGTGACTAAATGCTAACCAAAAAAAAAACACATTCAAAAAAGAACAAAACTTAAAAACACAGTAAAAAGTTTACAGTAAAGGGTTTAAAACCCTGACGAAGGAGGCCATTGAATCTGTGCGAGCGAGACGCATTATATTTACGCGGGAGTGACAGAGACAGGTAATAATAGGTCAACGTACGAAATTCTTCCTGCTCCGTGTCCGGGCTTTAGAGAATATGATCATCTGCAGCAGAGCCACAATCAATGTCTATTTTATCATTACCTATTGCACGTACAGTAACGATAGTAGGTATACGTACATTATGTTCGTTTGACATACATCATTTTAAGATATATTTGATCGACTTCTAAAATGGTGGCTCTGCGGCAAAGCATGACACATCGTATCACCAGAACGCCTAGCGACTGGTAGGTCGTTGACATCCCGTCCATGGATACGTACAAAATGTACTTACATATTGGGAACACGCAAGTGCGTATAGCACGGGCGTAGTTAGAAATGTTAGAATGTAGATACAGAAATGAAAACAGTAGGTACATTTTGGTGGAAAATGCTTTAATTTAAACCTTAAAAATATATCCTTAAATTAGTTGATTAGCTTTGCTGGTTAATGTTTATACATTACAGATATTAAATAAATATTATATTATAATACTTCCATTATACAGAGTGAAAAGTTGAAAAAGGCCCTGGATGGAAGCACTCTAAAAGTAATAAATTTTTGCTTGAAGACAACATTTAAATATTATGATTAAGTGAGTAAGCAAAACATGACATTGAGCAGTAGTAACAGCCTTGACTTAGTAACTACTAAATTGTGGGTTCAAACGCAATCAGGTGCACTACTATGTGTAATTTATTTCATCATCACTGCTCTTAAACAGTGAAGGATAATATCATGAGGAAACTGGCATGTCCTAGAACTAAATATCCAAAGATATATGACATCCACCAACCTGCACCAATAAAAGGCTGCTTATGATAAGCTTAAGTAAAACATTGTCATCACAGGAACCTGCTTCAACTATCAATCCCATATAAATTATGTATATTTTGGAATTGGAACTATTATTGTACAGTAGTTGGTAAGAAATGCTGATAATAACTCTTCGTGAATTCTGTCATAAGATCAGGCATAGCTTCAGGTAATGAAGTGATGAGTCGAGCTGGGCTGCCAGAGTATCTTGCAAATGATGGTACTACTGTTTCTGCAGGGAGCACGGAGTTGTCTTCAATCATGCAGCAGTCTTTTAGCACACATCTGCGACCCTGTAAATGACATGTAGACATATTAGAATAATCAATTTTGAGCTGAGGCAATCTCTGTCCATTCCACATAGCCTGGAAGAAATTATATAAATAACTCAAACTAATAAATGTTTGGATGAAGACAAAGTGTAATATAGTAAATGTACATCAATAGTTCAACTTCCTCTGTGATGGCAAAAATTAAAAAAAAAAACAGACATCAGTATTCATAGCAATTTGGTTCCAATTCAAACTAACAGATCAGATAACTTGCTGACAGTGTATTTTGCAATGCTTTCATTTGTTATAGAAAGTTAATCTGCCTAGAGTTTTACCGACAATGTTAGGGCTGGCTTCCAATCAAACCAGATGCTGCTTGGAATCACTATTCACATGAAGCAAATGCCTGACTGACCTCCACAAGCCAGTAATTGGGAGACACAATGCCCATTGGCAAGACTAGTTTAAGATTTCCTACCTTCGGGCTATCTATAACAACTATCAATGGTTTACAAACAACAACCAGAAACAAAACAGGCCAGAACTTATCATAATATTTGAGGCGAGAGAAGTCTCAGTATGTTAAGATGGTAGCCCTTTCATGGACCAATTGCTTATTCTTGGATATTGGACCCGTGCAACTGTTAACTATTTTAGTGCAAAAAACTTAATAAACTTACAATGACCACATTTTTTCCGATATAAACATAAGAGCCCACTACTGCAGCATTCACAACTGTGTTTTCACCAACAAACACATGATCACCCATTTGTAATGGGAAGAAGGCCACACTGGAAACAATAGTATAGAATAATATAGTTATTGTGGTTAGTATGAGTCTTATCAAATTTTGTTACACACAAAAGAAATTGTTATAAAATAAAAAGAAAATTAATTTAATTTATTGGCAATCTAAACACTATAAACAACTTTTGCTAAAGGCTACCTACTTACCCTTTACTAAATTTCTTAAAAGGAGGCCGTATAACCGAACCTTTGCTTATAATGCAAAATCTTCCAGTCTTTACATTCGCCAAGTCTCCTCTGATTATAGCATCACTTTGAACTATTACTTTTCCGTGTAGAACAATGTTTTGAGATCCACATAGTACTGTTTGTCTGCTTACTTTATTCCCTGATGCCTGCGAAAATAAGTTAAAACCAGTTGTAATCTAGTCTTATTCCAAAACGATATTTTCGCGTTCACCCACTTACAGTTTCGACGTATTCTGACTTATTATAATAAGTATCTTGAAGCTCCATTTTATTTCAGTTTTTATGAATTCCAACTTATTTATGTACAAAAACTAGTGATTCAGATTCATTGAAGTTCAATTATATTTACGAAAACTGTGTGATGCGACTCTGATAAATAATGGAATGCTAAAATGTCACTGTCAATGTCAATTGTCAACTGTCAATTGGTCAATTTTCCCCGTGTTCCGAATGCGTCAAAAGCGATTGCTATAATCGCTTTCCAACCAAATTGTTTTTAATGCCTTTAAAAATACTATTTATTTTCTTTCTTACGTACATAAAAAATAAACTAAGAATATATACTAGACCTAACTATGTACAAATATAATACAAATCACCAAATACACTCAGGCGTCAAAGTATTCCTCCACATCGCTGTCATCCGTAAACGTACCCAAAAGACTGGGAGCATTGCCACGTTGAATGGCAATGCTGATTCTTTGGGCAAAGAATGAGCCAGCCCTCGGGCCACGCAAAGTGTCGGTCAAGCGATGTAAAATTTCCTTGAAAAGGATACGCGCACTCTGACCCCATGATCCAAGCGTTTCGACCCCAAACGGCTCAAAACTGAAATTACCAATAAGGTTAATGTATTTGCGCCGTTTAAGGGTCTCAGCAGCCGCAGCGGCAGCGCCAGCACATCCTGCCAAACACAGGTTGCGTCCCACACCAGAGGCCTACCCACCTTCCACGGCACCAATGTTATACCATCTGGTCTCTTCCCATCGTCCCGTACCAAGCCATTAGGTTCTAATACAGCAGGTACGCCGGCAGTGACAAGAGCTCGACGAATAATGTCATTGATGCTAGTGTGCCGTGCTATGCGGCCTGCGCTCCTGCAGCACGACAGGCCATGGTGTCCGAGGCTGCCGACAACTTCGCCACAGTGACACTGATGTGGAGCAACACAAGGTGCGCCTAAGCGTAAACAAGTTGCAAGCCGAAACGAGGCGTCATCCATCATAGTGCCTATGGTGGATGACGGAAGTGCCTGAAGCCACAAACCCGACTCCCATTCCCCCACAGCCAGCAGACGCGCACGCTCAGCAGTACTTGAAGACGTGTTCAGGAGCTTATTACGTATAATACTGCAGAGCGGCACATCCCACTGTCTCTGTGAGGACAGGTTATCGGGCAAAACCGTGTTGGGACAAGCCATTTTCCAAGCGATCAACGCATCGGACAAACACGGTACCTCTACATCAACCAGTGAGGAAGATAAAATATTCCTGGTTAAAGTTTCAGTACTATGCACCGAGTAGAGGAAAGCTGGTAATCTTATACTTGAAATTTTGCGGAAGCCGAGGCCACCCAGCCGGATGGGAAGCGTGGCTTGGTGCCAAGCTCGGTCGTCCAAGACCACATTTATGATCAAAGACAGTGTGTTTCTTATGATTTGATCGACTTTCTCCAAAAGTTGTGGTTGTTTCCAAAGATGGGAGGAGCGAAGGCTATATGTAAATTTTGGCCCAAAACCACAATATCGAATAAATAAGTGTAAAGGCCGAATGCATGTTAATTTTGAAAAGTCTTTCCGAGACATCATTAAAATTTTATCAGTCTAGCTTAGCATCAGTAAATTTCGCATTTGGAAAGGTTAAGTTATAACCCAATAGAACTTAATTTATTTTTCAGAAAAGTTAAATCTTTTAACACGGTCTCTACATCACCTTCTAATGTTCCGTCATCCAAATACAAAACATCAAATTTAGAATTTAGCTGCCGAATGATTGGATTTATTGCCAGACTGAAAATGACAGGCCCAAGAGGGTCACCACAACCGACGGCTGATTCTAAAAGGTTTTCCTTATACAGTAAATTATATGGGTGCCTGTAACACTGGTAAAGAAAACTGTAAATTTTGGGTATTTCTTTTTGAGCTTCTGTCAATAAAGTGTCTCTGTTCACAGAATTAAAGGCATTCTTAATGTCAACCTTAAGAATGACCTCACCTTCATTGCTATTGAAGTAAGTGGAAAGGGCATGTACCGCAGCCTCACAGCCTCTTTGGATCCAAAACCTAACTGTAGGGGCTGGAATTTGCTGGCAAGTGCCTCCCTATAAAATGCACAGCAGATTTTGGCTGCGAAACGTCGGTAGGTAGACCCTACGGCAATAGGACGAATGCCACCAACCTTTTTTTTTGCGCAAAGCACATAGGTTTGCCCCGCATAGGACATCGATGACGGCTTCGTTCACATTACCGGAGAGCATGAGATTGATGAGGGCCGTCAGCTCCTTCAGAAGGGACTCACCAGCTTCCCCGGCGCCTGCGCACATCAGGTCCTTGAGATGCTGAGGTGTCAGGCTATCGAGACCGCCGGCGAAAGGAGCACACGGCAGCACAATGCCTGTTGGGCTGTAATTTGGAGACAGTTGGTTTCTGGATTGGGAGGGTCAGGGAAGGTGAGATCATCCGCCGGGGCAGGGTGTTTGCTTTCCAGAGCCGTAAGTGTCTCTGGAGAGTACTAAATTTAATTTTCACCAAATATAAGGGCTATAAAGTAATAATTGTGACGTTGCGAGTTGGTTGAATTCGCGCTGTAATCACTTTCGACGCAATTCGGAACGAAGCGTCTTTTAACTGTTGGCAAACGTCAATTACTAACTTGATTTTTCTTTTTTTTTTACTGACATTTATTTGTGAACCTACTTACTATTTTATTGTCTAGGACATCCTTATCTATTTATACTGGCACCTTAGTCGAAAAAAAATTGATGTTGGTCATAAACTCACCGAAGAAGAAAACCAATTTTTTTTTAATACTCACCTTAGAGCTGCCAACATTTTTTTTTGACAATAAATGTCCAGTGTTCTTATAAAATGTACGGAACAAAGATTTATAGCATATCTTTTATAAGATCCTTGGTGTGGATAAGCTTCAACCTCAAGGAAAGACAAACCCTAGCTTCGACTTCGTTTCCGTGTCCGCTATAACTGTTATTCATGGGAACGACTTGTAGTATCTATTATAAATACATTGTGTATTAATAAGTAACAGAAATCTTGAAAGTTGACAATAAAAATCATATATTTTTAATAAAACTGAAGTAACAGAAAACAGGTTATTTACGACTTCGGAATAGACATTTAAAATATTACAACTGGCATAGACAGAATGCGACCAGCAGGGACATCGACAAGCAAGTAAATAAAAAAAAAAAAACATTATAATAAATTGGCGCCAACACAAACTTTTTTGTTATTTTTGAAAAAATAAAACTAAAAATATAAAATTTTCTCAGAGAAAATGGATCGATATGTTATTAGAGAACCTAGGGTTGGGGCTGGTAAGAATTATAATTTGATCACTTTTCCGGACTTCGCGTCACAAGGTTGAATAAAGAAATAAATATTTTTCAGACTATCCACAGGGAAATCAAATGATGGCGTTTTCAATGAACGCTGGGAGAAATAATCAGATGTAAGTAAAACCGTTTTTCATTACCTTTTACATACTTGACACTCTATCCTACATAAGATTATAATATTATAATCGTATGTTAGGATAGAGTGTCAAGTAGCAATTTTTTTTGAAATTATTAAAGTTTGAAGTCGCTTGAAAAAATAATTATTTGATCGATATTTTAATGAGGTAAAATTTGGGAAATACTTAAACTAAAAGCTAATTATTACGAAAATCGTGGGTAAGTAATGAATACTAAAAAAAACAGTAATTTGTACTTAAATTAGTTTTCTTTTTTATTAGGAAATAGTTTTCGTAGTCTTCGCAAATTTTTGTAACATACCTACATTTGTAGGCACGATACTTCCTACTTATTCTGGATTGTAATTCTTAAACTGTATTCCAATTTTATATTTTTGGTTTTCAGGCCTCCTGAGAACGTTTACTATAGCAACGTACCTTATACACAATTTCCGAATATACAAAATGTTTCTAACTCAAATTACATGGAAGTTGCTCAGATGAATACGCCAATATTTGCACAAAATGTATGACTATTTTAATACTTATTTATTTAGAAGGCTAGTAACTGCTGCCTATGAGCAGATAGTAGATAGAACCCAGTATCTTCTTGAGTTGTTTTTCACCAGAGGTAGGTAATATGCTATGCTAAGTTTCTATGGATCCGTTTGATATCCATTATTCATACCCAATTTATTGGCCCACATAGCTTAGCACTGGTGGTTCAACGAACTTATGTTTTTTCATACGAATGGATGCATGATGGATGCGTGCTCTGGTTGCGTGCTCTGGATACGCGCTCTGGATGCGTGCTCTGGATGCGTGCTCTGGATTCGTGCTCTGGATGCGTGCTCTGGATGCGTGCTCTGGATTCGTGCTCTGGATGCGTGCTCTGGATGCGTGCTCTGGATTCGTGCTCTGGATGCGTGCTCTGGATGCGTGCTCTGGATTCGTGCTCTGGATGCGTGCTCTGGATGCGTGCTCTGGATTCGTGCTCTGGATGCGTGCTCTGGATTCGTGCTCTGGATGCGTGCTCTGGATGCGTGCTCTGGATTCGTGCTCTGGATGCGTGCTCTGGATGCGTGCTCTGGATGCGTGCTCTGGATGCGTGCTCTGGATTCGTGCTCTGGATGCGTGCTCTGGATGCGTGCTCTGGATTCGTGCTCTGGATGCGTGCTCTGGATTCGTGCTCTGGATGCGTGCTCTGGATGCGTGCTCTGGATTCGTGCTCTGGATGCGTGCTCTGGATGCGTGCTCTGGATGCGTGCTCTGGATGCGTGCTCTGGATTCGTGCTCTGGATGCGTGCTCTGGATGCGTGCTCTGGATTCGTGCTCTGGATGCGTGCTCTGGATGCGTGCTCTGGATTCGTGCTCTGGATGCGTGCTCTGGATGCGTGCTCTGGATGCGTGCTCTGGTTGCGTGCTCTGGATGCGTGCTCTGGATGCGTGCTCTAGATGCGTGCTATGGATGGTCGTGATTGGTATAGCTATGTGCTGCCTGCTGTGTAGATTACCAATAAAAGGTGCATCTTCGACCCTACTATCGATTCATCGCATAACTCAAGCTGCGCATCCTCGCAGTGACGCATCTTACTCGCTTCCCTACATATAGTAAGCTATCATCAGTGTCAGTGGGAACTGTTATAAACCAGTTTCAGTCAAACTTAAAAAAAAAGAAATACTTTTGGCTGTGAAATAAAAACATTTTATTTTATAAGAATAATAGCGCGTGCAGCTCGCGAGTGCTTGCGATGAAAAATAGAAGACGACTGACAGAATGATTAGGATGGATATGTATGCGGAGTTAAGAAGTGATATGTCAGCAGCCTGACGGGAATGCAGCACAAGCTGCTAGCCAGTGTACCCATATTGGATGGGTATAACAGAACGGTCACATAGATTCGTAGCTTAGCTGTTACATGTTTGCAGCACAGCTGCTTCTCATATTTCTGGTGAAAAAGCCCCCTATATGGCCTGCGAATACATTGGAGAGGCAACGATTCTGTTTAAACCAGTAATTATTTGGTCGAATTCAAGTACAATACGTGGGTAGGTAGTATACTGATGAATAATAAACGTTTCTTCCAGATGTTACCAGTTCAAACTCAAATGGTGACTGGTATCGATCCCAGATACTTAGCAAACTATTCTGATAATAGCGCTCAGTTTATAGTTACAGGTGAGTTTATTGTAATCCTAGCAATGTACGAGTAGCTTTTTTTACGTTGGAAATCATCAAATGAGTTTTCCTGCTCTGGGTGAATCGGAAGGTAAAGCTAAGACTTTTGCTGACAAAAAAAATTCAGGCTGTTTTTCCAGTTACCCTTTGCGAGGGCCACGGCAACTCCTTCATTGGATGATTTCCCACCTTAAAAAAAGGGTACCTACCTATTTGATATTTTTGTTGAGAGTTTGCTAATAGTGAGTAACCACTCGACCGGTTATATCGTTGTCAGGATAGGATGGTGCGGATGACAGCTGTCGGATTCATAATATAATGTAAACCTAACCTAACCTATCCTTTTCTCTCATCTTTAAGTTGCATACACTCGTCCTGCTTTCATCCTATCCATATTATGTAAAAAACCGGTCAAGTGCGAGTCGGACTCGCTCACGAAGGGTTCCGTACTGTCCGTAGTAAAAAAACGGCAAAAAATCACGTTTGTTGTAGGGGAGCCCCACATTATTTTCTTTTCTGTTTTTAGTATTTTTCGTTATAGCGGCAACAGAAATATATCATCTGTGAAAATTTTAACTGTGTAGCTATCGCGGCTCTTGAGATACAGTCTGGTGACAGACAGACCTAAAAACAGACGGACAGGCAGTGAAGTCTTAGTATTAGGGTTCCGATTTTACCCTTTAGGTACGGAACCCTAAAAGACAATAATTAAAAAAAAAACAAGAATTTCTTGAGAAAATTAGTTACAATAGTTTTGGTATCGCATAATTCTCTCCATCATATTTTAGCACTTAAAACTTATCTAGAGCTGTTGAGTTAAACATTTTCTGATTTATGATGCACAATCTTTACACGCAACTTGGATATTAAGAAGACTTGAATAGGTAGGTACCTACTTGCTGGAAGAAATTTAGACGATAAGTGTGATGAGTTTTATCACGGTCATCTCATGGAGCAGAAAAAAAAACTAACCCCTAAGTTTCGATCGGCGGCAGCAATCTCTCTCGCCGGGTCTTGCTTCAGGCCATGGTTCGGAGTGATAATGGATGGCAGGCAGTCACCTCCTTCTGCGAAGCATAAATGCTAGCAAAGAAGGAGGCCAACTGCATCAGGCAAAGGCAACGGGACGCACGCCCCAGCCTCCGATCCTGATTTCCGGCCACCGTACGTGCGGGCTTGCGGACGGCGAGCAATGGGTAGCTCGCTGTCCGATCGTCCGGTCCGAGCCCAAGTCGTCGACAGCGCGTACTGTTACCGCGCGCCTCAAGGAGGTGTCTGCAAATCGTAGAGGCCCAGTTTGCTAGCTGCAGGCAGGCAGAGTCGAAGCCTGCTGAGGTTTTTTTTTTTTTTTTTATTATTATTTTTTTTTTTTCATGGATCGGCTTCTGAAAGGAAGGCTCGGCTCCGGCACGATAGGCAACGAAGGAACGGGGTAGGTTTTTAGTCAGTAAGAGTCTGCCAATATTTCCCGCTCCGCCCAAGGGCGGGATCTGTCATTGGATGATTTTACCTACCATAAAAAAAACCTTTTAGGTGCACGGTGCTCGGCGCATATTATCACTAGGAAAGCAAGACCTAGGTAAAGGATACCTACTTTCCATTCACCTGAAATTCTGAAAGGCAAAGAGGAGGGTCTTCTAGAACCTACAAGTAAAGAAAAAGTGAAAACTATATAGTCGTATTAAAAAATAATTACCATTCAAAAAAATATTCGTAATTCAATTCGGGAATCGAACTATTTACAAGTTGTTCGTACGGAACGCTCGATGCCCACGTCCGACTCGCACTTGACCGGTTTTTACCTTTCAATTACCTCATTTAGTGTAGGTATATCACGTACGAATTACGATCCCGTTCATCCTTAATCATACATGCGAAAACAGTACCTTCTGGTCTCTTTAGGTTATAAAAAGCTGCTGAATGTGTTCCATCGATCTGTTTTGTCCTCCAGGTCAACAGATTCAAAGGGAACCCAACTCTGCACCACCTTTGAACACTGGATTCGGAACCAATTACCAGAACTCAAACTTTGGAGGAGCTGATAGGAACAAAACTAAAAGTTTTACTCCTCAGGTCTTAACGAGTATTAATAGCGGTAAGTTAATGATTTCTTAAGCTGGGAACAGACTGCCTGTAACTTGCAAGATAACGTGAAAAAAGCATTTCATAAATGTTGACGCAGCGCGCACACGTGTCGAGCATGTACCATCAAAGACATTTCTGCCTGACCACCACTAAGTTCATTTTTGCTTGCACTCGAAACGAAAACTACAACGGGTTTGGTTTGGCGCCGAGCCGCAGGATTCAAGCGAATTTTTTTTTAAGTGATCAGACAGAAATGACCGCGATAGTACCAACTCATATAGTTGAATGCTCTGTTCGCGCACGTAGCGTGAACGGTTCGCGCGCGCAAGGCAACACTCAGGGAATTCTGTTACATTGCATGATACATTGCGACAATTTGGACGGCAAATTCTTTTATGCGTGTTACGTTGCATGTTACCTTACAGTTGTTGAAACTTCTACGGTCTGGACTAAGCGTTTTGCCTTTTCGTTTATACCGTGTACATCGAAGGACTGGTACAACTTGCCTGCTGCGGTCTTCCCGTCTGATTATAATTTAGGTGTCTTCAAGGGTAGAGTGAATAGGCTCTTAATAAACTAGTTCGCCTCACCATCAAAGATTGCATCACTGCTTACCATCAGATGGAATCGCAGTCAAGCACTAGTTTATATCAATAAAAACAAATCTGTACCCGGCTTTAGAACATGAGCTGCACTGTCCGCTAGACCACGCAGATCGGATAAAGATTGATTGAATAAAGACTCATTAATTTATACTAGTGGTTGGCAGACCATTGGTCCGGTCTTAAGCTCGGCTAATCGCGAACTGCAAGGATGTTGCAAAGGATTTATTGTTAAGTTGGATAAAGCTTATGTTAAATTTCTCTGCAGCAAATGGTTGGCTCGGAAAGGACAATAAAACCATCGATACATTAGGGGACAAATTGTCACTCAACATGACACCAAAGGTTCAATTTACTTGACGCTGCAACTTTGCCCAATGTCCCGCAACTGGAGCCCCAACAGTTTACAACGCATTCATGTGACGCGGTACATGTTGTTGGACAATTCGATAGGGTTAAGTGTCATTTTAGGGGATATTTTGTCCCCTAGTATTTCTGAAGCTTAAACGTTACGCACACGCACCTAGTCAGAAGTTCAAAAATTTGAAAACCAGTCTTTATTTACCCTTGGTCAATACTCTTCATCTAATCTTGTCATTGGCCAAGAGAGATGAAGACAAGAGGTCTCCCCCTTAACTTGACCCCATAGTCAATTAAGTCATATAATTCATCACCATAGCTTTCCTAGCTTTTTCCCAACGAGCTTAGGGTTGTCTTCCAACTAATCTCTAACCGGATGCGGTTGATTAGGTACTTGTGTTTTACATGGAGCGACTGCCTATAAGACCCCCAAAACCCAGTTATTGGGCAATACGATACTCTTTGGATAGACTGAGGGTCAGACTTTCTAGCGTCTGACTACCTGTAAAGATCATCAGTGATTAATTGAATAAATAATTAATAATTATTACCGTGTAAAGATTGGGTAGTAGTCGCTCTATGTAAAAATAGCGTCTTCATTATGATTGGAAATGACCAATGATGATGACGAAGTTCTCAATTGTACCTATATAAAGCACTTTTATTCCTTGTCTCATATAGGTATAGTACCAACTAAAGAAACGCCCCAAAATATAACTTCGTTTGAGGGAGTTCCGAAAACCAGTTTCCAGCACAAGCAATATACGCAAATTGAACAAGTTCAGCAGAACACAGTAAATAGTAAGAAGCTCTATTTTTCCTCCAATAGCGCGTGACATTTTACTTTAGCTAACTTTTTGGTAAACTTGGTGAAACTTTAAGTCTTTAAGTCAAGAGTGAATAGGTTACTTCTAGGTAAGCTTGCTCCATCGTCGGCCACATCATCGATTACCATCAGGTGAGAAAGTCGTCAATCGCGAGCCTATTCAGAACAAAAAAAGAAAACTGTAACTGGAAATGTAAATTAGGTTTATTTTTATTACCTGGTTAGCGATAACGTGACCAAGCCTAGAAGTAATTTATTCAATCTTGATTTAAAGATCAAAAGGTTGTAGCTATAAGGAAACACAGAATGCTGCAGGGACTTACATGCCTCAGCTTAGCTTGGTTCAAATAATAGCTTTTATTTAGCATTTTCTTTCTTATTCACTAGTCCACTGATAAACTAGTAACTCTCAAACCTATGGTAGACCGACTCACTTCAGAAGTTTTATTTAAATACAGAGAACTAATAGCTGATTACTGTGTTTTAAGAAACAGAGCAAGCATAGTTTAAGAGGCAAAGCTCACCAATTTAGGTATAATGGTTTTGTATTAATATATCAGGCCTGCGATCGAGAAAGACGGATGCAGCTACACAGCCTATATAACTCCATCTCTTTAACAGTTCAATTTAGGTCGTAAAATTGATCATATTAGGACTTTGTAGTACCTCGGTACCCTCAGGTCGTGACCTGGGGGTTTTGTTCTCTGCACACATCTAGTAAGACGTGTACTTTTACTAAACCTGTAGAAGAAAGTCTTTTATAGAATTATATCATCGATCTTAGCCATTTTCTCCTTTTACGGAGTTATAAATCAGCAATTATGCGTATGTTGTTAGGTAGTGAAATGGGTATAGAATTATGTATTGAACAAGTTCTCAAATCGAGAACACTCAACTTCAAACAAAACATGCATATAAAGCAAGCGCCCACAAATTGTGCGATGTCAAACATAAAAGTGTTCTTGGCCGACCTGTGCTAAAGCCTCGTAACTCGGTCTAACAAGCTCATTACCCAGTATTTTCGAGAGAAGTAAAGTTGTAAAGGAAAACTTCGCGATACTTGGCAGGATACACGTTTCAAGTTGTGCTCCCAATGGGTTGCGAGTTCAAAAAGTCTCCCGAACCGTAAGAACCGTGATTTAATTAAAGACGTGCACACACTTTGTCAAGACATCTTCGGGTTTGGGCCGTTATGACAATTTTGTTTCACAATTTTGATTTTATCGGTACAAAATTGCTCTAAAAACAACATGCTAATAGAAAACAATAGGTCTCAAATAATAAAAACAATAATCACATTTCGGACAATGTCCATATTTGGTTAGTTAGTAGTACAAATTGCTTAAAGCCTATATTAGTAAAAAGTGGAAAACATCAATGAAATTAAGGCCCGGTTCTACTCATTCTGACCTTTTTTAAACCTATGGAAATCCACAAATATAAAAGAGAACACCATGAAAATTTATTTTATTAAAATTGACTATATGGCCAAGGGCTTGGCAAAAATGAAAACACGATAAAAATCAGTTGGCTCAATAAAAAAAATTGCGAATCTGACCCTAATTTACGATTTCAAACGTATTTATCTACGAGATTATGTTACGGAACTAATTGAAAGTTACAAAAAAAAAGCTTGTTATTTGAAAGCGCTTCGCAAGAACAAAAATCTTGAATAGTTGTTGTTTTTTTTTATATAAAAATAAAACCGCTGTTTTGGGGCCGCGAAGACGACATAATCCCGAGCGAAGTTCATACAAAAAAAACAGTGACTAGAACCGGCCCTTAATAAGTTGTTTGATGAATTTACAGCAAATTTTCTTCTGCCAGGGCGGAAGCGCACGGGCTTGCATTTTATCAACTGCACCTTTTTGAGTTTCACCATTGGTCGGTTTAGATCCATCGCAGCGAATACTATATCGAAACCAAAAATAAAAAAAACGTTAGTGTGTGATAGCCAAGAAAAGGTGGCACCTACACTTGAAAAAAAGCTTTAAAAATATCATGATGACTTTGTTCCTTCTCATCGTTTTGTATCTTGGTGACATTATAGGTGCAGATACTAATTTATTTTTTCCAGTAACACCTAAAAAATCTACAGATAATATTGAAGTCACGAAAAAAGAGCCACAGAATCAAGCCTTGACGAAGATGGATAGACTTAAGGTAAGCAATATAAATTCTTAGAAACTATCTGGTTTTAATGTATTAAAAATTTATAATAACTGATTACACAGTTTACTTTGTAACAATGAATTTTGTTCTCAAAGAAAGGGAAATAATCCTGCCTACAAATATTCATAATTCTCACACGTCATATTTGAGTATACAATTATTATCGTCCCCTTTTAACTACCATACTGTTATATTAGCACTGCGTAGCTTCCCAAGTGTATAATAACCCAGTCTACCCAAACCTGTATTTAATCTCGCATTTATAATTCACATAGCAGTTGGATTACATAACTTTACTGTAGTTGAGGTAGCCGTAAACCCAAATATCTCACCTCATTTCATCAAAAGTCAAATATCAATCTCATAAACTTGAGCACCTCCATTTTGTTTGACCTTTCATCACACCGTATCGTAACAATTAACGATCAATAAAAACTGCGATTTAAAAAATATGGAATATTGTTCGCTTCAAGTCAATGTATCATCCGCACATGGTCTTGGTAAGGATATCAAATTGCAATGCGATATCCGATAAAGCATAAAAATTGCTTAAGGGTTCTCGCTGTTTGTTACAAAATGGGTTGTATACGTGTAGCTGTTTATCGATATCGATTTAAATTCTTAGTACAAAAAATAAAAAAAGACTTTGCTTTAAAATTAATATAATTTTAAAGGAAAGTCTTTTTATTCCAACTGATTCAGTCGCCGAAATGAGTCCGAAAAAAGCGTTGTGGAATCCTAAATAACTTTCAATTTGATCGAGTCCAGCGAAGAAAATGTATTTTAATGTACCTAGGGGTTTTGATTTGAACGCTTCGGTACAGATTACACAGAAATTGAACAGCATATTCTATGTACATAAGCAGCACATTCCTAAACTACTGATCACTAGATTTATCACACAATTAATTTAATTACATCAACATTTCAACAACCGTCCTCAAAGTAAACCCATATCAAAACACCGCCGGCGGTCTGACAGACGGCCTCTATCAAAAACCATACAGAGTTAGCTCATAAAATGAGAACTTAAAGAAATTGCCTGTAATAAAAGCAAGAGCTGGGCATTTTTCTCCTTTGTCATCTTTGAGGCAGTAGCCTAGAGGGTCACGATGCGGGGTTCCTGCAATATTTACAGAATTATGGGGAACATTCTCCTCGTTTTCAGTTGGGTTGCGTTGCATGTTTTCATTTTCTTCAACCCTTAAATTGAACTTCTTATTCTTATTATTCAATTCTTAGTATTCTTTCTTATTTGACTTTCTTAAACTTAAATTTTGATAATCTTTAGTAATGTATTAGCCTGCATCATCTCACTATTGGGCAAAGACCTCACTCCATGACTTCCAGCTTTTTCAAACCAGGATTAATATAGAATAGACCATCAGTCGTTAATTTTGTCCAATATAACCCACCATCTTTCTTTACTATCAATACTCGTATCATAGAAAACTGAAACCATTTCTAAGCAATCCGTTTTGATTGATCATGTGTTATACCTTATTATTTCCTTTCTCCCCTTTATTGGAGTTATCTTTCTCAACCGCCAATCACAAGTCTTGCTCTTGCCATTGATTTGTTCTAAGTAAACAGTGAAGTTCATTGCGGGAAGTGTGCCGGTGCGCGCGGACGATGCAATATCCGTGATTCCGTGCCTTTGTCTTTGAAAAAAAGTGATTTCTCGAACATCCCTTTAGGCCGTTCGATTTAGCTCCGCAAAGAGATAAGTAGGGTCCGCTATTTCCTTTGCCCTGTCTTGCTTTTTTAGTAGATTATTGCCGGCGTCACTGTGTTTGTACATTTTTCATTTCAAATAGACCTTTCTAGACAAAGATGGTCGAACCTGGAAACAAATTTTATTTTGTAAATCGTTTAGCATTTTATCACATTATGTGGGAGTTTTCGATGCATAACACGACTAATTGATCAGTAATGTACACAATTAATCCAATAACGATGAAAGCTTCCATTAGCTATTATCAAATTAAATACGTACATTTAGGAATTGAAACTGATTGATATTATTTATCCTTTATTGTATTGTTAATCTATTAGACATAATCGAATTATTTTTTTGGTAATCCATCGAGCTCTTTAAACACCGTTAAATTTTGTTCGTTTTAATCCCGCGGAGGCTCGATTCGGTACATATAACCCTTTCGATTTGTAAAGATAAAAATGCTACTTTTTTAAAACTCGAATTAATTTACGCATGTACGAAATTAATTTCTTTAAGTAAACGTCAGCTGATCGAGGCTAATGAACTGTAGGTAGTTAGTACTCAACGGCCGACAACTCGCTACAAGGTCATTGACTCGTTTACTTTAAGAAATTAATTTCGTACATTCGCATATTAATTCGAGTTTTAGAAAAAAAGTACTTTATTTTTTAATTTTATATAATAAATCGATAGTGTTCAATGTACCGAATCGACCCTCCACGGGATTAAAACGACCAAAATTTATCGGTGTATTTAAACCAAATTCAGAACCCAAGTACGAGTATGTTCTTATAGCATCACTCACGAAGAAAGTAACACTATTTTTACACCCATCGTATAAAACACGTAGATAAAAGGCACTATACCTAGAATCTCTCCCTCTCATAAATAGCTTATGATAGCACATATCTATCTACAAAATGTGGCGATGTTATAATAATAAACGGTCGCATTTAGGCGCTACACAAAAGCGGTCCGAGGGCGTTTTCCGGTCCAGTTGAGAAGGTGCTTAAATGGCACAAGGCTTTGCAGGACATCGGCGTTTTTGTATTTTATGAAATAGTCGGTGAGTTTGATTGATGAGATAATGTTGGTTTTTTATTCTTTTGATAAGCTTTGTGCCATGTTGGAGATAGAAGAGGAAAGATGCACTGAAACGTTCACAATTTGGCTCTAAGATTGACAAATAATAATACACCCCTATTTTTTAATTAGTGCACAAAAAAATGGGGCTCAATCAGTACCCGTTACTGATCATGTTTGTGTAATTGTCCACGCAATTTGTCTATCCCAAAATTGTCCACGAAAGTTTGTCATTATTGGTAAATTCATAATTGAATCATCATTCATAACAACTAGTACTAGAAAATACTAACCGCAGTGTTTTTCCATTTTTATTGACATTTTTTCATTCATAAACAATAACCTGCACAATATTTCCATAAATTGAGTGAAATTTTGGGATATAAACCAACGCTCATAACTTTGCTGTTTATTTATGATTATTATGCATTGAGACTTTACTTAATTAATAACAAGACCTTTTCTAATAAGCCCTTTAAGTATTTGCCATAACTAAAAAATAGTGGTGTATATATTTAAATTGTAGTTGTAGATGTGACCCTCATATGATATACACAGTCGAGATAGACTATTTTTCTCATCAAGAAATTACTGTTGCTTTGAAAATATGTAGAGTGTGTGTTACGTAGTGTTTGAGCGAAACCATTCTTCCAGCTAAATGTGTCAGCGTAAGATCCGGTGAATCTTGTGCAAAGAACCTTGTTATAAGAGATGACAACGGCCCAGCCATGCAGGTCGTTTACTACGAAGTGGACTTCCTACTCCCAGAACTAAAGATTCCGTCCACCATAAGGTACGAAGGAGTACAGCAAATTGTTTGTAAACACAAAACTAGATTGTTCCCATTCTTTCGCTCGTGTGAACTAGGGATGGGTATAATTGAATTGTTACCGCCGTCCTTTTGTAGACCTTGTTGTAATCCGGGTCTTAATCCCGACTCGTGGCTTTAGTGGAAAGATAAACAAATAAATGTAGATAGTTTGTCTTCTGGTTTTAGTCGTATTGATAAAGTTTGTATTTTATGAATTTGTTGTTTAAAGTGCAGTTTTGAATCTGCAAAAAAATTCAGGAGGCAATAATATTAGTTGTTCTCAACCCAGATCAATAATAAAACGGGTTGGTAGTTTTGGAAATTTATTCTTATTCACGGAAATCGGTAAAACCATTTCGCAGAGTGAGTGGGCGCAGCTTCGTACAGGCTGTCGCACTCAAGCACACAGTGACATGACGCGCGAAAGATAAATTGTAACTGATGGTTCTGTTTTTTTGAAGAATCTTTTAAGAGTTATTCTGTTGTTATTTAGTATGTATTAATATGTATAGTATGTATTAGTATGTATAATATAATTATACCTATATTTAGACTTAGTTATGTAGAATGATATTGTGCACTGGATCCTACCCTCGAATATGTTTTCTCTCTATAACTCAAAGGTTTGCTGGGAGAAAACTCATTGCTGAGTTAAGCTCGCCTTTGTACATGAACTGTTTGTATCTCTATGCTATGTTATATTTTTGTGTACAATAAAGAATTTAAGAATAACACAAAACAATAAAAATAAAAGCACTGTAATTTTAAGTATTATTGTATTTTGTATGATTAAATTATTTACGAGTACAACAACTTCCATAGATAATAACCTGAAAATTTGTGCAGATTCAAAACTGCACCAACTGTCAAGAGGGCAACTTTTAGAATATAAATAGAACAAAAAAGTCCTCATATACCCTGCATTTTTCGTTTTTGATCACTGAAATAAAAAAGTATCAATAAGCACTGGAACTTGGCGAACATGGCGTTACTACTAACTATATACAGTTAAATTGAGGGTATTCAACAAAATATCCTTTACAGGGTGATAGGTAGAATGATGGCGGGAACGTGCAGACTTCAGGCATTTAGCGTGCGACCGGCGACGGGAGATGACGTGGCAACGTTGCAGCGTCGAGCTGCGGTCGCTGCTCATCATGTTGCACGGCTCTGTAAAGAGTATGGAGTTAACCATTAATTTTTATTTTTTGTGTTTGATTTGATTCATTAAATGGAGTTTGTTGATGCCTTTTCTAGTGTTATTTTATTAATAACATGCAATAAATAATAACAAGAGCTAAGACTCTCAGCATTTAGACTCAGAGTCTCAATTCTTCTTAAGTCTTCTCACCACTACTAATAGAATAAAGTCGTAAACCATCAGTTGTGATAATGGTCAAAGGCAAGTTCTAAGCCGAGTTGTTTTAGAAAGTTAGAAAGTAGTAGGTAAGCGTGGGCGATGTGGACCCTTGCCCACGGCCTCGCAACCAAAGGGGCCTCGCGTAAACCCTCGCTTTAAGAACGAGGGTTTTTTTATTTAATAGCTAGGCACTCTTTTGGCTACTTTTTCACCTGATGGTAAGCGATGATGTGGTCGAGTGCGACAATGCCTGTCTCGTTTTCGAATTTATGAAATGAAAAGGCCTCGCTGATGAGCTTTCGCCCAATTCTAAACAAGTTCACGCTACGCCTCCGTAGAAACTGCTCGAACTTTAGTCAAAGGCCAGTAGAAAGTTATTATTAAATCAGTGAAAACAGGATAATAGCGTCCCATCAAACCTACATAGTACCTAACACCTTGTAAAATATATCTACACAAGCGTTAACATTATAATACAAATCCCATTCTGCAGTAAGTTTGCACCTGAGGAGTTATAGCAACTTTATTACCCTTATGCGAATATGATCGTAAAACAAAGATATCTATGAATTTGTAGTTAAATCCCTATATTCCTTTTCACGAGTTGCTTTACAAGTCCCTTAGTGCCACCTACGCGGAAGTGAGCCAGGGGATATTTTATGTGAATTAAAAAGGTTGGTATCATTGCTTTTAGTAAAGGCACTACATACGTGAAAGTTTGTACGTATGATGTTTGTTACTGTTTCACGCTAAGAATACTGTACCTCTACCATGAGTTTTAAGCAATACTATTCGTCGCTACTCGATATCGACGCCGTAAATATTTTGTATGGCACATTTTGGTTCTGAAAGTTACCGCTAGAGGCGCTGCAAAATTTGCCATACAAAATATTTACGGCGTCGATATCGAGTAGCGACGAATACTATTGCTTAAAACTCATGGTAGAGGTACGGAATAGATTTCGATGAAAGGTAACCATGTATATTATGACCTAGAATAGCATACAGGTATGGAATAGTATGTTCCCTTGGGATAATTATCTACTAAAATGCCAGTAAAGCCGCTGGCAGCTGCTATTAATTAGTATTTGAGTGAATATTATATTAATATAGTGTTGATCTTCTATTGGCATATTAAGTGCAAAGAGGAAAAAGTATTTTTTTTTTGTCTAAAGTAATATTATAAAGAGGAGAGATTTGATGTTTTTTTGTATGTTAAGAGTTAACTCAAAAACTACTGGACCGATTTTAAAATTCTTTTATTAGGAGAATGCCACTGAGTGCCAAAGGCTCTGTATGTTTTACTCGCAGTCAAAACCGGTGGCAGATAGTAGTTTAATAAAAATCTTATGACTTGCAAATTGTTCTATATACCTAAAAGTCTAAATAAAAACAAATAACAAATTAATCTTCTCTAAAGATTACTAACTAAACGCAATCAATCAACACCCTAAAAAATCACATGTCAAAAGTAAAAAAGTTGTTTTGATACTGATTTGTCAGACGAGTGATTAATTTGAATTCTAGTTACAGCGAAAACAATTAACTAAGTTTTGAAAGTCTAGCCCAGTTTTTACTCGTTACAAAGTTAAGGGTTCATAAATCTCTTACGAAATAGGTACTAAACTTAATTATAAAGTGCAGCAAAGTAATTGTAATAATATTAAATTTCAGGTTTCCGAAAAGTTTTAAATAACTACCTATTCATCGGGAATTAGAACTAATTGAATACCTATCACTAATTCAAGTCAATCTACAAAACGTAGGCAATTTTTTTCTTGACGATAATAGTACATTACGATACAAGTGTTTTTAGATGATTACCGTCGAGGCGGCATTAAGGCCCGAGCCGTGGCGAGGGTTTTAAGAGAGCTAAGAAGGTAATCATTAATTATTCATGTGTATCATACGACGTTTTTTGAATACACCTGCTCAGAAAGTGGCTCTTATTACACTACACTTAGGTACATAATAGTACCTACCTACCTGTTACCAAACTGTGACATTTTGACTTGTGCGTTAATGGAGATAAAACCTTTTTGTTCAACCTCTTTGCTCGCAAAACAAATTTTTAATAAATTAATAATAAAAAAAAATACATTTTATCATTCAACCTCGTTTTGGTGCCATGGGAAAATAATCTCTAATAAATATCTTAATAACGTCTTAAATAAATATTGTTGGAATTTGAACTTAGAATCTGGTAATCATTAGGTATTTAGACGAACATTATGGTTTGTCCTTTTTTTACAAATAAGGTTGTATAGATACTTTTAGAATAAAATTGAAACTCTTTATTTAAAAAAGTATAAATCTTCATGAACGTTTTTCTCTCTTCAAGTACTGAATTTCGAAAGTTTATCAGTAATACCTTACCTATTGAATTTTAGTTGGACGTTGCCTTTAGATCTATATTTCATAAATATTATCAAAAGGAAATCGCGTTTTCATTATGCATACAAATCGAAAATCACCAAAAAGCAATAAGAGGACATAAAATGAATTCTATTCTTACAGCGGCATGCAATATTCATATTTTAAATCACCTAGGTACTCGATAGACGGGTGTATGATAATGAGTCAAGTTTTGGCGTTTGTCCAAGCTTTGATAGCACTGTTTACGAAGCCTTCTTCAATAATAAAAGAGCTTAAGTTCGCCAAAAACCGGAGCAAAGCATTTTCGAGTGACATTAAGAAAAATACCTACGAGATTGTGGGGCAGATGTCGTTGAGAGTCTGCCAAGAAAGTACGCTTGTTTCACCTCATTGCCGAGTGGAATACTTTGAAATTGCAAATAATAGTGAAACTGATTTTCTATTTCAATTGCATTAAAATACATCCTATCTCAAAATAGTGAAGGAAAACATGGTGAGGAAACCGGCATGTCCTAGATCCAAAAATTCGAAGATGTGACATCAACCCCGGCCACGTGGTGGATAACGACCCATTCCCTCTCCTAGAGAGGAGGCCTGTGTCCCAGCAGTGGGAACATTAAAAAGGCTGATGATGATGATAATGTTGACATCCTATCTGAATTATTAGATTCCTGTACGTTATCCGTCCTTTGTTTTGCTGGATTATATAGTACGCACTTCTGTCAGAACCTTCGCCCGCGCGTGAAGTTTAAGATTATCCTAAGAAACCATTTTGTTAAAATGTTTGATGCTAAAAAAGGCCGTGGAAGCTTTTTCAGTTTTAACTATTTTACTCCGTAGTTGTTATTTTATAATAAAACTAGCCGACAGCCGTTGTCCCAATGATGCGCAAAGGTCACAGTTTTATGTAATTTTCTGTACAATTTTCTTATTTTTTCTTTACGTAAAAACCTTATGATAATAATAACAGACGCAACAAAAGAGAATTAGCGAAACCGATCCAGCCATTTACACGTGATAACGTGACCAAGGAAAATAAGGATTCTTTTTATATTATAATTAACTATAATAATATAACAAATAGTGGTAATACACTTTAATGATACAAACTGAATATTTTTATTCATAACCTGTATTGTGGATTATGGCTATAATATAGATAAAAATAGTAGACCTACCTTTTGGATTAATTTCAAAGATGAAAGCGCAATGTCTCGGATAGACGACAGAGAAATCTCTCAGATTAATTCAGAAGTCACAAGAACTCTTAGAAGTTAATCTAAGTTACTGACTTCACAGAAGCGATAATTTTGTAGCGGCTGCGCAGTAAAAACGTCATTTGTTTTGTAAGATTTTCTTTTATAAATGCATATGGTTATCAAGTTAAATTAATTAGGTATACACTATTTATAAAAAAAAAACTTAAAAAAAAAACAATCAACTTCAAAATAAAAAAAAAAACAGAAAAAAGTGCAAAATAACTTTAATTTCGGAAGTCGGTGTTTAATAACGAACGAGAGACCACAATAGGTATACCTAGGTAGGGGCGTGGTCAACTCCAAGCGTTCGCACTAAACGAAACGATTGTAACTTGGCTAGGGGGGCTGTTAATGAGAGTAGGGACGGACAAAAAAGAAGAAGAAGAATATAAAAAAACGGACAAAAAAGAAGAAGAAGAATATAAAAAAATAATTTTATAGTTAAACGTGTCTGGATTCATGAACAAGATAACTAACTTTAAAAATACAAGTACAGTTCATTGGAGCATTTCCCTGAAATTTCGCGTAACTAATTGCTTACAAAGCACAAAACTAAACGTTGGCAATTACTCAACATTACGCAACTATTCAACTCGAACCTATTCATTAAGAACAATTTGTACGAACAGAAAATTTCATTACCAACCTAAGAACTTCATCTTGACTAAAATTAAGATTTTCCCTTTAACAGTCGCTTAACATGCAAATTGCATATTAATTTTAGCAAAATGGACGACCATTAAAAGTTAATATAAAGGCTCAAAAGATCGTTCAACGGTGTATTACAGGTACTTGAGAAGTGATTAACTAAGGTTTTAAAATATATTGGATAAGTGTGAGGTTCACTAAGGTCGTCTACGATGTAATCTTGAAAATTAAATCCAAGTTTTGAGATTACTTGTACCAAATTGTATTTTAGAAAGAAGTACCTAGCTAAGAATGATTCAGTTACGGTTTTTTTAGTGCATGTATTTAATTTATATTTAATTTATTAGTAGTTAAATAAAAATAAAATAAGTAAATGTGAAAAATTTAGATTATTTTGGTAATTTAGAAAGGATATAAAGAAAGCAGTCATACTCAGACAGGTGCTATTATTTGTGTAATTTATCTCAAAATTGTGATGGAAAACTTCGTGAGGAAAGCGGCATGTCCTATAAACGAAAATTTCGAAGACCACCAACCCGAATTGGCCCGCATGATGGCTTAGGCCGTGTTTACGGAGACGCGGCGCGTTGCGCGGTGCGCTGGGCGTTTTGTCGTACATTGCAGCAGCGGGCCGCGTCATCGCTCGCGCAAACACAAACCTAAGGTAATGTACGACGGACCGCCCGATGCGCCGCGCAACGCGCCGCGTCTGCGTAATCGAGCACTTACGGTTCATTCCCTCTCCTAAAGAGGATGCCTGAGTCTCAGTAGTGGGAATATAAATGATTAAGCTAGATTATAAGATATATGCAGGTTATCTACTATTAAATATTTTGCAGCAGACCTTAAATTTATACTGCCTTTTTTATTATGGACGGTAGACCATCTGACTATAATGAGAGTAGAAATTACTGACGACTAATATTACTATTCTGGCCAGGAATTTTTACCGTCAAAAATAAAGGTGTACAAAAATCATGAACCCGAAAAATTCG
This sequence comes from Leucania comma, assembly GCA_958295575.1. NCBI lineage: Eukaryota > Metazoa > Arthropoda > Insecta > Lepidoptera > Noctuidae > Leucania > Leucania comma. Next base: position 8,270,622 of record OY282474.1, on the reverse strand, counting down.
TACATACAGAATACGGAATTCTAATTTGCATACTTGTAATATTCTGTTGCCAAATTGGCGAGTAAAAACCTTTTCATACCTGCATTTTATAGTTAAAAGAACTATGCCATTGCGGAGAAAATACACTGACATTTTCGCTTCATAGTTTCATTGTAACAAGACAAGTTGTTCGCCAGTCCCTGAAAAGTATAAAACCTTTTTTGAAATACCGGAAAAATTCGATGCTAGTGAGTAGAAAGTTGTTGAAAGGACACAAGGAAATTGTGTGCTTTTCAGTGGCAGTCTAAACATACAGTAAAATCCTATACAGGATGCAATTTTCTATTTACCTGCTGAATGAGTAGCAGTGTAAATGAAGACAGGTACTGTAGAATACATGTTTCTAAAAACGTTTTCATTTTATGAAGACTTTTAACAAAAAAATCTAATGGTATTTTATAACACTATTTATTTTAAGTGGAATAAGCGCACTGGAAGACGCAGTGTTGGAAGGCTTCCTACAAGGTGAACCGAAGACCTGGTGAGAGTCGCAGGAATATGACGGATGCAAGACCACAGGACCGTTTTTTTTTTTTTTTTTTTATGGTAGGTAAAATCATCCAATGACAAATCCCGCCCTTGGGCGGAGCGGGAAGTAGTGTCAGACTCTTACTGACTAAAAACCTACCCCGTTCCTTCGTAGCCTATCGTGCCGGGGCCGAGCATTCCTTTAGGAACTAACCCATGACCCCAGTAGGCTTCGACCCTGCCTGCCTGCAGTTAGCAGGCTGGGCCTCTTCGGTGTGCTGACAGCTCCTTGAGGCGCGCGGGAACAGAACGCGCCGTCGACGACTTGGGCTCGGTCCGGTCGGTTACCGGACGATCGGACAGCGTGCTACCCATTGCACGCCGTCCGCAAGCCCGCGCCTACGGTGGCCGGAAATCGGGATCGGAATCCCGGCGGCGGCTGGGGCGAGCGCCCCGTTGCCTCTGCCTGATGCGGTCGGCCTCCTCCTTTGCTAGCATTACTGCTTCGCAGAAGGAGGCGACCGCCTGCCATCCCTCCTCACTACGGACCATGGCCTGAACCAAGGCCCGGCGAGAGAGATCGCTGCCGCCGATCGCCCCCACGAGGACACGACGATGCTCCGCCCAGGACCACAGGACCGTTCGTTGTGGTAACACTTGGGGAGGCCTGTATCTAACAGTGGATGTCTTTGGGCTGAAATGATGATGATGATAATGATTGATGATTGATTAAGATATTAGCGAGTTACGACTTGCCTCCTGTTTTTTCCATTCGTGAAGTTAATTAAATGGTATCACAATTTACTACTACACTTTGAATACCGTAATTAGAGACACAACAGGTGTGCGGACACCGGTGTCCGCTTGGGGCTTGAGTAAGCTTGGCGTTTGGAATTTAATCTTAAAGTTCTTCACATCATTTGTTTTTTTTTTGGCTGTCGGAACATTTTCTAGTGCAACTCAGCTTGAAAGCTTATGAAATTTTGTGGGAACCGTTATCCGCCTTTTGTCCGCGGGGCATCTGTACGAATAGAGGCAAGAAAAATACAAAATCACCATTATCAATCCGCATTGTCAATATTTTTTCAGGAATGCTCATGTATTTTCAAACTCGTCTAGATTCAGTTGTTTTATTATTCGTTTTTGTTTGTTTTATCTGTTTATTCCGGACGAGGCAGGTATATTTTATAATACGATAATAAATATACTTTTGAATGGGTCTCATTAGATAGTATGCTTAGCAAGCAAAAGTAGCTGTGACATACGGACGGACAGACCGATATGACGAATCCATAAGGGTTCCGTTTTTTGCCATTTGGCTATGGAACCCTAAAAAGTGAAAACACTTCAAATTTATTGTAAAATAAATTTTGTTATTTTATAAACTAAAATGGAGATTTATCGACTGTTTATTGCCTAAACTATCTTCATTTTTATACCTATAATTATTTGTATGCCTGTAATCTTAATTTGTATACCCTATTATTATGAAGGGTAGAACAAAACAGCAGGCAATCATATGTGGTGTTTTGGAAACAAAAGAAACTCCTTTCTTGTTTACAAACTTTAATTAAATTGAAAGAAGTTACAAATATAATTGGTTCGTTCTTATTTGGACGGAGCGGACTGACCAACAGTCACGTATAATCGCGACACAGCGTTCGCTTCGGCGGATATTTTTCGACTGGCTGCGGCGGCCGCGCTGCTTGCGTCCGCGTCTCTTCCCCTCGCGTGCTCCGTACCCCTCGCGGCTCGTAGTGACGGGGGCATGTCCGCCCGGCATAGAGAATTAGTTTTGGCGTGAACATGTGGTAACAAGAATCTTTACGTCAACCTTTCTCATTCCACACGCAGTGTACCAAACTTATCTTTCCTTCCTTCCTAAACTCTTAATCCGTACCCCTTGAGTATTCAAACTGTCCATTTAAACATAGAGTATAACATTTACATAAACAGGTGTTCATTACATTCAACATTTGCGGCAAGCTCACTGTGTAGGCTTGTTTGCACCGTCCGGTCTGTGTCAACAAAGTCTTAACCGCGGTTTACGATGGTACCCCGGGTACTGCTTACTACCGGTTTTATAGTTAGCAGGAACTGAAAGCCTATATATATATAAAACTTTTATTTGTGAGCATTCACTCAGTTTCTCATAGCCTATTTTAATTTAATCTGTGTTCGAAATTGAGTTTTCCTTACAATCTTCCACTTGATAGCGTTTTCATAACTCTGGATAGCTGTATTTTTTCTTTGTTTACATTTTAGAAAGATTCAGAATATAATTTATTCGATGCAAGCAATTCAATATATTAATGGTTTTTGAGTCGTAGTTACTCAAACCCCAAGCGAACGCCGTTCGCACGCCTAATGTCTTTCTACTGTGTCTCTAATTACGGCAATCAAAAGATTAAGTGAGAAATAAGTATATTACAAGAAGTTCTAAAATGGCGCCGTTTTACTTGTTATGGTCATGTGAAAAGAAGTAATATAATCAGGATGCATGTTCTAAAAGAGTGATGAGTAGTACATAATTATACATGTGAACAGGTAGGAGAGTGAGAGGGAGGCCATAGAAAAAGATGAAAGAAAAGGGAGTCAAAGACAGTGTGAAGGTTGATATAAGAGAATGTAAGAAAAAAAATGACGTACCGAGTAAATGAGGCAATGACAAGAAGATGAAGATGTAGATTGAAAAAACGGTATAGATCACCGATTAGGCTAACATAACTTTCTCAAATTTAGAAAAATTTAATTATTTAGTTGTTGCATTACATTAATCTTTTGAAGGCCTATTGTCAGAGTATTTACACGAGCAGTCTATGAATCATATACTCGTACACCAAGAAATCGCTGGATATCCCACGTATTCAGTATAATAACACTTTCAGGATGTTGTTTTGACTGTCCCGTTTCTGTAGCGCCTCGGAAATGTTTGCTGAGTCCCACACAGACGGCTTACAAGCCATAATTCGCAAAAAGACGGCTTCGTTGCCATGCAGAGTGCGGGGTAGTCGCAACTATATCCTGAGAGCGGTGCTGGAGACCTATATGCCAAATATTTGTCGTTAACATATTTACCAGCCTAGTTTTCATTTGTTTTAAAAATCAATACTTTTTTATGACTGGCACTACAATATGTTATTTGTAATACTAAGAAAAATACAACCGACTTTAAAAACATCAAAAAGCGCAAAGTAACTTAAATTTCGGAAGTCGGTGTTTCTATCATAGTTTGGTCTCTTCGTTATTCAACACCGACTTCTGAAATTGAAGTTATTTTGCGCTTTTTGGTGTTTTTGAAGTCGGTTGTATATTTTTTTGTAAAAAGTTTTTATTTCACACTTTTTAGTTGTAGTACCCCTCAGTCAAACTTAAACAGATACCTTCCGCCATTTGGTTCCATCATCAAATCATCATGACAATTCTAATAATACCAAACACTGCTAGGATACACGAATTTATTACAGAATTCCGGTTCTTACCTAACTTCCGGTTTCATCATCAGATCATATGTATCGCCTCCCCTTCTTCCTTCAGTCACTCACCGACTACATGTATAAACAAAGCAATTCTACTTGTTACGACAGTTCTGCTATGGTATTTTGAAGAGTTCCGTTCTATGTCTTCGAAGTTCATCATCATATCAAAACAAAATTTTTATGAAACCAACTCGGGAGTATAATCTTTCAATCAAAACTAAAATTTTCAAAATCGGTTCACAATTGACTGAGATATCGGCGAACAAACATATACAAATGACAGTACTGCTATGATTTTTTGAAGAATTTCGTTCTATATCTTCAAAATTCATCATCAGATCAAAAAGATATTTTTTTGACACCAATTCGGAAGTATAATAATCTTTCATTCAAAACAAAAATTTTCGAAATCGGTCCACAATTGACCGAGATATCGGTGAACATAAATAAAAAAAAAAAAATACATACAGCCGAACATAGAACCTCCTCCTTTTCGAAGTCGGTTAAAAGTATGGATCAATGTTGTCCGAAAAAAAAGAATTTTAATTTTAAAATTGAAGCATTACTTTTACCTGCTCACTTTCAGATACTTAAAACGAGGTACGGCTGAAATTGACTGTAATTAAGACCAAATGGGTGGTCTGCAATCATCATTAAACCTCATTTAAAACTACAAAGAGCACGGCTAACAACGGTCGTAATGGGAATGGGCGAGGGGAAGCAATTAAACAGGTCCAGACAAGTTTTGACCCGTCCTTGCGGTGGGTCCCTTCGCGCCTTGGATATAATCAGTGTTGAACTATGTACTATAACCTGAACTTGGCTAGGAAACACTAATTAACGGTGAACGACAAATTGTGGAAACGGGCTGTTGCAAATGTCCACTTGTGTTAAATTAGGCGATTGCAGTACAAAGTTATGTTGAAAAACTTTGTCAAAGCTGTCAGCGTGTCGGCTAAATTGTTGCTGGGTCTTAGTGCTATCTGGTATTGTTGCTACCTAATGGGTATGTAGCGACATCTATGTCGTCACAAAAAGAACTAATCCTGCATCGCGCAAGTAAGATTTGCGGCGCGATTGGAACATATAGAACAAACCCGAAATCATCTATCGGGCAATAGCCCACCAGACATAACACCTGTCTGGTCGGAGGATCCTCCCTTTTCAACGGAGGTATGTGGGACTTTACTCTCTGTTCCACTACCCCCAAAGGTACTTGTCATAAAAATATATGGGTAGTTTTTAGTTTCATTAAATCCGATACTGAAACTGGGACATCGGTAAGCGAACGTAGTTACTGATTTAGAGCCAAATTCACCAATAAACTAATCGCTATTCGTTCAAACAAAACGAAGTTTAAGCGACTAATCGAGATTATAGCTTCATTTTGCGTTTCACCGCTATGAATTGAACCTAGTTTACGCTAAACTGAGTTTCAATTCATTTTTTTGTCGCCCATGTTTACAATACGGGTCTTTAAACTAGATTACGCTGAGCTCAGTTTAGTTGAACTAAGTTTTTATATTGAATGATGAAATCAGCCCTTAGCGGATTGCGTTCTTTTGGATATTTAAAAAGCAAGTAAATAATAATAATAATCGTTTATTTCAGGCATTAAGCCCATAGTAACAAATAGTATTACCCTTACATCACAAACACACACACGGAACGCTTCTCGTCTTTTTCAGTAGCGAAGTAGTACTGCTAGCGAAGGAGGCGGCCGCAAGAATGGGCCTCACATCCCAGCCGCCGGGATCCCACTCCCCCAAAAGCAAGATAAGTAATTGTATGATTTCCCACGTAAAAACAAATCGGAACACCTCAGAAATTATTATGGAAATAATAAAAAGAAACGATATTCGAGTAGTCTTATGAAAACAATAAACAGAAATATCTGGTCTGATTTTGTAGGCCTTTGAGCTACGAGGTCGTATTCTGGTGGTTTATAATTTTATTATTATATTACTTCTTTTTCTTTGCGTGTCGATGAACTCAATTTCTTTTTTTTTTTTATCAATATTTGGCAACCTGTACCGCTCCGTCATTGGCTTCGTACAAATCCTGTAAAGTGCAGGCTGTTATTTATTTATTTATTTAAGTACTATAGAAGACTTACAGCTTACAGCTTAGAAAAATACAGATAAGAAGCAGTAAAACGGACTGACAGCCAATAACAAGTCCTCACTTATAAATAACAGACCAATAAATATTAAATTCTATGAACGCAATTAAATTATGAGAATAAATAGACGGCAATCAATGAATACACTGCAGTATCTATAATAGTTTAAGCTCGTATTAAATAACTACCTTGATATTATAAGAAATTAATTAAAAAATTGTGCAGGATAGGCAGCACAGCAGGTGACGCATGTCTTGTGTAGCGGCTCCACACTGGTACTGCGTCAGAAATGGGGTGATGTGAAGTGTGGAGGAGTTAGATGTCTCTGCTTCCAACACACGCATTTCTCATCCTCTGCACTGTCTTTAACGGCAAGCTTTTACGGCTCCTTAGACGTGCAGGTATTAGTTGATCAGTTAACCCAACAGATATCGTTAAGTCACAAACGTTATATCATATTTCATCGAAGGTTATATCGTAAAAAATAAAAAGTACCTATCAAATCTAATGAAATATTAAAGTACTTCATAATACTTAAGATCGTACCTTTGGATATACAGCTTACAGCTAAACCTAATATTGAGAGTTAGGAAAATGTTGAACGCAATAAATAAAAGTGTGTATTCCTTGCAATTTTGCCATATTTTCTCCATAAGAAGCTTCTTAAATAATTTAAAAAACAGTCCCTCCAAATTGGTCCATTCAATACCAAATTTTTTGCTTAGCAAACCTACATTTAACCATTAATTTTATTATTATATTTCGTTTCAAATAAACTAATTATAAAAAGTACTAGCAAATCTAATTTTGTTATTCTGGCCAAGTATTGTATTATTTTACCACTACGAATATAATCAGTTAATATGAGCAAAATTTAATCTATATATATAAAAGCGAAATACCACCCACTGATTAATCACGAAATCACAGAAACTATAATACCTTTCGAACTTAAAATTTGGCTCGTAGGTTCCTTATAGGGTGTAGACATCCGCTAAGAATTTTACGTAACTCTTCCCCTGAGGGGAAGAACGGATTTCTTTGCATATACAAATATAAAGAGAAGTGGTACGATTATTGCAATAAAAAGAATTTTTGATTATTTTGATTTGTGGCCCTTTTCAATTTAAGCAGCAATATATAAAAGCGTAATACCAGTCACTGATTAATCACGAAATCACAGAAAATATAAAACCTTTCGAACTTAAAATTTGGCTCGTAGGTTTCTTATAGGGTGTAGACATCCGCTAAGAACGGATTTTACGTAACTCTTCCCCAGGGGGAAAAACATTTGTAAGGAGAAACCGACTGTCACGCGGGCAAAGCCGCTGGCATAAGCTAGTAGATAATATAATTAAACACGCAATTCGATGTTGTATGATCGGCCGTGAGAATTGTCAGCGATACGTAATAATTTCCATTAATCCCGGCAAATAGTTTCCAATGTTTGTTAAATTATAACTGAAAATGGATTTCGTGACGTACGATATTGAAGCTTTATATTGTAGGTTTATTTGTGTTTTGTTTATTTTAAATACTAGTTTTATACGCAGTTTCGTTTCAAATTAATTTCATACAAAACTAGTGTTTTATTTCAGCTTCTGCAGAGCATAAGCTTTTTTCTCAAAGTCTCTCTATTTTTGCACTAGTGTCTGAAGACGTTAAGTTTTTTTTTTAATTGTTGATTGGATCGTGTTTGACCACTATCTCACCTGATGGTAAGCGATGATGAGGCCAACGATGGAGCACCCTTGCCTAGAAGTAACCAATTCACTCGTGACTTAAAGACCCCTCGGTTGTAGCTATCAGGAAAGACAGACCTCGGCAGGGAATTACACTCTATGGCTGTACGTTTAATGAATATGTTCCCAATACTCTTTGGACGTATGGGTGGGATGACCACCATGTACCGATAGCGCAACGTCGTACGTCTAGTGCTCCGATGATGGAATGGATTTGGTGGTATTAAATTGTGCAATTCCAAAGCACACTCCCCGAAATGTAAACGGTAGAAAACCGACAGGCTAGCAACTCGGCGTTTTGGAGTTTTGACTCGACAAGTGCATCATCACCGATGATCTTACTTCCATTTCAGTGAGTAATCTAGAAGTAACCACTTCTGCTCTAGGCTGAGTGAGAAATAGTAGGTATCAGAAATCACAAAAAACCCACCAATTTTCTTTCAGTTGCTCTTTCCATTTCGGAGTATAGGCGTCAATCTAAAATTAGCAATATTTTTAACAGTTTAAAGTGTATTATTGTTTATAACTTAATTCTTCACATACGACCTGTATCACCTATCATACAAGATTAGCATAATGTTATCTTTGTGGTAACTCAGTTTTCTGTGAGAGCTAATTTGTAAACTAACACGGAAGCTCAGTGCGGATTGGTAGGTGGCCTATCTGCACCGATTTCCAGCCTATAATATTTTTCTGTCATCATTTCAGCCGAAAGACATTGCTAGATATTAGCCTCCCCTAAGTATCGCCACAATGACCGATCCTATGCGTCTCTAACCATCTTTTGTTTGTCTACAAACTCAATAAAAATACCTTATTATTATTATTATTATTATTATGAGCCCGTTGTGTCCCACTGCAGGGCAAAGGCCTCCCTTCCGTAAAATACCTTGATCTTAAAAAAATACGCACAAAGACAACCTCAAAGCCAAACAACTGAACCAATAAAATGGGCCCAAATGTAATAAATTCCGTATCTTTTGACTTACATACTGTTTATACAATAGACCGGTAACGCGGGTATCGGCGGGACGGACATCGGTCCGCGCTGATTTATGATTGCATATATCGAGGATCGTGTGTTTATGTCCCTACTGGCTTATTCTAATATAAGCGATAGAGCCGGGGGCTGCGAACGTTATGTTTCCTACAAAGAAAGTTTATTTTTTCATCAAACTACGGTAGTTTTTCTAGGAAACTATTAATTTCCATAGGTACAATATGAAAGACGGGTTGGGAAAAGAAAGATTTTTTTATTTGTTAAGTTAGTTTAAGTTTTAGTTAAGGGAATAGGAAATCGTAGTAATTATCCAAAATTATCAAATTTACTTTACTGGTAGAGAAAGCCTTGTTGCATTAAGTCCGCCTATGTACCATTACAGTATATGAAGATTAAATAAATAAAATAGTATAAAATGATGAAGTTTAACGATTCAAAGTTTAGTTGGCTCATAGCAAACTATTAGTGATAGCAAGAGATAACAATAAAGGGTAGGTTCCAATATATATATATATAAAGGAGATATTGACTGACAGACATATCAACGCACAGAAAAAACTACTTGGACTAGGAACGTAAATGCACAAGGTTTCCTTTTATTGCGTAAATGAGCTCTAAGAAAGGATTTTACAAAATTCAGCCCTTAAGAGTATGAAACAGGGGTTTAAAATTTGTATGGAGAAACATACATTTACGCAAGCATAGCCGCTAGTAGAGGCTAGTTACAAATAAAATCACATAATAATGAATAGATGTTCGTTAGTCTTTGTAAAACTCGAGACCGGTCTTGAAATATTCGTGATACTCTAGGGAAAGTTTCAACGGTGAGAAAATATGGAAAAATTTATGAGAAAAAAATTCGACTATCAGGCGGTACGAAGTTTGCCGGGTATTACATAAATATGCCTACGTATGTACATAATACCTGTTACCTATCATGTCTTGTTTCATCATATCCCTAAGGTCGACTCACCATAGAAAATTTAGGTATTAATTGCTCCTTTGTGCAGTCAGTATTCACTTGTGAATAAAGTTTTAATGATTTGTGTGAACAATCTTCTTATTACACGCGTTCGTTAATCAGTACAGTCGACTACGAATTTATAAACAAGTATAACTAATTACTTGAGTAAAAGTAACTACTTAAGTAAAAATTTGTATTCTATAGTTAAGAAAAATTTAAATTTTGAATGAAAATTTCAAACGTCAAGTAATGACTTAATATGGTTTTACTTACTAAGTAAAACCTTAACAAGTTATTACTGTAGATAGTTTTTCTTTTACTTCCACTCACAATAAACCGAATTACTTACTTTACGAGCGAAGCTTTATTTGATAACATTGGCGGTTCAAATTAAAGTAGGGTTAACAGAAGGACGACCGCACTTATTGCGGTCTGTGTTCATTATCGTTGCGGTCGATTCTCCATCTGTTATTACTTTTATGTTGGCAGTACTACTTTATACCGCATGAATAGGTTTAATGTGTACTTGTTGTTGGTTTTGATAGCGAATATCAGGTTTTGGGTTTTTGATGGTAGGTAAAATCATCCGATGACCAATCCCGCCCTTGGGCGGAGCGGGAAACAGTGTCAGAGTCTTACTGACTAAAAACCTACCCCGTTCCTTCGTCCTTCATACCGGGGCCGAGCCTTCCTTTCAACCCTGCCTGCCTGCAGTTAGCAGGCTGGGCCTCTACGGTTTGCTGACAGCTCCGGGGTTTTCGATTTAATTGTTATGATTGCAGAGAAATCTATAAAAAAAAAATAGTCGAGTATTTGGCTTGCTAAAGATAAAAATATGTTCACTATATTGCAAAATATATCCTTATAGTGGTTTAACTCTACCGTGTGGCGAGTAGTGTTTTTTTTTTCAACTTCAACGTGCGTATCAAAAAGTTGTCTGTAAAACCGTAAGGACCCAGGAGGGCCGAAGCCTACTAGGGCTATGGGTTGTTCAAAAGAAAACAACAAGAAAGATCCCGCTCCACCCTAGAGCTGGAGAAGTCATTGGATGATTTCCCACCAAAAACAATACTTCCACTGCTTCAAGGAGTCTATAATTACAAGTTAATATCAGTGTTACAAACGGCAAAATAACATGAATCAAAGAAGCAGAAGATATAACAGGTCATAAAAATTTTATTTGAACTTATAATTCCAAGCCAATCTAAAGATATAACACTTCAAACCAACCCGTTTTTAAAAGGCAACTTCGTAGGTAAAGACCTACTCCTATTATTATTACTTAAAACATAATACACAAACAAAAACAAAATCGATTTGAATCAACTGGAAGCTAAAAATCTTCGATAGCTTCCAACTCGAACGTTATCAGAAAATCTGAGCGTGTAAATATCACAAAATCCTCGGGACTCGCAACCAATCACTCGTGAGAGATCGCTCTATTTCCTCCAAGTGCATCAATTCACTGTCGTAATACGTTCACGCTGGTCCCGTATTACCCGTATGTCATAATGGAGCCTCGAACTGATTGGGCGAATTTCTATAGCGCGCAAAAAATGACGATAAATCGGGATCAATTTATTTTACGTCTATTCGGAGATTTACCCCTAAACGCTATTGTAGCTTGAACAATGGTGGCTTTCGGAAGTGACGTAAATGGTTAATGCGAAAATTCTGATGTTGCTATTTATTACTATTTAGACTGAGTGAAAAAGTGATACAGATTTTCGAACGGAAGTTTGTTCAACTTAAATTGATTGTGAAGTAATCTATCGTTTTATCAGAGTAAGCTTGCTAACCATGGCACAAACGTAGGTAGAAATACAAATACAGAACAGAAGCATAATCAGACTTTTAATGTTTCCACTGCTGGGACTAAGGCCTCCTTTCTAGAAGAGGAAATGGGCCGTAATCTACCACGTGGGCCCGATGCGTGCTAGTGGACGTCACCTGTTTTCGAAGTTTTAGTTCTTGAATAGGCGGTTTCCTCACGACGTTTTCTTTCACCGTTTGAGAGCAGTGATGATGAAATAAATTACATGCGTAATGTGTCATATACAGAACAGTACTTAAATATATTACCTTTTTTCATTAGAGAAACACATTCAGCTACATAAACACCCATCTCATTTTTCAAAATAATTTCTATAAAACTGTAGCATCAACCGGGATCAATAGATTAGATCCAATAACCTGTGAGAGAGTGGGCTATTTCCCGCGCTTCCATTCAATGTGCAAATAGATTCATGTTAGTTCCATTACTCTCAGAGGTGCGCACTTTCAGTTATTAAATATTTTTGACTCATTTACGTTTTTATCTTCACGCAAACTCACAATTTAAATCTTATCACAATTTGATCCGTGATTATATAAACTTGTTGTTTATAGTTTGACCCATTCGCTTTTAAACCGCTGTATTTGTCTACGACAGTAACGAGTTGCCAATCAAGGTATCACGAAGTGAATAAACTGATTTTGCAATATGGAATATTGGAAAAATAAAGTGGCTATTGTTACCGGTGCTGCACATGGAATAGGTGCTCAAATAGCAGAGGATTTGGCAAAGATAGGAATGATTGTTATTGGTTTCGAACCCACTCAAGGAAACCTCGATGAAATGCTAAATAAAATGATTGATTGGGGCATATTTGAAGGACAATTAATACCATGCAAATGTGATGTGTCTAAAGATGAAGATCTCAAGAGAGCTTTTGAAGGTATAGTAGCAACTTATGGAGGAGTTGACGTACTGATAAATAATGCAGCTATTGGTAAGGAAGGATTAATTTGTACAGGCGTTATAGAAGATTTGAAAACTATCGTAGATACAAATATTTATGGATTGATAAACTGTACACGATATGCGATTAAGTCCATGGTAAAGAAAAATGTTACGGGGCAAATTATTAACATCAACAGTATTTGTGGCCATTATATGCCTCCTTTTGCTGAGCCTAAGATAAATATGTATATCGCATCTAAGAGAACCATGACAGTTTTAAATACACTATTAAAGAATGAATTTAAATCTCTTAATCGGAAAATCAAGGTTACGAGTATATCTCCAGGGATTGTAAGAACAGGAATATTTAAAAAAGCTGGTATTAATTTTCTTAATGAAGAATTTTTCGAAAAGAATCCGCATTTGACAACAAAGGACGTGTCTAATGTAGTTCTTATGATTTTAGCAGCTCCAAGAGGTATTCAAGTAAACGAAGTTATATTTCATGCATTGCATGAACTCTATTAATTATTTCAATAATTCAAATTAATGTTACTTATGGATCATTTTGTTCTATTTGCCTATATTTTGTCTATATTTCAATGGTTGCAGAATATTTAGACTTTTTTGTTTTTGTTATGTAATAAAATATATTCCAAAAGACTCTATTTTATTTGTAACTAGTAACTGCCAGCGATTTCGCCGACATAAAACTACAAAACTGTCCCAAGGGTACTGTACTTTAGAGATAAAAAGTGTCTTATGTGTTATTTCAGGATATGGTCTACCCGTGTGCAAAAACGAGTGTAAATTTTATCCGACTCCGTTCAGCTATTAGAGCGTGAAAAAGTAACAAATATATTATTTACACCCACTTATAAACTTCCGCTTTTATATTATTATCGTGCGAAGTTATTTTTGTTACGTTTAGTGGCGCCAGGCATACTATAATCTTTATAACATCACATCCCTACACTACAAAAGCATACAATACAAACACTTTACTCGACCTAGAAATTGGACCCAGGGCCCAACAATGCAATATTTTTCATAGAAAAAATAATGAATTGAATTACTGTGATTTTATTCTGAATAACAATTTAATATGTACTTACAAAAATCCAGGGGATCTTCAACGTTTTTTTCATCACACATTAAATTCTCGTTAGGTTATCAAAACAACCAATCTGTATAATGCGCATTTATTACCAGTGATAACATATTAAATGTCCCACTCACCGAGCAAACTTATGTTTTATAAAAGACCGTAAAAACATTGTAAGGGGCATTTGAATTTTGGTTCTTTGAATATACTACACATACTTAAAAAACATGAAGTGCTGGGTAAATAAAGTAGCGATCATCACAGATTGTGGAGATGAAGTAGGTTTCGCTATCATGGAGCAGTTAGCTAAAGCTGGCATGATAGTCATTGGTTTTAATAAAAACGAAGACATTTTAGAAAAAGTAACGGTGAAACTAAATCCAGTAATTACGAATAAAATTTCTGGAAAAATTGTGTTGTGCAAATGCGACATATGTGATACAAAACAATTGACAGCAGCTTTTGAGAAGATTAAGGACACTTATGAAGGAGTTGATGTTTTGATAAATAATGCACAATGCAATATTGACTGTTTAGTCAACACTGGTGAATCAGAAGATTTTATGGAAATTGTTGACGTAAATATTAATGCTTTGGTGGCTTGTATAAGGCTAGCAGCCGGATCTATGATAGCAAGAGAAACTAGAGGACATATTATATGCATGAATGATCTACGTTCTTACCAGATACCAATGGAGTCAAAAAAGACTGTGTACATAGCGACTAAAGCGACTATAACATCTGTGAATGAAATCTTGAGACATGAATTTCGTTTTTTGAAAGCTAATATAAAAGTGACGAATATAGCATATGGTAAGATTGACGGGTATACTGAATCAGTTACTGATGCTCCGGGACTTCGCGTTAAGGATATAGCCAAGCTAGTGAAACTGATACTGAACACACCTGAACAACTTCAAGTGCACGAGGTTTTGCTGGATTCTGTTGTTGAATAAGTGATGTGGTGTAGTGAACAAGAAAGCTTAGTGATTAAGTAGAACGTTGTTTTAAAGGTGAACTGCTCTGAATCTGTAAGTCCGGCTCTGTAGTTTTATATGTATAAAGAATTTAATAAACAAATTGAGTCTAGATTGTTGAAGTACTACAGGTAGAAATCTTTTATAAATCGGGAAAATTAAATATAAGGGATCTAAAAAGTAAAAAAGTATCTAGAAAATCTTGTAATTTTAGTGTTAAATTAAATTTATAATACTAAGAAGTATTTTGCTATCTTCTCTTTGATTTTCAAGTGGACAAGAAAACTTTGTGATTAAGTAGAACGTTGTTTTAAAGCTTAACTGGTAGGAAATCCGTAAGGCATTAAGTCTGCCTCTCTGGTTTTATGTGGATAAAAAAAACAAATAGAGATCGTTGGAATTCTACAGGTAAAACAGGTTTTCAGAAATCAGGAAAATTAAATCTACGGGATCTAAAAATAGTGTCTAGAAATCGTTGTAATTTTTAGTGTTTTAAAATAAAGTTATAATACCATGAAGTATTTTGATATTTTATACTTATAATCAACTAGATTCTGCCAGCGACTTTGCTCGCGTAGAATTTACTCTTTTGTCGTATAGCTTCGGCCGGGACATGGTTTATCCGTAAGTCAAGTTTCGTCTAAAACTGTTTAGTCGTTAAGATATGAAGAAGTGATAGACAGACATATCATTTTCGCATTTAAAATATTAAGAAATTGTAGCAGTTTTTTCTATGTGGGAAATCATCCAATAACTTCCATTGAATTCGTGTTAGACTTTTATTGACTTAAACTCACTTCCACGTTCCTTCTTTGCCTGGTGTTCCAGGACCGGGGTTTCCTTTTTCAGAAGCCAACCCAGGGTTCCAGTAGGGATTATAGCAATAGAGTTGAGATTACTAGAGTGGGTAAAAAAAATATGTAGATACCTACTACTTATTTTTTTTTATGGTAGGTAAAATCATCCAATGACAAATCCCGCCCTTGGGCGGAGCGGGAAATAGTTTCAGACTCTTACTGACTAAAAACCTACCCTGTTCTTTCCCTGCTTTGGATCCAGGGCCCTGATATGCATTTTCATACCTCCCCAGAGCCCCAGACTAGGCCTCAACCCTACTAGGCCCCTACGGATCCACATATGGTACTAGATCGTACTCATGGTATGTACAAGTCTCAGTATATCTGTAAATAAACAAAATGCTTTCTAGCTTAGAAAGAACTCGGGCAGTATTAGCTACTGCTGCTAACAAAAATAGTAAGGAGTTGAGTCGGCTCGTTGGTTCACCATAAATTCAAGCAACCACATTCACGCTAGTAATGGAGAGCATACAAAAAGATTCGCGGAGCGCATCCAAAGGCCATAGTAGCAAGCACACATTATCTTAATTAAACGGATAAAGCATCACCTCACTCATTACAGTATTTACTGTTTTGCAGAAGCATTTGCAAATTATTACTGACTTGGCAACCTCATTTCATTTCGTGATGCGCATTGTTTTACCCAGGAGATGAGGCTTATGTGCGTTAATCAAAGCTGTGTAAATTAAACCCCAGTCTTACGAATGGACGAGTTAATAAAAGTAGGGTCAGGAGTTACTGTTTATTCTGATTTGTACTTAGAGAAGTAGTTATCAATGAGAGTTGTATTTATAGAGTAGCAATGAAATATGTTTCTCTAAAATTTATAATTGCCATAAAATATTTAACATACAGATATATACTTATCTACTTATTCATTAAATTTAATAAAATAGAAGAAAAAAATTAAATAAAAAAAAATGAATAATTTGAAATTGATAAGAATTTTCTTTTGAAAAAAAAATTCTTATCGCTAAAAATATTAGCGATAAGAATTTTTTTTTGATGTTTTTTTTTTGTGATTTGAAATTTGATATTTTGTATTGGAATGATTTATGAGGGAAACTGACTAGCTTTGTTAAAATATTGTTAAGAATACGTCATAAATTTTTGTATTACTGTGATTTACAATAGAAGAATAGAGGAATAGATATTATATTTTTTTTACCTAGGAAATCATTTCATTGATGATTTCCAAAAAAATATGTTTTTTTTTTAACTATCACACAACGTCGAACATAGCAGAGTTTGTACAAGACAACTGATATAAATACTTATATATTTCTAAATACATACGTTACACAATACAAATAAATTACACCCAGATACAGATCAAATGATCGTGTTCATCACACAAACAACTTTCCTGGGTTTTTTTTTATGGTAGGTAAAATCATCCAATGACAAATCCCGCCCTTGGGTGGAGCGGGAAGTAGTGTCAGACTCTTACTGACTAAAAACCTACCCCGTTCCATTCTTTGCCTTGGCCCCAGGGCCCCGGGTGCCATTTTCACATACCCATTGAACCCAGTAGGCTTCGGCCCTGTTGGGCCCCTGCAGTTTGCTGACAACTCCTTGAGGCGCGCGGGAACAGTGCGCGCCGTAAACGACTTGAGCTCGGACCAGTCTGTTACCGGACGGACGGACAGCGAGCTACCCATTGCCCGCCGTCCGCGAGCCCGCGCCTAAAATTCGTAGCTTTGTCAGGCATTGGCCCTAACTCTTTGAGGTGCATGTGGAACACAATGCGGCTAAACGGCGAGAGACCCAATACTCGTCGTCCGCAAACCCGTGCCTTCGGTGGCTAGAAATCCCTCTGTGACTTCTGACGCCCAAGGCGCGTGGCGCGGGTACCGAGGCGGGAGGTTTGCTTCTACCTCATAGTTAAGCCACCTCATTTCCCCGCATTACTGCATCACAGAAGGCACAAACAGCACAAAGGTTCTGCAGGACAAACCTGTTTGGTAAAAACTCATTAATAAATAAACGATTCAAATTCTGTAATCTGTGAATATTGTTTTATAAAAAATTTGTCATGTCGCGTGTCATTCACACGTGTCATTCACATGCGTATTTTATAATTTTATAAAATAATTGCATGGAATTAAAACTATATAATATATATTACGAAAATGTCTTTTCCTAAGACAAGTGAACTGTATGAGGATCCGCTCAGAAAATCTATTATAGGGCATAGCAGTCCGCATATCAGAAGCATTAGAGCGAGGCATGGAAGAGTTTCAGTTTCATTACAAGACCAGTTTCACATTGAATGGAGCAATCTTATTTTTCTGCAGTTCCATCCAGTCGTTAGGGTGATCACTGTTGTGGTCGCTATTGTAAAGGCTATGATGGTAGGTGTCATATTATTTGCTTAATAATAAACTAGCCTTCAATGCTTCGGTGGCGAAGACCTCTCGCTTCTGGCCCTGGTTTATGTAATGCAAGCAAATGAGGTAGCGGAAAGCGTGAGTGAGAGGCAATCCTCAGGCTTTGGAAGTCGTAGGAGATGCCCTAAGCGTCAGGAATCCAAGGTGATTCCTGGTAACCATAGGTGCAAGCTTGTGAAAACGGTTGGGTTTTAGTCGGTAGAAGTTTGACAGTTTGTCTCCAACTCCTTGTAGCCGCAGGTGGAGTGGGAGAAGTGCTGGAGAAATTATCTGATCATTTTCTACTACAAAAAAGTCATCGAAGTTTGAGTTATTTGGCTCGAAAGATAACTCAAACAGTTGCATCCTCAAGGAGTTGTCAGCAAACTGTAGGGGCCCAGCATTTCCGAAGCCTACTGGGGCCAAAGGTTATGTGAAAATGTCACCTGGGGCCCTGAGACGAAGGCAATGAATAGAACAGGGTAGGTTTTTAGTCAGTAAGAGTCTGACACTATTTCCCGCCCCACCTAAGGGCGGGATTTGTCATTGGATGATTTTACCTACCATAAAAAAAGTGGAAGTTGCATGTTAATTGCATGCATTCATTTGAAGTCGATAAAATCATATTATATTTTTATAGGAAGTTGAAAACACGCTGCTGCACAGCTCACTACCCTTTTGATGGTGTCATGTAATCGTTGATGGTGAGGCGCGTTAGTTTATAGAGCCTATTCACTCTAACCTTGAAGACATTTAAATTATAATCGGACGGAAAGACCGCAGCAGGCAAACCAATCCAGTTCTTGGATGTATGCGGTATAAACGACGATGCAAAACGCTTAATCCGGACCGTAGAAGCTTCAACAACGTAAGAGTGTATATTAGATTTACACCGGGTTGTCCGCTGGTAGAAATGAGATGGCGGAATCGGGTCATGCAATTCCCACGGTCACTCTCCAAAATGCATCCTCTAAATCTAAAATACCGAAAGGCTGACTACTTTACGCCTGTGCTCAAGGCTTTGTAGATTGGATTTAATGATTACTCTTTATTAATTTACAGGGTCCCATACAATCGGTCTATCCTATTGTGTATTGTAATGATGTTATGGACTACCATCCGGTTTTGATATTTATTAAATATTTTTATTTCTTTTGCTGTGATGCGTTATATGCCATTGACACCTTTCTACATATGGTTCACAGGTAACGTCTTATATATATTTTAATTCTTTAATATGTAATCATCTGTGTCAAGTACAGCCATATTCATATTTGGTAAAAATAAAATCATTAATGTTAAAGAAAACTTTTGATTACACAGTATTTTCAAATATTATTATGATATAATTATTTAAAATTTAATTATAATTGTCAGAATTTTTATTTTTACGAATAGGTGAGGTACTCACTATTTTTTATATGTACAAAAAACACTTCTGTACTATCTCGAGCAGCATGTTGCCAACCGCAGAGGTAACTGCAGTCGTCGACGGGTGCGTATGAGCTCTAATTGGTCAAGGTGCATGCCTAAATTATGTGAAATCGAGGAGTCACTACTTTCTTAACGCGTATACACTATAGTTGTATACAGCGCGGCTTATGTATTACCATTGCTTTTATTTTCGTTTCCAGGCAAGTCGTGGACAAAGCAATGAGACGTGAACATTTACCAAAATCAGCAATATGGTTGATATGCGATTTATTATCTTTAATTCCATTTTTTCGCTTAATAATAACAGACCCCTGTACACCAGCTCGGATTTGGCCAAACGTATTATTGTTCAATGAGTTTTTGGTGTAAGTATTCTAATGTGAACGTTAAAAACTTAAGTGTTAATCGACTGTAGTCGTTGGCAGCTGATTCCTTTTCTTTTAGAATTTGTAGAAAATTCTATTGTGTTTTGTCTCGTACAATTGAGGTACGGAGCGATCCATTTTCCAATGCAATATTAGGTGTTCAACCCATATCATATCTCTTGGTGCCACAGTTGTGGGTTTTGATTAGTAGGATGCATTTGTATACCTCGAGTATTTTTTTTTTTTTATGTACATACACTTGATTGAAATTAAAATACGGTAATCCTGTTAGCTATGCCATGTAATATTTTTATATAGGCGAAAATACTTTATGGTTGTTTGCAGCATTTATAGAGTGATTCAATTTTTTTCATTGGGATCGTCGCATTCATACCCGCTGCTCCTGTCAGGTTATGCAATAGTGATGTGTTTGTGTATCAATTGCATAGCTTGTTTCCTATTGTTGGCCACACATCAAGGTTTTTGTGATCTTTGTAAAAATCGTAACGTTTTTTACGACTGGAGGTCTTTCGTCGGGCATAAGGTAATTTTAATGATTGATTTTTTTCCGTATAGTTACAACTTGAAATAGTTTTTGGAGGAAGAGTATCCTGTTAGTTCCTGTCCCTCTATTTAATTTAAGATTGATAATTAAATTAAGGAAATAGCAAATAAACATTAGTTTATTAGAGTTAGTTTGTTTACTGGTTATTAATAAAAATATAGTTCCATGTCAGATGAAAACAAAAAACTGAGGTACTTTTCCTCCAGGGCCTTTTTCCTGGTCCTCGTTTCTTTAAAATTGCCATGTTGGCAATATTTATAGCAGATTATCTTATTTTTTCAGTTTAACGAAACTGATGAAGGATATGCAACGTACGTGTTTGGAACAGTTTTTGTATTTTCCTTTGCAGTAAATGGAAGATTCGAGGAAATAATGCCTTCAGCAATATTAGAATTCATAATGGTGTGTATATTTATGGTGGCTGGTTACGTCATGACGAATTTTATTATTATACCGAAAGCCATTCATGAATCTATATTAAGATTTCGAAGAATATTTGAAGTTTATACAAGAGTAAGAAAAGTTATTCAGGAGACTAAAAGAAGGAATCCTGGCGATAATTCTCACCAAATTGTAGAAACTTATTATAAACTGTTGTGGCGAAAGCGAAGTGGGATTGCTGACAAACCTAGATTTGTTGGAACTCTGCCTAGATATTTGCGACTTTTTCTCAGCCAAGATTTGCTTTGGCCTTTATTTTACCATAGCCCTACATTGAGAAAAACTAGTTATCCATTCCGACGATGGTTAACCGAATTAACAACTATATATTACAAACTGCCTGGTGAGAAATTCTTTACAGGTCACGATAATAAAGGAAATTTATATTATTTGAAATCTGGTATAGTTCAGCTCATTTCTGTTGATGATGGAGTGACACCAATACTCTCTGTTACAAGTGGAACAATATTTGGAGATATAAGTTTCTTTGTGCCGCCTTTGAGAAGGAAAGTTATTGCCCGCTGTCTTACATATTGTGAATATTATTTTGTTGACCGGCAATCCATCATAAAATCGTTACATAAATATCCGTCAGATCGAAAAATTATCATGAACGAAGTCAATAACAGATTAAAGCATGCAAAATTATTATTTTCTAACAAAAAACATATACGAGGCATCGATAGAAATGAAGACGAAGGAATAAGTTGGCTTAAGAAACGATGGTGGGAATTATTTAACCTAATTGAAAACTTCATTAAAGTAACCGGCAATACGAAAGAAAATTTAGACGTTGTATTGCCACCTGACGAGGCGGTATATCATTGTTCAAAGTATATAGGACAACTTGTATTATGTAATAAAACGGAACTACGGACACAATCGATGTTCACGAACTTCAAATTTCCGTGGATAATTAATCCGCACTCTAAGTTCGGTCTCGTTTGGTATCGAATAGTTGCTGTCGACGTATTTCTGGTACTTGTTTTGTATCCGCAATTTTTGATAAAAACAAAAATTCCCGTATGGTTTCAGTTTTTCACTTTATGCTCCGATACCATATATTCCATTGATATTGGGGTATCTCTTGTAACTGCTGTGAAAAAACAAGATAGTGTCACTAATACTTTTGCCTCAGTTATGTTTGAACGTTTCAAGAGCATTACTTTCATACTCGATTTAATGTCAACTATTTGGATAGAAGATATAGCCGAGCTTTGTGGAGCGTCGCAGCATTTTTACACTCTTCAATTTAACAGACTTATTAAAATTTATGTCCTTTTTTATGGAGAATATTTAAAATTTGACATTCGAAAGAATCCTGTGGTGAATGTTTGTCGGGTGATTGTATTTATTCAATTTGCTTTCCTTACTATAAGTAGCAACGTGGTGTTTGAAATGCACAATTACTTCCCTAAATTGACGATGAATTACTTCTTTGGAGAAAAATTGTGTAATAAGGTACATGATAAAAATTGCAATCCTGCACCTATTTTTGGTGCTACTATTTCCTGGGCTTTTGAATGGACCTGTAGTGCTCAAAACCGCCCTCAGACACTGGAAGATTTATACGTGGCTTGTTCATTAGGCTTTATAGGCTTCATCATAGTCGTCTATTGTAAAGCCAGATTTATCTCTTATTTGTTTTTGGTGAACAAAAATCAAATTAAGTATCAAAGTTTTGTGTTACACCTCAAGGCCTATT
This sequence comes from Leucania comma, assembly GCA_958295575.1. Taxonomy (NCBI): domain Eukaryota; kingdom Metazoa; phylum Arthropoda; class Insecta; order Lepidoptera; family Noctuidae; genus Leucania; species Leucania comma. The sequence continues at coordinate 8,248,268 of OY282474.1, read as the reverse complement.
ATCAACATTATAGAATTCATAACGATTTACTCAAAAGACTGGATAGATATCTTAAATGTCATTGGAAGTATTATAAAGGTACTGATGTATTGGAGCCAAATAGGTTAGAAAATGAAGCAAGAGAAGTATTCTGGAAAGCTCAAGGAAATTTGGCGCAATCCATAATTACTAATTCAAAGGCGTTCAAACATGTTGATCCAAAGCTTATAAGGACCTTGGCTAGAGCAACGTACCTTTTGATACTGCCACGGAATTCCAATATACTGATGTTTGGAATTCAGAGCAAACACGTTACCTGGGTTGTTCAGGTGAGAAATAATTATTTTCTATTACAAGTACAATTTGTTTCTAAAAGTCAATCATTAGGATCTTATTCGTCTTTTTTAATCAACAACTAGCGACCCGCCCCAGGTTCGCACGGGTGCAATGGTGATATTAAATAAATTATGCATGTATTTTACATATAAACCTTCCTCTTGAATTATCTATTATCTCTATCTATTAAAAAAACCGCATCAAAATTCATTGCGTAATTTTAAAGATCTAAGCATACATAAGCGACTATGTTTTATACTATGTAGTGATGGTAAAATCATTAACTTTAACTTCAGTGGCACTCATTAAGTCCTGAAAACGTGGGTGTATGATCAACGTGGTTTCTGTTCATCGCACTCTCATTGGGTATCCGATGGGTCTACAAAAGTCCATTTCACCAAGTTGTGTTTGTCATTACAATAATAAGGCCGTACGGGACGGCCAATATCCACCCCTACGTTGTTGAAAATTCTACGGTCCGGACTAAGCGATTTGCCTCATCGTTTATTCCGCATACATCGAGGGACTGGAATAGTTTGCCTGCTGCGGTCTTCCCGTCCGATTATAATTTAGGTGTCTTCAAAGCTTAATAAACTAGTGTGCCTCAGCATCAACGATTGCATCACTGCTTAACACCAGGTGGGATCGCAGTCAAGCACTAGTTTATATATATTTAAAAAAAAAAAAACAGCTATTAAGCAAAACTTGAATTGAGTTTTAATCGCTATTTATTTACTTCAAATGTTTTTTTAGGGATACGTAAAATGTGAGTACGTCGACGAGAGTGGTGAAATGTTTACTGATTATTTAGGACCTGGCCATATGCTGTCTATATGCGAAGTATTCCTTGAGAAGGCTTCACTGAGATCCTATACATCAATAACTGAATGCGAGGTTAGATAATTTTCCCATAAAAAAAAAAAACATTATTTGGTTCACCGTAAAATGACTTTTACTCATGGTACCTAACACACTGTGTTTTCTGTATTCCTATTAGAAAACGAGCTTGGGTTTTGGCCCGTTACTTTATACTTTGTTAATACCCCAAGGCCAAGGTTTGTTATTTATTTGTTTAAAAAAAAACCTAGTGTTCACACTAGGAATTACTCCTGTGTTGTGGGTGCGCTCATAAACATGTAAACTCACATACACAGGACACCCTGGCCCGGAATCTGTAGGCCATACATATTTGTTCTATGCGGGAATAGAACGCAGAAATTAGCTCAACGACTGCGTTAACTGTATTGTCAAAAGGGATTCAAAGCAAAGGAGGAGCCCGCACGCGTGAGGCAACGGCCCTCACGAGACCGATTTCTGGCCACTGTAGGCGCGAGCTTGCGGACGGCGACAATTGTGTAGCTCGCTGTTCGACCGTCCGGTAACCATCCGGAACGAGCCCATTTCGTTAACGGCGCGTATCGTTTTACGCGCGCCTAAAGGAGTTGTCAGCAAACCGTAGGGGCACAGCAGGGTCGAAGTCTACTGGGGCCATGGGGATCGTTTTCTGAAAGGAAGGTTTGGCATCGGTATGAAAGGCAACGAAGAAACAGGAGTGGGTTTTTAGTCAGTAAAAGTCTGACACTATCGCCCAAGGGTGCGGAGATGTCATTGGATGATTTTTCCAACGAAGAAAAAGAGAATCAAAGGTAACACTTCATAATAATTTAAAAATTGAGATTAAATGTTATTACTATCGCTTTTTAGATTATGTACATAAGAGTCAAAGATTTTTTTGACATCTACAAGAAATTTCCAATCGAATTTTCATTTGTGCAAACCTGTGTAGAAGAATTCAGAGATATGTTTAATGAAATATTCAAGAAAAACATTTTTACTCATAGAGATGTAAGTATTTCGTACCTGTTTATATAATAATTTAGTGTTTGCTACATAGATTGTCAACCCAGTGGTAATAATTTAATGACCTTAATTTTCGAATCGTACATCGTGTAATATATTTCACCACCATCTTTAAAACGGTGAAAGATGACATCGTGAGAACGGTGTTTTTTTTTTTTTTTTTTGATAACGGTATGTCACAGAACATACTGGACTCCCACCGCGTGGTACTTTACAGTTAATTTTCTCTCATAAAAAGGACTCCTGAGACCCAGCAACATTAAAGGAACAATAAATCTGATTATACTCATATTCCATAGAATTAAAAACATACACTGGTTGCGCCAATTTGCTATGATCCGCGACTTTGTTTTTTGTAATTTATTTTTTTGGCCTAGCAATCCTATACCATCCGTTTCCCTTCCCGCACGACCTCTAGAAATGATTTGACATTTGACGTGTGTGCATCGATTGTGATTGTGACCGCACCGCTAACCGCGCCCGCTCGAAATTACAAGAAAATTGACTATTTTCGTGATCCAACCATTCAAACTCAACAACAGTGCAGTGTAGTGCAAAACAGGACCTGGCAGTGATTTAAATGTGCGAAGTCGAAAATCGCCGGCCGGTGCCACGTGGAACCTTCGAAGTCAAAAGGTCAGTGTTCCTCCCTATCCCATGCCAGGCACAGTATCTGCATATTGTTAACAAACCTTAGATCGCTTTTTAAACCTACAGTCCACACAGCAAATTCGCGCAACCATTACTTTTTGGTCCTACGAGCAGGATCGTGAATCATTTTCTTGTAATTTCGCAATATAGTATTTGTTCCATAGGGAATAAACGCAACTCGCCTGTTTACCTAGATATAATAGTAGAAAACCCGCATCTAGGCATTTAGGCAACTATACCTTATTTCGCTCGTATAGTTAAAGAGCCATTGATAATTACGGTACCTACGCCGTCAACCGCACCGCATAATTATAGTTAGCTACGTAAATATCAGCGTAGATATAAATCGATCGCATTCTTTTTCTTGACAAAATTCATTCGGAAGTCCTACAAATTGCATGTAGGTAGACGCATTTCAAAAATACCCGTTCATTGTTGAGTGAATATTTGTAGGAAACGGATAAACCATAGATTATATACGCATATGTTATTCCGTTCGTTCGCCGTTCACTTTGTTGTTTACAATATTACCATATTGTTATCTGATAATTATCGCTTACTTAATAATTCGTTAAGTGTTTGTTTGAGTGTATAGTGTGAATATATCAAAACAAGATGTCTCTTAAGGGAACCAAGGTTAGTACTGATTTAAAGGTTCAGTTAAAGCTTTTATACGCTAAAAGGGACTCACAGTTTTCACGTGTTCAATCAATTTGTGATAAATCTTTGCAAACCTCGGATCTGGCGATTAGAGATGCTTTCTTGTGTTCGTTGGAAACTTTAGATAGTTTGCGCGCGGATTTTGAATCTACAATTAATAATATAAACATTTTAGAGTTGGAGTTAAATCCTGATTACTGTGTGAGTTATCAGGCATTGTCGTCCTTTGATGACTTGTATTGTCGTATCAAACGTATTGCTAGGAGTTTAGAGACTCCCCCCCCCGCGAGTGGTTTATCCAACCCTCCTCGCGAACGCCCACGATTGCCGCCAATTCAAATACCTGAATTTGATGGTGACATTCGAAATTGGAATTTATTTATAGATAGTTTCGAAAATATAATACATAGGAACACATCGCTGACAGATCACGAGAGATTGCATTATCTCGTAGAAAAATTGACCGGTAAGGCAAAGGCTGTCTGTGCTGGAATTACGTTTAGCGCTGAAAATTACAATTTAGTTTTGAACACTTTAAAAACAAAATACGAAGATAAGCGATTAGTAGCCACCGCATATTTAGATCAATTATTCGATTTGAAAAGTTTTTCCGTTTGTAACGATCATAATTTAGAGAAGTTTTTAAATATTTTCGCATCATCTGTTCGTGCAGTAAAGAACCTAAAGGTCAATGACCTCTGTGACTTTTTGTTTTTGTATATCGGTTTAAAGAAATTAGATCCTGAAACTGTTCGTCTGTTTGAAACGACTCAGCGCGGTAAAGAAATACCTAAGTTCGAAGATTTAGAATCTTTTATTCGCGACCATATTAAGGTATTGCAGCGCACGTCGGCACGTCATGAAGTCACGAATAGGACAGGTTCCGATCGCCGTATAGACGCGTCATCGAAGTCAGTCAAGACTGCACATACGCTAGTTAATACCGCCTCAACACCTGACTGTTCTCTGTGTAAGGGTAGCCATACACAGCTGTACAAGTGTTCGGAATTTCAGAGATTATCGCCTAGTGATCGTTACAAGTTTGTCCGCACTAATAATTTGTGTTTTAATTGTCTAAGTGACAAACATCTGGTTACGTCATGTAACAGTGGTGTTAGCTGTCGTAAATGTCTAGCTAGACATCATACCTTCTTACATTTTGAGAGTAGTAAGCTGCCATCGCAGCAGCAGCCTGCGCAGACGCGCGACGCTTGTGACGCGCGGCCTGCTGCGAGTGCAAACGACGTAACATTGTGTTCGCTTTCCGCCGCTGGTACTCAAGTCACTACCGTTTTACTTGCGACCGCGCAAGTTGTCATTGTAGATGCCTTTGGCAAACCGCACACCGTTCGAGCGCTACTAGATGGCGCTTCCCAGAGTAATTTTATTACTCGGGATTGTTGTCAACGCCTTGGTTTTAGTTTTAATAATTGGTCATCCCGCTCAGAAGTGAAAGGTTTTGGAGGTTTAAAGGCAACCATTCACGGTTCCATTAAAATAATATTTAGTTCACGTTTTAATCGTAATATTTCGTTTGAAATGGATTCGCTAGTCGTAGATAAGATTACGGAACGGTTGCCCACGGTACCGGTTGACACGTCCATGCTGACGAAGTTTAAGAACTTGCAGTTAGCCGACGGAAATTACGCTTTCCCTGGAGATATCGATCTATTGATCGGTGCTTCGATTCTCCCGCATCTCCAGTTATCACGTAAAATTCAAGGTCTTCCGATGTACCCCGCTCCGCACGCACTGGAAACAGTTCTCGGGTTTGTTATAGTTGGATCCGCACCCGCTTGTTTAGTTAGTTACTCGACTGTGTCGCACTGTTGCACCGTCGAGCCGCCGCTTGAGTCTACCATCCGCAAGTTCTGGGAGATTGAAGAGGTCAATGTCCCGCCTATTCTCAGCCCTGAGGATCAGGTCACTGAGGAGATTTATACCCGCACGACTACTCGTGATAAAGATGGTCGTTATGTTGTCGCGCTCCCTTTCAAGGGTGATATTTTTTCGCTCGGTGGCTCCCGTGCCTCCGCAGAAAAACGCTTTCTATGCTTGGAACGTAAGATTCAAGCTGAATTGTCACCGGAAAATATATTCCATGTCGCTGGAACAGAAAACCCAGCTGATTGTCTCTCACGTGGTTTGCTTCCTGCGCAAATTTTAAATCATCCGCTTTGGTTTTGTGGCCCTCCCTGGCTTCATACCACTCCTAACGAGTGGCCAAATGCTCCGTTTAACCCCGCTACTGTTTCAGAGCCACCCGAGGAGAAGAAACATACGCTTGTAGTATCAGTTCCGCGTGAAGAGTCGGTTGTTTTGTTGTTGTCTAATCGAGTCTCGTCTTGGTCGAGACTATTACGCTGTGTAGTTTACGTCCTAAGATTTTTGAGATTATTACCATCGCGTGGTTCTATAATCGCAGCTGATTTGGATAGAGCTGAATCAGTTGTACTTCGAGAGTTGCAGAAATTTTATTTTTCAATAGAATTTCGTAGTTTAGAATCACATAAACCTTGTAGTCCCGCACTTCAACATTTGAAACCATTTTTGCAAGACGGACTCATTCGTGTCGGTGGCCGTCTGCGAAATGCTAAGTTAGAGTTTGAACAAATGCATCCAGTAGTTCTACCACGCAGGGATCACGTTTTGGATTTGTTGGTGGATTATCACCATAAGGTGAATTGTCACGCTGGTCCCGATTTATTAATGTCCATTCTTCGACAGAAGTACTGGATACTTTCCGCTCGCAATTTGATACGCGCTAGAGTGCACAGATGTGTGCCCTGCTTTAAGCTCCGCCCGCGTTTCAACGCGCCGGAAATGGCCGACCATCGTTCTTGTCGTGTTGTACAGACGGTGAAACCTTTCATACATACTGGGACGGACTATGCTGGACCGTTTAAAGTCACTATTGCCCGTGGTCGTGGTATACGTTCCACAAAGGCATACATTTGCCTATTCGTTTGTATGACAACTCGTGCGGTTCACATAGAGTTAACCAGTGATTTGAGTACGCAGGGTTTTATGTCTGCATTTAAACGATTTTTATCTCGCCGTGGTCCCGTTAAGCGCTTATACTCTGACAACGGCACAAATTATGTTGGAGCGCGACGCAATATTTCGGAATTACATACATTCTTACGCTCCAAGTACTACCAAAGTGAATTCGCCCATGTCTTAGCTGAGAATCGCATTGATTGGTGTTTTAATACGCCAGCGGCTAGTCATTTTGGTGGCAATTGGGAGGCGAATATTAAAAGCCTTAAGTCGCACCTGTTTCGGGTCATAGGCGAACAGATTCTCTCGTACGAGGAGTTGAGCACCGTACTCGCTCAGGTAGAGGCGTTGATGAATACGCGTCCGTTGTGTCGGACTTTGTCTAGTGATCCATCGGAGCCACTAGCGTTGACGCCGGCTCACTTCTTGACGACGACTCCTCTTAAATATTTGCCCGCTTTAGATGTCGAGACTGACAAACTGCAGCTTCACCCGCGTCACGCTCTGCTAGATAGCTTAGTTCAGTCCTTTTGGAAGCGATGGAGGACAGATTATCTGCATACGCTGCAGTCGCGTCAAAAGTGGAACACTCCTTCAGATCCAGTCACAGTCGGTACTGTGGTGATACTGAAGACTGAGAGTGCGCCTCCTCTGCACTGGCCTCTTGGTGTAGTGGAAGAAGTTTTTCCGGGTTCGAACGGAATAACGCGAGTCGTAGAGGTTAAAACCGCAACTGGATCGTACCTGCGTCCGGTTATTCGCCTCTGCCCTCTGCCTAATCAGTAGTAGTGGCATAGTTAGTTATAAGTTGTTTCGCTACCTAGTATTGATAGTTTAGATTAGTAATAGGGTTTAGTTTCGCTTTTGTTTTTTTTTTCTTTTCTTTGAAGGTAACCCTTCAAACCCGGGGGGAATGGTTGCGCCAATTTGCTATGATCCGCGACTTTGTTTTTTGTAATTTATTTTTTTGGCCTAGCAATCCTATACCATCCGTTTCCCTTCCCGCACGACCTCTAGAAATGATTTGACATTTGACGTGTGTGCATCGATTGTGATTGTGACCGCACCGCTAACCGCGCCCGCTCGAAATTACAAGAAAATTGACTATTTTCGTGATCCAACCATTCAAACTCAACAACAGTGCAGTGTAGTGCAAAACAGGACCTGGCAGTGATTTAAATGTGCGAAGTCGAAAATCGCCGGCCGGTGCCACGTGGAACCTTCGAAGTCAAAAGGTCAGTGTTCCTCCCTATCCCATGCCAGGCACAGTATCTGCATATTGTTAACAAACCTTAGATCGCTTTTTAAACCTACAGTCCACACAGCAAATTCGCGCAACCATACACCGTTAAATTTTGGTCGTTTTAATCCCGCGGAGGGTCGATTCGGTACATGAAACACTATCAATTTGTAAAGATAAAATTAAAAAATAAAGTACTTTTTTTTCTAAAAGTCGAGATAATATACGCTTGTACGAAATTAATTTCTTTAAGTAAATGAGTCAATTACCTTGTAGGTAGTTGTCGGTCGTTGCGTACTAGTTCATTGGTCTCGCTCAGCTAACTTTTACTTAAATAAATTAATTTCGTACATGCGTAAATTAATTCGAGTTTAAAAAATGTACTTTATTTTTCTTCATTACAAATCGATAGTTTTTCATGTACCGAATCGACCCTCCGCGGGATTAAACCGGCTAAAATTTAACGGTGTATAAATGATTGTAAAAATTGTAAATAAAACAAATACTAACTTTCAGTATCTAAGTAAACTCAAGGATATGACTGATGAATGCAGTCGATGGAAGATACCGCACAGATCTAAACTCATTAAAGACATAGAAGCTAATCGTTCGTTACCCGTTGAAGGCAAATTGTGGGGAGATCCAGAATCTCGGTAAGTAATCAACCATTTTCTCTCCATAAAGAGTTTTATAATTTAATCAGCTTATCTAAGTTGTAACCCAGATCGGCCTTGCATACATATAATATTTAAAAAAAAAATACTTCCATACACCCTAATCCTTTCAGAAAGAAAGAAAACTATATATAAGTATATTTTATCTGGCAGAGAAGACGCAATTTTACGACTAACTTACAGAATATAAGCATTCTTTGTGAAAAATATTCGCCACGTCCGTGCAAAACGGCCGAACGCCACACGCAAAAAGCGACCACATGCAAAAAGTGACGGCTAGCCTACGTTGAAAACCAGGGCTGTGGACTGCGCTGGTTTTCAACATAGGCTGGTAACGGTGTCGACACAATGACGCCGTTCATGGGAGCTTTTATTGTTTTGCCACGCAGCACCCTTGTATTAGTTATTATATCGGTCTACTTATGGCAATACATCCGCAAAAGAACCAGAGTTGCCGACATAGCACGTAGAATTGCCAACTTAATTGGCAATGGGCTGGGCACATTGCACGCAGAAAAGATGGCCATTGGGGCTGAAAGGTTCTGGAGTGGCGGCCGCGTACCGTTGAAAGGCCTCCCACAAGGTGAACCGATGGCCTGGTCAGGGTCGCTGGAGTCCGCTGGATGCGAAATGCGTCTCGGACCGGCCATTGTGGCAACGCTTGGGGGAGGCCAATGTCCAACATTGGACGTCTTTTGGCTGAAATGATGATGATTATGTTTCTATTGAAATTGAATAAGTGCCCATAATATTTAGTGAATAAATAGAAGAAAAGTATCTTAAAAAATCATTAATAACGTAACATTTCAGGTTTATGCAATCTTGGATGCTATTCAGAGTTGTAATTGTGTGTGTTTCTATTACAACTGCATCCATCTTAGGTAATTACTTCACTTTACACTACAATTGGTATAGGATGGTATGGGTGACAGCTGTCAGATTCATGCAATGAAACGAGAGAAAAGGAAAGGTAGCTATACCTTTCCTTTTCTCTCGTTTCAAAGATGCATATTTTTGTCCTGCTGTCATTCTATCCATGATAAGTAAAGCTTTAGGGCTAAGTTCACCAATAAAACTAATCGCGATTATTTAAAACAAAATCACACACAGTTTGAGCGTCTAATCGAGATTATACCTTCATTTGGCGTTTCACCGCTATGAATTGAATCTAGTTTACGCTAAACTTAGTTTAAATTCTTTTGTTTTCGCCCATGTTTTCGACACGGGTCTTAAAACTAGATTACGCTGAGCTTAGTTTAGTTGAAAAAGTTTTTATAGTGAATGTAGAAATCAGCCCTTAGTAGAGTGTTTTCGTTTACTAGGATTAAGGTTAATAATTACAATTGTTGAAAGGTGGAGTTGGAGCAGAATCGCGTTGGATATTGACGATGATCAGTGGATCTTGCGACATAGTCGCTTTTGTTGACATCCTTGTCAAATGTTGTGTAAGTCTGAAAATTAACAAGTTGAAGTAACACAAAGTTAAAATAAAATCCGACTACTGTATTATTCTTAATAGGGAATATGCATGCAATTTTTAGCTTTAATAAACAAATATGCAAAAAAAAATTAAATATCGTCATCAATAATGAAGTTTTATAGTTTAAAAGCTGCTAACAAAAGAGAGAACTCAGTGGTTTTTGACGTCATCACGCCTATACGGCCCCTATAGAAAACGTCGTTTTACAAGAGACACATATATTTTATTTTTATGGTTAAAATCTCGTTTGTTTTTCTACCAATTTTTTAAAATTTTATTTTCACTGTTAATAGTCCTTTTTTGTATGTATATCGATAAACTGGAACTGTTAGATACAAATTATTTATTTCATGCATATTTCCTATTAGATTTAAACATTTTACGTTTATGATGTGACGTAATACAGATTTGAAATTTCCTTTTAACTTCTTTCTTTTTGAAAAATCCTACTTGATTTGGTTAAAAAATGATTAATAATATCTAAAGAAACTTGAGTTTCTGAGACGAATCTAATGATACCTTACTTATCAAAATGCATCTAGCAATTTTAAAGATATGAGGTAATAACGAAATTTGCAAAATTACAATAAATCCAATTTTTAAAAGGGTTACCATGCTCCTGGGACACAAAAAGCAACTGGAAAAAGCCGCACAGAAGTTTTTTAAACAAATATCAATGGTATCCTGATTAATTTTTAATAATTTTAGCTACCCTATTACAATCGCCGTGGAATATATGTTACGGACAAAAGAAAATGCTTGAAAAATTATTTAACTAAAGGATTTGCTTTAGATGTAATCGGCGCTGCTCCTTGGTTTTGCATCCTAAAAGCTCTTCTGTCCAGAGAAATAAGCGATGATACTGGTTTCTTTATAAATACTGTGTGCAAGTTCGCCCATTTGTACATTCTGTTTGCATATTTTCGTTACATTACGGACATACCTACTGTGAACTTGTGTTATGTTATGGTTTGTATAATTATTTGATATTTTTTATATTGAAAACCTATCCTAAAGACAACAGTAATAGCTCCAATTTACGAGTTATCGAGGTCGCGAGGTCGAATTCTGCTACATACATCAGTATAATCACTTTACCATTTTGTGTAATTTATTTCATCATCACTGCTCTCAAGACGGTGAAGGGAAACATCGTAAGGAAACCGGCCTGAGCTAGAATCAAACATTCGAAGATATATGACATTCACCTTTCCGCACTGGGCCTGCGTGGTGAATTACGACCCATTCCCTCTCCTGGAGATGAGGCCTGGGTCCTAATAGTGGAAACATGAGACTGATTAATTATGTTTATTATTATATTTGATCCCATATTTTTGTTAATAAAAATAACGCAAATTAATTGTACCTACAATAAAATTGTGTGTGTTCACTAGTATAATATCTATTTTTTTTTTCAGATTGTAAAATGGCAAATTGTTAACATTTTGATAGTTTTGGGAATTAGCCACTACTTGATGATAAACTGTGTGCATTTCGAATTTAATGAAACGAAAGAGTTAACCAGTATAAGCCTTAAAAACAACTGTTGGATGCCAAAGCTTTTTAAGTTGCCTGAAAAGTTAAGTGTGGACCAACTACATTTGGTACGTCAGTCATGTTTTTCTCTGTCACTAAAAAAAAATATAGTATATAATAAGTTACTAAATTAAAACACTGAATGTTTACTGAAAGGTGGTAGGAGGAATATTGGTAGACCAATACATTGGTAGATAAGTTGAAAACTTTCAAATAATCTACATATTGTTTACAGATCTTTGCTCAAAGTTTAAGTCTGGTTCAATACGGTATGATGAGGATGAGTGTTGGTAAATTTGCCATTGATCGTACATATTTGGGAGTTGGTGCTAGTCTCATAACACTTGGTATCTTGTTTTGGTAAGGCATCTTTGTAATGCTCAATGAATAAATTTTGTTATTTTAAACTATATGATTAACATGTCTATCTTCTATCTATCCACTCGTGCGTCTTCTATAAACCGCTTAATTTTGATAGTTTTAATGCCGTTGTTGGTCGTTGTGTACTAACGGTAGGTACAATGATCTGTAGGTATACAGGTCATTGGACTCGCCCAGCTGACGTTTACTTAAAGACATTAATTTCGTACATGCGTAAATTAACTAAAGTTTAAAAAAAAGGACTTTATTTTTTTAATTTTATCTTTAAAAATCGATAATGTTTCATCTGTCTGATCGACCCTCCGCGAGATTAAAATTATTAAAATTTAACGGTGTATATATAAAAGCGAATTACCACTCACTGATTAATTACGAAATCCCAGAAACTATAACTCATACAAACTTAAAATTTGGCAGGTAAGTTCCTTTTAAAGTCACATCCGCTAAGAAAGGAGTTTTATGAAGCTCTACCCCAAAAAACTTACGAAAACATTCTTGCAAACGAAATCGTTAAAGTCACAAAGTGCTATACTCCACCTGTTTATGTACTTGGTTCAGGCCATGGTCCGTAGTGAGGAGGGATGGCAGGCGGTCGCCTCCTTCTGCGAAGCAGTAATGCTAGCAAAGGAGGAGGCCGACCGCATCAGGCAGAGGCAACGGGGCGCTCGCCCCAGCCGCCGCCGGGATTCCGATCCCGATTTCCGGCCACCGTAGGCGCGGGCTTGCGGACGGCGTGCACGCTGTCCGATTGTTTGGTAACTGACCGGACCGAGCCCAAGTCGTCGACGGCGCGTTCTGTTCCCGCGCGCCTCAAGGAGCTGTCAGCACACCGAAGAGGCCCAGCCTGCTAACTGCAAGCAGGCAGGGTCGAAGCCTGCTGGGGTCAAGGGCCGTTTTCTGAGAGGAAGGCTCAGCCCCGGCACTATAGGCAACGAAGGAACAGGGTAGGTTTTTAGTCAGTAAGAGTCTGACACTACTTCCCGCTCCACCCAAGGGCGGGATTTGTCATTGGATGATTTTACCTACCATAAAAAAAAAACCTGTTTATGTACTTAACTAAACGTAAACAATCTAAATAAGTCTTTTATTTTTAAAAATCCTATAAATATTTGTATATCACAAAGTTTATTAAAAAAATGTAAATTTATTTAATAACCAAACATTTGCTTTGGTAAATAACTAAAACAACGTTTTTAGACAATTTTAAGATAAAAAACATGTAAAGATTGTTTTCATTTAGTTAAGTACCTAAACAAATGGAGTATAGTGTTTCATAAATTCATAATTTTTTTTGAGAGTTTCTAGAATGGTTAGCATTCTTATCTAAGTGTACTAACTCCATTTATATGATTAGGTTTATAACGTGTTATACTTTGACGCTATTGGTGCTAAAGGGTCGAGGAAATACTGTGTTTCAACACTCTGTGTACCAATTAGAGAGATTTCTTAAATCTGAGAGAGTAGACAATGAAGTCATAGAAAAAGTCATGGAACACTTCAGGTATTGTTGGATGAGGTGAGTACAGTGCTGTTACTGCTATACAAATATACATTATATACAACCTTATGTTTAGTACATGCGAAATCCGAACCACAAGTCTAGTATTTTTATGCAAAGAATCTATGTACAAAATTTAATAATTGTTTCATGAAAAATCCAAAAGTTATAAGCTTGTTATGTTACTTGGTTGTCCACACAAACACATGGCCACCTTGCCATCCGGGCCACTGAGGTGTTGTTTTGTTCCCGCACCCAGCTGTGCGCTGGTGTGACATGCCCGCTATGACCTGCCGTGACCTGTATTACGGTAAAAACGTATTATGGAGTATATTCTCGGTAGTGTCCAACTTGTGACCGATTTTATATACAAATGTTTGAGAAGAAATTTAAATAATAAACATGGCGTAAAAAAAATTGTAATCGATTCTGTTACTGATTCTGAACAAGCTATATTCAGGTTTCGCATACTAAAAATAATGTTGTATATGTAATTTATGTACTCGTAAACTATCTTTTGTGTCATGTCAGTTTTATTTACTAAAATTATAAGAAAAAAATAACTAATAAAATATTTATTTTCTGTTGTAAATGTTTAAGTTTATTAAAGAATTGACTGATCCCTGAACTGACTGACCTCGGAAACCACGTAAAGCGGTTGGTCCCGGTTGTCATTTGCAGATCTTTGACAGTCATTATAGGCAGACACACACCAGAAAGTCTTACCAGCAGTCTATTCAAGGAAGGTTAGCAAAGGAGGAGACCGCACGTGTGAGGCAACGGTCACGCCCCAGCCGCCAGAATTCCGATCCCCAAGTCGTCGACGGCGCCATAAGAAATTGTCAGCGAAATGTAGGGGCCCAGCAGAATCGAAACCTACTGGAGCCATGGGTAATGTAAAAGTGAACACCAGGTCCCTGGAACGAAGGCAACGAAGGAACGGGGTGGGTTTTTAGTCGGTAAAATCTGACACTATCACCATCCAAGGGCCAGGAGATGTCATTAGATGATTCTTCCCCACTAAAAAAAAAACACAGTTTGTTAGGGAGATGATGATAATTATTATAAGTAGATGTTAATTTTTTTTTCTCTTACAGAACCAAAGGTGTTAATATTGAACAACTAACTAATGCTCGTATTGGTGTGATGTTTCGACAGGATTTAAGTTATTATTTCTATAAAAAGTTGGTATTATTGTAGAAGTAAAAAGCGAGAATTGCACTGCGCGGATGTCCGCCACACACGCCGATCTGGGCGTGTTCGTCTCCATACATTTTATATGGAAACTTAGAACTTAGAACTATACTTGATCCATACCTCGGGCGTCCCGGGGCATGGATCAAGTGCAGTTCTAAGAGCGTAGTTTTCATATAAAATGTCATTCTCATCTAGTTTAAACCGACAAAAGAGTTTACATGTAAAAGTGACGCGCCCAGATCGGTGTGTGTAGAGGACGTCTGCGCAGTGTAGTTCTACCTTTATTTTATTCTAAACTTTTTTTTTTGTAAACAGAACTTTATCGATATTGGTCTCGATAATCGGAGGTAGTGACACAATGCAAAGACAACTGGCCGGTGTCTGCAATGTGGCATATTTTCTACCCGGATATGATATATTTAGGGAAATGGATATAGTATCTGACGTGTATATAGTACATCGTGGAAGAGTTAATGTGTACAAGGATGGAAAGCAGATTATAATTCTGACCAAGGTGAGAGGTATTCTAAGATTGATTGAGTCTTAGAGGTCACAGAACATTATGACCACCTGGCACCCACTCAGCACTGCCTCGCCTCTTGCAGTTTGTATTTTTATATGGACTTATATGGGCATGCGCTCACTACATCAATTTACGACAGAGGCGATCCGGTGACGCTACGGAGTGGATTTAGTGAGAAATACTAGCCGTAGGAGGCGAGGCGGTGAGAAGCTGTGAACCAATGGATACATTACGACATTGAATAATGTATTTAGACGGAGAAATTTTTAAAAACATATACGAGTACATGTACTAGCGGTCCTGGCAGAGGTTGCCCTGCAAAAAAAACCTGAAAAGAAAATTGAGAACCCGATTGCAGCGGCACTTACCTAGTTTATTTGTATTTTCAAACCATCTAAGGAGCCACTTCTCTTCTTCTTCTTTCTGCCCTTATCCCATATTACTTGGGGTCGGCGCAATACGTCTCTTTCTTCCACTCTATCATGTCACCCGTCATACTATGACTAACTTCCTTTTCTTTTATATCACTCCTCACACAATCCATCCATCTCTTCTTCGGCCTCCCTCTTCCACTAAAATATACAAAAATGTTTTATCCGAATCGGTCAAGCCGTTTAGGACAAGTGACAAACATTGGTAAAGAAAAATTACATATCTAAAGATACAATGAAAATATGTCGTATATTACTTTTCCTTACTGCCTTTGTCTCATATCACGTGGGATTGAAGTATTCCTGTTTCGGCACCGATTTTTTCGGCACCAAAGGTTTCGGCACCATTCAGGTATTTTTGGTATGTTATTTCCAGATTCGGCTCCAAGCTAACATACCTATTGGTGCGGAAAGAGGAATAGCTTTGGTGCCGAAACAATTCGTGCGAAAAAAAGTGGTACCGAAACAGGAATACTTTTTTGGATCGGCGCAATACGTCTTCTTCTATTTTCCATGCCAACCGAACTCTACAATGTACAATGAATAGAATAGAACTAATTTTATTATATACCAAAATACTTTTATACAAACTTTAAATCTGTGAGTACAATATGGCAGTCTTATCGCTGGCAACCCTAGACTGTATATAGCATAAAATAAAGTTTGAGAAGAAGCTATAGCCCGAGTTTTTTTTTTACAGGGAGACATATTCGGTCAACTAGACGGCGTCAAGTTGCGTCCTATTCGCGTGACGGCCACTGCCGATGGTTACGTCGACTTACTGTTTATTAAAGTAACTGCTTTCCAGAGCACCATCACTGATGAGGTAGGTACTTTTTTATTATGTAGGTATAGGCTCGCGTTTGACTACTATGTCACCTGATAGTAAGCGATGATCACATATTTAAAACCAGTGACATCACAGTCGTAAAACTACCGTCACTGATAGACAAGGACAGAGATAAGAGCCGGCGCTGTCGTGAGAGCGAAACCGCGTTATTGAAATTAGGTGATGGGCCTGATTTCAGAGGTCCACGCGCTAGGAGTGAGTCACCTTCTTCCGCTGTCTAGCTATTATTTAGCCATTTTTGGTCAACTAGGCGGCGTCAAGTTGCGTCCTATTCGCGTGACGGCCACTGCTGATGGTTACGTCGACTTACTGTTTATTAAAGTAGTTGCTTTCCAGAGCACCATCACTGATGAGGTAGGACTTTTTTATTTTGTAGGTAAGTATAGGCTCGCGTTTGACCACTATGTCACCCGATGGTAAGCGATGATCACACATTTATCATCAGTGACATCACAGTTGCAAACCTAACGTCACTGATAGACAAGGACAGAGATAAAAGGTAGCACTGTCATGCGAGCGAAATCGCGTTATCGAAATTAGGAGACGGGCCTGATTTCAGCAGTCCACGCGCTAGGAGCGAGTCACCTATCTTCCGCTATCTAGCTATCATTTTTAAAATGACATTACGTTTTTTGTCTATCTCTATATTTTTTTTTTATCCAACACAATCCGTTTTAATTTATTAGGTGTTGATTACTGTTAAAAGTTACCTACATATTTTTCAGATGAAGGCAATTATTAAAAGAAGTAGGCAAGCAAAAAACGACTTTATGGCTACCAGAAATATATTCAATGAGAATCCGTATGACACTGTACAATACCTCTTGCGTGGATGTAAAACTATAAGGTTACCAGTAAGTTTCACTAGAAGTCAACATACTTTGCTTCAAACGGAAAAGACGGAACCCTTATAGGATAATTTTGTTGTCCTTCCGTCGGTCTGTCAAGACCCTTTATCTTGGAAACGCGTGGAAGTATCGAGTTGAAATTAAAACCATATACTTAGGTTTATGATTCCTTAAAGCTGTGAAAAAATCAAACTTCTAAGTTAACGAGAAAAAAGATACGCCGTTTATGTCGCAAAAAACGTATATTTCGACAGAGTGTCGAAGGAATCAAAATTCATAGGGTACTTTCCGTTGACCTACAATCCTGAAATTATAAGGACCAATTATCCAACGACATATAATCTTTGCTATTGGTAGGGTGTACCGATAAGCACCTAACCTAACCTAACTTTAGTTTTTAACCTAAAACTCAGAACGGACAAACATTTCAATAAAGCTGTCATAGTAAATGTTGTTCCTGTTATAAAGATCTATCCATCGACATATAATAATATGTCTTTGCTATTTACCAATTAGCCCATTGTCCTTGGCATTGAGCAAGGTCTTATAAAGGGTCTTTCAACAAGGACGGGTCGATGATGAAATTAAATAAAACAAGCTGTATGTGAGATATTAAAGAAATTATTTTTTTTATTTGAAAGGCCCATTTATGCCATTATTTATGAAATATGACATCGTTAAAATGTCCACCGCGGCTTCGAACGGTGGCACGGATCCGAGAGGTCCAATTTTCAATTTCTCTATTGCATAGATCCGGCTGAATCTGAGCGATGGCCTGCGTTATGTTGACTTTTAGGGCATCGGTTGATTGTGGATTATTGGCATAGATATGCGACTTGAGAAAACCCCACAAGAAAAAGTCTAGCGGGGTCAAATCGCACGATCTTGGTGGCCAATTCACGTCACCTCTGCGAGAGATAACCCTACCCTCGAACCGTTCATGCAGAATGTCCATTGTGTCGCTTGCTGTACGGCACGTAGTGCCGTCTTGTTGGAACCACATGTTGTCCACGTCCATATCGTTCAATTCAGGCCAAAAGAAAATGTTAATCATTGATCTGTAGCACTCGCCGTTGACAGTAATGGCCTCGCCATCAACATTTTCGAAGAAGTACGGACCAGTGACATATTTCATAAATAATGGTATAAATGGGCCTTTCAAATAAAAAAAATATTTCTTTAATATCTCACATACGGCTTGTTTTATTTAATTTCAACATCGACCCGTCCTTGTTGAAAAACCCTTTACCATAATCTTATGAAAAAATCTGTAAACTGTCAATTTGTAGATACATCCCAAAAAAAAAATTCGAGACTCGATTCGGGAATTGATTTGTTTTCATAGGTAAGTTTGCGCGGAATCTTCAGTGCGCGAGTCCGACACGCACTTGCCCTGTTTTTTTTTATTTGTCGTCTTACTAATTTTTGATAATAAACATTGTAATTTCTCGTAGTGGATTCAGGCTCGTGGCATGGAAGCTCGGAAAAACACATGGTACACCCGCTGGCTGTACCTGGCATGGTTGATTGGTCCATTCGCTTCGTCCTGTTTGGTACTAATATTCATATTCCTGCCTTCTGACTCCACCTTATGGCTCAGATTTTACTGCGCCATCTTCGTCACTGATGCTATTGATATAGCAAATTTTATAGCCGAATTTTATACTGTAAGTTATATGTACGAGTATGTTAATTTTTTTGGCATGTAGCAAAATGTAGTTTTTTGTAAACGTTGTCTCACACTAAGAATAACTCCTGTGTCGTGCGTAAGACACCCAAACACGGAACAATAATCTGTAGGCCATACAAATTTTCGTTCCGTGCGGGAACCGAACCCGCCACACATGGCGCAGCAGTCAATCTCTCAAGCACTGCTCCACTGGTGCCGTCAAAATTTAGTTCAGGCATCATCCGCAATCAGGAAATGCTTTTAACGTGCGTATGGATAGGTGCTAATACAGCCAATACATTTCATCTAGTATAATGCTTAAGTAACTTCTGCGTGTACTAAAACTTGTAAAACTAACTGGCAATGGGTAGAGCGCATGGAACTCTTCTGGAGACGCAGGATCGAAAGACGCAGTGTTGGAAGGCTTTGTTGATGCCCGCGTGAGTTTCCTCGAAAAGATAAGCACAGACACTCTCTATGTGACAACACTTGGGGGAGATCTATGCTACCGTTGAGCATAGGTCTCGGTGTTTGGGTCAAATAATAATTATAATACATTCCGTCTAAATTACAACTGACACTTTTTTATTAATTTTTTCTTCTAGATTGAGCTCGTCGTAATAAATAATAAGTGCACTCATCGCCGCCTTGGAATGAAGAAATTTAAAGATTGGAGTCTCTATGTGGATGCTTTATCTCTACTGATCCCGCTGATCACAATCATCACCGGAGACTGGAGGTTTCAAACTGCCAGATTGTTGAGACTAAAATTCTTTATTGATTTTGAATATCATTTTTGCAGAGATTTTAGGGTATGTGTTACCTTCACTATATAGACGTCAATTTCATAATAGTCAAATCACTTTTACCTGAGAAATAAAAATAATAGTTTTTGTACAGAAAATTAATCTATTAAAAAATAAATGGAAATGTTATAATTTACATGTATGTTAAAGCCTCAGATACACTAGGGGACAAAATGTCCCCAAACATGACGCGCAACGCTGTCAAATTGTCTACTAACATGTAGAGCGAGACAGTAAACTGTTGTTCAGCCGAGACAGTGATTTTGGCGAGTTGTCTCTACAACTCGCTTACATCACTGTTTCGGCCGAGCAATCCACGCTATGTTCATACGTACTGAGTATTCGACCGAGATCACTGCCTCACCCGTTTGCTCGGTACGTGTAATCAAGGCATAAGTGCCGGAGCACACGCATCGTTGCGGTGCCACATCACAAATATTCCGACGAACCGGCGGGCTCACGAGATCGCCACCTCACTCGTACACCCGCTGCAACACATCGTGTGCCCCAGGGGGCAAGGCAAGTTAAGGGACACTAAACAACATTGCAGTGTCACGTAGATAGTGCGTTGCGCGTTATGTTGAAGGACATTTTGTTCCCTAATGTATCTGAGACCACAGATTAACTAGTACAATATTTCAGAGTCAAAAAGCTCCTTATATTTTGAAAATTGCGATTATTTTGTTACTGGTGCATCTTTTTACATGTGGATGGATCTTGTTTGCATGTCAAGGTCGGTTACAACTTTAGCTTATAGTTTTGTTGATTTACGTTAATACGTTATGTAGTGTTTAGCATGCTTGAGTATGAATACTGCCATAAGCTTTGTCTTTAGGCGTCTTAATTAAAGTGCCCACCTAAGTATTCGGTCTATAGCTATGAAGTTGGCGTTTTAAGAAACGGATTACTCGGAGTTTAACTTTGGATTTCAAGAAGTTAATATAACCGCCCCATTGAGAGCAATGGTGGCCCAGTAGGAATAGTGGTGGCCCAGCAAGAGTAGTGATGGCCCAGTGGTTGGCCCCGACTTACGCGTACGTCGTGGACTCAAGCCCAGGCAGGCGCTTTATTAAAATTAATTTATTTCATCACCACTGCACTCGAAACGGCGAAGGAAAAGATCTTGAGTAAAGTGGCAAGTGCTAGAACTAAAAATTTGAAAACTTGTGACATCCGCCAATACGCATTGGACCTGCGAGGCGCATTACGGCTCATTTTCTCTCCTAGAGAAGAGGCCTGAGTCCCAGCTGTGGGAACATTATAGACTTATAAAACTTATGCTAAGTATGTTTTATATATACTCGTAGGTATAATAAGGACGCTCTACTAGTTCACGACTAGATGAGTCATTTAATTGATAATGCATTTTTTTTTCTTTTCAGACGAACAGTACCCATTCAATATCGCGGATACGAGTCATTTGAATAAGTCTATTGACTTCAGTCAATGGGTACAACCTAAATATAGAAAGGGAGGTAAAGCATCATCTTGAAATTACATCTTAAATACATTGTACAGTCAGGGCTCAAAAGTGCAGTTGCACTCTACCGACACTAAAGTATGTAAAGTTTCTTTGTAAAAGAGGGTCAATGGATCATTACCCATTTATTTTATAGCATAGAATCTAAAATATTGAATAAACTAGTTGCAAAAAACTGGACTTCTACTACAAAGAAATTTTAGACCATTAAGCATTGTTAGAGTGCAACTGCACTTTTGACCCCTGACCGTACATCTTCTGGCTGAAATTATAATGATGATGATTATGAGAAATTTTGGACCAGCACAGTCCAAACCGTTCTCTATTGTGATAGCTCACTTCAAGCTGTATTCATCAAACCTGCCATTGGGCACGCCACAATTGCGGTGGTAAGTCTCAAGCAATGCAGTCTTACCGTCTCGACCAAGCCCGACTCAGCGACGCGTGCGCATAGTATTCCACACGCGCCTGAAAAATATGTCAGCAAACCGTAGAAAACCAGTAGGGGCCAATGCCTGCTGGAGCCACGCCAAATTTCTAGAAGGTGACTAGTAGTCATAGAACGCAAAAGGTTGTCCTTTGCAAAGGACACAGATATGGTTTTAGTCAGTAAAAGTCTGATACGCCGTCCCGCTTCACTTTTGAGTGGAGAAATCATTGGATAATTTCATATCTAAAAAAAAGCAACTTAGTTTCCACGTTGTAATTGTAATAATACTTGGTTGCGCAAATAAGCTGTGGACTGTAGATTTTAAAAAAGCGATCTAAGGTTTATTAACAATATGCAGATACTATGCCTGGCATGGGATAAAGGTATTGGGAAAGAGCACTGACCTTTAGACTTCGAAGGTTCCACGTGGCACCGCCGGCGATTTTCGACTTCGCACATTTAAATCACTGCCAGGTCCTGTTTTGCACTACACGGCACCACTGTTGTTGAGTTTGAATGGTTGGATCACGAAAATAGTCAATTTTCTTGTAATTTCGAGCGGGCGCGGTTAGCGGTGCGGTCACATTCACAATGCACAAAACGTCAATGTCAAATCATTTCTTGCGGTCGTGCGGGTGGAGGGAAAACGGATGGTATAGGATTGCTAGGCCAAAAAAACAAATTACAAAAAACAAAGTCGCGGATCATAGCAAATTGGCGCAACCATTCCCCCCGGGTTTGAAGGGTTACCTTCAAAGAAAAGAAAAAAAAAAACAAAAGCGAAACTAAACCCTATTACTAATCTAAACTATCAATACTAGGTAGCGAAACAACTTATAACTAACTATGCCACTACTACTGATTAGGCAGAGGGCAGAGGCGAATAACCGGACGCAGGTACGATCCAGTTGCGGTTTTAACTTTTACGACTCGCGTTATTCCGTTCGAACCCGGAAAAACTTCTTCCACTACACCAAGAGGCCAGTGCAGAGGAGGCGCACTCTCAGTCTTCAGTATCACCACAGTACCGACTGTGACTGGATCTGAAGGAGTGTTCCACTTTTGACGCGACTGCAGCGTATGCAGATAATCTGTCCTCCATCGCTTCCAAAAGGACTGAACTAAGCTATCTAGCAGAGCGTGACGCGGGTGGAGCTGCAGTTTGTCAGTCTCGACATCTAAAGCGGGCAAATATTTAAGAGGAGTCGTCGTCAAGAAGTGAGCCGGCGTCAACGCTAGTGGCTCCGATGGATCACTAGACAAAGTCCGACACAACGGACGCGTATTCATCAACGCCTCTACCTGAGCGAGTACAGTGCTCAACTCCTCGTACGAGAGAATCTGTTCGCCTATGACCCGAAACAGGTGCGACTTAAGGCTTTTAATATTCGCCTCCCAATTGCCACCAAAATGACTAGCTGCTGGCGTATTAAAACACTAATCAATGCGATTCTCAGCTAAGACATGGGCGAATTCACTTTGGTAGTACTTGGAGCGTAAGAATGTGTGTAATTCCGAAATATTGCGTCGCGCTCCAACATAATTTGTGCCGTTGTCAGAGTATAAGCGCTTAACGGGACCACGGCGAGATAAAAATCGTTTAAATGCAGACATAAAACCCTGCGTACTCAAATCACTGGTTAACTCTATGTGAACCGCACGAGTTGTCATACAAACGAATAGGCAAATGTATGCCTTTGTGGAACGTATACCACGACCACGGGCAATAGTGACTTTAAACGGTCCAGCATAGTCCGTCCCAGTATGTATGAAAGGTTTCACCGTCTGTACAACACGACAAGAACGATGGTCGGCCATTTCCGGCGCGTTGAAACGCGGGCGGAGCTTAAAGCAGGGCACACATCTGTGCACTCTAGCGCGTATCAAATTGCGAGCGGAAAGTATCCAGTACTTCTGTCGAAGAATGGACATTAATAAATCGGGACCAGCGTGACAATTCACCTTATGGTGATAGTCCACCAACAAATCCAAAACGTGATCCCTGCGTGGTAGAACTACTGGATGCATTTGTTCAAACTCTAACTTAGCATTTCGCAGACGGCCACCGACACGAATGAGTCCGTCTTGCAAAAATGGTTTCAAATGTTGAAGTGCGGGACTACAAGGTTTATGTGATTCTAACTACGAAATTCTTTTGAAAAATAAAATTTCTGCAACTCTCGAAGTACAACTGATTCAGCTCTATCCAAATCAGCTGCGATTATAGAACCACGCGATGGTAATAATCTCAAAAATCTTAGGACGTAAACTACACAGCGTAATAGTCTCGACCAAGACGAGACTCGATTAGACAACAACAAAACAACTGACTCTTCACGCGGAACTGATACTACAAGCGTATGTTTCTTCTCCTCGGGTGGTTCTGAAACAGTAGCGGGGTTAAACGGAGCATTTGGCCACTCGTTAGGAGTGGTATGCAGCCAGGGAGGGCCACAAAACCAAAGCGGATGATTTAAAATTTGCGCGGGAAGCAAACCACGTGAGAGACAGTCAGCTGGGTTTTCTGTTCCAGCGACATGGAACATATTTTCCGGTGACAATTCAGCTTGAATCTTAGCCACCCTATTTGCGACAAACGTGCCCCATCGATGGGGTGAAGAGTGGGCCCAACATAGGGCAACGGTTGAGTCTGAAAACGCTACAATTCTCTCTATATTAATGCGAGGACGACAAGTTTTGACTATAGATGTAATCAATTGAACCAACATAAGAATAGCGCAGAGTTCGAGACGAGCAAGAGAGACAACCTTACTAGGAGATACCTTTGATTTTGCGCTAATGAGGAAAACTGAAATGTTATCGCCATTTTGGACCTGAAAGTAAACCACTCCCCCGTAAGCCCTCTCACTGGCGTCTGCGAAACCTACCACATTAACAACAGTGTCTGGTACTATACCAACATGGCGAGGAATCTGTATCTGATCGAGCATTGGAAGCTCTTTCCTATAGCGAGCCCACAACTTGGCAACACTTTCAGGAGCGGTGTCGTCCCAATCACAGTTGGAAAGCCAAAGCTCTTTTATAAGCAGCTTTGCATATAAAACGACAGGAGCTACAAAACCCATTATATCCCATATCCGAGCTACACATGCTAGGATAACGCGTTTGGTACAAGTTGGCGGAGTCGAGCTAATTTTAAGACTGAACATATCAGTTGCGGGTGACCAACTTAAACCAAGGATCTTATGCGAATCACTATCATCGAATTCCTTTACCGAAGTCAACCGGTGTGACGGTGGAATCGACTCTAATGTAGCTTGCGAGTTGCTTGTCCATTTCACCAGATCAAATTGACCGGACTTCATGAGGCTGATTACTTGAGCAGCGGTCTCTATAGCCTCTGCTTCACTAGGTACACTGTACACAAAATCGTCCATGTACAATCCGGTTTCAATAGTGGCCCTTGCTTTCGGGTATGTATCACCCTCGTCAGCGGCCAACTGCTTGATAGTGCGAAGAGCGTGAAAGGGACTAGACTTAAGCCCAAAACAAACACGATTGAATTCGTAAACCTTCAAAGGTTCCTGCGGAGAAAATCTATACAAGAAGCGTTGGAATCTACGGTCACATTCTCTGATTCCAATACTAAGAAACATTTGCCGAACATCGGCAGAGAGCGCAATAGCAAACAAGCGAAAATTTACTATTATTTCAAATAAGTTACCCTGGAGGTTCTGACCACAATACAAGATATCGTTAAGCGATATGCCAGTACTAGTCTTAGCGCTACCATCCATAACCACACGCAGTTTAGTTGTAAGTTTGTCTTCTCTAACAACTCCATGGTGCGGGATGATGTAAAACGGGTAATCACGTGTCTCCTCAGTCTCGGCAGGCGCTGATGAGATATAACCTTTATCTAAATATTCGATCAGCACATCATCATAGGCTTGCTTCAACTTAGGAGACGCCTGCATCTTACGTTCCAAGCATAGAAAGCGTTTTTCTGCGGAGGCACGGGAGCCACCGAGCGAAAAAATATCACCCTTGAAAGGGAGCGCGACAACATAACGACCATCTTTATCACGAGTAGTCGTGCGGGTATAAATCTCCTCAGTGACCTGATCCTCAGGGCTGAGAATAGGCGGGACATTGACCTCTTCAATCTCCCAGAACTTGCGGATGGTAGACTCAAGCGGCGGCTCGACGGTGCAACAGTGCGACACAGTCGAGTAACTATTTAAATAAGCGGGTGCGGAACCAACTATAACAAACCCGAGAACTGTTTCCAGTGCGTGCGGAGCGGGGTACATCGGAAGACCTTGAATTTTACGTGATAACTGGAGATGCGGGAGAATCGAAGCACCGATCAATAGATCGATATCTCCAGGGAAAGCGTAATTTCCGTCGGCTAACTGCAAGTTCTTAAACTCCGTCAGCATGGACGTGTCAACCGGTACTGTGGGCAACCGTTCCGTAATCTTATCTGCGACTAGCGAATCCATTTCAAACGAAATATTACGATTAAAACGTGAACTAAATATTATTTTAATGGAACCGTGAATGGTTGCCTTTAAACCTCCAAAACCTTTCACTTCTGAGCGGGATGACCAATTATTAAAACTAAAACCAAGGCGTTGACAACAATCCCGAGTAATAAAATTACTCTGGGAAGCGCCATCTAGTAGCGCTCGAACGGTGTGCGGTTTGCCAAAGGCATCTACAATGACAACTTGCGCGGTCGCAAGTAAAACGGTAGTGACTTGAGTACCAGCGGCGGAAAGCGAACACAATGTTACGTCGTTTGCACTTGCAGCAGGCCGCGCGTCACAAGCGTCGCGCGTCTGCGCAGGCTGCGGCTGCGATGGCAGCTTACTACTCTCAAAATGTAAGAAGGTATGATGTCTAGCTAGACATTTACGACAGCTACCACCACTGTTACATGACGTAACCAGATGTTTGTCACTTAGACAATTAAAACACAAATTATTAGTGCGGACAAACTTGTAACGATCACTAGGCGATAATCTCTGAAATTCCGAACACTTGTACAGCTGTGTATGGCTACCCTTACACAGAGAACAGTCAGGTGTTGAGGCGGTATTAACTAGCGTATGTGCAGTCTTGACTGACTTCGATGACGCGTCTATACGGCGATCGGAACCTGTCCTATTCGTGGCTTCATGACGTGCCGACGTGCGCTGCAACACCTTAATATGGTCGCGAATAAAAGATTCTAAATCTTCGAACTTAGGTATTTCTTTACCGCGCTGAGTCGTTTCAAACAGACGAACAGTTTCAGGATCTAATTTCTTTAAACCGATATACAAAAACAAAAAGTCACAGAGGTCATTGACCTTTAGGTTCTTTACTGCACGAACAGATGATGCGAAAATATTTAAAAACTTCTCTAAATTATGATCGTTACAAACGGAAAAACTTTTCAAATCGAATAATTGATCTAAATATGCGGTGGCTACTAATCGCTTATCTTCGTATTTTGTTTTTAAAGTGTTCAAAACTAAATTGTAATTTTCAGCGCTAAACGTAATTCCAGCACAGACAGCCTTTGCCTTACCGGTCAATTTTTCTACGAGATAATGCAATCTCTCGTGATCTGTCAGCGATGTGTTCCTATGTATTATATTTTCGAAACTATCTATAAATAAATTCCAATTTCGAATGTCACCATCAAATTCAGGTATTTCAATTGGCGGCAATCGTGGGCGTTCGCGAGGAGGGTTGGATAAACCACTCGCGGGGGGGGGAGTCTCTAAACTCCTAGCAATACGTTTGATACGACAATACAAGTCATCAAAGGACGACAATGCCTGATAACTCACACAGTAATCAGGATTTAACTCCAACTCTAAAATGTTTATATTATTAATTGTAGATTCAAAATCCGCGCGCAAACTATCTAAAGTTTCCAACGAACACAAGAAAGCATCTCTAATCGCCAGATCCGAGGTTTGCGAAGATTTATCACAAATCGATTGAACACGTGAAAACTGTGAGTCCCTTTTAGCGTATAAAAGCTTTAACTGAACCTTTAAATCAGTACTAACCTTGGTTCCCTTAAGAGACATCTTGTTTTGATATATTCACACTATACACTCAAACAAACACTTAACGAATTATTAAGTAAGCGATAATTAACAGATAACAATATGGTAATATTGTAAACAACAAAGTGAACGGCGAACGAACGGAATACCATATGCGTATATAATCTATGGTTTATCCGTTTCCTACAAATATTCACTCAACAATGAACGGGTATTTTTGAAATGCGTCTACCTACATGCAATTTGTAGGATGGTCGAATGAATTTTGTCAAGAAAAAGAATGCGATCGATTTATATCTACGCTGATATTTACGTAGCTAACTATAATTATGCGGTGCGGTTGACGGCGTAGGTACCGTAATTATCAATGACTCTTTAACTATACGAGCGAAATAACGTATAGTTGCCTAAATGCCTAGATGCGGGTTTTCTACTATTATATCTAGGTAAACAGGCGCGTTGCGTTTATTCCCTATGGAACAAATACTATATTGCGAAATTACAAGAAAATGATTCACGATCCGGCTCGAAGGACCAAAAAAGTAATGGTTGCGCAAATAAGCTGTGGACTGTAGATTTTAAAAAAGCGATCTAAGGTTTATTAACAATATGCAGATACTATGCCTGGCATGGGATAAAGGTATTGGGAAAGAGCACTGACCTTTAGACTTCGAAGGTTCCACGTGGCACCGCCGGCGATTTTCGACTTCGCACATTTAAATCACTGCCAGGTCCTGTTTTGCACTACACGGCACCACTGTTGTTGAGTTTGAATGGTTGGATCACGAAAATAGTCAATTTTCTTGTAATTTCGAGCGGGCGCGGTTAGCGGTGCGGTCACATTCACAATGCACAAAACGTCAATGTCAAATCATTTCTTGCGGTCGTGCGGGTGGAGGGAAAACGGATGGTATAGGATTGCTAGGCCAAAAAAACAAATTACAAAAAACAAAGTCGCGGATCATAGCAAATTGGCGCAACCAATACTATTTGACGGTAACTAATTATTTTATATTAAACTAACAGTATTTGCTGTCAACAGGTTGTGCGCGTACGACTAAAGCCATCGTTGGCGGAAATGGGGCTATAAACTCTTTTGTAGTCCCAAGGTTCTGGGGACACGATTATGTCGTAGCACTGACATTTATTTTACTTGTCCATACTCATACAAGTCTAGACGTGGTAAGTTCAACTTAATCCTCCTTCTATTAACTAATCACTACATAGTATAAAACAAAGTCGCTCTCCGCTGTCTGTCCCTATGTACGCTTAGATTTTTAAATGTTTTTTACTTTTTTTAGATTATTGCTGTGTCTCTCAAACAGATTTATTATCAAGTGTTCATCACCTACTTCATGTATCTCCTGGATATGTGGATAATGGCTGTGGCCATCAACCTTGCGATGAACAAATACCGCGTCTTTTATAAAAACGAGTATAACGTACAATCTATGATGAACTATTGGATCGATAACGGCATCAGCAAATCTCTGATCGAAATAGTTAAAAGCTACACAGATCATGTGTGGAAGAGGCAAAAAGGTAATACGAGTATGAATTGAACTATCTACATTAGTAGTTAAGTATTGATTTCTTTTTAGATAAAAAAATAGGTGGCTCGAAAGGCTGCCCAACTTAAATGGGACTGGGCAGGACCTGTCTGCGGCATGTCTAACAAGCTGTGGGCCCGTAAAACACAGGATTGGTGCCTGGACACTCGGGGCCGTGGCAGACCACGAAGGAGATGGCGGGACGAACTGGATGTCTTCCTTGAGAATTGGAACGAGAAAGCGAGTAACTCTGATAATTGTAAAGAATGGAGGGAGGCCTTTTCCCAGCAGTGGGACATTACAGGCTAAATATAATAATAATATAATAAAAAATAACTCGTAGTTTCCTAAAAGGGGAAGTATATTGATAAGTAGCCGCTCCATTTCTAACAACTTTATTATTGGGGCGTGGCGTGATTGGTTCAGCGAAGAAGAGTAGTCAAATTATAGTGGACTACAAAAACTGTTAACTAAATGGAGCCGCGTATACGGAACAAACAAGTAATAATTAGGATGCGCGAGCGTTGATGTTGGTCAAGACGTGATAACAGTCGTGGAACTGGTGTGGTGCTGGGGCTCGCGACTCTCCACTGTCCCCACATGCCTTGTTCACTGCCGCCAGTGCGCGGACCTGAGAGTAGTGGTCTGAATAGCTATCTAGTTGCACACGGTTAGACCGGAAGCGGATCAATCACTGGTGTAAAATGTGGATCTTATTACTGTTCGGGTGCCCTCGGCCACTCGGCATTCTTCGGCTGTTGTCGTGAGACATCGGAGACGGCGAGCGGCGTCTGCAACAAAAAGAGGTGCGGCGTGTGAGACTTCTCTTTGCTCTACTAATCTCCTAAGACGACGTGCGCGCACTCCAAGCGCTTACCAACATCGAATAATGTACCTTATTCTGGATTGTATTAATTTAAAATTATAGTCCACAGTTTTTAAATCTAGTTCTTAGAGGTCTGTTAGGTCTCTAACAAATGAATGAACGTATTTAACATCCTCATTACCATGTTTCTGGCAAGTTTATTTGCCTTTTTGATTTTGACCCCTACAACGTTGATCCTAGGCCCTAAGGTCCTTTCTTTCATCAAGTGTATACTGTTGTATAAAAGTAAACCAACAAAATGGATGTATTTTTGTGCAGTCGTGGGGCAAAAAATTGTATTTTATGCGTTTTTTTATTATTTTCTTTGTTCCGTGTTTACTTAACTATTGTGTGTGTGCCTTATGTTGTGCCAAATAAATTAATACTCTTTCTTTCAAAATACAAATTTTCCTTTTTGTAGGGGATTGGCTTCCAGAATTAGCGTACAAAGGACCACTTTGTTTACGGCAGGATTTATTTACTGCATTATACATACATCATTTGGAAGCTGCACCTACATTCCGGCAATTGCCTGATTATTTCAAAAGGCAACTGTGTGCAAGATTTTACAGAGTGGTCATATTTCCAGGTTTGTAATATAAAATTTTAGTTTAGGTCTACACCGTTAAATTTTGATCGTTTTAATCCCGTGGAGGGTCGATTCGGTACAATGAAAACACTATCGATTTGTAAAGAGAAAATCTAGGACAGGAAATGGGCCGTAATTCACCACGCAGGTCCAGTGCGGGTTGGTGGATGTCACATTATGTCTTCGAATTTTTGGTTCCAAGACATGCCGGTTTCCTCACGATGTTTTCCTTCACCGTTTTGATAGCAGTGGTGGTGAAATAAATCGCACAAAGTAATGCACCTGGCTGGGTTTGAACCTGCGACCCGTAAGTCGGGGCCGTTACCACTCGGCCACCACTGCTCAACGACACTGCTCTTCAACGGCGAATAGTGTTAAATGCGCGCCTCAAAGAGATGTCAGTAAAACCGTAGGGGCCTAGCAGGACTGATGCCCACTAGGGCCACGGAAATGTTTGTCGTTCTGTTGCCGCGCGCCTCAAGGAGCTGTCAGCACACCGAAGAGGCCCAGCCTGCTAACTGCAGGCAGGCAGGGTCGAAGCCTACTGGGGTCATGGGTTAACTTGTGAAAGGAATACCCGGCCCCGGCACGATAGGCTACGAAGGAACGGGGTAGGTTTTAAGTTAGTAAGAGTCTGACACTACTTCCCGCTCCGCCCAAGGGCGGGATTTATCATTGGGTGATTTTACCTACCATAAAAAAAAACTCAAGGTGGGTTTTAGTCAGGAAAGTCTGACACGCCCTCTGTGCGCAAGGAGTCATTGCATTTTCCCACCTCAACAAAAAAGTCTGCTAACCTTTATTAAATTAGATTTCCGTCGACATATTAAGAAAAAGAAGTACAGTGAATACTTGTCTAGATTTTAATTTTGTTATTTTCAAAATAATAAAGTTTACTTTTATAAATTCTAGGCAAATGTATAGTGCGAGAGGGAGACATATTTACCACCACTTACTTCATTCATGAAGGTGAAGTCGAGAAGTGGTGTACTGATGCATCGTAAGTATTCATTTTTAGGATTCCGTACCTCAAAAAGTAAAAACCCGCCAAGAGCATTTCGAGCCACTCTCAGTGTAGGGTTCCGTA
The DNA here is from genome assembly GCA_958295575.1 of Leucania comma. NCBI lineage: Eukaryota > Metazoa > Arthropoda > Insecta > Lepidoptera > Noctuidae > Leucania > Leucania comma. The sequence continues at coordinate 8,216,619 of OY282474.1, read as the reverse complement.
GTTTTTCGTCCGTCACAATAAATGTCCCCACTTAGGAGTTTGATACCAGACAATAAGTAATTATACTCAAGTAGTGTTCAATGTAACTATACACCTTTAGATTCGAATTCGTTCGGTCGATTCGGTACATGAAACCCTATCGATTTGTAAAGACAAAAATGAAAAATAAAATACTTTTTTCGAATTAAATTACGCATGTACGAAATTAATTTCTTTAAGTTAACGTCAGCTGATCGAGGTCCATGAACTGTAGGTAGTCCACTGACCTTTTATTGTTTTGATGAAACTGTATGTATGAACAATAAAGAATAAAGGTAAAGGTAAAGGTAGTTAGTACGCAACGACCGACAACTCCCTACAAGGTCATTGACTCGTTTACTTGAAGAAATTAATTTCGTACATGCGAATATTAATTCGAGTTTTAGAAAAAAAGTACTTTATTTTTTAATTTTATCTTTATAAATCGATAGTGTTTCGTGTACCAAATTGACCCTCCGCGGGTTTAAAACGACTAAAATTTAACGGTGTATATTGTACACGTACAGGCAACACTATGTATTCTAACAAACTTGCCTACTTCAAATCGTAATTAGCTAGTAGTAGCACGTATCAAGTAACTGCGTACATACAAATTAATATGAACAATATCCCCAAGAAGTAAAATTTTACCCACAATGTAATTTAATTAGACACTCTACTACTTCCCGTACTCCCTGTTGACCTAGAATCCTGATATTTGACAAAATGAAGCAAGGTCTTGTAGCACATGTTTAGGAAAAAATCTAGAAACTGTAAATTTGTAGTTAGGTACGTCACCAAAAAAAAAAAAAAAATTGTGATCTGGAAAAATCTTCGTAACTCGACTCAAAAAAAAAGACTCGATTCGGGAATTGAACGGTTTTCTTAGGTAAGTTTGTACAGAACCCTTAGTGCACGAGTTCCGCTTACACTTGCCCGTTTTTATTTTTTTGATAATATTGTCTAACTCTAGGAATTACTCTGTATCATAGGTGCGTTCCTTCAATCGTAGTTTTTATTATTTGTTTAGTTCGTTCAGTTGTTACTTCTCCAACTTCTCTTCTTATCTACAAATATAGCAATCTACATTCATACTCAAAAATTCTTAAGTATAGCACAGCATATAGTCTGATAATGGTCCCACTGCTGGGACTCAAGCCTCGTATCTAGAAGACGGAATGGACCGTAGTCCAATACACGGGCACGGTGCGGGTTGGTTGGTGGATGTCTCATGCCTTCGAATTTTTGATTATAGGACATGTCGGTTTCCTTACGATGTTTTCCATTACCGTTGTGAAAGCAGTGGTAATTAAATAAATTGCAGAAAATAAAGCACCTGTCTGGCTTGAACCCCCGACGTATAAATCGTATGTCAGGGCTGTTACCACTAGGCCAACACTACTCTTCACACGGACCAGGGGGCTTACTCTCGAGTTTAATTCCAATCGATCGCATTGGAATTGTGACTTTAGGTACCCTTGAATTCGATTTTAGGGCCAAATTGCATGACCTTTTTAAAACTAAGTAAAATGGGGATAGGTCTTGGCCTGTGGTCACGCAATTTTAAACCAATTTGGCGCTACCATCAAATTCAAGAGTACCTAAAGTCACAATTCCACTGCGACCGATTGGAATTAAACTCGAAAGTAAGTCCCCTGTTCGTAAATACTGGTTTATTATTTAATTACTTTTCCTTTTCAGTGGCGAAGGTCAATTAGTGTCAATTTTGTACACCAACGGATATTTTGGTTGTGTTTCTGGATTGTTTCCCAATGCTAGTTTTCGATATTCTTACTACACTCGGACGGTAAGTTATCTTAACCTATTTAAGTACTTGTATTTGAATTGAAATCAGTTATATGCAATACTAGAGCAATGGAAATCTTGACATAATTAATTGTTGCAATCGGTTTTGGTTAAGAGCAATCTACAAAACCCAGGCGTGGGCCCAACATAGGCGTAGGGTAGCCGGTCCTTCGGTATTCTATAGGATGCATTTTAGAGATTTTGCTTCTACCTAATTTCGTTTCGTCTATCACTATCCTTCATTCATTTCTTGACTTTTCTTTGTTCGGTTCCATTTAATTGTGTAACACATAATTATATATATGTATATTATATATTTATTTTATATACACGTACTGATATATATATACGAGTATATATTAAGCTTATGTATTATTTTTCTATAGGTTAATTTTATCTATTTATAATATTTTTATTTCCTTGATTTATATTTGCTAGAAGTACACCGCAGACTACCCCCTTTAAAGTTTAAGTTCTTATAATCCATCCTAAGGTTGTCTGGTAGATATCGCTGTCAGCGATAAGACCGCCATTGTACATCTACATTTAAGTTTCTGTGAATTGTTAATACTCGTAAATTGGTGTATAATAAAGTTTATTCTATTCTATTCTATTCTATTCTATTCTATTCTTGATTCCATCGTCCTCTTTCTACCATCGGACAATCCGACATACGGCGAGTGTCTACTCTTACATTGTTGACCCTTCTACGGACTAATCATTTGACCTCGTCGTTTAAACCGCGTACATCGAAAGGCTGGAAAAGTTTGCGTGCTGCTTTCTCCCCGTCCCATTATACTCGTAATTTAGATGTTTTTAAGGCTAGAGTGAGCTTCATATTTAACGATTGCATCACTGCTTACCTTCAGGTGGGATCGCAGTCAAGCACTAGTTTATACCATTTAAAATAATAATAATAACTGGAACTCTGTGTGGCTATCTCTTACGCTTTCACGGTTAAACTACTGGTTTTGATGAACTTGGGTACGTAGTAAGTAAGCACTACACCCAGCAGGTCCAGGCGCTGGTGGTGCGACGACATCCCCACTTGGACTAGACTGGTACAAGATAGAGAGAAATGGAGAAAGAGGCCTTCACCCTTAAATGGGTACCCAATATAAACCATAAATTAATAAAGATATTTTGGGGGTAGTGGAACAGAGAGTAAAGTCCCGCTAACCTCCTTTTGAAAAGTGAGGATCCTCCGACCAGACAGTGTGGTGTTATATCTGGTGGGCTACTGCCCGATAGATGATTTCGGGTTTGTTCTATATGTTCCAATCGCGCCGCGAATCTTACTTGCGCGATGCAGGATTAGTTAATTTGTGACGACATAGATGTCGCTACAACATATTTAATTTAATTTATTTGCACAATATAAAATTGATGACAATAAGGAGCAAATTTATCGCTGTATAAATAATTTGTTTGTAATGAAATAATGAAAATGAATTCAATTTATAATTATAATTTATTTATTGCAATTAATTGCTATTTTTTTTATATGCATGTTATATTTACTAGTTTTGTTGGGGATTAAAAACGCTTAAATAATAAATAAGCATAAACCTTAGGTAAGGACATAGGCTACTTTTTATTTGGTTTGATATCGACTTCATGTCCACAATTGTTAACCGACATACCCGCGGACCAAGCTGCGCGCAGAAGTTGGTCTTTAGTAATTATATTTGCAGGTCGTGGATCTTATGTACCTCAGTCTACCTAACTGGGAAGACTTGTTGGAGAGTTACCCGGAGGTCAAGACTAAACTGTACGAAGTAACAACCCAACTGATCAAAGATGCCCAAGTTATGTACGTTTATATACTTGTTGTGATATTATCATTTTACCTGCAACTTTAGGAATTAGGAAAATATCATCATGAAAAGAAAAATTCAGCTTTCTAGGTCAAAGGGACTACAAGCAATAGTAAGAGATACTCGTACGATAGAACAAGTACCTTCATCTGTTATTTGATTAGGATAAATATTATATGCTAGATAATGCATTTATATATACATTGCGAATAGATTGCCTAACTAAATCTGGTGCCAATGATGTTAAATAATTGTTGTTACATTTTTTTCATAATTATAATATTTATCCTAATCAAATAACAGATGAGGGGAAAGTACTTCTTCTACTGGATCTTAGATCATTATACCTAGCTTGTAGAAGAAGTGGCAACATTTGTGTGTCAAATGAACAATTGCCGATTGAGCAAACGAGCCTAGAGGCTCTAATACGAGGGTGGTCTCAGAAGTACTCGACCTGAGCAAGAAAAAAATAAAAATGTGCTTAACTAAGTTTTATTCTATAACTTCGTTACGTTGTAGGTCGATACATCTTTCTCAACAACGGTCAATAGTTTCGATACTATATTTATAGCAGGAACCTTAAAGCTCTTAAAAATAACCCCCAAACCGCAAACTCAACCTCTTCATCGTTGGCAAATCTTTTTTCTCCGAGGCATTTTTTCAGATTAGAAAAAAGAAAGTAATCTTAGGAAGTCAGGCCTAAGGTGCACGAGGAAGCCATTCCGACTTCAACTCATTGATTTTAGACATCGCAATGACGGACTTATGGACTGGTGTAATATCGTGATGAAACAACTTTCATTTTGGAAAATATTCTAGATCAAAAAGGGACTACAAGCTATTCCGAGCTTGTAGATAAAGTGGTAACACATTTGTGTGTCAAAGGAACGATTGCCGATGGAGCAAATAAGTCTAGAGGCTCTAATCATTATGATTACGTGGTGTTGGTGGGAGAGAGACGGAGACGCGTAGCACTGTCTCTTTTTGCGACAGAATCACGATGGCATTGATATTTCAGACCGCTTATTGGTAGGCATAGCGTGAGACGCCTCACGATGGCCTCTAAAAACGGTGACTGAGACTGGCAGAGCAGCCTGCCATCGGTATCCAGATGAATATGAAATACAGGGGACTGTGTGTCGTGACGTAGTTTGGAAGAGGTGGCCAATATTCAGCAGCGGTTTGCTGCAGGAACTCAATAAATACTTGGTGTAAGTCACAAGAAGTAAATGTTTGCACTTTTGTTGTAGGGGTCAGGTCAAAGATTCTCGCAGTTTGGTCGAGGCCACAAAGCTGGTGGGACCTTCCTATGGTGCTGTATGACTAACGACATGTCATGAATTCCTAAGAAGACAACCTCTACCACTAACCAGGACTTATAAGGTTATTTAGTAATATTTTTTTAGTATATTATAATAAATAAATTTAACTATTTTTTGTCTCTTAATTTACAGCCTGTCTAACCATCCTATAAAGAGTAAACTTCTCTCCGCGATTATGGCGTCCCTTGCGCAGGGATGCGACTATCCTAAGCTCATACGTATTGTAAGGTCGGTTTCCTCTACATTCCTCTGTGGCAATCCGACGAGGAGGCTTGCCACCTCGCAGACGCTCGTGCACATTCCCCGTACCATCTAAATGTCCATGGCTCTTTAGAACGCGTTCAATACCCACAAAACCACAGCACCATAAAAGTCCGTACTTCAGCCCTAGAAAATCTTTCAAAACTATCACTTACACGATTGTAGAATTATCATCAACGAATTTGTTTACCTACTTTATTTTTTTCTGCGTTCTAGTTACCATATCACTTCAAACAATTTCTGAAGTGAACACTGGAACATTAAAAAATATGTACGGTCAGGGGTCAAAAGTGCAGTTGCACTCTAACAATGCTAAACTGTCTAAAATTTCTTTTAGTAGAATTCCAGTGTTCTGCAACTAGTTCATTCAATATTTTAGATTCTATGCTACAAACTAAATGGAATACTGTATTACCTGTTACCATTACTTCGTTTGCAGAAAATAATATAGACACTCAATAAGGAATTTGAATACATTCAGTAAGTATTACCAGTATTTCGTTTCCAATTCTGAGCTCGTTGTGAGGGAGCTAAACAATTTGCGATAATTTGCCTTTGAATATCTTATCCAAATAACGTTGTCCTATTATCACTTTTTTATTAACATTAGGGAGCGAGCCACGCTTTTTATGATGCCATTTACACCATTATTTGGGTACAAATAATATTTTTTGTAGTACAAAAATTACGCACGGCAGACTGATATAGAATTAAACATTTAATCTTGCTAAAGTAATTTCTTGGCAATTCGCAAAATGGTTTTTAATCTAGAACCAAATTGCATGAAGAAGGATTATTTACTGACTATTATTATTGACTGGCCTGTTGGTCTAGTGGTTAGTGGCCCTGACTGCTATGCCGGAGGTCGTGGGTTCGATTCCCACCCAGGACAAATGTTTGTGTGATGAGCACGATCATTTGTTCTGTGTCTGGGTGTTATTTATCTGTAATATGTGTGTATTTAGAAATATATAAGTATGTTTATCAGCTGTCTGGTGCCCATAAAACAAGCTCTGCTTAGCTTGGGACTAGACGGTGTTGTGTGATAGTTGTGGAAATATTATTATTATTATATTATATTATTATTTGCTGTTATGGTGCACGTCTGTGGCTTATCAACATTTCAGTCAAAAGTCGTTCACTGTTGAAGATAGGACTACCCAAGTATTGCCACGACGAACAGTCCTTTACGTCTCGCTTCCATCTTATTTCGTAACTCTCAGTGTGTTATTATTATCATGCGGATTTCACCACGCATGCGAATTTGCTCCGCATGCGTATGCCCTTTTCATACAAGTATTTATTGTAATGCGGGGAATATGCACGTGGGACGTGTGCGGGGCGGGGCAATCCTGTATGCGTGACGAAATCCGCATGATGATATAAACACCCTCACCCGGTCATCGGCGGTCTTCCAGAGCTGATTCTTTCGGCACACGGTCGCCACTCCAGAACCTTTCGGCCCCATCAACCACCCTGTGTTGGGCTTGGGCCCTGCCAACTGCTATTTAAGTTGGGCGATTTTTCGGGCTCCTACCTTAGTTCTTCTACAAATGTTTTTCGCTGCAAAGCAATTTTTAAGCATGACATGGAGCATGTTATTGAGTTTTTACTTAATAACTTGCCCACCATGTCTGTTCCAGCCTGTCAGTAGATGAAATGTCTGCAGTCCAGTCGATTCTGATATAGGTCTAATAATAGATAAGTTTTAATGAATTGAATTATATAACTGCTTCTAAAATCTGCACTCATGCCGAAAGCATGTCGTTATACAAATAAACAGAATATGTATAATTTTACACAAATACAACGAACATTTTGTAACATTCCTTGTGTTACAGGTCGCTTGTCACACCGTTACATAACAGATGAACGTTCCATAAAAGGTTCCATAATAATTGTTTACTATTGTTAATTTATTGTTCACTATTTAGTCTTTATTTCCATATTTATGCACATAATCGTAATTGCTTAAAGTTAGTAAAGGACGTTCATTTAAATTTTTAACTGACCTCAAAAAAGAACAATGAGCCCAAGTCGTCGACGGCGCGTACTGTTCCCGCGCGCCTCAAGGAATTGTCAGCAAACCGTAGAGGCCCAGCCTGCTAACTGCAGGTAGGCAGGGTCGAAGCCTGCTGGGGTCACGGGTCAGCTTCTGAAAGGAAGGCTGGGCCCCGGCACGATAGGCAACGAAGGACGTCGACGTCGACATCGGGATTGTCACACTCTTTCTCTTCTATTATCTGTTCTTCATAATCCCAACTCCCCCTTGTATCTTCGGGAACGCTTTGAGTATCTTGTTCCGAGAGGAAAGCCTTGTCGCTCATCATCCTCTCTTCTCCTTTGTTTTCCTGCCCACACTTCAAGTCGCTACAGTGGCTCTTTTACCGTTCGTGCAGTGCGCCTCTGGAATTCTCTTCCACACACATTGAGGGCTAGCCCTTCGTTAGAGGTTTTCAGGCGAAGAATTAAGGAACATTTCCTATCAACATGACCCGTAATTATGTATGTATATGTTTTATTATTATTATTTATATATATGTTGTATATATTATGTTTATGTATAGTGTGCTGTACACATATCTATTTAGTATACTTTTAGTTTTAAGTTAGATGTAATCATTTATGTAATTAAGTTTAGTTGTGCATGATTGTCGTTATCCTCAAATGTGAGGTTTCTTTCTAATTTTTTATGTATTCGGTTTGCTGTAAGAAAACCCAATTATGGGTTAAGCTCGCCTATGTACATCCACTGACCTTTTATTGTTTTATTAAAACTGTATGTACAATAAAGAATAAAAAAAAAGAAGGAACGAGGTAGGTTTTTAGACAGTAAGAGTCTGACACTATTTGCCGCTCCGCCCAAGGGCGGAATCTGTTGTTGGATGATTTTACCTACCATAAAAAAAAAACAGGTTCTATTTTCGGCAGTATAGAATAAAATAAACCAACACAGGTACAATATGGGTACAGTATGCTTTTTTTTAAGTTTGTTTACCGTTTCTTGGGTCAATTGGGGTCGATTTAGTTTTTTTTTGTTATAAGGAGTAAACTTCCAAACCTTGGGGGTTTTGGCCGAAATTTCTCATAAGATAATGACAGAAACGTTGTAAAATTATTTTATTTTATCTGACTGAAAGAAGAGGGTGGTTCTATATTTCATCCTAATGATGAAAGGATTAGGGAGATAGGGATTAATTGCTTAGTATAGTATATTATAACTACACACTCTACACTTTTACTATTTAAACTTTCAGGAACTTTCTTTATGAACTGTTTTCCTTATTTAAGATGCTTTGACGTTTGATACCCAACACACTAAATAACTAACTACTAAATCTAAAAACTAATATAATATATTTTTTGCTAATTTATTTACTTTGAAAATTTTACAAATAATGAACCACCAATTGTAAGAAGGGAATAAATCCAAAAAACAAGAATGGAGATAATTAAAAAAAACTTTATAAATTTTTTACTTTCGACATAAAGGTTCATGTGATATCAATGATATTGAAGAAAATATAAATTCTGATTTATTTACTAATAGATCTGGTAGAAATATATAATATTATTGTATATATGTAAATGTAAATATCATGGATTTATTCCCTTCTTCCAATTTGTCATTTACTATGCACAAAATAATTTAAAATAATACACAATATAATGACAAAACCTCTATTATTCATCTACTTCTTCACTTTCGGATCTTGTAGTTGTCCAGGTCAGAATAACATCGTAAAAATCTTTGAATTCGTTAGGAATATATTGGATTACTTTTTTGTATGTCGTTCATTTTTTTCTCTTTATGGGTATTTTAGTAACATAACTCGTATTTTCGGGTTTGTAGAAGGTTTTTGGAGCAAAAATGTAGCTTTAACGAAACCATCGATAAATTCGGAACATGTCAAGTAACCTTTATGACTTGCACTGTACTCAAAGCTTCTATATTGCGAAATCTTGAATGTTGTTGCCTTGTCTAATGACTTACAGCTTTTCTTGAAACATCGCTGCCATGAGTTTTTAAAATCAAGTATGTCATTAGATGTAACGGGTTTAACTAAAAAACCCCTGACTTTTGCTGCCGAAATAAGATTATTATATTCATTTGGAACGTAAATTCTGTCCTTTCTCCTAATGAGTCTTTTAGCGGTCCCAAAATTTCTGTCACACTGTAAAAACGAATGGCCACGCACAGGAAAGTACTGATATATTTTTTCGACGATTCGTTGCAACAAGAGTGAGAAAGAATCTTATGAGGGAGTTGTTTCACTATAATTTAAGAAACACTATTTCTATAGTCGTACAGTTGATAGTTGGAAGAAGGGAATAAAGGAAGGATTTGTTTCCTTCTTCCAACTAACTATTTTTACGGCCGCTTGAGTCTATACGAAGCGAATGGTTTTTGTTCCTTACTTCGAACTCACAAATTAACCCTACGTCTAAAGAATGTAAAAGTGTAGAAAACTGAATATGTCAAAATATGGCGTTTATTCCCTTCTTCCAATTGGTGGTTCTAATTAATGTCAAATTTCTATATTTAGTAATCAAATACAAGGCCGCTACATGTTACGGTGTAACAGAAGCTCTCAGTGTTTTGTCATACTCAGGTCTGTCGCAACATACACACACTCCACTGAACAAATTGTGTGTTGGTTCGCATTTATTTTACGCTCCCACGGTAATGTTCTCAGGCCACCGCTGTATTTGCGCAGATTTTAACTTAAAACAAAACATACCTATCTACTGTAACATATGTAGCAACATTTGTAACTTGGCTGAAAAATTAAATAATTATTTTAGACACGTTATTTAAAAACTGGTAGGATGAAGGCGTTAAAAACAGATTTACCTATAGTCTGGTTTTTTTTTTTTTTATGGTAGGTAAAATCATCCAATGACAAATCCCGCCCTTGGGTGGAGCGGGAAGTAGTGTCAGACTCTTACTGACTAAAAACCTACCCCGTTCCTTCGTTGCCTATAGTGCCGGGGCTGAGCCTTCCTCTCAGAAAACGGCCCTTGACCCCAGCAGGCTTCGACCCTGCCTGCTTGCAGTTAGCAGGCTGGGCCTCTTCGGTGTGCTGACAGCTCCTTGAGGCGCGCGGGAACAGAACGCGCCGTCGACGACTTGGGCTCGATCCGGTCGGTAACCAGACAATCGGACAGCGTGCTACCCATTGCACGCCGTCCGCAAGCCCGCGCCTACGGTGGCCGGAAATCGGGATCGGAATCCCGGCGGCGGCTGGGGCGAGCGCCCCGTTGCCTCTGCCTGATGCGGTCGGCCTCCTCCTTTGCTAGCATTACTGCTTCGATTTGCGGTTGCTGTGTCAACGTCGGTGCCCACACCGGGGCCCCGTAGAGGGCCATACCTATAGTCTAGTATGTTATTTGTAATGATGAAAAAATAATACAGAAAACACACTTGTTATTATACATCACTATTTTTTAATTATGGCAAATACTTAAAGGGCTTATTAGAAAAGGTCTTGTTATTATTTAAGTAAAGTCTCAATGCATAATATTCATAAACAGCAAAGTTATGAGCGTTTGTTTATCTCCCAAAATCTCACTCCATTTCTGGAAACATTGTACAGGTTATTGTTTATGAATGAAAGAATGTCAATAAAAATGGAAAAACACTGCGTTTAGTATTTTCTAGTAGTAATTGTTATGCATAATGATTCAATTATGAATTTACCAATAATGACAAATTTTCGGGGACACTTTTGGAATTTAGTTTTTTGTACTTTTGACTACAAAAATATGATCAGTAACGGGTACTGATTGATCCCCATTTTTTTGTGCTCTAATCAAAAAATAGGGGTGTATAGCCTAAAGTATTTACCATATCTATTACTAACTTATGTCAGCGGCTTTGCTCGCGTGAAAGTAGGTTTCGCCATACAAACTTAGGACCCCCCTTTCATTCTCTTATAGGCTGATTTTTTGAAAATCCTCTCTTAGTTCTCGCCTATGTCATTAAAGAAAACATTGTGCAAAATTTCACGCTCCAAGGCCCGGTAACTTCGTGGTTTGATATGTCAGTCAGTCAGTTTTTCTTTTTATTTTTGCCTTATGTCTCAGGACTACGGTTCCGAACCGGACTTCTCTTTCGGACAACGCATAGGCTTTCAGAATTTGCGTTTCTTATATTGCGTGTTGTATAAATAAACACTATATAAGTATTATATTTCAATAAAGTTACTATATTGACCTATGATTCACAGACTTGGTCTTTGACTAATGTCCAAAAGTCTAGAATTAAGGTCACAGCTCATTAGAGCCACCCGGCACCCACTCTGCACCGCCTCGCCTCCAGTATTCTTCATATGGACTTGTATGGGTATGCACTCACTACATCAAAACGAGCGAACGAGGAGTGGACTAAATGGTGACAACTCGCTGCTTGTTGACGTTTATTGGTGATAACACGGCGTGCATCCGTAGACCACCTGTCGACAACGAGTGGCCGCCATACGACGAGGTGGTGCGGCGTGGTCGCGGGGTGACTCTAATGCGCTAACGTGTAATGGAGCGTAGTATACTATGAGTTAAATTAACAAATCAATTCTAAAATCTAGTAACGCGTGTGAGTGCACACTTAAAGGGGACTGGGTAAGACATATTTGCTACATGCTTGATGAACATGGGCCATTAAAACACAGAATTGGTGCCCTAATACAGCGGCAAGGGGCCGCCGCAGACCACGAAGAAGATATTATTTAGACGACTGTTGATAGGCTAGTTATATTATTAATACCAACACCTTAGGAGGCTCTCGTTAGGCGACTAGATCAAGGGCTTGATTCAGAAGGCTGTGCTCCTGGACGCTCGTATAGTTAGGAGGTTCCTCTCTCTGGAACCCTGATCGTCGTAACTTGGACCCTGTTCCCGATACCGGTGGACAACTATATTTTTCTTTTTTTTTATTGAAATATTTAAAAATATAATTTATATGTATCTATAGGAATAAACGGAATTATAATACTTCTGGATTACGGTTGGATCTATTCCCTCTCTTAGAGAGGAGGCCTGACAGTGGGAACATTAGGTAACATTAAAAGGCTGATAATGCTAATACTATCTCCAGAGCCCTAACCACAGGTAGCTTGGGTCCTGCTCACGACACTGGAGGAGTACTATTTTATCTTTTACAATGATATCTACCTTCATTATGCAGATAGATTTATACGATTTACATCCAGCAAAACCTGAATCTAAAATTAACAGGTCCTGTATATTAATTTGCATCACTTTCTTGATTGCGAAATCATAATATAAGTATCTCTGGCATCTAGAAGTGTTTCTCATTTCATTATATCTTAAGGTATTCAAGGATCTTGAGGTAACAATATCTCAATTCTCTGAAACAGGGAGGGTGAAGATCTTGCTTAAAAGCAATTCCACTTTGTACATTTTTCATCGCATTATGGTGGCTATAAAAGTCGTAGATATTTTATTATAACCGCTTTATGGGGGTAAGGTTAATAAAAGGAATTATTTCAATTACAACTTCATTTTTTCTTTTTGAATTTAATTCGAGGAGTCTCCTGGGAGTCATACGTTTATTTCATGTGGCAGGGTTATTTTCTGACTTTTGAATTCATCGTTTATATGTTTTTAGGGGTCCGGACTTCAAAAGGAAAAAAACGAAACCCTTAATATAGGATACACTTGTTGTCTGTACTCTGTCTGCCTGTCTGTCAAGACCCTTTATCTCAGGAACGCGTGGAGATATTGAGTTGAAATTTAAACCATATACTTAAATCTGCGGTCTCTTGAAGCTGTGATCAAACTTCTAAGTAAACGACAAAAAAGATAAGGCCGTTTATATCGCAAAAAGAAAAAACGTATATTTCGATACTCTCAAAGAAATCAAAATTCATAGATTACTTCCCGATGAAAACTGTTTTGTAGTTACGTCACAAAAAAATCTTTTTTTGTGATTTGGAAAAATCTTCGGAACTCGACTCGAGAATAAATTGAACAGTTTTCATAGTTAAGTTGGTACGGAAACCTCAGTGCGAGAGTCCGATTCGCACTTGCCCGGTTCTTTTTTAAAGAACTGTTTTGTTCGAATCGCAAAATTTTATTTTTTTCTTAGGGTGTTACCAATTTTATCAGGTGTTGTTTCAGCAATACTTCTCCGTTTTAGAGTAATTTTTCCAAAGAATTAACTTTGACGGTCTTTGTGACAATGTTGCCAGTTTTCTGAGCATGTTTGTAAATGAGGAGTGTAGTTAGTTATTATTTAGGCTTTTTTTGTACAATGCATAAATAAATCATTTATGTTGCACAAGAAAATTAATACATTTCCTATATTTATTAAGATCGAATTGCTTGTTTAAAAGTGATGCTATGGTTTCTATAAAAGCTGGGCCATCTTCCAATAGCTATGTATATTAAATCATTTAATTAGCGTCATCTAAACACAAAATATAATAACATTGCTTTTTTTTTAAATGAAGCATTTGATAACTTTAAAAGGACTAACACCTGTATTTATAAAGAAGTAATTAATTGTTACCAACCCGCTCTAGGCCCGCGTGGTGGATTACGGCCCATTTCCTCTCCTAGAGAGGAGGCCTGAGTCCCAGCAGTGGGAACATTATAAGACTGATGCAATGCTATGCTATGCTAATGAATTGTTGCTAGGTAATTTCTTATTAAGTCATTACTTGAGGTTCGGAAATTTCATTAAAATTTAATTTTTTTTTAACTATAGAATACAAATTGTTACTTAAGTAGTTACTTTTACTCAAGTAATTAGTTTTACTTGTTTATAAAAACGGGTGTAAGATTTGAAACGCTCTACCCTAGTAACTTTTATCAGCTTAAAAATACCTACTTAACGATTCTATACTAGCAATGGGTGTTATAGCTAACGGCAGGTTTTTTTATTTATTTTTTGTGGTAGGTAAAATCATCCAATGACAAATCTCGCCCTTGGGCGGAGCGGGAAATAGTGTCAGACTCTTACTGAATAAAAACCTACCCTGTTCCTTCCCTGCCTTGGATCAAGGGCCCTGGTATGCATTTTCATACATCCCCAGAGCCCTAGAGCTAATGGAAGGTAGGAACAGAATTTACATCTCCCTTTCACAACACAAGTTCAAAGCTTACAGAACAACCATTTAACTCCCCATTTCATCACAACCATTCAAACTGGAGTATCAAAGCACTAAATCGTGATATAACTATCTTAGAATCACGTGTAACTTCCTCTAAGTAGTTCCACATTTTGCTAAAGCTCTCTACATTGAGTGCTGTAACTTTACCCTTAGACCTTCTAGATGTATTTAAAACTAGTTTATTTGCGATTTAGATTCTTGTTATAGATAATCTTAGATTATTGTAATAGATAAGCTCACCGTCTGACCGTCCGGTGACCGTCCAGACCGAGCCCAAGTCATCAACGGCGCGTATTGTTCCAAGCGCGCCTCAAGGAGTTGCCAGCAAACCGTAGGGGCCCAGCAGGGTCGAAGCCTACTAGGGCCAGGGTCGGTTTCTGAAAAGAAGATTAGGCCCCGGTATTACTGGCAATGAAGGTACAGGAGTGCGTTTTAAGTCAGTAAAAGTCTGACACTATCTTCCGCCCCTCCCAAAGGCTCGCAGATGTCATTCGATGATTTTCCCACCGAAAAGAAAATCAAAACTTTAATCTCGTACCGCACTTAACAAAAAAAACTTTTAGTTTCTTAAACTTTACGGGGTCTTATAAACCCCTTACCGTCATTATGATAGCTTTCAAACGAAGTTTTAAACACGGGGTGTTTAAGAAACGCGTGTGGAAACGCGCGACAGCATCGCTACTAACGCGGGTTAGTCGCATTTGCAACGCGGTATAGAAAAAATGCTAACTTGCTACTAACACGTCACAGCATCGCGACTGTATCGATGCGAACGCGCTACAGCATCGCTACAAAAACTCACCGTGTGCAAGAAGCCTAACTGTTCAATTACAGTGACGCGGCGCGTTGCGCGGCGCGTTTGGCGGTCGGTCGTACATTGCCATATGTTTCTGTTTGCGCGAGCGATGACGCGGCCCGCTGCTGAAACGTACGATGAAACGCCCAACGCGCCGCGTCTCCATAAACAGGGCCTTATGGTCTGGTGGCCGGCCCGGTGTCTGAAAATTCATGACTATTGACACCGTCTTATATTAAGACCATCAGCCACGCGATATTGAAATGCAAAACATTGCAATATCGAGGCTCAGCGAGCAATTTACGAAGCTATTTGGTAGAACATCTGAAGAATTTAATAACTCTTTCGGCGAACATTCTGAAACAACTTTATACGTAGCTTTTTTTAATCATATCTCATTACATTGGGATTCTAGTAAACTTCACAAGTTATTGGACTTTACGGGGTAAAATATTAAACATTTTTAATAAGCCATCTTTTTCATACATAAAATTTTAGACTTTGGGAATTGTTAATTTCAAAATTATTTTGGATGTAAGTAATTTATGTACCTATAAGACTGATATTAATTTGTGAAATGGAAAAATGTTAATTTCTTCTTTCTTCATAATATAATTTGTGAGTATGAGTGTAGGTATATTGGTGACCTCTTCACGCTCGAACTATGAAGCGTATTTGCGTGATATTTGCCATACGAGTAGACCATGTACCGGAATAGCACATAGGACACTTTTTATCACACGAGTATGTTTCCTAGAAACGATATTACTATTTACACGCGGGCGCAGCCGCTGTCCGCAGTAATATATATGAATTACTTTGAAAGAGGGAAGTGCTACGCGATTCGTATCGTTTACTTAACTCGAGTGCCCCTTGCAAAATTTAACAAGAACCGAGGAGGGTATCAGACAAAGTCTTTGTACCGAGATTGAGTGCAATCTGCCACAAAGCATGTGTGACAAGGACTGAAGTTATATCTACGTAAAGTGTAGTTAAGCTAAGGGCACAATGACGGTACTATGCCCACTCTGTGGCAAGAACAATTTAGCTTGATTTTTTTTTTGCTTTCGGTATTGCAAGGAAACTTATCATTCTTCGAAAAAGGAAGGTGTTATGTTCCACTACCTATTTATCTATACTAATATTATAAAGAGGTAAAATTTGTAAGTTTGTATGTAGGGGGTAATCTCTGAAACTCATGATACAATTCTAAAATTTTTTACACTGGTAGAAAGCTACATTATTCCTGAGTGCTATAGGCTATAAATTATTTTTATAACATGTATATTAACCGAGCTATCAAAATTTTTGTCTTGCAAGTCGGAAAAAAATACCTCATAAAACAGAATTATTTGCGTGCGCTGCCTAGAGAGTTGCTTAAAATTAAAAACAATGTATGGCAACCTGATTCGTCTTAATTATATCTACAAAAAAGTCCGCGATAGCATATGTCTATCTTTTATATGTTATCTTTTATACTTCTTTATTTGCATTAAAAAAGTATTTTTTCGGCATACTTACGTTTGGTTGATTATTTGAGCAACGAAATATTAATTCTTGTCACAATAAATTATTTCAGTATCACAAGGATCTCTTATAGATAAGATTTGCCATTTACAGTATGTCAATTGGTCATATAGTTTCGGAGATAATATAAAATTACTAAAACGCAAAATGCCACTCGCACAACTTTCATTCGTAGAGCTCTAGATCTATCATGCTTTGTGCGGACGTTTTATCCATTTGCCCATAGATGGCATTCTGCAAATACGTAATTTTTCTGAATCGCGGTGTTAAGATTTTCCGTGGATTGATGACCCTCTGTTGTTGTTGCATGTCAGTCTGTTGCTTATTGGTTTCGGTTGTTTCGTTCGTTTGGTTGTTCGTTGATTCGTACTCCTAATCGTAATAATCGGATATATCGTAATTTCGGTTTATTTCGTTGTATGTTCGTACTTCGTTCTATCGTAATATTCGTAATTTCGTTGTACGAATTATAACGATAATACGATATTACGATTGTTTTGTTATAAAGGTTGACGGGTGTCGAGTCCCTGATCCCTCTCCCTTTGTTCATAATTGTTTTTAAGTCTGTGTAGTTTGTTCATTTGTTGACTAAGAGCATGCCTAAAAGGAAATCGCAAGTCGTAACTGTCCCGGCAGACATCACAGACAAGAGCAGTAGCTTATAATTTTATTAGTATTTGTGTTATGATGGATTAAAAATATATTATGTCATCGTACCCTTTCAACCCGAGGGTGCCGTAAAAGGCGACTAAGGGATAATTTACCTTGAGCAGACATTATGAGCAGAAATTACTGATCCGATTCCAAAAATTTATTTTACCAATGGGAAGGTACAGTAATGTCGAGTGTAAACTTATGTTAAAACAAGAAATTTTCCGCGGACGAAGTCGCGGGCAGAAGCTAGTTTATTTATAATAAGGACGCCATAATACTGTTACTTACAAATCAAATAAACTTACATATATTCTATTATATTTTTTTTAATGGCAACAAATAGAACCGATGTCGACTTGCCAAATGTCGAAAGTAAATTGATTAAGCAAACTGTGTCTGTGTCTCATCAATAGAAGGAATAAGAACGCTAGAGAAATAGACTATATAACTCTAGGCATAAAAAAAAACTTATATCTTAAATTGGCATTTCAGTAAACATGTACAGTACGGATGACGGATCTTGGCGCGCCTGAAGTTAGGCTCTGCGAACTTTAGCGCTCAAAATAAATGCGTCAAATAAATGATTTATAAAAATAAATGCCAATACCAGTTGTTAACAGCAATAACGACTGCTATTGGCATTTATTTTTTCAAACCATTTATTTTTTTACGAGGGCACAAGCGCTAAAGTTCGCTGAGCCTAAGTTCTGACGCGCCAAGATCCGTCGGCCGTACTGTAAATAACAGGAATGCATGACATTGATTTATTGATCTCTCGTAAATAGAAAAAATAAAAACTGTAAGTTATAAACAATATTGTTTTGCTCAAACAAATGTTATTTATTTATTGCATAGCATAGCATAGTATCAGCCTTATAATGTTCCCACTGCTGGGACTCAGCTCAGGCCTCCTCTTTAGAAGAGGGAATGGGCTGTAATCCACCACGCGGGCCCGGTACGGGTTGGTTGATGTCACATGTCTTCGAATTTTTGGTCCTAGGACATGCCGGTTTCCTCACGATGTTTTCTTTCACCATCGACCTATATTCTTGCGATAGACAAGCACGTTCATATAAACTATTTGTCAAAATACTGAAAAGTTCAAACAAAAAATCGCTGCAGCGCTAGATTGCCATTATGTCGTCTAACAAAACTTTTAAAACTTACAGCACTAAGACAGCTTATAGAGGATACTTTTTCGCGACCAAAAGGTCTAAAGCGCCATGTATTTCCTAGTACTTACGCGTTTCGTTCAACTTATTGCAATGACATGTCATCTATATAGATTTTTATACCGCAGAAGTGACACAGTTTCTTGCCTACAATACTTCATTACAATAATACTCTATTTCAAAATGTAATTATAGTGTATCTAAAAACGAGATCTCAATAACAGTAAAACAAATAAATAAATCAGTAATCACTAATAAGACTACAAGTTCAACTGAACCTAATTCAAATTTTAATATTAACCTGCACGTAATATGGTACTTAAATTACCTAAGTGCTAAGGAATGACAGCATGCTTAACAACAAAACTTACCGATGAAAACTGATACCTCATGATTTGCTGACATTTCGTCGTAATTTATTTAAAAAAAAAACAATCATTATTATTAATTATACAAAAAAAGAAAGAGAATTAAATAAAATATTTAAAAATTTCAAACAGTATAAAAGACCGTGCGAAGTCTGTATTTGGTAAACTAGCTGTAGGTAAAAAACTAATTCAGCTTTTTGTGGGAGGGAACATCTGCATGTTTTAGTCTATGATTGTAAAATGGGGAAGAGTTTAAATAAAATAATATCTTCTCTAACGTACTATTACGATAGTAGAAGCTATTACATTCCTGGAACAACCAATGGTTTTACTTACTTGACTACAAAATTATTATATATGTCCAAGTTCACTTAAATTTGTATTTATAAGCGTCGCTCTGACACTGCATGAACGTCAAAACTGCACTAATGCCATCAATGTAAAAGTGTTCGGCCTGCAGGTCAATTAAGTGAAGTAAAGTGACTGTACGGCACGCCTCATCTAGTGCGTAGTACATATATATCAATGTCTTTCACCGTTTTGAGAGCAGTGGTGATGACAAAAATTATACAAAGTAATGGCGCCTGGCTGGGTTTGAACTCGTAAGTCGGGGCAGTTAACACTCGGCCACCACTGCTCATATTTATTGCAATATTAAACAATCGAATAATTTAAAAAATATCATGATTACCGAAACAGTTTAGTAAATAAACATCATGATATTAAACGAACACGGTAAATGCGAGCGCTTATAAGGGATCCCAAAATTGTGTTGTGTCATGCACCGGGCTGTATAAAGAATGAAGAAACGAGAGATCGGGCAGGCTTGAATGAGTAGGTCAGAATAATAATGAGGTTGAACACATTAATAAATGAGGCATGAAGGAAAACCACCTTTGGTTACCGTGTGCTAACAAAGTCATACAATGGGTTAGGTTACGTTGGTATATATATGTGCATTAAAATGTAGTTTATTTTTACCTTTGAGTAGATTTTTTTGTGGTAAAAAAGAAAGCACCCGATAATTTCTGTCGCTCTAGAGTGGTGCCGGCAGGCGTTTTAGACTTTTACTGACTAAATCCACACCTGGGTCCTTCAGTTGTTCTTTGCGTTTAGGACCACGGTTTCCTTTTTAGGAATTCTCCGTGGCCCTAGCGGGTATTGGTTTTGCTGTGCCTCTACGGTTTACTGACATCTCTTTGAGGTATGTTGTGAGGTACTACGCGCCATCGACGACACGAAATCGAAGCTTGCCGGACAGTTGGACGGCGAACTACCCATTGGTCGTCGTTTACAAGCCAGCATTTTTAAGTAGATACAATAGTTATAAAAAATAAAAACTTCCAGTGTGATAAAAAACTGATTACCGATTTATCGGGCACGCCACGATATTGAGCACGAAACTATTATGGCGGTAAGTCCCCTCTTTGAGGCGTGGCTGGCTTTCCAGCCACCGGGATTCCGATCTCACGGTGACCTCACCTAAAGCATGACGCAGGTTCTCACCGAACATAGCAAGTTCGGTAAGTACCTGTACCGGATTCGTGCGGAAGAGACGCCCGGGTGTCGCCACTGTGTGGGCCGCTTGAAGGACACACTATAGTGGTGTGCCCCGCCTGGGCAGAGCATCGCCGTGTCCTCATAGGGGCGATCGGCGGCGGCAATCTCTCGCGCCGGGCCTTGGTACAGGCCATGGTCCGGAGCGAAGAGGCGTAGCCTCTTTCTGCGAAGCCGTACAGGAGGAGGAGGGATTCCGATCCCGATTTCCGGCCACCGTAGGCGCGGGCTTGTGGACGGTGAGCAATGGCTAGCTCGCTGTTAGACCGTTCGGTAACCGACCGGACCGAGCCCAAGTCGTCGACGGCACGCACTGTTCCCGTGCGCCCCAAGGAGTCGTCAGTAAACCGAAGAAGGGTCGAAGCCTACTGGGGCCAAGGGCTGCTGAAAAGAAGGCTCGGCACCGGTATGATAGGCAAAGAAGGAACAGGGTGGGTTTTTTAATCAGTAAGAGTGACACTATCTCCCGCTCCGCTCAAGGGCGGCGAATGTCATTGGATGATTTTCACCCACCATAAAAAGAAAATTACCTATTTATTTTTTAAGAAATATTGAACAGAGTAATGGCAAAGAAAAAATTGCGTGCAATTCAAAACTTTACCGTTGATTCACAATCTACACCCTTAGATCATTTCTATATTAGCATTATTCATGAGGCCCAATCAAAAAAGTAAAAAGAGCAAAGGAATTTACAGTGTGCTCCAAGCTTAAATTTTGCCTTAGTCTGGTAGATTGTAATCTTGTAACAAGGTTAGGTACATTAAGTTCTTAATAGTATCAAGAAATCTTGATTACTTACTTTTTTATTTCATACTCACTCGATGAATAACTTTCAGCCTTAAACATTATCATCATTTTAGCTGGAAGGCGTCCACTGCTGAATTTAGTATAGCATAGCATCAGCCTTATAATGCTCCCACTGCTGGGACTCCGGCCTCCTCTCTAGAAAAGGGAATGACCACCACGCGGGCCCAGTGCGGGTTGGCGGATGCTGAATATAGGTTTCCTCCAAATGTCCTCATAACGACCGGTCTTTGGTGCGTTTCACATGCATCGGATTCCCATCACAGAGGTCATCAAGTTCTCTAAGTACCTGTACAATATTCGTGCGGAGACGACGCCCGGATGTCGTCACTGTGCGGAGCGTCCGGAGGACACGGTGGAGCACACAGTCGAGGTGTGCCCCGCTTGGGAAGAGCATCGTCGTGTCCTTGTCGGGGCGATCGGCGGCAGCGATCTCTCGCGCCGGGGTTTGGTTCAAGCCATGCTCCGGAGCGAGGAGGAGTGGCAGGCGGTCGCCTCCTTCTGCGAAGCAGTAATGCTAGCAAAGGAGGAGGCCGACCGCATCAGGCAACGGCGTACACGCCGCCGCCGCCGCCGGGATTCCGATCCCGATTTCCGGCCACCGTAGGCGCGGGTTCGCGGACGGCGGGCATAGGGTAGCTCGCTGTCCGTCCGTCCGGTAACAGACCGGTCCGAGCTCAAGTCGTTTACAGCGCGCACTGTTCCCGCGCGCCGCAACGAGTTGTCAGCAAACTGTAGGGGCCTAACAGGGCCGAAGCCTACTGGGGTCAAAGGGTATGTGAAAATGGCACCCGGGGCCCTGGGACCAAGGCAAAGAATGGAACGGGGTAGGTTTTTAGTCAGTAAGAGTCTGACACTACTTCCCGCTCTACCCAAGGGCGGGATTTGTCATTGGATGATTTTACCTACCATAAAAAAAAAACACAGAGGTCATCGGTCCACCTATTGGGAGGTCTTCCAATGTTTTCCGCGGTCGCCACTTCAGAACCAATCGAAAATAATTATAAGTTGGTCCTGCCATTATGATGTTTATCCTTTCGGTCTCATCGAACATCAGTTTGGCGTTCTATGTGCCCAGCCCATTGCCACGTAAGTTTGATAACTCATTGCGTTAAGACAATTCTCCTGCGGATATCTTCGTTTCTGATTTGATCACATAAGATAGGGTTGCCAACCATCCTGTTTTTGTACTGTCCTGGGATGTCCTGGATAGTTTTTAAGCAGTGTCCTGAGTTTTTAAAGCACCTTGATAAGGTTAAGAATTTTAAAATTCGTATCGCTACTCAGTTACAATTCTTAAGATATGGGCGGACTCACGGCTCACAAGTCTTTGCGGTGCCCTACTGTTTAAAAACAAAGGCGTGTCAAAATTTAAATTTCTTTTCACTAAAAATATGATAATTATCATTACTTGAATTATAATATAGGTATTAATTTAATTATTGAAACATTATCTATTATTGTGCTATGTTTTATATTGAATTGTTCTGGTTTTTCCAACTGCAAATCCTAGTTTTTTAAACTTGTGGTTGGCAACCCTAACGTCAGAAAAATCGCGAGCATGGTCTTCTGGGTAACTTCAAGCCTTTTAATGATAACTATTGTTAGCAGTCACTTTTTAGTATCATTTGTCATCACTGGCAACACACACTGTTGGACTTTCGTTTTGAGAGTCTGTGGTATGTTGGACGAGAAGATATTGAACCGCTTCCTGACCGCTGCCATGCCGGATTTTATTGGATTCTACTATTGACCTCTTTTTCTGAGTTAGGCCTACTTAACTGGGCCTTTGTTCCAGGTTAATGTAATCGTTTAGAACTCGGAGTGTAGTGACTTAAATACAATGGAAAGTTAATTATAAATTAGATTTCGCCTTAGAATTTTCTACAACGATGGCTTACCGCGTTGAGTTTCAAGTTAACAAGTTTGGTTTTTGTTATTTTCATTATTCAGTATTCATAAGATATTTGAAGAAGAAGATACTTACTTGCGGGTGTAATTAATGTTTTGTTAATGGTATTCTACCATGGTTTACAACAAGTTGTTTGAAATGTGACTTTTTCTCAGGAATTGGTAATATTTGGTCTTGTTCAATACTTTGTTTTGTGAAATAAAACATTTTTCTACTGTTCCGTAATTTGAAATATCACTTGATACCATAAACCACCATAAACTACCTGAGTATCTTTTCTCCTTCTCTGTGTAATCCATCCAAAGGTTGTCTGTAAGAGATCGCTTTTAGCGATAAGACCGCCCATTGTGACACCCTAGTAATTTTAAGTTCTTTATGTAATTTTATTTTTTGGTGGACAATAAAGAATACATCTATCTATCTATCTTGACTTGTATAAACATAATTATTTTATATCAAATTGATAATTGAAGCTACCGATACAGTCACCACCTTTCAGAGTCACTATTTTACGAGATCAGATAAACAAAAAAACTGTGTGAGGACTTCACTGCTCATTTAGAGCTTTAAATGAGCAGTGAAGGAGCAGTAGTGGCCCAGCTCCGTCCTGTAACCGTCCGGACCGGGCCCAAGTTTCGTTCCACGTGCGTCTCAAGGAGATAATTATCAGCAAACTGTAGGGCCACAGCAAGGTCGAAGCCTACTAGGGTAAAGAAGGAATAGGAGTGGGTTTTTAGTCGGTAAAAATCTGACACTATTTTCTGTCCTGCTCAATGGCGCGGAGATGTCATTGGATAATTTTCCCACCGAAAAAAAAGTAGTGGCTTAGAAGCTTAGAAGTAATAGTACCGTCTTACGAGTAGTCGTCTTGGGGTCAAACCTAAGCAGGTGCTTTAGTTTGTGTATTATATTTCATTAGTACTTAAAAGGCGAAAACATCGTGAGAAAACCGGCATGATCTAGAAGCAAAAAGTTCGAAGATATATATATATATAAGATAATATATATAATCCTCAAATTAGCCCGAGTGGCGGATTACGTTTAATTTCCTCTCCTAGAGAGGAGGCCTGATTTCCAGCACAGAGAATGGCACTGATTCACAAGCCTGCCCCCTAACCAATTTACAATCGTTTCGTTTAGCGTGAACGCTTGGAGTTTTCCACGTCCCCAATTCCTTTGTTATGACGTAATCTCAACGCTCAGTCAGATCAAAACAAAGGAATTGGGGGCGCAGCCAACTCCAAGCGTATAAGCTAAACGAAACGATTGTAACTTGGCTAGGGGGGCTGATTATATGTAAATGCAATGCATCAGGAAATAAAATTGGAATTATTGAAAAAATACTAAACTAACGCTTTTCCCCAACAGTATTAGTTTACTGCGAATTCACAAACGGCCAAAGTTTTTAGGCGGGCTCCTACTAATTGCGTACGAAACTACACAAATGATTGCTATGTCCTTAATGAGTATTTCACGTGGTTTGGGAAGCTTTCGAGTTAAACAGTAATAATGAGCGATAATGTATGGAAACGTAAATGTTTCAGTTTGCTATCATCATTATGCATAGGGTGGGGTGTCTGTGCAAGCGAGCGTTTCATTTTTATGCGAGTTTTCATCATTAAATAACTTTTCTAGTGGTAGTAGCACATTTTTACTGGCTAAAGTTGTTTTTATTACCATGTGGATTTCATCACACATGCGGGATTGCCACACCCCGCACGCGTCCCGCGTGAATATTCTCCGCTTTACAATAAATATTTGCATGAAAAGGACATACCCATGCGGAGCAAATCCGTATGCGTGAGATTCGTGTGTATTTCATTACGCATGCGGGAATGTCTCGCACGCGTAACTGCCGCAAATGTCCTTTTCATACTAGTATTTATTGTAATGCGTGGAATACGCACGCGGGACGCGGGATGTGATCCTAGGCAGTAGCCTCGCATGAATCGTAATCCCGCATACGTGATGAAATCCGCACAATATTAAAAACACCCTAAAACCCATCTGTGTTCCTTCAGTAGCCCTTTACGTTCCGGGGCTTTAGTAACTCTTTCGAGCAACCCCACAGTCCTGACAAGCGACTGAATTGTGTAGAAAAAAATTAAAGTTCAAAATACTTTGCGCGTATCGTCGCGTGTACCGCCATAGTGAACATGTATATTTTTCCATACACAATAGACGCACGCAGTGAACCAAAATAAATAAGTACTCTATAAAAGTTTGTTTAGAGTAGTATCATTAGGCCTTAAAATAAATATTTTTTTATATTTGAAAATAAAAATTTAAATACCTATTGAAAAAAATATACAAAAAAAGTGAAACACTCTGCCTGGGCAATAATTTTTGCTTTGATTTACTATATTACTGAATAAAAAAATATATTTAGTAAAAAAATATTATACAAATTCATTTAAAATATTCGGAAACAAAGACTTTTTTTTTAATAGTGGCAAAAATTGCCTCTTGACCCTCCCTCTTCGCTACAATAGTTCTCCTTTACTTTCAGGCTGGCAAAACAGCCGATAAAACTAAGTATTCTTTTTTTAAACTATGCCCCACACTAGGAATTACTCCTGTATCATGAGTGCGTTCACAAACATGTAAACTCACATACACAAGACACCCAGACCCGTAAAACCTATCTGTAGGCCATACAAATACTTGTTCCGTGCGGGAATCGAACCTGCGACCCGCAGCGCAGCAACCAATCGCTCAACCAATGCATCAACCGTGCCGTCAAAAACATTAATTGTAAACGAAAGAAACAAATCACTATAATATCCGCTAACAGTGCGACCGCAAGTCGAAGGAAATCAAGGAAATACTTTTAAAACTTTCGCATGTTCAGAAAGATAGTTACCTTAAACGCAACTTTTTCAACTTGAGGTTAATTTAGATATTTTATTTCTAACTTTCAGTACAGAATTCAGTAAAACAGCAATCCTTTTCTTCATTCAACCCTATACAAATGGCAACACGTACATGTGCCGACTTGTTTCGTTGAATTTAATACGGAACAAGACGGCACGTGTCTAGAAACACAAATTACATGTGTTTGCAGACATATTTTATTTTGTGTCGCCTTTGGGACATGTGAGGCGTAAATCAATTTTTGTATGAGATGTGATTTTTTTATGGTTATGTTTCGTAGATTTACGTCGCGGTTATTCTTGTGTTAAAGTTATAAATATAAATGTGGTAAATAAATTGTTGCTTTTTATTTCATATCAAAGCGAAATAAATACATCTGTGAGGAAAGCTCGTCTTTCTTTGATTTAATACTTTTTCGTACATAAATAAAAATTGAAAAATGCAAACATGCTTTCTGAGTAAAGGATCGGCTACGTAAGCGCGTAGACTGCTACGTGATCGTAGCACGCCTACGCAGCAATCGTAGCTCGTAGCTTCTAGACGACAACTACAAGCTACATTCTAACACTGACAATTCTTATTGGAATATTTTGCATTTTATTTATATCATTCTGTTATTGTAGCACGTTACAATTGAATACAATACATACTTATTTGGACAATTTCATTTTTTTTTTCAACTATATAACTACTATTATATTTATTTTGTTTTTGATACATCAAAAATCTTATTCTTCACATTATTAATTGTAACACCAAATATCAATGTACTATTTATTCTATCAACGTCATTAATGTTGATAGAATAAATAGAATCGCACACTGATGGTTACGTACACTACGTACAATCTACCTTATGTAAATAGTTCAATTCTTAAATTGAGTTTAGAAGACTTTTCCGAATCGCAAAAAAGTTTCTTTTTGTGATGTAACTAAGATTTTTTCCTACTACTACTAGTTTTCGATATTTGTGCAATGAGACCTTGCTCTATGCCAAATTTCAGGATTCTAGGTCGATGGGAGTACCCTACGAATTTTGATTCCTTCGAAAGTGTCGAAACGTACGTTTATTGCTAAACGGCCGTATTTTTTTTTTTTCGTTAACTTATAATTTTATCTTTTACAGCCTCAAAGGAAAGCAGACTTCAGTATAAGGTTTAAATTACAACTCGATACCTCCACGCGTTTCTAAGATAAAGGGTTTTGACAGACAGACGAACGGACAACAAAGTGTTTTTATAAGGCTTCCGTTTTTTTTCTTTTGAGGTACGGAACCTTAAAGATAGACGCCTTGCCGTCGGAAGAAAAATCGAAGACATGTGACATCTACCAACCCGCACCGGGCCCGCGCGGTGGATTTCGGCCCATTCCCTCTCTAGAGAGGAGGCCTGAGTCCCAGCAGTGGGAACATTATAATGCTGATGCTATGTTATGCAATGCTTGCCGTTGGGCAATTTTACCTACTTGAATAATGATTTCCATACACGTACACAAACTAATAACCATTCACAACTCGATGCACGAGTTAATAAAACGCAGATACTCGTCGAATACTATTGACACAGTGAGGGCAGCACACTTTTTGATCACACCAGCATTCGAAAGGCCGTAATTTGGCCGACTCGGTTTATTTTCCCTTAATATCGGATCTCAATCCCGTCTGATTGCAGCGTAGCAGTTTTTTAAACGTTTCAAAAGGCGAGTTGAATAATTTTCACTCGAGAGTTGGAGCAGTAATTCAGTCTTTTTGATATGAAATGTTCAATTTCTTTTATACAGCGTGGATAAATTTTGGTCAGTGAACCAGTATCAATATCACACTAAAAATTAAAATTGACAGGATCATGGCAAAGTCCTGATTTTTTTTTATCGTATATGGATGAAAAATATATAAAAGTTTATAGACCAATCAAAATCAAGAGTGAATAGGTTACTTCTAGGCAAGTGTGCTTCATCGTCGGCCACATCATCGCTTACCATTAGGTGAGATAGTTGTCAAACGGAGCATACCAATAATAAAAAAAAAAAAACAAATTAGTAAGTAATTTTGTCTTAGGTATTGTTAATAGGATCTTTGTTATAAAAGATATTTCAGTTTCAAGTTGGTGAGATTACACATACACCGTTAAATTATATTTTTTGTTTTAGAAAAGAAGTACTTTATTTTTTAATTTTATCTTTATAAATTGATATTGTTTCTGTACCTGATCGACCCTCCACGGGATTAAAACGACTAAAATTTAACGGTGTATTATGTCTATACGTATCTTTCTCTTTATGAATTTTATAAATCATCAAACGCATTTTGACTTACATAGACAGACACTTAATAATTTCATCAACGATTTCCTCGCGGTTTTTCTTTGTATGAATGTGTGTGTGTATGTTTGTTACTTTCTTTTTAAATTTCCTTTTCATACAAGTATCTATTTATTGTAATGTGTGGAATATGCACGCGGGATGCAGGGCGTGATATCGGGCGATGTGAAGTTGAGTATTTGTTAGAACAGTAACAAATTATTGCGTTTCATATTTTGGAAGTGATATCTACCAGAAAACCTTTGGGTGGATGAATCGTTTACCTATGTCTATGATTTTCTTCTCAAGTACTTTCTACTCTCCTAATAGTACCTTCCCTCTAGTACCTCCATTAGGAAATTAAGCTCCTCAAATTATTCATACGCAACATCCCCATATTCCACATCAACGAAAACATAGCACACCTTGCCACGGCGTATGCAACCCCTGGCACTGTGTCACGTTTGCTACCCCTGCATAAATTCGTCAGCGTGACGGTAACAATGACAAATAACCACATACGTGAGTGCTGAAGGTGCAAAGAGCATTTTTATGGGGAAGGGAAATGTGGAAATAATGTCACACAATTCACACATAATGACACGCATGTATTCCTTGGAGGGTTACGCAGAGGTGCATCTTTAGTACATCGTCATTTCTGCGTGATAGTTTGAGGGTAACTGAGGAAACTTAAGTGGTAGAGGCAGAAGACGCTTCGGGTGTCGGGACTCGCAGGGCGATGACAAGAAAAGAAAGAAAAACACGTTTGTTTGGCCCACAGATATACACAATGAATAAAAAATTATATGTAACAATATATATCAACATTGTGTGTCTCCGGGCTGCGCCAAATAGGTCCAATAATAAAGCGAGGCCACTACATAGAAGTTGCTTGACGCTGCCGTAGGCGCGGGCGACGGCGAGTAATGGGTAGCTCCCGTTATGTTTCGACGCCTCAAAGGGATGTCGGTACAATGGATGGGGTCTACTAACTAGGGCCGATGCCTGCTATGAATACTCGCACGTGAATTTTACATATAAACAATACTCATGTCCACTGTTGGACATAGGCCTCTGTTCCACAACGACGGGTCCTGTGCGTCTCGCATCCATCGGACTCCAGTGACCCTGACCAGGTCATCGGTCCACCTTGTGGGAGGCCTTCCAACGCTGTGTCTTCCGGTACGCGGTCGTCACTCCAGAACCTTCCGGCCCCAACGGCAATCTGTTCTGCGTGCAATTTGCCCTACCCATAGCCACTTAAGTTGGGCGATTCTTCGTGCTAATCTTGGTTCTTTTGCGGATATCTTCATTTCTGATTCGATCACGCAAGGAAACTCCG
Source organism: Leucania comma (assembly GCA_958295575.1). NCBI lineage: Eukaryota > Metazoa > Arthropoda > Insecta > Lepidoptera > Noctuidae > Leucania > Leucania comma. Next base: position 8,186,957 of record OY282474.1, on the reverse strand, counting down.
AGCATAGCCCTTTCCTTTGCCCTTTGGGTGACTTTAATTTTTCATATGAGGCCCATTATAAGTGACCACGTTTCGGAATCATATGTCATCACAAAACACGCACTTGTCATAGATTTTCGTCTTGAAACACTGTGGTATGTTGGACGAAAAGAAACCGCGCAGCTTCCCGAACGCTGCCCAGCCGAGTCTGATTCGACGATTGACCTCTTTCTCGAAGTTAGATCTTCCTAACTGGACCGTCTGTCTCAGATAAACGTAGTCGTCCACAACTTCGAGTTTAGAGCTTCCGATCTTGATAGGAGTGGGTGCTACATGGATGTTAACCATGATTTTGGTTTTTTCCATGTTCATTTTGAATCCCTCTCTTTCGGAAGCTCTCCTGAGGTCACCGAGCATTGTACTGAGCTCCTCTGTAGTCTCAGCCATGACTACTATGTCGTAGACAGACCGAAGATGATGGTGATCACTGATTTGATATGATTCCCCACCTCAAAAAAGGATTTGGAGAATGTGCGACAGAGTGTAAAGTCTCACATACCTCCGTTGAAAAGGGAGGATCCTCCGACCAGACAGGTGTTATATCTGGTGGGCTACTGCCCGATAGATGATTTCTATATGTTCAAATTGCGCGGAGAATGTTACGTGCGGGATGCAGGATTAGTTCATTTGTGACGACATAGATGTCGCTACAAGGCCATCTTCGCTTCGTCTAATTCGCTTTTTGTTCCTACTGAAAAGTTACGTATTTCACAGTAACAATGTATTCACTGGCCGTTTATTTAGGTACCTAAAAAGCGCAATCAAAAATCTGCAATCCATTTTCACGTCATAACTTCATCTATTTCCCGCAGCTTTTTCAACGCGACCTAACCGCGGTGTAACTCATCATTTGCGGAGTGATTAATGTGCGTCATCATTCTTTCCCTTTATTACCAAGCAATGGTTTATGAACAATACGATACTCTCCCTAGAGTATTTCACAGGAATTTGGGTTATTTGTGTGAGTATTAAAAAGGAGTTTTGAGGTTAGTTATTTGGATTAATATTGATAATGTTGTGTGTTTGAAGTTTTTGTACAAATATTTTTTATTGTTTACCTTTAAATATGTTTTTTTTTGTAGTTAATAATAGTAAATGTGATTTATGAGGGTGTGGTAAGGTGTGCAGAGTTGAGGATGGCAAGCAATGGGTAGCTCGTCGTCCGGTAAGGACGTTTCACGCGTGTTTCAAAGAGGTGTTAGCGAAATGGACGAGGCCCACTAGGGCTGATACCTGCTAGGTACTGACTTCACTGGACAGGCTGTGCTTTATATTTGACAGCTCAATTTTTGCAGTTATTTGGAGCGCCACTCGCGAGCGTTCAGAGAACTAATTTGACAAAAATGCAAATGGCTGTAGAGAAGTGAACAGTACTCTGAAATATCCCCACCGCCTGTGTTCCCACGTTGTCGTCGTGGTGGGGCTTGCGTGTCTCCGTGATCTTGAGGGCTAAGCCGGTAGAGCTACTCATGCCGGAAGGCCTCAAGGGAGAGACCAGACCAAGAGGAACACACCCAGGCGGAGTCCAGTCGGACCGCCACAGAGGGTGCGCAGCTCAGGAGCATCGGCACAACCAGCTGTTGGTGCTCTTGGGCGGCGATCTTGGAGAAGTGGGTTCGCCTCCGGTACGTGTCTGTTCAGCAGACATGACCAGGATGGCGAACGTGTTAATGGGGACCCCACCCCATAAAAAAGGCAAAACCATGAACGCGGCTACTCAAGAAATATTACCCCAGGGGGGTACCACCTGCCCAGCAGGAGGAGAATCCCCCCCCGAGCAAAGCTCGGGCTGCCCCTCGTATTCTGGGGGGGGCAAGTACCGCGTCGGGTCTCCGGACCCCGTACCGTCCCTTGAGGACGCATTGAGCCAGGGTGGCTCACCTGCCCGCGTTGCGGAGTCCCTGGGACCCGTTCCCAGCACGTCCGCGGCGCCGGCAGGTACAGGACAGGCCGGCAGGACTTTCGGCCTTAGGGAGGTGAGCGGAGACTCGGCGTCGGACTCGGATGCCGCGTCTTCGCTCACCTCGGAGAGGATGGAGGTTGAGGAAGAATTCGCTCCCAAGAGGAACGAATTCTTCCTAAAGCGCCCGAAGCCAGGGTGTTGTCCGGGGTCGTCCTCGGACGAAGCGTCGGCCCGCAAAATCTCCTCCTCCGGGCGGGGGGCGGGCCGCAAGTCGGGAAGGGGAAGGGGGCTCTCTGTTCAGGAGTTAGCCACCCAGCGATCCCTGGAAATTGCCAGGGAGGCGCTACCCCTCGGGGCGACCACCGGCCAAGTCGGTCGCTCGGCGCCTGTGCCGTCTGACAACTTGCCAGACGGCATGAAGGAGGCGCTCGCCAAATTTGGCGAAATAGTCACGGCCACTCTAACGGCCGTGTCTAAAAAACGGATGTTTGCCTCGAAAGAGACGGCCATCTCCCAGGGGGCCGTCTCCATTTCGGAGGCACTTGCCGTAGTCTTCGAGCCGCTCGAGAAAGACTTCAATAGAAGGATTGAGCGGCTCGAGGCGGACCTGGCCGATCGCCAGGGAGGTGGACCCGTCGCCCCAGAAAGGGGACGCAAGCAGCGCCAAGGCGAGTCCCAGTCCCTGCCCGGGCCGGAGAGCGAGCTGCTGACCCTGCTGCGGCAGGAGCTGGCTGCTTCCCAGCAGCAGAACCAGCAGCAACTGCAGCGGTTCCAGGAGCGGATCCAGCGGCAGCTCTCCGTCCTGGAAGGCGTAGTTTTGCGTCCCCCGCTCGCGGCCTCTGGACCGAAGAGGGCGGTGACGTACGCCGCCGCAGCTGCGGCCACGGCTGCTGCGCCCAAGGCGGGCCCATCTGGGCAAGCCGGGCGCGGGGCCATGGCGGCTAAGCAGCAGCAACGGCGGCAGGGAGGGGCTGTCCCTCCCCCGAAGGGCAAGGCGGCGGCTGTTCCCACCGCTAAACCGGCAAGACGTCCTGCCGGGGCGGTTACCAGGCCGCCTCAACCGCCCGAAGAACCTTCGGCTGGCGCCGAGTGGACGGTGGTCGGCGCCAAGAAGAAGGCGGGCAAGGCGGCCAGGGCGGCCAGAAAGCGCGTGAGGCGGCTGGAGCGCAAGAAGCGCGCCATGGCGGCTAGACTTCGCGCCCCTAAATCCGAGGCTGTAGTGATTACGCTACAGCCTGAAGCGGAGAAAAGGGGCGTGACGTACAAGTCCGTCATGGACAAGGCGAGGCGGGCGGTGCTGCCCCATCTCAAGGAGCTCGGAGCCTCTGAGGGCTTCCGCATGCGGCGCACCGTGACCGGTGCCCAAATGCTGGAGGTCCCTGGCGCGTCCAGTGGCCCAGCGGCAGACGCCCTGGCCAAGAGGCTCAGGGAGTCCCTGGACGCGGAGGAGGCCCGAGTGTCCAGGCCCACGAAGTGCATCGACATGCGCATCATGGGCTTGGACGACTCCGTTGGGGTCGACGAGGTGGTGGCCGCCATTGTTGGTGCGGGAGGGTGCACAGCCGACCAGGTTCGGGCGGGCACCATCCGCACTGATGGCACAGGCATGCGAGCCGTGACGGTCAGCTGCCCCGTGTCGGCGGCCAAAACCATCACTGGGGAGGGCCGAAGGCTTCTGGTGGGCTGGGTCTCCGCCCAGGTCAGACTGTTGGAGCCCAGACCTCTGCGGTGCTACCGCTGCCCTGTGGGACACCACGCGGGGGCCTTTTGCGCCGCGGAGGTGGATCGCAGCGACCGTTGCTTCCGATGTGGTCAGCCTGGTCACAAAGCCGCCGAGTGCCGTGAGTCGCCGCACTGTTACGCATGTGCGGCGGCAGGCAAAAAGGCGGACCACCAGGCTGGTTGCAGGTCCTGCGACCCTCCAACGAAGGTGAAGCACAGGGTTCGGCCCATCCCCGGTGACGTCCTCACCGCCGCAGCCGCGTCCGTAGCCGCCGCCGCTATCGCCGCCACAGCCGCCGCGGCAGGACCCTCACAGAGGGCTCAGGAGGAGATCGTAATGGAATGTCAATAACAGCTCCATTACGTCTCCTCCAGGCGAACATCAACCACTGCGCCCCCGCTCAGGATCTGTTGCTCCAGAGCATGGCGCAGTGGTCGATTAATGTCGCCGTAGTCTCCGAGCCGTATTTTGTCCTGCCCAGTGCAGACTGGGTTTCGGACCTAGACGGCTCGGTGTCCCTAATTAGGTCGACCGCCGCCGGTACCCCGCCCCTCGAGCGCGTCACGAGGGGACGAGGTTGCGTGGCAGCACGGTTCGGGGACATTGCAGTGGTAGGCGTCTACCTGTCCCCGAGCAGATCTCTCGGCGATTTCCACATCTCCCTTATGGAGCTGAAAAACGTCGTCGTTGGGTTTAGGGACCTCCCCGTGGTCGTTTGCGGGGACTTCAATGCCTGGAACGAGGCTTGGGGTTCCCGCTACACGAACGGGCGGGGTCGGTCGGTAGAGGCCTGGGCTGAGGAGTCCGGCCTGGCCCTCCTAAACCGGGGCTCTGTTTCCACGTGTGTGCGGATGCGGGGCGAATCAGTGGTGGACCTGTCGTTCGCCAGCCCCGATCTGGCACCACGTGTCGTCGACTGGCGTGTTATGGAGGGGGTGGAGACGTTCTCAGACCACCGGTACATCCGGTTTGACGTCTCCGCCCAAACCTCGACCGCGCCGGTCCAGCGGAGCCCTTGTGGTCCGCGATGGGCGCTGAGGCAGATGGACCGGGAGCTCCTCCTGGAAGCCGCGACGGTACAGGCCTGGGTGCAAGCACCGGACAGGCCTGTCGACATTGACGTCGAGGCAGAGTGGTTCCGGGAGGGCATGTCGCAAATCTGCGACGCGTCAATGCCCCGAGTCCGTCCAGGACGTGCCAAGCGCCAGGTGTACTGGTGGTCGCCGGAGATTGCGGCATTGCGCAATGCGTGCAACCACGCGCGACGTACCGGCGTCAGGTACTGCAAGCGCCGCAACCGCCCGCCGGATGCGGAGGCTGTTGAGGCGGAGCTGTACGAGGGTTACAGGGTAGCGAAGCGCACCCTCCGAGCGGAGATTAAGCGGTCCAAGATGGAGGCCCGCAACGTCTGGCTGGGGTCTCTGAATGCAGACCCGTGGGGACGCCCATACAAGATGGTACGGGAGAAACTCCGTCCATGGGCTCCCCCACTGACTCAGAGTCTCCGGCCTGAGCTCGTGGAGGGTGTGGTCAGCACTCTGTTCCCTACGCGGGGGGTACACTCCCCCCCGTCTATGGCTCCGCCAACACCGGCAGTACCTGACGCGGACCACGACGACGACGACGATGTTCCAGAGGTGACCGAGGTAGAGATGAGAGTGGCGGTACGAAGGCTGAGTGCCAAGAATACCGCCCCAGGACCTGACGGCCTGCCTGGGAGGGCCTGGGTCCTGGCTATGGAGGCTCTCGGGCCTCGATTGAGGGGGCTCTTTAGCGCATGTCTGGAGAGGGGCCAGTTCCCACTTCGCTGGAAGACGGGGAAACTGGTCCTCATAGCGAAGCCTGGGCGCCCTGCGGACTCTCCGTCCGCGTACCGGCCCATTGTGCTGCTCGACGAGGTGGGCAAGCTCTTTGAAAGAGTCATTGCAAACCGCCTCGTCGCGCGCCTTGCAAGGGTGGAGCCGGACCTGTCGGACGGACAGTTCGGTTTTCGCAGGATGCGCTCCACGGTGGACGCCATCATGCGCGTGCGAGCCCTCACGACGGGGGATGCGGTGTCCCAGGGCAGGTGTGTCGTGGCAGTGTCCTTGGACATTGCCAACGCCTTCAACTCCCTGCCCTGGAGTTGCATTGGAACGGCACTCCGGTACCACCGGGTGCCCGACTACCTCTGTCGTGTGATCGAGGCCTACCTATCGGAGAGGTATATCATCTACCCCGGTCACCAGGGAGAGTGGAAACGTCGAGAGATGTCGTGCGGTGTTCCGCAGGGATCGGTACTAGGACCACCCTTGTGGAACATCGGGTACGACTACGTGCTGCGCGGCGACTTCCCCGACGGGGTCAGCGTGGTCTGCTACGCGGACGACACGTTGGTCCTAGCGCGGGGAGAGTCGTACCGGACGGCGGTCGAATTAGCGACACGCGGGGTTGCGATGGTCGTTGACAGGATCCAGCAGTTGGGACTCGAGGTGGCACTGCACAAGTCCGAGGCCATGTGCTTCCACGGCCCTCGGGGTGCGCCACCACCTCGTTCCCAGCTAACGGTAGGAGGGGTTCACATCAGCGTCGGGTCGACGATGAAGTACCTGGGACTCGTCCTCGACAGCTGGTGGAACTTCAGGGAGCACTTCCGACGTCTGGCTCCCAAACTGAATCGGACTGGGGCTGCTCTCGGGCGGCTCCTGCCCAACCTCAGGGGACCAGACGCCTCCTGCCGGAAGCTCTACGCGGGAATCGTTCGGTCCATGGCTCTCTACGGGGCTCCGGTGTGGGCACCGACGTTGCAACAGCAACCGAGGACCCAGCTGAATGCGTGCCAGAGGGTCATGGCAATACGCATGGTGCGAGGGTACCGAACGATCTCCCGCGAGGCGGCGACCCTCCTTGCTGGCCAACCGCCGTGGGATCTGGAGGCAACAGTCCTTGCACACATGCACGACAAGCGCATGGAGATGCAACGCCGGGGCGAAATTCCGCTGCCACGACAAGTCGAGGCATGGCGGACAGAGCTCCGGCGGGATCTCATGGCGAAATGGCGTCAACGACTATCGCAACCTCGTTCGGGGCGCGCCACAATTGGGGCGATAAGGCCCATCCTTGGGGCGTGGCTGGAAAGACCTCACGGCGTTCTCAACTTCCGCACGACGCAGGTGCTTACCGAACACGGAAAGTTCGCTAAGTACCTGTTCCGGATTCGTGCGGAGGATTCGCCCGGGTGTCGCCACTGTGCGGAACATCCGGAGGACACGGTGGAGCACACTGTAGAGGTGTGCCCCGCCTGGGCGGAGCATCGCCGTGTCCTCGTGGGGGCGATCGGCGGCAGCGATCTCTCTCGCCGGGCCTTGGTTCAGGCCATGGTCCGTAGTGAGGAGGGATGGCAGGCGGTCGCCTCCTTCTGCGAAGCAGTAATGCTAGCAAAGGAGGAGGCCGACCGCATCAGGCAGAGGCAACGGGGCGCTCGCCCCAGCCGCCGCCGGGATTCCGATCCCGATTTCCGGCCACCGTAGGCGCGGGCTTGCGGACGGCGTGCAATGGGTAGCACGCTGTCCGATCGTCCGGTAACCGACCGGACCGAGCCCAAGTCGTCGACGGCGCGTTCTGTTCCCGCGCGCCTCAAGGAGCTGTCAGCACACCGAAGAGGCCCAGCCTGCTAACTGCAGGCAGGCAGGGTCGAAGCCTACTGGGGTCATGGGTTAGTTCCGAAAGGAGTGCTCGACCCCGGCACTATAGGCTACGAAGGAACGGGGTAGGTTTTTAGTCAGTAAGAGTCTGACACTACTTCCCGCTCCGCCCAAGGGCGGGATTTGTCATTGGATGATTTTACCTACCATAAAAAAAAAAAAAAAAAAAAAAAAACAGTACTCTGAAATATTTTTGTGTTTTGAATAACATTCAAATAATACGGAATTCGAACGAAATTATCGAATTCCATGTTATTCCAGTTTCAACAATTATATAAAAACTATGAAAAATTAAGTCATCAATTGTGTATATTGTAAGCGGTGCCACATTATTAGTTTTAGTACCGGAAACACTCGCTACGACCGACAGCGCCAATATGGTGAATATCAAATGGGCACAGAAGCGCTTTGACGGCAGTCAGTCCAGTGTAATAAATAGTAGAAATCAGTGCTTCTAGGGTTGCGAGATTGTTCGAAAGAGTTACAGTGGCTCTGGAACACAAAAAGCAAATAAAAGAACACAGGTGGGTTTTAGTCAGTAAAAGTCTGACACTTCCTCTCGCTCCACTCAGAACGAGAGGAGTTACTTGTTGATTAATCACCTCAAAAAAAGGTTTCATAAAGTTATCATTAATTTTAAAAGGTACCCACTAACATTATTTTTAAAAAAGCGGGCAAGTGCGAGTCGGACTCGCGCATTGAGGGTTCCATACCTATGAAATTTGTTCGATTCTTGAATCGAGTTTCTTAGATTTTTCCTAATCGCGAAAAGTTTTTTTGTGACGTACCTACAAATTTACAGTTTTTATACTTTTCCTATACTTGTGCTATAAGACCTTGCTTCATGCCAAATTTCAGTATTCTAGGTTAACGGGAAGTACCCTATGAATTTTTCTTTTGTGAGTGTCGAAATATACGTGTTTTGCGACATAAACGGCGTACGGCGAATATCCACCCTTACGTTGTTGGGGCCAAAGGTTATGTGAGACTGTCACCAAAGGCCCCAGGATAAAGGCAAGGAATGGAAAGGTAGGTTTTTAGTCAGTAAAAGTCTGACACTGTTTCCCGCCCCACCCAAGGGCAGGATTCGTCATTGGATGATTTTACCCACCACAAAAAAAAAAAAAAAGAAACCCTTACGTTGTTGAAACTTCCACGGTCCGGACTAAGCGTTTTGCCTCGTCGTTTATACCGCGTACATCGAGGGACTGGAACAATTTGCCTGCTGCGGTTTTCCCGGCCAATTATAATTTAGGCGTCTTCAAGGCTAGAGTGAATAGGCTCTTAATAAACTAGTGCGCTTTACCATCGACGATTGCATCACTGCTTACCATCAGGTAGGATTGCAGTCAAGTGCTAGTTTATAAAATATTAAAAAAAAAAAAAAAAAAACGGCCATTAGTTTTTTTTCGTAAACTTAGAAGTTTAATTTTTTCACAGCTTCTAGGGGAAGGAAAATTAAACCATATAGGTCTTAGGTCTGTGAGTATATGGTTTAAATTTCAACTCGAAACCTAAACGCGTTCCCGAGATAAAGGATCTTGACAGACAGATAGACGGACAACAAAGTAATCCTAAAAGGGTTCAGATTTTTCCTTTTGAGGTTCGGAACCCTAAAAACTGAAAAAAAGAGACTTAAATAGTTTTTTTTTTACCTTATTGTTAACAATTTTACTTGTATCCCGTCTAAATACTTAAACGATAGTGAATGATATTACTAGTTTGGTTTACTGGATTTGCCGCAAAATCAAGGCTAGGTTAATATAAACTAGGTTTAAAGAATGGCGTCGGAGCGAGCGTCCATTAAACTCTATCAAGTTGACGCTTCCTCGCAAAGTGAGTCGGGACGATTTGTCTTGCAGCAAAGTGCTGTAATAGGTATGTATCTTTCAGGCACGTGTAAGAATTGTTGCTTTTATTGAGCTATTTTGGGTACTGTAATAAATAAAAAAAGAATTGACGAATGTCTGAAGTTTATGCACTTTTTTATTACCGCAAATATTTTAATCTTATCTTCTTCTTATATGTAAAAATGAATAGCTGTTCGTTAGTCTCGCTAAAACTCGAGAAAGCCTGGCCCGATTTGGCCAATTTTGATCTTGAAATGTTTGTGATACTTCAGGGAAGGTTTTTTTTAATCTTTACTTAAAGAGCTTTCGCTAGTGGAAGGAAAGGGAAGGTTTAAGGAGTGAGAAAATATGGAAAAATTCACGAAAAAAAAATATCGACTATTACGCGGTACGAAGTTTTCCGGGTTGCTAGTATTCAATAATAATAAGTATTTTTCAAACACTATTAAGATAAAGATGAAGTTTTTTAATGATATTATCTAGTACAAATTTGCCAAAACATGAGTAGATTTGCAGCTATGCAGCACTAAACCAAAGTTTGCAAAGCATGTTTTGCCTAAATATGCGCACAATTTTTTTAAATAGAATTTCACACGTTGTTAGCTCAATTCGGAAACTGCCCATAAATATTGTTTTTTAACTCATAAACTAGTGCTTGACTGCGATCTCAACGGATGGTAAACAGTGATGCAACCGATGGTGGTGAATCGCATACAGTCTAGCCTTTTAGACACCTAAATCATCATCACTGTACGTAATACGTACAAGATTCTGTCTAGATACGGTATTCTAAAAAAAAAAAACGCAATATAAATAAGTTCACGATATCTCGTTTACTAACCTCGTTTGTAACCACTGTCACGGAAACAACACCGGGAAAAAGTATCGCAATTTACACAACTCCAGATTAGTATAAAAGCAAAAATATTTAAATAACCTCACCATTTCCAGAGGAGGACCTTAATGTCTCCATTCACTAACATTTTAGTTTCTTTCATACAATTTACTGGTCCGGTATCACGGCGAAGCGAAGTAGGCGGAAAACTGAATTTAATAGTTCCCTTTCAAGAAAAATACTGCAAGTGTTGGTTGAGTTATAAAATTCTGGAGTATTTTAACTGGAATGAGACGTCGCGCTTGAGCCTGTGACTAGACGTAATTTAGTTTCGTTTGGAAAGGATTAATTTTGTAAAGTTGGTGGATTTTTGACTTTGTGTGTCATCTTATTAATTAATAAAATAAATAATCGAAGCTATCGTTGCGCGGTTGGATCAAGGGCCTGATACAGAAGGCAGTACTCCTCGATACGGCTCGCATTGTGAGGGGGTTCCTTTCTCTAGAGCTTTCACCGGTAGCTTGGACCCTGTTCCCGACACCGGCGGACTACTGTTTTTATTTTTATATTTTATATATGTATTTTTTGAAATATTTAAAAATTGTAAAAAAATATGTATAGAGAATTAATAAAGGGAATAATAAAATAAAATAAATAATTATTATCAGACAGGAGTCTGATAATAATTAAGCTAGTTCATACAAAAAACAAAAAATGACGACAAAAGTTTGTGAGTGTGTATTTGACCGGTTTGTTGGTCTAGTGGTTAGTGGCCCTGACTGCTATGCCCGAGGTCGTGGGTACGATTCCCACCCAGGACAAATGTTTGTGTGATGAGCACGATCATTTGTTCTGTGTCTGGGTGTAATTTATCTAAAATATGTATGTATTTAGAAATATATAAATTTAACGGGAAATCGGGAGACCCGCAGGCTGATTACGTATCTTGCAAAAGCCGAGCGATAGCAAAAATTGCACAAAAATTGCTCTCCAATCGCAAATTCGTATTACGTATCAGCGAAAACCATGCAATAGCAATCTCGCGACAGTGCTGCCTCTATGGAGCAATCAAGTAACTAAAACCTGCATCGTCCTACTTGAATCCCTAGCGATAGCGTTTTATTTCGTATTACGTATGGTTTTTGACAGCAATGCGACGGCGATCGGCAAGCAAATTTGGTTGTCAAATTGCGTTACCTATTTCCTTCATTGTTGATCGCTTGCGTATCGCTCTCTGATTGCCAATAGAAATTAGCTTTATATATCGAGTATTTTATCAACTAAATTGTGTATTTATATTTGGGGCGTGTGTTGTTTTTATTTAAACTTCTGGTGTATACTGTCTAAGACTTTATTCAGTATATACAACCAATCCAACTAATCTTGTTTAAGGATCTGTGCAATAAACTTATCACAAGAAATATAACATCTTTCATATGAAACACCATGTTATGTTACAAGATTATTTGTGATAAATAGTCTTTAAGACTATTTAAAACTACAATTTAAGGCATACATATTACAAACTAAAGGAAAATATTCAAGATAAGTATGCCTAAAAAAAGTGCTAGCTCTGTACCAAAGTACAATCTGGACAAATTCAAACTGATGAATAACTTTACTATAGGCATAATGTTTATTATTTGAAATAAATAAGTTAGTTTGAACATTGTATTGTAGCATGTAAGGTGTATTCTTTATTCAATATCCTAAAATGATGGTGGTTTACAATAATACATTTGGTACATACAAAATATTTTTATTTTTAATCTTTAATTCTGGTTGCGCGAATTTGCTTGATGTTTTTAATGGACTGTATGTTTGAAAAGCGATCTAAGGTTTGTTAACAATATGCAGGTACTGCGTCTAGCGTTTATTAATGGGATAAATGTATTAGGAAAGGAACACTGACCTTTTAACCTCGAAGGTTCCACATGGCGCCGGCCGGCGAATCCCGAACTTCGTACTTTCAAGCACTGCCAGTTTCTGTATTGCACTACACTGCACTATTGTTGAGTTTTTGAATGGTTGGATCACGAAAATAGTCAACTTTCTTGTAATTTCGAGCGGGCGCGGTTAGCGGTGCGGTCACATTCACAATCGATGCACAAAACGTCAATGTCAAATCATTTCTCAAGAGGTCGTGCGGGAAGCGGAAACGGTAGGGATAGGATTGCTAGGCCAAAAAAATAAATTACAAAAAACAAAGTCGCGGATCATAGCAAATTGGCGCAACCAAATTCAAAGCTTTATTTCTAAACTTAATACATGAAATACATTTCTGGGTATTATTTAGCTTAGACTGGGTCTATTACTTTTGAGATGAAGGACACTTCTGGCAGGCTGACTCACTGGATTCTCTATTCCTGAAAATTATGATTTGCTTCATAAAGGCTTTGCTTAGATAAGTATCTTACAGAAAGTACTCTTAGCTGCCCCTTATCTTATTACCTAGTGGCTGAGGCGCTTGTGTTGGTTTTTCCATCTAATCTTCTACCAAACTGGCAATCAGCAAAGGATCAAAAGTATCTGTAAATATATAAGAATATGGTATCAATATAAAATGTTAATGTGTGCCAAAAAACGCAAAAATAAATTATGGTTCTGTTTGTTGTCTATTCAGAGTCCTATGATTTTTGTTTACATGATATGACAATATCTTTTGGCCAAAGTGGTATGCTCTGCAAGATGCTCCTGAAGCCCTTCAAGTTGCTCATTATATACAGAATAAAGTACTATTTTACCCTTAAAATGAACTTTTCTACATTAGATACACACACAAATTACATAATATTATTTTAAACTTACTTGTGGTTAGAGCAGTCGAATATCGATAGAGTCCAAGTAAACACTGGTTTCATCCACTTAGCCATCTTATGGTCGTCACTAAGCTATTTATTAAACAGAATTCAAGTGGATTAAAATGGACTTTAAATTAAACAATATTTTATCACATTATTTTATCACATCTGTTCATCAGCTGTATCTTTTTAACTTGTAATTTGATATGAAATTAGTTATAGAGATTGCTACTCAATTGCTGTTGGCGCTGGGATCATTAATAAGTGCATGATAGCAATTGGCGAACGATTAGCAATCCATTTTTAGATAATACGGTTTTTTTTGACGTTAAGCGATTGATCGCGCGTCGACTGCGCGTCGATTGCGCAATTTTTGCTGATCGCTATTTTATACGTAATCAGCCTGCGGGCTGTTGCATCTGATTGCTGATTCGTGACCTCGTCAGCGCGGTAAACCATATTGGGCGTTGAACTTCAGGAAACTTTGAAATTAATACACTGTAGCGATGACTGTTTACTACTTAAAATAAACAGACGCCTAAATTACGTAAACAATAGACGATTACAACAATAATTAGCGATTTAGAGCCAATGGGTTTGTGAGTGCTCAGAACATGCAACGGTTGTCAACTACCCTACGAAAAATTGACATCACGTTCCGCCTGTCATGACAGACGCAACTCCATTCGGTGTTACCCGCTCTTAATTAAAATTACCAGTATCTCAAAATCAAATCGACTAGTCGCTAAAAATAACAAAATAATGACCAATGATTAAAAAAGTAACAATACAAATTACGATTCTCCAAATTAACCGATTTTCGTTATTTAATAATGTCACGCGCCGGCAAGTATGTTTATCATTTTTCTAGTACTCATAACACAAGCTCTGCTTAGTTTGGGACTAGACGGCGTTGTGTGATAGTTGTGGAAGATATTATATATTATGTTTATTACTTTTTCACGCTCGGCTGACTTGATACACTGATAGACAATGCTCTGGAATAAAACATAGGATACTACTCGTATATAACTTTTTATTCCGGGTCTTTGTTCCCTTGGGATAATGTTTAGGGTTCCGTATCTTAAAATGAAAAAGTATAGCGTGGCAACCCGAGAGCGTCTTTTCTATGCCGTCCGCGAGAGCGCGCTGAGGTAGTTGACGTACGGCTGTGACACGATCGAGCGGTAACAGCTGTACGTCAACTACCTCAGCGCGCTCTCGCGGACGGCATAGAAAAGACGCTCTCGGGTTGCCACGCTATAGAACCTTTTATACCAGATGGATAACAAAGTAATCCTATAAGATTATAGGATTACTTTGTTATCCGTCTGTCTGTCTATCAAGACCCTTTATCTTGGGAATGTGTGGAGGCAACAAGATGAAATTAAAACCGTGTACTCAAGTCTGCGGTCCCTTGAAGCTCTGAAAAAATGATACTGCCGTTTATGTCGCAAGTAAACCGTTGGCTTAGAATGCTGATATTTGGCATGAAGCTAAGTCTTATAGAACAAGTATAGGAATAAACCTGAAAACTGATTTGTGGTTATTACATATATAAAAAAAAACTTTTTTCGATTCGAAAAAATCTTCGAGATTCGATTCGGGAATTGAATTATTTGCACAAGTTGGTTGGAACGGAATCCACAGTGTGTGAGTCCGACTCGCGCTTGTCTAGTTTTTTACTATCACGTGAGCAAAGACGCTGGCAGCAGATAGTATATTTAGTATCTTATGGAACGAGATTCAATGTTCTTGTTAATCTAGTGAAAAACATATTTACACCGAACATACATTTTGTCACGATTTTGTGTTTCGGTCAATTTTACTCATGGTGGCAGAACAGAGGTGACCATGTGATTTTAACCTATTCATTTTACGATCTAAATTATTTTTTTAAAGGAATGGAGCAAGGGTGTATTGTATACTTGTATGACTCGATATTTCTTTCTCGCTCGCATGATGGAAATTTTAACATGTCATAAGACTCCTGGCAAAGATTGTTTTTACCCGACTACGGCAAAGGTAAAGGAGGGTTGTGATTTTGACCGGCTATGTATGTATGTATGTATGTATGTGAGTATGTTCATTTGTTCCCTCATAGCTCCTAAACTATTTATCGGAACTCGACGTATGAGGTATCGTTAGAACCGTCTTATTTGTCCACTGAACGTAGGTTACGTAACGTGTCACAAAAATCGACATACTTAGCGGACAAAAAATAATGTGTAAAAAAATAAAAATGAGATAAATATGCTGTGATTGGTATCATTAGAAAGGGCTTGACTTGTAAATTTCCAATATATTGTTCAAATTTAAAGTGACGCCCTCTAGCGGATAAAAAGTCATATGTGAGAAAAGCCGTAGTCACACGTTTTTAAAGTGTTATGCTTGGTACTTATACCTACATATATAACGTGTGACTACGGCTTTTCTTTTTGTTTTGTTCTTATTTCTCCAGTAATTTATTTCAGTATCCCAAAAGTCTTGTTTCATACTTTTTAGCGTTTTTTTTTGTCGTAGTTGGGTTTTAGTTTTTTTTTTTTACTAAAAACATTGCACTAAACAAAATCTATTCAGCAAACAAATAAAAACAATTCCAAAAATACCAAACTTCATTCCAACCCTTTTCAGTCAAAACAAACTGTTATTTGCAACACTTAGAATTAACAGTTCACGTAACAATACCATTTTAGAGGTAACCTAGTACTCAGTGTAAATTTTGCTCCAGCAAGTTTAAATTGAACCAAAGAACTTGTTAGGAGCGATATATAGCCGATCCCGATTGATCCGGGCCCGAAGTTTGCCGAACATTCGTTGAAATATCGTGAAAGAACCGAGTTAAACGAAAGGTTATGTCGACTCATTGAATGTCTCTGTTATTTTTGTGTCCGTAAATTGGTGTTCAGAAAAGTTTAGGTAGTCGATAAACGTTTGGTTCACGATAACACGGGAGAAATGGGTTTTTCGAATGATTTGGAGGAGGTCTGTGCCCAAAAGTAATACAATATGAGCTGAAAAATCATCGAAACCCTCAGTACGCGAATCCGACTCGCACTTGCCCAGTTTTTTTTTATTAGTAAAATGAAAACACGACATAAAATCACAGTTAAATGGTAAGAATTAAAAAAAGTATATATACTCCTTGTAAACGTCTCGATAGCCGACGCCCCAACATTCCATGTACCTAATAATGGATTTGGGGGCATCACTCCCACTGAATGTCCGAGGCTTACCTACCGACCTAGAATGAACCCGAGGGTATCCTGTAATCTCTGGTAAACTAGGATGAGCACGAACTGAATCTGATCTAGAATGGATTACTGTAATTATAATTTTCATATTATTTAGTGCAATAAGTATTTTCGTAGGTGTCTTTGACTGCTTAAAAAAACATAAGTTTCTTCATTGCCACTACTTTTTGATTTATGTATGCGTAAAGTTTTTGCATGTTGCCAGTGATGACATATGGCTCTGAAACGTGGTCGCTTACAACGGGCCTCATAAGAAGATTTAAAGTCACCCAAAGGGCAATGGAAAGGGCTATGCTCGGAGTTTCCTTGTGTGATCAAATCAGGAATGAAGATATCCGCAAGAGAACCAAGGTTGCCGACATAGCACGTAGAATCGCCAAACTCTGCACATTGCACGCAGAACAGATGGCCGTTGGGGCCAAAAGGTTCTGGAGCGGCGGCCGCGTACCGGAAGACGCAGCGTTGAAAGTTCTACCACAAGGTGCACCGATGACCTGGTCAGGGTCGCTGGAGTCCGATGGATGCGAGACGCACAGGACCGGCCATTGTGGCGACGCTTGGGGGAGGCCTATGTCCAACAGTGGACGTCTTTTGGCTGAAATGATGATGATGATGATGAGAGTTTTTGAACATTTCAGCCGAAAAATGTCCACTGCTGGATCTGTGTGTTTAGTATCTATCGGTCTACATTGTGGGAGGCCTTCCAACGCTGCGTCTTCCAATACGCGGTCACTACTCCAAAAACTGTCGGTTGCATCGACCATTGATTCTAAGGGCAATGTGCCCTGCCTACTGCCACTTAAGTTTGGCGATTCTTCGGGCTACTTCGGTAACTGGTTCTCCTGCGGATATCGACAATACAGTCTTTTGCAATTTTTGCTTATTTTTTAAAAGGAGTACTTCACATTACTGTTTTGCGTGAAACAGAAATAAAAAACAAGCGATTCGTTCGACGAACGATAATAATCATCATCATCATTATCAGCCTTTTAATGTTCCCACTGCTGGGACACAGGCCTCCTCTCTAGGAGAGGGAATGGGCTGTAACCCACCACGCGGGCCCAGTGCGAAATACATAAAATACATCTCTATATTCAACGTTCATAGCACAACACACTCATCTCCGAATTAAGTGGCAAAATTCACCAAAAATAACACCGGAAAGGTGGAAAATGTTCAGCGCAATTCCTCAAGATTTTTTTTTAAAAAGATCTACTAATACATTTCACATTTCAGTTTGACATTAATAAATCATCGAGATATCCAAGTAGCGGAACACAGACCCGTAACACAAAGAATTACT
Organism: Leucania comma; assembly: GCA_958295575.1. Lineage (NCBI taxonomy): Eukaryota > Metazoa > Arthropoda > Insecta > Lepidoptera > Noctuidae > Leucania > Leucania comma. The sequence continues at coordinate 8,169,566 of OY282474.1, read as the reverse complement.
TACCGCACCGTCTCAAGAGTAAAGGTGAGATGAACTGTAAATTATATATTTATATATTTCCAGAACAAAGAGAGAAATTAGGTTTATATTTTCGCTGAGAGCGCTGGAATCGGAGGGGATACTCAAGTGCAGCAGGTTTTAGAATAGAATAGAATAAACTTTATTGTACACTGGACCTATTTGGTGCAACCGTGAGACACACAATGTTAGTTTTATCCTTTTTTTATCTTAAGTGTCAACATGTTGTTTCTGCATTCTGTGTGTCTATATGTGTCAAATAAAATATTTTCTTTCTTTCTTCTTTCTTTCAAATATGTAATAACAATTCACTGGAACTTAAATCTATGGGTATAATGGCGGTCTTATCGCTGACAGCGATATCTACCAGACAACCTTAGGATGGATTATAAGAACTTTAAAAAGAGGGGTAGTCTGCGGTGTACTACTAGCAAATATAACTAACATAAACAAAAATAAAAATACGACAAATGGATAAAATATACCTATACAAAAGATCCTACCCAAAAAAAAAAAAACCTATACAAAAGATAATACATAAGCATAAGACATAACAACAACATAACATAGGCATAAGATAATAAGTACATAGTTTTATTTCTGATACTTTGATCGTATAGAGTAATGATAATGAATTAGTAGATGGCGCTTAAATTTTCACACGATAGGCAATGACTCACCAGGTCATCAGTCCGCCATGTGGGAGGCCTTCCAACACTTAGTCTTTTGGTGCTTGGTGTCCACACCAGAACATTTCGTCCCCATCAATCATCCAATCTGCGAGCAATGTGCGTAGGGCACATTGCTCGCAGATTGGATCACAGTGCCACTTAAGTTTGGCGGTTCTTTGGATTATATCGGTATCCTTGGTTCTCCTGCAAATATTTTCATTTCTGATGTGATTCTGTAAAACTCCGAGCATAGCCCTAGGAACGCGGGAATCCGATGGTTGCGGGAAACACCGGACGACCACGTTATGGCGACACTTGGGGAGGCTTATGTCCAACAGTGGACGTCTTTCGACTGAAATGATGATCATGAGGAATATTTTAAAACAAACCTGTATAGTGAAATTAATTTACGAATATGAAATAAGAAAATAAAAACTCCAGTAAAAAAGGCTATGAAAAAAAAAGTGCAACAAACTCCAACGACAGTTTTTAATAGTTTCAAAGTTATGGTTACATGGTATTTTTTTTTACGAGACTGGAAATTTTCCAGTGACTTCACCCGTTTTACGGTGGACTGAAAAGGCGTGTCAGACTTTTACTGACTAAATCATACCACCTACAATGTTTCTTTGTATTTTAGGACCGCTGGTTTCCTTTCCTTTAATTTTCCCTGGCCCTGCTGGATCCCTACAAATTTGGTGACAGCTCTTCAAGGCGCGCGTGTGTTGCACCTATTATATATTAAGTAGTTCACAGAAGTGTGTTCGGTATTTTTCGCCCTCTTTTTCTGTTTGTTTTTTTTTGCTTGGAACTGGAATAAAGAAAGTATACGATATCAAATTTGTTAAAACCTTAGCAGTGCTAATTAAGGAAAAAAATATAAGAAAACATTCTTTGAACCGGTGTTAAGAGTTTCATCACGTTTGTGATAAATATTAGCAATTTTTGATGGCAAGGTACCATGACTTCTCTGTTGAAAGAATTACAGATTATACCTACAAATAGTAATTTTTACATCTACGCAATACACAACTAAACTAATAAATATTAAAACTTATTAGGTACATATATAATATTACAAACGAAAAAGAACTTATTGGGCATCGAAAAATTCATCAATGGGAAAGAACTCTGGCAGCATTGCCACGTTGGATAACAATGCTAATTCGTTGGCCAAAGAAAAGCCTTCTGGTCACGCCAAGAGTCGACCAGCTGTTTGCTGATATCTCGAAACTCTTTGAGCGCTCGGACCCTATGGCCCTAGTGTTTCAACAACCGGCTCAATCATAAAACTTACATTATCATCATCTTCCTGCCCTTTTCCCATGTTATTTGGGGTCAGCGCAACACGTTTTAGTTTTCCATTCTTTACCCGTCATGCTATCATTAACTTCCTTCTCATTCATATCACTCTTCGCACAATCCATCCATCTTTTCTTTGGCCTCCCTCTCCCTCTCCATCCATCCACATGTATACTCATAACCCTTTTAGTAACATGTGTATAATCCTTTACATGACCATACCAAGACAAACGATTCCCCTTCAACTTTTCTGTAACTGGCTAATCATAAAACTTACATCTAGTATTTTTAACAGTATCTATTCTAATGTTTTACCGAAACAACGAAATGTATCCAGCGTTAAAGACAAAACCTAGTTCCTATTATTAAAAGGCTGAAGATTCTCTAGTTACTAGTCTCCGGTTACTAGATTTATTGCAGGAACTGACCCTGAGCAACCAGTTTAGCTGAACGAAGTCCACTACTCGACAGATATAGGTTTCCTTCAAACGTTGCCTCATCATCAAATCATTTGTGTCATTGGTGTCTTTTGGTAAACGGTCGCTTTAGAATTTTTCGGAACCATTGGCTTTGAGTTAATTTATTATTTGCTGTATAATTAACTGATGAAAACCTGTGATTGGCTCAATGTCTCTTATAGGTACTATTGTTATCCTCTTGTTATAGCTGTTGATTCACCATCGATTGAATAAATAAATAATTGTTTGCGAAATAACATTTTGAATTCGCCATAATGTTATCAAAATGTCGTGTATGTTATAATAACATTGTCAACAACGTTTCTATTCAATACACATAACACAGCCACCGCAAATTAGTGCGAGCCTGCCCGATCGTGACAAATGAGCCGCTATCTCATATCCCTAACCGCGGCTAACGCATGATAATGTACGAACTCAAAATGGCTGTTAAACTAATAGGTTTTTGGGACAAAAATATCTGTGATACGTTGGAAATTGGGTTAAGTATGCTGTGTGGGAGTGAGTAGACTTATTTGTTGTAAGGTCACGGGTTCAAACCCAGTCAGGCGCATTACTTTGTGTAATTTATTTAATCACCACTGCTCTCAAAACGGTGAAGGAAAACATCGTGAGAAAGCCGATATGTAGAAATTCGAAGATATGTGGCATCCACCAACCAGCACTGGGTTTGCGTGTTGGATTACGGCTCATTCCCTCACCAAGATAGGAGGATGTGTCCCAGGAGTAGAATCAAATCCACAACACGCAACGAAATAACTAATCACTCACCATGCCCTCATTGCATCAATCATGCCGTCTAGATGCCGCTGCTTATTGCAGTATAGGTCAAATCGACTTTTCATTTAATCGGACTATGTAGCCTCAGTGAAGATACAATCATGACTAATTAAGCATAAGCATATTCATCCTTATAATGTTCTCACTGGTGAGACTCAGGCTAGACATGACTCTAGGAGAGGGAATTGGGTTGTAATTCTCCACGCGGATCCAGTGTAGGTTTTTTTTTTTATTTTTTTTTTTATTTTTTTTTTTTTATTTTTTTTTTTTTATGGTAGGTAAAATCATCCAATGACAAATCCCGCCCTTGGGCGGAGCGGGAAGTAGTGTCAGACTCTTACTGACTAAAAAACCTACCCCGTTCCTTCGTAGCCTATCGTGCCGGGGTCGAGCATTCCTTTCGGAACTAACCCATGACCCCAGTAGGCTTCGACCCTGCCTGCCTGCAGTTAGCAGGCTGGGCCTCTTCGGTGTGCTGACAGCTCCTTGAGGCGCGCGGGAACAGAACGCGCCGTCGACGACTTGGGCTCGGTCCGGTCGGTTACCGGACGATCGGACAGCGTGCTACCCATTGCACGCCGTCCGCAAGCCCGCGCCTACGGTGGCCGGAAATCGGGATCGGAATCCCGGCGGCGGCTGGAGCGAGCGCCCCGTTGCCTCTGCCTGATGCGGTCGGCCTCCTCCTTTGCTAGCATTACTGCTTCGCAGAAGGAGGCGACCGCCTGCCATCCCTCCTCACTACGGACCATGGCCTGAACCAAGGCCCGGCGAGAGAGATCGCTGCCGCCGATCGCCCCCACGAGGACACGGCGATGCTCCGCCCAGGCGGGGCACACCTCTACAGTGTGCTCCACCGTGTCCTCCGGATGTTCCGCACAGTGGCGACACCCGGGCGAATCCTCCGCACGAATCCGGAACAGGTACTTAGCGAACTTTCCGTGTTCGGTAAGCACCTGCGTCGTGCGGAAGTTGAGAACGCCGTGAGGTCTTTCCAGCCACGCCTCAAGGATGGGCCTTATCGCCCCAATTGTGGCGCGACCCGAACGAGGTTGCGATAGTCGTTGACGCCATTTCGCCATGAGATCCCGCCGGAGCTCTGTCCGCCATGCCTCGACTTGTCGTGGCAGCGGAATTTCGCCCCGGCGTTGCATCTCCATGCGCTTGTCGTGCATGTGTGCAAGGACTGTTGCCTCCAGATCCCACGGCGGTTGGCCAGCAAGGAGGGTCGCCGCCTCGCGGGAGATCGTTCGGTACCCTCGCACCATGCGTATTGCCATGACCCTCTGGCACGCATTCAGCTGGGCCCTCGGTTGCTGTTGCAACGTCGGTGCCCACACCGGAGCCCCGTAGAGAGCCATGGACCGAACGATTCCCGCGTAGAGCTTCCGGCAGGAAGGCGTCTGGTCCCCTGAGGTTGGGCAGGAGCCGCCCGAGAGCAGCCCCAGTCCGATTCAGTTTGGGAGCCAGACGTCGGAAGTGCTCCTTGAAGTTCCACCAGCTGTCGAGGACGAGTCCCAGGTACTTCATCGTCGACCCGACGCTGATGTGAACCCCTCCTACCGTTAGCTGGGAACGCGGTGGTGGCGCACCCCGAGGGCCGTGGAAGCACATGGCCTCGGACTTGTGCAGTGCCACCTCGAGTCCCAACTGCTGGATCCTGTCAACGACCATCGCAACCCCGCGTGTCGCTAATTCGACCGCCGTCCGGTACGACTCTCCCCGCGCTAGGACCAACGTGTCGTCCGCGTAGCAGACCACGCTGACCCCGTCGGGGAAGTCGCCGCGCAGCACGTAGTCGTACCCGATGTTCCACAAGGGTGGTCCTAGTACCGATCCCTGCGGAACACCGCACGACATCTCTCGACGTTTCCACTCTCCCTGGTGACCGGGGTAGATGATATACCTCTCCGATAGGTAGGCCTCGATCACACGACAGAGGTAGTCGGGCACCCGGTGGTACCGGAGTGCCGTTCCAATGCAACTCCAGGGCAGGGAGTTGAAGGCGTTGGCAATGTCCAAGGACACTGCCACGACACACCTGCCCTGGGACACCGCATTCCCCGTCGTGAGGGCTCGCACGCGCATGATGGCGTCCACCGTGGAGCGCATCCTGCGAAAACCGAACTGTCCGTCCGACAGGTCCGGCCCTACCCTTGCAAGGCGCGCGACGAGGCGGTTTGCAATGACTAGGCGGTTTGCAATGACTATCCAGTGTAGGTTGATCAAAGTCTTTAAACTCTGGTTTTATTCTCTGTTTTAAGAGTAGTGGTGATGAAATCGTACACAAAGTAAAGTGTATGTCTAGATTTGAACACACTACATATATTCGATAAGGCCCATCCTTGAGTAGTGGCTGGAAAGACCTCACGGCGTTCTAAGCTTCCGCTCGACGCAGGTCCTTACCGAACACGGCAAGTTCGCTAAGTTCCTGTTCCGGATCCGTGCGGAGGATTCGCCCGGGTGTCGCCACTGTGCGGAACACCCGGAGGTCACGGTGGAGCATACTATAGAGGTGTGCCCCGCCTGGGCGGAGCATCGCCGTGTCCTCGTGGGGGCGATCGGCGCCAACGCCGGGCCTTGGTTCAGGCCATGTTCCGGAGTGAGGAGCAGTAATGCTAGCAGAGGAGGAAGCCGACCGCATCAGGCAGAGGCAACGCGGCGCTCGCCCCAGCCGCCGCCGGGATTCCGATCCCGATTTCCGGCCACCGTAGGCGCGGGCTTGCGGACGGCGTAAAATGGGTAGCACGCTGTCCGATCGTCCGGTAACCGACCGGACAGAGGCCAAGTCGTCGACGGCGCGTTCTGTTCCCGCGCGCCTCAAGAAGCTGTTAGCAAACCGTAGAGGCCCAACCTGCTAGGTGCAGGCAGGCAGGGTCAAAGCTTGCTGGGGTCATGTGTCTGCTTCCGAAAGGAATACCCGGCCCCGGCACGATAGGCTACGAAGGAACGGGGTAGGTTTTAAGTCAGTAAGAGTCTGACACTACTTCCCGCTCCGCCCAAGGGCGGGATTTATCATTGGATGATTTTACCAACCATAAAAAAACACACGAAATATATTTAAAAAAATAAAATAATAAAAAAAATTAAAAAACACGACTGCCATGTCAAAAAAAATAAACTAAAAATCAAAAAAACAAGATGTTTCGATGGTGATTCAAGATGATTAGAAAAGTGAAGAAAGTAGTCACTCGTTGATAAGGCACGGAATCTCGGAAACTACTTGATCTACAAAACTGAAATTTTCATCCCAGTCGGGGGACCACTCTGAAATACTTTCTTATAAATAGTATAAAAAAACCCCCGACTGCGATGAAAATTTCAGTTTTGTAGATCAAGTAGTTTCCGAGATTCCGTGCCTTATCAACGAGTGACTACTTTCTTCACTTTTCTAATCATCTTGAATCATCATCGAAACATCTTGTTTTTTTGATTTTTAGTTTATTTTTTTTGACATGGCAGTCGTGTTTTTTAATTTTTTTTATTATTTTATTTTATTTTAATCCTTTTAGTGATATGTCACGAAACTTTAAGACAGTGAGAATGGTTAGTATAGATTAAGTCAGAATAGCAGTTAATGATATGAAGAATGGTAAGGTCATTGGTCCAGATGGAATGCCAGTTGAAGTGTGGTAGCCAGCCTCCTTGCTGGCCTACCACCGTGGGATTTGGAGGCAACAGTCCTTGCACACATGCATGACCTACGCGTGGAGATGCAACGTCGGGGCAAAACTCCGCTGCCGCGACAAGTCGCGGCATGGCGGACAGAGCTCCGGCGGGATCTCATGGTGAAATGGCGAGAGCGATTGTCGCAACCTCGTGCTGGGCACGCCACGATCGAGGCGGTAAGGCCCCTCTTTGAGGCGTGGCTGGAAAGGCCCCACGGCGTCGTCACCTTCCGTTTGGCGCAGGTGCTGACCGAACACGGCAAGTTCGGTCCGTACCTGTACAAGATTCGTGCGGAGACGATGCCCGGGTGTCGCCACTGTGCGGACCGCCCGGTGGACACGGTGGAGCACACAGTCGAGGTGTGCCCCGCTTGGGAAGAGCAGCGCCGTGTCCTTGTGGGGGCGATCGGCGGCGATCTCTCGCGCCGGGGCTTGGTTCAAGCCATGCTCCGGAGCGAGGAGGAGTGGCAGGCGGTCGCCTCCTTCTGCGAAGCAGTAATGCTAGTAAAGGAGGAGGCCGACCGCCTTAGGCAAAGGCGGACACGCCGCCGCCGCCGCCGGGTTTCCGATCCCAATTTCCGGCCACCGTAGGCGCGGGCTCGCGGACGGTGGGCAATGGGTAGCTCGCTGTCCGTCCGTCCGGTAACAGACCGGTCCGAGCTCAGGTCGTCTACGGCGCGCACCGTTCCCGCGCGCCTCAAGGAGTTGTCAGCAAACTGTAGGGGTCCAGCAGGGCCGAAGCCTACTGGGGCCAAAGGTTATGTGAGACTGTCACCAAAGGCCCCAGGATAAAGGCAAGGAATGGAAAGGTAGGTTTTTAGTCAGTAAAAGTCTGACACTGTTTCCCGCCCCACCCAAGGGCGGGATTCGTCATTGGATGATTTTACCTACGTTAAAAAAAAAAAAAAAAAAAAAAAAAAAAAAAAAAAAAAAAAAAAAAAAAAGTTGAAGTGTGGTAGTTACTGCGAGTGGATGGATGGACGTGATCAGCTTTGTTCTTCAACAAGTTCTCGCGGAAAGAAGCCATATCTGATGATTAGTGTAACAGTTCATTGTTGCCCATCTTTAAGAACAAGGGCGATGTGCTTGAGTACAACAATTATAGAGGAATAAAGTTAATGTCACATAGTATGAAAATCTGGGAGAAAGTTATTGAAAGGCGGCTAAGAGAAGAGAGTGTAATTTCACAGAACCTATTCGGTTTTATGCCTGATCGGGGTACAACGGATATCATTTTTGCTTTACGCCAGCTGTGCCAGAAATACAGAGGTGCGCATAAAAACTTGCACATGGTGTTCATTGACCTCGAGAAGGCATACGACCGGGTACCTCGTGAGGTTCTATGGTGGGCCCTTAAAGAGAAAGGTGTGCCAAGGAAGTATGTACAGTAGATCCGAGCGATGTTCAGTTAGTGCAGTACCCAAGTCCGGTCTACAGTGGGCAACACTCTCAGCTTCAATGTGGCTGTCGGCTTACATCGGGGGTCGGCTTACATCAGGGGTCGGCTCTCAGCCCTTACCTCTTCCTGATGATAATGGACGCTCTGACGTCGGATATTCAGGAAGAGGCCCTCTGGTGGACGCTGTTTGGTGACGATATTGTGTTGGTTGCCGAAAGTGGCCTAGGCCACTATTCTGGACCTCTAGAGGTCCAGAATAGATTGTAGGTGTAGTGCACTTAAGAGTGTTGACCTGAAATTGAGTAGAATGAAAACGGAGTACTTGTTTTGTAATTTCGGCGTTCTCTCCGGTCCTGTGCTCTTAGCTCTTGCCGGAACGCCCATACAGATCTGCTCCGACTTTCGGTATCTCGGATCGCTTATCCAAGGAAATGGCGAGGTAGACCGAGACGTAACACATCGGATCAACTCAGGATGGATAAAATGGCAAAAGGCCACTGGAACAACTTGTGACCCACGGAAGCCCCTCAAGTTGAAAAGTAAAATCGACAAGTCCGTGATAAGACCTGTCATAACTTATGGATCAGAATGTTTGGCTGTGAAAAAGACAGATGAAAAAAGATAGCATGTAGTGGAGATGAAAATGTTGAGATGGATGTGTGGGGTGACAAAAAAGGAGAGAAGTTTGAATCGTTTGTCTTGGTATGGTCATGTAAAGAGGAAGGATGAAATACATGTTACTAAAAGGGTTATGAGTATACATATGAGGCCAAAAGAAAGATAGATGGATTGTGTAAAGAGTAATATGAAAGAGAAGGAAGTTAGTGATAGCACGACGGGTGACAGGGCAGAATGGAAGAAGAAAACGTGTAGCGCTGATCACAAATAACATGGGAAAAAAGGCAGGAAGAAGAAGACGAGTCATAAATATAAAATGTAACACCCAATTTTCTTTGAACCTATATGCCGTTTTGGTGGTTGAAATTTGGTTTTAATGTCTTTTTGTTACTCAAACAAAGTATATAAATGAGTTTTGACTACGGGGGTCACCATAGCCAAAATTAGTCCTACAACTTCTGGTAAAGAAAAAAAATTTTTTTTTACTCTACAGTTTCGATTAATAGTGTAACACATATATATTTTTGAAATCCACTCTTCAAATCCTAGACGACAATCACATGCATTAAGAGAATAAAATTAAAAAAAAAAAAATGTGTGGGTGTTCATTTATTTATCTTGCCCAACATTGAAATACTCCATATTTTTTCAATAGCCTATGTTACTCGGGATGATGCATGGATTCTAACGATACATCATACGTGTAAATCGGTTCAGTCATTTAGAAGTTACGGTGGAATAAAGAAACTCACATACATACATACATGAACCCTGAAAACACTCCTTTTTTGGGGCAGTCGTGTAAAAAAATCGGAGCCGTAAAAGAGCAGTGGTGGCCCTGAGAAAACAGCGACCAATTCAGAAATATAAAATTGAAAAAAAAAATAGAAGTATTTATTCTGAATCTAATTTACTCGATCCGACCCCTCTAAAATCGATACCCTGACCATCGACCACAATACCTAGTCACTTATTCAGTAATAATTTGCTACAATAAATTGGACTGCGTATTGGTTCGTTCGGGGAGCTGCTTCAAGGTAGATTGCGCAATGCGCACACGTGGGCCACGTACTGGGCTATCTGGGCGCGTCGGTCTCCATACATTTTAAATGGCAACTAGACTTGTAGAGTTACATTACATCCACGCTACGTGACGCCACGAGACGCGCCACTTTGTACAAATCAGACATGGTCCACCTGTGTGTTGGTATAATGTAGTACTCGATTAAGGTAGAATTTTGTTGGACACACGTGGGCCAAATACGCCGATCTGCGCAGCGCATTCATGCTAGGTCCATACATTTTAAATGGTAACTAGTCTTGTAGAGCTACATTAGATCAACGCCACGCGAGGCGCCGCTACGTGAAAACTCAGGCGTGGCCCACGTGTGCGTTGGCCTAATGTAGTTCTCGCTAGAACTGTATTGGATACACGGGGGCCACGTACGCAGATCTAGGCGTTTCGGGCTCCATACATTACTAAACTTGTAGAGCTACATTAGATCCAGGCCACGAAGTGCCGCTACGTACAAATCAGGCGTGGCCCACGTGTGCGTCGGTCTAATGTAGTTCCCGCTTTACTGCATTACTTCGGACGCCATCTTTGTCTTGTTAACCAAATACTTGAGCAAACTGCTCTCCTAATGGAATTTGTAACTATTTCTAGTGGAGTTTTAGTGTATGTATTCTCCTTGAGATTTTGAGGTGGAGTGGAATGGCCCCTGTAAGTTGGTTTTATGACCTGGTAAGAGCTGCAAGAATCCGCTGGAAGAGATAGGTTTGGGGCTAGTCAGTAAGGCAACTTCCAGCTTCATAGGGCTTAATGTAATTTTTTACAAGCTTAGGTTAAATCTCGCAGTACACAGTACACATTTTGATACAAGTGGAGAAAGTTTGTCATTGCGACCGAAGCGAAATTGGAACGAAATTCACATATGGAAATAAAAATAAATGGGGGTTGACCGGCGACTCACAGAGGATGCGTGTCGCTCAGCCTGATACGATAAATACAATAAATTTTGGCTGAAGCGAGTGTCAAAACTTTTCCACACCAGTGCGGAAAACAGTAAAATTCGCGTCTAAAAGGGATAAAGTAAGGACTAGGAGAGCGCTTTTTGTGTACCAAAAATTTATATTTTGCAGACATTTTCAGTTAAGATGACAATGCATTCTGCAGTGATATTATTATAAATCCAATATGGTGAACTACTAAAGTTGATGGACGAGTTATTTTTTTATGTGTCTCGTTATAAGAGTCAATTAAAGTGGTTTATTGAGAAGTACACGAAAAAAAAAACTACTCATACGTCACAATAAATCTGGAAAAATGGCGGACAAGTTTTTAAAAGTTATTTTTTTTTTATATTAAAATGGCGGACAAGTTTTTAAAAGTTATTTTTTTTTTATATTGATATAACTTATCGGCCATTTTCATTTTAATGTCAACGTTCTTGAATGTCAAATCGTATGGAAAAAGTAGTTTTTCCTTTTTGCCACTAGATGGCGCTTATTCAGTTTTGGCACAAATTGACGTTTATAAACGCTAACTTAAAAAACTGGTTAATAAGTTAAAGGCTGTATAAAGAGTCAAGTGGAGGAGGATCTACATTAGTGAGTACAGAATAATGCAGACAAAGACTAAAAATTCTTGTGTAAACCCTGAAGGAATTCATATAATTATTCATAATGTTCGTATTTCAATGTCAGGCGAGAATTTCCTTCGTCCTGGCTTAAATCCTTAAGGGCGTTCTTAATTCTTTATTTAGGTTTTTCCAAGTTTACTTACTTGTCAAAAGAGGCAGCATAATTAAAATTCTGCGTTCCTCTGTTGATTTTGCGTTTTCATTCGGAATTAAAATATTTCCATTTTGTGCTACAGTTTGAGATGCTAAGTTTTTCACGACGCTGGTTTCATGTACAGTTTCATTCATTTATAAATTAATTTTAGTTACAAGGGTGTTTTTAGGGTTCTGAACCTCAAAAGGAAAAACGGAATCATTTTAGGATCACTTAATTGTCTATCTGTATGTCTGTCTATCAAGACTCTTTATATCAGGAATACGTGGAGGCATAGGATTAAAATTAAGACCATAATATTTCTACGGTCTCTTGAAACTGTAAAAAAATAAAATTACTTACGTTACCGAAAAAAAAGGATACGGCCGTTTAGGTCACAAAGAAAACAACAACCATACAGGCAAATAAACAACTGTATTCTTTTTAATATTTAATATACTTTATTGTAAATGTGCCCTATGATATAAATAAACGTTTTTTTACGTATAATTATTTTGACAATTTCAAGGAAATCAAAATTCATAAGGTATTTCCCGTTGACCCAGAATTATAAATTTTGGCATAAAGCAAGGGCTAGCACAGATACTGGAATAAAACAGAAAACATGAGTTAGTTTGTTATTATGTCACAATTTTTTTTTTGCGATTCGGAAAACTCTTTGAGACTCCATTTATGAATTGAACTATTTACATAGGTAAGTTTGTACGGAATCCTTAGTGCACTTTTGGATGCAAAACGACACATGGGTCAAGAAAGTAGCATGCTTTTGGATGCAAAACGGCCGATGGATCAAGAAAATTATAGAATGAATCCAAAGACATGAAATAAGGTTACGATGACGATATAGGTAGACTTATTCATACAAAGGCTAGGACTGCACTGGAGATAAATAGTACGGAAAAGAACTGGGCAAATGTTTAGAAACTGCTGGCAGATTGAAAAACAGAAACGTCAAAGGTTCGTTGAAACAGCTATCTCAATAACCTCCTACAATTCACCGAGAAATAAATCCAATACTTCTCAACTTCTGCAATGATACAGATATAGATTTCCTTAACAAATGTTAGTTAATTAAAAACGGTATTTGATAGCTGTAGGCTTGGGTAATAAAATATATCGAAATATCGATATTTTTTCATAAGATAATTGAGACTATTTAAAATAAATCTAATTTCAAGTATAAGTAACGATATCTTTTGCCTAAACGTAGTCCAGAATAGAATTTAAAGCGTTGCAGGCATACGTCTAAGTAAATAATAAAAAAAACAATGGTGAATCTTTAAAACGCGATTAAATAAGGTAATATCTAATTTTAATAGCTAATTACACAGGCAAAAGTTTGTGTGTGAGTGTGTATGTTTATTAATTCTTCACGCTGGAACAGCTGAACGGAACTATATGAAATTTGACTCACGGGTACACCATCCGAGAATATCACATGGGATACTTTGACATTTTCACTATAATCATTTCAGCCAAAAGACGTCCACTGTTGGACTTAGGCCTCCCCAAGTGTTATCATAATGACCGGTCCTGTTGTACGTCTCGCATCCATTGGACTTGACTTTTTGTCCAAAGGTTCCCTTGGGAAAATTTCCTACTTTCTTCAGAACAAAAATTTTTAAAATGTAACATTTCGAAATATTTTTATTTCAGAATTACTATTTTAATGCAATGCAACAATCAGTATTTTTACCGATAAATATCGATACTATTTTTTTTTTCATTAGCACATCCCTTGATAGCTGTGCTGGTGTCGGATTCAAGCGATGTTAATTGGTGCGCGCAGTGTTCGTCAGCAGTCTGCTACTGACCAGTACGAACTACTGCCAAGTTCTTAGTCTTGGGTACGAAAATTTAAAGGTAGTGGATGTGTCTATTTTTATTTACTATTAGTAATACATCATATCACACTAATATTATTAAGGCGGAAGTTGTTATGTATTTATGTGTGATGGTGCTTGTCTGTGCGTGTTTTTCTGTTACTGCTTCACGTTCAAATACCAGTTTATTAAGTTCGTTGAAATTTTACGAAATATAAACATGATATATCGGTGCACCAAGAAATTAAGCATTCTCTACCAGTCAATCAATGTTGTTGGAGAGATAATATATATAATAGAAGTATGTGCAAAAAAAGAAAATATTATTTAGAAAACAGGGACACAAAAGTCTATAAGTATATAGATTAAAATAAACGTATATATATGTCTTAATATACGAGTATCTTTAATATGTTTAACTTACTTAAATTTTTGTAAAGTTAACCAGTTCTTTATTATCAAGTAAAGTGAAATAGCTTATCTAGAAAAACTTTATATCTTCGTAGATGAACGGTTAAGTTTTGAATAATAATCGTTGGTCAGCGCATTCGCTGGACGTTCAAGTTTCACGAATAACACCGACCCAAGCGGAATCTGTAAGAATTTGCATTATTAATTCACGACTTTCTGTTTACTTCAGGGCATGTAAGACGACGTTTGGAAGGTAAAATTAGTAAAGCCTTTACCCGTTTAATCCCATGGAGGGTCGATGAAACACTATCGATTTGTAAAGATAAAATAAAAAATAATGTATTTTTTTTTCTAAAACTCGAATTAGAATAGAATAGAATAGAAATACTTTTATTCGAGACAGACACAGCACAACGGTTACAAACGTGAAATAATAATTAAAAAAAAAACACAAATGTACAGAGTACGCTGAACGTGCCCGCACCGAAAGGGTGACCACCTCAGCATTTGCTGGGCGTCAGACACCCAGCGCTGGTTTTCAGTTGGCACTCCACAGTGTCGCACGGACGAGGGTAAATAAATATATAAATAACTATTTAATAAATAACAACATAAGATTATAAAATAAAATTTATGCCATATTAGATAAAAACTACAAAATTACCAGGTACCCACAATATTCCACTAACAAAAATAACGGCCGATACGCATGTACGAAATTAATTTCTTTAAGTAAACGAGTCGATGACCTTGTAGGTAGTTGACGGTCGTTGCGCAATAACTACCTACAGGTCATTGAACTCGCCAAGCTGACGTTTACTTAAAGTAATTAATTTCGTACATGCGTAAATTAATTTGATTTTAAAAATAAAGTAGGTACTTTATTTTTCATTTTTATGTTAACAAATCGATAGTGTTTCATGTACCGAATCGACACTCCGCGGGATTAAAACGATTAAAATTGCCCTGTAGCATTAAGTCCACCTATGTACCACTATGGTAAAGGAAGTTTAAATAAATAAATAAAATTTAAAGGTGTATAGGCCTAAACTCAAAGAATTTAATAGAAGACATTCCAGGTTTCCATAAATCGCCTTCCAGTTCTAGCATCAGGTTCTCGACATCATGAGAAATGTATAGCGCTGGTTAAGACGAATCTAATGAGCCCAAACTCGATGGGTTTACTAATAAACAATCCAGGGTGACATCTTCTACCTTTGAGCTCCATCATTAGACCAGCTCAATGATACCATCATGTACATAAGTATAATCTAACGAGCCCAAACTCGATGGGTTTACTAGTAAGCATTCCAGGGTTCCATCAGCTACCTTCCAGTTCTAGCATCAGGTTCTCGACATCATGAGAAATGTATAGCACTGGTTAAGACGAATTTAATGAGCCCAAACTCAATGGGTTTACTAATAAACAATCCAGGGTGACGTCTTCTACCTTCCATCATCAGACCAGCTCAGTAGCACCATAATGTACAATGAGAATTTAAAATATTAGGACACACAAATGTTTGGAAGTAAAATAAATACCCCATTATAAGTGTTTAATGTACCTGCTGCAGCTAACAAACAAGCTGATGACCTTAAACACTTGGACAGATCTTCATAAATTGTAGCTAAGAACCATCTCGATTAAGCCAGCTTTCAAACAAAAATAACCGCGTCAAAATCAGTCGATCGCGATACCACGGACAGACACACAGACAGACAAACAGACAGGTCAAACTTATAATACCCCTCTTTTCCGTCGGGGGTTGAAAACAAAATCAATTACATTACTTGTACCTAAATCCACCTCCCTGACGTCGTCTGTATTTCCTATTTACTAGAACCTATGGGTCTTTAAATCAAGAATAAATAACGCTTACCATCAGACGAGATTATGGCCAAGTGCGAGCCTATAAATTGTAATAAAGAAAATATAAATATAATTTTAACTTCTTTTTTCTCCAACAACAAAAAAAATAAAATTTCTCTTCTTCAGCTTTTCAAGCTGAGTTACGGGTAAAACATTACTAACATATCCATTACCTTTTACCTTAAATTTCTGCTTCTTTTCTTAAAATCTCGACAATTAGGCTAAAAACTCACGAAGCGGTTTTCACCCGCGCCCGCCGTAGCAGAAGAATCAGCTATTTTATTTCAAAACTCACGAGACGGCAAATTTTCGCGGTAACGCAGCCGTCGCGGTTGCGATTTTAGACCGCAAGCCTGGCCGATTATCGTCAGCTACTGCGCGGTCACCCGCCAACCGACCGCAGAACTTGCGAGCGCAAACCGCCCAGGCGACGTGCGACCGCGGCCAGCGCGATTCTACAAGTTGGCCGCCAGTGCCACGAACAACCGCGCACACCGCGGTCGTAAAACGCGTCGTGAAAATGTACTTTAATTTTTTACATAATTTAATTTTACATATTAATTACTGCATTCTAAAAAAACTGCCGTCCCGCAACCGCGGCGGCTGCGGTTGAATACCGCTTCGTGAGTCCTCTCCCTTAAAAGGCAAAGCAGCGAGCAATAAATCCAACTACAATGGAATACAAAAAACTCCCATAGATTTAGTACCGAAAATGTAGGGAAATGCAAAAGACTGAGACATTTTTAACACTGGTGCTAATCTCGCAACAGGCATTCATCATTCCTAAAATACTCCCCTCTTTGTGAGCACTTCGGCACAAGTTTGAGCAAAAAAGTTAAACATGGAGATACTTATTTCGGTAGTGTTCGATATTAGTTGAATTTCATGTACGATATTTTTTAAGTTCTTAAGAGAATCGGCTGATATTATGCTGTGCAGTAGACCAAATTCAACAACTTCACAATCCATACAAGATTGACCACGTTGGTATAAAAGTGAATCCTCATTTCCCTTGGTAACGTCATCACGAGTGAATGGCTGAACCAAATCCGATTTTTTTTTTAAATTGTGTTTGTTATTGTCAGTAAAAGTTACGAAAGTTGCACGGGAAATTAAAAAAAAATCATAAACTCGATGACTTTCTAAAGTTCACGTGTCTGACAGTTCGTGCGTTTGACAGTTTCACAGCTGAAACAGGACAACGTCCTCGGATCAGCTAGTAGCATATAATGATTATTGTCAATCTCTTTAATTTTTGATTTTTCTGTACGATTATTCGAAAGATTTACCGGTTTGACGTTTTATCCAAGACACAGAGGAGGCTTGGTTGTTGTTTGAATCCATACACAAAGCAACCTCAACAAGCCATTATATATTATTATTATTGACACACGATATTAAAATGCTTTCGAAAAGCGAGCCTGCATTTTCACTGAAAATATATGTAGAGCTTCATGTTTTACTGCACATTTCTGGTTCGGTAACCAGTTTAAACCTGATATCATGTTCGTCCACTATAGAAAATATATCGAACGGTTTCCCGAAATACGATATCTTTATATTTGTTGAGTTACAGAATACGTTCACCGCAAAGCCTGCATACGTGGCAACTTTGTTTCGCATTTTCAGTTCAGTTTTTATTTCTACTATTTTCTTGTGTAATTCATATTGACGTGTACTGGGTGTTTGTGATATGTATTTGAATACTTTTGTTCTATGTTTTTTTTTTAAGTGTGTGAGGATTAAGCTAAAATATTATTATAGAAAACTGGGTGTTTACTTTGCGAAATAATGGCCTGTAGTCTGGCCTCGCCCGTGGACTGGTCTGTTGGTTTAGTGCCTGACAAATATTTATGTGATGAGCATGATCATTTGTTCTGCATCTGAATGTAATTTATCTATAATATGTCTCTATTTAGAAATATATAATTATAATCATCAGTTGTTTAGTATACATACCACAAGCTGTGCTTAGCTTGGGTAACACACACAAAAAAAAATGAAAGTGTCTCTGTTTGTCAGTTTAAGAAAGCAAGTTATAGTATCTACTCTATTTTTGCTTTTTCTTCTTAAAGTTAACTATTTATTACAATTCGATAAGTTACTGTTGGTGTATCATTAACCCTTGATTTTATAATAATTACTAAGCCTCCCAAAACCATAGTCTGATATCTTTGTTCTCTATATGTCACAATAGTTTTCTATCAATTGTGGTATGTCCTTGGGTGCATCAGCATAGCATGTACAGTCCTTGGAACCACATTCCAAGAAAAAATTCTAAGGGGCTTCTGCGAGTTAGCCTCGGCTCCTCAGACTCCTTCTAAAGGTCCAGGATCCCATGATCTTGAGATAAATAATACATGAAATTAAAGCCTTCATTATGATGAGTTTTCAAAACAATATGATTTGATGCTATGCAATTTACCTTCACTTTTTTTTTAGACTGACCGACATTTTGACAATTCAAGAGTGCCTGTAATTGGTCTATTTGAAATTAACACTTCTGATTTCTGATTTCATGATATATATTACGGCATGCATGGTGATTTAAGCAAAACAAGTGTTGGATCACTAATTCAACATTACTGACTTTATCCACACAGCACTTTTATTTCCTTGACTTGTCCTTTCTTAAATCGACAACCGACTACTCTAGTGGGTGCGAACACCCGCTATTAATAAAATTGAGGACCGGATCTACCACCATCTTGGCAGAAACAGTTAACTATTTATTCAAGAAAGTATATGTATAAAGACAACCAGAAAAATCCTTACAAAAATATAAATGTCTGAAACATTTGATTTAATGTCACATAAAGTTCAAGAATTATTTAATGCACCACTTTAAATGTAAAATCGTCATTTGACAAAACAGATATCAAAACTAACGTCATCTAGACGACAGTTATTTCTAACTTTAAAATATCAGCTGTCACACACGACAACAAGTGTCATTGTCATTTGAAAACCTTATCCAAACAATAAGATTCCAACACAAGAAACAAATTAACAACGCTTTTTACCAAACGTATGAAATGAAAATTAACACGCGATTCCCTTATTTCCTTTACACGTGCAAAAGCGATATAAGTCCAATTAAAAAAGACATATAAAACAAACAGGTCGTGAACAGGAGAGGACGTAATTTTGCTTTGTTTGTGAGAAATCGTATTGACGACAAATGCAGATTCTTCCGTACAATTGCAATGAAGGTATGCAGACATTCTAATTTAAATCTTCATCTAAGCCAGGGGGCCAACTTAATTAGACGGTCTATTGTTCACTAACTAGACTCTTAAACTCAATTCAAACATATTTATTTCAAATATAAGAATTGTCAAAATGTCGGTCAGTCAAAAAATAAGTTAAGCTAAATTGCACATTCCAAAGTGTAGATCTCTATGGAGAAGTAAGTGCAAGAAACTCCATGGATACTCTTTTACAATCATATTAAGAGTTACTTTAATCTTAGTTACATATTTCTTGTCATTCTGTGTGATCTAACAGTTTTAAAATCAATTTAACAGCCTAAGAATAAAAGAGCGAGCGGGCTCACAAATTGTAGCGCAATCCTTGAAAGTGGTTTAACCTTTTGAAAATCGTAATTAGAGACACAAAAGAAAGACAATAGGTGTTTGGATACCGGTGACCTCCCGGGGCTAGAAAGTTATGTTAAACAAAGCTAAAAAATTTGAGCAACCTGCCTAGAATACGTTCGAATTTCTTTTGAAAAATAAGAAATTACGGGGCGATAGGGTAATAGAAGATGCAAGACGTGCTCATTAGAAGGTTTAAAGCCACTCAAAGGGTTATGAAAGCACGTACCGTAACAACAATGGACCACGTACCGTAAGATACAGCGTTGGAAGGCCTAGAAGGTGGACCGATGACCTGGTAAGGGTCAGGTGAATCCGATGGATGCGAAACGCACAGGACCGGTCGTTATGGCGAGACTTGAGGGAGGCCAATATCCAACAGTGGATGTCTTTCGGCTTAAATGATGATGCTGATGATGAAGGTAATACAATATTATAGGACTAAATAGTTAGCTGTCTGCCACCTCGTGCTACAAACCTCTAGGCCTAAATGTAAAGCCAATATCGACTGCATTAACAGTCAAGATGAACCATACGATTATGGCCAACCAGTTGACAAGCCCTACACCAGTCTTAGTAATCAGAGATTTGATCTAGTTTTGGAAGCTCTGTACAGCAAATCGAAATGCAGTATCGACAAAAACGCAAACAAAACAACACTGACACGAAACGAATCGCTAAAACGCGGTGCAGCGTCGAAGCAAACGCTGAAACTCGCGATTTTGCTATTGAGACCGAATGTTTTTACAATAGCGTGGTGATTTAAAAATAGGATAAAAATCTTTATTTCTGAACCGAAATGTTTCATTCGTACTATTAAATAAATTGAGCGTTTAAAGCTCAGAACTTATCAAACTCTTCTTTAATCCTGAAATTTGACAAGCTTTGTTTTTAAATTTTAACCCTAGAAAGATAACCTACGCCTCAGAGGCGCCCGCGTTGGTTTGAAATCGCTGTCTCTTCCTAATGAGCTCGTGTATCTACCTGTCCTTCTAAGTTAGCTCAATGGACGGTGCACAGCGTCACAGGACGGCCGGTTTAACGCGGTAAGTACCATAGTTTTGCAGTTACGACTAAATGTTGCGCTCCAAAGGCGCATGGTTATCTTTTGTGTGACATTTAGTGAGAGTAAGGATTTGTTTATACTTACATAAAATGTTTATAATAACTGTTTATTTCTTTTTTTTAGCATGAAATCTTTTTGCCTTGATCATGACGAGCCGGAGAACACTTACTGATGATGCAATATCTAGGTTGATCGCTGGAGAAGAAGAGAATGAGCATGAACGAGTACAAGAAAGTGACAGTGAGATAGAAGATCATTTGAGTGACGATAACATACAGAGTGATTTCGAAGACGAGTTTATCGATGATGACGTGCCTCAACAAATGAATGATACACAAAATGAAGATGATATAAGTCCAAAGGCGGGGTAGACACTTTCGATCAAATGTGTTCCTCAATGTCATGTTCGAGGAAAACCAATAGATGGCCAATGTCTATGTTTTATGGCATTCTGAACATAGCATTCGTCAATTCTTATGTTATATACTGTCATAACATTCTTGCGCAAAATGAAAAGCCTCTAAATAGAAGGAATTATATGAAAAAGTTAAGCACCCAGTTATCAGAATCGTGGATGAAGGAAAGACTGGAAGCTCCTACTTTGCCAAAGCATGTGCGAGATAACATCGCAAATATTCTTCCGAAACTGGTTGTGCAGAACGATGCCGATAATGAAAAAGAACCTCCAGCCAAGAATTGACGGTATTGCACCTTTTGCACTAATAAAAAAAAAGAATGTGTAAGATGACTTGCGCCAAATGCAAGTTTGCGGCGAACATAAAAATGATATTTGTTTCGAATGCCTATCAAACCAAATGATTATAATTTTGACTGATTTTTTTTAGCTGATTAGTTGGCAAGAAATAATATAATTAGTTTTATGAAAAAAGATATTATTTTTTGAAACTATGTTCCTGTAAACAGAAGACTGCTAATTTTGTTGATTTTTCCTAGAGCTTTTTTTGATTTAAGTTTAATGATTAAAATATATAAAAATTTTCACTAAAAAAAGCTTTTTATTATTAGTTCATTAACCACATATTAAAACAATTAAGTAAAAAATACAATAAATAGGTTTTTCATAAAAAAAAAAAACAATAATATACCGTGCGCCTCCGAAGCGCATGGTTATCTTTTGTGGCTGTCAAAATATGGTTATCCTTCTAGGGATAAACAGGCTCGCGTTTGACCAATGTCTCATCTGATGGTAAGCAATGTTTTGGTCGACGATGGAGTTTGCTTACGTAGAATTAACTTTTGCCTTAAAGACCCTTAGGTTATAGTCATCGAGAAACGCAGACTTCGTATATTACAGTGCACAAGCGCAGCGCGCAAATTCAAGTGCGCTCTTTATTCCTTTACTCTCATAGTCTGCTGGGACAGCAATCTGACATGACCGGAGATAGATCAGCCACAGGACTAACAACTACGTGCTTTCTGGGTATCACACGATTAATTTACAAACTCTCGGCAGCTTCGGAGTAATTCCTAATGGAAAAACTTAATCGCTGCCTGATCGTCCGGTAACCGACCGGACCGAGCCCAAGTCGTCAACGTCGCGTACTGTTCCCGCGCGCCTCAAGGAGCTATCAGCAAACCTTAGAGGCCCAGCCTGCTAGCTGCAGGCAGGCAGGGTCGAAGTCTGCTAGGGTCATGGGTCAGCTTCCGAAAGGAATACCCGGCCCCGGCACGATAGGCAACGAAGGAACGGGGTAGGTTTTTAGTCAGTAAGAGTCTGACACTACTTCCCGATTTTACCTAAAACAAAAAAAAAATAGCACTTTTGTCCGACCGACGAAGCCGTCATTGTTGCAGCGATACCAAAATCATCTTATGTATCACTCCTGCTAAGGCCTTCATTCCATATCAGAGCTTTTATAAGTTTTTTTTTTAATTTAATTTCCTGATATATTTATACTTGCAACCAGAAACGCTTTGAAAAATATAAAAATATTCGAAGTATTGGAATGAAGTTTTTATTTCGGTTTCTACTAATTGATTGGTATTTAATTGCTTCGATAATTGACACGCGGAATGACCGGCCATTTCGATGAGCTATGTTTAGTTGTATTTTAGGACGTTTTAATATTGAACGCGTTGTTTTCCATTATGTTTCTGCTATTTACTACCCGTTTTTTTAGTGTGGAAATCATCCAATCACTTTTCCGGGTCTAGGGCGGAGCGAGATGGCGTGTCAGGCATTTACTGACTAAAACCTACGTATCTTCTTTTCCTTGCGTTCCAGGACCCTGGGTTTTCCTTTCAGTAGCGAACCCATAGCCCCAGTATGCTTCGACCTAGCTGGCCCCTACGGTTTTGTTGACGTCTCCTAGGTTTCTGATATTCCGTAGTGTTATTCTAAAAGAAAAGGCTTCTGAGTAAACCAGTGCAGTCTTAGAGGTCAATCTTCAAGATTTATCAACTTTTATACAAATTCATTTATTGGTTATTACAGGTGTATGGTCAGTTCTTACAATTATTTGTTATATCTCGCTGTAACATACCCATGAGGTGTGCAATATTTATAATAAGATGTCAGAATTTCAATTTAAATAAAATAAAATACATCACTAAACATAATTATACGAATTACAATGTTCACATGTCAATTTCAATAAATAAAGTAAATTACTAGTTACAATTTTATTTACATGTCAAATTCAATTAAAAAAATATATATACGTCACAGGTCACTTTTACTTAAATCTAGTCAAATTCATCTGCATTAATAATCGTCATTTATAATCATACAATAATCAGTCACAATAATAGCATTAAATAGTCAAAAAAACAATGTATTTAATTAATAGCTCGGTCATTCAAAAATTCATCAATTGAATAATATGCTTTACCTAAAAGAAACTCTTTAAGCCTGAACCTGAAAATATTCAAGGACGGGATATTTTTAATATGAACAGTCTGTCTAAGGCCACATATACTTCTGAGACATTTTTTTTGAGCTTTAAGAGCATACTCCCTGTTTGCTGAATTGCCCCAGAAGAGGATGCCATATCTTAGTGTGGAACCTACATACGCATGATAGACACTCTTTTAGGGCGCAATCAAATTTTCGCAAAGTATCGCGCGCCTGCAGCGCTGCCGTCTTATATATATTGTCATGGTTTCAAATCATATGTTTAAAAAAAGAAATTAAATTATATTTATTGAAATAGTTGAAAACAATGATAAACCTTAATTATTTGTTGCATATTACCAAAACAAACACAAAGTATTATTAAGTACTAGTGCCACTAGTGTTGGACAAACTCCCTTTCTATAATATGTTCTGTGGCAGCGCAGCCTATGTAAAATGGCGGCACATCGTTTGTATTTTGTTTCTATCTGAATTCAGGTTTCAGTTCTATGTGTCAGTCGTCGAGTACACGCCTACGTGTAACTGCACATAATCCAGCGGAAGAATGAATTTTAGAAAAAGCAGTTTAAGAAACTGCACATAATTTTGTATGAAAACATTTATGTGATTCTATTATAAAATTCATCTGCAACTCAGTTTAATTCACACTCATATCTTAATAATCTTTGTTAGGTATATAACAGTCTCTTAAATTACTTTACCCGTAGCAGCTGCTATTTTAATGGCAGTTAATTAAGCTGCAGCTCAGTTTAGTGTGCACTCAAGAGTGAATTGGTTACTTCTAGGCAATCGTGTTCCGTCGGTGGCCACATCATTGCTTACCATCAGGTGAAATAGTAATCAAACGCAAGTCTATCATCATCATCTTCTTGCCCTTATTCCGTTTTATTTGGGGTCAGCGCAACACGTTTTTTTCTTCCATTCTGTCCTGTCACTCGTCACGCTATCACCAACTCTCTTTTCTTTCATATCACTCCTTACACAATCCATCCATCTCTTCTTTGGCCTCCCTCTCCCTATCCATCCATCCACATATAAACTCATAACTCTTTTAGTAATATGCGTTTTATCCCTCCTAATCACATGACCATACCAAGAAAAACGATTTTCTTTCAACTTTTCAGTTACTGGCACCACTTTCAAATTTCCCCTAATGTACTCATTTCTCACTTTATCCATTCTCGTCACACCAAACGCAAGCCTATATATAATTTAAAAAAAAACACTCATATTTTTGCAAACAGTCTTGAACTACTTCAACACTGCGACTATAAAACTGCGTCAGTCAAAGTACAATATAGGAAGAAAAGTAAGCGTTCATTAAAAAACACAAGCTTTTAACTTTCCCCGCCACTTATTAAAAGGAAAGAAATTAATCGGCTTTAACTAAGGCGTTGGCTAATTAAGATTAATTCCCTATTTCTTGCTATTGTTCACTCATCTAGTAATAAGATAAAATCGTTGGGTAATTTACGGAACGTTTCCTCTTGACTTTGTTTCTTGTTTTATCGTATTAGAATGGTAACTTTATTGGCAGGCTGGATTATAAGTTGGTCTGGTGATGCTTGGTCGGTTTTGTTTGGTCTTTGTGTGAAACTACTTATAGATCATCAATACACCGCTATTTTTTAATTCTGGCAAATACTTAAAGGGCTTATTAGAAAAGGTCTTGTTATTATTTAAGTGAAGTCTCAATGCATAATATTCATTAACGGCAAAGTTATGAACGTTTGTTTATATCCCAATATCTCACTCAATTTATGGAAACATTGTACAGGAATGAAAGAATGTCAATAAAAATGGAAAAACACTGCGCTTAGTATTTTCTAGTAGTATTTGTTATGAATGATGATTCAATTATGAATTTACCAATAATGACATCGTGGACAATTTTGGGATTTCGTTTTTTGTACTTTTGACGACACAAATATGATCAGTAACGGGTACTGATCGAGGCCCATTTTTTTGTGCACTAATTAAAAAATAAGGGTGTTTATTAGTTCCATATCTGAGTTTCTGTTAAGAAACTTAATATATTGGGTAGGCTTTTCATATTTGTCTTTTGAAGAAAGAACCATACAGATTTAAATGGAACTGTCCAGTCAGTGTAAGTATTTGTCAGTATTTGCAAAGCTCAAAGCTCAACATGACCCGTAAATATTTATGTATAGGTTTTTATTTTTATTTATATATATGTTGTATATACAGGGTGTCCAGTAAATAGCACGACATACTGCAGGGGGTGATAGCTTGGGTCACTACCTATCAATACAACACAATATATGTTCAGCAAAATCTTACGGATTTACAGTTTTACAAAATTTTCCGAAATATCGAAAAATCTCTACCTTGAAACAGATTTTTAAGCATCTCGTAATGAAAAAATCCTTTTCTAGAACTTTTTTTTACATCAAATTATTCGTGAATAGGTTACTCTACTCATTATAAGTTTTTTTTTTATCAAAAACAAGAAAGTTTTGAAGAAATAGTTTTTTTTTGTTAAAATTTTCACAGAACGATTTTCTTTTCGCATAACTTTAACCTACAGTGGTGAAAAAAAAATGTATGTGGCAGTTTTGTACAACAAACTTAAAAGATAGCCTTTTTAATGGTGATTTAGGAAAGATAAAATACTAGTGCATTTTCATTAAAAAAATACAAAAAAATGCTATTTTAGTTCCAGAGAAGCTGACTTTGTTGAAAATGTAATTAACGTAATTTTGACAAAAACCACTATGAGAATAAGTAATAGCTGCTCATTTACGCGAATTATTATAAAACTAGTTGTGACACGTAAAATGCGACATGCACGCGTAATGACTAAAGGTTTTTACCTGCTCGCCAACCGACCCGACCCGACCGGTTACTGTCTAACAAAAGAAGCGCATGTGCTATCCCGCTCTTTCTTGCATTGTGATTTTGTGTCTCACTCTCAACCTTATTTGCGACACTTGTCAGTACGCTACCTTAAACCGTGCGCAACGCATCTCTGTGTTCACAAATTATTGTTTTGTACTAACGACTGTTTTGTGCCTTGGACCCCGGACTTTGTTTGTCTTACGATTTGGATTTTTTATTGTGATCACTACGACGACTTGGCGACCACCTGGACTTTTGTGTTTTATAACATGGCCAACCGCCGCGTTTTTCCTGGTTATACGCAGCGAGAGTATGCTGAGATGCACCTTATTTACGGAGAAGCTGGCCAAAGTTCCCGAGCTGCTGCCAACCCTCTACAGGGAAAGGTTTCCCGATAGGAGACATCCACACCATGAAATGTTTACCAGAGTGCATAACTCCTACATGGAAGGCAGACTCCCTGGTCAACGTGGCGGTGGACGGCCTCAAGTTGTTGACGAAGACATAGTGCTTCAGGAACGAGAACAAGACCCGACAACTTCGGTTAGGGCGATACAACGGCGCACAGGGATACCGAAGTCAACTGTTCATTCAGTACTTAAGAGGTATGGATACCATCCATTTCACGTACGACGCGTGCAAACTCTTTTAACTAGAGACTACCTGCCGAGAGTTCAATTCTGCCGCCGCATGCTTGAAATGCATCGGGAGGACCCAAACTTTTTTAATAAGGTGTTATGGAGTGATGAGTCATCCTGCAGAAAAGACGGCTACTTGAATTTGCATAATTTACATAGTTGGCAATTAGAAAATCCGTATGTGTCAAGAGAAGACAGGTCCCAGTACCGATTCAAAATAAATTTATGGTGTGGGATTTTTAATGGCCAGATTGTGGGTCCCGTCGAGCTTCCACCTACATTAAATGCCAATAATTACTTGGAGTTTTTACGAGAAACCCTACCCACGCTCTTTGAAAATGTTCCGAGTGAGCTAAGAGAGGTGATGTGGCTTCAAAATAATGGGTGCCCTGCTCATTATGGCCGGGAAGTAAGAGCCTACTTAGATTAAGCTTATCCAGGTAGGTGGATTGGGCGACTGGGACCGATATTATGGCCACCTAGGTCTCCGGACCTAAACACCCTGGATTTTTTTTATTGGGGTGCCATGAAGGACAACGTCTATGAAAAACCGATCCAAAATGACAATGAATTGAGAGCAAGGGTTAACATTGCAGCAAGAAAAATATCGGAAATAAGCCTGAGAAGACTCAAAAGCTCATTTTTAAGAAGATGCCGAGCGTGTATTAGGGCACAAGGGAAGCAATTTGAGCATTTATTGTAATTTATTTAAATTAATGTTTATTAAAGTTAACTCTTCTGTTTTTTTTTACTATCACCTTATCCTTCAAGATGTCATTTACAGACCGGCCGGCCGGTCGGCTGTAGATTAATTATTATGTAATTCGAACCGTAGTACGACCTTACAACGATTCGAATTCAAAGTCACATTACTTGCATTTAAAATAAAATGCTCTTATTAACTAAAATAGCTTATTTTTCGTATTTTTAAAAATGAAAATGTACTAGTATTGTATCTTTCCAAAATCACCATTAAACAAGCTATTTTTTAAGTTTGTTGTACAAAACAGCCACATATATTTTTTTTTCACCACTGTAGGTTAAACTTAAGTGATAAGAAAAAGTGCAAATTTAAACAAAAAATAGTATTTCTTGAAAACATTCTTATCTTTGATAGAAAAAGACTTATCAACGAGTAAAGTAACTATTCACGAATAATTTGATGTAAAAAAAGTACTAGAAAAGGATTTTTTCATTACGAGATGCTTAAAAATCTGTTTCAAGGTAGAGATTTTTCGGTATTTCAGAAAATTTTGTAAAACTGTAAATCCGTAAGATTTTGCTGAACATATATTGTGTTGTATTGATAGGTAGTGACCCTAGCTATCACCCCCTGCAATATGTCGTGCTATTTACTGGACACCCTGTATTATGTGTTGTAATATCACATCACTAGATAGTAATACTAATTATCACAACCCTAGTGAGTTCTATGGTCATTGTCGATATAGGTGTGACGGACTGAACATCGTCTTTATATTGTAATCTCGTGTACTTGTTCTAAGTGTAATAAACCAAACATTCACCACATCAAGTCTTTCATTACAAACATTACATTATGTTTATACAGCGTGGCGATTAGGTTATCACATTAATTGAAACCACGTACTCAGAATTAGGTATTTTATCATATACAATTAAAATAATTTAATAATAAACAATATTATAGCCGTGGGAATTTCTTTTTCATTTTAATATTTCGCAACATCATGTATTGCATAAACTCAATCAGCTGGCCAATTAAATTAGGTCAAAGACCCGTGGTTGGTGAAGATACCTATTTTACAACTTCAAACGTTGCCATTCGTATTACCTACAAGTACTAGACTATCATTTTACAAACTGTTTACGTTTGAATTGTTTATGTTTCTCGTAATAAGAAACGTAAACAATTCAAGACAAAAATGTCCTTACAGTTAATAGTTGAAGGCGTCTTTGTGCGGTAAATTAAAAGATAAAAAGAGACAAAGAAAAATATTCTTACGGTTGACGACTTAAGGTATAAATTTCTAATACTCGAAATGCTACAGGGTACGGGATTGCTTAAAGGCATAATACTAATTTCTTTGGTGCGTACGATGAATGAATCTAGTCTGCCGCCAAAACACTTGAGGGATAGTTGACGAGTTTACTATCTGCGCGCGCGCCCTTCGTACCTACTTATTGTTTTTTTTTTTGTGGATATTGATTTGTGTTAGCTTTATTTTTGTAATAGGAATTAGATAGTTTAATAATACTGTTTGTGTTGTACATTAGTGAAAGTGGTGTGTGACAGTTTGTGCGTAATAGACGCTTAAACACCACTCGATTTTTTTTTATGGGGACATTTAAAGGATGAGGTTTACGCTACTGAAGTGACGACTGTGGATGATTTAAAAAATCGAATAATTCGTGCCTCAAACAATTTAAAAAATTTAGCCGCGAATGGTGACCTACTTAGAAAAGTTCGAAACAATATCATAAGACGATATCATTTGTGTGTACAGAAGCATGGTGGACATGGATGAATTTAATTGGAGATTTTTAAAGTTAATTTGTGATGATTTCTTAAAACAACAACATAAAGTACCTATGTCGCACACACGCCACGCGCGCATGCCTACACCCACAAGTAGGTATTCGTATCTCGCGTAGGTACGGCGCGTACGTACTCGCCGGCGCCGCGGCGTTGCCGCTTTTACAGGTCAGTGAACTAATATTATAAAGGATGATTTATTTTTTACCAATTTTATACGCTATTTATTTTGTTTGAAAAATGCATTTTCTTAATTTTAGTAAAATTATTTATTTTACTATTTTAACGGACTGATAACCACTTGTAATACATGCTGCATAATTTAATGTGATAACCTAATCGCCACGCTGTATATAGTGTGCTGTACACATATTTATTTAGTATACTTTTTGTTTTAAGTTAGATGTAATCATTTATGTAATTAAGTTTTGTTGTGCATGATTGTATATACTAAAATGATAATTTAAAAAACTAAAAAACCCGACTGCTTTTCTGAGTATTCATGAAAAAGCCCTAAAACAAGAAAGTCGTTGTAGCAGTCGGGACCCATTACATCATAGATCTGCTGACTAGACGGCTGACTTTTTAGAATGGGTCCCGACTGCTACAACGACTTTCTTGTTTTAGGGCTTTTTCATGAATACTCAGAAAAGCAGTCGGGTTTTTTAGTTTTTTAAATTACCATTTTTTATTTTTTAAGTACATTTTTAGTGTTATTTTCTTACGATATCACTTTCACAGTAATTACAAATCTAACGACACCTCGCAAACTAAAATCCATCGCCGTTCAGGCCACAGAGCGTGCCAAATATTTGAATTTGGTGCCAAAAATTCGCCATTTCGTTTTTTTTTTTAGTTTGATATACCCAGTGTCACTCTCACAGTAAATACGAATCTAACGACACCTCTCAAGCTAAAATCCATCGAGCCGTTCAGGCTGCAGAGCGTGCCAAACAATTATACATACATACATACAAACATACATACATACATACATACTCTCGAAAAACATAACCCTCCTTCTGGCGCAGTCGGGTAAAAATGTAAGGTTTCTTTCTCAGTTTTTATGTATACGGTTTGCTGTAAGAAAACCCAATTATAGGTCAAGCTAGCCTATGTACATCCACTGACCTTTTTATTGTTTTGTTAAAACTGTATGTACAATAAAGAATAAAGAAAGGTCAACTCAGGACTACTCAGGAAGCAAGGAGTTAAACAAATAATAATGTTGTCGTAATTAACGAATCAAAAAAACAACCGTATCTGGTTAAAACCATCTTTGAATAAACAAACATTCTCGGCCCGTTAGGGGCCTCTGACACGAATCAAATTTAATCCGATAAAAGGTTTTAATTAACTAAAAACAATTATTTTTCAGCTTCAGCGGTTGAAAACAATTAATGCGACATGAAGTTAATGTTATGTTTACCTGTGTTTGTGGTTACTTAGACTTGCGGGAAGCTTATGGATGCGAGACGCACAGGACCGTTCATTGTGGCGACATTTGGAGGAGGCTATGTCTAATAATGGACATCTTTCAGCTGAAATGATGATAATGAAGACCTGCTTTTATTTAAATTATCATCATCTCCTCCAAGTGTCGCCACAACGAACGGTCCTGTGCGTCTCGCATCCATTGCATTCCCGGGATTCTCATTAGGCCATCAGCTTACCTATCCACCTGGCCACGGGTTGTGCGAAAGTAAAACCCGGGTTTTTGGAGCGAAGGTAAAGACAGATTCCAAAACGCTGATTTTTAGTCAGTAAAAATCTGACACGCCCTCTCGCTCCGTCCAAGGGCGAGAGATGTCATTTGATGATTTTTCCACCTAAAAAAACTTATTTTTTCAGCATTCAAAGAATGCTTTTATTTGAATTGTTGTTTTATCACATCATTATCATCATCATTTCAGACAAAAGATGTTCGCTGCTGGTCATAGGCCTCCCCCAAGTGTCGCCACAACAACCGGTCCTTTGTATCTCGCATCCTTCGCATTCCTGGGACTCTCACCAGCTCATCAGCCTACCTTGTGGGAGTTTTATAACGTATTTAAATTAATAGTACAGCTAATAGACCACATTCAATATAATGTACAGAATAATCACCAGTATATTTTTATCGCAAGAACACACGAGTACCTAGATAACTGAAGAGCTACAAATTAGGCAACACCCCACGATCCTTGCTAATTGGACACCCTGTCTAGCAATACCTAACCTAACCGAAGATATCAGTAATCAACCTTATGTTTAGAAAATAGGGTTCAATTTGCATTGAAGCACACGTGAAATACAAATTTTATTTGAACTTTTTTAATTAGGAAGGATGAAGTCGGAGTTTTGTTTTTTTATAATTTGATGGTGACAAAGGAACTGGTGAAATTACCAGTAATTTGACTTTGAATCAATTTAGATTGTCTCCCTGAATGTTAATAGATTCCTGATCTATTAACATTGGGAGTAATGGCCCCGACTTACGAATGGTGTTTTTTAATTTCTTGCTCTAGGGCGGAGCGGGAGGGTGTGTCAGACTTTAACGACTAAAACCTACTCCTGTGTTCCTTCTTTGCCGTCATTCTTGGGCTTCTTTTTCGTAAAACCCATGGCCCCAGTAGGCTTCAATCCTCAAACCCAGTTATGTGGACTACTTTGTATACCAAACTTATTTCATCACCGCTGCTCTCAGAACTGGTTTGTGACAGAACAAAAAAAAAATCGGAGATATATGACACCTACCAACCCGTACTAGGCCCGCGTGGTGGATTATGGTTCATTCCCTATCTTGGAGAAACCTAAGTCCCTGCAGTGGGAACATTGTGAGACATGTATAACATCACTATCACTACATAGTATATGTTAGGTTTTGTTCTTGATAATAAATAGTGCCTTATGTTTTTAAAGATAATTGTTAAAATGAGTTAAAATTTTAAGGATTCTTGTTTTATATAAACAATAATGTTTTAAGTAATACCTAAGCTATATTATATAAGTTATTTATTTCTGCTGTTTGGAAATGTTAACCCTTGATCTAATATTGATCGTTAGAATGAATGGGGTAATAAGTGACTTAACGATTGGACCACGACTCTGGGATCACCTGATATCGTGGGCCAATGAGAGAGCGGAACGCACGGGGGTTTTTTGGCTAAGAACTTGAGCGCGCAAGGGCATTCGTTCCCGGAGGGACGATTGGGAAAGTCGATAGGAATAGTAGCTTTGAGTACTGTAATAATTAAGTATCACATAGTTGTTTGTTCTTAATGTAATTAATAAAAGTAAGTGAACAGTTTGAGTTTGTCTTTATACAGTCCTCCCAATTGAAATAGTCTTCCCTTAAGAATTGTGACCGCTAAGGCAACGAGTTTTATACTTCAGAAGTGACAAGTGCACCCAAAACGTAAGTATGCGCCCAAATTTTATATTTTCTTTGTTTGATGTGATTATAATTACGGGTTTTGCCTTTAAATTAACCTGAGTCAGTCTTAAGATAAGTCATACAGTGTGTTAGTTAGGCACCAATAGGATTTAGTTTTTTTTTTAATCTTGTTTTTGTAACTAATTTTATTGATACTATATTATATTTGAAATTACTGTTATTTATTTATTGTGCACACCTACCACAGTTTTGTCTTTTTAACCCAAAGGTTGACTGGAAGAGAATGCCTTGTTGCATTAAGTCCGCCTATGTACCACTATTGTACATGAAGATTAAATAAATAAATAAATCATTAGCACAGAGTAAGTAATAGTACAAGTCCATTAGTACCATAGTTGAAAGTTTTCTTGCTAAAAGCTGTAATTACATTTTGTTTAATATTTTTGTAAGACAGTATTTTAGCGAGTGATTACCCGTTAACACTATTCCGTGCTCTCACTATGGAAGACGTAATAGCTAGCAAACAATGGAACTCCATGTTAGAATTTCCGTTAGTAACCAAATCGCAAGCTTAAAATCGAATGATTGAGGTGGGTGTCAAGAAACCCTTCTAAACAAAGCTAAAAATATTCAACGATAGAGGTGTTTTGTATTTTTCGTTAGAGAACTTTTTAAGTTTTTACAATAAGGTTGATATTGGGTTATAACGGCGCTTACCTACCAAGAGCGTCACCCGACCCTTCCCACGATAAGTTCGACCGTGGCGAGCGAAGCACTTATGAGGCACTTGACGCCGCATACCGCATCTATCGCTTATGGGACTTAAGCGTTTACATTTGGGACACAGGTACCTATGTTCTATTTTTAGAATAGGACGAATTAAACTTCATTCTTTATTTAAGAAATACCAATCTTGATTCCGAAAATAAAGGCGACTTGCTCAGCACACATGCTCGACTTTTCAATTTTCCAATGGTATTAAAAGAAAGGATAAACAATTTCAGACCATCGGCAATTAGTAACTTCTTATTCACAACTTCATTATACGGCTCTCAAGTTTCTTTACCGTGAGTTTCAGACAATGCTACAATCATCGGGTCAACGAAGGCTTGTGACTCCGGGTCACCGAGAGCTGCACTCCGCCACGAGGAGCCGGAGTCGGCTGCGAAGTCGAAGCCCCGTGCCAGACATCGAGCTGAGCCGAGAGCGGCTTCGGGTGCTGGAGAATGAAGTACGGCGTGAGCGCGACCGTGTACGCGCCGCCGAAGACCTGCACCTCGCAACACGTCGCAGCGACGAGCCGCGTGAGGACAACCGTCTCCGCAGCGCTTCCACGGCATCGACACGGCGCCGGGACGCCGAGCCACGTGCAGAGCAACGCGCGGAGCGCAGACTACAGAACGAAGTACGGCAGGAGTGCGACCGTGTACGCGCCAACGAAGATCTGCACCACGCATCGCGTCGTAGCGACGAGCCCCAAGCGAACAACCGTCCCCGCAGCATCTCCATGGCATCGATACGGCCGGGATGCTGAGCCACGTGCAGAGCAACGTGCGGAGCGCGGACCACGGCAGCACAACCGCGTGGAATGGATTGAAAGGTCACGTAGTCTTTCTTTTTCGAAAAGAGATTTGTTTAATATTATTAGGGACTTGAGAAGTGCTCTCACATCTCCACCTGTAAACCAAGACGCAGCCCAACCACTACAGAAAATTAACCACGAAAATATATTGTCGAACTTTGATCCCTCGTCCAAAAACCAGCGAATGGACGTGTGGTTAAGAAAAGTCAATGAGTGCGCTTCGGTATACGGTTGGGATGAAAGCACCACCGCTCATTTTGCAATGCAAAAGTTGCAAGGTCTGGCCAAGTCGTGGTACGAAAGTCTACATACCATCCTATTTACTTGGCAAGAATGGCAAGAGAAGTTACTAAGCGCGTTTCCGTGTGAACAGAATTACGGTCAGACCTTGGAAGATATGATTAGGAGAAAGAGCAGATATAACGAATCCATTGAGGTTTATTACTATGAAAAACTTAGTCTAGTGAATCAATGCGATATAGTAGGTACCCGCGCGGCAGAATGCAAATAAAACACTCAAATCAGGAGCTTTAGCACTGAGTTGTACCCAACCCGATCAGCTGTTACAGTATTTACTCAGCAATAGGGACTATAATCAATCTGGTCGGGACCGTTTTTACGCTAATAATAGAAATTTGGATAATCTTAAATTTTCCAAAACAGCGAGCAGTAGTTCTGGTAACCGACCAAGCCACACTAATGGATGTTACAATTGTGGGGAAATAGCGTAGACGTTGAAAAACTCTTCATTTTACAAAAAAAATGTGTGAGAATTCTTGCGAACATAGACCAAATGCAGAGCTGTAAACCTCATTTCATTAAATATAAAATGCTCACCCTAACAAGCATATACATTTTGGAAGTAAGCAAGTTTGTAAGAAAGCATATGTCGTTATTCCCTTTAGCTAAGAATCAAAGGCAACAACGCTCCTTAAGAAAAAAAAAAATGAATTAGCAGTACCGAGCTCAAAACTAGCTATGTATCACTCAGGACCTCTTGTAATGTGCATAAAAATTTACAATAAATTACCCAGTGAAATTAAAGACATAGAATTTGACAATAAATTTATAAACACACTTAAAATGCACTTAATACAAAAGTGTTATTATAGCCTTAATGAGTTTCTAAATTGAAATTACGCTAATATATTGATTACACTATTTGACGATATTATTTGAAAAATTGACATTCTAAAAAAAATTATCAATATTTGAAATTTGACGCAATGTAAAAATGTAGAAATGTAATAAAATGTTCAAAATAAATAAATTAATAATGAAATGATAGCATAGTAATTGATAATGTGATAATAATATTTAACTAAATAACTTTTACAATAATGCATGCAATACAAATTAAGATACATAAAATGTTGCGGTGCCCTAGCAGGGTTCATGTACGAAACTTATATTATATAACAAGACCTTGTAAACGACATGAATGCAAATAAATAAATAAATAAGATTGGCCACATCGCGGAAAAATGTTACAGATAATCAGATGATAGATTGACAAACGTTAGTGGTACAGCGCAGAAAACGATTTTATAAACGACAAAAAAACGCACATATAGGCAATTATCCTGGTTCTAAGTTCATAAAAGAGGTAAAAGTAAATAGTTGTTCGAGTAAGTAATAGTTAGAACTTTTATAGATTTTAGGAGTGACGTTACTCTGATTAGGGAAACTATTGCCAGCCAACTAGGAGTAACTCGCGATAATGTATCTACACTATTGAAAGGATTTGGCAACAACGTAGTCCAGTCGCTAGGAAATCTGACTCTTGACATGATTGTCTATGAGGTGGAGGCTAGAGCTGCTTGTTAAGTAGTGCCCAAATATCTAATAGAGGTCCCTGTGCTTATAGTACAATTATTCACAGAGCAATCTTACATAGCAGTCTACAAAGATAAAAGTAAATTGCAATTGTATAATATTAGGGATGAATTGCCTTGTCCCGAACTTGTTGTTAACAGTGATAGCTTATTGAGTTTTTGCTGCTAATACAATAGACATATGACCCTGCTGCTGAAATAGAATTACACACAAATACAATTAGGTTAAGAATCAGTGGAATTGTTCTTCAACGAAAGCAAGACTTCGAGAATTTTCATTCTGTATCATACTATAGTCGGCAGACTTCTCCGGAAGAAAAGAATTTCCACCATTATGAGTTAGAAACCCTAGCAATGGTTTGCTACCTCCATAAGTTTAGATTATATTAATTATGAAATGAGTTCAAAGTTATCACTGATTGCGGCTTTCTGTGTTCTACACTTTCAAAGCGGGACTCGATACCAAGGATAGCATGGTGGTGGCTGACATTACAGGAATTCGACTGTACTGTCGAATAAAGAGCTAGAACTAAAATGAGTCATGTTAGTGCATTGTCTCGAAATCTTGTCAGATCGTCAGAAT
Source organism: Leucania comma (assembly GCA_958295575.1). Classification (NCBI taxonomy): domain Eukaryota; kingdom Metazoa; phylum Arthropoda; class Insecta; order Lepidoptera; family Noctuidae; genus Leucania; species Leucania comma. The sequence goes on along the minus strand of OY282474.1, from coordinate 8,132,809 downwards.
CACTCGAAGATCAGTTTCCAGTAATAATGACAATTAGTAGTGAAGTTGGTTTCATACGCTACAGTTACGTGACTCCAAGCTACGTAGGATAACAGACGTTCAAAATAGTTAACTAGGTGAAAAATGCCTACAGTACATTAGTCAAAATTATGTCATTAGGTTACTTCGCTATAACCCTTTGTGAAGCCAAATAAAGGTTTGACTCACCTGTTTGTAGTTGTGGACGGTTTTACAACATTTTGCTTCCTAAGACCCGTTATAAACACGAACACCCAAAATGTAACTAGGATTCCAGAAGACATCTTTAGTACGTTTAGAAACCCTGAACGTCTCATGAGCGCTTGTGGTATTTGTTTTGCCTCGCATACATACAAGCGATTTGGCCTAAACAAAGGCATAAAACATGTTTTAAATGCGGTAGCCAGCTCCAAGTCGAGCGGTACAATCCCACCATTCTCGATTCATTGAGAGCGTTAAGCATTCGATAGATAGATAGATGTATTCTTTATTGTACACCAAAAATAAAATTACATAAAGAACTTAAAATTAATAGGGTTTAATACAATAATAAAGACTGGTTTCAGTAAAAGACGGAAACAGCAAAAAACTTATGCCTTCCTTTGTAGGACCGTAACGTGTTAGCAAATTTCTAGATATGGACTGTTACACCCGTATTGTGGCACCAATACCGGGGCTAGTTGATACAGAGAGTAGACGTTCGACAACGGTTGCTGCAGATCGCATGAAGCCGTGGTTCCACGTAACCGCTCTAGAGATCGCATCGACAGAAAATACGTAGATGATAGTTACAATAGTGACGATAATAATGCGGGAGTAATTCCAGTTAGAATACGAGTACCTTACTTATTATGTTGTGTTTTGTTGTTGTTTTTTTTTAATGTTTTGTTTTAATATAATAGACCATTTATTATGTACAGAATTTTATCCGTTGTTACAGATCAAGTACGCGAGAATCGATCGGTTCGTGACTTGATGTAAAAGTGGCAAAGCCTTACGGCTGCCATCTCGGGCACAAATCGATCGGCTCGTGCGGGCGTCGTTAGGTGATGAATAAAGTGATAAAGTAAGTCCTTCCGGCTGCCATCACGAGCATAAATCGATCGGCTCGTGCGGGCGTCGTTAGGTGATGAATAAAGTGATAAAGTAAGTCCTTCCGGCTGCCATCACGAGCATAAATCGATCGGCTCGTGCGGGCGCCGCGTGGCATCCTGATTAATCGATCGTTCAGGATAGTAGGGCACCCTGATTAATCGATCGTTCAGGGATTTGGTTTGTTCACGACATAAATCGATCGGTCGTGAACTTACTCTTAGATGTTTTGTGACCCAATTAATCGATCGTTTGGGTTCACTTTGTGTTGGGGTTATAATGCCCAACAGTGAGAGTATTGGTTCAAGGTACAGCGTGGCTCGTACAAATTGTTTCGATCCAGCAAATCGATTGCTGGTTGAAATTGAAAGTTAAAAAAAAAAAAAAAAAAAAGTTTGTTAATGTCTCTTTCTACCTATAATGTAAATGTGAGAACACTGTAGACTCCGCAAATTCTTAGATTAATTCTTATCATGACTCACTTTTTATGATTATTTTTGTTGTGCTTTCTGGTACAATATTGACTGGTCTACATTGTCCTAACATAATTTATTAATGAATACTGTAATATGAAAATATTGTAATATAAACCTTTTTTTTAAAAGAGTAACCATGGAGTTTCTTGCCGGTTCTTCTCCATAGGAAACGACCAATTTGGAACCGTGCACTAGCTTCTGACGTTTTATAAGTGCCCATGTAGGCCTATATGAAATAAAAACATTTTGACTTTGACATTATTGTATTAAGTTCAAACAACTAGTAATAGATACTAATTATTATTGTTATAAATTCAAAAACCAATTAAAAGTCCGATTGTTAGGTTTCCACCTGGAGCCGTGTGCAGGGCCGCACACGATGTCAGGACGGACGATTGTTAGGTTTTGTTCTTGATAATAAATAGTGCCTTATGTTTTTAAAGATAATTGTTAAAATGAGTTAAAATTTTAAGGATTCTTGTTTTATATAAACAATAATGTTTTAAGTAATACCTAAGCTATATTATATAAGTTATTTATTTCTGCTGTTTGGAAATGTTAACCCTTGATCTAATATTGATCGTTAGAATGAATGGGGTAATAAGTGACTTAACGATTGGACCACGACTCTGGGATCACCTGATATCGTGGGCCAATGAGAGAGCGGAACGCACGGGGGTTTTTTGGCTAAGAACTTGAGCGCGCAAGGGCATTCGTTCCCGGAGGGACGATTGGGAAAGTCGATAGGAATAGTAGCTTTGAGTACTGTAATAATTAAGTATCACATAGTTGTTTGTTCTTAATGTAATTAATAAAAGTAAGTGAACAGTTTGAGTTTGTCTTTATACAGTCCTCCCAATTGAAATAGTCTTCCCTTAAGAATTGTGACCGCTAAGGCAACGAGTTTTATATATAGAACAAAGTCGCTTGCCGCTGTCTGTCCCTATGCATGCTTAGATCTTTAAAACTACGCAACGGATTATGATGCGGTTTTTTTTAATAGAGGGATCATGAGGAAGTTTTTTAAGTATAATACATGCATAATATATTTAATATCATGATGTCACCCGTGCAAAGCTGGGGCGGGTTGCTAGTAGAAGAATAAATTATCTATGACGGTACGTTGGCGCAATGGTAGAGTGATGGGCTGTTACGCTGCGTGTTTTGGGTGTGTTTTTTGCACAGGATAATAATACAAGTACCTTTACTTGGCTCACGAGATAGTCGACATGTAAGAAGTGGACACAGCAGTCATTGTGCCATTGTCGCGATGGCCAATGGCTTAATAGCAAAGAGCCTCGACCGAAATCTGAGGAGGCTCTTGTTAAACAGCTGGATCAGGGGCTAAGAAATATTAAAAAATGTAATTCATATATAGGGTCAAAAATCAGCCAAGTTCAGTACCAGCAGATGTTTTTCGATTTCAAGTTTGGTCCCATAGTAAAAGTTGTTTGTTATCATAACTACAATCACGTGTTTCAGTATCGGTCACTAATTACTAGTCACCCAATACATAAATATGTAAAATCATATAAAAGTTTTGAATATTTTTTCGATTAAGTATCTACTTACCTGAATAAAAATAAAATAATTAAACGAAAGCTTTCTGAACGATTTGAACGTAAATTAATGAGTTATCGTGAGGGTCTAAATCGAAGGGCCGTTCAAATAAATGTACCGAAGTATGCGGGATCATTTATCAAACCGTTCAGGTCAGTGAACCTATTTCCTTGAAGTAAAGTTCAAAGGCTTGCCCTAGATTTCATTTGAAAATGGAAACGTTTCATTTCGAATTGGTATTAATGTTACTTTATTGTCGCTTACCAGATTCAAATATTCATTATGGCTTGTACATAGGGTTGCCAACTTTTACCAGAAGAATTAGAGTATATTTGATTTTAAATGGGGTAAATAAAAAGTACGGACGTATAAAGTTATTATCTTTTATTTATTTGGTATTTTTTGCAGCACATAAAAAATTTTCATTGGTTTTGAAAACTATTGTATGACTTCAAACATTCTAAGTTTACATAGATCAGAAGTTAATTATTGATTAATTTCAATGAAACCCTGTTCCTATCTTACCACCACTTCACATTCATAATAAATTACAAATAAAAAAACTTTTTTAAAAACAAGCTTTCAATTAAATGGGCTTAAAAGAAGAAAATAAACTTTTCCTTTATAACTTTTACTATCAATTTATAACGGCATTACACAATTTATATGATATAAAAGCTTGTCGCGAGATTTAACTGTGTACATACACAGTTAAATAACTTCATTAATTAAATAAGTTAAATAACTTCATCTATTGATTTTAATATTTTCAAAATCTCGCGACAAGCTTTTGTATCATATAAATTGTGTAATGCCGTTATAAATTGATAGTAAAAGTTATAAAGGAAAAGTTTATTTTCTTCTTTTAAGCCCATTTAATTGAAAGCTTGTTTTTAAAAAAGTTTTTTTATTTGTAATTTATTTTTTACTTTTTAGTTATACCTTATTTAAATCACATTTGTAATGTCAGCAAATCCTTTCATTTCTTACCCATATTATAGGAAAGCATAAGAAACTTAGTCTGCTATCTTTAGAAGTCTGCCAGGTTCTTTTTTATTTAATTTTTTTATGGTAGGTAAAATCATCCAATGACATCCCCCGCCCTTGGGCTTGGTTCGGTCTGTTACCGGACGGACAGCGACCTACCTATTGCCCGCCGTCCGCAAGCCCACGCCTACGGTGGCAGGAAATCGGGATCGGAATTACGGCAGTAGCTGCTGCGTGAGCGCCGTTGCCTGATGCGGTCGGCCTCCTCCTTTGCTAGCATTACTGCTTCGCAGAAGGAGGCGACCACCTGAGAAGTCTACCAGGTTGAATTTATGAAACCAAAATGATGGTTGTGAAGGTGAACCAGGTTGATCGTAAGACTAACAATCAACCTAACTTACATGAAATAGCCAATTGTCCAGGTTTTATATAACTGGGATCCACAAACACAAATACTGGGAAATGCGGAGAAGACTCAAGCACCATAAAAAAATTGACGCTCTTGAAATGTGACGCTGGAGGCGTCTACTGAAGATAAAACAGGCTGCTCCACGCACTAACGTTTCCATTCTTAAAGAGCTTTGCATCAAAACAAAAACTTACGTCGATTGTGCAACAGCGAATTTTTAAGATGTTTGGATATATCATACGCAATGAAAGCTCTTTGGAACGTTTAGTGGTATAGGGAAGAGTAGAGGGCCTACGTTCTCGCGGCCCATCGCCTACCAGATGGACAGACCTCACTAAATCGTCATCATCATCTCATCTTCGGAGTGTTTCCTCATTGAATGTACACGAAGTGCCATGAATAGAGAGAGATGGAGAAGTCTCGCAAAAGCCGTAACCAACCAACCAGACGATCCATGACCACGGTTGTACGGAACCCTCCGTGCGCGAGTCCAAGTCGCTTATGACCGGTTAGAACTTATTTTATTCGATCCGAAACGCGATGGGATTGTATTTTATTGCGGAACTCCTATGGCCACCTTCCAGGTCCATCATCAGATCCCGGCTGCCATATTGATCAAACTACAAATCAAAGTACTCGTCATTACAAATCTAACGAGACCAAAGACTAGAGGGTTGTGTCGTTTCATTGCGGAGTTCTTGTAGCCACCTTCCAGCTCCATCATCAGACCCTGGTTACCATATAGTATCCAAGCACTCGTCAATACAAATCAAATGAGCCCAAATTTGATGGGGTTGTGTCGTTTAACTGCAGAGTTCCAATGACCACGATCCAGCTACATCATCATACCCTGCTTACCATATAAGATCTAAGTACTCGTCATTAAAAATCTTTTTTTTTTTTTTCTTTATCACACACACTATCACACAACGTCGTCTAGTCCCAAGCTAAGCAGAGCTTGTGTTATGGGTACTAGACAACTGATAAACATACTTATATATTTCTAAATACATACATATTATAGATAAATTACACCCAGACACGGAACAAATGATCGTGCTCATCACACAAACATTTGTCCTGGGTGGGAATCGAAACCACGACCTCCGGCATAGCAGTCAGGGCCACTAACCACTAGACCAAGAGGCCAGTCAAATGAGCCTAAAGTCGATGGGGTTATATCGTTTAATTGCGGAGTTCCTATGGTAACCTTCGAGCTCCATCATCAGACCCTGGCTACCATATAGGATCTAAGTACTCGTCATTACAAATCAAATGAGCCTAAAGTCGATGGGGTTATAACGTTTAATTGCGGAGTTCCTATGGCAACCTTCCAGCTCCATCATCAGACCCTGGCTACTATATAGAATGAAAGTATTCGTCAATACAAACTAAACGAGCCCAAATTCGATGGGGTTGTATCGTTTAACTGCGGAGTTCCTATGATCACCTTCCGGCTCCATCATCAGACCCTGGCTACCATACAGGATCAAAGTAACAAACTAAACGACCCCAAATTCGATGGGGTTGTGTCGTTTAATTGCGGAGTTCCAATGACCACGATCCAGCTACATCATCATACCCTGCTTACCATATAAGATCCAAGTACTCGTCATTTAAAATCAAATGAGCCTAAAGTCGATGGGGTTATATCGTTTAATTGCGAAGTTCCTATTGTAACCCTCCAGCTCCATCATCAGAACCTGGTTACCATATAGGATCCAAGCAGTCGTCAATACAAATCAAACGAGCCTAAATTCAATGGGGTTGTGTCGTTTAACTGCGAAGTTCCTATAAACACGTTCCAGCTCCATTATCAGACCCTGGCTACCTTAAATGGTCAAAGTACTCGTCAATACTAATCAAACGAGCACAAACTCGATGGGGTCCTGTCGTTTAACTTCAGAGTTCCTATGACCACCTTTCGGCTCCATCATCAGACCCTGGCTACTATATAGAATGAAAGTACTCGTCAATACAAACTAAACGAGCCCAAATTCGATGGGGCTGTGTCGTTTAAGTGCGGAATTCCTGTGACCACCTTCCAGCTCCATCATCAGACCTTGGTTACCATATAGGATGAAAGTACTCGTCAATATGAATCAAACGAGCCCAAATTCGATGGGGTTGTGTCGTTTAACTGCGGAGTTCCTATGACCACCTTCCGACTCCATTATCAGACCCTGGCTACCATACATGATCAAAGTACTCGTCAATACTAATCAAACAAGCTCAAGCTCGATGGGGTCGTGTCGTTTAAATTCGGAGTTCCTATGACCACCTTTCGGCTCCATCATCAGACCCTGGCTACTATATAGAATGAAAGTATTCGTCAATACAAACTAAACGAGCCCAAATTCGATGGGGTTGTATCGTTTAACTGCGGAGTTCCTATGATCACCTTCCGGCTCCATCATCAGACCCTGGCTACCATACAGGATCAAAGTACTCGTCAATACTAATCAAGCGAGCCCAAACTCGATGGAGTTGTATAGTTTTACCGCTGAGTTCCTATGGCTACCTTCCAGCTCCATCATCAGATCAGCTCCATGTCATCGTAATGTTGCATTGTCACCTGATTTACACATGTATGTAAAATTTCAGCTCAATCGGTTGAAGATATCTGCTTCAAAATTGAGTTGCAAGATTTGAGCCGAACATACATAGTTACATACAGTGCAAGCTAATAGAAAGCTTGTAAAAATAGTCTACTTACGATAGTATGCATCATATAAGTACGACTAGCAAAAATATAACACTGTAAAAAAAAGAAAATTTTAGCGTAACACCCGTATTTATAAAGAAGTAATTACTTGTTACTAAGTCAAAAATCTTATCAAGTCATTACTTGAGGTTTGAAATATTCATTCAAAATTTTATTTTTTCTTAACTATAGAAATTTCTACTTAAGTAGATACTTTTACTCGTTTATTTAGTTTTACTTGTTTATAAATACGGTTGTAAGTGTTGTAGATTATAGAGTACACCTACACCATTTAGAGTACAATACTCTATTGTAGAGTACAGTTGGCAACCCCACTTGTACAACTGCTATCTAGAGTCATTATTTCTCAGTCAGTCGCATTGCATCCGTATTGGAAAATTAGTTTTTGTCGACTTACAAAACTGAATGAAGACTTGGTTTATTTCTAGAATTGATTTTCTTTTGATAAAAGCTTTAATTTTGTTTCTATAAACGAGATGTTAAAACAAAGTTTTGACACTGTCATTGATAATGTTCTAACTGATACAAAATTGATTTCTAAAGTAACCTTTAGGTCTTTAAATAATATATTTTTGATATATTTTGGAGAGTGTGCGCGGGAATTCTATGACTGAATTTCGCATCTCGTTTCCACCATCGTACGACGAGTACCCACCCTTACGTTGTTGAAACTTCTACGGTCCGGACTAAGCGTTTTGCCTCGTCGTTATACCACGTACATTCAAGACTGGAACAATTTGCCTGCTGCGGTCTTCTAAAGTGAATAGGCTCTTAATAAACTAGTGCCATCAACGATTGCGTTACTGCTTTTTATCAGGTGGGATCGCAGTCAAGCACTAGTTTATATAAATAAACAAAAAAGATATAAATGGTTTAATAAAGTAGCAGGTGTATTGTGAGTGTTTAATTGAAAACAGACTAAAAAACATACATTCGTCATTTTTCGACTGGAAGGAAGTAGTTCGCGCCTGGTAGCGGGGACCATCACCGAACACTGCTCACAGAATAAACACTTCCACGCAATGAGTCTCACAGACAGTCCTCTGTGCAGAGCATGCATGGAATCGGAGGACACTACCAAACACGTGCTCCTTAAGTACACAGCTGTCAGCGAAATACGCACACGAAACTTGATATCAACGAATTTGCTAATAGACGTTCTGAGATAACTGAAAGGACTAGCACTGTTTTGATTTTGAAAGAAGGTGGGCTGGTTAAAATGAAGGCTGCCATGGCTCACATACCTACAATGTGACACCAAGGACTAATTGCGAAAACCAGACCTCAAAAGACAAGACACATTTTGAATAGACTGTCATTTAATCTCAGCATTACCTACAGATAAAGTATTTTTAGTCCCATATATCACAGTGTCTTCAGTCGAAAATGCATATTGCTAATGATGACATATACTTGTGAGACGTAGTAACTCACACTGGCACAAAAAATGTGCATCAAAAGGCTTAACACCCAAAGGGCAATTGAGAAGGTTATGCCATCAGTTTCCTTGCGAGAACGAGTCATGAATGAAGATATCCGCAGGAGAACCTAGTTTATCGACATGACAAAATCTGGAGTAGCAACTACATCTCGGAAGTTGCAGCATTAGAAGAATTCTACAAGGTGAATTGATGACTTGGTGAGGGTTGTGAGAACTGATCGTTGTACCAACACTTGGAGGATGCCAAATATGTCCAGCTATAGGTATCTAACCTAAACTGCCATTGGATGAGGATGATGGTTAGTAAGTTATTGAACTTTCCCAACACCTAATGACATTAGAGGAGATATATTTTCCCCGACCACAGGCTTCTACGCCCCTCTCATTAACCGTAAGAAAAGTCATTAAAATCCAAACTAGGTGGGAGCAATTTCTTTAAACAATGACTAAAAATAGCACGGTAACAATTATAAATCAACAATACGGGAGCACAATGGCGGCCTCGAGCGAGAGTCGTCAACTTTAATTATGTTTTAAAATGCATTGTTTGTGGGCAAGCGTAGTGATGAGTGTGTATAGAAGCTTTATGAGCATATGAATGCGTTAGTAAGCGGTAATTATTGGTACTTCTGTTTTCTTTTGTACTTTGATTCAGGCTAGAAGTAATTAATTTTACTTTTGTTTATTGAAAAGTGTAAGTCTTCATCCCACCTGTTAGCCAAAATAAAATTTCATTTATTATCGTTTACGGAAATTAGGCAAGACAAAATTATAATTCTACCGCTCTTAAGCTAAACTGCCGTTAAGTGAGATGTTATAGATTTTCGTTTTTTGTTGATACGGTAATCAGCCAACAATTCTGCATTGGACTGTCAAAAAATATTCTTCTACAATAAATAGATTACAAGATACATGAATAAAATCAACATTAAGTTCTATTGATTTTTATATTAACACTCTTTTTGTGTGTAAATCTAAATGTGATTTTTTTAGGTTACGACTTTATAGATTGTGGACGGCAGAATCAACCTAGTAGCGAGCCTCAAACCAGAATGAATGGTCTAAGTAGCCTACAATTTTATAAATAGGATTATATATTATGAAAAGTCAAAGTCGGTCCTGTAGTTAACCGTCAAATAGGACTAGAACACTACAAGGCTATTATGTAGCTAGGTAAGTTAATCAATGATTCTATGTAAATAATTCTCCGTCTTATGGCATTCTCGCTCCACTCTCTCGAACAATTAAGCCTGAATGTGGGAGCTTAAAACGTTGATTAAACCTTAATCAGTTTTGAAACCGAAAAAATATCCCACTGTACGTGAATACAGCTTATTTTAAAAAAGACTTTCATTAAAATGTAAGTAGTTATTCAGCTTTTTTTTTGGAAGTGGGAAATCATTAAATAACTTTTTCTGCTCTGTTTGGAGCGATAGGAAGTGTTCTGACACTTTCTCCTAGTACCCTCTCCTCTCTCCTTCCTCATAGTTCTTTCTTTTTATTTTGATTTTAGTCCGTAAAAGTCTGATTTTATGGACTAAAATCTACATTTGATTCTTTAGTTACTTTTTATGTTTTAGGGTCACAGAATATTTCCGTAGCCCAAAGAGTATTACAGTTAAGGGTTTTTTTTATGGTGGTTAAAATCATCCAATGACAAATCCCGCCCTTGGGTGGAGCGGGAAGTAGTGTCAGACTCTTACTGACTAAAAACCTACTCCGTTCCTTAGTTGCCTTTCGTGCCGGGGCCGGGCCTTCCTGCCTGCCCCAGCAGGCTTCGACCCTTATAAAATAAATAAAAATAAATAATTGATGTAAGTTGTGTTTACTGTAATATCTAATAAAAGGTTCATTACTTTCAGTTCATTACGAGTACTAAAGAGTCGTATCGAAGTAGAGTATATGTAAATCGCAGACCAGACAATGTGCGATATAAATCAATCCGCAAATTCTTGCGATGCGACTTCGCACCGCAGTTTTGTATTTGGGCACTCATATTCGTTAATCGTCAATTTTTTAAATTATTATTTAATGACCTGCGCTTGTCCTCTATTTCACTTGATAGTAAGCAAAGGTGTGGTTGACGATAGAGCGCAAAATCGGTTACTATACATTCAAAGTCGACCGCCATGATGGTTCAACTTGTTTGACGAGGTTTAAGCAAGCTTAGAGGTGTAGTACGCGGCAAATAAGGGTACTTGTATAATCCTCATGAAACAAGTTGGCAGTCGACTTTGAATGCGCAGTAACCGATTTTGCGCATTCAATTCAATTCATTCAATTTGCGGGACTTCACGCTCTGTTTCGCATACCTCAAAACTACAAAAAAAAGTTTTTTTATCGAGTTAGCTACTGACGCAGTAAAACACTAACCACAGGTTTTTTTTTTTTGGTAGGTAAAATAATCCAATGACAAATCCCGCCCTTGGGCGGAGCAGGAAGTAGTGTCAGACTCTTACTGACTAAAAACCTACCCCGTTCCTTCGTAGCCTTTCGTGCCGGGGCCGGGTATTCCTTTAGAAAGCTGACCCATGACTCCAGCAGGCTTAGACCCTGACTGCCTGCATCATCCTGCTAGCAGGCTGAGCCTCTACGGTTTGCTGACAGCTCCTTGAGGCGCGCGGGAACAGAACGCGCTGTCGACGACTTGGGCTCGGTCCACTCGGTTACCGGACGATCGGACAGCTTGTTACCCATTGCACGCCGTCCGCAAGCCCGCGCCTACGGTGGCCGGAAATCGGTGTCGGAATCCCGGCGGTGGCTGGGTCGAGCGCCCCTTTGCCTCTGCCTGATGCGGTCGGCCTCCTCCTTTGCTAGAATTACTGCTTCGCAGAAGGAGGCGACCGCCTGCCATCCCTCCTCACTCCGAACCAACACCCGGCGAGAGAGATCGCTGCCGCCGATCGCCCCCACGAGGACATGGCGATGCTCCGCCCAGGCGGGGCACACCTCTACAGTATGCTCCACCGTGTCCTCCAGGTTTTATCGAGTTAGCTACTGACGCAGTAAAGCACTATCACACCACATGTTCATTCTCCACACAAAACTGCCTGCGAATCCATTCCACTTACAAAAGCGACGATTCTCCACCACTTACACAATTTTACTCCTATCTAAAGGAACCTTAACGTACACTCTAAACCCCATCTAAGTATACAGACATAAGATTAATATTTCATTAAATTAGACAATTACCTTCACTAACAAAGGATTCTGACTTTACCTTCCTTAAGAGCGGCAATTTTTGGCCTAATGAGTTAATTTAGCTAAATTGCATTACCCGCGGTACCTTCTGTTTTATATGTGCTTAGGGGACTTTATAGGGTCTTATGAGATTGCACTCATGCTCTTAAGGGGTTAATAAATTGTGTTTTTAACTTTATGGGACGTAATTAGAGGTTGAGTTAGTAAATTTTTGAGATATTATCGTGACAGTGTTGTCTTAGGTACCGCGTATGGTATTGTACGGAGAAATATATTGTCAGAATATTTATCAACATCATTATAGTCTTCCTGGCCTTATCCCATGTTACTTAAGTGCTCGATTACGGAGATGCGGCGCGGCGCGTCGGGCGGTCCGTCGTACATTGCCTTATGTTTGTGTTTGCGCGAGCAATTTTTTTTTGTTGTCACGTAACTACGAATTTACTTATATAATAATTTACTATACTTATGCTATAAGGTCTTGCTTTATGCCAAATTTCAGGATTCTGGGTCAACGGCTAGTAAGAGTGTCGAAAGATACGTTTTTTACTACATTAATGGCCGTACCTTTAATTTTCGTTAACTTTTCGAAGTTTGATTTTTTCATAGCTTCACGAAACCGCAATTATCTGAGTACAGTGGTTTTAATTTAACCTCGTTGTACCAACACGCGTTTCTAAGATAAAGGGACAGACAGACAGACAGACAGGTTCAGATTTTTCCTTTTGAGGTACGGAACCCTAAGAACGGAACCTTTATGCACATTAAACATGTGAAAGAAAATTTGCCGTGTTATGAATGAATTGACGAATTGAAAATATGAATTTGCCGTGGAATAATGTATAATTTTATACTACATTTCGATTCCGATACTACAATTGTCAGAAAATCGCAAAATCTCCTATTTTTTATCTGCCGAGTAGAACCTTGAGAAAGAACTATAATGTATTATAAGAACGTCTGAAACTTTGATGCCAAATATTAGGATTACAGGTTTAAGTAGAGTTAGAAAAATACTCAATTTCAAAAGCTAAAATCAGAAATCGGGGTTTACTTATCTATGGATTCATAAACATATCTTTCTTCCCGATATTTTATTCATTCCTTGCGAAAGAAGGAGTAATATGAAATAAAATGCCATGCCTATGACAACCGATTTCCGCACAACAATATTCTCACCGGTGTCAATATCAGACTTCATATACCTACTCATTTCATATTCTATCCATTCATGTATACCACACATTCAAGTAAGAAGACTAATCTGTTTGTATACAGTAAAATATGTGCTCTCAATTGCCGTGTCCATTTATTCCTAAAACATTATTTTGGCATAAATAGTTGTGGTTTGAGGTTTGAGATTTTTTATTCCCTTTAGAATTATATAAATTCACTATATGAGAATTGGTTTCCGCCTGTCATTGCGAGTCCGATACCGGGAAAGTAACAATGTGACTTTTTTAAATTCAAGTGTAGTTTTCTAAGTTCATTACTGATACCCGTTGCCTCGAAAAACATGAAAGGGCGCCTTCAAATTAGCCGAAAAGTGACTCGCAGACTGCAGCGCTGCCATCGCGCTGCGTTGTTATTTCATATAATAAACGCAAACGTGGATGTGGCGCATCAGTCGCGCCACATCCACGGTTGGTCCCGGTTGCCAATTATAGATTTCTTGACAGTCGTTAAAGGTATCCAGACGCTAGAAAGTCTGACCATCAGTCTATTCTAGAAGTATCGTGTCCAGTAACTGAGTTGTGGAGATCTGATAGGCAGTTGATTCATACAAAACACGGGCCACATTCAAAACACCAAACTGATTTCAAGCTACTTGAGAAAAACTCTAGGAAGATGTCTATTATTTTGGCATAGTTAGGTGATTTGTACAATGAAAAAAAAAAATCCAACTGTAAATATTAGTTCTGTACCATAAACGCTTCGCTTTCGCGGCCAACGCACGCGTGGTCCCATACAAATGTGCTCCGTCCGGGGTCACCGCACGGGTGCCCACCCGTCACGGGCAGCCGCGTCCCGCGCCCCTATTGCTACGTAATAATGCATTAAAATTCTCCATCGACACGACTACATGCACACTGTTAAGGTTAAAGTAGTGACACTGCGCAGGTAATAATCCGGACACACGCGCGACGACACGTGCGGGCACCCGCTTAACGCAGCGTTGGCCCTAACTCTTCATGTAGTCGTCCTTTCTACTTATCTTCCTTAAATATCTTTTAATCATTTAAATTACTTAATTCAAGGAAACTTTTCTAGTTAATTCCTCAATGACTTTTGTACATAGCAACAAGGAAAGACCGTCAGTTTTTTCGTCACAGTTTTAAAGGCCGATCATTGTGTTTTTAATTCCTTTTCCCAGAGCTTTCAGTTTCAATGACCGAGAGATTTTGCCTTCTATTATGGCTGAAACTGTTTTTAGAGCGCCATTTAATAAAGGACTAAGTTGTTATTAGACTATTAAAATTAAGATAGGCAAAACAGTAGATTTCCAGTTAGACATTTTCATAATAAAGGCTTTTTGAAATTAAAATAAAAGCTTGTACTTTTAATTTTGAGTTTTATCTGTCCCGATGTTTGTCTGTAATCAAATCTTGTAAATTAAAGCTAGAACTACACTGCGCATACGTGTCTCACATACGCTGATCTGGGCGCGTCAGTCTCCATACATTTTATATGGAAACTAGACTTGTAGAACTACACTTGATCCATGCAACGCGACGCCACGCGACGTCGTTCTACACGTGTGCGTTAGTCTAATGTAGTTCTAGCTTTGATCCACTTCCCGATTACCGATTGAGCTGAAATTTTGCATGCACATATTGCACATATAGATCAGATGATATGGCAAAATTATTATTACATGGAGCTGATCTGATGAAGGATCCGGAAGGTGGCCAGAGGAACTCGGTAATTAAACGACACAATCCCATCGAGTTTGTGCTCGTTTGATTTGTCTTGATGAGTATTAATTATATAAATATATACCGCGCTATAAAAGCTTGCTAAGAAAAAAATATTTTCACTGAAAACTTGATTAAAGAAGCGCAAAATAAATTGTCTTAAATAATAATGGAGTCGGTATTTAATTTACCTGCCAAGGCTGCGGATTGTTCAAATGAGTTATTGCGGCCCTCACAATGGGCAACTGAAGGGACACAAGTGAGTTACTAAAACCTAGTTGTGTTCCTTCAGTTGCCCTTTTGAAATTAATTTGAATATTAAAAAAAAGTAAAGAACTAATAAAAAAAATACTTTATTTTTTTATTTCATATTTGCAAATCGATAGTGTTTCATGTACCGGATCGCCCATCCACGAGATTAAGACGATCAAAATTTATCGGTGTATACGAGTATATGCTATTATGTTTTAATTTACATATTGATCAAGGTGCATCCCCCTTTTACAAAACAAATATCTTAAAAAATATTAGCACATAAAATCCAACACTTGACTTCATCTTGGAGCAAAAGTTCACAATCTCTTGCAATCGCTGCAGCAAAGAGGCTTTAATTCCGAGCATGAATATTCTATCCCATCACGCCAAGCTAAAATATATTTAGCAGCAATAAAGAGCTTGATCAAGGGTTTCCATGCTCAGCATAAAGGCATTACCGACGAGATGAACTTTCATAAAATTCCGTGGAACAAAACTCAATCTACCACCCCCTCCCATCATCCTCTACACTTCTCCACCCCACCTCTATCGTTCACGAAGGCTATAGATTCTGATTAAAAATTAATTAATGAACTTACGCCGCGTAAAAGGCAACATTTGATGTCTTTTGATGGCCGCCGGGAAGTTTTGGACGTTAGTTAAGAAATTAAAGCGTGTAGAATTAATTAGCTGGGCTAATATTTAATTTTGGGGTTAATACCTCTAGGTAATTACTTAATCTTGAACTCAAAGTATCTTAAATTTGAATAAATTGGTCTTGGTTTTCAGAAGTAGGCATTCGGCAGAACAAGGCCTTTAATTAATTTTATTTTCATCAGATCTAAAAATCAGCTGTTCCATACTTTCATATATATTTATACAATTTGACGAAATCATATAAAGAGTAAGCTAGGGTAACTTTGGCCCTAGGCCCTTATTAACCAATAGGAACATGAGAAATTGTGTTTACTGTATTTCTATTGGTTAATATGTTCGGGTCAAAGTTATAAACACTTCACGGTATATTAAAAAAGAATAAAAAAAATATATTTGTACCTCACACACACAATTCAAAAAAAGAAACACAAGTAACATTAAACAAAAAAAAAGTGTGATGAGATCATTATGAAGACAATAACATAATACAATACAAATAAATAAAATAGACAATAATCTCTTTGCGATTTGTAGGTCGATATCACTGTAAAAGTTGATGAACACAATGAGGAGCGTGTTTAATTGCCCTCGAAGAGGTTTTCAGTTACCTATTTTATTTACGGCTGATATATCTACGACAATTACGTAAAGCCGTTAGTCCCGGTTATCATTCGAACATCTTTGACAGTCGTTACAGGCAGTCTGACGTCAGAAAGTGTGACCATCTGTGTGGCTCAAAAGTGCATCTTAGACTCCAATCTGCATGGTTTTCGTATGTTTGGACCATTACATGTTTGTGTATTCTTTAAAAGAGACTCTGACCCTTGAGTTTATTTTGGTGTTTCTTGTCAGGGAAGTCAGCTAGGAAACACCAAATAAATATCATTTATCATCAGTCTATCCACGGAGTTATGCGTTGTGGAGGTCTGATAGGCTGTCGTCCTGATTATATCTGACTAGACTGAAAGCCGACACAAAGCTAGTTGGGAAAAGAAGTATTTACATTAACTCTTACATATATATATTTTAAGCTTATGTATTATCTTTTGTATAGGTATATTTTATCCATTTGTCGAATTTTTATTTTTGTTTATTTTAGTTATATTTGCTAGTAGTACACCGCAGACTACCCCTCTTTTTAAAGTTCTTATAATCCATCCCAAGGTTGTCTGTCGCTGTCAGAGATAAGACAGCTATTATACCCATAGATTTAAGTTCCTATGAATTGTTACTACATATTTTGGTGTACAATAAAGTCTATTCTATTCTATTCTATTTTTGCTATAGAAAATAAATCAAAGCCAACATGCACATCATTAATAATTCTACCATTCTCTACAAAAACTCCGGCCCGGTTGCACCAACATGCTTAATGCATGAACTCCTAACCTCGGTCGCTTGACGTAACTCCAATAAACTCTGATTAAAATTTAATCAACCGTGTAACTTTGCCAGCAAGCGTTTTTGCTAACAAGCAAACGTTGCAATCTTTGAGTTGTTCAAACACTGTAACTTGTAGCTACATAAATTATTACCGAATATTTTTATGCGGGAATTTAAGTATTTAATCTAAAATCGTTCGGATTAAATCGCTTAAAAGGCTTGGGATAATTTGGTTAAGAAAAATGGGATGGCAAAGTTTTAGAGGTTTTTTATAACTTGTTACGATTGGTTTAAATATTATTGCGGAAAATTGAATGCAATCATCGTTCGGATTCATTAAAAAATTAATCATTAATTTTGTATTTGTTTGCAAACCACAATACATTAACATCGGAAATTAATTAATCGCCGATTTTAATTTTAATTAAGTGCGTTTTAGTCCACAAAAGTTTGGCTATCGAAAATATCTTTGATTACGTATATAGGTGACTGGTAATTTGTAATCAAAATGTACTACTGAACGTGGCTGACTGTTTTCGCGATTTCAGGTTTGGTCCTGTAGTAAAAGTGGTTTGTTATCATGACCACAATCACGTGTTTAACCCTATATACAGGCTATTTAACATTTTTTTTTTAACTTTATCGTATGATGTTTTTTCCAAGAATTTTACCTGTATTCGAAACACTATCGAATTGTATTTTAATACAGTGTATTTTTTTTTTTTTAAATCAACAAATTCGATTTTCGTTTAACAATATTTTGTCTTCAAAAATCCAATGATGCAGATTTAGTTTTCACAAAATTGGGCCCGACACTTCTTTAAGTATTTAATTTATCGCTAGTTTTCATAGTATTGGATTTAGCCATCCACTTGGACATTAAGTCCTGTATATATCACATCCAATCACAAAACCGTTTTATGAAATAATCTCAACAAGAGTTTCATTTTGACACATTCTTTAACATAAATTGTATCCACCAATAAGATAACAGAGCACTCCAACATCCGCGTTACATCTTCCGTACCTAATAAATTAGCTCCAGGAAGGGACTCGTCTCAGGTCACTACACATCCAAGGTAAAAATATATAATTCATATAGGTTGGTCCTTATGTACAAAGTGGCTCTATTGGTCCTAGAGGCGGTCCGAAAGAGCTTAATGATCCGTAAACGGTTCGGCTGCGGGACGCATCGGGATGGGACGAACTGGAACGACTCCAGGGCACTATTATGACGGATTGAAGATGTTTTACGTAAACTTTGGAGTTGAGACATTTTGTGGGTGAGAGAAGACTACCTTCTTCTCTATGGAGTATTTTTGTTTTGTTTTGTGCTTTTGTTAGCGTCCGCATGAAAGTATAATATGATTCCTAGGGAACGCATTAAAACATCTTGAGGAAACCGGCATGTCCTAGAACCAAAAATTCGAAGACATGTGACAACCACTAATCCGCACTCGGCCCGCGTGTTGGTTTACGACCCATTCCCTCTCCTTGAGAGGAAGCCTGAGTCCCAGCAGTGGGAAAATTATAAGGCTGATGTAATCCAATGCAAAGGGAACGTACGCCCGAAATAAAAAGTATTCTATGGCTTTTATTAGTATAGTATTTCAGCCAAGTTACGACCGTTTCGTTTCGATTCTCTTTCGTTAATCGTCTCGAGTCGGCAACGCCTATTCCTTTGTTCTGAAATACAGTTTTAAGTTTTCTACTAGCGATAACGATTGTAGATTATCAACTTGGCTAAGCCCTCAGGACATGGTCTACCCGAGTGCCAAACGTCTTTCTAAATCGTTCTGTTAAACTGAGTGTAAAGGAATAACAAAAAAACTACATGAGTCACAAAGGTGGGTTTATTGGACTAAGCAGAGGAGTAACCTCATTGTAGTATCGTAATACTTTTGTTGTCTGTGATATTTGATAGGCTTATAATTTAGCAAACAAAGCTTATTGGAATTTAATTTATTGCACAAAACTATTGTGGTTTTAATCCTTATTGATTTTGGTTCTATTGTTTTTATTAAAAATAATTATATATATTTTTTATGACTTGATTGTACTTGTAATTAATAATGAATAGTTTTTAATGATTCAGTTATCTACCGGTTATTTTGATAGGACGTAAACTTACCTCCTCCTCCTCGATTCGTATTCCTTATTACTGAAGGTTGTGAAGTTCCCGTTAGATTAGCTTTTTATTGATGGTGTCTTGCCATCTGTGTGTGTGTGTCTTGGGGTCATGAAGAACGACGTGTATTTAGGTGAAACATACAAAAACATACAACATACAATGAAAACAGATACACGCAGAAGACGATCAATGCTCTGCGTGTGCAATACAACAATGCTTTTAGGATGATGATGTCGCTGCCGCGTTTCTGTAGCGTGTCAGGTATGTTCGCATCAGCATGTACAGATGACTTCTTTGCGATCATAAGAAAAAGATCAGCTTCACTGCTGCGTCGGATGCGCGGCGGCGATAGCATTCTCCTGAGCATTGTTGCTAGTAAGGCTGAAGGCCACCTGATGGGGCACCTGCGTGCATTGCATGTATTGTTGCCAGGTGAGTCCGGAAGGTGGCGAAATTAATTAAGTTTATTGTCGATTTTACTAACATAGGTTAAGTAATACTAACGTTTTTATGGATAATCTGCCTGAGTTAAAGGTAAATAAATAAATAAATAATAATAATAAACAAGACCAATTTTGAAAAGAAAAACTACTTCCATCATTATCATTCAATCAATAATATTAAATTTGGCATTTTTTTAAGTCTTTAACGATACGATCTGCGATTGTTATAGACATATATAAATTTAAATAATTAAATTACATTATGTAAACAAATATATCTACAAAATTATGTAGGTATCTTTTTTTTTATATTTATGTGTCAACTTGCAGCTGCCAGCGGTTTTGCACGCGTGACAGTTGAAAATATCTCAAGGGTATTCTCCCGGTATATAAAGTATCCTATATGCTATTTCAAAACATTTTCCACCTTTTTACCAAGTTACATTGAAATCATTAGTGTGATTTATGTACTGATTGCACTTGTAGTTTTTTCAATAAAAAATAAATATCTAAAACCAAAATCTCTAACTTTACCTAACAAAATCTTTACCTAAATACCTTATTGTTAGAAAACGTTTAGGCATTCTCAGTCTTCCCCTTATAACACTCGTATCTTTTGGCAAAGTTGACGTTCTTTAAAACTTTTAATTAAGTTACCAGTTTAAGTAGTAGCAAAGATTAAGGCGCGCGTCGTCGTAAAGTCAAGTTTGGGTAATTCGTGAGTTCAGACCTCTTTGAAGCGATAAAGAGTGTGTGAAATTGGTGAGGAGGGACCGATTGATACGACTTATGATTTTCTTCATCATTATAATGATTTCCTCGTTCCAGTAACTTTCGGAGGGCGTTTTTAATTTTTGTTTAGGGAAGACATTTATGTAAATTTAGTGTTTATCGCTTTTGATGTTGTTGATTTATTTCTCATATAATATCTACTAATTAATACCAAGTTTTCAATGAAAATCACTTTTTATAGCAAGCTTAGTAGAATAAATAAGTACCTATATAATTAAATACTCATCAAGACCATTGAAAAAGCTCAAACAATAGTGTTATTTTATTGCGCTTATTACCGAGTTCCTATGCCCATCTTCCAGCTCTGTCATCAGACTCTGGCAACCTTCTAGCACCAAATTACTCGTCAAGATGGATCAAACAAATCCAAACTCGCTGAAGTTATGTCGTTTAGCTACCGAGTTACTATGGGCACCTTCCGATTCTATAATCAGATCAGCTCCATGTCATCATAATATTGCATTGTCACGTTATTTACACATGCATGCAAAATTTCAGCTCAATCGGTAACCGGGACGTGGATTAATTAAATTTTCAAGATTTGAGGACAGACAAAAATCGGTCAGGTGAAACTAAATAAAAGCTTGTAAAAAAAAAAAAAAAAAAAATGAATTTTTTTAATTGATTGGTAAAGCCTTGGGCTACAATTTAGGCCCAAGCTTATTAACCAATAATATCGCGAAACACTGGGTGTATTGTATTTCTAATGGTTAAACGATACAGGGCCAAAATTATATCTCAGGGCCAAACCTAACATTGCGTTATTTTTTAAAAATCTGCTGGAAGAAATTTCTTTTAAAATAAGCAGGACCTTTGTGCTTTTCTATCTGTATTTTGTAGTTTTCATTTTTGTTTTTGTGTGTACATTTTATACATAACTAGCGACCCGCTCCAGCTTCGCACGGATGCAATGGTGATATTAAATAATCGTATATTATGCATGTATTACACACATAAACCTTCCTCTTGAATCACTCTATCTATTAAAAAAACCTTATCACAATTCGTTGAGTAGTTTTAAAGATCTAAGCATACATAGGGACAGACAGCGGGAAGTAACTTTGTCTTATACTATGTAGTGTGACCCAAGCTTATTAACCAATAAGATCGCGAAATACTGGGTGTATTCTGTTTCTAATGGTTAACAATACTGGGCCAAAGTTATATCTCAGGGCCAAAGTAACCTAACTTAACGTTATTTACTTATTTTTTAAGTATATGCTGGAAGAAATTTCTTTTGAAATGAGTAGTACCTTTATGCTTTTCTATTTTTATTTTGTAGTTTTTATTTTTATGATTTTGTTTGTACATTTTATACATAAAGTCAAAGTCAACTTTTATATAATTTTATAGCATTTTATGTACTTAATAGCTTATTAATCATTTGAATACGGTATTCATTTTATTCAATTAGGGAAACAATAGAAATACAATATGTGTGCGAACATGTGCTTTCGCTTGGGGCTTGAGTAATTAAGCGCGCAAATCACATCGGAAATGTGAAATTTTCAGACTCATTGAAAAGCTCCAAATTCTGAAACTCGGGTTAAAATAACAAAATTACATGAAAAATAATCTAAATATTAACATACCCAAAACAACACTAACAGGCAAATAATTATAATGCTTGCTAACATTAATACGGCGGCGGAAACAATTTCCATGATTAGCATCTTTCCACTTGACCAACTAACCGAACTAAATACGTACTGGCAAACATATTCCACACAAGCATTTTCCTTCGACCTCGCTCCCATGGCTTTATTCCACAAGAACAACGTGTTATCCCGAAAAAATTCAATATAGGTAAAAATTTAGTTTTTTTGTGGTAGGTTTTCCCAAATTAATTAATTTTCCCGCTCTGGGTTACGCAGGAGAATGTGTCAGACTTTTACTGACTATCCCATCGGTGTTCGCCAGTATGCAGTCATGCAATTACATGATATAGTAACCGGGTAACATGATACATACTCTCAAGCAAGACTGATATTTTTAGCTATTGACAACCTGTTATGACTACACTCATTCAGTTTCAATACTATTTGAAGCCCCGACAGCCCCGACTTACAAGTTGTAGGTCGCGGGTTCGAATTCAGCCAGGCGCATTACTTTGTGTAATTTATTTCATCACCACTGCTCTTAATACGGTGAAGGAAAACATCGTGAGGAAACCGGCATGTCTTAGAGCCCAAAATTCGAAGACATGTGACATCCACCAACCCGCACTGGGCCCGCATGGTGGATTACGGCCCATTCCCTCTCCAGCTTCTCCTAGAGAGGAGGCCTGAGTCCCAGCAGTGGGAACATTATAAGGCTGATGCTATGCTATGAGAAGAGAGAAAGGAATAGTGTTATGCGGTATACATATATAGCCCCGTCTTTTCTCTCCTGATATTCCACAGACTCATTTTTATAAACTTACTAAATGACACAATGGACGTTGCCTTGCATAAGTGTCTGAATTTATACAAAAATTCTATAGAAAAAAGCAAATCTTGTTTTTTTTTTTGTCAATCACACTTTCTAACATTTTACCAACGCACCACGTTTCAGGTGTATATACATACATAAACAAACGGACACACAATTGTGTCTCTTTATTGTATTAGTTTAGTTAAGATTGTAATATCATTATAAACAATACCGCTATGAGAAAACACGGAAGTTTACAGAAAACTGAGTGTAATTTAAGTTTAGCGTGCCCGACCAACTTTGTGTACAGAAAAGTAATTTTTAAACTTAATTGTTAGTTTATGTTTAGGTCTAGAGGTTTAAATAGAATTCTATTGTAGTTTCAAAACTAGACACAACGGCCACAGGAATCCATTAATTATGTAGTTGATGATGTAAAGTCTTAGGACGTTTGAATAGACTTCAAAAAAATATTCTCGCTACTGAGAATATGATTGCTTTGTGAAATTAATATTTAATAATAATAATAATAACAGTTCTTGATAATGGTCATATCACTTTGTACTGGGATCGGTCCATCATACTGACACGACTATTGTAGCCAATAAGCCTGATATAGTGGTGGTGGACCGAAACGAGAGGCGTGCAATGATTGTTGACTTAGCTCGCGAGGTTGTCGACATGTGGGAAGTGGATTCGGCGATCATTGTACCGATAGTCGTGTCGGGTAAGGGCTTAATAGCCAAGAGCCTCGACCAACACCTTAGTAGGCTCTCGTTAGGCGGCTGGATCAAGGGCTTGATTCAGAAAGCGGTACTCCTGGACACGGCTCGTATTATTGGGAGGTTCCTTTCTCTGGAGCCCTGACCACCGGTAGCTTGGTCCCTGTTCCCGATACCGGTGGGACACTATTTTTTATATTTTTAAATGTTTTTTTTGTGTTTTTTTTTTTAAATATTTAGCCTGCATGTCCCAGTAAACTTGGTCTGTATCGGACGAAGATAAAGTTTTGGGGCTGGTTACATAGCCACAGTAGTTGCTGGCCTTGCGGACGTGAGCAATGGAAAGGTCGCCATCGGCTGTCTGGTGAGAATCAAGAATAGAATAGAATAAACTTTACTGTACACCAAAATAGTAACACACCTCATAGAGATGTCAGCAAAGCGCGGGCTTGCTGACCGTTCGGTAACCGTACAAACCGGACCGGGCCCAAGTCGTCGACCGACGGCGCGTAGTGTTCCACGCGTGCCTCAAGGAGATGTCAGCAAACCAAAAAGTAGGGGTCCAGACTGGAGGGTCGAAGCCTACTAAGACCATGGGAAATGTGAAAGCGTACCCCGGGGCCCGGGAAAGAAGGCAAAAAAGGAACAGGAGTGGGTTTTTAGTCAATAAACGTCTTAAACTATCTCTTGCTAATTTCTCCGCTTAAAAAATAAATAAATAAAAGAAATGTCAGCAAAAGTTAAAAAGCCCATATTGTGTGCCACTGCTGAGCAGAGTGTCATGGCCGGTCTCGGACCATCTACATAATTTTAAAATTTGTAAATTATTGACGGCATTTCAGTAATGTTGTAGTCGTAGTTATTTCTTTGTGTTTCTATACGAAACAATTCTGAAGAGAGAATAAATACTACGACTATGTTAACACAACAATATCATGTCTACTACAATTGACATAAGGTTCATAATTAAAAACTATTCATACTTATGCGTCGCCGCCCGGTATCTAATTCAAACTTTATCTAACTCGTCGCTATGTTCATAAACAAAGTGGGGTAACTGTTGCAATGGACGCAGGGTTGCCAATGTTACCTGTATTTACTAAACTTGGATGTTCTAAATGAAATTGTTTTTCCTGGAAAGTCAAGTCGTTTTTCGCATTGACTGGCCTGTTGGTCTAGTGGTTAGTGGCCCTGACTGCTATACCCACCCAGGACAAATGTTTGTGTGATGAGCACGATCATTTGTTCTGTGTCTGGGTGTAATTTATCTATAATATGTATGTGTTTAGAAATATATAAGTATGTTTATCAGTTGTCTAGTACTCATAACACAAGCTCTGCTTAGCTTGAGACTGGGCAGCGTTGTGTGATAGTTGTGGAATATAATTATATTATTATTTGCAAGATATTCTTCTGAATCTGAATTTTTTTTGTTAAAGTCTTCAAATTACGTCTCCCGCTCTGGGTGGAGCACCACTCTACGCTACGCATGCGTTAGGGAAAACGCTGCGTTAAACGGGTGCACGCGCGGTTCCATACAAAACTAGCCCGTTGCGGGCAGCCGCGCCCGCGCCCGTTTTGCTACGTAATAATACATTGAAGTTCTTCACCGATACGACTAAAGTTGAACTAGTGACACTGCGTAATAATCCGGTTTCTGTTACGGAGACCTGAGCAAACGACATACACGCCTAGTCACGCGAAGGCCCTTAAGATTCGCTTTGTAAAGTCAACAAAAATTAGGCATGCTCAGTTAAGAAAATATTCCTGTGCAGGCGCAGCTACTAACAAAACGCGAAATGAGGGGTCGAGCCGTGAGCCATGCTGAGCAATTATCGTCCTTAAGGTGAGCTTGCGGAACTTTGGCCGATCGTACATGTAGCCAGGGTCGCGGTCGTCCAATTGTTACCTTCAGACACGTTATGCTCAAACACTTCTTTTTTTTTGGTGCGAGTAATCATCAAAAATAATTTTACCAGCTCTGATTGGAGCAAAAGAAAGTGTATATAAATTTGTTTATTTAACCCCCTCACCTGAAAACCCTAACCACAAACGCAGTAACAAACGAGGAGTCCAGTTCGTTATCTATACAACAAGTTGTCTCTCGTTTCCTATTCCAAGTTGGATAACACAACAGATTTCTGTTGCGGTTCGCTTTTAATAAAGGGACCACTCCACAGCTACTCACGGCTAAGCTACGCATGTGTCTGGCTTCGCTCTTAATGCAGCCGGGGTCGTCCAATTGCGACCTTCAGCCACGTTACATTCGGATAACTTTTTTTGGTGCAAGCAAATATCAACTCTAGAACTCAAACCTCATCAGGGAATCGAGTAAAAACTTCAGTCTTCTTCCATCTTCAATTTTTTTTTTTTTTTGTGTAATTGCCTCACCTGAAAACCCTAACCACAAACGCAGTAACAAATGAGGAGTCCAGTTCGTTATCTATACAACAAGTTGTCTCTCGTTTCCTACGCCAAGTTGGATAACACAACAGATTTCTGTTGCGGTTCGCTATTAATAAGGGCACTACTCCACAGCTACTCACGGCTAAGCTACGCACGTGTCACGCTTTTTTTTGTAAATGCGTGCGACTCCGCGCACGAATAGCGATTTTTTGGTACGGGTAATCATCAAGATCAAGAGGTAGCGTCAGATATTAACTGGCTGAAACCTACCCATATTTTTAGTTGCCCTTCGAGGTTAAGGGTCATGATGACACTTTCAAATAACCCTGCAGGTTTACGGAAGAGAGAACCCAGAAGATGCTCTTTCTTACTTAGAATTACATATTCATTTATTTCTCTTTCATAAAGATGGGTGCAATTATTCCTTAGTGGGAGACTGGCATCTGTACTAGGAACGCCTGTCACATAGACTACCAGGCCTACACAGACTGTTTCTATTTCCTTTGCAAAAAAAAATTAAAAAAGTGGAACAGGAAAAGAAAATAATCGTAATAAGTCGGTTCCGTGTGGTGTGAAATTAAAAAGCTGATTAGTGAATAGTCGTTGCCAGCAGTGTGATTTTTTCTATGGCAGGAATATTTATATTGTCCTACAGTAGCTATCTTGTGTGGTTCCACCCGTCTTTGATTACTTATTTGGTCAAAGTGTGATGTTTTATTGCCTTCAGCCTTCTTCAATAATCCTTTTTCAATTCAAACCAGTAGTTTCTGAGAAGAACCAAACAAACTCTTTAGCTTACATTAGCATAGACTGTAGTGGACGGTCAACTTAACTTTATAACTATTGCTAGCTCATAGACTAGAAAGCAGTCAGAATAATGTAGCGTTAAAATTATTTACCTGCAACAAACAGTTCGTGAAATAACTGGGGAAATGTAACTGGACGGTTTTGTTACTCAATTAGGGTATATTGTTGCTAGAATCGGGGTATTTCATGCACTACACATTGTAGAAGTGCTTTGAACCAAACTTTATACTTCCCTGGTTTTAAGGTTGGTATTTGGCTTAATGGAATGTTTCCGCTGCATTTTTTTTTTGTGTTGTTAGGGGTATTTTTGCAATTTTCAGATATGATTATGTTTTCACACATATCAAAACTCACAAACAAGATACAGGCTAGGAGTATGATTTTATCAAATACTTAATAAATGTTTTTTCAATGATCTAATAAATAATATCTATTTCTAATATTAGTACACATATAAATTAAATTAAATGACAAAGTAATATTAAAACTGTAACTTATTTTTGATTTTGCAGTGATACAATCGTTGATGGTGAGGTGCACTAGTTTATTAAGAGCCTATTCACTCTACCTTTGAAGACATCTAAATTATAAAATCGAATTAAAATAGTAGAAAATAATTACTTGGAAATAATATCAGGAATCAAATAATCGTCTTCATAGTATTTGTAAGGCTCATAGATTATATGTATTTATTTAAGGGTTAATTACCTCAAAACGTAACTTCAGAAACAATTTGATATTGAGGGTTACCACTTTCTATCTAGTCTTGTTCCGCCACATACTCCTATGTTACTTTTATAGATATTCGACATAACTACGAACAAAACAATCCACC
This sequence comes from Leucania comma, assembly GCA_958295575.1. Lineage (NCBI taxonomy): Eukaryota > Metazoa > Arthropoda > Insecta > Lepidoptera > Noctuidae > Leucania > Leucania comma. The sequence goes on along the minus strand of OY282474.1, from coordinate 8,105,139 downwards.
CGAAAATTCAACAGAAATTCTCTCACTGACCAATATTGGAAACAAAATTGAATTGACCAGAATCGTCTCCGGAACACATCGACAGCCTCACACTATCACACCGGTCACCTCTGTAATTGGCAGGTCGGAATGACCCGATTACAGTAGGTGACGAGAATCCCAGGTTGCTAGTATCGATCGAAATTTCATTAACCGGTTACGGGTTGATTTTAGTAAATTTCGGTAAATTCTCGTCAATATCGAGATTTGATTTCTGGACATCGATTTTGAGGTTTGGTGTTGGTAAATTTGTGTTTTGAATGTTTACGTTTGCTGGAGGTTGATCGAGGTAGCTGGTTACAAACCACATTGAATGTCTGTACAGTCTGTAGATCTTCAAGGTCACTTCGGTTTTTTTTTTTTTATAATTCTTTATTTAAATATTAAAATACTAACGGTCCCGGTCCAACCGGGTATTGAACCCTGAAAGACACTCAGCAGTCGCTCTTAAATTATGCAATTTGCTTACTACGTAAATTTTCATAAAATCACTAAATTCCTCATAACCTCACATGTATTTTATTTTTGATTGCTTTTTTTATTTTATAAGTTATTTTTTTGTGGCCCTTACTGTCCCAATGCTGCGCAAAGGCCTTCCCCAAATCCTTCCAAACCTTCTTCTCCCGCGCCGTCTCGGTATGTTATGTATCTCCACGTCTGTTATATGTCTTTATTTTATTTGCTATGTCTTCATTTTTCTTTTGTAATTTATGTGTAATTTTAAACCTATTAAAAAAAACAAAAAATATGGAGTCACAGAATTATCGAATTCCCTGGAACTTCTTAACCGATTTTATGAACTTTTTTGTGTGTATATGAGAGGTCTGACTGTGAGGTTGCAGGGTATTTTTTATCCTCCTATCCTTACTCCCATTTTTTTCTTCTTTGATATTAATTAATTTATATGGCAGAACAGTATTTGCCGGGTTAGCTGGTGGTGATGATACCTATACTATGCTTCTCTCTGCACGTGTTACTGTAAATTGTAAGTGCAGAGAGTAAATGAATTAAATAAATGAATGGCTGCAGGTTTCCTGGGTAGTCCTCTAAACAGTTCTAGTTTACAGCCCAATTTCGTGTCATGGTGGCCAGTTTAATTTTGTAAAGCCAGTGTTGACAAAGTAGTTTTAACTCTTCAAAGTTTTACAAATAAATAAATGTGGTATTTTTTTTTTTCTGCTTATCAGTGTTTGTTTACTGTCTTGTAATATTTTTAGTAAGTTATGTTAAGCCTCAATAAAAAATAAAACTACAATGAAAATGGCCTTTTATTTTTTTTGTTCTTGGAATTAGGTAACAGTTTACCTAGCAACGGATGGGTACTAAAAGGGTTTTGAAGTGGGAATCTAAATTGGTTTCGACACATTTTGTTGAAATAACTTATATTACCTACTACAGTTTCACATTTATATTTAAGTAAAATAAAACGTTTTGTACAAACATTAAAACGACTTCCAAAAAAATAAAATAAAAAGTAAACTTTAATTTTTACATCATGTTATATTTTCTTCCAAAAATATTTAAAACAAGTTACAAGTTGAAAACCACCGACACTAAGTACAATATAGGTTACGGCTGGTGATAGTGGGCATTAGGAGCTAAGGTACAGCTGGGTGCGGAAGCAATACAACCCCTCAGTGACCCGGATGGCCCGGTGACCATGTGTTTGTGTGGCCAACTAGGTAACATAACAAGCTTATAACTTTGTGATTTTATATGATACAGTTATGTTTTGTACATAGATTGTTTGCATAAAAATACTAAACCCGTGTTTCGAGTTTCGCATATACTAAAAATAAGGTTGTATAACTGCACTCAGTCTTTCTATAACTTAGATATGAATCCACTTAGTTTGATCCAGAATTGTCAGTACACTGTCTAGTAGTTTCCTGATTCATACCGATTGCGCTTGTAGTCGAACAATCGTAGCACAGAATGCTGGCTCGATAGTGTCATGCAAATGGTCATACTACTGCAGATGACGGTGCCATTGTACGATTTGTATATTGATAGCTAGCAGGTAAAGGTATTACTATTGCTACAGGATTGTTCGAAAGAATTATCGTGGCACAAAAGCAATGGGCGACTGAAGGAAATTTGGTGTGGTTTTAGTCAGTAAAAGTCTGACACGCCGTCAGCTCCGCCCTAGAGCGAGAGAAGTCATCAGATGATTTCACAACTCAAAGAAAAAATCTGTATGCTGATGATTGCATTTCTTGGCTGATTGATGACCTTCTGGCTTTCGCTGATTGGTGAAGCAAATTTGTGGTTACTTTTAATGTCAATGTGTTGAGAAATCCTATATACCAATAGGTAGTTTTTTTTTATTGTTGATAGAGTCGCGCTATCTCTGATGGAAAGCGACGATGCGCTCGACGATGGAGCGCGCTTACCTAGAAGTAATCTATTCACTCTTGACTTAAAGATTAAGTAGTTTATATTTTTTACAAATAAGATTATTGCCCACCTCAAAAAAAAAACCCTCTAAAATAACAGTTTACAAGTACGGCCCGCTCTCGTGACATGCGCACATTATGACACAATACTTTCTTATACGAGTGATAAAAGAAAAGAAAGTTAGTGATAGCATGACGGGTGACAGGGCAGAATGGATGAAAAACACGTTTTGCGCTGACCCCAAATAACAAGACAAGGGTAGGAAGATGATGATTTTCAGGTGTTTTTAATATCATGTGGATTTTATCAACATTCGGAAAATTTCAAAAGGCAAAAAAGGTGTTTCGCGTGCGTATTGTATGCATTACAATAACTACTTGAAAAGGACATTTACGGAGATTACGCATGCGGATTTGCTCCGCATAATGAAATCTACACGATATTAAAAACATCCTTATGCGCGTACGCGCTTGTGAGTGTAGTAGATGGCAACAATAAGTCGCCAAAATTCGATTTGTTGTGGCTCTAAATGTTTGACATTTGCAAATGTTGCGGCAAAAATTTAACTGAAACTGAACTGTAAAACTATGGCTACTTGGCATTATGAGACGTATTTTTATTAGACGTGATTAGACGTTGTGTTAACAACAAATTGAACAAAGACATTAAGTCCGCCTGTGTAACTTTGTGTTGCATAAAGTATTAATAAATAAATAAATAAATAAAGACGTTATCAGACGTTGCTGGTCCAAACGTATTTAATATGGGTGTTTTTGATATCATACGGATTTCATCAGGTATAAATCATGCCTGATGAAATCCCGCAATCAGTTAATTTCACAAGGCAAACAAACGCGTCCCGCGTGTTTACTGCACGCATTACAATAAATACTTATATGAAAAGGACATTTGCGGAGGTTACGCATGCGTGGCAAATCCGCATGCGTGATGAAATCCGCACGATATTAAAAACACCCTTACTTATTAAATACGCCTTGAATTTAAAAGTTGGCGGAAATTACTCTAAACGTTTTATTTAAAATCAAAATAAAATTAAAAACAACGACAAAAAATAGATTCTCACTCTTCTTCAAAACAAAACATTAATTTAGTTCGGCTGTATCCGTATTCCGACCGGCTTAGCGCGAATGATACAATAATTCCTTTTTATCCTTTAATCGTCAGTGGATGAGAGAAATACGACTTTGAGTAATACCCCATTATCTACTTCTTCCTTTTCACTGAAATACGGGACAAGACCATTTTGCCACAATTGCATCGGATCTGTAAGGAATACCGTCACGTTTGTCTAATTTTTGATAAATTTTGGCCATTTAAAAAGCTTTAAAAATTTGTTTCAATTTTTGATAATTTAATTCGCATCGCACCTTAGTATGGTCAACGGAACCGATTCTTTATCGCACGAAATTGCATCGCAGCAAATTTTTTTACCTACACCACTATTTTTTAATTATGGAAAATACTTGAAGGGCTTATTAGAAAAGGTCTTGTTATTATTTAAGTAAAATCTCAATGCATAATATTCATAAACAGCAAAGTTATGAGCGTTTGTTTATATCCCAAAATCTCACTCAATTTATGGAAACATTGTACAGGTTATTGTTTATGAATGAAAGAATGTCAATAAAAATGGAAAACACTGCGCTTAGTATTTTCTAGTAGTAATTGTTATGAATATTGATTAAATTATGAATTTATCAATGATGACAAATTTTCGTGGACAATTTTGGAATTTCGTTTTTTGTACTTTTGACTACACAAATATGATCAGTAACGGGTACTGATTGAGCCCCATTTTTTTGTGCACTAATAAAAAATAGGGGTGTATATTTTCATTATTTATATATTTAAAAAAAGCGAAATACCACTCACTGATTAATCACGAAATCTCAGAAACTATAACACATACAAACTTATTTGGCAGGTAGGTTCGTTTTAGGGTAAAGACATCCACTAAGAACGGATTTTACGAAACTCTACCCCCAGCTCTCAACGAACATGGCAAGTTCAGTAAGTACCTGTACCGGATTCGTGCGGAGAAGACACCCGGGTGTCGCCACTGCGTGTACCGCACGGAGGACACGGTGGAGCACACTGCAGAGGTGTGCCCCGCCTGGGCAGAGCATCGCCGTGTCCTCGTGGGGGCGATCAGCGGCGGCGATCTCTCGCGCCGGGTCTTGGTACAGGCCATGGTTCGAAGCGAGGAGGGATGGCAGGCGGTCGCCTCCTTCTGCGAAGCAGTAATGCTAGCAAAGCAGGAGGCCGACCGCATAAGGCAAAGGCTCATGCCCCAGCCGCCGCCGGGATTTCGATCCCGATTTCCGGCCACCGTAGGCGCGGTCTTGCGGACGGCAAGTAATGGGTAGCTCGCTATCCGACCGTCCGGTAACCGACCGGACCGAGCCCAAGTCGTCGACGGCGCGGACTGTTCAAAACAAACCGTAAAGGCCCTGCCTGCTTGCTGCAGGCAGGCAGGGTCGAAGTCTTCTGGGGCCAAGGGCCGCTTTCTGAAAAGAAAACTCGGCCCCGGTATGATAAGTAGCGAAAGAATGGGGTAGGTTTTTAATCAGAGTCAGACACTATCTCCCACCCCGCCCAAGGGCGGGATTTGTCATTGGATGATTTTACCTACCATAAAAAAAAGCCCAAACAGGGCAAACAGACTTCCACGCGGACGAAGCTAGTTCTTTTATGCAAAAAAAAAAAACAGATACAGTAAAAAATTCAGCTATCGCTTTAGTGTTCACGTATCGTAAAATATGTATAAGAACACGGAGTCCACATATCTCCAAATGACGTCCAAGAGAACAATAACAATACCTACTTATCATCTACCTAATATCCTTTAAGTACCCACGCAAAGGTACGGTTCACGTGTCACTGCCTCTGAATAACATATTTGTTTTGCCACGCAAACAACACTGGCAATATCAACGTCCGGTTGATAAGACAATCGAGGTATCGGCGAGTAGTAGTGTAGAGGTCATTTTAACGGAGGCGGAGGCGAAGCTGTGTTCTAGAACGACCACTAATGCCAACTGTACACACACAGGTGTAACTTTAAGGTGGATCTTTCGCCTATCGTCAACGTCGAGCATGGTTTAACCTGTTGAATACCGTAATTAGAGACACAATAGAAAGACAATAGGTGTGCGGACGCCGGCGTCCTCTCGGGGAATAATGAAGGTTGATGCTAGATCTAACGCAATCCAACGCGATGTTTGATGAAAAGGCAACGCGATAAAAGAAAGATAACGCCTGAAAACTCGGTTGGCATTCTATAATTCCGTGATTTAGTCGAATATTTCACAAAACTTGTTCCAGGAAATTCGTGTTGGAAAATTGTCATCATTCAGAATCTCGATTAAATGTGCAAGGCTTATAAAGAAGTACTTTTTATATTTATAATATATGAGTAAATTATGGAGGGCAAAAGTTCACCTAAATAGATATATAAATCTACAAAATATCTGTATAATCAAAACATCTGGAGAAAGATGTGTAATAACATCAAAATCAGGTAAGTGGTTGTATGAAAATATACTTAAGGTTGACCGCTCTAGGTAGACATTGGACACACGTGGGCCGCGTACGCCGATCTGGGCGCGTCAGTCTCCATACATTTTATATGATAACTAGTCTTGTAGGGCTACACTAGATCCATGTCACGCCATGCTATGCGCCGCGCCGCTACGAACAAATTAGGCGTGTTCAACGTGTGCGTCGGTCTAATGTATTCACGGCTAAATTTTAATAGTTTTAATCCCGTGGAGGGTCGATCCAGTTCCTGAAACACTATCGATTTGTAGATAAAATTAAAAAATAAAGTACGTTTTTTTCTAAAACTCGAATTAATATACGCATATACGAAATTAAGCAAACATCAGCTGAGCAAATGACCTGTAGGTAGTTAGTAAGCAACGACCGACAACTGTGATATTTGCGCATAGACTGCGATTAAGATCAAATAAACTTCAAACCAAATATACATAAACACAAACACAATAGAAAAACCAACGTACGTTGTTTTTCAATTGGTTTCTTTGTGTTTTCTGTAATCTTCTTTGATCAAAATTCGGTCGGGAAGCGAAAGCGGAGGTGTAATTTCATTACAACACTAGTCTCAACCGCCACATACTGCCTCATTTTGCCCCATTTGTCGGCACTCCGCCGAGCTACGCTCGATTGCCCTTTGATTGCTCCTGTCTTCTTAGCGAACGTCTTTTGTTTCGTTCATTGTTTTCTCAGACTAATGGTTATCGGATGCGTAGAGTATTTCTTTCGGTTATGTGTAAAGGTGATTATTTGCTGTGTTTTGATCTGGAAGAAGCAAGGTTATTAGTGCGGATCTTTGTTTGATATCTTACTAGGTATACATGTATTTAGGTTTGGTATTTTTGATACGGAGTTTGTGATTCCTGACAGCTATAACGTAGGAGTCTTTAAGTTAAGAGTGATTAGGTAACTTCTAGGCAAGTGTGCCACATCATCGCTAACCATCAGGTGAGCTAGAGGTCAAACGCGAGCCCATGCATAATAAAAAAAAATATAAATTTGAAAACTTTTGAACGTGGGTGGGAGAGTCATTTTAATTAGAGTTTAAAATTAGCAAATAAAACATTCATGTTAATGTTTGAGAAGTTTTTGTAGCTATAAGTCATCTGCCAGTGGCTAGAACTGTTATCTCAACAATATAACGCGGAGTACTTCATTAGTCCAAGTACTTTGTTTAACAGTACAATATGAAGACAGTTCATTACCTAAGGTAGGTATTATACCAATTCCATTCTTCTGCAGACTCCCCACAATATGAGAAAACTTCGCAAGTGAGTCGACGAAGTAAATTCATAACAAAATTTGGTGACAACAAGCCCTGTCATTGTTTGGAAAAAACTTTCAGAAACTTTCGAAGTTTTTATCTTATATCCAGATGTAGTTCCAACAGTTTTATTGTGAGGCTTTAATATTAAGTTTTCATATTTTTATTTGTATTTTTATGGCTGTTTGCGAAGTGATCTCTGTTAATTGGCTACAGGGTTATGATGAAAAAGGTCAGAGCAATTTCGTGTGGGGCCTTAAAAATCTCGATTGGTTTTTCCTCAGGGATACGGATTAGAATAATTATTTAGTACTAGCTGATCCGGCAAACTTCGTACCGCCTAGTAGTCTATAAATATTGTGATAAAGGATTTTTTTTTCGTGAATTTTTGCTTATTTTCTCACCGTTTAAACCTTCTCTGGAGTGTTACGAATATTTCAAAACTTGCCTGCTAGCTGCAAGCAGGCAGGGTCGAAGCCTGCTGGGGTCATGGGTCAGCTTCCGAAAGGAATACCCGGCCCCGGCACGATAGGCAACGAAGGAACGGGGTAGGTTTTTAGTCAGTAAGAGTCTGACACTACTTCCCGCTCCGCCCAAGGGCGGGATTTGTCATTGGATGATTTTACCTACCATAAAAAAGGCCAATTGTTAGAAAATAACAGATTATTAAATAAAGCAGGTTAGGTACTAGAAATCATTCTCATTAAAGCCACAAAAAGGCGCTAATTAGAAAATTTCGGTTCAAACAATCGTATTGATAAAAATAATTGCTCTCAAACCGGAGGCAAATTGTGAAGCAATTATAAGAAATTACCGCGTTTTTCCCTGACCTACTAAAACTGTTCTATTTCAGTTTTAACACTTCGATCCACAACTACCCAACTTGTTCATACAAAAGTAGACTTTAAACATCGGAATTAAGGCCTATAGTGGCGTGGATGTGAGAGGACACCGGTGTCCTCTGAGCTAGGACAGATTAAATGAGCCGTAGAACAATTAAAACGAAAAAGAAAAAAATACTTTCCTAATACTTATATTTTATCTTTATGGTTAACCATCCCTTTAGCTTATAAATGATATTTATTTTGCAAATAGGTTTTAAAAAACACTTTTTATCAATTTTTTTTTTCGTCAGTTTAAACTATATGAGTTGTTTTCTAGCTGTCTATCCTGAGAAGCACACTGAAACAATTTTGGTGGTGGGTAAAATCATCCAATGACATCTCCCGCCCTTGGGCGGAGCGGGAGACAGCGGGAGATATTCCTTCGTTGCCTTTCATACCAGGGCCGACCCTTCCTTTCAGATGAAAGAGTCTTCATCCCCAGTAGGCTCCCAGTTGGCTTCGACCCTGCCTGCCTGCAGCTAGCAGGCTGGGCCTCTACGGTTTGCTGACAACTCCTTGAGGCGCGCGGGAACAGTGCGCGCCTTCGACGATCTGGGCTTGGTCTGGGTGGTCACCGGACGGTCGGACAGCGAGCTACCCATAGCTCGCCGTCCGCAAGCCCGTGCCTACTTTGGCTGGAAATCAGGATCTGAATCGGAATGCCCGCGGCGGCTGGGGCGTGAGGGCCGTTGCCTCTCGCGTGCGGCCTCTTCCTTTGCTAGCATTACTGTTTCGCAGAAAGAGGCGACCGCCTGCCATCCCGACCATGGCCCGTACCAGAGCCCGGCGCGAGAGATCGCCGCTACCGATCGCCCTCACGAGAACACGGAGTTGCTCTGCCTAAGCGGGGCACACTTCGACCGTGTCCTCCGGGCGGTTCCGCACGAATTTGGAAAAGGAACCTCCCGAACTTGTCCAACTATGTCCGGTGAAAACCTGGGTAATGCGGCAGGTTAGGACGCCGTGAGGTCTTTCCAGCCACGCCTCAAAGAGGGGACTTACACGTCACAGTCTCTTTTAAAGTCCATATAGTAAAGTATGTGATGATCAAATCATACATAGGAGAACCATGCAGATTTGTTTGAGATGGTCTTTTGAAGGAAGAAGCATATAGATTTGAGTGGACCTGTCCAGTCAGTGTGATCTTCGGACCATGGCCTGTACCAGGGCCGAGCACGAGGGGGGATGGTAGGCGGTCGCTTCCTTCTGCGAAGCAGCAATGCCAGTGAAGAAGGCAACCGATCAAGGCGGTTCCGAACGACGAACAATGGGAAGCTTACCGTCTGACCGTCCAGTAACCATCCAGACCGAGCCCGAGTCTTTGATGGCGCATAGTGTGCCATGCGCACCTCAAAGAGCTGCCAGCTAAGCCGTAAGGGCCCAGCAAGGCCGATCGAACCTACACTGGGGCCATGGGTTGATTTCTAAAAGAGAAACCCTGTGGTTCTGGAGTGCAAAGAGCAACTAAAGTAACGTAGGTGTGGTTTTAGTTAGTAAAAGTCTGACACACCAACCCGCTCCGCTCTAGGGCGGGAAAATTCTTTAGATGATTTCCCACCTCCAAAAAAAAAATAACACATATTAAGACCAAGGACAAACAAATACTTACTTCTTTTCACTGCATACGCAACATAACATTAGCTAGTACATTTTGATACAATTACAAAAAGTTTGTCATTGCGACAATGGAGTGGAGTATGGAGTGGAAGGCTGCAGTGACAAATTTGCACGTGTGTCAAACGACGTTACTCAATACACTTACGACTCGTGGGGGTTGATCCGCGCCTCGCGGTACGATAATCATGTTTTTTACAATAAAATTGTGACACGTGCACTTTTCCGCACTAGTGGAGACGGAAAACAGTCCATTGCGTGCCTAAACGCAGTGGGATAAGAGCGGATTTTCGAGAAAGTGTATTGAAAAAGTTATTAGAGCCAGTTCATTTCATCAATAAATTGATCGTTCAGAAAAGGGAATAAGATCCCACTGGCCCGTATTATCTTACCGGCCATAAACGAAAGGATTAAAACAAAGCCACGGGCTATTGTTCTACGTTTAAATTTGGCCGCCATCTTTGTTTTGGAATTCCAGTCGTTACGTTGGTACGCCTGATTAATTTGGAGGTGATTATGTTGAATAAATTGTGATGGTGTCATTGCTTTTGGTATTAAAGTTTTAAATGGTTTTCTAATACTGTAGGTAGCCAATAAAGTAGATTTTTGTGCGATGTAATGAGGCGAATAGTAGGTAGTTATAGCTAAAAATTATTGCAATTATTGTTGTTTTAATAGCCCATACGTAATCTGCGAGAAAAATCTTCATAGTTTTTGAAATTTTTTAAGTGCTGGTGCTTTTTTCTTTATTGTGTGAAAATTCGCATGAATGAGAGGAGGGGTCTACGAGATAGCAAATAGAGAGTAGCAAACGGTTCAACTTATTTTCCGTGTAGGTACTATACATGGTGTTTTGAAGCCACCTTTGGTAGCGTCGCTCCATCGGCCAGGTCGCATGAATTCATGCGGTCCGCGGTCACTCTCTGCGGACGCATAAATGATAAGTGATGTTTATTTTGCAAACTAAACTAACATTATATAGTACAATATACATACTTGTGTACCAAGTTTCAGCCGAAGTAACAAACATACACACACACTCACAAACTTTCGCCTTTATAGGTAATATTTGTATGAGTAAACGCCGTAAGCTGTAATAATAGGGTAGTAGTGCCACACAATATGGAGTACCCAGTCGGAAACACACAACCATGGCTAATAGACATGGAAACATTTGTCGGACCAATCCGACTCAAGCTGTTCAAGCGTCAAAAAAGATTAGTCTCTTCTCAGCTCTAGTCTAAATGGATGCAGATGGCTAGTAACCGGTTATCTAAGAAGACCCCTTAGCAAGATTGGTGTTATTTTTTGTAATGACTGTCAGTGACTACTGCGACCAACAGCTAATTTTAGTTCTATAGCTACTTTCCACGTGTATCAAACGACGTTTTTCAATACCTTCGCTTACGAAGACAAACATAAAAGGAGGTTGACGCACGACTCGTGGGTACGATAAATGTAATAAAGTGATGGCGGGGCAGGCACGCGTACTTTTCCGCACTAGTGCGAAAAACAAAAAAATGTGTGCCTAAAAGCGGTGGGGAAAAGAACGGATTCTTTTTAATTTTATTGAAAAATGTCTTTAACAATACAAAATATTATTGCCATAACTCAAAAACTTAACAAACTTCAACAAAAACTTGATACTAGGTATAATTTAGTATCTAAACTTCTACATTTTGTGTTAATAAATTCAGTTATCACAATAAAATTTCACTAAAGGCGTCAACAAGTGGACCTTAGATAACGGTATCAAAGTAATTTATTTGTTAAGTTTGTGTTAGAGTTTAATATCATTTTCATTATAATGTGAGCCTTTATTTCTAACTTTCTAGTTTATAAACAATTTGATTTATTTACTTCTTGTGTTCGATGTTTATGTTGTGCAGTGGCAGTGGGTAGGACACATTGCTCGTCATTGTACTATCTGCCACCCTAGCCAAGTAACGATCGTTTCGGTAAGCGTGAACGCTTGGAGTTGTCCGCGCCTCCAATTCCTTTATTCTGACGTCATCTCAACGCTCAGTAACGTGGTCAGAACAAAAAAATTGGAGGCGCGGCCAACTCCACGCTTACCAAAACGACCGTTACTTGGCTAAGGGCATCTACAATAGTTAACTTCAGTAGAAAACTTTTAGTCGAAAATGTATGGGAATGACGTCATCTTAACGCTCAGTCACGTGATCAGAACAAAGTAATTGACGTTGCCGACTCGAAGCGATCGACGAAAGAGATTCGAAACGAAACGGTCGTACCAAACTTGGCTACTCCTGTTGGTTGATGGCCGAACGCTTCTGAACTGGCGACCGCGTACCAGGCGATATAGCGTTGATAGGCCTCCCTCAAGATTAACCGATGGATGTGAGGTGCTCAGGATCGTTCGTTGTCGTCAAGAAACATAAATAGAATGGAGACGCACACTTGGACACGCATTTCCAAAGCCCTTATAAAAAAAAAGTACAGCAAGGAGCTTCATAATAATATGTAGTTCACAGCTTTTTCCTAGTTTACCTGTAAAATAAAGTGCATAATATTCGCATCACAGCCGAGTGCAACTGGAGCACAGTATCTACCAGTGTAAACATCGCTGTGATCACTCAAAACGCTGGCTTCGCTGTACTGATCCGCCTCACACTGTTGAGCCACGAAATACGAGTTGGGAACTGCAGCACTCGAAATGAAGATATCCGCAGGAGAACCAAGGTTATCGACATAGTTCGAAGAATTGCCAAACAAGTGGCTATGAGCAGGGCACATTGTACGCAGTACAGATGGTCAATGGGAACGAAGGGTTCTTGAGTGGCAACCACGTAACAGAAGACGCAGCGTTGGAAGGCTTCCCACAAGATGGATCGATGACCTGGTGAGGGTCGCGGGAATCCGATGGATGCGAGACGCACAGCACCGGACTTGGGGGAGGCCTATGTCTAACAGTGGACGTCTTTTGACTGAAATGATGATGATGATGATCCGCACTCGTGTTTTCAGAGGGCCTAATGCGAGTTTTTTTTTAAGTTACGACACGTTTATGCCGTCCGGCGCTCCGATTGGTCTAGCTAATCTCTTAACCAATCAGTGAGCAAAGCCAAAATCAATCCTTATTCTTACACGAAGGGAAATGCCAACAGGAATTGCTATTACTACCAGATTAATACATAAACAACGATTAATTTTTACTCTTTTTCATTGAATTATTTGAAAATACAATTTAACTAACGATATGTTTGAGGATGAACAGAAGATGATTTTATTGGCATATCAGAAATACTGTGAGAGGGATTGATGTACGAGTACATGTTGTTTACAAATTAGTTACTGTAATTGGTTGTTAGACAACCGTCGTAATTAATACACAGTAAAATAGGCCGCTGGAGAGATAATCTGGCCAAATGGGGTTTCCTTGACCATTCGCAAATTCAGTGCCATGGAGTCCGATGGATGCGAGACGCACAGGACCAGCCATTGTTGCGACGCTTGGGGGTGGCCTATGTCCAACAGTGGACGTCTTTTGGCAACAATGATGATGATAATGATGATGCCCCTTCACAAGATATGCGTCACCTCCTTTCCTGCCTAGCATGCACTACCACCTGCACTTTCAATGACTTGTACGAGGTCAACGACAGAGCTGTTCAGGTTACATATTGGTCGGACAAGATTTGAGTCAGTTCGACATGAAAAGAAGAAGATGAAGTAAAATAAATACAGAACGAACCAATATCTAACTACCGCTAACTTCCTAGCCCAAAATCCTTAAGATAAGTAAGTTTTCTAGTACGCAACAGCATTAAACTAAGGCGAGATGCACAGCAACACGTTATCAAGATTATGTTTCTGAGCTAGTTAAGAACTTTGCAAGTTTTGCTGGCGCCTTGCACTAGAATAATGTGGCAATATGATCCTCATTTACATTATTTAGTTTTAAATAAAAAGAAAGAAAAAATGTTTATTTTGATAGACGCACAAAATCTAACAAACTGCCAGCCATGTGTGAACCGGACATTACTGTGTTGCACCATAGACAATAGGCAGAACACAGTTGCCTTGGTCTGAGTTAAAAGTTATTTCTTGTCTATGGCACCTGGCTTGGACTGACACACACAAAAAATGTACTCTGTGCACAACATGGCGACATGCGATAAACAAATCAGCGACAATAACAAAAAAATAAAATCAAAACAGCGTGTAAAATTTAAAGACAACAGTAAAATTGATAAAAGAAAACAGCCTGAAATGACAGCCTGTATCCTATTTTTTTTAAAGTAGAGGATCATTAAATAATGGGATGGTTGGCGCAGTGGTTGATTGACTGCTGCGTTGTGGGTCACGGGTTCGGTTCCCGCATGGAACAAATATTTGTATAGCCTTTTGTTGATCCAGGTCTGGGTGTCTTGTTATGCGAGTTTAAATGCTTGTGAATGCTTCCACGATATAGGACTAATTCGTATAGTGAAGTTAATCCTTTTTTTGGTGTGCCTTCAATTACCCCTTGAGTTTTAAGGCTGCGGTAACTTATATAATCCTAAATGACATCACTTTGTTTCCTACTAGCTGAGTCGGCGAACTTCGTACCGCCTTATAGTCGGATTTCCCTTATTTTCTCACCGTTTAAACCTTCCCTGAAGTATCACAAATATTTCAAGACCAAAATTAGCCAAATTGGTCCTGCAGTTCTCGAGTTTAGCGAGACTAACGAACAGCTATTCATTTTTATATATAAGAGGAGATATAAGATGTAAACTACTTATAATCAAATTATTTATCTTAAATTCAATTTATAGGCACTTTTGTATTGTCAAGGTCAATCAGCTACAAAAAAGATAAGGCTATTTATTTGCACATTCCAAAGTGTACATTTCTTGGAGTAGAACGTGGAAAATACTCTACGGAGTGTCCGTAGTCACTCTTATACTGAGGAAGCTGACTAGGCAAGAGCTGTTCTACCATATAAAAAAAATATCGAAGAAATCCTGTAAAGGAATCTATAAATGGAAACAGAAGTACCTACTGAAATTGTCGTTCCCACTAAAGTTTTGAACTAGCAATAATCGCACCTCGGATTAACCTCATTGGTTACGATACTGCCTACTTAAAAAAAAAAGAAAAACCAAAAATATTCTTATACAAGAAAAAATATCTAGATAGGTCGAAAAGTTTCAGAGGATTCCGACCACAAACACTGTGACTCAAGATATGAATGTATAAGGTTATGTGAGAACGATATGACTCTTGCGGTAACACCGTTCAGCTCGACCGTTTTAAAGCATCTGGATGCAACTTTGGTTTTGGGAGGATTAAGTGGACTGGTTACCAACGACTATGTAAAGATCCGCTAGAACTATGTAGCACAAAGACAATCTACATACAAAGCGCGCTCGAGCAACGCACCCATAGATACCGCTTACGGACACGATATCACAGCGCGCTCGAACCAGTGCGAGCTCGAGTGCTACCCGTTTGAGGAACGCGTCTGTGAACTTTTTTGTGCAATAATGGAGCAACGAAAAAAGTTGTTATAAGCTACAAGTTGTTTCAGAGAAGTAAGTGAGTATTTGTATTGTATTTTGATTGTTAGTTTTAACGTAACGCATAATAGTTAGGTAGGTAGGTAAGTATCCCGACGGTCTGTGAGTAAGCGAACATGACTTTCTGGCCATGTAATATTTTTAAAAATTATTCAATTTAGGTAGGTATTATCGCCGCGCTCGGGCGCGCTCGGGCGCGCTCGGATAGTGCGGCGCTGGCGGCGACTCTAGCGCAACCGGCAGCGTACGCGTAGGTATGAAAAGTGAAGTACAAACTTGAGATTGACTTCTGTCTATCTATTTAGTGTATGTAGCCTCTACCAGAACAATGATATTAATATGCTTCGATAAATACAAATAATATTATTATCGTAATAGACTAGGTGACCCTACTGACGCCGTTCTATCAAAAGCTATTGTAATTGACAACTAACAAGGGGGAGAGTTAGTTTCGGAGACATGAAAACCAGTTTACCTGTTTATTGTATTAGTTTAGATAGTTCGATGCTGATGGTGACCACTTTGTCCTAACACCGTTTGTGTTAAAAAGGTCAATTCCCACGACAGTAAGTAACCCCTAAAATAAATTTGGGCCTCCAATAAATTTCCAACAGTAGAATATAGAAAACAAATATTTTTATTTCAAACTTTCCAATAAAGGTATGAAATAAAAATGAAACGGTTTTACTTTACTAGTTTAGTATCTATAATTTTATGGCACCGGCTGTTGTGCCCGAACTATCAAAGTTTGTGACGAAACTTATAATATTTGCACTATTTACAGTTCTAAGGCTTGGTTCATACAAGTGTATTTTTTGGAGAATTAAAAATGAATATCTTTGATTCCTAAAAAATACAAATATTTCTTTACTGTTAACCACTTATGATTGGCCACTATTACCCCTGAAAAGCAACAATGTGGTTTTTAAAAAACATTTTTTTAAATCTCAAAAATATTTTAATAAAAACGTCACAAGTCGGACACCACCGACACTATGTACAAAACAGGTCAGAGCAGATCAGCGAGCTTTAAGAGCCAGTACACAGCTTGGTGCAAGAGCAATACAACCCCTTAGTCGCCCGGATGGCCCGGTGACCATGTGTTTGTGACACAGAACAGAGACTTTATTCCATGGTTTGTGCAAACAACCAGGTAACAAAACAAGCTTATAAATATGTTAGTTTTCATGATACAGTTATGAAATTTTGTACATAGATTCTATATGTTAATACAGTAGACACGTGTTTCGGATTTCGCATAATAATATACTAAAACTAATCTTGTTTACTTGAACTAACTGGTAGAGAACGCCTAAGGGCCAAATTCACCAATA
Source organism: Leucania comma (assembly GCA_958295575.1). NCBI lineage: Eukaryota > Metazoa > Arthropoda > Insecta > Lepidoptera > Noctuidae > Leucania > Leucania comma. Next base: position 8,088,506 of record OY282474.1, on the reverse strand, counting down.
AACTAATCGCGATTATATAAAACAAAACGCAGTTTGAGCGCCTAATCGAGATTATAGCTTAATTTTGCGTTTCACCGCTATGAATTGAACCTAGTTTACGCTAAACTCAGTTTCAATTCTTTCGTTGTCGCCCATGTTTACGACACGGGTCTTTAATTAAACTAGATTACGCTGAACTCAGTTTAGTTGAACTGAGTTTTTATATTGAATGATGAAATCAGCCCTGGCATTCTCAAGCCCGCCTTCGAATGTTTGTGTTGTATGAAGTTTTAATAATTTTATTAATCAGATTAATTGGCCGTAAATTTTCCTGTTGATGGTTCGATTCTAGGATTGGGCATAGTGTGTTGGTGTTTTTGCATATGGGATTTTACAAAAGCAGATTGGAGTTTGGACTTTAAACCAATCTTTATTTGTGAATATAGAGCGGGTTTCTGAATTGAGTATTTTGCGATAAGAACGTCTCAAACCATACTTAACCTGTTGAATACCGTAATTAGAGACACAATAGAAAGACAATAGGTTTGCGGACGCCGGCGTCCTCTTGAGAAATAATTAATTAAAAGCCAAATTTTGTCAGGTTAACAGGCTCAAGTAGAGTTTGAGTAATTCTCAACTTCAAATGCTTAAATCAGAAATCGAGGGTATTGTGTATTACAATAAAGGCCTTATGTTAACATTTTAGTCGTGTTCTACGGACATAGAGGACGACTAAATGGACAATGGACATAGTGGTAGAACTACCACTGAAATTGGTGTACAAATACACGGATTTTGTATTCAGAGGATAAGAAACATAATTAGTGAAATGTGGGCAGATCTACAAATAACTTAATAATGGAACCAGCTCTTTGAGCAGTACTTAGTAGCTAAATCAGCTCTATGAGTGTCACCGATGCTGCAGTTAACGTAGCTACCTACTGCTGAGCTTAGTGCGACTTTGTTTTATACTATGTAGTGATTTTATCACCTATCGCTCTCAAAACTGTGAAGGAACATTGTGAGGAAACTAAAATGTCCTAGAAACAGAAATTCGAAAACACGTTTTTATTTTTTATAAACTAGCACTTGACTGCAATCCTACCTGATGGTAAGCAGTGATGCAAACGTTGATGGTAAAGCGCACTAGTTTATTAAGAGCCTATTCACTCTAGCCTTGAAGACGCCTAAATTATAATTGGACGGAAAAACCGCAGCAGGCAAATTGTTCCAGTCCCTCGATGTACGCGGTATAAACGACGAGGCAAAACGCTTAGTCCGGACCGCAGAAGTTTCAACAACGTAAGGGTTTTTTTTTTTTTTTTCGGTAGGTAAAATTATCCAATGACAAATCCCGCTATTGGGTGGAGCGGGAAGTAGTGTCAGACTCTTACTGACTAAAAACCTACCCCGTTCCATTCTTCGCCTTGGTCCCAGGGCCCCGGGTGCCATTTTCACATACCCTTTGACCCCAGTAGGCTTCGGCCCTGTCGGGCCCCTACAGTTTGCTGACAACTACTTGAAGCGCGCGGGAACAGTGCGCGCCGTAAACGACTTGAGCTCGGACCGGTCTGTTACCGGACGGACGGACAGCGAGCTACCCATTGCCCGCCGCCCGCGAGCCCGCGCCTACGGTGGCCGGAAATCGGGATCGGAAACCCGGCGGCGGCGGCGGCGTGTACGCCGTTGCCTGATGCGGTCGGCTTCCTCCTTTGCTAGCATTACTGCTTCGCAGAAGGAGGCGACCGCCTGCCACTCCTCCTCGCTCCGGAGCATGGCTTGAACCAAACCCCGGCGCGAGAGATCGCTGCCGCCGATCGCCCCCACAAGGACACGGCGATGCTCTTCCCAAGCGGGGCACACCTCGACTGTGTGCTCCACCGTGTCCTCCGGACGCTCCGCACAGTGGCAACATCCGGGCGTCGTCTCCGCACGAATCTTGTACAGGTACGGACCGAACTTGCCGTGTTCGGTCAGCACCTGCGCCAAACGGAAGGTGACGACGCCGTGGGGCCTTTCCAGCCACAACAACGTAAGGGTGGATATTCACCGTACGCCACCGGTTGTTCGATGGTAGAAAGGAGATGGCGGTATCAAGTCATGCAATGACCTGAACCAATCCGCAATTTGCTCGTATCGTGGATTATAGAATATTACCTCCCGTAGAGAGGAAGCCTGAAGTCCTAGCAATGGAAAAATTAAAAGGCTGATTATACTATGCTAATAGTCAATAGTGGTGACATAAAGAAAAAATGTAACGAAAGGAACACAGCTGGGTTATAGTTTGGTAAAATCAGATTTTACCAAACTATAACCCAGCTGTGTTCTGCACTCTCTGTCACTCTATTTTTCTATTATTTCTTTATTTGTTTCACAAAAACATAAAAAATGGGTTTTCTTTAAACAGACTGACGTTTATCTCCTACTATTGTAAATCTCTTACAGCAGGTTAACGACAGAAAAACTATAAAACAACTTCCATTTTTACACTTTTGAAACTTTACCAGCGCAGCGCTACATTCACTACAACTGTTCAACAGACAAAGTTTCAATCTATTGGCTATCTCTCGATCAGTTTTACGCCATCTTTTGTTTAAAAGTATACGAAAGTGAAAGAAAAATGGATATTGTATTTTAACCTCGATAAAAGTGGTATAACAGTGAAATATGCAACAGCGGCTGGCAAGAGTTGCGGGAGTTTTTCTCCATAAGAAACGACCAATTGGGACCGTGCACGAAATCATCTAATAATTAATAAAACGTCAGAAGCTTTCTGACGTTTTATAAGTGCCCGTGTAGGCCTATGTGAAATAAAAATATTTGAGTGTGAGTAGAGTTGAGTTTGGAATCCGATGGATGCGAGATGCACAGGATCGTTCATTGTGGCCGCACTTGAGAGAGGCCTATGTCCAACAGTGGACGTCTTTCGGCTGAAATGATGATGATGATAAACTTCTAGCGACTTCATCTTTGGCCCACCTCCGTGTGATCCAGTCTTTAACTCAGTCGACCGTAAAGAAGAGATGGGATCTCATAAATTATTAATAAATAACTTTATTCAGTAAAACTTCTGAGAACTTTGACAAAGAATACCTGATAAAATTATGAAAGGTAAACTTTTAATGCTTAAGGAATTTACCGTTCAAGAAAACTCTTGGATTTTCCTCAAAACGTGAACAAACAAGAAGCATATTATTTACGGTTTTGTGTAATATCATAATTGATGTACGATGTAAGGGAGCCAGAAGACGAGGAATGAATACATAAGCATCACTACCAGCGTAAGTGAATTTTTATTCTGCTGTTTTTCGGACAAAAATTGTACCCTTTTGCAATCCATCAAGGAAAACTAGGGGTATGAGGGAAAACATTCTAGCATTGGAATAGTCTTTGCCTACGTACGCACGATTCGGATATTTCATGGTAATAAAATGCCTATTGCTTTTCTATTTCTTGTACGTGTCTGGTTAAGCTCCGGTTACCAAGCAACACGTGTTTTTATGAACCGTAGAGTTATGCCATGGATCATGGTAGAATCCAGAGAAAAAACTGGGCAAGTGTGACTTGAGCTCGCACATTGCGGGTTTAGTACTATTATATATAATTCCCAAATCGAGTCTGGAAGATTTTTCCGAATCGTAATAAAGTTTTTTTTTCTCAGATTTATTTCTATAAAAAATCAAAAATCTTGTTCTAAAATCTAATCAAAGATTGAAGACTTTAAGCGGAAACGTACTAGACTTAATTGTTAGCAACGACAACTGCATTGTGACTACACCCCACAGATATAAGAAATATTTCTGTGCTACACCCACAGACTATCTTGTGCAGATTGATAACCACCCACCCATCTGTGTGATGATTTCACCTCAAGTGCGTCATGTCTCTATGAAGCGTAGTCCAGCAAAAAAATATAATTATTTTAAAGCAGATTATACTCAGATTAACGAAAATTTATCTAATATTGACTGGCATGACCTTTTAGGTAACCGAGACGTTCAGAAAGCTCTGGAAACATTTTATAATGAGATTTTTTTAATGATATTATTAAAAAACACGTACCTTTGACCGCTTGTAGATCGTTAAAAAACCCTGTCTGGTTCTCCTAAGCTCTATTACATATTTACAAAAATAAGACCAAAGCATGGATTAGATGGAAACTGTACCACAACATCTCAGAATAAGAGCAATTCTCGCTTTACCGCTCTAGGTTTTTGATTGAGTGTAGGGTCAGCTATTACCGGTACATAAAATCTGTCGAAGACGATATTCAAAACAATATTAAACATTTTTGGTCATTTATATCAAATCGAAAATCGAGTGTCGGTATTTCTTCCGTTATGTATTATGAGAATAAGTCCGCGAATAACCCTGAAAAAATATGCGATTTTTTCTCTGAATTCTTCAAATCAGTTTATGAACCTTCAGCTTCAACCGGCACACCTCCTTCATTTGTAGATTACTCCGAGAGCTGTAGTACTATATAGTACAATGGGAACTCTTTTGAACTATCCCTCACCGAGGGTGAAATAAAACCACGAGTAGTTCAGTGATCCCGACTGAAAGTTAAAAGCGGAAGTCGAATGCCTATTGTAATAAAACTGCTCACTTCAGTATAAAATAATATATTTATTACTCAAGAAACTTTTTAAATTATTTTGTTATATCACTTTCTTAACATTATAATAAATGCAAGAGACTAAATGTGCGTCCTGCCTCAACAGCTGCCGAACTCAGACTGCCCCCGCCATCGCGCTACGTCCCCCACTTTTCACAGATAATCACAAATACGTTTCGGTGCTGCCAGCACAGTTAGTCGATTGCAATGAATAATCGAATACAGTATAATCGATTAATATTTTTAATTATAAAAAACAGACTCAATCATCTGATTACGTATCAATACCTAACACTATAATACTAATGAATCACTGACTGTAGAGTGTATAGAAGACGACACAGTTAACGCGAAATTGTGTACCATGCGTGAGCATGATCAGCTTTTTAATGTTCCCACTGCTGAGACTTAAGCCTCCTCTCTAGGAAAGGGAATAGGCCGTAATCCACCACGCGGGCCCAGTGCGGGTTGGTGAATGTCACATGTCTTCGAATTTTTGGTTCTAGAACATGCCAGTTTCCTCACCATGTTTTCCTTCACCGTTTTGAGAGCAGTGAAATGAAATAAATTACACAAAGTAATGCGCCTGGCTGGGTTTGTACCTACGATCTAACTCGTAAGTCGGGGCCGTTTCTACTCGGTCTATTGTGTACCATACTCAGATTCATTAATATTATACTTCAAAATTGAATTCGCTCTCAAAAATCTCTGTACCTGAAAATTTTAACAGCCCAACATCAATCCGCTCCATTCACTATTCTAAAAATGCTCGATTGAAAAATTGTCACGCGTTCAACAATGTCTCATCGAAAATCGGTCACCGCTTCGCGTATCCGTCACGTAGTCGTTCCGTATCCGTTCCGCGTCCGGACCGTACGTGTTCGGTAAGATATCGTGATGTTTAAACGGGCTCGATGAAATGGAGCGTGGAAGATGATAGTGCTGATTTTTGCACGACATGTTTGTGCTGTGATTCTTGAGCTAGCTATTGAATTTTTCAAGACTTTTTGAAGACATGCTTGACGAGATCTTCAAATCAAAACTTTGTTGATTTGATTTGAAGTACTTTATGCTTTTAAAAACTGAAGATTGAGAACTGGGATTCGGCGCAACTACGGCAGTGTGAGTCCTTAATAATATAGGACTAGCTGACCTAGACAATTTTGTACCGCCTAATATTCAATAAATGTATTGACCGAATAATGGAATAATTGAGACCAGTATATTTGATAGTTCCTTATTTTTTCTATGAATTTGGAAATTTTGTATTTTTCATAGTTATTTTGCTATTCGGAGTGAAGACGATTCCAACAAAGCAAAGATCATTAAAATCGGTCCAGCCGTTCCTGAGTTAAAAATCTAATATTACACGCAATCCCACTTGATGGTAAGCAATGATGCAATCGTTGATGGTGAGGCGCACTAGTTTGAGAGCTATTAACTATAGCACTAGAGCCTATTCACTCTAACCTTTGAAGACACCTAAATTATAATTGGACGGGAAGACCGCAGCAAGCAAACTGTGCCAGTCCTTCGATGTACGCAGTATAAACGACGAGGCAAAACGCTTAGTCCAAGACTGACTTTGTTTTATGTGTAGATATTGATATTCAAACAGATATGCGAAAAGCAGTCCTTATTTAAAAACAAAACTTCTTCAAGTTCGTAGACCCAATACAGTGTTATTAGGCCATCACAGTTTGAAAGCAATCTACGGTGTGAAGTAAGTACCTTATTTTCATCGTGAGAAACAGTTTATGGGTACTTTTAAAAGAAACTCATTTACTTGAGAATCCCTTCGAATAGGCCATTGAGAACGAAACAGTAGCTCTCAACGAGTCTTGAAGACTGGTTCAAAACAAAGGGTTTAATTGAATTGAAAAATTGCTACTTTGTCTATGCGAATTTCGAAGAAGTGTTTTCATTGAGAAGGAAGGCAGCTAGGTACCTATTTATCTGCCTTTAATTGACAAAAGTTTTGCAATGGATAACAATCTTCACTTATCTAAAAGATTAATTATTGCGATTTCAAAACGTTGTGTTTGCCATTAGAGTGATTCCTTGACAGGTGTCATTGCTGTGCTTGAGTAATGATTCGGTTCCTAGGTTCGGCTAAGTGTCATTGAGATTTTATTCGACTAAGTTACTACGACTACTCGATAAAAAATTATTTCATTATTGGAAACGATTTACTAGCGCATTCATTAGATACCTGCAATTTTTTTCGAGTGTAGGTATGATTTTTATTTTTCTGTTGATAGGCTCGCGTTTGACTACTATCTCACCTGATGGTAAATTATTTTGAAATAAAATTATTATTGTTATAATGCTTGTGTGTTTATGGTAATAAAGGTTATTATTATATTTTCTAAATTCTCAATTCTACAAACAAAACTAAAAGTGACATTTATATATTGTCTGGCTTGTTGTTCTAGTGTTTAGTGAGCCTGACTGCCTGACTGATGCCGGAGGTTGTGGGCTCGATTCCCTCCCAGGACAAATGTGTGTATCATGAGCACGATCATTTGTTCTGTCTGGGTGTAATTTATCTATAATATGTATATATTTAGAAATATATAAGTATGTTTATCAGTTGTCTAGTACTCATAACAGGAGCTCTGCTTAGCTTGAGTCTAGACGGCGTTGTGTGATAGTTGTAAAAAACTGAATAAAATATAAAACAAAAAATTACATCGATATATTCAGGATAGCATTAGCAACAAACAATTGCTACTGTAACTCACTACTACTTAATTTCCATTCAACATGCATTCAGAGCCTATTACCTTCATTATTTATTTACCATCATTAGTTGTTATTTTTATTTATTAAGGACTGCTCCGTTTTGTTACAGATTACGAAAGGAAATGCTGTAATTGCTAATTAAGTATTAATGAGTAGAAGGTTGTTCTTTTGTTTTTTCGTAAATATTGATTCCTATTTAGCCTTATTGACCACGGACGCTTAGCTGAATAGAGGCGTATTTGTTATTATACGCTTGTTGTACTGCGTGAAGTTTAGGTCCCTCGCCCATGGCAACTTTTTGTAGCGATGCTGTCGCGCATTTCGTAAACGCACGACAGCCTTGCTACTAACGCGCGTTAGTGGCATTTGCAACGTGCTACAGAAGCGATGATTGCAATGTGCTACGAACGGTTAAATGGGTGCATCCAATATTGTCGCTGCTGTCGTTGCTCACGTTTCGGCTCCTTACGTAAAAGCAACGTCAAAGACAACGTGACTAACGGAGTCCATTTTGCAACTGTGTCATTTTTGTTCCGTTACTGAATCGCGTATGCATTATGACAGAAGCGCGGCAGTATCGCGTTTGCATCGCGACTGATAATCCTGGTGTGGACGAGGGCAAACACCTTGCCAACAGCAAGCTGTTTGTCATCGCCATTGTATCGATGCAAACGCGCGACATCATCGTGACTGCATCGCTACAAAAGGTTACTTTTAGGTAAGCGTGCGCCATCGTCGGCCGCATCATCGCTTACCATCAAGTGATATAGTGGTCAAACGCGAGCCTATCAATAATAAAAAAAGCACCCTTCTTTACGGCGGTCGTATGGATATTCTTTCTTTTAAGTTAATTAAAAAAATAATAATAATAAGCATGCTTATTTCCTATTGCATAGATGCCTAGTTCTCGAATTTAGGTCCGAAATGCCACAAAATCAATCGTTAGTAACCAATACTCTTCTAACTAAGCTAGGATATATCAAGCTTAGTTGTACCTATGTCAGTGTAAATGTATATGGCACCGGCAATCTGTATAATTCAAGTATTCTATACAATACTGAATGCGCAGCCGGTTATGTGTGTAAAAGACGAAAGCAAGAAAGAAGAAAGGTGATGTAATTTTTGGGGCACTCCGACACGGACGTCAGGTTAGGCTAGGGTTATATTTTTTTAAATCCCCCGAAAATAAATCCTTACTTTAAACCGTACTCTATACATCGCCTAGATATTATATAGAGTACCGGATTATATAGATTGCCGGTAACATATATACTATGTAGAAACAAAGCCATTTAATTCAATAGGGTTATGCATAACTGGAATTATTTGCACATAGCAACACAAGTACCTGCTTGTGTTGCTATGTGAAATACACAGGACCTCCTGTATGTACATATTGCAGTAAGCGCATTCCATGTAATGTGTGGAATGTATTACCTAATGCCAATTTGCAAACAATTAACTTTACACCGTTAAATTTTGATCGTTTTAATCCCGTGGAGGGTCGATTCGGTACCTATATGAAACAGTATCGATATGTAAAGATAAAATTAAAAAATGAAGTACTTATTTTAAACTCGAATTAATTTGCGCATGTACGAAATTAATTTCTTTAAGTAAAAAGTGGCATGTACCGGATCGACCCTCCACGGGTGGTTGCGCAAATAAGCTGTGGACTGTAGATTTTAAAAAGCGATCTAAGGTTTGTTAACAATATGCAGATACTGTGCCTGGCGTTTATTAATGGGATAAATGTATTAGGAAGGAACACTGACCTTTTGACCTCGAAGGTTCCACGTGGCGCCGGCCGGCGAACCTCGACTTCGCACATTTAACCACTGCCAGGTCCCGTATTGCACTACACTGCACTATTGTTGAGTCTTTGAATGGTTGGATCACGAAATAGTCAATTTTCTTGTAATTTCGAGCGGGCGATGTTAGCGGAGCGGTCACATTCACAATCGATGCACAAACGTCAATGTCATTTCATTTCTAGAGGTCGTGCGGGAATGGAAACGGAAGGGATAGGATTGCTAGGCCAAAAAAATAAATTACAAAAAACAAAGTCGCGGATCATAGCAAATTGGCGCAACCATTCCCCCCGGGTTTGAAGGGTTACCTTCAAAGAAAAGAAAAAAAACAAAAGCGAAACTAAACCCTATTACTATATCTAAACTATCAATACTAGGTAGCGAAACAACTTATAACTAACTATGCCACTACTGCTGATTAGGCAGAGGGCAGAGGCGAATAACCGGACGCAGGTACGATCCAGTTGCGGTTTTAACCTTTACGACTCGCGTTATTCCGTTCGAACCCGGAAAAACTTCTTTCACTACACCAAGAGGCCAGTGCAGAGGAGGCGCACTCTCAGTCTTCAGTATCACCACAGTACCGACTGTGACTGGATCTGAAGGAGTGTTCCACTTTTGACGCGACTGCAGCGTATGCAGATAATCTGTCCTCCATCGCTTCCAAAAGGACTGAACTAAGCTATCTAGCAGAGCGTGACGCGGGTGAAGCTGCAGTTTGTCAGTCTCGACATCTAAAGCGGGCAAATATTTAAGAGGAGTCGTCGTCAAGAAGTGAGCCGGCGTCAACGCTAGCGGCTCCGATGGATCACTAGACAAAGTCCGACACAACGGACGCGTATTCATCAACGCCTCTACCTGAGCGAGTACGGTGCTCAACTCCTCGTACGAGAGAATCTGTTCGCCTATGACCCGAAACAGGTGCGACTTAAGGCTTTTAATATTCGCCTCCCAATTGCCACCAAAATGACTAGCCGCTGGCGTATTAAAACACCAATCAATGCGATTCTCAGCTAAGACATGGGCGAATTCACTTTGGTAGTACTTGGAGCGTAAGAATGTATGTAATTCCAAAATATTGCGTCGCGCTCCAACATAATTTGTGCCGTTGTCAGAGTATAAGCGCTTAACGGGACCACGGCGAGATAAAAATCGTTTAAATGCAGACATAAAACCCTGCGTACTCAAATCACTGGTTAACTCTATGTGAACTGCACGAGTTGTCATACAAACGAATAGGCAAATGTATGCCTTTGTGGAACGTATACCACGACCACGGGCAATAGTGACTTTAAACGGTCCAGCATAGTCCGTCCCAGTATGTATGAAAGGTTTCACCGTCTGTACAACACGACAAGAACGATGGTCGGCCATTTCCGGTGCGTTGAAACGCGGGCGGAGCTTAAAGCAGGGCACACATCTGTGCACTCTAGCGCGTATCAAATTGCGAGCGGAAAGTATCCAGTACTTCTGTCGAAGAATGGACATTAATAAATCGGGACCAGCGTGACAATTCACCTTATGGTGATAGTCCACCAACAAATCCAAAACGTGATCCCTGCGTGGTAGAACTACTGGATGCATTTGTTCAAACTCTAACTTAGCATTTCGCAGACGGCCACCGACACGAATGAGTCCGTCTTGCAAAAATGGTTTCAAATGTTGAAGTGCGTGACTACAAGGTTTATGTGATTCTAAACTACGAAATTCTATTGAAAAATAAAATTTCTGCAACTCTCGAAGTACAACTGATTCAGCTCTATCCAAATCAGCTGCGATTATAGAACCACGCGATGGTAATAATCTCAAAAATCTTAGGACGTAAACTACACAGCGTAATAGTCTCGACCAAGACGAGACTCGATTAGACAACAACAAAACAACTGACTCTTCACGCGGAACTGATACTACAAGCGTATGTTTCTTCTCTTCGGGTGGCTCTGAAACAGTAGCGGGGTTAAACGGAGCACTTGGCCACTCGTTAGGAGTGGTATGAAGCCAGGGAGGGCCACAAAACCAAAGCGGATGATTTAAAATTTGCGCAGGAAGCAAACCACGTGAGAGACAATCAGCTGGGTTTTCTGTTCCAGCGACATGGAATATATTTTCCGGTGACAATTCAGCTTGAATCTTAGCCACCCTATTTGCGACAAACGTGCCCCATCGATGGGGTGAAGAGTGGGCCCAACATAGAGCAACGGTTGAGTCTGAAAACGCTACAATTCTCTCTATATTAATGCGAGGACGACAAGTTTTGACTATAGATGTAATCAATTGAACCAACATAAGAATAGCGCAGAGTTCGAGACGAGCAAGAGAGACAACCTTTCGAGGAGATACCTTTGATTTTGCGCTAATGAGGAAAACTGAAATGTTATCGCCATTTTGGACCTGAAAGTAAACCACTCCCCCGTAAGCCCTCTCACTGGCGTCTGCGAAACCTACCACATTAACAACAGTGTCTGGTACTATACCAACATGGCGAGGAATCTGTATCTGATCGAGCATTGGAAGCTCTTTCCTATAGCGAGCCCACAACTTAGCAACACTGTCAGGAGCGGTGTCGTCCCAATCACAATTGGAAAGCCAAAGCTCTTTTATAAGCAGCTTTGCATACAAAACGACAGGAGCTACAAAACCCATTATATCCCATATCCGAGCTACACATGCTAGGATAACGCGTTTGGTACAAGTTGGCGGAGTCGAGCTAATTTTAAGACTGAACATATCAGTTGCGGGTGACCAACTTAAACCAAGGATCTTATGCGAATCACTATCATCGAATTCCTTTACCGAAGTCAACCGGTGTGACGGTGGAATCGACTCAAATGTAGTTTGCGAGTTGCTTGTCCATTTCACCAGATCAAATTGACCGGACTTCATGAGGCTGATTACTTGAGCAGCGGTCTCTATAGCCTCTGCTTCACTAGGTACACTGTACACAAAATCGTCCATGTACAATCCGGTTTCAATAGTGGCCCTTGCTTTCGGGTATGTATCACCCTCGTCAGCGGCCAACTGCTTGATAGTGCAAAGAGCGTGAAAGGGACTAGACTTAAGCCCAAAACAAACACGATTGAATTCGTAAACCTTCAAAGGTTCCTGCGGAGAAAATCTATACAAGAAGCGTTGGAATCTACGGTCACATTCTCTGATTCCAATACTAAGAAACATTTGCCGAATATCAGCAGAGAGCGCAATAGCAAACAAGCGAAAATTTACTATTATTTCAAATAAGTTACCCTGGAGGTTCTGACCACAATACAAGATATCGTTAAGCGATATGCCAGTACTAGTTTTAGCGCTACCATCCATAACCACACGCAGTTTAGTTGTAAGCTTGTCTTCTCTAACAACTCCATGGTGCGGGATGATGTAAAACGGGCAATCACGTGTCTCCTCAGTCTCGGCAGGCGCTGATGAGATATAACCTTTATCTAAACATTCGATCAGCACATCATCATAGGCTTGCTTCAACTTAGGAGACGCCTGCATCTTACGTTCCAAGCATAGAAAGCGTTTTTCTGCGGAGGCACGGGAGCCACCGAGCGAAAAAATATCACCCTTGAAAGGGAGCGCGACAACATAACGACCATCTTTATCACGAGTAGTCGTGCGGGTATAAATCTCCTCAGTGACCTGATCCTCAGGGCTGAGAATAGGCGGGACATTGACCTCTTCAATCTCCCAGAACTTGCGGATGGTAGACTCAAGCGGCGGCTCGACGGTGCAACAGTGCGACACAGTCGAGTAACTATCTAAACAAGCGGGTGCGGAACCAACTATAACAAACCCGAGAACTGTTTCCAGTGCGTGCGGAGCGGGGTACATCGGAAGACCTTGAATTTTACGTGATAACTGGAGATGCGGGAGAATCGAAGCACCGATCAATAGATCGATATCTCCAGGGAAAGCGTAATTTCCGTCGGCTAACTGCAAGTTCTTAAACTCCGTCAGCATGGACGTGTCAACCGGTACCGTGGGCAACCGTTCCGTAATCTTATCTGCGACTAGCGAATCCATTTCAAACGAAATATTACGATTAAAACGTGAACTAAATATTATTTTAATAGAACCGTGAATGGTTGCCTTTAAACCTCCAAAACCTTTCACTTCTGAGCGGGATGACCAATTATTAAAACTAAAACCAAGGCGTTGACAACAATCCCGAGTAATAAAATTACTCTGGGAAGCGCCATCTAGTAGCGCTCGAACGGTGTGCGGTTTGCCAAAGGCATCTACAATGACAACTTGCGCGGTCGCAAGTAAAACGGTAGTGATTTGAGTACCAGCGGTGGAAAGCGAACACAATGTTACGTCGTTTGCACTTGCAGCAGGCCGCGCGTCACAAGCGTCGCGCGTCTGCGCAGGCTGCTGCTGCGATGGCAGCTTACTACTCTCAAAATGTAAGAAGGTATGATGTCTAGCTAGACATTTACGACAGCTAACACCACTGTTACATGACGTAACCAGATGTTTGTCACTTAGACAATTAAAACACAAATTATTAGTGCGGACAAACTTGTAACGATCACTAGGCGATAATCTCTGAAATTCCGAACACTTGTACAGCTGTGTATGGCTACCCTTACACAGAGAACAGTCAGGTGTTGAGGCGGTATTAACTAGCGTATGTGCAGTCTTGACTGACTTCGATGACGCGTCTATACGGCGATCGGAACTTGTCCTATTCGTGACTTCATGACGTGCCGACGTGCGCTGCAATACCTTAATATGGTCGCGAATAAAAGATTCTAAATCTTCGAACTTAGGTATTTCGTTACCGCGCCGAGTCGTTTCAAACAGACGAACAGTTTCAGAATCCAATTTCTGTAAACCGATATACAAAAACAAAAAGTCACAGAGGTCATTGACCTTTAGGTTCTTTACTGCACGAACAGATGATGCGAAAATATTTAAAAACTTCTCTAAATTATGATCGTTACAAACGGAAAAACTTTTCAAATCGAATAATTGATCTAAATATGCGGTGGCTACTAATCGCTTATCTTCGTATTTTGTTTTTAAAGTGTTCAAAACTAAATTGTAATTTTCAGCGCTAAACGTAATTCCAGCACAGACAGCCTTTGCCTTACCGGTCAATTTTTCTACGAGATAATGCAATCTCTCGTGATCTGTCAGCGATGTGTTCCTATGTATTATATTTTCGAAACTATCTATAAATAAATTCCAATTTCGAATTTCACCATTAAATTCAGGTATTTGAATTGGCGGCAATCGTGGGCGTTCGCGAGGAGGGTTGGATAAACCACTCGCGGGGGGGGGGGGGTCTCTAAACTCCTAGCAATACGTTTGATACGACAATACAAGTCATCAAAGGACGACAATGCCTGATAACTCACACAGTAATCAGGATTTAACTCCAACTCTAAAATGTTTATATTCTTAATTGTAGATTTAAAATCCGCGCGCAAACTATCTAAAGTTTCCAACGAACACAAGAAAGCATCTCTAATCGTCAGATCCGAGATTTGCAAAGATTTATCACAAATTGATTGAACACGTGAAAACTGTGAGTCCTTTTCAGCGTATAAAAGCTTTAACTGAACCTTTAAATCAGTACTAACCTTGGTTCCCTTAAGAGACATCTTGTTTTGATATATTCACACTATACACTCAAACAAACACTTAACGAATTATTAAGTAAGCGATAATTATCAGATAACAATATGGTAATATTGTAAACAACAAAGTGAACGGCGAACGAACGGAATAACCTGAATCAATGAGTGAATATTACCCAATTTCTCGATTAAATCATTCACGTCGTTCATATGCGTATATAATCTATGGTTTATCCGTTTCCTACAAATATTCACTCAACAATGAACGGGTATTTTTGAAATGCGTCTACCTACATGCAATTTGTAGGACTTCCGAATGAATTTTGTCAAGAAAAGGAATGCGATCGATTTATATCTACGCTGATATTTACGTAGCTAACTATAATTATGCGGTTGACGGCGTAGGTACCGTAATTATCAATGGCTCTTTAACTATACGAGCGAAATAACGTTTAGTTGCCTAAATGCCTAGATGCGGGTTTTCTACTATTATATCTAGGTAAACAGGCGCGTTGCGTTTATTCCCTATGGAACAAATACTATATTGCGAAATTACAAGAAAATGATTCACGATCCTGCTCGTAGGACCAAAAAGTAATGGTTGCGCAAATAAGCTGTGGACTGTAGATTTTAAAAAGCGATCTAAGGTTTGTTAACAATATGCAGATACTGTGCCTGGCGTTTATTAATGGGATAAATGTATTAGGAAGGAACACTGACCTTTTGACCTCGAAGGTTCCACGTGGCGCCGGCCGGCGAACCTCGACTTCGCACATTTAACCACTGCCAGGTCCCGTATTGCACTACACTGCACTATTGTTGAGTCTTTGAATGGTTGGATCACGAAATAGTCAATTTTCTTGTAATTTCGAGCGGGCGATGTTAGCGGAGCGGTCACATTCACAATCGATGCACAAACGTCAATGTCATTTCATTTCTAGAGGTCGTGCGGGAATGGAAACGGAAGGGATAGGATTGCTAGGCCAAAAAAATAAATTACAAAAAACAAAGTCGCGGATCATAGCAAATTGGCGCAACCAACGGGATTATAACGATCAAAATTTAACGGTGTAGATATTGTTACATGAAATATAGTTGAGAGAGCGTGTTTAAAAGAGATACACAGTTACAAAACTGGGCAAGTGCGAGTCGGTATCGCGCACTGAGTGTTTTGTACAAACTTACAAAAAAACAGTTCCATTCATGAATTGAATTACAAAGATTTTTCCGAATAGCATTTTATTTTTATCTTGACGTAACTAGAAATTTACAGTTTTCAGATTTTTTCCTATACTTATACTATGACCTTGCTTCATGCCAAATTTTAGGATTCTAGGTCAACGGGAAGTACTCTATGAATTTAACCAATAAATATAGCGTGGCCTATGTCCTGCTCTTAACGATTGTAGTCTGATAATGCAAATATCTACAAAACGCACCGTTATTATCTGAACGGCCAATTCGTATTACAATTGCATTTCATCAGCCTTATAATGTTCCCACTGCTGGAACTCAGGCCTCCTCTCTAGAAGAGGGAATGGGCCGTAATCCACCACGCGGGCCCAGTGCGGATTGGTGGATGTCATATGTCTTCGAATTTTTGGTTCTAGGATATGCCGGTTTCCTCACGATGTTTTCCATAATCGTTTATGAGAGGTGATGAAATAAATTACATAACGTACCCACGACCTACAACTCGTAAGTCGGGGCCGTTGCCATTCGGCCACCACTGCTCTCCTAATACATGTACGTAAAAATGGTAAAATCAATTTCCCAGTCTCGTCCCATCTCTAGAGCCATCCATTAAGTTATCTTTAAGAAATATACATAATCTTTATACAATCCATTTCCCCATTTATATACTAAGGAAATATTTTTCAAAGTCCCTTTCTACACCCGAAAAACTTTCTAAACAGTTTGGCAAATTTTTATTTACTGCTGAAACAGAACTTTATTCTTATATTAAACCTTAGTACCTTGCAATAAGATTTCAGTTGGTGCAGGTAGTGTTATTGGGTTGTTTAAGGTCGTGTTTTTCGTAAAGGCACTGCCGTGTCTATTTAGTTCGCCGTATGAATGGGTGATTGATGTGTTAAGGTGTAACACGTTTACGCGTCGGTATTTTGTCCATATAATTATCTGTTGCAAGTTTGAAAGGATGTAGGAGGTTTTGCGTGCGTCTGTGATT
Source organism: Leucania comma (assembly GCA_958295575.1). NCBI lineage: Eukaryota > Metazoa > Arthropoda > Insecta > Lepidoptera > Noctuidae > Leucania > Leucania comma. The sequence goes on along the minus strand of OY282474.1, from coordinate 8,071,580 downwards.
ACCTTCATGCTGTGGAGGACTTTTGATTCATGGTCAAAGCTGTTAACCTTTTTGTTCCGGGTATTGCATGCATGAGTAAATAGTAAATTTATTTTTCATGTTGTAGGTAAACAATGTTTCTGAATGAAGACTTAATTTTTATTTTAAAAACGAACCAGCTGAATGTGAAGATGAAGATCTGTAATTTTACTATAAAAAACAAAAGGCACAATCATAAATCAGATCAAATAAAAATCATTCATTTCACATAGACCTACCATTTATAAAACGTCAGAAGCTAGCGCACGGTTCCAATTGGTCGTTTCCAATGGAGAAGAACCGGCAAGAACCTCCATGTTTACTCTTTTTAAAAAGAATGGTTTGTCTTACAATATTTCCATATTACAGTATTTATTATGTAAGGACATTGTAGACCAGTCAATATTGTACTCAAAAGCACAATAAAATATAGATACATTACATGGCATCTAAAATAATAAGAAGATCATAAAATTTAACACATAATTAAAAATTTTGTTTTGAATTATTAATAGCTTTATATCTAACTTTCTGATCTTTCCAATCTTTAATCACTTTCCCACCTTCCAATCTAATCAGATAAATGAACACTTTTTACGGCAGTTCAAAGTAGGTATTCATAATTTTAAGTCAAAATTTAGGCATTCAGATGACGACGTATAAAAAAAAATCAAAGAAAAAAAAAATGGTAATTTAAAAAACTAAAAAACCCGACTGCTTTTCTGAGTATTCATGAAAAAGCCCTAAAACAAGAAAGTCGTTGTAGCAGTCGGGACCAATTACATCATAGATCTACTGACTAGACGGCTGACTTTCTAGAATGGGTCCCGACTGCTACAACGACTTTCTTGTTTTAGGGCTTTTTCATGAATACTCAGAAAAGCAGTCGGGTTTTTTAGTTTTTTAAATTACCATTTTTTATTTTTTACTTTTTTAGTTTTATTTTTTTACGATATCACTTTCACAGTAATTACAAATCTAACGACACCTCGCAAACTAAAATCCATCGAGCCGTTCAGGCCACAAAGCGTGCCAAATATTTGAATTTGGCGCCAAAAATTCGCCAATTTGTTTTTTTTTTTATTTTGATATACCCAGTGTCACTCTCACAGTAAATACGAATCTAACGACCTCTCAAGCTAAAATCCATCGAGCCGTTCAGGCTGCAGAGCGTGCCAAACAATTATACATACATACATACATACAAACATACATACATACATACATACTCTCGAAAAACATAACCCTCCTTCTGGCGCAGTCGGGTAAAAATACAACATTAGTTTTAGTATATGCGAAAGCCAAACACGTGCATGGAATTTTTATTGTAAAGAATCTGTGTACAAAAGAAGATAATATATAAGCTTGTTATGTTGCCTGGTTGTCCGCAAAAATACATGGTCACCGGGCCTTACGGTGACTGATTATAACAGCTCCCGCACCCAGCTGTGTGCTCAAGGAGTTGTCAGCAATCTATAGGGGCCCAGCAGGGCGGCCGAAACCTACTCTGGGGCTCTGGAGAGGTATGCAAGTGTATACCAGGGCCCTGGAACCAAGGCAAAGAAGGAACAGGGTAGGTTCTTAGTCAGTAAGAGTCTGACACTATCTTCCGCTCCACTCAGGGGCGGGGGATGTCATTGGATGATTTTACCTACCATAAAAAAAAAACTCAGCTGTGTGCTGGCCCCTAAAGCCCGCCATTATCAAACGCGAGCTGTGTTGTACTTGGTGTCGATGGTGTCCAACTTGTGACTTTTTTTAAAACATTTTGGGAAAAATGTAACATGGTATAAAAATTATTGGAATCTATTCAGTTACTGATTCTGGACAAACTATATTTAGGTTTTGCATATTATATTAAAAATAATGCTATATAAAAAAAAAAAAACAGGCAGTTTTGAATTGTCAAGAAGTTAGTCCGACAGTAAAATATAAAGCTTGTAATGATGCTGATTGCACATTCCAAAGTCTAGATCTCTATGGAAAAAAATGTGCAAGAAACTCTATGGACACACACACACACACACATATTTCTAAACATAGCATATGCTTCTAAAATAACGATCCTAACTTTGTGTTCAACCCGTAACAAAATTTTTCTTAAATTCTTCGCGGTTGTTCTAAAGAATAAGAGAAAATAAATGATCTCAAATAAGATGTGGGACGCTTGAACGAAAGCAATGTCTTATTGAAGTGCTTCTTGTTATTCAGGTTTCTATTATTTCGAGTAGTGCCGCCTCTTACGTGTTCCGTTATTATATTTAATTGTAGTTTAACATGAACGCTAAAGAATGTTAAAGGAACCAAAGAATGGTTATGTTTTTCTGTTACCATTTTTTTTTCTTTTTTTATGGTAGGTAAAATCATCCAATGACAAATCCCGCCCTTGGGCGGAGCGGGAAGTAGTGTCAGACTCTTACTGACTAAAAACCTACCCCGTTCCTTCGTAGCCTATCGTGCCGGGGCCGATCATTCCTTTCGGAAATAAACCCATGACCCCAGTAGGCTTCGACCCTGCCTGCCTGCAGTTAGCAGGCTGGGCCTCTTCGGTGTGCTGACAGCTCCTTGAGGCGCGCGGGAACAGAACGCGCCGTCGACGACTTGGGCTTTCTTTTACCATTTAAGTATTCAAGAAAGGTTACACGTTGAGAAAATCTTGTTGCGTAGAAAATAACATTTGCTACCATCGGTTGCATTCAACTTAGTTTGATACACACTCTGCGTCCAGTGTAGATTCTTATTATCATCATCATCATCATCATCACCATACTGTTGGATATCATCGCCACAACGACCGGCGACATTCATCAGATCCAAAGTCCACCTTGTGGGAGACCTTCCAACGCTGCTTCTTCCAGTACATGGTCGCCACTCTAGAACCTTTCGTCCCCATCGGCTTGTGATAATGGCTGTCTCTTACGAGCTGTCCTGTGCTTATTGCATGTAAAGAGTAACCATGGAGTTTCTTGCCGGTTCTTCTAAATAGGAAACGACCAATTGGAACCGTGCGCTTGCTTCTGACGTTTTATAAGTGCCCATGTAGGCCTAAGTAAAATAAACGATTTTGAGTTTTGAGTTTTTTTTTTTGAAAATTTTATTTAATTTCATTTAACACTGCTCTCAAAACGGTGAAGAAAATGGTGAGGAAACCGGTATGTCCTTGAACTAAATAGTGAAAGACATCAGAAACATTTATTTGAAATAGACCATTTATAGGCACTTTTCAATTGTCAAAATGTCGGTCAGTCAAAAAAAGTGAAGCTAAATAACACATCAAAGTTAAAAGACCATGACCTCCACGAACCTGAGTTCGCGTGCATTGAGTTCATGTGGTGGATTACGACTCACTCATCTCACTCTCTCTTTCCTAGAAAGGAGGCCTGAATCCCAGCGGTGGGAACATAAGACGGATTATAATAATCATTTTCATTACGGTCAAATAAACCGATTGCCATATACGCCAGTAACACAATAATATAATATAATAACATAAATAAATATCAGAAAGATAATTAGAAGATTTCAATGTACGAGTACCTCAATTAAATAGGTAGGTACATACATTGAAATCATAAAATCATGTTTATGCTTCACACATCTTGCAAAGTTCTGAAGATGCTTACTTTAACTTTTCATTTACGCGAATAAAACCAAAAGAAAAATGCTAAAAACTCAATTGAATAATAAACACACTCATTATATTCCCCTAAAGCTGCTGACTGTAAAATCTCAACGATTTAGATAAAAGAAGTTAGAAATAATTCTTTTGAAACGCACCGGATGAGATTTAAAAAAAAAATGAAACAGCAGCGGTTTTAGGAAAGCCAAAGAGCCAATTATTTCGATCCGCTTATATCTGTAAATCGTTCCTGGTATCTGAAATCTCCCGGGGTCTCTAACTAGGTACTTACTGGGGCCTTATTTATTGGTGAATGCACGAAAAGGTTAATGATCAATCCCAATAGTACTGGAATTTTGGCGGTAAAATGTTTTACGTTCTCCATCTATCTATTTGAGATCTGAATGTGTAGGTTTTTTAGGGTTCCGTGCCTCAAAAGGAAAAAGACGGCACCCGGATCACTTTGTTGTCCGCCTGTTTCTAAAGATACGTTATCTCGGGAACGCGTGGAGGTATTGAGTTGAAATTAAAACCATATGCGCAGGTCTGCGGTCCCTTGAAGCTGTGAAAAAATCAAACATCTTAGTTAATGAAAAAAAGATACGGCTATTTATATTGCAAAAACCGTATATTTCGACACTCTCAAGGGAATCAAAATTCATGGGGAATTTCACGTTAACCTGATCCTGAAATTTGGCATGAAGCAAGGTCTCATAGCACAAATATAATAAAAAATCTGAAAACTAAATTCACACACAACGTCACAAAAACTTTTTTTGCTTTTCGAAAAAGTCTTCCTAACTCAATTCGGGAAATGAACTGTTTCCATATGTAAGTTAGTACGGAATTCTCATTGCGCGAGTACCACTCGTACTTGCCCGGTTTTTTTTTCCTAAATGGAAATTTATTTTTTGATTTGGATTTCCTAGTTTGACTGGTAGAGAATGTCTAAGGCATAAAGCCCGTCTTTGTACCTTTGGTTGCATGAAGATTAAATAAATAAATAAAATTTATCAGGGTTCTTCTGAAGCTTTGAGTAAAGAGAAAAAGTGATTATCAGACTTTTTTTAAACTAAAAACTATCCGTGTTCCTTCGATATGGTGCCCTGAGTCGGATAAAAAGTGCTTCAAGATTCGGGAATCGAACTACCGACTTGGGTGTTTTTTTTTTTCTTAAAAAACATTAACGCTCTAGCCATAAAGCAGGATTTAACATTTAATTGCTAAATAAAAAAACGCCATAAGTAGGACTACTGTATCACGGTAAAAGAAAAAGTTTGTGTAAATGTTTGTCTGTTTTTCACGCTCGGACGGCTGAACGGACTTGTATGATATGTAAACTATATCCTGGAAAAACATATAGGTTTCATTTAATGCTTGCAGTATGTTTCCTTGGGATATTTTTTAGGATTCCGTAAGCAAAGGGTAAAAACGAGACCCTATTAGGATTGTCACCAGGCTGTATCTCAAGAACCGCGATAGCTAGACAGTTGAAATTTTCACAAAATTATGTATTTCTGTTGCCGCTATAATAACAAATACTAAAAACAAAATAAATATTAAAGGATTATAAATATTTAAAAATCCACGTTTGTTGTATGGGAGCCCTCCCATACAACAAACGTGGATTTTTCCGTTTATTCCAACGGACCGTATGGAACCCTTCGTGCGTTAGTCCGACTCGCACTTGGCCGGTTTTTTCTATCACGCGAGTAAAGCCACTGGTAGAAACAAATAAAAATATTCATCTTATTAAAGAGAGAAGATTATTTAAAATATTATTATTATTATAAAAAATATTTTTAAGAAGTAACTTATAAAAAATAATCTTTAAAAAAAGGTACAAAATCTAGCTACATCCGATGAATAAACATAAAATTTTGATTGGGTCAACGAAACAGGAAAAGCCGTTTTCGTGGAATTTCTGAAAGCATTATAATGTTAAGTTCCTATGATACGCTTAGATACATATTGGATCGCTAAGCCTGCCTCCGTGATAGCTGAAAATTTTTGCTAGTGTTGCTTGGAACGTGAGAAATAAAACAATTATTCTAATTTATAAAAACCTTCGTGTTTGTTATTGAACTCCAAAACGGTTTGGCCTATTTTAATGATTATTGGTAGGTCTGAGCATAGGTCGCAGGCTATTTTTTACCCTCCTACCCCCACCCTCCATTTTTTTTCTTTGATATTTTTTATAGCAAAACCACATTTGTCAAGTCAGCTAGTCTAATATATAAAAATCTCGTATCACAGTGTTTGTTATCGAACTCCACCGAAACGGTTTGATCTTTATTTTGTGAATTTTCGGCAGGTCTGAAAATGAGTTATAGGCTATTTCATACCCTTCTTCTCCTACCCGCCCCCCATATTTCCCGATTTCCGGCCATCGTTGTAGCACGCTGTCCGATCGTCCGGTAACCGACCGGACCGAGTCCAAGTCGTCGACGGCACGTTCCGTTCCCGCGCGCCTCAAGGAGCCGTCAGCAAACCGTAGAGGCCCAGCCTGCTAGCTGCAGGCAGGCAGGGTCGAAGCCTGCTGAGGTCATCAGATCAGTTTCCGAAAGGAATACCCGCCCCCGGCACGATAGGCAACGTAGGAACGGGGTAGGTTTTTAGTCAGTATGAGTCTGACACTACTTCCCGCTCTGCCCAAGGGCGGGATTTGTCATTGGATGAATTTACCTACCATAAAAAAACCCCCCATATTTTTCGTTGATAATTTATATGGCACAGTAACGATTAAGCTAGTCTAATGTATTCAAAATCTTGTATCACAGTGTTTGTTATCAAACTTCTCTGAAACGACCAATATCAATGATTTTTTTTTAATAACCCTCACTCTTTCTTATCGAACACCATCGAAAGGGCTTGATGAATTTTTATGAATTTTATTGTATATTAGCTTTTGCCCGCAGCATCGTCCGCGTACATATACGCCTATGTTACTCAGAAATAAAACAGCTTTCTATAGGTGAAAACATTTTTGCAATCGGACTATTACTTTCAAAGATTAAATCCGACAAACAAAACAGATAAAAACAAACCTCTTTGCAATTTATTAGTGTAGATATATTATTTTATTGTCAATATGGAAATAGATCATAGGCAATTTCTTATCCTCCTACCATAATTTATATCGCAGAATAATGTTTGCCGAATCAGCTAGTAAATGTATAATTATCATAATAATTATTATCCTGTATAACAATTTCCGCTTATGATGAACACCCGAATCGACTCCATCATTCTCAACATTCAATCTCAACGGTGACACAAAATAGAACTATACAAACATTGTATTTTATAACGATGTTTTGAAAGTACGTCGTTACCAATATCACGTAGACAACCTTGTTTTCACACCTGACGACGCTGACAGATTGATGCCTCAAAGGCTTTCTATTTTTCTTGGCTTAGCACAAATTGAAAATTGGATTTGTTATTGAAAGTCATGGTATTTTATGTCAGTATCATATGTTACACACTGTGGACAGTTAGTGCTACTAATAAAGCTGTAAAACGAAAAGTTTCTTTGTTTTAAATGAGAAATCACCAAATATTTGACTGTGTGTATTATTATTCATTTATTTATTGTATCACATTTTTTTTTTTAATTTTTAAATATTTTTAACATACATAAAAAAAAAACATTTAAAAATATAAAAAAAAAATAGTGTCCCACCGGTATCGGGAACAGGGTCCAAGCTACCGGCGGTCAGGGCTCCAGAGAAAGGAACCTCCTAACAATACGAGCCGTGTCCAGGAGTACCGCTTTCTGAATCAAGCCCTTGATCCAGCCGCCTAACGAGAGCCTCCTAAGGTGTTGGTCGAGGCTCTTGGCTATTAAGCCATTACCCGACACGACTATCGGTACAATGATCGCCGAATCCACTTCCCACATGTCGACAACCTCGCGAGCCAAGTCAATATACTTGATTTGTTTATCTTTCTCGACTTTCACGAGGTTCTCGTCATGCGGGACGGATATGTCAACAATCATTGCACGCCTCTCGTTTCGGTCCACCACCACTATATCAGGCTTATTGGCTACAATAGTCCTGTCAGTGATGATGGACCGATCCCAGTACAACGTGATATGACCATTATCAAGAACTGGGTCGGGCTCATACCTGTAGTACGGCACTTCCGATCCCCCAAGAGAGTATTTCAAAGCAAGTTGCTGATGGATAATCTTGGCTACAAGGTTGTGCCTATGCAAATACTCGCCGTTAGCCAGACGAGAACAACCGGAGATAATGTGACGAATTGATTCTCCCGGACGGTGACACGCCCGACAGATGTCAACCGTGCCGTCCTTCACAATAAATCTCCGGTAGTTATTCGTCATGATAACTTCGTCCATAATTGCACAGACAAAACCTTCGGTTTCCCCAAAGAGGTCACCGAAACGCAGCCAAGCTACGGACGCCAATTGGTCTACATCGGGCCCGTGAAGGGCCCGGAAAAAGCGTCCGTGAAGTTCCTTGCTCTGCCATACTTCCCTGCGATCGTTAGTGTCAAGCACTACCGGTTTGCGCCAGTTCTCATTAGCCAAGGAGAGCGGGGTGAGTCCCTTGTCCACTGCCACTACATCTCGATGCATACCCACGTCGGCAGCTAGGAAATACTCCCTGAGACTGCATACCTCGCGGTTGTGAAGGGTCTTGGCATTTAAAAAACCTCGACCGCCACACTTCCGCGGGATATACAGTCTCATCACCGACGATCGTGGGTGATGCATTCGGTATGCAGTCAGCAGTGTTCGGACCCGCCTATCCAGGGCGTCAAGTTCCGTTTGAGTCCATTTGAGTACGCCGAAAGAGTACATCAATACCGGCATGACCCAACCGTTGAAGGCGCGCACCTTGTTTCCGCCTGAAAGAAAGCTATTGAAAACCTTCTTCAGGCGTCCAAAGAAGCGCTCCTTCAACGATTGCTTCATGTCAGTGATATTGATGCCTAGGGCTTCCGACATACCCAAATACTTATAAGTATCGGTTGGAGAGAGGGATCTCAGGCCAATGGAATCCGTGAGTTGAATACCCACGGATTCCACAACCTCCCCTCGCTTTACATGCATGACTGCACATTTGTCCACACCAAACTCCATCCTGATGGCACTACTGAAGGTTTCAGTTACCTTCAGTAGCTCCATCAGTTGCAGATTGTTGGGGGCAAAAAGCTTCAAGTCATCCATGTAAAGGAGGTGAGATATAACCTGACCACCTCTCTTCAACCGGTAGCCTAGACCTGAATTCTCCAGCAGTGTGCTCAGAGGATTCAAGGCTAGGCAAAACCAAAGCGGACTCAAACTGTCACCCTGGAATATACCTCGCTCGATCCTTACCGGTTCGCTATTCCTTCGAATATGTCGACATCCTGGATAGCGAAGGACCGTCCTCCATTGCCTCATACATGACATCAAGAAGGTGCGTAGTATTGCATCAATTTTGTACAATTCTAGCACCCTCATGAGCCATGTATGAGGAACTGAGTCGTAGGCCTTCTTATAGTCTATCCAACATGTCGACAGATCCTTTCGGGAACGCCGAACCTGTTGGCTAATGGCCATATCGATGAGGAGTAGCTCCTTAGTACCGCGGGACCCATTCCTACATCCATTCTGAGAGGCAGACATAATAGCGTTATTGTCTACGTGGCAGTTGATCTTACCTCTCAAAATGGATGTAAGAACTTTATAAACAGTCGGCAAACATGTAATTGGCCGATAGTTTTTGGGTTCCGCGGTGCTACCAGATTTGTGGAGCAAGTGGGTAACTCCTGTTGTAAAAAACTCGGGTAGCAAACCAGACTCCAAGGCGGTCTGATATTGAGATGCCAAACGAGCGTGCGACCTAGTGAGCCACTTTATCCAAAAGTTGTGCAGTCCGTCCGGCCCTGGAGACTTCCAATTAGGCAACGGACGGACTGCACGGGCTACATCTTGGGGGTTGATTGTGACTGCCCCCATTTCTGGTATTGATTCGCACGCTCGCTCGACCTCTCGAATCCAACCACCTTCAGTATGACTGACAGGCACCGACCAGATGTTGCGCCAAAATGAAGTCATGGCGTCATCATCTGGGAGGCGCGTATCAGTCACACTTTGTTCCGGTCGCTCCCAAGTCCTATACACCCACTTTTCGTTACTTCGGAATGTGCGATTCTGGGTTTATCGCTCCACCCGCCGCTTATACCTACGGATACGGTTTGCCCATGCATACACCTTCTGCTTCAGAAAGTCGATGCGCTCTGTGACTCGTGACATATAGTCTCGGGGATTGATATCAGTCCCCGAAAATGCCCGTCTCACAAAGCGCATCACTCTTGGGCGAGTGTTGCCCTGCCTGAAGCAGAAAAGTTTGCCGATGAGTGCTCTGGCCCCAGCGATACGACGCTCGATCCTGCACTGCCAGGCCGGCATTGCTGGTCTGGGTCGTGTAGCTACGTCACTGGTAGGGAATTTGACGTGAGCTACACGACACGCCGCTACGGCCGTGCAGTACATTATCGAGTGTGTATCGGTGAGATCTTCGCAGTCATCAAAGTAGTCAGACAACTGCGAATCCAGAGCAGCCACCAGCGCCCTATTCTTGTTATGCATGGGCAAACGAGGTAAGCGAGGCCTAAGTTCGGGTGACATGTTGCGATATTCCCGAATCGCACACTCCAAAGCACTCCTCAGTTCGCTATTGTACTGGGTACTTACGTTAGCAGCCGTGTCAGTACTCCCTTCGTCAGCGTGGCTGGGAATTTGGTTGGACGGTGGTACCTCATCTGGTACCACAGACTGCGACGGAGAAGCAATGACACGGCTACTCATTTCCATACGGAGGCGATCAAGCACAGTATCATCCAACATATGATTACGCTGGATAACCCGTACCTGATCCGACAGTCGTTGGGTTGACACGTTGACGGCTGGCTCAAGCACCTGAAACAGAGAGAGCATCCGAACACGGTACGCGGTCAGGTTGTTTCCTCCCTCTGTAGCCCCATAGTATGCGCGCATGACGTTTTCGTTGATGGTTTGCGTCCATCGCATGCGCTGCACACTTCCGCCGGGAGCTGGGACCCTATCAGAGACCGGTGGGCCTCGAGGTCCTAAGCCGCTCGGCGGCCGGCGTCCTCTTCGTCGACGCGCAGGTGGTGGTGTCGTCGGCGGAGAGAAGAACTCGTCGCTGGAACTCGACGTAACTGCCGCGGCCGGTGTCACAGCACTCACAGTGAGGCTGGGTTCCGGCGGCAGCGAGGCGGAGCTGAGCGACGAGGCCGGAGGTGATGGGCGTGCGCGTCTGGCAGCTGCTCGCGTCAACATGTTTATATTTATAGTTTCATTCCGTGTTTCGGTTTTGTATTCATCGTATTTGTTATGATAATGACATATGTCATTGGTCTGTCTTGCATTTTTTTCTGATCTTGTTGATTTTCACTATTGTTTGTTTTGGGAAGTTTTTATTGTGTATATCTTTCTTGTGACTTTATTGTTGTAAAATTTGGGTAAATATGAGCTCATTATTATTCATTATTATTATAAATCATTATGCCGAACTGAAAGGCAGCTCCGTCAGCCGGGTTGACACGTCAAGACGTAGTGGCGTCGGCGCTCAAGACTGGAGTTCGAACTCGACATGTGCATCGTTGCCGATGATCTTGGTCCACTTCTCAATCGACTTTAGTGCATCAAGGTAGTATTTGGCAGACCCTTCCCAAAGATGAGAGCAGTACTCCATACATATTCATGATCTTCATAAAGTTGACCAACTGTTCCAGTGTAAAGTACCGTCTCACTTTTGCTAAGATCCCCAATTTTTTGGCAGTCAGTTGAGCTTTTGCCTCGATGTAAGAACCGAAATTGAGGGTAGAAGACAACATTATCCCAAGAAGCTCAAGGTGATCGGTAATTGGCACGGAAAAACCGCGGAAAAACAGTGCCAGTTAAAATAAAAAAAAAAACCGCCTTGGTTTTAGTAGCATTGAACTTGACCAGATTGGCATTACCCCATTCGGAGACTCCCTCTGAAGACAAGTTCAAGCATTCAATCATAGCTTCTTGGAGAGTTTGGATCTGTGACCGACTAGCTCTTGTAATGTGTATGTTAATTTGTTTTAGTAAATAATGAATAAAATCATAAAGTATTTAACATACACTTTGAGACACCCACGTGGTACGATTATTATGGTTGAAAATTTCAAGTTGTAAAATATACTTTCTGAAAACAACAAAAATTGGATAGAACAACATCGTAACTCGTTAATCAATGAGAAAATAATTGAATTTGAATAATTGAATCCAATCAAATCCAATCGAAGCCAATCGAATCCAAGCGAATCCAAACGAACCCAATCGAAACTGAACGAATCAAATTGAATCCCGGCGCGAGAGATCGCCGCCGCCGATCGCCCCCACAAGGACACGGCGATACTCTTCCCAGGCGGGGCACACCTCGATTGTGTGCTCCACCGTTTTCTCCGGGTGGTGCGCACAGTGACGACACCCGGGCGTCGTTTCCGCAAGAATCTTGTACAGATACGTCCCAAACTTGCCGTGTTCGGTTAGTACCTGCGCCACGCCTCAAAGAGGGGCCTAACCACCTCGATCGTGGCGTGCCCAGCACGGAGTTGCGACAGTCGCTCTCGCCATTTCACCATGAGATCCCGCCGGAACTCTGTCCACCATGCCGCGATTTGTAATAAGCGGGGTGTGTGTGTGGAACAAGCGACATTACGTCCGACCTCTAACACGCCTCGGCGGGCACTGGCCGCCAGCCGTGTGCATGTATGTCGACTTCGCGGCTCCGCGAAAGCAATTTTAATTTTATAAAAAAAAAAAATATCGTACCTTTTCCAAATTTTTTCTTGCGATGCCCTTCTAAAATCTAAGCTTGATCGTTTTACGTAATTTTTAAATATTTCTGTGATATAATCTCATAGAGAAAAACACGTATGAAATTTTAAGTTAGTGTCAGATTTGTGATTTTTTTTTTTTCTAGCCAATTTATTAATACCATATTTTGGTTTTTGGCAAGCGCTTAGACATATGTTCAATTTTAATAAAATAATTTTCCATGGTGTTCTCTTTTATATTTGTGGACTTAGGTATAAAAAAGTTCAAAATGAGTAAAACCTGGCATTAATTAACCCATCAAAATAAACAACTTCCTTAAAAAACAAATTGCATCTTAAGATTTTGTTCCGCATTATACGTCTTAAATCGGAATTTACTTTTTTGTTACACCCTGTACAATTAAAGCTTTCTTTTGTCTAGCTTGATTTTCTGACCGCGACGGTACCTATAGCTATTTATAAGTATGAAACGACATCTAAGACGCCGTATAAGAACTAAAATTCGAAATCCTTAGTCGTGGTATTAGTCCTCCGCGCGATTACAATACAAGATACAACAATCCGAAACTAACTAACGAATTTATTTGTAGAATCTTGATATTTGTAGATTTCTACTATCTTATTTACGAGTATGTAATACATCTAGACTGGCCTGTTGGTCTAGTGGTTAGTGGCCCTGACTGCTATGCCGGAGGTCGTGGGTTCGATTCCCACCCAGGACAAATGTTTGTGTGATGAGCACGATCATTTGTTCTGTGTCTGGGTGTTATTTATCTATAATATGTATGTATTTAGAAATATATAAGTATGTTTATCAGCTGTCTGGTACCCATAACACAAGCTCTGCTTAGCTTGGGACTAGACGGTGTTGTGTGATAGTTGTGGAAATATTATATTATTATATATTATATTATATCTAAGACGCCACATAAGAATTAAAATTCGAAATTCTTCATCGTAGTTTTAGTACTCCGCGCGATTACAACACAAAATACAACAACCCGAAAATAACTAACGAATGTATTTGTAGGATCTTGATATTTTTATATTTCTACTATCTTATTACTCAGTAACCAACATCATATACTAAGCTTCGTCAATTTACTAATTCAAAGCCAATTTCATATTATAGTTTGAATACTAAACCGTGTCAAAAGGTCAAAATACAAATAAAAAAATAATCAAAGCGAGGAAACAAGAATTTAACAAAAATTGGTAACGGTAATTTCCAAATTATACTAAACGTAGGTACTTAGAAAGTATTTGGTATAAATGTTTGTAAGTCGCAGGAAACTTGGAGTGTCGGGATCATTGACCTTTCGCCCACGCGTCAGATGAAATTAAGAATTTTTGTAAAAGACAACAATGTTTCGGGGTCCTCGATAAAATATCCTGGAAAAGGTAAAATTTTACTGTTCAGGGAGAAAGAATTTTTGTGCGTTGAGTAATTACATGGATCAACTACCTATCTGACCGGCTTCAGCTGAAAATTTTACGTGGATTAACTACCTATCTGCCCGGCTTCAGCTGAGTAATTTACATCGACCAACTAACTATCTGACAGGCTTCAGCTGAGAATTTTACGTGGATCAACTACCTATCTGCCCGGCTTCAGCTGAGTAATTTACATCGACCAACTAACTATCTGACAGGCTTCAGCTGAAAATTTTACGTGGATTAACTACCTATCTGCCTGACTTCAGCTGAGAATTTTACGTGGATCAACTACTTATCTGCCCGGCTTCAGCTGAGTAATTTACATGGACCAACTAACTATCTGACAGGCTTCAGCTGAGAATTTTACGTGGATCAACTACCTATCTGCCCAGCTTCAGCTGAGTAATTTACATGGACCAACTAACTATCTGACAGGCTTTAGCTGAGAATTTTACGTGGATCAACTACCTATCTGCCCGGCTTCAGCTGAGTAATTTACATGGACCAACTAACTATCTGACAGGCTTCAGCTGAGAATTTTACGTGGATAAACTACCTACTCTAACCAGTTTCAGCTGAGTATTTTAAGTGGTTCAACTATTATCTGTCCGGCTTCAGCTGAGTACAGTACGGCCGACGGATCTTGGCGTGTCTGAAGTTAGGCTCTGCGAACTTTAGCGCTTGTGCACTCGTAAAAAAATAAATGGTTTGAAAAAATAAATGCCAATAGCAGTTGTTATTGCTGTTAACAACTGTTATTGGCATTTATTTTTATAAATCATTTATTTAGCGCGCTTATTTTGAACGCTAAAGTTCGCAGAGCCTAACTTCAGACGCGCCAAGAACTGTCGGCCGTACTGTATTTTACATGGATCGACTGCCTATCTGAGTATCGCAACCCAGTAACTGAGCAACTCCTTGCCAAGACCAGTGTCAGATTGTATGGCTTTTGATTAATTAAAACGACTGTAAAAAAACTTAAAAAGACAGTCGGTACTAATGAGATTTTTGAGATACGATAGAATCGCGGTATGTTAAGATGGTCTACCCACCTATGGTGATGCAATCGTTGATAGTGAGATGCACTAGTTTATTAAGAGACACCTACATTAAAATCGGACGGGACGACCGCAGCAGGAAAATTGTTTCAATATTCTGAAATACAAATATATTTATTTCTTCGTTTCGTATTTTAGGCTCTTTATACAATTCTATAAATAATGCGATTAAGAGCTTATAAATTGGGATCACCAATTTAATCCATACGTCACAACCCTCGTCACTAGACATACGACTGATTAATTTATGAGGGTTTATTGATATCATGAGTTTAAAGCTTATCACAGTTGTACACTGCTGAATTTAAATTTCACTGGAAAGGTATTATGGATGATGAAGCACGCTGGCCAAGAAGTCACCTATATAGGTTCGATTCCCACCTAGGACAAATGTTTGTGTGATGGGCGCGATCATTTGTTCTGTATCTGGGTGTAATTTATCTATAATATGTATATATTTAGAAATATGTAAGTAAGTTTATCAGTTGTCTAGTACTCATAATACAAGCTCTGCTTAGCTTGAGACTAGACGGCGTTGTGTGATAGTTGTGGAATATATTATATTATTATATATTGTGAATTGTTTTTTTTTTTTTGTAATTTTAACGTATGTCTGGTAGATTGAGTGTTTTCTACGGCTTATATAAATGTACTTTGTTTTTGTATTGTTCATCAATTCGTTGAGCTTCTTAGTAGCTCTGAGTTGTGCTACACGAATAATGCTTTGCGCTTGCACTGACTGGACACGTCCACTCAAATCTGTGTGGCTCTTACTTCAAAAGGCCATCTCAGACACTAATCTGCATGGTTCTCATGACGTTTACATGCTTTGTAAATTTGACACTGGCTAAATGCATATATCGTGAGAAAAACCAAAAGAAAAAAATATATAATTAGGTTGAATACGTTTTGCGTTGATTTATCGCAGAACGGATGGCCGTTGGGGCCGAAAGGTTCTGGGATGGCAACCACGTATCGGAAACGTAGCGTTGAAAGGCCTCCTACAAGATAGACTGATGACCTGGCAAGCGTTGCGGTTGCGGTTGCGGGATTCCGATGGATGACGCACATGACCGTTCATTTTGGCGACACTTGGGGGAAGCCTATGTCCAACACCGGATTCTGCTTTTTTTTTTATTAGCCTGTTTTATCCCCGGATTCTGCTTATCAAATGTTATTATTTTATGTCAGAACTTTGGGGTTCTGGACCTTTGAAGGCATATGAAGAGCCGAAACCAATTCGCAGAGGCCTTTTAGACACTTCGTGAAACGTGGTACCAACCGACGCTTATACGCGCTATGCTAGTACATCGAAAGATAACCACCGGTTGCTTGGAAATTAGGGCTATAGTTTTGGGAGGCTTAAGTGAACTAGTCACCAGGAACTATGTAAAGACTATGGCCCCTGACTGAACAATTTTATTAATAGATATTTAAGGTGATATTATTAAGATTTTCAACTATTTAATCTCTAAACATACCTAAACTCAAAGGACACTCAACCTTTCCAAGTACATAATGGAAGAACTAATATGAAAGTTCCACAATATAGAGCAACATCTGGAACACCCTTTCAAGGAAAGAGCCATCACAGATCTTAGATGATCTAACCCAACAGACGGAACTCATAAATCAGTTATCGCTTAGCTCAACCCTATTATGAGAGCACAACGACCCGACACGGTATTACGAGTCTTGGGGCTTTTTGGACCGGGACCGCGGTCCCAACTTCCACGTAATTTTTTTTTTGTTGTAGTAATTTGGGACCACACATAAAATAAATAGTGTTTTTTTTTTGGTAACTGTTCCTTGCGGTCATAAAATAATCATCATCACCATCATTTCAGCCGAAGGACGTCCACTGCTGGAAATAAGCCTCACCCATGCATTGCATTGCATTGCATCAGCCTTATAATGTTTCCACTGATGGGATTCAAGCCTCCTCTTTAGGAGAAGGAATGGGCCGTAATCCACCACGCTGGCCCAGGTGAAAATCTCACCCATGTGTCGCCACAGAAACGGTCCTGTGCGTCGCCACTATAGAACCTTTCGGCCTCATCGACTGTTCTACGAGCAATGTGCCCTGCCCATCGACACTTAAGTTTGGCAATTCTTTGGGCTATGTCGGCGATCTTAATTCCAAAATACTACTAAAAAAAGTTGTTATCTTTAAAGGTGAAAGTTGGTACCGCGGTCATGGTCCAAAAAACCCCACGACCTCTAACAATCAGGAGGATATTTGCGTAGGCTAGACGTGGTAATAAAATATTTCCAGTCAAAGATGATCATTTATCAACGATTAAAAATACTTTAGCTTGTCATTCACCGACTGGATTGTTGGTCTAGTGGTTAGTGGGCCTGCCTGCTATCGGATCGGGTATCGGGGACCAGGTCATTAGTTTGATTCCCACTCAAGACCCTGAAAATAAGCAATGTACCCTACTTACTTCCATTTAAGTTTGGCGATTCTTCCGTCTATGTCGGTAACCTTGATTCTTCTGAGGATGTCTTCATTTCTGATGCGATCATGTCAGGAAACTCCAAGTATAACCCTTGCCTTTACATTTTAGTTTTATTTAAAAGTAGATCGTACCGATTAATAAGTAGGATTCGTTAGTAACAAAGCATACTAAAAAATAAAATTATAAGAACTGCAAACTATTAATTCCAAACTTCATATACCCAATCGGAACGAAAACAAACGAAAATCCATACCGGTACCTATTTCAGCTATGTACAGAAACAAGGGTTTCTTAAAATATTTAAAAGTTGTGCGGTATTTACTAGTTCCGTACACGTATCTTGACTGCACAAGGCCCGCCATTACTGCCTTACTGCCATTAGTATTAATAACGCGCGTTCACTCTCATTAAAGTGCGCACTAACCCTCTCACCGCTGCGGTCTATTCAGTACAGGGCTTTAAGTACAGTTATTGATATTGCTTTTTATAGACACTTTGAGCCGTAACGACTTTGACAGGAGAGAGAAAGGCGTTTGAGTTAGAAAATTAAATTTCATTTTTTTTTCATTTCTTTCTTTATTTAAAAATCGAATAATGTAACTGGCTGAGTTTGAGAAATAGAAACGAATCAAGCTTAAAGGTATAACCTATTTAAGTAAGTAACCTTATAAATTGTACGTAAAAGGAATACAACCTTCGAAAGAAAATAGAAAAAGAGAAAATAAATACAATAGGTATTTTATACACCTTTTGTCACAGACAAAACATGTAACAACTCTTTGGTAAGTCAAGCCACTTTCATCACAAGTACGCCAATTGAATTCGAAAGGGCCCGAAAAAAAAACACTTCATTTGTGAAAACACGAACGCCTATTTACTCTGTCCCTTCATGGTTAATTCTATACATGTGCGCCTCTATTACCATGGGCGAAGGTGCACGAAATCACAATTAACATATAGATGTGACACTCGACCCCAGCCGGCCCCTTTTAGCGAAATTACTAAAGACACGCTTTTAACAAGGTCTTGTAAAACTTTGGTCCCTACGAAATAACACAGATTAAAATATATTGCGCGGAAAATGAAGTCCGGACACAGTGCGTCAATAAAAATGGTCGGGTGTGTTTTTTCTGTGGCACGCTGAGGTTATGGATGTCAAAATGGGAATAGAAAATGAGGCGGTGTTTGTGCTTTGACAATGGTATTCATTAGTGCGCCCTAGGGTGAGAGCTCCACAGTGCCTTCTGATACTTTTCATTTACCCCGTTTTTACAAGTAGCCTCCAAGTTAATTGTATGTTCAGCCTATGTGGTACAAAATGGTGATACGCGTATTAATTTTTAATTTTGTGGATTTTGCTCGGCGTTATTGACAAAGGCTCCTCTTGTGTGTACGTTATGAATTTAATTATATTTTGTTTAATTTAAAATTCATACAATTTATAAGAGGGGTGTTAAAACTGCCATGGTTGTTTAAACTAACGAATATAATTTAATTATAAGAAAATTACTTTTTAATTATTCGGTGCTTTAACTCTAAAATACCTAAGTGAATTATCATCATCATCATCATCAGCCTTTTAATGTTCCCACTGCTGGGACACAGGCCTTCTCTCTAAGTGAGGGAATGGGCCGTAATCCACCACGCGGGCCCAGTGCGGGTTGGTGAATGTCACATGTCTTCGAATTTTTAGTTCTAGGACATGCCGGTTTCCTCACGATGTTTTCCTTAACCGTTTTGAGAGCAGTGGTGATGAAATAAATTACACAAAGTAATGCGCCTGGCTAGGTTTGAACCCGCGACCTACAACTCGTAAGTCGGGGCCGTTACCACTCCGCCACCAGTGCTCAAGTGTATTATGAGCCTTTATTATTTATGTTACAGTTAGTGAATTTAATTATTATTATGAGTGAATTGTACGCTTAAAGATTCAATTCAGAGCTCATTGTACGATACAAAAATAAATATACACAAACAAAAATAAAACCGCTTAATTAATATTAATATAGCAACCAAAGTACCTTTATTTACCAAAGTATTTTCCTCTTAAAGCTTTTCCTCAACACTAAAATGCATTCGGTACCTAAACAAGCATACGCCATTGCTACCACATCTCTGCGGGAATCTGGTGCCCTGGTACCTAATATTTAAAGGAAAAATGGCGATGCAAATTGTGAATCCATTCCGAAGTCTCAGTAATCGAGTGAACTTTCTTAAGCTTTTTGTAATCTGATTGCGTTTTGTATTTTATGCTTTTTTAAAATTATTATTGTAGTAATCCTGTTTGCACTTTTATTTACACAAGTAATTTTCCTTCTAAAACTCAACACTAAAATGCACTCGGTAAATAAGCACAGATCGTTGCTACCACATCTCTGTGAGGATATGCTGCCCTAGTACTACCAATGGAAACATAGAGACTTGTGAACCCTTTCTGGTTTTAGTGGCCGAACTTACATTTTTTAAAACTTAATTGAGTGAAACAAGATTCAGAAATTAGAGAATGTATTAGTATTTTTATCATCTAAACATTTTACTTCCTAAAACTTTACCTTAAAGTTAAAATGCTCTTGGTTAACAAGCCTAGGCAGTTGCTACAACATCTCGGCGGGGACCTGCTGCCCTAGTACCTATTAATAGAAACATGGGGAGTTGTGGCCCCATATAACTAGGTTTTGATTGCCGAACGAACGTTTATTTAAACTTGAATGAATGAAAATAGATACAGAAATTAGCGAACCTACTTGTACTTTTACTACCCGAGTACTTACATTTTTGTTTCCTAAATATTTTCCTTAACGTTAAAATGTACTCGGTAAACAAAACTCAGCCGTTGATACCACATCTCTGTGGGGACCTGGTATCCTGGTACCTACTAATGGAAACATGGCGGCTTCGACGCTGACATCGAAATTGTGGACCCATTTGCAGGTTTTAATGGTCGGAGGACTTTTTTTACCTATTGAAAATGGCGCAGTGTTTTATTACCGTTGTTAATGTTGATTTGGTTTATACCTATATATAGTTTTTATTGTAAATTAATTGAGAAAAATATTAAAAAAAATACTATTGTTAGTTGAATGTATTGCATCTATGAACTAAGGTCCTAGAACGCAAATGGCTATTGGGATACAGGTGGATTTTAGTCAGTAAAACTCTGACACGCCCCCTTGTTCAACCTAAAGCGTAAAAGCAGAGAGAAGCATTAGATAATTTCCCATCTCAAAGATTAGTTTTGATACTTGTGAAGAAAGTTTGATACTTCAAAAGCTAAAATTTAACAAGCCATTCATTAAACAACCTCTAAGGCGTGCCAAAGAAACATAGATACGTACTATAAAAGACACTTCTGCCTGACCACAGCTAAGTTCATTTTTGCTTGGACTCGAAACGAAAACTGAAATGCGAATATTTTTTAAGTGTTCAGGTAGAAATGACCGCGATAGTACACTCGAAAAACATACATCTTCTAGCGCAGTTGGGTTGGGTAATTTTATAAGTGCTAACAATAAAGTATATAATTTATAAATATGGTGCATAACGACCTAGCAATTTATTCAGAAAAATATGTATGAAATGTCGAAATCACAATCTATTTATACTTTGCGCCAGTCCTTACCTTCATTCATGTTAACATTGTCAGCAAATATCACTAATATCAATTGATTGCTAATTCTACATACTCGTAATGTTTCACAGTAATTAGTGACAAATCACATAAGTAGTCACTTATATTATATTTGTAATTAATGGGTCATTATTACTAATTATGGCAGGGTTGGCGCAGTGGGTGAACAATTGGCAGCTACGCTTCGCGTCTCGAGTTCGATTCTCGCACGAAATCATTATTTTTATGGCCTACATACAGTTGTTGTCATCAGTAAGGGTCTGGTCATCAGTAACCAGTTCTACCTATATAAAAGCTTTTTTTAAATATTGAATAAAATATGTTTTGCGTTTAGCGCCAATGACTGAAAAGTTGAAAAGAAATCACCTTGGTATGATCATGTGAAGTAGAGGCATGAAACGCATGTTACTAAAAGAGTTCTGAGTTTACACATAGATGGATGGAGAGGAAGGCGGAGGCCGAAGAAGAGATGGATGGATTGTGTGAGGAGTGATATGAAAGAAAAGGGAGTTAGTGATAGTGTAACGGGTGACACGATAGAGTGGAAAAAAAAACGTGTTGCGCCGACCCCAAGTAATATGGGATAAGGGCAGGAAGAAGAAGAAGAATAAAATATGTTTCATATTTTTTTTACTGCTCTAAACAAAATTAATGATTAGATTTACCCACATGTTTCACAAATTCTGTAAATTATAAACCAAAATTTTTGTTTATTATTCTAAAAAAAAAAAATTAATAGGAAAGGCAAAATAACGATACATAGATCGTTTATGTTTTTGTTAAAAAAACTTTCTTGAACCTCAGTAGATGAAACGAGGAAAAATGGGGTTCCAAGTCTTTGTACTTTATTTTCTACTCCAATGCTACTATCAGTAAACGTTAGTAATATACTCAAACGTATTAGGGGTGGTCCCCAAAGGATTATGGCTGACATATTTGAATCAATCCGGGGATCCGATTAGTGCCGATATTGGGGACCATTGTGTACCTTTTCTCATACAAATGGAATTGTGCTCCTCTGGGTACTTTTGTAACGTAGTAGATAATTATTAGTTCCTGTTTTTGCCGTTTTTGGATGTCCCTTATAGATAAATAGATTTTTATTAAGCGTTTATAAAGGCGAAAGTTTATATGTATGTATCCTCACTCCTTTACGACAGTTACGGTGTCTTCAAATTAGCGGCAGCTCAGCTGCAGCGTTGCCGCCGCGCTGTTTTGTTATTCCTAAATAAAAACGTGCGACAGCCGCGGTTCAGCTGCGTCGCGGCCGCGCGTTTGCGGCTAATTTGAAGGCGCCCTTTAATTGATTTGGGTGACAAGCACACGGTTAGACCCTATGGGCTATCCTAGACAAATAACACATACTTATTGATTTTCATTCCACGAGTATATTCCTTTTGAGATACTTTCGCGGGCAAAGTTGATGCCTATATATAGATAAAAATATTTTGTTATTTATATTTGTGATGATGAAATCATGAACTGTAACCTAATTATTCATAAAGATTAAGACGTCTTAAAGAAAGTTGAAACTATATCATAATATGCCACTTTGACCGATACTAAGTATATTGAAAATCCCTTCCCTCCCTCACTCATTAATTCCTGTTTTATGGTGCCGTCTTTTATTTTCTTTAAGTATTGTCTATTTTGAGAAGAGTATGAAAAATGTTATGATTATTTTCTTACTAGCTTTTGCCCGCGGCTTCGCGTCAATTTAAGTTTTCGGTCAAACTAGGAAGTATTAATATTATTTTCGAATAATTCAATCATATTTATAATAAGCATCACTTAGTTTTCTGTTTCTGTCTTCTTTTCTTTTATTGTTTAGTGTGTACATGAATAGTTAAATAAATAATTCGAAAGACATGTAGCGTCATCTAGCGTCCTAAAGCAATTGTGGCTGGCGGATTTTTTTTTGCCTTGGGAACATTTTTTACTGGATATTAGGTACCCTGCAGCTTTGTCATACCCTTAACAACGAATGCGCAAAATTTTATGATGATCGGTTCAATAATTTAAGCTTAAAACACAAACAAACTTAGTTTCGCATTTATAATTTGGCTTAGTTAGGATAGTAAAGTTAATCCTATATTGGGACGAATATGAATCTCTAAATTATGAAATTAAAATATGTTCTTATACCCACTTCAAATTTTAGTAAACCAACAAATATCCTAAACAAACTTTACAATTCCATCCTTGCTCAAACCTTTGGTAAGTTGACGTTCGATCTTAAACAAAGATTGATGTTCGAAAAACATTTTGAAAACAACAAACAATAAACAGGCGTAAACAGCTGTTTATAAAAACGAGAGCACATCGATCAAAGTTTTTGTAACGGCCGCGTCTACAGGGAACAAGACAAATGAAACCGTGGGTCTCTTTAAACGTGTATTTTTTTATTATTTACCAGTAGAAAAATAAATGTCAGTGAACCACTAATTATCTAGTTACTAACACTAATTAGGTTCATCTACCCTGGTCAGGGAGAGTGGAAACGGCGAGGAATGTCGTGCGGTGTTTCGCAGGGATCGGTACTAGGACCTCCCTTGTGGAACATCGGTTACGTTACGTGCTATGCGGGTTGACGGGGTCAGCGCAGACGTCACGCTGGTCCTGGCGCAGGGAAAGTTGTACTAGGTGGCGATTGAACTAGCGACACACGGGGTTGCGACAGTCGTGAAGAGGATCCAGTAGATGGTTCCGTGGCCATGTGTTTTCTTTACGGCCTTCGGAACGCGCCACTATCGAGTCCCCAAACAACGGTAGGAGGAGCTCACATTGGCGTCGGATCGACGATGAAGTACCTGGGTCGACAGCCGATGTAAATTCGAGGAGCACTTTCGACGTCTGGCTCCCACACTGAATCGGACAGAGGCTGCCGTCAAGTGGCTCCTGCCCAAGTTTATGAAGGATACTTTTCCAATCGACTTTAGACTTAAACTTTAAGATGTTTGTGTTGTTAAAAATTCTTTTTTTTAAGATATCAAGTTGTTGGTGTAGTTAACTGTGGTGTTGGTGAGGTGACGTGTAAAATTGTTCCGCTATGGTCTTGTACACGAGTCCCAGGATTTTGCTGTGTCGCTTATCAATCACTACATAATTATATAGCATAAAGCAAAGTCGCTTCCCGCTGTCTGTCCCTATGTATTCTTAGATCTTTATAATACGCGACGGATTTTGATGCGTTTTGTTATAGATAGAGTAATTCAAGAAGAAGGTTTATATGTATAATACATATGCATAGTATATTTAATCACTACTGCACCCATGCGAAGCTGGGGTAGGTCGCTAGTATAATATATTAGAGCGTTGTTATTGTTATTTTTCTGGAATGCGGCATGTTTGACGCATATACATAAACTGTTTTCCTTATCTTTATTTCTTTACCTACTTATAGATATATTTTTGTGAGCCCTAATTGTATTCTATTCAACAATAAATATTTCAAATAAACGTTACAGTAACTTTACAGAACAATTTCCAGTTCAAGATTAAATGGCTGCTAAGCCATTGTGTTGGCAATTAGACTTGTGTTTATATCCTTGAGTTCGAAAGCTAATTTCCATAGTACTTGCTTCTAAAAGCCTCCCCTTGGGCCATTGATCCTGTCATTTAATCTGGCTGTTAACGAGAAATATTTCTTGTGACATTCATCAAAAGTTGCCATAGTATTTGAAAGACGAGTTTTGTGTAGTAATTAAACATAAACCCTTTTTGCGTCGGATTGATTCGACGAGTGTTGTAGTGTCCTATTCGCCAGGGTCGTGATGGAGTATTTGGTCGTGTATGTGCGACCCTGGTGGTATAAACGTGAGAGTATTTGTCGCATATGTCCGACGTAAGCGGTAACAAGGTTAAAGATAATAATATGCTAACAATTAGTATCTTTTTTGTGAAATATTTAAACGTAGCTGTGACTGTGACTGGCCTCTTGGACTAGTGGTTAGTGGCCCTGACTGCTATGCCGGAGGTCGTGGGTTCGATTTCCACCCAGGACAAATGTTTGTATGATGAGCACGATCATTTGTTCTGTGTCTGAGTGTTATTTATCTATAATATGTATTTATTTAGAAATATATAAGTATGTTTATCAGCTGTCTGGTGCCCATAACAGAAGCTCTGCTTAGCTTGGGACTAGACGGTGTTGTGTGATAGTTGTGGAAATATAATATTATACTATTGGATGACTAAAAATAATAATCATTCTACAATCACGTTTTTGTCACACTGGAAACTGTCCCAAACATAGTTTGTAAAACGATGTCAAATGATCATGTACTAATCACTCATGGTGAACTGTGTTTGAACTGGCGAAATTATTGACGTAATGATCAGCTTCACCATCATTTTAGCCAAAAGACCTCCCCAAGTCTCGCCTCTATGACCCGTCTAGTACATCTCAAAACCATTGAATTTCCACGAACTTTACCAGGTTCACCTTTCAAGAGACCTTCCAAAGTTGCGTCTTCTGGTACACGGTTGCTACTCCAGGACCTTTCAAACCTATCGACCGTCTGAAATGTCTGCGTTAGGTACTTACCCATTCCAGTGTTGCGGGGTTCTATGATACCCCATACCACCTACGGTTTTAAAACTCTATAGTCGAGCTATATTTTAGTATACTTGGTCTTCAAAAAGTTATTTTATGACACACTTTGTGTTATATAAATAATATGTAGCGACATCTAGGTCGTCACAAATGAACTAATCCTGCATCGCGCAAGTAAGATTCGCGGCGCGATTGGAACATAAAGAACAAACCCGAAATCATCTATCGGGCAGTAGCCCACCAGATATAACACCTGTCTGGACGGAGGATCCTCTCTTTTCAACGGAGGTATGTGGGACTTTACTCTCTGTTCCACTACTCCCAAAAATATATCATAAGCCGTAATAGTCCCACTACCGCGACTCAGGCCTCCTTTCTAGAAGAGGTATATAATAAAATAACTTTTTAATTCCATTCGATTGGTCTATGGGTAGTCCGTTAATAATTAATTATTTTTGAGTTTATAACTTTAGGAAGACGCAGCGTTGGAAAGCCTCCCACAAGGTGGACCGATGACCTGGTGAGAGTCGCGAGAATCCAATGGATACGAGACGTACAGGACTGTTCGTTGTGGCGACACTTGGGGGAGGACTTCCAATAGTAGAAGTCTTTGGGTTGAAATGTTTTCTTTAATGCCAGGTACTCATGTCAGGTTCAGGTTCACTCATTTTGAACTTTTAACACTATGAAAATTTATTATATTAAAATTGACTGTGTCAGCCCTTGGCAAAAAGAAAATATGATATATATATTAGTTGGCTCGTTAAAAAAATCGCGTATCTGACCCTAATTTGCGATTCCAAACGTGTTTATCTATGAGATTGCGTTACGGAAATATTTGAAGGTTCCAAAAAAAGATTGTTATTTAAAAGCGCTTCGCAAAAACAAAAATCTTAAATAGTTATTGTTTTTATTTTATATAAATAAAGCCGCTGTTTTGGGGCCGCGAAGTCGATAGTCCCGGGTGGAGTTCATACAAAATACTCGATCACTACAACCGGCCCTTAAGTTAGTAAGTGTAAGTTTTCCTAGGTTATGTTTCTTATAAGTACAATAAAATATATAATAATAACTTTGCGATATGAAAGACATATATTTTCAAGTCCCATAACCTACTAATACTTGTATCGAATATTATCTCCAATACTATCTCTACCGTTTATATCCCGAAATCAATTATATCTCATTGTTCATGTTCCCTAATCTCAGTAGTCTACCAAGCCATTACGTATTCAAATAATGTCTATTAGGAAATAATTTTGACCGCGATACTTACAATTTATTAGTTCATATTGTTAATATAGGGATCGCAAAAAGTATCGGTATACTGATTAAAGTTGTATCGCGGAAGACGAATCGATACTAACTTTTTTTATGTGGGAAATCATCCTATGACATCTCCCGCCCTTGGGCGTTCAGAATTTTACTGACTAAAACCCTTTTCTAGTTCCTTCGTTGCCTTTCATTTCAGGGCCGAGTTTTTCTTTCAGAAGCGAACCTATGGCCCTAGTAGGCTTCGATCCTGCTGGGTACTTACGGTTTGCTGACATCTCGATATCGATACCTACTCAGTTCTCGATAGTTTTGAAACGATGGAAAAAAGAAAGAAGTAAAATTAGTTTAATAGTAGTAGTTGTGTATGTCTCAAGGTCGTGCCAAATAGGTCCATTTCAGTAAAAATGCTAGATAACTACGTAGTAGTTGCCTGACGCTGGTTTTCAACTGAACCTTATTGAGAGTGTATGGATAAAAATTAGTTTATTTATTTAGTTATTAGTGTTGGGTTAAGGTAAATAAATATGTTATACTGAATGCTTCCTTTCTTTTATGGTAAAAAAAAACTTTAACATAGCATAGAAAATAACCCTTCTAAGGTTTTTACAGCTGGTTTTCAGCCATTCAGGCCTCTTCACGTATCCTTCACGTCACGGTTCTGGTTGATGGATATCACATTTCTTTGAATATTTGATTCTAGGACATACTGGTTTCCTCACAATGTTTTCCTTCATTATTTTGAGAGCAATGGTGATGAAATAAATTAATAAGTAATGCACCTGTTGGTTTGAAACCTCAACCTACAACTCGAAAGTCAGAGCAGTTGCCATTGGGTCATGACTGCTAAAGGGAGATTTGGGTAAGAAGAGGAGGGTGTTTTGCATCCTTGTTTTCGAAAATTCTTATGTCTCAGCCACTCTCTACCATTACCAGTAAAGAGATAACATGGGAAATAATCTCTAGAAATACTGATTTGGCTACAAAAATACTTATAATTACAGAAAGCTTCAATGATGCTGCGTATAGTAGGCTAGTATTTTTATCACGAAAAACTAAAGACTTGATCATGATAGTCATCCGCAGGAAAAGTTCAGTCGAAAGACGTCCACTATTTTACATAGGCTTCCCCAAAGTATCACCACAACGACCGTTCCAGTGCATCTCAAATCCATCGGATTTCCGCGATCCTCACCAGATCATTGGCCCGCCTTGTGGGAGGCCTTCCAACGCTGTGTTTTTTGGTACGCCACTCTAAAACCTTTCGTCCCCATGAGCCATCTGTTCTGCGAGCAATGTGTCCTGCCCACTGCCACTTAAGTTTGGCGATTTGTTGGGCCGTGTCGGTGACCTTGGTTCTCCAGCGGATATCTTCATTTCTGATGAGATCACGCAAGGAAAGTCGGTATATAGCCCTTTCCGTTGCCCTTTAGGTGTCTTTAAACCTTCTGATGAGGCCCATTGTGAGCGATCACGTTTCAGAGTCATATGTCATCACTGGCATCAAGCATTGGTCATAGATTTTTGTCCAAAACATTAGTAAAGTTACTATTGATAAAATAACACGTTAAAAACTTAAATATCGATATATTTTATCTGATGCTTAGTTACAGTGTAATTTTTGGTGAATTTCCTTGATAACGTTTATTTTCTATTCTGGTCACGTTATGAAATTGTAGCTTAAGCTACCTAAATAATTTATTGTGATAATGTTGTATTTCGACCCTTGGGAACGATATCGTTATCAGTTGGTACGTTCGTGTATTTATTTAATTTCAACTCGCTTTTGTTTCTAATCAAAGTTTGCTATGGGATTTCATTTAAATTTTAGTAAATTTTGTGAATATTTTGTGTACAGGAAAATTATTATTCATCATAAATATCCTCTATAATCACCTAATATCTTCCTAGGCTTTTTCTCAATTAGCTTGGGGTCAGCTTCTAGTCTTGACTAATTGAGGTTACCTGTGTTTTACATGAACCAAATGCCAATCAAACCTCTGTACAACCAAACTTCCACGGTCCGGACTAAGCGTTTTGCCTCGTCGTTTATACCGCGTACATCGAAGGACTGGAACAATTTGCCTGCTGCGGTTTTCCCGGCCAATTATAATTTAGGCGTCTTCGAGGCTAGAGTGAATAGGCTCTTAATAAACTAGTGCGCTTTACCATCGACGATTGCATCACTGCTTACCATCAGGTAGGATTGCAGTCAAGAGCTAGTTTATAAAATATTAAAAAAAAAACCTTTTCGTTACTCCGTTCGTGGTGATGTTGCGGGGCTTATAGATCTGCGAATAACAGCCGAGCTTGGCTTACTTTCCGAGGCAAGGTGCTTTTTGAGTGTCTTGTGGCGATGTTGACCCACTAGACTTTCCCGTCAGTAGGACAAAGTAAAAATCTGTTAATTTGGCACCTACCTTGTATCGCCATTTTGTGTTCAAATATTGAATATTAAGAAAAAAAAGTACCATAAGGAAGTAATCATTTTTCCGCTTATAAAATTCATTTATTTTATTAGAAAAGGAAAGCAAACGTTTACTCAGAACGAATATTTTTATTTGTCATTTAATTTTAAACGAGTAAGATTGACTCATAATTATGTACTTTAAACTGATCTCTTAAAATAATACGAAAAACGAATTAATTATAAGCAAAAATGTCTTCATAAATTCGGAATAAAGAAGCCTCAGGTGTAGAGGAAAAATAATTAGGCTGAAAAGCTTACTCAGGACAGACTAAAGGCTGAAACTGTGTGAGGCGATACCGCGGTGGCGACAGCGAGCGCGACATATCAAAAATTATGAAACCGCCGATTTCGTCTAAACTGAATTGGACGTAACGTCTTACTTAGGGTTGCAACGATATACCAGGAAACTGATAAAATTAATATATATATATATATTAAATTACCCTACCTATTATTGAAATTACCCTACCTATTATTGAAATTATCCAACCTATTATTGAAATTACCCACCGGATTTAAAAAAAATTGATATAATGGTGTTACTTGCAATCTGTCTAAAGAAGTATTCCTGTTTTGGTACCAATTTCTTCCGCACCCATTGTTTCGGCGCCAAAGCTATTCCTCTTTCCGCACCAATAGGTATGTATGTTAGCTTGGTGAGTCTGGAAATAACATACCAATAATATCTTTTTGTGCCAAAAGAGGAATAGCTTTGGTGCCGAAACATTTAGTGCCGAAAAAATCGATGTCGAAACAGGAATACTTCTGTCTAAAAGTCTCCATCTATCTCGTTTTGAAAAATGGCGACCAAAAAAATAAACGAAATTAGAAATATCATAAGACATTTTTAGTTTTTAAATTATTTCAATGAGTATAGCAACTCAATCACGCCTGCGTCCTCGCTCGCTTCCGCTTACGTCACCATGCGTTCACTTAGAAGGAGCACTTAAGCCGGCAGATCTTTTGTATAACCGGTGTCGCCCACGAATTGATTAGCACAACCGTTAATTAATCTTCTTCAGCAAACTACCTTTATTTTACTAAACCGAGAATTTATGTTCTAAGAATTTAGTCGCACTGAGGCTTCGCGATCAATAGGAGGGTAATTGGTAATTTAGGAAAGGGTTTTAGTTAGTGTCAGACTTTTATGCCTTGTGTAGTATGCGATATGTTAGGTTTTTTATGCAGCAAAAGGATTTTTCTTCCGTAATTAAAGTTCATAGTAGGTTTTTTGGCAGAATTTTTGTTTATTTATTTATTTAGGATCGACCAAAATTAGAAGCACTGAGAAATTACAAGTACATTACATTACATTATTCACATGCTGCAATACTTAGAGAGAATCACAACATTAACATTTGATTTAAAAAAGCACACCATATTTGTTCATTAAAGCAATTAACACACTGCCACGAACCACGCAGCGTACTGCGTGAATGCGTGTTTTAAAGTTGCTTGTAAGTATCTCCATTAGTATAACACACACAGTCCAACACACACAGACAGACAAAAAACATCCACACAAAAAGCATCCACGCGCGTTCATGCAGATCACGCGTCTATACCTACGCGGTACATCTAAGGATTGTAACAATTTACATTTAGCAGTTTTCACGTCCGTTTAAATTATTATATAAGTGTCTTCAAGGCACCTGCATAAACCAGTGCGTTTCACCATCAACGATTGCATCGCTACTTACATCACAAGGTCTAAAAAGGCCACTTTTGTAGAAACATAATATGATTTTTTTTTTTATACGGCAATATGAGTCTGATATGCAGTGAATTGAGTATGATTCGACTAATTTGTGCAACCATTTTACGAACATTAGAAGAATTGCTTATGATCTGCTAGAAATTCGGAATACGATTTGCGCTAGATGAATTGCTCATGTGAAGTTTTTAGGCCCGCAGGTGGGATCGCAGTTAAGCACTGGTTTTATATCTTATAAAAAAAAACCTTGCGAAAACAAAAGAAAAAAATAACCAAAAAGGTAAGTTCAAGAATACAATTTGAAATTCGAATGCAGTTTCTAAGGTAAAGTTAGTTGTACGGACAGTGAGTTGCGACAAAGTCACACATAAGTCCCGTCTAACCAGCTCCTTCAACTAAATCCCAATTCAATTTAAACTAACTACCACATTGTTGGTTCATAGATCTTTGCAATATTTTCCTGAGTAAAGTTTACGACACCAATGGTTGCAGTCAAAAATTTTGTTAAAATTACTAAAGGAGGGTTCCCCTCGGGAGAACTTGTGTGCGCAATGCACACAAGTTCTCCCGAGGGGAGTTTGGGTTTGAGTTTGGGCATGGCGTCAAGTAGTACGTCGAATTGAGTATTATAGAGCTGGACAGAAAAAATGTACTTTGTTGTGCTTCAAAATTGTACAATACGCGGCGTAGAAGGTGAAGCAACATTGCGATGGACCTTCAATGTGCAGTGATAGATTTTTGAGTCCCATAAAAACCAACTAAACGGGTTCAACTTATTTGCCGCGTACTATAACATTTCTGTGTCCTGGGGGGAATTGTCTTGCCTCCCTAGAGTTGCATAAGGGAGACACCGTGATACAGGAGTATCACCAGCCGATCAACCTCTGCTAGATACAAACACATACGAAGTTGGAATTTTCTATCATATTTTGTCGACACTGCGAAGCTGCTCATAGCTTAATTAAATTTGTGTTGTTACATTTTACTGTATAAGATAAAATAGGTAAAGTATTTACTGTATAAGGTCCGATAGGGCTGGCATGTGTATTTGTATAAAAGTCCCTAATTCTAAAATAAAGAGAGATAAAAAATACTCTGCCGTGTGATCGAAGCTTACTTGATGGACAACCTAGGGCTATCATCTACCTCGGATACCGGCAAGAGATCAGTAAATTCACGACATGGTTATTGAAAATGTGGTTGAGCGATTGGTAGCTTCTCTGCTTGTTCTGCGCGGAACAAATATAAAGACAACAGTTGCTAGGCTGTGTGTCTTGTATGTGTGAGTTTAAATGTTTGTGAACGCATCCATGATACTGAAGTATCAAGGTGTTAGAAAATAAATTCTTTTTGCATTTGTAAAATGGCTTCACGATTAATCGAAATCCTATTCGATCTAATTCAAAAGCCACACAAAATTGTTCGCAGTTTTTAACGAGCTATGCTCATATTTACAAATGTGAATTTTATATGTAAATACTCGCCAAACTTAAGTGGCAATGGGCAGGGCACATTGCTCGCAGAACAGATGGCCGTTAGGGTCGAAAGAGGCAGTGTTGGAAGGCATCCTACAAAATGGACCGATGACCTGGCAAGGGTTGTGGGAATCCGATGGATGCG
This sequence comes from Leucania comma, assembly GCA_958295575.1. Lineage (NCBI taxonomy): Eukaryota > Metazoa > Arthropoda > Insecta > Lepidoptera > Noctuidae > Leucania > Leucania comma. The sequence continues at coordinate 8,038,877 of OY282474.1, read as the reverse complement.
AGATACACAGGACCGTTCATTGTATGGTCACTTGGGGTGGTCTATGTTCAACAATGGACGTCTTTCGGCTGATATGATGGTGATGATGACTCGGTTGAGCCTCGCTATTGCAATGCATGCTACCTTGGGTTATGAATAAAGTGATGTTGCATAAGCAACTTACTTCTGAAAGTAGGTTTTCCTATACTAACTTTGGACCCTAGTTTCATTTCCTCAGGAGATGAATTTTGGTAAATCCTTTCATAATGATCGCCTGTGTAATAAAATCAAAATTTCACGCTCTTAGTCCTAGTAGTTTCGGCTGTGCGCTGATATGTCAGTCAGTCAGTTTCTCTTTTTATAGATTGATTTTTTATTTTTAAATAGTGTGCAATAAGATCTTATGCTAAATTACAACCATCTATGTATCTAGTTTTAAGACAAACTTACCTCTACAAACATTTCACAGTGACACTAATTTTGAGATTGTGTTATATCACAAGTTCATAAAGAACACTATAAAATTACGAGCCACAAAAAAGTCTTAGCACTGACTTATTTACACTTTATCTACACTATTAATTTACTCAAAGTAATGCGAGTCAGTGGCAGGCTAAATAAGTTACTAAGTGCAATTTTATTTATTCTGTACTAACAGTTACATTATTAATTTTATTAATCTAAATTGTAGGTAATTTGTTTTTTGCTTCAAATACGGTGGGGAGAGGGTAGCCCGGTCGGCCCGGTGGTTAGGTTAGGTTAGTTACCAAAAAATAGTGGTGTGGTAAACGATATCGATTATAATTATGTTTTTGAATATGGCAAATTATTTGATCTTCGCCTATCTATGGATGAAACTAACGGATTGTAGTGTTTGAGATTTTTAAATAAGTAGAATTTACGCGCTGTGTTTAAAATTAAATTTTTAATGAACGGGTATTTAATTTCCTCATGCAGTCGTGTTAGGTTGGTTAGAAAAGCACTATTCTATGAAATTTTTAATTGCCTTATTCTGAACAATTTCCAGTAAGCCAACTTGAGACTGGCGCAGCATATGTCAAAAACAAGCGTTAACGCTTAATGAAATGGGGGCGTGGTCAACTACAAGCGTTAACGCTTAATGAAACGGGCACGGGTAGACCAGTCCAGAAAAAGAACATAGACTATTTTTGCATTATATAGACTATTTTGACGCGGGCAATAACACTCGTAGAAGCTAGTGAAGGAGAATGCCATTCCTGGGCCCACCTTCCAATAGCTTTTTTTATGGTAGGTAAAATCATCCAATGACAAATCCCACCCTTACTCTTACTGACCTCTTTACTCTTACTGACTAAACTCTACCCTGTTCCTTCATTGCCTTTGTTCCAGGGCCCCGAGGTTCTAATAGCTGGTGTGTTACATGTTGGATAGGTACTTTTGAGCTGAATAAGTTACTAAGACACCAAGTCCAAATCTTAGTCCCTTCAAAGTTATTCATTGTTTAACATGTTAGCTTTGCCTATAACCAAACAATACTATTTATGTGTAATATATTGTCTGCCGATTTTCGGGTCTCAACCGAAGTGGGGAGCTGTGCGTAACCATAGCAAGTGGTTCAACTTATTTGCCGCGAACTATACACTTCTTTAAAGGTTAAGAAAGCAGGTGGGTCGGTAGTGGTAGTATTTACGAATTTCCAACTCGTTTGTGTGAAGTTCGCCTCGATCGCACTGAGGACGCCCCGGGTGGATGCTGTTTTATTCATTCGTCTGCATTTGAAATTCCTTTCGTTGGAAGCTATTGTAGTGTATTGTATTGTTGTATTGTCTTCGATTGTGAGTTATTGTCTAGAGGAGTGCTGGAGAAGGATTTTGAGGCGAATGTAAATACTTACTAGTCTTTGGCGCAGCCGGGAGACACACAATGTTAGTTTTCTTTTTATTTACTTTTTGAATTTTACGTGTCTATAATTATGTAGTTTCAGCATTGTGTGTTTCTATGCTCAGTAAAATTATTTTTCTTTCTTTTATTCTTGTTTTAAAAAACTATACTTAGACTATTTTATATTGTGTAGAAAAGGAATTTTGCCTTCTATTTTTATAGATAATGTTTGTTTATCACATAGATCAAGAAATAATACGCCAAATGAGCTTTTTTTTAAGGGTGGAAATTGTCTAATGACTTCTCCCGCTATTCGTGTCCAACTTACTGCCTAAAATAACACCTGTGTCCTTCCGTTGCCCTTTGCGTTCTAGGACTATCGGTTTCCTTTTCTGAAATACCCCGTGGTCCTATTAAATACGACGAAATAATTTTTATTGACTATCTAATCAATAAAAATTATTTAAAATATTCCATAAAAGTTTAATACATAGCCGTGTTGCTTTTTCGCGTCGCCACAACTTTCAGCATTTTATCGTACTCTATAGGATAGCTAGTTTCTCGAGATTTTTGAGTGTGGATAGACGTTTCTCTGCCATGGATCGTAATAAACTTATGCTTATTTGTTATTAAGAAGATATTGAAGATACTGGTTATATCCATTTAATAAAAATTCTGCGTTGCGGCGGGCGGCACGTACGAGCAGGGTAGCGTCACTCGTGAGCCCGCCGATTCGTCGAAATATTTGCGGTGCGGCACCGCAACGCATCGTGTGGTTCGGCCCTAACTTTACCGGCGCGGCGCCGCAACGCGGTTACGTGTTTTTGCCCTAAGTACTTACTTGAAATTGCTCGCTAAGAAAAAGTCTAAGAAAAAAATAGTTATCACATTTTCTTCGGATTGCTGCGTCGCGCTCATCTGCAGGAAATTTCATACTTACTCAACATTTCATTAACTGCATCCATTCTATTTAACGTATACTGTAAATCGACATTTATATTTCTCCGGTACTAATTTGTTCGTTACTAATTAATGGGATATTCCAAATGTGCGTGCGTGTGGTAATGTTCAACACAATGTTACCTTTGTAATGTGAAGCAAAATAGCTAAACGGTTGAAATGATAATGTAGTTTAGTTGTCTAGGCTATGATTCAACCAACCATCAAAATCGACATCAAACATCGGAAACGCGCATGTATCTACGACTTTTTTGTATGTTTTTAGGTCCCTTGAAAGTAGTTAACAGCCAAGTTTTCGACACTGAAAACCCTGTTCTATATACACCGTTAAATTTTGGTCGTTTTAATCCCTTGGAGGGTCGATCTGGTACATGAAACACTATCGATTCGTAAAGATAAAATTAAAAAATTAAGTACTTTTTTCTAAAACTCGTAATTTTAAATTAGTCTAAGCATGCACGAAATTAATTTCGTTAAGTAAACGAGTCAATGACCTTGTAGGTAGTTGTTGGTCGTTGCGTACTAACTACCTACAGGTCATTGGCCTCGCTAAGCTGACGTTTACTTTAAAGAAATTAATTTCGTATATATACGTAAATTAATTTTTGTTTAAAAAAAAGTACTTTATTTTTTTCTTTACGAATCGATAGTGTTTCATGTATCGAATCGATCCTCCACGGGATTAAAACGATCAAAATTTAACGGTGTATAGTGCAATCATGGTGCTCGAAAAACTGCGAAATTTGTTTAAGTTTTTCGAAATAAACTACTACTAAGGAAGCATTTTTCAAGTACGTTGGCTTTATAATTTAATATAGCTAGCTAAATTTACTACAATTCGAACCTAACCCCAGCACTCTAGGTCCATGAGTTGCGAAGATACAGCAAGTTAAAATGGGCAATTCGCTCGCAGTGCTTGGAAAACTATGAAATTCTGTCACTTGTTGAAACGCAGTAGAGGTGGATGAGACTGCAATATCTAGAAAATTCCTTCACATGTGGAAAAATGCAAGTTCCACGAGGGATGGTTTTGTTTCTGCATACCACTAGTGGATGTGACACAACCTCTGCCTTTTTCTGGCAAGGCAATGTTGATGATGAATATAGACCTATTGCTCAGCCAGCAGAAAAGCAACCGCATTTTACAAATTTTTGCCCGTAACTATATCGTAAGCTTTTGTTTAATTTTGATATTCGGAATGAAATGCAATATCATTGTTAATGTAATACCCTTTTATTTTATTTTGAAATGAAACAGACATTTATAAAATTCTTATTTATCTCCGCAATAAAATGCATATCCAACAACAAAGGAATGCTAATGTCAGCAGGACATTTTTTATTTAAATTTCGTCCAACTTTATAGCCCATATAAGGACGATACCACCGTAATTCAAGGACACTTGATTTTATCGGACCTCACGTAATCCCAGTAGAGGGGATTTTACGCGGTCCAGAATTGGGGAGTTTAGCCGTCCAGTTACTGATGTAATGTGTTCAGAATTGTTTTGATCCCCTGCGGTGGGAGTACTGTGGTTCCTACTCTATGTTTATGTGTTTCAATTAGGGTAATTGAATTTGTAATGTGATTTTCCAAAGTACGCAAATGGTGTAGAATTGTGTGTCTAAAGTTAACAGTGCCAAAATGAATGTCAACGCGTCGGGGAAGTTGAAATCTCAGTAAAGTCATTAAAATGAAGCGAAACGGATTTTAGTTCAACACAATTTTATTGTTTCATTACAATTTCAGCCTTGCTTTTATAAATAGTTTTATACATTATTTACATCACAAACCTCTTCCTTTTCGAGTACAAATTCCGTAAAAAGTTTTTTCAAATTTTGTTCATCATTTAAAACTATCATTTTAATTTTGTGTAGATATGAGAAAACAATTTTCATTTATGATAATAATGATAAAATGGATTACAATAAATACAGATGTGGATCCAATGACGAAATTAAATGACGTGGATCCTAAATCATTGCTTACAATAACGATCATAACATTCTTAAGTGATTGTCTGTAGAGCTGCAATCACTCTTCTCGTACTGTCATTGTCGAGACAGGCCTAAACTATTAGCTAATTGCGAACACCGAGCGACTACTTCATCTTGTAGAAGGCTAAAAGACATGGCTATCAATATGAGTCCAAAAACGAGGTAGGCACAGCATGCGATCATTTGAACGTACTCGCTTTTGGTATGTTCTGTGCTCTGTTTAGTTGTGAGGAAGCTGGTGGGGACGAAGTCTCCAAAGCCAATGGTGGCTAATGCAATGAAGCAGAAGTATGCTGCGTCAAGGAAGCTCCAGTTTTCCCAAGCGGAGAAGATAGCGGCGCCGATGCAGATGTAGGCGAGGAGAAGGAACAACACTATGCCAACGGGGATGTGGCAGTGCTCAATCCCGTGGTGGATATGATGCTGCACGCTGGTGGATGCGCTACTGCTGGGCACGGTACAACTCTTCATCTTATGATTTTCTTCATTCCAAATCAAAGGCACTCGAGACGGGGTGTCGTGAGGACATATTCTGTAAACAAATTCCAATGTTAAAAAGCCAATTCACTTTTTATAAAAACTGAATTCACTGCGCACACTAGTTACAATTTTTGTTTTTTATAAAAATCAACCACGTTTTATTTGCGAGGGTGAAAAAATATACGCTGGGTTTTTTTAACATAGTATCAGTCAGCAACTAAAAAAAATACCATTTCATTCTTATCTTTTTATTGAATTGGCAAATTGCATCTGGTGTTGGGTTGGCACGTAAATCCGATATGTGATGAAATATTATGAAAATAAAGCTCTTTTTGAACTGGACTTTTACATTGACTGCAACTTTATGTTACTCCTGTTTACTTAAAAGAGCAAGTTTGTCTTATGTTTTAAAATTTTATTCCTAGAGTCTATGATTCTAGTAGTAAAGAAAATACAACCGGAACTCAAAGTACTTCAAAAGTAGGAAGTGTTTTGGGTTAAGTTCCTTTTTTAAGGTGATCAGCATAATTTGTAAACATATTATGGTCAAAACCAGGAATCTATAGAAGCCAATGACTCACGACTCATCAGGATCTTCCGAATCATCCAGATCATCCTGACTCCTATTCATCTGCAGTTCCCCACACTCCTCAGCGATCAGTTGTTCAATGACCGCCCCTCTGGGCCTCTGCATGGTAGACCGTCCTCTGCCCCGTCCAGGGCCGTGGACTGTGGCCAGGCACTTGGAACTGCCCATAGTCTTCTTGCGGTCCAACGTCTGGGTTTGGAGCGATGATGACGAGTGTGGTTCTGGAGACAAAAGATATCGATGGTCTAAGTGATTTTTCCTAAGGCTTATGATAGTTTAGTTCGAAAAAAAAATATAGCAGAGAGTGTATCTCCATTTAATTCAGTTTTTCAAAAACACTATGCTTTGTCATAATTATCTTTAAAACACCCTCAGACTGAAAATTACTTTGAATTTATCTAGATAAGTAGTATCGACAAGATAAGTAGACCATTACTTTGGCCAGTAACTGTTGTAGACAGTACTGTAATGTTGGAGTAATGAGTTTGCATGACATTGTATGCAAACTCATGCTTATAAGCTATCATACTGGTTTGTTAGTATATCGAAGGATGTTAGTATTCTAGAATGCATTTGAATATTAATTATAGAAAAAGAATATTTTATTGTTTTAGAGTCAGTGCTGCGCAATTATTTGAAGTGTAATGAAGTAAGTTTTTAATAAATTCGTATCATTGAGTAAAAGTCTAAAGTCGTTTTTATATAATCATCAATCCCGGAAGGCGAGCCTGCAGCAGCAAGGGTTCGACAGTACCATACAAATCTGCCCGCTGAATGCAAGAGACAATATTTGCTGTTCATTTAGCGTCGCTTGTACAGGTTTAAATCCGGCAATGAAGATCTTATCGCTGAAATCTGTTACTAACTCACCATCAATCAAGGCACTGCGTTTCACTCGACCCAGCGTGGCTGCTCTCGCAGGACTAGCCGGGGCTCTTTCAAAGACCTGGGAGTACTGTCCTCTATCTCCAGCCCTGGCCTTCACAGTACCAGGAGACCTGTGACTTCTTGGCGGGAAGGACGTGTATTGGTTGTGCTCAGCTGGCTGAGGGAGCAAGCGCTGCTGTTCGTGGAGCTGGAGGTAGTTCTCCGGCTATAGGAAAAAAAGAAAGGTTATTGTATTATTATGGCCTGATTGTCTGAGAAATTTAAAATTGATTTATGTAAATGATGGCTTAGGAAGCTGGTTGTCAATTCATAATCACAAAGTCATTCGCAGAACAGATGGTCGATGTGGCCGAAGGGTTCTGGAGTGGCAACCGCAATACGTAGCGTTGGAAGGCCTCCCACAAGGTGGATTGATGACCTAGAGAGTTTCGTATGAATCCAATGGAAGCAAAACGCACAGGCCCAGTCGTGGTGACACTTGAGGGAGGCCTATGTCCCACTGCTAGACATAGGCCTCCCTCAAGTATCACCAACACGTCTTTGGTCAGAAATGATGATAATGATGACAATTTATTTGAATCTTAACTTACACGACAAAAACAACTTATTTCCTGAACATTTTAAAATACCCAATTTCAAAAAAATATATCCGTGTTTTTCTACAGCAACGAAAAGACAATATGGCAAGTTGTAAAACACGAAGAAATAAAAGTCGTTAAGCTCTATGACTTTCTTCAAGATCTTACTATAAAGAAACTTATTATTTCAACTGTAGCCTTTTTCATTTATTCTTGCGACTTAAAAACCTGAGCCTTTTCAAGTACTTTCTACATTACTCTTCTACACTTATCTTTTGTCAGTTTAACTCTGTGCTGTTTCATTGTCTAGTATCTTAATTACCTGTTTTAAGTTTGCGGTTGGCATACGCTCTTGTGTTTGTAATCTAGTCGCTGCCGTGTAATTACTGGCGACCATTCCCGTTGTGATTAAGCCAAGTACGACACATTGTTCATCATGAAGGGTCTACCAGGGTCATTACTAGGCTACTCCCTACTTTTAAGGTTGACGCACATTAGAAGCTTTAAGAATTGTTTCTCTGTAGGAGAACCAAGCCTGGAGAATCGCCAAACGGGTAGGAAAGGTTTTGGAGTGACGACCGCGTACCGGAAGACGCAGTGTTGGTAGGTCTTCCACAAAGTTCGACTGGCCTGTTGGTCTAGTGGTTAGTGGCCCTGACTGCTACGCCAGAGGTCGTGGGTTCGATTTCCACCCAGGACAAATGTTTGTGTGATGAGCACGTTCATTTGTTCTGTGTCTGGGTGTTATTTATCTATAATATGTATGTATTTAGAAATATATAAGTATGTTTATCAGCTGTCTGGTACCCATAACACAAGCTCTGCTTAGCTTGGGACTAGACGGTGTTGTGTGATAGTTGTGGATTTAAAAAAAAAAAAAAAAAAAAAAAAAAGTGGACTGATGACCTGGTGTGAGTCACGAATCAATTGTCGCCACAATGAAAGCATTGTGGCGACAATTGAGGAGGCCTATGTCCAGCAGTGGCAACATCTTTCAACCGAAATGATGATGAGTATTGTTTTATATATAAACTTCACGTGCAAGTATTCCTAAACTTCGATAGAAAAATTTAGAAGATATCAAAATCCTAGACGAATTTTTTGGCATCAGACACGCTTCGAGACTTGGGAACATAATCCGTCCTAACTCTTGCAGCAAAACGGCGCAAATATGAAATACTGTACTCGTATTTCTAGAAAGGATCCTCTGACAACTTCGGCCGGTTACTTCGGAGTCTGTACTGAGTACTGATTCGTCAGATGTCGAGGCCAGTCGTCAGATACTGGGTCGTTGGATGAGTTTGGCTTATGGCGTTATATTGACCTGGTATAAGAGAATTATTCGCGATTCGGCTTCAGCGGGGCTAATATGTACTGGGTTTGGGTTAAGCACAAACAGGTACTAGATTCATATTTACTACGGATAGGTACTGGAGTCCCTCGTAAGCTTCGTTATGTCAGCGCATTTGTCCCGGACTAATGTGCGCTCACCTTTATAAACTGCTACCTGGTTTTAAAGAGGTGTCTCGTTTCACTAACATTTCTCTTTTGTTTTAAAATTCTGTATGAGAATACTGTTCGGTTTAAGTAACAGCATATTTTTCGTACTTATTTAGTTTTCTGTCAGAAAAATACAATTTTTACGTTATGTAATTCATTGTCAGGTTATTTTTTATAGCCTGGTGTGAAAACTCTGTTGGGTATTACGATTCGTACAATGTCAGGTATATCGCGGAATTTAGTTAGCTATTCACATTTATTTTTGTGTTTCGGTAGCTTGTTTTAAGCTGCTATTGTCCAATTTTCAATGAAAAAAATTGGTATTCATATTTCATCAAATGTTTTCAATCATATATTTTTTTTCCAACTGTCACACGCCACGTGTCTAAACAGGCATGAGATTGGATTTTTTGGTACTTGTCTAAAATTAAATAATTCAGAATTTCTTTTGCAGAGCAGAAATGATTAGTACTCGTACCTACAAGTTTTTCTAGCCAATTCTTGTACCACCGGAATAGTAGGAATTTAAAAATAAAAAATATTGTTGTAGACGTAAAAAACATAGGTGACAATTTGCCTTAAATTATGAGTAGGCATAAAATATGCTGTCTAATTGAAAGACGTAGGGTTTCAACCTTGAATATCATCACAAGTAGGGGGACACAGGCAAACTAGTGATCGACTCACGAATCCTCTCATCTTACTTAGTTGATATCTGCGACTCGAGAAAGGAAAAAGTCCAGTGGGTGCCAGTTGAGTGGTGGTTTATTATCTTCTTGTAGAATGACAAGATAACCTTGTTATCAACATCATCATTTCAGCTGAAAGACTTCTACTATTGGGCATACTCACATATGTGTCACCACAATTAACAATTGTTTAGACCTTAACGTGATTACTTTTTTCCACATCTTTTTTCGATAATCCTTAGTAGGCACTCACCTCTCCATCCTTCCTCCAGGTATTAGGCACTTTCCTCTTCGTGGCCCGGAGCCAGGCCAACCGTGCCAGCCTCGCTAGCGATGCTCCCAGTCCTGCTAAACACGCTAGGGTAAGTGGCACCCCTGCTGCAGCATAGGCTACCGTAGCAGCCCTGCCGGCTGCTGTTCTTGGTGACACGTTGCCATAACCTGAGGGTAAGCAGTTTATTTTTTTATCTTTTTTATTTAAATCTAATCTTATTGTACCTATTTATTACAAAAAAAAATGTGCCAAATGGGGGTTTCTCAATCAAGAATACAGTGCCAATGTGGAGCCGTTGCACAAGACACGAGTCACCTGCTCTGTCAGTCAAATGATCAGAAAAAAATAAACGAAAAAAATAATAATAAATCTATGAAAGAATATAAAACTTTTGACTGCAGTATCGTACAATTAGGTTTAGCTATGATGCCACTAGCCATTATAAAATGATAGTACAATAAAGGCTTAAAAAAGGTGCCATTAAATCTATGACAGTCAACTTCAACGACTTTAAAATAATGCGTCTCTTATTTTGTATCGGACACATTCTACTAACACATGATGTACAACTTCCTTTTTCCTACACATTTTACGGTCACGCATTTAATAAATAAACAATTTTCGACTGCATGCTGTAGAAGCTGCTGTTAGTACTGGATGAATGGTTAAAGCCCTCCCAGGAATTGCAAGAAGAACTGCGATGGGAATTTGCAACATGGCGGATTTCCGCGACTTATATCTAAGCGCAAATCCAGCTCTCAAAAAAAAATTTGGTTACATCTGGCAGCGAACTGAAAATCGGAAAAGTTCAAGTCGGAGTATGAACTCGCTTATGATCAATCCAGTGCGCCCTGATCAAGGTTTTGTATAGTGTATAATTAATTTCATTCACGTAAACAAAGCCGAACGTAAACAAAGACTGAACTTACACAAATTGATAAGCCCGTAAAATGTTAGTTTTTCGCTCAAGGACATTGCAACAGTAGTATCACAATTATGATTTGTATGGGTGTAATTTATCTATTAATTTAGATTAGTATTAAGACAAATATTTGTATTCAGACAAAATGTTTATGGGATGAGCACGATAATTTGTTCTGTCTGGGTGTAGTGTCTTATCTTTTACAGCTTTAATTATTATTATTATTATCAGCATGACTGTAACGCGAGAAGCCTATTATGGGTATGCCCATCATCTCTCCTAAGGTCAATCCACGCTTGCTTATCTCCTCTTTATGTTTGATATCTTTGTCTACTTACCTATCGTAGTAATAAGCGTGATACAATAGATCAGTGCTCCAGAGAAAGTCCACTTTGAGTCCATGGCCAGTTCTGGAGGTTGCGTTTCAGGAGACTGCCTGGCTGCTGCCACTATGGACGACTCGAACTTGCGGAGCTGCTCGTGAACTAAACGCGTCCAGTTGCGTTCATAGAGGACGTTGAGGCGTTCTGTAACAAGAAGAAAGATGGCATAAATCATATGTTTGTTATAGTATAGAAATTTTAGGGTCGTAATTTTTCACAAATCTTTGAACTTATTGGCCATTTCAAACTAATAAACTTTGGTTATGACAAAAGAGCATAATTTTTATTATATCGAATCTTATTTTAATGCACACTCAATTTATATGCCTACAATAAATACAATGATTTTAGGGAAAGTGGAAAAACTGCAGTAGTACAATATTAAAGTGCAAAATTTCCAAAGCACGTGACACGTGTATTTTATACTGATTTTATGCCAATTTTTAATTTAGTAATTTAATTATTAGATACTTATTAACACAGCCGTCAAGATAGTTGATATTGCAACAACAAAAGTAGGGTTGGGTCTAGGAGACCTGTATAAAAAATCGCCATGATTTCTATACTTAAAAGAAATTTAGTAACGCATTGTAATAATTGGATAAAACTATTATTTAAGAGATTTTGGAGATTTAATCAAAAACAACCAGAAACCGAAACAGATATAATTTCGTTTTCGAAACTATATAACTGATCCGAAACTATATCTAAATTTTTTAAAGGTATCAATATAAGAAAGTTGAAAGCTAAGAGCTAAAATGGTTTTTATGATAATGAAAACCTTTATGCTATATTATTCATTCATTTTCCAATTTCTGACTTAACTTCATCGATTTTGCAAGCAATTTATTTACACGTATTTCTGTAAAACTTGCAGCTTTTGACATTTTACTCCTTTGACGTTGCGTCATTCGCTCATTTTGCTCTTTTGACGTTATTAAATCAATGAAGTGATAGTTTATCACCAATAAATCAAGCATAATGATGCCTTTACTCTTCTAGTTTCCTAACAATCATCAAAGGTCCCATTAATGATCTAGAAGAAACCCAAGCATTTACAATTATTACTAAGATTAACTGTTAACCCGAGGCTGGGATTGGCCATCAAGCACCAAGTGTTGATGATAAGATCTTCACTGAATAGACTATTATAATTTCGATGGGCGAGAACTCAAATTAACGAGGGCCGCAATCAAGCTTTGTTTAGTTTAATCAAAAGAGAAAAGTACCATTTAACTTTTAAGGGGTATACTTTATCGGCAATGTTGTCAGATTTTGAATAGATACTGTTTGGAAGTTCGATTATCGGACTTTGGTTTTCCGTTTTTGTTCTATTGTAAAAAGTTTTCAAAGAAAGTAACCTTCAGTTTGAAGAATTTTGTTTCTCTAAAGAACATTACAGTATTCACTAATGAGAGACGCAACTAAAGCATATTTTTAAACCAATTACAATATTGGGAACATACTATCTTACAATATAAAGAGTTAGTTATAACGTCCACACCCGTCATATGATTACAACAGGACAGAATATAAGAAAAAAACGTGTTGCGTCCACGTCAAGTAATACAAGAATACAAGTAGGACAAGGGCAGGAAGATGATGATAACTGCCTTACAATCTAATGAATTGTACTTTTAAATCATATTTGTTGGTAGTGTGTTTATTTGTATTCAGTTACAGCTAAACAATAATTAAGAAGAGTTTTAAGTCTACAAAATATTGATCGTATTGTTAACCCAGCATCTATGTTAATGACACATGCCTTATTTATTTGTTTATTTATTTATATACTTTATTGTACACCTCATAATGTCCCTTATGTGTCTTATGTGCCTTATCTTAGGCATATCACACTAGCATAGGCACACTTGCACTTCTTATTCTAAAATAATATGAATTATTAATTGATGAAGTTATTATTACGAGATTGGGGTACGCTAACTTACATACGGGTTCCATTGGTTGAAACTTGAATTTGTTAATCATACCCAGTTTAAGGTAAGTTGACAGGCCTCGCTAGGGCTGAACCAACGTTACCGACATAGCCCGAAAAGTCTTCAGTCCTAAATGGCTGAGGGTTGGGCACATTGCTCGGAGAATAAACGGTCGTTGGAGCCGAAAGAATTTCAAATGGCGTCCACATACTAGAAGATGCAACGTTGGATGCATGATCTCCTATAAGGTGGACCAACCTGGTAAGGGTTACGAGAATCCGGTATAAGCGAGGCAAAATCGACTAGTCTATGTGGCAACGCTTGGAGGAGATCTAGCGCCTCCAGCAATCTTACAAAATGGTATTGAGATGGAGATATTGAAGTAGGTTTATCCTTTTCCATAATTCGTGTTACTTTAGTTGCTTTTTGCGATCCAGGACCTCGGTAAATATTTCGAATTTTTTTGTTTAATTTTTTCTGTCACCCGTCACGCTATCACTTACTCCTTTTTCTTTCATGTCACTTCTCACACAATCCATCCATCTTTTCTTTCGCCTTTCTCTCCATTTAGCCATATCTCATATGTACACTCATAAATATTGTCGTAAAATGCGTTTCATCACTCCTCTTCACATCCCCATACCGCCATCTGATATAAATATTTACTGTATGTACAGTACTTCTTTTAACTAACATATTATGAACAAACAATTTAACGTTGTATATTATTTAAGACAACATTTAACTACTTTTGTGATACTTTTTCGCTGTCAAGGTTTAACAAAAAAATTGTAACAGCAAAATAATTATGTAATTTAAAACGAAGAGTCTATCTCAAAGCTTTGATCTGTGAATAAATTCTTGGAACCATTAGGAAGTTGTTTTTAGTTAAACGAGTCTAGACATGACCTAGATTTAAATTTAAGTAGTAGGTATTATTTTTTACTGGCTGACCCGTGTACAGATCTCTGGACGTCAAACTTTAATAATCACAATCGAATACAGCCATGTCACTAAAGAATAATGTAGCTTTTGTACTAGTGCGCCTCACCATCAACGATTGCATTACTGCTTACCATCAGGTGGGATCGCAGTCAAGCACTAGTTTATATCAAATAAAAAAAAAAGCTTTTTAAAATAAATGACACGCTAAATCCATCCCGGTTTTCATGAAAGAAAGAGAGAGATGGAGAAAGAGAGAAAAGAGAGAAGATAGTCGGGACCCATTCTAGAAAGTCAGCCGTCTAGTCAATAGATTGGAGTAATCTGCAATGTAAAATAGGTATGTGCTCTCAATTCTAGAATTGACTGCCAGTATTTAAAATATTATATAGATAAGTGCAATCGGGTACAACGACTTTCTTGTTTTAGGGCTTTTTCATGAATGCTCAGAAAAGCAGTCGGGTTTTTTAGTTTTTTAAATTACCGTTTTTTTTTTTTTTTTTTGCAGTGAGAAATCATCTGAATAATTCCTCTCCCTCTTTTTTCGATATAAACTAGTGCTTGACTGCGATCCCACCTGATAGTAAGCAGTGATGCAATCGTTGATAGTTAGGCGCACCAGTTTATTAAGAGCCTATTAGCTCTAGCCTTGTAGACACCTAAATTATAATCGGATGTGAAGACCGCAGCAGGCAAACTGTTCCAGTCCTTCGATGTTCGCGGTATAAATGACGAGGCAAAATGCTTAGTTCGGACCGTAGAAGTTTTAGCAACGTAAGAGTTGATATTTGCTGTACGTCAGGTTGTCCGATGGTAGAATGGAGATGGAGGAATCAAGTCATGCAATTCCCGCGCACACTCTCTTAAATGCATCCTGTAAATTACCAAAACGCTGGCACTCTGTATGGAGTGAGAGTAGTTGTCAGATTAGAACTGCGGGAATATTTGAAAGAGTGGTGCTAAAACGCAAAAGGCAAGTGACAAAACATAAGAAGTAGGGCCTTTTGCTTCACCCTAGAGCAGCAGAAGCCATTTTATGATCTCCCAGCTCAAAAGGAAGGTTAAACTATTAATGATTAAAATCCACCTGTGTTCCATTAGTTGCCCTTTTCGTTCCAGGGCACTAAACAGTTAAAAAAAACTGCATCACGCGGCATAAAAGTTCGACTAAAACGGCGATCGACCTTCAATGCGCAGTAACAGATTTTCGGGTCTCAATCGAAGCGGAGGTTGCGCATAACCGTAGCAGCGGGTTAATTTATTTACCACGTACTATTCTTAATTTAAACTAGAATTTCTTTTTAACATTTAAGTGTCCGATTACGGAGACGCGTCGCGTTTGTGTTTGACCAAGCGATGACGCGGCCCGCTGCTGCAATGTATGACGAACGCCCAACGCGCCGCGCAACACGCCGCGTCTCCGTAAACAAGGCCTAAGTCTATAAGAAGAATATTAAACGATTTATTCTACGGTAGTTCCAATTAGCCAAACTGTCTCAAGTCGTTTCAATTAATGTTGGTAAATCTGATTTATCTCCAGTAGTAATACAATCTACAATATTTAACCTGTCCGGATAATATTGTCTGATAATTTCAAAGATGGTGGACGCCTGCTTAAACACCTCTATTTTAATTTTGATTATGGAACGGTGTATTTATTTAGGTATTACATTATTAAAAATTGTTATACGAATGGTTTATTTATCACATTTTTTTTTAGTACAAATAAACTTTGAATTCATGCCCAACTCACTTTCATATTTCCATATTGGTTACATGGTATAAGGCCAGGTTCTACTAATTTCGAACTTTTTGAAAATTTGGAAATCCACAAGTTTATAAGAAAACAACATGAAAAAATATTTTATTAAAATTGACTATATGACCAACCGCTGGGCAAAAATCAAAACATGATATAAATTAGTAGGCTCGATAAAAAAAAATTGCGAATCTGATCCGACATGACGAGATTACTTCACGGCAATATTTGTTAAAAAAGTCACATAAAATATTAAATCTTGTTTTTTAATAGGGTCTAGCAAAAACAAACATTCTTGAATAGTTATTGTTTTTGTTTTTTATAAAAATAATACATAGACCCGGGCGGAGTCCATACAAAATCACACTCTTCGTACCCTGATGCAAAAATTCGAAGACATGTGACATCCACCAACTCGCACTGGGCCTACATGGTGGATTACGGCCTATTCCCTCTCCTAGAGATTAGGCCTGAGTCCCAGCTGTGGGAACATTATAAGGCTGATGCAATGCAAAAACCCTGATGCAAATTGGGCTTGCAGATGACAAGCAATGCTTGCCATCCAGCCGTCCCGTAAGAACCAAGCTCAAGTCGATGGCGCGTATTGTTCCAGGGGTGCTTCAAAGAGATATAAGCAAAACTGAAAGGGACCAGCAGGGCCGATGCCTACTAGGCATTGCTCAATACGGGAATGTTTCAAAGACTTACGTTTTTTTCAGGTGGGAAATCATCTAATGACTTATCTCGCTTTAGGGCGGAGCGGGAGGTCGTTTCAGGCTTTTACTGACTATATTCCACTCATAAGTTCCTTCGTTGTCTTGCATTCCAAGGCACCGGGTTTTCCCTTCAGAAGCGAGCCCATGGCCCCAGTACGCTTCGATCCTGCTGGGCTCAAAAAAAAAAATACCCTTTCATTTAACTTGAGAAGATTATTCGTTGGTCTATAAAACTTCATCGAGAAGATTTCTATTGAAATCTTAATTAACGAAACAAAACAAATCATTGTCGAAATATTCCTGAGTTCACTTTTACGGTCGTGTTCAAATACAAAAGTAATTTTCATTAAAGCTACTAAAATCTTTTCTACGTGATCAATCTTTTGAACTGCTAATTTAAATTCCTAGTGATTAGTCTGTAAATAAAGTTAGCTCGATTTTACTTGGTTTAATTGAATTCCTCGTATTATCTGCTTGGAATATTGAAACGTCAAACATTGGAGAGTTGATTGGGTGTTAAATTGAGGGACCAGTTAAGTCAAATACATACCTACCATGGATATTTTAAATTCTTATTTATTGACGTTTTAATTTATTGACCGTTGAATTTATTGACCGTTGTAATTTATTGACCATTGTAACTTATTTTATTGTTACATTCTTTAGCAAAGTTAAAGTACCTATGATAATTTTATAAGTTAATTTTTATTTATTAATAGTACCTACCAAAGTTTATAGTTATATATTTTTATACTTCAGAACTAATGTTGAAATAATTTCTAATAACAAATCTTGTGGATACTGTCTTACAATTAATTATATTATAATATTATTAATAAAAACTAATACTGGTTTTAGTCCGTGTATACTTATTGGTTAGAAAAAAAAAACAGGACAAGTGCGAGTCAAATTCGCACACCGAGGGTTCCGTACAAAGTAACATATATAAATAATCTAATTCCTGAATCGAGTCTCAAAAATTTTCCGAATCCAAAAATGTTTTTTTTTTTTTTGTAACGTAACTACAAATTTACAGTTTCAGATTTATTCCTATACTTCTGCTATGAGACCTTGCTTCATGCCAAATTCCAGGGTTCTAGGTCAACGGGAAGCACCGTATGAATTTTGATTCTTTTGAGAGTGTCGAAATGTATTTTTTTGCGACTTATACAACCGTATCTTTTTCTTACAACTTCGATTTTTTCACAGCTTCAACGGACCGCATTTGTATATGTTTTTGATTTCAAGTCGATACCTCCACGCGTTCCCGAAATAAAGGGTCTTGAAAGACAGACGGACAACAAAGTGATTCTATAAGGGTTCTGTTCTTTTTACTATGAGGTACGGAACCCTAAAAATTATTTATTTTTAAGTTATTTTTAGTTTACTTATCTTGTCAAGAAAAGACTTTGCATAACATCACACTAATCAAACTTCACAATCATATAATAAAAAAGATTGTAGATATGTTCTTATTTCCTTCAATTCAAACGTCAAAATGGGTTTGGCACGCAGGCAGACCAAGTCTTGGTATCATCATCATCAGCCTTTTAATGTTCCCACTGCTGGGACTCAGGCCTCCTCTCTAGGAGAAGGAATGGGCGGTAATCCACCACGCGGGCCCAGTGCGGATTAGGGGATGTCACATGTTTTCGAATTTTTGATTCTAGGACATGCCGATTTCCTCACGATGTTTCCCTTGACCATTTTGAGAGTGGTGGTGATGATATAAATTACACAAAGTAATGCGCCTGGCTGGGTTTGAACCCGCGACCTACAATTCGTAAGTCGGGGCCGTTACCACTCGGTCACCACTGCTCACTCAGTCTCTCACAGTCTTGGCAAAGTTGCTAGCAGCAGCTAGTTTTAAAATAAACACCTTCTATTCTTACCTATTTGACATTTGAAATACCAGAACAATTTGATTTAGAAGTCTCACACGTGTCACTCATGATGGATCGGTCGCAAATCCAATTGTTATGAAACCAGATCAATATGAGGTATTTTTTTTATTGTTATTACCTAGTGTTTGACTGCGATCCCACCTGATGGTAAGTAGTGATGCAATCGTTGAAGGTGAGGCGAACTAGTTTATTAAGAGCCTATTCGCTCTAGCCTTAAAGACACCTAAATTATAATAATCGGACGGGAAGACCGCTGCAGGCAAGCTGTTCCAGTCGCTCGACGTAGATGGTATAAACGACGATGCGAAACGCTTGGTTCGGAACGTAGTCATTTCAGCAACGTAAGGGTGGATACCGCAGTGTCAGCAGGCCTCCTACAAGATGGAGGGTTGTGGGAATCTGATGGACATGTGAGATGCACAGGACCCTTCATTGTGGCGACACTGGGGGGAGGCCTACGTTTAACAGCAGACGTCTTTCGGCAGAAATGATGAATGGTTTTTTTTTTTTTCGGTAGGTAAAATCATCCAATGACAAATCCCGCCCTTGGGTGGAGCGGGAAGTAGTGTCAGACTCTTACTGACTAAAAACCTACCCCGTTCCATTCTTCGCCTTGGTCCCAGGGCCCCGGGTGCCATTTTCACATACCCTTTGACCCCAATAGGCTTCGGCCCTCTCGGGCCCCTACAGTTTGCTGACAACTCCTTGAGGCGCGTGGGAATAGTGCGCGCCGTAAACGATTTGAGCTCGGACCGGTCTGTTACCGGACGGACGGACAGCGAGCTACCCATTGCCCGCCGTCCGCGAGCCCGCGCCTGCGGTGGCCGGAAATCGGGATCGGAAACCCGGCGGCGGCGGCGGCGTGTACGCCGTTGCTTGTTGCGGTCGGCCTCCTCCTTTGCTAGCATTACTGCTTCGCAGAAGGAGGCGATCGCCTGCCACTCTTCCTCGCTCCGGAGCATGGCTTGAACCAAGCCCCGGCGCGAGAGATCGCCGCCGATCGCCCCCACGAGGACACGGCGATGCTCTTCCCAAGCGGAGCACACCTCGACTGTGTGCTCCACCGTGTCCTCCAGGCAGCAACTTAAGGGTGTATACCGCAGTGTCAGCAGGCCTCCTACAAGATGGAGGGTTGTGGGAATCTGATGGAGATGTGAGATGCACAGGACCCTTCATTGTGGCGACACTGGGGGGAGGCCTACGTTCAACAGCGGACGTCTTTCGGCAGAAATGATGAATGGTGGATACTCGCCGTTTGTCGGGTTGTCTGATGGTAAAAATAGTGGAAACAAGTCATGCAATTCCCGCGTACACTCTCTAAAATGCATACTCTAAAACACCGAAAAGCTGGCTCCTCTAACATAGGCGTAGGCTCAAGGCTTGAAATACCAGTACAATTTGATTTAGAAGTCACACCCCGCACACGTGTCACTCATGATGGATCGGTCGCAAATCCAATTGTAATGACAACCAGATCAATATGAGGTGGAATCAACATCGTGTCGATTGGAATACGACGTGTCACAGAAAATCGTATGTATTGCGTTGAAGTGTATATTTGAATATCAAACAAGTGCAGATTTTTCCTCTTTTCCACTATTGGTATGAGAACGCAATTTGTTAGAAGATTACTTCATCATTTTATATCATTTATTCTTTATAGAATTTTGTGGAATGTTGACGGGAGTTTGTTTTGTTTCGTGTCTCAACGGCTAATTGTTGGATAGACTCCTAAAACGCAAAAGCAACTGAAAAAGAAGATGTGGTTTTAGTCAGTAAAAGTCTGATACGGTTTTTGAACTCCACTCTAGAGCGGGAAGTTATTTTATGTTTTCTCACCTTAAAAAAAGTGTCAATTGCTGGTGATTTTTAGCTACCTAAACATTGTCCAAGTCTATGTTCTGGAATAGCATATACCTAAAATATTGGTCTTAGTGACGTTTCGGGCACAATATGTTCGGACTGGCACATTTTTTTTTATCTAGGTAAGTAATTGCTGACGATTCGGATGCAATATATTTGGACAAGAAAAAAGTTTTAAGTGTGCCAATTCGGATACTGTATCCAAAAATATTGTGTCCCAAACGTCAGTAAGCCAAATATTGATTGTAAACCGGAATATTTTCCCGTGGCATAGTTTTCCACTTTGTCATAGGTGAAGTCGCTGTCAGTAGCTTATTGATTACAAATAAGAATATGCATCATATTTTTCGTCAATTTCATAACACAGGCATCTAATGAGTCACTCTAACACAGAGCCGGAGGGCGTGTCAAACTTTTACTGACAAAAAACCCACTGCTATGCCTTGTGATCCAGGATTCTGGGTTTGCCTTTCAGAAGCTAACCCATGGCTAAAGTAGGCTTCGGCCCTGCTGGGTCCCTACAGGTTTGCTGACATCTCTTTGAGGCACTCATGGACTTAAGGCGCTGATGACATCGGTGGCAGGAAACCGGGGTCCTGAATTCCTGATCCCGAGAGCTGGGGCGTGAGGAAGTCCATTTCCTCATGTGTTCATCAGCCACTTCTTTTGCTAGCATTACTGCTTCACAGAAAGAGGCAACTGCCTGTCTTTTCTCTCATAACACGATGGCCTATCATGAAAATAAACTGAAGTGTTCCTTTCAGTAGGTTTCATAAAGCAGTGTTTATTATTATTGCTTTCCTAATCTCAAAAACCTTTCGAACGCAATCGGGTCATCTAAAAATTCAATCAAGCACAACTGTTGACTTTGCTCGACGATTTGTGTGGAAAAATCCTGGCAGCGACGTCGATAAGTGTGCGGTGACAGCCCTATCTCGATCTGTTTACGGTTTCTTTCTGAATTGGGTTCGTGATCCCGCATCGTAGGGGTGTCACGTTAACCTGCGTAATTGGTATTGAGATTTGTGATAGGTAGAAAAATGTTGGTTGAGTACATACCTAATTCGCTGCTTATTTTTAAGTTATATTTTTCAGGCGTTGCTAACAATGGTTTTCCTGATGGTTTGGTTTTAATCAAGTTTTTATTTTATTATGAGTAAGCAGACACCTTTTTTATTTAAATTAATGTTGCCCCACATTAGAACTTATTTCTGTACCTATCGCTTAAAATCCAAGCAATTTTTGAGGTGTTTGTAACAACGGTTTTCACGATAGTTTGGATCCCTGCATTAGAAATTATTCCTGTATCGTGGGCGCGTTCACAAACATGTAAACTGACATACACAAGATACCTAGACCCGGAACCATTGTCTGCTCTATAAATTATTTGCTTCGTGTGAGAATAGAACACGCGACAATCAGGGCAGCAGCTAATCGCTCAACCTCTACACCAAACGAGCCATTGTAAAGATTATTTCTGGTCTTTAAAAGCCTAATGAGAAATAGAATCTATTCTAGAATTTTCATTTTACCCATCTATTTATATTCTATAAAATGTTGAAAGCTTTCCCAAAAATTAATTCCTACAAACATAACTTTGCCTGTTAAAATTTATTAACGATAAACTTTAATATTTCTCCATCTAAAAAGTGTAATATAAAATTATTTGAAACACAAAGTATATAGAGGTAACCCATTATTTTGTTATTTTACGATATCCGAACATAAAATGGAGACGGCATCATTTGGGTCGTGAATTCAGACGTAGGATCGTGTACAAACTTTATACCTTGCGGCGATATTTGAAACTTTCGTCATAGAAGATGCAAATAAACATTGAGAACATCTGGATTCTGAATCTAGTCACGTGGTTTTAATGACAAGTGCTGGTTTGGTGTGGCAGCTATAAAACAAATGAGAGAATATTTGCTTTGTAATGCTTTCAGAATTTACCTTTCCAGATAAAGTTTAACAGCCGTATTTATAAAGAAGTAATTACTTGTTGCTAAGTAATTTCTTAATAAGTCATAACTTGAGGTTTATAAATCTTCATTCAAAATTTAAATTCTTCTTAACTATGGAATACAAATTGTTACTTAAGTAGTTACTTAAGTAATTATATTTATTTATTTATAAATACGGGTGTAAGAGTCTGCTCAGAATAATAATAAAATCATTTATTTCATCAGTGTAGGACCATAATGTGTTAATAATACTGTACAATACGTTCCAAATGAGAACAGGGGATCTAGACAAGTGGCAATCGCTCCGTGTCGAATTCGTTCCGAAGTTCGTTTTCGCTTTTGCGATGTCGACTAAAAAATGGTAGCCAAAGTCACATCGACCAACATAACGCTAAGTCGAAGTGTTGGTT
This sequence comes from Leucania comma, assembly GCA_958295575.1. Taxonomy (NCBI): domain Eukaryota; kingdom Metazoa; phylum Arthropoda; class Insecta; order Lepidoptera; family Noctuidae; genus Leucania; species Leucania comma. The sequence continues at coordinate 8,016,279 of OY282474.1, read as the reverse complement.
CGAAAGAAAAATAACTTTTGGCTATGGTTATCGAATAAAGAAACGTCAAATTCAATACGACAATTGCGGCAAATATAAACAAAGAAACACTTGATATCTTTTTACAGTGAAGTTTGCTTGGTGAAAGTGTTATTAGTGGTGTTGGCGATCGCTCTGATAACATGATGGACGGCGGTTTTGGAGTGCTGGGTGACATCACGGGATCGGCATGGACGTTCAAGTGCTCGCGATACCCCGAGCCCAGTGCCCCGACAAAAAAACCTCTTGACTTAAGGAGCATAGGAAGACCAAGACCCAAATATTAAGACATTATTCGTTCAGTTTTAAACTAACCTTTCTGTAAGACAGTCATCGTAATTAGTATCATTAAAGTCTTAGTCCATGATCAGTGTTAACTTTATGTTTAAAAAAATAGTTAAAAGAGTAGTTAATAGTGGTGTTAAAATTAACTAACTAAACAAAGATATTATAGGTAAGTTGCCTAACTTTGTAAAAGAATTTTAAGTTCCTCAATTACATTAGTTGAAAAAATTATGTTTATGACGATAAACAATCTGAAACTAACAGGGTTTTTTTTCGTTTTTAAGGATAATTATAATGGAGCCACGAATGCGAGCCAGTGGTGAACAATTTTCAACCCTTTTGGAGTTCATGGAAAGGTAAGAAAGTGTTCACCTCGACCATGAACTAGATTCAATTCATATCACTTGAAAATGCTCAGTGTAAACAATGACGTGATCCTAACAATTTGTTGCTTATTCCTCTATTCTTTGTTTGATTACAGTCATGGCGATCTTTCAAATCCCCGTAGTGGGCCTCAAGGGCGATTGAAATCAGAGCGTTTGTGGTGTGAGTTGGTGACAATATTAAACTCAATTGGTGGTGGAGTCAATAAATCTACAGAAAAATGGGAAAAGGTAACAATTGAACAACTATGTATTCTAATCATCGTTATTACCTATTACCTAACTCTGCTACATGTTGCTTAATTTATTTCGAAGGTTTGGGCAGACTGGAAGTCAAAAACAAAAAAAGAAGCATCGTTAATAAGACGTCATGCAAGTGGTACTGGTGGTGGGCCTAGTAATCGCCAAACCCTCACAAGTTTTGAGGAAAGGGTTTTGGCGATTATGGGAAATTTGACTGTGGAGGGTCAGGCAAGCATATAGGAGCAAGGATTTGCCGTAAGTATTGCACTTGTTCATTTAAAAATATTTATTATATTTTTTTTAAACATGTATTTATCCACTTTTTGAGAATATTCGGCTTGTGGCACCATTTGTGGGTGATCTCCTAGTTTTGTATGGAAGCTGTATATAAATCTTATGTCGTTGAAATAGTTATGAAAGAAGCTAAAATATACACAAAACATAGATTTAATTAGTTTTACACAGTAATAGGTATATATTGTTATTTGATATCGGGATGGGCGAGTTTTTATCCAGTTTGTTGCACAAAACTCGATACAATTAAGAAAACATACCAATATATTAAAAAGTAAAAAAAACACGCCACGCCATACTTAGTTACATTTTTTTTCCATCTCATAAGCTATACAAAAAAGGCTATGCGACCCAAAAACCTCAGCAAAAAAAGGGTAAGTTCTGAGGACACTAGTTCAAGTGGCACTGGCTCTCAACTTATACATGAATTATGTCCACAAACTAATTACAAACAAAGTTTCAATTTTTATAAGTGTTTAAATTATAAATCTAACAATAAACCAAGCAACTTGAATATAAGCGCAGAAAAAACGTCCTTTCAAACTTTCGATCACAGGGTAAATTTCAATGCATTAATCACTAAATCAACTTGTGGCAAGGATTATAAAAATAAATAATTAACACTACATAGTATAAAACAAAGTCGTTTCCCGCTGTCTGTCCCTAAGTATGCTTAGATCTTTAAAACTACGCGACAGTATTTTTGGGGTTTTTATTATAGATAGAGTGATTCAAGAGGAAGGTTTATTTGCATAATATATTTAATATCAGCATTGGTCCCGTGCGAAGCTGGAGCGGATCACTAATTTTAATAAATTAAATTAACATTCTACAATTTGATGGATTTTACTAATTATGAAGTACAATAAAAAGGCATGCTGCCTTACAAATACATTTCAGAAATTAGCAACCAAAATTAACAGTTTCATTACAAAACCTACCACCTAAAAAACGATAAAAAAAAAACTTAAATAACTAAACCAATTAAATGGGAAATAAATCATATTTAAACTAAACGCACATTGTATAATAAAATGAATTTATATATAGTTAATACAAGTTTCATATATATATTTTAAATATAGCTAACCTCTTTTCAGGAACCACTACTGCTCATCTCATCCCCGACACAGACTACTACGAATTCACCACCTGCCACGCACCAACAAGACACGATTGGCTTTGAAATCACAATAGCCGACGGTAGGTTTACCTACATAAACATATTTTATAGATGCGTTTTCAAACAGACATTTGAATTCCACTCAGGACTCAGAACAAGCTCATTTCATTTACAGAACCTGTGCCAATATCACCACCCGCGCCTGTAACTCCACCATCTACTAGTTGGCAGCCACTTCAGTCGGAAACTCTCGACTAGGACCATCAACATCACAAAATCAGTCCGCAAGAAGGCGTTCATGGGTGCAACCTGCACCGCCTGCACCTTCCACCCCTCCACCGACTAGCAGGCGACGGTTATTATCCACCCCGAGGTCTGGGGTAACGGCTTCTCCTGCACGCACGACGCTGAGGGCGCGCCGAAGACGTACACTCGCACCATTCGATAGAGCAACGAGCGAGTTCGTTGCTATCGAACAATTGCGTCTACGCCAGGAGGAGAAACGGGACAGGCAGCTCCATGAACGGGAAACTCGTAGGATTGAGGTCGATCATGAGCGTAACCAAGTCTTACGCAGGTTTGGAGATATTGCGCAAGCATGGTTTGACCACTATCGGAGTAAGGACGACACCGAACGACTAGGCACTCCTTAGATATTAATATTTTGATGATAGTTTGTGATTAGGTTTTATATTTATTTTAAGTAGTGATAGTTAGATACTTTAAAATGTAATTGTTAAGTTTCATGTGTAGCTTGTTTATTTTTTATTTAGTGAACCTATGTATATAGTTATTATTAAGTAATTATTATAATAGGAAGAGAATTAATTAAATTAAATAGTTTAAACCTTTTGTTTTACTATTTTTACACATCCAATATGGATTGGATGAGGCGTAAGCGAGTGGATAGTATGAATACTAAGATGGCTAGATGGATGAAAGAATATGAAAGGAACTAAGTATTTCGCTGATCCCAAATAAGTTTGGGGTAAACTGGTGACACCCAATAAAAAGTAGTTCTCCTTTATAGTTAGTCTCTAAAATTATGTGGAGACTGATTTATTATTAATATATCAATCAGAGAAACGATTACATTAATGGTTTGATGTTTAAAGACATAATATAATTTAAACATTTTAGTATAATATCTTATAACAACGTAAACTGACAAGAAATCGAATTAATTACTTACTTTACTAATTTAATTACACACCTTGCTAATTTACTTTTAAGATTACTTTTTATCACTAAATGTCTTACCAAACAACAAATCAAAACATTTAGTAAAATGTACTTGTCCATACAATTAATATTTAAAATTAATGAACTGGGTACAAAATATGTTGTCGAAAATGAACAATTACACACTACAATATATAATTAATAAATATGGGTAAACTTGACTATATCTACAACCTACTTATTAAATAATTGAGCATTGCCCTGCCTCGGATTAATTCACTTCGATTATCTGTGGAGGTGCTGCTAATTTGTGCACTGGAGTCATCATTATCATCCACAGCAGCAGGGATATAATTCGGAGCAGGTAAATGTGCATGCAGCGAAATGTTGTGTGACACAACATGACAACACACAACATGCAATTATTATTTTGCTGGCAACAGTGGGATGGTAATGAAGTGCCCTGTCACGAAGCAAACACCTCCAACGTGTTTTAAGTAATCCGAAGCAGCGTTCAATGCATGTTCTTGCTTGCACATGACGAGTAGTGTATAATTCCTCTCGAGACCCCTGTGGAGCATTTAATATTGGGGTCATAAGCCAGGGGCGTTGTGGATAACCAGAATCCTCTGAAAGGAAGAAGTTTTGAATGAGAAAAATATTTATAGCATCCACACTAAAATCGTACATAGTTCGAGAATGATATATATTTAGCATATATTTAAAATAAAATACATACCAAGTAACCAAACATGTTCACCACTGTCATGAAGGTGACGCATATAGGCTTCCACCAGACTTGATGACCATATGTATCGTGTGTTGCTCCACCAAACTTAGGATTTACATTAATAATTTTTAAATTATGATCACACACCTGAAAATATTGTTTATTGTAGTATTAATCAAAGCTAAAACCATTAAAATAAGTAGTTATGATTTAATTAAAACAATATGATTTCAATACTAACCATTTGAACATTTAAGGAATGATATCCTTTTCTATTATAGAAAGCATGCTCTTCTTCAGCTGGTTTCACTATTGCAATGTGAGTGCAATCAATGCATCCTATCACACCAGGCAAATTATACTTTCTTCGAAATCTGTAAATGAAGTTACTTGTAATTTTATATATGTTGATAAGTAATCAACTAAATTATATTTTAATTTAATTAATATACTTTGCTCAGAAATAAGCATGATTACTTACTGTTCTTTGATTAATGACCTTTCTTGTATTGTTTGTGGAAATTTAATCCACTTGTTCATGAGTGCGGGGTGGTTGAGGGCATCAACAACTTGCCAGATACACCGGCTTGTTGTTCTTTGTGTCAGTTGTTGACTCACACCCACAATCCTTTGATAGGATCCAGTGGCAAAAAAACTAAGAGCAGTGAGCACCTAAAAAACAAAGTCTTAATTAAGGAAATAAAATTATTGAAATCAAATACACCAATTTTCGTTTTTAGTAGCAAGTAAGGTTACCTTAATTTCCAAAGGAATTTCTCTAGATCCTCTTAATGAAGTGTGAATACGCAAATCGTTCCAGAGCTGACGAAAAATGCTCTTATTTAACCGAAAATTCTCCATGAACAATAACTCTGGCATATTTTCCACTCTTTCCATTCTTTGCCGGTAATTTTATCTTTTCTGACGCCTCAACCACACAGTTTCATTATGTGCCGCCCGCAGTAAACGCAATGTATGCATTTTTATTTAAAAAATCAAGAAACAAGCACACTTGATGCAAACAATAACACCAGCTGACTAACAATCAGCCATGTTTTTTTGCTGTTCTACAGGGTCCAAGAGTTCGCTAAGATGTCGAACAAACATTTCGAAATTTCAGCGAATTCGAATGTCAAAAGTGCCACTTGTCTACGTATTTGTATGAGAATATCGTTTATGTTGATCGATTTCGTTGTCATTTCGTTAGGCAGTTTAACATTGTCTAGCAATTAGCGATCGATCACGTGACTTTTCGAAAGCTTATGTCAGTTCCATACATTTTGGAGTTTCGAATTTCGTTATCGTTAATGAAAATGTGACTTTGTCTAGGCCCCCAGGATCGATTGTCATGTTGTGACGTCACGTCACACTGTCAAATCGAAGAATTATAACGGTGAGCAAAACAAGTTTTTTTTTTTAATTTACTTAATTTATTTACAAACTGTGAACGAAAAAAGTCCTCCAATCAAATCAAATTTCATTGTATTACTATCCCAGTCAGAACGGATTCATTTACAGCCACCCTTAACAAAATTATGAATATTTTAAATTCAAAAATTTCGAGCTCCCTAAAAAAGGCCACGCGAAAAAAGTTTTATCAATTCGGATATTCCGAATTCCGATACGGTGTTGCCAGCGGATGGATATTCCGATATACATCGTTGCAACTTATACCGCCCTCGTTCGAGATTTATTCCCGTACAATTTTTATTTCCTATCCATTCGAGCGTGTTGCGGGAGATACGAGTCCGGGCATTTTGCGAAATACCACCAATCATTGTGCATGTGGATGAAATTTAGTAACTATAAAAGAGAACTTGAAATGTTTTTTTGACCAACAAATGTGACGTGAGTGCACGGTTGGCGCATGATGCAGGAATTAGGATTTACTCCTGCGTCATGCGCCAACCGTGCAATTTAAAAAAAAAGTTCCAACTGCTGAAACTCAGGTCAGTTCTTTAGAAGAAGAAATGAGCCGAAATCCACCATACGGGCACAGGGTGTTTTTAATATTGAGCAGATTTCATCACGCATGCTCAGAACGTGTAGCCCCCGCAAATGTCCTTTTCATACAAGTATTTATTATGATGCGTAGAATACGCACATCGGACACGAAGCGTGATACCGGACAGCATCCCCGTATGCGGGTCAATTTCAGATCCCAGATGAAATCTGCACAATATTAGAAAAACCCTCAGGATTAGTAAATGTCGATATGTGTTTGAGTTTTTGATTTTAGGACATGTTGGTTTCCTCATGATGTTTTCCTATCTCGTTTTGAGAGTAGTGGTAATAAAATAAATTGCACTTGTTTGGGTCTTAGCCTACGATGTAGGTACAGTTCGTAAGTTGGGGCCGATAGCACTGGATCATCACTGTACGAATGTTTTGTCTGTCTATTGAAGCTCTGTGTCCCCACTTAGTACATGATGGACCATTGTGTAGACGCCATATAAATGCACAAGTGTTGTGTTAGGACAGAATAATTTGGTCTGATTGGTGTTTTAGTTTCTAATACAGAATGTAGGATACTACGCTCTCAAGGCCTGAGCTGAATTTGTTGTTTTAGTTAACGCTTCTTCATTGCCGTTACCTTAGTTATATCAGAACTAACAGCCCATGTTGCTTTTGTCGTTGCTTATAGTAGCCTTATTCGGTATCTTAAATCCGAATAATGATAATTATGGTGGCCAATCTCAACGGAGATTAACCAGGTACGCGGGAGATATTACATAGAAATACTCTCTGTTCATGTGCTCTCTTACTACAATGGAACTACAATTCGAAACGACTGGGGAGAGATCAGCGCAGGATGTTGGTCTTGCCCTGTTTGCTGTGTGTATTGGTATTGTTCTGTCCCGTGTGCACGTAAAGCTCAAAAGCTTTACGTACTTTTTGAGACATATCACCGTTTATTTCCAGACTTCGAGTAACTGTAGAATAATTCCTAATGAAAAGATTGATTTGTCACTTTTTGCCAGATCTAGGAAAATCTTCCTTGATTACAACAATTTATTCACATAGGATTTCAATAAGGGTTACATTTTTTAGCTAGTAAGATCAGAAGGTTCTCAACGTGGTCATCATCATTATCAATTAAATTTTAAATTATTTAGAATATTGAATCAAAACACAAGTTATAGCTAGGAATTTTCTAGGCAAGAAACTTCTCAGTACCTCGGTACAATACTGCTGAAAGACACCGATTGCAAAAGAGCACAAAGGAAACAGCTTGTGCTTCAGATCACATGACAGAAGCGAAAATTTCATCAAAGCAGGTTTCGGGGCCTTTCGGCCGATTTGGGCCGACTTTACCCGAATGAGCGTTATATAGCCGAACGTGATGACTCAATCTCATTTAATACCCACAAAATAGGTCAGGTAGGCCTCCCACAAGGTGGACCAATGACATGATGAGGGTCGCGTGAATTCCATGGATGCGAGGCGTACAGGATTGGTTCTGATGGTAACACTAGAGGTTGGCCTATATATGTCCAACAGTGGGCGTCTTTTGGCTGAAATAATGATGATGAAAATGCTCAACGCATCACTCTGAAAATATAAAAATTAAGTAATAATATAACGGTACCCAATTTTTACTAAATCAATTTACCACTATGGCTACAAACTAATTTTGAACAACTTCCTAACAAGTCCTCATTAAAAATTTATCATAATATTTTCAACTGAAAACTGAAAATTGGTCTCTACTTTGGCCATTTTCGAACAACACTGTTGTTTCGCGGTCACGCGATACTTCGCTCCATCTTTGCTTGTGTTATGGCAAAGTTTTCTTGTTTTTATTAATATGAACATCACAGCTGTTTGCTGAGAAAGCTTCGGCAGAAATGTAGGTGGTTTTATCTGAGGGTATAGTGTAAGTAGGTGCACAAATACACCGTTACATTTGGTCATTTTAATCCCGCAGAGGGTCGATTAGGTACATGGATCACTATCGATTTGTAAAGAGAAAATTAAAAAATAAAGTACTTTTAAGGTAATATACGCATTTACGACATTATATTTTTACTATTTTATTACTATTTTATTTTTTAAATGAATTTTGTAAAAAAATAGCTACCACAGTTTTGTGGACCAGAAGTCAATGCACAAACGATCTGTGTAAAATAATTCACAATAGAAGTTTTAGTGCAGTTTTTCCCGTAAAACCAATAACTCACTGGGCATTTCATGGAACTGACCGGGCATTAACTAACGCGCTGACCATAAACCAATTTCGTTGACCAATAGAGAAATCTCGATTTGGTAACAAATTGATCTAATCTTAGAATATGAATTAAGGCCCGGTTCTACTCATTTTGACCTTTTTTAAACCTATGGAAATCCACAAATATAAAAGAGAACACCAGGAAAATTTATTTTATTAAAATTGACTATATGGCCAAGGACTTGGCAAAAATGAAAACTCGATATAAATTATTTGGCTCGATAAAAAAAAATCGCGAATCTGACCCTAATTTACGATTTCAAACGTATTTATCTACAAGATTACGTTACGGAACTATTTGAAAGTTACAAAAAAAAAATAAAGCTTGTTATTTAAAAGCGCTTTGCAAGAACAAAAATCTTGAATAGTTGTTGTTTTTTTTTTTATATAAAAATAAAACCGCTGTTTTTGGGCCGCGAAGACGACATAATCCCGAGCGAAGTTCATACAAAAAAAACAGTGACTAGAACCGGCCCTTAAGAGAGGCCTTCCCCACTCGCCTATCGTCAATGTCGAGCATGGTTTAAAAGCTTTTTGCTTCAACTCAAGCAATCCGATGCGATGTTTGATGACGAGAACTGGTCAAGGGTCCTCCCTTTTCAACGAATGTATGACAGACTTTACACCGTATTCCGCATACTTTTAAACATATTTATACTCACCACTCAAAAATTATAATACAACAAGGTTTATTATATCATCATCATCATCAGCCTTTGAATGTTCCCACTGCTGGGACTCAGGCCTCCTCTCTAGAGAGGGAATGGGCCGTAATCTACCACGCGGGCCCAGTGCGGGTTGGTGGATGTCACATGTCTTCAAATTTTTGGTTCTAGGACATGCCGGTTTCCTCACGATGTTTTCCTTCACCGTTTCGAGAGCAGTGTTGATGAAATAAATTACACAAAGTAATGCGCCAGGCTGGGTTTGAACCCGCGACCTACGAGTCGTAAGTCGGGGCCGTTACCATTCGGCCACCACTGCTCGAACTTTCGTTTATTATTAAATGATATTTATTTTGCAAATAGGTTTTAAGAAACAATTTTGCACGTAATTTTTTTTATCGTCAGTTTAAAATAGATGAGGCCGGTGTTTCCTAGCTGACTACCCTGACAAGAAACACCGAGACAAACTCAGGGGTCAAAGTCTCTTTTAAAGTCCATACAGTAAAAATGTATCGGTCAAATCACATGAGAATCATACGGATGTTCTCATCATACTTTAAAAAATGGTATTCACAAATAGCACCTTTGTAATGATTAATCTTTATAATTGTGCCGATTCATAAAACTCATGAAAGGTAAGAGCACGTTTGCTAGAAAAAAAGCAAATAAAAATCAAACGCACATTTACATGCATGTGCCTTGAAAAAAATCCATTCAGCGAGGCACGCCACACAAAAGGTTGAAAACGAACAAGTGTGATTAATTTTTTTAAAACACATCAAACGCACAGCTTGCTTCCTGCTACCAATTAAAAAGTTTGACATTCAGCGAATGACCACCATGAATGGTAGGCGTGGCGGTTAGAAATGGGAGTTTTACACGTAATAGATGTGGTACTTAACAACGTAGAAATATTAGTTTATTACTTTAAATATAGCGATAATAAAGAAACAACAAAACTCAAAAAGACAAGCTACGAATTTGTTCGAAAGAATTACTGTCCTTGGAGCGCAAAAGGCTGTAGTTTTTTTTAGGTGAGAAATCATCCAATGACTTTTCCGTCTCTTAGGCAGAGCGCGAGGGCGAGTCCGATTTTTACAGACTAAAACCCACTACTTTATCTTGTGTTTTAAGACCCTGGGTTTCCCTTTTTAAGGGTATTACATTGCTCAATGACCTTGAAGAATTTACCTCTACACTAGTAGAGAAGAATTGACCTCTACACAGGCATTGCAGGGGGTGCTGCGCGCGGGCTGTTAGTACTGATTCGATTTTTTCTTGATTACTTATCTATATTTAATGAAAATAGAAAAAAAATCTATACAAGTTATTCAATTTATCGTAACATATAATATGGTATAAATTCAATGTATAAAAAATATGGAATTGATGTTCAAAAAAGGCCTATTTAACAGATTTTTTTTCTAGAGTTAGGGTATTTTTTTGAGAAACGTAATCACAAAATTTTTAGTAATGTCCTTAAGCACCCCCTTCATTTTTTATATGGTAATCGTACATAAGGAATAATCTACAAACTTCAATCAACCTAGGTGTTTTTTTGGATTTGGGCGATGTAATCCCCTTAAGTCAACCCATGGCCCAAGTAGGCTTCGGCCCTGCTGGGCCCTTACGATTGCTGCTTACATTTCTTTGAGGTGCACGTGAAACTCGGGCTCGGTCCGGCTGATTACCAGACGGCCGGTCGGTGAGGTACCTATTGCTCGTCGGCCGCAAGCAACCCCTACGGTGACTCAAAACTGTTCTTCTCTCGTTCCACCCAGACGAGGCAAATGACTATTTACTAAAAAAAAAAGAAATGAAATTCCTTTAATATAAGAACTTATATTTTCAAGTCAATCTAAAGTTATGACAGTTCAAAGTGGTGTTATAAAACACCAATTCCATATGTAAGGACCAATAGTAATATGCAATGGAAGATGAAAAAAGTTTTTCTATCAACTTGTTCTCTAACTTAATAGTGCTTAGCTTATAGGTTTAACTTATTTTTATATAGAGCAGTGGGGCTGTGATGGCTTAGTGGTAACTGCCCCAACATACAAGTAAAAGGTGCAAACCCAGCCAGGTGCATAGTATAGCATAATCAGCCTTATAATGTTCCCACTGCTGGGAATTAGGCCTCCTCTCTAAGAGAGGGAATGGGCCGTAATCCGATTTTGACATGACATGAGCTTTTTTTTTTATGGTCGGTAAAATCATCCAATGACAAATCCCGCACTTGGGCGCAGCGGGAAGTAGTGTCAGACTCTTACTGACTAAAAACCTACCCCGTTCCTTCGTAGCCTATCGTGCCGGGGCCGAGCATTCCTTTCGGAAATAAACCCATGACCCCAGTAGGCTTCGACCCTGCCTGCCTGCAGTTAGCAGGCTGGGCCTCTTCGGTGTGCTGACAGCTCCTTGAGGCGCGCGGGAACAGAACGCGCCGTCGACGACTTGGGCTCGGTCCGGTCGGTTACCGGACGATCGGACAGCGTGCTACCCATTGCACGCCGTCCCCAAGCCCGCGCCTACGGTGGCCGGAAATCGGGATCGGAATCCCGGCGGCGGCTGGGGCGAGCGCCCCGTTGCCTCTGCCTGATGCGGTCGGCCTCCTCCTTTGCTAGCATAACTGCTTTGCAGAAGGAGGCGACCGCCTGCCATCCCTCCTCACTACGGACCATGGCCTGAACCAAGGCCCGGCGAGAGAGATCGCTGCCGCCGATCGCCCCCACGAGGACGCGGCGATGCTCCGCCCAGGCGGCATGACATAAGCTGACAATTTCATGAATTTGATTATCATCAGTTCTTTTTTTTTTACATATTGAATATTTTGCACGCCGTAAAGCAAAATGTATTGGGACAATTGACAATAACAACATCTTATCTGTATACCTGCATTATTAGCAAATAAAATATTATTATTATTTCCTTTATTTGTTTTCTATACATATTTTTGATATTTTAAAATATTTCTTGATACAAATATATATATATATAAAAAAACAGTATTATTATTTTCTTTATTAATTGAATAAACATATAAATTATTATTATTATTATCCTCCACGCGGGCCCAGTGCGACGTTGGTAGATGTCACATGTCTTCGAATTTTTGGTTCTAGGACATGCCAATTTCCTCACGATGTTTTCTTTCGCCGTTATGAGAGTAGTATTTAATTAGTTAAATTTAAAAATATTAATTAAATCGCTAAGGTCATTCTCAAGATAAGACGTGACTTCGGGAAGTAGGGATTTATTTGAATATCTATATACATATTATAGGTATAGATAGACTTTATAAAAAGCCACTATAAAGACACACTTTTACAAAACACAAATACAACATTCTATTTACCTATCGCGTCTAATAGCTATTTTGGTCGTCACCACTCTGAATGTAACCCTATCCTGATTTAGCTAAAGTCGGATTTCTTGTAACAGGTCGTGTCAGAACTAGCGTGTTTCGTGTGAACACGTATACAGGGTGGTTTCGACATGCGGTAATCGCTAAACGTCCGGTTCGGGCACGGCCTTACGGTTCAGCCGACGCCTGTTGCCCCGGTTATAAAACCTTTATTAGGGTTCGCGATGAGATGAAAAAAAGGGCAACACTTTGATGTTTGAAACACATTTCTTTTGGAAGACGAGATTTTTGTTAATCATGTGAGTTTTTTGGAACGGTTAGGTACTTGGTTTATGTAAGTTAATTAATTTTAAAAGTATAAAAATAGTTTTTTTTTTTAATGTCTACATGTATAGATTTTCATGGACCAGGAAATTAAAATTGTGAGTACATTCAGATAAATGTGACCTCTTTGAGGCGCACATTAGAAGGCCGAACGGCGAGCTACAAATTGCTCGCCGTCCGCGAACCCAAACCTACGGTAGTTGGGTATTGCCCTGTGACTCCTAACGTCTCCGGGCGACTTGATGAATGAAAAATAATAGGTATAATAATACTGGTATAATAATGGGAGTAGGTGTAGGTGTCTCTCCTAGAGAGGAGGCCTTTGGTGGTATTCTCTAAGAAAACACAGCGCTTCCTCAACGACGAACACCCAAATAGGATACATTGGATTGTTAATTCAATGTATCCTATTTGGATGTTCGTCGTTGCGGCAGCGCTGCGTTTTCTTAGAGAATAGCACCACTGAGCCCTAAGAGTAGGAACATTAAAAGGCTGATAATGCTAATGCATGCTAATAGGTGTAAAAATATAATAATACTGGGGCCTTACCTTAATGTATTAAATTATCAAGCGTGTGAGCGAAAAAGAGGGAGGGAGATATACACCTAATATTCTAGCTATAGAGTTGTACACCCTATTTTTTTAACGAGTTCAGTCTAAGTCGTGGTAGGACTTCTGTGCGAAAGATAACTATTTGAAATTCGGCTAGTGCGTAGTGTGGGATTGAAAAGTCTTGGTAACAAATAGGTTAAATCGACTCGTCGCTTAAAAGGAAGGTTTGTAAAATACCTGGCAATCCTCGACACAGCACGATGCCACAATTTTAAAGGAAAATACTCGTATACCTATCACACGTGACACTGACAGAACAGTCGTTCGGCGACCATTAAAAGTTGAAGGTTGTCATCGAAATGTCTTTCCTCAAATGTTTATGCGTATTCGTTAACATAAGGGCGATAGAAATGTGTAGGAAAGGGATGGAAATAGGAATGCAACAATTAGCCGAAAATGAAACAAATGCGAAAAGAGACAGCATAACCGGGCACATTAATTAGATTTTCATTGCATTGAACTACGAACCAGTTGTACGCACGTCGCAAATGAGCGCAATATTTTGATTGCATAGAATTTAATTAGAGAATTAACACTAAAACCAAACCGCTGTTCGTGATACGAATAGAACAATAAATCTAACTCCAGTTCACTCCGGTACTGAAATTAGAGTTTAATTCAAATATAGATATTGTAGTTAGTAACTGTAATGTTTTAAATGTTAAGAAGTGGAATAATATTATAACAAAAGATAGGCGATTATTTTTCTTTTTTTTATGGTATTGAAATCATTTATGAAGATATCTGCAGGAGAAACAAGATTGCCGACATAACACGAAGAATCGCCAAACTTAAGTGGCAATGGGCAGGGCACATTGCTCGCAGAACAGATAGCCGTTGGGTTCGAAAGATTCTGATGTGGCGACCGCGTATCGGAAGATGCAGTGTTGGAAGGCCTCCTACAAGGTCTTTTTTTATGGTAGGTAAAATCATCCAATGACAAATCCCGCCCTTGGGTGGAGCGGGAAGTAGTGTCAGACTCTTACTGACTAAAAACCTACCCCGTTCCATTCTTTGCCTTGGTCCCAGGGCCCCTGGTGCCATTTTCACATACCCTTTGACCCCAGTAGACTTCGGCCCTGTTGGGCCCCTACAGTTTGCTGACAACTCCTTGAGGCGCGCGGGAACAGTGCGCGCCGTAAACGACTTGAGCTCGGACCGGTATGTTACCGGACGGACGGACAGCGAGCTACCCATTGCCCGCCGTCCGCGAGAGGCCTCCTACAAGGTGGACCGATGACCTGGCAAGAGTTGCAGGGATCCGATGGATGCGAGATGCACGAGATCGTTTATTCTGGCGACACTTGGGGAGGCTTATGTCCAACAGTGGACGTCTTTCGGCTGAAATGATGAGGGTGATAGAAATCCTCTTGGATGGTCTCCTTCAACGGTGGAGAGGTCTGTTAGAATCTAGTTAACTAACGATGATCTGCAGCTATCTTTGCACTGGAGAGTTTACGCATTTAGTTCAATACTTGACACGCTAAGTGACTGCTTCTTTTTTAACAATAGTCCATTGCTTTGTCCTTTTGATTCTTCTGATTTTATTAATTTTTCCTTTCATATGTACAGTCCCTTTTATTGTGGCCTCTAGTCAGTATGCATTTAATTAAAAGTTGCCTAGTTATTTTTAACACGAATAACTCCGCAACCGCAAGTTTTAATTTTACCTTGGTAAAAAATGGACAAGTATAAAAAATATATATATATCAAATATTTTTATTTAACTAAGTATATAAGAGTAAGTATACCGGGTGTAATTGACAGGTTGGCAAAAACGAAAAGTATGAATTCAGACTGCTATTGTTAATATTTTGATAGTGAAATATTTTCCCGGAAATGATAGGTGAACGTTTTTCAATTTTCAATTTTATTTCGGCTACGCAATGTATAACGAACATTGCGATACGCGCGCGACCTTGTACCTCGCGCGTTGTCCATTCATACCTTGTTTGGAATAAATACATAGTACACTACACACTTGTGTGTGTACCTATCAAAAAATTTAAACACAAATTCAACACCTATCAAAAATTAAAATAGTCACTTACCTAAAGTCTCTCGGGTCGTTCACCCGTGAAACGAATTGGCGATTTAGCTGCTGCCGATGTATCAGCCATCTGCAGTACGCCAGTCTACGCGTTGAGTCACCAGGTACCAGAGCCTGCACTTTATGGATCCGATATGGACGTTGCTTGTCCTTTCGAAGGCCTTTGTGCACAGCCCAATGTGAAACACGGGGTCCGTTATTACCTACGCTTTACAAGTTTTGCAGCAGTACGGGTTCCCAAACGCGGATATCGACGGACAACATCTAAAATCGCCTGCTCAGAACGAGCACGGATTGTCCTTCCAGCACCCCGATGCGGCACAATAGGTAAATTTTCTAAAACACGCTGATATGCCCGTGTGATAGTACGACTATTAGCTGGATGTCGTTCATTTGGGTGTCTTTGAACATAGAGCCTTAATGCCAACGACGCGTTTCCTCTAGCTTCACCCAAGCACATTAACATCTGGCCATATTCGCGAGCACTAAACGTTTCATTACGCCGATTCATGACGATAAGTACCACACAACACAAAAACACACAACTCAACTGAACGCAACACACAGTCCCGAACTCTCGACAGTTGAAAGAAAACGAAATAGACGTCTAGATCGCACCATCAATCGCGGCAAACTAAAATGGCGGCTCAGCGCCTCAGCGGTTTTGTTTGTCGGCACGCCTTTGAGAGTGTGACACGTGTAGCAATTAGGGCTGCCCACATGGTATGAAATTAAACATTTTTATTTCGGTAATAGTAAGTACGTTAGTCGAGGTGCCCATGGCGCAGTAGTTACAGTGGTCGGCCTGCGATTGAGATAAAGATGAAGAACTAGGTATTGAAAAATAATCGTATCGTAATCGTATGATAAACATTGTTATTAACCGCTATCTTTTGTAACTTTTACTCATGGTTCTGCTTCCAAGTTTAAACCTAGTACCTGTCAATCCCCAAGCAGCACGCGCGCGATTTTGCACCATTTTCTAAACACTAAACAAACGTCGGCGTTCGCATAGATTATAAATTAAGGTTTTTTTATAGGGTATTTATTCAAGAACGTAAATAAGAAGTTTTTCTTATAGTATGTAAAAATCGAAAATAACCAAAGATTTTCGTAACTACACGCGCGTACGCCGGCTTTCGCTCAGGGATTGACAGGTTAAAGAATGTGAATCTGGCAATATTAACACGATGTTTTTATGTTTTATGTACCACTAAATTGTCTAAAGCAAACAATTTACATTACTGTAATGCAACGCGTGTGTACAGTTCGGGTAGCTTCGTAATTGATACTGTAGATCATTAACGATTTAAAATAAGGTTTTTGGAATTAATAAATAATAAAGTAATCATACTCCTGAGTATCTAATTACACTATGCAACACCGAAAAAATCACCGATATTCCGGATGGTGATTCGTATTATGTATACCTTATAAACGATAGATTACACATTTATATTTAGATATCACATCCCAAAACCGAAATCTCACTTTGTTTACTTTGCGCAACACTTGTTCAAGCGTACATGTTCGATTAGGTAGATCATTAATGTGTACAAAGCAATATTACTCTTAAATCTACAAAATATCGCATTTTTCTGTTAAGTTTCACTTAATTTGTTCAATTTGTGGTCAATTAATTCATAAAAGTGAAAAAAATAGTGCCATTTTCGCTTTAGTTTGAGAGTATTACTAATTTTAAACTAAAATTGAAATTTAAAATCTAGCACTAATTGTGGGTTAATAGTATGTTGTTTAAAATGGTATAAATATTTGACGAGTTGTCCTATAGGTAATATTTAAAAACCAGATACTTTTTGGTGGACTAATGCAGTGCTGTAAACCTAAAAATCATGTTGGCGTCTATAACTGCACAACCACTGTGAAAGGTTTTTCAAAATCTCGAAACTTTCAGTGAAGTATGCTAATATGTCATCAGTGGCAATGAAGATAATTCTCCAGACACCTAAGTTGGATTGATAAAAAAAAAAAAAATGTAAAAGCACTCTCCAAAGGCGGATCTGAATTTTTGTTTCTCAAACACTAAGCGGGGCAAAAACCGACGACAATTTCTTTGCTCCTGGCATATGAGCACTAATCAATGATTCCACTTTATTATATAGCCTCCGTAGTACATATATATTGATGATAGCCTCAGTCCCATTGAAAAAATGCATGGTCAGTTCAATTTGTTGACATTACAAAAAAAAAATCCTTGGGAATCATAAGTTACGAGACTTCTATGAAAAACTTAACATGTTTTCAAATGTGTATCATAAGCGAAGATGCAAAATGTCTTTGAAAATCTATTTCTTACACTCCCGTTTACGTTTCTTTCCGTATACATGGGTGTAATAAGTGATGAAAACGGAAAAAAGATTTCATCAAAAAATTACAGGGTATAAAAAGCGTTATCAAGGTAGATGGTTGCCAGCCATGCTTGTGGACTACCGTAGGATCCTTCAGAGGGACACTGCCACTAATGACTATAAGAGGAAAGCCAATCGTTAAAAAAAAAAGGTTTTTTTCATGTAGAATAACAATTTATGTTCCTACTTCATATAATTTTAAGTAAAATCACTAAATGCCTTTCACTACTAAACTTGATGTGATGTAAAAAAAATATTTCTATATTTCAATTAGGCCTAGGGTGGGGAATCGTAATTACGTACAGTGAACCCAGTGAATTTGTCTTTTTTCTATTTTGTTGCATAGTGTTATTATTAAAGCATTTTACATAAAGAAAATAAAATTACAAGTATTAAATTCCGTACGCGGTACAACCCTAGAGTGTCGGCGCGTAAGCAAAGGCGTACCAAACAAAAGGAGCGAGCGAGCGAGCGGTATGCTGTCTCTGTCTGTGTAGGTACTATGGAGGCCAGTAAACTTTTACAGCTAACAGCTGATTCCGCGCGGGTTGAATGAATTTTCTTTTACGATTACATTGCCGAATTTAAGTTTTTTTGCTTTTTTTCACTAAAATTGTGTTTTTAGGGCTGGATTTTGTTGTAACAAATGAATAAAACACAAATCTAGTTGAAAAACGATCGGAAAATTCGACAATTTTCCTGAAGAAAATTCCAACGTTTTTCAGTCATAATCATGGTCATGAAGCTACTGTTTCAGTTTTTGCCAACCTGTCAATTACACGGTGTATACAATTTTGCACATTTGTGCTGCATGAAGTTTCAATTAATAAATAACCAAATAAAATCAATGAAGATTTGAAGAGCTTACAAACCAAAATAATATCAAATCATACTTACACATAGGAGTCGTGATGTTAATAGGAGATATTAAAATGAAAACTCTCACTAATCCCATCCTGTATACGTCCAATATACGGAAAACAAATACACTTATCAAGTGAATGAACAACATTATCTAACCCATAAACTGCTGCAAGATGTAGGTACAGCGGGTGCCTGATTTGCTTAAATATGTCAAAGAGAAACCGCAATTGGACCCTTAAACGTTACGATAGAGGAGGAGGTTGGACATTAAGGCTGGCCGCACATTTGCTACTATTACTGAAGCGTTTTGAAGCTCTCTCTACTAAACGGGTGCTAAAAACGATCAATCACCGAACACTATTTGATTTTGAAATTGAAGTTCCGTTTTATTGACCGAATTGATGTAAAAAATAATATAGATTCTGTATGAAAAATCTGCTGTTAATGCGACAAGAGTCTATTACTTCTCGGTAAGCGTGCACCAACGCTAATCACAGCCTCACTTACCAGCAAGTAAGATAGTGATCAACCGCGAGTCTTTTAACAATAACAAAGAAAGATAAAAAGGCAGACAGTGACTTACAATCGGGTCTCCAAAAACGATCGCTAGCACATAGTGACGTAGCAAAAAGAAGGCTACATAAACATGCTTGAGCAGTGCAGAGGCATGTATGGATAAGATCTTATTATAATATTAATTATGAAAAAAGACTAATCATAATTTTATCTGTAGGTATAGTAACAACAAGGCTTAGATGAAGTGATGTTTAGTTAGTTACGCCAATAAATATTGTCAAAAATATCGAGATGCATGGCACCGACAGTCCTACCAAAATGTCACGTTTTCAAAAATATTAAATTTTTACTTTCCAACAATCAATATTGCTGATAGAATTTCACTTCATCTAGAGACCCAAGAAATACGTTGAACCATTTTATTTTTTATTGCGACTATTATTCGCAATAGAGAACCGAGCCTAAGTAAAACCGAGATTTGAGGTCATCCTAAATGCTCGTATTTAAAATATGCACGACCTTTTAGTCCCTAAATAGAGACTTAAAACGAATGTCAGTAAGGTCGATTTTCTAAGAAGCATTATTGATGTCCTCAAATATTCAGGAGCTATTAAGTACATTTCGATGTTTGTGGAGATATGCAACATTAAAATGCTTCGGACTGTCAATTTAGAGAGGACAATTTGGGAAGCTTTAATTTTGCCTAGAATATAATGATGGTTATAACGTATAAAAACCCGTTTTTTTTTTAAAGCTATGAACTAGTGCATGCCTGCGATCGATCCCACCTGATGGTAAGCAGTGATGCAATCGTTGATGGTGAGGCTCACTAGTTTATTAAGAGCCCATTCACTCTAGCCTTGAAGACACTTAAATTATATTTGAAAATGTGGAGTAAAAGAATAGAATACAATTAAATCGTTTAATTTAATTAATAAATGTATTGTATTTAGAAAATTAAAAAAGAAGCATAGCACAGAAAAGTAATTTAAGAGATTTATAATGAATCCGTTCCTGGGACACAGGCTTCGTCTTTAGAAAAGGGAATGGGCCGTAATTAACCACGAAGGCCCAGTGCGGGTTGATGGTTGTCAAATATCTTTGAAGTTTTGGTTCTGAGACATACCGTTCCTCACGATGTTTTATGTTTCCATTTACCGTTTTAAGTCGTAAGTAAAATGCCATTTTAGATTTAAATCCGTAATGTACCTAAAACTCGCAAGTTGAGGTTATTTCAAGTACAAAGCAGGATAATTATTATTCGTATATTCTTTAGAATTATGTGAAAAATTTATAAAAAGACCTTAGATACAGAAAGACCGGCCCTAATATAGGACATTGCTGTGGCAGTCATGTTGTTGGCTATGTCTGATAGTGTAATGAATTTATTTACGTGTATGTTTTGTATAGTAATTTATGTATGGGTGCTATTGGTTGCCTGAAAGAAATGCTTATTATTCATTTATTTATTATTAAGGACCTCCAACAAAGAATGTACACACACAAGTTAAGTTCATTACATTTCTATTCATTATTAAAATAAAATAAAAAACCATTATTGTTGATTTTAGTTTCATCATCAACATCAGACTTTTTAATGTTCCCACTATTGGGACTCAAGCCTACTCTCTAAGAGAGATAATGGACCGTAATCCACCACGCGGGTTCAGTTCGGATTGGTGAATGTCACTTGTCTTCGAATTTTTGATTCTAGGACATGCTCACGATGTTTTTCTTCACCGTTTTTGAGAGCAGATTTTAGTATACAAAAAATAAAAGTATTTTGAGTATTATTATTATTTAATAGTAGTCATGTTCTTTCGCATTTATTATTGAAGACGAAAATACACTTACATAGATTTAAAAAAAAACAAAGTCCCAAATACTAACAAATTGTGTCGTTTATATGCTACAAACAAAATTCGGACCGCAATCTAAAAACCCATTCGATTCCCCGAAACAATAGGAATACCTCACGATTTTGTAATATTTTATTCAAATTGTTCTATGTTGACGACCTCGAGTATTTATCAGATTTAACTCCCCCGTAAAGATATGGCCGTGTTGATATTATAAACATAACAAAAAAATAAATTCACGATAAAATTTCAACACAGAAAAACAGTGAACCTTTGGAATTTTTCACGAAGTTCCTACTAGTAAACAAACAAAAAATTTCGTCAACTTTTTTATTAAAAATTTTTGGAATTTAGTTGCCGTGACGTTAATGTAATTTCAGTTTATTTTTTCGTTTTCATTATTTAGTTTTGGCCTGACATTTTTTTTGTAGCGACTATTTTTCATGACAATCTACAATCATGAAGTATTGTCGTTGCTATGACCTTTTAAACAAGCAGTGTATCAAAATAACTGTTCCATATTTTAGTGTATTATGTTTTGTTTACGTGTGAGGAGTTGGCACGAACGATCTTCGAGATTAAGCAACGCTTACCGGGGTTTGTTATAAGATGGGTGACCTTCTTAACATACCACGATTACTTTGTTTCAGAAGACACGCTAAACCGTCATTCCCGGATTTGCAGATGTCTGACAGTCATTTTTAGGATTTCGTACTCAAAAAGCAAAAACGTAACTCTTATAGGATTACTTAGTTCTCCATATAATACATGAATAAAGTGTTTTTATCACTATAAGACTCTAAGAAAGTGCTATGGACTTCTTTAAAAGTGCAAAAGAACGCTATTTCTTTTTTTTTTAACAAAACCATATAAATAATAAGTTAGAGTTTAAATACTTATTAGTCCTTTTGGTGTTCTTAATATTATGGAAAAAAAAACTTAGTTGTCCGTTTGTCTATCTGTCTGTCAAGACCTTTTATCTCGGGAACGCGTGGAGGTAATAGGGTACTTCCCGTTGACCTAGAACCTTGAAATTTGGCATGAAGCAAAATCTTATAGCACAAATAAAGAAATTAAATCTGAAAACAGTAAATTTTTAGTTACGTCACAAAAAAAAAAAATACTTTTTCGATTCGGAAAAATCTTCGAAGCACGATTCGAGAATTGGACTATTCACATAAGTTTGTACGGAACCGTCAGTGTGCGAGTCCGACTCGCACTTGCCCAGTTTTTTTGTGTGTGGCCTCTCGAAGGTCAACCTATGAGTTCGTCGACTGCTTAACTGGACTTGCCTATAGGAGCCCTAAATTAAGCCTCCAGCCAAGGTTTACCTAACTAATCTCTGACAGTCGTTATGGATAGACAGACAATCTGTCACAAATCTCGACGAGGTATTTCCACAGTTACTGGCGTTAAAAAAAACAGCCAGATACAGCCAGATAAGATACATTGGATTTTTAACATGTGTAGGCATTGTGTAGGTACTGTGGCAACCAAACAGGTCATATTCCGGGGTAAAGTGCAAACTATCACGTTGTAATAATTTAAGGGTTTAAGTTAAAAAGAAGTTAGGATAAAAAGAGAGTTTTCGTATTAGATTGTCATAGAATTTCAATTATGAAAAAAAATGGGGCTCAATCAGTACCCGTTACTGATCATATTTGTGTAGTCAAAAGTACAAAAAACGAAAACCCAAAATTGTCCACGAAAAGTTGTCATTATTGGTAAATTCATAATTGAATCATCATTCATAACAACTACTACTAGAAAATACTAAACGCAATGTTTTTCCATTTTTATTGACATTCTTTCATTCATAAACAATAACCTGTACAATGTTTCCATAAATTGAGTGAGATTTTGGGATATAAACAAACGCTTATAACTTTGCTGTTTGTGAATATTATTTATTGAGACTTTACTTAAATAATAACAAGACCTTTTCTAATAAGCCCTTTAAGTATTTGCACTAATTAAAAAATAGTGGTGTATCAATTTTTTTTTATAAGTAACATAAATTATAACTTCGATTCACAATATAAAAGTTTAATAAGCATAAAAGCAAAATTTGATTTACGCCTATTTGGATTTTTATCGCTGCAACAGCGGTGCGCTCAAAGCTATTTTCTTGCAGAATAGCACTGCTCCCCTCCTAGCCAATTTACAATCGTTTCGTTTTACGTTAACGCTTGGAGTTGGCCACGCCCCCAATTCGTTTGATCGAACAAAGGAGGCGTGGCCAACTCCAAGCTTTCTCGCAAAACGAAACAATTGTAACTTGGCTAGGGAGGCTGGGCTGTACAAATCAGATAGGAGTAGATAAGCAGTTGCTCCATGTAAAATACTTTTACTGCTCTGTATCTGGTTAGACAAGTCGATCCTAACATAGTTGACAAAATGGCTAGGCAGATTGAATTTTTTATTTATTCCAAACATTTGCTTGACCTTTTTCAGCGACCCTGACCAGGTCATCGGTCCACCTTGTGGGAGGCCTTCCAACGCTGCGTCTTCCGGTACGCGGCCACCACTCCAGAACCATTCGGCCCCAATGGCTATCTGTTCTGCGTGCAATGTGCCCAGCCCATTGCCACTTAAGTTTGGCGATTCTACGTGCTACCCAAGTTCCCTTGCGGATATCTTCATTCCTGATTCGATCACGTAAGGAAACTCCGAGCATAGCCTTTTCCAAAAAAAAGTAAAGTACACTTGCCTAGAAGTAACCTATTCACTCTTGATTTAAAGACAAGGTTGTAGCTATCAGTAGTAAGGGTACCAAGTACCTGTGGTAAAAAGCCGTAAGTAATGTAACTTTCAAAACATCATCATCATAATTTCAATTGTCAAAGGCGTCCATTGTTGGATATACTAAAGTGTTGCAACAACGAACAGTCCTGTAAATCTAACATCCATCGAATTCCTGCGACCCTCATCAGGTTATCAATCTCCAATCGTTACCAAAATGAAAAATCGTGTACTATTATTTTCTGTTTTATTATTAGTTACAATCAATATAATCTAAAGCAATAAATTCAATTATTTAGATCAAACGTGCCAAGAACAAAACAAATCAAATATTTTTTTTTATAAATTGAAATTAGAACAAATGAAATAATATATAAATTAAATTAAATCCCATTATTTTCTGGCAAAATTAAAAGAAATGAAATAAATAAAGCATCTGTTCACTGAAGTCTCGCACCAAAATGAATCAGAAAAAAGAACCAAAAAAAATCGTTCTACGCAGCATGCCCTTAAATTAATCAACACGGAAGACGAAACACGAAAACCTATTAATCCAATCGGTATGAATCAGTAAAGCTAATCAATGCCTACATACATGTAAACTTGCAGCACCTTGGCATACAGGCAGGCAGTTCTTGGCGCCTTGCCAACTAATTAGTCATGTAAATGGAAACTACGCAGCTTGCTGTTTGGCGACACTAGGGCACACGGATCTATAGAGCCGGAAGGTGCAGGACTCGGAGAGTAAAGCAAATATTGAACGTGCGGTCTGTGATTTGGAATTTGTGGAAAGGTAGACTGTGGCAAGGTAAAGACAGAGAGGTATTGAGAGCATTTAAATTGTGGTAAGAAAATTAATTTTACATTCTGATAAGTTCTGTATAGAAAAAGGTTATTCCAATAATTGTGAATTTTGAGTTATGATTTAATACTGATAATAATATTACAAGAATCAGTTAAAAGAAAAACATCTTATAAACTCGTTGTGCCAATAGGTCCGTCCCTTATTTGTTTTTCATACTACCCAATGTCTCAATAACGGAAAAATTTAGGCACTGCTGGTCTACTATGTAATAATCTCACCGTGGAAACTAAAATGAGCTTGAAATGAAATGTCAATGTTCACTTAGCGGCGAGATATTTAATACAAAAGATAAAAAATAAAAAAACGCCTGAAACAAATCGATTTTTATTAATCAATCATATATAAAATTGATTACACATGCCAAAGCTACACTAACATTTTAAGATAGACAGACCGAAAATATTCCCTAATAATTAAAAAAAAAATATATATCTTAAACTATTAAAAATCGCGGAACACATCTATGGGGTATTCTTGGATACCCATTTTAGATATGAGGGGTCTAATTTTTTTACTGACATTCTATTTGGACCGCCCGTTTACTGGCTGATATTATATCAGGTATTTCTTTCACGCAAAAGGAGACTTGCCACTTCCGCACATTCATATTCCACGCTAACTGTAGTGCTCGCGGTGGATTGCAATCACTGATTGATCCCAGCTCCGTGCACCAGATACTTCTGGTTGACTAATTGTACACATATTAACTTAGTTGTATTAGTTTCCCAAACTTTGCCCCAAGGAAACGTTCATTGTGAATTCCCGGAAATTCTTGAATGGGATTTGGAATGCGGATTTTGTAAGCAAATTACAGTGTGGTTGGGCAAAAGTTCTGTTAGAGGTCGTGATTCCACGGTTTTCAGGGTAGGATACACATTAGGAAAGGAATCTTTGTAAGTAAGATCGAGTTTATTAGCAACTTTTTAAATGTTCATTGGTAAGGTTGTTTGGTCATTAATTTATAATTATACAGTCGTTTATTTTCAACCAACTTTTAAATAAATTACAAATAAAAAATCTTTTTTAAAAACAAGCTTTCAATTAAATGGGCTAAAAAGAAGAAAATAAACTTTTCCTTTATAAGTTTTACTATCAATTTATAACGGCATTACACAATTTATATGATATAAAAGCTTGTCGCGAGATTTTGAAAATATTAAAATCAACAGATGAAGTTATTTAACTTATTTAATTAATGAAGTTATAATTAGCTGTGTATTTACACAGTTAAATCTCGCGACAAGCTTTTATATCATATAAATTGTGTGATGCCGTTATAAATTGATAGTAAAACTTATAAAGGAAAAGTTTATTTTCTTCTTTTTAGCCCATTTAATTGAAAGCTTGTTTTTAAAAAAGATTTTTTATTTGTAATTTATTTTTTACTTTTTAGTTATACCTTATTTAAATCACATTTGTATTCTCAGCAAGTCCTTTCATTTGTTACCCATAAAATAGGAAAGCATAAGAAACTTAGTCTGCTATCTTTAGAAGTCTGCCAGGTTTTTTTTTTTTTTTTGGTAGGTAAAATCATCCAATGACATCCCCTACCCTTGGGCTTGGTTCGGTCTGTTACCGGACGGACGGATAGCGAGCTACCCATTGCCCGTCGTCCGCAAGTCCGCGCCTACGGTGGCAGGAAATCTGGATCGGAATTACGGCGGTGGCTGCGTCGTGAGCGCCGTTGCCTGATACGGTCGGCCTCCTCCTTTACTAGCATTACTGTTTCGCAGAAGGAGGGGACCACCTGAGAAGTCTACCAGGTTGGATTTATGAAACAAAAATGATGGTGGTGGATCGTAAGACTAACAATCAACCTAACTTACATGAAATAGCCAATTGCGAAGTTGTCCAGAGTTTATCTACCTGGGATCCACAATCACACTGGGAAATGCGGAAAAGATTCAAGCACCGTAAAAAGATTAACGCTCTTGAAATGTGACGCTGGAGGCGTCTACTGAGGATAAAACAGACTGTTCACCGTACTAACGTTTCCATTCTTAAAGAGCTTTGCATTAAAACAAAAACTTTCGTCGATTGTGCAACAGCGAATTTTTAAGAGGTTTGGATATATCATAGGCAATGAAAGCTCTTTGGAACCTTTAGTGGTACAGGGAAGAGTAGAGGGCCTACGTTCTCGCGGCCAATCGCCTACCAGATGGACAGACCTCACTAAATCATCTTCGAAGTGTTCCCTCATTGAATGTTCACGAAGTTCCATGAATAGAAAGAGATGGAGAAGTCTCGCAAAAGCCGCAACCAACCTGCCAGACGATCCATGACCCCTACCACTCCACCAAGAATATGACTGAGAAAAAGGAAAATATTGGATTTAGAGTAATGTCACTTTATTTTTCAAGTTACTCTCTGCAAGTCCTTTCAATTGGTAACTATTTTGTAGGAGTATATTAAAACTAACTAGTACGATCGATGGGGTTGTGTCGTTTAACTGCGGAGTTCCTATGACCACGTTCCAGTTCCATCATCAGACCCTGGTTACCATATAGGATCCAAATACTCGTCAATATGAATCAAACGAGCCCAAATTCAATGGGGTTGTATCGTTTAACTACGGAGTTCCTATGACCACCTTCCGACTCCATCATCAGTCCCTGGCTACCATACATGATCGAAGTACTCGTCAATACTAATCAAACGAGCTCAAACTCGATGGGGTTGTATCGTTTAACTACGGAGTTTCTATGACCACCTTCCGACTCCATCATCAGACCATGGCTACCATACATGATCAAAGTACTCGTCAATACTAATCAAATGAGCTCAAACTCGATGGGGTTGTATCGTTTAACTACGGATTTCCTATGACCACCTTCCGACTCCATCATCAGACCCTGGCTACCATACATGATCAAAGTACTCGTCAATACTAATCAAACGAGCTCAAACTCGATGGGGTCGAATCGTTTAACTGCGGAGTTCCTATGACCACCTTCCGGCTTCATCATCAGACCCTGGCTACCATATAGGATGAAAGTACTCGTCAATACAAACTAAACGAGCCCAAATTCGATGTGGTTGTGTCGTTTAAGTGCGGAGTTCCTGTGACTACCTTCCAGTTCCATCATCAGACCTTGGTTATCATATAGGATGAAAGTTCTCGTCAATACGAATCAAACGAGCCCAAATTCGATGAGGTTGTATCGTTTAACTGTGGAGTTCCTATGATCACCTTCCGGCTCCATCATCAGACCCTGGCTATCATACAGGATCAGAGTACTCGTCAGTACTAATCAAGCGAGCCCAAACTCGATGGGGTTGTATTGTTTTATTACTGAGTTCCTATGGCTACCTTCCAGCTCCATCATCAGACCAGCTCCATGTCATCATAATGTTGCATTGTCACCCGATTTACACATGCATGTAAAATTTCAGCTCAATCGGTTGAAGATATCTGCTTCAAAATTGAGTTGTAAGATTTGAGCCGAACATACATAGTTACATACAGTGCAAGCTAATAGAAAGCTTGTAAAAAGAGAAGGTTCTCAATTCAGTTGTATTTTTTATTGAATGATATATTAATTTGAAGAAGAATATAGGTAGTTGTCAAGTTCTTAAGATCTATAGCGAAACCCTATAGGATTTCACTATATTCGGCATTTCAGCCTTACAAATATTAAAATTTTATATCTTGGTTATAGCATGTAGTACCAATATTCTGATACTACAAAAAGTCACTTTTTTTTTTAAGTTTTTTAATAGTTTTTAGAAATCGCCCAAGGACCTGTAGCTTTTCCTGGCGTTATGAATACGTTGGTCGATCTATCTCCCTTTCCGGCCTGTTTTCAAAAGATACTAACTGGCCCAAATAGAAATCATCATAGTGTTTTTCCTGCGCATCTACTTCAACCATAACGTCACCACGCAGTGGGTTTCTGCAGAGGGAAAGCGCTGTTGAGGCCGGCCGAGAGGTGGCGAAATGATCCAGACGTGGTAAAAGACTAAGACTGGTTTAAGACGAAGGAGAAGAATGTCTGCATGGACTTATGGGACGCCTTGGCAAATCAGGGATACAGAAGAATAAAATTGGATATCAAATTTAATACAATACAGTAAATTGAGTGTTCAGCAATAAAATATAAGTAGCAAGTCAAAAATATCAAAATAGAATATTAATAAGTAAACATAAAACATTTTAATTATTCACTTCAACACACCAAGTTTGCAGTTCTCAAGCTGATTAAATTATTTTTGTAGCAAACTTTTGTTAAAGAAAAATAAAAATACATTTTTAACGAATCAAACGGATAATGAATTTGTCATTTGGAAGCCCAACGGACACTTTAATTGGGCTGTATACAACTTGGTGGAAGTTTTTATTGCGTCTCTCCTAATCAAAATTTTGTCACCCGGAGTGGAGTTTTATTAGCAAGGGTCTTCAGCTATGCTTAAGACTCATGACTTTTTCTAACTCCATGTTATAATATTAAAAACTTCGGCTTTGATTTAAACTTTGTTCAGTTTTTTTAATAAAGGTGGCAATTTTTCGGGTTCCTTAGCGAAGTGATAAAAACGGAACTCTTTTTGAGTTTTTCATCTTTTTCTGTCTGCCCGTCCAACTGTCCAAATCTTGAACCTCTATTATTGAAAAGTTTTTTTATGAGTATTAAGAAATTGCTCATAGACCTGTGGCTTTTCCTGGCATTCTGGATACGCCGACTGATCTCCCTTTCCTCACTGTTTTTGAAAGATACTAACTGGCCTATGTAGACGTGGGCCCTAGCGTCGCCATGCAGTGAATTCGTGAAGTGGAAAAGCGCCGTCGAGGTCGACCAGAACCAGAACCAGGCATTTAGAACCAATTGTTGTACACATATGTATTTCTTGAATGCAGGTGTTAAGATAGGTAGAAAATATGACAATGTGTGTGTTATGTTACTCGTGCCTGTACTTGCATAAATATTCGTCCCGACGACTGCGGAATCATTCTTTACGTCGTCCAATACGCACTTGGCAGATTTTACAAAGTCCAAGTCCAATTTGTTCGTTGTAATCCAAAGCAGGTGTCTAGATTCAGTTTTGTATTTAACTAGACTCATTTTATCTGATATTGTACATACTAGACTGTGAGTACAACTTTATAAACTTTTATTAGTGTCGTTGCCATCTAGTTGTTAAAAGAGAAAAAAAATCTTAACAAAACGAAGCTCTTTATCTTTAGAGAATTGTGAAGTTTTACCAAGAAAGGCAGCTTTATGTGCTTAGTGACAGACTGAGAAATTACTTGCCTGTAGAAAGAATTTTTGTTAAACAAAGTTTTATAAAATGGCAAGTGTTTTAAACAGCATTGTTTTAATAATAATAATATCAATAACTTTCTTTGGGTTTGGTTACGTATTCTTGCTATTTATGAATAAAAACATCGCAATTGTTTAAAATATATATCGTTTATCTATCCTTTTTTTTAAGTTTTTTTTTTCTGCGAGAGCGGGCATTCCGAGGTACATTTTCATACAGCTGCTATTACGTGATTATGATGTTATTACACATCTTCTAGTGGATATTATTTAGGCTTTTATAAAAATCAAATCATAAATTTGTGTAAAATTAATTTACCTCTGAATATCTGCTATTTTACGTGAACTTTGGCCCTCTATAAAAAAGTACTTATATAGAAACCTTACACATTTAATCGAGATTCTAAATGATTTTTTTAATAAATAAAAAATTTTCCTCAAAAGCTTTTAAGGGTTTTAAAAAAATATGTATTTCCTGGAACTAGTTTTGTGAAATATTCGAGTAAATCACGGAACTACCGAATACCAAACAGTGTTTTCAGCCGTTATCTCTCTTTTTTCGCATTGCCTCTCCATCAACATCGCGTTTGATTGCTTTAGATGAGAAGCAACAAGCTTTTAAATCATGCTTGACGTTGACGGTAGGCATGTAGGAAAGGATCACCTAATATTACGTGTATAAAGATGAAAGTATGTGAGTGCATATGTTACTTTTTCGCTTGATTTCTTCGTATTCTAGTAGAACATGTAGTTGAATAGAACATATATTTTTTTTTATCCCGTTAGTGTATTTCCTAGGGGTAATTTTCTACTATCACGCAGACGAAGTCACTGGCAGCAGCTAGTTATTAAAAATAACTTCTTTGCCTTCCCCTAAAACTCTGCTATTTTTCCTCAGTTCTTTACCCTTTTGCGTTCCAGGATCACGATAAGTCTTTCGAACAATCCTTTAGTCCAAATTTTATCTACCGGTTTTTTTTTCCGAGTAATTGCTATGTTATGTCGCACTGTTGGGCAAATGCCTTTGCACACACACGTGTATGTCCGATGCTGTTGTAGGCCAGACAGTTTTCGTTTTGAGTCAGGGTTGTCCCTACATCTTTGTCTAGGTTTTTTACGATGTCACCTAACATTTAATGGATCTTTAGGCCCCTGAAAAATTTTCTAGTATCTAGTTTATTTTGATTACTATTCGTTAGGTTCATTGAAACTAAATGGTTTGTCCACTTTTTTTACGCTCCGATTCAACGATTATTTAAAATAAAAACAAAAAATAACCCATAAAAAAGCCGAAAAATTAAAAAAAAAAATGTAATTTTGAAAAACTAGTTTCACGAGGAAAATAACTGAAAAAAAACCCACGTGCACAAAAATCAACCCTGTACGTCTGAGTAGTAGCAAAAATCATGTTTTTTTTTAAACGAAGTCATGGTTTTTCATAACAAAAAGTTTCTGTTCTGCCTGGTAGCTGAATGGCTTTGAATAGAAATCCAATTTAACCTTTGACAGCAAACATTTTGCCGAACAGTTACGAAATGTTTGCGAGTTCGGCAATGCATGTCGACGGATACTAGTTTGTTGGTAATTGTTATGACCAGCTATTATTTGTTCGGGTATTTGTTTTCAGAAGCATTTTTACACCAGTTAAATTTGCAGTGATATTTTCTTAACTGCTAATTCTTCCGCTTAGCTACTTTTTACACGAGTTAATCTAGAACTACATTAGACCGACGCACACGTGCAACACGCCTGATTTTTACGTAGAACGACGTCGCGTGGCGTGGATCAAGTGTAGCTCTACAAGTCTAGTTTCCATATAAAATGTATGGAAACCAACGCGCCCAGATCGGCGTGTGTAGCACACGTGTGCGCAGTGTAGTTTTTTTGCTTTACAGTTGCAATGAGATTCTCTTAAGCTCTGCTTAGCTATTTTGTACAGTAGTTTTTTTTTTTATGGTATGTTAAACATCCAATGACAGATCCCGCCCTTGGACGGAGCGGGAAATACTGTCAGATTCTTACTGACTAAAAACCTACCCCGTTCCTTCGTAGCCTATCGTGCCGTGGCTGAGTCTTCCTTTCAGAAGCTGACCCATGACCCCAGCAGGCCTAGACCCTTACACTAGTTAAAGTTTCTGTGAGATTCTCTTAAGCTGATAATCATTCTGCCTGGGTATTTGGCATTCTGTTTTTGACATGAGAAATATTCAAAAAACTTCTTATTTCTCGTCTTTTACTGACTAAAACCCACACATGTTCCAAGCTGCCAAATAATCTGTCCAGCATTTTTTTTTATTTTCTCTGTGAAAAATCTTCAAAATACTTCTTCTGCTCTGGGTGAAGCGACACGGAGTGTTAGTTTACTAATAATGTCTTCACTAGCAATTAAAACGATAGGGCTAGGAGGTGTTCATTATTACATGTTCTATTATTATTATTACACGCATACCCACCCCACTATCGGACTGGCTAGGTGTACTGGGTTAGCTGTGATATCATATTCTTGTTATTGTTAATGTCTTGGATAGCACAGCATAACCTCAGCCGTATAATTTTCCCACTGCTGGGACTCAGGCCTCCTCTCTAGGCGAGGGAATGGGCCGTAATCCGCCTCGCGGCAGTGTGGATTGATAGATGTCATAAGTCTTCGCAGGCCAAGGCACAAGGCCTAGTCCCAGCAGTGGGAACATTATAAGGCTGATGCTATGTTATAATAGGCTACGAGTGCTACTCTAATGAGGTTTGTATTGAAATATTTTTTTATTTAAATTCAGAATAAAAAAGCAACATCTTTTTATACCGTATCGTTTTCGAAAAAGAGTATTACATCAAGATTAAATAAAAAAATATTTCAATACAAATTTCTTATAGACCAGTATACACAGTATTCATAATATTTTTGATGTTTTAAGCACATCGTACAAGAAAACAGAAGATGAGTTTGGAAGAGCCATGGCGGCCCTGGAACGCCAAAGGCAACTGAACAAACTCGAGTATGCTTAAGTTCGTAAAAGTCTGATACTCGTACTTGCTCCACGCAGAGAAGGAAAAGTTATTTGATGATTTCCCATTAAAAAAAGGCCAGTTTTCTATTACTTTTTTCAAACGAAACGTACTATCGTACCTAACCATATTGTGTGTTCGTGTGTACACTTGCGACCCACATATTTGTTCACCTGAACTACGCCGCTGAGGTTTGTGTGCTTTTTGATGGGGATTTCCTGTGTGACATCGTTTGGCACATAGGGATATCAAATCAAACGATTTAGTCGACACTAGTGATACGGTTAGGTTTGTGCCAGTGCTTAAAACATCTCGGGTAATGGTTCCGTGTGTACAGTTATGGGTATTGTAGGTATTGATTTTGTACCACCACACAATGTGTTTCATCATTATAATCATCAGCCTGTTAATATTCCCACTGCTGGGACACAGGCCTCCTCTCTAAGAGACGGAATAGGCCTTAATCCACCAAGCGGGCCCATTGCGGGTTGGTGACTGTTTCCTTCACCGTTTTGAGAGCAGTGGTGATGAAATAAATTACACAAAGTAATGCGCCTGACCGGGTTTGAACCCGCGACCTACAATTTGTAAGTCGGGGCCGTTACCAATCAGCCACCACTGCTCTTACAATATTGTTTGCATAATTAAATATTACGCAAACAATATTGTGTGGTGGTAGACTAGCTGTTTTGCTATCTGTACACGATTGTAATGACTACTGTTCAGCTCTATTTCAGGAGTATCTTACAAGAAACCCTTATTAATCTATCAGTATTGTTGCATCGATGAGATACCAACTAGCTGGCTTGATAAATGTTTCGAAAGATGTTGGCATTTCTAGAATATATTTGAATTTTTGATAGGCAAAAGTAGTATGTTATTTTTCAGTGCTATGATGTCTGTCGTAGTGAAATAAATTAATTTATTATAAATAGTGGTTCAAGGCTCCAAGTCGTTTTTTTTTTTTCATACAAGTATCGCAGTACTAGTGCCAGCCTGAGCTGAACACTCTACGGTATAAATATGTAGGGCATTGCTAATCCAGATAGGAAAAACGAAACCCCTTCCAAATTATCAAGGTGTCAAGATTATGGCATACGATAATAATAAAACACATTTTAATAGGAATAAGATACAATTTTTAACTTGGGTACTAGCTCGCCTGTCTTGATTACAGCGTGCACCGAACTACCGGGGGTCCGAATTAGCGAGGCCTTTCTACATAGGCTTACCTATTTTCAAATTGCCAATTACATAATCACTCTCATAGGTACTTAATATTCCCAGTGATGGGATAACTCTATAATTACACATTCCAAGCTTAGATCTCTATGAAGAAGAATAAGTAAGAAACTTCATGGACACTCTTTTAATCATTGCTTAGTAAACTTAACCTTGAAAGTAAAGAAAACCTCAAACGGCGAAAATATAATATCCTTATCAGAAGTTATGTTTGTGCCGTTTGGGGTTGAAACACTAGGGTTATGGGGTCCAAACGCTTATCGAGTTGTGCTTGATACCAGCAAACAGCTGGGGGCTTACTCTCGAGTTTAATTCCAATCGGTCGACATTGGAATTGTGACTCTTGAATTCGATGCTAAGGCCAAATTGCGTGACTTTTTTGGGAAACTATATAAAATCGGGATTGGGCCTGGCGTGTGGTCTCGCTATTTTAAACCAATTTGGCGCTAGCATCGAATTCAAGAGTACGAAATGTCACAATTCTAATGTCGACCGATCGGAATTAAACTCGAGAGTAAGCTCCCTGGTCAACTCTTCGTGTGACCAGAGGGCTGGGTAGTTCTATTTATTCTTTGTAACAAATCAGCATTAAAATCCAACGTGGCAATGCTGCCAGCGATCTGGGCACTTTTCCCTTTGACATCGACGTGAATGATTTTTTTAATGCCCAATAAGTTCCCCTTTTTACCCATTTGTAAATATTATTATTTTTTACCTTTAAAGTTGACTGTTATTATATAGTTACGAGTCATTAGAGGTTAAAAGCAAAATATAATATTTGATAATAATATCAGTTTAACAAAGCGAAGGCCATTTTAATCTACTTTAAAGTAATGGAGGTCGTTCAAGAAACTATTGTAAAGCGCCATAATTGTTTGAATTACAAAAATGTTTCACCTGACGAGGTCTTTTTTACAATTCTAATTCAAATTTAAAGGAAATTAGATTTACTTAATAAATCATGTTTCCATATCATTGGGTAGGTAAATCCATTATCGTAATGGAGTTATTCATTGGATTCGATACCTACTAGTGTATGTGAAGTAATGTCTGCATTGATAAATTAGGTTGAAAAACTGAGCTATCAAAATTATATCAAGGACAAAACCGATTCTATGAAACTATCTTCATTATTCATGACTATAATTATAACATAGAACCTCTGCCTTTTCGAAGTTGGTTAAAAATTAAACTGCCTTTTTGAGCCGACTTTAAAAAAGAAGAAGGTTTTTTTTTCCACTGCACTATCATCATAGTTATTTTGGCCGAGAGACTACTAGTGAACATAGGGCTACCTCAAGCCTCGCCGCAATAACCTATACAGCACCGGTCTCGCTTCTCGTATTCAGCAAATTCTTGTGACCCTTCCCTAGGCTTTTGTTTCTTAACAGCTATAACCTTAGCAACCCCATCAATCCACGGAACGTTACGTAACAAGTAGATTCGGAAGATTGAAGGAAGAAAGTCAACATCATCATCATCATCAGCCTTTTTAATGTTCGACACAGGCCTCCTCTCTAGGAGAGGGAATGGGCCGTAATCTACCATTCGGGCCCAGTGTGGGTTGGTAAGGAAGAAGTATCCGTGTTGAAATCCATCAAACTCAATTTGTTAATATATCCTTGAAAACTTTTCGAACAGGAAGAAAGACTTACGCATCCACCATCCACATCAAAAACACTAAGTGGAAACAAGGTAAATAAGTATAAAATAAGTATACCTTTTACCAAGATTACATTAAGGTTTTATAACCTGAACAGATTTCCAAGAACTTTTAATATCAAAGTTTAAAACTAAGTTTTGAATGTTTTTCATACATGTATAAAATCTGAGAACTTCGTATGTTTTACTAAGGTGTTGACTAAACGGTGTGTATACACTTGAGCATTTTTATTTAATTATTTTTTTACAGAACACTCGGAAGAATATATCCGTAGGAGAACCAAAATTACCGATATAGCCCGAAGAATTGCCAAACTTAAGTAACAAAGAGCAGAATTGCTCGCAGAACAGATGGTCGCCGTATTTTTTTGGAGTTGCGACCGCGTACTGGAAGAGTCAGCGCCGGTGACAACCCTCGCAAGTTGGGCTGTAAACTTGGTGATGGTCACGGAAATGCGATGGATATGAGAAGCACAGGACCGGTCGTTATAGCGACACTTCGGGAGGTCTATGACCTTCAGAGAACGTCTTTGTGCTGATATGATGAAGATAATGATGAAACCCGTCGTATACTCAATATGAGTGCCCCAGTTGTATCCCCTGAACCTCAAATTGGAGTGCCTCAGGTGCCCATCCCGAAACTGGTTGAAAGTGAAGCTGTTTGGAGTGGAAAATCACCAAATAACTACTTCTGCCCCGAGTGAAGTGAGGGGGTACTGTTACACATAATTGACTGACACCCACCAGTGCTCTTTCAGTAACGAGGAGAGTAGAGTAACCGAGGCCCTGGGATCCTGGCCAGGGCCTCGGATTCTCTTTCAAATAATTTCGAAAAACCTAACCTTAGATTTGATACTAAAGTCAATGCTCTTGTCTATACTCATCTTAACCTTCAAGTTTAAATTCAAGGTCTTAAACTCTTGAGACAAAAACTTGATGACAGCTGTTTCATGTGTCTTTAACTAGAACTTTCATAAGAAACTTTTGGAACTTAAAACTAAGTTTAGTTATTATTTAAGTAAACGATGATACACGTGCTAAGTTTATAATTTGATAAGATACTGGAAGTGCTTTTAATGTGCCAAAAGTGTCAAAGTTCCGATGTTGGCCATTATGACTATGAACGTAAGTTTAGGCCTCAAATACGGCGGTTAATATACCTAACTGAGATCAGATTTTACAAATCTGAACTTAGTTATATTAACCGACGTTAACTAAACATAACCTATAAATAATAGCTGACTAGCTTCTGCCTGCGGCTTTCCTTGCTAAAGTAGACAATATACTATTGCTTCTTCCATTCTAATAAGCATTCTACAGGTTTTTTTATGGTGGATGATGGACACCTAGATAATTAATAACAACAGAAATCACACTAACTTTCACATTAATAAATCAGAAAACATCTTCTCTCTGATCAGTACTTGGCAACATGTATGGCTTTATCATTGGTTTTGTATAAATTCTGGAAGGTACAAGTTGTGCAAGATGGGAACATGAAAGTAAAACTGTTGTGAAGAGCGAAAAAGAATCACCATAGTGATTTTTAATGACTGACCAATCTAAATTAGCAAATAGCACGAAGTGACGTAGCAACGAAGGGAAAAATCCTGAGGTGCTTGAGGATATGAGTGAGGTTTGCCATGGCTATAAGGACAATCAAGAACATACAGTCAACTTCCCTACCAGTACCTTACTGAGTAGTATATCCTTCTCTTGAGTACGACAGTTTTTGCGAATCCCGACACAAGCCAGCCAATTAAGGCAAGAGAGAGCTCTTTTCCCCGTCAGTATTCACCCTAGTTGGCCAATAAAAGCAAGACAGAGTTGAGGAACAAGACTTCTCTTGGGACATTGGTTCCATGGAATCGCCACTGCCAAAACAGTTCGCCACAAAACTGTCTCGTAGATTTTATCTCTCTAACACCTCGGCCTGTTTAAGAATGTCCAAAAAGCCACTATTCCTTTATTAAATTCAAAAATGGAACAGAAAATCTATGAAATTATCTGTCGAGTAAATTAACGAAAACTTAGTCATAGATGGTGAAACAGGCCCTTAGTCTAGCCCCTCACCCTAGACATTTTGCGATTAATCAACCTCTTTCTGCTGCAGACCTAAGGTTCATTGGAGTGAGAAAGTCCCTGCACGACATAGGATACGGTGATGCGGTATACACAAGAATCAGCGAGTCAAATATATTAACAGTTCCAAATCTATATCTCATCTAAAGCAGTAAATAGAACTACACTGCGCACACGTGTGTCACACACGCGCATCTGGGCGCGTCAGTCTCTATTCATTTTATATATGGAAACTAGACTTGTAGAGCTACACTTGACCCACGCCACGCAACGCCACGCAACGACTGACGTCGTTTTAAGTAAAAATAAAAATTCTAATCTGCCTAGCCATTTTGCCAACTATGTCAGGATCGACTTGTCTAACCAGATACAGAGCAGTAAAAGTATTTTTACATGAAGCAACTGCTTATCTACTCGTATCTGATTTCTACAGCCCAGCCCCCCTAGCCAAGTTACAATCGTTTCGTTTTGCGTTAACGCTTGGAGTTGGCTACGCCTCCAACTCCGTGTTCGAAAAAACGAATTGGGGGCGTGGCCAACTCCAAGCGATAGGTCTAATGAAGTTCTAGTTTAATAACCTATTATTATTATTGTTATTTTAATAGTCGAAACGTTTAACTGCTTTTCATACAAAAGGGTATACAATAACTAAACTACAGCCATGTTTTGTAATAAAGGGAAATGATACCATAACTGCGAATTAAGTAAATCACAATCTATTATTATGAAGAGAGTATGTCTGTAAGTCAGTGGTAGAGAATCTTTTGAAGTACCGTTTTTGATTGTGAATATTATTTGACTAATTGAAAACAGTGCTTAAGAGTTCAGTGACATCTAGCATGGCCGCTCTCGAGCTCATATTTTTACCTTGAGTGGCTCTGGGCTGTACATTGCTTGCAAAACAGATGGACGATAAGGTCGAAAGGTTCTGGAGTGGCGACCGCGTACCGAAACACGTGGCGTTGCAAGGCGTCCCATAAGGTGAACCGATGACCGAGTGAAAATCGCGGGCATCCGATGGATTCAAGACGCACATGGCTGGTTATGGCGATGCTTGGTGGGTCACCTATGTCCAAAAAGGCTGAAAAGATGATGACATTATAACTGGGTTTACTGAACTGGAAAAATACATGATTCCGGAGGAAACGGCCATGAGGACGACGCCGCGGGAATTAAGTAGTCAACAACGAACTGTAACAGTTCCAAATCTATGTCTCAACTAAAACAGTAATACCATAACATTATCCAATAACTACACAAGATCTACACTATCTGATAATGGGACATTTGTACCAAATTAATGTCCTGTTTCACCCCTTTATGAGGGTAGCAGCCATATATTGGTTTATGGCAACATTATCGTTAGTATGGATTTCGTTTTGGCTTTTGACCTAATGTGCGATACACGAAGGGATTTGCTTAAACAGTTTTATAGTGTATTAATGTAGCAAATTGGTGGGGTTGGAAAAATTGACCTGAAGTGGAATTTTTAGTGAGCTTCAGTATACATTTATCTACATGTTGTTTGGCTAGTGATGTAGAGATGAGACTCAAACCAATCAATGAATTAAATTCTGACATCCATTTTTTAATTATTATATACATTTATATGTCGTGGCTAGATCATAGTGATTGATCGCTTCATGATAAGGCTTACTAAAACTGACCAGATCGTTTAAACATTGATGATATGTCAGTCACAATAAAAAGACAATAGGTGTGCGGACACCGGTGTTTGCTTGGGGCTTGAGTAATTAAAATGATCTAGCCAGTTTGACTTGGCCATCAATATCTATGATCTGGCCACGACATATATAATTCTTCCGTACGTGTGTTTGTCACCTGACTACTCTTAACAATCGATTTAGATGAAATGTTGTGTTTACGTTCGAGTGGATGGTTTAAAATACAATAGGACTCGATCGGTGGTGTTGCAAACGGATTCTCGATTTTTTTTTTAAATCAGATTCCAGTTTTTGTGCAAGGTAACATCTGTCGGGCCTGTTAATCTAATTATAAGTTATAATTCATAACATGCCAAGTATTCAAATTGTCAGTTCCCATGAATTTTTTTTTTTTTTGACGAATAAAATAAAACATATTAAATGCCAAATATACAGATCAACTCACGCAGCTTCACTTACAGAACACACAGAATCTACAGTAAACATTTGTAAGGCGTAGAACAATCGTGTAACAGGTGGCTCATCATTTACAAGTAGGTATAACGAAACCCCCGAAGATTCCTCTCGATCAATCATTACACCCTTTTCCTTAGACGGATCATTTGCTACCCTTCAATTTTGAAGGTCTCTTATTTTCTGTAGATACTTATCCTTATTCCTTTGAATTATCAGCTTAATTTTAAATCTATATAAACACTAGTTGACTTGGCAAACGTTGTTCTGCTATATAGGCGCATTGCTTGTAGAAGAGATGGTTTATATAGCCGAAAGGTTCTGGAGTGGTAACCGCACACCGAAAGACGCAGCGTTGGAAGGCCTCTCACAAGGTGGATCACATTATTTTAATACTATACATAGTATACACACACTCCAAACGGTTTTACGTCCATTGCGTCACAACAACAGGTCAGTTGAAAACCAGCGTCAGGCACTAGTTGTCTGGCATTCATGCTGAACTGGACCTATTTTGGTGCAGCCATGAGGCACACAATTTTTTTTTTTGTTTTGTTAATTTATTATTTTTTGTGTTACCTAATTGATGTGTTCATGCCTTATGCTGTACCAAATAAATTCTTTTTCTTTCTTTCTTTTCTTTATTTGGTGAGAGTCGTGGGAACATTATGGATATCAGGTGCACAAAGCCGTTCGTTGTGGTGACGCTTGGGAAAGCCTTTGTCCAACAGTGAACGTCTTTTGACTGAAATGATGATGTTGATGGTTTTTTTTTTTTTGGTAGGTAAAATCATCCAATAACAAACCCACCCTTGGGCGGAGCGGGAAGTAATGTCAGACTCTTACTGACTAAAAACCTACCCCGTTCCTTCGTTGCCTATCGTGCCGGGGCCGGGTATTCCTTTCGGAAGTTGACCCATGACCCCATCAGATGTTGATGGTGACATTTTCCGTGTAAAATGTCCTTCAAAGAAACCAGAAAATAAATACAAAGGAAAAAAGTAGACACGTGAATAAGTGACCCAAAAAAAAGTAAACGAACTTTTTTGTTCGTGCCTTTATACACATGGGTTCAAAATTAATTGTTCCCAAATGATCCCGTTTTACTTGCCTTAAAATTGGCTGAGTAAAATTCTCTTTTTCGGACCTTCGAGACCTCACTTTTGTTGCCAAGGGGTCCCCAATGCCTACTGAAGGTCAATCCATTGAATTACCGCAAAAGGTCTGAGTTAAAATTAGAATTGTTATACGTAAATTAAGTAAGCATTTTGTGGTTTATTTCGGTCTACCCCTAGTTATGTGTGTGGTGGTTAAGGTATGGTGGGTGATCGTTTTATTTTCTCCTGTTTATTCAACTTGATTCCACATTTCTGAAATTTGTACTTCTTTATTTTTTGTTCTCATAAACCTACAACATTCAAACGCATTGAAAAATGTAACATTTTCATTAATTTGTAATGATCAGAATCTACTTTATATGATTACTGTTTAATCGAATGAAATAATTAAACCGTTCTAAATGACCGTTTTCCATGGGAAAATGCATACATTATGACAACCATAAAGAAGTACCTAAATATTTAACAGCTTTACCGAAAACTCTTTAGGTATATTAAATTACTTTATAATAAATAAAAATTTAATAAATGTTAATTATATTCAAAAACTTCACATAGTACATAGTGCTTTGACCATTC
The DNA here is from genome assembly GCA_958295575.1 of Leucania comma. Lineage (NCBI taxonomy): Eukaryota > Metazoa > Arthropoda > Insecta > Lepidoptera > Noctuidae > Leucania > Leucania comma. The sequence goes on along the minus strand of OY282474.1, from coordinate 7,974,487 downwards.
ATGCTCAAAGGCGAGCTTAACTTGACAATTTCGCATATTTTTATATAAATAAATGAAACTTAAATATTTACTAAGTATTTATACTAAACCTATGTACATAAAAACTAAACTAAGAATATATACTAGACCTAACTATGTACAAATATAATACAAACCACCAAATACACTCAGGCGTCGAAGTATTTTTCCACATCGCTGTCATCCGGAAACGTACCCAAAAGACTAGCAGCATTGCCACGTTGAATGGCAATGCTGATTCTTTGGGCAAAGAATGATGCCAGCCCTCGGGTCACGCAAAGTGTCGATCAAGCGATGTGAAATTTCCTTGATTTCAAATATAAATAAATGCTATTTTTAGTTATTCGAAAAGACTTCAAAAATATTCTTCTTCTCCTTCTTATCTGACTTCTCAAATTCAATTCCTTTGCTCTGACCATAGTAAAAACCTCAGATCTACGAATAATCGTTTACTACGGTGTCCCTCACATCGCTCTGGGTTAATCTATTCCTCCTTTTTTGTGCAGGCGATCTCTCTTTGGAATGCGCTCCCGTTGAACATCAGGATGGCATCCAGTCGGTTCTCCTTTAAGGTAATGGCACGTGAACACATTCGCAAGAAGTTGGTAGAATCATCACATCGTTGATTAATTGGATTTGTTTCTCAGTGTAATTTTCGTTATTTATATGTATTTATGTATGTATGTATGTATTTATTTGTTTTGTAGTTGCACCTACTATATTATGTTTCTGCACCACCCTAAGGTCGACTGGTAGAAAATGCCTATGGCATTAAGTCCGGCTTTGTACAGTTTTTTTAATTATGCAAGAAATTTAATAAATAAATAAATAAATATTATAAAGAGAAAATATTTGTGTTATTGTTTATAATGATTAAACTCACTTCCTAGTCCTATTATAATAATAAAAAACCTATTTTTTGTGTAAAATAAGTTCGCACCGTTTGTCTATTTATTGTAAGTATCTTGTTCTAACCCAAGTGTCGAACAAAGTTCTCTCTGTTTTCTTCGTCGGCGTCTACTTCGATGTCTCTTGCTCATAACAGGAGCTCTATGTTTAAATAGAAAATTAAAATTGGAACTTGAATTCGTTCCAATTTGCTATCAAAATGGTACATGTATGTTAAACTCATTGGTACAATAATAACAATCAAACTACAATCAGAACAATAAGTACAGCTGTACAGTCGTGAATAGCAATTGCCACTGCGGCCGCAAACAAACGCATCAAAGTTGCTTCGACTTTTATTTGCAACGCATAGAAGTTTTGCAATATTATTGCGTTGGCAGGGTGCAAGCACTTGTGTACGCGACTGTATTTTGTTCAATGATGTTGTATTACTGGATGTAAATAATTTCAAAGGAAATATACGTCAAAAAATTGTTATTTAACTAGTCTATCAGTAAATTTTAAAAAATAGAAAACTAACTGTTATAACCATATCAATTTTGTTAGAAAAGCAAAGGAGATATATTATAACGATTTTAAACAAATATACACGTATTTGTCTCTCTCACAAAGATGCCGTTTCGAATGGCGGCCGTTCGGGCGTGATGAACTGTGATGTCAAACACCACACATCACACACACACATCTCTTCTTACATGACACATCTCTTTCTTATTAACAGGTTTGATAAAGTTTCATTATTGATAAAAAAATATTTTAAAAATCCTTCATATTCATTTATTAGAGTCAAAAATTCTTTAACTTAGCAAATAAAAATTGCACGCACAGTCCGTATTATTAATAAAGTATTTCCATAGTTTATTTTAAAGCGACGGTTTCTTTATGGGACAATGTACTCTAAATTACCCATTGTTCAAAATTATTCTGTGTCCACATAACCCTATGTCAAATATTTTCATGTCTAAAGCTGAATTAAATATAAATTTGGCTCCAGTAACTACGGTAAAGTGGGTTTCGTCAGACCTTTGAGATTCTCTAAGTATGTAATTAGGCAATCGTATAAATTTCAAGTGTTCAGTTAATTAAAGCATACGTACAAAGTAAGAGGGCAGACAGAAACCTGAAAATAACCTGAAAACCTGAAAATAATTGATTTCGATAAAACAATATAAAATGGTGTGTACTCAGACAGCTTCAACAAGTTTAAGCAAGTCATGTAGATAAACATTCGTATAGTAGTTTTTGTGATATTTGAACACAATTGGACAATTTTTTGCTGTGTGTTTGTTATTAAAATATTAACAATCAACATGGAGCAGTGTCATGGCGAGACTTTTTGTCACTAAATGTGTGTATAAACTTTTTCTCTCGTTTTTTTTTTTGGTTTTTTTGATGTGATTTATTAGTTTATAGTGTCTTTATTAATAATACTGTATCACAAGCTCCTACCAGGAATATTGCCTGTATAAAAATAAAAAAAAATATCCCAAGCGAAGATGCTCCAAGAATAAAAACTATATTCTTCAGGGAAGACCTATCGAGGACATTGTCTACTCTTGTGCTTTATTTTCTCTGTCATTTATTTTGTTCAATATCAAACAGTGCTTAATTGGATTAATTGGATTGTAGAGATTCTTTGATAGTCTAGACTTTCTAGCCACTAACCACATTGAAGGACTAAGCATAGCTTTAATCAATCGATATATATGTACTACGCACTAGATAAGGCGTGCCGTACAATCACTTTGCTTGGCTTAAGTGTGCTGTAGGCCATACACCTCTTTACATTGATGACTTGATGACATTAGTGCAGTTTTGCAGTATTTAAGCGCTGTAAGTTTTAAAACTTTTCTTAGACGTCATAATGCCAATTTAGCGCTGCAGCGAACTTTTGTCTAACGTTTCAGTATTTTGACAAATAGTTTTCCATGAACGAGCTTGTCTATCACTTAGAATATAAGTAGATGCTTTAATCAGTGTAACTCTTCTTCAAGCTGAACCGATGACTTTAGAAGGAGCTCAGGTGTATGCTATAGGCAAAGCAGGGGAGGGGTTTTTCCACTGGAATAAGGATAAGAATAGAAAACATATCTGGATAAGTTGTTTTCCTGAAACTAGAACTCACACTAGGATTCCCTGTGACGTGAGCAGAATGATAATGATGATGGTAACTATCCATCATCATCATCATTCTTCTCAAAGTGTAAGGAAAGATATAAGGAAAGGGAGTCAATGATTTCGTGATGGAAGCTAGGGAGAGTAGAAAAATAAAACATGTTGCACCGATCTCAAATCACTTAAAACTAGAGTCGGGAGAAGAGGTCATACTTAAGGAAAAACAAAATATAACATTAAAGGTTTTCATCGCATTTCACCAAAAGACTATGAAAATGATAAAACAGAAAGTACCTGTATTTGGGCATACACTTGGATAACATTTGCTACCTGTTTATCAGAGATCCTTTAAACTGGTCACTAAGACCGAAATTTGTTCACAGTTTAACGTTTTATCCAAAAAGTATTATTTATATCTACGAAAGGAAAACTAGAACATACCCTGAAGCCATCGCTTCCAGTCGATTTCAAATCTGCGTGAATCCAGGTCAGAGCGCTCAGGTACAGTCGAGAACAAACTAGAACGTGTTCAAATAGTTATTAAGAGGGGTGTACCATTGTTTGTTCGTTAGTCAGTTTTAGAAAATGGTATCTCAATTACAATGTTGCCGATTGCTATTGGATGACACAGCATTTTTAAATAATGAATAGGAATGCATTAAAAATGTTTATGTGTTAAATTAAATAATTTTAGCTCTATGATATACTTTTTTTTATATACAGCGTGTAACCAAAAGGGTATATATATCGAGAAGCGTTGAATGTTATAGATGGTATAGAAACTCTACACAAAGTTTCAGCTCAAAATAAATTACTCAAAGAATTGATACCAAATTTTTGGTATCGCCGGATTCTTGAATGCAAATCATAACAAACGTGTCACGTCACTACGAGGTTTAATTACAATCCACGTCAATTGCTAATACTACGCAACATTGTAGTGTTATTAATACTCACACGTATTTCTACATCACTTCATAATCATTTCCATTCCTTTTTTATACTATTGTATTGTTTTTCGTTAGCTTTTACAAAATTTTATCATTTTCACTGTTTTGTTTACGTCTTGACGTATGACGCTGTCAGAACATTACTTTTTCTTTGTCATTTATTTTCTTCCCTATGGTTATTAAGGAGTTTTCATACTAGAATTTATTTGTAGGTCAGTTTCACACATATTCACTTTTTTTTTCAAATTGATTGAGCTGCGCGCTAACGGACACGTCCCTACACGGCTGTTGAGATTTCCTTCACAGATGTCTGGCACACGCATTCACTCTAGTTTTTAGCTTAGTTTTTTATTTTTATTAAATCATATGTTTACTTTTAAATATGATCATAGCTATAATACTCCTTGATGTCCCTAACTAATATTCAGTGGGAAAGAAGCTTAGATAATGACAATGTCATGTCACACAAAAATAATAATACAAATTAAGGTTATAAACTAACAGAAGATATTATTACAATAAAAAGGGATGAGAACAGAGATCAAGTAATTTAAGACAAGTGTAAGTATTGAATAACACTACAAGGTTTGTTTTTATTCATAAACAGTTCACTGCCACCGATCAGCTGATTTTTTGCTAGTGATGTATTGATCTCAGTTTGAAATGTTCGGTTTCTGTTATCATTTGTATTAAAATAATTCATAACTTCCTACCATGTAAACATAAGTTTAGAAAACCCTTCCAGTATTGTTTGTTATCTAATCAAGAAGCCGTGCATTTGATATGTATATGGGGTTTTTGTGACATGTTGTATATATTGAAGTTACAAAGCAATAAGAAAAAAAAGTCTGACATGAAGTTTAAAGTCAAACTCCATCACGTCCATGAGGCCCGTACGGCCTCATGGAAAACAGCATCTTAGCGAGTGAGACATAATATATATATATATTTTTTTTAATAATAATTGATAGACCAGACAGTAGGCAGCAGTATTCTCTTGCAACAACACATTGTGATCACCTACCCGCTTGCCAAGCGTGGTGATTATGACAAACACCCCGTTTGTCATAATCGCCATTTGGGAGAGGTATAGACCTCTAAAGGTAAGACGTCCACTGTTGGACATAGGTCCAACAGTGGACGTCTTTTGGCTGTGATGATGATGAATGATAATGATGTTATATCTCATTTGCTTTTTACTAATTTTGATGTTTTTTTCATAGTCAGTACTTTTTTTTCTTGGTTAACATGTATATTCCCTATTAATGAAGGTTTAACAAGAGGTACATTTTGCATTTACGTTGGTAGAAAGCAAAAAGATCAAAAAATATATTGACCTTGAACTTTCTTTTAAGACTTAAGGGTTTAAATTAAATTAATCTAGAATGAATCTGGAAGCAGAAACCATAAAAAATACTTTTTTCTTATTGTACTGCCACTGCATGCTTCTTTATTTGTTATATGTTAATTTTAAGTATGTGTCTATTCCGGCTCAGTTCCGTGCGGGAATCAAATCAACGACAGCCAGCGTAACAGTCAATAGCTCAACCACTGCGCAACCGTGCTGTCGAACTGAAATGATACCAAACATAAATTCTATTTACAATCTCAAAGTAGAGCGAAAACAAGCTGCAAAGCTGTCATTTCCAGTCGATTTAAATCTACGTGGATTCAGGTCACAGTGCTTAGGTACAGGCGAGTACAAAATGAGAGAAGCGTGCTCAAATATGATTATCATGAACGTTTTGTTGTGAATTATACCACTTCTTTTTTAAACATTTAAATGCTTGAAAGAAAAATTAGAACGCGAGCTTTGACTTTTAAAAACGATTTTAATATTAATTTTGTTTAAGTCGCGTTTCTAAGCAGAGGAGTCATTCTAGATATAAATTATATTTATAGCGAATTTATTTGAAAATGTGTACCGTGATTCCATTTTGATTTTGTTGACGAAATTTTTGCCGTTTACGATTACATTTCATTTACATTACTTTTCGGTGGTTTTTTTTTTAAAGTAAATTTAGTAAGAAGTAGGTATTGTATCTGTATGTAACTAATTTGTAAAAATCTGTGTATTAAATAAGTATTTATAATAAACCAACCTATGTACCTTTACATAAAAACACAAAATACACTCAGGCATCGAAATACTCCTCCTGATCGCTTTCATTTGGAAATGTGCCCAAAAGACTGGTACCTAGTATTAACAAGTTGAATTGCAGTTTTAATTCTTTGGTCACGCAAAATTGCGAACAGAAAGGAGTTAAATTTTCTTGCAAAGAAGATTTGCACTTGGACCCTCACGACCCACGCATCTCGACCCCAAAGGCTCAAAACTGTAATTGACAGTCAGGTTTTGAGCCGTTTGAGTTTGAGTTTTGCAGTGGCAGCACTGGCACCGCCCGCCCCGATACAAAGGGCATGGGATGGCGCAAAGGTGTCTTCACAGGTTGAGTAAGTACTAGGTAAGAAACCCACCCACTCTGTATGTAGTAATTGTAAAATGAATAAGGTTAAAAAAATACTGTGATTTTTATTAGCAAACTGTATTTATTATTTATTTATTATATACTTTATTGCATTAAATCCACCTATGTACCACTGCATACCAGGGCCCTGGAACCAAGGCAGGGAAGGAACAGGGTAGGTTTTTAGTCAGTAAGAGTCTGACACTATTTCCCGCTCCGCCCAAGGGCGGGATTTGTCATTGGATGATTTTACATACCGTAAAAAAAAAAAACCTATGTACCACTACTGTACATGAAGTTAAAATGTATAAATAAATAAATAAAAACTAAAACATATTCATACAATGGGCGGCTTTATCGCATTCTGCGATCTCTTCCAGGCAACCTGGAATGGACAGTAATTGCCTGGACAAAACATGGGGCTGTCAATGGTGTGACAAAACCAGTATCATACATATATATTATAATATACGACTTGGTTCAATCAATATACCCAAACTTTTTAAACCCGATGCAGATGAATAACAGTATTGTACTGTCTCCACTGATCCTGAATCAACGTACTCAGTCGTAGAACGCTAATTAATGTATATATGCCTTTTGGACTTTGGACGACGAGCAACGGACTGCTTGGTGTCCGCCCATCCAGTAAAGACCGAGTCCAAGTTAGTAGTCGACGTCGCCTAGTGTTCCACGCGAGCCTCAAAGAGGTCGCAAAACCGTAGGGGCCCAGCAGGGTCGATGCCAGCTAAGCTCACGGGGAATTTCTGAAAAGGAAACCTGTAGTTCTAGAACGCTAAGGGCAACTGAAGGACACAAGGGTCTTTAGTTAATATAATTTTAACATGCCATGTTGCTCCACCCTATCTCAAATTGATAGGGTGAATCATTGACTGGTAATTAGTAGTCGATACTTAAACACGTGATTTTAGAAATGATAAGAAACAAATACTATGGAACCAAATTTGAAATCGTGAAAAATAAATCAGCAAGCTCAGTACATTTTGACCAGTTAGGCAAACATAATATAGTACCAGTAGATTTTTTCGCGATTTCAGGTTTGGTCCCATATTAAAAGTTGTTTGTTATAATGACTACAATCACGTGTTTGAGTATCAGTCACTAATTACCAGTCACCCTATATAAATATATATAATAATCGCCGCTAAAAATATATATAATAAAGCCTTTTGGACTTTGGCATTTAACAACGCCAGCTACTAGACCCTGGCCTTGTGTGTTTTTTTACATTATATACGTAGATTACGTCATTGAAATATTTGGCGATGCTATTTACTTCGTGTTATATAAGATTCTAATTACGGTTGTGAAGGCTGAGTAACCTACATAGTTATCTACGATAGGCAGGTTAATCGATTCGATTGTTTAACCGATAAGAAAAGGCTGATGATTGGTTTGACTGCAATGCTATTCTGTAAATGGTAAATCACTTCGAAAGTCATCTCGCAAATCATCTCGAAAGTCACACTCACTTCGCTTCTCATCTCGCCTGTACAAGTTTCGGTATTCACATGTCAAGATCAAGGCTAAGTGAAGTGAAGTGACTTCCGAGAACCCAAGTGATATTGCTCTATGGTAGTAGGGTAGGGACGCTGAATTGTATCTACTTATAATTTATATCGACTCGCTAAATTTAGCTGAATTTGCGCTCTACAATAATAGTTTATAGTTCATTTCAGCCATAAATGCAATATAAATGCATAATTTTGTACGTTTTAATATTTACAAGTTTTATTTAAGATGAGAATGGAAAAAAAGACTGAATGCAGGCGCCTTTGCCTGATATCCGTGTATTGAAAAAAAGTCACTCGCGTTGCGTCGCAACAAAGTCAAATGCCAATCGTCTTTTTTGTTTACAAACAAGCAGTTTAATTTCTCTTATTTCGCCGCGATTTTTCAGTGAAGTGTGTAACAAAATGAAGTAAGTACGATTTTTGTGGTAATTAGTTACTGCCGGTATTGATATATTCATAATTGATTGTTAATTCTCTACTTCAGTGCCGAGCGTACATCCCATCCATCTGCGGCCCAAGTGGAGACGCTAATAGATATTTTAGAAAGGAAGCCTAGCTTGGCTAAAGGGTTCTCGAAAAATCAAAGCGCCAAACAGGCAACTAATAAGGAGTGGGGTCGTATTACTATAAAACTAAATAGTATGGGTGGTACTCTGAAGACAGCAAAAAAATGGATTAAGGTAAGTTGGCCATTTCAGTTAACGTATATACAAAGTATACTTAGTTTATTTTAATGAGCGTATGTTATTTGCTACTTTGCAGTGTGAAATAATAATTATTTTTGTATTTCCCATTATAGTATTGGTCTGACAAAAAAAGTGCAGTAAAAAAGAAAGCTGCTGCACGCGCCGCTTTTAGAAGTACCACAGGCTTAGGGATGGTAGAAGGTGGCATGCCAGAGCTTTCAAATATAGAAGAGCGGATAGTAGCGTTAATGGGTGGTGAAGGTTTTGCTACAGGCGACACACATTTACAGATACAACCATTTAATGCAAGCTGCTTTCTTTTGTGTACCTTACTAGCGACTCGCCCCAGCTTCGCACGGGTGCAATGGTGATATTAAATATATTATACATGGGCATGGGTGCACCACGTATAGGTTTGGTGATGTCTTAGATAACGGTAAACCATTTACATGCTGAAACTTGTTTTGTTTTAGGTCCAAGACGACCGCGTCGCAGGATTTTGCAGGCCACAAGAAGAAGTGCCCAAGCGTCACCACCATCTCAGCGACGCAGCAACTTAATGGGCATAGCTGATAAATTTTTGCAGATAGAGCAGCATCGTTTGGATTTAGATAGCCGAATGCTTGCTCTCATGGAACGCAACAGTGAGAGGGATCATTTGCTTCTGGAGGCTACTAAAGCTGTGGGAGAAGGCTTAAAAGCTCTGGCAGAAGCAATCAAGCGGTAATATGGCCTAGCTTCTGCCGATTTATAAATGTGTGTGTGTGCTGTAATCGATCAAAATGGTGGATACACGAGTTATTAAAAAAAAATATAAGGTGTTGACTATTGGATTGACTAATAACATAGACCGGGGTAGCTATAATTTATTTGATAAATTACAGTGTTCAAACTTAGTGTAGTGGGATAAATTTATTCACTAATTTACGAGTATAACAACAAAATGTTATCACACTAATGATTTTAATTTCTTATATAATATTTTGAGGTATAGCTTCAATTTCTTTCTCGTTCTGGAACGAATACTTAAGCTATAAACCTTAGTTATAACATAATGCACAAATCAATCATTATAGTCAATACCCACTAACCATAATTATGCAAAACGTAACATTTTTATAATTTATGATTAAGTAAAATATTTACAGAACTAAGGTTGCATATATAGTGAAAGGTAATACAACATTGTGTAAATAAAACTAAATAATAGAAGAATAGCACAACACAGTTTTGGTTTAGAATGCTTATTAATATCTATTAAACAGTTTTACTTTGTTAATGTTTTCCATTTTGTAATGTTTAAGTTATAAATTTTATTTGTATTTCTCATAAGAAGTGAATTAAATAATTGTCAATTGGGTGTAAAGCTGTTAGATTAGGTCATACACTGTATAAGAAAGAAATAAATTGTATTCTTTGAGAATTAAATGTCTTAAACTATAATATCACTAAAATAGTTTTATTTCTTATCCTTTACGAGAAACAAACTTAGTAAATCTTAATCTGTAAGAAAAATAAATCTAGATCTTCTTACATGAATGTTTCGTTTACCTAATACTTACCACCAATTATGAAAGTATACATATATATATATAGAAATTATATATATAACATTATATATAGTTATATATATATATAATTTTATTTATAGTAGTATAAATATGTCTTTTTTGTGCGGTCACTAGTAATAGAGGTCTAAGCTCTCGTTCTAAATTTCTAATAAGCTCCTCTGTCAGTCTGTACACATGCACATAGTCTTGACCACGGCTCAATAAATTTAGATTTCTAATATTCCGGGCTTGACGACGACTTGCAGCAGCGTCTAGGGTATCAGCTTCTTTCAGTAAGCTCAATATCAAAAAGAATGAGACATCTACAAAAGATAGAAATAGATGAAAACACAACAAGTTCACAAGTGCTTAGAGTTTTTTATGGTCGGTATATTAGTTAGTTCATACTAACCGTTTCAAGTTTTCTGCAAAAAGTCACAAATAGGTATATATTTGCGAATATATATTTTTTCTTTTTGTTTATTTCTAGAATTCACTCAAGAAATAGTAACTTTTTATTTGACAGATGAATTCGTGTGTGAGATGCGAGATGACTTTCGAAATGACAAGTGAATTGTATTTCAGAATGCAAAATCAGAATACAAACGTCAAAATACTCACCCGTTTTAGTTCCTCTCACTTTGATCATCACTTGGTGGCGCTAGTGTCGAATTCACTCCATTTAAGAATACGAAACTTTAATTTCACATTATTTCACTGCGGATTCAGAAGTGAGTTCGCAAATCAACTTGTCAGAATAGCACTGCAGTTGATAGTTATATCAACAATCGAGATTCGATCCGTGATAAAATTATGAACTTTAAAGTAAAACGTAATGTAGTTAAATAATTACTTTATCAATAAGACACCTTTTTCAATGAAGTAAAGCATGTAAATTTTTTCTCTTCATTGTAATTGATTTAAATATAAATAAGTATGTTGTGTATGCTTAACTGGGTATACAATGATTCACATCTCTAAGCCTGTTTATGACCATCTTACCTCATCTTAAATAAAGAAGTCAATAAATTGATATGAATACATAGTAGTACTTTTTTGCGATATATATATTAGCAAAAACAATATATCAAGAATTGAGAAAACATCTGTGCCATGATGAGAAGGCAAAAATAGAATTAGAGATAAATTCAACGTCTAGTGGGAGATAAAATGGAATAGCCGGTTATGCACACAGTTTTATTTACATAATCCGATTTTTTTCCACAATAGAGCAAGTTTCTTCTTTACTTGATTTATTAAATCAAGTAAAATAAGAAATCATAACATGGATATTAATTTTACAATAATATTATTTAATTAGTTTCCTAATTTTTTGGCCTATCTGGAACCTTCAATAATACTCCGTTGTCACTGACAAATGATGAACCAGTGATCGCTCTAGCTTTGTCACTAGCAAGAAACAGAATAAGATCAGCTATTTCTTCAGGACCTGAAATTCTATTCAAAGCTGTCATACTCTGCATATATTTGTATGTAGCTTCTTCCATGTCTCCGGTTGCACCCGTATTTCCAACGATATCAGTTCTAACGGGTCCTGGATTGACTGTGTTCACTCGAACTCCACTTTCAGCTAATTCTTGTGCTACTGCTCTGGTGAAATGATCAAGACCCGCCTTTGAAGTACTGTATGCAAAAGTGTCCTTTGCTAGAGCTCGAAGTCCAGCAATACTTGATATGTTAACGATGTTGCCTTTGGCCTTCACAAGATGTGGAGCAGCAAGGTGGGTTAAGTAAACTACTGAGCGCAGGTTGGTCGCCATAACATTATCAAACACTGCCATAGCATTCTCAGATTGAATATTCGCTGACTGACTCATGCCAGCGTTATTTATCAAAATATCCAATTTTCCAAACTGCTTCAAAGTTTCACTGATAATTCTTTTGACATCTGCATCTTTTGAAACATCAGCCACTATCACTAGAGGATTGCCGCATTGCTTTGCAACGTTATCCAACTTCGCCTTGTTTCTTCCTACTATAGCAACTTTAGCACCTTCTTCAGCAAACTTGATGGCGGTTGCTGCTCCAATACCAGAGCTGCCACCAGTTACAATTACCACTTTGTCTTGGAAACTCATGTTTAAAAACGAATTATGAAAGTAGTATTGATTTATTTGTTACTATGCCGATGATTTTTAAACAGGTTTTTTGAAATCGACAATCTAATTACAATATGTGTTTTTAAAATGTTAATAATTTGATATAAGCGTAATCCACAAAACGCTAGTTAAACGATCACTGTAAAACTAATAGACGCTCTGTGGATGACTTTGCTTATATATCCTTTTGGTGTGCAAGCTTCATCATGCATCGTCATAGGCCAAAGCCATATACATAAGTCAATAGACAGAAGGTGAATTCCAAACACTGTGTCTTATCATTGAAAACTAATATATTCCACTTTCTAGGGTTTTTTTTTTATGGTAGGTAAAATCATCCAATGACAAGTCCCGCCCTTGGGTGGAGCGGGAAGTAGTGTCAGACTCTTACTGACTAAAAACCTACCCCGTTCCTTCGTTGCCTATCATGCCGGGGCTGAGCCTTCCTCTCGGAAAACGGCCCTTAACCCCAGCAGCACTTTCTAGGGTTGCTTTTTGCTTCAAAGTTGTGTCTATGTTTGAAAAATATATAATCTATTTTATAAAGTGATTTAACTATCTGTGCCACTTGTTAATTACTTCATTGACGTATCGATTAAATTGTGTACTCTTTTCCTTGGAATACAGTCAAGGCTTTTTCTAAGGTTTTATTTTATATATTTTCTTATACACCTATTCAACGTTAACATGTCAGGAAAATATCTAACTCTTTTAGTATCTGGTTTTTATTAATTCAATATTAAATTTTATTTATCATAAACAGCTGATATCATTTATTAATAAAATTAGTATATTGACTGTGAGTGGTCCTATACAAACATGAGTTTCCAAGGTCTTTAGGAATGCTCGTGACTGGTTCCAGCAACCGCCATCATATTTGCATATGAAGGTGCAAAGGTCGCCCAAGTCCACAAACAAAAGTCATGTGTCTCATAACTAATAAAACCGTGTTTTAAGATTTTTGCATTTGTTCTCATCGTCATCATTTCAACCGAAAGACGTCCACTGTTGGACATAGGCCTCCATTTATCCTTCTCCACCATAACTTCCAGTCCTGTACGTCTCGTATCCATCAGATACCCGCGATCGTCAGGTCACGCCATCGGTCCACTTTGTGGGAGGCCTTTCAACTCTGCGTCCGGTACGTAGTCGCCGCCATAGAACCAATTGAATTGTATAATCTAAAACGGCCTTGGATACGGTCAAGGTTCTTTAGGCTTTGTTTTATATATTTACCCGACTACGGCAAAGCCAAAGGAGGGTTATGATTTCGACTGGCTATGTATATAAGTATATACATACGTTTGTGAGTATGTTCATCTGTTCCTTGATAGCCCCTAATCTACTTATTGGAACTCGACATTATGTGGTATCGTTAGAACCGTCTTAATCGTCCACTAAACATAGGCTGCGTATGATGTAGCGCTCTCTAGCGGACAAAAAGTAATGTGTTAAAACATAAAAATGAGATAAATACGCCATTTTTGGTATCATTAAAAAGGGCTCTGCTTGTAAATTTCCAAAATATTGTTCAAATTTAAAGTAACGCCCTCTAGCGGACAAAAAGTCATGTGTTAAGAAACAATGTTTAGATAAATACACCGTGATTGACATCATTTGAAAGGGCTTTACTTGTACTTATCAACAAAAAAAAACATCAAAATTCATTCTGGCGCCCCCTATTTATGTACCTGTTCAGCACTAATATTTCAGGAAGAATGAAAATCTAACCCTTTCAGTATCTGGTTGTTAAAAATTGACCTTTTGTTATTCAGTGTTGCGGTTTGCTTATTCTTTTTTATAATTGATATAAACTAGTAGACTGCGATTCCACCTGATTGTAAGCAATGACGTTTGTTTTTTTTTTTTTTTGTGGAAAATCTTTTGGCAACTGGTAGCTTGGCGTCCAGCCTTCCTTAAAGGACCAAGTTTGAGTAGTCGAGGGCGCATCTCAAAAAAATATTTTTTTGAAATTCGGCATATAATTCTAACAAAACTGAGATCAACTTTTTTACCTGACCATGCTTCCTCTGGAGTTTTTCCTTTGACGTCGTTTTCTATCCGCCAGCTATATGACCCTGGCCTTGTGTGTTTTTTATATTATATTGACTATTTTAGTTCGTCTAAGAATTTCTTCGAAGTTACTATAATAGTGATTTGAGCATAACTCAAGATTTTAAGCTTCAGTGGGATATATCATCGAAAAAAACTTAGCTCTGCAGCATATGGTTGGTTAGTGTGTGTGTAAAATGACCTAGACACAGCTCTATTTTAGTTTAATAGAGCTATTTTTATAGTGTCATGTCATACGGCATTCTATTGTGGAGAAATAACGTCGATAGCTAGACAATTTTTGTTTTGCAGAAAAGGGTTATACGTTCAACTTATAAGCTAAGCCCCAGATACTCCCTCAGAGATTTTTTTTTTATCTATGAAAATATTTTGTTGGTTCATTATAACAAAGTTATTTTTAAAAATATACTGATATCCCTACTGTTAATACTTGAAACAAACACTTTGTGGTTCCTGCAACCAGTTGGAAAAAAAAGAGAGCACATTTAGATTCCAAAGTATACACTTTAATAATAAACTTCCCAGTTATATTCAAGAACATTAAAGAAATAATTGAGGTATAAAAGCATTTTTTTTTAACTTTTTTGTAAAATACGTATCGCTTATCAATGGTCGTGATAAATAAGATTGTGTTGAGTTGTAGGCTGAGTGTATAAATTACATAGTTACGTACTATAGGTAGGTTAATCAATTTTAGTATTTATCTGATAAGAAAAGGGTGTTGATAATATCAACTATTGAAATTCGTTCCATGATAAAACTATAGGCATTTGAAATATAATAATTATACTTAAATGATTCCATGTTAAATAAAACATAATATTTGAAATTTGTAATTATATAATATGACTGTTTTTTAAGATTGTTCGTAAATAACTAAAACAATATTATCAAAACAAAACTGTGTCATGATGACAAGCCAAAAATATAGTTAGATACATACTCAACGTCTTGTGGCTGGTGAGCTGATAGAACCGGTTATACTACGTTTTACTTACATAATTATTAATGAAACAAGCATATTTTCTGAATAGGTCAAAATAACTAGTTGGTAACATAAAAAGTAAATTGATAAATATTTAGATATTTTACACTGATATTATATATATATTTTTAATTTTTTGGCCTTTCTGGAACCTTCAATAATGTTCCGTTGTCAGTGACAAATGATGAACCAGTGATGGCTCTAGCTTTGTCACTAGCAAGAAACAGAATAAGATCAGCTATTTCTTCAGGAACCGAAATTCTGTCCAAAGCTGTCATACTCTGCATATATTTGAACATAGCTTCTTCTATGTCCCCAGTTGCACCCGTATTTCCAACGATATCAGTTCTAACGGGTCCTGGATTGACTGTGTTCACCCGAACTCCACTTTCAGCTAACTCTTGTGCAACTGCTCTGGTGAAATGATCAAGACCCGCCTTCGAAGTACTGTATGAAAAAATGTCCTTTGCTAGAGCTCGAAGTCCAGCAATACTTGAAATATTGACGATGTTGCCTTTGGTCTTCACAAGATGTGGAGCAGCAAGGTGGGTCAAGTAAACTACTGAGCGCAGGTTGGTCGCCATAACATTATCAAATACTGCCATAGCATTCTCAGCCTGAATATTTGCTGGCTGGCCTATACCAGCGTTATTTATCAAAATATCCAATTTTCCAAATTGTTTCAAAGTTTCACTGATAATCCTTTTGACATCTGCATCTTTTGAAACATCAGCCACAATTACTAGAGGATTGCCGCATTGCTTTGCAACGTTATCCAACTTTGCCTTGTTCCTTCCTACTATAGCCACTTTTGCACCTTCTTCAGCAAACTTGATGGCGGTTGCTGCTCCAATACCAGAACTGCCACCAGTTACAATCACAACTTTGTCTTGGAAACTCATGTTTGAGCACGAATTGTATAAACAGTACTGATTAATATGTTACAACTTTGATGATTTTTATAATCAATAATCTAATCATAATTGTTTTCCGTGATAAACAGAACATTGAAATATAATAAAAGCAAAAGTAATAGTCAACAGACAGAAGGCAAAGTCCAAACAATTAATTTTTGTTTTAAAACTTTGTAGTTTTCAGAAGAACAGGAGAAGTTTTAATTAAAATGGATAAATAATTAATTAATTAATTTTTATTTATTTAAAACTTCTTAATTGTTTGGCCTATCTGGAACCTTCAACAGCATTCCATTGTCACTGACAAAGGACGAACCAGTGATGGCTTTAGCTTTGTCACTAGCAAGAAACAGAACAAGGTCTGCTATTTCTTCAGGAATAGAAATTCTGTTCAAAGCGGTCATATTCTGCATCTGATTGAATATAGCTTCTTGCATGTCTCTGGTAGCACCCATATTTTCAATTATATCAGTCCGCACGGGTCCTGGATTTACAATGTTTACACGAACACCACTTTCAGCCAGTTCTTGAGCGACCGATCTGGAGAAATGATCAAGACCAGCTTTCGATGTGCAATACGAAAAAGTTCCATCTCCAACTGCTCGGAGAGCAGCAACGCTTGATATGTTGATGATGTTACCTTTTGTCTTCACAAGATGTGGAGCAGCGAGATGGGTCAAGTAAACTATTGAGCGCAGGTTGGTCGACATAACAGTATCAAATACTGCCATAGCATTTTCAGCCTGAATATTTGCTGTCTGGCCTATACCAGCGTTATTTATCAAAATATCCAATTTTCCAAAATGTTTTAGGGTTTCGCTGATAATTCTTTTGACATCTGCATCTTTTGAAACGTCAGCCACTAGCACTAGAGGATTGCCGCATTGCTTTGCAATGTTATCCAATTTCCCCTTGTTTCTTCCTACTATAGCAACTTTAGCACCTTCTTCAGCAAACTTGATGGCGATTGCTGCTCCAATACCAGAGCTGCCACCAGTTACAATCACCACTTTGTCTTGAAAACTCATGTTTATGACGAATTATATTAGCACTACTGATTTATTTGCTACAACGACGATGAATTATGTAATTGACAATCACAATATGTTCTGTGATAGACGCACGTACATAATTTGAGATAAGCGTAATCCACAAAACGATAGTTGAGCGACCACACTAAAACTAATAGGCGTTCTGCGGATGACTTTGCTTATATACCCGTTTGGTTTACATGCTTATTATAAATATCATAAGCCAAGGCCAAAGCCCACAGATACGAGTAGAAGTTAAAGCGCATACATTGTCATATATGATTGAAAACAATTTTCTTATCGTTATTGTTAATATTTAAAGAAAAAAAGAAAAACAGTTTATTTACACGGAATGACGCAACTAAAAACTAGACAAAGATTATTCTATAGGAATTTAGATGTTCAAGCCGGTAGCCTACAAGAAATAAATACATTAATTTATCAATTTAGATAACACTCAAGCCATGGAATTAAGCTAGAAGAAACATTAGGATTTTCATCATCTTTTTTGCGACCAAAACAGTCTACGGTGGATGATGAAGGTTTTATTCAGCATAATCAAACTTTACATGGTAACGGTTGCAATTCGCTAAAAAGTGTGCCCGATTTGCGCTAAAGATATTAATGATTTATATTTCTTTATGATACTCTTGCTTTACGATGTTTACGACAGATAACTGAGTAAGATTTTGGTTTAATTTTTTAAGGCACTCTTTGCATGACATACGACTTCTTGAAAATACCGCAATTTAATGATGCTGTAATAAAAAGCAAAAGAGAGGATAATGATAGCGCAGTGGTAACGGCCCCGACTTAGGAATCAAACGTCGCCGGGTTCAGCGTAATTTGTGTCATCACTACTGCTCAAAACGGCGCTCAAATCTGGAGAGGAGGTTTGAGTCCCAGCAGTAGAAACATTATAAGGCTGGTTATGTTTATGTTATTATTATAAAATAAAAAGACTCTATAGTAAAAAAAAAATATATCTGTTTATTGATTATAACTATTTTTTATTCACCGTTAAAAAGTATACTCTAATTTAGGTTCATATTCAAAAGCAATATGTTGTCACCGTGATTTACCCTTGATAATTATTATGTACCAAATAATAGGTTTGGTAGCTGAAGGCTAACGACTATTTGAGTAAAAAGTTGAAAGAACGTATGGACGGCATCAATTTAATAACACACATGACGTTCCCGAAAATCAATATTTTATCAAGACGGCAACATGGGCATAATCATACGGGGCGCACTAACTACTTCCATGCATCACGTCTTTTGTTTTTGTTAAACCTGATAATAATTTGATGATTATAATAATTATAGGAAGTGGAATTGATTTTTTCTGAATAACAATATAAATATAAAATAATAACAATTACATCACGAGGAAGGTTAGGTACAACCTATAATAGTATTTGGCCATTTATCTAGTTTCTATGTAATCGTTTGCAACTGACTCAACCAACATTAAATTAAAAAACGTTTTCCCAAAACTTAAAAAAAAGTCATTGCTACATCTAGTTAACTTACTTAATTATAACTATAAGACATTACATTTATAAACTTAATTTTTATTTTGTTCAACATTTCTATTTCAACATAGTACCATTATCACTCACAAAAGATGAACCTGTGATGCCTCTAGCTTTGTCACTTGCAAGGAACAGAACAAGATCAGCTATTTCTTCAGGAATTGATATTCTGTTCAAAGCTGTCGAATTCTGCATCTGTTTAAATATAGCTTCTTCGATGTCTCCGGTTACACCCATATTTTTAATGATATCGGTCCGCACGGGTCCTGGATTCACAATGTTTACACGAACACCACTTTCAGCGAGTTCTTGAGCGACTGATCTGGAGAAATGGTCTAGGGCAGCTTTCGATGTGCAATACGAAAAATATCCTCTTCCAACTGCTCGGAGAGCAGCAACACTTGATATGTTGACGATATTTCCTTTTGTCTTAACAAGATGAGGAGCAGCAAGATTCGTCAAGTAAACAACGGATCGCAGATTTGTAGTCATCACTTTGTCAAATGTTTCCATAGCATTCTCGGAAAGTATACTTGCTTTTTCGCCTATGCCAGCATTGTTGATTAGAATATCCAACTTCCCAAATTGTCTCACAGTTTCACTGACAATTTTTTTAGAGTCTTCATCTTTAGAAACATCAGCCGCTACCACCAAAGGGTTGCCGCATTGCTTTGCGATGTTTTCTAGTTTCTGTTTGTTCCTTCCCACTATAGCAACTTGAGCACCTTTTTCAGCAAACTTAATGGCAATAGCAGCTCCGATGCCTGAGCTAGCGCCAGTTACGAGAGCTACTTTGTTTAAGAAACTCATGTTTGTATCATACGAATTTCGAATTCAGTACTGAAATCTTTATTATGACAGAAGCTATTTATTGCAACTGACAATCTAATCTATTAAAAAGGAAATACAAAGAAGTATAATATATGATATGTGTAAGTTAAGATAAGCAGAAACCACAAAATACGAAACAAATAAGATTAACTGAAGCATAACATGTTTCAATTTGGCCACATTCAAACATGTTGGTTTTCTATAATACCTTAACTAAAATGTACTTATTATATTGTTTTATCAATAACAACCACTTACACAATGAGACATATAAAATTGCCTCAGTATATTTTAAGAATTTTCAAGTTAAATTCTTTATCATTGTAGACAGGTATAATTCTTTTACGTACTTATTCATGTCAAAATTATTAAAAAATAAAATGGTATGATTCATGATGATTAAGAAAAAGTAACATCTATGAAACATGTTCTTATCTTGAGCAGGTCACACAAATATTATAAAGACATAATTTTATATGTCTAGGTTTATCTGTTTACTTCTTATTGACGATAAAAGATTATTTTTCTTAGATAAGATTATTGTTATTATAAATAGGTGATATTGATAAGAATAGTATATTAACTATTGTGAGTGGTCTTACATAAAGATGAGTTTCCAAGACAAAGTGGTGCTCGTCATTGGCGGCAGCTCTGGTATTGGAGCAGCAACCGCCATCAAGTTTGCTGAAGAAGGTGCTAAAGTCACCATTGTTGGAAGGAAAAAGCAGAAACTGGAAGAAATTGCTAAGAAATGCGGCAATCCATTAGTGCTGGTGGCTGATGTTTCTAAAGATGAAGACGTCAAAAGAATCATCAGTGAAACTTTAAGAGAATTTGGCAAGTTGGACATACTGATCAACAACGCTGGCATAGGCGGAAATGTAAGTATCCTTGCCGAGAACGCTATGCAAACATTTGATCAAGTAATGGCTACAAATCTGAGATCCATAGTTTACTTGACGAATCTTGCTGCTCCTCATATTGTGAAGACAAAAGGTAACATTATCAATATATCCAGCGTAGCTGCATATAGAGCACTTGGGAAAGAATCTTTCTCATATTGTACTTCAAAGGCGGCTCTAGATCATTTCACCAGAGCTGTTGCGCAAGAACTGGCTGAAAGTGGAGTTCGAGTCAATGTTATCAACCCAGGACCCGTGGTAACTGATTTCGTTATGAATATGGGTTTAACTGCAGAAATCCAAGATGCTGTTTGGAAAAAAGCGGCGACTTTGACAGCTTTGCAAAGAGTTTCTATTCCTGAAGAAATAGCTGACCTAATATTGTTTACAGCTAGTGACAAAGCTAGAGGCATCACTGGTTCGTCTTTTGTGAGCGATAACGGAATGTTGTTGAAGTTGGGAAATGCTTAAAATGTTCAAATAAATGACGTGCAATTATTTTCTTGTAGTTTATGTTTTAAAACGTTACATACTCTCAACTTGAATTTCAAAACCAGTATTATCAAAGAGGAGTAAAACTAGGTTTTGTCGTACAATCCCAGTTTTAATACCAGTTGAGTAGTCCTACTATTTCATTATCTCCTGCTTAATGTTGCAAATGTTTCATATTTCAAATATTTTCATAGGTGGAAAAGATCTTTAACTTCACCTAACTTCTCAAAACCGGCTTCAATTTTTGATATAAAGTCACTGCCAAGTGCTTTGGTATATTTTATAAAATAGTACTCACATTAGATCAAAAATACGAGTACGTATAATCTAGCAAGAAGTTTTGCTAAAAGTCGCTTTACTAAGCCTATCGGCGGATAACATCTGTGGTAAGAGTGGTCACTTAATATAATTAAATAGAATGATTCCAGTTCAAATACATTGTAGAACATTTTTTGAACAAGAGATATCAAAAGCGTTAAGCGTGCTCAATACGCTTGAAATTCGTATATATCTACTGGTACTTAAAATAGAAGTCATTAGATAACAATAACATGAGTTAATCTTCAATGGTTAAACAACACATTTTTTTCTTAACAGAAACTCCTCCATGTCTCAAAAACCATTTTGAGCCGTTGTTTCCGGCTGAATAAGTCAGAAAAACTGACATAAGTCAATACTGGTAATTATCTCACAGTTATGTGAGATAATTATGATCACACAGTTAGGTTCGCCGGGCCTTGGTACAGGCCATGGTCCGGAGCGAGGCGGAGTGGCAGGCGGTCGCCTCCTTCTGCGAAGCAGTAATGCTAGCAAAGGAGGAGGCCGACCGCATCAGGCAACGGCGCTCACGCCACAGCCGCTGCAGTAATTCCAATCCTGATTTTCGGCCACCGTAGGCGTAGGCTTGCGGACGGCGAGCAATGGGTAGCTCGCTGTCCATCCGTCCGGTAACAGTCCAAACTCAGCCCAAGTCGTCGACGGTGCGCACTGTTCCCGCGCCTCTCAAGGAGTGGTTAGCAAACTGTAGGGGCCCAGCAGGGTCGAAGCCTACTCAGAAGCTAGTGTATGATTCCAATTGCTCATTTCCTTTGGAAAAGAACCACAACTCTTATCTCTAAATCTAATTATGAAAAAATATTTAAAAAAGTCTCTTCTATATATACTTTAAATATATCAATAAGACATCAATGAGAAGATTTACTCTTATACCTAAGAAATACAGAACACAAAAAAAAATCATTATAACACAAATTATGAACTTAGTTTTTAGTTTGATAGTTTGGTATCGGATATATTTTAGGCTAAAAATTTATTATTGTCCACCTCTCAATTCAACAAAAAATAGGTAGCAGCTGTTTTTATATTTATACATCTACTTATATAAAAGGAAAAAATATTGACTGATATATCAACGCACAGCCAAAACTACTGGGCTTAGGAACTTGACATTTTTATAAAGCTTCTTTTTAAGATATAAGCAAGTACTAAGAAGGGGTTTTTGAAAGTTCAACTTTTAAGGGGGTCAAAATAGGTAAATTCAATTATATACAACATTTTAACTTTAGAAAAAATAAAAGTCATCATTATAATAAGATATAAGAATCATTATTTATTTCCAATATCCCCAAAACAACAATTAAGGGTGTTTTAAAAACTGTATGGATGACTTTTATTTTTTGGTTTAATATACCTACTTGAAATCAGCCTCAAATTTCAATCAAAAATAGCTCTTAAAATGCAGGCCAGTTAAAAAAAAAAAAACGAACGAACTAACAAATTAACTGGCAAAGTGGTAGTTAAATATTTACGTACCAGATAGATCAAATCACTGACTCAAGGCGGGTTTCTGAATTGAGTATTTTGAGTTAAGAACGTCTCAAACCATACTTAAATGCTAAATTTCGACAGGTTTACAGGCTAAAGTTGAGTTTGAGTAATTCTCAACTTCAAATGCTTAAATCAGAAATCGGGGGTAAAACATTTATTACTAAAATTTAAAAAAAAAATGAGAAATTGAATAAATATTACATAATTATACGTATTTCATACATTGAGATATTCCTGCCCTGCAACTGCAAGCAAAGGACATTTATTTTCCAC
The DNA here is from genome assembly GCA_958295575.1 of Leucania comma. NCBI lineage: Eukaryota > Metazoa > Arthropoda > Insecta > Lepidoptera > Noctuidae > Leucania > Leucania comma. The sequence goes on along the minus strand of OY282474.1, from coordinate 7,951,271 downwards.
CCTTGTGTAAATATCGCATCCACAGGCAAGTGAAAATTTATGTCTAATGTGCAGCAGCAATTATAAAACAGTTATGTGGGCGACATGATAGAAACTACAAGCATTTAATATCTTAGTCAAGCGAATGTCAGTACAATTGATTTCTATATTCCATAAGATCTTATATGACCATCTTGGGGTTCCGTACCTCAAAAGGAAAAAAACGTAACCCTTATAGGATCATTTTGTTGTCCGTCTGCGTGTTTGTCTGTCTATCAAGACCTTTTATCTTGGGAATGCGTGGATGTATCGAGTTGTTGTAGACTCAGGTCTGCGGTCCCTTAAAGTTGTGATACGGTCGTTAATGTCGCAAAAAACGTATATTTCGACACTCAAAGGAATCCAAATTCATAGGGTACTTTTCAATGACCTAGAATCTTGGAATTTGCCATGAAGCAAGGTCTTATAGCACAAGTATAGGGAAAAATCTGAAAACTGTAAATTAGCTTACGTCACAAAAAAAAAATCCGTTTCGCAAAAATCTATCGAGACTCGATTTGGGAATTTAACTATTTACATATGTTAGTTTGTACGAAACCCTAAGTGTACGAGTCCGACTCGCTAAAGCCCAGTATTTTTAATAAATAAAAAGAAAATCCTAAATGACTTAAAACTTTCGCATTCATCGTGTCTTTGGAAATCATAAGGACATTCTGCCATATCTTTTTCTCTAAGGTCACAGACTCGACAAAGCGGGCGCAGGGTGGCTGAGACGGTTGTGCGGGCGGTAGCTAAGCTTTTTTTTTTTATTTAACACAGACTTAGTAGTGAAGTAAGCTATTTTTTATTTTTAAGATAAAATGTTTTTTTTATTTTATGTAAAATACCAATCTAAAATATATAATCTTTAAAAAAAAATCGACTATTTGTTTGTCAAGAACACCATTATTTATTCGTCTTTAAAAAAATATATGATTCATCTATTACCCAAATTCGATATTCAAAATTAAAGTGTAATGTCACCGTGATTATAGGCGATTATGTACTAAATGTCATCGTGATATAGACTTGGGAATTATGTACCAAACAACAGGGGCGATAACTGAAGGCTAGGTAAATTACTGTTATTGTAGACAAACTATTGAAGTAATGGATGTACTGCATTATCAACTACATTATTATCACATTTGGTCCTTGGTGGACCATTGTGCGTAAATTCAACTAAGTACATTGGTTTGACAAAACACTGCGGATCCTCCCTTTTCAATGGAGGTTTGCTGGACTTTGCACACTGCTCTACTTACCTCTATTTCCTAATCATAATCTATTTTCTAACCATTGCTAAGGAAACTCTTATTATTTTTAACTTTAACTCTTTGGCAAGCATATTAGGAATAGTCGATCCGTATTGTCTTTAAACTTGTCAGTATTAAAAATGAAACCATGACATGGTATTGTACCGAAGTACGAAGATTACTAGAAAGAGACAACATCAAGTATTGTATAGTACTCTTCGGAACGTTTTTGAGGTCGACGTAAGCGTTCCAGTATAGTAAAGAAATTCCTGTCTGAAGTGAACTTAATTTCTTCTGAATGTAATATCTAAATTTAACCTTTACCAGACTTTAAAAGTCACTGCTACATCTAGTTACGACTATACATACGACTATACATTCGACTACGACATAACAAATATATTCATGATAAGATTTACTCGTATGGCTAAAAATTCTACAACACGAAAAAAAATCAATATAACACTATTTATTTATTTTATTTTTATTTTGTGTAACATCTCTATTTTCAACAAAGGTGCATTTAGTAAAAGACATCTTGTCTAAAGCTTATTCTACATTATTTTACAACACAAAAAAAATGTAACTTCAATATTATATGACGACACAAATTATATATTTAATTTTAAAATTTGGTTAACATTATTTCTGTTTTTATCAAAGTACCATTATCACTCACAAACGACGAACCAGTGATAGCTCTAGCTTTGTCACTAGCAAGAAACAGAACAAGGTCAGCTATTTCTTCAGGAACAGAAATTCGGTCCAAAGCTGTCGCATTTTGAATCTGTTTGAATACGGCTTCTTCGATGTCTGCAGTGACACCCATATTTTGAATGATATCGGTCCGTACGGGTCCTGGATTTACAGTGTTTACACGAACTCCACTTTTAGCTAGCTCTTGTGCGACTGATCTGGAGAAATGGTCTAGGGCAGCTTTCGATGTGCAATATGAAAAATATTCACAACCAAGAGGATAGACGGCAGCGATGCTAGATATATAGACGATATTACCTTTTGTCTTGACAAGATGTGGAGCAGCCAGATTTGTCAAGTATACTGCGGATCGCAGATTTGTAGACATTACTTTGTCAAATGTTTCCATAACGTTCTCAGAAAGAATACTTACATTTCCACCTATGCCAGCGTTATTGATCAGTATATCTAACTTCTTAAATCGTCCTACAGTTTCGCTGATGATTCTTTTGACATCTTCATCTTTAGAAATATCAGCCACTATGATTAACGGATTACCGCAATTCTTTGCGACGTTGTCCAGTTTCTTCTGGTTTCTTCCAACTATGGCGACCTTAGCACCTTCTTCAGCAAACTTGATGGCGATGGCAGCTCCAATACCAGAGCTAGCGCCTGTCACTAAAGCAACTTTGTCTACGAAACTCATGTTTGTTTTGTACAAATTTCAAAATGTAGTACTGAAATCTTTATTATGACAGCAGCTATTTATTGCAACCGATAATCTTATCTACAAAAAGGATAGGAAATGAAAATAAGAGGAGCATATGATAAAAAACCGGGCAAGTGGGAGTTCGACTCGCGCACTGAGATCTCCGTACAATTTAGACTTCTGGAATTGAATTATTTCAAATAATTCAAATCCCGATTCGAATCTCGAAAATATTTCATAATCGCAAACAAGTTTTTTTTTGGGACATACTACTACAGTATTCAGATATTTTCTTATATTTTTGTTATGAGACTTTACTACGTGCCAAATTTCTGGATCTTAGGTCAACGGAAAGTACCCTATAAGTTTTAATTTCCTAGCGAGTACCGAGTACCTTTTTACGTTAACGTAGAAGTTAATTTTTTTTTACTGCTGCTTGGGCAGCAAACCAAAGTTTTTGATATTAATTACAGTTTTATTATCTCCATGCGTTGAAAAAAATTGTCTTGGCAGAAGGACAGCAAAGTGATATTATAAGGGTTTCGGTTTTGGCGACTTAAGTACGGAACTCTAAAACAAAATGAGATAAGCAAAGATGGAACTAACAAGATTATGGAATTACCACGTTTAAACATGTTCGTTTTCGTATATACGAGTAATTAACTTAAATAATGAGATGAAAAAACATATAATGACTTGGCCTTTTGGGACGGACAGCTAGACATTTTCAAACTAAATTAATCATCATTTCAAACAGATATAATTAGCTAAGACATGCTTTCTTTGATGTCTTACACAAACTTATCCATAGCGAAACTTAGATGAGAACTTTGCACACGGGTGGACCAACACATTATAAATAATGTTGGTTGGTTGATTGGGGATATACCAAGATAACTGATTTTAATGATTAAATTAAAATTTACTCGTGCCCGTGACTTTAGACAGACAAAAATTAAAAAATTATGTTTTTGTTATAAGTATACAAACAGATATCTACTTGAATTTTATTTACATGTATAGATTACATAACTTTGGATACATTCGTCAAGCATTCAATCGTATCTTGTCTTTGGTTTTTATCTGTGACACCTTAGAATGATGTGTAAATCTATACTTATAATAAATCTGTAGAAGTAAAAATTCTGTACATTGAAAATATCAAAAAAGTAAATGGCACACCCCCTGTGTTACTAGACCGACACCGAACCCAAAAATGTGATTAAAAAAATTTTTGTCTGTCTGTCTGTTTGTCTGTTTGTTCAGGTATCACGCAAAAAAATACGTCACCCGTTTCTATTGTAATTAGCCACAAAAGGCCCGCGCCGAGACAAAAGTATTAATACCGGTAAGTATGCTCGATAGATAACGTTCTACACAAATAGCACTTAACACAAAAAAACTTATTGATATGTTTCGTCGTTCACGCGAACGAAGTTGCGGGCACAGCTAGTTAGGAATATCACCGTTCATGTTCATTGACGATAAAAGATTATTTTTGTTTAGATTAGATTGTGTTTATTATAAGTAGCTGATATAATTATTAAATAGTATATTGACTATAAGTGGTCCTACACAAACATGAGTTTCCAAGATAAAGTGGTGATCGTGACTGGTGCCAGTTCTGGTATTGGAGCAGCAATAGCTATCAAGTTTGCCGAAGAAGGAGCTAAAGTCGCCATAATTGGAAGGAAAAAGCAGAAACTGGAAGACGTTGCTAAGAAATGCGGCAACCCGTTAGTGCTGGTGGCTGATGTTTCTAAAGATGCAGATGTCAAAAGAATCATCAGTGAAACTATTAGACAATTTGGAAAGCTGGATATATTGATCAACAATGCTGGCATAGGCGGAAATGTTAGTATTCTTGCCGAAAACGCTATGCAAACATTTGACCAAGTAATGTCTACGAATCTGCGATCCGTAGTGTATTTGACGAATCTTGCTGCTCCTCATATTGTGAAGACAAAAGGTAACATTATCAACATATCTAGCATTGCTGCATATAGAATAGTTGGAAAAGAAACTTTTTCATATTGCACTTCGAAGGCGGCTCTAGATCATTTCACCAGAGCTGTTGCACAAGAACTGGCTGAAAGCGGAGTTAGAGTCAACGTTATCAATCCAGGACCCGTGGTAACTGATTTCGTGATAAATATGGGTGCAACCGCAGAAATCCAAGATGCTGCTTGGAAACACGCGGCGACTATGACGGCTTTGCAAAGAGTTTCTATTCCTGAAGAAATAGCTGACCTTGTTTTGTTTACAGCTAGTGATAAAGCTAGAGCCATCACTGGTTCGTCTTTTGTAAGTGATAACGGATCATTGTTGAAGTTCGGGAATGTTTAAAATGTTCAAATAAATGGCTCACGCATATTTTCTTGTAGTTTATTTTTTGAACTTCCATCACTACAACTGTCATCTTGAATTTTAAAACCGATTATATCTTCTACTTACCATCAGGTATCGCAGTCAAGCACTAGTTTATATATATGAAAAAAAACATACAGGTAAAACCGAGTTTTGTCGTGCAATCCTGATTTGAATATGAGTTAAATCTTACTATAATATTCTAAACTGTAAAAGTTTCATATTTTAAATATTTTAATGAATAAAAAAGATCTTTGACGTCACGTAGCATCTCAAATTAGGCAGCTGTAAGATTTGACATAATTGTAAATAAAACCACTACTAAGTGCTTAGGCATATTTTATAAAAAAGTAGGTACTCACGATCGACAAAAAAAAAAAACTAAACTGAGTGATCCTGGATCAAAGACAATACCAAAAACCTGAACACTTTTTTTACAAATTTCGAAGTTGAAAGCGTCACGTACTCTTAGATACGTGTACTCAATATGCTTGATATTTGTAAGTACCTACCTACTGGCGTACCTACTTAAAATAGGGGAGTTAGAGGTTAAGTGACAACAACAGCTCGGTTCGACCTTCATAAGTTAAGCAACACGTGCCAATGTCAATCCGATGGGTGATCATTCATAACAGAAACTCCTTCATGCCTCTAGCAAAAGAAGGCAGAACATCTGATACCAGATATGACTGACACAGTTATGTGAGGTAATCAAAATGTGATAGATAAGATTTTGTATGCTAGATTCAGTTGAATGAAATGTCTAACCCAAAATAATTAGGAAGCGGATAAGGAGATTGATTGCGTGCTTGTAATGTAGTTATCTGAAAACAAATCATTATTTTTAGGTTCCGTACCTCAAAAGAAAAAAAAAACGAACCCTTATAAGATCATCATGCTGTCCGTCTGTCTGCTTGTTTTTCTGTCTGCCTGTCTATCTGTCAAGACCCTTTATTTCCGGAACGCGTGGAGGTATCACGTTGAAATTAAAACGATATACTTAGGTCTGTGGTTCCTTGAAGCTGTGAAATTAAACTTCTAAGTTAATGAAGAAAAAAGTTACAGTTGTTAAGTTGCAAAAAAGTGTACTTTGATAATCTCACGAAATCAAAATTCATAGGGTAGACGTGTCTTATAGTACATGTATAGGAAAAAATCTAAAAACTGTTGATTTGTAGTTACGTCACAAAAAAAAACATTTTTTGCGAATCGGAAAAATCTTTGTAACTCAATTTGGGAATTGAACTGTTTTCATAGGTAGGTAAGTTTATACGGAATAATAATAATAATAATATAAATAAAATTTCACAATAAATAAACACAAACCTGGTTCACAGTAAATGTTATTGATTGACCGCGTATTCAGTCGTGTGATTTGTTTGCTGGTAACAAGCGCAGTTAATTAACCTGTTAAATGTCGATGGTATGTTCTTATTACTGTTATTTGCCATTTGGATTGTAAGTGGCATATCACAATTTAATAATTAAATGATTTATTTTTATTAAACGTTGTTACACCGCAATATAGTGGGACGACTTGGATTTCTTTCTTGGAAATGGAAATTGGCAAGAAGTAGCCAATTTCCAAGAAAGAAATCCAAGTCGTCATCTAAACTATGGATAGAATGAAAGAAAGCCTTAGCCCAGCATAAGGACAATACAAGCTAAAAATAATAGCCATAGTTTTTTTTTTATGATAGGTAAAATCATCCAATGGCAAATCCCACCCTTGGGCGGAGCGGGAAGTAGTGTCAGACACTTACTGACTAAAAACCTAACCCGTTCCTTCGTTGCCTATCATGCCGGGGCTGAGCCTTCCTCTCAGAAAACGGCCCTTGGCCCCAGCAGGCTTCGATCCTGCCTGCCTGCAGCTAGCAGGCTGGGCCTCTACAGTTTGCTGACAGCTTCTTGAGGCGCGCGGGAACAGAACGCGCCGTCAACGTCTTGGGCTCGGTCCGGTCGGCTACCGGACGATCGGACAGCGTGCTACCCATTGTACGCCGTCCGCAAGCCTGCGCCTACGGTGAATAATAGCCATAGTTGAGATACTTAGTGCTTGGACTAAGCAGTATAAAAATAAGGTGACTGTGACTGTACCAATACTCTTTCCTGGCCTGTGACGTGGCCCAATCAGAATTAAAAAAAAAGAAACATACTGGTTCATTCGGCCAGCATTTTTATCGTTTTATCTAACGTACACTATTATGACCATATCGACTTTACAGCCTTGGTATATCTAGCCAAAATTCTAGATACAAAGCGGTGTTGTATTTACACACATAGAAAATAGACTGAACTTCAGGTACTATCTGAGGTCCTACAATGACTTCTTAAAATCATCTTAATTCTCGTGTAAGAATGAGACGGAGTTATACAGACCGCTTAGCATTATTCCTTTCTTACATCAATCACCCTAGCCAAGTTAAAATAGTTTCGTTTAGCGTGAACGCTTGGAGTTGGCTAGGGGGGCAAAGATTCAAGATTCAAAGATTCAAAGCATTTTATTTCAAATAAACCATTTACAGGCACTTTTGAAAAGTCAAGAAGTCGGTCTGTCAGAAAAAATGATGCTAATTGCACATTCCAAAGTGTAGATCTCTATGGAGAAGAATGTGCAAGAAACTCCATGGACACTCTTTTCAAACTTGTTTTGTATTACAAATATCTCGGTTACATGTTTTTTGTTGCTGCTATTATGTGAGAACAATGTAAACAAGATAAAAAGAAAAAAAAATCTAATTATAATATTAAAAATAAACCACTGGCAGCTAAGAGATGACCAGTCTCAACTGACAGCGCCCGTTCACGAACGTGACGCGTATATCAGCACCACTCAGCTCAACCATTTCGAAGGGAACCGAATGATCCAATACACGCGCCACCATCAGTGAGACATTTGAGTGAGCATGACAAACTCTCAACTGCCATGCTCATTTACGTCAAACAAGTCAATAAACTATAAATTGCCCCATGGTACTCACATTTACAAAATTTGTTAAAGAAATAAATGCTTCTACATTATACAATACTATAAAAATATCAAATTTCAAAAAAAAAAAGTGGTATTGTTCAAACTAATCAATCTGTACGCCCTAGTGGTAGTGGAGCTGGACCAGCATTTAGCCAAGCATTCTTATCTTGAATATAATCCTCCAACTTATAATACGCTTGTCTACATAGTGTGCGTTTAACACAAGATTTAAATTTGGTTTCATTGAGTTCTAATATGTGGGGAGGTATTTTATTATAACATTTTAAACAGTACCCCATGAAAGAAGAGGCCACTTTAGCCAGTCTGAAACCTGGTTGAACTAATTGGTCTCTATGCCTTGTAACATAATTATGTCTATCGCCTCTTTTGCTAAAAAGATGAAGATTTTTTCTAACGTACATGATGTTTTCATAGATGTATTGACAAGGCACCGTCATGATGTTAATATCCTTAAACAGTTCTCTTAGAGAATCGCAACGGCGGAGATTGTAAATGGCTCTAATGGCTCTTTTCTGTAGTACAAAAATTGAGTCGATGTCTGCAGCCCGTCCCCATAGTAAGATACCGTACGACATGATACTATGAAAATAACTAAAATAGACTAGTCTAGCGGTATCAACATCCGTAAATTGACGGATTTTTCTAACAGCATATGCAGCTGAACTAAGCCGTCCTGCAAGCGATGTTAAATGAGGACCCCACTGTAGCCTTGAGTCAAGCGTTATCCCCAGGAAAACTGTTTTACGAGTATCGACAAATTCCATTGATTGGGCTGATTTTTGATGCTGATTAACAATGGGTAATGGTGTATAGAATTCTCTCCATATCAAGTTGTTTTTCAGCATACCAACTACACATTAATTAAGATCGGCATTCGACACAATCATCAATAAATTGGAAGGTATAACCACGTTGGGCATCGAAGCTGGATACATTAATTGGATTGCAAAAAACGGATATTTCACGTCCAATTTAACGTCACTTCACGCTTGTTGCTCGAATGTAGTGACATTTTGAAACGGAACAATTATGACACTGTTATGTATCGGCCACGAATTTAAGAATTGTTTTCACTTATGAAAATAAAATCAAAATATTATCATACTTTTATCATTATCATCATCATCATCAACCTTTTAATGTTCCCACTACTGGGACACAGGCCTCCTCTCTAAGAGAGGAAATGGGCCGTAATCCACCACGCGGGCATACTTTTATTCCGAATTATAATTTGTTCTGCAGTGAGAAAAAACTGTTAATGAGACATTAATATTAATACATGATTTATGTTGAGATTATTTTACGTGCAGAAGCGTGGCAAAATTAAGAATTCGCATCAGCCTTATAATATTCCCACAGCTGGGAGTAAGGCCTCCTCTCTAGAAGAGGGAATGGGCCGTAATCAACCACGCGGGCCCAGTACGGGTTGGTGGATGTCACATGACTTCGAATTTTTGGTTCTAGGACATGCCGGTTTCCTCACGATGTTTTCCTTCACCGTTTTGAGAGCAGTGGTGATGAAATAAATTAGACAAATTAATGCGCCTGACTTGGTTTGAACCCACGACCTACAACTCGTAAGTCGGGGCCGTTAAATTAAAAATTACAACCCTTCAATAAAAACATCATTGTTACATAACATGTCTGTGTGTATGTTAAGGCTCCTATTATAATGTTTTATGTACAACAAAGAGTATATTTACACGGCTAAATTTTTTAATCCCGTGGAGGGCGGTTACTATACGAGGTACAAGAAACACTATCGATTTGTAAAGATGAAAATAAAGTACTTTTTTTCTAAATCTCGAATTAATATACGCATGTACGAAATTGCCATGAAAAAAGGTATGTAAGGGATACTCGTGACACTAGAACGCAAATAGCAACTGAAGGAACATAGTATAAGAACTCGTTGCCTTAGCGGTCACAATTCTTAAGGGAAGACTATTTCAATTGGGAGGACTGTATAAAGACAAACTCAAACTGTTCACTTACTTTTATTAATTACATTAAGATCAAACAACTATGTGATACTTAATTATTACAGTACTCAAAGCTACTATTCCTATCGACTCTCCCAATCGTCCCTCCGGGAACGAATGCCCTTGCGCGCTCAAGTTCTTAGCCAAAAACCCCCGTGCGTTCCGCTCTCTCATTGGCCCACGATATCAGGTGATCCCAGAGTCGTGGTCCAATCGTTAAGTCACTTATTACCCCATTCATTCTAACGATCAATATTAGATCAAGGGTTAACATTTCCAAACAGCAGAAATAAATAACTTATATAATGGTTGCGCCAATTTGCTATGATCCGCGACTTTGTTTTTTGTAATTTATTTTTTTTGGCCTAGCAATCCTATCCCTTCCGTTTCCATTCCCGCACGACCTCTAGAAATGAAATGACATTGACGTTTGTGCATCGATTGTGAATGTGACCGCTCCGCTAACATCGCCCGCTCGAAATTACAAGAAAATTGACTATTTCGTGATCCAACCATTCAAAGACTCAACAATAGTGCAGTGTAGTGCAATACAGGACCTGGCAGTGGTTAAATGTGCGAAGTCGAGGTCCGCCGGCCGGCGCCACGTGGAACCTTCGAGGTCAAAAGGTCAGTGTTCCTCCTAATACATTCATCCCATTAATAAACGCTAGGCGCAGTACCTGCATATTGTTAACAAACCTTAGATCGCTTTTTCAAATCTACAGTCCACAGCTTAATTTGCGCAACCATATAATATAGCTTAGGTATTACTTAAAACATTATTGTTTATATAAAACAAGAATCCTTAAAATTTTAACTCATTTTAACAATTATCTTTAAAAACATAAGGCACTATTTATTATCAAGAACAAAACCTAACAATCGTCCGTCCTGACATCGTGTGCGGCCCTGCACACGGCTCCAGGTGGAAACCTAACAATCGGACTTTTAATTGGTTGTTGAATTTATAACAATAATAATTAGTATCTATTACTAGTTGTTTGAACTTAATACAATAATGTCAAAGTCAAAATGTTTTTATTTCATATAGGCCTACATGGGCACTTATAAAACGTCAGAAGCTAGTGCACGGTTCCAAATTGGTCGTTTCCTATGGAGAAGAACCGGCAAGAAACTCCATGGTTACTCTTTTAAAAAAAAAGGTTTATATTACAATATTTTCATATTACAGTATTCATTAATAAATTATGTTAGGACAATGTAGACCAGTCAATATTGTACCAGAAAGCACAACAAAAATAATCATAAAAAAGTGAGTCATGATAAGAATTAATCTAAGAATTTGCGGAGTCTACAGTGTTCTCACATTTACATTATAGGTAGAAAGAGACATTAACAAACTTTTTTTTTTTTTTTTTTTTTTAACTTTCAATTTCAACCAGCAATCGATTTGCTGGATCGAAACAATTTGTACGAGCCACGCTGTACCTTGAACCAATACTCTCACTGTTGGGCATTATAACCCCAACACAAAGTGAACCCAAACGATCGATTAATTGGGTCACAAAACATCTAAGAGTAAGTTCACGACCGATCGATTTATGTCGTGAACAAACCAAATCCCTGAACGATCGATTAATCAGGGTGCCCTACTATCCTGAACGATCGATTAATCAGGATGCCACGCGGCGCCCGCACGAGCCGATCGATTTATGCTCGTGATGGCAGCCGGAAGGACTTACTTTATCACTTTATTCATCACCTAACGACGCCCGCACGAGCCGATCGATTTATGCTCGTGATGGCAGCCGGAAGGACTTACTTTATCACTTTATTCATCACCTAACGACGCCCGCACGAGCCGATCGATTTGTGCCCGAGATGGCAGCCGTAAGGCTTTGCCACTTTTACATCAAGTCACGAACCGATCGATTCTCGCGTACTTGATCTGTAACAACGGATAAAATTCTGTACATAATAAATGGTCTATTATATTAAAACAAAACATTAAAAAAAAACAACAACAAAACAACATAATAAGTAAGGTACTCGTATTCTAACTGGAATTACTCCCGCATTATTATCGTCACTATTGTAACTATCATCTACGTCTTTTCTGTCGATGCGATCTCTAGAGCGGTTACGTGGAACCACGGCTTCATGCGATCTGCAGCAACCGTTGTCGAACGTCTACTCTCTGTATCAACTAGCCCCGGTATTGGTGCCACAATACGGGTGTAACAGTCCATATCTAGAAATTTGCTAACACGTTACGGTCCTACAAAGGAAGGCATAAGTTTTTTGCTGTTTCCGTCTTTTACTGAAACCAGTCTTTATTATTGTATTAAACCCTATTAATTTTAAGTTCTTTATGTAATTTTATTTTTGGTGTACAATAAAGAATACATCTATCTATCTATCGAATGCTTAACGCTCTCAATGAATCGAGAATGGTGGGATTGTACCGCTCGACTTGGAGCTGGCTACCGCATTTAAAACATGTTTTATGCCTTTGTTTAGGCCAAATCGCTTGTATGTATGCGAGGCAAAACAAATACCACAAGCGCTCATGAGACGTTCAGGGTTTCTAAACGTACTAAAGATGTCTTCTGGAATCCTAGTTACATTTTGGGTGTTCGTGTTTATAACGGGTCTTAGGAAGCAAAATGTTGTAAAACCGTCCACAACTACAAACAGGTGAGTCAAACCTTTATTTGGCTTCACAAAGGGTCCAAGGTGGTCCACATGAAGCGTATGGAATGGAATCTCTACATTAGTGATAGGGTGCAGTAAATCTTCGCGAGTTTTGGTACAACCCATCTGATCTTCTCTACCTCACCATCCAAATAGCGAAGTAACCTAATGACATAATTTTGACTAATGTACTGTAGGCATTTTTCACCTAGTTAACTATTTTGAACGTCTGTTATCCTACGTAGCTTGGAGTCACATAACTGTAGCGTATGAAACCAACTTCACTACTAATTGTCATTATTACTGGAAACTGATCTTCGAGTGATTCTGACGATCTGACAAGATTTCGAGACAATGCACTATCATGACTCATTTTAGTTCTAGCTCTTTATTCGACAGTACAGTTGAATTCCTGTAATGTCAGCCACCACCATGCTATCCTTGGTATCGAGTCCCGCTTTGAAAGTTTAGAACACAGAAAGCCGCAATCAGTGATAGTAGTATATTATTGGGCATTCTATACCACTATCGGCAAGTGCTCGGGCGAGTGCGCCTCGCTGCCGATAGTGGTATAGAATACCCAATAATGAACGATCGACTCGACTGTGTAGTATATTACTGTACTCGCCTGAAGATTATATGAGTTGTACCACTGGCCGCCAGTAGCTAGGCGAGTTCTCCGTGCTGCGGACGATGGTATCGATCATATTGGCATGCGTTTCGTTTTTAGAAACTACTTGATGATTTTGATATGCGCTTCATATGGTGGAAACGACTTGTTGGGTTTTGTAATGCGCTTCAGCATGGAAACGACTTGATGAATTTGGTACTTATTTCAGTATTAGAATCGATTGGTATCATTCTACTCATACAAAGATCGTGCGAGTTATACGACTGCCTGCCAGTAGCTAGGCGAGTTTGCTTCGCTTCGGACAGTAGTGACAAATATCGACATGATCAATGATTAAAATTTAACTTATTCATTTTGACATGCGTTTCGTGGTTAGAAACGACTTGTTGGTTTTTAGAATGCGCTTCAAAGGTGGAAACGACTAGTGATTTGGTCATGCATTTCAGTATTAGAAACGACTTGTTGGTTTTTGTAATGCATTTCGTGGGTCGAAACGACTTGGTGTTTGTGAAATGCGCTTCAATATTAGAAACGACTTGTTGGTTTTTGTAATGCGTTTCGTGGGTCGAAACGACTTGGTGTTTGTGAAATGCGCTTCAATATTAGAAACGACTTGTTGGTTTTTGTAATGCGTTTCGTGGGGTCGAAACGACTTGGTGTTTGTGAAATGCGCTTCAATATTAGAAACGACTTGTTGGTTTTTGTAATGCGTTTCGTGGGTCGAAACGACTTGGTCTTTGTGAAATGCGTTTCAATATTAGAAACGACTTGTTAACGCACTGCTTTCTGGATCTGCATAATAAACAAGGTACAAATTATATATTAGGTTTATTTTTCGTAAAACATTGGTTTTTCTCGGAAAATTGTATCTACCGAACGCACGAACTCTTGTAGTTTCTGCCACTGAGATGAATTCGCGTCGGTCTGGAACTTGAGTCGCACAAGCGCCTTCTTCCACAGCTCCTGGGAGTCGGTGTGGCGCGCGTCGTCAGCCTTGTACACCTTGCAGTCGACGTAGTACTCTCCGTTGATGCTCGCTGCTCGCCGCTCGCAGCCTTTGGCGACTCGGTTAACGAAGAATGATGATAGACATGTACTCGATGAATCGTCTTTTGGCACGGTGTCAGTCCCGTAGTTGTTACTGATACCGAATACATCATTATCTGTATTGGTTTTTTTACTGAAACAACGACGAAAGTTTTATTAGTTTATCATACACTTACAGGGTACATTTAACGTTTAGATACACGCAGAAAAAAAAATACACACTTAGTTTTTAATTGGTATGGTGAACTAAATTATTGAATAGTTTGTTTACCTCTTACGAATTAAATTCGTTGATGATGGGTGCGACTTGCGTTTCCTATTATCTGCAGACAGCTTGCGGCTGGGAGTCGTTCTCTGGTCTGGGATCGGAGCTTGTTGAAGGTACTCGCACTCAGAGTCAGACCTGAAATAAAGATAAAACAAAATAATAATCAAACACAAATCAAATTATTACAATCACCTACAATGGGTCAGATCTCTAAGCTATGACCTGATCGGAAATATTTTATACTTACATTTTCCACTTATGTCCGTTTGATATACCAGGCTGATGATAGCAGGCGTAGTGACTGTTGGCAGCAGGCAGCGGTTAGATATCAACATTGATAGGATAACTCAGCAAGATCGCAGAGCACTTCTTGAAGATTACTTCCACACTTGTAGACTTCAGTTGGTTTGTACCGAGTACTTCGAAAACATGTAGCTTATAAATCGGAAAACGAACGATAATTCGCTATATTAAAAATGACTGCAACTGTTCATTATAATGTTGCGTAAAACAACATTTTTCCTTAGACGTATTATACTTGTTCAAAAAGTGAACACTAAGGTTCTTTTAGCTAGCACCGAATGACAAGACAGCGAAACGGCTTAGGGCTGTCAAAACGTTTACCAGTAGATAGAATAGCAACAACGGTATTAAGGAATATTCTAGCAAGTAATTTAATTATTTAGCAATCTAGAGACAATCATAAGATTAGTATTTATCATGTTATATATCCAAGTTTTACTTGTGATACTTTTATGCTTGAGTAAAGTAAGTACAGGAAATAAGTTGACTTGTAACAGTAACAAATTTTAAATGAATTTTCTCTTCGGTTAGAAACCTATAGGTTTCTGACCTGGTATTCGACATTTTATTCTACTTGTATTTTGTGATAGTGTTCCTATGTAGTTTCTGATACTTATCCATACTTTAATATGTATGCGTGCCAACCTTGACTAAAACAGCTTACTGTTGCGAATGCAACTAAGCTGACGAAAAGAAAGAAACAAGGTTACACGTGTAATGTTTTACGCAATAACAATTATTTCAATCAAATATTTTATAAATTTACTAATTAATGGAGTATTCGTTATTGACTAGGTAATCAGTAACGAATACTCCGTTAATTAGTAATGTCGAAAAATAATTTGACATTATCTCAAAGCTACGACGCGTGACGGGGTGTAAATCGTTTAATCATTTAAAAAATATATATAGATTTACAGCGAATGTCGAAATAACTAGTTTTATAATCTCGCGAAGCTGTACCTGACGTTTAATATTGCGATCTGAAAACACACACACGTACATAAAATTGGAACATTTATGTACAACATTAAATAATTTTCAAAAAGGTAATTATTGAATACGTTTCGTATTTTTATTTAAAATTGTGTTATTTTTTACTAAAAATAGGCACTAACCGATCTTTTTTTTTTTTTCAGAAATACGTTGATACCTAATCAGATGCACTGCCTGAAGAATAAGTGATCATCAAACCAATAGGCGTATGCAGACTTGCTCCAGATTAAAAAAATCAATAAAGTAATGCAAAAAGGTAATTAAAGAATATGTTTCGTATTTTTGTTTAAAATGTTGTTATTTTTTACTAAAAATAGGTACTAACCGATCTTTATTTTTTTCAGAAATACCTTGATACCTAATCAGATGCAATGCTTGAAGAACAATTAGTGATCATCAAACCAAAAGGCGTATGCAGACTTGCTCCAGATTCAAAAATTTAATAATTCTGTCACACTACACTAACTTCGATTGTTTATTAGTCGTTATACGTGGGTAAGATCGTTTCGAGTTTAAATGGGATAATAGTTAATATCAAATAGTAAAATAATGCCCTACTGTTTGGTTTGCAATTTATTTGTAGATAATCGTCGATGGTCTGGTCATTTACGTAGTAATATTCATAAAAGTAATGGTGCGACCACTGTTTTTGACAATGTCGCAATTATTAATTCTGCGTTTAAAAAACGAATCGTTAGTTACAAGATCATCGCAACTGGCGAACAAATAAATAATTTTCCTGAAATTTTTCTTAATAATATTTGTGAACAAGTTAAAACTCTAATAAACCGATCATTATTGAAACATACAGCTCTGAAAATAAATTTTGAACTTTTTTCTTTTTTTCTTATGTTTAAAAATGATCAAAAGGAAATGAAATCGTTCGCCACAAAAAACATTATTATTAATTTTAATTACGATTTTGATTCAATTTATAAAGCAACGGTTGATTTACTGTTAAAGAAAATTGAAGAGTTTCAGGAGAGAGATAGTGGTTGGTCATTTTTGAGCAATTCCCATGTAGAATTAAATATTAATAAATATCAGCCTCTCGGTGGATCTAAATTTATAATTTTACCAAAATGTATAAAAAATAAAAAAGCTTGTTTGAATATTCGTAACAATGATGAGTTTTGCTTTTTATGGTGCGTAGTGGCAGCTCTGTACCCCGCTAACAAACATCCCGACAGAGTTTCATCTTATCCCTACTTCCGGGATGTTTTGAATGTTGATGGTTTAACATTTCCGATAACATTTTCGGATATAGCTGTATTTGAGAAAAATAATCCGTTTTTGAATATTTACGTGTATGGTTTAAAAAATAATAAGACTATCGTTGGACCTTTGTATTCAACATCTAATCAAAAATATAAGAGCATCCATCTATTCTTTTTAGAAAATAATACTAATACTCATTATTGTCTTATCAATGATTTATCTCGTCTAGTCAGAAATCAGATAACTAAACATCATGGTAAACTGTACTTCTGCGAAACGTGCTTATTGTTTTTTCCGACACGCATCCAAATTGAATCACACCTGTGTGGAGGAATTGCTACGGTATTACCAGAAAAAGGAACATTTTTAAAATTCAAAAATTATGATAGAAAACAAAACATTCCTTTCGTCATATATGCTGATTTCGAAACGATACTCGAACCGATTTCCGGCGATGATTTCAACACCGCTAAAACGTCATACTCACATCGACACATTCCGGCCGCATTCGCGTATAATGTAGTGTCATCATTTAACGATAGGGTTGGCGGCTATAGAAGTTATCGTGGAAAAGATTGTGTTTCAAAATTTATACATTTACTGACTGAAGATGCTAAAGCAATACACAGAATTCTAACTAAAAGCGAGCCTATGATATTCACAGAAATAGATGCTCTAGATTTCAAACGCGCTGTTAAGTGCTACCTTTGTGATAATTTACTGTTGACAGATAGAGTAAGGGATCACTGTCATATTACAGGCCGGTACCGAGGTGCAGCACACCGACACTGCAACCTACAAAATAAAGTACCAAAATTCATCCCAATATTTTTTCATAACCTGTCCGGGTACGATTGTCATTTATTTATTAAAAAGTTAGGTGAAATTCCAGGACAAATTAAAATAATACCCAAGACTAAGGAAAAATATATATCGTTTACAAAGTTTATTCCTCTTGCTGATAATGAGTTTATACAAATAAGGTTTTTAGATTCCTTCAACTTTCTAGGAACTAGTTTAGACAAACTTGCTAAAACTTTGCAAGTTGACGATTTTGTTAACCTTAAATCAATTTTTCCCGATGAAGCGCAATTTAGTTTGCTGATTCGTAAAGGTGTGTACCCGTATGACTATATGAAAGACTGGAAATGTTACGAACAAAAGTCATTACCATCTAAATATTATTTCCATAATTATTTGACTAACGAAGGTATTAGCGATGAAGATTATAATCATGCTCAGAATGTTTGGGCTGTTTTCAATATTTCTGACCTAGGCGAGTATACAGATCTATACTTAAAAACAGATATGTGCTTTTGTTGACAGACATATTTCAAAATTTTCGGAAAACATGTAAACAATATTACAAACTCGATCCTGCCTTTTACATAACTGCACCCAGTTTATCTTTCGATGCAATGTTACTAAAAACAGGTGTTCAGTTAGAACTGATTTCGGATTTAGGTATCGTCAGAATGATTCAAAGCGGTATACGAGGGGGCTTGTGCATGTGTTCCCATCGGTATGCAAAAGCAAATCACAAATACATGCCAGAACATGATGCATCACAGCCTCAGAGTTTTATAGTATATCTAGACTGTAATAACCTATACGGCTTTAGCATGTGTCAGTATTTACCGTATTCTAGTTTTAGATTTCTTGATGAAAACGAATTAACTAATTTTCGGGTAGAAAATATCGAGAATAACTCTGAGTGGGGCTTTATATTAGAAGTCGATCTTTTTTATCCTGAACATTTACACAAACACCACAATGATTTACCATTTTGCCCTGAGAAATGTATACCTCCAGGAGGTAAAACGAAGAAATTAGTTGCAAATTTGCATAATAAATACAACTACGTAATACATTATGTTCATTTAAAAAAGTGTTTAGAACATGGTTTAATATTACGTAAAGTTCATAAAGCTATTACTTTTAGACAAAGTTCTTATTTAAAACAGTACATAGAATTAAACACTCGATTAAGACAAAAGGCAAAAAGTTCTTTTGAACAAGACTTTTTTAAGTTGTTAAACAATAGTGTTTTTGGCAAAACATTAGAAAATACTGAAAATAGAGTAACCGTTCATTTAGTTAATCAATGGTGCGATCAATCTAATCGAACTAAGAAATTTATATCCTCCGAGAGACTTGTAGCCAATCCCTACTTCCATAGCGCTTCTATTCTAACTGAAAACTTAGTTGCAATACAAATGAAACCTGACCAAATTATTTTAGATAAACCTATTTATATTGGGTTCACTGTATTAGAACTTTCTAAGACACATATGTATGACTTTCATTATAATATTGTAAAACCTTTTTATGAAGAACGAGTGCAGTTGTGTTACACAGATACCGATTCGTTTGTTTATAAAATATTCACGTTTGACTTTTATCAGGACTTGAAGTATAATTTTTTGCAATATTTCGACACCAGTAACTATAATGATAAAAATGATTTTGACATACCAATTATAAACAAAAAAGTTCCAGGTTTGTTCAAAGACGAAATGGGAGGAAAATATATCTCAGATTTTGTTGGTTTGAGATCGAAGCTTTACTCAATAAAAACAGTCGATAAAGTCATTAAAAAAGCAAAAGGAGTAAAATCAAGTGTAATAAGAGACTTAACTATAACAGATTATGAAAATATTTTATTAAATGGTGGAATTATTCGTAGAAAAAATATTATGTTTAAATCTATAAAGCATGAAATATTTACTAAGAGTGTCAACAAAATTGCCTTATCTCGAAATGATGATAAACGCTCAATATCTGTAGATGGAATATCAACGCGAGCCTGGGGTCACTCACTTATTTTAAAGAGCGAAAATGTATTTCAAGATTAAGCTAATTAGTAATAGAGTTCGAATTTGATTTATGTAACCAGTGTAATATAATCTTAATATTAGTTCTTAAAAATATACCTAGGTAACTGTTTAATGTATGATAAATAATAATTCTTAGTTGTAAAAACCTAAGTTAATATGAATATATAAATAAAATGTGATTTATTATGACTACTTGTTTATTTTTGTTTTGAAACATAATCTTCCTTTTTTGTAGTTGGTTAAATAAAATGAAACCTGACTAAGATTCAATTTGCAAACATGAAGTGCATGTCGAAACTTGAATCGTTCAGTTTTCAGATGTAAAATGAATTTTGTACGTATTACAATAAGACTGATTATACAAATTTCGAAGAGCCATGTTTGCGTCAATTCAATCATAACGCTGATCATACAATACGTAACAGTGCATTACCCTCATAAATGCATAGTTAACACTTTAATCTCAATTAGGAATTGTTTCGATCGTATTTTTTTCTTTTTTTGACCATTTGCGAAATAAAACTCGTCTTTAGTACTTGTACTAAGCAGCGCTGTGCTTACCTCGAACATGTCATCGGTAAGTTTCTCAATTTATTTTTATATTGTTTAGTAACTAGTGGATCTGCTATGAATGTTGTAATCCGCTGACAGTTCGTTTATGCATCGCTATATCAACGTCTACGTTTTAGTTTAAACTTAATGAATGTCTATTTTTATTCCAGAATACAGAATCAGAAATTATGTTTAGCCAGTATGCTCAAAATCCTTATGAAGTATTCTCCGAAACGCTTCACAACGAACCCGAGTACAGCAAAAAAGTGATGAAAGAAAAGAAATCAAAACAACGTTGCAGGGACAAGTCGAAGAAGCACAATTCAACTAAATCTTTTGTAATGAGTCGACTACAGCGACGAGGCATCAAACTAATTAAAATATCAGTCATAGATTTAAGCAATAACAATCAGCAAACCAGTGACAGTGACAGTGACAGTGAGAACGTCATTATAAGTGCGCAATACATTGTTAAAGATGCTATCGACAATGTTATGGACGAAACTGAATCTCTAGTTAAAAAAATTTCTAAATCTTTAATAGATAGTGATTTTTAGTACTTATCTGTTTGCGTATTAAGTTGATTAGGCAAATATTTAGTCCTTATAAATTTGTTTTATTTAATTTTAAAGTACTCGTAGATTATTTTATATAAAGAAGTGTTGGGTGTTTATCAAAATAAAAGAAGTTTTACAATACAAATGGTTTTTATTTAAGAAAACAATAACCTAAGTAGGTACACATTTATAACTCTAACCACTTTCTTATACATAACACATTTTTAAGAGCACAATGCTTTAAATGTTTTACACAATTTAAATTAGTTCTTCCTTCACAGTATTTTTTATGTAAAATAAAGAAATTAGGACATCCTTCAGTACCAAGGTCTGATACTTTACAGTTCTCACAAAGTTCCTTAACCCACTTAACTTTCTCCAAACCATTAACAACGATTTCCTTATTTTCTAGATAGGGAACGATTATACGACGAAATTCTTTATAGTCGATATACCCTTCGTTCCAATAAATACCTCTGTTTCTTTCTAGCCACTTAACTTGCCGTTTTTCGTCACTTGTTAAGTATTTAAACAAATATGGTGGTTTTATTAAAAATGTTTGGGTATAATCACGGGTAGCAAAAGCTAACTCTTTTATTATAAAATTATTGTACAGGTCTTTAAACCCTTGAACATCTAATATGACAGTATTCGGATTCATGATATTTTCCTGACTGTATTACTTAAAGGTTTATATTCAATAATACAGTCGTTCAATATAAGACAATACGCTGAAGTCTGATCTGGTATTTCCGAATCACTCTCAATTTCCACTCTTACGTCTACAACAGGGCCTGACTTTATATTATCAGCTTGTCTAGAGCAATCGATGACAAATAGTGGCGCCAAATCTTTAAATTGTTTTTCACTTAGTAAAGGCTCCGGTCGACGCCCATAATAAGACTGCTGAAATCTGACGTATTGCTCGTATAATAAAGCGATTCTGTTATTTGCGAAACTCACATTTAGGTTTTCATATGGAAAGTAAGTAGAATTAAGGTACACTTTTACATCACGAACGTGACAATGATCGAACTGAGACATATCAGAACTGCTATTGTTTTTTCTATTTGTCTGTAGTCCCATAATAATGTATCTTGGTTTCTCTATTTGCGAGGATGTTTTGATTGACCAGGTATGTTTAGTAGTTTTAGGTAAAGCCGGATATTCGTACAGATCCCAATTTCTGAATATCATCTGGAGTGGTCGATCTTTTTCTAATAGTTTCAGCAAACTTATTTTTTCTTTGTCAGACACTTTAACGTGCGGTACGCGCCAAATGATTTTATTTATCTGAACGTCTTCTACAATTTCACCGGTGTTAAGTTTTACAGCATTCAGGTTAGTGTTGCTTCGTAGCAATATTAGTTCGTGCCTACAATTGATCACGACTTTCTTGAAATCCTCTGCGAAACCGATGATGTTACAGAGTGGTATAGAAGCAGAAAAATTACCACCATTAATGTTTTTTGTACCATCAATATTCCAGCCCCATGAATTAGATGTCTTTGATTCGTTTTCATTCATTGATATCAACGATTTCATGGTGGTAGTTACGCCAGCATTTTTTATTCTATCAATTTCTACTCCATTCAGCTCGTACCTTATATCTTGAAACAAGTAGAGTAGAGCATTATTCGTGAAATGAACACTAGTGACTTTATCTTTCATATCCTTTTTGCTTACGATAATGGTTCCTTCTAAATACAAGGTACTCGCTGATGGAAGAATGTACAAGTCCTGTTGGTTAATAGGTATACGAATTTCGTCATTTCTATTAAAACTAGTTACATAGGGCTTGTAAGAATGAAATTCAATTCCTTCAACCGTATTATCAGAAGTCGGAGCGGATAAAACGTCTAAGATATTCATTTTAGCAAACCAATCACTTTGAGAAATGCTTTGTTGTCTTTAGTTAATTTTATTTTCTTACAGCGAGCTCTTATTTGGGTGGATGCTTGAGGGGGACTGATATTTTGAATTTGTTGATGCGCATATTTATTGTAGTCAATCATTTTTTGCTTCTCAGGTGCAAATACAGTTGCACTTCTTCACCCCGTAAATTTATTAAGCGGTTATTTATATCAATCAATCGGATATGTATGCAGCTTATGTTGTTTTGGTTGACTGGAAAGTATATTGCGTTTTTTGGAATTTCTATAATTCTATAACCAGGAGGTACGTTAAGTGCAAATTCGTGAATTATGTGACTCGGTTTTCCGTTTGTGTACGAGCCGCTTACAATATCACATTCGATCCTGATCACTGTCGTAGGTAAAATGTTGACTGGAAACTGTGACACGTGCCATTTATTTGGTTCCAAGATCTGCTTATCAAAACCTAATAAATTTCTGATAGTATTCTCTTTATTAAAATTTATGTTTTTTGTACAGAATACAGTAGTTTTTAACGTATTGTTATTGCACTGCAGTTTGATTGATGCATCTTTAATTTTAGATTTTAAGTAATCATTAATATCTTGCAATTCGTAGGTGCCTTCTGGTATTTCAATAACTTTGTTAGAGTCATAATAAAACTTATTATTCGTTTTGTCGATGTTTGGAATAGAATTAAATGTTGAGAAATGCAATAAGGCACACTCATACTGTTCATTTAGTTGCAATGTGTTAGGATAGTACGTAGATAAAGTTGACGAGTTTCCAGTTATTGACAATGTGAATGACATCTTGCAAATGATTGAAATAAAAGAAAATTATAATTTTTATACGTTTTTATTCCAAAAAGTCCTTAGATATTCTAAACATAAGTGCCCACAGTTTTCTGTGTTAAATTTCTGATATCTAGTATAGTTATAAAAAACATTACATTTCTTAAAATATCGCATTAGTTCCAATGGAGGTTTCAAATCCCCAAAGCTATCAAAATATTCACAATAGTGGTTAATTTTAACATAAGCTACCCAATGTGTCCCAACATTCTTATAATTATCCAAGTTAACGACACCGCATTCAATCCGTTTTGGCACCCTTGGTAATTGATCCTTCATGTAAACTCCTCGAAAGTAGGGGATGTCACGTGCATACTTTTGTATATCTACATTAGTTAGAGGACGATTAGGTAGCTTATTTCTTAGTTTTTTGAACATTTTATAAATAAACCTTTACCATTTTTATGTGACTTAATGTATAAACCTTTGCCTAACTTTAAAGACTCCATAGCCTTATTGTGTCTTACTGTTTCTTGCAAATTTTGCTGACTAGCTTTGTAATCGTTAACAGTTTTTGCAATACCCGCCGCACCACCAGCTAAAGTACCTAAAGCCGATAAACCAGCAAAAATTGGAATCAAAGGTAGAATTCCTCCAGTTTTTGGTAACGGTATCACTCGCGGTATTCGAATCTTTGAGATTTTTGGAAATATTTTTTTTGCCGCTGCGTAAGCAACGTTGATTAATGTTTTGCTATCCTTTGGATTCAGTTTCTTGATCGTTGATTTTATTTTTGACACGAAGTTCTTAAACGTTTTAACGCCGGCACCAGATTTCAATTTGGCTTTCATAACTTTGCTTACTATCCATGAACTCAGTTTTTCTCCTTTTCCAGCATCTTTGGACTTAAGTCTTTGTTTAGCCATATTTAATAGTTGTAAATCGGCTTTGTGGCGATTGGTTAAGTCTGTATGGTTTGCATAAGCAATGTCGTGATGCATACAAGCTTCGTCTAGCTTATTTACACCTCGATCACCTCGTTGTAATCGTTTCTGGAGTTTGGTTCCTGGTCCGCAATAATTGTAACCAGGCAAATGAAGTTCAAACGGTAAATTATTAATTAATGTATTAACTAGTTCACCTCCTTGCATTGTCCGAATTGTAATGATGAAAATAGTGCAAAAATAATGTTTATATTAATATTATTTTATCCTACGATTGCAGTTTTGTCAATCCAACTGTTTTCTTCATTGTTTAGACCCAACCATTTTACGAAAATTTTTGATCCTTTTCTTTTTAAAACTCTTTCTATCAAATAAACACCAGGAAAGTTGGATTTTTGAAGTTCTTGCTCGTAAAAAGTTCCCAATATAGCTTGCTTTCGCTGATCTTCTAAATGATATGTAACAGGTATGGTAAAATTAATCTTTTTTATGGTAAATATTTCAGTTGACCAATTAGGTGTATAACCTTTCTCAAACTGGTGTTTGTATTTACTGATCCGAACAAAATCACCCACTTTGAACTTAGGTTTTCTACAAATAGAGGAATGTTTAAATGATTTTCTTATATTTTCTGCTATAATGGACATATTAGCTTTATTCACTTCGATTGGCTTAACTCTAATTGTTCGATGTTTTGTATTGTTATATGTCTTTAATATATCTTGTAACGGTAAATCTAACCATTTATAGTTTCCGTTCAGACTAAAATATTTATATAATTTATTTTTAATAGTTTTAATTAGTCGCTCAACAATAGAAGCTTTTTTGGTAGAAAATGATGAGTAATGGTTAATATTGTATGACTTCATAAGCATCTGAAATGAGTTGTTATAAAACTCTGTTCCCATATCTGTTTGTAAATTATCAGGTTTGCGTTTGCTATTAATTAATATTTTTTTGAATGCATGAGTAACATCAAGTTTATTTTTTGTTTTTAATGGCTCCGTCCAAGCATACTTTGAGAAGCAGTCAATCACTACTAAAATGTAATTGTAACCTTTATTATATTTCTTTAGGTTTTGCATGTCCATCAGATCAGCTTGCCATAAGTCATCGACTCCCTTTAGAATGACAGGACGCCTAAGAAAATTTCTTCGTGCTGCTTTGTGTATTTCATTTACAATTTGCTGCTTTGCCATTACGAAGGTTTTTGAAGTAATTTATCTACCTCTGCCTTAGTATAAAACTTATCTTGCAAATGAGTTAAAATCTCAGGTATCTTTGCTTTTAAAGTAGCCTGAACTGTACCCTTAGCGTCTTTCATGATTTGAGAACGCAATAAACCAATCATATTATTAAATTCTTTTAACATGTTAGCATTTAAATGATCCACATAATCCTTGTTCACAGCATCATCTGATTCTACCGGATACCGAATTCCTCTCAGTCTTGATGTTTTTAAATCAAAATCTCCGTTTTCTAATTTTAACAATGCATTCTCATTAAACTCAAATAACTCCGAAAAACGCATTCTTTTGTGAATGTAGTGTCCGAATTTGTCTACGTTCATGTCTAGGTGTATTGTATCGAGAAGCTGGTAATAAAATAAACACATTTTAAAATATTTATTTATTTATAACTTTACTTTCACGCAATTCTTCAATGATAGATATAATTTCATTATCTAATCCTGTGTTACCAGCATCTCGAGATGCAATCAATAATTTTAATCTATCCACCAGTTCATTGGGATCGTCCCAATATACAAAATCTACGTTTTTCTTCCACATTTTTGTTAAGGGTAGTCCTTTTCCCTGCGATTGGTGCTCTTGAATTGTACTTCGTAGTTGGAATAGAGGCTTAATAATTTGCAAATATTTTTGTCCTTTATTACTTTTTATTGGTTTACCAGGCTCATAGTCTCGTCGATGTGCATTTGTGTCTAGTAGCATCGACTTATAATGTTTCATATCACTCTCTGTAACCAAGCTTAAATCTACGTTCTTTTTCAACAGCAACTGTTTTAAACCAGGCGTATTTCGGTATTTGCGTCCAGCCACGATGATATACTCATCGCTGATCGTTATACGAGCAGAACCTAACATCAATTTGCCGCCTTCTACTCTAACACCAAACGGAATATCTGACAGTGCTTCTGAGGACACTGACCAGGACGACGTATCACATCCCTGCTTGTTTTCAACTAATGATTTATACGAAGAGTCACTTTCGATATCAGAGTCAAAATCGTCTTCATTGTTTCCTTTACTAATTGGAACTTCTTTATGTAAAGTTTTATCGATAAATGGAACTTCGGTTTCTTCATTTTCTATATTATGCAGGAGAGGAGCCTGCTTACTGACATTAGCAATTAGGTTGAGTGGTTCTGTTACCGGCTTGAAAACTGATTCCAGCACTTGCTGATTGTTAATCTCAACATCTCTCATCTTTCGTACTTTCTTCTTAACAGCTTCTGCAGCCTCAACTATTTGTCTTTTCAGTGATTTTTCCATAATAACAAAAAAAGTTCGTGATTGATTATGCATTGTCTGAAGAAGAATAATAATATAGCGAGGGTACAGGTCTTAAATATTAATATTTTTAATCAAAGACAACAAAAGTGTCAAATTTATTTCTGTAACATCCTTTATTTTTGGAGCAATCCTTATTAATTACTACATAATTGAAGGGTTCACTCCATATTTTTGAACACATTTCACGAAATTCAATCCATGACATATCAGTGTTGACATGTTCTTCATAAATATGTCGTAAATTAATTTCATCTTGTTTAAAAAGTATGATTAAGTTCGCATTGTCTCTTACTAACTGCTTAGGGATTTTACTGTATGTTTGGTTTAGATAAAAACAATCAATGCATTTGTGTCTTCCCATCGCAAAATAATCACGCATGTTACTTTGATTTTCACAAGCAACATCATCAAAAATAATCACGGAGTTGGGTTTTGCGTCCTGAACGCTTAGTACCTCCTCATTTCCCTGATATTTCTGGAGGGAAATACCAGGCACCCGTTGCAAAACTCTTTCTAAAAAAATGTACTTGGGTTGGTGCAGAGTTTTTGAATAAACATAAACATTTTCAAATCTTAATCCGTTTTCGTGTATAAGAAGACCAATTAATAAATTGGTTTTTCCGCAGTTGGACGGACCGCAAATGATACATCGTACTGTGTTAGGCAATAATTCTCCATGACGAAAACTAGTCTTACAAATATCATCGCAGACTGTATTAACATGCAGCGATTGCGGTTGTTTTACAAATTTCATGATTACTGTCGGAAATGAACCGATTGAAAATGAGTGAATGTATATAGAACGTTAACATTTATAAACTTACCTCTTTTGGGTTCCTGGTCATTGATCGAGTCGATTGTTCATTATTGAGCATTCTGTACCACCCTTCAGAGCGATAGCGAGCTCGCAAGATCATTGGTCGTGTACAGTAATGCACTAGAGAGTAAGTAAACGGAGAATCGAGTTGATGGTTGATTTTTCATCGTGCTCCTAAACGCGGCATACTAGCCAGCCGTACGGAAGATAGTGTTAAGAAGCAGGTAACTAGTTATTGGTCGAGTTAATCGTTCCTAATACACGGTCCATCAAACTGTCTCGTTCGAGTGGAGAGTCGAGTCGATTGTCGATTATTGGGCATTCTATACCACTATCGGCAGCGAGGCGCACTCGCCCGAGCACTTGCCGATAGTGGAATAGAATGCCCAATAATATACTACTAGTGATAACTTTGAACTCATTTCATAATTAATATAATCTAAACTTATGAAGGTAGCAAACCATTGCTAGGGTTTCTAACTCATAATGGTGGAAATTCTTTTCTTCCGGAGAAGTCTGCCGACTATAGTATGATACAGAATGAAAATTCTCGAAGTCTTGCTTTCGTTGAAGAACAATTCCACTGATTCCTAACCTAATTGTATTGGGGTGCCATGACAGAAAACCTCCACGAGTGCCCGCAGGCTATAGTTCCCTTGCGGATACGTTCGGAGCGAAGGCTAGTCTGCGGGACGGTGCACCCTGGGAGGCGGCCAACCACCCCCTTGGGCACTCCTGCCTAAGGGGCCTCGATGGCCGTCTGCGAATGTTCTGTCGGGAGTACGCTTCAACGCGTGTCCCTCTGCTCTAGCAGAGGGCACAGTGGCGAAGCAAGAGCGGGCTCGGCGTGCACTCACCCTGCCACCGGGCAGGCAGGAGGAAGGCTTTCTCCTCCTTCTGCCACCGTTGTTCTCGTAGCCCCACAGATTGTCCAAGGTCATGTTTCTGACTTTTGATGGGGGTCGAGGGTCTTGGCTTAACCGCCCGGGCCGCGAGGAAGACAACCTCTATAAAAAATTACCCCAAACCTCCAAGCGGCGGCGCACCGTGAGGGAGGTTGGTAGCTTGACTAATGGGTAGTTAAATTAGTCTCTAGTGCGGACCACGGATTTTGAGCAAGTACCCAAAGTTTATACTCGTGGGAACTAATATGGAATGCAAAAACAATAAATTTTTCAAACACCCACTGGAGAGTGATGCGCGGTCGGAGTCCGACGCGGCATCCGGAAGGAGCTCAGGCTCGGAGGTTGAAGAAGAGGTGGAGTCGGGAGGCGACACCGGAAGAAATGCAAGTTTCTTCCGGAAACGCTCCCTGTCGAGGGACAAGTCGTCCTCCGACGGTGGAAAGGGCTCGGCCCGAAAAATCCCTACCAGTGGTCGGGGAGCGGGCCGAGCACCGGGAAGAGGACGGGGAGACACCTCCCAGGAAGCGGCTGAGCGAGCCGAGAGGCTCGCCGCGGAAGGGCGCCACCCCGCTGCGGCCAACGCTGCGATGGACCCCTCGGGACCATCTGGCAGTGAGCGCGAAGACTCCGCCGAGGAGTCGCGCAGGACCTTCGGCGAGCTCGTGGTCGCCGCGCTGCGGGATATGGGGCGCAAGCGCGAACGAACGTCGAAGGAGAGGACGGTCCTCCGCCATGCCGCCTCTATGCAGGAGGCCTTCGACGTTGCCCTGCGAAAGAGCGTGGCGAAGCTCCGGGCCGAGCTTCGAACCGGGCTCCGAGCCGAGCTTCAGGCCGAGCTCGCAGGGGTCCACGGAGCCAGCAGCCAGAAGCCTGTGGAGGGGGGGTGCAGGCAAGGGCAGGGGCAAAGTCGGCCCCAGCCCCAGCCTCAGCCCCAGCCTCGGCCCCAGCCCCAGCCCCAGGCCGAGTCAGGAAGCCAGCTGCTGACACTGGTGCAGCGGGAGCTGGCTGCTTTCCAGCAGCAGCTGCAGAAGCAGCTGCAGGAACAGCAGCAGCAGTTCCAGCTGCGGATCCAGCAGCAGCTGTCCCTGCTGGAGGGCATCGTATTGCGCCCCCCACTAGCGGCCTCCGGCCAGCGAAGGGTGGCGTCCTACGCTGCCGCCGCGGCCTCGGCGGCTGCGCCCATGGCGGGCCCGTCAGGGCAGACCAGGCGCGTGGCCACGGCTGCGAACCCCGCCGGAGTGGCCCCACAGGCCAAGAAACAGCAGCAGGTGAGGCCAACCCCTGCAGCTCCCCCCAAGAAGGACAAGGCGGCACCGGCCCCTAAGGCGGCGGGAGCCCCTGCTGCTGTGGCGGCAAGCAGGCGGCCTAGGCCGCCTCCCCAACCTGCAGATCCTCCGGCCGAAGCCGGATGGCAAGTGGCCGGAGCCAAAAAGCAGGCTGGCAAGGCGGCTCGCGCTGCCAGGAGGCGTGAGCGGCAGAAGCAGAGGAAGCGGACGGCCCTCGCGGCCAGGATTCGCACCCCGCGCTCTACGGCTGTAGTAATTACGCTGCAGCCGGAAGCGGCGAAAAAATGTGCGACCTATGGCGAGGTCCTCCGGAAGGCGAAGCAGGCGGTGAACCTCACCGACCTCGGGATCACCGGGGGCTTCCAGATGCGGCATACCGCAACTGGTGCCCTGTTGTTGGAGGTCCCCGGAGCCAACAGCGACCCCACCGCAGACGCCCTGGCTGAAAAGATCAGGGCGATCTTCGACGTGGAGGAGGCCCGGGTGTCCAGGCCCACAAGATGCGTCGACATGCGCATTATGGGCCTGGACGATTCCGTCGAGGTCGAGGAGGTCGTGGCCGCAGTCGCCAGGACGGGTGGGTGCCCTGCCGATCAGGTCCGGGCGGGCACCATCCGTGTTGACGGCACTGGCATGGGGGCGGTTACAGTGAACTGCCCCGTGTCTGCGGCCAGGAGCATCACCGGGGACGGCAAACGGCTTCTGGTGGGCTGGGTCTCCGCGCGGGTTAAGCTGCTGGAGCCCAGACCGCTGCGCTGCTATCGCTGCCACGTGGGCCACCACGTGGGGATCTGTTGCGCAGCGGAGGAAGATCGCAGCGACCGCTGCTTCCAGTGCGGTCAGCCCGGCCACAAGGCCGATACTTGCAGTGCAGCGCCGCACTGCTACGCATGTGCGGCGGCGGGCAAGTCGGCCGACCACCGGGCTGGGAGCAGGACCTGCGATCCCCCTGCCAAGGCTAAGGGCAAGGTCCCAAGGCCCGTCCCTGCGAAGGTGCTCACCGCCGCGGCTGCCCCGTTGGCTGCCGCCGCCATCGCCTCCGCAGACGCCGCCGCCGCTACCACCGCGGCAGGACCCTCACGGAGGGCCCGGGAGGAGACTGTAATGGACTGCCAATAACGGCTCCATTACGTCTCCTCCAGGCGAATATCAACCACTGCGCCCCCGCTCAGGATCTGTTGCTCCAGAGCATGGCGCAGTGGTCGATCAACATCGCCGTTGTCACCGAGCCGCACTTTGTCCTGCCCAGAGCCGACTGGGTTCAGGACCTGACCGGCTCGGTGACACTTATTTCGTCGGCCGCCGCCGGTACCCCGGCGCTCGAGGCCGTCAAGAAAGGTCGGGGTTGCGTGGCAGCACGGTTCGGGGACATAGTGGTGGTAGGCGTCTACCTGTCCCCGAACAGATCTCTCGCCGAATTGGATAGCTCCCTTTTGGAGCTGGATGCCGTCGTTGCTGGGTTTGACTCCAGCCTCCCCGTGGTCGTTTGCGGGGACTTCAATGCCTGGAACGAGGCTTGGGGTTCCCGGTTCACGAACCAACG
This sequence comes from Leucania comma, assembly GCA_958295575.1. NCBI lineage: Eukaryota > Metazoa > Arthropoda > Insecta > Lepidoptera > Noctuidae > Leucania > Leucania comma. The sequence continues at coordinate 7,919,490 of OY282474.1, read as the reverse complement.
AGGTCGAAGGGTGGAGGAATGGGCCCTAGGGCAGGGCCTAGTCGTACAAAACCGGGGTTCTGTCCCCACGTGTGTGCGGATGCAGGGCGAGTCGGTGGTGGACGTTACGTTCGCCAGCCCTGCACTGGCACCGCGCGTCGTCGACTGGCGCGTCATAGAGGAGGTGGAGACGTTCTCCGACCACCGGTACATCCGGTTTGACGTCTCCGCCCAGACCTCGACCGTGCCGGTCCGACAGACCCCGTGTGGTCCGCGTTGGGCGCTGAGGCAGCTGGACAGGGACCTGCTCCAGGAAGCCGCGATAGTACAGGCCTGGGTGCAAGCACCGGACAGGCCTGTCGACATCGACGTCGAGGCGGACTGGTTCCAGGTGGCCATGTCGCAAATCTGCGACGCGGCCATGCCCCGAGTCCGGCCAGGACGTGCCCGGCGCCAAGTACACTGGTGGTCGCCAGAGATTGCGGCACTGCGCGATGCGTGCAATGCTGCGCGACGCCGGTATACTAGACACCGCAGGCGCCGCACCCGTCCACCGGGTGCGGAGGCCATAGAGGCGGAGCTGTATGAGGGATACAGAGCTGCAAAGCGCACCCTCCGAGCGGAGATAAAGCGGGCCAAACTCGAGGCCCGCAACGTGTGGCTGGAGTCTCTGAACGTCGATCCGTGGGGACGCCCATACAAAATGGTGATGGAGAAACTCCGCCCATGGGCTCCCCCGCTGACTCAGAGTCTCCGGCCCCAGCTCGTGGAGGGTGTGGTGAGCGCTTTGTTCCCTACGCGAGGGGAGCATACTCCCCCGCCTATGGCTCCGCCACCAGCAGCGGTGTCCGATGCGGACCACGACGGCAACGACGGCAACAATGCTCCAGAGGTGACCGAGGTGGAGATGAGAGTGGCGGTGCGAAGGCTGAGTGCCAAGAACACCGCCCCAGGACCCGATGGCTTGCCTGGAAAAGCCTGGGTCCTGGCCATGGAGGAACTCGGGTCTCGACTGAGAGGGCTCTTCAGCGCATGCATGGAGAGGGGCCAGTTCCCGCTTCGCTGGAAGACGAGGAAACTGGTCCTTATCGCGAAGCCGGGGCGCCCCGCGGACTCTCCGTCCGCGTATCGGCCCATTGTGCTGCTCGACGAGGTGGGCAAGCTCTTTGAAAGAGTAATTGCAGACCGCCTCGTCGTGCATCTGGCACGGAAGGGGCCGGATCTTGCGGACGGCCAGTTCGGATTTCGCAGGAGGCGCTCTACTGTGGACGCCATCATGCGCGTGCGAGCCCTCACGACGGGGGATGCGGTGTCCCGGGGCAGGTGTGTCTTGGCGGTGTCTCTGGACATCGCCAACGCCTTCAACTCCCTGCCCTGGAGTTGCATTGGTAGGGCACTCCGGTACCACCGGGTGCCCGACTACCTCTGTCGGGTGATCGAGGCCTACCTGTCGGACAGGTTCATCATCTACCCCGGTCATCAGGGGGAGTTGAAACGGCGAGAGATGTCGTGCGGTGTTCCGCAGGGATCGGTACTAGGGCCGCCCTTGTGAAACATCGGGTACGACTACGTGCTGCGCGCCGACCTCCCCGACGGGGTCAGCGTGGTCTGTTACGCAGACGACACGCTGGTCCTGGCGCGGGGACGGTCGTACCAGGCGGCGGTCGAACTAGCGACGCGCGGGGTTGCGACAGTCGTGGAGAGGATACAGCAGTTGGGACTCGAGGTGGCATTGCACAAGTCCGAGGCCATGTGTTTTCACGGCCCTCGGAGCGCGCCACCTCCGGGCTCCCAATTAACGGTAGGAGGAGTTCACATCGGCGTCGGGTCGACGATGAAGTACCTGGGACTCGTCCTCGACAGCCGGTGGAACTTCAAGGAGCACTTCCGACGTCTGGCTCCCAGGTTGAATGCGACTGGGGCTGCGCTCAAGCGGCTCCTGCCGAACCTAGGGGGTCCAGACGCCTCCTGCCGGAGGCTCTACGCAGGCATCGTTCGGTCCATGGCCCTTTACGGTGCGCCGGTGTGGGCGCCATCGCTACGGAAGCGAGTGGCGGCCCGGCTAACCGCCTGCCAGAGGGTCATGGCCATCCGGATGATCCGCGGATACCGTACGGTGTCCTGCGAAGCGGCGAGCCTCCTTGCTGGCCTACCACCGTGGGATTTGGAGGCAACAGTCCTTGCACACATGCATGACTTACGCGTGGAGATGCAACGTCGGGGCGAAACTCCGCTGCCGCGACAAGTCGCGGCATGGCGGACAGAGCTCCGGCGGGATCTCATGGTGAAATGGCGAGAGCGATTGTCGCAACCTCGTGCTGGGCACGCCACGATCGAGGCGGTAAGGCCCCTCTTTGAGGCGTGGCTGGAAAGGCCCCACGGCGTCGTCACCTTCCGTTTGGCGCAGGTGCTGACCGAACACGGCAAGTTCGGTCCGTATCTGTACAAGATCCGTGCGGAGACGACGCCCGGGTGTCGCCACTGTGCGGACCGCCCGGTGGACACGGTGGAGCACACAGTCGAGGTGTGCCCCGCTTGGGAAGAGCAGCGCCGTGTCCTCGTGGGGGCGATCGGCGGCGATCTCTCGCGCCGGGGCTTGGTTCAAGCCATGCTCCGGAGCGAGGAGGAGTGGCAGGTGGTCGCCTCCTTCTGCGAAGCAGTAATGCTAGTAAAGGAGGAGGCCGACCGCCTTAGGCAAAGGCGGACACGCCGCCGCCGCCGCCGGGTTTCCGATCCCAATTTCCGGCCACCGTAGGCGCGGGCTCGCGGACGGTGGGCAATGGGTAGCTCGCTGTCCGTCCGTCCGGTAACAGACCGGTCCGAGCTCAGGTCGTCTACGGCGCGCACCGTTCCCGCGCGCCTCAAGGAGTTGTCAGCAAACTGTAGGGGTCCAGCAGGGCCGAAGCCTACTGGGGCCAAAGGTTATGTGAGACTGTCACCAAAGGCCCCAGGATAAAGGCAAGGAATGGAAAGGTAGGTTTTTAGTCAGTAAAAGTCTGACACTGTTTCCCGCCCCACCCAAGGGCGGGATTCGTCATTGGATGATTTTACCTACCCAAAAAAAAAAAAAAAAAAACCTAATTGTATTTGTGTGTAATTCTATTTCAGCAGCAGGGTCATATGTCTATTGTATTAGCAGCAAAAACTCAATAAGCTATCACTGTTAACAACAAGTTCGGGACAAGGCAATTCATCCCTAATATTATACAATTGCAATTTACTTTTATCTTTGTAGACTGCTATGTAAGATTGCTCTGTGAATAATTGTACTATAAGCACAGGGACCTCTATTAGATATTTGGGCACTACTTAACAAGCAGCTCTAGCCTCCACCTCATAGACAATCATGTCAAGAGTCAGATTTCCTAGCGACTGGACTACGTTGTTGCCAAATCCTTTCAATAGTGTAGATACATTATCGCGAGTTACTCCTAGTTGGCTGGCAATAGTTTCCCTAATCAGAGTAACGTCACTCCTAAAATCTATAAAAGTTCTAACTATTACTTACTCGAACAACTATTTACTTTTACCTCTTTTATGAACTTAGAACCAGGATAATTGCCTATATGTGCGTTTTTTTGTCGTTTATAAAATCGTTTTCTGCGCTGTACCACTAACGTTTGTCAATCTATCATCTGATTATCTGTAACATTTTTCCGCGATGTGGCCAATCTTATTTATTTATTTATTTGCATTCATGTCGTTTACAAGGTCTTGTTATATAATATAAGTTTCGTACATGAACCCTGCTAGGGCACCGCAACATTTTATGTATCTTAATTTGTATTGCATGCATTATTGTAAAAGTTAAGTATTTAGTTAAATATTATTATCACATTATCAATTACTATGCTATCATTTCATTATTAATTTATTTATTTTGAACATTTTATTACATTTCTACATTTTTACATTGCGTCAAATTTCAAATATTGATAATTTTTTTTAGAATGTCAATTTTTCAAATAATATCGTCAAATAGTGTAATCAATATATTAGCGTAATTTCAATTTAGAAACTCATTAAGGCTTATAACACTTTTGTATTAAGTGCATTTTAAGTGTGTTTATAAATTTATTGTCAAATTCTATGTCTTTAATTTCACTGGGTAATTTATTGTAAATTTTTATGCACATTACAAGAGGTCCTGAGTGATACATAGCTAGTTTTGAGCTCGGTACTGCTAATTCATTTTTTTTTTACTCTTAAGGAGCGTTGTTGCCTTTGATTCTTAGCTAAAGGGAATAACGACACATGCTTTCTTACAAACTTGCTTACTTCCAAAATGTATATGCTTGTTAGGGTGAGCATTTTATATTTAATGAAATGAGGTTTACAGCTCTGCATTTGGTCTATGTTCGCAAGAATTCTCACACATTTTTTTTTGTAAAATAAGGAGTTTTTCAACGTCTACGCTATTTCCCCACAATTGTAACATCCATTAGTGTGGCTTGGTCGGTTACCAGAACTACTGCTCGCTGTTTTGGAAAATTTAAGATTATCCAAATTTCTATTATTAGCGTAAAAACGGTCCCGACCAGATTGATTATAGTCCCTATTGCTGAGTAAATACTGTAACAGCTGATCGGGTTGGGTACAACTCAGTGCTAAAGCTCCTGATTTGAGTGTTTTATTTGCATTCTGCCGCGCGGGTACCTACTATATCGCATTGATTCACTAGACTAAGTTTTTCATAGTAATAAACCTCAATGGATTCGTTATATCTGCTCTTTCTCCTAATCATATCTTCCAAGGTCTGACCGTAATTCTGTTCACACGGAAACGCGCTTAGTAACTTCTCTTGCCATTCTTGCCAAGTAAATAGGATGGTATGTAGACTTTCGTACCACGACTTGGCCAATCCTTGCAACTTTTGCATTGCAAAATGAGCGGTGGTGCTTTCATCCCAACCGTATACCGAAGCGCACTCATTAACTTTTCTTAACCACACGTCTATTCGCTGGTTTTTGGACGAGGGATCAAAGTTCGACAATATATTTTCGTGGTTAATTTTCTGTAGTGGTTGGGCTGCGTCTTGGTTTACAGGTGGAGATGTGAGAGCACTTCTCAAGTCCCTAATAATATTAAACAAATCTCTTTTCGAAAAAGAAAGACTACGTGACCTTTCAATCCATTCCACGCGGTTGTGCTGCCGTGGTCCGCGCTCCGCACGTTGCTCAGCACGTGGCTCAGCATCCCGGCCGTATCGATGCCATGGAGATGCTGCGGGGACGGTTGTTCGCTTGGGGCTCGTCGCTACGACGCGATGCGTGGTGCAGATCTTCGTTGGCGCGTACACGGTCGCACTCCTGCCGTACTTCGTTCTGTAGTCTGCGCTCCGCGCGTTGCTCTGCACGTGGCTCGGCGTCCCGGCGCCGTGTCGATGCCGTGGAAGCGCTGCGGAGACGGTTGTCCTCACGCGGCTCGTCGCTGCGACGTGTTGCGAGGTGCAGGTCTTCGGCGGCGCGTACACGGTCGCGCTCACGCCGTACTTCATTCTCCAGCACCCGAAGCCGCTCTCGGCTCAGCTCGATGTCTGGCACGGGGCTTCGACTTCGCAGCCGACTCCGGCTCCTCGTGGCGGAGTGCAGCTCTCGGTGACCCGGAGTCACAAGCCTTCGTTGACCCGATGACTGTAGCATTGTCTGAAACTCACGGTAAAGAAACTTGAGAGCCGTATAATGAAGTTGTGAATAAGAAGTTACTAATTGCCGATGGTCTGAAATTGTTTATCCTTTCTTTTAATACCATTGGAAAATTGAAAAGTCGAGCATGTGTGCTGAGCAAGTCGCCTTTATTTTCGGAATCAAGATTGGTATTTCTTAAATAAAGAATGAAGTTTAATTCGTCCTATTCTAAAAATAGAACATAGGTACCTGTGTCCCAAATGTAAACGCTTAAATCCAATAAGCGATAGATGCGGTATGCGGCGTCAAGTGTCTCATAAGTGCCTCGCTCGCCACGGTCGAACTTATCGTGGGAAGGGTCGGGTGACGCTCTTGGTAGGTAAGCGCCGTTATAACCCAATATCAACCTTATTGTAAAAACTTAAAAAGTTCTCTAACGAAAAATACAAAACACCTCTATCGTTGAATATTTTTAGCTTTGTTTAGAAGGGTTTCTTGACACCCACCTCAATCATTCGATTTTAAGCTTGCGATTTGGTTACTAACGGAAATTCTAACATGGAGTTCCATTGTTTGCTAGCTATTACGTCTTCCATAGTGAGAGCACGGAATAGTGTTAACGGGTAATCACTCGCTAAAATACTGTCTTACAAAAATATTAAACAAAATGTAATTACAGCTTTTAGCAAGAAAACTTTCAACTATGGTACTAATGGACTTGTACTATTACTTACTCTGTGCTAATGATTTATTTATTTATTTAATCTTCATGTACAATAGTGGTACATAGGCGGACTTAATGCAACAAGGCATTCTCTTCCAGTCAACCTTTGGGTTAAAAAGACAAAACTGTGGTAGGTGTGCACAATAAATAAATAACAGTAATTTCAAATATAATATAGTATCAATAAAATTAGTTACAAAAACAAGATTAAAAAAAAACTAAATCTTATTGGTGCCTAACACACTGTATGACTTATCTTAAGACTGACTCAGGTTAATTTAAAGGCAAAACCCGTAATTATAATCACATCAAACAAAGAAAATATAAAATTTGGGCGCATACTTACGTTTTGGGTGCACTTGTCACTTCTGAAGTATAAGAACTCGTTGCCTTAGCGGTCACAATTCTTAAGGGAAGACTATTTCAATTGGGAGGACTGTATAAAGACAAACTCAAACTGTTCACTTACTTTTATTAATTACATTAAGATCAAACAACTATGTGATACTTAATTATTACAGTACTCAAAGCTACTATTCCTATCGACTCTCCCAATCGTCCCTCCGGGAACGAATGCCCTTGCGCGCTCAAGTTCTTAGCCAAAAACCCCCGTGCGTTCCGCTCTCTCATTGGCCCACGATATCAGGTGATCCCAGAGTCGTGGTCCAATCGTTAAGTCACTTATTACCCCATTCATTCTAACGATCAATATTAGATCAAGGGTTAACATTTCCAAACAGCAGAAATAAATAACTTATATAATATAGCTTAGGTATTACTTAAAACATTATTGTTTATATAAAACAAGAATCCTTAAAATTTTAACTCATTTTAACAATTATCTTTAAAAACATAAGGCACTATTTATTATCAAGAACAAAACCTAACAATAGGTGTGGTTTTAGTTAGTAAAAACACCCAGCCACTTCGTCTTAGAGTCATTAGATGATATCCTACTACAAAAAAAAAAAAAAACCAGCTCTGATTTGCATAATATCTTTTAATGTTTGAAACGAGCTTTGATGAACTTCAAATTTTAATCAAAGAAAAAGTACTTATTTGTACGTGTAAATGATTTATTCGTAAACGGCTCTAAACTTCCGCATTCATCATACATTTTTGGAAGTATTGTAGCATACACGATCATAACAAATATACAAACAGACACACGTACAACTATACAACCACACACACACACTGTCAAACATCTGTCGTCTCGTTCCTACACCCCACGCAGGGTGCGGGGTGGGAGAAGTCAGTCTGCGTCCCACCGCCGCAGAGTGATGACGTGTTCTAGTGAGGATAGCGAGCCGATATATAAACTTAGCAAATGGTTCATTACATTATCATACATAGTTATTTCATAGTAGATTAGTGTCTACTACAAGTATAAAAAAAAATCTGCCAACTTTTTCTAACAAAACAAGCTCAAAAGACCTCGTAACCCAACGCCGTGTAAACATCTTAATACGGCAAGAACGGGTTGTCTCCTAAATCGGCCATCATTAGGGTAGCCCGCCTGCTTCATGTCGTTGATAAAATATTATTCTTGCCGCTCTATTTACTAACAACGACGCACCCACGTCCTGTATACACTTTAGTAAATCGTTGACCTCTTAAAACGTAGTTTTATTTTTCCTCAAACCTTTCTGGGTGAACGTAAAGACTTGAAGTTATAGTTAAAAATAATAGACAGGCACCGTTTTATTATTGTCTAATCGAATCATAATAGCTAGTAGACTCTTGAGAGGGCAGGGCCAGGTGAGTATATTATAAATAAATAAATAAACCGTGTATCAAGACGAAAGTCTATGACCAGTGCATGTTGCCAGTCATGATGATATATGGCTCTGAAACGTGGTCGCTTACCATAGGCCTTATCAGAGGGCTTAAAGTCACTCAAATGGCAAAAGAAAGGGCTTTGCTCGGAGTTTCCTTGCGTGATCAAATCAGGAATGAAGATATCCGTAGAAGAATCAAGGTTACCGACATAGCACGAAGAATCGTCAAACCGGGAATATACTGCGGATAGATGCGAGACACACTGGACCGTTCTTTGTGGCGATATTTGGTGAAGGCCTTTGTCCAACAGTGAACGTCTTTGAGCTGAAATGATGATGATGATGAAATAAACCTTATTACTGCAGGACCGATGCCTACTAGGGCCATGAGAGGAGGAAAGGAAACTCGCGGTCCGAGAACAAAAAGGGCAACTAGAGGAACGTAGGTGTGGTTTTAGTTGGGAAAAGTCTGACACGCCCTTACTCTAGAGCAGGAGAAGTCATAAGAATGATGACTTACCACATCAAAAAAATGGCTGGACTATTCTTTGACCCACGAATTAGCATTGCTGTTCAACTTGGCACTGCTGCCAGCGTTCTGGTTACTTGCGCGCTGACAGATATGTGAATGATTTTGTTGATGCCCAATAAATTTTTTCTATGCACGCTTGTGCATACCAACCGGAACGATTTGCCAGCTATTATGATAATGATTTAGGTGTCTTCAAAGCTTGTGTGAATAGCTGGCGAAGCCTCATAAACTAGTGCGCACCATCAACGATTGCATCACTGCTTACCATCAAGAGGGATCGCAATCAAGCACTAGTTTACATAATTCAAAAAAATCTACAAATATTTTCAGTTTACATCTTATTAATTTTTTTAAGATGTTAATTAATTTATAGACAAATAATATGAGTATAGAATAGATATACTATATTGATAGCGCTACGGTATTGGTATCTACATATTCGTATCTACGCACGCACACACAAACACGCTAGTGACACAATCAAGATTTATCGAGAACTTATTAAAATAGGTAATTTGGATATCCGAAAATAATTATTTTAGGCCTAGAACAAGAAATACCATTTCTGAAAACAGTGGAAATCGATTAAGTAACCAATTCTGAACATACTACTGTCAGATTTTTTTTTCGGTGTAGTTAAATCATACGATGACATCTCCCGGAGCGGGAAACAGTGTCAGACTTTTACTGACTAAAAAACCCACCCCGTACCTTCTTTGCTTTTATACCAGGGCCAAGCCTTTCTTTCAGGCTGAGACCCTACGGTTTGCTGACAACTCTTTGCGGCGCGTGGGAACAGTACGCGCCGTCGACGACTTGGGCTCGGTCCGGTCGGTTACCGGACGATCGAGCGAGCTACCCATTGCTCGCCGTCCGCAAGCCTGCGCCTACGGTGGCCGGAAATCGGTATCGGAATCGAAAACCCCGCGGCGGCTGGCCCGTGAGGGCCGTTGCCTCTCGCGTGCGGCCGCCTCCTTTGCTAGCATTACTGCTTCGCAGAAGGAGGCGACCGCCTGCCATCCCTCCTCGCTTCGGACCTTGGCCCGTACCAGGGCCTAGCTGAGAAAATACAAGTACCATTGGTGACTATTTTTATAAGTAGATAGCTGTGGTAAGTCAACTGTAGTTGCTTCATTTTATTCGAGTTATGACTTTCATATTTTTGATATATTTTTTTTTATGGTAGGTAAAATCATGAAATGACAAATCCCGCTCTTGGGTGGGGCGGGAGATAGTGTCAGATTCTTATGGACTAAAAACCTGCTCTGTTCCATGCATTGCCTTTGATCCAGGGCCTTGGGGTTGATTTTCACCTTACCCTTGGCCCCAGTAGACTTCAGCTCTACCGGGCCCCTACAATTTGCTGATAACTCCTTGAAATTGAGATTTTTGATATGAAAGTCATATTTGCTTGGCAATTTAACAATTCTTTATTAGGTATAACGAAAAACAAACAACAGATATTTTTATCCATGACAAAAAACACAAAAAAAAATTTTTTACACTTTTTGTAATCCATCCTATTCAATATTTAGACGCATTCAACATTAATCCGCTTACCTCACCTCAAAAAACCCATATAGGTAAACTGAGAGAGCAAAAATCCTCTCACCCGGTATGGGCAGTAATTCTCATTTTGCCCAATCCCCACAAGATTTTGCGACCACGTCCCAGCTTAACACTAACTTTTACACAAGGATTTACTGTTGGGAGCTTATGGTCTCCATTTTCTTGATGACAGCCATGGTCTTACGTTTTATTTAGGCATTGCAGCTTTTTCACATTATGACACGCAATTTATTTATGCTTATCTATACAAATTTATATTTACTTGTTTGAGCACGCTAATCTAAGGAGCTATTACTTTGAATCCTAAAATCTTTTAAGTCGGATAGACCATTTATTGTAAAAGACTTCACCTTACTACCAAAAGGACTTGCTCTTTTTTCTCCTTGCATTGCATTCCTCAATACTGAGAGTCGTGACCTCCCTGTTTCATCACTTTCACTTGTATGATATTCGTATATCTGTTTTTGTCTCTAGCGGTGTAAAAGACATTGTTTATCGTAAAGTCAAGAGCGGTGAGGATCTGGTCGGACCATCGTATTGGGCTGCGCCTACGAGCCCTTTTCCGATCTGTATTACTTGTCACGACCAAAAATTGTATAGTAGAACATACAAAACACAAAGAAACCAATAAATAACTCATTTCGAAAAAAGAATACCGTATCTTCAAAGTTTATTTGAGCTTACATTATAATCCAAGCTATTCCGAAGATACAGTTGGTAAAGTTCAAAGCCGCCAATTTCGTAGGTAAGGACCTCATACAAGTACCTTAGAAGCTCAGTCACATTACAAATTCATTGTAATATGTACGAGTACGTAAAATAAAAAGCCTATTTGTCCCGTAAAGTCTTTGTAAGAGCTCTCAAAGGAGTCTTGTAACAAAACGATTGAAAAGTAAGTACCGTATGACTTGAGACTTTTGACCTTTGTACCCACTGTTGCAAGTCACGATCTTGTAAGCCCATTAATTGTCATACAAAAAAGGAGCCCCGGACGTCAGGAGTTGCGGGTCGATCCCCAGCCAACGTAGGTGCGAGTTTCCGGACGATAAACAATGGGCAACGCGCAATTCGGCCGTCCGGTAAGGACTGGAGCGAGCCCGAATCATCAACAGCGCGTAGTGTTCCAGGCGGCCTGCAGAGAAACGTCAACAAAACCGTAGGGACCCAGAAGTTGGTGCCCTTTTCTCTTTCCTTCTCGCTTCGGATCATGGCCTGAAATAGAGCCCAACGCGTGAGGTCATCCGCGGGTAGTGTTGTAGACTCGTCGCATTATCCGTATGGTCACAAACTAATACATATAAGATAACACACTAATAATAAAAGAAACTACACGAAGTGACGGCGTCGTGTTCCGCTGCGAGGTCGGTATCCTACCACGAAATCGTCTTTACACGACACCCTTCGGCCAAAACTCGCTTTTGTGTTATGTCTTCAAAATGGTGAGTCGGTACCCGCACCACAAACGACTTGAAATTATTAGTGTTATGGTGTTATGCTGAGCGTTCGGCCATTTTGCGTGGACGTGGGAGCATATTCCTATAGAATGTTATAATTTTTAAGTTAGTCCTAACGTGTCATTTTCTGTAAATATAATGTTTTTCTTTCTATTATATACATTATAAATATATATTAATTTAAAGACCAATATTGTTACTGCGAAAAATTAATGCAATAAATCAACGCTGCGATGATTCCGCCAACTTCAAGCCAATGTCAAAGTATGATTACATTCACGCCGTCACTTAAGACTCCAAAACATTCTAACAGAATACCTGTGTACTCTATCATCTCGCAAATTGGCTTCAACGCCATCTGTAAAAGTTGTCAGACGAACTTCAATCTTAAAATTCTCATGCAATTTGAGCAAAATGTTGAAAACTTATTCATTGAGTAATATGTGGGGGTACTTCCAAAGTTCTCATACACAGGATGTTGTTTGACAAGCGTTGAACAAAGTTGTTTTATGTTACAAAATTAGCATTTATTGTTCTTGCTTACAAGTTTACGAAGGAACTTTTAGATGTTGTAAAAGTAAACGTTTAGTCCATTTTCCTTGTGGAAGAAAATTTGAGAAAAACAGATTGGTGTTTTCTGTTGCGAGAAAAGGTTTGATCCGTGCACTTTATAAGAAAACTTAATGTTATATAACCTTAAAACATTAGTTTTAATTTGTGACTTAGTGCTTGTCCATACTAATATTATAAAGGAGAAAGCAACTATATATTACTCATCATCATCAGCCTTCTTAATGTTCCCACGGCTGGGACTCAGGCATCTTCTCTAAGAGAGAGAATGGGTCGTAATCAACCACGCAGGCAGGAAATAAATTACACAAAGTAATGTGTCTGGCCGGGTTTGAACCCGCGACCTGCAAGACGTAAATCGGGCCACTCGTCCACCACTGCACTCCACGGTCTATTACTAAAACTATTGAACTGATTTTGACAAAATTTGATATGGAATAAGCTTGAACTCCAAGGAAGGATAGTTATAGACTACTTTTGTCTGGCTTTGCCTTTGCGTCCGCAATAACCGACATTCACACGATCAAAGTTGTTGGCAAATGCCAGTAGCTCCATCTACAATAATATATGTAAATCGATAATTTTCAAACCGTGTAAAATGTCTGCGAGATCATTTGATCGCGGATTTGAAACGAAAATGGCACCTGAAAGAATACGAGTGGGGTTTACTCAATAAAAGTTGGACACTCCCTCTCACTCGAGTTCAAGAAGTTATTTGGTAATTTCCGCACCTTCAAAAAAATATTGAATGTCGTTGACAACCGTTTCTGAAATATCGTGTATTCAATTCCAAATATTTTAGAGTTTGGATAGTCATAATTGCTGATCAACCTTTGTCTTGAGTATAAATAAATCGATCCGCGAAACGAGAAAAAGGCAAGTGAATAATAAAATTTATTTTTAGTCTGCCTTAAGGACGTTCCCTTGAGTATATATATTTTAATATGCCAGTACTTATGGACGCTCTGTTAAAAACTAGCTAAACCAACAGACGTCGTTCTTTCGAAAACTAAATATAACGAAAAGAAAAGAACGTATCGACTGTCCAACACCCGTATTTATAAACAAGTAAAATTAATACTTGAGTAAAAGTAACTACTTAAGTATTAATTTCAATTCTATAGTTAAGAATTTTTTTAATTTTCAATGAAGATTTCAAACGCCAAATAATGACATAATAAGATTTTACTTAGTAACAAGTAATTACTTCTTTATAAATACGGGTGTAAGTCTAAACTTATATGGTAAGAAGGGAAAAAGGCAACTTATCCAGTAAATTAAAAGTAGTTTATAGTATGAATCGACAGCTAACTCTAATATTGATAGCTAAGAACAGCTGAGATACCTTATTAAACAAATTTTTATTTTGCTGTCCAAATTGGTTTAGATATTATTGAGTTTTTTATGCGTATCAACACATTAAACCATTCATTTTCACTTAGAGCTCATACACACGAGCGGCATGTTACCAACGGCAGAAGTAGCTGCCGTCGATACGTCGCCACGTCGACGGCAGCTGTAGACGCGTCGATGGCGGCCGTCGACATTCTAACAAACAAAGATCAGCCACAGCCATCGTCGTGTGTGTCAAGTGTCAGTGGGTCGACGGCTGCCGCTGCCTTGTGTCGATGGCTGCAGTTAGCTCTGCTGTTGGCAACATTCCGCTCCTGTGTATGAGCTCTTATAGAGATGAGTACGTCATCTTAAGAAAGAAGAAGATTCCTGGCCTTATCTCATGTTACTTGGGGTCGGTGCAACAATTTTTTTCTTTTATTCTGTCCTTACACCCACTACCACTAACTCTGTTTTTTTTTTTCATATCCACTCCTCACACAATCCATCCGTTAAGGTAGATCAACCATTCAAATTACAACGTTAAATTCAAAACAAACTTACTTGTAATTTAAAATTAGATTGATCACAGTGTAAGGCTGCCTGAACACCGGAGCTGAGCGAGACAGCGGAGCGGAGGAATGAAGTAATGCAGAGCGAAATTGCGGACTGTGTCTGTTCACCAAAGTGGAGTGAGGCTACGGAGCAGAGTGAGAAAGTAATGCAAGATGGAGTTGCAGACTGTTTTAGAAATTTTTTGTTAATGCGCTCGCACTCATTTCTCCACTCCACTTACTCGTTCCGCTTTCCGGTTTCGTATGAATTTAAAAACTAGTCCGTGCTCCCTGTCCACTGAAGAGGAGCAGAGATTTTGTGCAATCCTATTGGTTAATTTTTCTCCGTTTCTTCGCTCCGCACACTCGCTCCGCTCCGATGGATAGGCAGCCTAAATTCAAGTACCTATTTTTTATTTAGAAAAATATTTTAATATCAACACCTTAAAACCACACACGATCACGAAATTGAATTTATGATATATGTCGAGTGTAAACTACGTTATTCAAGTAAAATGAGGTCACATTCATAGAGTTCATTTGAAAGGGGCTTAAAGGGCAGACGATTATCATATCTGTTTGGCAGTCAACAAAGGAAAAAGCATTTATGCAAAATTTTACATCGATAACATGGCTTACGGTTTCAGGATCTTCACCACAATTTACCTGAAAAAGGAAATTGATATGTTAGTAAATTAATTTATTTGTGTTGAAAGGCTTCTACAATATATAGGGTGACTGGTTATTAGTGAACGATACTTAAACACGTGATTGTAGTCATGATAACAAACACTTTTACGATTTTTTTCGCGATTTCAGGTTTAGTCCCATAGACTTTTGGGGGTAGTGGAACAGAGAGTAAAGTCCCACGTACCTCCGTTGAAAAGGGAGGATCCTCCGACCAGACAGGTGTTATGTCTGGTGGGCTACTGCCCGATAGATGATTTCGGGTTTGTTCTATATGTTCCAATCGCGCCGCGAATCTTACTTGCGCGATGCAGGATTAGTTAATTTGTGACGACTTAGATGTCGCTACATCACTCCCCTCCGGAGATCGGAGATCGATAGTTCTTGATGCTTTTTGATGCTTCGTGTGATGCGTGCCAGGCCAATGGAGGTTGGTTCCAGTGAGTCGGAACCGGATTCCGCATAGTTCTCGGTGAGTCGGAACTGTCTGCGGTGATGCCCCAGTGAGTCGGGGTGATGCTATCCCAGTGAGTCAGGATACGATGCTGCAGGCTCCAGTGAGTCGGAGTATTGCGGCTGGCTCCAGTGAGTCGGAGCGGTGCTGTGCGACGTAGGGCTTGACTGCTGTCGTCGACCAGGAGAGGTTCTTCAAGGCTCTTCATGTGACTGGCCGAAGGTGCAGGTGTTTAGCCAAGGTCGCTGATGAGGCTAAGGGTGATGACCAGGTATGACCAAGTAGGCATGCTGGTGGTCAGGATACCCATATAGCCTTGGGTGTTGGCTGTATGGCTCACTGCTCGAAAGCTTGAAGAAGTGATGATGACGTCACGAAGTAGTTGCTGCACGAAGGCTGCGCTGACGTTCTTTGTCGAGGGTCACCAGTTTGGGGGTAGTGGAACAGAGAGTAAAGTCCCACGTACCTCCGTTGAAAAGGGAGGATCCTCCGACCAGACAGGTGTTATGTCTGGTGGGCTACTGCCCGATAGATGATTTCGGGTTTGTTCTATATGTTCCAATCGCGCCGCGAATCTTACTTGCGCGATGCAGGATTAGTTAATTTGTGACGACTTAGATGTCGCTACAGACTAAACCTGAAATCGCGAAAAAATTCTTCCATGTTCAGTACATTTATGTTCGCCTAACTGGTCAAAATGAACTGAAAAAAAAAAATTAGAAAGTTTTTGAGAAAAATTGTCGTTATTCAGATGTTTCAACATATCTGGAGAAAGAGGTGTAATATCATCATAATAGTCACGAAAGAGCGGTTGTATGAAAATGTACCTCAGGTTGGCTGGTCTTAATATTTTTTTCCGCTCTAGGTGAAGCAAAAGGGCGTGTCAGATTTTTACTGTTATTTTCTACAGTTGTGTTCCCACAGTTGTTCTTTGAGTTCCAAGGCCGAAAAAAGGCTTTCAAAGATTTCCGCAAAATACTTCCTGCACCGGATTCGAGCGAAAGAAACATTCGCGTCACCATTGTTTTCACCACTAGGAGGACGTTGTTGAGTTGTGTCCCACTTGGGCAAAGCACCGCCTTGTCCTCGTGGATACAATCGGCAGCGGCGGCTCTGGCCATCTCCTTGGCTACCAGCCGTAGGTGCTGGCTTGCAGACGAAGAGCAATGGTTAGCTCAACGTCCGCTTATCCTATAAGGACCAGTCCTGAGTCGTCGACGGCGCGTAGTGTTCTACTAACACCTCAGAGAGATTTCAGCAAAACGCCAAAACGCCAAGATGCCTGCTAGGGACATGGAAAAACTTCTGAAAATGCAAAGGCATCTAAAGGAACATAGGTATGGTTGTACTTAATAAAAGTTTGACACACCTTCCCTCTCCACCCTAGAGCGGGAGAAGTCATTAGATGATTTTCTAACTCAAGAAAAAGACAAAAATTCCAATGTTTTAGATTCAATTTCGATTCGAAATGAAACTACAAACAAACGCGTGTAACGCGCGGATCGGTGGTAGGTAAGTGGACAGTTCGGTACCCGCGCATTCGCGTCCGGTGCCCGGCCGACCGAGCATACACGAACCGCTCCGAGGTATTACGAAGTAGCCGCTCGGTCCGCGGCGCGCGGGGAAAGCTCTCTCCGCGCGCTCTCTCAGTGCGAATTGTTATTACGTAACCGACGCACGCACAGCGTCCTCGATGACCCGCGTCCGCGCAGTAGCATTTTTTCCGCATATACTCGTATTATAACGTTTATAACAAGCTTACAGTGGCGCTCCAACTAGTGGCTACGAATGACGAACTCTACCTACCTAAAGTTTTGTTGCTAAGTGCCGTGGCCGTGATTATTAGTACCTACCTAGGTACTCACGCGAAAAGTTTTGAACGGAAACTACATACATAACCGTTACTATGCCAAACACGCGAGCTATGCGAGCTGCCAACGCTGTTTTGGACGCGGATAACCAGCCGAGCGACGTCAGCGATCGCGAGGATTGTGACGAGGCTACGGAGCAGAGTCCTGAACGGGCCCCCGAACCCGTCCTAACGCCTGAACGTACCGGCGCTAACACAAGAACGGACACCGAAACGTTCCTTACCAACATGATGGAATCGTTTGCCAAGATGCAGGCAGAAACCAACAGGAGCCTGGCGGAAACGCTGAGATCGCTACCTTACATCAGCGGCCCATGGCAATCACCGCTGCCGGCGTCTACGCCGACACCAAACACAGGCAACGGTTCTACGGCTGGAAATTTCGCGAAATGTACCGCGAGGTTTAATGGTACTTCCCGCGAGCCGGAGGTGCTAGAAGCATTCATTGATGCAGTTCAAGTTTACAAGGAGTGCGCGGACGTGAGTGACGCTCACGCGCTGCGAGGGCTCCCGATGCTGCTGGAGGGCGACGCCGCCGTGTGGTGGCGCGGCGCCCGCACCACCGTCACCACCTGGAAGGACGCCGTGGCCCGACTTCGCTCCATGTACGGGATGCAGAAACCGGCATACAAAATACTGCGAGAAGTGTTCAGTCAAGAACAAAAAGACGAACGTGCCGAAGTGTTTATGTGTAAAGTGAGGTCTTTAATTGTAAAATTGCCATACGAAGTGCCTTTACCTATGCAAATAGATATAATTTACGGTTTGTTACATCGTCGTATTCGAAAACGACTACAAAGAGGTGATATCACTGATATTGATAGTTTTGTAGAGAAGGCGAGGGTCATCGAAGACGCGATTTCCGAAGTATCGGTAAGTACCACAAGTACCTACACGGCAAAGTCGAGCGCTTCGTCTGTTGAAATGACGAACGTTTCCCGCTCGCAAGTTGTACGCGATCGCGAGTCCTTTGATAAGACCGAGCGCACCCCTACTACTGGTTCTAGCGTTACCACCGACTCGAAAGTCACTTCTAGTTCGAACGAAAATCCGAAACGCGAAAAGCGCGTACGTTGCACATTTTGTAAGTTTTACGGCCATATCGTAGCCGACTGTAGAAACTTAAAAAACAAACAAGCCGCCAATACCAATTTAGATCCCGCGAAAAGCAGTAATAATAGTCCTAACCCGATACGTTGTTACGGATGTGGCCAGGCTGGCGTAGTGAGATCAAAATGCGAGCACTGCCTCGGGAAAAGTGTACCCCCGCGGACTTGCGATTTTAACATCTTGAGTGATGATGACGCCACGCGCGCCCCGCACGCGTCGTTATCATCACATCCGACTGTATCCGTTAACATTGCGAACAGGGTAGGTGTGGCTATATTGGACACAGGGGCTAATTGTAGCGTTGCGGGTACCCTGTTATATAATATTTTGGTTTCGGAAGGGGTACAGTTTTGCGAGGCAGACCGCACCATCGGGCTTGCGGACGGCTCTCGACGTTTAAAAAGAGTACTCATCGCGACGGTACCCGTGTTTTTAGAAGGGAGGCAGGTAGATACAGAGTTCCTAGTATTACCGGAGGAAAAAACCAAAACATTGTTAGGTCGCGACTTTATCGCTAAGGCTGGTGTCACACTGGACTTAGCCCAGGAGTCATGGTATTTTTCTGACAACCCCGAACAAATATTTCCATTTGTACGATCTGTCCTTTTAAATAACGCCGAACTGATGCAAGCCGACATCTCCGACGTATCCTTGCGTGATGACGAAGGTAACGGGTTACCACCAGAGCACAGGGATGTACTCAACGCGTTTTTAAATAGGAGATCGGCCCAGTTTGCTGCCGACGGACCCCCGACAGATTTCGCCACTCATAAGATTAAGGTGAGTGACGACCAGGAACCTCTTGCTTCACCACCTTACAGGTTGTCGCCATTGAAGAAAGAAGCATTGGAGAAGGAACTCCAAAAGCTGCTTAGCGCTGATGTTATCGAAGAATGCGAATCTCCGTGGGCTTCGAACGTCGTTCTGGTCAGCAAAAAGGACGGGAGTTACAGGCTTTGCGTTGATTACCGTAAACTCAACGCGGTCACAGAGCCTGATCGCTACCCACTGCCCAGGATTGAGGACGTGCTCCACGCCGCCAAGACATCCAAATACATGACGACCCTGGACCTTCGATCAGGCTACTTCCAGGTGGGTGTAGATCCAGCTCACAGGGACCTCACTTCTTTTACGACACCGCTGGGGACCTTCAGATTCAAGCGTATGCCCATGGGCCTTCGAAATTCTGGAGCTACCTTTCAAAGGTTGATCGATCGTTTCAAGTCTAATTTGCCAGGTATCACTATAGTAGCTTATTTGGATGATCTGCTTATACTGTCAGAGGAGTCTTTTGAGAAGCACCTTGCAGATTTAGAGGCTGTGTTCGATCGCTTGGCAATGTTCAATTTGCGAGTGAATCGTGAGAAGAGCCACTTCGCAAGGGAATCCGTCAAATTTTTAGGTCATGTTATCGTGCCGGGAGGTATCCACGTGGATCCAGATAAGACATCAGCTATAGCTAACATGTTGCCACCTCAGAACGTGAAACACCTTAAATGTTTCTTACAAACGTCAAGCTGGTTCCGGCGTTTCATACCGGGTTACGCTGCAGTCAGTGCACCTCTGACTTCGCTACTGAAAAAAGCGAGCACCTGGAAATGGGGCCCGGAACAACAAACAGCTTTTGAAACTATCAAGTCTCTTCTCGTGACGGCACCCATCCTACGTCAGGCTGATGCGACGAAACCTTTCGTACTCAGAACTGACAGCAGTGGATACGCTATAGGAGCGGTATTACTCCAGGGGGAGGGAATCGACGAGCGACCTGTGGAGTACGCCAGTCGTCTCCTCACTTCGGCCGAGAAGAATTACAATACGACCGAACGCGAGGCCTTGGCCGTCGTTTGGGCGACCTCGAAGTTTCGAGGATACATAGATGGATCAGAAGTAGTAGTCAAATCTGATCACCAACCCCTCAGGTGGCTGATGGGTTTGAAATCACCGAGTGGTCGCTTAGCAAGATGGGCGCTCACTCTGCAAGGGTATAATTTGAAAATAGAGTATACCCCAGGCAAAGCGAATGTGATCGCAGATACCCTCTCACGCCCTGCTTGTCCGACCGATACCGACTGTGACTTGTGTCTCACCGTAATGGATCTGCCTTCACGCAGCCCGAGTGAGGTTCGGGAGAATCAATTAAAAGACCCCGAAGTGCGCAAGATCATAGACGCGATGGAGTCTGACGATCCGTTTAGGGGGAGAGCGTGGGCTGATAAAGGGTATGTTATTGCCGATGGTGATTTATATCGTTGTGGACCTGAGAACGAGGAGAACGATGATGCGAATTTAGTAGTACCTGAGCATGAACGTAAGGACGTTCTGGCTGAGTATCACGATGCTCCTACAGCCGGCCATTTTGGCGTGGAGAGGACATTGCAGCGACTCTCAGGCAAGTATTATTGGGTCGGGATGAGGAATGATGTTTCCCAATATATAAAAAACTGTGTAGCGTGTCAACGTTATAAGGTGGACACGCGGAAACCTGCCGGCTTGCTCCAGGTGCCAGCTACTTCCCGCAGATTTGAAGTCCTGGCAGTGGATTTGTTCGGGCCTCTACCGGAAACACCAAGCGGCAATAAATGGATCTTGATACTGGAAGATACCTGCACCAAATGGGTAGAGTTATTTGCACTTCCAACCGCTACGGCTGAAGAGTGCGCCAAGACCTTGGTGAACGAGGTATATTTACGTTACGGAGTTCCTAGGAGGCTTATCAGCGACAATGGCGTGCAGTTTGTAAGCGAAGTGATGCAGCAAACCTGTCATGTAATGGGCATAAAGCAGTCGTTGACGTCGTATTACCATCCGGAGTCGAATCCGGTGGAACGTAAAAACCGCGATCTTAAACCGCAGCTTGCAATCCTGGAGGGTAAAGAGCATGATTCGTGGGACGTACATCTCCCTGCGATTCGTTTCGCTATGAACTCCGCAGTTACTGCTAGTACTGGTCAAACACCTGCGTATCTGAATTTCGGACGTGAAATACGTGCGCCGGCTGATGTTTTGTCCGACATGCGCGCTATTATCGAGCAGGATAACGTAGTCGCGTCAATAACCCCTTATCTAAGGAAGCTGTCGGTCGTGCTACTCGACGCTCGAGATGTTCACGAAAGAGCCCAGGTAACTCAGAAGAAGTACGCGGACGAAAAACGCCGTCCAGTATCCGATTATAAAGTAGGAGACTTGGTGTTACTGAAAACCCAAGGATCCAATGACACAAGTAAAGGACAGACGCCGAAGTTTATTCCACGGCGAGACGGTCCGTACCGCATCAAGGAAGTTGTAGGACTCACCACCTATGCGCTCGAGCGCATCAGTGACGGGGTCTTGTTAGGAAAGTACCATGTGTCCTTATTAACTCCTTTTGTAGGTTCTATGCAGGCTCCTCTTCAGGAGAAACGTAAAAGAGGAAGACCTCGTAAAGCTAACCCAGCAGCGGGGGCGCAACGCCTGGGTTAGAGGGGGAGGGTGTAACGCGCGGATCGGTGGTAGGTAAGTGGACAGTTCGGTACCCGCGCATTCGCGTCCGGTGCCCGGCCGA
Source organism: Leucania comma (assembly GCA_958295575.1). Taxonomy (NCBI): domain Eukaryota; kingdom Metazoa; phylum Arthropoda; class Insecta; order Lepidoptera; family Noctuidae; genus Leucania; species Leucania comma. The sequence continues at coordinate 7,897,706 of OY282474.1, read as the reverse complement.
CCGAGCATACACGAACCGCTCCGAGGTATTACGAAGTAGCCGCTCGGTCCGCGGCGCGCGGGGAAAGCTCTCTCCGCGCGCTCTCTCAGTGCGAATTGTTATTACGTAACCGACGCACGCACAGCGTCCTCGATGACCCGCGTCCGCGCAGTAGCATTTTTTCCGCATATACTCGTATTATAACGTTTATAACAAGCTTACACGCGTTATTAATAACTTCTGCAAAATAAAACGCAAATAAGTTCTAAAAAACACGTTCAGTAATCTACGTACCAATAACAAAACGCCACGGCAACCTAAAGATAGTTCAAAGCTGTATTGCCTAGTCTGGTTACAAGTATACAATATACAGTCAACCTCTAACAATTTATATTATTCCATCCTCCAGTTTTCCATTCAGTACAAAGTCACGAACCGCATGTACAAGAGTAAATAATGCGACAGAGTCTAAACGTTATACAATTATGTTCATTTGTTTTAATGTATTTAGTTAGTTTAACAAATCGTTTCATAAAGTACTAGTAGAGAATTTCTAAGATAGGATTTTATTTTGAAGTGGGAAATCATTAAATGACTTCTCTCATTCTAGGGTGAAGTGAAAGGATGTGGCAGACTTTTACTGACTAAAATCTACCAGTGATCTTCGGTTTTCTGGCTTTGAGTTCCAGAAAAGAAATCCTGGGATTAGATTTTGAAAATCTTTTATTTGTTACTTACTTCAAGAGAGACAGTACGTATGTTTACGAATATTAAAGTATGTTTAAAACAAAATATTATTACATGAATCAGATTTTAATATGGATAGGCTTGCGTTTGACCATTATCTAACATTCTCTAAGCGATGAAATATGAGATTCTATAAAAAAAAAATGTTAATTTGACGTAAATTGAATAGTAAATAAAATTTCGTCCAGCCAGTTTTAAGCTACCAGTATAGCTTTATAATTATTGGCTTCGTTCAAATCAAATAAAAAAAATTAAAAAAAAATGTCAAAACATAAAAAATTGTCTCATAAAACTTCGGAACCATTGACAATAATCATGCTTAGACTCTAAATAATTGACATCACGTGAGCAAAAGCATGGGTATTGCGATTATTAAAAAGTCAAAAATGTACGAAGCGAAGATAACAAACCACCGTACAGGCTAGTAAGTAATAACAAAATCTGATTCTTATGAATTGTTTTTGTATATTATATAATTGTCGTATCAGACTGGGCGTGCGTCCACAACGAGGCGTGCGTCAACCCCCGTTTATTTAGGTTTTTGTAAGTTGTAAGTTTATTAAAAAATGTCATTTGATACACGTGTAAATTTGTCACTGCAGCCCTCAGCTCTATAACACCCTCGCCTAAGGGCTCGGATGAATGCCGCTTCGGTTGCCATAAAAAATTTTCTCCACCTGAATCAAAATGTACTTGTGTCATTTAATTATTACTGCATAATTCTCACAAGCTCAGCCTCTGTTAAATTGTTTACTCCTGGCTCAGGTAGAACAAGGCCACCGCTATATGACATTATAAAAAATATCGAGCATCCCCCGATGGCATTTTTATTACACCGCAAAATAATGACGGTCCCCTTTCGTGGACTACCGTTTGCAGACCGGAATATATTTTAGTACGATCGCTTATAAATGGAGAATTGTGAATAATGCTATATAGAGATTATCGGTTAGGGATTGAAATATGGTGTAATAGACTGGGTTTTTGAGAACAGTGGTGGCCGAGTAGTAAAGGCTACGAGTTTTAGGTCGCGGGTTCCACCCCAGCCAGGAGCATTAGTTTGTGTCATTTATTTCATCACCACTGCTCTCAATAACGGTGAAAGAAAACATCGTAAGGAAACCGGCAAGACATGTGATATTCACCAAACCGTACTAGGCCCCAGTGGTGGCCTATTCCTTCTTCTAGAAAGAAGGCCTGCGTCCCAGCAGCAGGAAAATTATAAGGCTGATACTGCTAATGCTAAAAGACTGGTTTTTCAACTTTTTGGTTGACTTCAATTGAATAAGTTGGTTGATGTGGGTTTTTCAGAGACTTTGAAAGGGAACCAGCTGTTTGTTTGCTGGTTGAGATTATAATGTCAAACCGGAGTTTTTAGGGTATTTGAGTTCTTTGGTTTATTTACTTTTAAACATTAATTTTTAAATGATACTAAATTTACGAATTTTTTTTTGAGGTGTGATATCATCCAATGACTTTTCTCGTTTTAGGGTAAAGCGGTCGGACTTTTACTGACGAAAACCACAATATGTTCCTTAGGTTGCCTTTTGCGATTCACGAGTTACCGTTTCAGTAGTCCTTCCATGGCCCTATTAGGCATCGGCCCTGCTAGGCTCCTACGATTTTACGGCCGAGTCCTGTAGATAGATATATTCTTTATTGTACACCAAAAATAAAATTACAATAGTAACATAAAATTAATAGTTACAGCAATGTTTTTTATTTGCTTTACGATCCCGAACCCCGAGTTCCCTTTTCGGAAGTCAACCCATGGCCCCAGTAGGGTTTCGACCTTGTCGGGCCCCTATGAATTTGAAAAACTTACTACCTACATCAAAATATTTTCCAAACGGCTTTCTCTCTGTGACTCTACAATACTATTGCGATATACTCTCCTTAAAGATAAAGATCATTTTATTTGTAAAAACATGGGTATACATACAACATTAGCATGCAGGATTACAAATTTATCTTTGTCCGTACATGTTTCACCCTTTAGGTGTACAAATTTATAATGTTTACAAAATACAAATTAACAGAATTATGAAAATAAAAATGTCCAAAATAAAAAAAACTGAACTGATACTTCTTGAAATATAATATATCAGCTCTAACAACAGTGACGATAATGCCTTCATTATTTTTTGACACTTAGGACAAGCTCTAACAACTGTGACGATAATGAAGGCACTTCTAGCAAAGTTTTACCTCATAAAACTACGCGAAGTGGCCTTCATTATCGTCACTGTTGTTAAAACTGTTATTATTAAAGTAAAGTAAGTGTAAGTTTGATTTAAGCTCTAATAAACTAACATTCAGAGACATTTCACGCGAACCTATCTTAAACTCTGAATGCACTACAATCTGGTCTAGACATTGTCCGTACTCCAGATAAACACAGTTTATCCTCAAAAGACTATTTTCAGCTTCCTCTGACTTTAAGGTGAGCTCACACTGAGACGTGGCGATGCTTGAAGAAGTCAGCAGGCTTAGCGAAGTTGATGATCTACAATCGTTGACGCTAGTAGAAAACTAATCAAACGGTATGACATCTTCTCAACGTTAAGTCACGTGGTCAGAACAAATGATCAGAAAAAGGCATTGCATGAAAGTGTCCCCATCCACCAACAGATTTGAAACAGGTGTCTTTCGAAGCGTCTAGTTAAATAGAGTTTTTTATTTATTATGGCGACATACCTGAAAAATATGGGGTCTAGATTTTACAAGACATTTTATTTTAACCTAACCCAAGTGTTTAATTTTTGGGAACAGTTCTACGCAATGCCTTTTGTCAAATATTTATATAGGACAGTACAGGGCACGCCGAGCCGAATTCAAAAATGTATGACAGTACTATGTTATGAGTATATTTAAGATATTTGAACACTTGTATAAAATGAAATGTGATCGTATCTACAATGTTCATCGGTACCGCCTGTAGTTTTACGGTATGAATGGTAGCTAAGTTACAATTTTTGTAGAACGAGCAATCAACTCAGGCGCATCAACATAGTTACCAACTTATCGTTTACTAAAATTGCTTACTCGCCGAACCATTACCGATTGTAGAAAGAGGTTCGACATAAAACGGTCCTAACTAGGCTAACATTTATACTGTAAAACTACAGAATGTAGCAATGTACTTACATTGTAGAAACAATTACATTTCATTCTATCAATTTGAACAATGTGTTTTTTTTTAGTTGCAAAAATCATTCAATGACATTGCCGCGCCCTTGGGCGGGGAAGGAGATAGTATCAGATTTTTACTAACTAAAAACCCATTCCTGTTCCTTCTTTGCATTCGTTCCAGGGCTCTGATATTCATTTTTACACATTGCTCATAGCCCCAGTTGGCTTCAATCCTGCTGGGCCCCTATGTTTTGCTGACAACTCCTTGAGGCGCGTGTAGAACGCTACGCGCCGTCGACGACTTGAGCTCGGACCGGACGGTCACCGGACGTTCGGACGGAACAATGTGAACTTGACTAAGAATTTTCTATTCGTTTGTTCTGAACACGTGATTTAACGTTGAGATGATGTCATTTCCATATATTTGATGAGTTTTCTACTAGCGTTAACGATTGTAGAATATCAAGTGAGTTAAGCCTGCTGGTGAGTTTCTGTTTTTATTTTTATATCACAAACTTACTGTAATGTCTAAGTTTTTGAGTACTACGTAACTAAAATCCATGCTGTGTCACTATCTTCAAAAGTACGTGCAAGTCGCGTCTCGGTGTGAGTTGAACCCTAACTGCATTTTCTAGTACAATGTTAGTCTTCACGGTCCATTTTAAAGGATAACAGTAACTACTGTTTGAAGACACGTCGACCAACAATAAACTTTGTTTGAGTAAAAGACGCTTGAGTGTTTGTCCAAGATTGTATACAGAGCTTTTCGTATTTGAGATGGCGTTTACAGAATAGTTTTAAGAGTGCTCTTGAGGTTAAATGAGAAGAATCAATTGACTGCTGTTCAAATAATTGCGAATCAGGTTACAAGGTTCGTTAATCTTTTGACTCGAAAGATACGCATAAACCGTGTCATCTAATATAAAGAAATCTCGTGTGATAGTGTTTGTTATCTGGTCGGGCTCTGGTAGGTACAGGCCATGGTCCAGAGCGAGGAGTAATGGCAAGCGGTCGCCTCCTTCTGCGAAGCAGTAATGCTAGTGATGGAAGAGGCCGCATGCGTGAGGAAACAGCTCTCACGCACCTGCCGCTTGCATCGTGACCCCGATTTACAGCAATCGTAGGTTGCGGACGGCGAGCAATGGATAGATCGCCGTCCAGCCGTCCAGTAACCATCCAGACCGAGCCTAAGTCGTCGACGGTGCGTAGTGTTCCACGCGCGCCTCAAGGAGATGTCAGCAAATCTTAGGGGTCCAACAGAGTCGAAGCCTACTGGAGCCATGGATTACGTGGAAATGAACCCTGGAATGAAGTCAAAGAAGGAACAGAAGTGCTTTTTAGTCAGTAAAAGTCTGATGTTTAACGATATCCAACTTAAAAAAAGTTTGTTACCCAACTGTTCCGAAACGGTTTGAGCGATTTTTATTAAATTTTCTTGTTCCTATTTGATAGGTTTGAAAATAGATCGTAGACTATTTTTACCCTCCTGTCTCTTCGTTTCATTTTTATCTTTGATAGTAATTTATCAGGTAAACGTTTACCAAGTCAAATAGTATTTTTTTATTGGATATACTATGTTACTATTTTTATTTCTTCTATGTGTAGGGATATCGTATTATTCTTCTATTAAATGTATTTTTAGATTGAAGTTTCCTTGTACAACATCTTGAATAACCTCTCTAACGTTGTACAAGTGCTTGTAAATAAATAATAAAATATTTATAGATTTCCTACCTACTCAGGGCATGAAATCTGTCTCTCAATCAATCATAGATTTTCTCCTGAAATCTTACATTAAATACAAGCTTTTATTGGACTTTTTTAATTTAATTCTGAAATTGTTTAATTGTTACAGACGAAGCTGTTTCCTGAAACTTTAATTTTTGGTCACCAATAGATAACTATCGCGGTTTTGTATATTTTCTACAGAAAAGCTAACACACTGCCAGTTTTACTCCTAATTAAAATTGTTTGGATATTGTGAACCCGGCACTTAAGGTTCGTTTCCATTGAAGCGGAGCTGAGTCGAGTGAAGAAGAGCGGATCGTGAATTGGCCAATCACAGTGCTCGAAAACTCCACTGCGTATCAGTAATAGAATAGTGTAAGAGCGAAGTGGACTTTTAAAGCAAATTTTAATGACGGCCTTGAGCAAAACAGAATAGAATCGGATACCAGGCAGAGAGAAACTCATGTTCACTCTACCCCGCTTCTTTTTAATGAAAACATTTGTCACTTTTCACTGCTCTACTCCGCCTAACTTCACTTTAATGAAAACGCGTCCTAACTGTTTTACAGTACCCGGCAAATAGCATAGCATCATCCTTATAATGTTCCCACTGCTGGGACTCAGGCCTCCTCTCTAGGAAAGGGAATGGGCCGTAATCCACCACGCGGTCTCAGTGCGGATTAGCCGATGTCACATGTCTTCGAATTTTTGATTCTAGGACATGCCGGTTTCCTCACGATATTTTTCTTCACCGTTTTGAGAGTAGTGATGATGACATAAATTGCACAAAGTACCTGGCTGGTACCAAAGCACCTACCCGCGACCTACAACTTGTTAGTCGGGGCGTTTACCATTCGGTCACCACTGCTCTTTATTAATCGATTTTCGGGTCTCAATCGAAGTGGGGGTTGCGCGTGACCATAGCCAACGGTTTAACTTATTTGCCGCCTAGTATACAACATAATATGTACCAACCTATGTACACAAAAAAGAATCATCCATAAAGAAATCAAAAGAATATCACAAGGGTTAACTTTCCAGTTTATAAAACGCCAACTATTCTGCACTCGTTAACCCGTAATGTTTTATTCAAAGCATGTACCGTCAGCATGCCGGTGACAGTTCGGAGACGTCGGGCCACGCTGCCATAGTAATATTTAATAGGAAGGACGGACATGAGTACAATAAGATTTTATGTTTTTATTACGGGCCTTACAGCCGGTAAAACTCCGAGTGCCGTACTTTTACGTATTTTCGTATAGAAATGTCGTGAAATTGCCGTTCTATTTTTGTATGTAGGCCTACCTGTATCTAGATTTTATTGACTTTTCAAAATAGGTGCTCCAAATACGTAGGTGGGCACTTCAGCTTTTATTTCATTTATGTGAGTACCCACAGGAGGTACTTCTTAAAATAACTCAAGTATTGTAATCATATCAATTGTCTGTAGTAGTTAAGTGCTTTGTTTGTCATTAATTTTCATTATCTATGCTAATAAAATAAAGATGCAATCATTTCTGGAACACCTAGTTAGATCCGCCGGGATTCCGATACCGATTTCCGGCCACCGTAGGCGCGGGCTTGCGGACGGCGTGCAATGGGTAGCATCGTCCGGTAACCGACCGGACCGAGCTCAAGTCGTCGACGGCGCGTACTGTTACCGCGCGCCTCAAGGAGCTGTCAGCAAACCGTAGAGGCCCAGACTGCTAGCTGCAGGCAGGCAGGGTCGAAGCCTGCTGGGGTCATGGGTCAGCTTCTGAAAGGAAGGCTCCGCCCCAACGAAAGAACGGGGTAGGTTTTTAGTCAGTAAGAGCCTGACACTATTTCTCGCTCCGCCCAAGGGCGGGATCTGTCTTTGGAGGATTTTACCTACCATAAAAAAAACACCTAGTTGGATTAGAAAAATCTTTCTGTACCTATGGGAATGTAATTTAAACCTATTTATGGAAATTTATGACAATATTATGTTTATGTTACATAACTCCATACTACGACTCGCCAAAGTTTCTGCGTACAGGCCTCCCCCAAATATTTCCGGGTACCTATTGTTTTTTTTTGAGCCACCTCGAACGAGCCCTTGTGGTAGGCACCCAGTACGACTTCTGTTTGTGCTGCCTTTGGCGGGAATGCTAAGTACAAAATGTATGGCAATAGATATTACTTGTAACGCCATTTGTCACGAAATTTCTCCGTAGGTAAAGTTATTGCCATACATTTTTTACTTAGCGTTTGGCGGGATGGTTAACAGAAAAGTACCTACTCATAATTTAATTAAAGGCGCATGTCTTCTCGTTTTCGTTTTTTTTTTTTGAAGAATTCTAAGCTTAGTGTTCAACAACATAGTTCTGCGTTACAATCTTAATATTTAATTGTAGGCGTGGGCTTGCCGACGACTGCCGCCTGATATATAATCATCCGGACCGACCCCGAGCTATCGACGGCGCGTAGTGTCCCACGCGCGTTTCGAAAAGATATTAGCAAACCCGTAGGGACTCAACAGGGCCGAAGCCGACTGGAGCCATGAGTTGGCTTCCGAGAGGAAAAGCCGAGATCCTGGAACGCAAGGCAAAGAAGAACATAGGTGTGCTTCTAGTCAGCAACAATTCTAACATACCCTCCTGCTCTATCTTAGAGCGCGATAAATCATTTTTTTTTTATAATATAATATTCCACAATTATCACACAACGCCGTCTTGTCCCAAGCTAAGCATAGCTTGTGTTATGGGTAATAGTCAACTGATAAACATACTTACATATTTCTATATACATACATATTATAGATAACTTACACCCAGACACAGAACAAATGATCGTGCTCATCACACATACATTTGTCCTGGGTGGGAATCGAACCCACGACCTCCGGTGTAGCAGTCAGGGGCACTAACCACTAGACCAACAGGTTCGTCGAAATTTGATGTCCCATCTTAAAAAGAAACAGTCCTAGTTTCTTTGATAGTCAAAGAACTTGTAAAGCGAGAACAATGTGATAGCAAGAAAGCGCCTTACAATTTATTACAGGAACTGCATCACGAAAGCGGTAGGTACAAGTAATTATTATGTTGTGTTCTTGTGTCGCCTTGTCGTCGTCTTACGAAGAGTAAGTTCCTACTCATTTCAGACTTAGCTATAAGTTTGTACAGACATAGTAGGGAAGCATTTTAGCTAAGTTTCTACGAGGTTTATTTATTTGTTTATAGCAGTCAGTTTTAGTATTTAATCGTAGGCGTGGAGAGATTGAGATTTTATTTGGTTTTAATATGGGTGATGAACCTGAAATAAATGGTTTTTTTTTAGTTTTTTTTTAGGCTTAGCACGCACTGCGATTAAACGCAAGCGGTTTAAGAATAGCTGAAAACGCAAAACCGCGTGTCACTTCGTAAAATTAGTCACTGAAACAATCGCTAATGCGTGCGCTTGAATAGAAAGCCATGTGTTAAATTTTTTTGCGGTTTCAGACCTGCGGGAAAACGCGTGCGTTTAATCAAAGTACGTGCTAAGCCATAAGCCGTTGGCCACCTGTTGTCAGTCGTTGATCTTTGACAGTCGTTACAGGTAGTCAGGCAGTAGAAAGTCTAACCATCAGTCTATCCAGGAGTATTTGTTGGCCAATCCCTGGGTTGTGCAGCTCTGATAGGCAGGCGCTCCATGTAAAACACGGTTATTCAGCCGTATCAAATCAAAATATAAATCATTTACAGGCACTTTTGAATTGTCAAAATATCTGGTCAGTTAAAAAGTGAAGCTAAATTACACGTTCCAAAAGTAGATCTCTATGGAGAAGAATGTGCAATCTTCATAGACACTCTTTTCAGTTACGTCGTTATGACCAGTGATATATTGGGAAGTATATAGACGTTACACGCTAACATCGCAATCAGAAAACCTGAACGTGAAACTCACACATTTATTATCATTCTCATCAAAGTTAAAAACCTACTGTCACTGATAGACAAGGACAGAGATTGAGCCGGCGCTGTCATGAAAGCGAAATCGCATTAGCCGCAATTAGGAGACGGGATTTCAGCGGTCCACGCACTAGAAGCGAGTCATCTAGCTATCTTCCACTGTTTTGATATTATAATCTAAGATTATGACTTACAAAAATATTGGTTATTTATCCGGTTAGACTAGAAACAAATCCCAAGCTAGTTGAGAAAAGGCTAAGGAGGTGATGGTTACAGTTACTCATAAAATTAAAACCAACAAATTATGTAGGCTTTGGAAAAAATCAAACGGCGAAAATATAATAACCTTGTGGGTAGTTACATTTTTGAACCATTTGGAGTAGCAGACGTTCGTTCGAGTTCTAACAAATTGTATAAAGAACTACGTAAAGGAACTCCAGAACTATGCTGCATGCGAGCAGAACTCTCACTTTTTATACTCTGCTGGAAAATGATCTGCTAAGTTCATGGCCATCCTAAACACCTCGTTGTCATTTCGCATGACCCATCGGTTGTTTTTTACCTCAGACAGCATTTTCATACAACTTGGCAATACCACCATTCTTCAGCACATTATTAGTTGACAGCGATGCGTAGGAGTTTTTGACGTCACATTTCAGATTGTTTCTAGTAAGTTTGAATTAGTAAAGGATTTTTCATTAGGTATGATTTGCTTAAGTTTATAGACAGCTGTTTTTTTAAATAATTATGTGAATAAAAAGATTACTTAAACATACTTCAAATGAAATCTCATTCACATAAAACCATCGATTATATTACCTTTGCTCTTCACAATTCTCATAATATCCCGTCGATTCGAGGCCGCCTCAATATCACCATATTTTTTGTAAGAACGCCAGCTTTCAACGCCATCAAATACCATTCCCGACCTTTCTTAATACCCCGTTTCTTTGACATGCTATTGGATTCAATAATACTTCTATCCGAATTCCTTTATCTTGAATATAAATCTAAGAAAACCATTCTATTTTTTTTTAATGGGAAACCACACAATGACGTCTCCTGCTCCATGGTGGAACTAAAGGCAGAGGCGGCTGTACCTTAAGTGCTCTCGTGCGCCGCACTACCAGATTTTAATAGGTTCAGAAAAAACATAAAATTTGTTGAATATCAAAATTTTGCTGATAGAATATAGAACAGAAAGTTGTGTTCATTATTGTAAAAAAAATTGCCTAAAACAATTTCAACTCTATTCTAAAGTAATAAGACTTATTTTTGCAGTAAAGAAAATTTCTCGAGCGCTACGCCAAAACGCACGGCGAACGCTCTTACAACTTCTATGAAACACGAACTAAACGCCTGGCGTGTGAAACAGAGATAGTTTAGTAGAAAAAGGACACTTTACAGCAAAATTGATCGACCTTGTGCGCCGCTCGAGCGAGCCGGAGGTTATCGAGAGCGCGCGAAGTTTGACGAAATTCGTCCGAGCCAGCCAGCCGGCTGGCTCTGTCACATCGCGGTAGGGTTGCCAACTATTTTTGAAAAAAAAACAACGTACCATATTTTTTAGTACAAAAAAGGTACATACAAATATGTAAAATTTTGGTTGTTTATTTGTTTCTTCTCTTGATGACAATTTATTTTTTAAGATGGTATCCTTAAATTTTTAGAGACGTATTCGTGTTTCAAAGTAGAAGCGAGAGAAATGGAGTAGTCAGAGTAGAAGATCGATAAATAGTTCAGTAATTATTTGTGTTTAATTTTATGTATTACAGTAAATATTTAAAATAGATTATTTTCATTATATTTAATTTTTTGGAAGAAAGTATAAATTAAAAGTACATTTACCAAAAATAAAGAAAGATACGTTATTGTAAAGTGTGGTTGGCAACCCTTCACCGCGGACGTGCGTGGTTTTGTGTTTGTTTACATTTTGGAAGGATAAATTACTTACTGTGTGATGTTGTGGGAGTGTGTAAACACTAAAAAGCTGTGAAAATGAGCATTAATTTTAACATTGATTATATTAAAACCAAAAATAACGCTTTTCAATAAAAATTAGAAATAAAAACAGCTAGACCACCCAGGCCATTTCGAAAAAACAAATAATTTATTTACGCGATATTTTAAGAGTGATATTTACTACACTAAAGTAAAAAGAAATGGTTGTGTAGATGTGAGCGACGAGCGTTGTATACTTTCCTTGCACCGTTTTTGTTTTGGCAGTGAATCGATTTGGACGAAAACAAAAAGAATTAGCGATTGCATTTGAGTGGAAAAAAAAAACATGATTCTTCGCATTGTACTTATGTGTAATTATTATGCATCACCTGTGATCGGTGCCCAACCGACCACCGTCGATATTCGTAGGTAGGTAATCAATTAGATTCTGTTTATAGAACCAATATAATAAAATAAAAAAAAATAAAAATAGGTATATATATTGTCACACCTTATCGACTGTGTCAAGTTTTGTGGTGCATTTGATTTTGTTCCGTGGGATTGGGTGTGATTTTATGTCAGAGTTGAATAACCAATTTTTTTTCAACTGGAATTCTAGTGCTTAGTACAATACGCGGCATATAAGTTGAACCAAAATGGCGATCGACCTTCGATGCGTCGTAAAAGATTTTCGGTTCAGCAGCAAAGCGGGGGGTTGCGTGTAACTATAGCAAGGAAGGCCATTTTAGTTCAACTTATTTGTCGTGCTAGCAAGGAGCGCCACCATTTTTATGACCCACCATCCGCCACTGACTAGAGTGTTTGTCAGACTTGTACTGACTAATTTCTTGGGCAAGGCCTCTTTGAGGCGTCAAAGACGTCACGGCATCCTCACTTTCCGCATGAGGCGGGTGATCATCGGATATGGTAAGTTCGGGAGTTTCCTGCCCTCCTAGCCAAGTTACAGCCGTTTCGTTTAACGTGAACGCTTGGAGTTTGCCACGCCCCCAATTCCTTTGTTGAAATGACGTCAGAATAAAGGAATTGGGGGCGTGGACAACTCTAAACGTTCACGCTAATTGAAACGATTGTAACTTGACTAGGGGGGCTGTATCAGATTCGTGTCGTAAAAACATACGGGTGTCACGGAGAAGTCAATGGATGATTTCCCACCATAAAAAATCTATGTCTTTTCTTTGCCTAGCATTCCAGGTCCCCGGGTTTCCATTTTTTTTTTTTAATTATTGATAGTTTCGTGCTTGACCGCTATCTCACCTGATGGAAAGCGACGATGCGGTCGACTATGGAACGCGCTTACCTAGAAGAAACCTATTCACTCTTGACTTAAAGATTCCCGGGTTGAAGCCATCAAGAAACACAGACTCCAGCAGGAAATTCCACTCTTTTCGGAAGTCAAACAATGGCTCCAGTAGGCTTCGGCCCTGCTGGGCCCCTGCGGTTTTGCTGACATCTCTTTGAGGAGCACGTGGAACATCTGGACGGCTGGCTACCCAATGCCCGTCGTCTGCAAGCACGAGCCTAAGGTAAAGGTTTTACAGAACCGAAGAAAAATCATCACATTACAATGTAACAATTTTTTTTGGGTATCATAAAAAATACTGTTGCGTCAAGCATACCGTTTAAGTCAAATCAAACAAGTATTATATACAGATATCATAGCCGCATTGAATTTTTATAGCAAATACTGTTTCAGAAATAACGAAATGATTTTTTATATGAAAGTAGTTCACATTATTTTGTCTGACAGGTCGATAGCAATGCAGACATGGTAAAATGTAGCTAAGAAAATAGATGAATTAATACCAAAGCAGTGAAGCATAATATGTACACTACAGTACCTAGAGCTTCGGCATTATTTGATAGAGTTACCCTATAAGTGGCTCTAAACCGCACAAAATATTATAAATAAAATCATGGTTTCTTGCAAAATCTTGTTAGAAATCAATTCGAATAATTAGTATTTCTAATTTAATCTGCAATTTTCTAAATACCTGCAGAATACGCTACTTTCCTTGCTTCAATGCATAATATATCCTAATATCTCAATTCACGGGGTCGGCACCGTGTGATTTTTTTTCAATCGGTATTTGTACTTTTTATAGTGGTGTAACGTTTTAGTATATGTACTAGAAAAAGTAAACGTCATGCTTAAATGTTAACTTCATTATTTGCGTGGTCACCAAAAATACATCGGTATCAGTAGGTAAGTTACATTAACGTCTATTAATTAAAATAATAGCTATATCTTCATTAGTATTGAGAGTATTAACCACTTTAGTCTTTATGTAAAATTTATTATTTACGCGGTCACCGAAAATAGATCGGCATTAGCTATGACCTGTAGGTACTCTACATTAACGTCTATTAATCAAAATTATAGCTATATCTACTGAAGTATTGATTGTATTAATCACATATATCTTTAATGAGTAGACAATTTCTTTATTGAATTTGACACAATTATTATAATATTTAGTGTAACCACATGATATTATTTTAGTGTTGTTTTAAGATCGACTATTTTGATAACTTGTTTCAGTCATGTCATCTATCGATTTTATATATCTTTGCTTATGATACGTGAGCAAATAGTTTACTTCTAGGCAAGCGTGTTCCAACGTTGATCTAATATTATTTACCACGAGGTGAGATAGAGCTGTAGCGATATCAATGCCATCATAAAGAAACTAAAAGTCAAATGACTACATCGTAATATCAGTGTTCTCTGCGTAATTAAATAATAGAACATTCCAAAAACTACTAACTACTTATAAGATGGTTGCCTAGACCAGGTACAACAGCCGCCCGGTTGGGGAATCCTCCCTTTGCAATGGAGGTTTCCGGTGATACACCTTGTTTCACATATCTTACATGTCTACAGTCGAACCATACACGTATTTATTATACTTGAAAACTTTTCTGAAAACATGTTCCTCATTCCTCCACAAATTCAAACATACGGAAATTGTTCACACATTTGAAACACCTCTGGCTCTTCGTGAGGCCACAGATAACAAATCGCTAGCGGCTATGACCTCACTCCACACCTTTCCTTTCATTTCCTTTGCTTGGTTCGTACACGCACGCCACTATTTATGTGTGTGCTATAAATTATTTTAGCACTTCACGTTTGGTGTTTGTTTTAAGCATCTTTGTTTTTGGCTAGTTTCTTTTTTTAAATTGTAATTCAAAATTTTGGTGATTTTGTCTTTTTAGCTTGGGTTCTCAAGTATTGAAGGCACTTTTATGCTATTTATATTTTTATCGAAATTATAAATCATAGCTTAGAGCTTAGAGTTTGACGAGTTCTCCTTCTGCGAAGCAGTAATGCTAGCAAAGGAGGAGGCTGCACGCGCGAGGCAACGGCCCTCACGCCCTAGCCACCGCAGAGATTCCGATACCGATTTCCAGCCACCGTAAGTGCGGGCTTGCAGATGGCAAACGTTGGGTAGCTCGCTGATCGACCGTCCGATTACTGTACGGACCGCGCGCGCCTCAAGGAGTTGTCAGCAAACCGTAGGGATCCAGCCTATAGGAGCCAAAAGTCTGTTTCTGATCAAAAGGCTCGGCCCTGGTACGAAAGGCAATGAAGGAACGTTTTTTTAGTCAGTAAAATTGGGTGTCAGAATTTTGTCAGAATTGGTGTCATAATTAGTTGACATTGGATGATAATTCCCAAGAAAAAAAATCGAGTTTTATTGATAGTACAGGGCATCTCAACGGAACTTAGTCAAGTACTCATGAAATATTATAGTGCACAATCATGTACGCAGTACTCTCTGTACTGTTACTCTCATATTCTTATTATTAGTAAATAAAAATATTTTGATTTTGATTTTGAGTGGTATTTCGCTTTTATATGATATAGATTATTATTATATTTCTTCTTTAAATCAAACCCGAACCCCACAGGTTTAGGCAAAAATTACCAGCTTTTACTTCTTTTGGGAGCCAGGCTTCTTGTAATGTTCTGCATTTCGAGTGTTTCAAACAAAATTATGTATTTTTCATGGCATCTTAATTAAATTCAAAACTCATTTTCTTTTTTGTTGATTTAACTCAACTATTAACTTCTTTCCTTACACAGAGCTTTCTTTCATCATGTCTAGGATGCTTTTTTAATTAATTTTGTTGCGTTTTATTAGACGTTTGCTATAAAATCCATTATCAACCCCCCGGGGGAGCTACAAGTCGTTTTTTTTTTTCTGGAACTACACGGTTACACACTGGGACATATTTAAAGGCCAAAAGATGTTGTAGTTTTATTTTTAATATTTGGGATTCTAAACAAAATCGTACATTTTCTAAAAAACTCAAATAATACTAAAAAAAAACGGCTATTTTCATTTGGTTTTTCAATCTGTTGAAATAATGAATGCTTAATAATATTACTAACTTAACTGAAATAATGCTTCATGTAAATTGATCAAGTAAAAAAATGGTAGAAAATACATAAAGTATCATTAAGTTTGCCATATTATAATAACTCTTTGTGTAGTGCTGTACAAAGTTTTAAACATAAATACATAAAACATTATTTTTTTAAATATTATTGTATACCTAAACAAAAAAGGAACTGAAGTTGGTGTTTATTGCCATATTTATTATGTATAATAGTTAATGGCATATTTTTATATAATATAGCAACACAATTATGTTGTTGCCGCCATAAATCGTTAAAGCAGGTATGCCATAAAAATGTCCACGAAGAAACGGAAAAATAAACCTCGCTGTTACGGAAGTAATAAATATTTTCACGTTTACAGATAAACTTAGAACAGGCCTAATTTTTATAATATTATGTCACGATCAATGCTTAAAAACGTATCAGAAGAATGTTAAGAGCGTCCAAATATTTCTAGACAACCGCTTTGAGGTATGCAGAGCAGAGAGTAAAATCCCGCAAACCTTTGTTGAAAAGGAATCCTCTGGCCAGACAGAAGATTTGTCATATTTGGGAAATTGCCGAATTTTTGGGCACACGTTCATCGCGCGGAAAACTCTAATTGCACGATACCGGATTTCGTAGTTGATTTCAACCAACCAATCAACCAACCTATTGTTTACCAATTTTTGTAAAAACGAATTCAGTAAAGATCTTTGAAAGTTTTCTATTTGGCGTGAACTTTGGTCTTTTTTTTATAAATTAAATAAATAAAGAAAACATATCTACAAAAGCCTTGTAAATTTAATCAAGATTCAAAATAACTAACTTTTTTTTAACTAACTTTTAAAAGGTTTTTTAAAATCGCGTATTTCCTGGAACAGGTGATTTATGAAATATTCAAGTGATTGCCGAAATTACTGAACGCCAACAGAGCATTCAGGCGTTATCTTCTTTTTTCACCTTGCCACATAATCAAACATTGCATTAGATTGCGTTGGGCGAAACAACAAGCGTATAAACCATGTCAATGTTCACGTTGATGATAGGTTGTTCGGGAGGGGCCTCTTAATATACGAGTACCTAACCTAGCAAAAAAAAAACAACCCGCTGTAAGCATTATAAGGGCCGATTTTTCAATCTACGAATCCTTAAGTTGGATCTGGGGAAAAAATGGATTGAACAATTCGTTTTTGTAGAAAATCTTGTCAACTCACCATCGTAATGTATTCTTCAGATTTGAAAGACCGTCCTCCTAATATTGATGTCGAGCTCGAATTAAAAAATATATTTAATCAACAAAAAATGTTTTCAAAAAAATGCCTATTGTTTTCTGAAAATCTTATTTCCATTGAAAGTTGTTTAAAATAAAATGGATTATTCGAGAAGGATAAAAATGATCCCAATGTTTTGCTCGCCTGCTAGAAAAGAAAAATATAATATTTTTCAAGATTTTAATTCACTTTGGTAGCACGGTGCGTTCACTACCCGTGAAAATTGTAGTAGTTTTTAAAGGGGACGCACTAAGGTAACCCATTTAAATAAAATCTTTAATTCTTTATTGTACACAAAATATAACATAACATATCTCTATACGTTATGTTATATTTTTGTGTCTGTGTGTGTGTGTTGTTTCTCGCCTATGTACATCAACTGTCTGTATCTCTATACAGACAGTTCATGTACAAAGGTGAGCTTAACTCAACGTGGTGTAGTTTTTTTGTAAAAATCTTCTAAATAAATATTTAAAAAAGCTGACGTGCTGGAATTTTTTAAATATTTTTTCGAAGATGTAGATACCCAAAGTAACGTAACTATAGATATTCCATTTCAATGACAAAAATTATGTAAACTAGTGTAATAATCTTTACTCACTTTTTTTTGCATTTTGTAAAATATCTGACTTTTTTTAAATTTCAAATCATAATCAGAATATTTTATTTGTAAACATAGGTCAGATTATAGCAGAGTGTGAAGTGTAAAAGAAACTTCTAGGATTATGTAAACTTTTACATAAATGATTTTTATTTTGCGAATAGGTTTTAAAAGAACCGTTTTAAACGTCAATTTATTTTTTCGTCAGTTTAAACTAGATGGGGCCGGTACATTATTAATATAGGCATTTACTGGTCACTGTCAGGTTGTTTGTTCAATAAAATATAACTAGTGTAACAAACAACGCTCAAATGAGTTATAATCATTAAAATGATCTTCATCTTATCCCATATTATTTGGGGTCGGTGCAACACGTGTTTTTCTTCCCCTCAGTCCTATCACCTGCCACACTACCACTAACTTCCTTTTTTTCATATAGACACAAGGGTGGGATTTGTAATTTGATAATTTTACCTACCATAAAAAAAAAATGTAAAGGGCAAAAAATTCGCGTTTGTTGTATGGGAGCCCCCTTAAATATTTATTTTTCGTATTTCTTGTTATAACGCAAACAGAAATACATAATTTATGAAATTGCAACTGTCTAGCTATCTCGATTCTTAAAATACAGCTTGGTTACAGACGGACGAAGTCTAAAAACAACTTACTTGATAGCCTCCTCTTTTTTTGAAGTCTCTTCAAAATTGCATCATCTTCCTGCCCTTATCCCATTTTATTTGGGGTCGGCGCAACACGCTTTTTTTTCTTCCATTCAGTGCTGTCACTCGTTTCGCTATCACTAACTCCTTTTTCTTTCATATCACTCCTCACACAATCCATCCGTCTCTTCTTTGGCCTCCCTCTCCCTCTCCATCCATCTACGTGTAAACTCATAACTCTTTTAGTAACATACGTTTCATCCCTCCTCTTCACATGACCATACCAAGACAAACGATTACCTTTCATCTTTTCAGTCACTGGCGCTACTTTCAAACTTCTCCTAATATAATTGGTATACAAACACAAACAAATTCTTCAAGTAGCGCCACACTTTCAAACTTTCCCTAATATACTCATTTCTCACTTTATCCATTCTCGTCACACCACACTTCCATCTAAACATTCTCATCTCCGCTACATGCAATCTTTTGTCGATTCAAAATTGTACCGATCAAAAATGAAGTAGTACAGAAGGATAGATAAAGAGTCAGCCAAATTAAATGAAACTTCAAGAGAATAAAATGTTAAATTCGCTTTGATTCCCATTAACCCTTAAATACATAGCAGCAATCCGTCCCTGGTAAACAAATAGAAGTAGGCGTAAACGTCACGCGCCAGACCCAATTTATCCATCGCTAAATAATTGATACAGCTCCGTTTACGGTATCGCCTTGTTTTTCCCAAAATACATTGTTTTTCTTTCAGGACCAATGGTAGGATATTGTTTTCTGCATTGGTAAACAGGGTTGATTAGCATTCCGTGTAATTTTGGCCGTGATTTATGTGTTTTTCGCGAAGTAATCTCGGTTCGTTTAGGTTTGGTTAACAGTATAGTAATAACTTCTACTGCTCTTAGTTTTTTTGAAATCAGATCAGCCAGAGCGGGCGGGTGTGTCAGACTTTTACTGATTAAAATCACACCTATGTTGTTTCTTTGCCTCGCGTTCTTTGAAAGTTTGCAATATATCAGTCTTATACCAACGGATTTAAAGGAAATCTGTCTGATCAAAAACAGATTATGAAAATTATTAAAACGGAACTAAAGCAAAAAAAAAATATATGGCAAGTCATGATGATTTTTCGATATTAAAAAATTAAACAGAAATGTCACTGTAATTGTGAAATAGTGACAGTCATTATGACCGAGAGGAGATTTTCACCTGGAGTCATGATACCCAAGGGTAGCTTAGACCCGACACCAGATCAATTTAGGTAGTCTTAGACAAATATGATGACATATCCTTAAAAAAATTTTTTTCTTATTTTTTTTTTGTTAATTAAATTAAACAAAAAGACAACTAACTTCAACACAAACAAAACTAAACGCCATGAACTCGATTGCATTTTTTATTACAAGTTTTTTACTTAACATTTTTTAAAATCAATCCTTCAATTAATAAATTATGCTCATATTTTTACAGCAAAAATAAAATACTCAGTAAAAAAATATAACAATATCATTATCAAAAATCATGTTAAAGACGATGGAAGATTTTTGTTGACGACTGAACCTATTCTTTCAACAATAGACTATTAATAACTATATATATACATCTAATCTAACAAATATTACAACTTAACATGTATACATACAAATCAAAAGTAATAATATATACAAACGGGTAGAAAACGAGCTCATAGGGCATCAAAAAATTCATCCGCATCGATGTCAATGGGACAAGTGCCCAGAACGCTGGCAGCATTGCCACGTTGGATGGCAATTCTTAATACTTAAGTATTCCTCAATACTAAGGGTAAGTTCCCGTTAGATCAGCCCCTTACACAGCGTCTTCCGTGGATGATATGGACGTGAAGATGAAAATAGTGGATATTCTATATCCACTTCTTTTGACATATCTCTGACGGCTAATATACTGGTGGTGTACCGCTATATGTGTCAGTTTCTAGTGTCATGTAGTTGGACGTGCCATTGGGGGTCTTGTGTGGAGAAGACCTGATCTTATAATAGGTCCTACCACGAGCTCGTAGCACAATCTATTTGACGATCTATTAAACTGAACTGTTAAGCTCACAAAATTTTAATAAATCTGCAGTTCAAATGTAGCTATGGACGTTTATACGATTTTAATTACAATTGTTTTTTTATATATATTTTTTTTTATTTGTTTTAAACTAGTGTTTGACTGCAATTCAACCTGATGGTAAGCAGTGATGCATATGAATGCAGACCTAGGGAATATATATTTTTTAAACTTATTGTGGTTCTTACAAAAGACATAAATAACATTTTATTATCATGGAAATCCTACATTAATGATATGGTCCAACGTGGATAGCCATATCTTCAAACGTTAATGTTTAAACGATTTGAACAGTTTTAGTTTGGCATGTCATGAAATCCAACCATTTTATGACATGACCGCTCGCATCATGAAGTGATCAATAGGGTATTTTGTTTTTATTAAACCTTTATAGAATTAAAATCTCAATGAACCAAAAGCCTGTTCAAAACTATGCAGCGAATAGTTTGGTTCACGAATCAAAATACCAAATGCCAGTTTTTCAATTATCTCTCCCTGTAATTTGAACGTGTTCTGGCATAGTCTGTTATTAACTTTCCCAATTTAGTTTATTAACCTAACACGTCAATTTTAGAATTCAACCTCATGAACATGCAATATTTATCGGATTATCAATAATTTCAGTTATTGCCGTGTGTTACAGAATATCTATACTCTGTATAACAGATTTTTTGCGGCACAGCGGGGGGCTGTGCGTAGCCATAGCAACGACAGCCATTTTAGTTCAACTTTCTTTCCGCGTACTATAACAGATTATCGGGTCTCATAGCAATAGTAGGGTAATCATAGCAACGGGTTCAGCTCATTTGCTGCGTACCATCGCGGTCATTTCTGCCTGATCACTTAAAAAAAAATCGCTTGATTCCGGCGACGCGGTGCCAAACCAAACGCTTTGAATTTTTCGTTTTGACTGGAAGCAAAAATGAACTTAATGATGATCAGGCGGAAGTGTCTTTGATAGTTCTATACTAATATTATAAAGAGGAAGATTTGTAATTTTTGTTTAGCATAGTATCAGCCTTATAATGTTCCCACTGCTGGGTTTCAGGCCTCCTCAAATTCTTTTTTGCAATGCAAAAAAAAAAACTACAGGATCGTTTTAAGAATCAATTTTACTCATAGAATGCTGCTTGATCACTGAGTGACATTAGGCTCTTTTATTAGTAGAATATTATAGTAACAATTTTCCACATTTAAGCGGGAAAATCTGGCAGAAGTTCCTATTCGACAAATAAGGTCGGATCCTTATAACGAGAATACGCAAAACGCACGCACACAGGCAAAGTGAATACAGCAAAACAGGCACTTTTACGTCTCGTTGTTGTTATAATGCTGATGACATACGAGTATTCTTTGATATGTATGTAACATCACAAGCCTGTTCATTAAGCTTGAGAAATTTATATACATATATAAAAGGAAAAACTGACTGACATATCAACGCATAGCCGAAACTATGTAATGTCACAAACCTGTTCGTTAAGCTTGAGAAATCTACACATGTAACAGGAGAAACTGACTGACATAATATCAACGCATAGCCGAAACTATGTTATGTCACAAACCTGTTCGTTAAGCTTGAGAAATCAATACATGTAACCGGAGAAACTGACTGACATATCAACGCATAGCCGAAACTATGCAATATCACAAACCTGAAAGTATCAAACTACCTTTTGTATTTAAAAACCTACTTTTTCGCGGGCGAAGCCACTCTCAGAAGCTAGTTTTCGAGTTTTAGCGAGACTAACAAACAGCTATTCATTTTTATACACCGTTAAATTTTAGTCGTTTTAATCCCGCGGAGGGTCGATTCGGTACATGAAATACTATCGATTTGTAAAGAGAAAATAAAAAAATAAAATACTTTTTTTTAAACTCGAATTAATTTTCGCATGTACGAAATTAATTTCTTAAAACTACCTACAGTTCATTGGCCTCTTTTAGCTGACATTTACTTAAAGAAATTAATTTCGTTTAAGTATATATTAATATGAGTTTTTGAAAAAAAGTACTTTATTTTTTAATTTTATCGTTACTAATCGATAGTATTTCATGTGCCGAATCGACCCTCCGCGGGATTAAAACGACCAAAATTTAAAGGTTTATACATATAAGACTAGCTGACCCGGAAAACTTCGTACCGCCAAATAGTCGATTATTTTTTCTTTAATTTTTTCTAATTTTCTCACCGCTTAAACCTTCCCTGGTGTATCATAAATATTTTAAGATCAAAATTAGCCAAATTGGTCCGGCCGTTCTAGAGGTTTAATGAGACTAACGACCAGCTATTCAATTTTATATATAAGAATAGAGATTAATAAAAAGTGCTGCTATCTGTCCATCAGGTGAGCTAGCAGCAAACCTATCAACAATAAAAAAAAGTGGGACTTGTAGGAATACAGGTGAGTTTTAATCAGTGAATACTGTAATGTCGGAGTAATGAGTTTGCATGACTTTAAATGCGAACTTATGCGTATGCGCTATCATACTGATTCGTAGGATGTTAGTATGCTAGAAAGTATTTGAATAGTTATAAGAAATGAATATTTGATTGTTTTAAAGTCAGTGTAAGGAACTAATTTGTAATATATCGTTGAGTAAAAGTCTAAAGTCGTTTATTTATTATTATCGATCCCGGAGCAGCAAGGATTCGACAATACCTTGTACTCCCACTTGTTTCGTGAGAGAAGTTATTTGATAACTATCCACCCTTTATCTACCCAAAAAAGAAGCATAGAACCGGCCTTCTGTACCCATAATTTTAATGCATGTATGCCTTACAAATTTCCCAGTTCAAACATTCGAGCGGCAAGGCAAATATAACAAAATTTAGTTTGCATCGAACCCCGATACTTGCTCTCCAATATTTGCATTTTCACCGGAACACCGTGTTCGGGAATTCATGGAAGTGTAATATTTGTTGAGTAAACGTTGCGTTGTTGTCATTGCGACATTAATGTTGTATTAAGAAAGTTTTGGTTATTTGCTGTTGCTCAATTTAAGCTTCCGCCTTTACGCTAAAGCTGAGGGATTTTGCGAAAAAGTTACTGCGACCTTGAAGCGAAGAGGGTATCTGAACTGGGACCATAGGTGTACTCTGGGGCCATGGTTTTACTTCCAAAAGGGACACCCATAGTCTTGGAAC
Source organism: Leucania comma (assembly GCA_958295575.1). NCBI lineage: Eukaryota > Metazoa > Arthropoda > Insecta > Lepidoptera > Noctuidae > Leucania > Leucania comma. The sequence continues at coordinate 7,874,081 of OY282474.1, read as the reverse complement.
GCAAAGAGCAGAGAAGGAACATAGGTGTCGTTTTGTCAGTAAAAGTCTGACACCGCTACCTTTCCGCCCCGCCTTAGATTGAGAGAAATCATTGGATGATTTCCGACCAAAAACGGGTAACTAAAAGATACAATCACACGTGGATTTTAGTCAATAAATGTTTGACACTCTCTCTCGCTCTACCTAGAGCGCGTCATTTGCTAAATACCCACCTCAAACAAAAAAAGGGGAAAGCCTTTAAAGAAATTAAGTAACGCACACATCTGATAAGCGATGGAAGAATATGACAGTGAACCGTTGACGATGCCTTTTCATAGAAATTATTCTAATACGTACGTTAAAAAACAAATCTTGAAAACGCGTTTTTACATTTTAAAGTCATGCTTTTCTGCAAAAACTTTATGTTTTGATCGGTCCAACAGACTCAAATTTATGCTGCCTCGAAGTGACTTTCGATATTCTCTTTCGTTAGGATCTGTTTAAGACAGAGCCGGCTGGAATTGACTTATTTCACGAAGTTGTGTTGGTTCTAAAAATAGGTACGCCTGTGTAGATATGCCTGTTTTTCCAAAGAGTTAAGCATAACTCTTTGGAGAAACAGGCATACTTGATTTATTGTGTTTTGAATCTCGCCTTAAGCCCGCTGCAAATTGTGAAAGAACACTTTTCTGAACTCACTGAATACAAGTGTACGCACGGTGTATATGTATCTTTGTATCTTTCCCAAGATTCTAACCTGCCAAGGTCCACTTAATCGTCCCTTAATCGCTTCAAAATCCAGGTAGGAGGTTTCACTTCAATTTCCATAAGTGGAGTTACCTTGACCAATCAATAGCAGAACGCGAATGTGGGGTCTAGTCTAAATCTATGCTCCACTTTGTATCTTATCCTCTGAGCCGCAAAACATACAACCATAGTAACTTATGAGGTGCTACTGATGACTTAGTGTAAGTGCCAAAATTTTTGTACCGAAAATATTTGATTTCTGGGGCCAGCTTCCAGTCAAATAGGATATAGTAGTACTCGGGCTAAAGGCCCTGATCGACGGGCGAGTAAAACCGCGGTCTTATTATGGCTCGTCGGTAAAGCTCGCCGGTGTATCATTGCAATACGAACGACGAGCCTGGCTCGCGGCTCATCGTGTTTGCTTCATTTTCTATTCGGCTCGTCGTTCAAAACTGTTTTACTCGCTAGTCCATCAGCACCAACGAGCCGCGAGTAAAATCGACGTTCTATAAAACTGCGGTATTGGCTCGTACGTCGATCACCCACCTAAGACTGTATCTTTCCAAGATTGGTGCCAGATTTATTGTATTCTGCCTATTCATATACTGTCAAAGCTGTACAAATGACTGCCAGGATCAATGACTTAACGCGTTTTTTAGGCACAGCGGAATCTCGTACTAGTAAATTAAAATGATACTCCATTCGAAGACCAAACTCAGCAAGCATTAATGGAGAATCATCATTAGCATCATCATTTCAGCTGAAAGACATCCACCATTGGACATAGGTCTCCCCTAAGTGTAGATCAGTCTCAAACAACAATCGGTCCTGAGCGTCTCGCATCCATCAGATTCCCGCAATTCTCACCAAGTCATCGGTCCTCCTTGTGGGAGGCCTCCCAACGCTGCGTCTTCCAGTACGTGGTCCCTACTCCAGAATATTTCGGCTTCATTGACCATCTGTTTTGTGAGCAATGTGCGCCCTGCCCACCTGTAGAATGCTCGGAGATTTCCTAACTAACAGGAGAACCAAAGTTAACAACATAAGCTGAACAATCACTAAACTTAAGGAACAACGAAGAATAGAATAATAAAAATAAATTACTCATCCAAATTTTCCGATAATTACAAAAATAGCTAATTCCATCCCCTCGAAGTCTTTGACACAAAATAGGGTTTTGTGGATAATGCCAAATGGATGGTACTTATTGTGCCTAACCCACTTCAATGTCAGACCCTGTACAAATATCGGACCCTAGTTTCTAGTTCACTGGTCAAGAGTAAAAACGTGCCTAAATAAATGGTCATTTGATGCTAATAAAGGATATAACGATCGTCATTTTTGTACTGTTATTTTTTACAAAGGTCTTGATAAGTACTGTTTTTTTTTCTTTTCTTTTGTTTTTTTAACCAGCTACATAAAGAGGCGCATGTTTGCAAGAAGACTAACTTTTTTATTTGTACCTTGTTCAGCGATATCTTTGTAATATGTTAACCGATATGGCGATTCTCTTTTCTTTTGAAGTTGAATTTTCATAGAACGGTCTAATTTAAATTGAGGTTTTTTGAATAGGTTGTATATTTTGACTGGCCTGTTGGTCTAGTGGTTAGTGGTCCTGACTGCTATGCCGGAGGTCGTGGGTTCGATATTCACCTAGGACAAATGTTTGTGTGATAAGCACGATCATTTGTTCTGTGTGTATTTAGATATGTATGTATGTTTATCAGTTGTCTAGTACACATACCACAAGCTCTGTTAAGCTTGAGACTAGACGGCGTTGTGTGATAGTTGTGGAATATTATTATTATTTTATGTAATATATATATATAAGGCATAATATTATTATGCTTGGTTTTTGTCATCTGAACTGCTCAAAAATATCTTTTATTTTTTACGTGTGACCGTCTTCTTCCCCAGCATTACTGCTTCGCAGAAGAAGGCGACCGCCGCCACCCATTCCCTCTCGTTTCAGATAATGGAGAGGTAACGCCGCTGGTCGCTACTTTCTGTTTATTGGTTTACCGACGGACATTACGTTCTAATTAGTTTTTTTTAACCTAACATATACCATTAAACAGAGAAGTATTCGCCATACTACGTATGTATAAAATCATGAATCAAGTGAATCATTACTTATCTTGATTCCCCATAGTATAGTAATTATTTAAATAAACGTCAAACTCGACAAAAGAAAAATGGCGGCCACCTGTCAACGCACCCCCGATCCAATTAACCGCACTATCATAACTCATCGCAAAATTAATCGATTCCCCTTAATGACTTTGTCCAGCATTAATATTTAAGTTCGACATATTGGGGCCAGCGTAAACTTTAACCAACGTAAACATAATAATAGTGAAGTGGACGTCAACAAGAGTGTTACAACCGCCATTTTGACTGTTAAGTCCGTACCGTGACAGGTATGTTGACAGTTGGGTAAATATTTACCTCACTACTAAGAAGGGTTGTGTAAAATCGTGTTGTGTTTTTTGAACAGGAGTGGTTAGGCGTATAACTAGAAATGGAGTGTTTGAAGTAAACATTTTTTTAGATGAAGGCTAAGCACTTTATTTAGGTATTGAAAGAGACTGAACCCTCACACTAAGTTAAGTGCCGCTCATTTGAGTACATTCGATTTTGTATGATAATATTTTCTTGCAACACATAGTTGTGGCCGAGTGGTAACAGCCCCGACTTACGAGTTGTAGGTCGCGGGTTCAAACCCAGCCAGGCGCATTACTTTGTGTAATTTATTTCATCACCACTGCTCTCAAAACGGTGAAGGAAAACATCGTGAGAAACCGGCATGTCCTAGAACCAAAAATTTGAAGACATGTGACATCCACCAACCCGCACTGGGCCCGCGTGGTGGATTACGGCCCATTCCCTCTTCTAGAGGGGAGGCCTGAGTCCCAGCAGTGGGAACATTAAAAAAAAGCTGATGATGATTGATGATGAACACATAGTTTGTTTAATCTGATTATGACGAAGAATCAAAACGATGAGCCATTTTTTTTTGTGAGTTTACGTTGACATCATTCACGTAGAAGGCGTACCCTATTTGCATCTTTGTTCACCAAATAAGTGTATCGTCATAAATACAACTGATAAACAGCATTTAGTCAAAAAAATTTACGATCTTGTACCCACACGGCACATGGCTCACAGATCTGATGGTCGTTGGATCCCAAAGGTTTAGGAGTGATGACTGCGTATCGGAAGACGTGGCGTCAGAGGGCTTCCCATACAGTGAACTGATAACCTGGTGAGGGTCGAAATCTAATTGGAGATGTATACTTATAATAACCAAAACCAAACCAAAATTCAACCAAACCAACCAAAATTAAAACTAATTATATTATATACCCAGAAGATTTAAGAGATCCGTTGTCGTTGTTCCGGATAATTCCCGCGAGAGTAACCGGGTATTTCGATATATCCCAAAGTCTAGAGTGACTACGTTCACACGTACCGCACGTTCGAATTTGCCGGTGCATTTCCAATTTCTATATCCGAAATTCCTCTAGGGATCTTTTCATCAAGTCATGCATTTCCTTAGTGTGTGCCAGCCTTATCCGATATAGCGGTACTAGAAGTGGTTTGTGCTTTTGTGACAGCCAGAACAGGAGAAATTTAGTATGAGTAGACGTTTTAAAAATAAATTTTAATGAATTTGGTTCAATTTATCGTATAGAAGAATTTAGTTCCTTCTATATTCATGCTAAAGTAATTTAATATTATAGATGTGAAAGTAACTATTTGTCTGTTACGCTTTCATGGTTTAACTATTGAACTGATTTTGATGAAATTTAGTAACGAGGAAGCTTAAACTACAAAGATGGATTAGCCCAAAAAGCAGTATTTTTATCTGTTTTCGACTTTGACTTTTCGTCTGCAATAAAGTAGACAAAGCCGCCGGCAGAATCTATAATAAAGACATAGCATAGCATCAGCCTTATAACGCTCGCACTGTTGGGACTCAGGTCTCCTCTCTAGCACAGGGAATGGGCCGTAATTCACCACGCAGGCTCAGTGCGGGTTGGTGGATGTCACATGCTTTCCTTCACCATTTTAAGAGCGGTGGTGATGAAATAAGTTACACAACGTAATGCGCCTGGCTGGGTTGAATGCAGAACCTACAACTCGTAAGTCGGGACCGTTACCTTTCGGCCACCACTGCAATTATGTCCTTTTTTTGTTATTTTTTTTGCGTGTTAGAATCACAGTAACTGTTTAGAACATTTTGTCAGGCTGACATCAGCTTGCTTTTATGTCATCATCATAATTTTAGCTAAAAGATGTGCACTGATTAGACATAAATCAACTGTCGTCACATCGAATGGTTTTGTACAGTCAGGACTTAAAAGTGCAGTTGCAGTCTACCGACACTAAAGTTCGTAAAAATTCTTTGTAAAAGAGGGTAAATAGATCATTACCCATTTAGTTTGTAGCATAGAATCTAAAATATTGAATAAACTAGTTGTAGAACATTGGACTTCTACTACAAAGAAATTTTAGACAGTTTAGCATTGTTAGAGTGCAACTGCACTTTTGACTCCTGACCGTACATCTTGCGTCTGATAATTTAGTAGTATACCTACTATGACACCTACAAATCACAGACAAGACAAAATATTTCTTTTATCTAGTACAAAAACTGTGCCTGACCAAAATAAAATAATTGTCTAAATCCTTTAGCTCCGCGAACGGCGCGCGTAATTTTGAGCAAAATGACAACCCAAATCTCGGTTTATTGTTTCAAACGCTATTATTTAGAAGATTAGAGGGGCCTATGGGACTGAGTCGCTTAGAGATTTCAATTTGCAGACTATAATACACCCCTGTGCGGGATACGTCCCGATTACGTCCCGTTTACGTTCCATTTACGTCGCGTTTACGTAAGATAATGTCTTATTGAATCCTTGTGTGAGATGAACTGCCGGGCTCATTGGCAGGGAACGTTCTTGATGAATTGATTGATTCGTTTTGTGTGATTAGATGCAGTTAATGTTATGTGCAATAAAAGGAACCCTTTATTTTTTTACTTTTTCATTAAATAAAGAACTTCCTAAAATACTTTATTACCTTAAAATATTTTGAGAAATTTATGTTGAGTTTATATCACAGCGTATAAAACGAAGAACTGGTAAAAAATCTATAAAAAAAAATCATAGTTCACTGTTGTGAAGTTATGAACAAAGAAACTTTCGTTTCATTTTCTGATAGTAAATAATAATCAATCAAATAACTTTAATTGCTCTAGATGGAACGAGAAGGAGTGCCAGACTTTTTTTATTTATATAAACCAGTGCTTATTGTGGAAGATATGCAGAAGGGTCGAAACCTACTGTGGCCAAGGGTTCGCTTCGGAAAGGAAGGCTTGGCTCTAGTATGACAGGCAACGTAGGAACGGGGTGGGTTTTTTAGTCAGTAAGAGTCTGACATTCTCCTGCTCCACCCAAGAGCGGGAGTTGTCATTGGATGCTTTTTACCCACCCTAAAAAATCCACTTGTGTACTTTCAGTTCGTTTCAACACATTAGTAAACAGTTAGTCGACTCGTCATGTGACCACAAAGCTGGGCTTTTTTCTGCCAACAAATCAGCATTGTCATTCAACGTGGCAATGCTGCCAGCGTTCTGAGCACTGGTCTATTTCAAATACACCAATTAGAGGCGCTTTTGACTTGTCAAAATATCGGTCAGTCAAAAAAAAAAGTGAAGCTAAATTGACAACGACGTGGATGACATTTTTGATGCTCAGTGAATTTAATAAAACGCGAATAAAACTTTTTATATGCATTTGTACATACCAATTTTTTCAGTTTATAGATACCAAACCGCACTGGGCTCGCGTGATGTATTACAGCCTATTCCCTATCCTAGAGAGGAGGCTTGAGTCTCAGCTGTGGGGACATTAAAAAGCTGATTATGCTATGCTATGCTATGCTTATGCTATATCTATTAAGTTGTTCATTAATTTAATTGTTTGAAAAAAAGTTGTTTGTAAATAATTAAGTTTCAGTTTTTAAATTTGTGTCTGGGTATAATTTATCTATAGTATGTATGTATTTAGAAATATATAAGTGGTTTTATCGGTGGTCTAGTACACATACCACAAGCTCTGCTTGATTTAAAACTAGATGCCGTTGTGTAAAAGTTGTGAATCATTATTATTATAATTATACTATTGACATTTAAAATATATCAAATGAGAACACAATACCAAACCTCCTTGTTATCGACATCATATCAAACCAATTTATCATCAATTTTCCAATGGAATAATATTCGAAGAAACAATCACAGAGCCGTCTTCGAATAATTATTCGAAAAATAGGTCGGGTTTATTTCACAGGAAATTAGCTCTGAATAAAAAATGGAAGGCTTTGATAAAAAGTCGAAGAATGTATACTGTCATGCTCGATCATGTTTGTGCGAGACCCTTTATTATAGATCAGGGACTTTTAGATTGAAATTTCGAAGAAATACGTTGTTTTTTGTGGCTCTTATGAATTTATTTTATGATTACTTTCCAGTTATATTCCTAGAAGGAAAACATCATTAGAAACCTGTACGAGACAGATGTATTATGTTTACTGGGTAAAAACATTACGTTTACGTTGTTAAAACTTCTACGGTCTGGATTAAGCGTTTTGCCTCGTTATTTATACCACGTACATCGAGGGACTGGAACATTTTCCCCCGCTGCGGTCCTCCCGTCCGATTATAATTTAGGTGTCTTCATGGCTTACAGGCGTGAATAGGCTCTTAATAAACTAGTACGTGCCATCAACGATTACATCACTTATCCATACATGTATTCTACGAAGTTTATCCTAGGATGCTTAAATTGCAACTCATTGAAGGTAAGACGGACTGTTGACCAAATTACAACAGCCTATAAAATTATTATCAATGTTTATATTGAGGCGTCCAACTTACATGCAGAGCTGAGTCAATTGTTTGTTGTTTGCTAGTTTTAAATTAAAGCAGTACCTACTACATGTACCTAAATTAAAAATACGAATTCTATCAACAATATTATGGATCTGTTAAACCAACAATTCCCTAAACATTTATGGCGATAATAGAACACGCGCAAAACTGCAACTCAGGCAGAAATATCATCCCATTAAATAAATTCATTTATATTAAACATTCAAATGCTTGCCTAATTGCTATGCACCGTCACGTTGCCTACATTTATGTGTAAAGAAGAATATTCGCGGGTCAATGAGATAACTCTGAATTTCGCTGCTACATAACAGCCTATCGAATGGCGGATAAATTTCAGTAATTTTGTTGAACAAGCAGTCTTGTTCAATACGTTGAGGGAAACATAATAAACTAAAAGTAGAACTACATTGGACCCACGTGGGTCACGTACGCCGATCTGGGCGCGTCGGTCTCCACACATTTTATATGGCAACTAGGCTTGTAGATCTACATTAGACGCACGTGGTTCTACGTACAACTCAGGCGTCGACCACGTTTGTGTCGGTCTTATGTAGATCCCGCTTGACTATCCCCCACGTTTTTGGTGACTGTTACGTATATATCCTATAGCCTTCTTCAGTAAATGGGCTATCTATTACTAAAATATTTTTCCAATTTGAACTATGTAGTAGTTCCCTAGATTTACTTTATGGCAACATAATAAACTAGCTACCCCCTGGTTTCAGCCGCATTTAAGGTAACTGCTTAGCTCCCGTACGTCGTAGCGTGATGTTACGTACCAACATAACCTAAAGCCTTCTTCAATAAATAGGCTATCTCCCATTTAAAAAAAATTCAATTAGAACTAGTAGTTTTTTGGATTAGAGCGTTCAACCAATTAAACAAACTTTCTAGCTTCATAATATTATAAATAACTTAATCAGTTTTATAATATTCCTAGAACTGGGACTCAGGCCTTCTCTATGAAAGAGCAGGTGGGCCGTGCTTAAGCATTTGGGTCCAGAGCGGATTAGTAACTGAAAGAAAACATCTAACTAAAATATAAATTAGCAATTACGTGACATTTACAAACCCGCACTGGGCCCTCGTGGTGGATTACGGCCTACTCTTAACATAATAAAGGCGAGCTTTGTCCCAGCCGTGGGAAAGGTACAGATTGATTATGCTCTAGAGGATGAATTTGGCAGGTCCTTAAGGACATGACGAGACCACCATGTGGAAAAAAGGGGAAAGAGGATTCCCTTGCGGCAAAATTAACGCTATGTAAACATAACGGTTTAATGAAAATAAAACCATATAATGTAGATACTGTCTTACTAGAATTATACAGAATCCTTACAGTCGTTTTTCTCATATAAATATTGAACCTTTAAAGAAAGATCATAAGCGACAGTTAAGGAGCATTGCAGAAAGGGGATAAGATTTACTTCCTAAAAAAAAACCGGGCAAATGCGAGTCGGACTCGCGCACTGAGGGTTTTGTACAAACTACCTATGAAAACCGTTCAATTCCCGAATTGTAATGGAATTCCCGAATTGGAATTTAGGTGTCTTCAAGGCTAGAGTGAATAGGCTCTTAATAAACTAGTGCGCTTCACCATCAACGATTGCATCACTGCTTAACATCAGGTGGGATTGCAGTCAAGCACTAGTTTATATCAATTAAAATCAAAAATAAAAAAATTGTGTTACGAAGATTTTTCCGAAACTCAAAAAGAGTTTTTGTATGTGACGTAACTACAAATTTACAGTTTTCTGATTTTATCCTATAGTTGTGCTATAAGACCTTGCTTCATGCCAAATTTCAGGATTCTATGTCAACAGGAAGTACACTATGAATTTTGATTTTTAATTCTTGATTGTACACAAAACTATATGTTAATACAATTATTTGACAATCGAGGTACAAAGATGTAAGGTGTATTTGAGTGTTCAAGTATACCTTTTTGCGACACAAACGGCCATATCTTTTTTTTTCGTAGACTCAGAAGTTTGACTTTTTCACAGCTTCACGGACCTGTAGATTTGAGTAAATAGTTTTAATTTCAACTCGATACCTTCACGCGTTCCTAAGATAAATGGTCTTGACACACAGACAGATGGACAACAAAGTGATCCTATAAGAGTTTCGTTTATTCTTTTTGAGGTACGAAAACGTCCATATTTCTCGCTAGAGACCCGCCCGGGCTTTGCACGGATAGTAAGAGCGTGTATAATATTTAAAATTTACTAAACATTGTTTTCGATGCAAGCTAACAGGCAGCTTGATCTATTCCGATATTTTCAACAATTATCTTAATTTACAAAAAAAAAAACTTAGCAAATTATTATACACAGACCTTCCAACAGATTTACTTTGTATATTGATGAAATCTACATGAAAATTCGGTGGTTTATGAGTTTATCGCCAACAGACAGGGTAATTTATTTTTAACCAATTTTGAAAACAAGAAGGTTATATGTTCAGCTGTATATATTTTTTTATGTATGTCCACCATATCACGGTCAGTTGTGGACCGATTTTGAAAATTTTTGTCTTGATTGTAAGATTATACTCCCAAGTTGGTCCTATAGGGATATGCTTTTGATCTCATGATGAACTTCGAAGATATAGAACGAAACTCTTCAAAAACTCATAGCAGAACTTCCGTAACAAATAAAATTGCTTTGTTTAAACATGTAGTCGGTGACTGACTGAAGGAAGAAGAGGAACATAGAACTGATCTGATGATGAAGCTGGAAGTTAGGTACCGGATTTCTGATAAAATGGTGATGATGATTATGAAAAACTGTCTGCTACATCAAACAAAAGATATTCTTAGTTATTTCATACATAATCCTTTAAAAAAAATACTATTCTTGCTCAAATAAAATCTGACAGCTTGTAAACAAGAATACAAATTATATATATAATAATAACAGTACATATGCTGAAAGCAATTTCTTTTACGGTAGGTAATTTAAGATATCGTACCATGTCTGCATTGCTGTCGACCTGTCAGACCAAATAACGTAAACTGCAGAAATGTATTAAAAATTGTATTGCTATTTCTGAAACATTTATTGCGGTTACAACTACATACAGTGAAGAAAAAATAAAATTACCTTAAATCCTTAAATTGGCTCATTTTTCTTAAAGGAGACATTCCTTAATTTTTAAAAAGCTTCATTCAAAGATTTTCTTAAACTAGTTTGCCTCTCCCAAGCGAGACTCGAACCAACTAAAATAAAATAAAAATCAAGCACTCGCTAGTTTATATTTTATTATACTAATCGATAGGATTATTATTCAGGATAAAATTTCTTTACTCACAACTCGTTCCAACTCACTATTGTTCTTTTCACTTTCAATAAAAGTGTTCTCAACATTAATTTATTGTTCTTCCGTAGTTTCATGAAATTCCGAAAAGTTTATTTGAATTTAGCTTAGTATTTGCGACGTCGACGAAAGTCTATGACCAGTGCGTGTTGCCAGTGATGACATATAGCTATGAAACGTGTCGCTCACAATGGGCCTCATCAGAAGGCTTTACCTTCTGATGACGCAGTCAACCAAAGGGCAATGGAAAGGGCTATGCTCCTTGCGTGATCGAATCAGAAATGAAGATATCCGCAGGAGAACCAAGGTTGCCGACATAGCCCGAAGAATTACCGAACTTAAGTGGCAGTGAGCAGGGCACATTGCTCGCAGAACGGATGGCCGTTGGGGCCGAAAGTTTCTGGAATGGCGACCGCGTACCGGAAGACGCAGTGTAGGAAGGCCTCCTACAAGGTGGACTGATGACCTGGCAGGAGTTGCGGGAATCCGATGGATGCGAGATGCACAGGACCGTTCATTGTAGCGACACTTGGGGGAGGCCTATGTCCAACAGTGGGCGTCTTTCGGCTGATATGATCATGATGATGATGATTTGCGTCGTCTGTTGCTTGCTTTAAATCCAACTTTCGACTTTCAACATAGAGTGAAAGTCGAAAAGGAAAAGGTAGGTATAGACCTATGTACCCTGTACCTACCTATACAGGTACCCTGTGTTTTTACAGTTTACCCTTTTAATACATTGGTAATTTCTCGAAGGGATAAAAGTAATCATGTCAATTCAGCAACTTGCTCTATGGAACAATACCTGAAATCGCGGAAAACCATCTAAAAGTAACCCTCTTGAAAATTAATTCTTAGGTACGATGGTCCTTGAGCACAAAAGGGAACGGACACAGATTGGTTTTAGTCAGCAAAAGTCTGACCGAAGTCAAAAGAATGGATGCATTATTCCAGAGATGTATGAAAATTGTTATCGCCCCAGAAAGTACTTTTTTTATTACTGATAGGCTCTTTGACCACTATTTCACCTGATGGTAAACGATAATGTGGCCGACGATGGAGCAAGATTGCTTAGAAATAACCTATTCACTCTTCACTTATAGAACCCCTAGGCTGTATCTATCAAGAACCACAGACTCTGGAAAAAAAATCTACTCCTTAGCTGTACGCACTATGAATGTGTTCCCAAAACGCTTTGTGCGTATCGGTTGGGATGTCCACCATATACGGTCAGGGGTCAAAAGTCTAAAATTTCTTTGTAGTAGAATTCCAGTGTTCTGCAACTAGTTTATTTAATATTTTAGATTCTATGCTACAAACTAAATCGATTATGACCCATAGACCCTCTTTTAAAAAGAAAATTTACATACTTTAGTATCGGTAGAGTGCAACTGCACTTTTGAGCCCTGACTGTACCTGTGGCGCAACGCCATACTTCTAGTAAAAAGAGGCACAATAGCTAATGAAACTACTTAGTTACCTAATTTTTAGACTAAAAAGGTAGTTTATATTATCACCGTTTAAAAAATGCCCAGAATTGTAAAGAAAAATATTCTGTGTAATAGATAAGTACGTGTACAAATAGTTTTCGTTTCCTTTCGTTCGTTGCATAACATGACTTGAAGTGTGACCCAAAATGAAAGTTATGGCGAATGAAATTGGGCTGCGGGTTTGTTTAAAAGAGTTACTACAAATGAAAATTAAGTTGTTTATATATTTTATTAGTTCAACCAGTTGCTTTTCCCGTATGAAAGTAGAATATTTTTTTTTAATGGGTAGAACTGTCACAGAGCAATTGTGTTGCCATAAATAAAATGATTGCTAGTCCTTAAGTTATGAAGCCAGCTGACAACCTGTAAAATAGATACCTCTATTAGATTAGCAGTGACTAAATTCTGACGGCCTGATAGGCAGTTATCTATCTATATTATAAAGAAGAAACTGACTGACTGACATATCAAAAAGTCAATATCACAGTCATAACTACTCGGATTAGGAGCATGAAATTTTGCACAATGATGCCTTTTATGACTTTTGAAGAGTCTACGTCTGGTAGGACTAGTAATAAACCACAACTTAAAGAATAGACTAGAATGCTGGACAGTCTAGATTGTAAAAAAAAATCTCTTAAAATAATTTCTTCGTTATGCTTTTGAAGTATGTACCCATAGATTTAAGTTTAGTATTGATTAAGTAACTTTCTTGGTGTACAATAAAGTTATATTCTATTCTATTCTATTCTATTCTACTATAGATATAGAAAGTATAAATCTACCAGGCAGCATTAAAAGCCAATTAGTGCCATTTGCAAGCGTAAAGAAAATTTCCTAGAATCAACAAATAATTCTGGAGTTCCAAAGTTTGTTTACAAGAGTAATTTCAGGACCATTTGCAGTAATATAATTTTCTATGTAATACGGGTAGTTGTATATTAAAATATGCACTTTGTTTTTTGAGTTTCTGTAGCGTGAAGTGATTTGCTAATGTAAAGTTGTGGAAATTTATTTATTTATTTTACGGCACTCCAACGAATTGTTCGCAGTAACATTAACAATAAAATAATCTTATTATAAACAAATTATCACAGCGAATGCTTCACTTAAAGATGTGCACAGCACTTACAGAATTTAGTCAACTAATTTTTATCATATATAATTATCGTGAAATATAAACAATTATGTTATTAGACATTCCAAAAGTAATAACAAAGTAAAAAAAAAGAGACAAAAAAATCAATTAAATACAGGATAAGGAATTATTAATAATAAATTTGGACAGAGGGAAAAGAGATCAAACAATTAATCAATGAAGTAAAATAAATCAACTGAAAAAAAAAAAATAGATTAAATCAAAATAGGAAAACGTGTGCTTTTCACAAGAGGTAAGTTAACTTAACTGTGCATACAATATCACATACTCTACTCACCTGGCTAGTCCTTATTTATTTATTTTTTAAACCATGATTAATTAAACGAGCTTTAAAGTTATGTATGTTGGTACTCGTATTTACTTAGTTTGATAATGAATAGGTTACACGGGCTGCAAGATAAGCATGCTCCATCGTTGGCCACATCATCGCTTACCATCAGATGAGTTAGTGGTCAAACGTGAGCCTATCTATAAGTTACATACACATCTAATCATGTAATGTCATCCAAACTAAATGTGTCTATGGCTCAATCGGTTGAAGAAATCTGTTTCGAAGTGGAGTTGCAAGATTTCCCCCGAATAAACATAGTTAAGTAAAAACTTGTAAAAATCAATGCAGTCTTAGCAAATGTCGCCACTTCTCATCCCTTGCACCACACGACAGCTTGGTACCTTCAAACAATAGCGTGACAACGAACTCGGCCGCTTTACGTTGAATAACAATACGCCAAACAACAGTACGCCATACGACAGTACGCCAGTACGTCCTTCAGTCCTTCAATGAAAACTTTTACAATAAGACACGGCAGAAGAGAACGTATTGCCGACACGACACGATCAACCCCGAATACCTCCGAACGAAGAATGTTTGAAAAAAGAAACGTCTAAAATAGTCGCGTGACAAACGAGGTTTAATGCAATTTAAAAGTTGGGTTAGGCTATAAATCTTAAAGAAGGTCACAGCTAGGAAAGAATTTGGATGTATGGGTCATAAATAAACAACCTAGATATCTAGTTACCTACAGTTCAGGATGGCAATTTGGGGTGGCTAAATTCAGTCGACTTTCGTCGACGGCTAAAAACAAATCCAGTAAGAAAATTGATCGTGAAAATTATTTAACAGTAGAGTTACTGATAATTAAAGATCTCTCGTGGCTAAAATAACAGCCACACGAGTTGGTCTGAAAGGTTAAGCAACGCTTACTGCGGCCGGTTTGTGGATGGGTGACCATCCATTACATATCGAGACTGAGCCCCAACAATTTAACTGATTGACCATCGTTTGGAAAAGAAGAAGAAGATACCTATCGAGAACCCTCTGTGCCTCGAAAAGTCTTTTGTACTGGCTGACAATCATCTTTGACAATCGTTATGGGTCAAAAGTTCGAATATAACACCAGTCTTACCAAGGGGTACGTTGTTTCCCTGTTACTCAGTTGTGGAGAATGTTTGTGACCCTAGATCGCTTAAGAAAAGTAAAAAAACATAGATGGATTTTAGTCAGTTAGTCTGACATGCCCTTTCATTCCTTCTATATCTTTAGTTTCTACGATTGTGTGAGGCACAAAAAAAAACTTTTTTCTTTCTTTCTTTCTCTATTTATTTCCTCTTTCATCCTAAAGTGGGAGAAGTCATGTGATGATTTCTTATATTCAAAAATAGCATCATATTCACTCTATACAACATTATTTTTATTACGAGTATAATATGCGAAACCTGAATAAAGTTTGTTTAGAATCAGTAACTGAATCGATTCCTATAATTTTAACACCATGTTATAATTTTCCCAAAAGTGTTTAAAAAAGGTCACAAGTTGAACACCATCGACACTAAGTACAAGATCACGGCAGGTCATAGCGGACATGAGACGCCAGGATACAGCTGGGAGCGAGAGCAAAATAACCCCTCAGTAGCCCGGATGGTCCGGTGACCATATGTTTGTGTGGACAATTACTAGGTAAAATAACAAACTTATAACTTTGTGATTTTTCATGATAATTTTTTTTTTATGAAATTTTGTACACAGATTCTTTGCAAAAAAATACTAGACCCGTGTTTTGGCTTTCGCATATGCTAAAAATAAGGTTGTAGGTATATTTAGATTGTAGCTTACCCTATTTTCTATGCATAACCTGTCCACAATACTTCATAGAAAATCAAACACTGTTTAAAAACTTCTGGTGGAAACTATTGTGTAACTCGCGCTTCACGCTTCGCTTTACATTAACAATATCTGTGCCCATTGTCGCTACAAACTTTGCCTACCCTACGAGCGAATAACATGAAGATATAAGTGAACCACAGAATAAATAGGATGTACAGAAGGTCGGCTCTGTTCAACGTGCCAACATAGATGCACGCACATATAGATGCATATAAACAGTGATGTCAAAGTAAATGAACCAGATCTATATCACAGTCATATCATATAACACGCCGTATTACAAGTACGCGTTCTGGATTGATTTATCAGTGATTACGGGGACTAAAGTGAGCGAGCGAATGTAATCACCGTTGTAATCTTCATGTTAGGTTAGTTTAAATCCCGTAGACCAAAAACAGTAGGCCCCGTATGGGGCCTCCATCGACGATCGTTTCTTCTTGGTTTATGGTCGCACTGATTATAAGGTTAAACTTTGGACACCGCTTTGTACAAAGTAACGCTGCCGTAATTCGGCTGAACGTAAAGTAGCCGCATTACATAGTAGCGTTGTTTTCAATCCAGCACGCCTACTTGTAACACGACGTATTATACGATATAGCTGCGACATCTAAGTTGAAGATGACCGTCTCTATCATCTGCGTAAGCCTTTTCCCAATTTTATTAATGTAGAATCCAGTCTGGGAGTTAGGTTCTAGAGTGGCGTCCACATACTGGATGATGAAGCGGTACAAAAGGTGGATCGATGACCTAGTGAGAGTGGAAATCCAATGGATGCAAGACGGGTTATACCAATCGTTGTAGCGACTCTAGAAGCATAAGGTTAAGCATACTTTGAAGATCCACTCCTGCGCGTATGCAGCCGACCTTCTGCACTCATCTACTTTGCGACAGAACGTCGTCTACACATATTCTCATTACCAACATGTCTGACTAACATGGAACTTCACACAAAATCGACCCGATGTAATTGAGGTTCGGACCTAACCCTTTCAACGGCAGATTTTCAAAGTTATCCTCAGCGAAATGTGTCAGCGGCAATCGAAATGTCTAGATATAATGATGAAAACTATTGTTGGCCAACTGATTGTAATTGGGATGGGTTGTTGCGGACAGTTGGTCGAAAATATAATGTTTTGTAGTTCACGGACAAAAGTAAGGGATGGACTATTGCCTGATAAATAATATTTGGTCGGATAATGGAGGTGCCAGCTAAAATTATAGAGCAAAATAGCTTCTGCTAGCGGCTTCGCCTAAGTGAAAGTCAGTTTACCCCCTTGTGGAGCACACAGTCGAGTTGTGCCCCGCTTGGGAAGAGCATCGCCGTGTCCTCGTGGGGGCGATCGGCGGCGATCTCTCGCGCCGGGGCTTGGTTCAAGCCATGCTTCGGAGCGAGGAGGAGTGGCAGGCGGTCGCCTCCTTCTGCGAAGCAGTAATGCTAGTAAAGGAGGAGGCCGACCGCCTTAGGCAAAGGCGGACACGCCGCCGCCGCCGCCGGGTTTCCGATCCCAATTTCCGGCCACCGTAGGCGCGGGCTCGCGGACGGTGGGCAATGGGTAGCTCGCTGTCCGTCCGTCCGGTAACAGACCGGTCCGAGCTCAGGTCGTCTACGGCGCGCACCGTTCCCGCGCGCCTCAAGGAGTTGTCAGCAAACTGTAGGGGTCCAGCAGGGCCGAAGCCTACTGGGGCCAAAGGTTATGTGAGACTGTCACCAAAGGCCCCAGGATAAAGGCAAGGAATGGAAAGGTAGGTTTTTAGTCAGTAAAAGTCTGACACTGTTTCCCGCCCCACCCAAGGGCGGGATTCGTCATTGGATGATTTTACCTACCACAAAAAAAAAAAAAAAAAAAAACCCCCTTAGGGGTTTTTTATGGTATTTCGCTTTTATACACCGTAAAATTTTAGTCGTTTTAATCCCACGGAGGGTCGATTCGGTACATGAAACACTATCGATTTGTAAAGAGAAAATTAAAAAATAAAGTACTTTTTTTTAAAACCCGAGTTAATATGGCATGTACGAAATTAATTTCTTTATGTAAACGAGTCAATGACGTTGTAGCTAGTTGTCGATCGTTGCGTACTAACTACCTACAGTTCATTGGCCTCGCTCAGCTGACGTTTACTTAAAGAAATTAATTTCGTACATGAGTAAATTAATTTGAGTTTAAAAAAAAGTACTTTATTTTTAATTTTCTTTTTACAAATCGACAGTGTTTCATGTACCGAATCGACCCTCCACGGGATTAAAACGACTAAAATTTAACGGTGTATACTCGTATATAGATTATGTTGGAGGTAGACAGCGACCTAAACACATTTTTTTTTTGTTTGGAAATCATCCAATGGCTTCACCCGCACTAGGACACGCGTGAGCGTGTCAGACTTTTACTGACTAAAACCCACTCCTATGTTCCGTCGTTGACCCCGGGTTTTCCTGTATGGTCCCAGTAGGCTTCGACCCTGCTAGGCCCCTACGGTTTTGCTGACATCTCCTTGAGGCTACGCGCCGCCGACAACTCGGGCTCGATATGGACGGTTACTGGACGGCTGGACTTACGGTAGCTGGAAATTCTAGACAAAGCAGCGTGTTGATTTATTGGATAATTATATAGATATAAATTATTGTTATTTTATTTATTTTTATATAAGTTAATCATTATATTTTATTCTCTAGTTGTTCATTCATCACTTTTTTTATTTCTTTTTAAAAACGTTATAAATTAAAAAAAAAATACCTCGAAATAACACCAAAAATATTTTCAGGAAGCATTCTCACAGGTGTATGGAAAAAATCGTATTGTACCGAGTTTTAATTTTACGCAGAACCGAAAAAAGGTAGGAAAGGATAAAAGCATTTTCAATCGCACAATCCAGAAGGCTTCAAAACATAAACAAAAAAATCCTAAAAATCAACGATAGCTCTGGTACGAAGTGAATGCTACCATTTGTTATCACTCGCAACTACCTACCTACTACCTGCATTGAGATTTATATTTATTATTTATATTTTTTCACAATTTTCACACAACAACGATACTACACACACGATAAACATACATATATATTTCTAAACACATACATTTTAGTAATTTATTTTAATGTTTAGATAAAACAAAAATATTTATTTGTTAACCTAATAATTAATACACAATTAAATACATTACACAAAAAACACTTACATACACTAAAGACTACTTCTAAAATATAGCGTCAAAAACTCCTCCGCATCGATGACGACTGGAAGTGTTCCCAAAAGGCTGGCGGCATTGCCATACATATTATAGATAAATTACACCCAGACACAGAACAAATGATCATGTTCATCATACAAACATTTGTCCTGTTAACAGTTGATTTGGTACCTTTTTGATGAACCTAGCATCTAAAAAATTTAATTTGTTGGTCAGGCATAAATATGTGAATCATGCAGCCTACGTACGTTTCCTATTTTGAAAACAACAGCAAAATTATGTTGACTATGTAATTAAAAAGTTTAGAAAGCATTATTTGACAATTCTTATTTGACTGGATGTCACCCAGCTATTTTAAATAAAGACAAGTAGAATTCATGATAAATATTATATACGTTATAAGTTTACCTTCATTAAACAACATTGAAAATGATTTAGTTATTGACTTTATATTCTAAATATAATTTAAGGCTATTAATAATATCTGTCTATTTCAGGCATTTTATAGGCGTTCCCCTTTCAGCTCCATTGGTTTGAGAATAATAGTTTTACATTTTACAGGGAGAACGGTTAAGTTTATAAGTTATCTAAAATAATAAACTATGATAATACTGTACTATGATAAATTTCAAATCTATATATACATCAGAAAGTCGTATTAGGTACACTATTTATAACTCAAGAACGGCTGAACCGATTTGGCTGTAAATTAGCGGGAAGGTAGCTTAAAACCAGGAGACGGACATAGGGAAATTTTTATCCCGTTAAATAAAAAAAAATCCAGATCCTGCTTATTTATTGATATAGGGTAGATTAGGGTAAAGTAAGGTAGAGTAGGGTAGAGTAGGGTAGAGCAGGGAAGAGTAGGGAAGAGTAGGGTAGAGTAGGGTAGAGTAAGGTGGGAGCGAAGCCGCGGACAAAGTTAGTCTTATAATAAAATTAAGGGAACTCAAAATGTGTAATAATTATGACGAAAAACAGACGAAGGTTGAGAGGACTTTAAGTATATAGCCATAGAAACAGTAATTTCACAATCATCTAAATTCTGGGTTAGCTAACCCGCCCCGCGGCAAAAGTTTTAGCCTAAAATAACTAACGGTAGGGACTATGTTGAAAAAGGTTTCTACTCCTGCATGCTGTCTAGTACTTAAACCCCTGACCACTTTCACTCATGTATTTGAAAACAATCTTATATAATTTGTATTGAACATGTGGTCTTAGTTTTGAGTCCCGGTTTTGGACAATATGTTATTAGGGTTTCCATTCAGGACTGAGGGATTGTTCAAAAGAGTTACTACAGCCTTGAAATGTAAAGGAACACGGATCGGTTTTAGTTAGAAAAGTCTGAAGGTACATTGAATCTGCATTGAGCACACGTGGGCTAAGTACACCGATCTGGGCGTGTCGCTCTCCATACATTTTATATGGCAACTAGATTTGTAAAGCTACATTAGATCCACGCCATGCGACGTGACTCTACGTACAATACACGCGTGGGTCACGTGTGCGTCGGTCTTATGTAGTTCCAGCTTAAGACTCGCTCTCACCTAACTCAGAGTGGAAGGAATTACTCCTGTGGTGCTATTCTCTAAGAAAACGCAGCGCTGCCGCAACGACGAATATCCAAATAGGATACATTGAATTAACAATCCAATGTTTAGGAAGATTAGGTTGACCATCCAATCCTATTTGGGTGTTTGTCGTTGAGAATAGCACCACTGTATACTGGGTGCGTTCACAAGCAAACTTTTACAATTTACACAAAATATCCATATCCGAATCATTATTTGTTACAACACGCTACGCATCAGCCAATGGCTCAACTACTGCTATAACTGTGACATCCATAATTATGGAAATTAAATATTTAGAGAAACAGGCGTGATATTTTGTTCATTTTAGTCGAAAGATGGCCACTATTGGACCTTTCCAAATTTTCACCATAACGACCGATCCTGTGCGTTCTGAAACTCTCACCAGAAGGCTCAGCCAAGTTAATAATCTACAGTAGTTAACAATAGTTGAAAACTTCAAATGTATGGGAATGACGTCATCTCAACGCTCAGTCACGTTGTTAGAACTTAGGAATCGTAGGCGTTGCCGACTCGAGACGATTGACGAAAGGGAATCGAAATGAAACGGTTGTAACTTGGCTACGCCTGCAGGGCATTTGTCCTTCTTGTGGGGTGGGAGGCGTTCCAACGTTGAGGCTTTCGGTACGAAATTACCACTCCAGAACCTTTATTATCACAGAGCAGTGGTGGTCGATTGGTAACGGGCCCGAGTTGCGATTAATAGGTCGCAGGTTCAAACCCAGCCAGGCGCATTACTTTGTGTAATTTATTTCATCACCACTGCTCTCAAAACGGTGAAGGAAAACATCGTGAGGAAACCGGCATGTCCTAGAACCAAAAATTCGAAGACATGTGACATCCACCAACCCGCACTGGGCCGGCGTGGATTACAGCCCATTCCCTCTCCTAGAGAGGAGGCCTGAGCCCCAGCAGAACATTAAAAAGCTGATGATGATGATGATGATGATGATGATCCATCTCTGACGCTATGAGTAAGAGTATGTACATATGTTACGAGAGCATATAACACTTTACACTTGCAATTTTTTACAAACTGAAAAGGATAAACTGCTGCTGTGTGACCCATTTTCGTCTCTTGAAACTTTCAAAGCGCTGGAAACCGCGAAGTAGTGCTCCTTCACAGCACTTGACTCAAATGTACCAACATTATATGAAATGTTAATAATTTTGTTCCGGGAATCTGGAATAAACTAGAGGAATTTGTACGTGCAAATGAACGTGGTGTTTTGAGAGGGACTCCGGAGGTAATAAATGAATTATGTGAGGAATGATATTAAAGAAAAAGACTGGGAAAGTGCTAGTCGGACTCGCAAACTGAGGGTTCTGTAAAAACTAACTTATGTATAAGAATTCAATTCCCGAATTGAGTCTCGAAGATTTTTCCAAATCGAAAAAAGTTTTTTTTTTTTATTTACACTTTTAAGATTTATTCCTATATTAATAGTTCTAGTTCTTATTGCTCTCTCTGTCAGAAGAAGCCAATTTTAATTCCCTATTACCCCGGACTATAGCCTGCACGAAGACACGGCGATGCTCCGCCCAAGCTGGGCAGATTACCACCGCATTCTCCATTGTGCCCTCCGAACGATCCGTATTTAAATCTGAAACTGCATATTGTTTCCATAAAGGCGATTACGCCAATACCGAACACTCCAGAATGCACATATAAACCTCGTGTGTACTAGAAACGGGTCTACTATGTGCTATCGAAAATTGTTTTTGCGAAGCACGCTGAAAAAGGGGTTTTGGGATTACACGCTAGATCGGAAATCCATTCGATAGTATTCTTGTACTTTATGAAGAAGTATAAAAACACAGAGTTCACCAAAATGTTTAATTCGTTAAATATGTACTTGATATATATGCTTGTGTTACCAATAGTTAAGTGGCTTGTGTCCATGTTCACAACTATTCAACAAGCGGTATTAGATATTATCAGGTTTGAACCAGTGTTCAGCGTAGAAACATATGTTGAACTCATTAAGAAGAGACTCCCTAAGAAACACCAAAAAGGCATTTACAGGTTTTCAAAATTTCTAAAAATAAACAGCACTGAATTGCACACACAAAAAAAAATGAAGAGCCTAAATGCCAACAGTTTCATTGCGAGATATTTGCAAACCTATCCTTAATTTCGTATTTAAGGCCAGGTTCTACTCATTTTGAACTTTTTTAAACCTCTGGAACTCCACTAATATAAAGGGAACACTATGGAAATTTATTTTAATAAAGTTGACTATGTGACTATCCGTTGGGCAAAAATCAAAACATGATACAAATTAGTTCGCTCGATAAAAAAAATCGCGAATCTGACCCTAACTATTATATAATTAGGTAAATGACCGCTATGAACGGCAACGTTATTAAATAAGTGTACTCCACGACAATTATTGAGCATTGTGATGAGTCGGACGAGATATTTGATATTTTAATTTTTTTCTAATTATTTTGCATATTATTATTATTATTTGGAATACCGATAATTTGTACTTAAATGAAGATAACAACAACAATGGAGCATTTTAAAATCATAATCACGTATTTTTTTTTACGATTTAGATTGTAGAAAAATCAGTTTATAATTACTATGTTACTGTAACTGAAGCTTCCATTTCATTTTGTCGCATTTATTCAAAGTCACCCTGTGTACTATGAGATTACGACACGATTTTTGAAAGTTACAAAAAATAATAAAACTTATTTTTTAAAAGGACCTCGCAAAAACAAAAATTTTCAATAGTTTTTTTAAATAAAATCGCTGTTACGGGGCAACGAAGTCGACATAGACCATACAAAATACTCAGTGACTGCAATCGGCTCTTTAGATTCTATACAATTGTTACGTCATTGTGTTTGACAAACAATGACGTAAAATATATAAACTTGTTTTTCTTTAATTTTTCTCAATCTAAGTATATCAATTTCAATTACCTAGATCAATATATTTGGATCGAATTATTTCGCTCTTATGCATATCTCAGATAACATACTAACAACGTCCCAGGCTAATTGGTTTACGACGTACTGTCATCTCCTCGAAAACAATACCAATATTATTGTATAGCATTCTAATTGTTTAACTCGTCAATTAATATATCCCAGTTAGACAGATACATATTAGGACTAATGGTAATGATTTAACTATTATTTAGTGGACAAAATAAAGCGAAACACCACTCACTGATTAATCATGAAACCTCAGTAACTATAACACCTACAAACTTTAATTTAATGCAAAAAAATGGGTGAGCTCACCCCCACCACAATGTATCAGGCTGGTCGCTGTGCAGCCCCCACGAGTCGCATTTCAACCTGTGTTTATTTATTTTTACGTAAGTGTATTGTAAAACGTTGTTTGAGCGCCGTTGATTCGTCAATGTAGCACCTGGCTCCATAACACCCTCGCTTGCGGCTCAGGTGAAATCTGCCTCGGTTGCAATGACAAACTTTCTCCATT
Source organism: Leucania comma (assembly GCA_958295575.1). Classification (NCBI taxonomy): domain Eukaryota; kingdom Metazoa; phylum Arthropoda; class Insecta; order Lepidoptera; family Noctuidae; genus Leucania; species Leucania comma. The sequence goes on along the minus strand of OY282474.1, from coordinate 7,850,026 downwards.
TGTATCAAATTTTACTATCTCTGCATCGCCGTCAACTGGAAGTGTGCCCAGAGTGTTGACATTACGACACTGTAGTTAAGGCAATGCTTAATCTGTTGCTGAAGTAAAAGTCTCTACAGTCATGCAAAGCATGTGCACTAAACGTTTAAGGCCAGGTTCTACTCATTTTGAACTTTTTTAAACCTCTGGAAATCCAAAAATATATAAGAGAACACCATGAAAATTTATTTGATTAAAATTGACTACATGACCAAGTGCCAAAAATGAAAACATGATATAAATTAGTTGGCTTGTTTAACTGTTGGCTAATTTCCGATTTCAAAAGTGTTTATCTACGAGATTACGTCACGGAAATATTTGAAAGTTACAAAAAAAAAATAAGGCTTGTTATTTAAAAGTGCTTTGCAAAAACAAAAATCTTGAGTAGTCATTGTTTTTTTTTTTTATTAAAATAAAACCGCTGTTTTAAGGCTGCGAAGTCGACCTAGTCCCGAGCGCAGTTCATGACATCTTAAAATCATCATGAATTCATTGAAAAATCTATAAACCAATTCTCATAAATGTAAACAAAACAATGAAGAGATTCAAACTATGGTAACAAAATAAATGTTTTCAGAAATTGTTAAGGTTTATCCACAAATGTACTGTCTTCTAGGCCACACACAACGCTCATTTTGGACACTATAGTAACAATGCTAAACAACTGTATAATGGTCGTGTTAGACCATTATACAGTTGTTCATGCTTATCTGAGTCGTTGAGATATTATGTAAGCTTCTTATTCCTTATGTCATAATAAATTTTATATTTTAGTTGCAGACTAGATACATGCGAAGTGATACATCATCATCATCATCATCACATGCGAAGTGCAAAACGAACTTAGTTTTTGCATACTTTCAGAGATGCAATAATGGCCGTTTAACTGTTATTATCAGCAGCACCCGACTGGAGGCCAACTCCACCATACTAGGGAAAATGCTAGGCAGATAAAAAAGTAAAAGTTGCCACACTGACTCGAACCGCAAAAACTAGTAGAAATACCACAAATCGTCATTTCAGCCGAAAGACGTCTATTTATACATGAACTTAGGCCTCTCTCAAGTGCCACCACAATAACCGGTCGTATGAGTCTTGTATCCATCTGATTTCAACAACAAATAAACTAACAGAACGCCACGAAAATAATTCACTTCTTTCATCATCATCATCATCATTTTAACCCCAAACTTGCATCCATCGGATTCCCGCATCCTATACCAGGTCATCGGTCCACCTTGTAGGAGGCCTTCCAACGCTACGTCTTCCGGTACGTGGTCACCATTCCAGAACCTTTCGGTCCCAACGGCCATCTGTTCTGCGAATAATGTGCTCTGCCCATTGCCACTTAAGTTTGGCGATTCTTCGTGCTATGTCAGTAATTATTTATTTATTTATTTAAAAATCTTTATGCACAAGTGTACAAAGGCGGACTTAATGCCGTAGGCATTATCTACCAGTCGACCTTAGGGTGGTGCAGAGACATAACGTAATAGGTGCAACTTAATGAAAAACAGACAGAATAAATAGAAAACTAATACAATATCTAAAAATATAAATACATACTTATATAAATACATACAAATAACCAAAATTATTTTGAGAAACGAATCCACCAAATCAACACTGCGATGAATCTAGCAGCTTCTTGCGAATATGTTCACGTGCCATTACCTCTCGTCCCCGTCGTCGTCGTCGTCGTTGTGTCGTCGTCTCTTTCGTCCTCTTATTAATCTTGGTTCTTCTGCGGATATCCTCATTCCTGATTCAAACACGCAACGAAACTCCGAGCATAGTCCTTTCCATTCACTTCCTTACATAAAATAATTTAAATTCTCACCCTGCAGCGCACCAACTAATTACGAGAACATTATCACACAGTTCTGTATCAAAGTTGTCTTTGTTGCAACAACTTCGTGCCAATTTACTCCTGAAGCGTTGAACCGTGCGGACAGATAATACTGCTCTTACTTATTACCTACAGAACCGCAATTAACAACAACACAATTTGTATTCGACGGAATTATTCTCTCAATGTGAACACACAGATTTTCATCATCATTATTGTTGATGTGATGGGGAGAGTAAAGATTTCGTGGGGTTGGTATAAATAACGAATGTTTTAGGGTACTTTGAACACGTTTTAGCGAATTTAGGATTCTTCAATTTTGTTAGTTTATTTTAATTCCTATATTTTGTATTGTTACCGAGATATTTGTAATTGTAGTACATAGCATGGTTTAAAATAATGTCCATGGTGTTTCTTGCACATTCTTCTCCATAGAGATCTACGCTTTGGAATTTGCAATTAATAGATACTCTTTATAATGTGCAAGATATCATTTTCCTGACTGATTAACTGCTTGACAATTCAAAATATGCCGATAAATGATTTAAATGATCAAATAAATAATTTGATTTGAATAATGCCAGTGGTCAGTGGTTTCACCCGCGACATAGTAGAAAATTAATATCCCAAGAGAACCTACTCCTGGTTTAAAAAGTCTAGGTGTTATTTCACTCATTCTACACCAGCCTATCCTTGTACCTACTAAGTTTCATCGAAATCCGTTGAACTGTTCGAGCGTGAAGAAGGAACAACTATATACACATATAAAAAGTTTTGCCTTTATAATATTAGTAAGATATTTGTCTGATACCGTATTTCACGGGTACGATTTCGGACGACGAATAATAAATGAGTAACTCGCCGTCAGGTCTTTCGGTAACCGTCCGGACCGCGCTCGAGTCGTCGATGGCTGTTGTTGGCAAGTGTTACACGCGCGCGTCAAAGAGATGTCTACAAAACCGTAGAAGCCCAGCAGGGTCGAAGCCTACGGGGGTCATGGGTTGTGCCAAAGTGTAACCCGGAGCCCTGGAACGAAGGCAAAGAGAGATGCGGAGAGGGTTTTATTAAGTAAAACTCAGACATGCTTTTCCACTCCGCCCAAAAGTGGGAGAACCTTGGATGATTACCCACCATAAAAAAATCGGGTATGGTTTACGACCAGCAATATAGGTAATGATTACATTATTTTAAGTTAAAAACACAAACAACTGTTACTATTACAAAACTTCCTATATATCCTTAACCTTTGGATATATTGATGTCACAGAGAACTGAATACTATCTAGATATTCTCTTGTCATGGCATTCATAAGAGTAAACGCCGTACCGCCATTATGAATGCCACATCGCTACGAACCACTTCGACCACAATAGGTATGTCATATCGTATGTTCCAATAACTTCTCAGAGTTATTCCAATTCACACTGCATGGTTAGACCTCTCTGGTAGATTGTAGCGTGTATGGCGTCATTTATCTGTCATAAATGGACTCACTTGAATTCATAAATCTAGAAAATTTCAATAAATTGGCAGTTAGTCCTTTAATGTGGTATATATTAAGTGTCCATTGTATCTATTGCATAATATTGTTTATGTACAGCATTATTGTAATTGAATTCTTTTTTTTTTCTCTCTATCAAGCAAGCTCTTAATACTTAATTGATTAAATGCGAAAACAAGTAATTGGTTTCTAGTTGCATGATTTGTTGTTTTTGTAAGTTAAGCCCCAAGAGGACACCGGTGTCCGCACACCTATTATTTTTCTATTGTCTCTAATTACGTTATTCAAAGGGTCTGTTTGTGTTCCTATTACAATAAAATAAAATAAATAACACATGGAGTGCAATATAATTTGACACACAGATTATTTTTCTTTTTTGGAGGCACGACAGTTCCCCTCTAAATCAAACACAAAGACACCCTTTTCTGAGTACCATCGTTTTCTCGAAATCGTTATAAATTGTCTTCACTCAAATATTATAAAGGTAAAAGTTTGTGATTATGTGTATTTGTAGTTGACAGACAGTAAAAGGTCAAAAACACTAGGGCTGAAAAGGGCATCAGAAATGAAAATATCCGCAGAAAAACCAAGGTTACTGTGTTAGCCCACAACATTTATAACATAAGATATTTTTGATGGGATGTTAATTACATTGTTCCATTCTAAAATCAAACATAGAACGTAAAAAAAACAAAAGAACAAATTTAAATCGAAACGTTCCAGTACCTATATCTGAAAATAATTTGAAAAATATTCAAAATCGTTCCATAGCGTGGATATTCGATTCGCATATCAGCATTATCACCGATATGAACCCGCTGGGGAGCCAATCTCTCGGATGGTTGCCGCCACGAATGCACCTGACATCTGCATTATGGAATTTGCGGAACAAATATTACATTGAAATCGTTTTTTTTAACCCTTTTTTATTGATTCGATTTGCATTGTGATTTGGAATTGGACTGGTTTTTAATGTATTTGGTTGGTGTGGAAGTACTAAAGCAAAATTCAAACCCGTTTCTTTTTTTTAATGATATTTAAACTAGTGCTTAACTGTGATTCCACTTGTTGGTAAGCAGTAATGCAATCGTCGATAATGAATTGCACTAGTTTATAAAGATACTATTCACACTATCCTTGGACACCACTTATATCGCTGATAGACCACTGCAGGCAAATTATTCCAATCCTTCGATGTACGCGGCATAAACGTTTATACTTGAGAAATTATTAAAATACTTTTCCCGTACTGAGTAAATTTGCAATCCAAAGCTACGGTAATTCTTACGAACTATCCCGTAGTCCTCTCTGGCATTGGCCGTCACGGGCTCCATCAGGGCATCACTCTTGCTGACGTCTCTTGGAAGCGCACTTGGAACACAACACACCGTCGATCGGGGCATGGTTTTTATCGGACGGTAAGCTATCCATTGTTCGCCGTCCGCAAGCTCGCGCCTATGGTGAATATCGAAAAGGGGACTTCGCTTTTGTTTGTGGCATGGAATTGTGGATGCATCAAAATAAACTTTAGTCAAATAATACGTAATGCTGTTGATTATTCGTCCGAATAATCACACAAAGCAGTGTACGCGCAATTGACTATTTGTCAAGCGATGGACGGATAAGTTTGAAGTAGTGGCTTAATCAAATTCGGGATCAAAATAGTTTACAACAGGATTTTAAGTACGTACCTAAGCCCTGTTAATCACAATAACTATGAAAATGAAACAGATATCCAAGATTCAGTAATATAAAATAAAATCTACGCTTTTAACATTAACTAAATAAAATTACTTAGTGTAAACCAACTCCATTCTTTTTACTTTGTTATAACAAATCTGATTGTAGTGCTCTCGCTTTGTATATTGTAACGCCAAGGTTCGTTGCGTTAAAAGAAAATGTGTCTCCATTTTCCTTGTCAAATTCTTGACACAGTTGACGAAAGAGAATTCTGAAAAGTCGTAATCAAAAGCTCTCTTACACCGTCGTCATTGTTAAACCATCCAAGCAACGCTGATACAATCAGAGATCCCACCGGTCCGTTTCCACAAGCACGCAACTGCATTTTATTATTTAACTGTGGACACTATTGAATTAGAACGCAGCGAGGCTATTGGCGGCACTCCACGATTGTAAAATGAACGAATCGAACATCACAATGTCCATTGTCGCACGGGTAGACTCCAGCTTTCTGTCGCGGTGAATAACCAGCAATGTATTGTGTAGTCAGAGATGGGAACGCGCGGAGTCCTGCTATTGTTTCACCAACGTCAACACTTCCCACTGTAAATGAATGCAGAACTGGAGCAGTTATTGTCGTTTAGATCGTCGACAGTTTTTACTGAAATGCAAACGTAACAAAAAAAAAAATGCTCGAGCGTAACTGGTTTATAAGTTGGACTGTTTAGGTTTATACGGACTGTAAGCAAATATGAGATGTTTTTGAAAAACAGAAGCAATTTGTAGTTGCCCCAAACAATTTTGTTTCATGTTGTTCTCGGAAAATGTAACGTTTGTGCATTGTGCAGCAGTCGTATACCAAAATGTTTCGAGTTAAGTAATTTAGAATTGAAATTCGAGGAATTCTGTGTCAAAGGTAAACTGTGCAGTTTACTGGACCGACATTTTGATACAAGTTCATTTCGGCTGTGGAAGGAACGTGCTAGTGAAGTTTAAAATGCACCAAAGCGATTTTTTTATTCTGCCTTCATACAGAAGGCTAATAAATACTAGTATTTTACCCAAACCTTTGTTCGAAAAAATGTGTTTCATCAAAACTTTAGCATCCCTGAAACCGTATTTTGAGGGTCAGTATAAAAAAAAACTAATAATGACAGTGTTTATTATTATTATTTTTTTGGAATTTGTGCCAAATTTTAAGTTTATAAATCCAAAGAATGAGATTCTCCCATACAATCTATAATATTCCCTAAATCGTTTTAGGGTGTTTTTAATATCGTGCGGAATTGCTTCGCATGCGGGGCTGCTGCCCGATATCATACTACGTATCCCGCGTGCATATTCCACACATTACAATAAATACTTGTATGAAAAGGTTACTTGCGGGGGCTACGCGTGCGGATTAATCCCGCATGCGTGATGGAATCTGCACGATATTAAAAGACCCTTATAGTGGTAGTTGAAAACTAATTATGCAAAACCCTTATGAAAATGTTTAATTATCTACTTGGGTTACTTTTTATGCTAAAATGTTGCATACAAAAAAATTCAACCCATTTCTTCATTAAAAGTTTTCTTTTTTTTTAATTTTTATAAACTAGTACTTAACTGCAATCTTACCTGATGGTAAGCAGTGATGCAGTCGTTGATGGTAAAGCGCACTAGTTTATTAAGAGCCTATTCACTCTAGCCTTGAAGACGCTTAAATTATAATCGGGCGGAATTAAAAGTTGAATTTTATAAAACCCTTTCTTAGTGCTCGGCAAGATGATAAAGTACCTACCAGTAGTTTAGGCTTTATGTTGATATGTAAGTCAGCCAGTTTTTTCTTTTATTTATAGGTATGGATTATAAAAGAGTATTAAAAATCCCCTTGTACGATACATAAATAATATTCAATTCACAGAGGCCTTTTCATCCACGAGATAGCGTAAAGCGAAAATACAGTTCAGCTATGGCTACAAAATCCCTATCACAGATTTACGATGTTCAGTTACGTTAGCATTCACCGCCGGCGATAGCAAACATTTTGCGATCCCATCTTGGGTATAACAATTTCAGTTATCGAGTGTAAAGCGAATAGTAAACGGAGATCACGAAACTGATTTTGAAGATGAGATAGAATTTAAGATATGAATTTTTCTTTTGTCATTGTTTGTTTTACCTAAAACGGGGTTATTGAGGATATGTTTTTATTTGAATTGTTTTTTTTTTTAACTTTAATCTACTTTAAGAATCACGTGACGTCACGTGACGTGTGTGCTTCCACAAATATGTAAATCGTTGATGGTGAGGCGCACTAGTTTATTAACAGCCTATTTACTCTAGGCTTGAAGACACACCAATTATAATCGGATGGGAAGACAAATTGTTCCAAATACCCGACACTAACGCCGTTGTCAATTTTATATTTTCTCTCTTTCAGATACAGTGGCGTTACACTCTTTAAAATTACATTTACTAAGTACAAGCAAACAAAGTACCCAAAAGCACTACTAGCCAGAATAACCGCACCTCGGATCCTCAAATAAAATATGTACAAATGCCAGTACAAATTCACTTTTGTGTACATTAGACACGGACGTGGCTAAGCAACTGGAGATGTGGTATGTAATTTTACCACAGACTCCGCAAATTGTTTTTTTTTCTACAATTCCATTGCCAGGCAAACATCAGTTCTAGCTAGCCCTTTCAATTATTATTGGACGGCGAGTTACCCTTTGATTGCCGTCAGCAAACAAACGCTTAAAAACATGTTAATCGACTGGAATTTGACTGGCCTGTTGATCTAGTGGTTAGTGGCCCTGACTGCTATGCCGGAGGTCGTGGGTTCGATTCCCACCCAGTATAAATATTTGTGTGATGAGTGCGATCATTTGTTCTGTGTCTGAGTGTTATTTATCTATAATATGTATGTATTTAGAAATATATAAGTATGTTTATCAGCTGTCTGGTACCCATAACACAAGCTCTGCTTAGTTTGGGACAAGATGGTGTTTTTTGACAGTTGCGGAAAAAAAAAACTTTGTTTTGCACATCTTTCTCGCTTTCGCTATGTCATCCCCCGGCACATCCCTAACGTGGCAAAAATCTCGTATGCTTGGCATTGGTGCATAATAAAACGAATCGAGAATGTAACAGCACTTTCGTCCGTTGTGGAACCGATTCGTCTCGGGATGTTTGAAAGCCGTCTGGATCTTGAGAGGTGTGGCAATGATTCTGGAGACATTTTTACTAGGTAATAATGGCACTCTTCTTTCAATGGTGAAGCCGTTACTTGTGTTCTAGTTAGTGGTAAAAGTTAACGATCTCGCTGGCTCTGAACCTTGGCTTGAACTAAGGCCCGGCGCGAGAGGTCATTGCCACCGATCGCCCTTACGAGGACACGGCGGTGCTCCAACCTAGCCTGACATAAATCCACCATTTATATGCTTTACCGTGTCGTTGAGGCGGTCCACACAATGGCGACAACCGGGCGTTTCTTCCGCTTGAATCCAGTGCAGGAATCTCACGGACTTACCGTGTCCGGTGAGGACTAGCACCATGCAGAAGGTGAAGACGCCGTGACATCTCTCCAGGCACTTTTTAAAAAGGGGGATTTATCACCATGATTCCACCAATCCAATAGTGCTGTTGCAGTTTCTATAAGCAGAAATCTAAGATTGTAAATTGTCTATCAGATCTGTTGTAGGTAGGTACCTAAACGTAAAGAATTTCAATAGTTCTAAGTTAGCATGTTTTTTTTTTTATGGTAGGTAAAATCATCCAATGACAAGTCCCGCCCTTGGGTGGAGCGGGAAGTAGTGTCAGACTCTTACTGACTAAAAACCTACCCCGTTCCTTCGTTGCCTATCATGCCGGGGCTGAGCCTTCCTCTCAAAAAACGGCCCTTAACCCCAGCAGGCTTCGACCCTGCCTGCCTGCAGCTATCAGGCTGGGCCTCTACGGTTAGCTGACAGCTCCTTGAGGCGTGCGGGAACAGCAAGCGCCGTCGACGACTTGGGCTCGGTCCGGTATGTTGCCGGACGATCGGACAGCGTGCTATCCACTGCACGCCGTCCGCAAGCCCGCGCCTACGGTGATATCGGGATCGGAATTCCGGCAGCGGCTGGGGCGAGCGCCCCGTTGCCTCTGCCTGATGCGGTCGGCCTCCACCGTTGCTAGCATTACTGCTTCGCAGAAGGAGGCGAAAAAGTTAGCATGTTAGCTTTACATGTACCTACTTATAAGCTTACACTTATGTTATTGTGTTTTAGTTCATGTGGTGTTTACCTATAAGTATTTGTTGCACTGTTTAAAGTTTTATATAAATATTATTTTTGTTTCAAGTTTTAAGTGTAAACAATTTTATTGTTGGCCAAACCAAATAAATAAATAAATAAATACCTATATTTTAACCAATTGTGTGCGTGAAAAAGTGACAAACATACACACACAACTAAAGCAAACATAATTATAAACTTTCACTTTTATGATAGGTAAACTAGCTTCGGCCAGCGGCTTCGCTCGCATGAAAGTTGAAAATATATAGCTTATGTCATCCAGTAAAGATGTAGCTTTCTAATGGTGAAAGAATTTATTAAATCAGTCAAGTAGTTTTTGAATGAAATCGTATCTAACAAGCAAACAGAAAATGTAATCTTTACTCTTTATAATATAAGTTTGAGATTTTTATGAATATGTACTATCGCGGTCATTTGTGCACTCACATTAAAACCTCTGCAGTTTCCGTTTCGAGTGCAAGCCAAAATGAACTTAGCGGTAGTCAGGCGGAAGTGTCTTTGATAGTACACTGAATAAGTAAAAATAAAAATGTTTATACCAATAGCGGATTTTATTTTATTAGACAAACCATACCATACAATCATACGTATATCTTCAAAAACTTTTCTAATGAAAAAGTACCAACATAAACTATTTGAGGTAGTGAGTTAAGTATATCTCCGTGAGTTATATCTCTACTGGTTGCGCGAATTTGCTGTGGACTGTAGGTTTAAAAAAGCGAACTAAGGTTTGTTAACAATATGCAGATACTGTGCTTGGCGTTCATTAATGGGATAAATGTATTGGGAAGGAACACTGACCTTTAGACTTCGAAGGTTGCACGTGGCACCGGCCGGCGATCCTCGACTTCGCACATTTAACCACTGCCAGGTCCTGTTTGCACTACACTGCACTATTGTTGAGTTTTGAATGGTTGGATCACGAAATAGCCAATTTTCTTATAATTTCGAGCGGGCGGTTTTAGCGGTGCGGTCACATTCACAATCGATGCACACACGTCAATGTCAAATCATTTCTTGCGGTCGTGCGGGTGAAGGAAAACGGAAGGGATAGGATTGCTAGGCCAAAAAAATAAATTACAAAAAACAAAGTCGCGGATCATAGCAAATTGGCGCAACCATTCCCCCCGGGTTTGAAGGGTTACCTTCAAAGAAAAGAAAAAAAAAACAAAAGCGAAACTAAACCCTATTACTAATCTAAACTATCAATACTAGGTAGCGAAACAACTTATAACTAACTATGCCACTACTACTGATTAGGCAGAGGGCAGAGGCGAATAACCGGACGCAGGTACGATCCAGTTGCGGTTTTAACCTTTACGACTCGCGTTATTCCGTTCGAACCCGGAAAAACTTCTTCCACTACACCAAGAGGCCAGTGCAGAGGAGGCGCACTCTCAGTCTTCAGTATCACCACAGTACCGACTGTGACTGGATCTGAAGGAGTGTTCCACTTTTGACGCGACTGCAGCGTATGCAGATAATCTGTCCTCCATCGCTTCCAAAAGGACTGAACTAAGCTATCTAGCAGAGCGTGACGCGGGTGAAGCTGCAGTTTGTCAGTCTCGACATCTAAAGCGGGCAAATATTTAAGAGGAGTCGTCGTCAAGAAGTGAGCCGGCGTCAACGCTAGTGGCTCCGATGGATCACTAGACAAAGTCCGACACAACGGACGCGTATTCATCAACGCCTCTACCTGAGCGAGTACGGTGCTCAACTCCTCGTACGAGAGAATCTGTTCGCCTATGACCCGAAACAGGTGCGACTTAAGGCTTTTAATATTCGCCTCCCAATTGCCACCAAAATGACTAGCCGCTGGCGTATTAAAACACCAATCAATGCGATTCTCAGCTAAGACATGGGCGAATTCACTTTGGTAGTACTTGGAGCGTAAGAATGTATGTAATTCCGAAATATTGCGTCGCGCTCCAACATAATTTGTGCCGTTGTCAGAGTATAAGCGCTTAACGGGACCACGGCGAGATAAAAATCGTTTAAATGCAGACATAAAACCCTGCGTACTCAAATCACTGGTTAACTCTATGTGAACCGCACGAGTTGTCATACAAACGAATAGGCAAATGTATGCCTTTGTGGAACGTATACCACGACCACGGGCAATAGTGACTTTAAACGGTCCAGCATAGTCCGTCCCAGTATGTATGAAAGGTTTCACCGTCTGTACAACACGACAAGAACGATGGTCGGCCATTTCCGGCGCGTTGAAACGCGGGCGGAGCTTAAAGCAGGGCACACATCTGTGCACTCTAGCGCGTATCAAATTGCGAGCGGAAAGTATCCAGTACTTCTGTCGAAGAATGGACATTAATAAATCGGGACCAGCGTGACAATTCACCTTATGGTGATAATCCACCAACAAATCCAAAACGTGATCCTTGCGTGGTAGAACTACTGGATGCATTTGTTCAAACTCTAACTTAGCATTTCGCAGACGGCCACCGACACGAATGAGTCCGTCTTGCAAAAATGGTTTCAAATGTTGAAGTGCGGGACTACAAGGTTTATGTGATTCTAAACTACGAAATTCTATTGAAAAATAAAATTTCTGCAACTCTCGAAGTACAACTGATTCAGCTCTATCCAAATCAGCTGCGATTATAGCACCACGCGATGGTAATAATCTCAAAAATCTTAGGACATAAACTACACAGCGTAATAGTCTCGACCAAGACGAGACTCGATTAGACAACAACAAAACAACTGACTCTTCACGCGGAACTGATACTACAAGCGTATGTTTCTTCTCCTCGGGTGGCTCTGAAACAGTAGCGGGGTTAAACGGAACACTTGGCCACTCGTTAGGAGTGGTATGAAGCCAAGGAGGGCCACAAAACCAAAGCGGATGATTTAAAATTTGCGCAGGAAGCAAACCACGTGAGAGACAATCAGCTGGGTTTTCTGATCCAGCGACATGGAATACACTTTCCGGAGACAATTCAGCTTGAATCTTACGTTCCAAGCATAGAAAGCGTTTTTCTGCGGAGGCACGGGAGCCACCGAGCGAAAAAATATCACCCTTGAAAGGGAGCGCGACAACATAACGACCATCTTTATCACGAGTAGTCGTGCGGGTATAAATCTCCTCAGTGACCTGATCCTCAGGGCTGAGAATAGGCGGGACATTGACCTCTTCAATCTCCCAGAACTTGCGGATGGTAGACTCAAGCGGCGGCTCGACGGTGCAACAGTGCGACACAGTCGAGTAACTATTTAAACAAGCGGGTGCGGAACCAACTATAACAAACCCGAGAACTGTTTCCAGTGCGTGCGGAGCGGGGTACATCGGAAGACCTTGAATTTTACGTGATAACTGGAGATGCGGGAGAATCGAAGCACCGATCAATAGATCGATATCTCCAGGGAAAGCGTAATTTCCGTCGGCTAACTGCAAGTTCTTAAACTCCGTCAGCATGGACGTGTCAACCGGTACCGTGGGCAACCGTTCCGTAATCTTATCTGCGACTAGCGAATCCATTTCAAACGAAATATTACGATTAAAACGTGAACTAAATATTATTTTAATGGAACCGTGAATGGTTGCCTTTAAACCTCCAAAACCTTTCACTTCTGAGCGGGATGACCAATTATTAAAACTAAAACCAAGGCGTTGACAACAATCCCGAGTAATAAAATTACTCTGGGAAGCGCCATCTAGTAGCGCTCGAACGGTGTGCGGTTTGCCAAAGGCATCTACAATGACAACTTGCGCGGTCGCAAGTAAAACGGTAGTGATTTGAGTACCAGCGGCGGAAAGCGAACACAATGTTACGTCGTTTGCACTTGCAGCAGGCCGCGCGTCACAAGCGTCGCGCGTCCGCGCAGGCCGCGGCCGCGATGGCAGCTTACTACTCTCAAAATGTAAGAAGGTATGATGTCTAGCTAGACATTTACGACAGCTAACACCACTGTTACATGACGTAACCAGATGTTTGTCACTTAGACAATTAAAACACAAATTATTAGTGCGGACAAACTTGTAACGATCACTAGGCGATAATCTCTGAAATTCCGAACACTTGTACAGCTGTGTATGGCTACCCTTACACAGAGAACAGTCAGGTGTTGAGGCGGTATTAACTAGCGTATGTGCAGTCTTGACTGACTTCGATGACGCGTCTATACGGCGATCGGAACCTGTCCTATTCGTGACTTCATGACGTGCCGACGTGCGCTGCAATACCTTAATATGGTCGCGAATAAAAGATTCTAAATCTTTGAACTTAGGTATTTCGTTACCGCGCTGAGTCGTTTCAAACAGACGAACAGTTTCAGGATCTAATTTCTGTAAACCGATATACAAAAACAAAAAGTCACAGAGGTCATTGACCTTTAGGTTCTTTACTGCACGAACAGATGATGCGAAAATATTTAAAAACTTCTCTAAATTATGATCGTTACAAACGGAAAAACTTTTCAAATCGAATAATTGATCTAAATATGCGGTGGCTACTAATCGCTTATCTTCGTATTTTGTTTTTAAAGTGTCCAAAACTAAAGTGTAATTTTCAGCGCTAAACGTAATTCCAGCACAGACAGCCTTTGCCTTACCGGTCAATTTTTCTACGAGATAATGCAATCTCTCGTGATCTGTCAGCGATGTGTTCCTATGTATTATATTTTCGAAACTATCTATAAATAAATTCCAATTTCGAATGTCACCATTAAATTCAGGTATTTGAATTGGCGGCAATCGTGGGCGTTCGCGAGGAGGGTTGGATAAACCACTCGCGGGGGGGGGAGTCTCTAAACTCCTAGCAATACGTTTGATACGACAATACAAGTCATCAAAGGACGACAATGCCTGATAACTCACACAGTAATCAGGATTTAACTCCAACTCTAAAATGTTTATATTATTAATTGTAGATTCAAAATCTGCGCGCAAACTATCTAAAGTTTCCAACGAACACAAGAAAGCATCTCTAATTGCCAGATCCGAGATTTGCAAAGATTTATCACAAATTGATTGAACACGTGAAAACTGTGAGTCCCTTTTAGCGTATAAAAGCTTTAACTGAACCTTTAAATCAGTACTAACCTTGGTTCCCTTAAGAGACATCTTGTTTTGATATATTCACACTATACACTCAAACAAACACTTAACGAATTATTAAGTAAGCGATAATTATCAGATAACAATATGGTAATATTGTAAACAACAAAGTGAACGGCGTCGTTCATATGCGTATATAATCTATGGTTTATCCGTTTCCTACAAATATTCACTCAACAATGAACGGGTATTTTTGAAATGCGTCTACCTACATGCAATTTGTAGGACTTCCGAATGAATTTTGTCAAGAAAAAGAATGCGATCGATTTATATCTACGCTGATATTTACGTAGCTAACTATAATTATGCGGTGCGGTTGACGGCGTAGGTACCGTAACTATCAATGGCTCTTTAACTATACGAGCGAAATAACGTTTAGTTGCCTAAATGCCTAGATGCGGGTTTTCTACTATTATATCTAGGTAAACAGGCGCGTTGCGTTTATTCCCTATGGAACAAATACTATATTGCGAAATTACAAGAAAATGATTCACGATCCTGCTCGTAGGACCAAAAAGTAATGGTTGCGCGAATTTGCTGTGGACTGTAGGTTTAAAAAAGCGAACTAAGGTTTGTTAACAATATGCAGATACTGTGCTTGGCGTTCATTAATGGGATAAATGTATTGGGAAGGAACACTGACCTTTAGACTTCGAAGGTTGCACGTGGCACCGGCCGGCGATCCTCGACTTCGCACATTTAACCACTGCCAGGTCCTGTTTGCACTACACTGCACTATTGTTGAGTTTTGAATGGTTGGATCACGAAATAGCCAATTTTCTTGTAATTTCGAGCGGGCGGTTTTAGCGGTGCGGTCACATTCACAATCGATGCACACACGTCAATGTCAAATCATTTCTTGCGGTCGTGCGGGTGAAGGAAAACGGAAGGGATAGGATTGCTAGGCCAAAAAAATAAATTACAAAAAACAAAGTCGCGGATCATAGCAAATTGGCGCAACCATCTACTATAATTGTTGGATCAACTCAAGTTAGATCTAAGTTAAATCGGATATTAGACCGGCTTCGATACGATATAGTTAGGAAATTATATTAGCGTCTGTGAACCGGAGGGTATCGTTCGGCGAGAGATAGGTATATTTAATAATTATAATCATACCTACACTGAAATTATATTGATGATAAAGATATTTCAAAGCTTGGCTTTGATTGGAAGTATTCCCGTTTCGGCACCGATGTTTTCGGCACCAAAAGTATCGGCACCCAAACTATTCTTCGTTCGGCACCAATAGGTATTTTTGGTATGTTGTTTCCAGATTCGGCAGCAAGCTAACATACGTATGGGTGCGCAAGGAGGAATAGCTTGGATCCCGAAACTTTTGGTGCGGAAAAAATTGGTGCCGAAACAGGAATACTTCTTTGATTGCCCCATAGGAGACGATTAGGGAGTTGAGGGAGCTTGCGGACGGGGAGCAATAGGTAACTTACAGTCCGATAACGATCAAGTCTGGGTCGACGACTCGTTGTGTTCCCCGCGCGCCTCAAAAACCTGACAGTAAAATTCTTGGGGCTCACTAGGTCTGATGCTTGCATGGTTTGCAGGATTGCTTGAAGGAGCTACCGTGGTCCTGGAACGTAACGGGCAATTGAAGGAAGGCAGGTGGGTTTTAGTCAGTAAAAGTTTGACACCCCCTCATGCTTCACTCCGGGCGGGAAAAGTAATTTGATGCTTTCGCACTGAAAAAAATGTATAGTTGCTAATAACATAATCAGTTTTATTTGAAATGAAGATAACCGCAGGAGAACCAAGGTTGCCGACATATCACGAAGAATCGTCATACTTAAGTGTCACCGCATACGGGCCTCAAAAAAGCGCCGCCACAAAAAAAGGCCACCTCAAAAAAAAGCCGCCACCGCCGCACACGGACCAAACTTTTTTTAGGCCCGTGTGCGGGGACACTAAGTAGCAATGGACAAGGCACATTGGTCGCAGAAAAGATGGCCATTGGGGCCAAAAGGTTCTGCAGTGGCGGCCGCGTACCGGAAGACGCAGTGTTGGACGGCCTCCTACAATCCTACAAGGTGGACCGATGACCTGGCAAGGGTTGCGGGAATCTGATGGATGCGAAATGTACAGGACCGTTAATTACGGCGACACTTGAGGGAGGCCTATGTCCAACAGTGGACTTCTTTCGGCAGAAATGATGAGTCTTGTTTGTAAGTAAAATGGTGGACAGCAATACTCATTTTTTCTTGACCTTATGTAGAGCAAATATTATCTTTAATATCTTCTGGGACCTTTTTTTAAGGTGGGAATACATCAAATAATTTCTTACCCTGGTTGAAATAAAAGAGAGTGTAAGATTTTTACTTTCTTAAACCCACTTGTGTTCCTTTAGTTGCCCTTTTGCGTTCAAAGGTCACAATAAGTCAATTCCGCAACACTGATAGGAATTTGAAACTCTGTATGACCTAGAGTAAGTAACTATTGGGGCATATGATTTTACCTACCATAAAAAAAACATTGCTCACTGCTAAGCATTTTATGTCACACCTAAAAAAACCTCTGGGTTCTTATAACAGTCATGAAGTTCAAGTTTAGTATTACATTACAGCTTTAAAAAATAACGATTCTCAAAATTAGTATTCACAACCTAAACAGGCTAAGTGAGTTGTACAAAACTGACCTTTAACACTTCGATCCACAACTACCCAACTTGTTCATACAAAAGTAGACTCTAAACATCGGAATTAAGGCCTATAGTGGCGTGGATGTGAGAGGACACCGGTGTCCTCTGAGCTAGGACAGATTAATACAGTAATTAGTAAGCAACACTATATTTTTAAGGCCGCAATTAGTGTAATCAGGTTCTTGTTGGTAGAAATTGCTATAATCGTAAACCTACATCTGATTTTCATCTGATTTGTTAAGTAGTAACGTAAAACTTAGCCCGAAGAATAGCCAAACTTAAGTGGCTATGGACAAGGCACATTGCTCGCAGTACAAATGGTCGATGTGGATGGAAGGTTCTGGAGTGGCGACCACGTACGCGAAGACGCAGGATTGGAAGGCTCACAAGGAGGCCCAATGACCTGGTGAGGGTCACGAGAATTCGATGGATGCGAGATGCACAGGAACGGGACACTGGGAGGAGGCCTATATCTAACAGTGGACGTCTATCGGCTTAAATGATGACGATGATGATAAACGTAAAAATAAACTGTACGGAATGAGATGTTAGCAGCGAAGGAGGTGAAAAAGTGTACGAATGTCATGTAATCTGAAGGAAAGACTACGATTCGAACTAAGCGTTTTGCCTCGTTGTTTATACCGCGTGCATGAAGGACTGAACTAGTTTGCCTGCTGCGTTTTTCCCGTCCAAACTTAATTCAAGTGTCTTCAAGGCTAGATTGAACAGGCTCTTAAACTAAACTAGTGCTCCTCACCATCAATGACTGCATCACTGCTTACCATCAGATTAGATTACAGTCAAGCACTAGTTTAGGTATATTAATTGAGAAAAAAAGATCAGTAAAAATCTAACACCACCTCTTACTACACCCAGAGTGGGACAAGAAGAAGAAGATAGAAGTTATTTGAATTCGAATTTTAAAAAATCGTAGCAGCTGGCATTCTGCCATCCTCTTGGGAAAATGGCATGAGTTTAAGGCCCGGTTTCCACCAAAGCGGGGACGAGAGGAGATGTGTCGCAAAGCTGGCAGGTTATTTCCACCAAAGCGGAGAGGAGAAGTGTAGCGGAGACGGAGAGGAGAAGTGTAGCGGAGACGGAGAGGAGATGTGAGTTTTTTGTTGTAGAGATGTGAGAAGGCAATGGGGTGCGGGGTGCGCGAGTGCGTGCGCCGCCTCGCCGCCCCACTAGACACTTATCTTAGAAAAATGAAACATCTCTCCTCTCCGCTTGATCAATTTCCACAGCTAAGCGGAGAAGTGATGTGGAAATAACGAAACCGGATCGGTTTATTCAAGCACATCTCCTCTCGTCTCCTCTCCTCTCCGCTTAGGTGGACACCGGGCCTTAATACATATATGTAAGTGTATCTTACATTAACAACTATTAATGAAGAGCGCAGTGCGCTAAAGTCAAAACTAAACTTTGCTACAGTCACAGATAGGAGAGATCGATGGCCACGAAGTACAAACTAGGTGTGGATAACTTAACACATCAGGTAACTTGGGTTCTGAACAAAGTGACATACTGTGAGCGATAACAACTGTCGAAAGACCAAAATCTTTGGGTCATTGACTTCGTGACATTTCGATGAATCTGGTCTATCTCATCATCAACAATTCAGCTGAAAGACGTCCACTGTTGGACGTAACCTCCCCCACGTGTCGCTACAACGACCCTTGTATCCATTGAATATCTATTGATATAAATCAATTGATATTAAATCTAATGATTTAAATATTAAATCTAATTGATTTATATCAATTGATTTTAAATCTATTGATTTAAATCAATTGATTTTAAATCTATTGATATAAATCAATTGATTTTGAAGTTTTTGGCAAGAGTCACTACTTTTATAATACTACCTTTCTAGGCTCTCTTATCCTTTAATGAATGACTTCAGGTGTTCCTTTTGAGTGACAATGCTGTAACATATTTTTTTATTAAAAAAACTTAGCATTATCAGTTTTATAATGTTCACACTGCTAAGACTCAGTCCTTCTCTTCATAAGAGAGATTGATCATCCACTCTAGAAGAGGGAATCAGCCGTAATCTAACACGTGGACCTAGTGCAGGTAGCTGAATGTCACATGTCTCCAAATTTTTGGTTATAGGACATGCCTCACGATATTTTTCTTGACCGTTTTGGGAGCAGTAGTGGTGAAACAAATTCCACAAAGTAAAGCGTCGACTTGTAAGTCGGGGTTATCACTAAGGGCCATCACAATTCTTTTATGTTCAATCTATTTTGAGACAAAGGCCAAAAACCTCAGTCTACAATAAAAAAATGTGAATGAACCTTTCCATCAATCTAAAAACGCTAATAGGCGCCTAAGTTCCTAAACCGATTAAAAATATAACAAAGTAATCTCAGCAATCATATACAAGTTTAAACACCAATATCACGGTAAAAAACCATTAATAAAAGAGGGTATTACCGCCTCCATAAAGTGTATAATTCACGCAAATAACTTAATAGAAGCCAACTTAGAAATTTACATAATAACCGCCTTTTCAACGTTTTGTAAGTTATTTTTCACTGAATTTGATGTTAATTCTAGTTTAAGTTAGGTTACATTGAACCAAACTTCATGTATGTGGGTTTTTGTTTTGGTACCGTGTTCATTTAGGGACCACAAAACCGTCGGGTTTGGTCAAGTTTTGAAACTAATAAGGAATCGAGGATCTAGTATTTCATTTAAAGTTTAGATATGTATAACATTTTCCTTAGAAAGACCGTCTTAAACAGAATTTTAAGGGCTGAAACACAACCACGTTACGACGCTGTGCTGCTAAAATCGGCAGTGACACAGGCGGTTACGTAGCATTATGCGGTGTGTACCGCGGCCCGAATACCATAGCCTTAAATGAATGTATTTAGTATCTTCGTTGTCATTTATTAAAATTAGAGTAATAGCTTCATAATAAAAAATAAAATTTTATTAAGATCCATAGCAAAGAGACATCTATCAACACTAAAAATCACGAGGAACTAGTTATGCCAGTTTTTTAGGTAAAAAAATCATCCAATGACATCTGCCCTTGGGCGGAGCGAGTAATAGTGTCAGACTTTTACTGACTAAAAACTCACTCCTGTTCCTTCTTTGCCTTCATTCCACTGGCCCCGGGGTTCACTTTCACATTACCCATGGCTCCAGTAGGTCTCGACCCTGTTGGGCCCCTACGGTTTGCTGACATCTCCTTGAGGCGCGCGTGGAACAATACACGCCGTCGACGACTTGGGCCCGGTCTGGGCAGTTACAAGACGGTCGAACGGTGAGCTATCACTTGCTCGCCGTCCGCAAGCCCGCGTCCACAATGTTGGGTAGGCCGGTTTAATAGCCTACGATCTATTCTCTGACCTACCAAATACACACAAAACAAATCATAAAAATCGTCCAATCCCTTTCGGAGAAATTCGATAACAAACAATGCGACAAGATTTTTATTTATGTATTAGATTTAAATCTCTTTCAAACAATCCTGCATCTCTGAAGTACACAATAATACTGACCACAATATAAAATAATCCACTGCCATTCATAATACATTCACAAAAGATGAATGTTAAAATGCTAAAGCCTTCTTGGTTACAAAATAAAAAAACACGACTTATTTCATGCTCTAAGGTTCAAGAAAAGAAAAACTTCATCAACTGATTTATCTTCCAGCGCAGTCTGTGGTGGAATAACTTTATATTTCTTGAGGACTTGGTTTCTTTATTAAAGCGAAACTATTTTATGTTCACTAAATATTGTCTACAAGATATTTTTGCGACCTAACAGTAATATTATGGTTAAATGTTAGACTGTATTTTAGTGGACTTGGTAGGTTTTTATTTAATGGTAATTAAAAACATCCCCCGCCCTTGGGCGGAGCGGGAATAGAATAGAATAGAATAATACTTTATTGTACACCAAAGAAGTAACACTACCTATAGGTTCTTAAACTTAAATCTAAGGGTACAATGGCGGTCTTATCGCTGATAGCGATATCTACCAGACAACCTTAGGATGGATCGTAAGAACTTTAAAAAAAACAGGGGGTAGTTTGCGGTGTACTAATAAGAAAACATAATTATAAGGAATTATAAACTAATATATATATAGAAATATGTACATACATATTACATTAAGTTACACAATTTCACTAAAAAAGGGCAAAAAGAAAAGAATAAAAGATAGAGAGATAGTGTCAGACTCTTACTGACTAAAAATCTACTCTGTACCTTCTTTACCTTTGTTTCAGGGCCCTAATATGCACTTTCAAATCCCCCTAGAACCCCAGAACGATAATAATAAAGCTTTATTTTGGTTAAATACACAAACACTTTGAACACAAGCAAACTAGCTAGTTGCATTAAGTTTCTAAAGTTAGTGTTGCTACCTACAAGTGGCGTAGTCCCCGGATTTTGGTTCTCAACTATTAATAGTACTTAATATACTGCAAACCCCCAAGTTGTAGCTGGGGCAACCAAATATTACTAATGCTGGACTAATTAATAGTTATGCAGAATCTTTGTGTATGGACTTCTTGGTTGCTTATGCTTAAGCTTAGCGTACGGACAAGGAAATTAAACTAGTGTTCCCTAGAGTGGCATACGCATAATCCCATACAAAACTGGACCGTCCCGGCTCGCTTCTTTTCCTTTTGCTACATAATAATACATTAAGGTTCCCCATCGACACGACTACATCCCTTTGAGTGACTTTTATGAATCCTACTAATAGTATAATTATAGTCGTAGTTATCTATCTGAAAGATTTTACGTATGATAGATTATAATGATTATATCCGAATGCTGTAATAGAACTATAGTACTATAAGATGATTTGGAATAAACTTAAAAGTTTGGAACCTGATATTGACCGCTTTATAAGTTTTTTATTCATTTTAGAGCGAATAAAGCCGTTGGACACGGCTAGTGCATTGTAAATTATGGTTATTCTGTTAAATAGATATATTTTTTATACAATACTGATGATTGGTAGTAAATTCATATCTTAAATAATTTTGACAGTGTGTTACTATGAAGCGGCAACACTGTGCGCCGCACACGACATACGTGCATAGTCAAGCGACGCCCGCGCAGACATCTGCGGGTGCAGCGTTGGCCCTAAGTCATCACGTGGGCTCATTGCGAATTAGCGCATATCACAATATGTCTTTAAATTTTTGGTTCTTGGGCATGTCGAATTCATCACGATGTTTTTCTTCACTGTTTTTAGAGCAATGGTGATAAAATAAATTGTACAAAGTAATACGCCAGGCCGGATCTGAATCCACAACCTACAATTCGCAAGTCGAGTCCGTTACCACTGGGCCACAACTAATATCATTTAGACTGTTTTCATTCACATACAAATAAATTAAATACGAGTAGAACTAAGACTGATGAAAATATACCTTAAATGCGGTATACCGTACAACCAATTTTGTAAATGGGGTCGCAAAGAGCATTAGATGCAGTCAGGTGTACCACCGAAAGACTCGCGTATCAATTGCATTAAATTAAATTAAACGGAGTATATTTATTACTATTGCTATGTTACATTGCAAATAGAAATGATCGACTATTTATTTGAATTGCTAAACTGTAGTTCATTTTCTTGAATTTTAGTTTACAGATTTGAATAATATGACGTTCAAAGAACCCCAAAGTGTAGCTTGCTGGTAATTTGAAATCATCTTCATCTTCACTTCAGCCCAAAGACGTTCTCTGCTGCATATAGGCGTTCCCATGATTCTCATCAGGTCATCGTTCCTTCCACCTTGCAGGAAGCCTTTCAACGCTGAGACATCGGGTATGCATCCATTGATAATTATAATTTAAAATTATACTTCAAATAACTCAATTTTGTTGGCTGGGCTTTTTTTTTCTTGGTGGTGGGTAAAATCATCCAATGACATCTCCCGCCCTTGGGCGGAGCGGGAGATAGTGTCAGACGTGTCAGACTCTACTAGACTACTTACTGACTAAAAACCCACCCCGTTCCTTCGTTGCCTTAGATATCCGCCGAGAGAGAGAGGACGAGAGGCCGAGCTTTCCTTTCAGAAGCAAGCCCTTGGCCCCAGTAGGCTTCGACCCTGCCTGCCTGCAGCTAGCAGTCTGGGACTCTACGGAGCAGGCTGGGTCTCTACGGAGCAGGCTGGGTCTCTACGGGGCAGGCTGGGTCTCTGCGGTTGTTGGCTGGGCTGACCTGACCATTGTATGTATTTTAGATTTTTATTTAATAAAATTTTATTTAAAAAATACTTAATTATATTAAAGTAAAACTATATTACAGTAAAATAATAAAAATCATAGGCTAACTAAGACTAACTAAAATATGGTGTCAAAAAACTCTTCCACCTTGCTGTCAACTGCTAATGTGCCCAACATAAATATGTAAGTATTATAAATAATGATGTACAATAAAGTACATAGTAGACGAAGCTAGTAAACAAAAATTTTCACATAGCAGGCGTGAATGTTCTCAAATATTTGCAATTCCATTAAAAAAAATGTCCGACATTTATGCAAGTTAATTACTTCAGTAGCGACTGAAGGAATGACATTTTATGAAAATATACTTTCTACTTAATATACTTTAAGTTCAACGTATAAAGAAATTAATTATTTTAAAGAAATGGTTTATTTAAGAAGTTTTCTCTTCGTAAGATCTCTGAAAGTAATCTTCTCAAATTGTTGAATGAAAAGCGAAACTCAGATGAAGACAACCGTGCATAAAAATACACACCTTGATATCCTGCCCTACTATTTTTTGTTATTATTGCTACCTTCATCAGGTAAGGTAGGTAGTAGTCAAACACGAGCCTGACAACCAAAAAAACTGGGTAAGTGCAAGTCGGACTCGCACACTGAGAGTTCTGAACAAACTAAATTCTGTAAAAAGTTCAACTCTCGAATCAAGTTTCGAATACTTTTCCGAATCGAAAAAAGTACTACAAATTTACAGTTTTTAGATTTATTTCTATACTTTTTGTGTTTCTATACTTGTATTTGTGCATCGATGTCTGAAACACCGGTATATTACTCGTACCTATATCTATCTAACTTTCACCCACGGAATCAATGACTGGACATCTCAAATAAAAATACCTACGGTACCTACTACTTAACAAAAATCCCCGATCAGAATCTGCTATTAAGACGACAAACTCATTTTCGAACAGTCATAAAATAAAATGAGGACAATAAATTCCCCAGGAAGTTCCTTGAGACCAAAAATAATTAATTGGTTTGTGCCTTTACAAAATAAAGCCTGCTTTACGTTAATTAAACCCAGTTGGGTATCAGACCCTTCGCTGCCTTTTTACTTAATTAATGATGTTTTTAGGGTTTTTCTATAGGTGAGTTTAAAGGTGTTCACTCATCAAAGCATTCGTGAGTAATGTAATAGCTCAGATTTGAAAATTACATCAGTCACTGCGTCCGACACGCATTATGCACTATGTAACAATAGATTTTGTACAATACGGTCAAAATATAATTAATTTATTGTGATTTAACAATTTGTTCCGTTTTATTTTATCGCAACGATTTTATTTTATTTGATTTTTATTTTTTTATGGGTTAATGTCTGAAATAATCAGTAAATAAATATGTTGGCCGCTCTGAAGTTGGCGTTCCAAACTATTGCGCATATTCGAAAAATTACTATACGGCCGAAAAATCAAGATATTTCGGCCGTATACATTGTAACAGTTCAAGTCGTCTACGGCGCGCACTGTTCCCGCGCGCCTCAAGGAGTTGTCAGCAAACTGTAGGGGCCCAGCAGGGCCGAAGCCTACTGGGGCCAAAGGTTATGTGAAAATGTCACCACGGCCCCTGGGACAAAGGCAATGAATGGATGGAAGGGTAGGTTTTTAGTCAGTAAGAGTCTGACACTATTTCCCGCCCCACCCAAGGGCGGGATTTGTCATTGGATGATTTCACCTACCATAAAAACATTGTAACAGTGAGTGTGTAAAACCAAGTATTATTATGCACCATATAATAGTCTACAACGTATGCTCGTGGTGTATGCGCAAAGCCGGTGCAGTAATGTAACGTATGTAATTACTAAAATGTAATGTTGTGTTGTTACATCACGTGCAAATGCTCTCGGTGGATGATTACCTTATTTTGTTCGTCAAAAATGTGAGGTTAAATGATGGTAATGAGTTATGAGGTTTTTGGCCTACAGGATTTTTCTAACGGGTTACCTGAATTACTTCGGCATCGCCTATAGCGGGATTATTGCTTGCGATTATTGCGTACGATTTCTCGAACCAAAGTGTTCGAGAAACTCGCACCGTCTAAATTGGCCAGCTATCATAAAATAATATTCAGCAGATTTGGTCTCAATCTTTAAACATAAAAGGAGAAACTGACTGACTGACATATAGGGTGACTGGTTATTAGTGAACGATACTTTAACACGTGATTGTGGTAATGATGAGAAACAACTTTTACAATGGGACCAAACCTGAAATAACGAAAAACATCTGGCAAGTTCAGTACATTTTGATCAGTTAAGCGAACATAAATGTACTGAACTTGGCTGACTTTTTTGTGATTTCGGTTTGGTCCCATATTAAAATTTGTTTGTTATCATGACTATTTATTCTGTTTTCTACAACCAAGAATAATTATTTAATTGATTTTGTACTCGATTATTTCCTTGCTCTTTAGGAAATCGATCTATTACTGAATCGATTCTTTAAACTTGGATTCGCATACATTTCAAAATCGATTTTGTGGAATAGTAATAAATAAATAAATAAATAATAGGCATCCCTATCGGCCGGTCCGTCTGTCATCTAGCTTGACAATGACTTTATACGAAAATGTACCTAGCAATCGTTAATTTACTGTTTATCTTAAAATCATAATTCCGGATACGAAAACCAAATTCCTGAAGTGGAAAGCTTGTAAAAAATAAGCAAATAATTTATATATTAATTTGATTTTGTTTCATGCAACTTTGTGAGACTGCTTTTGAACAAACTCCTTTGCATCAAATTTCCTTTTATTATGTAAGCAACCCCTAAATGATGGTTTTCTAAAAATCACCTTCTGAGGGGACAAAATGGGTGTTCGAAGTTTGTAGGAGAAACCTACTGTCACGTGGATGAAGCAGCCGGCTAAAGCTAGTCATTAGCTCCATTTGTGTTTTCCCATTCTTCTTGATCAAACAAACTTAGCTATGTCATAAACAAGGAAGGAAGTAAAACTAATTAACAAAGTTATAAAATAACTGGAAAGAAAATAAATTGATATTTTTTTAAGGCATCTCGGCAGCATTTTCGAATTTAGGTCGCATCTTTCAACAGGTAAATTGGTCAAAAGAATCAATACATTACAGATTTATCGAAAAAAGAGAGTAAAATAAATATCAGATTATTATTATAAAACCCAGTTTATTTTCAGGACCAATTTAAAACCCGAAACTAAATTTATATTTAATATTTGAGACATATAGAATTTTGTCTTCGCCCAAATTTTACACAGAACATTATTTTTTTTAATATAATACGAATATAATATTCCACATCTATCACACAACGTCGTCTAGTCTCAAGCTAAGCAGAACTTGTGTTATGGGTGCTAGACAACTACTAAACATACTTATATATTTCTTAATACATACATATTATAGATAAAATTACACCCAGACATAAAATAAATGATCGTGCTCATCACACAAACATATGTCCTGGGTGGGAATCGAACCCACGACCTCCGGCATAGCAGTCAGGGCCACTAACTACTAGACCAACAGGCCAGTCAAAGTCTTTGTTGGTATGTACTGGTACATAACAGTACTCGAGAAGTATTAGATTCCTCAAAAAGCATAAACATACATTAAGTACTCATTATTTATAATAATAAACATCATAAATACTCATGAGACAGTAGATACCGCATAAAAACTGCAGTTAAAATATAGTCAACAACGATTCAGAATTTGCATAACGCGGACCCCTGAACTGCGATGGTTAGACGGGGCTGAAAGTTAAGTACAGCTTAGGTTTGGGTAAAAATGTCGATATAAATATTGAAAATAATTTGAATAAATAAAATGAAATAAATGTCGATATGAATATTGAAAATAATTTGAGTAAAATTAGAACAGTTTTAGCGTATGATATAGGCGAGAAAATTAGTAATTTTTACAATATCAATACTGATATACCCACTTATTATAAACATCAATTAGTTTCATTGCTTGAAGATAGCTCGGATTATTTTGTGGAAGGTACACCTACGGGTAGAGTAACGGTAGGGCAATTTGAGATTCGATTAACTGAGTCCATGACTATGTGTTATTAGAAAATCATGAACGCAATAAAACAAAGCCCTGTATACTTAAAGTAGTGAACAGTCATCGCTACAGTGTATTAATTTCAAAGTTTCCTGAAGTTCAACGCCCAATATGGATTACCGCGCTGACGAGGTCACGAATCAGCAATCAGATGCAACAGCCCGGTCTCCCGATTTCTCGTTATATATATTTTTTTTTAAATTTTGTTATTTAAATATTCCACTATCATGTGGGTGAAGGCACTGACAGCAGCTTGTTTCAATATATTTTCAGCATTGAAAGCAAAAATATCGATACGTAAGCCTTTTTTGCGGTCAGCATATATCTCACTTTAGACTTAAAGAGGTTGTAGCTATCAGAAAACACAGATTGTCCCAATGTCGATATTATCAGGTAACATCGATATATTTTTTTCATTCGCCCATCCCTAGGGTAGCGCGGTATCGGTTATTGCATAAATAGCGGCGCATCGTAGCCATGGCTCTATTCTCTATGAAACATTCATGACATAGCACTATATTTCAGTTCTACATCTCTTCTTCACATGCAGTGATCATAACTCTGCTTTGAACATTGAAACGTTTTTTAAATAAAGCCAGGGTTTAAGGGTAATACCAAGACTTTAGTGTCAGCTTTTCAACTGTTAAAATTTTCAATATGTTATTGAAAAGTTAAACCCGCGTTGATATTTATCGGTGAAGTTTTGGAGTCATATTTTTCTTATGAACTTTTTCAAGCAAAACTAAATAAGATTGATACCTTCATGAAAAAACGGCCGTCAAAATTATCTTTTTATTTCCAAATATATTGAAATAAGTTATTTAGGTAGACCTAAGGCCAATTTCACAGCTAAAAAGTACACAACTTCTTACCAGCTCTTTTTTTGAGGTGAGAGTTCATACAATGTTCTTCTTTCGCTCTAAGGTGAAGCGTAAAGGCGTGTCAGATTTTTATTGACTAAAACGCCCCTTTTGTCCTTCAGTTGCCTTTATGTTTCGGGTTGCATCGTTGCCGTTGTGGCATCTAGCTCTATAGTGTGTCACGTGGCCACTGTGGATCACGCTGTCCACCATTTTTTTTTTGACGTCATGATCAAGCTACATCGCCATAGCGTCCCAGCGAAGCGCAGCCCTACTAGCACTAAAGTACATTTTATTTATTCAGCTTATTTAAGCTACCTAACTGAAAGTACGTGTATCTCCAAAAGTATCGAATTTACTAAAGTTGACTAAGCACTTCACTAAAAATATTCCTCTCACAATCTACTTATTAAATAAACTCCATTATCCCGACCAAATATTTCGATAGCATTATATTGCTGTCACGTTACGAATTTACTGAAAAAAGTCGTGAATTATCGTCTATTGGGGCATCCCACAAATTGTCATGTTGCATTTTTCATGAGTCCTTACAGAAACGGTGGTATGAATTGTTGATTTAATTATTGAGATAGCCACGTACTCTGAGTTTGAAGAATGGTTACGGATCTTTTTACTTAATCATGAATAATAGAAAATCCGATAGAAATTGATCAAGGAAAATGGCAGAGGAAATGAATGAAGAAAATTTTATTATACTTCATTGATAGTCGGTGTTCTGGTCTGCCGAACTGTCACTTTACAAATTATTCTACCAATGCGTCAACCGCATCGTTTAAGTGTGATTTAAATGCACATATTTAATATAAATATATAATAAATAGTTCGCAATGTTAGAAGATTCCTCTCTCTGGAGTCCATAGCTTTAACCGCAGGGTAAAAAAAAAACAATGATATTATATTATAAAATTATTATTTTAAATATTAATGATTTTTTTATTTTTTTATTTAGCCATTACTGTCCCACTGCTGGGCAAAGGCCTCCCCCAAATCCTTCCAGACATTGACAATGATTTTTTTGGTAGGAAATAATCTAATGTCTGTTACCGCTCTATACACGGCTAAATTTGGATCATTTTAATATCGTGGAGGGTCGATCCGGTACATAAAACTCCATCGATTTGTAAAGATAAATAAAAAAAATAAAGTACTTTTTTCTAAAACTCGAATTAATATACGCATGTACGAAATTAATTTCTTTAAGTAAACATCAGCTGATCGAGTGCAATGACCTGTAGGTAGTTAGTAAGCAACGACCGATAAGTACCTACAGGTCATTAGACTCACCGGTTCGACCCTCCAAGGGATTAAACAGATCAAGACGTGTATATGTGTTCTACTTACGTCTTTGTAGGTACTTACACAATGGCTGTTGAAGAAGTTTTTACAACGAGTGTTTATTTCAAGTTTCATTTAAAAAAAGTTTAGTCTACAGCTCATTTTTTCATTAGAGATAATGATTTGACAATTCGAATGTTGCATGTTTTTTCCATTTCATAAATAGTGAGGTGCCGCTACCGATATTGACCGAAAGATCGAAAAATATTCGTAAAAATCGTAAGAATTATCATTTTAAATTTTTACGACTAATTGTGGTCAGCTGGGACTCAGGCTCGAATCGAGTGTCGATTTTTTGTAATGCAGAGATTTGAAATCACAGCTTGACGACCAATGATGGTACCATCAATGTCGGTTTCACATTCGTACCTGTATTGCATTGTTGCTTCGAGTTATCATTTTCTGTTTCCAGTTCAATCTTTTTTTGTAAGCTTTGTAAGGATTCGTCTTAGATTAAATCAAAACTGCGGATTCGTAAAAGTTTTGTAAAGTTGTCAATCTGGCTTCGATCTCTTTTAAGGTATGAAGTATAATGTATTTTTCGTCTTCGTTAGCACAACCTGAAGGTTGCTCGTAATCGTTTCAGGCTCTACTGTTCAACAGACCTCCTCGTCACCAATGTTGAATAAATTATAATATGTCCATTATGTAAAAAAAACATTCAATTAATGTATTGATAGAATGACAAGTTCTAAATATCAACACCGTTGCTAGGCTACGCAAAGAGTCTTTATTCTGATTCTGAAGTGTCCGAGTAAAATGAATCATCAGAATCGCTACCTACTTCAATTGTAAAATTTTCGATAATGTTTTCGGCGATATGACCCAAGTGGTAAATTTGGTCTTCCACTTTAATAACGTGTGAGATGCAGTCACTCCATCGCTGAGGGGATACTTGACGAATTCCTTCAACTATTAAACGTTGGACTTCCTTAATTTTAAATGTTTTATTATTTTTCGCTACGTACCCCTTCACTTGTGCCCACACCAACTCAATCGGGTTAAGCTCACAATGGTAAGGGAGCAAACGTAAAATTGTGACACCTCGTTCAGCAGCCATATCATCAACAACATATTTTTCAAACCTCTTTCTTTCTTTTCGGGCAATCTCTATTAGCTCGGCTTTCAACATACATTCTTCAAATGGAACATTTTTTTCTTTCAGTCAGTCTTGAATTTGGGCCTTGCGCCAATTTGAATTTGGTAGAAGTTCTACTTTCCTTGAATGGTAAGGAGCGTTATCGATGACCAGCACCGAGTTTTCTTTTAACTTTGGGAGAATCCCTTTTAACCATTCTTCATATCGCTCCGAGTTCATCTCTTTGTGATAATTTTTTTAGCTTCAAATATTAATAACGCATCGTCCACAAAACCATCTTGACTTCCAATATGGGACACCACCACCCGTTTCCCTTTGCTTGTTGGACCTTTCAATCCAGTTGTCAAATCTTCCAAGAAAGCTTGACAAGATGATTTAATGTTCTGGTCAACCCAGTTTTTTTTTTTGGTCAACCCAGTGCTTATTTACAGTATGACCTAAAATATAATTGGCACATAAAAGACAACATAATAAATAGTCCTGACATGTTTATATAAAAAGAAATTACTTGAGTTCAGCAGTTGTCTAGGAAGGGATTATAACATTGTATTGGAGTTCGGGCCAGAAACTATCGTGCACGTATAGTCAGCTACGTAAACACACCCACACACAAGCGGAGGGCTGGTGGTCTTGGACACCAGGATGTAGATGGGTCAAAGAGGTCATACCATATATAAACGAAACTCTTACTAAATGCCTTTTGCGACTGGACACAGGCAGTCCGCGTGGTGGGGACTATCACCGGACCCATCCTTAATCCTGCTTACTAAACAAACCCCTTCACACAATAGGCAACACAGACAGTCTCCTGTGCAGAGCATTCTTGGAGACGGAGGAGACAATACAAAGAAATGCGCCTGTCTGGGTTTGAACCCGCCGCCTACGAAGCGTCAGGCCCGCAACCGCGGTGGATGTTAGTTCTTAGCCTAAGTAAAAGGCCGCGTGTAAAAAAAGATTGTAATATATTTGAATATTTTTATTTTAAAATTTGTATTAGACTCTAATATAAACAAACACTATCATATCTTGGTCCTTCTTGCCTTAAAGGTTGTATTACTAAAAGAACCGGTAAAAAAAAAAATCGAATTTGGAGACATCACTTTGATCAAAAAGCTGGTATCATATTTCCGAAGTTTGACATTTGCACTTGTCAAATCATTATCTCTAATGAAAAAACAGAGTTTAGAAAAATTTAAGAAAGAGAAAACTAACCTGAAATTCGTAAAAAAATTGTCCGAAAAAGTTTTCTTTGTAAGAGATATTGTTATAAGTCTTTTATGAGTTTTAACAGACTCTGTAACAATATAATTTTAACCCTAATACTTGTTTTTCCACTGGTTTAGTTCTAGTGATTACTTATTAAAATCTAAACTATTTAAATTATGAAATTACATCCGTACTCCAAAATATGGGTTGAAAACCGATCGACTTTTGGAAAACGTAGGTAATTTCTTCGAAACTGTTCACGGCGGCCACAATGGAGGTTTTGGTTGCTTTGAGGGTTTTAGACTCTAGTCTAATGGTGAGTAAATCATTAAAATCTGTGTGGTTCTTTCCTCAAAAGACCATCTCAGACACTAATCTGCACCTTATATGATTTGACTAAAGGTCATATTTGCTGTATGGACTTTAAAAGAGATTTTAACCCCTGAGTTTGTTTCGGTGTTTCTTCTCAGGGTAGTCAGCTAGAAAACACCAGCCTCAATTTTTTTTGTCAGTTTAATCTAGATGAGGCTCTTGGGTGGGGCGGGAAATAGTGTCAGACTCTTACTGACTAAAAACCTAAAACTGACAAAAAAAAATGATGTGTAAAAGTGTTTTTGAAAAACCTATTTGCAAAATAAATATAATTTATCATTCATCTTAGATTTTCTGTCAATATTAATAGTCATGACTGAGTCTGTGGAATACCTCAGTGCAATACTCGATGAATCTTCGATAGAGCTTTCGTAAGAGTTTGTTACTTATATTAAATATGAATATGGAGGTCATGGTAAAAGCACCTCCTTCTGTCTATATTGGATGATTACTGGTTGTGTAGTAGTTGTGTTAGATTCGAGTCCAGGTTTTCTCATTGCGATGTTAGCGCGTAATCTACCTTCCCCTATAATATATCAATGCAGTATACACACCGAGGTACTAGATTATTTTTCTCTAGCCAGCTAGAAATCGATATTAAAATACTTCCAGCCACTTATCGACAGCCAGCTCAGTGTCCTCAAAATAAATCATGGGTTATCGGCAACTTCCACTTGTTCGTTTACTTGGCCCGAAGTATCGAAGTGGAAATATTCCTTGTCCGTGAGTCTGTACCCAAAGGTATATTGGGAACAATTTTTTCTTTCCTTTTGTTTGTTTTGAGCTGTTCGGTCTTAATGGTGTTTTAGAGTAAACCTTGCTGTGTTTTTTATAAGAATGCCTTCGGCCCAGGGCCCTGGGTGACATTTTCACATAACCTTTGGCCCCAGTAGGCTTCGGCCCTGCTGGGCCACTACAGTTTGCTGACAACTCCTTGGGGCGCGCGGGAACAGTGCGCGCCGTAGACGACTTGAGCTCGGACCGGTCTGTTACCGGACGGACGGAGACCATTGCCCGCCGTCCGCGATCCCGCGCCTACGGTGGCCAGAAATCGGGATCGGAATCCCGGTGGCAAGAATGATAGTGGTCTTTGTAATATTCGGCATATCTCTACTATAATATGCATGAACCTAAGTTAAAGTTTCTTCATGAATCACTTTGTGTTCAGTACAGACTCACAGGACCGTTCGTTATGGCGACACTTGGGGAAGGTTTACATCTAACAGTGGAAGTTTTCAGCTGAAATTATGATGATAATGATACTTATTTTTTATCCTGGGAGTATGTTTCCTTGGGACTACTTTCTACTATCATGCAGGCGAAGCCGCTGGTAGCAGCTACATAGTTTTATTAACTGGTTAGAAAATAAAAAGCTCGTTTTGACGTTTGAAAAAGAGCCTAGAATGTAACTTGGAACGAAACTGAAAGTAACAATAATAATTAGGGGTCTGGTGTAGTAGTAGCTACACTACACTAGACAAGCCGATAGATAGTCTGAGTACAAAATGTCAAAACGTGCCTTTTATTTTTTGTCAACTTTAATAAGGATACAGATCGATTAATTGAGTAAATATGTATATTTCTAAAGAGACTTGGCTGAAATTTCGGCACAGTTGACATTTAATTAAATATCTCCGACAGTAATTGATAGAAAATTGCTTACTGTGTACATTTCATGCATCAACGGGTATGTCAAGTGGGTGGCGTAATTATAAGGGTTTTAATTTGTTTAGGTGTTAAACTTGTTTAATTTCTGCGTAATTTCTTGTCTAGTTAAATGAGTGAACGTTTTGTTTTTCATTAATTTGTAATTTAAAATATGTGTCATGGATGGAATATGTTTTATTAATTTGAGAGCAGTGGTAGTCGAGTGGTAACGGCCCCGACTTACGAGTTGTAGGTTTTTTTTTTTTTTTTTTATGGTAGGTAAAATCATCCAATGACAAATCCCGCCCTTGGGCGGAGCGGGAAGTAGTGTCAGACTCTTACTGACTAAAAACCTACCCCGTTCCTTCGTAGCCTATCGTGCCGGGGTCGAGCATTCCTTTCGGAACTAACCCATGACCCCAGTAGGCTTCGACCCTGCCTGCCTGCAGTTAGCAGGCTGGGCCTCTTCGGTGTGCTGACAGCTCCTTGAGGCGCGCGGGAACAGAACGCGCCGTCGACGACTTGGGCTCGGTCCGGTCGGTTACCGGACGATCGGACAGCGTGCTACCCATTGCACGCCGTCCGCAAGCCCGCGCCTACGGTGGCCGGAAATCGGGATCGGAATCCCGGCGGCGGCTGGGGCGAGCGCCCCGTTGCCTCTGCCTGATGCGGTCGGCCTCCTCCTTTGCTAGCATTACTGCTTCGCAGAAGGAGGCGACCGCCTGCCATCCCTCCTCACTACGGACCATGGCCTGAACCAAGGCCCGGCGAGAGAGATCGCTGCCGCCGATCGCCCCCACGAGGACACGGCGATGCTCCGCCCAGGCGGGGCACACCTCTACAGTGTGCTCCACCGTGTCCTCCGGATGTTCCGCACAGTGGCGACACCCGGGCGAATCCTCCGCACGAATCCGGAACAGGTACTTAGCGAACTTTCCGTGTTCGGTAAGCACCTGCGTCGTGCGGAAGTTGAGAACGCCGTGAGGTCTTTCCAGCCACGCCCCAAGGATGGGCCTTATCGCCCCAAATGTGGCGCGCCCCGAACGAGGTTGCGATAGTCGTTGACGCCATTTCGCCATGAGATCCCGCCGGAGCTCTGTCCGCCATGCCTCGACTTGTCGTGGCAGCGGAATTTCGCCCCGGCGTTGCATCTCCATGCGCTTGTCGTGCATGTGTGCAAGGACTGTTGCCTCCAGATCCCACGGCGGTTGGCCAGCAAGGAGGGTCGCCGCCTCGCGGGAGATCGTTCGGTACCCTCGCACCATGCGTATTGCCATGACCCTCTGGCACGCATTCAGCCTGGCCCTCGGTTGCTGTTGCAACGTCGGTGCCCACACCGGAGCCCCGTAGAGAGCCATGGACCGAACGATTCCCGCGTAGAGCTTCCGGCAGGAGGCGTCTGGTCCCCTGAGGTTGGGCAGGAGCCGCCCGAGAGCAGCCCCAGTCCGATTCAGTTTGGGAGCCAGACGTCGGAAGTGCTCCTTGAAATTCCACCAGCTGTCGAGGACGAGTCCCAGGTACTTCATCGTCGACCCGACTACGAGTTGTAGGTCGCGAGTTCAAGCCCAGGTAGGCGCATTACTTTGTATAATTTATTTCATCACTACTGCTCTCAAAACGGTGAAAGAAAACATCGTGAGGAAACCGGCATTAGAAACAAAAATTCGAAGACATGACTGACATCCACCCGCATTAGGCCCGCGTGGTAGATTACGGCCCATTCCCTCTCCTAGTGGGAAGGCCTGAGTCCCAGCAGTGGGAAAATTACGAGGCTGATGCTATGCTAATTTTTTATATATTTTTCCGTCACTATAAAAGGAAGTTTGAAAGTGGTGCCAGTAACTGAAAAGTTGAAAGGGAACAGGAACGTGGGATGATCATGTGAAGGATGAAACGCATTTTACTAAAAGAGTTATGAATAGAGTGAATGGATTGAGAAGGAGAGAGGTCAATGAAAATATGGGCGGATTGTGTGAGGAGAGATATGAAAGAGAAGGGAGTCGGTGATAGTGTGATGGTTGACATGATAGAGTGAAAGAAAAACACATGTGGCACCGACCCTATGTAACATGGTAAAAGCCCGGGAAGATGACGATGAATAATTTATCATCATGTTTAGGTTTTTTTGCTATTGCTGGTAGTAGATACTTGGATGAAGTTTGCACGTAATCGAAGAGGTCAGCGTAGAAATTGAAAACCTCAACTCAACTATAAGTGAAATCGATCTATGAATAATGATGATATAGTCTATTAAGTTATCTATCGTAAACACAAGTCTTAAGGTAGAAGTACATTGCATGGATGTCCGCCACAGACGTAGATCTGGGCGCGTCCATCTCCACACATTTTATGTGGAAACTACACTCTTAGAACTACACTTGACAGACCTTGGATCACCCTGATTGGCATATGTGGCCGACGACGGCTCAGTGTAGTTCTCACTTAAGACTGTAATAAAATACCAATTTGCTTGCACACATAGTATAGAACAAATTCCCTAACGAGATTCTCTGTCTATCTTTCTGTTTGTCATAAACCCAAAAACTACTAAATAAATTTTCATGCTTATGAAGATTTGTAACACGCGTACAAAGTTGTGGCGACTCGCTAGGCAGTTTATAAAATCGCTAATTAAGCAGTAACCGCTTAGCTAACTATTAATCATAGACGACCGTAAAACACCAAATTTCTTAAGTGACGAGCAATTATAAACTTGTTGTAATGACATTTTCAGCGTTTTACATGTCGTTAAACCAAATCCCTTTTGTTGGACAGTTTACAGCTATAATATAACCATAATGCTGATGAAGCTCTTTATGACTAGTGTAAAACTTCTGATATTCCGCAAATAAAAAGTTTTTTTTTCTTTCTTTTCTTTATATCGAGGTTTTGATGGGTGTTGTACTTTTGAGATAGTTTTTTAGATTCAAAAATGAAATAAGTAGTAAGGTAGGGTTCACAAACATTAAATGACGCAAAAAAAGAAACACAAAACGACTGCTAATGATTTATTTTGCACAAAAAAATAAAGAAGAATGTGCTACAGAACCTGTAAATAAAAAAACCAGGCAAGTGCGACTCGGACTCGCGCACTGAGCACAAACTTGCCTACGAAAATGTGTGCGTGTGTGCGTGAACGCTTGAAGTTGACCATGCCCCCAATTCCTTTGTTCTGCCCTTGTGACTAATGAATAAGATGACGTCAGAACAAAAGAAATTGGGAGCGAGTCTAAGTCCAAGCGTTCATGCTAAACGAAACAATTGTAACTTGGCTAGGGGGGCAGTTCAATACCCGAACCGAGTCTTGAAGATTTTTCCGAATCGCAAAAAACAGTTCTTTTTTTGGAGACGTAACAAATTTCAGGATGACTTAGGTCAACGGAAAGTACCCTATGAATTTTGATTCTCTTGAGTGTCAAAATCTACGTTTTTTGCGACATAAACGGCCGTATCTTTTTTAATTTTTTTCAGTCTCAAAGGACCGTAGAATTGAGTATAATAATATGGTTTTAATTTCAACTCGATACTTCTACGAGATAAATGATCTTGACAGACAGACAGCCGGACAACAAAATGATCCTATAAGGGTTCAGTTTTTTTTCTTTTGAGGCACGAAACCCTAATAAAAATGATATACAAAACAGCCTAAACCCAGAGTAAAACTTATTAAATACAAAAGATTTTGATATAAATTTCGGGTAAGTTTTTAATAATTATGTGACCGGCAATCTATATAATCCGGTATTCTAAGTTCGGTCCGTACCTGTACAAGATTCGTGCGGAGACGACGCCCGGATGTCGCCACTGTGCGGAGCGTCCGGAGGACACGGTGGAGCACACAGTCGAGGTGTGCCCCGCTTGGGAAGAGCATCGCCGTGTCCTTGTGGGGGCGATCGGCGGCAGCGATCTCTCGCGCCGGGGTTTGGTTCAAGCCATGCTCCGGAGCGAGGAGGAGTGGCAGGCGGTGTCCTCCTTCTGCGAAGCAGTGATGCTAGCAAAGGAGGAGGCCGACCGCATCAGGCAACGGCGTACACGCCGCCGCCGCCGCCGGGTTTCCGATCCCGATTTCCGGCCACCGTAGGCGCGGGCTCGCGGACAGCGGGCAATGGGTAGCTCGCTGTCCGTCCGTCCGGTAACAGACCGGTCCGAGCTCAAGTCGTTTACGGCGCGCACTGTTCCCGCGCGCCTCAAGGAGTTGTCAGCAAACTGAAGGGGCCCGATAGGGCCGAAGCCTACTGGGGTCAAAGGGTATGTGAAAATGGCACCCGGGGCCCTGGGACCAAGGCGAAGAATGGAACGGGGTAGGTTTTTAGTCAGTAAGAGTCTGACACTACTTCCCGCTCCACCCAAGGGCGGGATTTGTCATTGGATGATTTTACCTACCGAAAAAAAAAAAAAAAAAAAAAAAAAAAAATACAATACCCAGGCAATGTATAGAATACGGTTTAAATAAGGCTTTTATTTTCAGGTGGTGATAAAAAAACCTTAATCTAACCTGTCTGTGTTAGGGTGCCATAAAATTACAAATCAAATCAAAATAAAAATAATTTTTATTTCAGATAGACCTACATGGGCAGTTGGGCACTTATAAAACGTTTGAAGCTAGTGTACGGTTCCAAATTAGTTTTTTCCTATGGAGAAGAACCGGCAAGAAACTCCATGGTTAATCTTTTAAAAAAAAAATGGTTTTCTTACAATATTTCCATATACATAAACAGTATTAATAAAAAATTATGTAAGGATAGTGTAGATCAGTCAATATTGTACCCAAGAGCACATTGGATGATTTTACCTACTTAAAAAAAAAAACCCACCATCACACTCACATCACCACATCACCTTCTTCCCTGCTCTCGTCTTTTACACACATTACCGGCAGCGCATTCGGTATTGTATAGAATACCTGAATTATACAGATTGACAGTAACAAATACACAAAACCAGGAATCCATCAAAATCGAGTAAGGCCATTACATGAATAGGATGTTCATGCATTTTAGGACTGAAGTTTAGCTACATACGGGCCAATTCAATCTAGCCAACCAAAATCATGCGCACTTTAGCTATTAACTAAGGCTTATTTATTTTGTTTTATAGTTTTACAACATAATTTTATATCGATGTAGCACGGCTAAGGAAAGGCGACGCCATCGTGTGTGTGTGAACTGGGGGACCATACTTGCATTTCGCAAAATAAAAATCTAAGGATTTTGTAAGTCTCAAAACCGGGGGACTGTTTGAGGTCTAAGGGACCCGTTTTAAAAAACGCTATTTTCAAATTGTGTCGATATTTTTTTTTTCATTATATTTTTACAAAATGCTTTACGACTTTTACAAAAACTTGGTGCAGAAAAGGAAAGATTTTATGTATTAGTTCCGGTAATATTCGCTAAAATATTTTTCTCTCTTGTGTGGATTGAGGGACCCCAGTTTAGTCATTATATTTTTTTTATCTTTGGTGTTTTGTGGTCTGAAATTTTGTAAATATCTTTACAAATTCTTTACTAAAAGTCTGTAATCACAATACTTCAATTTTCCAGATACTTTTCGAGATTTGGCTGATGGTCTGTGAGGACTGAGGGACCCCACTTTAAGGGCTTTATTATTTTTTGTATATTTTTTACAAATTCCCAGACTTGTTTTAAAATTGTTTTAAGATTTTCACTAAATCCTTAGATTTTTATTTTGCGAAATGCAAGTATGGTCCCTCAGTTCACACACACACACGCCATCGAGTTCAACCGCGTCGAAGGTGGCGTTCATTTTTTTTTGGGAGGTGGCGAATCAGCTATGGACATCTGTCGCTCCAGTCACTTATGTTTCAGTTGCCCTTTGTTTTCAGGACCTCAGGTTACCTTTTCAGTAACTCCTGATGGCCCCAGTGGACATCAGCCCTGCTGGGCTCTCACGGTTTTGCTGACATCTCAAAGCACGCGTGGAATAATGCGCGCCGTCGACGATTGGGCTCGGACCTTAGCAAACGACATGCTATCCATTGCTCACTGTCCGCAAGCCTGCGCCTACGGGGTCTACATATTGCTCTGTGACTCCTGATACCCGAGGCGTCTCCTGTCGCGGCGGGTGGGGCGTGAGGATAGACGCCCCTTCACTTTTGAGACCGTCTAAAAAGTGGTGAGATGATCTGATCATGTTCTCTGAGAAAACTTGGTCAGAGATCGCCTAGACAAAGACGTTTGGAATGAGAAAGGGAAGGTTTATGCCCAGCAGTGGGACAATAATTTTTAGTTAATTTGCTTGCATTACACCGCAGATCTACCCTTGTTAAGGCCACAATTGTACCCATAGATTTCTGTTTGTGTAAAACTTTTGTTACTATTTTAGTGTAAAATAATAAACTATATCTCACTATATTCTATCCACTTGTAACCTGTACTTATAACTAAACACAGTATAAAACTGACAACCTCATACTTTTATTAATATAAGCTTACTGGATAGGTAGACACAAGCGCCATCAAATCAACGGATATCTCTACAAGTATCGCAGTAAAAATCTGATGATGCAGATTGCAAAAAAGCATGAGAATGAAAAATTAAAACCAGATATAAATTGAATTAAAAATATCCAGTCTGCAGGCAAAATATAGTCAGAGTAATTGCTATATTGAATATATGAGAAGGTAGGTATTGTTCAATATACACCGTTAAATTTTAGTCGTTTTAATCCCGCGGAGGATCGATTTGGTACTTGAAACACTATCGATTTGTAAAGAGAAAATTAAAAAATAAAGTACTTTATTTTTAAACTCGAATTAATTTTTGCACGTACGTAATTAATTTCTTCAACTAAATATTAGCTGACCGAGGCCAATGAACTATAGGTAGTTAGTACACAACGACCGAAATCTACCTACAAGGTCATTGACTCGTCTACTTAAAGAAATTAATTTCGTACATGCGTATATTAACTCAAGTTTTAGAATAAAAGTACTTAATTTTTTAATTTTATCTTTACAAATCGATAGTGTTTCAATTACCGAATCGACCCTCCACGGGATTAAAACGACCAAAATTTAACGGT
The DNA here is from genome assembly GCA_958295575.1 of Leucania comma. Classification (NCBI taxonomy): domain Eukaryota; kingdom Metazoa; phylum Arthropoda; class Insecta; order Lepidoptera; family Noctuidae; genus Leucania; species Leucania comma. The sequence continues at coordinate 7,809,053 of OY282474.1, read as the reverse complement.
GTAGATACAGAGTTTTTTTAAGCTGAGAAATTATTCAATGACTTCTCCCACTCAGTGGAGTGTGACGGCGTGTCAGACTTTTAATGACTATAACCACACTTATGCTCCTTCTTTGCTTTGCGTTCCAGGACCACGGGTTTTCCTTCCGGTATTCAACCCATTGGTTGTACCTAGTAGGCTTCGACCCTGTTTGGCTCTTACGGTTTCGCTGACATCTCTTTGAGACGGTCGAACCCGCCTCGGCGTCAGGCGTCAGGGAGGCAACTGCCTCGTCGCTCTCGTAAAGAACACTGGCACAGTGACCACCCAATCGGTTTTTCATCATCATAATCAGCCTTTTAATGTTCCCACTGCTGGGACTCAGGCCTCCTCTGTAGGAGAGGGAAAGGGCCGTAATCCAACAAGCGGGCCCAGTGCGGATTGGTGGATGTCACATGTCTTCGAATTTTTGGTTCTAGGACATGCCGGTTTCCTCACGATGTTTTCCTTCACCATTTTGAGAGCAGTGGTGATAAATTAAATTACACAAAGTAATGCGTCTGGCGGGGTATGAACCCGCGACCTACAATTCGTAAATCGGGGCCGTTACCACTCGGCCACCACTGCTCTTCTGTTTTTAGTTTTCATAAATGGACCTTGTAAAACTGTATATTTGTTAAACTTTTGTATAAGTATGATAAAGTTTAACAAATTCTACAATAAACAACATGTCAGCGATAGTGAAACATTTAATTGAAATGCAAAGAGAATTTGCTGTACCGACTAACAAAGTCGTAAACTTAATGTCTCGCGGCCAAAACCATGAGAATTTAGTATCTTTGATAAACAGCTAGTAAATGGGCCTGGCTTATTGTACAAGATAATAATCTAGTCTAAAGAAAGTTAGTGCTTTTTAATTTTCCGAGATTTTGTCAACGTTTTCTCTAAATCTTTTGTGTCTTACAGGGAACGTCTTTCTTCATTAATTTTATTATGCTGTTAAAAATTTCGTTCTTTTTTAGACTTAATTGAAAAATATTAGAACGTTCTATTATCGCAACCTAATAGAAATCTGTATTCATAGAATATATCAAACAAACTTTCAGACTTTTTGATTCTTATGTTCAAAACGTGCAAAGACAAAAAAATCACCAATGAATTAAAAGCACTCTGTCTAATATTTGCCTCCTTCTGCAAAGCAGTAATGCTAGCGAAGGATGCGACTGCACGCGAGCGAGAACAGACGTCCTCACGTTCCAGCTGCCTGGAGCCTGACCCCAATTTCTACCCTCCCCACGTCTACGCGTAAACGTGAGCCGTAAGGACGAGATATGGGTAACTCGTAATCGTCTAAGCCGATCCCGAGTCACCGACGATCCCGCTCGGCGGTCTCCGTCAAGACCATCGTGGCCTCACAAAAGGAGGCAACTTCGCTCCAGTTGTATATTTCTACTACTGCTAGCATTAGTGAGTTGAATGACCTACAAGAAAAAATCTTTTCTGTTCTTACATATTTTCTTTAAACCCTTACTGAAGCGAACACCCACTACCTTTCCCAGCTAACCCCTTGTCGTATTTAATTTAAAATAAACAATACAAATCCTGACCAAACAAACTCTTTTGCTGTGACGTTGATCGCGGGTCACACAACCTTTTTTCGAGATTACAGAGAGCAAAAGCTAAATAAAAAAAAGTAGTCTAGGAGGCAGTAGCTTGACAAAGTATTTCCGATTCCAATTCAATTTATTCAGAGTACTCTCAAAGTGTTTATTCGTTCAACACAAGGGGGCTCTGGTACGAGGAATTTTTCACCTTTTTATAGATGAACTCCCGGACAATGTTTGTTTTGTAGGTTTCTTTGTTAAAGATAAATAGAGGCGGTAAAATGTCGTGGCGTGGCGGTTTGTTGAAATTAATTATATCACTGTCTTCTTTATAAATTGTTGGACTTACAAACTTGAAGACGGGCGGTGACCGTTGTTATTACCTGAAAAGAGTGAGATGTCTCATTAGAATTTTTTACAATATTTTTTCACAGATGTTTTTGAAGCGTTCACAAGAAGAAGGGTTTAAATAAAACGGATACCAAGTTAGAATAAAATTGTTTGATCGAACCTACTAAGGCCGATGTCTGCTCGGGCTACGGGTACATTCGAAAGAGTTACCGTGGCCTTAGGGCACCTTCACACTTAATAAAAACGTGCGACTGCCGCGCTACAATTGCCGCGCATCATATATTTTTAAGAAGTAACAAAGTAGCGAGACGGCAGCGCTGCAGCCGTGCTGCCATTGCGCGGCAGTTTGCTGTTAATTTGAAGCCGCCCTTAAAACGCAAAAGGCAATTGAAAGAGGAGACTATTTTGCAGAAAAATCTGACACGCCCTGTCGGTCCAGGAGAAGTCATGATGATGATGATGATGAATAATCTATTTTATTAAGTGGTTATAGCTGTATTTTTATCAAGCGATGCTTCGGTGCTCGGCATTCGGTATTTAGGCTGCATACTTAAATAACTTGCCAATGCTCTTTGGCCTTGATCGATTATCAATTTGGCAAGTCGTTTCCAGGCTTATATATTTTAACAACTATTAAAAGCATGAGGCAAATATTAGTAGAGTAAATATAGAGTCAAGCAAGCAAGTTGTACGGTTATGATAATAGGATGAAACGCATGTTACTCGATGAGTGATGAGTATACGTATACATGTGGATGGATGAAGAGGGAGAAGAGGCCAAAAAAAAGATGTGTAAAACATTGCTGTCACTTACAGTTCGACTGGCCTCTTGGTCTAGTGGTTAGTGGCTGTGGTACTGCTATGTCGGAGGTCGTGGGTTCGATTCCCACCCAGGACAAATGTTTGTGTTATGAGCACGATCATTTGTTCTTTGTCTGGGTGTTATTTATCTATAACATGTATGTATTTAGAAATATATAAGTATGTTTATCAGCTGTCTGGTACCCATAACACAAGCTCAGCTTAACTTGGGACTAGACGGTGTTGTGTGATAGTTTTGGAAATATTAAAAAAAAAAGTTCATAGTATGATTTTACTATAGGTATTATTTGTGCTATAGATATTAGGTTCCGTTTTTTTTTTTTTTGTTAATTTGTTGAGCCCTGATAGGTACATATAGCAATCAAGTTAAGATTTGTCTGTAACTTCATATGTGCAATAAATTTATTTAGATAAAAGCGAAATACCACTTCGTGATTAATCGAAATATCAGAAACTATAACACCTACAAAATTTAAAATTTGGCAGGTAGGTTTCTTAAAGGGTGTAGATATCCTCTAACAATGGATTTTATGAAACTCCACCCCTAAGAGGGTAAGACGAAGCTTGTATGGAGAAACCGACTTTGGTAGAAGCCAGAAATTAAATAAATGACAGCACGTTTTGCAGTTATTCAGTTTGGCTTCTGCGCTTCGTGTCGCGAGTTCGTTAAGTTCGATCCCAGTACTGAACAAATATTTGTTTAACCTACAAATCGTAGTTGTTTCGGTTCTGGTTGTCTTATGTATGCAAGTTTACGTGTTCGTAAAAGCAATTACGCTACGAATAAACGTTTTTTCATTCTTTTTTTCGATACAAAAGTAACTCCCTAGTGTGGGGACACGTTAAAAAAAAAATTGAATGGAACCTACAAACAAACCACGAATGAGTTCAAAAATAGGATCAAATTTTTTATTGTAATCTATTACTGGAGAGGAAAATCACAGTCTATACACTAAGTGAATATATTACCGGCAATCTATATAATTCGGTTTTCTACACAATACCTAGGCAATGTATAGAATACGACTTAAAGTAAGGCTTTTATTTTCAGCTCAGGACAAAGAAAAAATAACCCTAACCTAACCTATCAGTGTCGGGGTGCCCTAAAATTACATCACCTCCTTCCCTGCTCTCGTCTTCTACACACATTACTGGCTGCGCATTTGGTATTTATTGAATACCTGAATTATATAGATTGCCGCTAACAAATACATTACTTCGCACGTATCAAACAGTGACGAAAGGTTTCTATCTGTTGTGTCTGGCTTCGTTTCTCGGTTGAAAGAGTCTTGAGAGCTTCGAAAATAACTCCTTACCTTTCAGCATTGTGTGCCTGGCAAGCTTTGGGAGGAAACCGTCGACAGTGAAGCTTTTACTTAGATTAAGGAGACAGGTAAATACCTACACTATCCTGATAATGTGTTACGATGTGGTCTATTTGCTCGACATATGTTTCGTTTATTTTTGTTTTTCTTGCCTAGGGTACATTCCCATCGACGCAAAGCTGGGTAGATTGGAGAGGAGAGACCCGTGAATTGGTCAATCATAGTGCTCGTGCAGTGCTTTAACCTGATGAGAGTTGCAGGAATATGATAAATGCGAGACGCACAAGGCCGTTCATAGTGGCGACACTAGGTGGAGACCTACGTCCAGCAACGATGGTGAAATCCTCCTTCAGGCGTCCAGTGACGTTTAGACTGGTAAGTACCAATCAAAAAAGGTTCCTTAATTTTCTTAGACTAGCATCCATCAGCGATTTCGCTAGCGTGAAAGTAGAATTATCTTATGGGAATATAGTCCTGGGATAAAAATTATCCTATCCATAGAATAAGGTTTGGTGGTAGTACCTAATTTTATACAAATCCCTTGAGCTGTTTAGCGGAATAGTTACAAACATACAAACTCACTTTTTCTCTTCGAACGCCGATTGTAGATACATACGTTTGTACACCTTGAATGATCTTGAAAAAAGCTAATTGTCACATTGTACACACAGGTGTACGAAATTCATTCGACCGAAAATTTTGGTCTTTATGTCTTCGTTTCAGGTTTTTTTTAAATACTTTTTTTAATATGATTTTCTTAAAAAACGTGCAATTACGTGATAATAATGCCACCTCGCAGGTGAGAGATAAATACTTATTGATGTGATTATCATTGCCTATTTTCCCAATCTGTTAAGCACACTTTTTTATTAAAAATAAATTGAAGAATTGATAATAAGAGATTCCATAACGAAAGCATTTGCAACCTCTTCTTCACCATAATGCGTCTTTACTTATACTAAGAAATTCACGCAAAATAACCTAAAAATCCCCATAACATTATTCCCTTCAGAATGTAAGGTGCTTGTAACAAACAATTTACGTAATAATACGTTCACACGCGATCCACGCTTTATACTAAGTGAATATACGTTTCTTTTGAGATGAGATAAAAGGGTAATTCAGTGTTTTGAGATCCTAGTACCATGTGATAATAATGTTAGCAGTTACAAGTGAGAAATGACGTAAAAGTAAGTAAGTTTATTAAGTTCTTTCGTAGAAAGCTGTTGACTCTTGTATATTGTTAATTATCCAATTTGATTCCTTTATTGTACACCAATTACACATTCAAGAAGCTGCCAGGAAACCGTAGAGGCCCAGCCTGCTAGCTGCAGGCAGGCAGGGTCGAAGCCTGCTGGAGTCATGGGTCAGCTTCCGAAAGGAATACCCGGCCTCGGCACGATAGGCAACGAAGGAACGGGGTAGGTTTTTAGACAGTAAGAGTCTGACACTACTTCCCGCTCCGCCCAAGGGCGGGATTTGTCATTGGATGATTTTACCTACCATAAAAAAAACACCAATTACACATCAAAAAAGAAAACTAAAATACATACATACAATGGGCGGTCTTCTCTCTGTCTCTAATTATAATAACATTAACATTTTTTATTATTATTATAGATTTTTTAATAATTTTTTATTGTTAATTGTCGGACGTATAAATTGGTTGAGCGATTGGATTCTGTGCTACGTGCCTCGGCTTTGATTCCTGCTTGAGATATATATTTTTATGGTCTAAATATAGGTGGTATACTGTATCATCATTTTCCTGCCCTTGTCCTGTTTTACTTGGGGTCGACGCAACACATTTTTTTCTTCCATTCTGTCCTGTCACTCGTCACGCTTCCTTCCACCGACCGCACCAACTTCCTTTTCTTTCATAGCACTCCTCACACAATTCATCTATCTTTTTTGGCCTCCCTCTCCCTCTCCATCCATCCACATGTAAACTCATAACTCTTTTAGGAACATGCGTTTCATCCCTTCTCTTCACAAAACCATACCACGAGAAATGTTTTCCTTTCAACTTTTCAGTCACTAAAGTAGCGCCTACTTTCAAGCTTCTCCTAATGTAATTGGTATACAAACACAAACAAATTCTTCAGCTTTTTATGTTAATAATAACTATACTATATTATTAACATAAAAAACTGAAGAATTTGTTTGTTTGTTTGAACGCGCTAATCTCAGAAAAAACTGTTCTAAATTAAAAAAAATTATTAATTATTATTATTGTTGGGTAGCCCATTTATCGAGAAAGGCTATGTGATATCACGCTACGATCTACGGGAGGAACGGTAGCCAAAGTCGCGAAGAACAGTTAGTATAATATAAACAAGCAAAAAAGACATTAGGGCATTTAAATGAATCCTCCGTGACTGTAAAACCTTCTAAACTTTTTCCTTCACTCATAAAACAGACTAATAAACAGCGTCACTATCAATACTTGTAACACCACACAGGGATAGTGAACTCAAATTGGTGAACATGACACTAAATATATGAAAAAATATAACGTGGTCATGAATTAACCCCATAGAATCTTGACTTGAAATAGGCAAACCTTGAAACTAAAAACTTAATTTGCAACTCCAAATTCGTATAGCGTAATGTTTCCAGTTGTTTGCTTATTTATTTAAAACTTTATGCACTAATGAAACCTTATACAAAGGTGGACTTAATGCCTTAGTCATTTTAAATTAAAAATTTGTGTGATTACTGCTGTATCAAATCACCTATTATGTTGTAAATACATATAGTTTTGTGCCAGAATTATTTTGCCGCGTGCCATTACTGGCATCACAGATATGTCAAACAGTAACTGGCATGAATTAAGTTAACTACACTTGTAGAGGTTATGAAAAAAAACTTCCGACAGAGTGAAAATAAAAGGTAAGATCTTCATTCTAAGGATACAAGGTACTTATAGCTAATTTATGCCAAGATGATAATTGTGGCATGACGACAATGTTCTACATTATAATTACTTATTCGCTAGATTTGGAAGAAGCTACGCTGCTGACAAAGCTATTTGTAGCAGGGTTGCTACGCTTATCTCACGCGTGCCGTAGGTTTGCCATCCCTGTGCTATAACAATATCTCAAACTTCAGGAACGGATAGTCTGGAGACATCTAGACGTTAATACTTTAGAGCTATATCTTCAGGAAGTGCTGCCACCAGCTTATCCGACATCTGACCGTTTCAGGCCATTGTTGAGCTATCATTTATAAAGTTGAGCTTTTATAGTAGAGCACTTTCTAGTTCATTGTTGATATGTCTTTGTTGCTCGTATGGGTCGGTACAATGAGATCTAGAATGGTGGAGAAAGTTACATATATATATGTAGGTTGATACATGACCAACTTTTTCAGGCTTAAGATTGAACAATATACATTGTGGATAGTATGTAGAAAAAGTAATGTTTATTTGTTAATTTAAATCCTAACTCCCCGCGTCTGAGATAATATTATAATTAACACTTAAAACATAATAATTATTATCTATTACATTAGTGTACAATATATTTTAACTCCAGACATTTTTCAATAAAGGTTTGAGCCGTTTTGTTCGCAGTTCCACAGCAGTTGTTAGTTCACTGGTAACGGCCGATTTATAAGTTGTAGTATGGCGGGAGCAGGCAAAGAGTGCTTTATACGTGTTTTGTTATATAATATATATAATATATAATATAGTCCACAACTATCACACAACACCGTCTAGCCCCAAGCTAAGCAGAGCTTGTGTTATGGGTACCAGACAGCTGATAAACATACTTATATATTTCTAAATACATACATATTATAGATAAACGTGGTACCCACCACGTAGGTTCAGTGCGGATTACCTACGGCCTATTCTCTGTTCTAGAGAGGAGGACTGAGATTGGCCTGGGAGGAGATTGGATTGGGATTTGACTGTGGGGACATAATAAGGCAAATTATGCAGTGCATCGGAGATGTTTGCACAGGCTCGTACTGGTGGGGATTATTCGCAAGTAAAGAAAGCACTTTACGAAGCCACTGCCTAGGAAAGTAAGAGATAGTCGCAACAGCATCCTAAGAACTGTAGCGGAGAGCTCACCGATTGTAAAATTTGTAAAGGGTAGTTGGTACTAACGCTAGATTAAATATTGATTAAGTTACTAACACAGCTAACACTGTATGATTTTTACGCCCAAAATAATTTCTATTCTATTCTAAATCTCAACAAATTATTATAATTATGAATGCCTTATGACGGACGAGCAATAGGTAGCTTGCCGACCAAGTTACATCGTAGCTGATAAGTCTAGCCTACATTTTCCATTCCATTCTAACCTGAACCACAAGGAGTAACAGGTAGCTTTACTTATTACTTCCCAGCACTTTATTGTAAGCATACGCCTTTATGAGCTGTTATCTCCATGTTGATGTTACTCTGTTAAAGGAAAACTCATAAACCATACATAATATTTATCATCATGCTCCATTAACTTTATGTGCAAAGAAAAGTAAAAATGTTATGAAATTGCAGTAAGTAAGACTGACGATACGCAACATTGAAACATGAATATCGTAGTATACTATAAAGGAGAAAGTTATTTGGCGTGTTTGTTTCTCCTTTTTTATTTAATTGTTATAAACTATTGCTTAACTGCGATCCCAGATGGTAAACAGTGATACAATCATTGATTGTGAGGCGCACTATTCACTCTAATTTTGAAGACATCTAAATTATAATCGGACGGGAAGACTGCAGCAGACATACTGTTCCAGTTTTTCGCTGTACGTGGGATAAACGACGAGATAATATAAACGATAAGAATAAACGCTTAGCCCGGACCGTAAAGGTTTCAACAACGTAAGGTTTGGTACTCGCCATACCTCAGGTTACCAGATGGTAGAAATAAGATGGCGGAATCAAGTCATGCAATTCCCGCGCATAGTCTCCAAAATACATCCTGTAAAATACTGGAAGGCTGGCTACCCTACGCCTGTGCTCAAGACTTTGTAGATTGGACTTAACCAAATCCGGATCACCGCTATGCTCAAATGGTTTGAGCATAACGGATTTGGATGAAATTCATTTGTTTAAACTTTATACAGTAGTGATACATAGGTAGACTTAATGCAACAACGTCTTAACTCTCTACCAGTCAACCTAAAAAAGAACTACATTGTGTGTGTGTGTGCACAATAAATAAATACTAGATGTTTCAAATATAATGAAGTATTATTAAAATTGGGTGCTTAAAATAATAACATACGAATATATATACTTGTATTATGTTAAAACCATAAACCAAATAGCTTCTGCCAGCGACTGCGCCCTCATGAAAGTCGGTTTCTCCATACAAAATTTCAACCCCATTTTACTCTCTTTAGGGGTGGAGTTTCGTAAAGTCCGTTCTTAGCGAATGTCTACATCCTATAAAAAACCTACCAAATTTGAAGTTATTAGGTGTTATAGTTTCTGAGATTTCGTGATTAATCAGTGAGTTGTATTTCGCTTTTATATATATATAGATTAATACTATGGTGAATATTAAATCAGTAAAATTAAGAAAACTCAAAATATAATAATTATTACAAAGACCAAACTAGGCTGTAATTTATAAAGGTTGAAATACCAATTTCAGACGAGGGAAGCCGATAGCAAAAGTTAGTAGCTAGCCTTTGCTTTACCCGACCATTTATAATAGAAGAACAAAATTTGATAAATGATTGTTGTTTTGGTCTGTCTAAAAAGACTTGGGAATTTTTGAACGAAATAAAAAATCTGTTGCTGGCAACACGAATTTTAGTTGTCACTCAAATGACAGACTACCATTTAAAAGTAAGTATGAAACAGTCTAGTATGAAACAGTTTGATACTTTTATGTTATTTATCCTACTTTTGTAATATTGAATATCAAGAAAGAGACCGACATATATTTTAAACGATTTTTTTTTACTTTTTTTATTTTTAAAAAGTTCCCTAATAATATGTAATCATTAAAAAATTACTTATATTCGATAGGTTTTATAGGGTTCTCTCAGTAAACAATGATCAAGACCTTTTAATCAACCAGTGTAGTCAATCAAATATCATTGTAGTCTATCAATTACCCAAGTGATTTGACTTTTTAAACAGACTCTACACGTTATTTTTTTTGTCAATTTAAACTGGATGAAGCTGGTGTTTCGTAGCCGACTAGCCTGAGAAGCAATCCCGAAACAAAGTAAGTGATTAAAATCTACAGTAAATGATACTGCATTTACTGTAGATTTCAATCTCTTACTTTTCTTTCTTAAAAAGTTGTGTTTTGTTTTACAAAATACTTGAAAATGAAAAATCAGAAAAGAAAACCCTACATAATCTGCGTCTTATTGTTTGGTAATTATTTATCTAGTAAAACTGTCAGACAGAAATATGTCTGACAGTTTTACTAAAAAGAAATACATGGCTTAAATACAGAAATCTGTATTTAAGCCTTTAAGCCTTCTAAATACATTGCTGCTGCTTTTTCAAAACTTTTTTCATAATCTTTTAAGACGCTCAAACATAAAAAAAAAATATTTCCTATACCTAATTCCTCATGGTCCGTGAAAAAACATGTCGTACTGTATGGATCAGAATGTTGGGCTGTGAAAAAAAAAGGATGAAAAAAGATTACATGTAGCGGAGATGAGAATGTTGAGATGGATGTGTGGTGTGACAAAAAAGGATAAAGTGAGAAATGAGTATATTAGAGGAAGTTTGAAAGTGGCGCCAGTTACAGAAAAGTTGAAGGGGAATCGTTTGTCTTGGTATGGTCATGTAAAACGGAGGGATGATACACATGTTACTAAAAGGGTTATGAGTATACATGTGGATGGATGGAGAGGGAGAGGGAGGCCAAAGAAAAGATGGATGGATTGTGTGAAGAGTGATATGAAAGCGAAGGAAGTTAGTGACAGCATGACGGGTGACAGGGCAGAACGGAAGAAAAAAAAACGGTAATTTAAAAAACTAAAAAACCCGACTGCTTTTCAGAGTAGAAAATGCCTTAAACAAGAAAGTCGTTGTACCCGATTGCACTTAACTATGTAATATTTGAAATACAAGACAAATTGTAGCAGTCGGGACCCATTCTAGAAATGGAGGCTTAGTGAATTGAGAGCACATACCTATATTACATTGCAGACTACTCCAATCTACTGACTAGACGGCTGACTTTCTAGAATGGGTCCCGACTGCTACAATTTGTCTTGTATTTCAAATATTACATAGTTAAGTGCAATCGGGTACAACGACTTTCTTGTTTAAGGCATTTTCTACTCTGAAAAGCAGTCGGGTTTTTTAGTTTTTTAAATTACCGTTTTTTATTTATTGTTTTTTTTTTATTACGATATGACTTTCACAGAAATTACGAATGTAACGACACCTCGCAAACTAAAATCCATCGAGCCGTTCAGGCTGCAGAGCGTGCCAAACATTTGAATTTGGCGCCAAAGATCCGCCATTTTGTTTTTTATTTTATTTTGATATACCCAGTGTCACTCTCACAGTAAATACGAATCTAACGACACCTCTCAAGCTAAAATCCATCGTCCCGTTCAGGCTGCAGAGCGTGCCAAACAATTATACATACATACATACATACATACATACATACATATATACATACATACATACTCTCGAAAAACATAACCCTCCTTTTGGCGCAGTCGGGTAAAAGCGTGTTGCGCCGACCCCAAATAACATTGGAAAAAGAGCAGGAAGATAGTGACTTAATTCCTCATGGCTTGGCACGCTGCGATGCTAAGAAACCGGACGGTATGTCTTTTATTACCTATATTGGGTAGGCTTTTCAGTGCTTGAGGCGACGTCGAACCTCTTGTAATCCATCTTCAGAAAACCTCAAGCGGCGAAAAACCTGAATTACAAAATAAACGTCACAATTTGAAAAAAAAAACCAATGAAAAATATTAATAATATCGAACTTTTGATATTAATTGAGTAGAAACCTTATCACAACATCATTTTCCAATTCGTTATATTCAAACAACAATTTTCACCTGGCAATACTGGCACGATTTCAATTTAACCAAATAAAATGTTCATTGACATACTTTTACATCGATACCTTTAATAATTGGGTCTTCAATTAAATTCAATGCTGGTGCTGAGCAAAAATTAATTGTTTGATGTTGTCCCTTTGTGTGGTTCACTGAGTGAAACAGAAGGCCCGGAAACATGTAATTTATAAATTGGCAAACTCAATTTGTCTGAACCAATTGCTGGAATATTTTTGGATTATTACTTCCGAAGACTTGTAATTAACTTTACATTGGGATGGTAAAAAATAAACAACAATTTTTGCCACCAACGACCGTAGCCATATTGGAAGTTTTTTATAATGCGACTTATAAATCAGTCGCATTACAAACATCCAGAATGGCTCCTAAACAGGTGCGGAGGAGGAGGAAGAGAAGTGAAAAAGGGAGAAAACACATATATTTAATTACAGCATAATTATGTGTTTTCTCCCTCTTTTACTTTTCTTTTTTTGAAAACTATTGCATTCATAGCTGGTACCTATTACTCCTGTATCGTGGGAGTATTCACAAACATGTAAAATCTCATACACAAGACACTTAGACCCGGAACAAACTCCTGCTACATAAATATTTGTTCTGTGCGGTTGCGAGTGTAATGAACATTGAAAGCCTTAATCGAATCGAATATAGGAAAAAAAATTGTTGACTCTTTCGCACACTTTACTGCTTCACAGAAGGAGGTATTTGCTTTCTAAACCTTTTCACTCCATGCCATGGCCTGGATTTTAGCCGGATGCGTGAAATCAGCCCTGCCGATTGCCCCCACCGCATACTCCCTGTGATCCGCACAATTAATTGTAATAACCGTTTCTGAAATCCGAAAAAGGAACCACTCGAAATATCTGTCCATGGGTAGTTCTAAAAGGAAATCTGTGGCCCTGGAACGCAAGGTAAAAAAAGAATCAAGGTGTGGTTTTAGTCAGTAAAAGTCACATCCTGTCAGTCCCTCATTGTCTGTCATTAGACAGCGCAGACTGGCGTCAGGCTGAAAATGAGCCTACTCTGTAACCTCCTCATCGCCACCGGTAAGAAACCATTTAATAATAACAACAGCTGTAAACAATTAATACATGTTTCCTGTTAATACCGTTACTAGGTAAATTCGACTTGCTGCTTTCTCCTACCAACTTACCCTTTGATCTTCCAACCATTTCTGGCTTAACATTAAACTCAATACAACTAACTCAAATATCATCACCAAACTTCTATTTAATAGCTACCCAAATCTATTCCTATTATCCAAATTGCCGTACTCCCCTTACAAATTAATTAATTCTCGATATATTAATTAGGAAACGTTACAGTGAAATATTGTTCCACGGACTGAGTGGTGGGTACTAATTATGCCTAGTCTCCGTTATTGATCGTCATTAGTTATATGGGACCCATGTGTGTTATAAATATGAGATAGCGGACAGTGAAGAATTCATGTGTTCACGATACGGTACGTAAGTAAATACTTTGTTGTACATGCGGGCGAGGAGTTACATTATATACACAAATTGAACTGTCAATGTCAATGTCAATGTTGATAGATCAATGTGGTCGACTCTTGGTGAGTCTGTCTTGTTATTTTGAGATGTTTTCTAATGCGAAAAGTAAAGATACATTGTTTACTCGATGCAAAACAATAATTAAAACCTGTGAGTTGGCGGTCAGTTTTTTTTCTTTAAGCCGAAATCGTTAATTGATGATAAAAGTTTATGTAAATCAATGAATGGTTGCATCATCCAAAAACCATTTTGATTAACTTGGTAAAAGGAAACAGACATAACCACGTACACTTTCACAAATATAAATAATTCTATTCTCTTAAACACATTGACTTTTTCCGTTACAAAAGAAGTAAAAACACTTGAGAGAAATTAACTTTCTGGTGCTGTCTTACTCAGTTTTTCACGTTTTTTGATTTTTGTCTTTTAACAGCACTAACTACAGTGAAGCAAGTGATTTTTACTACCCAAAATTTCCTTAAGACTCTCAACCACTGGATCGAAAAACTTTTTCCTTTTTTGCTCCTTGCCAAAAGCTTTGAATGGCTATTGTATCGAAAAGATTTAATATTATTATGAGTCGGTTGTGTCCTATTGCAGAGCAAAAGCTTGCATCTATTCAATTCTTTAGGTAGATGTCTAAATCGTTACTTCATCTCTATTAATTAGCCCCTTTTTTGGGTTAGAAAACCATCCAATAACTTCTCCTGTTCTTGATGGAGCTCCGTGAGTACGAGTATCAGATATTACTAACTAAAACCCATCTATGTGTTACTTCATTTACTCTTTAAGTACCACCGTGTCGTCAGTTCTGTTTGTTTGGGATACGTTCAGTGGCTGCCTTTGCCCAGTTGTTATGTAACTACAAGATTTCACATATAGACGACCCCGACTACGAATTGTAAAAAAATGTTCAAACCCAGCTAAGCGCATTACTCAGTGTAATTTATTTCCTCACAACTGCTCTCAAAACGGTGAAGGAAATACAATATGAGAAAACCGGCATGTCCTAAAACCAAAGACATGTGACGTCCACCAACCCACTGAGCCTGCGTGGTGGGTTTCGGCCCATTCCCTCTCCTAGAGAAGAGGCCTGAGTCCCAGAAATGGGAACATTAAAAAGCTGATAATGCAATGCCATGCTATGTTGCTACTAGTGGCAGATTTGGCCTGCCCAGTTCCATTAAACACATAGTTCTAATTAAATCGAACTCTGCTACAAAACAGTCGATAACACTCTATAAAGCCACTATCCCAGTGTGAGCCGAGCGATCCGATACGACGAGCCATTCACTACGTTTAATACACTCGGCACTCGCAGATAAGCAGCGGGCTTATGTGCTATCTGAGAGTTATTTTGTGGCAGACTTGACTAGAAAAATCGGGGATTTTGGGAACTAAATGGAAAATTGGTTACGGTGAGGTACCTTTTTGATTGTTTTTTCGTTCACTGGTTTTATTTGGTTTATTATTTTATATTGGTTGATTAATTGAAAGAGTTTTCAACGGCATTAAAAGCTCAATTTTATTTTTTATTTTTTCTGTTTGGTTCAGTTTTCAGTCAGCCCGTATGCTAGGTTGAATACCAATGTTTTACACGGAAGAGGATGCGCGAAAAATTAATAGTCAGCCGCCACGGACCGACCTCAGCGTTGCTAAATATTGAAGATTTACCTAAGATGGAATAATTTGACTATAAATAAAGTTACCTACGCACTCTGCCGCCGTGTCGCGTTGAATTTGTGTGAACCGCAACGGAACGCTTCGCAATCGCAATAGCATTAAATTGCCCACGTACAACGGCAGGCAAGTCGCCGACGGCGCGCACTGTTCTCGCGCACCTCAAGGAGTTATCAGCAAACTGTATGCGCCCAATTGGGTCGAAGCCTAGTCTGAGGCCTAAGGCAAATATGAAAGTATATACCAGGACCCTGGTACGAAGGCAATGAAGGAACATGGTAGGTTTTTATTCAGTAACAGTCTGACACTATCTGCCGCTCCGCCCAAGGGCGGGAGATGTCACTGGATGATTTTACCTACAATAAAAAAAAAACGGCATACAAAGTTAAAAAGGATCCATTTGGTACAGAAAGTAATAAAGAAGAAAGAAACAAAAGATAGAAAGAAGGAAAAATGTTTTATTTGGCACACATAAATACTACAAACAATATTTGAAACAACATTATGAAGCTTATTTAAAAAGAACACCGACACAATGTACTCGTAGCCACACCAAATAAATCCTCTCAAAAAGACATTCCGCAAAACGTCCTCCAACCACTGAAAACCAACTTAATTAGACCATGGCTAATAACATGTTCACGCGGTCCCTCATATACGTCACGATAAACAACAGTCGACTCCCGCCATGCATACGATAAATGATTTGACAGCTTCCAACGGGCTAACCCAATAAGTTAACATGTCGAACTGCGTCACCGACCAGAGATTACACACACATAAGCACAGGCTTAAGTACAGTCACGGGAAGAATAGGTTCATCACCAAAAGATCTAATATTATTTGCTATATGCGTGGCAAATTCTGCTTTTTTGCTTTTCTATTTAGTATACTGTCAATGTTTCAAAATGAGACTGTTGACGATGTTTTCTAAGCAAATGTTTAGAAAACATTTTACACCTAAAATGATTTTGTTTTATACTAGCTTTTTTTTTAAAGTAAGTAATCATCTAATAAGTTCTCCCGCTCTAGGGCCAGGTAGGAGGGCGTGTCAGACTTTTAAAGAAGTCGACCCATGGACCTAGATTCGTCACTGCTGGGCCGCAACGGGTGCTTACCTTCTTAGTTTTGGTTTTCAAGAGCTAAAAAATATAATATATGCAGCAGTCTCATCATTGGAGCTTCAAAAGTCCTTATATGGTCAGTAGTTTTTTGCTCTTATCCCCTGTTTTTTTTTTCTTTTGTTCTGTCCTAACAACAGTTTCACTTTCTATGATTCTCTTTTCTATCACGTATTACTTCATCATCTTTTCTTTGGCCTTCCATTCTCTCTCCATCCATTACTTGATACTGTAAAGAATTTGAAAACTGACGAAGATATAAACGACCAGACTGTACACGCACCCTCCGTAAACAGCAGCACTCCCACATGCTGTGATTTAGGACGCGCGGCGTTTTACACGATTAATCTTGCATGATTGTCCGGACTGGTAATAGCGAGCAATGTCCAGGATTTATACGAACTACCTAGTTCCGCAATGCTTTATCTTTGGGAATTTCGGGATAATGGCTTAGCTTTGGACTTTGGACTTTGCAATATGCCACCTGGACGCTGTGGTTTTGCAGACAATGCTGCCTTAATGAAATGTTTGGGATTATGACAATGTAGTGATAATAAGACGCTCAATTGATTTCTTAGTACTGGAGTAAGGTGAAACCTTGTGACATTTCGTCACGTGACCATAACCGTTTGGAGGAGAGATATTTACGAATATCAGTCTTGGGCAATCCATTGAACAATGCGGATGCATCGAACTAATGAATTTACTGGTTCTCCCGGATAACGATACAGCTAAGTCTGTAATGGCCTAATAATATGTACTCTGAAAAAAAGGGAATGTGAAGTGAATTGTCATTTTAATTTTACGCCATGAACCCTTACTGATGACGCCTGTACCGTTAGTTTATTGCTGTCGCTTTATACATAATATGACACACGGATGGGTTTCAGTCAATATAAGTCTTATATTCCCCGTCACTCAATCACAGAGCAGGAGAAGTCACTGCATGATTTACACCCTCAAAAAAAAACACTACCTGTTGCAACAGTTTTGCTTACGTGTGTGTATTCTGTTACAAGCTACAGCCACGTAATTATTTCAATAAAAAACGAAAAGAAAGAAAATACAACCGACTTTCATGTAACAAATACTAAAGAAATTCGATGTTTCTAGTTTGGTTTTTCCCTAATTTAACACCGAATTCCAAATTAAAGTTAATTTTATACAGAGAAGAGGCAGAATGATACAATAAAATTGGCCCAAATAAATAAATAAAAGAGCGGTGGTGGCCTAATGGTAAGGCCCCGACTTACGAGTTTTAGGTTGCGGGTTCAAACCCAGCACTACTCTCAAAAACAGTGAAGGAAAACATCGTGAGGAAATCGGCATGTCCTAGAACTAAAAATTCTAAGACATGTGACATCCACCAATCCGCACTGGGACCGCGTAGTAGATTACGGCCCATTCCCTTTTCTAGATAGGAGACCTGAGTCCCAGCAGTGGGAACATTATAGGGCTGATGCAATATAAATAAATAAAAAAAATAATAAAATTGAGTTTATTCATTAAAAACAAAAAAAAAACTAAAATCAAAAATACAAATCTCTACTTTTGATATTAACTGCTGCTAGCGGTTTCGCCTACGTGAAAATAAAAAAGAAATATTCCATAGGAACATAACCACCCATAGGATAAAAAGTATCCTATGCGTTATTCCAGGACATAGCGTACGCGTGTATCAATTCCGTTCAGCCATTCGAGCGAGAAGAAGCAACAAAACATATACACACACGCGTGATCGGTGGCAACGACCTCTTGCGCAGGGCTCTAGTACAGGCCATCGTCCGGAGCGAGGAGGAATGGCAGGCAGTCGCCTCTTTCTGCGAAGCAGTGATGCTAGTCAAGGAGGCGGCCGCACGTGCGAGGGAACGGCCTTGACGCCTCCTGATTTCCAGCCACCGTAGGCGCGGTTTTACAAACGGCGAGCAATGGGTAGCTTGCCATGCTCTCCCGCTCCGCTCAGAATGGGAGAAGCTAGGAGAAGTCATTGGATGATTTCCCCTCTAAAAAAAAAAAACATACTCACAAACTTTTGCCTTTACAATATCAAATATTAAAAAGATTTAATTAAACTTCCTTCACAATCGAAAATATTTTAAAGCTCAGTTTCAGTTCATTCTTTATTAAAACAATCGAACAAACATTTTCAACTATCACAACAATATATGAGAAAAATTAATTACGAAATAATTTGCCAAAAGAGAGAGTTCAACTTATAGAGAAATATTCGAAAAATAATTACATCTGAATTCACAGTAACAGGTGTTGTTTCAATGATAAAACGTAGCCAATTAAGACCGGAAGAGTAGGAAAATGCGTGATTAATGAAAACGGTCCGGAAAATACGTAAAGCAATTTATACGGACGCCGGGAACGGAATTCCGTTATGATTGTAAATTGGTTTGAGTCAAAAGTATATCTTTTTTTTTAAGATACATAAATAATGTTCTTATATATATAAGATATTGTTATAAGTTGTTATATGTAAGTTATATGTGTATTTTTGTTTTTGGAACGCGATCTGCGTTTTGGGGATACATTTATTGTGCGTATAGCTAAGGAATGGAATTCCCTTACAGACTTTGTGTTTCCTGGTAGCTACAACTTAAGGGTCTTTAAGTCAAGAGTGAATTGGTTACTTTTAGGCCAGCGTGTTCCATCGTCGGCCACATAGTGATAGTGATCAAACGCATGCCTGTGTATAAAAAAAAAAATCCTTTGGCGACTTATCTGATGATCAGTGATGATTTTGTGTACGATGACGCACGTTTGTCTAAATGTGTTTTAAAATTAGTGCAACGTTTTTAGGTCTCTGTGTATAAATCAAAAGCTCATATAAAAGTAAATTAAAATACGTCTTTTTTATGGTAGGTAAAATCATCAAATAACAAATCCCGCCCTTGGGTGGGGCGGGAGATAGAGACTCTTACCGACTAAAAACCTACCCTGTTCTATTCATTCCCCTCGTCACGTCTGGATAAACCTTGTGTTGTATGAATTTCTCAGGTTGGAAGTAAGTAATGCAACATAATTATAAGTGATGTTTTAGGCACGAGTCACTAAAAATCTTAAAAACAGTTCCCTTTCAATCTTTTCAATGCGGTTACAAACTCAATCGTATTTAATTTATATTTTGTAAGACGATGCCGTGTGAGGAAGCTGAGCGCCTGCAAGTCATCATTGAGATTGAATGTCGTCAAAAAGATCGGCTAAAATACTCGGAAATGGCGGAAGATGAGAAGACCATTTGGGTTATTTTGGTATCCGTGATTTTATACCTTTCACTTAATAGAGGTAAAAGACTAGAAACAAAGAACGAATAACCATTTATTTATGCCATAATAATAATATGACGCAATCTTAAGACTAGATAAAAGTTATAAGCATGATAAAACATTAATTTTAGTATACACAAAACCTTAAACATAGATTTTGTACACAAAATTTCATAAATGTATCATGAACAATCACAGAGTTATAAGCTTGTTATGTTACCAGGTTGTACGCACAAATACATAGTCCCCGGGCCATCCGGGTGACTGAGGAGTTGTTTTACTCTCGCATCCAGCTGAGCCCGCTATAACCAGCGATGGCCTGTGTTCTGCTATTGTCGGTGGTCTCCAACTTGTGTCCTTTTTAAGTATTTTTGAGAAAAAATAGTGTAATACTGAACAAACTGTATTCAGGTTTCGCATATATTAAAATAATGTTGTATAATATGCGTCACATCCGCGCAAAACAACGAAACTTTCAGCTTAAAGTTGTGGTCCCATGCACAATACGACGAGACCACAGCGCTGTACGCTGGTTTTCAGCGTGGGCCAGTGCCAATTAGTAATCACACTATTTATAAAGGTAAAAGCTAGTGAATGCATATGTTTGGGTGCAATAAACTCTCTGTTCAAAATGTAAGCGTTTTAAATCTAAGGACAATCTTTGGGCTGGGCGTTGATGTGCAAGTGAGTGAGACAGAATTTTTCCTTTAGATATAAACAAAAGAAAAGTTATACTTTTCACTATAAGGACTTATTAATTAAAGAAAAAAAAACCCATTGCCGCAAAAAAAACTCAAACTGTCGCTTACAATGTTCTTCCTAAAAAGGGTCGACAAAATATATTCACGAATCGCTATGCCTTTCTGTCTACATTTGAATCCATACAAACTGTATTTGTACGTAACTAGAATAAACTTTATTGTACACCAAATTTGTAACACAACTCTTGTAAAATGGCTTTGACAAACGCAAGTGCTTACAAAAGAAATAAATCACAAAGATATTATTAGGGGTAGACTTTCTTTCTTGGTAAAGAAAAACGTTCAAATGCGAATCACCCAGGATTCTCTGAGCCATTTGACACGCAATTTTACGAGACTGTATCAATAAAATGAATTCATAAATGTTTGTATTGTTGTATATTGCTACAAGAACGATTCTTTTAGATGGCATAAAAATAAGTATAGATACTTCAAGGATTAATGTTCGTATTTGAAGTGATTGATCAATTCAATTTTTCTTTAAGTATTATATATTATATTATGAGTATTTTTATTTAAATGTATAGAATTCTTTATAATATTTAGATTATTACAAGCCACGGCCAGTGACTTTACCCGTGTAACAGTATCTAATTATCTCAAGAGAACATACTCCCGGAATAATAAGTATCCTAACTTTGTACAATATGCTACCTGGACTCTGTTGTTATGCAGACAATGCTACCCTAATGTAACATACTCCCGCAAAAAAAGTATCCTAGTTTCGGACAATATGCTCCCTGGACGCTGTTGTTTTCTAGTCAATGCTACCCAAATGCAACATTCTCCCGGAATAAAAAGTATCCTAGTTTTGTACAATATGCTACCTGGACGCTGTTGTTTTGCAGACAATGTTACCCTAATGTAACATAGTCTCGGAACAATAAGTATCCTAGCTTTGTACAATATGCTACCTGGCCGCTGTTGTTTTACAGACAATTCTACCCTATTGTAACATACTCCCGGAATAAAAAGTATCCTAGCTTTGGACAATATGCTACCTGGACGCTGTTGTTTTGCCGACAATGCTACTTTAACGTAACAAACTCCCAGGATAAAGAGTATCCTAGGTTTGTATAACATGCTACCTAGACGCTGTAGTTTTGTAGACAATGCTACCCTAATGCATCACACTCCCGGAATAAAAAGTATCCTAGCTGTGGACAATATGCTACCTGGACGCTGTTGTTTTGCAACAGCGTATTGTCGTGTAACATGCTCCCAGGATAAAAAGTATCCTGTGTGCTATTCCAAGACCTACTCGACTATACCTGTTGAGACAACTGTTCTCAACAGCTCTGCATGCCGGTGGCAGCAAACAAGGGGTGCGGGGTGGCGCGGAGTCGACTTACGGATATGGGTTCTATTCTTCTTCCATTCTACTCCACCACGATCTATCGTCGCGATCACTACTTGATCAATACGTGTGCCAAATATCCGTACAGTAAAATTACGAAGACACACACTTAATATACACACGAACACATAAAAACTGTCGCCTTCATAATATTTGTGTAACTATTAGCTTATCCCTACAAAATAGCAGATAAGTAACTACACGTGTTGTTAGTTTATTGATATCGTAACAGGAAATCACATCTTAGCTAAGAATCACGTTATCTCCCGCGTTCATTAATTACCGACACAACATTTATCAGATATAGCCAAAGGGGCTGTAATCTCGTCTTGTGGGTAATGTGTGAACTTTTTTCTGGAGGAAAAATAAACGTAAACGTAGGTAACATGGTTTAGATTTTTTCTCTTTTCTTTTTAAATTTGATTTTATTTTTAGTTTTAATTAACGTTTTGATGACCTGACTATAGGAATCATTCAGAAAATGTACAGCAATAATGAAGCTGTCTACTTGGTAAAACATTATTTACTATTAAATCTGTGTTTCCCAAAATCATCGCTTATCTAGACACAAACAAACATTTACCTATCTCTCCATTATTTTAGTTTTGAAAAAAGGAAACTAATCAACACTCAAAACAATGGCTGCTTCATTTTATATTTTTAATTAACATGAAATTTTACAGCATTTTTTTCATAAAGGTCGCCCGATTTAATCAAAATTCGAAGTTAACACGCCAAACAACGCGAGTTTTACGTATCATCTCATACAGCTGTTGTCATAAAACGAGTCCAAACGTCCTGCACTTCTATACAAAAATATATAAAACTCGTTTAATTTTCCGCCAAAACAGAGTAATGACCAAGAGGGGTCTCCTTAATAAGACTGACGAGATTTTCTTGTGATTTTATTACCCACTCCAGCGTCTAAATCGCTCGTTTAGATGTAACGGCCAGCGATTTACAGATCTCTTCATGGCTTGTCCTAATTTTCTTTGAGTTTTTATGCGTTGAACATTTCTTTTGAAATAGTCAAATGTTTAGTGTTTTAAAACGAGGCTTAGTGGTTGTTGAATCTGTTTGACGCAGTCATTTGAATTTGAATTTGGAATAATCAAATCAACTCTTATCACCGCCGTGTCTGCCGAAATAGGACCTAACAGTTTGGTACGGGATTATGAAAAGAGACCAGATGGTATGAGGCCCACTCACTTTTCACGGCACCAATGCCAAGGAAAGTAAGTAGGCCTCTGGACTGAGATGCAATCTGTGTCAACACTCTTGCACCATCCCATGTTCCTAGTTCGGCTGGCTGTGCCAGTGTTATCACTGCAGTTGTTAAGACCCTCAAACGACACAAATACTGTAACCATGTTGGTAATTACAGTTTTGAGCCGTTTGGGGTCGAAACGCTTGGGTCATGGGGTCTGCGAGCGCGTCTTCTTTTTGCGGAAAATTTACAACAAACTGGTCATAACTTTGCGTGACCAGAGAACTGACTCGTTTATTACCCAAATAATTAGCATTACAATTCAACACAGAAATATGCCCCGAAGACCAGCAGCATTTCCACTGCCGGTCTTCGGGGCACATTTCTGCATGACAGCGATATGGAGGAATACTTCGACGCCTGAGTGTATTTTGTGTATTTGTATAATATATGTTATGGAGTGGCCACGTACCGGAAGACGCAGCATTGGAAGGCGTCCCACAAAATGGACCGAAGACCTGTTAAGACTCGCGGAAATCCGATGATAAACATAGGTGTACACACAACACCTATGCATAAACTGGGAAACACAGGCGTGCTATTATAATTAGCCAGCTCTAAATATTTATTAGCATCATTGGACACTTAAAACATCAAACTGAACCTAATTCACGGAATTATTCAATCGTGAATAAAATATGAAACCACAGTTTTACTATGCACAACTATTTAACGCAAGTTATTTATGCAAGCATGTTTATTAGCAGCGATTTAAATGGAAATATGAATTCAAACAAAATGATAATTACAAGAGTCACGTTAACATGAAACTTTTATTTATATAACATAACGAAATAATTTTCTGAAGGTTAAGCACAGCTGCACGATTGTTCGAAAGTCTTTTTATGTAAAGAATTTATTTACAAAATTTCATAACTGTATCATAAAAATCACAAAGTTATAAGCTTGTTATTTTACTTACTTGTTCACACAAAAACATGGTCACCGGGCCATCTGGGTGACTGAGGGGTGGTTTGGCTCCCGCACCCAGCTGTGCGCTGGCACCTAATGCCCACTATGACCGGCCGTGACCTGTGTTGTACTTAATGTCGTGTCGGTAGTGTCCAGCTTGTGACCTTCTATAAATATTTTTGGGAAAAAATATTACACGGTGTAAAATTATTGGAATCGATTCAGTTACTGATTCTAAACAAATTATATTCAGGTTTCGTATTATACTAAAAATAATGTTGTATAAAGATGGGTCTACGCTAGAGTAAACAAGTATGAGCGAAGCTCGTGCCGAGTACAAATTCGTGTAATGTCGTTCGTGCTCGGCTCCTCTAGAGTAGCTACGTACTACACAAAGAGCTCGTGCTCATGTCGTTCATGGTCGGCTCTTCTAAAATAGACTCACCTTTAAGGCACAAAATGTCCCCCAACATGATACGCAACACTTAAGCTGGATCTACATTAGACCGACGCACACGTTTGACACGCCTGATTTGTACTTAGAACGACGTTGCGTGGCGTGGATCAAGTGTAGCTCTACAAGTTTAGTTTCCATACAAAATGTATAGAAACCGGCGAGCTCAGTTCGGCGTGTGTAGCGCACGTGTGTTCAGTGTAGTTCTTCCTTCAATTTACGTGACGCTGCAACGTTGTCCAGTGCTCCGCAACTTGTCCCCCAATATTTTGCGACGAATTCACATGGCGTCTGACATGTTATTGGACAATTTGACAGCTTAGCGCTTTTTGTTGCAGGACATTTTGTCCACTGATGTATTTGAGGCTTAAAAGTCTCACAGTCCCTTTTGCTTCACTCGGAGCGAGAGAAGTTATTTGATGACTTCTACTTTTAAAAAAACGGGTTAAGTGGAAGTGTAGGCGTACCTGTACATAAATACACTCACATGTCATCGGTTCTATTTAAGCTGTTTTTTATGATCGTGTTAAGGCGTGAATTTCGATTTTTTCAATTTAACATATTTATTTTTCCAATTTTTACAATGAGTATTTGATTGTTTAAAATTGAATAAAACATGGTCGATATAACATTAGGTAATGCCCTTAATAAAAATAAATTGATTGCTTCCACATTCAAACAATCAATTCAACCCTGCAATGCAATAACAGTTAGATTACATTACGACTTTTAATATACGAAATTGAACCATGCGGGCGGTTATCAACAATGGCCGGGTTTTTTGAAAGCACTCGTGGATGGGCGACCGGGGGTTAAACAAAAAGCCTCAGTCTGCGACAAAAAACCACAACTATCTTCCACTGAATCTTTTGTTTGGTAAAAGTCCATTGTTGGAATTAAACTGTGGTTTAAGTATCATGGATTTCTATAGTAAAGCTCTGCTCTTGATCTTTTTGAAATAACTAAAAAAATAACGAAACGTTGTGGAAACACATACGTAGGAGGAGGTACTAAGGAGTGACAGTCCGGCGCGCACTATTCTCGCGCGCCTCAAGGAATTGTCAGCAAACTGTAGGGGCCCAGCAGGGTCGAAGCCAACTCGGGCCCAGGGTTAGGCGAAAGTGAACCCCGAGGCCCTGGAATAAAGATAAAGAAGGAACAGGGTAAGTTTTTAGTCAGTAAGAGTCTGACACTATCTCCCGCCTCACCCAAGGGTGGGATAAAAAAAGAGGTCTTTAAGTCAAGAGTAAACAGGTTACTACTAGGCAAGCGTGCTCCATCGTAGACCACATCATCGCGTATCATCAGATCAAATAGTGTTCAAACGCAAACCTATCAAAAATAAAATTATTAAACTGCAAGTTCGGTTCACGCTGTGGTTGACTGATAAGCTGTTGCGCTACGTGTTGCCAGTTCGATTCCCGCACGGATCAAATATTTTATGGCCCCCAGATAGGTATTCTGTGTCATGTTCCGGAGCGGGGAGGGGTGGCCGGCAGTTGCCTTCTTCTGCGAAGCAGTAATGCTAGCAGAGGCCGACCGCATCAGGCAACGGCGCCCACACCCCAGCCGCTGCCGGGATTCCGCTTAGCTCCGCTTTAGCTCGCTGTCCTACCGTCCAGTTACCGACCGGACCGAGCCCAAGTCGTCGCTGGCGCGTACTGTTCCCGCGCGCCTCAAGGAGTTGTCAGCAAAGCGTAGAGGCCTAGCGTGCTAGCAGGCAAGCAGGGTCGAAACCTACTGCGGCCAAGGGTCGTCTTCTGAAAAGAAGGCTCGGCCCCGATATGAAAGGCAACGAAGGAACGGGGTGGGATTTTTAGTCAGTTATACTTTGACGCTATCTTCCGCTCCGCCTAAGGGCGTAGGATGTGATTGATTTTTACCCACCGAAAAAAAAAACCTTATTCTAGCAATAACATGGCTTCAGGACAACTTTGTAGCTTAGCCTTTAAAACTGTTACACTTCAATAGCTCTGTTATTTAATAAAAGTGTTACAAATATAAAATATGCACTCAGAAGTACCTATTGAAGGCAGATCCATCGGCTTGAAATAAATTTTCCAAATCGTTACCTACAAGAAAAGTATTGTACTGCTCTTTATTGTTGTTTTCTTTCTTTCTTTCTTTCTTTCATTATTAATTTTAAAACTAGTTTCTGCCAACGGCTTCATTCACTTGAGGTAAATCATCCTGAGGTAAAATACTCTCTACATAAAAAAAAAAATTCTATGTCCTATAATATTGCAAGATATGATTTACCCGTGTGCAAATTTTCATTCAAATCTGTTCAGAAATTTCATTCTGAAGTAGTCAAAAACATACACACAGAATCACACACATACATACTTTCGCCACAAAAGAGAGTAGCTACCTATTTATTTTATGCTTTCGCCATGTTCTATCTCACGAAGGTGGGTTGGTCTTGAATGTGTGTGTAGGTTCATGTACACCTTTTGATTTCTATATACACAATATCGGAGCTCTTAATGTCACAGAAAACTGCTTCTTCTTCTTCTTAGTCGTCCACTCTTGACTGAGTGGTCGTGGTCATGGGTCGGTCGAGTCCTGCGTCACCGCCTCTCGCGATACGACGCCATGCAGCTCCGTGTTTGGCGGCTTGGGCGTTCTCAATAACACTGCAGTGTGTCGTCGAATTGATAAGGTCCATCCATCGTGTTGGAGAGCATCCACGTGATCTCTTGCCCTCGACTTTCCCTTGCACCACCAATCGCTCCATCGAATCCTCTTTACGGGTTATATGCCCGAAGAACTTGAGTATTCGTATTTGCACAGACGACGATAATCTCTCTTTGATATTGAGTTCTTTGAGTATCGATATATTGGTTCGGTGCACGCTCCATGGGATTCTAAGCATGCGTCTCCAGCACCACATCTCCAGTGCGGCAATCTTGTGACGGTCTTGCATCCTCAGCGTCCACGTCTCAGCTCCACATAAAAAAATTGGAAAGAAAAATTGGAAGAAAAGCACTTCAGAAAACTGCTTACACACATAGAAATAACTCACCATTATAGTGGGCCAAATAGGGCTGATGCTTACTAGGCTCATGGGAAAAAATATGAAAAAAAATCTCGTGGTCCTAGAAGGTAAAAGGCAACTGAAAGAACAGGTGTAGTTTTAGTCAGTTAAAGTCTGACATACCCTATCTCTCTAAAGCGCTCAATGGTTTCTCCTTGAGCCAGCTCAAGGAGAAAGAAACCATTGGAGAGCCACCTTAAAAAAACATTATTTATACCTACATAATATATACCGATATAATAACACCTTTGTCTACATGGAGAATAAAAAATAAACATTTAATAACGACGATGCCATACAAATCACACGATGTAAACAACTTAAAAATACACCAAGGAATTTTGATGGAAATCAAAAGACCGAAATTTAAAAACACGTCAAGTTATTTACGGAGTCTCAAATTAAAAAAAAAATGCTACTTTCGACGGCTTCTGCGTCTGATCTGATGTTAGTAGAGAAGTAAATTGCTTTTTAAATATCGCATGGACATTACTTCGTTACGGCTATATTAAACACAGCTGAACAAATTTTATTACTAAGCCGACAAAAAATGTAGATATATTTAAATACGAATGAATTTATAATTCGCACGTATTGAAGACATCTAGTGAATATAAATTATATTATTTAATTACTATCTTTTCTCACTGAGGACCACTCTAAGAGTAGGCACTCCAAGAGACTCAGTTTTGTAATATTAAAATTAAGTCTACGTCTACTGTAGTTGTACTGTTGCGACAGGCCTGTTGGTTTAGTGATTAGTGATCCTGACTGCTATGCCGGAGGTCGTGGGATCGATTTCCACCCAGAACAGTCTGGGTGTAATTTATCTGTAATATTATTTAGAATTATATGAGTATGTTTATCAGTTGCCTAGTACTTTTAACACAAGCTCTCCTTAGCTTGAGATTAGACGTCGTAGTGTGATAGTTGTGAGATATATTGTGTGGAGTATGGAATATTATTACTGTGAATCCCCATAACGATACCTAAAAATACAGTTTCCGCAAGTATCAAGATTGGGTCCTCCCAGTACATCTTGGGCTTTCTCTAATATGTCCGTCTGGGTCTAACTTAGGCTTCATTTCCGACCAACATCCTGAGCCAACGCAAAACGGTATATTATGTTGACATCCCTTGTCAAAATCACAGACAGTTTACAAACTTCTAAGAAACGCCTAATTAAACTAAAAACGTAAACTTCACGCCTCTTTATTGAACTTTAATCGGTTTTCAAAAGAAATAAAAATGGATTAAAAAGTCGTTGGACAACTTTTACTTCGCCCTAAAAAAGTTTTTGAAGAAACCTGCTTTAACTTGTTTAAATCTTCGGAGAAACTATAAAATACCTCTACACGGGTCATTAATACCGAAGCCATTGGTAGTGCTTTAAATTTTAAACTTGTTTACAGTGAGTGCTCTTATTTTACAATGAGGGTTTTACGTGAATTTTGGTGTTTTATTATATTTATTTCATAGGACACATTACTTTATAAGTAACCATGTAGGCATAGGCCTATTAAAAGGTCCTATTTGAATTTAAAATATTCTTATTATACATAGGTCTAATAAGAATATTTTAAATCAAAAAGAAAAAAATAACGGGCAAGTTCGAGTCGAACTCGCGAACTGAGTGTTCCGTACAATAGCAATAGAGTTCAATTTCCGAATTTTTCCGAATAGCAATTTTATTTATGACGTTACTGCTATAGTTATCAGATTTTTGCCTATATTTGTACTAAAAGATCTCATTTCATTCCAAATTTTAAGATTATAGTTTTTAGTAGTGTCGAAGTATACGTTTTTTTGCGATATAAACGTTGCCGTATCTTTTTTCCCGTTAATTTAGAAGTTTGATTTTTTTTTACAGTTTCAAGTAACCGCAGAGTTGAGTATATGAATTTGATTTCAACTCGATACCTGCACGTATTCCCGAGATAATAGGTCTTGACATACAGGTAGACTGACGACAAAGTGATCCCATAAAGGTTCCGTATTTTCCTTTTGAGGTATGAAACCCTAAAAATGAAAAGCTTATGGCAACAGTGAAAGAAAGAAAGAGAAACATTTATTTGCTACTCGCATAGGACAAAGAACTATAAAATAAAAAGCAGCAATGGGATTTTTTCCCCCTATATAATGACTGTACTACTGTTGGGCAATCTTTGAAACCGTTGAACCGATATTGACGGAAATTTGACGAGTAGATTGCTGATGTTCTATGGAAAAAATACTTCTTGAAATTGTGACCAAATACCATTGTAGTGCTGCGGTCTGTCCAATTATAATTTGGATCTCTTCAAAGCTAGAGTGAATAAAATCTTAATAAACTAGTGCGCCTCACCAACAACGATTGCATTACTACCACTTTTTACCATCAGGTGGGATCGCAGTCAAGCAGTAGGTTATACCAATAAAAAGAAAAAAATCTGACGGGGACGCGTTACTGTACATACGTGATTATTTTATTATGGTTTGTTAATATATTATTCTTTCTTATCTGTATACCTGTTGAATACTGTAATTAGAGACACAATAGAAAGACAATAGGTGTGCGGACGCCGGCGACCTCTCGGGGAATAATGAATTAAAACATAACCAAGATACAACCTGACATCAACCGTCCTACCTCAACGATTTCCTCACAGCCAGCTTCAGTAAAAGAAGAAATAAAATATATTTAGCTGTTTCCTTTGCGACATCTCACTTAGTTTGAGTAAAGACCCGAACAAAAAAGCAGTAACTCCATTACAAAGAAACATGTTTTCTCAGCAAAAGGCACAGATTACATCTTTCAATTTAAAAAACCCCTACTAGTTCCGAAGGTTTAGAAGAGAGCAACAATATATTCCTTTGAAACGAACGTTGCCTAACACAGGAAAGCAATTCCATTTTCGAGTCCGTCGGCTTATTATTCAAGTTGTGATTGCTACCAAACCATTTCAAATATAAAATGTTGGAAATCTGATACGAAAGAGATTTCGGAATTGATTTGTAGTAAGCAAGGGTTTGGTAGGTGAGGCATGTAAGGGAATGAGTCGTCTAAAAGCGTTTTGTTCAACATTTTAAACAAACACTTGGTACATATTCGAAGCCTCAAAGCGTAAACAGTTTACAATAAATTCGACAACTAGAATTTATATCCACTAAAATTGCAAATGTTGTAGCATATATTACTCTTTGTGTCTTGATGTCTGAACGGATATGAATGAAACACCCACGGATAGCCCATGCGTAGACTAAATCCTCGAATATGACATAGGATACGTTTTATTTAGGGAATACTCTACCTTCACCTCTACCTCATTATCCTTTGGATAATTCTGAAAAACCAATGCAATTTTTTGGTATGATTTCATTTTTTCTTTTCACCAGAAATGTAACCTAAGTTATATGTTAGAGGACAATACGAGAAATCAATAGCAAAAAATACCAGGTCCTTAAACCAAAACCGAACGAAGATACGTATAGATGCTTAAGTAGTGAAATACATAACCTTTTGAGGTTTCTATTGATAAAATAGATTAAGTTGGTTATTCATCATCATCATCATCATATCAGCCGAAAAACGTCCACTGTTGGACATAGGCCTCCCCCAAGGTGTCGCCACAATGAACGTTCCTGTGCATCTCGTATCCATCGGATTCCCGCAACTCTTGCCAGGTCATCGGTCCACCTTGTAGGAGGCCTTCCAACACTGCGTCTTCCGGTACGTGGTCGCCATTCCAGCACTTTTCGGCCCCAACAGCCATCCGTTCTGTTCCGTTCCGTTCATCTATCTATCTATTCTACGTGCTATATCGGCAACCTTGGTTCTCTTGCGGATATCTTCATTCCTGATTCGATCGCGCAAGGAAACTCCGAGTATTGTCTAGTTGGTTATTACTGTTATATTATTTCACACTCGCAGTCTTTCATAAATAAAATTAGTAAAAAAAAAGTGATAAACAAATCAAAAAAATACGTTAGTGCTGCGATGATTATTTAATGAGTACACCATAAATACCGAAACCGAATAAAAAATAACGCCTGCAAAAAAGCTATAGCAGTCTACTAAATAGTCTTTACTTTCGTTTGGTTACGGTTGGCAGAAATATTTCTTTTTGATATTGATTTTTCATACAGTCCTCTAAGAAATGGCCTAGGTTTCACTTTTGGCGAAAAAAAAAAAAATTATATGCCAGCAATGTATGGCAAAAGTTTCAATCCTCTTTGATGCGGGCAAAGCGGCTAGCTAAAACTAAATAATTCTAGAACTCCCGACAATATATTCCGAAGACAAATAAATATGAAATAAGACGCTCAATTCCAAAAAAATAAACAAAACTTCAGACCCGAACCAAGAAAGTTTATTGCTTGCCATTCCGTGACGCATTTTCAGACGTTCCTACTTTTATTAAAGAGCGTACTAGACGCAACAAATTCTAAACATTTGTCAGTAACCTGCTGCGGGCAGACAGAATCATTAATTTACTACACTCATTTATCTTGCGAATACGAAGTAAACAATGAAATGGTGTGATCAATAAAAAGATCCTTTCACAGATCGTCTATTGTCAGTGTGAAAGGTTTTAATAAATATTGGGGACGATTTTTTGGGAAGCTGTCTATGTATGGGCAAAATTGTAAATAAAATTTTGTTTTTTCATTAACTGTTTTTACTATCTGCTCCAGTACTGGTTCAACGACTGTGTGTTCTATTATTTTTTAGGGTTCCATACCTCAAGAGGAAAAAAACCGAACCCTTATAGAATCATTTTGTTGTCCGTCTGTTTGTACGTGTATCTAGACCTTTATCTCGGGATTGCGTGGAGGTATCGAGTTGAAATTAAAACCATATACTCAGATATGCGTTCCCTTAAAACTGTGAAAACATCAAAGATAAATAAGATACGGCCGTTTATGTTGCAAAAAAACGTATATTTTGACACTCTCAAGGGCATCAGAATTCATAGGGTACTTCCCGTTGACCATCGACCTATATTCTTGCGACCGTTGCCCTGAAATTTGGCCTGAAGCAAGTTAGTCTTAAAGTTATAATACAAATATAAGAATAAATGTGAAAACTGTAAATTTGTAGATACGTCACCAAAAAAAAAAAATCCGATTCAAAAAATCTTCGAAATTCGAATCGAGAAATATGAAACTTTACACTGTGGTCCGCTTACCTCTAAACTTATTTCCTGACTGGTTTTGGACTCAAACCGGAGTCTTACTAGCGACCGATCATCTTCGACTGAACATAGGTCACCCTGAAGCAACCGGTGCAGTGAAAAGTTCAAAGTAAATGCCAGTGAACCATATGTAGCGTTTTAGTATAACATTTTTAGTATTCAAGTATTGGAAATTCTGATTAAACGTGGCGTCAGCTGTTGCATAACGTTCCCAGAAAGTCATAAAATATTTGCACGTTAGGTATTTTTATTGAAAACAGTTGAGAGCAGTGGTGGCCGAGTGGTAACGGCCCTGACTTACGAGTTGTAGGTCACAAGTTCAAGCCCAGCACGCATATTACTTTGTGTAATTTATTTAATCACCACTCCTCTCAAAACGGTGAAGGAAAACATCGTGAGGAAACCGGCATGTCCTAGAACCAAAAATTCGAAGACATGTGACATTCACCAATCCGCACTGGGCCCGCGTGATGGATTACGGCCAATTTCCTCTACTAGAGAGGAGGCCTGAGTCCCAACAGTGGGAACATTAAAAAGGCTGATAATGATTAAAAATAAATTGAAGTCAGATATTTCAGCCATATGTACCGTATGCCTGACAAGCTGTGGGCCCTTAAACTGTCAAGCCCCAGGCGAACACCGGTATCCGCACACCTATTGTCTTTCTATTGTGTCTCTAATTACGGTATTCAAACACAAAATTGGTGTCCTGGTATAGCAACACATGGCCGCTGCAGACCACGAAGAAGTTAGCGGGACGTCCTGGACGTCTTTCTTAAGAATTAGAAAGGAAAAACGAGAATCTTGATCGTTGAAAGGACTTTGAAAGGCTTTTGCCCAGCTGTGGGACAATACGAGCTAGAAAATAATAAATAGGAGTATAGTGTGTATTTGAAATACCTCGATCAATTTTATTTTTAGACATCTGTGACCTAACACATGTTTGAATCATGTAAGGGCCTGTGCACACAACGTTTTTTTAACGCGCCGTTGACGCGCGTTTGTAGCGATACAGACGCGATACGCACGCGAGTCAAAGGCAGCCTGTATGTCTTATATGTATAGGATAAAAGCACGTCGTCCGCGTCGATGCACGTTTCGGCAACGGAGCGATTAAAAAACGTAGTGTACACAGACCCTATGGCGTGATTTACGATACGAAAATGCTAAAAGTACAATTTAAAAGTAAAATTAGTTCGTGTCATTTGCACGGTGGCTATATAATGGTTACTTACCCGATAGTAGCTGGCCAGTATTAACTGCACCGTAAAGGAACTTGCAGACGGTACTGATAAAGCTTTGGTACTTTACATAACTTAAAAGTTGGCAGAGTAAAATGACCACCCAAATGTAAAAAAGAAGTACTGAATTAAAAATAAAATGAACAATCTTAACACATAATTATTCCTCTTTATAACTTATAACCTGAGGATTTTTACCTCGGATTTCAGTTACTGTGAATAAATAAAAAAAAAACTAATATGAAATTATTTTAAGCTAATGCTATGTTTAAAAATTTTACCTATTAAAAAGTAATGATCTTCATTTTGAACCCATTTCCATTGACATTATCAGCGTTGCCAGATTTTTTTCTATGCTAAGTCAGAATTGTGACACTTTTTAAGTAAAAAAGCGGGATTCTTTCGTCGAAAGTAAAAAAACATATATACACCGTTAAATTGTGATCGTTTTAATCCCGTGGAGGGTTGATCTAATACATAAAACACTATTGATTTGTAAAGATAAAATGAAGCATATTTTTCTAAAACTCGAATTAATATACGCATGTACAAAATGAATTTCTTTAAGTAAACGAGTAAATTACCTTGTAGGTAGTTGTTAGTCGCTGCGTACTAACTACCTATAGGTCATTGGATTCGCCCAGCTGACTTTACTAAAAGAAATTAATTTCGTACATGAGTAAATTAATTCGAGTTTTAAAAAAAAAGTACTTTAATTTTTAATTTGATCTTTATAAATCGATAGTGTTTCATGTACCAAATCGACCCTTTACGGGATTAAAACGATCAAAATTTAACGATGTATAATCAGAAGTTTATTGATATCTTTTTATTTGAATTTTAAACTGCGTGTTTCGTTTACCGTGAACGCTTGAAGTTGGCCACGCCCCAAATCCCTTTTTTCTGACCACGTGACTGAGCATTGAAATGACGTCAGAACAGAGGAATTGGGAGCGTGGCCAACTCCAAGCGTTCAAGCTAAACGAAACGATTGTAACTTGGCCAGGGGTCTGGTATGTACCTCAATCGCCTCAATGTCGTCTATAAGTATGGATATATATAAGGAATGTAAGTAATAAGTCTGTAAGGAAGGTAACCACTATAGAAAAATCTTTGATATCTCCGTTTTCAAAGAAATCCATTATTTTTCATTGAACGGAATAGACATAAACTCTCAATGAAAGATATGGTATATTTTCATCCCATGCAATACATGATTGTTGTCATACTAAGACCGTATCTATCAACAATGTATATTGTGAACACTGAGTGGATTTGTCAAAGCATTCAGGAAGGAGAGTCTTATATTGGTTTCCTTTATCAAAAGGGTCATTATTTCTGGCGGCCAAATCTATTGAAAGATTTCCTATATGACAAACAGGCGTTGTTTGTTTTATTTTATTATATTTTTTAATTGTTTGTTGAAACAAATTGTAACGGAATTCGAAGTGGTTTATTTTAAACTAGCTGTGCCCGCAACTTCGTTCGCGTGGACGACGAAACTTATCAATGAGTTTTTTGTGTAAAGCGCTATTTGTGTAGAACGTTATCTATCGAGCATACTTACCAGTATTAATACTTCTGTCCCGGTGCGGGCCTTTTTTTAATTACAATAGAAATGGGGTGACGTAACCTGCGACAAACTTATTATTTGCGGTTGGTACAGTAATCGGGCTTAGGGATCGAACCGCAAAATTAAGTTTGTTTTTTTATTGTATATACTTTTCCGGGATAAAAAGTACCCAGTGTGGTGCCCAGGATATTAAAGAATAATTATACCAAATTTCATCGTAATCGAACCGGTAGTTTTTGCGTGATGCCTGAACAAACAGACAGACAGACAAAAAATTTTTTAATCACATTTTTGGGTTCGGTGTCGGTCTAGTAACACCCCCTGTCATTTATTTTTTTGATATTTTCAATGTACAGAATTTTTACTTCTACAGATTTATTATAAGTATAGATTTTATTGTAACCTTTCCGAAGTTGTATCTTAGGTAATAAGATTTCTTTTTAAATTTAATCTAGATACAATAATTATATAATTTTAAGAGCACCAAGGACAAATTACGGTAGAAAGACTGTCGTATATGAGGGAGCTGAACTAGACATGAAGGAATCGAAATCACTTCCAACTTTTAAGTCTTTTTTTTTATTATTATTGATAGGTTCGCGCTTGACCGCTATCTCACCTGATGGAAAGCGACGATACGGTCGAGTCTATTATAACACCACATTTTAAATGTTACTCAGTGTTAAGTTTACACTAACTATGCTGTAGTTTTATTCTTTTTGCAATACCGTCGCGTAACTTAATCTTTAATTCATATTTATTTTCCTCATAGAAGTGAATATGTTATTTAATTTGAGTGGGTCTTGGGAAAGTTTGAAATTACAATTGGACCAAAGATTGGACCTAAATAGATCTGCAATCGCACTGTAATTTTTTATTCCGACGTAAATCCAGCTGTCTTGCAGGACCACGTCTACTGGGACTGCACGAACATATCATCGTTAATACAAAACTACAAAACTGATTTATGACCGTTGCGTCTCAACTTCAAGTTCTGTTGAAAATCAACTTTAGGCACTAGTTGTCTGGCATTTAAATTTCTGGATAAAAAAAAGTTTTTGGTCGACCTTAAATAAAACGAGACAAGGGCAGGATAATAATGAGAAGATGATATTTGTCTGTCTGTGTATTTTTTACATAACATATTTATTTACCTCATAAACTATTTACATTATATAAAATACTAATTAAAACTCTATATAAACTTAAACTACTCCTAACTAAAAAAATGGCGTCATAAAACTCATCCGCATCGCTGTCGACTGGAAGTGTGCCCAAAAGGCTGGCGGCATTGCCACGTTGAATGGCAATGCTTAATCTCTGACCGAGGTAAAAGCCAGCCCTTAGGTCACGCGAAGTGTCAACTAAACGTTTGGAGAGATCTTTAAAAAGCGCATGAGCACTCGGTCCCCACGGCCCAAGAGTTTCAACCCCAAACGGCTCAAAAATATAACTGCTGACGAGGTTGTTATATTTCCGCCGCTTGAGGTTCTCCGCAGCCGCAGCGGCAGCACCACCACAGCACGATGAGCTAGGAAGATGGGATGTCTGTCTTGTGTTGTACAAACTCCATCCATTTTCTTTCTTTTGTTTCACAACAAAATGGTAAAGAATCAAAAAGATTCTCTTGTCTAAGCATAAATGGTTACGATCCTACTTCTTTCTTTCTTCTAATATTTTCTTTATACCATTAAACATGGAAATGCCCAGTAAATTGTACTGGTTTATTTCTTTTCAATTTGTCCATAAAGTTTTACAATAAACGATTCAATAAAGTAAACAATCCACCATCTTTTCAGCCACACAACAAAGTAGTTTTTTTTATTAAACATCACAAACTTCCAAGACCCTAATTTCGTTGACGCAAACCGTTGACTCGAATAATAAATGATGAAAATTTTATCTTGTACGAAATTATTTATATTTTTTCTTCCTAGCGGCCATTTTTCATTTGGCCTTTCAAAGAACGCTCCGGAATCTGTCAAAGTTCTGTCGTTTATGTACGAAGACGTGTGTCTGAATTAATGACGTCACGATTCAGTGATATGATTCACTGTGACGTCATGGAGGCCGGATTTATAGGCCTGATGTATCCTCGTTAGAGAAGAATGAGATGAGCTAAGCTGTTGTAAATTAGATGTTTATTTTCAAGAAACATGTAAGAAAATTGGTCCTTTTAGCTTTTGTTTCTTTTTTTGCTTCTATATTTGGACTAATATTAGAATTTATTATGTTACAACTGTTGTTTGCAGTGCATCCTTATGAACCACATTTATATTTATATAAGGTGACTAGTAATTAGTGAACGATACTTAAACACGTTATTGTAGTCCTGATAACAAACAACTTTTACTATGGGACCAAACCTGAAATCGCGGAAAAATTCTGTCAAGTTCAGTACATTTTGACCAGTTAGGCAAACTTAAATGTACCGATCTTGGTTGATTTTTTCGCGATTTCAGGTTTGGTCCCATAGTAAAAGTTGTTTGTTATGATGACTATAATTACGTGTTTAAGTATCGTTCACTAATTACCAGTCACCATATATATTAAACTAGCTGCCTATCCTATCTTTTCAAATTCATATGTTATACATATCTTTACAATTATGAATACTTACAACAAAAAATAACTAGCTAAAAAGGTGCAGCCGATTGAAAGTGATGTGCTGACATACATTCGACAATTGATTTTTATTTATACAGATACAATAATTTTCATTTAGTTTTTGCGTGAATTAGTAACAAACATCCCCGATTTATATAAGCTAGTGCTTGTCTGCGGTAGAATACCTGATGGTAAGCAGTGATGCAATGGTAGATGGTGAAGCGCACTAGTATGTCTATTCAAACCCAAGCGAACGCCGGCGTTCGCGCGTGACTTCGCGCCAATTCAGTTAAATACCAAGCGTACGCCGAAGATTATAAAAATATTACGCGATCTATTTGTAGGAAATTTATCCAAGAACGTAAATAAGAAGTTCTTGAAAAAGTAGTTTTTTTTTATATCGAAGATATAATACATATATGATATAATAACATTCCACAACTATCACACAACGCCGTCTAGTCCCAAGCTAAGCAGAGCTTGTGTTATGAGTACTAGACAACTGATAAACATACTTTTTTTGTAAATACATACATATTACCTATAGATAAATTACACCTAGACACAGAACAAATGATCGTGTTCATCACACAAACATTTTCATTTTCAAAATAAGATATAATAAGGTCTAAAAGGCCTAGCACGCGCTCTAGTTTACATGGGATAAGAGCCTATTCAATCTAGCCTTAAGGACACCTTAATTATAATCGGATAGGATGACCGCAGCAAACTCGTTCTAGTTCTTCCATGTACTTACGTAGAATTAATGACAAAGCGAATTGCTTAGTGCGAACCGTGGAATTGTTAACAATGTAAGGATTGACTCTCACCGTACATCGGGTTATCCGATGGCAGAACGGTGATGACGAAATCAAGTCATGTAATTTCCGTGCACTCTGCAAGATGTATGCAATGCTCCAAGCTTTGCAAACTTATTCACTCTTAAACACCCCTCCCTCCCCTCCTTGCGTCGTATTCCTCAATGCTGAGGGTCGTGACCTCCCTGCTTCAAAGACCTCTAGATTGTAGCTATTAGGAAACACAGACTCTGGCGAAGTCCACTCCTTTTATAATCGTTCAGAAAAAGTAGAAAAATAAAATCAATTAATAATCAAGAGACACCATCTGTTACGCCTAAAAAAGGCTCTTAAAATGTCTATCTAGAAACAGATACTTAAAGGCAAGAATAATGTTATCTTTTATTTCAGAAGAAATGTTGATACTTACACACGCATTAGTAAGACAGACCTTTTATCTTTTGTAACTTACGTTACCGTTTTCAACGTAAAGACGTCTTGACATATTGTTAGAATTAATTGCGTCACTAACTATACTAAGAACATTAAACCTCTAAGGATAAGCGCTTAGGGTGCTTTTTCACTAGAGAAATGCGAGGTATCTACACGGCGCTTAAAAAAAAAATACTCTAATGAGATCACTTAATTTAGTCAAAATCACTAGACTCAAACTTAAACTCAAAATCGTTTATTTTACATAAGCCTGCATGGGCATTTATAAAACGTCAGAAGCTAGCGCACAGTTCTAAATTGGTCGTTTTCTATGGAGAAGAACCGGCAAGAAACTCCATGGTTACTCTTTTAATAAAATGATTGTTTCTACAATATTTTCATACTACAATATTAATAGATAAGAGAGGACAATGTAGACCGATCAGCTTTGTACCCAAAAGCACAATAAAATTGTAATCCTTGAATCCGCGGGAGTCTACGGTATTCTGACATTCACATTATAAAAAGAAGCTATACAAAAATATAAAATAAACCTGTCAATAAATTAATGATGTATACAATAATAAATTACTAATAAAATTGGTCGGCTATGTTTTATATAATAATAATAATAAGAATAGCAAGAATAGCTTAAAGAAGTTATAGTAGAAAAAGCTAGCAAAGTAAGCTACAAAAACTAGTACAAAAACTCTTCTTGTATTTGCTTGTCGTTTTTATTTTTATGGTTTTATTATTTGTCTTTTAATTTTCCACACAGTGCTTGCAGATTACTTCAAAGTAAAAATGATTGATTGGGGTTATTGTTAGTTTTAACTTTTCAAAATTGGAGCAATAATAATGTGTTTTGGTTTTGGTTAAAAAGCACCGCCTAGTTAAGGCCAGGTTCTACTCATTTCGAATTTTTTTAAACCTCTGAAAATCCACAAATATAAAAGATAACAACATAAAAAAATATTTTATTAAAATTGACTACATGGTTAAGAGCTCAGCAAAAATGAAAACACGATATAAATTTGTTGGTTCGACAAAAAAAATCGCGAATCTGACCCTAATTTACGATTTCAAACGAAACGTATTTATCTACGAGATTACGTTACGGAAATATTTGAAAGATACAAAAATTAAATAAAGCTTCTTATTTAAAAGCGCTTTGCACAAACAAAAATCTTGAATAGTTATGGTTTTTTTTGTAAAAAAAACCACTCTTTTGGGGCCGACATAGTCCCGAGCGAAGTTCATACCAAAAAAAACAGTGACTAGAATCGGCCCTTAACCTGCAAATCTCTAGTTAAA
Organism: Leucania comma; assembly: GCA_958295575.1. Lineage (NCBI taxonomy): Eukaryota > Metazoa > Arthropoda > Insecta > Lepidoptera > Noctuidae > Leucania > Leucania comma. The sequence continues at coordinate 7,768,416 of OY282474.1, read as the reverse complement.
AAAGCAACTCTTAAGTGTCAAAAAGTCGTATCTTTTTCCATCAAAAATCTCTTTATCCGTAGTTTATAGAGAGCAATTTTTCGTAAATGGAGTCAGCCGCGTCAGCCAGGTTACCTAATGGATTTAAACTTCCATCTTTTTGGGTCTGTTTGATTAAGCGTACCTTCTATGACTATGTCATTGCTTTTGTGTGTGGAGTAATGTTGGGTATAGACCGGCGTTTGGATCAGCACAGGCTAACATCACGTAATAATGTCTGCAAAATTAATTTCTTTAGCTTTGTTTCTATTTTCTGTTTTTGAGACATTGTCATTTTTACACTCATAGATCAGCCCCCCTAGCCAAGTTTCAACCGCTTCGTTTCGATTCTCTCGCGTCGAACGCCTCGAGTATCAAAGATTTTACCGAATCGCAAAAAAAAAAATTTTCGTTGACGCAACTACTTTACACTTTCAGATTTTTCCCTATATTTGTACTGTGAGACTTTTTTGAAGCCAAACTTCAGGGTACTAGGTCAACGGAAAGTATCCTATGAATTTTGATTCCCTATAGAGTGTCATACAGTATTAAATTCAACTCGATACCACCACGTGTTCCCAGGGTCTTGACAGACAGACAGACAGACGGAGAACAAAGTGATCCTATAAGAGCTCAGTTTTTTTCCTTTTGGGGTACGTAACCCTAAAAATGTTAATCGTTTAAAAATTAACTTCGTGAATTGTAATATTTTATATTTCATGACTCTCAGCTACAAAACTCTCCATTAGCTTTAAGATACTCATGGCTTTTTTGACATCTCTTAGTTCAACATCATTAAATCGCTTCACAGGTTTACCCCATCAAGTACGGGGTGAAAAGAAATACGGCTTAATGCGCCTTCCGATCACATCCGGAGCTGTTTGATCCAATGAACCAAGGAAGTCCATTACCTGAGAGTGACGCGTGTGTTTTGGGTTTAAGAATGTACCTACTTTTGTACTTAAGAGTTTATTTCCTGTACCTCTACCATGAGTTTTAAGCAATAGTATTCGTCGCTACTCGATATCAACGCCGTAAATATTTTGTATGGCAAATTTTGGTTCTGCAAGTGACCGCTAGAGGCGCTGCAAAATTTGCCATACAAAATATTTACGGCGTCGATATCGAGTAGCGACGAATACTATTGCTTAAAACTCATGGTAGAGGTAGTGTTTGAAACATAAAGGAAATTGTGCATTTTAGAATTAAAATTCTACTTCTTCGCTTCAATCTTGACAAAATAGTCGTAGTCATGTAACTTCTAGTTGTGTTTCTTTCTTTTTCATATTGAGCTCCTAGTAGTCCTGATTTGAGCTACACGAATACTGACAAATACTTACACCGACTGGACAAGTCCAAACTGTGTGGTTCTTTCTTCAAAAGACCATCTCAGACTGCAATCTGCGCGGTTCTCATATGATTTGTATTTAGAATTTAAAAGAGACTGACCCCGAGAGTTTGTTTCGGTGTTTCTTCTTAGGGTAGTCAGCTAGGAAACACCGGCCTCTTCTAGTTTAAACTGGCGAAAAAAAATGACGTGTAAAAGTGTTTTTATAAACCTATTTAAAAAATAAATATCATTTCTCGCTGGTGTTGTTTAAGATACTACTGCATCATCATCATCTTTTCAGCCCAAAGATATCCACTGTTGAACATAGGCCTCCCCTAAGTGTCGCTACAACGAACGGTCCTGTGCGTCTCGCATCGTCGTCAAAAATAATGTTGAAACCAATAATAATTCACCTGAGCAGAACAGGCGAGGGCCTTATAGAGCCGAGTGCTGTAGTGACAAATCTCCACGTGTATCAAACGACGTTTTTCAGTACACTTACGAAGAAATAATAATAATAATACAATATAAGGTCCACCTTGTAGGAAGCTTTCCAGCGCTGTGTATTCCGGTGCATAGAACCCTTCGGCGCTATCGATCATTATCACCACACGAAAATACTACTTTCCACGAAGATAAAAACTAGTCATAGTCGAAAGTTCATATGTATGTGAGGTAAAACAAACTTATATCCATTATGTTCCCCTTGTGCTCCACCCAGAGCGGGAGTAGTCAATTTTTTATTTTTTTTTATGTTTTTTCATGCAAGTGGAAAAACTGATATTGCAACCGAGCTACGTTAGCCAAGCTAAAGTCGAGGGCGCTTTGGGAACCAAGACACAATGAAAAACATCCACGTGTATCAAAAGATATTTTTCAACACGCTTAATCGAAAAAAAAATGTCATAATTTATTAACATGAATTATTGTGATAAATTGCGCAGGGATTTCTTACCGAGCGCCGCGCTCGATTTATTTAGAGACCAACCAACCTGAAATTATTAATATAATAAATTGAATAAGCCAGGGTAGTTCTGAGTTTACACGTAGATAGATGGAGAGGAAGAGGGAGGCCGAAGAAGAGATCGATGGATTGTGTGAAGAGTGATATGAAAGAAAAGGAAGTTAGTGCTAGTGTGACGGCTGACAGAATAGAGTGGAAGAAAAAAACGTGTTGCGTCGACCCTTAGAAGAAGAATAAGGCAGGGTAGGCCGACGCACTTTTCTGCACTAGTACAAAATACACATTCTCTCTTCAATTGAATACAGAGTAAATACATAGAGTTATTTCATTATAAAAATTATTATCATTCAGTCGAAAGGCATTGCTGGACATTTATGCCTCCCCCAAGTGTCACCAGAATTACCAGTCTTTTGCATCTCACATCCATCGGATTCCCTCGACCCTCACCAGGTCGTTGAAAATAATGTTGAAACCAGCATTTAATCAGTTTGGTTAAAAACATACATATAAGATCAAGAAATAATAAATTTTGTTAAAAATTGAGAAAGTTTGTCATTGCAACCGAGGTGAAACGAGGGTGTAATGGAGTCGAGTGCTCCAGTGACAAATCTTGACGTGTAACAAACGACGTTTTTCAATACACTTACGAAAAAATACTTTCTCTGAAAATTACGACGCTATTTTTGTTCATAATATACTTATTGAAGAAAATTTTCTAAAATTGCCATACATTTTAATTTCGATATAGATGACAGACAGGGAAATATTTTTAGCACACCTACAATATCTGGCGGCATAGCAACTAAAAAATTCTCTTGAAATCTTAAATTCGACATTTTTTTTTTTCACAAATAAATAAATAAGTCAGTTAATATTTAATATACTTCTTTTCCCAAAGTATTCCTGTTTCGGCACCAATTTTTTCCACACCAATTGTTTCGGCACCAAAGCTATTCCTCTTTCTGCACCAATAGGGATGTTAACTTGGTGACGAATCTGGAAATAACATACCAAAAATACCTATTGGTGCCGAAAGAGGAATAGCTTTGGTGCCGAAACCTTAGGTGCCGAAAAAATCGGTGCCGAAACAGGAATACTTTCTTTTCCCACGCTTACCCTCGAAAGTCGAAGGAGAAGCAATCGTAGCAAACCGTTAAACATCCTAATATTAAAAATATAAATTCAAATATTTTTGAATTTAGAATACAGATTTGTAAATTTGTTAATAATAACAAATTAATGAATAAATTATGTGTAAAGTAATCATATTTATTTATGATATTCGGTTCATAAACAATTTAAATTTTCATTACTAGTCATCGTTGACCGTGACGAAATTGCAAATAAAAAAACCCTTGTTTTGATAATTTAAAAAAAAAAACACAAGTGTATAATAAATAAATATACATTGCATGTTGAATCTAATTGAAGTGCTGTAAAAGACAGTTTCCGAGAAAGTATATTGAAAAGTATCACTCTTCAATTTTCCAAGACATTTTTTTCATCCAATAAATATTATTACTTTGAAAATAAAGCACTCATTCAGATGCCATAATAATACAGTTATGAAAACTGTAAAAAATAAAACTATATCCATTCGAGCGAGCTCTGATAGTTTTGTGGAATGAGTTAAATGTGATGTCTTTTCGATAACTCCAGCCGGTCATTAAAATTTATTACTGCGTTTGGTCTGTGAATCCATTGGGGTATAATTATTTCTAATATTTTATTATTTTTTATTATTAGTAGGCTCGCGTTTGACCACTATCTCTCCTGATGGTAAGCTGGTTACTTGGTAGAAAGATGGTAAGATGTAGTCAACGATGGAGCCCGCTTGCCAATAAGTTCACTCATTCACTCTTGACTTAAAGACCCGTAGGTCATAGCAAACTGAAAATACAGACTGCGGTAAAGAATTTCACTCTTTTCGGCGGCAACGATCTCTCGTGCCAGGCCTGAGTACAGGCTATGATCCGAAGCAAGGAGTGGCAGACGGTCGCCTCCTTTAGCTAAGCGATAATGTGGGCAAAGAAAAAGGCAGCACGTGCACGCGCGAGAGAGCGGACAGCCACCGGGATCCCGATCCTGATTTCCGGCCTATCGCAGGCGTGGGCTTGCGGACGGCGAGCAACGGGAAGCTCGCCGCCCAACCGTCCGGTAACCGTCCGGACCGAGCCCAAGTCGTCTACAGTACGTATTTTTCCACGCGCACTTCAAGGAGATTTCAGCAAACTGTAGGGGCCCAGCAGGGTCGAAGCCTACTGGAGCGACAGGTTATGCGAAAATGAACCCTCGGGCCCTGGAACAAAGGCAAAGAAGGAACAACACATTTTTAGTCCTTAATAGTCTGACACAAACTTCCACACCGCCCAAGGGCGGGAAATGTCAATGGATGATTTTCCCATCTAAAAAAAAGCTGTATTTTGTGCTTACCGCAGAATATTTTTCACAATCGTTTTATAAGTGTAGATCTGATGTCCAGCATTTACTGGAGGCGCAACCCCAAACGTTTAGTGGTCATAGGATAGAACGAGCTTGGCGGAATTAAATTGTCGTGTTGAATATAATAGAAAAGTGATAGACTAGCAACTTGTCATCAATATTAAAGACTTATAATGTTTACTTTGAAATTCATTAGGCGTACCAAAGGACCAGTTCGTCTTTAGATCTTGATTAGTTCATTAAATAAACGATTCAACATTATCCGGAATGTATCAAGCAGTTTGTCATATGAATTTGTTCCCAGTTGACAATATGATCGGTTCCTTATTCATGGGATTTGACATTACTTATGAAATATTGATATTCTACTGGCAATATCACTACCAAAGTCTCTAGGGAAATCAGGCGTGGTGTTATGTTTGATCTTTACGTAAGTTTACGAAATCGAAATACAAATACCTATTTACCTATAGCTTATATAGCTTCAGTTATAAACTATTTTAAGAGAATCCTGCAGCAGTAAAACATTACAATTCATCATCATCTTTTCAATCAAAAAACGTCCACCGTAGGACATAAGTGTAGTAACAACGACTAGTCCCGTGCGACTCGTATCCATCAGATTCCTGCGATCTTTCTCAGGTCATCGATCCACCATGTGAGAAGTCTTCCCATGCTGCATCTTCTGGTACGCGATCACCACTCCAGAACTTTTTGGCACCATCGACCAGATGTGATCTGTTCTGCGAGCAAAGTGCCGAACTAACTGCCACTTAAGTTTGGCAATTCTTCAAGCTTTGTCACACATTAATGTTATTTATTTCCAACTAAAAACACGTAAATAAAGTCTTCGACTGTTAATGCAATACAGTTTAATATATTGAACCTTTTAAACTTCATACATTGTTTAATAGATTTCGTTCAACTCCAAGTAAACGAGTATTTATTTTCTAAAAGCAGGTTATAGCGATTGCCCTTTTAAGCAACGCCAATTCGGGCAGGTCGTAAAGAATCGGATAAAAAAGTGAGATTAGATCTTTTCATTTGAGGAAAGGTCCGAATATTGGTCCTGCGAGGCAGTTACTGAGGAACGACGGATTGAATTCGAGAAAGTCAACATTTAAATTGAAGAAAAAACATTTACTGAATAGATTTGAGTCGGCCCCCAGGGTGCTGGTATTTGGACGTATTTGACAACGGGCCGTTTGATATCTTGTTAGTTTGGATTTTATTTATTGATAGGGTTTGATTGAGAAGGAAAACGTCGTCTGAAATGAGAAACAATTCAAATAATCTACCTGAAGTCCTATCAAGAGCTTTTAACGCTATTTGACGACCTAAATTGAACTTTTATACGGCTAGAGCTTTATAGGATGTATAGCTACATTCCTCTTTCTCTGACATGCTTGACATTTTAACACGTCAAGCTGCCATTCAGACCACAGCTGCAGGCTACGGATGCAGGCTGCGAATGCACACGCATGACACGAAGCCGTTGCCTGCATCCGCAGTCGGGAGTAATTCCAAGGCTGGCTGCATGTGCCGCCAGTCTCAAATCTACGATTCAATTCAATATGCGCTACTGGTCTGCGATCGGCTGTGGCTGCAGGTCACGGCAGCACTTGCAGCCGAAGCTCGGCAGCTTGTGCGGCCGCAGCCGCGTTCGGAATGTTCTTCACAAAAATCCATACAACTATAGAAAATCAGTCATGCAGCTGCTGCCGGCTTCGTGCTGCCGCTGCATGTCCTGTCTGCATCTACAGTCTACCGAGGTTCGAATGGCACCTTCATGATAAGGTCTTTGGCTCTCTCTGTTGGTGTCGGTTTCCAGTCAAACTTGATGCAGCTGGAAATCTGGATTTTATACGGAACGATTGCCTATCTGACTTCAAAATCCAGCACCCTTTAGCACGACTGTTGTCAGATTTCCTCGCTTTTAACTATTCGTAATGGCTGTGAAAGATCTACAAAAGGGTACGGAATCAATGGCTAAAGTGCAGAGAGAAGGAGGAATCTCAATATGTTAAAATAATAGAAAAATATATTCTAAACAAATACGTAATTATACATATAAATAAAATTGAAGTGTCTGTTTGTAATATCAAAATATTTTCCGCCGATATGAAACTAGATATTTAATATATCTATAAAAAAAATATTTTTTCTGTCAATCTGTTTGTTCAGGTTTCACCATCGGTGATTCGATACTTTCGGTAACGGCTGAACCGATTATGACAGGACTTTCACAGGTAGATAGCTGATATTATAAGGCTGCTTTTGTTTTAGAGAAAAAATTAAGGAACCACGTAAAAAAAATACAGTAAATAAAATAACTTGTGAAAAAAATCAAGTCTCGCAAATGAGGTTTTCTACCGTAAAAAGTTGTAAGATCCATGTAATACCAAATATACTTATAAATAGATTGACTTGACAATCACATGAAAAAAAAATCTCACAAGTAACCCGATTGCCACTAAGTAGGAAACATTATAGGCTAGATATTTTCTATTTTTGTACAAGCAAACCCGCTGGGAGCAGCTGGTATAGTATAAAATAAAACTCTGCTATGGTTTAAAATATAAAAGTACGGTATAAAAAAAGAAACAAAAAATATAGTTCATAAATTCAACCCTACAACATGTCAGCCTGAGTTTGTCGTAAAAATCAGTACGTTATCTTCAAACTGACTGAAGTCTGACCTCCATCATTCAACTACATTATAGCCACGTTAGGTAAAGAGATCGTTGGGCTTACTCCTACATTTTTAGGTTCTAAATCTGAATTGATGTATACTTACTCATTCGTACAAAACGTTTTAGGAACATATTTATTATGCGTGGTAAAGGAGTGGAATTCCCTGCCGGAGTCTGTGTTTCCTGATGGCTATATCCTAGGGGTCTTTAAGTCAAGAGTGAATAGGTTACTTCTAGGCAAGAGTGCTCCATCGTCAGCTATATCATAGTTTAATATCAGGTAAGATAATGGTTGCACCGGCCGGCCGGCTGTCCGGTAACCGTCCGGACTGAGTCCGAATCGTCGACGGCGCGTAGCGTCCCGCGTGCGCCTTAAGGATGTCTGTAAGACCGCAGAGGCCCAGCAGAGACCGAAGCCTACTGGGGCCATGGGTTCAATTCTGAATGGAGAACCGGGGGTCCTGGAACGCCGGGCTATGAAGGATCATAGAAATAGGTTTTAGTCAGTAAACGTCGGATACGCTTTCCCGCTTCCCCCTAGAACGAGAGAAGTCATTGGATGATGTCACAACACAAAAAAAAAACACATGCTTGTCATACTCATCCCATACACTATTATCATAAAGCTTGGCTGAATGTAGGTACGTATATTATGCGAGAGTGTGTATGTTTGTTACTCCTAAACGCTCAAATGGCTGAAAGGATTTGTATATTTCCTTGAGATAACTTTCTGCTTTCACACGCGTTAAATCGCTGCCAGAAATAGTAGTTACATAAATAAAAAAAGCCTTTACTTAAAACTACAACAAGTTAGAACTATAAAAAAGGTAAAAAGTTATACACCTACAATAATATTGCAACAAAATAGTTTTACACAAAAAAAATTAAGCTCGCTCATACATTGCGCAATGTTTCAATACCAACCATAAGTACACGTTGAATAATATTGTACAATCAGCATAATATATTGCGCAATATTATTATAGGTGTATGGGTATGTTTATGGGGCACCTTAAGGATATTCCAAAAAAGTAAAATAGACACAAACGGATATACAAAAAGTCTGGACATTGTACGACATTCATAAGATCTTTCATGCGTAGAATGTAAGGTTTCTAAATAGTATTAGTGAATCACATGCATGTCTTTTTCATGATTTATTGGATTATTTGATTTGTGTGGCTTAAAGTTTACATAAGAGCGCAGTTTATGGAGGCAAAAACGAAGTTTATTTTTATTGAAAATTGTTCTTATTGTTTTGTCTATTTGCGTAAAAACTTTTTTTTGAACGAATCTTTCGTTTAAAAATTTTTACATTTCACGAAGTTTTTGTCCGGTGAATGCTAGACGCACAAGACCAGCCATGCCTTCTCCGAGTGTCGCCTCAACGACACTTGGAGAAGGTCTATGTCCAGCAGTGGACGTCTTTCAGCTTAGGACGAAGCTATGGACAGCTCTACTTAATTTTAAAGAAATTATGTCAACTTAATTTATGAAAAGTTTCAAAAACACCATAATATTTTAAGATATTTAGGACTTATTGTTTATAGTTGACTTATGTATTTTATTTTATTTATTTGGGATGTACGTGTGATAGGTTTTTTTTTTTTAACGTAGGTAAAATCATCCAATGACGAATCCCGCCCTTGGGTGGGGCGGGAAACAGTGTCAGACTTTTACTGACTAAAAACCTACCTTTCCACTCCTTGCCTTTATCCTGGGGCCTTTGGTGACAGTCTCACATAACCTTTGGCCCCAGTAGACGTGTGATAGGTAAGTTTTTGATAATGTATTAATATTTCTTTGTTATTCTATTATATAATATAAACAATATTTTTGTTTTTATATTGAAATATGCTGAATCTAACCTCCAAGATCTAATCTCGGTAAGAGTAAGTAACATTTTTACTATAGATGTCTTGAGGAATGTATTATATTGTTCGTGTTGTAATATTTCAGAAAATATGATTGTAACACAATGTTTTTGTGGTCCAAGTGTAACGCTTTTTGGATGTTTTAATATCATGTGGATTTCATCATGCATGTTGATTTGCTCCGCATGCAGAAAATTTCAAAAGGCAAAGAAACGCGTCCAGCGTGCGTATTGCACGCTTTACAATAAAAACTTGTATGAAATGGACATTTGCAAAGGTTACGCATGTGAAGAAAATCCGCATGCGTGATGAAATCCGCACAATATTCTGATTTCATTAAACGCACATAGCTTTTTTTTGTAATAATAATTTGTACACACCGTTGGAACACTACGCTGCGCTTAAAGACGGGCATCATAGATGTGGGAAAAAAGGCTGCCAGGCTAAAGTGAGATTGGGCGAGCACATCAGCCATATGCACACTGATCGTCGGGCAAGAGTTTTCACAAGATGGGTATCTGAAGATGGATGACGCCGCCGAGGTCAACCTGGGAAGAGGTGGCGAGACGACCTGGACGCCTACCGCAAGGGCTGGTTCGAGTTGGCCCGAGAGAAAAATACCTGGAAGGAATTGGGGGAGGCCTTTGCTCAGCAGTGGGAAAGTAAAGGCTATTAAAAAAAAAAAAATTGTAGGCTTATAATTGACTAGGTAAGCGAAGGTCTTGTGAACCACGATGTAGGCAGATTAAATAATAGCTAGTTTTTTCTTAATGCTTAATCTAGTGCTTGTTGTTGGTAAGCAGTTATGCATTCGTTGAAGGTGAAGCACACTAATTTATTAAGAACCTGATAACTAAGAACCTAGCCTATTTTAGTCTAACACCTAAAAAAAATATTATCGGTCGTGAAGACCGCAGCAGGCAATTGTTCCAGTCCTCCAATGTGCGGGGTATAAACGACGAAGAGAAACGCTTAGCCCGGACCGTAGAGGTGTTAACAATGTACGGGCGGACACTCGCCGTACGTCGGATTTCCCGATGACAACAAAAATTGCACATTTTTATAGCTAATACAGTACTATGGAGGACTGACTTGAAGTTCGTGAAACGGGAAAGGAGAAAAAGGAAGTCTATAACTTGCAAAAACATTTCAGCTTCAAAATAATAAGTACGCAGTCATATTCAAGAGTACAACATTACCTGTGTGTACATAACTCACACTCCTTGCCTATTTTCTCAATTTTCAGAGAACTCCTTCACAATATTCATAACACCAATTAATATATTTATACCACGAAAACACAACCGCTTTTAATGAAACACTCAACAGTAAGCTCATTACTTACACCTACCCTCAAGCCTCAAGTTTCATCTGCAGCTGGGCTGTTCAAAGCACGGCCCGCAACCGTATGAAAAAAATATATAAAAAACTAGCGACCCGCCCCAGCTTCGTACGGGTGCAATGGTGATATTAAATATATTTTTCATGTAATTTTTTTCACAAATACACAATTATATATATTGTATAGGTTTGGTCCCATAGTAAAAGTTGTTTGTTATGATGACTACAATCATGTGTTTAAGTCACCCTATATGAAACACTAATTAAAACTATACATATACACTAAAACCTACTCCTAAAAAAAAAATGGTGGCGACTGGAAAGTGCCCAAAAGGCTGGCGGCATTGCCACGTTGTTTGGCAATGCTTAATCTCGGACCGAAGTAAAAGCCAAAAGTATATGCATTTATTATACACATAAACCTTTCTCTTGAATCATTTTATCTATTAAAAAATCTGCATCAAAATCCGTTGCATACATAAGGGCAGACCGCGGGAAGTGACTTTGTTTTATAATATGTGCCTAGTGATAACTAATAAATAGAAAACAAGTTTAAATAATATGTGGTTTTACTGTTTTACGTTTTTTTCACATCTCCCGCTATTTGTACGTGTATTTATTTGATGATGCTTATTTGATTGTTAAAATGTAATGAGTTGAAAACTAATAAGAATAAAAAAACGTAAAATTAAAAAATTTCAAAGATTTGTAATACCCGTACGGATATTTTTTTTGTAATTGGAAGTCATCTGATGACTTCACGCACTCTAGGACGGAGTGGGAGGGCGAGTCAGACTTTTAGTGTCTAATACCACACCTATGAATATTCAGTTGCCTTTGGCGTTCTAGGACCACAAGTTACCTTTTCAGATGTCCTCCTATGGCCCTAGAAGTAATATGATATAATATATTATACTATATAATAAAAGGATTATTCGTAAGACTTACGGCAGTCCTAAACGCAAAGAGTTACTGATAGAACACGGATGGGTTTTAAAACCCAAAACTATATCACGGAAAAAATACGTTTGTTATTTAGAACTGCCAACAGTGGTAGTTGCAATTTATAAAAAGTGTTATAAATATAATTTTGTTTCTATCGTTTGGTATGTTTTAATACTGTACTAATATATATTTCAGAGCTTAGTAATTATTCTCTTTCAAATAATATCCTCCTCGATTATTTCACGGGTTGCAATAAGATATGGCCATTAAGGTAGAGTTAAGTGACTGTGACGAAGCAAAATTAAATAAATGTTTTGAAAATGACACCATCGAAGAGATCTGACGATGAAACCGGTACGTTCTAGAACTAAATAATAAATTGATGTATCTGAGCCGAGTTTGGGCTTATTTGGAATAGTCATGAAGTCTACTCTAGCTATAAATGATTTGAATGGTAGTTTCATATAGAACCCTAACTATAGTTAGAACTAAGAAGACCAGAAGCAATTTTTATGCTTTGAGCTGGAGGTAACAAAACTAGAAGGTCAAAAATAAAAAATAAAAAACATTTTACACAAAAATACAACCGAATTTTATGCTTTATACTTAGTAGGTTGTATTAAAAAAAAAGCATCCTTTTATGCAAATAATTCTAATAACAATTCTTTTTTTAGGCTTGGTGTAGTCAGGTATTTCAAATGTCTTGGCACAGCCGAAAACGTGTCATGGGGTTGGTACCTAATCTTGCATTATTTTTATATTAATAATTTATACTTTGCTCAGTTACCCCAAGTAAAAGTTATACGGCACTTCAATCTTTTTAGTAATTTCTATTGGCCCGAATCTTTTCATGCTTGGGCAGCCCTGATCTACAGCATGTTTGATAAATGAGCCACAGGCTGCTCATTTTCATGCTAGTCTTGATTGATTAGTTCCAATATTGAAATTCGAAACGCCCTGTATCGCGATCAGGGGAACGGTAAGCAAGCGCCCTTCGCTCCGGCTAATGAAATCAATTTCGGAGTCATCCGGGTTGCTAAAATCAAAGGGAAGCCCGATATTGGGTGTAATGAGAATCCTGTGTTGCTTCCTAAATGGTTTTTAATGAACAAGCAGGTAGTTTGGATACTGGATAATATTATTGTGATATCACGACGCGATCGGTACAGAAATGAGGTTAAAAAGGGTCACTCAAATGAAACCTTTTCCTCGTTTTGTTTCAGAACTGAATTTTGAGTGGTTCATGGGTAAAGAAGGGCTGTTACCGCCGTTTGACCTTCATAAAATTTTGATAGACTTTGGTCGAAAAAAAACGAGACGTGAGAGAGTGGTTAAGTCCTGTTTTGTATTATTCATTTAAAATAGTTTATTTGTATTGCCCAGTTACTAGTAACATTTTTTCTTATTTATTTACAATTCCTTTATTTTTACAAGCCTTCATCCTATTATTCCAAAATAAAGAATTTGTTTACAACTGTTTTATGTTTAAGGTTTTTTTTCGAGGTGGGAAATTGTATGATGATTTCTCTCACTCTAGGGTGGAGCGAGAGGACGTCATACTCGTAGAATTTAACTGACTAAAACTAAACGCAAATTTATTCTGTTGCCTTTTTTTAATGTGTGAAATTATACAATGACTTCTTCCACTCTTGGGCGGAGCGGGAGGGTGTGTCTGACTTTTCCTGAATAAAACTCACTCCTATGTTCCTTCATTGGGCCCCGAGTTTTTGCCTTCCAGAACCACGAGTTTCCATTTCAAAAGCCAACCAATGCCTAGGCAGTCACATTGTGCCACTTCCCTTCAGATACCTACGTAATCATGTAAGGTAAGACACCAGAAATCTACACCACAAACTGTGGGTAGACCATAGTGAGTGCAGGCAGGCCAAAGGGGCACTTTCCTCCGTTGATAGCCGCCGCAAGAAATTTACCCTACGACTAGCTAAAGTTTTGTCCTCAGTTTCGCAAAGTCACGGCTGTTACAACTGGCCCCGGGACCTTTAATAAGTACCTCTCTGTATAGGAGTTACAGACAGCCCTCTCTGCAGAACCTGTATGAAGGAAGACGAGACACCAGCTCATCTGCTGCTGAGCTGCCCAGTGATTGCTGAATACAGGGTAAAGTACTCTGAGAACCCAGGTACCCTCCACAAAATAGTGCTCCGCAAAAGGATCGAATGACGTAATTTGTACCAACCAGATGCAAAATACGCACTTTAGACGTGGAATTGCGGACACCAGCCTGAACTACAAATACAAAAAAAATATAGCATAGCTTAGCATCAGCCTTATAATGTTCCCACTGCTGGAACTCAGGCCTCCTCTCTAGAAGAGGGAATGGGCCTTATGGTCCACCATGCGGGCCCAGTGCTGGTTAGTGGATGTCACTTGACTTGGAGGTCATGCCACATGTTCGCTCGCGATGTTTTCTTTCACCGTTTTTAGAGCAGTGGTGATGAAATAAATTACTGAAAGTATCGCCTGGCTGGGTTTGAACCCGCGACCAACATTGCTCGTAATTGCCAAAAACTTAGCAAAGAGGCCAGTCAATTGACACCAACAAAATGCAAATTAAAACCAGAGCGCAACGCGAAATAAGTTGCCCTCTACAACTTTGCAAAACCCTCTTTATCTCACAGCTCAATGGGACTTCAAAAGTCCTAACTTAACAACGCAAATGTCAACGCAATTTAGTTCACTTTATGCCCTAATTAATGGGTGAATACCTGATTGGTGTAAGTACTAATGCTGCTGAGCTTGAAGTGTTGAGATAAACCCTCAGGTTAGAAAAGTGATATGTGAAAATGAAGGCGAGCTGGGCACAAATTCAAATTCCATGTTTTCTACCCTAGAATATGATCTCTATTGTACAAAGATTTGCTGGGCGAAAAATCATTTTTAGGGTTCCATACCTCAAAAGGAAAAAACGGAACCCTTATAGGATCACTTTGGTATTCATTTGTCTGTCTTTCTGTTTGTCATTTATCTTGGGAACGTTTATTGTGTATAGAGAAAAAAAAACATTTTCTCCATGTTATAAAGTTTTGGTTTTGAGTTGAAGTTAACAACACCTTTCACGTGAAGAGCCTGATATTTAGTGATAGCAACGAGCGACGATGCATCCTATTTTTGTTTAGTCTTATAAGTAGGCTAATTAGCTATAAGAAATGTCTTGTCATTCTTGTTAGCACCCTTGTCCTGTACACGCTAATATACAGTGCGCAGTAATCTCGTATTTTCTCCTGTTTTATTTTACACAAATCCCGGTCAGTCCCGTACATGGTCCTTTATCGAGCCTGATTGTCGTTATCAGCAAGTAATTTGAAGAATATATAATTAGAAGACGGAAATAATTGATCTGGATTTGAGAGGTTAAACGCCGACATCGTGTCTTATGGATTGAGTACACATTATTTCTCACGGTGTTAAGTATATTGGATAATATTATCACCCAACACTCGTACAGGTTGTATCTAGCTTTATTTAAATTTACAAAAGGTTAGTGCATTTATTTTGTTAATTATGTTAATTGAGTACCGGTTTTCTTTTTGAATAGTTTCGGTATTTTGTATGTTACATGTACAATATTAGCGACAGTCGTTATTATATAATACTTTTAAAAGTATAGTAGGAATTAGAACTACATTTATATAATTTGTATTGTTGCATTTGAGCGATAACTATTCAGTTAAGTATCATAGTTAATGTGTAGGTATTCGTTAATCATAGTTTATTCTGGAAAGTGTTAGATATTATTTCAAACTATTGACTGTTAATCTCAGTTAACTTGCCCGTAGTGTACTTTAGTTTTGTGGTGTTTTATATAATAACTTATTAGATAAGTTATTGAGGAATTCATTTATAATAAAAGTTGTATCGTTACATTTGCAATCAGATTTATTTTTATACAGAAAGATTACCTACCTATTTACATTGTTATACCTTATTAAATTCTACCTTACAACTCTGTACCTAAATTAATTTCGGATTAAGTATATTAAGATATTTATTTTGCGATTATATACATTCCAGGTCGACAACACTCGATTTCCAGCATGTCCGAGGAAAGGGAATTAGTAAAGAAGCGAGGAAGTTTTAAGGGTCGCTTAACTACATTTGTCAATTACTTGGACGCATTGGATGACGTAACATTAAGCGAATGCGATGTCATGGAATTACAGTTGCGCATGGGAAAACTGGAGTCGTTGTACGAACAATATGATGAGGTACAGTTGCGGTTAGAATGTATGGTTGACGATACGAAGGCCCAGTTGTCTGAACGTTCCGAGTTCGAGACATTATACTATAAGGCATTGTCGAGGGCTCAACAGTTAGTGAGTAAGAGTAACAAGCAAAATGGTTCAGTTAGTGGTAAGGGTAGTCGTGGTAGTGTTTATAAACCTATTAAGTTGCCTACTATACAATTGCCCAAGTTTAATGGTTTATATAGCAATTGGTTAGAGTTCCGTGACACCTTCACTAGCCTCATCCATCATAATGACGAGATCGACGAAATCAACAAGTTCCACTATTTACGTGCTTCTCTGGAGGGATCTGCTGCCGTGGTAATCCAATCTATTGAGTTTTCAGCGAACAACTATGATGTGGCTTGGAATTTAATTTGCGATCGATTTGACAATAAACGATTATTAGTGCAGAATCATGTGTCAGCATTATTTAACATTGAACTCATTACGAAAGAGTCTTCTATCGCTTTGAAAGGGTTAATTGATCTATTAAATAAAAACTTGCGAGCGTTAGAATCTTTAGGCGAACCAGTCAAGCAGTGGGACACGTTGCTGATATATTTAGTTACACGTAAGTTGGATCAGAAGTCCTACCGTGAATGGGAGGAGTTCAAAGGTCACACTGATAAGAATAGCAAAATTACGTTCGATACTTTCCTCCAATTCATTCGCGCACGCGCTGATCTAATTGAAACTTTAGAATTATCTAAACACAACATGTCAGGTAACCCTAAATCAAGTTCCGCGAGTAAAATCAAATCCATGGTGACGACACAAAATTCTAATATGGTGAGCACTGAACCTGCTTCGAAATCTTGTCCTAATTGCAAAGGTGACCATAGTTTAGTTAATTGTTCACAGTTCCTTGCATTGAGCAATGAAGCTCGACGCAAATTGATTCCTACTTTTAAATTATGTTATAACTGTTTTCGTACTGGTCACTTTTCTAACAATTGCAAAAAACCGGGTTGTAAGTTATGTAAGCGCAGGCATAACACTTTGATTCATACTTCGGAAACAAAAGGTAACGATAACACATCTGATAATGCAACTTTGTCTCCGTCAACGTCTGCAGCGCCCGCGCAGTCCGCTGACACTGACGCGACGAATAACGTGTCCTTGTCTGCGAACATTTCCCCTACTCATGGCGAGAGTAAGGAGCGCGGCGTGTTATTGTCAACCGCGTTAATTAAATTATATGATTACAAAAATCATGAGCATATTGTGCGAGCGACACTCGACAGCGGTAGTACATCGTGCTTCATGACGGAGCGACTATGTAAACGACTTAAGTTAAATACGAGTTCGATTGATAGTTCAATCTATGGCATAAATAACGCGTCCAGTCGCGTAGGCAATATGTGTCAGGTAAAAATGACGTCACTTAACAATAGTTATAATGCTAATTTGTCTGTTTTGTATTGCCATTGATTACTAATGAGATGCCATTTCGTGAATTAGATTTATCTAACCTGAACATTCCAACTGATATTTGTCTGGCAGACCCTACTTTTTACAAGCCCTCAGACGTAGATCTTTTAATTGGTGCTGATCTGTTCTGGGACCTGTTAAGTTCGCAAAGAATTAAGTTAGGAGTCGGAAAGCCGGTGTTATGTGAAACCAGGTTAGGATGGATCGTCTCTGGTCCCGTTATCTATAGTAATCACAGTAAATCAATAAATAACATTAGATGTAATTTTACTCAAACTAGTTCCTGTAATGATGCCGACTTGGATTTAATTCGTAATGATATTACGCGATTTTGGAATCTCGAAGAGATTAATTCGCAAAATTCTGATTATTTGCCTGAAGAAAGGTTGTGTGAGGAGCATTTTTGTAAAACTACGACTCGTTTGGAAGACGGTCGTTTTTGTGTGCGTCTACCTATGAAGCAGAATCCATCTGTTTTGGGTGAGTCATTTCATAGGGCTACAAAATGTTTATATTCCTTGGAACGCAGACTTAAGGCTAAACCTGATTTTAGTAAATTATATCACGAGTTCATGGCGGAATATGAGTCATTAGGTCATATGACAATAAACAAGGAACTAGATTTAAACTCGTATTTCATCCCTCATCACGGGGTCCTAAGGGAAGGTAGTACCACTACGAAGCTGCGTGTGGTGTTCAATGCTAGTTGTCCCACGTCATCAGGTGTTTCCTTAAATGATTTACAGATGGTGGGTCCAACTGTTCAAGATGACCTTCTGTCTATACTTCTTCGGTTTCGACAGCATAAATACATCTTGTCAGCCGACGTTGAAAAGATGTATAGACAGATAGTAGTCCACCCATCTGATAGGCACTTGCAACAGGTAGTTTGGCGCGAAGACACATGCAGTCCAGTTAAGGTATTTAAATTAAACACCGTCACATACGGTACGGCGAGTGCGCCATTTCTTGCGACGCGCTGCCTCAAGCAATTAGGTAATGAGTGCACGAATGATAAGATTGCCACCATAATAAAGCATGATTTTTACGTTGATGATTTGCTCACCGGTGGCAATGATTTAGATGAAGTGTTGTTCATTCGCAATGAAGTCACAAATGCACTGGCATCAGCTTGCATGCCACTTCGAAAGTGGAAGTCGAATGAACCTATTTTAGTGTCAGGGACTCAGTCATCATTAGATTTAGGTGTAGGATCTAATAATCCCAATAAATTATTAGGACTTGACTGGTTCGCTGAATCTGATGAAATAGGTTTCTTAATTAGTTTTAAGTCACCTTCTAGAAGTTGCACTAAACGTGATTTGCTTTCAGCAATTGCACGTATTTTTGACCCTTTAGGTCTTTTATCTCCTTTTGTAGTCACCATGAAAATGCTATTACAAAAAATGTGGTTAGACAAACTTTCATGGGACGAACCGTTGACTCTGGAACTTAGCACAACTTGGAACGCTATTGTTAAAGCTCTCCCTCTTTTAACTACGTTACGTATCCCACGGTATGTTATGACGGACGGTTACCAGACGTTAGAACTGCACGTATTCACAGATGCATCTGAGCGCGCGTACGGTGCGTGTGCCTACATCCGTAGTGTTAATGCAAATGGTGAATGCATGGTTCGTTTACTTATCGGTAAAAGTCGTGTGGCGCCAATTAAACCTACTACTATTCCGAGGTTGGAACTGTGTGGTGCCGTCGTGGGAGCTCGCGTTTATGAGAAGGTGGTCAAATCACTTCGAGTAAAGTTTGATCGGGTTTACTGTTGGACAGACTCGACTATTGTATTGGGATGGTTGCAGATGTTGCCTTCTAAACTTCAGCCATTTGTGCGCAATCGCGTTGCTGAAGTTCTAGATAAGGCGGGTAACTGCACTTGGCGTCATGTCCCAACTGACAAGAACCCAGCAGACCTAATATCTCGTGGCGTGGATATTAGTGTTCTGCAAGGGCTGCAGTTGTGGTGGTGTGGCCCCGACTTCTTAAAGGAAGATCAGTCGAACTGGCCATCTCAGGTTAAAGGTTTAGAACTCGAGACTTTACCCGAAACTCGACCTCAAGTTTCATTGAGCGCTATTGTAACAAATAATGCTTGCAATACTTTAATAGATTTTAACCGTTTCTCAAACTACTTAAGACTTGTTCGTTCAATAGCGTATGTGTTAAGATTTGTTAGAACCTGTAGGAAACTTCCTGTCATTAATAAATTTATATCTGAAGATGAACTACAGGAAGCATTGAATGTTATTATTTTAAATTGTCAAATCGAGTCGTTTCCAGAGTACAAATTACTTTTAAATAAACAAAATATACCTTCGAAAAGTGTCCTCTTTAAATTTAATGTTTATTTAGATAAAAATAAAATCATGCGTGTCGGAGGGCGCTTAGAAAATTCTGATTTTTCATATAATAAAAAACATCCTATAATTTTACAGTCCGCTCACATTTTTACAAAATTATTATTTAATTTTGAGCATAAAAGATTGATGCATGCAGGCCCTCAGTTATTGTTAGCTTCAATTCGGGAATCGTACTGGCCTATAGGTGGCCGTAATCTAGCTAGGGCTTGCTATCGAAACTGTGTGCGCTGTTGTCGCATGAAGGGTAACGTAATTACCCCATTGATGGGAAATTTGCCGCAGCAGCGTGTCCAGCCAGGAGGTTATCCTTTCGACAATGTTGGTGTCGATTATGCTGGCCCTATCATGTGTGCCAGTCGGCAAGGTCGTGGCTGCAGGTTAGTGAAGGTGTACGTAGCCATATTTATTTGTTTTGCCACTAAAGCTGTACACCTGGAGCTAGTAGGCGATCTAACCAGTAATACCTACTTACTTGCCTTATATAGGTTTATCTCGCGACGGGGTAAGCCAACTAACATTTATTCCGATAACGGTACCTCATTCGTTGGCGCATACAACGATTTATCGAAATTTCTAAAAACTTATTGCGATTCCTTAGGTGCAAGTTTGGCAAATGATGGTATTAAAATGCATTTTATTCCCGCATATACTCCTCATTTCGGCGGACTCTGGGAAGCGGGTGTTAAATCGACAAAGTATCATTTGAAACGAGTGTTGGGAAACTGTAACTTAACGTTCGAAGAACTTAACACCACGCTTATTCAAATCGAGGCCATCTTGAACTCTCGTCCATTGACGCCGCTATCTTCGGATCCTGCTGACCTTGCACCTCTGACGCCGGGACACTTCCTTGTGGGTCGACCGCTCACATCATTACCCCAACGTGACTATTTGGAACACTCCGTTCATCACTTGGCTCGATTTCAACGGGTTGAGCAACTCCGCCAACATTTCTGGGCCCGGTGGAGTAAGGAGTTTGTTTCTGAATTGCAGCAGAGAACGAAATGGCGTTCCTGCAAGGATGCACTGAAGCTGGACTCACTCGTGGTAATAAAGGAGGATCACTTACCCCCTCTTAAATGGAAGTTGGGAAGAATTGTTGCCGTCCACCCAGGATCAGACGGTATCGTTCGGGTGGCTGATATCCGGACTCCTGCTGGAGTAATTCGGCGCGCCTTCAATAGGATTTGCCCACTACCCGTCACTTGCTGATTTTGTTGAAAGACAATCTTTCAATGTCCGGGGGTATGTTGAAGTTAACAACACCTTTCACGTGAAGAGCCTGATATTTAGTGATAGCAACGAGCGACGATGCATCCTATTTTTGTTTAGTCTTATAAGTAGGCTAATTAGCTATAAGAAATGTCTTGTCATTCTTGTTAGCACCCTTGTCCTGTACACGCTAATATACAGTGCGCAGTAATCTCGTATTTTCTCCTGTTTTATTTTACACAAATCCCGGTCAGTCCCGTACAACAACGGTTTTAACAATCAAGTATCGCACACACATAATTCACCTTCTGAAACATTTCTAAGGAAAAACCCCATGAATGTTCCCACTGCTGGGATACAGGCCTCCTCTCTAAGAGAGGGAATGAGCCGTAGTCCACCACGCGAGCCCAGTGCGGGTTGATAAATGTCACATGTTTTAGAAATTTTCGTTCTAGGACAGTTTCCTCACGATGTTTTACTTCACCGTTTTGAGAGCAGTTGTGATGAAATAAATTGAGCAAAGTTAAGCGCCTGGCTGGGTTGGAACCCGCGATCTACAACTACCAATACTCTCAACCTGTAGAAAGGAGCAATAAAGTCAATGTACCAAAACGATAACACAGGAAACACAAACGTGACATTGTTGACTGGCCTGTTGGTCTAGTGGTTAGTGGCCCTGACTGCTATTCCAGAGGTCGTGGGTTCGAATCCCATCCAGGACAAATGTTTGTGTGATGAGCACGATCATTTGTTCTGTCTGGGTGTAATTTATCTATAATATGTATGTATTTAGAAATATATAAGTATGTTTATCAGTTGTCTAGTACTCATAACACAAGCTCTGCTTAGCTTGAGACTAGACGGCGTAGTGTGATGATTGTGGAATACATATACATATTGTGTAACATAACTTAACAACTTAATTAATGATTGCTTCAAGTTTAAGTAGAGGCGCAGATGGGTAGTGACGCAACTGATTGATTCGAACCACGGCGACCCTACATTAATCATGTTCGTCCTATCCCAGTTACAATAGTATTGTCGATAGGGGGCGTGGTCGCCTATTTGTTGGGTAAACCGCGCTATTTATTAGGAACGTTTGGCTGGGGATGGGTTCGGAGTGGTGTGTATGGGGTTTTGATTGTTTGAAAAATGCTGTAAGGTTATTCTTCCTACTACTCTAAGTCTACATGGACTGGCATCAGTCCAGTAGTTTCAGGGATTAACTACATATTTTACCTCTTTGTAATAGATGAATTTTTCAAATGGGTGTTGATAGATTAATCAAAAACTATGTTTAATAGTCCAAAACTCTCAAAGGAGTTTCGCGCCCGATTTTGATAAGAACTAAAATTACAAAAAAAAAATTCCTGGCCCGAATGTCGATGTGTAGGTATATCGAATGTCATGAATCATAAACATTATGATGTAATAAAAATGTTTGAAGCAATGCACATCGACTCAGACAATTATAGCAGAACTAAACATTAGTCAAGAGAAAGAATCGCTACCATTCTAACTTGATTCTACATTTTATTATAACATTAAACTCAACTTGATGTCCTTTCTGTGTACTCTATAACTAAAGAAACATTAACAAAGTTGTAATGTACAATGCTTACAACCATTGACTCCTACATCATCATCATAGTCGGATTCGACCTCTTTCTTGAAATTAGATCTACCCAACCGGACTGTCTGTTGGAGGTTAGTGTTCTACAACTTCAAGTTTAGAGTCTCCGATCATTTAAGTCCCACTCTTTCGAAGTTCTACTGAGGTTATTGAGCATTGTGCTGAGCTCCTCCATATTCCCAGCCATGATTACTATGTCGTCGGCAAACCGAAGGTGAGTAATGTACTCGCCATTGACATTAATGCCTAGCCCACTCCTGTCCAGAACCTTTAAGACATCTTCCATTGTGGCACACACTCGTACACAATGATTTAATAAGAGATTTGAAGCACTCGTTGAGCAATTGGTTGCTGTACTGCGTATCGTGGGTTAAAAAAAACCCGTAGGCTCGATTCCTGTACGGAACAAATATTTATTAAGCCAAAAGATTATTTAGGTTCTGAGTGAAGTCAATAATAATAAGTCTTTTCATTGAAAAAAGTTATTTTTTGGAAAGAATGTTACAAGTATATATGAAAGGGCGGTATTTAATTTTCTAAACTAAGTAATTTTCAACTGATCTCTCCTTAATACCGCCCCAATTGAAACATGTTGACTAACGGCTCGCTTGAGATAATAAACAGCTGTCGCCAAATTTTCTTTCAACAGATTATAAAACGCGATACCAGGAGTTTAAGGGCGATCTTGGAACCCCTAAGAATAACTGACATTTAAATTTGGGTCAAACCAGGGTATTTCTCACGGCGATTTTGCTGAATCTTAGCAAGAGGTCAACAAGGGTTTTAATACATTTTTCGAAATATAATCAGGAGTTACGTCATTTAAAAATATTTTTTGTCGGCATTGTGACAAGATTGAAAATGCCCAGCATTCTACAAAAAGGGACTTGTAACTGAGAATGGCTCTTACGGGATGGATAACCTCGTTTTGTTGTAATTTGAAGCCATTTTGAAAACAATATAATCTTTCTGAATAACGTGGTTATGCAGCAGCAGCATCAGCCTTATAATGTTCCCACTGCTGGGAATCAGGTCTCTTCTCTAGGAGTTGAAATGGGCCGTAATCCACCACGCGGGTCCAGTGCGGATTGGTGGATGTATACGTGGTTGTGGCTGATATAATAAGGATGTTTTCAATTTCGTGCGAATTTGATTACGCATGCGGAATTGCTCCGCATGCGGGGCTGCTGCCCGATATCACGTCCTGCATCCCGTGTTCAGCGCATTACAGTAAATACTTGTATGAAAAGGACATTTGCGGGGGCTACGCGCGGAACAATCCCGCATGCGTGATGAAATCGGCAAGATATTAAAAGCACCCTAACTGATGTCCTCCTTTCCACTAAATTTGACACTCCAGCAGGGTTTTCAGGTTTAATTAATCTAAAGCAATATAGAGCTCTTACAATAATTTTGCCCTGATTTCATCGTCATTTCGACCGAATGATGACCAATTACTGGACATTGACCTTCCCCTTTACAATGTCGGGTCCTATGCGACTCGCATCCAACGGTTTCCCATTTTTACACGGCGCGTGGTGTTCCACGTGTATCTCAAAGAAATGACAGCAACCATAGGGTATCTGTTACCTGCTAGGGACATGGGAAAACGTATGAAAAGGATACTCGTGGTCCTAGTTTGGGGGTATGGAACAGAGAGTAAAGTCCCACATACCTCCGTTGAAAAGGGAGGATCCTCCGACCAGACAGGTGTTATATATGGTGGGCTACTGCCCGATAGATGATTTCGGGTTTGTTCTATATGTTCCAATCGCGCCGCGAATCTTACTTGCGCGATGCAGGATTAGTTCTTTTTGTGACGACATGGATGTCGCTACATCACTCCCCTCCGGAGATCGGAGATCGATGGTTCTTGATGCTTCTTGAGGCGTCGTGATGCGTGCCAGGCCAATGGAGGTTGGTTCCAGTGAGTCGGAACCGGATTCCGCATAGTTCTCGGTGAGTCGGAACTGTCTGCGGTGATGCCCCAGTGAGTCGGGGCGGTGCTATCCCAGTGAGTCGGGATTTGATGCTGCAAGCTCCAGTGAGTCGGAGTAGTGCGGCTGGCTCCAGTGAGTCGGAGCGGTGCTGTGCGACGTAGGACTTGACTGCTGTCGTCGACCAGGAGAGGTTCTTCAAGGCTCTTCATGTGACTGGCCGAAGGTACAGGTGCTTAGCCAAGGTCGCTGATGAGGCTGAGGGTGATGACCAGGTATGACCAAGTAGGCATGCTGGTGGTCAGGATACCCATATAGCCGTGGGTGCTGGCTGTATGGCTCGCTGCTCGAAAGCTTGAGGAAGTGATGATGACGTCACGAAGTAGTTGCTGCACGAAGGCTGCGCTGACGTTCTTTGTCGAGGGTCACCAGTTTGGGGGTAATGGAACAGAGAGTAAAGTCCCACATACCTCCGTTGAAAAGGGAGGATCCTCCGACCAGACAGGTGTTATATATGGTGGGCTACTGCCCGATAGATGATTTCGGGTTTGTTCTATATGTTCCAATCGCGCCGCGAATCTTACTTGCGCGATGCAGGATTAGTTCTTTTTGTGACGACATGGATGTCGCTACACTAGAACGAAAAATTCAACAGTTTTAGCCAGTAACAGTTATCCTTACTACCCTAGAGCACGATAAGTTATTATGTAACTTCCCACCTTCCTTCACTCCAAAAAAAACTTGTACGATGTCTCCTAGCACTGTATGTTCGATAAGTAGTAATACGAGTATAACTTCCCACTCTAAAAGAAAACTTATACGCTAAAGTCAGTGCTAGGAGCACTACATTTTCCTGAATGCGGTCGCCACTATAGCCGCATCAACAATCCGCTAAGCAAACAATGTGACCTGCCCACAGACCTCATTTACAGTTTATCAATTAAAGATGGCTTTTGGGTAGCCAGTCTTCATTGTTCCCTCATGTCTATAAGTATTGTAATATGGATGTAGAAACCATCATTTTTTAAAAAGAGTAACCATGGAGTTTCTTACCGGTTCTTCTCCATAGGAAACAAACAATCGGAATCGTGCGCTTGCTTCTGACGTTTTATAAGTGCCCATGTAGGCCTATGTCAAATAAACACTATTGAGTTTGAGTTTGATGATTGTCGTTTCACAAAGATCTTTTAGCAACTTTTGAGAAAGGTCCCATGTGTTTCGAATACCCCATCTATACGTATGTAGGCACCACCATGACCCCGTAAGGGTCGGGTTTCGATCAAGTTGCACGAAAAACATTTTTCAAATTAATTGGACTCACTTAGGCCGAGCTTGTTTACCAATGTTCGATGTTAGTAGTGACGGATCGACGTGTGAATGTAGCCGTAAAACTCTTGGTCGATATTTTTAAGTGGAGCTGAACGTTTTAGAATGTGGTGTAAGATTACGATACAGACTTCTTATTAATAGCATTTTTCACTTCTAAAAATCTACATTGCCTTCTAAATGACTAAGTTAGCCACAATTAACGAGTGTCTAAATGATACTATCTTAGCCACTTTCTGGGTGGTTATAAAAGAGTAACCACGAAGGCTAAGCCTGTATAGCCCTAGCTAAGACTTTCTAACCTAACCTGTCAGTATCGGAGCGCTCTGCAATTCTGAGCTCGCTTTGCTCGCTCTTAGGCTAAGAATATTTAGTTGGTGTTGTAAAAAAGACGAATCACTTTATTAGAGGCTCTTTTATTTTCCCATTGCTTAATTATAAAATGTAAAGTTACCCAGTTGGTCAATAAAAAAATGTGTGCCTAGGCTTATGATTTCCCATTTTGAGACCATAAAAACTACTAATCTATACTTATTAGTAGTTTAATTTATGTTTATAAGTATTGTGATATTACAGAAAATACAAACCACAAAGAAACCAATAAATAAATACCTAATTTCAAAAAAAGAATAACGTACCTTCAATATAAAGTTTATTAGAACTTATAATTCCAAGTCAATCCGAAGATATAACGCTTCAAAGCAACCCATGTTAAAAAACGGAACTTTCATAGGTAAAGACACAATATTATACGACCTACAACATCTACTATAGGTATGTGATCACCAGTCAATTACATACATTATGACATGTCGATAACTTATTTCCAGTAACCAAGGCATAGTGATGTTCACCGGCGACAATAACAAAAAGGTCGATATTACTGAAAAAAAAACCAGCCTGATACAAAGATAATCTGCAGTGAGTAAGTCGACTTAACCGAACATTGGAACACGCAAAAGTGACATTTATGTGTCAGTGAACGTCCCACGCCATGTTTGTAATAAACAGGCGGCCTCAAAATATACCAAGATAATATTAGAACGTAGTTCACGAACGATTTCGGGGTTTTTTTTTCACTTTATTCGGTTAAAGCGAAGTTATGGGGAGGAAAACTGTGGGTAAATATTCGGTAGTAATGTGTTTAGTGGGTATGATATTTTTCTTTTCTTTATATTGCAATAGATATTGTGTCTGTTCCTTTTCATTGTTCCCCAAGCAATTTCTAATATTGTGGGATTTTTTTGTGCGGTAAATAGTCCAAAAACTTCTCCCTCTCTCTCTCTTCTTTTCTCTGGGTGAAGCGAGATCCAGTGCTAGACTTTTACTAACCTAAACCCACCCCTGCTCCTTCGGTTGCCTTTTCTGTTTCAAGGCCGTGGATAGTCTTTCAAACAATCTCTCAGGCCAAAACATGGGATAGTCTTCTGCCTATCCTTTATCTTACGTATGGTCGACACTTAGTCGACTTATCCGTATTCATTATTCATCTATTTAGAAAATAACCCTCTTTTGGCTTTGCCGTAGTCGGGTAAAAAGGATAAACTGATTGACTGACATATCAATGTACAACCAAAACTACTAGGACTTCCTAGTCTATGTAGTTTTAGCGTCAATTTTTGCATAAAGTTTTTTTTATATGACGTATTAGAGTATTTGTGTTTGTTAATTAGTTTTAAGCTTTGCGTCAGTTCGCGTAAATAAACTGTTTTTCTTTCTTTCTTCCTTTTCTTTATTAAGAAAGTGTTTTTCAAAATTCAGTCCGTAGTGAAATGGGGGTCTATAGTTTATGTAGAGAAACCTACTTTGACTCAAGCGAAACCGCTGGCAGAAGTTAGTATTTAATATTTTTAAACCCCGCAAAAAAGAGGGGTGTCATAGGATTTATAAAAGCTATAACCATAAAATAGCATTTTTTTTTTGTTAAATTAAATAAAAACTAGCTAATTTTATAAAATAATATTTTTTTCCTTATGATTCTTAAACCCAACCTTATATGAAACCAATTATACAGATATTGTCATTAATCAAAAGCTTACCATAAAACTAAACTTCAAATCGCTCTCCTGTAAAGTAAGCTGTTGCAATTCCGATAGTTTACCTAAGAACAGAAATTGAAATATTAAATATTTTTTAGTTTCTAATAGTTTTTTTTGTTTATTTGTTTTCAGTGCCATTTACGGCCGAAACTGGAAGAGAAGTTTCGGCTGAAAATAGCAGCACTAGCTTCTAATGATGTCATTAAAAAAGTCCTTCACAAGTGACAGGTGTGATCTAATCTAAAAAATAGTCGTTCAAAATATCAATCAATCATACTTAACGCAGACAGTCAACAAATCAACAACTTCTTTTAAATCACCGACGAAATTAACTCACTCAATATCAAACAAAGCGAGGTAAAATAATATTATTGACTCCTAAAATTACCAAAAACTCGTGACAGCCAAATGAAATGTTAAAGTTTTTGATTGATTTATTTGACTTGATTATTCTATTAAAATCAAAACGGTAGAATTCATTTACATTTCGATGAAATTTCATTTCATTTGAAGTCACAATTAATTTCTTTGATAAGTTACAAAGAATATTTTGTATTTTCGTGTAGTGAAATAAATAAATTGGTTTGTAGATTTTCTTTTTGTGTTTGGAGTTTTTGTAATATTAATTTTGGCCTAGTTTGCTGTCGATGTGTACTTGAGCACGAAGTGGTAATTAGGCGATATTAATTATGTTCTATATTCGGGTATTTATCAGTGTTCATATTTGTATAGACATTAATAATAATGTTTACTAACTGAAAAAAGGTACTGTAAATTATTAGCCACAGTATTAAAATAGGGAATGATTTTACTGGGCTCTGAAACATAACACGGTTGACTGCTGTACTATATGTCACGGGTTTGATTCTTGCAAGAAAATAATGTTTATATGATCTATAGATACATAGGTGTTTCGGTGTATGTGTTTTTTTATAGTGGGTAAAACTCATCCAATGACAACTCCCACCCTTGTGTGGAGCAGGAGATAGTGTCAGACTCATACTGACTAAAAAACCCACCCCGTTTCTACGTTGTCTTTCATACCAGAGCCGAGCCTTCCTTTTAGAATCGAACCCTTGGCCCCAGTAGGCTTCGACCCT
Organism: Leucania comma; assembly: GCA_958295575.1. Taxonomy (NCBI): domain Eukaryota; kingdom Metazoa; phylum Arthropoda; class Insecta; order Lepidoptera; family Noctuidae; genus Leucania; species Leucania comma. The sequence goes on along the minus strand of OY282474.1, from coordinate 7,739,509 downwards.
TCTGCAGTGTCTCTACGGTTGTGTATGTGATTTTACATGTTTGTTAATGCTACAGGAGTAATTCTTAGTGTCGGAAAAGTTAAAAAAATAATAAGAAAGGCAACATAAAAATATGTTTTAAAAGTCATTGTTGCATTATCTTATTAAAATTTTTATTCAAACAACACTAAGTAACAAGACACTCAATATTATAAACACCACAAACATTCAGAGAACCAAACGAACCATTTTGAGCCATTATAATCCGAAACATTATCACATCTTAACAAAAGACTCGAAATATTTTTTTTAATACAGCGACAGTGGCTCCCCCTCCCCGCGAAGTCAATCGTCAAAGTGGTAGAAATGGGGTCAGCAGCGACCGCAAAAATAGAGCACTCGTGGCGATGACGACTTGTTACTGAGCTGATGATTCTGTCAGAGAATACGGCCATGATTTTTTTGTGACTAGATCTTAGTTTTGGTAAGTTGCATTTTTTTATTCATTATTCCCCGAGAGGACGCCGGCGTCCGCACACCTATTGTCTTTCTATTGTGTCTGTAATTACGATACTCAACAGGTTAAGATATAACTAAATTAGACCGACGCACACGTAAAACACGCCTGTAGAACGACGTTGCGTGGCGTCACGTGACGTGGATCAAATGTAATTCTACAAGTATAGTTTCTGTATAAAATGTATGGAGACCGACGCGCCCCGATCGGCGTGTGTAGCACACGAGTGCGCAGTGTAGTTCTACCTAGTAGTGCTTGATTACGGAGACGCGGAGCGTTGCTCGGCGCGTTGCGCGGCGCGTTGGGCGGTCTGTCGTACATTGCCATATTGTTTGTGTTTGCGCGGGCGCGGCCCGCTGCTGCAATGTACGATGAAAGCCTAACGCGCCGTGTCTCCGTAAACACGGCCTTACACTGATATTGTAAAGGCGAAAGTTTAGTTTAGTTTCTTTGTATACATTTGTTACCTCTTCACGCTGGGACGGCTGAAAACATTCCCATTAACCTAGGTACACGAGTAATTCATGTTCTGGAATAGCTCATACTATAGAATATTTTACTTCTTATCGCAGGATTATTTATTTCATTAATTCATTACAACGGTTAGACAGTGAAGGAAAACATCGCGAGGAAATCGGCATGTCCTAGAACCAAAAATTTGAAGACACGTGTTGGCTTACGGCTCATTCTCTCTCCTAGAAAGGAAGCCTGAGTTCCAGCATTGGGAACATTATAAGGCTGATGCTATGCTATGTTAACGGTTAGACAACCAATCGCATTAACTAAACAAAAAATAATAAAAAATAATTAAAAAAAAATTGTCTTTTTTAACCCAAAGGTTGACTGGTAGAGAGAGAGAGTTACATTAAGTCCGCCTATATACCACTATTGTACATGAAGTTTATATAAATAAATAAATAAAACAACATGTACATCCATCCCTCTCACAGTACTTCTGACATGCCAATAAAATCATCGTCCATTCATCCGCAAACACATCGTTAGTTGGATTGGAATCGAAGAGACCATTTAGTGCAGCCAAAGTGCGAGGTATCGGAGACTGCGCACGGGCAACAATGTGACACAGAGGCACAGCAAACATCCTGTGCTTTTTACCGCGGCAGTAATTGTCCGGGACAAAGAATCGTGCCAGCACAGCAAGTAGGTCAGGCGCGTCAATAGTGCCACGGAACGTCTTGCAGGCTATAGTGAGCTGATCTCATGCTCGGCTTACCTCTAGGAATATCAGAGGCAACGTAATAGAAATTTTGTCGGATTGAGGTATGGATAATAGCCGTGCATTCGCTTTATTACTATAACGTGAGCGAAGCCATTGGCATCTGCTAATACTTTATAATATTATGAAAAATTTGTCAGATTGTGAAAAGTGAATGTGTCAGATTTCAATCTGCTAGACAAGAATTATTTAAATAGAGAACTAAATACGAACAGGTACGATGTTGTTGGAATGTTTCATCATATTTTGTCGACATGTATCTCCGAGGCTGCTCATAGTTTAATTAAGTTTGTATTATTACGTTTTACTGTATAAGTGAACGAAAACTCTCTTCTCCTTCGTGTTCCTTCCCACTCTTCAAGTCGTTACAGTGGATCTTTTACCGTTCATGCTGTGCGCCTCTGGAATTCTCTTCCACACACATTGAGAGCTAGCCCTTCGTTGGAAGTTTTCAGGCGGAGAATTAAGGAACATTTTCTTTCAATATGACATGTAAATATGTACTTATGTATAGGTTTTTATTTATTTATTTATTATATGTATATATTTATGTATAGTGTGCTGTACACATATCTATTTAGTTTATTTTTTAGTTTTAAGTAAGTCTTAATAATAATTTATGTGATTAAGTTTTGTTGTGCATGTTTGTTTAGTTATCTTCAAATATAAAGTTTATCTCTAATTTTTTTTCATGTATGGTTTGCTGTAAGAAACATAATGTACATCAACTGTCCTATTTTTTTAAATGTGTAAAATTGTATGTACAATAAAGAATAAAGAACGGTGAAGGAAAACATCGTGAGGAAACCGGCATGTCCTAGAATTAAAAATTCGAAGGCATGTGACATTCACCAACCCGCACTGGGCCCGCGTGGTGGATTACGGCCCTTTCCCTCTCTTAGAGAGGAGGCCTGTATCCCAGCAGTGGGAATATTAAAAAGGCTGATAATGACTGTATAAGTTACTGTAGGTAAGGTATTTACTGTATAAGGTCCGATGGGACTGGCATGTACGTTTATATAAAAGTCCCTAATTCAAAATAATGAGAGAAAAAAAATATATAGGGTGACTGCTAATTAGTGAACGATACTTAAACACGTGATTGTAGTCATGATAACAAACAACTTTTACTATGGGACCAAACCTGAAATCGCGAAAAAAAACATCCAAATTTAGTTTCTACATTTTAACCAGTTAGGCGAACAATAAATGTACTACCAGCAGATTTTTTTCGCAATTTCAGGTTTTGTCTCATAGTTAAAGTTGTTGCGTCCTGCGTGCAATGTGCCCAGCCCATTGCCACTTAAGTTTGGCGATTCTACGTGCTATGTCGGCAACCCTGGTTCTCTTGCGGATATCTTCATTCCTTAATTCCTAAATTGTTTTTTCTTAGCGCTACATAAAGGGGCCGGGCCTTCCTTTAAAAACTCGGTCCATGGCTCCAGCAGGCTTCGACCCTGCCGGGCCCCTACAGTTAGCTGACAACTCCTAAAGGCGCACGGGAACAGTACGTGCCTTCGACTACTCGGACAGTTACCGAATGGTCGGACAGCGAGCTACCCATTGCTCGCCGTCTGCAAGCTGTGGGAATGTTATAAGGCTGATTATGCTTAAGCGATATCAGTAGGAAGTACAACAATTTTATTTGCGAAAGAAAACAAATCGTTACTTTTTCAATGATTTTCGTAAAAACTAAACAACTAACTCTTAGTACAAACTTAGATATTTACATTTTCAGTTACCAGCAAAATTACCCTCATCTTTGTTTCTATTGTAAACAGTACCGCTGAATTTTACGCAAGAAAAAACACACAATGTATTTTTAAACCCGCCAAATCCTGTTCAGAGTCATAATTCTCAGACAAAATGCAGCACTATTATGCAACCGCAGAACACAAGATAAACCCCTTTATATTGTTGCAGAATTATTTTAAGGATTGAGGAAGGAAATCTTTAGTTTCTATGTGTTTTTCTAGTAGAAAGTGAGAATTTCTTAATTTTTCACCGACTTCAAAAAGAAGGAGGTTCTAAGTTCGGCAGTATGGATTTTTTTTGGTGTTGCTATGATAGTTGTCTCTTCGTTATTATATACTTTTAAGTGTTTTTTTTTTTACATTGAAGCCGGTTGTAATTTTGTCTTGTATTTTTTTTTTACACTTTTTATTTGTGGTACCACCACTAAAAAGTACCCCTCACTCAAACTTAAATAGAGTGCAAGTTCTATATTAAGGTGCCTATAAAATTTAATAATAATTAAAACCATTGCACAACAATTCCAATAAGCCAAGCCCAGGCCTTCCGGCTTCATCATCTTTCAGTCAGTCATCGACTACACGTATAAACAAAGCAATTTTACTTGTTACGACAGTTCTACTGTGATCTTATGAAGAGTCCCGTTACATATCTTCCAGGTTCATCGTCAAATCATTACAATATTTACGAGTATATGGGACTAACTCGAAAGTATAAACTTTCAATCAAAAATCAGTAAATATACTTAAAAAAATACATAAAAACCAAACATAGAACCTCCTTCTTTTTGAAGTCGGTTAAAAATGATAACACTACTGGAGGGTCTATGCAATCGTTGAAGTGCTACGTGACGTAGCATTGAGTGAAGCACACCGTAGCATTGAGTGCAGTGCACCGTAGCATTGAGTGCGGCGCACCGTAGCATTGAGTGCAGTGCACCGTAGCATTAAGCGCTACGCACTGTAGCAATGAATGCTATGCACCATAGCAACGAATGCTACGCAGCTACACATTTTTACAACCGTGGTTTTTCCGAAAGAGAACCCCGGAGTCCTGGGACGCAAGGCAAAGAAAGAACATAGGAGTGGGTTTTAGTCGATAAAAGTTTAACACGCCCTGCTGCTTCGTCCTAGACTGGGAGAAGACATTGGATGATTCGCAACATAAAAAACAAAACACATTGACACAAAATACTTTTTCTATTTTATATAACTTGATGTCCAAGGTAAAAAGTTAGAGCCTCAATCAATCTACTGATTGTTTGACTTTTATTATTAAATACCATTAAACTAAGTTAATTTCACTTGTCTATATTAAAGGTATATCTTCCATCTGAATTTCCACTCGGCAATGATATTAATATTTACTGCCCACGATCTATCCACGCACTATAATTACTGTTAATGTCTATTTGATTGAGATCTAATTGTGCTTACTTCTCAATAAAGGTTAATACGGTAAATAATAATAATTATTATTATTAAAGAAGGGACTAGTGAACTTTTGTAGAATTATTTTTGTTTTAACCTTCTTTCTAATCTATTGGTCGTAAGTACTATCATTGACCATGAGGTCCTGATTTCGTTTATCGGATCGGGACTTTTATTGACTAAAATCCACCCGTGATCCTGGCCACCGTAGGCGCGGTCTTACGGACGGGGTGCAATGGGTAGCAGGCTGTCCGAACGTCCGGTAACCGACCGGACCAAGCCCAAGTCGTCGACGGCGCGTACTGTTCCCGCGTGCCTCAAGGACCTGTCAACGAATCGTAGAGGCCCAGCCTGCTAACTGCAGGCAGGCAGAGTCGAAGCCTGTTGGGGTCAAGGGCCGTTTTCTGAGAGGAAGGCTCAGCCTCGGCATGATAGGTAACAAAGGAACGGGGTAGGTTTTTAGTCAGTAAGAGTCTGACACTACTTCCCGCTCCGCCCAAGGGCGGGATTTGTCATTGGATGATTTTACCTACCATAAAAAAAAAACCTTTTTTTTCAGGCGGGAAATCATCTAATGACTTTTTCTGGAACTCAAGCACAGCATAGCATCAGCCTTATAATGTTCCCACTGTTGGGACTCAGGCTTCCTCTCTAGGAGAGGGAATGGGCCGTAATTAACCACGCGGGCCCAGTACGGGTTGGTGGATGTCACATGTATTTGAATTTTTGGTTTTAGGACATGCCGGTTTCCTGACGATGTTTTCCTTCACCGTTTTGAGAGCAGTGGTGATGAAATAAATTACACAAAGTAGGGCCTGGCTGGGTTTGAACCCAGTCGGGGCTTTTACCACTCGGCCACCACTACTCTCGCTTGGAACGCAAAGCTCAACTAAAAAAACACGTGTTGGTTATAGACAATAAAAGTCTAACTCTCACTCTTGCTCCACATAGAGCGGGAGGATTATTTGATGACATAAAAAAAGTGGTTTGTACTAATAGTACACACATATTTCTCCCCTAGTATATAAAGCCGCGTGTGATGGAGGGTTAGCCTACTACCAACAACCAAGTACCAAGCTATCCCTGGACTGCCTAGATTGTTCGACAGAGCCACCAAGGGGCTTGAAACGCAAATTGCAACTGAGGTGTGGGCTTGCGGACGACAAGCATTGGCTAGCTCGTCGTGCAACCGTCAAGTAACTGCCTGAACGGACCCCAAGTCGCCACCAGCGCGTAGTTTTATATGCGCTCTTTAAAGCGAAGTCAGCAAAACCGTAAGGACCGTAAGGACCCTAGCATTACTGCTTCGCAGAAGGAGGTGACCGCCTGCCATCCCTCCTCACTACGGACCATGGCCTGAACTAAGGCCCGGCGAGAGAGATCGTTGCCGCCGATCGCCCCCACGAGGACACGGCGATGCTCCGCCCAGGCGGGGCACACCTCTACAGTGTGCTCCACCGTGTCCTCCGGGTGTTGAAGGAACATAGGTGCGACTTTAGTCAGTAAAAGTCAGTCACTCCCGCTGCACTTAACTAGAAGTAGTCATTTAATGTCATAAATAAGAAACACTAGAAAATGAACGAGTTCTCTCGTGTTGATGGATTGATAGATCACTTCATTTTCTCGCTTCACAGACATTTCTTTGGTGAGATATTTTCTGCCTAAACCGTTTCCCAACTACGTTTGTTGAGGTTGCCTTAAAGTCTAAACCAATACAACAGAATACAAGACAAGGTTGGCTTAAAAACTTAAGTTATAATAGAGTGAGATGCTGACTATGATCCACGCCTGTGATACAGTAAATATAACTAAAATGTCATTACAAGTACTTAACATAGACTGCTAACCTGTCCATCACAACCCAACAGAGTATGACTGCTTGCCCAACTTTTGAGCTTCAGAGTACTGCAGAATGAGCAAAATCTATTAATCAAAACATCCAAATTTTGTCTACCACTTCAAGCAAAACAAATTCCATCACAGGAGATAACAACCGCGTTTATAATCTAAACAATTTGAATAATTACATGAATTTCCATATCTGTAGCTACGCGAAATTTGTGGAAGGCAGGTTGAAGACGGCAACCGTAGGTATACAGCGCGGTTGAAAGATGAGCGAGAAATGCGTGGAGCTAAGAAGCCGCACAAACATATCAAAATGACTAAATAAAAATATTTTTTTCATGGCAAGCTTTTATAGCGCTGTATATACCTATATAGAGTGACTGGTAATTTTTGAACGATACTTAAACACGTGACATCACACATCTAGTCATGATAACAAACAAATTTTTCTGTAGGACCAAACCAGAAACCGCGAAAAAAAATCTGGTTCACTTGGCTGATTTTTTTCGTGATTTCAGATACGGTCCCCTAATAAAAGTTCTTTGTTATCATGACTAGAATCACGTGTTTAAATATCGTTCACTAATTACCAGTCACCTTATATAAAATACCACTTATTACCTAGTTACTATGGCCATCTTTCAGTTCCATCATCAGACCCTGGTGGTACTTTGGTATTAGTTTACCAACTAGCACCAAAGTACTCGTAAAGACGGATCAAACGAATTTAAACTCAATGGTGTTGTGTCTTTTGTTTACCGAGTTCGTATGAGCACCTTCCGTTTTCAATCATCAGATCAACTCCATGTCATAAAAACTTTGTTTTGTCATCTGATTTACACATGCATGCAAAATTTCAGCTCAATTGGTAACTAACATGTAAATAAATAAATCATGTAGTATGCAAATAAATAAATCTATCTATCTATCTAGGAAGATTTGATCACAGACATCGGGACAGGTGAAACTAAATAAAAGCTTGTAAAAGATAAAATTGTTAACATTTTTCTTGAACAAAAATATGTGGAAGTTTTGCCCTGGTAAGTTGTTTTAAATTGTTGTAACATTTAATGTGTTGACATTAAATGCCAAGAATTTCAAGGAGTCACATTTTGTCCTCATCATTCATCGTTAACTTGTATGAAAAAATGGTAACTGGCGTCTCTATTGATTAAATTAACTAACAGTGTCCATCTGAGCAGGGAAATAATCTACTAGATATTACGTAGCCGGCATTCAGTGTTCAAATCATCATCATTTCGATGTGAGAAGAAGATAGTGCTATTCGTCCTGTATAGTCTCTCTCTCACACCGGAATTATGATGATTTTAAGACGTTAAAGCAGCCCCGAGAGATCCGATTGTGAATTTCTTTTTACAATACAATGTTACATGTGTACAATGTTCTGAATGTTAAGGCTTTGTTTTTATCCTAAAAAAATATACGGTTTTTTTTAGATAGGCCTTAGGAGTGAAACTAATATATAACTAATAAAATAATTTGTATTCAGATAATAGGCAATGTTTTAAAGCTAATTTGATGAAAATGAAGTTAATACTATGTTTTACTAGTAGGCGTTGCACGCGTGATATTTGAAATTATCCCAAAGGAAAAACTCCCAGAATAAAACGTAGTTATATTAAGGTGTTTTATGTCCAATTCCAGTGGTGCTTTTCTCTAAGAAAACGCAGCGCGGCCGCAACGACGAACATCCAAATTGGATACATTGAATTAACAATCCAAAGTATAGGTAAATTAGGTTGACAATCCAATGTATCCTATTTGGGTGTTCGTCGTTGAGGCAGCGCTGCGTTTTCTTAGAGAATAGCACCACAAGACTTGGTCCACCTGTTTGCCAAATTTCATTCTTAACTTTTCAGCTGTTTGTGCGTGAAGAAATACACACACATATTCACAAACTTGGTCTTTACTTTGTTGGTGTGATTCTATCTAATAAATAATAAAATAAATAAACAAGGCGACGAGACCTGTAGGCATCGGTGAGGTTGAAAGATGAGCAAGAAATGAACAGAGCTAAGAGGCCCTACAAACTATTTGAAGTTAATGAGTAAATCTACACTGGTGGAGCCTCCATTTTCAATAAATTGACGCTTCTCACGAATGCTTGCTTGATTATAGATATTTGATTAATTTTAACCTGTTTCTATGATATAATTTTTCACCAAGATTCGGTAGAGGGGTATCCCTGCGTTCCTATTTATTTTCTTTGACGATACATCTTACTAAACTATATTTACTTATACCGCTAAATTTTGATCGTTTTAATCCCGTGGAGGATCGATTCGGTACATGTAGCAGTATCGATATATAAAGATAAAATTAAAAAAAAAGTACTTTTTTCTAAAACTCGAATTTATATACACATGTACGAAATTAATTTCTTTAAGTAAACGAGTCAATGACCTTGTAGGGAGTTGTCGGTCGTTGCGTACTAATTACCTACAGTTCATTGGCCTCGATCAGCTGACGTTTACTTAAAAAAATCAATTTCGTACAAGCGTAAATTAATTCGAGTTTAAAAAAAAGTAGGTATTTTATTTTTCATTTTTATCGTTACAAATCGATAGGGTTTCATGTACCGAATCGACCCTCTGCGGGATTAAAACGACCAAAATTTAACGGTGTATTTTATGATTCTTTTCAGGGTTGAGGTTTCACTAGTCAGATAATATTTTTTAACAGAAGAATTAGACATAATTATTTTTTAAACAAAAACTGTTCAACCGCAATGATAATCTTTATTCTTCAGGTAATCATTGAAACATTGGTCGCAAGATCAATCAATTAATTGTCAACTAAGAAAGTGAAATTACAGATCATCTCACACTATCACTCTGTATGAAAAACTTCATATAAACTCACAAAAAAAAAAACTCGCTAATGAACTCACAACGAAGTAGTTCCACAAAACTTAATGACGACAAAGAAATTCAACTCTACTTAGGCCAAGTGTTCTTTTCAACTTCGAAAAGGGATCTAAGCGACCAAATGTCTTAATAAAACTTTTGTTTAAACTTTGTCTTTACTTCACATATTGTCCTCCACGATAAGTGCCTGCGACAAACTAATTGCATACTACACAATTAATTGTAAGTGTTATAACATAATCAGCATTATAATGTTTAGGCCTTTTTTTTAGGTCATCAAAATCAAAATCAACTCTTTTATTTCAAATAGACCATTTACAGGCACTTTTGAATAGTCAAAATGTCAGTCAGTCAAAAAAAAAAGTGTAGCTAAATTGCACGTTCCAAAGCGTAGATCTCTATGGAGAAGAACGTGCAAGAAACTCCATGGACACTCTGACGCGTGCCTCATCCAATGACTTCTCCAACCCCCATAGCCCCAGTAGGCTTCGACCTTGATACCCCTACGATTTGTTGATAAATCTCCTTGAGGCGCTTGCGGAACACTACACTCCGTCTCTACGACTTGCTCGGTCTGGTCGGTTACCCGACAGCCCACGGCGCAAGCCCACGCTTACGGTGGCTGAAAAATAAAGAGTTTATTTTACCTTGAATTGTGTTCAGAAATATGTTGATGTTACCTGAAACAAAAATGCATCAAATTAACAACAGATACAAGTCACAGCACAGCATGGCATAGCTTCTATTTTACCCACTGTTGGGACTCAGGCCTCATCTCCAGATAGAGGAGAGAATAAACCATCATCTCACACGGGCTTTTAGGCTAATAGATGTTACTTCACTCACTTTAATTAGTAAAAAAAATCATAGCAATTTCACGGGCTGTCTCAGAATCGCAATCTAAATAAACTATTTGAAAAACCTACACATATTAGATAACATTTTTTTAGCAGGATTCTTTCAAGTCAAGTTCAGTTGTTGTTTTAATTATTCGCAAATTGATTCCTATTTTCTCTTGCATATTGTAAAGTAATTTCAAATGTCTCCACAATTACATAATATGCAAAATCATTCAAACTGGCGCAATATATATTTTTTTAATTTTTGTTTGGAATAGTCTCGTGTTTGACCACATTCTTACATAGTAAGTGATGATGTGGCCGACGATGGAGCACGCTTTCCTAGAAATAACCTATGCACTCTTGACTTAAAGAATCCTAGGTTGTAGCGATATTGATAAATTAAGTTATTTATTGTAGTATTGACTACTACCTTAAAAATATAGGTTTTTTCCAACTCTCACCCACGTCCCCATTAAATTACTGTTCCGATTTAGAACAAACAAAGAATAATCACTAAAAAACCTGCTTTTAAATAAAAAAGAAACTGCATCCGAATCGGTTCACTCGTTTAAGAACAGAGACAGACATACAGACATGTCTGACTGACACGCACACTTAGCTATCAAACTTATAACACAGCTCTTTTTGCATCGAGGGTTGAAAAGGAGCTAAGCGAGCGCCTTAGTAGATCTTGCGATAAAACTTCGCATTTCCTTCACACATCGCATCCGCGGCAACGGCCTTATGTCAGAACTGGTGAGTTATGGCCGACGACTAGCGAGTTTAATTTGAAATGAGTTATAGAATGACGACAGTTATGGTTACAGGCCCGTTGTAATGTTGTTTTTAAAATGTGGCAATTGTTTCTTCTTGTATTATTTGGAAATAGTCCGCGGGACGACACCTATTTTTTTAAATGATAAATATGTGCCTGGAACTTTGTGAGTGACTGCTTTCTGGCTCACTAAAAGGACTGGTCCTTTGCTTCTTACATTTAATGGATATCTGTTACACTCATCAGGCTTCTGGATCACAACTAACCCTTCAACGTTGAACCTTTCTACACGTACTCTACAGCTAACATTCAAAATAACCCGCTCAACTGATAACGCCCGTTCACGAGCATGACGCCAACCGTCGTTGTCGTTTTTTTTTTCTTAACTAGTGCTTGACTGCAATCTCACCTGATGAAAAGCAGTGATACAATCGTTGATGGTGAGGCGCACTAGTATATTAAAAGCCCATTCACTCTAGCCTTGAAGACACCCAAATTATAATCGGATGGGAAGAATGCAGCAGGAAAATTGTTCCAGACCTTCTATGTTCGCGATATAAATGACGACGGGAAACGCTTAGTCTGGACCGAAGAGGTTTCAACAACGTGGGGGTGATACTACGCTTTACATATTTTTTTCATATATGAAGCATGCTATTTCCTATTCCAGACGGATGCCGTAAAATAAATTTCATCCATACGTAGATAGAGAAATCTATGCTAGGATTAGGTTTATTAGGTCATGCTTATATCCTTCAAAAGTTTTTTTTAGAATATAAATGCTTGTTACCTCCACATTTCTATTAATAGTGGCCTAGCTCATATTATGTCGAAGGAGATCGCATGAGGTACTTGAGTATTAGGACTAACTTGATAGATGTTTTGAAGGATGATGACAGTTCTAGAATGGGTTTGAAAATTTGATAGGAACAAAATAGTTTTTTGTTTCGTCAGTCTACTTGTGATCGTTGAAGTGAATCCCTGAAACCCTGAATTATTTTTATTTCATACGACGATCCCAAAACCGAGGCCTGCTCGTCATGTCTCGACAATATCGTATATCAAGTCTCATCTCAATTCTTGCAGTCGTTTGAGCGTGAAGGAGTAACAACGCACACAGAAAACTTCTACTTTTGCTATATTAATGTGATGTGATTTATCTGGCTTTAGTTAGGCAAACGTCCGGGATCTAAGACGCACTGTTGAGATCTTTGCTACTATGCCATGCTTTGGGTTTACCCAAGGGAAAGAGCCGTCTCCTCTCATTAACGCTGCCATGGAGGTAAGCCTATTTGTAACTAATCAAGAATCTTGACTTATTTATGGTTACGGCTAGTTAAGGTTTGACTTACGGCGGGTCGCACCAAGAGCTTCGTTTCAATAAATTTCCGTCAGAGTTAATTTTAACAGTAAAATTAGGTGCTTACCATCAGCTAGGATCGCAGTTAAACACTAGATTATATTATTTACAAAATAAGAATAATATTGACCATTGAAATTTACCAATTATATTGACACGTTTTTATTTTCTATTTTGACATTTGTAATTAAATTAATACGTTTTTATTTTGTAAATATTTGAAATCACTACTTTTTATTGACATTATCCGAGTATATTTAGTTTTGACTTATGTAATGGTTTTTTTTTTTTTTTTTAACGTAGGTAAAATCATCCAATGACGAATCCCGCCCTTGGGTGGGGCGGGAAACAGTGTCAGACTTTTACTGACTAAAAACCTACCTTTCCATTCCTTGCCTTTATCCTGGGGCCCGTGGTGACAGTCTCACATAACCTTTGGCCCCAGTAGGCTTCGGCCCTGCTGGACCCCTACAGTTTGCTGACAACTCCTTGAGGCGCGCGGGAACGGTGCGCGCCGTAGACGACCTGAGCTCGGACCGGTCTGTTACCGGACGGACGGACAGCGAGCTACCCATTGCCCACCGTCCGCGAGCCCGCGCCTACGGTGGCCGGAAATTGGGATCGGAAACCCGGCGGCGGCGGCGGCGTGTCCGCCTTTGCCTAATGCGGTCGGCCTCCTCCTTTACTAGCATTACTGCTTCGCAAAAGGAGGCGACCGCCTGCCACTCCTCCTCGCTCCGGAGCATGGCTTGAACAAAGCCCCGGCGCGAGAGATCGCCGCCGGTCGCCCCCACGAGGACACGGCGATGCTCTTCCCAAGCGGGGCACACCTCGACTGTGTGCTCCACCGTGTCCACCGGGCGGTCCGCACAGTGGCGACACCCGGGCGTCGTCTCCGCACGAATCTTGTACAGGTACGGACCGAACTTGCCGTGTTCGGTCAGCACCTGCGCCAAACGGAAGGTGACAACGCCGTGGGGCCTTTCCAGCCACGCCTCAAAGAGGGGCCTTACCGCCTCGATCGTGGCGTGCCCAGCACGAGGTTGCGACAGTCGCTCTCGCCATTTCACCATGAGATCCCGCCGGAGCTCTGACCGCCATGCCGCGACTTGTCGCGGCAGCGGAGTTTCGCCCCGACGTTGCATCTCCACGCGTAGGTCATGCATGTGTGCAAGGACTGTTGCCTCCAAATCCCACGGTGGTAGGCCAGCAAGGAGGCTCGCCGCTTCGCAGGACACCGTACGGTATCCGCGGATCATCCGGATGGCCATGACCCTCTGGCAGGCGGTTAGCCGGGCCGCCACTCGCTTACGTAGCGATGGCGCCCACACCGGCGCACCGTAAAGGGCCATGGACCGAACGATGCCTGCGTAGAGCCTCCGGCAGGAGGCGTCTGGACCCCCTAGGTTCGGCAGGAGCCGCTTGAGCGCAGCCCCAGTCGCATTCAACCTGGGAGCCAGACGTCGGAAGTGCTCCTTGAAGTTCCACCGGCTGTCGAGGACGAGTCCCAGGTACTTCATCGTCGACCCGACGCCGATGTAAACTCCTCCTACCGTCAATTGGGAGCCCGGAGGTGGCGCGCTCCGAGGGCCGTGAAAACACATGGCCTCGGACTTGTGCAATGCCACCTCGAGTCCCAACTGCTGTATCCTCTCCACGACTGTCGCAACCCCGCGCGTCGCTAGTTCGACCGCTGCCTGGTACGACCGTCCCCGCGCCAGGACCAGCGTGTCGTCTGCGTAACAGACCACGCTGACCCCGTCGGGGAGGTCGGCGCGCAGCACGTAGTCGTACCCGATGTTCCACAAGGGCGGCCCTAGTACCGATCCCTGCGGAACACCGCACGACATCTCTCGCCGTTTCAACTCCCCCTGATGACCGGGGTAGATGATGAACCTGTCCGACAGGTAGGCCTCGATCACCCGACAGAGGTAGTCGGGCACCCGGTGGTACCGGAGTGCCCTGCCAATGCAACTCCAGGGCAGGGAGTTGAAGGCGTTGGCGATGTCCAGAGACACCGCCAAGACACACCTGCCCCGGGACACCGCATCCCCCGTCGTGAGGGCTCGCACGCGCATGATGGCGTCCACGGTGGAGCGCCTCCTGCGAAATCCGAACTGGCCGTCCGCAAGATCCGGCCCCTTCCGACCCAGATGCGCGACGAGGCGGTCTGCAATTACTCTTTCAAAGAGCTTGCCCACCTCGTCGAGCAGCACAATGGGCCGATACGCGGACGGAGATTCCGCGGGGCGCCCCGGCTTCGCGATAAGGACCAGTTTCCCCGTCTTCCAGCGAAGCGGGAACTGGCCCCTCTCCATGCATGCGCTGAAGAGCCCTCTCAGTCGAGACCCGAGTTCCTCCATGGCCAGGACCCAGGCTTTTCCAGGCAAGCCATCGGGTCCTGGGGCGGTGTTCTTGGCACTCGGCCTTCGCACCGCCACTCTCATCTCCACCTCGGTCACCTCTGGAGCATTGTTGCCGTCGTTGCCGTCGTGGTCCGCATCGGACACCGCTGCTGGTGGCGGAGCCATAGGCGGGGGAGTATGCTCCCCTCGCGTAGGGAACAGAGCGCTCACCACACCCTCCACGAGCTGGGGCCGGAGACTCTGAGTCAGCGGGGGAGCCCATGGGCGGAGTTTCTCCATCACCATTTTGTTTGGGCGTCCCCACGGATCGACGTTCAGAGACTCCAGCCACACGTTGCGGGCCTCGAGTTTGGCCCGCTTTATCTCCGCTCGGAGGGTGCGCTTTGCAGCTCTGTATCCCTCATACAGCTCCGCCTCTATGGCCTCCGCACCCGGTGGACGGGTGCGGCGCCTGCGGTGTCTAGTATACCGGCGTCGCGCAACACTGCACGCATCGCGCAGTGCCGCAATCTCTGGCGACCACCAGTGTACTTGGCGCCGGGCACGTCCTGGCCGGACTCGGGGCATGGCCGCGTCGCATATTTGCGACATGGCCACCTGGAACCAGTCCGCCTCGACGTCGATGTCGACAGGCCTGTCCGGTGCTTGCACCCAGGCCTGTACTATCGCGGCTTCCTGGAGCAGGTCCCTGTCCAGCTGCCTCAGCGCCCAACGCGGACCACACGGGGTCCGTCGGACCGGCACGGTCGAGGTCTGGGCGGAGACGTCAAACCGGATATACCGGTGGTCGGAGTACGTCTCCACCTCCTCTATGACGCGCCAGTCGACGACGCGCGGTGCCAGTGCAGGGCTGGCGAACGTAACGTCCACCACCGACTCGCCCTGCATCCGCACACACGTGGGGACAGAACCCCGGTTTTGGACGAGTAGGCCCTGTCCTAGAGCCCATTCCTCAACCCTTCGACCCCGCTGGTTCGTGAACCGGGAACCCCAAGCCTCGTTCCAGGCATTGAAGTCCCCGCAAACGACCACGGGGAGGCTGGAGTCAAACCCAGCAACGACGGCATCCAGCTCCAAAAGGGAGCTATCCAATTCGGCGAGAGATCTGTTCGGGGACAGGTAGACGCCTACCACCACTATGTCCCCGAACCGTGCTGCCACGCAACCCCGGCCTTTCTTGACGGCTTCGAGTGCCGGGGTACCGGCGGCGGCCGACGAAATAAGTGTCACCGAGCCGCTCAGGTCCTGAACCCAGTCGGCTCTGGGCAGGACAAAGTGCGGCTCGGAGACAACGGCGATGTTGATCGACCACTGCGCCATGCTCTGGAGCAACAGATCCTGAGCGGGGGCGCAGTGGTTGATATTCGCCTGGAGGAGACGTAATGGAGCCGTTAACTTATGTAATAGTGGAATCTGGATTGATTTGTTTTTTTTGGATTATTTTATTTACAATAACTCACTGTATAAAAGAGATATAAAAAAAAATATATTTTCGTATAAAATTATTTATTTTGTTTACTATTAATTTTGATAGATTAATAATAATTTGTAAACGTTCTCAAGTTTAATTATATTATAATATTTGCTGTTTTATTGTGTCGTTTTTTTATATAATGTTAAAATTGTTGATGATTTATTGTTGTTGAATTGTTGACCGCTTTTTTTCGGTGGGAAAATCATCCGATGACATCTCCGTGGTAGTGGGAGATAGTGTCAGACTTATTGACTGAAATCCTACTCCTGAATTGTTGATAGCTTCAATTTGAGCAGTTAATGTCATCGTTCCTCGTGACATCATTTTAACCATTACTAAATTGATGAAAACCGTATGAATAACTTAAAACGTAAAAAATAACTTAGAATTAAAATATTTGGTAAACTTAAAATATTCTACAACAACAATCTAACAAACTTTTCGCGAATTCGAAACAACACTATTCATAATTTAGTTTTAGTCTAACTTTATCTTACTTAGAATATTCAAGTTACTGAAACAAGAAAAGTCGAACATTACAACTACGTTCGTACAAAGTTCCTTAAATCCATATTCCTGTTCAAGACGCTGACCTCGTGCCCTTAAATCAACAACCTTTAATCTCGAATAAGGAAAATTCCAAAAACGAATCACACATGAAACGCCGTGATATTTATTTACGCAGCATTCCGACGGTAATCCAATATTGAAAGGCAGCGGTCAAGGCGACCGTCACCCGTGGCCACATTTGTCGAAATCACATTTATTACGGGAGTGTACCGAACCGAACGATGTCAGAACGTAATCCCTACCAAGTTTCGGGTCATACACGTACCAACGAAAATTGAGTAAAATTGCTCGATACTAACTGAAATGTAAAACGAGAATTCAATCCGTATTCAGTCAAGTTTTGATTTTGTTTTGGATATGAATCGGTTTTATTTTTAAAAGGCTAAACGTCTGTTCTTTCAGTGGAATGTTCGTCATTAAGTTATATAGAAATAGCAACCCACCCCAGCTTCTCAAGAGTGTTAGAAATATTTGAAATTCACGGCATTTCTCTACTATATTCTGCTTGTATTAAACAACATTATTTTTAGTATATGCGAAACATGAATATAGTTTGTTCAGAATCAGTACCTGAATCGATTCCAATATTTTTTACACTATGTTACACTTTTTCACAAAAATATTTAAAGATCACAAGTTGGACACCACCGACATTATGTATAAGAACACAGGTCATTGTAGGTCATAGCGGGCATTAGGTGAGGCGGATGTGGGAGCAAAACAATCCCTCAGACGTCCGGATGGCCATGTATTTGTGTGAACAACCAGGTAACTTAACAAGCTTATAACTTTGCGATTTTTCATGATATAGTTACGAAATTTTTTGACATAGATTCTTTACATAAAAATACTAGATACGTGTTTCGGGTTTCGTATAAACTAAAATTAAGGTTGTATATTACGAACCTTCTTTTCAGAAAGCGGCCCTTGGCTTAGGTAAGTAGGCTTCGACCCTGCCTGCCTGCAGCTAGCAGGCTGGGTCTCTACGGTTTGCTGACAACTCCTTGAGGCGCGCGGGTACAGTACGCGCCGTCGACGACTTGGGCTCAGTCCGGTCAGTTACCGGATGGTCGGACAGCGAGCTACCCACTGCTCGCCGTCCGCGAGCCCGCGCCTACGGTGGCCGAAAATCAGGATCGGGATCCCGGCGGCGGCTGTTGCCTTTGCCTGATGCGAACGGCCTACTCCTTTGCTAGCATTACTGCTTCGCAGAAGGAGGCGACCGCCTGCCATCCCTAATCACTCACGGACCATGGCCTGTACCAAGGCCCGGCGAGAGAGATCGCTGCCGCCGATCGCCCACACGACACGGGGATGCTCTGCCCAGGCGGGGCACACCTCTACAGTGTGATCCGGGTGTTCCGCACAGTGGCGACACCCGGGCGTCTCCTCCGCACGAATCCGGTACGGGTACTTACCGAACTTGGCATGTTCGGTGAACACCTACGTCATGTGGTAGGTGAGGACGCTGTGAGGTCTTTCCAGCCACGCCTCAAAGAAGGGACTTATCGCCTCAATCGCGGCGCACCCTATGACATAGCACAGGTATTTATTTTGAAACGTTTCTATTCGAAGCCAATATTTTTTCATTATTGTTAAGCTTGTGGTTTACCACAATCTCACCTGGTGGTAAGTAACGATGTGGTCGACGATGGAGCATGCTTGTCTAGAAGTAAGCTATTCACTCTTTACTTATAGATCCTCAGGTGGTAGCTTTCTTGTTATTTAGTAGTAATATTTCTAAGTTAATAATACTTTGAGATTAAATTTCAAAGTAAATATATTGGAATTCATGTTGTAAGTCCACAAAGTATTTTAATATCAACGTGAATAAAGTAAATCCAAGTTTTGTACAATAACACCTGAGTTATATTGTTTAATGTAGACGGGGATTAATTCTGGACTAAGCTTTGTCAGATATGAAATAGGGTCTAAAATAAATTAACAGCAGTGACATTTTATAGACATTAATATTAAACGAAGGGAAGAATGAAGCGCATGTTACCTAAAGAGTTATGAGTATACGGTATTTAAGAATTTAAGACTCAAAACTCACACATCTACACTACCTGTGGTCACTGATAGACAAGGACAGAGATAAGAGCTGACGCTGTCTTGCGAGCGAAATAGCGTTCGCTATGAGAAATTGTGCCAAATGGCATAATTTTAGTGGTCCACGTGCTAGAGGCGAGTCACCTATCTTACGCTGTTTTGATTTAATCTAAGGTATATAGCCTTGTTTTTACACATGGGTCTAGCGTTTTTATTCAAAGAATCTTTGTACAAAATTTCATAACTGTACCTATCATGAAAAATCACAAAGTTATAAGCTTGTTATGTTACTTGGTTGTCCACACAAAGACATGGTTACCGGCCCATTCGGGGCCATTGAGGGATTGTTTTGCTCCCACATCCACCTGGTCGCTGGCGCCTCATGCCCGCTATAACCTAGCGTGACCTGTGTTGTACTTAGTGTCAGCCTTCACTCTAAACAAACTATATTCAGCATTCGCTTATACGTAAAATATTGTTGTGTATCTGGATGGATGAAGAGCAAAGGGAGGCCAAAGAAAAAGTAATAGATTTCGTGAGGAGTGAATGACCTGACCTGTGCGTCTCGCATTCATCGGAATTCCAAGGCTATCACCAAGTCATCAGTCCAACTTAAGGGAGACTTTCCAACTTTGAGAACGAACATCATTCGTCTACCTGTATAAATTTTCTTGTACAAATGACATCCTAAAGACGAGACTTCGGTTCACCACAATCAGGAATTAGAGTCACGTCACTGCACCTGTTGCTTACTGGGTGATACAAATAATTTCAAGACACGAAGGAGGATGCAAATCCTTGGCCCACCTTCGAACAGCTGTGATGTGTGTTTCATCGTTGGATTGGTATTTTTAAGCTGAATAGAAGTAACTATAGCTTTTAATGTTATACAAAGCACAGGTCCGATCGTGTGTGGATTACTGCAGCCACATATGGGCTGGTGCTGCAAAATGCCATCTAGCGGCTTTGGACTCGGTGGAAAAGCGTGCAAAGAGGCCAATTGGTGTTCCAGATTTGGTTAAGTCCAATCTCCAAAGCCTTGAGCACAGGCGTAGAGTAACCAGCCTTTGGGTTTTTTACAGGACGCATGTACGACTGCATCACTGCTTACCTACCATCAAGTGGGATCGCAGTCAAGCACTAGTTTATGTAAGCTAAAAAAAAGCTATAATTTTTAGTCTCTTCAAAGTTTTGCCAATAACCAAGCAATACTATTTATGTGTAATATATATTGCATATTTGTGTTTTAGACACGTAGTGTGTACTCGTACCGATATACTAACCTATAGTTATAAATTGTGACGTTGGTTAGGTTTTGCTGCGTGAAAACAGTGAACAAAATCGCATTTTCATTTTCAGCGGCGGTTTCATGGATGCATGGTAGAGGGGGCATGCGTGAGTCAAAGTAACTTTTTTGGGGTTCCATACCTTAAAAAGAAAAACGGAATTCATATAGGATCACTTTGTTATCCGTCTGCCTATCTGTCTATCTGTCTGTCAAGAATCTTTATATCTCGAGAACGCGTGAACGTATCGAACTGAAATTAAAACCATATAATTCAAGTCTACAGTCCCTTGAAACTGTGAAAAACCGAAGTTTACGAAACAAATACATACGGCCGTATTTGTCGCAGAAAACGTACATTTTGCCCCCTCAAAGGAATCAAAATTCATAGGGTTCTTCCCGTTCACCTAGAATCCTGAAATTTGGCATGGAGCAAGGTCTTATAGCACAAATATAGGAAAAAATCTGATAATTGTAAATTTTTAGTTACATCACAAAAAATAATCTTTTTTTGCGATTCGAATTTCAAATTCGGAAATACTAAATTCGGAATCTCAATTCGGAAATTGAACTATTTACATAGTTGAGTTTGTGCAGAACCCTCAGTGTACGAGGGACTCACACTTGCCCATTTTTTTTGTATTGGGTTAACCATACAATTGGTAACATTCGAAATACACTCCACTCTAACACTTTCCTGTTCTTAAAAAAAAAAGAGAAAAAAAATTAACCGATTAAATTCGCAAAATATATTATCATTGTATTATTTAAAAAAAAAAAAAAAATAGCATTTGAATAACTCGGAACGATCTAAGGTTTAAACATGGTCCTATAGTAAATTTAATTCAGCCTAAAATTGCGTATTCAACGATATAACACAAATAGCTATTGGGTTTATTTCATAGAAACCCCCGCAACATTCTTTTTGCTCTGTATTTCACCTATTTGTATTATGATTTACCTTCTAAGTTTCTCTACTATTCCAATTCGAAACTGGTTAACCCTTCAAAGTATCCATCCATATCGCATTACGCAGACCTTACCTAATCCTTCCTTTAAATTATCCTCCAAGCAAAACGTGTTTTAATCATTTTAGAATTCAAACAAGCATACGGGCCGCCTTAATCTTTTCATTTAGGAGCCATATGGTCCGAACCTGTGTGGGGAATAATATTTCTACTTCTACTAGTATTATAAGGCAGCGTGCCTAGTGAAGCGGAGCGAGTAAGCGGAAAATATTTTTTAATTCACTTACTCGAAATTCTTATCCCACTGTGTTTAGGCACACAATGGACTGTTTCCCGCATTAGTACGGACAAGTGCGCGGAAAAGGGCGGGGATGAGCCCCGCCACAACTCATTGTATCTATTGTATCAGGCTAATCGCTAATTACAAAAAAAACATGTTTCCTGTATTTCTTACACTATAAGAAAAAAAATTACAGAGTAGATCAAGTAATTAGATCAAGTAGTTTCCGAGATTCCATGTTTAGTTAACGTCTGACTACTTTCTTAATTTTTTTGTAAATTAACAAATATCATGTTTTTAATTTCTAATTTTTTTTTTGACATGGCATTCGTGTTTTTTAATTTTATATATTTTTTTTTTTATTTTAATCACTTAAGTGCATTTTCATCAAATTGTGCAATCGGCAAAAAAGTGCAATCGGGATCGTGTAGCAAAGATTCTTATTCCACTAAAAGGAAGCATTGGGAATGGAATTCAATACCAACTTGCTTAAATTTTGCCTTTGAAATGTACAATAGGAATATTCGCCTCTCTCTAGCATCGCCCACAATGCTCATTGAAGCGGAACATAAACGTGAATTTTATAGCATTACAGTGGTAAATTTTTTAATAGTGGTCCTTCGAGCGTCGGAATTTGAAATCTTTCTCCATAATATATGAACTTAAACTAAACCAAATCCAACACGTGTGTTTATATGCTTAAGAATTTTCTACTAAGCTTCCACGTATTAATAAAGAGATCAATGCTTCGATCAGAAGAGAACAAACCTTTGTCTAAATGATACAAACCGATGGGTTCAATCCCGAAAAAGTCACCCGTTGTGTGACTGTGCGCGTCTGTCGTGTTTTCGGTACCCCGTTCGGAAACCAGATTATTACCGTGTCGCTAATCCAACTTTAACGGTGTGCATGTAGTCGTGTCAAGAACTTTAATGTATTATTACATAGCAAAACGGTCACGGGACACGGCTGCCCGCGACGGGCCACTTTTGTATGAGACCCCGCGGGTGCCGCTTAACGCAGCATTAACATGCCCTTCCGCTCCGCCCTACAGCGGGAGAAGTCATTGGATGACTCTCCAGCTTGAAAAAAAAACATTAAGAAAAATACTGGGCTGATCAGTCCACGCTTCACTCCGCTCATCTCCGTTACCATGTGATCGCGGGTTTACCCATAGGATTAGTTTGGACAAGAGATTAGCGTCATATGAATGTTCGGACGGCATTCGGTTTGAAGATATCATGTTCTAGTTAATTGAGTTTGCAATTCAATCGTAAGACCCACCAGTATGGTTTTGGGAAACTAAGGGTGCGGCCAGAGCTCCTCAGAATCCGGTATATAAATAGAAAGAGATTATTCTAAATTTCACTGAAGACGCATTAGGATTTTTTACTAATTCACTGATATTTGCAAAGAAGTCCGTGTAACCCAACTTTGGTGGAATTAATTTTTTTTCTATCCAGTATTTGACAACTTGTACAGCTCTGTTACTAGCCTTGTATAAATCCTAAAAATTACAGGTGGTTGTGCAGGACGGGCAGCATAACAGGTGATACACACGAACGGCGGAACTCATTGGCCCTTTGTTTGAGATAAGTCGAGGAAGCCCCATTTGGGTAGTTTGTTTGTAACATGACTATCAACTTCCCATAGTCTACAATATAAACATGGAAGTAGAGAAAACACAGGCATACATGATGTAATTTTATCAATTACGCTTCAAAGACTGATTGGCTTAGTATAAAAGGAACATTTTAAACTTAATAATAGTCACTAAACTAATCCTATAAGTTCAAAATGAATTAAACGAATTAATCTTAATTAACAACACACCTTAGCTAAATAAATTGCAAAATCTTAACAAATCAATAAAAAGATAAAGGCCCACTTAATTCAAGGTTAGTCTAGATTGCCTTTTCTGAAGCTTCAACCATTTGTTTCTAAGAAAATGAGAATTGGAGCTACGAGCTTCAGTAACACAGTGATTGTCGAATAAATTGTGCCTCAGGGAGTACCCAGACGCCAATTATCTGGGATTAAACGTTACGAAAGCTTTCCGAAAGGCTCCGAAATGAAAATGTGTGAAAATATTTTAATCAAACGCATTGTAGCATAATTGGGCAAATTGTTCTGCATTACTGAACTTTTATACGAAAAAAATTGAAGCATAAAAATAAAAATTGTGTCATGAAAAAATCTGTGTGAAAATTTTCCTGGTCGTACGGTAAACAGAGGCTTTGAATTTTTTTTTTAAAGTAAATATTCAAAGAAAAATATAGACAAAAAAAATATAGTCTACATTTTTCTTGCAGAAAAAAACTAATTTAAATGGATAGATCCCAATGCTGATATCGTGGCAATCCAAGACGGAGATAGTGGGATGGACTTGGCAACTTCCAAACAGACTAGTCAGTGATAGAGGGAGAACTGTAGTGAAACGCTTGAGTCTATTAAAAAAGGATTAAGAGGATCACCAGCAAAGATGCGGAGGGTGAGTAGGAGCTCAGCGCTAAGTTGATAGCCTCTCGGTTTGCTATCAATTATATTTAGGGAAGTGGGCCTTGGAATCACATAATTTAATTCCATTCCACTATATGTTCTGGGGCCATGGGTAATATGAAAGTTTACCCCGGGGCCTTGGAACGAAGGCAAAGAAGGAACAGGAATGGGTTTTTATTCAGTAAAAATCTGACACTAAGTATTCCCCGCTCCGCCCAAGGGCGGGAGATGTTATTTAATGATTTTCCCAACTTAAAAAAAAAAAATACGCTGTATGTGTTTGTTTTACTTTGTTATAAGTAGTTGTAGTAATGTTTTACCGACGGTGATTGTTCACCGTCGGTAAAACAAGACCACTTAAAAAGTTACAAATTTTAAAAAGCGTTTCATATTAACCATGTGGTTAATAAGCTTAAAATAACAATTGTGGATAGTTTATTTCACGGAAAGGATAATTTACTCCAAAGCGTGTTAAGCAGAAAAAGCGCATTCTGAAAAAAAAAAAAAAACAAGATATCTTATAACCGTCTTCTTGCAATCATTGCAATTATTTTACCATATCGCGTATGGAAATCTAAAACATACTTTGATTAAACATGTAATTTTAAATACGTATCTATATATAGTTATTCAGTCTTGTTAGCCCTAGGCACGCATCCTGCGACGCTGTTACTACACAAACAAATCATGTAATTATGCAATATTCCATCTCTACTCGGCATAAAGTAAATATCTGTAGGCTGTACAAATAGTCATATAAATTTAGGATTAATCTAACTAACGATATTAAGCAGAATAGAAGATGAATTGTTAATGATGAATATATTAAAATAAATTTTGTTATAAGTACACCAAAATATTCACAAAAGGGAATGAAGTTTTGCCCATCCATAATGCTGGCATATATTTTTTTTTCTTTTCTCCAAAAGTGAAACCTGGGCCATTTTTTAAAAGACTGTATGAGAAATCAATAGCAAAAATAATTAGGTCTACCAACCGTAATCAAACGAAGTTAGAGACTATTTATATAGTAGATTGCTACCGGCTTTTTGTAACGCGTTATTTTTGGTTTCGGTATTTATGGTGTGTACGCATTAAAATATTGTCAATCACTATCGCAATACTAACACGTATCTTTTCAATTCGTGTAACACTTACTTTTATTAACACCTACTGTTTTTACTTTGTTTAAGGACCTGTTTTTTTTTTATTATTGATTTCTCGTATTGTCTTCTAACATATTATAACCTAGGTTTCATTTCTGGCGGAAAGAATAAAGTAATTCATGCCAATAGTTTGCATTGGCTTTAACAGAAACATCACATTTTTTTTTAAAGTACTCAAAAGCGCAAAGTAACTTTAATACTGGAAGTCGGTGCTGAATAATGAAGAAACAAAACTGCACTGTTTGAAATCGTTTGTATTGTTTCATATACTCACACTACATCGTGGTTCATACAAAAAAAAAAACTGGTCACCGTCGTCATTAATAATAATAATCAGCCTTTAATGTTCCCACTGTTGGGACTCAGGACTCCTCTTTAAGAGAGGGAATGGGCCGTTATCCACCACGCGGGGCCAGTGCGGGTTGGTGGATGTCACATGTCTTCGAAATACCGTCGTGAATCCTTGCACCAAATCACTTGTAAATTTAAAGAATTCTTGCCAGCAATTGAAAGTTTTTTAGCTGGACCGAAGCCTACTGACACCATGGGTTGATTTCCGAAAGGAAAATCCGGGGTCCTGGAACTTTAGGAAAAGAAAGGAATATAGGTGTTTTTTTTACGGTAGGTAAAATCATCCAATGACAAATCCCGCCCTTGGGCGGAGCGAGAAGTAGTGTCAGACTCTTACTGACTAAAAACCTACCCCGTTCCTTCGTAGCCAATCGTGCCGTGACCGGGTATTCCTTTCGGAATTTAACCCATTACCCCAGTAGGCTTCGACCCTGCCGGCCTGCAGCTAGCAGGCTGGGCTTCTACGGTGAGCTGACAGCTCCTTGAGGCGCGCGGGAACAGAACGCGCCGTCGAAAACTTGGGCTCGGTCCGGTCGGTTACCGGACGATCGGACAGCGTGCACCCATTGCACGCCGTCCGCAAGCCCGCGCCTACGGTGGCCGGAAATCGGGATCGGAATCCCGGCGGCGGCTGGGGCGAGCGCCCCAAGGAATATAGGTGTGGTTTTAGTCTGTAAAAGTCTGATCCCGTTCCGCTCAGAGCAGCAGAAATCAGTTTTTTCAGCTAGCATAATGTGTGAGATCCTAGCCTTTCCTAATCAAAATAACTAAGTCAAAAAACATTTCATCAATGCCCCAATTTCTTTGTAACCAAAATCAGGGTACAGTTCTACATTTCGTCATCCGAGGTTGTCACTTTTAAGGTTTCCTAACAATCACAGTATAACCGCCATTTTAACGAAACCCACACACAAAGAAAAACATTGTACATTACGTTCCAAATAAGGATAGGATCGATTGCCATGTTGTGACCGCACGTCATGGGTAGCTCGCTGTCCGTCCGTCCGGTAACAGACCGGTCCGAGCTCAGGTCGTCTACGGCGCGCACCGTTCCCGCGCGCCTCAAGGAGTTGTCAGCAAACTGTAGGGGTCCAGCAGGGCCGAAGCCTACTGGGGCCAAAGGTTATGTGAGACTGTCACCAAAGGCCCCAGGATAAAGGCAAGGAATGGAAAGGTAGGTTTTTAGTCAGTAAAAGTCTGACACTGTTTCCCGCCCCACCCAAGGGCGGGATTCGTCATTGGATGATTTTACCTACGTTAAAAAAAAAAAAAAAAAAAAAAAGTCATACTGTCAAATCGAAGAAATTTTACATTCCGTAGAACTCAGAGATGACCAAAATTGAAGAACTGGCCCCCTAGCCAAGTTACAATCGGTTTGTTTTGCGTTAACGCTAAGAGTTGGCCACGCCCCCAACTCCTTTGTTCGAACAAACGAATTGGGAGAACTCCAACGTGGCCAACTCCAAGCGTTAACGCAAAACGAAACGATTGTAACTTGTGGCTAGGCGGGCAGGATTCAGATTAAACTTTTTTCGTTCACAGTTCGTAAATAAATTACATTTTAAAAAAATCTGGTTTTACTCACCCTATTAATTCTTCGATTTGATAATATGACGTGACGTCAGAACAAGGCAAGCGATCCTATTAATATTTGGAACGCATCGTACTGCACATTGTACTGATTGTTACTAATGCCAAAGAGGTCATAATGGTACAATGAAAGCGTTCAATTCATGTTCATAGCTTCTGGGATACCAAAGACACTATTCAATCACTAATCAAGCGATGTC
This sequence comes from Leucania comma, assembly GCA_958295575.1. Taxonomy (NCBI): domain Eukaryota; kingdom Metazoa; phylum Arthropoda; class Insecta; order Lepidoptera; family Noctuidae; genus Leucania; species Leucania comma. The sequence goes on along the minus strand of OY282474.1, from coordinate 7,712,083 downwards.
CTGTAGTATTAATATATATCAGTCACTGGCATTATTATGAAGAATTTTGTCGGCAATTAAAATGTTTAAATATGTTTAGCTTCTAGCATTACATACCAGGACTGCAGACTAGACAGTATAGTACCTATTCAATATTCTGTAGAATAACTCTTTTTCAATACACTACTCGAAAACCGGCTCTTATACCTAGCGCTTTTAGTCACGCAATTCACTGTTTTCCGCACTAGCACAGAAAAGTGAGCGAGTTTATCTCCGCCACAATTTATTGTATGTATCGTATCAGGCTAGGAGCTAAGCAACCCAAGTATTGAAAAACGTCATTTGAAACGTTTGTCACTGCAGCACTCTGCTCTATAAAACTCTCGCCTGCAGCTCGGGCGAATTCCACCTCGGTTGCAATTATAAACTTTCTCCACTTGTATTAAAATGAATAATATTAACGCTGTTATTAAACTAGAGGATTGTTTGAAAAACTTACCGTGCCTCTAAAGCGCAAACGCACCTCAAAAATTATTTTATTAAACCCGACAATAATTATTGTTTATCTTGTTTGATAAAGTTAGTATATAGCCGTTAATGAAAACGTTCAAATGTAGCTTTAACTTCTAGTTTTAGGTACCAGGAATTCAGAAACACTAGCTAGTATAGAGTTCAATGTTCCGTAGTATTAGTAGCAAAATTATCGAAACACAATATTTTGTGTTTCTATGGCAATTGGTCATTTAAATTGACATTTGAAATAATAATATTTTTTTACATTGACATTATAAATGATAATAATTTATTGTAATTTCTAGGCAAGCTTATTGATTTGTAATTGACAATTGACTTATTTATGAACCTTGATATTAATGATTTTGCATGCTGTAAGGCAGAATGTAGTCTAAACACCCAATTCTGTATCATCTTAAAATTGTACTTACATTGCTGGCAAATAAATAATTATATTATATTCTATAATGGCGTCTTTTAGTATTGAGTACTAGGAATACAGCAAACCGAGACGTTATAACATTCATTATTCTGTAACATCAACAGATGTTATTGAAATATACTAAATAATTATTTATACGTCCTGTGCCTGGCGTGTTTGATGAAGTAATGTAGCCAGAACTGCCAGAAGTAACTGTTTTTGTTTACATGTTTATTATAGGGGTATATTTGTACAGGTAACATTCAGTTTTGCTTTAGGAGAATTATACAGATACCTTTCATTGTGTTACGCAAAGGCCACTTGTGTGGATATTCTTGTGCAAATATGTAGGGTACCAAGAAATATAAACATTTACACTCTTCATTATTTTCTTACTTTTGTTCCAGTTTATATTAGGACAACGCAGAATATTTACTTGTTGGATATTTCTCTGTTCATCATCTCAGCTATAGTTTTTCGTTTTTAGCCACATTACAAAAATCTACACAAATTTTTACACCCCAGTGCTAGCTCGGGCATAAGTTGTACCTAGCTAGTCCTAAAATCGAATATTTCTACAATAGCAAAATATTAATGTAACCCAAATACGAGTAATGTATGTTACATACGAAGGCTAGTGATGACAGATGCCACAATATAACGGAATCTGCCATCGATTTCTGAGGTAGAATGTTGAAAGTACTTTTATAAAATATTTCTAACGTGGAAGATTGACGTGACCTATCCACGCAGGTTTTATATTACGATAAATCAATATGATTTTTTTAAAGAATTAAATTTTCTCTTTGATGTAAATATTATTTATTGAATTTTCTTTAGAAAAATAAAATTCAATCAGCAATTTATAAATGAATATTAAATATTAATGTTCTCTTTGGTCTTTGTCCTAGACCTAATTATCAATCCCGTAATTTCTGTAACAGACGTTTACCGACTGAAGATTAATTTAAAAGCCCATTTTTCATCACTAGCGCGGCATTGAATCTAGGCTTAAAATCACCAAGCCTCTTTTTCCCCACTAGTCCAAAAATTAGCGAAATTGTAACTGGCAGCATTGCTAAGCACCTAACGTTATGCCCAAGCCGATCTTGGCCAGACGCCAAACAACGAAAGCTCGTAGGCTTTTTCAAACATCGAATGTGTTCTAAATTTGAAATTGACTATCCTAGCAACGAAGTCCGATATCTAAACTCGTAAAAACAAAAAAAAATGTAAACCGTTTAGTTTCGGCTGCCATATTGGAAATATTGGCTTACCTACGCAATAAAAGTTATTTCGTGGATTACTGCGGGTTTTCGTTAAACTGGAAGTAAGTGTAATAACCATAAAACGAGCTTTTTATTTCGCGTATTATTGCTGGATGCTTACTTAGTTTGTATGTTATTGGTACATGAGAAATTCAATGATGCAAGGTTTAATGAAGAGTTTTTCTTCGTATCTCGATATTTGTTCTTCATTTTATTAACAGAAAACTTTGTCGAATAAAACTGCTGTATTTTTTTCTTCCAGTATTTTTAAAACGATTCAATAAACTGCTTAATTTAGCAAACATGCCTGAAGCGTTATTTTATAATATTATTGGCTTTACCGGTCTTCTATATTGCTTTAAAGCGTTCAAAGGAAAAACATCAAGACACTTAATGTAGGGGAAAAATATTTTTCTTTTTTGGCCTTTTTCCTTGATTCTGTACACTGAGCGAGATCAACTTTATATTACTCCTCGAAGTTTATCATAACTTTATCTAGTTTTCATTGTCTTGCGGACGCCTGAGAAGCCTTTGGAATGGTTTTTTAATTATGTTTATAAAAGTTTCTCGGAAATACGAAAAATTATTCTCATTTCTAAAGTCACTATTCATTTTACAACACAAATCTTCTTGGAATAGGTGAATAAGGATTCTCTTTTAGAAGTTTTTTGAGTGGGTGGTTAATTGAAATTATTAATTAAAGGTAGGTAGTCAAAGCCTACCCATTTATTTTTTTAGATAGATCGCGGCAGAATAAAAAGAGCAGAATAAACTAGAGCGTTATTGTTAGAACCAAATGAAGTATGCCAGGGCCTACAAAAGATGGAAGGAGTGAAGGGGGGTATTTGTCAGGATAGAATAGAATTTCTCGGTTTTTTTTGTTAGAGATATAAATACCCATTTTTTTTATTACTTTTTTTAGCTTTTTGGTTTTAATTCATACTTACGTTCAATTTCTTTGATAAAATTTACATGGCAGTAAAACGTTTGGCAAGTCAGCTAGCATCACATCATATTTTGTGATAAGTAGTGATATCTATTTGACAAAATAGTCTTGACCCGACTATGGTGCGCTCGGCTTCTAGTCTACCCAGATGCGGTTGAATACCAGTACCTATTTTACATAAATCAACTGCCTATATTGATTTGATTAGATTTTTATCTAGTACTCATAGAAACTATCTAGTACTCATAACTCTGCTTAGTTTGGGACTAGATGACGTTCTATGGAATATCATCATCATCATCATCAGCCTTTTAATGTTCCCACTGCTGGGACTCAGGCCTCCTCTCTAAGAGAAGGAATGGGCCGTAATCCACGACGCGGGCGCCCCCGTGCTGGGCACGCCACGATCGAGGCGGTAAGGCCCCTCTTTGAGGCGTGGCTGGATAGGCCCCACGGCGTCGTCACCTTCCGTTTGGCGCAGGTGTTGACCGAACACGGCAAGTTTGGACCGTACCTGTACAAGATTCGTGCGGAGACGACGCCCGGGTGTCGCCACTGTGCGGACCGCCCGGTGGACACGGTGGAGCACACAGTCGAGGTGTGCCCCACTTGGGAAGAGCATCGCCGTGTCCTCGTGGGGGCGATCGGCGGCGATCTCTCGCGCCGGGGCTTGGTTCAAGCCATGCTCCGGAGCGAGGAGGAGTGGCAGGCGGTCGCCTCCTTTTGCGAAGCAGTAATGCTAGCAAAGGAGGAGGCCGACCGCATTAGGCAAAGGCGCACACGCCGCCACCGCCGCCGGGATTCCGATCCCGATTTTCGGCCACCGTAGGCGCGGGCTCGCGGACGGTGGGCAATGGGTAGCTCGCTGTCCGTCCGTCCGGTAACAGACCGGTCCGAGCTCAGGTCGTCTACGGCGCGCACTGTTCCCGCGCGCCTCAAGGAGTTGTCAGCAAACTGTAGGGGTCCAGCAGGGCCGAAGCCTACTGGGGCCAAAGGTTATGTGAGAATGTCACTACGGGCCCTGGGACAAAGGCAATGAATGGAAGGGTAGGTTTTTAGTCAGTAAAAGTCTGACACTATTTCCCGCCCCACCCAAGGGCGGGATTTGTCATTGGATGATTTTATCTACGATAAAAATTAAAAAAAACCACGCGGGCCCAGTGCGGGTTGGTGAATGTGACATGTCTTCGCATTTTTGGTTCTAGGACTTGCCAGTTTCCTCACGATGTTTGCCTTCACCGTTTTGAGAGCAGTGTTGATGAAATAAATTACACAAAGTAATGCGACTGGCTGGGTTTGAACCCGCGACCTACAACTCGTAAGTCGGGGCCGTTACCACTCGGCCACCACTGCTCTACACGTGGAATATCATTGTTATATTATTATTTCAATTAAATTGCAAAACCGAATCGAGTCGCTAGTTATAATACATAGTAGCAAATCATATCTACTATATTTTAACCAACATATAATTTATTCACCTCACCAACAATATAAAGACACAAACATTCTACTAGTATATATCAATAGAACCTGTTTGACTTAATCAAATTAATTAAATCTTTTCAATTTTGAACTCACTGAGTCTTTAATCAAAACTAATTTATGTTTCAAATAAAGCAAGTCTATTTTGAAAATAATGTAACGACTTTTCAAGTCATGGAGCCTTAAATTGGAATAATTATATTATACTAATATTGTAAAAAGTCTGTGTGTGTTTTTAGTTGCAGGTGTTGCTGGAGAGAGCAGTAATGACCCAATGCTAACGGCATCGACTTACGACAAACCTATACCCTTTGAATACCGTAAATAGAGACATAATAGAAAGACGATAGGTGTACGGGCACCGGTGTCCGCTTGGGGCTTGAATAATTAATAATAATAATATATTTCATTATCATTGCTCACAAAACAACGAAGTGATACATCGTGAGGAAATCGGCATGTCCTAGAACCAAAACTTAGAAGACCTGTGACAGCCACTAATCCGTCCAAGGGGTGGATTACGACCCATTTCCTCTCCTAGAGAGACGGCCTGAGTCATATTTTAGCAATGGGAACATTATAAAGCTGTAAGTGGTGATGAATTAAATTACACAAAGTAATGCGCCTGGCTATATTGGAACTCGCAACCTACAATTTGTAAGTAAGGGCAGTTTGGAAAAGTCTTACATTATTTGATGATTTCCCGCAAGAAAAGTGAAATTGTTCTTTGTATTTTCTATTCCGTTTGTCACATTTATTTGTACAGGCAATTTAAATATATTTTTTAAAAAAGAAACATTCAAACTAACAAAAAAAACTTTAAATTTAAAGTCAGTTCCCGTCAGATAGTTTCTGATTTTGATACGACCAAAGCCGCTGGCAATACTAGTCTACTATAATGTCAATAGCTATTTACATTTCAATCAGGTAATGGCACTAGAAAAAGAAGTAGGTTAGAAGTCAGACTATGGCGGTTATTAAAAGGAAGGCTAATGAAAGGTAATTTTCCTCAGTAGGGCAACAATTTCGATGGTATTTCATGTTTTTGTTTTAAGTGTATTATTAAACGAATGTGGCCTTGACAATTTAGGGCCAACGCTGCGTTACGCGGTCGCCCTCGCGGTCCCATATAAAAGTGCACCGCAAGCATCGCGGGCAGGCGCACTCCGCGCCCCGTTTGCTACGTAATAAAATACGCAATCGAAGCGGAAGGCAGCGCGTAACTATAGCAACGATCACCATTTTAGTTCAACTTATATTATTTTTTTTATGTTAGGTAAAATCATCCAATGACAAATCCCGCCCTTGGGCGGAGCGGGAAATAGTGTCAGACTCTTACTGACTAAAAATCTACCCTGTTCCTTCCCTGCCTTGGATCTGGGGCCCTGGTATGCATTTTCATACCTCCCCAGAGCCCCAGTTCAACTTATATACCTACTGACTTCATTTACTTGCTACGCATTAAAACTAGTCTTTCTCTGCAATTCTATAAAATACAAAAGTGTCTCTTCTTCTAAATTAGACCAAGTGTTACACACGCTAATTCGCGACATGTCCCGGTCTCAGCAAGTGCTCTCCAAGCGGCCTTTCTGGATCAACTTGGCCTAGCTTGGCCTAGCTTGGCCTTGGCACAATGAATATAGCACGATGACAATGGAACCTTGACATGACCTTGTCTTTGTTGTATTTGAATAAATAGAAACGCAATGTTTTGCTTAATGGATTTTGTTTTGTTTCAGAGAAGTTTTTGGTTCGAGATGACGATGACTTTTCAACCATTGTAACTTTTACATAATAGCGAGTTGAGATCATTTGAATTTCTGTAAAGACTTGTATAATCTGGTTCAGATAATTGTTAAAGTAGTTTTTCCCTTAAACATGAAGGAACGTCACATCCTGACGCATCAGTCGCCGGGACTTCCGGGCGTAGGGAGTTACAGGGCTATCTTCGGCCCTATATGTATGGGTTTGGTCGGCCTTTAACAGCGAGCTGCCCATTGTTTCCTCGTCCGCTCTCCGTGGCGCAAAGCTGAAAAGCATATCATCAAAGCCGTAATACAGCCCAGCAGGGCCGATACCCACTAGGGCCATGGGGATTTTTTGAAAACGAAACCCATGGGCCTAGAACGCAAAGGATAACTGAAGAAAACAGTTGTGGTTTTAGTTAGTAAAATCAGAAAGCCCTCCCACTCTATCCTATAGCGAGAGAAAAAATCCGATGATTACCTAGCTTAAATAAAAAACGTAGTTTTTCTATATCACACATTACTGTGTTTACATTACATTAGCACAAGACGAATTAATACATGAACAATTTTTAATCGAATTTAGTTTTATTATTGTGATATGCTCGCATTTTACCACTATCTCCCCTGATGGTAAGCGATGATGTGGTCGACGATGGAGCTCGCATGCCTAGACTACCTAGCGTCTCTAAATTTAGAATGCCTTGATCACACGTATCGAGCAAATGAGCGAGACAGTGCTCTCGGCCGAATACTCGGTACGTATGAACATAGCGCGGAGTGCTCGGCCGAGCGCTTATCTATCTACAACTCGCTTACGTTAAGGTAGAGCGACATTGCGCGGACGTCCACCACAGACGCCGATCTGGGCGCACCCGTCTCCATACATTTTATATTGAAACTACGCTTTTAGAACAGACGCCCCGGGACGTCTGGGGCGTTCTCGCTTGACTGTCTCGGCCGAGCAACATTTTACTGTCTCGCCCTTTTACTCGGTACATATGATTGTGATCAAGGCATTAGATTGTAGCTAGCAGAAAACATAGACTTTACGACGGTCTAGTAAACTAATCTCTACTAAATCCTACTATTCCCACCCACTAATTTCAAGGTAGTAATAAAAACGTAACTATATTACAAGCACTAACAATTTTATACCCCATAAACAGGAACTTACTTCACTAAGCCGATCATAAACTTCGTTGTACATAATTGAATCAGCAATATAATCGTTTGAACGAAACTTTGATTGACCTAAAGACATATCTTCAACCACATGAATATTTAGTACCAGTAACATCAGATCAATAACTGAACTGAACTCCGAGTACTTCGTCGCTTTCACATTTGAATATTATAAGCTACGCATGTCGAACAGCAATCGTATATTCAATTTGTGAAATTGACTATTTCGAGGAATTAGTAGAAATCATTATTTCAAGTCTGTAATTGAAGGGACCGTTTAATTTAATGGTTCTAGAATTATTACACAAAAAATGTTGAAAATAAAAATAGGAGTAAGTTTTTTAAAGGTATAAGCATAGCATAGAATCAGCCATAAAATGTTCCCACTAATGTTCCACTCAGGCCTCCTCTCTAAGAGAGAGAATGGAAAGTAATCCACCACGCGGACCCAGTGCGGGTTGGTGGAAGTCACATGTCTTCGAATTTTTGTTTCTGTGTCATGTCGGTTTCCTCACGATGTTTTCCTTCACCGTTTTGAGAGCAGTGGTGATGAAATAAATTACACAAAGTAATGCTCCCGTAAGTCGGAGGCGTTACCACTCGGCTACCACTGCTCTCAGGAGGTATAAGCAAAGTAAAAATAATATAAGCTACATTAGATCATTTCATTTTTCAGGGCACCTTGCTCGCAGAGCAGATTGACGATGATAACGAAAAGATGAAACGTTGGAAGGCCTTCCAAAAAGTGCATAATATTGCCCATATTAAAAGTAAGATAGTTCACCTTTTTGTTTTATAGAGTTTAATTTTGTTTTTTGGTGTAAGTTTATTTTTTATTTAGTTTTTATGTTGTTCAATATTTGTACGCCATCACGGCAAAACATAGCGCACATTAATTAATTTAAGAACTTTATGTAAATACCTATATTTTATAAATAAAATTCTGATTCTGATTCTGTGATGTTTTTTTTTTTATTAGCCTATAGTTTCCCACTGCTGGGCAAAGGCCTCCCCCAATTCCTTCCAGTATAATGTTAAAAATGAAAAAAGTATTATTCAATATGGAATTCAACCATGCTTGTTTATGAATGCTGTAGGGATATTTAAATAATTTGTAATAATTTTAAATGACATATAGTACCTAATATTTGTTCTATACCAATCACTGGTGAAGCACGTGAAAATTATTACTGTTATCAATATCCTTTAAAAACTGTGGCGTCTACTACCCCATATAGAAGACATAGGTCATTTAGTTAATAAATCAACCAGAAAAGAACAGCTTCAAAAAATTTGTCAGCACTGAGTATCAACCATTACTCTGAACCACAGTTCAAGTTCATTATATTCAAAAACAGGAGCATAATAAAACCTGTTTGTGATAGAACAAGCCATGATCGATGTACAAAGTTCAGTTCGCGTTTGCGGACACGTTGACAGCTTCATCAATCACAATGTCGGTGCCTACATAATTGAATGTCGGCAATTTTTCGCTAACATTTGTTAAAGAATTATGGATGATCCCAAATATGATCGGGAATCTTAACACTTCGATCCACAACTACCCAACTTGTTCATACAAAAGTAGACTCTAAACATCGGAATTAAGGCCTATAGTGGCGTGGATGTGAGAGGACACCGGTGTCCTCTGAGCTAGGACAGATTAAGAAATATTTTCTACAGCTAATTCGCATCTACGAACGTCAATTTGTTGCGAAAAAAAACCATATGATACAGGCGAGATAGATATCATTTCTAAGAAAAAATAAGAGTCATCTACACAAAATTGGGGTCAATTTCTAAGGTAAAATTCAAGCATGGATAACATAATTAACGATAAAAGAAGAGACGGTGGGACCAAATCAAATTTTCGTCTCCGCAAAAATTTCGCTGAAAACCTTTTGATTTTGGCAAGCATTCCATCAACTAGGAATGAGGGACTGAAAGCCAAAAGCTTAATGAACATTAGACCTACTACTTAATCATTACTTTATCATTGAGATCAAATGAGCTATGCCAGCAACTATGAAGTTTGGGAAAATTACTCTCGGCATAATTAGGGTACTACGTCATTAACAGCGAGGCTAACATCATTAGAGACCCTTTAGTACACGCATGTCTTAATAGGCTGTTAGAGGGATATCTTAGATTTATATATTATTAAATTAAAATTTATAAAAATATTTTTAAAATATTCCTAAAATATATCTATAAATAACGTTTCATTTACTACCTATTTTGTAAGATCTAACATTAAAATTACATAGATACAAGAGAAACTTAAATATATGTAACTTACCTATATGTAAATATAAAATATACTCAGGCGTAGAAGTACTTCTCCACATCACTGTCATCTGGTAATATGCCCAGCCAGAAGACTGCCAGCCCAGCATTGCCACGTTGAATAGCAATACTAATTATTTGGGCAAAGAACGAGCCAGCCCTGTATTTTTATACAAATGTACATAGTTAAGTTTATTTTAAGATACTTAGTTAATAATATTTAAGATTCCCTATAATTATTCGGATATTTCAATGGAATATTGATATAAATAATCCGTAGTGATAGTAGTAGTAAATTTGATAATGCAAATGAATCAACTTCAGAAAAAAATAAGCTTGAAACTCGATCCCACCTTTCTTTTGACATTCTAAATGTTGTGTCAAAAATCTCAATAAATCTTCGAGTCTGTCTCGTAAGTTATTGAAGGTAGGGAAGGGGTCACAAAAATCGTTTTTTCGCAACTATCTCAGTTTTCGCTCCCAATAATGTTAGCACTTTGCATCAAAATTGACGAACATAAAATTTGCACCAATTTTTGTCTCAATAATTTTTTCGCTGAATAGCATAGGCTATTTCATTCTACTTCCATGCAGACAAAGCAGCGGGTAAAAGCTAATATTTATTATTTATAAAATACTTGCTTGTTTTACCGACAGTATGCACAAAACCGATAGCAAGCCAATTATTAAATTAAAAATATATTAGTATAGTTTTATTACTAGATAAAAATAGATCGAGTTTCGATTCCTGAGCAATTAGAGGGATCAGCAGTGATGCTATTCTCTAAGAAAACGCAGCGCTGCCTCAACGACGAACACCCAAATAGGATTCATTGGATTGTCAACCTAATTTACCTATTCATTGGATTATTAATTCAATGTATCCTATTTAGACGTTCGTCGTTGCGGTAGCGCTGTGTTTTCTTAGAGAATAGCACCACTTGTCGGGCACCCAGGCCACTGAACTTTGTTGTTAAATCTACTAGGCTGCATATACCTGTCTAATTGTTTAATCATCTACCGACAAGTGCAGCATTCCATTAATACAAGACTTTCCAAATTATTGTTTTCACTCTGAGGCGCGCTTGACGCTTAAATGACTGGACTAAAAAAGAGATGAAGATACAATGGAAAATATAGTTATTGTTATTTTCGGGATGCGTACCTGAAAAAAAATCATGAACCCTTACAAGACAACTTTGTTGTTTGTCAGTACCCTTTTTATCCTTAGGAACCTGTTGTAGTATCAATTTTAAAATTAATATACTCAAATTCATAATTTCTTAGTGATCGGAAAAGTTGAACTTCTAAGCGAAATTCTAAGTCAATATTTTGACACTCACAAATAAATCAAAAACATGTCACATTCCATTTACCATGAATCATGAAAATTAGCAAAAAGCCAATCTTATAGCAAATTAAAATGAAATATTTAAAAACCTTAAACTTAATTTTTCATCACATACTGTGAAATGATTTATTAACGTATTAGCATTTAGTAGACTAACCACAACCTGAATAACAATTGAAGTATGGAGACAATAGTTTTCCAACAGTTAGGTTAGGCTCTCGTTCAACTACATATTTCCATATCTATTCGACTGTACGAAGCTAATTATCTCTTTTAACAAGATATCAACCAGATAAAGTTTCATAAATATGCTCACTTATGATGAATGATGAAGCTTACGATGCCACAAAAAGCTTAAAACCAGATGCTTCCGTTAGCTGGAGGTTGGTTATTGGCATCAGCCCAAAAAAAGTGATTCTAGATGTGCAGAAGATAGCCGCTAATGACACAAGTGGCTCTTATCTTTCAGCTCTTAATATTGGCCAGAAATGCAGTCGCTTTGACAATATCATTACATATTTAGTATTTCCAATTGGTTTTCAAATTCGTAATGCAAAGCTTACAATAGGTTGGTTTTTGCTATATACTTATGCACGTAATTCAAAGGAATGATGAAAATAAAGTACCTAAGGAAAGTTTGGAATATGAATCTGGACGACTAAAATGGTAGATAGGTGAAATAAGAAAAATAGGAGTTAAAGGTACTAAAGACTTACGAATTGTACTATTGTACTTTTGTATTGAAAAAAGAAGATATTAATATATATCCGAAAAACTAACTTGACGGTATATACCTGGATTGGCAAATACTCTTAAAATCTGAAACTTTACCATACGTATGACAGATAACTCTGTTATAATGCACGTTTTTTATGAATTCTGTTCCTAGCTACAAGTAGCCATAACATATTCATCTGTTATTTCATACGAGTCCGTTCAATATTCAAAATTTAACTTCTAAAACCATAATAAAAGATCATAGAACGCTATTAAGACCCCTTTAATCCACGTCGCAACTCATAATCCTTCTAATGATCAGGTAAACTAATTACTAGGCGTTAATGTAGGAGGGAAAGCAACCCGAGCATTACGGTAATTGTTATGATGTAGACAAGGTACATCAGCGTGGGGTCTACATCCGACCGGGGGTCCCGAGTCTGTCCTACTTTTGAAAACAATGGACAAAGATTGGAAATTATTATTTTTATTTTTGGAGGGCAATTATTATTTTGACAGATTGTCGATCGTTGATCTGAGTAAAGCGTTTGATTCAGTAAACTTCATTTTAAAAATCTAGAGCTTGTCCTGTACCTTTACAGTGTTGGGATATTTGTCTATGATATGAATTTATTAATTAATCTGGGCTAATATCTGTAAATCAAATTAATTATTATGTTGATTTTTAATAGGGTTACTCATAGTGCATATTATTATATAATTTTCAATTTAATTGAATTCAAGCCATAGGATAGCAAACATTGCAATAAATTCTACGAGAACAATGCCGATGATACTTTTGGGGTTTAACTCAGATATCCAGGATTCCCTTCTCATTATTCGGTATTACAGCCCCACAGATGCGGGCCCTACAACGGGACCCAGGAGAGATTCTAATATTCTAATGTTTGTTTTCAATTATACTTAGTTTCGTAACACGGTGGCTTTTAAGTTTTTAAACAACGAAACATATACAGAAACCGTTTTGGAAACTATCTTTATCAAAACGAGATGCAAATTGTATAGGCTACTAATAATGCAAGCTTTGCGAGAAATTCAATTAGATGTTATCTTGTAGAAAAAAGATAATTAAAATATTCGCAAACCACCGACGTTGTTAAGTTTAATGTTCTAATTGGTTAGTGTATTTGAGTATTTTGCTTTTAATAACCAATATCTATACACCGTTAAATTTGAGTCGTTTTAATCCCGCGGAGGGTCGATATGGTACATGAAATACTATCGATTTGAAAGAAAAAATTAAAAAATAACCCTCCTTCTGGCGCAGTCGGGTAAAAATAAAGTACATTTTTTCAAAAACTCTAATTAATATACGCATGTTTGAAATTAATTTCTTTAAGTTAACGAGTCAATAACCTTGTAAGTAGTTATCGGTCGTTGCGTACTAACTACCTACAGTTCATTGGCCTCGCTCAGCTGACGTTTACTTAAAGAAATGAATTTCGTACATGCGTAAATTAATTCGAGTCTTAAAAAAAGTACTTTATTTTATAATTTTCTCTTTACAAATCAATAGTATATCATGCACCGAATCGACCCTCCGCGGGATTAAAACGACCAAAATTTATCGGTGTATAGTTTAATTCTCAAAACAAAGAAATCATTGTACAATACTTTTAAATTACTGTCTTTACTTTCAAATAACTTAAATGCAAATTTACGCCTTATTTTGCCCAAATCCCGCAATCCTAATAAAACAAAAAAATGCATGGCAATATGAATACGACGACGCTCTGCATTCACAAGGTTTGTTTCATTGAATGTTGATCTGCGAATGAAAGAGGAACGCTGAAGCGAATCGGCAACATGTCTGTCCATACAAATAGTGGAATTTGACTCAGCAAAATGGGCTGCTCTATTGCTTTCGGCCATGTTCAATCCGCTAGTGATTTGTTAGCATTCTCAACACTTCTATTTTCAATACCAAATTTAAAAGGTCTTTTCGTATTCAGAGCAATGTGAAATAAAGGATTCTGTAAATATAAGTTGAACGAAAGATTATAAAAATCGGATAGATGAGATATGATTTTGAATGTATTTTGTGATAAATTTCAAGTTTGTAAATTTGGGAATTAACATAATGACACTAATATTATACAGGTGAATCTTTGTATTATGTGCAAATGTTCATTGTTTTTTTACGCTTAAACGGCCAAATTGATTAAAATGAAATTTTTAACGTTCAAAGTTAAAGTTCGCGAGCACATTCGTAAGAAGTTGGAGTATAATATTACTTTGTATTTTTGCTATATTTGTGTATCTTTGAATATTACAAAGATATACAAAAACCAGCATAATTATATGTATTTACTAGCACTTTGCCAGCGGCTTTGTTCGTGAGAAAGGTTTCTAAAAAACTTTATCACCCCTTAAAATTAGCCGCAAAATGCCGCGCGACATTTAGAGGGTAGTTTTGAAGAACTTATAATGTCAGTTTATTATTCATGTTGATTAATATTATCTATAAGTTTCAAGTTTATCAACCCAAGAAATAAAAATCGTCCATATAATCTTTAAAACACCCTTAATTGTTCTGTTCGAATTTGGAAGTAGTTCTGATAATGAATAATAATAACCGTTAAATTTTTAAGTCACGAAAATAAAGTAGTTTTACCTACGGAAGAAATTCCCCCTTTTAACTCTCTTATTTATTTGTTAAATTTGCAAAAACCTCTTAGTGCTTGCCTACGTTATAAAAGGAAGCCTTGTGTAAAATTTCATGCTCCTAGTCTCTGTAGCTGTGCTTTGATATGTCAGTCAGACAATTTCTTCTTCTATATACATTTACACCAACTACTATTTGTTTGATTTACTGGTAGAAAATGCCTAAGGCATTAAGTCAGCCTCTGTCCTTTTTTGTGTCCATAAAGTAATTAATAAAATAAACCAAAAAGGAGCTATAATTTTCCCTAGCAGTCCTTACAGACAATTACTCGATCTATACCTCTACGCTTGACGGGTTCTCTTGGGGAACCCGGTGACCGATGAGGCGTGATTTCTGCATGAGAGACAGGATCGTTAGCTGAACTCATTACTGCTGCTTAGACAACAATTCGTTTACTTGTGATACTGCCTGTGTCACTTGTTGATGAGTTTGGTTTTTCTTTGCCTTGGAGACGTCTTTTGTCTTATTTGAGAATATTTTCTTCGTGGATTTCGTTGTCAGTTTTGCCGTGTAAATTCTTCATACCTACATACATACGTCTTAGTATCACACTAATGTCGTCGTAGTAAGCGAAAGTTTGGATATATGTATGTTTGTTACTTTTTCACGCTCAAACAAATGAACAAATTTGGATGAAATTTCAAACACGGTAGATCACGCCTGTAATGGCAAAAAGCATACTTGCTTTTCACTCTACTTTCATGAGGGTGAAACCGCTATCAGATCATGGAAATATTTATTTACGTTGTATAATTTAATTATTTTCATTTATGATTTGATTTAAAGATGTGATTTAATTTGGTATCTATTATGATTTGATTCGTTTTATTTAATTTTATCCTGTTTTTATTTGGAATGTGAGACTGTTATGTTGTTATGTGTTTATGAACTGGATATGGACCCGTGTCTGACAATAAGTGTTATATTATTATTATAGGTCTTTTTGTGACTGAACAGCATTTTTTCACACACAGAGTTTGATTACATAGAAAACCAGGAAAAAGACCAGGAAATACCCAGGTATATGCTGAACTACGTCGAATCTACATTAGGGTCAAGCACAAAACTGATTCGAGCTCGAATGTCACATCGTAAGAACTTGCGTATTGATTCGTAACGTGCGCTGTAAATGTCGCATCGCAAGAACTTGCGTATTGATTCGTATCGTGCGTTGTAGATGTCGCATCGCAAGAACTTGCGTATTGATTCGTATCGTGCGTTGTAAATGTCGCATCGCAAGAACTTGCGTATTGATTCGTATCGTGCGTTGTAGATGTCGCATCGCAAGAACTTGCGTATTGATTCGTATCGTGCGCTGTAAATGTCGCATCGCAAGAACTTGCGTATTGATCCGTATCGTGCGTTGTAGATGTCACATCGCATGGACTTGCGTATTGATTCGTATCGTGCGTTGTAGATGTCGCATCGCAAGAACTTGCGTAATGATTCGTATCGTGCGTTGTAGACATACTTTACCGCACAAAATCATATCGCAGAAATTCGCATCGTAGGTTTCTGCGATACGGCGCCGTATTGCATCAGATGACAGTTCTGTGTAGAAGCCCATTAACCTGTTGACTATCGTAATTAGAGACACAATAGAAAGACAATAGGTGTGCGGACGCCGGCGTCCTCTTGGGGAATAATGAATTAACATTAAAAATCACTAGATTCAGTATACAACAAACGTATTCAAACTTTAAAAATAAAAATTACAAGGCCTTTACTTTTACCAGGGAAAATCCTCCAATGACTTCCCCCGCTCTAGGTGGAGCGAAAGGGAGGCCCAGACTTACTGAGTGAAACCCACCTGTATTCCTTTAGAAGCCCTGTGTGTTCCGTAACTCTTTCGAACCATTTCGCAGTTCACAAGGGCTCCTTAGACTTGATTAAAATCCTTATTACAATAGATACAATTCACACCACAATCTCACTAACAATTCATTCTACACAAACAAACTAAAACACTAAAATACCAACACGTCTCTACCATCAATCTTCGATACTATCAATTCTAGAGCGACTACGTACCACATACAGTCACTTCCAGTTACGCCTAAGCCTTACGTGTCGTACATATCAAACATGTGTACACAAGCCCTTCGTGTTAAACATAGAAACAGTCGTCGCGCTCACACATTACCGCCAAAACTTAAGTGGTGTGGTGTACGTAATCCGTCGTCATCCGTGATGAATGGTGGATGCCGCCTAAACCCGCCAGGGATTAGTCAATTGCGGCCTCAAATCCACCAAGTCATAGTCGCTTGTTATGGTCTGAGTTGTGAACTTGAAGCGTGTTTTTGAATTTAAAAAATAGAATGATGGTTTTTTTTTAATGATATAAAGTATAGTGCTTGAGTGCAATCCTACCTGATGGTCAGCAGTGATGCAACCGTTGATGGTACACACTAGTCTTGAAAGCACCTGAATTATAATCGGACGGGTAGACTGCAGCAGGGAAATTTTTCCAGTCCTTTTGTAAGAAGATTTGGACATTGATGGAATCGTGAGTAAGAGCCCTTCCACGTAGGAGCCACCGTAGGAGATGCCCCAGGTACTGAGAATCGTACACAATTGAGAGCACTGTAGCCTGGACTATCTTTAAACCCGCTTAAGTCTACACTTTAATACCAAACGACATGACGGAAATTGTCTAGTGAGGTTGGGTAAACAACTGTCTACTCCCACAGTTTTGATGTACCCACTCAATATTAGGTGGCGTAATTATATCTAAATTATAGTACCAGTACCAGCATAGTTACAGGCTTTATCGACTTTACGAGTAGATACACCTTCGTGGACTAGTAATATTTTCATGAATAAATTTAGGTACCAAAAATGGCTACGCTAGTTCAGCCTAGTATTAAAGACAGTACTGGGGCGGGTAAAACGATCATTTTCTTTAAATATATAAACGCTGGTAATTACACGAGGTTGAGTGTACTAAAGTTTCATAAATAATGAAACTAAGAAATCAGACTACCTAACAACAGTAGTATTCTGTTCCGTTTTTTTTTTTTTTTGTTTTAGTTTACAAAAATCATGAAATAACTCCACCCGCTCCAGGCGTAGCGAGAGGAAATGTAAGAATTTTTCTGACTAAACCAATTTCGTTTGGCTCGAAATTTGGTCGTTTTGCTCCCGCCCCCAGCTGTGTACTGATGCATAATGCCCGCTATGACCTGCCGTGACCTGTATTGTACTTAGTCTCGGTGATGTCCAACTTGTGACCTTTTTTAAATATTTTTGAGCAAAAATATAACATGTTGTAAAAATTATTGAAATCGATTCACAAACTATATTTAGGTTTCACATATACTAAAAATAATGTTGTATTATACAATAACTGCAACATTAAATCCAGTCACAGCTGCTCTGCCAAATTAGAATATTAAGTAGGTAATACAGCCATTCAATACAAATCTTGCCTCAAGACATTCAAGTCGAAATATCAATAATTTAGTGCTGCTATGTGACATTTAGCTGATGCAGCTCATGTGAATGGCTTGAATTGTAATCGCCGTCTATGACGTCATTGTATAGCTCAGTTAGATAATCTTGGGTAATGTATGTGAGGCTTGTAATCAGGAATTATATGGCGTTGTGGAAGCAAGATGACTATGTTAGTGTTTAGTAGAATGGTTTAATATTCTATTTCACAATAGTAAGTTTGTCTTTGATGTTTGGTTAGATTGAATGGATAGATAGACTCTTTATTGTAGGTACGAGAAGAAGAAGAAAAGAAAGAAGAACCAGAAGAGAAGAAGAAGCTCTTGAGCTGCTGGTTTGGCATGGATTTCATGGTGAGTTTTGAACCCAAACCCACAATGCTAATACATTTTGGTCAGCTGTCTGGTTAGCCATGAGAACACACCAACACACAAGCGGAAAAGTGGTGGATCTTGATATCGGGCTTTCTGATACTGGACAGAGGTAGCGTGCACCTGGTAGAGAAGACAACTATCGGATATTGTTCATAAAATAAACATTTCTTTGCGGACATACTCCTTGATTGCACAGCTGCCAGCAAAATACACACACAAGCCCTGGAAGCACCGAATTCTCTTATAGACACTCTGAGTAACCGGGAAGCTTCATCTGCTTTGAAAAAGAGGTGTGCAGGCTGAAATGAGGGCCACAATAGCCTCCGTAGTACAATGGTTCACCAAGAAATGAGTGCGGAAATTAGACCACAAAGATGATGATGTTAATGTGTGCGTAAGCTTATGCACGAAGAAAAAGAAATTTGTGGTTAGTTGCATGGGCAAAGAGTCCAAGGGCACTCGTAATCCCTTATCATATCAGCCGAAAGACTTCCACTGTTGGACATACTTCTCTCCCAAATGTCGCCACAGGGAACGGTCCTCTGCATTTTTTATCCCGCAACTCTCACTATGTTCGCACTTGCTCCATCTTACGGTACGCAGTTGTCACCGTCCCATCCCCGTACCCTGTGTGTTCTATGAGCAATGTGACCAGCCCACTGTTACTTTAGTTTGGCATCTTCTTAGATTCCAATAAAATGTACAATATCTCTAATAAAAAAATCAATAAAAACAAAAAAAATTAGAAAGTCTCGCTCTTGTTTTAATTTCTAGAGAACCTATCATATCCAAAGCAAAATGCGTTTTCTGACCTCCTACTTTAATTCCTAAGCTTGTCTACATGAATCGACCAAGTTAATACTATAAATCTATATCTATATAAATAAAAAGTCGTGTTAGTTTTACTATTTATAACTCAAGAAAGGGCGAACCGATTTAGCTGAAAATTGGTGGGAGCTTAGAACCAAGAGACGGATATAGGGTAATTTTTATCCCGTTAAATATAATAAAAAAATATTGGTATAGGGTAGAGTAGGGTAGAATAGGATAGAGCAGGATAGAGTAGGGTAGAGTAGAACAGAGTAGGGTAAAGTAGGGTAGAGCGGGAGCGAAGCGGCGGGCAAAAGCTAGTTATAAATAATAATAAAACATTTATTTCAGACGAGGTCCATATTTTTTTAGTAACGATTATATTTAAAACTAATGTTAGTAGGTATTAACAACACAAATTACACAACTACACTTCAACTTGAAGCCACTCCCATCTTTGCAACATGGGGGACTCCCACCTATCAGCAAAAACACTCAGTATCTATAGCGTTGCTGCTGCCACGAACGCGAGTGAGTAGGGAGGTACATCTCCTCCTGATTATGGCGATAAAGCCGTCAACCCGCGATTATATGTATGTATGGACAAAAGACAAATCTATCATATTCGAGTAGAGGTACCGAAGATTCACCCCCCTTTTAAATTGTTCCGCCAACGCCCATTGTTACAAGGTTAGGTAATCTAAGGAAATGACTAGAAAGAAAAGAAAGAAAGAAAGAAAAACAGTTCATTCGCGCGCTAGCACCCACTCACTGTCAAAGTTACTAGGTAATCTATTTATCATTAGCTTTGACATTTACCGTGAAACACTCATTAATCTTATCCCATAAATTAATTCTGGTCTTCAAATTTTCGAAAGGTAGGCACTGTTTAATTACGTCAAAGTGTACTTTGAAGGTTTGGAAAGTACTAAATTATACTTTGTTCTTATTTGTTAATAATCGTATCATTTTATACACCGTTAATTTTTTTTTTGTTTTATTCCCGCGGAGAGTCGATTCGGTACATGAAACACTATCAATTTGTAAACATAAAAATGAAAAATAAAGAACTTTTATTCCAAACTCGAATTAATTCACGCATGTACGAAATTAATTTATTTAAGTAAACGTCAGCTGAGCGAGGCCAATGAACTGTAGGTAGTTAGTACGCAACGACCGACAGCTACCTACAAGGTCATTGACTCGTTTACTTAAAGAAATTAATTTCGTACATGCGAATATTAATAAAATACTTTATTTTTTAATTTTATCTTTACAAATCGATGGTGTTTCATGTACCGAATCGACCCTCCACGAAATTAAAACGACCAAAATTTAACGGTGTATATCTTATTTATTAGCTCTAAAACAATCTCAGAGCGGGAGAGATCGTTTGATGATAATCCATAAAAAAAAATGCTAAAATCTTTAATTTTTTTGAAAAGGTTTTGTGTTACACCGAAGCTCCAATATCTACCACGGGTAAGATAATATTAGTTTAACCAAGAAAAGCAAAATACAAAGAAGAATTAATACTGTTTTTGTTTATATCTTGAATTTCCTTAAAGCTATGCTGTCGTGGATAGCGTATGCTGTAAGCAATGGTGGCCGAGTGGTAACGGCCCCAACTTACGAGTTGTAGGTCGACGATTCAAACCCAGCCACATTACTTGTGTAATTTATTTCATCACCACTGCTGTCAAAACGTTGAAGGAAAACATCGTGAGTAAACCGGCATGTCCTAGAACCAAAAATGCGAAGACATTTGACATCCACCAGCCCGCACTGGGCCCGAATGGTGGATTACGGCCCATTCCCTCTTCTAGAGAGGAGGCCTGGTTCCAGCAGTGGGACAGTTATAAGCCTGATGCTATGGTATGCTATGCTGCCCGTGGCATTACATAATTTTACCATGGAGCTCTTACTTCGACATAATTCCTTTATTACACTGAGAACAGTGCCCATAAAATAACTGCTAATTTACTACACTGATTAGCATTTTATAACTTCTCATGCTTCTAATAACGTATGTAGCATAAGTGATGAAAATAATCCTTTCACAGCACTACTTAAGTAATACTGAAATACGTAGAAAGAACCAAAACGCCTAGGTGGCAATTACTAGAGGCGGCATTATCGAATCTTTTATTTTTAATTTCTTATATTGATAGATGAGAGCAGTGTTGGCCAAGTGGTAACGGCCCCCAATGTACGAGTTGTAGGTCGCGGGTTCAACAGCCAGGCGCATTACTTTGTGTAATCATCGTGACGAAACCGGCATATCCAAGAACCAAAAATTCGAAGACATGTGACATCCACCAATCTGCACTGGGCACGCGTGGTGGATTACGGCCCATTCCCTCTCCTAGAGTGGAGGCCTGAGTCCCAGCAGTGAGAACATTATAAGGCAATGCAATATTGATAGACTCACGTTCCACTACTTCACCTGATGGTAAGTGATAATGCGCCGTCAACGATGAATCAATCGTCGATGGCGCGTCGCCTCAAAGAGTTGTCAGCAAACCGTAGAGGCCCAGCAGATACGAAGCAAGAAAGGCAACGAAGAAAGGGGTGGAGTTTTTAGTCAGTTAGAGTCTGGAACTATCTCACGTACCGCCCAAGGGCGAGAGATGTCATTGGATGATTTTACCCACAATAAAAAAAATAGTCATCTGGGTCATTAAAAGTTTGACACGTTGTTCAGCTCCGCCCAAGGGCGGGAGATGTCACTCGAAGAATTTTCCCCACCACAAAAAAGACCGCAGCAGGAAAATTGTTTTCCATGAACGTGGCATACGTTCCGCGCTCTATGGAGTTACTTATCACACGCAACTACACTGTCACTTGATGTAAACAGCATACTTGGTTGCACTTTTGAAATACGATGTGAATATCGCAACTAGTTTCTGCTTTGCATTCACAATCTAGTTTAACTAGTTCATGTAAATAACATTGGAGAAAGAAAAGTTTATTGTAAATACAAAGTTCTACAATAACATTACGTATGGAGTTATGCACCCTGTGGGTAGTATTCACGTTAAACTTTCTGTTTACGTTAGACTTTTCTCGCTGCTTTTGTTACCTAGTTGTTATAATAATAAATATTATAATAATCAGCCCAATAATGTTGTAGCTAGTAGAACTTAGGCCTCTTCTTTAGGAGAAGCCGTGATTAACCCCTCAGGCCTAGTACGGATTGGTGGATATCACATGGCATCAAATTTTTGATTCTATAACATACCGTTTTCTTCACGATGTTTTCCTTCATCGCTTTGGGAGGAGTGGTGATGAAATAAATTACACAAAGTGACTGTCCAAGTTTGAACCGCAGTTTTGAAAATGGAGCCCAGTCAGTTACCACTGGATGACCAATGCTTGTTGTTATGATAATCAGCCTTATAATATTCTTTTCAATACACTTGCTCAGAAAGTGGCTTTTATTGCACTACACTTAGGTATATAATGGTACCTGTTACCAAACTGTGTCATTTTGATTACCATTACGCACTAGTGCTGTAATTTAGCTATAACCTTTTTGTTCAACCTCTTTGTTCGCAAAACAAATTTTGAATACGAAAAAAATAAAAATTGTTTGTGGTCTATGGTCGTCATTTTAAGATGCGCGCGGTATTTGGCGTAATTTTTTCGAGTGAAATTCCTGGTCTGTATTAATAAAATAAAATTAAATACTACATTTTAAAATGTTACGTCCATATTCTATTGTCACTACGAATGACATTAACGTAAAAACTTTTCACACAAGGAAACAAACGACGACTAGGCAATATGATCAAAAGACCATATGGCCATAGCCTAGCGCGTGCTCATAGGCAACAGATTTAATTTTTTACCGCCATGTTATGAAAATTTTACTAGTTTTACCGTTGTAATATTAGTTAACTAAATTATTTTTCTTCACAAGTTCATTTAAAAACGTCGTATGACACACGTGAGTAATGAATGGTTACAGTTCTTGGCTCTCTTAAGACCCTCACCAAGGCTCGGGTCTTAATACCGCCTCGACGGTAACCTCCTACATTACACACTTGTATGATAATGTACTATACTGATGGGACTCAAGTCTATAAGAGAGAGAATGGGTTCTTATCCTTCACCGTTTTAAAGACAGTGTAGATGAAATAGATTACAAAAAGTAAAGTTAAAACCCACGACCTGCAACTC
Source organism: Leucania comma (assembly GCA_958295575.1). Lineage (NCBI taxonomy): Eukaryota > Metazoa > Arthropoda > Insecta > Lepidoptera > Noctuidae > Leucania > Leucania comma. Next base: position 7,688,685 of record OY282474.1, on the reverse strand, counting down.
GTACGTCAGCGTCGATAGCATTGGGCCAGCAATGCTCGTCGTAAGGGCGCAAAACTGAGAGAATGTGAGTTCTTCTCTAGAGCTGAGTGAAGCATAAAATAGTGGGCATTATGAAAATGACATCGTCTATCACGATCACCATCATTTTAGCAGTAGTAAGTCCACTGTTGGACATAGGACTCCCCCAAGTGTCACCAATGGAAAGGAATAGAAAGGGCTCAGAGTTTCCTTGCGTGATCGAATCAGGAATGAAGATATCCGCAAGAGAACCAGGGTTTCCGACATAGCACGTAGGATCGCCAAACTTAAGTGGCAATGGGCTGGGCACATTGCACGCAGAACAGATGGCCGTTGGGGCCGAAAGGTTCTAGAGTGGCGGCCGCGTATCGGAAGATGCAGCGTTGGAAGATCTCCCACAAGGTGAACCGATGACCTGGTCAGGGTCGCTGGAGTCCGATGGATGCGAGACGCACAGGACCGGCCATTGTGGCGACGCTTGGGGGAAGCCTATGTCCAACAGTGGACGTCTTTTGGCTGTAATGATGATGATGATGAAGTGTCACCATAACGACAGGTCCTGTGCGTCATCTATCAGATTCTCGCGACACTCACTAAGTCATCGGTCTACTTTGGGGAGACCTTCCAACGCTGCGTATTTCAGTACCTGATCGCCACTCCAGAACCCTTAGTCCCTTTGTTCTGACCCATCATCAGTTCTGAGAGCAATGTATCTCGTAGCTCACACCCACTTAAATTTCACTTACTCGGTAACCTTGGTTCTCCTGCGGATATATTCATTTATGATGTGATCACGCAAAGAAACTCTGAGCATAGCCCATTTATATTTCCAAATAATCACAATTTGTATTACGTTCCTTGCTTGAAAAACATTTTTCGTATACTAATACACATGTGGCGAAAAGCGTGTGTGCTTCAACACACACATCTGTCTTCTTCCGATCCTTTTACCGTTGATCAGGAGTTGTCAGTTTGCGGTTTGTAATCACGAAACTTTTTCTATAACTCCTGGGATTCCGGTTATCGTTTTTCTTCTCTCGTACTGGTTTGGAGTTTGCGAAAAGTTCTATTTTTGTATTTTTAGGTTTAATCAGTTCTTGTGACATATTAAAAATTTTACTTTCTAGTTATTTTTTATTTCTTTCTATGCCTATCATAGTTATTTTCACAATATAATTTGACACAATACACTTATTATAATTAACTTGCGTATTCGTTTGTATGTTTGTTAAGCACAAATCTTGCAAATATTTTTTTAAACAGTAACCCCAAACCGATTCAGCTATTTGGTATATCTGTGTATCTTGAATGACAATATATTAATATGGTACCCTTGAGCAGATCTGCTGATGGAGTTGGCATATGAACAATTGACTGCAATAATATGACCTGTGTTTGAACGCTTTAGTGCTTGTTTACAGAAACGCGGCGCGTTGCGCGTCATCGCACACCCAAACTCAAACATATGGCAATATATGACAACCACCCAACGTGCCATGCAACGCGCCGCGTTTCCGTAACCAAGCACTTATAATGGTCTAAATCAGTACTACACCACGCAATATAAAAAAAGAAAGAAAAACATTTCATTTGACGAAAATATCTCATATTTATTTAGTAGCTATTAATAGCCAACTGTAATCAATTTGGTCAGTCCTATTTCACCTGCCCAACTAAAATATTATGATGTATTATTGCAGTTTTATTATTAAAACGCCAAAATAAATTCATAACTCCTGAGTTCGTACAAGAAAGAAGTTTTCTTTCCTATCGCCTTTATAATTTACGTTGAAGCATCACTCACCCAGTTGTCGTCTTGAGCTGCAGATTAAATTTGATTTAAGTGATGTAAGACTTTGAGATGCTCGTATTTGTCTCACTCAAGAGTTGGCTTAAAGCTAATGGTTTGAGAGCTTGAATAGATTTTATGTGTGGTAGAATAGTGAAAGAAAAAAATGTATACACATTCTATTAAAAATTATGTATTGAGCACACCTACCACAGTGTTGTCGTTCTTAACCCAAAGGTTGACTGGTAGAAAAAACTTTTTACAATCGACTTCAATGTAAAAAAAAAACACAAAAAAGTGCAAAATAATTAAAAATGGGATAGTAAATAACCTACGAGATTCCATTCTCATACCTATCAAAATACACAAAAAATCATAAAAAAATCGGTCAAGCCGTTTAAGAGGAGTTCTATAGCAAACTTTGTGACACGAGATTTTTACATACTAGAAGATGGCAGACGAAGAAGATTGAAGTTGTTACGGATAGTCATCAAGAAGCCAAGAGTATCGACGAGTATCATGTTACCCAATTACAACCTAGGGCTCTTTAAGTCAAGAATGAATAGGTTATTTCTAGGTAAGCATGGTCCATCGTCGGCCACATCATCGCTTACCACCAGGTGAGATAGTTGTCAATCGCAAGCCTATCAATAATAAAAAAAAAGAAGTTACTGGTAGTTCCTCCATGTAAAATATTGATATTCAGCTGCATCCAGTTTGTCTGTAAGCCGAGAAAAGGCTAAGCAGGCATCAGTCACGTAAGCATTTTGTGCTAAAAACAAATCGTAGGTAGTCCCCACGTTTGAGACGCACACGGACGGCCAGCCATGGACAGCTCGCCGTTCGACCATCTGGTAAAGAACAAACTTGATTCAACGGCGTGTTGTATTATAGATGATAGCAATATTGTAGAGACCAGTCAAGGCCGGCAACTTCTGTTCTGGGTGGAGAAAAAGGAAGTGTCAGACTCTTACTGAACAAAATCCATCTATGTTCCTTCAGTTGCTCTTTGCGTTCCAGGGCCGCGACATCTTTTTCAAAAAATCGTGTGATTGTTTGAAAAAGTTGTCGAAAGCCCAGCTTTATTTTCTTAAGAGAAACAATTTGATCTTTCACTTCTCAAAAATCTACAAACAAAATAATCTTATTAATTTCCCAATCGCCAAACCATTAATCCTATCCCACAGAAACCCACGAAAATTGGTTTGATACCTTTTTATCGTCCATCTTTCAAATCGATGTCCCTGATCTGTTAGTCGTTCACGGCAATTAGCGACGTGACGACGGTAGACGGAGGGTAGCTGTGAAATATTAAACTGGATAGTTCGGTAACTTGCGATTTGAGGGTAGTTGGGGTAAGCAGCAGTAGGCATATAATTATAAGCATTAGCATAATCAGCCTATTAATGTTCCTACTGCTGGGACTCAAGCCTAGGAGAGGGAATAGGCCGTAATCCACCACGCGGGCCCAGTGCGGGTTGGTGAATGTCACATGTCTTCGAATTTTTGGTTCTAGGACATGTCGGTTTCCTCTCCATGTTTCACTTCACCGTTTTGAAAAAAGTACTTTATTTTTTTTAATTTTCTCTTTACAAATCGATGGTATTTCATATACCGAATCGTCCCTCTGCGGGATTAAAACGATCAAAATTTAACGATGTAAATAAAAATGAATAGCTGTTCGTTAGTCTCGCTAAAACCCGAGAATGACTGGACTGATTTGGCCAATTTTGGTCTTGAAATATTCGTGATACTCCAGGGAAGGTGAGAAAATATGGAAAAAATCACGAAAAAATTAGACTATTAGGCGGTACGAAGTTTGCTGAGTCAGCTAGTTATAAATAAATTACACCCAGACACAGAACAATATGTTCGTGCTCATTACACAAACATTTGTCCTGAGTGGAAACCGAATCCACGACCACCGGCATAGTAGTCAGAGCCACTAACTACTAGACCAACAGGCAGCTTCCTGTAAGCAATTATCATTAGGTACCATGTTTTGTGTCTGTCATTTCACAAAACAGTCGCTGAGTCGGTAAAAACACAAGTAATTACGGTAATGGTGAGTCTGGGTTAGCTCAAAAAATAACGTTTTGGAACCAGATTACAACAAGACAAAAAAGAAAATATAATTCTCTCAGGGAAACGGGGTCCAAACATCGTTAATTTTAAACAAAATTAGAATATAGTACGCGGCAAATAAGTTGAACCATTTGCCATGGGTTATGTCACTTGCCTTCGATTGAGGGCCCAAAAACGATAACTGTGCATTCAAGGTCGATCATCATGATGGTTCAACTTGTGTGACGAGGATTATAGTTGATTTTCGGGTCTCGATCGAAGTAGTGGGCTGCACGTAATCATAGCAAATAGTTCAACTTATTTGCCGCGTACTATAAGCAAGTCCAAGATGCTAGTTATGTTCTTAATTTTCATGTACAGAACTTGTTTAAAACATTTTGTCAGTCAAATTCAATTTAATTCAAATCCAATTCACAGAAATCTTTTCGCATAGGGCATATGAAAAACAAAACAAACACGTTACAAATAAACAAAGCAAAAAACTAGAAACAATCTCCCTCAGTGATACGGAATAAATGGGCCTTGGCCGGACGTCGGAAATAGCGTCAAGTGGCACTCATGCGCCGGGGGCCCATCCTCTAGTTGAAGGCTAAAATCAGCCTTCAGCTACTTAAAACAGCTAAACTTTTTTTTCAACGCTGTCCCACGCTAACACCCGTATTTATAAACAAGTAAAACTAATTACTTGAGTAAAAGTAACTACTCAAGTAACAATTTTTATTCTATAGTTTAGAAAAAAAATAATTTTGAATGATGATTTCTGGCCTCAAGTAATGACTTAATAAGAAATTACTTAGCAACAAGTAATTACTTCTTTGTAAATATGGTTGTAACCAACAGTTATTTCTGTTAGTTTTTCCTGTATTCTGGGTGTTCCTGTATCCTGTATTCTATTATAAATAGATTAAGGTTTCGACTATTGATGACGTAAAACTGATTATCACAAAACCAGCGCGGCAACCAGGTGTTTGTCAGTGAAATCTCTTGCCTGAAATGAATTACTTACGGCGAATATCCACCCTTACGTTGTTGAAACTTCCACGGTCCGGACTAAGCGTTTTGCCTCGTCGTTTATACCGCGTACATCGAGGGACTGGAACAATTTGCCTGCTGCGGTTTTCCCGTCCAATTATAATTTAGGCGTCTTCAAGGCTAGAGTGAATAGGCTCTTATTAAACTAGTGTGCTTTACCATCAACGATTGCATCACTGCTTATCATCAGGTAGGATTGCAGTCAAGTGCTAGTTTTTTAAAAAAAAAAAAAAAAAAGCTTAGGAAGACGTTGTTTCTTTTCCCTCATACTTAAAAATTATAATGACTTGACTAAATCATATCAAAAAAATAAAATAAAAATAAAATAAAAAAATACACATTACGAGTATATGTGTACTTATATATTATACTAGCCCCAGCTTCGCACGGGTGCAATGGTAATATTAAATATATTATGCATGTATTATACATATAAACCTTCCTCTTAAATCACTCTATCTATTTAAAAAAAAACGCTTGAAAATCCGTTGCATAGTTTAAAAGATCTAAGCATATAAATAGGGACAGACAGTGGGAACCTACTTAGTTTAATACTATATAAAGAAAAGAAAAGAAAGAAAAACATTTATTTGAGACTCGCACAGGACAAAAAAATATATATATATATACAACAACAATACAAAAACTACTACTACAAGCCAAGCCAAGCCAAACCATATGACACAGCAATTTTGTTTAATGTTTTGTCACCATAAAAATAAAACAAACGTTAAAATATACACCAAGTTAATAACCTATTTTCACTGCCAATGAGTCTTTTAAACTCTTAATAAACTCCCCATTTCCAATCCGAAGGGAAATAACGACCTCGTATTGAAACACATCTGCTTTCAAATCGGTCCCATTGTTTCAGTCTCCTTAACGAATGCCCTCTTAAATAAAGCTAATCAAATACTGAAAAACCCGAGGTCGTTTAGTAGAAAAACCTTAAATGAACCTCCTTTATTCCTCTCCAGAATTGATGTCAAGAGCAGGCGAGGTTGCGGAAACAAAATTCTCTTGACAACGGTATCATGTCGGACCAGAGTGTTTTTACCGCATCTTCTGTCAAGTGTGACTACGGACGAGATTTTGGCCTTAAACGGCGCAAGATTATTATGTTTGTAAAGTTATCGGAGTGTAAACGCCTTCAGCTTAATGTTGAAAGATTAAAATATCAAAGGCAGATTTTTGTTGGAGTTAAGTTCTGATTTTATTTCTTTTATTACTAAACGTTATTTTTAGTCTGACTGTCAAGACCCTTTATCTCGGGAATGCGTGGAGGTATCGAGTTGAAATTAAAACCCTATATTCAGGGGGCTTACTCTCGAGTTTAATTCTGATTGGTCGACATTGGAATTATGACGTTAGGTACTTTTGGATTCGATGCTAAAATGGAAACTAAGTAAAATGGGGACTGGGCTTGGCGTGTGGTCACGCAATTTTGATTTTAAACCAATTTGGCGCTAGTGTCGAATTCAAGAATACCTAACGTCACAATTTCAATGTCGACCGATCGGGATTAAACTCGAGGGTTAGCCCACTGGTCTACGGTCCCTTGCAGCTGTGAAAGAAGCAAAGTTCTAAGTTAACTAAAAAAAAAGATATGGCCGTTTACGTCGCAAAAAAATACGTTTTCGACATTCTCAAAGTATCAAAATTCATAGGGTACTTCCCGTTGACCCAGAATCTTGAAATTTGGCACAAAGCAAGGTCTTCTTCTTCTTCTTATCGTATCGATGGTTCTCTTTTCCCTCAAAGTTTTTGGGCCCAGTAGGTTGCCACGTTTACAGCGGCCTCAGTGGCATTTCTGAGGTCTTCCAAAGTGCAGGTGTAGGGACACCACAAGCAAGGTCTTATAACAAAGATATAGGAATAAATCTGAAAACACTAAATTTGTTGTTATATCACAAAAAAAAATTGCGATTCGGAAAAATGTTCCTAACTCATTTCGGGAATTGAACTGTTTTCATAGAAAAGATTGTACGGAACACTCAGAGCGCGTGTTCGACTCGCACTTGCCCGGTTTTTTATTATACACCTTTTGTTATGAAAGCAATATCTCACCAAATGGGACACACTTTTTTCGACTCCAAATTCTCGAATGTTCTATCGAAATTCAATTACGGATTGTTACCGATGTAATAAATATTTTACTGTACGTTTTAATATTAATATGAGACTAATATCTCGTGATGAAAATTCAAATGAATGTCATTACAATTTCTCGAATAATTTTCCTAGAACGAATCAAAAGGACTGGAGCACAATGAAATTAATGTGGTTGTGTTTGAAGCATCACCACATCCACAATTATGTTGAGAATATGAGGGAGCTTTTGTATATGACGTTTTTATTTTTTAATTTTCAAATGTCGTCCAATGACTTTTGGTACAACCTGTACATTTTTTTTTAAAAGACGTTACTATACTCCATTTGTTTAGGTACTTAACTACTAAATGTTAAAAATCTTGACATGTCTTTTATCAATTTTTTTTTACAATTAGTTATTTACCTAAACCAATTTTAACTAAATTAACTAAATTTAAATAATCTTTGTATGTCTTTTATACGATTTTTTTTTAAATAAAAGACATATCAAAATTGTTTATGTTTCGTTAAGTACCTAAACAGATAGAGTAGCTGGTATAGACTACACCTAGTACTTGACTGCGATTCCACCTGATGGTAGGCACCATCAGGTGGAATCGCATAGTAATAGCTTTATTATCCTAGTAGGGCCGATGCCTGCCAGGCTTAATTAATTTCTTGAAGTAAACGAGTCAATGACCTTGCAGGTAGTTGTCGGTCGTTACATACTAACTACCTACAGTTCATTGGCCTCGCTCAGCTGACGTTTACTTAAATAAATTAATTTCGTACATGCGTAAATTAATTCGAGTTTAAAAAAAGTACTTTATTTTTTAATTTTCTCTTTACAACTCGATAGTTTTTCATGTACCGAATCGACCCTCCGCAGGTGTATACTATAGAAAAAGACTGAAGCTATATCTCTTTTGAATTGGAGTGCATTAAATGAGCTTGCTTGAGTGCCGATACTCAAGTATTTGCGGGTCACCTTGGACAATCAACCGCATTGCAAGCCCTGCTGATTGGATAATCTCTTTACAGATGAGATTTTTTTACCACGTAGGTAACGGTAAAAAGAGTGGAAAAGATTTTTTTTATATACTTGTAGGTATTGTTTTGTACAAAACGAATTAGAACATCTCTCAAAGGAGTATTTGACTTAGGTACTCGTAACTAGTCTGAATTCTTACCTGGTGTAAATAGTACGCTTTGTTGTACCTTTTTTAGGGTTCAAACGAAACCCTTATAGGATCACTATGTTGTCCGTCTGTCTGTCTGTCTGTCAAGACCCTTTATCTCGGGAACGCGTGGAGGTATCGAGTTGGAATTAAAACCATAATCACATGCGGTCCCTTGAAGCTGTGAAAAATCAAACTTCAAAGTAAACGAAAAAAAAAAGGATACGACAGTTTATATCGTAAAAAACGTATATTTTGGACATTCACAAGGGAATCAAAATTCATAGGGAACCCTGAAATTTGGCATGAAGCAAGGTCTTATAGCACAAGTATACAAATACATCTGAAAGCTGTAAATTCACGTCACAAAAATAAAATACTTTTTTGTGGCCAAAACTGGCATCATTGCCACGTTTACTGTCAATGTTATTTCTTAGCGCTTATTTACGGAGACGCGGCGCATTGCGCGGCGCGTTGGGCGTTCGTCGTACATTGCAGCAACGGGCCGCATCATCGCTCGCGCAAACACAAACATATCAATGTACGACGAACCGCGCAACGCGCCGCTTCTCCGTAATCGAGGACTTATGCAAAGAACGAGCCAGCGCTCTAGTCAAGCAAAGTGTCGATCAGTCGTTGAGAAATATCTTTAAAAAAATACTAAGTTAAAGTTATCTCAATTCATAAACGAATTGAGAAATGTAACGGTGAGTGACCTTAAATTGATGCCATCTTTATTCTTCCTCGCCCACTAACCAAGTTACTTTTTCAACAGCGATTGCGGTTCACCTTTTCTCTCTTTTAAAAATGGTAAAACGTTTCCTATAAAATTGATACTATGTATATATTTTACTGGACTTTTTAGAGTATCCGAAATTCGTTTGAGAGCAAAATACACTTCGGCGTCTCCAAATGCATTCCGCTTCGAAGTTCAAAGCATACAGTGACGTATTTTTTTAAACACCGACGCAAAGAAAGGGGTGTTAAATTTGACTACTATGCATGTGTGTCTGTCTGTCTGTGTATCTGTGGTACCGTATCTCTATTATTGTTGAAATTAGGTTTTCTAGCGATGGTTCTCCGATTTCACAATCAAAATCAAATGGAAAATAATGTTTTATCAAAATCAATTTGCTGATAAAGTTTTTTTTTTAATTTATGAGTTATGTACTTAGGGTTGCTAAGATTTCCTGTGTTTTTTAAGCTCGAACGCATAATTTGTTGTGGTACGTACATGTGATAAAAGTATCTACTTTTCAGAGATTAATTTTACCTTGTACAAACAAACAGTTTTACCTCTTTGGATAAACATAATATTAGTCTAGGAAAAATTTTTACCTATAAATCACGTTACTTACCTACTGAAGGAAGCCAATCCGATTCAAAAACCAAATACAGATAGCTACACAATGGGTGATAGTTTTTACCTGAGACTAAAGACGTGGGCAAAAAGTAAGTTCATAATATCTAGCTACAAAAAACATACAGCTGAACTACCTAGATAATAATTTATTCAAATAAAACGCCACAAGGTAAAATGCCATTTAAGAATGCAAGACGATCTCGTTCACCTTCAAGGGTTTAAAGCTACTTAAAAACTCGTAAAGTTAGATCAAAACTGCACATAAGAACCTACATACAACACTTGGCTGCGCCACGTCCCATCTTCGTTGGCACATAAAACTTTTATCCTTTTCTGTACGTGACACCCCTACCATACCTACCTCTATCTACTTCAGGGTAATACTAGGGTAATCCGTAACATTCAAATTATCGTACGGGTTTTTTTTGGACTTTTTTTTTAAATTTTTATACACCAGTTGCTTGACTGCAATCCCATCTGATGGTAAGCAGTCATGCAATCGTTGACGGTGAGGCGTACTAGTTTATTAAGAGCCTTTTCACTCTAGCCTTCAAGACACCTAAATTATAATCGAACGGGAAAACCGCAGCAGGCTAATTGTTCCAGTCCCTCGATGTACGTGGTATAAACGACGAGGCAAAACGCTTAGTCCGGACCGTGAATATAAGGTTATATGTTATCGGAAAAGTAATTCGGGACAGTAACAAGTACACGTAATAAGTTTATCTAGTTTTAACCATAAGAATTACAATGCTATTTTCTTAAACCCGTTATGTCCCCATGTTGGGCGAAGGCCTACCTCTCCCTTTTCCTGGCTGGGGTCTCTGAATGCACTGGCTGGGGTCTCTGAATGCAGACCCGTGGGGACGCCCATACAAGATGGTACGGGAGAAACTCCGTCCCTGGGCTCCCCCGCTGACTCAGAGTCTCCGGCCCGAGCTCGTGGAGGGTGTGGTCAGCACTCTGTTCCCTACGCGGGGGGTACACTCCCCCCCGTCTATGGCTCCGCCAACATCGGCAGTACCTGACGCGGACCACGACAACGACGAAGTTCCAGAGGTGACCGAGGTAGAGATGAGAGTGGCGGTACGAAGGCTGAGTGCCAAGAATACCGCCCCAGGACCTGATGGCCTGCCTGGGAGGGCCTGGGTCCTGGCCATGGAGGCTCTCGGGCCTCGATTGAGGGGGCTCTTTAGCGCATGTCTGGAGAGGGGCCAGTTCCCACTTCGCTGGAAGACGGGCAAACTGGTCCTCATAGCGAAGCCTGGGCGCCCTGCGGACTCTCCGTCCGCGTACCGGCCCATTGTGCTGCTCGACGAGGTGGGCAAGCTCTTTGAAAGAGTCATTGCAAACCGCCTCGTCGCGCGCCTTGCAAGGGTGGGGCCGGACCTGTCGGACGGACAGTTCGGTTTTCGCAGGATGCGCTCCACGGTGGACGCCATCATGCGCGTGCGAGCCCTCACGACGGGAGATGCGGTGTCCCAGGGCAGGTGTGTTGTGGCAGTGTCTTTGGACATTGCCAACGCCTTCAACTCCCTGCCCTGGAGTTGCATTGGAACGGCACTCCGGTACCACCGGGTGCCCGACTACCTCTGTCGTGTGATCGAGGCCTACCTATCGGAGAGGTATATCATCTACCCCGGTCACCAGGGAGAGTGGAAACGTCGAGAGATGTCGTGCGGTGTTCCACAGGGATCGGTACTAGGACCACCCTTGTGGAACATCGGGTACGACTACGTGCTGCGCGGCGACTTTCCCGACGGGGTCAGCGTGGTCTGCTACGCGGACGACACGTTGGTCCTAGCGCGGGGAGAGTCGTACCGGACGGCGATCGAATTAGCGACACGCGGGGTTGCGATGGTCGTTGACAGGATCCAGCAGTTGGGACTCGAGGTGGCACTGCACAAGTCCGAGGCCATGTGTTTCCACGGCCCTCGGGGTGCGCCACCACCGGGTTCCCAGCTAACGGTAGGAGGGGTTCACATCAGCGTCGGGTCGACGATGAAGTACCTGGGACTCGTCCTCGACAGCTGGTGGAACTTCAAGGAGCACTTCCGACGTCTGGCTCCCAAACTGAATCGGACTGGGGCTGCTCTCGGGCGGCTCCTGCCCAACCTCAGGGGACCAGACGCCTCCTGCCGGAAGCTCTACGCGGGAATCGTTCGGTCCATGGCCCTCTACGGGGCTCCGGTGTGGGCACCGACGTTGACACAGCAACCGAGGGCCCAGCTGAATGCGTGCCAGAGGGTCATGGCAATACGCATGGTGCGAGGGTACCGAACGATCTCCCGCGAGGCGGCGACCCTCCTTGCTGGCCAACCGCCGTGGGATCTGGAGGCAACAGTCCTTGCACACATGCACGACAAGCGCATGGAGATGCAACGCCGGGGCGAAATTCCGCTGCCGCGACAAGTCGAGGCTTGGCGGACAGAGCTTCGGCGGGATCTCATGGTGAAATGGCGTCAGCGACTATCGCAACCTCGTTCGGGGCGCGCCACAATCGAGGCGATAAGGCCCATCCTTGAGGAGTGGCTGGAAAGACCTCACGGCGTTCTAAACTTCCGCACGACGCAGGTTCTTACCGAACACGGCAAGTTCGCTAAGTTCCTGTTCCGGATTCGTGCGGAGGATTCGCCCGGGTGTCGTCACTGTGCGGAACACCCGGAGGACACGGTGGAGCATACTGTTGAGGTGTGCCCTGCCTGGGCGGAGCATCGCCGTGTCCTCGTGGGGGCGATCGGCGGCAGCGATCTCTCTCGCCGGGCCTTGGTTCAGGCCATGGTCCGTAGCGACGAGGGATGGCAGGCGGTCGCCTCCTTCTGCGAAGCAGTAATGCTAGCAAAGGAGGAGGCCGACCGCATCAGGCAGAGGCAACGGGGCGCTCGCCCCAGCCGCCGCCGGGATTCCGATCCCGATTTCCGGCCACCGTAGGCGCGGGCTTGCGGACGGCGTGCAATGGGTAGCACGCTGTCCGATCGTCCGGTAACCGACCGGACCGAGCCCAAGTCGTCGACGGCGCGTTCTGTTCCCGCGCGCCTCAAGGAGCTGTCAGCAAACCGTAGAGGCCCAGCCTGCTAGCTGCAGGCAGGCAGGGCCGAAGCCTGCTGGGGCCAAGGGCCGTTTTCTGAGAGGAAGGCTCAGCCCCGGCACTATAGGCAACGAAGGAACGGGGTAGGTTTTTAGTCAGTAAGAGTCTGACACTACTTCCCGCTCCGCCCAAGGGCGGGATTTGTCATTGGATGATTTTACCTACCAAAAAAAAAAAAAAAAAAAAAAAAAAAAAAAAAAAAAAAAAAAAAAAAAAAACCTCTTTTTCCAACACACATCTTTCCTCGGTTATTGCGGACCAGTCTCTCCGCTTAGAGTCTAACTCACCTTGGCCACCGTAGGCGCGGGCTTGGGAATGGGTAGCTCGCTGTCCGAATGTCCGGTAAACGACCGGACCAAGCCCAAGTCGTCGACGACGCGTACTGTTCCCGTGCGCTTCAAAGAGCTATCAGCAAACCGTAGAGGCCCAGCCTGCTAGCTGCAGACAGGCAGGGTCGAAGCCTACTGGGGCCAAGGGTCGGCTTCTAAAAGGAAGGCTTGGCCCCGGTATGATAGGCAAAGAAGGAACGGGATAGGGTTTTAGTCAGTATGAGTCTGAGTGTCAGCTGCTCCGCCCAAGGGCGAGGGAAGTCATTAGATGATTTTACCTACCATAAAAAAGCCTTCGCCTTAAGTAAGGCCCCAATAAGTTAGCTCTTTTAGCTCACAGCTCATCTGACATGCGGCGACAAGTCCGGCTCAATCCCACTTAGCAGGAGTAGCAGATTTTTGGAAAACATTTTTATTCTCAGTTTTGGCGCGCAGTAGTTTGTTCTTTACGCGTTGTGAAACTCGAACCCTTCAGAATACCTGAACTCCATAGCTCGCTGACAGGCTTCAAATCTGGACCTCTACTGAAGTGCCAAAGTCCAGGTTTGTGCTTCGTACGTGATTAATTAAAAAATAGGAAGAATGCAAAAACCGCACAAAAGCTTTTGGGAACACATTCATTGTGCGTACAGCTAAGAAGTGGAATTCCCTGCTGGAGTGTCTATTTCCTGATGGCTAAGTCAAGAGTGAGCAGGTTACTTCTATGCAAGCGTGCTCCACCGTTGACCCCATCATCATTTACCATCAGTCGAAATAGTACGCAAGCGTGAGCCTATTAATAATAAAACCAAAATACTCGTATATGTACTAAAAATTCAATAAGACCGCCTATTGTACACTTATTTTCTTTATAAATGTATGTCCTAAAAATAAATAAAAAGGTTTAGGTTGATAATGTTTTATAATTTCTTACCGTTGCCAAAAACTTTTCCATTACCTTATAACCAACCAATATACAGGATGGAAAACTGCAAAAAAAAAAGTAAAACGATTTGAATTTTTGCGGTCTACCCCGGAGCTTTCACCATTAAGATTTTCGTCGAACAATTTAAAAATAGCGGCAAATAAAATTGACGCTCACAAAAGTTGATGATCTTATAAAGTAAAATTTTAAAATATTTCGTTTTACCTCGGTACTAAGTGAAGTATCCGAGTAGCTATTCAAATAACGCTTTACGACTTTTTAACTGTGAAGATAAGGAATCTAAACATGAAAATACAAAATGTTTGAGGTGAAATTTTTAATCTAACTGTTTTTTGACGACTTTCGGTCCCAATCGACCCGTTATTCTGTGACGTCTAGTGACCCAGAAATGTATTACTGTAATAATCTGATAAACTCACGTATATTTTAAAGTAGAAGATTTTCAAGGAAGCAGAAAATTTTATGCTAGAAATGAATTTTTGATATTTTTTTATTATTCTTAGGCTTGCGTTTGACCAATATCACACCTGATGGTAAGCGATGATATGGCCGATGGTGGAGCACGCTTGCCTTGAAGTAACACTTTTTTTTATGGTAGGTAAAATCATCCAATGACAAATCCCGCCCTTGGGCTGAGCGGGAAGTAGTGTCAGACTCTTACTGACTAAAAACCTACCCCGTTCCTTCCTAGCCTATCGTGCCGGGGCCGGATATTCCTTTCGGAAGTTAACCCATGACCCCAGTAAGCTTCGACCCTGCCTGCCTGCAGCTAGCAGGCTGGGCCTCTTCGGTGTGCTGACAGCTCCTTGAGGCGCGCGGGAACAGAACGCGCCGACGACAACTTGGGCTCGGTCCGGTCGGTTACCGGACGATCAGATAGCGTACTACCCATTGCACGCCGTCCGCAAGCCCGCGCCTACGGTGAACCTATACACTCTTGACTTAAAGACCCCTAAGTTGTAGCTATCAGACCCCGCCAGGGAATTCCACTCCTTAGCTGTACACATAATCAATGTGTTCTTTTTCCTTCTTTTAAGGTGGGATATCATCATAACACTCCTGCCGCTTTGAAGGGAGAAAGATAGAAGGTCAGATTTATACTGACTAAAAACCAGAGACAGAGTCAGAATCTCTTTGGATTGCACTCCCGCTGAACATCAGGACGGTTTCCAGTCGGTTCACTTTTAAAGTACAGGCACGTTAACATAGTTGCAAGAAATTAGTGGGATCATCACAGCGTTGATTTGTTGGATTCGTTTCTCATTTGTTAATTTGTATCTATGTATATGTTTATTATTGTATCTCTTTTCTATTTGTTTACCATTACCTATGTTGCAACTACCATGTTATTATATTTCTGCATAAACTTAACGTCGACTTGTAGAAAATACTTAAGGCATTAAGGGCCGAAACACCGCGTTGCGGCGTCGCGCCGCTAAAATCGGCGGTGCCGCCCGCCGCATGCAGAATTTTGCGGTGTGCACCGCGGCGCGAATACCATAGCTTTATTAAAAGGATATAACCAATATCTTCCTTGTCATTTATTTAAAATAGAGTAATGTCTTATGAAACTGTGAAGCCCCAAGCGGACACCGGTGTCTGCATACCTATTGTCTTTCCATTGTGTCTCTAATAACGTATTCAAAGGGTTAATAACAAATAATCATAAGTATAATACGATCCATAGCAGAGAAACGTCTATCCACACTCAAAAATCTCGAGAAACTGATTTTCCTGTAGGCGACAATAAACGCTGAAAGTAGCGTACCTAGCGTAGCGATCGGCGGGCGGCACTGCCGATTTTAGTTCGCCGTTGAACAGTGTTTCTTACTAGTGCATAAAATTTTGATAAATAAATAAATGTCACCTAATATGTCCCTTCAGTGGCCCTCTATGTTTAAAAGTAGCAGTACCTATTTCGAATAATACCACGGCTTGGCAGAATTAAATTATAACCATAAAAGACAGAAATAGGCCCTTTTAATTAGTAAATTCGAACAAGTCAAAACTTTTAGAAATATCAGCAAACTCGACCGGATTACGATTTAAAGTGATTTTGTTGAAACCTAATTAGTATAAATTCTAATTTTACTTCTGAGTTATTACGATGAAAACGAAATTATTTATAGTAGACGAACATTAATTACTTCCATAACTTGTAGTAGCCTATAGATTTCGCTGCTTCAGTAAAGGAATACTTCATTAACTTAGGTTAAGACTATATTTTAAATCCTTTTGAAGGAAACTTCTTTGAATTTACTGGGTTTAAAAAAAAAAAAAAATCAATAACTTCTCTCGCTGCTGGTGGACGTAAGGGGAGTATCACACTTATCATCATGATCATAATTTCAGCCCAAATCTTTTAAGGTTTTTAGGCTTTAAATAAAATATAGAAACCTCAAAAGATTTTGCAAATAATTATCGTCATTTAGTATCTCGATTCTATGGGTGCTACAATTATATTATCTTTTTTAAATGTATAAGTATACTTATTATGAAGAGCCAAAGTTCATGGAACTTGAACTAATTAATGATTTGATTTAAATAGAAACTTAAAAAATATCCACAAAAGATATCTTGTAGATATTAAATAAGTTCCTATTGAAATATTCTGTTGTTTTCAAAATATCTAGAGAAAGATAATTATGTAATAACTTTACAATCACGTGAGAACGATTGTATGAAAATGTATCTCGGGTTCAACACTCTTAATAGAACCACATTACTTATGAAATGAACAAAAAAAAATTGCCTGACCAATAAAGTAATAGCTTTGCGTATTTAATAATTATGATGTCGGTACTACAAGTTTCTCTCTGCCGCACAAAATAATTATAAGCTATAAAATTAGAGTACGGACCTAATTTCTTACAAAATTACTCGTATTAAGCCTGGCGTCTGCCTGTAATAAAAATGACTGGGTAATAAACTGTTAAAATTAAGCCATTAACTTAAAAATAATCAAAAACTTTATCAGATTCTACTAAAAACAATGTTTCTCTTGAAATTTTATGTTATTTAGTCATTAAAAGAGAAGCTCGCGGCTTTTTATATTTTCTAATAACAGCCTCATGGTTTTAACTCCAAGAATAAGCAGCCGCCGCCGGGATTCCGATCCTGATTTCCGGCCACCGTAGGCACGGGCTCGCGGACGTCGGGCAATGGGTAGCTCGCTGTCCGTCCGTCCGGTAACAGACCGGTCCGAGCTCAAGTCGTATACGGCGCGCACTGTTCCCGCGTGCCTCAAGGAGTTGTCAGCAAACTGTAGGGGCCCAGCAGGGCCGAAGTCTACTGGGGCCAAAGGTTATGTGAAAATGTCACCCGGGGCCCTGGGACGAAGGCAATGAAAGGAGCAGCGTAGGTTTTTAGTCAGTAAGAGTCTGACACTATCTCCCGCCCAACCCAAGGGTGGGATTTGTCATTTGATGATTTTACCTACCATAAAAAAAAAACATAAGAATAAGCAACTTTTCACGAGGTCAGATTGCGGATGGGCAACCATCTTAACATATAGAGGCTCCTCGTTTTCATTAAACAATATCATAATGTAGAAAAAAATCCAGTTACAAAGTTACAAGGTATTTTCTTCACAACAGCGTAATTTCCAAGCAAAATAATCTTCCAGTCTTACATTACGATATGGCTGTAGTTATTGTACTTTATCACCTTATTATAAACTTTCAAAAGATCTGATTACCACGGCTAATAGTGCCACTATAAGGATGCGATACCACAGAATAAGTAATAGCGATACTGACACGGAGCTGGGCGGAGTCAAAAGAAGAGCAGACCGTGATTTGACCAATCAGAGTACTTGGAATGTCCACTCCGCATCAGTAGAAATAATGTAAGTAGAGCCAAGTGGAGCCAAGCGGACTTTCAAATAAAACAAATGAACACACGGCCACGAACCGGACAGATTTTAGTTGTGGTGCCAAGCGGAGTGTAGCGCTACTTCACTCAGCACTCGTTCCGTTTCAATGGAAACACTTGCTACTTTTCGCTTCTTCGCTCCCCTTCTCCACTCCCATTCTTCCAGCTATTTTTTTTTTTTGGTAGATAAACTCATCCAATGACAAATCCCGCCCTTGGGTGGAGCGGGAAATAGTGTCAGACTCTTACTGACTAAAAACCTACCCCGTTCCTTCGTTGCCTATCGTGCCGGGGCCGGGCCTTCCTTTCAGAAACTGACCCATGACCCCAGCAGGCTTCGACCCTTCCTGCCTGCAGCCTGGGCCTCTACGTAACGTTTCAAAGTAGGACCAGTCCTAAATGAGATCTGACTGGCGCAGTGTATTCTATCGCTGCACCCTTTTCTCGCACTATATCTTCGCCTCTCCGGACCACTAGTGCAGTGTCGTTAGTGTTTTCACCTCCAGGTCCAAAGACAGAGTCAGGCCGGCGTTTTAACTGGAGATCATTATCATCTTTGATGACTCAGACGGGCATTGCACTTGGTGTAATGGCTGATCTGACTTACGCAACCTATTAATAATAATAATATTTTTTATTCCAAAGACAACACGTGTCCAATGGGGTTAGTAAACAAAACTTATCAACTAAATAGGTTAGTAAGAAATAAAAAAAACTTAACCTATTGCCGCACCAGCAATCGCAACCAGTGATTGATCACTGGCACATCATGCTTGTCGGCTAAAGTCCGAAGAATGCCATTGGAGCTCGCCCTAGATCTGCTCAGCAACGAGGCAGCCTTCCTCCTCATAACGGCGTTGAAATCATCCACACGCGCTAAAGCAAACATGCCCGATGCACTGCACTATCTAGGCAGCCCCAACAGCACCCTGTACCCATTGTTATACTGGACCCGCAGGGCGTCTAGAGCCTTCCGCGTATAATTAACCCACAGACCGCCCGTATAGAACTATTAACTGAGATTTTTTGACTAACTTCTTACTTCTTCATTGTTCTTGCCTGATTGATTTCGTTGCGGAACCTTTTTTTTTTCAATAATATAAAGTAGTACTACACTGCGATCTCGATTGCAAACAGTTATTAAACACATCCAGCTTCATAGACTCAGCACTTTACAGATGGTTGTCACTGTTACTTTCCGCTTTTAGGAGTTACAGTGGTTGTGAATAATGGAACGAATAATTCCCTCAAAAAAAACAACCTAAACCAATATGGTTAATCTGTAGCGTGACCACTCGTACTGAATTTAAATAAACATACCCATTTGTCACGTGACTTAGTTTGACCGTGGTTGGCGAAAATTTTAACGGCAGTAATAAGGTTTTTGGTTAGCCAATCAGTTTATAAATAAGGAACCTGGGTTTAGAAGTGTGATAAGTCTTAGGGCTGATTTCATCATTCAATATAAAAACTTAGTTCAACTAAACTGAGCTCAGCGTAATCTAGTTTAAAGCCCCGTGTCGTAAACATGGGCGACAACAAAAGAATTGAAACTGAGTTTAGCGTAATTTAGGTTCAATTCATCGTGGTGAAATGCAAAATGATGTTTTATATAAAGTTTTATATAATCGCGATTAGTTTATTGGTGAATTTGGCCCTCAGACTCGTATTATAGTAGCGGTTCCGACATATATTGAGAAACCGAATGCAGAAGCAAGTTCAATTATATTTAAACTCAAACATACATACAAAAGAATTATATAAATAGAGATATACGAGTATATTTCGAATAATTATCCTACAAATACATATGTAAATATCGATAAGTTTTTTATTGTACTTCCATGCTACACTTAATCTTGTTTTGACTAATTAGGGATTCGGGTTAATAAATTTAACAACCAAACTATCAGTAAGCAGGCACAAGTCAAGAAAGACGTCAACTCGTTTCGGGGTCGAATCTAGAGAACCCACGACGTCACTACATAACTTGGGCTACATTTAATGTGTATACCACATCAGTAAAAAGTCCCTACAACATTGTAGTAACCTTCCTATTAACGTAAGACAATATCGACAGACTCGCATTCCCTTGTAAATCTGTAGCGCGACCACTCACACTGAGCTTGTTCGAATATGCCTATTTGTCACGTGACTTGAAGATTCTTGTAATGGCGTCGTTAAACTTTATGTTGTTTTTTAATCAATGATTGTGATTTTTTTAAAAGGCAAACGTTCTATTTATAATACCTACAAATCGATTTTATTTCGTTTTCTGAATAATATTTTAATTTATGTAACTTTTAACTATTGAAAGGGAATCGGTTGTCTTGGTATGGTCATGTGAAAAAGATGAAACGCATGTTACTAAAAGCGTTATGGGCATACAT
This sequence comes from Leucania comma, assembly GCA_958295575.1. Lineage (NCBI taxonomy): Eukaryota > Metazoa > Arthropoda > Insecta > Lepidoptera > Noctuidae > Leucania > Leucania comma. The sequence goes on along the minus strand of OY282474.1, from coordinate 7,668,524 downwards.
GGAGAGGGAGAAAGAGCCCAGAAAAAAGATGGATGGATTGTGTGAAGAGTGATATGAAAGAAAAGTTAGTTAGTGATAGCGTGACGGGTGTCAGGGCAGAATAGAAGAAAAAGTATGTTGCGCAGGAATCTTCCTGTCTTTATCCAAATTTTGCTTACGGTATCATCATCTGATGATCACATTCCGTTTGAACGATCATAGGAAAGACTATACACCGTTAAATTTTAGAACGATCATAGGGAAGATTATATACTGTTAAATTTTGGTCGTTCTAATCCCGTGGAGGGTCGATTCAGTACATGAAACACTATCGATTTGTAAAGATAAAAGTAAAAAAATAAAGTACTTTGGATTAAAACGACCAAAATTTAACGGTGTATAGCAACATAATCTGCGTATTAAAATAAACAAAATATCGACACACTTGCAGCCTTTTGTAAATCTATAGCGTGACCACTCACACTGAGCTTGTTTGAACCAGTGCCGTAACTAGGGTAGTGGCAACGGTGCTCAGGCACATGATACAGGTCTTAGAGGGGCGCAGAAATGCTCAAATCAGGCCCAATTTTTTGTAGTTAAAAGCTTTATACAATACCTTTAATTTAGCGTGTACATACAACTACGGTTGTAGTCGTGCCCTAACAAGATAGCCGATTGCGCAGGTGCTTAAGGCTCCAGCACCCAGAGATAAATAGTGGCTGGTGTATTCGAAGTATCATGTCATGCGTTATTTTACATTTAGTGTTTTTTTTCTCCAGATCCCACGGCGGTAGATCGGCAAAGAGGCTCTCAGCTTTGTGGGAGACCGTGTGATATCCCTGCACCATCCGAATGGCTGGAACGCGTTCAGTTTGACCACCGGTCATATCTAGTCATATTTCATCTTATTCATCTTATCTTTGAACCGGGTAAAATTAAAATGGGGGAGGCGGATATAGAAGCTTGCAATAGGCGTTTAAAAGGCTAATTACGGCACTGGTTCGAACATGTTTGTTTGTCACGTAACTTTGAAGTGACGTCGTGATTACCTCTTGTTATTACATAAAATTATAGCAACACCATTACCTGCGGTAATCGGATATTTTAGAGATTTTAATAAGGCGATAAACTACTGTTATTACGGTAATATCAGCATGTAAAGTAGGGTGACATTTTTGCTTGGAAATTACGCTATATTGAAGAAAGTTTATACACAATTTTGTAACTTGATTTCTTTTCGATAGAGTATTTTCGGTGGAAAATCATCCAAGACTTCTCCCGCTATTCGTGTCAGATTTTTACTGACTAAAACCCACTCCTCTTCGTTCTTTGTCTTCATTACCGAGCCCCGTGGTTCACTTTCACATAACCCATGAAAATAATATACCTAAGCTGAAGAAAAAGTGCACGTAATTTTTTATTGCCTTTTTTGTCATTGGAGAATAATTTTCCTCTGTCACGCTACAGATTTAGGAGTAGGTAAAATCTTCTTAAAAAAAAAAACAAAGGAGTAAGTATAATCTTCGGTACACAAGTTGAACCATCATGGCAGTCGACCTTGAATGCACAGTAACCTACTTCGGTTCGGGTCGGGTCTCAATCGAAGTAGGGAGCTGCGTGTAACCATAGCAACGAGTTCAACTTATTTGCCTCGTTCTATACAAGCGTATAAACATTTATGCTGGTTGATAGATCGATTATGATAAATTCAGATTTTGACACATACTATAGTGACGGATCAAAAAACATTTTATTATGGACCACTTCAAAGGCGCCGAGATATACGAACAGCTGTTGTCCTAGCAGAGAACAACAGCTGTTCGATAGAAATAAGCAGTACCTTTGTACTCTTCTATCCATGTTTGTTCTTCTAATTTTTAAGTGTTTTTGTATACATGAATAAATAAATATACTTCCATAATTAGGTACATTTTCAAACTTAAAAAATAATTAAAATCTCATTACTATTACCAATAGCAGCGCTTTGTTTCTATATAATTGTCCCGTTAAATTCAAAAACTTTTGGAAGTAAAAACAGCTCTTAGGACATAATTATGTACTTTGTCAATGTCCACTTACAGTCAATGGAGTCGGTAAAAGCCTGACATCCCGAGACAGTGAGAGGGGTTAAATGATGATGTTACGTTCTGAAAACAGTATGTAATATCTATAGCGTGTCTGGTAATTAGTGAACGATACTTAAACACGTGATTGTAGTCATGATAACAAACAACTTTTACTATCGCACCAAACCTTAAATCACGAAAAAACAGCCAAGTTCAGTACATTTTGACCAGTTAGGCGAACATAAATGTACTAACCAGCAAATTGTTTTCTGCAGTAAGAGGAAACCATGCAAAAGTTCACGTTCCTAGTCCCAATACTTTTGGCTGTGCACTGATATGTCAGTCGGCCAGTTTCTCCTTTTTTTGAACGCACTGATGCGCCACCGATACATGGTGGTCATCCCACCCATACGTACAAAGCGTTTCGGGAACAAATTTATTGTGCATACAGCTAAAGAGTGGACGGTCCGTACCTGTACAAGATTCGTGCGGAGACGACGCCCGGATGTCGCCACTGTGCGGAGCGTCCGGAGGACACGGTGGAGCACACAGTCGAGGTGTGCCCCGCTTGGGAAGAGCATCGCCGTGTCCTTGTGGGGGCGATCGGCGGCAGCGATCTCTCGCGCCGGGGTTTGGTTCAAGCCATGCTCCGGAGCGAGGAGGAGTGGCAGGCGGTCGCCTCCTTCTGCGAAGCAGTGATGCTAGCAAAGGAGGAGGCCGACCGCATCAGGCAACGGCGTACACGCCGCCGCCGCCGCCGGGTTTCCGATCCCGATTTCCGGCCACCGTAGGCGCGGGCTCGCGGACAGCGGGCAATGGGTAGCTCGCTGTCCGTCCGTCCGGTAACAGACCGGTCCGAGCTCAAGTCGTTTACGGCGCGCACTGTTCCCGCGCGCCTCAAGGAGTTGTCAGCAAACTGAAGGGGCCCGATAGGGCCGAAGCCTACTGGGGTCAAAGGGTATGTGAAAATGGCACCCGGGGCCCTGGGACCAAGGCGAAGAATGGAACGGGGTAGGTTTTTAGTCAGTAAGAGTCTGACACTACTTCCCGCTCCACCCAAGGGCGGGATTTGTCATTGGATGATTTTACCTACCGAAAAAAAAAAAAAAAAAAAAAAAAAAAAAAAAAGCTAAAGAGTGGAAGTCCCTGCCGGAGTCTGTTTCCTGATAACTACAACTTAGGGGTCTTTAAGTCAAGATTGAATAGGTTATTACTAGGCAAGCATGCATATGCTCTCGCACCGGGGTTTGGTTCAAGCCATGCTCCGGAGCGAGGAGGAGTGGCAGGCGGTCGCCTCCTTCTGCGAAGCAGTAATGCTAGCAAAGGAGGAGGCCGACCGCATCAGGCAACGGGGTACACGCCGCCGCCGCCGCCGGGATTCCGATCCTGATTTCCGGCCACCATAGGCGCGGGCTCACGGACGGCGGACAATGGGTAGCTCGCTGTCCGTCCGTCCGGTAACATACCGGTCCGAGCTCAAGTCGTTTACGGCGCGCACTGTTCCCGCGTGCCTCAAGGAGTTGTCAGCAAACTGTAGGGGCCCAACAGGGCCGAAGCCTACAGACTGAGGTCAAAGGGTATGTGAAAATGGCACCCGGGGCCCTGGGACCAAGGCAAAGAATGGAACGGGGTAGGTTTTTAGTCAGTAAGAGTCTGACACTACTTCCCGCTCCACCCAAGGGCGGGATTTGTCATTGGATGATTTTACATACCATAAAAAAAAATATATATATATAAACATATAAGTTTGTTTAGCTCTTAATCCAAACGATACTGCTAATAATGTTGGCCTAATAAATTTAACTTCAAGCTTATCTAAGCCTACCCGATAGCGAAGTTTCGACGAGGAAACATCTAGTCTGGCACGGTAATTTATCAGATTGATCTTTACTACTTTAACCTTACTAATCCTGTGTTATTTATACACATGTAAGGAATTATCTATTAACTGGTTCTATTATACAGGGTGACCGGTAATTAGTGACTGATAATTAAACACGTGATGGTAGTCTTGATAACAAACAACTTTTAATATGGGACCAAATATGAAATCGCGAAAAAAATCAGCCGGATTCAGTACATTATGACCTGTTAGGCGAACATAAATGTACTGACCAGCAGATTTTTTTCGATTCACTTATTACCAGTCGCCTCATATACTCCTTAAACATATTTTAATCTTTTGAATACCGTAATTAGAGACACAATAGAGAGACAATAAGTGTGCGATCGCGGTTCGCTTTGGGGCTTGAGTATTTAAAGAAAAGTTTTTGTGCAAAATATCTCATAGATTTTAAAGAAAATTTTATATACAAAACATCTTATTCAATGTGATTTAAGGTGGTAGGGCAATGAATAGATTACTTTCAGGCAAGTGTGCTCCATCGTTAGTCAAATCATCGCTTACTATCAGGTGATATAGTGGTCAAACTCGAGCCTGTTCATTAAAAAAAAAGTCAGTGACTTCTTTCGCGAAAATTTTACCATAGATTATTTCACATCCCTTGTTTTGAGGTTTGATCTATGTAACTTGGATGACTATGCATTAAAATGGTACTGAAGTCAGGCAGTGACCATGGGAAGCTACAATACAAGCGTCCATTGACTCGGCAGTCAGCTGTATAAGCTTAAAATATCTACAAAATCGCACACAAACCGCAAGAAAAGAACTTCCAACCTCATATCTACTTCCAGAATATAGTTCAACAGAAATAATGCAACACATCACTCGTTGCAGCACAATAAAGCAAATAATTTCACGTCCTATTCTGTCCTAGATTCCTAATTGCACGTTTTGAAAGCACCTTAATGACTTCCCCCAATTTTCGACAGGATTTTGTTTTAAAATGACTGTTCCAGGCCAGCCATTGTGTCAAGTTACCATTGTGTGAAAAATAAAATTTTAATAAAATCTTTGTTTGTTGGCAAAGGAATTTTTTATTTCAGTTTTATTTTTAATGAGATTAAAAGGAGTTGTGTACTGAAAAAGTTTTTCGTTGAAAGATTATAGTAGAAAATAAAAGGCGTTTCGAGGAATAAGGGATTATGAAAAACAAAGAACCTAAATTATTTTATAATTCACAACAACATTCCATCTTCTTCTCGGCCACCATCACCTTCAAAGTGCCTATTTTTTTTTTTTTTTTTTTTTTTTGGTAGGTAAAATCATCCAATGACGAGTCCCGCCCTTGGGTGGGGCGGGAAACAGTGTCAGACTTTTACTGACTAAAAACCTACCTTTCCATTCCTTGCCTTTATCCTGGGGCCTTTGGTGACAGTCTCACAATCAAGTGCCTATGGAAAAAAACACTGAATTTTATCCGTGCCTTTATTTCACTCATTTAAAGTTTTACATGTTTCTTCGACATCTAGGTAAGTACTTCTATATCAACCGAAAAGTTAGTATTCACTCTCATTCCAGTCATATCTCCTTTCATTCAACCGCTATTTCTTTGATCTTCCCCTATCCTCTCGAAAACTTTTTACGACGTGGCCTGTTTTACTCCTCACACCGTATATCCATCGTAATTCATTATCTTACAAGAACAGAGCCATATCCGTGTACTCATAGATATGACAAGACTTAACAGAACTAACTCAATCATAAGATGCAAGCATTAACCAAAGGGGATTAAGTGAAGGGAACATAAATTTTAAGGAAACGCGCACATTTGACGATATGCGGGTAGCTGGGCAACTTTGATTGAAATGGGTCGTAAGAAAATCTGTATATATTAAAGCGAAATAGCACTCACTGATTAATCACGAAATCTCAGAAACTATAACACCTACAAACTGAAAATTTGGCAGGTTCTTTATAGGATGTAGAAATTCGCTAAGAACGGATTTTATGAAACCGGGGGTAAAATAGGGGTCGGAAGTTTTTATGGAGAATACGACACATGCGCCAAGCCGCTGGCAGAAGCTATAACTTCATCATTTATTTATTAGCTTTTGCACACAGCTTTGCGCGCCTACATAAAATATAGCCTATGTCATTAAGGAATAAAGCAGCTTTCTATCGGTGAAAATGTTTTAACAATCGATCCAGTACTTTCAGATATTACCTCCTACAAACAAAACAACAAACTTTACCTTTTTATAATAATAGTGTAGAAAAACCTCATGTAATGAAAACGTACAAAGACGGACTTTGGTAGCTCCCTTTTCCAAAGGGGAGCGGGAGAGCGTGCCGGACTTTCACTGACTAAAACCAAACCTATGATCCTTCTTTACCTAACGTTACAGGACTTCGGGTTCCCCTTTGGGTTTCCTTTCCTTTATTTATCTGTTTTTTTTTTATTGATTCTAGTTTATACTAGTGTTTCACTACAATGCCACCTGATGGTAAGCAGTGATGCAATCGTTGATGGTGAGGTGCACTAGTTTATTAAGAGAGTAAATAAAAAGTGCAGACATCAAATCTTAGAACAATGCATTTATTAAAATATGCATAAAAAATACATTCGATTTTAGCATCTAGTCGTCACAAAACTCACACTTTTTTAATATTGTTGACAGCTTCGCGCCTGCATTAGTATCTCATCTAATGGTTAGTAATAATGTCACCGACGTTGGAACATACTTACCTAGTAGCAACCTATTCATTTTTGACTGAGAGACTGTCAGGACCCATAGACTCCAGATTTTTGTTTCAGAAAATCATCCAATGACATCTTGACGCCCTTGGACGGGGCGGAAATAGTGTCAGACTTTTACTGACTAAAAATTCAATCCTGTTCCTTCACACTACCCATGGTCCCAGTAGGCTTCGACCCTGCTGGGCCCCTACGGTTTGACACAGACTCCTTAACTGTTCGCACAATCAAATGAATGTGTTCCCAAAAAGTTTTGTGAGCTATACAGCGCCTTGATACATCTTCACTCATATACGCTAGCCCTAAGTTCTATCTTAATGCGTCCGCTAGAACATCTTCCGTATCAGTTAGACTGATAGTGATCCATTAACAGAAGCTTGGCTTACACGAGTCGGTACTAGGTCAATATTTATGTATCAATCATTTTCACACAACGAAGATAGGCAGAGGTTGAAGTGATGCGGGTTCATTAGGTATATACTTTTTCAATACACTTCCTCGAAAACTGGCTCTACGATTAGGTTCGTCATGCCATATATATCACCCTCGTGTTTTTTTTTAATTTATCATAACAAGGGCTTTTTTCTTTCTAATTTCGTCACGGTCAACGGTGATTTTTTTTTTTTTTTGAAAGCAAAGAGGCGGATATTTTTGAAAATGTATACCCTGTTTATAAATAGAATAACATAAATAAACATGAACAATAATCTGTGTTCTAAATTAAAAAATATGTATTTGATTATATATATACTGACTTATTCGTGCGAAGTACATATATATCGATGCTTATTCATTAGATAGTGTTATTAGCGAAAAAAAATTCGAATCCAAGATTTCAAGAGAATAATTCTGGTTGTGTTGTGGTTGGTTCAATTCCCACCCAGGACAAAGGTTTGTGTGATGAGCACAATCATTTGTTCTGTGTCTGGGTGTAATTTATCTATGATATTTAGTATTTAGATACATATAAGTATGTTTAGTACTCATAACACAAGCTCTGCTTAGCTTGAAACTAGACAGCGTTGTGTGATAGTTGTGGAATATTATTATTATTCTATAGATGCTACGCCGTATATGGCAACTTTGAAAAATTTTCTTCAGTACAAAATGAACAAAAATCCATCATACTTTTCAGCAAAACTATTTCTTTGTAAGTGTACTGAAAAACGTCGTTTGATATACGTGTAGATTTGTCACTGCAGCACTCGGTTCCATAACACCCTCACCTGTTACGTACAGCCAGGGTGAATTTTGCCCCTTTTGCAATGACAAACTTTCTTCACTACCAAAATGTATCTACTACTATCGTACACCATAGGAAACTACAGTAAGAGCTATATCACGAAAGCAGCATATATCTTCAAATAAGTTCTTGCGCTCCAGATCGACCTACCTGTGCGCCTGTAGTTGCCCTTTGCGTTCCAGGGCCATTTTTATAACACATTTTTATTTTACACATAAAACCGATGGTCATATTTAATTTTATTAAGTCGCGTTTTGTGGACTTGTAAATTCGCTCCAGTCATGCAATGAGGTTGCATATAATGGCTTTATTATCATAAATTCACACAAAATAAATGGACTCTATTCATGATTTACCAACACTAATAATTTTGAAAAACGTTGGTTTAGTGATGCGAACATTCCACTCTTTTCCACTTGGCAAGACGATTTGATATTCGATTGTATTCGGATCGGATTTTCGATCATTCGAATAATGGACTGAACTCAATAGCGTCTCAATATGAAGTCCGAGTCAGTTCTGGAATCTTTTAAAATGAAAGCTTGGTTTAGCAAAAGCCAATTTTGGAAGATCCTTTGAAATCTAAGTTGAGACCCAGCATCGAAGGAGGAATTTGATTCGCTTAGATAAAATTTTAAAGATTTATCCTTATATATAAAACAAAACTTTTCAGGTACTAGCTGATTTATAAACGCTGAGACATCTAGTAGCGACGTGTAGTACACTTTATTGGTTTACGTATACATTATAAAACATTATTTTAGTAAGATTATTTAGGTATACTTCAGCGACGAAAGACGACTGCTTCTTGGGCATAGACCAACCCCCAAATATCACCACTACGATACGCCTGTGTGTATGTATCTTGCGGCCACCGGGTTGCCGAGACCTTTATCAGGTCATCGATCCACCTTGTCGGCATTCCATTAATATAATATATAATAATATTCTACAAATATCACAACGCCGTCTAGTCCCAAGCTAAGCAGAGCTTGTGTTATGAGTACTAGACAACTGATAAACATACTTATATATTTCTAAATACATACATACTGTAGATAAATTACACCCAGACACAGAACAAATGATCGTGCTCATCACCCAAACATTTCATCTGAATGGGAATCCAACCCAAGACCGCCGGCATAGCAGTCAGGGCCACTAACCACTAGACCAACAGGCCAGTCAAATTGCTCCATCTTCCGGTACGCGGTCGTCACTCTAGAACCTTTCGTCTTCATCTACCAACTATTCGACGAGTGATCTACCCTGCTCACTACCAATTAAGTTTGAAAATTTTTCGGGTTATTTCGGTACCCTTGATTCTTCTGCGGAAGTCTTCATTTTTTATTTGATCACTCAAAGAAGTTCCGCGCATAGAACCTTAATCGATTATGGAAAACTGGGAAAATGAGAAATTCTCAATAATGTATTCCCTTCCCTAGCCCATAACGATAACCACTAGTAGATTTATTGTTTGTTTACCGAACGATACTCATAATGTAGCCTTAAAATATATTAAATACCAATTTGAAAATACCGAATACCATATTGATTGTTTGAATGTGAAATGTTTTATTAAATGTATAATTGAGTGATTTTATATATATTTCTTTGTTATTTGTGATTTATAAAATGGCAATAATTTCCTGAAATAAAATGATTACTGTTGATAATAGCTTGTTGGCGTAATAACAATCGTTTATTTTACCTTGAATTGTGTTCAGTAATATGTTGATGTTACCTGAAACCAAAATTTGTTAAATTAATAATATGTAGACACACTCGTAAATAAATGTGTGGAATAGAGAAGTTGGACTGTATTAAATAGCTGGTGTTGGTGGTTGTTCTGTATGAAACTCGGTTTGAGCTTACCCAATCTTGGAACAAAATAACGAACGACAAAGCCAAAGAACGTCTTACCTTTATCGCCTTTTCAGCCTTCCTCGAAGTACTCTGGATGAAGCAGCACTGTTGAAGCTGGTTACTGATCACACAACACGGTTATGCTCACTTTGTCCCTTGATTTATCGATTTATTGAGGAGCGCGCTCAAAAAGAAAGTTACCGCACGGCGGCCCGATTTTCAACAACACGAAAAACCGGGAGAGGGCGCTTGTCCTGTCATCTAAGCAGCCCGCTATTGGCTGATTTCTGGCATATAGGACGCTCCATGATCTTTGCGCCGTCAGCTGAACCAATCATGGGTTAGAATACAGAACATACCCCCTACCGAAACCATAGTGATGGTTTCCTAAAAATGAGATTACTATACTATCTAGGACATTGATAACTAATCTTAAATTATACTCTAAATTAAATAAAAAACGTTTTATTTGAAATTAATTGGCGTAAGGTAATAGGGCAAGTTTATTTATAGGTCTCTGTAAGACACCCTTTTCTGTGCGCAGTGTCACGCACCTAACTATTGAGTCGGGACCGGGATGTAACTTCTCAATCTTGCCGAGAGGCCAAGTGCAAGAGGGAACATTGTCAGTTTTAATTATTACTAAATCTCCAACTTTAGGATTAGAAGAAGAGATAAACCACTTGGCTTTCTGTTGTAAAGTGTTTAGATATTCATAACTCCAACGTTTCCAGAACAGTTGGGAGCACTTCTGGATATACTGCCACCGTGACAGCCTATTGATATCAATATCTCGCACGTCGTACTCAGGAATGGAGACTAAACTTCGTCCAATTAGAAAGTGTCCGGCGGTTAATACGTTAAATTCGTTGGGGTTGTCACTTGAAGGAAGCGGACACAAAGGGCGCGAATTCATTATGGCTTCTGCCTTACAGAATATCGTAGCAAGTTCCTCAAACGTTAAGGACTTTTCCCCTACACACCGCACTAGATGATATTTGGCTGACTTAATGCCCGCTTCCCAGAGACCACCCATGTGAGGAGCACTGGGGACATTAAATTTCCAATCAACCTGCCGTTTAGCGCAACCACCCGAAATGTCATCTTGATTCTCGCGCCAGAACTTTTGTATCTCCGACAGATGTCGGTTTGCGCCAACAAAATTAGTTCCACAATCAAAATAGAGAACAGCGCACAGACCTCTGCGAGCCACAAATCTATCCAGGCATGCGAGAAAACAATCAGCGGAGAGAGAAGACAACACTTCGAGATGTACTGCTTTAGTTGAAAAGCAGACAAATAGTGCCAAGTACGCTTTTGTCACTTTAGCATTACGACGTAAGCTTTCTTTAATTAAGAATGGACCTCCGAGGTCAACTCCGACGTTAGAAAATACCTTATTAGGTATCAACCGAGTTGTTGGCAACGGGGCCATTTCAGGCTGAAGTAACGATGGTTTACATTTAAAGCACGTTTTACATTTAGATAAAACGGATCTAATAACGCTACGAGCCGATAATATCCAAAAGTTTTCATTAACAACACTTTGCAAGGTTCGCGGTCCAACATGTAAATATTTTTCATGTAAATATTTAATCAATAGTTTTGTAAATAAACTATTTTTAGGGAGAAGTCGCGGGTGTCTAGCATTATAAGGAAGTTCGGAATAACCGATGCGACCCCCTACCCTGAGAAACCCATCGCTATCAATGAACGGAGATAATTTTCGTAACGATGGTACGTATTTTTTATCTGTTATCATTTTAATTTCCGTTTCAAAGTAAGTATTCTGAACTAGCTTTATTAATTTATCGCGTGCCTCGTTCAGTTCACGGGTTGATAACACGTGTGATTTAGCATGGGTGGGTATATCACCCTGTTTGCGAGTCAATCTTAAAATCCAAGCAAAAGATCTTTGCAATTTGGAAAATGATGAAAATTGTGCGAAGATTCTATCACAAAATTCCATTTTAGTTTCAATAATAGGATCACTAATATTGTGATTCAGCAACAAATTAGTGGAAGTTTTTAATTCCGGTAGTTTATGATTGCTTTCATTCACAAACACCGTCAGAGGCCAATCGACGTAATTTTGATACATCCAATCGGCACCCTGTAGCCAACGTGGGGTGCAGTCTATCAGTTGCGCCGGAGACGCTCCACGCGAACAAATATCTGCTAGGTTATTTTCGCTGCCAACGTGCCGCCAAAAATGAGGGGGTAAGATTTCAATAATTTGAGTAACTCTATGACTGACAAAGGTTTTTAATTTATAAGGTTCCGTTTGAAGCCAGGACAGTACGACTGTCGAGTCTGATACTGCAGTTATTTGGTTAATTTTAATTCGAGTAACAAATGTATCGCAAACGAATTTTATTAATTTACTTAATAAAACCGCTCCCATTAATTCTAACCGAGGGATTGTTACGGGTTTTATTGGTGCTACTTTGGATTTCGCTGTTACTAGACGAACCTTTGCGTTACCCTTTTGGTCACGACTGATGACGTACACGCAGGCTGCGTAACCTCGTAAAGAAGCGTCACAAAATCCGATTAAATCACAAGTCGTTTCGCCCGGTAACAGCATATGGCGTTCGATACGTAACTCGCTTAACCGCGGAAGTTCAAAAATAAAGTGCTGCCACGATTTTTTAATGTTATCTGGCAACTTATCGTCCCAACCAATACCTAGCTTCCACAGATCTTGCATAATCTGCTTAGCTACTAAAATGCATGGCGCGATAAAACCCACGGGATCGTAAATCGACGCTAGCAGTTTTAGTACCGATCGCTTGGTTGTTTCGTTGTCCGATAAATTAACTGAAAATAAAAAATGATCGGATTTTGGAGTCCATTTAAGTCCTAAGACCTTAATAGAACTGTCGTTTTCGTCTTTAACGAACGTTACGGAATTTTCCCTATTTTCAGACGGAACGCGTTGCAGCAACTCCTCATTGTTACTCATCCACTTTTTTAGCGTAAAGTTGGCACTTTCAAAAATACCTATTAGTTGATCTTGGACTAGGCTAGCTTGCTCAAGGGTTTGGCATGAATATAAGATATCATCCATGTATATTCCCTCACGGAGGACCTGAGCAGCGAGGGGAAAACGTTCACCCTCGTCTTTCGCTAACTGGAGCAGCGTGCGAATAGCTAAGAATGGAGAACAGCTGAGTCCGTAGGTTACAGTTTTTAATTCATATAATTTAATTGGATCGTTAGGGGATTCCCGATATAAAATGTGTTGATAACAGCGATCTTCTTTTCTTAAGGCAATAGCGCGATACATTTTACAAACATCACTCACTAAACAATATTCGAATAGTCGAAACTTCAAGATTATTGACGCAATGTCCGGATACAGCTTAGGGCCGACCAATAGAATATCATTCAACGAGACGCTTGTGGTTGTTTTCGCAGACGCATCAAATACTACTCGCAACGGAGTTGAGGTACTACTAGGTCTCAAAATACTGTGATGTGGAATAATGTATTTACTAGGCTGATCACCCTGATAAAGTTCCATATGACCGAGCTTTTCATATTCACGCATAAATTCCTTATATTTGTTATTCAACTCAGGTACACGTGCGAGTTTACGCTCCGAGTAGATCAGTCGTCGCTCGGCCGCGGCACGCGATTGTCCCAATGGCGCGGGGTTAGGTGCGAACGGCATTGGAACTACGTATTGGCCGTTCGACTCCCGCGTATGTTCATGAGAAAATATCTCCTCGGCTAGTTGATCCATTGGACTTGTTGATGGGGTACACGGCACCTCTTCAACTTCCCAAAAATCACGTAATGTTTTGTCAATTGACTGTTCGTCGTCATACGAAACTGATAAATTAAGATTTTGCGATTTATATTTATTAAACGGATATAATTTTCCGCTAACTACATCACCAAAAACTGTTTTAATCACACTAGGAATACCATCCCTAATTACGAATGGTTTATCAATAATTATATCTGGGACTATGTCATTCCCCAACAAAATATCTATTCGTGAACGCTTGAAAAACAATGGATCCGCCAACTCATAAGTTTTATATTCGCTAATGACATTTTCAGTAAATGAAACATTAGGCATATCCGCGGACACCTTTGAAATAACTACTAAATTAACTCGAAACGTCGGACCACACGCCTGTCTTGGTTTCAAGGTACACGTGACCATTCCTTGAGTTTTTACTATCCCTCCGCCGATCCCATGAATAGTAAAAGGGCATTTTTTACGTTTTAATCCTAGTTTTTGAGCACACTCAGTTGTTATAAAAGAACTTTGTGCCCCGGAATCTATAACGGCTCGACAATCCTGAAACTGACCCACACAATCAATTACATGAGTGAGAGTAGTACCTAGAACTACCTCATATTCACACAGGTTATTACTCATGAATGATTGTTGTGTATTTGTGCATGTGACATCACTTACGAAGCGACCAGCGTTTAGTGCGAGCGAAGGAGACTGCACCGTCACGGACGATGTTCGCGCGCTATCTGATAACGTATTATCTTTATGCAACAAATAATGATGTGGTTCTGCACACACCCCACAACTCATTGTGCTTTTACAAGCATTCGATTGATGGTCAGATTTAAGACAATTATTACACAGTTTTAGTGAATGAACACGGTTCATTCTTTCATCGACGGACAATTTACGAAATTGATCACATCGATAAATCATGTGATTTTGTTTACAAATCACACAGCTTAAGTTTGCATTACGGTTATTAATATTTTGCGGAGTTCGTGCCGTATTGAGAATCGACTTTGAAGAAGATCTCTGATTTTTATTTTGCGAATGGTTATTACTAGACTTCGACGGGTTATTAGTAGCCACATTTATAAACGAATGTTCTAGAACTTTAATTTGTTTGTTTACAAACTGCATAAGTTCTTCGAAAGTAGGTATTAACTTTTGATCCCGACTTTCTTCGAATAATTTTCGCGTATGAGGGTCGAGTCTTTGTAATGCTAAATGACACAATAGAAAGTCGTCCAAGTGTTTAATATTTAATGCTTGAATCGCTTTAAGAGAATGATCAAAGGTTTCTATAAATGAAGTTAAATTCGACGAGGTATCTTTTGTTAACGGTGTAAAGTTCAACATTTTATCGAAATACCTACATGCTAGTGTTCTGTGATCATGGTATTTATCAATCAAGCTTTGCCAAGCTAATGCGTAATTTGCGGCAGTTATCGGCAGTTTTTTAACTATATTTAAGGCAGGGCCCTTTACGCATGAGAGTAAATAATGAAACTTATCGATATCTGTGAAATTTCGATTGTGAACTAATGATAAAAACGTGTCATAAAAGGTCATCCAATTTTCTGTTTCACCGTCAAATTGAAATAATGATATCTTTGGTAACGCGGGTTTTACTAAATCCTGTTTGTCTATCGCAGGGAAGAAATCATTTTCCAATTTAGAATATTTACTAGCGATTAACTGGCACGCATTATACATTTCGTCAAATGATTCAAGCTCACTTGTTGACATTTTCACTTTAGTAGGTTTTAATTGTACTTCTATTTCGAACAAATCAAATATGGTGGATTCAAATCTCAGGCGGACACTTTCCATTTCAGACATTAATACCGTAAACATTGGCAATATATCTGGTTCTGCTCCCAACTTTTTGGAATAATCATAAAGCTTTTGTAATTTTGCAAATAAATATTCTTTCCTGCATGTTAACGTTTTTCGTTTCATTTCTAAGACCTCCGCCATTTTGGACGCGTAGGTCTAGCGCTAGCCAAACATCGATATATATGTACTACGCACTAGATGACGCGTGCCGTACATTCACTTTTTTCTAATTAGTTGTTAGGCATGCCGTACAATCCGTGCTCAGCTGACGTTAGTGCAATTTTGACGTTCATGCAGTGTAGGAGAGCCGCTAATAAATTCGAATCAAAGTAAACTAGGACATAAACAATAATTCTGTAGCTAAATAAATAAAGCTACTGGTTATCCAAGCGATGTAATAGCTTCTAATATCGTAATAATATAATAGAAAAGATAATATTCCAAAAAAGCGCCCTCCATTTTACAATCATAGACTAAAACATACAGATGCTCCCCCCTATGAAAACGAATTGTAGGTTTTTACCTACAACTGTTTTACAGAACACAGACTTTATGCGGTGTTTTATAACCAGTTCGATATTTTTGAATATTTTTTAGGGTTCCGTACCTCAAAAGGAAAAATTGGAACCTTTATAAGATAACTTTGTAGTCCGTCTGTCCGTCTGTCAAGACCCATTATCTCGAGAACGCGTGGAGGTATCGAATTGAAGCTAAATACTCGAATCGATTTATTTTATCACCACTGCTCTCAAAAACGGTGAAGGAAAACATCGTGAGGAAACCGACATGTCCTAGAACCAAAAATTCGAAGACATGTGACATCCACCAATCCGTACCGGGCCCGCGTGGTGGATTATGGCCCATTCCTTTTCCTAGAGAGGAGGCGTGAGTCCCAGCAGTGGGAATATTAAAAGGCTGATGCAATGCAATGCAACTCAAATCTGTGTTGGTACAGCCTGCTAGCTGCAGGCAGGCAGGGTTGAAGCCTGCTTGGGTCATGGGTCAGCTTCTGAAAGGAAGGCCCGGCCCCGGCACGATAGGCAACGAAGGAACAGGATAGGTTTTTAGTCAGTAAGAGTCTGACACTATTTCCCGCTCCGCTCAAGGGCGGGATTTGACATTAGATGATTTTACCTACAATAAAAAAAACTGTGCTGGTAAAATTTTATAATAAAATACCACTTTAGATTATCTATCCAATTGAATGAATCCAAATTGCAAAACATGTATAAAACGCATAGTGTGCGTTATAAATTGGATGATTATATTAATATTATTAGACAAGCATATTAGATAAGCATATAAATTGGAAGATTAGATACTTTATAAAAATGCTTGGCTAAATGCTGTTCCGGCTCTACTGCCACAAAATCAAACTACCAAGTTAAAAAAAAAGATGACGATAATGATGTTTTGATGTCGCTAAAAACGCATGTTTCGACATTCTCAAGGGTATCAAAATTCATAGGGTACTTCCGTTGACCTAGAATCCTGAAATATGGCACGAAGTAAGGTCTTATAGTACAGATATAGGAATAAATCTGAAAATTTGTTGTTACGTCATAAAAAAAACTTTTTTGCGATTCAGAAAAATCTTCAAGACTCTATTCGGGATTTGAAGTACGAACGCTCAGAGCGCGAGTACGACTCTCACTTGCCGAGTTTTGTGTTCTTTCTTTTCTTGTATTAATATTAGACATCGTTAAATTTTAGTCGTTTCAATCCCGCGGAGGGTCGTTTCGGTACATGAAATACTATCGATTTGTAAAGAAAAAAAATAAAAAATAAACTACTTTTTTTTAAAAACTCCAATAATTTAACGGTGTATTAACATATTTTTATCAAAGTTTAAAAATTACGATGACATTTTTTGATACCCAATAAAAACTCATCAAGAAATGTCAACGAAGAGAATTTATAACAACGAAGACTATTATTACATTTTGAAATAGAGTATTATTGTAATGAAGTATTGTAGGCAAGAAACTGTGTCACGTCTGCGGTATAAAAATCTATATAGATGTCATGTCATTACACTAAGTTGAAAGCAACGCGTAAGTACTAGGATATTCATGGCATTTTAGACCTTTTGGTCGCGAAAAAGTATCCTCTATAAGCTATCTTAGCGCTGTAAGTTTTAAAAGTTTTGTTAGACGACATAATGGCAATCTAGCGCTGCAGCGATTTATTGTTTGATTTTTTCAGTATTTTGACAAAGAGTTTATATGAACGTGCTTGTCTATCGCAAGAATATAGGTCGATGTAGCCAAATGTTTTTCCTATTTGAATCTTATTGGAGAGATGAAAATGAGAATCCGTCTCGAATGGACCAGAATGTGGAATAGAGAAGTTGGACTGTATTAAATAGCTGGTGTTGGTGGTTGTTCTGTATGAAACTCGGTTTGAGCTTACCCAATCTTGGAACAAAATAACGAACGACAAAGCCAAAGAACGTCTTACCTTTATCGCCTTTTCAGCCTTCCTCGAAGTACTCTGGATGAAGCAGCACTGTTGAAGCTGGTTACTGATCACACAACACGGTTATGCTCACTTTGTCCCTTGATTTATCGATTTATTGAGGAGCGCGCTCAAAAAGAAAGTTACCGCACGGCGGCCCGATTTCAACAACACGAAAAACCGGGAGAGGGCGCTTGTCCTGTCATCTAAGCAGCCCGCTATTGGCTGATTTCTGGCATATAGGACGCTCCATGATCTTTGCGCCGTCAGCTGAACCAATCATGGGTTAGAATACAGAACAAAATGACAGGTATCCATTTCCAACTTTTTGTGTCTTTGTCAAAATATCTTTTTGTTCTAGGCGAAGTGAAGAGGGATGGAGGGGTTTTAAATTTTTACTGACAAAAGGCTTAATAAAAAAACAGCCGTATTCACTACAA
Source organism: Leucania comma (assembly GCA_958295575.1). Taxonomy (NCBI): domain Eukaryota; kingdom Metazoa; phylum Arthropoda; class Insecta; order Lepidoptera; family Noctuidae; genus Leucania; species Leucania comma. The sequence continues at coordinate 7,650,279 of OY282474.1, read as the reverse complement.
AAACACTGACATATACGAAATAACTTTATTTTCGGATAATCGATGTTTGAGGTTTATTTTTGTTAAACACAGACATACTTAACTAAGCAATATATATGGCTTACATAGATATAACTTATTTAAGTTAAAGTAAAGTTCCGTTGGCCATTTCTAGTCTTCATCATGAGTTCCACTTCATCAATGTTACTTTTTTAGTCTTTGTAGAAGCTTAAGTTCTCGATGAAAATACCACTATGGTTACCTATAATATTTAAAGAGTTCCCTCAATTCATCATCATTATCATCATCATCATCATCATCATCATCATCATCATCATGATTTTGAAAAAAAATGGAGCCAATCTAGAAACGTATCCATATAAGAAAACAGAAAATTACAAATCGGTCCATAGAATTAAATGACAGAGTCCTGAGGTAACACATACAAAAAAAAAACAACTAAATTGAGAACTTCCTCCTTTTTTGAAGTCGGTTGAAAATTCACTCGTGTTGCAGTTGCAGCTCTTAGCGCACTCTGAGACAATTTATTTTAATATTATCCAAAATTGCTACCAACTTCAGGTAACTGCACTGTACTTGGCGCTTGTACCTACAAGATACACTTGGATAAACAAGTAGAAGCTAAGTTATTCTCTAAGCGCAACAGACCAAGTTATTCTCACTTGGGACTTGCAACTTTAGCGGGAACAAAAAGTTACATGATTAATTTATTTGAAAATTAGTATTTTCTTTTGTCAAAAGGCAAAGTTAATAGAAGCTGTACCTGGGCTGACCATGTGTTTATTTGTTGGCAATAAAATTCTCAGCTTTACCTCTTTCTTTTACCGAACTCTCGCCTGTTTCAATGTACCATCGCGGCCATTTCTACCTGATCACTTAAAAAAAAAAAAATTCGCTTGCATACTGCGGCGTGGCGCCAAACCAAACCTTTGAAGCTTTCGTTTCGAGTGCAAGCAAAAATGAACTTAGCGGTGGTCAGGCGGAAGTGTCTTTGATAGTACATACTGTCGAGTTGTGTAGGCACAATATCCACTAGGAATCGATCTGCGAATAATGAAAGCAGTCACTGAACTCCATTCAAAAAACCACGCTCTTTTCTTTGACGCGTTCTATTTTTGAATTTTCAAAATCAATCGACAACGCGGTAGCAAAGCCGAGATTTTATTGCCAGCATTATTTGACTACCATTTAGTGGTATATTGCCGTAGGAAAGAAAAGGAAATATGGAAAATGCTTAATTCTAGTTTGAAGATTTGCCTTCCTATCGATGTTAATATTTACTATACGGTAATAATACACCTTATAATATTTATGAATATTTGGCACTACAAATACTGCTCTTACCAGTACCAAATATGATGTCATATGACTTTTCATATGACATCAGATTTGAAATAGGTAGTAAGTATTTTAACGAAGTACGTGTGTAATGCCTTTAGGACCGAAAAACATAACCGCGTTGCGGTGCCGCATCGCTAAAATTGGCACTGCCGCCCGCCGCAACGCAGCGGTGTGCACCGCGGTGCGAATACCATAGCTTTATTAAATGGATATAACCAGTATCTTCTCTGTCGTTTATTTAAAATAGAGTAATGTCTTCTTAATAAAAAATAAGCATAAGTATAATACGATCCATGGCAGAGAAACGTCTATTCCCTCTTCACTCTTAAAAAATCTCTAAAATCTGGTTATCCCTATAGGACATGACAATAAACGCTAAAAGTTGCGTTGTGGCGACGCGAAAAAGAACGGCGGGCGGCTCTGCCGATTTTAGCAGCGCGCATTTTGGCACCGCAACGCGTTTATGTGTTTTGGCAATGTACAAGTTCTAACTCCAGGGTGTCAGATCTATGTCAAATGTCTGACAAAACAGAATTTCCTAATGGAAAAACCTGTTACAACACTTTCTCCTGATAAATTATTTAAGGTGAATACGGAGGCACTTCTATCATTTTAACATCCTTTTAGAAAATTACAGTACTCGTATTATGTTGACAAATATCAAAGCAAAATTTTCAAATTAACCAGTTCTTGAGATTAGTACGTATAAACAATCAAACAAACTCACCAGCTTTATAATATTAGTACATACTTAGAAAAGTTTTAAGAAAAAATTATGCTTATTTGACTGATTAAGAAACATAATAGAAATGAACTTTGATACAACTAGTCATTAATTTTTATATGATTTACCGAAGAAGTTAATTAGTTATTATAACAATAGAACATTTCGAATGTATACTAGCTTGTCAAATCCTAGGTTTTGCCGGTAAACCCTAGAATTATGTATAGTTTGGGCCAGCTGCAAAATTATAAATTCATCTTTTTACCCTTGTCCCATATTATTTGGAGTTGGCGCAACTCATTTTTCTTACATTTTGTATTGCCACGCTGCCAGTGACTCTCTTTTCTCTCATATCAATCCTCACCTAATTCATTCTTTGGTTTTTCTCTCTCTTTCGTTCTACCATACGTATATTTATAAGTCCTTGTAACGTGCATTTCATTTATTTTATTTATTTTTTTATTGATAGGCTCGCGTTTGACCATTAAATATTACCTGATGGTTAGCGACGATTTGGTCAATGATGGAGCACGCTTACCTAGAAGTAACCTATTCACTCTTCACTTAAAGACACCTAAGATTGTAACTTTCTCTACAGCTGTACGTACAATGAATGTGTTTCTAAAATTTTCTACTTTCTACTCCTTGACTTCACATTGCCTCAAAAAAATTTCACTCACCTATCCTTTCTTTTCATGTAAGTGTACTTTCTTATATCTACCAGCGACTCACTCCATCTTCGCACGATACAAAATCTTTTAATACTAATTGCATACACAAGACTTTCTTTTTCATCACTTTTTATATTGATAGAAACTGTATCAAAATCTGTTACGTGATTTAGAAGGAACCGTCGAAACAGAATCTGACAATGCTTGCCAGTGCTCATCATCATTACTGCCTAAAGACATCCACTATTGGATATAGACATTTGTATACGTAATATAGGTCGTTATGGAAACATTTGGGGGAGCCCAAGTGTTGCATTTCGACCGGTCCTATGCGTCACGCACCCATTGGATCCCACCACCTTCACCAGATCATCGGTCCACCTTGTCAGACAGGCCTTCCAACTTTGGGTCTTCCGGTACATGGTTGCCGCTATGTAACCTTTCATTCACTTCGACCAACTGTTCTGTGTCTCTGTAAGTGCCTTGCTCACTGCCGAGTACCATCCAACCATATTATTTAGATCGTTTTGAGACTAAAAATTCTATACACACGACAATAAAAGCAAAACCAAGGTATATTAGCGTTGAAAGACGCATCTGTGCTTCAAAATCTACAAAGCAATTTCAACTTTTTGCAGAAAACTTTAGGGTTTAATTTTGTATGTGTGTTTGTCTTTTGTTTGAAACAGGTCGTTACGTAGTAACTTCACGCGTTCTCATTACTGTCTGGTTTGAGAGCATTGGGTTGTATTTCTTACTCTTGCTTGTGTCCTGGTACCTCGGAAGTGTGGGCGACATACTTTCATTGTAATTTCTTCTTAACATTTATGTTGGAAGTGTAACGCATTATCTGTCTGTGGAAGATTCGTTTGGTTGTCAGATTATGTGTCGCAATCAGAGATGAGTGCTGTTTATTTTTATCCTCTTTTCGTTTATGATATCCTGGTACCTTATATCACTATTTCAGCAGTGAAAAAGTTAAATATGCATGGTTGATACGAAAAAACCATTTTTATTAAAATGGAAAGGATTAAAAATTAATAGTTTTGAGGATTATGGATTATCTCTGTATGAATTTTTACTAGACTGGATTAACATTGCATAACTTGATTTGATAGGCATATAGGTTACAATATATCACATAATTTATCATAAAAGACCTAACTCAAAAAGGGAGTATTTAAATCTGAAACATATGCTTCAAAAATAAAGTCCAAATTTCAAATTTCCTTTCCTTAAGTTACGTCGGTTTTTGATTAAGTGAGCGATATGTATTAAGGTCAGGCTCTACTCATTTGAACTTTTTTAAAGCTTTACAAATATCGAAGGAAACACCATGAAATTTTATTTTATACAAAATTGACTGAGTATATGATATATGAGTATATGAATTAGTTGGCTCGATAATAAAAAAATTGCGAGTCGGACCCTAATTTACGATTTTAAACGTGTTTTTCTATGAGATTATTTTACGAAAATATTTGAAAGTTACAAAAAAAAAATAAAGCTTATTATTTAAAACCTATTAGCTAAAACAAAAATCTTGAATATTGATTGTTTTTTTTCTATATATATAAGAATAAAACCTCTGTTTTGGGGCTGCGAAGTCGACATAGTTCCGAGCGGAGTTCATAAAAAAAAAAAAAAACAGCTACAACAACCGACCCTTAAGAATGAGCTGTAAGTGCCTCTTCAAACTTTACGTGTTCAATGTTTGGTTAAACACAATTACTGCGCAACTAACCAAACAAAACAGGCTCCCGTTGAAACTTCTATCGTAAATCTCACCTCCATGTATTTCATTAATTTTAAACATTAAACTCAATGCATAATATCAGTTGGCAGACGGTTTTAAATTTAAAATAATTATTCAAATCACATCCAAACTTTTGCAATAAATATAAAAGGTTTTTTGAACTTCCCTCACCTACTTTGTCAGTTTTAATTTATTCGACTCAAATAAGGATTAAACTTGACGTTCGTAGTTGGAAGTTGAAGAATTTGGGACAACATTAATCGCGCCGTTTATTTACGCAGATGTAATGGAAACATCGCTTTTCTGTCAGAAATATCTAGAAACATTGAAAATTTTATTTAAACAGTTTTACAACTGTTGATAAATCGTTTTCAGGGTTCCATAGTTCAAAATGAAAAAACAGTACACTTAAAGGACCGCTTTTTTGTCAGTCTGTGTTTTTCTGTCAAGACCCTTTATCTCAAGAACGAGTTATCGAGTTGAAATTAAAACTATATACTCAAGTCTGCGGTCCCTTGAAGCTGTGAAAAAAATATTTTTTTAAGTTAACGAAAAAAAAATGGATGCGTGTAAAAAAAAGTGATAGTGTCAAAATAAACGTTTTTTGCGACACAAACGGCCGTATCTACTTTTTTCAATGACTTAGTATTTTTTTTGTACAGCTTCAAGGCACTGCAGGCGTAAATACATAGTTTTAATTTTAAATCGATACCTCCACGCATTCTCAAGATAAAGCGTCTTGACAGATAGACAGACTGGCGGACAATAAAGTGATCTTATAACGGTTCCGTTTTTCTTTTTGAGTTATGGAACCCTAAAAATCGTCAAAGTCCTTTTTTTGAGGTAGGAAATCATCGAATGGCGTATCAGATGTTTACTGACTAAAACCTATGTCCCTCAGTTACCTTTTGCGTCCTTCTTCTTCTCCTTTTCGTGTCGATGTACTCTTACTATTTTTTCTGACCAGTGTTTAGCAACCCTTTGCGTTTTTGGACCAAGGGTTTCCTTTTCAGAATTTCCCTGCGGCCAACAAGGTATCCTTATGTCTTAAAAAAAACTAATGCCAACAGAAAAGAAAGAAAAAGAAAGAAAAAATGTTTATTTTGCCCAAATAGACGCACAAAATATACCAAACTGCCAGCCATGTGTGAACCGGGCATTACTGTGTTGCACCATAGACAATAGGCAGAACACAGTTGCCTTGGTCAGAGTTGAAAGTTATAGTTTTAAAGTTACAGAAAAACTTAAGTTCACCACACAGTAGAGCTCCAAATCCGGATAATACCGTCCACAATCAAAAAAAAATAATGCGGCAACGGACTTTTCGACTCCGTGAATTATGTAAAATCCCCGCTTATTTTTTAGGAACGGAAATAATTTTCGCGGTCTGCCCCTACTCACTTCCCTTTTGTTTTCATGCAAATCGACTCCGAAATAATAATCAGAATGTATTAATGGTGCGTTTACACCGCTTTATTTGTGTTTTGTTACACGATTATTGGGCAAGCTGTATAATTTCTTGGGAGTGATACGTCCCTTAATCATTGTGTTGGGAAATATTAAATTTAAATGATATTTGTACTGTTATTTTGTATTGAATGTGTATGTCCGTACACAAAAACGTTATATTATTTTCTTTGAAAATTTAATCGTTATTATTTTATTGTTTTTGTTATTTTTGCTACATGTAATGTTTTTTTTTTATTAATAATAACTACCTATTTATACTGTACTTCATTATGTACATATTAGAGAAAATAATTTCGTACATGCGTAAATTAATTCGAGTTATAAAAAAATTACTTTATTTTTAATTTTCTCTTTACAAATCGATAGTGTTTCATGTACCGAATCGACCCTCCGCGGGATTACGTTTTAATCCCGCGGAGGGTCGATTCGGTCAAAATTTAACGGTGTATATTTATTTATTCTATGTTTAGTAATTATTGTTATAGCGGCAACAGATATACATATCCGTGTAAATTTTAACTGTCTCGTTACCTTGGTTTATGAGACACAGTCTGGCCATGGACAAACGGACAGTGGAGTCTTAGTAAGAGTGCCGTTTGGGTACGCAATCCTAAAAACGAGTAGTACTCCTCAACATTGGTGTCATCGGCAGTCAAATGTGCCCAGAAAACTTGCAGGCATTGCAACATTGAATGTTCTCTGTGGTTTATACAGTCCAAGAAATTAAAAAATATTTTTTCCCATTTACAAAGAAAGAAAAACAGTTTATTTACACGGAATGACGCAACTAAAAACTAGACAAAAATCATTATAAGGGAAAGATATGCGTTACATCCGTGCAAAACGGCCGAATGCTCAGCATACAGCTGTGCCTTCATGCACAATGCGATGAGCACACAGCGCTGGTTTTCGGCGTTGGCCATTTAATTGAAAGCCATTTTTATTGCTCGTCAATAGATACTAAGCAATTAAATGAAGAACTCGATTTCTAGATTAAAAACATTCTGTTGAAACCTAGTTTGCTCATAAAACTTGTTGATTCTTTTTAACTTTTATGATCCAATAAAAATACATTTTAATCAAATAATCCACCGCTACAACAGTTCCGACCGCATCAGGCAGAGGCAACGGGGCGCTCGCCCCAGCCGCCGCCGGGATTCCGATCCCGATTTCCGGCCACCGTAGGCGCGGGCTTGCGGACGGCGTGCAATGGGTAGCACGCTGTCCGATCGTCCGGTAACCGGCCGGACCGAGCCCAAGTCGTCGACGGCGCGTTCTGTTCCCGCGCGCCTCAAGGAGCTGTCAGCAAACCGAAGAGGCCCAGCCTGCTAATTGCAGGCAGGCAGGGTTGAAGCCTGCTGGAGTCAAGGGCCGTTTTCTGAGAGGAAGGCTCAGCCCCGGCACTATAGGCAACGAAGGAACGGGGTAGGTTTTTAGTCAGTAAGAGTCTGACACTACTTCCCGCTCCGCCCAAGGGCGGGATTTGTCATTGGATGATTTTACCTACCATAAAAAAAAACCGCTACAAAAGTTTATTCATCTGTCAAGGAAATAAAATTATTCTACTAGAAGTACACTCTTTATTTACAATATTTATCAAACCCTTTCCGTTATAACTTAGTCACAAACAAAAGATCTCTCTAAAACCCACTGAACGAAAACACCCCTATAATTTTTAACAGTAATCTACCCAAAATGGCAACTGAAATAAGGTCCAGCTTCGAATGGTCAGTGCCAACGCTACGTGCTTTCATCCACATGTAAATTTTTAGCGTCGTACCCAATTCACAAAAAAAGAAAACTCGAAAAAGCATTTCCCACGACTCCAATTTTTCTTCCTGATTAAATTTGTTGCGGAACCCAAAGATGTCTTGACTTACCACGGGACAATCAATGAACTCGAACCAGGGATATAACTCGTTTTCTAAGAGATCGGCCAGAAATTGCACCGACCGTGTCCTTTACACGTATTTCTTGGCCCGATCTCCCGAGAATTTTCTCAATTGAATTCGATTTAAAATGTCTTCTATTTTTTAAATTGTATTTCTGAATAGTACCTTTTTACGTTGAAAGGATGTCTAGCTCGTTTCGTTTTGAAATAATATAACAATTTCCTGTTCCAGGAAATTAAGCGGAGACGTATTTCCGGCCGCTTACTTACTGTTATTAATTCTATATCTTTTTTTTTCTGATTCATTTTCAGGAGTCCATTGACGTGGCGAGGTTTTTAACATTATTTTTTAATCATGGATCATCATCACTTTTTTTTATAATATTCGTACTTACTTACCTAATTTTTTTTTATAATGGTGGTGATTCTCTATGTAAATAGAGAATCACCACCATTATAAAAAAAATATATATAATATAATAATAATAAAAATTTTTTTTCGGACAAGTTCCATATTTTGTTAGTATCTACTATCTAAAAAACTAATGTTAATAAAAATAAAATCACTAAAGAAATAAAAAAAAACTTCTAATGTAATGTGTTTTTGTTTATAAGGTCAATGACAGAACAAGGATGTCGTTGTCAAAAAAAAAGTATGCCTCTACATCAGGAAGAAAAATTGATATGAAAGCACGTACTTATTTGTCTTTCAATCCATCACAAAGAAACCTGTAGTGTCATATCTCAGTATTATCCACTCCTTTGTAAGTAATAAAAGCGAGTACTTTTCTTGAAAAAAAAAAATCACTTGAAAGAAGTCGCATTACAGCGAACGTCTTCCAGCTAGTCCCTTTGTAAATCGCAAAAGAATTATCCTAGTAACTATTTAGAGGATAATACGCTCTATTGTTTAGATTTAAGTTTCAATTTTGTTTGATTCTGTAATCGTTTGTGATGTCCCGTTAACAAGTTTTGAACAACTGTTACGCGTTTTACGGTGTAGGGGTTTTTGGTCACGTGTGTGTAAATTGTGAGTTGAAATAATGTTAGGACGGAAGTAAATGGATTGGAATCATATAGTTTAAGACCCTTCTACCCGACAGCAAAGTTAAAAGGAAGGGAAATATACTAGCATGTATACACATACACCCTTTTTGTGTATATTTATGTTTCTTTGTAGTGCCTAACTAAACTACTGCTCCAATATTGATGAATGAGATGTCAATTAATTTTTGATTATTGTTCAGACGACATACTCGTAGGCAATATTTTTCACAAAATAAAAAATAAACTCTATTAGCGGATGTTATGTCCCAAAAAAGTGATGGTTTTGGTTCGATTTTGCTTTTTTTATTAAGTAAAAATTGAAAATGAAATAGGAGAGAAGAGCTTCACAGTACATGTAAATTAGTTGAATATCTTAATATAAAAAAAAAATTGGCAGACAGCTGTGGATTTTTAGTTCTCATTTATATGTAGGTATTAACTAACCTGATTTGATGAATAAGTTCACTTCGAGTCAGCTAATTCCTCATCAACATTCTTTTCACATAGATGACACCTACCTTTGGCTATAGATGACACTGTACCATTCTTATACTCGTATTGTGTCATAACGATAAACCTACTTACATAAATGATATTCAAAAAATCTGAAAGTGTTAGAAGTAATGTAACGTGATCACATTACAAAAAGACAACAATATACCAGATTACCTAAAAATATTATTCATACGCTAAGCGAATGCCTTTATAGTAGAGATGTGCAGATTATAATTTTGGCGGACGAGCCGACTAGTCAAGTAAGTTGTAAAAAGCCGAGTAAATGGTCAGGTCGATCACGGGTTCGAAAATTTCCGTGACGTTTAAAAAGAGGAGAAAGAAAGAAAAATATTGTATTGGGCATAGAAACACATTTCATTTATGTACACATCAACCCGACATCCGACACAATTGCGTTCTGTGATAATGAAACACGTGTCTAGTATTTCTATGTAAAGAAGCTATGTACAAAATTTTATAACTGTATCATGAAAAATCACAGAGTTATAAGTTTGTATGTCAGCAAAAATACATAGTCACAGAGACATCCAAGCGACTGAGGGGTTGTACTTGCACCCAGTTGTTTGCTGGCGCCTAATACCCACTATGACTTTCCGTGACCTACGATGTACTCAGTATTGACGATGTCCAACTTGAATATTTATCAGATAAAATATAACATGGTGTAAAAATTATTGGAATCGATTCAGTTACTGATTCTGAACTAACTATATAAAGGTTTCGCATATAATAGAATACTGTTGTATAAGCAGCTATTTTATCGAGAAATACGTACAAAGTGAGAAGCTGGATAGTCACCGACTATTGGCCGACTACGACAGTGGCCGAATAATCAGTCGACTTTAATGACTAGTCGGTGAAACGTCGGAACATCTCTACTTAGTACATACCTAAATCATTTTTGCAACACAATATTTTATCAAACATTACGAAAATAACCTATAAGACATGTGCGTAATCGTGTTGTCTCAAGACATCAAATAATATGTTTCTGTGCAATTTGCTTTGGCACAAAAGGCTTTGCTTCACCTTCTTTAATATTCATAACATTTTTTCTCGTACAGAAAATACAATATTATATTACATGACTTATACTTTAACTTATTTCTCTAAGTGTCCCTGCACACGAGGCTCTAAAAAGCACAGCCACAAAAAAAACCCGCCACCGCCGCACACGGACCACAAAAAAAGGCCGCCGCAAAAAGAAGCTAGAAGCGGTTTTTTTTGTGGCCCGTGTGCGGCGGTGGCGGGTTTTTTTGAGGCGGCCATTTTTTGTGGCGGCGCTTTTTTGAGGCCGGTGTGCGGGGATACTTAGATATACAATCAAAACTGGGTTTTAGAAATAATAACCTAAAAATTAATCATACCTAGCTGTTTCGTAGCATTTTTGCCATTATTTTTAAAGGTAACCATAGAGTTTCTTGCCGGTTCTTTTCCATAGGAAATGACCATTTGGAACCGTCTGACATTTTATAAGTACCGATGTAAGCTGCGTGTGGCCAATTTGAGTTTGGCGTCCGGTAACACTCGTTGAAAATATTGCTATAGGAATTCCAAACATTAATAAAAAAAGTGTTTATTTTTGCTATCACACAAACTCTTACATAAGTACCTACTACGTATATTCGTACACACACATAAAAACCTGAAAATGTTCCATCGATTTTAGTTCGAAAAGACTTTCTTACAAAAGCCAAAATTGACTAAACACATTGTTCGATATTCCCTACACATTGAAACACTTGAATATCAGTGTCAAGCCACAATCTACTACATAGTCGACTAACTTTGAATGTCCTTCACGAAGAACATTGAGTGCTTGTGGGCTGTGTACTATATGTAGCACAGTGCGCCGAGAATTTTGGCTGCATTCTGAGAGAAACTGAAAGTGGTACTGTTAGTTGAAATGCTTTTATACACCTTTAAATTTTAGTCGTTTTAATCCCGCGGAGGGTCGATTCGGTACATGAAATACTATCGTCTTGTAAAGAAAAAAATAAAGTACTTTTTTTACTAAGTACTAATTAGAGACACAATAGAAAGACAATAGGTATGCGGACACCGGCGTCCTCTTGGGAATTAATGAATTAATATACGCATGTACGAAATTAATTTCTTTATGTAAACGAGTCAATGACCTTGTAGGTAGATGTCGGTCGTTGCGTACTAACTACCAACAGTTCATTGGCCTCGCTTTACTTTACATTATACTTAACGAAATTAATTTCGTACATGAGTATATTAATTCGAGTTAAAAAAAAGGAATTTATTTTTTAATTTTATCTTTACAAATCGATAGTATTTCATGTACCGAATTGACTCTCCACGGGATTAAAACGACCAAAATTTAACGGTGTATACACTGGCTGTTATTCCAGGACGCGGTCTACCGTGGTTCCATATTTCATAGAAATCCGGTCAGCTGGTCGAGCGTGACCAGGTAACAACATACACTTACACACACAAATATTCGCCTTTATAATATTAGTATGATAAAGTAAGTCAGTAATAAAGTTGTTTTTTTTTTTTAAATCAGATTAGTTTTGAGTTTATTCATTACAAATAAAAATACAAATATTTCTTCTTTATAAAATTAATACCTATAGATGTTCCTGATCTTTTCAAATAATTTTGAAGTTATTCTAGGATGGTGTTATTTTTGTTGTTGAAATACACAAAATCAAAGTTATAATGAATTCTCCCGATTTTGGATGAACAAAATTGTTCTGAATAAGACTTAAAAAAAATTATAAGCTTTTTAATTTAAAAGAAATTATTTGTATTTTTTTTTATAATTCTCCTTTTCCCTCTCTCTTTCTTCTCTACCTTTGCTTGACTGCTATCCCAACTTATGTAGACAGTGATGTAATCATTGATGGTAAAGCGCATGAGTTTATTTATTAAGAGCCTATTCGCTCTAGCCTTCAAGACGACTAAATTATAATCAGATGGGAAGACCGCAGCAGGTGAATTGTTCCAGACCTTCGATTTAAAAAATTCTTTCACCACTAGAATACTATTTTATCTTTGAGTGACTGTAGTGAATTTACATTGAACCTTTTCAGGAAAAACACTGTAAGTGCCAACTTGCGTGTTTTTTGTAGAAACGGATTTTCCCTTCCTCATTTAAAAAGTATTTAAGAAAACAATTACGTTAATAACAACTACTCTATTAAATCAGTACATAGTTAAGGTGTTTTTAATATCATGCGGATTTGTTCCGCATGCAGAAAATTTCAAAAGGTCAAAAAACGCATCCCGCATGCGTATTGCACGCATTAAAATAAACACTTGTATAAAAATGACATTTGCGGAGGTTACTATGAAATTTGCACGATATTAAAAATACTCTTACATAAATAAAAACTTATATTTTTAGTAATATCATATTTACCTTACATACCATATCATACATAACTTTTTTAATTAAAGAGCATAAAAACGCTAACTGTCACTTACAATGTTAGGTATATTTCCTCATGACAAAATAGGAAACATATAGCAGAATCTAGTTTATATTATATGCTAACAAAATAGCGGACAGCAACTAGTACAATTTACCATAACTAACTAGAACAATTCAAGTACGGCTATACACTTCGTTAAATAAAATTAACAAGGTACCCCAACGTGTCAGAAAACGCTAAAAGGCAAAATCTGAGAATGTCTCTTCTAGTGTTTTCAACAATTTTGTTATGTCAACTTTGTCAATTTTCTCTGAACAAATTCAATGAAAATTATTATAATTTTTGAAAGAGCTTGTTTATTGAATTGACACCTACTCTGTTGGAAACGCCAATTAGAAAGTATTTAGTTTACCTAAGAGGTGTAAATAAAGGTCTCACCTATGATTTATTTTTTTGTGGATTCATGTCAACGCGTCATATTAGATTGGCTGAACCACAGATATCTAAACAACTAAAGGAGAAAGGCCATATAATTTGCAATTTAATAAAACTCGTTCATCAGTTCTTTTTTCATATACCAAAGTGACTTAGTATAAAAATGGCTGAACAGTGTCTAAACAACCAAACTAGAAAGGCCATATAGTTTGCAATTAAATAAAATTTGTTCATCATTTCTTTTCCATATGCCAAAGTGATTTACTATAAAAGTCATGAATTCAGCCAGTATTAAAAAAAAACTATCCTTTATAGATCAACTAGTCCTGTCCGAGTGGTTTCACCCGTGTCTTTGTAGTCTTAGTCGTGTACTTATTTTTTTTTTTAAATAAAAATTAGCACGTTGAACTAAACTTTTCAACATAGTCATAGAACCCAAAATGCATCCCTTTAATAAAATAATTTATAATTTCTAAATAATAAAAAAACGGGCACGACTAAATTCAGGCAAACATCACAATAAAAATGTACGGAATTCGTAGAACCGCGTTTTAAAATTTCAAAGGTTTTTTAATACACGAACTGGCGACGACGCGTGTGTAAACGAAAGGTCTTGTCCATTTACATTTTGACTACGCACGTTATGCGTGTTATTTACATTTTTTAACGGGTGTTACCCTTTTTTGCGTTTTTACTCGGTTAGCAGAAAGAACAGCTGCGGGTTTGTATCGGCATTGGAATCTTTGTGGTATATTATAAAAGCGAAAGCATTTATTTGTCTCAACACAAAAAAAAAAAAACAATAAACAAATGCTTAATCACACTAATATCTGGGGCCAGGATTGGTTTCTGAAAGGAAGATTCGACCCCGGTATGAAAGGCAACGAAGAAACAGGAGTGGGTTTTTAGTCAGTAAAAGTCTGACACTACGCGAAGGTGTCATTGGATGATTTTACAACCGACAAAATAAAATCACATTAATATTATAAACTGGGGCCAAGGTTGTGCGAAAGAGAACACCGGGGCCCTGGAATAAAGGCAAATAAAAAATATAAAAGTGTGTTTTAGTCAGTAAAAGTTTGACATACCCTCACGCACCGGCCTAGAGTGGAAGAAGTCGTTGAGTGATTTCCCAACTAAAAATAAAACACTAATATAGAAAAGCGAAAGTTTGTGAATGTGAGTGTATGGTTATTATTTCTTCACTTCAGAATAACTGAATGAATTTCCATGATACTTGGTACACATGTAAACGATATCCTGGAATAGTAAATAGAATACTTTTTACCCTGAGAGTACATGCGAAGCCGTTGGCAGCAGCTTTTTTACGCCACCTAGTGCTTGATAATGCCCTTTTATATGTCATACAATCCTCACCTAAAGCGAATCATTCTGTACCTAGGGATTTAATATAATATGGGCGTTCTGTAGAGGATAATGTGATTTGAATTTGGAATGTCAAAACCATTTGAAAAACAAAGAAATCATAATTAGTGAATCAAAATATACGTGCATCAAACCAGTTTATTCAAAATCAAACTGACCACTAACAAAAAACAATTACTAAATGTGGTTACTATAAAAAATAATGAACGAGCGTGACCGTTATAGAAAATTAAAAACTATAGTTCAATTTAGTTGTGAATTTTGTTTGTTTCAATTCTCAAAACATATCGAGTGATAGTGAAATTGATAGTAACTTAACTATGGAAAATATTAAGTCAGCTGCTGTTCAGTATAATTATTGTCTTTTGATCATCAAACGGAAAGTGTTTTCTTTATCTTGGGCAGCTTCAATTCCACACTTCACTCAGGTTTCTATATTAACTCCTTCACCGTGCTCGGGAGTTAATTATATGAATCCCTCACTGCATTCGGGAAAAAAAAAACTTAGTCATTTTTACTTTCGTTGGAAATCCATCATACTGCCTGCGACTTAAAGACATTGCTTTATTCCCTAGTCGCAGAATCTACTTCTTTTTGTTTGAAACAAACACAACCATCAATCTTACAAAAGACAGATTAGTGACACTATACGAATAGTTACTTCGTAAAAGTAAAGATACAAATACGAAGAATAAGCGTAGTGCGGTGTGCGCCACAAGGTTGCACCAAATGGAACTCTAACCTAGCATAATGTCGGCGGGCAATGGGTAGCTCGCTGTCCGTCCGTCCGGTGTCAGACCGGACCGAGCCAAAGTCGTTTACGGCGCGCACTGTTCCCGCGCGCCTCAAGGAGTCGTCAGCAAACTGTAGGGGCCCAGTAGGGTCGAAGCCTAATCTGGGGCCTTGGGGAGGTATGAAAATGCTTACCAGGGCCCTGGAACCAAGGCAAAGGAGGAACGGAGTACGTTTTTAGTCATTAAGAATCTGACAATATCTCCCGCTCCGCCTATGGGCGGGGGATGTCATTGGATGATTTTATCTACTTTAAAAAAAAAAAACCCAGCATAATGTAATACAAATATGCCTGACGTTGATATTAGTGTTGATTACTTCTTCGATCTCTTGAGATAATGTCCTATTTTCACACGGTGAAGACGCTGCTAGAAGCTAGTTTTTACATTAATGAATGGGGTCTGTTACTTCGCAATGCTTGCTAGGTTTAAGCCTGTTTAGTAATTATATGCATTTTGGTTTGTGTTTATAATCTAGAGATTACAGTGGTACTGTAGCGAAAAGTCGCATATGACGTCACATGAGAACTAAAAACTATAAAACCTTGCATCGCGATATTAGAGTTCTCCGGCTTACGTTTGACCATTATCTGACCTGATGGTAAGCGATGGTGTGGTCGACGATGGAGCACACTTGCCTAGAAGTAACCTATTCAGTCTTGTCTTCAAAACTCCCAGGTTGCTTCTAACAGAAAAGACTGACTCCAGGAAGAAAATTCCACTCCTTAGCTTTACATTTATTGAATTTATGTATGAAGACTATAATATGTAAAGTTTTATAATATATACATATCAAAATTTGGATTTCATAATTGGAACTTAACGATATTCGACCTACGAGTATCATATCATCATTTCAACTAAAATAGTTTCACTGTAAATTGGCGACATTTAGGGTGGCAAGAGTCACCATAACGATCGGTCCTGTGCGTCACGCATCCATCGGATTCTTGTGACCCTCACCGTTGTGACGCTGTGTCTTCCGGTAGGTGGTTGATGTCATCGACCATCTGATTTGCGAGCAATGTGTCCTACCCATTGACACTTATGTAAGTTTGGCGATCCTTCGGAGTACGTCAGTAACTTTGGTTCTCCGACGGATATCTTCATTTCAGATGCGATCATGCAAAGAAACTTTGAGCATAGCCCTTTCCATTGCCCTTTGAGCGACTGCAAGCAGATAATCTACATACATCTCGCGCTCGAGCAACGCACACATAGACACCGCTCACGGACACGATATCTTGTACATGACTAAACCGTGCTAAACCAGCGCTAGATCACAGAGTACTTGTTCTAGCGACCGCCGAGCGTAGGTATAAAAGTGAAGTACATACATGAGACTGTCTGATAAGACCCACTTACCATTTCTCATTTATCTCATTAACGTTCAATCTCAGTATATTTACTTGTACCTATATAGCAGGCAAAAAAAAACAAAGCTCGTTTAAAAAATAACCCCGAAATAAAACAATATCCACAAACGACGAAGACGTCACGTTTAAATAAAGATTGTATCGGTTTACATTATAACAAGGTCGCGTTTATTTCCGAAGACCTTTGGTTATTTTTGAGTTTATGGTATTGATTGGCATAAGGAAGCGATGCCTTTTAAGGAATCTTATTTTTGAAGCGGGAAACAATTTTATAACTTCTGCTCTAGGGTGAAGCGAGAGTGTATGTCAGACTTTTACTGACTAAAACCACACCTAAGTTCTATCAGTTGAATTTTGCTCTTCAAGGACGTGAAAAACTCCGTCGACATCGCAACTACTTTGACATCGCGTAATTTTCAACTTGCGCCTCAATGGAATGTCAGTAAACCGTAGAGGACCAGTGGTGCTATTCTCTAAGAAAACGCAGCGCTGCCTCAACGACGGACACCCAAATAGGATACATTGGATTGTCAATCTAATGGACCTATACATTGGATTGTTAATTCAATGTATCCTATTTGGATGTTCGTCTTTGCGGCAGCGCTGCGTTTTCTTAGAGAATAGCACCACTGAAGGCCGATGGCTATTAGGGCTATGGCATTGGTTCTGAAAAGTATATGGCTACTCATGGTTCTGGAACTACCGTCGAAGAACCGTCTTTTAGCACAAGCAGACGGCAAAGCTACGCTTTGCTCGTCCGATCTGAAAAACTAACGCTAACACTGAAATAATGTGCCTTTTGCAATCATCGCTACAATGAAAAATTTACTAAGGAATACTGAGAAGCGTGAAGCATATTTCCAAGAAAGAGGAACATACAACTTTTTTTTTAATGAAGCGAGTGGAGTGGGGGGGAGGTGTCAGATTTTTACCAATTAAAACCCACCTAAGTTACAGATGCTCCGGAGCGAGGAGGAGTGGCAGGCGGTCGCCTCCTTCTGCGAAGCAGTAATGCTAGTAAAGGAGGAGGCCGACCGCCTTAGGCAAAGGCGGACACGCCGCCGCCGCCGCCGGGTTTCCGATCCCAATTTCCGGCCACCGTAGGCGCGGGCTCGCGGACGGTGGGCAATGGGTAGCTCGCTGTCCGTCCGTCCGGTAACAGACCGGTCCGAGCTCAGGTCGTCTACGGCGCGCACCGTTCCCGCGCGCCTCAAGGAGTTGTCAGCATACTGTAGGGGTCCAGCAGGGCCGAAGCCTACTGGGGCCAAAGGTTATGTGAGACTGTCACCAAAGGCCCCAGGATAAAGGCAAGGAATGGAAAGGTAGGTTTTTTAGTCAGTAAAAGTCTGACACTGTTTCCCGCCCCACCCAAGGGCGGGATTCGTCATTGGATGATTTTTACCTACCACAAAAAAAAAAAAAAAAAAAAACCTAAGTTACAGATACCCTTTGCGTTCTAAGGCCCTGGTAACTTTTACATCAATCCCATACCCTGGAACTGGAACTGAACTGGATCGGACACTCACTCCGAAGGGATCCTGAGCATATACCAAGGCAAGCCCTAGACTGGAATCCCCAAGGAAAGCGAAAACGTGGTCGCCCTAAGCAGACCTGGCGACGAACTGTCATCGCAGAGGCGAAGAACATAGGGAAGACCTGGAGTGAAATAAAACGCGAAGCTCAAGACCGAACAGGATGGCACCGCACTATGGACGCCCTCTGCCCCATCTAGGAGACACAGGAATTTAAGTCAAGTAAGTCTATACCCTGGGAAGATAAGGATCTTGAATATATATACACAACGATATGCAACCGCTCTAAGTAGACGTTAGAATCAAGCCGTAAACAAACTTAATTACCCGACTGCGCCAGAAGGAGGGTTATGTTTATAATATTTGTTTTATAATATTTTAAATACTGGCAGTCGGGACCCATTCTAGAAAGTCAGCCTTCTAGTCAATAGATTGGAGTAATCTGCAATGTAATATCGTGCTCTCAATTCTAGAATTGAGAGCAGTATTTAAAATAATATATAGATAAGTGCAATCGGGTACAACGACTTTCTTGTTTTAGGGCTTTTTCATGAATGCTCAGAAAAGCAGTCGGGTTTTTTAGTTTTTTAAATTACCGTTTTTTTACAATGATGTCACCTCCAAAATAGAAAAAAAAACAAACAAAAAAGTTCACCCACGTAAATAACTCTACTTCAAATTGACAAATGTATAAGCTCAACGCCATTTTCCCATTGTGTATTGCGAATAAAAACTTTTTTGCACCTACAGGCGCCATTTGTCTTCCAGCCTGCGTATGGAATTATAAATAGCCCGGCTTTTTGTCACGCGAGTTTAATATGAGTGTTAAATACTGATATAAACGTACTTTCAGCGTTGGTCGTGATTATTTTGTTTAATAATATAATTATTACGTAAATGCAACCTTTTTTGTGGTGTGACGCCATCAGCCTTTTCAAGCTTGGAGGTGGATTGAAAGGGCGTGTCCAACTTTTACTGACTATCCCATAACCCACCTGCGTCCATCAACGTTCTTGAAGTCTTCCTAGCGCGCACTGAGTCTACTAGGCCCCTTCAGGTTTTTGTGATATTTCTTTGAAGTGTGCGTGGACCACTACTCGCCATCGACTCGGGCTTAATAAGCTCGGGTCTAAATCTTACTGACTGGCCAAACCGCGCGGACTGGCGAAAAACGAGCAATGGTCAGCTACACATTGCCCGTCGTACGCAAGCATGCCGAAGACGTCTCCTTCGTTAGCAACTAGAACGTGAAGAGGCCCGGTCCTTCGCTTGCATTTCTGCGCAGAAAGAGGCAACCGCTTCCCATTTCTTCGACCTTCGTACCTGGTTTTGGACTCCAGAGATCATCGCTCGCGTTACCTTTATGGTGTTGTATCTTTACGAAGTTGTTGACATGTTAGATATGGTTATCATTGTACCGGACGCAGTGCCAACCATGGCGTAATAGTCTCGAGCTTCGACCAACACATCGCGAGATTCTAATTAAGCAGCTGGATCAAGGGCTGGATTCAGACAAATTACTCCTATACATGACTCGTATTGCGAGGAGGCTCTTCTCTAAAATTATGATGATGAATAAGCCAAAATATAGGCCACAAAAGACCTTACTAACTTCACAACTTTGTGTGTTACCATCTTTGTAAACTGGTTTCCGTACTTGGTCCTCAGTGGACCATTGTGCGTGTCACCAGTGTCACCTTGACGGACCGTTGACCTTTACGACTGTCACAATAATAATAGACATTACTGAACGGAAAAGCATAGTAGTTTTTCCGTTCAGTTCGATGCCTCTATCGACGTTTTGAAGTACCTTTTAGGATCGATAATAAGTAATCATAACTGTAGTTAAAAAGTTGATTCACTGAGAACATTCGAATTTCGAAATAAGACCGTTGCTTTAATAGAACATTGAATAAGATATTCAGAATAAATTAGTACCAGGGTAGGCCGCAAAATTAAAATAAGTTTTTGAACGACTCTAGTGTGAAATAAACATTCAATAGGGAGAGAGTTATATTAAAAATTTTAATGATAATGATTCCGTAAACAAATACGTAAGTTTTGTGCCCGCCAATCATATTTTTATCACCATATATACAACTTGATATTGACCTATAAAATGCAAAAAGTTGAAAAATTCAAATAGAGGTTATAATACATGCGGTGTTGCCACTAAAGGCTCCGAGGTCAAAAGTTCAAACTCAACCCAATTCCCTATTGATGTGAGCCTTTTTTTGTTATAAGTGTCTCTAGTTACAGAGGTCAGCCGGAAAAACTATAAATGGGGTCATATAATGTTTATAATGGGGTATAAACCCATTGAAAATACATACATGCAGTAATAATGTGTGTATGGAATGATTAAGTATCTTTAAAGGGCGGCGCTGACAATACAACAATAAATTAAACTGCGGTTACCTCATGATTTTCCCGGTCTGTATACCTTTTTTTATGGTAGTTAAAGTCATCCAATGACAAATCCCGCCCTTGGGTGGGGCGGGAAATAGTGTCAGACTCTTACTGACTAAAAATCTACCCTGTTCCTTCCCTGCCTTGGATCCGGGGCCCTGGTATGCATTTTCATACCTCCCCAAAGCCCCAGACTAGGCCTCGACCCTACTGGGCCCCTACGGTTTGCTGACAACTCCTTGAGGTGCACGGGAACAGTGCGCGCCGTAAACGCCTTGGACTCGGTCCGGTCTGTTACTGGACAAACGGACAGCGAGCTACCCATTGCCCGCCGTCCGCAAGCCCTCGCCTACGGTGGCCGGAAATTTGGATCGGAATTACGGCGGCGGCTGCGGCGTGAGCGCCGTTGCCTGATGCGGTCGGCCTCCTCCTTTGCTAGCATTACTGCTTCGCAGAAGGACGCGACCACCTGCCACTCCTCCTCGCTCCGGAGCATGCCCTGAACCAAGCCCCGGCGCGAGAGATCATTGCTACCGATCGCCCTCACGAGGACACGGCGATGCTCTTCCCAAGCGGGGCACACCTCTACCGTGTGCTCCACCGTGTCAACGGTCTGTATACCTAAAATTAGTCGAATACATCCAGTAGTTTAGTCACAGTTCGTAACAGTATGTGTAATAACAAGACATTATTTTTTATTTTCAGCATTTTTAACATGATGTATATGAAGTTCACGATTACTAAATAAACACTTCTTTGCCAACCGAGCTAATGCAACTAAACGGTATTCTTTTTTTTACGATTTTATGCTATTAATTCTGATCTTAGATTTTTTTTGGTAGTTTAATAATATTCTTATGGACTAATACTACGTGTATTTTAATTCCCTCATCCCGTTATCATTTTGAAGACATTATGTATTCTCGACCGAATTTCGATCAACATCATCATCATTTCAGCCGAATGAGGTCTTGTTCTTTATGTTGGACAAACCAACCGACTATGGGCGGAAATTATAATGATGAATCCACTCAAGTATGACCACAACGAGAGATCCTGTGATCACACTATACTTGAGCTGTAAAACCTTGCTTTATGCCAAAATTTCAGAATTCTGGGTTTTTTTTTTTTTTTTTTTTTTTTGTGGTAGGTAAAATCATCCAATGACGAATCCCGCCCTTGGGTGGGGCGGGAAACAGTGTCAGACTTTTACTGACTAAAAACCTACCTTTCCATTCCTCGCCTTTGTCCCGGGGCCCGTGGTGACACTCTCGCATGACCTTTGGCCCCAGTAGGCTTCGGCCCTGCTGGACCCCTACAGTTTGCTGACAACTCCTTGAGGCGCGCGGGAACGGTGCGCGCCGTAGACGACCTGAGCTCGAACCGGTCTGTTACCGGACGGACGGACAGCGAGCTACCCATTGCCCACCGTCCGCGAGCCCGCGCCTACGGTGGCCGGAAATTGGGATCGGAAACCCGGCGGCGGCGGCGGCGTGTCCGCCTTTGCCTAAGGCGGTCGGCCTCCTCCTTTACTAGCATTACTGCTTCGCAGAAGGAGGCGACCGCCTGCCACTCCTCCTCGCTCCGGAGCATGGCTTGAACCAAGCCCCGGCGCGAGAGATCGCCGCCGATCGCCCCCACGAGGACACGGCGCTGCTCTTCCCAAGCGGGGCACACCTCGACTGTGTGCTCCACCGTGTCCACCGGGCGGTCCGCACAGTGGCGACACCCGGGCGTCGTCTCCGCACGAATCTTGTACAGGTACGGACCGAACTTGCCGTGTTCGGTCAGCACCTGCGCCAAACGGAAGGTGACGACGCCGTGGGGCCTTTCCAGCCACGCCTCAAAGAGGGGCCTTACCGCCTCGATCGTGGCGTGCCCAGCACGAGGTTGCGACAATCGCTCTCGCCATTTCACCATGAGATCCCGCCGGAGCTCTGTCCGCCATGCCGCGACTTGTCGCGGCAGCGGAGTTTCGCCCCGACGTTGCATCTCCACGCGTAAGTCATGCATGTGTGCAAGGACTGTTGCCTCCAAATCCCACGGTGGTAGGCCAGCAAGGAGGCTCGCCGCTTCGCAGGACACCGTACGGTATCCGCGGATCATCCGGATGGCCATGACCCTCTGGCAGGCGGTTAGCCGGGCCGCCACTCGCTTCCGTAGCGATGGCGCCCACACCGGCGCACCGTAAAGGGCCATGGACCGAACGATGCCTGCGTAGAGCCTCCGGCAGGAGGCGTCTGGACCCCCTAGGTTCGGCAGGAGCCGCTTGAGCGCAGCCCCAGTCGCATTCAACCTGGGAGCCAGACGTCGGAAGTGCTCCTTGAAGTTCCACCGGCTGTCGAGGACGAGTCCCAGGTACTTCATCGTCGACCCGACGCCGATGTGAACTCCTCCTACCGTTAATTGGGAGCCCGGAGGTGGCGCGCTCCGAGGGCCGTGAAAACACATGGCCTCGGACTTGTGCAATGCCACCTCGAGTCCCAACTGCTGTATCCTCTCCACGACTGTCGCAACCCCGCGCGTCGCTAGTTCGACCGCCGCCTGGTACGACCGTCCCCGCGCCAGGACCAGCGTGTCGTCTGCGTAACAGACCACGCTGACCCCGTCGGGGAGGTCGGCGCGCAGCACGTAGTCGTACCCGATGTTCCACAAGGGCGGCCCTAGTACCGATCCCTGCGGAACACCGCACGACATCTCTCGCCGTTTCAACTCCCCCTGATGACCGGGGTAGATGATGAACCTGTCCGACAGGTAGGCCTCGATCACCCGACAGAGGTAGTCGGGCACCCGGTGGTACCGGAGTGCCCTACCAATGCAGCTCCAGGGCAGGGAGTTGAAGGCGTTGGCGATGTCCAGAGACACCGCCAAGACACACCTGCCCCGGGACACCGCATCCCCCGTCGTGAGGGCTCGCACGCGCATGATGGCGTCCACAGTGGAGCGCCTCCTGCGAAATCCGAACTGGCCGTCCGCAAGATCCGGCCCCTTCCGTGCCAGATGCACGACAAGGCGGTCTGCAATTACTCTTTCAAAGAGCTTGCCCACCTCGTCGAGCAGCACAATGGGCCGATACGCGGACGGAGAGTCCGCGGGGCGCCCCGGCTTCGCGATAAGGACCAGTTTCCCCGTCTTCCAGCGAAGCGGGAACTGGCCCCTCTCCATGCATGCGCTGAAGAGCCCTCTCAGTCGAGACCCGAGTTCCTCCATGGCCAGGACCCAGGCTTTTCCAGGCAAGCCATCGGGTCCTGGGGCGGTTTTCTTGGCACTCAGCCTTCGCACCGCCACTCTCATCTCCACCTCGGTCACCTCTGGAGCATTGTTGCCGTCGTTGCCGTCGTGGTCCGCGTCGGACACCGCTGCTGGTGGCGGAGCCATAGGCGGGGGAGTATGCTCCCCTCGCGTAGGGAACAGAGCGCTCACCACACCCTCCACGAGCTGGGGCCGGAGACTCTGAGTCAGCGGGGGAGCCCATGGGCGGAGTTTCTCCATCACCATTTTGTATGGGCGTCCCCACGGATCGACGTTCAGAGACTCCAGCCACACGTTGCGGGCCTCGAGTTTGGCCCGCTTTATCTCCGCTCGGAGGGTGCGCTTTGCCGCCCTGTATCCCTCATACAGCTCCGCCTCTATGGCCTCCGCACCCGGTGGACGGGTGCGGCGCCTGCGGTGTCTAGTATACCGGCGTCGCGCAGCATTGCACGCATCGCGCAGTGCCGCAATCTCTGGCGACCACCAGTGTACTTGGCGCCGGGCACGTCCTGGCCGGACTCGGGGCATGGCCGCGTCGCATATTTGCGACATGGCCACCTGGAACCAGTCCGCCTCGACGTCGATGTCGACAGGCCTGTCCGGTGCTTGCACCCAGGCCTGGACTATCGCGGCTTCCTGGAGCAGGTCCCTGTCCAGCTGCCTCAGCGCCCAACGCGGACCACACGGGGTCTGTCGAAGAATTATTCTTAGGGCACTTTTGGGCAGCCATTGATTCCCTTGAGAGTGTCAAAATACACATTTGTAGCGACATAAACGGCCCTATCTTTTTTCCGATAACTTAGAAGACTTTTTCAAAGCTTCAAGGGATCGCAGATCAAAGTATATTTTTGGTTTTAATTTCAGCTCGCTAATTTACGCGTACCCGAGATATAGGGTCTTGACAGACAGACAGCCAAACGGACAACAAAGTGATCCTATGAGGGATCCATTTTTCCTTTTGAGGAAATAATGTAAGTTAGGATTTTAGTTAAGATGACTGTTGTCTCTGGTCTCATGTTAAACGTTAATTCAAAAGTCGAAAAATTATCACGCCAGTTATCGTGCTAGTTCCTTCAATTCTATTAACTATTCTACCTTTACAATTCGCCATATCATTTGCATACCGTAATTTATTACAACTAACCAACTAGCATACGCGAAAAATTCACAGTTTATTAACAAAAAAATAAAATGGCACGACATCGCGAATATTATAGTTTAAATTCCGTATAATTTAATGAAGCTGTTAATATAGTTATTTTTCATGTGTACATGTTGAGTTGCACGATACGGTCGTGTTTAGGCCCAGGACAGGGTGAGAAGCTTGAGCGGGTACTAAGGAGGGCACGAAGTAACAAACACATCGACGTAGTACTGTAATAAGGTAAAATATGAAAAATATGCAAATTTTCTTCACAATTTCAGGTTTAGTCCCATTAGAAAAGCTGTTTGTTATCATGACTAATCACGTGTTTAAGTATCGGTCACTAATTACCAGTCACCCTATATACAACAGGTTGATTGCAAAATTTATGTAATGGTTCAATCTCAATGATTTGTTTGTATTTAAGTTTTTTTTTGTATTTGATTGATGAATTGATTTTTTTTGTATTTAAGTAACTCAATGCATCCGTGAAATGGCTAGATTGATAAGAAAGAAAGAAAGAAAAAAAAGTAAAAAAAGAAAAATATTTATTTGACACATATAGACACACACAATGCAGAAACAACATGTAGACACTTAAGATAAAAAAAGGATAAAACAAAGACTTTAATCTAAACTATTGCGTCTCACCATCATAGATTGCATCACTGTTTACCATCAGGTGGGATTGCAGTTAAGCGCTAGTTTATATGAATTAAAAAACAGACATCTGCAACGACTATGTCTACCATCCAATCACAAGCGATTTATTTAAATTAGTTGCAATATGATTCAAATTAAATACATACGCAATATGGTATATAGGCTAACATTTTTCAAAAATCGTTAGTTCAATGGCCCATAAAAAATTAAACATTTGCCAATTATGATTCTCAATTCAAGTATAAAAAAGATGAATACAATTTAAATGTGATTATTTTATTATTATTACTGACTTAATGACATTCGACTCATCCGCGACGGTAACTAAAATCGCAGTTCAATTAGCATGAACCACATCGGATCGCTTCGCATTCGCGCCGCGTAATCGCTCCCGCTCCCGCCCATGCCACTGCGCGTTCACGCGGTACAAGTCCTTAGTAATTACATTAAAATATTATGTTAACTTTACTAATGTAAGTCTGAACATTGCTGCTTATTTTTATTTTGTGTTGTAACGAGATTGATACAGCAGTGTAAGTTGGTTGTTAGTCGAGCTTGAATAATTGTTATGCAAATTATGCCAAACTATTTTTGGTACTGTACCCAAGAACACGGTATTCCTACAGTATATTTATTCATTTTTGTATGTGGTGTGTATGTGTGTGTTTAATGGTGTGTATGTGTGTGTTTAATGGTGTGTATGTGTGTGTGTACGATTGTCACTCCTTCACGCTCAAACCACAGAAAAGATTTCGGTGAAATTTGCTACAGAGGTCTTGAAATAGCTCATATAGGATACTTTTTATCCTGGAAGTAGGTATGTTCCCTCAGGATATATGATTTTCTGCTTTTACACGGGCAAAGTCGCAGGAGAAGCAAGTTTTATTTAAGGTAGAATAAAAGAGATGGAAGAGTGCCTTTCCTCTTAACTGTGAAAATAATATTTATTTTTCCATATATTATTATTCCATTTATTTATTTAGGTTTAAATAGTTATAAAAGTATGTAGTTAAAAACACAGTTACAATCACTATAATATTACCAGCTGACATGAAAACATTATATCAAAGATATATCGCGATTAAAAATGGGGTGTGGGGGTAAGAGGGTGAATATTTTACGACCTACCAACCTACCAAACCTCAGACATACCAAATATTATATACACAAAAAAAAGTCATAAAAAATGGTCAAGCTGTTTTGAAGGAGTTCGATAACAAACAATTTGACACCAGATTTATATATATACACCGTGTAATTGACAGGTTGGCAAAAACTGAAACAGTAGCTTCATGACCATGATTATGACTGAAAAACGTTGGAATTTTCTTCAGGAAAATTGTCGAATTTTCCGACCGTTTTTCAACTAGATTTGTGTTTTATTCATTTGTTACAACAAAATCCAGCCCTAAAAACACAATTTTAGTGAAAAAAAGCAAAAAACTTAAATTCGGCAATGTAATCGTAAAAGAAAATTCACTCGCTCCTTTTGTATGGTACGCCTTTGCTTACGAGCCGACACTCTAGGGTTGTACCGCGTACGGAATTTAATACTTTTAATTTTATTTTCTTTATGTAAAATGCTTTAATAATAATTAGATACTCAGGAGTATGATTACTTTATTATTTATTAATTCCAAAAACCTTATTTTAAATCGTTAATGATCTACAGTATCAATTACGAAGCTACCCGAACTGTACACACGCGTTGCATTACAGTAATGTAAATTGTTTGCTTTAGACAATTTAGTGGTACATAAAACATAAAAACATCGTGTTAATATTGCTAGATTCACATTCTTTAACCTGTCAATCCCTGAGCGAAAGCCGGCGTACGCGCGTGTAGTTACGAAAATCTTTGCTTATTTTCGATTTTTACATACTATAAGAAAAACTTCTTATTTACGTTCTTGAATAAATACCCTATAAAAAAACCTTAATTTATAATCTATGCGAACGCCGACGTTTGTTTAGTGTTTAGAAAATGGTGCAAAATCGCGCGCGTGCTGCTTGGGGATTGACAGGTACTAGGTTTAAACTTAGAAGCAGAACCATGAGTAAAAGTTACAAAAGATAGCGGTTAATAACAATGTTTATCATACGATTACGATACGATTATTTTTCAATACCTAGTTCTTCATCTTTATCTCAATCGCAGGCCGACCACTGTAACTACTGCGCCATGGGCACCTCGACTAACGTACTTACTATTACCGAAATAAAAATGTTTAATTTCATACCATGTGGGCAGCCCTAATTGCTACACGTGTCACACTCTCAAAGGCGTGCCGACAAACGAAGCCGCTGAGGCGCTGAGCCGCCATTTTAGTTTGCCGCGATTGATGGTTTTTTTTTTTTTTTTTTTTTTTTTTTTTTGTGGTAGGTAAAATCATCCAATGACGAATCCCGCCCTTGGGTGGGGCGGGAAACAGTGTCAGACTTTTACTGACTAAAAACCTACCTTTCCATTCCTCGCCTTTGTCCCGGGGCCCGTGGTGACACTCTCGCATGACCTTTGGCCCCAGTAGGCTTCGGCCCTGCTGGACCCCTACAGTTTGCTGACAACTCCTTGAGGCGCGCGGGAACGGTGCGTGCCGTAGACGACCTGAGCTCGGACCGGTCTGTTACCGGACGGACGGACAGCGAGCTACCCATTGCCCACCGTCCGCGAGCCCGCGCCTACGGTGGCCGGAAATTGGGATCGGAAACCCGGCGGCGGCGGCGGCGTGTCCGCCTTTGCCTAAGGCGGTCGGCCTCCTCCTTTACTAGCATTACTGCTTCGCAGAAGGAGGCGACCGCCTGCCACTCCTCCTCGCTCCGGAGCATGGCTTGAACCAAGCCCCGGCGCGAGAGATCGCCGCCGATCGCCCCCACGAGGACACGGCGCTGCTCTTCCCAAGCGGGGCACACCTCGACTGTGTGCTCCACCGTGTCCACCGGGCGGTCCGCACAGTGGCGACACCCGGGCGTCGTCTCCGCACGAATCTTGTACAGGTACGGACCGAACTTGCCGTGCTCGGTCAGCACCTGCGCCAAACGGAAGGTGACGACGCCGTGGGGCCTTTCCAGCCACGCCTCAAAGAGGGGCCTTACCGCCTCGATCGTGGCGTGCCCAGCACGAGGTTGCGACAATCGCTCTCGCCATTTCACCATGAGATCCCGCCGGAGCTCTGTCCGCCATGCCGCGACTTGTCGCGGCAGCGGAGTTTCGCCCCGACGTTGCATCTCCACGCGTAAGTCATGCATGTGTGCAACGACTGTTGCCTCCAAATCCCACGGTGGTAGGCCAGCAAGGAGGCTCGCCGCTTCGCAGGACACCGTACGGTATCCGCGGATCATCCGGATGGCCATGACCCTCTGGCAGGCGGTTAGCCGGGCCGCCACTCGCTTCCGTAGCGATGGCGCCCACACCGGCGCACCGTAAAGGGCCATGGACCGAACGATGCCTGCGTAGAGCCTCCGGCAGGAGGCGTCTGGACCCCCTAGGTTCGGCAGGAGCCGCTTGAGCGCAGCCCCAGTCGCATTCAACCTGGGAGCCAGACGTCGGAAGTGCTCCTTGAAGTTCCACCGGCTGTCGAGGACGAGTCCCAGGTACTTCATCGTCGACCCGACGCCGATGTGAACTCCTCCTACCGTTAATTGGGAGCCCGGAGGTGGCGCGCTCCGAGGGCCGTGAAAACACATGGCCTCGGAGTTGTGCAATGCCACCTCGAGTCCCAACTGCTGTATCCTCTCCACGACTGTCGCAACCCCGCGCGTCGCTAGTTCGACCGCCGCCTGGTACGACCGTCCCCGCGCCAGGACCAGCGTGTCGTCTGCGTAACAGACCACGCTGACCCCGTCGGGGAGGTCGGCCCGCGATTGATGGTGCGATCTGGACGTCTATTTCGTTTTCTTTCAACTGTCGAGAGTTCGGGACTGTGTGTTGCGTTCAGTTGAGTTGTGTGTTTTTGTGTTGTGTGGTACTTATCGTCATGAATCGGCGTAATGAAACGTTTAGTGCTCGCGAATATGGCCAGATGTTAATGTGCTTGGGTGAAGCTAGAGGAAACGCGTCGTTGGCATTAAGGCTCTATGTTCAAAGACACCCAAATGAACGACATCCAGCTAATAGTCGTACTATCACACGGGCATATCAGCGTGTTTTAGAAAATATACCTATTGTGCCGCATCAGGGTGCTGGAAGGACAATCCGTGCTCGTTCTGAGCAGGCGATTTTAGATGTTGTCCGTCGAAATCCGCGTTTGGGAACCCGTACTGCTGCAAAACTTGTAAAGCGTAGGTAATAACGGACCCCGTGTTTCACATTGGGCTGTGCACAAAGGCCTTCGAAAGGACCAGCAACGTCCATATCGGATCCATAAAGTGCAGGCTCTGGTACCTGGTGACTCAACGCGTAGACTGGCGTACTGCAGATGGCTGATACATCGGCAGCAGCTAAATCGCCAATTCGTTTCACGGGTGAACGACCCGAGAGACTTTAGGTAAGTGACTATTTTAATTTTTGATAGGTGTTGAATTTGTGTTTAAATTTTTTGATAGGTGTGTTTGTGTGTGTAGTGTACTATGTATTTATTCCAAACAAGGTATGAATGGACAACGCGCGAGGTACAGGGTCGCGCGCGTATCGCAATGTTCGTTATACATTGCGTAGCCGAAATAAAATTGAAAATTGAAAAACGTTCACCTATCATTTCCGGGAAAATATTTCACTATCAAAATATTAACAATAGCAGTCTGAATTCATACTTTTCGTTTTTGCCAACCTGTCAATTACACCCGGTATATTTATATTAATTATAGGTTACTTCTAGGCAAGCGTGTTCCATCGTCGGCCACATCTTTGCTTTCCATCAGGTGAGATAGTGGTCAAACGCGAGCATATCAACAATAAAAAAAAATATATTAAGTATATGCTTTAGTTTAAAATTTCACATACTCTTTTTCTTTTGTTTTTATCACATTTGTCTGTATTTCTGTTAATCAATCCTTTCGCAGGTCTGTAGGAAGAAGTTTCTATAATAATATGCAATACTCATTTTTAATTTTATAATAAAAACGCCTTAAATCCAGCCTAAAATAGTTTCGTTGAAATAGCCTTTTTCCCATATATATTTTAAAACTGTATTTATCTGACTGTGCTATTCAGTTAAAATTATTCATTCAAAAAACTGTCAAATCGAACCCTAAAACCGAATATTGTGTCCGAATCTTCAGTAAGTCTTTATAATGACATATTCAATGTTTTATTTTTACCGTTTCCAATAAATAAATAAGGTAAAAAAGGAAACTTATTCACGACGCTCAGTTTTACCTTTCACACGAACTAGTAATAGTCCCTTGCCTTCAACTGTTCAAAGTTTGAAGTTCAGTTAGATCTAAAGATCTCAGGAAGAACTTCAATCGAGACAAAGAACTTCTCACAACTTGAGTAGATTTCTTCAGTAAGTTTAAATAAAAAAATAAGAGCTTCTCTGAAAGCACTGTCATTTTACGGTACCGTCTTGAAATTAGTTTAAAAAACTGCTGTTTTTTAAAACGTACCTTCTTTGAAGTAATAAAACAAACGTCTTCAACTTTAATAATAATGTTTTTATAATAATTAAATTAAAACCTTTAATAAGAATAAAAAATATATAAATATTCTATTTTTTTATTATTTATTGAAGGAGTTGGGGAAGGCCTTTGCCCAGCAGTGGAAAAATATAGGCTGTAAAAAGTTAAAATAAAATAAATAAATAAAATTTACTGCTTTTTTGTAATGTGGCCCAAATACTTTTACAAAATAGTAAACCAGCGATTCGAGAAGAAGGAAATAATAATATTTATAAATATAATTTATAAATGTTTTAAAATGAATAAAGACAAGCATTCCATATTGTCTTCATGTCTACTAGGGGGCGCCAGGGTATTAGTTGCACCCGGGCGCTCCGAAGGCTAGAGCTGCCTCTGCTGGTGCTATCTGTAAAAGACCCAATTGTAGTTAGGTGTAAAATATCTATAGTATTATTTTTATTATATTTTTTTTTAAATAAGTCGTTGATCAGCATATGCACACCAACGACTTATTTAACGAGTCAATGACCTTGTTGGTAGTTGTCGATCGTTGCGTACTAACTACCTACAGGTCATTGGACTCGCTCAGCTGACGTTTACTTAAAGAAATTAATTTCGTACATGTGTAAATTAATTCGAGTTTTAAAAAAGTACTTTATTTTTTTAATTTTATCTTTACAGATCGATAGTTTTTCATGTACCAAATCGACCCTCCACGGGATTAAAACGATCAAAATTTGACGGTGTATAAGTAAATAAACAAATTTATACAAATCAAAGAACCAAACCACAAATTAAATGCGTTTTACGAAAGTAAACCGAATAAGTGTGACAACTAGTCACATCACAATCCCACAACGACTAGTTATCCACTCAAACTACCACAGATATGTCAAACAGACATATTGTGCAAACCACAGACAACCAACTGGTCTCCTGTGGTGGCTGTGTGACCAGCCAATTAAACCGACTCTGACACATTTAATGGTAATGAACTTCAGTTCTAACCTCAAAACTACTGGTTTGTAGACAGGCAACTAGCTGCTAGATAAAAATAATACTCCCGACCGTATTTCGATCACGGTGGCCACTCTCAACAGAGATTAGCCTAGTACGAGGAAGATCCTCACACCTGCACTCACTGTTCCTTTACTCCTATAGTCCGATTTTTTTTTTTTTTTTTTTTTTTTTTTTTTTTTTTTTTTTTTTTTTTTTGGGTAGTTAAAATCATCCAATGACGAATCCCGCCCTTGGGTGGGGCGGGAAACAGTGTCAGACTTTTACTGACTAAAAACCTACCTTTCCATTCCTTGCCTTTATCCTGGGGCCTTTGGTGACAGTCTCACATAACCTTTGGCCCCAGTAGGCTTCGGCCCTGCTGGACCCCTACAGTTTGCTGACAACTCCTTGAGGCGCGCGGGAACGGTGCGCGCCGTAGACGACCTGAGCTCGGACCGGTCTGTTACCGGACGGACGGACAGCGAGCTACCCATTGCCCACCGTCCGCGAGCCCGCGCCTATGGTGGCCGGAAATTGGGATCGGAAACCCGGCGGCGGCGGCGGCGTGTCCGCCTTTGCCTAAGGCGGTCGGCCTCCTCCTTTACTAGCATTACTGCTTCGCAGAAGGAGGCGACCGCCTGCCACTCCTCCTCGCTCCGGAGCATGGCTTGAACCAAGCCCCGGCGCGAGAGATCGCCGCCGATTGCCCCCACGAGGACACGGCGCTGCTCTTCCCAAGCGGGGCACACCTCGACTGTGTGCTCCACCGTGTCCACCGGGCGGTCCGCACAGTGGCGACACCCGGGCGTCGTCTCCGCACGAATCTTGTACAGGTACTGGAACGGCAATCTCGACCGGAGAGAGATCCGGCGCAGGACCAACGGCTTTACATCCTATCCGAGGCATGTTGGTGGAATGTAACACCACCAACTTTCAAACTCCGGGCAGAGTAATTCTTAATAGAAAACCCATTAGCACTATTTGCCCTTTCCGCAGTCGCTTGCGACCACGAGACCAATAGGGATGTAGCGACATCTATGTCGTCAAAAAAGAACTATCCTGCATCGCGCAATTAAAGTTCTCCGCGCAATTTGAACATAAAGAACATCCCGAAATCATCTATCAGGCCTAACACCCGTCTGGTTGGAGGATCCTCCATTTTCAAAGGCGGCGTATGGGACTTTACTCTCTTTTCCACATACCCTCCATAGGGAGTTCTGCTACATAATACAAAACGTCTGATCGGATTTAGATGAAACTTTAGCACACGGGTAGGCTATGTCCTAGTAATACCAGCGAAGGAGATGACAGTTACCCATCAGAGAATAGCCCGACTGACGCCCCGGGTGTTAGAAGTCGCAGGACAATTTACGGCCTCCGTAGGTGAGGGCTTCTGGACAATGAGCAACGGCTGGCTCGTCGTCCGCCTGTCCGATAAGGACCAGGTTCCAGTCAACGGCACGTAATGCTCTACACGCGCCTCAAACAGATGTTATCAAAACTGAAGGGGCCCTGCAGGGCCGATACCTGTTAGAGTTGCGAGAAATTTTGGAAGAGTGACTGTGACCTTGAAATGCATACTGAAGAATCTATATTCTTGCGGGATGCGGGTAGTAAAAGTCTGACACGCCTTTTCCTTTCACTCTAGAGCGGGAGAAGTGAATTCCTACATAAAAAAAAAACGGCTAGATTATGTCATATTCTAGAACAAGGACATAGGATACTGTTTATCGCGTGAAAATAGTAAGCAACAAATAAATTGATACCCTTTGCTGTGGTTGTGCGCGACCACCCACTTCAATTGAGACTCGAAAATCGGTTAAGTACTGCGCATTCAAGGTCGACCGCCATGATGGTTCAACTTGTGTGACGAGGATTATAACCGATTTTCGAGTCTCAGGCAAGGCGGAGGGGCTGCGCGTAGCTGTGACGGCTGGTTCAACGTATTTGCCACGTACTTATGTTACCTTGGTATAATTTTCAACCAAGAAAGCCGCTGAAGCCGGTGAAGTTTCTAACTTCACCAAAACAAATCTACTAAATGCAATCAGTAAAGCATATAACAGCTTTACAAAGACAACACTAGTTACGTGTACAAACCACAGACAAGTAACTAGTCCCGGCGGCCGTGGGGACAGCCAATTAGACTCCGATGCAGTTTATGGTAATCTACTTCGGTTTTAACCTCAAATTCACAGATATCTAGACGGGTGACTCGTTGCTTAGCTGCGATACAACGGAAAATAGATTGTGACGAAAGTAAAAACACTTATAATTCCTTAGGGTTCCGTGCCTCAAAAGTAAAAAATATAACCCTTATAGGATTACTTTGCTGTCCGTCTGTCTGTCTGTGAAGACCCTTTATCTCGGGAATGCTTAGAGATATCGAGTTGATATTAAAACCATAACAGTCTAGCCTGCGGTCCCTTGTAAAAAAAAAAAATACGGCCGTTTATGTCGCACAAAATCATATATTCGACAGTCTCAAGGAAACAAAATCCATCCCGTTAACCTAGAATTCTGAAAGTTTTGTTGTTTTTTTTTAAAAATAAACTATTTTTTCAATCCGGAAAAGTCTTCGAGGCTTCATTCGGGGATTGAAATATTTACATATGTAAGTTTGTACGAAACCCTTAGGCCGTGTTTACGGAGACGCGCCGCGTTGCACGGCGCGTTGGGCATTTCATCGTACATTGCAGCAGCGAGCCGCGTCATCGCTCGCGCAAACACAAACATATGGGCATGTACGACGGACCGCCCGATGTGTCGCGCAACGCGCCGCGTCTACGTAATCGAACACTTAGTATACGAA
This sequence comes from Leucania comma, assembly GCA_958295575.1. NCBI lineage: Eukaryota > Metazoa > Arthropoda > Insecta > Lepidoptera > Noctuidae > Leucania > Leucania comma. Next base: position 7,615,101 of record OY282474.1, on the reverse strand, counting down.
TCGGAATCGCACAGTTTTTATCCTAACCGTTTAGTTTTTTCTATTTGTGAAGTACAAAAATTTGCCTTCATTTAAGACAAATTGGACTGATTTTGGTCAGGTATCTACACTAAATCGCAGTTTCAGGAAAAAAGTAGGGAAGAAGTTAGAAATACGAAGTTTTGGGAACACATTTATTGTACATACAGCTAAGGAGTAGAATTCTCTGCCGGAATCTGTGATTCCTGATAGCTTCAACTTAAGGGTCTTTAAGTCAAGAGTGAATCGGCTACTTCTAGGCAAACGTGCTCCATCATCGGCCATATCATCGCTTACCATCAGGTGAGATAGTGATCAAACGCGAGCCTATCCTTAATAAAAAAGCAATCTATTCACACTTGACTTTTTTTTCGGTGGATAAAAATCATCCAATAACATCTCCCGACCTTGGGCGGAGCGGGAGATAGTGTCAGACTTTTAATGACTAAAAAACCCACTCCGCTCCTTCATAGCGTCATAACTTTCACATTTACCTATGGCCCCAGAGTAGACTTCGACCCTGCTGGGCCCCTACAGTTTGCTGACAACTCCTTGAGGCGGGCGGGAACAGTACGCGCCGTTGACGACTTAGGCCGGTGTTCACCAACACTAAACCGACCGTTAAAATATTAAAACGGTTGTTTAAGCAATTTTTCGTGTTCACCACATCCTAAACATCGGTTATTGACGTTAACCGGATGATTATCTTAACCGGACTGCAAGAGGTTGTTTAAACGTTGGTTAGAGTAATTTGGCAGAACTTTTGTAGGTTATATTGTTCGATTTACCAACGAAGTACCTATTTATCTGTGAAAAATAGTGGCTTTTAATTTTTTAATGAATGATGAATAAAATCTCGATGTGTCAGATTATTTGGATGAGTTAGAAAGGACGACAAAAAGACCCATCTTTCAAAATCATCATTTCTATTATGAAGAATTTTCGTCAATATACTTGTACTTTATAACAAGCTATGCTAATAGCTTTCTCATGATTAGTAAATTTGTAATAAACTGTTCCTTTTCGACGGGTCCCAAGAACAAAATCTTCTGGAAAAATAAGACGAAAAGTATTTTATTACATATTCGTTTCGTACAGACAAAACTATATGGCCCTATTATTTTTTATTTAATATCGTTTTACTTTTTGGAAATAACCAATCGAACACTCCACCACTTCTCAATATCAATCTTATTATTTACACAGAACTTCAAAACATCATATGACACACATATATCGCATGTAATTCGATATTTTTTACATATACACTTTTGTTCTTGGAATCCGTCGTTTTGTTTTCAATATTACAAATTTAAAACAAAAATATCATAAAACTTCACTAGAGAATCAAAATGAACCACACTGACAGACAAGAGCGCGCTAATAAACCATCTAACGTAAAATGTGTTTCTCGTAAAGCCAAAGAAACAAAGAACAGCAACTTTCACAGTTTATGGCATAACCTATTATCTGGCCATATTGAAAAGTTGTTAGGGCGAACGAGATTTCAAGATGTAACCTTACATTTTATTTGGTAGTATTGCATTGCTCACTCATTCATTCAAAAACGTTCCGTTATGTCCCGGTTAAGTAACCGAACACCGAAAAGTGATGGTGAACACAAAAAAACCGCTTCTTGTTTAACCACTGTTTAAATATTAATAGGCCGATTACGAAATCAATGTTTAAATTTGTTTCGGTGAACATGGCCCTTAGGCTCGGACAGCGAGTCACCATTGCTCGCCGTCCGCATGCCCGCGCCAACGATTCACTCTTGACTTAATTTTTTTTTTTTAATTTATTTGGATTTATAAGAACTGCAGGCAGAAAAATGCAGGAATAGTGGAGAAGTTAACTTTGTAGTATAAATCAACAAAACAATCTTGATCCGAACTTCTACTCGTAAATATCAAAATTCCTCTCAAAACACTAACCCAATAATTTATGAACACTTCTATAAACCGCACTTTCAACCCGTAATAATTCACACGCATGACAGTAAAATGGACATATTTTCAATTATAAACTCTTTTATGTACCTTACCGTTATCCGGCGATCAAAAATGATAAATTGCACTTTATATGAAGCAGTATAATAGTCTCCGCGTCGATAACAATGAGAGAAAAATGGTGAAAAAATGGGAATGTGTTGGCGTCATCGCCAAATATGCACCGTCATTAATTTGACGGTTTACGGTTTTGTAGGGTTCCGTACCTCAAAAGGAAAAAACGGAACCCTTATAGGATCACTTTTTTTGTCCGTCTGTTTCTGTCTGCCAAGACCTTTTGTCTCGGAAACGCGTGGAGGTATCGGAAGCTATGAAAAAAATAAACTTCTAGGTTGACAAAAAAAGAAAACGATACGGCCGTCTATCTCGCAAAACTATATTTCGGCACTCTAAAGGGAATCAAAATTTATAGGGTACTTCCCGTTGACCTAGAACCCTGAAATTAGGCACGAAACAAGGTCTTATAGCACAAGTATAGGAATAAATCTGAAAACTGAAAATTTGTAATTACGTCATAAAAAAAAAAATCTATTCAGAAAAACTCTTGGAGACCCAATTCGGAAATTGAACTATTTACATAAGTTAGTTTGTACGGAACCCTCAGTGTACGAATCCGACTCGCACTTTCCCAGTTTTTCTACTGTCTTTTTCAATGAAAACTTTGATGAAGTTGTTTAGGTGGTCTATGTATGTGCTAAGTATTCCTTCGAAGAGCTTAATTTGATCACTGTTACGCTCGCACTTGACCACTATCTCAACTGACGCAAAGTGACGATGTGGTCGACGATGGAGCACGCTTGCCTATAGGTTATTCACTCTTGACTAAAAGATCCCCAAGTTGTTTCAGATTCTGGTAGGGAATTTTCGCGCTTAACTGTAGGAACAATTATTATTAATGTGTTATCAAATCGGTTCTTTTGGCGTTTCTACCTCCACCCTCGATTCCAAATTCAATAGTATAACCACCTCCGTTTCCTCCTAGTTTCAACATCGTAGGCTTGCAGACGACAAGCAATGGATAGCTCGTCGTCCGGCCAACCGGTAACCGACTAGACTGACCCCGAGTGGTCAACGGCGCGTCATGTTCCACGCGGGTCTCAAAAATATGTCAACAATACGGTAGAGGTACAGCAGAGTCGAACAGGGTCGAAGCCTGGGGCGCGCCACAATTGGGGCGATAAGGCCCATCCTTGAGGCGTGGCTGGAAAGACCTCACGGCGTTCTCAACTTCCGCTCGACGCAGGTGCTTACCGAACACGGAAAGTTCGCTAAGTACCTGTTCCGGATTCGTGCGGAGGATTCGCCCGGGTGTCGCCACTGTGCGGAACATCCGGAGGACACGGTGGAGCACACTGTAGAGGTGTGCCCCGCCTGGGCGGAGCATCGCCGTGTCCTCGTGGGGGCGATCGGCGGCAGCGATCTCTCTCGCCGGGCCTTGGTTCAGGCCATGGTCCGTAGTGAGGAGGGATGGCAGGCGGTCGCCTCCTTCTGCGAAGCAGTAATGCTAGCAAAGGAGGAGGCCGACCGCATCAGGCAGAGACAACGGGGCGCTCGCCCCAGCCGCCGCCGGGATTCCGATCCCGATTTCCGGCCACCGTAGGCGCGGGCTTGCGGACGGCGTGCAATGGGTAGCACGCTGTCCGATCGTCCGGTAACCGACCGGACCGAGCCCAAGTCGTCGACGGCGCGTTCTGTTCCCGCGCGCCTCAAGGAGCTGTCAGCACACCGAAGAGGCCCAGCCTGCTAACTGCAGGCAGGCAGGGTCGAAGCCTACTGGGGTCATGGGTTAGTTCCGAAAGGAATGCTCGACCCCGGCACGATAGGCTACGAAGGAACGGGGTTGGTTTTTAGTCAGTAAGAGTCTGACACTACTTCCCGCTCCGGCCAAGGGCGGGATTTGTCATTGGATGATTTTACCTACCATAAAAAAAAAAAAAAAAAAAAACAGGGTCGAAGCCTACTGGGGTCAAAAGTCTGTTTCTGAAAGGAAGGCTCGGCCCTGGTATGAAAGGCAACGAAGGAACGGATCGGGTTTTTAGTCAGTAAGAGTCTGACACTATCTCTTGCTTCGCCCAAGGGCGGGAGATGTCATTGGATGATTTAAAACACAAAAAAAATAGTCTACTGGGGCCATGTGTTTATTTCCAAAAGGAAACCCCAGGGTCCTGGAATGCAAAGGTAATAATGGATGATGGGTGTGATTTTAGTCATTAAAAGTCTGACATGCCCTCGCGCTCCGCCCTGGAGTGGGAGAAGTCATTGGATGATTTCCAACCTTAAAAAAGCCCTAGTATAAACATGTTTTTTTTATTATACGACTTTATTTTTAGTATATGCGAAACCCGAATCACCGGTTTAGTATTTTTATACACAGAATCTATGTACCAAACATAACAAAGTTATAAGTTTGTTATGTTACCTGGTTATCCACACAAACACATGGTCATCAGGCCATCCGGGCGACTGAGGAGTTGTTTTACTCCTGCGCCCAGCTGTACCAGGGTGGGCTTTGACCTACCGTATCCTGTGTTCTACTTAGCATAGGTGATATCTAATTTGTAACCTGTATTTAAATATTTTTGGAAAAAAAATTAACATTGTGTAAAAATCATTGGAAGAATCGATTCAGTTACTGATTCTAAACAAACTATATTCAGGTTTCGTTATAAAAAATAATGTTGTATACAATGATAATAATATCATTGGTTGTATAATTCTTACTCGTAATTATTACTCATGTCAACATCTCTATTCGAAAGTAAACTTAATCAATCAAAGTGCTCTAAATATATCACTCATCGTAAATAATATGTGTTTACACAAACCACATACTAATGAAAATAATTACATTTGAATAATTTATCCTGATAGGTGTGGTGAATGTTAATCTGTCAAATCGTTGCTGTATTTAAATAGTATTAAATTCTGTATGAATAGTTAATCTAGTGGATTTATCGTTGATGGAATGGAGTTCTGCGGCGTTTGATCTAGTGCTTGTGTAATTGTTTAGGTATAATGGTGTATAATGGATATGTTTGCGAAATCATCTAATTTTTTTTTTCCGCTCTGGATAGAGCGAGAGGAAGTCGTCACCATCTTTGTACCCCTGTCACGTATTTTATTTAAAGTCGACAACACGCTTTTTTTTTTGGGGGCAAGGTCTTATAGCACAAGTATAGAAACAAATCGATTTGGAAAATCTTCGTGACTTGGGGGCTTACTCTCGAGTTTAATTCCGATCGGTTGACATTGGAATTATGACGTTAGGTACTCTTGAATTCGATGCTAGTGCCAAATTGCATGACTTTTTTGGGAAACTAAGTAAAATGGGGTTTGGCTTTGGCGTGTGGTCACGCAATTTTAATTCAATTTGGCCCTAGCATCGAATTTAAGAGTACCTAACGTCACAATCCCAATGTCGACCGAACGGAATTAAACTCGAGAGTAAGCCCCCTGATTCGAGAATTTGACTATTTACATAAGTCACTTTGTCCAGTTTTTTCAATTCTATCCTGTCACTCGTCACGCTATGACTAACTACAACGATCATTTTAGGAACAAGGAAAAGAAAAGGAGATTGAAAATGACGATGACCATTTAAACATTTTTATTTACTGTAAACATGGCCACCGTAACTTAAATTGATACATTATCCTTGATTCCAAAACATTCAAACTCAAACTCAAACTCAAACTCAAAAGCATTTATTTCAAATAAACCATTTACAGGCACTTTTGAAAGGTCAAGGTGTCAGTCTGTCAGAAAAAAAATGATGCTAATTGCACATTCCAAAGCGTAGATCTCTATGGAGAAGAATGTGCAAGAAACTCCATGGACACTCTTTTCAATCATTTTATGTATAACAAATATCTCTGTTACATGTTTCTTGTCGCTGCTATTATGTGAGAACAATGTCAATAAAATAAAGTAAAGACAAAAAAAAAAGGCATTCTAAATAAAGATATTAAAATAAACCACTGGCAGCTAAGAGATGACCAGTCTCAACTGACAGCGCCCGTTCACGGACATGACGCGCATATCAGCACCACTCAGCTCAACCATTTTGAAGGGAACCGAACATTACCTTAAGTAGTTATCGTGAAAGCCTGTCCATCACTCGACCTATCCAATGTTGAGCCCAACAAAATAGTACTCCCTTTCCTCATCTTAAAGTGGAAACTATTGTCCTCAACGGAATTTTCAAGTGACATGTTTTGGCATCCGTTTTCCCATGAATATTTGACAAAACTATGTATTTTGCGCTAACTTTTCTTCGTGTTCCCTCTCATATAAGTTTTCTGTCCTCCCAAGAGTGAGCCGCAGTTACTTGAGCTCGCTATAGTCTTCCAAAATCAATATGAAACATTCGACAATTTGTGCGGTTACAGGAGACTAAATATCTTGAGAATTGTCATGAGGAAAAGTGGGAAGTTATGAATTACTACTTATAGCAGTAGTTTATTCCTTATAAATACTATTATAATGATCTTGTTGATTTCAGAGCTATTTTTAGCAAGTTTTAGTTACGCCAATGTAACTTAATTTATCATAGGTTTTTTTTTAATACAAGAAACATTTTTCTGATAATAATTATAGGCACACATCAAACCGGCTGAAATTGTGTCCAAAATACAAGTGATATTGCTACATTGTATAGCAATGCTTAATCTCTGGCTGAGGTAAAAGCCAGGCCTTGGGTTATGCATATTTGGGAAAATCTTATGCGCGTATGAGCACACAGACCAAAGCTTTAGTATCGATCTCCGTAATAGGTAAATAAGCGTAAACAACGGCATATACGCAAGTGCATGAGGGCTATGGTCTGCAATAAAGAATACATCTATCTGTCTGGACATGGAAAATTATGTTTAAGAAACTAAGTAATAAATATAGACATCGAATCCGAAACAGGAACCTTCCGAAACGCCTAAGTCCGATAAGGACTTACGCGAAACGGAAAATGAAGAGGTCCATGACCTCCAAAAAAGGAGCCATCACCTTTCTAACTATTTCTCAAAGAGAGGACTGATCGCCGCGACTGTGGCGTGCCTAAAACCTAGAACACCAGTTAATTTGATTACCATTAGGAAAAAAAAATACGCCTTTATAACCTATTATTCCTTTTAACATAATATTTAGTATAACAAACTCTGTACTACAATGGATATGAAAAATTGCACGTCAAGCCTTGTATAATTTATTACCTAGGCCTAGGCTATTATTGCTGTATACATTATGTTCTGAATGGTTAGCAAAAACCTACATGAACTAGCACAAATTAGTTAGGTTATAATATATACTTTTATACAGGCACACAAAAAGATTACGTGACAAGGGGATAAATCAGTATCTTTAATTCGCGAATGGCATGTTGAATTCCAAACGAAGGGAAGGTTGCTAAGTATTAATCCTGAACTCAGTGAGGGAGCAATAAAATTAACTCCCGAGCACTGCGAGGGAGTTAATATAGAAACCTGAGTGAAGTAAAGAATTCAAGCCACTCAAGACAAAGACAGTATTATCCCTGTGTAAAAAGTAGATTGTATGTATGATATACAACCTTATTTTTAATATATGCGGAACCCGATACATGGGTCTAGAATATTATTATTTTACATTATTATTATTTCTAGTATATTATTTTTATACAAAGAATCTATGTAAAAAATTTCATAACTGTATCATGAAAAATTACAAAATTATAAGCTTGTTATATTAACCTGGTTGTCCACACAAAAACATGGTCATCAGGTCATCCGGGCAACTAAGGGGTTTGTACTCTGGCATCTAATGCCCGCTATGACCTGTGTTGTACTTAGTATCGGTTGTGTCCAACTTAGGACTTTTTTAAAATATATTTGGGAAAAATATATCATGGTGTAAAAATTATTGGAATCATTGGATTCAGTTACTGATTCTGACAAAAAAATTGTTCCCAAAAAGCTTTGTAGGTATGGGGAAATAAGGAAAGTGGTTGATTAACCACGCTAATATTATAAAGACAAAAGTTTGTATAAGAAGGCTAATTTGTGTGTATGTGTGTGTAATGGGTACTTCTTTACGCTCAAACGGTTGAACGTATTTGGATAAACTCTTTATTCCAGGAATATATGCTTTCAAGCTGCACCATAGATTTTCTAAAAAATCTATGAGATGCACATAATGCATGGGCGCGCCGTGGTGTTGTCACTTCATACTTAAATACACAGTCTCCTTATTTTTACTTATCTAAAATTTATGATTTTTTATTTTATTTTTATCTTTTTGCACATTGCACCGTTTCTCTTCTCTCTTCTCGTCTTTCTGTCAGCACTGGCCAACGCTGAAAACCAGCGCTGTCTGCTCATCGCATTGTGCATGAGGGCACAGCTTTATGCTGAGCGTTCGGCCGTTTTGCACGGATGTGGCGCATATCTTTCCTTTAAAATAATACGTTTGTATAGTTTTTAGTTGCGTCATTCCGTGTAAATAAACTGTTTTTCTTTCTAAGATCATTTACTATACTTTCACGCGAGCGAAACCGCTAGCAGATGCTAGTACATTCACAGTATACAGACATTCAATAAAGTTAACTAAATGTTTTGTCATCTCGTAAAAACCGTGCAAACCAGGTACAGGCCGCTACTTTTACATATTATATAAAATTTACCTACATGTCAGGAAAAGGTAGAAAATATTATCCAAAATGATAATAATTTCGTACAACGGTTGGCTGAGGTCGGGTTGGGTCTAGTCAAATCACCAGCGACGTGTTTAGGAAAATGTTATTTGGTTGCTTGGTTAGGAAAATAATTTCAACGTTTACGTGAATTTATCAAGAAGCAAGGGTCGTTTTTCATTGTCAATTATTTTGAAAGACGGAAAAAAAGAAGACGAGAGATGCACGCTATGATGGCAGAAACGTATGGCGATGCGCCACCGATACATGGTTGACATCTCACCTATAGGTACGAACAAAACGTTTTGGGAACACATTCACTGTACGTACTAAGGAGTGAAATTCCTTACCAGAGTCTGTGTTTCCTTATGTCTACAAACTGGGGATCTTTATGTCAAGAGTGAATAGGTTACATCTAGTTAAGCACATCTTATCGTTGATCGCGTCGACGCTTTCCACTAGGTGAGTTACGGTCAACCGAGAACCTACCAGCAATAAAAAAGAAACGCCCAACTGCTCCACAATTCAACACATCATCACATCATCAGAACATCTCTCCCCTAGACAGACTGCAGTGACCACTCTGGCAATCTCTTAACCGACTGAGGCCTCGACTTAGCCGCTATAGAAATAATTTGGCCAAAACGACTGCCAACCTGACCTCTAAAATCCAATAATTGGGTAACACGATACCCCTTGACGCTTCTCGGGCTTCTGGTTACCCTGGATCTACAAATGACAGCTGTAACCAACAATTTCGCGTTGTTTCAGATGTACGGAGGTATCTCAATATGTTAAGATAGTCACCCATCCAAATACAAACCTGTATAGAAAAAGAAAACATGCTACGTCGACCCAAAAGAATGGAACAAGAACAATGGGATTATGAGTAAGACAAGAGCCTTAGCCAAGTTGATAATCTACAATCGTTAACTCTATTAGAAAACTAATAAAATGCATGGGAATGACATCTCAACAAAATTCATAGCCAAGTTCACATCGTTCAAAATGACAGAATGAAATGTAGTCGTTTCTATAATGTTCGTCGCCACATCCTGTGGTTTTAAGGTTATATTTGAACCTCGGCTGCAGGCTGTGGATGCAGGCAGGATATGCGGCGGCTGCATAAAGCTGGCTACAGCTGCACGTCTGGTTTTCTATTTGACTGAGTGTGAAGAGTATTCCAATTCAGGCTGTGGTTGCAGATCGCGGCAGCACTCGCAGCCGAGGCTCGGCAGCATAACTAGTTTTCTATGTAGTAGTATGGATTTGGGTGAAAATTTGTACCGAGCGCGGCTGCAGCGGCACGTACTACTGCCGCATGTGTTACCCGCACCCGCAGTCTGCAACTGAGGTTCGAGTACCTTTATGTTATAAATGGCACTTCGCTGAGGCGTTACCTATTCTAGAAAGAGATTCTACACGAAACGGTCGTAACTTGGCTAGGCCAGCTGATAATGTTCTAAATCTAAACTAATTTTCGCACATACTCTTTATTGCTTTTAGTAATGGAACATCCGAAAAATAAGTAAAACCAAAATTAATCACTGAAACATTTGGAACGTTTCAATCATTAAAAGTCTGGCCCAAAATCGAGTCTCTAATTAAAAGTTCTCTCTCGGAGCAATTTTATTGAATTACCGTAATATCTAAATGGCGCAATTAACAAAAATCGAAACTCGTAGTCGGTATACGGACTATAAATCATGGATAAAAGGGGCTTTTGTTCAATAAGCTGTGCTTACATGAGCATCTTTTCAGAAAATATTCGTCATCATCATCATCACACCCGAAAGATGTCCATATTCTTAGATTAATTAATTATTAGATTTATTTTGACGATAATGATTCATATTAAGGAAAAAATGGGGAGCAGTGTAGACTAAAAAATTTAAACTATTTTTGCAATTGCCATCAGCAAAAGCTGATGAAAATTCTTTTCTTGATGAAAACATCAAGAAAAGAATTTTCTAAATCGATCCGGCTGTTTTCAAGTAATCGTAGAACATACATGAAAAAAATCGGACGGATTGGGAACCTTGTCCTTTTTTGAAGTTATCATCCACCCCCCCCCCCTTTCCCTAACTAGTTTGATGTCGACTTCCACTCTAACTAAATGCAGCTGAATATCGTTGTATTACATGGAGCGAAGTGAGAAATGAGTATAATTTAGGGGAAGTTTGTAAGTGGCGCCAGTGACTGAAAAGTTAAAAGGAAATCGTTTGTCTTGGTATAGTCATGTGAAGAGGAGGAATGAGACGCCTGTTACTAAGAGAGTTATGAGTTTACATGTGGATGGATGGAGAGGGAGAGGGAGGCCAAAGAAGAGATGGATGGATTGTGTGAGGAGTGATATGAAAGAAAAGGGAGTTAGTGATAGCGTGACGAGTGACAGGAGAGAATGGAAGAAAACAACGTGTTGCGCCGACCCCAAATAAAACGGGATAAGGGCAGGAAGATGATGACATGGAGCGATAGTCCATCAAATTACGTGCTTTCTGCGGCACGAGGTATGTATTAATAATATCCTAGATTTCAGAAAAGTAGTGTATTGAATGAAACATTCACACTGGTACTGGTAAAGCCGGGTCTTTTCAGTCTAAAACATCAGGTAGATGCTGACAGAGCTGTCTGGTATTATGCTGAACTGTTCCTATTTGGCATAGCCGTGAGATACACGATGTTGATGTAATTTTATTTTATTTCTATATAAATTATTTTCTTCATAGTGTGCTGGTGTGTAAAATAAATGTCTTTTTAGAGTTCCGTACCCAAAGGATAAAAACGGGACCCTATTAGGTACTAAGACTTCACTGTCTGTCTGTCACCAGGCTGTATCTCAAGAACCGCTACTCAGCTGACATTTTCATTGATGATGTATTTCTGTTGCCGCTGTAACGACAAATACTAAAAATAGAAAAAGAACAATTAAGGGGAGCCCCCCTACAACAAACGTGATTTCTTGCCGTTTTTTGCTACGGAGGTCCGACTTGCACTTGGCCGGTTTTCTTATTTCTTTTTCACCTTAAACACGGGCCATCACGAAACTTTCTCTTTTTCTTTAATTTTTCTTCTTTTTTCAAGTTGGTTAAAAAATTTTCCGCTACCATCACCGCTTGTGAACGCAGCTTTAGGGTCGCACAAAATACAAGGTCCGTCGTCCGTCGATATTTCAAGGTATTCTTTAATAACATCCGAGAATGCTCGGGTGGGTGGGCGGACAATAATTCAATCTGCACGTTACGTTTTTAAACGATTCACTCGATGACAGCTACACGGAAAGATGGATGATTTCATTTTAAAACTAGCTGTTATCCACGACTTTATTCGTGTGTAGTTTAAGAACGTTACTCTCTTTTTTTGGAGCAAGTTATTAGTTACATTACATATCTGCTGGCCTCGCCACGTTACGATGTTTCATGTCGATTCTCTTTCTACAATCGATAACGCCTCGGCGTATAAGCTTTTAAGATTTTAGAAAACGATAAGTTGGTTATTGACGAGCCTAATTATATGTTGATTTAATGGATCATGTTTTTGTTGATGTTACATTTTACCAGAATTTTACTCCTTAAAACTCACCCTTGATTCTTCAGTTCTCCTTTGCATTCCTGCTCCCCTGGCCAAGTTACAATCGTTTCGTTTAGCGTGAACGCTTGGAGTTGGCCACGCCCTCAATTCCTTTGTTCTGACGTCATCTCAACAAAGGAATTGGGGGCGTGTCCAACTCCAAGCGCTAACGCTAAACGCAATTATTGTAACTTGGCTAGGGGTCAGCTGAGCCACATTGACTCCTCCGAACGAACTCGCAGCCCTATTGACGTCACCTTGACCTCTTGAAAACAAATGAAGCAATTAATACTACTATTAATCGAAATATCTACGACACAATCATGAGAACTACAACACTTATCCCCACATGTCACAACAACTTACGTCAGCAGTAAAAAGGTATGACCGATATAATCGTGTTGAAAACTGAAAAATTCCAATACATACCACCTAGTGTAAGAATAGTTTTTATGTGACATCGAGAGCTCGTTGAGCTTAAAAGCAATTTTCCAAGCTATAATAAGGGTTGTTAATATTCATTTCGCACGTATGAGGTTAAACGATAATCGTGTGGAATTGTTGTATGGATAAGTATGCTGTGGGTTTTTTTTGAGGTGAGAAATCATCCAATGATTTATCTCGCTCTAGGGTGGAGCGAGAGGGTGAGTCAGACTTACTTATTTACTGACTAAAACCATACCAGCTCATTTCGTAAAGGGCTACCCCTTTACGTTCTAGAACTGCACGGTTCCTTTCAGAAATTCTCCGCGGCCCTAAAAGGATCATCATCATCATCATCATCTTCCTGCCCTTATCCCTAAAAAGATATCGGCCAAAAAAAGGCAAATGAAAGAACAGGAAGGTAAGTTTTAAGTCAGTAAAAATCTACACGTCCTCACGCTTTACCTAGAGCGGAAGAATTTATTTTATGACTTCCCAGCCAAAAAATATGAGCACATTGATAACAAATCGGAATATTTTATGATACACTTACACAATATAGTTATTTGTTAGAGACAGATATGTATTGAACTCTCATAATATGTGGTTTATTTCTAGAGGACATTAAATCCAATATGGTGGACAATTTGTTAATAGCTTGTTTTATTTCAATTTTATGTTTTTATTATTTACGAACTAGAATCGAGGATTTTTCCTCGAATTCCCAAACATCTAGAGGCCACTCCGTTCCATCATAACCTCTTAAAATAAATGAGGATTTTTTTAATAAACCATTTCATTTCATTTTTTCGTTTCATTTCATTTTTCCTTTATTGCCACTTAATCATTTTAGTTTTTAGCTTAACTTCCACAGGAGGAACGAATTCCTTCCACATTCCAACTTTTCAACTTTCGGTTAGACAACACAGCAGCTTCCAATAGATCCATGCTAACTTATGAACTGCATAATTTACAGCAGAATACAATAGGGCGACGTACTAAACTGTCCCTTTGTCTTCCAAGAGCTTCCTCACAAAGACTCTCGGCCGCCATACTTTGTACTTTGTAAAGGGAATATTTTTCTCTTTGCGTCTCGTGCTTATAATTTGACGAAATTCGCGTATACAGCCTATTGTGAGCACGTTAAACATATTTTGCGTGAAGAATGGAATTAGAGAATTACTTGTTTTAAAATTGTTGCTTTTGAAGGCTGAGTCGGGTATTTTGAAAGGTTGGATACCTCCATCATATATCGTCCATCTTTTTTTCAAATTTGACTAGACTTTTTCTAGTTCAAGGTAGTAAAAAACGCATCCCGCATGCGTATTGCACGCAACATACTTGTATGAAAAGGATATTTGCGGCGGCCATGTGGCCATCCGCATACGTGATGAAATCTGCACGATATAACAATCCTCTTCAAATCCCTAATCCTTATCCTTTTTTTTATCTTAAGTGTCTACATGTTGTTTCTGCATTGTGTGTGTCTATATGAGTCAAATAAAATATTTTTATTTCTTTTCTAATCGGATGCAGCCCAGTATTTTACCTAGAGTTGACCTCCGCAATACAGTAACTGGGCAGCAAGACACTCCTTGGATAGCCTGATGGCTTAACCATCTGATCATCAGACTATCCAAGGAGTATCGTGTAATCTGAGGATCCTCTGGGGATATTCTGAGGATTGGAGGTAATAATAATGTCACGGCATTATGCTGAGCATTCGGCCGTTTTGTGCGGACGTGGCGAATATTTTGCACAAAGTAGATATAATTATAATTGGCCGCCTGCCATTGACCTGGTGGTCAAATTTAGAGAGGGATCTCAAGAAAGCCCAGTTGCCAAAATTGACAACCCAAGATAGAGCCACTTGGCGCAGGAAAGTGAGGGGACCCGACCCCAAATAATGGGACCAGGGAATGAAGAAGAAGAAGAAGACAATTTGCGCCTTTTTCCGCCAAATAAATTGTATTATCGATAGGTACCTATTACAAAAAACTTATACTATAAAATATCCAAAACGGTTCTACCGATTTTTACAAGAAATTCACTGGTAGATAATTGATGTTATAAGGAATTAATTAGATTACTTTTGTTTTAAAAAAAATATTTAGGATTCCGTACAAATCGGCACAAAAAAAAACAAATCAAAATCCACCAACCCGCACCGGGCCTGCGTGGTAGATTACGGATTATATATACTAAAATATGTAAAAATGTGCCATGAATTCCAAATACCTCTATAAAGGTAGAACTACATTGAGCATACATGGGCCACGTATGGCGATCTGGGCGCGTCGGTCTCCATACATTTAATATGGCAACTATACTTGCAGAGCTACATTAGATCCACGCCACAAAATGCCACACAAGGCGACTCTACGTACAAATCAGACGTGGCCGCGTGTACGTCGATTTGAGGTACGGAACCCTAAAAAACTAGAAAAATGTATTGTAGTAGGTACACCATAACACATTTTTCTAGTCTTTTTTTCCTGTACGAAACCACCATTCACGAAATACAAACGTACAAACAGCGATGTGGAGGAGTACTTCGACGCCTGAGTGTATTGTGTTTTTGTATTATACGAGTATGTACAGTCAAGAGTCAAAAGTGCAGTTGCACTCTATCAAAATGCTAGTGTCTAAAATTTCTTTGTAGAAGAGGGACAGTGGTTAATAACTGATTTAATTTGTAGCATACAATCTAAAGTATTGAATAAACTGTCGTGGAGCGTCGAAATTCAACTACAAAGAAATGTTCAATAGTTTAGCATTGGTAGAGTGCAAATGCACTTTACATGCATTTAATATAACATACACGTGTAGATTTAATATAAATACACAAAAAGACTATACAGTAAAACTTCTAACTATTAAAAAAAAAACTATATTTACAAACATGTTAGATTTCCAAGTTGGAATCGAGTCGAAGTATTTGGAAGTTCATCTAATCTTAGAGGATATTTGGTTTGTACTTAGAGAGGCTTTTTGGCAGTATTTGAGTGCTTTGAGCGATGAGTAATGGATTAGTCGGCTGGGATGGGTAGTCGTGACGTCCAGTTGTGAATTAATAATGTTTCTAAGGGACTATCTGCGGATACTGATATCACTGAAAATCGGTAAACTGGGCGGTATATTAATTATCACAAATGAGTAGGCGGAGAAGCCTAATCTTCTTTATATATAAAAGCAAAATACCACCCACTGATTAATCACGAAATCTCAGAAACTACAACACCTACAATGACCTACAAACTTAAAATTTAGCTCGTAGATTCCTTACAAACAAATGAAACTTATGAAGCCGGGAGGCCACGACCCTCTCTAAAAGCATTGAAGAACACAACGCAAGGAGGAGAACTAATATTACAAATATAATCTCATCGACAGATAAAAAAAAACTTGAGGATCGAAGCACAGCCATTCCCATATCTAATATATAAAAGCGAAATACCACTCACTGATTAATCCCGAAATCTATAGTTTATGAGATTGAGAGACACCTACAAACTAAAAATTTGGCATGTAAGTTCCTTAGAGGGTTTTTTTTTTTTTTTTTTTTTATGGTAGGTAAAATCATCCAATGACAAATCCCGCCCTTGGGTGGAGCGGGAAGTAGTGTCAGACTCTTACTGACTAAAAACCTACCCCGTTCCTTCGTTGCCTATCATGCCGGGGCTGAGCCTTCCTCTCAGAAAACGGCCCTTAACCCCAGCAGGCTTCGACCCTGCCTGCCTGCAGCTAGCAGGCTGGGCCTCTACGGTTTGCTGACAGCTCCTTGAGGCGCGCGGGAACAGAACGCGCCGTCGACGACTTGGGCTCGGTCCGGTATGTTACCGGACGATCGGACAGCGTGCTACCCACTGCACGCCGTCCGCAAGCCCGCGCCTACGGTGGCCGGAAATCGGGATCGGAATCCCGGCGGCGGCTGGGGCGAGCGCCCCGTTGCTTCTGCCTGATGCGGTCGGCCTCCTCCTTTGCTAGCATTACTGCTTCGCAGAAGGAGGCGACCGCCTGCCATCCCTCCTCACTCCGGACCATGGCCTGAACCAAGGCCCGGCGAGAGAGATCGCTGCCGCCGATTGCCCCCACGAGGACACGGCGATGCTCCGCCCAGGCGGGGCACACCTCTACAGTATGCTCCACCGTGTCCTCCGGGTGTTCCGCACAGTGGCGACACCCGGGCGAATCCTCCGCACGAATCCGGAACAGGAACTTGGCAAACTTTCCGTGTTCCGTTAGGACCTGCGTCGTGCGGAAGTTAAGAGTGCCGTGAGGTCTTTCCAGCCACGCCTCAAGGATGGGCCTTATCGCCTCGATTGTGGCGCGCCCCGAACGAGGTTGCGATAGTCGCTGACGCCATTTCGCCATGAGATCCCGCCGGAGCTCTGTCCGCCATGCCTCGACTTGTCGTGGCAGCGGAATTTCGCCCCGGCGTTGCATCTCCATGCGCTTGTCGTGCATGTGTGCAAGGACTGTTGCCTCCAGATCCCATGGCGGTTGGCCAGCAAGGAGGGTCGCCGCCTCGCGGGAAATCGTTCGGTACCCTCGCACCATGCGTATTGCCATGACCCTCTGGCACGCATTCAGCTGGGCCTTCGGCTGCTGTTGCAGCGACGGCGCCCACACCGGAGCCCCGTAAAGGGCCATGGACCGAACGATTCCCGCGTACAGCTTCCGGCAGGAGGCGTCTGGTCCCCTGAGGTTGGGCAGGAGCCGCCCGAGAGCAGCCCCAGTCCGATTCAGTTTGGGAGCCAGACGTCGGAAGTGCTCCTTGAAGTTCCACCAGCTGTCGAGGACGAGTCCCAGGTACTTCATCGTCGACCCGACGCTGATATGAACTCCTCCTACCGTTAGCTGGGAACCCGGTGGTGGCGCACCCCGAGGGCCGTGAAAGCACATGGCCTCGGATTTGTGCAATGCCACCTCGAGTCCCAACTGCTGGATCCTATCAACGACTATCGCAACCCCGCGTGTCGCTAGTTCGACCGCCGTCCGGTACGACTCTCCCCGCGCTAGGACCAACGTGTCGTCCGCGTAGCAGACCACGCTGACCCCGTCGGGGAAGTCGCCGCGCAGCACGTAGTCGTACCCGATGTTCCACAAGGGTGGTCCTAGTACCGATCCCTGCGGAACACCGCACGACATCTCTCGACGTTTCCACTCTCCCTGGTGACCGGGGTAAATGATATACCTCTCCGAAGTTCCTTAGAGGGTGTAGACGTCCGCTAAGAATGGACGGATTTTACGAAACTCCTAAGGGGTTAAATTATATATGGAGAAACTTACTTCCACCCAGGCAAAGCCGCTAGCAGAAGCTAGTCTATCATATTTTTAAACAAAATAATAAAAGCTCGTCAAAAAAATAAATAACAACCATTTTAAGCGACATCTGTCGACCATTAATTTAAAATGTTATGATACCAATTATTCCCAGTTCAAAATGTAGAACACAAATTAATTTGAATTTCGAAATTCGAACTGCTAGGCCTGTCAATACGGCACGTATTGTTACTAAATTATTAAAATATTTAATACCATGTCAAAGGATTTGTTGGTATGAAATGGTAATTAATTTTATTTATATTTCAATACTAGGTGACGCGATAGACGGTCCTAAATTTAAGATTATATTTAAAAATACGAAAAGCACATTCAGTTTTACACTAATTTTAAACCAAAAAAGTCAAATCTGTCTAAAAGGATGTGCTTACAGACGAATATCATTTACTGGTAAGATATCTTAATCGATCACGCAGGAAAATCTCTAGCTTAGGTTCCTTCATTTCACTTTTGAAGACTTTCAGTCTTCTGATGAGACCCGTTATGAGCGACTGAATGTTATAAATGTTTTCACTAGCAATACGCACTGGCTAAAGAACTTTTGTCTTGATTGATTGCGGTAAAGATGGTCATTGCCATCAAGCATTACGAGAGAAGCAAAGGTCCAGAAGTGAGTTGTTTCGGTTGAAATGATAATAATGATTTGCAACAGAGTACTGAATGTTTGCTTTTTTACCCGACTGCGCCAGAAGGAGGGTTATGTTTTTCGAGAGTATGTATGTATGTATGTATGTATGTATGTATGTATGTATGTATAATTGTTTGGCACGCTCTGCAGCCTGAACGGCTCGATGGATTTTAGCTTGAGATGTGTCGTTAGATTCGTATTTACTGTGAGAGTGACACTGGGTATATCAAAATAAAAAAAAACAAAATGGCGGGTTTTTGGCGCCAAATTCAAATGTTTGGCACGCTCTGCGGCCTGAACGGCTTGATGGATTTTAGTTTGCGAGGTGTTGTTAGATTCGTAATTACTGTGAAAGTGATATCGTAATAAAATAAAACTAAAAAAAAAATTAAAAAAAAATGGTAATTTAAAAAACTAAAAAACCCGACTGCTTTTCTGAGTATTCATGAAAAAGCCCTAAAACAAGAAAGTCGTTGTAGCAGTCGGGACCCATTACATCATCAGCTTACCGTCAGATCTACTGACTAGACGGCTGACTTTCTAGAATGGGTCCCGACTGCTACAACGACTTTCTTGTTTTAGGGCTTTTTCATGAATACTCAGAAAAGCAGTCGGGTTTTTTAGTTTTTTAAATTACCATTTTTTTATACCATACAACATCATCATTTCAGCCGAAGGACGTCCTATGTTGGACATAGGTCTCTCCCAAGTGTCGCCACAACGAACAGTCCTGTGCGTCTCACATCCATCGTATTCTCGCGACTGTCACCAGATCACTGTTAAAATGCTTCGTCTTGCGATACGCGGTCGCCACTCTAAAACATTTCGGCCCCATCGACAATCCGTTCTACTAGCAATGTGCCCTGCCCACTGCCGCTTAAGTAGTGATTCTTCGAGCTACATCAGTAACCTTGGTTTTTATATCAGTACCTACGTGTATATTATATTACATAACTGTAAACAATTAACCATACTTCTCTATACACAGTTTTTTTTTTTTTTTTTTTAAGGAAATGGCTCCTTGAACAAACAAAATGGTAAACATGTGACATAAACCAACCTGTAGTAGGCCCGCGTAGTGAATCACAGCACATTCCTTCTCCTAAAGAGGAGGCCTTTTTTTAAGATAGGAATTCGGCCAATCACTTTTCTCTGCTTAAGGGGAGGTGAGGTGTGTCAGAATTTTACTGAGTAAACCTACCTATATCCTTCAGTAGTCCTTTGCGTTCCAGGGCCACGGTAAATCTTTCGAACGTGGGCATTGGCTCTACTAGGTCCGTACCGTTTTGCTGACCTCTCTTTGAAATACGTGTGAATCAAAACGCGCTTTCAAATCAAGCTTGATCCTTTTCGTCTTGCCGAAATGCCAACTATCCATTGCATCGTCCGCAAAGAGAAGAGGCCTACTGATACCATAAATTCGTTTTACGACCTAAACAGAAGGGATGGAGGTATAGAAGCTGCATAGCTCCGTCCTTCTTTTTCATTTCAACCCGTCATGGTAAGACTCTTGAGTTGATTTTGTTATGTCAAGTTATGAACATTTTCCATTAAATTTATTAACCAAAACACCTACACAAAAGAACGAGTTACGTTAAGAGATTTTCTCTTAACATCTTTAGAATATCATGGACGGAAGCATCCGATGGTATTCATCAAAGGCGTGAAGCAATAATAGGTACTTATAAGCGAAGATCGCTTATAATATCTCGAATGCAGGAAGCCCGCCTCGATAATGAAGGCAAAAGGTTTACACATCGACGTATTATATTTTAATAAGTGCTTTTTATAATGGGTGGCAGAAAATGTTGCGGAATTTTGAATCATAACGATATCGTGTTTATTAGAAAAAATAAACCATCCGCACATGCAACCGTCCTGTAACGATGACCGTCCTATGTACGGCCCACGACGGGCCCATGACCGTCCCATGGCTGGCCCATGACCGTCCCATGGCCGGCCCATGACCGTTCCATGACTGGCCTCTGAATAGCTCATCATCATCATTTGATGATTTTATCTACCATAAAAAAAACGAGAACAAATGTTTGTATGATGAGCACAAACCAAACATTTGTTCTGTGTCTGAATGTAATTTATCTATAATATGTATGTATTTAGAAATATATAAGTATGTTTATCAGTTATCTTGTCATAACACAAGCTCTGCTTGGCTTGGGACTTGACGGCGTCGTGTGGTAGCTGTGGAATTTTATATATACTCGAATTATTATATTATACTTTCCCATCCACACTAATACTCAAGAAATAATATCCAATATTATTTTCATTCCATCTGTCCTTTACGTATTACTATGTCGTATCAGTATTACACAGGGGAAATCACATGTAAGACTAGGACGACATGGCCAAGCATCATAGTATCACCTGAAGGTCAGGTTGTCAAGGGAAGAAGACGGTTTTATTGCTTTTTTTAAGATTTTTTTATGGTAAGTAGTGACGCAATAATTGATGGTGAAGCGCACTATATAGCTTTTAAAATAAATCCTATTTACTCTAGCCTTGTTCGATATAAAACTTATATATACAAATTAAAAATTAATAATATGTACAAACGGGTAGAAAAAGAACTTATTGGGCATCAAAAAATTCATCCACATCGATATCAATGGGAAAAGTGCCCAGAACGCTGGCAGCATTGCCACGTTGGATGGCAATGCTGGGTCCAGGGTCCAATTAATTAAAACTGAATCAAAGCCTACAGAAATCAAAATCTTCCCATTAAAAAGCCGACGACACTCAATCATAAAAAGTATTCCATTCTCCAAATCAGCGATTATTTTGATATTTTAATCAAGAAATCCTTTGCGTGCAGATTACTGCAGAATATCTTTACCATAATTTGCATATTAAATTTCAAAGGCACTCCCACGGCCTCTAGCCTTAGGGTATTTTAATATCGTGCGGATTTTATCATTGCTAATATGCTCCGCATGCGTAACAAGTATTTATTACAGTGTAGTGCGTGCAATACGCACGCGGGACGCCTTTTTTTGCCTTTTGAAATTTTCTGTAAGCGAAGCAAATCCGCATGCGTAATAAAAACCGCATGATATTAAAAAAATCCATAAAGACTCCTATATTACAATTTATTACAAACAATTATTTACACGCGTTATTGTGTTGATATGACAAATTAAAACTCACTTTACAAAATTAGCAAGGGGTCAAACTAGGCGCAGCCTGTGACTTTGTAGCCTAAACATTACACCAAGTAAAATAAAAGCTGTCCATTAAGGAGTGTCAGATTTTTACTGACTAAGACCTGTGTGTGTGACCTTTCAGCTGTTGCCGTTTTTACTAGGACTACGGTAACTCTTTCGAAAAATCTGCAGCCCTAGCAGGCATCAGCTCTGCCTGGCTCCATCAACTTTTTTGATATCTCATCGAGGCGCGCGTGTTTTAATATGGTAAACCTCTCTTCTTTTTTTACCATCTTTATGGTAAATGAAACTGTCGAATTATGCTGAAAAATCGAATAAACTAAGAAAGAGCGAAGCGAGCCCAAAAATTGCAACTACCTGCCTCGATTTTCTTTTGATAAACAAAAAGTTAAGAGGTGATAAGGTAATAGATATGTGCTGCCCTGCAGTATAGTTCTCTTATCCAAGAAGTAAATACATTTGTGATTGCCTAGATCAACTGGATTAACAGCCGAGATCGGTCGGTTGACCACCCCTGCTATAGATAATCCCTTTTTGTGATTATTCAGTCAAGATCGTTTAATTCTAAGTAGATACTTACCGAAAAATTCTGTATTACTTTACCTTTTTTTATTTTTGTACTCGCAAACGTAGATAAAGATAATACTAATCATTCACAAAGGCTACGATCTCTCGAAATAATTATCCATCTACATTTGAATGAGGAATTCGAACAAAATTGTAAAATTTTGGAACAACCAACTCTAATTTATATATGATACAGTTCAAATTTCAGTGCAACCCGTATACTTTTTATTTACTAACGGTTTTTAAATAAAGTTGGTCGCTATGAATTCAAATATTTCGATTTAAGATTTCAAGTAGGTACATAAAGTAACAAAATTAACACTATGTATAGTCACTTTAAGGGTATAAAAGATCGGGAGCTTCATTTCAATCAATCAGAAAGAAAATAGCTAACCGGAATTTCTTTCATATTTTCTTAAGAATATTTCTTCTTCATTATAGTCATCTTTGACTTACGTACTATCAGGTTTATTTATTATACATATATTATTTTCTTACCTGTTATAGCCCAGAGTTCTTTCAGGCACTCCTCTCTGGATCTCTGAATGGCGGACCGTTTCTGCACCTCCGGCCCCGACTCCAAATACTCGAACAGCACTGCACCAAGTAGTACGTATATCACCACTAAGATCACCAGGCCGATTTGCGAGAATGCTGCTCTAGCGCAACCTGCGGCCGCGCGACGAACCAATCCTGGCCTCTCACGACCCTCCAATGACACTTCAGACGACATTATTATTTGATTTTCTAAATTCAAACTCAAGAATTTGATATTTCACTTTTGTTTTTTATTCTTATCGCTTTTTTTTCAGCCATTGTTTTTTTTTTGGTTTAGATATTTCACCGCAATTATTTTTTTTTATTTACAAACCTATGTGCTATGAACATCCATTAGAATCTGAAACAAAAAATAGATGTATGGTTACAAAAATGAATAGGTCCTCTTGAAAACTTTCTACTTTTTTGTCGGTTAAAAAATCCCTAAATTCCCAAAAGTTGTACATAAAAATTTCATATTTATTTTCGGATCGAAAATAATTTTCTTTTATTGCATAACGACTTCCATGAATAATATGTGAAAGTATACTTAATATAATAGGAGCGTATAAACTTTCGTCCCCTACTTAATAAAACTTTGCTATTTATGGTATTTGATCCCCTTCAGTTATTTAAGTATGGATAAAATCGTTCAACTTTTAATAAGATGAGAATTTAACTTCGTCATAGGTACGTGGATTATTTGATATTCTGAAAAATTTATGTTATTTGAAAAATACGTAGAGGTTTATAAACTCAGGTATAGTATGCGGCAAATAAGTTGAACGCGTTACTATGGTTACTCGCAGCCCCCAACCTTGATCGATACCCGAAAATCTATTACTGCGCATTCAAGGTCGACCGCCAGTTTGGTTCAATTTATATTTCGCGTATTATACCTATACTTCTCTATCTCGCATTCGCAATAATATCAATTTAGAAAATAGACGGCGCTGTTAACACAGTGGTTAAGCGATTAGCTGCTGCTAAGTACCGCAGGTTCGATTCCCGCACAGAACAAGTATTTGTATGACCTTCAGATAGATATTCCGGGTCTGGGTGTGTTGTTTATGTGTGAACGATACAGGAGTAATTCCTAGTGTGTCGTTATTATTAAAAAAAAAAGAAAAAAAATGACTTTCATTACGTTGGTGGCATGACAAATATCAGCTGCAGTAAAATAGTTGGTATTGTGACCACTTTTTTGCTTTTAATGCCATCCTTATGTCTATGCAATAGAAGTCAAAATCGGTTGAACTGACAGTATAAATAAGGTTTGTTAATAAGTCTGGCGTCCTAACCTTCCGCATGACCCAGGTTCTCACCGGACACGGTAAGTTCGGGAGGTTCCTGTTCCAGATTCGTGCGGAACCGACGCCCGGGTGCCACCACTGCGTGGACTGCCCGGAGGACACGGTGGAGCACACGGTCGAAGTGTGCCCCGCTTGGGCAGAGCATCGCCGTGTTCTCGTGAGGGCGATCGGCAGCGGCGATCTCTCGCGCCAGGCCCTGGTACGGGCCATGGTCCGGAGCGAGGAGGGATGGCAGGCGGTCGCCTCCTTCTGCGAAGCAGTAATGCTAGCAAAGGAGGAGGCCGCACGCGAGAGGCAACGGCCCTCACGGCCCAGCCGCCGCGAGGATTCCGATTCCGATCCTGATTTCCAGCCAACGTAGGCGCGGGCTTGCGGACGGCGAGCTATGGGTAGCTCGCTGTCTGACCGTCCGGTAATCATCCGGACCAAGCCCAGGTCGTCAACGGCGCGCTCTGTTCCCGCGCGCCTCAAGGAGTTGTCAGCAAACCGTAGAGACCCAGCCTGCTAGCTGCAGGCAGGCAGGGTCGAAGCCTACTGGGGCCAAGGGTTTGCTTCCGAAAGGAAAGCCCGGCCCTGGTATCTAAGGCCACGAAGGAACGGGGTGGGTTTTTAGTTAGTAAGAGTCTGACACTATCTCCCGCTCCGCCCAAGGGCGGGAGATGTCATTGGATGATTTTACCCACCACCAAAAAAAAAAAAAATCATATGCTAATGGAGTTTTAACTTACAACATAGATTTCATTAGTAGACATTCTAGTATGAAATCCCTTTTATTATGATGTCTAAAGTATCTAGATATAATTTGAGTATTCAGTGAAAGGTGAGACTTAAACGATTCAAAGAACGTAAAACGTCAAAAAACTGCTTGCTTGAATTCTAAAGTAGATAAGCAAATTGCCAACGTGAAATTTGTTAAATAAGTAGGTATTTTTGTCTAAAAATATACCTTTGCCAGCGGTTTGGCCCAAATATTAAAAGAAATAGGCATTTTATCGTAAATAAAATTTAGCCTTTTTCAATGACTTTGCTTGCTAGACAGAAGAAAATTTTTCAGCAAAAACGTAGTTATAATAAACTTACTGAGGCTATGTTCTAACCGCGTTCTAAAGGTTGACCCATCGACAACTACACCAAAAAATACCTGAAATGAACACCGCCCAGCCGCCGCCGGGATTCCGGCCACCGTAGGCGCGGGCTTGCGGACGGCGTGCAATGGGTAGCACGCTGTCCGATCGTCCGGTAACCGACCGGACCGAGCCCAAGTCGTCGACGGCGCGTTCTGTTCCCGCGCGCCTCAAGGAGCTGTCAGCACACCGAAGAGACCCAGCCTGCTAACTGCAGGCAGGGTTGAAGCCTGCTGGGGTCAAGGGCCGTTTTCTGAGAGGAAGGCTCAGCCCCGGCACTATAGGCAACGAAGGAACAGGGTAGGTTTTTAGTCAGTAAGAGTCTGACACTACTTCCCGCTTCGCCCAAGGGCGGGATTTGTCATTGGATGATTTTACCTACCATAAAAAAAAACCATAAAAAAAAACCTGAAATGAACAAAAATAAAATTCAGTGCGATCTCAATACATAAAAAGTGAAGGGTATTAGAAACTCGACTCGTAGAAAATACCTTAGGGCTTGTTTACGGAGACGCGACGCGTTTTGCGGTCATCGTACATTGCCATAATATATGTATGTGTTCACGCGTGCGATGACTAGAGATAGGCGGTGGGTAAATACCCATCGGGTATTTACCGGGTAAATACCCAATTTGGGTATAAACAGGGTTTTTACCCGGTAAATACCCAAAAGCATGGGTATAAACTATAAACACTTTATGGAACGTTTTATTTAATAAAGTTTAGGTGAATTTTAGCCCGTTTAGATATTTTTAACACATCCATGTTATAAGTTCGGCTACTTTCATATGTTTTTCGTTTCATAGCCTGATTAAATTGCTTTATTAACTGATAATAACTGTAATTTTAGCATAAATGTAAAATTTCTTAACTGATTTGATGAAGTTTCTATATAGTAAATGACATAATATAGGGTGACTGGTAATTAGTGAACGACACTTAAACACGTGACTGTAGTCATGAAAAGCAAACAACTTTTACTATGGGACCAAACCTGAAATCGCGAAAAAAAATCTGCTGGTCAGTACATTTGTGTTCGCGTAACTGGTCAAAATGTACTAAACTTGGCTGATTTTCCTCCTTATATAATGTCCTTTCATTTAATTTGGAATCGGAACTCCCTTTTTAGGGTTCCATAGCAAAATGGCCAAAAAACGGAACCCTTATGGATTCGTCATGTCGGTCTGTCCGTTCGTCCGTATGTCACAGCCAGTTTTTTCCGAAACTATAAGAACTATACTGTTGAAACTTGGTAAGTAGATGTATTCTGTAAACAGCATTAGGATTTTAACACAAAAATAGAAAAAAAAAAACAATAAATTTTGGGGGTTCCTCATACTTAGAACTTCAGTTTAATTATTTTTTTTATGGTTTAAAAAATAACAGGTAAATAGGTATCAGAGTAATCAATGTTGTTATACCAATTTATAAACACGCATTTTAATACTCAAAAATGAATAATATGAATTTGCTTAATTTTTTAACACTATTAAACGAAGATGATTTTTATCGCTGGCTATTTGTTTTTTGATTTTGCGCAATTTACACGGTTCTATATTTTTTTTGTCTTGATTAGGTACATCTAAGAAATATTCAGTGTTTTTATTGTTTTATATGACATAAAATACTCGTATATATTTCTATATTTTTTCATCATGATTACAGAATGAGACCCTGAGAAAAAAAAAGCTTCAAAGTGTTAATGACGTACTTCTATTACAAAATACTTAAATTACTTTCTTTGGTATATCTACTGTAGTTTAGTACGAGTATATTTTCTAAGGTTTAACGTAAATTGTATTGCATTCAATTAAATATACATATATGAATACAATATATTAATATTTCCAAAACCAGTTTTAGTCGTTAGCACCAGCAAAATTTTGAATCCTGATCCAAAATGAAACAGTATGAGATATCACTTCTACGTGCGCACTTTTTAGTAATTCAAAAACAAGTGGAAGTAGTAAGCATAATACGTATACGCGGAGAGAAGGCGAAGAAGCGGGAACGGTTGATGTGCATATTTGTAAGGATTGAGGGACCGCTGGCCAGCTAAATGCGCCTACTGACGGACTTATTTTATCAATTGAAAGTCAACTTTAGAAACTTTAACGTTAGGTTGAAACGCCGTGAGCTGCACCACGTCAGCATTTTTTTAATATTAATTTCAATCTCATACGCTAATGTAGTAGATTTTTAGTTAATAACAAAGTATCTTCATCGTCACTAGTTCTGAGAATATACGCGAGTTTGCCAGATTTTAGTTATTCATCTTATATACTCAAGAGTTTGATGTTTCACGTTTATTTAATGTATTTTATCAATAAATATTTGTTACAACATGCTGTGATATTCAAATAGTCTTTAATTTAAAACTACTATAATCAAATGTAATATAAACCACCTAATATAATACGTAAAAATACAGACGTACAATTTTTATATGATTTGTTAGTAGAAAACTATTATTTGCTGACACCATTTACACTTCATGCATAAAACACATTTGATAAACATTTTTTATTGCTTAAAGTGTATAAAAGACTTAAAACAATAATGAAAAGGAAAATACCCACCATTTGGGTATTTACCCGGGTAAAAACCCAGCATTTGGGTATTTTGGGTATTTACCCGGTATTTACCGGGTAGAAACCCATCTCTAGCGATGACGCGGCCCGCTGCTGCAGTGTACGACGAACGCCCAACGCGCCGAGTCTCCGTAAACACAATCCGCCTTTATACAGTATTTCTTACTAGAGCTTAGCCCTTTGAATACCGTAATTAGAGACACAACAGAAAGACAATAGGTATGCGGACATCGGTGTCCGCTTGGGACTTGAGTAATAGTTTAAATAAATAAAATATTCGTTAAAATAAGTAATTTGTGACAAATAGATTTAATCTATACTCGTAGAGGTTAAGTAAAGGTCACCCGGTTCCCTCTCCGCACCTATAAACTAGCCGCAGTAATCGAGGCAGACGTAGTGGGTACCGGGTGGCTCTAATGAGCTGTGACCTTTACTCCTTTTTTTGAGGTAAGAAATCATCAAATAACTTTTCCGCTCTAAGTGGAGCAAGAGGGCGTGTCAGAGTTTTACTGACGGAAACTTTCATATGGTCTTTCAGTGGCCGTTTACGTCCCAGGACCACAATATCTCTTTCGAATGATTCCACAGAGGTTAAGTTACTCTACGATTCGTTTTATAACAAGGTAAAAAATCGGTATTTGCAACAGTGTTTAGGATAGGCCTATGTCAGATGAGGCCAGAGTTCTACATAAAATACATATATTACAGTCATTTAAAATAAGCTAAAATTCAAAATTTGGCTGTGATGAAGGGACAAAGCTCTTACAAAAGTTGTTGATTTCTATAGATAGAAGTAGTATTTCAAATATAACCACCCATTTTCAGCCTATTTCCATTATTTGATATATATAATATATTGTGTTTGATTGGTACTTAAAAATTGTGTGGGGTAATATAAAATTTCGGTGAAGCTGGTGTGGCCGACTCGAGGCGTTCGTAAAGAATTAAAAAAAAAACTCTTACGAAATATTTTGCAGGACTGAACCTGAATTAGACATGAGTTATGGTGGAATCGATTATATAATTGATACGATATATTAAATATTTAAAGGTGGTCAAAATTCGTTAAATAAGTACTCTTGATATATTCCTGATAAATACTACTTTCTACTTATAGTCTGCAATGGATGGAAATTCACTAAAAACAAATTAAACTGTATAATGCAATAAATTGTTAAGTTTTTAATTTAAATTTAGATTTATTATTTTCGGAGAATTTAAAAAAAAGCTGGTTTTTTAAAATATTTTATTAGTTACAAATTTTTCCCTTTTTTCTAAAAATAACGCCACATTAATCTCGAAATACCAGGAATACATAGGCAGTAGGGACGTACCGAAAAACTCTAATCCCTTTCACGCTCCAATATCATGTGAAAACAAAAATACCTGTAGCCCGGAGGGAAAACCCTTAGCGCCGTAAAGCCATGTATCAAAGAGGCATTCGGACCAAAAGTGTCCAAACTATTTGTGACATGCGCGTCACGGTGAAGTGTCAAATTTAATGATTCCTGTCTCACTTGCGAGGGTGCGTAGGTTGCTAATTGAATAATATCACCTCGGGGACTTAGTTGGGAATGTGCTTGAAATTACTGGCCTGAGGTTTATTTTTGTACAATGCTTTATACTAAACTAACTCCTGCCTGCAGCTTCGCCCGCGTAAAAGTCGGTTTCTTCATACAAACTTCCAACCCCCGTTTAACCCCCTTTCTTTGGGGTTGGTAGTTAAAATCATCCAATGACAAATCCCGCCCTTAGGCGAAGCGGGAAATAGTTTCAGACTCTTACTGACTAAAAACCTACCCTGTTCCTTCCCTGCCTTGGTTCCAGTGCCCTGGTATGCATTTTTATACCCCCTTTGGGGCGGAGTTTAAAAATTTTGACGCGTGTCGCCTATCCACACATTATTTTTCTTTTTTTATCAGCTAGGTTACTGAAGAGTTTTCATACTAATGTCTTTATTTTAAGATCGTGTATGCCACATCTACATTAGAGCGACGCACACGTGGACCACGCCGGATTTGTACGTGGTACGACGTCGCGTGGCGTGGATCTAATGTAGCTCTACAAGTCTAATTGCCATATAAAATGTATGGAGACCGACGCGCCCAGATAAACGTGCATGGCCCACGTTTGTGCAATGTAGTTCTAGCGTTCTAGAACCCCAGGTTTCCTTTTCAGAAATTCCCCGTGACCTTAGCTTGCATCGGCCCTGCTGGGCCACTACGGTTTTGCTGACATCTCTTACAGGCGTGCATGGAACACTACGCGCCGTCGACGACTCGGGTCCGATTTATACTCCAGTTTCGTGTATGCTTTCACAAACATATAAACTCACATTCAAAGACCTGGAAGAACTATTTGTTGGTCACACAAAAATATTTGTGCTATGCGAAAATCTTACCCAAGACACGCAGTGCAGCCAATCGCTCAACTAATAAGTCAACCGTGCCCCTCTACTTATCCCTTAAAGCCCACACATAAGGGGACAGAATGCCCCCGAACACGCCACGCAATGCTCAATCTACGTAACGTTGCAACGTTGCTCAGTGGCCTGCTACTAGCCCCCAAACATTTTACACAACAGAATTTAATAGCGTTGCGTTACGCATCATGTTTACGGATGATTTGTCCTGTAGTATAGTACACGGCAAATAAGTTGAACCTTTTGCTATAGTTACACGCTGTCCCCCACTTTGATTGAGACCCGAAAATTGGTTACTGCACATTCAAGGCCGACCGTCACGATGGTTCAGCTTGTGTGATGAGGACAACCGATTTTAGGGTCTCAATGGAAGTAGGGTCCTGTGCGTAAATACAGCAAACGGTTCAACTATTTTCCGGGTATTAAACAACATTATTTTTCGTATATTCGAAACCTTTTTATAATTTGTTCAGAATCAGTAACTGAATCGATTCTAATAATTTTTACACCGTGTTATATTTTTATTCCCAAAAATATTTAAAAAGGTCACAAGTTAGACAACACCGAACTAAGTACAATTCAGGTCATGGCACCAGCGCACAGCTGGGTGCGGGAGCAAAACAAACCCTCAGTGGCCCGGATGGCCCGGTGACCATGTGTTTGTGTGGACAACCAGGTAACATAACAAACTTATAACTTTGTGACTTTTCATGATACAGTACCACTACCATGAGTTTTAAGCAATAGTATTCGTCGCTACTCGATATCGACGCCGTAAATATTTTGTATGGCAAATTTTGGTTCTGCAAGGGACCGCTAGAGGCGCTGCAAAATTTGCCATACAAAATATTTACGGCGTCGATATCGAGTAGCGACGAATACTATTGCTTAAAACTCATGGTAGAGGTACAGTTATGAAATTTTGATAGATTCTTTGCATAAACATACTAGACTAGTGGCTTTAGGGAATGCAAGCGTGATGCTATAGTAATAATACGTCATTGCTGTTGGATATCCAATTTTACGTTGAATTAATCACAAAGTATGTAGAGGAGGTACCTCTCTACATTGGTTTGTATAGTGACAAATCAAATGTTTCAGTCTAAATGACGTAAAGGCGAAACTCAAAGCGAGTTCACAAGTAGGTACTACTAGCTAACTAGGTTAACTAATTAAGTAGGAATGTGACTAGCTATCACATCACTACATAGTTTACAACAAAGTCGCTTCCCGCTGTCTGTCCCTATGTATGCTTAGATCTTTAAAACTACGCAACGGATTTTGATGCGTTTTTTTTTAATAGATAGAGTGATTCGAGAGGAAGGTTTATATGTATAATACATGCATAATATATTTAATATTACTATTGCATCCGTGCGAAGCTGGAGCGGTTCGCTAGTTTATAATATACAACGTTTAACTATGGAATAATTTACACCCATAGGTTTGTTTTTTATGGTGGGAAAATCATCCAGTGACTTGTCCCGCCCTTGGGAGCGGAGGATAGTGTCAGACTTTTACTAACTACTACTAAATAAAAACCCACTCCTGTTCCCTCTTTGCCTTTGTTCTAAAGCCCCGGGGTACACTTTTACATTCGAAGAATGATGAACTTTCACCGTCGAAGACTTTGGCCCGGTTATCGGATAATATAACAATCATTCAATTTTGAACACTGAAATTCTACTTAAATGCACTTATACACTGTTAAATTTTGATGGTATTAATCCCGTGGAGGGTCGATTTTAAAGATAAAATAAAAAAATAAAGTACGTACTTTTTTCCTAAAACACGAACTAATATACGCATGTACGAAATTATTTTTTTTTTCAATTAAATTTATGATGAGATCAGTTAGATATTAGTATCTAATAGACATTTTTTCCGCGTTTGACCTTTGCAGGTTGAAGGAGAAGCCGTATACATCCTAATATTAAAAATACAAACATTAAAATATATTTTTTATTTAGAACACAGATAATTGTTAATTTTTTGGTATTAACAAATTATTGCGTAAGTAATCATGTTTATTTATTCTGTCCAAAAACACAATTTAAACTGTTAAGAACCGAGAGGACACCGGTGTTCGCACACTAATTGTCTTTCTATTGTGTCTCTAATGACGGTATTCAAAAGATTAAATCATTAAAAATTAAAAAATAAAACGCCTCTTTGCTTTAAAAAAATCACTCTTGACCGTGACGAAATAGGAATAAAAAAGCCTTGTTATAATAAATTTAAAAAAAGCACGCGCGGGTGATAGACATTCTACGAGTATGTTGAACCTAAGCGTAGTGCGATAAGAGGCAGTTTTCGAGTAAGTGTATTGAAAATATTTTTTGTATTGATTTGTCAGATAAATCGCCTGACTGTAGAATTTACCCTGGATATTTGTATCTATCTATGTTAAATCAATAATTACCAATTCAAAAATCAGATATAATTATGTAAAAAAAGAAAGAAAGAAAACTTCACTTATTTGCATTACAAAATGGAAACACGTTAAAATTAAACAGAAAACGTACACTGCGTAATGCCAAAAAGGCCACAGCTCAGCATAATGCCAAATGGCAACTCAAGGCTACCATCTGACGCTGATTTTCAGCTGCAGCCCTTGGGTGCCATATACTCAAAAACGCAAGCTAAGTGCCCAACTCAGAAATATTTAACTTTAAAAGCTCAAAACAGAAATGGGAAATAACCTTTTGATTATAATGTGCCATTAGTTCTAAACCCTATATAAAGTTACTTTTAAAAGAAGCTCTACATTATTGTACATATTCTACCAATCTTATACCTCAACTCTTCTAACTTCAAGATAACTTGAAATCACTTCAAAGTTATCTTGAAGTTAAAAGGAAGAACGAACCAAAGCTATTTGATCTAAGGTTTAACTCAAGATCATCTTTAAGTAATGGGAAATCTTTCTAAAATTATTCTGTAAACCTGTTTTTTTTTTTGCTCGATGGATTTACTCACATCCAGAAGAACGTAACTCTCCAAATAGTCCACAGAAAAACGTCAGTATGTCTTCCAGTTAAGGTTGTATTTCTAATAACATCAATATGACGAGTCTCGGATTTAAGACCCATGTTAGTCATTTCACGGTTGTGATGGCTCTATCTGTCTTATGACGTAGGCAAGTTTCATGATTTATTATGGCATGTTCAGCGAAGGAGGTCACAGACCTTGTTAGTTCGTGAAATAGTGGCTGTTAAAATTTTCCTTACATTTTTTTTAGGGTTCCATTCTTCAAAAGGAAAAAAATGGAACCGCCTGTCTGTCTATCTGTCAAGACTCTTTATCTCGGAAACGCGTGGAGGTATCGAGTTGGAATTAAAACCATTTACTGTCTACGGTCCCTTGAAACTGTGAAAAAATCAAATTTCTAAGTTAACAAAAAAAAAGATACGGCCGTTTAAGTCGCAAAAAACGTATATTTTTAACACTCTCGAAGGAATCAAAATTCTTATGGTACTTCCCGTTGACCTAGAAACCTGATGGCATGAAGCAAGGTCTTATAGCACAAGTTAGTTAGTTTAGCCTATTATGTCTATTATAGCACAAGTATAGGAATTAATCTGAAAACTGTACATTTGTAGTTCAGTCACAAAAAAGAACTTTTTTCGATTCGGAAAAATCTTCAATTCTCGATTCGGGAATTAAAATGTTTTCACATGTAGTTTGTACTGAACCCTCAGTGCGTGAGTCCGACTCGCACTTGCCCGGTTGTTAAACATTGTTTTGACTATTTAATAAAAACCGAAAGGCATCACAACCTACAAAGTAATTAATGAACACAAAAAATAAAAAACGAAACATAAATATTGAATTGAGTATATATTCAATATTTATGTTTCGTTATACACTGTAAAATAGTTTTTCAATACACTTACTCGAAAACTGCCTTTTATCGCACTACGATTAGGTTCGATATGGCGGATGTTTATCACCCGCGTGCTTTTTTTCAATTGATCAAAACAAGGGCCTTTTTCATTCCTATTTCATCATGGTCAAGAGTGATTATTATTTTTTTTAAAGCAAAGAGGCGGATATTTTTAAGGTTTTAATATTTAATGAATATTGAAATTGTGTTTTTGAACAGAATAAAATAAATAGACAAGCAATAATTTGTTAATACCAACAAATTAACAATTATCTGTGTTCTAAATTCAAAAATATTTGATTTTTTATATTAGGATGTATACGGTTTGATACCTTTGCTTCTTCTTCAACCTGCAAAGGTTATGCGCGGGAAAAAAGTACACCTAATATTAACTAACTTATTCATTTGTGATAGTTGTGAAAAAGAAGATTTGAAGAGAATCCTTTAGATGCTACGCTACCAGATTATGTGATTGAGGTAAAAAAGCCTGCTGCCATCAAATCAAAACTAAATTATTAGGTAACTTTGAAAAATTTTCTTTACTACAAAATGAACAAAAATGCATCGTAATTTTCCGATAGAAGATAGATTATTGGTGGATTTTTCATCGTATTTCTTCGTAATTGAATTGAAAATCGTCGTTTGATACACGTGGAGATTTGTCACTGCAGCACTCGGCTTCATAACACCCTCGCCTGTACGGCTCGGGTGAATTTCGCCTCGGCTGCAATGACAAACTTTCCCCACTTGTATCAAAATGTACTATTTTTTTTATAAAAAGAAAGCTAAGTACTATAAATAGAAGACAAGATCAATAACTAAATTATGTTAACCTACACAAAATTCAGGATTCATTTACCTGAATAAAATATTTAGTTAGGAGTGTTTGTTTTACGTACTTATAATTATGTTATTGATATACCTAGATAGTTATTTTTTTAATAACGTGTATACCTACTTGTCTTAAAAAAAACCAATATATTCTAAATTATCTGATCTAAGAATAAAATTACCCACACCGATTAAGGCCAGGTTCTACTCATTTTGAACTTTTTTAAACTTTTGGAGACCCACAAATATAGAAGAGAGCACCATGAAAAACTATTTTATTTTCGATTTCAAACGTGTTTCTCGAAAATATTTGAAAGTTACAAAAGAAAAATAGCTTGTTATTCAAAAGCGCTTCGCAAAAAGAATCTTGAATAGATATCTACTGTTTCTTTTTTTTTATAAAAATAAAACCGCTGTTTTGGGGCCGCGAAGTCGACTTAGTTCCGAGCGGAGTTCATACAAAATACTCAGTGACTACAACCGGCCCTTAACCTTTTGAATACTGTAATTAGAGACACAATAGAAAGACAATAGGTGGCGGACACCGGTGTTCGCTTGGAGCTTCACAGTTTAAGGTAGGAACAGCACATACCCTACCTGTAAAAGCAGGATACTTAGCCCAAGGGTTAATTACTCAAGCCTCAAGCGAACGCCGGCGTCCGCAGACCTTTCGTCTTTCTATTGTGTCTCTAATTACGGTATTCAAATGATTAATTAAAATTTTAAGCACAATCTGTTCAGAATGCAGATATACTTAATTCCGGATATTCAAGCTCCTTGGCTCGTTAAACACGCTATTGATTTACTACATTTATGGCACGTCATAAGACAAATAGAGATACCACAATACCGTGACATTGTCGACATGGCCATGGCCCTTAAATCCGTGACTGTTACAATGACGATGGATGTTCATTTAATAAAATTGCATGCAATATAAATGGACAAAGGTAGATTTAATGCCTATGTAACAATTTTAAGGACCAAATCGAAGGTATTTATTTTGCTAATCGACTTCCAAAAAAAGAGGTGGTTCTGAAGTCACCTGATTTTTTTTTTTTTTTGGAATATATTATTAGCGATATCTTCGCCAATTGCGAATCATGAATATTTTCTCTCGCTCTGCATGGAGCAAGAAGGAGTATCAGACTTTTACGTTCTAAAGCCCACCTGTGTTGCTTAATTTTTTTTTAAAGTATACCAATTTAGACGTTTCTTTTTTTGTAGTTGCTCACTACATATTTAGTTTTTTCTACGGAATGTCACTATTAAAAGTAAAAAATTAAACCTTTTTACAAAAAATACAACCCACCTCAAAAACCAACTAAAAAATGCAAAATAAATAAATAATTTCGGAAGTCGGTCAGAAAAATTACAAAAAAAGAACAAGAAACACCGACTTCCGAAATAAAAGTGATTTTGCATATTTTTTGTTTGTAGTGTGTTCGGATGTATTTTTTGTAAAAAAGTTTTAGTTAATGAAATTTTCTTTAAAATAAAAACAAAAAGATGAAACACGTTATTTAATTCGAATCATTCAGCAGCTTCGAATTATTACTTAATTCTGGATTTAATCCTTGTCTCGTTAAGTACGCTATAATAAATCATCAAACAATCCTAGTGTACCAGCAAACAGAAGAACTTGAATATCATGACAAAGCCGACATCGCCCTTAAATCTGTGACATAAAGACATTGATGTTCTTTGAATTACAGCCGTAACATGAAGACAGACCTCTGATCTATTTCTAAAGAATAAATAGGAAGATTTGTAGACTTCAGTCAAACGTTCAGGCTACAATTCCGTTTGACATTTCATTTAGAAACTTTGATTGGTGGTATTTCGGAAATTTGAACTCCTTGGTTCGTTAAATACTCTTCATAAACTACATGAGGCCATACCACAACTACATTTTATAACCCATTTTACCGTTTTTTATTAATGACTGGCAAACTTCGCATCGCCTAATAGTCGGATTTTTTTTTTTCGTGATTTTTTACATATTTTCTCACCTTTTAAACCTGAACATTTCAAGACCAAAATTAACCAAATCTGTCCGGCCCTTCTCAAGTTTTAGCGAAACCAACGAACAGCTATTCATTTTTAAATAAATAAGAAATAAGAAGATATGCTGGCATTTGACTAATACCTCACCTGATGGTATGCGATAGTGGAATTTGCATGCTTGCTTAGAAATAGAACGGTCAACCCGAGATAGGTCTTTTATTTGATTTTGACGTTATAACTTATTAACTTTATATCTAAATATCATGAAAACAGGGATATTGTCTAGGTTTCTAATGATATCAAAACATAAAGTGTAAAATCCAGTGAGATCTGCTATTTTGCGTAAACTTTGGCTCTCCATAATATATGTCA
Organism: Leucania comma; assembly: GCA_958295575.1. Lineage (NCBI taxonomy): Eukaryota > Metazoa > Arthropoda > Insecta > Lepidoptera > Noctuidae > Leucania > Leucania comma. The sequence goes on along the minus strand of OY282474.1, from coordinate 7,577,614 downwards.
AAATTAAAAATACAAAAAATATGTTCATAGAAACCTTGCATATTTTATTGAGATTCTACATAAATGACGAAAATGCTTCCCCAAAACGTTTATGGTTCATTTTTTTTTAAATAAACATTTTTCCTGGAATACGTTTTGTGAGATATTCGAATAAATGACGGAGTTACCGATTGCCATCAGAGCGTTCAGGCGTTGCCCGTCTCTTTTCGCGTTGTGATTTTATCAAGCATTCCGTTGAACTGCGTTAGATAATGAAACAACACTTTCGTTGACAATAGACAGCTCGGGAAGGGTAAACACGCTTCATAAACTAAGGAACATGAAGCCATCATTACCTCAATCTATAAAAACGCGAATCTATATAAAAGCGAAGTACCACTCATTGATTAATCACGAAATCTCAGAAACCCCTATATTTGGGATACCTAGTTAATTTAAAAAAAAAAACCACTACATGAGTGCATTTAATTAGAATTTCAGTGCTTCGATTTATGATTGTTAACTTGATTTTTTGATTAGGGTGTCTAATTTTATTTATTAAACCTTCATGTACAGTAGTGGTACATAGTGTTTATCATTATGGGTGCATTATTTCAGTTACATATTGTTGTATAGGTAGCTACAATATTTTAAACGTTATAAGAAAAAAAAATCAAGCAGGAAGATTTATTGGGTTTTTTTTTAACTAGTCTCTGAAACTACTAAGTCGGATTGGAAATCTTTCTATATCACATATCCAGATTTAAAGCCTAAACTATTAGTCTAAAAATGAAGTTTATACTTAGCCTATATTATTGGCTATAAACATCACACTATGACCCTCTAAAATGGAGCAGTATCAAAAAAAAAAAACAGGCCAGTTACTCTGTCTGTTAATTTTTTTTTTTTTTTTTGTACCAAATATTATTTCGATAGTGGATATCTCTACTTTTAATATGTAAAGAAAACTGCTGGAGTCCCTTATAGCCTTATAGGTATTTACATCACCCATGTAAATGTAAAGAAGATGAAGACTTAAAAATACCTACCTACATAAAAAAAAATCATCTAAATGAAAAATAAATCGCTGAAAAAGTTTATGTAAAGTGGTTACCTATATATAGGTAGTTATTGTTTAAACTTAGCTATAAATGGGTACTGACAATATATGTAGGTACGTAAAAGTACCTTCTAAATACATAAATAACCAACAATGAAATACTTGGGTAGGTACCTAATAAATATTCATCGTAATACCTGTCAATGTATTTCTTACTACAATAGAAACTTGAAAACTTTTGAAAAAATTTACACTTACCGAAAACTTAATTAGACATTATTACACTAGTTTATAATCCATGAAATTATTTTAAAAATTGTCTACTTATTACTTTTATAACACACGAAAACCCGAAGAAATCTAACATTTATTAATGTACAAGCTACTATTTACACAAAACTTTTACTAAATAAGCAAGAATACCTAAACACCACATAGAAAATTTTAAGCATCACAAGTAATACGCGAAAACATTTTTCCAACTAGTTAGATTACGTTCGTAACTTTAGCCAGTTAGCCAAGGAAACAAAGAGCCGTCTCCGTCTCTCGGCGCCTAAGGTGGTACTGAGCCATGCCTGTTTCCAACATACCCAGCAAACAGTTTTCCACTGTTCCTTTCCTTCATAGTTACGATGCGCAAACCTGCGGGAAAAGCTTTTCCACGTGATAAGGTTTGTTTATTTTAGCTTCGTATAACGACATCTAACGGTAAGCAGAAGCAACAGCACTAGCAAGTTTGACAATTAACAAAAACCAAAAATTAAAAATGCATCAATAGATGGCACTACTGCTATTTCAGAAAAGCTTGTTCTGATGTATGTAAATAATATATGTATCTTTTTGCTTTATATTTAATTAGTGTAAATTATTTCTTCAGTTTTTTTTTTATTGAAATATTGATTATATAAATTAATGCGCTATGTAAAGTACCAGTAGGACAGTATTACCAGTAGGGTAACATTTTTATCGCGCTCAAATGTCATGGCAAAGTTGGACACGAACTGTCAATTTCGTGTTCTGGAAAATTGTACACGAATAGAGATTGACACGCTTTCTTCTATTTTTATAATAACTGTAGAAATAATTAACATATTTCATAACTTATTTGTTGTTCCCGGTATTATCAGTAAGCCAGAAAAAGAAAAACCGCGAAAATGAGTACAATACTGGAGAAAATCGCTGGTATAGAAGCCGAGGTTTGTAAAAGAGGTTATATTATAAATTCAATGAATTTTTAACATAATATTGACAAAACCTTTTATAAGTTCAATAATTTGCACGAAAATGGCTGTGTTTATATAAATTTTGGACTGTATGTTTCATGATTCTTGTCATACTTTAACAATTTTTTCATAACATTACAGATGGCTCGAACCCAAAAAAATAAAGCTACTGCACTCCATTTAGGTATACTAAAGGCCCGATTAGCTAAATTGAGGCGTGAACTGATCACTCCCAAGGGTGGCGGCGGTGCAACGGGCGAAGGTAAATAATGAATGTTTATAACCTATACTGGGGCATTAAATTCTAAAAGACAATACAGGAAGTCCGTGTAATTATAATTCATTCAATATAAAAGCAAGAGAATAAGTACTAATTCAAATATTACTTATAATATCTCTGCAGGTCAACTCATTCGCTGGACTTATCAAGATTATTATTTAGAGAAAAAATATTGTACCACATCAAAAAAATTAGCCAAAAACTGAAATGTAATGACCATTTCAATGCCAAGAGTTACTTTATTGTCAATAATTTGGTCAGTGGGTCCTGTATATCCTAAACCAATCTCTTGAGTCATTGTATACTTAGCTACTGTAAAATGTGTTCATACCCAGTATCTGGTTAGCGAGTCTAACCCAAAGTCTACTTAGCATACTAGATTGTCCACTCAATATTTTATTAGATAGTCCTTGGCACCAAAAATGTTAATATTTAAACATTCATGTGCTTCACGTTGCATTGTTAACTTTGGACAAATGCCAAATGCAGTTTTCAATGTATTATGACTATTTAAGTATGGAAACATAGAATGTAGTGAAACTGTTGCTCCTTGAATGCACATCCATCAGTGAAATAAAAACACTTTGTGAAACAAAAAAATTTTGGGAGCACCTAAATCAGTGCAGAAAGTGAATACACTTATTCTGAGCAAACTGAAAAGACTTGTCTGCTTCTAAAAAGATGTTGGCTGGTTGGGATGTAGGCCACCCTGGCCCATAAATCAGTGGTTGAACAAGGTCTTAGTGCAGAAACCAGTCTACAAAAATAAGATGACTATTAACCATTTGAATACCACAGTAGAAAGACAATAGGTGTCCGCTTCGTGCTTGAGTTATTAAGTACTTACTACTACTTCAAACTTTTCAGGTTTCGATGTTGCTAAGACTGGTGATGCCCGTATCGGTTTTGTAGGGTTTCCATCTGTGGGGAAATCAACATTACTGTCTAATTTAGCTGGAGTGTACTCTGAAGTGGCAGCGTATGAGTTCACTACGCTGACTACAGTGCCGGGATGTATCAAATATAAGGGTGCTAAGATTCAGGTAATTTAAGTAAGGAATACCAGTTGTACACAATTTAAACTCCAAATTGTTTTTCAAATATCCCTCTACATTTATTTTCTATGGATAGCTTGTACAGTCATTTAGGGTACCAACCATACTTATTTAACAGTGAACAAGACAGCATTGTTAGTATTCAAAATGTAGCATTGTGCAGATAAGTATTATTGATGAAAAGTTCTCATAATCTTTCTATGTCTTGTTGTGACATTTCATCAGTATCAACTTAATTTGTTCTTATTACTTGCTATAATTTATAAAATACTGACTAAGTACATTATTTTTCCATAACATCTTGTAAAAAATACAAATGTAATATTATTTTTGTTACAAATATTGAAGCAATAAAAAGGTAAAATAATTTATTAATATGGTACAATTACCAAAAAAAAATTCTGTGTAATTTATTTCATCACCACTGATCTCAAAAACAGTGAAGAAAAACATCGTGAGGAAACCGGCATGTCCTAGAACCAAAAATACAAAGACATGTGAAAACCACCAATCTGCACTAGGCCCGCGTTGTGGTATGCGGTCCATTCCCTCTCCTAGAGAGGAGGCCTGAGTCCCAGCAGTAGGAACATTATAAGGCTGATGCAATGCAATGCAATGGTACAATTCTGTTGAACTGTTGAAAAATGTCCCTTAAATAGTTTGGAACTCTGATACACATGTTCACCCTACAACATTATCAATAATTCAAAACTGATCCTTACATGGTTGGAAAGGCTAGGCAGATTGATTTTTATAAATTATATGTATGCAATTTAATTACGTATAACTTAAAAGGTATAAATACAGACTGAAAATAATAATATTTATATATAAAAAAAAAGTTATATGTATTACTATCTGACCCACTAATCGTTTTCCTGTCTTAATTATGAACTGTGAAACACAAAAAGGTTAAGTACATAGTTTTCTGTTTTTTTTTTAATTCCGTAAGAACTTTCTACAAAGATGGATAAAATCAAAGCCATTCTCAAGTTTTAGTGTGACCAAGGGAAATTAAAAAGAAGAAATAGAGATTCATTTTTATTTTAAATGGATATTAAATTACTCCCTGGTGGATTGGCCTGTTATAATTAAAGCTGTCTACAGAAGTCTGCATAGACAGAAGCTGCTGTACTAGTAAACAAAAGCAGAAATTTTCTGTAACAAACACAAACTGTATTAGTCATTTAAACTAGTTTTATGGCTATTCTATGAAACAATTTATTGGTAGTTATGATCTCTAATTGAAATGTAGCAGACTGCTTGCAATAGCTGTAATTAGTTGTTCAACATTTTCAATTTACATGACTTGATTCCGCTATCGCCTTTCTACCATCGAATGACGCGATGTTCAGGGAGTGTCCACCCTTACATTATTGACACCTAGACTAGGCGTTTCTCCGCCTCCTTTATAAAAATAAATTTCATTTAATTCAGACCAAATTCAATGTCCATTTAGTGTGGTATATTTTATGTTTTGTGTGAGCTATGCTGTCTGATATAAAAAATACATTATTATTTCATTTATTTATATTTAAATACATATTTTATGAATTTTTAAATATTTATTTAAAAAACATATTAAAAATATATATAATAAATGCTCACCGGCATCCGGAACAGGGTCCAAGCTACCGGTGGTCAGGGTTTCTGAGAGGAATCTCTTTACAATGTGCGCCGTGTCCAGGATTACTGCTTTGTGGATCAAGCTCTTGATCCAACTGTCCATGAGCTTCCTCAGATGTTGGACGAGGCTCTTTGATATTCATTTAATGAATGCCAATGCCGTCACAACTATCGACACAATGACTGTTATATCCACTTCCCATATATCGAAAACCTCGCGAGCTAAGTCAAGATACTTAGTTTGTTTATCCTTCTCAGCTTTCACGAGGTTCTCATCATGAGGGACCGCTATATCTACAATCACTACGACAGTCCAGTCGATCTATCACCACTATATCACGCTTATTGACAACAATAGTCCTGTCAGTGATGATGATTGATCGCAATACAATGTGATATTACCATTGTCGAGAACTGGGTCGGACACATTCATACATCTTATATATATAAAAGAAAGTCGTGTTAGTTACATTATTTATAACTCTAGAACGGCTAAACCGATTTGGCTGAAAATTGGTGGGAAGGTAGCTTATAACCAGGAGAAGGACAAAGGATAATTTTTATTCCTTTAAATAATAAAAAAAGAAATAACCCAAAACTTGCTCATTTGCACATGTATAGGGTAGAGCGGAAGCGAAGCCGCGGACAAAAGCTAGTTAAAAATATTTCTTTTCCAGCTTCTCGATTTACCGGGTATCATTGAAGGTGCGAAAGACGGCAAGGGTAGAGGTCGTCAGGTCATCGCCGTCGCCAGAACGTGCAGTCTCATATTCATAGTCCTGGATGTGTTGAAACCCCTGCAGCATAAGAAACTGATCGAGCACGAGTTGGAAGGCTTCGGGCTGCGGTTAAACAAACAACCACCTAACATACACTTTAGGAAAAAAGATAAGGGTGGAATCAATTTGAATACAACTGTGAGTTTTTTATGTGTTATTTATTTATATTTTTATACAACATTAGTCTTTGTATATGCAAAACCCAAAACATATGTAAAAATTTCATATCAATCAGTACCATGGAAAATCACAAAGTTATATGTTTGTTATGCTATCTGGTTGTCCGCACAAATACATGGTCACCGGGCCATCTGGGCGACTGAGGAGTTTTTTGCTTCCGCACACAGCAGGCGTCTAATGCTCGCTATAACCTGCTGTAACCTGTGTTGTACAGTGTGCAATGACAGCAGTGTAGTGTGGGTCTAATTTTGACCTATTTTAAATATGTTTTGGGAAAAAAAAAAAAAATTAATAAATATAAAAATTACACATTTTCAGGAAATCTGAAGTAACGGTTTCCCCACCAATATTGATAAAAAAAAAATATATTGACCCATTTACTCTACTATAATAATGGAATAGCTTATGGCTTTATATAAAATTATATATTTTATTATGCTATTAAAAAGTGGCAACTCATGAATGATAAACCACTTGAATGCTACCGTCGTGATTTCATGCTATCTAATCATTGCAATTATTGATAACAAGTAGAATATTAATTTGATATGTCATGGCCATGCCCGGATAAACCTTATGGCTAAATGGGCAGCTGCCCAAAACTTCATGGAAATAAAGGGTCCCCAGCCTCATAAAAAAAAATCTATAATACAGGTTAATTTTTTTTTTAGGTCGGTGAAACTTATACATAAGAAACTTAAACATTAACTAAGTATTTGTATTATACTTTATACAAAAACTAATCTAAGAATTACATACAAAATACACTCAGGCGATGACAGCCTAATCTATTTAACAAAACTTTTCCTATAAAAAATAGAATATTAGGGTTTAATGGTTGATCAATACTTTACAAGTACTCAATGTTGGTGTTCAAGTTCAGATTGTGTTCAAACTATACTATTCACTCTCGAGTTAGCCATAGTAGCTTATAATTAGTTGAAGTTTGCTCAGGTAATGGGACAACATTTTTTTTCGACCATTGTCAAAAATTACACTAATTTTTGACATAAATATTATTAATTCAAAGCCGAGATTTTTATTATTGGCAGACTTATTTTCTCATCTTATAATAATATTTGAAATTTAATTATAATTTTTTCATTCCAGTGCCCACAATCGGAGTTGGACATAGAAACGGTGAAGACAATTCTATCGGAGTATAAAATACACAACGCTGACATTACCCTGCGGTATGACGCGAACAGTGACGACTTAATCGATGTCATTGAAGGAAACAGGGTCTACATGCCTTGTATTTATCTGCTTAATAAGATTGGTAAGTAGTCATCATCATCATTTCAGACGAAAAACGTCCACTATTAGACATTGGCCTCCCCTAAATATCACCAGAACAACCGGTCCTGGTGTGCTATTCTCTAAGAAAACGCAGCGCTGCCGCAACGTCGAACATCCAAATAGGATACATTGAATTAACAATCCAATACATAGGTACCGTAGGTTGACAATCCAATGTATACTATTTGGGTGTTCGTCGTTGAGGCAGCGCTGCGTTTTCTCAGAGAATAGCACCACTGTGCGTCTCTCATCAATCTGATTATTCCCCTTGTTGGAAGCCCTATAACGCTGCGTCTTCCGGTACGCGGTCGCCACTTCGGAACCATTCGGCCCCATCATCATCTGATCTCCAATCACTGTATCCAACCTACTGTCACTTAAACTTGTCAACTTATTGTTCGGCCACACTGGATGCGCGGGTGCGGGGCGGGAGCGGCGCGGCAATCTCAAACAAAAACTTCATTTGAGTGTCCATAGTGGCCACGCGGGCGTGGGAAGCCACACTGACTGCTCAACGTGGGATGCGCGCGGGCAACTCAAGCGGCAATCTGCACGAGAACGGGGATCTCAAACTAGTTCGAGCCTTGCTATGGCAACTGCCGCTCCCCGCACCGCGCTGCCAGTTTGACCCATCACCCAGTGTTATCCTTATAACAGCATGAGGCATACTTATAAGGGAATTTACTGATGCTTTAAAACCCAGTAACTCGTTGGCCTAGTGGTCGAGAGTGGTTGAGGCAAAGTGTTATTGGGTTTTTCTTTAAATTTTTACTGATTAAAACCCACACATGTGCTCTTTGGGTTCCAGAACCGCGGTTATTTGTTTCGAACAATCCTGCAACGCTATATGTCACCTTCAAATTATTTAAACCTAGTAATATTCTAAACTTGTCGAACATATCTAGTATGCTTGACATATTTATATGCTGAATCCATTTTATTTATTCCACAGATCAAATCAGCATAGAAGAATTGGATGTTATTTACAAGATACCTCACTGCGTGCCCATCTCGGCCCATCACAAATGGAACTTTGACGACCTATTAGAGAAAATGTGGGAGTACTTGAAGCTCATCAGGATATACACCAAGCCCAAAGGACAGTTGCCCGACTACAACGCGCCCGTGGTACTGCATGCTGATCGGACGACCGTCGAAGATTTTTGTAATAAGCTGCATAGGTCTATTATCAAGGAATTTAAAATGTAAGTGGTTTATTTATTTTGTTAGTTTTGATAGCACAGTATAATTACCCTAAAAAAAAAAAATCCACACGGGTTTTAGGTGAATGAAGAATTTTAAAGTTGGATGAACGTCTACTTCACAGGATCCCTTTGAGAGGTCAACGCCCCCTACGTTCATCCGCCACGCTAATATTTCAGTCACATTATGTCCTCGAATCGAATTATCTAAAAAACTTATAATCATTTCAGCCGAAAGACTGCTGGACATAGTGCATAGCGCTATTGCCACAAAAATAATTGAAGGTTAACTTTGTTTTTTACAAAGTCGCGATCCAACGGGATATTGATATTTATTAGTTATTTATCATTATATTTAGCCTGTACTGTCCCACTGCTGGGCAAAGGCCTCCCTCCATTCTTTCCAATTATCACGGTTACTCGCTTTCTCTTTCCAATTCTCAAGGAAGACATCCAGTTCGTCCCGCCATCTCCTTCGTGGTCTGCCGCGGCCCCGAGTCGCTGTGTCCGGACACCAATCCTCGGGCCCACAGCTCGTTAGACATGCGGCAGACATGTCCTGCCTAGCTTCATTTAAGTTGAGCAGCCTTTTGAGGCACATCAACGATTTGTGTTTTGGAGCGCAGTGTAGTGTTTCGAACGTGGTCTGTTAATTTAACACATAGTATGCTGCGCTCCATAGCACGCTGGCAAACCTTGAGTTTGGACTTTTGGATGTTAGTCAAAGACCAAGTCTGTGCACCATAGGTCAGAATGGGGAGAATACACAAATATCTATTATATTTATATAAAAGACTTTATTCAGGTATTTATATCTCTCTCACTCAAGAGTTGCGTCCTATGAGCAAGCATTGTATTTGTCCTCTGGGGGATTGACAGTTTCATTAACTAATGTTCGTTTATTTTCCAGTGCTCTTGTGTGGGGTTCATCCGTCAAACATCAGCCGCAGAAAGTGGGCGTAGATCACGTGTTAAACGATGAAGACGTAGTCCAAATCGTAAAGAAAGTTTAACGTACCTATGTATACTGAATATACAAAATATATATATATATTTTTGCGAAAAGAGAGACTAAATAAACTTTAACACCCGGTTTTTGAAATGAAAAGCTATCTAAAAAAATGTGACAAATATGTCAAGCACCCGAAGTGATGTGATTGGCTGGATGAATTTATAAACAGCCAATCACGTTGCTTCCCTTGCTAATTTGTGACCCGTCGGAGATTTATTTCCAAAAACGAGATGTTAATATTTCGAGTATCTGAGGAATTCTAACAGTAGGTGATATTTACTCAGCTTAATAATTTCGGTGTTCAATTAAAAAATTTAAACGTACTAATAGGTACGTCTGGGGAAATTACAACATTACTTTTAGTATATGCGAAACCTGAAACACGTGTCTAGTATTTTTATGTAAAGAATCTATGTACAAATTTTCATAACTGTATCACGAAAAATTACAAAGTTTTAAGCTTGTTATGTTAAAACAGAGGATACATTACGTGCTAACATCGCCATCAGAAAACTTAGACTTGAAACTCACACATCTAAACTACCTGTAGTCACTAATTGACAAAGATAAATGATATTTATTTTGTAAGTAGGTTTTAAAAACACTTTTACACGTCAATTTTTTTTTTTGTCATTTTAAACTAGATGAGGCCGGTGTTTCCTAGACTACCCTGAGAAGAAACACCGAAACAAACTCAGGGGTCAAAGTCTCTTTTAAAGTCCATACAGTAAATATGTATTGATCAAATCACATGAGGACCATGCAGATTTGTCTGAAATGGCCTTTTGAAGAAAGAACCATACAGATTTGAGTGGACCTGTCCAGTCAGTGCAAGCATTTTTCAGTATTCGCAAAGCTCAACTCAGGCGCGACTGATATGAAATCGTGCCAACTGGAACAATTTCAGCGGTCCACGTGCTAGAGGCCAGTCACCTATCTTCCACTGTTTTGATGTAATCTAAGTTTGACAGTGTAACATATACGTGGTCTACGAAATAGATGCACAAAGTGTACTTTTATCTATCACATCTACTGATTAATTCTTCAGATACTCAAAATAAAATTGTTATTGTTGGAAAAGAAAATTCTATGTAAGGAATACGTTTGTATTGAGTTTTACTACTTTTTTTTCTCAATTAATCTGTCCTAGCTCAGAGGACACCGGTGTCCTCTCACATCCACGCCACTATAGGCCTTAATTCCGATGTTTAGAGTCTACTTTTGTATGAACAAGTTGGGTAGTTGTGGATCGACGTGTTAATTCACATTTACGTATTATAAACCAACGATGCATGCCTGAACTTGATGTAACAATCATAATAAATCGGAATGGAATAATTTATAAACTAAAATGTATCTTTTTCTTTTATATGACAGTAATTTGAAGGTAAAGGCATCACACGTTACCTAAATCAAAGATTGAGACACGGTTGAGCCTATTGGAACGTTTGCGTATGGACAGGGTACTTATTGAACTATAGTATATTCGTGTTAAGAAAATAGTGACTCGTCAGTGCAACTGCAAAGTAAAAGCGTATTCATATTGTAGTAAAAAACTTAGACCACTAATATTAAAACAAACTTTTCACAACACAGTAGTTTCAAATAACTGTTAAGTACTTAGTTATATGCAGATTGAATGAGAATTGTCAGAATTTTCACATCTATTTTACAAGCTTTTATTTATTTTTACCTGACTGATGTTTGTGTGTCAAATTAAATTTTATCCACTTCCCGGTTACCGATTGAGCTGAAATTTTGTATGCATGTGTAAATCGCGTGACAATGCAATATTATGATGACATGGAGATGATTTGATGATGGAGCTGGAAGGTGGCCATAAGAACTCGGTCGTAAACGACACAACCCCTTCGAGTTTGGGCTCGTTTGATTTGTAATGCCGAGTATTTAGGTGCTAATTGGTCTGACCAGAGTCTGATGATGGAACTGGAAGATGGTCATAGAAACTCGGTAATAAGCTCAATAAGATAATCACATCGTGTTTGAACTTTTTGGAGTGGTCTTGATGAGTATTAATTAAATCGAGTATACACCGTGCTATGAAAAAAATATTTCATGAAAAACTTGTTTACGAATATGTGGGGTATTCATTTTTAAAATTGTCGAAAGCGCGCCCGTACTGTAAGGGCTTACTTCAAGTTAACATTGTGAAAAAGGCTTTCTATTTTACTATGATCCTATTGGTCAAGGAGCATGGCTAAGATGAGTGACAACGATGATTCACTATTTTCTTAACGCCAATACACTAAGTTTAAAGGTCACAGCTCATTAGAGCCACCCGGCTTTACAAGTCCATATAAAGAATACTAGCCGCAGGAGGCGAGGCAGTGCGAAGTGGGTTCCGGATGGCTCTAACCACTTGTAACCTTTAATTTTGAGTTACTAGACCATGTGTAAACAATCCTGTAAGTGTTAAGTTTAGGAGCAAGTTGTATAACAAATTATTATAAGCGAAAACATGACATCGTTAAAATACAAATAAGAAAATTGGCAAGCTAAATCGAATGTGCTATAAAATTAGCTAGCATCTAGTTGAAAATCGTTGACAGTATCATAATACTTAATTACATTAGTTAAAAAAAAGTTGCCCCATACAAGGAATTTCTTACAAGTAATAATTAAAGTTAGATGTAGTCACAGTTGTTCCTGAATAATAATATTATGGCAAATCCGACCAGTCTAGATTTATGGTATTTTTAATAGCCTGGGATGTTATACTTGTGTTGTACAGAATGCTCATTATAAATATAAAAAATCGAAATGTTGTTTTATTACTTACCACGCTATATTATCAGTCATACACTGTCCTAGCTGGCATGGGTAATAGCCAAAAGGTGCGGAGACCCGCGCGAGCAACGGTTGCGGTTAGCCGGGCCCCGCACCTTTTGGCTACGCATCTAATTAATATTAAGTTCTCCATCGACACGACTACATGCACACCGTTAAAGTTGAACTAACAACACTGCAGATAATACTTAATACGGTTTCGGCTATGGAGACCGCTGCCCGCGCGTGCGCCCGCCCCTTACTGACCGTAATAATATAGTTCTTGCTAATGGTGTCACATTGTAGACCTTCCAAAGTCGAATGTCTATGACTTGCCGATCTACGAGAGCCAATTTAAAGTCCCGAAACCCGACGTTAACTCATACTGGTAACATCTATTCTTTATAAGTCTGTGGGTAACTCATAAAGTGTCCCTTCAAGTCAGTTTCTCCCTAGGCTTTTATTAGGACAAACTTTTTCCAAACACAGAAAAGGGTATTTTCAACCTTTGGTATTCGGTTGACAATACAAGATTATTTTTTTAAGGTATCGATATCACGACACTTATGTTCACATCTTTCTTCGGTCTTAGCAGCGAGCAGCGGCGCGGCAAGTGGGGTGGCATCGGTAAGCGAGCATGCGCCTCGCTATGAATGGCGTCTCGTGGCGTGCTTCAAACATTTTCATACTTTTGTCCTTACCGCTCGCCGCTGCCGCGCTTACAGTGTATTCAGGACTTCGGTCTTAACGGCAAGCGGGGCGGTATCGGTAGGATTAATCTAGCGCGCGCTGCTATGGCCGCCATGAGCGGCGTCGACCAATCGCCAACCTATACGACCCCGCTTGCCTCACCGCTCGAGTCTAAGACCGAAGTCGTGATTAGGCCTTTAGCTGCCGCTCACATCGGCAAGGACGTGAACGGGCCATAAGAGGTGTACTAAAATCTATTTTAGTCAGACATTAATTATATTTGATTTTAGATTATACTAACGTTATATGCCCGTGTGACCATAGCACTAACATTCGATCAAAAGCCTCTGCTTTTACACCAAAGTGATGTCATATCTCTATTTATAACAGTAAAGTTCTAGCTATTCTAATGTAATTTTAGGACAATTCAAAGCAATATTTATATGGATTCGTCTGAATTTGTTTAGAGACCTTTGCCTACAGAAAAAGTTGTCATTGTCACAACTTGACACTCTTGACAGTTGACATTGACAGATCAGTCAATTTAAAAATAAAAAAAAACTTGTTTTATTTACCAAACAAAGAGGTTAAGTTTTTGTTGCAAATGTAAGTTGACGTGCTATAGTGAAAACGAGTACTTATTACAAAAAACTAAACGACTTAAAATAAAATATAAATGAGTAGAATGTTTTAAAATAAACCCGACACCAAAAACTGGTTGTTTGTTTTGATTGTGTCTGGAAGAAGTATGACGTCTTTTGAAAATTTATCTTCATCTCAAGTAAGTTTAATTTTCTAAGATTTTTTCGAAGTGTATATTAAAAATGGAATTTTAGGATTGCCTATCTTAAATTTAACAAACAATTGAACGGTAACATAATTCATGTTTAGCGCCATCTATGCATAAAATGACGATCTACATCACAAACAAATTTGAAAATGGTACTAACAATCAACTGTTTACCATAGTTTCATGGTAATTTCATAGATGGCGTATTTTTTTATTTTTGTATTTTTTTTAGAAAACTCGCGCTTCTTTGCACCGGGATGTTCGAACTATTGGTACGGAAACTTGTCATTTCCTCGGCCTGGAGATAACAAAACCAGCGTTGGAAATTGTAGCAGAACTTGTTTATAAGAAATTGTCAGTCTACGGAGCCGATTTGGAAGCTTTTGCAAAGTTTGTATTGTTAATTTTTAACTTTCCACATAAGTGTCTAAGAAAAAAATATTTTATGATTGGTAAATCGTTTATTAATTATAGGTTGGTATGCCTATAATAAGTAGTCATCGACCAAAATTATAATTCATACATTTAGGACCTAATATGTATTGCTGCTCCTTCCAACACTAGTAAAACAGATTACATGCTGATGCATTTCAGCCGAAAGACATTCACTATTGGACATAGACCTTCCCCAAGTGTCGCCCAAACGAACGGTCCTATATGTTTCCCATCCATCACATTCCCGCGCCTCTCACCAGGTCATCGGTCAAATTTGTGGCAGGCCTACTAACGCTGCATCTTACCGCCGTTCGGTCCCATCGACCAACTGTTCTGCAAGCAATGTGCCCTGCCCACTGACACTTTAGTGCGTGTTTACGGAGACGCGGCTCGTTGTGCGGCACGTTGGGCGGTCCGTCGTACATAGCAGTATGTTTGTGTTTGCGCGAACGATGACGCGATCCGATGCTGCAATGTACGACGAACGCCCAAGGCGCCGCGTCTTCGTTAACAAGCCCTTAAGTAAGTTTGGCGATTCTTCGGATTAATAATTAAATATTATTTTAATTTCAGACATGCGAAACGATCGACAATTAATGCAGAGGATGTTAAACTCCTCGTGAGACGTTGCCCTTCGCTGGTGAGTGAAAATCACTATCTACACTTCATAGGGTAAAGCTAACTTGCGATCTTCCCACTACCTTGAGCAGTGCTGCGGTTGAAAAGAACTTGATAACTGTCTGATGTTTATTGACTTCTCTATTAGTCCTTGTTCAGAGTGAACGTCTGGTGTGGTGACTAGGGAGGTGCGCGGCGGGTGCGAGTGCGGTAGCGGGTGTATAGTGTATAGTCATTGGCCCAATATAATAGTCCCATAACTGGGACACAGGCATTATCTTTAACAGGGCCGTAATCTACCACACAGTGTGTCGATGTTGGTGGATGCCGTATGAGTCTTCAAATTTTCGGTTCTAGGACATATCGGGTTTCCTCACGATGTTTTCTAATACCATTTTGGAGACTAGTGATAACGAAATAACAAAGGTTCTGTCTGGGTTTGGTTTGAACTAACGACTCGATTCTATAGATAATCAAAAGTTGTTACCAATGAGCCATCACTGCTCATAAATTCATAATACAACTGTTACAATTTACGTTTAGTTACAAACTACTATGATCTTCTAGTTAGCCGCCCATCGCAGTCTGCCGTCCCAGGACGAGACCCTCTTGGTCTAAGAGTACTTTTCTCCTAGGCTACTGGCTAAAACATCAATATGATTTTTTTATTGAGAATAACTAAGATTGCATAGATAATTAGATTCACAATTCAAGAATAAACCCAAGTCGATCGTATGCAACTATAATCCGTCTAAATATTAAATTGACTATGTGTCTATCATTAGAATACAGTCAGAATGCAGCGCCGTTTTGTAAATTGACTAGCCTCAATGAGGAAGACACAAAATCGATATAAGGAGCCGTTGACACCCAAAAATGTGACCAATTCATACCACTTACTTATGTAAAGCATAATTATATTGCATGCATACAAATGAAGCTAAAAGCAGACGTATCATACCTAAGTAAATTATAATCAGCAACCGTCACCTCATCATTTAAAATTCCCACCTTATCAATCACTTTAAAAAAGTCTCTCAGTTCGAACTCAAAACCCATGAATTGGAACCCAGTTATATTAACAACGATTTTAAATTTAAATCCGATGCTGAATCTTTAAATAGCTGTGTGATGGAGCTGTTTATTTATGCAATTGCTGTTTTCGCGTTGAAATGATATGCCTAATTGACTTATTACAACATGCTTGATGAACTAATCGGTTCGGCGTCACGATTTGTCGACTTGCACGCAGCTTTGTCCAACATAATATTATAACTCTTAACTTAGCACATTTATTAGTGCCGAACAAGTGCTAGAGTCTTAGAAAATAATCATTTCGTCATTATATTTTTTTCTATAAAAAAAAATTTGTCTGCAATAGGAATTACGGCACGTTGATAAACATTTTAATTCACATACACCAACCAGTCCCGGAACAACTACAGCAGGTCATAAAAATATTTATACCGCATACGTCGAAGGACTGGAATAATTTGCCTGTTGAGGTCTTCCCGTCCGATTATAATTTGGGTGTCTTCAAGGCTAGAGTGAATAGGCTCTTAATAAACTAGTGCGCCTCACCAACAACGATTGCATCAGTGCTTACCATCAGGTGGGATTGCTGTTAAGCACAAGTTTAAATCAATAAAAAAAAATCGAACCCTCAATACGCAACGCAGCAGGTAGTCTCTCAACCACGGCGCAATCATTGTGCAATGTCATATAAACATACAATAATTGTACATTCTAGTGAAATGATTCGTTTTCGAACTCAGATATTGGATATCATTAAGAATTTAAACAAAAAAAAAACATGCGCTTTTTTATTTTGCATTATGAAGTTTTTGTGTGTTTTGTAGGGGAATAGTTAATTCTACCAATCTATACATAGCAATGAAACTTTAGATAGTAGTACCAGGCCTATTTACTATCCCAAAAAAACTATTGAAAAACTTATTTATAATATTTCAGAAAAGTCATCTAAACATCGTAGCGCCAAGTCCTAAAGAAAAACGCAGAAAGACTGCTAGCAAAGTGCCAGAAACACCGGCTTCCAAGCAAAAGGAACCAGAGGCATCAGCTTCAAACCGGATAGAATCAGAAGCATCGACTTCAAAACGGGTGGAATCAGAGCCGTCGGCTTCAAAAGAAAAGGAATCAATACTTCCGAAAGAAGCAGAAGAAGCGAAGCAGAAAGAAAAAGACAAACAGGATGAGAAAGCAGAGATGGATAGTATTATGGATATCGATGATATGATAGATTTAACATTTGATTAAACTCATATTGTAGTAGTTCTGTTTTTCATTCTAAATTCCAAAGTGCGTAGATAAAACACTAATGAGTAGATGACGTAATTTCCAGTTACACTAGACAAAACATTCAGAAAATAAGAAATCAATAATAGTAGGCATAGTATAGGTAATATATCGGTCGATCAAATTGTGAGTGAGTAAGAAAGACAAGATCAACAGACGGTGAAAGATGTTTTTTTTATGGTAGGTAGAATCAACCAATGACAAATCCCGCCCTTGGGTGGAGCGGGAAATAGAGTCAGACTCTTACTGACTAAAAACCTACCCTGTTCCATTCATTGCGCGCGGGAACAGTGCGCGCCGAAAACGACTTGAGCTCGGACCGGTCTGTTACCGGACGGACGGACAGCGTGCTACCCATTGCCCGCCGTCCGCCAGCCCGCGCCTATGGTGGCCGGAAATCGGGATCAGAATCCCGGCGGCCGCGGCGGCGTGTGCGCCGTTGCCTGATGCGGTCGGCCTCCTCCTTTACTAGCATTACTGCTTCGCAGAAGGAGGCGACCGCCCGCCACTCCTTGCTCCGTAGCATGGCCTGAACCAAGCCCCGCCGCGAGAGATCACCGCCGCCGATCGCCCCCACAAGGACACGGCGATGTTCTTCCCAAGCGGGGCACACCTCGACTGTGTGCTCCACCGTGTCCTCCGGGCGCTCCGCACAACGGTGAAAGATGATGCTGCCCACCAGAGGTTCCAGACAGTGATATTCCCTATCAAAGCCGACCATGAGTGGAGTTTGAGCCGAGCTCAAGTTCGTGTAGTATCGCTCGTGTTCGATCGGCCTCTCTAGAGTCTGTTCACACGTACTACACGAATTTGATCTCGGCTTGTGCTAGGCTCTTCTAGAGTCAGTCCACACAACACAAATTTGAGTTCAGCTGATGCTCGGTTTCTCTAGCGTATTCCAACCTTTAGATTTTCATCGGGTCCACCTTGTTGAAGGCTATCCACGACCATTCCCCTTCTCTGCAATGCTGTGCCATATCTGGTACATTCACAGTCATATTCGTACATACACCGATCTTATGGGGAGTGAAATGAGCAAAGCAAAACACAGGTTGCCCGCGGGTCAAGTCACCGTGCTCGCCAAAAAACTCGTTATAACGAAACACAATTACCATGGCACAGAGAAATGTGTGGAGTAGATAGTTAAACGGTTATAATTAATGAGGGTTATTAGTTTAATTGTGTTTATACGTTTTCATGTTACTTGTGGTTTTGGTTAGTTATTATAAGTCCATTGGGAATTTCAAGGGCTTGGATCTTGGTCTGTTTGCCAAAAATCTGTACTAAGGTATCTAATAGGGTACCTAAAGGTCAACGTCATGAACACATTTTTTGGGTAGAAAATCGTTAAGTAACTTCTCCCGATGGAGATAGACGGAGTGTCAGACATCAACTTAACCCACCCATATTTCCTCAGTTCCTCTTTGTGTATTTCTGGGCCTCGGTGACTCTTTCGAATAATCGCACAGGCCGGGCTGGAATATTATAGGTCCCGGCAGCAAAATCAATGGAGTTAAGTACACAATCATGTTCCTTTGAAGGGCTACATTGATGCTCAAGGAAGATGCATTAGATATTTTTGGACCCACAATTCGTACGTCGTTTCTTTTGGTCTTGCTCTACTCTTATATCCAGCCACATTTATACTAAAAACAACGATTACCAGCTACGATATTATAAATGGATAATTATGAACCTTCATATTAGCTAACAAGCCTGAAAAAAAACTATATTCAACACAACTCCACCGCACGCCCTGTCCACGGTAGTTAATTACTCCTATAACGACAGTTAGAGCATAATGAGATTTTTGCAATTCAACAGTAGCACATTACAGGGTGCTGTTTGTCAACTCCCCCCCCTCCTCCCACCACTGACCACCCTGTAGCCGTAGGGGGAAGTTATTAGGCGGCTTTGTTAATGAATTTCATGTAGGGTAAACACATATATCAGGTATGTACCTACAGGTATAAATGAGTTATGTTGCTGAGGTCAGATGTCTGATTGTTGGCGGCCGCGAGCTTTTATTTTTTCAGAAATGCTGTGTGTGTCTGCTTAGCTGTTAATCGGGATGAACGAATGAATATGGTGGATGGAGGTGTGTATCATAATATAAGGGCAAGATTATTCGGCAACATTCGAAAGTAAAATAGATCGACGCTCACGTGAGCGACGCCTGCTTTGTACGTTGATCAGCGTCACGTAGCGTGGATCTAATGTACTACAATTCTAGTTGCCATATAAAATGTGTGAAGACCGACGCGTCCAGATCGGTGTTACGTGGTCTATGTGTGCGCGACTTTTGGTTCTACCTCCTCCCCTCCTTCTTCCTTTGGTTGTCTATCTTTTTCTGGTCTTACTCCATTCCATTTGAGATCGGCTCTACTCGTCATTTTTCGCCAGACATTTCGGTTCTGCGTCATCGAGTCATTTACTTGGGCTATCTTTAGCTTGCTAACAGACATCCTCGTTAGAAGGGGTCTGCCACACATTTTTGAACCAGAATTCATTTGTAGCACTTGTCTTCAGTCTTCTGCTCATTACAGGACCATGCCATCTGAGATGCGTTTCACAAAGTTTTTCCCCAATAGATTGGGAATACAGCATGAAAAAAAATTGTTATTTAACCAGTTTACAGTACCTACACAAAAATGGAATATTAGTTGTGAAAATAATATCTAAATTGTTACGAAAACAAACAGGATATATTAATTTTAAACTAGGTACTCAAAAAAATGCCCACCTAACCTAGTCTAGTTTAATTCTCTTTCTGGACTGAAGTACATAGGTACATCTCGGCCTAGTCTATCAGTAGTAACAGCATTAATTTGTTGTTTTATAGAATAAGCTTCTACCGAAAGCATTACTTCAAGTGCAAAATTATCCCAAGGGAACGTACTTTCGTAAATAACAAGTATCCTATATCCCATTCCAGGATATATGTCAAATTTCATCCACAACAACACACACGCATATACAAAGATACAAATCTTCTTTATAATATTAGTGTGAGCAGTATATATAAAGTAAATTGATCAGCCCTGTTACCTCCACCATCCTTCTCGCACTACCTAAATCATCTATAAAAAACATGTTTCAATAGATTTTACCATCAATTAGGGTTCTCTAATTATCGGCAGTGTCCCCAGACGGTCGATGAATATGCACGAGACATCAGACAGTCTCCCCAAAGCACACTTAGGCTAATGTTAACAGCTACTTTCTGAATATATTTGATATCGGTCCAAATGTTGCTTCGTTCTCTTTGGAGTCAGTGGTTTTAAGATTTAAAAATTGCTTAGTGTCTAGTGCGAGTTTGTTTTATGTTAACGCGTTTGTGACGTTCAGCGCTCCGATTGGCCCGCTACAGGCTCTTAACCAATCAGAGCCAAACGCGGTAAACTTTACGATCGCGTTACCGTAAAAACAATTCGCTCTCAGTGAACAGATCTGTGTCGTCTTAACATTATCATTTCAGCCGAAATATGTCCACTATTGGACATACACTTTCTCCAAGGGTCGCCATAACAACTGATCCTGTGCTTTCACCACGTCATCGATCCACCTTGTGGGAGGTCTTCTAATTCTGCATCTTCAGGTACATGGTCGCTGGTCTAGAACCTTTCGGCCCATCGGCCATCTGTTCTGCGTGCAATGTGCCCTGCTCACTGCCACTTAATTTTGGCGATTCTTCAGGATATATCGTCGGTTAATTCTTATGAAGAAGAGAAAAGCCGACAATTTTAAATATTTTTACTTCCCTTTTTTTTGTTTTTAGTCAAAAACAGAAAAAAGGGAAGTAGTTTTTTTTTACAAAAACATTGTCCTGCATTAGAAATTACTTCTGTATCGTAGGTGCGTTTACAAAGATGTAAATTCACACACCTACAGAATATGCCAGGCCAGGAACAGTTATCTATACAAATATGTATTTGTTCCGTGCAGGAATTGAACCCGCTACAATTTGTGTACAAAAAGGAATAGTCCTGACTCACTCACCGTCTCAGTAACGCTCAGCTCGAACCCTAGGACCTAGAACACTGCATAGAGGTTCCTTTATGATGTTATCATCATCATGATCATCATTTCAGTCGTATACAAAAAATAAAAAAAAGATTTTCCAAAATTCACACCATGGGGAAACTGGGAGTCATCCATATTGTTTAATTAAAGACTGATTCAACAAATACACTCATCACGTATGTTTAAACTACTATTTTGTAATTTTGAAAAGCACATTTTCAATAGTTCCGTTAGGATCCTTTTCCTGGCCTCATCTTTTTTATCTTAAGATACGAAGCCTTCAGTCGAGTAAATTCTTTGTAAGGATTGTGTATTGAGGAGTTGCGATTGCAACAAGTTGATAGGAAAGAAACCTTGTAATAATGAGGCACTCTATAATAGGTAAATAAATGCGAAATGTAACTAAGAAAGTATACACCCCTATTTTTGAATTAGTGCACAAAAAAATTGGGCTCAATCAGTACCCGTTACTGATCATATTTGTGTAGTCAAAAGTACAAAAAACGAAATTCCAAAATTGTCCACGAAAATTTGTCATTATTGGCAAATTCATAATTGAATCATCATTCATAACAACTACTACTAGAAAATATTAAGCACAATGTTTTTCCATTATAATTGACATTCTTTCATTTATGAAAGAGTTCAAATTGAGTGAGATTTGGGGATATAAACAAGCGCTCATAACTTTGCTGTTTATGAATATTATGCATTGAGACTTTACTTAAATAATAACAAGACCTATTCTAATAAGCCCGTTAAGTATTTGCCATAATTAAAAAATAGTGGTGTAAAGATTAGGGTAAACCGCATCTTTTGTATTTTTAATCTAGGTACTAAACCTTTCTGGCTCTAATATTACACCATCCCCGCATCTTCAAAACCCAATCATCAAGCACACATAACCTCTAATTAAATGCCAATAATCTCAGACGCTCGCCTGAACAAGCAAAAAGCAAATCGGTCACATCCATCAAACAAAGCGGGTGAGAGCAGGCTACCAGGCTACCTGTGGTCGCCTACCTAGTAGCTAGCTAGGAGATAGGCCTGCGGTGCTCATTAAAATATGTAAATGCCTGCCGAGACATTACGCAGATCGGTGCTTCTGACTTATTGACTGGACCGCGTTATGTGAGCTTTGGGATCAAGAAGAAGTAGTTTGGAATTTTTTTAACCGACTGCCAAGAAGGGTGCTAGCTTCTGATGTTTTATAAGTAACCATATATAAAAATCATTTTATTTAAATAGACTACAACGAACTTAAATGTGAGCTGGAAGCGGAGACATCAATATTGTACAGGTTTTCCAGTAATTATTGTAATCATTCTGAAGGAAGGCGAGACAGGTTAGAACGAAGTTAGCCTATAGGTACCGGCTTTATAACGCCAGACAAGACCGGAACTCTTCAATTGTTTTTAAAATTGGTCAAGCTATCCATCATCAAATAATTCGGGACGGGACAATCCCACATGCTTGATGATATTCGTACGATATTTTTTTAATACCCTTAGTGTGAAAACTCTCCTGTGTCCCTTCAGCTGCCATTTGCGGTCAAGAGCGGTTACTACTAACCGTGCGGCTGATTTTAATGTAACTCCCACTAGAGCCATAAAAAAACGAAACACCATAAGGCTAGAGTGAATAAGCTCCTTATAAACTAGTGCGCTTCACCATCATTAATTGCATCACTATTTAGTGTCAGGTAGGATCGTAGTCAAGCACTAGTTTATATTAATAAAAAAAAAACCATAAAATCACATTTTTCTACTCTTCCCTAATACATCGTTAAATTTTGGTCGTTTTAATCCCGCGGAGAATCGATTTGGTACACTATCTGAAACACTCGATTTATAAGGATAAAATTCAAAAATATATACTATGATTTTTTATTAGACGAAGTAAAGTGACAGCTATAACAATGGTTGTTTGACAGTTGGACATTGTTATTTGACAGTTGGGCATTGTCCACTGCTGTCACTTTACTTCATCTAATAAAAAATCATAGTATAGTACTTTTTTTCTAAAACTCGAAATAATATACGCATGTACGAAATTAATTTCTTTAAATAAACGAGTCAATGACACGTTAAGTAAACGAGTCAATGACCTTGTAGGGAGTTGTCGGTCGTTGCGTACTAAATACCTACAGTTCATTGGCCTCGATCAGCTGACGTTTACTTAAAGAAATCAATTTCGTACATGCGTAAATTAATTCGAGTTAAAAAAAAGTACTTTATTTTTCATTCTTTTCTTTACAAATCTATAGGGTTTCATGTACCGAATCGACCCTCCGCGGGATTAAAACGACCAAAATCATCTTCATCCCCTCTCGCATGTAACCATCCTCTTCGGGTAGAGAACGCATTACTCGCTTGCAGGGCACCTACCGCGCGCAACTATTTAGTATCATTACAAATGTCGCTCGCCGCGTCCGTGTGTCCGTCTGTCTGTCTGTGTGCGCTTGAGAGCTACCGTTCCTTATTAATAAGGAGTATTGGTTGGTTAGGAGGAATGGAGAAGGCTTTTGACTTGTTGGTTTGGGAGATGGGACTTGATTTGGCGATAGATAGATGTGCCTACTTTATATTAGAGGTACACAAAAAATATACAGTAGGAGCTTAGAATTAATGGGGTATAACAATAAAGCGATTATTTACAGAAAACCTTTTTTTTTTAAATTGACAAAGGAAAGAAGATCAGGCAGAAAGCAATGAGGATTTGGAGAGGAGTGAAGCAAGTTTAAAGGTATCCGAAACAGAGTATAAAGTCCCACATACCTCCGTTGAAAAGGAATTAAGGATCCCCAGAGGGTGTTGTGTCTGATCCGGACAATTGATTTTGGACTGTTGAAAATGTATTGAACTAATTTTAGAAATTTGGGATATTTTTTTTTTAACAAGCTTATGTAGGGGGATGTCCCTGAGTACCAGATACTTTCTCAGACAGATTTAAATTGTATCCGGATTTAGGAGCTTTCCGACGGGACATCCCCCTATACTGGATAAGCTGTTGGTATGGTGCAGTGGCTTTTTGCACTGTTAAATTAAGTCAAGAGACACTGAAGACAGACATCGTTGATGATCTCTAGTAAAAAATCAGGTAATTGATGTTTTAGTTTAGAGAGAGAGTACTGGTATACCTCTCTACTAGGCCATTTAAATAGACTGCACTAAAGAAGCTATATTGAAAACAAAACATTTAAAGAATACCTTATTTAGAAGATCTTCCAGAATGCTTGGGGCCTTAGCATGACGTGCTCAATGTAAAGCGTGCGAGCGAGAAAGAGATGGAGCTATACACTCTATATAGCTCCATCCCTTTAACAGTTTAGTTTAGGTTGTCAAATGGATTCCGTTAAGAAATCGTAAAGCAGATGGCCTTTGAGACTGAAAGGTTCTGAATTGTGAACCGAGTACCCGAAGACGCAGCGTTGGAAGGCCTGCTACAAGTTTGATCGATGATCGGGCGAGGGTTTTGGAAATCCGATGGATGCAAGAACAACACAGGACCATTCGTTTGGGAGACTTGGGGGAGGCTTATGTCCAACTGTGGTCGTATTTCGGCTGAAATAATGATGATGACAAAGAGTTAGTGATAGTATTTATTTCTTTTATCCGTAATAGTTCTTAGGGAAACAAGAAGTCGGATGGTGGTAAGTGATGTTCTTCTCAAAGCTTTATTTTTTCTTCGGCTGGTGGGTCGAGGGTGGCCTGTGTGCCACGAAGAAAGCTCTTCCGGCTCTTAAGCTTACTTGAGGCCGTTTTGTGTTCGAAGATGTCGGGAATCGTATTTTTGATTTTTTTTTCTGTCGTGCATGCGACATCGCTTCGTACAGCTGGTGGAGAACCACCAGCCAACGGATAGAGCTTCTTAAGAGGGGTCAATTTAAGGCATCCCGATGTAATCCGTAATAGTTGTGATAAATGTGAAAGCGCTCTCCTTACAACGGGTTATCCGTTCGTTACCGAGTCG
The DNA here is from genome assembly GCA_958295575.1 of Leucania comma. NCBI lineage: Eukaryota > Metazoa > Arthropoda > Insecta > Lepidoptera > Noctuidae > Leucania > Leucania comma. The sequence goes on along the minus strand of OY282474.1, from coordinate 7,552,288 downwards.
CTGAGGTAAGCAAGAGTGTTGTTTTGTTCCGTCCTCCGTCCCCGTCATTACGTACCTTTCAGCTCATTACGAGAACAGATCACTCGCTTAATTTGTGCATTTCCGATCTACAGATATTCAAATTTCAACCCTAATGACGCACGGGAAATGTTAATAAAATGTTAATGCCACGAAAGCGGTTGTCTCTCTCGCAATAAGTGACAGATTTGCTTGACAGCCCCAGGCTCGTTTGTTGCTATGTATGAATAAGTCACGATTTTGCTTTTTTGTTGAAACTAGATAGGTACCTATATTTTAAATGATTGCTTTTAGAACCGGAGTTGTGGCATTTGGAGTATTTTAATGAGTTATTATATCGAGAGCTGATATTGATTTTATTTTATGAATATTTTAACAGTTTCTGTTGGGTAGATACTTACCAACAGTACCTACTATGTGCTTTTGTTTTGATATTTTTTATACTAGACTAGCGTTTGCGGTAGGCTATAGATGTTGCCCGAAAACTTGCTTTTCTGGCTGAAAATTGAAAGACCTATTTTATTTTCAAACCGTTCAGGGACACACAAAGTTTCATCCGAAATGGTCACGTCGTTTAGTATAATAAATACAAAGATATTCTGTTTCACGAAGTCAATTAGGTCTTGAATGTGTGTGCAAATTCATGTTCATGGTTTCTGTGTGCTTAAGCAATTTTCTGTGACACTCTTCGTGACACTGAACTACGCGTAACCTACACACACGTCACACAGATAAAAATAATACATGAACTGACACCCATCCAAGGCCAACCTACCTCGGTGGTATATTTTTTCCCCTGGGCATATGTTACCTTGTGGTGGCGTCGTACCTACAACAAATTACTTAGGCGAGATATATCTAAATATGTTAAATGCGGATACCCTGGCGCTGGGTAGACTGGTTCGAATACGAATTGAATGGAAGTGGACTGTATGTTGGTGCGATGTGAAAATGTGTAGCTATAGGCACATGATTTGCGAACGCAGCTCTTGGACGACGAAGGTAGGTTTTGGGATCGACTAGGAATATTGGCTTAAGATAACGCGCACTAACCTTGACCTTGTCCGTCGAAGTGAGGCTCGTTCAGGCTGGAACCACTGGTACGCACTCCTTTTTCAATGTTCTTTAACACCAGCTAGGCTATAACACTCGTAACAGTTCGCAAAATAGGAAATATATAAGAAGAAATTAGGCACGGCACATGGTTTGACACATCGCGCGGAGGTTTTTCCAAGAGTGAGGTTGTGTCTTCAAGGAAAGTTCCCGACCGAGAGCAACAAGCATCAGTCAGCGCGCGCGTGGAAGTAAGAAGAAGCCTACGTATGGAATGCGTTCTCGTTGCAAGCACGTATTTCTACCCTCCATTTGGAATTGTAAAGTTCCGAAACCCAACACCTTGGGACAATAAACATAGATAAAATCGAATAGGTACTGTGACTTTCGCCTGTACCATAGCTAACTGAAACTTAATTATAATTATTTTTTCTATTTGATATAAACTAGTGCTTGATTGCGATCCCACCTCATGGTAAGCATTGGTACAATTGTTGATGGTTAGGCGCACTAGTTTATTATTAGATATTAACTATTCACTCTAGTTTTGAAGACACCTAAGTTCGGTGTTGAACCATGGGTGAGCTGAGCTACCGATGGGTACATCGCTATAAGAAATGAAATACTCCATAGCTTGACGTATCACATAGGATACAGCATCCGCACAGCTTGACGGATTTTCAGAAGAGAAGCAGATCTGCTGTCAAGGATAAGACGCAAAGAAGTACCGCATCTCATCCCAATCTGCTGACTTGTAACGTCACATCCGCTGTTCACCGCGAGACTCGCAGTCAGGTGGAGAGAAGGACGATGCAGACTTCACCAGGCAGTGATCTGACGTTCCAAGGGAAATGCCTTCCTTCACCGTTTTAAAAAATAGTGCGGCGCAAAATTAAAAACAAAATACTTCTACAAACTTATTTATTTATTAGCTGTGCCCGCAACTTCGTTCGCGTGAACGACGAAACTTATCAATGAGTTTTTGTGTAAAGTGCTATTTGTGTAGAACGTTATCTATCGAACATACCGGTATTAATACTTCTGTCCCAGTGCGGGCCCTTTGTGGCTAATTACCATAGAAACGGGTGACGTAACCTACGAAAAACTTATTATTTGCGGTTGGTACAGTAATCGGGTCTAGGGATCGAACCGCAAAATTAAGTTTGTTTTTTATTGTATATACTTTTCCGGAATAAAAAGTACCCAGTGTGGTGCCTAGGATATTAAAGAATAATTATACCAAGTTTCATCGTAACAGACAGACAGACAAAATTTTTTTAATAAGTTTTTTGGGTTCGGTGTCGGTCTAGTAACACCCCCTGCCATTTATTTTTTTGATATTTTCAATGTACTGTTTATGTAATGTTTTTGATATTTTTACTTCTACAGATGTATTATAAGTATAGATTAAATGCACACAAGTACAAGGCGAACTTCATTATGGACTTAGACATTTTCTATCAGAAACCATTTCAGTGAAGTCAGTGAAGTTTCTTTGGTTCCGCGGCCGCCACGGCAGAGGAAATGGCTATTTTATTTCAAAACTTACGAGGCGGTTGATTCGTCGCCGCCACCGCCGCCGCGACGGCTGCGATTTTCGACCACAAGCCGCCGGGTATTAGGGCGCGGTCGCCACCAACCGACCGCAGAGCGTGCGGGCGCAAACCGCCGAGGCAGCGGCGGGCGCCCGAGGCGCCGGTCAGCGGCAGCCGTGAACAATCGCTCACACCGCGGGCGTAAACCGCGTCGTGAAAACTGATTTAATTTTTTACGCATATATTTGCATTCTACAGAAGCTGCGGGCCCACTACCGTGGCGGCAGCGGGAGAAAACCATTTCGTGACTTCTCTCTCTAGAAGAGGTCGGTCGCAGATACTTTAACAGATCTAACTTCTGACCTTTGCTCTGTCCTCCATACAAAATAACAGTATTACTTATAATCTTCGCGTGACTCGCCTCAGGAGAAATGACGAATGAGACATAATAATTTTATGTTATCTATAAAATATTAAGAGCGGCCGTCCCGAGTTACATTTTCATACAACCGCTCTTACGTGATTAAGATGTTATTACACATCTTTCTCCAGATATTTTAGATACACATGTCTTGTGGATATTATCTAGGCTTCTATAGAAATAAAAACAATATGTGTAAAACTAATCCAGTAAAGACCTCTGTATAACTTCTATTTTACGTGAATCCTCTATAATGTAGTCTTAAATCAAAAATATTAAAAAGTAGGTACTTCTATAGAAGCCTTGCACATTTAGGTACCTACCTAAATGTGCAAGGTTTCTTTAGAAGTACTAGTAGGCGTGTGAGGAAAGGCCACCTTAAGACAAGCTTCTGTTTTATAATTTATTGGATATTATGGGAACAAGCATCTGCCTGCGGGTTCGCCTGCGTATAATAGACAATTATCCTTAGAGATCGTTTATTTTTTGAGGTGGGAAATCATCTATTACCTTCTCCAGAGACCGCTCCACCCTAAAGAGGGACACGGTGGAGCACACGGTAGAGGTGTGCCCCGCCTGGGAAGAGCATCGCCGTGTCCTCGTGGGGGCGATCGGCGGCGATCTCTCGCGCCGGGGCTTGGTTCAAGCCATGCTCCGGAGCGAGGAGGAGTGGCAGGCGGTCGCCTCCTTCTGCGAAGCAGTAATGCTAGCAAAGGAGGAGGCTGACCGTATCAGGCAACGGCGCTCACGCCGCAGCCGCCGCCGTAATTCCGATCCAAATTTCCGGCCACCGTAGGCGCGGGCTTGCGGACGGCGGGCAAAGGGTAGCTCGCTGTCCGTTTGTCCGGTAACAGACCGGACCGAGCCCAAGTCGTTTACGGCGCGCACTGTTCCCGTGCGCCTCAAGGAGTTGTCAGCAAACCGTAGGGGCCCAGTAGGGTCGAGGCCTAGTCTGGGGCTCTGGGAAGGTATGAAAATGCATACCAGGGCCCTGGAACCAAGGCAGGGAAGGAACAGGGTAGGTTTTTAGTCAGTAAGAGTCTGACACTATTTCCCGCTCCGCCCAAGGGCGGGATTTGTCATTGGATGATTTTACCTACCGTAAAAAAAAAAAAAAAACCCTAAAGAGGGAGAAGGCTCACGCGTGTCAGACTTTTACCTATTAAAACAACACCTCTTCATTATCATTTCAGCCGAAAGATATCTACTGTTGGACATAGGCCTCCCCCAAGTGTGGCCACAATGAACAATCCTGTGCATCTCGCATCCATCGAAAACCACACCTATGTTCCTTCTTTGCTTTTCGTTCTAGGACCTTTCTCATTATCTCGATCCTTAGCGCTTTATGCTTCGGTCCAGCTGGGCTTCTACTGCTCAGCTGACATCTCTTTGAAGTTCGCGTAGAATACTACACGCCGTCGTCAATTCGGGCTCGGTCTGGGTGGTTACTGGACGGCCAAACAGTGAGCTACCCATTACTTATCGTCCGTAATTCCACGCTTACATATTTATAAAATAATCTATATACTATTCTAATACATGTTCTAACCTTTGTGCCAATTATATTTCGTTCCAATTCGTTTAGGCGCTTGAGGGTGAAAGAGTAATAAACATAAATATTATTTACGTATAAACTTTCGCTTTTATAATTTCAGTGTAATGCGATAGTGTGTAGTGTGTGACTGTGGTGTGTGTGTAAGAACAACCTATCACGATTGATGGTCTTTGAATACACCACCACGGCCAACACACAAACAGGCCAACTACCATAACCACAAAACGCTGCTACCGATCTACTTCCTTTAGTTTTCACACACTTTATATTGACTTGCCAGTTGCCACACACGATGACGCTACAGGCTACAAATAGTCGCTGCTCGCTTCTTGTGGCCGACACAAGGCGCCCTCATTCGTCACTTGCGCTATACCCCACACCTCATTTTCTTCTCCTTAGTTAACAATTTCGAATCAAAGATAACGCAGGCACGTGGTCATTTTTAACGTTGGTTGGAATAATGGTTGGATCAGAAATTCAATCCCGTCAAGCAGCCACCGACCACAATCGTCTACCATCGGCTTTACCTGGGTGTTGCGCGCGTCTGTAGGTGGTTGCGCTGTCTGAAAAGGTCGCGGCTTTTGTGACAGTTGCGTGTGACACGTGTGTGTTTTGCAGTAGTTTTTTTTTTTAAATAATATTCCACAACTTTCACACAACGCCATCTAATCCTGTACTAAGCAGAGCTTGTGCTATGAGTATTAGATAAGTGATCTCCCGCGCGCCTCAAGGAGTTGTCAGCAAACCGTAGAGACCCAACCTGCTAGCTGCAGGCAGGCAGGGTTGAAGCCTACTGGAGCCAAGGGTTTGCTTCCGAAAGGAAAGCCCGGCCCTGGTATCTAAGGCCACGAAGGAACGGGGTGGGTTTTTAGTCAGTAAGAGTCTGACACTATCTCCCGTTCCGCCCAAGGGCGGGAGATGTCATTGGATGATTTTACCCACCACCAAAAAAAAAAGGTATTAGATAAGTGAGCATCATACTTATTTCTATATACATACATCATATTATAGACAAATTACACCCATATACAGAACAAATGATCGTGCTCATCACATAAATATTTGGTTTAGGTAAGCAGGTTAATAACAACTCTTAAGCTAGAACTACATTAGACCGACGCACACGTGTAACACGCCTGATTTGTACGTAGAACGAGATCCCATGGCGTCGTGGCGTGCATCAAGGTGTAGCTCTACAAGTTGAGTTTCCATATAAAATGTATGGAGACCGACGCGCCCAGATCGGAGTGTGTGGCACACGTGTGCTCAGTGTAGTTCTAGCATTATTGATATTTATTTTTTTAAACCATTTATTTTTTGACGAGTGCACAAGCGATAAAGTTTGCAAAGCCTAATTTCAGACTCGCCAAGATCCGTCGGCCGTACCGTACCTGACTACAAATTTACAGTTATCAGATTTTTTCCTATACTTGTGCCATAAGACCATGCTTCATGCCAAATTTCAAGATTCTAGGTCAACGGGAAGTACCTTATAAATTTTGATTCCCTTGAGAATGTCGAAACGTATGATTTTGCGACTTTAACGACTGTATATTTTTTTTTCCTATAACTTTGAAGTTAGATTTTTCACAGCTTCAAGGGACTGTAAACCTGAGTATACGGTTTTAATTACAATTCGATACCTCCACGCGTCCCCAAGATAAAGGGTCTTGTGACAGACATACAGATTGACGACAAAGTGATCCTATAAGGGTTCCGTTTTTCCTTTTGAGATACGGAACCCTAAAAGGACAAAATTCCAGACCTGCAAAACAACCAAAATTCCTATATATTTCTGTTACGAATTAATTAGCTTATACTTGTAGTTGGCTTAATGGATTCAAAAGTAAAGATAACTTTAATAAGCCTGTATTTGAATAAGGCGTCCCACGCGCAAGTAATACTGCCCGGCTGCTAGCAGACCAGATAGGTATTCGCCGTTTGAATTATTCATTATAATCAGTGCACTTATACAAGTACCGTTTTATACTGAATTACTTGTAATTGTGTCTGTTTGTGTGTGTAGCGTGTGGGGAAAGCTTTAGAAATCGTGAATAGGACGGTTTTACCTTTAAGAGGATGTGAATTCAAACTGCGAATAGAATTGTAACTTTTATTTTTTGACTGGCCGCTCTAGTGTTTCTTTTTATGGTAGGTAAAATCATGCAATGATATCCTCCGCCCTCGAGGCGGAGCGGGAGATAGTGTCAGACGTAACTGACTAAAAACCTACCCCGTTCCTTCTCTGCTTATCATACCGGTGCCGAGCCTTCCTTTCAGAAGCCGACCCTTGGCCCGGTAGGCTTCGACCCTGCCAGCCTGCAGCTAGGCCTCGACGGTTTGCTGACAGCTCCTTGAGGCGCGCAGGAACAGTACGTGCCATCGACGATTTGGGCTCGGTCCGGTCGGTTACCGGATGGAGTATAACTATATCTATGTACCTATCTGTCAATATTTAAAATAGATACTAATTGTTACTCTATATAATAACCAATTTTGAAGCTTACTTAAATGCAAAATGAGCAGGATATAAATATTGTCAGAGAAAAATGAGAAGTGCACTAAAATAATATCAGAGTAGTACCCCAGGGATGGCAAAAGAAGTATATGGGAAGATGATATCAAAAGAGTTGCCGGTCCAGAATGGATCAGAATCGCATGAGATAGAGATAGCCGCGAGTCTTTGGAGGAGGTTTTTGTTGAAGGTCAAGGCTGTTGTCGAAAACATTATAGTCAGTAAGAAATTTGTTGAAAGCATTAATTTTTCTAATAAACTATTTACAGGCATAAAATTGACAAGAAGTCAGCAAAATAATTTATTTATTTCACAAATACACAATTATATACATTATATAAAACACTTACTAGAAATATATCTATCTATCTTACTAATTAAAACTTTTTTAGTTAGGATAAGTCAACATCATCATGTTCCCACTGCTGGGACTCAGGCCTCCTCTCTAGGAGAGGGAATGGGCCGTAATCCACCACGCGGGCCCAGTGCGGATTGGTGGATGTCACACGTCTTCGAATTTTTGGTTCTAGAAAATGCCGGTTTCCTCACGATGTTTTCCTTCACCGTTTTGAGAGCAGTGGTGATAAATTAAATTACACAAAGTAATGCGCCTGGTTGGGTTTGAACCCGTGACCTACAACTCGTAAGTCAGGGCCGTTACCACTCGGCCACCACTGCTCCAGGATAAGTCAGCAACATTACAATTGCACATCCCAAAGCGCAGAACTCATTAGAGAAGAAAGTGAAAGAAACTACTACTCTTTAAAATCATATATTATTATGACATTACAAACATCTCGGCTACATACATATTTCTTAACTCCTTTATCATGTGAGAATGTAAATAAAGTATTATCGTTTTCAGCAGCCAAACTAAACAGCCATATTCCTAGCTCAGAGAAAGTAATATCAAAAAGTCCATCATCCAAACTATCTTCACTCCAGTATCTATCTATAATCTAGTTCCCATGTGATACTTAACGATCCTAGCGTCAAAATGCTACAACGAAAATCCATTTCATCATCATCATCATCGTTGCAGCTAAAAGACATCCACTTTTGGACATAGGCCTCCCCCAAGCGTCGCTACAACGATCAGTCCTGCGCATCTTACAACCATCAGATTCCCGTGACCGTCTCCAAGTCATCGGTCCACCTTGTGGGAAGCCTTCTAACGCTGCGTTTTCCGGTACGTGGTCATCACTCCAGAACCTTTCATCCCCATCGACCACCACCGTTTCCTTGAGTGATCACATGATAAATGAAGATATTCGCAGTAGAACCAAGGTTACCTGGCTAGAATAATCGCCAAACTTAAGTGGCAATGGGTACTGGGCAGGGCACATTTCACACAGAACAGGAAAAATCTATTTATCCTACAAAAATTGAAATCTCGTTCTTAGTGCCAAACTATAAACAGTCATAGTCCCAGCTCAGAGAAAGTAATATCAAATAGTCCATTATTCGAACTATCTCCATTACAGTATCTATCTACTCGTATAATCTAATTTCCATGTGATACCAAACGATCATATCGTCAATATAGCATAACATCAGCCTTATAATGTTCCCACTACTGGGATTCAGGCCTCCTCTCTAGGAGAAGGAATGGGCCGTAATCCACCACGCAGGCAGTGCGGGTTGGTGGATGTCACATGTCTTCGAATTTTTGATTCTAGGACATGCCGGTTTCCTCACGATGTTTTCCTTCACCATTTGTGTGTCAATATACTACAACAAAAATCCATTACAGCCACAATGGGCTCGCGGACGGTGGGCAATGGGTAGCTCGCTGTCCGTCCGTCCGGTAACAGACCGGTCCGAGCTCAGGTCGTCTACTGCGCGCACTGTTCCCGCCCGCCTCAAGGAGTTGTCAGCAAACTGCAGGGGTCCAGCAGGGCCGAAGCCTACTGGGGCCAAAGGTTATGCGAGAGTGTCACCACGGGCCCCGGGACAAAGGCAAGGAACGGAAAGGTAGGTTTTTAGTCAGTAAAAGTCTGACACTATTTCCCGCCCCACCCAAGGGCGGGATTTGTCATTGGATGATTTTAACTACAAAAAAAAAAAAAAAAATTACATCTACAATATTTAAAATCATACTTAAAATCATAGTGATTTTAAGTTCATCATTTTCAGCAGCCAAACCATTCCCAGCTCAGAGAAAGTAATATCATACAGTCCATCACCCGAACTATCCCCACTCCAGTATCTATCTATAATCAAGTTCCCATGTGATAGAAACGAGCCTAGCGTCCTTTATCGGGGACAATCCCACTCCCAGGCCAATCAAACTACGGGGAAGTCAAAGGATTTGTTTCATGTTTCTTTTTACAAATTTTCAGCGGCTAACCACCATATTGCTTTTCGTTCATGGTTGGATGAAATTATTTTGGACGGATGAGCAGTGTTTTCTGTACCTGTGGGAATATAGGTAGATTTATGTAAATGTTTATAGGTACTGAAGTTTATTTTGATACGGAACTTCGATTTAAATACCTACGTACGGCGAAACAATCCTTATGTTGTTAAAACTTCTACGGTCCGGACTAAGCGTTTCTCCTAGTCGTTTATACCGCGTACATCGAAGGGCTGAAACAGTTTGCCTGCTGCGGTCTTCCCGTCCGATTATAATTTAAGTGTCTTCAAGGCTAGAGTGAATAGGCTTACCATCAACGATTGCATCACTGCTTACCATCAGGTGGGATTGCAGTCAAGCACTAGTTTATATCAATAAAAAACCTGATGTTTCAATTTTTATTAGAACTAAAAACTACCATGCTAAAAAGCCCAAATGTTGTCATACTAAAATTACTCTAGGAGTAGGTATATGAAGTTTTTCTTGAACTGGATTTCTATGAAATCAGGGCCTACGTTCCAATAGCTATGTATTATAGCCTATACAAGGCAATTTTGGGCTGAATAAAAGATATTACGGCATCATGTTCCAAATATTCCATTCAGACTCCATGTATTCGTGGGTATAGTATGTATGGACACCCACGAATGAACTGATTTATTTTAACGTAATACCCAATCACTGATACGGTCAGTTCTAAAATATTATGTCTCGTGGACTCCGTTTTAAAAATATGTCGAATGTAAGCCACAATATAACCCTAATGTATCCCTGGCTGCAGGGAACGACTGAACGAAAGAATAAAAATATAAACATAAAAATTAAAGGCTAGTATAAAATACTTACAGAATACTATGATATGCCCAGCCTTCAAGACCTTTACACACTGAACGCTAACAAACATTTACGAGGACATTCTCTCAAGTTGTGGGGAAATACATCCAGAAAGAAGCCGTTGAAGCAATTTCTATCTAACCGAGTTGTAACAGCATGGAACAGGCTCCCGGAAAGTGTTGTGAATGCTCCCACATTGAACTGGTTTAAAAATCGATTGGACAGACTGAATATCTCCAAACTATATGAAACGCACGCATCAGCTAATAGCTGCTAGTGTGTCTTACCAAATAATAATAGTACTTACAAAGCGGTTTTCAACCGCGCCCGCCGCGATAGTGGAAACCGCTGCTTTATTTCTAAACTCATGAGACCGCAGGTTTGTGCGATTACGCAGCCCTCGTGGTTGCGATTTTCGCCGGTAAACCGGGCGGGTGATTATTTCAAGGGATGCAGTTGCAAGACGACCGGCCAGTGCAACGGGAGCCGCGAACAGCCGCGCACACCGCGGACGTAAAACGCGTCCTTAAATGTGCTTAATTTTTTACATGATATATCTGCATCCTACTGAAGCTGTGAGCTCGCAACCGCGGCGGCCGCAGGTGAAAACCCACAGATATGCTGTTTGACATATCTGTGTGAAAACCCGCTTCGTGAGTTCTTTACTCAGAGAGGGAAGGGAAAGGATTTCGATAATTTGCCAACTTCACAAATAAAAAAAAACATTTTCAATGACATTGTTTCAAAAACCAACAAGGAATATCTACCTTCCCTGATATAATTCCTCTCAAAAGAGGTGTAATCACGGACCAGACTTGCAACATTCATATGAATACATAGGCGTAATCAATCTGATCCCACTCGACGCTTCACGCCAACTGGCTTTGACATTTTTTGGTTTAAGCTTAATTATTTACAAAATAGTGAAAAAGTACGACCGGGTGATGGTGCAGTGGCGCAGGGAGGCGGATAGTGTGGGTTTGATTTCTGGATGAAATGATTTGCAGTTTATTTTGGAAATTGAAATGAATGTACTTTGATGGCTATTATAAAATATAAGACCAGCTGTAAAATATAAAATATTATAGATTGTTTTTTATACTTATGTTAAAGTATAAGATAAAGGAATCAAGAAAAAAAAAAATTGAATGAAAATAGCGTTCATTGTGGATTTACCCTTTTGAATACCGAAATTAGAGACATAATAGAAAGACAGTAGGTGGCGGACACCGGTGTCCTCTTGGGGCTTCACAGTTTAATGAATGTACTTAGATAGCTATTATAAAATATAAGGCCAGCTGTAAAATATAACATATATGTATTAGGTACATCTTCAGATAAGCAAGTAGTCGTCAGTTTTAGTCAAAGCGTTGCAAAACCAGCAGCAAAATAGAAACTTGATGTACCTATTTAGGTAAATGTAGTAGGTACCATATAATTATCAAAGTCACAGTTCTTTGGCAGTATGTTTAAAATAATCAATCGTTTTTATTGAAGATTAGTTACGTCAATTTACTAGGAAACCACTACATTACAAACGTGTAAAAAATCTACAAATGAAAACTTACTTTACAAACACCATACATTAACTAACTTCATAAACGCACTAACAATTCAAGTGAAGCTACCTCTGTAAACATGATCTGCATCCAAATGAATAATAGTTATTTTATTTTTCGATTGTCCACTGCGGTTCGTCGAAGCTGACTGTCCAAGAATTAATAACGGACGGTACCGGGTTCGAAACCACGACAATCTGCTGCTCTTTTTGAGTGTGCACAATTTTTTTTGTGCATATTTTTTTTCGTTTTTTTTTTCTATTCAGTGCCCGATAGTTTTTTGCGGTCGATGACCGTTCCCGCTTTTATGAATGCAATGGATTTTTTAATGGACGCCTATGAGTTTCGGTTAGCGATAATTATGCTGTTTTAATTGGATATCTGTTTTGTTTTTTGTTTTTTTTTAAATTGTTACGATATTTGAGGTTAATGTAACATGATAAGTACAGTGTTTTGCAAAAGCTTGTACAAGTGTTTCTTAGGCGAGCATTGGTAGCCATGGCTGGGTTCAAACCCAGCCAGGCGCATTACTTTGTGTAATTTATTTCATTACCACTGCTCTCAAAACGGTGAAGGAAAATATCGTGAGAAAACCGGCAATTCCTAGGTGGGAACATCAGAAAGCTGATGATGATGATGATATTTTTTTAGTTTCACCTGTGCTGATGTTTGTAGGTAAGTATGTGATCAAATCTTGTAAATTTTTATCCACTTCCCGGATACCGATTGAGCTGAAATTTTGCATGCATGTGTAAATCGGATGACGATGAAAAATTATTATGACACGGAGTTAATCTGATGATGGAACCGGAAGGTGGCCATAGGTACTCGGTAATTAAACGACACAATCCCATCGAGTTTGGGCTCGTGTGATTCGTAGTGACGAGTATTTTGGCGCTAGATGGTAACCAGGGTCTGATGATGGAACTGGAAAATGGTCATAGAAACACAGTAAAGGCAATAAGATGACCTTATCGTGTTTGATCTTTTTGGAATTGTCTTGATGAGTATTAATTGCTCTATATAGGGTGACTGGTAATTAGTGAACGATACTTAAACACGTGATTATAGTCATGATAACAAACAACTTTTACTATAGGACCAAACCTAAAATCGCGAAAAAAATCTGCTGGTCAGTACATTTATGTTCGCTTAACTGGTCAAAATGTACTGAACTTGGCTGATTTTTTTCGTGATTTCAGGTTTGGTCCGATATTAAAAGTTGTTTGTTATCATGACTACAATCACGTGTTTAAGTATAGTTAACTAATTACCAGTCACCCTATATATCGCGTTATAAAAGTTTGCTATGAAAATAATATTTTCATTCAAAACTTGGTTTATTGCACTACATTGATCACTTACTAGGTCAAAAGCTAGGGTATTCATTATAAATATTTCTTTTCAGGTTGACCGAGCTCTGAACAATGTTTGTGATATCGCAGCGGCAACTGATAATGAATTTATACAATACCGCGACGCGTTTACAAACACCGCGCTGCTAATATGCCGTTGTTGTGATGAAGAACGTGGTAAATGCATTATGTTTGGAATATCTTATATTTAAAAATGAATAGCGGTTCGTTAGTCTCGCTAACACTCGAGATCGGCTGGACCGATTTGGTTAGTTTTAGTCTTGAAATATTCATGATAGTCCAGGGAAGGTTTAAAAGGTGAGAAAAAAAAAGTATTAGGCGATACGAAGTTTGCGGGGGCAGATATTATTTTATAAAATACTAGCTTCTGCCAGCGGCTTCGCCGGCGTAAACGTAAGTTTTTCCATACAAACTTTGGACCCCTGTTTTGTCCCTTTACGGGGTGATTTTTTTCAAATACTCTATGAATGCTCGCTTACGTCATAAAAGGAACCCTTATGCGTAGTTTCATGCTCCTTCTCCCAGCAGTTTTGACTGTTCGTTGATTATTCAGTTGGTCAGCTTCCCCTTTTATTTTTTAATTTTACTAACATAGTTTTAAGTATGCACCTAATAACATAATTATGGACTTGTATCATTACCGCATGCTTGGTCTGAAATAGATATTTTCAATATCAATATAAGCCTCAAGTTTTATGCACATACAACATTTAGCTTAATCACAATTGGGATTATAACTTACATTATGATAAAAATGTGTTTGTTCTAGAATGTTTCTTTCCTATTGCATTAGGCTTATGGACAAAAATATTATTATATTAATATAGTTGTTTTAATCTCACTAAAGCGGTTTTTAATATGTGTGAATATTTTTTTTGTGTTTAAGCTTGTATACTTACTGTCTTAAAAATAGTTTACGAACTAGAAGCAGTGTAAACGTGTTTCTACATTGACATCAAAGAGCAATCCTTCGTCTTCATAATATCTTTCATAAATACCATAAAGCCAGTTGTATTTTAAATTTTAAATAATAAGAATAAAAAAAACATACATAGAGTTTTGTTTTATAAATCAAAAAGATTTTTATGCACACAAGTAAAAGAAGGTGCAAAAATACAAATAATTTAGGTTCTTTGTGTTCTGCCACAATAGATGGCATACAAATATTAATTTATAGCTGATGAAAATACTATCAACAATAGTGTATTATAAATTCATTCTGTTACGAAAAGACCTCATAATTATGTTAGAACCTTAGATAAAATATCATTTCTGAACACAACAATTCGTTTAAAACTGTACCTATAACTACCCAAAATAGTTCATCATATAAAACTGCATAGTCCAAAAACAAAAACGCCGCGCGCCGTATACCGTGTTCCACTTCACAACAGCCCTTCCCGATGTTCATTTTATTTTTGGCCCTCACTGATCGTTGCTCTGAGGTGCATTAATACGATCCCAGCTAATTTTTAATGGATACCGAATAGTTTCATAACAGCTCTTCCTACAGACAATTTGTGGTGACAGTATCGAAAGGATATAACTGAGTTTACACTTTCCAATGTCAATTAGTCAAACTTCAGTATCAATATTGAATTATGAAATGGAGTAAAAATGTGAGGCTGAGTGTGGATTCGAGAGCGATTGTTTTTTATTTTTATGTGATTGTGTGAGCTTATTTAAAGAAACAAACTGAGCCCACGTATGCCACGTATGATACGTTTATAATAGCAAATGATTTGAAAACTACTTGGTATACAAATTCAAGAGAAAGTAAGCAAATTCAAGAGTCTAGATGTCGTAACATACGTGGGCTCAATTTATCTTTAGCTTTAATATTGTTTCTTGAAGTTGATTGGGGTTTCTTTTGAGGAAAATATGAATTTTGTTATTGTTACGATAAGAAAACTAA